>OY998257.1:23013119-33013119 GCA_963922045.1 Persicaria maculosa
TAATTCGACAACAACTATTGATTCAACACTTTACTGCGATGGGTGGTTGGAAAAGTGACTCGGGTTGAAAATTAGAAAGTGAAGATGAAAAAATCTAACTAACTAAATTCGGAAAGCGAAGATGTTAATTAGAACTTCATAAAGTTGTACTTGGGTTCGTATCATCCCATGGCCAAAAACGCACTAGTTTTATAATTACAACTTGAAAGAATATATTACTAACATGCTCTGGTCATACGCAAATCGGCATTGAAAGAATATATTAAAAATTCAAAACCATACCAAATCCATGTACACATCAAATGATCTAACACTAATATTATATGGAAATTTTAGTCTATCCTGTCCATCCAACATTTATTTATTTGCTTCTGTGTCTGATGCCAAGTGCCTTTTTTTTTACCAATAATGACACTATTTTTCTAATATGTGGCTCTAAGCACACATTACAAACTTAATAAGAAGGATGGATGTTGCTATATGAACCATAAATTCGCTTTGTAATACATCGCTAATTAACGTTGAATTAGATATTACCCAACATTGAATTGGATGTTACTGAGTGGATAATTTGTCGACGTTGCTCGATCGAACGGGCAGATCAATCGGGTTAGCAACGTTGAATCAGACGTTCTTAGGGTAAATATTTTATTACGAGGAACAATCTCACACATACACAAAAAACAATGTCGAACGTTACAATTTCCACCATTTTTTTAATGTTAGGCCTGTTCTGACCAACGTTGTTGCCCAGCCCGACCCGATCATTTGCTAGCCATTGAGTAACGTCGACAACTTCTCTACTCAACAACGTCAAATCTGACGTTGTTCAACATCCAAATCTATTTGCGGTGTATATAGTCTTTGCGAAGAAATATACCTGAATAAAGAGAAACTAATTCCATGGTTACATGGTTCGAAAGTCGAATCGAAACGAGGTACGAAAACGGAAACGTGGTTCGTTACCTCAATCGAATTCGGTACGACGAGGAACGGTAGGATATTTTTCTTTTTTATTTATTAGTTAAAAATAAATATTAAAATACTAACAGCTGAACCATTTTAATATATATAATGCATTCTAAAATTACACAAAGTGTCCAAAATCACTTATAACTACTTAATCTAAGATCCAAGATAACTAGAGTACAAAGATTAAGCATATAAGTGTTGAGTAAGGGTGTTCAACACTTCAACCAAAATCCAAAAAACTAGATAACACAGATGATAGACATATATGCACTTATCAAGCCTGCTGAAGTGTTGAACCAAAAACTAGCTTAGTTAAAAACCCAAAAGAAGAGTACACAGTACCATATTAGTATATAAATACATAACTAGACATGATCTTCACATCTCAAATCCTCCAACCTGGTTGAATCATCAAAGTAGGTGCTCTCTGGGTCAATATCCCACTTCCTAAAAGGGCCTTTCTTGTAAGTTGATGTAAAGCGGGATATAAGTCTAATGTTCGAGTGAATGAACACTAACTTGTTTGCACGTTGTGCATTCAATCTGTTTCTCTTGACATTATGAATGTAAGAGTAAGTGCTCCACACTCTCTCGGCTGATGAGCTACTGATGGGCTGCGACAAAGCTTTCATTGCAATTTCTGCTAGTTCTGGAGTCTCTGCACCATATGTTGACCACCAAGAAATCGGACTCATTGTTACTACATCATTCCTCGCAGCCAGTGTCCCAAAAATCCCTTCTTTCTTTTGAAATCTTGCCAACTGGTTCCGTAACTCAGCCTTATCACTTTCATCTTCACCAATTTTGTCGAAAATTTTTAGAACCCCAGCAACCACTTCTTTATCTTGATTAGGAGCACGTCTCAAAACACCGTCCGGTGCAACATCATTCAAATAACGGGAATCATAATAGAAGGGAATCAAGGCAAATCCCAAGCAATGCATTGGTATATTCATCTTCTCCCATCTATTTACCAAGATTTCCTCCATCCTAGGATACATATCACCATGCTTGTTATTCATCATAACATCTCTTATCTCCCCAATCATACAATCCATCTTCTCATAGATTTCTCCCATTTTTTCTCCTTCCCCATCAGCAAATTTAATCATCAAGTAAACTGGCTTCGTTATCTCCAAAATGTTATCTACTTCTTCCCAAAACTCATCATCACCTATTGTTGTTGCCATCTCCTTTCCCAAAGATCTAGTGTGCTCATCCCCAGAATTAACCCAATCTTTCCAAATCCTAAGAACAGTAACAGTAGCTAGCGCTTCTCTACAAACCGACAACCTTTTCAGCAACAGATAATGGGAGGCAAACCTAGTCTTAGCTACCTTCAACAACTCAAGCTTAGAGTGAGACATAAAAATAGCATGAGCCTTCTCATGGTTCAAAAATTATTTGACAATACTTTTCCCCCTTGTATATATCTCACTCATCCAAGGAAAAGATGCATCAAAATATTTGAATATAAGATTCAATGTGTGAACAACACAAGGAGACCAAGAGATATGTTTATGTACCTTCTCAACCTCCTTTCCCGCAGCTTTGCAGTTTGCTGCGTTATCGGTGACAACTTGGAGCACGTTTGAGGGCCCAATTTCATCGATGGCAGCAAGAAGGAACTCTGCAATCTTCACTCCTGTTTTCTCCTGCCCTGAAAAGTCCTTGGAGTACATGAACATCGAACCACGACTTTTGGATGCCAATACATTGATCAAAGGTTGTCGTTTCACATTTGTCCAGCCATCAGAAACGATTGAAGCTCCATGAGTTGCCCATGTATCCTTCAACGGAGCCAATTCTTTGTCAATATCTCGCTGACACACATCCACCAAAGAGGTTCTTGCACGATCATAATGAACTGGCTTGTAGTCTTTAGGGGCTTGATTCACTCCCTTCAACATTGCAATGAAATCTGGATTCCTTAGCACATTGAATGGTATCCCATTTGCACACAAAGCTCTAACAATCAGATTATCAACTTATTGTCGCTCCACTGTCCCGAATGATTTTGCTATTGCATCACGAGCTGATGGTGGTCTACTAAGGCTATTGTTGATAGTGGAAGTAGACAACGAAGGTGACATACCCGCTTGCTCAGCTTCTTCAACCCTTGACCGTATTCTTTGAAGCTCCTCCCGACTCACTCTTACACATCGAGCAACATCAGCCTTCATACCGACAGCAACACCGAAGAAATGTTGATGAATTCTCGTGTATGTGCTTGTGTATGATTTGTCACAATGCTTGCAAGTCCATTTCTTTGTCCCACCAGGATTCTTCCATGCCCCATTGCTAATCTGAATGACTTCATCTAGTAGTGGTTTGGTTTTATTTTGTGAGGGGGGGCACCTGCATAAATACAAGTTAATTTTAATATTAAGCAACCAATATCTTTAACCCATTCCAAAATTGGTTTAAACTTTAAAGTAACAAAGAAAATACAACAAACATATAGAATCAAGAATGAAGTGTTCATAGATTTTACCTGGTTCGTGGGCTGTTCATCCTCGTGGGTGTCTTCTTCTATCTCAGATGATAGTCTTTGAGATTGGGATTCTCTTTCCTGGGTTGATTGAGCATCCAAAAGCTTCCTTTTCTTTCCAAAAGCCATTTGGTATCCGTATAAAGTTGGGAGTTGGTGGGAGAACATGACCCACTTTTACAAATCTCTCTCTCTCTGAGTAGATGATATGTTACTTTATGTCAAATTGATCCATCACATGGGGAAGGGATAACTGGATAAGTTGCAGAATTTTTATTTGGGCCTTTTTTATAATACTAAATGTAATTGGGCCTAACCTGTTTTGGCCCAACCCTAATTACTGAAGTTTCATCTTCTTCCTCTAGTCATGCTGCATCTTTGTCCTCTATGCAAATCTCCTTTCTCCATTTTTTTCCTGGTACGCTCCCATGAACGAATTGGTTCGAGTTTCCTACCGAATTCGGAACGAAGTTTTCGGTACGAAAATCTATATATAGTACCACGAATTCAGCTTCCATGACTAATTCATTAAAACTAGGGGAAAACACTTTTAGTAGGGAAATATTTCCCTTTTTGGTTGTTTAATATATTTCCATGACACAAATTAGAAAACTGAATAAAGAGAAACTAAAAATTGAACAAAAAGATGGATAATAAAGCACTCAACTCAGTGAACTCACCTTCAACTTTTAGTGTTTACCAAATGTGGTACTTACCATTGATTATGGAAGACCATTTCTGGATTTTTGGTAAAGATAGACATACTGCATATAACAGAAAATTGGACTACAATGTTTACCAGCAAACTACATGCTCTTTGAGGAACCGTTGTCCTTTCTTTGTCCACCAAGAATACGCGAAATCTGCAGACCTCTGCTGAATGCTTGATTGAACAACATTCTTGTTTGGAACTCTGAGACGAAAGGGAACCAGGCAAGTAACGCGATTGGGGTGAAGAGGAACAATCCGATCATATAATCATAATGACGAGCAATTCTTTTAACCAAACGCCAAAAACTATGATATTTGATCAGCCATCCCTTGAGAGCTTGACAAATCTGCCATGGTCACAGTTGTTGATCACAAGTTATAGTTTATCACAGGAAACAAAGGCAAAGCTTGAGAAGTCTAGAATGCAATCACGTACCAGAAGCAATCCCCATCCAGTTGGCGCAGATCCAATAATGCACACGAAGATGTCTCGCAATGTTAAATGAGGGATGGCGACTAAAGTAATCACAACAGCCAGAAACGTCAGGAACATCACTGCCTTGATTAACCTAAACACCAGCTGAAAGCTTGCACTGAACCATCTCCTCCCCAAAACAGATAGAATCTGCAGCAAACGGTCAGGTATTCAAACATGGCTATCTAGTATCAGCCATACTAACCTCTCGTTTGTTTTTAGGTAAGGAAAGGTAATCGTTACTCTTCCGAATCTAGTCCGTTTTTAATTTAAGATTCATTGATCATTATTTTAATCATTACCTTCTTCCCTCATTTTACATACAAAATCTATTTCCTTTCCCCCATTTGATTACCTACTTTGAGCATAGGGTAACCATATTTCTTAGGATGCTCTAATTATTCCCTCCTCCCCCTTTCTAGACTCGACAAAAAAATGTCGATCATACAAATTTTCCATATAAAATTTGATTCCTTTCCCTTCTATTCCTTTCTACTCAAACACACAAGGCCTAAATGTATGTACATTTATGTAATTTACCTGTGTTAACAGAATCGCAAAGAGTATTAGAAGCCAAGAAGCACCATATACCTACACAAGAGACGTCAAACTGTAAGAATGTCCTTACGACATTACAAGTACTATGCAAGATTAAAAAGAACAACCGGATGCAAAGCATATACCAGTAAGCTTTTGCTGTGCTTTGTTATGCTAAGGTGATAGACAAGCCCATACTGATAAATGAAGAAACGAAGGGACAGCAATATTTCCAAGATGATGCCAAATTTGCCAGAGTATTGAAGGTGCTCATGCTCCTTTACCCACCAAGACTCCCAACTCTTTTCAGGAGGCACTCCAATTCCGCCTTGATTAAAGATCCACTTGCTCCAATCCTTCCAATCATCAATGAGCTTTTGCCACTCAAAAGCTGATGGATTGAAAAGAAAGGGAGCAAATAACCATGTCCAAACCATAAACCAGATAGATACCATGATAAAATACTTGGGCTCTGATTTTTTTACTCGAAAACCAAATATTTCTATCATTGATAATATACGTAAAGCGTCCTTTATTGCTTGCTTTGATTCAAATGTTTTCCCAACGTACATTATCTTTGTTGAGGTATTATTGAAACTATCCATGCTAGTGTTGTTATCATGGTACTCTTCTAGTGTTTTAATTTATCTCTACTGCGCATTGAAGATTGTAGGCTTCTCCAGGTGTCATCATCATAATTGTTGTCACTATCATCTTCCATATCATCATCCATATCAGCTGACACCACACTCTTCATTTTGGTGTCAGCAGTCAAGGCCAATCTATTTTTGTCGTTGACGTAGTCAATTAAACCAAATGATTGCCTACTCTCCTTGTCCTCTGTGTCAGCAACGCAAAGTGGTGGTGCTTGTATGCTGACACAACTCAACAGCAAAGTTTACACCATCAAGTGCGGATATATCCAGAAATTCTTTCAAATCGACATCACAATCAATTGTAAGTGGGGCTTTCAGCGCTTTGTACAAGTGCAAATGACTGAATTGCACGCAATTCAATTTTGTTGTCTACATTGTATCTATTGCACACCTTTCCTTTGAAGTCATGTAGTGTGGTTGAATCATCTAGCATAAACACTTTTGAGGTAGTATCTCCAACGAATGTTGGGCCTGTGTCAATAAATATCCATATCCCACCATATACGACTGTAATCACACGAGGTGCCATTTAGTTGTGGCCTATCAATACATTCCAAAAAATATACCAATCAGTACAATGAGTTAGTGTCAGTAGCACAGACATACCAATAGGCCAATGAAACAGATCTAAATAGAACACATTAGTGTTACATAGTAGTTATACAATTTTTATTATTGAATTCATGTCAGCAGTACAGATTGAAGTTAGATCATTGCTATAGATCTAAGTAGAACACAGTAGGGATACAATAACTCTTATTGAATTCGTGTCAACAATATAGATTAAAGCTAGATCAATACCACAGATCAATGTAGAACACATATGTGATATAATAATTACTATTGAATTCGTGTGAGCCCTACAGATCGAAGCTAGATCAATGCCACAGATTGATGTAGAACATTATATTGACACAACAAAATTCGAATAAATATCAAAATTGTTGACATGAGAGCAAAAAAAATCAGTACTGAATCCAAGTTATATCAGCATTGCATATGGATCGAAGTTATACAAATTGAGCTAGAATTGAGTAGTAACACATGAAATTCAAGGCAGCTGTACAAATCTGATTTCTATTAACATCGATCCGTGGCATTGATCTAAGTAGAACAAAGTAGTGTACAAATTTGATTTCTATTAAAACTAAAACAAACGAATTCGATAATACATGATCTACAATACAATCTAATAACTACTACATATTTGAGTGCAACAATAAAATATAAAATGATAATTACATATGAATTCGATTTCAGGAGCAAATCGGAAAACGATAGTCCAGCAAATCATATGAATGCTGACATAAAAACAACAATTCAGTACCGATTAGACGTTAGAAGAGTATAACTCAGAGAATCAGGAGGAGATCGGTGATGGAAACACAGGATGATCAATATGGGAGAAGAGAGGATGATCGATTTCAGTGTCGACACAAAAAAATGTGTTTTGAAGAGGATTGACAGATTGCAAAATATTCCAATAAGGTGGATAGTTTGCTAATTTGGCAATTATTTATGGATAGTTTGCTAAAAGATCCTTAGTACATCAGCAACACCAACAACCAACCAAACCGACGACTGGGCAACGTCGACACCCGTGAGGGGGAGCAGCACCGGTGGACAACACCCAGCCGCCCGCCGACATATGCCACCGAACAGTCATGAGCGGAGGAGAAGGAGGAAGCCAGACTACAACAGGCGCAACAGCACCCAATCAACAGCCTAGAAACCCAAATAGGCAACTATGAGCACCGAATCGAAAAATAGGCATTCCAAATCGCACAAAAGAATAGGATCGAAAGGGATTTGGGGAGGGGAATCTAAACCTAGGGTTTGGAAAGGGGCAAAGCAACCGCAACGGAAATAAGGGCAAAGGGCACCCGGGTTCGACAAAGAAGGGTCGGAGAGGCTCTATGATGGCCAGAATTTCATAGAGGAGGATCCGGATTCAAGGTAAGGGTGGAGCTTTTGGTGGTTTACGGGTTGCGGGATGGGATTCCTTAAGAGAGAGGCTCTGGCCTCTCTCTCAAGATTTTACAATTACAATTATGTACATATATAGTTTTAATCTAGTTTTATCATACTCCACCATCAATATATAATACTAAAATAGAGACCTGAAAATCCTAGGTGGCGGGTTCTGATGCGATTCATTAACGTGCCGTTCTTTGGTGCATTCTGGCCGAGTTTTTTTGACACGTCAATTAACGAGTATCCAATAAATTTAAGCCCGTCATACAACGATCCATCTATTTATTCGCGTGTCATCCTACGTGTCCACCTTAATTGTTGATCTCTATCATTTTTAAATATAAATATTCAATTTCATATATCTTAGTTAGTTACAAAATCTATCATTTTTAATATAAATATTCAACTTCATATCTTAATTATTTACAAATTCTATCATTTTAATATAAATATTTGACCTCAATATATTAATTAGTTATGTACGTACAAAACTTTAACTTGATGATTTACAAATTCTATCATTATCATATAAATATTTTACCTCAATATATTAATTAGTTATGTACATAGTACAATTTGTACATATTATTTGATGATAACCTATTAATATTATTTTATAAAATCATAACAACTAAGTATTTACTTAATATAACTAAGATTTAAGATATACCTATTAGTCTATTACTGATATGTTTGATACATATATTTTAATAATCATCATCATATCAATATATAATAAAAAAAAACAAAGACATGAATTCCTATATGTTGAATCCCTGTCGAATTTACTATATGTTTATATGATAAAGTTTGACTATATTTTACTACTAAATCAAACAATGGACAACTCTAAAATTTATGAGTTAATTTGTATTAGTGAATGATTTTTTTTTTTGTATTTTCAATTCAAATTTTATAATAATATAAAGAGTGATTTGCACAATCTAACCCACTATCCGAACACCTTTACGCCCATAACCCACTATCCGAACCAATTGCAAAGGATAACCCTCCACCCAAAAAAATTTGCACTCCATCCGGTAAAATGCAACCGGGACAGAGGAGAGAGAGAGTGAATGTGGAGAGAGAGTAACCGGGGGAAGTTAATGAGGAGAGAGAGAGTGAGAGAGGGAGGAAACAGTTTTATAAAAAAACTGTAAAATAAACTGTACCTCACGGGCCTACAAAACAGGAAAAGAAAAAGAGAAGGAAGAAGAGGAAGAAGAAAAAGAAAAAGAGAGAGGGCAACAGTCGCTCATGCAAACCTGAGGAAAAGAAAAAGAGAAGGAAGAAGAGGAAGAAGCCGACAGTGCAGTGCAAGAGAGGTTCGAAGAAGGTGAGCCGACATTGAACAGGGCGATTTTGAAGTAAGTAAACCTTAACTCGATCGATTAATTACCAATTGCTTGGATTCGTAGGGGAGGAACCGATTGGAAGAACCTAAACTGTTTTTGATTGTGTGAAAAATGGGATAAAGGGGTCGAATGGGTTGATAGTTCGCAATTTTCCCTGTCATGTAGGAAGTAACCGGCGTCACGTTAAAACCAAAGGGTGGAAAGTTTGGGAACTGCGGTGTGCGGAGAGAAGGGAATTATTGGGAAAGGGGAAATTGGGGAACGTTTATGTCGAATTCGAATTTTCAGGAGTAGGGTAGCTGTAGATACGTTCAGTTTAGGGGGGAAATTGGCCGGAATGGGGCGAATTAGGGTTAGGGGAAATGTTACAAAGGGTGAGTTTTCATATGTGTAGATTGATTGAAATTGGACAGGGGAACTGAATATTAATGTCAGTAGGTCGAGATTTCTGATGAAAAATTTTGACACTCGTGTGCAATTTAGAGATGTACAAATTGAATAAGTCCAGTCCACTGTCATGTATAAATAATTAGGTGTCATGTATAAATATTAACGTGTCATGTATAAATGTTTAGGTGTCATGTAAGATAGACTGCAGGGATGAATATGGAACCACTGTATGCATTCAATCTTAAGATGAATAAGTAACTGTCATGTACATATTGAACCATTGGGTGCATTCAATCTTGACACTTGATATGCATATGTTCTGAATGAGTAACTGTCATGTACATATTGAATTCTACAATGTTTGTGGGACTGATGAGAATGGAACTGTGGGATGGGGGACACGAATTGATTTCGAGATTACTGATATTTGGTCTCCCAACATGCAGGATATCTGCTAAATATAAAAAATGTCGCAGTGGCGGAGTGGAAAGAAGATTATCGACCCTGCATCGCAAACCTCCGGCGCGGTATGATGGGCATTCGTTGAGTAATGTAAGTTGTGATTGTCGTGGTGCAGCATTTCTCACTTGTTGAAGTCTGTGCAGACTGTGTACGCTGTCGAGGAAGACAGACACTTCAAAGCGCGATGTAACCAATACTGTCGGTTGCCCCTCCTAGTAAACATTGACAACCGATTGAGCGAGTCCCAGTGGAAGCGCCTTATGGACAGCCCGTTGGGGGGCGTTGCAAGAATGGGCATAAGCACAAGGGTCCATTTCTCCGGGCAGCTTGTACACTACGTTCTCCAACGACAACCGAAGACAAACAAGAAGCATGAAACATGGTACAAGATCCATGATGCGGTTGTGAGGTTCTCAATAACTGAGTTTGCCCTTGTCACCGTTCTCAACTGCGGCTATGTCGACGAACCTGAGAACGACTCGGCGTGCGAGACGGCAGTGTATGATTTCTTTGGAGTTACCAAGTTGAAGATGTCCGAGTTCGAGGTGATGTTCCAAGTGGCAATGGCATCTGAGAAATCGTCTGCCAAGAAGTTTAAATATGTCCCGCTGATGCTGGTCGAGGGCGTGTTGTTCGTGAAGGAACCCCGAAACTACATTCAGGGGTGGGTGGTCAACCTCGTCTCTGACATTGAAAGGTTCCTAGCCTATCCATGGGGTCGGCTTTCCTACGAGCGAACGAACGAGTTCCTGAACCATGCAATCGAGAGGAAGCTCCAACACACTGGCAGCAGCCCCACTGCACCATGTCCATCGTACGTGCTGATGGGATTCCCCCTCGCCTTCCAGGTTCGTTCACAAATCTCACTGGATGACTAATGAATTAATACTAGTCATTCATATACTTTATACTGGACAACAATTGACCTTGTACTGGACAAACGTTGTTTGCAGATCTGGGTGTACGAAGCCCTCCCTCCAGTGGGCGTCCAATGTGCGAGCGTCATAGATGAGAACATGTACCCTCGGTGTCTGCGATACGAGTCTAAGGAAGGGAACCTCGAGTATTCCGCCATCGAAACCCGACTGCGGGAGGCTGTGGAGCTCGGGTATTTCGATGACCCTAACGCTGTGAGGCTGGTTCTCATCCCCGACGAAGTGGAGGAAGCTACCCGTTTGTACCGCGATGCCCGATACGGTCACGATAAACGGGACCACTTCTTCGACGACATTGTCCAGCCGTTCTTAGCAGGAAATCCGAAACCCACACGGAAGGAACAACCACATGAAGCACCTGGGTCAACGCCAGAATCAGAGGAGGGTACGCAGACAAAAGCTGCCATCTTAGAGATCGAGTCAAGATTACTGGCAAAGTTGGACGACATGGCGAGGAGCATAACCGCGGAGTTAGGATCGAAGATGGCGACGCTTGAGGAGTCGATTGAAGACTTGAAGAGGGCATTGAGGGGGAAGGGGACTAGGGAGTCGGAGGAGCAAGGGGAGGTGCTGCCAAAGAAGGAGGTAAGGCTTTTGGTGTGTCATTGCATCATATTGAGCGTCATGTAATTATATATCACTGTCATGTCAATATTGGTAGGTGTCATGTTAATGTCAGCACATGTCATGAAACTATCAGTTTCTGTCAATTTAATTTGATGTCATGTGGATAGGTTCATGGAGCAGTGAAGGAAAAGGAAAAGTACAAGGAAGAGGAGGAGATACAGCCGACCAAGGAGGACAATCATTCGGAGAAACCTACTCTGAAAATCGGCGAGGTATGGACATTTGACTGTCCTGTCAAATTAACTATCTGTCATGTTATATGCACTATGGTGTGTTGGGTGCAGGTTGATGTTGAGGCTGAGGTGCCCCTCCAACGGCACGGTAGGAGGACCCGTCTACATCCTGATACATTCTCCCCGGGGGAAGTAAAGCAGCCAGCGAAGAAGCCGCGTGTGGGCAAGAAGGCATCGCAAGCAGTGGATGCCGTGGACCTAGGCATGACCACGAGGGCAGACGTTGATGCGTTTTCATCCTGGATGAAGGACAGAACTGACCCTGTCCGGTCGGTTGAAGGCAGCCTACTGCATAGGGAGTTCTTCACGGTACTCCAATCACCGACAAGTTGGGTCACATCCGAGGTTAGGTTCCCACAACGTGATTCTATGAATTTCCTTCCTCGTCATATGCTCTTCCATATGAATGGTTTTCCGTGCGTGCAGCATATCGAGCAGGCATGCGCCCTTCTGCGGAAGGACATCAAGGACGACGACAAGTACGAAGATCGCCGTCCTTGATTACTTCTGGGGGTATCTACTGCAGAAGCATTTTGCGGATGCGAAGGGGAAACTTGATGTGGTCAAGGGAGATGAGAAGCTGTCCCACTACTTCGACGGCAAGTCACCGGAGAGGTTTGCAACGGAGTGGGCCGTTGTCGACCGGCTGTTGGCGCCTTGGAATGTCAAGAACGAGCACTGGGTGGCGCTAGAGATCAATCTCGCGGAGTGGACAGTGAACGTCTACGATCCCGACATCAACCTAGTCGCCGAGCGCCACATGGCGGGCTTTCTAAAGCCGGTGACCCACCTCCTCCCCATTCTGATGGACAGACATCCCGAACTTCGGGTTAAATGGGTCGGCAAAGTCCCGAAACCCTTTGCATACAAGAGGGTGAAAGGGATTCCCCAAAACAAACAATCGTAAGTAATATTTCCACTTGTTCCAAATATAAAAAATTGTCGCAGGTTGGGTGAACATGTTTCGTTGTCGTGATGTAGGGGCGACTGTGGTCCATACGCCATCCGCTTCATGCAGCTCCTCGCGGCCGGAGACACCACGTTCCGTGGCCTTGACGATGACTTCATTGCGGTGTACCGCCAATTCCTTTGTGCTGCCATCTTTCACGGACGTCTTACACCCCCATCCGACTCTTAAAAGTACTTCCCGATTGGTTTTAGACTGTTGTGTTTGGTTTTAGACTGTTATTGGTTGGTTTTAGACTGTTGTGTTTGGTTTTAGACTGTTATTGGTTGGTTTTAGACTGTTATTGGTTGGTTTTAGACTGTTGTGTTTGGTTTTAGACTGTTATTGGTTGGTTTTAGACATTTTTGTTGGTTCGTTTTAGACTGTTGTTATTTCGTTGTAGACATTTCACTTTGCCATTGTTATTGGTTTGTGGACTTGGTTAGTTAGTCTTAATGTCATGTAGAATTTTATGGATGTCATGTCAAATATATTATATGTCATGCTATGTTCATTGTCTGTCATGTAAACCAAAGGTACGAATTGGGGTAACCACACAAAGTAGAACAAAGTAGGGCAGACCAAACCAAAGGTACAAACTGGGATAGCTACATACTGAATTGCAAAAGGTGGACTTGGTCAGTCACAATGTCAAGTGAAGTGCATCGGTGGACTTGGTCAGTCACAATGTCAAGTGAAGTGCATCTTCTGTCATGTCAAATTTCGTAGATGTCATGTCAAATTTATCATATGTCATGCCAAGTTCATTGTCTGTCATGTTTACCAAAGGTACATATTGGGGTAACCACACAAAGTAGAACAAAGTAGGGAAGACCAAACCAAAGGTACAAACTGGGATAGCTACATACTGAATTGCAAAAGGTGGACTTTGTCAGTCACAATGTCAAGTGAAGTGCATCTTATGTACACCCGCCCACTCTATTGGTTCACTTTTGACAGTTGTCGGAAATGCTTCGGACTTCCCTTTTGCGCGTTGGTATGCTTCCTCTACTTCCCTCACCGCTCGCTCCGCCTCGTGATCCCATGGGCTGACTACATCTTCGACGTCACTGCTGACACAAATTACATGCTTCCCACTTGGCTCCAACTGGACACGTGAATCTTCTACCTGGACAGATGGATATTCTAACTGGACGAGCTGAGTTTCTAACTGGACATCAGTTGGTTATCCACCGACACCTTGTGCTCCCATAACTTCCACTTATTCATCCCCTGCCAAGCGGGGGTCCGTATGTGGGTGATCTTCTTGGGTCACGGGTGGCCCACCCCCGACTGAATGGGCCGTTGTGGATCCTTCTATAGTGGCCACTTCTCCACCGAACTTGCGTATCAGGGAGACATGGAGGTCGATAGGCCACGATCGTTCTCCCGATAGATCATTTAAAAACTTGAAGGCCTGCATGTCTTCGTCATCCCCAATGGAAAAACGTCTGCACCCTTCCTTTTGCGGCTTTGCATATGTGAGCTGGACGTCATGCCTCCTCCCATCGACATTAAACTTGGCCATCTGCTGTTTCTTCAGGGAGACGTAGTCAATACTAGCGTCTACCAGGACAGCCTTCTCGCTCCTGTACCCCTCCACGACCCAAGTGCCCTGTTCACATACCCACCATCCTCCAAACACTACAGTCATACAGACGAACGATTTGTCCCCTGATCCATTAGTTAGAGGGGGACACATTCAGTTTTACAGGAAGATGAATATATTTTATGTAGAAACGTATCGCATAACCTAAAAAGAAGGAATACTTACTCATTTTCTATCAGATGTCGGTGGTTGTCCAGTAAACCCCAATAGGTGTCAGGCGTTTGAATGGGGTTAAACTCTCCCCATCCTCCCTCCTCTCCCTCTTATTCCCTTTTGGCGCTATTGCCTGGGCGGGAAACGGTCTCTCTCTCCCGCTCTCACTCTCACTCTCACTCTCACTCTCTCTCTCTGTCTCTCTCTCTCTGTCTCTCTCTCTCTCTCTCCCCCCTGTCTTATCCACTGTCCTGTCTGACAGTTTCTCTCTCCTCTGCAGGATGCCCTTGCTTTTCTATCCCTCTCTCTTTGATTTTTTTTTGGTCAAATTGTATTCATTGGTTTGAACTTCTTATCGTTTCAATATTGCTGATTGCTACATTTTTCTACAGATTTGCATTTAATGAGTATGAAGTGTGAGTGGGAAACCCAGTTTTATACCAAGGTCAAACATTGAATAAAACGCACTGACAATATGTCCAGTACAAAACCATTTTATGGCATGTCAACAGTGACACGTGTCATGTATATACCAACACACTGCCATGTTAAAGGTCACATGTTGAACAGTGTCCCTACTTACCCAAATTCGGTGAAGTTAAATCCCCATTGCCATTTCACCACCTCTCCAACACCCCTTCAACGAAATGGTATCCTCATCACACCACCTTGCTTCCTCATCTGGCCTCCCTCCCCGACCAGTGCCCATCGTTATATCATCCGACAACTCGGACGATGGGAATGAGGTTGCAGGTTTGTCAAGCATTTCATTGGTTTAGATTTGTGCTACTTGTATGATTATACTACCGTATTTTTATTTTTTATGCAGGACCAATGCCGCCGCCTTACCGACGAAATCAAAAGGTAGAGATCGTCGGCGGTGAGGCTGGGATGCTCGGGTCATTCTACGAGGCGACCCTTGTACGCAAAGTGGATCCTGGCTAGTGGTTGGTGGAATATGTGACCCTCCTACGGAACAACAGAAGAGAACTGCTGAAGGAAATCATACCGGTTTTACGAATTCGTCCCCGTCCGCCTCGTATTTCATATGACGCCTACGCAATCGATGACCGTGTGGACTGTCACGTCAACGATGGGTATTGGTCCGGCAGGGTCGTTCGTGTGTCCGGTTATGGGAATGACCGAACTTTCTCGGTCCACTTCCCGCTGAGCAGGGAGACAACTGATCATCGTGCCCGCGATATGCGCCCACACTTCGAGTGGAATGGGTGCAGATTCACCACGCAGCCGCATTTTCGCTACCTGTTACCGTAATTTTCGATTTCAATGTCGTGTATTTTTCTACTATTTGCTACTGTCTTTTAAATGTTTGCTCCGATGTTGTATTTGTTTAATGCTAGTGAATTTGTCTCCCATATATTATGTCCAGTATATCTCAATATGTGACATGTCATATTCCATTGACTGTCCAGTTTAAACGAACAACTTACACGTCAACCTACAAATTACCTCCCACCCACCTTCTTCTTCGATGGTTTTTCTCTGAAACTTAAGATTTAATTACAAGTATATTTCTGCCCCCTCAATTTCACCCTCACTATGACTCTTACACTTGGACCAGTCACATTAAAGCATAGTAGTGTCGACATGAGAGAACAAAATCATGGCATCAAACTATGGGTAAATATTAAAGCATAGTAGATGTCATTATAGTGAATCTGCTTCTCCCACAAATCTTCTTCAGTCGATTCCGCATGCTATATTGATCTGTTTCTTCGAGCAAATTTGTCCAGTTAAATGCAATATGTGACATGTTTTTTTGATATATACGTCCAGTTAATACTTACTTCTTACACGTGATTCTGCATATAAATCCACGCCCCATTCCTACTTCAATTGTTTTCTCTGAAGCTTCAAATTTAATTGACGGTATCTTTTTATGCCCCTTCACTGACACTCTCGCTGATCTCTCTCTCCTCTCAGACTGCACTTTTGTTTTTCATCTCTCTCTCTCTGTGTCTTCTGTCCTCTGCAACAGCAAATTCAGTGTACTTTTTCCCTCCTCCATCTCTCTCTCTTTCTGATTTGTCTTCGCTTTTCAGTAAACCGCTCTCTCTCTCTCTCTCTCTCTCTCTCTCTCTCACTTTTCCTGCTTTTCTATCCGTGTCCAGCTGTACCCCATTGGGTTACCTACAACCGGCTGAACCTTGCCATCGGATATCCACTTTTATGCAAATTTTTTTCGGATTGGGTCACTCACGCAAACATTCCGGATAATAGGGTTAGTTTAGCAAATGGGCCTAATATAAATAGTTATCTACATCTTTAAAAAAATCATTTGTTTTTAATTTAAATTTATTAGTGGGGTCGTAGACGAAACATGAATTATTAAATAATGATATAATAAGATAGATTATTTTTATTTTATTAAGTTTTATACAATTTTATTAGTTGCAACACAATTTTATTTATTTTTATCTTTAAATTTGTTAATGATGTTATTTATTTAATTAAGATATTTTAATGAATTGTATATTGATTTCCTAGAAAGTTTTCAATCAAGTTATTTTTAATCTTCGTAATTTAATAAAATAACATTTATTAAAATACCGCGTATCACGTAGGTAATAAGACTAGTTTATATTTAAATCAGATATTATATATCCATTTTAAAGATTTAACTCATTCACTCATAACTTATCTCTATATTTTCATGATATTTATAATTCTTTCTAAAAAGAATTGCAAAATTGTAAAAGACCTTACTTAAGGTCATACTATAACATTATGGGTGCGTTTGGATTCCAAATGCATTATGTTTATAATGCAAAATGATAAGGCGGTGTTTGGTTAACACAATTTTTAAGGTATTTAAATTATGATGTTTTTTAATTTCACGATGTATTGATTATAATGTAATTATTTTATCTCGATTTATGTGATTATTTGGTTAAATTACGATTTTACGTAGGTTTTTACGAGATTTTTATTTTCGCAACCAAACGAACACATAAAACGAGGTAAAATAATTGCATTATAATTAAAATGCATTGGAATCCAAACACACCCTATAAATCGAGTATGATTTACCCACGACCAAACCAATAAAAAAAGTTAAAGTCAATTAAATTCGATTTCATTTGATTTTAGATTTCGGATGTTTGGGAATGAATGATGCCGGATTCTCAGATGGGGTTTTACCCGGGCAGGTGTATTCAGTACTTGTGATTGTGAGGTGTCTAACGAAGACGAAGATATCTCACGTTACCCAAAACTTTTTATAACACAGTAAAGGACAAAGATGACCAACTTTGTGAATTCAAAAAGGGGGGAAAAGGACGTGAAAGAGAGGCACACTCACAAAAATGGCTCCATCTGCGATCCATATTCATAGTTTCCCTCCGACCCAAAAAATATTCATAATTCTCCACTTCCACTTCTATTCTCTATGCCCATCACCTTCTTTTCCACTGTCTTTTTTCGCCTGGCGTATTAATTGAACAACGGACAGAGAAATTTCGGTTTCTCAGATTTTTCTGCGATTTTTTTTTTTCAGAAACTAACAAGTGGGTAGAAATCAGGTGCGTGCTTGGTTGATCTGAGGAGCAATGGGGAAGAAGCAGCACTTGGATTGGACTGCTAAGTCCATCATTTCCACCGGCTCTGAAAGGGTTTCTCTTTTGAACAAAGAGGTCGGTCTTAATTTCTCCCTCTTTTTCCATTTTTTGATTATCTTTTTTGATTGCTTGTTTTGACCTTTGATGCTACTTTGTATTCAAGCGATAGTTGCTTTTCCGCTATGAGTTTGGTATCTTTTTGGATTTGGTGTTGGAATCTTTGGTAATTTTATTGAGATTGTCCTTTATATTACTTCATAAAGTTTCCATCTTTGGTAACTTTTGGACTATTTGTTTTTAATTCTTTTTCAATTGGCTTAATTTAGATTGTAGCTTACCTTTGTTTGTTCAGTTTGAACTTTGAAGCTCCTTTGTGAAATTGCAAGCTCGTATTCTCAATTTTTAACTTCTTATGTTTTAGAGATTAGGGGCTAAAAGGCATAAATAATACTATATGTCTATATGGTTTCAAGAATGCCTTTGCCTAGATGAAAAGAGAGAACTTTTTTGTGTCACTCTGAAATCCTATTTGGGAAATCATTCTGATATGCTATGCTAGTTGAAAGTACTTTTAGAACCCTATAAATGAAGAGGTACTTTTAGCTGAAAGTTTTCATGTTCTTGGTGTATTCGATGTCGTCTTTTATCAAATCCAGCCTTCCAATTTCCGACAACCTTTCCTTTTAGATACATTAGTGTTACTATTAGATGCCTAGGATGGTTCATAGTATGTGAAGTGGCCTGGCTAAACATATATGATCTGGATCTTTTTCCCTTCAAATGCGTAGGCAAAAAGAAAGACGAACAATGACCAATCAGCTGATAACAACGCAACAGAAACCGCGCCAGGGGATGTACTGCCAGTGGGTGATTGCCTTTGTCAATTTCTACTTTCAATTCGTATGAAAATACTCTATTGCATTAGCAGTGACATGTTTCCTTTTTCACCGATGGACTGCAGGATACAAAGGTTGGACTTTGTCGTGTATTTTCACTGGTAAGTTTGTCTCATTAGGGCCTTTTATCAAGTGTAATGCTATTGGATATGCGCATAGTATGAGTTCTTTGTATCCCTTCATTGGCAGGCAAAACCTGAGGCAGCGAAGCTGACAATCGGAACCATTGCATTATTAATAGCATCAACAACAAATCTTCTAGTTGTATGTCCCGAATTCCCTCATTCCCTTTAGCAATAACCGATAGCAAACCCTACTTTGATGCTCCTAATCAGCAAAAGTATTTCTCCTAATCATGGAATTATCTTCTGCAGCCCAAGTTCGGTGGTATAATCATTGACATTGTGTCAAGAGACATTAGGACCCCTGAACAGCAAACGGAAGCAATAGAAGCTGTGAAGAACACCATACTGAGTATAGTTGTGATCATAGTAGTTGGGTATGACTAATCTTTTGCAGTTAGGATAATTATCTTTAAGCATCCCTTTCTCCATTTATATTTGTTGTTCTCTTCCATTTAGCTCTATTTGCACAGCAATCCGTGGATGGTTATTTGCTTCTGCCAGTGAGCGGGTTGTGGCTCGATTGAGGAAGGACTTATTCAGTCACCTAATCCAGCAAGTGAGGCCAATGACTTTGATGATTTTATGATATTTTTTATTTTATTTTATCTTGTTGTTTACACTAGCAAAATGAAGAAATTGCACATTCTTATAAGGATCTCTTAAATTGTTTTCTGCTAGATTTTTCAAAACGTCTTGAAGATAGATAGATATTTAGTCAGGTTATTTGATTCCAGATAGTTGTACTTGTTATGCTATTTGAAGTTGGTATTGCTACAGAGATAATGCTGAGAATATATGCCTGGGCAGGAAATTTCCTTCTTTGATGTCACAAGAACAGGGGAACTGCTCAGCAGATTATCCGAGGACACTCAGATAATAAAAAATGCCTCAACCACAAATTTTTCAGAGGCACTCAGGAATTTGTCAACTGCCTTAATTGGCCTTGTGTTCATGTTCTCATCCTCCTGGAAGTTAGCTTGTAAGTCATAAAAATTCTAGTAGATTCCTTGCCATTGGCATAGTCTTCATTTGCAATCACAAAATCGAAGTAAAAAGCTGTTTTCATTACTTGTTTTGTTTCAGTGCTGGCTTTAGTTGTCGTTCCTGGAATTTTAGTATCTGTCCGTAAATTTGGGCGCTATGTTCGTGAGCTTTCACATGAGACTCAAGCCGCAGCTGCAGCATCTGCATCAATTGCCGAGGTCTGGTTGGCATTACTTGCACTTTTTGTTGTTCATATAACTGCATTGGTAAAACTCTAGTAGACTAGTACCTGTTGATGGAAGCAAGTTTCAATCAATAGTTTTCCAAGTCCTCAATATGCGCTTTCGTTTGGGTCCATTTTTGAGAGGTTGATTAACATTTTAGGAGTGCTTTGGGGCCATCCGTACGGTGAGATCCTTTGCCAAAGAGAGTTATGCAATTTCTACTTATTCGGAGAAAGTTGATGAAGCCCTTGTACTTGGAATCAAACAAGCTGTGAGTTAATCACTTCCTACATGTTGTACACTTATCTTTGTACATCACTGGATTACGGGTCAGAGTAATTGGGTCTTTCTTCCACAGAGAGTGATTGGTTTGTTTTTCGGAGGACTAAATGCAGCATCAACACTATCAGTCATGGTGGTGGTGGTCTATGGTGCCTACTTGACAATTACTGGATCCTTGACTTCAGGAGCTCTTACATCCTTCATCCTTTACAGCCTTACTGGTATATACTTCATTAAGCACTTGCCTTGATCCATGCAATCTTTTTTTTTTTTATTGCTGATACGATTCATTCGTGTCAGCAACTTTTCAAAATCTGGTCTAGTAGATCTTGGAACATAAGAAACTAAATCTGCCCATCTGCAGTTGGCTCTGCAATATCTTCATTGTCTGGGTTGTACACGACTGCTATGAAAGCCGCAGGAGCAAGCAGGCGAGTTTTTCAGCTTCTTGATCGTGTTTCTACAATGCCAAAAGCAGGAAGCAAGTGTCCTGAAGGGTAAAATCTCTCTTTTTGCTTCTCTCTATCAGTTCATATTATTAATTTATTATTCACAACCATTCATTGCATTTAGGAAGAATAAATAGCATGCCTAATTGATATGTCAACTTTGATTTTAGCAATGAAGACGGGGGTGTTGAGTTGAATGATGTCTGGTTTGCCTATCCTTCCCGGCCAAGCCACATGGTCCTCAAGGGCATCACATTAAGGTTGAGGCCTGGCTCAAAAGTCGCTCTTGTTGGTCCAAGCGGTGGTGGAAAAGTAACCATTCTTTTTTCATCTTCTTTGACAATTGACTTGTGTAGCATAAATTTTGCGTTTGCGGAGGTACTGCTCGGAAGGAGATATGACCTGTGGCTTGTTTTTTTCGATGCAGACTACAATAGCAAACTTAATCGAGAGGTTTTATGACCCAGTTAAAGGAAATATTTTGTTGAATGGGATGCCCCTGGTTGACATATCTCATGAGTTTCTACACAAAAAGGTAAATGTCCCTTGTTGTCATTCTTCATTCTCTCTTATGTTTATAGAACACAGTCATTTCTAACCGTGTTCCAAGAATAATGTGTTGTGTCTTCCATCTTGCCTCCATTCTTTCAGACAACAAAAGATTTTGATTTTCCTTGTTTTCTACCAAGAATGCAACTTTTGTTCGGTTTGTCATTACAAGATCATATTGTATCACACCTGTTCGTTTTTCGTTCAACCAGGAAAAGGTTTAATTCTTTGCTAGCAAACAGCTGATCTTATTCGCCCTTTTGATACCCAGATCAGTATTGTAAGCCAGGAGCCTATCTTATTCAACTGCTCAATCGAAGAAAATATTGCGTATGGTTTCAACGGGAACGCCAGCAGAGTTGAGATAGAAAATGCAGCAGTGAGTGTCCTCATTTTTAACTAACCTCCATTCTGTGTTTCCTGCTCTGTACTGATTTCAAGTGCTAAAAAAACATTCAGAGATTGGCCAATGCCCATGAGTTTGTCACATCGTTCCCAGAGGAATATCGGACAGTGGTAGGAGAGCGCGGACTGAGGCTGTCCGGGGGCCAGAAGCAGAGAATTGCAATAGCAAGAGCACTTCTAATGGACCCTCGAGTTCTTCTTTTAGACGAGGCCACAAGTGCACTCGATGCTGAGAGCGAGTATCTTGTTCAGGTGATCATCTTACCCAACTATCCAATCATCCAACATTTATAGAAAACGATTCATATAGTATCCCTCAACTTCGTGCTTGTTTGAAAAGACCAAGTAAACCGCAAACTAATGAACCTTATGGATTAAGCTTACAAGGTGAATCTTTTTCGTGGGCAGGACGCCATGGATTCGCTAATGAGAGGAAGAACGGTGCTGGTGATAGCACATAGGCTGTCGACAGTGAAAACCGCGGACACAGTGGCGGTAATACATGATGGGAAGATAGCTGAGAGTGGAACCCATGAGGAGCTCCTAAGCCAGGATGGGATGTATGCCTCTCTTGTCAGGAGACAGCTACAAGCACCCGTCTCACCGCCTTTGTTATGAATGATCAAATGAAAGATCATCCTAAGGTTCTTAAGTTCTTTAACTACAGCCAGGTTGAACTGCCTGCAGTTTGTTGCGACAAACTGCGCGGGATCAGTAAAGGATTAAACTTTCCATATATTTGAAGGCTGCATTTCAATTGTGTATCTTTGGGTTCTCTGATTTCTTGATGGATATGTGTAAGCTGCATCCATCTCCAATGTTATAAAAGGTCCCACAAAGTCGAGTACTCGAGTCCATGTACACTAACACGAATAGTTCTCCAATCACATAGTGGTTAGCTGGGAGGTTGGGTTATTATATGGGTTGAGTAGCCTAAGTTTGGACTTGGCTCGAAAAAAACGTGGCTTGGGTTCGTTCATATCTTAAGCGATTTGAGTACGAACACATTTTTAAAATCGATCTAAATTGAGCTAGAATATCTCTAAATTTGTGAAATTTACAAAATTTCTCTAGATTACTATCTAACGAGCAAGTAGGGTTCTTTTATAAATTGAATAGTTTGATTGCATGAAAAAAAAATTAGCTCGAGGTTGTTTGTTTATTATTAGAGATATACTTATATCTATCTTTTATTCTATCCATGTATGTAGATATATTTATCCTTATTTGTATAATGTGTATCTTTTGGAATATCTTCTATGTAATCTCTATATATAAATACATAACCTCAGTATGATGATTATCAACTGAGTTCCCAAATCCTTTTATGGTATCAGAGCGGTTATCTTGCTCATTCTTGCCTTCCGCCTGAGTTTTAGGAGCATGCCTTCCACACAACCATATATCTTCACAATCATCTTCCCACTCCAATTCTGAGTAACAATTCTCCCTTTCAATGTCTGTACAATCGCTCGCCTGACTACTTGTCTCTGCGCACATTTGGTTGTCTATGTTTTCCTTTCATGTCCATACCGGTCGAACAAACTGCAATTCAAAACACTCCCGTGTGTATTTCTTGGTTACAGCTCCTCCCATCGGGGCTACCTATGCTACCACTCTCCGTCTCGACGTGTCTACATTAGTCGCCATGTCGTCTTTCATGAGTCAGAATTTCCGGCCATTGTAGAGCAGCCCACTGCTCCTACCGCCGAGTCCTCCCATCCATCTCTCTCCGTTGACCTCCTGTCATCGGCTGTCCATTCGTCCTCGGTTTACTAACGTTGTGGGTTGCAAGTGGGTATATAGGGTCAAATGGAAAGCGGATGGATCTATTGAGCGCTACAAAGCGCGCCTTGTCGCCAAGGGATACCACCAGGAAGAGGGTATTGATTATTTCGACACATTCATCCCAGTGGTTCGGCCTACAACAATTCGTCTGGTCCTAACGATTGCGCTCACTTTCAAGTGGCCGATTAAAGCAACTTGATATTAACAATGCTTTCCTGAATGGTGATTTACATGAGCAGGTCTACATGGAGCAACCGCCGAGATTTGTTGACAAGTCTCGGCCGAATCACGTCTGCCTTCTTCGCAAGGCCCTTTACGGACTCAAACAGGCTCCTCGTGCCTAGTAAGCTCAAGGCTTTCTTACTTGCCTCTGGGTTCCGAAGCTGTCAGACTAATTTCTCTCTGTTTGTTTTCTCCAACTTTGCGTGTGTGATCTATGTCCTGGTATATGTTGATGATCTGATTGTCACAGGCAGTTCAGGTTCTCATATTGCTTCTTTCACTACAAAGCTGAACCAGGCCTTCTCTCTTAAGGACCTTGGTGATCTTCACTTCTTCCTTGGTATTGAGGTGGTGCGCTCTCCGGATTGCTTACTCCTATGTCAGCAGAAGTACATTCGTGATCTTCTTACATAATCCAAGATGGCGGATTCAAAGCCCATCTCGAGTCTTGTTGAGCCGCACTCTCGGTTGTCAAAGCACGGTGATCCCTTCTAGGATCCCACTCTGTATCGCAACATTGTTGGTGCCTTTCAGTATGTCACCATCACTCGCCCTGAGATCTCCTATGCCATAAATCGGGTGTTTTAGTTCATGCATTGCCCCATGGATTCTCACTGGAATGCTGTCAAGCGTATTCTTCGCTATCTTAAGGGCAAACTGACCCATCAGTTCTCCATCAGGCCCGCTCCTCGGTTCACGCTCACGGCCTTATCCGATGTCGATTGGGCATCGGACCCTGACAACTGTCGGTCTCAATTTGGCTTTGCCATTTACTTTGGCAACACTCTTTTCAGTCGAACCTCTTGCAAGAAGAAGGTCGTGGCCCGTTCCAGCGCAGAGGCTGAATACCGTGCTATTATAATACCCCGTATTGATATATATTATATTAAATAAAATAAATAAATAAATAAATAAAAAGTTTTATAAAACTTGGAGAGATGGACCATATTTTATACAGGGTGTTGCTATATACACCGCAAATCCGGATGAAGGATTTGCACGTCCTTAAGGACGTGCAAGTCTGGGACTATGCACGTCCACTAGCTAAGGCTTGCACGTCCTTAACAACGTTCTTGCACGTCGTTAAGGACATGCAATACTTGCACGTTGTTAAGGACGTGCAAACCCTAGTAGGGTTTTAGGGTTTAGGGTGTAGGATTTCCGAGGGTTTTGTAATGTTAATTGATAAAATTGAAGTGTTAGCTAGTGGAGTTGAAGGATTTCGGGTAAAATTAAATAGAAAACAATATTTGTTAAGGTTTTCATTCGGATAATATGCGAATAACGTTACAAGGAACGGAAAAAAAAGTTTACATTCATAATTTTAATAAACTTGTGGAATAAAATCTAGGAAAATAGTAAAGGGCGGCCGGACTCGACACGCAAGGCTCGAAATCTCTCAAACTGAGCTTGAAACGGAGCATCCCATCCTTCGACGCTCGGATGATGATGTGCGACCCATTCTGGCGGAGGCGGCGGAATAGGAGCGTTACGATGAGTGAAGTGCCGCCGCCGCTGCTCCACCACCACCACCGTCACCACCACCACCCTCCTCAACCTCCATGGGCGCCGCCCCACCACCACCCCCGGCCACAGGCTCCACCGCCACCCCCTCCACCGCCACCCCCTCCCCCACAGGCTCCACCGCCACCCTCGATCTCTCCGGCTCCATCTCTCTCACTCCGGCGAACTCTCTATCTCACTCCGGCAATCTCTCTCTCTCACACTCGGCAATCTCTCTCTCTCGATTTCTCTGAGCAAACGACGGGAAGACGAAGAGGCACGTCCTCTTCGTCTTTTGTAGACGTGCAAGCCCGTCCCTGGGGACGTGCAAGCACGTTTTTTTAAAAAAATAAAAACGTGCTTGCACGTCCGGGCACGGGTGGCTGCATAATACCTTGCACGTCCTTAAGGACGTGGGGATTTGCGGTGTATATAGCCAAAATATGATAATAATATATTTAAATTATAAAGTAATGGATTGGTTAAATGCATTTATCCGATAAAGCTAATTTATTATAATATGGTTATTGCCTTGCTATTGGAACTTTGGAACATCTCGTAGCAGAGAGGCAAAATGTGGTGGAAAGTACAAGGTTAAAAGTTTAGCTATATATTGCGAATAATTGATAATGTGTGGTATGGTAAAAAAAATTTAAAAAAAAAATGAAAATAAGGGAGAAGTGGATAGAAACTTACGTGGACTTGAAAGAGGAGATTAACCTTTGGAAAGGGGTGAGTCAGCAGTAACATTTCTTACTTGTTAACACGTATATAATTGTGATTGGATGACATTTCCTATTTATAGGGGTATGTATTGATTTTTTTGGCTACATACCAAACTTCCATCCTAATCACTGCCACTCGCCGTCATCAAAAACTTGGCTTTTGGATCATTGGAATATTGTAAGATTTCGATCCATTTAGTTCAGATGTTTGAGTATTTTTATTATAAAGTCCACTTATAATTTAATAATTTCTTTATTTATAAGCCGTTATGTGTTTTTTTTTTTTTAACAGTAGACAATGTTTTGGATACTAAAAGCATCCATGATCATCAAGAAAGATGATGTTCTGGAATTCACAGCTATAATCTAAAATAAAGTTACAACTCTTTTCCGATTTCGCAATAAAATCAGCTGCTCGGTTCGCTTCTATGTAGCAATGCTGGAATTTGATAAGTTCAAAGTCCTTGCTCAGTGCTTGTATTTCTTCTACTATTTGAGAAATTTCCCATGGTGTGTCGTTCACCTGGTTGATGGCATTGATAACGGTTGTAGAGTCGCTTTCAATAATGGTCTTTTGTATTCTGAGTTCTGCTGCCAGTCTTATACCTGCAAGAACTGCAAAGCATTCTGTTTTGAGCACAGAGTCTGTTTTGCTATTATTTTTGTGTATACGAATTACACGTCCTTGATTATTTCTGATAATACAACCAATTTGAGAATGGATTCCATTTTTTACAGAGGCGTCTACATTTATTTTCACAATATCTTTTGGAGGATATTTCCAAATCATTTTATCACGAGGCCTTATGTGTTTGGGCAAATTGGTTAATTTTTCTTCCTTTTTCCAGCATAGGATATTGTCAATGGTCTGGGTAAGGGTATTGCTTATATTTTTGTTTGAGCCTTTTTGGAAAATGATTTTGTTTCGAAGATCCCAAATAGAGTGCCATAGGTGGCATAGGTCGGTAAAGTCTATGTTAAGAGTTTTAGTGTTAAGAATATTTTCTGAGATATTATTTGTAAGGTTTGGTATGACGAATGATTTGTTTAATTTAATGCTTAAGTTATGGATAAGAGATTTAGTTATTTGACAATTGAAGAGTAAGTGATTAGTGTCTTCTGCCTCATTATTACATAGAGAGCAGGTACTAGGAACTCTATTTATATATCTATTTAATCGTGCAGCAGTAGGTAAGATGTCTAATATGATTTTCCAGACGAAATTTTTGATATTTGGAGCGATATTGAGTTTCCAAATCCACTCCGCAGAGGTGTTATTAGTGTTTCTAGTATTGAATACAGAAGATGTAGATTTGACGCTAAAGATACCATTTTTATTATGGATCCATATTAGTCTGTCTGGGATATCAATGTTTGGAATGTAAATATTTGTGATCATTTGAGTAATGTGAGACGGGAAAATACTATTTAGTTTATCAGTATCCCATGTTTTAGAGTTTGTGAAGAGATCACAAACTTTTAAGTTGGGGTTACGATCATTTCTATAGTTTTCAAGATATTGCGCTTTTACCCAGATGTCAGACCAGACGTTGATGGTTTTACCATTACCTACGAGCCAAAGTAAACCTTTAGAGAATAGGTCTCTGATGTTGAGAAGTCGACCAAATTGGTAGGACGTTTTATTTTTACCTCTTTCCATTAGTGTTTCCTTAGAGAGATATTTTTCGTTGATTACCTTTGACCAAATATTATTAGGGTTAGTTATTAATCTCCAAAGAAGTTTCATCTGCATACCTATATTGATTTGTTCGGCTGTTTTAAAGCCTAGCCCACCATCCTTTTTAGGTGTACATAAACGTTCCCAACTAATTAGTGGATGATAATTATCCGATTGTAGTTTATTCCAGAAGAAGTTTTTGTTAACTTGATCAATTTTTTCCAGGATTCCTTTAGGAAGAAGAAAGGATTGCATTAGATAGTTTGTTTTTTAATTGAGGTTTGCTTGAATAAGGACAGATCTACCAGCTTGTGAAAGGGTATTTGATTTCCATTTTGATAGTTGTTTTTTGAGGCTTATGATTGCCTCATCAAATAAACTATTGTTGACTCTACCACTAATTAATGGTATCCCCAAGTATTTTTCCATAGTTTTGGTAACAGGAATGTTTAATTGTTGAGCAAGATTTTGAGCTTTTTGAAGTGGGATATTTTTTGAAACATGTAAGGAACTTTTGTTATAATTTATAGAAACGCCTGATATGTTGCAGAAGTTATTTATAAGATTTTTAATTGTATGAAGACTTAGATCATTAGCGTTTCCAAAAATGAGTGTATCGTCAGCAAACGAAAGAAAAGGTATAGGTTCACTATTATTCGTGAGTTTGATTCCAATTAACGGTTCGTATTCTAAGGATTCTTGTTGTAGCATTCTTCCTAATAGTTCCATAACTATAACAAAAATATATGGTGCGAGAGGATCTCCTTGTCTTATGCCTCGAGATGTTTTGAATGTCTTGCCAGGCAAGTTGTTAACTAAAACTGAAAAGTTAGTTTTAGTAAGACATGTCATGACCCAGTTTATCTATTTATGGTGAAATCCAAATTTGTTTAGTATTATACGGATGAAATTCCAACTAATTTTGTCATAAGCTTTTTCCATGTCAAGCTTAATAGCCATCCATCCAGGTTTTCCTTTTTTGTTCGGGAAAGAATGAAAAATTTCGTGAGCTATAAGAATGTTATCTTGAATATTTCTGCCTTGAACAAAGGCTCCTTGAAAAGGATTAATAATACGGGGTAAGATAGGCTTTAAACGATTAGCTAAAAGTTTGGATATAATTTTGTAAATGGTGTTGCAAAGACTGATTGGCCGATAATGGTTAATATTAGTAGGATTTTCAATTTTAGGAATAAGTGCAATGAACGTTGTGTTTACTTCATTTAGGAGGATGCCTGAGTGGAAGAATGATTTGATAGCTTTGCATAGTAGGCTTCCCACAATATTCCAATATTTTTTATAGAATTCAGGTGGGAATCCATCAGGACCTGGAGATTTATCGTCTGTCATTGAGAATAGAGTCTCTTTTATTTCTTTATCAGTAAAGGGTTGGGTCAGGGCTAAGTTTTCAGTGTTTGTAATGGTGTGGTTTATTAGGTTTAGAAAATATGAGTTGTTATCGGTTGGTTCTTTGTTTAATATAAATCTTTCAGCTAACTCATTTGTAATTTCTTCTCTAATTTGTTTTTCATCTTCTATGACAATACCATTTTTATTTGTGAAGTTGCGAGTAATGTTTTTTGAATTTCTGATTTTAGTTATTGATTGATAATATTTGGTGTTTCTGTCTCCAAATTTAAGGAAGTTTGATTTAGCTCTTTGTTTCCAAAAATTATTATTGAAATTCATGAGCATTTCTCTCTTATTTAGTAGTCTATGTCTTCTATTGTCTATATTGTTATTAGAGTTTCCAGTAACCTGTTGTTTTTGTAATAATAAGAGTTGATCTTCAATGTCTTTTAGTTGTCTGAAATTGTTGTTTGGATGTGATTTACACCATAATTTTGTGTTATTCTTGATTAGTTTTTGCTTTTGCAGAAGTGTGAACATAAATGATCCGTGAAGCTTGTTTTCCCAAGTTCTTTTAATTAGTTTATTATAATTATCATTATTGGTCCAGTACATTTCAAACTTAAAGGGTGATCCTGCTCTAATTGTTTTTGTTCCAATTGAAATCGATATGAGAGAGTGGTCAGAACTTGTAAATGGATGATTGTGAACTGTTAAGTTAGGAAATTGATTAGAAATATCCGTATGGATCATAACTCTATCGAGGCGTTCATAGATATTGTCAATAGGAGATTGACTTTTTCTCCATGTAACAGGGCTTCCAGTGTAAGGGATAGTGTGGATATCTAATTCTTCCTTAATTTGTTGAATTCGGTTAAATCTACTGTTTTGCGGGTTTGTTCCTCCAATTTTGTCATTTATAGATTCTATTTCATTAAAGTCTCCCATTATTAAGGATGTGAAATTATATTATCGAGTCACTGTGATTATTTCGTTCCAAAAAATGTTTTTATCTATTGGATTTGAAGGTGCATAAATGAAGTTAAGAATAAATTTATAGTTATTAAGGTTGACTAAATATATTATATAATTTTTGGATCTGGTTATTTCTTGGGTTGAATCTGTAAAATTGGATGTTTTAAAGAGGATCCATAGTCCACCTTTTGTCCCATCTGATGCAATGTGATGGGCCTGATTAAATCCTGATTTTTTATATTGTTTTTCATTTGGCTGTTCAGTAGTTTTTGTTTCTGCTAGTACTAGGATATCTAAGTTATTTCTTTTCTGGATATAGGCTAGGTCTTGCCATAGGTTGGGTTTTCTTACACCTCTTATGTTCCAATATGCTATGTTTGTCATTTAATAAAATGTTTTATGCATACCTGCTTTGTGAGCGTTTCTAAGCCGTTATGTTATATATATGTGTAAAGATGTTATATATATATATATATATATATATATATATATATATATATATATATATATATATATATATATAGGTTGGATCCCGTGTAAGCAACCCTTACGGTGTAATTTGTGAGCAGAGAAATTATTCGCAGGTACCAAGCGATTATTCGTGTATAATAATGTAATTATTCGTATGTATGAACAAATGTAATTATTTGTAAGTAACAAAAGATTATTCATATGTATGTACATACGAATAATCACTTCGTACCTACGAATAATGTTACTGTTCACAAGTTACTTTTAATCTCATCCGTTTGATCTTCTTAATCCGACGCTCTAGATTTGCTCACAAATTACACAGTAACACTTGCTTACACATGATCTATCCTCTATATATATATATAGGGTGTGGTTCGGGTGTACACACCCCTTAAAGTGTACCTTGTTCACAAATATTATTCGGTGAAATGTGAAACATTATTCGGTTAAATTCGAAGCATTATTCGGTGAAATGTGAAACATTCCACCGAATACTGTTATGTTACAAATTATTCAGTGGAATTGGAACGTTTTCATCTGAACTGAAAGGAAAAAGAAAACATAACAGTATTCGGTAGAATGTTTCACATTTCACCGAATAATATTTGTGAACAAAGTACACTTTAAGGGATGTGTACAAATGATCCATACACTATATATATATATATATATATATATATATATATATATATATATATGGAGGATAGATCCTGTGTAAGCAAGTGTTACTGTGTAATTTATGAGCAAATCTAGAGCGTCGGATTAAGAAGATTAAACGGATGAGATTAAAAGTAACTTGTGAACAGTAACATTATTCGTAGGTACGAAGTGATTATTCGTATGTACATACATATGAATAATCTTTTGTTACTTACAAATAATTACGTTTTTTCATACATACGAATAATTACATTATTATACACGAATAATCGCTTGGTACCTGCGAATAATTTCTCTGCTCACAAATTACACCGTAAGGCTTGCTTACACGGGATCCAACCTCTCTCTCTCTCTATATATATATATGGTGAGTGGGGCGTGCGCGGGATGTCGAATGTGTGAACCAGTGAGACAATTAGACAAACCTAACCCATGTATACTCTTCAAACAAGCACCATTAATTTTTCCTTGGGATCTACTTACACAACAACGGATAGTGTCTTTGAAGGAATAAAAAATGTCAATCAAATCACCAATCCCTTATAGGTTGCACATTCCACCTGAGTACATCAAGGGATTACAAAACCAACCTGAGTTTTCTTTAGAAATCTAAGAAGCATCATGAACTTGTTCGAGGAGAAAAATCCTTAGGTTGACTTTTACACCATGCTTTAGTATCAATTTAAGCATTGTTTAAGTACTGCTACTCTCAATAATTAGAAGCAAAGAAATCAATAAACTTTAGATGATCTTATAGGTCTCCTTACACCCATGTTCAGCATTGCCAATGCTCTTGTTCAGATAAACTGATAGGTGTACGAGTAGCTTTGCAAGCCAAGCCACTTCATCTTCTGAGTTGGGCGCCTCATCCAATTGCCCTTGCAGTTGGCATCATTTAATGAGAAGTTACCTTACCAAGCCTTCTTGGCATGAATAGTTCCTCGGGAGTTTACTGTACGACGCTTTTTCTAGTGTGCTCGGGCTTTGCTTGAGAGCATGGTCACCAAACAAACAGTGAAGCTGGGACTTCAATAAATCTACGTTCTAAAGGCTGCGCTGATCAGCGGACATGGCATGCAGCTATGATGCTGGCCGTAATACGAACAACTAAGAAACATACACAAAAGTTAGATTTACACACAGATTGCAACAAAAACGTAAGTTGAGGGAGATAGACTAAGGCGGGACAAAAATTCATGGGTTAGGACATTATTTTCAAAGTACATGGAAGGATGGAGAATGCTTGCACCCTGTTAAACTCTATGTTGTTCATATTGAAATGAAATAAATAGAGATTGATAAGGAGTTGCTCAATGATGCTCGAACATGTACTTGATTTGAGTGCCTATTTACTTTCGATTAGTATTTATTGATTAATCACAAGACGGAATTTAGTTCAACAACTTCTAGTTCATTATAAAGTGTTTACCGATCCTCAAATATTAGAAGCAAAAGTTAAACATGACTTTTGGCAACAAGTACAACTTTTACATTAAAACTTTTAAAAAAATATTTTGGCAAGAATTTTGGAGGAAGAATCACAAAAAAAAAAAAAATATAGTCACAGAAATCCAATACTAACAAGGGACCATAAATACATAATTATCATCCCTAGCATGTGTAAAAACAATTGTTTGATAATTGATACATTCAAACAAGAGGTTCAAAATGCAAAAGGGCCTAGAGGAGAATCTATAATAGAAAGAGGAGTCCTTGAAACAGCTAAAGTTGGAGTTAAGAGTCTCTTAAAGAAGGGCTAGAAAAGGCCAAATGTGAGGAGAAACTGTCTCTAAGAGAGGAATCTTATGAACAGGTGAAGTCAGGCTCAGACTGTCTTAAGCATGAGCTTGACGAAGCCAAGGGATTTAAGGAGAATCCTGTTCAGAATCTTTAAGCAAGAGCTTTTAAAAGGCCAAGCTTTGGGGAGAAGCTTTCTCAGAATGAGGAATCCTATGCACAGTTGATGTCAGAGTCAGACCATCACAAGCATGAGCTTGAAAAGGATAAGGACTTTAAAGAGAATTTCATTCACAAAGACATATATCTGCAACAGACGAAGTCAGAGTTAGATCTCTAAAGCATGAGCTTTTACATGCAATCAACATTGAGATGAAGCTGTTTTAGAGAGAGGCTTCTGCTACAGCCAAAGAAATTGCATCCCTGAAGTCTGAGCTTGAAACTGTGTAGGAGGAAAAGGTTCACACTTTGGAGAATGAGAAGCTTGCAACATATGGTACTCAACGACTCTTAAAAGTGAAGGTCATAAATGAGATAGAAGCTCTGAGAGAAGGGGACGAGAAGAGGAAGAGTTTTCTGCATTGCATGATGTTTCTGTTGAAGCAAGGAGGCCAAGGAAAAGTGGTTGGCAAGGCAAGCTCAATATCAAGGGCTTAGGAACCAAATAGAAGATTTGAAACTGATGTTGAAAGAAACAAATGAGAAATATGAAACTTACCAATGCAGAAAAGATTCCTGCATGCACTGTTATGAAACTTAGAGGTGCTACATATGAGCTAGTAGATGCATTTCAACATCCATGACAAGCTCCTACACAAAACCATATTAATTGCATTGTGAAAATCATAATATCATCAATATTTCTATGGTAGTTCGAAGCAACGAAAGAAGGATGAGTGGTACAAAGTGCAGGTTGAACAGGAGATATAGTCAACTAAGAAAAATCCAGAAGATGTAAAGATTATTTAGGTTAGCAGAGCTTAAATATTTATGCATGTAGAACCTAGAATTGTTCTCAATCATGGACAACCCCTTACCAATCACTCATCTACAACTTTACCGTTATATGGAAATAATTCCAGATGTCAAAGTAGGAGGAAAATCATGAAAACTATAAATAAGAAAGAGGGAACTAATTGTGGCCCATCTCCAACAACATTTTTTGTTGACACTTATCTTACTTTCTTTTTGGATTTGTTTTGTTAATATTATCAATGTTTTTTTTCCTGTTTTTATTTCACTTCCTTTCAAAGATTGAACATTGCAGTTCACATATAAAAAGAGGTTATGAGGTGGAGTTACCAGAATCTTTCTTTTCAAGCTAAAATGTAGAAACTCGTGGCTAAAAAATAGAGCCTCATCATACATAAACAAGATATATTAGATTGTCAAACATAATCCAATTCAACTGAGACAGAAATATGTCAATACTTTAAAAATTGGCTGGAAAGCAAGACAAATAGACAATGGTTTTCGTCCTAAAAGGGAGGGAAAATAAAATGCAAAATAATTTGTTGCGATCAGATACAAAGACTAATAATATTTTATATATACCATCTGTAACTATCAATCCCTATTCCTTCTAATAAAAATTCTATAAATGGTGTAGCTTGAAACAGTTTTTTCCTCTTTTTCTTTAATGATAAAAACAAAATTAATGATTCCTAAACCATTTAAGCCTCATTTTTTATGAATTCAAATATGTTCGCTATGTTTCTGATTCATCAACGAATTTAACCCTCAATAGAAATAGAAACAAAACAAAACACAGTACCTCACTACAAGAGGTAGTTGTGATGCCGCCAACATAGCTAAGGCAGTCACAAGGCAACTAGAAGAGTTCACTTCTTATGGCAAGGTCTACCAAGAAATCCAACTCTAGAGTTCCCACTAAGTCGTTTTCATAATTCAAGCTGCAAATTCAATCCACTTATATAGTTATATGAATTGTCAATGAAGTTTACATCAGCAAGATGAAATCATACATTAGAAAAATGTTGATTAAAAAATTCACATATTTATTAAAGTCCCATAAATTTGATATATACAGGAGTTCTCATAAAGATATTTGCATAAGACAAGGTCAAAATTCAATTCAATTGAGAGAGAAATATGTCAATGACTTTGATTTATATGACATCTTCCCAACTGCCCCCTCATCATTTTTTGAAACAAGTAAAGAACAACTATAAAACTAAGGAATTTTACTCACATAAATGCTTAGAAAAAGCTTGTTAAAGTTCAATGTTAAGAGTCAAAGAGTCCGAGTGTTTGTCTCTTCTGTTGTCTATCATTCTAAGAGCAACTGATAAACCTAAGCATCTATCACAACAGAACCCAAAAAATAGTTATTTAAGCTTTCTATGTTGAAATAATTCCAATTCTGATACAGAGAAACCATAATCAGTTAGTAATTCTGATTAGGTAGCAAGGAAATCTATCTTTACAAATAATTCTATCGTTTCCAGAGAATATCGTTTTTTTATAAGATTTTAGGATTATGATAAGATTAAGGGAGTTGCAACTCCATGCATATGGTTGGTCGATCAATTTGGGTTTAGAGTTGTTACCTGGGCAAGGTTACTTTATCAGTAGTCATTTTATTGTTCTCTTCTTCTACCGGTTATATATTTTATAGTTTGCATTATTCAGTCACTTAATTGTCAATTACCATGAAAAAAAGAAGAAATAGCTCATAAGGGAATTGTTTTACGTTCTTCCCCAAAAGGTTGAATATGCTAAAGCAAAAGAACTATCCCTCACCTTTGGTTTCCAAGTTGTTCATATTGTTTTGACCATGATACTAAACATTCTTGCTATCTTCTGCACAATTAAGATACAAAAAAAAGAGGAAAGTGGAGTAAATACAAGGAGAAAGGAACCCAGTTGTGCTACTTATTCAATACAAAATGCAATACGAGTACCTCCCAATAGTGTGCCTGAACTGTTGAAATCATTTGATGCCCAAAGTTCATCCCATTCTAGTGTATGAAGCTCATGTATTTTCATCTCATGACTTTTCATGTTTTGAATATATCCAACTTTTGCTAAATTCGCAAGGGAAAAGAAAAACCCCAACACATTTAGTCAATCCAAGAAGCTTGGGAAGTACATTACTCATGAATCACTTTCCAAACTATTATATTCCATTAGCCTTACCCATAATTTCCTCAATAAGATTAGTGGCTCCTGAATCGGTCTCCTCTTGCAGAAGTTGAGAAGGTGAAAGCTCGGAGTAGCCCGACCTAGAATGCGAGTTCAGAGGTGTTACTGGGGAACCCTGCAACTGATTACCAAAAAACCGCATTTGGTAAGGCATCAAAAGAAATCCGTTTTCAGAAAAAGAGAAGGGGAGAAAAACTGAACCATAGAAAGACTATCAAAATTTGACATTTAGTGTAGGATCTATAAGAAGGATGAGAAGTGCAATTGATGGACTATAAATCAATTCAGCCACAAAAGAAAAAGCGCTTAACTGGTTTTTTTTTTTATAATTCACCCACTGTAATATTTAGACAGTCCCCTCATGGTCATAAATATATGATAGTCTCTAGATCCTTCTTAGTGTTAGTCCATGTGCACCGAAGGAAAGAAATGAAAGGAAGAGTGGATAGAGGAGACCAAACGAAGAGGATAAGGAGAGTAATGTTACCTGAGCAGGTGAGAACTTCATTGTACCATCTTACATGCCGGTGTTGTTGAAGCATGTTCCTCTTATGTGCAAGAAAGATGCAACTCTAAAATGAGAAGCAATTATGGAAATTTACAACTTGTGTAATTCTTTCAAATGCTCCACAACTTCAAATCAAGAGCAAAAATAAAACAAAGAATATATAAGGTGTTTAAAGTGATTGGGAGAGCCGATCAAGTCAAACTCCTCATAAGGTATATATTTACAATCACACTACATGTCATTATTTATCAATAAATAAATCCTTAATTAGAGTCTTAGAGAAGAGTAATATTGTGGTACCACACATATTTCTACTCTTTATACCTCAAAACTTTGTTTTCCGAACCATGTTCCTACAAGTTGTTCTTCCTTATCATCTGAGGGAAAAGTCTAAAGAAACATGTAGCAATCACCACTATACAACAAATGAAATTGCGAAAAAAACATAAGCAAATCACCTACCTGAAATTATGGGAGAAACTGAACCTTGACTTCAAAAAACAAATAAATCGAGGGAATGATACATGCTAAATAAACTGAAGAGAGAAGAGTAAGACCAATGAGCAATTTCAAATTCAAAAACAATTTAACATGGAGAAAAAGGTATAGAAACTCACTGTAAAGGGAATAGGAGATTGGAGTTGATAAACACGGTAGCATCAAGACTGATATGTTTGTTGAAGATGCCAACAAAGGTGGAAGATGTTAACCTGAGGTGTCAGAGTCAAGCCCCAACCATGCATCTCAATGTCTAATTGACGGGAAAATGACAACACAAACACATTAACGGGGAGCGATTATAAGGCTTAGCCATAATGAGAAATTACCTAACAAATTTAAAGACATAAATGAAGATGGAGTTAAAAGACTTGAAGATCTTAGGTGTAGAGAAACAAAGAAATGGTTGGGTTGAGATGATAGGAGTAATCATATTGGCAATTAAACTAAACTAAACCCAAAAACTTATCCTGGAATATGCAGAAACTAAATAGAGCATATTGCCAGGCATTTTTTTCCACTCTCAAGAGTGAACACTATACAGTAGAGATTTTTTTAGGAAAATACGATCAAAGGTTTGATAATTTAAGAAGCAAACATACTATAACATCAAGAATTACGCAATTAGATAGACAATGAACATAACTTCATTGGAAAGACTTGAGATTAATTTTGACTGAACATATCAAAAATATATATCAAGACAACCATGTCTACTCTTCTTTATATCATCCATAAAGGTAATCCATGTAAATTACGAATAGCTACTGTAATATTCAAAAGCATAGGAAATTATGAATAGCTACTAATGGATTTTAAGAAATGAACAATGAACATTAGAAAACACGTACGAATAGGAAATAATAAACCCTAAGATTTAATACTAGGAATGAACAAAAGAACAAGTATAAGTATAACTGTATAAGGATGAGTTAGGTAGGTTGGCAAATATGAATTCCCTATAAAATCCCAATATTTAAAAACATGAATTACCTGAGAAATCTAGAAACAAAAAATCAGGAAGGTTAGCCCAAGATAGAGAGGGATTAAAAACCCCAACTGAAAATGAAGAACATCAATCATCAATACAAAACAAATCGAGTATACCAAAATGGAACAAAAGGGCAAATTGGAATCAAAGGAAAAACCTGTAGCTTGGCACAAAGGAGACAACAAGAACCTCGAGGAAGAACAATCACAACTCCAGTCAAACTACATCAACACGAAAAGCAATTGTACCTGAATTCAGATAAAGAAGAAGCTCCTAAACTCAAATCCAGGATGATGAGGAGTATTTTGTCCCCAAATTCAGCAAAAACATGAGGATGATGAGGAGTAATTCACAGCTATATCTCGAGAGAAGATACAATTCCAGCAGAGGAAGATAGGCCGAAAGAACAACAAATCCAGGATGGAAAAAATAAGGAGCAGTAGGAATACGAGCTCAGTATACTATAAACAGAATGATGCCTTGTATTTTCTTTTTTCTTTTTCCTTTTCCTTTTCAGATGGCGCTCCATAATGGAAGCCTCTACACCCTACCTTGAGGCCTTGCAAATGGTAATGGTTTTTAGTACGAAAAGAAGCAATGATTACTTAAGCATGCAATGTAACAATGTAAGATCAAAGTAAACACACATATGTAGTTGATTAGTATGCTCATTGTCTTCTCTATATAGCAACAAACCATCACCCAGCCAAACCATGCAGTTAAGGGGCCAAATGCATGTCTGCGAAGCTTGAATCTGCTCGATAATTTGTTAAATATAAAAAAATTATCCATTATGCACTACGTAAATTACTGATGTAATGCACTCCATGGTGATCAGTAGGTGAATAATTTCGTAACAAGTAAACCAGAATAAGATTGAAAATCAAAACAAAAAAGCATGTTCATGAGAGAGTAGATTGAAACCTCATCTAGGGTACATTGTTCTGAAAGATTCAGTGAATGGGGCAGTTCCACGACTCCAGCAGGCATTGTTATTGATACTTGCCAACTGCAGCAATCAAACGCCAAGTTATAAAATTAATACGAACAACTTAAACAATTAAGGATTCATGATAAAGGAAGTCAGTAATTCTGTAAGAATGAGTAACTGATAAATCCTATGAAATATGGTTGGTCTTACTTAATTATGGGTAATTGTTAAATTTATTGTTTCTGCAAATTCACAAACCCCTTTGAAAGATGTCATATGGTAAATCTCAACTGAACACCTTTTGTACACCAAAGGTTTCTGATGGAAAACAACACTCATTTTGAGTAGTTTCACGCTCCATCTAAAATTTCAGGTTTACAAAAGGGCCTTTTCATGATCCAGAAATCAGAAAACAGTACTCATTTTGAATATATTCTTGTGTTTCAGCAAATAAATTGTTTAGAGTAGTTTCAAGTTTCTGCTAAAATTTCAGGAAAAGTGGGAAACCTTTTATTAACATTCACAATGAGACACACCAATTAGACTCCACATTTCACATCTTTTCATTAGTACAGGTAACATTTAAAGAGCATAATGTTCCAAGAGCTTGGAACCAAAAATAAATTGCACACATTCATTGCAAATAAGCTTACAAGTGGAAAATGCAAGCACAAAGCAATCCAAAATCTAGATGTGTAAGGTAAAATTGCAGTTTTCCCCGATGTTAGAGATTCAGCCAATGTTATCACTTTGCATTTAGTCTAAATATAATGTCAGGGCTAACAGGAACCTGCAGAAGTTCCAATTCGAATTTGAACGTGTTCTACTATAACAATGCAGGAAAATATAAAATAAAGACTCTTCAATTTGGATCAAGCTACTTATGTCACAATTTGGAGTACAAGATTAGTAAAAACAGGGGGGAAAAGGAAATAGGCAAACAGTACAAGTTCCTTCAAATGCTTACATATCTAAACGACAAATCCGTCGAGAAATTATAAAGCAAACCCTAGTTTGAGCCTAAATCCGTGCAAAAGAGGCAAAATCAAAACAGAAGATGGAGAAGATGAATATTGAGGTTGGGCTCATACCTTGAAGCCTTCCTCGGTTCAAAGGCCGAACTCGTCTTTTCTTATCTTATCATTAAATCTTAGTTGTATATTGTAAACCATTAAAACAATGTCACAAAGTAATCGAAACACAAGTTCCTTCCCAATATCTCTCTTAAGCATTTCTACAAACACTTTATAGGCATAAAAGCAAGAAATCTCTCTTAAGCATTTCTACAAACACTTTAAAGGCATAAAAGCAAGGAAACACCAAGCCTCGATATCAAAACCCAAATTTGCCCAATCGTCAATCACAATCGCATAAATTTAAAACAATTCAATGCAAATTACCTGTGATATCAACTTGTATAAATGGAAGAATGAAGTATATTGAAATAAATAAACACCACTTCCACCATAACAGAGTGCCTGAATCACATATGAGAATAAAAAGACATGGGAAAAGAGGAACTCAATAATCAGAATGTAGTTTCAGTTGAAAAAGGGGAGAAATTGAATTGAAATGAAGAGGAGAAAAGAAAATAGAAATTGAATTGAATTGAAGAGAGGAAAACATACCTGTGATCTAGGCAGGTGCAAAATATCATTTCATTTACTTCTTTCACATCTTTGCGCCACTATCATCATATCTAATAAACTCTCTATACTTTCATATGTGCCAATTAGTCATTACAAAAAATATATGCAGCAAACTTCATCTCGCTCTCAATTCATCTAGAATCAGCACTGATTACTCTCCTTGGCTACTCAACGATCGATCAACAGCCTTCCAAGAGATCATCGCCCCCAAACCCCCAACCCCCCATCCCCCACAAAAACACCTACAACAACCAGCGTGTGCCGAAACCTAACTGGAATTACGCATCGCTTAACAAAAGCCTGAAATTAAGAAAATTAGATTAAAAATCGGAAACAAAAGCGGAAATTCGCTCACCTGAGTAGGCAAAACGATGAAGGGAGACGAAAACGACGACAAACAAAGGGGTGAATAATGCAGAGAGACAGCGGCTAAGTCGATGGCGGTCGATGGTGTGTGACATTGGACGAAGGCGGTGTTATCTGCACTCGGTGACTCGGCTCTGAATTGAAGACAAATTGAGAGACGAGGGTGGCGCGAGATTAATTGGGGCTTTTAGCTTATCCTAGCCGTCGAAAAGAACATAAGAGGAAGGAAGGCGCCCATGAGGTTCTAGTGGAAAGGCGGCTATCAGGAACCATTAAAAAGCAGGAGGTGGAGACGGGAGAGGCGGCGATGAAGATCGGTTAGGAAGCAGGAGGTGGAAGGATGATACAAGGCGGACGGCAAACTCCATCTACGAACCAGAGTTATTTTCAGCCGTAGATATCTCCTCTATCGAACGACGGATATAACAAGTTGCAAACTCCATCAAATTTAATGTTAGGAACCACATCAAACATTACCTACAAGAAAGAAATGACATCCATTAAAGCAAATAAATTAATGAGGAATGCATGTCCTCAAAATAAACAACATCAAATTTTACTATCACTAGTGGACTAACCCGTGCTACGCACGGGATTATCGACTTTTCACTTTTGTATCAATGAGCTTATACATTCACATATTAATTCGAATAAAAACAAATCAAAATTAAAAATTAAATAAATAAAAACTCGGTCTAATCTATTTGATCTTTTTTTAGACTTTTTTAATTTCATATTTTAGGTATTTCGTAAATTAAGTTGCAAGGTTTTAATTTCCATCTAGATTATGCTAAAACTATTTTAGTTTTATTTTTCTATACACTATTTTTTTCTTATTGGAAACTGAGATTATGATAGAGCATAAATCTTACTGTATATGAAGTACTTATTTATCCATCTATGAAAATTTTATAGTATTAGATGTTTTAAAATATATTCTTGTATATAATAATTATTTTTATATATGGGGTCCATTTTTGGTATTTTACAATTTAAAAATATTTGATGAAGGTTACGAATATAATTTAATTTGTTGTTTTATAATTATTTTTATATATGGGGTCCATTTTTGGTATTTTACAATTTAAAAATATTTGATGAAGGTTACGAATATAATTTAATTTGTTGTTTTCATTGTATATTATGTTTACTATCAAATACTCAATTGCTGATTTTAAAAATGATAATTGGTTTTCTACTTTCAAAATACTACACAAATAATTGATTAGATAAAGTTAAATTAGACTTTTTAACTTCTTATAAATATGTTTTTTTACTCAAATGATGATTATTTTTTTTAAAATTTTCAACATTTCTCATTTATTCACCTCATTTATAACAAAAAAGCTTCTTTTACTATATAGAAAGATTTAAAAATATTTGATGAAGCTTATGAATATAATTTAATTTGTTGTTTTCATTGTATATTATGTTTACTATCAAATACTCAATTGTTGATTTTAAAAATGATAATTGGTTTTCTACTTTCAAAATACTACACAAATAATTGATTAGATAAAGTTAAATTAGACTTTTTAACTTCTTATAAAGATGTTTTTTACTCAAGTGATGATTAGTTTTTTTAAAATTTTCAACATTTCTCATTTATTCACCTCATTTATGACAAAAAAGCTTCTTTTAATATATAGAAAGATTTCGATTTTAAAAAAATTAGGCAAATCCCTTATATATTTACATTATGCTGCAAACCAAAAGCAAAATAACTTAATTGCTAAGAGTTTCATTGATGTGGAAACCAATACCCCAATCAATACCACCGTAACAGCAACTTGTCTCGTTACCTTATAGTCATAGGCTTACAACCCATAGTAAGTTCTGCCCCCACCCCATTTTTTCTCTTTCTCACCTTATTTGTAACAGCCAGCAAGCTAGGTAAAAGGGGAAATTCAGGGTGGAGGCAAGTGGGGAACAACCCTCATGCCAAGGATGGAGAGAAAGCATGTAATGGCAAGGGATCTGCACTCTGCAGTGGATGATCAAGGACAAATAGGGGCCATTAGTGTTGTTTTGACTTAGGATTATCTTATCATGATAAAATTTTGGATAGAGACCTCTTAATAAAGAGTAGTACAGGTCATAAACATGACTGGAATCCACTGGCAGTTAATATTAAAGTATTGCCACTGAAACAAAATTTGGGGGCAGAGTTAAGAATTATAACAAAATGCAACCTACACCGCTAATCATCGCACAACATTATGATCAACTTAACAAGTATATATAAGCAACCATGTTGAACAGTGCAATGATAAATATTGCAAACTTGCTTATTGAGCATTAAATGATTTCTTTATTAGAATCCTTCACAATTTTTCAACCTCCTACTTACTTATCAACCTAGTGTAATCTCACTTCTCGTATGTGAAAATACAAACTGGCAAGTTCAAAGTTTAAGAATCTGTACCCGAAGTGGAATCTGCAGTGATATTCTTTCCAGGACAAAGTTCTCCACATAGGGATCAAATTGAGCATATTCCTCCTTGAAAACCATTTGTTCTTGACCAGAAAAGAACAGTGATACGTCGGGGCTCCATGGCTGAGCAGAATTAATGCATGCAACATATGCAGCAAGGGCAAGCTGATAACACAGTGTATCACAAAGATGTTTTATGCAAAATCTCTGTCAAAACAAGAAAACTTCAGCAGCTGTACATTTTACACATAAGAGTAACAAAGATAAATTTAAAAATTTATTCCGGTAACAAACAACTCACACTGTCAATACAACATCTCCTAGAAAAGATATCTCAAAACAATAAGAAATAATTCAGAACCTACCATTTCAGGTTCATCGATCAGCCATTTGACCATTTCAAAGCAATCTATAAATCTCAAGTAACATGAAAGAAGTAGATGTTTGTACATTATCATTTTTTTTAGCATTATAGAGACAGCTGCATATTCTTATTATTAGTTTCCAATCCAACTCTTTCTAAAAAAGAAGAGCTGAAATAACTACATTTAAGCTTAACTGATTCAAGGTAAAGAACAACAAATCGAATCAAAAATCCTAGAAATTGAGGATGGATTGACATAAAGGAAATCAACAAAATCTAATGAAGAACACCAATAAACAAAGTAGCCGTAGTAAAAGAAATATTGCCTATAAAAAGTGAGGTGATGGAAAAATAATACCTACATTTTTCAAGCCCAAGTAAGAGTCGAAAAAGAACACAAAACCTGCAATACAATGAAAACCCACAATGATTGTCAAATCCAGATTGCCGCATTCTTTGAACGCTCTCTCGAGAATCTAAACATAATTATTAATCTAATTAGCAGTAATCCTAAATATAAAAGAACATAAATATAACATGGAAGTAAGATTAGCAAAAATGGTGACCAGGAGCAATAACAATCCTAGATAATTACTACAATTAACGGTTAGGATTCGACTTCACCATCCATTTCCCACATGTACAGATAACCAGTTTATTCTAAAAAATTAACCTTCGGCATGAAGGTTGATCCCACATTCCCATAAAAAATGAATTCAATCTCATGCAGTCATTGGTCTTGGTAGGCATTGAATGGATGTTCGTAAGAGGACAATTTCTTTGCAACAATGGAGTAGTGACATCCCAAAGAGCTGCCATTGCGTAGATTCTCTAGAAACGGTTTCAAAAACAGAGAATAATCCCATTTAGACATTTCATCAAACAGGTTAGGTGCAATGCACAATGTTCAGTGGTGGATACCCAACTTATGATACGGATTATTTTTGCTATGATTAATGAGAAACAGACTTACTTGGAGATCTTCAAATTAATAGTAGCAACTTCAATTCCATAATCAAATGACTCTAGGGAGTAACATAGACGAATTTAGTTTTCGAAGAGAACTTAATCAATCAAGAAGATCAACTTATAGAAAAAATGAAGTAGTCAGAATGCCTACTTCCAAGTCAGAGTTAATATAGACAAAAGCTGAAATTGAGGGCATAAATCATCTAATCAACCAAATAAAACTTCCAATTCGGAGTTAAAATTTGGAAAAACGAAAGAGAAGGAGAGGTCGAGCACACCTAATCGGTCCCGAGCCTAGGCTTTCTGCCCCCGTTGTCAGTTGGCCTCCTCCTACGATTGTCCTAAATTAAATCTCCAAAGTTATAAATTTCAAAAAAAAAAAAAAAATTAAGTATTCAATCAGAAGAAGAGTTATATGAGAATCTGAAATGTGTAGGAAAAATTATCTAAAACAAATTTGGAGTTTTCCGAAAAAAAAAATATATCATAACAGGAGCAAACAAACAAACCTGGTAGTGGCATAAAAACAAAGATAAATTTCATCTTCTTCGATAGTGAAGTCGGCGAATAAAAAGTTTTCTCAAAAAAATCTAGAATAACAAGAGCAAACAAACAAACTGGTAATAGCCCGAAAACAAAGAGAAATTTCATCTTCTTCGACAGTGAAGTCGGCGACAGAAGAATAAGGCGGTCTGTAGGCGACGATCGAGATCGAGATCGAAAGAAGGACTGAAGTAGGTGAAGATGGAAAGGAAGAGCAAAGAAGAAGGCGGTCTGTAGTGGCGGCGAAGGCGGCAGCGGGCAGAGACTCTAGTGAGAGGTGATCGCCGAAGGAGGAGAGGGGTAATGAGTCACCTTTGGGAATTAGGTGAAGAGACCGAAATGGACACCAAAACAAAAAAATAAACATTTTTAAATGCAAACTTTGAAGGGTAATTGAGTAAATATAGATAGCAATCAATCTGGGCCAGCCAAAATTTTATGAAAATGCAGTTGAAGGGCCCAGATATGCCTAGAGATTTTAATAAAAACTTGCAGCGCTTGCTGCTTTTAGATACAAATACAGCCGTCGATAACTCTGATAGTGGACGACAGATATAACATGTTACCCATGCTTTTATAGGAGTAAGGATATATATATATATATATATATATATATATATATATATATATATATATATATATATATATATATACTAGGAAGTATGCGCGCCCGATGGGCGCGTTATCTAAGTGTTGTTGTGTGCTTGAAAATATGTAGTTGGTCAAAGTAGTTGTTGCAACATACTGCCGAAGATCTATCACAAAGGCGGGTGAAAAAAAAAGAAAGCCATAGAAATTGTCAAATATAGCCATATTCCTCGCGACAATTAGTTTGTGCCATTTTCACATTTAACTGGCTATCAAATGTTCGTCATGTTCGTCTCAGTTAGAAGAACAAGAATGAAGGGGAAAAACAATACAATATCAAAGTTATAGATATAGAATTAATCTTCTAATCCTATAAAGGCATTCTACAGAAGTTTGATGTGAATAAATTACCTGACTGACTCGCATGAATGCATCTGGATGAGTCAGAGTCAAGGACTGAGGATGATGAGTAGTAACATCGCGGGTGTTCCATTGAGCAAACCTGGCCAGAGGATGATTTCAAAGAAGCATCTTTTGCAGCTGAAGAACTTCTTGTTGTTATTCTGGAGGCAGTGTACTCAACTGTTCGGGAGTGAGATTTTTCACTTGTTGTAGCAAAGTAGACTCCATCTCAGGTGGAAGCTGCATCTGCACAAGATGCTCGGTGAGAACTCAGAAGATATAGCAGCATAGAGTAATATGACCCTTGAAATCCAGGTAGTTTAGGGACTTCTTGTCAAAGACAGGATCCTATTCAAGTTGAGACGTTGTTGTGAGGAAGCAAGTAAATTCTTTCGAGATCTGCAGAATAGGTTTTAACCTGTAAATAAGTATTAAAAAAATGAAAGAGTTTCTCAAGTGTCACAATTTTAATATCTTTCAAGAATCGCCGAATAATGTGACACTGGATATGTGAAACACAGTGTGAGAGAAATGATTTCTCTAATAGCTTCTGACCGGGATAAGCTCTCAATTTAAAGTCTATTCACTATTGGAAATTACCCCATCTATTTTTCTTATAATAATAATATAGGCTTTATTAAATGCATCCACCTGCCAGTAAGTGTTTTTGTCCTTGCTAACCAGAAGCTCCAATCACATGAGAGTAGTGGGGAGCCATAACCTAGAAAGCAAAAGGAGATGAAACTATGATATGGGTAATAAGCTCACCTGAGGAGTTTGTGTCTCCAAGTTTTGTGGTTCATGTGCTCTCAGAGTTTGGCTTGTTTTAATTACACCTCTTCTAGCAGCATTTGGTGGTTTAGTGTTGGAGGCTATAGTCACGGGAACATCACCTGCTGATAAAGCGGAACCACTACTGTCATGCAACTTGACAAGCTTTGGGCTCATTCTTCCAGCACGGATCCCATCTGGAACCATAGCAGCATCCCTATTTGTATCTAATGTGACTGGACGTAGTGAAGTACCTGTCTGTTGAAAAGACACAACATTAACTCAGTATATTAAGAACAGATTGTGTATTCTGATCTCAACTCAACAACAATTTTTATATATCATGTTTTGGATCTAAAATAAACACACTATCGGTGATGATTCTCAATGAAGGCATCCATTTTAGCCTCAATTAAAACCATCTTCAAATAAATTCCATTAAGCAATGGAGTAAGTAGCATGAAATAAATTACCTGAAATCCACTGCCTCTTATAGTAGAACCACCTGAAATAGATGGCTTCCCAAGTCCAGAATATCCGGGTCCACTAAGCACAACATTTTGTAGAAAAGTTGTTTGCACAGGCCTCATTGGTGGCCCACTTGGCATGCCACGTAAGGGTTGTGAGCGAGTAGATGGAAGAGGATTTGCTACAGAATGTACATCAATCAGATTTTTCTGTGGACCTCCTGCAGGTGCTGACTGCTGACTTTGGTGGCTACCTTGGACTGATTTCTGTAAGAGTGGAACTGATGCTTGGCGAATATTTGGCATCTGCAACTGAACTCATTCAAGAAGCAACATAACCATCTTTACATCAAACAAAAATAAGGGAAAAAAGATTAGTTCACGAAAACATTAAGGTTCTGCGCCTGTAAGCAAATAGAAAACAAAAGGAAGATTAAATTCCGTCTGTTACACAAAGGAATACTCAGTTGGCATGGAAAGAATGCATTAGAAAAGTTCCAATGTAAAGAAAAAAAGGTACAAATCAGAAAAGTGAAAATTTATTTTTAATTTATTTTAAAAAAAAAGAAGGAAGATTTAAATGCAGAAAGAACGCCCAGAAGTTAAATTTTAACAAACGAAGGAAATGGAAGATTGGCTAACTATTAGGCGTGCTAAGTCTCTATGGTTCATACATGGTTATCTCAATTACAAACTTAATATTAAATTAAGAATAATCCTATAGGGCATTTTAATCTAAATGACATAAAACAAAAAGAGTTGATCTGTGTACAGCTATCAACATAATTGATATAATATGCCATAGAGAGTGTTTTGTTTTCCAAGCATTTCAAATACTCATAGTAACAGAAATCTATCAGAACTCAGAAAACTAAAAAAATTGAACAACTGTCTAATAGCATCTGCAACAACTACCTCTTAATCATTCACTCATTGCATGAGCAAACAAGAAGTTACTCAGCTTCTCCTTTGAAGTGAGTTTCACCTTTCTATTTTTCCCTTATTATTAGCTAGGTATCCTCTTGTCACTTGTGCCAAACTGTCAATAATATTTACTTTTAACATCCTCTTTAACGTATCCTATTTTCCAAAGCCCTACACTCAAGAAACAATATTTTATCAAAATAACAACTACCGGAGATAAACCCACTGAACCTGAAGGAATTAATCAGCTTCTCCAAATAAGAATGAACACATCAATGTAGGTATCACCTCAACATGCATTTACTTATGTTCTATATACTAATATACACCTACATCTTCACCTTCATAAAACAAGGATCGATTCAACAAAGGTGAATTTTTAAGTTTTGACTGGTGAGTAACATCAGTCTAGCTTGTTTAGTAACATCAGTCTAGCTTGTTTTAGAATTTCACTGAACCCTCCTCAAATAAGCTTCTTCCTTATATGGATACGGAGATGCAATCAAGTGAAAAGAGAAAAAGAAGAAAACACAGAACTCCTAAATACCAAAAGTTGCTTACCAGAAGATGCTCTGTAATTGCTCTCCTAAGATGTAGGTACATTTAAAAAAGGTAAGAAAAGGGTTTCCTAGGTCTAGAGGTAAGAAAAGATTCTAAACTAACCAAACAACATACCAACTGCAACGACAGACAATGACAATATAAGAACAAACGGTGAGTAATTTTGAAATTAATAACATAGATCAATTGAGAAAACATTAGGGGGGTGAAGAGCAAAAAAAAAGATAAACAATGAATCCAATGGAAAAAAAAATTTTATTCAGCTTCAAAATTGGCAGATCTAAAACACCAAATAATAAAGTAAAGTTCTAGACTAACCAAACTCCACTTCCTGAAAACAAGAAATTATAAATTATTAAACATCAGTACATTAGGGATTGGGATGGGGAGGGGACCAAAACATACCTTAAATCTCACTGCTTTGTAAGTCCCATACACTACACCTAAAAATTACAATTTGCTTAGTACACAAACTACAAATCTAATATGATCAAGAAATAGAAGTACACATTAACACGTGCATTATATGATATACATAATCAACTTAGAAAGTTAGAAGGATAAAAATAAAGTATGGATCATCTTGAACAGTCAACCACCAACTAAGTTTAGCTTTAATGACATTACAAAAAACAGAAGATGATAAAAAAAAAAATCATATCCGAGTCAGATTTCCCTAATGAGAACAACATCATCTGTTTAAGATATCACTAAAGTTCCTGGTGTCAATATTTTTTTGTTTAGAATCTTCTTGGATTGCCACAATCTATATAGTCTATACATTTTTTGCATAAAACCAGAAAAGGGGAAAATGTTTGGAACTACCAAGTCTCGAAATACCATGTTAACAGCTCTAATTTAAATCTACCAAAGTCACCAAACAAATCGTTCAAATACAGCAGGAAAAGGGAAACTGCAGGGGGGATTGTTTATTTTATATAAGCTGAATATTCCTGAGTAGATCAAGAAGATCATAGCAATTTACACTCACCCGAATCCTATGCAGCTATGCTTAATCAAACTACCTTGATGAATAGAAGAAGATAAGTGCAAGGTGATCTTTAACTCTTTAATCAACAAAGATAGGAAGACACAACAAAGAAGAGTCGGCAAAGAGTCGGCAAACGCAGGCACTCCACCAGAAAAAGGCATGATAACTGCACTCATCTTCCTCTAAAAGCAAAAGGAGCAAGAACTTAAATTGTATAACTCTCACCTCTTACACTTCCAGACAGAAAAATCACTACAAGTTAGAAACCGCCAAACCTGCAAATATCGAATCCGAAAAGGTTTCTATCTTTAATTTGCATTAAACTACTCACTTGTATAAGTTCCCTATTTATCTATACATGCTTTCAATGTCCTTTAATATTGATCAAGCAACCTCAGAAGGCAAAGTTCAATATCTAACTTTTATAATCCTAATTAGGCTCAGTGATATATTGCTAACAAGATTATAATTTCCAACATCGAATTAGCTGTCTAATAGGACTCCTTAAAAACGGGTTAAATTGACTCGTTCCCAAAGGCACTTACAGCTATAAAATCAATAATTTCAAACTCAAGCCTAAATCCTAGAGCCTGGGTTTTAAACCCGAATCGCAAAAGCAATGAAAAAATAATTTGTCCCCAAATTCAGCAAAAACATGAGGATGATGGGGAATAATTCATAGCTATATCCCAAAAGAAGATACAATTACAACAGAGGAAGATAGACCAATAGAACAACAAATCCATGGCCAACAATCTTAAGCGAATGAAACATACAACAACAAGCAAAACAATCAAATTCAATAAAAAATTTGGCCGTAACATGAAACCCTAAACCCAGGCTTCGACAATTCAAAATCTCGGCTGAAAGAGCCATTGGAATACCAGACAGCTTCAAGACAAACTTGGAAGATAGAGTGGAGAAGAAAAAGAGAGAGAGGGATTTAACCTGGATTCGCTGAATCGAAGGACTTTCGTGGAGAATCGCTTCCTTGAGCTCGAAAATTGCTTGAATAAGAGAGAGTGAAATATTGCAGGAGTCGTGAGGAAGCAAGGGCAAGAGATGGAAAACCTCCCGTTGAAGAAGAAAGAGAAGCAGAAAACAAGCCAGCTGAAAAGGAGGAAAAGAAGGCGGCCATGGAAGCATGCTGGATGGACCACGGCCGGAGGATCGAATCGGGAACGAAGGTGCGAGTTTAAGGTTTGACCATTGAAGAGGAAGGGAAGAACGAAGAAGACAGAGAGATGGAGAGTGATGAGGAGCGCAGAGCAGTCGAGCTGGAAACAGCAATTAAACCAAAAGACCACAAAGGGCACTCAAAGGAAAAAGTAAATAATTTTAAATTCAAAGTTTCGAGGGCAAAAGAGGTATATAACACTGCAATTAATCTGGGCCATTGAGATTTTAACAAAATCGGTATCTACGGCCCACAATCAGCCTGAGTTTTATAAAAAGTTGCTGATTTTGTAGTAGTAGTGATATATATATATATATATATATATATATATATATATATATATATATATATATATATATATATATATATATATATATATATATATAAACGAATAATGACTCTTTCAAGACAAGATAATGCCCAATATTTTGGAGTATTTGATATTCTTAAGTCTTTGTAATGCCCAACCCTAAATTAAGTTTTCAAGTTCAAATACTAAACACGCTTGAATCAGGGTTCGACAAGTAAATGATTACCAGGAAGTGATGAGTATAAGTTTTACTAGATTAATTAAGGATTCTTTTTATGTAAATACTATATAAGTATGTATATAAATTAGTAGATATAAGCCGATTGAATAATTATTGTTCTGTATGTACAACTTGTTCGACACTGCTAGATATTTGATGGTGACAATATCCTACGTCTTGACTGACAAGAAGTAGAATATCACAGCTAATCGTAACGTTAATCCTATTCAAGGCAAATATCTCTAATTAAGGCAAGTGAGCTTTATTTATGCTACTATTAAATCTAATTATCTTGTATATTTGTGAAAAATAGTAGCTCTTTGTAGACTAGTCAATGATTCAAGATGTGGAAATTATAAATATATAGAAATGAGTGCTAGTCTCTAGATGATACGTGGCAGTGGCAGTATCACCCATGTCTGTGAGGTATGTTACCCTCATGTTATTCCGGAATGAAAACGTGGGATGTCAAGGTTTTCTAGTGAGATCTCCTTGGACTTGTCTCGTGGGTTGATTAGTAGAGAGACAATCAGTCCTTAAAATTAGTATTATCCAATCTGGACTTACTAGTATCGTAGTCAGTATAAAAATCGGTAAAACACTGTGTGTGTATATATATATATATATTATATGTGTGATGAATGTAGGTTACAATTAGTCTTATTATGTTTAAATTGCCAGTATATGAACTGACCAATCATAGTAATTGTCTATGGTTGGTTGGTTATGATACACTAGTCAACCACATTTCAGGTTTTGACAGCAGCCGGAATAGAGACTGATTCCGTTTGAAATATTTGAGAACTGGTATACAGTTTTCTCTCTTTAAAAATAATGTTTCCAAGTCTATTTTAATATTTAAGAGAGAGAGAGACAGAGAAAGGGGTGTTTTAACTATTGCTGCTACCGCGGCTGAGTTGGCCTGGATCGGGTCTCTCTTGTTTGACCTGCGGCATCGTCTCCTCACTCGACCTGTTCTACTCTGCGATAGTCTCAGTGCTACCTTCATGGCTCGCAATCCTGTCTTGAACAATCGATCCAAACACATCCGCGTTGATTTCCATTTTGTTCGAGACATGGTACGTTGAATATGCCGAGCTTCATGTCTGTCACATCAACGCAACTTGAGCAAGTTGCTGACATCTTCACAAAAGCCCTTGGGACTCGCCATTTTGATCAGCTCAGGTCCAAGCTTCATGTCGGTCCTCCTCCATGAGCTTGCAGGGGGATATTAGAAATATACTTCTATATATCTTTTATTCTATCCATATCTGTAGATATATTTATCCTTATTTGTATAATGTGTATCGTTTGGAATATCTTTTATGTAATCTCTATATATAAATATATAACCTCAGTATGATGATTATCAACTGAATTCCCAAATCATTCATTTTATTTACTAAATGAGCCGAACATAAACACATTTTTAAGCCTACGTCCAAATTTAGTCTTGATTCAATCTTGGTTCGTTTCTAAACGAGTTGAATATGATCAACCAATTTTCGACTCATTCAACTTGATCAACAACCCTATTTGACAGATTTACATTGTGCATTATAAAACCATGTTTATCAAGCAAAGCTAGATATATTAGAAATATTGATTTTTTACTCTTCTTTCTCCACTATATCATTTCAACATCTCATTCTTATTTTTTTACTTTATTAGTAGCATCTAACATCAAAAAACTCATCTTTTTTAGCCAATTCAATTTACAAATATACCTCTCTCCAATAATTATTTCCATTCTACGATTTTATTATTATATTCGTTTTTAATTAGCAAAATATTATTATAATATTTTATTTTTAAAAATGACTAAAATATTATTATAATATTTTTTAAAAAGTGACTAGAGGTTGTGATTATTTAATGAAATAAATTTAAAATAACAATCGATTTCATTGATTAAAAAAGTAGATAATACACAAAAGACAATACTTAAGTTAAAACAGCTAAAAACAGCACATGAAGTAACAACATACATGTAAATTTAAAATAACAACAACACACACCAGTTCAAAATCGAAATTAGTCCTTGCACTTGTCAATGATCTTCGTTATCTTCACTTATAGCTTGTCTGCCTATGGGTTTTCTCTTCTAGCTTTGAGATTTTAGTCTTGAACTCGTCAATGATGTCATCCATATGAGTCATGTTATAGTTATGTTCTCACTTATCCTTCTACAACGGGTGTTTCTCATCATGCAAAGTTGAGAACATGTTTCGAAGAATGTTCCCGACTTTCATCGAATAACATCTCTTTAAACTTCTCTCTTTGTACTCGCCTTAATTAATACTTGTCTTCAACATCAAACCATGGATCATTATAGGCCGAAATAATGTTGGACAACCATCCATTTTTTGTTCAAATTTAAATTTAAAATTTCACCTGTTTAAATTGTACAATTGAGTGATATATGGCCAATTCTACAAACCATTTATACCACTTTTTGATGAATCATCAACATTATTAACATCTTCCAATTCATATTAAATAATATTTTAATCCTAAAAAATAATTTCATCTTCTTAAATTTTCAATTGTTACTACTAAAAAATAATTAAAAATATTTTTTGGGTAATATTTTAATCCTAAAAAATAATTTCATCTTCTTAACTTTTTTTTTCAAAATATGATAAAAAATATTTGAAATGGATGTCTATGTGTAAAGAAAAATAGTCTAGTGTTGTGGTAAATTTTATTTTTTTTGGTTATTTTTTAAAAAAAATTTTTAATGTCAGAAATTGCATATTATAAATGTAAATATACATCAGTCAAATTTAATCTGATCTATCCACTTGACGAACCTGGACCTCGAGGCGTCTTCTTTCTCCGGAAGAATGGTTCCTTGGAGGTTCGTCTTCACTGCCCACAGGTGACTCCTGATGTGCCGCTAGCCTACGGTGCTACTTCAGGGGAGTGCTTGGCTTCGTCTTTCGTCTTTGTCCTCGTCTTGTTCGGTTTAGTTTCACTTTGTAGAGTTCATCTGCATGTATGTTTGCACCATCTTTGTATTTTTGTTTGTTTTAGACGGTTATCCGTCTGCCGACTTGTCGGCCATCGAGGTCCAGGTTTGTTTGGCCTCGAATTTTTACCTAATAAAAAAAATCTATCCACTTGTCGACAATCGACTCTCCTATGCTACAGTTGCCGTCACCCCGTGTGAGCCAAGTGTCCCTCCTTTCTTTAGCAGACAATATACTATTGCAAGACATACCACTACATTTGCAGTGATCCTCACTGGACCAAAAACTCTATCCCCACCCTATCCCTCCTCACAAAAAAAACCCACCCTTTATCATTTTCTTTTTTTTTTTTTCAAATTTTAATCATTTTCTTTTTTTTTTTTAAATTATGGGAATGGGGGAAGCCAAATTCAGGGGGTTGTATGTGGGACAACGGATCCTGTCCGCTACATTTGACCCCAAATATAAGCCGAGCGATGTCGCTTTATCAAGAGAGGACAAAAATAAAATAAAAGCTAAAACATCACCATATCGTCACTAATGCTATCGATTTTTCACTGGATGCTAGCGGAAGCATCTCTAACCTGCGATAATTTCCAATACCCATATTTTACATTATTAAAACGACAAACAATGATGCTCAAAATTTGCCGATAAAAATGCACTAAGTTTCTTATCAACCTACATTATACAATATATATGTTTCTTATCCATATAAATATTTCAACTTCTTTATTATCAGTTCTTTATATGTTGTATTCCATATTGTGCAAAAAAGAATCCTAAATTATGGATATAGGTATGTTTTGAAAGAAATGAAAAATAGTGGTGATCATTTGGAAAAAAGTTAAAGAATACGGCAGTTTTTTAAAATGTTATCACAAATAGTGGGTGGTTTATGCAAATTACTCTTTCATCTCGCCATGAACCAAACTGGGCAGCTCTGCGTTTCCCTCCTCCAAACTTGCAAATCCCTCAAACAGCTCAAACAAGTCCACGCCCTCATCTTCAAGTCCGGCCTCGAATCCGACCCCTTCATCGCCGGAAAGCTCATTCTCAGCTGTGCAGTTTCAGTTCCCAACTCTATAGATCACGCTCGTCGCCTCTTCCTTCACATTCCGAACCCAGATGTGTTCACCTTCAACACCCTGGCTCGAGGGTTTTCCGAGTCCTCGGACGCCCCCCAGGACGCCTTCAATGTGTTTGTTGAAATGCGTAGGAGAGCTCTCGCTCCCGACAGCTTCTCCTTCGCTTTCGTTCTCAAGGCGGCTGCCAATTTGAGGGATTGGGTGGCTGGTATTCAGTTCCATTGTCAAGCTTTAGTGTGTGGATTTAGTTCCCATCTGTTTGTAGGAACGACTTTGACGAGTATGTATGGGGAATGCGGGTATGTTGAGTGTGCACGGAAGATGTTCGATGAAATGCCTCAACCAAATGTGGTTGCTTGGAATGCCTTGCTTACTGCTTGTTTTAGGTGTGATGATGTTAGGGAAGGGGAGAGGGTGTTTTATCGGATGCCTTGTTGGGATTTGACCTCCTGGAATGTCATGCTATCCGGGTATGCAAAGGCGGGGAAACTCGATCTTGCTAGAGAGTTGTTTTCGAAGATGCCTGTTAAGGATGATGTTTCTTGGAGTACCGTGATTGTTGGGTTTGTCCAGAGTGGGCATTTTGGGGAGGCATTTGAGTTCTTCAGGGAGTTGAAGGGGGCAGGAGTCAATTCGGTCAATGAGGTGAGCTTGACTGGGGTGTTGTCTGCATGCGCGCAAGCTGGGGCAGTCGAGTTCGGTAAAGTAGTTCATGGGTTTGTGGAGAAAGCAGGCGTCAATTGGATTGTTTCTGTGAATAATGCATTACTGGATATGTACGCGAAATGTGGGAATATGAGTATGGCTAGTTTGGTTTTCGATAGGATGCCAGTAGACCGGAGTGTCGTTTCATGGACTGTCATGATGGCAGGCCTTGCAATGCATGGTTATGGTAAGGAAGCTCTCCAGCTTTTCAATAACATGGAAGAGTCCGGAGTAGAGCCGGATGAAATCACATTCATTTCCCTTCTTTATGCTTGCAGCCACGCTGGATTGATCGTAGAGGGACTCGAGTGTTTTGATAAGATGGTGAAAGTCCATGGTATGGAACCAGCAATGGAGCATTATGGATGTATTGTTGATCTGTATGGAAGAGCTGGTTTGTTACAGAAGGCTTATGACTTCATACTTAGAATGCCGATATCCCCTAGTGCCATTATCTGGCGGACTCTGCTTGGAGCTTGCAGCATCTATGGTAATATTGCACTTGCGGAACAAGTCAAGGAGAGGCTATCTGAGCTTGAACCTTTTGATCCCGGGGACCATGTCCTACTCTCAAATGTTTATGCGGTTTCTGGGAAGTGGAAAGATGTCGTTTCTGTAAGGAGATCTATGAGTAGTCAGAGCATCAAGAAGCCTCCAGGATGGAGTATGATAGAAGTTGACAAAACTGTGCACACATTTGTAGCCGGTGAAGAGCGAAATGAAATTACAGAACAAGCGTACGAAAAGCTAAAAGAAGTAATGTCCAGACTTAAGGTCGATGGAGGTTATGTTCCGGAGACAAGGAATGTCATGCACGACATTGAAGACGAGGAAAAAGAAGACGCAGTGTCCAGCCACAGCGAGAAACTTGCTGTTGCATTTGGCATGGTTAAACTGTGCGAAGGGAAAACATTGACAATAGTGAAGAACTTGAGGATCTGCAGGGATTGCCATACTGTAATGAGTCTGATTTCCAGGGTGTATGGGCTGGAAATCGTGGTCAGAGATAGGAGCCGGTTTCATACCTTCAAAGACGGATCATGTTCTTGTCAAGATTATTGGTGACAGCAATGATACTTCAAAGATGGATCAGGTTCTTGTCGAGATTATGGGTTTACTTGTTTCATGTCTCCAGAGACTTGCGATGTGTTACAATATTCAGAATCGGTATCTACACCCATCCTTTGAACTATCTTACTTTGAATTGCCTCTTGTTTGTGTGCTTCAGAAAATCCTTATTTGTAGATTCGAAACTCTTACACTGTTCCTCGGCATCTTCAGTGATTGCAGATGAATTGTGGACAATCACTTACACAAGATGGTCACTCTTATAACTCGATTAATTCATCGAGGAGCCACATTGCGCAAATGTTGTGCCTCCAAGTAAATTTCGGTGGTTGCCTTGGCAAGATCAGAATCCTCCATGGCGGCTTCTCTTAGGCGAGTGCAGTGTTGTAGTAGACGCACCAAATGCAATGGTCCACCCACAAGGCATGGTCAGTCACTACTTCAATCAATGACAGATAAAGCTCCCTGCCAATGGCTGAGATAGGGCAAACTTACTCAAGAGAGCAATCAATGACAGATTAACTTAAAACGATAAGTCATCAATGTTTCTGTAAAAATTGACACATCGATTAAACCTCCTAATAGAAAAACACATATTTTTTCCTGTCGCCTTTAAGTCATTCGGGTCGGATCCGGTTTCTAAAAGCCTCCCAGGTCAAACCAGGTTCAATATACTCGATGTTGGAGGGATCGAAAGGGCCTTTGATCCTATCAATAGATGTGATCACTGCCCTTGCCGGCAAAACGCTCTTACTCAGATCCGTTGCGGTTCCATAGCTTAAGCTCGACGAAAAACCCTGCTCATATCGGAATACGTAAATTAACTTCAGGTCAAGTCGAGGTTGGGTCATAACTAGGGGTAATTAGCATGGCATATAACCATCCGATAAGTGGCTTACCAACTTATATACTAAACTTGTTTAGTTCACCAACCTAGATAGCTAGTTAGTATAAATACAATATCATTAAACAAGTACAAGAAACTTTACCTTGAACACAAGGACTTGCTCTTCTTGGCCGTCGACCGTGGCCCTAACAAGGAGGGCTTCGCCTCGAGCCGACTGACTATAGACCTCCAGCATTGCTATCTCCTCATTATAGCCATACTCCCCGTCTTCATCCTCATCGTCCTCTTCGTATCTCAGCCTTCTTCTTGCATTGCAATGCATTTTCCGATCCTTCGAATTGCTCGCAAATGCTTGGTGATCGCCAATTCGATGGTTTGGGGCTCCTGCCCACCGAAAACCGTGAATGTGACTGGTTGGAGGCGAATGGTAGAGGAGGGCAGTCCATTTGGGTCTAAGGTTAAGGTGCAGGTGAAGCATGGCCGGCCTGTTTTAAAGAAATTAAGTGCAAAGTTTGAATTTAGGGAGATGATAAGGTATAAGTTCAATTTCATATATACACCACTCGTTTTTTTTTGGCTAAGATGGTGGTTCAAAGTCAGAGTAGTGACAAATTTGTTGGACTGAAATGTTTTCTTTATTTATTCGGAAATTTCGCCAGATACCCCTGAAGTATGACTTTTTTTGCGAGGTGTACAAAAGTTTTCGTAATTTCGTCTAGTACCCCTATGATTTGGGTGAAATACAGAGCGTGCCATTTGGGGGGGGGTTAAATTTAACAGAGTTCCATTTTTTTCAATTAAAAACATTAAAAAATAAAGAGAATAAAATGAGAGAAGAGTCGACAGAGATTACAGAGAGAGAGAAGCAGGGCTCGATGATGGAAGGAGGGCTGACTGAGGATTTCGATTGATAGAGAAGAAGCCACAACCGAGACACCCTTCTTCAATTTCGGTCTTTATTTTCTTCAATTTTTGCAATTTGGATGATGGAAGGAGGCTCAACTGAGAATGTCGCAGAATCCAAACAAACAGCCCCGATTCAGAGCAAAGCCGATGGTGACCGAAGGGGTGGGCCGACGACCATGATTCCGACCTCCAATAGCTCGCCCACTGCGGGTCGTTCCAGGTTAGTTTCTTCAATTTTTGCAATTTTCACACAGTTAGGGTTTAGGTTAAAAATTGAGCATCGATTTGATAGTCATTAGGTACATTGGTATAAATTTTGATTTTAATTTAGTTTGTAAATACACCTTTTTTAATCAGTTGTTATGAATTAGGGTTTATGCAGTTTGTTAAATTTGTCTGTTTCAATTACGTTTTGTAGGATGGGAGATAAGATAGTAATTCAAATGCGTTATATTCACTGTGAGTATGTTGAATTTGAAGTGGATGACCCGGATAAGTGTAGCATCCTTGATATTTTTGTTGAATTGTCACTACAAAAAAAAAATTAAATTTGCTTCGGAAAAATGCCGTGGCAAAAGGCATTTGTGTGGTGGCAAAAGGCTTCTAGCTTCGGCACTGCGACGGCAAATGGGGGGGTGGCTAACCGGGCGGTGGCAAAATCTACTAGCTTCGGGTACGTGCCGTGGCAAGGTTATTAGCCACGACAAAAGCGACGCAAGCGACCCCTGTTCGAAACGACGACCATTAGGCGACGGTTGGGTGCCGTCGCTAGGGAAATTGAAGGCGGGAAAATTTTGGCGCCATGTTCCTTCACTTGCCACGGTAGTTGGCGTGGCTAAACTTTTGGCGCCCAAAATTTGGAGGGAGAGTTTTCGCACCAAAATTGGCGTGGCTACGAGTTTGCCACGGCTTGTAGCCGAAGCTACTACAGCAATCAATATGACAATATTGCGACGGTGAGACCCCGTGGCTAGTTTTTTTTTTAACAATGCCAATATTTGTAATATGGTTGCCACGACTAGAAGCCGTTGCTCCAGGTCGACCTGTATATATCTACCTGCAGGCTATATATATACTAGCTGCATGTGTACACCAATACAAATTCTCCTAAATACCATATATAAAGGTCCATTCCAATACATCCTACAAACACCTTGTTTGAAGTCCAACAACTAATTCCAGCCAATAGAAGACGGAAACATCCATGCATATAGCTATAACAAACACTACGAAGTCCCAAATCTACTTGAAGCTGTTAATTCAAATGACCTAATTACCATACATATAGCCTAACAAACAAAAAGTCCATAGAACCTGATGCTAAACTGCGTCATATTCACCACGTCAGACAACACCTCCATCATTCACACCGTGGGCAGATTGTTCGGTGTCTTCTTCTGGTTCAGTTGAGGTGTTGACAGCAGCTTGCTCATTGTTGGATAGGATAACAGTTCCATCTCCAATTGACTCCCTCGGATTTGTCTGATGAACACTTGCCTACAATTGAAAAGCACAAAATTGACTTAAATCAAAGCTAACAACCTTAGCTCATAATTGAAACATAATTCCTGATCTTTGCAAATAAAAAATGACCTTGATGGGTGCTTATTTTACCTAACATCCAAATATTTATTCCAATAAGTGGGGGCGATCATTGTATGGTTTAGTAGCAAACAATAACACCTAACCGATTGACTTGTAAAACTCAAGAAACTTTTGAAGTGGTCTGAAAAATAGAAGTCATTCCCCTAAATGCATTACTTAAGAGACAGACCTAAATATCAGTCAACCAATATGAAATCAAACCAACTAGCTTTGCGAGTTCTGTTTGGAAAACTGGAAAGAACATTTAATTAAATGCACAAATTCTCCTCTAAGTCCCTAACCTAGAACAATTTGAAATGAAACCAACTAACTAAAATAATCCTATATCAACAATCCACAAGAAGATGAGAACTAGTTAGGTATCAGAATAAGCAAAATAACATTATAAAGATGGCAACAACAACCATACAAAGGAGCTAAGTTTGAAAAGTGCAATTTCGAGTTAGATAATAGAAGGAATGAAGTGAACAAAAAATCAGTAATGCAGCAGCCACTTTCCTTAGCACTCATTTAAAACAAGTCCTTACTTACTTGTCCGTGTGAACGTGAGCCTCTCTCGTCATGGCATGGGCAACTCGCCATCCATTCAGCTCTGAAGTCTTGAAGTCTACTCTCTATGTGGGTTTTTATGTTGACTTCCAGCTGTTGGGCAATCTCTCGCATCTCTCTAACACTGATTTGACCTGTGTTTGATAAAGAGTTATAGACCAAACGCGGAGGGGCACTAGCACCATATGTGCGGCAATATCCATGACCATCAGGTCCAATGATCTCATGGAATATCCTATTTTTCACGGAGTCAAGTCCTCGCTGATCCTCGGGTTCTAGTTCTAAGAGGCTGTTGTAGTCTTGCTACATTATCAAAGGAGTTCAACATATGAAGCTAAAATTCAGTACATATCTCATGGAGAAATGGAAAAGGTTGAAGAACCTTACAATGGTCTCAATAACGTCAGGATCATCTGCATTTCGGGATGAAATCCACATGCTCATCTTATCAGTTGGTTGGTTGGATTTGCGCCTCTATTTAAATGAAACAAATCCAAGTCAGATTACATATGAACCTATGTCATTAAAAAGTTCAGTCATTAAAAACAAAAGAAATGCATACAATCTGGCAACGTAAACCATACGAACCTCATGTCTTACTTCAGCGAATGACTTTCGCCCAGTGACATGCGCCGGTCCATGCTTATCTCGATTCTTTGAGTTCTGCTGAGATTGTTTCTGTACACAACAAGACTTTACAAAGAGGCTGCACATTTTTTTGCGTATGGACCATTGAACATGAGAAGGAAATAAAGAATACCTGAGCATATTCACTTCTCCAATATGCAAGAAGCAGAACCCAATCAGCCGGCAGGACATTCGGAGGACAGAACTTCTCTAGATCAGGCTTATTCATGACCGCAGTAAAATATTTTGCCTTTGTTTTTGACTTATAGTCTTTCCACATGAGGTTGCACATGTGCAAGCAAACCTCTTTGAACTCGTCGGGATGATTCAATAAATTTCTCTATACCAAAATAAAACACAACATGAAGGCAATAAAGAGCTACATATATAGCTATAAAACATCATTCAATTGCACATGACATTAAAAGGAGACAATAGGAGGTTGTATAGGACATAAAATACCTTCACTTCTTCCCATATACCATCCATCACATCTTCTCCAAAAGATGTCCACTCGAGTACAGTCAGCGGAAGTCGTTGCCCGTCACACACTAATATCCCCAGTTGCGACCTGAGACGTTTGGCGTTAACCCCAACTGGAACGAACACTTCATTGAATTCGACTTCATACTTGGCTCCGGTGTTCCACCCTGGCACACCCTGATTGTGACCTCTACGAATAACGACAAGTGCCTCTTCATCTTGACACAACAAATATTTAATAATTAATGAACACACGTGCATAATCAGGAGAATACACTACTGTATAAAAGGATGCATTCATATCCTTACCAGATGAATGGTCGTCCGTCTCTAGATCATCTGCCGCCATCAATCCCGATGCGGATGCTACCTCTGGATGCGGAGTACTGGGTAACGCAACTTGTGTTGTAGGAAGCGAAGGCTGTGGCTGTGGGGGGACTGGAGTAGCAGCTGCAGTTGATGTTGGATCAGTGAGAGGGAGTGCTCCTGATGTGGGTGGTGAGGACCCACTCAGCTGGGAGGATGTCGAGCTTGTAGGCTGTAGAAAATCAGATATTTTTCGTGGTCTGCCTACTCCGACCTTGCGTTTCTTCAGGGGTGCCTATACGAATACGGACATCTTCAGTGCCAACCGAAAACAAATAAAAAACACGCAGCTTACTCTATATCAATGGTTGGATCTCGCCAACGTACCTTGACTGCGGCTATAGTCGCAAGCGGACCTACTTGTGGAGTTGCATCCAGAAGCGGAGTCGATGGTGGAGCTGGTTGTGGAGCTGTGAGCGGCATTGTTCCAATTGCTGCTATGGATGATGACGAGCTAGTCTGGGAGGCATGTGACTCAGTAGACGCTAGGAATTCAGCCACGGTTCGCGGTCTGGTGGGTACACCCTTTCGTTTCGTCATGAATATCTAGTTATTTACAGGAAACATAGCATCAAGGTATCACAACAAAATGATTTCTATACAAAAGGGTATACACTTTAGTAATGAGATATATTCACAACTCATCGTCGACATTGTCATCATCCACAATGTCATCGTCCACATGGTCATACGCTTTAGATTCAACTTTCCCAACATTTAACCACCCATGTCCAGAAGGATCTGCATTGTACCAAACTTGTCGTGCTTGTGATGCTAAGATAAAAGGCTCATCCTCCAGACGATCATGTGGGTACAATAACTTCCCAAAGTTTACTAAGGGTAATTTAAAAGGGTCCAGCTTAACCCCTGTCGAAGGATGTGCCCACTCACACCTAAATAATACGTACTCGATATTTAAGGCATATGTAACCCTTATAATATCTATTAATCTCCCATAATAGGGTACAGTATCTCCATGCAAATACACCCCACAATTCTGTCTAGTTCGTTTCATGTCAGCACTTTTGACACGAAAGAAATAGCCATTGGAGGTGTATGAGGTCAGCCGTGAAGCCACCGGAGAAGGGAAGGTCGACAAAGCCACGACTTCATCGCTTAATGCCACATCCCCTACCCGGCGCAACATTGCGACCTGAGAATGTAGGTGGGACAGCCATTGTGCTTCACATATTAGTCAAACAGATAAAGCACAATATTTTGACTCGGAATGTAGGAGTATAGACTCACATGTGACTTGAACCATTCCGAGAAGGTGCTGAACTGGGTTAATGCCAATGATCCATCATTTGCCGTGGGATGTTGATGTTTAAGGGACGCCAAATGTTCCCTTTAATGTTTAGAATTAAGAAATTGTTACGAAGGAGCAATTATGCTTACATAACCAGGCAGCCCAAATTGAAGCTAGGTTAAACATGACTTACTCTAGATACGGTGTGACTGCAGTTGAATCGAACAATCAATTTGGACATAGACAAGCATGGGTACTGTTTTTTGTTGGAAACAAACAACACCATATCCAACAAAAACAAATAAAAGCATCCAAATAGATGGAAACAACCACCACGGCCGAACACACCAAACACTATCTCTTTCCATATATATATATATATATGTTTTATCACTTTCCCATCTTCCTCACAATTAACCCTCTCTCCCACACCCCTCTCCCCTTTGAAAGAAATGAAATACTCATCATACCACCACGGCTCGTCATCAGGACTCCCTCCCCGCCCTGTGCCCATCAATATTCCATCCGATAGCTCGGACGATGGGCTTGAGAGTTTAGGTTAGTCACTTATTTTGGCGGTTTACATTTTAATTTTGCTACGTGTATGAATATAATAGCTTCTTTATGTTTTTTTTATGCAGCACCAACGCCGCACCCATACCGACCAAATCAAAAAGTGGAGGTTGTCGGGGGCGAGGGTGGGATGCTAGGGTCGTTCTTCGAGGCGACCCTTGTACGCAAAGTGGATCCAACCCACTGGGAGGTGGAATATGTAACCCTCCTAGACAAAAACAGAACAGATAACCTAAAGGAAATCCTTCCCGTTCTCCGAATTCGTCCCCTCCCACCTCATGTTTCATATGATGCCTACACGATCGATGACCGTGTGGATTGTCGCGCAAGAGAAGGGTACTGGTCAGGTAAGGTGGTTGAAGTGTGTTATTTTGGGAATGACCTAACTTTCAGGGTCGAATTCCCTCTGACCGAGGACATCCAGCTTTATCGTCCCAACAGACTGCGCCCACACTTCGTCTGGGATAGATACAAATGGACCACGCAGCTGCATTTTCGCTTCATGTTACGAGGAATTTCTATGTGAAAGTGTTTTATTGGTCTAATCCTACTGGTTTTTATGGACATTGTGGTTTGTTGGGGGGGTTTGAACTATTTCTGTCATTGTTGTTTAATCCTATCGGATGTTGCTACCGATTGTTATGTATTTTCCTACTCATTGTTATGGGTCTGTATCTGCTTCCTTGTTTGTTGGATGATTTAAATGTTTGTGTCGTTGTTGTGTAATCCTATGGTATTTTGCTATTCATTGTTTGGTTAATGTTGAGCTATTAATGTTGGATTATTAAAAGTTGATATTTTATATAATTTTTATCATTATAAAAAAAATTTGTATAAAATTATGTTGCTAAAAATTAAGGAAACATTGTTTCAATTTTCATCCTTTTTGATGATTTTCGTTGAATGCATAGTCATAATCATAATAATATATTGAAGTTACAATGTTATTCATATGATTTACTTAAATGATGTTTTGTATTTAGCTATATTAAAGTTATTTTGTCACTACTTATTTTTAAACTTGTTTAGAATATATGGCTACACCGAAGTCAATATAGGTAGACATTAGAAACTGAAATCACCTCTTTAACAAAAAGGATTTATAATTTGGTAAGTTTTTTATAAACATTACTACCTATATTCTATAGCTAGAAACATATAGCCAAATAATTTTACAAACAATCGATAAGAGCAATTTTGTAACGAATGACATATTTTCACAAATGGGTAGTTATATTTACATTTATATTGAAAAAAGGCAAAATGTAATAAACATTCATATATAATAGGATAGTTGGGAACCTAACAATATCGAAAAATTACTACCTATAACCTTTATTTATTTGTAACTAATGACATATTTTCACAAATAGGATAGTTGGTGTCATAATTTAGGCCCTAGAACATACATCGAAAAATTACTACCTATAACCTTTATTTTTTTTTATTTGGGCTAATAGTATTTAGTTGAAAATTGGGCTGCCCATCTGCATACATACAAGTCCAATTGGATGCTAAGAGAGTGAGAGTAGAGCATTTCGACAGCAGTCCACATTATTGACTATTAGGGGGGCAAATTTGGAAAAAAATTGTCAATATTCATATGACAACTCCCTCTGTTATATATATATAGTAGTATCGTTGGATCAATCAAGAATCATTGTCGAATTTTATACAGTTACATGGGGATCAACGAAGACAACAAGTGCTAGTTAACAGAATCATTGTCGAATTTTATTCATATGACAACTCTCTCTTTTATACAGTTATATGCTCAAAGCATCAAGGAACTACCATATGAACATGTTGACCACTAATCTAAAAGAGAATATCATTAAAACAATAAGTGTTAGGGCTTCTAGTAGTTTTGGAGCTAATGTGACTTGAAGCCTTGTTCACAATTCATGCTTCAAATGTGAGGAAAAGAGTCACAGATGAATATAAAATTTGGACGTGACAAACATGAGTAAAAGGAAAATGAACTCACCGTGGAAAGTCTTGAAAAGCAGAACTTGGGTTTCCCTTTCCTTAGTTTCCTGCTATACTTGATCAACTGAGTACCTATCCTCAAAGCAACAGGGAACTTCAATAAGCATGCCAAAATACACACATTTGAGATCTCTTGATAGTTCACAGCATCACTGTAATCACATATTTATATGTTCTCCTTCTAATCTCCCATTTAATTTTGACTAAGATAAGAAATATGAATACTATCTAACTGATCATGTTTCAAGGCAGGTAAACTCAGCATAAAAAAAGTATTGGAGAAGATCAAGAGCATCATAGATTTATTCAAAGAAGAACTACTATAGCTTCCTCAAATTTTATGATCAAAGTTGTGGTTGCTCATAAGAGAGAAGAAAGGTGGGTCAAGCTAGTTTCTTATAACCATCTCTGATCCTATACTCAAAGAGGACTCCGAATTCCATAACTCTATTTCCAAGGGTTAATCCATAATTGTATTTCCAAGGGTTAATTCATAATCAAGATTAATAGGTTAAGGACTTAATCGAAAAGAATCAAGTATAACTATTTTCTCCAGAAGCTAAGATCTATAAGCAAAATCCTAAATTAATATAAATGTTGAGATGCATATAGTATTAATCAGAAAAGTGTTTGTGACTGCAAGGGCTGAAGGATAAGAATTCTAATCATAAAATTGTAAATACAGTTGGTGGAATGTACATGATCTCAAAAACCCATATTGATTTATTAAAATCTACAAAGCTTCCTATTTCGTTTTTAGTTTAGGTTGATTTGGTCTTAGTACTTGAAATTTGTTCAAGTAAGATCCTAGGTTTTCTTGATTTCACATCTCCTTGATTGGTTGAGCTAAGATGTGTTAATTTCCTTATTATTTCCTTATTGTTTATTGATCTCAGTATCATTTTAATAGAATTTTTTGACACAAACTTGTTTAGTTGGACAAACTTTGTGCCTAAATTTTTCATGTCAGTAGCTTTTAATATGGCAAAATCATATGGCAAAATCATATGACTTTCATCTCAGTAGCATTTGAAGAAATTCATGTCAGTAGCTTTTGCAAGTGTTTATTCATGTGTGATCTTCATTGAGAAATTCATACAAGTGTTTATTATCTAAGTTCTGATAAGTTTCCCTCCTCTCTCTATGTTCTGATAAGTTTCAATAAGCTATTATCTAAGTTTTCTTCCCTTTATTTTGTACAAGTGTTTCTTATCTAAGTTTTGTGATTTTATTATCTAAGTTCTGAAAAGTTCTCTATTCTTCTCTCTTCTCATATTATCTAAGTTTTGATAAGTTCTGTGGTGCAGGTGTAGCCCCCCAAAAGCAGCGCATTATAACGAGCTAGAAAACTCGAGCGCTCGTGACGGTGGCATCTGGAAAGAAGCTGGAGCTTGAGGAGATCAGCCAATCCACGCCACCATCGTCCTCAGAAGCTGGCACTTTAAGCGAAGCAGCGCCACCTCCCTTGTTCAAGTAAGATCCTAGGTTTTATTGATTTCACATCTCCTTGATTGGTTGAGCTAAGATGTGTTAATTTCCTTATTATTTCCTTATTGTTTATTGATCTCAGTAGCATTTTAATAGAATTTTTTGACACAAACTTGTTTAGTTGGACAAACTTTGTGCCTAAATTTTTCATGTCAGTAGCTTTTAATATGGCAAAATCATATGGCAAAATCATATGACTTTCATCTCAGTAGCATTTGAAGAAATTCATGTCAGTAGCTTTTGCAAGTGTTTATTCATGTGTGATCTTCATTGAGAAATTCATACAAGTGTTTATTATCTAAGTTCTGATAAGTTTCCCTCCTCTCTCTATGTTCTGATAAGTTTCGATAAGCTATTATCTATGTTTTCTTCCCTTTATTTTGTACAAGTGTTTATTATCTAAGTTTTGTGATTTTATTATCTAAGTTCTGAAAAGTTCTCTATTCTTCTCTCTTCTCATATTATCTAAGTTTTGATAAGTTCTGTGTGTGCAGGTGTAGCCCCCCAAAAGCAGCGCATTATAACGAGCTAGAAAACTCGAGCACTCGTGACGGTGGCATCTGGAAAGAAGCTGGAGCTTGAGGAGATCAGCCAATCCACGCCACCATCGTCCTCAGAAGCTGGCACTTTAAGCGAAGCAGCGCCACCTCCCTTGTCCATAGAAGAAGAACTCCATATTCTTGCCTCTTGCGTTGGAGAACGGAAAGGGACAGGAGTCAGAGGTATGAACAACATCACATTCCTATTATATGCACTTGTTCTGAAATTGGGGCAAATTACATTGCTAGTCCTCAACCTTTCATGCTTTTTCCACTTTAGTCCTTAACCTTATATTCTTTTCGATTAAGTCCTTAACCTATTAATAAACCGCACCATTAGTCCTTCCATCCATTATGGTGTTAAAGAACATGTATATACTGAGGCACATAGGTTGTAATGTGTATAATTTAGGTAATTATATAATTTCCAAAGTTTTCTTCAAGGATCATAGCATAAAATTCAGGAAAATGAAGGACAATATATGGACGTGCTGATCAGACAGAAGCTGTTTGTATGCATAAAACTAATCTTTTTGGACACAATGCATCACACTATTCTTAAGAATTCCGCCCTATAGTATTGACAGACTACATCACTTGATGCCTCAGTTTGTGCTATTAAAGGGCACATTCAACAGTAAAGAAAAGTCATAAATTTCCTACTGATATCTGATTTCAAATTCATAAATTTCCTTCTCGTTACTCTTTAGATGATGCATTACATGATATATGTCAGAGCACTAATGTTAATTAGAATCGAAATGCAAAAAAACCAACTACTATGTTCACAATAATATGCAACAGCAACAATAACAACAACACAAGGGCAAAACATCAACGGGAGGCCTTGAACAATTACAAGGCAACAAATCCAAAAATATAAGCAACTACATTAAAGACATAACCATTAATGACAATGTAACACAGACTTTAACCTAAAAAAAACAAATAAAAGAGGACCTTTGACAGCCAAAAGGATTGACTATAGGCACTTGACTAACCAAAATTTTTGTAATCAACAATTCACAACCAATAAAAGAGAAAATAAATGAAAATAAAATTATAGAAATACCAGTACCTTTTCACAAAGCTTAGAGGAGTCTTCTTCAAACTGTTCTTGCTTCTTTAACTTTGCCTCAAGCTCATTAATCTGATCAGAGGTATAAAAAATACTAAATTAGACTCACTGATTCACCCATCTCGGTAACAACTGGGACCAACTAAAAAAAATAGAAAAGAAAAATAATCTCAATTCATGGATTTCCAATGAAGAATTTGAAATGTGACTCTTGACAATCATGAAATATAACAAAGTAGTTTATCTAAGTTGGTGATTATTTTCATTGGTATGATTTTCAAGATAGATGGTCTAAAAATCTCACTATGTGCAAATTGAGGTAAAAGTTCAGCGTAACCAGGATAAATAAAGTATTGACATGTATAATTGCTCACACAGTTTTTTCTCCTCTAAAAGAATATTCGCCCCTTTTATGGAAAGCTTTTTAATGATTAAAGCCTCTTTTGGAAATTCCATTGCTAATATCTAGCAGTTCACATGCCCATTTCACTTCAGGTGTAAATAATATGAATTATTCTACATATTAGAGCCCTGCACTATGAACCAAAACACTGCAACAAGCAGATTCAATGATTAGTAGTCCCCTATACCAGTTGATATCATATCACTTTTAAAGATAAAAGGCTCCAAATGTAGTAAACATTTCCAAAACGACCAAAACTGATGAAATTCACACAAGCCAAATGCAAAATCTAATTCAAAGGCTTAACTCTGTTCCTTGCTTAATTCCTGTGTTAAGAAACCCAAAATCCCATATTCTTCTTGTTGTTCCTGCTCCAGAAAATCGCAGCAAGACCCCAAAAATCACAGCGAAACCCTAGATCTACAAGCTGCCTTGCGAAATAGTAGATCTACACAAATCACCTGAAGAGAAGGCCACAGATTACAACAAACCAAAGAAGAACAGGAGAGTAGAAGAGAGGAGCGAACCTGTGAAATAGTAGATCTAAATAAATCATATCAGATCTATTTATTGCAATCGATGTCGGACATGAGACGAGGAGGTGATGTTGTCTACAACTGCCTCTAGTTGACAAAGCACAGATTCGAGAGAGAGAGAGCGTAAAATTTAGGGCTTTGTGAAGGTGAGGTTTTAGAGATGAGAGACAGAGAGAGACAAGGTCGAGATCTGAGAGAGTTATAGTAGAGATGCAGGACGAAGCGAAGAACTAGAGATTGAGGTGTTAGAGATGGAGATTTGCAAAGATCGGAAGAACAAGGAAGAACGAGTTGAACTGAGAGAGAGGAGCGGCGTATAGAATAGAGGACTTGGAAGAAGTGGAAGCAAAGGCTCGTGTATTAGGGTTTAATTCATGTGTTTATTTTATTTTATTTTTATTTAAGACATATCAATAGCGACGGCAAGTCTATGCCGTTGCAAAATGTCGTGGCAAATTGAACTTTTTTTGTTGTGTAGCTACGACAACTCTTGCCGAAGCTACCATCGGTGGCAAAAGGTTATCAATTGCCACGGTAACTCCCCGACGAATCTACCATCGGTGGCAAAAGGGTACAATTGCCACGGCAAGCCTCTGCCGAAGCTAGATAGCGTGGCAAATTTCTGTATTTTTTGTACTGTTTTGCCACGGCAACTCTGCCGAAGCTACCATCCGTGTCGAATTTGTCTTGTTTTTTTGGATTGAAGGCGGCCCGTGGCTAATGCCGTGGCAAAAGGGTATCAATTGTCACGACAAGCCCATGCCGAAGCTAGGTAGTGTGGCGAATTTAATTTTTTTTTTTGTAGTGTGTTAGAGGGGCGGAAAAGAAATGCATGGTCCTTCCCTTGAATCAACTATCGACATTCCGTTACCTGCAATAATATGATGGGTCCCACAACCTCCGCCTTCTCCCGATGCGTCGCTCTACAGAGTTGGCGATATAAGAATGCAAGCGTAGCACTTCCCCAACTGCATTGGCCAGCTGCCTCCAAATCTGCCAAAAGTGGAAGGTAGATTAACTGCACTTGTCCGCCACTAGTATCAGAAAATGTGACACTAGCCATTAGCAACAGAATGTATGCCCTAGCTTGACACTGAACTGTGGCTTCGTCAGCATCATCTTCTAAAGGGACAATTAGCTGTCGTAACCATGGCATTTTCACCGATGATCCACGGATACAATTTTTCGGTGGAGTGGCCCCGAGCAATGTTTGAGCGACAAAAGCCCAACTATCACATGCAGTGCCAGTCACCGCAAGACCGTCCACTTGAAGCCCAAGCAGAACCGACACATCTTGTAGTGTGATTGATGCCTCCCCAACAGTTAAGTGAAATGTGTGTGTCTCATGCCTCCATCTCTCCACTAAAGCGGTCACAAGTTCGTGATCAATCTCAAACGCAGATCCTAACCGATAGATACCGTAAAAACCTGCCGCCTTTATGTAATGTAGGACTCTCCGGTGTGCGATCAAATCTTTGTCAAACTTTCGTAAGTGCATCCTATGCTGGATCACCCCATCAGTCTATACATATATAAAGTATGCATGTTATATGTCCATAACATTATGTCAACCAATACATAATTTCCATTAACAATAAATCCTTACATATTCAACGCGGTTCCACACGTCAGTCGACCTATGGAGATGTTGTCGGTGAAGCATGTCACTCACTGACGGCCCCGAATTCAACTGTATTTCCATTTGCCTAATCTAAACACATAAAATTTCAACATGAAATATATCATTAAGATTGAATAGTTCTATCAGTTGATATATTCATTATTCTAACACTATCTAGCTAACGTGTAAATAATGTTTATCTATATTATTTTATGCTATTCTATTATCATATAGTGTTATGTCTATACTAATTTGATCTAAAATAGCATCATGCAATTACAAATTAACGAATTATATAACAACACATACTTACTAATTTACATTTAATATCATTCCCATACATCATTCATAGAAGAATTTTTTTTCAAAATATTCAATCAAAAATAATTATTTACCATAATATTCACACATTTTAAATATTTATAGAAATATTAATTTTTTGCAGGTTTGTCAGAAAAACGCGGGTTCAAACCGCGTTTCATTAGTAAGTTTTAAATTTTAAAACCGAAAAAAATATATAAAAAATAAAAGAATAAAAAAGAAAGAAAAAGAAAGAAAAAGAAAGAAAAAGGTAAAGCGCGGGTTAAACCCGCGCTTTACCTGTTCATCGTCTTTGTTGTGCAGGCCTGCCGGGCGCCAGATCGGAGGTTGGGCGGGGAGGAAAGTGAGGCCAGGCGCCAGATCGGAGGGTGGGCGGGGAGGAAGGGGAGGCCGGGCGCCAGATCGGAGGGTGGGCGGGGAGGAAGGTGAGGTCGGGCGCCAGATCGGAGGGTGGGCGGGGAGGAAGGTGAGGGAGATCGGAGGGTGGGATATGGGAGGGTGGGCGGAGGTCCGAGGCCGACATGGAAGAACGATTCCACTGGAATTGCACTGGAGGGCGGGGGAGGCCGGGGAATTACATTGGAGGCCGGCGCCGGTGGCAATGGAGGTCGGGCAGAGGGAGGGAGGTCGGGCAGAGCGAGGGTGAGCGGAGAGGGAGGGCGGTGGAGGTTACGGTGGCAGACGAAGCGATGGGCTGCGGTGGCGGACGCCGGAGGCGGGCAAGGGGCTCCACTATCGATCGAGAGCTCCGGCGAGATCCCCCCTCCGCCTACCTCTGATTCGGCATAGAAGCTCTGATTTGGCAAAGAAGATGGAACGCTGACCTGGAAATTGGAACAAGGTAAAACGCGGGTTGATGGCGCGTTTTATCCTTTTTATTTTATTTTTTATGTTTTTTTGTAATTTAAAAATAAATATAAGCATAAAATGCGGGTTGAACCCGCATTTTATTCGTTTATTTGTTTTTCAATTTTTCTCCCATTTTAAAATTTACAACTTGTGAATAACACGCGGTATGAAATCGCGTTTTTCTGATCTCCCTGCAAAAAATGAATATTTTTGTAAATTGTTTCAAGTAGTGAATAAATGTGTAATTATTTATTTTTCAATGAATATTTTGAAAAAAAATTCTTCATAGAATATAAATTTTCATTCCCATACTCCATTCATACTATATAATATTATACCATAAAAAATTAAATAATTATAAAATAATCAAGTTTTATATATATCATAATTTTTAATTCTATATGCTACTATTATCTAATCATACACTAATCTACTTTCACATGCCCACACTATTAAAGACATATTAGTATTAAAATATACAAAAAATTGCATAAACAACCAAAGAATAAAGCACTAACCTCTAAGTGATGGCAGTCCGGATTTAGAAGAGAAAGGAGCTGGAATAGGTTATGAAGCAAATAAGAGGATGAGATGGAGATGAATAAGAAGTGGTGGGATGAAACTCCACATCAACGCCGCCGAGAGGAAGCCATGAGCGGCTAAGCTTGAGGTTGAAGAGGATGAAATGGGGGAAAGACGGGTAGGGTTTTGTTTTAATGTCTATACAAACCAAACCCGCGGTTTGAATACGCGGTTTTCTAAATGAAAACCGCAAACCCAAATCGCGTTTCATTAAATGTGCTCGTTGACCAACAACTACCACATAAACCGCGGTTTGAGCACGCAGTTTATGCATTTTCGTTTAAAAAAAATAAAAAAAGGTAGAACCGCGGTTTGAAACCGCGGTTCACCTATATTCTTTTTTTTTCAGATGTCCTCTGCAGTTTCAGAGATTCCAATGAAAACCGCGGTTTCAACCCGCGGTTTTATGGTTCTTTTGACACTTTCGAACATTTTGACAAAATGTTTTAATCCTTGAACATTTTTTTAATTATTTTCAATATTATGAATATTCTGAAAAAAATTTCAATTGAAAACTATATATTTACTTTATATGGAGTAGTAATAGTAATTTATATTAATTCAAAGATGTTTTATATAATAACATTTATTAAAAAAATCGCACAACGGGCGAATAATAAAACTAGTAAAATACTAAAGCAGAGGCCTGAAACGGGCTCTGGTGCGATCTCGCGTCCACGGAATTTTCTGGATTAAAGCAGTATTATTTTTTCTTACGTGTCATTTTCTGGATTAAATTGGTATTATATTTTTGAGCCACATCAATTAATATAAGCCAGGATAGTTATGTAAAAAATTTATCTTTTAAGATTAAATAATATATCTAATATAACCTTACATCTTAATTATGATAAATAACAAATTCCAAATAAAATAAAAAGGCATAATTGTGCATATAAGCTACTACTACGTATAATATTAGCTAGTGCAGATTTCACACACAAATAACTTATCTTAATAATGGTCGGCTATTAACTTTATTATTTCTAAGCAGAGGCCTGAAACGGGCTCTGGTGCGATCTCGCGTCCACGGAATTTTCTGAATTAAAGCAGGATTATTTTTGCTTACGTGTCATTTTCTGGATTAAATTTGTATTATATTTTTGAGCCACAACAATTAATATAAGCCAGGATAGTTATTTAAAAAATTTATCTTTTTAGATTAAATAATATATATAATATAACCTTATATCTTAATTAGGGTAAATAACAAATTCCAAATAAAATAAAAAGGCATAATTGTGCATATAAGCTACTACTACGTATAATATTAGTGCAGATTTCACACACAAATAACTTATCTTAATAATGGTCGGCTATTAACTTTATTATTTCTAATACTAACCCATTTTTTTTTCTATCTTTATCAATTATCTTTATTTATCTTCCTTTTTGAACAAATTAAATCTTTGTCATTCATTTTATCTTTTTGGATTAAATTGAATATATTTTTATAATGGTACCACTTTTTTTTTTTTTATAAATATCCAACCTTATATCTTAATTAGGTAAAAAACTTATCTTTTTTATATCTAATAATCTATCCAATATTTGGTTCATTATAAATAAGCTAATTTAATTTGGTCATCTCAATTAATAGTCCCACTTATTTTTATAAATATTCAACCTTATAATTATGTAGCTAAAGATTATTATTCACATTTTTTTACTTCTTTCGATTTTAATTTGTCATGTTATCTATATTAAACATAAAGTTTTTATATCTATAATTAATATAATTAATATATATTGAATGTTTTGTAACTAATTTAATCTTTTATTAAAATCTAAAGTGAATACATACTATCCGCATGCAGTCAGTCAATGGGAATGCAAAAGTCTGCTTTATGTGCATCAACTTTTTTTTTTAAAAACCCAACAGTGTAATTTCAAAAAAAAATTCACTGTATTGTGGTGGACTGTAATTCATACGTCCTACACATCGTACCATACAACGGTGGATTCGGATATCTGTCATTAACTCACCGCAATCAAATACGGTAATTAGTGGTGGACATAGTAAAAATTAGAAGTGAAAATAACAACTCGGTCCGGGGCAATTGCTTTCACATGCATTCAAAGTAGTGTACAATTCGATCCGGGGGCATTTATTATATCAGCATATAATTAAGACCAAGTAAAAGAATAAACCATCAAACTTATATATATATATATATATTAATAGTCCGTTTGGTACAAAATTATATAAAGTAAACGGGTTGAAAATAAAATTTGTGTGAGAAAATATATTGTAGATCAAAAAGTTCTGTGAGTTTAGATTTGAGAAAAAATGCTTATTTTTTATTAAAAATAAAATAAGAGGGGTAATAATTAGAAGAGTATATGGGATATAATATAATTACCCTTGCTTAAATGAGTGATTGAAAGGAGGAAAACAAAAACAACTTTTGAATGAAAAATTAAGAAATAGGGTAATAATTAAAATTAGGGGTGTTTAGTGGAAGAGTGAGGCTATAGACAAGATCCCAAAATGGCTATTGTCAAGACAATTTTAAGTAATTTCATGCAGAACCAATGACCCCTTGCTCTAGTGGTAAGGGAGAGATAACCCTTGCAAGAGGTCGAGGGTTCAAATCTCATTCTTTACACATTTGTGTAATTTATGGGTGCTCAAGTCTTCATTAGCTTGAGTGAGCCTGCCTGGTAGCTTGTCACCTGGCTAACCGGTTCGCATCCTTTGCAGGTTAGGGCTCGGACCTGTGGGGGATTAGTCGACAACATCGGAACCCCCACGTTACAAAAAAAAAGTAATTTCACGCAGATGCTTTTCATTTTTTTCAATCAAATTGCAAAAAGGTCCAAAACCCTCATCTATGAATTAGAGTGAATGAAAAAAACCTAAATCTGTCGAATGAATTGTTGTGTTCGAAACTAGCTAAAATCTGTGAAATTTATCAAGGAAATTAGAATTTATCAACACTCACTTTCGTATGTCGATCAATTTGGATGAATATCTAATGACATTCAACGATTATTTGTGGTCATCGTTTGAAAAATCTGTCGAACCTTGGAGAGGACGAGCTAAATAAAGGACCTTGACATAAGTTGTCAAGGGTACAAAGGAGGCTCGACAAAATTTATTGAGGGTACGAAGGAACCTTAACAAAAAGTGTCGAGGGTACACATGAGGCTCAGAGACAGTAGCTGAGCATAAATCATCACCTCACTAAATCTACACGAGCCCTATGCCTGATAGTAAACCATGAAAAAACGTCAAAGTAACCAACCCCAATAGCAACAAAACGAGCAATTTCTTTCGTTTTTGTTACAATTGCTGCTCATAATTCAACTCAAACAACACTCAAATCAACAACAATCAAACAAAACACACAAACAACAACCAATTCCATCAATTTCAATTCTAATTTCAAACCCTAAAACACATAATTTCTTCAAAAAAAATAATCAAAATCAATTGTAAATGAAGCTTCTTACCTTAAATTTGATAGATCTGTTGAGATCCCTTCCAAATCTACCACAATGAACAAGATATGAGTGATTTCTCTCTACCTTGTATGGCTTGTCCAAGTGAAACGAGGTATGAGTATTAGTTTTTAATTTTCTTCTCGAGCAGATTTGTAATTGCTTTTTAGAATTGGAAGGACTTTTGTGCAATTTTGAGTAAATGGTCTTGTTAATAGCCTTTTTTCCATCTTGCTTGTAGCCCTTATGTTAGTGGAAAGTCCATATTTTGTGCCTTAATTTACATTCCGTCCACCCCCTTGATTTAATTGGCAAAATGTCCACCCATATGTGCCCCTGCCGCCATGTGTGCCCCCGTGCCCCCTCTCACCTGTCAGTTTTTTTTTCACATAAACACTTTTTCTTAAAAAAAAATTTCCCCTTTTTTCGTTTCAGCATTTTTTTAATTTTTTTTTCTTTTTTTCCTTGCGTCAGCAATTTTATTTATTTTACCGATATAAAAAAAGTTGTTGACCCCGACGTCGTCGGGAACGCCGATATTGCTGATGCTAACATCGGGGATGGCAACGTTGCTGAAGCCGATACCGAAGACGTTGACGTTGCTGACATCGACACCGGGGATGCCGACGTTGCTAACGCCGACACCGGAGGTGCCCATGGTGTTGACGCCGATGTCCGGGACACCGACGTTGCTGACGATGATGCCGACATTGCTGACGTCGACGTTGTTGATGTCGATGTTGTTGATGCTAATGACGTTTCTAATGTCAATTAAATTTAACCCACTTTCATTAAATTTAAAGCATTCCTCTTGTAGAAACAAAATATATTTTTCATAAAATGCACTAAAAAAGATGAGGACGACAATATAAACACATAAAATTTAGGCTATTGCTATAAACATAAATTAAAAGTTTATTCGATAATAAAAAAAATGAAATTTGATTCATAACCCGAATTATTTCTCTTGATGCGAACACACATGACAACACCAATATTCAATTAAGAAAATTAAGCAGTAGAGTTGCAATGTTGTAGTGAGTAACTTAGTTGCAAATTAATTAATGAATATAGGCTTGTTCTAGACACATTATACTTGGTGGTGGACTATATAAATCAATATCTTTCTGGCAACTCTATCAACATCTGTATAGAACAAAATCAATATCAACATCTTCTTGGGAGCCTTTTTAGGTTATCGAGGGTGAGGAGAGTCATGGGAAGGAAACCGAGTGAACAACGCCACTTGAAACTAAAGATCATCAACACAGATCCTTTAGAGGATCAATTTGATCAGGTTTCGAATTGGAAAAACTGCAATTGAGTAAAAGGTCATCAAATTTGTAATTACGGAGGAGATCGACGATGTCCACCAAGAGGAGGCGGAATTGGGAATGGGAGGATGCTGGAAAAGGGAAAACATCATGGTTACAGGGTTCCAATTGCCTGGACTCGGCTCGATCTATGGCCGCATCAGTGCGCACTCAAGAAAGAGCTTCAATGTCGTGTTGAGTTACGAAATTCCTGTTACAGATGTGGAAACGGCAACGACGATGGCAAGAGAGGAATAGAGCGAATGTTGGAGGCTTCGGTGCGGTGGGAAGAAGATGTCGATCTCCCGTTGTAGATCTGAAATTGAAGATTACGACATGGATGAAGACATTGAAATATTTACCGTGATAAATCATACGCAATTCATCAGAGATCGGAGAGAGTGATGGATCCATGTCTGTTCGCCTCCTCGGTCATCGCAACTTCACCAAGGTCTGTCACCTTCTCTATCTCCGGTTCTTGATGTACACATTTGCACCCTCTTTTATTGCATCTTTTGACTTCATATTTCATCCGATCTCACACGAAAAGGTTCAAAAGAATATAAACTTGTGTAAGAATGGGCTAAAATGCAAGAAATAGGGTCTGCACAAGTTTTGGGCTAACCATGCAGGAATTCGAGCGAAATCGGAGTCAAAACGAAGAAGCCAAGTGAAGCTGAGCAGAGGTAGATATCGTCCCTAGACCCAGATATCGACCTCAGAGGTCGATATCGACCTTCAACATAGATATCGACCTCAACATAGACATCAAGTGAAGCTGAGAAGAGGTAGATATCGACCTTAGACCCAGATATCGACCCCCAGTGTCGATATCGACCCCCATATCGACCTCAACATAGAAATCGACCAGAGCTGAACAAGTCGAGCAGGAACAGAGACCTCGATATCGACCTCCGGTGTCGATATCGACCCCTTATCTCGACAGAAGATAGACTCGATTTCGAATGCGGATTGAAACTATATCTTCAAGGAGGCACGGAATTATCTCATACTTTCAAGATAGAGGACAGCTGAAGTTTTATTTATCTTTTCCTTTAAGTTTTATCAAAATAAAAGACCTATCCTAATTGTTCGGATAGAGTTCATAGTTTAGATAGGAGTTACAATCCTTGGATAGCGAGGATTAGTAGCCTATAAATAAAGCCTTAGGGGCTGATTTGTTAGATCATCCAACCATCCAATCAGAGAACAACCCAAGACAATAGACAATAGAGTTAGAGTTAGAGAGAAGTTTTAGGGTTTGACGTTTGCGAAAGTTGACGTTGAGTTGTAAAGCTTCGAAGTTAATTTTAATGCAAGTTTCTTCCTTTCAATTGACGATGAGTTCCATGATGAGAAGCGAGTAGTTCCCCAAAGCTCTTAGGGTCGGGGTGAGCCCGACGTTAGCCATGCGCGCTTGAGGTAAGTATTTGATGTTGATATCGTTGTGTCTATCTCTCCTCCTACAATTCTATATTTAGTCCTAATCGAAAGAAAAGGGATTCATGCTAACAACTTGAGTTATAAACATAAAATTGGTAGAGACAATTAGGTTTATTTGCAAGAGTAATCCTAAGAGTTGGTGTACGGCAAAAGCTCGTCCCTCGGGAGAAATAGCGCAATTGTCCGTCTTATTTATCTTATCGCATGCATTGGTTAACGTTGTGGTGAACCCTCATCCTAAGAGTTGCCTTTTACATATTTTATACACCAAAACCCACTGTTTTATTTCTGTTCATTGCTTCTCTCTCCACTCTTAAATCTTCGGCCTTTCTTTGCCGACGAACAACTAACACACTGCAGGGAGACATCGATATCGACCCCAGACGTCGATATCGACCACTGAGTTCGTCGACAGTTTTCTGAGTCGACGACGAACATCGCTGCGGAGTTTGCTGAGCATCGATATCGACCCCTTGTGTCGAAATCGACCCTTCTGTGTTGACTGGCAGTCTTCTGAGCCAGTCGATTTCGTGGACTGACATCGATATTGACCCCCACCAGTCGATATCGACCACTTGTTTTTGTCTCTGCAGGTCTTCTGTTGCAGAGAACATCGACAACCAAGGTCGAAATCGAGGCCCAAGGTCGAAATCGAGGCTTCAGGTCGACACAGACGTGAGAATTCCAAAAGCTACTAGGATCCCGCTGACACGCCTCCTCGTGGATCGATCCTGACTACCCTTCCACAATAACGGGAGGAAGTCTTGTAATTATTTGCTTAGGCCAGGAGTCGGTTTACATTTATTTACATCTTTATATTTGTAATTACTTGACATATCAAGCCTCCTGCAACAACAAATTGGCGTCGTTGCCGGGGAGGCAATCAATCGCGCCCTAGTAGTCTATCTCACGTCTCTACCTAGTTTGGTCTTGCAGGTGTATGCGACGCGCTGATCGCCCACCTGAATTTGAAGGAGTAGACGACCCTGAGCGTTATTTCCATCTAAGGGCCCAAGCTTAAAGAATCATGGCGGAAAACGCGAACCAAGCAGAACTTATTGAACAACTAAGGAAGCAGGTTGAGGACTTAACGACTAGAGAGGCGGCACTTAAGGAGCGTGCGGATAGGGAGGAGGAAGGCCGGAGGCAAATAGAAGCCCAAATCAATGCCCTCCCTAGGAATGCCAAACAATATATGCACCCCGCTCTCACAGTGCCTGAATCGGCAATTCTTATCCCTGCCTCTAATTTTGAAATAAAACCTAACTTCTTAACTGAGATTAGAAGGCACCAATATGAAGGAAAACCTAATGAGTGCCCTATGGCACATATTTCTACCTTCTTAGACCTTTGTGATACTATTTGCTGATGGACGAAGTCTTGAGTATGTCCAACTAAAAGCCTTTCGCTGGTCTCTTACAGGGAAAGCATTGCAGTGGTTGGAAAGCTTAGCCCCAAGATCGCTCCGCACCTAGAATGAAGTCAAGGACGCGTTCCTCAACAAGTTCTTCCCTCCTTCTAAGACGGCGATGATCCGACAGAAAATCACGGCTTTCAAACAAAAGCCTGGTGAGGCTCTGGCGACTGTTTGGGAAAGGTTTAAGGACCTCCTACGATCATGCCCGACGCATGGCCAACCACCGTATGTAATTCAGGAGATCATATACAATGCTCTTGACGCTGCAACAAAGGAGAGGATCAACACCTACACCGCCTATGGCTACCTTGAACTCGCCCCACAAGAGGCTTGGGAGACCATAGAGAGGTTGGTGGAATTTGACAATACATATGGGACTCCTGAGGCTTCCGACGTACCATCATCGTCGAGGCCTACCCCATCTATGCCCTTATATGAACCCTCCAATGTAATCGATCCGGACGTGAAGGAGCAATTCCATAGAGATCAACTTAGAAAGCTCCAAAAGCAAGTGAGGTTCCTTTCAGCGAACCAAGATTGCATCGAATGCGGATCGCAGCGACACACCACCATCGAGTGCCCACATGCCGAACAAGTACACCTAGCGGAGACTCACCAAGAGGCGCGCTACATGAGGGGTCCCAATCACCAATATTGGGGAGACCAAAGGTTCCAACAACCACAAAGGAACCCGGTTAACCCTAGGGACCCTCTGCCTTATAGAGCCCCTGGGCACCCGGAGAGAGACCAAAAGAAGGATGATCTTCAACTTGTGTTGGTCGAGATAAGGCGGAACCAAGCTAAGAACGATCAATCCAATAATGCTATCCACTCTCAACTCAATCACCTTACCACAAGGATTGGGGAGATGGATACATGGAAGAAGAACGTAGAGACCCAACTGGGTCAATTGGCGGCACAAATCCCTAGGCCGTCCGGAACACTCCCTGGGCAACCCACCACAAATCCTAAGGGACAATCCGGGACAGGCCATATCGCAGCCATACAATTAAGGAGTGGCACCAAAGTACAAAAGCCACGGACGGAAACGGAGGAGAAAGCAGCAGACCCAATCGACGTCGACAGACCAGTCGATGTCGACCCAGAGGTCGAAATCGACCCCCATGTCGACCCCCTGATCGACGTCGATGACACTGCAGAGCCATCAGAGCCACAACAGAGGTCGAAATCGACCCTACCAGTCGATATCGACCCAACTCCAGTCGACATCGATGTTCAGCAGGCCCCTCCGACCTCCGTTTTGGCCCCTACTCCAAAGAAGACGTTGCCATTCCCTTCCAAAGCATTGGAGGATCCCACCAAAGGTAAGTTTAGGCGCTTCATAAAGATACTTCAAGGACTCAACATCACTATCCCTCTAACAGAAGCCCTAAGCGAGATGCCCGCCTATGTGCGATTCCTCAAAGACATCCTGAGCAACAAGAGATCAATGGCAGAGATCGCAGAGGAGTGCTCAAAGATGGACTTCCCTGAGAAGAAGAGTGATCCAGGGAAGTTTGCAATCACCGTGGGACTTGGCCAACATCGTTATAAAGCCCTATGTGACCTAGGGGCAAGTGTAAGTCTCATGCCTCTCTCTATTTGGCAGAAGGTGAACATTGGTGCCCTTGAACCTGTGGACATGAAGCTCTATATGGCTGACAACTCATTCGTCAGACCCACAGGTATAGTTGATGACGTTCCAGTAAAGGTAGGTAAGTTCTTTGTGCCTACTGATTTCATTGTATTGGAGATGCCTGAAGATCCTGTAGTGCCTATTATACTTGGTAGGCCTTTCTTAGCTACTGCTGATGCCAATATCAATGTACGTCGAGGGTTACTAACCTTTACTGTAGGGAACGAAGTGATAGAATTCTCTTTCAACCCAACCATGAGCGAAACAAAGCACCTGGAGCAAGTAGTCCTCTCGCCGGCCAAAGAAAAGCTTAGAAAATTTTTGTTGGCGAGGACGGAAACAGCAAGCAGGGTCGACATCGACTGGAACCAGTCGATATCGACTAAACACATCGAAATCGACCCCCCTTGGTCGAAATCGAGTATGCCAGATCACTGCCAGGAGCTTAAGTATGGGGTCACATAGGTCGATATCGACCCCCACATATCGATATCGACCACTGCACTCGAAATCGACCCTCCTTGGTCGAAATCGACCACCCCTCAGCCCGAAGATTTTTGTTTCGGGCCCAAACAGGTAAGCCCAGGTATGACTCCTAACCCTCCTCCGTCCATTATTGATGAATCAATTAAACCTATTATTGATAATTCTACTAAAGAGAGGGTCAAAGCTCCATGGTTTGCCTATATTGCTAAAGTTAGGTCAAGAAAGAGAAGAAAAGCGCCCAAAGAAGAACCTAACATCAAAGAAGCCTTGGTCGCCGAACTTAGATGCTATCAAAAGGACCTAGATGATCCAGGAGAAGGCTCATACTTGAAGGGTCCCTACATAAAAGGCTCGTGAAAAATTGACGGAGAAGTCGGCCTAGCGACTCAAAAATCTAGAGCATGTATATCAAACTTTTAAAGTTCGCATAGATGATTTTTAGGATTTAACTTTTAGCTGTTTGAAACTTTTAAAACTGAGATAATTCGTGCTTTATCTATATTTCTAACAAGATTTCAGGTTATCAAGCAAAAGGAACGACGAAGAAGGAAGGAAGCTTCTGCAGAGGCAGTCGAAATCAACCAGGCCAGTCGAAATCGACCCCCCAGGGTCAAGCCATCTCCCGGAGTCGACATCGAGGACTCAGGAGCGAAAAGCAGAGGTCGATATCGACCCTAATACTCGATATCGACCCCAATCAGGCAGCCCTTGTCTTCATCTTCTTCCTCGACTTCGACAGATGCAGTCGACATCGACCACTGACCTAGATATCGACATCTGGCATCGACCAAACCTGAAATCGACCTGAATCCGCAGGTTGCACTGTGAGTTTCTCTCTACCCTTGTTCTTCTTTTTAATACAGTGAGGACACTGTATATTTTAAGTATGGGGTGGGAGAAAGACATGTCTTATGGTCATAACTTGGTTTCTTCTTCGCATTGCATTCATGTTTAAATTTTTGTTTTTAGTTTTACTTTTATAAAATGTCAATGATTCCATAAAATGTCAGAAAATCCAAAAAAATAGAAAAATGTCAAAAATACAAAAAAATGCACGTTTATTTTTAAGTTTATTTTTTTACCCTACTTAGATGTCCTATGATGAAAACTCAATAGCTGACTTGATCATGTAAATCCTATGGCATAGTTGGATGGTTTAGCCTAAGTCTTTAAAATTTTTATGTAGATTGTGAACTTGTGATGAAATTGAGCACATATGATCCTAGGCTAAAAAGCAAATCCAACAAAAATTGTCCTTGTGAGAATTTTGACCTATAGGGAGAACATCAAAATTCCCTCCGCTTTCTTGAGTGAATTTACTCTTCCTATGCATCTCTAAATGTTGTGATAGTTATTCAAAACCAATGCATATATATGTTTATGTTTACGAGAATTAAATGATGGAGGCATCTTTTAAGCCATTTTTATCCTCTCTTTACCTACCCTGCATTATCCCTGCTTGAAGCCAGAACATTAGCCTGAGCCTGAATTGCAAACTCCACAAAATTATCCCTAGCCGAATTGAGCCTGACCCCCATTTGGGAATTGAGACTTAGATTGGTTGGACTAATGCCTTGTGGAAAGAAAAGAGCATAATGTCTAGTTTTGAGCAAGGAAATTATAGGATGGTACATATTTACATTTTGTCATATTTTGTAAAAGGATTTTTTTGGCTCACCATATAAATGCACATAGTTTTAGTATTACTTCCGAAAAAAAAATCCGAAAAAAAAAATATATATATATATATATAAAGTGCATGAGCCAAAATCCTTAAGTCCTTTATTCATACAAGTGTTATATTTTTGAGAGCAGATTATTGAAAGATGAGTTTGGGAAAAAGCATTATAGAAATTGAGCTTACATTGAAGAGTTATGGTTTGGGTATTGCAAGTGTTGAGATTTAGGAGTCTTGATTCCCGAATTTTAAAAAGCACCACATAGCCAAATAATTCCATACCCTTTATTTCATACCAAGCCCCATTACAACCCCGCCGAATGGAGTCTTCTTTGAAGTCTTCCATTGAGCGAAAGTCCTCCTGATGATTCTTATTGTATTTTCATAATTGGTTGCGAAGTGGATTATTATAAATTACAATGTTTATGAGATTGTATATGGAATTGAGTTGAGAGTTGATCTTCATAGCCTAAACACATGAGAGTTGAGTGCAAACACATTATCCCTGTGAGGTTGGATCAAAATTGCATATGCCTATGGATCGCCAAAATATGTGCTATGACGTTAAATTCACTTGCTTTGCTTTGCTACTACTTATGATGTAGCTTTTGACAAGGGCGAAGACTTGAAGGGTGTGTTGTAGGTGTTGGTTATTGTTTGGTTATTGCTTGAGGACAAGCAAGTCTAAGTATGGGGTGTTTTGATGTACACATTTGCACCCTCTTTTATTGCATCTTTTGACTTCATATTTCATCCGATCTCCAAAGAAAAGGTTCAAAAGAATATAAACTTGTGTAAGAATGGGCTAAAATGCAAGAAATAGGGTCTGCACAAGTTTTGGGCTAACCATGCAGGAACTCGAGCGAAATCGGAGTCAAAACGAAGAAGCCAAGTGAAGCTGAGCAGAGGTAGATATCGACCCTAGACCCAGATATCGACCTCTGGGGTAGATATCGACCTTCAACATAGACATCAAGTGAAGCTGAGAAGAGGTAGATATCGACCTTAGACCCAGATATCGACCCCCAGTGTCGATATCGACCCCCATATCGACCTCAACATAGAAATCGACCAGAGCTGAACAAGTCGAGCAGGAACAGAGACCTCGATATCGACCTCCGGTGTCGATATCGACCCCTTATCTCGACAGAAGATAGACTCGATTTCGAATGCGGATTGAAACTATATCTTCAAGGAGGCACGGAATTATCTCATACTTTCAAGATAGAGGACAGCTGAAGTTTTATTTATCTTTTCCTTTAAGTTTTATCAAAATAAAAGACCTATCCTAATTGTTCGGATAGAGTTCATAGTTTAGATAGGAGTTACAATCCTTGGATAGCGAGGATTAGTAGCCTATAAATAAAGCCTTAGGGGCTGATTTGTTAGATCATCCAACCATCCAATCAGAGAACAACCCAAGACAATAGACAATAGAGTTAGAGTTAGAGAGAAGTTTTAGGGTTTGACGTTTGCGAAAGTTGACGTTGAGTTGTAAAGCTTCAAAGTTAATTTTAATGCAAGTTTCTTCCTTTCAATTGACGATGAGTTCCATGATGAGAAGCGAGTAGTTCCCCAAAGCTCTTAGGGTCGGGGTGATCCCGACGTTAGCCATGCGCGCTTGAGGTAAGTATTTGATGTTGATATCATTGTGTCTATCTCTCCTCCTACAATTCTATGTTTAGTCCTAATCGAAAGAAAAGGGATTCATGCTAACAACTTGAGTTATAAACATAAAATTGGTAGAGACAATTAGGTTTATTTGCAAGAGTAATCCTAAGAGTTGGTGTACGGCGAAAGCTCGTCCCTCGGGAGAAATAGTGCAATTGTCCGTCTTATTTATCTTATCGCATGCATTGGTTAACGTTGTGGTGAACCCTCATCCTAAGAGTTGCCTTTTACATATTTTATACACCAAAACCCACTATTTTATTTCTGTTCATTGCTTCTCTCTCCACTCTTAAATCTTCGGCCTTTCTTTGCCGACGAACAACTAACACACTGCAGGGAGACATCGATATCGACCCCAGACGTCGATATCGACCACTGAGTTCGTCGACAGTTTTCTGAGTCGACGACGAACATCGCTGCGGAGTTTGCTGAGCATCGATATCGACCCCTTGTGTCGAAATCGACCCTTCTGTGTTGACTGGCAGTCTTCTGAGCCAGTCGATTTCGTGGACTGACATCGATATCGACCCCCACCAGTCGATATCGACCACTTGTTTTTGTCTCTGCAGGTCTTCTGTTGCAGAGAACATCGACAGCCAAGGTCGAAATCGAGGCCCAAGGTCGAAATCGAGGCTTTAGGTCGACACAGACGTGAGAATTCCAAAAGCTACTAGGATCCCGCTGACACGCCTCCTCGTGGATCGATCCTGACTACCCTTCCACTACAACGGGAGGAAGTCTTGTAATTATTTACTTAGGCCAGGAGTCGGTTTACATTTATTTACATCTTTATATTTGTAATTACTTGACATATCAAGCCTCCTGCAACAACAGTTCTGGCGCCTCCATAGACACCATCATCCTCAGAAAATACAGCTCTGTCGCCTCCTCGGTCTCCGCTGCTTTGCCAAGGCCTTCCTTGTCTGCTCCCTCAGGGACGACTGCGCGCCAGTGTTCAAAGAGAGGAGCAGCAGCCATGAGAGAGAGTTCAAGAAAGACACAATTTTTTAGATCTGACATTTGGGAGGAGATTTGGATATGAGATTAGGGTACAAAAAATAAGATGGACAGTTTGCCAATTAATTCAAAAGTGTGGATAGTTTATTAATTTCAACATCCAAATGCGCCTCCCAGACAAATTTTCTCTTAAAATTACTAACAATATACTTTAAATTACAAATACATTACATTCATCTCATTTCTGTTTACCTTTCCAAATTTTATATCGAACGAGCCCTAAGAATATTTCTTTGTTTGTAATCATATTGTTAGACATCTCATTCTTAACAACACCTTCTTTAATTAATTTCTGTTATGCTCATAATTAGGGTAAGGCTTTTGTCAATCTAATGCTCCCCTCATTTATCAAGTGAGGAAGAAGCTCTCTACTATTCCCAAGGCTCTATGTCTTTAGCTGATCTGTATAACACCTTCAAGAAGCATTGGGATAAACTTCAGGTTCTTGAAGGCTTACCTGAATGTAGTTGTGGGGCTATAGTGGGTCACACTTGTGATTTAAAGAAGAAGATCAATGATATAGAGTCCAGAAACAGAGTCATTCAACTGTTAGTTAGTCTTAATGATAGCTATGATGGGGCAAGGAATCAGATCTTTGCTATGGATCATTTACCAAATGTTAACAGAGCATATTATATTTTGCAGCAAGTTGAGAGTGGTAATGAAGCCTAGGGAGGTTCACAGTCTACTGTCTCATACTCTAGTGCTTTGACTGCTAATAGAAATGTCAACTTCTATCAGAACCGAACCAACTTTCAGATCTTTACTGCTCCTAGCAACCCTCCTTTCAGGAAGGATTGGAAAGAGATCAAGAGGCTGAAGCAAATGCTGAAGTGTAGTCATTGTAATCAAAAGGGTCACACAATTGATCAGTGTTTTAAGCTCCATGAGATACCTGACTGGTTCAAGGAGCTGAAGGAGAAAGAAAGAAGCAACTCATGCATGAGAGAATCTGCTAACACTATGGGTTCAGTAGAAGCTCCTATGCATAACAGTCCCTTTTATGATGAGTACTCTGAGAGAAGCAACACAGATGGTTAACTTGATTCAGCTATGTGAATGTAGTATATCAAAAGATTATGAGAAAAATGAAAGGGGAGACAGGAGGTGAAAGTTCATTTGCCAACTTTGCAGGTAAATTGTCTTCCTCGAATGTCAATATTGTTCTATAGGTAAATCCATCTCTTGAATGGATACTTGATACTAGTGCTAATGATCATATGATGTCTGATTCTCACTTGCTTTTGAATAAGTCCAAGCTTAACAACCCTGTGCACATAGGCTTACCTGATGGTTCTGTGAAAACTGTGAATGATATGGGAGGTTTGCAGCTAACAGAAGGCTTGAATCTCAATGATGTGTTTCTTGTTCCATATTTTAAGCACATATTGATGTCAATTAGGAAATTTCTAGATGATCATGACATGATTGTTGTATTTACTAGAACTCATTGCTATTTCTAGGACCTTGGAACTAAGAAGGTGGTGCTGACTAGATGCAGAAGCAATGGTTTATACAAGGTCCTTACCAAAAGGGTAAGTAGAAAGAGTGGAAATGGCTTCCTTGGTAGAAGTTGTAATAAAGTTAGTGCTAATCTAGACATTACTCATGATAGATTTGGACATACCTCAGTTTCTAAATTAAGACATTTGCAGTTGTTTAAGCAGGTTGAGCTCAATAGTTTCCATTGTGACATTTGTTCTTTGTCAAAACATCACAGTTTACCTTTTGATAGAAGTATGAGTTTGGCCTCTAGGCCTTTTAATTTAGTTCATATGGATATCTAGGGTCCTTATAAAGTTGCCACATATAATGGTTTTCATTACTTTGTCACTATGCTTGATGATTCCACTAGGGTCACTTGGACCTTCTTGCTTAAGGATAAGGTGCATGTGTTTAAAACCATATTTGATTTTGCTGCTTATGTTAAAAATCAATTTGCCTCCTCTATTAAATGGTTGAGAACAAACAATGGGACTGAGTTTCTTCAAAGGAAATGCATTGAATTCTTAGCCTCAGAAGGCATAGTTCATCATAAGAGTGTTCCTTACACTCCTCAACAGAATGGGAGAGTGGAGAGAAAACATAGAAACCTAGTTGAAACTGCTAGATCTATGAGACTCCATGATGGTTTGCCTATCAGATTTTAGGGAGAATGTATTTTGGGGGCTACTTATATTATCAACAAACTGCCAACTGGATTGTTAAAATAGAGCACACCTTTTGAGAAATTATTTGGTAAGCAAGCTACCTTTGATGAGTTGGGAGTGCTGGGATGCCTCTGTTATGCTTCTGTCCCCCATATGTTCAAGGACAAGATGGGTCATAAAGTAGTAAAATGTGTATTCATGGGTTATCCCCATGACCAAAAGGCTTACAAAGTTTGGGACATGGAGAATTGAAAGATGATGATTTGCAGAGATGTAAAATTTTATGAAAATATTCTACCTTACAGAAATGATAGTGCTTCAGAGCTGGAAGAAAGTTGTGTGTCATCTAATACAGAGCCTAGATTGCCTCTTGTCAATCCTGCAAGTGACACTATAGAGGTTGCACATCATTACATTACCTCCTCTAATTCTTCTCCACCTTAGTATGTACCAGATTCCTTATCATCATCCTCATCCCCAACTGAAGTTGATTTAGTTTCTAGATTAGTTGCCAACATGCCTCAAATGTCGAAAGAGATACTCAGTGATCATATAATTTTTCTTCCTCTCAGAAGATCAACTAGAGATGCGGTGGCCCCAAGGAGGTTGCAAGACTTTGTTTGCCAAAAGAGCAAGAGAATGGACTTTGTGTCTCAATCTTTTCTTTCCTTTTGTCTTGGTCCTGTGGAAAAGTTAGATGATGAATTTACAAGTTCCTTTGCTCAGATGGCTTCCAGAGCCTTATAAGTTTTTCCAGGTTGTTAAGGATCCATTGTGGGTGAATGCAATGAATCTTGAGATTAAGGCGGAAATCATACTTGGGAAATGACAGGCTTACTTGTTGGCAAGAAGACCATAGGCAACAAATGGGTATGTAAATTAAAATACAGACCTGGTGGGTTAGTAGAGAGATACAAGGCTAGACTTGTTGCAAAAGGATATAATCAGATGAAGGGGAAGGACTACAAACACACTTTTTGTTCATGTGCCCTCCAGAAGGCTATGTCTTGGGTAAGCCAGGTCAAGTTTGCAAGCTGAAAAAATCCATTTATGGATTAAAACAAGCCTCAAGACAGTGGAATGCTGAACTTTGTAAGTTCTTAGTTAAACTTGGATATGTTTAGTCCATTGAAGACTACTCCCTATTTACAAAGAAAGTTGCAAAAAAGATTGTGATATGAGTAGTATATGTGGATGACCCCTTACTGACTAGAGATGATGAGTTGGTAATTAGAGCTACTAAAGATGTTTTGAACAAGGTATTCACTATAAAAGATCTTGGTCTCGCAAGATATTTCTTAGGCCTGGAAATAATGAGGGATAACTTAGGGACATTGTTGCATCAAAGGAAGTACATAGTAGACATATTGCAAGATTGCAACATACTTGACTGCAAACCTGCCATCTTTCCTCTTCCAAAAGGCCTAAAGCTATCCATTGATGAAGGGAAGATAATGTTCGATCGAGAAACTTATAGAAGGCTGATTTTAGAGATTATTATTCTTCAATCTTACTAGACCTGATAGTTCTTATATTGTGCAGCACCAAAGTCAGTTTATTTATGAACCTAGACAGCCTCACTATGATGCTGCTCTACATGTGCTCAGATATCTCAAAGGAACAATCAGAGTTGGCTTGTATTATTTCTTCAAATTCACATATAGATGTGATGGCCATTTGTGATGAAAATTGGGGGGCTTGTAGATTCAGTGCCCATTCCTTGATAAGTTACTGTGTTTTCCTAGGAGAAAGCTTGGTGTCTTGGAAAACAAAGAAACAAAATACAACTTCTAAGTCTTCAACTGAGGTAGATTATAGAAGTATGTCAATGACTTCAAGGGAGTTAGTCTGGGTGGAAGGAGTTTTGAACACTTTGGGAATAGTTGTGCCTTTATCTATTCCTCCCTATTGTGACAACCAAGCAGCATTGCATATTGACGAGGGAGGAAATCGAGTCTAATAAATATAAATAGATATCAAACTGAATCCTAGTCCATGCAAATAAAATACAAGACTTCCTCCCGTTATAGTGGAAGAGAATCAGGATTGATCCACGAGGAGACGAGTCAGCGATGCCTGGATAGTCTCTGCGAACTTTGCGCAAGTCGACTAGAAGCCTCGATATCGAGTTGAACAATCGATATCGACAGGGGCAGTCGATTCCTAGTGACGACGTCGAACTGGAGAGAAACCTGTGAAGAGAGAAAACAACAGAAGAACTCGATATCGATTGGAATGGTCGATTTCGAGTGGATCAGTAGCTCTGTCGACTCAGAAAACTGTTGACGATGAAGTGCTCGATATCGACAAGAATGGTCGATATCGAGTGGTTCCTTAGTCGATGTCGATTTGCAGAAAACAAGGAAATAAAAGAAAAGGAAAAAAAAGCAGATTTTTAGGGTTTTAACTTCAATAAACTAAAGGGCTCCTAGGATATGGATTCACCACGACGGTAACCATGCATGTATAATACTCAATTCACATAAAAGATTAAACTTTTCTCAACACCAATTAGGGATATAGAGGCTTTCGCATAAAAACATAATTGTTTATACCTTTTTCATAATTAGGGTTTATGTCAACTTTCGCAGGCAAAGCCTAATTACTATCCAAATTCACATATATAATCCACTTTCACTTCATATAAGGTTAAATAAGGAATGATCCTAAACTTGCATAAAGGATTGAGCGCGGGGTAGAAGAAGAGATCGCATAATCAAATATAGAATAAGCGTACTTACATGGCTACCGTCGGGCTCACCCTGACCTTAGAAGTGGGACGACTACTCGCTCTTCATCGCAACAAACATCTTTGATTGAAAAGAAGAAACTTGCATTAAATTTAAACCTTCGAAGCTTTACAACTCAACGCTGGCTCTCGCAAACGCCAAACCCTAAAACTTTTCTCCAACTCTCTAACTTTATTGATTGTTATGTGATTCAATGAATAAAAACCAGCCCCCTAGGGCTTTATTTATAGGCTACTAATCCTCGCTATCCAAGGAAAGTAGATCCTATCTTCTATCTAAACTCTATCCAAACAAGTAGGATAGATCTTTTATTTAGGTAAATATCTAAAATAACTAATAGAAATCTTAGGGTAAAAAGGAAACTACCCTTAAGACATAACTTTATCTAAAATCGAGGATAAACTGTGGCTTATGTAGATAGACTTGCAATCTGTGTCTCGAAAAGCATGTCCAACCCTTGTTGAAATCCAGTCGATACCGACCAGTTCAGTCGAAACCGACCTCTTCGTTTCTGCTCAACGGGCTTCATTCCACTCGATCTCTGGTGCTTAGTCGATATCGACTTCATTCACTCGATATCGAGTGCTCTCCTTTGCTGGTGTTCTTGGTCTGTCTCGACACTCAGAGTCTGTGTTGATGCTTCAGTCGATATCGACCAGTCCTGTCGATATCGACCACTTTTCTACTTCTCTTGGCTTCTTCGTTTTGACTCCAATTTCGCTCCAATTCCTACATAATTAGACCAAAACTTGTGCAAACTCTATTTCTTGCACGTTAGCTCATTCTACACAAATTTGCACTATTTTTCAACCTTTTCTTTGGGAATTGAATGAAATATGAAGTCAAAAGATGCAATAAAAAGGGTACTAAATATGTACATCACATATTGCTGAGAATCCAGTGTTCCATGAGAGGACAAAGCATCTAAATATTGTTTGTCATTTTATTCGAGAAAGGTTGCAGGCCGGTTTTATACACCCTCAGCACATCAGAAGTGGTGCACAATTGGCTGATATCTTAACAAAACCTTTGGGAGAAAAGCAACACTTACATCTCTCTTCCAAGTTGGGACTTATTAGTTTCACAGAAGTCCCAACTTGAGGAGGGGATATGAAGAGTATATGTATTCAACATACACATATTTACATTGCTGCACCTACATTTCATCTATTTTCGGTTGTGTTTTTGCTCTCCTTTGTAATAAGCTAGCTAGCAACTTTTGTCTCTTTGTGATCCAACAATCAAATTTGAGATTTCCATGCTATTTAAGTTGTGCACATACTCCCTTTTCTGTAGGGTTTTGGGATTGATGTTTATGAATGAAGGAAGGGATTGGTTGCTGTTTTCCATCTTTAGTTATGGTTATCATCCCTCATTAATGAAATAGTGAAGTTTTCACTGTAAATTGAGCTGTTGTGCTCAAGTTCTTGTTCATAATCATTTTCTTCACAATAACTTGTGGTGCAGTTCACATACAAATGACAATAGTTATTCAAGTGCCCAAAAGTTTACTTGAAATTAAGTTTCACACGGAAAGCACACAAACTCACATACAAAAGATTCATCTATTGTTCTCGAACTTAATCATTTGCCACATTGGTAGCATTGGCTATGCAATATGCAACTAAAAGTCTCTTTAATGAGAGGGTGAGCGATGAGGTATCCCCTTTCTCCTATGGCGTTTCTTCACCGGTTCCTCCTCTTGCAGAAAGAGAAATGGAGGTTGAGATCCATCACTCTTGCGTTCAAATGCTTTAACCTACATCAATTGATGAAAATTAGTATCTTATTAGGATTAATGTTAGAACTACATACCTTTGTGATCAATTTCGAAGAAAACCATACCTTACAAGAAAGGGAGCAATAGGTGAAAAGAAAATGATCAATGAGTTTCCTCCTACAAGTTTTGCAAGGTGGTTGTAGATTGTTTGTCTTCCCATTTGCAAGAGGTGTAATTGATATCACTGATTGCATATTGCATCGGTATACCTATGTAATTAGCAAACATAATTGCTACTTGGATCAATGAATAGTGACAAAAACATACCAAACTAAAGGTGGAGTTTCAAAATTTTAGAAACAAAATAAAAAGAATCCAAAATTAGGATATTTCAATGGTTCAAAATGGATGAAGAAATGCAGAGTGACTAGAATGAAAATATATGAGTCCTTCGAACACAGCTTAGTAGTTAAAGTGACATGAAATTGTTGTAGTACCATGCTTATAGATATAGCTACAAAATAATGAATTTTGTGTGTACAAATATATTTTTATCAAATTGAAATACAAAATGATGAAAACATTTAGTAAGGACTGTTATTCAATTAGTTCGTTTAATTTAAAAAATGAGTTGAGTTTGAGTCGAGTTTAAATTTGGACTGAAGTTTAAATATGTGTCTATACCTAACTCATTTACTAAATGAACGAGTTTTATAGCAAACTCTGACTCGGACTAGTGACTGTGAGTTTTGTGCACCCACGCACATACGTTAATATTCTAATTTTAATAAATAAGTCAAGTGATGTTCTATCCTAAAAATCAATTGTCAATAAGAGGAGTACCCAGTGACATATATAGAAGGTTTATTAAGCTTATACTTCCGATGTTGATCATTTTATCGTTTCATATCTCAACACTCTACTCGTATAAAAACATTAACCTTTAATTAGGGTGAAATCATAGGCGGTACTAGGAGGGGGCAAGGGGGAGCATTCACTCCCCCCTCCCCTTTAATCCAACAAATCACCTATATTTATTCTACTTGTCGATACATTCATTTTAATATATTATAAGTCTCAATACAATAGCCGAATAAAAAGTTATGAACGTTTTGAAAGTTAAACACAGATTAATTATTTCAAATGTCTTTTAATAAATCCCGAGGCTTTTATATTTTACTTAATTTGATATTTTGGTAATCTAGTTCAACCCAAGAGCTTCGAAACAAGAGGTTATATTACTAAATTCGATAATTATATAAGAAATTATACAAGTTTAAAGTTTGTATAACTTGTTACATGTTATCGCATGCTAAGAGAACAACAAGTTACATATTGACTTTGTAGGTTTCGAATGATATATTTTTAGACAAAAAGAATGTTGTTATATAGATTAAGACGACATTTTTTTTCGTTTAAAGAGAAAAAAAATATGTAACAACTAATGATGCAGTTTTAAACTAAGACATCACCGTTTTGAACAAAAAACATTGTGTTTTGAACCGAAAAACGTTATCGCGAATGAAAATATAATCGTTTAATCTAAAATATTACTCCATCCATTTTGAAATATAAGTCCATTTATTTTGACACGCTTTTTAAGGAGTTAAAAACTATATAAAATAATATTTTTATTAACCTTTTTACAGTCTTATATATATTACTAATAAGTATATAGTTATGTGAAAAATTTAATAAAAAATTATTATTTTATATAGTTTCTAACTCCTTAAAAAGTGTGTTAAAAGTTAATGGACGTATATTTCAAAACGAATGGAGTATAGTTTTGGTTACCTAAATTTATGGTTCCGTCACAGGGTGAAATGATCAATTTTTTTCTCAAAATAAAATAAAGTAGTACAGAAATTGAGAAAGGGAGAGGAAGGAGGAGAGACCTGAATCTCAGAGCAATCGAGGTACTTTTGGAGGTCATCGAGAGGGACCGCCTCCTTCTTGGAGTTGCGGTAGATCTTAAGGAGGCGGTGCTGGTAATGTTGTGATGTCACGCACTTCAAGCAAACCGGTCGCTTGCAGTCAATGCAGAATCGGGTGAGCTCGTTCCTCGGCGCGTCGTGGCTCACGCATCCGATCGTGTAGTCGGTCTCCATCAGAACTCCCATCCACGCCGGCGTTTCCGTCCCCTCTTCCCTCTTTGGACCACACGAAATGTCGCTCTGTCCATACTAACATCATTTTTTGCCCGGTTCAGTACTGGTTCAATCTTTTTATTTATTTATTTAATAATTAATAATATAATAATAAATGGACACCAAAAACCAGTTTTAATTAAATTTAGGTTAGAGTTACGTACCTTAACATTGATGTGCAAGAAAATAAACAAAAATATGATTATAAAAATGGTATTGTACATTTGCTACAACACTGTTTTATATGATGGCCATCCTTCTTTTTCTCCCCATTTTTGTAGTTATGATTTTAAAGCACTCTATGATTTATAGTAATACTCGCCACTTCACTTGACAGTTTTTATATTCTTTCGAATGAGGTTCAAAGTATTACAAAAATCGTCTTATCACAAAATGATTTTTAATATTTTCAAGAACTTATAATTTACAAAAATTAAAAATATTTTTGTATGATGCCTTCTTTTTAAATGAGAAATTATGTGACCAAATTAAAGAGTATAGAGCCGTTGAAGAAAGGAAGATGAAGATTATAGCTGGCAATGTAATTAAAAGGAATTCATTTTTATTATTATTATTTAATATTCATATAACTCTATGTCAAATATTAATGATTTTATTTTATCTTAGTTGATCGTCTGGATCGGGCACTATGTAACTCATTTAAGGGATTTACCCTCCTACGTACTCACAAGCAACTCTATGTTTTCATGGGAATTCGAACTTCGAACCTCTTGGCATAACAACCACAATATTAACTTGTAATTGGTTAAATTATTATTACTAAGTCCTATGAACCTATTATAATAATTTCTTTCTTTAAAACATCATCTTAATCTATTACTATTATTCAGTGAAATGGAAGGTAAAATATTTTCACCCAAACTTTTTTGCTTGTAAATTCAAAAAATAAGGAGTTTTTTTGGAAATGATCAATTAGCCGTTATATATACAAACATCTAGTCCTTGTTTCTCCGGTTCATGGTTTGTTCAAATTAATTAAACAAATCTTGTTTTCATCTAAATGGGTATAAAATGATAAATTAACTCATAAAAATTATAATATACTACGTATGATTGAGTGAAAGAGTGATATATAAGTCAAAGTCACAAGTCAAAAGTTTTAGGGTTAATTGCACTAAATATCATAACCTTTGTAGATAGTTGTGCTTAATATCCCGATCTTGTAAGATCTCGCAAAATATCCTAAACTTTGGTATTAGTTGCACTCTTTACCCTGACTGAATTTCTTAAATAAATAAATTCACTAACATAATATGAAAATTACACAAAATCACCCATATTTATAAAAAAATTCAATAATCCCCCATTTTAATCAAAATAAAAAAGAAATTTATGCAAAGCATATAAAAAATGCATGCTCTAAAAAATGAAAATAAGATCAATTACTTAAAATAAATCATATGCCTTACTAATCACCCATATTCATATCTTATATTCCTTAAAAATCTATTTTATAAAGTCACAGTTATAATTTTTGTAAGATTGATATGTAAGTATCATATTATATGCCTAATTAATCAATTTTCCATGAGTATATACCCGATTTTGCCTATTTTTAATATATGTTTATCATATCTTTATTAATTACAAATATTTATCATATATTTTACTATTTTTTTAAAAATATATTTTATTTCATTTTTGTAAAAGTATTATATTTCATCTATATGTATAGTTAGCATTTCTTATAGAATCATTTTTTAAAGCTATGGAATTTAGATGAGAAATATTTTCTTAAGATTCAATCACAAAATACCACATAAGATGTTATGTATTATTTTTAGTGTATATAAAATAATATGGACCAAAAAACAAAATATATATAAAATAATATATAGATAATAGATTTACAAATCTACATTTATAGATAGGTATATATAAATTTAGATTTTTTTAATAACATATGTTATTAAGAAAAATAATTCAAATTAATTATTTGAGTAATTATAATAAATATTTAAAGTAGTAGATGTTATCTATTACAAATGATTTTGGGGGGGGGGGGGGGTGCAATTTTTCAGTTTTAAATGTATTAGGGGTTTATTGAAAATATTTTATGAATATGGGTAATTTTTTATAATTTTCCATTATTTGTGTAATTTTTTTAATTTAATAAACTTATTTAGGATAAAGAGCGCAACTAACACCAAAGTTCAGGATATTTCGCAAAATCTTATAAGGTCGGAATATTAAGAGCAACTATCCATAAATGTAGGATATTTAGCGCAATTAACCCAAAATTTTACTATTTCTTAATTTGCTTTATTTTGAGGAACCAAATGATTAAATTACAAAATTCAACTATTTTCAAGACTAACCAATGACCTCTTGCCCTAGTGGTAAGAGTGAGGTGCTTCCTTGTGCCTCACTACCATGAGGTCAAGGGTTCAAATCCCACTAGGAGCAATTTGTGCTATAGCGGCTTGCCACTTGGCTTACCCGGCTCGAGTGCTTTGCAGGCTAGTACTCGGCCCGTGGAGAATTAGTCGATAACCTCGGAACCTCCAACGTCATCATAAAAAAAAAACTATTTTCAAGACTACACACATATTTTTACCACATTTTTTTATACCAAAAATATGAAATAAAAACTCTAGATTTGCATTATTTAATCTCAAAAGTGATATATATATATTGTGGCTATTCTGATTTAAACATGAAGTTATAGATCTTATTGACATTTAGTTTATTTTGGAAAATAATCATTTTGAGGAAAAAGGCGGTTCGATATATTTCTAAATGAGCCATTATTTGACTAAAAAATCCGAAACCTTCAACCTTTTACTTCCTTTTATTAATATCTCTTGTGTTTTAATCTCCATTGCGAGACACAATCCTAATGTTAGTATTGCAAATTGTACTAGCTTGTATATACTATAAAAAAATATTAGAAAGAGAAAACTCACAATTTTAGTAGAAATCAAATTTTACATATATAACACCCACAAAAGAATAATTAGGCGAAGAGAATAAGATACCTTTGATGCCAAAATCGGTGAAAATGAGGAGCTTGTAGTCATTTTCCTTCAAGCCCACTTGAAATGCTCCCTCCCAACTTTCAACAAAAAAAATTGCTGAAAATTTCTTAATATGAGAATTTTCAACTGTGATTTTTTTTAAATTTTATTTTAGCATACCCATTGAAAGAGAAGCAATTGGTATATAGCTAATTTCTCAAACTTACCAAGTTGAGATTTTATGTGAGATGTCTAGTTAATACTTCCTATTTTATCCTATTTATATTTAATTTCTAGAGGGTCATGCTTTGAATGTTTCTAACACAAATTATGTCTAAAATTATACTTGTAATTGATTTTTGCAACAGAAAAAGTTGAGATTCCTGACTCACTTTCTTCAAGAAAAGATATAATACAAGAGAAACTGAAACGTTACAGCTGTAAAGATGTTATGAAAAATTACTATGGGTGACCGAGATAAATCAATATTTATTTTCTTATGAGGTGAGTATATCCTTATTTGGATCAATTGTTTTTTTCTTTTACAATATGAATTTTAGGAATGAAAAGAGTGACCACTTTTACTAATTTATCTCATAATCACTATATATACATGCATCATGTTATCAATGCATGTCATTGCTCACTTTGTCTATAAATTAAAGGTAATTAAGGGCTGGGATTTTCTATTGCTTTCTGCTGAAACCTGAAAATGTATCCATATTCAATGACTTTTTATTTTTAATGGCTCATGCCCATATTCAATGAATTGGGTGGTGACAGCTCTTATATATAGAACTTGATGATTTCATTGCAAGCAAAAAAAGAAGAAAGAATATATGCATTCAATGTCCCTTTTTTTTCCAGAAAATTAAAGTAAAACTAGTTTAAAACATCACAACCAAACACAAAGTGAAAGAGTGGACAACCAAACCCAACTGGCAACAGCTGCTTATTAACACAAAGTAGCAAACTAATGGAAGGCCTCGACAAACTCTGCAAGATACTGAGAGAAAACAAAAGCAGTAATGGTCATCTAAGTGACTGTGTTCAAGAATGGTACACGTACAAGACAAATCCTTACCCGACAAAAGCGATAAAACACATCCAATTTTTTCACAATAAGCCAACGTCAAACATGAAACACCTCCATCTCCATATATATTTATATATTACTCCTAAACCTTTGAATTCTACAATGGTTTATGCAAAACTTCTGGTTCATTCCATCTTTCTTGGTGATAGCATATCTTATATTTATGTAAATATTGTATTGATCTAACTTCCGTTACAAGACTCTGTACCCTATATATATATTTGAGAATGAATACAAGGCAACCCTAAGGGGATTATCCAATCTAACATGGTATCAACCTAAACCCTAGCGCCGTCGACCTCCTCCTCTTACCACCGCTCTCTATCGATCCAACCCTTCCCTTTCCGCTGCAATCCCTCTCAGCACTCATCACCTCGTCATCATGGGTGATCAATCTCCAAAAACCAATGACCTAGGCTCATCCTCCGGCCTAGGCGTGGCCACGGGTTACGGGTCAACTCGTGACCCGCCGGGTCCGGGTTGATGGGTTGCCGGGTGCCGCCGGGTAGCGGGTTAGGGTTAGGGTCGGGGGTTTTCAAACCCGCCGACCTGCCGGGTCGACCCGCCGGGTCGACCCATTTTTAAAAGCCGACCGTTGCAGTGTGGGGCCCACCGTCGGATGAATTTTTTTTAAAAAAAATTTAGCCGTTGTAAGTTGTAACGACTAGTTGAGGGGCTGCCTCATAGGCTCGGGGCTATAAATACCCGGCTCTTTCAAGTCACAAATCACACATCCCATATTATATTCCCATCCAATCCATCAATTTCATTTTCGTTAGCTCGTAATCATGTCCGACGCAGCTACATCCGGTGACAACTTTCGCGTGGCGTTGTTCCGGGATCATTACGACAAGGTCGATCAAGCCGGTGGGAAGTTCGATGCCATTTGTCGTCATTGTGGTCACAAGTACAAGATTACAAACAACCTTGGCTATGGAAATTTGAAGGTTCACATCACGAAGAAGCATCCCGAGAAGATTAAGAACGATGGCGCATCGGGCTCGAGTGGTAAATAGTCTAGTGATCCAGTCCTAAATAAGTAGTGAGTAACATTGTGATTGTCGTCAACTCGTCAAGTTTAAAATCCGAATCTCAATCCCCGCCGAGACAATGAATCTGGTCCGGGTTGTAATCGTATGTCGGTTTACAATAAACTTGGGTTTGAATGAATTGTGTTTCATAAGATTGTTTGTTTAGTAATTACCTAACAATGATGGAGAAATTGACTAAACAATCCAAACAACACCAACAAAAAAATTTTGAAGGCCAACGGCTATTTCCAACGGTCGACCCACCGGGTCGAACGTTGGACCCGCCGGGTCGACCGTTGCCCAACGGTCGGTTTCAAGCCGAAATCCTTCGGTTTGTCCCTATATAAACCCATTTTCCCTCCCATTTTCAACCCACACCTCATCACTCATTAATCTCATCTACATCTCTCTAATCGCTCTCTAATCGCTCGATTTTGTCTCTCGTAGTCCCGAATTCCTAATCTCTCACTAATCTCTCTCTTATATCTCTTAATCGTCTAAAATTCAAAATGTCGAGTGTCTTCATCCGAATTACCTGAGGTCGCAAGAGTGTTAGCGGAGCCCCATCTTCATCGAACCCGAGTGTTGGAGGTGGAGGCGGCCCGAACCCGGTGGTGGGACCAAGCCTTCGTCGAAGTGCATCGGTCTCGGCAGCGAGTGGATCCCGACGTCGTCGAGATGATGCTCTTTTAGCCGACCACGTCGATGAGATTATGGAGGAGGAGGAGGCCGAGCCCGAGGGGACCCCCAACACCCCCCAAGACGGAACTCCGACATACCCGACCCAAGAGTCCGGGTTCCCCGCGGACCCCGCCGAAGGCGACCATATTACTACGGTGGAAGTTCGAGCCGCTACTTTCAAGTATTGGTTCACGAAGGGGCTGATGTACATATTTGTACCTTTGTTTATTGCATCTTTTGACTTCATATTTCATTCGATTTCCAAAGAAAAGTTTCAAAAGTATGTAAACTTGTGTAAGAATGAGCTAAAATGCAAGAAATAGAGTCTGCACGAGTTTTTGAGCTAACCATGCAGGAATTCGATGAAATCGGAGTCAAAACGAAGAAGCCAAGTGAAGCTGAGAAGAGGTCGATATCGACTGGAGACATCGATATCGACCCTAGATTTCGACACGACTTCTGAGCGTCGAGATCCGCCACACAGACCAGACAAGAAAGCCTCGATATCGACATACATGCATCAATATCGACCATCGTCATAGACATCGACCCGAGCTGGACAAGTCGAGCAGAAACACAAGCATCGATATCGACCTCTGGTGTCGATATCGACCCTACCTCGACAGAAGATAAATCCGATTTTGAGACTCGGATTGTGAAGTCTATCATCAAATCCATGAGTTATCTCGTTCTTTTAGATATTAGCAGCTATTTATCATCTTTTCCTTTAAGTTTTTATCAAAATAAAAGACCTATCCTAATTGTGAAGTCTATCATCAAATCAGCCCTAGGGGCTGATTTGTTAGATCATCCAATAATCCATCATCTTTCAATCATCCATCAATCCAATCCAATCCAAGAGACAAACAATAGAGTTAGAGTTAGAGAGAAGTTTTAGGGTTTGACGTTTGCGAAAGTTGACGTTGAGTTGTAAAGCTTCGGAGTTTATTTTAATGCAAGTATCTTCCTTTCAATCAACAATGACTTCCATGATGAGAAGCGAGTAGTTCCCCAAAGCTCTTAGGGTCGGGGTGAGCCCGACGTTAGCCATGCGCGCTTGAGGTAAGTATTTGATGTCGATATCGTTGTGTCTATCTCTCCTCCTACGATTCTATGTTTAGTCCTAATCGAAAGAAAAGGGATTCATGCTAACAACTTGAGTTATAAACATAAAATTGGTAGAGACAATTAGGTTTATTTGCAAGAGTAATCCTAAGAGTTGGTGTACGGCGAAAGCTTGTCCCTCGGGTGAAATAGCGCAATTGTCCGTCTTATCTATCTTATCGCATGCATTGGTTAACGTTGTGGTAAACCCTAATCGTAGGAGTTGCTTTTTACATATTTTATACACACAAAAAATCCTGTTTTATTTCTGTTCATTGCTTCTCTCTCCATTCTTAAATCTTCGGCCTTTCTTTGCCGACAAAGAGCTAACCCACTGCAGGGAGACATCGATATCGACCCCAAACGTCGATATCGACCACTGAGTTCGTCGACAGTTTTCTGAGTCGACGCCAATCATTCTGCGGAGTTTGCTGAGCATCGATATCGACCCATAGCATCGATATCGACCCTTCTGTATCGACTGGCAGACTTCTGAGCCAGTCGATTTCGTGGACTGACATCGATATCGACCCTCTCCAGTCGATATCGACTACTTGTTTTTGTTTCTGTAGGTCTTCTGTTGCAGAGAACATCGACAGCCGAGGTCGACATCGAGGCCTAAGGTCGAAATCGAGGCTTCTGGTCGACGTAGACGTGAGATTTCCAACGCTACTAGGATCCCGCTGACACACCTCCTCGTGGATCGATCCTGACTACCCTTCCACTACAACGGGAGGAAGTCTTGTAATTATTTGCTTAGGCCAGGAGTTGGTTTACATTTATTTACATCTTTATTATTTGTAATTACTTGACATATCAAGCCTCCTGCAACAACAGGGGCCTAGGGATCCATCTTGGGAGGAAGCTAGTTGCTCGGCCAAGTGTAACTTTTGCGGGACGGTCTACAAGCACAAGAAGGGAGGCGGATATGGGAACTACGGTCGCCATATCCGGTCGAAGCATCCCGAAAAGTTCGGCCTCGCCAAAGGACAAACGCAACTAACCGGGTACGCATCTTCTTCTTCTCAACCCGCTGGTTTATGGTCTTATGATTATCGTAGTTGTCATGCTAACTTTGCAGAAATGATAGCTGCCGAGGGTTTAGCTTATAGTTTTTCACAACGTTTATGTTTCAATGATTTCATTACACAAAATGTTCAACCTGCATGGCAAGGTATTAGTTGAAACACGGTTAAGAGGAAAGTACTTAGACGGTATAACACCCGTAAAAATGAATTAATCGAATATTTTCCCAAAAACCATGATTTACAAGTTTCGATTTGTAGTGACATTTGGACCGACCATTGGCAGCATCACTCATACATGGGTGTTACTTGTCATTAGGTTGATCAACGTTTTCAATTGGACAAACGTGTTTTAGCTTTTCGAGTTATCGACGACACACACACGGCACAAACATTGCATCTGTCCTTTTAACCGTTTTACAAGAATATAGATTGACTAAAAGAGTTTTCAGTATCGGTTTTGACAACGCTTCTGCCAACACCGCGTCTATTCCAGAATTAACCCAATACTGTAAGCCCACGATAGGCGGTAAGTTTTTCCACATCCGTTGTGCGCCTCATATTTTAAACTTGTGTGTCCAAGATGGTTTAAACTTTTTACAATCTGTTGTTGAACCAATTCGATTTGTTTTGCGAGCGCTTTGGCGAAGTAAACAGCTTCGCCAACAATGGAGCGCCTATTGCCGCTCTCACCAAACTAGACCAAAACAGTTCCCCAAGGATGTTTGCACTCGGTGGAACTCGACTTACAAAATGATTTATGATTCCATCGCTTATAAGGATCTTCTTTCCGGTTTTGCAACACAAAACATCACCGGGTCAAACATCTTTGCGGATGTGTGGACTCCGGCCCGCGATGTTGTTGAGGTTTTCAAAGTTTTTTATGACGCAACTCGGACTTTTAGCCACGTGTACATGCCTAGATCAAACCTTTTCTGTTTTGTTGCCATAAACGTAGCGATAACCCTTCAAGACGGGATTCAAGTGCCTTCCATTCATAACGCTATCTTTGAGATGCGGCGGAAATGGGTGGCATATTACAAAGTTATACCTGACATTTTCCTCGTAGCTTGCTGTTTCGACCCTAGATATAAATTAAACGGTGTTCAAAAGTTTTTAGAAAACTATTTTCCGACTTTAGAAATTCAGAATGATCCAGAATGCAATGTTCCAATTATAGTTGATAGAGTTCGAGGTTTATTAGAAGAATTATATACTCATTATTCGACAGGGGATAGAGCGCCCTCCGCTCGACCTCCCGTGCCTTCCAGTTCGAGCGGGTCACGAACTAGCATTACCGCTAGAACTAAGGCACTTGCCAGAGTTATCTTTCGCTAAAAGAGGTCGAGATCTTCGTCGAGCCCCCACTCGAAGGTCGACGAATATTTGTCTACTAACTTTGATTTCCACAGTGACGAGGAAGAAGATTTCGATGTCCTAGAATGGTGGAGCAGGCCCGAAAGACAAAGATTCCCGACATTACAGGTCATCGCTCGACAAATACTAGGGGCCCCTTGCTCCATCGTCGCCGTCGAGCAGCTGTTCAGTCGTGGAGGTCACATTCTTTCAGAGAAGAGATCAAGATTGCTTCCCGAGAACCTCTAAGCACAAGTTTGCCTTGCAGATTGGAAATGGGCGGATATACGGATGGAGAAGAACATCTTGGGGACTGATTCCGAGGATGATGATGGTGTGGAAACAGAGTCCGTTGGGAGCTCCATCGACGGCGCAGTCACAGATGGATCAGGAGGTGGAGGCTCCGACACTCAAAAAGAATAGGTAAGCGGGGTTCAGACATAAACAGGTAAAAGAACTACGTGCGCTTTGATTCCTCAACCACGGGAGGATACGTAGGCAATCGGAAAACCGATTCAAGCCCGTTTTTTTTGTTTTTTCCCCCTCATACATAAATTGAAAAATGGTACATAAATGGCAAACACGAAAGGCGGAATGTTGCAAACCCGTTTGAACCCGGACCCTATCCGCCGGGTCGACCCGCCGGGTACCCGCCGGGTTGCGACCCGCCGGGTCGACCCTTCGACTATTGGACCCGCCGGGTGACCCGAACCCGCCAACTCGTGGGATTCCCGGTTTAGGGTTCGGGTCACCCTTCCCCGACCCTTGACCTGGCGGGTCGAACCCGTCGACCCGCCGGGTCAAACCCGTGGCCACGCCTACTCCGGCCCCTCTAAGCCCTCCTTCCATTCGGCCTTGGCTATCTCCAACATAAAAAATAATGGAGGACCATCTCAAGCACCACCCAATGCACCTCATTTCGGAGATGGACCTATCACAAGGTCCCGAGCTAAGAAGATAAGAGAGGAACTTAACGCCTTCATCCACCACCACATGAAGTTGGTACTACCAATGGAGCCCGAGGGTGACATCATCACATTGCTTGAAACCGCACCATTCTCGGGCTCGACTAAGGGTGATTCAGCCACCACCCATACTTAGCTTTTGATTTGCTTGCTTTATTTTGGACTTTGTGTTTTGGGCCTTTGTTTGGGTTTAGTAGGACTTGTTGAAACTTTGTGTTTTTGGGCCCTTGCTTTTAGGATGATTTTCTCTCCTATTTAAGGCTTGTAACCTCTCATTTGGAGGACACTTGAATCTTGGTTTATGAAAACCTAGTTGGTTTCACTCTCCAAAGGTGAGAGCTTCATGCCTTGTGTGCATGTGTGTTGCATCTAGTTCGGTTTGTACTTGGTTTTGTCAATTTCTCGAAGATTGGTGATTCCGAGATGAGCACGAACCTCCTCCTTGTGCTTCCATGGCCAGCCATGGTTGTGTAAGGTTGTATAGGGTTGGTTTTGGTGTCATTCAAGTTGGTTCTTGGTGCATTGTCCCAATGGGTCTTTTTGTTGTTCATCAAGGTTGATTCCTCCTATCTTTTCCTTTTCATTTCCCTTTGTTTTGTTCTGTTTTTCCCTTTCACTTGGTCGAGCCTTGTCTCTAAGGTTTTACCCTCCCCTTTGTTGCGTTTTCTTGTCTAACTCGTGCCCCTCCTTTGTGTTCTTGTGAGTCCGAGTCTACAACGTCAAGAAGGTCGGGAAAACAGCGGCTAACAGGCATGGAATCGGATTGAGGCCATCTTCCAAGACACCCTTTGGGATCTCTCCAACACAAAGTACGCGTCGTGGGCGGAACTCTTCAAGGTCGCCGCTCGTGCTCATCGGGTCCTGGATCACATCGATCCTGCCGTCCCGCGCCCGGATGATGTTGATGACACCCTTTGGGATCAACTCAGGATCTCCTGCTCACCATCTTGCAACCGGATGCGACCGCTCAGCAGGCATGGAATCGGATTGAGGCCATCTTCCAAGACAACAAAGCCTCTCGCGCCGTTTATCTTCAGAACGAGTTCGCAAGGTGCCGCCTTGAATCCTTTCCACCGGTCTCCGCATACTGTCAACACCTCAAGGATCTATCCGATCAACTTGCTAATGTGGATGCCAAGGTTTCTGACCGAAAACTTGTCATTCAATTGATCGCGGGTCTCCCAAGCGAGTATGACACCATCGCGAGTTTGATCCAACACATCAATCCCCTACCGGACTTCGCTGACGCTCGCTCGATGGTGCACTTGGAGGAAACCCATCGCTCAAAACGAGATGCCATCACCGCTGAGCACAGGGCGTTGGTGGCTGCATCCTCGCCGTCCACTCCAAATCCACCAGAGAAGCCGACATCGACTCCACCATCAAAAAACACCTGACGCGGCAAGGATGGAACCCGCGGGCGCGACCCTGGTCCTGTCTCTTTCCAGCGGACTCCGTTCGGCTAAATACAGATCTCCGACTTTAACCAGCAGCATCAACAGTGGTCCGAAAACTTCGGGTGGCAGCCTGGACCATGCCCGTACCCATCCCTTCCCGCCGCCGACCTCCTTGGCCCTGGACCGCATGCCGCCACTCCTCCTGCGAATGCCATGTTCGCTGACTCAGCCTATGGTTTCCAATCGTTGACGGATTCCAATCAGGCCTTTAACACGATGACCTTGTACCCGCCGAATCACAATTGGTATACGGACACAGGGGCATCTTCCAACATGTCCAACAACCAAGGTAACCTCTCTTCCTTTACTAATTCGGGTTGTTCAAAATCGATTATTGTAGACAATGGCAAGCTTGTACCATGGGTCAAGGAATAGCCCTTATCCCTACCAATGGCCTCCCCCTGTACCTCAAAAATGTCCTATTTGCCCCACAGCTACTTAAAAACCTGATTTCAGTTCACAAATTCACTACTGATAATAATGTTTCTGTGGAATTTGACCTAACCGGTTTTTCTGTGAAGTATCTTCAAACAGGAATCAATCGAATGAGATGCACTAGTTCCGGCGAGCTATACCCAGTCACATGTCTATCTCCCTCCACCTCTCGGCCCCCTGGCCCCGTCGCTCTGTCTGTTGTGTCGTCTCCTGTTTGGCATGCACGCTGCGGTCATCCAGGCGCACCTGTCTTTCAATTACTTAGGAAGTCTGTTTTACCTCATTGCAATAAAGTATTTGATAACACTCTATGTTAGTCTTGTCAACTCAGCAAACATTCTCGGTTGAGTTTTCAGAATTCTAAAACTGTTACTGTTGCCCCTTTTGATATCATAGTGATATCTGGACCTCTCCTGTTGTTAGTTCCGCTGGTCTCAAGTATTATCTGGTGTTTCTTGATGATTTTTCACATTTTCTGTAGGTATATCCTCTCAAATTCAAGTCACAGGTCTTCAATCATTTTGTTAAATTCTATTATTACATTAGAACTCAATTCAATCGCCACATCAAGACCTTGCAATGTGATAATGTAAAGGAATTTGATAATCAAGAGTTTCACAATTTTTTTGTCTCCCACGACCTTTCTTTTCGTTTCTCTTGCCCATATACATCCCCACAGAATGGTAAGGCCGAACGTATCATCAGAACTATCAACAACATGGTCTGAATTCTCTTAGTCCATGCCACCATACCTCACACTCTGTGGCCCTATGCCGTTTCCACTGCCACCTACCTTCTTAACATATTATCCTCCCTAAACTTGGGCAACTGTAGTCCCACTCAGATCCTTTACAACTGTACTCCTCTCTACAGTCATCTATGGGTCTTTGGTTGTCTATGTTTTCCCAATCTTTCTCCTCAAACATCTCATAAGCTACAACCACGATCTACCCCTTGTGTGTTTTTAGGGTACCTGGACAATCATCGTGGCTACATTTGTCTTGAGTTGTCCACTAATTGTGTCATTCTATCCCATCATATCACATTCGAAGAGTCTGTTTTTCCCTTTGCACTCAAATCAGCGTCTGAACCTCCTACATCCATGCACTCAATCTCACCTCTATATCTTTTCCCGCCAGTTGACTCGTCGGTTGCTAGTGCATTGCACCTACCCCGTTCCCCTTCGCCGACCCCTCGCATAGAGCTCATCTCGCCTGACACCAGCCCATCACCAACCGTTGTCAGCCCGTCACCAAGCCCCACTTCTGTGGCTCCCTCGCCACCACCGAAACCTCCCCCCAACACCTACACCATGACAACCCGCGAGACGGATGGGATCGTCAAGCCCCGAGCCATCTTCGACATTAACACCGTTACCTCAAAGCCTACCTCTCACATTTCTCCTATTTCCTCCTCTCACAAGACAGCCCTCCTTGACCCTAATTGGGCTGCTGCCATGGCTGATGAATATCGTGCCCTTATTAGTAACGGAACTTGGGAATTGGTCCCTCGGCCTCTCACGACGAATGTGGTGCGTTGTATGTGGCTTTTCTGCCACAAGTTTCGGTTCGATGGCTCTTTAGAGCGCTACAAGGCATGACTGGTTGCCAATGGTCACTCTCAGGAGGTTGGAGTTGACTGTGATGAGACTTTCAGTCCAGTTGTCAAGCCGGCTACAATCAGAACGGTGTTACACCTCGCCGTGTCTCGCTCCTGGACTGTTCACCAGCTTGACGTCAAGAACGCCTTCCTTCACGGTCATTTGCAGGAGACATTATTCATGTTCCAGCCACCTGGATTCGTTGACCCCTCTCGACCGACCCATGTTTGTAGACTGCGCTGTTCACTGTATGGCCTAAAACAGGCTCCTAGGGAGTGGTACCAGCGGTTCACTACCTACTTGTTCCACATTGGCTTCACAGGTAGCCGCAGTGACTCCTCTCTATTTATTCTACGCTGCGGGATTCACACGACATATTTACTAGTTTATGTTGATGACATCATCCTTACCGCCTCATCCGATCAGCTTCGCCAGGACATCACTGCTCTGTTGAGTCGAGAGTTTGCTATGTCATACTTGGGTCCGTTGTCCTACTTCCTTGGCATTGATGTGTGTAAGACTGGTCGTGGCTTGTTCTTGTTGCAAGGCAAATATGCCCGGGAGATCGTTGCCCGTGCTAATTTATCCTCTTGCAACCCGGCTGTTACACCAATTGATTCAGGCTCCAAGCTTGGTCCTAATGCCGGCCCCCCAGTACCCGATCCTACTCTCTATCGGAGCCTTGCAGGTGCACTTCAGTATCTCACCTTCACCAGACCTGACATCACATACGCTATTTAGCAGGTTTGTTTGTTTTTGCATGATCCTAGGGAACGCCACTTCTCTGCATTGAAGCGTATAATTCGCTATATTCATGGTACCCCTGATTTTGGCATCTCCATCTTGCCTGCTGATTCGCCGGCCCTTGTCGCCTACACTGATGCTGATTGGGCTGGTTGTCCGGATACTAGACGATCTACGTGAGTAGACTGTGTCTTCCTCAATGACACCCTTGTCTCATGGTCTGCTAAGCGCCAGCCAGTCATCTCCCGCTCAAGTGTAGAGGCCGAATACAGGGGTGTCGCGAATGCGGTAGCTGAATGCACCTGGTTACGCAACCTTCTTCTCGAGCTATAGTGCCCGTTATCTCGAGCTAGCCTGGTCTACACCGATAACATATTGGCCACCTACCTTGCTTCGAATCCAGTTTAACATCAGCGCACCAAACATGTCGAATTGGTGATTCACTTTGTTTGAGAAAATGTTGCTATTGGTCACGTCAAGGTTCTCCATGTTCCATCCGCTTTTCAATATGCGGACATTTTCACAAAGGGTTTGCCTCGTTCTCTTTTCCTGGATTTCAGAGATAGTCTCACTGTTAGGTCTCCTCCCGTTTTGACTGCGAGGGTGTGATAGCATATCTTATATTTATGTAAATATTGAATTGACCTAACTTTCGTTACAAGACTCTGTACCCTATATATATTTGAGAATGAATACAAGGCAACCCTAAGGGGGATTATCCAATCTAACACTTGGTTATTAGATACCCCGGTATATAAGCCCTTAAGATGGACCTTAACAGTAGATTTGCTCTGAATGTCATAGTCTCTCGTGGTGAGGTGGAATTAATGCCCTCTATATACTCAATTTTGGCCTTGACATTTTCAATTGTACGTGTTGGAGCTTTTCACCTCAAGGGTAATGGTCTTTCCATTGAGGGTCTTCACCTTCACAAAGATCTCCATAATGCCTTTGGGACCGACCACTAGATGGATAGTAGATTCATTCTGGAGGACGTTATAGTAACCCAGGCCAGGGTCTTGCCATATTCAAAATGCAAACTAGCGAAAGTTAGATTCTACTGATCAGTTGGGATCCATTCCTTATCCTAAATCATCGTCTTGATGTTTTTGATAGTCTCTGAACTCTCAACCTCAAGGGCGATCGTCTTGTCAGTGACTGTTTTCACGAAGATCTGCATCCTCACTGCACATCCCATCAAATTCAATCAATTTTTATTATAAAAAAACATTAATGCAATAATCAACGAGTAAACAACTAGCAACGTAAAATTAATCCATCTTCCCAATAACCAATTACGCACATATCTCTCTCTCTGTTGGTGGGAAGATGGAAACTATAGCAAAAATCCATCCACCCAAACCTAAACCCTCAAACAACAAGCGCAACCCAAATTCGCCTCAACCCAAAATATGGCATTCAAATCCCAAAAATCTCAACCACAACACTGTAATTAAAACTGGGAAGGAGGTCATGGGTATAATCTATGGGATTAGCTTCCCCGAAAAATAAAAGAGTGAATATCTCAAATCTCAACTAATCATGGGTCTTGGTGGCAGATTCGCTCTCTTGTTGGGCATCGGCTCCCTTGGAAGTCTACAAGGGTCTGGTGGTGGTGATTGAAGAAGTGGCTTCTTCCTCCACAGTGGCCTTACCTACTCTTTGTCCTTCATTCCTCGGCGGTCATCTGTGCTTTCCCTTGCCTTCGGTGCGATTCTGCATGCAAGTGTTAGGGGAACATAGAGGTCATTTTGTGTTCGAAGCTTGCCATCCTTCGTTTCGGTGCGGAGGATGACACCAACAAATTGAACCCCAACTCACAAATCCAATGTGCTATGGTCTTCCCAAATGTGTGGTGGAAGACAAAAAGCCCCATGTGGATCTTAGCTCTAAAGGTTGCCGACAACCTATCTTATGGTACATCAGGTCTAGGCCCCGTGCTAAAAAAATTTCTCCTCTAAACTTTGGCTTTTGGCCAGTAAACTCCAGATATACAAATCTTAACTCAACCTCCTCCAAAAAATCTTCAACAAATCCCCCCTACTAACCTGCTTATTTCAAGTATTATGTTTTGAAGGCTTTCTGAATCCAATAGCCCGTTGTTGGCCATATCGGTGATGATACGTGTCAATTTGGGAAAGAATTTCAGCATCTCACCTATAAGCGGTGGATCCAACTGTTGTTGTCCTGCTCACAAATGCGACGAAGCTCTTGATTTGTGCCATGTAACACTCACTGAGTCCCGCCTGCTTCTCAAGGCAAATTAATAAAACTCGAGTCCCTCATTTGGATTTTAATTGTGCTTGCTTCCTTGAGTCATAAATAGATATCTATTTACAAGTATATATCTATTTACTCCCTCACTATCAGATTTATGGGTATATATCTATTTATTATCAGGAGATATAATCTTCCTATAGACCAGCCTGCTTCTCTAATCATATCAAAACTCGACTCCCTCACTTGGATTTTAATTTTGCTCACTTCCTTGATTCGTGCCATGTAACACTCACTGAAGTAGCAGGCGGGTCTCAGTGAGTGTTACATGGGAAATCTAGATGATCAATAAAGAGAGAACATATGCAATCAAGAGTTATGAGCACAAAGGTAATGAAATTACTAATGAATAACTATAGAAATCAAAACCTCATAATTCAACCAACCATGTATTCGAATCACAGGCAAAACAATGAGTTTAACAAGTCATACTTTAATGAACAATGAATTGCATTTATTGATTGGATTGGATAGATCTAGATCTCTCTCTAAGCTAACAAAAGACAGCCTAAATAGCATAAGGGTTGACCCCTTCTAAACCCTAGAATAAAATAATTTGAACTAATAGGATAACTTCGGATCAGATTGTCGATTGTTGAATTCTGCGAAACCGGCAGGCGCCGCTACTCTGGCTTCCCGATTTCTTCCTTTGCCTTCGATCTTCTTCTCCTTAGCTCCCTTGATGATCTTTCCTTGCCTCTTTTAAGCTCAAAACCAGTCTCTTCTAACCATCCTTAGCCCCTTATCAAGTTTGGATTATAAAATTGCATAATAAACACAAAATAGTGTAGATTCCGAACTGTTTTTCCAAATGGATAACAATGCAAATTAACTATAGAACATGCAAGAAACATATCCTAAATGTATCTAAACCTATTTATAATACCTTCAACCTACATCACCAAACTCAAATTCTTACACTCATGTTGGCAAGTAAGCTTCTCACCTCCAATACCTTCGACTATCATCATTCCCGCCTTCTGCAGACTAAACCCAACTTCTCGTGCAATCATCGAATCCACGAAGCTATCCGTGCTTCCACTATAGATTGAGATCTTGAGCGATTTGTTGCCAATTCTTCCTTGCACCTGTATTAAATTTTCAGTGCAGCCACCAGTCATTGCATGGACGAACACTTCTTGCTCTACTTCGACACTCTCGATTGCTTCCTTGCTTGGTTGTTCATTCCCACTAGTCTCCCCATCAGTGACTGACACCATCTTCCCCTTCACTATGCTACATCTATGGCCAACGAAGTATTTCTCCCCGCAATGGTAACACAAGCTCGGGTTACGACGTGGTTCACTCGTGCTATACCCAAATCCTTGATCGGAAAGCTAATCCTCGTGTATGTACTTTCCAACTTCGCACCCGTAAACTGGTTTTCTACTTGGATCTTGGTGGAACTCGTACCCACCTTCCATGGATTTTTGCTAACCTTGACGATTGCATGGACCACATCACTATGTAACCTCGCAAGTTCTAGTGCAACCGCCAACTCCTTAGGCCATCCTCATTTCACCAGGGACTTGATCTCGGCTTTCATTCCACTGATATAGCTTATGACGAAGTAGCTTTTAAGAAGGTGTGGGTTGTATGACAACATACCTTCCCTTAATTCTTCTAACTTTTCATTGTAGTCATCGAGCTCATCTTCTTGACTTAGCTTGTTGAACTCTTCCACGATCTCTACTCCTAGTTTCTCCTCGAACCGCACATAACCTGTCTCACTCATCTCTATCTAGCGTACCCCTTTTTTCTGCATCAAATAACCTTGAATTCACACATCGACCCTATTGAACATGTGGATTGCAGCCAACTCAACCTTTTGTACTTCTTGGATGTTGAAAATTGTGGAGTATTTTTCGCATTTCCTCACCCAAATCCTAGGTTTTTTCCAGTTAAAAGTTGGGAATTTGATTTTAGGAAATTGATGTGACCATCGTTGGTGTCCCTACTCTGTTCAGTGTACATGGCCCAATTTTGGTTGCTAGTCCTACCGTTGTACTCTTCTCTAACTGCGAGTGTTAACAGAGGATCTTCACTTCTCCTTCCGCTGGCATCGGCGATTCAGCACGATCGGTACCCGATCTGCTATTAGCAGTGGTTATGGTCCTTTCAAATGGTAAATCTTTATCATTTCCATTAACAAATCCATCCGCTGATCGACTTTTGCTTACATTTGTTCCATCAGTCACTTGAATGCATCTGTGCTCTTCTATAAGTCCTCCAAGATCTTTCGTTGATTGTCTTTCTTTTGGTTTGTCTTGGTCAACGAACTGTTAAGGGTGGTGGTTAATTGTTGTAGCTACTGCAGCTAGACTTTGCTTTTCCGAAGGTTCTCCTCGGTGATCTTGAATCTGGTCCCTTTGGCCATGGCGCTTGTGGTTGCAACTGACCAAGAACTTGGCTCTGATACCAATTAATTAGGCCCCTAGCCTAACTGATTCATTTGAGAGAGAAATAGAGATAGAAGAAAGAGGTAAAGGGAAAGTTCAATATATCTTCATTCATGAACCAGTTTATTACACAAACTTCCCCTTATATAGTTCTATGTCCCTAGTTCCACTTGGTATTGGGCCTCATCCCATTCTTACACTTTGTGACCCATTTCTATCCATTACCCTGTTGTCTAACATGGTTCATGAAATAAATAGTGTTGGTTCATAAAATAATTAGTATTGGTTCATATTTTGAACTATTTTATTTTAAAAACAAAATAAATCAATAAATATTAAAAGAAAATAAAAGAAGACTGAAAATGTTACAATTATTAAATAGTAGTGGTTCATAAAATAAATAGTAGTGGTTCATGAAATAAATAGTAGTGGTTTGTGAAATATACAATAGTGGTTCATGAAATAATTTAATAATATTCGTAACTAGTTAATTTTTTTTGTTCATGAAATAAATAGTAGTAGTTCATGGAATAAATAGTAGTGGTTTATGTAATGAATAGTAGTGGTTCATAGAATAAATCAATGTTCTAAAAAATGTTAGGGGGCGTCCTGGCGGACTTAGAGCGTGTTTGCTAAGAGGTGGAAGAGGTGGTGATTTTTTTTGGGATTTGTGCGGACATGTTTGCTAAGAGGTGGAGGGAGTGGTGGTGCTGGGGGTGGAGGAAGGGGAGGGGTGGGAGAATCCCCTGATTCTACTATCTTCGTTTTGAAGATGGAAGGGGATTGTGAAATTTTTCCACCCTGTTTTTCAAATTTTTGCCCCTTGCGTCTCTTTGGCTTCCTTGGGTTTTATAAAAACAACACTCCTTTCTCTCCTCAACTTTTAGATCTGTTCATGAGAGTCCTCTCCACTGAAGCGTAGGGAAGTGTTTCCGAGCTCCGTCACCGGCGATAGGTAAAGCCCCTCTGTTGCCCTTCTTTCCTCCATCTTTTTCCCTTCTTTCATCCATGGTTTGCCCTCTAATCTTTTGTATTTGAGCATGTATGGTTAGGGATGGTAATTACACCCGTACCCAACTCGAACCCGAATCACCCGACCATAAAAAGAGGGTGAAAACCCAAAAAAAAAGCAGGTGGAAAGTGGATATGGGTGAACTGGATATGGTTGGTGGGTCGGGTGGGATGATATTTTTTCCACCCACACCCGATCCACCACCCGACCCAATCCACCATCCATCTACGTTATAAAATATTATTTATATATTTTATATAAAAAATCTATAAACTTTCTATGTTCCTAAACTCTAACTGTCTAATCGGCACTTTGTTCTGCTAACCTCTTGCCCTCTTTGCCATCTACCACTATTGTCTTGCTATTGATGGGTGACTTATTTTCCTTATGAAAATGCTATTTAAACTCCCGTTTATATTTAACACTTATGATCATGTGTTTAAGACAATGTTATTTAAACTTATGATAACTTATTTAAGACTTAATGTGTAAGATGATGTTATTTTAGCCAATATTTTCTCTACATGTTTTATTGGAATTCAAAGATATGTATTTAGCAAAAATCACCCATATGTCATCCATATTTCACCCATTTTACCCAATGAATATGGGTGAAAGTGGATATGGGTGGTGGGTCGGGTGGGGTGATTGGTCATTGTTAATAGGAGGAACGTCGAGTATCTTAAATACAAATAATAAGATGTAAATGTAAACCGAATCCTAGCCTATGCAAATAATTACAAGACTTCCTCCCGTTGTAGTGGAAGGGTAGTCAAGATCGATCCACGAGGAGGCATGTCAGCGGGATCCTAGTAGCGTTGGAAATCTCACGGCTCGCATCGACCAGAAGCGTCGATTTCAACCTTGGAGCTCGATGTCGACCTCGGCTATCGATCCTTTCTGCAACAGAAGACCTATAGAGACAAAAACAAGTAGTCGATATCGACTAGGGAAGGTCGATATCGATATTAGCAGACGGAATCGACTGGCTCAGAAGACTGCCAGTCGACACAAGTGGTCGATATCGATGTTCAGTAACTCCTCAGTGATGATCGTCGTCGACTCAGAAAACTGCCGACGGAACTCAGTGGTCGATATCGACGTCTGTGGTCGATATCGATGTCTTCTCCTGCAAAGTTGTTAGCTTTTTGTCGGCGAAGAAAGGCCGAAGTCTTTAGGATGGATGAGGATGCGATGAACAGAAATAAACAGAGGTTTTGATGAATATAAACTATGTAAAAGGCAACTCCTAGGATTAGGGTTTACCACAACGTTAACCAATGCATGCGATAAAATAAATAAGATGGACAATTGCGCTATTTCACCCTAGGGACAAGCTTTCGCTGTACACCAACTCTTAGGATTACTCTTGCAAATAAACCTAATTGTCTCTACCAATTTTATGTTTATAACTCAAGTTGTTAGCTTGAATCCCTTTTCTTTCGATTAGGACTAAACATAGAAACGTAGAAGATGATATAGACACAACGATATCAACATCTAATGCTTACCTTAGGTACGCATGGCTAACGTCGGGCTCACCCCGACCCTAAGAGCTTTGGGGGACTACTCGCACATGTTGAATGTAGACATGCTTTGAATTGCAATAACTTGCATAAATGGAAAACTTTGAATCTTTACAATCTCAACGCCAACTATCGTAAGCGCTTGAAACTTTAAAGCTCAAAACTAAAACTCTAACTTTCTATTGCCTATTGCTATTGTCTTTCTTGCTTGGATGATTCTAACAAAACAGCCCCTAGGGCTTTATTTATAGGCTACTAATACTTGCTATCGAAGGATTGTAACTTCTATCTAAACTATGAACTCTATCGAAACAATTAGGATAGGTCATTTATTTTGATAAAACTTAAACTAACTTGATAAAACATAAAGGTAAAAAGTAGATAAATCCCAGCTGCTATCTATCTATATGTTACAAGATAAATCCGTGCCTCCTTGAAGATAAAGTTTCCAATCCGCGTCTCAAAATCGGATCTATCTTCTGTCGAGATAAGGCCGATATCGACGTTGGAGGTCGATATCGATGTCTGTATTTCTGCTTGACTTGTCCATCTCCACTCAATGTCTATGTTGAGGTCGATATCGATGTTGACCTCGATATTGATGTTGAAGGTCGATATCTACCTCTGCTCAGCTTCACTTGGCTTCTCCGTTTTGACTCCGATTTCGCTCGAATTCCTGCATGGTTGGCTCAAAAACTTGTGCAGACCCTATTTCTTGCACTTTAGCCCATTCTTACACAAGTTTATATTCTTTTGAACCTTTTCTTTGGAAATCGAATGAAATAAGAAGTCAAAAGATGCAATAAAAAGAGGTACAAATATGTACATCAAAACACCCCATACTTAGACTTGCTTGTCCTCAACCAATAACCAAGCAATAACCAATACCTACAATACACCCTTCAAGTCTTCGCCCTTGTCAAAAGCAACATCATAAGCGGTAGCAAAGAAACGCAAGTGAATTTAACGTCATAGCACATATTTAGGCGATCCATAGGCATATGCAATTTTTGATCCAACCTCACAGGGATAATGTGTTTGCACTCAACTCTCATATGTTTAGGCTATGAAGATCAACACTCAACTCAATTCCATACACAATCTCATAAACATCGCATTTTATAAAAATCCACTTCGCAACCAATTATGAAAATGCAATAAGAACCATTAGGAGGACTTTCGCTCAATGGAAGACTTCAAAGAAGACTCCATTCGGCGGGGTTGTAATGGGGCTTGGTATGAAATAAAAGGGTATGGAATTATTTGGCTATGTGGTGCTTTTATAATTCGGGAATCAAGACTCCTAAATCTCAACACTTACAATATCCAAACCATAACTCTTCCATGTTGCTCTTTCCAAGCTCAATTCTCCATAATGCTCTTTCTCAACTCATCTTTCCATAATATGCTCTAAAGATGCACTAAAAGATGTAAACCATACTATCAACCCTTTTTTCAAACTCTAATATGCCTCTAAAAAATATAACACTTGTATGAAATAAAGGACTTAAGGATTTTGGCTCATGCACTGTATATACATCTCTTTTTTTTGACGAAAATAATAAATAAATACTAAAAAATATGTGCATTTATAAGGTGAGCGAAAAATCATTTTACAAAATATGACAAAATGTAAATATGCACCAACCCATAATTTCCTCGTTCAAAACTGGACAATATGCACTTTTCTTTCCACAAGGCCTTAGTCCAGCCAATCTAAGTCTCAATTCCCAAATGGGGGTCAGGCTCAATTCGGCTAGGGATAATTTTATGGAGTTTGCAATTTGAGGCTCAGGCTAATTTTCCGGCTTCAAGCAGGGATAATGCAGGGTAGGTAAAGAGAGGATAAAAATGGCTTAAAAGATGCATCCATCATTTAATTCTCGTAAACATAGACATATTTATGTATTGGCTTTGAATAACTATCACAACATTTAGAGATGCATAGGAAGAGTAAATTCACTCAAGAAAGCGGAGGGATTTTTGATGTTCTCCCTATAGGCCAAAATTCTCACAAGGACAATTTTTGTTGGATTTGCTTTTTAGCCTTGTAATACCCCCGTCCCACATCAGATATCATAAGGATGTTGGGAGTGATTTATAAGTGATTCAAGCCCTACCCATGTTACAAGAGCTCTTCCTTTTCAGGCTCCAAGTGAGGACAACGGACCTGAGAGGGCTAGGTGGCATGGGCTGGCGCCTCTTAAGACCCCGGGTCTTACAGATGGTATCAGAGCCGACTCTGGGCCTAGAGGTACTCCGACAGTATGCTCGGGTACGCTCCTCCCGGAGGGCAGTCCCTTGGGCCTGACGGGGTCGTCAGTGCTTTAAGTGGGGGAGATTGTAATACCCCCGTCCCACATCAGATATCATAAGGATGTTGGGAGTGATTTATAAGTGATTCAAGCCCTACCCATGTTACAAGAGCTCTTCCTTTTCAGGCTCCAAGTGAGGACAACGGACCTGAGAGGGCTAGGTGGCATGGGCTGGCGCCTCTTAAGACCCCGGGTCTTACAAGCCTAGGATCATATGTGCTCAATTTCATCACAAGTTCACAATCTACATAAAAATTTTAAGGACTAAGGCTAAACCATCCAAATATGCCATATGATTTACATGATCAAGTCAGCTATCGAGTTTTCATCATAGGACATCTAAGTAGGGTTTAAAAACAAACTTAAAAATAAACATGCATTTTTTGTATTTTTGACATTTTTCTTTTTTTTTGGATTTATTGACATTTTATAAAAGTAAAACTAAGAACAAAAATTTAAACATGAATGTAAGGCGAAGAAGAAAACCAAGTTATGACCATAAGACATGTTTTTCCCCCACCCTATACTTAAAATATACAGTGTCCTCACTGTATTAAAAAAAAGAATAAGGGTAGAGAGAGACTCACAGCGCAACCTGCGAATTCAGGTCGATTTCAGATTAGATCGATGCCAGAAGTCGATATCTATGTCAGTGGTCGATGTCGACTGCATCTGTCGAAGTCGAGGAAGAAGATGAAGACAAGGGCTGCCGGGTGTAGGTCGATATTGATGATTATGGTCGATATCGACCTTTGCTTATCTGCTCCTGAGTCCTCGATGTCGACTCTAGGAGATGGCTTGACCCTGGGGGGTCGATTTCAACTGGCCTGGTCGATTTTGACTGCCTCCGCAGAAGCTTCTTTCCTTCTTCGTCATTTCTCCTTGCTTAGAAACCTGAAATCTTTGTTAGAAGTATAGATAAAGCTGTGAATTATCTCAGTTTCAAAAATTTTAAAATCCAAAAGTCAAATCCTAAAAACCATCTATTAAAAAAAATAGTTTTATGTACAAGCTCTAGAGATTTGAGTCGCTAGGCCGACTTCTCCGTCAATTCTTCACGAGCCTTTTATATAGGGACCCTTAGAGCTTAAGCCTTCTCTTGGATCATCTAGGTCCTTTTGGTAGTATCTAAGTTCGGCGACCAAGGCCTCTTCATCGTTAGGTTCTTCTTTGGGCGCTTTCCTTCTCTTTCTTGACCTAACTTTAGCAATATAGGCAAACCATGGAGCTTTGACCCTCTTATTAGTAGAATTATCAATAATGGGCTTAATTGATTCATCAATAATGGACAGAGGAGGGTTAGGAGTCATACCTGGGCTTACTTGTTTGGACCCGAAACAGAAATCTTCGGGCTGAGGGGTGGTCGATTTCGACCAAGGTGGGTCGATTTCGAGTTCTGTGGTCGATATCGATGTGTGGGGGTCGATATCAACCTCTGTGACCCCATACTTAAGCTCCTGGCAACAATCTGGCATACTCGACTTCGACCAAGGGGGGTCGATTTTGATGTTTTTAGTCGATATCGACTGGTTCCAGTCGATGTCGACCCTGCTTGCTGTTTCCGTCCTCGCCAACAAAAATATTCTAAGCTTTTCCTTAACCGGCGAGAGGACTACTTGCTCTAGGTGCTTCGTTTCGCTCATGGTTGGGTTGAAAGAGAATTCTATCACTTCGTTCCCTATAGTAAAGGTTAGTAATCCTCGACGTACATTGATATTGACATCAGCAGTAGCTAAGAAAGGCCTACCAAGGATAATAGGCACTACATGATCTGCAGGCATCTCCAATACAATGAAATCAGTAGGCACAAAGAACTTACCTACCTTTACTGGAACGTCATCAACTATACCCGTGGGCCTGACGAATGAGTTGTCAGCCATATAGAGTTTCATGTCCACAGGTTCAAGTGCGCCAATGTTTACCTTTTTCCAAATAGAAAGAGGCATAAGACTTACGCTTGCCCCTAGGCCACATAGGGCCTTATAACGATGTTGGCCAAGTCCCACTGTGATTGCAAACTTCCCTGGATCACTCCTTTTCTCAGGGAAGTCCATCTTTGAGCACTCCTTTGCGATCTCTGCCATTGATCTCTTCTTGCTAAAGATGTCTTTGAGGAATCGTACATAGGCGGGCATCTCGCTTACGGCTTTTGTAAGGGGGATAGTAACGTTAAGACCTTGAAGAATCTTTACAAAGCGCCTAAACTTACCTTTGGTGAGATCCTCCAATGCTTTGGATGGGAATGGCAACGTCTTCTTTGGCGGAGGGGCCAAAACGGTGGTCGGAGGGGCCTGTTGGACATCGACATCGACTGGGATCTGGTCGATATCGACCGGAATGGTCGATGTCGACCCCTGTTATGGCTCTGATGGCTCTGCAGTGGCCTCGACGTCGAACAGTGGGTCGATCTGGTGGTCGATATCGACCTCTACCCCGACATCGACTGGGTTGTCGATGTCGACTGGATCTGCTGCTTTCTCCGACTCCGTTTGTGGCTTTTTTACTTTGTTGCCACTCCTTAATTGCATGGCTATGACATGGCCCATCCCGGATTGCCCCTTAGGATTTGTAGTGGGTTGCCTAGGGAACTTTCCGGACGGTCTAGGGATTTGTGCCGCCAATTGACCCAGTTGGGTCTCCACGTTCTTTTTCCAAATATCCATCTCCCCAATCCTTGTGGTGAGATGATTGAGTTGAGAATGGATGGCATTGTTAGATTGATCATTCTTAGCCTGATTCCGCTTGATTTTATCCAGCACAAGTTGTAGATCATCCTTCCATTGGTCCCTCTCCGGGTGCCCAGGAGCTCTATAAGGCGGGGGGTCCCTAGGGTTAACCGGGTTCCTTTGTGGTTGATGGAACCTTTGGTCTCCCCAATATTGGTGATTGGGAACCCTCATGTAGCGCGCCTCTTGGTGAGCCTCCGCTAGTTGTACTTGTTCAGTATGGGGGCACTCGATGGTGGTGTGCCGCTGCGATCCGTATTCAATGCAATCTTGGTTCGCTGAAAAGAACCTCACTTGCTTTTGGAGCTTTCGAAGTTGATCTCTATGAAATTGCTCCTTCACGTCCGGATTGATTAACTTGGAGGGTTCATATAAGGGCATAGATGGGACAGGCCTCGACGATGATGATGTGTCAGAAGCCTCAGGAGTCCCATATGTGTTATCGAACTCCACCAACCTCTCTATGGTGTCCCAAGCCTCTTGTGGAGCGAGTTCAAGGTAGCCATAGGCGGTGTAGGTGTTAATCCTCTCATTAGTTGCAGCATCAAGAGCATTGTAGATAATCTCCTGAATTACGTACGGTGGTTGGCCATGCGTTGGGCATGATCATAGTAGGTCCTTAAACCTTTCCCAAACAGTCGCCAGAGCCTCACCAGGCTTTTGTTTGAAAGCCGTGATTTTCTGTCGGATCAACGCCATCTTAGAAGGAGGGAAGAACTTGTTGAGGAACGCGTCCTTGACTTCATTCCAGGCGCGGAGCGATCTTGGGGCTAGGCTCTCCAACCACTGCAATGCTTTTCCTTTAAGAGACCAACAAAAGGCTTTTACTTGGACATATTCAAGACTCTGTCCGTCAGCAATAGTATCACAGAGGTCTAAGAAGGTTGAAATATGTGCCATAGGGCATTCATTAGGTTTTCCTTCATATTGATGCCTTCTTATTTCAGTAAGGAAGTTAGGTTTAATTTCAAAATTAGAGGCAGGGATAAGAATCGCCGATTCAGGCACTGTGAGCGCGGGGTGCATATATTGCTTGGCATTCCGAGGGAGGGCATTGATTTGGGCTTCTATTTGCCTCCGGCCTTCCTCCTCCCTATCTGCACGCTCATTAAGTGCTGCCTCTCTAGTTGTTAAGTCCTCGACTTGCTTCCTTAGTTGCTCAATCAACTCAGCCTGATTTGCGTTGTCTGCCATGATTCTTTGAGCTTGGGCTCTTATGTGGAAATAGCGCTCAGGGTCGTCTACTTCTTCAAATTCAGGTGGGCGATCAGCGCGTCGCATACACCTGCAAAACCAAACTAGGTAGAGACGTGGGATAGACTACTAGGGCGCGATTGATTGCCTCCCCGGCAACGGCGCCAATTTGTTAATAGGAGGAATGTCGAGTATCTTAAATACAAATAATAAGATATAAATGTAAACCGATTCCTAGCCTACGCAAATAATTACAAGACTTCCTCGTGTTGTAGTGGAAGGGTAGTCAGGATCGATCCACGAGGAGGCGTGTCAGCGGGATCCTAGTAGCGTTGGAAATCTCACGTCTTGCGTCGACTAGAAGCCTCGATTTTGACCTTGGAGCTCGATGTCGACCTCGGCTGTCGATTCTTTCTGCAACAGAAGACCTGCAGAGACAAAAATAAGCAGTCGAAATCGACTAGGGAAGGTAGACATCGATATTAGCAAACGGAATCGACTGGCTTAGAAGACTGCCAGTCGACATAAGTGGTCAATATCGACGTTGAAGGGTCGATATCGATGTTCAGTAACTTCACAGTGATGATCGTCGTCGACTCAGAAAACTGCCGACGGAACTCAGTGGTCGATATCGACGTCTTTGGTCGATATCGATGTCTTCTCCTGCAAAGTTGTTAGCTTTTTGTCGGCGAAGAAAGGCCGAAGTCTTTAGGATGGATGAGGATGCGATGAACAGAAATAAACAGAAGTTTTGATGAATATAAACTATGTAAAAGGCAACTCCTAGGATTAGGGTTTACCACAACATTTACCAATGCATGCGATAAGATAAATAAGACGGACAATTGCGCTATTTCACCCGAGGGACAAGCTTTCGATGTACACCAACTCTTAGGATTACTCTTGCAAATAAACCTAATTGTCTCTACCAATTTTATGTTTATAACTCAAGTTGTTAGCATGAATCCCTTTTCTTTCGATTAGGACTAAACATAGAATCGTAGGAGATGATATAGACACAACGATATCAACATCTAATGCTTACCTCAGGCACGCATGGCTAACGTCGGGCTCACCCCGACCCTAAGAGCTTTGGGGGACTACTCGCACATGTTGAATGTAGACATGCTTTGAATTGAAATAACTTGCATAAATGGAAAACTTTGAATCTTTACAATATCAACGCCAACTATCGTAAGCGCTTGAAACTTTAAAGCTCAAAACTAAAACTCTAACTTTCTATTGCCTATTGCTATTGTCTTTCTTGCTTGGATGATTCTAACAAACCAGCCCCTAGGGCTTCATTTATAGGCTACTAATCCTTGCTATCCAAGGATTGTAACTTCTATCTAAACTATGAACTCTATCCAAACAATTAGGATAGGTCTTTTATTTTGATAAAACTTAAACTAACTTGATAAAACTTAAAGGTAAAAAGTAGATAAATCCCAGCTGCTATCTATCTATATGTTACAAGATAAATCTGTGCCTCCTTGAAGATAAAGTTTCCAATCCGCGTCTCGAAATCAGATATATCTTCTGTCGAGATAAGGTCGATATCGACGTTGGAGGTCGATATCGATGTCTGTATTTCTGCCCGACTTGTCCATCTCCACTCGCTGTCTATGTTGAGGTCGATATCGATGTTGACCTCGATATCGATGTTGAAGGTCGATATCTACCTTTGCTCAGCTTCACTTGGCTTCTCCGTTTTGACTCCGATTTCGCTCGAATTCCTGCATGTTTAGCTCAAAAACTTGTGCAGACCCTATTTCTTGCACTTTATCCCATTCTTACACAAGTTTATATTATTTTGAACCTTTTCTTTGGAAATCGAATGAAATAAGAAGTCAAAAGATGCAATAAAAAGAGGTACAAATATGTACATAAGTCATCCATGGTGGGTCGGGTGAAATGGGGGTCCATCCACCCACCACTCGACCCATTGCCATTCCTATGTACGGTGACATCGCAGGGAAGATGAAAGTATACTCCGACGAAGCAGCACCCCCCTTCGTATCTCCACGCTCGACCAAGAGAATGTCCCTGGCATTGTGTCCCCCAAGTGTATTTGTAGCCTCCGACATGTTCAGTCCGAAAACCCTAATTTTATGTGTTGAAGCGTCCCCCAAACTCGACAAGGTTTTATTGTGGTTGGAAATCGAAAAAAACCCTAAAATCTTTCAATTTTTTGGAATGGGGAAGAATGTCATCTGTTCAATTACAGAAAGCCCCAAATAATGTATTAAAATTTGTCGTTTTCGGGTGTCTGTTCATAAGCCCCTAATGGTTTTCGTAGTTTTGTGGTTTTTGTTGAAAAAACCCCTAAAATCTTTCAATTTTATGTGGTTTTTTTCTGCTATTGAATATTCACATGCCTTTGTCTGTTCTTGTGTTGGGACAAAATTATATGGTTGAACTTCTGTGCTTTTTGTCGATTTGTGGATGAAAAACGTATTAATTTCTCCTAAAAAGGCAAAGTTTTGGTCCCTACTGTTTGTTTCCTTACTTGGTTGTGTAAGCAAACATGTATTGATATGTCCTCTAAACCTTCATCAGTAATATGTATTGATTTCAGTTGACAGTCCTCAACTGATTTGCTATGAATAATTACCTTTTTGAGGAGTGATAATGCTTGGTTGCTATGAATAATTGTATATTGTTAATTGATTTGCTATCACACTGAACATGGATTATGAAAACCTACTACTTGCACATGTTTGTCAATTGTAGTGCCTCTGTCAACAATGTGAAGAAAGCCCTCACGTTTTCATCTCCAATCTGTCCATGGGACTTGTGTTTATGGAACTATGTCAAAGTCTCTCTCCTTTCCTAACATTCTTTCCACATGGGTGCTAAACAAGTCTGTCTCTTTTTCTCCTGTTTCTGCTTATTACAGTTTGCTAAAGTTTATTGTCGTTTGCATATATGAAAGTTTACTACAGTTTATTACAATTTCTGGTTATTACAGTGTGTTTGGGGTCCTTTTTCTCATTCTTGTGGTTGTTGCTTCGTTGATCCTCCCTTTGTATCGAGCATACACTTGTTTTCTGGTCTTTGGTGCTTGTGTTGTGGTTGTTCCTGAACTTTTCACACATCAACATCTTTGTTATATCAACACACACATTTGTGATTTCTGAACATGTTTGATCCTATTTCGTTTGTTGGTTGGACTAGACATTCAGTTTGTCATTGGCATGTGCATGAATTGGTTGCATCATGTTTTTCTTTGTATCTTGCCATGGACTCACAATGTCTTTTTCCTTTACCTAGCAGTATGCGGCCATATTCAGACACAGACACCGACTCTTCCACCAGTCGTCAATCCGGCGACCCCGATAAGTACTGGTGGATCCGAGGTGATACCCCTATGACGATCCATGGGAAGTCACCCCAGTGGAGGAGGACGAAGTGCAGTCCCAACCAAACCATGGCGCTGATCAGGTGGAAGAGGATGTCAATGAGTACCGCGAGCTGGTTGAGGTCATGGAGGGTGAGGTCATAGACCTACGTGCTCAGATGGTCACCCTGAGGGAGCGTGATCTGAGCCGTGAGGCCCTCCTGCAGATGACTCCGGCAGACCTCCTTAGTGCCACAACCGACCTAGCAGCCTCCGAGCATGAGAAGCACAAGCTCACAACCAACCTAGCAACCTCCAAGACAGCCAAGCAGCAGCTCACAGCTGACCTAGCAGCCTCTGAGACAGCCAGCCAGCCAAGCACGAGCTCATTCAGAGGGTGGCTAGCCTCTGCACCTTTTTGTGCGGGGTCTGGGTTGAGCAAGCTGCAGCAACCTTATGGATCAGCCAGCTGGTTCACGAGAGAGGGTTCACTCGTTGCCTACTCATCGTCCTCCTAGGTATGCTTGTGAAGCTTGCTTTCCGCAAGTAGGTGTAGTATGTGGCCTTGACTTGAATTTCTCCTAAACTTTTTTTGGGTAGTTTGTGCGGATTGGTTTCTAACATTACTCCGACCTTTTGTCTGTTCGTGTTGGCCCCCTTTTGGTTTTTGTGTCGAGTGGCGTCACAAATTGTATGGTCGTTGAAACACTTTCCTTCACCTGGGGCGTATACCCTTTTTATTCCCTGGGTGTTTGTTAATGTAAGCAACTGCCACTATTAGGTGCAACTACTGAAGCACATCCAATGTGTGGATGAAGACATGGTTCAGCTGTAATTTATATATATATATATATATATATATATATATATATATATATATATATATATATATATGTGATGTTGAATTGTAGTTCTTATGGTCGATTATTATGTCTTTTAAGTGCAGTTCATGATTAATATAAAAATGTTGTATTCCATATGTCTCTGAACGATATCGACGTGTCACTTTTGAAACCAACTACAACACATACAATCCCTTTATATACATGAAAGTGAGTGGAAATTGAAGGCTTTCAAAACCAACTACAACACACACAATCCCTTTATATATATATATATATATATATATATATATATATATATATATATATATATGAAAGTGAGTGGAAGTTGAAGAGGCAATACATGAAGGCTTTCCCACATTACCCAAAAAATTGCAATGTGTTCCTACAAGTAGCTAAAAAATTGCAAGTTGTTACACCACGAAGTGGGAGCCTATGCGGCTATACCCTTAGTTTTCACCAGCTTGAAGGCTTTCTACATTGCCCAAAAAAATTGTCATGGCTTGATCAACACCCACTCTTCATGTTACACATCCAAAAGGCTCATCGAGCAATGATTTGATCATTCCATACCTATTGGGCCAATGTGTCTCGAAAGGCCTTCATACCAACAAGTGGGGCCTCCTCATCTTCAGGCTCGAATAGGCCGTCCTACTCCATATCCTCTGCACCATTGTGGTAGTCATGTGTGTCGTCATCGTCTGACTCAACATCAACTGTAGGCTCCTGAAACCCGAACTCATCGTCATCATCGTCACTGTCATCCTCCCTCCACAACCGGATGAGGTTGTGAAGTGCAAAGCATCACGTTATGAGAGACACTTGGCGGGCGACTGTGTATTTGGGCATCCACCGAAGGATCTTTCACTGGCTCTTCAGAACACCGAATGCCCACTCAATAGCTCCTCGCAACGACGAATGCACTTTGTTGACGGCTTCTTTCCGGGTTACCGATTGCTTTGCTTAAAATGTTGGCTTGTGATACTTCACATGAGAGTTTGGCGCCATGTACCCATCTCGGTCGGGGTAGCATTTATCGCATAGGTAGTCACGACCCACCGGTGGATGGGGAAAGTGAAACCCTAGGGTATGCAGTGCGTGCTCGAAGACACGAGCATCATGGGCACTCCCCTCCCACCCGTTGGAGATGAATGCGAATAGGAGATCAATGTCACAAACTGGCATGACATTGAAAATGCATATACCTTTTCTGCCTCGGAACGGGATCTACTCGTCCTGGGGGATGGTTGCTTGGATGTGAGTTCCATCTATCGCACCTATGCAACCCTGTGGGCATGTCAGGTTTCATTCAAAGGTTACAACATGGTTCTTACCAAAGTCTCCGTTTACGGAGTACCACAATAGTCGGTTACCTTGAAGTACGGCCAGTAGCGGTTGTCGTTGACTATTTGTTCGAGGATTCGCCGAAAATGGGGATCTCTAGGCTGGATGAGTTCCTTTGCTAGATCTGTGAAGCCGTTTGTCGGGCCACCGTTTATTGCCTCACACACGTCACGGATTGCCTCGGATATGGTGAATGAGGTTCTTTGAAACCGTTTGCATGCATTTCGTTGGCTACCTCCCCATGCCATTGTGTTGACAAATATTGCCACATTCTCAAACACAGATACCTGGTTGGATCCCAGGAGTCCGTAATGATGCTTTAGAACCCCACATAGCCGAATGAACACCTTTTTCTCCATTCGAAAGGCGTTGATACTTCGAACATCTCCATGATGGCGCAGTATGTCATCTACTCATCGTTTGCCACTGTACTCCGATATGTAGCATGTGATCTTGTAGACATGGGTGTAGTAGTGATGCACAGTGGGGAGTGATAGCTGGAATATATGCAGGATGGCAATTATTATGCGTTTACGCCGTCGACGCTCGAGCATAGGTAGATTCCGTTTGGCCCTGCACGCAGCAACTAAGACGTTCACTCGCACCCAATACCGCCATTTCAGGCAAACCATAATGTAAATGATATAATGCAAAGTACATGTAAACCATAATGTAAAGGATATAATGCCTAATAGGACATTGCATACAAACCATAATGATATCAAAATAAAAAGGGCATAATGTAATGAAATGGTACAGATGAAAGCATAACGAGATGTGAATGTCAACAATATGATTGTATGTCTTTAATAAGAACCAACTAGCAGTCAATGGTACTATTATTGTAGGTCATCAATGAAAACCAAACATACAAACCAAGTAATAAAACAAACAAGTGCGACAATGAATGAAAGTCATCAACTTATTCCATAGCTAAAGTGAGAAGCGCTCGACCATCGAATACATTTCTCATCCTGAAATGCACTCTCGTGACGAGGCAAACCTAAGGGTGACATCCGTTCAAATCATAAAGCCACTGTAACCATCGAACCCTACGGTCATTATACTGGATACCCAAGAAAAGGTCTCTGCGGTCAAAGTCCCGCATAAGCTCGATTATGAAGCGCCATAGCGGGTCTAACACGTCAAGCAACCCTTGTTAGACCAGCTCCTCCACAACTTGCAGCACAGGGGTCATCGTGCTAACCGACTTGCTTGTGGAGACCTCATCCCGCTCCAGCATAGCAATCAGCTTTGTGCTTGTGTCCTGAACGATATCGACATGCTGTTGGTACAACCGTGACCCATCCGACCTCCTCGTGTTCCTCTTGGCAGAAGGTTGAATGGAAGCCGATCCGAAGGACTCTATTCGCTTGCCCTTTTGGGTGTTGGACGCCCCATCAACAACTGTGGGGACTCGACCTCCAGCCCCATTGGTGGGGGATGGATCCTCGCATATCCCATGGCGAACCTGCTCCATCGACGAAGGCTGAGTGGATGGTCCTTGGCTGTCAACTAGATCATCTAGCTCGGTGTCGATTGGATTGTATTCCTCCCCTCGCCCGTCTTGAGTGGCTCCATCAAGGTGTATGTACTGCTCTTGAGTGGTTTCACCATCTACTCCAAGAAGATGAGGAAGGTGGCTGGCGCTCACTCGGGTCCATCAAAGGGGCAACACAGTATTGTCCGATCACAATAGTTCCACCGTATAGTTGGTCCCATAGATCCTCCAAATCCGGATGAATGCCCTTTTTCCTGTACTTCCTAAAGTCCCCATTTTCCCGGGCTTTCGGAAGAGGAGAAATGAATACAATGATTGCAAACCAGGTAAATGACAAAAGGAGAAGGTATACTAACCGCAATCTTTTTCTCCCACCACTCTCCGATGCCTTGATCGTTCCCTTCTCCGCATCCCATCCCAACCCTGTCTCAGAATTCTTTAAAGTTTTCCGGTCGTTGTAGTACTTCTTCATGTCTTGGTGGCTGTTCTTCAACGTGTACATGTTGTACTTCTTTTCCGAGAGCTCTTGAAATTCAGGCATCACGTCGACCATGGGAAACTCCGGTCTTTCCCAATAATCCGCTGGTGACGAAGGAGGATCTCAACAAACAACTTCGTGTGCTCGTATGTCTAGTAGAAAGGGGAGGTAACTGGCTGATTGTCATCCCCTTGAACCTGCTTCCCCTTCCCCTTTCCCTTGCCCTTCCACTCTCTCTTGCCCTTTCAGTTGGAAGCCATATGAACCTGTGGAAAACCAACTGGCTGCCCGAGAGGGTTTCACCATGTCGGGTTTGACAATTGCAATTTAGGAATTCACCACGGATTTTGACATGAGGGCAACAACAAACACTTACGGGAACTCGGACAAATGGAATGATAAGCAATGACAATCGGAACTAGCTCAAATCTTGTGTTGATAAAAGAAGAGAAGACAAGTACAAATTGAAGGCCTACATCGAACACATTGGTGAAATTTTGGGCAAGCAGAAGGACTTTCCTGGTTTCACCCTACCCGAAGATGCAGATGCAGCACGCTTGTAAATTCGTGGCAAATGTGGGGGACGAGAAACAATCTCCCTCCGCTCGAACGCGAATTGGTTGAAAGGAAAACCCTAGGTTTCTAAATGTCTAGTTCAACTAAAAATTGGGCAAAATCATGATCTTGTCCGACAACAACGCATCCAAGGGCATCGAAATTGAACAAACCCATACGAAAACCTACCTATTGCAAGCATTAGAACTACAATTTGAAGGAAAGCCATGAGCAGTGCAATAGTGACTTGCATGAAATTGGTTGTGATGGAAGTGAGTGGCGGCACGACGGTCTACCTGTCTTCACTGCCGGCACTGGCTATACGGCACCGGAGGAGGTGATGCTCATCCTCACCGCCGATAGGAGGGTAGTGAGAAGACTCCTGGGTGTGCTTAATCGAAGAGGAGAACTGTGGCTAAATTCACATAATTTAGTTTACGTCAAGGGTAAGGGCTAGGGGCATTTTTTTTCATTTCCCATCGAAAATGAGGGGCACTATAGACATTTACATGGATGGTGTTACACCGCCCATCCCCGTTCAACCAAACACGTAGGAGATTATTTTCTACCAATAATCTCCACCCCTTCCACACCCAAAAAATATCTCCACCCCTTCCACCCCCAAACAGTATCTCCACCTCCTAAAAATTTTTCCAATCGCAAACACGCCCTTAGAACAAACTTGATTATTTTTTTATATTTTAAAATATAGCATGTGTCAATGATTCATATAAGGTAATAATAATAATCCATAATATCAATCATAAACCCAAATTTGTGGTGCTTAAGTAACAATGAAGTAAATAAACACAAAACTACGCATTCGAATGGTGACACTTATCCCTCCTAAAATCTAAAACTATAGGTTCCATTCTAAAGCAAATACATCCTGACTTGGGAAAAAAACTCTAAGTCGACTAATCATCGATGACCTAAATGCTAAAACTGCATAATCGTTGGGCTAAACGGGCCTAGGCGACATCTAGGCGGGACTAGGCGAGATTAGGAGGGGTCTAGGCGATGCCTAGGAAGGACTAACACTAGTACAAAATCTTGATTTTAGCCCGTGGACTATTACCCCGGATCTTATTTTTGTGGGGTGTAATGGCATAATTGACAAGTTGTCATTCAATTTCTTTTATTAAAATAAATATACCCCGGATCATATAAAAAATATCCGGGTTATATTTTTTTGGGATATTAACTGAATCATATTATATAGCCCGGGCGTTTTTTTGGATAAATATCCGGGCTATATACTCTTTTATCCCATAAAGAATAATTAAATAACCCGGAGGCTTTATCATTGGGCTATATAAATATTTTACCCCCGCAAAAAAATATATACCATGTAAATATCCAGGGTATAATGTTATCCCTTTAATTTGCGAACTCGCTCGCTCAACAGGGCTCCTGCGAGCAAAATTTCATTTCCCTCATCAGACCCTACCTCAGCTCAGCTCTGGCCTGCATCACCGACTCATCCGCGCGCTCCGATATTTTCCTCTTCGCCGGCTCCTCACCCTCTGGCTCTGGCCTCCATCACCGACTCCCCTCCTTTGCCGACTCCTCCTTTGCCATCTTCGCGCGCTCAAAGAAGCTGTCTCCTCTAATCGCCGACTCCAGAGCTTCTCTTCGCCACCCTTCTCTTCCAAAAAAAACCCCTAATAAGAGCCTCCTCTTCCTAAACGAAATCCCTAAATTGCAGATCTAGCATAACCCTAATTTGTAGTCGCCTTCCTCTTTGTGGAACCCTAAATCGAATTTGACCTTTGGTAGACAGTAGTCGCCCTCCCTTTCTAATTTGTGACTTTTTTTTATCTTTCGGAATAGCTAATTCAGATTTGATTGTTTTTCAGGAGGAAGAGTTAAAGGTTCTGTTGTTCTCATCTTTGAAACAAGAAGGTTAGTGTTATACCCTGGATTTCTTCTGCTGGATTATTAACCAAGCACACCAGTATGATGTACAATTGTAAAAATGCTTCCTGTTATGTCATATTATGTTATATAAAAAATTGACAGACGCCAGAGATGATTAGTTATTGGTGAATGCAGAAAACATGATTTTTAAGACAAGTCTATGTTTAAACATGTAAGCAGAAACTTTCAACTGAGGTCGATATGGACCTGTATACTCGATATCGAGTGTCTGCTGAGGTCGAAAGCCTTGATCGTGAGTACAACAAAGGAAGCGCTGACATACCTCCTCGTGGATTCGATCCTGAATTACCCTACTACTACAAGGGAGGGGATTCTTGTATTATTTGTTTGGGACAGGGAGATAGTCCAGTTGTGCTTTGTTTTATTTTAAATATTTGAATCTCCTACTTACCACATCCCCGCATGCCGAACACATGGAGATATCTGTCCACGTACTTCCACTCGGGAACCGGAAGCGATCTGACCAAGCCACACGGTCTCTGATGCTCAATCCTGACCTGCATTATTATTATCTTTATTATTATTATTATTAACCTAATTTTGTGAAAATAAAGTTGGAAAGTGTTATATTATTAAATGAATTGTATAAATGCCTTTGTGATGAATTTAATATGTTCTAGTTGGGAAACTTAAAAGGATTTAATTATAAAATTGGAGGGTGTTACTTTAGTTAATATTATATTATAATAATAGTTTAAAAATGAGTTTCTATATTTTGGAAATATTCTTTTGAGAATTTCGTTGGAAAACGAGGTGTTAGAAATTCTATAATAGCAACTTTGACCGAGTTTGACCTAGATTTGGATATTTCGGATATTTTCTCGGAATCTAATTATTTTCCTTTTGTGATTAGCTTGTGAAAAGATTTCCATGTGTTAAATAGTAAAATAGTATCTTATGGCGCTTTTATCGCTTATATATTAGGTGATTGTTGATATTGCTTGGATCTTGCTTCTACCGTGTCTTTTGCTGTTCGGCTTATTCAGGTTAGTTCCTTTATGGGCTTTCTCAGACTCGAAAGAGTATACCTGCTTGTGAATATATGACATACTAGGTGTTGCATAAGTATTAAAGCATGCCATGTAGTATCATGCTAGGATTGCACTTATGAATGAGCATTCGGTTACTTTGTGTGATTGAAAACAGAACAGTCGTTATCTGTGAGTCTTAGAGTTTTGCTAGGGTCATAAGGTAGCCCAGCTTCATCGGGTGCCCTGAGTCCGTTGTCGATATATGAGCATGATGATAGCCCAGCACCATCGGGCATGAGTATGATTTATGATATGATGATGAGACATGATATGACATGATATGCTATGGCATCGAACTGGACAGTCTCTGCACTAACGGAAAGGGGTGCAGAGGTAGGAGAGGGATATGCCACTTGGCATTCTTTGGGTGCCTTTACAGTTCTTTTCCGTATACTATAAATTAGGATCATGTTTGTGTGATTTAATTTCCGCATCTGCATCATCTATATATTAGCGTATGTGTATGTTTGCTTGCGGGCCAGGGTGCGTTGGGGTCTCGTTCTGATCCCGCTCGCACCACTTATTTTTTTAGGTATGATTGCTCTCTGTCTCTATGGCGTGGAAAAACCCCCCGGGTGCTTGCAAAGAATCTGCCTAACCCCGCTATTTGGCTATACGATTTCAGAATTTGTGTTTTGGTTTTGACCCGGCCTCGCCGTGGCAAGTTGTACTTTACTTCCGCTTTCCCTTAGTTTTGCAAACAGACTTCCGCGACATAGTCTTAGGACACCTTGAAGATTTCACGTGGCCCTCCGGCTATTTTGGGGTTCGAAATCCCCACTTTAAAATACTGATCTTTGAGTTTGAAAAACCTCGACCCGTACTCGAATTGCATGATCCGAACGAAGGTACCCAACCTTCGAAACGTAACCCGGGTACCTATATCTGGGCCGTTACAAAGTGGACTCATATGTGCATAGAAAATATGGCAATTTGCGTGCACATCAAGAGGGTAGCAGGGAAGGGGGATGTTGTATGGCTTAAAGAAATAGGTGAATTTCAGTGTTGGGCCAGGTATCGTTATGATCCCACATTGCATGCTTTTCGCAATTCATCGTTCGCTTTTGTGATATAATATTCAGGTGGTTCATCTCATTACACTTGTGTAGGGATTAGACGAACTATGATGGTTAGGCATTGCAATCGACAAGAAAATGCGGGAAGCTTACTTCTAGATGGCATAACGAACTATGCTAAGGAGAAGCTGGAAGCAACCGTTAAGGCATCTCGAAAGTTGCAAGTACAGCTGCTATGGCATTTTAGAAGCTGTTTTTGCTGTTACAAGGTGTATGTATAAGCTGTTTTTGCTGTTATAACGGCATTTTAGAAGCTCTTTTTTATGTTTGAATATATGTACAATCTGCTTTTGCTTTTATAAGGCATTTTAGAAGCTGTTTTTGCTGTCAGAGTGTATGTACAAGCTGTTTTTGTTGCTATAATGGCATTTTAGAAGCTGTTTTTGCTGTCAGAATGTATGTACAAGCTGTTTTTGTTGTTATAATGGCATTTTAGAAGTTGTTTTGCTGTTAGAGTATATGTACACGCTGTATTGCTGTTATAATTGCATTTTAGAAGCTTCTTTTGCTGTCGAAATGGCACTTTAGTCGTTCTATTTGCTGTTTTTGCAAGTTGTGTTCTTATTGCAGTCAGAATTGCTTGTATTTTGCTGTTTTCATATGCTTTGTACAAGCTGTTTTTACTTATGGATGGTGTTGCTATCATAGTTGGTTGTACTGTCATACGAACGTTCGCATTTGCTTGCTTTGTCATAGGTTTTTAAGGCGTCACCTACTGAGGATGAGGTGATGAAAGAGAAGTCCACATTGGCTGTCAACATCGAAGATATGACGTGTGGTTGTGGGGAGTGGCAAATTCGAGGGATCCCATGTCGACATGCTGTGAGAGCTATAATTGAGAGTAGGGGTCATCTGAAGCACTATGTTTCCAAGTGGTATTCCGTAAGAATGCATAAAAGAACATATTCGGTTAATTATAGGTAACTCGATCGGAAGCAACGACCTACATTATGAGAACTTATTATGTTATTTATAAAAAAATGTATAAAAGAACATATGGATGTTGTTGTTGTTGTTACAGGGTGGTCCCAGATTAAGAGCAATGCCCTCATTCGATCTTCCAAGAGTAAACCCACCAACCATGAAAAGGGAAGTTGGAAGACCAGCTAAAGCAAAAAGAAGCCAAGAGGGAGAAGCTCCTGCGGAAAAGAGGTCTCGCATTGTACGATGTGGAAGATGCAAGGCATTCGGGCATAATATCAAGACATGTAAAGGCGGACCAACTGCAAAAGAGGTAAAGGCGCAACAAGGCATACGAGTAGAGCGGAGACCGAAGAAGATGAAGACAAAGGTGATGGACAAGGATAAACAACCGCATACAATCCGTGGATGAACTAATGTGCTCGGCTCCGAGGAGGGAGGGAACGCAGTAGGAGATAGACTGTCCTTTTAAGTTGAAGTATATGTATGAACAATATGTGCTCGACTATGTAGAACCATCGGATAGTGATCTTTATGCTGCTGTTAACTTTGGAGTAGAGATTTTGTGTTTTTTTGGCTCTCGCAATTCCTTCATTTCAATCTAAAAACATTGTATTTGAAATGCAATGGTATCTTTATGTATAAACACTTGCAAGCAACCCAAGAATATTCGATTCATTAAATGGTGTTAGAATATGTTTTTACAATTCCATACGCCTAATCACTCCCACTTGTCAAAAGCTAATCAATATATAATACTAAAACAGAGACGAGGAAATCCTATGTGGCGGGCTCTGACGCGATTTGCTCACGTGTTGGTCTCTGGTGCAATCTGGCTCGAATTTTTTGACACGTCAATTAATGAATATCCAATAGATTTAAGCCACGTTGAACAATGATCTAATCTATTTTACTTACGTGTCATCCTATGTGTCATTTTCATATCTTAAGTGGTTACAAAATGTATCATTTTACCATGAGTTATTTTATAAATATTTTATCTTTAGTGATTAAAATTGATTATTTTATTTCATTATATCTAATGATAAGATTTTATTATTAATTAATTATCTATTGAAAAATAAAATCTTATAATCAAATACTACTCTGTATTTTTTTCTTCGTGGGATATGATATTCGGATATTATATGTAGTTGTACGCTTTTAAATATTATTCGTACTATTCTATCCTACTCCAATATGTTAATTTTTCAAAAAACAAGAGATCAAACCACTTATATCTATACCTATATTTATATGGGATATATATTAGAAAAGAAATCAATCTAACTTCAAAAATTATCAAAAAAATAATATAGCTCATAAGTTTAAAATCTTGGATTAGGGGAAGTACGTATGTTTGCAAATTTATAATAAACATATATAGAGCTCATAAGTTTACAACAGAGACGTGAAAATCCTATGTGGCGGACTCTGCATAGGCGGAATCTAGTGCGATTTGCTTATGTGTTGTTCTCTGGTGCATTCTGATCGAATTTTTTTGACACGTCAATTAATGAGTATCCAATAAATTTAAGTCATGTCATACAATGACTTTATCTATTTATCCACGTGTCATCTAGATATCTACCATAAATAATAACTGGAATTAATTTTTATCAGTTGAACAATAAAATCTTATCATCAAATATATATTCATTTTTAATAATCAGAGCAAAAAAATATTATTGTTTTGATTTTTATTAATAATATAATAATAAAATATTATCATATTTGTGTTAGTTATATTTTGATAAAAAATTTATGACTTGTTTGAATAAATTTTACAAAAGATAAAATCAATTAGGTTTAATATTATTAGTGGTTGTTTTTACGGAATTTCGTCTCCTCTCCTTCTCAAATATTAGGCAGGATATTCACACTTAAATTTTAATATAATTAGCACTTAAAATATTATCATATTTTCTGTTAAGGTACGTATTACTTTCTTTTATTTAATCATCAATTAAATATACGTATTACTTTATTTTATTTAATCATCAATTTAATATTGGAGTTAATCTAACGGAGTAAATTTTATAATAAATTTTTATTTCATTCGATTAATTAGCATAATTTATAGCGTATTTTATTTAAAATTTACGTTATTTTAGCCACACAATAAAATAAATATAATTATATATCATGCATTAGAATCCAAATACACCCTTAGTGGAATACAAATGATTATTATTTATAATTATTTATAATTGACTAATATAAATATAGTGTCCATTTAAGAATGAGTAAATATTGATTAAATTTATTATTACAATTGGCCAGATCATAGATTTTAGAACAAACTATTTATAATTTATAAATTATAATTGTTTATAGTACATTAATAATTTAAAAAATTTATTATAAAAAGTAATTTATTAATTTATTTACCATAAAAATTATTATATATAAATAAAATTTATAAAACACCGCGTACGACGCGGGTAATAAGACTAGTTGGCCTTTAAAACAGCTAGAACACATACTACCAATAAAACAACTAGAACCCAAGAATATAGTGCAAGTCTAATGGCATATTTTTCCCTTACAATTATATCACAATTTTCTCTTTATACGTTTGACTTTTCATTCTTTAAGGACCAATTTCCACACTTCAACGTCCAATTTTCAGTTTCGAGTCTTTACACCTTCATGCGCAATGCCTTCTTTTTCTCACTAAGCTTTGCAATCTTCTCCTCAAGTGTATTTCCTCTTTTTTTTTGACTTTGTTGAAATTAGTAGCCGGAGATATACTCGTCACCGAAGTCGGCATATCATATTTATACCATGGAAAAAACCCACAATTCTCTGTATGGTCCTAAAATGAATACACATATGCTATTACGATGTAAAAGGAAATCAAACAAATCACTTATCTGTTTCGAATCAACAAATACCTTCCATCGACAACATTTATAGAATTTTCTCCCATAAGTAGGCTTCCTTTCATCCTTCAATCTTAAAATTTTAGCCAGCAATATGTGAAAGCATTGCACACTTACATGACTTTTGTCATATGATCCCCAACTTGCTGATGAATCACCACTCATTCTTTACCTGCATCATGGAAAACATTGCTAAATTCTTGACACTCTATTCAATGCTTTGAAAGACCTATATTGCAAACAACATAAGATTGATGTGTACTAAAACAACATAAGCTTAAACTCTCTCATATGGCAATGGCTTCACACCAACACTTGCCATCTTGAAATGGAAAAACTTTAGACCCAAAATTCAATCTTCAAGCTTTTTACTGAAATCGAACATTGGAATTGACAACATATCCATAAGCACATTCAATCAAACAGGTTGAATCAGCACATTCAAAATCGATTGAACCAAAACCGATTGAATCAGCACACTGAAAACCGATTTGAGACTCGATTGTTGCTATAAGTTTCAATGAACATGTTGAATCAGCACATTCAATCAATTTCAGAACCCTAATGAAACACATTCAAAACCGAAACCCCCAAATTCAAAAACCCTAATATTCAGAACCCTAATTTTCGAAAGCTCAAATACAAACCTTAAACACAATCAAAACCGAAACCCCAAATTCAAAACCCCCAATATTCTGAACCCTAATTTTCGAAAGCTCAAATACAAACATTTAGGGTTGGCTTCACCTATACGCTCCAGGAAGACCGAAATTGCACAGTTGGTGTCAGGTGTGGCTTCTCCTCTCTCAATCGAAGTCCACAATCGAGCCTCCTTCCATCATCGATCGATCCCTCCTTCTATCTCTGTCGAGTCTTCTGTGGATTTTCCTTCGAGCGTTTATTGCCCTTCTCTTTATTTTTTTATCGTTTTTAATTGAAAAGAAAGGGAACTCTGTTAAATTTAACCCCCAATGGCACGCTGTGCATATCTCCCCCATGATTCTGATAGCTTTGTTTCAAAGATGGAGAACACATTCCAACTCGTCTATACTTTCCAGGATAGGTTCGCGATCAGAGCGTCGCATAAACCTACAAAATCAGCACTAGAGAAGATCGTGAATAAAACTTAGGGCGCGATTGATTGCCTCCCTGGCAACGGCGCCAATTTGATGCATAAGGGGAGGGATCGCTAAATAAAATACTCAAATAAATATCAAACTAAACTGACTCCCTTGTCCAAGAAAATAAAATACAAGAATCCCTCCCGATGTAGTGGTAGGGTGATTCAGGATCGAATCCACGAGGAGGTATGTCAGCGCTTCCTAAGCTTGCAATCACGATCAAAATTCGACTCCAGAAGACCACTCGATATCGAGTAGTGCAGTCGATATCGACTTCAGTTCTGGTCGATTTCCAGTAGTTTCCTGCAGAAGACAGAAGCAAAGTCGACGTCGAGATTTTCACTCGATATCGATGTCAACACTCGATATCGACCTCTGCAGTCGAAATCGAGTATTCAACAGTAACTGTAAACGTACTAAATTGCGTTGGAAAAGATGTCCAAAGAATGTAGAATGATGAGAGAAGGGTGGACAGAATAAAAACTCAGATTTATAAACATCAATAAACTAAAAGCTTCCAAGGTCGGGGATTAGTGCCACAAAGATAACCATGCAAGTATTATGCCAAATTCATGAAAGATGATGTCTTTCCGTCAAATAACTTGCGTTACAAACACGTAGGTGATTAGAGGCTCTCGCATAAAACCTAAGAGTTACTATCCAATTTCATGACAAATCCAAATTCACAATATGATTGGCTTTCTCTTCAATAATGCAAATAATGAATCTCGTCAGCTCTCGCAAATGATCATGCATAGGATAGAAGACGGAATTGCATAAAAATCATACCTTTGATGCACAAACTTAGATGTCTATCGTCGGGCTCACCCCGACCCTAGAAGTGAGTGAACTACTCGCGCTTCGTCATAATTGAACTCATCATCATTGAAAAGAAACTACTTGTATTGAAATTGCAAAAGAAATAAAGTACACCCGAATAAAGCCAAATCTCCGCTCTCGCTTCCCTCCAACTCCACTCGCCTCTCTCTCTCTCTCTCCCCTAAACTCTGCGTGTACTATGTGTTTGAATAACTGGACTTGAATGAATAAACTCGGCCCTAATGGCCTCTAATTATAGATCTCTCCCCTCACTATCTAAGGATTCGAAAACCTATCTTTATTCCTAAGATAAAACTTAAATAAAGTAAATAACTAAAACTCCTTAGGTAAATATCAAGTTTACCATAAGGGATAACAAGTCTGGTGGTATATGATAGACGATCTCGACTTTAGGATAGATGTGAACGCTTCAGATAGAATTCTATCAAAAACAGCGTCAGATCTGTCTGCATTAGCAGTCGATATCGACCAGCAAACCTCGATATCGACCTCTTCTTTTCTCTATCTCGAGCAGTCCTACTCAACCTCGGATTGGCACTCGACATCTATCTTTAAACTCGATTCAGGTCACTCGATATCGACCTTGGGACATCGATATCTACCTCACTCTGTCGACATGCTCTGTTCCCACTCTGCATGATTTCTGGTGCTCTGTTTCCGCTCGATGTTGAGTCTTTAGGTCGATTTCAACTCTTCAGTAGAATTCGAGTTCTTTTTCCGCTCTTCTTTCCTCGTCCAAATTGCTCCATTTTCGTCTCGATTTCTGCGAAATAACATAAAAAATCGTGTAGACCTCTATATTTGACAAATAAGCATAAACTAAACTAATCTTATGATTTTCCAACCAATATGCATGCAAATAATGACAAAATGGACATAAATGTATATAGAAAATATGGCAATTTGCGCGCACATCAGAAGGCTTCAGAAGAGTGCTCTCTTGTCTAAAAAAATCTTAAGCAACGGCGGGTAGTGAAGTGCGCCTTGTGTGATCAGTGTGGGTTGTCGGAGGATGTGGCACATGTGCTATTTCACTACATTTCGGTTAGGCAGGTGTGGAAATTGTTTCCAACCCTGGGTTTACATGGGAAGTAGGAGAGGTGTGTATTGGATGCGTTTGAGAGGATTATGCCGCTGAGGGATAGGGCAACAACACAAACGTGGGTGTATACACTAGAGTCGATTTGGGTGGCGCGGAACGGCCGAGTCTTCGACTATGTCAAGATGGAGTCGAGGGACACGTTGTAAGGCGAGTGAAGGAGTTCAATAGAGCGATGGGCATTGCTCCGCCAGGGATCAAGCAACGAGCTCGAGAAGGCCACAACTAGGAGGCTCCTGATGCGAAGTGGGTGAAGGTGAACAATGATGCAACGGTTGGCTTGGACGGAAACTTGTGGAGTGGGGTATGTAGCAAGGAATGGATGGGGGAGGGAGCATTTTTCAGAGTAGCCCGATCGATGCAGGATTTGAAAAATGCGGATCTGGTGGAAGCAGAAGGGCTCGTTTGGGCCCTGAGCTATGCAAGGTCCAACGGTTTTTTTTGAATTTGGGTTGAATTTGATAGCCTTAGGGTTATAACGAAGATGGCGACTAGCCTAGGGGAGAGCTCGATGATCAGCTGACGAATGCCGATGGAGTCACATTTCAAGACGGGCAATTAGAGTAGCTGACTTTTTTGGTGGGACTGAAGTCGCTAAGGGCAGTGATTATGTCTAGCTTGTCTCATTTTTCTTCTATTGTTAGAACTTTGTAGCAGAATGATTTGACTTAATTGTGAGTCTAGATCCTGTATAGCCCTCGGTGCACTACTAAATTATTTCGGGTACAATTTTATTTTAAAAAATATATTTACATTCCACATACTTATATTTCTATGTTTATAAACTTTTATTATAAAAAAATTCATTTTAAAAATTTATAAAATTAAAAGATCAATTATACTAGAAAATAAATTTTATATTTTTTTTAAACATGATTTTTTTCCAAATAATGTTTCTAAACATGTAAATACAAGTATGTGAAATGTGAATATAATTTTGGGTGATTTAGGTAACTAGACCTTTGGGAAAATCTAATTAGCTACTTAGACCCCAAAAAAATTAAATTACGTGGGGTGGACCCTTCCCTTCCATTCCTTCCTCCCACTTTCCCCCTTCCTTCTCTTCCTTCTTTCCACTTTGATCATTGATGCCATCAAATTGCATCCAGTAACAAACATCATTTAACTTCTTTGTGTATCTACATTTTAACCTTGTTAGATGTTTGTTAAATACTGACCAAGTAGACACACAACACATGCTTCCTAGCCACAAAATAAAAACTCGATAAGAGCCACAGTCCTGTAACATATACTAGATAAATAACTCGATGCTCAAGTACCTGTATTCCCATTCGAGCTAGAAAATTCTCCATGAACACTCTGTTCTTGCGATAACAATTAACAGTAGTAACAATATTTCCACCAGCAGGAACCAAGGCCAACAACAGAATAGTATTAGCACACATTCCAGATGCCAAGAACAATGTTGATTCCGCTCCTTCAGGGGCACTGCGCATGAGTCACCAATCATATTAGTCAACACATCATATATTAAATCAAGGCATACATAAGATAATTACAAAGCTGAACACATACCTAATCTTTGCTTCAGCTGACTCAGTCGTATAGTTTCCATACCGCCCATATTCAAAACTAGGATTCCGTCCCTCCTGGAAGATTTATTGAGTGATGCGTCACATGTAGAGTAACATTGATGACTTACAAAGCACGTATAAAAATAGTCAAATATGGATCTCAGCTCTCCAAATAATTTTTTTTGCTTGACAAATTGTTCATTACAGTATAATTACTTCTGTAGACAATCAAAGTTGTAAGTTCATTGTCAATCAAAGTTGTAAGTTCTATAACTCATGGAATGGAAGGAACATAGGTCAACACAAAATTACAAGAAAGTAAAGGTAGCTTTATATTCCACATGGAGATTCAATCTTGAACCCCAAATTGAATCATTTATTCATAACCATTCATCAAATTCAACTCAATACCTTCAAATCCAGATTACTGATTTTGAAATCACAAACGAAATGCTACGATTGATCAACAAAACAGATTTCCTCACCTCAATTTGACTTCTCGAGAGCTAGGCTCGCAGCGTCTTCATTAAGAGAGAAAGTTACACTCTTGGTGAGAATAACCATCCCCAAGTACAAGCCTACAAGCCTGAGAGAGTAGGAAGGACGCCCATCCCAACATAGGCGGAAGCAAATGGGAGGCGGAAGCGTCAAATGCCTTGTCCCTTTTTGAGAAATTGGAGAAGCCGAAGCGCGCGCTGATGGTGGTGCTGAGATCTGTAAGGGAAACCGATTCCTTGGCAACGCCCTTCAATTGAGCGAGGTTTTTCCCTAATCAAGTGGATTCCTTCTTGAGAAGAGCAGTCCCGGTGGAATCAACGGAGGAAGGAGGAGCGGGAATAACAACACAGAACTCGTCTTTGGTGATGTGAGTGGATCCCACACTGCCGCCTTGCTAGTCCTCCTAGAAGCGAAATCGGGGGACGCTGAGTCCGGCTTTGTCCTCGCGGGTGAGCGGATGGAAACCAGAAGCGCAAGGAGATGGCATCGGCAACAGGGCGCTCTGGATTCTGAAAAGCATCAGTGATCGAAGCAAGAGATGAGAGTAAGTTGGAAATTTTACTCAAGGAGGTGGGAACCTCATTAAAGCCACCATTGTAGTTGGTGGAGGTAAGAAACTGAAGTTCTGAGATATGACTCAGTTTACACGAGAACCCTTTATTTATACTCCCTCCTATTCCCAAACTAACCCCCTTTATTCTGTTATAACCATAACTAGCTAAAATCTACTGTATGTGTCCTCATCTAAATCCTATGTACACTCATCATCCCCCCCCCCCCTCAAGTAGGACTTGGGTGAGTAAGCACAAGTCCTAACTTGGATGACGAAAAACTGTGTTGTTCAGCTCCCAATGGCTTTGTGAAAACATCAGCCAGCTGCAAACTGGAACGAACGAATAAAGGCACAAGAAACCCTTCAAGGAATCTGTCCCTGACATAATGACAGTCCAGCTTGAGGTGTTTGGTTCTTTCATGAAACGCCGGATTGACAGTGATGTGAATGGCAGCCTTATTGTCGCAAAACAATGGAACTGGAAGAGATAGGGGAATCTGCAAATTTTCCAAGAGACTCTCTAACCAAACAAGTTCACTTGCAGTATAAGACATACTTCTATACTCAGCTTCCGCGGATGACTTTGAGACTGTTTTTCGTTTCTTGGTTTTCCAAGATACCAAGGAAGACCCCAAAAGCATATTTTCGCTGATTGAGTAACATTCCAGCCGAGGTATGAGACACCTCTAGCCCCAAGAAATAACGAATTAAACCCAAGTCCTTAATGGTGAAGGCCGCATGAAGAGATGCCTTCACTTGATCAATGACAGCAGAATCAGTTCCTGTGATGATGAGGCCGTCTACATAAACCAAAACAACAGCAAGACCCTCATTAGGAAGAGACATGACAAACAAAGAATGATTATACTTTGATTGGACAAAACCTTGCTGCTGTAAGAATTTTGACAATTCCAGGTTCCATTGCCTAGAGGTCTGCTTAAGGCCATAAAGAGAACGTTTGAGGAGACAAACTTGGCCTTTCTATGCACGAGAATACCCCTCTGGTGGGATCATGAAAACCTCTTCATCAAGGTATCCATGTAAAAAAGCGTTATTCACGTCTAATTAAAACACATGCCATGATCTTGATGCAGCAACAGCAAGAAACAATCGAACTGTTGTAAACTTTGCAACAGGGGAAAAAGTGTCCTTGTAGTCTTTACCCTTAATTTGATTATAACCCTTGGCCACGAGCCGAGCTTTATAACGCTCCACTGTCCCAACAGGATGAAATTTCACCTTAAACACCCACTTACTGCCAATAGCTTTTTTTCCAGGTGGTAGATTAGTAAGGACCCATGTGTGGCTGTCCTCCAGTGCAGAGATCTCCTTGGTCATAGCATCAACCCAATGTTGATCCTTTGAAGCTTGAAGATATGTGGTTGGTTCAGGTATTGCAAGAATCTGATTCAAGGAAGCAACATAATCAACTGAATATAGATCAGTATTGTCAAGCGCAGAGGCCATGAATGGTTGGGAACTGTCACTCTGTGAAGGAACAGTTGGGCAAATAAAATCCTTAAAATAAGAAGGACGAGTGATTGCTCTAGAAGACCGTCAAGGTGGATCAACCACAAGATGATGAACTGGCCCAATAACCTCGTGAGAAGGAACCATCTCAACTACATGTGAAGGAGGAGATACATCAACAACTGGCTCATCACTAGGACTGTTAGGAGCAGACACAGAATCTGACACCACTTGAGACGGATTTGAAGGAGATTCCAACAACTGAGGAGATGCAAAACTTGGTGAAGATAAACCATCTACTGCAGGTGATACCAATGGCATAGATATCTCAGGGGACAAGTTTGATGAAGGCAATGATGACACATTCTTTGAAGGAGCAAAAGGAAACACATCTTCAGAGAACACCACCTCTCTGCTAACAAAGACCCGTCGAGTACTCAAATCATACACTTTGTATGCCTTCTACCCAAATGGATAACCCAGAAAAAAACATTTAACACTTCTCCCTTCAAACTTGTCCAAAGACCCCTTTTGCACTAACACATGACACAAACAGCCTATAACCCTGAGATCCTCATAGCAAGGAGACTTCCCAAACAGCAATTCAAATGGAGATTTCCAACCCAGAACTAATGAAGGAAGCCTGTTAATAATATGTGTGGCCCCAAGTATGCAATCACCCCAGAAGTTCAAAGGAAGATGAGCATGAAAACGAATTGCTCGAGCTGTTTCTAGAAGGTGTCGATGTTTTCTTTCGACCCTGCCATTTTGTTGGGGAGTATATGGAGTAGAACGTTGATGAATAATACCCTTGGTATCAAAAAACTCCATACACTCTTGATTAACAAATTCAGTCCCATTATCTGTGCGGATACACTTAGCCTTGCGCCCAAATTGAGTTTCAATCATACAGAGAAAATCCCTAATCACTCGATGAACCTGCTGTTTGTTTTGCAACAAATGTGTCCAAGTAGCACGACTTTTGTCGTCCAGGATTGTTAAAAAATATCGTGCACCATCACGAGAAGGTGTACGATATGGACCCCAAAGATCCATGTGGATCAAATCAAACAGATCATTAGCAACTGAAACACTCTTGGGAAACACTGTCTTGTGTTGTTTAGCTTCAGTACATACATGTTCGCTTCTTAAAGCCGGGAGGTAGATTCAAATATTCAATATAAACTCTAACTATGCTAACTCCCTGTCCCAAACAAATAATACAAGAATCCCTCCCGATGTAGTGGTAGGGTAATTCAGGATCGAATTCACGAGGAGGTATGTCAGCGCTTCCCTTGTTCTAATCAAGATTAAGCTTTCGACCTCAGAAGACACTCGATATCGATGTGTCTGGTCGAAATCGACCCTAGTTCTGGTCGATTTCCAGTAGAGTTCCTGCAGAAGACAAAAGCAGCAAAGTCGACGTCGAGTGGAACCTCGATATCGACGTTAGACCTCGATATCGACCTTAACCAGTCGATTCCGATGTTTGTCACGGAAACTGTTTTGCGTAACCTATTGTCGGAAAAGTGTCCGAAGAACATAGAATGGTAAAGAAGGATGATCAAAAACAACACGTAAACTTTTATGTGAATTCAATTAACTAAAAGCTTCCAAAGTCGAGGTTTCATGCCACAACGATAACAATGCAAGTTTTATGCTAAAGTTATGAAATTTAATACCTTTCCGTCAAATAACTTTCGTTACCAACACTTAGGTGGTTAGAGGCTTTCGCATAGTTCCTAAGAGTTACTATCCAATTCATGAGCAATTCAAGTTCACAATATGAGTGGCTTTCGCTTCAATAATGCAAATAATAAATCTTCCTAACTTTCGCAAAGGATCATGCATAGGATAGAAGACGGAATCGCATAAAAATCATAACTTTGATGCACTTACCCTACATCACTATCGTCGGGCTCACCCTGACCCTAGAAGTGGGTTGAATACTCGCTTCTCATCATGCAACTCATCATCATCATTAAAAGAAAACTACTTTGTATTTGCAAAAGAAAGAAATTACAACCGAACAAGCCAAATCTCCGCTCTCGCTTCCACCAAACTCAATTCGGCTCTCCTCTCTCTCTCTCTCTCTCTTTATAAATTCTCTACGATAAACTACTAAAACTCGTTGTGCTTGGATGATTAAACTCAGCCCTAACGCCCTCTAGATATAGATATCGAACTTTGCTATCCAAAGACTAGAAACTTTATCTTTATTCTCTAAGATAAAACTTAAATAAACTAAAAACTAAAAGTTCTATGGTAAAACAGCTCATGTGATAGCTCTGACGTTGAAGATAAGAAATCTCGACTTTCGGATAGACGTGCAAGCTTCGGATAGAATTCTATCAAAATTTGAGTCGGATTCCTCTTTTGGGCAACATCGATATCGACCTTCAGACGTCGATATCGACCTCTGTAAAACTCTATCTCGAGCTCTCCTTCTTCTACTCGGATTAGCACTCAACTTCTATCATTTATCTCGATCTGGGCACTCGATATCGACCATGTATCCTCGATATCGACCTCTGCCGGTGTCGACATGCTTTGTTCTCTTCTTGCTCGATTTCTGCTTTTGCTGTTGTACTCGATGTCGAGTCTCCAGTTGATTTCGACTTCTCAGAAGACTTCAAGTTCTTTTTTCGCTCTTCCAAATATGTCCATTTTTGTCCTGTTTTTTGCGAAATCACATAGAAACTCGTGCAGACCCATATATTATGCATAAACTACACCAATCCCATGTTTTCCCATTAATATGCATGCAAAAGACGATAAAATGGACTTATATGTGCATAGAAAATATGGCAATTTACGCGCATACCAAACACCCCATACTTAGGCTTGCTTGTCCCCAAGCAATACCTTTATTGGTCATTCTGGGGAAGAAAGTAAACTTTCAACATCATAGATTCATTTTTCATATGTCCCTACAATCAATTATCATCCTCGATAAGGTACTTTTGTCAACCAAGTCCATGCCTGTGCATAAAAGCAATTTCATACTCATAAAAGGAGGTTTATATGCAAAAAATAATTTCAGCGACATAGCATTAATAATCGAGAGGACTTTTGCAAGCTTGTGAGAAGTAGATTGGTAAAAGGCTAAAGGTCGGCTAATATTTGGCCATGTGGTGTTAAATCCGGGGAAATAAAACTTTCTTTCCAAAACATTCCACATTCCTTCTTCATAATGTCTCAACTTTCACTCATCGCTCAATGCTTTTATTCAATATAATGCTTTTACCTCTCTATCCTTGGCACTGCCTTCTCGCGAGTCGCAAACATGGGTGTCATGAATGGCCCCGGATACTTAGTACTTCGGACTCCTCACCATGTGTCCCATCTCGCTGAACTAACATCTCAACGAGCAGGGTCGACCTACCTTTATCTCCTGAGGTGATCGGATTTTTTCTCGCTCATTAAATTTTCCATATTTCAAAATTTTGCTTCATTCCTGCCAACAACTTCATAATAATGCACAAACTCCATATAACTCCAAAGATGACTTCCATTCTCAAACTTGTCCCCGGATAGGATATAAGGTATAAAATGGGCAATATGTATATATGTGGAGCAATAATGATCATGATAAGGCTCATATATGGCTTGTGACTTTTGCAAATATGCATAGGTAAGGCTAGTATTAGAACTAAGGTTAAGAAAAACTTACTAAACCATCACAAATTTCAGGAGTCGAATAAGACAACAGGCATGGTCGATATCGACCTTTCAACATTGATATCGATGTCTCTCATCGATTTCTGGCTCAGGCTTCAGGGTGATCCGGCCTCGACCACAAGCCCATCTAAATCGACCATAAGGTCGATGTCGATCTTTAACATCGATTTCGATGTCTTTTCTGTGTTCTTTTCTCTTTCCTGTAACTTGTTAAAAACAAAAACAAAACATGCAAAACAATAAAGTGTAGTGTCTCAAACCAAAGTAAAAACTGTCTAAAGCCAAAACTAAGTCTTTGTTACAAGCTCTAGACTTTTAAGTCGCTAGGCCGACTTCTTCCTTGTGCGCTTCTCAAGGCGGCATCTGCAGAGCCCATGTGGCTTGGTCCTCAAATATTACTCCTTTCTTCTCACGCAGCTGCATTCCGCCGGGATGGATCTGGTTCACCGTGAATGGTCCCAAATTCTTATCTTTGAATCTCGTAGGGAACCAATGGTCCTTGGATTTGGCAACATAAACTTTGTCTCCTATCTCATATTGGCTTGAATCATCATCGGATACCCTACATAAACGCACATGCCAAGGCACACCTCTTCCAAATAATGATAAATCTTTAATTGTAATGGAACAGAAGGAATTTGTACCTTGACTTACCTTTTTATTTGTCTGTGGTTCAGGTCGACATCGATGTTCAGTAGTCGATATCGAGCTCTGTTGTACCCCTGGCGGTCCAGTTGATTTTGAGTGTTTCTGCTCGATATGACCAGGTCGATTTCGACCAACAGTGGTCGATATCGAGGTCTCTGTTCCTCCCTTCTCAGCTTCATTGGTGGTCGATTTCGTCACTAGGGCATGGTCGATATCGACCTTGATCCCCGATTTCGATGTTGCTTCTCCTCCTCCGTCGACCCCATACTTATAAACAAACATAGAATCTTGAACATTATTAGTCGATATCGACTTACCTGGGTCGATTTCGATGTTCTGTTTGGCTCCTTCATTCAAGATTGCCACAACCTCCTCCACTTGGGGCTTCTATTGCCCTCTTCTCAAGCTCTTCCGGTGTCATACTCCTTACTTTGGCCTCTCCACATGCAATGTAGACACCATTGATGGCTTTTATCTCCATTGGCCCTTGATTTTTCCCCGTCTTGTTGAAGGCATACTCTATCACCTCGTCACTAATTGTGAATGAGAGCAATCCTTTCTTCACGCTAATGTTGGCATCGACGGTCGCTAGGAATGGCCTACCTAAAATAATGGGACAAGCAGGATCCTCTGCTATATCAACAACTAAGAAATCAGCAGGGACAAAAAATTTACCTACTTGTACTGGCACATCCGTTACCATCCCTGTTGGAATTACTACCATATTGTTTGCCATGTATAGTCTTACATCAACGGGCTCTAGAGGACCTATTTTTACCTTGTGCCATATGGTTAGTGGCATCATGCTAACGCTAGCGCCCAAGTAAACTAAAGCATTAAATTTGAATTGACCTAAGCCTATAGCAATAGAAAACTTACCTGGGTCCGCCCGCTTTTGTGGTAGCTCCAACCTGTTGCACTCCTCTGCAATCTCAGAAAGTGATCACTTCTTACCCAATATGTCCTTAAGAAACCTTACATAGGATGGCATCTCATGAAGTGCTTATGTGAATGGTATAGAGATGTTAAGTCCTTGAAGCATCTTCACGAACCGTTGAAATTTCTTTTCCGCCGGGTCCTTAATCATCTTTTTAGTTAGGAATGGCAACACCTTCTTCCTTCCTGCGGCTGTAGTTAGGTCGACATTGACTAGAGGAGTCGATTTTTGTGGTGACGCAGCATTAGGGTCGACATCGACAGGAAGGTCGACATTGACGTCACCTTGGTCGATATCGACAAGGGGGTCGATATCGATGTTTGTTCTGGCTCCTTTTCCTCCCCTTTTTGCTCGGGCGTTTGTAATTAACGCCCACTCCTTAGATTCATTGCCATAATGTGTCCAGTGGTTTTTCCCTTTTGGTTGGGCACAGTTGATCCAGGGAATGATCTTGACGCTTTGGGTATTGCTTCCGCCAATTGACCCATTTGGGTCTCCATGTTGCGTTTCCAAACGTCGATCTCCCCAAGTCTAGAATTGATGCCCTGCAGCTGAGTATGGATGGAGTTGTTGGCTTGTTTGAACTCAGCATGGTTCCTCCGCATCTCATCAAGAATGATCTGCATGTCATCTTTCCTTGTCTCCCGCTTAGGGTGCCCTGGTGCTCTATATGGCGGGGGATCCCTTTGTTGATAGAACCTTTGATCTCCCCAATATGGTTGATTGCCCCCTCCATAAGAGCCTCTCATCCACTTGGCTTCCTCATGTTGTTCCGCCATGGATACTTGCTCAGTATGTGGACAGGCACTAGTGTTATGCCTTGTTGAGCCACATTCCTGACAAGTTTGATTATTGCTCAGGAACCTGACTTGCTTTTGAAGGCGGCGCGTCTGATCGTTATGGAATTGTTGCCACACATCAGGATCTATCTCCCATGGAGGCTCATATAGTGGCATTGATGGGGCAGGCCTTGAATTATAGGCCGCAGTAGTCCCATAGGTGTTATCAAAGTTCACGAGCCTCTCTATAGTCTCCTATGCCTCCGTTGGTGTAAGCTCAATGTACCGATATGAGGTACATGAATTGATCCTCTCCTTATTCGATGCATCAAGGGCGTTGTAGAATATCTCCTGGATGACATATGGAAGTTTCCCAAGCGTCGGGCATGATCTCAGCAAGTCCTTAAATCACTCCCACGCATATGCTAGTGTTTCACCTGGCTTTTGTTTGAAAGTTGTGATCCTTTGTCGCAGCATCGTCGTTTTAGAAGGTGGAAAGAACTTATTTAGGAATGCATCCTTCACCTCCGCCCATGTCCTCAGCGAGCGTGGAGCCAAACTCTCAAGCCATTGTAATGCCTTCCCTGCCAAAGATCATCTAAAAGATTTTAGTCTCACATACTCTAAATTTATTCTATCAGCAACTGTTTCACATAAATCCATAAAAGTAGAGATGTGTTGCAGTGGGCATTCATTAGGTCTTCCTTCAAAAGTATTTCTTTTTGTTTCAGAAAGGAAGTTTATTTTAATTTCATAATTGGAATGAGGAATTAAGATAGCGGATTCAGGAACGTGAAGCGGCGGATGCATGTATTGTATCGCCGTCTGTGGATACTGATTGAGTCGCTATGGGGCTTGTCTGCATGCATCCTCCTCCCTATTAGCACGGGCTCGCTCTGCAGCAGCGGCGGCCCTCTCAGCAGTGATTGTAGCATTGTGGTCCTCGATCTCCTTCCTCAACCGCTGTATGGTCTCTGCATGCGTCTCCTTGTCAGCCATGATGCAAATTGCCTTGTTGCGAAGATGAAAGAAGCGTTCAGGCTCGTTGATGGGTTCCAGGATAGGTCCGCGATCAGAACGTCGCATAAACCTGCAAAATAAGCTCTAAAAGATCGTGAGAAAACTTAGGTGGCGATTGATTACCTCCCCGGCAACGGCGCCAATTTGTTCGCTTCTTAAAGCCGGGAGGTAGATTCAAATATTCAATATAAACTCTAACTATGCTAACTCCCTGTCCCAAACAAATAATACAAGAATCCCTCCCGATGTAGTGGTAGGGTAATTCAGGATCGAATTCACGAGGAGGTATGTCAGCGCTTCCCTTGTTCTAATCAAGATTAAGCTTTCGACCTCAGAAGACACTCGATATCGATGTGTCTGGTCGATATCGACCCTAGTTCTGGTCGATTTCCAGTAGAGTTCCTGCAGAAGACAAAAGCAGCAAAGTCGACGTCGAGTGGAACCTCGATATCGACGTTAGACCTCGATATCGACGTTAGACCTCGATATCGACCTTAACCAGTCGATTCCGATGTTTGTCACGGAAACTGTTTTGCGTAACCTATTGTCGGAAAAGTGTCCGAAGAACATAGAATGGTAAAGAAGGATGATCAAAAACAACACGTAAACTTTTATGTGAATTCAATTAACTAAAAGCTTCCAAAGTCGAGGTTTCATGCCACAACGATAACAATGCAAGTTTTATGCTAAAGTTATGAAATTTAATACCTTTCCGTCAAATAACTTTCGTTACCAACACTTAGGTGATTAGAGGCTTTCGCATAGTTCCTAAGAGTTACTATCCAATTCATGAGCAATTCAAGTTCACAATATGAGTGGCTTTCGCTTCAATAATGCAAATAATAAATCTTCCTAACTTTCGCAAAGGATCATGCATAGGATAGAAGACGGAATCGCATAAAAGTCATACCTTTGATGCACTTACCCTACATCACTATCGTCGGGCTCACCCTGACCCTAGAAGTGGGTTGAATACTCGCTTCTCATCATGCAACTCATCATCATCATTAAAAGAAAACTACTTTGTATTTGCAAAAGAAAGAAATTACAACCGAACAAGCCAAATCTCCGCTCTCGCTTCCACCAAACTCAATTCGGCTCTCCTCTCTCTCTCTTTATAAATTCTCTGCGATAAACTACTAAAACTCGTTGTGCTTGGATGATTAAACTCAGCCCTAACGCCCTCTAGATATAGATATCGAACTTTGCTATCCAAAGACTAGAAACTTTATCTTTATTCTCTAAGATAAAACTTAAATAAACTAAAAACTAAAAGTTCTATGGTAAAACAGCTCATGTGATAGCTCTGACGTTGAAGATAAGAAATCTCGACTTTTGGATAGACGTGCAAGCTTCGGATAGAATTCTATCAAAATCTGAGTCGGATTCCTCTTCTGGGCAACATCGATATCGACCTTCAAACGTCGATATCGACCTCTGTAAAACTCTATCTCGAGCTCTCCTTCTTCTACTCGGATTAGCACTCGACTTCTATCATTTATCTCGATCTGGGCACTCGATATCGACCATGCATCCTCGATATCGACCTCTGCTGGTGTCGACATGCTTTGTTCTCTTCTTGCTCGATTTTTGCCTTTGATGCTGTACTCGATGTCGAGGTCTCCAGTCGATTTCGACCTCTCAGAAGACTTCAAGTTCTTTTTCCGCTCTTCCAAATCTGTCCATTTTTGTCCTGTTTTCTGCGAAATCACATAGAAACTCGTGCAGACCCATATATTATGCATAAACTACACTAATCCCATGTTTTCCCATTAATATGCATGCAAAAGACGATAAAATGGACTTATATGTGCATAGAAAATATGGCAATTTGCGCGCACATCAATACATCACAGATGGAATTTGAAATCACTAAATCTTTACAAACAGGAATATGAGACATTTTAGAAACGGGAACATGTACCAATCTAGTATGAAGTAACTCATGACTAGGGGTTGAACCCATCTGATTATAACTAATCTTATTCGGGACTTTATTCAAACAAGGAAGATTTATAATAGCAACTTGTCCATCAACAATCTCAGTTCTATAGAGTCATCCCAATATCTTTCCAGCAAAGCAAATTCGACCACTTCTAGGGTCTTGAAAATAGCACATCTCCTTGTTAAATACTGCATTAAACTTGTGTCATCACAGACGTTTCCAACAGACAGCAGATTCTTATTAAAATTAGGCACAAAGAGCACATCATGCAACATAATATCACTGTTCAATCTTACTGAACCAGTTAAGTGCACAACTTTCACAGATTTATCAGGCAGACACACATAAATGGATCGAGCAAGCTTCTTGACATTGAATAACCAATCAAGATGACATGTCATGTGATCAGAAGCTTCTGTGTCTATTATCCAATCAAGTGCATCAGCATTATTATATGGAGAAGCATTGAAACAGAGAACTGTACATGAGAAATGATTCATGTTCAGTTCAGTATCACCAATCTTGCCCTTTCCCTTCATGATCCTGAACAGCTCCTGACAAAATGACTTTAAAAATGCAGGATCAAAATGAGCATCCTGTATAGCAGCTGAACTCCCCCCTGTGTCAGTTTGAGCCCCGAACTGTGCATCAAGAGGAGAATTCATAATCATTCCAGAGCAAGCAGTGTTGACTGACTTCTTGTTGCTATCCTTTCCACCTTCCTTAGCCTTGATCTCCATGTACCAATCGGGGTAGCCAATTATCTTGAAACACTGATCCACAGTGTGCCCCTTCATGCTAAAGTTAGTGCACTTTCGATCTCCTTTATTAGTCCTTCCTTTCTTTGATGGACCAGGACCATTATTCTTGTCATTATCCTTCCCATCAGTATGACCTTTAGTACTACGTCCCACAGCCATGGCACCGGACTCTCCATGAGCAGCAAGATTTGTCACAATCTTCTGCCTCTCAACCTGCTGAGCAAGATAATAAGCCCGATTCACAGAAGGAAGGGATTCCATTGAGAGAATGTGATCACGAACTGCCCCAAACCCATCGTTAAGGCCAAGAAGGAATTCCATGAGCCTGTTGGTGCTCTGTTGCTCAAGCATGAGCTTCAAGAGACTGCAAGAACAATGGCGTTCAACTGCACCACACGAGCACTCTGGAATTCCTTCAAGATTATCAATCTCATCCCAGAGCCTCTTTCATTTCCCATAGTAATCAGTGACAAACAGATTAGCTTTAGTTTGACTACTCAATTCTGTCTTCAATTGAAAAATCAGAGGGCCATTAGTTTGGCCGAACCTCTCAGCAATCTCCTCCCACAGTTGTTTAGCAGAATTGGAATACATGAAACCTTCATAAATGTTTCCAACTATAGAGTTCAAGATCCAGCAACGCACCATGTAGTCACAACGAAGCCATTGTTGATACTCTGCAGTTCCAAGATCCGGCAGTGGCACACTTCCATCAATGAAACCGATCTTGAATTTCGCACCTAAGGCCATCCTGATGCTACGACTCCAACTAAGATAGTTAGATCCATTGAATTGATTAGCGACAAGCTGCGCACCGGGATGATCGAAGTTGAAAAGTGCCAGCGGATCATTGATTACACGAGAATTCACCTCTCCTGTCTCAGTTCGTCGATCTGATTGAGAACCTTGACTTCCATCCATCATTATCAACAAACGCAAACTTCAGTTCCAAACAAAGAACACAGAAAACTAGCAGATCTGGAATCCGACTAAGCAATTTCCGGAAATCCAGAAACCAGCGTCAAGTAGAAAAAAAAACGTCGATCTGTCACGATGATGCTTCACTTTGCTCTGATACCATGAAAAGCATCAGTGATCGAAGCAAGAGATGAGAGTAAGTTGAAAATTTTACTCAAGGAGGTGGGAACCTCATTACAGCCACCATTGTAGTTGGTGGAGGTAAGAAACTGAAGTTCTGAGATATGACTCAGTTTACACGAGAACCCTTTATTTATACTCCCTCCTATTCCCAAACTAACCCCCTTTATTCTGTTATAACCATAACTAGCTATAATCTGTTGTATGTGTCCTCATCTAACTCCTATGTACACTCATCAGATTCGCGGGCAACGAGAAGGAGAAGGACAAGCGAGAGAGCGTAGAAACGAAGGACAGGTACAAATGCCTAATTAATTTTCAAAAGGGTTTAGCACGGCTAAAAAAAATTGAATGAGGTTAATTACCTAATTAAATTATGTAAGGGGTACAATTTACCAAAATTTCTCTATATTATTTTAAAGTAAAATTATACCCGAAATAATTTAGTGGTGTACCGTATGGTGCATCGAGGGTTGTAGAGGATCCGGACTCGTTAATTGGATGTGTTTGGTGTTGCTAGAAAAACATATATATCCAAAGCCGGTAGACCTGTCAAAACGTGACCCGACCTGAGGACCCGACCCAACCCGACCCGTAAAACATGGGTTTTGGCGTAAATATTTCAACCCGAAACCCAATGCAACCCGAACCCGTTCAACCCGCAAATTTCTGGGTCAGGTTGGGTCAACTCGTGGGTCACCCGTTGGGTCAAGCTCTAATATAATAAAATTATAAAAACATAAATAAATTACAATTTTACCTAATATTCAAATTTATTACTAATAATAATTAGGATTGAATATTATCCTTTTTTTATCATCAACTTTACTTTATAATTTCACAATGCAAATTGTTATATATATAAAAATACATATTACTATTGTTGCAACATTAATTACTTATATTCAATAATATAACGATTATTAGGGTAACATAACAATTTTACGTTTAGGACTATGCAAATAGTCCTTAAAAATACTCTATTTGTTTACTTTTAAATGTCGTTTACTATTGATGTATGGTTTTAAGGATGATAAAAATTATATAAAATAACTATTTATGTATTTTATATAATTTCATATTTCGAACTAAAAATAATGAAATTATAACAAATAATTAAAAGATTGATATTTTATATATTTTTATCATCCTTAAATAACGTGTATGAATAGTAAATGACATTTAAAAAATCATGGATGAGTAACACTTGACCTGTTAGGTCAACCCGAACCCGTCAAATATGGGTCTAGATTTAGCTTTTTATGACCCGTAACCCGAAATGACCCAACTCGTAAAGAAACAGAACCCGAAACGACCTAACCCAAACCCGACCCGCTGAACCTGTTTGACAAGTCCAAAAGCTGGGTATTCTTAAAATAATTTCCTACATATGACGGATTTTATGAAAATTATTCTATTTCGCGGGCGATATTATCCAACTTTTCCGACGGCGACTCCTCCCGCCTTCCAAATTTGTTCATCTCTCCCAGAATATGTACGAGAACGAAAGTTTGATCTTCTAGGGTTTATCCGTCTGCGATTTCTCACCCAATCTCTGTTTCTATTCACTTCCAGATCTTCTCGAGGTGAGTTACTAGCACTGCCCAGCAAATTTATTTTCTTAACATCGACAATTGCTAAAAATTTAGGGTTCAGTTTGTTCGATTTCGACCTAACGATTAATCCCGGTGAAGACTGTTTATTACAATACCTATTTATCTTGATTGTCGCCTCTTCTTCCTCCTCTGGATTTGCACTTTGATGTCTATGATTGTCAAGTCTTTTTTAAGTCAACTTATGTTGTTAATAATTATATGCTACTGCGGCGAAAGTTTAGATTTTGTTTGCATGCCATGCCAACGAGGGAAATTTGTCGCAGTTCATCAATCTGTATTATCATTTATTCATTTTGGTTATCATTAGTTGATTAATTTCTAGAGCTTCGTTGATTTTGTGCTTGTTGGCTATGGAAAGCAGCTCGAGGGCGGTTTTATAACATCATTCAGAAGTAGTCAACCGTTCATCTGGTGCTCCATTTGAGAAGAGGGATGCAGATCTTCGTGAAGGTCCTCACTGGCCAGACCATCGCCCTTGAGGTGAAGAGCTCCGACTCAATTGGAAATGTCAAGGCACAAATTCAGGAGAAAGAGGGCATTCCGCCTGATCAACAAACGCTAATTTTTTATCTCAAGGAGTTGGAAGATGGCAAGACCTTGGGTGGCTATTTAATCCGGAAGGAATCCACTGTTATCCTTGTGTTTCGCCCTGGGGCAAGTATGCAGATCTTCGTGAGGACGGTCACTGGAAAGACGATCACCCTCGTTGTTGAGAGTTCTGTCACTATTAACAACCTCAAGACCATGATTTGGGACAAGGAATCGGTCCCACCTAACCAGCAGTTGCTGACTTTCGGTGCTACGCTGTTGGAAGATGGCAAGACCCTGGCTGACCATAACATCACCAAGGGATCGACAGTCCAGTTATTGCTTCATTATAGGGGCGTCATGAAAGTCACGGTGAAGACACTCTCTGGCAAAGTTATTATCCTTGAGGTGAAGAGCTCCGACACGATTGAAAAAGTCAAGACCAAAATTCAAGACAAAGAGGGCATTCCGCCTAACCACCAGAGGCTCGTTTTTGGTAGTACAGAGTTGGAAGATGGCAAGACCCTATCTGACTATAACATTGAGAAAGAATCCATTCTCCAACTAGTACTCTGTCTGAAGGACAGTATGCTGATCTTCGTGTAGACAAACAATGGTAAGACAATCACTGTTGAGGTGGAGAGTTCATACACTATTGATAAGGTCAAGACCTTGATTTGGGAAGAGGACTTCATCCCTCCTGACCAACAGTGGCTAATTTTTGGTGGTGCACAGTTGGAAGATGGAAGGACCCTGGCCGACTATAACATACAGAAGGGATCGGTTGTCCAACTATTGCTCCGTTTCAGGGGTGATATGAAGATCACCGTGGAGACACTTGCTGGCAAGACTATTGGTTTGAAGGTGAGAAGCTCCGACACAATTGAAAAAGTCAAGACGAAAATTCAGGACAAAGAGGGCATTCCACCTGATCACCAGAGGCTAATTTTTGGTAATACACTCTTGGAAGAGGGCAGGACCTTGGCCGACTATAATATCCAGGACAAATCTTTCCTCCTCCTCGTGCTTTATCTTGGCGGTGTGATGCAGATCTTCGTGAAGACCCCCACAGGCAAGACAATCATCCTTGATGTCAACAACTTCGAGAGAGTTGAAAACATAAAGACCAAAATTCAGGAGAAAGAGGATATTCCACCTGAAAGCCAGAGATTAACTTTTGGTCTTGTGCAGTTGGAAGATGGCAGAACCCTAGCTGACTATAACATCCCGAAGATATCCACTATCCACCTTAAGCTCTGTCCTAAGGGTGAGGAACACTAAAGGGGCCAAGAAGGGGATGAACTAAAAGCGGCAGATGAACCACTCTTGTGAATTGCTGAACTATAAGTCTATAATCCATAGCAAAGGTTAGTAGGATTAGATAAAATCTAGATTTTTCTTGGGTGTTGTTGGTCTAAAGGGTTTTCTTTGAATTGTTCTATCTGGGAAAGGATGCAGATTTTCGTGATATAGAGATGACATCATAGTGACTGATTTCAGTTGTAGTTACTTAGCTTATTCCTCAAGTTTCTGTAATAGCTTAGTATAAATAGCTTCTGTAATAAAGACCTTCTCAATTTTCTGATTGAATAAAAAATCAGTTTCTCTTCTCTCTCAATTCTCTCAATATGGTATCAGAGCTACAATCGATTGCGCTCTCTCTGTACTAGATCTCAGTCTCTCTGTGCTAGATCTCAGCTGGTCTTGCTCGATCTGAGAAAGTTGTGGCATCTCTCTCTTCTAGATCAACGGGATCTACAGTTGGTGCAGCTCGAGTGGTGGTGCTAGTCTTCCTTCACCATGTCTACTGATTCTCCTCAATCTGGATCCAGTGAATCTCGTCGTGGAACACAGATCACCATGACTGACCTGCACAATCCGCTGTTTATCCATCCCTCGGATAACTCTGGTATGAATCTCTGCTCAATTCAACTCATAGGAGAGAATTATCGTCGTTGGAGTAGATCGTTTACGAAGGCTCTTTCCGTGAAAAACAAACTGTGGTTAATAGATGGATCTTTAGCTAGATCTGCTGAGAATTATCTGCAGTGGGACAGGTGTAACGACATGGTATGCTCTTGGTTGTTAAACACTGTCTCCAAAGACATCTATAACACTATAGATGAATATGATACTGCCCGTGAGATGTGGCTTGATCTAGAAGAAAGTTATGGTCAAAAGAATGGACCTCTGATCTATGAGATCAAGAGAGAAATTCATGACTGTCATCAGGAGGACTCTGAATTGACTGAGTATTTCACGAAATTGAAGGGGCTTTGGCGCCGACAATCTGTTATTGTCCCTGCAATCAAGTGTAAATGTGGCCGTTGTGAATGTGACTTGCAGAAGCAAGCTGAAGATGCAGATCTGGAAAACAAGTTAATGACGTTTCTGATGGGGTTACATGAGCGATATGATGGAGCTCGACGTCAGATCCTCATGACCACCCCCCTTCCTTCTCCAAGTACTGCTCACTCTCTCCTTCTTCAGGGAGATCAAAGTCAGAGGTTCTCTGACAAGAAGAAGGCTAAGGCTGAGTCTGCTTCCACAGCGTTCATGGCTAAGCAAGATGAGGACAAGCAGAAACGATCTGCTCTTGTTGCTAGACAAGATGAAGAAAAGCCTGCTCGAAGAGACAAGTGCAGTCATTGCTCTGGCAATCACAGGATGGAAAGGTGCTGGGAGATAATTGGTTACCCGAGCTGGCATTCAAAGAGCAAATTCAAGCCTCAAGTCCCTCGATCTAAGGGCTCTGAGAACAGGAAGCCTGGATCATTCTCTACTGGTCCAAAGGCAAATGTGGTGATGAATGCTGCTCAGGATTTCTTGAATGCTGGAAACTCAGCACAATCTGGTCTCTCTACAGATCATCAAAAGCTTCTTGGCTCCCTCATTTCCTTCCTGAGACAAGCTGACAACTCTACACATGAGTCTCATCTTGCAGGTAAGCTTTGTTTCAATGTCGTGCACTCTAACAGACTTTGGATTATGGATAGTGCAGTTACAGATCACATGACATCTGATTGGTCTATTCTATCAGATACTGTTCCAATTACTACTCCCTCTGTCATCAATTTTGCTGATGGCAGTGCTTGTCCAATTACTCACACTGGAACTGTGAAATTGCCCAATCTTACTCTTCATGATGTTCTGTTTGTTCCCAGCTTTCACTTCAATTTACTATCCATAACTAAGCTTGTCCGTGAGTTCAGATTTCACATTGATATTGATTATGATTATTGTGTTATCCAGGACCAAGCAAGGATGAAGATGATTGCATATGGTAAATATCAGCAAGGCATGTACTACATGGATCCTAAAACCATGGGAAGAGTGCCTAGTGATCTTCCTTTATCCCAGCCTCATAGCTTTGCTTCTATGTCTTCTATCCCTTTATTTCTTCCTAAGAATTCTTCTAGTCTATCAAACACTACTGCCTTATGGCACTTGAGACTTGGGCATGCTCCCATTGTTAAACTAAAACACATTTCTGATATTTCTTCTGGCATTGAGCCTTGTTTTAATCATGATTGCACTGTGTGTTCTTTGGCAAAGCAAACTAGATCTTCATTTCCTTTGAGCACTTCTACTGCTGATCACATCTTTGAGCTTTTGCATTGTGATGTGTGGGGGCCTTATGATTCTCCCACAAGGGAAGGTTACAGGTTTTTCTTGACTGTGGTTGATGACAAAAGTCGAAGTGTGTGGGCATTCCTTCTCAAACACAAAAGTGAAGTTCCATTTCAGTTGCAAAAATTCATTACCTTGGTGCAAACTCAATTCAATGCTCAAGTCAAATCCATCAGAACTGATCAAGGCACTGAGTTCTTAAACCATCAGTTGACAAATTTCCTTAATTCTTTGGGGATCATACACCAAACTTCCTGTGCTTACACACCTCAGCAAAATGGCAGGGTGGAGCGACGTCACCGTTATATTCTTGAGGTGGCTCGTTCATTCATGTTGCAAGTTGCTCTGCCTATTCAATTTTGGGGAGACAACATCCTCACTGCCACTTATATCATCAATCGTCTGCCTAACCCTTTACTTAAACACAAGACACCTCATGAGGTTATTTTTCACACAGCTCCCAAATATGGTCATCTAAAAGTGTTTGGTAGTCTGTGCTTTGCCTCTATTGCTGTCTATCCTCATCACTCAAAGTTTCACCCACGTGCGGATCCTTGTGTTTTTCTGGGATATCCTTTTGGGGTGAAAGGATACAAATTATTCAATCTTAAAACCCAAAGAACATTGGTCAGCAGGGATGTCAAATTTTTTGAATCTGTCTTTCCTTTCAAATTGTATGCTTCTCATAAGCAAGATACCCCCCAGCCTAAGTCCTTCATTGATTGCATTGACCATAATTTTCCCATGGATTGTGTGTCTTTTGATCACATCCCTGTCTTCTCAGAAACCCCTCCTATGGATGCCCCTACATCAGCTTCTCATGCTGACTATGAACCTACCCCCGTTTCCCCTTGCTTTGATGACACTCCACCTCTCTCTATGCCTCTACCTAGACAGTCCACCAGAGAGCACAGACCTCCTGCCTGGTTAAAGGATTATGTACACATGGCCTCGACTGGTCCTACCTTTGCATCATCTTCCTCTGAAGCTAAGTCTCCTCACCCTCTCTCCTCTCTTCTCTCTTACTCCTCTTGTTCTCCTCCATATCAAGCTTTTGTTGCAAATGTAGCTACACTATCTGTGCCATCTTCTGTGAGTGATGCATTGAACAGCTCCTCCTGGTGTGATGCTATGTTGGTGGAGTTGGAGGCCTTGGAGAGGAATGGCACATGGGCTGTGCAACCATTGCCTGAAGGCAAATCCCTCGTTTCCTGCAAGTGGCTCTTTAAACTGAAATTTCACAGTGATGGCTCTCTGGACAAACACAAAGCTCGCCTGGTTGCACGGGGTTTTACTCAGGTAGAAGGCATTGACTACTCTGAGACTTTTGCTCCAGTTGCACGTATGATCACTGTACGCACTCTTTTGGCCATTGCTTCTGCTCAGGATTGGCCCATCTTCCAAATGGATGTCACCAATGCTTTCCTCCATGGTGACTTGGAGGAAGAGGTGTACATGACCCTGCCTCCTGCTTACTCTTTTCTCAAGCAGTTGCAGCTGTCCAAACAGGGCGAGTCTGTCCCTCCTCATTGTCCTCAGGGGGAGATATTTGGTGAGGCCAATGGTTCTGCTCTTGTGTGCAAATTAAGGAAATCTTTATATGGACTGAAGCAAGCTCCTCGACAATGGTTTGCTAAGTTCTCAAGTGCAGTACAAGGTGCTGGTTTTACACAGTCAAAGGCAGACTACTCATTGTTCACAAGGAAAAGTGGAAAGTCATTCACTGCTTTGCTTGTTTATGTGGATGATATGGTGATAACAGGAAATGATCATCTGGAAATTACAAGACTCAAGGAGTATTTGCAAAGCAAATTTCAGATAAAAGACTTAGGAGATATGAGATATTTCCTTGGCATTGAAGTTGACAGAACATCCAAAGGTGTGTTTTTAAATCAAAGAAAATACACTTTGGAAATGCTAGAAGAAACAGGTATGAGCAAAGCTAAACCTCTACATACACCTCTAGATTCTCATGTGAAACTATCTAGAGAGGGGGAGCACATGAGAAATCCTCATGTTTACAGAAGGTTGATTGGTAAGCTCATCTATCTTACTGTTACAAGACCTGATATCACATATAGTGTTCAGGTGTTAAGTCAGTTTATGCAATCACCCTGTATAGAGCACTGGAAGGCAGCTAAGCATCTTCTGAGGTACTTGAAAGGAGCACCAGGAGAGGGTATACTCCTTGACAGACAGTCTGATCTCAGGCTTAGGGCCTACTGTGATGCTGATTGGCAAGCATGCCCGATGACCAGAAGATCACTCACAGGGTTTTGCATCTTCTTGGGATCATCTCTGATATCCTGGAGAACTAAAAAGCAGTCATTTGTAGCCATGTCTACTGCTGAATCGGAATACAGAGCCATGGCAGCAACTTGTTGTGAGATCACTTGGTTGGTGAACCTTCTGACAGATCTGAATGTGAAGCTAGAAGAACCTGTTGAGCTCTACTGCGACAATCAAGTAGCTCTCCATATAGCTCATAACCCTGTGTTTCATGAGAGAACAAAACACATTGAAGCAGATTGTCATCTAGTCAGAGATAAAGTGATAAGCAGAGAGATTGCAGCCAAGTATGTCAACACAAAAGAACAACCAGCAGATTTGTTCACAAAAATTCTGAGCCAAGAGCAACACCAGAAACTAATGAGCAAGCTTGGAGTTGTAAATCAATTCTCCAACTCTAAGCTTGAGGGGGAGTGATGTAATGATGATATAGAGATGACATCATAGTGACTGATTTCAGTTGTAGTTACTTAGCTTATTCCTCAAGTTTCTGTAATAGCTTAGTATAAATAGCTTCTGTAATAAAGACCTTCTCAATTTTCTGATTGAATAAAAAATCAGTTTCTCTTCTCTCTCAATTCTCTCAATAAAGACCGTCATCACTGGCATGATAACCACACTTGAGATTGTGAGTTTAGAACCTATTGTTTTCTCGGTATGTTGTAGGGTGTGCTGATGTGTTCTCATATCTTAACACTTTTATATGTTTCTAGGTATAGCAGTAAGCTGCTTTGGTTGATTGTTATTGCATTTTTTGTGGTAGTTGTGCTGTCGTTAAAGCTTGCGGATAGATACGCTAAAGGGTTTTTCTTTGCACTTTAAATTCCTTGAGTTCTCTTGGCTGCAATTCAAGATCCTGTTTTCTTGCAAAAAAATGTGGAGTTTGCTGGGGCTGAAATGTATCGCTGTTAGGGAGGTTTTAGCTCTAGCTAAGCTTATCGAGGCTTTAATAGATTGTATATTTTAGGAGTGAATTCAGATTAATTCTGTAGCTGTCTGCAAAGAATTATTTGAAGGGGATAAGTCTCTGAATAGTGGTCTCTAACGTTTGATAGTTGTCCCAAATAAGTCTCCAATTTTTCAATTGAGCAATTAAAATGTTCAATGTTTCTTTGTTGCAAATGGATCCCCAACCTATTCACAATCTACAATAGTTCCCAGCGTTGAGTAAACAACTTGCAGTATTAAACATTTTGATATTTTTTTTATTAATGATGCTCTACTAAATAATTTAACAAAGGATCATATATATTAGGGGTGGACGCAAATCCCGGTCCCGTCCCGATCCCGGTGGAATTTGAGAGGAAAAAATGAAATCCCTTCCCGGTCTCGTCCCGTATATATATATACATATACATATATATATATATATACATATATATATATATACATACATATATATATATATATATACATATATATATATATATGGTAGGGTTCGGGTGAGAACACATCTACCGGTGAGAACGAAAGAAACATTATGATTGGTCCACATGTTCAAAAAGTGAAGGCCAAATCAGCATGCGTGTCCCTTCCAAATTAATTAACACCACCCATCAAAATTAATTAGTCCCTTCCAAATTAATTAACACCACCCATCAAAATTAATTAGTAACACCCACATGCACAATCACACGCGCCAACGACAAAGAAAACTGATTAATTACACGCGTCCATGCTGATTAATTAGAAAAGTTACGTAACATATGTAGAAGTGTTTACATGAACATTTAAAAAATATTTTTTGGCATTTTCACTTGTTAAAAAAATTTAAAAAATATATTTTTGAATTTAATTTAATTTTATCTACACATAGACACCCACTTTGTATATGTTTTGTGGAAAAAAAATTAACAAGAAGTGAACTATTTACTACTGCTGAACCACACCCAGTGAACCAAACCCAGTGAACCACAGCCAGTGAACCACAAACAGTAAACCACAACCAGTGAACTACACCCAGTGAACCACAACCAGTGAACCACAAACAGTGAACCACACCCAGTGAATCACAATCAGTGAACCACACCCAATGAACCAATCTTAACCAAATCCTGTGAACCACACCCAGTGTACCAATCTTAACCATTATTAATGAACCAATTATAGAGTGATTGACAAATCCTGTGAACCACACCCAGTGAGCCACAAACAGTGAACCACACTCAGTGAACCACAAACAATGAACCACAACAAGTGAACCACAAACAGTTAACCACACCCAGTGAACCACAATCAGTGAACCACACCCAATGAACCAATCTTAACCAAATCCTGTGAACCACACCCAGTGAACCACTCTCTATTTAGTCACTGAACCACTTTCTATTTAGTCACAGAACCACTCTATATTTTTTATAATTAAATTTTTTAGTCACTGAACCACTCTCTAGTTATTCACTGAACCACTCTTTATTTAGTGACTGAACCACTCTCTACTTATATGTGATGAACCAATTAGTATAAAATTAATGAACCACTCCATCTATTTGGATCATCTAGCATATCATTAAATGGGTACACCTACTAAAACTAATTTAACTAATTTAAGGTTCAACTTCCCATCTCGGATTCAAAGTGCGTGAAATATATGCAACGAGGTTTCGCATTCAAGATTCCTATACTTACATAGTTACATGGGAGCTTTGTAATCAATTTGCAATTACCAGGAGTTACAAGAAATTCGACATTGCTTTACACAAGGACCGATTAATTATCCTTCCACTACCACTAACTAATCATAGCTTTTGCCCTCAAAATAATAACAATCACAGTTTTTAATTAAAGAAAAATTGAAAACTATGTTGCCGGCACTCGTACTCAGCAAGGAGGACGACGACCTTTTGAGAGAAGTATCGAGCATCCCCAGTTCATGTCGACACCAGTAAACTCCAATATGAGGAAAGCCGTCCAAGGAGTGCCATGGGAGGTGGAGAACAGACTAGATCTAATTATTTCAAGGCAAAAAAACCCAGATTTTCACCGAATATGAAGATCCAGAGTCGGTGAAGGAGTGACGTGCGATGGCGGCGGTGAAGTCGGCCTCGAATCAGGAGCCGATGGCGGCGGCAATATGATCGATTTGGAAGAGGAAGTCGAGCACGCCGCGCCGGCGTAGAGATCAGAAGCCCTAATCGGAGAGCACAAGACAAAGGTGAGAGAGAGGGGGATGATGGGGGTTTTCAATATAGCAGAGGAACCGAAAGGTGAAGAAGAAAGAGATTGAAATAGAGGGTAGACAAAAACGCGTGATGGGGTTAAAAATTTAGATCTATTTCAACCAATGAGATTACTTCTTTCGTTCTCACCGGATCATATATATATATGCAAGGGTTCGGGTGAGAACACCCCGATCCGGTGAGAACGAAAGAAGCGTTTTTATTGGTCAAATTTAATTAACAAAAATAAAATTAAAAAATACTCTCACGCGCCTATTTTTTTTACTCCTTTTCGTTCTTTCTACTGTCTCTTCTTTCGTCCTGTTTCGTTTCAGATCTCTCTCGTTTATCCTATTGTTTGACCAATCAAGGCTTGTGCTTCCTCTGTAGACCTTCTCGCACACATCCATGGATGGATTTCTGTAATGGGATACACAGCTCCGACTAACGGCCACCTTGTCGGAGAAGAAATCTGTCGATGGCTTCCTAATAGTTGTCGTCCAACTGTCCAAGAACAATCGCTTCTGACTCTCCTTCTTGCCGTACTGCCACGGGATTGGCCCGCATAGCCGGTTGTGCCTCATCGACAGCGCCGCCAGTACGAGGCGATGTTCACCCGTAGGTAGCCTTTGATCTAGTAGAAGTTGAGGTCGACGGCCACCAGCGCTTGCTCCGCCCCGCCGCTTGGGCGTAATAGGTGCCACCGCCCCTGCCATCTTAGAGGTGCTGCAGCGGCGAAGAAGACGGAGGCGGAATCGCCGACGATAGGTGATCTGCGAAGAGCTCGATCGGTGACTAAGGCGATGGGAGCATGTTGAGGAGAAGCGATGGGACCTCCTTGTGTTTTTTCTTCCATGGTGTTGTGAGATGTGAATTTGATTTTTAGGGGGTTTATGGGCTAATTTGAGTTTTACAGTGATTTTTTAATGCAAGTTTGTCGAGATTCTTGTTTTCAACCGTGAAAGTTCCTTGACATGGTCAAGTCCATGGTCAAGGCAGCACATTTACATGTGGATGATGCTAGTGATAAGCTTGCAGCAAGTTTGTATATGTATGTTATTGTAGGAGGATGATATGTGAAGTAATTACAAATAATAAAGATGTAATAAACGTAAATCAACTTCTGGCCTAAGCAAATAATTACAAGACTTCCTCCCGTTGTAGTGGAAGGGTAGTTAGGATCGATCCACGAGGAGGCGTGTCAGCGGGATCGTAGTAGCGTTGGAAATTTCACGTCTGCGTCGACCAGAAGCCTCGATTTCGACCTTGGGCCTCGATGTCGACCTCGGCTGTCGATGTTCTCTGCAACAGAAGACCTCCAGAGACAAAAACAAGTGGTCGATATCGACTAGAAGGGGTCGATATCGATGTCAGTCCACGAAATCGACTGGCTCAGAAGTCTGTCAGTCGATACAGAAGGGTCGATATCGATGCTCAGCAAACTCCGCAACGATGTTCATCGTCGACTCAAAAAACTGTCGGCGAACTTAGTGGTCGATATCGACGTCTGGGGTCGATATCGATGTCTTCCTGCAGTGGGTTAGTTCTTTGTCGGCAACGAAAGGCCGAAGATTTAAGAATGGATGAGAAGGGATGAACAGAAATAACAGTGGTTTTGACTTAATATAAACTTATTTAAAAAGCAACTCCTAGGATTAGGGTTTACCACAACGTTCACCAATGCATGCGATAAGATAAATAAGACGGACAATTGCGCTATTTCACCCGAGGGACAAGCTTTCGCCGTACACGAACTCTTAGGATTACTCTTACAAATAAACCTAATTGTCTCTACCAATTTTATGTTTATAACTCAAGTTGTTAGCATGAATCCCTTTTCTTTCGATTAGGACTAAACATAGAATCGTAGGAGGAGAGATAGACACAACGATATCAACATCAAATACTAACCTCAAGCGCGCATGGCTAACGTCGGGCTCACCCCGACCCTAAGAGCTTTAGGGAACTACTCGCTTCTCATCATGAAACTCATTGTTGATTGAAATGAAGAAACTTGCATTAAAATAAAGTTCGAAGCTTTACAACTTAACGTCAACTTTCGCAAACGTCAAACCCTAAAACTTCTCTCTAACTCTATTGAATGTAATTGAACTCTAAAATTGGATTGGATGATCTAACAAATCAGCCCCTAGGGCTTTATTTATAGGATACTAATCCTCGCTATCCAAGGATTGTAACTCCTATCTAAACTATGAACTCTATCCAAACAATTAGGATAGGTCTTTTATTTTGATAAAACTTAAATAACTCTTCAGCTGCCATCTATCTTGAAAGTATGAGATAATCCCCTGCCTCATTGAAGATATAGTTCAAATCCGCATTCGAAACCGAATCTATCTTCTGTCGAGATAAGGGGTCGATATCGACACCAGAGGTCGATATCGAGGTCTCTGTTCCTGCTCGACTTGTTCAGCTCTGGTCGATGTCTATGTTGAGGTCGATATGGGGGTCGATATCGACACCGGGGGTCGATATCTGGGTCTAAGGTCGATATCTACCTCTTCTCAGCTTCACTTGATGTCTATGTTGAGGTCGATATCTATGTTGAAGGTCGATATCTACACCAGAGGTCGATATCTATGTCAGGGGTCGATATCTACCTCTGCTCAGCTTCACTTGGCTTCTTCGTTTTGACTCCGATTTCGCTCGAATTCCTGCATGGTTAGCTTCAAAACTTGTGCATACCCTATTTCTTGCATTTTAGCCCATTCTTACACAAGTTTATATTCTTTTGAACATTTTCTTTGGAGATTGAATGAAATATGAAGTCAAATAATGCAATAAAAAGAGATATAAATATGTACATCAATGTACTGTATGATTTGGTGCTTAATGGGTTGGAGTTATTTTGAACCATTCCACCTAAAAACGTGTGAACCATTATTGAAAGAATAAAAGTAAAAAAATGAATTTAACCATTATAATTAAAAGAGTAAATAGAAAGTGGTTCAGTGACTAATAGAGAGTGGTTCAGTGACTATAAATTTAATTATAAAAAATATAGAGTGGTTCAGTGACTAAATAGAGAGTCGTTCAGTGACTAAATAGAGATTGGTTCAGTGACTAAATAGAGAGTGGTTCAGTGAATAATTAGAGAGTGGTTCAGTGAATAAATAGAGAGTGGTTCAGGGACTAAAAAAATTTGATTATAAAAAATAGAGAGTGGTTCAATGACTAAATAAAGAGTGGTTCAGTGAATAAATAAAGAGTGGTTGAGTGACTAAAAAATTTAATTATAAAAAATAGAGAGTGGTTCGATGACTAAATAGAGAGATTGGTTCAGTACACTCACCACACCACCGTTCCCATGTATGTAGAAATTGGTTCACAGGGTGTGTTTCACAGGATTTAATTAAGATTGGTTCAGTACATGTATGTAGAGATTGGTTCACTGGGTGTGGTTCACATGATTTAGTTAAGATTGGTTCACTGGGTGTGATTCACAGAATTTGTCAATCACTCTATCATTGGTTCATTAATAATGGTTACGATTGGTTCACTAGGTGTGGTTCACGAGATTTGATTAAGATTGGTTCACTGGGTGTGGTTCACAAGATTTGGTTAAGATTGGTTCACTGGGTGAGGTTCACTGGTTGTGGTTCACTGGGTGTGGTTCACTAGGTGTGGTACACTGGTTGTGGTTCACTGGGTGTGGTTCACTAGGTGTGGTTCACTGGTTGTGGTGGTTCATTGGGTGTGGTTCAACAGTAAATGATTCACTTCTTGTTAATTTTTTTTTCCAAAAAACATATATAAAGTGGGTGTCTATGTGTAGATAAAATTAAATTATACTCAAAAATATTTTTTTAAAAAATTTTTTACAAGTGAAAATGCCAAAAAATAATTTTTAAAAGTTCATATAAAGTATTTCTAATGTATACGTAGGTTCTGTAATTAATTAGGATAAGCGCGTGTAATTAATTAGTTTGTTTGTGAATTGGCGTGTGTGATTGTGCAAGTGGGGGTGTTACTAATTAATTTTGGTGTGTGCTACTAATTAATTTCAAATGGGACGCGCATGCTGATTTGTCATTTTTTTTGGACACATGGACCAATCAAATTGTTTCTTTCGTTCTCACCGGTAGAGGTGTTCTCACCCGAACCCTACCCTATATATATATAGTGCATCAGTGTATGGATCATTTGTGCACAAGCCTTAGGGTGTGCACTATGCACAAATATTATTCGGTGAAATGTGAAACGTTATTCGGTGAAATTTGAAGCATTATTCAGTGAAATGTGAGTATTGTTTAGGGGAATGTGAAATATTATTTGGTGAAATTTGAAACATTTCGTATAAATTGTAAGTATTGTTTAGGGAATTGAGGTTTCTTTTACTTGAAATGGATGAATAAAAAAACTAAACATTTTTCGGTGGAATGTTACAAATTATTCAGTGGAATTGGGACATTTTCATCTGAACTGAACGGAAAAAAAAACATAACAGTATTCGGTAGAATGTTTCACATTTCACCGAATAATGCTTCAAATTTCACCGAATAATGTTTAACATTTCACCGAATAATATTTGTGCACAGTGCACACCCTAAGTGGTGTATATGGGGTGGTTCGGGTGTGCACACCCCTTAGGGGGTGCATTGTCCACAAATATTATTCGGTGAAATATGAAACATTATTTGGTGAAATTTGAAGCATTATTCGGTGAAACGTGAAACATTCTACCGAATACTGTTATGGTTTTTTTTCGTTCAGTTCAGATGAAAATGTCCCAATTCCACTGAATAATTTGTAACATTCTACCGAATAATGTTTAGTTTTTTTATTTATCAATTTCAAATAAAAGAAACCTAAATTCCCTAAATAATACTTACAATTTATACGAAATGTTTCAAATTTCACCAAATAATGTTTCACATTCCCCTAAACAATACTCACATTTCATCGAATAATATTTTGTGCACAGTGCACACCCTAAGGCTTGTGCACAAATGATCCATACACTATATGTATATGTGTGTGTGTATATATATAATACGTGGAACATTAGTTTTAATTTTAGTAATAGTAATTATTTCGGAAATTTCGCCAAGTACTCCTGAGGTATGGCCTTTTTCGCGAGGTGTACAAAAGTTTTCCTAATTTTGCCTCGTACCAGACACAGGCTCAAATCATTGAGCGGTTGAGGAAGGAGATAGAGGACCACAGCGCTACAATCGCTAATGAAAGGGCCGCCGCTGTTGTAGAGCGAGCCCGCGCTGATAGAGAGGAGGATGCGCGCATACAAGCCCAGGAGCGGCTCAACCAGTATCCACAGATGGTGATGCAATACATGCATCCGCCGCTCCATGTTCCTAAATCTGCTATTTTAATTCCTGCCTCTAATTATGAGATAAAAATAAACTTCCTATCTGAAATTAAAAGAAATACTTTTGAAGGAAGAACTATTGCTGATGGTGCGAATTTAGAATATGTAAGACTAAAGTCTTTTCGATGGTCTCTTGCAGGGAAGGCATTGCAATGACTAGATAGCTTGGCTCCACGCTCGCTGAGGACATGGGCAGAGGTGAAGGATGCGTTCCTAAACAAGTTCTTTCCTCCATCTAAAACGGCGATGCTGCGACAAAGGATCACGACTTTCAAACAAAAGCCTGGTGAGACATTGGCATATGCGTGGGAGCATTTTAAGGACTAGCTGAGATCATGCCCTACGCATGGGCAATTACCATATGTCATCCAGGAGATCTTCTACAACTCCCTTGATGGGCCAAATAAGGAGAGAACAACTCTTACACCTCTTATCGGTACATTGAGCTTACACCAACGGAGGCCTGAGAGACAATTGAGAGGCTAGTCAACTTTGATAACACTTATGGGACTGCTGCGGCCTATGACTCAAGGGCTGCCCCATCTATGCCACTTTATGAGCCTCCAAAGGAGATTGATCCTAATGTGCGGCAACAATTCCACAACGATCAAATACGCCGCCTTCAAAAGCAAGTTAGATTCCTCTCAAACAATCAACCTTGTCAGGGAGTGTGGCTCAACAAGGCATAACACCAGTGCCTGCCCACATCTTGAGCAAGTAAGCATGGCGGAGCAACATGAGGAAGCTAAGTGGACGAGAGGCCCCTATGGGGGCAATCAGCAGTATTAGGGAGATCAACGGTTCCATCAACCACCACATCAACAAAGGGATCCCCCACCTTATAGAGCATCAGGGCACCCTGAGCGCGAACCAAGGAAGGATGACATGCAGATCATTCTTGATGAGATGCAGAGGAACCACGCTAAGTTCAAACAAGCAAATAACTCCGTTCATACTCAGCTGCAAGGCATCAACTCTAGGCTCGGGGAGATCGACGTTTGGAAGCGGAATATGGAGACCCAAATGAGTCAATTGGCGGAACAAATACCCAAACCATCAGGATCACTGCCTGGATCTACTGTGCTCAATCTTAAGCAAAAAACTACCGGACATATAGCGGCAATGAATCTAAGGAGTGGGCGTCAATTACAAACGCCAGAGCAAAAAGAGGAGGAGAAAGCCACAGAAGAGACATCGATATCGACACATCCAGTTGATATCGACCAAGGTGAAGTCGATGTCAAGCCTCCTGTACTCGATGTCGACACAGAAGCTGAGCTGCACCAGAAATCGACTCCTCCAGTCGATATTGACCATCCCCAAGTCGATGTCGACTCAACTCCAGCCGCATGGAAGAAGAAGGTGTTGCCATTCCCGAAGAAAGCTTTTAAGGACACAGCGGAAAAGAAGTTCAAGCGCTTTGTGAAGATGCTTCAAGGGCTCAATGTTTCAATTCTATTCACCGAAGCACTTCATGAGATGCCATCATATGTGAGGTTCCTTAAGGATATACTAGGTAAGAAGCGATCAATTGCTGAGATCGCAGAGGAGTGCAACAAGTTGGAGCTACCAGAGAAGAGAGCGGACCCAGGTAAGTTTTCTATCGTTATAGGCTTAGGTCAACATCGCTTTAATGCTTTATGTGATTTAGGCGCTAGTGTTAGCATGATACCACTAACCATATGGAACAAGATAAAGAAAGGTCCCCTAGAGTCTATGGATGCAAAGCTATTCATGGCCATCAATACGGTGGTGATTCCAACAGGGATGGTAGACGATGTGCCAGTGCAAGTAGGTAAGTTCTTTGTCCCTGCTGATTTTCTAGTTGTTGGTATGGCAGAGGACCCTGCTTGTCCCATTATTTTAGGAAGGCCATTCTTAGCTACCGTCGATGCCAACATAAGCGCGAGGAAAGGATTGCTCTCATTCACCATTAGTAATGAAGTGATAGAATACGCTTTCAACAAGACGATAAGGAAGCACGAAGGGCCTATGGAGGTAAAGTCAATCAAAGGTGTCTACATCACATGCGGGGAAGCAAAGGTAAGAAATATGACACATGAGGAGCTTGAAAAGAGGGCTATAGAAGCCTAAGTGGAGGAAGACGTGACAATCTTGAACGAAGGAGCCAAAAAGCCACTCAAAATCGACCCAGGTAAGTCGGTATCGACTGACATAGTTCAAGATTCTGTGCCAGGTTATAAGTATGGGGTCGACGTAGGAGAGGAGAGCTCGAAATCGAGCACAGAGGTCGACATCGACCAGGACCCTGAGCCGAAATCGACTGCCCCAGAAGTTGAAGGTGGAGCAAGTACATTGATATCGAGTCCACCATGTCGAAATCGACTAGACCATGTCGAGCAGAAATCCTCCTCATCGACAGAACCTCTAGGAGCTGAACAGAGGTCGATATCGAGTGATGCTGATCGATATCAACTAGACCTAGAGAAGGAAAAGGTAAGCCAAGGTACGGATTCCTCTTTTTCTATTTCAATTAAAGATTTATTGCTTTTTGGAAGAGGTTTGCCTTGGTATATGCGCTTGTGAAGGGTATCCAATGATGATCCAAGCAACTATGAAGTAGGAGATAAGGTGTATATCTCTAAGTCAAAGGATCATTGGTTCCCGAGTAGAATCAAAACAAAGAGGATGGGACCCTTTACTGTGAACCAAATCCATCTATAAGAGGATGGGACCCTTTCCCGAGTCAAAGGATCTATAAGAATGGAGTGCTATTTGAGGCCCAGGCTACATGGGCTCTGCAGATGCCGCCTTGAGAGCATGAAAGAAGAAGTCGGCCTAGCGACTATAAAGTCTAGAGCTTGTAAAAAGACAATCAGTTTTAGGTTTTGAACACACTTTTTGGTTTTGTCTTGAGACTATATGTTATTTTTTTGGTTTTTGTTTTTATTTTTCTAACGAGTTTCAGGAAAGAGAAGCAAAGCAAAAGATAGATCGAAGTCGAGTAAAGTGTTCGATATCGACCAAAAAAGGTCGATTTAGATAGCTGTGGTCGACTGAATCACCCTGAAGCTTGGAACTACGAGAAATCGAGTGAGACAGATCGATATCGGCTGGTCCACCCGAAATTGACCTCACTTGCAGATATCTTCTACTCATGATTTTCGTTAATTTTTAGTAAGTTTCTTTCTTAACCCTAGTTCTTATACAGTGAGGACACTGTAATCTTTAAGTATGGGGTGGGGGAAAGGCTTACTTGCATATTTTTAGCATTTTTTTTAGCTTTTTTAAAAAATTTTCATAGCTTTTGCATATTTCTTTTCTATGTTTACGCATATTCATACATAGTTACTTTAGACATCTTTATCTTTAAGCATTATTTATCTTTAAGCATATTTATGTTTCGAAAAAAAAGAGAGAGAAAAATGACCCCTATCAAAAATTTTGAAATTTTGAATAAGTGTCATGGAAGCTTTTATTGAGCTCGGCGATGCAAAATTAGATTCATTAGAGATATAACAGGAAATTGCCTAGTAAAGGGAGTCACAATGAAGTGCAATTTTTTCGAGAAAACCACGAAAGAGAGGTAAAATTTGAAGTTGCTTTTGACATATGCATGATAAGATGATAGAGGACTTTATATTTTCCATACATGTGTTGAATTTCATACCCTAGCCTTACCTATGCATATTTGCAATTACACAAGCCATATATGAGCCTTATATCATCATTATTGCTCCACATATATTACATATTTCCCATTTTTTTATACCTTATACCCTATTCGGGGACAATGTTGAGAATGGATGTCATCTTTGGAGTTGTTATATGGAGTTTGTGCATTATTATTGAAGTTGTTGGCAGGAATGAAAGAAATTTTGAAATATGGAAAATTTAATGAGTGAGAAAAAATCCGATCACCTCAGGAGATAAAGGTAGGTCGACCCTGCTTGTTGAGATGTTAGTTCAGCGAGATGGGACACAGGGTGAGGAGTCCCAAGTACTAAGTATCCGGGGCCATTCATGACACCTATGTTTGCGACTCGCGAGAAGGCAGGGCCAAGGTTAGAGAGGTAAAAGCACTATAGTGGAAAAAAGAATTGAGCGAAGAGTGAAAGGTGAGAAATATGATGAAGAAGGAATGTGGAAAGAAGTTGGAAGGAAAGTTTATTTCCCCGGATTTAACACCACATGGCCAAAAATTAGCCCACCTTTAGCCTTTTACCAATCTACCTCTCATAAGCTTGCAAAAGTCCTCTTTATTATTAACGCTATGTTACACCAAATTGTTTTTATGCATATAACCCTCCTTTTATGAGTATGATGTTGGTTTTATTCACAGGCATGGAATTGTGGACATTAGTACCTTTTCGAGGATGGCAATTGATTGTATGGACATATGAGAATGAATCTATGATGTTGAGGGTTTACTTTCTACCCCTGAATGACCATTAAAAGTATTGCTTGGGGACAAGCAAGCTTAAGTATGGGGTGTTTGATGTGCGCGCAAATTGCCAAATTTTCTATATAAATTTATGTCCATTTTGTTGTTATTTGCATGCATATTGGTTGGGAAATCATAAGATTAGTGTAGTTTATGCTTATTTGTCAAATATAGAGGTCTATATGAGAATTTATGTTATTTCGCAGAAATCGAGACGAAAATGGAGCAATTTGAACGAGGAAAGAAGAGCGGAAAAAGAACTCGAAGTCTACTGAAGAGTTGAAATCGACCTAAAGACTCGACATCGAGTAGAAACACAACACCAGAAATCGAGCAGAGTGGGAACAGAGCATTTCGACAAAGTGTGGTCGATATCGATGTCCCAAGGTCGATATTGAGTGACCTAAATCGAGTTTAAAGATAGAATTCGAGTGCCAATCCGAGGTCGAGTAGGACTGCTCGAGATAGAGAAAAGAAGAGGTCGATATCGAGGTTTGCTGGTCGATATAGACTGCTGTTGTAGACAGATCCGACGCTGTTTTTGATAGAATTCTATCCGAAGCGTTCACATCTATCCTAAAGTCGAGATCTTCTATCATATACCACCAGACTTGTTATCCCTTATTGTGAACTTGATATTTACCTAAGGAGTTTTAGTTATTTACTTTATTTAAGTTTTATCTTAGAAATAAAGATAGGTTTTCGAAACCTTGGATAGCGAGGGGAGAGATCTATAATTAGAGGCCATTAGGGCTGACTTTATTCATTCAAGTTCAGTTATTCAAACACATAGTACACGCAGAGTTTAGGAGAGAGAGAGAGCCGAGTGGAGTTGGAGGGAAGCGAGAGCGGATATTTGGCTTTATTCGAGTGTACTTTCTTTCTTTTGCAATTTCAATACAAGTAGTTTCTTTTCAATGATGATGAGTTCAATGACGACGAAGCGCGAGTAGTTCAACCACTTCTAGGGTCGGGGTGAGCCCGACGATAGACATGTAAGTTTGTGCATCAAAGGTATGATTTTTATGCGATTCCGTCTTCTATCCTATGCATGATCCTTTGCGAGAGTTGAGGAGATTCATTATTTGTATTATTGAAGCGAAAGCCAATCATATTGTGAATTTGGATTTGTCATGAAATTGGATAGTAACTCTTAGGTTTCATGCGAGAGCCTCTAATCACCTAAGTGTTGGTAACGAAAGTTATTTGACGGAAAGGCATCATCTTTCATGAATTTGGCATAATACTTGCATGGTTATCGTTGTGGCACTAATTCCCGACCTTGGAAGCTTTTAGTTTATTGAAGTTTACAAATATGAGTTTTTATTCTGTCCACTCTTCCCTCATCATTCTACATTCTTCGAACATCTTTTCCGACGCAATTTAGTACATTTACAATTAGTGTTGAAGACTCGATTTCGATTGCAGTGGTCGATATCGAGTGCTGACATCAATATTGAGTGAAAATCTCGACGTCGACTTTACTTCTATCTTCTGCAGGAAACTACTAGCAATCGACCAGAACTGAGGTCGATATCGACTGCAATACTCGATATCGAGTGGTCTTCTGGAGTCGAATTTTGATCGTGATTGCAAGATTAGGAAGCGCTGAGATACCTCCTCATGGATTCGATCCTGAATTACCCTACCACTACATTGGGAGGGATTCTTGTGTTTTATTTTCTTGGACAAGGGAGTCGGTTTAGTTTGATATTTATTTCAGTATTTTATTTAGCAATCCCTCCCCTTACGCATCACCCTCCATAATAGATTTCACACTCGCGATGCCGCCCCTACTTGCCACACTTGCTTCCATAGAGTTTGGATTCTCATTGGGTCCGAGGGAGATACTTCTGCCGCTGTAAAGTGCGTCTCCATTAGCAAGTGATAGGCTGACCAAAATGTGAACTTCATGTCTTTCATATAGTGACACAACAATGTATCCTTACTATGCTAGTTTACCATTCAGACGACGGACCTAGGCCATCGCCTAAAATGGGATTTTCGTCGCTGTTCATCGCCTAAAGTGTCATCCGGTCGACGTCATCCCTTGAGCATTCTGGTGATATATAGTAATAATAATGACCGTGACCTGATTACGCTTAGGTGTCTAAAAAATTATTTGTCGCATGAAAACATTGTTAGATCTCAGGGACTTTCTTAGCCCGCCCATTACCATTCTAGTGATGGACGACTAGATTTAGGAGACGATGAACATTCAACACCCTAATGTGCTCTAAGAATAAAAAAAATGAAGTCATGTCAGGACACGGGTATATCCTCATAAGTTCGTCATCCCCATGTAAATTCAAGCGTCGACAAACCTTGTATAAGTTCCATCTGTAGTAACCTAAGCAACCATTAGAAGTGACTTTAAGCGACGGGTATATCCTCATTTGTTCATTGCCCCGATGTGATCCGAGAACTTTATAAAATATAAAAGTAGACCCCGGCGACGGGAGGGGGGGTTCAAATAAGTTCATCGCTAGATTGGGGGTCGGTATGAGCATACTGGGTCGACATGGGGTCGTGGTAGAAGGTTATTATTGATTTGCTACTCATACCCACACTACTAGAATTCTGTTATTTAACATCGGTTCATTAACATCAATCGGAAAAACCTGCCATGTTAAACATTTTTTTGACATCGGTTTCTAAATTTGAGATGTTAAAAATAAAATAAACATCACCCTATATTTAGACAGATGTTAAATATTTATTTTGAATTTTTTTTTGAAAGGCGCGGAGTCAAAACATGAATTAATTTAAACACCCGCCCAACACTTTCACCCTTCGCCCTTGACCCCCACATCGTGGCTCTCTAGAGACGACAAATTGGGGCTGACGGGGAAGAGTGAGAAGCGAGCTAGTGAGGACAGGGATGTTCGATGGCGATGTGGATCGAGGGAGGGAGAGTTCCTGCAAATCTGGCTTCCAGGTAGCAAAGCGTTCTTCTATCTCCTCCCAATTAGTCGTGAGCCACCCTTTTGCAACAAATTGGAAATGGATCGGGAGAGTACCTGGGCTTTGAGGTCGATGATGCCTCCATTTGCTCGACACGCTCTCCCGCCAGCCACCACCCGCAACCTTGGCCTGAGCCGCTGCATCACCGCCCTCCACCGTCACCCGTAGCCAGCAAGCACCACGCTGCCATCGTCGCCTTGGCCGCCCGCAACTCACGGCCTAAGGTCCGGGTTTGTGCAATAATCTCGAAATTTCCCCTTGTTCTTTATGAATATGGTAAAGTTTTAACCTATAATCTTGTTTATTTTGATTATTCCTTATCAATTTGATGATATTGAGTTGTTTTGGGAGTTTCAGTATTTTTAGGGTTTAGAAATTATAGTGGTTGAATTTGATTTGGGTGAAAATTGGTAGACTGATTTCTTCAGTAGACTGATTCTTTTAAAGGGAAATTGATCTTCAGAATCTGAATCTCCTCTGGCTTCCCATTTTCTTCTCAGTTGCGTGAACAGCGGCGGAGGCTCCATGTTCGATTCTCTTTATCTCGTTTTTGCTAGGTTGTTTTTACAACTTGTTGATTCTCCTTATTTGTTGTGTTTGAGACATCTTTTCTATAAATCTATTTTATGTTTATAGCTGTTTTTTTCCTAAATAGAAAATATTGATTTCCTATTATGTACCTTCATACTCTTTCTTAAGTGAAATTACTAATTCATGTAATCATTGTCTTTATAAATTAAGATGATAAAATTGTTCTTTACTTGAGTTAACCCAGAACGTATACAACCATTGTTGTTCTTTATTATCTTCATCAATAAATCAAGCTGTGTTTTGGGGATTACAGTGCATTGTTGCAAAATCTTCTTTTCTATTTGTTCTAGCTAAGCAATTTTTTTCATGTAAATACTAATTGCACAAGAATTTTATGCAGAGATTTATTCATACCTCAAGCTGCATGTGCTTTTTTATTTCATAGGATGTAGTAATGTGATTTAGCTTGAAGTTGTGTTCTAGTATGATAGAGTTAAAAAGAGAGTTAACCAAGGGTACCTCTTACACACACTTCCTTTATCATTGACATTACCTTTATTTTACTCTTCTATCATATATGCTTATTTAATATATCTTCATAAATTTAAGTATTCCATTATTTTATATCTACAATTGTATCTCAAATAGAAGATACAAGTTATAACTTGTAGATCTACGGTTTGTTTGCTGTGATTTTTTTTGTAGATCTAAGGCTGTAAATGTGAACTTGTGATTGTAGATTTGGAGTTTTCCTTGGATATTTCATACTCCTATCAATCATATATTAGATTTGGAGTTTCAGGTAAGAATACACTCCTTCTTCCTTGAAAATTATGCAGTGCATTCACTTTCATGAAATCTGGGTGCAGGTTTACTTGACTCACTTTGCATCTTCACTAAATTGCTCTTTGGTTAAACCTGGGTGTTTGGTTTGTATTGATAATGATTCTTGCTTCTTGTTCTTCTTCATCTTCTTTTTTTTTTAATTGCTCTCACTTATTTCCTCTTGCAACTGTTTTCAGGTACTGGTTTTCCTTCCTTCAGAACATTGCAGTGTACACCTAGCAGGTATCTTCAGATGTCCGGGGATCAGTATATTGCACATGATGCTGTAATATTTAGTCTTCCATTCTCCGTGTAAAATAAAATAAGACCTTTCCCCTGATTATCCTTGTTGAAGCATCACTCTTTACACCTTTGTTGTTATTTTTCCTTTTTTCTTACGTTTCTGTTGCAAATACATATATACATTATATATATTTATTGGTTATTTTTGTTTGCATATATTTATTCATTATCTGAAAGGCCACTTATATTCTCTTATTTTCACCTGACTTATGTAAAGTTTTAATGTTTTATTTGGTTTCTTGTCAGGTATATCTAGCTGGGCAAATGACAAGGAAGCAGCCACTTTAAGAATTAGATTTGTAAATTGTTTTCTTCTTGGGTGAAAGCTTATTAGTATATGACTTGCCCTTCTTTGTCTGCTTTCCTAGTTTTGATTTCTTTGCTGTATAATATGAAGTTGGACTTGATTTATGATTGTTATTTAGAAAATAGAAGCTTTACCAATTTGTATTAGTGTCTTTGAAAAGGTTTCCACCAGGGAGGAGCAAACAGAATTCATCACAAAAACAAAAACACGAATGCCTCAATAGTATGATCCGGGTGCCTGATTGGGCTTTTGAGGCCGCTGGACAAGAGATGAGAGGCATGGGCCAAGATGCTGCTACCAATCATCCAGGAGTTTACTTGACTGCAGCTCAGGTACCTGCTAGCATGTTGATTACGATCTTTGATCCTATGTTTGCAAATCTCTCTCTAGTAAATTGATGAGGGACCATCCGAGCCTAGGCCTCCTCCAAATGCACCAATGATGACGAATGGGCCAATGACTCGAGCTCGTGCCAAGAAGCTTCACCAAGCTCTTCTTAATCTCGTGAGTCATGCCTTAGCTAAAGAGGACTTGGAATCAACGCAGCCCAAGCCACGGACCCTTTCTCGGATTGGTGCCGAGGCTGTACCGAGCACCACGCAGCCCATGACAACCACTAACGGCTAGTTGTCCTAGTCTTTAGGCTTGTCCTAGATTTTAGGGATTCGATTGGCCATTTTCTGAATTTCTTTTAATTTGCTGAATTTCTTTTAATTGTCATTTATTTTCAGCTTTTTCTATTTCCATCTAAAGCTATAAATAAGCCTCTAGGCCGGTTGTAATGACACACAAAATTGATCATTTTTATTCATCTTATGAGCATTGCTTTGCAAGTCAAATTGTCTTGAGTGTTTCAAGATTGCCGAGAGTTCTTGGTGTTGAATCCCCTTGGTTTGTCTTGTGTGTGTCGATCTTCGCTAGTTGATTGGTGCTATCAAGCTCCCACGAGCCCCCTTCTCGTGCTCCTTGGATACGTCCCTGGTTGTGTGAGATTGTAGAGATTGGTTAGCTAGTCGTTGGTTTAGGACTTTGTTCAATTGGGATCAAGGGTCTATTCGCTCGTTCTACCTAGATTTTCTCATCCATTTATCTTTACTTGTTGAGTCATTTTGAGTTCCATCAAGTTCTATCTCATCTCACTTGTTACCTTTGTGTTTTGTGCTTGTTGTCGAAAGATCGGGACATCCACGGCTAATCCCCGTATCAAATTGGTATCAGAGCTTCGGCTACCGACATCAAGTGTCTCATCTCCATTGTCATCATCAAAAAGCTCAAAACTCCATTGGAGTGCAAGGTTTGATCGTCTCTTCTTTTGTTTGATTTTTCTTACTATTAGCATTGGTTGTTGTTGGTTTGCTTAGGCATTACCTTCTGCCGACCCCATCACCAATTCATCACCACCATACCGCCACCCTATCACCACCACCAGACCACCATTCGACCACCCTTTCATCACCACCAAGAAAAATCAGATTTTTGGTTTACTGTTTTTGCTATTTTCTGAAAAACAAAGACAAAGTCAAAAAAAAAATCCCTACATTTTAGCCATACCATTTCCAGCTCCTATTTTTTTAGCCACACATCCATCCCAACGGCTCTATTAGTTACAAGGTCTCTTTTATTGTCATTTTCAGATTTTTCATTTGTGTCATTTGTAGTTTAATTTTTGAGAGTCAAGAAAAAAAAATCAGACTTCAAAAAAAAAAAGAAAGAGAAGTCAACAGTGAACAAAAAAAAAGAAAGAAAGAAAAAAAAAATTTCAAAAAAAATCAGATTTGAGTTGCATTGTTGTTGATTGTTCTAAGTGTACAAGAGAAGTGCAAGAGTAAGCATTGCAAGTGAACAAGAGCCATTGTGAGCCAAGAAAGCCTAAACACCATCTTACCATTCAACCTATCCTTAGCCTACCAACAACTATCTTGCTTGTTGTTTGAAGGTTAGACAAGGTTGATTTGATCAAGTTTTGTGCTTAGTCCTTTCTTACCATTTTATTCTTGTCCCTTGTTTCTATTATCTCTTGATCTCACTTTTCCTTGATTCATTTCTGAGATTTCGAGCTTGGAACCTTATCATTGATTGTCTAGCTAATCTCTTTTGGTTAGAGGATTTTTTATTGTCCTTTTGACTAGCTTGAGTGATTGACTATCGTAAGACAGATGGCAACAACAAGCATTTCAGCACCAAAGGGAGAGGAGTGCCGAGAGCAAACACTTGTGAGGGAGTTTTGTTTTGCCTAACCTTAACCTATTTACGTGTTTGTTTGAGTTGTGATGACTATAGATAACAAATCACCAAGGTCGGAGACTTCCGAGCCCATTTCCCCGGAGTTGTTCAACATGTTGAACAAAATGAACAGCAACATCACGACGTTGATGGAAAGGATGGCAGCCCTAGAGGCACGTCCTTCGACGTCCACGGAGATGCCTAGGGCACCCCAAGGCTAGCCTTCGGCTTCCGGACATCACAACCGCGTTCCACCCCCGGAGCACACCCAAGACAACCGGGAAGATCCTCCTAGAACTCCTATTTATGCACGAAATACCCCACCTAAAGAGAACGCACCTCCTCGTGAGAGGCGTGGTCGTTTTAATCATTTTCGTGATGTGCAGGATGACTTTGAGCCCTATGAACACTTTGAGGGTTTCCAAGAAGAAGAAGATCAATGGGAGTGCCAATCGAGAAGGCATGAACAAGGACCCCATCCACGGAGGCCCCGAGAGCCCGAGCAAGACGGAGTTGGCAAGGTCAAGGTCACAATCCCACCTTTTGAGGGAAAATGCGATCCGGACACTTACCTCGAATGGGAGACCAAGATCGAGCACATTTGGAGCTGCCACAACTTCACCGATTACAAGAAGGTACAACTAGCCACCCTTGAATTTAGCAGTTTTGCACTAATATGGTGGGATACCCTTGTGAAGGAAAGGAGAAGAGCCCTAGACGCACCCGGCAAACATGGTAGAAGATGAGGAAGACACCAATGCTCGGTTCTTAAGAATCCTACACCCTTACTTGGCTAGAGAAGTTGATTGTTATCCTTATAATACTAGCATTGATCTCTTACATTTAGTCGTGAAGGTTGATAGGAAATTGAAGGCAAGAAGCTTAGGAGCTCAAGGAAACCGGAGCTCGGGAAGCCAAAGCTATCAAGGCCGCCGAGTCACACCACCCTACGGGAGAGAGCCCTCGGTACCGAGGCAAGGCCCCGGGCATGGAGGAGAAGCGAGAACCGGGAGAGGATACTGCGGGACACCAAATCACGCAGCCGCGAGCGCGGGAGCGACGAATGGCACTCGGACCTCAAGTAACACCACCGGTAACACCAAGGGAGGTAACCCTAACCCAGCTCCGGTTTCCTTGAGCTCCTAAGCTTCTTGCCTTCAGTTTCTTATCAACCTTCTCGCCTAAATGTAAGAGATCAATGCTAGTATTATAAGGACAACAATCAACTTCTCTAGCAAAGTAAGGGTGTAGGATTCTTAAGAACCGAGCATTGGTGTCTTCCTCATCTTCTACCACGTTTGCTTTTGCCATAGCCAATTGCATGATGAACTTGGACCTCAAGTAACACCATCGGTAACACCAAGGGAGGTAACCCTAACCCTTCCGCTTCTAGAAATAAGGAAATTGTGTGTTTCAACACCATCGGACCTCAAGTAACACCACCGGTAACACCAAGGGAGGTAACCCTAACCCTTCCGCTTCTAGAAATAAGGAAATTATGTGTTTCAAGTGCCAAGATAGAGGCCATATGATGAAAGACTGCCCACATAGGAAAACTCTTATACTAGATCACCAAGGCAACACTTGTGAAGATGATATTGAGCATGATGAAGTTAATGAGTGTTTGCATGATGATTGTGATGCTAATGTGAATTCCTATGATGACTATGATGATAATGACTGCATTGAGTATGAACATGGTGAATGTTTGATTGCTAGGAGAGCCTTGCATGCTAAATCTACCCCATGTGATGATAACCAAAGAGAAAATTTATTTCATACGAGATGTTTAGTCAAAGGCAAGGTTTGTGATGTAATTGTTGATGGTGGTAGTTGTTGCAATATTGCTAGTGTAGAAATGGTTGAAAAGTTACAACTTCCTACTATACATCACCCTAGGCCTTATAAGTTACATTGGATGAATGATTGTGGTGCATTGAAAGTAAACAAGCAAGTTAAGGTTTCTATTAAACTAGGACATTATGAAGATGATGTGTTATGTGATATAGTGCCCATGCAAGCTTGTCATATTCTTCTTGGTCGTCCATGGCAATTTGATCGCAAGGTCTTACATGATGGTTTCACTAACCGCTATTCTTTTGTGCATAAGGGAAAGAACATCACTCTCAAGCCCATGACACCCACGCAAGTGGCCGACGAGTTTGAGAAGAAGAAGGTAAGTGAAGGTAAGACACAAGGGCCGTCTCCATCGAGCCAAAACGCAAGCCCTCGAGCCCCAAATGTTCTCTTTGCATCAAAGGGAGGATTTGAGGACGAGTACTTGGATGGGGAAACGACACTCATGCTCTTATGCAAAGAGTTGAGTTTGTTAAGTGAGGAGCTTCGAGCCACCTTACCCCCACGGATCTTGGCCCTACTTGAGGAATATAGGGATGTATTCCCCGAATAGATCCCAACCGGCCTGCCTCCTATCCGAGGGATTGAGCATCAAATTGATCTCATACCCGGGGCTTCTTTGCCTAATAGACCGGCTTATAGGATGAATCCTACCGAGACCCAAGAGGTCCAATCCCAAGTTCAAGAATTGCTGGACAAGGGATACGTACGAGAGAGCAAGAGTCCTTGTGCCATTCCGGTGTTGCTAGTGCCGAAGAAAGACAACACATGGAGGATGTGTGTCGATTGTCGAGCCATTAACAACATCACGGTCAAGTATAGACACCCCATCCCTCGTCTAGATGACATGCTAGATGAACTACATGTTGCTACTCTATTTTCTAAGATAAATTTGAAGAGTGGATACCATCAAATAAGGATGAGAGAAGGGGATGAGTGGAAAACAGCCTTCAAGACCAAATTTGGTCTATATGAATGGCTTGTTATGCCATTCGGTCTAACTAATGCTCCAAGTACATTTATGCGTCTTATGAATCATGTGCTTAGGAATTTTATAGGGAAATTTGTTGTTGTATATTTTGATGATATTTTGATTTACAGCAAGTCTCCCGAAGAACATGAAGCACATTTAAGGGAAGTACTCTCTACACTTCGATTAGAGCACTTGTATGCTAATTTAAAGAAATGTGAATTGTGCACTAATGAAGTCTCTTTTCTTGGTTTTGTAGTGAACAACAGAGGACTACAAGTGGATGAGGCCAAGATCAAGGCAATACAAGAATGGCCTACACCTAGCACAATCGGCCAAGTTAGGAGCTTCCATGGCCTTGCAAGCTTCGATAGACGATTTGTGAAGGATTTCAGCTCAATTGCCACGCCTCTCACTGAAGTAACCAGGAAAAGGAGTGAGTTTCATTGGGGAACAGCTCAAGAGAAAGCATTTGACACCCTCAAGCAAAGGTTGACCGAGGCACCACTCTTAGCCCTTCCGGACTTCACCAAGCCATTTGAAGTGGAATGTGATGCTAGTGGAGTTGGAATAGGTGGCGTGCTCATGCAAGAAGGTAAACCCATTGCTTATTTTTCAGAGAAGCTAAAAGGTGCTAGTCTTAATTATTCTACATATGATAAGGAACATTATGCCCTTTTTAGAGTACTTAAGACTTGGCAACACTACCTATGGCCTAGAGAGTTTGTTTTGAAAACAGATCATGAATCTTTGAAACATTTTAAGAGCCAAGACAAGCTTGATAGGAGACATGGTAGATGGATGGAGTTTATTGAAACATTTCATTATGTGATTAAATATAAGAAGGGTAAAGACAATATAGTTGCCGATGCCTTATCTAGGAGATATGCCTTGTTAACCACCTTAGACTCTAGAGTATTAGGCTTTGCTTATATTAAAGAGTTATATGTGGATGACTTGGATTTTGGAGATGTTTTCAATAAGTGTGCCGAAAAGGGGTCATTTGAGAGCTTTTATGTCTTTGAGGGATTTTTGTTTAGAAAGGATAAAGTTTGTATCCCTAGATGTTCCCTTAGGCTATTGTTAGTTGATGAAGCACACCGTTGAGGACTTATGGGACACTTTGGCCGAGATAAGACATACCACACCCTTAGGAATCATTTCTATTGGCCACATATGTTAAGGGATGTAGAGCATTGTTTTAAGAGATGCCTTGAGTGCCTTAGAGCCAAATCTAGGTTAATGCCCCATGGATTGTATACCCCTTTGCCTACACCTACAGCCCCTTGGGAAGACATATCGATGGATTTTATTGTGGGGTTACCTAGGACTAAGAAGGGGAGAGATTCGATCTTTGTGGTTGTTGATCGTTTCTCTAAAATGGCACATTTTATAGCTTGTCATAAAACCGATGATGCCTCTAATGTAGCTGATTTGTTCTTTAGAGAAATTGTTAGGTTAAATGGCATTCCGAGGACCATAGTTAGTGACCGTGTCACTAAGTTCCTAAGTTGTTTTTGGAAGACATTATGGCATAAAATGGGAACTAAGTTGTTATTTTCTACCTCTAGCCACCCTCAAACCGATGGGCAAACCGAGGTCACCAATAGGACGCTAACTGCCATCCTTAGAGCTATAATCAAGAAAAACCTTAGGTTGTGGGAGGAAGCTTTGCCACATGTGGAATTTGCTTATAATCGAACCATGCATTCATCTACTAAGCTTACTCCATTTGAATGTGTTTATGGCACTAACCCACTAACCCCACTAGATCTAGCCCCATATCCTATGAGGGAAAAGGAGTCTTTTGATGCAGGTAAGCATATGGAGTTCATCAAGGAGTTGCACGAACGTACGAGGCTAAAGCTTGAGCAAAAGGCCGAGTACAATGCCACAAGAGCTAACAAGGGACGGCGTCAAGTGATCTTCCAACCCGGAGATCTTGTGTGGGTTCACCTAAGGAAGGAGAGGTTCCCGGAGCGTAGAAAGAGCAAGTTGTCACCACGTGGAGATGGACCTTTCAAGGTGCTTCAACGAATTGGAGACAATGCATGCAAATTGGAGCTCCCGGGAGAGTATGGTGTGAGTGCCACCTTCAATGTGGCTGATTTGGTGCCTTATCTAGCTATTGATGAAGACTTAGGTTCGTGGTCGAACCCTTTTCAAGAAGGGGAGGATGATGAGGGACCATCCGAGCCTAGGCCTCCTTCAAATGTACCAATGATGACGGATGGGCCAATGACTCGAGCTCGTGCCAAGAAGCTTCACCAAGCTCTTCTTAATCTCGTGAGTCATGCCTTAGCTAAAGAGGACTCAGAATCAACACAGCCCAAGCCATGGACCCTTGCTCGGATTGGTACCGAGGCTGTACCGAGCACCACGCAGCCCATGACAACCACTAACGGCTAGTTGTCCTAGTCTTTAGGCTTGTCCTAGATTTTAGGGATTCTATTGGCCATTTTCTGAATTTCTTTTAATTTGCTGAATTTCTTTTGATTGTCATTTATTTTCAGCCTTTTCTATTTCCATCTAAGGCTATAAATAAGCCTCTAGGCCAGTTGTAATGACACACAACATTGATAATTTTTATTCATCTTATGAGCATTGCTTTGCAAGCCAAATTGTCTTGAGTGTTTTAAGATTGCCGAGAGTTCTTGGTGTTAAATCCGCTTGGTTTGTCTTGTGTGTGTCGATCTTCGCTAGTTGATTGGTGCTATCAAGCTCCCACGAGCCCCCTTCTCGTGCTCCTTGGATACGTCCCTGGTTGTGTGAGATTGTAGAGATTGGTTAGCTAGTCGTTGGTTTAGGACTTTGTTCAATTGGGCTCAAGGGTCTATTCGCTCGTTCTACCTAGACTTTCTCATCCATTTATCTTTACTTGTTGAGTCATTTTGAGTTCCATCAAGTTCTATCTCATCTAACTTGTTACCTTTGTGTTTTGTGCTTGTTGTCGAAAGATCGGGACATCCACGGCTAATCCCCGTATCATAAATAGAATAACTCCATACGTGGTATACTAATACATCATCTATCATTGAACTTGAAAACATAACTAGTAAATATTTCGAGTAGTTACATCCAAATTTCTGTTACATGAAATCTTCAATTGAAGGTCAGTCCTACTTGTGTCATTTCTCTCCTAATTCTTGATCCCATTGTTTCTTGGCCAATATCATGTTACTCTGCCCATCTATGTTCAACAATTATCGTTGTGCTAGCTTCTCTATGTAGACTCTTCTTCTCCATTCTTCCCTTTCACAGTGATTTGACAACTTGATTTAAATGCTTTGCTGTGAACAACCAAATTCAAAAAGAAAGAGTGTATCTACATGCTTTTGCATGCCATTTAGGTTATCTACTGTCTTTATTAAGATTAAATGCAAGTTAGCATGGTTTATGTTTTCTTTTTTGATTATTTATATCTCACAGGGTCTGCTTTGTCTTGACACCAGTTATTATTTGCTGCTAGTGAGTTAACTAATCTATTCAGTTAGCGAATCTAGCTATTCTAGTATCCAAAGCATCAAAATTTTAGAGTCGTTTCATTTGCCATGGTTAGGATTAAATTTTCCTATTATTTCATTACTTGAGTATTTGTTCTGTTAGTGTTTCTTTTAGTTCTATCTGTTGTCTCACAGCAACTTCATGGGCAATTTGTTCTTTGCACGTGTGATGAATGTTTGGATTTCTTTTCAGCTTCAATTTCTTTTAGCACACTCCTCTATTTGTGCAGAGAAGATGAACGTTGCAGGGTTATGGTCGAGATGGCTTCCATTACACGTGCTGGATCTTTTCATGTTTTCTTCAATAAATTATAGGAGGTTTGCTTGCCCAGGTGAAGATCTCTTATGTTGGTGTATGTTTGTGCTTATAATTTTGACTAAAGGATGATCAAAGTCAAAGATCTCTTATGTTGGATGAAATCATAAGACTTCTAAGTTTAAAGGTCTACTCAACAAGAAGTTAATTGTTTAGATACAAACAAAGGTATAATAAAGCATGGAAGGTCAGTTTTAGAAGCTTTTCAAAGTAATTTTTATTGATGGATCTAGAGAATTTCTCTTCAGTTGCTTGATGTCTCTTTCTGTTCCTATTTACTAATCCAAAAACACAATCACATATTCATCTAAGAGGGGTAGAAAAGACAAATGTAAGGAGATAGAATGTTAGGAACATGTCACAATATCGACTTCAGAAGTTTGTTTGTTCAGTCACTGTCATACCAAATGATACCAAATGATAGTATACCCATTTAAACAGGCCAATGGACCTGTTTAAATGGGTTCAGGCTTGTTTAAAAGACATTATAGTGATCCTATACCATCAAGCATGGATTCTGTTAAAGAAACTTTAGAAGGGTTTTTTTATTAATGTTTTGATCTTTATTATTGCTAATTTAAAGCCTAATAGCTCAAAATGGTAGAGCGATGTGTTCAAGCACAAAGGTGCGGGTTCAAATCCCGTATAGGCTACAACGATAAAAAAAACCAAATATTTCATTTAACATCGGCTGAAAACCGATGTTTATCAAAATAAAAAATCGATGTCTATGTGGGTGATGTAAAAAGCCAAAACTTTTTAACATCGGGTAATAGCCGATGTCTTTGTATGTTATAACATCAGATTTAAAAATATAACCGATGTTATATAATTCAAAGACATCGGCTACTACCCGATGATAAAAAGTTATGATTTTTTACATCACCCACATAGACATCGATTTTTTTTTTGAAAGACATCGGTTATTACCCGATGTCAAATGACAAAATTCTAGTAGTGCCACCCTGTAAGTATACATACCGTCCCAACACATGGAGTGTCCAATTATAATAAGTTCGTGTCAGGCAACTAGAATACTATAAGTACTTCCCGTGAGGTTTCTAGTGACTAGGTTTTGAAACATGTTCTTCGCGTGAAAGTGTTATGGTATATTTTTTTTAAAAATTAAAGCAATGAGTTAGTTTAGCATATTCGTCACCTGAGTGTGTTTTGATTTAGAAAAATAATTTGAAATACCAACAACCCCTGTTTTATACCAAAATGCACCAAATCAATTCAAAACCTATACAATTCATTAAACAATTCACCAAATCAAAATGAATCAATTCCACACCAAACCTCAAACATTACACACCAAACACCAAACACCAAACATCAATTCCACACCAAACGTGTGCACATTCAACACCAAACATTTACAAATTCTGAACCAATTCAAAATATGCACTAGTGTACCAAAACACAATCCAAAACAACACATATACACAATTGTACAAAATCCAAAAGTTAGTGAAAGTTCAGAACATATCAACACAAATACACAATTGTATCAAAGTTGTTAAGAGCTTCTTCCATTCAGAAAAAATTCTAAAATAAATTAACCACATGTTTATCACTTTACACCCAAAATGCTATAATTCAAACTTTATCAATCACTATAGGCCAATTAGTCCATGCTCTACTGTATATAAAATCATTTCCAAGATCCTTATGGCTCGTCTGGCGGGAGTAGTAGATAAATTGGTACATCCACTTTATGGGGATTTGCAAAAGGACATTCGATACATGATAATGTCTTAATTGTGCATGAGGCCTTCCATTCGTTCAAAGCTAAAAATGGTGAGGTAGTTTGGTAACTCTAAAATCGGACATGGAAAAAGCGTATGATTGCATCGAGTGGTGATTTATCCGACAGGTTCTTCTAAAATTTGGTTTCCACTATGTGTTTGTCAACCAGATCATGGAGTGTATATCCATTGTCTCTTATTCTATACTCGTCAATGATGGCCCAACTAAACAGTTCATACCAGGGCGTGACTTGCGATAGGGTGAACCCCTATCCCCAATACTGATAGTACTTCAAGGGGAGGTACTAGCCTATTCACACAAGAAAAAATCTAAGCTTGGACTTGGGTGTCACCTTCTACAAACAAAGGTTAAAACTTTCGTTCCTCGCCTTCGTCGACCATATCGTGATTTTCTCTAACACTACCAGCTCATTTTGCTAGAAAGTGATCATGATTATCGACCAATACTGCCAATATCCGGACAGAAGGTTAATAAGCAAAAGTCTTTCTTTCAAGTGTCACAAGACACAACCCCACAAATGATTAAAAAAATCAGTAAGGTCATGGGTGTTCCCCCATCTACAACCTTAGAGAAGTACTTAGAACGTCCCATCATCAAAGGAAGGGTCAATAAAGAAACCTTTGCTAGCGTCGTACTTAAGAAAAAAGAACAACTTATTAAATGAAAGCGTCTTCCTTGTCTTCTTAGCGTTAAAAGGTACTCATTAAAGCTAATCTCAGTGCTCAACCCATTTTCTTAATGCAAACTTTCCTACTACTATCCTTAATCTTACTGGAGCTCAACAACGTTTATCATCAATTCTTCTGGAACAAGGGCCCTATGACCACCCCCCTAATTAGTTGGGATAAGGTTTGTGTGGATACGCTTGTTGGTGGTCTAGACATTTATAAGGCAGAGACTATGAACCTCGTAATACAAATGAAGCTCCTTTGAAAAATCATCATTGAACCTAATAATGTCTGAGTAATGGATTGTCTCTGAAAAATATCTAAAAGGTGCTAGTGTCTTGAAATACCACACAAAAATAATACTTCTTGGCAATGGTCAAAGATAATGTCGATTAGACAAACTTTTGATACTGGACTACAATGGTGTACTGGTGACGTCAACACCATTAATTTCTGGGACAACATGTGGGTGTTCGATAGCCCAATTCGGGATCGTCTTACCCATGAGATCAACCCCACATAGGCTGAATGGATAATTAGCCGGTTTTATTATAAATCGTAACATGTAGGATAGAGACCGCCTCATATGTGATTTAGGCACTACACTGCCAACTATTATATCAACCATGTCTGTAATATAGTTCTACCATCTAACAATATATTGGTCAGCCTATATTAGGGCCCTACATCAGTAGGTGATATCCGCTAAAGTGACCATATTTTATGCCTATTTTTACTTCAATTTCTGTCTTATATTTCCATTAAGGGTTGGGAATGCTTTCAATTTGTGTAGTATATGCTTATTTGCAAGAAATAGAGGTCTACACAAGTTTTTGTTTAATTGTGCAGAAATTGGAGCAGAATCGAAGCTCAAACGAGAAGTTGAGAACCAATGTAGAGCAGTCGACATCGATTGAGTTACTTGACATCGACTGACATGAATGATCGAGAGAAGAGCCAAGAAAGACAAGCTAATGGAGAAGAGGTCGACGTTCCCTAAGATCAATCGAGTCAGTCGACATCGACTGAACTCTCTAATGCCCGAGGTCGAGAGAAGCTGAAGCACTCAATGTTGACTACACTGGTTGACGTCGACTGAGCCATTCTGCGGATTTAACGCATTTTGAGGAATCCAAATTGAAGAAGATCTATCAAGCCATGATTTTACATCTTTTATTTTAGATAGACTATTCTTATAGGTATTTTCCTATTTACCCTAGGGATATAATTTATTTTCCTATTTATATTTTATCTTCTTTTATTTAGTTTTATCTTTTAAATATATAGAATTACCTTTCCTTGACTAGTAAGGATTGGTAGCCTATAAATAAAGCCCTTGGGGCTAAGTTTTAGTTATCCTCAATAATCCTAGCCAAGACATAACACAATCACATTCAGTTTTAGAGTTTTTTTTAGGGTTTTAGGAAGCTTTAGGGTTTTGGCGTTTGCGAGAGTTGGCGTTAAGATTGTGAAGACTTCTGTTTTGTTTAATGCAAGTTAAGTTTATTTCTTTTATATCAATCATGTTTCTTTCTACCATGAGCGAGTAGTCGCTTTTCCTTTTAGGGTCGGGGTGAGCCCAACGTTAGCCATGCATGCTTCATGTGAATTCGATGTTGATATTTGTTATGTCTTGATCATCTCCTATCTTTTTGTGTTTAGCCCTTACCGAAAGAAAAGGAATTTATGTTAACAACTTGGATCATAAACATTAAAATCGGTAGAGATGGTGGGATGTTTTTACCAGGTGTAATTGTGTTGTTGGTCCTGGTCCCCCAAATACAGAAAATGCAGTTTTTATCTAGATGATCAGTCATAGAGAGAACATGTGCAAATATCAAGCAATATAGAACAAGGATGATAAATAATCAAATAATAATTAATAAGATATCAAATCTTCATAATTCATCCAACCATGTCTTCGAATTGCAGGGGAAACTAGGAGTTTAGCAACTCATAGTCAACGTAAATCTAATTGTCTCTCTCTCTCTCTAATTGTTCTCATTGTTTAACCACACTCAATAGATCTATAAAATAACCTAAAGTACTATCGTGGAAAACCCTAGGAAATAAAATAATAATAAACTAACAACAAGATCATCAAACGAATCGAATCTTTTGATCGCGTAAGACCGACAGGTGCTGGTAAAATAACGGTAGGCGTTGCTTTTACAGTAGCTCGATTCTTCTTATTTCTTCAACGTTATGCTCCATAGCTCCCTTAATGCTCTTTCCTTGGACTCTCTAATGCTCTAAAATCATCCTTTCTGAGTCTCCTAAACCTCCATTCAAGCTCGAAATGTAAAACAACAGAATAAACACAAAATAGCATAGATTCTGAACTCGAATACTCTAAATGCAAAACAATGTAAATAACACAAAACATATGCAATATGAATACTTAAATGCAATAAGACCTACCTATAACGCCTATCTAAAATATGCATTATCAAATCTCCCCACACTTAAGCTCTTGCTTGTCCTCAAGCAAATGAAGAATAGACATAAATCAATGCATCCCACAAAAGATTCCTTCATAAATCAACCTCATCAAAAGCAACATCAAATCAAAGCTCAAATATGAACAAAGCACATAAATATCATAACATGTACATAGATGATCAATTAGCCTGCATACTTATCAATCTTACCTCACAAGGGCAAATATGTGTTTCTCTCACTCTCATGTGTTTAGGCTTTTAAGCATACACTCAACTCCATTCCATATGCAAACATCATCATAAATATTGACACTTATATCACAAAATCTCCACCGGATACATCAAAGCAAAAAAGAAACATCAAAAGGACTTTCGCTCAATGGAAATCTTCAAAGAAGACTCCATTCGATGGGGTTGTAGTGAGGCTTGGTAAAAACATAAGGCAAGGAATTGTATTTGTTCATGTGATGCTTTCAATTCCGGGAAGTAAGATTTCTAAAACTTTCAACATAACTCAAATCAACTCAAAAATAACATCAAGCTCTTTAAAGAACATAACTCTTAAAAATATAAATAGTAAGCTCTAAAAATATATAAACTCTCAAAATATAATAAATCTCAACCAAAAATTTACCCGACTCTCATATGCAAATGAATAAACAAGGCTCTCATTTCATAACTTTTTTTCTTCTTTTTTTTTCCTTTTTTTTCCTTTTCTTTTCTTTTCTTTTCTTTTCTTGAGCCATAACATGAATTACAAATATGAGGACCATAAGCACATACCATTACATCTCACTCAAAACCATAACAATAAGCACTCACTTTAGCCTTTCCTTCAAAACTTAAAATATCATCCAAACCAACTCTAAATCCTAATTCCCGGATGGGTAAGACTTATCATAGGCTAGGAAACATGAATTTTGTGGAGCGTCAAAGAAAATGGCTAACGGCTCAAATTGGCTTCAAACAAAGACATAACATAGGGTAGGTATGGATAAATTGTGGGTAAGAAATATGCCTCTATCATATGCAACTCATAAGCAATGATAATGTATATATATAATTGGTCTAAAAAATAGATAACCATGTCAATACTCATAGATAGATTCATAGGAAGAGTAAATCACACAACAAAAGTGAAAGGGAAAATATGGTTGCAATCCCTTATAAGGCTAAAAATTCTCACTAGGACAATTCTTGTTGGATCTCAATCATGCCTATGAACTTAGATCATACATGCTCAATTACATATTCCAAGTCATATCTCATAAAATAAATCTCCAAGACAAGGTCAAATCATCCTGAATTTCATGGGATTTATATAATCAGGCCAAAATGAAATAGAGGACAAAATAAGCTAGATGAGTATTTGAATAACATATATGTATGTGATAATGCATATTTTAGATAGACATTATAGATAGATTTTATTGCATTTAGGTATTCATATTGCATATGTTTTGTGTTATTTATATTGTTTTGCATTTAGAGTATTCGAGTTCAAAATCTACGCTATTTTGTGTTTATTCTGCAGTTTTACATTTCGAGCTTGAATGGAGGTTTGCGAGATTCAAAAAGGATGATTTTGGAGCATTAAGGGAATAGAATCAAGGGACCTATGGAGCATAACATTGAAGAAATAAGAAGAATTGAGATACTATAAAAGCGGTTCCCGCTGTTATTTTACCGGTGTCCGTCGGTCGTGCGCGATTAAAAGATTCAATTCGTCCGAATATCTTCCTATTAGATTATTATTATTTTATTTCCTAGGGTTTTACACAAAGGTACTTTAGGTTATTTTATAGATCTATTGAGTGTGGTTGAACAATGAGAACAATTAGAGAGAGAGAGAAAAAGAGAGACAATTAGGTTTACGTTGACTATGAGTTGCTAAACTCATAGTTTCGCCTACAATTCGAAGACATGGTTGGATTAATTATGAGGATTTGATTTCTTATTAGTTATTCATTGGTTATTTATCATCCTTGTTCTATATTGCTTGATATTTGCCCATGTTCTCTCCATGAATGATCATATAGATAGAAACTGCATTTCCGCTTCTGATCGTAACGTCCGCTAAAATAACCATGTTTTATGCTTACTTTTGTTCCAATTTGTGTCTTATATTTGCATTATGGTTTGGGAATGCTTTAAATTTGTGTAGTATGTGCATATTTACAAGAAATAGAGATCTACACAAGTTTTGGTTTAATTGTTCAGAAATTGGAGCAAAATCGAAGCCGTAACGTGAAGCTAAGAATCAATATAGATCAGTCGATCTGTATTGATCCAGAGACTAAGTGCAAGACAAGTGAAGAAAGACTACATACTCGAAGAGAGGTCGACATGCACTGAAATCGACCGAGTTGCTCAATATCGACCGGCTACAAGTTGCCCGACATCGAGGAACTGATCGATGTTGACAGAGCTAAAACAGAGCCGAGTTCAAGTGGACACCAGGGTGGTCGACGTCGAGTGAACCAGTTGACGTCGACTGGACCTGTGTGCAGCAGTGATGCGTTTTGACAGTCCAAGTTCGAGGAGAACTGCATAAAGCCACGTTTTCTACCCTAGGGATATATTTTATTTTCTTATTAAGTTTATATCTTCTAATTTAGTTTATCTTCTAGTTTTGATAGAAATACCTCTCCTAGGCTAGCTAGGATTGGTAGGCTATAAATAAAGCCCTTGGGGATGAGCTTAATAAAATAAACAAATCAATCTCTCATTCACACAACAAACAATTACAATTCAGTTTAGGTTTTAGGTTTTAGGAAGCTTTAGGGTTTTGGCGCTTGCAAGAGCCGGTGTTGATATTTGTGAAGACTTCAAGTTTTTATCTTTTATGCAAGTTAAGTTTTTATTTTAGTCAATTATGTCTTTCTCTTCTACCATGAGCAAGTAGTTGCTTTTCTGTTAGGGTCCGGGTGAGCCCGATGTTAGCCATGCATGCTTGATATGGTTTGATGTTGATATTTGTTATGTCTTGATCATCTCCTACGTTTTGGGTTTAGCCATTATTGTCAGAAAAGGAATTCATGCAAACAACATGGATCATAAACATAAAATCGGTAGAGACAATTAGGTTTATTTGTGAGAACATATAAATCTATTTGTTGTTAACAACAAAAGCTTGTTCCTTCGATGTGATAACATAATTGACCGTGTTATTCTATCTTGTGCATGTGTGGTTAACGTTGTGGTGATACTTATCCTTAGGAGTCCTTTTTATTATTTTTTAAACCCTTTTAGTCATTGCTTTAAACTCTTGATTTTCTGTTCACATCTTCTTATTCATCCTTATATTCTTCTTCCATCTTTGTCGACATTTTGTGTCTCTATTTTAGTGCTCGATGTCGAATAAACAGGCCGAGATCGACTGCATCCTATCAATCGATGGTCTTCTGTGACGATCAACCATTGTGACTAACTCGACATCGACTACTTTAGTCAACGTCGACCGCTTCTATCTTCTGTTTCTGTGCAGGACTTCACTCGAGATCGACAACCCAATCAACATCGACTCTTCCAGTCGATATCGAGGGCTTCTGGTCGACTTCTGCAGAACGTTTGTGCGAACTACTATGGATCCGCTGACGTGCTTCCTTGTGGATCGATCCTGACCCTTCCATTAAAATTTTGGCGCCGTTGCTGGGGAGGCTTGAATATATTTGAGAGGCTGGGGTTGATCATATTGTTTATATTTTATATCAATTATCCCCTACATTAAAATTTTGGCGCCGTTGCTGGGGAAGCGATCATTCGCGCCCTTGGTAGTTTCATCTCACGTTCTTTTTGAATGTTGTCTTATAGGTGCATACGACGCGTTGATCGCACGCCTGAATTCGAAGGTTTAGATGACAAAGAGTGATTTCTTCATCTACAATCTAGGATCAAAAGAGTCATGGCTAATGAAGAGACTCAAGGTCAATAGATCGAGCGTCTCAAGAAGCAACTTGAAGATCATACAGCTAGAGAAGTGGCATAAAGGGCACGCGTCGATCGAGAGGAGAAAGAAAGGAGGCAATATGAGGCCCAACTCAATCAACTCCCTCAAACAGCGAAGCAATACATGCATCTAACTCTAACCATGCCTGAATCGGCTATTCTTATCCCTTCTTCAAATTTTGAGATTAAAACAAGTTTTCTAACCAAAATTACGAGACATACTTTTGAAGGGAAACCTAATGAGTGCCCTTTGGCACATATTACTACCTTTCTAGACCTTTGCAATACTATTGCCGACGGACCTAACCTTGAATATGTTAAAGTAAAGGCATTCCGTTGGTCTCTTGCAGGGAAAGCACTACAATGTTAGGAGAGCCTAACCTCGCGGTCACTCCACACATGGAATGGAGTCAAGGATGCGTTCCCTGATAAGTTTTTCCCTCCATCCAAGACGGTGGTGATACGTCAAAATATCATGACTTTCAAGAAAAAACCTAATGACATGTTGGCGCAAGTGTGCGAGCGGTTCAAAGAGCTACTAAGGTCTTGCCATGCACGGGCAGCCACCATATGTCATTCAAGAGATCATCTACAACGCTCTTGACATGGCAACAAAGGAGAGAATCAACATCTACACCTCCTATTGGTATCTATATCTTCAACTGCAACATGCTTGGGATACCATAGAGAGGTTGGTGGAATTTGATAACACTTGTGGGACTCCTGTGGCCTCCGACTCAAGGCCTGCCCCATCTATGCCCTTATATGAGCCATCCCAAGAGATCGATCCCGATGTTTAAGAGCAATTCATGAAGGATCAACTTAGGAGGCTCCAAAAGCACGTCAAATTCCTCTCTGCCAACCAACCTTGCACTAAGTGTGGCTCCGAGAAGGATATTACAACTACTTGCACTTACACGGAGCAAGTGGACATAGCGGAGACTCATCAAGAGGTGAGGTTCGTGAGAGGTCCCAATTATGAAGGATATCAAAATTGGGGCAATCCCACCACCCCAATACAATGTCAGGGACCCTCCACCTTACCGAGCTCCAAGCCATCTGGAGAGAGCCAAGGAAGGATGACCTCCATCTCATCCTCTAGGAGATGAGGAGGAATCGAGCGAAGAATGAGCAATCCAACAATGCCATCAAGACGTAGTTGCACAGGCTTAGTGCTCGATTTGGGGAGATGGATATTTGGAGGAAGAACGTTGAGACCCAATTGGGTCAATTAGCGGCGCAAATTCTAAGGCCATCCGAAGGGTTAGGGAAAGTTTGCCGTCACCGTAGGGTTAGGGAAACATCAATTCAAGGCCCTTTGTGACCTAGGGGCTAGTGTAAGTTTAATGCCCCTTTCTATATGGCAACTAGTTGGTGTAGGACCATTGGAGCCCATTGACATGAAACTCTACATGGCAGACAACTTTTTTATGAGATCCACAGGGATTGTGGATGATATCCCCGTCAAGGTGGGCAAGTTCTTTGTGCATGGACTTCATCGTGTTGGATATATCGAAAGACCCCAATTGTGCCTATCATTATTGGTAGGCCATTCCTAGCAACCGTGAATGCCAACATAAACATAAGAGAGGGCATCCTTTCGTTAACAGTTAGAGATGAAGTCGTTGAGTTCTGCTTTAACCCAACGACGAAGGAGACCAAAAGGCTAGAGGTCAAGAGCATCGGTATAATCAAGGACTATGTCCCTTGTGAAGAGGCAATACAAAGAGCTCTTACCTCTGGAATCCATGGAGAAAGTGGGCTCATACTCGAAGAGGAGAAACTGTGCACATATTGTTGATGGAGCTAGGCGCTGAAGAGAAGATCAATATCGAATGCAACCAGTCGACATCGACCAAAGTGCTCGATCTCGACCAACCACGATCGATGTCGACCACCACAAAAGCCTGCCAGAGTTGCTAAGAGCCTATGTATGGGGTACTCACTGATAAGACACTCGACGTTGACCACTCCCTGTCGATGTCGTCTGACCCCAAACCAGAAGATTGCTGTTTCGGGTCCGAAAAGGTAAGCTCAGGTATGGTTTCTAACCCCCCTTTGTCCTTTAATGATGATTATACTAATTGGAGGGTCAAAGCTCCATGGTTCACTAAAATATGCAAGGTAAGGTCAAGAAAGAAGACGGAGCCGATAGGATATGATCCGGGAAATGAGCTACATGAAAAAGATGCCATAATCATTGAACTTGGGCACTATGATGATGTCATTGATGATCCAAAAGAAGGGTCTAGCAGTAAGGGTCCCTACCTTAAAGGGTCGTGAGCATAAATTGAAGAAGTCGGCCTAGCGACTCAAATGTCTCGAGCGTGTATATAAACTTTATTTAAATTTTAAGTTATTGATTTTTGTTTTGAAAACTTTTTATAAAACACGGTTAATTTAGATATTATGAGCTAACCAAGGTTCAGGTTGTAAAGCATAAGGATACAACAAGGAAGAAATGAAGTCCCTTAAGAAGCAATCGAGATCGACCTGATCAATCGACATCGACCGTACTAGGGTTGAGCCACATCAAGCACAGCGTGATCAACATCGATCATTTTGGAACATCAAAGGGAAAACGACACCGATGAGGCCTATCGATGTTGACCACCCATGAGACCCTTGACTTTGACCATCTCCTTGACAACAATATGTTGCTGTCGACATCGACTGCTCTGGTTGATGTCGACTACTGGCAGCTGTCGACAACACCTGATTCTGGACCTCTGCACGTTAATATGTGAGTTCCTTCCTTTACACTTGTTTTTCTTTGATTTTGATACAGTGAGGACACTGTATATTTTAAGTATGGGGTAGGGGAAGAGCTTATGTGCATTACACGAACTTGTTTGCTTAGTTTTCTCTTGCATTGCTTCATATTATCGTTTTTTGATGAAATTTTTAAAATTTTTAGGTCTAAAACTGCTGAATGGTCTAAGTATATTATGTTCTCTTTGGATATTATGTTTCTATTTGCTCTGAAAGAATGATCCAAAGAAGTTTTTGAAAGTAAATGAAAGGACTCAAACCGCCGAAGAATAAAAAATATAAGAAAGTGTCATGGAAGTTTTTAATAAAACTCGATGATGAAAAATAGGTCCATTAGAGATATAGCAATTAAATTGCTTAGTAAAGGGAAGTCTCAATGAGGTGCGATTTTTAGAAAAAACCATAAAAGGAGGTAAAATTTGAAGTTGCTTTTGACATATGCATGATAAGAGGACGGAGGGCTTTATTTTCCATTTAAGCATTATTTTACCTAGCCATTACCCATGCTGATAAACTTTACATCATATTCTAAGCCATATGTGCTTACATTATATTTGCTCCCCAAGTTCTTAAATTGCCCTTTCTATACATCTTACCCATTCGAGAGATTATATTATAAAATGGAAGTCATATTATGTAGATGTTATATGGTTGATAAGTTGTGCGATTATTATAATGTTGATGGAAAGAGATATTTTAATGGAAAAATTAATGAGCGAAAGAAAATCCGGTCACCTAGGAGTTAGGTGGATCGACCCTACTTGCTTGAGATATTAGTTCGAGCGAGATGGGACATAAGGTGAGGAGTCCGAAGCACTAAGTATCTGGGGCCATTCATGACACCCATGTTTGCGACTCGCGAGAAGGCAGTGCTAAAGTCATAGAGGTAAAAGTATTATAGTGAAAAAAGCAAAGAGAGAATCAGGAGAGGATGAAGTATGTGGAAATATCACAAAGGAGAAAGTGCATTAAAGCAATAAAGAAAGATTGAGAGTTTCTCCTCGGATTAAGCACCACATTACCAAATATATCCCACCACTATACCTTTTACCCTTACTTCACCATGCGCTTAAAATTCCTCTTGATTATTAATGCTATGTTACAAAATTGTGTTTTTTTGCATAACCCCCCTTTTGTGTGAGATATTTCTTTTCATTCACATGTACTAATTTGAAGGCCATAGTACCTTTGCGAGAATGGTAATTTATTGTTAGGGTTATATAAGAATGGATCTATGATGTTGAGAGTTTAGTCCTTCCCCTGTGTGACCATTAAAAGTATTGCTTTGGGACAAGCAAGCATAGGTATGGGGTGATTTGACATCCGCTAAAATGACAAAGTTTTATGCCTACTTTTGTTCTAATTTGTGTCTTATATTTGCATCATAGTTTGGGAATGCTTTGAATTTGTGTAGTATGTGCGTATTTACAAGAAATAGAGATCTATACAAGTTTTGGTTTAATTGTGCATAAATTGTAGCAAAATCAAAGCCGAAACGAGAAGATAAGAATTGATACAGATCAGTCGATCTCGACTAATGTACTCGACATCTACTGGAGCAAGTGATCTAGGTACCAAGTACAATAAAAGTAAAGAAAGACTAACTACTGGAAGAGAGGTCGACATGCACTGAAGTGGACCGAGTTGCTCAACATCGACTGGCCACGAGTTGCTCGACATCGAGGAACTGATCGAGGTTGAGAGAGCTAAAATAGAGACGAGGTCGAGTGGAAACCAGGGCGCTCGACGTCGAGTGAACCAGTCGACGTCGACTAGAGCTGTGTGCAGCAATGATGCATTTTGAGAGTCCGAGTTCGAGGAGAATTGGATAAAGCCATGTTTTCTATTTTATTTTAGATAGATCTAATGTTTATGGGTATTTTTCTATCTACCCTAGGGATATATTTTATTTTCTTATTATGTTAATCTTCTACTTTACTTTATCTTCTAGTTTTGATAGAAATACCTCTCCTAGGCTAGCTAGGATAGGTAGGCTCTAAATAAAGCCCTCCGGGCTGAGCTTTATAAAATCAATAAATAAATCTCTCAATCACACAATAAATAATTACAATGCAGTTTAGTTTTAGGTTTTAGGAAGCTTTAGGGTTTTGGCGCTTGCGAGAGCCGGTATTGAGATTTGTGAAGACTTCAAGTTGTTTTATGCAAGTTAAGTTTTTATTTTATTCAATTATGTCTTTGTCTTCTACCATGAGCGAGTAGTCACTTTTCTCTTAGGTTCAAGGTGAGCCTGACGTTAGCCATGCATGCTTGATATGGTTTCATGTTGATATTTGTTATGTCTTGATCATCTCCTACCTTTTTGTGTTTACCCTTATCGAAAGAAAAGGAATTCATGCGAACAACTTGGATCATAAACATAAAATCGGTAGAGACAATTAGGTTTATTTGTGAGAACATATATATCTATTAGTTGGTAACGGCAAAAGATTGTTCCTTTGATGTGATAGCATAATTGTCCGTCTTATTCTATCTTGTGCATGTGTGGCTAACGTTGTGGTGATCCTTGGCCTTAGAGTCCTTTTTATTATTGTTTAAACCCTTTTAGTCATTACTTTAAACTCTCGATTTTCTATTAACATCTTCCTATTCATTCTTACATTCTTCGGCCATCTTTGCCGATGTCTTCTGTCTCTGTTTAAGTTCTCGATATCGACTGAACAGGTCAAGATCGAATGCATTCTATCGATCGATGGTCTTCTGTGTCAATCAACCATTGTGACTAACTCGACATCAACTACTTTAGTCAATGTCGACCGCTTTTGTCTTTTGTTTCCGTTTAGGACTTCGTGCGAGATCGATAACCCAATCAACATCGACTGTTCTAGTTGATATCAAGAGCTTTTAGTCGACTTCTATAGAACGTTTGCGCGAACTACTACGGATCCACTGACACACTTCCTCGTGGATCGTTCCTGATCCTTCTACTACAGTGTGGGAGTCTTTAATTTATTTGAGAGGTTAGGGTTGATCATATTGTTTATATTTTATATCGATTCTCCCCTAGTATTAGATCCCTATCTTTAGATTGGTTTCTTTGTAGCAAGTGGGGGAGTTGATTATGTAAGTCTATCAATTGCTCTGCAGGATGGTAACTAATATTGCTATTAGGTCAAGTACTTAGGTGAATTAATGTATTCTTGTAGTAGTACTTGAATAAGTGATTGCTCATGCGGGTTTAATCTACAAAAGCCAAGTCAGGCATAACTTTAGGAATACTAATGAAATCAATCCGAGGACCATGAATTCCAAACAATTGTTAAGATTACTATCTAATATGCTGAAGACATTAAATAGGGCCCTAGCATAGAATACCAAGTGGTATATGTTAGGTAGGAGGAAATCGAGTTCTTAAACAAATATATAAAATATAATTGCAAACCGAATCCTAGCCTATGCAAATAATTTGAAGCTTCCTCCTGTTGTAGTAGAAGGGTAGTTAGGATCGATCCACGAGGAAGCAGGTCAGTGGGATCCTAGTAGCATTGAAAGCTCACGTCTTTTGTCGACCAGAAGCCTCGATCTCGACCTAAGTGCTCGATGTCGACCTTGGCTGTTGATTCCTTCTGCAACAGAAGACCTGTAGAGACAAAAACAAGTAGTCAATATCGACTAAGGGTGGTCGATATCGATGTCAGTAAACAATATCGACTGGCTCAGAAGACTGCCAGTCGATACAGGGTGGCCGATATCGAGGTTCACTCGAAATCGACCTCAGCTAATTCGTGCAGAAGACTCGAGATCGACACAGAAGACCGTCGATCTAGGCAATGTGGTCGATATCGATTTTGGAGGTCGATATCGACTTGTTCCTGCAGAAAAGTTAGTTTTTGTCAGCGAAGAAACGCCGAAGAAATAAGGTTAAAAAAGGTAGCGATGGACAGAATAAAGACAGAATTTTTATGTGTATAAAGTATATAAAAGGCAACTCCTAGGACTAGGGTTTACCACAACGTTCACAAATGCATGCGATAAGGCAAATAAGACGGACATTTGCGCTATTTCACCCGAGGGACAAGCTTTCGCTGTACACCAACTCTTAGGATTACTCTTGCAAATAAACCTAATTGTCTCTACCAATTTTATGTTTATAACTCAAGTTGTTAACATGAATCCTTTTTCTTTCGATAAGGACTAAACATAGAATCGTAGGAGATGATATAGACACAACGATATCAACATCAAACAGTTACCTCAGGCACGCATGGCTAACGTCGGGCTCACCCCGACCCTAAAAGCTTTGGGAAACTACTCGCTCTTCATCGTAGGAAACATCACTGATTGAAAAAGGAAAACTTGCATTAATAACTCCGAAACTTTACAATACAACGTCGGCTCTCGCAAACGTCAAACCCTAAAGCTTCTCTCTAACTCTACTTCTAACTCTACTGTGTGTATGATTGAATGTGTAAATTCAATGTATAAAAACCAGCCCCCTAGGGCTTTATTTATAGGCTACTAATCCTTGCTAACCAAGGATAGTATTTTCTATCTAAACTATAAACTCTATCCAAACAAGTAGGATAGATCTTTTATTTAAGGTAAATATCTAAATAACTAAATAAACCTTTAGGGTAAAGAGTACATATTCCGAAGGTCGAATCTATCTAAATCTATAGATAATCCGTGGCTCTTATGGATAGAATTGCAATCCGCATCTCAAAAGCGCATCCAACCCGTGTCGAAATCTAGTCGATATCGACCAGATAGGTCGATTTCGACCTCGTTGTTTCTGCTCAACGGGCTTAGCTCTACAAGATTTTTGGAACTTGGTCGATATCAATGTCAGGTGATCGATATCGAGTGCTCTTCTTTTGCTGGTGTTCTTGTCTGTCTCCACACTCAGAGTCTATGTCGATGTCTATAGTCGATATAGACCAGATAGGTCGAAATCGACCTCTTCTTTTCTTTCCTTGGTTTCTTCGTTTTGACTCCAATTTTGCTCAAATTCCTACATAATTAGATCAAAACTTGTTCAGACTCTATTTCTTGCAAGTTAGCTCATTCTACACAAATTTGCATTATTTTCAATCTTTATTTTAGGAATCGAATGGAATATGAAGTCAAAAGATGCGAATAAAAAAGGTACAAATATGTACATCAGTATATCCCTCTCCTACCACCACCCTCCGTCCTGAGGATGGAGACTGGCCAACTCGAGAATGCATTCCATTTAACCAATTCATTTATATAATCATTATGCCCATTTTATATAATCATTATGCTCATAATCATCATGCTTGTAATAATAAAGTAAGGTGTTGCTCATGACTCGAATGACTCAAGACAAGACCCAATGGGAGTGGGTTGTCCTATGACCCTAGCAACGACTCTTGATAACTTTACAGATCGCGGCCATTCTATTTACGTACGCATTCAGAATAAGGATGCTCAGTCATTTCTGCAATCCTAGCATGATACTACATGTCATGCTATTATGATATGGATCACATAGTGTATCATGCACATATATGCAGGGAGGTTTTCTGGTCAATCCGAGTAAGCTCCGAAGAACTTACCACGCTAGTAGAGTAGCAAAATAGTAGACCAAGTACACACCAATCACAATCAAATAGTATCACCTAGATGCATAACGAATATATAATGAGTATACTTCTATAACTATTCTACCACAGATGTATCACACAAATCACACAAGAAGTTAGATAGTCAACTCGCATCATCCATACTTTCCAATTCATCATGATCAACCATCGCATCATATCATTACTTGTCAACCCATTAGATAATAGTAACTTCCATAACATAACAGCCATATTCGCATGCTCATATGATCGTATTCAAACATAATATCTCAATAGGTATATTATTCCGCAAGACACTACTCATGCTATAGCATACTACGACTTCATTATGCCATTAGACATTCACACATGCCATTAGTCATTCATACATGCCATTAGTCATACATACATGCCATTAGTCACCGATCAAGTTTATTTCCCAAGTTAGTCTTGAAAACCGTTTCGACATCCGAGTCAAATAGTTAGGACTTCCGACCATTGAAAATACCTATTTAGGTCATTTTCCAAAACCAGAGATTAAGTCAACAATTCAGTCATTTGAATCCTAAGACATCAAATCCGGCTTTTGAAAACGTTCTGCAAAGTCGCCAAGTTAACAAGTCAAAGCTCTCGGCCAAGGGGTGTTTTGCCACGTCGAAAAGGGTTTTCGCAGCCACGAGACATGACTAACGAGGACCCCACTAGGCACAGGGGTGAAGCGGCCGCGAGCTAGGCACTCGCCCCCACGAAAGGCGCCGCGCCCGCAAGAGGGGAGTTTTGCCCTCACAAAAGGCCTCGTGCTCATGGAAGCTGCTTTCGCGGCCGCAAAGCTGAGGAGCCTGAAGGGGTCACTCTCCGTGGTGCGACAGAACCCTTAGAGCTCTGCTCTGACTCACGACCGTGAGTTCTTACTTGCGGCGACGAGTCTAGGCCAAGATCTTGGTTTTGAGCCTTATTCAGGCCTTGATTGCTGTTGTTAGTCTTCCCCACTTTTCCCGACTTTTAACCTAACCCAAAGACAAGTATTAAACACCTTTTTACATGTGAGAAAGGAGAGAAAGTGGGATCTCTCACCCAAACTTCTTTTTTCTTCTTCGGGTTGGCTTGGGAGATGATTTCCGGGCTTCTTTCAGCTGGATCTCCTTGTTGGGGTGGCTGGGAAGTTAGAAGAGGGGTTAAAGTAGAGAGCTTTGGAGGTTTGGAGGTGAAAGGAAAAGGAAGAGGGCTTCGTACCCTTCTTGAACCGAAAATGAACGGGAGAGACTCTAAGACTTCGTTCTTGATCTTCCGAGGCTTTGACTTTGTGGACTCCAGGAGAGGATGATGGAGCTTTTGGAAGTCTTTGTTTGCAAGGAGGATGAAAGAGGAAGAGGTGGATGGGGTTGGAGGCTTGCGGCAAAGGAGAAATGGAGAGAGAGAGAGAGAGAGAGAGAAAGAGATGTGGCGGTGGTGGTGGTTGAGTGGTGGTGGAGGTGGCCTGAGGTGGTGGTCGACGGTAGGGCTGGGGGGGTTTGGTGTTGGCAGCAAGGGAAGAGAGGGAGAGAGAGATGAGTGATGAAATGTGTTTTAAGGTTTGTGTTATCCAATTTTTAAGATAAGGTTTTTGTGTTTTATGGAGGAGTGTATAAGCCAAAATCAGATTTTTATTGTGATGGGCTGATTTGATGGGGTGGATGGATAAGTGTGAGATTTGTCTCCTTCCAAAATGAGGGGGGTGCAAGGAAGGCAAGATGAAAAAGAGGATGGGGGTGTTTCACTATTTTGGGAAAATGGCATCTTTGACTATATTCAATTTGTTTTATGGCTCCAAATTTTGGTGGGAGATGGCTAGGCTTGGTGTGGAAATCTTGGCTAGGGCTAGGAGAGTGAGGGCGGTAATCTTCAATCCGACGTTGTTAGTTTGAATCCCGATATTGGTTTTTGATGTTAGTGTTCCCAATTTTCCGTTGTCTCGACCAATTAGTATTTTTAAAAAACCGAGGAAGGAGGTCACCATGTTAAGTTAGTTTCCAAATTTTAGTTTAGGTAGGAAATCCGTTCCATGACTTCAAAATCGAGTTATTAAGTTTGAGGATGAGTTTTCTTCAAAAGATCCGATTTTAATTCGTTTTCATTTCCTTTATCTGAAAATCATGTTTTGAAAACCCGTCCCTTTACATCATCCACCTATAAAAACAAGTGTCATCCTCGAGACAAAACTATTTCCACAAACCAAGGTTTTCCAATCCAAATTAGTCAAAGCGTTCCCAATCTCCCAAATCATCCTACCATCCACCTCTAAGGGCTAACCCTATATTCTCTTCCTAGGTTCCAAGTCAAGATTAGATTCTATCATTTCTAACATCAAGACATCATATATCATAGCAATCATATCACACTCATGTCAAGGATAGTCATATACCATAACATATCTAGCACATCATCACATATTTTCAGGGCTCATCAAATCATAGCACCAAGGATTTGCACACAACTACCAAGCATAAGCACGCAATCAAAGAGAACTACCAACCAATCCCCAATCTAACTAGGATACACTCACCGCACTCGCGAGGTCAAGGAAATATCTACGCTCGACTCGACATAGAACGCAAGCAACTCGTCTAATTCATCCCCGTAGCTAGCTCGAATGCTTGATGTGCGCGTAAATTGTCATATTTTCTATGCACATTTAAGTCCATTTTATCGTCATTTGCATGCATATTAGTGCGAAATCATGAGATTAGTGTAGTTTATGCATTATTGTCAAATATATGGGTCTGCACGAGTTTCTATGTGATTTCGCAAAATACAGGACAAAAATGGACAGATTTGGAAGAGCGGAAAAAGAACTCGAAGTCTTATGAAGAGGTCGAAATCGACTATGAACCTCGACATCGAGTGAGCGGAGAACCAGGAATCAAGCAGAGAAGCAGAGCATGTCGACACAGAAAAAAGGTCGATATCGATGTATGAAGGTCGATATCGATGTCTGAAGGTCGATATCGAGTGGCCTAGATTGAACATATTGATAGAAGTCGAGTGCCAGTCCGAGGAGTAGAAGGAGTGCTCGAGATAGTGTTATGGAGAGATCGATATCGATGTCTTATGTCGATATCGATGTTTGCAGCAGAAGAAGTCCGACTCAGATTTTGATAGAATTCTATCCGAAGCTTGCACGTCTATCCAAAAGTCGAGATCTTCTATCTTCAATGCCAGACTTCATCCTTTATGATGTTTTACCATGGAATTTTAGTTTTTACTTTATTTAAGTTTTATCTTAGAGAATAAAGATAGTTTTTCGAATCCTTGGATAGCAAGGTTCGATATCTATATCTAGAGGTCGTTAGGGCTGAGTTTAGTCATCCAAGCACATGGAGTTTTAGTTTTTATCACAGAGAATTTGTAGAGAGAGAGAGGGAGAGCCGAGTGAGTTGGGTGTGAAGCGAGAGCAAAGATTTGGCTTTGTTCGGTTGTAACTTTCTCTTTAGTTTAGTCAAAGTAGTTTTCTTTCAAATGATGATGAGTTGCATGATGAGAAGCGATTAGTCAACCCACTTCTAGGGTCGGGGTGAGCCCGGCGATAGCAATGTAGGGTAAGTGCGTCAAAGGTATGATTTTCATGCGATTCTGTCTTCTATCCTATGCATGATCCTTTGCGAAAGTTAGGGAGATTCATTATTTGCATTATTGAAGTGAAAGCCAATCATATTGTGAACTTGGATTACTCATGAATTGGATAGTAACTCTTAGGGATTATGCGAGAGCCTCTAATCACCTAAGTGTTGGTAACGAAAGTTATTTGACGGAAAGACACTAAATTTCATAACTTTAGCATCATACTTGCATGAATATCGTTGTGGCACGAATCCCCGACTTTGGAAGCTTTTAGTTTATTGAATTTGATAAAAGTTTGAGTTTTGATTTCTGTTCATCTTTCTACAACCATTCTAAGCACTTCGGACTACTTTTCCGGCACATAGGTTACGCATTACAGTTTTTGTAACAGACATCGAAATCGACTAGCAAGGTCGATATCGAGCACTAACATCGATATCGAGGTCTATCTTGATGTCGACTGTGTTTGCTTTTGTCTTCTACAGGAAACCACTAGAAATCGACAAGAACTGAGGTCGATATCGACCGAAAGCTTGATCGTGATTACAACTAAGGAAGCGCTGACATACCTCCTCATGGATTCGATCCTGAATTACCCTACCACTGCATCGGGAGGGATTCTTGTATTTATTTGCTTGAAAAAGGAGTTAGCATAGTTGTGATATATTTGAATATTTTATTTGAGCAAAGAATCTACCTCCCATAAACTGAATAAATTGGCGCCGTTGCCAAGGAGGCAATCAATCGCCACCTAAGTTTTCTCACAATCTTTTCTTAGTGCTTATTATACAAGTTTATGCGACGTTCTGATCGCGGATCTATCCTAGAAAGCAAAGACGAGCCTGAACGTTACTTCCATCATCAACACAAAGCTATCCAAATCATGGCGGATAACGAGACACAGGTTGAGACCATAGAGCGGTTGAGGAGAGAAATTGAGGATCATAATGCAACAATCGCTGCTAAAAGGGACGCCGCTGCTGTTGAGCGAGCCCGTGCTGATAGAGAGGAGGATGCGTGTAAACAAGCCCAAGAGAGGCTCAATCAGTATTCACAGACGGCGATGCAATACACGCATACGCCGCTTCACGTTCCTGAATCCGCTATACTTATTCCTCCTTCAAACTATGAAATTAAAATAAACTTCCTCTCTGAAATGAAAAGAAACACTTTTGAAGGAAGACCTAATGAATGCCCTTTGCAACACATCTCTACTTTTATGGACTTATGTGAAACTATTGTTGATGGTGTAAATTAAGAGTATGTGAGACTAAAATCTTTTCGATGGTCTTTCGTAGGGAACGCATTACAATGGCTTGAGAGTTTGGCTCCACGCTCGCTGAGGACATGGGCAAAGGTGAATGACGCATTCCTAAACAAATTCTTTCCTTCCTCTAAAACGGCGATGCTACGACAAAGGATCACACCTTTCAAAAAAAACCCAGGTGAAACATTGGCACAGGCGTGAGAGCGATTTAAGGACTTGCTGAGATCATGCCCGACACATGGGCAACTTCCATACGTCATCCAGGAGATATTCTACAATGCCCTGAATGCACTGAATAAGGAGAGGATCAATTCATATACCTCATATCGGTACATTGAGCTCACACCAACGGAGGCCTGGGAGACGATTGAGAGGCTCGTGAACTTTGATAACACCTATGGGACTGTTGAGGCCTATGACTCAAGGCCTGCCCCATCTATGCCAATTTATGATCATCCAAAGGAGATTGATCCTGATATGTGGCAACAATTCCACAATGATCAAACACGCCGCCTTCAAAAGCAAGTCAGGTTCCTGAGCAACAATCAAACTTGTCAGGAATGTGGCTCAACAAGGCATAACACTAGTGCCTGTCCACATCTTGAGCAAGTATTTGTGGCGGAACAACATGAGGAAGCCAAATAGACGAGAGTCCCCTATGGAGGGGGCAATCAACAATATTGGGGAGATCAAAGGTTCTATCAACAAAGGGATCCCCCACCATATAGAGCACCAGGGCACCCTGAGCGGGAAACAAGGAAGGATGACTTGCAGATCATTCTTGATGAGATGCGGAGGAACCACGCTGAGTTCAAATAAGCAAATAACTCTTTGTATACTCAGCTGCAAGGCATCCATTTTAGACTTGGGGAGATCGACATTTGGAAGCACAATATGGAGACCCAAATGGGTCAATTGGCGGAGGCAATACCCAAAGCGTCAGGATCATTCCATGGATCAACTGTGCCCAACCAAAAGGGCAAAACTACTGGACACATAGCGGCGATGAATCTAAGGAGTGGGTGTCAATTGCAAATGCCCGAGCAAAAAGCGGAATAGAAGGCCCCAGAACAGACGTCGATATAGACCCCTCTTGTCGATATCGACCAAAGTGACGTCGATGTCGACCATCCACTCGATGTCGACACTGAATCTGAGTCACCATAGAAATCGACTCCTCCAGTCGAGTTCGACACCCATCTAGTCGATGTCGATCTAACTTCAGCCGCAAGGAATAAGAAGGTGTTGCCATTCCCATCAAAAAAGGTGATTAAGGACCCGATAGAAAAGAAGTTCCAGCGATTCATGAAGATGCTTCAAGGACTCAATGCTTCAATTCCATTCACCGAAGCACTTCATGAGATGTCATCATATGTGAGGTTCCTTAAGGACATATTGGGTAAGAAGCGATCGCTTTCTGAGATCGCAGAGGAGTGCAACAGATTGGAGCTACCATAGAAGCGGGCGGACCCAGGTAAGTTTTTTTACCGCTATAGGCTTAGGTCAATATCACTTTAATGCTTTAGTTGATTTGGGCGCTAGCGTTAGCATGATGCCACTAACCATATGGCACAAGGTAAAGATAGGTCCCTTTTCGATTTTCGAACGGGAGGTAGATTCAAATATTTAATATAAACTCTAACTATGCTAACTCCCTGTTCCACACAAATAATACAAGAATCCCTCCCGATGTAGTGGTAGGGTAATTCAGGATCGAATCCACGACGATGTAGGTCAGCGCTTCCCTTATTGTAATCACGATCAAGCTTTCGACCTCAGAAGACACTCGATATCGATGTGTCTGGTCAATATCGACCTCAGTTCTGGTCGATTTCCAGTTAAGTTCCTGCAGAAGACGAAAGCAACAAAGTCGACGTTGAGACAGACCTCGATATCGATGTTAGACCTCGATATCGACCTTTACAGTCGATTCTAATGTTTGTCACAGAAACTTCAAAGCGTAACCTATTGTCGGAAAAGTGTCCGAAGAACTTACAATGGTAAAGAAGGATCGTCAGAAATCAAAACATAACTTTTTTATGTAATTCAATAAACTTAAAGCTTCCAAAGTCCGGGTTTCATGCCACAACGATAACAATGCAAGTTGATGCTAAAGTTATGAAATTTAATGCCTTTCCGTCAAATAACTTTCGTTACCAACACGTAGGTGATTAGAGGCTCTCGCATAGTTCCTAAGAGTTACTATCCCATTCACGAGCAATCCAAGTTCACAATATGAGTGGCTTTCGCTTCAATAATGCAAATAATGAATCTCCCTAACTTTCGCAAAGGAATTATGCATAGGATAGAAGACAGAATCGCTTAAAAGTCATACCTTTGATGTACTCACCCTACATTGCTATCGTCGGGCTCACCCCGACCCTAGAAGTGGGTTGACTACTCGCTTCTCATCATGCAACTCATCATCATCATTGAAAGAAAACTACTTTGTATTGAACTATGAAAGAAATTACAGCCGAACAAAGCCAAATCTCCGCTCTGGCTTCCACCAACTTCAATCAGTCCCCTCTCTCTCTCTCTATAAATTCTCTCTGCGATAAACTACTAAAATTCGCTGTGCTTGGATGATTTTACTCAGCCCTAACGACCTCTAGATATAGATATCGAACTTTTCTATCCCAAGACTCGAAACTTTATCTTTATTCTCTAAGATAAAACTTAAATAAGGTAAAAACTAAAAGTTCCATGGTAAAACTAGTAAAAGATGTAGTCTGGTGTTGATGATAAGAAATCTCGACTTTAGGGTAGACGTGCAAGCTTCGGATAGAATTCTATCAAAATCTGAGTCGGACTTCTCTGCTAGCAACGTCGATATCGACCTTCAGACATCGATATCGACCTCTCTTTTATCTTATCTCGAGCTCTCCTTCTTCTACTCGGATTAGAACTCGACTTCTATCATTTAGCTCGATCTAGGCACTCGATATCGACCATGGATCATCGATATCGACCTCTCTTCTGGTGTCGACATGCTCTGTTCTCTTTCTTGCTCGATTTCTGCCTCAGTGCTGCACTCGATGTCGAGGTCCTTAAGTCGATTTCGACCTCTTCATAAGACTTTGAGTTCTTTTTTAAGCTCTTCCAAATCTGTTCATTTTCATCCTATTTTCTGCGAAATCACATAGAAACTCGTGCAGACCCATATATTTGACATTTAAGCATAAACTACACCAATCCCATGTTTTCCCATTAATATCCATGCAAAAGAATGATAAAATGGACTTATTTGTGCATAGAAAATATGGCTATTTGCACGCACATCATACACCCCATACTTAAGCTTGCTTGTCCCCAAGCAATACCTTTAATGGTCATTCAGGGGAAGAAAGTAAACTCTCAACATCATAGATTCATTTTTCATATGTCCCTACAATCAGTGGCCATCCTCGATAAGGTACTTATGTCAACCAAGTCCATGCCTGTGCATAAAGCATTTTCATACTCATAAAAGGAGGTTTATATGCATAAAACATTTTTAGTGACATAGCATTAATAATCAAGAGGACTTTTGCAAGCTTGTGAGAAGTAGATTGGTAAAAGGCTAAAGGTGGGCTTATATTTGGCCATGTGGTGTTAAATCCGGGGAAATAATACTTTCTTTCTAAAACATTCCACATTCCTTCTTCATAATGTCTCACCTTTCACTCATCGCTCAATGCTTTTTTCACTTTAATGCTTTTACCTCTCTGACCTTAGCACTGCCTTCTCGCGAGTCGCAAAAATGGGTGTCATGAATGGCCTCGGATACTTAGTACTTCGGACTCCTCACCTTGTGTCCCATCTCGCTGAACTAACATCTCAACGAGCATGGTCGACCTACCTTTATCTCCTGAGGTGATCGGATTTTTTCTCGCTCATTAAATTTTCCATAATTTATAAATTCTTTCATTCCTGCCAACAAATTCATAAATATGCACAACTCCATATAACAACTCCAAAGATGACATCCATTCTCAAACTTGTCCCCGGATAGGGTATAAGGTATAATATGGGAAATTTGTAATATTTGTGGAGCAATAATGATATAATAAAGCTCATATATGGCTTGTGACTTTTGCAAATGTGCATAGGTAAGGCTAGAATATGAACTTGTATATGCAAGCACTTGTATGAAAATTTCATAAAAAGTCCTCCATCATCTTATCATGCACATGTCAAAAGCAACTTCAAATTTTCATCTCCTTTATTTTTTTCTTTTTGCACTTCACTAGGACTTCCCTTAACTAGGCAATTTCATGTTATACCTCTAATGAATCTAATTTTGCATCGTAAAGCTCTTTTTTATACTTCCATGACCCTTTTCTTTATTTTCAATTTTTGATGGGGGTCATTTTAATTTTTATTTTATTTTTTTCGAATTATATAAAACATAAAGATAAATATGACTAACTAATTATGTACTATGCATGAACATTATAAAAAACTTAAAGATAAATATGACTAACTAATTATGTAATATGCATGAACATTATAACTAAAATATGCAATATGCTAAAACATGTAAGTTGGCCATTCCCCCACCCCATACTTAAAGTTTACAGTGTCCTCACTGTGTTAGAACTAGGGTTAAGAAGAAAACTTACTAAACCGTCACAAATTTCAGGAGTCGAAGAAGACTGCAGGGATGGTCGATATAGACCTTGCAACATCGAAATTGATCTCTGTCATCGATTTTCAGGCTCAGGCTTCAGGGTGATCCGGCCTCGAACACAAGCTTATCTAAATCGACCATAAGGTCGATGTCGATGTTTAACATCGATTTCGATGTCTCTTCTGTGTGCTTTTCTTTCCTGCAACTTGTTAAAAATAAAACCAAAACAAAACATGCAAAACAATAAAGTGTAGTGTCTCAAACCAAAGTAAAAACTGTCTAAAACCAAAACTAAGTCTTTGTTACACGCTCTAGACTAATAAGTCACTAGGCCGACTTCTTCCTTGTAAACTTCTCATGGCGGCATCTGCAGAGCCCATGTGGCTTGGGCCTCAAATATTACTCCTTTCTTGTCACGCAGCTGCATTCCGCCGGGATGGATCCGATTCACCGTGAACAGTCCCAAATTCTTATCTTTGAATCTCGTAGGGAACCAATGGTCCTTGGATTTGGTGACATAGACTTTGTCTCCTATCTCATATTGGCTCGAATCATCATCGGATACCCCACATAAGTGCACATGCCAAGGCACACCTCTTCCAAATAATGATAAATCTTTAATTGTAATGGAACAGGAGGAATCCGTACCTTGACTTACCTTTTTATCTGTCTGTGGCTCAGGTCGACATCGATGTTCAGTCCTCGATATTGAGCTCTGTTGTACTCCTGGAGGATCAGTCGATTTGGAGAGTTTCTGCTCGATATGATCAGGTCGATTTCGACCATCAGGGATCGATATCGAGCTCCCCTTTCCTCCTTTCTCAGCTTCAATGGTGGTCGATTTCGGCTCTAGGGCATGGTCGGCATCGACCTGCATACCCAATTTCGATGTTCCCTCTCCTCCTTTGTCGACCCCATACTTATGACCTGACACAAAATCTTGCACATTATTAGTCGATATCGACTTACCTGGGTCGATTTCGATGTTCTGTTTGGCTCCTTCGTTCAAGATTGCCACAACCTCCTTAACTTGGGCTTCTATGGCCCTCTTTTCTAGCTCTTCCGGTGTCATAATCCTTACCTTGGCTTCTCCACATGCAATGTAGACACCATTGATGGCTTTTATCTCCATTGGCCCTTGATTTTTCACCGTCTTGTTGAAGGCGTACTCTATCACCTTGTCACTAATTGTGAATGAGAGCAATCCTTTCTTCACGCTGATGTTGGCATCGACGGTTGCTAGGAATGTCCTGCCTAAAATAATGGGACAAGCAGGGTCCTTCGCTATATCAACAACTAAGAAATCAGCAGGGACAATGAATTTACCTACTTGTACTAGCACATCAGTCACTATCCCTGTTGGGATCACTACCGTATTGTTTGCCATGTATAACCTTGCATCCACGGGCTCTAGAGGACCTATCTTTACCTTGTGCCATATGGTTAGTGGCATCATGCTAACGCTAGTGCCCAAGTCAACTAAAGCATTAAATTTGAATCGACCTAAGCCTATAACGATAGAAAACTTACCTGGGTCCGCCCGCTTTTGTGGTAGCTCCAATATGTTGCACTCCTCTGCGATCTCAGAAAGTGATCGCTTCTTACCCAATATGTCCTCAAGAAACCATACATAGGACGTCATATCATGAAGTGCTTCTGTGAATGGTATAAAGACATTGAGTCCTTGAAGCATCTTCACGAACCGCTGGAATTTCTTTTCTGCCGGGTCCTTAATCATCTTTTTAGTTGGGAATGGCAACACCTTCTTCCTTCCCGCGGCTGTAGTTAGGTCGACATTGACATCAATAGGGTCGACACCGAGTAGAGGAGTCGATTTCTGTGGTGATGCAGCATCAGGGTCGACATCGACAGGATGGTCGACATCGACAGGAAGGTCGACATCGACGTCACCGTGGTCGATATCGATAGGGGGTCGATATCGATGTCTTTTCTGGCCCTTTCTCCTCTGCTTTTTTCTCGGGCGTTTGTAATTGATGCCCACTCCTTAGATTCATTGCCGCAATGTGTCCAGTGGTCTTGCCCTTTTGGTTGGGCACAGTTGATCCAGGGAATGATCCTGAAGCTTTGGGTATTGCCTCCGCCAATTGACCCATTTGGGTCTCCATGTTGCGCTTCCAAACGTCGATCTCCCCAAGTCTAGAATTGATGCCCCGCAGCTGAGTATGGACGGAGTTGTTGGCTTGTTTGAACTCAGCATGGTTCCTCCGCACCTCATCAAGAATGATCTGCAGGTCATCCTTCCTTGTCTCCCGCTCAGGGTGCCCTGGTGCTTGTAAAGATCCAAACTTTTAAAATATTATTTTCTGACTTATGATTAAAATTAAATATTAAATTTCTGAGATTTCGAAAATTTTGGAAATCTCTGTCCTCGATCAAAATGATTTCTATTTCATTCAAATCCAATTCCGGAGTATATCCGATTTCAAAGAAATAAATATTGTTTTGAACCTATCAAGGCGAGTATGATAAATTTTATGGCATATTTAAATTGAATAAAATTGATTGAGTTGAATTTTGTTATTTATTGTGTGAATGTTTCCAAAACCTAGAAATAGCGGAATAGTTTTGTAATTTCCTTAACATAAAGCTAAACCTAGTTCCCGGGTATATAAGCCTCACAGCCGCCCCTCATTCCTATTCACTCTATTCATCCCTGAGCTTTATCTCCACAAAACAAAATCAGATTTGGAGGCTTGGACTATCATGGCCGCTCCCTCCTCCATCTTGGCCTCCTTCTACCAGATCCGAAGAAGTCGAAGCTCCCATGGCCCTCTCTCCATCTTTACGCTCGCTCTCCTTCCGTCTCTCTCGGATTTTCGCTGCCCCTTTTCACCTCCCTCGACCCTCGTTGTTAGATCCGAGAGAAACGGGCTCGAGACTCTCTACCCTCAAGGTCACCGGCAACGGACTGACATGAGTGACCACCGAAAGGCACCACCGAGGGTGGATCCAATGGGAGGAGCAACCTTCCATCTCTCTTCTTCCTAGCCAGTCCGAACCTTCGACCCGAGCAACGAATCCGACCATGGTCGCTCTCGCCTCAGCTGTTCTCGCTCCCCCTCCCCTCGTTTATTTCTCCGGAGCTCATTGCCCTCCCTATCTCGGTCAAACCTCGCATGCCGCCGGATATGACCCAAGCTCACCAGAGTCCTCATGATGCCCCTGGGTTGGTCGACCGCCCGGAGGGCCATCCCAAAGCCGCAACAGCCCAGATTCACCAAGTCATGAACCCTCCTTCGCCTCGGCACCATCAACCTCGGTCTATCTCACTTGAATTCAGGGACATGGGTAAACCCTTGGGCCTTGGGATTCTCTCTAAACTGATTTATGGATGAAAAATATTTAGATTAGTTTGTGGAATTGAGTTCTTATGCATTATTTCTATTTGACTAAATTGAGTTGGTTTGAGGGAATTGATTTTTCTTGAGGTGTGTTTTATTGGTTAGATTGCCTAACCCAATGAATCCTGATTATTGGTTTCAACTATGGCGCTTTGAATTGCAAAAAGAAATAGTAATTGGATAGCTTGAGACGGTAACAAATGAATTTAATTGATTTTAACTATAGATTGAGTATAATTATGACTAACTGTATGAGTAAGAAAAAAATAAGTTATGATTGTTTTGTGGAAATTGACCTAAATATGAGTATTGGGCTTGCTTGCGATAAATGAATTTATAAATGGTTTATTGTGTACCTAAATTTTAAATTATTTTTGAGTTATAAACCAATTTAGAATAATTAATACCTTGAGATATGATTTAATAATTGGTCTTGATAAGTAAAGTTGAGATCCTAGATAAAGAGATGTGCCTTAAAGACTTATTAGTTATTATGCTTTGTGACCTTGTTGAGTAGGTTGATTTAGTTAAATAAATTAGATATGGTATGACTTTGATAAATTGTTGACTTGTCACCTAGAAGAACTTTAAATAGGATAACCAACCTGGGTACCCTTTAGACGACTTAGCTAAGTGAATAAAATGGAAAATGAGATAGGATTCTTCTTATAGAAATATACTTTTGAGTGTAAGTGTTTTATTTGGATATCATATGAATAATGATTTGATTAGTAAAATAAGAGTAGTAAGGTATGATCAAGCATATAAGATATAAAAGATATCTTAAGAACACGTTATACTTGTAAGAGATTTGTGGTCTTTATGAGTTGACCTTGCTTGAAGTGGTTTTGCTATAAGTGGGCTTATCCTTGTTTACTTTTTGAATATAAATGATATCGTGTGATCACTTAACTTTAAAATACTTAATGGAAAGATGAATAACCGAGGATTAATTACATGAGAATTCATACAAGACAATGATTGGCTTCTTCTGATGTTTTGAGGATTTATGGTTTTACTGAGTATTGAGGATTTGAAAGTTGATGAACTACTTGAGCAAAAGTTTAAGGGTTCGAACTTCGAACTAAGTTTCATACTTGATGAGAAAACAAGGTTGATTGAGAATAATGGTCATATTGACAATGTGGGAATACTTGAGTAAAATGTGAATTAGTCATGTGTGGACTTGAGGAATGCATATGTGTTGATTAAATATGTATTGATGGGATATTCATTGCTTATTACTTGCTAGTGTGATTGGATGGTTCTCTAAGTGGCTTTCCTGCTGATGGGTTATTCTTTAAGTGGCTTGTTTGCTGGCTAATTGGATGTGAAGTCTCCAGGTAAGTCCTTCGGGGCTTGCTCAAGTGATTGGACCTCATGCCTGATGTGTCATATAGTATGTAGGTGTTGCATATGCATAAAAGCATGCCATGTAGTATCATGCTTAGGACTTGCACTTATGAATGAGTATCCCTATTCTTTATGCGTTTGAAACAGAATGGTCGTTATCTGTGAGTTCTAGAGTCTTTGCTAGGGTCAAAGGATAGCCCAGTCCCATCGGGTTTGTCCTGAGTCAGTCGTGTCGTTATATGAGATGATAGCCCAGCACCATCGGGCATGAGCATGATGAGATGATAGCCCAGCACCATCGGGCCTGAGCATGATATGCGATATGATGATGAGTTATGATGAGATATGATATGCTACGATGAGATATGATATGCTATAGCATCGAACTGGCCAGTCTCTACACTAACGGGAAGGGGTGCAGAGGTAGGAGAGGGATATGCCACTTGATATTCTGTGTGGATCCAATTTATCGCTTTCTGCATTATATAAACTGTCAGCATGCTTGTGTGATTTAAATTCCCGTGTTGCATTAGAACATCCTTTATTCTAGGTATAGGCGTATTATATGGCTTCAACGAGGACTTCCGGTCTCGCATGAGTGGCTCGACCTTGACTTGTGGTATAGTTTCAGGTACCCACTTCCTTTTGCTTGCTGAATTGCTTCTGTGGCGGGGGGGGGGGGGGGGTGTTCTCACGGGACGAGAGTGTTAAGAAGACTTCGTAAATCTTACAAATTGGCTTTATAAATATTTTGTTAAGTTAGAAATATAGAAGCAATGTATATTTATCTTAATTTAAACTCGTTGTCATCTCCTTTGAGTCTGGCTAGTTGTAATAGGACAGGTTCTCGTGTGGAAGCACAAAAAAGGATTGGACTATTTGACTCTTTTTAGGGTATGAAATCCCATTTTTTTTAATTATATCATTTAATTCTTAAGACTTAAACAAGGTTATAACTTGAAGATGATAAATAAGTAGCTCATACTTGGATTGCAAGATCTGGCAGAGGGATAATTCTTCCCTCTAAACGTAACTCGGATTTTATAATCTGGGCCGTTACAAAGTTGGTATCAGAGCCAGGTTGTGCATTCCGAGTACAAATGAGTTGTGAAACTATTGGTGATTTTGAGGTTTGGAAATAAAATGGCCCAAAGGTTTCCACGAGTTTTGTATGTTTTCAAAGGGCAAAATGAATTTAATATGGATAAGTAAGATAACCACCTTGAGAAGTGAGAATCGGGACTTGATCGCGTAGTCGTGGCGATAGCTATCCCTTACGGATATAGATTGGGATTGGTAGAGAACATTAGCTTTATACTTTATGGATGGACATGGAAGACATATTTAGAGTCTTGTTTGGGTAGTTCGTAAATTTGATTTTAGAGATAAGTAAATTTTGGGGAGAAGTTTGGTGACTCATGTGTGTTATTCTTGATGACTTGGTATGATATTTGTTTATACGAGTTTCCCTTGTTATGACATCAGACGTAATTCTTATAACATGCTTTGATCTTGTTATGCGCATATAATGTATGGTACTTGACGACTTGGATTGGACAATTGTTGTCATTCTTAATGCATTTGACTTATACATATTTGTTTGCTACGTATATCATTTATGATGGAAATTGTTGGTGCCTTTTGGCCTCGGTTTGATGAGGACATGAGATGAGATTATGAGGATTTACACTGTTATGACTGATGTTTCGTATTGGTTAGTGGAAGCTTATGAGCTCAGGCTTGAGAATCTTACTCTAGTTGATGGGAAAACTTATGGTTTGAGAATTGAGAAGTTATGTTTGTTGATTTGAGAGCCATGCTATTTTGGCTATAAGAGTTCATAGTGACTTGATATGAAATACTTATGAAATTCAGATTCTTGATAGAAATTGTTGATTCTTGCTTAGCGATAATGTTTTCACAAAGTCGACACAAGTATTTTACAGGGACGCTTGTAAATTACTTGGTCGAATCTAGTGAGAACATTGTGACGATTTTGTGATACCCACAAGTATTCCATAGGCATCCCCATGAAATACTTGTACAAGTATCACAAAATGCATCGCTTATGTGCTTACTTGAGATGTTTTGGCATGATATTGTTCTATGATTTATTTAGTGATACCTTAGATGATGAATTCTAATGATATTGCTCTCTTATGCGAAATTTGTTCAAAAGAGGATCATGTGTATACAACTCGACTAAAAAGCATATGAATCAATGAATAGACATGAATTGCTTATTCATAAAATAGGATTTATGTGATTGGTATGATATTGTCCCTCCTACCCTCGACGTGTTATCATTCATATGTTGTGACTTTATGAGATTTTGTGAAGTTATGCCATGCACCTCTATCATGTTTTTATGAACGATCATGGTTAACTATGATGTATTGCCTATGTGGCTACTTGCCATCCTGTAATTGTCTTACTTGTATAATTGATAACTTACATGTCTCTTATTCCAATAAGATGAATTCTTGCTTGTTTATTTGGTTAGGGAAGGAGACTTGTACAACTTGGCCTTTATAGGTTGAAATGATGAATAGATGTAACTTGCTTAGTAATGAAGACAAGAATGATCTTTAAAACGTAGACTTTAAATCTTGATTAAAGGGTTTCCTCCTCTCTAAGGGAAGAGACTCTATATTCAAGCTAACTTGTTAATGGTGAAATTCGTTAAGATAGCAAGTTGACCTATTGATTGACTTCTTTGAATTCTTGGTGAAGTTTTATTTGCGATCTTTGAGAACCTCGATAAATTGCCATGATAACTCATTGTCTCTCTTCAACACTCTTCTCTTGCCTTGCCGCTCTGTTTTCTTCTAAATTCCTTCCATGTTGGTCACCTATATTCCAAAACCTTATGAGTCTAACTTGTTGCTAACTGGTATATAAGTTAGAGTGTTGATTGTCTTGAGGGAGTACAATACCAAAAAGGGGTCTTGATGAATGATTCTTAGAAATCTGTTGGATGTCCTCTTTTGTACGGAGAGATCTTTTGAAATCTTTGTTCATTCGGGGAAATTCGTTTGAAGGTTTTCCTTATGGTTGGTGTTTTCCCAAAAGTATATTGTCTCCTTAAGAAATAACTAGGCTTTTTTTCAGAAGAGGGATGGAGTTAGTGGGGATGAGTCGATGTTTCACTGGGAAATTTCTATTTTGGTTATAATGGTAGTCTTGTCTGTGTTTCTACATTTTGATGTATTATCGTGTATATACTTGTTCTATTTGGATCTATGTTGATATGTATATCTATCATCTTGCACTCGATTCATCCATGCATTATACACATTATCTTAGGATCGTATCACACTCCATAGTACTTCTTTTGTGTTTCTCTCACATTATTATATGATTAGTTTGACTTCGGATGTATTGCCATGATAGCCCTGTACATGTATATCATATGTTTATGTACCCGTGTCTTATTTGGTGTTACTAGTGTCATATAGGATTTATGACTTGTGAACTACGTGACCTTATTCTCCATCTATACTATTGTTTGTCACCCTTATTCACATATTCATGATAGTTTTCTCATTCTTCTTTCGTTACCGCCTGTCCTTTTGGATGTTTAAGAATGTTAGGTATAATTGAATTAGTATGTCGTGCCTGTATATCTCATCTGTATCATGCCTTTGTTATTTCTATCGTGGGTTCGTGTTAAACTTGTCATCCTTTTGTATGTTCTCGTCACATGATCATTGATCTTTGCCTGCTTATACTTATTAAATGATGTTGATTTAGCTATGTTATGATTTTATGCCTTATGTGGTTAACGTCTTGTTTAGCTATGTACCTGTTATCATTGTCTATTCTTAATCTGTGCTATAACTCTACGATTTTCATGCTTTAAGGACCTTACACACCGCATGCCCATACACCATGATAGCTGTATAAAATTATATGATGATCTCTCGACATATACAACGTGTTATCCTCTTATAGTATGCCGCGCTTGGAAAATAGTATCTAATTTTGATGATAGTCACGTTTGAGCATCCATTACTTGATATGACATTTTTCTTAGTTACATGAAATATTTATTCCTTGTTTACATGTATATGCATATCACGACGTTTCGTGTAACCTTAGGTAGCTACTATTGTCTCATGGTCAAATTATTTTCTTTTACATCCCTCTCATGCTCTTGGTGTGTTTTCACTGATCATTTTGGCTTATTATGTGTTATTGTCATGTATGTTGTTCATGCTCCTTATGTGCACTCCTATTGTGTTGCGTGCTACTCTTATGTGATTTCTACTTTTGAATAAAGAATTAGTTGGTTTCATGTCCTAATTATAACATTGATTGATTACGATTACTGCATGACTCATGATGGCTTGGTCCGTGCCTTTTCTATCTGTGTCTTAATTGGTATGCATATCTATGTCATTATACTCTATATATCCATGCTTAGTCATCACCGTTTTAGGTACATCGTTCTCGATTATACCTCACCTATATTCATGTTGTGTGGTTATATAGTTGTTTTGACTGGTTGCGAATCCTCATGTTAGTGGTTAGACCACAGCTCTGCATGCTTACATCTTGCCATATGTCATTAAATACTAATTGGTAATTAAGTATTTGAGGATATGATTATGTGATTTATTGCACTCTCTATATTATTTATAGGATTACTTTTATGATACGGGTGGTTCGACTTATCGTGTATCATCTTATTTGTTGATAAAGTAGATATTCATGTACTTACCCCTTGTCATATGTTATCGATAATATGTAGAGATTTTGCATCAACGATATGATACATGATTCATTGCACTATTTACATTATCTGTATGATCACTCTTATAATAGGGTTTGGGTAGTGTACCTATCTTGCATATTTGCCCTTGTTATATGATTTTATGAAGTTATGATTGCTTATGCATTTTGAATATTATCATTTGAGAAATCTTGTTATCTTTCGACACCATCATACTCTATTTTACATGGATAGTACCATGTAGGCCATAATATTGCACATGCTCACTTTTACCTATTACATGTTGTTTTCTATACTCGTTATGCATAAATAGTTTTAAGCCCCGTATGCTCGCACGTCCACCCCTATAGTTTAAATTGCACTTGCATGTCTATGCACCACATTCTGCTTAAGAATTGTTGATATTATACTATCTACCATGATGAGCTTATAGTAGTATGAAATATGTGCTGATGTATGCCTTGGTGACACAAATGCATAAAGCACACACTTTACACTTGTCTTCTGCCAGTGAACTATATGATATTTCTTCTGTGATGTTTAAGACATGTTGATGCTATTCCTTATATGTTATGTTTAGTTTCCTTACACCTTAGTGGCATATAGGATTCCCTCACGCATGTATTGAATCAATTTAGTATATTCGGGCAACGGATTGTTAGATCCATCTTGTGTATATCCATAAATGTTGAACCTTAATAGCAATTCCTAGTCATTATAGGCGATACTCCTTTCTTGTGAGGATTCGATTTGATAGTAGTATGTGTATTGATATTGCTATGATCATGATAGGTTCTTTCCTTGTGCTTTCCCACACGTTATGGCACTGAAATCGTATTGCCCTTGCCTCCTGAGATAGGTCCATGTTAGTGTGCAAATTACAACGTTGTGTGTTTATGACATGATGTGTTAAATGATGATTTTGAGTAATACGATCGTAACCTTAAGGGTTTCCCATGGGCATCGACGAAATTCTCACGTTTTGTCTTACTAGATATTATCCGAGTCTATCTTCGTGTCCAAAGTTAGACAAATTGTCCCTTAATATCTCTTTCCTTCGGTTATAACTTAGGTCTTGCTTCATCCTTGTATAATCTTTTGTGGTGTGATCAAGAGTGGGTCGTTTAGTTTGATCAAAGTGGTGTAACAGAAACGTAGTGGGCCAACATGCTGACTTTTACGATGCTGATTTATGCTTTCCCTTCTAAGTGCACATGTTATTTATGACGATTGTGTTCTTTTCTAATAGATAAAAATGTGCAACTTTATGTGATTACATGGTGTGCTAATGATGTGATCTGCTGATGATGAATTCTGACATGATGATATTTAAGATATGTTAGTATTTGATTTTGATGTTGAGACTGATCATGAGAAATGAACATAGGAAGTGGAATCTGGGACTAGCCCTTAGAGGTGGATAAACTGCTTGTTGAATCCTTGAAAATCTGGTTGACTGACGTAGGAGGAGTTGACTCGAGTTTTTGAAATGTTTTGTTGCTTTTAAGAGGATTTTAGTCTCGAGGACGAGACTTGTTTTTAGAGGTGGATGATGTAAAGATCCAAAATTTTAAAATATTATTTTCTGACTTATGATTAAAATTAAATATTAAATGTATGAGATTTCGAAAATTTTGAAAATCTCCGTCCTCGATCAAAATAGTTTCTATTACATTCAAATCAGATTCCGGCGTATATTCGATTTCAAAGAAATAAATATTGTTTTGAACCTGTCAAGGCGAGTATGATAAATTTTATGGTATATTTAAATTGAATAAAATTGATTGAGTTGAATATTTCCAAAACCTAGAAATAGCATAATAGTTTTGTAATTTCCTTAACATAAAGCTAAACCTAGTTCCCGAGTATATAAGCCTCACAGCCGCCCCTCACTCCTATTCACTCTCTTCCTCCCTGAGCTTTATCTCCACAAAAAAATCAGATTTGGAGGCTTGGACTATCATGGCCGCTCCCTCCTCCATCTCGGCCTCCTTCTACCGGATCCGAAGAAGTCGAAGCTCCCATGGCCCTCTCTCCGTCTTTACCCTCGCTCTCCTTCCATCTCTCTCGGATTTTCGCTGCCCCTTTTCACCTCCCTCGACCCTCGATGTTAGATCCGAGAGAAACGGGCTCGAGACTCCCTACCCTCAAGGTCACCGGCGTCGGACCGACATGAGTGACCACCGAAAGGCACCACCGAGGGTGGATCCGACGGGAGGAGCAAACTTCCATCTCTCTTCTTCCTAGCCAGTCCGAACCTTCGACCCGAGTAACGAATCCGACCATGGTCTCTCTCGCCTCAGCTGTTCTTGCTCCCCCTCCCCTCGTTTATTTCTCCGGAGCTCATTTCCCTCCCTATCTCGGTGGAACCTCGCGTGCCGCTGGATACGACCCAAGCTCCCCAGAGCCCTCATGATGCCCCTAGGTTGGTCGACCGCCCCGAGGTCCATCCCAAAGCCGCAACAGCCCAGATTCACCAAGCCACGAACCCTCATTCGCCTTGACACCATCAACCTTTGTCTATCTCACTTGAATTCAGGGACATGGGTAAACCCTTGGGCCTTGGGACTCTCTCTAAACTGATTTATGGATGAAAAATATTTAGATTAGTTGGTGGAACTGAGTTCTTATGCATTATTTCTATTTGACTAAATTGAGTTGGTTTGAGGGAATTGATTTTTCTTGAGGTGTGTTTTATTGGCTAGCTTGCCTAACCCAATGAATCCTGATTATTGGTTTCAACTATGGCGCTTTGACTTGCAAAAAGAAATAGTAATTGGTTCCAACTGTATGAGTAAGAAAAAAAAAAGTTATGATTGTTTTGTGGAAATTGACTTAAATATGAGTATTGGACTTGCTTGCGATAAATGAATTTATAAATGGTTTATTGTGTACCTAAATTTTAAATTATTTTTGAGTTATAAACCAATTTAGAATAATTAATACCTTGAGATACGATTTAATAACTTGTCTTGATAAGTAAAGTTGAGACCCTAGATAAAGAGATGTGCCTTAAAGACTTATTAGTTATTATGCTTTGTGACCTTGTTGAGTAGGTTGATTTAGTTAAATAAAGTAGATATGGCATGACTTTGATAAATTGTTGACTTGTCACCTAGAAGATCTTTAAATAGGATAACCAACTTGGGTACCCTTTAGACGACTTAGCTAAGTGAATAAAATGGAAAATGAGATAGGATTCTTCTTATAGAAATATATTTTTTTTAGTGTAAGTGTTTTATTTGGATGTCATATGAATAATGATTTGATTTTTAAAATAAGAGTAGTAAGGTATGATCAAGCATATAAGATATAAATGATATCTTAAGAACCCGTTATACTTGTAAGAGATTTGTGGTCTTTATGAGTTGACCTTGCTTGAAGGGGTTTTGCTATAAGTGGGCTTATCCTTGTTTACTTTTTGAATATAAATGATATCGTGTGATCCTTAAATTTAAAATACTTAATGGAAAGATGAATAACCGAGGATTAATTACATGAGAATTCATACAAGACAATGATTGGCTTCTTCTGATGTCTTGAGCAAATGTTTAAGGCTTCAAACTTCGAACTAAGTTTCATACTTGATGGGAGAACAAGGTTGATTGAGAATAATGGTCATATTGAGAATGTGGGAATACTTGAATAAAATGTGAATTAGTCATGTGATGACTCGAGGAATGCATATGTGTTGATTAAATATGTATTGATGGGATATTCCTTGCTTATTACTTGCTAGTGTGATTGGATGGTTCTCTAAGTAGCTTGCCTGCTGATGGGTTATTCTTTAAGTGGCTTGTTTGCTGGCTAATTGGATGTGAAGACTCCAAGTAAGTCCTCCGGGGCTTGCTCAAGTGATTGGACCTCATGCCTGATGTGTCATATAGTATGTAGGTGTTGCATATGCATATAAGCATGCCATGTAGTATCATGCTTAGGACTTGCGCTTATGAATGAGCATCCCTATTCTTTATGCGTTTGAAACAAAACGACCATTATCTGTGAGTTCTAGAGTCTTTGCTAGGGTCATAGGATAGCCCAGTCCCATCGGGTTTGTCCAGAGTCAGTCGTGTCGTTATATGAGATGATAGCCCAGCACCATCGGGCATGAGCATGATGAGATGATAGCCCAGCACCATCGGGCATGAGCATGATATGCGATATGATGATGAGATATGATGAGATATGATATGCTATAGCATCGAACTGGCCAGTCTCTGCACTAACGGGAAGGGGTGCAGAGGTAGGAGAGGGATATGCCACTTGACTTTCTGTGTGGATCCAATTTATCGCTTTCTGCATTATATAACCTGTCAGCATGCTTTTGTGATTTAAATTCCCGTATTGCATTAGAACATCCTTTATTCTAGGTATAGGCGTATTATATGGCTTCAGCGAGGACTTCCGGTCCCGCATAAGTGGCTCGACCTTGACTTGTGGTATAGTTTTAGGTACCCGCTTTCTTTTGCTTGCTGAATTGCTTCTGTGGCGGGGGGGTGTTCTCACGGGAAGAGAGTGTTAAGAAGACTTCGTAAATCTTACAACATGGGTTTATAAATATTTTGGTTTAGTTAGAAATTTAGAAGCATTGTATATTTTTCTTGATTTAAACTCGTTATCATCTCCTTTGAGTCTGGCTAGTTGTAATAGGACAGGTTATCGTGCGGAAGCACAAAATAGGATTAGACTATTTGACTCTTTTTAGGGTATAAAATCCCATTTTTCTGAATTATATCATTTAATTCTTAAGACTTAAACAGGGTTATAACTTGAAGATGATAAATAAGTAGCTCGTACTTGGATTGCAATATCTGGCAGAGGGATAATTCTTCCCTCTAAACGTAACCCAGATTTTATAATCTGGGCCGTTACAGTGCTCTATATGGTGGGGGATCCCTTTGTTGATAGAACCTTTGATCGCCTCAATATGGTTATTGCCCCCTCCATAGGAGCCTCTCGTCCATTTGGCTTCCTCATGTTGTTCCGCCATGGATACTTGCTCGGTATGTGGACAGGCACTAGTGTTATGCCTTGTTGAGCCACATTCCTGACAAGGTTGATTGTTGCTCAGGAACTTGACTTGCTTTTGAAGGCGGCGTGTTTGATCGTTGTTGAATTGTTGCCGCACTTCAGGATCTATCTCCCTTGGAGGCTCGTATAGTGGCATTGATGGGGCAGGCTTTGATTCATAGGCCGCAACAGTCCCATAGGTGTTGTCAAAGTTCACGAGCGTCTCGATGGTCTCCCAGGCCTCCGTTGGTGTAAGCTCAATGTACCGATAGGAGGTATATGAATTGATCCTCTCCTTATTCGGCGCATCAAGGGAATTGTAGAATATCTCCTGGATGACATATGGAAGTTGCCCATGCATCGGGTATGATCTCAGCAAGTCCTTAAATCGCTCCCACGCATGTGCTAGTGTTTCACTTGGCTTTTGTTTGAAAGCCGTGGTCCTTTGTCGCAGCATCGCCGTTTTATAAGGTGGAAAGAACTTATTTAGGAATGCATCCTTCACCTCCGCCCATGTCCTCAGCGAGCGTGGAACCAAACTCTCAAGCCATTGTAATGCCTTCCCTGCCAAAGACCATCTAAAAGATTTTAGTCTCACATACTCTAAATTTACTCCATCAGCAATTGTTTCACATAAATCCATAAAAGTAGAGATGTGTTGCATTGGGCATTCATTAGGTCTTCCTTCAAAAGTATTTCTTTTAATTTCAGAAAGGAAGTTAATTTTACTCTCATAATTGGAAGGAGGAATAAGTATAGCGGATTCAGGAACGTGAAAAGGCGGATGCATGTATTGCATTGCCGTCTGTGGATACTGATTGAGCCGCTCTTGGGCTTGTCTATGCGCATCCTCCTCCCTATCAGCACGGGCTCGCTCTGCAGCAGCGGCGGCCCTCTCAATAGCGATTGTAGCATTATTATCCTCAATCTCCTTCCTCAATCGTTGTATGGTCTCAACCTGCGTCTCGTTGTCAGCCATGATTCGAACTGCTTTGTTGCGAAGATGGAAGAAATGTTCAGGCTCGGCTATGGTTTCCAAGATAGGTTCGCGATCAGAATGTCGCATAAACCTGAAAAATAAGCTCTAAAAGATCGTGAGAAAACTTAGGTGGTGATTGATTTCCTACCCGGCAACGGCGCCAATTTGTTCGGTTTTCGAACAGGAGGTAGATTCAAATATTCAATATAAACTCTAACTATGTTGACTCCCTGTTCCAAGCAAATAATATAAGAATCCCTCCCGATGTAGTGGTAGGGTAATTCAGGATCGAATCCATGAGGAGGTAGGTCAGCGCTTCCCTTGTTGTAATCACGATCAAGCTTTCGACCTCAGAAGACACTCGATATCGATGTGTCTGGTCGATATCGACCTCAGTTCTGGTCGATATCCAGCCAAGTTCCTGCAGAAGACAAAAGCAGCAAAGTCGACGTCAAGACAGACCTCGATATCAACGTTAGACCTCGATATCGACCTTTACAGTCGATTCCGATGTTTGTCACAAAAACTTCAAAGCGTAACCTATTGTCGGAAAAGTGTCCGAAGAAGTTAGAATGGTAAAGAAGGATGGTCAAAAATCAAAACTTAACTTTTTTATGTAATTCAATAAACTTAAAGCTTCCAAAGTTGGGGTTTCATACCACAACGTTAACAATGCAAGTTGATGGTAAAGTTATGAAATTTAATGCCTTTCCGTCAAATAACTTTCGTTACCAAAACTTAGGTGATTAGAGGCTCTCACATAGTTCCTAAGAGTTACTATCCAATTCATGAGCAATTCAAGTTCACAATATGAGTGACTTTCACTTCAATAATGCAAATAATGAATCACCCTAACTTTCGCAAAGGAATCATGCATCGGATAGAAGACAGAATCGCATAAAAGTCATACCTTTGATGCACTCACCCTACATTGCTATATTCAGGCTCACCCCAACCCTAGAAGTGGGTTGACTAATCGCTTCTCATCTTGCAACTCATCATCATCATTGAAAGAAAACTACTTTGTATTAAACTATGAAAGAAATTACAACCGAACAAAGTCAAATCTCCTCTCTCGCTTCCACCAACTTCAATCGGCCTCCTCTCTCTCTCTCTCTCTCTACAAATTCTCTCTGTGATAAAGTACTAAAAATCGCTGTGCTTGGATGATTTTACTCAGCCCTAACGGCCTCTAGATATAGATATCGAACTTTTCTATCCAAAGACTCAAAACTTTATCTTTATTCTCTAAGATAAAACTTAAAAAAGGTAAAAACTAAAAGTTCCATGGTAAAACTAGTAAAAGATCTAGTATGGTGTTGATGATAAGAAATCTCGACTTTAGGATAGACGTGCAAGCTTCGGATAGAATTCTATCAAAATCTGAGTCGGACTTCTCTGCTGGCAACATCGATATCGACCTTCAAATGTCGATATCGACCTCTCTTTTATCTTATCTCAAGCTCTCCTTCTTCTTCTCGGATTAGCACTCGACTTCTATCATTTAGCTCAAGCTAATCCGAGAAGAAGAAGGAGAGCCCGTGGATGCAAAACTATACATGGCGAATAATACGGTAGTAATTCCAACAGGGATGGTGTTAATAGGAGGACGTCGAGTATCTCAAATACAAATATAAAGATGTATAAATGTAAACTGACTCCTAGCCTATGCAAATAATTGCAAGACTTACTCCCGTTGTAGTGGAAGGGTAGTCAGGATCGATCCACGAGGAGGCGTGTCAGCGGGATCCTAGTAGCGTCGGAAATCTCACGTCTTGCGTCGACCAGAAGCCTCGATTTCGACCTTGGAGCTCGATGTCGACCTCAGCTATCGATCCTTTCTGCAATAGAAGATCTGCAGAGACAAAAACAAGCAGTCGATATCGACTAGGGAAGGTCGATATCGATGTTAGCAGACGGAATCGACTGGCTCTGAAGACTGCCAGTTGACACAGGTGGTCGATATCGACGTTGGGGGGTCGATATCGATGTCTTCTCCTGAAAAGTTGTTAGCTTTTGTCGGCAAAAAAGGCCAAAGACTTAAGGATGAATGAGGATGCGATGTTCAGAAATAAAGACTGTTGTTTTATGTGTATAAACTATGTAAAAAGTAACTCCTACTATTAGGGTTTACCACAACGTTAACCAATGCATGCGAAAAGGTAAATAAGACGGACAATTGCGCTATTTCATCCGAGGGACAAGCTTTCGCTGTGCACCAACTCTTAGGATTACTCTTGCAAATAAACATAATTGTCTCTACCAATTTTATGTTTATAACTCAAGTTGTTAGCATGAATCCCTTTTCTTTCGATTAAGACTAAACATAGAATCGTAGGAGGTGATATAGATACAACGATATCAATATCTAACACTTACCTCAAGCACGCATGGCTAACGTCGGGCTCACCCCGACCCTAAGAGCTTTGGGGGACTACCAGCACCTCATCATGGGACTCATCATTGATTGAAAGAAATAAGCTTGCATTAAACTATAAACTCCGAAGCTTTACAACTCAACGTCGGCTCTCGCAAACACTAAACCTTAAAACTTGTCTCTAACTCTATTGTATGTAATTGAACTCTAAAATTGGATGTGTTGATTCATTGATGCCAGCCCCCTAGAGCTTTATTTATAGGCTACTAACCCTCACTAGCCAAGGATTGTAACTTCTATCTAAACTATAGATTCTATCCAACCAAGTAGGATAGATCTTTTATTTTGATAAAACTCTAATCCACTTGATAAAACTTAAAGGTAAAAAGTAGATAAATCCCAGCTGCTATCTATCTATATGTTACAAGATAAATCAGTGCCTCCTTCAAGATAAAGTTTCCAATCCGTGTCTCGAAATTGAATCTATCTTATATCGAGATAAGGTCGATATCGACGTTAGAGGTCGATATCGATGTCTTAGTTCCTGCTCAACTTGTCCATCTCCACTCGATGTCTATGTGGAGGTCGATATCGATGGTGTAAGGTCGATATCGAGTGCTTTTCTCTGCTGTGTGATGGTCTATCTCGACACTCAGTTATGTGTCGATGTACAATGATCGATGTCGATGTTTAAGATCGATATCGACCTCTCTTCTACTCTCCTTGGTTTCTCCGTTTTGACTCCGATTTTGCTCGAATTCCTGCATGGTTAGCTCAAATCTTGTGCAGACTCTATTTCTTGCACTTTAGCCCATTCTTACACAAGTTTATATACTTTTGGCCCTTTGCTTTAGAAATTGAATGAAATATGAAGTCAAAAGATGCAATAAAAAGAGGTACAAATATGTACATCAAAACACCCCATACTTAGACTTGCTTGTCCTCAAGCAATAACCAAGCAATAACCAATACCTATAACACACCATTCAAGTCTTCGCCCTTGTCAAAAGCAACATCATAAGCGGTAGCAAAGCAAAGCAAGCGAATTTAACGTCATAGCACATATTTTGGCGATCCATAGGCATATGAAATTTTGATCCAACCTCACACGGATAATGCGTTTGCACTCAACTCTCATGTGTTTAGGCTATGAAGATCAACGCTCAACTCAATTTCATACACAATCTCATAAACATTGCAATTTATAAAAATCCACTTCGCAACCAATTATGAAAATGCGATAAGAACTATCAGGAGGACTTTCGCTCAATGGAAGACTTCAAAGAAGACTCCATTCGGCGGGGTTCTAATGGGGCTTGGTATGAAATAAAAGGGTATGAAATTATTTGGCTATGTGGTGCTTTTATAATTCGGGAATCAAGACTCATAAATCTCAACACTTGCAATATCCAAACCATAACTCTTCAATGTTGCACTTTCAAAGCTCAATCTCCCATAATGCTCTTTCCCAACTCATCTTTCCATAATATGCTCTAATATGCTCTAAAGATGTAAACCACACTATAAACCCTTCTTTCAAACTCTAATATGCCTCTCAAAAATATAACACTTGTATGAAGTAAATAAAGGACTTAAGGACTTTGGCTCATGCACTATATATCTATCTTTTTTTTCTTTTTCTTTTTTTTTGGACGAAAATAATAAGTAAGTACTAAAAATATGTGCATTTATATGGTGAGCCAAAAATCCTTTTACAAAATATGACAAGATGTAAATATGCACCACCCCATAATTTCCTTACTCAAAACTGGACAATATGCACTTTTCTTTCCACAAGGCATTAGTCCAGTCAATCTAAGTCTCAATTCCCAAATGGGGGTCAGGCTCAATTTGGCTAGGGATAATTTTGTGGAGTTTGCAATATCAGGCTCAAGCTAATATTCTGGCTTCAAGCAGAGATAATGCAGGGTAGGTAAAGAGAGGATAAAAATGGCTTAAAAGATGCCTCCATCATTTAATACTCGTAAACATAGACATATTTATGTATTGGCTTTGAATCACTATCACAACATTTAGAGATACATAGGAAGAGTAAATTCACTGAAGAAAGCGGAGGGATTTTTGATGTTCTCCCTATAGGCCAAAATTCTCACTAGGACAATTTTTGTTGGATTTGCTTTTTAGCCTAGGATCATATGTGCTCAATTTCATCACAAGTTCACAATCTATATAAAAAATTTTAAGGACTTAGGCTAAACCATCCAAATATGCCATAGGATTTACATGATCAAGTCAGCTACTGAGTTTTCATCATAGGACATCTAAGTAGGGTTTAAAAACAAACTTAAAAATAAACATGCATTTTTTTTATTTTTGACATTTTTCTTTTTTTTTTTGGATTTTTTGACATTTTATAAAAGTAAAACTACGAACAAAAATTTAAAAATGAATGCAATGTGAAGAAGAAAACCAAGTTATGACCATAACACATGTTTTCCCCCACCCCATACTTAAAATATACAGTGTCCTCACTGTATTAAAAAGAAGAACAAGGGTAGAGAGACACTCACAGTGCAACCTGCGGATTCAGGTTGATTTCCAGTTTAGATCGATGCCAGAGTTGATATCTATGTCAGTGGTCGATGTCGACTGCATATGTCGAAGTCGAGGAAGAAAATGAAGACAAAGGCTGCTTGATGATGGTCGATATCGATGATTATGGTCGATATTGACCTCTGCTTTTTTGCTCCTGAGTCCTCGATGTCGACTCCAGGAGATGGCTTGACCCTGGGGGGTCGATTTCGACTGGCCTGGTCGATTTCGACCGCCTCTACAGAAGCTTCCTTTCTTCTTCGTCATTCCTTTTGCTTGATAACCTGAAATCTTTGTTAGAAATATAGATAATGCCACGAATTATCTCATTTTTAAAAGTTAAAAATCCAAAAATCCTAAAAGCCATCTATGAAAGAAAATCAAGTTTTATGTACAAGCTCTAGAGTTTTGAGTTGCTAGGCCGACTTCTCCGTCAATTCTTCACGAGCCTTTTATGTAGGGACCCTTTGACCTCAAGCCTTCTCCTGGATCATCTACGTCCTTGTGGTAGTAGCTAAGTTCGGCGACCAATGCTTCTTCATTGTTAGGTTCTTTTTTGGGCGCTTTCCTTCTCTTTCTTAACCTAACTTTAGCAATATAAGCAAACCATGGAGCTTTGACCCTCTCATTAGTAGAATTATCAATAATTGGCTTAATTGATTCATCAATAAGGGATAGAGGACAGTTGGAAGTCATACCTGGGCTTACCTGTTTAGGCCCGAAACAGAAATCTTCGGGCTAAGGGTTAGTCGATTTCCACCAAGGTGGGTCGATTTCGAGTGATTTGGTCGATGTCGACATTTGGGGGTCGATATCGACTTCTGTGACCCCATACTTAAGCTCCTGGCAATAATCCGGCATACTCAAATTCGACCAAGGGGGGTCGATTTCGATGTTTTTAGTCGATATCAACTTGTTCCAGTCGATGTCGACCCTGCTTGCTATTTCCGTCCTCTCCAATAAAAATTTTCTAAGCTTTTCCTTAGTCGGCGAGAGGACAACTTGCTCCAGATGCTTCGTTTCGCTCATGGTTGGGTTGAAAGAGAATTCTATCACTTCGCTCCCTATAGTAAAGGTTAGTAATCCTCGACGTACATTGATATTGACATCAACAGTAGCTAAAAAAGGCCTACCAAGTATAATAGGCACTACAGGATCTTCAGGCATCTCCAATACAATGAAATCAGTTGGCACAAAGAACTTCCCTACCTTTACTGGAACGTCATCAACTATACCTGTGGGCTTGACGAATGAGTTATTAGCCATATAGAGTTTCATGTCCATAGGTTCAAGAGCGCCAATGTTCACCTTTTGGCAAATAGAAAGAGGCATGAGACTTACGCTTGCCCCTAGGTCACATAGGGCTTTGTAGCGATGTTGGCCAAGTCCCATGGTGATCGCAAACTTCCTTGGATCACTCCTCTTCTTAGGGAAGTCCATCTTTGAGCACTCCTCTGCGATCTCTGCCATGGATCTTTTCTTGCTAAGGATGTCTTTCGGGAATCGTACATAGGCGGGCATCTCGCTTAGGGCTTCTGTAAGAGGAATGGTAATGTTAAGACCTTGAAGAATTTTTACAAATCACCTAAACTTACCTTTGGTGGGGTCCTCTAATGCCTTGGATGGGAATGGCAACGTCTTCCTTGGCGGCGGGGCCAAAACGGTGGTCGGAGGTGCCTGCTGGACATCGACATCGACTGGGACGTGGTCGATATCGACCGGAATGGTCGAGGTCGACCTCTGTTGTGGCTTTGATGGCTCTGCAGTGGCCTCGACGTCAACCTGGGTGTCGACCAGGGGGTCGATATCGACGTCTTCCTCGACATCGATTGGGCTGTCGATGTCGACTGGATCTGCTGCTTTCTCCGATTCCTTTTGTGGCTTTTGTACTTTGTTGCCACTCCTTAATTGCATGGCTGTGACATTGCCCGTCTCGGATTGCCCCTTAGGATTTGTAGTGGGTTGCCCAAGGAACGTTCCGGAAGGTCTAGGGATTTGTGCTGCCAATTGACCCAGTTGGGTCTCTACGTTCTTTTTCCAAATATCCATCTCCCCAATCCTTGTGGTGAGGTGATTTAGTTGAGAATTGATGGCACTGTTGGATTGATCATTCTTAGCCTGATTCCGCCTAATTTCATCTAGCACAAGTTGAAGATCATCCTTCCGTTGGTCCCTCTTCGGGTGCCCAAGAGCTCTGTAAGGCGGGGGGTCCCTAGGGTTAACCGGGTTCCTTTGTGGTTGATGGAACCTTTGGTCTCCCAAATATTGGTGATTGGGGCCCCTCATGTAGCGCGCCTCCTGGTGAGTCTCCGCTAGGTGTACTTGTTCAGCATGGGGGCACTCGATGGTGGTGTGCCGCTGCGATCCGCATTCAATGCAATCTTAGTTCGTTGAAAGGAACCTTACTTGCTTTTGGAGCTTTCGAAGTTGATCTCTATGGAATTGCTCCTTCACGTCCGGATCGATTACCTTGGAGGGTTCATATAAGGGCATGGATGGGGCAGGCCTCGACGATGATGGTGTGTCGGAAGCCTCAGGAGTCCCATATATGTTGTCGAACTCCACCAACCTCTCTATGGTCTCCCAAGCCTCTTGTGGAGCGAGTTCAAGGTAGCCATAGGAGATGTAAGTGTTGATCCTCTCCTTGGTTGCAGCATCAAGAGCATTGTAGATAATCTCTTGAATTACGTACGGTCGTTGCCCATGTATCGGGCATGATCGTAATAGGTCCGTAAACCATTCCCAAACAGTCGCCAGAGCCTCACCAGGCTTTTGTTTGAAAGCCGTGATTTTCTGTCGGATCAACGCCGTCTTAGAAGGAGGGAAGAACTAGTTGAGGAACGTGTCCTTGACTTCATTCCAGGTGCGGAGCGATCTTGGGGCTAAGCTTTCCAACCACTGCAATGCTTTTCCTGTAAGGGACCAACGAAAAGCTTTTAGTTGGACATATTCAAGACTCTGTCCATCAGCAATAGTATCACAAAGGTCTAAGAAGGTTGAAATATGCGCCATAGGGCATTCATTAGGTTTTCCTTCATATTGATGCCTTCTTATTTCAGTAAGGAAGTTAGGTTTAATTTCAAAATTAGAGAAAGGGATAAGAATCACCGATTCAGGCACTGTGAGCGCGGGGTGCATATATTGCTTGGCATTCCGAGGGAGGGCATTGATTTGGGCTTCTATTTGCCTCTGGCCTTCCTCCTCCCTATCAGCACGCTCCTTAAGTGCCTCCTCTCTAGTTGTTAAGTCCTCAACCTGTTTCCTTAGTTGCTCAATTAGTTCAGCCTGGTTCGCGTTGTCTGCCATGATTCTTTGAGCTTGGGCTCTTAGATGGAAATAGCGCTCAGGGTCGTCTACTCCTTCAATATCATGTGGGCGATCAGTGCGTCGCATACACCTACGAGGCCAAACTAGATAAAAACGTGAGATAGACTACTAGGGCGCGATTGATTGCCTCCCCGGCAACGGCGCCAATTTGTTAATAGGAGGACGTCGAGTATCTCAAATACAAATATAAAGATGTACAAATGTAAACCGACTCCTAGCCTATGCAAATAATTACAAGACTTCCTCCCGTTGTAGTGGAAGGGTAGTCAGGATCGATCCACGAGGAGGCGTGTCAGCGGGATCCTAGTAGCATCGGAAATCTCACGTCTTGCGTCGATCAGAAGCCTCAACTTCGACCTTGGAGCTCGATGTCGACCTTGGCTGTCGATCCTTTCTACAACAGAAGATCTGCACAGACAAAAATAAGCAGTCGATATTGACTATGGAAGGTCGATATCGATGTTAGCAGACGGAATCGACTGGCTCAGAAGACTGGCAGTCAACACAAGTGGTCGATATCGACGTTAGGGGGTCGATATCGATGTCTTCTCCTGCAAAGTTGTTAGCTTTTGTCGGCAAAGAAAGGCCGAAGACTTAAGGATGAATGAGGATACGATGTTCAGAAATAAAGAAAACTGTTTTATATGTATAAACTATGTAAAAAGCAACTCCTAGGATTAGGGTTTACCACAACGTTAACCAATGCATGTGATAAGGTAAATAAGACAGACAATTGCGCTATTTCATCCGAGGGACAAGCTTTCGTTGTACACCAACTCTTAGGATTACTCTTGCAAATAAACCTAATTGTCTCTACCAATTTTATGTTTATAACTCTACTTGTTAGCATGAATCCCTTTTCTTTCGATTAGGACTAAACATAGAATCGTAGGAGATGATATAGATATAACGATATGAACATCTAACACTTACCTCAAGCACGCATGGCTAACGTCGGGCTCACCCCGACCCTAAGAGCTTTGGGGGACTACTCGCACCTCATCATGGAACTTATCATTGATTGAAAGAAATAAGCTTGCATTAAACTATAAACTCCGAAGCTTTACAACTCAACGTCGGCTCTCGTAAACGCCAAACCTTAAAACTTCTCTCTAACTCTATTCTGTGTAATTGAACTCTAAAATTGGATGTGTTGATTCATTGATGCGAGCCCCTAGAGCTTTATTTATAGGCTACTAACCCTCGCTAGCCAAGGATTGTAACTTCTATCTAAACTATAGATTCTATCCAAGGAAGTAGGATAGATCTTTTATTTTGATAAAACTCTAATCCACTTGATAAAACTTAAAGGTAAAAAGTAGATAAATCCCAGCTGCTATCTATCTATATGTTACAAGATAAACCATGCCTCCTTGAAGATAAATTTTCCAATCCGCGTCTCGAAATGGAATCTATCTTCTGTCGAGATAAGGTCGATATCGACGTTAGAGGTCGATATCGATGTCTCTGTTCCTGCTCGACTTGTCCATCTCCACTCGATGTCTATGTGGAGGTCGATATCGATGGTGTAAGGTCGATATCGAGTGCTTTTCTTTGCTGTGTGATGGTCTGTCTCGACACTCAGTTCTGTGTCGATGTACTGTGGTCGATGTCAATGTTTAAGGTCAATATTGACCTTTCTTTTGCTCTTCTTGGTTTCTCCATTTTGACTCCAATTTCGCTCGAATTCCTGAATGGTTAGCTCAAAATTTGTGCAGACTCTATTTCTTGCACTTTAGCCCATTCTTACACAAGTTTATATACTTTTGACCCTTTTCTTTGGAAATCGAATGAAATATGAAGTCAAAAGATGCAATAAAAAGAAGTACAAATATGTACATTAGATGGTAACTGATGTGCTAGTACAAGTAGGTAAATTCTTTGTCCCTGCTGATTTCTTAGTTGTTGATATAGCAGAGGACCCTGCTCGTCCCGTTATTTTAGGTAGGCCATTCCTAGCAACCGTCGATGCCAACGTAAGCGTGAAGAAAGGATTGCTCTCATTCACAATCAGTGACGAAGTTATAGAGTACGCCTTCAACAAGACGGTAAAGAAGCATAAAGGGCCAATGGAGATAAAGGCCATCAATGGTGTCTACATCGCATGTGGAGAAGCAAAGGTAAGGAGTATGACACCGGAAGAGCTTGAAAAGAGGGCCATAGAAGCCCAAGTGGAGGAGGTCGTGTCAATCTTGAACGAAGGAGCCAAAAAGAACATCGCTATCGACCCAGGTAAGTCGATATCGACTAACAAAGTTCAAGATACTGTGCCAGGTCATAAGTATGGGGTAAACTGAGGAGAAGGAACCTCGAAATTGAGCATAAAGGTCGATATCAACCATACCCATATGACGAAATCGACCACCACAGATGCTGAGAAAGGAGAAGCAAAGTCCTCAATATCGATCGCTGAAGGTCGAAATGCACCTGATCATATCGAGGGTAACCACTCCAAATCATCTGAACCTCCAGGAGCACAACAGAGCTCGATATCGACTACTGATGATCGAAATTGACCTGAGCCACAGAAAGAAGAAAAGGTAAGTCAAGGTACGGATTCCTCCTCTTCCATCTCAATTAAAGATTTATCATTATTTGGAAGAGGTGTGCCTTGGCATGTGCGCTTGTGTAGGGTATCCGATGATGTTTCGAACCAATATAAAGTAGGAGATAAAATTTATATCGCCAAATCAAAAGATCATTGGTTCCCTACTAGATTTAAAGACAGGAGGATGGGACCATTCACGGTAAATCAAATCCATCCAGGCAGGATGCAGCTGAGAGACAAGAAAGGAGTTTTATTTGACGCCCAAGCCACATGGGCTCTGCAGATGCCGCCTTGAGAGCGCGAAGGAAGGAAGTCGGCCTAGCGACTTTAAAGTCTAGAGCTTGTAACAAAGACACTTAGTTTTTGGTTTTGAACAGTTTTTTTACTTTGTTTTGAGACTTTATATTATTATGCATTGTTTTGGTTTTAGTTTTTTTACAAGTTGCAAGAAAGAAGAAAGCTTTAAAGAGACATCGAAATTGAGTGCAAAGCTCGATATCGACCTTAAGGTCGATTCCAAGGGGCTTGTGGTCGAGGCCGGATCACCCTGAAGCTTGAGCCAGAAACCGATGAAACTAGTCGATTTCGATGTCCAAGGTCGATATCGACCGTCCATGCTGACTTCGTCGACTCCTGAAATTTGTGACGGTTTAGTAATTTATCTTTCTTAACCCTAGTTCTAATACAGTGAGGACATTTTAATATTTGAGTATGGGGTGGGGGAAAGGCTTACTTGCATATTTTCGCATATTTTTAGCATAGTTTGAAATTTTACATAAGTTATTGCATAGTTTATACATGTTTATGGATAATCATACATTGTTAGTCATCTTTATCTTTAAGCACCATATCTTTAAGCATTGCATACATAGTTTATTTTGGGAAAAAAAAAGAAAAAAATGAATGACCCCCATCAAAAATTTAAAATAAAGATAAAGAGTCATGGAAGCAATAAAAAGGAGCTCTACGATGCAAAATTAGATTCATTAGAGATATAACATGAAATTGCCTAGTTAAGGGAAGTCCCAATGAAGTCTAAAAAGAAAAAAAGACATGAAGGAGGTAAAAACATGAAGTTGCTTTTAACATGTGCATGATAAGATGATGGAGGACTTTTATGAAATTTCCATACATATGCTTACAAAAGTTCATATCCTAGCCTTACCTATGCATATTTGCAAAAGTCACAAGCCATATATGAGCCTTACTATATCATTATCATTATTCCTCCACATATATTACATATTTCCCATTTTATATACCTTATACCCTATCCGGGGACAAGTTTGAGAATGGATGTCATCTTTGGAGTTGTTATATGGAGTTGTGTATTATTTATGAAGTTGTTGGCAGGAATGAAACAATATTTTGAAATATGGAAAATTTAATGAGAGAAAAAAAATCCGATCACCTCAGGAGATAAAGGTAGGTCGACCTTGCTCGTTGAGATGTTAGTTCAGCGGGATGGGACACAAGGTGAGGAGTCCGAAGTACTAAGTATCCGGGGCCATTCATGACACCCATGTTTGCGACTCGTGAGAAGGCAGTGCTAAGGCTAGAGAGGTAAAAGCATTAATATTGAAAAAAAGCATTGAGCGATAAGTGAAAGGTGAGAAATATGATGAAGAAGGAATGTGGAATGTTTTCGAAAGAAAGTTTTATTTCCCCGGATTTGACACCATAAGGCCAAATGTTTGCCCACCCTGAGCCTTTTACTAATCTACTTCTCTATAGCTTGAAAAGAGTCCTCTTGATTATTAATGCTATGTCACTGAAATTGTTTTATGCATATAAACCTCCTTTCATAAGTATGATGTTGCTTTTATGCACATGCATGGATTTGGTTGACATTAGTACCTTCTCGAGGATTGTAATTGATTGTAGGGACATATGAAAAATTAATCTATGATGTTGAGGGTTTACTTTCTTCCCCTGAATGACCATTAAAAGTATTGCTTGGGGACAAGCAAACTTAAGTATGGGGTGTTTGATGTGCGCGCAAATTGTCATATTTTCTATGCACATTTAAGTCCATTTTATCGTCATTTGCATGCATATTAGTGGGAAATCATGAGATTAGTGTATTTTATGCATTATTGTCAAATATATGGGTTTGCACGTGTTTCTATGTGATTTAGTAGAATACAGGACAAAAATGGACAGATTTGGAAGAGCGGAAAAAGAACTCGAAGTCTTCTGAAGAGGTCGAAATCGACTATGAACCTCGACATCGAGTGAGCAGAGAACCAGGAGTCGAGCAGAGAAGCAGAGCATGTCGACACAGAAACAAGGTCGATATCGATGTCTGAAGGTCGTTATCTAGTGGCCTAGATCGAGCATATTGATAGAAGTTGAGTGTCAGTCCGAGGAGAAGAAGGAGTACTCGAGATAGAGTTATGGAGAGGTCGATATCGATGTCTTATGTCGATATCGATGTTTGTAGCAGAAGAAGTCCGACTCAGATTTTGATAGAATTCTATCCGAAGCTTGCACGTCTATCCAAAAGTCGAGATCTTCTATCTTCAATGCCAGACTTCATCCTTTATGATGTTTTACCATGGAATTTTAGTTTTTACTTTATTTAAGTTTTATCTTAGAGAATAAAGATAGTTTTTCGAATCCTTGGATAGCAATGTTCGATATCTATATCTAGAGGCCATTAGGGCTGAGTTTAGTCATCCAAGCACAGCGAGTTTTAGTTTTTATCGCAGAGAATTTGTAGAGAGAGAGAGAGAGGGAGAGCCGAGTGAGGTGGGTGTGAAGCGATAGCGGAGATTTGGCTTTGTTCGGTTGCAACTTTCTCTTTAGTTTAATCAAAGTAGTTTTCTATCAAATGATGATGATGATTTGCATGATGAGAAGCGAGTAGTCAACCCACTTCTAGGGTCGAGGTGAGCCCGACGATAGCAATGTAGGGTAAGTGCGTCAAAGATATGATTTATATGCGATTCCGTCTTCTATCCTATGCATGATCCTTTGCGAAAGTTAGGGAGATTCATTATTTGCATTATTGAAGCGAAAGCCAATCATATTGTGAACTTGGATTACTCATGAATTGGATAGTAACTCTTAGGAATTATGCGAGAGGCTCTAATCACCTAAGTGTTGGTAACGAAAGTTATTTGACGGAAAGACCCTAAATTGCATAACTTTGGCATCATACTTGCATGAATATCGTTGTGGCATGAATCCCCGACTTTGGAAGCTTTTAGTTTATTGAATTTGATAAAATTTTGAGTTTTGATTTCAGTTCATCTTTCTACAACCATTCTAAGCTCTTTGGACTACTTTTCTGACACATAGGTTACGCATTACAGTTTCTGTTACAAACATCGAAATCGACTATCGATATCGAGCACTAACATCGATATCGAGGAATATCTCGACGTCGACTGTGTTTGCTTTTGTCTTCTGCAGGAAACCACTAGAAATCGACCAGAACTGAGGTCGATATCGATCAGACACATAGATATCGAGTGTCTCCTGAGGTCGAAAGCTTGATCGTGATTACAACTAAGGAAGCGCTGACATACCTCCTCGTGGATTCGATCCTGAATTATCCTACCACAACATCGGGAGGGATTCTTGTATTTATTTGCTTGAAAAGGGAGTTAGCATAGTTGTGATATATTTAAATATTTTATTTGAGCAAAGAATCTACCTCCCCTAAACCGAACAATGCTCTCCTCGGTCTCCTATGTAGCCTCCTCATGACTCCTCCTAGACCACTAAACTAGAAGCAAAGGAACCTCCCTATTCATAAGCTTCTTGACATGATGGTAAATGACCCTAACCGGATGCTCTACGAAAGTGTGGTCGGGCTAAATTCTATGATCGAAATAGTCGAGGATGTGGCTAGGGTCAGGGATGTAGCGTGGAAGCTGGGATACGTGGAAAACGTCGTACACACCGGCTAAGGATGGAGGTAAGCCGAAATGATATGCTACCTCTCTGATTCTATCCATAATCTCGAACGAACGATTGTAACTCGGACTCAGCTTTCCTTTGACGCCAAATGTCGGATCCCTCTGGTAGGCGAAACTCGAAGCCATGCATGTGAACCCACATTGAACTCAATCTCAGCCCTCCGTTTGTCCACATATTTCTTTTGACAGTCCTGGGCAACTCTCATGTGCTCTCTGATGCGTCCCACCTACTCGACGGTCGCCTGGACTAAATCTGCTAGGGACAATATTGTATCTGCGGGCTTATCCCAGCAAACTGGCGACTTGCATCGTCTCCCATATATTGCCTCATAAGGAGCCATTTCAATCGATGTGTGGTAGCTGTTGTTGTATGAAAACTCCACCAACGGTAGGAATTTGAACCATCTTTCACCCCACTCTAGAACATAAGACCACAACATATTCTCTAAGGTCTGAATCTTCCTCTCAATTTGATTTTCTGTCTTAGGATCAAAAGTTGTACTGAAGTGCAATCTAGTCCCTAAGGCCTCTTGAACCTGATGCCAAAACCTCAAAGTGAAGCGTCCATCTCTATTAAACACGATCCTCTCAAGTACCCTATGAAGCCTCACAATCTGACGAATGAACTCCTCAGCTAACTGCGGTGCTGGTCATGTCTCCTGTATCGCAATGAAGTGAACCGACTTGGGCAATCTATCGACCACAACCCAGATGGCGTCGTAACCTCAAACATCCCATCTCAGTCCGGTGACGAAGTCCATATAGATGTTTGTCCACTTCCACTCAAGAACGGGAATCGATCTAACAAGTCCTCCTAGTCTCTGGTGCCCAATCCGAACATATTGACAAACCTGACATTTGGCTACAAAATCTGTAATGTCTGCGCGCATCCTCTGCCACCAATAACTCCTCCTCAAGTCCTAATACATCTTATTTATCCTTGGGTGGACATAATAAGGAGTGGTGTGAGCCTCATGCATGATCCTCTATCTCAGATCTGACATCGACGGTACCACAACTTTGCCTTGAAAGGTCAGCATCTAATGTAGGGGAGAATTGATTATAAAATATAAATAATATGTTCAACCCTATACTCTCAAATAAATTCAAGACTTCCCGACTATAGTGGAAGTTTCAAAATCGATCCACGAGGAAGCGTGTCAGCGGATCCAAAGTAATTCACGCAAACGTTCTCCAACAGTCGACTAGGAGCTCTCGATGTCGACTAGGTCAGTAGATCTTGATCAAGGTTATCGATCTCGAGTGTTGTTGTATCTACAAACACAAACAGAAGGCAGTCGACATCAACCAATTCACTCGACATCGAGTTAGTCCAAAAAGTCGATCGACACGGAAAATAGTCGATCGATCAGAGGTTGTCGACACAGCAAAGACGTCGACCGATAAGATGCAGCCGATATCAACATGTCGAGTCGATCTCGACCTCTAAAATAGAAATAGAAAGTCGGTAAAGAATGATCGAAGAATAAAAGAGTAGAAATAGAAGCTTTGGACAGAAAAAATAAAGGGTTGTTGAGTTTTTCGATTACTCAATGAACGAAAAAAGCGACAAATAAAAAGGGTTTAAACAAAAATAAAAACAGACTCCTAAGGCTAGGGATCACCACAACATTAACCACCCATGCAAAAGATAGAATAGGATAAAATGCGTTTGCTACTATGCATAGGTACGGTTGACATCGACAACTTCACTCGATATCGAGTGCTCTAATTTACCTCGATTTCACTTGATCTCACTCGACCTCGATCACATCTTCAACTCTGTCGACATCGATCAGTTCCTCGATGTCGATCACTTTGGTTGATGTTAAGCAACTTGGTCGATCTTGATGTATGTCAAGCACTCCTCTAGTAGCTTCTCTTTCTTCTCTTCTCTTGTACTTAGTTTCTGAGCTCTTAATCCAATCAATGTTGAGAGCGTGAGTCAAGATCGACTGCTCTATTCTTATCCTTCGCTTCTCATTTCGGCTCCGATTCTGCTCCAATTTCTGCACATTTAAACCAAAACTTGTTTAGACCTCTATTTCTTGTAAATAAGCACATACTACACAAATTCAATGCTTGTCCTCAAGCAATACTTTTCTTGGTCACACAGCGGAATGACTAAACTCTCAACATCATAGATCCATTCTTATATAACCCTACAATTAATTACCATCGTCGGAAAGGTACTATTGCCTTCAAATTCGTGCCTGTGAATAAAAGCAAAATCTCACACAAAAGGAGGGTTATGCAAAAATAATTTTTTAACATAACATTAATAATCAATAGGACTTTTAAAGCGCATGGTGAAGTGAAAGTAAAAGGTATAGTGAGGGGCTATATTTGGCAATGTGATGCATAATCTGGGGAGAAACTTTCAAACTTTCTTTCTTTCTTTGATGCACTTCCTCCTTTATGATTTTTCCACATTCCTCTTCCTCATAATGCTATATTTTTTTTCACTAATATGCTTTTACCTCTCTAACCTTAGCGTTGTCTTCTCGCGATTTACAATCATGGGTGTCATGAATGGCCCCGGATACTTAGCGCTTCGGACTCAGCACCTTGTGTCCCATCTCGCGTGAATTTTATCCTCTGCAAGCAGGGTCTATCAACCTAACTCCTAGTTGACTGGATTTTTGTTCACTCATTAAATTTTCCATTAAAAATATCCTACCATCAACTTTATTATAACTTCACAACATATCAACCATACAACAACTCCATAATATTTCATCCATTTTTCAATATAATCTCCCGAATGGGTAATAAGGTATAAAAAATGGGCAATTAAAGAACTTGTGGAGGAAATATGAAATTAAGCACATATGGCTTAGAATATGATGTAAGGCTTTTAGGCATGGGTAATGGATAAGGCAAATAATGATCGAATGGAAGATAAAGTCCTCCGTCCTCTTATCATGCGCATGTCAAAAGCAACTTCAAATTTTACCTCCTTTCATGGTTTTCTCTAAAAATTATACTTCATTGAGACTTCCCTTTACTAGGCAATTTAATTGCTATATCTCTAACATATCTACTTTTGCATCGTCGAGTTTTGTAAAAACTTTTATGACACTTTATTTGTTTTCGGGGGGTGTGAATCCTTAAATCCTTTTCTAAATATAACAAATAATATCATAAAGATAACAATAAAAATCTAGACCATTCAGCTGTTTTAGCCATAAAAATTAAAATTTTCACCGAAAAGCGATATATGAAGCTATGCAAAAAATAACTAAGCAAAGATAATAATATAATGCACATATGCTTTTCCCCTACCCCATACTTCAAATATGCAGTGTCCTCACTGTATAAAAATCAAAGGAAAACAAGGGTAAAGGAAGAAACTCATAGAATAATGCATGAAGACTTCATTTCAGGTGCTGTCGATCGAGTTGCCAGCAGTCGACATCGACTAGAGCAATCGATGTCAACAATAATTCTTTATTGTTCAAGGATGGTCGAAGTCTAGGGTCGCCTTGGTGGTCAACATCGATTGTGCCTGTCGATGTCGACTGCTCTGTAATCCTCCAAGGTGATCGACCTCGTCAGGTCGATCTCGTCAGGTCGATCTCGATGGCTTTTACAGGCACTTCGTTTCTTTTTCGTTATATCCTTATGATTTGCAACCTGAAACTTTGTTAGCTCATAATATCTAAACCACTTTTTAAAAAGTGTTCAAAACCAAAATTCAAGGATTATCAAGGTCATAATCGTAATGCCCAAGTACAACGATTATGGTATCTTCGTCCATTTTCTTCTTTAGGTGCTTAACCTCTTAAGCTTGAGCCTCTTGATTTGCGATGACTCTTTGGATCCTAGATGGAAGATGGAGAAATCGCTCCGGGTCGTATAAGCCTTTGAATTTCGGTGTGTGATCAATGCGTCGCGTAGACCTATAAAACAACACTCAACAAGAACATTAGATGAACTACCTAGGGTGCGAATGATCGCTTCCTCAGCAACGATGACGAAATTTGACAACAGGAGGGGAATTTGTATATAAAAATAAATATGTAAATAAAGCTCAAACCATTTTCCTATCAAAAAAATTACAGTAGGAGGGGATGTGTATATATATCAAAATAAATATGTAAATAAACCTCAAACCCTTTTCCTGTCAAATAAATTACAGTAAGAGCACTCGCGCATGGTGAGGTCGACGTCGACTAAAGTGGTCGATATCGACTGGGTCAAAACTCCTCTGTTGACATAGAATACCGTCAACTCGATTTCTTCAGTGCAGGGAGTTCGATCTCAACTGTTGTAGTCGATCCCCGGCAACAGTGCCAAAATTTATTAGGTAGGATGGGAGTTTGTATATCAAAATAAATATGTAATTAAAAGCTCAAACCCTTTCCTATCAAATAAATTACAAGACTCTATCCCGATGCAGTAGTAGGAAATCTGGATTGATCCTCGAGGAGGCGAGTCAGCGGTCCTGAATAGCCTTGCGAAATTCCTGTATAGAAGCCTCAATATCGATTGGTTTGGTCGATGTTGATAGGGGTTGTCGATTCCCAGCGTGTTCTCTTGATTTGCAAAACCTGCACAACAAACAGAGAGGTCGATGTCGACTAAAGTGGTCAATATCGAATGCCTTTGTTGCGTTGGTTGACTGAAATGACTGTCGACGTGATTTCTTCAGTGCAGGGAGGTCGATCTCGACGATATAGTACAATATCGATTGCAGTACCAGTGTCGTGACTGAAAAATAAAAGACAGAAATAAAAGAATAATAAAAGCAAATATATTTGTTGGTTTTTAAACTTATAAACTAATAGCTTCCAAGGTAGGGATTCACCACAACAATAACCATGCATGCATAAACACTTAAATCACATAAAACTTTATGTTTTTATCATCCTATGACAACTTTTGTAATCACCAAATAGGAATATAGAGGCTTTCGCATAAATACCTATTTGTTTATACCCTTTTCATAATAAGGGTATAGTAAACTTTCGTAAACAAATCCTAATTACTATCCAAATTCCCAAATAATCCACTTTTGCTTCATATAAGGTCAAATAAGGAATTATCCTAAATTCTCATAAAGGATTAAGCACGGGATAGAAGTTGAAAACACATAATCAAATTAGGGATTTAAGCATACCTACATGGCTATTGTCGGGCTCACCCCGACCATAGAAGTAGGACAACTACTCACTCATGATTGGGGAAAACATCATCATAAAATAAACAAACCTTTGCATAAAACCTAAACCTTTATGCGTTTACAAACAAACACCACATTCTTCTGTCTGTATCTCTAACTCTCTTTCTTTGTGGTTACTTGTTTGCTCAAGGATTGAAATTTTCTTGGCTTGGTTCCTCCTTATTTCATCAAGGATGAGTTGCAAGTCATCCCTTATAAGGTGGGGGTCCCTTTGGTATTGTTGGGGTTGATGGTATCCCTAATTTCCTTTGTAGCCTTCATAGTTAGGCCCCCTTGTGAACTCTACTTCTTCATGGGTCTTTGCCATTTGCACTTGCTCCGTAAAGGGACTAGCGGTTGTGTTGAGCCTTTGTGATCCACATTTTAAACAAGCTTGATTGTTAGTTAAAAATCGAACTTGTTTTTGGAGATGCTTTACCTGATCTTTCATGAATTTTTATCCTTCACCTTAGAACCCACCTCTTTGATGGCTCATATAATGGCATGGATGCGGCTGGCCTTGCATCGGGGGAAATAGAAGTCCCATATGTGTTATCAAACTCCACGAGCCTTTCAATTGTCTCCCAAGCTTGTTGTGGTGTAAGCTCTAGGTAGCGGTAGGTGGTATAGGTGTTGATCCGCTATCTTGTAGGCATGTCTAGGGCATTGTAGATGATCTCCTAGTTTACATAAGGTGGTTGCCCATGGATAGGGTAGGATCTCAATAAGTCTTTGTAGCACTCCCAGACTTGCACTAGCGTCTCTCTTGGCTTCTGCTTGAAGGCCATAATCCTTTGGGGAATTTGCGCCGTCTTCGATGGTGGAAAGAACTTGTTTAGGAATATGCCTCTAAGTTCTCCCCATGTGTGGATAGATCATGGGGGCAAGCTTTCCAGCCAATGCAGAGCCTTTCTTGCAAGTGACCTTCTAAAAGCATTCAAGCGCACATATTCTAGGTTAACACCGTCAGCAATGGTGTCACATAAATCAATGTAAGTAGTAATATGGGCCATAGGGTATTCAGAGCCCTTTCCCCCGAAAGTAGGTCTCCTAATCTCCGCTATAAAAACTAGTTTTAATTTCAAAGGATACGTTAGGGAGGATAAAAGGAGACTCCGATACCGACATCGTTGGGTGCAAGTATTCTTTGGCGTTCTACGAGATCTGCCTTAATTTTGATGTAGGGAGAATTGAATTGAATAATATAATAAAATATAAACAATGAAACCTTTAGCCTCTTCAAATAAATTCAAGACTCCCTGCTGTATTAGTAGGGAATCATGATCAATCCACGAGGAAGTGAGTCAGCGGGATCCTAGTAGAGCCTGAAAGTCACGTTTTGATGTCGACCAAAAGCCTCGATCTCGAGCGATGGACTCGACGTCGACCTAGGCTGTTGATTTCTACTGCAACAAAAAACCTACAGAGATAAAAACAGCAGTCTATATCAAGTAAGGTGGTCGATATCGATGTTAGCAACGAGGTCGCCCTGGCTTAGAAAGCTGTCATTCAACACAGGGTAGTCGATATCGAGTAAAGGACTCAAAATCGACCTCAGAAACAAAAGCAGGAACATGGTGCATCGACACAAAAAATCGTCAACGTAGGCAAAGTGGTCGATATCGACCTAGTTGATCAAAATCGAGTGGTCCTGCAATAACGTTAGTTGTCGGCAAAGAAAGGCCGAAGAAAGAAGGATGGGAAAGAAATATGAACAGAAAAAGAACAAATTTTTATGATTCCAATATATAATAAAAGCGTAAATCCCAGGGCTAGGGTTTACCACAACGTTAACCGATGCATGCAATAAGGCAAATAAGACGGACAATTGCGCTATCTCACTCGAGGGACAAGCTTTCGTTGTACACCAACGATTAGGAATACTCTTGCAAATAAACCTAATTGTCTCTACCAATTTTATGTTTATAACTCAAGTTGTTAGCATGAATCCCTTTTCTTGCGATAAGGACTAAACATAGAGATGATATAGACACAACGATATCAACATCAAGTACTTACCTCAAACACGCATGGCTAACGTCGGGCTCACCCCGACCCTAGAAGCTTTGGGGAAATACTCGCTCTTCATCGCAATAGACACCATTGATTGAAAAAGGAAAACTTGCATTAAAACTTCAAAGCTTTACAACTCAACGCCGGCTTTCGCAAATGCCAAACCCTAAAGCTCTTCTCTACTCCCTACTTCTCTAGCTATTGTTGTTGTATTGTGGAATGAATAAAAACCAGCCCCCTAGGGCTTTATTTATAGCCTACTAATCCTTGCTAGCCAAGGAAAGTAGTTCTAATCATACTAAAACTTCTATCTAAAATTCTATCCCATCATAGATAGGATGAAACATTTATAGGAAATATCTAAAATAACAAATAAACATCTTAGGGTAAAAAGGGAATAACCCTAAGACATAATCTATCTAATTAAGAAGATAAATCGTGGCTTAGTTGATAGAACTTGCAATCCGTGTCTCGAAAAGCGCGTCCAACCCGTGTCAATTTACAGTCGATATCGACTAAGTCAGTCGATATCGAGGTCTTCGTATTTGCTCGACAGATTCCATCTCACTCGATCTCCAGAGCAAGGTCGATCTTGATGTCCACCCTCGATGTTGACCACATGATTCTATGTTGAGTGCTTCTATAGTGGTCTTGTGTGGTCTGTCTCGACGCTCAGGTCTACGTCCATCTCTTTAGTCAATATCGGCCAGTCCTGTCGATTTCGACCTCTCTCCAGCTTCACTCGACTTCTTCATTTTGACTTCGATTCCACTCCAATTCCAATATATTTAGACCACAACTTGTGCATAATCTATTTCTTGCACGTTAGGTCATTCTTCACGAATTTATCTTATTTTTAACCTTTACTTTAGGAATCGAATGGAATATGAAGTCAAACTTGCAAATAAAAAGGGGTGGTAAGTTGCGCACCGCCCTGCGCATGCTGAATGTGACACCGCCGTGTGCATCCAGGGTGTGCGCCGTGCGCATCCAGGGTGTGCAGGGTGGTGGCACGCCCGCGGCGGAAACCCCGCGTGTTACCACACGTGTGGTTTACAAAAATTTTTAAAAAAAGAAAAAAATTAAATAAGAAATTTATAAAAAGATCAAAATTATAAAAAAAAATAAAAAAAATAAAAAATATTTACGAAATTAAAAAATATAAATAAAAAATAACTTTAAAAATATAAATAAAAAATTTAAAAACCTATACACGGGGGGAGTAATTTTTTTAAAATTAAAACAATAAATAATAATTAAAAAAATAAATTATATATATGAAATAAATAAAAACAATACATAATAAATAAATAAAATAAAATTAATTTGTTAACATACATACATAACTAAATAATAACTAATAAAAATAATATATTAAAGAAATAATTGCTACATAGATAAAAAAAAATATATCATAAACAAATAAATAATTACTTAATACAAATAAAAATTTATATAATAAATACATAGATAAAAACAATAAAACATAAATGAATAATTAATAACTACAAGAAATAAATATAAATGAAATAAAATTAAAATATTTTTTTATATAAATAAATACTTGATAAAAACAAGAATATATTTTATAAAAAAAATTAGTTCAAAAATATATAAATAATTACAAATTAGTGTGCATATAAATAAACATATATAAATACAAGTCGGGGGCCACTTATCTCAAAAAATCAACTTACAAAAATATTCTTCGCTTTAACTTTCCGCCCCACAATCCCGTCATATAAAAATATTTTATCTTTAAATTAATATTAATAAAATTTTAAAAAATATACTCCGTACTTAAATTTTACACAATTATTAATAAATTTGAAAAAGATTCTTCATAAATCAATTTATAAATTTTTGAAAAAAATATATAGAACAGGATCATTGAAAAATAACATCTTTTTATAACTTCTAAAAATATTTCTATCTCTATTGAATTATTATAATTTTTGTAAGTTGATTTTTTGAGAATTGTTTTCCTAATATATTATGATAGTTATGTAGAAAATAAAAACTCTCACTGTTAATTAAAACTCGTCGTTTTAGTAAGTAAATCTTGGTAGAAAAACTTTTTATTTTAGGTATTTTGTAATCTACTTTATAAAATTGACCTTCCAAGCCGAGGCTTGTAATGAGAGATTTGGGGTTTTAAAATTTTAATATATTTTATTATTTCATGTTATTCGTCTGGATTGGTTGACGGCGTGATGCTCGGAGTCGGGTCTGGTTGGGGTCGTGGTGGTGTGTTCAATGACGACTCCGTTTCTAGGAGACTGCTCCTTGGAGTTTTCGTCTTTACAAATTAGTATGTATATAAATAATTAATATAATTACAAAGATATATAAATAAATTAAATTTATTCATTGATAAATTAATTAATATTAAATTGTATTAATTTAAAATCTTTCGTAATATTTTCTGAAAATAAAACTCAATTAAATGAAATAAAACAAATATACATATATAAATAGAAGTCGGGGGTTACCCGATATTTAATTACATACTATTTGGAGTAGGAGTTGGAGGAGTTGGGAGTCTTTTTGGTGTTGGCGTGGTAGCAAATTAAATCCCCAATGTTCCTTTGTGTTACTACTTTATTGGGCTCTCCGTTTCTGGGCAGGGTGAAACAAACCGGCAAGTACGTATGCGAATCTTGCCCTGTACCACGATCATTCATTCATCCCTATCGACAAATGCATAAGGCCAAACAACTCTTTGTTCCTTATCTTAGGCAAAAGGCCAAACAACTCCATGCCAACTGCTTTCACCCCATTTCAAAAGCAAGTTGTCAAAGACCCCTCCTCTTTTTTTGTTGGCGTTTTGTTCGAGCACCGTTTGACTCTGCTTTCGACGTTTCTAGGAGGTCTTCTGCTTGGTTGGGGGCATGGAGTCTAGAGTCGGGACAAGCTGGGGTCGTGGTGGTGCACTTAGGGCGACTCGGTATCCGGGCATTTAGAGTTCATGTTGTGGCTTGGAGTTTGGATTTGTCTAGGTTCGATCTTTTGCAAGTTTTTACTTCATGCTGATATATGTTTTTCTTCTTTACCAAATGGATAATGTTGAATTGTTTGTATTGTGAGTTTTCAGTTTTTGGAATGATGGATCTGGAATAGTACTCAAAGACATGCTGAGTAAGAAGCTAAGGGGTTGTTAATTAAAAAAAATTACTAAACCCTAAACCCTAAACCACCCTCTAAACCCTAAACCCTAGATGCGCATCTAGGATGCGTCTTAAACCCTAACCCTAAACCAACTTGTCTCTATGCGCATCCTGGATGTGCACAAAGACTTTGTACGCATCCATAATGCGTACCCGAAACCCTAAACCCTAAACCTTAACCCTAAACCCTCCCTAAACTTGTCTCTATGCGCGTCCTGGATGTGCACAAAGACTTTGTACGCATCTATAATGCGTAGTTAAGAGAGGGGACATTTTCTTCACAGAAGTATTTCAAAACGTAAAGAAGATGCAATTTCTCAAGATTTGTAAAGAGAATATATACTTGAGAGAGGGGTGATGATTCATTTTTTTAGCTTAGCAGCCGCTTCGATAGGGCATTGGGTTGGAACTTGCCATCTGAGAAGACGTTGTACGCCGCTGCCGACGAAGACGTGGTCGGAACCGTTGGGTTCGCCGGAAGGGCTGATGACACAGCAAGTGGCTGACCTCGAAGCCTTCGTACATGGCCTCGAGCTCGCTTGGAGCTTAGAGATAACAAACCTTGTGTGTGCGACGAGCAGCTCATTCTCCGCCATCATCCACTCAGCCATGGAAGTGGTGTTGATCGAGGGGCCCACACGCCGCCACGACCGATGATGATGAAGACGTGGTGTTGCTGAGGGACGTCCGTCCCATTACGGGTGTTGCTCCATAGTTAATATGGTTGGCTATGGGTGTTGCTCCATATTTTAAATTAAATAATTAATTTAAAATATTTCATAATATTTTTTGAAAATAAAACTCAATTAAATGTAATAAAACAGATAAACATATATAAATAAAAAAATCAATTAAATAATGAGATAAAACGAAAACAATAGATATTAATAAATTGCAACTTTAATTTTCATTAAAGTACTCCGTAGCAAGTAGCAACAATAACATGAAATAATAAAATATAATGAGATAAAACGAAAAAAATATATATTAATAAATAGATATTAATAAATATATAAGTTACATTGAACGAGATAAAATGAAAACAATAGATATTAATAAAATGTATTCATTGATAAATGAATAAATATTAAATCATATTAATTTAAAATCTTTCATAATATTTTTTGAAAATAAAACTCAATTAAATGTTATAAAAAAACAATTACAAGCACTAGAACTTTTGAGTCCCGGAACTCGTTTTACCCATGATCCGAAAAAAACCCGAAGTGGCCCGACCCGAAACCGACCCGAATGACCCGTTTAAGAGGCCTACTCACTCCTTTGCATTCAGTCCGAGAGTAATGTTTTGGAGGAGTTGGGGAATTAGAGGAGAGAAAGAGAAACAATTAAACAATTAATATAATAAATGTATAATAAACAGACAATTAAAAATTTTAAATATCATCAATAACCAAAAAAATAGATACAACTTATTCGTTTAAGTATTTTTTTAACTCCATTGTAATTTCATTTCTTTTTATGGAGATATTAATTTATTATATTTATCATTTATTTTTATATATTTTTAATATATGTTTGTAATGCATAATGTAATTCAACTTCTTTATTAATTTCTTTTTAAATAATTAATATAAATACAAAGATATATAAATAAATTAAATCATTTAAATAATGAAATATATATAAAAACAGTAAAAAATAAATGAATAATTTTTATATGTTTTTAATATATGTTTGTAATGTATAATGTAATTTAACTTCTTTATTATTTACTTTTTGATAGTTTTTTAATTTCTTTTTGTAACTTCTTTATTAATGAAAATAAAATTAATTTCATCGAGATAAACGAAAACAGTAGATTTTAATAAATATAAAATATATAAGTAATATAAATCTTAATAGACAAATAATTAAATATATATAATAACAATATAAAATACGCAGGGAGTATTAGGAATACATTTATTATTATTTACGTTTTTATAGTTTTTTAAATTTTTTATTTATATTTTTAAAGTTGTTTTTATAATTTTGATATATTTTTTAATTTCGTAAATATTTTTTTATTTTTTTAATTTGTTTTTATAATTTTGATCTTTTTATAAATTTCTTATTTAATTTTTTTTCTTTTTTTTTAAATTTTTGTAAACCACACGTGTGGTAACACGCGGGGTTTCCGCCGCGGGCGTGCCACCACTCTGCACACCCTGGATGCGCACGGCGCACACCCTGGATGCGAACGGCTGTGTCACATTCAGCATGCGCAGGGTGGTGCGCCTCGGTTAGCCGATAAAAAGGCTACAAATATGTACATCAAAATACCCTATACTTAGACTTGCTTATCCTCAAGCAATAACCAAGCAATAACAAAATATACAACACACCATTCAAGTATTCGCCCTTGTCAAAAGCAACATCATAAGTGGTAGCAAAGCAAAGCACGTGAATTTAACGTCATCACACATATATGAGCGATCCATAGGCATAAACAATTTTAATCCAACCTCACATGGATAATGTGTTTGCACTCAACTCTCAATGTGTTTAGGCTATGAAGATCAAATCTCAACTCGATTCCATATACAATCTCATAAACATTGCAATTTATAATAATCCAATTCGCAGCCAATTATGTAAATGCAATAAGAACCATCAGGAGGACTTTCGCTCAATGGAAGACTTCAAAAAAGACTCCATTCGGCGGGTTGTAATGGGGCTTGGTATTAAAAATAAAGGGTATGGAATTATTTGGCTATATGGTGCTTATAAAATTTGGGAATCAAAACTCCTAAACTTTAATGCAACTCATCCAAACCATATCTCCTAGAATGATGTACTTTCCAAACTTGCTTTCCATACTGCTCATCAACCTTCTTTCAAACCCGAATTATATGCGCTCAAAAATATAAATCTTGCATAAAATAAAAGAACTAAGGAATAATTTGTTCATGCACTAATATAACAATTTTTTTTGAACGAAAATTACATAGATAAATAATAATGTGCAATTATATGATGAGCCAAAAATCCTTTTACACTGTATGCCAAGATGCAAAATTGTACCTATCCATAAATTTTCTTTGCTCAAAATTAACACTATGCACTTTCTTTCCACATTGCATTAATCTAAACAATCTAAGTCTCAATTCCCAAATGGGGGTCAGGCTCAATTTGGCTAGGGATAATTTTGTGGAGTTTACAATATAAGGCTTAGGATAATGTTCTGGCTTCAAGTAGAGATATTGTAGGTTAGGTAAAGAGAGGATAAAAATGGCTTAAAAGATGTCTCCGTCATTTAATTCTCATAAACATAAACATATATATATGTATTGGCTTGGAATAACTATCACAACATTTAGAGATGCATAGGAAGAGTAAATACACTCAAGAAAGCAGAGGGATTTTTAATGTTCTCCCTATAGGCCAAAATTCTCATTAGGACAATTTTTTTGGATTTTGCTTTTTAGCCTAGGATCATATGTGCTCAATTTCATCACAAGTTCACAATCTACATAAAACCAATTTTAAGGACTTAGGCTAAACCATCCAAATATGCCATATGTCTTACATGATCAAGTCAGCTATTGAGTTCTCATCATATATTTTTTTTTCTTTTTTTCACTTTTTTTTTATTTTTTTGGATTTTTGTATTTTTATGAAAGTAAAGTACTAAAAACTTGAACTTAACCATGGATGCAATGCAGAAAATAGAAGAAGAAAGCCAAGTTGTGACCATAAGACATGTTTCATCCCCACCCCATACTTAAAATATACAGTGTCTTCACTGTATTCAAAAGAAAAACACGGGTGAAGAGAGAAACTCAAAGAGCAACCTACGGATTTAGGTCGACGCCAGAAGTCAATGTCGAGTAACAAGGTCGATGTCGACTGCATCAGTCTATGTCGAGGAAGAAGTTGAAGTCGAGGGTCACCAGAATGTGGTCGATATCGAGTAGCTTTCTCAATATCGAGTGCTATGTTTGGCTCCTACATGATCGATCTCGATATTAGGAAGTGGCTCGACCCTAGGGTGGTCGATTTCGACTGGCCTGGTCGATTTCGACTGCCTCTACAGAAGCTTGTTTTCTTCTTCGTCGACCCTTTTGCTTATGAAACCCGAAACTCTTGTTTGATCATAAAGAAATAGCCACGATATATCAAAGTCTCAGAATCCAAAATCCAAAATTTAAAACCCTAAAAACCATCTAAGAGGAAATTTAAAAGTTTATGTACACACTCTAGATTTTTGAGTCGCTAGGCCGACTTCTTCTTCAATGCTTCATGAACCCTTAAGGTAGGGACCCTTCAAGCTTGCGCCTTCTCCTGGATCATCTAAGTCCTTTTGATAGTAGCTAAGTTCGGTAACCAAGGCTTCCTCTTCGTTAGGCTCTTTGTTAAATGCTTTCTTTCTCTTTCTTGACCTAACTTATGAAATATGGGCAAACCATGGAGCTTTGACCCTCCCATTAGTTGAATCATCAGTAATGGACGGAGGAGGGTTAGGGATAACACTTAAGCTTACTGACAGGACAAAATCGTTGCGTTTTCCTATAAAAAGAAAATCCAAACTGACCAACTAGTATAGCTAGTAAGTCCGGAGTCGATCCACAGGGAACTATCGTGACTTTATGTGTTTTGATCACCAACAAGAGTAACCAAGGGGGTTTTATAAAGGTAAAGATGAAATGAAATGAAAAAGTAAATAATGGTGAGAGTTGTAGAGAATGATGAATGAGATGTTTCACCTACGATACTCAACATTGGTTCGTCTCCTTGATCCTAGTTCTTCCTTCTAGTTGTGTCTTTTCTACCATCTACTCTTATCTTGATTTGAATAGATTGTTAGCCCTATGAGTTCTAACAATCCCGTATTCCTAAGCAATCTTAATCACGGATCAAGGTTTAATCTTAGGAATAGCACTAAGTCTCAAGATATATGAAGCTTATAAGCAATATTAATTCACTAAAGAACTAAAATTTAACCAATAGTCAATCTCTTATACAATCAAGCTTTTCTACGAGATCTACTCAATTGTACTTGCTACTACGGATTAGGCTTCACAAACATATGAATTGAAACCCTAGCAATGATGCAATTCTAATGAGGTCATGAATCAAGATAGAATCAACACCAACAAGCAATAAGAGCACAAAGATATGAATTGAAACCTTTATGTCACATTCAGCATGTGCAGGGTGGTGCGCCTCGGTTAGCCGATAAAAAGGCTACAAATATGTACATCAAAATACCCTATACTTAGACTTGCTTATCCTCAAGCAATAACCAAGCAATAACAAAATATACAACACACCATTCAAGTCTTCGCCCTTGTCAAAAGCAACATCATAAGTGGTAGCAAAGCAAAGCACGTGAATTTAACGTCATCACACATATATGAGCGATCCATAGGCATAAACAATTTTAATCCAACCTCACATGGATAATGTGTTTGCACTCAACTCTCAATGTGTTTAGGCTATGAAGATCAAATCTCAACTCGATTCCATATACAATCTCATAAACATTGCAATTTATAATAATCCAATTCGCAGCCAATTATGTAAATGCAATAAGAACCATCAGGAGGACTTTCGCTCAATGGAAGACTTCAAAAAAGACTCCATTCGGCGGGTTGTAATGGGGCTTGGTATTAAAAATAAAGGGTATGGAATTATTTGGCTATATGGTGCTTATAAAATTTGGGAATCAAAACTCCTAAACTTTAATGCAACTCATCCAAACCATATCTCCTAGAATGATGTACTTTCCAAACTTGTTTTCCATACTGCTCATCAACCTTCTTTCAAACCCGAATTATATGCGCTCAAAAATATAAATCTTGCATAAAATAAAAGAACTAAGGAATAATTTGTTCATGCACTAATATAACAATTTTTTTTGAACTAAAATTACATAGATAAATAATAATGTGCAATTATATGATGAGCCAAAAATCCTTTTACACTGTATGCCAAGATGCAAAATTGTACCTATCCATAAATTTTCTTTGCTCAAAATTAACACTATGCACTTTCTTTCCACATTGCATTAATCTAAACAATCTAAGTCTCAATTCCAAAATGGGGGTCAGGCTCAATTTGGCTAGGGATAATTTTGTGGAGTTTACAATATAAGGCTCAGGATAATGTTCTGGCTTCAAGTAGAGATATTGTAGGTTAGGTAAAGAGAGGATAAAAATGACTTAAAAGATGTCTCCGTCATTTAATTCTCATAAACATAAACATATATATATGTATTGGCTTGGAATAACTATCACAACATTTAGAGATGCATAGGAAGAGTAAATACACTCAAGAAAGCAGAGGGATTTTTAATGTTCTCCCTATAGGCCAAAATTCTCATTAGGACAATTTTTTTGGATTTTGCTTTTTAGCCTAGGATCATATGTGCTCAATTTCATCACAAGTTCACAATCTACATAAAAACAATTTTAAGGACTTAGGCTAAACCATCCAAATATGCCATATGTCTTACATGATCAAGTCAGCTATTGAGTTCTCATCATATATTTTTTTTTCTTTTTTTCACTTTTTTTTTATTTTTTTGGATTTTTGTATTTTTATGAAAGTAAAGTACTAAAAACTTGAACTTAACCATGGATGCAATGCAGAAAATAGAAGAAGAAAGCCAAGTTGTGACCATAAGACATGTTTCATCCCCACCCCATACTTAAAATATACAGTGTCTTCACTGTATTCAAAAGAAAAACACGGGTGAAGAGAGAAACTCAAAGAGCAACCTACGGATTTAGGTCGACGCCAGAAGTCAATGTCGAGTAACAAGGTCGATGTCGACTGCATCAGTCTATGTCGATGAAGAAGTTGAAGTCGAGGGTCACCAGAATGAGGTCGATATCGAGTAGCTTTCTCAATATCGAGTGCTCTATTTGGCTCCTACATGATCGATCTCGATATTAGGAAGTGGCTCGACCCTAGGGTGGTCGATTTCGACTGGCCTGGTCGATTTCGACTGCCTCTACAGAAGCTTGTTTTCTTCTTCGTCGACCCTTTTGCTTATGAAACCCGAAACTCTTGTTTGATCATAAAGAAATAGCCACGATATATCAAAGTCTCAGAATCCAAAATCCAAAATTTAAAACCCTAAAAACCATCTAAGAGGAAATTTAAAAGTTTATGTACACACTCTAGATTTTTGAGTCGCTAGGCCGACTTCTTCTTCAATGCTTCATGAACCCTTAAGGTAGGGACCCTTCAAGCTTGCGCCTTCTCCTGGATCATCTAAGTCCTTTTGATAGTAGCTAAGTTCGGTAACCAAGGCTTCCTCTTCGTTAGGCTCTTTGTTAAATGTTTTCCTTCTCTTTCTTGACCTAACTTATGAAATATGGGCAAACCATGGAGCTTTGACCCTCCCATTAGTTGAATCATCAGTAATGGGCGGAGGAGGGTTAGGGATAATACTTAAGCTTACTGACAGGACAAAATCGTTGCGTTTTCCTATAAAAAGAAAATCCAAACTGACCAACTAGTATAGCTAGTAAGTCCGGAGTCGATCCACAGGGAACTATCGTGACTTTATGTGTTTTGATCACCAACAAGAGTAACCAAGGGGGTTTTATAAAGGTAAAGATGAAATGAAATGAAAAAGTAAATAATGGTGAGAGTTATAGAGAATGATGAATGAGATGTTTCACCTACGATACTCAACATTGGTTCGTCTCCTTGATCCTAGTTCTTCCTTCTAGTTGTGTCTTTTCTACCATCTACTCTTATCTTGATTTGAATAGATTGTTAGCCCTATGAGTTCTATCAATCCCTTATTCCTAAGCAATCTTAATCACGGATCAAGGTTTAATCTTAGGAATAGCACTAAGTCTCAAGATATATGAAGCTTATAAGCAATATTAATTCACTAAAGAACTAAAATTTAACCAATAGTCAATCTCTTATACAATCAAGCTTTTCTACGAGATCTACTCAATTGTACTTGCTACTACGGATTAGGCTTCACAAACATATGAATTGAAACCCTAGCAATGATGCAATTCTAATGAGGTCATGAATCAAGATAGAATCAACACCAACAAGCAATAAGAGCACAAAGATATGAATTGAAACCTTTATGTCACATTCAGCATGCGCAGGGTGGTGCGCCTCGGTTAGCCGATAAAAAGGCTACAAATATGTACATCAAAATACCCTATACTTAGACTTGCTTATCCTCAAGCAATAACCAAGCAATAACAAAATATACAACACACCATTCAAGTCTTCGCCCTTGTCAAAAGCAACATCATAAGTGGTAGCAAAGCAAAGCACGTGAATTTAACGTCATCACACATATATGAGCGATCCATAGGCATAAACAATTTTAATCCAACCTCACATGGATAATGTGTTTGCACTCAACTCTCAATGTGTTTAGGCTATGAAGATCAAATCTCAACTCGATTCCATATACAATCTCATAAACATTGCAATTTATAATAATCCAATTCGCAGCCAATTATGTAAATGCAATAAGAACCATCAGGAGGACTTTCGCTCAATGGAAGACTTCAAAAAAGACTCCATTCGGCGGGTTGTAATGGGGCTTGGTATTAAAAATAAAGGGTATGGAATTATTTGGCTATATGGTGCTTATAAAATTTGGGAATCAAAACTCCTAAACTTTAATGCAACTCATCCAAACCATATCTCCTAGAATGATGTACTTTCCAAACTTGCTTTCCATACTGCTCATCAACCTTCTTTCAAACCCGAATTATATGCGCTCAAAAATATAAATCTTGCATAAAATAAAAGAACTAAGGAATAATTTGTTCATGCACTAATATAACAATTTTTTTTGAACGAAAATTACATAGATAAATAATAATGTGCAATTATATGATGAGCCAAAAATCCTTTTACACTGTATGCCAAGATGCAAAATTGTACCTATCCATAAATTTTCTTTGCTCAAAATTAACACTATGCACTTTCTTTCCACATTGCATTAATCTAAACAATCTAAGTCTCAATTCCCAAATGGGGGTCAGGCTCAATTTGGCTAGGGATGATTTTGTGGAGTTTACAATATAAGGCTCAGGATAATGTTCTGGCTTCAAGTAGAGATATTGTAGGTTAGGTAAAGAGAGGATAAAAATGGCTTAAAAGATGTCTCCGTCATTTAATTCTCATAAACATAAACATATATATATGTATTGGCTTGGAATAACTATCACAACATTTAGAGATGCATAGGAAGAGTAAATACACTCAAGAAAGTAGAGGAATTTTTAATGTTCTCCCTATAGGCCAAAATTCTCATTAGGACAATTTTTTTGGATTTTGCTTTTTAGCCTAGGATCATATGTGCTCAATTTCATCACAAGTTCACAATCTACATAAAAACAATTTTAAGGACTTAGGCTAAACCATCCAAATATGCCATATGTCTTACATGATCAAGTCAGCTATTGAGTTCTCATCATATATTTTTTTTTCTTTTTTTCACTTTTTTTTTATTTTTTTGGATTTTTGTATTTTTATGAAAGTAAAGTACTAAAAACTTGAACTTAACCATGGATGCAATGCACAAAATAAAAGAAGAAAGCCAAGTTGTGACCATAAGACATGTTTCATCCCCACCCCATACTTAAAATATACAGTGTCTTCACTGTATTCAAAAGAAAAACACGGGTGAAGAGAGAAACTCAAAGAGCAACCTACGGATTTAGGTCGACGCCAGAAGTCAATGTCGAGTAACAAGGTCGATGTCGACTGCATCAGTCTATGTCGAGGAAGAAGTTGAAGTCGAGGGTCACCAGAATGTGGTCGATATCGAGTAGCTTTCTCAATATCGAGTGCTCTGTTTGGCTCCTACATGATCGATCTCGATATTAGGAAGTGGCTCGACCCTAGGGTGGTCGATTTCGACTGGCCTGGTGGATTTCGACTGCCTCTACAGAAGCTTGTTTTCTTCTTCGTCGACCCTTTTGCTTATGAAACCCGAAACTCTTGTTTGATCATAAAGAAATAGACACGATATATCAAAGTCTCAGAATCCAAAATCCAAAATTTAAAACCCTAAAAACCATCTAAGAGGAAATTTAAAAGTTTATGTACACACTCTAGATTTTTGAGTCGCTAGGCCGACTTCTTCTTCAATGCTTCATGAACCCTTAAGGTAGGGACCCTTCAAGCTTGCGCCTTCTCCTGGATCATCTAAGTCCTTTTGATAGTAGCTAAGTTTGGTAACCAAGGCTTCCTCTTCGTTAGGCTCTTTGTTAAATGCTTTCCTTCTCTTTCTTGACCTAACTTATGAAATATGGGCAAACCATGGAGCTTTGACCCTCCCATTAGTTGAATCATCAGTAATGGACGGAGGAGGGTTAGGGATAATACTTAAGCTTACTGACAGGACAAAATTGTTGCGTTTTCCTATAAAAAGAAAATCCAAACTGACCAACTAGTATAGCTAGTAAGTCCAGAGTCGATCCACAGGGAACTATCGTGACTTTATGTGTTTTGATCACCAACAAGAGTAACCAAGGGGGTTGTATAAAGGTAAAGATGAAATGAAATGAAAAAGTAAATAATGGTGAGAGTTGTAGAGAATGATGAATGAGATGTTTCACCTACGATACTCAACATTGGTTCGTCTCCTTGATCCTAGTTCTTCCTTCTAGTCGTGTCTTTTCTACCATCTACTCTTATCTTGATTTGAATAGATTGTTAGCCCTATGAGTTCTAACAATCCCTTATTCCTAAGCAATCTTAATCACGGATCAAGGTTTAATCTTAGGAATAGCACTAAGTCTCAAGATATATGAAGCTTATAAGCAATATTAATTCACTAAAGAACTAAAATTTAACCAATAGTCAATCTCTTATACAATCAAGCTTTTCTACGAGATCTACTCAATTGTACTTGCTACTACGGATTAGGCTTCACAAACATATGAATTGAAACCCTAGCAATGATGCAATTCTAATGAGGTCATGAATCAAGATAGAATCAACACCAATAAGCAATAAGAGCACAAAGATATTGAAATAGATAGATGAAATAAACTAGAATTCCGAACTCTTAATTCAACAAAACCAAGTCTTGATCGTATGCAAAACACGATGAGTTTAGTTGCTCATGCTTCTAAACGTCGTATGGAAATTCTTCCAAATTCCAAAAGATAACATAAAAGACCTAATTTCAGTCCTTAAATACCCAAGAAATACCGTCATAGAAACTTAGAAAACGTTCGCCAAATGGTAAATCCCACATAGGGCAAATGGAAATTCAAAACTGAACCGGCCCTGTAAGGCCGCGGCAGGCCACGGGCGCGGCTTATACAATAGTTCCATTATGCTGGCAGTGGGTGCTGCCTCCTTGGCAGCGGGTGCCGCCTTTCGGTCCTCTTTGTTCTTCTGGCCGCGGGTGCCGTTTTTCATCTTGCACGTCCCTTCATTCTTCCTTATGCATTCCAAATTGGCTTCTCTAGCTCGTTTTTGCCTCCATATGATCCATCTAACTCTCATGAATGACCTTTTTACTCCTTTGAATCTAAAATCTGCAATTACGCACTAAACTTGTGTAGATTCCGCTCTTAAACACCAAATGAGCAAACAAGTAAACTAACCCTTTAACATGCAATATATACTTCTAAATGACCTTAAAACTACTCTATAATGCCTATCTAAATATGCATTATCAAGCTCCTCCACACTTAACCTTTTGCTTGTCCTCGAGCAAAACAAATCATTTGTGAATCATTCATCCCACAAACACAATCCTTCATGCAATAGCCTCATCAAAAGCAACATCTCAACAAAGTGCAAACATAGGCAAAGCAACCAAACGTCCTAGCATGTATTTGAGTAATCAACTAGCCCGCATGCTTATCCATCCAACCTTACCGGGAATAAAGTGTTTCCGCTCTCACTCAAGTGTTTAGGTTAATCAAATAACACTCAAACTCCATCCAAATGCAATAAGCTACATAAGAATTGAAATTGAATCAAAATTGCCATTGTGAATATCATTACTAGAGAGAATCATCATGATGTCTTTTATGGGTTGTAATGAGGCTTGGTAAGAACATTAAGGTAGGGAGTACTTTGGCCATGTGGTGCTTGTAAATCCGAGAACTGGACTCTACTACACTTCTATAATCACAACACTCTCTAACCATCAAACTCTAAGCTCAAAACAACTTATGCAAAGACAGTTTCCTTCAACCACAATATCATCCCACTCACAGCCAAACAAATGAAGTATTCCTTTTATTGCACATAATGTGTGTGTGTGTGTGTGTATATATATATATATACACACACACACACACATATACATATATTCTTCTTTTTCCTTCTTTTCTTAATTTTTTCTATTTTTTTTCTTATTTTTCGATAGTACACATAACTTAGAACCAACCTCAACACAAAGGCTCAAAGTGAGAATTCACCATTAAATAACATTCCACTTCTCAAAGCACATTCACACCACTCCAACCAATCTCTAACCAATTGTACTCCTAGTTTCGGGATGGGTCAGGCTATAATTAGCTAGGGATGATCTTTGTGGGGTTACAAGGAATAGGCTAATAGGCTCAAAAGGGCTTCAAGCAACGGAACAACGTAAGGTAGATATGGAGAATATAAGGCTAAAAGAAACATGCCTTAATCATATGAAACCCACCACATAAGAGTGCGACCAGGGCATAGATAAACAAAATCAATTCTAAGAGGTAGAAGCATTGGAGAGTATTCACACACATGAACAAAAGCAAAAAGGACTCAATCAAGTGTAGTCCCAATAAGGCCAAAAATCAACTCACAAGGGTAAATTTTTGTTGGATTTCAGACATGCCTAGGAACTTAGATCATACATGCTCAATTATGTTCACCTAGCTATGTTCCACATAAAAACCATAAGTGGGATAGGGCTGATACAATTCAGACAAGTCATGGGACTTATATGATCATGCTTTCGGGCATAATTATAGGCCTAATTCGGCTAGATGGTTGTTTGAATAATGACATATTCTATGAAAATGCATGATATTTTCTTTTCTTTTTCATTTTTCTCTTTTTTTTAACTATATATATATAACTAAAATGAAAAACCATTAATATGCAATCCATGAATATTATGAAGAAAATAACAAAAACTACTATGTACAATGCAATGCAACCTACTATGTACACTAATCCCCTCCCCCGCACTTGCAACTTTCATTGTCCCAATGAAATCAAAACAAAAAAAAATATAAAGAGTAAGGGAGGAGAAAAGGGAAACTCACTTGCTCACTGGTATGGCGGAGGTGGAGGTGGAGGGTGGTATGGCGGAATTCTTGGATAGGCAAAGTGGAAGAACTCCTCCTGGTGGAGATGCAACCGCTCCATAGCCTCCATTTGTGCTCGATGGGCCTCGATCTGGGCAAGGTGAGCTTCCTCCTATAGCCGCCAATATTCTGTCTGGTGCTGAGCAAGCTGGCTCTGAGTCTCACGAACCGTAGTCAAGTCCACTGATAAGCCCTGGACATCCTGACGGAGATAGGTGAACTCCTGGTGTAAATCCTGCTGGTTCTCCCATAATCCATGCTGCTAAACCCTCAACGACTCCATCTGTCGCTGAAGCGCCTATAAGGAAGGCTCATCTCATCTAGATGTACCAAAAGAGCCAGCACCGCCATAAGATGGCCCAGGCTGGAAGTCCATGGGCTCAGTAGGCAGAACATCATCATCATCATCCTCCTCTTCCTCCTCATTCCCCTCTTCCTCATCATAATCTGGTCCAAATCCAATGGCAGGGGCCCCTATGGGGGCATCATGAGGAATGAAGAAATCCGCAACTGTCGGTCCGAAAGGAAGAGGCCGAGGTATCCTAATCTTATGAATGTTGTTCTTCCCCACTTGCCAGATGAAGGAGGGCCCATCTCCCACCAAGTGGTTTGCTCTCTTCAATGCAGCTAAATCCAAGCGATAATTATCTCCCACCGCATCCTGGAGGTCCGAAGTGCCAATCCTATGCTCCCAAGTGATAAAAGTCACTAGACCTCCAAATCTGATAGGGGTTGTCTTCTTCCTCATCCCATCCCCTATCACATCCTTGCAATGCTGCAAAAATAACTCAACCCGATCCGAAATGTGATCGCCCTTTGGAGTCAAACACCAAAGATAAGACAAGGCACTCAAGGAAACCTTGTTAATTTCTGTTTGCCCAAAGAAGGTGTTATTCAACACCTTGTGACAAAGCCGGAGGGATGGGTGAAGGATGATGTAGTTGTATTCACCCGCCTTGGGCTGCATAACCCGCCCTGTCACCCCATGCCAGAAGTCGGTGGCAGTGGACTTGGGGATTCTGTACCAGTTAGGAGTGGGCTCAGCAGAAACCCCAAAAGCACGAGCAAATCGCTTCTTATCAGAATGGTAGGCCCTTTTTTTAGCCTAAAGTCAATACCACCCACTTGCTTTGCTCTCAATGTACTCAAGAACTCACGAACCAAACTCGGGTATGTCGGGGCATTCTTTGTCACAAATTCCCCAAACCCCCTTTCTCCAATAATTGACGAACCATTGGTTCAAACCTCAGCACTCTCAAAGTAGGCACATCGATTAATTTCGTCGACAAAATATCCCGACCCTCTAGTTCATTCCACTTTTTCTTTTGTTCACTTGATAATCCATGGGGTCTCTCCATCTTCTATCAATCAATTATGGCCTTAAAAGAGTGGAACAAGAGGACTTATAAGAGCAAGGGCATCGGAAACAAAATTTGGGGTCTGGAAACAAGGGCGGCGGGTGCTGCTTTCAAAAGCCGCGGGCGCCGTTTGTTGAAAACGATCTGCCAGATTGGTCGCGGGCTAGGCCGCGGGCACCGCCTTGGGTGCGGCCTTTCTTGTTGCTTCCCACGTTCCTCCGGCTGCTCCGACATCAATGTCGGAGTGTCAAATCTCTAGAACTTAAGCCAAAAAGATCCCCTTCGCCTCTTTTACGTATGTACACACTCCGATTGTCGCAATGTGGATGGATGGGGGTGTGTTTTGTGAGTTTGGGGTGGAAAGTGGTGGATGATGATGGTTGTTTGTGGGTGTGGGTGATAGAAAGAAAGTTTGTGCTTTTGTGGGCAGAATGACAAACAAAGTGCGTGGGTGTGTAGATCGGGAGCGGGAACGTCGGAAAACGGGGTCGGCTTTTTTATTGGAGGATGGGAGGATGGAGATGTGGTAGAGGGTGATGATGGTGAAGCTTGAAGGTTTCTTCAATGGAGGATGGGAGTAATGAAATAAAGAAAATAGATAGAAAAGAAAAGAAAAGATAGAAGAAGCCAAGGGGTGATGATATGGAGAGGAGTCACGTGAGGGGTGTAGTGAATCTGCATCAGCTCAGGTTTTCTTTTTTTTTTACCTCTACAACTCTTTTGTTTTTTCTGGAGCCTACAAGGCCGCGAGCGCGGCTTCCCCTGGGTGCTGCCCAAAAAAGCTGCGGGTGCTGTTTTTTCAGAATGGTGCTTCTCCATCCCTCTTTATTTGTCCCCTGAAAGGTTAGTTCACTGTGGCGGAAAGCAAATTCCTAAGAATCTAAGATGGTCCTAAGTTCTCTAAAAAAAAACTTGAAACACTAATAAAGAAAAGAAAAGATTGTAATCTACTTACCTCGGGTTGCCTCCCGAGCAACGCCTTTGTTTCTTGTCGTTGGTTCGACGTGGTAGCTCCTCACTGAGCCTCGTCAGCTGGCTCTTGAAGAGCCATCTCTTCTTCTATTCATGTGGAAAATCCATCAAAGTAAACTTTAAGCCTATGACCATTTACCTTGAACACGTTGCCGCTCTTCTCATCTCTGATGTTCACCGCTCCATGTGGGAAGATATGGACGATGGTGTAAGGGCCTACCCATCGAGAGCGGAGCTTTCCAGGGAAAAGTGTAAGGTGGGATTGATAGAGAAGGACTTTATCCCCCACCTTGAAATCTTTTCTCAATATGTGCTTATCGTGCCAAGTTTTGGTCTTGTCCTTGTAGTTGGCGGCGTTGTCACAAGCATCTCATCTCAATTCCTCCAACTCTTGAAGTTGGAGTTTTCAGAACTCACCAACTTCATTGATCCTCATATTGCACTCCTTCAACACCCAATACACCTTGTGTTGGAGCTCGACTGGAGGATGACAGGCTTTTCCATACACCAATCAGTACGGTGACATACCAATTGGTGTCTTGTATGTCGTTCGATAAGCCCATAATGCATCATCCAATCGCAAACTCCAGTCCTTATGATTCGGGGCAACCGCCTTCTCTAAGATGGTTTTGATCTCGCGATTGGACACCTCGGCTTACCCATTGGTTTGGGGGTGATAAGTGGTGGACACCTGTTGCATCATATGGTACTTCTTGAGTAATGCACTCACTATCTTATTGCAAAAATGTGTCCCCCTGTCGCTCATCAATGCTCTTGGTACACCGAATCTAGAAAAGAGATCCTTCAAGAACCCTGCAACAACTCGTGAATCATCAGTTTTGGTGGCTTTTTCCTTCACCCATTTGGAGACATAATCCACCGCAAGTAATATATAAAGGTTCCCAAAGGAGCTAGGGAAAGGCCCCATGAAATCAATGCCCCATACATCAAATATTTCACAAAACATCAAGCGCATTTTGGGCATTTCATTTCTGCCTATTAAGTTCCCCACTCGTTGGCATCGATCACAAGATTTACAATAAGCATGAGCATCATGAAAAATATGAGGCCAAAAGAATCCAGAATCGAGCACTCTCCTAGCGGTTTTCCGTGGTCCAAAATGACCACCACAAGCATGTGACTGACAAAACTCAAGGACAAAAAGTACCTCATCGTTGGGAAGGCATCGATGAATTACCTGATCCGCACAATGCTTCCATAGAAATGGGTCATCCCACACATAGTACCGAGCATCATGAAAGATCTTGTCCTTCATGGCTTTTGGAAAGTTTGGCGGAAACACTCCTGTCACAATGAAATTCACGATATCTGCATACCATGGGTTAGAAGTGTGTATCGCCATCAATGACAGCATCGGAGAGTAAAAGAATTGAGCTGTAGGGTTGGTCGCGGGCGCTGCCTTGTGGGCCGTGGGTGCTGCTCCCCCCTGTAGGTCCCAAGTAATAAGCACATAAAAACCATCTCTATGAAGTACAAATGAATCCCCTAACATAATTTCTCAACTCAAAGCAACTCCCTCAACATATCAAGATATATATTCACCAACTCTTCTCCTAATTCTCGGATGGGTCAGGCTAATAATTGGCTAGGAAGATTTTATGGAGCTAACAAAATAGGCTTATAAGGCGCAAATTGGCTTCAAGCAAAGGATAATTTGTACGGGTGGATAGAGTATAATATGGATAAAAGAAAATCATGCCTCAATCACTTTAAGATTACATGCAAAAATCATATAAATGCAGTCTCAATAAAGATATCTAACCGTAATTTAAAGAGGAAGTAATCAAGGAGAGTATTCACACACAAAGAAACTAGAGGACTTATGAATGTGTAGTCTCAATAAGGCCAAAATAACTCACAAGGTCAATTTGTTAGATCTTCAATACTACTTAAATTCCAAAGCCTATACATACTCAATTATCTCATCAATCATGTTCCCAAATATAAATATAGTGGACAAGTAGCCTAGATGGGAAAATAAGACCTAAAGTGTATATGAAATGCATGATATTTTTGGATTTTTTTTACAAATGCAAAATACGAGTAAAAATAAATATGAAAACATAAATAAACATGATGCAATCCCTCCCCCACACTTAAATCTTTCATTGTCCTCAATGAAAATTAAAGACAACAAAATTATAAAAAAACATAGAGGAAGAGATAAATGGAATACTTACAATGTGGTAGAAAGGAGGATTCATGACTCCCGTAAGAGGCAGCCCCGCGGCCTCTTACGGGAGTCATGCTAGACCGCGGGGCGGCTGGAAAAGTGACATGGCCACGGGGCGGTCCGTACAAGCCGCGGGGCGGCCTCTTCCCTTTTCAACCTTCAGCCCTGCCGTGTTAGTGTCCCACGAAACAAAACCCTAAACTAGAATAAATTGATGCAATTAATAAAATCTAAAACTATTTACCTCGTATTTCCTCCCAAGTAGCGCCTTTTTTTATGTAATTGACATGACTTATTCACAATCACAATTCCTTACCTATCAGACATCGTCAAGGCCCTCAACAACTTATCATATTCCTGTGCACACATCTTACAAAAGACATAATAGCACAATAATAAATTGAAACAATATAATATAACACTTAAAAACCTTTTCAATTTATCAAAGAGTTGAGTATGACTCTTTGATGGAGGAATATGATACCACTAGTTCTGTTCCACTGCTGGCTTCTCAAAATAGGAATTAAAAGGATCAACATAATCACCATTACCTTCCAAATTGCAAAAGTTTACCTTTATTACCTCTCTAGCCTCAGTAGGTGGCTCTAGACATGGTTCATCAACGGGGGAGCTCAGAATGAATGCATCAGACAGAGTAGAAGACACAACACATGAAACCTCATGCGTCAACTCATGAGATTCCATGTTTGGAAGCACTAGACCATCTTCTCCATCGTTAAAGAAACTATCGTTATCTGCGAACAATTCCTCCTCGTTCTGAACATCATTATTATGTTGAAACCAACTAGGAGGGAATGAATTAAGCACAATGACTTCGACATGATCTTCTATTCTTGCATCCTTCAATGTCTTAAGAAATGGCGGGATGGGTTGGCTTTCTTTATCAACTTCAGGGCTGACCATCTGACCTGCTATTATCTCGCTCCATGTTTTAGTAAGTTGGCTCAATTGTTCCCCCATATTTTTTAGCTTCTCACCATTCTTCTGCACCGCTTGAGTCAGGGCTTGGATTTCATCTAGGTGTGATGCGGATCAAGATGGTCTTCTGTGGGTCAAACAATGATCTTGATCCAGGCGAGCTCTTAAGACCAATTCGAGGGCTATTGATGGCAAAGAGTGTCGTCCTCAAGAGGAAGAAGAAGGCACCATCATGGCTTGAAGAGAAGAAGACATTGATATTTTTAATTACTACTATTATTATTAGTTCTTTCCATATTTAGTAACTCCTATGTTAGTTGGAGCTATTTATGGAATGTCCTATTTATAGTATTACTTAGTTAGGTTAAATAAGTGGTTAGGAGAGTCTATCCTTATGCTTTCTTAATTATCATCTTTTTTATGATTTATCTAGTTAGGATTTTATTTATATTATTATATTAGAATTAGGTCAGCCAAGTCTATCCTTTTGTAAAGGATGGCTGGCCACATATTAGGGTTTATAGAGATTAGAATTCTATTTAAACGTTTTTTGGCATTCAATAAAAATCAGATTGGAAATTATATTAAGGAACCTTTTTAGGATTAAAAGGTTTCTTCAATCTCCCAATCCAAAAGCTCTAGCGAACACTTATGCCCTTGTCGATTCCACATTTAAAGATCCAAACCCTAATCTCAAACACAAACCCACCAACACAAAGGAGAAACCCATCCTGAGAAACCGCCGCAGAACCAGAGTTCCTGTCGCTGAATCTGCCTAGAACCGTCGCCAGCATCAGGGCCGCGCTCGCGGCTTCCTTGGCCGCCCCGCGGTCATCCCTGCGACCGTCGCTGCTGCCGCGTTTCTGTCGCCATTGCTGGGTGGTTTTGATAATTATTCCAAGTGTTAAATTTGTCGCTATTTAATTATACAATCATAGTTGTTTCTTTTATTGTAATTGATTGTAAACATCGAGAATATAACAAGGACAATTGCAAGATCGGGCCGTCAACAAGTTGTTATTCTTGATTCCAATCCCACAGGCTAAGGATCGGGAATTGCAAACGTATCAAGGTGTATGACAGAGTCCTCTACAGATGGCGATACCGAAGTGAAGGATCCTTCCTACGCAACATGGTAATCCATATAACAGAAAAAATCCCACAACCCCAACAAACCTAACTGTGCCAAGCCTCTGTTACTCATGTACTCAGCAAGTGCTCTCATCTCAGCAGTCATCCCGTCAATTATGCAAAGAATCATATCTCAGATGCTGTCTTGATAATTCTTCCGGATGTCAACATATCTCTACAATCTGGTAAGATATTCGTGAAAGTTCTCACCTTCAAACTGCAACAACCTCAACATCTAAAAGTTAGTAGCAAGAGTGTTATGAACCGTACGATAGGTTCACAACAAATTTAGTTATATACAATAATTGGCAAACACACAAAACAAAGAAATAACTTTGATTCCCCTGCAATGGCACCAAAATTTGACAGGAGGAAACTGTCGTTGTTCCTACCAAAGTATAACTCAAACCTACAAACTAGTATAACAAGCAAGTAAGAGGTCGATCCCAAAGAAAATCAAGTATTTCTAAGCAATGTATGTTTACCAATTAGTAGAAAAGAGGGATTTGGTTCTTGAAGTAGATAAAAGAAATTATAAACAAGTTAGTATAGATAACAATTGAGAAAATAGTTTCATCTATAAATATCCACTTTAGTTTGATTAGTTGATCCTCGATTCTTCTTCAAGTTCTCTTTTCATCCTATTGTTGTTCCTATCCTGATCTTATGTAAATTACTAGTCCTACGAGTCCTAGTAACCCTTACTAATTAGATAACCCTACCACGGTCAAGATTTAACCTAATAGTAGCATTAAGATTAAGGATTAACCAGGATACATGCAACACCACGCTACGAGTCATTATTTAACATATAATTGATTCTCTACACACCAATTTAGTCCTACGAGTCCTAAAAAGGCATGCTTGCTACTATGGATTAAGGTTCGCTACGAGAAAACTACAAAATCCTAGCAATAATCTCAACTAGTTGTACGGACTAGAAGAAATCAACAATATTCTCAAAAGAATCAATACGAATCAATAGGAATAGAACAAGAATAGAAATCTCATAACTTTATCAAAACAAAACATCAATCCTTAGATGAAACGGAAGAGTTTAGTACTCCATGGCCATGGAGGCTTCCCTCTAGGGTTCTCTCAATTGATAATCTCTCAAGTGTATTAAATGACGAGTTAGATGTCTAAGAAAATAACCCTAATAGTTCTTAAATAAACCTTACAAAGTCGATCAAAATAATTAATGTAAAAAACCCTAATTAAAGAGATAATAAGTTTGCTTGCTTTAGCAGAAGCTGCGGGACAACCAACCCAGGCCACGGGGCGGCCAGGCGATTACAAAATCGTTCATCAGAGCTTCGAGCCGCGGGGCGGCTAGTGGTGGTCGCGGGGCGGCCATAATGTTTACAGTAATTTTTCCACTCCAAATTTGGTCTCGATATCAACACGAATGTTGTAGATCTCGGAGAGAGCTTTCCAACGCATGCTTATAATAGTCAATCGAACAACCGATACCTCCAGAAAGGGGCATCAAACTAACACTAGCCCCAAGATCACAAAGGACTTTGAATTGATGCTTACCAACCCCTACCGTCACAGCAAACTTGCATGGATCGGCGCGCTTCTCAGGGAACTCAATTGAATTGCATTCGCCAGAGATCTCCAATATAGACCTCTTTTTGGAAAAGATGTCCATTAGGAACCTCATGTAGGCAGGCATCTCGTTTAGCACTTCTGTGAGTGGGATGGTAACATTGAGACCTTGTAAGATCTTCACGAAGCGTCTCAATTTGGTGTCTATTGGATCTTGTATCGCATTAGAAGGATATGAGAGTGCTTTGGATGGCTTTGAAGGCGAGGTGGTCAATTTCTACCTTCTAGACTAGCCGATATCGACTGGGTTGGTCGACCTTGTAGGAGTCTGAAGCTGTGGATGAGTTGTAGGGGGGTCGACATCAAGCAGGGGGTCGATATCGACTGGGTCATTCGATATCGAGTGCTTTTGTGGCTCCATTGTGTGCTTCGCAGTGGGCTCGACATCAACAGGGTGTTCGACGTCGACAATACCCTTGATATCAACTGGGGTGTCAACATCGACTGCATCTTCAGCGACTTCTCCTTCGCTCCGTGGCTCATGCAATTTGTGTCCACTCCTTAGGTTGATAGCGGCAATGTGCCCAGTTTGGCCCCTAGGGTTTTCTAGTGGTTGCCCAGGGAGTTTGCCGGGAGGCTTTGGGATTTGGGCCGCCAGTTGACCCAGTTGGGTCTTAGGGGTCTTCTTCCAAGTATCCATCTCCCCCATGCGGGCGTTGAGCCCTTGAAGTTGGTTCTGGATAGCGTTGCTAGATTGTTGACTTGTAGCTTGGTTCCTCCTTAACTCATCAAGGATGAGTTGAACATCATCTCGTTGTGGCTCTCTCTTTAGGTGGCCTAGAGCTCGGTAAGGCGAAGGATCCCTGGGGTTGTATTGGGGTGGTTGATTTCTCCAGTTTTGGTACCCCTGGCGATTGGGATTCCTCATGTATCATGCTTCCTAGTGAGTCTCCGCTAGTTGTACTTGCTCCGTGTAGGGGCAATTGGTGGTGATGTGCCTTACAGAGCCACATTCGGCGCAGGTTGGTTGGCGGAGAGGAATTTGACTTGCTTTTGAAGCCTCCTGAGTTGATCTTGCGTGGATTGATCTTTGACGTTAGGATCAATCTCCTTAGAGGGCTCATAGAGTGGCATAGATTGGGCATGCCTTGAGTCGGAGGCCATAGGAGTCCCATATGTGCTGTCAAATTCGACCAACCTCTCTATAGTATCCCAAGCTTGTTGTGGTAGGAGCTCAAGATACTCATAGGAGCTGTAGGGGTTGATCCTCTCCTTAGTATCTACGTCCAAGGTGTTGTAAATGATCTCCTCAATGATGTAGGGTGGTTGTCCATACATAGGGCAGGACCTTAACAGCACCTTGAACCGCTCTCACACTTGCGCCAGGGTTTCATGTTGCTTTTTTTTTAAAGCCATGATCTTCTGGCATATGACCGCCATCTTGGATGGTGGGAAGAACTTGTTGAGAGAAGTATCCTTGACTTCATCCCACGTGTGGAGCGATCTGGGGGCTAGGCTCTCCAACCATGCTAGTGCTTTCCCTGCGAGAGAGCAACGAAAAGCCTTTAGTTTAACGTACTCTAGGCTTTTTCCATCTGCAATTGTATCACATAAATCGAGGAATAAAGAAATATCCTCTGGAGGAAAATCGTTAGTTTTTCCCTCAAATTGACGTCGCCTATTTTCAGTTCAGAAGCTAGGTTTAATTTCAATATTAGAATGAGGGATAAGAATGGTCGATTCTGGCACTGAGAGCACAGGGTGCATGTATTGTTTGGCATTCTGAGGGAGGCCGTTGATTTGGGCTTCAATTTTCCTCCTAACATCCTCCTCCCTGTCAGTGTGCTCTTGTTGTGCTGCCTCTCTAGTTGTGAAGTCCTCCACTTGCTTCCTTAGACGTTCAATCTATTGAGCCTGAGTCTCTTGATCCGCCATGGCTCTTTGAATTCTAGCGCGAAGGTGAAGATAGCTTTCAGGATCGTCTAAACCTTCAAATTCGGGTTTGCGATAAGCGTATCGCATACACCTATAAAGCAAAACTCAAAAAGAACATGAAAATAGACTACTAGGGCGCGAATGATAGCTTCCCCGGCAACGGCACCAAAATTTGATCTAGGGAGAATTGAATTGAATAATATAATAAAATATAAAATAAACCTAATTGTCTCTACCAATTTTATGTTTACAACTCAAGTTGTTATCATGAATCCCTTTTCTTGCGATAAGGACTAAACTTAGAATTGTAGGAGATGATATAGACACAACGATATCAACATCAAGTACTTACCTCAAACACGCATGGCTAACGTCGGGCTCACCCCGACCCTAGAAGCTTTGGGGAACTACTCGCTCTTCATCGCAATAGACACCATTGATTGAAAAAGGAAAACTTTCATTAAAACTTCAAAGCTTTACAACTCAACGTCGGCTTTCGCAAACGCGAAACCTTAAAGCTCTTCTCTACTCTCTACTTCTCTAGCTATTGTTGTTGTATTGTGGAATGAATAAAAACAAGCCCCCTAGGGCTTTATTTATAGCCTACTAATCTTTGCTAGCCAAGGAAAGTAGTTCTAATCCTACTAAAACTACTATCTAAAATTCTATTCCATCATAGATAAGATGAAACATTATTATAGTATATATCTAAAATAACAAATAAACATCTTAGGGTAAAAAGGAAATAACCCTAAGACATATTCTATCTAATTAAGAAGATAAACCGTGGCTTAGTTGATAGAACTTGTAATCCGTATCTCGAAAAGCGCGTCCAACCCACGTCAATTTCCAGTCGATATCGACCAATTCAGTCGATATCGATGTCTTCATTTTTGCTCGACAAATTCCATCTGACTTGATCTCTAGAGCAAGGTCGATTTCGATGTCCCCCCTCGATGTTGACCACATGAGTCTATATCGAGTGCTTCTATAGTGGTCTTGTGTGGTTTGTCTCGACGCTCAGGTCTACTTCGATTTCTTTAGTCGATATCGACTAGTCCTGTCGATTTCGACCACTCTCCAGCTTCACTCGGCTTCTTCGTTTTGACTCCGATTCCGCTCCAATTCCTACATATTTAGTCCAAAACTTGTGCAGACTCTATTTCTTGCACGTTTGCTCATTCGACACAAATTTATATTATTTTTAACCTTTACTTTAGGAATCGAATGGAATATGATGTCAAAACTTGCAAATAAAAAGGTTACAAATATGTACATCAAATTTCTCTTGGGCTTCTCTTCGGGCTTGGACCTCTCGCTCATACTTAGCCTCAATTCTTTGAGGCATTTGAGTATGTTGAGTGTGTTCGACGTTGAACTCCTCAACTTGTTTCCTAAGCCTCTCGAGCTCTTCCTGCATGGTCTCTTTATTAGCCATGATCCTCTTCGCTCTTTCTTGTAGATGAAGTAAGCGTTCTGGTTCGTCTAAAGGTAGGTAATCGGGTGTGCGATCAGCGCGTCGCATACACCTTCAAGAAAACGCTAGGCAAAAGGATTAGAAAGACTAGACAGGGCACAATTGATGCCTCCCCGGCAACGGCGCCAAGATTTGATGTAGGGGAGAATTGAATATAAAATATAAATAATATGTTCAACCCTAGCCTCTCAAATAAATTCAAGACAACCCCGCTGCAGTGGAAGGGTCAGGATCGATTCACGAGCAAGCATGTCAGCGGATCTAGAGTAATTTGCGCAAACGTTCTAAAGAAGTCGACCACGTGCTCTCGATGTTGACTAGGTCAGTCGATCTCGATCAAGGCTATCAATATCGAGTGTTATTGTATCTGCAAACAAAAACAGAAGGCAATCAACATCGACCACTTCACTCGACGTAGAGTTAGTCCAGAATGTTGATTGACACAGAAAACCATCGATTGATAAGAGGCAGTCGGCAAAGAAAATATGTCGACCGGTATGATGCAGTTGATATCGACCTGTCGAGTCGATCTCGACCTCTAAAATAGAAACACAAAGTCAGCTCGATTTCACTTGATCTCACTCGACCTCCGTCGCATTTTTAACTCTGTCGACATTGATCAGTTCCTCGATGTCGATCACTTATGTTGATGTCGAGCAAATTGGTCAATCTTGATGTATGTCGAGCACTTCTCCAGTAGCTGGTCCTTCTTCTCTTGTCTTGTACTTAGTTTTTGATGTGCGCATATTTCACCATGTTTCATGCTTACATTTATTCCATTTCTTATGCATATTTTATACTTTTGGGTTGGGAAAGTAGTGAATTTGTGTAGTTTGTATTTATTTGCAAGATGTAGAGGTCTACACAAGTTTTGGTTTGATTTCGCAGGAAATGGAACAATTTAGAGCAAGGACAAGATACTGGAGAATCCCTCTACCGCGAGCATATCACTCGACCTTGACTAGATGCCTCGACGTCGACCAATACACATTATGTCGACAGAAGAAAAAGAGCAAATAAAAAACTAAGGCAAAGAAGAGGAAACGTTTACTGAAATCAACCATATCGATCGATACTGAGCACTCGACGTCGACTAGTCCACTCAACATCGAATTGAGTAACAGACGCGTAGCATTACTTGTCAACCCATTAAATAATAATAACTTCCATAACATACTCATCCATATTCGCATGCTCATATTTGAAGGTCTCCTTATGGTTGATGTTCACCCAAGAGTATATTGTCTCTCAAAGAAACAACTAGGCTTCCTTTCAGAATGGGTTATAGAGTCAGTGGAGATGAGTCGATGTTGCCCTGAGAAACTTCTATTAGGTTATGATGGTAGTCTCGTTGTGTTCCATACTTTGATGTGTTATTGTATTATATACTTGTTCTATTTGGATCTACGTTGATCTGTATATCTATCCTATTGCACTTGATTCATCTATGTCTTAACCAAATTAGCTTAGGATCGCCTTACCTTCATTAGTACTTCTTTTGTGTCTCTCTCGCCTTGCTATATGATTGGTTTGACTTCTGATGCATTGCGATGTTAGCTTCTATATACATACATACATACATATATATATATATATATATATATATATATATATATATATATATATATATATATATATATATATATATATATCATACACCTATGAACCCTTGACTTTATTATCTATCATCATTGTTTATTATTGTTAATCATAGATGCATGGTAAGTCCTTTCATCCTCGCTTTTGTCACCGCTTGCCTTTTTTTTGGATGCTTAGGGATGATAGACATACTTTAACTAGTTATGTTGTTTCTGTATGCCGCATCTGCGTCATGCCTTTATTATTTCTACTGCGGGTTCATGGTAGACTTACCACCCTTCTTGTATGTTCTCGCCACATGCTCCTTGATCGTTGACCGCGTATACTTGTTAAATCATATCGATTTAGCTATGCTATGAGTATATGTCTTATGTGCTTAAGCCTCGTTTAGTTATGTATCTATCATCATTGTCTCATCTTAACATGTGCTATAACTCTACGATTGTTATGTCCCAAGGACCTCACACGTTGCATGACCACGCACCACTGTAGCTATATAAATTTATGTGATGATCATTATATAAATAGATCGTGTTATTATCTTGTAATATGCCACCTTTGGAAACTATTATTTGATCTTGATGGTAGCCATACTTAAACATCCATGACATGATACGAGATCATTTCTAGTTATTTGTAATATTCATGCCTTGTTGATATATATATATATATATATATATATATATATATATATATATATATATATATATATATATATATATATATATATATATATATATTCATATCATGATGTTTTGTGTAATTTCAGATAGTCACTCCTGTCTCATGGTCACACTACTTACTTTTTACACCCCTCTTATGCTCCTGTTATGTTTCGCATGATCGTTTTGGCGCATTACGTGTTATTGTCATGAAGGTTGTTAAACGCTACTTATATGCACCCCTACTGTGTTGTGTGCTCTTAGTATCCCTCATATGATTTATACCTTCGAAGAAATGATTATTTTGTTTTATGCCCTAGTTACAATGTTATTGATTATTATTGTTGTATGGCTTATGATAGCTCGGCTCGTACCTTTTATCTGTATCTTAGTTAGGTATGCATATCTATATCATTACACTCTATATATCTATGCTTAGTCATCACTGTCTTATATTCACATCATTTTGATTATGCTTTACATATATTCGTGTAGTGTGGTTATATAGTTGTTTTGACTGGTTGCGAATCGTCATGTTAGTGGTTAGGTCATAACTCCGCATGCTTACACGTTGCCATATGTTATTAAACAGTAATTGGTAATTAAGTGATTGCAAATATGATTATGTGATTTATTGCACTCTCTATATTATCTATATGATCACTCTTATTATATGGGTGGTTTGACTTATTGTGTATCATCTTGTTTGTTGTTAAAGGATATTTTCATGTACTTACCCATCATCATGTGTTATCGATAATATGTAGAAATTTTGCATCAACGATGTGATACATGATTCGTTGCATTATTTATATTATCTGTAGGATCACTCATGTAATAGGGTTTTGGTAGTATACCTGTCGTGCGTATTTGCCTTGTTGTATGATTTTATGAGATAATGATTGCTTACATATTTTGAATATTATCATTGGAGCAATCTTTTATCTTTTGACACCATCATACTCTATTTTACATGAATAGTACTATGCGTAGGTCATGATATTGCACATGCTCACTTTTACTTGCTACATGATGCATGTCTATCCTCGTTTTGCCTTAATAGTTTTAAGTCTCGTATGCTCACACGTCCACCCCTATAGTTAAATTGCATTTGTATGTTTATGCACCCTATTTTGATTAAAAATTGTTGATACTATACTATCTAACATGTTGAGCTTATAGTGATATGAAGTATGTGCTGATGCATGCCTTAATGACACAAATGTATAAAGCACACACTTTACACTTGTCTTTTGCCAGAGAAACTATATGATACTTCTTTCGTGACGTTTAAGACATGTTGATGCTATTCCTTATATGTTAAATTTAGTTTTCTTACACCATAGTGGCATATAGGATTCCCTCACGCATGTATTGAATCAATCTAGTATATCCGGGCAACGGATTGTTAGATCTATCTTGTGTATATCCATAAATGTTGGACCTTAATAGCAATTCCTAGTCATTATAGGTGATACTCATTTCTTTTGAGGATTTGTTTTGATAGTAGCATGTGCATTGATATTGTTATGATCATGATAGGTTCTTTACCTTGTGCTTTCCCACACGATTATGGCACTGAAACCGTATTGCCATTGCCTCCTGAGATAGGTCCATGTTAGTGTGCAAAATCACAACATTGTGTGTTTATGACATGATGTGTTACATGATGATTAAGTGATACGACCGTAACCTTAAGGGTTTCTCATGGGCATTGGCGAAAATCTCGTGTTCAGTCTTACCAGATAATATCCGAGTCTCTCTTCGTGTCAGGGGTCAGTCAAATTGTCCTTAACATCTCTTTCCTTTGGGTACAACTTAGGCCTTGTGATGTGAACCGGAATCTATCTAAGGAGCTTCAATCCGACATCACGCTTCATGGAGATGGTCCTATCACGAGGGCTAAGGCTAAGAAGATGTCGAGTGCACTCTACTCCATCCTAAGGCATATTACCACCTATGCTACTTCACCTTGGATGTCGACACAAGAGTTAGAGGCGAGAGATCTCGGATTAGTAACCTTATTAGCCCATGAGGACTCGAGCCATCTTGCACTTCCAACAGACAAGTGCGCGGGCGTGTGACATGGGCGCGCGGGCGTGCAAGTGTGGTGCGCGGGTGTGCAAACTGTCGAGCAATGGAGTGTCCAACAGCACGCAAGTGCGCGGGCGTGCACCCAAGGCACGCAGGCGTGCACCCCCCCTGCGCGGCCGTGCAGGACGGTGATTTTCAGCACAAATTTCAGATTTCATACTTTGCGGTTTATGCTATTATTTTTAGGGTTTTATTTCTTTATTTAGCTTTTATTCTCAGTAAAAATACTTTGTTTAAATAGTTATTCAATCATCAATGAAAGTACGTTCAATTATTATTTCCCCAAACAAGTTTCTTGAGAAACCCTAACGGACGTGAGAAGCGTTCATCTTCTTCGTGAGATTCGAAGAAACTAAGGACCGTGATAAGCGGCGCTGAGAGATCGATTTGCTTGTGAGATTCAAGTAGATTGATATCTCATCGATCTAAAGGAGGATTCGTGAGATTCGAGTTCTTTTGCAGATCCAATTCGACTACCTATTCGAAGCGATCGGGCACCCTTAGGCGTGAGATTCACCACCAAGTGGTATCACAAGTCAGTACTTCAATCAAGGTAGTTGTCTATATCCATTTTATTCGTTGATTTTGTTCAATTTCTGCACTTCTTTCATCAAAAAATACAAAATCCCCCCCCCCCCCAAAAAACAAAACAAAACAAAGTTTACCTTAATTCGCATTCACCATCATCGCCCTCTTCCACTCCACCATCCCCGACCACCACCAGCCCTACACCACCCCTCCACCATCCCTCCGCTACCATTCCGCCACCCCTCCGCCACCACTCCAGCCCTTGCCGCTTACCACGCTTGCTTAACCCTAATTTTCCTTGCTTTGTTATTTTGTCTTCAAACCCTAGGTTTCCTTTCCCTATTTTTCGCAAGTTGCTTTTGATCTTATTTTGTTGATTTTTCTGCTGCGTTTACGTCCATTTTCCACCAAAAAAAAAAACACAAAAAGAAAAACAAAAAATATTCATTCGAGTTGAAAAGCCAAAATAAGGTAATCCTCTCGATTTCTTTGCTCACCTTGTTGACATTCTTTTTACTCCCTCGTTCGTTGTTCTAGCAGCAACATTTTCTTGTTAATCTTCTTGTTACAGGTTTGTTTGTTTATCTACTTCCGGTTCCCCTTAATCCCTCAATTGATTATCTTATTTGTTTGGTTTTTGTCTAAAAAAAGAGTAAACATATTATTTCAATTGATTATTTAGTCAATTTATAATTCTATATGTAATTTTGAATAAGCAATTGATTAGTTCCAATTGTTCGGTTTTTATTCCCGTTACTGTTGCTCAGTTGCTGGGTGATTTAGTATTTGTTATGTTTTAGTTCATTGCTAGATGATTTAGAACTTGTTCCTCTTACTGTTGCTCAGTTGTTGGATGATTTAGTATATACCTACTGTTTTTTTACCATAATCATCTTCCTAATTATATATGCCTAAATATTTATATACTTGCTCGGTGGAAGTCATTCTTGATGTTGCTACTTATATATATATACACATAATGTGTGCAAGTTTATATACCTCAATTTATATACCTTGTGTTCTCTTCCTTTCTTATATAGGCAAGTAGAGAGACTTCATACAAAACCGTTCCATTCAAAGAAGAATGGGAAATAGCTCATGATGTGTGCAAGTTTTTGAAGACTTTTGATAAGGTAACTAATGACTTCATTGTGGAGGAAGTTTTTGAAGATTTTTGATAAGGTAACTAATGAATATTTTGTGCATTGAATTGATTCTGAGTTGAGTACACAATAAAGGCACGAGTTTTCAAAACATGATTTTCGGATAAAGGAAATTAAAACAGCTTAAAATCGAATATTTCGAAGAAAACTCGTCCTCAAACCTAACAACTCGATTTTGAAGTCATGGAATGGATTTCCGAACTAAACTAAAATTTGGAAACTAACTTAACATGGCGACCTCCTTCCTCGGTTTTTTAAAAATACTAATTGGTTGAGAGAGCGGAAATTAGGAACACTAACATCGGACACCGATATCAAGATTCGAACTAACAACGTCGAATTGAAGATTCCTGCCCTCACTCTCCTAGCCCTAGCCGAGATTTCCACACAAAGCCTAGCCATCTCCCACCAAAACTTGGAGCCATAAAACAAATTCAATATAGTCAAAGATGCCATTTTTCTAAAATAGTGAAACACCCCTATCCTCCTTTTCATCTTCCCTTCCTTGCACCCCCTCATTTTGGAATGAGGCAAATCTCACTCTTATCCATCCACCCCATCAAATCAGCCCATCCCAATACAAAATCTGATTCTGGCTTATACACTCCTCCATAAAACACAAAAACCTTATCTTAAAAATTGGAGAACACAAGCCCTAAAACACATTTCCTCTCTCATCTCTCTCTCCCTCTCTTCCCTTGCCGCCACCACCAAACCCCCCAGCCCCACCATCGACCACCACCTTTGGCCACCTCCACTCAGACACCACCGCTGCCACATCTCTCTCTCTCCATTTCTCCTTTGTCGCAAGCCTCCAACACCACCCATCTCTTCCTCTTTCACCCTCCTTGCAAACAAACACTTCCAACAGCTCCCTCATCCTCTCTCAGAGTCCACAAGGTCCATTGGAGCCACCCAAGAGCCCCGGAAGATCAAGAACGAAGCCCCAAAGTCTCTCTCGTCAATTTTCAGTTCTAGAAGAGTAAGAAGCTCTGTTCCTTTTCCTTTCACCTCCAAACCTCCAAAGTTCTCTTCTTTAACCCCTCATCTAACTTCTTAGCCATCCCAACCCGAAGAATAAAAAAGAAGTTTGGGTGAGCGATCCCTCTTTCTCTAATTTCTCACGTGTCAAAAGGTGTTTAATACATGTCTGTGGGTTGGGGCAAGAGTCAGGAAAAGTGTGGAGGACTAATAATAACAATTAAGGCCTGAACGAGACTCCAAACCAAGATTTGGGCCGAGACTCGCAGGCACAAGTAAGAACTCGCGGCCACGAGTCAGAGCAGAGCCCTAAGGGTTCTGTCTCACCACGGCGAGTGACCCCTTTCACCGCGGTGAGTGGGATCTTAAGAGAACCCTTGAGGCTCCCCAGCTTCGCGGGCGCGATGCCTTTCGCGACGGTGAAACTCCCCTCTCGCGGGCGCGAGGCCTTTTGTGGGGGCGAGTGCCTAGCTCGTGGCCACGACACCCCCGTGCCTCGAGGGATGCTCACTGGGCATGTCTCGTAGCGGTAAAAATCCTTTTCGCCGCGGCGAAACACCCCTTGGTCGAGAGCTCTGACTTGTTAACTTGGGGACTTTGCCGAACGTTTTCAAAAGCCGGATTTGACGTCTTGGGATTGAAATGACTGACTCGCTAACCTAACCTCGGGGTTTGGAAAATGAGCTAAATAGGTGTTTTCAAAGGTCAAAAGTCCTAACTATTTGGAGGCTTACATGTGCTGTTGCTGGAGGTCTGGAAGACATCTGAAGGAAGATTAAGTAATGAAGTCTTGGAAGACAACTAGCATAAAGATTAATGATGGAGTAACAATGAGGTAACGAGGAAGATTAACGAACGAACGAGGGAGGCTTACCTGTACTGTTGGAAGATAGCTGAACGAACAGGTGGAACAGCAAGTGAACGAATGAACTAGATGGAAGGACGAGCGATGCTATTCACCGACGCCGCCTGAGGGAAGGAAGGACGAGCGAAATGAAGCAGAAGCCTGAATGAACGTCAAGAGAAAGAAGAGAAGTGAGCAGCCGAACATGAAGAACAACTCCTTTCTAGTTTTCATGACTAAACCCTCCTACCTCATAACCCTATGGGTATTTTGGTGATTTTATATATCGAGCTTTCAAGCTTGGCTCAGGCTCGTTTCGAGCCTAAAACAATGTTCAAGCATGGCTTGTTTTACCTTTTCGAACAAGCTGAGCTGAGCTCGAGCCGAGCTCGAGTTGTTCGGCTCAGATAACAGCCTTACATAAGATGGATATCACAAAAATAAGGGCTCATACCACGGTTAGTTAATTAGCTTTTTTTAAAATAATTTTTGTGCCCGTTTAACAAGATGGAGATTAGAGACCATTGCACTCGATGATGCGGTAGGCTTTCTAATAAGTGCATTAGGACTCTTAGAGCCTTATGCCTTATATAAGTGTCATTGCTTGCCTTCCTTTCATAGTTAGTAGGCTCATTGCGTGGGGTTGGCCTGCACCGTAGGGTGAGGTAGCTCCTTTGATGGTGAGTTGCTATAGGATTTCTTAGGAGCCTAGAGGGACATGCTATTGGGCATTTCTTGTAATTGGTGCGCTTCTTTATTTATCTCTGCATTTACTTATCATCATGCTTACCTGTTTAAATTCCGTTTTGCATTACGCATTTCATCTTAGGAATAGGATGCTTATTATATACCTCTCAGAGTGTTTACACACGCGCAGGAGTGACCCGATGATTGACCCAGATCCCCTTCTTTTTTTTTTAGATTCAGGTAACCGTTAGCCGCTATCTTTGCTCATATGGATGCTTGGCGGGGTTCAGACTTTTGGCGTTAGATCGAGAACTTGAGAGACCACTAAACTTTCTATCTTTTAAAATCTTTTGCATCGTTTTGACCCGACTCGGTCGTGGCACTCTTTTGGATTGTATTTTGATTTAAACCTTGCTTCTTTTTATTTCGAAAACTTGCGACTCATACTCGGATTGTAAGATCTGGTTGGAAGGTAACCTTGCCTTCTTAAACGTAACTCGGATAATTAGGTTTTCTTTCCTAGGCCCAAGGGAGGGCAAATAGGGGAAGGAAGATCCTTATTTTCCGGGCCGTTACAGAAGTGGTATCAGAGCCTAGGTTGCTCAATCCGAGTACACATGAGTTGCAAAATAATTTCAAAACCGCCCACTGATTTCTTATTTTAAAGAAGTTTCAAAATCATTTCAAAAAGGGCAAAGCGAATTTCAGAAATAAAATCGGTAGGATCTTTTAGTTGAGAGATAGGATCGCCGGGGTAGAACGAGGCGATAGCTTATCCCTTATGGATGTAGACTTGGGGAATGGGTAGGCGAAACATAGCTTATACTTTACAGATGGGCCTAGAAGACTCCAAGGAGGTTGCACCGTGGTGGTTGGAGTAGCGGGATTAGGATATAGAGATCGAGAGGTAATTGCCCCCTCCGGTCAGTTGCCCCTCGAAGGGCAGCTTTTAGGTAGCTTTGGTGAACTTGCATGATCTAAGCCCAAGGGCGATCCCCCTTGAAGGGGATCAGATTAAACCGCGATGATCGCTTCTGTGATATGTGATTAAGGCTCGCCCTTCTCTTGTCCAGTAGTTATGGTTGACACGTGTCACGGAGCAGTTGGGCGTGGGGGCCCAGTACGTCGGGGCAGGGGACGACCCCCTCGCCGGGTAGTCGCTGACGAGGCTACTACTAGAGTTCAGACACACGAGACAGAGCAGGTCGAGATACCAATACCGCCACCGCAGATGCCTACGGACAGAGTAGGCCTTGAGGAGATGATTACCGCTATGATTCGAGGAGTTCTTCAGGAGGCGTCAGGACGTCAGACTCCAGAGGGTCCACAGAGAGTTATTGCACCAGAGGATCAGGTTCAGCAGCCGATGCCCACAGATCAGGCCGGACTCGAGCAGATGGTGCGCGAGTTGCTTCAGAGGACCCGACAGGTGACGCTAGAGACCCCTACTCAGCAACCGATGCCTACAGACAGGGCCGGATTCGAGCAGACGATACTAGAGATGATTCAGAGGCAGAGGGGACAGCGGCAGGCACCACAGCCAGTGGCAGATGCGACCACCGTTGGGATTCGAGCAGAGAGGCGCATTGATTGGGTGAAGAGGTTTTCACAGAGCAACCCGCCTCTATTCACTGGAGACCCGACGGCAGACATCGAGCTATGGTTTAGAGTCATCGATGGACTCTTTGAGCTGATCGAGGCACCACTAGGGGAGCGCCAGAGATTGGCGGCCGGCCAGCTACGAGACGATGCTTTCGACAGATGGTCCGTATACAAGGCGGAACGAGCAGATTGGACGTATGAGGAGTTCAGATCCTTGATGCTTCGCGAGTACAGCCCTCCCGGACTGCAGACTGCTAGAGAGGTCGCCTTCTACAGGGGGACTTATGATGAGACACTATCAGTCGCTGAGGTTATTCGCCAGTTCAAGAAGGAGCTGGTATATTGCGGGCATTTATGTCAGACGGACGCGAGCCGTATTCGACTGCTATCTATGAGGCTCTCACCAGCCGTGCTTCTACATGCTTCCAGCTTGGGCGACGTTCCTTTTGATAGATTCTTAGAGGTTATCTTGCATTACGATACACAACGTCTTCTGTCAACTGCGACCTACCAGTATTCTCACCCCCCTCGAGGTGAAAAGAGGTCGAGAGCTATAGAGTCTAGCCGGGATATGGTTGATAGAGGAGACCATTTCAGAGGAGCGTTCAGGAGAGATACACGTCGGGCACCAGCAGTACCCCTCCAGGAGATTCGAGTTCAGAGCATTACATGCCAGGGATGTTATGAGGATGGACACCCCACAGAGAGATGCCCGAGGAGACAGATGGTGTGTTACACTTGTGGAGTTAGAGGACACCAAGCAGCTTTTTGTCCCTAGGATGGAGGGTCTATAGATGCACCAGCACCTCAACTTCAGGAGCCGCCTAGACCAGCCCAGCTGACATACCCCCAGGGACAGGGGAGAGGGGCACCGGCCAGCAGAGGCCGAGGAGATGGAGGAGATAGAGGCGGCCGAGGTAGCGGTCGAGGAGGCCAAGGATCTACTGTAGGGCTTGCGCATTTATCAGTTGAGCCATTTAGGTTAGCTTGTGAGGGAGGACAGACGTTAGGAGGTATAGATCTTGGCTTGCCCCCACCGCCCCGCGTCTACCACATGGGAGCTTCAAGACGCTCCGACCCTTCTACATCAGGTATTATGACATGAGGTGTTTATCGATCTCGATGCTTGCATGTGCGTGCATGGTTGATGATGATGTGTTTCATCCCTCGTTATTGCTGTTTGATATGCTTGGCATGACATGTGTGATGACTTGCTAATAGGGCGCTAGTACGATGTTATCCTTGACGTGCTTTTGATTAGTTATATGACTCATGATTCATGATATGGCTTGAGATTGATAGGATTGAAATTGATTTCTGAAAGATGAACCTAGGAAGAGAATATGGGATTAGCCCTTAGAGGTGGATGACTCCACCTCTTGAGTTTCGGAATTGTTTAACTAACGTCGGATTTGAAGAATTTTGAACGGTGTTAAAAAGGATTAACTTGGATTTTGAAAGACCAAACGCTATCGAGAATTTCAACGATTTTGAAGCAAATCTTTTCCAATTGCGGAACCCTTTTAAAACTTTCAAGTCCTGGGTAATCTATGATACTTCACGAAGTGGATACAAGCATCTTATGGGGTAGCTTGTAGGGTGCTTGCTAAGACCTAGTGAGGATATTATAGAACCTTTAGAGTTGTGGTACTTCCGAAAAGTCGAAGCAGGGATGTGATAGGGGCGCTTATTGCATACTTGTCAAGACCAAATTGGAGATGTCACGACCATGACTAGGATGTTGTGAGAATATCGGAAGACGCAACTGAGATGATTGCAAGATCATTGGACATGGTCCTTGGACTCGCATTTTAAAACTTCCTCCTCTTATTTTGAAGTAATTTTAGTCTCGGGGACGAGACTTGTTTTTAGAGGTGGATGATGTAAAGACTCGGAATTTTAAGATATTATTTTATAAATTAAGAATTAAATTTTATTTAATATTTATTTAATTGGGATTGAATTCTAATGATTCGGAAAATTTTTGAATAATTCTGTCCTCGAGCAAACAATTTGTTTGAATTCTTTCGACCAAATTCCGGCATGAATTTGTTATTTAAATTCAAAGGTGAATTCATTATCTAATTTGTTATTATTTTAAGGCTAGAAATATTTTCAGGCTTCATTATCTAATTCAGATTCGGAAGTTTATTTTAAATTGATTTTAATTGCGTTGGGTAAGGTCGAAAAGCGAGTTCGGAATTTATTTACGGTATTAATTTTGACTTTCTTTTACTCAATTTCACACTCAACCTCACACTCACTCCCTCCCCCTACAACCCTCCCCTACTCCTTCATCTGTCATCCACCATCTCAGTCCTTTTTGTCTTTCCTTTTCTTTCTTTCTCCTTTACCGATTCAAATACCACCTCTTGTCCACCTTTCTGTTCAACTCATTTCACTCCCTCACCCCTCCCTCTCCTGTTTCACAATCTGACAAACCCCAAAGTTTTCCCTTTTTTTTATTTACCCCAAACAAACACTACACCTCATCTGCCCAGCCCAGCCAGAAGCACCACCGAGCCCCGACGTCTCCAGGCTCCCCTCATCTGCCCAGCCCAGCTAGAAGCACCGCCGAGGATCCATCTTCCACAGCCACCGCCAGCCTTTCTGAGTTTCCGAGGAGCTCCGACGAACCCCCCCGACGAGTCTCGACTTCCTCGGTGAGCTTCCTAAACCTCCATTCGCCTCTAGCTTCGTGCACCTGTGTGTTTGTTTTCGTCCCATCTTCGATTTAACTGGTCGGAGCGGAGTGAGAGCGGCGAGGACGAGAGCCGATATGTGTCAAGCGAGGGCATGAGAGAGGGGTGGGGTGCGAGCTGAGTGCGAGCGGGGATGCGAGAACGAGTGAGCGGGTGAGAGAGGAGTGCGAATGCGAGGCGGAGCTGGGAGCGGGCGCAGCCGGAGCCACCAGGCGCAGCGGCGGGTCTCCTCTTCTTCCTCCTTCCTGTCGAACTGGGCAGAGGTTGGGGACGGGTTCAAGCCCCGGTTCACCCCTTTTTTTTATTCTAATTATTCCGGTTCAGCCTTTTAATTTCCGGTTCAGTTTTTTTTTAAAATCTGGTGAGGCTTGGTGATTGGATCCGGGTTTGGGCCGGGTAAGGGAACCGGGTTGGGCTGTTTCGGGTGGGCCAAACAGTTGGGCTGTGTTTTAAGGGTATTTACTTATTTAAGGGTTATTTATATTGGTTATAAAATTTTTAACTAAATTATTATTTAATTGTTTTCTGATTTATTTATTTAATCAATTCATTATTTATTTATTTATTTATCACGACTCATGAGTTATTAAAATCTGAATTATTTGAGTGATTAGTTAATTATATTATTTTAAGGTTATAGTTCAACAACTTGGGAACCCTTTATTATTTACTAAATTAATTACTTATATTTTTCTGAATTATTATTTAAATGTTATGTGGAATTGATTGGAGTATTTTATTATCCCTTTTAATAGTATTTAAAAACAAATCTGATTTAATTGTTATCTATATGTTGTTTTGAGGATGATAGTGTTATTAAAATAGTTCCTTAACTTATTAACTCGTTATTAATTATTAATTATTTAATTATTTAAGTATATACTTTGATTTATTTAGATGTTTCATTTAATCAAATTTGTAAGGAATTTACCTTTGTGAATAATCTATTTGAAAAATGTTTGCATTTAAAAAGTTAGCTTTGAATTATTTAGATTGTTTGGAAAATATTTCTAAGTGTCGGAAATTATTATGATAATGTTTGGACTAAAATATACCGGGGTTATTTTAATGATAATATAATTTTGGAAAATTGCTTCAAGGATTTAAATGTTTAATATCGGGATTTGGCTAGGTATGATTTTAAAAGAATTGTTTGATTATTGAGTTGATTATGAGCATGATTATAAAGCACGATATGTTGAGATGATGAGTTGATGATAACGAGAATGAGATGATACATGATGATGATGAGGATGATGATGATGATGATAATGATGGTATGAATAGAATGTGATGATGAGAATATGCCCAAGTTGTGGAAACGAGATGAGGAATTGAATTGAGACATTAATGTTGATGATGATGGGATGACTAACTTATATATGTTTTATGCGAATCTTATGTGTGTTATTTGATATGCTTTGTGTAAGTTAGACTTAAACTCATTATGTTACTTATCTTCTAGGTGATCTCTAATCTGTCTGGATTTGCTTGATTTCTGTATTGCTTGGATTCTGCGCTTCTCCAGGTAAGTTCCTTGAACTTACTCATGATGGGCGCTTTATGCACTGGGTGTTATATAGTAGGCTAGTGTTCATGCACCATACGACTAGAAATCATGCTTAGGATCAAAACGGAAACCATATGTCTTGCTATCTGTCTTTGCTAGAAACGGCCGTTATAGGTGTTATTGGTTGAGACCTTTTTCTTTATTCTTGTCATCCTAGTGGCGCTTATATAGGAAGTTGCTTGCACTCGATGATGCGGTAGGCTTTTGGTATAGAAAGTTGCTTGCACTCGATGATGCGGTAGGCTTTCTAATAAGTGCATTAGGACTCTTAGAGCCTTATTCCTTATATAAGTGTCATTGCTTGCCTTCCTTTCATAGTTAGTAGGCTCATTGCGTGGGGTTGGCCTGCACCGTAGGGTGAGGTAGCTCCTTTGATGGTGAGTTGCTATAGGATTTCTTAGGAGCCTAGAGGGACATGCTATTGGGCATTTCTTGTAATTGGCGCGCTTCTTTATTTATCTCTGCATTTACTTATCATCATGCTTATCTGTTTAAATTCCGTTTTGCATTACGCATTTCATCTTAGGAATAGGATGCTTATTATATACCTCTCAGAGTGTTTACACACGCGCAGGAGTGACCCGATGATTGACCCAGATCCCCTTCTTTTTTTTTAGATTCAGGTAACCGTTAGCCGCTATCTTTGCTCATATGGATGCTTGGCGGGGTTCAGACTTTTGGCGTTAGATCGAGAACTTGAGAGACCACTAAACTTTCTATCTTTTAAAATCTTTTGCATCGTTTTGACCCGACTCGGTCGTGGCACTCTTTTGGATTGTATTTTGATTTAAACCTTGCTTCTTTTTATTTCGAAAACTTGCGACTCGTACTCGGATTGTAAGATCTGGTTGGAAGGTAACCTTGCCTTCTTAAACGTAACTCGGATAATTAGGTTTTCTTTCCTAGGCCCAAGGGAGGGCAAATAGGGGAAGGAAGATCCTTATTTTCCGGGCCGTTACATCTAGGCTATAAGGCTATAAAGGAAACAAGGGTAAAGAATTGCCTCTATCTGACACATTTTAATTAATTATCCTACAAAGGCTATCCTGCAAAACCACCCTAATTAATTCAAAGGCTATCCCACAAAACCACCCTAATTAATTCAAAACCACCTATCCTGCAAAGGCTTATTTAATTAATTATCATAACTTATACAGAGTATTAATTAGCTTGGACTGTTCAGCCCACCACATTGTTATGTGGTGGGATTGAAATCACCACTTGACCTCGTATTGCGGTGAGTTTGAAACGGTTTACATACCGGATCATATCCACCGTTGTATGATGCGGTTTACATGATTAGGGGGTAATTAACCCACCACAACATTGTAAAGACTCGAAGTTTTAAAAAAAATATTTTATGACTTATGATTTAAACTAAATATTAAATTCTCAGATTTCGGAAATTTTGAAAATCTCCGTCCTCGATCAGAATGACTTTTTTTTAAAAAAAAAAATTTAAATAAATATCTACGGGGATGAAATTATTGTTTATTGTGGTATAACCATTATAAAATAAAAATAGCGGATTTGTTTTTTAATTTCTCATAAATTAATCTAACCCTAATTTTAGAGGTATATATATACCTTAAAAACCTTGAGCAGCCGCCCTCACTCCTAGTCTCCTACACTCCACTCCCTCTCGTTCAGATCTCAGGTGGAGCTCATGGCCTCCATCTCTCACTCTCGCCTCCTCCTTCAACCACCACCCACACTTTCGAGCTTCCATGGCTACACACCAAGCTCCCTTCCCCTAGTGAACCTCCAGATCTGAGCACTCGAGCTCCCGCCGCTCCCTGTTCATCATCTTGCTGCACTTGACTCCTCCATCCATGGCTCCTGCTCTGCTGCGCCCTCTCGCACTTCGTCGAGCTCGACCGCCTCACTCTCACTCCCTCTGTTCCCCTCTCTTCATCTTGCTCCGCCCTTTCTCAATCGACCCTTGACGACCTTGAGCGCCGGTGACAGCAGCGGCCTTCTTCTCTGCCCGTCCTCCCACCGGCGATTCTTCTCACACCGGAGCAAGCCCTGATGCCGATAGCTATTCTCTCTCCCTCTCGCTACTGGTGCTGAGCTCGGTCGAATAGTTAGCCTGAAGCCCTGAAACCGCCAGCAACAACAGCCCTTCTCCTGGGTTGTGCGAGCATGAGTGACGGGTGCCAAGGCACCACCTTCTGTCACTTCCGAGCAACCTCAGCAGCTGCAGATGCGGGCTCCGTAACTCCGACACCGGATTTGAATCCCGAGCAAGCCCCTTATTCGATCGATTTGGGAGGCGGGGTATAATCTCTTTGATTTCTATCTTGAACTTGGTTGGTTTTTGATTGAAATTGGACTTGATTAGAAGATCGATCTTGGATTGAATTTGAACAATTTGGATTTAGGGAAATTGAATTTGGAATACTTAACTTAATTTGGTTGGCTATTTTGCTGTGAGGATTTGTGTTTTGTGTTGTTGGGTTTGCCAAATTGAGAACATCATCTTGCTTCTAAGTAATAAAACTATAAATTGATAATAAAACTTATTACTTGATAGGTTAGGTTGAATTTGATATAGTGAGTGATAAGTCGATTCGTGATTTTGTCAACTTAATAAAATGGAGTTGCTTAGCAAGCTTGTGTTAATATTATAAGACGAGAATATGGTAGGAATTATTCTTTTATGAATCCAAGTCTATTACCTTTTAATTTGATAAAATGGGATTAACTATGAATGCTTTAGGTTTGTTAATTGGTCAAACTAGTTATGATTAACTTCGACTCTTGTAACTATATAAGGATGACTTGAGGACTTGTTATGCTTTAACCTTGCGTTCAAGTTTTCATTGGATGCCTTAGTAATAATTGTTTGAGTAATTTAATAATAATTGAATTTATAAAGGATTTTTTTTAGAAATGTTAACTAATAAGGGCTTACTCCTTAAATATGAGTGAACTTATCATACTTGAGAAATGATTTAATAAAAGAGATTATTGTCGACTTCCCTTGGTTTATATTTACTTCTGAAAATCTCCTTCCCGACAAACTGGATTTGATTAAAAAGATCTTATAAGAGTTGTGCAAGACTTGGTTAAACTTATAAAATATGAAAGACATCTGGAGAACTTGTTATACTCATAAGTTGTTGTTGTTGTGTTTTATGAGTTATGAATTTGGTTAGTAAGACTATATGAAAGATGCCTTACAAATTATTATATCGTGTGCTTTTAAACTTGATTGTAGTGCTTGTTGCTGAGTAGTTCTTATGATTGAGATTATGAAAGATTTCTTGAAATATCAACTTACCTTGTTTACTCATTGAGCATGATTGATTATGTGAGTTTTGATAAATAAGACTTGTTGATCCTTGGTTTTGGGAACCTATGGTTTTGTTTAGTATCCAAGTATTTGATAATTGATGGTTACTTGAGAAAATTTTTTAAGGAAAACCTGAACTTGATATGATGTAAGATGTTTTGAGTGATGATATTGGTAAGACCATGAGCTAAGTTTCATACTTGATGAGAACAATGTTAATTGAGAATGATGGTTATGATGAGAATGCGAGGTTATGTGAATAAAATATTATTTATTCTTGTGAAGACTTGGAAACCTGCTTGTGTGTTGATTAAATATGTATTGATGAGTTGTTCCGTGCTTATTACTTGCTAGTGTGATTGGATGATTACCTGAGTGGCTTGTTTCCCGATTGATGATTATCTAAGTGGCTTGGTTGCTGATTAATTGGATGTGAAGACTCCAGGTAAGTCCTCCGGGGCTTGCTCAAGTGATTGGAGCTCATGCCTAATGTGTTATATAGTATGTAGGTGTTGCATATGCATAAAAGAATGCCATGTAGTATCATGTTTAGGACTTGCACTTATGAATGAGCATCCCTATTCTTTATGCGTTTGAAACAGAACGACCGTTATCTGTGATAGTCCTAGAGTCTTTGCTAGGGTCATAGGGTAGCCCAGCCCCATCGGGTTGCCCTGAGTCAATCGAGCCGATATGAGCATGATATAATATCCCAACACCATCGGGCAAGCGGTGAGATGATATGATATGATGATGCCGTGGTTTGTGCACCACCACGAGGAAATTGCTATGCTATAGCACCGAACTGGCCAGTCTCTGCACTAACGGGAAGGGGTGCAGAGGTAGGAGAGGGATATGCCACTTGGTATTGTCTTGGGCCCTTTACAGTTTTTCCGCATATTATAACTGTCAAAGCATGTTTATGTGATTTAAATCTTGTACTGCATTAGTCATCCTTTATTCTAGTTATAGGCGTATTATATGACCTCAGCGAGGACTTCCGGTCCCGCATGAGTGGCTCGACCTTGACTTGTGGTATAGTTTCAGGTACCCGCTCCCTTTTGCTTGCTGATTTGCTTCTATGGCGGGGTTTTCTCACGGGACGAGAGTGTTAAGAAGACTTCACCTATTATAGCTTGACTTTACAAATGTTTTGGTTAAGTTAGTCATTTAGAAACATGTTGTATTTATATTGATTTAAACTCGTTTTATCTCTTTTGAGTTTTGAATAGTTGAATTAGGACAGGTTCACGTGCGAAAGCACAAATAACGATTGGATTCTTTGATTGTTTTGAGGGTTTGAAATCCCTTTTTTTGAATTATATCATTAAATCCTTAAAACTTAAACAGGGTTATAACTTAAAGTTGATAAGTAAGGAGCTCGTACTTGGATTGCAAGATCTGGCAGAGGGATAATTCTTCCCTCTAAACGTAACATGGATTTTAAAATCTAGGCCGTTACAAAGTTGGTATCAGAGCCAGGTTATGCAGTCCGAGTACAAATGAGTTGTGAAACAATTGGTGATTTTGAGTTTTGAAAATGAAATGGCCCAAAGGTTTTCGGGAGTTTTTGAATGTTTTAAAGGGCAAAATGAATTTAATATGGATAAGTAAGATAACCACTTGAGAAGTGAGAATCGAGATTCGATCGGGTAGTAATGGCGATAGCCTATCCCTTACGGATATAGATGGTGATTGGTAATTCGTAAATTTGATTTTAGAGATAAGTAAATTTGGGGAAGAAGTTTGGTGACTCATGTGTGTTATTCTTGATGACTTTGTATGATATTTGTTTATATGAGATTCCCTTGTTATGACATCCGACGTAATTCTTATAGCATGCTTCGATCCTGTTATGCGCATATAATATATGGTACTTGACGACTTGGATTGGACAATTGTTGTCATTCTTGATGCATTTAACTTATACATATTTGTTCGCTACATATATCACTTATGATGGAAATTGTTGGTGCCTTTTGGCCTTGGTTTGATGAGGACATGAGATGAGATTATGAGGATTTACATGATTACGACTGATGTTTCGTTCTGGTTGGTTGAAAGTTTATCAGTTCATGCGTGAGAACGTTACTCTAGTTGATGGAAAAGCTTATGGTTTGAGAACTGATGAATTATGGTTGTTGATTTGAGAGTCATGATATTCTGACTATAGGACTTCTTAGTTGAGTTGATAAGAAATACTTATGAAATTCAGATTCTTGATATAAATTGTTGATTCTTGCTTAGCGATAATGTTTTCACAAAGTCGACACAAGTATTTTACAAGGATGCTTGTAACGTAATTGGTCGAATCTAGTGAGAACATTGTAACGATTTTGTGATACTTGTACAAGTATTTCATAGGGACGCCTATGAAATACTTGTAGGTATCACAAAATGCATCGCTTATTTGCTTAGTTGAGACGTTTTGGCATGATATTGTTCTATGATCTATTTATTGATATCTTAGATGACGAATTCTAATGATATTGCTCTCTTATGCGAAATTTGTTCAAAAGAGGATCATGTGTGTACAACTCGACTAAAATGCATGTGAATCAATGAATAGACATGAATTGCTTATTCATAAAATAGGATTTATGTGATTGGTATGACATTGTCCCTCCTACCCTTGACATGTTATCGTTCATATGTTGTGTCTTTATGAGATTTTGTGAAGTTATGTCATGCACCTCTATCTTGTTTGTATGAACGATGATGGTTAACTATGATGTATTGCCTATGTGGCTACTTGTCATCCTATAATATTCTGACTTGTATAATTGATAACTTATATGTCTCTTATTCCAATAAGATAAATTCTTGCTTGTTTATTTGGTTAGGGAAGGAGACTTGTACAACTTGGCCTTTATAGGTTGAAATGATGAGTAGATGTAACTTGCTTGGTAATGAAGACAAGAAGGATCTCTAAAACGTAGACTTTAAATCTTGATTAAAGGGTTTCCTCCTCTCTAAGGGAAGAGACTCTATATTCAAGCTAACTTGTTAATGGTGAGATTCGTTAAGATAGCATGTTGACCTATTGATTGACTTCTTTGAATTCTTGGTGAAGTTTTATTTGCGATCTTTGAGGGCCTCGATAAATTGCCATGATAACTCCTTGTCTCTCTTCAACACTCTTCTCTTGCCTTGCCGCTCTGGTTCCTTCTAAATTCTTTCCATGTTGGTCACCTGTATTCCAAGCCTTATGAGTCTAACTTGTTGCGAACTGGTATATAAGTTAGAGTGTTGATTGTCTTGAGGGGGTACAATACCAAAAAGGGGGTCTTGATGAGTGATTATTAGAAATCTGTTGGATGTCGTCTTTTATATCGGGAGATCTTTTGAAGTCCTTGTTCGTTTTCAAGACTAACATGGGAAATAAACTTGATCGGTGACTAACTAGCATGACGTATGATTGGTTGACTAATGGCATGTATGTATGACTAATGGCATGTGGGAATGACTAATGGCATGATGAAGTAGTAGTATGCTATGGCATGAGTAGTGTCTTGTGGAATAATATACCTATTGAGATATTATGTTTGAATACGATAAGTAAGTGTTTCTCTCTCCTTAGAGAGAGAAACTCTTTTTGTAAAATCCCAATTTTGGGAACCCTAGCCCTTCATGTTGGATTCATCATCTTCAATCCACCCTCTTTATGCTCCAATTGGCCTTGTTTTAGGTTGCTTTTGAGGTCCCGTTCTCTTTTATCTCCATTTCGGTTGTCAATTTAGGAGTTCAGCGTTCGCGTTGCTCTTGTTGTTGTCCTTACTTCTAGTTGGTCTGTGCGGCGCCTTGGCTTGGCTGTTTTGACCTGTTCTTACCGGTGCCTGGTCTCTTCTATCCTCGTTCAGTCTCTTCTCCTAACTGAGGGCCTAGGTACCCCCCTCCTCACCCGTGGTCTCCGGCGTCTTGAGTCGCCTCGATTTTGGGCTTGTTTCGCTTTGCCACTAGCGTCCCTTGGGTCGCCTCCCTCTCGATCTACTCCCGGCCACGTCTGCCTCCATATATATATATATATACACACACACAAACATCACTACCAAAAAAAGGAAATAGCCACGGATTTTTTAGCAACGTCATATGATTGTGGCCAAATTCATGGCTGATAGCTACGATTGTAGCAACGACCTCACATGTCATCGCTAAATAAGCATCGAGTTGAAATTTTCGTGGCTTAATCCGTGGTTGGTGGTGATGACATCAATTTGTGTTCAGAATGTCGTGACTTTTAGCCACGATCATGAATGTCATAGCTAAATTCATGGCTATTCGCCACGATCTTAGCCACAGTAGAAATTTCCGTGGCTAAAGATTGGAACTCATGTGGCACCTAGCCACGAATTTAGCCATTATTGGTACATCCGTGGCTAATTTGGAAGCTAATTAGTCCACGACATATATCCGTGGCTAACTCCGGGGCTAAGAAAAGGGGACAAAATGACATTCCTAACCTTAATTTGAAGCTCATGGCCACTACTATAGGCAATATAGGAAGATTTGTGGCTAATGAGGACGAAAATTAGGCCACAAAACTATCCGTTGCTGAATCCGTGGCTAATTTTACATAGCAGCTGAACAGAGATGAAGTAATTCAATGGCAAAAAATTAAAGGAAATTAGACCAATAAAATTAAAAATTAAGAAGCCCCGCATTAGTGATGTGGTCAAGCCTAGTAATGGTGATGGTCAAAGCCGAAAGGAAGTCAAGCTCATTAGTGTTGGTCAAAGAAAAACCCAAATAATAAAAAAAGCCCACTAAAAATAGATATCTCTACGTATTAATGAGCACATTCTATTAGCCACGAATTTAGCTATGGTCATATCCGTCTCTAAATCCGTGGCTATATACAGTTAACATCAAACGACACACTTTAATTTCTAATGGGCTTGAATTTATTATGAGCCCAAATATGGCTATATTTTCTGCCAATGGGCCCATCAATGGTAAATGTCTTTATATGTAAAATAATACTCGAACATAAAAAAAAATACTATAAGTGTGGGTTTTGAGGGCAAATCATATGAGTATACGCCAATGATTTTGGAATAAAACCTTATATCAACTAATGAATTGTTAAAAGAATACTATATATACGTGTGGGTTTTGAGGGGAAATCATATAAGTAGCTAATAATTGTGGAATAAAACCTTATATTATCTAATAAAATGTTATAAGAATACTATAAGTGTGTGTTTTGAGGGAAAATCATATAAGTAGCCAATGATTGTGAAATAAAACCATATATTACCTAATAAATTGTAATAAGAATACCATAAGTGTGTCTTTTGAGGGAAAATCATATAAGTAGCCAATGATTATGGAATAAAACCTTATATTATCTGATAAATTGTTATAAGAAAACTATAAGTGTGTATTTTGAGGGAAAATCATATAAGTACCTAATGATTGTGGAATAAAACCTCATATTATCTAATAAATTGTTATAAGAATACTATAAGTGTGGGTTTTGAGGGAAAATCATATAAGTAGCTAATGATTTTGGAATAAAACCTTATATTAACTAATGAATTGTTATAAGAAAACTATAAGTGTATATTCGGGGAAAATCATATGTAAAGACCGGGATTTTTAAATGGTATTTTTTGTAATTATAAATTTTAGTTTAATTTAAAATTTATTTAATTCCTAAGACTCCGAAAAATTTCGAAGATTTCCATCCTCGAGCAACGACTGATTTAAACTCTTTCAAACAATTCCGGCATAAGCTTGTTACTCAAATTTGGAAACGAAATAATTCCGCTTTATTTTTCTAAGGCTTGAAAATATTTTCGGATTTCGTTATTTAATTCGGATTCGATTAATTATTGTAAAATGCATTGGGTTAAGGTCGAAAAATGGATTTCAAGATCTATCTACGGGTATTTAAGTTGACTTTGCTCATAATTAATACCCTTCACTTCTAGCCACCCTAAACCCCTACTACTAGCTATTAATCTCACCCACTCCCTAGAGCTATACCTTGCAGCTGAACCATATCCCTCCCCTACCCTATTTGATAGTCGATATAGGATGTGATAGCTTACTATATCACCCTTATATGCTTTTGTGCCATGAATATAGGTTACTATTGTTCATTGCGATAGGTACTTGATAGTTTTCATTGATATGACTAGTGTACTTCAACAGCTATGTGTATCTTGCTTGCTGCGATTATGCCTCACAGATCTCCATAAGGGCCTTGTTGTCATTCTCGGGTTGGGATCTTGTCTCTAGTCTTGTTAGCCTTTGGTCCATATGTGACTCCGTAGGGAATTCGGTTTGTCCTCCTTTGTCTATCCCCTATCTCCGTTAACTTAGAACCTCTGTGTTATCTTTTTGGAACGAACGATGACATGAAGAAATGAACAAAGAGCCGGGTAGCATCTGAGCGGCGCAGCGGAAGCATGGTAGGCCCATCACCCACAAGTCTCAGAACTGACGTCATCCGCAACATTGGAGGATGAGTATGCAGTGGATTCATAGATATGCCTTATGAAAGGGGGCGTTCCCCATTCGAGCTATTAACTTTCCTTGTGGTGGTTGAGAATGACGATTGTGTGTGATATGCCTAGATGTGATATGATTCTGATGCACTGATTGTTGCGGATGTACTATCAAGCTATGACTTAGTGTGTACGAATAATGATTTCCTTTTCTTTTCATTCCTTCTCTTTTCCTTTCCTATTTATGAGGGTTTAGGTTCTTTTGTGGAATAGTCTGGGGAGTAATAAGAGAGCTAGAAGCCGTAGGTTTGTTTGGATGACGGCGTGAGATAGAGTCGTAGAAAGGAGACATTGGCATAGGCAGGATCGAGTGAGTTTCTAAGGCTGGTAGGAGATAGTAGTCAGGGATTTTCAGGTGAGCCTTCTAGGTAGGCCTTAGATGGGGCATAGGATGGGAATGACAAGATTTGCGGAAATAAGGTTGTAGTATAGTTGAGTAAATTTGATTGAAGGTTAACGTAAATCTGTTTAGGTATCCTTGAGGGAAGATATGAGTAGACTGGGCATGTTTGATTTAGGAGCTCTCGTAGAAAGGATGTGATGATAGGTAGGTTATTATACTTGGAATGGTAGCAATGTGGCCAAAGAACGAATTGTGGATGATGTTAATGCTTGGGTGACTAGGATGGCTAGAGAAATTGTAGACCTTGGGACTTAGGTTATTCGTACTTTGAGTAGGAACGACCTTAGTAAGGAAGAAATTATGGATATCGTTAAGGTTTGAGTGACTAGGACTGCTTGGAAATTTATGGATCTTTGAATTCGAGTTGTTTATATGATGAGGGAGAGGATGTTAGATAGATATTAAGGTTTGCTCTTTGGAATTCAGGATACTTGCTAGAATTGCAATTAGAGGAATAATAGAGGCAAGAATGGATGTTTTTAGAATAGGAATAAATTGTATTTGGTACCCCTGATAGTGATTTGGATGTTAAGGTGCTAGGAAAGGAAAAATGAGATTTGAGGAAAGGCCTATAGCGAAGAAAATGTATCATTAAGGGCGATCATGAGTTGATTGATTGGGTTTAGAGATAGGAAGATTCTGAATGACGAATATGGGAACTAGTCCAGGTGGAGGATATGATTATACTAATAATCGCGGGATTTTGGGAATTCAATAAATTGTGATACCTTGGGTGAATTCGAATAAGAACGATATAGAATTTCTCTTGGAAAAATGGTTAGTGCTTAAGTTCAATAAGAGGTAAGATATCGTTGTTTGAGGATTTTAATTTGAGATGAAGTACGAGTATGCGACTATGAAGAACTAGAGTAAGACGGGTCAGGAGACCAAAGTTATTTAGGAAAATAGTGGGATTTCGAATGGTGAATTGGTATTGTGAGTAAGAGGAAATATTATGACCTTTGGGAAGTAAGAAGGTACGATTCAGATTAGATATCTTCTAAGGAGTTAGATGGGCAAGACATGTTTGTTGACCACCTGCGTATAGGTACGGTTGGGGAGACTAGACGTGTTGTGTTACATGTTATCTCTAGTTGGCTCTGACATAGAATCCGACGAGTGAGGACAATTAGTAGTGATAGGACTTTTCGGCCTAGATGAGTAAAGTGTTTATGTCATTTTGGGTATGTGAGCAGCATAAGAAATGAACCCTTACTTGCGATATTGAGGATACGGAGGGTGAGAATGTAATTATGTGAGGATGGCAATAGGAGTTGGTTCTTTAGAGGTGGATTAGAACTGAGTGTGCTTATTTGTATGGGAAGTATGATAAGAGTATTGGAGCGATTTGGGAACTTGTAGAGATAATGATCGGATGGATTTTAAGGGAGTAGGGAGAATGAACAAATTTGGGGAGAAGCGCCAAGATTAATCGTGTACTTGACAGAGGTTTTGATAAGAGTGGAATATTGGGCTCGGTCGATGATTGCATAAAGGATTATAATTTCAGAATATGTGGGTTCTAGTTGATTAGTTGGAAGGCGAGATGTGGCTGCACTAGTAGAAAAATGGCCTTTGGCCACACTTAATTTACCACGGTTCCGGGTATTCGTGTGGTTAATTTTCAAGGTTTACAAGTTTACCACGGTTCCTAGGATAACCGAAGTAAATTAACATCAAATTTACCACGGTTTCGTGTAATTTCGTGGTAAATTTTCAAAGTCGACAAGTTTACCACAGTTCCTTGGAGAACCGAAGTAAATTATCATCATATTTACTACGGTTATTTTTTTTTGGGTAATAAAATTAAAACCAACCGGCCCTTCTCCCCAGACCTTCTTCATCGCTCTCGCCTCCCAAATCTCCTCCCGATCTCTCTCAATGGCTCCTCCTTTCTCCATCCGACACTTCCTCCTCCTCTCCTCCTTGTGGGGAGCTTCTGCACCATCAACCACCGCGGCTCCGTTCAGCGCCATCGCCCTTGTTCTTGACATCCCTAAGCAGTCTTTCCCTTGAGGCTTTTGCAGTTTCGCACTAAAAGCCCTGCACCGATTTCTCTCTATTCTTCTGTTCTCAATTGTCTCCTCCTTGTTCATCAAGTCTAGGTATGTTAATTCGGTTATTTCTATTCAAATCTAGGGCTTTTCATTCTTTTGATTTTCTTTGTTGTGTTATTTGTGTAGTTTAGGGTTTCGTTTGGGCTGATTGCCTGAAATTAAGGTTGTCAATTGAAATTTTGGTTGTTTGATCCTCGTTTGGGTTAAGGATTGACTGAACTCGTGTTCTATGCGGACCAACTTTCTCGGAAATTCATCCATGGAGTCCCTTCTAATGCTCAGTGGAATACTATTAAGGAGTATTAATTGCGCATTTTTTTTAGAAGAAGGTTAAATTTGGAGATGAGTAATACCGATTATGCCTCTTCAAGGTTTCTACTTTCTGGCATTGGCTTTGCAAAAAATATAGATTGATAGATGTTGGCCGAAGATGTATCTTATGAAACTGATAACAAGTGTTTCTTGCACTTAATTTGGATTTGGGGATTGTCGTGATTATCGGGTTTACTTTATGGTCTGACTATGCCTATCGGATGCACCCTTATGTTTTAACTGTGTTTTTCACTTATGGCTAAAATATGTTGTAGCTTATGGTCTTTTGTCGATCTGTAATGTCTTCTGCTTATTAACATCTTGACTGTGTGAATTCCAATGATGGGGATAGTGCCAAATATATATACCTTTTGCTTGCAAGTTGTTACCTTAGTTTGTGAAACCAATCACGTATTTGAACGGCAAACCAAATATATATATTGGATGACAGGTTATTATTTTATTGAAATAATAATAACTATAAATATGATAATATTGTGTAAAATCAAAGAAGCGACATATATATAGTTATATATTAGATTTAAAGGTATGATATGAATATGATAACGATTTACAAAATGATCTTTATTTTAAGTTAAATATCGTCTGATGTTAATGATGTAGACATGCATGTTGCCAAAACTCTCCGTCTTTGGTGGCAGTGGTGGAAGCTTCTCTGGAATGGCTAATCCCTATGGCTTGCCTGGCTGTGCTGCAAACAAGAACATGATGGATCCAAGGCAGTCTGAGGAGGATTTGTTGAAGGAGACATCTTCGGATGCTCTAATTATTGGCAAAAGAAAGAGGGTATTTGATCCCTCCCCCCTCTCAAATAACAGTATAGTAAATTTTGCTCTTCTCAATTGCGTATACAGTTATTTGATTATTGATCAATCATCTCGCGTGTTGATGTATTCTATGTCATATCACAATGTCAACAGATGACTATTATTCAAATTCAAGCAATTCAGATTTGTTTGTACTCCTTTACTTTGCATCCAGGTAGTTTTTCTTATCTGTGATGTTTTAAAAAAGTTACCTGCTTAGCTTTGTAGTAAACAAGTTCATATTGGCGAGGCTTGAACCTATATCTATGCATGACAAACCTAGAGGCCATTTGGTGCTTAACAATGCACATATGAAATACTATAATTCTTATCTTCGTCCTCGCATAAAAGTGTGGGGAGTTTTAAATGTCTGCGTCAATTTCTTTCTAGTCAATACATCTTTCCGTATGTATGTAAATTGCTCTAGTGTATTGTTATATATCATGAGGGTCTAAGAGATCTATTTATATCTTATGAATGTTATATAGGCTGCAAATGATCCAATTGCACCAGCTAGGGGCATTCCGCGCAAAGATATTGAGGTATGTGACTGAACAAGTTTTTTCATGCTTATTTCTTTACTCTTTCTTTTCTTTACAAACTATAGGAGTCTTATAATGGTAAGACATGATGCTGACTGCTCCTCCATGCTGATGCCATATCTCGCATCGGCTGCTCCTCCATGTTGTTCGATCCATGTTGAATCCCGATGTTGACATCGATGGAAAAAGGTTAAACCATTTTTTGGAGTCGTTGAACACCTCCACCGGATCTGATGCCAAAGCCCCCCATAAATAGGACTTGTTGTCGAGCACTGCCATCACCAAGTCTTCATTCGTGAACCATGTTGAGTTCTTGGATTCGAATTTTCGCCGAATAGGTATAATTCCCGATTTAATTTAGGTATTTGATTGGTTACGATTGTTAATTGTTAATTTAAATTAATTAATTTATGAAATGAAATTTGTTTGATTGAATTCATGAATTTTGATTGATGAAAATTGGATTGAGATTGAAATTTTTGGACTAAAAATTGAGATTGAGATCGATTTGGGTAAATTCATGCCTTTTATGTGTTTGGTAAAATGTCCAGAAGAAGAATCACCATATATTGTGGTTTGGTTAAATTCATTCATGCTCATTAGGTGTTTGATAAAATGTTTAGGAGATGATTTGATTGGAACTTGACTTTAGATTTTCCTAATTAGAATTGGTTAAATTTAGATGTCATTTAAATGAGGTTTTATTATTCATCTAATTTCTCATGTAAGCATGTTTTTAGAAGTGTTGTTGATGAATCATTCAGGTAAGAAGAGGCATATTGTTCATGGCTTTTGTTTTTTATGTTTTGAGTTTGAATTGGAATTCATATTGATTACATTTTCTGAATCTTTGAGATTTGGATTTGTATTTGAATTAATTATTTGGACAAACTTTGATAAATGGAATGTTAGTCTTATTTGCTTGTGGATTTTATCCCGTACTTGTGTGAATGGTATTATATACTTTTTAATTAAATCAATCAATTTGTATCTTAATTGGTGCAAGTTCATTCCATCTTTGCATTTACCCGTGGCAGTTGTACCTTAATTAATTTACCGTCTGATTTAGTTACTTTAACTGGTAATTTACACTTATGCTTAAAAGCTCTTAAAGATTAATTGTCTACTGCCAATGAATGATTTAATGTGAAGAAATATTATCCTCTATTTGATGCTTGATGCTAATGATGTTTTAGTTGAATAAGTTTATTCTCAAAAGCTGGTTGATGCTAAAATTTGGATTCTATGTTCTGGAATTAACTGTAGTTTTTAGAGATGGAAATTTACAAAATTATTCATTGATGAATTCTATCAAATAGCTTATTTTGTCTGCATAGGGTACATATATTTGCGGATCATTATTTAAGGTGATGATGAGTGCAATATATTCTTATTTAGCCTTAACTATTTTAATATTTTTTACTGTCACAGTACCCTTAGAAATATATTTTAATATTTTGCTTAGAGTTGACTCTAGTTTTGGAATCATTATTTAAAGAGGGTTTAGATGGATTATGGCTAGCAACATTTATCTACCGAAGGTGAAATTCATGTTTTATTCCCTTTGGTGCAAATTGTTGTTGCCTTGGGGGAAACTTAATTTTATTAAGGACTTTTTTATTTTGCTATATGAGATTCTTATATGCATTTGTAGTTTCTCAGAGGCCAAGTCATTTTCTTTTGAGTTCTGAACTTCTGAAATGTTTATTGGTCTTCCAATGCTATGATCTTTTTATAGTGCTTTAACTTATCATCTCCTTACATCGTATTTAAATTTTGTTGACAAAGGTGATTATGTCAGCTGAGTTTCATCCCAGTCATTGTCATACATTAGCTTACAGTAGCTCGAAAGGATCTATACGCCTGATTGATCTCCACCAGTCAGCACTATGTGATACCCATGATAAACTGTAAGTTAATGTTTTTATTAGTTGAGTTATCATGAACTAAATCGAAGCCTTAAAAGTTCATTGATAACAAAGAACGAGTTATATTCAAATCTTGGGGCTTTGCTTGATTCGTTGGCTGGTGCGCCATGGGATTTGTCTGTTTCTCATTTGTATAAACACCTCTGTTTTTAATTTCCGATTACTTGTTTGTGTTTTATTTGGCCGTAGTTGATGCAGCCTGTTGTAAAGTTAGCGTCCATCAATTTATGTGTTAGTTTCTTTTGCAAAGTAGAAAATTATATTATTATTTTATTTAAGCCTATTAGCTCAAATGGTAGAGCGATGTGTTTATACACAAAGATGTGGGTTCAAATCCCATATAGGCTACTATAATAATCAAGTTACAATTTACCACGGTTCAAAAAATAAAACCACAATACATATTTACTTCGGTTCAAAACACAATTACCACGGTTTAAAATATTTACCACGCGACCTATTTACCACGGTTCCAAAAGCCTACAACTATGAACAGATTTACCACGGGTGACTTTTTTACCACGGTTATGTTCACGTGGTGAACAAATTTACCATAGCCACTTTTACCTCGGTTCAGAACCGTGCTAAGGCTTGCACACGGAACCGAGGTAAAACCGGCTTTCTGTACTAGTGCTGTACTGGGGATTTTAGCATGAATTGAGTTTGGTGGACCTAGTTGAGACTTGATCTTGACTTCGGGAGCTTGTTGGTGATGTGTTAGTATGATGGTTCCGTTTCGTTTTGATTAGTGACAATATACATATTTTTCTGATTTTGTGGCCTGTTGATAACGAGATTTGATGTGTTGATATATTTCTATTTTGATAAGATGATATCATTGTAATGATAAACTCTGCCATGTTGATATTTTGATGGTTGATAATTGGTTAGGTTAATGTTTTGGCATGTGACATTTTGATATGTGCTATTTTGAGATATTTGGATATGTTGAGATCTTAAGCTTGAAATGTTGGAATTGATTTTGAAACATGAACCTAGGAAGTGAATATGGGATTAGCCCTTAGAGGTGGATGTAGCCACCTCTTGAGTCCTTGAAACTTGATTGACTAACATAGGGAGAAGAGACTTGGATTTTGAAAGGCTTCGTTGGTTTTTTAAAAGGATTTTAGTCTCGGGGACGAGACTTGTTTCTAGAGATGGATGATGTAAAGACCGGGATTTTTAAATGGTATTTTTTATAATTATAAATTTCAGTTTAATTTAAATTTTATTTAATTCCTAAGACCCCGAAAAATTTCGAAGATTTCCATCCTCGAGCAACGACTGATTTACACTCTTTCAAACAATTCCGACATAAGCTTATTACTCAAATTTGGAAACGAAATAATTTCGCTTTATTTTTCTAAGGCTTGAAAATATTTTCGGATTTCGTTATTTAATTCGGATTCGATTAATTATTTTAAAATGCCTTGGGTTAAGGTCGAAAAACGGATTTCAAGATCTATCTACAGGTATTTAAGTTGACTTTGCTCATAATTAATACCCTTCACTTCTAGCCACCCTGAACCCCTACTACTAGCTATTAATCTCACCCACGCCCTAGAGCTATACCTTGCAGTTGAACCATATCCCTCCCCTACCCTATTGCAGCTACTTCCCCTATTCTTTTGGCTAAGCCCTCACCCCATTCCTTTTTACTATTGCCACCAGCTTCCCCAAACACCACCACAGTCATCTCCCTCCTTCCACTCTCCCTCCTTTACCCCCTGTTTTGGTTCTTCCGACCACCACCACGCCACCCTCTTACCACCAGATACAACACCTGAGCCCCGGAGCTACCTCCTTGTCCCCTCCTTTCACCGCCGACATCACCAACAACCACCTCCCCTCTGTTTTTGGCAAATCTGTCGAGCATCACCACCCACTTCACTCCTCCATTGGAGCCAAGAGCTCCATCCCATATCCCCCTGTTTTCGGAGATTCCAAGGGGCCGAGCACCACCAGCCTTCTCCTCCTTCCCTTCCTCGTCCTAGCAGCAACAGCAGCTTCTCCGACGTCTGAGGACGCCGCCGAGCCGCCACCCTCCTTCTCGCATCCTTTGTTTTGCTCAAAAAAAAAATAACTCGGTAAGACTTCTCTCCTTCGTTTTCAATCGAAAACTCTATGAAGATCTGCCTTTAATCTCCTAATACCATCCTAGGCCAAGCTAGAGCTCCTCAAGAACTCCGACGAAGCCGAGAGAAGCCCAGGCGCCTCCGGCGAAGCCCTTCGAATTGACCCTTGGTGAGCATTCGAACCTTCTCCTCTTCCCTTGGTTTCGTTCTTGGTCGTTTGGGGTTAGTATTGGTCGGGAACAGGTCGATGAGGGTGTTCGGAGGGTGAGCCAACCGCCGGCAGGATCCCCTCTCTCTCTCTCTTCCTTCCCTCGCGCTGAACAGGGCATTGAACGGGGAAGGAGATGGTTTGGTCCGGTTCTTTCCTTTTTTTTTGTGCCGATTCACTTCCTTTTTTTTATTGGTCCGGTCTGGGTGGGTTTGGTTTTAAATCCGGGTTGGGCTTGGGTTCTGGGCCGGGTTTAGGATTCGGGTTTGGGCTTTGTTTCGGGTGGGCCGGCCTGGCTTGTTTGTTTTATTTGTTTTATGTGTTTTATATGTTTTATTTAGTTGTTTTGCTAGGTTATAATTATAATTATTATACGGCTTATGTATTTAACCATTATTTAATTTAATTCTAAAATATTATTATAAATATTAATAAGAAAAATTCTGAGTATTTAAATTATTATTTTATGTTATTAAAAATCTGTTTTTTAAATATTATTTAGTTAATTGATTATATTGTTTTCATATGTGAAGGTTATTTAACTACTTTATGGTTTGTGATTCATTATATGGTTAAATTATTTAATTATCTTTTCTTTGATATATTTATTTAGTTCGATTTTGTTTTATAATTATTATCTGAAAGATTTGTTGTTAAGTTTGGCATTTAAATGGTTAGTTGGATTATGTAAGTAGTTAATATATTTCTAAAATGTCAGAATTAATAATAATATAACTTTGGAAAATTTGTTTAAGGATTCAAATGTTCAATGTCGAGATCTGACTAACTTTAAAACCAACTTATTTGGACTTAACTTGGAAAATTGTTTGAAGATTCTTACTTGTGAATTTATGTGAATATAATATGGATATGAGTTCCAAGTATGAGTGTTATTTGAAATCTTGAGTTGATGATTATAAAGCATGATGTGTTCATATATGAGTTATCAGGTGATGAAATATGAGATGTTATATGATGATGCATGATAAGATGGCGAGTAAGATATTAAATGTGAGATGAGTGATGGAAATGAGTTAAGGAAATTGATGTTATGAGATAGCTTGGGATTATGAGATGATGAGATGATACGAGATGTTATATGAAGAGGTATGATGACTTGAGATAATATAATATGAGAATGAGATGACATATGACGATATGATATAGTTGAGATCGATAATGATGGTGATGTTATGACTAATAATTGATGGATAAATTATGTGTAGTGGTAAATGGATCCCGTTCTGTGCAGCGTGCTTGTACATGATCATTTATAATTGCTAGGTGATCTGTGACCTGCTTGCTTATCCTGTTGCTGCTTTCCTCTTGCTGATCTGCTACTCCAAGTAAGTCCTCCGGGGCTTACTCAAGTTAGAACCTCATGCCTGATGTGTCATATAGTGTGTAGGTGTTGCATCATACATATTCATGTAGTATCATGCTTAGGTTGCACAAATTAATCGAGCATCCGTATTCTCTTTGTGTATGATAGAACGACCGTTAAATTGTGAGTCTTAGAGTCATTTGCTAGGGTCATAGGACGGTCCAGTCCCATCGGGCTTTGTCCTCATCGAGTCACACTGTTAAATTGACGAACATGACTATTGATGCGATTGATGATGTTATGATATTGAACGCGGCCGGTTCCCGCACTAATGAGCATGGGTGCTGGATTAGAAAACGCGGTCGGTTCCTGCACTAACGAGCATGGGTGCGGGAGTAGGAGAGGGACATGCCACTTGGCATTCTATGCGGGATCCCATTTAATCGCTTTCTGCATATATATAAACTACTAACATGCTTGTGTGTTTAATATTTCCGCGCTGCATTAGAGCATCCTTTATCTAGGTATAGGCATATTATATGTCCTCAGCGAGGTCTTCGGGGCCCGCATGAGTGGCTCGACCTTGACTTCGTGGTTAGTTTCAGGTACCCGTACCCTTGCTTGATCGTGTGCTGTTGTGGCGGGGGATATTTTATGGCGCAGTGAGAGGGAGAGAAAGACCGACTTGAACTCCACACTTTTGCTTCTTATTCCCTCATGTTTGGTTTTGACCCGGCCATGTCATGGAAATTTGTATTATGATATCTCCTTCTTTATGCTTTCGAACTTAAAACGTTTTGAGCGACTTAGGCAAATAGGACAGGTTCGGGGGACCTAATGGCCCTATTGCGAATTTAGGGTGCGAAATCCCTTCTTTGAGCATTAAAAACTTTATTTTGAAACTCAACACGTACTCGAATCGCAAGATCCGAACGAAGGTATCCAATCCTTCGAAACGTAACCCGAATATTTATATTTGGGTCGTTACATCATATAAGTAGCTAATGATTGTGGAATAAAACCTTATATTATGTAATAAATTCTTATTAGAATATAATAGTATGTTTTTAGGTAAACTCATATAAAGTAAGGAATAAATGTTTAATAAACATTATATTGACTAATAGATTCTTATTAGAATATTATGAGAGTATGTTTTGAGGAAAACTCATATAAGTAAGTAACAAATGTTTAATAAAACTTTATATTAACTAATAAATTCTTATTAGAATATTATAAGAGTATGTTTCAAGAAAAACTCATATAAGTAATGAATAAATGTTTAATAAAACCTTATATTGACTAATAAATTCTTATTATAATATAATAGTATGTTTTTAGGAAAACTCATATAAGTAATGAATAAATGTTTAATAAACATTATATTGACCAATAGATTCTTATTAGAATATTACGAGAGTATTTTTTGAGGAAAACTCATATAAGTAAATAATAAATGTTTAATAAAACCTTATATTAACTAATAAATTCTTATTAGAATACTATAACATTATGTTTTGAGGAAAACTTATATAAGTAACGAATAAATGTTTAATAAAACCTTTTATTAACAAATAAATTCTTATTAGAATATTATGAGAGTATGTGTTGAGGAAAACTCATATAAGTAACTAACAAATGTTTAATAAAACCTTATATTAACTAATAAATTCTTAATAGAATACTGTAAGAGTATGTTTTGAGGAAAACTCATATAAGTAAAGAATAAATGTTTAATAAAACCTTATATTGACTAATAAATTCTTATTAGAATACTATAAGAGTATGTTTCAAGGAAAACTCGTATAAGTAAAGAATAAATGTTTAATAAAACCTTATATTGACTAATAAATTCTTATTATAATATAATAGTATGTTTTTAGGAAAATTCATATAAGTAACGAATAAATGTTTAATAAACATTATATTCACCAATAGATTCTTATTAGAATATTATCAGAGTATGTTTTGAGGAAAACTCATATAAGTAACTAACAAATTTTTAATAAAACCTTATATTAACTAATAAATTCTTATTAGAATACTATAAGAGTATATTTTTTAGGAAAATTCATATAAGTAATGAATAAATGTTAAATAAACATTATATTGACAAATAGATTCTTATTAGAATATTATGAGAGTATGTTTTGAGGAAAACTCATATAAGTAACTAACAAATGTTTAATAAAACCTTATATTAACTAATAAATTTTTATGAGAATACTATAAGAGTATGTTTTGAGGAAAACACATATATGTAATGAATAAATGTTTAATAAAACCTTATATTAACAAATAAATTGTCATTAGAATATTATGAGAGTATGTGTTGAGGAAAACTCATATAAGTAACTAACAAATGTTTAATAAAATCTTATATTGACTAATAAATTCTTATTAGAATACTATAAGAGTATGTTTTGAGGAAAACTCATATAAGTAAAGAATAAATGTTTAATAAAACCTTATATTGACTAATAAATTCTTATTAGAATACTATAAGAGTATGTTTTGAGGAAAATTCATATAAGTAATGAATAAATGTTTAATAAAATCTTATATTGACTAATAAATTCTTGTTAGAATACTATGGGAGTGTGTTTTGAGGAAACTCATATAAGTAACTACCAATTTTACTATTATGATTATTATTTTTATTATCATTGTCATTATTATTATTATTATTATTATTATTATTATTATTATTATTATTATTATTATTATTATTATTATTATTATTATTATTATTATTATTATTATAGTGCATAAAAATAATTTGCAAGAAATTAGTGGGTAGCCGAGACACTATCTGGGCACCCACTCACTTAGAGTTAACAAAGCTAAGTCTAGTAAAAATATAAGTGGCAACACGAGCCCCAGCATCCTGAGATACCGAGAATTTCTTAATCCGCTTCAGCAAAGCTACAACATCCGTATCTAACTCCCTCAAGGAAGAGAAGAGGAAGGGTAGGAAACCATACCCAGCCATCGTGCACAACTCACGATACTTGGCACACTTACGCCTGGTAGCATCAACAACAACACGGTCGAGCACAAAGTCAGACAATGCAGATTGAGTAAAGGGGGAGGATCCCGTCAGATCAACACACACATCCTGCCCCCTATTCCAGGAATAAAGGAGCAAATCTGCCGGACGAAGGAGCTTATCATGCCCATCAATCAAACCGATATCGGCCTCCTTGCCGGCATAAATCCCAGCTCTATAGAAGATATCAAATAAAGTGTCACGAACGAGGTTATGTCGATGTTTAATGCCCACAGTACCAGCACATGACACAGTATGATCGCCATAAACATCGCCCTCAAAGACCCGAGAACAAGCTGGGCAGGGCCTAGGCGCCGTGAACAACGGAACACCCCAGCCAAGAAATAGGTACTGGACGCAGCCAATCAGAGGAGTGAGCACCCTGCTGAGACTTCCATAATGCCACCTATCACGGAGTCAAAGAGAAAATAGATTCTTATGTAGCAGCAACCTTCGCGAAATATATATCTGCCAATTTCTTCATAAGTTTAGGGGCAGCGATTTCACTAGGATCGCGTAGAAGATCGGAACCCATGACCTCATTAAAAGCACGCTAAGCGTCATCAGAAGTAGGGCCAGCATCAGTGATACCAAAAGGATGTAGGAGCTTAGCCTGCAATTCAACAGACTGCAAACGAGAAGCCAAAAAAGCATAATGTAGGACATCCCCAGTAGCATACACTCCGAGTCCACCAAACTGAAAAGGAAAGGTGGCAAGGCGCCAATGCCAATCCCCAAACCCAGGCCCAGACGCAGTGACAATATGCTCCAAGCCAGAACGGAGTGCCACATCAAAAGAAAGTTGGGTCGGCCGAAAGACATGCGGAGAACAAGTACGCAAGGCAAAGTAGAGTTTAGAAATACCCGTACAAGCCCGAAGCAGAAGCAACTCGCACTGGGGTCATCAATCCTCGCGACATAATCCATAAGCTCTATGGTCCTAGTCACTCTCTTTGCCACAAGGTCGCAGCTGAAAACAGGGCATACGCTGACAGGCCCACCCAGAACTTTGACACCTCACGATGGCCAAGCAATAGAGGGGGGGGGGGGAACAACAGGGAGCCGACTCCTAGGGTCTTCTGTATGCCAAAAAACCTCAGTCTTATCCACATTAAGATGAAGGCCAAAGTGGGGACCATCCTCCATAATCAGATCTAAGATCTTCCCCACAACCAAAGTGTCCCCAATAATAGTGCCATCATCCAAGTACTAAGCCAGCAGACTCAGGTCAAAGGAGTCTCTGATCTTGCATACCAAAGGATGCAACACTAAGGCAAAAAGCAGAGGGCCTAGAGGATTTCCTTGTTGAACCCCTTGACAAGACCATAAACTATGCTCCTCATAATACAGCTGGGCAGGACTAGAGTAACAAAATTCTACCCATCGGGATAGAACCGAGCAGTGATGGCGAACTTCCTGTAACATGGTCACACGATCAACTAAGTTGAACGCATTCTGAAAGTCGGCCATCAACAGGGAAAGACCCTCCTCACCACCACGAGCCTCAACAAACCGATTCAAAGCATGTAGAATGGCCTCTCCTCCATCGGAAACCCCAACCCCAAACTGAAGTCCTGCAAAATAACCAGACAAAGAAGGACCGGACAAACAAGCACCAACCTTAGAGACAATGCGTCTCCAAATAGTGCCAACAGCAATAGGACGTATACCACCAGCCGGTTTAACAAGCGGCGTGAGAGGAGCACTAACAACGTACTCACCCAGATCCTGTGGACAACGACCCTTAAGGAAAATATTAACCACCTGAGCAATAGAGGCGATCAAATCATCTGAAACAGCAACAGCAGCCCCGCCCAAACAATCCAACAGATGTTGAGCACGGAACCCATCCCTCCCACATGATGTGCCACGTGAAAAACTCCGAATTATTATTATTATTATTATTATTATTATTATTATTATTATTATTATTATTATTATTATTATTATTATTATCATCATCATTATCATTATCATTATCATTATCATTATTTTTATTGTTATTGTTATTTTATTATTTAATATATTTTTTAATAATAATAAAAACTATTATATTATATTTTTATTACTATTATTATTTTTACCATTATTTTATTATTTAAATTATATTATATTTTTATTTGTATTGATGGTTTTATTTTCTATATGTAAATTGTGAATGAAAAATAAAAAAGCATTTCATGCCCAGTGTCGAAATTTTTTTTAGCGCCCAAATAAGGTTTTAAGCGGTAAATTTCCCGCACTTTGAAATTGAGAACAACCCTAATTAATTGGGGCGCCGCCTACTTGTGTTCCTCTTCATTCCAGATTTCTCTCTTCAGCCCTCTCACCGCTTCTTTGTTCCAGATCTCTCTCTACCCAAAATTTCAGATCTCTCATCCTCCTGTCTCATATCCACTCTTGTCTTCTTCCAACGGAGAACGACGCCGATAGATCACCACTGAAGGGAGCACCGCCTTCTAACGCCTCTTCTCTCTAATGCGGTCACCTCCTCCTTCGTGTATGCGTGACCGCCATCGAGCCAAACCACCATCGTCGACCTTCTTCCTCATCCCGTTGGCCCTCTTGCCCTCGTACCATCTATCGTCGATGACAACCCTACACCAAATCAACCCTCGTCGGCTTTCACCAAAACCTTCGCTATTGCTCCCCACTGGTCATGCGGCTCCTCCTCTCGACCTGGCTGCCCCTAACCCTGCATCCCTCCATTGTTGCTCCCCATCGGTTATATGTGGTCTCCTCTCAGGAATCAAGTTAAGTTTTTATTGTTTATTTATGTATTTGTAAAACATAATTTCAATCAAATCAACAGTCCACCACCATGAAATTCTCTATACTTCTATTCCATGAATGCTCCTATTCTTGTATACTACTTATGTTCGGTATGTTTCATAAAATTAGATTGTTTATTCTTTCATTTAGGCTTGATAGACGGGTCTTTCATGTGAACTAAATTAGGTGGCTACATTTTCTTCTTTCAACTCACAAATAATCCCAAATTGAAATTAAACAGAAGCTTGAGTGGAGGGTCGAGTTGTGCAGCAACCACTCCCACTTACTCCATCTTGTTTTAGCGTTGTGGCTCACCATGGTTTACGGAGTTGGGTGGATTAGAGTTATTAAGATTTACCCTTATCTCTCACACCTATTTGATTCCATATGGGGCCTATAAAAAAAGGATTGAACATATGACAGAAAACACAGGCTTTCTATTTTATTAATCTTCCATCCTCTCCTAAACACCTTCAAGATTTGTTTCCTTTGACGACAGTGGACATTGCTCCCAAATTGAGAGTTTCAACTCTACCTCGCCGAGTGTACATTTGGGTGGAGGGTAGAGTTAACTATGGAGTGAGTCTCACCTCAATGATATACACCCGTGTCAGGGCGATATTTTCTTTAGTGCAGTAGATTCATTTCTATGACTCTATAATTTTTGTTTTGTTCGGTATTGTAATGGCCCAAATATAAATATTCAGGTTGCGTTTCAAAGGTTGGATACCTTCGTTCAGATCTTGCAATCCAGGTACGGGTCAAGGTTTCAAAACCTCAAGTGAGAGAGTTTACAGTGGGGATTTCGAACCCAAAACCAAGCGTAGGGCCGTTGGGTACCCTTAACCTTTCCTATGAGACTATATCGCTAAATTTGTTTTATGTCAATCGACGGAAAACAGAAATCGAGTAGAACTTACCACTGCGAGGCCGGGTCAAAACCAAAACATGAAATCTCAAAACACGTGAAATACTTAAGCCGAGTGATAAGTAAGTTCAATTCGATCGCCCGAGCAAGTCCCCGTCATAGAAGCATGGAGCATACATGATCTGCAAACAAACCCTAAAAAATATGTGCAGGACATAGGATCAGACCGAGGCACTATCGCAGTCTATTCCCATAAACAGGCATATACATACGCTATACCTAATAAAGATGCTTATAATAAAGTGCAAAATATTTAAACACGCAAGCATGCTGACAGTTATATATATATATATATATATATATATATATATATATATATATATATATATATATATATATATATATATATATATATATATATATATATATATATATATATATGCAGAAAGCAATAAAAGGCCCAAAAAATGCCAAATGGCATATCCCTCTCCTACCTCCACCCCCCTTCCCGTTAGGGTGGAGCCTGTCCAGTACGGGCTATAGCATAGCAATCGCCATCCAGAGATGGTATATGTGCACATCAATAGTCTCGTAATCATGCTTATATGGTGAGTAGAGCCCGTAAGCTCAACTATAATCTAACTCGAGGGAGGACAAGCCCGATGGGACTGGGTCGTCCTATGACCCTAGCAACAACTCTATGACTCACATAGATCACGACCATTCTCTTTTCGTACGCAATAAGTAAACAAATGCTCATTCAAGTGTGCAACCTAAGCATGATACTACATGGCATGCTTCAATGCTTATGCAACACCTAGTATGTCATACAACTACATTTAGGAGGGTGTGTCTGATCAGCCTGAGTATGTCCATAAAGGAACTTGACAGATAAGCCAAACAACAAAGCGTAGTATAAGCAGAGTCCACATAATCAACCAATCTACTCAAGCATCTCGATCAACAAGCACCTATGATAATAGTATGAAAGCAATAAGGCACAAAACTACTAGACACACATACACACACACTCAAGGACCAAGTGCTAAAACCATTACCAAAACCAATCCGATTTTCAACCATTCCAAACCATTCTCAAAATCAATATGAAGTTCAACCAATTCAAACCATTCTCAAATCGCTCTCAAAGCGAAAACCTCAAAAGCCAACTCATCCAAATAAGCCAATTTCCATAATACTGAAGTTCATTTTCAAGTCCAATTGTCCATCATTTAATCATATTTAAGAATCCCGACACTTGAAACAAAGCTTTCAAAACATTTTTCAAGCATTCAACCTCACATTTCAAATTCCGTCAAAATCCCCTTTTTAATAATAAAATAATAATCATTATTCCAAAATTCCATTATTAAATTAATATTCTAAAATCTCATTTTCTGCAATAATCTCAAACTCAGATTCGATTAAAAAGGATCGGAATAAAAAACCAACACTCAATGCCAAAGAGGGTCTAGGGGTGGGTAGGCCAAGCCACTGGGGGGATTTCCCGGCGACGAGAGGGCCAGTCGCTGCCGCGGAATCCTCCCCAGGTTCCCCGCAAGAAGTGCCCTCATTGGCCGTGACACAGGGATTTCGCCGTGGCAAAAACCGCGGTCGCGGCCGCAAAAGAGCGTCTTCTTCCTCTGATTGTGTTCTAACTCGCCGCGCCGACCATGGTTTTGATGTACATATATATCTCCTTTTATTGCATCTTTTGACTTCATGTTTCATTCGATTTCCAAAGAAAACTTTCAACGGTATATAAACTTGTGTAATAATGGGCTAAAATGCAAGAAATAGGGTCTGCACAAGTTTTGAGCTAACCATGCAGGAATTCGAGCGAAATCGGAGTCAAAACGGAGAAGCCAAGTGAAGCTGAGCAGAGGTAGATATCGACCTTCAACATAGATATCGACCTCTGGTGTCGATATCTACCCTCATATCGACCTCAACATAGACATAGAGTGGAGCTGGATAAGTCGAGCAGAAACAGAGACCTCGATATCGACCTCTGTGGTCGATATCGACCCCTTATCTCGACAGAAGATAGATTTGATTTCGAGATGCGGATTGGAGACTTTATCTTCAAGGAGGCACAGATTATCTTACACTTTCAAGATAGATGGCAGCTGAAGACTTAGTTATCTTTTACCTTTAAGTTTTTATCAAAATAAAAGACCTATCCTAATTGTTCGGATAGAGTTCATAGTTTAGATAGAAGTTACAATCCTCGGATAGCAAGGATTAGTAGCCTATAAATAAAGCCCTAGGGGGCTGGCATTCAATCATCTTTCATCGAATCTTTTAATCATCAATCAAGACAATCAATAGAGTTAGAGTTAGAGAGAAGTTTTAGGATTTGACGATTGCGAAAGTTGACGTTGAGTTGTAAAGCTTCGGAGTTTATTTTAATGCAAGTTTCTTCTTTTCAATCAACAATGAGTTCCATGATGAGAAACGAGTAGTTCCCCAAAGCTCTTAGGATCGGGGTGAGCCCGACGTTAGCCATACGCGCTCGAGGTAAGTGTTAGATGTTGATATCGTTGTGTCTATCTCTCCTCCTACGATTCTATGTTTAGTCCTAATCGAAAGAAAAGGGATTCATGCTAACAACTTGAGTTATAAACATAAAATTGGTAGAGACAATTAGGTTTATTTGCAAGAGTAATCCTAAAAGTTGGTGTAAGGCGAAAGCTTGTCCCTCGGGTGAAATAGCGCAATTGTCCGTCTTATTTATCTTATCGCATGCATTGGTTAACGTTGTGGTAAAACTCTAATCCTAGGAGTTGTTTTTATATAGTTAATTCATCAAAAACCACTGTTATTTCTGTTCATCCCTTCTCATCCATCCTAAAGTCTTCCGCTTTTCTTTGCCGACGAAGAACTAACCCACTACAGGAAGACATCGATATCGACCCCAAACGTCGATATCGACCACTGAGTTCATGAACAGTTTTTTGAGTCGACGACGATCATCACTGCGGAGGTTACTAAACATCGATATCGACACAAGACATCGATATCGACCCTACTGTGTCGACTGGCAGTCTTCTGAGCCAGTCGATTTCGTGACTGACATCGATATCGACCCTTTCCAGTCGATATCGACCACTTGTTTTCGTCTCTACAGGTCTTCTGTTGCAGAGAACATCGGCAGCCGAGGTCAACATCGAGGCCCAAGGTCAAAATCGAGGCTTCTGGTCGACGCAGACTTGAGATTTCCAAAGCTACTAGGATCCCGCTGACACGCCTCCTCGTGGATCGATCCTGACTACCCTTCCACTACAACGGGAGGAAGTCTTGTAATTATTTGCATAGGCTAGGAGTTGGTTTACGTTTATTACATCTTTATTATTTGTAATTACTCGACTTATCAAGCCTCCTCCTAACGACAAATTGGCGCCGTTGCCGGAGAGGCAATCAATCGCGCCCTAGTAGTCTATCTCACGTCTTTATCTAGATTAGCTTTGCAGGTGTATGCGACACATTGATCGCCCACCTGAATTTGAAGGAGTAGACGACCCTGAGCGTTATTTCCATCTAAGGGCCCAATCTCAAAGAATCATGGCGGACAACGCGAACCAGGCTGAACTTATTGAGCAACTAAGGAAGCAGGTTGAGGACCTAACGACTAGAGAGGCGGCACTTAAGGAGCACGCGGATAGGGAGGAGGAAGGCCGGAGGCAAATAGAAGCCCAAATCAGTGCCCTCCCTAGGAATGCCAAGCAATATATGCACCCCGCTCTCACAGTGCCTGAATCGACAATTCTTATCCCTGCCTCTAATTTTGAAATAAAACCTAACTTCCTAACTGAGATTAGAAGGCACCAATATGAAGGAAAACCTAACGAATGCCCTATGGCACATATTTCAACCTTCTTAGACCTTTGTGATACTATTGCTGATGGACGAAGTCTTGAATATGTCCAACTAAAAGCCTTTCGCTGGTCTCTTACAGGAAAAGCATTGCAGTGGTTGGAGAGCTTAGCCCCAAGATCGCTCGGCACCTGGAATGAAGTCAAGGACGCGTTCCTAAACAAGTTCTTTCCTCCTTCTAAGACGGCGTTGATCCGACAGAAAATCACGGCTTTTAAAGAAAAGCCTGGTGAGGCTCTGGCAACTGTTTGGGAAAGGTTTAAGGACCTACTACGATCATACCCGACGCATGGCCAACCACCGTATGTAATTCACGAGATCATATACAATGCTCTTGATGCTGCAACTAAGGAGAGGATCAACACCTACACCTCCTATGGCTACCTTGAACTCGCTCCACAAGAGGCTTGGGAGACCATAGAGAGGTTGGTGGAGTTCGACAATACATATGGGACTCCTGAGGCTTCTGACACACCATCATCGTCGAGGCCTGCCCCATCTATACCCTTATATTAACCCTCCAATGTAATCGATCCGGACGTGAAAGAGCAATTCCATAGAGATCAACTTCGAAAGCTCCAAAAGAAAGTGAGGTTCCTTTCAGCGAACCAAAATTGCATTGAATGCGGATCGCAGCGACACACCACCATCGAGTGCCCCCATGCTGAACAAGTACAACTAGCGGAGGCACGCTACATGAGGGGTCCCAATCACCAATATTGGGGAGACCAAAGGTTCCATCAACCACAAAGGAACCAGGTTAACCCTAGGGACCCCCCGCCTTATAGAGCTCCTGGGCACCCGGAGAGAGACCAAAAGAAGGATGATCTTCAACTAGTGCTGGATGAAATCAGGTGAAATCAAGTTAAGAATGATCAATCCAACAATGCCATCCATTCTCAACTCAATCACCTTACCACAAGGATTGGGGAGATGGATATATGGAAAAGGAACGTAGAGACCCAACTGGGTCAATTGGCGGCACAACTCCCTAGACCGTCCGGAACACTCCCTGGGCAACCCACTACAAATCCTAAGGGACAATCCGGGACGGGCCATGTCGCAGCCATGCAATTAAGGAGTGGCAACAAAGTACAAAAGCCACGAACGGAATCGGAGAAAGTAGTAGATCGAGTCGACATCGACAAACCAGTCGATGTCAAGGATGGGGTCGATATCGACCACCAGGTCGACCCCCAGGTCGATATCGAGGCCACTGCAGAGCCATCAGAGCTACAAAAAAGGTCAACATCGACCATCCCAGTTGATATCGATGTCCAGCAGGCCCCTCCGACCACCGTTTTTGCCCCTCCGCCAAAGAAGACGTTGCCATTCCCATCCAAAGCATTGGAGGATCCCACCAAAGGTAAGTTTAGGCACTTTGTAAAAATTCTTCAAGGACTTAATGTTACCATTCCTCTTACAGAAGCCCTAAGCGAGATGCCCGCCTATGTTCGATTCCTGAAAGACATCCTGAGCAAGAAGAGATCTATGGCAGAGATCGCAGAGGAGTGCTCAAAGATGGACTTCCCTGAGACGAGGAGTGATCCAGGGAAGTTTGCAATCACCGTGGGACTTGGACAACATCGCTACAAAGCCCTATGTGACCTAGGGGCAAGTGTAAGTCTCATGCCTCTCTCTATTTGGCAAAAGGTGAACATTGGGGTACTTGAACCTGTGGACATGAAACTCTATATGGATGACAACTCATTCGTCAGGCCCACATGTATAATTGATGGCGTTCCTGTAAAGGTAGGTAAATTCTTTGTGCCTACTGATTTCATTGTATTGGAAATGCCTGAAGATCCTGTAGTGCCTATTATACTTGGTAGGCCTTTCTTAGCTACTGCTGATGCCAATATCAATATACGTCGAGGATTACTAACCTTTACTATAGGGAATGAAGTAATAGAATTTTCTTTTAACTCGACCATGGGCGAAACAAAGCACCTGGAGCAAGTAGTCCTCTCGCCGGCTAAGGAAAAGCTTAGAAATTTTTTATTGGCGAGGACGGAAACAGCAAGCAGGGTCGACATCGACTGGAACCAGTCGATATCGATTAAAAACATCGAAATCGACCCCCCTTGGTCGAAATCGAGCATGTCAGATCATTGCGAGGAGCTTAAGTATGGGGTCACATAGGTCAATATCGACCCCCACATATCGATATCGACCAAAGCTCTCGACATCGACCCACCTTGGTCGAAATCGACCACTCCTCAGCCCGAAGATTTCTGTTTCGGATCCAAACAGGTAAGCCCAGGTATGACTCCTAACCCTCCTCCATCCCTTATTGATAAATCAATTAAGCCAATTATTGATAAATCACCTAAAGAGAGGGTCAGAGCTCCATGGTTTGCCTATATTGCTAAATTTAGGTCAAGAAAGAGAAGGAAAGCACCCAAAGAAGAACCTAACATCAAAGAAGCCTTGGTCGCCGAGCTTAGATACTACCAAAAGGACCTAGATGATCCAGGAGAAGGTTCAAGCTCGAAGGGTCCCTACATAAAAGGCTCGTGAAGAATTGACGAAGAAGTCGGCCTAGCGACTCAAAACTTTAGAGCTTGTACATAAAACTTGATTTTTTTTGTCATAGATGTGTTTTTAGGATTTAACTTTTGTTTTATCAAACTTTTAAAACTGAGAGAATTCGTGGCTTTATCTATACTTCAAACCAAGATTTCAGGTTGTTAAGCAAAAAGAAATGACGAAGAGGAAAAGAAGCTTCTGCAGAGGCAGTCAAAATCGACCAGGCCAGTCGAAATCGACCCCCCCAGGGTCAAGCCACCTCCTGGAGTCGACATCGAGGACTCAGGAGCAAAAAGCAGAGGTCGATATCCACCATAATCATCGATATCGACCATCATCAGGCAGCCCTCAACTTCATCTTCTTCCTCGACTTCGATAGATGCAGTCGGCATCGACCTCTGACATAGATAACGACTTCTGGCATCGACCAAATCTGGAAATCGACGTGAATCCGCAGGTTGCGATGTGAGTTTCTCTCTACCCTTGTTCTTCTTTTTAATACAGTGAGGACACTGTATATTTTAAGTATGGGGTGGGGGAAAAACATGTCTTATGGTCATAACTTGGTTTTCTTCTTCGCATTGCATTCTTGTTTTAAATTTTTTGTTCTTAGTTTTACTTTTATAAAATGTCAAAATCCAAAAAAAATAATAAAAAAATGTCAAAAATACAAAAAAAAAATGCATGTTTATTTTTAAGTTTGTTTTTGAACCCTAGTTGGATGTCCTATGATGAAAACTCAATACTCCCTCCGTTCGGCAAAACTTGTCATTTTAGCTTATTTCACAAGTTTTAAGGTAAACAACAAATGTACTAATTTACCCTCAATTATTACCCTCCTTTTTTACTTTATCGAAAACTACAACTAACAAATCATCAATCATATCAAGGGCATTTTTGTAAAATGAAGGGCCAAATACCTACAATGACAAGTTTTTTTGAACAAAAATAACACCCTAAAATGACAAGTTTTGCCGAACGGAGGGAGTAGCTGACTTGATCATGTAAACCCTATGGCATATTTGGATGGTTTAGCCTAAATCCTTAAAATTTTTATGTAGATTGTGAACTTGTGATGAAATTGAGCACATATGATCCTAGGCTAAAAAGCAAATCCAACAAAAATTGTCCTTGTGAGAATTTTGGCCTATAGGGAGAACATCAAAAATCCCTCCGCTTTCTTGAGTGAATTTACTCTTCCTATGCATCTCCAAATGTTGTGATAGTTATTCAAAGCCATTGTATATATATGTTTATGTTTACGAGAATTAAATGATGGAGACATCTTTTAAGACATTTTTATCCTCTCTTTACCTACCCTGCATTATCTCTGCTTGAAGCAAGAATATTAGCCTGAGCCTGATATTGCAAACTCCACAAAATTATCCCTAGCTGAATTGAGACTGACCCCCATTTGGGAATTGAGACTTAGATTGGCTGGACTAATGCCTTGTGGAAAGAAAAGAGCATAATGTCCAGTTTTGAGCAAGGAAATTATGGGTTGGTGCATATTTACATTTTGTCATATTTACATAATGTCCAGTTTTGAGCAAGGAAATTATAGTGTATGAGCCAAAATCCTTAAGTCTTTTATTCATACAAGTGTTATATTTTTTAGAGGTATATTAGAGTTTGAAGGAAGGGTTGATATTATGGTTGACATCTTTTAGTGCATCTTTAGAGCATATTATGGAAAGATGAGTTGGGAAAGAGCATTATAGGAGATTGAGCTTGGAAAGTGCAACATTGAAGAGTTATGGTTTGGATATTGCAAGTGTTGAGATTTAGGAGTCTTGATTCCCGAATTATAAAAGCACCACATAGCCAAATAATTCCATACCCTTGTATTTCATACCAAGCCCCATTACAACCCCGTCGAATGGAGTCTTCTTTGAAGTTTTCCATTGAGCGAAAATCCTCCTGATAGTTCTTATTGCATTTTCATAATTGGTTGCGAAGTGGATTTTTATAAATTGCAATGTTTATGAGATTGTATATGGAATTGAGTTGAGAGTTGATCTTCATAGCCTAAACACATGAGAGTTGAGTGCAAACACATTATCCCTGTGAGGTTGGATCAAAATTGCATATGTCTATGGATCGTCAAAATATGTGCTATGACGTTAAATTCACTTGCTTCGCTTTGCTACCGCTTATGATGTTGCTTTTGACAAAGGCGAAGACTTGAAGGGTGTGTTGTAGGTCTTGGTTATTGCTTGAGGACAAGCAAGTCGAAGTATGGGGTGTTTTGATGTACATATTTATATCTCCTTTTAATGCATCTTTTGACTTCATGTTTCATTCGATTTCTAAAGAAAAGTTTCAAAAGTATATAAACTTGTGTAAGAATGGGCTAAAATGCAAGAAATAGGGTCTGCACAAGTTTTGAGCTAACCATGCAGGAATTCGAGCGAAATCGGAGTCAAAATGGAGAAGCCAAGTGAAGCTGAGCAGAGGTAGATATCGACCTTCAACATAGATATCGACCTCTGGTGTCGATATCTACCCTCATATCGACCTCAACATAGACATCGAGTGGAGCTGGACAAGTCGAGCAGAAACAGAGACCTCGATATCGACCTCTGTGGTCGATATCGACCCCTTATCTCGACAGAAGATAGATTTGATTTTGAGATGCGGATTGGAGACTTTATCTTCAAGGAGGCACGGATTATCTTACACTTTCAAGATAGATGGCAGCCGAAGACTTAGTTATCTTTTACCTTTAAGTTTTTATCAAAATAAAAGACCTATCCTAATTGTTCGGATAGAGTTCATAGTTTAGATAGAAGTTACAATCCTCGGATAGCAAGGATTAGTAGCCTATAAATAAAGCCCTAGGGGGCTGGCATTCAATCATCTTTCATCGAATCTTTTAATCATCAATCAAGACAATCAATAGAGTTAGAGTTAGAGAGATGTTTTAGGATTTGACGTTTGCGAAAGTTGACGTTGAGTTGTAAAGCTTCGGAGTTTATTTTAATGCAAGTTTCTTCTTTTCAATAAAAAATGAGTTCCATGATGAGAAGCGAGTAGTTCCCAAAGCTCTTAGGGTCGGGGTGAGCCCGACGTTAGCCATGCGCGCTCGAGGTAATTGTTAAATGTGGATATCGTTGTGTCTATCTCTCCTCCTACGATTCTATGTTTAGTCCTAATCGAAAGAAAAGGGATTCATGCTAACAACTTGAGTTATAAACATAAAATTGGTAGAGACAATTAGGTTTATTTGCAAGAGTAATCCTATTAGTTGGTGTACGGCGAAAGCTTGTCCCTCGGGTGAAATAGCGCAATTGTCCGTCCTATTTATCTTATCGCATGCATTGGTTAACGTTGTGGTAAAATTCTAATCCTAGGAGTTGCTTTTTATATAGTTAATTCATCAAAAACCACTGTTGTTTCTGTTCATCCCTTCTCATCCATCCTAAAGTCTTCCGCTTTTTTTTTGCCGACGAAGAACTAACCCACTATAGGAAGACATCGATATCGACCCCAGACGTCAATATCGACCACTGAGTTCGTCGACAGTTTTTTGAGTCGACGACGATCATCACTGCGGAGGTTACTGAACTTCGATATCGACACCAGACATCGATATCCACCCTACTGTGTCGACTGGCAGTCTTCTGAGCCAGTCGATTTCGTGACTGACATCGATATCGACCCTTTCTAGTCGATATCGACCACTTGTTTTCGTCTCTACAGGTCTTCTGTTGCAGAGAACATCGACAGCCGAGGTCAACATCGAGGCCTAAGGTCGAAATCGAGGCTTCTGGTCGACGCAGACTTGAGATTTCCAAAGCTACTAGGATCCCGCTGACACGCCTCCTCGTGGATCGATCCTGACTACCCTTCCACTACAACGGGAGGAAGTCTTGTAATTATTTACATAGGCTAGGAGTTGGTTTACGTTTATTACATCTTTATTATTTGTAATTACTCGACTTATCAAGCCTCCTCCTAAAGATAGGTTTCGCAACGACGAGATTCGAATCTGGATGCTCGTTTTTGTTTCAAATCACACTCATTTTAGCCTCAATTCAAAACCATTTTAACCCAAACTTGTTTCAAAAAATTTCTAACACAAAACCGACATCAAACAAACATATATGACTCAAACGTGGACTAGAGGGGAGAGCGGAAGAGGGATTACCTAGCCTCCTTGAGGCTCTCTTCAAAACCTTGAAAGAGGTGAGTCCTCGGGCTTCAATTCAATGAGATCTTACTAAGACAAGGCCTAGGAATGATAGATCTTGGTGAAAAGAGAACGTTTACAAAGATCTAGATCCAAAACGAGAGGATGGAAGGAGGAGAGTTTACATTGCTCAAAAACAGGGGAAAGAGGGAGAGAGTGAGGATCTACTTCACAAGGGGTCGGATATGACATTTCTTGACCTTGGAAGGTAGGGGAGAGAGTGAGGATCAATGAGAATAAACGGGGAAGAGAAAGGAGTTAAGATGAGGGAGAACGAGTCGATTTACCGAGCTAACGATGCAACTAGGCTCAAAGTCGCGGCGGCAAAAAGGGTGTCTCGCGGCCATGAGTAAGAACTCCTGCTTCTTGGCTCAGGTTCCACAGCGGTGACCAGGATCTCGTGACAGCGAGTTAGAATTCGCGGAGTTGACTTAGAACTCAGCGGCGGTGAAATCGATAGAAAGTGGGTTTTTGAATGGAAATTTCTTTGCGACTCCGATTTTTGGGTTAGTTCTTTGAGAGGAGGTCTTCTGGGAGGTATTTTAGAGTTATATTCTGGAAGAGAAACAAGAAATGAAGAGTGGAGAACGAGGTAGATGGATTGAAGGGAATAAAAGTGGAAACTTTAGATTTTAGGTTTCTGATTTTTGAAATGGATGATGAAGTAAGGGACAGAGGATGGAGGCTCGGATTTTTATGAGAATTTTTTGAGAATTTGGGGATTGGTGCTTGCTATATATAGGGGCACACTTATGGTTTAATGAGGATAATGACAAAATAATAATGGTGGTAGTGGGAAGAGGAGAGAGAATGAGTCGGAGAGAGAGTGAGGGTGAGGCCGGCTGAGAGAGAGAAAGAGAGAGAGATTCCACTCATATGACCTTAAGTCTCAACTATCTATCCCAAAATCCAACTCGAGTTTAAATTAATTTTAAATGACTCACAAGACTCTATGTTTTAAATCCCAATTATATAGCGGGATTTAGCTCAAAAATCTAAGTTTTAAAACATGCCATGATTATTTTCAGAGACTTTCCATTTTTAGAAATCCACTCGGGGATGGATTTTTCAAAACTTTCCAATTTTAGCAATTAAATACTTATTTAAAATTCTGGTCTTTACATTCATCCACCTCTAAAAACAAGTCTCGTCCCCAAGACTAAAACCATTCAAAACCCATCCTTCTCTCAAAACAGTTCAAAACTCTTCAAATCCCAAAACATTGATCAACTCAACCAATCTCAAGGGTGTAGACATCCACCTCTAAGGGCTATTCCCATATTCTCTTCCTAGGTTCTGGAATCAATCAATCTACCAATCTCAACTCAATAGGAATCATCAACAAAAATGCATCAACTCATATATAATAACCAACATGTCTCTAACCACATCGCGTGTGGCGAGCCTCTTAAAACACAAACATAGTCTCAAAATATCCGAAAACGTCACAACCGCATAACATCAAACATGAGTCATATGAAGCATCTCAAACATGACAATGTACTACTAAAGTCTCAACACAATACTACGAGTCATAGAGTATCTCTACATCATATGGAAAGCATCACAATCACAGACGAACCACCACAACATCCATAGCTAGCACTCATGCCAAGAGAATCCATCTCCATCCATATCACATTATCATGGAATCTGCACAGAGTAATCACACATAAGCATGCAATCACAGAGATAACCATCATCCCAAAATAAAAGACTACTACAACTCACCACTAGCTCACGAGGTCAAAGATAAGTCAACACTCGGCTCGACATAAGAAGCTAAGAGCTCATCTACGACACTCCCATAACTTGCCCGTAGGCTACCCTTACTCTCCCATGTCGCCTCTTGTGGACTCCTCCTAGCCCACTATACCAAAAGAAGAGGAACCTCCTTGGTCCTCAGCTTCTTGACTCGACGGTCAAGCACCCTAACAATGAGGGTAAGGCTCTATCTGGAGGTCGGAATGGTCAAGAATATGACTCGGGTCGGGGACATACTGCCGAAGTTAGAAGATATGGAATACATTGTGCACGCCGACCAACGATGGGGGTAAGGCTAGACGGTAAGCTACCTCGCCAACCCTCTCAAGAATCTCGAAGGGACCCACAAATCTATGGCTCGGCTTGCCCTTGATGCCAAAGTGACAAACCCCTCTAGTCGGTGATACTCTAAGCCACACATGCGATCCAACCTCAAACTCGATCTCTGTACGTCTCTGATCAACATACTTCCTGTGTCAATCTTGGGCAATCCTCATATGCTCTCGGATGTGTCCGACCTTGTCAGTTGTCTCTCTGACCATCTTAGGTAGTGAAGCGGCGGTGTTAGTGGGCTCATCCCAACAGACTAGCGACTTACATCGCCTCCCATATAGTGCCTCATATGGAGCCATCTCAATCGACGAATGGTAACTGTTGTTGTAGGAGAACTCCACCAATGGTAGGAATCTCACCCAAAGGTCGCCCCACTCTAAAACACATGATCTCAGAATTTCCTCCGAATTCTGAATCGTCAGCTCACTCTGACCGTCGGTCTGGGGGTGATAAGTTGTGCTGAACTGTAGCCGGGTCCCAGAGCCTCATGAACCTGCTGCCAGAATCTCGGTGTGAAACATCCATCTCTGTCGGAAACTATCCTCTCAGGCACTCTGTGAAGCCTCACGATCTATCTGAAAAACTCATCTACTAACCTCGAGACCGGCCATGTCTCTTGAATGGCGGTGAAGTGGGCCGACTTGGTCAACCTATCGACCACGACCCAGATAGCATCAAATCCTTTAACATCTCTCCTCATCCCAGTGACGAAGTTCATAGAGTTGTATGTCCACTTCCACTCGGGACTTGGAAGTGATCTCACGAGCCCACCTTGTCTCTGGTGCTCAATCCGAACCTGCTGACAAACTTGACATCTTGCGATGAAATCTGTAATGTTCGCTCTCATCCTCTGCCACCAATAGGATCAGCTTAAATCCTTATACATCGTATTCTTCCCTGGATGGACAAAATAAGGGGTAGTGTGAGCCTCCTGCATGATCCTTTGTCTCAAATCTGAAGTGGAAGGCACCAGGATCCTACTCTAGAAGGTCAGCATCCCATCTGATCTCTCTCTACTAGCTCACCAGCTCGTCCTAGAGCCATCCGCTCTTTCAAAGCCATTATATCTAGGCACTTTGTCTGCTCTCTAGGGATCTCCTCTGTTAGGTCTCACTGAATCTCTAGGAACGACAACAGGTCGCTCTCTCTCTCTCTGAAGCCACACCTCAATGCCGCAAGACATCAGCTTTGCATACAATCTAGTCTGCACGGTCAGTCTGGCTAAGGCTACTTCCTGATGGGTCTTCTGGCTGAGCGCATCTACAACCACCATGGCCTTCCTAGGATGATAGATGATGTCCAGGTCATAATCCTTCAGGAGCTCCAACCAACGCCTCTGTCTCATGTTGAGCTCCTTCTGTGTGAAGATGTACTTCAAGATCTTATGATCTATCATCACTCTATATGAAGTACCATACAGATAGTGTCTCCAGATCTTCAGAGCATGGACTATAGCTGCCAACTCAAGATCGTGTGTGGGGTAAGTCTCCTCTTCGGGCTTCACTAGCGTGAAGCATAAGCAATAACCTGATCCCTCTGGTGCAGAACACAACCCAAACCAGCTTGGGAAGCATCGGTGTAGATCAGAAAGACCTCGGTCCCATCAGGTAGAGCCAACACTGGTGTGGTCGTCAACTTCTCCTTGAGAAGCTCAAAACTGGCCTGGCACTCCTCACTTCAAACAAAAGGAATGTCCTCCCGTGTCAGATGTGTCATCGATCGAGCGATCCTCGAGAAGTCCTGAACAAAGCGATGGTAGTAACTAGCGAATCCCAAAAAAGAACAGATGTCTCGTACGTTCTTGCGCACCTCCCAAGCAACGATGGCGTTGATCTTCGCCGGATCCACGATGACTCCTGCTGCTGAGATCACATGACCTAAGAAGGTCACCTCGGGAATCCAAAACTCGCACTTGCTGTACTTGCCGAACAGGTGCAGCTCATGCTCCTCATGGCTCCGCGAGTATACCAGGATGTCATCGATGAACACCACAATGAATCTGTGCAGATAGTCTATGAACACCAAGTTCATAAGCTCCATGGAGGTTGTTGGCACATTGGTCAGCCCGGAAGGCATGAAGACAAACTCGTATTGTCCATATCGTGTCCTGAAAGGAGTCTTCTAAATGTCCTCTGCTCTCACTCTGAGCTAATGATATCCCGATCTCAAGTCGATCTTCGAAAAGATCACTACACCATGAAGCTGGTCCATCAAGTCGTTGTTAGAGGGAAGAATTGACTTACAAAAATATAATATAAGTGCAAACCAATCCTCTATCCGTGCAAATAAATTACAAGGCTTCCTCCCGTTGTAGTGGAAGGGAATCATGATCGATCCACGAGAAGGCGGGTCAGCGGTGCCTGAATAGTTTCTGCGAACTCTGCGCAAGTCGACCAGAAGCCTAGATATCGAGTTGAACAGTCGATATCGACAGGGGCAGTCGATTCCTAGTGATGACGTCGATCTGGAGAGAAACCCGCGAAGAAGAGAAAACAACAGAAGAACTCGATATCGACTGGAATGGTCGATTTCGAGTGGATCAGTAGCTCTGTCGACTCAGAAGACTGTCGACGAAGAATCGCTCGATGTAGGGTGGTCGATATCAACAAGAATGGTCGATATCAAGTGGTTTCTCAGATGATATCGATTTGCAGAAATACAGTAAAGAAAAGGAAAAGAAATAAAAGACAACAATTTTTTAAGGTTTTACTTCAATAAACTAAAGGGCTCCTTGGATAGAGATTCACCACGATGGTAACCAAGCATGTATTATGACCAATTCACATAAAAGATTAAACTTTTCTCAACACCAATTAGGGATATAGAGGCTTTCGCATAAAAACCTAATTGTTCCTACCTTTTCCATAATTAGGGTTTATGTCAACTTTCACATGCAAAACCTAATTACTATCCAAATTCACATACATAATCCACTTTCGCTTCATATAAGGTAAATAAGGAATGATCCTAAACTTGGATAAAGGATTGAGTGCGGGGTAGAAGAAGAGATCGTATACTCAAATATAGAATAAGCGTACATACATGGCTACTGTCGGGCTCACCCTGACCCTAGAAGTGGGACGACAACTCGCTCTTCATTGCAACAAACATCTTTGATTAAAAAGAAGAAACTTGCATTAAATTTAAACCTTTGAAGCTTTACAACTCAACGTCGGCTTTCGCAAACACCAAACCCTAAAACTTCTCTCTAACTTTATTGCTATTGTTGTTGTGTATTGGAAGGAATAAAAACCAGCCCCCTAGGGCTTTATTTATAGGCTACTAATCCTTGCTATCGAAGGAAAGTATCTTCTATCTTCTTGTTCGTAGGGGGAGGGATCGCTAAATATAATATCAAATAAACAATATCAAATTAGACCGACTTCCTTGTCCAAGCAAATAAAATACAAGAATCCCTCCCGATGTAGTGGTAGTGTAATTCAGGATCAAATCCACGAGGAGGTATGTCAGCGCTTCCTAAGCTTGCAATCACGATCAAGTTTCGACTCCAGAAGACCACTCGATATCGAGTAGTGTAGTCGATATCGACCTCAGTTCTGGTCAATTTCCAGCAATTTTCTGCAGAAGACAAAAGCACAGTCGACGTCGAGATTTTCACTCGATATCGATGTCAGCACTCGATATCGACCTCTGCATTCGAAATCGAGTCTTCGCATAAACTATAAACGTAGCAAATTTTGTCGGAAAAGATGTCCGAAGAAAGTAAGAATGATGATGGAAGGGTGGACAGAATAAAAACACAGATTTTGTAACTTCAATAAACTAAAAGTTTCCAAGGTCGGGGATTAATGCCACAACGATAACCATGCAAGTACTATGCCAAATTCATGAAAGATGATGCCTTTCCGTCAAATAACTTTCGTTATCAACAATTAGGTGATTAGAGGCTCTCTCATAAAACCTAAGAGTTACTATCCAATTTCATGACAAATCCAAATTCACAATATGATTGGCTTTCGCTTCAATAATGCAAACAAGGAAATTCCTCAACTTTCACAAAGGATCATCCATATGATAGAAGACGGAATCGCATAAAAATCACACCTTTGATGCACAAACTTACATAGCTATCGTCGGGCTCACCCCAACCCTAGAAGTAAGGGAACTACTCGCGTGATACGTTTGGGATACCCGATCCTTCGCCTGTGGGCTCAAGATCAAGAACCACGCCGTATATTTGCCCCGACCTTGCAATGTTCTTTGATATCTCCTCATTTGAAACAATTAAAACAAGTGATGAGAATTCTGGAAAAGCGAGAGTAAAGACTTAGAAAAATTTCCAACAAATAAGAAAATGCGACGGAGATAGAAGAGAGAAGCGAGCGGGCGCGGAGAGGGCACACGGGCGCTTGGGAGTGCAGACGCGGCGCACGCAGGAGCGCCTGGGATGCAGCGGCCGCTACAGGCCTGGGGCGGCCGCCGCCTAGGGCTGGCTTTCCTTCTTTTGCGACGGAGGCACCTGACTTTTTGCAACGGAAAGCGCTAGGGTTTGTGTGTTGTTTGTATTTGGATTTTGGCTCGGTTTGGAGTTAGAGTTTTGGGAAAGTGATGCCGATTGTAGTTGGATCATAAGAGAACTTGAAGCTTTTGGGGATTGAAATCGAAGACCCCTTCTGTTCAACCTAATTAACTCAAAGGGAATTACAATGATTACATAGAAACTCTAGGAACCAAATCTATCATGCAAGATAGAATTTAGGTTGATAAAAGATATAATTAAAATCCTAAAGATAGATAAACCTAGAAGATAAAAACATAGCGGCTAAGAATTACATCTAGATAAGATATAATTAATTTCCACTTTATTAATTCTAATTGCATAAAATAATAACTTAATTAAAGTAATAGAACCGGCCCAAGCACAAGGGTACTCGACATGGGCTCCATTTCACTCGACACCTCCTTGGCCCACTCGAGATGAGATGGTCTCAAGTGGCCCATATGTTTGCCGAGTATAGTGATGTCATGGAGGGTGCTGACGAGTCTTCATAAGCTCCGTTTGTGGACGTAAGCTCACTTTCTGTGCCTATGGTGTAGTCCTGAGCAAAGTGATCCAGGGTGGTCTGAACCGTTGCTCCATAGTTCCTTGGTAACGGACAAGAAGGGCTTTGGTTGCATCTTGAATCCTCTTGGCCCTTGCACGAGTGATAGGACCATCGAAAGGAACCTTCATGTTGTCCTTAATGTCACTAGGAGTCATCGACAATTGCACTGCATCATTCTCCTCCACTTTAGTTCGATTTGTCCTCAAATCGTCGTCAGAGTCATCGTCAGGTATGAACAAGGATAGATCAACGACGTTGAAGGTAGAATGAACACTATACTTGTCGGCAGGGAGATCCAGCTTGTAGGCATTAGGACCCATCTTCTGAACCACTCGAAATGGTCCATCTCCCCTGGGGTCCAGCTTAGATTTTCGTTGTTGTGGAAACCTTTCCTTCCTGAGATGCAGCCATACCAGATCACCAACGTTGAACTGCACATCCTTGCGATGCTTGTCCTTCGCTGCCGTGTATTGCGCAGTCTTTCTTTCCAGCTGCGCCTTGGTACGCTCATGCAAGCGCTTGATGAAGTCCACTTGCTTCGCTGCATCCATGCTCTCCTTCTCCTTGAGAGGCCGTGGCATCATGTCCACTGGGGTGAGTGGATTTCGGCCATAGACAACCTCAAATGGAGTCTGCTTGGTTGCTGAGTGCCTAGACCTGTTATAAGCAAACTCAACAAATGGTAGGCAGTCTTCCCACCTCCGGAGGTTAGTTCGCAACATGACTCTAAAGAGAGCCCCAAGAGTTCTATTTGTAACCTCAGTTTTGCCATCAGTTTAGGGGTGACAAGAAGTAGAAAATAATAGTTTTGTACCCAACTTAGACCATAAAGTTTTCCAAAAACAGCTTAAGAATTTAGAATCACGATCAGACACAATAGACAATGGCAATCCATGTAGGCGAACAACATCTTTAAAGAATAAATAAACAACATGAATAGCATCATCAGTTTTGTGACATGGTATGAAATGAGCCATTTTTGAGAATTTGTCTACAACAACAAAGATAGAATCATGACCCTTAGAAGTTCTAGGCAAGCCAACAATGAAATCCATAGATACATCTTCCCAGGGTGCATTCGAAATAGGTAAAAGGTTGATATAGACCATTTGTATTAGCTTTTGACTTAGCCTTAGCACATGTGACACAACTCTTAACAAATCTTAGCACATAATTAGACATTTTAGGCCAAAAGTAGTGTTCCTTTAATCCAGCTAAGGTTTTGTCGAAACCTCCATGTCCCCTAGATTCATGTATTTCTTGAGTTAACAGTCGTCGAATAGAAGAAGATGGGATACAAAGCTTTCCCATCTTAAATAAATAACCATTATCAAGAAAATAAGAATCAACTTCACCCTTGGACACACATTGAGCATAAATAGTTTTAAAGAAACCATCAAGAAGCGTACAATTCCTTTATCAAAGCAAAACCCAAAACGTGTGCATCCATATGGTTTAGGAGGACATACCTTCGTGATAGCACGTCAGCTACCACATTATCCTTTCCCTTCTTGTGGTGAACCACATAGGAAAAGGTCTTCAGAAACTCCACCCAACGAGTAAGTCGCCTACTGAGCACTGCCTGACCTTAGAGGTACTTCAGAGCTTCATGATCCGAATGAATCACAAACTCCTTAGGTCAAAGGTAATGCTGCCATGTCTATAAGTATCGAACCAGGGCGAACAGTTCCTTGTCCTAGGCAGCATAGTTGAGCTCGGCGGGGCCTAACTTCTCGTTGAAATAGGCAATAGGGCACTTATTCTGTAGCAGCACCCCACCAATGCCAGTGCCAGAAGCATCACACTCGAGCTCAAAAGGTTGTGCGAAGTCAGGTAGTTGCAGCACTGGGGCATGGGTGAGAGGACCCTTAAGAGCGTCGAATGCTCTCTGATGTACGTCTGTCCAACGAAATGTCACATCCTTCTTGGTCAGCTCATATAGGGGGGCGGCAATGGTGCTGAAGTCCTTGACGAAGCGTAGATAGAACCCAGCAAGGCCCAAGAATGAGCGGACATGAGTGGGGGTATGCGGCTGGGCCCACTCTTGAATAGCACAAACCTTCTCCTCATCTACCTTTAAACCAGAAGCAGACACAACAAATCCAAGGAAAATAGTAGATGCGGAAGCAAAAGAGCACTTTTTCAAAATGGCATATAGTTTTTCTTGTCTGAGACAATCAAATACCAATTTTAAGTGACTAAGGTGATCATGCATGTTCTTGCTATAAATTACAATATCGTCAAAATAATCAACGACAAATTTGCCTAAGTAACGTCTAAGCACATGGTTCATAAGCCTCATAAAAGTAGAAGGAGCATTTGTCAAACCAAAAGGCATTACTAACCATTCATATAAACCATACTTAGTCTTAAAAGCCGCTTTCCATTCATCTCCCTGTTTCATCCTAATTTGATGATAGCCACTTCTAAGATCAATTTTAGAGAAAGTACATGCACCATATAATTCATCAAGCATATCATTTAAACGAGGAATAGAGTAACGATACTTAACCGTTATTTGGTTGATTGCTCTGCAATCAACACACATGCGCCAAGAGCCATCCTTCTTAGGAATCAAGATGACAGGCACAACACAAGGAGAGAGGCTTTCTCGAACAAAGCCCTTATCTATCAGCTCTGTGACCTGGCGTTGCAGCTCCTTAGTTTCCTTAGGGCTAGCCCTATAGGCGGCGCGATTAGGTAAGGCTGTGCCAGGGACGAAATCAGTCTGATGTTCAATCCCTCTAATAGGCGGCTATCCTTGTGGCAAATCAGCTGGAAGGACATCTAAATAATCCTGTAAAAGAGCAGCAATAGGTGCAGGAATATGACTCAAATCCACAGTAGTAAGTAATACCTCTTTCATGATCAAAAGGATATGAGGTCGATGAGCATTCCAGGTGATAGTCTCTTTCTGAGGTTGAGAGACCAATGAACGTCGTTCAACAGAGCCATGAAGCGGGGTATGAGAGGGTTGTGGTGATGTAGAAGGAGAGGGGGTAGGCACCGAGGTGGCCGCGGGTGCGGCCTTGGAGGCCGCAGGCGCGGGTGACTGGGCCGCATGTTGCTTCCCCATCCGTTGGGCCTCCTTTTGAGCGTCATGCTGTTGTTTCTTGCGAACCTGTTCCTGCAACACAGCTTGAGGTGAAAGGGGTAGGAGAGTGACTCTCCTCCCATCAAAAGTGAAGGAATATGTATTCGCACGACCATCATGTATAACAGAACGATCATATAACCAAGGACGGCCTAGCAAAATATGACTACAATCCATTCGAGCAACATCACATAAAACTTGATCATGATATGAGCCAATACAAAATGACACTAACCATTGTTTAGTCACCATAATATCAGATCCATCATCAGTTATGCCATTTCAACCATAGTGAGTAGCCCTAGGAGTAGTAGGTGATGTGCGCGCAAATTGCCATATTTTCTATGCACATATGAATTCATTTTGTTGTCTTTTGCATGCACATTAATGGGAAAACATGGGAATAGTGTAGTTTATACTTAAATGTCAAATATATGGGTTTGCACGAGTTTCCATGTGATTTCGCAGAAAACAGGATGAAAATGGATGAATTCAGAAGAGCAGAAAAAGAACTTGAAGTCTTCTGAAGAGGTCGAAATCGACTGAAGACCTCGACATCAAGTACATCGAGACATAGGAATCGAGCAGAAAGGAAACAGAGCATTTCGACACAGAAGAGGTCGATATCGACGTCTGGGGGTCGATATCGATGCTGTCAGATCGACCAAGTTGATAGAAGTCGAGTAGGAGAAGGAGAAGCTCGAGATAAGATTTTGCAGGGGTCGATATCGAGGTCCAAGGGTCGATATCGACCATGCCAGCAGAAGAATTCGACTCCGATTTTGATAGAATTGTATCCAATGCTTGCAATATCTATCCAAAGGTCAAGATTTCCTATCATCAACATCAGATTTATCACGAGGAGGCTGATTTCACCATGAAGTTTTAGTTTTTATTTTATTTTAGTTATCATAGAGAATAAAGATAAGGTTTCGAGTCCTTGTCGACATCTACAAATAGAAGCCAATAGGGCTGAGTTTAGGTATTCCAAATTCAGTTTGAGACGCAATTCAGTTGCAATAGAGAATAGAGAGAGAGAGAGAGGTGGCCGAGTGGAGTTGTAAAGCGAAAGCGGAGTGGCTTGTTCGGTTGTACTTTCTTTCGGAGGTTTAATTCAAAGTAGCTTTCTTTCAATAACAATGATGATGATGTGCATGATGAGGAGCGAGTAATCAACCCACTTCTAGGGTCGGGGTGAGCCCGACGATAGCAATGTGAGGTAAGTGCATCAAAGGTATGACTTTTATGCGATTCCGTCTTCTACCACATGCATGATCCTTTGCGAAAGTTAGGGAGATTCATTATTTGCATTATTGAAGCGAAAGCCACTCATATTGCGAACTTGAATTACTCATGAATTGGATAGTAACTCTTAGGAATTATGCGAAAGCCTCTAGTCACCTAAGTGTTGATAACGAAAGTTATTTGACGGAAAGACATAAAAGTTCATATCTTTAGCATGAAACTTGCATTGTTATCGTTGTGGCATAAAACCCCGACTTTGGAAGCCTTTTAATTAATTAAATTCTTCATAAAAGTCTTAGTTTTGTTTCTGTTCATCTTCCCTCTCCATTCTATTTTCTTCGGATCCTTTTCCGACAAATTGGTTACAAAAACAGTTTCTGTGACAAGCATCGAAATCGACCTTAAGGGTCGATATCGAGGGCTAACATCGATATCGAGGTCTCTGCTCGACGTCGACTTGCTGTTTTATCTTCTGCAGGAACTACGCTAGGAAATCGACCAGAACTGAGGTCGATATCGACCAGTATACTCGATATCGAGTGTCTGCTGAGGTCGAAAGCTTTGATCGTGAGTACAACAAAGGAAGCGCTGACCTACCTCCTCGTGGATTCGATCCTGAATTACCCTACTACTACAAGGGAGGGGATTCTTGTATTATTTGTTTGGGACATGGAGATAGTCTAGTTGTGCTTTATTTTATTCTCCTATTTTACATACAACACCCAGCACCTCCCCCTATTACGAACAAATTGGCGCCGTTGCCGGGGAGGCAATCAATCGCCACCTAAGTTAATCACGATCTTTTTCTAAGCTTATTTTGCAGGTTTATGCGACGTTCTGATCGCGGACCTATCCTGGAACCAATTGACGAGCCTGAACGTTTCTACCATCTTCGCAACAAAGCAATTCGCATCATGGCTGACAACGAGACGCAGGCTGAGATCATAGAGCGGTTGAGAAAGGAGATCGAGGACCACAATGCTACAATCGCTGCTGAAAGGGCCGCTGCTGCTGCTGAGCGAGCCCGTGCTGATAGGGAGGAGGATGCGCGCAGACAAGCCCAAGAGCGGCTAAATCAGTATCCACAGACGGCGATGCAATACATGCATCCGCCCCTTCATGTTCCTGAATCTGCCATTATAATTCCTCACTCCAATTATGAATTGAAAATTAACTTCCTATCTGAGATTAAAAGAAATACTTTTGAAGGAAGACATAATGAATGCCCCCTGCAATACATCTCTACTTTTATGGACTTATGTGAAACAGTTGCTGATGGAGTAAACTTAGAGTATGTGCGACTAAAATCTTTTCGATGGTCTTTGGCAGGAAAGGCATTACAATGGCTTGAAAGTTTGGCTCCACGATCGCTAAGGACATGGGCGGAAGTGAAAGATGCATTCTTGAACAAATTCTTCCCACCTTCTAAAACGGCAATGCTACGACAAAGGATCACGGCTTTCAAACAAAAGCCAGGTGAAACCCTAGCACAGGCGTGGGAGCGCTTCAAAGACTTGCTGAGATCATGCCCGACGCATGGGCAACTTCCATATGTCATCCAAGAGATCTTCTATAACACCCTTGATGCGCCGAATAAAGAGAGGATCAATTCATATACCTCCTATCGGTACATTGAGCTTACACCAACGGAGGCATGGGAAACCATTGAGAGGCTTGTGAACTTTAACAACACCTATGGGGCTGCTGCGGCCTATGATGCAAGGCCTGCCCCATCTATGCCACTATATGAGCCTCCAAGGGAGATAGATCCTGAAGTACGGCAGCAATTCCATAACGATCAAACACGCCGCCTTCAAAAGCAAGTAAGGTTCCTGAGCAACAATCAACCTTGTCAGGAGTGTGGTTCAATAAGGCATAACACCAGTGCCTGTCCACATACTGAGCAAGTATCCATGGCGGAACAACATGAGGAGGTCAAATGGATGAGAGGCCCCTATGGAGGGGGCAATCAACAAAATTGGGGTGATCAAAGGTTCTATCAAAGGGATCCCCCAACCTATAGGGCACCAGGGTACCCTGAGCGGGAGACTAAGAAAGATGACCTGCAAATCATCCTTGATGAGATGCGGAGGAACCACACTGAGTTCAAACAAGCCAATAACTCCGTCCATACTCAACTGCAGGGCATCAATTCTAGACTTGGGGAGATCGACGTTTGGAAGCGCAACATGGAGACTCAAATGAGTCAATTGGCGGAAGCAATGCCTAAAGCGTCCGGATCACTCCCTGGATCCGCTGTGCCCAACCAAAAGGGCAAAACCACAGGTCATATCGCGGCAGTAAACCTAAGGAGTGGGCGTCAATTACAAACGCCCGAGCGAAAAGTGGAGGAGAAGGAGCCAGAACAGACGTCGATATCGACCCCCCCTGTCGATATCGACCAAGGTGACATCGATGTCGACCCTCCTGTCGATGTCGACCCTAATTCTGCGTCACCACAGAAATCGACTCTTCCAGTCGATATCGACCCCACTGCTGCCGATATCGACCTCACTACAGCCGCAGGAAGGAAGAAGGTGTTGCCATTCCCAACTAGAAAAGTGACTAAGGACCCAGCGGAAAAGAAGTTCCAACGGTTCGTGAAGATGCTCCAAGGGCTTAATGTCTCTATACCATTCACAGAGGCACTTCACGAGATGCCATCTTATGTAAGGTTCCTTAAGGATATCTTGGGTAAGAAGCGATCGCTCTCTGAGATCGCAGAGGAATGCAACAGGTTGGAGCTACCACAAAAGCGGGCGGACCCAGGTAAGTTTTCTATCGCTATAGGTCTAGGTCAATTCAAATTTAATGCTTTAGTTGACTTGGGCGCTAGCGTTAGCATGATGCCACTAACCATTTGGCACAAGGTAAAGATAGGTCCTCTGGAGCCCGTGGATGCAAGATTATACATGGCTAACAATACCGTAGTTATTCCAACTGGGATAGTGACAGATGTGCCAGTACAAGTAGGCAAATTCTTTGTCCCTGCTGATTTCCTAGTTGTTGACATAGCGGAGGACCCTGCTTGTCCAATTATTTTAGGTAGGCCATTTCTAGCAACCGTCGATGCCAACATTAGCGTGAAGAAAGGATTGCTCTCACTCACAATTAGTGATGAAGTAATAGAGTATTCCTTCAACAAGACGGTGCAAAGTCAAGGGCCAATGGAGATAAAAGCCATCAAAGAAGCCCAAGTAGAGGAAGTTGAAGCAATCTTGAACGAAGGAGCTCAACAGGACATCGAAATCGACCCAGGTAAGTCGATATCGACCACTATTGTTCAAGATTCTGTGACAGGTCATAAGTATGGGGTCGACGGAGGAAAAGAGGAAGCATCGAAATCGGGGTCAAGGGTCGATATCGACCACACCCTATCGAAATCGACCACCATCAGCACTGAGAAGAGAGGCGAGGAGACCTCGATATCGACCTCTGAGGGTCGAAATCGACCTGACCATATCGAGTCAAAACTCCCCAAATCGACTGATCCTACAGGTGTACAACAGGGATCGATATCGACCTCTGCACATCGACATCGACCTTAGCCACAGACTGAGAAGAAGGTAAGTCAAGGTACGGATTCCTCTTGTTCAATTACAATAAAGGACTTATCATTATTTGGAAGAGGTGTGCCTTGGCATGTGCGTTTATGTAGGATATCCGATGATAGTTCAAGCCAATATGAGATAGGAGACAAGGTCTATGTTGCCAAATCTAAAGACCATTGGTTCCCTACAAGATTCAAGGATAAGAGCTTAGGTCCATTCACGGTGAATCAAATCAATCCCGGGGGAATGCAGCTGCGGGACAAGAAAGGAGTGATATTTGAGGCCCAAGCCACATGGGCTCTGCAGATGCCACCTTGAGAAGCGCAAAGGAAGAAGTCGGCCTAGCGACTTAAAAATCTAGAGCTTGTAACAAAGACTTAGTTTTGGTTTTAAGACAGCTTAGTTTTGGTTTTAGACACTTTATTGTTTTGCATATTTTGTGTTTAGTTTTCAAATTGCAGGAGAGAGAAAAGCACACAGAAAGGCATCGAAATCGATGTTGGACATCGAAATCGACCTCAAGGTCGACATGGATAGGGTTTGTGATCGAGGGCGAATCACCCTGAAGCCCGAGCAGAAATCAAGAGAGACATCGATATCGATGTAAAGGGTCGATATCGACCTTCCCTGTTGTCTTCTTCAACTCCTGAAATTTGTGACGGTTTAGTAAGTTTTCTTCTTAACCCTAGTTCTAATACAGTGAGGACACTGTAAACTTTAAGTATGGGGTGGGGGAAAGGCTTATTTGCATATTCATACTTAGTTTAGGGTTGCATATTTATTTTAATGCATATTTATTTTAATTGACCCCCATCAAAAATTTTGAAAAAAGAGAGTCATGGAAGTATAAAAAAGAGCTCTATGATGCAAAATTAGATTCATTAGAGATATAACATGAGATTGCCTAGTTAAGGGAAGTCCCAATGAAGTGCAATTTTTTTGAGAAAATCATAAAGGAGATGAAAATTTGAAGTTGCTTTTGACATGTCCATGATAAGATGATGGAGGATTTTTTTTTATAAAAATTCCATACAAGCAAAGTTCATAGCCTAGCCTTACCTACGCATATTCACAAAAGCCATATATGAGACTTATTATGATCATTATTGCTCCACATATACATATTGTCCATTTTTTACCTTATACCCTATCCGGGGACAAAGTTTTTTAAATGGATGACATTTTTGGAGTTATATGGAGTTGTGCATTTATAAAGTTGTTGGCAGGAATGATACAATATGGAAAATTAAATGAGCGAGAAAAAATCCGATCACCTCAGGAGATAAAGGTAGGTCGACCCTGCTCGCTGAGATAATAGTTCGGCGAGATGGGACACAAAGGTGAGGAGTCCGAAGTACTAAGTATCCGGGGCCATTCATGACACCCATGTTTGCGACTCGCGAGAAGGCAGTGCTAAGGTTAGAGAGGTAAAAGCATTAAAGTGAAAAAAGCATTGAACGATGAGTGAAAGGTGAGACATTATGGAGGAATGTGGAATATTTTGGAAAGAAAGTGTACTTCCCCGGATTTAACACCACATAGCCAGATATTAGCCCACCTTTAGCCTTTTACCAATCCACTTCTCACAAGCTTGAAGAAAGTCCTCTTGATTATTAATGCAATGTCGCTAGAATTGTTTTTTTTGCATATTACCTCCTTTATAAGTATGAAATTGCTTTTATGCACAGGCATGGACTTGGTTGACATAAGTACCTTCTCGAGGATGGCAATTGATTGTAGGGACATATGAAAAATGAATCTATGATGTTGAGGGTTTACTTTCTTCCCCTGAATGACCATTAAGAGTATTGCTTGGGGACAAGCAAGCTTAAGTATGGGGTGTTTGAGGTGCGCGCAAATTGCCATATTTTCTATGCACATATGAATTCATTTTGTTGTCTTTTGCATGCACATTAATGGGAAAACATGGAAATAGTGTAGTTTATGCTTAAATGTCAAATATATGGGTTTGCACGAGTTTCCATGTGATTTCGCAGAAAACAGGATGAAAATGGATGAATTCAGAAGAGCAGAAAAAGAACTCGAAGTCTTCTGAAGAGGTCGAAATCGACTGAAGACCTCGACATCGAGTACATCGAGACATAGGAATCGAGCAGAAAGGAAACAGAGCATTTCGACACAGAAGAGGTCGATATCGACGTCTGGGGGTCGATATCGATGCTGTCAGATCGACCAAGTTGATAGAAGTCGAGTAGGAGAAGGAGAAGCTCGAGATAAGATTTTGCAGGGGTCGATATCGAGGTCCAAGGGTCGATATCGACCATGCCAGCAGAAGAATTCGACTCCGATTTTGATAGAATTGTATCCAATGCTTGCAATATCTATCCAAAGGTCAAGATTTCCTATCATCAACATCAGATTTATCACGAGGAGGCTGATTTTACCATGAAGTTTTAGTTTTTATTTTATTTTAGTTATCATAGAGAATAAAGATAAGGTTTCGAGTCCTTGTCGACATCTACAAATAGAAGCCAATAGGGCTGAGTTTAGGTATTCCGAATTCAGTTTGAGACGCAATTCAGTTGCAATAGAGAATAGAGAGAGAGAGAGAGGTGGCCGAGTGGAGTTGTAAAGCGAAAGCGGAGTGGCTTGTTCGGTTGTACTTTCTTTCGGAGTTTTAATTCAAAGTAGCTTTCTTTCAATAACAATGATGATGATGTGCATGATGAGGAGCGAGTAGTCAACCCACTTCTAGGGTCGGGGTGAGCCCGACGATAGCAATGTGAGGTAAGTGCATCAAAGGTATGACTTTTATGCGATCCCGTCTTCTACCACATGCATGATCCTTTGCGAAAGTTAGGGAGATTCATTATTTGCATTATTGAAGCGAAAGCCACTCATATTGCGAACTTGAATTACTCATGAATTGGATAGTAACTCTTAGGAATTATGCGAAAGCCTCTAGTCACCTAAGTGTTGATAACGAAAGTTATTTGACGGAAAGACATAAAAGTTCATATCTTTAGCATGAAACTTGCATTGTTATCGTTGTGGCATAAAACCCCGACTTTGTAAGCCTTTTAATTAATTAAATTCTTCATAAAAGTCTTAGTTTCGTTTTTGTTCATCTTCCCTCTCCATTCTATTTTCTTCGGATCCTTTTCCGACAAATTGGTTACAAAAACAGTTTCTGTGACAAGCATCGAAATCGACCTTAAGGGTCGATATCGAGGGCTAACATCGATATCGAGGTCTCTGCTCGACGTCGACTTGCTGTTTTGTCTTCTGCAGGAACTGCGCTAGGAAATCGACCAGAACTGAGGTCGATATCGACCAGTATACTCGATATCGAGTGTCTGCTGAGGTCGAAAGCTTTGATCGTGAGTACAACAAAGGAAGCGCTGACCTACCTCCTCGTGGATTCGATCCTGAATTACCCTACTACTACAAAGGAGGGGATTCTTGTATTATTTGTTTGGGACAGGGAGATAGTCTAGTTGTGCTTTATTTTATTCTCCTATTTTACATACAACACCCAGCACCTCCCCCTATTACGAACAGTAGGCAAGTGTAAGAAATCCACTACCTTTTCATTGATGAGGTTGCAGCAACTCCCATCGTCGACTATGACGATCAAGGTAGCCTTGCTAACCACACACTTGGTGTGGAAAATATTCTCCCTTTGATCAGCCATGGGAGCTTCTTGGATGTGTAGGACCCGACGATTGACAAGACAAAGAGTCTCTTGGAAGTCACTGGGGTCTATTTCGTCGTTAGGCTCAATCGGCTGGTCCTCCTCCACTTAACTCGAAATTACATGGTCCTTGACAGTCTCCTCCTCATAGTAATGGTCTCCCAAATCATTGAGAAGAACCTTCCTTTTCTGAGGGCATTCGTGAGAGACATGTCCAGAACCACCAAAAGTGAAACAACGGATGTCTCTGGTGCGTTCCTTAGATGGTGCAGCAACTCTTCTAGTTTCAACCTGATAACCCTGTTAAGGTGAGTTAGAAACTCCCTTTTGCTGCATAGAAGGGTTAGTAGAAGGTCTGCATTGACTAGAAGAAGCAAAGGGAACAAACCTGCGACCTTGGGAGGCCTGATCGATCCTGGTCCTCTGCTGTTGCTGCTGCTGCTTCTCATACAGAAATTGTGCCTTATGAGATAAAGTGTTAATATCCCAAATAGAATGAATAGCCAAAGGATTTTTAATAGAGATATTAAGCCCAGCAAAAAATTGGGTACATAAAGCACGCTCAGTAAGATAAACATTAGCCTGATGAGCGAGTCGTTCAAGCTCGTCTTTGTATTCCATGGGTGAGCGAGCTCCTTGGCAGCAAGAAGCTAGACGCATCCTCATGGTTTCTGTGTATTCCTCAGGCACGTGGCGTTTCTTCAATAGGTAGCGAAGTTGGGGCCAAGTTTCAACAGGTTGCTTACCTTAACGACGGCGGATCTCACGAGTGCGGAACCACCAAGTGTGAGCATTACCTGTCAAATGTAATATAACAACTTCCAACTTCTCTGTTTCCTCATAGCGCAGATGTTCCAAAACATAGTTAGTATAATCTTCCCAAACAAGATAAGCTTCAGGATTATTAGTACCATCAAAAGTTTCCAATTTTATTTTAACATCGCGCCTTTGGATAGCCTGTGCATTATCAAATCTAGGAAGACCAAAATTTGGGTTAGGTAAATCATCAAAGTTAGGATCTACCTCTTGGTAAGCGTCCTCCAAGTGGGGCATGTCGTTCAGGTCAGCATTGCTATGACTGTCGTCCCAGTTGGCTCTAACGAACAGAGGATTGGCGTGAGCCTGGTGAGGTGGTTGATACTGCTGTTGCCGTCCATGTTGCTGATGCCGAGGGGGGTATGGTCTCGGCGTACATCATTACCGTTAAACCCAGATAACAGATCATTGTCATTCCCTCCCGCAAAAGGGTTAGGCGTAGCAGATCGCAGTTTAAAGTGTTATTGACCAGACGGGGGTGGATTACCTGATGGGGGGGGGGTATGACCTGAGGGAGGTGTATGACCTGTAGGAGGCGGCTTACTACCTGAGGGAGGTGTAGATCCAGAAGCCTCACTCTGTTTCCTTTCATAAAGTCTCCGACCAATGGCTTGGTTGATCTTGGCCGAAAAGTCAGTACGGTCCTGGGCCCTTTCAATGGCCAAGCGATTGGTTAATTGGGCAATTTCAGTCGCAATGATGGACTAAACGTCTGCCGCAGTAAGTGGTGCAGGAGGGGTAGGGGAAGAGTTTGGGTCATTTCCGTTTGATATGTTCTTACAATATCAGAAGAGCAAAAAGTAAAAGGAGCAAAGACCAGAAACCAAGTAATGCAAGCCCTTTTGATCCTAAGAGTGATTCAGTTTTAGAAATCAAAGAGGTGAGAAAACAAGGCACTCAATTCAAGTAATCTTCCCTGGACACAGAATTTTGCAATATTGAAGATAGCAAGTAGAGATTAAATTGCAAAAGAAATCAGCCACAAGTCGGATAGCAAGGATCGCAAGTATGAACAAGCGGCTAATATAGAAGAAATAAAGCTACAATGTGATGCACGAAATTTCAGCAAGAGATAGTAATAGGAATGATGCAATCACAAGGGCAATCAAGTGCACACACTCCGTCAACTATTATCTGACGGTTGCAACACGGTTCAGAGAAAGAGGGGTGTGACCAAGGCTCCTGTGTCGGCACAACACAAAATCACACAAAAGTAGGGTTCTTTGTAATGCTTCAAACTAAATAGATCATCTAACACGTAGCAAATAAAAGGAAAGAACAAAATGCAATGAGTTACTAACTCAATCAAAGATAAAGATGAATGCCTTTTTTTTTTGAAGCTCTCGACTTTTTTGTTTTTTTTTTTTACTAAAACATCGCTGTAATAGGGTGTAGAGGGGACGGAACTAAAGAGAAAATAAAATAACAAAGCTACGATGATCTAAAAGTAAGCAAAAAAATAATGAAAAAGGGGAAATTGGCTAGAAATCTGGAAAATTAGGGTTCTTTAGTGGTGCAAGTTCGTATCATGCTTTTTAATCCAAGAATCACAGTCATAGGCATGATATGTAGCAAACAAGGAATAAAAATCAAAACTTGCAATCAAGAACTCAATATCTTCCAAATTAAAGATCCAACAAGAAAATAACTAAAATAAAGTGCCAATTTTTAGGGTGAATAATAAATAACTAAAATTTATGCAGCGGGAATGGTGAAAAAGATGGCACGAAAATAAATCACTCAAAAAGGAATCAAGAGAGTAAAGAACTTGCATAAACCTGAGAATCCCCTGCAAGGCAAGGGGGCGGCCGCCGCACTGTTCACCAAGGCTTCATCGACAGTGGCTTCTCCTCAGCAGCGACGGTTTTCTCATTAGGTTTTAGCGACAATTTCTACAACTTTGTAGTTGGTGTTTATGGGTTGTGTTTGGGGTTAGGGTTTCGAAAGGTAGTTGTTTGGATGATTCAAAGGATGAATAACAATCTGAAATTATGAATCAAAGTGTTTGGATTGAAGATTGAAGAACCCTTTAGCCAAAGGGTTTCCTCAATTCTATATTTCAATCTAATTAACTCAAAGGGAATTACAATGATTAAATAGAAATTCTAGGAACCAAATCTATCATGCAAGATAGAATTTAGGTTGATAAAAGATATAATTAAAATCCTAAAGATAGATAAACCTAGAAGATAAAAACTTAGTGGCTAAGAATTACATCTAGATAAGATATAATTAATTTCCACTTTATTAATTCTAATTGCATATAATAATAACTTAATTAAAGTAATAGAACCGGCCCAAGTAGAAGGGTACTCGACATGGGCTCCATTTCACTTGACACCTCCTTGGCCCACTCGACATGAGATGGTCTCGAGTGGCCCATATGTTTGCCGAGCATAGTGATGTCATGGAGGGTGCTGACGAGTCTTCATGAGCTCCGTTTGTGGACGTAAGCTCACTTCCTGTGCCTGTGGTGTAGTCCTGAGCAAAGTGATCCAGGGTGGTCTGAACCGCTGCTCCATAGTTCCTTGGTAACGGACAAGAAGGGCTTTGGTTGCATCTTGAATCCTCTTGGCCCTTGCACGAGTGATAGGACCGTCGAAAGGAACCTTCATGTTGTCCTCAATGTCACCAGGAGTCATCAACAATTGCAGTGCATCATCGCGCCTCATCATTGTTAAACTCATCATCTTGGAAAAGAAACTACTTTGAATTAAACTTGCAAAAGAAAGAGTACAGCCGAAAAAAGCCACTCCGCTCTCGCTTCCTACACCCCACTGGGCTCTCTCTCTCTAACTATTCTCTGCGATATTGCTTCAATGTTGGATTCTTTATGAATTCAGCCCTAATTGCCTCTAATTAATATTATAGACTTCTAACCTCGCTATCCAAGGATAAGAAAATCAATCTTTATTCCTAAGATAAAACTACATTAAACTAAATCGCTTTATGTAAATATCAAATTCACCATAAAGGATAACAAGTCTGATGGCAATGGATAAAAGATCTCGACTTAGGATAGATGCAAAGCCTTGGGATAGAATTCTATCAAAAACAGCGTCGGATCTGTCTGCAGCAGTAGTCGATATCGACCAGGACATGTCGATATCGACTTCATCTCTTCTATCTCGAGCCAGCTCTACTCGGCCTCGGATTCGCACTCGGAATCTATCAATTCACTCGATTTAGGGCACTCGATATCGACCACTTCATGTCGATATCGACCTCTCTATGTCGACATGCTCTGTTCTTCCTCTTCTCGATTTTTGGTACTCTGTTTCCATTCGATGTCGAGTCCTTAGGTCGATTTCGTCTCATCAGTAGACTTCGAGTTCTTTTTCACCTCTTTTTCTCTTATCCGAATTGCTCCATATTTGTCTCAATTTCTGCGAAATAACATAAGAACTCGTGTAGACCTCTATATTTGACAAATAAGCATAAACTACACTAATCTCATGTGATGTAGACACCTGTGATTCACTTTACCTCCATTGGCCCTACATTCTTCCTCACCGTTTTGTTGAAGGCATACTTTATCACTTCATCACTAATGGTGAATGAGAGCAATCCTTTCCTTACACTTATGTTTGCATCGACTGTTGCTAAGAATGGCCTTTCTGAAATAATGGGACAATCAGGGTCCTCTGCCATATCAACAACTAGAAAATCAGCAGGGACAAAGAACTTACCTACTTGCACTGGCACATCATCCACCATCCTTGTTGGAATAACTACCGTGTTGTTGGCCATGAATAATTTTGCATCTACAGGCTCCAGGGCACCTATCTTTTTCTTGTACCATATGGTTACTGGCATCATGCTATCACTAGCACCTAAATCACATAAAGCATTAAAGCGATATTGACCTAAGCCTATAGCGATAGAAAACTTACCTGGGACCGCTCTCTTCTCCGGTAGCTCCAATTTGTTGCATTCCTCTGCGATCTCAGCAATTGATCACTTCTTAACTAGTATATCTTTAAGGAACCTCACATATGATGGCATTTCGTGAAGTGCTTCGGTGAATGGAATTGAAACATTGAGCCCTTGAAGCATCTTCACAAAGCGCTAGAACTTCTTTTCCACCGGATCCTTAACAACTTTCCTAGGGAATGGCAGCACCTTCTTCTTCACTATGGTTGGAGTTGAGTCAACATCGAGTAGAGTATGGTCGATATCGACTGGAGGAGTCGATTTCTGGTGAAGATTAGCTTCTGTGTCGACATCGAGTAAAGGGGACTCGACTTTGACTTCACCATGGTCGATATCGACTGGGTTAGTTGATATCGATGTCTCTTATGTGGCTTTCTCCTCCGTTTTTTGCTCGGGCGTTTGCAATTGACGCACACTCCTTAGATTCATTGCCGCTATATGTCCAGTAGTTTTGCCCTTAAGATTGGGCACAGTACATCCCGGCAGTGATCCTGATGGTTTGGGAATTTGTTCCGCCAATTGACCCATTTGGGTCTCCATGTTCCGCCTCCAAACGTCGATCTCCTCGAGCCTAGAATTGATGCCTTGCAGAGGAGTATGAATAGAGTTATTGTCTTATTTGAACTCAGCATGGTTCCTCCGCATCTCATCAAGAATGATCTGCAGGTCATCCTTCCTTGGTTCGCGCTCAGGGTGGCCTGGTGCTCTATAAGGTGGGGGATCCCTTTGTTGATGTTGTGGTTGATAGAATCTTTGCTCCGCCATGCTGACTTGCTCAAGATGTGGGCATGCATTGGTGTTGTGCCTAGTTGAACCATATTCCTGACAAGCTTGGTTGTTTGAGAGGAACCTAACTTGCTTTTGAAGGCGGTGTGTTTGATCATTGTGGAATTGTTGTCGCACATCAGGATCAATCTCCTTTGGAGGCTCATAAAGTGGCATAGATGGGGCAGGCCTTGAGTCATAGGCCGCAACTGTCCCATATGTGTTATCAAAGTTGACTAGCCTCTCAATTGTGTCCCAGGACTCGATTGGTGTAAGCTCAATGTACCGATAGGAGGTGTAAGAGTTGATTCTCTCCTTATTCGGTGCATCAAGGGAGTTGTAGAAGATTTCCTGGATAACATAAGGTAATTGCCCATGCGTAGGGCATGATCTCAGCAAGTTCTTAAAGCGCTCCCACGCCTGTGCCAATGTCTCACCAGGCTTTTGTTTGAAAGTCGTGATCCTTTTCCGCAACATCGCCATTTTAGATGGAGAAAAGAACTTGTTTAGGAACGCATCTTTCACCTCTGCCCATGTCCTCGGCGAGCGTGAAGCCAAGCTTTCTAGCCATTGCAATGCCTTCCCTACAAGAGACCATCGAAAGGATTTCAGTCTCACATATTCTAAGTTTGCACCATCAGCAATAGTCTCACATAAATCCATGAAAGTAGAAATATGTTGCAAGGGGCATTCATTAGTTCTTCCTTCAAAAGTATTTCTTTTAATTTCAGACAAGAAGTTAATCTTTATCTCATAATTAGAGGGAGGAATAAGAATTGCAGATTCAGGAACATGGAGCGGCGGATGCATGTATTGCATCGCTGTCTGTGGATACTGATTGAGCCTCTCATGGGCTTGTCTGCAAGCATCCTCCTCTCTATCAGCGCGGGCTCGCTCTCCAGCGGTGGCGGCCCTTTCATTGGCAATTGTAGTGTTGTGGTCCTCTATCTCCTTCCTCAATCGCTTAATGATTTGAGCTTGTGTCTCGTTCTCCCCCTTCATTCTGATAGCTTTGTTTTGAAGATGGAGAAAACATTCTGGCTCGTCTATACTTTCCAGGATAGGTTCGTGATCAGAGTGTCGCATAAATATGCAAAATAAGCACTAAAAGAAACGTGAGAAAAGCTTAGGGCGCGATTGATTGCCTCCCCGGAAACGGAGCCAATTTGTTCATAGGGGGAGGGATCGCTAAATATAATATCAAATAAACAATATCAAACTAGACCGACTCCCTTTTCAAAGCAAATAAAATACAAGAATCCCTCCTGATGTAGCGGTAGGGTAATTCAGGATCGAATCCAGAAGGAGGTATGTCAGTGCTTCGTAAGCTCGCAATCACGATCAAGTTTCGACTCCAGAAGACCACTCGATATCGAGTAGTGCAGTCGATATCGACCTCAGTTCGGGTCGATTTCCAACAATTTCCTGCAGAAGACAAAAGCACAGTCGACGTCTAGATTTTCACTCGATATCGATGTCAGCACTCGATATCGACCTCTGCAGTGGAAATCGAGTCTTCGCAGAACCTGTAAACGTAGCAAATTTTGTCGGAAAAGATGTCCGAAGAAAGCAAGAATGATGGAGGAAGGGTGGATAGAACAAAAACACAGATTTTGTAATTTCAATAACTAAAAGCTTCGAATGTCGGGGATTAATTCGACAACGATAACCATGCAAGTATTATGCCAAATTCATGAAAGATGATGCCTTTCCGTCAAATAACTTTCGTTATCAACAATTAGGTGCTTAGACGCTCTCGCATAAAACCTAAGAGTTACTATCCAATTTGATGACAAATCCAAATTCACAATATGATTGGCTTTCGCTTCAATAATGCAAACAAGGAAATTCCTCAACTTTCGCAAAGGATCATGCATAGGATAGAAGACGAAATTTCATAAAAATCATACCTTTGATGCACAAACTTACATAGCTATCGTCGGGCTCACCCCGACCCTAGAAGTAATGGAACTACTCGCGCCTCATCATTGTTGAACTCATCATCATGGAAAAGAAACTACTTTGAATTAAACATGTAAAAGAAAGAGTACAACCGAACAAAGCCACTCCGCTCTCGCTTCCTTCACCCCACTCGGTTCTCTCTCTCTCTCTAACTATTCTCTGCGATATTGCTTCAATGTTGGATGCTTTTTGAATTCAGCCCTAATGGCCTCTAATTATAGACTTCTAACCTCACTATCCAAGGATAAGAAAATCTATCTTTATTACTAAGATAAAACTACATTAAACTAATATGCATGCAAATATCGACAAAATGGAAATAAATGTTGAGGTGCGCGCAAATAGCCATATTTTCTATGCACATTGTCCATTTTATCATCTTTTGCGTGCATATTAGTGGGAAAACATGGGATTAGTGTATTTTACGCTTAAATATCAAATATATGGGTCTGCACAAGTTTCTATGTGATTTCGCCGAAAATAGGATAAAAATGGACAGATTTGGAAGAGCGGAAAAAGAACTCGGAGTCTTCTGAAAAGGTCGAAATCGACTGGGGACCTCGACATCGAGTACAGCAGAGACATAGAAATCGAGCAGGAAATGAAACAGAGCATGTCGACACAGAGAGGTCGATATCGACGTCTAAAGGTCGATATCGATGTTGGCAGATCGAGCTAAATGATAGAAGTCGAGTCCCAGTCCGAATAGGAGAGGGAGAGCTCGAGATAAAGTTTCACAGAGGTCGATATCGATATTCAAGGTCGATATCGATGTTTCCTAGCAGAAGAATTCGACTCAGATTTTGATAGAATTCTATCCGAAGCTTGCACGTCTATCCTAAAGTCGAGATTTCTTATCTTCAACATCAGATCTATCATATGAGGCTGATTTACCATAGGAGTTTTAGTTTTTACTTTATTTAAGTTTAATCTTAGAGAATAAAGATAAATTTTCGAGTCTTTGGATAGCAAAGTTCGACATCTATATCTAGAGGCCAGTAGGGCTGAGTTTAGACATCCAATTTACATTCAATTTCAGATCCAATTATAGTAGTAACGAGTTAGAGAGAGAGAGAGAGAGAGAGAGAGCCGAGTGAGTTGGAGAGAAGCGAGAGCGGAGTTTTGGCTTGTTCGGTTGTAATTACTTTCAAAGTTTAATTCAAAGTAGTTTTATTTCAATGATGATGATGATGTGCATGATGAGGAGCGAGTAGTCAACCCACTTCTAGGGTCGGGGTGAGCCCGACGATAACGATGTAGGGTAAGTGCATCAAAGGTATGACTTTTATGCGATTCCGTCTTCTATCCTATGCATGATCCTTTGCGAAAGTTAGGGAGATTCATTATTTGCATTATTGAAGCGAAAGCCACTCATATTGTGAACTTGGATTGCTCATGAATTGGATAGTAACTCTTAGGAACTATGCGAAAGCCTCTAATCACCTAAGTGTTGATAACGGAAGTTATTTGACGGACAGGCATTAAATTTCATAACTTTAGCATAAAACTTCCATTGTTATCGTTGTGGCATGAAACCCCGACTTTGGAAGCTTTTAATTAATTGAAATCAATATAAAAGTTTTAGTTTTGTTTCTGATCATCCTTCTTAACCATTCCACTTTCTTCGGACTCTTTTCCGATAATTGGTTACGAATTACAGTTTCTGTGATAAACATCGGAATTGACTGTAAAGGTCGATATCGAGGTCTCTGCTCGACGTCGACTTTGCTGCTTTTGTCTTCTGCATGAACTGTACTGGAAATCGACCAGAACCGAGGTCGATATCGACCAGACACATCGATATCAAGTGTCTTCTGAGGTCGAAAGCTTTGATCGTGAGTGCAACAAGGGAAGCGCTGACATACCTCCTCGTGGATTCGATCCTGAATTACCCTACTACTTCAAGGGAGGGGATTCTTGTATTATTTGTTTGAGCCAGGGAGTAGTCTAGTTGTGAATCATTTAATTTTGAATTATTTGAATCCCTACACACATCCCTCATAGAGCGAACAAATTGGCGCCATTGCCGGGGAGGTAATCAATCGTCACCTGAGTTTAATCACGATCTTTTTGAAGCTTATTTTGTAGGTTTATGCGACGTTCTGATCGCGGACCTATCTTGGAATAAATCATTGAGCCTGATCGTTTCTATCATCTTCGCAATTCGCATCATGGCTGACAACGAGACACAGGCTGAGACCATAGAGCGGTTGAGGAAGGAGATCGAGGACCACAACGCTACAATCGCTGCTGAGAGGGCCGCCGCTGCTGCAGAGTGAGCCTGCACTGATAGGGAGGAGGATGCGCACAGAGAAGCCCAAGAGCGGCTAAATCAGTATCCACAGACGGTGATGCAATACATGCATCCGCCGCTTCATGTTCCTGAATCCGCTATTTTAATTCCCCACTCCAATTATGAAATAAAAATTAACTTCCTATCTGAGATAAAAAGAAATACTTTTAAAGGAAGACCTAATGAATGCCCCCTACAACACATCTCTACTTTTATGGACTTATGTGAGACAGTTGCTGATGGAGTAAATTTAGAGTATGTGCGATTAAAATCTTTTCGATGGTCTTTGGCAGGGAAGGCATTACAATGGCTTGAGAGTTTGGCTCCACGCTCGCTGAGGACATGGGCAGAGGTGAAAGATGCATTCTTGAATAAGTTCTTTCCACCTTCTAAAACGGCGATGTTGCGACAAAGGATCATGACTTTCAAACAAAAGCCAGGTGAAACACTAGCACAAGCGTGGGAGCGATTTAAGGACTTGCTGAGATCATGCCCAACGCATAGGCAACATCCATATGTCATCCAGGAGATCTTCTACAATGCCCTTGATGCGCCGAATAAGGAGAGGATAAATTCATATACCTTCTATCGGTACGTTGAGCTTACACCAACGGAGGCATGGGAGACCATTAAGTGGCTCGTGAACTTTGACAACACTTATGGGGCTGCGGCGGCCTATGATGCAAGGCCTGCCCCATCAATGCCACTATATGAGCCTCCAAGGGAGATCGATCCTGATGTGCAGCAACAATTCCACAACGATCAAACACGCCGCCTTCAAAAGCAAGTCAGGTTCCTGAGCAACAATCAAACTTGACAAGAGTGTGGCTCAACAAGGCATAACACTAGTGCTTGTCCACATACTGAGCAAGTATCCATGGCGGAACAACATGAGGAGGTTAAGTGGATGAGAGGCACCTATGGAGGGGGCAATCGACAATATTGGGGCGATCAAAGGTTCTATCAAGAAAGGGATCCCCCACCATATAGAGCATCAAGGCACCCTGAGCGGGAGACAAGGAAAGATGACCTACAAATCATTCGTGATGAGATGCAGAGGAACCATGTTGAGTTCAAACAAGCCAACAACTTTGTCCATACCCAGCTGCAGGGCATCAATTCTAGGCTTGGGGAGATCGATGTTTGGAAGCGCAACATGGAGACTCAAATGAGTCAATTGGTGAAAGCAATACCCAAAGCGTCAGGATCATTCCCTGGATCCATTGTGCCTAACCAAAAGGGCAAAACCACTGGTCATATTGCGGCGGTGAACCTAAGGAGTGGGCGTCAATTACAAACGCCCGAGAAAAAAGCGGAGGAGAAGGAGCCAGAACAGACGTCGATATCGACCCCCCCTGTCTATATCGACTAAGGTGACGTCGATGTCGACCTTCCTATCGATGTCGACCCTGAAGCTGAGTCACCACAAAAATCGACTCCTCCAGTCGATGTCGACCCTACTAATGTCGATGTCGACCTCACTGCAGCCGCGAGAAGGAAGAAGGTGTTGCCATTCCCAACTAGAAAGATGATTAATGACCCAGCAGAAAAGAAGTTCCTCTGCGATCGCTCTCTGAGATCGCAGAGGAGTGCAACAGGTTGGAGCTACCATAAAAGCGGGCGGACCCAGGTAAGTTTTCTATCGCTATAGGTCTAGGTCAATTCAAATTTAATGCTTTAGTTGACTTGGGCGCTAGCGTTAGCATGATGCCATTAACCATTTGGCACAAGGTAAAGATAGGTCCTCTGGAGCCCGTGGATGCAAGGTTGTACATGGCTAACAATACGGTAGTGATTCCAACTGGGATAGTGACGGATGTGCCAGTACAAGTAGGTAAATTCTTTGTCCCTTCTGATTTCCTAGTTGTTGATATAGCGGAGGACCCTGCTTGTCCAATTATTTTAAGTAGGCCATTCCTAGCAACCGTCGATACCAACATTAGCGTGAAGAAAGGATTGCTCTCATTCACAATTAGTGACGAGGTGATAGAGTATGCCTTCAACAAGACGGTGAAAAATCAAGGGCCAATGGAGATAAAAGCCATCAATGGTGTCTACATTGCATGTGGAGAAGCCAAAGTAAGAAGTATGACAATGGAGGAGTTAGAAAAGAGGGCTATAGCAGCCCAAGTGGGGGAAGTTGTGGAAATCTTGAACGAAGGGGCCCAACAGAACATCAAAATCGACCCAGGTAAGTCGATTTCGACTAAAAATGTTCAAGTTTATGTGTCAGGTCATAAGTATGGGGTCGACGGAGGAGGAAAAGAAACATCAAAATCGGGGTTAAAGGTCGATATCGACCATACCCAGCCGAAATCTACCACCATCAGCACTGAGAAGGGAGGAACGGAGACCTCGATATCGATCTTTGAGGGTCAAAATCGACCTGATCATATCGAGCAAAAACTCTCCAAATCGACTGATCCTCCAGGAGTACAACAGAGGTTGATATCGACCTCTGAACATCGACATCGACCTAAGTCACATACAGATGAGAAGGTAGGTCAAGGTACGGATTCCTCTAGTTCCATTATAATTAAGGATTTATCATTATTTGAAAGAGGTGTGCCTTGGCATGTGCGCTTATGTAGGTATCCGATGATGATTCGAGCCAATATGAGATAGGAGACAAGGTCTATGTTGCCAAATCCAAGGACCATTGGTTCCCTACAAGATTCAAGGATAAGAATTTAGGACCATTCACGGTGAATCAAATCCATCTCGGCCGAATGCAGCTGCGTGACAAGAAAGGAGTGATATTTGAGGCCCAAGCCACATGGGATCTGCAGATGCCGCCTTGAGAAGCGCAAAGGAAGAAGTCGGCCTAGCGACTTAAAAGTCTAGAGCTTGTAGCAAAGACTTAGTTTTGGTTTTAGACAGCTTTTACTTTGGTTTGAGACACTTTATTGTTTTGCATATTTTGTTTTCGTTTTATTTTTTAACAAGTTGCAGGAAAGAGAAAAGCACATAGAAAAGACATCAAAATCGATGTCCAGGATCGACATCGACCTAAAGGTCTACTTAGATGGGCTTATGGTTGAGGCTGAATAACACTGAAGCCTGAGCCAGAAATCGATGAGAAACATCGATATCGATGTTTAAGGTCGATATCTACCATGCCTGTTGTCTTCTTCGACTCCTGAAATTTGTGACGGTTTAGTAAGTTTTCTTCTTAACCATAGTTCTAATACAGTGAGGACACTGTAAATTTTAAGTATGGGGTGGGGGAAGGGCTTACTTGCATATTCATACTTAGTTTAGATTTGCATATTTATATTAATGCATATTTTGTATTTCGAAAAAAAAAATTTTAAAAGAAAGAGTCATGGAAGTATAAAAAAGAGCTCTATGATGCAAAATTAGATTCATTAGAGATATAACATGAAATTGCCTAGTTAAGGGAAGTCCCAATGAAGTACAAAAAGAAAAAAATAAAGTGGGATGAAAAATTTGAAGTTGCTTTTGACGTGTGCATGATAAGATGATGGAGGACTTTTTTATGAAATTTCCATACAAGTGCTTACAAGTTCATATCCTAGCCTTACCTATGCATATTTGCAAAAGTCACAAGCCATATATGAGCCTTATCATGATCATTATTACTCCACATATATACATATTGCCCATTTTATACCTTATACCCTATCCGGGGACAAGTTTGAGAATGGAAGTCATTTTTGGAGTTATATGGAGTTGTGCATTATTTATGAAGTTGTTGGCAGGAATGAAAAAATTTATGAAATATGGAAAATTTAATGAGCGAGAAAAAATCCGATCACCTCAGGAGATAAAGGTAGGTCGACCCTACTCATTGAGATGTTAGTTCGGCGAGATGGGACACAAGGTGAGGAGTCCAAAGTACTAAGTATCCGGGGCCATTCATGACACCCATGTTTGCGACTCGCGAGAAGGCAGTGCTAAGGTTAGAGAGGTAAAAGCATTAAATTGAATAAAAGAATTGAGCGATGAGTGAAAGGCGAGACATTATGAAGAAGGAATGTGGAATGTTTTGGAAAGAAAGTATGTTTCCCCGGATTTAATACCACATGGCCAAATATTAGCCCACCTTTATCCTTTTACCAATCTACTTCTCACAAGCTTGCAAAAGTCCTCTTGATTATTAATGCTATGTCGCTAAAATTGTTTTTTGCATATTACCTCCTTTTATGAGTATGAAATTGCTTTTATGCACAGGCATGGACTTGGTTGACATAAGTACCTTATCGAGGATGGAAATTGATTGTAGGGACATATGAAAAATGAATCTATGATGTTGAGGGTTTACTTTCTTCCCCTGAATGACCATTAAAGGTATTGCTTGGGGACAAGCAAGCTTAAGTATGGGGTGTTTGATGTGCGCGCAAATTGCCATATTTTCTATGCACATAAAAGTCCATTTTATCGTCTTTTGCATGCATATTAGTGGGAAAACATTGGATTAGTGTATTTTACGCTTAAATATCAAATATATGGGTCTGCACGAGTTTCTATGTGATTTCGCAGAAAACAGGATAAAAATGGACAGATTTGGAAGAGCGGAAAAAGAACTCGAAGTCTTCTGAAGAGGTCGAAATCGACTGGGGACCTCGACATCGAGTACAGCAGCGACATAGGAATCTAGCAGGAAATGAAACAGAGCATGTCAACACAGAGAGGTCGATATCGACGTCTGAAGGTCGATATCGATGTTGGCAGATCGAGCTAAATGATAGAAGTCGAGTGCCAGTCCGAATAGGAGAAGGGGAGTTCGAGATAAAGTTTCACAGAGGTCGATATCGATGTTCAAGGTCGATATCGATGTTTCCCAGCAGAAGAATCCGACTCAGATTTTGATAGAATTCTATCGGAAGCTTGCACGTCTATCCTAAAGTCGAGATTTCTTATCTTCAACATCAGATCTATCATATGAGGCTGATTTACCATAAGAGTTTTAGTTTTTACTTTATTTAAGTTTTATCTTAGAGAATAAAGATAAAGTTTCGAGTCTTTGGATAGCAAAGTTCGACATCTATATCTAGAGGCCAGTAGGGCTGAGTTTCGACATCCAATTTACATTCAATTTCAGATCCAATTACAGTAGTAACGAGTTAGAGAGAGAGAGAAAGAGAGAGAGCCGAGTGAGTTGGAGAGAAGCGAGAGCGGAGTTTTGGCTTGTTCGATTGTAATTTCTTTCAAAGTTTAATTCAAAGTAGTTTTCTTTCAATGATGATGATGATGTGCATGATGAGGAGCGAGTAGTCAACCCACTTCTAGGGTCGGGGTGAGCCCGACGATAACGATGTAGGGTAAGTGCATCAAAGGTATGACTTTTATGCGATTCCGTCTTCTATCCTATGCATGATCCTTTGTGAAAGTTAGGGACATTCATTATTTGCATTTTTGAAGCGAAAGCCACTCATATTGTGAACTTGGATTGCTTATGAATTGGTTAGTAACTCTTAGGAACTATGCAAAAGCCTCTAATCACCTAAGTGTTGATAACGGAAGTTATTTGACGGAAAGGCATTAAATTTCATAACTTTAGCATAAAACATGCATTGTTATCGTTGTGGCATGAAACCCCGACTTTGGAAGCTTTTAATTAATTGAAATCAATATAAAAGTTTTAGTTTTGTTTCTGATCATCCTTTTTAACCATTCTACTTTCTTCGAACTCTTTTCCGACAATTGGTTACGAATTACAATTTATGTGACAAACATCGGAATCGACTGTAAAGGTCGATATCGAGGTCTAACGTCGATATCGAGGTCTCTGCTCAACGTCGACTTTGCTGCTTTTGTCTTCTGCAGGAACTATACTGGAAATCGACCAGAACTGAGGTCGACATCGACCAGACACATCGATATCGAGTGTCTTCTGAGGTCGAAAGCTTTGATCGTGAGTGCAACAAGGGAAGCGCTGACATACCTCCTCGTGGATTCGATCCTGAATTACCCTACTACTACAAGGGAGGGGATTCTTGTATTATTTGTTTGAGCCAGGGAGTAGTCTAGTTGTGAATCATTTAATTTGAATTATTTGAATCCCTACAAACATCCCTCATAGAGCGAACAAATGTATATTGAAAATATGGCATTTTGCGCGGACATCACTTCTATCTAAACTCTATCCAAACAAGTAGGATAGATCTTTTATTTAAGGTAAATATAGAAAATAACTAAATAAACCTTTAGGGTAAAAAGGAAACTACCCTTAAGACATTACTTTATCTAAAATAGAGGATAAATTGTGGCTTATGTAGATAGAATTGCAATCTGCGTCTCGAAAAGCGCATCCAACCCATGTCGAAATTCAGTCCATATCGACCAGATAGGTCAATTTTGACCTCTTCATTTCTACTCGACGGGATTCATTCATCTCGATTTATGGGTCATAGTCGATATCGACTCCATCTACTCGATATCGGGTGATCTCCTTTGCTGGTCTTCTTGGTCTGTCTCGGCACTTAGTATCCATGTCGAGGTTTTAGTCGATATCGACCAGTCCTGTCAATATCGACCACTTTTCAGCTTGTCTTGAATTCTTCGTTTTGACTGCAATTTCGCTCCAATTCCTACATATTTAGGTCAAAACTTGTGCAGACTCTATTTCTTGCACATTAGCTCATTCTACACAAATTTGTATTATTTTTCAACCTTTTCTTTTGGAATTGAATGAAATATGAAGTCAAAAGATGCAATAAGAAGGGTACTAAATATGTACATCAAAACACCCTATACTTAGACAATAACCAAGTAGTAACCAACACCTACAACACACCCTTCAAGTCTTCTCCCTTGTCAAAAGCAACATCATAAGTGGTAGCAAAGCAAAGCAAGTGAATTTAACATCATAGCACATATTTGAGCGATCCATAGGCATATGCAATTTTGATCCAACTTCACAAGGATAATGTGTTTGCACTTAACTCTCATGTGTTTAGGCTATGAAGATCAACGCTCAACTCAATTCCAAACTCATAAATATTGCAATTTATAATAATCCACTTCATAACCAATTATGTAGATGCAAAAAGAACCATCAGGAGGACTTTCGCTCAATGGAAGACTTCAAAGAAGACTCCGTTCGGCGGGGTTGTAATGGGGCTTGGTATAAAATAAAAGGTATGGAATTATTTGGCTATGTGGTGCTTATAAAATTTCGGAATCAAGACTCCTAAGCCTTATCACTACTATATCCAAACCATATCTCTTACAATGATGTACTTTCCAAACTTATCTTCCATAATGCTCATCAACCTTCTTTCAAACTCTAATATGCTCTCAAAAATATAAACCTTGTATGAAATAAAAGAACTAAGGAATATTTGGCTCATGCACTATCTAACAATAATTTTTTTTTACACGAAATTAAATAAATAAATAAATGTGCATTTATTTGATGAGCCAAAAATCCTTTTACAATGTATGACAAGATGCAAATATGTACAAACCCATAATTTCTTTGCTCAAAACTAGATAATATACACTTTCTTTCCACAATGCATTATTCTAACCAATCTAAGTCTCAATTTCCAAATGGGAGTCAAGCTCAATTCGGCTAGGGATAATTTTGTGGAGTTTGCAATATAAGGCTCAGGCTAATATTTTGGCTTCAAGCAGAGATAATGAAGGGTAGGTAAAGAGAGGATAAAAATGGCTTAAAAGATGCCTCCATCATTTAATTCTCGTAAACATAAACATATATATGTATTGACTTTGAATAACTATCACAACCTTTAGAGATGCATAGGAAGAGTAAATACACTTAAGAAAGCAGAGGGATTTTTTATGTTCTCCCTATAGGCCAAAATTCTCACTAGGACAATTTTTGCTGGATTTGCTTTTTAGCCTAGGATCATATGTGCTAAATTTCATCACAAGTTCACAATCTACATAAAAAAATTTAAGAACTTAGGCTAAACCATCCAAATATGCCATAGGATTTACATGATCAAGTCAGCTATTGAGGTCTCATCATAGGACATCTAAGTAGGGTTTGAAAAACTAAAAAGTAAATATGCATTTTTTTTGTTTTTGACATTTTTTTATTTTTTTTTTGGGTTTTTTTTTAATTTTCATGAAAGTAAAAACTAAAAACTTAAACTTAAACATGAATGCAATGCGAAGAAGAAAACCAAGTTGTGACCATAAGACATGTTTCTACCCCACCCCATACTTAAAATATATAGTGTCCTCACTGTATTAAAAGAAAACCAAGGGTGAAGAGAAACTCACAGAGCAACCTGCAGATTCAGGTCGATTTCAGGTCAGTCGATGCCAGTAGTCGATGTCGAATACAGTGGTCAATGTCGATTGCATATGTCGGAGTCGAGGAAGAAATTGAAGTCGATGGCTGCTAGAAATTGGTCGATGTCGATTGCATATGTCGGAGTCCTCGATGTCGACTCCAAGAGATGGCTCGATACCAGTTGGTCAATTTCGACTGGTTTGGTCGATTTCGAGTCCCTCTGCAGAAGCTTCTTTTTTTCCTCGTCGTTCCTTTTTCATGAAACCTGAAATTGTTAGTGCATAATAGATAAAACCACAACATATCCAAAGTCTTCAAATCTCAAAAATTAAAAATTTGAAACCTAAAAACCATCTATGCGGAAATTTAAAGGGGTTTATGTACAAGCTCTAGACTTTATAGTCGCTAGGCCGACTTCTTCCGCACTTCTATCCAAGGTGGCACATGTAGGGACCATATCGCTCTCATGTCCTCTTCAGGGCTTTCAAGCTCTACTTTGAACACCGTCCCTTTCTTGTCCTTAAGCTCCAACCTTCCTGGATAGACTTTATAGATCGTCATGATTGACCCCTTCTTTCCATCCTTTCTTTTGCATCCAAGGGCGTTGCATTGCTCAATAAGTACCTTGTCGCCTGCCTTGTATTCGTTTATGGGCTTACCTATCATCTTAGTTAGGCATACAAACAAGGATACTCGCTTTAAAGGGATATTAGAATTTATCTCTAAGGGTGGAGGATTCTTACCTGGACTTACCTCGGAGTCCGAACTGTTCTCAGGGGTCAATCGATATCTAGTAGGTTGGTCGATATCGACCTCTGTCTTCTCTGTCGATGGAGGAAGGTTGAGTAGGGGGTGTCGATCTCGAGTGGGCCCAATTGATATCGACTGGCCCTGGTCGATTTCGAGTGCTGTGTTGACCCCATACTTAGCCTCTGGCAATCGACCTCTCTTTGTGCGGGTAATCCGAGTAGCTCATCGGGGAAGACGTCGGTGAAGTCTCGAACTACAGGCACCTCGATCATGCTGGGTCGGCCTCGATCCACCTCTAAGGCATAACACTAATATCCCATGCAAACCTGATCAAGAAGTCTCGCTGCTCTAACTACGCTAATCAGTGCCCCGTTCCGCTTGGGGTCACTACCCCGAACCTGGTGCTCAGTGCCATCATCTGCCAAGATCGTCATGGTTCTCGTTCGAAAGTCGATGATCGCCCCATATTGGTCCATGAAATCTATGTCAAGAATCAATTCGTGGGTCCCCAAGGTCATCACGATCAAATCGGAGGGCCACTCTCGCTCACCTATACGAATGGGGCAACCTAGGATCTAATGACTCATCCTAATCCTAACCCATTCGGCATACCCACAGTCAAGCACGGACCCCTCGTGTAGCTCAGGCTCATCCTAGAGATGCACGACTCTACTATGAAGTAGTGTGTGGCACCCGTGTCAAAAAGAATACTCAAGCACTCATCACGAAGAAATATAGTACCCGAGGCACTCGGAGTGGATCGATCCTCGACTCTCATCTGGAAGACGCGGGGCAGTGGGGGCAATACAGAACTAAATCCTCCTGAAGTTTGTCCTTGCTCAAAAGTAGACCCAGATGGTCCTACTGATGATGATCCTCTACCCACTCCGAACCCCAATGGTTCGCGGCCTCCTCTGCCTGAGCCTCTGCCTCGACCTCCAGATCTGCCTCTAGCTGATGTGTCTCCTCTCCACTGTCCCTATGGATAAGTCAGAAGTGGGGGACGGGTAGCTATGGAAAGTCTCAGTGCAGCATTAGTCGGTGGGGTCCTACCACCCTGAGGACAACGACCAGCTCGATGTCCGGTACCTCCACATGAAAAGCATACAGTAGATCTGTTTGGGAAATCTCTAATGTAATGTCCTCACTCAAAGAAGCCATGGGATGTGACGCTCCGAACGCTAATCTGTCGTCTATCAGCTGATGGTACTGGTGGTGGTGGTGCTCTCGATGGTCCTCCTCTAAATCCTCCGCGGAAAGCTCCTCGATGTCTTACATCCTCTCAGCAGTTTGGTGGCCTTGACCTCTTCACGGAGAGAATCCTCAGCTGGTAGACGACCTCTTCACATGAAAAGCATAAACATTCTCGGAGAGAATCCTCAGCTGGTCGTATAGAAGTATGACCTCCAAAAATCTGTTGAACGATACAGCTTCTAAGCTTAAAGCGTGAATAAGAACTGCAGGTGGTAACCTCATGGATAGCATCTTGATGCGACTCTCATCTGTGGTACAGAGGTGAGCACATTAGATCAGCTCCCTCTTGAACTGATAGATCATCTCGGATATGGAACGCGAAGGGTCATAAGTCATCCTCGTGAAGGTGACCTCTCGGGCAGTCTGTCTCCCAAGTGCACAATACTCTCGAAGCAGCAAAGCACGGAAGTCCTCATAGCTCTACTCATTTCGGTCCACCTTATAGACGGACCACCGGTCGAAGGCGTCCTTCCGCAGAAGTCCTACAGACAGCCTCTGTCGCTCAAAAGTAGGAGCGTCAATGAAGTTGAATATGCTGTAGATCTGTCTAAGTCAAGCCTCGACGTCCTCTCCGGTCGCTCTAAGGAAATGGGTGGGTCACAATGTCCAAGCTCTCATACCCAATCGACGCGCTTCTCAGGGTGCGCATCCACGACAACGGGCTCAACTGGCTGTGCGATGGGGATCTCTATCTCTGGTCTAACTGGCTGCTCAATGGGAATCTGAGTTCTAGTAGAGGGTCTCCAACAAGTCCTCTCAAAATCTCGATCAGTGTCGCTGATATAGCATTATTAGTATGGCATAATAGATTGCATTTAGCATAGTTTGGGTGTAAATATTGTATATTTTAGTTGCATTTATATGATTACTTGTTGAGTTGGAAGATGCGGAATCTACACAATATTATGGTTTATTTCAGGAATCGTAGATTCAAGGTAGAAGGAAGTTGAGGAAAGTTAAAAGAAGTAAAGGAGATTGCATTATCAACTAGAGACAATCACGAGCTGAGAAGCAGAAGAAATCGCTGGCCGCCCCGCAGCCGAGCTAGCCGCCCCGCGGCCCGAAGACTTCTCGAAGGATTTCGCTGATTGCCAGGCCGCCCCGTCGCCTGAACAAGCCGCCCCGCGGCCTGTGCAGAAATGCCGAATCAATTATCAACTTTAATTAGGGTTTTTATTATTACTTTTGGCATATCCTTTGTAGGCTTTTAAAAGACATTTGTAAGTTATTTTACTATTCACCTTATGCACTTTTGAGAATTGTTGAGAGCACGTTGAGCATGAGCAACTAAACTCTCGAAGGTTTCGCCTACAGTTTGGATCTTGATTGTTGAATTGTGAGTTTCTTAATCCAGTTCTTATTCCTATTTGAATGTTTTGGCTTCCTTGCGCTTAATTCTTTGAATGTGTTTTATTCTCTATGGCCTGATCAACTAGTTAGAGTAGATTCATTCAATTGCTAGGGTTCTGTAGATTCCTCGTAGTGAACCTTAACCCAAGTGGCAATCATATCCTTTTAGGACTCGTAGGACTAATTGAATGTGTAGAAAGTTGAATATATGTTAAATATCGACTCGTAGCTTGATATTCCATATACCTTGGTCAATTCATAGTCTTGATGCTATCTCTAGGTTAAATCTTAACCGTGTTAGGGTTATTTAGAGATAAGGATTACTAGGACTCGTAGGACTAGTAATTTTCCTAAGATCTGGACAAGGACATTGATAGGAAAAGAAAAGAACTAGAGGCTGAAACAAGGATCAAATTCATCAGTTAAAGTGACAAATTGTAGGTGAACCTATTTCTCTCTATTGCATTCTACAATCTTTATTTCCTTGCTTGCTTGTTTTCGCTTTGACAAAAGGCGGATCTTTTTCTCATCAAACTCTCTTTTATTGTTACTTGTGATTAAATTGATACTTGAAGTTAATAGATTTCCTTGTGGATCGACATCTTTCTTACCAACTATACTAGTTGTGAGTTTGAGTATTCTTTGGCTGGAACACGACACTTTTTCCTCTTGTCAAATTTGGCGCCGTTGCCGGGGATTTCTTTTTAGTTTCTTGTGTTGTTTAATCGCTACCCTTGGTGTGGACCACGTTTATGGTCCGCACCCGTGCTGCTAATCCATCTTTACTTCCTTTTGAATCAGAGATCGAGAGGACTATTTCCGACCTAAGGCGGGAGGTTCGCAACAACTCTAGCGAATTATCTTTTGATCAAGAAGTCGAAGGGACTGCAGAGATGGGTGACAATGCGTTAGATAACGCGAACCAAACCTTAAGGCAACTCACCGCACCGAATCTACAAACACAACCATTGGCGGTGCAGTTTTCAGCGCTTGCTGATGGGACCAAGTTCGAGTTTAAGGCTCAATGGATCCTCTTTCTACCTAAGTTCCATGGGTTGAGTGGCGAGGATCCCAACAAACATTTGGCGGAGTTCCATGGTATCATTGAGAGCATGAGACCCGCAGATGTCACAGAGGACCAAATCAAGCTGCGAGCTTTTCCTTTCACATTAAAAGATTCAGCTAATGATTGGTTTTACTATTTGCCTGCAGGGAGCATTACTACCTGGACAGAGATGAAAAGGTTGTTCTTAGAGAAGTACTTCCCTGCTACAAAGCTGAACTTTCTCAAAAAGGCCATCAGCAACATCGAGCAATTAGCAACTGAGACCCTGTATGAGTATGTGGAGCGATTTAAAAAGCTCTGCTCAAGTTGCCCCTACCATGGTTACTCACAACAGGATTTGGTACTTTATTTGCATGGAGGTTTGCTTGATGATGAGCGTCGAATGGTGAATGCCGCTAGTAGGGGTAACATTCTCAACAAGACCCCAAATGATGCTATGGAGTTGTTCTCAGAGCTTGCTGAGGGGTCTAGACAATATAGTAAGAGGGCAAACCCCCGTGGAGTACTGGCTATAGATTCTTCAAGCTCCAATTTGCAAGCTGATATGATGGAGATGAAGGAGATGATGAGAAGGATGATGCTCAAGGGAACCCCTCAAGAACTCAAGGCATGTGGGCTATGTGCTGATCCTTTACATCCAAACGATATGTGCCCACTACTTAAGGATCCTAATGTTGAGCTTATCGCCATGGGAAACTTTGTCCCGCAGAAGCCCAGGTATGGTAACTATGGTAACCCCAATCAATTCAATAATAATTATAATGCAGGTTACCAGGGGTATGGCTATGGTAATAACCAGGCCCCTTACAATCCACAAGGGGGACACCAAGAGAGGCCTCAGCAACAATTCAATTCTAGGCAGAGAGCACCCCCCGCAGGGGATCAATCAATTGAGGACCCTATCAAGACCCTCACTAGGATAGTCATGAGCCAGGTTGAGCACTCAAAGAATCTTGAGAAAGAGTTAGGTCAATTGGCTCAATCGCTAAGTGAATTGCAAGCTAAGGACTCAGGAAAGCTACCATCTCAAACGGTGGTGAATCCTAAGGAGAACGTCAGCGCAATAACGCTAAGAAGTGGTAAGGAACTGATTACTACTCACCAGGATGACGAAAGCTATGGAGAACCTGACTTGCATAAAGAAAAAGGAGAAAAAGAGTTGCGGAATCACGAGCCGCCCCGCGGCCACCCTGAGCTGCCCCGCGGCCAAAGCGATTCTGCAAATGCAGATTTCGGCGAGCCGCCACGTGGCCACACCCAGCCGCCCCGCGGCCTTGCCCCTGACAAAACTTCCGATTCATATGTAAGACCTGAATTCCCTCCTTTAAATTCTTACAAACTTGTTCCTCCTTTTCCTAAAGCTCTTAGAGATACAAGAAGGCTTGAGAATGACAAAGAGATCTTTGAGACATTCAGTAAGTGCGAGGTAAACATTCCCTTACTCAAATTAATTAAAAACATTCCTCGTTATGCTAAATTTCTTAAGGAGCTTTGCACCATAAAGAGGAATAAGAATTTGAAAGGGAAGCAGATGATTAAGGTAAGCGAACATGTGTCTGCTGTGTTTCAAAAGCGTATGCCTAAGAAATGTAGCAACCCTGGCATGTTTACAATCCCATGTGTGATAGGTGAGACTAAGTTTGATAAAGCTTTGTTAGACTTAGGTGCATCTATTAATGTTTTACCTTATTCTCTATATGAATCATTAGGCTTAAGACCTTTGCATGAGACTAGAGTGGTGATCCAACTAGCGAACCGCTCAAATGCTTATCCTAGAGGCATAGTAGAGGATGTTTTGGTCATGGTTGACAACTTGATCTTTCCTGCTGACTTTTTTGTCTTAGACATGGAGCATGGTAAGCAAGAGGCCCCTATTCTCTTATGAAGGCCCTTTTTCAAGACTGCTAAGACAAAAATTGATGTGTATTCTGGCTCATTGACTATGGAATTCGATGGTGAGAAGGTTGAATATAATATTTATAATACAATGAAATTCCCTTCTGACGATCCTTCCTTATGCTTTGTAGATGTCATTGATACTTATATGAAGGATACTTTTGATGTGAGTTGTGTAGATGACTTGCAGGTTGCTCTAGAAGCTCCTATTGAGGAGTTGTCATTGAATTATGCTTTGTCTACTAACCTGCAGGAGACCATAAGAGACTTGTCCAACCTCCCAACTCATTTGCAGGTAGGCATCTCTATGGAACTAATCGGTTCGAGCGAGAAGCTCTTACCTTCTATTGTGCATGCACCTATTGTTGAGCTCAAGCCACTTCCTGAGCATTTGAAGTATGCATTCATGGGGGAAGGTGATACCTTGCCTGTTATCATCTCCAACAAGCTTACTAAGGAACAAGAAGACAGGTTGGTGGCGGTGCTCAAAGAATATAAGACCGCTCTGGGATGGACCATAACAGACATCAAGGGAATCAGCCCAGCTACTTGCATGCACAAAATCTTTTTAGAAGAGGGAGCCAAAACTTCCAGGCAACCTCAACGGAGACTCAACCCACCTATGATGGAGGTAGTAAAGAAGGAGGTGTTGAAACTCCTTCAGGCAGGTATGATCTATCCCATCTCTGATAGTCAATGGGTTAGTCCAACGCAGGTAGTACCAAAGAAGGGGGGCATAACAATGGTTGAGAACAAAGAAGGTGAGTTGGTCCCTACCAGAGTCCAATCAGGCTAGAGAGTCTGTATCGATTATCGCAAGCTGAATGCGGTAACTCAAAAAGATCACTTTCCCTTACCTTTTATTGATCAGATGCTTGAACGGCTCGCTGGTCGTCCATATTATTGCTTTTTAGATGGATATTCAGGTTACTTTCAGATAGCCATCGCACCGGAGGATCAAGAAAAGACGACATTCACTTGTCCGTTTGGCACTTTTGCATATCGCAGGATGCCTTTTGGCTTGTGCAACGCTCCTGGGACATTCCAACTGTGTATGGTAAGCATTTTTTCTGAATATATAGAGCAATTCATTAAGGTGTTTTTATGGATGACTTTACTGTACATGGTGATAGTTTTGATGCTTGCTTAAACCATTTAGCACTTGTGCTTAGAAGGTGTGTTGATACTAACTTAGTGCTCAATTCAGAGAAGTGTCACTTTATGGTTGAGGAGGGCATTATTTTAGGTCACATTGTCTCACATAAAGGGATTGAGGTTGATAAGGCGAAGATAGACATCATTCAATCATTGCCTTATCCTACTAATGTGCGTGAAGTGCGTTCTTTTTTAGGCCATGCAGGATTCTACCGCAGGTTCATTAAGGATTTCTCAAAGATCACCTCACCCTTGTGCGAGCTACTGAAGAAGGAGGTCACTTTTGCTTTTGATGAGAAGTGCAGGATGGCGTTTGATGAGTTGAAGACGTGTCTTACTAGTGCACCAATTATACAAGCGCCAAATTGGTCCCAACCCTTCGAATTGATGTGTGACGCGAGTGACTACGACGTGGGAGCCGTGCTTGGACAAAAGAGGGGAAGAGCTCTCATGTGATCTACTATGCATCTCTGACGTTGAATGGCGCCCAAAGGAACTACTCAACTACAGAGAAGGAACTTCTTGCTATTATTTTTGCCCTTGAGAAATTTAGATCTTATTTGCTTGGTACAAAAGTTATTGCGTATACTGATCATGCAGCGCTTCGTTACCTTTTGACGAAGAAAGAGGCCAAGCCAAGATTGATTAGATGGATCTTGCTCTTAAGCGAGTTTTACATCGAAATCAGGGACAAAAAGGGTGCTGAGAACCTTGTTGCAGATCATTTAAGTCGTATATTACAGGGAAAGAATGGGCAGGACGAGCAATCACCTATCTTGGGGAGTTTTCCTGACGAAGAATTGTTTGAGGTGCTCAGCGTCTCCAGCTGCCCCGTCGCCTGCCTAGCCGCCCCGCGGCCACCTATCGCCGGCCGCCCCGCGGCTGACCCTGGCTACCCTGCGGCTTCTGCAGAATCTGAAATTGAACTTCTTTTGAAGGTAAGTTCTATTCCCCGCCGTTGGTTCGCTAATTTGGTGAACTTTTTAGTTTCGCAGGAGTTTCCACCCAACTTTTCCAAGGCTCAAAAGGACAAGATATGCCATGATGCTCGCTTCTACGTTTGGGATGATCCATACCTATGGAAGCATTGCGCTGATCAAGTGATACATCGGTGTCTTCCCGACGATGAGGTACAATCTGTCCTTAATTTCTGTCACTCACATGAATGTGGTGGGCACTTTGGACCACAAAAGACAGCAAGAAAGGTACTTGAGGCAGGGTTTTTTTGGCCGCATATATTTCGTGATTCATATGCTTTTTGCAAATCCTGTGATTGCTGTCAGACAGTTGGGAATCTTTCTAAGAGGAATGAGATGCCGCAAACTCGCATGATATTTTGTGAGATTTTTGATGTTTGGGGCATTGACTTCATGGGACCATTCCCTAACTCGTTTGGAAACTTGTATATTTTGCTTGTGGTGGACTACGTCTCCAAGTGGGTGGAGGCGAAGGCCACCAGGACTGATGATTCAAAAGTAGTTGCAGGTTTCCTCAAAGAGCTATTCTCTAGATTTGAAGTGCCGAAAGCATTGATCAGTGATCAAGGGACTCATTTCTGCAATAAGACGGTAAGTGCTTTATTAAAGAAATATCATGTTACGCAGAGAGTGTCTACTGCATACCACCCCAGACTAATGGGCAAGCTGAGGTGTCTAATCGCGAGATTAAGACTATCTTGGAGAAGACTGTTGCCCCAAACAGGAAGGATTGGAGTGTAAGACTTGATGATGCTCTCTGGGCTTATCGAACGGCTTACAACACTCCCATTGGATGTCTCCATTTCGATTAGTTTATGGAAAGGCTTGCCATCTTCCTGTCAAGCTCGAACATAAGGCATACTGGGTGGTGAAACAATACAATATGCAAATGGATGAAGTTGGGAAGTTCAGGAAACTTCAGCTGCAAGAGCTGGAAGAGTTGAGATTAGATGCCTATGACAACTCCGTCACTTATAAGGAGAAGACTAAGGCATGGCACGACAAGCATATTTTGCGAAAGGACCTCAAAGTTGGGGACAAGGTCCTCCTATTCCAATCGCGCCTTCATCTCTTCCCAGGTAAGCTTCGCTCTAGATGGGCAAGGCCATATGTGATTACTAATGTCTTTTCTCATGGTGCAGTAGAGCTACTCAATGAGAGGAATGGAGACATTTTCAAAGTAAATGGTCATCGCGTGAAGCCATATTATGAGAACTTTGTTAAAGAGGATGGTGATGAGTTGGTACTCCATGAACCAAGCACTGAGGATCACTAAGGAGGCATAACGTCGAGCCTACGACGTTAACTAAAGGCGCTGCTTGGGAGGCAACCCAAGGTAAGTAGTTTAGATGTTCTTTTCTTATTGCATTTAGTTATTTTCTTTTAGTTTAGTTTTGGTGTTTCGGCATACTAACCCCACAGGGTAAAAAGAAGATGAGATGAGCAGAAAAGGGGCAGGCCGCCCCGTCGCCAGCCTGGCCGCCCCACGGCCGCGGCAGCGAGCGAAAATCTCTTCATAATCGTCGGCCGCCCCATCGCCTAGCTTACCGCCCCGCGGCCCCTGACGGAGGATAAAAAATTTTGGGACCCGTGTGGGCCCCACCTGCTATACCCCTTTAACCCTATCAACTCCTTTAACTTCCCATGTGTCCCCAGCCGCCCCCACGCCACTTTCATCTATCTTCATCTATCTCCTCTATCTTCATCTTCCACATTCAACCTCCACAAGAAAACCCCAACCTCCATTAAAGCTCTTCTTCAAAGCTTCAATCTTCACAAAACTCACTCCTTTTCTCCAATATCTTCCATTATCCACCTATATCTTTCACCAAACCACCCACAATCTCCTCATTCTTCCTAGATCTAAACTAAAAACACTCGATTCAAAGGATCTTCAAGGTTTTGGGAGAAACCCACCGCGAAGGGATGATTTGGAGACGTCGAAGACCAGATCCGACGTCGGAGGTTCAGATCCGGTGGTTTTCTGAGGCCGCCCCGTTGCCAGACCAGCTGCCCCGTGGCTAGCCGTCGCCGGCCGCCCCGTCGCCAGCCTTGTCGCCCAGCGGCCACCTGTCGCCGGCCGCCCCATCGCCTTCCCCCGCCGCCCCGCGGCCACTGAAGAAACCTCCATTTTCGTGAGTTCTTACTTCAAACTCTTTCTTGGGTTAATTTCTTAGCTTTAAGCGAACATGTCTAGACCCCATGGGATGAGTAGGAGTCATAAGGAGAAGTGGAATGCGTTGAATACTAGGAATTTCTTTCAAACCAAGTTTTTTCACGAACCTACCCTTCGGATGTTATAGATGGATGTATGTACTAGGCAATTGTTAGAACATGGAGGCCTAGGGAATTTCTAAGATAAGAATGCTCCGACCTATTCGGGTTTAGTTAAGGAGTTCCTGGCTACTTTGAGTGTGCGGTCAACATCTATCGAGTTTAGGTTATTGGGGCGGGAGTTCACGAGGATAAAGGAGAGAGTGGGACAGATTTTTGGAGTTACAGCTGCACCCACCGCAGGTTGGTTTGATGTGTCAAAGGGAGAGAGGCCTATTTCATTTTGGCTTGCGGCGACTAGGGTGCCTTTTGAGGCCAAGAAGGGCCAATACAACTCGAGTATTAGGCACCCTGCACTACGGCTGATCCATAAGGTTTTAGCCAACACTTTCTTTGCCCAGGCTGAGGTCAACAAGATCTCACTTAGGGATATGTCATATTTGTGATGTCTGACGCCAGAGAGCCTAGTAGTTCTAGGTTAGGTGGATTTGTTCCTTTTCAACTGTAGGGACATCATAGACAAGCACAAGACGGCGACGATTAGCTTTAGGGGTCTCATCACTCTTATAGCATGGGATTGTCTTGATTTGAGCGCTATCCCTGGTGTCCTGCATGGTTCATTTCTATATGATGAGGCCCAGCTGAGGAAAGCTGGCCATTTGGAGGGGAGAGCGCCGATGTGGGTCTGGAGGACAGGCCATCTTGGGGTGATTCAGCTTAGATTACCCCGGCCACTTCCTTTTGGTCCTTCGGCAAAGGATTTCTTCATGGGCGATGAGGATGATGAGGATGAGGATGATGGAGATGACGTTGATGATGGTGGTGTTCCTGAGGTGCAGACGGATGTAGAGGGTGGGGGTACTGGACCTTTTGGCACAGCTGGAGTAGGTGCTGGTCCAGGTTATTATGAGCTTGAGTAGAGGATGATGGCGATGTCTCTACGACACGATACTATGTGGGAGCAGCAACAGCAGATGGCCCTCCACCAGGACACCATGTGGCAGCATCAACAGATGATTTCCCATCGTCAGGATGCTATGTGGGATCATCACCAGCAGCTCTACGTTGACATAGGAGACATCCGTCGCGATGTTCGTGGACTGATGACTAGCATGACGGATATGTGTGAGAGCCAGGCAGAGATGCGGCGCTTACAGGAGCAGGTGCTCCACAGACAGCAGGCTGCATGGGAGGCTCAGGAGCCGCAGAGACAGAGACAGGAGGAGTTCTTTCGATTTGCCTACCCTCAGTTCCCACCCTACCCGCCACCACCACCTCCACAGTGATCATGTTAGTTTTTCTTTTTCTTTTCTTTTCCCTTTCATTTTATTTTGATGTTTTCGCCATTGAGGACAATGTCAGAATTAAGTGTGGGGAGAAGACTTGCATGACATGTTAGGTTTGTATTATACTTTATGTTGCATTTTGACTTTAGATTGCATGTTGGAATATTTTAGTTGATGTTAGTCTATGTTATTTGCGCAAAAAAAATCGTAAAAAAAATTCCGAAAATTATATTATTTATGTTATTATATTTATGCATTAGCTAGGATTAGGTCTCAATTTCCCACATGGATGCCACTTTTCCTCTCATTTATTTATTGAGACTTATGCCCCATGATGTGCTTGGATTGTTGAAAACCTTTGATATCTAATTTCCACACTATTTGGTGAGCATAATTGGTTAATGATTGAGCACATAAGATATTTTGATTTTGGGTGATCTTGAAGTTCTAGACATGACCTGGTGAGCTATTTTGGCCTATATTTGGACAAAATATATTATGTCCTCTTGCTTATTGAGTGTACTCTCTTTAATTGCTTCCTCTTTGGCTTGCATTTAGATATCTTATTCAAGGCTGCATATTATGATTTCTGCACAAGACTTAAAGATGATTGAGGCACCTTTATTAGCCCTATTCGACTCTATTCCCACCTTGCATATTATCCTTTGCTTGAAGCCAATATTAAGCCTAATTGCCTATTCTTTTGAGCTCCACAAGATTTTTCCATAGCCAATTATAGCCTGACCCATCCGGGAATTAGGAATAGTTGGTGAATATTCATATTGTGGATGGTGGTTTGAGTGATGGATTGTATGTTTGGAGTACTTTTATGAGATGTTTTGATTCTTGCTAGTAGTTTACACATTACTTGGGACCTAAGGAGGATAAAATTCACTTAGGGGTAAAAGTGAAGGAAAATCATTTGATATAGCATGAAGAAGAGCATATGAAAAAAAAAAGAAAAGAAAAAAAGAAGAATAAGAGAATGAGTTGAGTATGGTTCCCGGATTATGAGCACCACATGGCCTAAATTGTTCCATACCTTATGTTTTCTACCTTGGCCCCATTACAACCCAATTGAAAGACCGCATGATTTTTGTTGTGTGTAGAGTCACCAGCGGTGGAGAGCTAGAACACTGGTGCAAGACTATTGTAGCTAAGCTTTTAAAGATTGAGTTTGAGCGTAAATATTTAACCCTAAACACTTGAGTGAGAGTGAAACACATATTCTTTGTGAGGTCTAGAATGGATATGGTTTCTTGATTTCATTGATCATTAATATTATGTGCTATGATGTTGTTAATCTATTGTGTTTGCTAGTTTATCCTACACTTAAAGAATATTGGGGTTGATACATTAATTGCTATTCTGTGGGGTTGCAAGTTACTTTTTCTATTGCTTGAGGACAAGCAAAGGTTCAAGTGTGGGGGAATTTGATATAGCATTATTAGTATGGCATAATAGATTGCATTTAGCATAGTTTGGGTGTAAATATTGTATATTTTAGTTGCATTTACATGATTACTTGTTGAGTTGGAAGATGCGGAATCTACACAATGTTATGGTTTATTTCAGGAATCGCAGATTCAAGGTAGAAGGAAGTTGAGGAAAGTTAAAAGAAGTAAAGGAGATTGCATTATCAGCTAGAGACAATCACGAGATGAGAAGCAGAAGAAATCGCTGGCCGCCCCCTGGCCGAGCTAGCCGCCCCGCGGCCCAAAGACTTCTCGAAGGATTTCGCTGATCGCCAGGCCGCCCCGTCGCCTGAGCTAGCCGCCAAGCGGCCTGTGCAGAAATGCTGAATCAGTTATCAACTTTAATTAGGGTTTTTATTATTACTTTTGGCCGATCCTTTATAGGCTTTTAAAATACATTTCTAGGTTATTTTACTATTCACCTTATGCACTTTTGAGAATTGTTGAGAGCACGTTGAGCATGAGCAACTAAACTCTCGAAGGTTTCACCTACAGTTTGGATCTTGATTGTTGAATTGTGAGTTTCTTAATCTAGTTCTTATTCCTATTTGAATGTTTTAGCTTCCTTGCCCTTAATTCTTTGAATGTGTTTTATTCTCTCTGGCCTGATCAACTAGTTAGAGTAGATTCATTCAATTGCTAGGGTTTTGTAGATTCCTCGTAGCGAACCTTAACCCAAGTGGCAATCATATCCCTTTAGGACTCGTAGGACTAATTGAATGTGTAGGAAGTTGAATATATGTTAAATATCGACTCGTAGCTTGATATTGCATATACCTTGGTTAATTCATAGTCTTAATGCCATCTCTAGGTTAAATCTTAACCGTGTTAGGGTTATTTAGAGATAAGGATTACTAGGACTCGTAGGACTAGTAATTTACCTAAGATCTGGACAAGGACATTGATAGGAAAAGAAAAGAACTAGAGGCTGAAACAAGGATCAAATTCATCAGATAAAGTGACAAATTGTAGGTGAACCTATTTCTCTCTATTGCATTCTGCAATCTTTATTTCCTTGCTTGCTTGTTTCCGCTTTGACAAAATGCGGATCTTTTTCTCATCAAACTCTCTTTTATTGTTACTTGCGATTAAATTGATACTTGAAGTTAATAGATTTCCCTGTGGATCGACCTCTTTCTTACCAACTATACTAGTTGTGAGTTTGAGTATTCTTTGGCAGGAACAACGACACGTTTTCCTCTTGTCAGTCGTTCAGTCCATCTGTCCCCATACGTCCTCCGGCTAAGGAGCCGGAATCTCCGCTCTCTCAGGGACTTGAACCCCGTCGCCTCTCTCATCCACCATAGCTCGGCGAGGTCATCCTCAGCCTCTACGTGCTGGGCACCCACTCCCAACTGGTCCATGATGTATATCGACCATTACTGTTGCATGTCCGTGGATTAGTTTAACACCCAGCATAGACGCACTCAACGAGAATTATAATGATCCCATTCAAGGGGGGTCGCCCTTGGGCCCAGTTTATATATAAACACACAAGTTGTCTAGAAGCAGCTCTTCAAGGAGCAACTGACCAGAAAGGGCAACTACCTCCGGATCTCTATGTCCTACCCCGCTACTCCAACCACCATGGTGCAAACTCCTTAGAGTCTTCTAGGTCCATTTCTAAAGTTCAAGCTAAGTTTTGCCTACCCGTTTCCCAAAGTCTACATCCAATAGGGATGTTCTATCGCATTTTTACTTACACGAGTTTCCCCTTCCAATTTTTATTTTCCTAAGTCAATTTCATTAGGTTGAGTCCTTTTATTATTCTAGCCATATTAAATTCATTTTTCCCTTTTTACAACATTGTCAAAACAATTTGAAATTCATAGGCGGTTTCCAAAACATACGGTCGACCATTTGGTACCGGAATTTACAACCTGGCTTTGATACCAACTTAAACGACCCAAATATAAATATTCGGGTTATGTTTCGAAGGTTGGATACCTTCGTTCGGCTCTTGCAATCCAGGTACAGGTAGAGGTTTCAAAACCTCAAGTGAGAGTGTTAAAAGTGGGGATTTCGAACCCCAAACCAAGCGTAGGGTCGTTGGGTACCCTTAACTTGTCCTATGAGACTATATCGCTAAATACGTTTTATGTAAATCGACGGGAAACAAAAATAGAGTACAACTTGCCACGACGAGGCCGGGTCAAAACCAAAACATGAAATCTCTAATCACGTGAAATACTTAAGCCGAGTGACAAGTGAGTTCGATTTGATCGCCTGAGCAAGTCCCCGTCATAGAAGCATGGAGGTTACATGATCTACAAACAAACCCTCAAAAAATATGTGCATGGCATGGGATCAGACCGAGGCCCTATCTCACTCTATTCCCAGAAGCATGCATATACATACTTTGTACCTAATAAAGAAAGCGATAAAAGGCTCAAAGAATGCCAAATGGTATATCCCTCTCCTTCCTCTACCCCCCTCCCTGTTAAGGTGGAGCCTGACCAGTACGGGCTATAGCATAGCAATCGCCATCCACAGATGGTATATGTGTGCATCAATAGTCTTGTAATCATGCTCATATGGTGACTAGAGCCCGCAAGCTCAACTCTAATCTGACTCGATGGAGGACAAGCCCGATGGGAAGTGCTCGTCCTATGACTCGATGGTGAAAACTTTGGATTTTAGGGTTTTGATTTTTGAAATGGATGATGAAGTGAGAGAGAGAGGATGGAGGCTCAGATTTTTATGAGGATTTTCTGAGAATTTGGGGATTGGTGCTTTCTATATATAGGGGCACACTTAGGGTTTAATGAGGATAAAGACAAAATAATAATGGTGGTAGTGGGAAGATGAGAGAGAATGAGTGAGAGAGATAGAGTGAGGGTGAGGCCGGCTAAGAGAGAGAGAGAGATTTCGCTCATCCGACCTTAAGTCCGGACTATCTATTCTGAAATCTGACTCGAGTTTTAAATCCGTTTCAAACGACTCAAAAGACTCTATGCTTTAAATCCAAATAGTATAGCGGGATTTAGCTCAAAAATCTATGTTTTAAAACATGCTGGGATTATTTTCAAAGACTTTCCATTTTTAGAAATGCACTCGAGAACGGGTTTTCCGAAACTTTCCAATTTTAGCAATTAAATACTTATTTAAAATTCCGGTCTTTACAGGTATATTATCCCAACAGCTTACAATGGAACAGAGGGATGCTTTTTTTATAATCTATTTGAAATCTTATCCTACTGCATTATGTGTTTGCATAGGTTGTTGTTTGCCTCATGCTAAGGAAGACTTTACCACTCATGAATGAATTATGTACAAGTAAGTTTATATTTTGGCTTATATTTCAGTTCGATGATACAATGACTTTGCTCTCTCTTGTTTTGTTCGCTCTGCATTCATTGCTTGTACTGCCTGATGTGGTGTTTGGTTCATGGATTTGGATGCTTAATTGTTGAGTTGCCTTTTGTTGTTTTAGAATAACATATAAATTGAATTTGATACACTTTTTGATTTGAGATTTGGTTGTATAAATAAATCAAACAATGCATTGTTAAGTTGTAGAAATATGTTGTTATGTCTCTAGCTAATTATATAGGGATTTTTGTTGTGTTGTGTGTAGGCAAGGGGAAGGTAGTATGTTATCTCCAGCTGAGTTAACAGATTTCTTAGATTTGGATCAGGGGCAGACCGAGACCGAGTATGAGGAAGACTACAAGTGCAAGTTTCCAAGGCTTGCATGCATACTACAAGAAAAAGCTATAATTGTGTATGGGGCAAGGGGAAGATGGTGATTGTAGAAAGCTTCGTTGTCTCATTTTTGATATTCCCACATTGTTTTGAACAAAATCCCGAAAAGTTTTAAACAAAAGCCTGAAAATGTTATGATGAAATTCCCAAAATGGTTGAATAAATCCCCCGAAAAGCGTTTGGAAAATAATCTTAGTCATAGTAATAACATTTCCTCCCTAAACATTCAGCTTGTTCTCGGAGGTTTACACACAAATTTTTGTCTGATGTTTGATCTTCCCTTTTTGGCCCGTATTTGTTCCTTTTTTGGCATGGGGTCGTTTCTTTGGCTTCAGTTGCATTTAGTTCCGAATTGGGTTGCAATATCGAGTGTTCCGTATGATTGAGTGGATCGGCACTTCAGTGATCCGCACTTCTGCAGGTTTCACCTTTTCCGGTGATGAGTTACTATTCTCCGCCTTCTCCGCCTTCCCGTGTTCTCGGCATTCGTGGCTCGCCTTGGATCTTCCACGACTTCCCCGCTGGCTAATGACTTTTATGGGTTGTTTGGGTTTTTTCTTTTATTCTTGGTAATTTGTGTTTTTCGTTTGTTGTATGTTTGATGGTGCGCCATCTGTCAACCCGTCGACCTCTCAAGGTGTCAGACATATCTGACCCTCGAATTCTTACCTTATAAAAAAGATGGAGATTGCCAAAAAAAAAAGTTAGCTCATGTACTGTTTGCCAAATCTTGTGACACCTCTTTTTTTTTCCAAATCCACTTTGTTAGGAAAATCTTATCATGGTTTGTGAAACTATAACAATAGGACCTTCCACAACTTCAAAAAATATCGTTACCATCTTTACCCTATCAATAGAAGCCCTTAATGATATCAATCTCAAATTTGACGACAAATGATCGTTGTTTGGAGCCTTGTATATATGAATGAACAACAATTACCCGTCTACCCAATATCGATCACCTGTCACACTTTTTGTGTTACACTCAGAGGCGGAGCTGAGGGGAGCCTAGGGGTCACGTGACCCCCCCTCCCCATTTGACGAACTACCTAGATGTATTTTCCTTGCCGATATCTTCGTTTTTATATATAATACCCCTTAATCTGACATCTGAGTAAAAAGTTATGAATGTTTAAAAATTAAAGGTATATTAATCATTTTAATTTTGTTTCAATAGACTATAATGCTTTTATATTTTACTTAAATTAACATTTACATACTATAATTCATCTCAAAAGCTTCGAAATGAGAGGTTATACTAATCATTTCGATAATTAGATAAGAAATTACGCAAGTTTAAAAATTTTATATCTAGTTATACATTATTATAGGTTACAAGTGCAACAAGTTATATATTAACTATGATTGTTATTCAAGTCAAACAAGTCTAGTATTGCTTGATTATAGTTAGCTCATTTAGAAACAAGTCAAGCTGGAGTAGAAGCTATATTTGAACTTGAGCTCATATTCAACTTGTTTAGTAAATGAACGAGCTTTAGCTAAGTTTTTTTTTTCCAAGTATTATGCATCCTTATATTGCCTTCTCATGACATGGTAACTTAAAAGAAAATTTGTAAATTTTACAAAATTCGTGTTATTTGAGTTTCAATCGAGCATAGCTAAACTTTGAATCGAGCTTAAACATGTGCTCATAATCAACTCATTTTGTAAATGATGCTAGATCCGAGCTTTAATTGAGCAAAACTCGAGTCAAGCTCTAGCTACTGAGCTCATACAACAACCATAATCTTAACTTAATGTTTATTATATTGTGTTTCCTATACTTATTTAGTTAATTTTTTTCTCGGATATTTCATTTATATATTTATATTTCTTTTTTTTACGCGAAATAAATAATAGCATTTTTATCATAAATCGATGATATTTTATTTTAAAATAACATCATTTATTATCGTATTATATATAATTCTTTATACCAATTTAATCCAAAACTATGTTATAAATGTATAAACTAGAGCTTCGACCAACCCAACCACCTCCAGTTGTGTCCCTCTCCGAAATTTTTCTAGCTCCGCCACTGGTTACACTCTCTATTATACTTTGTAAATTTGATCTAAATTATGAAATGACATCTTAGGTTTAAACATATATATAAATCTTAAGTGGTTAAAGCATAAAAAATATATATTTTGCATGTATATTTTAATATTTTAGTTTCTTAGTGTTTATGCACCTAAAAAATATAGGGTGTCCCTATATACATTGCAAATCCGCGGATTAAAAGCTGCTAATCAACGTCAGATTTGACGTTGTAACGTTAATTATAGTACAATGTCGGATCCAACGTTGTAATATGTGGTATGCAACGTTGTGAATCTAAGGCCAGGACGGGGTGGGTTGGGTAGATTGCAACGTCCAATTGGATGTTGTAAAGTGGGCTTTCAAAATGCAACATTCAATCCGAAGTTGTAAACTGTGCTTTCAAAATGCAACATCCAATCAGACGTTGTAACAACGTTGAATTCAACGTTGTTACAACGTCCGAATTTTTTTTCCAAGGCAAATTACTAATACATGATCAATATGTTGGATCCGACGTTGTAACAACGTCTAATCCGACGTTGTAACAACGTCTAATCCGACGTTGTTACAACGTCCAATTGAACGTTAATTTGCGGTGTATATAGGGAACCCGAAAATATATATTTTACATGAATATTTTAATGTTTTAGTTTCTTATGGTTTATGAACCTAATCATATGCTATCTTTTTATAAGAGGCTAAAAACTTATAAACATACACATTAAACGTCAATTTTTTTTTATGCTTTAGCTTTTATGGGTTATAGATTTAAACCTAAATTATCTTATTTTTCTTAAATTTAATTATATTTATAATTTATATCAATTTAAGAGATGTAACCGAGGGTAACATTGAAAAGTGTAATAGAGGATCCAAAACAGATGACACGATAATATCTTATCCCACGCAGTCTACCACCATGCATCCAATATCCCTTGTATACTTTTCATGATACGTTTAAAATAGAACCAAAAAAAAAAAAAACACGTTCCCACATTGGTTAGATCCCCAAATAATTTTGCCGACCATTAAAGCGATACAACCACTCCCTAAATAATTGACATCTATTAATTAAAATGATGTAACCACTGATAATATAAGATACTCCCTCTTATCCGAATAACTGACACTTTATATATATATATATCCAATTTTAGACTTTTGAAAAAAGTTTAATATAAAAATACAAATAATTAAAATTTTAGCAAATAAATAATATGAACAAACCAATAAACAAATAATGACAATATATATGCAGTTGGAATAATAGTAGTGTCTTTGAAATCAAAATAATAAATGAGACAAATTTGAAAAATGAATTTTTTAACATTAATAGTTAAAGTTCAAATATTTTATTCAGCTAAAAAGTGCTCAAACAATCAATTATGCAGATTTGGATAGAATCTAAATTACTTCCATAATAATAATAATAATATTATTATTGTTGTTATTGTTATTGTTATTATTATTATTATTATTATTATATAATAAAGCAAAAGTTGTCCTTGTCAAGTGTTGGCCTTTACTTGGTCAATAGATTTTTAACCAATTGAAAATTTTTTGTTAATCAATGGAGTACAATATAGCAATATGTACTAGAAGTAGAATTTTACCAAGTTTTTATCTGGCTGTAACTAATTAATATAGCATTATATATATGCTTAAGATAAGATTCTACTCCAGTTTAATATCGATATATTATTATATACTTATAAGATTTTACCCAATCATTAGATATTGATATATCTTTATAAGATTTTATCCAATGTCTTTAAATTTATATGCTAAAGATAAGCGTTAATCATATTTTTAACCAGTTCTAATTAATCAGTATATATATATGATTTTATAGTTACGATCATCATATATCGATATATATTATTATATGCTTAATTAATATTTTATCCAATTAATTTCATGAGACAATGATATATTTTTACAAGATTTTATCTAATTTCATTAAATATTTAAAATTCTACCAATTTCTTTTAGTTCAATTAATTATTAACAATTTTTTCAACTTATCGTTTATATCCAAAATTAATCACATAATTCCACCAAAACAATATTGAAAAAATTAATTATTTGAACGAGTGTTAATACAAAAAAATTTAAAATTAAAATTTAAAAAAATTAAAAATATATAGACTTCCGTATAGTATAGTATAGTACGTAGTAATTAGGGTTTATAGCCGGTTAAGTACAAAAACATTTACACATTTTTTAAATATCAAATACAAAAATTTTGATATTGAACGCAAAGGCACGAGTACTACTGAAATTAATTGTATAATTTGTTAATATACACGTTTCGAAATTCTATATAATAGGGGCCAACTTGTGCATTATTGTATAGCAACCTACACAGCTTGAGCTTAGTGTTTAATTTGTGAGTGGTACCGAGTGAAAAATGGGTCTCAAGGGAAAGCTGACAGCTGAGGTCGAAGTCAGCTCCAATGGGCATTACATTCATGAATTCGTTGCTAAGAAACCTCACGAAATCTCCAAAATTTCCCCTTCTCACGTCCAAGGTTGTCAGCTTCATGAAGGCGAATTCGGCAAGTCTGGTTCCATTATTTACTGGAACTATACTCTCGGTACATCAAAACATATATATATAATCCGTTAACATATATTGTTTTCTTCGTTATATGATAATGGTTCATCTAAAAACAAGATTTGTTTGAAATGATTCCCTAAGAAGTTTTTTTTTCTTTTTTGTTGTTGGTTTTGCAACTTCAATTCTTGATATGGTAGACTGGAAAGCAGTGGCTGGAAAGAACATTGTTGAAGAGGTGAACGATGTGAACAAGACGATAACACTTAAGGTGATTGAAGGACACCTCTTGGAGGAGTATAGTAGCTTTGAAGCCCACATCTATACGACGGAGAAAGAGGTTAAATGGATTCTCGAGTATGAGAAACGACACGAAGACGTGCCTCACCCAACCAAGTTGTTGGACATACTCAATGTCATCAAGCACATCGATGATTATCACCTCAAAGCCTAAATTTAGGTCGACACAGATATATAGCCGATCATTCTGTGAAAACTAGGTTTATCAACCTAATTTTCAGTGAATGATTGGTTAATTAGATCACTTCGCAATTTATCTATGATAAATAAAAAGGGTGTGGTTGCTTTTTATTGAACTTGCTTGTTACATCTATGAACGCTGTTGTATATATATATGTATTATTTGTTATGTTAATTGTGAAAGATATTTATCGTTATGTGTGTATAATATGTAGCATGCATGTCGATCTAATAATTATAAAATCGGCTATATGATATTCGATGTACATACGTGTGTAGAGCTGGTAATTCGGGTCATCTGGCCAAGTTCGGGTCGATCACATTCGGGTCGGGTCACTGATGTGTCGGGTCAACACCGTCAAAATTTCTGTGTCGGGCTTGGTCGGGTCAGGTCGGGTCAGATTCGGTCAAAATGAAATTCAGATTGGTCGGCTTTCGGTCATAATTGGGTTGTACCCATTCGGATTTTCGGTCAGAATCAGGTCGGTCTCATTCGGGTTTCGAGTCAATACTCAGGTCGGTCTCGATCATTTAGGTTTCAAGTGGAAGCGGGTCTACGTTTGTTTCAAACTTTTAATTGTTTGGGTTGAATTTGTTGATTCATGTTCGTTCGGGACTTTCGGGTAATCAATTTTATTAAATTGAATATGTAATTCATGTTATTTATGTATTTCAAAAAGTATTTTTAGTAAAATTAAATATGATTCAATATATAATCTACTCATTGGCTCGTAAGCTAAAGCTCATTCTATTCATCATTAATTTCATTGACATTTGGCAATATATTGTTATAAAAAACAAACTTGATTCCCTATCTAAAAGATAATTTACGTTATTTGTTTGATTGTTATTTGTGTATTTCAAAAAGTAGTTTTCAAAAGAAATTTCACTATGTATATGATTCAAGATATAATATCCTCATTGTTCTCATCTTTTATTATTGAGAAATGAGAATTTTGAATTCAAGTCGATCATTCATCATTAAATGAGGAAACGAGTAATGATTTACATCAATTTATATGAATATACTATGAGTTGATGACTTTTGGAGTTTTGAGTAATCTAGTAAATCAACTCCTTTGTGAGTTAATCTTAAATACTGATAAAGTAAACAAATTATTGCCTATATAAAAATAACTAAACAAGATTACCTTAATCCTCATATATAAATTCATCTCCGATAATTCGATGAATTAGAATATTCGATGGATTCGAATTTTCGATGCATTTTGTAAAGACTGGAAATTTTAAATTGTTATTTTATTAAAATATTGATTCATAATCGAGTTAAATTCTAAACTTCGAAAAATTTGAAATTCCGTCCTCGAGCAATTAATTTTATTTAAAATTTCATTTAAAATTTCCAAAGTAAATTTCGGCATAATTTCGAATTTGATTTAAAAAGCGGATTTTATTCCGCTAATTTTCGACCGAGACTTGAAAATATTTATCGAGCTCATTATAAAGTCGGATTTAAATTTTCAATTTAAATTTTAATTGAGTCGGGATAAGATCGAGTGAGCGGGTTTCGAGACTTATTTCCGGGTATTTCACAATGGGTTCGGGGGGAGGGACCACATTATCTTTGTTTTCTTCCCTCCCTCATTCTGATTTGTTGGTCCACCTACTCCCTCCACCATTGCCGAATAGCAACAGCTTCTTCTTCCCATTGTGGCTAAGCACCTACCTTCCCTTTTCTTTCCTCTACTGCACTGTCTCCCTAAAAATTGCAAAGTGTCAAACAATGCACTACTGCCAACAACTCACCTCCTCCCTTTCCCCATTCTCTCTCTGTTTTCTGGTGCAGCAGCACCATCAACCCTCCCAAGCTCCCTTTTCCTCTCCTCTCTTTCCCCGCCTTTTCGTCCAAGACACCGCCAACACCTCCTCTTCTCTTCGTCCTCGCCAGAAACACCACACCTTCCTCCACCTTCGTTCTTTGCTAAAAGGCCGAGCAGGAGCACCCATCTCAGCAGCTCCCCTTTCCTCTCCATTCCTCCTTCTCCACCGAACAGTAGCAGCAGCCAGCAGCTCTTCCTTCGAGCCCGAGCGCCGCCCAGGAGCAACCTGAGCACCTCCGTCGAGCCGCATCCCCCTCCAATCCTCCTGTTTGGCTTCAAACCGTAGGTAAAGCTTCGTTCCCTTCCTTCTGCTTGAAAACACTAGAAAGCCACACTTTTAAGCTCTCCCCTTCCTTTCTAGACCAAGAGCAATGCGATTCCATCTCCGGCGAGCCAATCGAACTCCAACGATCCCAAACCCTCTCCGACGAACTCGAGGACTTTCGGTGAGATTTCCAGGCCTTCCTTCACTGAGCCTTATTCAATTTCTGTATGTGTTTCTTCCATTTTATTCGAGCTAACGGGAGACAGAGAGAGAGAGAGAGAGTGCGGGTCCAGGTGAGGGGCGAGGTCGATGGCGGCGAGAGCAGGGGTGGGAGAAGCGGGAGTGTGCGAGAGAGGGGCGCGAGAGCGAGAGAGTGGGAGATGATGTCGAGTCCGGCCCAGAGGAGATGAGGAGGACGGAGAACCAGCGCCGGTTCTTCCTTGAGCGAACAGAGGAGATGGAACGAAGCAGAGGAAGAAGAAGGAGGCTCCGCGGGTCCCACGTCAACCTTGTCGCCACGTCAGCCACGGGGCCCAGCTCCTTTCTTTCCCTATTCTGATTCGGACTTCACAGCTGATGGTATGGGGTGGCTCTTTGGGCCTAATTTGTTGGATGCGGGTTTGGGCCGGGTCTTGGGCTGGGTTTTATTTCTGAGTGGGTTTTGTTATGGGTTATTTATATGTGTGTTGTTGTTGTGTTTAATTTTCGTTAGAATATATATATATATGTTATGTTAATTATATATATATATATGTTATATTTTGTTGTTATTTCTAATTTTTAGGAAAATAAATGTATATATATATATTTTTTTTAAAAGGTTTTAAAAGTAATATTAATTGATATTGGGTTAAATATATTTATGGTTATTGTTTTGAGACTTTATGGATAGTAAGTGTTGAATTATTTGAATATTATTATTATTTTGGGATTGGTTAAATTATAAATTCTGAAAATTAATTGTTATATATTGTTTATTGTTTTAAATTAATATTAATTGGATTATTTAGTTGATGCATTTTATGAGGATTTAAATATGTGAGTTGGGAGTTTTAAAGTGAATTGTTGGTGTTGACTTATGAACATGATTGTGAACATAGGATTATTTTGATGGTTTAATATTGGAACTTATTTAATGTTTTGAAATAGGAAACATGTCTGACTGATTTCTATGATATGATTTTTGGAAATTGGTTAAAGGCCTAAGTGTTAATGTCGGGATTTGGATTAACGATTTTAAAAGAATTGTTTGATTTTCTAAGTTGAGTTCCTTGAGAGAATTGTGTTGGAAATGAGATGGCGAGATGAGATGAACATGGAATGATATTTGAATTATGATGAGATAAGACGGAATAATCTGACTTAAGATATGTGAAGTTATGTATGATAGTTAGGGGCGCCTTGTGTGAAGTAGATAAACTTATGCATTTGTATGTTATTAGGTGATTGTGATATGTTGGACATTGCTTGCTATTGGTGACTCATTACTTGGATTCTGCTTCTGCCTTGTTCTCTGCTGTTTGGCTTATACAGGTAAGTTCCTTTATGGGCTTACTCAGATTCGAAAGAGATTACCTGCTTGTGAATATATGACATACTAGGTGTTGCATAAGCATTAAAGCATGCCATGTAGTATCATGCTAGGATTGCACTTGTGATTGAGCATTCTATCTCTTTATGCGTATGAAACAGAACGGCCGTTATCTGTGATAGTCCTAGAGTCTTTGCTAGGGTCATAGGGTAGCCCAGCCCCATCGGGTGCCCTGAGTCTATCGAGTCGATATGATATGATGATGAGATAGCCCAGTACCATCGGGCATGAGTATGATATATGATTTGATGACCCAGCACCATCGGGCATGAGCATGATATATGATATGATGATATATGAAATGATGATGAGACATGATATGATGATGAGATATGATATGATGATGAGATATGATATGCTATAGCATCGAACTGGCCAGTCTCTGCACTAACAGAAAGGGGTGCAGAGGTAGGAGAGGGATATGACATTTGGCATTCTTTGGGCGCCTTTACAGTCTTTTTCGCATATTGCAAATTAGGATCATGTTAGTGTGATTTAATTTCCGCATCTGCATCATCTTTATATTAGCGTATGTGTATATTTGCTTGCGGGACAGGGTGTGTTGGGGCCTCGGTCTGATCCCGCTCGCACCAATTGTTTTTAGGTTTGATTGCTCCCTGTCTCTATGGCGTGGGAAAGTCCCCCGGGCGATTGCAAAGAAATCTGTCTAACCCTGTTAATTTGGCTATATGATGTTAGAATTTATGTTTTGGTTTTGACCCGGCTCTGCCGTGGCTCTTGTATCTACATCTTACTTCCGCTTTTCTTTCGTTTAAATTGTATTTCCGTGACTTCGATTGACTGGGGTTCGAAATCCCCGCTTTGAATACTGATTGATCTTTAGAGGTTTGAAACCTCGACCTCTACTTGAATTGCAACATCCGAACGAAGGTATCCAACCTTCGAAACGTATCTCGGATATTTATATCCGGGCCGTTACAAAGTTGGTATCAGAGCCAGGTTGTGCAATTCGGGTACGCAAGGGTCGGGTGTACGTTTTGGAAAATTGCCCATGAATTTCAAATGATTTGAAGATGTTTTAAAGGGGCAAAATGAATTTAATATGCCTAACTCAATTGGACTAAATATGAACTCGGCTTATTAAAAATGATGGATCAAACCAAAGGGATCGAGTGGGTAGAAAAGGCGTTAGACCATCCCTATTGGATGTAGTTGGGGACGGCTAGGCGAAATATTAGCTTATTCTTTACAGGTGGGTTGGAAGAATCTAAGGAATTGCACCGAGGTGGTTGGAGTGGCGAGTTAGGTAGAGATCGTGAGGTTTTTGCCCCTCCGGTCAGTCGCTCCTCGACGAGCGGCATTAGATAGCTTGATGTGCTTTATGTATTAATTGGACATGAGAACAATCTCCCTCGAAGGAGATCATTATAACTGTCAATGACTGATTCTGTGTTGAGTGCTATTATGCTAGAACTAGAAATCTGTTGATATGTTTAGAATGAGTGTTGCATCTCCATGTGAGTGGGATAAGCGAGGGAGCCTTTCCCTTCGGTATAGTCGGAATTTCTATTTTGTAGAGCATTCTCCTCCATGATTCACTTGTTGGTGTCCTCCCATTTCGTTTTATCTTTGGTTCGACGAAGTTTGGTTAAAGGTTGGTGGTGGTTGAGGGATGCCTATTCTGTTCATTCTGATTTCCTCCTCTTCTCTCTTCTTCCATGTCTCAATTGGTATTCTGATCGAGTTGTTCATTATGGTGTCGATGTCTTCATATGACATGGAATTGGAATCTAATCTTGGTCGGGAATTAAGTTCGGAAACATTGACTACTTGAGCGTGTGATAAGTATGGTACTTGACACCATAGGTCATGCTACGAGATGGTCAATGTGCTAGAGTATCAAACTTCGAATAGTTCCGAGTCGATTGAATGAGTTGTTGTGAAGTCGTTCCCCTTGATTCTCGTCAGCTAGTGTCCCCTTGTCATGAACTTTTATACGGACTCCGCCATCTTCTTTCGGGAGTAATTTGAGTACCCTTCTATGTTCCCGAAATGAGTCACCTAAGCATTCCACGGGAAATGGGCTTTTGAGTCTGTGGGGATAAGTCGATATTGCCCTTGGAAATCTCTGTTTGGTTATAATGGTAGCCCTATCTATGTTGATGTGACTTGATACACTACTACGTTTTGCGACTTGATACATTACCGTGTTAAATACTTGCCTCGTACATATATTTATTGATTTATACCCATGTGCATGTATACCTTATGTTCATGTGAAGTCATGCTATGTTAGGCTCGTGTGTCCCCTGCTATGTTCTTCCTTCTTCCATATGATTATGTTATTGTTGTCTTGACCTCTTACATATGTTGGTACTATGTTGTTTAATGTACATGTATCACATGATGCACATCTACGCCTTTCATCGAGACATTAGTATTCGGTAGGACCCATGACTTGTGGCTTGTGTCAAATTTGTGGCCTACTTGCTTTATGATCTCCTCCTGCTTAAAATAGGTCCCTGATAGTGTTGGCATTCATCCCTTATGTCATTGAAATATGATTGATGTTACAACTCGATGCTCATTATGCCTTATGTGATTCCGACTAGTATCACGCCTATCTACTTGTCTCGTGATATTGTTTCTTCATGCCCCATAACATTCTTTGATGCTTTAAGGATGAATAGGTTGACACCTTGCATGTGCACACACCATATTGTATTTAGATTCTGTGTACGCTATTAGTATCATATAGGATGCATGTCTTCAAAATGCAGCTTGTTATGAGAATATGTGCTCTAACTGTCTCGTTTTATGTGCGCAAATGTTGCATTCAAAATGTTATCTTGTTTCCATGTATCTTAATATCTAGTAGCACCTTAAATGATCGTCTTGCCATCATTGATCTTATACTCTAATGACCTCAGTACGACCATGATATGATACATCCCTTGTTACACCCTTGCTTGAGATGTTATCTTTACACGTGTGGAGATCCTGACCTTTGCATGAACACACCCACCATGATAGTTGTAAGATACTCGCATGATTACTTTTATGTATATGAATATAGTTATGTATATGAATATAGCGTATTGTTCTCTTGTAACATGATATCTTAAGAGCATTGTCTTGTTCTGCATTACGATGTGCGCATGATTCACCTGTTGTACTTTCTTGTATTCTTCTTATATGCATTGATGCTCGTTATGATGGTAGTCTTGCTTAAAGCCTCTATGACTCACCATGCCACTATGTGAAGTTATTCGATGCACTTTATTCTCACCTATCCATGACTTGTCATGCACTACTGTATCATGTGAAATCTAGGCCTTAGAAATATGATATGTACAATCCCATGCCCACCTTGTATCATCGTTCAGTTACACTTGCCATAGGTTGTGATAGCCATGATGTTCCCCTTTATATGACCTTATGACTAGATGAGCATGTTTTATGTTGGTAACCTAGTTATCATGTTATGCCTCAACAACCTAGTAGCATGCTTAATACGACTAATGACGTGCTTATGTGAGTGTCTCATGTAATTATGGGTCTTACCATATGATGCTCTTGTGATGCTTCTTGTATATATTCTAGTAGCTTGTAACTCGTCCGACCATGTGCCCTCTATTATAATTAAAAACATGCCTAGGTTCATACATTACAATATTGCTTAGAATATATTGTCGATCCATGCTTGTCTTGTCGAACTCATATATTTGCGAGTCATATGTCAATTAGTAATTGGGTGCCACATTACATGTTTATATAATACGACATGATAGATGCAAGTATACATGAAATATGGTTTTTAGTGTCAAACTTGTTCCTTGGTGATCATCTTTGGTTGTACTTATGCCACGTCATGACCGGCTAGTATCATGTAGGACATGCATTCCGATTATAGCTCATCATATGGTTACATGTCATACCTATCCTACCATGTGGACCTTGTTGTCGTATGATGTGATAGTTTTATGCCCCCTTATGTGTTCCTTTTATAGTGCTATGACGAGTTTGAGCATCTTAGTATCGGATTCTATATTGATATGACCTGCCTATGTGTGCATCCGATATGAGTAATTAGTTATTATTTGAATGTCCGTTATTAAATCTTGAGGTATTTAAAAATGTGATTTTAAACGTTTAATTGCCTGCTAGTCATGGTATTATTCGGAATCATTATTCTAAGATGTTGTTTGAGGTCGGGGGAGGGTGTCGAAAAGGGTTAGATTAGTTGGGAAAGAAAGATCGAGTTTAGATCAAAAGCGAGCTCACAGTCGCTTGGTTCGCCGCGGCGAAACCATGGTCGTCGCGACAAACAAGGACTAGGAACAAAGGAAGAGAATGATGCTTGTCGTGCGTAGCGAGAGGCATCACTCGCGAGGGACGAAGAACTGGATTTCGCCATGGCGAGCGGCCAATTCACCGCGACGAAAACCAGGTCTGGGCTCTTAGCCGGAGCCAGTTCTCTCCTTTCTTTGGTCGTTGACTCGGGCTTGATTTAAACCCGATTCGGGTTATTTTATATATGTGATTTAAATTCTTATGTGATGCTATATAATTTGATGAAGAGGGATTTAAAATGATTTATGATTCCATGATTTCTACGGATTCGAACTTGAATTAATTATGACAATAGGTATATGTGCTGTTCTGGGATTTTGTTGAACATGAGGAGTCAACCATACATGTGATACTTGTTATATTACAATGTTTGTTTGGCTTGTACCACGCAGATCTGTTGTTGAATTCATGCATACGTGATTCTTAATATGTCGAGCTTGTTTATTACTTGAGGAATGATAGGTGGCTAGATTGTCTCATGTGTACGTCCGTGTAGAACTTGCTCATGTTCTTTACTACCCATGTGTGTTGTCGTTATTCATTGAGATAGGTGCATGTTAGTGTGTATTGATGTGACTTGTATGCTTCATGATTGATTTATATGTATCCTACTTGCCGCATTATAACCTCATAGAATTCCATAAGGGCACTATTGTCGTTCTCGGGTTGGGGTCTTGTCTTTCATTCTCGTCGTCGTCAGTTCTTGTCTATGTTGGTTCCGTCGAGAATCCGATTTGTCCGCTTTTGTTTCTCCCCTATCTCCGTTAGCTTAGTATCTCTTGCGCTACTTTCGATGAGCGGCGACTTTGAGAAGAGAACGGTCATCTGGGTAGTACTCGAGCGGCGCAACGGAATCATGGTGGGCCCATAACCCACCGGTCCCAGGATTTGAGGCAGAGGATTATGCGAGAGACGCATCTCCTCGCTATTCAGGAGACTTGGCATGTTTCAAGGCTAGCTAAGGAGTTCATTCGACGGATTTCGAGGCTCTATAGAGTTCCTGAGAAGATAGTTCCCAACTAAGATGGACAGTTCACTTCGAGATTCTGACAACATGATTCACGAGTTCTGAGGCGTTGACAAGGATCGAGATTCTCTTTGATGTGGGAGCACATGTATGGTCGAGAGTATCACCTCCTGAGGGGTCCGACGTTTTGACATCATAGACGAACTGGGCCTTAGGTTTGTTGATCCTTTTGAAATTCTCGAGAGATAGCTTATCGATTAGCTTTATCCCTGTTCTTAGCTGGAGTGCATGATGTCTTTCTTGTCTCGACTTGGTCGATATGTTTCTGACCTCCATGTTGAGGTCGATCTTTCCTTGTTAGGGCATCCTGAGGAGAGTATTCGGGCTAGTTGTGGAGATATTTTAGGCGAGATACTTGCGTTTTATATGGAGCCTAGCGTAGACATCACCTTGACCTTTTGACCAAGTGGTGAGTACACCCTAGTGCCTTGTGTTGAGATGCGTGCCTTGATGTTTATCTCTATGTCGTTATGCTTCTATGATGGTTACGTGTAGAAAATATGGTGATATGATGTGATTGGCGATGAGCCTCTTGATGAGTGATGACTTGCTTGCATGATATTGGTAGGATACCACCCTTGATATGCTTGTTAGCATGATGAGACTTGATAGCTTGGCGTGATTATTTGATATGTGGAATTCTGAGACTTGTTTGAGATGATTGTCGTTGAGCTCGAGGATACCTTGAGATTGATAGTTGAAAATGATTCTAAAAGATGAACCTAGGAAGAGAATATGGGATTAGCCCTTAGAGGTGGATGATTTCCACCTCTTGAGTTCTGAAAACTTGGTTGACTGATGTAGGATAGAATCGACTTGAGCTTTTGCATGATTTTGTTTGGTTCTGTGTTTTGAGAAAAGCTTGATCAGTTTTGAAAAGGGTTTTAGTCTCGGGGACGAGACTTGTTTTTAGAGGTGGATAATGTAAAGACTGGAAATTTTAAATTATTATTTTATTAAAATATTGATTCATAATCGAGTTAAATTCTAAACTTCGAAAAATTTGAAATTCCGTCCTCGAGCAATTAATTTTATTTAAAATTTCATTTAAAATTTCCAAAGTAAATTTTAGCATAATTTCGAAAAACTTGAAAATATTTATCGAGCTCATTATTAAGTCGATTGAAATTTTCAATTTAAATTTTAATTGACTCGGGATAAGATCGAGTGAGCGGGTTTCGAGACTTATTTCCGGGTATTTCACATTGGGTTCGGGGGAGGGACCACATTATCTTTGTTTTCTTCCCTCCCTCATTCTGATTTGTTGGTCCACCTACTCCCTCCACCATTTCCGAATAGCAACAGCTCCTTCTTCCCATTGTGGCTAAGCACCTACCTTCCCTTTTCTTTCCTATACTGCACTGTCTCCCTAAAAATTGCAAAGTGTCAAACAATGCACTACTGCCAACAACTCACCTCCTCCCTTTCCCCATTCTCTCTCTGTTTTCTGGTGCAGCAGCACCATCAACCCTCCCAAGCTCCCTTTTCCTCTCCTCTCTTTCCCCGCCTGTTCGTCCAAGACACCACCAACACCTCCTCTTCTCTTCGTCCTCGCCAGAAACACCACACCTTCCTCCACCTTCGTTCTTTGCTAAAAGGCCGAGCAGGAGCACCCATCTCAGCAGCTCCCCTTTCCTCTCCATTCCTCCTTCTCCACCGAATAGTAGCAGCAGCCAGCAGCTCTTCCTTCGAGCTCGAGCGCCGCCCAGGAGCAACCTGAGCACCTCCGTCGAGCCGCATCCCCCTCCGATCCTCCTGTTTGGCTTCAAACCATAGGTAAAGCTTCGTTCCCTTCCTTTTGCTTAGAAACACTAGAAAGCCACACTTTTAAGCTCTCCCCTTCCTTTCTAGACCAAGAGCAACGCGATTCCATCTCCGGCGAGCCAACCGAACTCCAACGATCCCGAACCCTCTCCGACGAACTCGAGGACTTTCGGTGAGATTTCCAGGCCTTCCTTCACTGAGCCTTATTCAATTTCTGTATGTGTTTCTTCCATTTTATTCGAGCTAACGGGAGACAGAGAGAGAGAGAGAGAGAGAGTGCGGGTCCAGGTGAGGGGCGAGGTCGATGGCGGCGAGAGCAGGGGTGGGAGAAGCGGGAGTGTGCGAGAGAGGGGCGCGAGAGCGAGAGAGTGGGAGATGAGGTCGAGTCCGGCCCAGAGGAGACGAGGAGGACGGAGAACCAGCGCCGGTTCTTCCTTGAGCGAACAGAGGAGACGAAACGAAGCAGAGGAAGAATAAGGAGGCTCCGCGGGTCCCACGTCCACCTTGTCGCCACGTCAGCCGCGGGGCCCAGCTCCTTTCTTTCCCTATTCTGATTCGGACTTCACAACTGAGGGTATGGGGTGGCTTTTTGGGCCTAATTTGCTGGATGCGGGTTTGGGCCGGGTCTTGGGCTGGGTTTTATTTCTGAGTGGGTTTTGTTATGGGTTATTTATATGTTTGTTGTTGTTGTGTTTAATTTTCGTTAGAATATATATATGTTATGTTAATTATATATATATATGTTATATTTTGTTGTTATTTCTGATTTTTAGGAAAATAAATGTATATATATATATATATATATTTTTTAAAAGGTTTTAAAAGTAATATTAATTGATATTGGGTTAAATATATTTATGGTTATTGTTTTGAGACTTTATGGATAGTAAGGGTTGATTATTTGAATATTATTATTATTTTGGGATTTGGTTAAATTATAAATTCTGAAAATTAATTGTTATATATTGTTTATTGTTTTAAATTAATATTAATTGGATTATTTAGTTGATACATTTTATGAGGATTTAAATATGTGAGTTGGGAGTTTTAAAGTGAATTGTTGGTTTTGACTTATGAACATGATTGTGAACATAGGATTATTTTGATGGTTTAATATTGGAACTTATTTAATGTTTTGAAACAGGAAACATATCGGATTGATTTCTATGATATGATTTTTGGAAATTGGTTAAAGGCCTAAGTGTTAATGTCGGGATTTGGATTAACGATTTTAAAAGAATTGTTTGATTTTCTAAGTTGAGTTCTTTGAGAGAATTGTGTTGGAAATGAGATGGCGAGATGAGATGAACATGGAATGATATTTGAATTATGATGAGATAAGACGGAATAATCTGAGTTCAGATATGTGACGTTATGTATGATAGTTAGGGGCGCCTTATGTGAAGTAGATAGACTTATGCATTTGTATGTTATTAGGTGATTGTGATATGTTGGACATTGCTTGCTATTGGTGACTCATTACTTGGATTCTGCTTCTGCCTTGTTCTCTGTTGTTTGGCTTATACAGGTTAGTTCCTTTATGGGCTTACTCAGATTCGAAAGAGATTACCTGCTTGTGAATATATGACATACTAGGTGTTGCATAAGCATTAAAGCATGCCATGTAGTATCATGCTAGGATTGCACTTGTGATTGAGCATTCTATCTCTTTATACGTATGAAACAGAACGGTCGTTATCTGTGATAGTCCTAGAGTCTTTGCTAGAGTCATAGGGTAGCCCAGCCCCATCGGGTGCCCTGAGTCTATCGAGTCGATATGATATGATGATGAGATAGCCCAGTACCATCGGGCATGAGTATGATATATGATTTGATGACCCAGCACCATCGGGCATGAGCATGATATATGATATGATGATATATGAAATGATGATGAGACATGATATGATGATGAGATATGATATGATGATGAGATATGATATGCTATAGCATCGAACTGGCCAGTCTCTGCACTAACAGAAAGGGGTGCAGAGGTAGGAGAGGGATATGACATTTGGCATTCTTTGGGCGCCTTTACAGTCTTTTTCGCATATTGCAAATTAGGATCATGTTAGTGTGATTTAATTTCCGCATCTGCATCATCTTTATATTAGCGTATGTGTATATTTGCTTGCGGGACAGGGTGTGTTGGGGCCTCGGTCTGATCCCGCTCGCACCAATTGTTTTTAGGTTTGATTGCTCCCTGTCTCTATGGCGTGGGAAAGTCCCCCGGGCGATTGCAAAGAAATCTGTCTAACCCTGTTAATTTGGCTATATGATGTTAGAATTTATGTTTTGGTTTTGACCCGGCTCTGCCGTGGCTCTTGTATCTACATCTTACTTCCGCTTTACTTTCGTTTAAATTGTATTTCCGTGACTTCGATTGACTAGGGTTCGAAATCCCCGCTTTGAATACTGATTGATCTTTAGAGGTTTGAAACCTCGACCTGTACCTGAATTGCAACATCCGAACGAAGGTATCCAACCTTCGAAACGTATCTCGGATATTTATATCCGGGCCGTTACACATTTAAAGTATTCCCTTCATCCCTCATCAAATTTTGGAAAATAAGGTAATATAAAATTACGAATATAATACACCTTATAAAACTATCATATATTCATAATTTCATATTCTCGTAATCTTGTTTTTTTTAAACTATATTCAATTATTTATATTTGATTATTAATTATTTAAGTAGATGATATAAAATTCGTTATAGACAAATTATTATCTTTCATTTCTAAATAAAGTTATGATTTCATATTTTATTCATTTCAAGTGATTTGATCGATAATTTTATTTTTGGTAATTTTACTTATGTGAGATAATATAAAATTCTAAATACTAGTATTAAAATTAAGTATACAACTTATAAAACTATAATATATTCATATTCCGTAATCTTGTTTTTTTAACTATATTCAATTACTTATGTTAGATTATTAAGTATTTAAGTAGATGATATAAAATTCGTTATAAATAAGTCATTATCTTTTACGTCTAAATAAAATTATGATTTTATATTTTATTCATTACAAATTATTTGATCGATCACTTTATATTTGTTAAGTAGATTATTACATAACTAAAATTTAATTTTTGTCTCGTCGAATTTTATTTTTGTTAATTAGATTATTCTTTACAAAAAAAATTTCATAAACTAGGAGGAAATGAAAATAAGAGGGAATGAAAATTTATTGGGAGGGAATGAAATTTGAGGAGGGAAGGGAGAAAAATATAGGAGGGAAATGTAAAAGTAAAAAAAATAGTAAAATAGTAAAATGGAAAAAATATAGGAGGGAAATGTATTGCCTTGTTGAATTTTTTTTGGTTTTGTAGTATAAATGTATAATAGATATAAATGGAGGGTCAAGATTAATTGGTAATTTTAGATTAATTGTAAATTAAAATTAAAAAAACATAATCTCACCCTTCAATTATGTGCGTGAATACAAATCCCTCTTAACCCTAACCCCACACGTTATGCTTTATCAACATACAGAGAATGAGAATTGGGGGCCATTAGAGGAAAGCGAAAGGGAAATCCAATGAGTGTTGAGCTTGAAGGTCGGAGGCGAGATCTCAGTCCGGCGACGACGGCGACGATTTGAAGGCAGCGATCGGAGATGAGATCTCAGTCCGGCGAGGACTGCTTCTTCAATGGAGGGGGCTTCTTGAGTGGATAGTGTAACGGCCCGGATATAAATACCTGGGTTACTTTTCAAAGGTTGGTTACCTGCGTTCGGATCTTGCAATTCGAGTACGGGTCGAGGTTTCGAACCTTAAAGGATCAGTATTTTAAAGTAGAGATTTCAAACCTCAAAACAATCTAAGGCCACTAGGAACCCTTAAGCTGTCCTAAGACTATATCATGGAAGTTCATTTTAAAAACTGGTGAAAGCGGAAGTAAAGTACAACTTGCCCCGGCGACGCAGGGTCAAAACCAAATCATTAAAACATATATTATGAAATTATGCAACCAAACTAGTGGAGTTAGTCATGTTCTTTGCAATCACCCGGGGGAATTCCCACGCAATAGGAACAAAGAGCAATCATACCTAAAAACAAGTTGTGCGCGCGGGACCAGACCGAGACCCCAACGCACTTTGTCCCGCAAGCAAGTATACACATACGCTATAATAAAGATGCTTTGATGCAATACGTAAATTAAATCACACTATCATGCTCCTAGGTGATAATATGCAGAAAAGACTGTAAAGGCGCCCAAAGAATGCCAAGTGGCATATCCATCTCCTACCTCTGCACCCCTTCCCGTTAGTGCAGAGACTGGCCAGTTCGATGCAATAGCATATCATATCTCATCATAGTATATCATATCTCATCATCATATCGTATATCATGCTCATGCCCGATGGTGCTGGGCTATCTCATCACCATGCTCATATATCGACAATACTGACTCAGGGCACCCGATGAAGCTGGGCTACCCTATGACCCTAGCAAAGACTCTAGGACTCACAAATAACGGCCGTTCTGTCCTCAAACAAACAAAGTAACCGAATTCTCATTCACAAGTGCAATCCTAGCATGATACTACATGGCATGCTTTAATGCTTATGCAACACCTAGTATGTCATATAATCACAGGCAGGGATTCTCTTTCGAAACTGAGAAAGCCCATAAAGGAACTTACCTGGAGAAGCGCAGAATCCATGAAATAATCAGCAATAGCAAGCAATCCAATCATGTCACAAATCACCTAGCATATAATATAAGATGTGCATAAGTCTACGTCTAAGTCACACAAGGTGCCCCTAACTATCGTACATAACATCACATAACCATAGAATATCGTATCTTAACATTTCATCCTTATCATCTCAACTCATCTCATGGGTGGTGTGATGGAGAGAGGAAGATGGGTGTTGCAGGTGCCGGGGGGGTGTTGGTCTGAAATGTCAATTGGCACTTTGCCAAAGAGAGGAGAGGCAGATGCACAAAGGAGGAGGATGGGAAATGAGGGTGCTTACCCACTTTAGGGTGTGCAACTGCAGCTCCTCAAGGCAAACCGAGAGAGAGAGAGAGAGAGAGGTGGTCCCAAAAATTTTAAATACGCGGAATATACCCCGAATATTAAAACTCGAAACCCACTCACTCGGCCTTAATCCCAACCTATCCCGTTGTAAATAAATTTTCAAAATTCAAATCCTAAATGAAATCGGAACAATATTTTTAATCTCGGTATAAGAAATTGGAAGTAAAATCCATTTTTAGGTCAAATTCAAATTTATGTCGGAATCCGCTCTAAAAGAATTAAAATAAAATTATTCTGCTCGATGATGGAATTTTCAAAATTTTCCAAAATCTTATAATTCAAATCCCAATTAAGTCAATATTAAACTAAAATTAATTCTTAATTTATAAAATAATATTTTAAAATCCCGAGTCTTTACATCATCCACCTCTAAAAACAAGTCTCGTCCCCGAGACTAAAACCCTTTTGAAAACCGATCAAGCTTTTCTCAAAACACAAAACCAAACAAAATCATGCAAAAGCCCAAGTCGATTCTCTCCTACATCTGTCAACCATGTTTTCAGAACTCAAGAGGTGGAAATCATCCACCTCTAAGGGCTAATCCCATATTCTCTTCCTAGGTTCAGTTTCCATAATCGGCTTCAACTATCAATCTCAAGATATCATCGTGCTCAACGACAATCATATCAAAATAACTCAGAATCAAAATAATCTAGCCAAGCTATCAAGTTTCATCATTCTAACAAGCATATCAAGGGTGGTATCATACGAGTCTCATGCAAGCGAGTCATCACCTATAAGAGGCTCATCGCCAATCACATCATATCATCATATATTTTGCACATAACTATCAATCATATGAGCACAACGGCATAGAGATAAACATCGAAGCACACATTTCAAAACAAGGCACTAGGGTATACTCACCACTAGGTCAAGAGATGAAGATAATGTCTAAGCTAGTCTCCACGTAAGGCGCAAGTAGCTCATCTGATGTATAACCACAACTAGCCCAAATACTCTCCCTAGGACACTCTACCAAGGAATGATCGGCCTCAACATGGAGGTCAGAATAGTCGAGAATATAGCTAGGATCGGAAACATATCGACAAAGCTGAGACAAGAAAGACATCGTGTACTCCAGCTAAGGACGGGGATAAAGCTAAGCGATACGCTACCTCTCTAGAACCTCAAAAGGATCAACAAACCTAGGACTCGGCTCACCTATGATGTCAAAACGTCAGACCCCTCGGGTGGTGATACTCTCAGCCATACGTGTGCTCCCACATCGAAGATAACCTCAGTCTTGTCAATGCCTCGGAACTCGTGAACATGCTACTAGAATCTCATAGTGAACCGTCCATCTCTATCGGGAACTATCCACTCAAGAACTTCATAGAGCCTCGAAATCCGTCAGATGAACTCCTCAGTTAGCCTCGAAACATGCTAAGTCTCTTGAATAGCGATGAGATACGCCTCTCACATAATCCTCAGCCTCAAATACTAGGACCGATGGGTTATGGGCCCACCATGCTTCCGCTGCGCTGCTCGAGTACTACCCAGCTGACCGTTCTCTTCTCAAAGTCGTCGCTCGTCGAAAGTAACGCAAGGATACTAAGTTAACGGAGGTAGGGGAGAGACAAAAGCGGATAACTCGAATTCTCTACGAAACTAAACATAGACCAGAATTGAGGACGACGAGAATGAAAGACAAGATCCCAACCCGAGAACGACAATAGTGCCCTTATGGAATTCTATGAGGTTATAATGCGGCAAGTAAGAAACTTATCAATCATGAAGCATGCTAGTCGCATCAATATAACTAACATGTACCTATCTCGATGAATAATATCAACACACATTGGAAGCAAGGGACATGATCGAGTTCTTCACGGACGTACATCTAAGACAATCTAGCTACCTATCATTCCTCAAGTAATAAACAAGCTCAACATGTTTAAGAAACAAAGATGCATGATTTCAACAATAACTTATGCGGCACAAAGCCATGCAAAACATAGTACTATCACAACATCACATATATGGTGGACTACTCATGTTCAACAAAACCTAGAATATCATACATACCTATCATCATAATTAATTCAAGTCCAAATCCGTATAACTCATGGAATCATAAATCATTTTTAGATCCCTTTTTCATTAAATCATATAGTATCACATAAGAATCTAGATCACATATATAGAATAACCCAAACCGGGTTTAAACCAAACTCGAGTCAATGCCCAAAGAAAGGAGAGAACCGGCTCCGGCCAAGAGCCCAGACCTGGTTTTTGTCGCGGCGAATTGGCCGCTCACCATGGAGAAATCCAGTACTTCGTCCCTCGTGAGTGATGCCTCTCGCTACGCACGACAAGCATCATTCTCTTCCTTTGTTCCTAGTCCTTGTTCGTCGCGACGACCATGGTTTCGCCGCGGCGAAACAAGCGACTGTGAGCTCGCTTTTGATCTAAACTCGATCTTTCTTTCCCAACTAATCTAACCCTTTTCGACACCCTCCCCCAACCTCAAACAACATCTTAGAATAATGATTCCGAATAATACCATGACTAACAGGCAATTAAACGTTTAAAATCACATATTTAAATACCTCAAGATTTAATAACGGACCTTCAAATAATAACTAATTATTCATATCGGGTTCACATATAAACAGGTCATATCAATATATAATCCGATACTAAGATGCTCAAACACGTCATAACACTATAAGAGGAACACATAAGGGGGCACAATAACTATCACATCATACGACAACAAGGTCTATATGATAAGATAAGTATGGCAGGTAATCATATGATGAGCTATAATCGTAAGGCATGTCCTACATGATCCTAATTGGTCACGACGTGGCACAAGTATAACCAAAGATTACTACTGAGGTACGAGTTCAATATCAGATCATATTTCATGTATATGTGCATTTCATCATGTCGTGGTATGCAACATGTAAGGTGGCACCCAATTACTAATTAACACGAGACTTGCAATTATATGGGCTCAACAAGAGAAGCATTGATCGACGATATATTCTAAGCAAAAGTGTAATGTATGAACCTATGCATGTTTTTAACTATAATAGGGGGCACGTAGTCGGACGAGGTACAAGCTACTGGAATACAATAAGCATCACAAGAGCATCATGTGGTAAGAACAATAATTTGTATGAGACACTCACATAAACACGTCATAAGATCATATAAAGGGAACATCATGGTTATCACAACCTAAGACAAGTATAACTGAACGATGATACAAAGTGGGCATGGGATTATACAAATCATATTTCTAAGGGCTTAGATTTCACAAGATACAAGTAGTGCATGACAAGTCATAGATATATGAAAAGGAGATGCATCGAATAACTTCACATAATAGCATGCAAGTCATAGAAGCTCAAGTAAGTCTACCATCGCAACGAACATCAATGTATATAAGGAGAATATAAGCAAGGGTAATATGTGAATCATGCACATGTCATAATGCAGAACAAGATAATGCTCTTAAGGTGTCATATTACAAGAGAACAATACGTTATATTCATATATATAACTATATTCATATACATAAAAGTAATCATGCGAGTATCTTACAACTATCGTGGCGGGTGTGTTCATGCAAAGGTCAAGATCTCCACACGTGCAAAGATATCGTCTCAAGCAAAGGTGTAATAAGGGATGTAACATGGCATGGTCATATTGAGGTCATTAGAGTATAAGATCAATGATGGCAAGACGATCATCTAAGGTGCTACTAGATTCTAAGATACAGGGACCAACATAACGTCATGAATGCAATGTTTGCGTACATAAAAGGAGACAATTAGAGCACATATTCTCATGATAAGTTACATTTTAGAAGACATACATCCTATCTGATACTAATAGCATACACGGAATCTAAATACAATGTGGTGTGTGCATATGTAGGGTGTTAGACTATTCATCCTTAAAAGCATAAAAGAATATCATGGGGCATGAAGGAATAATATCATGAGACAAGTAGATAGGCATGATACTAGTCGGAATCACATAAGGCATAATGAGCATCGAGTTGTAATATCAATCATATTTCAATGACATAAGGGACGAATGCCAACACTATCAGGGACCTATTTTAAATAGGAGGAGATCATAAAGCGAGTAGGCCACAAATTTACACAAGCCAGAAGTCATGGGTCCTACAGGATACTAATGTCTCGGTGAAAGGCGTAGGTGTGCAACATATGATACATGTACATTAAACAACTTAGCACCAAAATATACAAGAGGTCAAGACAATCATACCGTAATCATATGGAAGCAAGGAAGAACATAGCGGGGGACAACAGGAGCTTAAGATAGTGTGACTTCTCATATATATATGGATACAAGTCAATAATTATCGGTACATGACATGTATTTAACACAATGATATCTCAAGTCATTCAACATAGTAATGTATCAAGTCACGTAAACGCAGATAGGGCTGTCGTTATAACAAGACAGAGATTTCCAAGGGCAATGTCGACTTATCCCCACAGACTCAAAAGCTCATTTCCCGTGGAATACGTGTAACTCATTTCAAGAACATAGAAGGGTACTCAAATTACTCCCGAAAGAAGATGGCGGAGTTCGGATAGAAGTTAATGATAAGGAGACATCAGTTGACCACTACGAGAATCGAGGAGGATGACTCCACAAAACAACTCGTCCCATAGACTTAGAACCATTCGAGGTTGATATTCTAGTACACTAACCACCTCAGGGCATGCCCTATGGTGTCAAGTATCATACTCCATCATACGCTTAAGTAGTCAACGTTCTTGAACCAATCTCCCGGACATGATTAGATTCCCAATACCATTTCCCACAAAAAAACATCGATACCATAAAGAACGACCCGATCAGAATACCAATTGAGACATGGAAGAAGATAGAAGGGGAGGAAATCAGAATAAAGGGAATAGGCATCCCTCAACATCACTAACCTTTAACCAAACTTCTTCGAACCAGGGACAAAACGAAAGGGAAAGACACCAACAACTGAATCATGGAGGAGACTGCTCTATAAGATAGAAATTCCGACTATACAGAAAGGAAAGGATCTTTCGCTTATCTCGCTCACATAGAGATGCAACACTCAGTTCAAATATACCAATAGATTTCTAGTTCTAGCATAATAGCACTCAACACAGAATCAGTCAGTGACAATTATAATGATCTCCTTCGAGGAAGATCGTTCTCAGGCCCAATTAATACATAAAGCACATCAAGCTATCTAATGCTGCTCTTCGAGGAGCGACTGACCGGAGGGGAAAATACCTCACGATCTCTACCTATCTCGCCACTTCAATCACCTCGGTCCAATTCCTTGGAGTCTTCCAACCCATCTGTAAAAAATAAGCTAATATTTCGCCTAGCCCTTCCCAACTACATCCAATAGGGATAGTCTAGTGCCTTTTCTACCCACTCGATCCCTTTGGTTTGATCCATCATATTTAATAAGCCGAGTTCATATTTAGTCCAATTGAGTTAGGCATATTAAATTCATTTATCCCCTTTAAAACATCTTCCAATCCTTTGAAATTCATGGGCAATTTTCCAAAACATACACCCGACCCCTGCGTACCCGAATTGCACAACCTGGCTCTGATACCAACTTTGTAACGGCCCGGATATAAATACCCGGGTTACGTTTCGAAGGTTGGTTACCTGCGTTCGGATCTTGCAATTCGAGTACGGGTCGAGGATTCAAACCTTAAAGGATCAATATTTTAAAGTAGGGATTTCAAACCCCAAAACAATCTAAGGCCACTAGGAACCCCTAAGCTGTCCTAAGACTATATCGCGGAAGTTCATTTTTGAAATTGGTGAAAGCGGAAGTAAAGTACAACTTGCCACGGCGAGGCCGGGTCAAAACCAAATCATTAAAACATATATTATGAAATTATGCAACCAAATTAGCGGAGTTAGCCATGTTCTTTGCAATCGCCCGGGGGAATTCCCACGCCATAGGAACAAAGAGCAATCATACATAAAAACAAGTTGTGCGCGCGGGATCAGACCGAGACCCCAACGCACTTTTTCCCGCAAGCAAGTATACACATACGCTATAATAAAGATGCTTTGATGCAATACGGAAATTAAATCACACTTCATGCTCCTAGGTGATAATATGCAAAAAGGACTGTAAAGGCGCCCAAAGAATGCCAAGTGGCATATCCCTCTCCTACATCTGCACCCCTTCCCGTTAGTGCAGAGACTGGCCAGTTCGATGATATAGCATATCATATCTCATCATAGCATATCATATCTCATCATCATATCTTATATCATGCTCATGCCCGATGGTGCTGGGCTATCTCATCATCATGCTCATATATCGACAATACTGACTCAGGGCACCCGATGAAGCTGGGCTACCCTATGACCCTAGCAAAGACTCTAGGACTCACAGATAACGGCTGTTCTGTTCTCAAACACACAAAGTAACCGAATGCTCATTCACAAGTGCAATCCTAGCATGATACTACATGGCATGCTTTAATGCTTATGCAACACCTAGTATGTCATATAATCACAAGCAGGGATTCTCTTTCGAATGTGAGTAAGCCCATAAAGGAACTTACCTGGAGAAGCGCGGAATCCAAGAAATAATCAGCAATAGCAAGCAATCCAATCATGTCACTAATCACCTAGCATATAATATAAGATGTGCATAAGTCTACGTCTAAGTCACACAAGGCGCCCCTAACTATCGTACATAACTTCACATAACCATAGAATATCGTATCTTAACATTTCATCCTTATCATCTCAACTCATCTCATCATCTTCCTTATTCATTTCCATCAATCAACTCATATCATCTTAATCCTTCCATTTTATCTTAACTGTCCTATTTCATCATATCTCATCTTATATATCATCATATAGCATCTTCTATATCATCTCAACACATGTTATCACATAATATCATGTAACATCTCATCATGCTTCATAATTCAATTCAAGATTCTAACAGGTCAAATCATGCTTCAATTCACATAAATCCATATCATAACATATCATAGAAATATCAACATATCATAATTTATACACACACAAGGTAGACAAGTAAGTCAACTCTCCAAGATTTCCCAAAACTCTTTAATTCTCAAGTTAGATCAATTCATCATTCAAAACACTTCTTAAGTTATTCTTGACCCAAAAATCCATGTACAAAACATTGCTCTTTAAATCAACTTATTTTATTATTTATTAAAATAATTCCAACATTAAACAATTAAATCCTGAAACCAATTTTCTAAAATTGTATTATTAAAATAATCCCGGCATATCGGTTTTAAAACAATAAGTCCATTTGAGGAAACATTTCTCAAAATACAAGTCAAGGATCACTATCGAAAATGTTAGCTATGATTTCTACATTCTTTAAAACATTTTGGGAAATCTTAAACCTCTTTAAACAATTTATCAAACAATATTCAAACTAATAATAAAAAAAGGAACTCATTCCATTTTTAATAAACCACATAATTAAAATAACATTTATAAATCAAAATCTAATACCTCGCTTCACAATTTTAAAACCACCTTATAAAACATTATACAATAACACATCTCAAATAATATTACTTTTAAAACCATTTATAATATATATATATATAATATTTTCAGAAAGTATATTTATCACCCCAAAACTCAGAATAACAACATATAATACTAATAATCTAATAATTAACAATAAATAAATATAAATCATAACAATAATATATAACATGTAATAATGTACAACAAACAACAACAATAGCCATAAAGGCCCAATCCAAATATATAACCCGAAGGAGACCCGAACCCGAGCCTACACCCGGATCCAGCCCATCACCCTACCCAAAACCAATCAGCCTCTTTTTAAAGTGAACCGAAAAAAAAAGAGGTTAAACAGGGAAAAAGAGAAAGAAAAGAAGGTGAACCGGCCTCCTTGGACTCGTCCCCTTCACCCAACCCAGAGCTCTATTCTAACGGAACCGGTGAAGAAAAGGGAAGAAGAATTAGGCATCACCGGACCTTGTTCCCACTCCGACTCAATCCCAACCGAACAACACAGTCTCCCAACCACAACCCACATAGAAAAGATCAAACGTGGGAAAGAGAAAGGGGAGAAAATGAGAGCTCGCCGAAGCTTCGAAAACGAATTCCGGGGGTGTTCCGAGGGCTGCTCCGTCCCTGTCGATGGTGAGGGAGCTTCATTCAGGGTCTAGGATGAAAGAAGGAAGGTTAAAGGTGAACCTTTTGGATGAAATGGTTCGAAAAATGAATGAGAAACCAATACAGACCTTGCTTGAGCGGAAATAGGGGAACGGGGAAGTTGGTGGCCTCATCGGCGGCTCTGGGGTGCTCCTAGGTGGCTCGGACTAGTCCTCGACCGTCGAAAACTGCTGTCATTGCACGGACACAAGGAGGAAGGAGGTGGGGCTGATGCTCAGGTGCTCGGGCTTAGTGGTGCTGGCTGTCGCTTGAAAAGGAGGAGATGGTGGTGATAGCGTTTGGCGACGGGGGATGGTGGTGTTGTGTGGTGGAGCCGAAACCAGGGAGATGGAGATTGAGATATGGGTGTGGGATGGGGTTTGATTTTGAGTGTGTATGGGTGTAGGTTTAAGGGTTGTTTGGATCCCAATTCGAAAAGGAAAAAGGGGTTACTGGATTCAAATTAAAGATGGGGAGAAGCTGGTCTGCAGGTTTGAAGCAATTTGGAGAGGATTTCTGTGAAATGAAACCGAAATTGGGGAAGAGGTAAGGTTTGGCTTTTTCCCAAATATGGTGAAGCATGGGTGGTGTGATGGAGAGAGGAAGGTGGGTGTTGCAGGTGGGGGGGGGGAGGGGGGGTGGTCTGAAATGTCAATTGGCACTTTGCCAAAGAGAGGAGGTGCAGATGCACAAAGGAGGAGGATGGGAAATTAGGGTGCTTACCCACTTTGGGGTGTGCAACTGCAGCTCCTCAAGGCAAACCGAGAAAGAGAGAGAGAGAGAGAGGTGGTCCCAAAAATTTTGAATACGCGGAATATACCCCGAATATTAAAACTGGAAACCCGCTCACTCGGCCTTAATCCTGACCTATCCCGTTGTAACTAAATTTTCAAAATTCAAATCCTAAATGAAATCCGAACAATATTTTTAATCTCGGTATAAGAAATTGTTTTAGATCAAATTCAAATTTATGTCGGAATCCGCTCTAAAAGAATTAAAATAAAATTAGTCTGCTCGATGATGGAATTTTCAAAATTTTCCAAAATCTTATAATTCAAATCCCAATTAAGTCAATATTAAACTGAAATTAATTCTTAATTTATAAAATAATATTTTAAAATCCCGATTTTTTACATATAGCGGCGATGTCGGGGAGACTTCTTCAATGAAGGCTTCTTCAATGGAGGTGCGGTCGGGGTGGCAGCCAAAAGGGTACAGGTTCTGGATTGATTTTGCTTCGTTGTAGGGTAATTGGTTTAGGGTTTTTGACCTGGATCCCTATGATAATTGAAGGAGAAGTCAGGGTTTTGAGATTGGGGTTAAATCTCTTTTCTGAATGTCCGTTTATCGTAATTTGTTGGTTGTGCATCCAAATTCTGTTTTGGCCTTGCATCAAATATTTAATTTAGGTCTGTTTCTCCATTTGTTTTACTACTTTATTAAACTTGTTTTTTCAACAGTGAATGTTTATGTGGATTTTATACTGTTGTATCCATTCTAATTCTGTCATATGTCATTGTTTTCTGACACCTTGAAGTGCTTGTGCTAATTATATGAATGTGTCATCATCTTGTTTACCTAATTAGGGGATGTTGGATCTTGGTTTTTAGGTAATCTTGCAATGGAATAGGCTAGAGTTATTCAAAACCATTCTGCACTCATCAAATTGTGCCCTCCTAGCCAAGGTACGCGGTTGATGCTTGTGGAGAGGATAACAAGAAATCTCACAACACCGTCTTTGCTCTCTCACAAGTATGGCCTCTTCTCTGTCGAAGAAGCTGAGGAAAATGCAAAGCGGATTGAGGAAACTGCATTTGCTGCTGCAAATAAGCTTTTTGTCGAGGAATCAAATAGTGATGGAAGTACTGTTGTACACAGGTCGAGGAAGGTGCTAGGTTTTTTTCGTTGAGACTTGAGAGTAATTATTCGGTGAATTGTGGAGAATTATTCATCATATGTGAAATTTTTATAAAATGACAATTTCATTGAAATATATATTGTCATAATAAATGAACTATTCGGCAAGTTCAGAGTCACCATTCGTTAATAATAAGGAATTATTCATATGTATGGGGTAATTAGATGCAGTAAATAGTGAATTACATTTACATACTCTTTCAACCTAGCTTATTATCAACTTAGCGAATAATTACTATCAACCTAGTGAATAGTTGTAAAATTGACCGACCCTTTTTCTATTATCAAAATGATAACTCCTCTTTATAGATGAATAATAACGATCAATTTAGCGAATAATTACTATTTACCTAGAAATAGTTGCAAAGTTGACCAACCCTTTTGCTATTATCTAAACTATAACTCCTCTTTACACACGAATAATAACTATAAGTTAGAGAATATTTAATATCACCTTATCGAATAGTTCAAACAGTGCACCACACAAAAAACAACGTTACCCACCAAAAAAAAAGTTACACCATAAAGAAAAAGAGTACAACACACGCGCACGTAATTCACCAAGTGGGCAAGGAAAGAGGTGGGTCCCATTGATTTTTAATTAAAGAAACAAACCAAAATTGCCAAATAATCTCAGCCACCCATTTCATTCAATTAAAGGCCCAGATCTGTTAACATTTAACACCGTAAGGGATAGGACCACATGACCCAACCTTTATATTTATATTTATATTTATATTTATATTTATATTTATATTTATATTTATATTTATATTTATATTTATATTTATATTTATATTTATATTTATATTTATATTTATATTTATATTTATATTTATATTTATATTTATATTTATATTTATATTTATATTTATATTTATATTTATATTTATATTTATATTTATATTTATATTTATATTTATATTTATATTTATATTTATATTTATATTTATATTTATATTTATATTTATATTTATATTTATATTTATATTTATATTTATATTTATATTTATTTTTATATTTATATTTATTTTTATATTTATATTTATATTTATATTTATATTTATATTTATATTTATATTTATATTTATATTTATATTTATATTTATATTTATATTTATATTTATATTTATATTTATATTTATATTTATATTTATATTTATATTTATATTTATACGGGACGAGAGTTTTAATTTTGGTAGTACTAAAAAATTTACTAATTTAGTGATTTATCATTATATACATAGTTATTTTAAACACAAGTTCCAATCATACTGTAAGGCTTGTAAGCAATCTGGAAATAAAAAATTACTATGGGCTTGGGGGTTAGGGACTTAGAGCTCTAGGAGGCAAACAAAACAATTTCTTCTCCATTCTGAAATAGTGAAATCTCTATTCAATTCTAAACATTTAGGGCTACATGAGTCTTGTGCCGCTGGCAATGTTTTTTTGTATGAAATTGTGCTACTGGGAGCCTAGGAGTGTTAACATTATGGTGATATCATTATATGAAGTATGAACTATGAAAATATATTTTTTTTTCAAGTTTTATAATATTTTATTATTTTTATTTGAGGGACAAGGCCCGTCCCGATCCCGTCCCGTGTGAGATAAGGCCCATGTGGGATTAAAGAAAAAGGTGAATCCCGTCCCGATCCCGTCCCGGAAAAATTAAGCGGTACGGGCCTCATCCCGGTCATGTCCCGTTGCATCCCGTCCCACACCCACCCCCTACTCTTTAGCACCCAACCTCTCATCTCCTCCCTTCAATGATTCGATCCTCTCCATCCATTAATCTAGAACTCACTCCGAATTCTCTCTCCTCATTCCTCCCTTCCACAACGTACGCCTTCCACGTACAGTCGTAGATCCATCACCTCACCAGCTAATCGAGTTGATTAAATTCTACCACTCTTACTTTGAATGCATGTGAATTTCAATTAGGAGTCATATTTTTTGGTTAATTATACATTTCTTATGGTTTTCAAGTTAATTTCTAATTTATTCCTACTACAAGGAGGAATTTTAGAACCAATTCAAGCTAATTTGTGTAAGATTATGAATAACTGAGTTCCTTGAGGATCTCAGAGGCCTACTCATGTCTATATATCACTAGGGTAAAATACCCAGGGTTACAATCGTAACTATACAATCAATAAACAATTTACTTCTAAATATATACTCTAACATCCTCCCTCAGTCACAACATGAGGAGAGCAAATGGAGACTCTGGAACAAAAGAAGTAAATAGGGTAGTAGGTAATCCTTTTTGAAGATGTCTGCATACTAGTGAGCTGAAGGGACATGTAAGATGCGAACCTGGCCAAGTGCGACCTTTTCTCGGACAAAATGGATGTCGATCTCAATGTGTTTGGTGCGCTGGTGTTGGACCGGGTTCGATGTCAAGTAAATGGCAGAGACGTTGTCACAGTAGACAAGAGTGGCTGACCTGAGCGGGACGCGATGCTCACAAAGGAGATTGCAAAGCCAACACGTCTAAACCACTGCGTTGGCAACCCCTCGATACTCAGCCCTGACACTCAAACGGGAGACTATAGCTTGACATTTAGAGGACCATGAGATGAGATTATTACCAACGTAGACAGCGTAGCCAGAAGTAGAACGACGGGATTCAGGACATCTAGCCCAATCCGCATCAGAGTAAGCAGTGAGTGTGTTAAAATGACAGCGTCCCAGATGGAGGCCCATATCACTAGTGCCCTTGATGTATCGGATGATTCGTTTGAGTGCATGGAGATGATGCTCGCGGGGATCATGCATATGCAAACAGATCTGCTAAACTGCGAAAGAGATATCCGGTCTGGTGAAGGTCAAGTATTGCAGAGCACCCACAAGGCTGCGGTAGGAGGTGGGGTCGGCCACTTTAGGACTAGAGGTGGCATCGAGCTTGACCTTCCAATCGACAGGTGTAGTGGCTGGCTTACAAGCGACCATTTGAGCCTTGTCGATGATCTCAAGAGCATACTTCTCCTAATGAAGGAACATCTCATCGGGAGAGTGAGACACAAACACACCTAAGAAGTAGCTTAAGGGGCCAAGAGCAGTCATGGAGAATTCGAATCGCAGAAAAGCCATCAATCAGGAGAGGATGCCATGGGAGGAGGCAGTGAGCATGATCTCATCGACATACAAAAGGAGATACGTCGTAGCAGAGCCTTCATGAAACACAAAAAGAGAGTGATCGAACTGATTGATCTGAAAACCCATCCGGTGTAGGTATGTGGCGAATCTGTGATACCAGGCACGAGGTGCCTGTTTCAAAGCATATAGAGACTTTCGGAGCAAGCATACGTGTGTGGGACGGGAGCGATCATAGAAGCCTGAAGGTTGATGCATGTATACAGTTTCCTGCATATTGCCATGGAGAAAAGCATTCTTGACATCGAGTTGATGTATAGGCCAATCCTTGTTGAATGCAATGCTCAAGACTGTGCGAATAGTGGCTGGTTTAACCACAGGGCTAAAAGTCTCATCACAGTCAACCCCGACCTCCTGAGATTTTCCGTTGACAACAAGGCAAGCTTTGTGGTGTTCTAGAGTGCCATTAGACATGTACTTATGCTTGAATAACCACATGCAATTGATTATATTAGAGTCCCGGGGCCTAGGAACAAGGTCCCACATGCCATGTTTAATTAAAGCACTAAATTCATCAATCATGGCTGCATACCAGTTCGGGTCCTGTAGGTCTTTTTGAGAGGATTTGGGAATGGGGGATATATGGTCTTACGGGGTGAGCAAGTTGTATTTGGGGTTAGGCTTAACAATGCCTGACTAGGATCGAGTTCTCATGGATGTGGACGGTCGGGTAGCAGGGGGTTCGGGTTGGGCAAGGGTGGGTGGAGGTGGCGGTGCTGGCGAGGCAGCTGCAACAGCAGGTGGTGGCACCAAGGGTGGGATATGGCTACCTTGACTAAGGATATGGCGGAGGAGAGGGGGAAACTCATCGCCGGTGGATGTGGCGGGAGGCGATTGTGGCGGTGGGTTGGGAGGGATGGAAAAAGGGAAAGTGTGTTCGTCAAAAGTCACATGGCGAGACGTTAATACCCGGTTAGTGTCCAAGTGTAGGCATTGGTAACCCCTATGGTTGGGTGAGAAGCCTAGAAAGGCACATTTGGTGGACCGTGGAGAGAGCTTGTGGGAAGCGGTGGCACTCAAATTAGGGAAGCATAAGCACCCAAACACTCGTAGATGAGTGTGTGAGGGTTGGCGTTGATAGAGGGACAAGGTGGGCTTGGAGTAGTTGATGCCTACGCTTCCCACAAGAAAATGTGAATGAATGAAAATGAACGAAAGGAATCAAATTCGACGATTATCTCCACCTTTCATGTTCTCTATCCAATTCATTCCCTTGTCCCAATTCGACTATTATCTCCTCATTTCATGTTCTCTATCTCTGCCTTTGATCCATTTCAATTGTTAAATTTGATGAATTTGGTTGAATAGTAGAGGAAATGGAGCTAAATTTGCGCACCCAGGTGGAAGATTGTCGAGTTATTGTAAATTTTAAGTAGTTATGGTATCTAGGGTTTGACTATTAAACCAGTTTTAAATGAATATTTGAAGGGTAGCTGAATCTGCGAAAAGAACTCATGTAAAGAGTCAAATCTTCCACAAATAATATCAATTTGCTTAATCAATCAATGATTCATATAGTAAGAAATCAACTTGAGCCCGAATTGCACGTAAAAAATCAAAACTAATACAATCTCGCATCCGATTTCTGAACCTAATTAACTTTCTTCAGTTGAATCAGCATATTAATCACCTAGTATCTCAATGTCCAGTCCAATCAAGCACAGAGAAAAAAATCATAAGCAAGTGTACCTTGGATTTTTTTAAGAAGCCAACTTAACCAAGTCCCTGGATTTAAAGTTGTGATCGATCAAAACCATCAGAGTGCACTTGCGTTGCCAGCAATGCCAACAAAAGGAAGGCGACAAGTTGAGATAGGGTGGCTATGAAGTGGAGAATCAAAAAGTTGAGATGAGAAAGAGAGACAGAGAGGCGAGAGCAAGGAATATGAGAATGAGGCGGTGTTACATCGCCGCTCTTCAAATCGACTTCAATCGCATCCAAATCAGTCGATTGCGTCAAAATCATCCCTTTCAGATCCAAACTGACATGGTTTCCATTCATGCCTTTAAATTCGACGTCCATCAAGGTATCGAATTAGGGGGAGATGAGGAAGACGAGGCCGCCACCGATCGAGGAGGGATTGCAATTCATGACGGAGAAGGAGCAGATCGAACGTGGAGAAGCTCGTCGGGAAAGATGTTTCGGACCGTCAGCACCGGGCAGGAGTACAGCACCCGATCCAGCCCAGAGTTGGAAAAGGGGAGGTCGCGCCTAAGAACACGCTGCTGTTGCGGAGGTGTGCCTCGCCGAGCAGCTTCAGGTTGGTGAACGTTAGGGTTCCGAAGTCGAACGCCATAAAACCAATGACGCAGGAGAAGAATTGAGAAATTAAAATTGTTTTGAAACAGTGGCAATTTAGTAATTATCAAAACTCACAAGTTAAGAGGGAGGGTAGATTACTAACTCAACTTTGTGCCTCATTCTCCCTTTTATATATCTATAGATGTGTATTTTTTTAAATTTTATGAACTTTTTATAAACTTTTTTAAGCATTTAAAAAAATACAATTTATTAAAAAAACCTCGAAAATGTGGGTAATAAGACTAGTATCATATATATCTAACAAAATCCTAATGGGAATAGAAAACGGAATGGTGAATTGTTAATAAAAACCATTTAACATGTGTTTTTATATAATTTCATATTTAATGGGTGGCTAAGTATAAAAATACATATTTAACCGGTGATTTTTTTTTATAAATTTAACTAAATAAAATGCCAATCGATATATTAGAGATGGTCACTTTTTACCCCCAAAAAATTAAACATGGTCACTAATTTTATGCATTAGATATATCTATAGATTACGGATAAAAAAAAAATATATATCTATGGATTGTTATTAGTCTAATTCATATTATAATTTATATTTATTATGTTAATTATATGTATTTTTTAAATAGAAAATAGATACAATTTTAAAATATTATATTAATATATTCTTATGGAGGTTAATATATAAAGCCTTAGCTCATATATAAAGTTTTATCCTCACACTTCGGAAATTCTATATAAGGGGGCCAATTTGTGCATTTATTTATTAAGAGTGAATCTAAGTGTTAGAAGTGATTAAAAAAAAAATGGGGCTGAAGGAAAGGCTAACTGGTGAGGCTGAAGTGAGCTCCCATGGCCATCATCTCCATGAGTACTTTTCCAAGAAACCGCACGCCATCTCCGATATCTCTCCTACTCACATCCAAGGCTGCAAGCTTGTTGAGGGCGAATTCGGCAAGACTGGTTCCATCATTTACTGGAACTATACTCTCGGTACAGTGTATATATATATATATATCATATTTCGATTGATCTCTCTTTTTTCTGTACATTATTACTGGATCGACCCAATGTATAGATCTATTAAATTTTGTGTAGATGGAAAAGAGGTTGTGGTAAAAGAGGTGGTTGAGGTGGACGAGGTGAACAAGACGATAAGTTTTAAGGTGATCGAATGACACATTCTGGAGGAGTACAGTAGCTTGATAGCGCACCTCCACGCGACTGACAAAGAGATTAAGTGGATTTTGGAGTACGAAAGACTTAACGAAAACATACGCCACCCAACCAAGGAGTTGGACGTCCTCCTCAATATCAGCAAGCACATTGACGATCATCACCTCAAAGCCTAAATCCGATCCAGATCCAGATACAGGTCCAGGCGCTATGCAATTAACCCGGCTTTCGCCGAATGGTTAATTAGTTGTTCGCTATATGATAAAATAAACTGGTGTCGTTACTTATGACAGTGAACTTTCTTTTTTGCATCGATCTACCAAAGTTATGCATTTGCGTTATTGTTGTGAGAAAATATATGTATCCTGGTACGTACGTGTGTATGGTTCGTGTCCATATAATAAAATGTTTTTGTCACTAATGCCAAAATTTATTTTTTTTTAGAGATAATTGACTATTTTTTTTAATCCACCAACTTAACACAAAAGATTAATTAGTATGAAATATCCGACACACTATTAGCACGTATCGAGTTACATCGATCTATTATTATTATTTTGAATCCACCAACTTAACACAAAAGATTAAGCTATATTGTAAATAGTTTCACCATTTTTTATATTTTTAATTTTTTATAATCAAGAAGGAAAGTTCCATATCAAACCTCTTTACCCTTTTTTTAATACTTTTAGTGTTGGATGTATCCACGTACATTTTCCAATCAAATAGATCTTTCTCTGTATGATATTACTAATTTACCCTTTAAATATTTTAGAGTAAAAATTAACGTTTCCATTAATAAATTGATACGGAGTAGGTTTCACTTCCAATGCTTTCATCTAGTTGAATGTGCTTTTCGCCTCTCATTTTCACTACTAGAATTCTGTTTATTTAACATCGGCTTATTTACATCGCTCAGAAAGATCTGCCATGTTAAACGGTTTTTTAACATCGGCTTCAAAATTTGTGATGTTAAAAATAAAATAGACGTCACCCTATATTTTAGACCGATGGTGAATACTTATTTTGAAATTTTTTCTAAAAAGCGCGAAATGAAATGATGAATTAATTTACTCACCCGCCCATGAGATTGCCCACTATATCCAACATTTGCTCGATTTCAGCTTCTACAGTCTCTCTTCTATCTCTCTGGAGCGAAATCTGGCCTCCTTCTCCCATCATCGTCTCATTCTCTCTGCTCCAAATCTTGCCTCCTTCCTCCAAATCCGGCCTCCTTCTCCCATCACTGGCTTCATTTTCCTATCATCATCTTCACTCGTTGTCTCGTTCCCTCTCTCTTGCTCTGGTCGGTGACTACAAAGATGGCGACCCTCTCTCCTAGAACCCTAACCGGTAAGCCCTCTCTCGCCCTCTATAGATCTCTCCCTCTGTCTCTCTATGGCTATCATTTGTGACTTCTCTCTTGACTGCTAGCGATGGCCTCACCACGACAACAACGGCCTCCCTCGTCGCTTAGCCTCTAGCTCCTTCCGCCGCCTGTAACCTTCTCTGGTAAGCTTTCATGCCCTCCGTCTCCCTTCGACTTTCTCTTGAGTTTTGAGACTTTGACTGCTCCTCTCAAATTAAAATCCAGGGTTATAGTGGTTTAATTTCATTCTTTAATTTTTAGATCTAGGGTTTAATTTCGTTCCCTAATATACCCTACTTCTCTAAATGCTTTCATTGTCATCGTCTGGACCTGTTTTGCCTTGTAATATCCTATTTGATGCTATATGTTTTCTGATCTAAGGTATGACATGCTTTTATTCCTATTTGCGAGTGCAAGCAAACATTAGTTTTGACAGCTATCTCCTACAATGCGGGTGTTCAAATTTATTGTTAGGGTTCGAATTGGGAATTGGGGGCTGATAGAGAGGGTGTTATTTTGATTTCTACCAGCTATGTCTCTTCTCTCCTATGTTTCTAGTCTAATTTGTTGATGCAATTGATATGTTAATAGAATTTGAATTTTGTTTTGGTTTTACTTGTTACATGCAGTGAAAAGGCTGCACTATAGGTACTGAAGGCCTGTGACTAGCACCTGGAAAGTGCATTTGATGTATTTTACTGTCAGCTACAAGCTAAGCCACAAGCTAAAACACATACTGACTCTAGGCATTTTGAAGGATCTTTATAATGTTTTTTAAAGGCAGGTTTTAACTTTATTTATTTGTTCATGTTTATGCATGCTATGAAGTATGAAGCTATAGCTCATAAAGTGCATCTTCATGTTTAACAAAGTGCATCTTCTGTTTTTGCATCCTGCATTTTTGAACTGGCCTGGTGGTCAGGTTTACCATATTTGTATGAGAGTAAATGGGTAAAAGATTCATTTCTTAGTTATTTTTAGTTGGAAATACTTGGTTCTTTCAGTTCATTAGGTGTATATATGATTGTCATGATCATAAGCTGTGACGTTGAATGAGCCTATGTTTACGATCCTTCTAAGTAATGGGATGAAGGATCATCTGCGTAGATTTTGTTTTCGGCAATCATAGTTGACTGGTTTAGCTGTTGTTGCCTTCTTCTCAGTTCTCATGTATGCACAAACTGATTATATATATTTGTGATTTATTGTGATGTTGTATCAACCTGCTGGGCGATGAATCCTTTGAAACAATTTTGGGCACTACTTTTATCATTTGATAAGAAGTTCATTCAATACTCTATACTGATAGCCTCTCCCTGCTGAAAATCAACCTTATGCTATGTTTGAATCAATATTTTGATTTAATTTTGTTACTTGTCCATACCATGTTGGCAATGCACTAAATGAACATCTTTATTACTGCATGAATATATATATTTCCTTGCTTTAACAACAACAAATAATTCCTAGTTTTAACTCAATTTTGCGAAACCCTTCAAACACGATTTTGAATCTTCTGCTGCCTTGACTAGCAGCCTTAAAAAGTTCCTACATGAAGATCATATTTTCAGGTCAATCACTTTAACATGTTGTCAATCATGTAGTGTATAGTGACAAGACGATCTTAATCTTTAATTCGATTGTTATATTATTGATGCTTCAAAATTGCTATTTCATTGATGCTAGAACCTTTTGCCTTAGGTTTAATTTCATTACTCCTAAGTCTTAATTTCTTAATCTTGACTCAATTTTGCTGGTATTTTGTTTAGTGTTTCATGAAAAGTAGGGGAAGAAGTTACAACTACATTCCCTCTCTATCTAGGGGTTATGGAAGACGACGTAGGAGCCCTTCCCCTAGGGACAAGTATGTTCGTGGTAGGGATCTGCCTACTACTCTATTGGTGCTGAATCTTTGTTATGATTGCAGGTCTGTTGTAGATAAATAATATTCCTTTTTTATGGTTTACAGTGAAGTTTGAGTTTTTTTTTGTGTTTTGTTGTATTAAGTTGGTATGTCGTTCTTCCCTGTACTATTAAAAATGAGAATTAAACTTGCCTGAGATGGTGTTATTACGAGACTCTGATCATTTGATTACTACTTAATTAGTTATCCATTGATGATTTGATGGATGTTCCATTGATTATATTTCATTTAGCATGTTCCATATAAAAAGATTGTTTACTTGATGGCTAGATCAGTGTTATGGTATATTGGTATAATTCGTTGAAACAATTAAGTTAATTTCGTTTGATCGGTTGCATGTGCTTTGGAATCTTACTTTGCGTAAGAAAAAAGTTTTAACTTTTCAGAAAGAATCTTATATTCAAGGAAGTCCTTCCTTCATCAATGGCAGTAATTTACAGGATTTATATTATCAACAAGTCTGGTGGTATCTTATTCTACAAGGTAAATCTCTCCTCCCCCTCTCTAGTCGTTGAATCAGACAGGAAAATGGTGACTTAATTGGTATTTATGAATATTTCCAGGATTATGGATCGGTTGGTAGGATGGACACAAATGATACCTTGAGACTTGCGAGCCTCTGGCATTCGATGCTTGCTATCTCTCAACAGCTATCCCCCATCACTGGCTGTACTGGGATCGAACTCCTTGAAGCTGACACCTTTGATCTACATTGTGTATAGTCTCTGAATGGTTAGTTTTTACCTCAGTACCAAATCCCCTTGGTACTGCTGACGTTGTGTGTTTATGAGTTGATTTCTGTTTCTGTCAAGACCTGTAGGCTGGTCCTGTCATACGGTTTGGTAGCGCTGTTTTGGCTGTCCGATTTGGGGGCTGTCAATGTTCATAACTGAATGCATTCGGTTCTCCTGTGGGACTGAATGTACTCGGTTCTGTGATGCTGTCTTGAGGTCGGTTTTTGCTGGCATAGATTATTGTTCTTGTCTTGTGAAGTTATGCTGTCAGTTGATGTTTTGCTGTCATGGGTTTATGAAGTCCTGCTGTCATAGTCTGGATTAGTTTGTTGTGGGCCAAAGTTAGAAGAAATATTTTATCTGTTGAGTGGGCCGGATAAAGGAGTATTAGATGTAGGTTAATATGGGCCTCTTTTGTTCTTTGGACTAGCTGAGTGGAATAGATTGCTACCCCAATTTGAATATGGGTTTTTGTTGGTGTTTAGACTGCGGCTTGCTTATTATATCATATATTTCTATAGTAGTCTTTGAGATATATATGATATAATATTTTGGTTCCCTATTCTTTTATATCGGCACTCATATTTTGATTGGGGTAGCTAGGGAGATAGGGAGCTGTCGTTTATTTCCGTGGAGAGCTCTTGCTTATTTTTACTGTGAGACCCTTTGTTTCGTTATTACAAGCATAGTACTAAACTGATCAAACTTATGATAAAATGGTAGAGCATAGTTTGTTTGGAGTTTTCTTTTGACATTAGTGTTGGATTAGTAAATGATACAATTTAAAGCCTATTAGCTCAAATTGGTAGAGCGCGCGATGTGGTCAAGCACAAAGGTGCGGGTTCAAATCTCGTATAGGCTACAACGACAAAGGAAAACAAATATTTCATTTAATATTGGTTACAAATTGATGTTAATCAAAATAAAAAATCGATGTCTATGTGGGCGATGTTAAAACTCAAAATTGTATAACATCGGCTAAAGCCCGATGTCTTTGTTGTGTAATTACATCGGTTGTATTCTATAATCAATGTTATAGGATAACAAAGACATCATATTTAAAAATAGAAACGATGTTATAATATATAAAGACATCGGGCTATGCTGATGTGAAAAACTTTTGACTTTTTACATCACCCACATAGACATCGATTTTTTTTGAAAGACATCGGTTATTACCCGATGTTAAATGACATATTTCTAGTAGTGTAATTTTGATTCCTCCAAATTTTCGTTTTAAGGGCAATTTTCATAACTTCTTGAGTTTTTGGCATTTTAATTAGTATTACAATCAACAACTTGAAGCGGTTCTAGAATTTCACCTATACTTATTACCTCAAGGTGACGACGAAAATCCTTTAATACCTGCAGTATTGTAAGATAATACTTGGTTTCGCGATCAAATGATTCTATTATTGTTGAGTGTGGCCTTACGAGCATCCAAGTTTCGCAATCAAGTATATTTACTGTTCAATCGTCGTCTTTAGAGGAAGTTTGATTCATGATGTGTCTTTCTTAGAAAAGCTTCTTCCCTTTATTCAAGGATCTAAAGAGCTCAGTCCTAAGGGTTTTATGTCGAAGGAAGTTGCAGAGCTCCTTTTCTTATCTCTTATTTCGGATCCCTTTCTTGGTGGTTCCTGGGGGGTATTTATAGTATTGTCCAAGCGAGCAGCTAGCTGGTGACCTGTTGGTTCTTGTAGGGGACACGTGTAGCCCATGCCCTCATGCCAGTAGTCCAGGGTAGCTACACGTGGCGATACTAGCGGAGAGGTGCTTTACCAGCAAGCTGCTTGCTTTCGTTAGGGGAGCTTTATTTGATTTGGAGTTTCTACTCGCGATCTTTATCCTGAGGGGAGGCTTTCCTATCTATACTTGGGCCTTTGTTTATGTGGATTGGGAAAAACCCTGATCGCGATGATGTTGTCTCCTCAGGACTAGATCGCGAGGAAAAGTGACACGCGATCAAGTCTCGATAAAAAGCGATGCCTTCTCTCCCCTTAACGGGGGAATATGAGGTTTGCGCGGAGATGGGCTTGGGTGGTAAGGCCCAATAAGTTCATGGGTTATTAGAACGGGAATCGGTACGGTCCCACAGAGACTTATAAATAGGGCCTTTACTCTCTTTTTCTCGTCATTACATCCTATCTTGAATTGGGAGAAGAGAAAAAAAAAAAAGAGAAAAAGGGAAGCGGCCTTTTCTGAAACAAGAAACCGTCATTTGAACCTTCTGGTTTGGTGATTTCGGGTAGAGTTACTTCCAAATTAGAGCTTCCTCTTCGATCAACTTTCTATTTTGAAGTAAGTGACCCTTGAATCTGTATCTTTTTTGCAGTTTTCTCTTGTCATTTTCTATCTATGGTTTTTGTTTCCATTTTCGATTTTCTTCATCTTCTCCCCCTGGTTTCTTCTGGATTCTAGGGTAAAGAGGGAAATCCCTTTTGAAGGGGTTGTTTCGAAAGGAGGACGGGAAAAAACCTCCCCCCTTTGGTGGGGGAAAGGACGAAAAAAGTGGTGTTTAGGGGTGGTTGGATCGTTGGCTCTTAGTTCCCATCCCGAATTCTATGACCGGACCACCCTTGGCAAGGCGGATTGTGGTTGATCAGTTGGCGGTTCTCCGATGGGACAAAAGACAAAATCTTAAGGGATTTTCTGACAACTATATTTTTTCTTTGGGGACGTTTCGTTTTCTGTCTTGGGAAAGGGGATTTTTTAGGAAGGCAAAAAGGCATTTTTCAGCCGTCACTCCTTGGGAAAAGAGTCTTTTCATTGCCCTCTCAAAGAGGCGCGTGAGGCACCAATCTGGCCCTTGTGAGGGGCTTTTTGGCGCCATTTCTATCTAATCGCGATTTTGAAGAGACTATTCTCCCCGTGTTGATTTTCCTTCTTCGCGTCTTTTTAGGGATTTTATTTCTTAGAAGGGTCTTTACTTTTAGGAAAAATAGACGATGTTATCAGAAAGCGACAGCCAGAATATAAGCGCAGGGGTTGTAGGAGAGGAACTCAGCTCTTCAAGGACTGCACATTCAATCGCGGAAAATGATTTAGAGGCTACACCGTCTTCCATTCGTCTCCCCCCACTTCAGTTGGAAAAACGCGGGGAAAAAAGAGAAAAGGTGGTATCGTTGAAAGGAAAAAACAAGGCCTCCCTAGCTGGATTATTTAAGCAACCCTTGTCGAAGAAAGACTCCGCGTATTACCATACATCCGAACCTGAGGATGGTCAAGGTAAGCGAGGAAAATTTATTCGTGATGGAAGGAAACAGAAAGAGATTCGCGTGGCACCAGGAGATTTCTCCATGCCTTCTTACAATGTCGAAGAGTTCGCGAACAATAGTTTTTATGAGGGCTTCACCCCTTCTAATCCTCCTCTGGTCCCTTCTGTTTTCGAGGAAAGGATGACCCCTACTTCATCGGAGACTAGAGGGAGGTATCTATTTTAAAGCCCATGCATTTGCAACTCGCGGCTCGTGCTTTTCCTTTGCATGTGGGGGTAGAATTGGTTTTGCCTTTTGCGAGAGGAGGTTGCTTGAACATATACCCTAATCATTGGGTGGTTCATCTGGAGAGTTTACTCCAAGGGTTTCGTCTCCCTTTGCCTACACTCCATGCAAAATTTCTAGGGAAAATACGAGTGTTCCCAGCTCAGGTTTCCTTTAATGTATGGATGTTTTTGGCCGTTTATACCATGCGATGTGCAGCCTTAAAGCAAGAGATGTCGTTAGACCATCTATTCACATTCTTATCCCTTAGGGATGGGAAAGATGGGTTGGTGTCCACGTCTCTTAGTGGCCAAATAGTAACGAGACTGTCGAGTAGTCTCAGATGGAAGAAAAAATCGTTCTTAGTTCGCGATCTCTCTGGGGCTGTTTTAAACTTCAAAACTAGCCCGGGCAATTATCAAGCCCCTCCCAAGAATAGGAACGCCGCAGCAACTGATCAATGGAAAGCGATGTTTGGGTGCGGAAAGAAAGTGGGCAAGCATAGTTATAAGGAGTTCATAACTCCCACCCGCTTAGAAATGGCAAGACTTAGCCTCCCACAACCTCGGGGTAGGTATTCAGTGTTTCTTTTGACCCGCGATACATTATAACTTTCGTTCCTTTTCTTTCATACGAAAATAAGTACCTCTTACCCTAATCCACATTTGTCTATAACATGCCTTTTTTCCTTGCCAGGTATGTTGGATCTTACCAAACTTTCCGCGGGAGCTTTGAAGGGGAAGAAGACCCCAAGATCATCGGCTGCTGGTGTCTCATTAGCAGCTCGCGAACTTGTTTTGCCTCTAGGTCCTGTTGAGAATTGTCTCGCGGAGGATGTTGGGAGTACCCTACCTGTTCTTAATTTGGACCAGAGTCCGTCCAGAGATGATGAGCCTCTTGTCTGAACAACAGGTAAGAAAAGGAAAACAGGGGAAAAAGGTCCAGGCATACCTTCATCAGAAGAGCCTCTCACTCAATCTGGAATAGCTATATCAGGTTATCGGCAACCCGGTTTCACGGCGACTGATTATCAGAAACTTGCTCTTCCCGCGAGGAGTTGTCCAGCCGAAAGGGATTACCTTCGGGCCCTTGCGAATGAGGATCTGGCCAACCAAGGGCATAAGGATGTGGGTTGGGTAGGTTTGAATCGCTTTTTTACTTTACTATGAAACTTTTATTTTCTTTGAACTTTCTTCCCTTTTTACATGTTTTATCATTTGACGATTAGTATAATCTTCAATGAAAAGAAGTGATGAGAAGCCTGAAGGAGTATAGCGATCGCGTATCTCAGCTGTAGAAAGAAGTAAAAATTCTTCAGGTTAAGTTGTCCAAGCTGAAAGACGCAGAGATGCAAGAGGGGACCATCAAGAGTCTACAAGATGCTCTGGAGAAAACCGAGAGGGAGCTTGAGAAGGTGAAGGGGGAGCTAGATCTTTCGAATGTAGAATCCATGAATTTGAGGGAAAAGAATGCAAAGAGTGCATCACGGATTTCAGACTTAGAGGGTCGGCTGCGTGGGTTAGAGGAGGAGTTACAACGCGGGCGCGACGAACTGTCTACCATTAAATGGGAGCTGGAGAAGTATACGACTAGCGATGATGTTCAATTAACCAAAGCTACCCTTTACGAGTATCTTCTGATCGATGAGGGAAAAGAACGGCTTGGTATATTTTTAGAGACGGTCAGGGAATCCATTCTCTGCAGCTATTTAATTGAGGCGTTCACGAAAGGTGTTGATGGTGGAGTCGTTCAGAGTGTGAACCGATTCGCCCATCTCGACAGTTCTATTAAGATGTTCACGCCTAGTTATGATGCTAATGATATGGTTCTCGTGGATCCGTCTCGAGGTTTGGCCCCTTCTTCCACCACGCCGTCGCTTGACACGGGCATGGTTGGTAATCTCGACGATCAAAATCGCGATCCTGCTACTGGTTCTTAGAAAACATTTGTGTCAGTTGTTTTTGAACATCAGTTTGTTTCTTTTGCTTGGTATAATGGTTTCCGAACAGTTTTACCCGCGATATTCAGGTCGACTGTTTTGTCACGGTTTATGGTTTTTTATAAATATATAATTTCTGCTCTTGCTTACTGCTTTTGCTCACTTCGCGATACCCTTACCAATCTCCTGTTGTTGAGCACTTTATAAAATAACGCGTGAAATAACATAAAATAATAGGGTTCGCAAAGTTTTTTTATTTATGGCTGAAATTTGATCTATGTGGATCAAATTTGTTACAAAACCTTGTTCGGTAATTTTAAGATTTGCGTAGTATCTCCTATCTCTTCATAGTACATGAGATCATAAGAGATATCTCCATTTTACTCTGGTCCAGGCTCCTGTATGGTTACTTGAAAATGGGCCTCTCCTTCATATTCGAATGTAAGGCATGCTCCAATTCCGAGGTTATTGATTCCTACAAAATCTCTCCATCCTTCAAAAAGGGATTACCAGTTTCCTTCATCTCTTTCTACTAGGATCATGAAGCGTTGGTGACAAGAGGAAAACCTATCGTTGTTCCTGCCAAAGAAATACTCAAAACTACAACTAGTATAGTTGGTAAGAAAGAGGTCGATCCACAGGGAAATCTAATAACTCCAAGTATCAATTTAATCGCAAGTAACAGTAAAAGAGAGTTTGATGAGAAAAAAGATCCGCCTTTTGTCAAAGCGGAAACAAGTAAACAAGGAAATAAAGGTTGTAGAATGCAATAGAGAGAAATAGGTTCACCTACAATTTGTCACTTCAATTGATGAATTTGATCCTTGTTTCAGACTCTAATTCTTTTCTTTTCCTATCAACGTCCTTGTCCATATCTTAGGTAAATTACTAGTCCTACGAGTCCTAGTAATCCTTATCTCTAAATAACCCAAACACGGTTAAGATTTAACCTAGAGATAGCATTAAGACTATGAATTAAACAAGATATATGCAATATCAAGCTACGAGTCGATATTTAACATATATTCAACTTCCTACACATCCAATTAGTCCTACGAGTCCTAAAGGGATATGATTGCCACTTGGGTTAAGGTTCGCTACGAGGAATCTACAAAACCCTAGCAATTGAATGAATCTACTCTAACTAGTTGATCAGGCCAGAGAGAATAAAACACATTCAAAGATTTAAGCGCAAGGAAGCCAAAACATTCAATTAGGAATAAGAACTAGATTAAGAAACTCACAATTCAACAATCAAATATCCAAACTGTAGGCAAAACCTTCGAGAGTTTAATTGCTCATGCTCAACGTGCTCTAAAAAATTCTCAAAAGTGCATAAGGTCAATAGTAGAATAACCTAGAAATGTCTTTTAAAGGCCTACAAAGAATCGGCCAAAAGTAATAATAAAAACCCTAATAAAAGTTGAAAACTGATTCGGCGTTTCCTGCACAGGCCGCGGGGCGGCTAGCTCAGGCGACGGGGCGGCCTGGCGATTAGCGAAATCCTTCGAGAAGTCTTCAGGCCGCGGGGCGGCTAGCTCGGCCATTGGGCGGCTAGCGATTTCTTCCGCTTCTCTTCTCGTGATTGCCTCTAGCTGATAATGCAATTTCCTTTACTTCTTTTAACTCTCCTCAAATTCATTCCACTTGAATCTACGATTCCTGAAATAAACCAAAACATTGTGTAGATTCCGCATCTTCCAACTCAACAAGTAATCATGTAAATGCAACTAAAATATGCAATATTTACACCCAAACTATGCTAAATGTAATCTATTATGCCATACTAATAATGCTCTATCAAATTCCCCCACACTTGAACCTTTGCTTTTCCTCAAGCAATAGAAAAAGTAATTCTGCAGCCCCACAGAATAGTAATTCATGTATCAACCCCAATATTCTTTAAGTGTAGGAAAAACTAGCAAACACAATAGATTAACAACATCATAGCACAAAATATTAATGATCAATGAAATCAAGCAACCATATCCATTCTAGACCTCACAAGGAATATGTGTTTCACTCTCACTCAAGTGTTTAGGGTTAAATATTTACACTCAAACTCAATCTTTAAAAGCATAGCTACAATAGTCTTGCACCAGTGTTCTAGCTCTCCACCGCTGGTGACTCTACACACAACAAAAATCATGAGGACTTTCAATTGGGTTGTAATGGGGCCAAGGTAGAAAACATAAGGTATGGAACAATTTAGGCCATGTGGTGCTCATTATTCGGGAACTAAGGATGCAACCAAATTATAATACCACTCACAAGATCATACCATAACTCTACAATGTATACAACTCCAATCTCAAGTATCAAACTTCATAAACCATACTCAACTCATTCTCTTATTCTCTTTTTTTTTCTTTTTTTTCTTTTGCATTTTTTTTTCATATGCTCTTCTTCATGCTATATCAAATGATTTTCCTTGACTTTTACCCCTAAGTGAATTTTATCCTCCTTAGGTCCCAAGTTATGTGTAAACTACTAGCAAGAATCAAAACATCTCATAAAAGTACTCCAAACATACAATCCATCACTCAAACCATCATCCACAATATGAATATTCACCAACTATTCCTAATTCCTGGATGGGTCAGGCTATAATTAGCTATGGAAAAATCTTGTGGAGCTCAAAAGAATAGGCAATTAGGCTTAATATTGGCTTCAAGCAGAGGATAATATGCAAGGTGGGAATAGAGTCAAATAGGGCTAATAAAGGTGCCTCAATCATCTTTAAGTCATGTGCAGAAATCATAATATGCAGCCTTGAATAAGATATCTAAATGCAAGCCATAGAGGAAGCAATTAAAGAGAGTACACTCAACAAGCAAGAGGACATAATATACTTTGTCCAAATATAGGCCAAAATAGCTCACCAGGTCATGTCTAGAACTTCAACATCACCCAAAATCAAATATCTTATGTGCTCAATCATTAACCAATTATGCTCACCAAATAATGTGGAAATCAGATATCAAAGGTTTTCAACAATCCAAGCACATCATGGGGCATAAGTCTCAATAAATAAATTAGAGGACAAGTGGCATCCATATGGGAAAATAAGACCTAATCCTAGCTAATGCATAAATATAATTACATAAATAATATAATTTTCGGATTTTTTTTTGCAAATAACATAGACTAACATCAACTAAAATATTTCAACATGCCATCTAAAGTCAAAATACAACATAAAGATAAAATACAAACCTAAAATGTCATGCAATTCTTCCCCCCACACTTAATTCTGACATTGTCCTCAATGGCGAAAACATCAAAATAAACTGAAAGGGAAAAGAAAAGAAAAAAAAACTAACATGATCACTGCTGAGGTGGTGGTGGCGGGTAAGGTGGGAACTGAGGGTAGGCAAATCGGAAGAGCTCCTCCTGTCTCTGTCTCTGCAGCTCCTGAGCCTCCCATGCAGCCTGCTGTCTGTGGAGCATCTACTCCTGTAAGCGCCGCATCTCTGCCTGGGTCTCACACATATCCGCCATGCTAGTTGTCTGTCCACGAACATCGCGACAGATGTCTCCCATGTCAACATAGAGCTGCTGCTGATGATCCCACATAGCATCCTGACGACGGGAAATCATCTGCTGATGCTGCCACATGGTGTCCTGGAGGAGAGCCATCTGCTGCTGCTGCTCCCACGTAGTATCCTGTCGGAGAGGCATCGCCATTATCCGCTGCTCAAGCTCATAAAATCCTGGACCAGCACCTACTCCAGTTGTGCCAGAAGGTCCATCACCCCCACCTCCTACATCCGTCTGCACCTCAGGAACACCACCATCATCATCCTGAGCAACATCATCTCCATCATCCTCATCCTCATCATCCTCATCCTCATTGCCCATTAAGAAATCGTCTGCCGTAGGACCAAAAGGAAGTGGCCGGGGTAATCTCAGCTGAATCACCCCAAGATGGCCTGTCCTCCAGACCCACATCGGCGCTCAGGACATCAGGGACAGCGCTCAAATCAATCCAATCCCGTGCTATGAGAGTGATGAGACCCCCAAAGCTAATCGTCGCTGTCTTGCGCTTATCTATGATGTCCCTGCAGTTGAAAAGGAATAAATCCACCCAACCTGGAACCACTGGGCTCTCTGGCATCAGACACCACAAATATGACATATCCCTAAGTGAGATCTTGTTGACCTCAGCCTGGGCAAAGAAAGTGTTGGGTAAAACCTTATGGATCAACCGTAGTGCAGGGTGCCTAATACTCGAGTTGTATTGGCCCTTCTTGGCCTCAAAAGGCACCCTAGTCACCGCAAGACAAAATGAAATAGGCCCCTCTCCCTTGGACACATCAAACCAACCTACGGTGGGTGCAGCTGTAACTCTAAAAATCTGTCCCACTCTCTCCTTTGTCCTCGTCAACTCCTGCCCCAACAACCTAAACTCGATATATATCGACCACAAACTCAAAGTAGCCAGGAACTCCTTAACTAAACCCGAATAGGTCGGAGCATTCTTATCTAAGAAATTCCCTAGGCCTCCATGTTCTAACAATTGCCTAGTACATACATCCATCTCTAACATTCGAAGGGTAGGTTCGTGAAAAAACATGGTTTGAAAGAAATTCCTATTATTCAGTGCATTCCACTGAATACTAGGAATTAACCCAAGAAAGAGTTTAAAGTAAGAACTCACGAAGATGGAGGTTTCTGCAGTGGCCGCGGGGCGGCGAGGGTAGGCGATGGGGCGGCCGGCGACAGGTGGCTGTGGGGCAGTTGAGAAGTTGACGGGGCGGCCGGCGACAGGAATGGCTGCCGGGCGGCTGGGCTGGCGACGGGGCGGCCTCGAAAAGTCGTGGATCTGCTGCTCTGACGTCGGATCTGCGCTCCGACGTCTCAAATTCCTCCCTCTGTTGGTGGATTTCTACCAAAACCTTGAAGATCCTTCGAATCGGGAGTTTTTGGTTTAGATCTAGGAAGAATGAGGAGAATGTGGGTGGTTTGGTGAAAGATATAGGTTGATAATGGAAGATATTGGAGAATGGGGTGAGTTTTGTGAAGATTGAAGCTTTGAGGGAGAGCTTTAATGGAGTTTTGGAGTTTTGGGTGTGGGTTTTTGAATGTTGAAGATGAAGATAGATGAGATAGATGAAGATGGTGAAAGTGGTGTGGGGGCGGCCTCTTGATTAAGATAGATGATGAAAGGGGTGGATAGGGTTAAAGGGCTTGGAAAGTGGGGCCCACACGGGTCCTAGTATTTTTTTATCCTCCGTCAGTGGCCGCGGGGCGGCCTAGCATGGCGACGGGGCGGTCGGCGATTGCAAAGAGAGTTTCGCTCGCTGCCTCGGCCGCGGGGCGGCCTGGCTGGCGATGGGGCGGCCTGCCCCTTTTCTGCTCATCTCCTCTTCTTTTTTTACTCTGCGGGGTTAGTATGCCAGAACACCAAAACTAAACTAAAAGAAAATAACTAAATGCAATGAGAGAAGAACATCTAAACTACTTAATTACCTTGGGTTGCCTCCCAAGCAGCGCCTTTAGTTAACGTCGTAGGCTCGACGTTATGACTCCTTAGTGATCCTCAGTGCTTGGTTCATGGAGAACCAACTCATCACCATCCTCTTTGACAAAGTTCTCATAATATGGCTTCACGCGATGACCATTTACTATGAAAATGTCTCCATTCCTCTCATTGAGTAGCTCTACTGCACTATGAGAAAAGACATTAGTAATCACATATGGCCCTGCCCATCTAGAGCGAAGCTTACCTGAAAAGAGTTGAAGGCGCGATTGGAATAGGAGGAGGACCTTGTCCCCAACTTTGAGGTCCTTTCGCAAAATATGCTTGTCGTGCCATGCCTTAGTCATCTCCTTATAAGTGATGGAGTTGTCATAGGCATCCAATCTCAACTCTTCTAGCTCCTCCAGCTGAAGTTTCCTGAACTCCCCAACTTTATCCATTTGCATATTGCATTGTTTCACCGCCCAGTATGCCTTATGTTCGAGCTCGACAGGAAGATGACAAGCCTTACCATAAACTAATCAAAATGGAGACATTCCAATGGGAGTCTTGTAAGCCGTTCGATAAGCCCACAGAGCATCATCAAGTCTTACACTCCAATCCTTCCTGTTTGGGGCAACAGTCTTCTCCAAGATAGTCTTAATCTCGCGATTAGACACCTCAGCTTGCCCATTAGTCTGGGAGTGGTATGCAGTAGACACCCTCTGTGTAACATGACATTTCTTTAATAAGGCACTTACCGTCTTATTGCAGAAATGAGTCCCTTTATCACTAATCAATGCTTTCGGCACTCCAAATCTAGAGAATAGCTCTTTGAGGAAACCTGCAACAACTTTTGAATCATCAGTCTTGGTGGCCTTCTTGTATCTCTAAGAGCTTCAGGAAAAGGAGGAACAGTTTTGTAAGAATTTAAAGGAGGGAATTCAGGCCTTACAAAGGAATCGGAAGGTTCATCAAGGGCAAGGCCGCGGGGCGGCTCGCCGAAATCTGCATCTGCATAATCGCCTTGGCCGCGGGGCGGCTCAGGGGGGCCGCGGGGCGGCTCGCGATTCCGATGCTCTTCTTTTCCTTTTTCTTTATGCAACTCAGGTTCGCCATAGTTTTCGTCATCCTGGTGAGTAGTAATCAGTTCCTTACCACTCCTTAGCGTTATTGCGCTGACGTTCTCCTTAGGATTCACCACCATTTGAGATGGTAGCTTTCCTGAGTCCTTAGCCTGCAATTCACTTAGCGATTGAGCCAATTGGCCTACCTGTTTCTCAAGATTCTTTGAGTGCTCAACCTGGCTCATGAGTATCCTAGTGAGGGTCTTGATAGGGTCCTCAGTTGATTGATCCCCTGCGGGGGGTGCTCTCTGCCTAGAATCGAATTATTGCTGAGACCTCTGTTGGTGTCCCCCTTGTGGATTGTAAGGGGCCTGGTTATTACCATAGCCATACCCCTAGTAACTTGCATTATAATTGTTATTGAATTGATTGGGGTTACCATAGTTACCATACCTGGGCTTCAGCAGGACAAAGTTTCCCATGGCGTTAAGCTCAACGTTAGGATCCTGAAGTAGTGGGCACATATCGTTTGGATGTAAAGGATCAGCACATAGCCCACATGCCTTGAGTTCTTGAGGGGTCCCCTTGAGCATCATCCTTCTCATCATCTCCTTCATCTCCATCATATCAGCTTGCAAATTGGAGCCTGAAGAATCTACAGCCAGTACTCCACGGGGGTTTGCCCTCTTGCTATATTGTCTAGACCCCTCAGCAAGCTCTGAGAACAACTCCATAGCATCATTTGAGGTCTTGTTGAGAATGTTACCCCCACTAGCGGCATTCACCATTCGACGCTCATCATCAAGCAAACCTCCATGCAAATAAAGTACCAAATCCTGTTGTGAGTAACCATGGTAGGGGCAACTTGAGCAGAGCTTTTTGAATCGCTCTATATACTCATACAGGGTCTCAGTTGCTGATTCCTCGATGTTGCTGATGGCCTTTTTGAGAAAGTTCAGCTTTGTACCAGGGAAGTACTTCTCTAAGAACAACCTTTTCATCTCTGTCCAGGTAGTAATGCTCCCTGCAGGCAAATAATAAAACCAATCATTAGCTGAATCTTTTAATGTGAAAGGAAAAGCTCGCAGCTTGATTTGGTCCTCTGTGACATCTGCGGGTCTCATGCTCTCAATGATAGCATGTAACTCCGCCAAATGTTTTTTGGGATCCTCGCCACTCAACCCATGGAACTTAGGCAGAAAGTGGATCCATTGAGCCTTAAACTCGAACTTGGTCCCATCAGCAAGCGCTGGAAACTGCACCGCCAATGGTTGTGTTTGCAGATTTGGTGCGGTGAGTTGCCTTAAGGTTTGGTTCATGTCATCTAACGCGTTGTCACCCATCTTTGCAGTCCCTTCGGCTTCTTGATCAAAAGGTAATTCGCTAGAGTTGTTGCGAACCTCCCGCCTTAGGTTGGAAAGAGTCCTCTCGATCTCTGAATCAAAAGGAAGTAAAGATGGATTAGTAGCACAGGTGCGGACCATAAACGTGGTCCACACCAAGGGTAGCGATTGAACAACACAAGAAATTAAAAAGAAGTTCCCCGGCAACGGCGCCAAATTTGACAAGAGGAAAACCTGTCGTTGTTCCTGCCAAAGAAATACTCAAACCTATAACTAGTATAGTTGGTAAGAAAGAAATCGATCCACAGGGAAATCTAATAACTCCAAGTATCAATTTAATCGCAAGTAACAGCAAAAGAGATTTTGATGAGAAAAAGATCTGCCTTTTGGTAAAGCGGAAACAAGTAAACAAGGAAATAAAGGTTGTAGAATGCAATAGAGAGAAATAGGTTCACCTACAATTTGTCACTTCAATTGATGAATTTGATCCTTGTTTCAGCCTCTAGTTCTTTTCATTTCCTATCAATGTCCTTGTCCAGATCTTAGGTAAATTACTAGTCCTACGAGTCCTAGTAATCCTTATCTCTAAATAACTCGAACACGGTTAAGATTTAACCTAGAAATAGCGTTAAGACTATGAATTAACCAAGGGATATGCAATATAAAGCTACGAGTCCATATTTAACATATATTCAACTTTCTACACATCCAATTAGTCCTACGAGTCCTAAAGGGATATGATTGCCACTTGTGTTAAGGTTCGCTACGAGGAATCTACAAAACCCTAGCTTGTTTGCATATTCGTGCCAAAAGTGCACGCGATTGCTAAATTTATTCTCCGTAGAGGCTTGTTTGCATATCCATGCCAAAAGTGCATGCGATTGCTAAATTTATTATCCTTAGTGGCTTGTTTGCATATCCATGCCAAAAGTGCACGCGATTGCTAAATTTATTCTCCGTAGAGGCTTGTTCGCATATCCGTGCTGAAAGTGCACGCGATTGCTAAATTTATTCTCCGTAGAGGCTTGTTTGCATATCCGTGCCGAAAGTGCACGCGATTGCTAAATTTATTCTCCGTAGAGGCTTGTTCGCATATCCGTGCCGAAAGTGCAAGCGATTGCTAAATTTATTCTCCGAAGAGGCTTGTTTGCATATCCGTGCCAAAAGTGCACGCGATTGCTAAATTTATTCTCCGTAGAGGCTTGTTTGCACATCCGTGCCAAAAGTGCACACAATTGCTAAATTTATTCCTTTGTAACGACACATGATTTTTCATAATAGGGCATGGAACTTTCACATGATTTTGAAGCTTGAATGATCCTCTCCCTACTTCTTGGTGAATTATGTAAGGTCCTTCCCACTTGGGTTCGAGTTTCCCTCCTTCTGTGGCTTGTCGAAGGACCATGTCTCCCTTTTGTAGTGGGCGTATGAAAACACTTTTGTTGTAGCCATCAGAGAGTCGACGTTGATATTTACTAGCTTTGATACAAGCTGTTTCTCGTCTCTCTTCGCGGAGGTGTAATTCCAGCTCTAATGCTTCATGATTGGTATCTTTACTGAAATCAAAAACTCTGGCCGAAGGAATCAGTAACTTGACTGGAATGACCGCATCTACGCCGAAGGTCATAGCACAGGGTGTCTCTCCCGTGGGGCTCTTTACTGAGGTTCGGTATGCCCATAGTACTAAGGGCAAGGTTTCTGCCCATTCGCTTTTGGCAAGGCCTAATCTTTTCTTCAATGCGTTCAAGATTTGTCTATTAATAGTTTTAGCTTGGCCGTTGGATTGAGGGTAGACTACAGATGAGAAACGGAGCTCTATATTGAGTCCAAAACAGAAATATCGGATAGTTTCGCAATCGAATTGTGGTCCATGATCCGTAATGATTGCTTGCGTCACTCCAAAACGACATATCATGTTGTTCCAAAGGAACTTTCGTACTTTTTCTATTGTTATCAAGGCCATGGCTTCGGCTTCCACCCATTTGGTGAAGTAATCGACTATTACAAGGATGAATCGTAGTTGTCCAGGGGCCCGTGGGAAAGGTCCGAGGATATCCATTCCCCACATTGCAAAAGGGTACGGGGGAGATATGCACTTGAGGGGGTGGGGTGGTTGATGTTTGAGGGCGGAGTGTCGCTCACAAGGATCACATAACATGATGTACATCTGGGTTTCAGCCCTGAGGCTGGGCCTATTATATCCTAGTTGTGTAATCTTTACGGCAATAGCTCTCCATCCTTGGTGATTTCCGCAGATGCCTGCGTATAACTCTCTAACGATGGCACGACCCTCCTGATCGGACACGCAAGGAAGATCTGGGAGGTGAAAACCTCTTTTATATAGGCGACCATCTTTGATTAAAAAACGCGAGGCCTGTCTTACAAGCTTTCGATATTTAGGGCCATGAGCTCCTTCAATCGATCCATTGTTGATGTATTCCAAAATGGGTTCTCGCCAATTAGATTGTGATACTGCGAAAACCCCTTTATGAATTCCTTGAGCGTGCCTACGCTCTATTACTACGCGATCACTCAGTTTGAGGGGTAGTGTAGCTCCTATCATTGCTAGGATATGAGCACGCTCGTTTTGTTCATGAGGTATTGAAGAGATTGAACAGCGGTTAATTGCAGCAGTAAGGGTTTGTACTCGAGTAAGGTATTCCGGGAGCATTCCCGTTTTTGCTTCATACTCTCCCTTGACCTGCTGGGCCACTATCTCAGAATAAGTAAATATTTGTACTTGGCAAGCGCCATTGATCAGTGCTTTCTCGATTCCTGCTATCAGTGCCGCGTATTCTGCTTCATTGTTGGTTGCTTCAAAAAGGAGCTAGAAAGATAAGTCAGTGACTTCTCCCGTTGGGCTAGACATTGTTACCCCTGCTCCATGTTAAGGAGGTAAGTCGAGTACAAATAATAAGATGTAAAAATGTAAATCGACTCCTAGCCTATGCAAATAATTACAAGACTTCCTCCCGTTGTAGTGGAAGGGTAGTCAGGATCGATCCACGAGGAGGCGTGTCAGCGGGATCCTAGTAGCTTTTGGAAATCTCACGTCTGTGTCGACCAAAAGCCTCGATTTCGACCTTTGAGCTCGATGTCGACCTCGGCTGTCGATGTTCTCTACAACAGAAGACCTGCAAAGACAAAAACAAGTGGTCGATATCGACTGGAAGGGGTCGATATCGATGTCAGTCCACGAAATCGACTGGCTCAGAAGACTGCCAGTCGATACAGAAGGGTTGATTTCGACACAAGGGGTCGATATCGATGTCCAGTAACTCCGCAGCGATGTTCGTCGTCGACTCAGAAAACTGTCGACGAACTCAGTGGTCGATATCGACGTCTGGGGTCGATATCGATGTCTCCCTGCAGTGGGTTAGTTTCTCGTCGGCAAAGAAAGGCCGAAGATTTAAGGATGGAGAGAGAAGCAATGAACAGAAATAAAGACAGCTGTTTTTGTGTGTATAAAATAAAAAAGGCAACTCCTAGGATTAGGGTTTACCACAACGTTGACCAATGCATGCGATAAGATAAATAAGACGGACAATTGTGCTATTTCACCCGAGGGACAAGCTTTCGCCGTACACCAACTCTTAGGATTACTCTTGCAAATAAACCTAATTGTCTCTACAAATTTTATGTTTATAACTCAAATTGTTAGCATGAATCCCTTTTCTTTCGATTAGGACTAAACATAGAATCGTAGGAGGAGAGATAGACACAACGATATCAACATCAAATACTTACCTCAAGCGCGCATGGCTAACGTCGGGCTCACCCCGACCCTAAGAGCTTTGGGGAACTACTCGCTTCTCATCATGGAACTCTTTGTTGATTGAAAAGAAGAAACTTGCATTAAAATAAACTTCGAAGCTTTACAACTCAACGTCAACTTTCGCAAACGTCAAACCCTAAAACTTCTCTCTAACTCTAACTCTATTGTCTTGCTACTTGTTATTTTATTGTATGAAAAGATGATTGAATGCCAGCCCCCTAGGGCTTTATTTATAGGCTACTAATCCTCGCTATCCAAGGATTGTAACTCCTATCTAAACTATGAACTCTATCCGAACAATTAGGATAGGTTTTTTTATTTTGATAAAACTTAATGGTAAAAGATAAATAAAACTTCAGCTGTCCTCTCTCTTGAAAGTATGAGATAATTCCGTGCCTCCTTGAAGATATAGTTCCGATCCGCATTCGAAATCGAGTCTATCTTCTGTCGAGATCAGGGGTCGATATCGACACCAGAGGTCGATATCGAGGTCTCTGTTCCTGCTCGACTTGTTCAGCTCTGGTCGATTTCTATGTTGAGGTCGATATGGGGGTCGATATCGACACCGGGGGTCGATATCTGGGTCTAAGGTCGATATCTACCTCTTCTCAGCTTCACTTGATGTCTATGTTGAGGTCGATATCTATGTTGAAGGTCGATGTCTACCCCAGAGGTCGATATCTATGTCAGGGGTCGATATCTACCTCTGCTCAGCTTCACTTGGCTTCTTCGTTTTGACTCCGATTTCGCTCGAATTCCTGCATGGTTAGCTCAAAACTTGTGTAGACTCTATTTCTTGCATTTTAGCCCATTCTTACACAAGTTTATATACTTTTGAACCTTTTCTTTGGAGATCGAATGAAATATGAAGTCAAAAGATGCAATAAACAAAGGAACAAATATGTACATCAAAACACCCCATACTTAGACTTGCTTGTCCTCAAGCAATAACCAAACAATAACCAACACCTACAACACACCCTTCAAGTCTTCGCCTTTGTCAAAAGCAACATCATAAGCGGTAGCAAAGCAAAGCAAGTGAATTTAACGTCATAGCACATATTTTGGCGATCCATAGGCATATGCAATTTTGATCCAACCTCACAGGGATAATGTGTTTGCACTCAACTCTCATGTGTTTAGGCTATGAAGATCAACTCTCAACTCAATTCCATATACAATCTCATAAACATTGCAATTTATAAAAATCCACTTCGCAACCAATTATGAAAATGCAATAAGAATCATCAGGAGGACTTTCGCTCAATGGAAGACTTCATAGAAGACTCCATTCGGCGGGGTTGTAATGGGGCTTGGTATGAAATACAGGGTATGGAATTATTTGGCTATGTGGTGCTTTTATAATTCGGGAATCAAGACTCCTAAATCTCAACACTTGCAATACCCAAACCATAACTCTTCATAATATGCTCTAAAGATGCGTTCCATCAACCCTTCTTCTAAGTTCTAATATACCTCTAAAAAATATAACATTTGTATGAATAAAAGACTTAAGGATTTTGGCTCATGCACTACATATAGATATCTTTATTTATTTTTTTCGGATTTTTTTTTCTTTTTCGAAAGTAATAAGTAAATATGTGCATTTATATGTTGAACCATAAATCCTTTTACAAAATATGACAAAATGTAAATATGCGCCATCCTATAATTTCCTTGCTCAAAACTGGACATTATGCTCTTTTCTTTCCACAAGGCATTAGTCCAACCAATCTAAGTCTCAATTCCCAAATGGGGGTCAGGCTCAATTCGGCTAGGGATAATTTTGTGGAGTTTGCAATTCAGGCTCAGGCTAATGTTCTGGCTTCAAGCAGAGATAATGCAGGGTAGGTAAAGAGAGGATAAAAATGGCTTAAAAGATGCCTCCATCATTTAATTCTCGTAAACATAATCATATATATGCATTGGTTTTGAATAACTATCACAACATTTAGAGATGCATAGGAAGAGTAAATTCACTCAAGAAAGCGGAGGGATTTTTGATGTTCTCCCTATAGGTCAAAATTCTCACAAGGACAATTTTTGTTGGATTTGCTTTTTAGCCTAGGATCATATGTGCTCAATTTCATCACAAGTTCACAATCTACATAAAAATTTTAAGACTTAGGCTAAACCATCCAAATATGCTATAGGATTTACATGATCAAGTCAGCTATTGAGTTTTCATCATAGGACATCAAAGTAGGGATTAAAAACAAACTTTAAATAAACATGCATTTTTTGTTCTTTATGACATTTTTCTAATTTTTTTTTGATTTTTTATTTTATAAAAGTAAGACTAAGAACAAAAATTTAAACATGAATGCAATGCGAAGAAGAAACCAAGTTGTGACCATAAGACATGTCTTTCCCCCACCCCATACTTAAAATATACAGTGTCCTCACTGTATTAAAAAGAAGAACAAGGGTAGAGAGAAACTCACAGCGCAACCTGCGGATTCAGGTCGATTTCAAGTTGGGTCGATGCCAGAAGTCGATATATAGGTCAGAGGTCGATGTCGACTGCATCTGTCGAAGTCGAGGAAGAAGATGAAGACAAGGGCTGCTTGATTGGGGTCGATATCGAGTATTAGGGTCGATATCGACCTCTCTTTTTCGCTCCTGAGTCCTCGATGTCGACTCCAGTAGGTGGCTTGACCCTGGGGGGTCGATTTCGACTGGCCTGGTCGATTTCGACTGCCTCTGCAGAAGCTTCTTTTCTTCTTCGTCGTTCCTTTTGCTTGATAACCTGAAATCTTTGTTAGAAATATAGATAAAGCACGAATTATCTCAGTTTTAAAAGTTTCAAACAGCTAAAAGTTAAATCCTAAAAACCATCTATGCGAAATTTAAATGTTTTATGTACATGCTCTAGATTTTTGAGTCGCTAGGCCGACTTCTCCGTCAATTCTTCATGACCCTTTTATGTAGGGACCCTTCGAGCGTGAGCCTTCTCCTGGATCATCTAGGTCCTTTTGGTAGTAGCAAAGTTCGGCGACCAAGGCTTCTTTGATGTTAGGTTCTTCTTTGGGCGCTTTTCTTCTCTTTCTTGACCTAACTTTAGCAATATAGGCAAACCATGGAGCTTTGACCCTCTCTTTAGTAGAATTATCAATAATCGGCTTAATTGATTTATCAATAATGGACGGAGGAGGGTTAGGAGTCATACCTGGGCTTACCTGTTTGGGCCCGAAACAGAAATCTTCGGGCTGAGGGGTGGTCGATTTCGACCAAGGAGGGTCGATTTCGAGTGCTGTGGTCGATATCGATATGTGAGGGTCGATATCGACCTCTGTGACCCCATACTTAAGCTCCTGGCATCGATCTGGCATACTCGATTTCGACCATGGGGGGTTGATTTCGATGTATTTAGTCGATATCGACTGGTTCCAGTCGATGTCGACCCTGCTTGCTGTTTCCGTCCTCGCCAACAAAAATTTTCTAAGCTTCTCCTTAGCCGGCGAGAGGACTACTTGCTCCAGGTGCTTTGTTTCGCTCATGGTTGGGTTGAAAGAGAATTCTATCACTTCGTTCCCTATAGTAAAGGTTAGTAACCCTCGACGTACATTGATATTGGCATCAGCAGTAGCTAAGAAAGGCCTATCAAGTATAATAGGCACTACAGGATCTTCAGGCATCTCCAATACAATGAAATCAGTAGGTACAAAGAACTTACCTACCTTTACCGGAACATCATCAACTATACCTGTGGGCCTGACGAATGAGTTGTCAGCCATGTAGAGTTTCATGTCCACAGGTTCAAGGGCACCAATGTTTACCTTTTGCCAAATAGAAAGAGGCATGAGACTTACACTTGCCCCTAGGTCACATAGGGCTTTATAACGATGTTGGCCAAGTCCCACAGTGATTGCAAACTTCCCTGGATCACTCTTCTTCTCAGGGAAGTCCATCTTTGAGCACTCCTCTGCGATCTCTGCCATGGATCTCTTCTTGCTAAGGATGTCTTTCAGGAATCGCACATAGGCAGGCATCTCGCTTAGGGCTTCTGTAAGAGGGATAGTAACATTAAGTCCTTGAAGTATTTTTACAAAGCGTCTAAACTTGCCTTTGGTGGGATCCTCCAATGCTTTGGAAGGGAATGGCAACGTCTTCTTTGGAGTAGGGGCCAAAACGGAGGTCGGAGGGGCCTGCTGGACATCGATGTCGACTGGGCTCTGGTCGATATCGACAGGAATGGTTGATTTCGACCTCTGTTGTGGCTTTGATGGCTCTGCAGTGGCCTCGATATCGACCTGTGGGTCGACATGGGGGTCGATATCGACCTCATCCTCGACATCGATTGCTCTGTCGATGTCGACTGGGTCTGCTGCTTTCTCCTCTGTTTCCGTTCGTGGCTTGTGTACTTTGGTGCCACTCCTCAATTGTATGGCTGCGATGTGGCCCGTCCCGGATTGTCCCTTAGGATTTGTAGTGGGTTGCCCAGGGAGTGTTCCGGACGGCCTAGGGATTTGTGCCGCCAATTGACCCAGTTGGGTCTCTACGTTCTTCTTCCATATATCCATCTCCCCAATCCTTGTGGTAAGGTGATTGAGTTTAGAGTGGATAGCATTGTTGGATTGATCGTTCTTAGCTTGGTTCCGCCTTATCTCGTCTAACACAAGTTGAAGATCATCCTTCTTTTGGTCTCTCTCCGGGTGCCCAGGAGCTCTATAAGGCGGAGGGTCCCTAGGGTTAACCTGGTTCCTTTGTGGTTGATGGAACCTTTGGTCTCCCCAATATTGGTGATTGGGACCCCTCATGTAGCGCGCCTCTTGGTGAGTCTCCGCTAGGTGTACTTGCTCGGCATGGGGGCACTCGACGGTGGTATGCCGCTGCGATCCACATTCAATGCAATCTTGGTTCACTGAAAGGAACCTTACTTGCTTTTGGAGCTTTCTAAGTTGATCTCTATGGAATTGCTCCTTCACGTCCGGATCGATTACATCGGAGGGTTCATATAAGGGCATAGATGGGGCAGGCCTCGATGATGATGATGTGTCGTGAGCCTCAGGAGTCCCATATGTGTTGTCGAACTCCACCAACCTCTCTATGGTCTCCCAAGCCTCTTGTGGGGCGAGTTCAAGGTAGCCATAGGCGGTGTAGGTGTTGATCCTCTCCTTTGTGGCAGCGTCAAGAGCATTGTATATGATCTCTTGAATTACATATGGTGGTTGGCCATGCGTCGGGCATGATCGTAGTAGGTCCTTAAACCTTTCCCAAACAGTCGCCAGAGCCTCACCAGGCTTTTGTTTGAAAGCCGTGATTTTCTGTCGGATCAGCGCCGTCTTAGAAGGAGGAAAGAACTTGTTGAGGAACGCGTCCTTGACTTCATTCCAGGTGCGGAGCGATCTTGGGGCTAAACTATCCAACCACTGCAATGCTTTCCCTGTAAGAGACCATCGAAAGGCTTTTAGTTGGACATATTCAAGACTTCATCCATCAGCAATAGTATCACAGAGGTCTAAGAAGGTTGAAATATGTGCCATAGGGCACTCATTAGGTTTTCCTTCATATTGATGCCTTCTAATCTCAGTAAGGAAGTTAGGTTTTATTTCAAAATTAGAGGCAGGGATAAGAATTGCCGATTCAAGCACTGTGAGAGCGGGGTGCATATATTGTTTGGCATTCCTAGGGAGGGCATTGATTTGGGCTTCTATTTGCCTCCGGCCTTCCTCCTCCCTATCCACACGCTCCTTAAGTACCGCCTCTCTAGTTGTTAGGTCTTCAACCTGCTTCCTTAGTTGCTCAATAAGTTCAGCCTGGTTTACGTTGTCCGCCATGATTCTTTGAGCTTGGGCCCTTAGTTGGAAATAACGCTCAGGGTCGTCTACTCCTTCAAATTCAGGTGGGCGATCAGCGCGTCGCATACACCTGCAAAACCAAACTAGGTAGAGGCGTGAGATAGACTACTAGGGCGCGATTGATTGCCTCCCCGGCAACGACGCCAATTTGTTAAGGAGGTAAGTCGAGTACAAATAATAAGATGTAAAAATGTAAATCGACTCCTAGCCTATGCAAATAATTACAAGACTTCCTCCCGTTGTAGTGGAAGGGTAGTCAAGATCGATCCACGAGGAGGCGTGTCAGCGGGATCCTAGTAGCTTTTGGAAATCTCACGTCTGTGTCGACCAGAAGCCTCGATTTCGACCTTTGAGCTCGATGTCGACCTCGGCTGTCGATGTTCTCTGCAACAGAAGACCTGCAAAGACAAAAACAAGTGGTCGATATCGACTGGAAGGGGTCGATATCGATGTCAGTCCACGAAATCGACTGGCTCAGAAGACTGCCAGTCGATACAGAAGGGTCGATTTCGACACAAGGGGTCGATATCGATGTCCAGTAACTCCGCAGCGATGTTCGTCGTCGACTCAGAAAACTGTCGACGAACTCAGTGGTCGATATCGACGTCTGGGGTCAATATCGATGTCTCCCTGCAGTGGGTTAGTTTCTCGTCGGCAAAGAAAGGCCGAAGATTTAAGGATGGAGAGAGAAGCAATGAACAGAAATAAAGACAGTTGTTTTTGTGTGTATAAAATAAAAAAGGCAACTCCTAGGATTAGGGTTTACCACAACGTTGACCAATGCATGCGATGAGATAAATAAGACGGACAATTGCGCTATTTCACCCGAGGGACAAGCTTTCGCCGTACACCAACTCTTAGGATTACTCTTGCAAATAAACCTAATTGTCTCTACAAATTTTATGTTTATAACTCAAATTGTTAGCATGAATCCCTTTTCTTTCGATTAGGACTAAACATAGAATCGTAGGAGGAGAGATAGACACAACGATATCAACATCAAATACTTACCTCAAGCGCGCATGGCTAACGTCGGGCTCACCCCGACCCTAAGAGCTTTGGGGAACTACTCGCTTCTCATCATGGAACTCTTTGTTGATTGAAAAGAAGAAACTTGTATTAAAATAAACTTCGAAGCTTTACAACTCAACGTCAACTTTCGCAAACGTCAAACCCTAAAACTTCTCTCTAACTCTAACTCTATTGTCTTGCTTCTTGTTATTTTAATGTATGAAAAGATGATTGAATGCCAGCCCTCTAGGGCTTTATTTATAGGCTACTAATCCTCGCTATCCAAGGATTGTAACTCCTATCTAAACTATGAACTCTATCCGAACAATTAGGATAGGTTTTTTTATTTTGATAAAACTTAATGGTAAAAGATAAATAAAACTTCAGCTGTCCTCTCTCTTGAAAGTATGAGATAATTCCGTGCCTCCTTGAAAATATAGTTCCAATCCGCATTCGAAATCGAGTCTATCTTCTGTCGAGATCAGGGGTCGATATCGACACCAGAGGTCGATATCGAGGTCTCTGTTCCTGCTCGACTTGTTCAGCTCTGGTCGATTTCTATGTTGAGGTCGATATGGGGGTCGATATCGACACCGGGGGTCAATATCTGAGTCTAAGGTCAATATCTACCTCTTCTCAGCTTCACTTGATGTCTATGTTGAGGTCGATATCTATGTTGAAGGTCGATGTCTACCCCAGAGGTCGATATCTATGTCAGGGGTCAATATCTACCTCTGCTCAGCTTCACTTGGCTTCTTCGTTTTGACTCCGATTTCACTCGAATTCCTGTATGGTTAGCTCAAAACTTGTGTAGACTCTATTTCTTGTATTTTAGCCCATTCTTACACAAGTTTATATACTTTTGAACCTTTTCTTTGGAGATCGAATGAAATATGAAGTCAAAAGATGCAATAAACAAAGGTACAAATATGTACATCACTCCACAACCGTCAGATGACACAGATCCATCTACGTTGATTACCCAATCCTCTCCTTCGCGATCTTGTGTTTCCGATAATGTAACCTCCACCACAAAGTTAGGTAACGCTTGAGCCAAACGGGATTTCCGTGGTTTGAAATGAACATCAAATTCATATAGCTCTACAGCCCATTTCACCATTCTGCCAGAGAGTGATGGCGAATGAAGGATTAGATGGAGGGGAAGATCGGAGAGGATCTCAATGGTGTGAGCTTGAAAGTAAGGTCTCAATCGCCTTACTGTAAAAACTACAGATAAAGCCATTTTCTCAATAGGGGTGTATCTGGATTCAGTTGGTTGTAGTACTCTACTCGCGAAATAAATATGGAACTTGGATTCCCTTATCAAAACGGTACTGATAGTGGTTGAGCCAACCGCGAGGTAGAGTTGTAATGTCTCGTGCTCCCGGGGATAATGAAGGGTTGAAAGAGTTGCGAGATACTCTTTCATATCTTTGAAGGCTTTGTCTAATGCTGAACTCCACTCTACTGGGTCTTTCTTCTTTAGTTGGTCAAAGAAAGGTAATGAATGATCTGCCAATCGCGAGCAAAAACGGCTCAAATAGTTGATTGACCCATTGAGTTTCTGGATGTCTTTCAGTGTTTTAGGAGGAGTCATGTCGAGTATGGTTTGTACTTTTGACGAGTTTACATCTATTCCCTGGTGGCTGATCATGAAACCCAAGAATTTCCCAGAATCAACGCCAAATACACACTTCTTCGGGTTTAGGTACACGCGATTGGATCTGAGAGCGTCGATGGTTTCTTGTAAGTCGGAAGGGTGTTGCTCTTTGGTTAAACTCTTGACCACAATGTCATCGACATAAACTGCAATGTCCCTTCCTATTTGGGGTTTAAAAACTCTTTCAATCATTCGCTGAAAAGTAGCGCCCGCATTTTTTAATCCAAAGGGCATCACTTTGTAGCAAAAGGTGCCCTGATTGGTGATAAAGGCCATGCTTTTCTCATCACGTGAATGCATTTTGATCTGATTGTACCCTGAATAGGCGTCGAGGAAGCTTAAAGTGGTGTGACCCGCTGTAGTATCTACTAATTCATCAATAGAAGGGAATGGATAACTATCCTTGGGGCGAGCTTTATTTAAATCTTTGAAGTCGACGCACATTCTCAACTTTCCACTGCTCTTTTTCACTAAGACCACATTAGATAGCCACGTTGGATCATTTATTTTGCGAATGAATCCTTCTTGTAAAAGCTTTTCCACCTCTTGTTTGGCAGCTTCAGCTTTTTTTGCGGCCATTTTCCTCTTTCTCTGACACACTGGTTTGGTGTCGTGAGTGAGCCTAAGGGAATGTTCAGATATTTCACAGGGAAGGCCTTTAAGGTCTTGGGGTGACCAAGCAAAGACGTCCCTTGAATTTTTAATATTATCTTTAACGCGATTCAGAGCGGGGGTTTCCAGACTATGCCCATGATAAAGGGCCTCTGTGCTATTAGCAAAAGGGAAAAATGCCACCTTTTCTTCGACGATCTTATCATTGATCTTCTCTGGCCAAACTTCTAATTCAACTTTGGTGGGGTGGGAAGTAGCCTCTAAATCAGTATTTTCGATCACCTTTGACTTTAAAGATCCTGGGCCTGGTCCATCAATAGCAAGTACTCTGTTTTGATTTTTCTTAAGTGATGCGAGGTAGCAAACCCTACTTTTTTATTGTTCCCCGCGAACTTCTCTAACTTTTCCATCCGCACATGGAAATTTGATACCAAAATGGTAGACGGAACAAGCTATTTGAAACTTGAAAAGGCTCACACGGCCCATGATGGCGTTGTAGATGGATGGCAGACGAACCACTGTGAACTCTATCATGAGAGACCTCCTTCCCGGAGGAGTTCCCAAGGTCAACGCGAGTTCAATGGTCCCAGCTACTTCGACTCCGTCTCCTGAAAAGGAGATAAGTTTCCCAGAGTAACATAGTAAAGCACTTTCTGCAATCCCCAATTGTTCAAATGCGTTCCAGTATAGGACATCCACCGAAGAGCCTGTGTCGACCAGGACGAGTTTGACCGTCTTGGTGCCCAGTTGAGCATGAATAACGAAAGGGTCTGAGTGGGGCATTCTGAGATCGCGGGCGTCAGAAAAATAGAAATTCAAAACAGCGTGTTTTGTGGAAGCCTGCTTAACACTGGATTCAGACGGACGCTGCCTGGCTTCCCTCTCATAATTTTTCCTTTCTTGATTGCTTGTCCCTGATGCAGATGGTCCTCCCACGATGGTATTAATGCACCCATCGGGAAGAGGCGGATTTTGATCATTGCGATGAGAGTGTACAGATTTGTTTGATGACGACCTTGCTTCTGGAACGTGGGGAATATCTCTGGGTGGGGGTCTATAACCGCCACCTCTATTCCCGTTTCTCCCTCCATGACCTCGCGGGTAGCCTCCTCTTCCCCTTCCCCCTTGGTCGTATGGCGGGTTGTATTGTTGGGGAGGAAGGATGGGTCGGTTTTGGTTCTGATTCATAGGTGGGGCGCAAATTTACAGAGGCACTATTTGTTGTGGGGGAGGAGGAGGAGGAATACCATAAACGGGAGGTCGTATGATAGATGGGTGTGCCATCATCACATTGCTCGGGGTAGAGGTAGGTAGGTTTGGGTTGGTCAATTGGTTGTATTGTACTTCTTGGTGTTGATGTTGAGGAGGGATAATGGGAATGGGCCAGCGAGGGTTATAGTGTTGTTGGGCATCTCGACCTCCTTTGTTATGGAATTTATTGTTGGGTTTGTGAAAATAGGAAGGCTTATTTTCATTGGACTTCGAACTTGATCTTGCAGCCTCCAAGGCGTGAATCTGCAGGGTGATCAAGTCGCGCAACTTATCATAATCGCAAGGTTCCTTCTTGAACAAATATGTTTTGAAATCGCTTTCGGCTAGGTTGCCCATCAGGATGGTGGTGCTTGCCGATTCTTGATTGAGTTTTGGGATCTGTACGACCATGGTAGTGAATCTGCTGAATAAACTGCCCAACGATTCAGACGCTTCTTGTTTGATGGAGTTTAAGTCTAGCATGGTGCGCTTCCGTGTGCAAGCGCTGCCAAAATGAGCAACGAAAATGCTTGACAGCTGGGCAAAGTCGCTTATGGATGACCGAGGTAGATTGGTGAACCAGGTCAACGCGACTCCGCTCAAGGTGGAGGGGAAACATCGACAAAACATGGCGTCTTTGTTCTCATTCATGCCCATGGCTGTGGTGAACTGGTTCATGTGATCGTTTGGATCAGAGTTCCCAATATACTTCGCGATAGACACATCTCTCCATCTTTTGGGTACCGGTGTTTCACGTATAGCTTTGCAAAAAGCGGACGGAAAAGGGGGTCATCTTTAGGAGTCGAGATAGGGGCTCCTGATGAATTGGATCTTGAAGAGATATCCACTTCGGAATCCTCGCGGGCCTTTTTACCAATGTTGTCTTCATCGCAATCGCGATTTGCATCTCGAGTATTATTCACGGGGCTCGGAAATAAGTTGATTGGAGCGTGAACAAGGGCCGATTGTTGATAGTACCCATATGGGTCATATTGGGGAGGAATCATATTCGCGGGTTATCCATAGAAGGAGTTCGGAGGACAGCCACCCGCAAAGTAAGTGTATGGAGGGTAACTCCCCAGGTCCCGTGTTGTCCAAAAGGAGGAATCGCGGCGTTGTTCCAAAGTGGTTGTGGAGGAAGGTCCTCGCCTTCTGCGACGTGATTCTCTTCATCAGGGGGATTATTTATATTCAGCTCGTTGTTCCATCCCTCATCATGGTGTTGTTCTCCAAATTCTTCTCCAAAGAGAGTGAAATTCATTTTTTCGCTACCTGTAGTAGGGAAAAAGTAAACTTTTAATGTAAGGAAAACAAACTTTCGGAGGGAAAAAGCAAACTTTTTAAGTAAGGAAGGAAAGACCAAATTTATGAAAGCGAAAAAAAAAAAATTTTCGGGGAACCCCTTGTCGTGAAAGGTTCCCACAGACGGCGCCAATGAAGCGGTTCTAGAATTTCACCTATACTTATTACCTCAAGGTCACGACGAAAATCTTTTAATACCTGCAGTATTGTAAGATAATACTTGGTTTCGCGATCAAATGATTCTGTTATTGTTGAGTGTGGCCTTACGACCATCCAAGTTTCGCGATCAAGTATATTTGCTGTTCAATCGTCATCTTTAGAGGAAGTTTGATTCGATGATGTGCCTTTCTTAAAAAAAGCTTCTTCTCCGATTCAAGGATCTAAAGAGCTCAGTCCTAAGGGTTTTATGTCAAAGGAAGTTGCAGAGCTCCTTTTCTTATCTCTTATTTTGGATCCCTTTCTTGGTGGTTCCTGGGGGGTATTTATAGTGTTGTCCAAGCGAGCAGCTGGCTGGTGACCTCGTGGTTCTTGTAGGGGACACATGTAGCTCATGCTCTCATGCCAGCAGTCTAGGGTAGCTACACGTGGCGATACTAGCGGAGAGATGCTTCACTAGCGAGCTGCTTGCCTTCTTTAGGGGAGCTTTATTTGATTTGGAGTTTCTACTCGCGATCTCTATCTTGAGGGGAGGCTTTCCTATCTATACCTGGGCCTTTATTTACGTGGATTGGGAAAAACCCTGATCGCGATGATGTTGTCTCAAGTGGGCGCATGACTTTTGCGTAGGGCAACCCATTTATGACATCATATCACTATTAATAAAAGGGGTAATTTTTTATGGCATCGTCACAACTGATATCGATTACAATAAAATAGAAAAACGTAATCATAAACGACAATCATACGTACACTTTAACACTTTAATTGATAGATAAAAAAATTACAATCAATGTTATAAAAAATGTTTGGCGGTAGGGTAGGGTTAATTGTCTAGACGAGATCTAGACGAATTTCATGGCAGGTCTTTATAGTCTAGGTGGGTCTTGGTGACCTTGACGGCCTTAACAGTAGAGCGAGATTAAGGGTTTAGGCGGGGGTATAGGCGAGGCTTGAAAAGCTTTTTAGAATAGTGATTACAATACATTGCAATAAATTGTGATATTTTTTTACAATACATTATAATTATATATGCATGATAAGTACCTTATTTACAATATACTCCCTCCGTTCGGCAAAACATGTCATTTTAGGGTATTATTTTTGTTCAAAAAAACTTGTCATTGTAGGTATTTTGCACTTCACTTAACAAAAATGCCCTTGACATGATTGATGGTTTGTTAGTTGTAGTTTTCGATAAAGTAAAAAAGGAGGGTAATAATTGAGGGTAAATTAGTACATTTGTAAATTGTCTTAAAACTTGTGAAAGAAGCTAAAATGACATGTTTTGCCGAACGGATGAAGTATTACAATAACAGATGAAATGCTAACAAGAAACTATATTACAATAAATTTTTACCTAAAAAAAACTATTACAATAAAATTAATTTTGTAATAAAACAATGTTACGGAGTAAAACAATGCACAAAAGTTAATTGGCCCCGTTTACATAGAATATCCAAAACGTACGTGTATTATTCAGTGGTGGGTACATCACTTTAATAATCCTTGCAATTATTTGGGGCGTGACTCTACTGATCGATTTGACGGATCAAGGAAATTATTCAGGGAGCTTGCCTTGGATACCTTTAAAATTTAGTTATGTGTGGTAGACTGGTAGTTCGTGTTCATTATTACAACGCTCCAACTAACGATCATTAGTCATCTAACCTGAAATAGATATATTAAATAGACTCAAAGATGACTCTAAAACAACAGACTTAATAGACTCAAAGATGACTCTAAACGGAACACGAATCTCATTCGTATCTTTCGCATATGAGGTTATAATCTCTCATAAAGCAACTCAGGAATCGTGTGTAAAAGTTAAAAAAAAATTAATTGACGAATGTTGTCAAATTTCGGGAAAAAAGGTGAACTTTTAGAAATCTTCGTTCTAAGTAACAAAAGGGGTTTCTTCCAACCATAAACGACGTATCCAAAGTACTCTTCTTATAATGAATCTAGTCACTATGGACAAATACCTAGGATGCTCTGTCATAAATGGTAGGGTCAATAAAGAAACCCTTTGAAGACGTAATAGGAAAAATGAAAATGCAACTGACAAATAGAAAGCGAATTCGTTGTCCCAACAAGGAAGAACGGTTCTCATAAAAGCAAACCTACTAGCCAAGTAAAACTATGCAATGCAAAACTTTATGTTCCCGAGAAACGTCCACAACGACTTAGATAAATTAAACAGATGATTTTTCTGGAACAAGGACCCCAATTACAAACCATTGGTAGGATGGGACAAAATCTGCAAAAAAAAAAAAAAGAAGGATTGGGACTCCATAAACAAATGGCATGAATAAAGCACTGCAAATGAAACTTTTATGAAAAAATCTTGCGGAATCCCACAATGAATGGGTTAGGATAGTTAAGCCATGTTTATCAAGGGATACTAGGCATATTAGGAATACTAATATTTTATTCTTCTCTCTCTGCCACATAATCCGACCATCCCATTCTCATTTTTCCCACTTTATCAATAGCAATCCCTCGTATCCCAAAATTTATCTTTCACTACTAATTTAATTTACAAATATACCCCCTTCATTAACTATTTTTAATTCTACAATTATCTTATTATGTTCATTTTTAATAAAAAAACATCATTTTTATATTGTTTTGTATTTTTTTAAAAAAAATGTGATAAATCTATAATTTTTCAAAATTTACAAATTAAAATAAATAATTAAAATATTTAAATTTATTAAAAAGTAATGTTTATGGACTAGATTAAAATAAATCTAATATTTTGGTAGATTATTATTTTTTATATAAAATTTAAATTTCAAAAATGGCATTTATTTAAAATAAATTGTACACAAAATAAATTAATGCTACTTGTGATTGTATAATTGGTGAAGACTTGCAATACATGGTGGACAACACGTGGACTACCCACTTTTGCAGGGAGGGGAAGGACTTGTTTGGAGCACGTCACATTCCATAATTTCATTTTACATGCATTCAAGGCCAAAAAAAATTGCAACCAAACAGGCCCATCTCTAGTATCCTTGTAGAAGCGATACTAGGCGATACCAACTCTGGTATCGATTTTCATCGATACTATCAAGACCAACAATAAACAATTACAAATATATCCCTAGTATTGCTCTTTTTTACCGATAAAAATGCTCTTAGAGAAGAATATTAAAAGATAACCAAATCTGGGACTATAAGAAGAAGAAAAATCCATTGTGGCAATGAGCTAAATTAATTGAATTAAAAGAAGAATTCTACTCAAATCTCATCTAACAGATTGAAAACAGAAAAACAATAAAGTTTTGGAAGGACAAATAGTTAAACGACGATAGAAAGTTTAAGGACCACCAAATGACTCTTCGCATAGATGGCCAAGAAAAAGTTAAAAACTACCTATGACCAAACAAGGCGTGGAATGTGATGTAAAGACTCAAAATTTTAAAATATTATTTTATGACTTATGATTAAAATTAAGTATTAAATTTCTGAGATTTCAAAAATTTTGAAAATCTCCGTCTTCGATCAAAATAATTTTTTTCTTCTTTTATTTGATTCAAATCAAATTCCGGCGTATATCCGATTTCAAAGAAATAAATGTTGTTTTGAACCTGTCAAGGCGAGTATGATAAATTTCACGGCCTAATTAAATTGAATAAAAATTGATTGAGTTGAATTTTGTTATTTATTGTGTGAAAATTTCCAAAACCTAGGAATGACGGTATAGTTTTGTAATTTTTCCTAAACATTAAGCAAAACCTAGTTCCCTAGGTATATAAACTCCACTTCCTGTTCACTCCCTCCTCACTCCATCAGCCGTCACTTGCCTCTCTCTCTCCTCATCTCCCTCATCCGGCCGATTTGAGCAGCTGCTCACCGAGCTCAAATCTCCGCCCTGCCATGGCTTCTTCCCCCCTTTCCCTATGCATCCTCCTGCGTCCTGTCCTCATCTTTGCGCTCAGCCCTCTCGTTCTCTCTCCCTCTCGAAGTCGGAGTCCATTCGAGCTCTCCATCGGCCTCTCCTCGATCTGAGCAGCTACCTTCCTCGACCTCCGATCTGTTCCTCCTTGCTCACTGTCGCTCTCTCCCTATTAGAGTCTATAGAAGTAAGCTTGTATTGAGCTGGTATTTGTCTGTTATAACAGAAAGGGGCAAAAGTGTAATTTCTGTGTAACAGCTATTATAAATAGCTCAATCTCCTTGTAACAGAACTCAATGAATTGAACAACAGAAATCCAAGATTCAGAAACTCTCTTTTGTTTTCGTTCTAGAGTGAAGATGATCAATCTATATCATCTTGCTCGATTTCTGTAATCTCTTATGGTATCAGAGCTTCACGGTTGAAGATCCAACAGATTCAAGAGGAAAAGTTGCAGGATTCGAGTTCAGAAACAGAGCATGATGGAAGAGAATCTTGGAGCGATTCTTCGTCGAGAATTTGGGAATTTTGGCAGTTCGAGTGATCCACTGGCCATTTCCAACTCCGATCATCCTGGATCTCAGTTGGTGGCGCACAAATTCAACGGATCCAACTTTCTGAGTTGGAGTCGAGGAGTGAAGATGGCACTGGGTGCCAAATTCAAGCTAGGATTCATCGACGGAACATTTTCGTAGGAAGAACTGAGTCAAGCGGATCTACAGAAGTGGATTAGCTGTGACTACATGATCCGATGTTGGATCGTGAACTCGATGGAAAGTAACATTGCTGAAGGCTTCATGTACGCAGAATCAGCAAGTCAATTGTGGAGTGACATTGTTGAAAGATTTGCACAGACTAATGGTCCGATGCTGTATCAGTTGAAGAAAACGTTGAGTAATTTGACTCAAGGAAATTGGACAGTGGTTGAGTACTTTGCTCAAATCAAGAAATTGTGGGATGAGATATTGAGTCTTGAAGGAGTTGCGAAGTGCACATGTGGTGCTCTGAACAACTGCACCTGTGAGGTGTTCAAGAAACTGGAAGAAATAGAAAACAGAAACAAACTTCTTCAGTTCTTAATGGGGCTGAATGATGGATACGAGAGCGTTCGCAATCAAATTCTTGCGCAAGATCCCCTTCCTTCAGTCAACAAGGCTTTCTATATGGTGAAGCAAGTGGTCATCGGAGAGTCATCCAAAGTAAGCACTGACTCAAGTGCATTTGCTGCACAGAAGCCTGCACAAGGTGCAAATGGCAAGAAGGAATCAAAGGTGGATAAAGCAAGCAAGAAGTGCGGACATTGTGGAATGACAGGTCACTGGAAGAGTGAGTGTTTCAAAATCATCGGATATCCTGACTGGTTCAAGAATCCGAAGGCAAAATCTCAAGGGAAGTCCATGGCATCTGCTGTTGAGGCAAGTGACTCACCTCTGGATGAAGATGTGGAAGGCAAGGGAGACAGCTTTGACACAGGATTGATCAATGCTGTCTGTCAAGAAGTGTTGAGGGCAATGAAGGGCAAAGAACCTGCGCATACAGCTTCATTCAGCTATGCAGGTAACTATCTTGCTCTTGCTCTCAGCTTATCTAGGAACATACATGGATGTTCAAATTCATGGGTGGTTGATAGTGGGGCAACAGACCACATGACATTCAATACAGAGTTGCTTAAGTGTAAGAGAAGACCTAAACATCCGATTAATGTGTTTTTGCCTGATGGAACAATTAAGAAGGTGTTAACAGTAGGAGATATTCAGTTGCCTGGCATCATGCTTCGTGATGTCATGTTAATACCTGAGTTCAAGATTAATTTGTTGTCTGTTGGCAAGTCCATTGATGACAGTAATGTGGAAGTCAGATTTCATAAGACACAATGTGTGTTTCAGGACCTTAAGAATGGGCATACAGTGCTGGTTGCAAGAAGAATTCAAGGGAGGTTGTTTAGAGCTGACATTGCAGATGGTCAAGGTGCTTTTGTGAATACAGTTCAAGGTGATCTTGATAGAGGAAGAAATAAAGAGCAGAATAATAAAGTTGTTCAGTGTCCTAGTAAGTCAATTTTGCATGCTAGGCTTGGCCACATTTCTGATTCAAAATTGCAGCATGTTCAGGGTTGTAAATATGTAACTCAAGATGGCATGTTCTGTGAACCTTGTGTTTTGGCAAAGCAGCACTCATTACCTTTTTCAGTAAGCAAGTCAATAGCTTCTTCTGTGTTTGAATTGATTCATATAGACTTGTGGGGACCATATAAAGTAGCAAGTTTGTCTGGGGCAAAGTATTTTGTCACCATTCTTGATGACTTTAGTAGGGCAATTTGGACCTTTCTGGTAATGGATAAGTCACAGGTTCCAAATGTGGTAATTTCCTTTGTAAAAATGGTGGAAACACAATTTGATACAAAGGTCAAGAAAGTGAGGAGTGATAATGGAACTGAGCTTCTAAGATGTGAACAGTTCTTTATTGACAAAGGAATTGTACATCAAAGGTCAGTCCCATATGTACCTCAGCAAAATGGCCGTGTGGAGAGGAAGCATAGACACATCCTTGAAACTGCTAGAGCTATTAGGTTTCATGCCAACTTGCCCATTAGATTTTGGGGTGACTGCATTCTAGCAGCCACTCACATTATTAACTTGTTGCCCTCTGCTGTGTTGAAATGGGTTACTCCCTATGAGAGATTGTTTGGAAAAGCTCCTGATTATGCCCATCTTAGAGTGGTAGGGTGCTTGTGTTATGCACTGATTCGTGGAGCAAGCAAAGATAAGTTTGGTCCTAAGGCTCACAAGTGTGTTTTGTTGGGGTTTCCTAAAGATCAGAAAGGATACAGACTGTATGAGTTGGCATCTCAGAAGATCATCATCAGCAGAGATGTAGTATTTCAGGAAACTGAGTTCCCTTTTAGAGCATCAAAACCAATGTCACCACCTCCCCCTCTCATGCCTATAGTATCTGTTGAGGATGACACTGACTGGCCTGCATCTACTTTGTCTAATTCTTCCCCATCTCAGCTCACAAATAATGCCATTGATATTCCTGGAATAGCTGTTCCTTCAGTTTCTATCCCTTCTCTTGATTCACCAACAACTTCAGAACCACCACCTCAGCCTCAGTTGAGAAGATCAACAAGGCAATCACATCCCCCTGCATACCTTAAAGATTTTGTAGGACCTTCTACCACATCTAACTCCACATCAAACATTTTCCTAGCCACTTCCATTTCAAACCCAGAATATTACTCTTCTGAATATGTTGCTTCCTTGGCACATGTTCTTGCCATTCCTGAACCTATAACTTACAAACAAGCTGTTAAGCATCCACAATGGGTGGAAGCTATGAATGCTGAGTTAAAGGCTCTGGAAGATAATTGTACATGGGAGCTCACCTCTTTACCTCAAGGTCAATCACCCATTGGATGCAGATGGGTGTATAAGATCAAGTTCAAGCCGGATGGGAGTGTAGAAAGATACAAGGCCAGATTGGTGGCTAAGGGTTATAACCAAATAAAAGGGAAGGACTATAAGCATACCTTCTCCCCAGTTGCAAAATTCACATCAGTTAGATTGCTTATTGCCTTAGCAACTCAAAAGCATTGGCCTTTACACCAGCTAGATGTAAACAATGCTTTCTTGCACGGATTCTTAGATGAAGAAGTATACATGACCATTCCTGAAGGGTATTCTAAGGCTACTGGATCTCAAGTATGCAAGCTAAAACGTTCACTGTATGGGCTAAAGCAAGCTTCTAGGCAGTGGAATGTGGAACTCACTAAGTTCTTGAGATCTTTGGGGTTTGTACAGTCGGTTTATGATTACTCTCTCTTCACAAGGTCAAGCTCAAAGGGATTGATTGCTATCCTTGTGTATGTGGATGATCTGTTGGTCACAGGAGACAACTTAGAGGAGATTACTGCGGTAAAGCAATCCTTGCATCATGCTTTCACCATTAAGGACCTTGGTGAAGCAAGATATTTTTTGGGCCTAGAGATTGCAAGATCTCCTTCAGGGACCCTTTTGAATCAGCGAAAGTATGTGCTTGACATACTTCAAGACACAAATATGTGTGACTGCAAAGCTTCACCATTTCCCATGCCCAGGGGTCTGAAGCTATCAACTGATCAAGGAGAGCTGCTTGAGGATCCAGAAAAGTATAGAAGATTGGTGGGTCGATTGCTATTTCTCAATATGACAAGGCCGGACATTTCTTATTCAGTACAGCACCTAAGTCAATTCATGAGTGCTCCTCGTCTTCCTCATTGGCAAGCTGCCATTCATGTGGTTCGTTATCTGCGTGGCTCATCGGATTTGGGGTTGTTGTTTCCTGCAGACAACAGTCTCACTTTGAATGGATTTTGCGATGCAGATTGGGGGAATTGTGTGTTTTCAGGGAGGTCAATTACTGGTTTTTGTGTGTTTCTGGGTAAAGCTTTAGTTTCCTGGAAAACGAAGAAACAACTGACAGTATCCAAGTCTTCTTCAGAATCAGAATACAGAAGTATGTCTAAAACCTCCAGTGAGCTTGTATGGCTAGATTCTATACTCAATGACCTTCGTTGTAATGTGCCCAAGCCAATTCCTCTGCATTGCGACAACAAGTCTGCAATTCACATTGCAGAAAATCCCATCTTTCATGAGCGGACTAAACATCTCAAGCTGGACTGTCATTATGTGCGTGAGCAGTTACAATCTGGGTTCCTATTCCCTTCCTTTGTGAGATCACAAGATCAATTAGCTGACTTGTTTACCAAACCATTAGGGGAGGCTCAACATCAGCTTCTTGTGGGCAAGTTAGGACTGGTTATTTCACCAGATCCAACTTGACGGGGGGGGGGGGGGGGGGTATTAGAGTCTATAGAAGTAAGCTTGTATTGAGCTGGTATTTGTCTGTTATAACAGAAAGGGGCAAAAGTGTAATTTCTGTGTAACAGCTATTATAAATAGCTCAATCTCCTTGTAACAGAACTCAATGAATTGAACAACAGAAATCCAAGATTCAGAAACTCTCTTTTGTTTTCGTTCTAGAGTGAAGATGATCAATCTATATCATCTTGCTCGATTTCTGTAATCTCTTACTCCCCCTCGACATCTCTCTCTTTCGCTCATTGTTGTGCCTCATCGCCCCTCTCACTCCCATTCCCTAGTCGAAGTCAACACTAGCAGCAGCCACCGGAGTCGCCGCCCTTCATCTCCTCCGACGCTCGACCTGAAGCCAGTCGATCCAGGCGCTACGAGGTTCGAATTCCTCCCCCATGACGACCTTGTCGACCACACCTACTGCCTCACCTGTCTCGCTTTAGCATTTGACGCTGGAGACCCGTGGAGGTGGCAATTGAAGCCTCGACATTTGGGAACCGACGTCGACTAGCACCTTTCGCCGATTCTGAACCCGATCCCCTGCACACGGGCTCGAAGACTAGCACCTTTCACCGAGGAGTCGGGTCCCCGCAGTCCTGATGTCGACACCCCACCAGCCCTCCCGCGTGAATTGAACCGAATGGTATAACATTTTGGGTTTTATCCTAATTGATTGAGATTTTGGGATCTAAACTAATTGAACAACTTTCTTTTAATTGAATTCAGTAATCGGATATTGAACAATCGGATTGGGTTGGGTTATGGATTTAATTAAAATGTGATTGTTTGGATGTGTTAACTATTATGGTTGAGAGTTTACTTGCTACTGTTTTTGGTTGATAAAGGTTTGAATCAAAGTAAACAATCAAGACTAACTTGCTACGTATACTCGGTGTTTGATTAATTAAGGAAATTTATATGTATATATATGGGGCTAGATAGATATTCATGAAGTTGGTAATATTAAGTTGACCAAATTGATATATTAGGAGAAGTTTTGGACAAATTCCATTGACTAATGATTTAAGGGACTTATCTAATTGATGGTTTAACCATATATAATTAGTATTGGGTAGTGATTAGATGCGATTTAATTGGTAAGTTATGAATAAATTAGAGGTGTGCCTTGTGAACTTACTATTCATGATATTAGGTACTAATGCTATATAAAACACGATTGTACAAATTATTATGCTCGTGTGCTCAAGACTTGAATGTAGTGCTTTGATGTTGAGCAATTCTTACATTTGCGATAAAGCTTTGTAGCTCGGACTTAGCTTGAGATGGGGCTTAGTTGACTTACGAATTGTTCATGCTAATTACGAAGAGAAAGGGTTTAAGTTAGGCAATTACCCAAGTGACTAAGATATAAATAGAATCGTACTTGTTTTATAGATTTGAGTTAGATAAGTGTAGTATGCTTGATAATTAATTAAATGCACTTGTAGTTGAGATCCTAGATAAAGAGACGTGTCTTGAGGACTTGTTTGTGTTTTAAATTCTTGCTTGCGTTGACTTCGATTTTTCCTTGATTGTTTTAGTGATAATTGAATTCATAAAGGATTTTAGAAATGTTGACTTATCATGGCTTAATCTTTAAATATGGATGAATATATGATACTTGAGAAGATGGCTATGGAACTATTGAGCTTGATTTGAAGTAAGATATTTTGAGTAATGATCTTGACAAGACTTTACATAAGTTTTATACTTGATGAGCACAAGGTTAATTGAGAAGGATGGTTATGATGAGAATGCGATGTTACTTGAATAAAATATTATTTAGTCTTGTGATGAAGTGGAAACCGCGTGTGTGTTGATTAAATATGTATTGATGGGATATTCCTTGCTTATTACTTGCTAGTGTAATTGGATGATTCTCTGAGTGGCTTATTTGCTGTCGGATGATTCTCTGAGTGGCTTGTTTGCTGGCTAAATTGGATGTGAAGACTCCAGGTAAGTCCTCCGGGGCTTGCTCAAGTGATTGGACCTCATGCCTGATGTGTTATATAGTATGTAGGTGTTGCATATGCATAAAAGCATGTCATGTAGTATCATGTTAGGACTTGCACTTATGAATGAGCATCCCTATTCTTTATGCGTTTGAAACAGAACGGCCGTTATCTGTGATAGTCCTAGAGTCTTTGCTAGGGTCATAGGGTAGCTCAGCCCCATCAGGTGCCCTGAGTCTATCGAGTCGATATGAGCATGATGATAGCCCAGCACCATCGGGCATGTTTAACTTATGTTATGATGATGATACCGTGGGTGAGTGCACCACCACGAGGATATGCTATGCTATAGCAACGAACTGGCCAGTCTCTGCACTAACGGGAAGGGGTGCAGAGGTAGGAGAGGGATATGCCACTTGGCATTGTCTTGGGCCCTTTACAGTTTTTCCGCATATTATAACTGTCAAAGCATGCTTATGTGATTTAAATCTTGTACTGCATTAGTCATCCTTTATTCTAGGTATAGGCGTATTATATAACCTCAGCGAGGACTTCCGGTCCCGCATGAGTGGCTCGACCTTGACTTGTGGTATAGTTTCAGGTACCCGCTCCCTTTGCTTGCTGATTTGCTTCTATGGCGGGGTTTTCTCACGGGACGAGAGTGTTAAAAAGACTTCACCTATTCTGGCTTGACTTTACAAATGTTTTGGTTAAGTTGTCATTTAGAAACATGTTGTATTTATATTGATTTAAACTCGTTCTATCTCTTTTGAGTTTTGACTAGTTGAATTAGGACATGTTCTCGTTTTATCTCTTTTGACTGTCTCGAGGGTTTGAAATCCCCTTTTTCTTCATTAAATTCTTAAGACATAAACAGGGTTATAATTTGAAGTTAATAAATAAGCAGCTCGTACTTGGATTGCATGATCTGGCAGAGGGATAATTCTTCCCTCTAAACGTAACCCGGATTTATAATCTGGGCCGTTACAAAGTTGGTATCAGAGCCAGGTTGTGCAATCCGAGTACAAATGAGTTGTAAAACAATTGGTGATTTTGAGTTTTGAAAATAAAATGGCCCAATGGTTTTCACGAGTTTTGAATGTTTTCAAAGGGCAAAATGAATTTAATATGGATAAGTAAGATAACCACCTTGAGAAGTGAGAATCTGGACTTGATCGGGTAGTCATGACGATATACCTTACGGATATAGATTGGGATTGGTAGAGACCACTAGCTTTATACCTTATGGATGAGCGTGAAAGACATATTTAGAATCTTGGTTGGGTAATTCATAATTTGATTTTTTTTTTTGAGATAAGTAAATTTGGGGGAGAAGTTTGGTGACTCATGTGTGTTATTCTTGATGACTTGGTATGATATTTTTTTATATGAGTTTCCCTTGTTATGACATCTGACGTAATTCTTATAACATGCTTTGATCTTTTTATGCGTACTTGACAACTTGGATTGGATAATTGTTGTCATTCTTGATGCATTGACTTATACACATTTGTTTACTACGTATATTACTTATGATGGAAATTGTTGGTGCCTTTTGGCCTTGGTTGATGAGGACATGATATGAGATTATAAGGATCTACATGGTTATGACGGATGTTTCGTATTGGTTAGTTGGAAGCTTATGAGCTCATGATTGAGAATCTTACTCTAGTTGATGAGAAAACTTATGGTTTGAGAATTGAGAAGTTATGTTTGTTGAATTGAGAGCCATGATATTTTGACTATAAGAGTTCATAGTGACTTGATATGAAATACTTATGAAGTTCATATTCTTGATATAAATTGTTGATTCTTGCTTAGCGATAATGTTTTCACCAAGTCGACACAAGTATTTTACAGGGACGCTTGTAAAATACTTGGTCGAATCTAGTGAGAACATTCTGACGATTTTGTGATACTTGTACAAGTATTTCAGGGGGACGCCTATGGAATACTTGTAGGTATCACAAAATGCATCGCTTATGTGATTACTTGAGATGTTTTGGCACGATATTGTTCTATGATCTATTTAGTGATACCTTAGATGATGAATTCTGATGATATTGCTCTCTTATGTGAAATTTGCTCAAAAGAGGATCATGTGTGTACAACTCGACTAGAATGCATGTGAATCGATGAATAGACATGAATTGCTTATTCACAAAATAGGATTTATGTGATTGGTATGACATTGTCCCTCCTACCCTCGACGTGTTATCGTTCATATGTTGTGACTTTATGAGATTTTGTGGAGTTATGTCATGCACCTCTATCTTGTTTTATGAACGATGATGGTTAACTATGATGTATTGCCTATGTGGCTACTTGTCATCCTATAATTGTCTGACTTGTATGATTGATAACTTACATGTCTCTTATTCCAATAAGATGAATTCTTGCTTGTTTGTTTGGTTAGGGAAGGAGACTTGTACAACTTGGCCTTTATAGATTGAAATGATGAATAGATGTAACTTGCTTAGTAATGAAGACAAGAATGATCTCTAAAACATAGACTTTAAATCTTGATTAAAGGGTTTCCTCCTCTCTAAGGGATGAGACTCTATATTCAAGCTAACTTGTTAATGGTGAGATTCGTTAAGATAGCAAGTTGACCTATTGATTTACTTCTTTGAATTATTGGTGATGTTTTATTTACGATTTTTGAGAATCTCGATAAATTGCCATGATAACTCCTTGTCTCTCTTCAACACTCTTCTCTTGCCTTGCCGCTCTGGTTTCTTCTAAATTCCTTTCATGTTGGTCACCTATATTCCAAACCTATTGGATCTAACTTGTTGCGAACTAGTATGTAAGTTAGAGTGTTGATTGTCTTGAGGGAGCACAGTACCAAAAAGGGGTCTTGATGAATGATTCTTAGGAATCTGTTGGATGTCCTATTTTGTACGGAGAGATCTTTTGAAATCTTTGTTCATTCGGGAAATTCGTTTGAAGGTTTTCCTTATGGTTGGTGTTTACCCAAAAGTATATTGTCTCCCTAAGAAATAACTAGGCTTCTTTTCAGAAGAGGGATGAAGTCAGTGGGATGAGTCGATGTTTCACTGGGAAATTTCTACTTGGTTATGATGATAGTCTTGTTGTGTTTCTATATTTTGATGTGTTATCGTGTGTATACTTGTTCTATTTGGATCTATGTTGATATGTATATCTATCATCTTGCACTTGATTCATCCATGCATTATACACATTATCTTAGGATCGTATCACACTCTATAGTACTTCTTTTGTGTTTCTCTAACATTATTATATGATTAGTTGGACTTCGGATGTATTGTCATGATAGCCTCTGTACATGTATATCATATGTTTATGTACCCGTGTCTTATTTGGTGTTACTAGTGTCATATAGGATTTATAACTTGTGAACTACGTGACCTTATTCCCCATCTATACTATTGTTCGTCACCCTTAATCACATATTCATGATAGTCTTCTCATTCTTCTTTTATTACTGTGTCCTTTTGGATGTTAAGAATGCTAGGTATAATTGAATTAGTATGTTGTGCCTGAAAACCTCATCTGTATCACACCTTTATTATTTCTATCGCGGGTTCGTGTTAAACTTGTCATCTTTTTGTATTTTCTCGTCACATGAGCATTGATCTTTGTCTACTTATGCTTATTAAATGATGTTGATTTAGCTATGTTACGATTTTATGCCTTATGTGGTTAACGTCGTGTTTAGCTATGTACCTCTCATCATTGTCTCTTCTTAATCTGTGCTACAACTCTATGATTTTCATGCTTTAAGGACCTCACACGTCGCATGACCACCCACTACTGTAGCTATATAAATTTATGGGATGATCCTTGGATAAAGACAACGTGTTATTCTCTTGTAATATGCTACCCTTGGAAACTATTATTTGATTTTGACGGTAGCCACCCTTAAGCATCCATGACTTGATATGAGATTACATCTAGTTACTTGTAACATTTATGCCTTGTTGACATGTATGTGCACATCCTGACGTTGTGTAAATTGAGATAGTCGCTACTGTATCCTGGTCGCATTACTTCCTCCTTACACATCTCTCATGCTCCTAGTAGGTTTTCGCATGATCATTTTGGCCTATTATGCATTGTTGTAATGTATGTCGTTACATGCTACCTATGTGCCCTCCTACTGTGTTGTGTGCTACTAGTACCCCTCATATGATCTCTACTTTCAAAGAAATGATTATTGAGTTTTATGCCCTAAGTGATTGACTACTATAACTACATGACCCATGATAGCTCGGCCGTGCCTTTTCCATCTATATCTTAATTGGTATGCATATCTATGACATTATACTCTATATATCTATGCTTAGCCTCCATCGATTTAGACTTACAACGTTCTTAATTATACTTCACCTATATTCCTGTTGTGTGGTTATATAATTGTTTTGACTGGTTGCGAATTGTCATGTTAGTGGTTAGACCATAGCTCTGCATGTTTACATCTAGCCATATGTCGTTAAATACTAATTGGTAATTAAGTAGTTGAGAACATGATTATGCAATTATTGCACTCTCTATATTACTTATAGGATTCTCTCACACATGTATTGAATCAATTTAGTAAATTCGGGTGATAGATTGTAGATCTGCCTTAAATGAGTGCAGTACCTTAACAGCATTTCTTTGTCATTATATGTGTGATATTCCTTATTAATGATGATTTGACTTGATGATAGTATGTCTATCGATAATGCTCTCATGATGATAGGTTGTTTATCTTGTACCTTACCACATGAAATGATACTAGTGCTAGGATCGGATCATCATTGCCTCTTGAGATAGGTTCATGTTAGTGTGCAAAAAAAAAAAAATTAATTACAACAGTGTGTGTTTATAACATGATGTGTTGCATGATGATTGAGTGATACGATCGTAACCTTAAGGGTTTCCCATGGGCATCGAAGAAATTCTCACGTTCTTGTCTTACCAGATACTGTCCGAGTCTATCTTCGTGTCCAAAGTTAGGCAAATTGTCCCTTAATATCTCTTTCCTTCGGTTATAACTTAGGTCTTGCGTCATCCTCGTATAATCTTCTGTGGTGTGATCAAGAGTGGGTCGTTTAGTTTGACCAGAGTGGCGCAGCGGAAACGTAGTGGATCAACCTGCTGACTTTTACGATGCTGATTTATGCTTTCCCTTCTGGGTGCACATATTATTTATGATGATTGTGTTCATCTCTAATAGATAAAATGAGCAACCTTCTGTGATTATATGGTGTGCTAATGATGTGATCTACTGATGATTAATTCTGACATAATGATATTTAAGATATGTTAATATTTGAGATTTATGTTGAGACTGATCATGAGAAATGAACTTACGAAGTGGAATCTGGGACTAGCCCTTAGAGGTGGATAAACTGCTTGTTGAATCCTTAAAAATCTGGTTGACTGACATAGGAGGAGTTGACTCGAGTTTTCGAAATGTTTTGTTGCTCTTAAAAGGATTTTAGTCTCGAGGACGAGACTTGTTTTTAGAGGTGGATGATGTAAAGACTCAAAATTTTAAAATATTATTTTATGACTTATGATTAAAATTAAGTATTAAATTTCTGAGATTTCAAAAATTTTGAAAATCTCCGTCCTCGATCAAAATAATTTTTTTCTTCTTTTATTTGATAAAAATCAAATTCCGGCGTATATCCGATTTCAAATAAATAAATGTTGTTTTGAACCTGTCAAGGCGAGTATGATAAATTTCACGGCCTAATTAAATTGAATAAAAATTGATTGAGTTGAATTTTGTTATTTATTGTGTGAAAATTTCCAAAACCTAGGAATGACGGTATAGTTTTGTAATTTTTCCTAAACATTAAGCAAAACCTAGTTCCCTAGGTATATAAACTCCACTTCCTGTTCACTCCCTCCTCACTCCATCAGCCGTCACTTGCCTCTCTCTCTCCTCATCTCCCTCATCCAGCCGATTTGAGCAGCTGCTCACCGAACTCAAATCTCCGCCCTGCCATGGCTTCTTCCCCCCTTTCCCTATGCATCCTCCTGCGTCCTGTCCTCATCTTTGCGCTCAACCCTCTCGTTCCCTTTCCCTCTCGAAGTCGGAGTCCATTCGAGCTCTCCATCGGCCTCTCCTCGATCTGAGCAGCTACCTTCCTCGACCTCCGATCTGTTCCTCCTTGCTCACTGTCGCTCTCTCCCCCTCGACATCTCTCTCTTTCGCTCATTGTTGTGCCTCATCGCCCCTCTCGCTCCCATTCCCTAGTCGAAGTCAACACTAGCAGCAGCCACCGGAGTCGCCGCCCTTCATCTCCTCCGACGCTCGACCTGAAGCCAGTCGATCCAGGCGCTACGAGGTTCGAATTCCTCCCCCATGACGACCTTGTCGACCACACCTACTGCCTCACCTGTCTCGCTTTAGCATTTGACGCTGGAGACCCGTGGAGGTGGCAATTGAAGCCTCGACATTTGGGAACCGACGTCGACTAGCACCTTTCGCCGATTCTGAACCCGATCCCCTGCACACGGGCTCGAAGACTAGCACCTTTCGCCGAGGAGTCGGGTCCCCGCAGTCCTGATGTCGACACCCCACCAGCCCTCCCGCGTGAATTGAACCGAATGGTATAACATTTTGGGTTTTATCCTAATTGATTGAGATTTTGGGATCTAAACTAATTGAACAACTTTCTTTTAATTGAATTCAGTAATCGGATATTGAACAATCGAATTGGGTTGGATTATGGATTTAATTAAAATGTGATTGTTTGGATGTGTTAACTATTATGGTTGAGAGTTTAATTACTTGCTACTGTTTTTGGTTGATAAAGGTTTGAATCAAAGTAAACAATCGAGACTAACTTGCTACGTATACTCGGTGTTTGATTAATTAAGGAAATTTATATGTATATATATGGGGCTAGATAGATATTCATGATGTTGGTAATGTTAAGTTGACCAAATTGATATATTAGGAGACGTTTTGGACAAATTCCATTGACTAATGATTTAAGGGACTTATCTAATTGATGGTTTAACCATATATAATTAGTATTGGGTAGTGATTAGATGCGATTTAATTGGTAAGTTATGAATAAATTAGAGGTGTGCCTTGTGAACTTACTATTCATGATATTAGGTACTAATGCTATATAAAACACGATTGTACAAATTATTATGCTCGTGTGCTCAAGACTTGAATGTAGTGCTTTGATGTTGAGCAATTCTTACATTTGAGATAAAGCTTTGTAGCTCGGACTTAGCTTGAGATGGGGCTTAGTTGACTTACGAATTGTTCATGCTAATTACGAAGAGAAAGGGTTTAAGTTAGGCAATTACCCAAGTGACTAAGATATAAATAGAATCGTACTTGTTTTATAGATTTGAGTTAGATAAGTGTAGTATGCTTGATAATTAATTAAATGCACTTGTAGTTGAGATCCTAGATAAAGAGACGTGTCTTGAGGACTTGTTTGTGTTTTAAATTCTTGCTTGCGTTGACTTCGATTTTTCCTTGATTGTTTTAGTGATAATTGAATTCATAAAGGATTTTAGAAATGTTGACTTATCATGGCTTAATCTTTAAATATGGATGAATATATGATACTTGAGAAGATGGCTATGGAACTATTGAGCTTGATTTGAAGTAAGATATTTTGAGTAATGATCTTGACAAGACTTTACATAAGTTTTATACTTGATGAGCACAAGGTTAATTGAGAAGGATGGTTATGATGAGAATGCGATGTTACTTGAATAAAATATTATTTAGTCTTGTGATGAAGTGGAAACCGCGTGTGTGTTGATTAAATATGTATTGATGGGATATTCCTTGCTTATTACTTGCTAGTGTAATTGGATGATTCTCTGAGTGGCTTATTTGCTGTCGGATGATTCTCTGAGTGGCTTGTTTGCTGGCTAAATTGGATGTGAAGACTCCAGGTAAGTCCTCCGGGGCTTGCTCAAGTGATTGGACCTCATGCCTGATGTGTTATATAGTATGTAGGTGTTGCATATGCATAAAAGCATGTCATGTAGTATCATGTTAGGACTTGCACTTATGAATGAGCATCCCTATTCTTTATGCGTTTGAAACAGAACGGCTGTTATCTGTGATAGTCCTAGAGTCTTTGCTAGGGTCATAGGGTAGCCCAGCCCCATCAGGTGCCCTGAGTCTATCGAGTCGATATGAGCATGATGATAGCCCAGCACCATCGGGCATGTTTAATTTATGTTATGATGATGATACCGTGGGTGAGTGCACCACCACGAGGATATACTATGCTATAGCAACGAACTGGCCAGTCTCTGCACTAACGGGAAGGGGTGCAGAGGTAGGAGAGGGATATGCCACTTGGCATTGTCTTGGGCCCTTTACAGTTTTTCCGCATATTATAACTGTCAAAGCATGCTTATGTGATTTAAATCTTGTACTGCATTAGTCATCCTTTATTCTAGGTATAGGCGTATTATATAACCTCAGCGAGGACTTCCGGTCCCGCATGAGTGGCTCGACCTTGACTTGTGGTATAGTTTCAGGTACCCGCTCCCTTTGCTTGTTGATTTGCTTCTATGGCGGGGTTTTCTCACGGGACGAGAGTGTTAAAAAGACTTCACCTATTCTGGCTTGACTTTATAAATGTTTTGGTTAAGTTGTCATTTAGAAACGTGTTGTATTTATATTGATTTAAACTCGTTCTATCTCTTTTGAGTTTTGACTAGTTGAATTAGGACATGTTCTCGTTTTATCTCTTTTGACTGTCTCGAGGGTTTGAAATCCCCTTTTTCTTCATTAAATTCTTAAAACATAAACAGGGTTATAATTTGAAGTTAATAAATAAGCAGCTCGTACTTGGATTGCAAGATCTGGCAGATGGATAATTCTTCCCTCTAAACGTAACCCGGATTTATAATCTGGGCCGTTACATGTAGATAAGCTACACAAAGTGCTGCCAGCAAACATTATAGAAACAATTATTAATATCCCTCTTCTATCGCAAGAATTTGAGGATAGACTACATGGGAAACAAAACCCAAATTGATGGTTCACTACTTCCAGTGCACTAGATTTTATTACTAACTCTAATGGAAATGAAATTGACCTCTTCAATGGGATTTGGAAGATTGATTTTCCGCCCAAGGTGAGAAATTTCCTAAAATGGTGCTAGATGGACTCCCAAATCAAAACAAGACTAAGAAACAAAGGTATACACACTCACATGGATTGTGTCTTTTGTAACTCCATGGAGGAAGATGCTATCCACATTATGAAAGTGTTCGTCAACATTACGAATGATAGACTCATTGGACAATAATGTTGAGCGACTAATTAGAAATACCAACAAAAGCAATAAAAGTATAAAGATTGTCACCAACGAACTTTTTCGACAAATTAGCTCTGAACAAAAAGCCACTCTTTCCTTCTTTTGGTGGAGTATTTGGACTAAGAGAAACAAGATCATATTTGAAAATCAAGCGTAAGAACAATAGACGAAGTGATTGAAACAATTCATCATCAAATGAAAAACTGGAAAAAATCCAAACAGGATAACACAGATGAAGAAGACGTAATCACAAGAACAATCAAACCAAGAATAACCTTCGTTAAAGAAACGTCATTAGATGGCGTAACCCCGAGGAAGGTAGTTTCAAGCTCAATTTTGATGGGCTAAAATATCTTTTGGCTACACTTCTACATGTTTCTCAATTAGAGATGACGAAGGAAGATTGATCGCTTGCGATGCCAAAAGATGCGAGAAAGTGTCAGCGTTACAAGCTGAGGCGGTTGCATTGCAACTCAGACTAGTGGAAGCTCGAAAGAGGGGGATTTGAAGACTTGTTGTGGAATGTGATTATCTCGCAATCGTGAATGCGGTCAAGGGAGCATGGTTGACGCTTTCGGAATCGAAATGCTTATTTCGAGTGCGCTTCGTTTGCTCGGTTCCTTTTAGACTGTCTCCGTCTCTCATGTCTTCAAACAGGCCAACAGGACAACCGATCGTCTTGCTCACCTGACTTTGGTTTCCGCTTCTTCCCCATGGAGTTTTAACCTTGAATTTCAGACTCTCATTCGTAAGGACGCTCTTGGTAGTGGTACCACCGTTGTTGACACACCCCAAATTTTCGCCTTGTAACGAAAAAAAATCTCAAACAACTTTTTGAAAATATTTTTAAAATAAAAAATACTATAATTTTTTTTAAATTATAATCTAAATTCAACAAGCTTCTCTATTTTAAAAATATTTACATTTATTATATGTTATTAAAAAATAATATTTACTTAAAATAAATTTAATTATATTTTATAAATATTCTCTATATAAGTAAATTGTGCATTGGAGTTGCAAAATAATTAATTTTTTTTTACTTGCAACAAATATAGAGAAAAAACCCACCCACAAAAATAACTATGGAGTTTATATTACCATATAAAAGAGTTATTTGAGTAGAGAAAACCATATTTATCCTTCCAAATTCTTTACTTTATTTTAATTTTTTTCCCAAAATATTCATAGAAAATAAAAAATTACAAAAATATTCACACTTTAAAACATTTTACAAAAATATTCATTTTTGGTTGGGAAATCAGAAAAACGCGGTTTGAAGCCGCGTCTTATTTGTATTGTTTCAAATTGGATTGGCATCCGGGAGGACATTTGAAATTTTCTATAGAAACGCAGTTTCAAACCGTGTTTCTATGGTCAAACTTCCACCTGGAAACGAAGACTGTAGACAGGGCATGACGTGGCGTAAAAACGCGGCTTAAAGTCGCGTTTCTCTTTGTTTTATGCAGAAAAAAGCCAAAGATTTTCCTGTAAAAACGCGGTTTGGGGAAGCATTTTATTCGCAGCATTTAATGAAATGCGGAACCAAACCACGTTTTATGGTTAACACTTAACCTACGCGAAACTGGCCTCCTACCCCCATTAACTTCGTCTTCGTCCTTCATCTCCATCCAAGCGGTTCCAAGCGCCTCTTCCATCCGGCCTTCTCGAGCTTACTCTCCCTCTTCCTCTTCCATCCGCCTACCAGTTGTCGATCTCTCTCTGGCCTCCTGTTATATTCCTCTTCCCCTGTAATTCCCGTAATACAGAGGTTAGTTTTTTATATTTTATTTTAATTTCGGATTTGTACTTGTTAAAACGAGTAGATTATGACACTTGATTGTGGTAGAGTTTGATCTTGTGATGGGTGAGTATTATAGATGTGAAATTGTGGTTGTTGAAACAAAATTTTAATTTCGGTTGTGCATATTGTTGAAATGAATAGTTGTTGTTTATAATTTCGGTTTTTTATTATTGTTGAAGTTATTAGGTTTTGTTATTGTTGAACTTTTAGAGTTTTTATAAAATTGTGTAAATATGTGAGGGTTGAATAAGAGAGTAGATCGATTAAATTTGAATGTGATAGGTTATAGAGTTTTTATAAAACTGTAGAGTTTATATGAAATTATGTAAATTGTACAAATATTAAACGAATTACTCACAGAAATGAGCAGTGCTTGCTCATGGACTCTATAAGACTCGCCTCCTAATCGGTGCGAGCTATGGCCAAAATCAGACCAGGAAGGCCACCGTCTACAAACGTCGACGAGATTGAGACTTCTGCCATCATAGGAATGATCAATTTGGCTCAAAATCCAAAACTATCAACAAAATAAGGAGTGATTGTAAAGGCTCGGGTTCTAAAAATCCTAAATTTCGAAAAAAGAAAATTAAAAATAAATCTAAAATGAATTTCGGCCCAATCTTGACCCTTTAAAGATTGATTTCGTCTTTTCATCTCGGGATCCGAAGAAATTCCTTCGGATAGAGACATCCTAATTGGTTTTAAAATCGAATTAACCGAGAGAGCGAGATTTCGGAAACCAAACGTCGGAAATTCAAATTCCGACTTCGGGACCATAATTTCCTTCTTCTTTCACTTATCCTTATCTAAATATCTACAATTGGTCCCCACTTTGACCAATTGCAACTTTCAACTCATATTCTCCTCTTTTGGCAAATCTCATCCTCTTTTTCCCTCCCTCTCTTCTTTGATTCCCCTTCCTTTGAGAAACAAACAACCACTTTCTATCTTCAAAAATCAGACCTTTGACCACACATTGCACCACACAAACACAAAGAATCCAAACACACTTTACCCCTCATTTTCCCCTTTGATGCCAAGAGCAAAGGCTCCCATTCCTCCTCTATTTCAGCCGGCACCACCACCACTTCACCACCCCACCACCACCAGGTCACCGTCACCATCACCATCAGCCCCCAGTTCCACCGGCCATCACCCCAAAACCGCTTCCCACCTCTCCTACTTAGCCGATAGGAAGAACCCAAGCCTACCCCATCCATTCCTTCGTTATTCTTCCCCAAGACGCTAGCAGCAGCCCTCTGCGCCACCTCGGAGCCACCAGAAGCAGCAGCAGTCGTCGGAAGGCCCCGGAGACCGAGCGCGAGCCGCCCCGACTCCCTCTCCCCTGTTCTTCGGTTTAGGACGGTAAGAGACCCCATTCACGCTCCTTCCTCTCCCTTTCACCTCCATGTAGCATAAAAGAGAAGCTTTAACCCCCTCCCATCCTCCCTAGGTCGTTTCCGACGAAGATCCGACTTGGACGTGTCCGATTGAGCTCCGATCGAGCGTTTTCTGGCGAATCGAACTCAGTGAGCTCCTCTGCTTCCCCCCCCTTCATTGGTTGCGTTCTGAGTGTCCTTCGTGTCCATGAGGACGGGTTGGGTGGTCGGAGATGCCTTTGTCGCCGGCGAGCCACCGCCCTCTTCTTCCTGTTTGTTTTTGTCGAAGGCAGTAGATTGGGAAGGGATGATGAACATTATTTTTTGTGTGGTCCGGTTCACTGGTTGTTTTAAAATAAACTGGTTCGGTTCAAGGCTTCCAAATAAAAAGGGGTTTGAGATCTTGGGTCTAATTTGCTTGGATGATTTATATTAAAAGAAAAGGTTCTTAAGGACATACATACATACATACATACATACGTACGTACGTACGTACGTACATACACACATACATATATACATACATACATACATACATACATACATACATACATATATATATATATTATGACAATATTAAATAGATGGGTAAAATGTGTTTTAAATGGGATTTTTAAGACTTGTGAAATATTTTATGGAAAATGTGTAATAAATGGAATATAATTGATGAGTTTTAAAATATAATAGTATTTAAGTTTTAAAAATATATAATATTAATGGACTTGAATTTTAAAAAGAAAAGAATTTGGAAAAGGCTTTTAAAGGCTGAGAATTATTTTAGTAAACGGAAATAGATTTAATAAATTTAAAGGAGGGATTTTGGAAATATCCTAACTTTGTCGGGTTGTCTTGAAATAATAATAAAATAAGTTGATTAAAGGATAATGTTTTATAAATGGATTTTTGGATGACTTGAGGAAGTGTTTTGAATGATGATTTGATATAACTTGAAGATTAAGGAGTTTTGGAAAATCTTGGGAAATTGACTTACTTTGCCTAACTTGTGAATAACCTGATTGATTGTATGTGTGAATGCAAGCTTGATGATATGATATTGATATAGTGCTAAGTATGAACCATGATTTGCGAATATATGTTGTAAGCATGAATTATGAAATGATGTTATATGCGAGCATGTTGATGTTATATTATAAGATGAGAAGTATGAATGTATGAGATGATGATATGTGATGCTATACGTTATGAATTGATATTGATGAGATATGGGATGACGAGAAGTATGAATGTATGAAATGATGATATAAGATGAGTTGAATGACGAAGATGATATGAAATGTGATGATGAGACTTTTGATATGTAATGAAACCGTGTGTGCTTGTATGTTTGAATAGATAGACTTATACTTCCATTATGAATACTAGGTAACTTTGAACTGTGTGATTGCTACGATGCTGTTCTGCACTGCCAGGAAAGTCTCTACGGAGCTTACTCAGATCTAATAGATATTCCCTGCCTTATGTGCATGATATACTAGGTGCTTGCATTCATGATCAGCATGCCATGTAGTATCCTGCTAGGTTGCATTGATCGTTGAGCATCCTATTTCTTTATGCGTATGTAAACAAAACGGCCGTTATCTGTGAAGTAACTAGAGTCTTTGCTAGGGTCATAGGACGGCCCAGTCCCATCGGGTCCCGTCCTGAGTCAATTGAGTCATATGGAACTTCCTTTACTTATATTATGAGCATGATTACGATATTTGTCTGCGGGCTTTATATATGATCACAGGTCGGGCCTGTGGGCCGGTTCGATTATGATGGAAAGGAATGCATTCATGAGCTGACCAGTCTCCGCCCTATCGGAAGGGGGTGGAGGTAGGAGAGGGATATACCACTTGGTATTCTGTGATAAGGCCTTATTATTATTATGGACTTGCTCTTAGGGGCATGCTAGTGTGTTAATATTCCATCTTGCACCTAGAAGCATGCTTATTAGGTATAGCGTATGTGTGTACATATTGTGGGGGCAGCACCCTTAATGAAGGGACAGACCCAAGTGGGCATCGATCTGATCCCGCCCGCTATTAACGTTTTTAAGTATCCATTATGCTTATCATTATTGCTGCGAATTGGCTCCATGACTGCGGGGTCTAACATGGCGGAAGGAGAGAGTCGAGACTCTGACTTCACCAATTATTTGACGGTTTGGTTTTGGATATTTTGATCATGTTTTGACCCGGCTTCGCGGGCCGTGGCAACCTTTGTATGATCAACGAATTTAGCGACTTAGGCCATATGGCAGGTATAGGGGACTTACCCCGGGGATTCCAACGGACCCTCTCGGTTTTGGGTATGAAATCCCACCTTTAAAGCGAAATTGTTGATTTTAAAACCTTCAAACTGTACTCGGAGTGCAAGATCCAACGAGGGGTTTTATCCCTCGAAACGTAACTCGGGAATCATAATCCCGAGCCGTTACAATGATTTCTATTAGGCATTTTATCAAACACCTTATGCGCATTACGATGTGAAACAACGTTTAGGGTGAACCAGAGAGGAAAACGAAATCATGTATCAATCTGTCATCCCAAAAATCCCAATTGACCAAATAACAACTTAACCTAGTAGCCTTTTAAGAATAAATTGAATTCAGTAATTCAAACCTAACCAGTATAAAACAATGAAGAAAAATTAGAGTTAGATTAAGAATGACAAAGTCACAAGCACAAACCTTGAGTCCTTAAGTGCTTCAATCAGAGAGATTGAGATTGAGACCGAGTCACCGAGAGGAAGGAGAGGCTTTAGGCTGACACCTAGCGAAAGCGGAGAATCCGAAGGACAAACGGAAAGAGGGAGACTTCGCCGGTAGAAGAGAGGGAGAGAGAGATGAATGGCGATTGAGAGTTGCAGACCTATGGATAGATAGTTTAGATGTTCAGATGTGTGAAAGCTGAGAAAGGCTACAGAGAGAGAAGCGAGTTGAGAGAGATGGAGAGACGACAAGATATGGAAGCAAACTTTAGCAGTGACACTTTTGTAAATATAAAACACAATGTAAAGGATTAATTAAGGGCAAAATTGTAACTCAGTTTTGTGGTAAACCCTGCCTTTTATATATATAGATGTACTACAATAAATACATATAAAATTATTTCCGAGGCTAAATTTTTCTCGAAACATTCATTTAAATTAATTCACTCTTTCTATATGTAAATCCATCTAACTAAGATTCCATCGAGACTAAAATTTTCTAAACCAATTCCATATAACTTAAATGATTCATTTAAACTAATAACTAGTATTCGTTACCCGCGCGGTTGCGCGTTTTGTTAATAAATTACTATATTTTATTATATTAAAATATTATATTAGATCATTAATTGACGTGGCTCAATAAAATAAAACCATATATAAATATATTATATTAAATTTGATCTAAAAAGTAAAATAATTTATCAAATATTCCTTTTTCATCTTTTAGAATCTTGACTCATGATGCATATTTTTTTATCTTTTCTTCATCTCATTTTATTTTAATCCCTATGTAAATAATCATGTTATGTGGCCTAACTAAGCCATGGGAGCTGATCATACTCTTTCCATTAGATTTTTGTATAAATCAAATTAGTTTGGCCTAACTAAGCCAAACTATTTTTTTTAGTGTAAATTTTATCTTTGAAAGGATTGAATTATTAAATTTAATTAATTTTACCGAGTATCAAGTTCGACTTCAAGTTATATATGGACTATATTAAATCAATATGCATATGATCAATCATTAGTACATATTTAGTATATAATAATTGTGGCGTTATTCTCATGTAAAGAAAAAAAATCCCATAATAAAAAGATGAATTGGATAGATTATTTGATCTAAAAAGATAAGTTTTGTACTTAATTAGGATATAAGATTAAATATTTATAAAAAAAATAAGGGGGACCATTAATTGAGATAATAAAATTATATTGACTTATTAATGACGTGGCTCAAACCCATAATATGATACATATATGAATTGCATCAGAAACCGTTTCAGATCTTTGTTTTAGTATATAGATATATAGATATTTTAGAAGTTGAATAAAATATATAAAATAATGGGGATTTAGTTTTGTCCACTAATTTAAATATAAACAAAAACCGGTCAATTTTTTTAATGAAATTCTAAACTCATCTTTGAAAGCAAAACAAAGCTTTAAAACAATTTCGTGCTAATAAAGGTTAAATATTTAATATTAATTAGATATTGAGTATAAGAAAATTATATTGAATATATTTATCTAATTAAGATATAAGGTTATATTGGATAGATTATTGATCAAAAGAGATAAGTTTTTTACCTAACTATATTGGTTTATTAATTGACGTGGCCCAAAAAATAATATCATTTTAATCGAGAAAATGACACGTAAGCAAAAATAACCCCGTTTTAATCCAGAAAATTCCATGGACCCGAAATCGCACCAGAGGCCGTTTCAGGCCTCTGTTTTAGTATTTTATATAGATGTTTTAGTATTTTATATAGATAGATTGTTTAAAAGAAGTTATTTCTAAATATATTCAATATAAATGTTGTCAAAAATAACTTTGCGCGAGGGAGTGACACATGACGTAGGTGCTTTGGTTTTAATTAATATATACATATAGATTCATGTAAATCCATCTAACTAATATTCCATCGAGACTACATTTTTCTAAACTAATTCCATATAACTTAAAGGCTTCATCTAAACTAATAATTCATACTCATTCAACTTCATAAAAGAGATATTATATAAAAATACTAACTACATAATTGTAAAAACTCATAAATGAAAACTAATACTTGGACATTATTTGGATCTTCCATTCTGATTTCATCATTCGACATATTTAGAACAATTTCGATGAGAGAAGGTGTATTGGAGTGCTTATATGGCATCAGATTACATGTAGCCTTTGAAATATAGCCGTTGAATCAACGGTCTAATTTGTAGTCATTATAGATTTTACCTCCGTTCTAATTTGCAATAAGCCAATTTGAATTTTCCTTTGGATGGATCTTAAATCCGGACTTTGTTTTTTCATGGCAACCTTCCAATATACTTTGGTCGTAGTAGAACAGATCTAAAATCCGGTCGAACAGATCTAAAAACTCAAAGCTTTTGGGACGGATATAGGGTCCGACCTATTTTTAAATCATTTTTAGGTTTCCTTAGGATGGATCAATGTTCCGACATATTATTTTTGTATATTTTTAATATCAAAAAGCTTAGGATGGACTAAGGTTCCGTTAATTAATTGTTTTTACATGCACGGATCTTGGATCCGTTAGTCTAAGTTTTTTTTACAAATCGCAATGATTGTTTGTGTGACCTTATCTTGCTGGTCAAATGGATCCACAATTCGTCTTCATAGCACAATTGTTTGTGTGACCTTATCTTGCTGGTCAAACGGATCCACAATCCGTCTTCATAGCACAATCCTTATTGATGGTATATCAATGGTGGTGGTGGGTGAGGGTTGATTGATATACATAACATATCTTATCTTTAAAAAAAATCAAGAAAAAAAATTAAAATCATTGGACCAATTCCCCAATGATTAGAAAAATCATTGGTTCACACTAACTTAATTAAAAAAAAAAGAAAAACCTATATTAATCTACACCTTCATTCATTTTCAATCAATTGTCCAAATCTGTGTACAAGGTATACCATAAGGACTGAGTACATATGATATATATATATATATATATATATATATATATATATATATATATATACATATATATATATATACACATATATATATATACTACTAAAAAAACAGGAAATAGCTATAGATGGTTAGCCACGGATTATAGGCGACCCTGTATTCGTGGCTATTAGCGATGACATTGGCCACGACTGTTCCTGACCGTGGCTATATTCGTGGCTAATACTCATCTTGGTATGACATGCCAAAACATTCGTGGCTATTAGCAACGACCCAAATGTCCGTAGCTGATTTCGTGGTTCGATATGTGTCAGTGTCAGTAAATAGCCACGAACGTAGCTATGAATATGATTGTCGTGGCTGTTTTCGATGCTGATATGGCTACAACACAATATCCGTCGCTAAATCCGTGGCTATTAATCATCGGTAATCAAAAGAACATATGTGGTTAGTGGGCCTTGGGTCACTAATTGTAGGCGGGCTGGATATATATCATGAATGGGCTATCCGATGACATTCGATCCGTGACTGAATTCGGGTACAATCTCTCCCAAAATTTCTAGGCTCGGCCCATTAGAAGCTAGTGAAAGCCCAATTATCTTATCTCAGATCATTGAATGAAGTGGTGATTTAGCGACGATTGAATCCGTGGCTAAATCTGTGGCTAAATCAGCCCAAATATGACTATGTTTTCCCCGATTGGCCCATTGACGGGCATAACCAACCACTCATATAAACCAAACTTAGTCTTAAATGCTGTTTTCCATTCATCACCTTCCTTCATTCTAATTTGATGATAACCACTCTTTAGATCTATTTTCGAAAATATAGAAGCACCATGTAGTTCATCCAGCATATCATCTAATCGTGGGATAGGATGGCGATATTTGACAGTTATATTGTTAATAGCCCTACAATCTACACACATTCTCCATGAACCATCTTTCTTAGGGATTAATAACACAGGTACAGCACAAGGACTTAAACTTTCTCTAATATATCCCTTATCCAACAGTTCTTGGACTTGGGATTGGACCTCTTGGGTCTCTGTGGGATTCATACGATACGCAGGCCTATTAGGCAAAGAAGCACCTGGAATGAGATCAATCTGATGCTCAATGCCACGAATAGGAGGTAGACCTGGTGGTATGTCATCGGGGAATACATCCTTATACTCTTCAAGAAGAGATAGGATGCGAGGAGGGAGGGTAGCTCTAAGCTCCTCACTCAACATGTTCAACCCTTTGCATAGGAGCATGAGGGTTGTCTCCCCATCCGCAAAATCGTCTAAATATGCACTCTTGGAAGCAAAAAATACACTTTTAGGCCGAGTAGGGGTAGACACTTGGCTCGACTGAGCCTCCCTAACTAACTCACCTTTACTTACCTTGCGCTTCTCAATCTCTTCAGCCACTTGTGTAGGCGTCATGGGTTTGAGAACAACATTCTTCCCCTGAAAAGTAAAGGAGTAGCGATTAGTATAGCCATCATGAATAACCTTACGATCAGATTGCCAAGGACGTCCTAATAGAATATGACAAGCTTGCATAGGTACAATGTCACATAAAACATCATCTTCATAATGTCCTAGTTTAATATGCACTTTAACTTGCCTATTCACTTTCAAGTTTCCACAATCATTCATCCAATGCAATTTGTAAGGTCTAGGGTGTTGCATAGTGGAAAGTTGCAATTTATCAACCATTTCTTGACTAGCTAAATTACAGCAACTACCACCATCAATGATCACATTTACAACCTTTCCTTTAACTAAGCATCGAGTATGAAATAAGTTTTCTCTTTGATTATCATCACATGGTGTAGGAACAGCACTTAGAACTCTCCTAACAATCAAAGACTCTCCATGTTCATATTCGACCTCATCATCATCATTATCATAGCACACAAGGTTAAGGTTTTGATCATTGTTATCATTAGCATGCTCATCATGTTCATCACAAGAATTTTCAGATTCATATTCTCCTAGGTGATTAATCATGAGAGTTTTCTTATTAGGGAAATCCTTCATATAATGTCCTCTACCTTGGCATTTAAAGCATACAATATCTCTAGATCTAAGGGTAGAAGAGTTAGAATTACTCCCTTTGGGACCAGTAGATGTCCCAGACGACTCACGCCCATTCCATGGCGCTTTTCCTTTGTCGAGGGGCTGCTGAGTTTGTCGACTATCACCCTTCCATTGGGGCTGCTGTGCTCGATCTCGAGAGCTCATGTCCGAGCGCCCTTGGGGCTGTTGTGATCGACTTTGTCTCCAATTCGGCTGCGGTCCACTCGACATTCTATTACCTTGGCTCTTATATCGTTGTCCCCTTTCTACTTTAATTGCTAAATGTAACAAATCAGTAGGAGTAGTATAGGGAAAGTAATCAATTTCATGAGCTAAAGCGGGATGCAATATCCTAAGATATCTAGCATTTGTATCTTCATAAGGTTCAACCACATTAGCTCGAGCCATGGTTTCTTGCATAAGATTAAATGTTTCCTCAACAGTTTTATTACCTTGCTTAAGATTCTCTAATCTTTGCCTAAGCTCTCTAGCATAATGTTGAGGTACAAATCTATTTCTCATTAATGCTTTTAATTGATCCCAAGAAGCAATAGGTGCATCAAGGGCTCTTATTCTTTCTTTAACTAGGTTATCCCACCAAATTAAAGCAAAGCTTGTGAATTCTAGTGTAGCTAGTTGCACCTTTTTAGCATTAGAGAAATTATGACAACTCCATATTTGATCCATTTTAGTTTCCCAATCTATGTAAGCATCTGGATCAGTTTTACCTTCGAAAAGAGGAATCATTACCTTCACCTTACCTATGCCGTCCTCGTCAGGATTTCTAGGTGCTCGGTATTGGTATTGACCTCCTCTATTGTTCCTCCTCAGGCGTTGCTCCCAATACTCCTCTTCTTGGAAGTCATCGTCGCGCTCCGAGTAGTAGACGTCCTCTTGAAAGCCTCGTCCTCTTCCCCTTCCTTGTCCTTGACCCTGCACATTAACAAACCCATTGTTTCTACCATTTCTCCCACCTCGTGGAGAGTTGTTTTCTTCATAAATAGGGTTATGTAAATTAAGATTAGGGTTAGGGTTAAGGTTAAGATTATTGACTTCCCTTTCATCGCGAGGCGGCTCATCACACCTTTGATCTCCTCGACCACCCATGGTATTCGAACCACTAGGCCTAGACTCCAAAGCCGCTACCTTTGTTGTTAGTGTGTTTATGTTGTTCATCAAGATGTTGAACATTTCGGGAGTCACGGTGGTGCTGGAATTGTTCCCATTGTTGGGATCATTCTCGTTGTTTGCCTGGTTACCTGAATGAGACATTGCAACTAGAACGAACACGGGACTATGTAAAAGATTAGCAAATATAAACAACCTCTCAATGTGTTTCGATCACACTCCCTCTCTCTAATTGGTATGTCACACTTGTTGGGGCAATCCGCTTTGGGCAAATCAACACTCAAGCAAAAACCTAACAATCAAGTATATATATGAGAGTATTAAGGAGAAACAAAGCAAAGAGACTCGACACCAACAAAGAACTCGATCCAAGCAAGTATAGGACTCAACAGTAGCAAGGATCACACAAAAAATGAAGAAGAAAAAGATCGAAATCGACCGAAAGCCTCGAAATCGACTCGAAACAGACTCGACAGACGCTGTACCGAGGTAGGGGGGTCGGTACGGGGTCGGTATGGGGTCGGTATAGGTACTGCAGGACTCGACACTCTTCGACAGGAGCTGTACCGAGGCTGAGGGGGTCGGTACGGGGTCGGTATGACCACTGCGGTACTCGACAGACTTTGACAGGAGCTGTACCGAGGCTGGGGGGTCGGTACAGGGTCGGTACGGGGTCAGTATGACCACTGCAATGCTCGACAGACCTCAAAAGAGAAGAAAACAAAGGAAAGTATGGAAATTTACCTCTTTTGATTGAAAACCTTTAAGTTAGGATGTTGTAGTTGCAAGGTAGGGTTTCAATTTTTGTGTTTTGTGGAGGTAATGTGTATGAAAGAAGATAATGTCGATTAGGGCTAGGAGAAATCACCAAAAATTGTGGTCCTTGGAGCTTTCTTGCACTAGATGAATCAACAAACTCTTTTTTTTTTGACTTACTTTTGCCCCTAGTGAATTTTATCCTCCTAGGTCCAAGTTCAATCTTTTTTTTTGAAGCATTTCGAAACTGTTTTTTTTTTTAACTAATGCAAGAAAGACTCAAATATGCTATGAAGGACTCGAAAATCTGAGATAGGTGATAAAAGATAGAGTTTTGTGGCCCTAATGATAGATATATAGGTGAAATTGGCTATTTTTTGGTAAGTGGATCTATCTAAAGCCTTTATGATATAAGATAGATAGAATTGGATTAAATCTATCGATAAAATCATATTTTAAATAAGGCAATGAAATAGATAGATTAAAAGTTCCAAAGATAGAACAAATAAGCCAAAGATAGAAAAGGATAAACAAACTAGGGTTTTCTTGTGGTATGTGAATGTCGACCAAGCAAGACTATGGGGACAAGGGCTGCCGTCGGCTAAGGTGTCACACAAGCGAATTGCACACCACTTTGGTCGACTCCACGGTCTTGGCTAGGCTTGTGTTTAGGCTATGCAACCACAAATAATCACAAACTCAAGATTAGTGCAATAATCAAATAAAGAACAAGAAGTAAAAGACCAAAACAAGAAAAGGACTCTTTTTTGTGGTTTTTTTGTGTTTATGAAAAGAAAAGACTCAAACTTTGATGTTGAAAACCTAAGCTCTGATGCCAATTTGATACGGGGTTAGCCGCAGGATGGCCCGATCTTCGACAATCAAACAAGAAACTAAAGAACGGAAGCAAAAGACTCAAAGAACGCAGCAAGAATTGAAAGACACGACCGATAAGGACTGAGTCGATCTATATAGAACAAGATAAATACCCCAGGCCTCCTTAGAGGGTAGGAACCAATACCAATGACTATATAACCTGCCTCTACAACCCTACACAACCAAGCGGACAACTTGGATGCACAAGGAGGGGGCTTGTGGATACTAGGATCACCAAGTCTTGCGAAGTTGATGAACACAAAGCAAACCAAGCTGAGACAATAACCAATTTGCAATCGATGAGCAACACTTTGAATCAATTGACTTTCACTCAATGTGTTTCAACACAAAACTGAATTTTCTTATGAAATTGAACGTGTGTTCTACATAGGCTGGAATCGGCATTATATAACCCTAAAAGGGCTTATGGGGCGGTTTTTACTAACTAAAGAAGATAAAGAAGCTAAAATAACAACTTAAAGGAATTAATAAAATTAACCCTAAAGTTTCCTAAAATAACTTAAGTAAAAATAATACTAAAAATAGTAATATAAAGATGTGCCAATACTTAGCCAAAATCGGCATAACTAAGACTAAGGTGGCTCGACTTCTTCTTGAATCCCTATGCACATATAGGTCTTCAATGTAGGCTCGGGGAGTTGAACTGTGCTCGAGAACAAAGCATGACTCACAAATAGGAATGAGTCTCGTTGAAGCTTCTTAGCTCGGGTTCGAGTCATTGGTCCTTCTCCTAAGATGATGGGTGCGTCTGGAGCTGTAGAAGATGGTCCCGCATCACCTTATATGAGTTTTCCTCAAAACATAACCTTATAGTATTATAAGAAGAATTTATTACTTAATATAAGGTTTTATTAGCTACTTATACGAGTTTTACTCAAAACGTACTCGTAGAGTATTCTAATAAGAATTTATTAGTATTAATAAGGTTTTATTAGTTACTTATATGAGTTTTCCTCAAAACATAACCTTATAGTATTATAATAAGAATTTATTACTTAATATAAGGTTTTATTAGATACTTATATGAGTTTTACTCAAAACATAGTCTTAGAGTATTCTAATAAGAATTTATTAGTTAATATAAGGTTTTATTAGTTACTTATATGAGTTTTACTCAAAACATAATCTTATAGTATTATAATAAGAATTTATTACTTAATTTACGGTTTTATTAGTTACTTATATGAGTTTTACTCAAAACATATTCTTAGAGTATTCTAATAAGAATTTATTAGATAATATAAGGTTTTATTAGTTACTTATTTGTTACTTATATAAATTTTCCTCAAAACTTAGTCTTATAGTATTCTCATAAGAATTTATTAGTTAATTTAAGGTTTTATTAAACATGTATTCGTTACTTATATGAGTTTTCCTTAAAACATCCCCTTATAGTATTCTAATAAGAATTTATTACTTACTATAAGGTTTTATTCAACACTTATTGGTTACTTATATGAGTTTTCCTCAAAACATACTTTTATAGTATTTTCGTAAGAATTTATTAGTTACTATATGATTTTGTTCAATACTTGTTAGTTACTTATATGAGTTTTCTTGAAAACTTACTCTTATAGTATTCTCATAAGAATTTATTAGTTAATTTAAGGTTTTCTTATACATTTATTCGTTACTTATATGAGTTTTCATCAAAACATACCCTTATAGTATTCTAATAAGAATTTATTACTTAATATTAGGTTTTATTCAACACTTATTAGTTACTTGTATATATGAGTTTTCCTCATAACATACCCTTATAATATTCTAATAAGAATTTATTAGTTAATATAAGATCTTATTAATCTTTTAATAGTTACTTATATGAGTTTCCTCAAAACATACCCTTATACACTACTAGAATTCTGTTATTTAACATCGGTTCTTTAACATCGGTCGGAAAAACCTGCCATGTAAAACAGTTTTTTGACATCGGTTAATAAATTTGTGATGTTGAAAATAAAACAGATACCACACTATTTTTTTACCGATGTTAAAAATGCGTTTTTGGAAAAAAAATAAACGCGGGATTTGTCCCGCCTATATGAAATACACACGAAATAATTCAACACTTTGAAAAAATTTTAAGACAAAAGAAACACACCCCCAACCCCTTCATTCCTCTCTTCATTCCCTCTTCCAAACCCGACTGAGCCAGTGAGCCTCCCGCGACAGCGAAATCCAGCTTCCTCCTCCAACTCCTCCTTGTTCACCCCCAACCCCTTCCTCCTCCAATCTCGCCGGCTTTCGAACTGAGGGTGGCTCCGGTGGGGATGACAGGATGTAGGCTCTCATGTGAAATCCCGCTTCTTGTCTCTCGTTCCCATCTCTCAGCAGCAAAACCCCTTCATTCTCGTCGTCGTGTCTCCTCTTTAGACTCCAGACTCTGAGCACCGTCGCTTCTCCCGCCGCCTCGATCCGTCCCCGTAGACCCTACTTCCAAGACCATTCACGACGAGGAGCACCGCCTACACCAGATCTGAATCCGCCAAAAATTGGACATGTTCGTCTCCTCGCTATGGCGCCAAGAAGCCTAGATCCGAGCGAGAGCGACGAGGCCGTTGTCGTCGACGTTGAGGCATTGACTGCTATGGAGAGTCACTTCTCTCTCCGTTACAATGTTTCCCCTATCCTCACTTCTCAGCTTCTTTTTTTGTTCGATTTTAAAATTAGGTTATTCTTCGATTTTAAAACAAGCGAGATCGTCAAAACCTCATATCTGTCATCTCTCCATCAATCTATGGTTAGGTTTGCCTCTGATTGTCGATTTTGTGGAATAATTTTTGTAGAGACTGCTTGATTCAAGAACTTTTGTGAAGCTAATTTGTTATTGATGGCCGCTCCACCTGTGAGGGCACGAGTCAGTTATGATTACCTCATCAAGCTTCTTCTAATAGGCGATACTGGTATGCGGTTTCTCTCTTCCCCTTGTGATTTGTATTAATTGATGGTTTATCCAAAGCTGGAAAGCTTGAGTATGCTATGATGATTTGGAAGCATATGACAGATCGAGGATGTAAACCTTATTCTGTTGCTTATAGTTCATTGATTCATGGTTTTTACAAAGCTGGGTTGGTGGAGGAAGGTCTGAAATTCTTTTATTAGATGCAGAGTGAAAGGACGAAATCCCAATCTGATGGAGTGACTTATAACATACTTTTTGATGGGTTATGTGATAATAATAGAATAGTGTGGAAGGCACATCTATACATCTAATGCCGAACGGAGGGGGTACTGTTTCTTGATCCTGCATTTCCTTGATTATCAGATTCTTAACTACATTAAAGCTTTTTTACTTAAACCATATAAAACAGAATGCCAATAGCAACCGGAAGAACAACTAGGGTGATTGTGTGGTATCACTCACATCCTCATATTACTGTCCTTCCATCCTATGTTGGTAAGTAATGTATACCTGTTTTGCTACAAACTATTTTGTTTTGAGATCAAACATTAACCATATTTTCATCAAACACTGTAAAATATCATTCCTTTTGGGGAAATATATCAAATGGGTTTTAATTTAGGCTCATTTTAGTTTTATTTTGATAAATACTTGTTTTCTCTCATGTGTTTTTTCTATTATCCACTTCTCTTTTGTATTTTCTATCATAGTGCTACTTTAGTTGAAAGGATCACATACATGAAGATGTTTATGATCCTACACCCTGCATTATTGTTTGAACTTCCACTATGAATGAGACTTTCTTTTCTTAGTGCAGATGTTCGCACACAGGCAATGTATCAGCTTCTGGATTCTGGCTTTATAGGGCTGATATTTTCATGTTTCAATGAAGATGCTTACAAGGTTTGTGTAAAGTCAAATTTCATTTGACCTTTTTAGGTTTGTGTAAAGTCAAATTTCAGTTGAATAGTGTGAATGATAACTAAAAGAAAGTATGATACATTTGTGGCAACTGATATATCAAAGTTTTTCGCCAAATAGTTTTCAGATTGAATCCATTTTTCATGCTTTAGATTCCCCATCCTGCCTTGGTTTCTCATTGAAAGGAATGTGAAGCTTCATATTTTGTCTTTCCTTTCTAAAATGGGAAGAATTTTACTTTGATAAATCTCTCTTAGTCTGATCTCATGCTTGTTCTTCTTAATCAATTCTAGTAGGTGAAATTCTTGTGTATATGCTGAATGGGCTTGTCTCCAACGCACAAATCTGTGGTTATCTTATTCCTGGAAATTTTCTGATTAAAAGAAACTATTTCACATACTTATGTGAAATGGTTTCTCTCTTTTGTATTGCAGATGATGGTATATAGTGCAATATTTGGCTTTGTCCCCTATCCGTTCTATCTCTCTGCTTTTTTGAGCCATAAGTCACCATTTGTGTATCCAAAAGATGAGGTTTTATTCCTTCCTGTTTCCCCCTAACCTTTTCATGTAGGTTTGATCCAAAAGATGAGGTTTTATTCTTTCTATTTCTCTGCTGATGATGGTATATAGCGAATTTGGATGAATCAGATATTAACCCTCATTTCAAATTCGATTTACGCCTTCTAAACCTAAATTGAAACACGTTTAAAATCTCTCACTTTAAAAAATTGTTAGGAGTACTCAAATCACACCTAACCTATTTTACGCACTAAGTCACCACCAAAATAAGTAATGTTGAATAAACAAATTGTCTACTTGTTTACAATTAATTGGTTTCAGAGGGTTGATATGATACAGATTGGCTACATCACCAAATCATCTGATGATTATATATTCGTACTATTAAATGTCTATAAAATCAAAGGTCTAAGAAACAAATCTTATGCTTTACTTATTTATTTACATTTTTCTATTTTTTTAAAAAAAATTGATGTAGTTGAGGGTTTCTTACATGGGAGATAAGACGGTGGTTGTAAGCCTGGGATGCAGCAAAAGAAGAGACACAATTGTGAAGCTCTGTGAGGTTTTTAAAGTGTTGAAGCTTAAAGTCATGTCGGCAAGTATCACATCTTTCCCAGGGAGGCTTGTGAAGACACTCTTGGTTGAGGTCAGTCCCTTTCACTCTCTCAGTCTCTCTCTCTCTCTCTCTGTCTTTCTCTTGTTGTGGTCACATTAATTTTTGCCTTTGTTAAAGAAAATTGGCTTTGTAAAATAAGAGCTTGCTGGAAAATCTAAATTCTGGTGCACTTAAATTTATGGGAGTTTTCTATATGTCACAAGAACTAACCGAGCAAGCAGCTCCTGATTCAAATTCCATAGATACTAGCTTGAGCTTTCTATACTCAAATTCGGGTGAGTTACTAGTGAATGATTTGATTTCTTCTTAAATAAGTGTTGGTTCTACTATTGGAGTTGGAGTCTATATTATCATTGCAATAGTGGCAAGAGAACATACAGGGCTAGCTCTTGCTTTCTCTTCCTAATAGATGGTATAGCGGCTAGGCTTTCTGTCGATGCCCATCTGCAAGGAGTGCATACCATTATCCTTCTTAACCTTTTATATATGTTTGGGATGCATTATTATAATTTCATTTTCCTATTACTCAAAATGTTTAATAAATGTCTTTCTTAAGTTTGAAATGCTTTTTTTTATTATTATTTAAGAACATTCTATCTAATTTAAAGCCTATTAGCTCAAATGGTAGAGCGTTGCATTCAAACACAAAGATGTGGGTTCAAATCCTGCATAGGCTACGATAACAAAAAAAAACTACAAATATGTCATTTAACATCGGGTAATAGCCGATGTCTTTCAAAAAAAAAATCGATGTCTATGTGGGGATGTAAAAAGTCAAAGGTTTTTCACACCGGCCAGAACCCGATGTCTTTGTATGTTATAATATCAGTTATATTTTATAATCGATGTTATATGATAACAAAGACATCGGATTTAAAAATATAAACGATGTAATAACATACAAAGACATCGGGTTCTGGCCGATGTGAAAAACTTTTGACTTTTTACATCCCCACATAGACATCGATTTTTTTTTGAAAGACATCGGCTATTACCCGATGTTATATAACAAATTTCTAGTAGTGATAGTATTCTAATAAGAATTTATTACTTAATATAATGTTTTATTAAACATTTATTAGGCACTTATATGAGTTTTCTCAAAACACAGCCTTATAATATTCTAATAAGAATTTATTAATTAATATAAGATCTTATTGAACTTTTATCAGTTACTTATATGAGTTTTCCTCAAAAAATACCCTTATAGTATTCTAATAAGAATTTATTACTTACTATAATGTTTTATTAAACATTTTTTAGACACTTACATAAGTTTTCCTCAAAACACCCTTATAATATTCTAATAAGAATTTATTAGTCAATATAAAGTTTTAATAAACATTTATTATTAAGTTATATCAATTTTCCTCAAAACATACTCTTATAGTATTCTAATAAGAATTTATTACTTAATATAAGGTTTTATTAAACATTTATTAGTCACTTGTATGAGTTTTCCTCAAAACATACCCTTATAATATTCTCATAAGAATTTATTAATTAGTTAATATATATTCTTTTCAACACTTGTTAATTTATATAAAAAATTCATAGGAAAGCGTCCATGATGGCCTTGGAGCAATCAACATCAACGATCTGAATTGGCTCCTCGGGCACACTTTTCTCAACATCAACGACCTCCTCCTTAGACTCAACATCAGCGAAGACAACCTCATGAACATCGACGGACACGTTAAGCACATCCTGCGCAGAATCGCTGCCTACTTGCAGATCAGATTCGGAGGCCTTCCCGGGAGAGTCTGATTGCGTATGACCCACCGTTGGAAAGATCTCGAAGTTATCTACGCAGGGAATCTGAGATGAGGCAATTCCGAGTTCGGAATCAACAGGAATCTGCAAAACAAAATCATCGCACTAATCTGCAGGGACGCTGCTGATGCTGCTGTTGATGCCACGGGCGCGGCCAAGGGGGCAGCGGGCGCGGCCTTTTAGTCGTGCGATTTTCGCGAACAGTCTCTCCTCCTCCCGTCGTCGTTTTTCCTCAGCCTCTCGTTGTTGGAGAAACCAAATCTGTCGACAACGTTGAACTTTTTGTTGACGTCTCCTTTCCTCATCGATCTCCGCTTGCCGTTGAAGCCAAAGGCGACGCCTTTGAGCCTCCCTTTGTCGCTGCCAATACCTCAAGAGTTCGGGGTCATCATCCCCATCTCCCCATATCTCCCAAGTCATCAAATTAGCAGGACAATCATATCAAGATCAAAGAGAATACGCACAAACCTTGGCTCTGAATACGAGTTGATGTATAACAATTGGCTAGGCGGACCAATTGCTAAAAGAAAAGCTCGATCGTGTGCTAATTCCCCCAGGAGGATCTTGATGAAGCCGGATCTTGAACTTCTTGAGAGATCTTGGTCGATTCTTGATTGATCTTTGTAATAAAAACTTTAATTGGTTGTTGAATGGTGATGAACGTGAGAAAGGAAGAACGTAGAAGATGAAGAGCGATTAGGGTTGACGAAGAGAAAGCACTTAGCCAAGTGCTTCTCTTTTAATTTCAACCTCATTAAAAACTTAAGAGAAATACAACTTAAATAGGAGTTGGTGGAGAATGAGAGTGGCTCCTTGCAAAGGAAACCCTAATTCTCTCATTTTTATATAAAAATAAATAAATAAAACATAGATAAATATCCTAATTCTATCTATCTAAAAATAGATAAAATAGATAAATGTGCAAGGAGATAAAATATCTCCTCACTTTTATTTCCTAAATAAATAATAATAAAATAGATAAAAATAGACATAAGAAAAAAACAGGTTGTCACGACTCGCAGGAGTATCCCGCGAGTCGTGAGACTCATCAGAAGATCGCCCAGGATCAAGGCTAATGGCCACGACTCGTGGGAGTCATCCCGCGACTCGTGGGACTTCTCTCGACCCTCTTCAATGGCTCTTTGAACTCTTCTCTTCAAGCCATGGTGGAGCCTTCTTCTTTCTCGGGATGATCGGGTCCTCGAACCGCCTTGGCCCACAGAGGACCAATCCTGATGGCATCACCTTCTCTTCAACCTTCAGCCGAAGTAGAGGAGGAACTGGAGAGCGACAGGGAAGAGAGGGAGGGGGAGCGCTGGCCTCTGGTGGCCCATTGGCCTCCGTTCTTCCACCACGGAGGTCGGAATAAGATTCCGACCACTAACGACTCGAAAGGGACAAAGCGACAGCAGAAGAAGGGTAGAAGGAGAGGATTACTGAGCTTCGAGGGAGATCTCCGGCGAGGCTGTTCGGGGCTGCACAGAGCTTCGACGATGGGGAGAGGGAGCTGTGCTGCACTTGGGAGGAGTGTGTGAGGATTAGTGTCGAGCTTTTACACTCAGTCAAGTCAAACCAAGTGGGATCGCTTACCGCGGCAAAACGGAGAAACAGGGGAGGTTGTTCGGGGTGGCGCCGGCGTACTTCGTCGAGGGTGGAAGGGGGATCCCCTTGCCCTAGGAAGGAAGAAGAACAAGTAAAAGAGCCATTTTTCGGGGTTTAACGAAGAGAAGAGGGGTTGAGGTGGATTACCGTTGCAACCGCAAACAGGGGAGGGTGTTCCCTCGGCGGCGCTGGCGGTTCCAATGACCTACTGGGCTCCTTCTGGCCGCTGGAACGGGAAGACGGCAACGCTGGCTCACTAATGGAGGGAGGCTTGGAGGAAAACGAGAAGAATGGAGGAAGAAAGGGGATAGCTTGGGGGTGGATCAGCTGCGGCAATGGGGTTTTCTGTGGGTTTTTCCTCCTGGGTTTGTCGACAGAAGAGGGGATGAGGGAGAGAGAGAGATGCTGGTGGTGAAATGAGGGTGAGGTGAGATGTGAAATGAGGGTGTGTGGGTATATAGAGGAGAGGCAATGTGTGAGGAGGGAGGGTTGGTGAAGAGGAGTGTAGCAGGGGAGGGGACCAATTCGCTGTAACAGAACGGGAGGGAAGGGAGAGAGAGAGAGGGAGAGTTAAATATATAAAAGGATAAAATAAAATAAAATAATTAGAATGGCCCCCACATGCCTAACAATTCGAATTCCCGACGCTAAATTCCCAATTTTCGCTCATAAAACGGAATCCCGACGCTAAGAATTTAAATCGAAACAAAATCATTTCGGATAATAAAATTAATTTTAATAATTCTCGAATACTCAAAAACGGAATTCAATTCCGTCAAAATCCAAATTTAAAATGAAGTCGGAAGGATTTATAAAATTGACCTTGCTCGGAGACAAGTTCTCTTCCAATCACACGAATAAAATAGTCGTATTTCAAGTAATTTTAATTAAAATAATAATCATATAATATAGAATATATTTGGTCTTTACATTCATCCACCTCTAAAAATAAGTCTCGTCCCCGAGACTAAAATCATTTTAAAGCAACGGGAAGAAGTTGAAAGGGGTGAGTCCGAGGATCATGCCATCGATCTCGTAAGTATCTCATAAGGGCCCATATGAGATTCTCGCAGTATCCTTGACGTGATCATGCTACTCCCAATTGGTTGGAGCAAGTATGAGATATGGGCCCTTATCCCATCCCTGCCCCGACTTCTCGGTCGTATCATAACTCAAAAGCATATAAATATGGCTTGGGAGGGTTCAAAAGCGTTTTAAATGGAAGGTTTGACCTCGAAACCATGGAGCTCTAGGTAGCGTTATTACTTTAATAAAACCCCAAAATGGTCCTTTTCAAAACTGCTCAAAGTTTTCAAATCCGATGCCAAATCAAGAAATTTCATATTGCGGGAGGTGGAATCATCCACCTCTAAGGGCTAATCCCAAATTCTCTTCCTATGTTCCAAGTCATTCAATCACTATTTCCAACTAATCAAGGAATATAAAGTCATAATCTCATCTACTCATATATAGATAACTACCATAATATCAACCACCTCTCACGTGCTAAGTCTCAAACATCAAGGAGATAGTCTCATCTAGTCAAACAGCTCAACGCATAAATGGTCTAAAACATAACATGAGGAGTGCTAGTATCTCAAAACGTGCCAAAATGGCGACAAGGTCTCAACATACTACGAGTCATAAAGTATCTCGACATCCTACAAAAGCATCACAAGTCCCAACGGACGTCACATCAAGCACATCAGCACGCAAGCCATGAGAACCGATCTCTAGCCACATCATCTCAGCATAGAATCTGCACAAAGAAAGCAATCATAAGCACACAAAATCACAGAAATGCCCATTTCCAAAATAAAAGACTACTAAGGCTCACCATTAGCTCGTGAGGTCAAGGATAGGTCAACACTCGGCTCAACATAAGACGCTAAGAGCTCGTCTACGACACTCCCATAACTCGACCGGAGGCTATCCTCAGTCTCCCATGTCGCCTCCTCGGGACTCCTCCTAGACCACTGGACTAGAAGAAGAGGAACCTCCTTGGTCCTCAACTTCTTGACTCGACGGTCAAGCACCCTAACTGGGCTCTCTACATAGGTGTAATCGGGCTCTATCCGGAGATCGGAATGGTCAAAGATGTGGCTCGGGTCGGGGACAAACACATTGTGCACTCCGGCTAACGATGGGGGTAGGGCTAAACGGTACGCGACCTCGCCGACCCTCTCGAGAATCTCAAACGGTCCCACAAATCTAGGGCTCAGCTTGCCCTTGATGCAAAAGCAGCGAACTCCTCTGGTCGGCGACACTCTAAGCCATACATGCGATCCAACCTCAAACTCGATCTCTGTCCGTCTGCGATCCGCATACTTCTTCTGCTGGTCCTGAGCGACCCTCGTATGCTCCCATATGCGTCTGACCTGGTCGACTGTCTCTCGAACCATCTCCGACAACGAAGCTATGGTGTCAGCGGACTCGTCCCAATATACTGACGACTTGCAGCGCCTCCCATACAATGCCTCATATGGTGCCATCGCGATCGACGAATGGTAGCTGTTGTTGTACGAGAAGTCGACCAACCCTAATTTATCTATTTAAAATAAATAAAGATAAAGGTAGATAAGGTCTTACTTGATGAGCAAGGAGATAAATATCTCCTCACCTTTTATTTATCTAATTAATACTATAAATAGATAAGATAGATAAAAATAGAAAGTCTAGTAAATGAGGCAAAACCGGCCAGCCCTAGAGAACTCTCGGTGCCGATCCCAGGACCCTTGACGTAGACCCTTCAACAAGATTGAATCCATGGTGGCGCCTTCTTCTTTCTCGGGATGATCGGGTCCTCGAACCGCCTTGGCCCACAGAGGGCCAATGTTGATGGCATCATTCACCCCCACTTAGCTTCCATTCGTCCTCGAATCGACTCGTTGTAGGGCACTAGGGGAGCAGTAGCCTTGTCTTGAACAAAAAGAGGATTATAATGGACAACTACCAGCAGATTTCGAGGTCGAGAAACCTCCGGCTTCATCAAGATCCTCCTGGGGGAATTAGCACACGATCGAACTTTTATTTTAGCAATTGGTCCGCCTAGCCAATTGTTATACATCACAAGGAGAAGCCTACCTTGGGCCTATTTTTCTTGGGCTGGGCCGGGTCCTTTTATGCTAAACGAGTCATAACCCTTCACAAACCCAGGATCTTCTTTCCTAGCCTTGGCCACAGATTCGGGTTGCCCCTTTTTGCCTTGTTTTCACTTCGGGTTTGATTCTGGGTTGGAAATTTGGGTTGCTGGGCTGACGGATGGTTTGGGCTTTGTTTTCTGCCGATTCAAGCGAGAGCCACTCATATTGTGAACTTGAATTGCTCATGAATTGGATAGTAACTCTTAGGAATTATGCGAGAGCCTCTAATCACCTAAGTGTTGATAACGAAAGTTATTTGACGGAAAGACATTAAAGTTCATATCTTTAGCATGAAATTTGCATTGTTATCGTTGTGGCATGAAACCCCGACTTTGGAAGCCTTTTAATTAATTAAATTCTTCATAAAAGTCTTAGTTTTGTTTCTGTTCATCTTCCTTCTCCATTCTATTTTCTTCGGACTCTTTTCCGACAAATTGGTTACAAAAACAGTTTCTGTGACAAGTCTAAAGATCTGGAGACACTATCTGTATGGTACTTCATGCAAGGTGATGACGGATCACAAGAGCTTGAAGTACATCTTCACCCAGAAGGAGCTCAACATGAGACAGAGACGCTGGTTAGAGCTCTTGAAGGATTATGCTTTGGAGATCATCTATCATCCCGGGAAGGCCAATGTGGCGGCCGATGCGCTCAGTCAGAAGACTCATCAGGAGGTGGATGTGGCCAGATTGACAGCGCAGCGTAGATTGCAGGCAGAGTTGATGTCATGTGGCATAGAGGTGTGGATTCAGCGAGAGAGGGGTCAGCTATCCTTCCTCGAGATTCACTCAGAGCTGACAGATGAGATTCGTAGAGATCAGGCAGATTGCCCAGGGGTGGCAGCACTGAGAGAGCGGATTGCACAGGGACGAGCTGGAGAGCTTATGGAGAGAGTCGATGGATTGCTGACTTTTCAGAGCAGAGTGGTAGTACCCTCTACGTTAGATCTGAGGCAGAGGATTATGCAGGAGGCCCATACCACCCGTTATTCGGTCCATCCAGGGACGAGTTCAAAATATGGTTAGATGATTTTTATTATAAAAATATGGTTAGATAAACACAAGTACTATGTTTAAACATGTAAGCAGAAATCATGATTTTTATTATAAAAATCAATTCAGTGGAAGAAACTTTCAACTTAAAAATATGGTTAGATGGTTAAAAAAAGGCAGGTTGTTTAATAAGGTTCTAAGACATCTGCTTTCTCACCCAAACTCATGCCTCTTGGATCTGGAGATTGGCTGTGTTTTTGGGCTAAGCAACAAATTGAAGAATTCTTGATTGTTTTGCATCTGCTTTGTAGGTTTCATTTAAAAACAGGTCAGATCTCAAAGCAGCCACTTTGGTGAAGCAGCCATATGTTCTGAAAAGGTATAGTTTTGTGTCTTTTCATCTTCAAATATCGTCCATATTCTCTTATTTTCTGTCAAAAATATTATCTTGTAACGATTTCATGATGATATAATGATGATGATTGTTGAGTGATGCATTGATCTGATGTTGCCTATACTACTATATTTTTCTTGCTCTGTGTGAATTCTTCTTCTTCTTCGTCACTATTTTAGATCTGAAAGTCACTATCATGCATAAATAAAGTTATATTTGTGTACTCCTGAAAAACGATCTGCTTCTCATTATTGCAATTTAATTGATATGTGTGTATATATGTGTGTACAAGGAGATAAGTGAGGACTACGGAGCCATTTGAAGTGATCTTAAAAATCCTCTTTGTCGAGGGCTCTGGATTCCCTTCCACTCAGATCCATGTCCCAGTTAATTTTAAAGTAAGTATGAAACAACATTGGGCTTGTTTTGGTCATTGCAAATTTTCAAATTTAAAGTAGTTTTATTTCTCTATAATCATTAAAAAAATTGTTTCCAAATCTGTCATATATCTCCAGTAACTAGTAAGCAGCTTAATTTTGCAAATTTCAACTCAAAACTTACAATGCATAAAACCACCCACTATTCACTCTTCATTTCCATTGACCACCCCATATTTAAAAAATTATCACTTAAGCACCCTTTATAGAAAATTATTTACAACTAATCACCCATTCCATCTTTTCTCTATTTTAAAGAATAAAATACCCCAAATTCATTTTTTAAGTCTCAAGTTAACAAAGTGTGTGTTTGAATACTTGATTTCTTAGATATTTTCAAGCTCCGTCGAGAATACCTTGACAATTTCACTGCTTTCTCATTTGGCTTATAACTTGATTTCTTATATATTTTAGGCCGTTTAACAAGGTTCTAAGACATCTGCTATACTGATGTGATGATTCATGTGTCTGTAACTTACCTTTATGATAAACTAGATGGTTCAAACAAGGGCGGTACAACCGGAAGAGCATCTACATTTAAAGCACGACCATTGAATCAAAAGGTTGATATTGCAAATTGAAACGCTTCTGCCATTATAATTATATATGAACTTGTTAGTTTTTTCACCTTAAGACAATGGAGAGGGTTAAGCAACACGATGATGCTATTAAGCACATGCCTCATCAACCTTATAAGGTTATCACTACTACTAGTGAATCTCTTAATCCAGTAACTCTGGAATTCTTTTCTGCATTATAGTGCTGCACTGTTTGCTTTTGTCCATCTGAATATAAATTATGGGTTATGAAGTGACTTGGGTTACTTGATCGATGCCTGTTTGTGTATTGATTACATTTTTATATAGTTACAATGTGATTCGCACTTGTTTCAGGGTTTCAAGAAACCAGGTGCTGATCACTTAATGGACAGTAGAGGTAAACCTGGCTCAAGGTAGTAAAGTTATGAATTCATAAAGCCTAGTTTTAGTTGGGAACTTTTTTTTTTGGGTTGGAGATATGCATATCTTCAGTTATGAAGATTTTGATATTGTGCTATAGTAAAATGTAAAGCTATTGTTTTGCCTATTTACAGTGACATGTCAATTTTATTCTTATAGCTTTGTTTATGCCTTGTTCAGGTCAAAATCGGTAGATACTCATAGTGAGGATATGTAACAATGCTCTTGTTCTTCCAGACACAAGTGGGAGCTTCCATCTACTGACTTCATCTAGGTAACTTATAAATGATGCTACTGTAATTTGATCATGTTCACCTTTTCTCCTTTAGAAATCCGTAGTTAGTTCGGATGTTTATTTCTTCTTAATCATCAGTAATTATTAGTTTAATACTGTCTTTAGCACCACATGAAACTTGAATCCTTGGGAGAATTTTCCTTGCATCTTAGAGAAGTTATGAAGTCTAGGAAAGAGTAAATTTGAATTGTAAAAAGAGAGGATAGTTTATATGTTTTTCTTTGTGTTGTAAAAAGAGAGGATAGTTTATATGTTTTTCTTGTGTTTTCTTAGGATTTTGTGCTAGTGTATTTTTGGTTATTCATTGAATAAAAATACGTTCTATTCATCTTCTTGGGTCAAAATTAAATTTATAAATTTCTTTTTTTTTTGAATTTTAGAGGGATTTTATAGCCCGGATCATTATATTCGGGTTATAAAGTCCCTTTTTAGTTATAAATTCTAACTTTATACCCCGGACCAATGATGCTATATACCCCGGGCGTTCATTTCAACATCATTTTAGGGATTTTTTCCAAGCATAATATAGCCCGGATGTATGTAGAATATACCCCGGATATATGTAGAATATAGCCCGGGCGTTTATTTTAATATCATTTTTGGGGATTTTCCAGCCTAATATATACCCCGGATATATTTGTTTTAGATCCGGGCTATAAAAGTAACCCCATTTTTTACCCCGACCTACCTGAACCCCGGATGAATAAATTGTCAGATCCGGGGTATATAACCTTAAACGCCCGGGGTAAAAAAACAGATTTTGTACTAGTGTAAGTAGTGACTAGGTGGATATATTTCTGCCTAGACACCCACCTAGGCTAAAAAAATTTCTAGGTACCCTCCCTCTTGTGCCTAGGCGTGATTTTTAGAACACTGGAATAAATCGTACTGGTTTATAAAAATAAATAGTAGTAGTTCATGAAAATAAATAGTATTGGTTCATGAAAGAAAGTAAATTAAGCTCCTAACCTGTCCAGTTTTTATTTATAAATATCCATTATTTTGACCCAACTAATTTCTACTTTGGGAGAGATTCCCTATAAAAAATAAGGGTACTCTAAGAATCTAATTTAAATTTTGCTTAAAACAATTAAATTAAGAAAATATTTTTTTCTAAAACATGAATCTTATCCTATGCCCTTACGTGAAGAGACCATACATATCAATAGTGACCTATCAATTTTGTACTTCCCTATCTACCTACATTAATTTTAAAAAATCACTAACAAAAAAAAAGGAAAATATATCAACTTGACAATTCAAATCGATCCATCTGTGTCAATATATGTATTTCGTCGGATATGGAGGGCGATTATGATATAATTTTACACGATCTAATCCAAACGCAATTTATGGTTTGTTTTTTACTACGTATTTTATTGAAATAAAGAAAGAAAGATGATTTTATTGAAACAAAGAAGTGACAAGAAAGATGAATTGGTTCAGTGGTTGTTTGTGTAAAACTGGTGTCGATTCTTAATGGATTGGTTATGTGTTTCTTTTTTTTTTTGGACTTGGTTATGGTTGGTGAAGTTAAAAAGAAGTATTTCATAAGGTCATAACGGCGAGGAGGTGGTGATTGTTGGATTCAACAAAGAGGCCGAAGAGATGACGGAGGGTGGAGATGGTGTCGGCGTTGGCGACAAAGTGGATCAAAAGGAGTCGACGATGATATGCAAGGAGGGACTCGTAGAAGAGGCACGATTTTGACCCGGTTTCCGGTTCCGGAGGATCTCTATGTTAGGGAGGGAGGATTTGAAGTGCAAGACAGAAAGAGGAGGTCGCCCCTGTTCGCTGCCAACAATGACTTCCGAATTTAGGTGGTGTTGGGATGAGATTGAAGAAGGTGAATGGGGATTACAAAGAGATTGAAGAACGAGGAAGAAAGTTTGAAACAGAGAGGAGATAAGGAAAGGAATGAGTAGGGCGCGTGAGGGTTTTTTTAAAAGAAAAAAAATTAGATCCGTTTCCACCAATCAGATTACTTCTTTGTTCTCGCCGAACCGATTTGTTCTCACATGAACCCTTTCCTGCCTACCTACCTACCTAGGGTAGGGTTCAAGTGATCATTATATACTTTAGCAAAAGGCCATCAAATGCATTTACTAAAGTCAAGAAAGTGACAAAGTCACATAAATTGTACTAGCTCATTTGGAAGTTACAGAAGTAATTTCACCTCAATGAATATCAAGTGATTCTCACATACGGCTAAAATATTGAAGATCAATAGGCTCTTAGTATATCATTCCCCAGAAGTGGAAAGAGCTCATGAGAATATGATGATCATCAAACAAATAAAGGATGTCGACATCGAAATGATGGTAAAGAGCTAGAAAGAAACAATTCATGCAAAGCTGAATTACTTAAGCATGATATTTTTGGACATGTAGTTCCAACAACGTAAACTGTAACATCAATTGTTTTTAATTGGGTATTCGTACAAAAGAAAATATAAAGCCAAGTTGATTGCACAAAAACCTATGATAGGTTATATGAGAATATATTCACTAGAAGTTAATATAATTTTTGGTTGCAAATGTAATTAACGGATGTGGTAGTTGCATACCCATAGAAACATATAAAAGGGTCGATTGAAATGCTTGAAGCATTAATGTCAAAGCTCTATCACTTGAAATTGGTTAAAGATCCTTAATTATAAGAGTAACTGGAGTACTTTTAATTGTGATAATTGTGACATTGTATTAAGTCCCGAAGTACCTTCCAAAGTTGTACTCTTTTCCTTAATCTTCGTTTTTATCCCACTGGGTTTTTCCAAGATAAAGTTTTTAACGAGGCAACTTATGCACCGTTTAATACAATAGATCCTCCAGATCAAATGATGAAGTGCACGTTAGGCCCAAAAGTACCTTATGATTGTGCATTGAAAGCAGTTTAACACCAAGGCATATAAGTCAAGCACGTCGATGTCAATTGCAATATATGAAGACATTTCGACTTGTACATATCAAAGACAATGTTTAGACTCGACCATGCAACTCATGAAGTCTGTATTATCAAGAAGTTCAAAGAGCTTATCATAATGAGAAAGCTGCAAGAAGAATGTTGAATTCAGGGGGAGAATATACGCACTGCACTCTTTTTCCCTTTGATTAGGTTTTGTCCCACTGGGTTTTCCTGACAAGGTTTTTAACGAGGCAGTATCACCAAATGCGTATCAAACGACATCTGTACTCATTTCCCCTTAGTCCTAGTTTTTGTCCCATTGGATTTTTCTAAGCGAGGTTTTTAACAAGACAGTTTGTAATGTTAGAGGTGTACATCCAAGGGGGAGTGTTATAAGACTATTGATTTATGGTGGATGTTTCACCTCCCACCCCTTCACTTCCTTAACTCCCACATGGTGGAAAACCAAAGGATAGCTAAGCCTATATATAAAACGATGTACATCTTCTTATTGACACATAGAAGTCATAGAGAAGATTTCTCTCTTTTCTCTTCCTCTTCTTTAGTCTCTCATTCTTTACATATTACAACAGATTCCTCATTCCCACAAAAAAAAAATTGTGTTGAAGCTCTTTGTGAATGGAATCCCTCTTGTCTAAGTATGATTCACTACAAAAAAAAACATTTAGCAACGGTGTGGCTGAAAGTCCATTTGCTGTGGTGAAAGGGTAGTAGCAACGACTATAGCCACGGGAAACCAGCTGTGGCGAAACATTTGGTGGCAAAAGAGAGTACCAAAGGCTACAATCGTGGCTAGCTGCTAGCCACGACATGCTGCCGTGGCTAAAATATTACTTGGAAATAAAAAAATAGTTCTTTTTAGCCTCGGTTCTTCATGCCCGAGCTAAAAAGACTCATATTTAAAAAAATATAATATGCAAATGATTTCAGCCCAATTCGATACACCTTCCTGATTATTTCTAAAACCAAATTTACAAATTTAATTAAATTATACAAACTTACATATATGTTGGGCACTTGAGCATACTCCCAACAGTAAAACACACAAAAGTTAAAGATAAAAATACTAATACCGCACCTGATCCTAATGCAATACATACTGTTAAATTCAAACGACAAGTAGTGTTGGTTTAGAATATCCTTATATGCCTAATGCTTGAACCTTAAAACTGATAATGTTCAAGAACAACAGTACACATAGAGCCAATTAAGGACTATAAAACAAATGACGCCATGAGCCTCAAGGAACCAGGAACGTACTAAATTGAACGAAGTGGACTCCATGTTCTGAATATTCTATGCCTAGAAGCCCATTAAGCTAGAGTGCCTTCCAGAACAGATTTACTACACTACTGGTTTCCACATAAATAAAATAAAATCGAAAGCAACTTGAAATGCTAAAAAAACACTTGTAAGGAGATCAATTACCTTCTTGTTATGGTAACAAACACCTGCTTCCAATTCAGGCTCTTCTTCCTATAGTAAAGGTTTGCAATTTATTCCTTCTTTTTATAACAAACTGTAGATAAGTTTTTCCCCTTTTTTGGGTTTTGGACTATTCCTTCTTTTATATTTTTGTGTTAACTAATTTTTTCGGGCAATTTGTTATACTCTTGTATGTTATTGTGCCTCCATTTACCTATCTAACCGGGGTCAAAGAGACATACGGGAAACACTGCTTAGGACCTCCTTCATCGTAAATAAGAGGCAATTCTAGAGTAGTCTTCCGGAGTCAAATAGACATACTTAAAGCTCCCAAAATAAGAAGCAATTCAGAAGAAAAGAAAAAGCAAGAATCGGGTATACCTAAGCAAAGAAGCCGAAGTTGCGGCCGTGACGTGCCTGAGGGCTTAGAAAGGTCCTTGTCGTGCTTCCCTTTCTTCTAATTTCTCCAAGTTGGTACTCTTTTGGCCCCTTCTTAGCTTTCATGAGCCCTGAACTCGTCTTCTCTCTCTGTTGATTGCCCCAAATTGAAATCTCAATAAAATTACAAATCGTAAAAAAACAGCCGAACCTAGAAATTGGGCAGTCAATTGGAAGTGGATGTGGCGGAGAATCTGAGATTTGGGGCATGAATCGACTAAATACTAAAGCAAATAAAAACTTCAGAGTTGAACATTTCTGAACGAAAAAAAAAACCCTAGAATAGCAGAGATACCGTAAATTGAGTGCTCTGCTCTACCAAGCAAGATGATGTGCCCTACTCATGTATGCACTACCTGTGACATCATGGAGGTGTGAGGACGAGCTGCTTCGGTGGACAGGCGAAGGTTGATGGCGATTTGGAGTCGTCCGATGTGCGAGAGAGAGAGAGAGAACGAAGGTTGATGGAGATTTGGAGTCCTCTGATTTGCGAGAGAGAGAGAGGTCGAAGGTTGATGGCGATTTGATTTGGACGAGCTGCTCGTGTGTGATGTTTTTTATTTGTTTTTTTATATATATAAAAAAACATACACTTCAGCCACGGCAACATTCAGGCCGTTGCAAATGGAAATGACTTCATGTTTACCGTCGCTTCGCCATGGCAATAACCACTCCAATGGCCACGGCAAATTCATGTCATTGCTATTATCTGTGGCTAATTTATTTTTTTTCTGTAGTGATTATCCTTTTTGAATTTAATTGGTGGTTTATGTTACGTTGCAGGATTACCATTAGCACTAAACCTATCCCCCGAAGGAATCGGATGTGAGAATTTTTCATCATCAGGAGCCAAGTTAAGAGTCTTTAATGATTATTTGGAATTCATGTCGAGAAAAGAGTTTCTAATGATTATTTGGAATTCATGTCGAGAAAAGAGTCTCTAATGATTATTTAGTGGAATACATGTATTATTCAGTGAATCTCTATAGATTATTCACGACTATTTTCAATTTTTTTAGGGAAATCTGAGATGTTTAATTTTATTAGTTACAAATGAAACATTATTCGGTGGGATACAAGTATTATTCGGTGAATTTCTAATGATTATTCGTTTATAGAATACTTTTTTTTTGAATCGCAACACATGAACTATGAGATGCTTAGGTTAAATGTGAAACATTATTGGGTGAAATATGAAGCATTATTCATATAAATCGTAAGTGTTGTTTAGGGAATTGGAGTTTCTTTCATATGAAATTGATGAAAAGAATAACAAAACCTTATTCGGTAGTATGTAACAAATTATTCAGTGGAATCGGTAATGAACTGGATGGAAAAAAGATAACATAACATTATTCGGTAGCATGTGAAATATTATTCGGTTAAGTTGACAAATTAAAAAAAAAACAAATGAAATCAGGTGGGTGCCACCAACAAATCACTCATATTTTTCACAAAACATTAAAACAAAGCAGCTTTAAAAAAAAAGATAAAAAAGAAAGAAAGAATGGATGTGGGGTTTAGATTCATGCACCAAATCCCCTATTGATGAATAAAATCACTCGAAAGAAAGTCATTTCACCGCTCCGTGGGCAAATCCAGATTCTTTTCAAAGGGCGGTGTAGAGTGAGAGGGAAAATGGTGTTTTTTTTACCCATGAGGGTCCCACAATTTAAATTGCAAAAAATAAAATAAAATCCCTTTTAATCATGATCTTCCATCTCATCTCTATCAACGACCCATAATTGTGTACAAGGTAAATCCTAAGGAGTGAGTGCACCCGAACTTACCATATATATATATATATATATATATATATATATATATATATATATATATATATATATATATATATATATATATATATATATATTAGGGTTGGGCGTGGGGCGGAACAAGAGCGAGACGAGATTCACTTTTTTTGGAATCCCACACGGGCCTTATCCCTCATGGAACACGACCAGCACAGGACATGCCTTGTCCCTCAAATAAAAATAATAATATATTATAAGAACTTTAAAAATATAAAATGTTTTCATATTTCATACTAGTGCATACAATGATATCACTTAAGTGTTACCATTAACAATTCCAGCTAGAGTTGGCAATTCGGGTCATCCGGTCGGGTTCAGGTCAATCACATTCGAGTCGGGTCACTGATGAGTCAAGTCAAGTCGGTCAAAATTTCTGTGTCGGGCTTGGTCGGGTTGGGTCGGATTCGGTCAAAATAAAATTCAGATTGGTCGGGTTTCGGTCAGAATCGGGTTGGACCCATTCGGGTTTTCGGTCAGAATCGGGTCGGTCTCGTTCGGGTTTCGGGTCGGTACTCGGGTCGGTCTCATTCTGGTTTCAAGTGGAAGCGGGTCTAAGTTTGTTTCAAACTTTTGATTTTTTGGGTTGAATTTGTTGAATCATGTTCGTTTGAGACTTTCGGGTAATCAGTTTTATTAAATTGAATATGTAATTCATGTTATTTTTGTATTTCAAAAAGTATTTTTAGTAAAATTAAATATGATTCAATATATAATCTACTAATTGGCTCGTAAGCTCCAATGTTGTCAAAATCTCGATTCGATCCTACGATTCCAACGATCATACGATCTAAAAATGAAAAACCGTCCCGATCTTTTTTTGCGATTATAACGATCCTATAAAATGTCTATTATAAGAAATTTCTAATATTTACACTTTAAATCTAAGAAATTTACAATATATTTAGTTGATCTATATTATATTTAGTTTATTTTTAAAACTTTGCAATCTTTTTGGGTATTTTTTATGATTTAACATAATATTTATCTAATATTAAACATATTAACTTCATTTTAAAAAAATTCATCCATGCGGTGGGATCTTATGATTCTGCAAGCCTGCAATTGCAATGGTGTTGTCATGTTCGGCCGCTCCTTGTTGTTTTTGTGCTCTTTGCTGTCAATCCTGCCATGTTGATCTGCTACTTGTTTTCTTCACCGTCGTGATGCCGAGTTGTTCAAACTTGAAGTGATATTGTGTAACTTGTGTTTACTTATTGAGTTACTCCTACGGACTTTGGCTTATTTTGTTTTGTTTCTACATTGTCCTCAAATTTATCAAAAAGTTATGGTAAATTTAGCTTTGATGAATGGAATGCACTTATGTACTAATGGTTTTAAGTTTTAACTTTGATCAATGGAATTTTCGTTTTGTTAGAAATAGCATTAACTATCAATAGCTTGTTAATTGATTACAATAATTTTTTTTGGTTTTGTAGTATAAATGTATAATAGATATATATTCAAGGATATTCGGGTCAGATTGTGAGTCGGGTTGGTTGGGAGTCGGGTCGGGTTGGAAGTCGAGTCAGGTTGAAAGTCGGGTTGGGTCTGGTTTGAGTCGGGTTTGTCTGTATTCAGGTCACTTCGGGTTTCGGGTCAATATCGGTCAAGCCCGGTTTTGGGTTCGGGTTATGCTTAACGCTAAATTTTCGGGTTCGGTCGGGTTTTGATTCGAGTGAGTCGGTCGGATTTCTCGGGTCGGGTCAGATCTTGCCAGCTCTACTTCCAGCTTGCTCAAGTGATAAAAGTTTAAATGTAAATAAATACAGGAGCCCTAAGCTAAGCCTCTAGATAATCTTACAGTACCCCACTAAAAAAAATCTTACAAAAAAATCTTACAGTAATTGTAGTTATGTAAGTATTCAAAATTTTAAAGTAACTAAATATATAAATAAAAAAATTATAATATTGCCTAAAAACTATATATATGAAAAGAATTACGAAAATTTTGCCAGGTACCCCTAAGGTATGACTTTTTTCGCGAGGTGTACCAAAGTTTTCGTAATTTCGCCTGGTACCGCTGTCATTTGGGTGAAATACACAGTGTGCCATTAGGGGGTTAAATTTAACAGAGTTCCATTTTTTTCAATTAAAAAGTTTAAAAATAAAGAGAATAGAAAGAGAGAAGAGTCGATAGAGATTGCAGAGAGAGAGAGAGAGAATAAGGGCTCGATGATGGAAGGGCTCGATGATGGAAGGAGGGCTGACCGAGGATTTCGATTGGGAGAGGAGAAGCCACAACCGTGACACCCTTCTTCAATTTTGGTCTTTATTTTCTTCAATTATCAATTTTGATGATGGAAGGAGGCTCGACTGAGAATGTTACAGAACCCAAACAAACAACCTCGATTAAGAGAAAAGCCGATGGTGACCGAAGGGGTGGGCCGACGACCATGATTCCGACCTCCAATAGCTCGCCCACTACGGGTCGTTCCAGGTTAGTTTCTTCAATTTCTGCAATTTTCACACAGTTAGGGTTTAGGTTAAAATTGAGCATCGATTTGATAGTCATTAGGTACATTGGTGTAAATTTTGATTTTAATGTAGTTTGTAAATACACCTTTTTTAATCAGTTGTTATGAATTAGGGTTTATGTAGTTTGTTAAATTTGTCTGTTTCAATTACGTTTTATAGGATGGGAGATAAGATAGTAATTCAAATGTGTTATATTCACCGTGAGTATGTTGAATTTGAAGTGGATGACTCGGATAAGTACGTGTAGCATCCTTGATATTTTTATTGAATTGTTAGAGGGGGCAAAAAAGAAATGCATGTTCCTTCCCGAGAATCTAACCTTATGGTATGCATATAATTGTCAAAATTTTCAGTTAGAAAGTGACATAGATGTGGTGAATATGGTCAGTGTATTTAGTGACAATAGATTGATTAAACTAGCCATCGGATCCGGTGACTCACCATCTAAGAACCTAGAATTAGCAAGGGGTTTGATTGAGTCAAAAAGAGCGGTAGAAAGGTCAAGCCATGGTAGTCAATCCGCTTACAGTAGGAAGGTACCTGCTACTACAACAAGAAGGAAAGAGACTTTTATACCTAATTCTCGGAGTCAGTCTAGCCTACATTCGGGGAAATTAGTAGGATGAAGGACAATGTAAATGATTCTGTAGCCCTCGATTGTGTATTGGTTGATGCTGATTTGCCTAGTATTGAATTGTCCAATCTTGATTTGGCTTCTAATGCATCAGATGGTGTTAATTTGGCTTGTAAGGTGGGCGATGCTAACTTGGTTGTGAGTAATACAGTTGTGTTGGCCTCTAATGATGAGAGTTGGGGTTTTGATGGTGCTGAAGGTAATGATATTGACACGGAAGATTACTTTGATTGAATTTATGACAACGGAGAATTGTATGGTGATAATAGCTTCGGGAGTATTAAGTTGAAGGTATGGATGAATGCTTTAAGAGACTATTGTATCCAAAAGGCGTTCTTTGTTGTGGTAGTAAAAGCATATCAAATTAGGTACACTGCTGTATATGGAGCATCAGAATGCAATTGGAGGATTCATGCATCTAGACTTGCAGATGGAGTTACATGGGCAATAAAGGTGTTGGATGATGCTCATACTTATCTCAAACTCACAAAGTACAACTCAATGGCAACTCCAGAGTGGGCGGCAAACAAGTTGTTGGACCATGTGAGAGCGGATGATGAGATCACAGAACCGATAATTCAAAATCTGATGATGAACAAATATGGAATAAACATGAAACCCACATCCTTGTATAAAGCAAGGGCACTTGCTCTTTCGATCATTAATGGAAAGCCCTTACAATTTAAGAGCGTGTTCATATCTATGAAGCCGATGATTGATGAAGCCATTCATGGGTATAGGGGGTTGATTGGAGTAGACGGATGCCATTTGAAGGGAAGTATGGTGGTGTTGTTTTGTCCACTATTGTAGTTGATGGAAACAACGAGATTTTCCCCCTAGCATATGGTATTTACGAGAATGAATGCAAGAGCACGTGGTCATCTTTTTTCTATCAGCTCAAAGAGGTTTTGAGGAGTACTGATAGAGTCCATTGGTGTATCATATCAGATAGACAAAAGGTATCAGTCACTCTTTTGTAGTCTACATTTTTCTATTTCAATTCTCTTGTCTATAACTACTAATTTGTTGTATTTCAATTGATATAGGGAATCGAGCCAGCCCTTGCACAAGTGTGGCCATCCGTTGGCAGACATTATTGTTACAAACACCTTTTTGCGAATTTCAAGAAGGCATTTCCAAGATTGCCGGTGAAGGAGGTGTTCTGGTCATGTTGCAAGGCATTTTCTGAGCACAAATTCAGGAAAGTGATGGAAAGAGTTGAGAGGTGTTCGTTTAAGGGGATGGTGTAGGATTCAAATATCTAAATAAACAATTCACAACTAGACTACTCCCTGTCTCAAACAAATAATACAAGAATCCCCTCCCAATGTAGTAGTAGGGTAATTCAGGATCGAATCCACGAGGAGGTATGTCAGCGCTTCCCTTGTTGCAATCACGATCAAAGCTTTCGACCTCAGAAGACACTCGATATCGATGTGTCTGGTCGATATCGACCTCAATTCTGGTCGATTTCCAGTAGAGTTCCTGCAGAAGACAAAAGCAGCAAAGTCGACGTCGAGCAAAGACCTCGATCTCGACGTTAGTGATCGATATCGACCTTACAGTCGATTCCGATGTATGTTACAAAAACTTTAATTCGTAGCCAATTGTCGGAAAAGTGTCCGAAGAATGTAGAATGGTAAAGAAGGATGATCACAAACAAAACTAAAAGTTTTATATTGATTCCATTAATTAAAAGCTTCCAACGTCGGGGTTTCATGCCACAACGATAACAATGCAAGTTTTATGCTAAAGTTATGAAATTTAATGCCTTTCCGTCAAATAACTTTCGTTATCAACACTTAGGTGATTAGAGGCTCTCGCATAGTTCCTAAGAGTTACTATCCAATTCATGAGCAATCCAAGTTCACAATATGAGTGGCTTTTGCTTCAATAATGCAAATAATGAATCTCCCTAACTTTCGCAAGGGATCATGCATAGGATAGAAGACGGAATCGCATAAAAGTCATATCTTTGATGCACTTACCCTACATCACTATCGTCGGGCTTACCCCGACCCTAGAAGTGGGTTGACTACTCGCTTCTCATCATGCAACTCATCATCATCATTGAAAGAAAACTACTTTGAATGAAACTATGAAAGAAAGTACAACCGAACAAGCCAAATCTCCGCTCTCGCTTCCACCAAACAAATTCGGCCTTCTCTCTCTCTCTCTCCTAATTCTTTGCGTGTATATGTGTTTGAATAACTGAAATTGGATGTGTGTTCATCTAAACTCAGCCCTAATGGCCTCTAGATATAGATATCGAACTTTGCTATCCAAAGACTAAAAACTTTATCTTTATTCTCTAAGATAAAACTTAAATAAAGTAAAAACTAAAACTTATATGGTAAATCAGCTTCATATGATAGATCTGAGGTGGATGATAGGAAATCTCGACTTTAGGATAGACGTGCAAGCTTGGGATAAAATTATATCAAAATCTGAGTCGGATTCCTCTGCTGGACAACATCGATATCGACCTTGAACATCGATATCGACCTCTTTGAAACTTTATCTCGAGCTCTCCTTCTCCTACTCGGACTGGCACTCGACTTCTATCATTTAGCTCGATCTGGCGACATCGATATCGACCTTCAATCCTTAATATCGACCTCTCTGTGTCGACATGCTCTGTTTCATTTCCTGCTTGATTCCTATGTCTCTGCTGTACTCGATGTCGAGGTCCCCAGTCAATTTCGACCTCTTCAGAAGACTTCGAGTTCTTTTCTCGCTTTTCCAAATCTGTCCATTTTTATCCTGTTTTCTGCGAAATCACATAGAAACTCGTGCAAACCTATATATTTGATATTTAAGCATAAACTACACTAATCCCATGTTTTCCCATTAATATGCATGCAAACGAATGATAAAATGGATTCATATGTGCATAGAAAATATGGCAATTTGCGCGCACATCAAACACCCCATACTTAAGCTTGCTTGTCCTCAAGCAATACCTTTAATGGTCATTCAGGGGAAGAAAGTAAACCCTCAACATCATAGATTCATTTTTCATATGTCCCTACAATCAATTGCCATCCTCGATAAGGTACTTATGTCAACCAAGTCCATGCCTGTGCATAAAAGCAATTTCATACTCATAAAAGGAGGTAATATGCAAAAACAATTTTAGCGACATAGCATTAATAACCAAGAGGACTTTCGCAAGCTTGTGAGAAGTAGATTGGTAAAAGGCTAAAGGTGGGCTAATATTTGGCCATGTGGTGTTAAATCCGGGGAAATAAACTTTCTTTCCAAAACATTTCACATTCCTTCTTCATAATGTCTCACCTTTCACTCATCGCTCAATGCTTTTATTCAATATAATGCTTTTACCTCTCTAACCTTAGTACTGCCTTCTCGCGAGTCGCAAACATGGGTGTAATGAATGGCCCCGTATACTTAATACTTCGGACTCCTCACCTTGTGTCCCATCTCGCTGAACTAACATCTCAACGAGCAGGGTCGACCTACCTTTATCTCCTGAGGATATCGGATTTTTTCTCGCTAATTAAATTTTCCATATATTCTTTCATTCCTGCCAACAACTTCATAAATAATGCACAACTCCATATAATAACTCCGATCCAAAGATGACATCCATTCTCAAACTTGTCCCCGGACAGGGTATAAGATGGGTAATATGATATATATATATATATATGTGTGTGTGTGTGTGTGTGTGTGTGTGTGTGTGTGTGTGTGTGTGTGTGTGTGTGTGTGTGTGTGTGGAGCAATAATGATCCTGATAAGGCTCATATATGGCTTTGTGACTTTTGCAAATATGCATAGGTAAGGCTAGGATATGAACTTGTATATGTAAGCACTTGTATGGAAATTTTCATAAAAAGTCCTCCATCATCTTATTATGCATATGTCAAAAGCAACTTCAAATTTTCCATCTCCTTTATTTTTTTTCTTTTTGCACTTCATAGGGACTTCCCTTAACTAGGCAATTTCATGTTATATCTCTAATGAATCTAAATATTGCATCATAGAGCGCTTTTTTATACTTTCATGACTCTTTCTTTTTTTTTCAAATTTTTGATGGGGGTCAATTTTTTTTTCTTCGAATAATAAATGTATAAACTAAGTATGCATTAAGATAAATATGCAAATCTAAACTAAGTATGAATATGCATAAAACATGTAAGTAAGCCTTTCCCCCACCCCATACTTAAAGTTTACAGTGTCCTCACTGTATTAGAACTAGGGTTAAGAAGAAACCTTATTAAACATCACAAATTTCAGGAGTCAAAGAAGACAGCAGGCATGGTCGATATCGACCTTAAACATCGATATCGATATCTCTCATCGTTTTCTGGCTCAAGCTTCAGGGTGATCTGTCCTCGACCACAAGCCCATCTGAATCGACCTTAAGGTCGATGTCGATCTTGGGCATCAATTTCGATGTCTTTTCTTTGTGCTTTTTTCCTGCAACTTGTTAAAACCAAAACAAAACATGCAAAATAATAAAGTGTCTCAAACCAAAGTAAAAGCTGTCAAGAATCAAAACTAAGTCTTTGTTACAAGCTCTAGACTTTTAAGTCGCTAGGCCGACTTCTTCCTTGCGCTTCTCAAGGCAGAATCTGCAGAGCCCATGTGGCTTGGGCATCAAATAGGACTCCTTTCTTGTCACGCAGCTGCATTCCGCCGGGATGGATCTGATTCACAATGAATGGTCCCAAATTCTTATCCTTGAATCTTGTAGGGAACCAATGGTCCTTAGATTTGGTAACATAGACCTTGTCTCCTATCTCATATTTGCTTGAATCATCATCGGATACCCTACATAAGCGCACATGCCAAGGCACACCTCTTCCAAATAATGATAAATCCTTAATTGTAATGGAACAGGAGGAATCCGTACCTTGACTTACCTTCTTCTCAGTCTGTGGCTCAGGTCGATTTCGATGTTCAGAGGTCAATATCGACCTCTGTTGTACTCCTGGAGGATCAGTCGATTTTGAGTGTTTCAGCTCGATATGATCAGGTCGATTTCGACCCTCAAAGATCGATATTGAGGTCTCTGTTCCTCCCTTTTCAACGCTGATGGTGGTCGATTTCGGCCGGGTATGGTCGATATCGACCTTATACCCCGATTTCGATGTTTCTTTTCCTCCTCCGTCGACCCCATACTTATGACCTGGCACAGAATCTTGAACATTAGTAGTCGATATCGACTTACCTGGGTCGATTTCGATGTTCTGTTGGGCCCCTTCGTTCAAGATTGCCACAACTTCCTCCACTTGGGCTTCTATGGCCCTCTTCTCAAGCTCCTCCGGTGTCATACTTCTTACTTTAGCTTCTCTACATGCAATATAGACACCATTGATGGCTTTTATCTCCATTGGCCCTTGATTGTTCACCGTCTTGTTGAAGGCATACTCTATCACCTCGTCACTAATTGTGAATGAGAGCAATCCTTTCTTCACGCTAATGTTGGCATCGACGGTTGTTATGAATGGCCTACCTAAAATAATGGGACAAGCAGGGTCCTCCGCTATATCAACAACTAAGAAATCAGCAGGGACAAAGAATTTACCTACTTGTACTGGCACATATGTCACTATCCCAGTTGGAATCACTACCGTATTGTTTTCCATGTATAGTCTTGCATCCACGGGCTCCAAAGGACCTATCTTTACCTTGTGCCATATGGTTAGTGGCATCATGCTAACGCTAGCGCCCAAGTCAACAAAAGCATTAAATTTGAATTAACCTAAACCTATAGCGATAGAAAACTTACCTGGGTCCGCCCGCTTTTGTGGTAGCTCCAACCTGTTGCACTTCTCTACGATCTCAGAAAGCGATGGCTTCTTACCTAAGATGTCCTTAAGGAACCTTACATAGGATGGCATCTCATGAAGTGCTTCTGTGAATGGTATAGAGACATTAAGTCCCTGGAGCATCTTCACGAACCGCTGAAACTTCTTTTCCGCTGGGTCCTTAATCATCATTCTAGTTGGGAATGACAACACCTTCTTCCTTCATGCGGCTGTAGTGAGGTCGACATCGATAGGAGGAGTTGATTTCTGTGGTGACGCTGCATCAGGGTCGACATCGACTGGAAGGTCGACATCGATGTCACCTTGGTCGATATCGATAGGGAGGGTCGATATCGATGTCTGTTTTGGCTCTTTTTCCTTCGCTTTTTGCTCGGGCGTTTGTAATTGACGCCCACTCCTTAGGTTCACCACCGCAATATGACCAGTGGTTTTGCCCTTTTGGTTGGGCACAGTGGATCTAGGGAATGATCTTGACGCTTTGGGTATTGCTTCCGCCAATTGACTCATTTGAGTCTCCATGTTGCGCTTCCAAACGTCGATCTCCCCAAGCCTAGAATTGATGCCCTGCAGCTGAGTATGGACGGAGTTGTTGGCTTGTTTGAACTCAGCATGATTCCTCCGCATATCATCAAGAATGATTTGTAGGTCATCCTTCCTTGTATCCCGCTCAGGGTGCCCTGGTGCTCTATATGGTGGGGGATCCCTTTGATAGAACCTTTGATCACCCCAATATTTTTGATTGCCCCTATCATAGGAGCCTCTCGTCCACTTGGCCTCCTCATGTTGTTCCGCCATGGATACTTGCTCAGTATGTGGACAGGCACTAGTGTTATGCCTTGTTGAGCCACACTCCTGACAAGTTTGATTGTTGCTCAGGAACCTGACTTGCTTTTGAAGGCGGCGTGTCTGATCGTTGTGGAATTGTTGCCGCACATCAGGATCTATCTCCCTTGGAGGCTGATATAGTGGCATTGATGGGGCAGGCCTTGCATCATAGGCCGCAGCAGCCCTATAGGTGTTATCAAAGTTCACGAGCCTCTCAATGGTGTCCCAGGCCTCCGTTGGTGTAAGCTCAATGTACCGATAGGAGGTATATGAATTGATCCTCTCCTTATTCGGCGCATCAAGGGCATTGTAAAATATCTCTTGGATGACATATGGAAGTTGCCCATGCATCGGGCATGATCTCAGCAAGTCCTTAAATCGCTCCCATGCCTGTGCTAATGTTTCACCTGGCTTTTGTTTGAAAGCCATGATCCTTTGTCGCAGCATCGCCGTTTTAGAAGGTGGAAAGAACTTATTCAGGAATGCATCCTTCACCTCCGCCCATGTCCTCAGTGAGCGTGGAGCCAAATTCTCAAGCCATTGTAATGCCTTCCCTGCCAAAGACCATTGAAAAGATTTAAGTCTCACATACTCTAAATTTACTCCATCAGCAACTGTTTCACATAAATCCATAAAAGGAGAGATGTGTTGCAGAGGGCATTCATTAGGTCTTCCTTCAAAAGTGTTTCTTTTAATTTCAGAAAGCAAGTTAATTTTTATTTCATAATTTGAGTGAGGAATTAAAATAGCGGATTCAGGAACGTGGAGCGACGGATGCATGTATTGCATCATCGTCTGTGGATACTAATTGAGCCGCTCTTGGGCTTGTTTGCACGCATCCTCCTCCCTATCAGCACGGGCTCGCTATGCAGCAACGGCGGCCCTCTCAGCAGCGATTGTAGCGTTGTGGGCCTCGATCTCCTTTCTCAACCGCTCTATGGTCTCAGCCTGCGTCTCGTTGTCAGCCATGATGCGAATTGCTTTGTTGCGAAGATGGTAGAAACGTTCAGGCTCGTTGATTGGTTCCAAGATAGGTCCGCGATCAGAACATCGCATAAACCTGCAAAATAAGCTTCAAAAAGATCGTGAGAAAACTTAGGTGTCGATTGATTGCCTCCCCGGCAACGGCGCCAATTTGTTCGTTTAAGGGGATGGTGTAGGATTCAAATATCTAAATAAATAATTCACAACTAGACTACTCCCTGTCTCAAACAAATAATACAAGAATCCTCTCCCAATGTACTAGTAGGGTAATTCAGGATCGAATCCACGAGGAGGTATGTCAGCGCTTCCCTTGTTGCAATCACGATCAAAGCTTTTGACCTTAGAAGACACTCGATATCGATGTGTCTGGTCGATATCGACCTCAGTTCTGGTCGATTTCCAGTAGAGTTCCTGCAGAAGACAAAAGCAGCAAAGTCGACGTCGAGCAAAGACCTCGATATCGACGTTAGTGATTGATATCGACCTTTACAGTCGATTCCGATGTTTGCTACAGAAACTGTAATTCGTAACCAATTGTCGGAAAAGTGTCCGAGGAATGTAGAATGGTAAAGAAGGATGATCAGAAATAAAACTAAAACTTTTATATTGATTCAGTTAATTAAAAGCTTCCAAAGTCGGGGTTTTATGCCACAACGATAACAATGCAAGTTTTATGCTAAAGTAATGAAATTTAATGCCTTTCCGTCAAATAACTTTCGTTATCAACACTTAGGTGATTAGAGGCTCTCGCATAGTTCCTAAGAGTAACTATCCAATTCATGAGCAATCGAAGTTCACAATATGAGTGGCTTTCGCTTCAATAATGCAAATAGTGAATCTCCCTAACTTTCGCAAGGGATCATGCATAGGATAGAAGACGGAATCGCATAAAAGTCATATCTTTGATGCACTTACCCTACATCGCCATCGTCGGGCTCACCCCAACCCTAGAAGTGGGTTGACTACTCGCTTCTCATCATGCAACTCATCATCATCATTGAAAGAAAACTACTTTGAATTAAATTATGAAAGAAAGTACAACCGAACAAGCCAAATCTTCGCTCTCGCTTCCACCAAACAAATTCGGCCTTCTCTCTCTCTCTCTCCTAATTCTCTGCGTGTATATGTGTTTGAATAACTGAAATTGGATGTGTGTTCATCTAAACTCAGCCCTAATGGCCTCTAGATATAGATATTGAACTTTGCTATCCAAAGACTCGAAACTTTATCTTTATTCTCTAAGATAAAACTTAAATAAAGTAAAAACTAAAACTTCTATGGTAAATCAGCTTCATATGATAGATCTGAGGTGGATGATAGGAAATCTCGACTTTAGGATAGACGTGCAAGCTTCGAATAGAATTCTATCAAAATCTGAGTCGGATTCCTCTGTTGGACAACATCGATATCGACCTTGAACAAAGATATCGACCTCTGTGAAACTTTATCTCGAGCTCTCCTTCTCCTACTCGGACTGGAACTCGACTTCTATCATTTAGCTCGATCTGGCGACATCGATATCGACCTTTAATCCTTAATATCGACCTCTCTGTGTCGACATGCTCTGTTTCATTTCCTGCTTGATTCCTATGTCTCTGCTGTACTCGATGTCGAGGTCCCCAGTCGATTTCGACCTCTTCAGAAGACTTCCAGTTCTTTTCTCGCTTTTCCAAATCTGTCCATTTTTATCCTGTTTTCTGCGAAATCACATAGAAACTCGTGCAGACCCATATATTTGATATTTAAACATAAACTACACTAATCCCATATTTTCCCATTAATATGCAAGGTCAATTTTATTTAAAATTACTTGAAATACGACTATTTTATTCGTGTGATTGGAAGAAAACTTGTCCCCGAGCAAGGTCAATTTTATAAATCCTTCCGACTTCATTTTAAATTTTGATTTTGACGGAATTGAATTCCGTTTTTGAGTATTCGAGAATTATTAAAATTAATTTTATTATCCGAAATGATTTTGTTTCGATTTAAATTCTTAGCGTCGGGATTCCGTTTTATGAACGGAAATTGGGAATTTGGCGTCGGAAATTCGAATTGTTAGGCGTGTGGGGCCCATTCTAATTATTTTATTTTATTTTATCCTTTTATATATTTAACTCTCTCTCTCTCTCCCTTCCCTCCCGTTCTGTTACAGCGAACTGGTCCCTTCCCCTGCTACACTCCTCTTCACCGGCCCTCCCTCCTCACACATTGCCTCTCCTCTATATACCCACACACCCTCATTTCACCTCTCACCTCACCCTCATTTCACCACTAGCATCTCTCTCTCTCCCTCATCTCCTCTTCTGTCGACAAACCCAGGACGAAAAACCCACAGAAAACCCCATTGCCGCAGCCGATCCACCCCCAAGCTATCCCCTTTCTTCCTCCATTCTTCTCGTTTTCCTCCAAGCCTCCCTCCATCAGTGAGTCAGCGTTGCCGTCTTCCCGTTCCGGCGTCCATAAGGAGCCTAGCAGGTCATCGGAACCGCCAGCGCCGCCGAGGGAACACCCTCCCCTATTTGCGGTTGCAACGGTAATCCACCTCAACCCCTCTTCTCTTCTTTAAACCCCGAAAAATGGCTCTTTTACTTGTTCTTCTTCCTTCCTAAGCCAAGGGGATCCCCCTTCCACCCTCGACGAAGTACGCTGGCGCCACCCCAAACACCTTCCCCTGTTTTTCCGTTTTGCCACGATAAGCGATCCCACTTGGTTTGACTTGACTGAGTATAAAAGCTCGACACTAATCTTCACACACTCCTCCCAGGTGCAGCACAGCTCCCTCTCCACGTCGTCGAAGCTCTGTGCAGCCTCGAACAGCCTCACCGGAGATCTCCCTCGAAGCTCGGTAATCCTCTCCATCTCCCCTTCTTCTGTTGTCGCTTTGTCCCTTTCGAGTCGTTGGTGGTCAAAATCTTATTTCGACCTCCGTGGTGGAAGAACGGAGGCCAATGGGCCGCCGGAGGCCAACGCTCCCCCTCCCTCTCTTCCCCGTCGCTCTCCGCTTCCTCCTCTGTTTCGGCTGAAGGTTGAAGACAAGGAGAAGCCTCCCTTGGGCCTATTTTTCTTGGGCTGGGCCGGGTCCTTTTATGCTAAACGGGTCATAACCCTTCACAAACCCGGGTTCTTCTTTCCTAGCCTTGGCCACAGATCCGGGTTGCCCCTTTTTGCCTTGTTTTCACTTCGGGTTTGATTCTGGGTTGGAAATTTGGGTTTCTAGGCTGACGGATGGAAAGTGTTATATTATCTACCTACATTATTATTATTATTATTATTATTATTATTATTATTATTATTATTATTATTATTATTATTATTATTATTATTATTATTATTATTATTATTATTAGTATCTTTATTATTATTATTAACCTGATTTTGTGAAAATAAAGTTGGAAAGTGTTATATTATAAAATGAATTGTATAAATGCCTTTGTGATGAATTTAATATGTTCTAGTTGGGAAACTTAAAAGGATTTAATTACAAAATTGGAGGGTGTTACTTTAGTTAATATTATATCATAGTAATAGTTTAAAAAGGAGTTTATATGTTTTGGAAATATTCTTTTGATAATTTGGTTGGAAAATGAGGTGTTAGAAATTCTATAATAGCAACTTTGACCGAGTTTGACCTAGATTTGGATGTTTCGGATATTTTCTCGGAATCTAGTTATTTTCTTTTTGTGATTACCTTGTGAAAAGATTTCCATGTGTAAAATAGTAGAATAGTATCTTATGGCGCTTTTATCGCTTATATATTAGGTGATTGTTGATATTGCTTGGATTCTGCTTCTACCGTGTCTTTTGCTGTTCGGCTTATTCAGGTAAGTTCCTTTATGGGCTTACTTAGACTTGAAAGAGTATACCTGCTTGTGAATATATGACATACTAGGTATTGCATAAGTATTAAAGCATGCCATGTAGTATCATGATAGGATTACACTTATGAATGAGCATTCGGTTACTTTGTGTGATTGAAAACAGAACGGCCGTTATCTGTGAGTCTTAGAGTTTTGCTAGGGTCATAGGGTAGCCCAGCTTCATCGGGTGCCCTGAGTCCATTGTCGATATATGAGCATGATGATAGCCCAGCACCATCGGGCATGAGTATGATTTATGATATGATGATGAGACATGATAAGACATGATATGCTATAGCATCGAACTGGCCAGTCTCTGCACTAACGGAAAGGGGTGTAGAGGTAGGAGAGGGATATGCCACTTGGCATTCTTTGGGCGCCTTTATAGTTCTTTTTCACATACTGTAAATTAGGATAATGTTAGTGTGATTTAATTTCCGCATCTGCATCATCTTTATATTAGCGTATGTGTATGTTTACTTGCGGGCCAGGGTGCGTTGGGGTCTCGGTCTGATCCCGCTCGCACCACTTATTTTTTTAGGTATGATTGCTCTCTGTCTCTATGGCGTGGGAAACCCCCCCGGGTGCTTGCAAAGAATCTACCTAACCCCGCTAATTTGGCTTTACGATTTCAGAATTTGTGTTTTGGTTTTGACCCGGCCTCGCTGTGGCAAGTTGTACTTTACTTCCGCTTTCCCTTAGTTTTGCAACTGAATTTCCGCGAGATAGTCTTAGGACAGCTTGAAGATTTCAGGTGGCCCTCCGGCTATTTTGGGGTTCGAAATCCCCACTTTAAAATACTGATCTTTGAGTTTGAAAAACCTCGGCCCGTAGTTGAATTGCAAGATCCGAACGAAGGTACCCAACCTTCGAAACGTAACCCGGGTACCTATATCCGGGCCGTTACAAAGTTGGTATCAGAGCCAGGTTTTGCAATTTGGGTACCAAAAGGTCAAGTGTATGTTTTGAAAATCGCCCATGAATTTCAAAAGATTTGAAAGAGTTTTCAAGGGGCAAAATGAACTTAATATGTCTAACTCAAATGAACCTAATATGAACTTGGCCTTAAAAATGGAGTAAAATCAAACAATGGGGATCGAGTGGGTAGAATAGCGTTAGACCATCCCTATTGGATATAGATCGGGAACGGGTAGGCAAAACATAGCATACTCTTTACAGATGGGCTTGGAAGACTCCAAGGAATTGCACCGCGGTGTTTGGAGTGGCGAGTTAGGTAGAGGTCGTGAGGTATTTGCCCCTCCGGTCAGTCGCTCCTCGAAGAGCGACCTTAGGTAGCTTGACGTGTTGTATGTATATCAATTGGGCCTGAGGGCGATCTCCCTCGAAGGAGATCATTGTAATCATACTTTAGTACTTCTGTGCTGAGTGATAACTCTGGATATGCAGCAGTATGGTCGATACACGACGTGGGATAGTCGGGCGTGGGGGCCCAGCACGTAGGGGCAGAGGACGACCTCGTGGAGTTATGGCTGACAAGACAGATATGACGTTCAGGATCTCGGGGGTGCAGAGGTTCCCGCCCCCCCAGCCAGAGGAGATACTGAGACAGATTGATAGGGCGACATTGATCGAGATGCTGTGAGGGCTGGTCGGAGATCCTCCACTGGATACACCTGATATACAGATTCCTATTGAGCAGCCAGTTGGGCCAGCTATAGAGATCCCCGTTGGACAGCCATTCGCACCAGCCCCCGTCGATGTGCGCCCTGAGAAGCACATCGACTAGGTTCGATCTTTGGCACTCTACATCCCACCACACTTCTTGGGAGAGGACGGAGCTGACATCGAGGCATGGCTGCGACAGATCGATAGCGTATTTGACTTCATCGGCGCTCCTTCTTCCGAGCTTCAGAGGTTGACCGCAGGACTTCTGCGAGAGGACGTATTTCTTCGCTGGACCGTCTGTAAAACGGGCCAAGCAGAGTGGAGCTATGAGGAGTTTCGAGCATTGATGCTTCGGGAGTATTGTCCACCAGGGACACAGACGGCTAGGGAGGTCACCTTCATGCACGCTGCTTACGACCCATCCCGCCCTGTATTGGAGGTCATTCGCCAGTTCAAGAGGGAGCTGATCTACTGCGCTCACCTCTGTCCCACTGATGAGAGTCGTATCCGATTGCTGTCTATGAGGCTACCGCCAGAGATTCTTCTACACGCATCTAGTTTGGGAGCTGTTCCGTTTGACCGCTTTCTGGAGGTCGTGATGATGTTTGAGCAGCAGAGGATCCTGACTACTACTGTGTATACCCCCTCTCGCCCCGAGGCGAAGAGGCCGAGGCCCGCTGACACGAGATGGGATGTGAGTTCCCGAGGAGCCTTCCGCAGAGGATTCAGAGGAGGGATGCTGAGAGTTATGCCACCCCTAGCACCACCAGTGGCTCGTCGGGGTGCTAGCGTCCGGAGCATCACATGCTATTGTTGTTCTGAGCCCGGTCATTACCAGAGAGATTGCCCTGATAGATCTACCAGATTTTACACTTGTGGAGGTATGGGACACAGAGCTGTACATTGCCCCCAGGGTGGTAGGACCCCACCAGCTACACCCACACCGAGACTTCCCGCCGCTCCCCAGCCCCCGCTTCTGACTTACTCCCCGGGGCAGAGGAGAGGCAGCACAGCTGTTAGAGGTCGGCCCGGAGGACGTGGCAGAGGTTCAGCTAGAGGGGGCCGTGGGCCATCTGGGCCCAGGATAGGCAGAGGATCGTCTTTCGCAAGACCGTCTGGGTCAGGTTATGGGAGAGGACAGACATCTGGAGCTTCTGGTTCTACATTGCCCCCACCACCCCGCGTTTTCCAGATGAGAGTTGAGGATCGATTCGCTCCGAGTGCCTCAGGTACTATATTTCTCCGAGATGAGTGCTTGAGTATTCTTTTTGACACGGGTGCCACACACTGCTTCATAGCAGAGTCGTGCGTCTCTAGGCTGAGCCTGAGCTGCACGAGGGGTCCGCCCCTGACTGTGGGTATGCCGGATGGGGCTAGGATTAGGACGAGTCGTGAGATCCTAGGTTGCCCCATCCGTATAGGAGAGTGAGAGTGGCCCGCTGATCTGATCGTGATGGCCTTGAGGACCCGCGACTTGATTCTTGGCATGGATTTCATGGACCACTATGGGGAGATCATCAACTTGCGGACGAGGACCGTGTCGATTCTAGCAAAGGATGGCACCGAGCACCAGGTTTGGGGTAGTGACCCCAAGAGGAATGGGGCACTGATTAGCGCAGTTCGAGCAGCGAGTCTTCTTGACCAGGGTTGTACGGGATATTGGTGTTATGCTTTGGAGGTGGATCGAGGCCGACCCACCATGTCTGAGGTACCCGTTGTTCGAGACTTCACTGATGTCTTCCCTGATGAGTTACCCGGATTACCCCTGCAGAGAGAGGTCGACTTTGCCATCGAGTTGGAGTCGGGCACCAGGCCCATTTCCCGAGTACCCTACAGGATGGCACCCACAGAGATGGCTGAGCTTAAGGCTCAGCTTGAGGAGTTAGCCGAGAAGGGCTATATTTTTCCGAGTGCATCGCCATGGGAAGCTCCGGTGCTTTTCGTCAAGAAGAAGGATGGTTCGTTGAGGTTGTGCATCGATTACCGCGAGGTGAACCGGGCGACGGTGAAGAACTGCTACCCGCTTCCGAGGATTGACGACCTGATGGACCAACTTCAGGGTGCAGTGATCTTTTCGAAGATCGACTTGAGATCGGGATATCATCAGCTCAAAGTGCGATCAGAGGACATCTAGAAGACCGCCTTTAGGACGCGGTATGGGCACTATGAGTTTGTGGTCATGCCTTTCGGGCTGACCAACGCGCCAGCAGCCTTCATGGAGCTTATGAACAGGGTGTTCATAGACTATCTGGACAGATTTGTCGTGGTATTCATCGATGAGATCCTAGTATACTCGCGGAGCCACGAGGAGCATGAGCAGCATCTAAAGATTGTTCTGGAGACGTTGAGGAGGCATCAGCTGTTCGACAAGTACATCAAGTGGGAGTTTTGGATTCCCGAGGTGACCTTCTTAGGTCATGTGATCTCAGCAGCTGGAGTCGCCGTGGATCCGGTGAAGATTGATGCTATCGTTGCTTGGGAGGTGCCCAAGAACATTCGAGATATCCGTTCCTTCCTAGGATTGGCCAGCTACTACCGTCGCTTTGTTTGGGATTTCTCAAGGATCGCTTGACCGATGACACAACTGACACGGAAGGACGTTTCTTTCGTTTGGACTGAGGAGTGTCAGGCCAGTTTTGAGCTTCTCAAGGAGAAGCTGATGACCGCACCAGTTTTGGCTCTACCTGATGGGACCGAGGACTTCGTGATCTATACAGATGCTTCGCGAGCTGGTTTGGGTTACGTTCTGCACCACTAATGCTCCAAGTACTTTTATGCGCTTAATGAATCATGTGCTTAGAAACTTCATAGGAAAATTTGTTGTTGTCTATTTTGATGATATACTTATTTATAGCAAATCTCCTAACGAACATGAAGCACATCTTAGAGAAGTACTTGAAACTTTAAGATTAGAACACTTATTTGCTAATTTGAAGAAATGTGAGCTATGTAATGAACAAGTGTCTTTTCTTGGTTTTGTAGTGAGCTCTAACGGACTGCGTGTCGATGAGGCAAAGATCAAGGCGATCCAAGAATGGCCGACCCCCACTAACATCGGCCATGTGCGCAGCTTCCAAGGTCTCGCGAGCTTCTACAGGCGTTTCGTGCGCGACTTTAGCACTATCTCAGCCCCACTAACCGAGCTCACTAAGAAGAGGAGTGAGTTCAAATGGGGAGCAGCTCAGGAGGAGGCGTTCAACACGCTTAAGGACAAGCTCACACACGCCCCACTACTAGCACTTTCGGACTTCTCTCGGCCATTTAAGGTTGAGTGTGATGCTAGCGGAGTTGGAATTGGTGGAGTCCTTATGCAGGAAGGTAAGCCTATTGCTTTCTTTTCTGAGAAACTTAAAGGTGCTTGTCTTAACTACTCTACATATGATAAAGAGTTGTATGCATTATATAGAGTTCTTAAGACATGGTCTCATTACCTATGGCCTAGAGAGTTTATTCTTAGGACTGATCATGAGTCTTTAAAACATTTTAAAAGCCAAGATAAACTTGATAGGAGACATGGTAGATGGATGGAATTCATAGAAACATTTCCTTATGTGATAAAGTATAAGAAAGGCAAAGACAATGTGGTAGCTGATGCATTATCTAGGAGACATGTGTTATTGACCACTTTGGATTCTAGAGTCTTAGGCTTTATTTATATTAAGGAATTGTATGAACAAGATGCTAATTTTGGGAAGATCTTTCGAAAATGCTTAGATAAAGGGCCAACCGAAAATTTCTATATACATGATGGCTTTCTATTTCGAAAAGATCAAGTGTGTATTCCTAGATGTTCTTTGAGATTGTTACTTGTTAGTGAAGCACATAGTGGTGGTTTAATGGGACATTTTGGAAGGGATAAAACATATCATACCTTAAAAACACACTTTTATTGGCCACATATGCTTAGGGATGTAGAACATTGCTTTAAAAGATGCATAGATTGTATAAAATCCAAAGCTAAGCTTATGCCCCATGGCCTATATACACCATTGCCGATTCCCTCAGCCCCTTGGGAGGATATATCTATGGATTTCATAGTTGGGTTGCCTAGAACTAAGAAGGGGAGGGATTCTATATTTGTAGTGGTGGATAGATTCTCTAAAATGGCTCATTTTATTGCATGCCACAAAACTGATGACGCTACCAATGTTGCTAATCTATTCTTTAGAGAGGTAGTAAGATTACATGGTGTGCCGAAAACTATTGTAAGTGATAGGGATATGAAATTCTTAAGTCATTTTTGGCGAACATTATGGAATAAATTGGGAACTAGATTGCTATTCTCTACTTCTAGCCACCCCCAAACTGATGACCAAACTGAGGTGACTAATAGAACTCTTACAACCGTCCTTAGAGCCATTATTAGGAAGAACTTGAAAATTTGGGAAGAAGCCTTACCTCATGTGGAGTTTGATTATAATAGAACTATGTATTCTGCGACGAAAATCACTCCATTTGAATGTGTCTATGGTGTTAATCCACTAACCCCTTTTGATCTTACTCCATATCCTATGAGAGACAAAGAATCATTTGAGGCAGGTAAGCATGTCGAGTTCGTTAAGGAGCTACATGAATGGACGCCTCAAAAGCTTATGCAAAAGGCTGAATACAACGCTAACAAGGCCAATAAGGGACGCCGATTGGTCACATTTCAGCATGGGGATCTTGTGTGGGTGCACCTAAGGAAGGAGCGGTTTCCAGAAGCACGGAAGAGTAAGCTAGCACCACGGGGTGACGGACCATTCAAGGTGCTTAGGAGAGTGGGCGACAATGCCTACCAATTGGAGCTTTCTGGAGACATGGGCGTGAGCGCAACATTCAACGTCGCCGATCTAATCCCTTACTTCGCTTTGGATGAAGACTTGGATTCGTGGTCGAATCCTTTTCAAGAAGGGGAGGTTGATGCGGGACCATCTTCTCCAGCTCCAGACACACCCATCATCTTAGGAGAAGGACCTATGACTCGAGCCCGAGCTAAGAAGCTTCAACAAGACTCATTCCTATTTGTGAGTCATGCTTTGTTCTCGAGCACGGTTCAACTCCCCGAGCCTACATTGAAGACCTATATGTGCATAGGGATTCAAGAAGAAGCCGAGCCACCTTAGTCTTAGTTATGCCGATTTTGGCTAAGTATTGGCACATCTTTATATTACTATTTTACTACTATTTTTACTTAAGTTATTTTAGGAAACTTTAGGGTTAATTTTATTAATTCCTTTAAGTTGTTATTTTAGCTTCTTTATCTTCTTTAGTTAGTAAAAACCGGCCCATAAGCCCTTTTAGGGTTATATAATGCCGATTCCAGCCAATGTAGAACACACGTTCAATTTCATAAGAAAATTCAGTTTTGTGTTGAAACACATTGAGTAAAAGTCAATCGATTCGAAGCGTTGCTCATCGATTGCAAATTGGTTATTGTCTCAGCTTGGTTTGCTTTGTGTTCGTCAACTTCGCAAGACTTGGTGATCCTAGTATCCACAAGCCCCCTCCTTGTGCCTCCAAGTTGTCCGCTTGGTTGTGTAGGGTTGTAGAGGCGGGTTATATAGTCATTGGTATTGGTTCCTACCCTCTAAGGAGGCCTGGGGTCTTTATCTTGTTCTATATAGATCGACTCAGTCCTTATCAGTCGTGTCTTTCAATTCTTACTGCGTTCTTTGAGTCTTTTGCTTCCGTTCTTTAGTTTCTTGTTTGATTGTCGAAGATCGGGCCATCCTGCGGCTAACCCCGTATCATAAGGAACTAATAAGCGTTTAATAAAACCTTATATGAAGTCATAAATTCTTATTAAAATACTATAAGGGTGTGTTTTGAGGTAAACTCATATAAGTAACTAATAAAACCTTATATTAACTAATAAATTCTTATTAGAATACTCTAAGAGTATGTTTTGAGTAAAACTCATATAAGTAGCTAATAAAAACTTATATTAACTAATAAATTTTTATTAGAATACTATAAGAGTATGTTTTGAGTAAAACTTATATAAGTAGCTAATAAAACCTTATATGAACTAATAAATTCTTATTAGAATACTATAAAAATATGTTTTAAGTAAAACACATACTAGTCAATATATTTTTTTTAAGTATTTTAATTATGTTTCTTAAACATTATTCTATCCATTGAAAATAAATAAATTAAAAAAATAAGAAAATGATACTAATTAAATTTAATTGATTTGTTTTGAAAGTAAATAGAAAAAATGATAATAATAATAATAAAACAATTTTCGTCGAAATTTGTAAATAACATATCATTGCTTCTTTGATTTCTTTGGCTGCATTTTTTCCGCTAAAATTTTCATCCAAATTCGTAAATCCCTCCAAGTGTCCAAGCTAACCCTAAATCTATCTATGTTGTGAACCGCTTTCATTTCATTTCATTTCTTGCCCTTCGCTCAATCTCGTTGTCTCGCCCTCTACTCAATCACTTCTTTCGGCCGCCATTGCCGCCGATGACCTTTCCCTATCTCGCTGCAAAGAAGAAGCCGCCAAAGGGAAAACCTCCACCTCCTCCTGCTAGTGCCGAACCCGAAGCTCCCCAAAGCCACCAGCCCACAGGAGCCACCACAGGCTGCCGCCCTTCTCCGTCTCCAAAGCCACCAGATCCGACCACTTCTAGCCCAGATCCGTCCCTCATTTGACCCAAATGTCTCAAATCTCAGCTACTTAACCACCATGGATTGAGCTTCGCTCCACCTCCTGTTCACACCTGTAACGGCCCGGGATTATGATTCCTGAGTTACATTTCGAGGGATGAGACCTCTCGTTGGGATCTTGCGCCCCGAGTACAGGTTGAAGGTTTGAAACCGAAGATTTGTAGTTTAAAGTGGGATTTCGCACCCAAATCTGGAAGGTCAGCTGGAGACCCCGGGGTAAACCCCTGTACCTGTCCTAAGTCTACAACGCGCAAAACCTTTATCATCCAAAGGATATAAGTTCTGAAAACGATACACCCAGTGTCGCGGCAGAGCCTGGTCAAAACAGAGTATAAGTAGGAAGAAATCCCAAAAGTATAAATTTGGTGAAGTCATGGTTCAAACACTCACTCTCCGACATATGAATGGACCCCGTCATAACAGCATGAAATCAAGCAGTGGAATGGGTACCTGAAACTATACCACAAAGTAAGGCTAAGAGTTCGCCTGCGGCTCCTCTGACCGCGCTGAGGACATATAATACGCCTATACCTAGAATAAAGGATGCCTTCATGCAGTACTGAAATATTAACCACACTATCATGCTCCTAATTCATGCAGAATATGAAGTAAGGCCTTAACAAAGAATACCAAGTGGTATATCCCTCTTCTACCACCACCCCTATTCCAGATAGGGTGGAGGCTGGCCAGTTCGATGCTATAGCATATCACATCTCATCATCATATCGTATCTCATGCTCATCTCGTATCTCATGATATATATATATAAATGACTCAAGGAGGACAACGCCCGATGAAGCTGGGCTGCCCTATGACCCTAACAACGACTCTAGGACTCACAGATAACGGCCATTCTGTATTCAAACGCATACAGAATAAGAATGCTCATTCATAAGTGCAAGTCCTAAGCATGATACTACATGGCATGCTTTTATGCATATGCAATACCTACATACTATATGACATATCAGGCAGGAGGTCCTGGTTACTGAGTAAGCCCCGGAGGACTTACCTGGCTAGAAGATTAGCAGAAGAAGAATCCAGCGTACAGTAGTCACGATCACAGAATATCACCTAGTTACACCACAACAATACATTGAGTCTACATCCAACTATTAAGCACTCAAGCACACCTCAATCAATAGAACAAGTAACGCATTATGAAAGTCATTTCATCGCATCATCCACTCCACAAGACCACACCGTTCTCCATTGAACATTCAACCAATTCCACATGTTTATATATATCATTTCCGCATATACCTCAACGGTTCATCAAAACCATAAGACATAATTTGTGTGATATAAAATCCTACTACCTTGTCATAATTATCCAACATTTAATCTCTTATAATAATTCACCAAAAGTCATGCTATTAGTCACACATATTATACCGTTAGTCAAACGATCATATCATCATGCTAGTTAGTCATCGAACAAGTATAATTCCCATGTTAGTCCCAAAACTGTTTTAAATTCGAATTAAATAGTTAAGAATTCCGACCCCTTGAAAATACTCGCTAAATTCCTTTTCAATTTATTTATTAAGTACTTTCGATAAAAAAATATTTCCAAATCCATTAAAGTCCCAACTGTTTTTATTTAATAAAATCGACCTTTTATAAAATCTCCGATATAATATTTTAAATTTTAATCATCAAATAATATTATAATATTTAGATACTGTTAAATAGTTAAATAAATAAACGGATAAACCCAAACCGAACCGAATCACCCACTTAATATTAATCCCCAACCGGTTTACTCATTGAAACAAAATTTGTAAAAGGAAAGGGGGCCCCACATGAGCCACGTTGGCTCCCATCTTCTTCCCGAATTCAAAAGACGTAGTCCCGCTTGTGCCATGGCGTCGCTCGACGCCTCGTCCGTCTCGTGCTCTCGCTCTCGAGCTCGCCTGCCATGCTCGACCTCGCTCCCTGATGTGCGCGCAAATTGCCATATTTTCTATGCACATAAACGTCCATTTTACTTGTCTTTTGCATGCATATTAATGGGAAAACATGGGAATAGTGTAGTTTACGCTTAAATGTCAAATATATGGGTTTGCACGAGTTTCTATGTGATTTTGCAGAAAACAGGATAAAAATGGACGAATTCGGAAGAGCGGAAAAAGAACTCGAAGTCTTCTGAAGAGGTCGAAATCGACTTGGGACCTCGACATCGAGTGCATCAGAGACATAGGAATCGAGCAGGAAATGAAACAGAGCATGTCGACACAGAGAGGTCGATATCGACGTCTGAGGTCGATATCGATGTTGCCAGATCGACCAAATTGATAGAAGTCGAGTGCTAGTTCGAGTAGGAGAAGGAGAAGCTCGAGATAAAGTTTTGAAGGGGTCGATATCGATGTCTAGGGTCGATATCAACCATGCCAGCAGAGGAATCCGACTCCGATTTTGATAGAATTCTATCCGAAGCTTGCAAAGTCTATCCAAAGGTCGAGATTTCCTATCATCAAACACGAGATTTATCAGATGGAGGCTGAGTTACCATGAAGTTAAAGTTTTTTACTTTGTTTTAGTTTTATCTTAGAGAATAAAGATAAGGTTTCAAGTCCTTGTTGGCATCTATAAATAGAGGCCAATAGGGCTGAGTTTTGGCAGGAGATTTCAGAGTCAATTTAGATTCAAGTTAGCGTCCAATAACATCTAATTTACAAGACAATTCGGTTTCAATAGAGAGTAGAGAGAGAGAGGAGGCCGAGTGAAAGTTGTAAAGCGAGAGCGGAGTGGCTTGTTCGGTTGTACTTTCTTTCGAACTTTTAATTCAAAGTAGCTTTCTTTCAACAATAATGATGATGATGTGCATGATGAGGAGCGAGTAGTCAACCCACTTCTAGGGTCGGGGTGTGCCCGACGATAGCAATGTGAGGTAAGTACATCAAAGGTATGACTTTTATGCGATCCCGTCTTCTATCTCATGCATGATCCTTTGCGAAAGTTAGGGAGATTCATTATTTGCATTATTGAAGCACAAGCCACTCATATTGTAAACTTGAATTGCTCGTGAATTGGATAGTAACCCTTAGGAACTATGCGAGAGCCTCTAATCACCTAAGTGTTAATAACGAAAGTTATTTGACGGAAAGGCATTAAATTTCATAGCTTTAGCATAAAACTTGCATTGTTATCGTTGTGGCATGAAACCCCGACTTTGGAAGCCTTTTAATTAATTGAATTCTTTATAAAAGTCTTATGTTTTGTTTCTGTTCATCTTCGTTTTCCCATTCTATTTTCTTCGGACTCTTTTCAGACAAATTGGTTACGAAAACAGTTTTTGTGACAAGTGTCGAAATCGACTGTAAGGGTCGATATCGAGGTCTAACATTGATATCGAGGTCTGCTCGACGTCGACTTTGCTGTTTTATCTTCTGCAGGAACCACGCTAGGAAATCGACCAGAACTGAGGTCGATATCGACCAGTATACTCGATATCGTGGTCTGCTGAGGTCGAAAGCTTTGATCGTGAGTACAACAAGGGAAGCGCTGACATACCTCCTCGTGGATTCGATCTTGAATTACCCTACTACTACAAGGGAGGGGATTCTTGTATTATTTGTTTGGGATAGGGAGTTAGCCTAGTTGTGCATTATTTTATTTTGAATTGTTTGAATCTCCTACTACCACCCCGCATAGCGAACAAATTGGTGCCGTTGCCGGGGAGGCAATCAATCACCACCTAAGTTAACCACGATCTTTTCTGAGCTTATTTTGTAGGTTTATGCGACGTTCTGATCGCGGATCTATCCTGGAACCAATTAACGAGCCTGAATGTTTCTACCATCTTCGCAACAAAGCTATTCGCCTCATGGCTGACAACGAAACACAGGCCGAGACCATAGAGCGGTTGAGGAAAGAAATCGAGGAACACAATGCTACAATCACTGTTGAAAGGGCCGCCGCTGCTGCAGAGCGAGCCCGTGCTGATAGGGAGGAGGATGCGCGCAGACAAGCCCAAGAGCGGCTAAATCAGTATCCACAGACGGCAATGCAATACATGCATCCGCCGCTTCATGTTCCTGAATCCGCTATCTTAATTCCTCACTCCAACTTTGAAATAAAAATTAACTTCCTATCTGAGATAAAAAGAAATACTTTTGAAGGAAGACCTAATGAATGCCCCCTGCAACACATCTCTACTTTTATAGACTTATGTGAGACAGTTGCTGATGGAGTGAATTTAGAGTATGTGTGATTAAAATCTTTTCGATGGTCTTTGGCAGGAAAGGCATTACAGTGGCTTGAAAGTTTGGCTCCACGCTCGCTGAGGACATGGGCGGAGGTGAAAGATGCATTTTTAAATAAATTGTTCCCACCTTCTAAAACGGTGATGCTGCGACAAAGGATCACGGCTTTCAAACAAAAGCCAGGTGAAACCCTAGCACAGGCATGGGAGCGGTTTAAGGACTTGCTGAAATCATGCCCAACGCATGGGCAACTTTCATATGTCATCCAGGAGATCTTCTACAATGCCCTTGATGCACCGAATAAGGAGAGGATCAATTCATATACCTCCTATCAGTACATTGAGATTACATCAACGGAAGCATGGGAGACCATTGAGAGGCTTGTGAACTTTGACAACACTTATGGGGCTGCTGCGGCCTATGATGCAAGGCCTGCCCCATCTATACCCCTATATGAGCCTCCAAGGGAGATAGATCCTGATGTGCGGCAACAATTCCATAACTATCAAACACGCCGCCTTCAAAAGCAAGTAAGGTTCCTGAGCAACAATCAACCTTGTCAGGAGTGTGGCTCAACAAAGCATAACACTAGTGCCTTTCCACATACTGAGCAAGTATCCATGGTGGAACAACATGAGGAGGTCAAATGGACGAGAGGCCCTTATGGAGGGGGCAATAAACAAAATTGGGGTGATCAAAGGTTCTATCAACAAAGAGATCCCCCACCATATAGAGCACCAGGGCACCCTGAGCGGGAGACAAAGAAGGATGACCTGCAAATCATTCTTGATGAGATGCGGAGGAGCCACGCTGAGTTCAAACAAGCCAACAACTCCGTACATACTCAACTGCAGGGCATCAATTCTAGACTTGGGGAGATCGACGTTTGGAAGCGCAACATGGAGACTCAAATGAGTCAATTAGCGGAAGCAATGCCCAAAGCGTTAGGATCACTCATTGGATCCACTGTGCCCAACCAAATGGGCATAACCACCGGTCATATTGCGGCAGTAAACCTAAGGAGTGGGCGTCAATTACAAACGCCCGAGCAAAAAGCGGAGAAGAAGGAGCCAGAACAGACGTCGATATCGACCCCCCCTGTCGATATCGACCAAGGTGACCTCGATGTCGACCCTCCTGTCGATGTCGACCCTGATGCTGCATCACCACAGAAATCGACTCCTCTAGTCGATATCGACCCTACTAATGTCGATGTCGACCTCACTGCAGCTGCGAATGGCGGGCGAGATACATGAGGGAAGCCAAGACGCAAGCACCAATGGTTCAATTGAAGATGGAAATGAAAGCCCGATGCCCTTTGACATGGACTCTCATGAGTGCACACATGAGGAACCATGTATTTTGGCACCTACTCCATCCATAGAAATTATCCCCAACTCATCTATTGAGGAACCAAGTCGCAATAAAATACCCTATATATAGGAATTACAAATATTAGAGATATGATCAAATCCTAACAAATCAACTAATAATACTCTTAACTAATACTAACCTGAAATATAAATAATTATTATTATTCTAATAGGCTTTTCAAGAATGGTTGAAGAACAAATCTAGTGCGCATCCATCTACAAAAGAGATTGATAAATATCTCGATGACGGGTTGGATGCAAGTGGAAAAGGTTTTGATGTCTTGAACCACTGGAAACAACATGTGACACGTTTTCCACGTGGATGCTAACTACAGATGAAAGTTATATGTAAAGACTATTTCTCCCACTTGTTATGAGGTGTCAGTGTACAATCAATACACACATGCACATGGGATGTCAGAACAAAAAATTGCAAGAAAGCTCCTTGCTCAGTGGTTGTAAGCATCATCCAACCAATGTGAGTATGTGTGTCAGCAAACTAAGTTTCAGTTCAAGTATCCCATTATTTAGTATTGTATTTATCCTAATATACACCTAATTACATAGTGTTGACATCGAATACAATCCAAAGCAAATAATAGATAAAATGAGAACAGAAAAGAAGATGCCCATTAGTTATTGGACATCATGGATGTCAGCAAAAATTGCCCAAGAAAGAGACAAAGGGACAACATAATAAAATTTTGCTGACTTGCCATCGTTTTGCCACATGCTTATGAAGAAAAATGATGGAACTGTGGCATTGATTTCAACAGACAATGCTGACAGGTTTAAATACTTATTTTTATCGTTTGGACAATGAATTTGGACATTCCCTGTTTTGAAAAAGGTATGACATTATCAGTGTCAGCAAATAGTCTCCTTACTCCATTTTCATTGTTTCACTGTCATCACCCAACTCACCTTCTTTCTTTTACAAGTTGTTGTTATTGATGGGACATTTTTAACTGGGAAATATAAAGGAACATTGCTTGGAGCAGTTGCACAAGATGCAAATAGGAATATTTACCCCCTTGCATTTGGTATTACTGATACAAAAAATAACAACTGTTGGGAATGGTTTTTCTGGCAGTTGCTGAAGGTAGTTCCTCCATCCAATGATTTAGTGTTCATGTCTGATAGACACTTAAGCATTGCAAGAGCAATTGCCTTGGTTTACCCGAGTAAAACCCATTGCATATGTAGGTGGCACTTGGAGCAAAACATTAGAGCCACCTTCAAGAAAAGATATCTGACAAGCTGATTTAAGCAAGCAGCAGAGAGTTACACTACTACGGGCTTCAATACCTATTTTGACAGCATAAAGGGAAGTTTCCCAAAGCTTTCAGAATATTTACTGTCAGTAGGAGTTGAAAGGTGGGATAGAGCACATGCAACATACAATCGATATAACATGATTACATCAAATAATGCTGAAAGCCTAAACACCATTTTTTAGGGGAAGAAGAATTATCCCATTGTTGCACTGCTGAATTTTGCTACAGAGAAACTCACAACATGGTTTCAAGAGCGAAAGGAAAGGGCATCTAAACATCAAGACCGGTTACCACCAGCAATACTCGATGTGATTAGGAAACTATAAGAGGAAGCTGGAGCATACAGAATTGAGAGGATGGATGAATATAAATTTGAGGTAAAAGGGCAAGGGTCTCAAGCAATAGTCGACCTGTCAGCACAAACATGCACTTGTAAGTTTTTCAATATAGAGAAGATCTCTTGTGTCTATGCTCTTTCATCCATCGTAACCATAAAGGCAAATGTATCAGACTTTGTTTCCAGTTTTTACACAAATGAGGCTTGGAAATTAGCATATGATGAAACAATATATCTAGTGCTGAAAGAAGACGAAGCAAATGTCCTTGATGCATTAAGATCTATCAAGTGTTACCCTCTTATTGTTAGGAACAGACCAGGAAGACCTCCATGGAAAATAAAGGTATCTGTTTTTGAGCTAAAGAGGAGGATGAAGTATTCAAAGTAATGGTGTCAGCAACTGCTCGTTCAGTCTCTATTTATATTATACCCTCCTAATGATGGACCTTGCATACAATGTGATTGTGTTGGTTAAGAGTTACTTTTAAGATTATAGTGTACTTAACACCATGTCAGCAGATACCTTTCAACATTTCCATGTTGAAACACCATGTCTTGTTTCAACATTACCATGTTTTCAAACATTAGATGTCCCTTATGTCAGCAATACGTATATCATCTTGGTTTTGAAACATTATATGTCGTTGGTAACTATGTCAGCTTCGTTTTAATATAAAATGTCACATTTTATCCCATTAGATATTAACTATAACCAAATACAACACTGTATCATAGTCATTGCAACACAGTTAATTGAGGACAAGCAAACAGTTAATATACTTGCTGGAAACAAGCAAATAGTTTATTGAGGACAAGTACTTTAACAGTACACCATACATATGTTCACCACACCCAAAAGATAGAACATATAAACAATTAATATACTTGCTGACAGATCCAACTACATGTCCATAGTATTTGCACTAACATCTTAAACTACATGGTTATTTAAGCTAATACATGATATTTTAAATTACGAAACTCCAAGTCTCCTTAATCAAGTCTGAACACATGAGTTCTCTGTAGCGGAATAACTTCTCATTGGTGATTGTTGTGACATCTCCACCAAATACAATGGCTTCAATTGCTTTCACTGTAAACACCCCGCAAGCACTCATGCACACATACATACACAAGGAATAAAATAAGGCTGTATCAACACATGCTAACTAGAAATAATGGGGTGTCAACAAATAGTATAATAGTTTTTTAAGAATACAAACCCAAATTTATCATGAACTAGGTCAGGAACCATCCTTAACTTCAAAGAAGTAGAAGTGAGGTTTTCATATATTCCAGCCTTCACCAAGTGTATTGGTAGCCAATGAGCAATCGGTTGTAATAGTTCTTCTAGTACACCCTTAGCAGTAGCATAGATATTGCAATCATATACATTTATCACCTTCTCATCAATTAGAATCTCTAGAGCAACCCAATGCTTGTTGATAATATTGAAAGGTGTGTAAATCTTCTTTGCTGACGCCCACGGTTTACCGTACTTGTCAGGGTAAATACCCAGAAAATAACTCCCAGTTAATGTTGACACAGCCAAATCTATTTCATATGATTCAGCATTGCTTGGCATGTACTTCTGGTAGAAACCCCAATCAAGAACAACACAATCTTCATAATTGGCAGCTTTTTCACGAATTCTCTTCCTCGAATGGTACAAACCTGCTTCAATATGCTACAAAACAAATTAACAAACTATTGTCGACAGTAAATATACATCCATAAATATCACCCAAAAAAAGAAAAGAAAAGGAAAAAAACTAGGGAATGTCATTGTTGTCAGCATAGTTACCCCACAGTCCAACCACATGTCCTTGCTTATAATTGGTTTCAAAAACGATTTATCCACCCGTCCAGAAATGCCAGTTACCGAAAAATCCCTAGAAACAAGCTAACAGTATGAATTACCATATAGTCAACATAATACTTTACAACTAATACCCTGTCAGCACAAAAAAAAACATTGTTTGCTCTTTAGAATACTGTACAAAAACTCGTGATCCTCCTCGCTTATCAATGACTTCTTCCCATTATACTTTGGCAGCCTCTTCTTCTTTTCATGCTCAAATGGAATCAACAAGAAGCTACTAACTTTAGGAATATGCTTTAATCACCTTAATGCTTCAACCTCATCAACTATTGCAAGATCCTTGTCGTATACATCCTAGTCACTTCAGTTCATCTATGTCAGCATCATCCTCACATTCACCATAATCCAAATTGATAATTCCTGCTGGCATAATAGCTTCAGATCCCGTTGCAGTGGGTAAAGTTAATGCAACATCAACCTTCTCATAAACATCTCCTCCATCACCTGATGCAATGTCAACATCCTTAACATCAACACCTACCACACCATCCTTAACATCTTCACCAATACACGTCAGCCTTGTGTCAGCATCATGAATTCCATCATTGATGTCCTTAAACTCTTCACCTTTTGTCTCCATAGACATCAAATCAAAATCACGGCCTAGATCAACAACAAAATGAACTAACTCTGACTCTGATGTCCTCTATCCTTCAACCAAAGTGACGGGAATGACAGTGTCTTCAATTACGCCCTCAACAATCACTAGTGGGAGTTCAATTGATGGAACCTCATCTCTCTCCTCAGCAACCACGTCCTCGGGAATCACATTCATCTTGATGTCAGCAACAACATCTTTTACAATTTTTCTGCTTGATTGATCAATGTTCACAATTGATTGTGACCTTGCAAACATTGACTCGTGCAGTGTAAGCCTGTTCTTTAGTGAGTTGTACTTATCCATCATGTCAGCAACCATTCCCACAATTTCAACAGCCCTATCAATGTGTTTCTCAATATCATCAACACGGGCAGCCAACTCATTTATACGTGCAGGCAGCTCTTCCAGCTTTTTAAGCCGCCTGAGTATATCATTGACCCCACTCAGGAGTGGAATGAGTGTCAGCATTAACATCCACTCTGGCATCGCATTAGGGGGCAACTCTCTAGTTCCAACAACACCATCACCATATGCATCTTTATCAGTAGCATTACCTACTTCCTGCTGGATGTAATCACCATCAACATTCTTTGTTGTACCATCTGTGTCAGCAATTTAACCATCACCTCCACCATCAACGTCAACAAATATATCATTCACTTCAGCATCACCTTGACTATCATCATGGTGGTCAGCAGGTGAAATAACATCATCATGGATATAAGCATCACCAACACCTAGACTATCATCATGGTGGTCAGCAAGTGGAATAACATCATCATCAATATCAGCATCATCACCACCTTGACTATCATCATAGTGGCCAGCCTGGTGTTCAGCAGCCTGTGTGTCACCGTCAACATCACCTTGAACCCCAATAAAAGGTACAATTACATTACATCCCTCTTTAACCACTTCAACAGGGACTAACAGACTACCAACAGGAACTTCGGGAATGGAGGAGGACTTCTTGGAAGGACTACTATTATACAAAAAGGTACAATTCCCTATGCTTCCCGTACACTTCTTCCTCTTTTGGAAAACATATTGTCTATCCTCATCTGATGTATTGTATATATCTTCTGGTTGTTCAGCCATTTCTGTTTCAGCACCACGCTTCTTTGAATCCTTGACTGAACTCTTGGTGCTTGTCTCTGTCTCAGCATCAAACCTCATAACTTTTTTAACTTCCTCAATCTTCTTTCTAATCCTCCAAATTTTCCTCCTAATTGATTTTTTAAATTCTATGTCAGAAACAGGGTTGGTTTGTGGAGTACCTGCAAAAGGACCCCACCTTACAAGGCCCCTCTTCAACGGAATATCAGTAGATGTCCCTTTCTGCTTCTTCTTCGAAGGCTAGCTTGCCTGTTTCCACAGGTTTCCTCTTCGTTGGCTTCTCTATGTCAACCGGTTTCTTCCCATCATTTCCTTCGTCAGCACCAAAATCAAGCGTTTCAAATGATTCAACCTTCGAATCCTTGCTGTGTAAAAACTTGTATTTATATGCATACTTACGCATACGACGACATTCATAGAGAGTATGAGTCTCCGGTTGAGAAAACACAAGGTCAGCAATCTGATCAACCACTTCTTCAACCTCTTCTTCAATATAACTCATCCCTAGTGCTCTTGCAAACTCAACGTAATTAGGGAACATCGGTATCTATCATATACATTAAAAATAAGATTAATAAAATAGGTCATCACATATAACCTCCACAATTTGAAAATCTAAATGATGTAATAATCTTACCAAATCACCATCAAATAGCTTGTCAACTTCATTGTAACTATGCCTAACATTACATTGCCAATGCAAAGAATGAGGATCTCTAGCCCTCATCTTGAAATTGAAGTCAAACTTATCAGCCAAGGCTGAGAATGCTTCCAGTATCCAAAATTGTTAAACACAAAAAGGGGTGACACAAAACAGTAAGCATTCATATATGCTAACATAGAATAAGGACTGTTAACACATAATCAAGAAACAAGTAAAAACCACACATTGAAAGCAATCCAATATCCGTACAATTCATAAGAAAGCCTACGTTTGGTGCGATCCATAGTAGATGACTTCTTCAACGACTTCAACAGAAGCTCATACGACTGTCTGCCCCATGGATAGAGTTCAAACTTATCGTCATCACACGCAAGTGATAGGTTCGCCTCACTGACGAGCTCTAATCGCCTAAAAATAACCACCATCTCAATAATCAACAACCTCGTCATAATTAACTTCTTCTTCAACGTCTTCTTCTCCTTTTTGAAACACGTCAACAAGTCATCATGAGAGCACTTCTTCATTCCAAAGAACTCAACATTAGACACTTCCTTCGGCAGGTTGCACATGCATTCTTCACATGGAAGACCAGTGAATACATGGAATTCAACCAAGGAAAAACATGATATAAGTCCATAAACTTTGAACCATATAGTTCCATCTTCTTCTTTGTCTTGACCTGCTGCAACATCATCTAATGTATCAACTGGAAAATAAAATCATGTTATCGCCCTGTGTTAGCACCCATCCCAAGCAACTCTCCCTCAACAGTTGGTAGTGCTCATGTGACAAATGTTCTTTTATAATGCCACAAACTTCAGGACGAGAGTATAGGTTTGATCTAGCATGGAAACGTTCTTTGTATGGAATACAAAACCTCATTTTCTGCTAACAAACAAACACATATCCAATACAAAAATACATTTTAGCATGTGAAGCAAACATGATGACAGACTAAATGTGTTTATATAGTACATAGACTCACATCAAACTTGCATTTATATGTCTCAAGATCACTGGAGGCCCCTGTACACATAACAAAAAAGATAAATACAACAAAATAGATGTCAACACCTACAAATATGAAACACAACCACACACACAAACACTAACAAGCAAACATAAACACAACACCCCACACAAAACATGTGTAATTAGAACAATATGCCAAAAGCGATGTCAGCACTAAAATACAAACACTAACTGCAAACCTCATAACACATACGCAACCACATCTACTATTATGATTACGAACTAACAACAAACATACATCCAACCAGATTTTCAAAACAACGCATATAATCGCATAAATTTTTGAAATAAACCAAAAAACCGCACATAAACTAACACACAGACACACAACACCACATTTATGCAGATAATGAACTAATTGATGAAAATGAGTCCATAAATCAACAACGACACCACGCAACCGTGTATAATCCGCCATTAACCAAACCCTAACAAACAAAATGGACACAAAAGACCAAAATGAGTACCTACGATGATGTCCATACTCAAAATTCTTCGATTACACACACAGAGCAACCAGAAATCGTTCCTTTTCAACCAAATCAGTAGATGATCGAAGCGAGAATGGGAGAGAAATTGAAAACCGAGAATAGGAATGGAAGAGAACAGTTAACATCTTTTAAGTTAGCCGTGTGTTTTAAAAGTAGACAGTTTTCTAAATTTTACAAAAAAAATTGACACTTCCCTAATTTAGTCGAAAATTTGCACCTTCGGCGCAAATTTTCTCATTTACTAACCCTTTTGCCCCTTTGGGGTTGTTCATCATACGAAACCAAAAAAAAAGAAAAAAATTATATATATATATATAGGGATTGACTCCGGTGAAAACCTCAAATTGTGGTAAAAACCGTGAGAACTACTTTATAGCTTGGTTTATTTGAAACCTGTGCTAAAAACCTCAATTACAGTGACTTTACAACTCAGTTCAATCTAAAAACCGCGCTAAAAACTCCAGTTTTAAAATAACACATGACTTTATATCTCGTGAAAAACCTAAAAACCGTGCTAAAAACTCATGTTTTAAAATTAAATTAGTGACTTTATAGCTCGGTTTTATTCAGAACCGGGCTAAAATATGTGACTTTATAGATCGGTTCTATTCAGAATCGGGCTATAAAGCTAGTGAATCAGGCTAAAAAGCCGGTCCTCACAGGTTTTTACCGCAATTTTGGTTTTCACCGGAGCGCACCCCTATATATATATATATATATACACACACACACACACACACACGCGTGATGTGCGCGCAAATTGCCATATTTTCTATGCACATTTAAGTCCATTTTATCATTCTTTAGCATGCATATTAATGGGAAAACATGGGATTAGTGTAGTTTGTGCATTATTGTCAAATATATGGGTCTGCACGAGTTTCTATGTGATTTCGCAGAAAACATGATGAAAATGGACAGATTTGAAAGAGCGGAAAAAGAACTCAAAGTCTTCTGAAGAGGTCGAAATCGACTAAAGGACCTCGACATCGAGTGCAGTAGAGAGGCAGAAATCGAGCAAGAGTGAAGCAGAGCATGTCGACATACAGAGGTCGATATCGATGTCCCATGGTCGATATCGAGTACCTAGATCGAGCTAAATGATAGAAGTCTAGTACCAATCCTAGTAGAAGAAGGAGAGCTCGAGATAAGATAAAAGAGAGGTCGATATCGATATCACTAGGTCGATATCGATGTTGTTTAGCAGAGAAGTCCGACTCAGATTTTGATAGAATTCTATCCGAAGCTTACACGTGTATCCTAAAGTCGAGATTTCCTATCTTTCACGTCAGAGTTATCACATGAGCTGTTTTACCATAGAACTTTTAGTTTTTACTTATTTATGTTTTATCTTAGAGAATAAAGATAAAGTTTCGAGTCTTTGGATAGCAAAGTCCGATATCTATATCTAGAGGCCGTTAGGGCTGAGTTTAATCATCCACACACGCAGAGAATTTCAGTTTTCAATAGAGAATCTGTAGAGGGAGAGAGAGGAGGCCGAGTTGAGGTTGGTGGAAGCGAGAGCAGAGATTTGGCTTGATTCGGTTGTAATTTCTTTCTTTTGCAATACAAAGTAGTTTTCTTTCAATGATGATGATGAGTTGCATAATGAGAAGCGAGTAGTCAACCCACTTCTAGGGTCGGGGTGAGGCCGACGATAGCGATGTAGGGTAAGTGCATCAAAGGTATGACTTTTATGCGATTCCGTCTTCTATCCTATGCATGATCCTTTGCGAAAGTTAGGGAGATTCATTATTTGCATTATTGAAGCGAAAGCCACTCATACTGTGAACTTGGATTACTCATGAATTGGATAGTAACTCTTAGGAATTATGTGAGAGCCTCTAATCACCTAAGTGTTGGTAACGAAAGTTATTTGACGGAAAGACATTAAATTTCATAACTTTAGCTTCAAACTTGCATTGTTATCGTTGTGGCATGAAACCCCGACTTTGGAAGCTTTTAGTTAATTGAATTTCATATAAAAGTTAAGTTTTGCTTCTGTTCATCTTTTCTTAACCATTCTACGCTCTTCGGACACTTTTCCGACAATAGGTTACGCTTTGCAGTTTCTGTGACAAACATTGAAATCGACTGTAAAGGTCGATATCGATCACTAATGTCGATATCGAGGTTCTACTCGACATCGATATGTATTGCTTGTCTTATGCAGGAACTTGGCTGGAAATTGACCAGAACTGAGGTCGATATCGACCCGATACATCGATATCGAGTGTCTTCTGAGGTCGAAGGCTTGATCGTGATTACAACAAGGGAAGCGTTGACATACCTCCTCGTGGATTCGATCCTGAATTACCCTACCACTGCATCGGGAGGGATTCTTGTATCATTTGATTGATAAGGGAGTTAGCATAGTTGTGAATTATATTTGAATATTTGAATCGCATCTCCCTCCCATTACGAACAACGCGTGCACACACACAATTAGAATAATAAAAAAGTTTTGATCAATCTTTCGAAAACTCGCCCGATGAGGGCTAAACTATATCCCAAAAGAGCTTGAATAATTCCCAAAAGGGCTTCAATAAAATCCCGAAAGGGACTCTTGGTGCTGCTTGCTTGGGTGGTTCTCGGCCGTGGAACTAGTTGCTATTGGCGTTCCTTCTCCAAGCTGGGTCTCTATCGTCCAATGTTGGGTCTGGTTGGGGTCGCGGCGGTGTGTATCGAGGCAACTCCGCGATACAAAAATTTCCTTGGAAGATTGTCTTCACTGCCCACAGGGTCTCTTGATGTACCGATGGCCAACGGTGTCACTGTTTGGTGGTGCTTGGCATCAGCTCTTAGTCTATGTTGTCCCTAGCGTATTTGGTTTGGGTTTGCTTGTTTCGACTGCATCTATTTGCTTTCCACCATTTGTACTACACCTGTTTTCTGTGTAGTTCGTTGTATGTTTGACTTAGTCGACCTCTCGAGGTATTGGGTCTGTCTGGCCCTCGAATTATTTCCTTATATATATATATAGGATCCCATGTAAGCAGCCCGGCCTTACGGTGTAATTTATGAGCAGAGAAATTATTCGTAGGTACCGAACGATTATTCGTGTATAATAATGTAATTATTCGTATGTACGAACAAATGTAATTATTCATACGTAATAAAATATTATTCATATGTATGTACATACGAATAATCACTTGGTATCTACGAATAATGTCACTATTCACAAGTTACTTTTAATCTCAACCGTTTGATCTTCTTAATCCGACGGTCTAGATTTGCATTGTGTATCATGTTAACAAATTTGGGCCATTGAATTAAGAAGATCAATGGATGAGATTAAAAGTAAATTCTGATTATTCATTGGTATAGAGAGATTATTCGGTGAAATGAAATTAGTCGGTGGTATTGGGCGATTATTCGTTAGAATAAAAGTTACATTTTTTACACTTTTTTACAGATGAATAATTATGTGAAAATAGATGAATAACCATGAACAAATAGACGAATAATTTATGAGTACATGATATACGATAAGGGTTGTGTACACCAGAACTAGACCTGTGCAAACGCGGGTAGGCCTGCTCGGCCCGCCCCGCCCGCCCGCATTAGCGGGCGGGCTTGGACATGGGGAAAATCCACCGGTCCGTGCCCGCAACGGGTGCGGGATTGGACATATCAATCAACCCGTTACGGGCCGCTAGGTCCGTAACGGGTACCCGCCTTTTTTATATTAAAATTAATATATGTATATGTATGTAATAAATAATATTAATTATTCTTTAAAAAAAACAGTAACTAATCTATACATTATATATATATATTATATATATATATATATGTAATGTAATATATATATGTAATATATAGTACTCATACAGTAACCATATACATTTAAAAGGAATACATATACATACACAGTAACTATATATATGAAAGTATTCATTTTAAGAACAAATAAAAAACAGTAAGTATATATATTTAAAAACAAATAAAAACAGTAGGTATAATATTAATATATATATATATATATATATATTAAAATTGATTACAATAGGCTTAATATAGCTTTAATAAGAAAAATTGATTAGGTTTGCGGGTACCCGCGGGCTACCCGCACCCGCATTTGCAGACGGGCTTGGACACGACTTCCAATCCGTTAAACGGGCTTAGCCCGGCCCGCGCCCGCAACAACGGGACAAAATCTCGGGTAAAACCCGTCCCAAGCCCGGCCCGCGCCCGCGTTTGCCCAGGTCTAACCAGAACTAACATATATATATATATATATATATAAGTGAAAATTATACATAAGTGTTTCAATTCTCATTTAAAAAATGTGTACAAATGTGTATATATTGGAAAACTCTTTCCCATAACTACAACTTTTACATTGATGTTAGAACCAAATCTGAAAAGCAGGTGAATATTAAAGCATGAATCCAAACTTCGCGATTGCGCATTTCAAATATTAAAAAAAAGTGCGAATTCGCAATGCACGTTTGTAAAATCTGAACATTCGCACTTCGTGGTCGCGGTTGACCGCAAACTCGTATTTCGTGGTCGTCATCTATACATGTATTTGACAAGATTTTCACTATGTAAATATGAGTTCTGCAATAATATTGGGACAATATTTGCATAACTCAAGAGTATCTCAGATTGAAATGTCCAAATATTAATAAATGCTCAGTAACTTAACTTTTTTTCCATTTTGTGGTGGATGAGATGTTAATTTAATTAGTTATGTTGACAGACAGTTCGTTTGTTGTTTCATCGGTCTATTGTGTTGTCCGGATTGAAAGATTTACATAATAACTGGTTTAACATGTTGAATATTAGCATGTTCAAGTTTTTTCTTTGCTCTTGACCCAATTTAATAATAATTTCTGAAATAAAAAAACTTATTACTTCATCCTTTCGCGAAAACTTGTCACTTTAGTTCTGGACACAATATTTAAGAAATATTTAAATTGTCTAAATTGTCCCTACTTTTGTCTTAATTATTTCAAAGCAAACTACAATCACATTTTTTAAGGTAATTTAAATTTTAAATAAATTAAGATAAATTGAGAAATATATGGGTAAAATATCTAAAGTGATAAGCTTTTTTAAAAAAAATTAAAATTCTAAAATGACAAGTTTTCACAAACGGAATGAGTTTATAATTTCTTTGATTTCCCCCTACCAATTTGTGTCTTATTAATAAGTTCACTCGTGATTTCCTTATTAGGAAAATAATATATATTATTATTATTAGGATTTAATTATTTTCATTATTTAGGGTTAGAATTAGTCAAGGTAGTTAGAGTAAATCTCTCCCCACCTTCTCCATCATCAGTTCATTGTACGCTCTATATATTTCATTCTACTAATGAATAGAATGTGTGTTCTTCAACACCAATTCAACATGGTATCTGAGCCTTTCGCCTAATGGCTTTGATCCTCTCCAATTTCCGCCTCAGGGCAACTATCCTCCAACTTTCGGCACAAACCAATGCTCCGGCATGTTGCCAAGAAACATATTCAACGGCTTAGGCCACCACAAAACCGCCTCCGAGCAATCTAAACTTGGCTCTGGCCATTACAAAACCGCTTCCGCTTGCCTGCCACACCAACCAAAATTTTGGCTTTTGTCATTCCAATTTCGGCCAAAACCATGTCGGCCTTTAATTTTGTTTTTGATTTTCGTTGGCCAAACCATATCGGCCACACAAAATTGCCTTCGGGCTAATCCAATTTCGCTAGAAAATCCTTGATGCCTCTTCCATGGCGTCCTACCACCACTTTCACAAAGCCCTACTGCAACCACCGAGCCACAACAGCCGCCAGGAGGCCAACGCCGCCAGAAACCGCTACCACCTTCCCTCCCATTGCAGATCAACACCGACAGGTCACCTGCGCCACCCTCGCTGTCGCGACTAGGGGAATCGTCGGAGCTTGACACGCAACCAGCAACCGCACCCAGCATCGTCTTCTACCTAGACGCCGTCCCCGCCAAGCCGCCAAGGGTTCATCGGAAGATCCCTAGCCCGAAGAAGGGGTTCTCACACAACCTGTTCGAAGATCCTCAAAGTTGGATGCGGGTCAACAACGCCTTGAATTGCGCTAGTCGTGCAACACCTTCAACAATAATTGTTTTTTTTTACACAAAAAAAACTTTTATTTATGGTTTATTCCATATTTATCCAGTTTTCAGTTTCGATATTTCTTGCTTCAACTGTGAGATAATATTAGGAAAATAATATATATTATTATTATTAGGATTTAATTATTTCCATTATTTAAGGTAGAATTAGTCAAGGTAGTTAGAGTAAATCTCTCCCCACCTTCTCCATCATCAGTTCATTGTACGCTCTATATATTACATTCTACTAATGAATAGAATGTGTGTTCTTCAACACCAATTCAACATTCCTGACCCAAAGTGCTTAATTATCACTCCACATTCTTATCACTTTACACTACATGTGCATTCTCCATAATAAAAACCATGTGGACACAGTACTATAGTGGGGGGTTGTAGTACCAGGGGCGGAGCCAAGAGGGGCTGAGGGAGCATGGGGCACGTGCCCCTTCTGCTTCCGATGAATCACCTGTGTAATAGCATTGTTATGATACTACCTTCGACAAAACTTGATGTTTTACTATTCACGCACACTTTTTTAGGAGATAAAAAATATATTAAATATCTAGTTTTTTTAATAATTTTTTTAACAATTTTGTAATTATTATTAATAAGTACAAACTTGTTAAAAAAGTTCTTAAAAAAAGTGAATATTTTATATAGTTTTTATCATTCTAAAAAAGCGTTCGTGAATAGTAAACGACAAGTTTTGCCGAATTATAGATATACTAATCATTTTAATTTTATTTTAACAAACTATAATTTTTTATATTTTACTTAGGTCATGTTTATCAAGGGATACTGCAGATATTAGGAATACTAATATTTTATTCTTTTTTTCCGCCACATTATTCTAGCATCTCATTCTCATTTTCTCCACTCTATCAATAACATTCTTAACATCCCAAAATCCATCTTTTACTGTCAATTCAATTTACAAATATACTTCTCTCCAACAACTATTTTCATTCTCGATGATGTTATTATATTCATTTTTTATACCAATTCATGTCTCTACATTTTTTTATTCTTCCCAATTCTTCCATAATTATAATTCGATTTTTTGATTTTATTTTGCATGATTATAGTCAAAGATAAATATTTAAAACAATATTTTCAAATATATTCGAAATCGATGTCTACATGTAGATAAAAATGTATCTAGTGTGTGGTATTTTTTTATTTTTTATTTATTTTTTTTACATTTTTAATACCAAAATATGTATTTTAAATATGTGAAACATATATACACTTGATTCAATCGTAGCCATCCAAATGTGGCCCAAGCAGCCGCTATACCTGCCCTCCACTCCCATGCTACCATGTGTCTGCTAGTGTCAGATTTTTTGCTGCATTAGAAGTTTTGCAACGCAGCGTGCAACATCATTATCTCCCCTCCACGACGTCGATTTGGGCTTGTTTCTTCCAAAAAAAAATTTTTGTCCAGCTCACCTGACACACATGGATTAAATTACTTCTAGTATCGATACTCTCCTAGTATCGATCTAGTATCCCTCACACCGCTTTCCTCCTTTTTTAATAATAAATCCCCTAGTATCTCTAATAGTTTTCTACCCGTTAAACATGCCCTTAGATTCATATTATCATTCATCTCGAAAACTTCAAAACCATGTTATATTACTTATAATTTCGACAATTAGGTAAAAAGTTACGCAAATTTAATTTTTTATATTTGATTATACATTATTACATATTAAGAGGACACCAATTTAAATATTGACTCAACGTTTATTCTATTGTGTTTTCTATCCTTATTTTGTTAGTTTTCGTTTCTTCGACTATTTCATTTATTTATTTTTATTTTTATTTGTATTTTTATTTTTTAACGGGAAAAAATGACGATGTTTTAACATAAACTGAAGACGTCTTATTTTAAGATAATATCATTTGTTATCGTAATTTTTATGCTGCTTTAACCTAAACAGCGACATGTATAAAATTGTGCTCCATTCAAAAAATTTGTGCTTGTACGTTATTCGGTGCCTGTGTACTTAGCAGTGTAGTAAGTACAGGTATCTTATAATCAATCAATAAATACTTATGGAGTGGACTATTATACGGAGTACTGTAACAAGTACTCCGTATTTAATACTCCATCTGTTTGACAAAACTTGTCATTTTAGGGTGTTATTTTTGTTCAAAAAAACTTGTTATTGTAGGTATTTTGCCCTTCACTTTACAAAAATGTCATTGATATGATTGATAGTTTGTTAGTTGTAGTTTTCGATAAAGTAAAAAAAAATGTAATAATCGAGGGTAAATTAGTATATTTGTTAATTGTCTTAAAACTTGTAAAATAAGCTAAAATGACAAGTTTTGCCGAATTGAGGGAGTAGTAATCAGAAAGTATCCAAAGTTAGATCCTTTCGACTTCAGCACCCAAAAACAACAGAACATCCTTTATGGGTGGGGTTATAGATGGGTTTATAATGGAGTAATCCTTTATGGGTACTAGTATAATTTAATGATCAAGAGTACGTACGGATTTTTTTTTTTTTATGAAAGTGTACGTACGGATTTTAAAATAAGGAGTATATTTATATAATATAATTATTTTGTACAGATTTTAAAACAAGGTAATATACTCTATCTGTTCACTTTTATTTGTTTTTTTACTTATTATGCTCGTTTTTTAGGTGATAAAAATTATATAAAATATTTATTTTTTTAATAATTTTTATATCATACTTATTACTAAAAAATATGAGATTATTAAAAAAATTACTTAAAAATTTAATATTTTATATAGTTTTTATCATTTTAAGAAAACGTGCATGAATAGTAAACGACAAATAAAAGTGAACGGATGGAGTAATTATTTTTTCTCAATTTAGGTGAATTTTTAGTGATATAACTATAAAATCATAAAAACTGAGATAAAATAGTAATATAATTGAACATGCACTTATATAAATTGAGATAAAATAATTACATTATTTTTTTTTGATTAGGTAAAAATTCGGATATGACGACGTCGTTATCCGATGGCATCATTGCGGATGAGGTCGGCAAGACTAGGATCACAGTGTAAGTTGGGATTATTGATTACATGGGCAAGATGTGCAACCCGATCAGCCACGCAATTACCGGAACGAAGAGTGTGTGAGTACGAAACTTCGCTAATCCCAGCGATGAGAGAACAGATGTCAGACATGACGAGTTCGATCTCCCATGGACATTTCAGACCTTTATTGAGGTAATTGATGATAATGAGGGAGTCGCCTTCTATGATGAGTTTGTCGATGTTCAATTGTTTAGCACTTACAATACCTCTTCTAAGGGCCAGGGCTTCTGCCATTAGGGGCGTTTGTTTTCCAATTTTTCCCCCCTAATTGCCATAATTGTACCTCTATCGTTGCGAAAGACAAAACCAATAGAGCTGTGTCGGTTAGGGCTGGCTGATCCATCGAAATTTAATTTTACCCAGCTAGATGGTGGTTTCTTTCATTTCGTGTTGTTGTTCCTTCTCCTACCATTCTTGGTCCTTTTCTTCTGTTGTTTGTCATGGTTTTGTTCGTCATGCACTTTGCATGCCTTAATCCAATTTTGACGATGCATTTCCACTCTTTGGTTAAATCCTGCTTCCGAAGGCAGTTTCTCTTGTTGGAAGACGAATAAATTTCTGGTCAGCCAGATTGTCCACCAATTGAAAGCCAGCTGTTGTTTTTCATCATATGTTAATATTTCTCCAATTTTTGACATTAGAATCTTGATGTTCCTAGAGGACCTAATCTCATTCTCAATTATTGTTTTCACACTATTTTTGTAACGGCCCGGATATAAATATCCGAGATACGTTTCGAAGGTTGGATACCTTCGTTCGGATGTTGCAATTCAGGTACGGGTCGAGGTTTAAAACCTCTAAAGATCAATCAGTATTCAAAGAGGGGGTTTCGAACCCCAATCAAACGAAGTCACGGAAATTCAATTTAAGCGACAGTAAAGCGGAAGTAAGATTTAGATACAAGAGCCACGACAGAGCCGGGTCAAAACCAAAACATATATTCTAAAGTCGTATAGCCAAATTAGCGGGGTTAGACAGATTCTTTGCAATCGCCCGGGGGATTTTCCCACGCCATAGAGACAGGGAGCAATCATACCTAAAAACAAGTGGTGCGAGCGGGATTAGACCGAGACCCCAACACACCCTGTCCCGCAAGCAAACATACACATACGCTAATATAAAGATGCTTTGATGCAATGCGGAATTTTAATCACACTAACATGCTCCTAATTTACAATATGCGAAAAAGAACTGTAAAGGCGCCCAAAGAATGCCAAGTGGCATATCCCCATATCTCTGTATTTCCCGTACCCACTCCGAGGTAGGGCGCTCGACCTCAGCCGAACCGTAATAGATATATTCCCGTACCCACTCCGAGGTAGGGCGCTCGGTCTATGCCGAACCGTATTAGAGATTTATATGTATCATACTCATCGACTCGATCGGGGACCGAAACGGTATCAAACACGAATGCCCCCATGACCCTAGCAAAGACTCTAAGACTCACAGATAACGGCCGTTCTGTATTCAAACACACAAAGTAACCGAATGCTCATTCATAAGTGCAATCCTAGCATGATACTACATGGCATGCTTTAATGCTTATGCAACACCTAGTATGTCATATATTTACAAGCAGGTATTCTCTTTCGAATCTGAGTAAGCCCATAAAGGAACTTACCTGGAGAAGCGCATAATCCAAGAAATAATCAGCAATAGCAAGCAATCCAATCATGTCACAAATCACCTAGCATATATCATAAGATGTGCATAAGTCTACGTCTAACTCACACAAGGCGCCCCTATCTATCGCACATAAGTTCACATAACCATATAATATCACACCTTAACATTTCATCATTATCCTCTCAACTCATCTCATCATCTTCCTTATTCATTTCCACCAATCAACTCATATCATCTTAATCCTTCCATTTTACCTCATTATGCTCATTTCATGTTTATCTCAACATATAATATCTCATCCATAATCTCATTCAATATCTAATATCTCATAATCTCAACATTTTATCATTTCAACTCATCATTATACCCTATCCCCATCATTTAGAAATCATGCACCATTATTATTATATATAAGTCATATTCATACTCTAAGGTATATTCATACTCAAATCATCACATCATATAATATATCATAACAATATGAACATATCATAATTTATATACGCACAAGGTAGACAAGTAAGTCAATTCCCAAGTTTTCCCAAACCCTTAAGTCTTAAAATAAGTCAACGCAATAAACAAGGAATTCCTTTAAATCTTACTTAGCCAAATCCCGACATGAAGCATTTGAATCCTTAAACCAATTTCCCAAAATTATATTATTAAAATAATCCCGGCATGTCGGTTTTAAAACACAAATCCTTTTGAGGAACATTTTCAAAATACAAGTTTAAGGCTCAATCTCTATTTAAAACGTTTTCTCAAGTCATCAAAAATCCATTCATAAACATTGCTCTTTAATCAAATTATATTATTATTTTATCAAAATAAATCTGACAGTGTTAGAATATTTTCAAAAATCCCTCCTTAAGGTTATTAAATCAATTCTCGACTTTTGAAAGTATTTTCCAATTTCCTTTTTCAAATTCGAGTTCGATCAATATATTTTTAAATCCCAACCATTTTAAAGGTCATAATTCTAAAATCACCTTATAAAACATAATATAATAACACATCTCAAAATATTACTTTTAAAACCCCTTATTTTTCCAAATCCAAGTCCAAATATTATATTTTTAATCTCCACCATCATAATAATATTATATCCTCAATTCTCAAAATAATATTATATAATATATATATTCCAAAACCGGGCCTTATTTTAAATTACACAAAATCAGATTTTCATTTTATAATATAAGCCCAATCCCCTTTTTCTCCTTTTAAAACAACCAGATCCGGCCCATAAATAGGCCCAACCCGTTACCCATTTTCGGATCCAAGAGACTCAACCCGCATCCATTTAAAACTGAACCGGTTTATTTAAAACAGAAGAGGCTGAACCGGACCAACAAAATAAAACCCAAACCGGACATTTACTGTTCATCTTCCCCAGAAGAGCGCTCCGCTCGAAAATGGAGGGGAAAGAGAAGGAGAACGAGCAGCTCGCCGGCGGTGGCTCAGAGCTCCGAACATCTCCCCGACCCACAGACATGGAATCAACAAGGAAAGGAGGAGAAAGAGAGGTTCCTCACCGAGGGGTTCTTCGAGGTCGTCGGAGATCGATCGGATTCGTCGAAGGAGGAATCGATTCCTTCTTGGCCTAGGACGAATGAAAAGGGAGTAAAGGTGCGGCTTTACAGTGTTTCGAAGTGAAAGGAAAGGACTCGAAGCTTTACCGAAGGTTTGAAGCAAAACAGGGTGAATGGAGGAGGAATGGCTCGGCGGTGGAGCTCAAATGGTTCCTGGGCGGCGCTCGGGGGCTTGTAGACGTCGAGGGAAGGTGATGGTGCTGCTCGGCATCCCCGGCTTCCCTGGGCTGCTCCCATGGATCATCGGCGTCTAGGGAGGCGTGGGAGAGAATGATGCTGATGCGACGGACCGAGCTCGGAGGCGCTCAGGTGCTCGCTCGGGGCTGCGCTCAGGGAGTGCGCCCGAGAACCTGGAGCTATGGTGGCTAATGGTGCCTGGAACGAAGGTGAGTGATGGTGGTTGTGATGTCTCGGACGAACAGGAGGGGAAGAGAGGAGAAGAAGAGGGAGCCTGGGGTTGTGTGGTACGTCTGGGCATCCAAGAGCAATGAGGGAGATGCTGCAGACTTCTCATGCTTCTGTAAAGCCAGGAAGCAATCGAGCTCTATCCCTACTATGTCCACATTGATCCTGAATGATGCTACAGTGGCGTGGTTGTTGCTTGGGTTAGTTGGGGAAAGGAACAGAGAGAAATCAGGAAAAGGAGGGGGAGCTGGCCTCTTCATTTTCAGGTAAGAGGAGGAGAAAGAGACAAGTAATGAGGGTGTGGTCCCAGAAGCAAAAATCTCAAAATATCTGGATATAAATCCCGAAACCCGCTCTTCCGACATTATCCCATCGTAACTAAATTTTCAAATTCGAATCCTAAAGAATTCGTTTTTTTTAATCCGATTCGAAACTTATGCCGGAATTTACTTCGGAATAAATAGAATTTAATTGCTCGCGAACAGAAATTATTTTTTGAAAATTTTTCAAAGCTTAGAAATTAAATAGAATTTGAATCATTACCACTTCGGAAATAAATTCTTAATTCACAAATAATAATTAAAATTTTTCGGTCTTTACAATTTTTTAGACTTATGACGAATGAACTATATTTGCACTCAAAGAACAAGTGCACAGAATCTTCATGGTGATGGTTACACATAGCACAGTATGATGGGATTGAGAGTCCCGTATGTGTCAGATTTCCAGCAGTAGGTAAGCCATCATGGCAAACTTTCCATAAGAAATTTTTAATTTTAGGCGGGGTATCAATTTTCCAAATCCAAGCGTTATCGTCTTTCGTAGTCTCAGTGGCGTTAGTAGCTAATCTGTAGGCACTTGAGGTTGTGAACCAGCCTTTATTGTCCGGCCACCAATACAATCTGTCCTCAATAGAACTAATGGGTAGGGGTATGTTACAAATTTGTTGCACAATGTCATCCTGCAGGACTTCATTAAGTTTCCGGCTACACCAAGAGTTGTTGACTATGAATTCATCCACTCTAGAGTTTAAGTTTATATTTGATGGGTCAGTACAGTATTCCCTTAGCGGATGGGGTGGCCCCCAATTATCTTCCCAGAACTTGATCGATTTTTCGTTCCCTACTGTCCAGGTGAGCCCTTTTTTAAATGGGGTGATTAATCTCCTTAGCTGTGACCACTGCCATGAGGCGTTTCTATTGTCATCGTAGTTAAGAATATGTGTTTCTTTCAGATATTTTGAAGTGATAATTTTGACCCAAGCGTTGTTTGGTTCCGCCAATATTTTCCATAACAACTTCATTTATAAAGCGATATTCATTCCTTTTGTTTTCCTCAAGCCCAGTCCCCCTGAATCTTTTGGCTTACAAATTTTGTCCCAACTGATCAGTGGTTTGTACTGTAAGCCCTTATTCTAAAAGAAAGTCCTATTTATTTTGTCAAGGCTTGAGTGCATTGATGTTGGGAGCATGAAGCTTTGCATGGTATATAGTGGTTTTGCCGATAAATTAGAGTTGATTAGAACCGAACGACCCTGCTGAGACAAAGTATTAGCTTTCCATTTAGCAAGTTGTGTCGTTGTTTTGTTGATGATTTTTTTCAAATGTGGACTTGTTGACTCGACCATTTATGATCGGACATCAAGATATTTATCTAGTTTTGTCTGATTAGTTATATTTAGAGATCTTTCAATACTCGGGAAGCGGTTTCTAGCAATCCCAGGAGAGCACTAGAACGCTGATTTCGCATAATTGATTTTCTGTCCTGAGTTTTGGCAGTATTCAGTCATAATCATTTTGACCTTTTCTCAAGTCTCCATATTTCCTTTGGAGAATATAATAATGTCATCTGCAAATGATAGAAAGGGTATTCTGACCGTCGAGCGGCCGAACGAGAACCAAATACCAGAATTGTTCTGATTAGCCTCGGCCGATAATTTTCTGGCAAGAACCTCTGCCCCAAGGATAAATAGAAAGGGGGAGAGTGGGTCGCCTTACCGTAGACCTCTCTTTGCCGGGAATACATCCGTTGGGCCATTATTGACTAATACCGAGAAGGAGACAGTGGTTACACATTCCATAATCAGTTCAATGAATTTACTGTGAAAGCTAAATTTTTTAAGAACGCTTGTTGTGAATTCCCAATCTACACGATCATAAGCTTTCTCCATGTCAAGTTTAATGGCAAGCCACCCATCCGCTCCTTTCCGGTTTTTGAAAGAATGGAATATCTCATGTGCAATTAACACATTATCCTGTATTGCTTTGTCGGACACAAACGCGCCTTGGAGTGGGTGAATTAATTTGCCAATCACCATTTTCAGCCTCTCAGTGAGAATTTTGGAGATTATTTTATAAATGGTAGAGCACAGAATAATAGGTCTGTAATCTCCCGTTTTGGTGGGGTTGTCACATTTAGGCAATAATGTGATGAATGTGTGGTTGATTTGTCAGAGGAGCTTGCCCGAATGAAAAAAGGCTTTAACTGCTCGAATGACATCCGTCCCAACAATATTTCAGTATGCTTTATAGAATTCAGCTGTCATGCCATCTGGCCCTGGCGATTTATTTTGTCCTAAGGAAAATACCGCATTCTTGATTTCTCCATTAGATGGTTGTTCAATAAGTCGGATATTTTCCTCATTAGTAATTGATGAGGGGATTAATTCCAAATATTTATCTAATAGCCTTTTGTTAATTTGTTCTCTAGAAAACCTAGTCATAAAATCCTGTCGGATCTCATGTCGTATATTTTCTTCACCAAAAATCAGAGTTCCTTCAGAAGTTGTGATTTGTCGAATAATTTTCCTATTTCTCCTTCCCGAAGCTATTCTATGAAAGTATGCTGAATTGCAGTCTGTCATTCTGATACGTTTGGCTTTAGCTCGTTGACCCCAATAGTCTTTCTGGTATTTTAAGAGTGATTCTTTTTTCCTAATGAGTGTCGTTTCCTTTGTACTGAGAGCATTTGCTTGATTCAAATAATTCTTAGCTTGTAGTGCAATAAGCTCCTTTTCTACATTCTGAATTTGTCTGAAAATATTCCCTAATGTATATTTATTCCATTCCTTGGCATTTTGTTTAACTATCCTAATTTTTTAGACTAATCGAAACATAGCGGAACCGTGGCAATTTGCCCGCCATGCTTGTTTAACCACATTGCGGAAATCATTTCTCTTGATCCACATATTCTCAAATTTGAAAGGTGGAGGTCTGAACTGTGTTTGGTTATCAAGTGTTATGGTGATAGGACAATGATCAGAGGTAGAAAAGGCACCATTTGTGGTCACAATATCTGGATATGAATCCAGGAATTGGTGTTGTACAAGGACGCGATCGAGTTTTTCTTTTATATTGTCCACTCCATCCACCATTTTCCTCCATGTATAAGGGTTCCCTACTGTCAGAATACTTAATAGGCCGCATTGATTTTTGAAACCATTTAGTCTTTGAAATCTGTTATAGTTATACATGACTCTACCCATTTTTTCGTTGTTGTCACCAATTTCGTTCAGATCACCGATAACCATACATGGCAGGGTTTCCTTTGAGATAATATTTGTAATCTCATTCCAGAACGCAACCTTATCTGCCGCATTCAGAGGGCCGTAAACAAAGAAAATCATCCCAACAAAATTGTTGCTAACACAAGAATATTTTACTCCAATGATCCGTGGCAAATGAATTTCCACTGTAATTGTTTCGTTAAGTAGGTAGTTCTCATTCCACATTATTCCTAATCCGCCCGATCTACCATTTCCAGCGGACCAAACAGCTTTGTTAAATCCACTTCCAGTACAAGTCTTTTCAAGCGGAATTTTATCTATCATGGTTTCTGCTACCGCCATTAAGGCTATGTGCTCATTCATCCTCATCGTTTTAATTTTTGTCCATATATTAGGTCTTCCAATACCCCTTATATTCCAAAAACAAATTTTCATTTGATAGCTTTAGATTGTATGAAGAAACATGGTGAGCTCTTCATACAGAACCTTTGTACTCCTTTCATTTTATTTACAAGATTACTCATTAAGAAAGTGAATATAGTCATTCCACAGTGTTGGGTCATTAATCGATTTTCGTAGTTGCAGGAGTGATGAGCACAAGATTTTGCTCTAATCATGTTGTTATTAGAGATGGTTTCCTTTGCATTACTAAACCCCTGATATATTATAAACATTATATCATTGAGTAAGATGCATACACCAAGGACAACATGACTAACTAGGACACTTACAATGATCTTGTTACCTTCAAATTTCCTCCTGGCATAAAGATAAGTAGTTAAGCAAAAGAAACCTATACATCCCATAAATTTGACCACACAGATCCATACTCTAACATTGAACAAACTAACAGAAGTCCATACAACAACATGCTTGCATACTACACCTTGGAAACATTGTGGCTTTATTCTTGATTTGGCAAGGAGACACTCAACGCCACCAAAGAGGACTCCCCTCTGCCACACTGGAGATGAAATACACATGCTTCCCCTTCTTCGTGCTACCACCCATCATGGTGGAGCTGGCGGAATCACCTTCCTCGGTCTTCATCTTTCACTTCCCCGATTCGGATTTGGATGAACCACTTATAGTTGGATGATTAGACAGAGCAGGAGAGGCTGCAGGGACCCCAAACTGCTCATGGAGGGACGCGACCAGGCGCTCATGAGTGCTAAGATTGGGCAGGTTGAATTCCACAGATGGAGGAACATCATGAAAGATGACCTCATAGTCAGCTTGAGTAAGGCCAGGGTCTAGTAGGCCATCAGTTACCAGGCATTCCTCCATGAACTCGTCTTCATCAAAATCCAGACACTCTTCATCGTCAATAGCAAAAGCATGAAGACTGGGTTGCAATTCCACCTTGAAGTCAGGATTCTCATCACCTGGGTTTACACAGTTGAAGGGGAGCATAGTAGGTGCCACCACGGATAGAGGAACAGGAGCAATGACATTGCCATTAACCAAGACAGGTGCGGCAGAAACTGAATTGCCAGTAGAGCTCCCAGGGGACTTAGAGGTGGAAGAATCAGAGGAGAGTGTGAAATTCTTCCCAAAGCTTTTCATCAAATCCTCCTTGGAGTGGCCAAACATGGGTGGAGGCCGCACAGGAGGTTTCCTGGCAATAACAGACACCCAGCCGCCACTCCCATCAGCATTGACATTTTCCTCAACCACTGGAGGATTCTCCATAGGTGCTTGCACACCATTAAAAGCACCATAGTTGCATAGGTTCCTTCTCGGACACACCTCAAAAACATGATCATTTGCACCACAACTTCCACATCCGGTAGGAAAATCTTCAAACCACATCGGGTAAGACTCCACTTCACCCATCTCATTGATGACAAAAATCTCCCTGCCAACAATTTTAGTAATATCCACAGACACACACACCTTAGGAAAGTGAAAGCGAGCCCCCTTAGAGTTAAAAGCCGCCACCTTGATGACAGTCCCCAAGCAATTTGCTTTCACAATGTCCCTAAGAATACTCTCATGGACATATTTAGCAGGCAGGCCAGGGAACCTGATCCACAGGTCTAAGAGAGTAACATACTCCGACAGAGGATCGAAATCCAACCTCCAGGGACGGAGGAGGGTGAGCTGTCCAGAGACATGGAAGGGAGGATTGTCCCAGTCCCAGGCTCGGTCCTCAATTTTATCAAAACGTAACTCAAACCAGCTATGAGCAACTGGAATGAGTTGAAAACCTCCAGAGAGAGACTTCCACACATACCTCAATTTCTTTCGAACATCCTTGGCCTCCATAGCATCACCGATAATAGTAGCAAACAGCGAGGACTAGTTCAGTAGGGAGATTTTCTCTTGCACTTTGCCTTGGAATCCAAACCCTGATGCGTAGTATAAATTTTTATTTTGGTTAATGTTAAAAAACGCATATTATTATATGATAAAGATTGTGCTCCCAACACACTAATAAATTTAGAAAAAACAACTCAACTATACTCTGCAAAAAAGATAATTCGCACAAAAACCCCTAGTAAAGAACCATCGGTCATGGCCTCACGCGCCCCCACATTTCCTTAGCAAAACCCTTGGTCGATCTTTTTTCTGTGTGAAATTCCCCCTTCTTATCATTCTTAGGCTCTAATTGGCTGTTTTACGAGCAGAATCTGGCTCTCAGTGCCCAATTTTACGGTGTCGTGCACATTCCAAGGGTGTGGTGTGGTCGCCTTGGCCGACTTCTGCCCCATCTAGGCGGTGTTCATCTTCTTTTCCTATTCTTCGTCTATCTGTGCGGTGTCCAGCCTGTCTCCAGTCCGGTGGTGGTATAAGATGGTCTGTCTTCCTTTGCTTTCCATCTGTTGTGCCTCTACAGGTGCTTTCCCTTCATCTCGCCTCCATCGCCTTCATCGTTTTGGGTCGAGGATGGTCTCCATCTGCATCAACCATCATCTGCATCGTCTCCATCTCCTCTAGCCCCTGGTGCGCTGCTGTAGAGGTCGCCCGACTGCTGATTTGATGAACTCCTTGGCGTGCAAGGTGAGTTTGGTATCCCTTGCACGCCAAGGCCCACAGGGGAAAATTTTAATTAAAAAAAATAAACCACATTTCTTATATTACTCTCGAAAAGGTTTAAGAAATCCCGAAAGGGTTTGAAAAAATTTCAAAAGAACCTGAAAAAACTTTATTACAAAATAAAATAAATAATACAAATCTTTTGGGAAAAAACTATGCATACTTACAGAAAATTCTCAAAAGGGTTAGATAAATCCCGAAAAGGCTTCACAAATCCTAAAGGGTTCTTTGAAAAATCTTTAAAACAAAATTAAATAAATAATACAAAAATCTTTGTAATGTCTCGGAAGGGCTATTTGGTGCATTTTGCACGGGTGGGGTATTGTTGTGCTTCTGATGTGTTAGAGCGATCTTCTTCTTCGTTAGAGTTTTGACGTTTGGAGTCGGGACTGAATGGGGTCGTGGTGGTGTATACCCTTCGACTCCGTGTTCAGGAGGGAGCTTCCTTGGAGGCAGTGCTCTAAAAGGCGTTCTGACTATCGGAATCCTGAAAGGGTTCTTTGGAAAATCTTTAAAACAAAATAAAATAAATAATACAAAAATCTTTGTAATACCCCGTAAGAGTTATTTGGTGCATTTTGCACGGGTGGGGGTACTGTTGTGCTTCTGGTGTGTTAGAGCGATCTTCTTCTTCGTTGGAGTTCTAACGTTCGGAGTCGGGACTGGCTGGGGTCGTGGTGGTGTGTACTCGGCAACTCCGTGTTCGGGAGGGAGCTTCTTTGAAGGCAGTGTTCTACAAAGCGTTAGGCAGATTCTAGGCGGTGAGGGGCCGTCTTGCACCTAGGTGGTCAAGGCAACCGCCTAGGCGGTGCCTAAATAGCGCCTAGACGAGATTTTTAGAACAGTGTTGGAGGTTTGTCTTCAATGCCCACAGTTGATTCCTGATGTATCACTGACCAACGGTGCTACTTCAGGGTCGTGCTTGACTTCGTTTTTAATCTACATCCCCAACTTTTTAGTTTTAGGTTTACATTGATTCATCATGTTGTTGAGTTTATGTTACCTAGTGTTTGCGCCTATTTTCTGTTGTATATTTCGACGGTTTTTTGTCTGTCGATTTATCGACCTATCAAGTTTTAGATCTGTCTGAACTCAAATTATTACTCAATAAAAAATTAGAAAAATAACATACCAATTGGTGAAAACCACCGGTCGATCACCACACTAATGAATATAGCCCACAAGATCGATTATTCTAATTTTCTTTTTCTTGTACTTTAGATAAAGAGATGTTATTGTTTATTCTAAATATAAGTCTTACTATTACCAGAACCAGTTGGTGTTTGGAGCTCCACGCACGTCACCATCAAACAATTAGACGTTGGATGAGGCATCTCGCTTAGATCTTTCTACAGATTCATTCCCCCCTGCTGCGATTAGGGAGTCACGGCATAATTACAATTTACAAACAAAGTCGAAGCCTTCGTACACGGTTAACCACCCATCACTGGATTAGACCACTCTTGAAGGCTTATAAGCTAAACTTTGATGGTTCTCTTCAAGCATCTGGGTATGCCGCATTCGGGTTTGTTATTAGAAATTCAAATGCATCTGTCGTTTCAACTAGCAACGGCCGTTATAATAACAACTCTTGCGTGTTTGTAGAAGCCCTTGCTTTTAAGAATGTGGTGCTTCAGACAAAGGATTTGAGTATTCAAAATCTCTTGATTGAGAATGACAACTCGCAAGTTGTTAATTCCCTACTAGAAGATTGGAGCTGTCATTGGAATATCGAGCTCGTTCAATCAGGCACAAGGTTCCTCTTTTCGTGTTTTAATTCTGTTTCTATTTGTCATATTTTCAAGAAGTGTACTGCTGTTGTCGATAGAGTCGCGCACCCGGCCTAAAATATCCCTGCCAATGAAGTTCTACTTGATGATCCGGTTCTTCGGGGTATCGTCCGTAAGGACGCTCTAGGATGGATGTATCCGAATTCCTTTCCTTGTATTAAAAAAAAAAGATAAAGTCTTACTAACATATTCTCGTACGTTAAGACGAATCTCATTTTAAAAAATATTTCTAGCAAATAAATATATCTAAATTTTATGAAAAAGTTTTTAAAATGCTAAAATGGTATATATAAGAAAATCTCTCACATTTTCTCATATTCTGCATCCCAAACACGGCAAAAGCCGTGATATGGCTGCGGAGCGCAACTTTTCTAATAACTTTCAACTTCGCAGTGTCACAACATTTTTTGCATTTTGAATTTGGTTTCAAAAAAAATTATAGCACTTAAAAAGAGCTTTTCAATGCATATTCATAGTCGTCAATTGAACCAACGAGGCCTTCAAAAGGTGTGTTTCAGTTTGTTGTGTGACAATTTCTGCCGAGGCTTGTTCTTCATTTAAACTCTCAATCAAACTTCGACTCCACTCCCGGGCTCTTCACTTGTCATCCTCTTTTTGACTCGTCTTTCATCCATTAGTATCCTCACCCATTGTCGGATCCACATCTACTTAAAATAATTCAAAAAAACGTGTAGATTCCGACTCCACCAACGAAACGAGTATGAATGAAAAATCTAACCCAAACCGTGCATTATATCTATCTAAATCATGCTAAATGCAACCTAATATGCTTACCTAAATACGTGCTATCAAATACCCCCACACTTAAGCTTTTGTTTGTCCTTAAGCAATGAAACCAAGTCAAATTAATCACCCCACAGACAAACTATCCATGTCATTCTTGTAAAAAATGGAGCGCAAAAGTAGGAGGCATAAATAGATAAATAGGATCATCACATGCATCAAGCATAATTCAAGGAAAAAGGTGATATATCCATCCAACCTCACTGCAAAATAAATGTTTCACTCTCACTCATGTGTTTAGGCTAAATCATTTTTGCTCAAAACTTAATCTGGTGAAAACTTAGCTACACAAGTATTGTGTCAGAGGTGTATATTTCAACAGCGAGTGACATCACAGGTATCCAAAATCTTGAGATCTTGTATAGGCATAGGCGAAGCTAGGGACAAGGTGGAGCATTTGCCTCCCTTTCCTCCAAAGAATTACCTATATATGTTCTACTCGTCGATGGCTTCGTTTTGATATATTATAAGCCTCAATTTGACAGCCGAGTAAAAAGTAATGAACGTTTGAAAATTAAACACAAACTAATTAGTTTAGATGTCTTTTAATAAATCACGATGCTTTTATATTTTACTTAATTTGATATTTTGGTAATATAATTTAACCTAAAAGCTTCAAAACAAGAGGTTATATTACTAAATTCGATAATTATATAAGAAATTATGCAACTTTAAAGTTTGTATATCTTGTTACACATTATTGCATGCTAAGAGAACAACAAGTTACATATTAACTTTGTAGGTTTCAAACAATATGTTTTTAAACTAAAAGAATGTTGTTATAGATTAAAATGACATCATTTTTTTCGTTTAAAGAGACAAAATATATAACAACTAATGAAACAATTTTAAACTAAAACACCACCGTTTTGAACAAAAAAATTGCTTTTTGAACTAAAAAAATGTTGTCTTGAACTAAAATATCATCGTTTAATCTAAAATATCATAGTTTTGGTTCGCTAAACTACAAAAAAATATATCAAAGAGTGAATCAACAATTTTTACAAAACTTCGCCCCCATCCCCCCTCCTCCCGATAAATTTTTGTCTCTGTCATTGTGTATAGGGTTGTAATAGAGCTAAGATAGAACATTAAGAATGGAAAACTTTTAAGGCCATGTGGTGCTCAAAATCCGAATACTAGGAACTAATTCACTTGTCCCACCACCCACAAAATATACATGCCATCAAATCCACTACATCATCAGAAACCATAACATGCACAATTCTCAACTCCATATAAACTCAAATGAATTTTTTTTCTTCTTTGATTTTCTTGACTTTTATCCTCAAATAAATTTTATCCTCCTTACCTTATAAATAATATGCGCATCCTGCAATGATGACTCAATAATTTCTAATAAATCCATTGAATAGTCTTTGAGAAAGGTTTTTCTAGCGTCTTCAATAGCATATTTCACCATCTCCCCATCAAATTCCATAGTTAAAGACCCATCATAAACATCAATCTTAGTCCTAAACATTTTAAGAAATGGTCTACCTAACAAAATAGGAGCTACATTCACATCACGCTTCATATCAAGGACAAAGAAATCAACAGGAAAAACAAGCTTACGCACTTCGACTAGAACATCTTCAATTATCCCCTTGTGGGCTCATAATGGAATGGTCTGTCAGTTGAATGACCGTTCTGGTGTCATGCAAATGTCCTAATTAATCCCAAAGAGTTGTACAAATAATACAACAAAATATTTATAGATGCATCTAAGTCAAGCATGGTCTTATCAAACTTTACTGCACCTATTTCACATGAACTACTAAAGATGATCTGGATCACTACACTTCTCAAAGATACGTCTTTGTAAAACCACAAGCACACTCTCACTCACCTCCATCTTCTTCTTTGCCTTTTCTTTTTGTCTCCTCTTAATTGTACAAAGTTCCTTTAAAAACTTAGCAAAACGAGGAATGGAATGAATAAGCTTAAGCAAATGGATATTTACGTCGCAATCGGAAAATATCTCAAAGATCTCTCTATTATTCTCCGGTTTGAAAGTGTCCTTCAACGTCTCAAGAAAGGTAGGAATAGGCTAATCCAGTGCCTAGGCCATTGGGGTCGACTTGCCCCTACGTTCCCTTGTCATCGTGCTCACTACTCCTCTAAAAAAGGAAGGAGGATAATATTCTTTCCTTTGATAATTAATCTCATAGCAAAGGATAATTTACATCAACACAAAAATCTTAAATCTTCTCAAAATCTGGATCAAATAAGATCTTCCAATAAAACAAAACATGAATATCTTATTAAGCTCACTAAAGATTTCGTCAATCTTTTCATTCGACAATCTTGCCTATGAACAAGGGTGCTCAGGACTACCTTCTTAATATGTCAACTTTTTAAATAAGCACTTAACATCAATTAAGCATTGAGAGTTTTACGGGCATGAAAATCAACCTCCAAGCAAATCCTATGTTAGCCAAAGTGTCCGCCTCTTTATTCGCTTGTCGTCGAACCTGCTGGACCACCACCGTCCAGTTCGCCCATAGGAGGAGCTCCCTGCATTGTAACACCAGGTTGTGATAGGCATGCGGGGTAGTTTCATTAACCAGTGCTCTATATGCTTCCAAGCAGTCAAGTTCCAATAGCAGCTTTGACAACCCCATCTCCTTATAATTTTGTTTGAATAAATATATCTAAATTCTATGAAAATATTTTTAAAATGCTAAAATGGTATATATAAGAAAATCTTCCTCATATTTCGAAATGGTGAAAGTACTTCTTGTTCAATAATTATTTTTGTTTTAGCTTTATAATTTTGTTTGAAAATAGTTGTCATTTTAGTTATAGCTTTACACAGTTGCTTTTGTAATTTTTTTTATATCAGCAAAGAAATTCGATTCTTTAAACAAGCCTAGAGAAATCGAGACACCAGACACGCCGGTAGATGGATTAATCATCATGTACAACTGGAAGTAAATTAAGAAGCAAATGACATAAAAGAAAATACACCAAACAAATGACATAGAGAAATTGCAAAAGAAAACGCAAAAGTTATCCTACACTGTAAATTATAAGTTGTTTTTGTAATTAATTGTTAGTAGCAATTTTCAATAAAGTAAAAAGTAGATTCATAATTAGATATATAAGATTTTATACTTTATATTTGTTAGACTTCTTAAAAAGTGTGTAAAATATGAAGATTAACTCCGATGATTTTACTCTATTACTTAAAATGTATACAATATATACAATATACATTAGTACAAGGTGTTAAAAAATGTATATCTCTTTTTGATATTTTACTCTATTACTTAAATGTGTATTTCATACACACTCATCTCTAAATAAATATGATTAAATTAAAAGGAAAAATAAAAACTTAAAAATAACCAATAAAAATAACACATACTTTATTAAAAACTGAAAATTGATAAAAACTTTTTGAATATGGGAGAGGAAATATGTTTATATTTGAACACTTTATCGGTAAATTGCATGCCCTCTACCCATTTGAAAACAAGGTGTTAGACATTAAAAAAAATTGAAGGTGGTAATGGAGAAATATACAAGTGAACAATGCATTATACAGGAAGGCAGGAAGCTTATCAAAGATTCACAACTACCTTGTAACTTTGTAAGTTATAGCTACACACACTAATGGATGTAAATGAGAACAATAAGCCATAAACATTGGCAATGGATGCAATGCAACATTACACCTTACCAATCGCGGTTCGTAGGAACAACCTAAAGTGGTTCGCTAGGCGGTGAGACGGGTGGTTGAAGCTGTCTCCGAACGAGAGAAGCATACATCCCATCCTGGCTTAGGAGCTCCTCATGAGTTCCACTCTCAACTATCTTCCCATCATGTATTACTGCCACTATGTTCGCAGTTTTCACTGTCGACAGCCTATGTGCTATCACCAGCACTGTCCTCCCTCTCATAAGCGACTCCATGGCATCCTGCACTAGATACTCGCTCTCAGCGTCTAGTGCACTTGTGGCCTCGTCTAACAGCAGGACCCGAGGGTCCATCAGAAGCGCTCTCGCTATTGCGATTCTCTGCTTCTGGCCCCCGGACAGCCTCACCCCACGCTCCCCTACCACTGTCTGATACTCGTCTGGGAACGCCATGATGAACTCATGGGCATTGGCCAGTCTCTGAGGACATTTTTTCAGCACTATAAGTCAGTAAAGAGCAAGAAAGTCGGAATGAAAGGTAGCTAAAACTCATGAAAAACTCACAGCAGCATGTTCGATTTCGACTCTGCTGGCTTCCCCGTCGAATCCATACGCAATGTTCTCCTCCACCGAGCAGTTGAACAAGACCGGCTCTTGGCTTACAATACTGATCTGGATATCAATCAGTTTCGTTAGAAAAAATCTTGCTTCATCGGACACCGAATGATCTTGACATACACTACATACTCATGAATCGCTTGATGTTGCTACATTCGGTAAACATAGGAGAGACCGAAGAGCGACAACTAGCTAGGATCGGAACACTTACCTTTTTGTGTAGGAAGTCATGAGATATTTCAACAAGGGAGACCCCATTCAGCAAAATAGTTCCTTCAGTTGGGTCATAGAACCTCTCAATCAAGCTGGCTATTGTAGTCTGCAGCAAACAAAAAGCCGGGTCATGTATATCTCTTGCTGAAACATAAGAGTGAGCGAGCTTACTTTGCCACCACCACTTGGACCAACAAGAGCGACTTTGGAACCGGGCCTCAGCGTTAATGTGATGCCCTTGAGGATCATGTGGCTTGGCCGGGAAGGATAGGCAAACCAGACGTTGTTCAGCTCAACACTCCCATCTTCGTCGCTACAATCAAAGACAACATATCAATTAGACATAACTTTGTGTGTTTGTTTTTTTTATATAAGATTCCAAGAATGGATGTAAATGCTTACCCTATAGGACACTTGTTCCCTTGTTTTGACATTGTGGAAATGCGGTCAAGAAGCTGAAAAACGCGTCTGCTTGCTCCTGCGGCTTTCATGGCAGTTGCGTACACACCGGATAATGAAGATATTGCAAAGCCAACTGCAGATAAGAAGATTTTGAGAGGTTTATATGAGCAATACAAGGAACAAACCAAAGTACAAGAGCTAGGAAATCATACCGTTGAGGCTATAAAGGAGGAAGGATGTAAGGGCTCCTGAAGTCATGGATCCGGTAATAGTCAAGTAGGCACCATAAACCACCACCATAAGAACAGACAATGTTGATGCTGCATTTAGTCCTCCGAAAAACAAACCAATCGCTCTCTGTGGAAGAAACAACCAATTAACTCTCGGATCCATAATCCGGTAAGGTACAAAGATTGACAAGGTGAAAGTGCATAGGAAGTGATAGCTAGCTATAGCTCACAGCTTGTCTGATTCCAAGTATAAGGGCGACAACAACTTTCTCCGAGTAAGTAGAAATCGCACAACTCTCTCTCGCAAAGGATCTCACTGTGCGGATGGCTCCAAAGCACTCCTAAAATGTTGACCAAAAGAAAATATCAGATTGAAGACTAGGAAAATATGGAAGCTTATCTGAACTGACCTCTGCGATTGATGAAGATGCTGCAGCTGCAGCTTGAGTCTCATGTGAAAGCTCGCGGAGATATAGTCCAAACTTACGTATGCATACAAAGACTCCAGGAACCACAACTAAAGCCAGCACTGAAACAAAACAAGGAATGGAAAACAACCTTTCAACATCAATTACATAAATCGTATATTGACGACATTGACAAGGAGGAACCTACAGGTAGAATTTGGTATGACTTACAAGCTAATTTCCAGGAGGATGAGAACATGAATACAAGGCCAATCAAGACAGTTGACAGATTCTTGAGTGCCCTTGAAAAATTTGTGGTCGCGGCATTTTTTATCACCTGCGTGTCCTCGGATAATCTGCTGAGCAGTTCTCCTGTTTTTGTCACATCAAAGAAAGCAATTTCCTGCCCAACAAACCGATTTAAGTACTGAAGAAAAAGATGAGAAAATTAGCTCTCAAGGCATTGGCCTAACTTGCTGGATTAGGTGACTGAATAATTCCTTTCTCAATCGAGCCACAACGCGCTCACTGGCAGAAGCAAATAACCATTCCCTGATCGCTGTGCAGGTAGAGCTAAATCGAAGAGAACAGCTAATTATGAACAAGATTTATATGCTAACTGCAAAAGCTTAATGGTCATTTGTCACTATATAGTCTTACCCAACTACTATGACCGCCACCATACGCAGTAGGGTGTTCTTCACAGCTTCTAGTGCTTCGGATTGTTGCTCAGGTGTACTGATGTCTCTCGACACGATGTCAATTATTAAACCTCCGAACTGGGGCTGCAGATGATTCACGATTAAGAGAACTAGTAAACTAATGCTTGCAAAAGTTCATAGTAATGTGATGGTATCGGAATATCGGTTAGTGCAGAAAAGGAGAAGAAAATGTGGGACGACATACAACTAGGAGATTTGTTACTGATGCTACTAGCAATGTAATGGTTCCGATCACCAGCTTCTGTGCCTCGGGTTTTGCCTGCCAATGAAGGCGATTTAAGAGAACTAATTTTGTGTATACATAAGATTTCATTACTAACATACCAGTGAAAATACACGGCCAATCCCAACAGTTGCATCCTGCAGATTTAAACAACAAATGAATAAGAGAAAAACATGTGAATATTGACGAAGGCAACTCCACATATGATGGACCTTTCGAATGTTGTTAAAATCCCGATCGATTTAAAAATGACATAGAGATAAAAATAGGCATATGAGAAAATTAACATATAAGCTTAATTACAAGAAATCTTGACTGAAAATTAGTTAATTACTCCCTCCGTTCTTTTTTATTTGTCTTTTTACTATTCAGACACGTTTTTTTAGGTGATAAAAACTATATAAAATATTTATTTTTTTAATAAATTTTTTAATAATCTCATACTTAATAGTATTAAGTTTAATATTATTAAAAAAATTGAAGAAAAAAAATAATATTTATATAGTTTTTACCATTCTAAAAAAACGTGCCCGCTTTAAAAGTGTCAAATATAAAGGAACGGAGGGAGTATCTTAATTAAAGCTGCCTTCAAAATGAAAACATCTAAAGTAATAAAAAACAAATTAAGTACAAGCTAAGAGACCTCTATAAATTAAAGCAAAGCTCAATACATGCTAAATCAAGCACAAGGAAGAAGAAAAAACAATCAACAATAAAATCATTGATTAATACCAAACCAAAAGTTGAGTAAAGTCAAAACCTAATTGTCTTCAGAGCTCAAAAAAAATAACTAATTATATTAAAGGTTCATTACAGAATGGAAAAAATTAAGAGATGAGTTTGAAACCTCTTTGTTCAAGAGAGAAACACTCTCAGAGCCAATAGAATCCATGTTTATTTGCTTCTTCTCCATTGAACAGACAAACGCCCAATTTCTACCCACCTGTACGTGAAATTTTGAAAATCCCCACAGAAATCTTTGAAATAAATCCCTCAATTAACCCACTAAATCTGACCAAAAAAAAATTAAACTTAGATCAGAAGGTTTCTACGTCATAAGGTAAATTTATATGAATATGTCTCGCTTTCAAGTTCCGTTTTAAATTATTTAGTCAAACATTACCTTATTATTATTACTGCTACACTATTGGGGTTGTATTGGATTGACTTATTATTCCTTAATTAATACGGAGTAGGTTAAAGTAAGGGTACTACTGTATACACCCACATTATTCACAACGTGGTTTTCTAAAGGAAAAATAGCAAAAAATACCCAAAATTCATAGGACATTTGCAAATATGCCTTGTTTTTTACTTTATTGCAAAAATGTCTAATTTTATTGCAAAAATGCCTAATAAAATTGCAAATGTGCCCAAAAGAAAAAAAATATGTGAAATAAATAAAAAACAAAAAAGCCAAATTTTCCTATTTTGTAAAATAAAAACGAAAAAAGAAAAAGAAAAAAAAAACGAAAAAAAGAAAAACAAAAAGACCTAAAAAATAAAAAGAAATAAAATGAAAAAGAAAAAGAAAAAGAAAAAAAACTGTAAATGGGAAAAGATAAAAAGTAAAAAAAATCAGAAAATCTCCCTGTTCCTTCTCCCCCGAACGAGCGAACGAGCGAACGAAAATACTTCGACAGGATATTTTTATCCACATGACAGGATGAAAAAACAAATTATGACAGGATGTTACTAAAATACTGACAGGAAATGTTTTAAAACATGTCAGGATACATAAATCGTGAGTCGTAAAGGGAGTCCCACGAGTCGTGGAACTTATCAGAATGTCACAAAACAGTGATAATAGACCTTCACGACTCGTTAAGGGTCTACCACGAGTCGTGGGATTTCCCAGCAGCTCACAAAACAGCCAGAACAACTTAGACATGTCAGGATGACAAAACAATTGTTGACATGATGATACTTACATGTCACAGGATATTTGTTAGACATGTCAGGATACATACCAACACGTTTTCGCAACCAAAATTTCTTATTATTGACCCAACTTTTCATATTCGCCAGGGACATACTTATACATGGGACACGAAATAAATTAGAGCATGGGAGGATTCAATCATCAACCAAAAGAAGTTTTTTTTTGCAATTGATAAAAATGCAACAAAGGCAATGAAATCATATCTTTATTTTTTTTTAAATTGGATGGTCAATTTGGAAGGAAATCATATATTTATTTTTCCAATTTTATATTTATCTTATATATTCTATAATTTTTTTTCCGATTTTTTTTAATTTCCAGAAAATCTGTTTTTTTTCCAATTTCCAGACAATCTTATTAATTATATAATTCTATAAAAAAATTTCCGAAAATCCTTTTTTTATTTCCGAAAATCTGTGTTTTTTTCCAATTTCTCAAAATCTGTTTTCTTTTTCCGAAATTATGTTTTTTGAAAAAAAAACTCCGAATTTTAGTCCCTTTTTCGAATTTATTTTTTAATTTCCAGAAAATCTGTTTTTTTTTTCCATTTCCAGAAAATCTTATTAATTCTATAAAAAAAATTCCAAAAATCCTTTTTTTTTTTATTTCCGAAAATCTGGTTTTTTTTCCAATTTCTCAAAATCTTTTTTGTTTTTCTGAAATTCTGTTTTTTGAAAAAAAAAATCCGAATTTATGTTTTTTTCCATTTTCCATAATTCTTTTTTTTAGATTTCAAAATAATATTTTTTGTATTTTCCAAAAATATATGTTTTTTTTAATATCCGAAAATCATATTTCTTAATTTTTAATTTCAGAAAATACTAATTATATATATTTATTTTAATTTAAAAAATGCTTAAACACACAATACTTTTATTGCAAATATGCCTAAATAGACATCCCTTGCAATTTGGTAGAACTATGGGTACTTTTGTAACCCTTTTTTCTGGGTAGGGTATATCCACAAATTCGCCTTTTCTAAATGTTTACCATTCAGAGCATTGGATGCATCGCCGTTTGCGTCCCCACGAGCTCAAGGACCTGTTAGATGCTATGATCAGTACGAGTGGCTTCAAACTCATGGAGATGATAGACGAGAGCTCGGTGAGTACTTTGCCTAAGGATCCGAGGGAGATCAAGAGGCATCTCCTTCGCATGAAATGCCTACGAAGACTCAAGGGGCATATGAAGATGCTAGGCCTAGCTGCACTTGCTTAAATACAAACTGTCTGTCTCCAATACATGATTATCTGTTTTACACAATAAATAACATACAAGAGTCGAAAATGATATACTGTTACAAACTTACAGTACCCAATCTAATCAAAGTCGTCAGTCAGCTTCATCGGCCGTAAAATCCGGTTCCGGAGGCTTTGGTGGTTTGATCAAATCCGGTGAGCCCCTCGAAAGCCGATATCGGTGGACACCACGAAGAGCATTGGCAGCAAACTTTGAGGCTAAAAATGTGGCCCTGATGCTGTACGTGCCTGTACCTTTGTTGTTCATTGAAGCCTCTGCTTCTTCCTCCTCTCTGCGCCGCTGCTCCATCATTTTCCTCTTCAGATGGCGCCGCCAAGCTGCTTGGATGAACCGAGCTGCCCACGTTCTCCACTGCTGCGAATAGAAGCGGAATGTGTGCTGGACCTGTCTACTGTGCAGCCGTCGAAACTGGCTGGCTACAAACTTGAGCTCTTCAGCTTCCAGGGCAAAAGCCTCCACCTCTGTCAGGGCTTTCACAGTTCGAGTGGAGGATGGAAGGTTGGAGCCGGATTTCGGGTCCAGTGCCCATGTCAGAAGTTCTTCACCACAGAAATCACCCTCTGCTAAGGTGCTGCGGTTCAAGAATCCGCTGCGCCCACCATCTGTAGTTTCACTCATAAGACGCCCGCGTATGATGAAAAGCATTTCAGCAACCGGATCACCTTCTCGAACGATGAAACTATTTTCAGTATATAAACTTGGCTTCAGCCTCTCACATATGGCATCCAGCAATCTCTCATCCATGTTCTCAAACAGAGGAACCTGAAGAAGAATTTCTCAAAACGATAAATTCCTAAAATGTCCCCATCACCTCACAAAAAAATATGCACAATTAAACCACACATCTAGCATCACAGCCAAGGATGAGATTATGAGAAAGAACCAATAGCGCTAGGAACAAGATGCGTATGAAATAGATCAACACGAAATAGCTCCTTGACACAAAACCTATCTACGTTTTTCATGTTTTACATATCAATACAGACTGCTGATTACATCTTCCCTGTTCTGGGTGAGCGGAAATTCGGTTAGATATAGTAAAAAAAATCAGTAAATTAATGTGCCTTCATGGTATTTTGATTAAAAACACACAATTTAGCTTTTGGATAGAGAATCATTAGTATTTCACGAGAAGGAGATGGGTTGAAATGTTGAATGCGTATGAAACTTAGGAGGGATGTGATTTCCTCAAGGAGAGAAGTCTGACAATAATGAGACCATCATTCCATCACGATGAATTTAAATCAACAAGTGCGAATGCTAACCAAATAGAAGGGATTAGAACTTACACGTCTCACTAAAGCCAGACAAAGATGCCTCTTAATGTCCCTCCTTAGATCCTTTGGCAATGTACTCACCAAGCTCTCTTCATCAACTCCACGAGTTTCAAGCCACTTGTACTGATCATAGCGTCTAACACGGTCCTTAAGCTCTTGGGGAAGCAAACGGTGATGCATCCATTGCTCTGAATCGCGTCTCTTGACCCTCATCTCTTCTAGTCGAATAGTAAGAGATTGCAGATAGGTCTGCACGGCACAATAATCTCTCTTAACAAAATACATTCATTTAATTGTTTCCCTTTTCTTTTGTTGTTGTTGTGTTTTGCGGGGGTTGGGGTGAACTATGGTTGTCTCCTATTTAATCTTGGCCCAGAGAAAGCCGAAATGATCTTAAAATGGTCATCACATCACATTTACCAAATTTTTTTTTAAAAAATAATAATGCAATAAAAATGGCAGTCCCTTCGAACGTAATCTATCATTACCTGCATATTCCCAATCAAGAGCGCAAACAGAATCAACCCAGCTATGGCTAAAGCAATGGAAAATATAACTTCTCCAGGATATGTGCTGGTTTGAAGACCTTGGCCTAGTGTACTGAAACACAAAGCAATTAAAAAAAAGAGTAATAGGAGGATTAACCACATGTAGGTTGTTTCCTTTAATGAAATTAAACATATCATATGGACTGGGGGAAGTGGGAAGGGGGTGGGAGAAGGAAAACAATGTAGAAAGCAACAATCAAAAATATTAAATGACATAGATGTAGAAGTAGATGATAATAAAATATTTATAAACCAGCCAAAGGAAGGGAAGAAAGGAGCTAAGTTTGAAACAATTGAAATCAGGAAATGCACCAAACTCTGACAGAACAGTAAAAAAAGTGTTATAAGACCAACTGATAAAACTAGGATTGATAATACAATTATTGAGATAATTGAGTTCACCAACATACTTCAAATGCACTAAATATACACTTTTCAAACAACAGAAGTGCATACTTCTTAATAGCTATGCACAAGCACCTTTGCAAACAAGTTGTGCACTTTTGTTGGTTCCCATGACTTGTATTGCTCCTCCTTTCTCACCATAAGATGGCTCCTCATATGATTCTAACCTTCTATATATATTAACAGTTTTAGGGCGATGGAAATTTTAGTAGCCTGACTTGACTATACAAATGCATATTATCACCTAAGCACCAAGCATTGTGTAAACGACATCTAATGTTCTTATGGAACTTGAGCAAAAGATATTACCAACTCCATGATGGAATTAATGCAAGCCACAAAAATTTAACATGACAAGTCCTACTCTCAACATATGCAGCAAAGACAATTGTCACACGAGTCCTAAGATATACAAAGCCTCAATGTAAACTGGTGGATGAATATATATACATAATACAATTAATACATTTTTTGGCAATTGGAGAAAGGAGGAATTTAAGGAAAAGCCTTCAGACAAACTAAAATGGAATAAATGATCACCTCACCTCAAGTTCTGTAGTCCCCACCATAGACAGTAACAGTACTTCGAGACAAAGTTTGTGGATGCTATAATGTTAGATGATAAAGCTTGTGAGAAGATTCCAAAATCAAATGGCGCATTATCAGCAGTTGTACAATGTGTTGTAAGAACTGAGCTACTGTTTGTTTGCCAGGTATCGTAGCCAGTCATGCTTTGTGGGTTGCTAGTACAGTACAAGAAACTTGTCCGGCATATTGTCTTATTCATAGAACATGCTTCCTGCCAGCATGCATCATTACGCTCCACCGAGAGTATGTACCAGAAAGCGCCAACAATCTACAAATATACATTTAATCAGAAACAATTAGAAGGTGGGGTCAACGCTTTTTTTATTATCATTCTGATATTGTTGATCAAATACTTTAATTATTAGTGCACCCTGTCTATGATGATGCAAGAAAAATCATTAGAGATTCCAAGTTCTATATCGCATATCTGTTACAAATGATCCGCATGAAACATCAGAAATGTGCACGAGGAAAATCGTCTAAATTGTTGAACATTCCAGTGAAACTAAACAAGTCCAAAAATATAATAGAGTCATTTTGATAAAGAGAGGACACTAAGGATCAGATTAAAACAAGTTTAGGAGTTAAAAGCAAGCAAAGGAGTAGCTTACATGACTAGCAAGCATGTATAATAGAAGATAATACACAGCGCCAGCCCAAGCAGTCTCAGCAAAGACACCTGATGTCCTCTTTAATTCTGATGTTAAGGGGATCATCCGAAAAAACCTTGGTATATACTGAAGCAAGACAATGAAAAGCAAGGCCTCTTTTGTAGCTTGTACATCGGTACCTTTTGATCTTTGCAGATACCTCCATACAACAATCTGCATCACTCAACAAAGACAAAATAAAAAACATATATATCTTAGTTTCTTATGCAGCATGCAGTCCTCAGACATGTAAAATATGCAACATTATACAAACCTTAAGAGAATGAAAAGACAGATAACATTCAAACATTTATCAGATAACCAACAAAATATATAACCAATATCTAAATATTTATAAATAGCTTAGCAAATACTGTTTCATGCAACTAATTGATTGAATATATGAGTAGTAAAACCATGGCAAAATTACTGATGAAGGATGAGAAAGAAAGATAACTCAGTATATATGGCATCAAAAATAAATAAAAATATATAAAATAAATTCACAAGTAAATCAAGTACTCTCTGAAACCCATGTATCAAAAAACCAGATGCAAGCACGTATTACAATTGGCAAGCATGAGATCTGAAAAGCACATTTAAAAGACTTTGAACGTTAAAAAGAACAAGAAAGTACAAGTTATCCTCCAACCTGTGGAAGGGGCAGGACAGCCAGAAAATCAATGATGAAGTAGGAGCAGAGGTAACGCTTAGCTATCTGTGCTGGATGAATGACAAGTTCACCACGGCCAAACACCCGAGATGATGGAGCAATATATGCTGTCCGAAACTGGAGAGCCATGTGGAAAAGATAAAATGCATCTATTATTGTCCTTATTGTTGTTGCCGCAGTTGCTAACTTTCGGTCTATGGTGAGACAATTGCCACTGGAATTGACTACTGGCAGATAGAAGAACAAGGGGTCCACAGAGACTGACAGAATACATGATATAACAAAAAGTTTATTCCAGAACTGAAGGAACTTGTCTTGTGGATCCAAAATCTTTTTTTCGGACACCTTTAGATCTTCAGGGAACACGGCACGGGACACCCCCCGTCCAAGTGATCTACCAATGGACCACAGCCCTTCGGAACCTTTTCTCATACCAATCTTAAAGGAGTTCGATGAAGAAGGTCTTGTATTATTTGCAGAACGTAGCCCTGGAATACCAAACCGCCATTTCCTTGCGGCAGTAGAATCAGATGAAAGAGATGCTCTAGAGTCAAGGTCATCCAGCCTGCACAATTGGAACAAGTTTTTTCCTCAACAGCCTCGGTAGGGCTAGAAAAATTAACAGATGTATAGACGTTTATAATAATTTACGCAAGTACAGTAGCATATAGCATATCAACACTAGTAGACATGACAATAATTGGACAAGGAAATTTCATAAAAATATTTGCAAAAGACAACTTTCACCATTCGCCGTCGGTCCTTCTCATTATATTCATCTGTAAATAAAAGCAAAGCCAAAAATTATGAAGAATGATAATTAACTAATCAGATATCTCTTATATCATTCTTTTTATTATGATAATATGGTGATACTACAAAGTTATGCCATGCTTATTACTTCACAAATCATATCATTGTATTTTATTTCCAGCTTGGATATCTAATCGTTTACTCCAAAAAAGGAAAAAATATATATAAACCCACAAGGCCACAATCATTTGAAAAACAACAAATAACAAGGACATCCCTTGTTATAACTGCCATGGTGGGCACTTTTGATTATTTGTCTACTAGTATAGTAGTATATGGTTTTCAAAGCCAAATTCTTCATGCCATTGAGTGTAATTCCCTTTTTGGTTTTTAGAAGTTCAGATGCATAAATTCTATAGTTCACGAAATAATATTGTTCCTAGTTACCCATTCCCTTTATCGAGATAGTAGCTACTTCAAGTGCCATTAGTTAGTATATCACCATCTTATCCTTTTCTTGGTAACCTCCATGACTAGTAGATTGTTTCACAGGGACGTAACTTGTTTATTCCAATTTCAGGATGGGACAGGAACTGTACTAGTAGAACTAGTATATGTGAGATATTTTCATGGATTCTACAAACTTGAAAGATTGAACTGTTTACTTTCAAGTGCCACTCTTGCACAGCATGTGTGTGCAGATAACACAGAGACTCAGAGATTACCTTACAAACTTCTCCCTCTGACTGCCCATACAATCAGCTGAGTAACTGCAATCCAACATTCTCAGACCTCATATGGATTTAAGCTACAGTCCTAAACACAAAAGTTTAGAAATAAGGAAACTGCGAACAGCATCGGAAAAGCTTTAAATTCAAAGGATAACAGGTCTCAAATGCACCGATAATCTCCCAAGCATCCTCACTTGGTACCCAGCTACCAATACTCATGCACAAAACAAAACAAAACAAACAAAAGACGACAACAGAGTAACATACTTTAAAAAGAATAAATATCCAAGTATTGCTTCATATAGTGTCATAGCAACTAATGTAAATCTGCAAATGCAAAAGCAATAGAAGCTTAACTTTCCCGAAAAATACAAGTACTCAAGCATCCCTTCAGCTAGACACTAGTATTCACACAAAACACAAATGCAAAAGAAAGTTTGGGTGCTTCACAAGAATACAAATTTGGATATAATACATCTTCACAGGTGCCCATGTGGAGGCTAAATCAATTATGAAAGACCAATAGTAGCTCCAAACAAGAAGCCCAATCTAAGTCAACTCAACAGCGACGACAAGAGTATTTGGTACTCTTGCCATCTCTCTCTCAAACCCATGGATTCTCTAAAGATCCTCTTGTGAGCAGGAAGTAGGAAGAACCAAACTTAATTTTGCACAAGGGGCCATTTATCGTCAGACTAAAATCAGGACTTCCTATGAATACAAATAGGTTAGTTTAATTCCACTCACAAAACACCAATCTTTCAAGTAAACGAGAGAATTCGAGGTGGTTAGCATCACAGAATGAATCTCAACTCTTCAACTGCAGCTCGTTGGGCGCATACACTAGGTCAATTTTTCACATTTTTCCGCACAACCAATCCCGAATGAAGAAATTAACTACACACAACACCAGAAAAAACAAGAAATTGATCAGATAATTGGACTCACCTGTTTCCAACGCATCTGCAAGTAGATCCGGCACCTGAATAGAGAGAGGGAGCTAGGTCAGAGACAAAACACTGAAACTTACTACAAAACGAAATTCGAACCAAATGGAAGGGGAAGGAGATAGAAATTTGTGCAAGGAACATCAACGAATCAGACCTAAGCAGAGCCAAGAGAGATTACATGTCAGTCAATGAATATCAGCAGCGAGCGAGAGAGGTGAGTTGAGCGCGGGTTGGGGAAGAAGATGAGAGACTATGAGAGGAAACTTCTTCAAGTACACCGAATCAATCGACAGTTTCGTGGAAAGACTTTAATGCCCCTACCAGGTGTAACTGTTTACCCACAAACGATGGGGGTAATTTAGTAAACGTGTATCACGGCTGAAACGGCGCCGGCTGCAAGCTGCGTCCAGTCAAAACCTGTCTTCCTGTGTGTTGGCAAATAAATCATTAGGGAAAGATAATTTGCTAATTTGGCTATTTTAAATATACTTAATCAGTCAAAAAATGTTTAGTCTAGTCAATTCAATTCAATTCAACTCAACGACTCCTTATTACTGTAATATACTTACGACTAGTGTAGATGCCGTCCTATGTATGGAGAATATATATATCGGTTTTTCTATCCTATGCCCTAGGGGCATAGGATAAGACCCTAAATTGGAAAAGATTCCCTACCAAAAAGGCAAGCGACCCTAGGAATCTAAATTAAAAGAAAAGCTAAATTAATTAAAATTTAAAAAATATTTCTCAATTTAGGGTCTTATCCTATGCCCTTAGAAAAATCGTATATATATATATATATATATATATATATATATATATATATATATATATATATATATATATATATATATATATATATATATATAGAGGTATATAGAGAGGTTGAATCCCGTGTAAGTAGCACTTACGGTGTAATTTGTGAGCAGAGAAATTATTCGTAGGTACCAAGCGATTATTCGTGTGTAATAATATAATTATTCGTATGTACAAACAAATGTAATTATTCATATGTAACAAAATATTATTCATATGTATGTACATACGAATAATCACATGGTACCTACGAATAATGTCACTATTCACAAGTTACTTTTAATCTCAACCGTTCGATCTTTTTAATCTGACGTTCCAGATTTGCTCACAAATTACACAGTAAGACTTGCTTACACATGATTTATCCTCTATATATATATATATAATATATATATATATATATAAAATTTAGTTCGACCTCACATATCCTAGGATCAACCACTATACATCAGTTTTAGTATATATATATATATATATATATATATATATATATATATATATATATATATATATATATATATATATAGATGTTTAATGTTGCTATGGATCAATATTTCGCTCGTGGCAATAATATAGCCCTTTTTTTGGGTTTTTTTTATGATGGGTCGACTTATAAGATGGGTTAAGATCTGGGTTAAATGAATTGAATCCGTGATCCAATGGATTTTATCTGTGGCCAGTCTCATCCTAAACTAATGCACATTTTATTGATGTTCACAATTTTTTAAAATTTTGTATGTACTTGAGATATTTTTATAGTAGTCGTTTATAAGATAATCCTTAGTTTTAAAAAGTCATGATTATTTTTTTTATTAAACAATTTCACGTTTTAGTCTAATATATTAGACATGTGATCCAACTATAGCCCAATAAATGACCAACTTTAATACACATTAATAGCTAATGAAGCATAACAGATAATTTTGTTTTTGATACTTATGAAGAGGATATTTACGTCAAATCTCACTTTAACTAATGGGCCACAAAATGAATTATAGCGTTGTCTATACTTTTTTGTTATATATATAAATTAAGAATTTCAGATCAAATTGCTCTGAATCTCGAAGACAGACAACCATTGAACATACAACAAATAAACAAAAAAAAAGCGCAATAAAACAAGCAACACACAATACAAAAGGAGGAATCAAAGCAAACCTAAAACTAGCAAGTTAAGGACGTAGATTAATAACGAAGTCAAGCACTATCATAAGGTAGCACCGGTACCACTGGCAAGCGATACATCAGGAATCAACTGTGAGCAGTGAATTTTGATAATATATTAGGAATATCATGTGATCGAAGAATATCCTCCAAATTTTAGAAATAAGTATAAGCGCAAATAAAAACGTCTGCACACAAGACATGTAAAAGATGATAAGCAGAATAACGGTTTATTTTGGTTATAAATCATTATCAATTTTTTTACGAAAATTATATTTATATATTCTATACACTTATATTAATATTTTTATACGATTTCATCATAAAAAATCACCTTTAAATAATATAAATAACGAAAAGATTGATATTTTTAAAAATCTTTATGACAAAATCTTGTAAACTCGCCATTATATCAATAATTAAGTGATGGATTGATGCACTAGTAATTTGTAAGGGATCCTCTCTGGTTTGAGCGTATCTAATATCTAACGTGTAGCTAAACAATTTTAAAAAATGCACAACTAAGGTATATCTATACGAATATACCTATTAGAAAAAGACATTTTTTGTTCATTTAATATCAATTAAAACTACATCTTTTTTTTATAGTAAAATTGGTTTTATAGAGGTATTAATGCACCTTCAAATTGAGATATTGATTGATGGGAACAAAAAATTAGTACTAGATTAATACTTTTTCTAAAAAGAAAAGTGTTTTGGTAAATAATTTTTATGTATACACAATTTAAAGTCTTAATTTATCAAAAATTAATTATAAAAAGAAGATAAAAGGACTAATTAATGGTAATAAAAAATATTAATATTTACAAAGATATACAATTTTTTTATTCAAAAATTAATACAATTTTTTAGTACAAAATAATTAAAGAAATTCAACTTTTTTTTGAAAAAGAGGTTCAGTAAAGTAAGGTTTCTAGATTGTTTATTGATTTTAAGTTATTAGCCCATTAATTTATCGTATAAATAAATATTGGTAGAAAACACGGTCGTAAAGTAAAGTTGTAACATTTATATTTTACTTTACTAATGACCCTTACTCTAGTGTTAAGGGAGAGGTACCCATTGCAAGAGGTCAAGGGTTCAAATCCCATTCTTTACACTATTTGTTCGATCAAAAAAATTTAATATATTTTTAGAAAATACTGTATAAAGTAAGTGTAAGGATTCTTTAGGGTACGCTGGTATTTCTAACAAAGTTAGGCAGAAGGAAATACAAAGAAGACAAGTTGGTTATGGTGGAAATCCTCAAACTGCACACATGTAGTGCATGTGGGATGAAAATTACCTTCCTTTGCTTGGGAAATGATTTTCAATAGGTACATATACTTATTTTATTGATGAAAACCAAACACACTAGTACAAACCGTAACACTAGTTCTTGACCATTAACACCAATAAAACTCTAAGTACACCTATTACACAAACTAGGAAGCCAATCTTGAAAGCATGCAACTACTCTCCTTTTTCCATGCACAACCTCACACTAAAAACAACTCTTAGACAATGTATATAAACCCCAATACACATGCCTAAAATATAAAGTTGAAAGGAAACTCAAATATCTTCTTTCCCTTTGGATAAAATATAATCTCGTATATGTTATCTAAGGAATATTCCTTATCCGTTGTACATGATCGATCTCCTTCCAGAATTCAAGATCTTCTCTTTCCTTTCTTATAAGATCTCCAACGCGTCCTTAATCTTATCCGTTTTTCAATCGTCTTTCATTCCTAAGTAGGGAACCCTCAATACCTAGCGGGTTCTATAACCCCAACAACTGGCTCAACTTTAATTAGAAGTGTTCTGGCATAAGTAGTACTAGAAAAACTCATCAAGTACAACCACAATTTGTCCTTGATAACTAGAGAATACGGAGGTTGTGACAACCCTCCAACAATAAGCTTAGTAGGGTATTACAAATCTATTATATCTATATATATCTATTCTACATATATTAATCTACTAATTATTAACACTAAAGAAGGAGTACACTTTCACTACTAAAAACGCAGGAAATAGCTACGAAAAACAGCAATGGATTTAGCCACGAATGACCGTGGCTAACCGGTTTAGCCACGGAATCAGTCACGGGCGGGCCATCCGTAGCCATATGCCTTGTGACTAATAGCGACGGCTTTTTAGCAATGGATTTAGCAACGAAAAAATATCGTCGTGGCTATGCCCGTGGCTAAGCATGGACGAACTATGTCGTGGCTGTGGCAACGAAAACAGCAATGAAGACAGCTACGGAATGCGAGCATCGTCGAATTCGTGACTGGATTCGTTGCTGCAAATAGGTCATGGGCCTAGCTAATTCCGTGGCTGCACCGTTGCTATGGTTGTTGCTAACATTGTTGCTCATTTCATTGGTAATGTTGTTCCTAGGGTTGTTGGTAACGCCAGTATTCAAGTCATTGCTATTTTTGAGGCTAAAGTCATGATTGATGGTGATTTTCATTTGTTTCGTGATTTTGTATCCTCATATTTTGGGCGCATTATATATATACATATGAAAAATATATATATAAACACATCAATAATAATAATCAACCAAATCCAAACATACATAAATAGAGTACAAAAATAAAGAACAAATTTTAGATACAAAAGAAACAAACAACAAAAGAAAGAAATCAAACATCCAATTTCTTGTTAACACTTCATGTTGCATAGCATTCCTTGAACCAACCTGTACATGCAACAAAATCACTTATAAGATTATAAAGAGTTATAAATCACTTGTAAGCTTATAAAAAGTTAAGAAGATGCATCGCACACACATTAATATATCAGCTTTTTTTTTTCATATCAGACCCTTTTCTTCGCATCAGCTGGATTAGGATAAGAAGAGTTATAAATCATTTGTTATGCACTCATATCAGCTTTTTTTTTCATATCAGACCCTATATATTATATATTATACTAACCCTTATACAATACATTAACAACTTTATTTATAATAGTGAAATACTAATTGATTTAAAATGTTAAATTAAAGTAACCGTAAATGCTATTACTAATATACTATATTGAAATAAATGAAGTTCTTGGTATAGTTACTAAAAAATAATAATTTAAAATGGATATATTTTTTTGAGAAAAAATAAAAAATTGAAAAATTGAAATGGTTACAAATACTTTTTTTCTCCATCTTCATTGTTTTCATCTTTCTTCTTCAATTTTAAATACTTTTTTTTGGCTTAAAAACAAACAAAGAAACATCATCAATAATATCAATAATCAAAGAAAATGAATTTATTAATACAGTAAAAAAAAACAGAAGTTGACTTCAAATTAAGTAGTGTTAACCTGATCGAGCATCGGAAAGCCAACCTACAACTCGGGGATGGCTTGGGATGTGCTCATCTGATCTGAGCCTTAACCCATCGGATCTGGGAAGGTGAAGGCTGGATCTGGGAGCTTGGGGGTCCAGGAGGAAAACGGTTGTGGAGGAACCTCCGGCCACCACCTAGGGCGGCGCCGAGAGCAACTTTTTTAAATCGCGAGCTGGAGAGAGGGAAAGTATAGGCATTGATTTTGTGGAGGGGCGGATCTAATGAGAGGAGAAGCTTAAGAGGCGAGGAGGGGAAATGGAGGTCACCGGCGGCCATTGGCCTCACCGGAAAGGCGTGAACACGAGGTGGAGCGAAGCTCAATCCATGGTGGTTAAGTAGTTGAGATTTGAGACATTTGGGTCAAAGGAGGGACGGATCTGGGCTAGAAGTGGCCGGATCTGGTGGCTTTGGAGACGGGGAAGGGCGGCGGCCAGTTGTGGCTCCTGTGGGCTGGTGGCTTTGAGCTTCGGGTTCGGCACTAGCAGGAGGAGGTGGAGGTGTGCCCTTTGGCGGCTTCTTCTTTGCAGCGAGATAGGGAAAGGTGTCATCGGCGACAATGGCGGCCTAAAGAAGTGATTGAGTAGAGGGCGAGACAACGAGATTGAGCGGAGGGCGAGAAATGAAATGAAAGCGGTTCACAACACAGATAGATTTAGGGTTAGCTTGGACACTTGGAGGGATTTAGAAATTTTGACGAAAATTTTAGCGGAAAAAATGCCGCCAAAGAAATCAAAGAAGCAATGATATGTTATTTACAAATTTTGACGAAATTTGTTTATTATTATTATTATTATTATTATCATTTTTTATATTTACTTTCAAAACAAATCAATTAAATTTAATTACTATCATTTTCTTATTTTTTTAATTTATTTATTTTCAATGGATAGAATAATGTTTAAGAAACATAATTAAAATACTTCAAAAAAGTTTATTGACTAGTATGGGTTTTACTTAAAACATACTCTTATAGTATTCTAATAAGAATTTATTAGTTAATATAAGGATTTATTAGCTACTTATATAAGTTTTACTCAAAACATACTCTAGTATTCTAATAAAAATTTATTAGTTAATATAACTTTTTATTAGCTACTTATATGAGTTTTCCTCAAAACATACTCTTATAGTATTCTAATAAGAATTTATTAGTCAATATAAGGTTTTATTCAACATTTATTAGTCACTTATATGAGTTTTCCTCAAAACATACCCTTATAGTATTCTCATAAGAATTTATTAGTCAATATAAGGTTTTCTTAAATATTTATTCGTTACTTATAGGAGTTTTCCTTAAAACATATTCGTATAATATTCTAATAAGAATTTATTAGTTAATATAAGTTTTTATTAGCTACTTATATGAGCATTCCTCAAAACATACTCTTATAGTATTATAATAAGAATTTATTAGCTAATATAAGGTTTTATTAGCTACTTATATGAGTTTTACTCAAAACATACTCTTAGAGTATTCTAATAAGAATTTATTAGTTAATATAAGGTTTTATTAAACATTTATTAGTCACTTATATGAGTTTTCCTCAAAACATATCCTTATAATATTCTAATAAGAATTTATTAATTAGTTAACATATATATTTTTCAACACTTGTTAATTTATATAAAAAAAATTCATAGGGGTATTTGGGCCCGTCAATGGGCCAATCGGGGAAAACATAGTCATATTTGGGCTGATTTAGCCACGGATTTAGCCACGGATTCAATCGTCGCTAAATCACCACTTCATTCAATGGGCTGAGATAAGATAATTGGGCTTTCACTAACTTCTAATGGGCCGAGCCCAGAAATTTTGGGAGAGTTTGTACCCAGATTCAGCCACGGATCGAGTGTCATCGGATAGCCCATTCATGATATATATCCGACCCGCCTACATTTAGTGACCCAAGGCCCACTCACCACATATGTTCATTTGATTTCCGATGATTAATAGCCACGGATTTAGCGACGGATATTGTGTTGTGGCCATATCAGCGTCGAAAACAGCCATGACAATCCTATTCGTAGCTACGTTCGTGGCTATTTACTAACACTGACACATATCGAGCCACGAAATCAGCTATGGACATCTGGGTCATTGCTAATAGCCACGAATGTTTTGGCATGTCATACCAGGATGAGTATTAGCCACGAATATAGCCACGGTCAGGAACAGTCGTGGCCAATGTCATCGCTAATGGCCACGAATACAGGGTCGCCTATAATCCGTGGCTAACCATCTGTAGCTATTTCCTGTTTTTTAGTAGTGTTTAAACACATGTCTTCTTCCCCATGTTTTTAGGTCCTATGTGACAAGCTCCAATTTAGCAATCCTATGTGTTAACATCTCATTAATCTATCTTTAATTAATTAATTATCTTTTATATATAATAATGGTAATCCTATTAATCCTATGTTGAATTAATATAGCATAATCTTCCACCTGATTTAAAATAATTTAACAATATTCCTTCTAATTTTCATCATCACATAAAATTTAATTATTTTTTTCTAACTAGGCCTAATTGTTATTTTTAAATCCTAACGAAACCTAATTGAAATTACTAAATAAAATAAAATAATAATTTAATAAATAAAAACCAACAAAATTAATGAGGTTATTCTACTTCTAAATATATAACTTATATCTCAAATTTATAATTAAAAATCTCAAAGTGGATTCTTGATATAGTCAATTATTTTAAAATTGAATATCTAAAATTTATTGAACTAAATTTTCTTTATACGCATATACAATCATGGAAAATTTAGATCTCATTAATTTAGTAACTAGATAAGTTTTGAGTGGGTTGAGATTGAAAATTCGTATTTATTTTTTACCAATAAGTTGTTTCAATAAATCTAAAATTCTATTTTTGTAAGAAAACCATAATTCTATAATTATCTTTAGTTAAGATTTTATTCTTTTTTTTGGTGAAAAGGTCCCCTCAAGGGGGGTTTTATTAAGAACAAAGAAAAGAGGCTAAGTATTCAACAAACGGGGGATAGCCCAGCCCCTCACATCATCAGATAACAGTAAAGAAATCCCCTTGGGAGGGGCACGCAATACATGAAAACCTACTTGAAAAGAAAAAGCTAAATCCGCTAGACCATCAGCAACAACGTTCGCTTCACGGTAGACATGACAGAATTGAATGACCCAATCCCTATTGATAAAGCCTTGGCATTCAACCACCAGGCTAGAGAGTGGGTGACTACGGTTAACACCCGACTTCACAAGTTTAATGGCTAGAAGAGAGTCGGACTCCACAATAACCTGTCGGAAGCCTTTATCCCAAGCTAGTTTGAGCCCATTCAGCACCCCCCAAACCTCAGCCGTGGGCACCGAGCACACCCCCACGTTGTGAACAAACCCGCCAATCCATCGTCCTTCACTGTCACGTAACAGACCTCCCGCCGCCGCTTTGCCATCCCTCTTAACCGCGCCGTCCGTGTTCACCTTGATCTAACCCACCTCCGGTTTGCACCAAGCTGTTTCCTGCACACACTTGGTAGAATATGAATTCACAATGTTCTTACCTGTGACACTTTTGTACTCCTCCACTCTTTGCCATATGAAAGCCCCTTTGTCAACAGTAGCTATATCCCCATTAAAAGTCTTGTCATTTCCCCACTTCATATCCACCACAATGATGTAGCAAAGACGACACTCCATTCCAACAAGTTCATCTCCTTAGTCTCCATGATGTTGCTTCTAATCCAGCTAAAAAACAGCATCTGAAAAAACGAGGCGTTGATCGAAAAAGCATTGAAACTACTCCATATATAACTCACCTGCGGGCAGTCCCTGAAGAGGTGTTCATAGCTCTCCTCCGCCCCACCGCAGCAATCGCACCCAGCCTCCACAACAATATGTCTCTTCTTCCTTTCCATGTTCGACATAACCCCTCCCTTGCAAGCAAGCCAGATGAAGCACTGGATCCTTTCCGGGGTCTCCAAGCGCCATAATTTCCGGAAAAAGCCATCATCCTGCCCCTGCAAAACAAAACTCCCCTTTAAGAGATTATACCCCGAGGAAACAGAGTAGTTACCATTCGTAGTGTGCCGCCAACATAGCTTGTCATCGTTGTCCTCAGCGGTAGGTAAAATCGCCATCGCAGCCAGCTTCAGCATAATCTCGCTCGGAAGTCTATTCGCCAGCAGATCCCATTTCCAGCCTCTCTCCTCATCCCAAAGGTCCCTCACACTAACTCCGATCATCTCAGCTTCCAGTTGGCCACATACCGAGTCTCTTAATGGTACATCCGACAGCCAGACGTCATCCCAGAAATGTATAGAGTTACCGTCACTCAGCCGCCACTTGGTTCCCCGATTAACGACTTCAGCAAACCCCGTCTTCATGCTCTTCCAAATGTGTGAACACCCAGGCGAATCCCCGAGAGCATTAGAGACATACTTCTTCTTCAAAACCGACGTCTAAAGCCCACCCTCTTCCATAACGAATCTCCAACTCAACTTTCCAATCAAAGCAAGATTCAGATCCCTCATGGTTCTAATTCCGAGGCCCCCTATTCTTCGGCTTCGCTACCTCCTCCCACGCCACTTTGTGCATCCTTCTTTGGCCCCTGGTACCACCCCAAATAAACGCCCTGTTCAACTTGTCAATTTGATCGCAAACTCCAGCCGGAAGCAATGAAGAAGACATGGAATACACAGGCAGCGAAGTTAACACCGAGTTAGCTAAAGTGACCCTCCCAGCAAAGCTAAGAGATTTCGCCTTCCAACCTTCCAGCTTAGTCTTAAACTTGTCCAACACTCCAGAGTAAGTCTGCTTATTAACTTGTTTATGCAAAATAGGCATCCCAAGGTAGACGCCAGGGTCCTTAGTAACCGCAAAACCACTCTCTCTTTGAAGGCTTTTGATTAAACCCGTCTGCACATTCTCAGAAACAAATATTTTCAACTTCTGTAAGCTTATTCTTTAGCCTAAAGCCGCGCAAAAACACTCTAAGCAACGCTTTATCACCCGAATTTGTTCGACAGACGCCTCCGCAAAAAGCATGATATCATCCGCGAAGAGAACATGCGACAAAGACGGACCATTCCATGTCAAATTAATGGGCTTCCAATCCCCTTGGGCAACCGAGTCAAGGATAATATGGCTGAGCCTCTCAATACAAAGCAAGAACAAATACAGGGAGATAGGATCTCCTTGACGAACCCCCCGAGAAGCATTGAATTGGGTCGTTACTTCACCATTCCAAAGGACCTGCATTCTCGAAGAGGTAACGCACGCCGTGACCCATTCGATCCATTGATCCAGGAAGCTAGCCGTTCTCATCGTCCCATTCAGAAAGCTCCAACTCAGCCAGTCATAAGCTTTCTCAAGGTCGAGCTTCAATATCATCCACCCCTTAGCGCCTCTCTTCCTCTTCATGGAGTAAATCACCTCTTGGACAACCACAATGTTGTCAGTTATCATCCGCCCCCGCAGAAAGCTCCCTTGGGTAGGACCAATCATATCAACGAGGATGGGTTGCAGTCTGTTGGTCAGAATTTTAGTGATGATCTTGTAAAGCACGTTGTAGAGACTGATGGGTCTAAATTGGGATATCTGGTCCGGCTTTGCAGTTTTCGCAAGAAGGATAATCAGCGTGTCATTCACACCTTCCGGGAGGACCACCGAGTTGAAGAAATTTCTAACAAAATCGAACACGGAGCTGCCGACAGTATCCCAACATCGTTGGTAAAAGCAAGGCTGGAAACTATCCAGACCAGACGATTTCATCGCACCCATACTGTTCACAGCCCTCCAAACCTCCTCCATAGTAACCAGCTCAATCAAGGAGTTAAAACGGGCTTCACTGATTTGAGGGAAACCCCCGGGCATCTCAAGACCCAAATCCATAAGAGTGGCATCGGCACTATACAGCTCTTTAAAGAACTCCACCGCTAACCTCTCAAGCTCCTCTTTGTTATCAATCCAAACACCGTCTCCATTCTTTAAACTCTCAATTCTATTGTGCTTCCTCCTAATAATAGTGGAAGTATAGAAAAAAGAGGTGTTGCGATCACCCTGTTTGAGCCAAGTCTCCTTGGATTTCCGCAGCAAAAAAATCTCCTCTTATTCCAGTACCCTATCAAACTCTTTTTGAGTATGGCTCTCGACATCCAAAAGGGTACTCGAGTCATCCCTCTCGCGCCTTTTCTGGATGCTATCAAGCCGATCTAACAACTCTTTCTTGCGATGATGAATGTTGCCAAAGACTTTTTTATTCCACGAAAGCAGCGACTCCTTAAGGATCCCTAAAGCCCCTGACACCTCAACATCCCCACACCAGCTCTCACAGACTTTATCTTTAAAATTGGGATGGGAAAACCAAGCCGCTTCAATTCGGAACGGTCTCCTCCTCCGATTCACACTAACTTGCAGTTGAAGAGATAACAGCAGGGGACAATGGTCCGAGGAGAACCTAGGGAGATGTCTCACAGTAGCATCCGGCCACATGTCATGACCTTCACTGTTCATAAAAACCCAATCAAGGCGCTTAGCAACCATAGAATTCCCAGCCAGTCTTCGGCTCCACGTGAAGGCCGACCGACTGAACTCAAGATCGATAAGGCCCAGGTTGTTCTTCTAGTCATTAAAAACCCCCGAGTCAGGATGTAAACCTCCAGTCCCCCCACTTCTCTCATGGCTAAGGAGGATACAATTGAAGTCATCTCCGATCACCACCGACCCCACAACATTATGCACAACCACCTCTAAATTCTTCCAGAAAGGTTCCCGATGAGTAACCGAAGGAGGACCATACACTGCAAACAAATGCATAACCATCCCATTAATGTTAAAAGAAGCATGAATAAAGTTGCTGCTAGTAACCAAGTTACTCATCGATACCCTCTCGTTCTTCCACAGAAGCCAAACCCCACCAGAAAACCCAAGAGCTTCCACTCTTTCACAATCGGAAAAACCAATCCTGCTAAGACGGTTACACATGGTTTGGGCAGTGGCTCCAAACACCCTCGTCTCGAAAAAAGCAACCATGTCGACCTTATGATTATTACACATGTAGCAAGCAACTCTCCTGAAACCTGGCTTGCCTGCACCAAAGCAATTCCAAAATAAGATATTCATAGATAACCGAAAAAGGGGTTTAAATAGAAACCAAAACAGGGTACAACGTCAAGAAGACTCCCTGCTAGGACCATTCTCTGACAACCCGGAGGCTTGTCGATTCTCCTTATGAGTCCTGAGCGGACTCACAACCTCATTCTCTTTCACTCATTGGAGCTGGCTAACGAGTTGAACCTGTGTCACCTTACTCAGGGAGTCCTTGCTATGGCCCTTGTCCTCCGTCCCAAAATTTCTATCAGAATCCTCCGCAGTCGATCTTGGGCGTTTCGCCACCTTCCCATCAGCTGTTTGAAGTGACAATTTCTGTTCGGCGACCTTTCTTGAACTAGGCGTAAACACCCCAATCTTCCTACCTGGTGTCACCTTTTTCCTATTGGTACGGGTCACTTTGACATTTATTCCATTATTGAACAGACCCAAACTAGCCCCTATATTGCCACTTGTACTACTTCCCTCACCAACCATCCTACCAAACTGCTCATCATTCTTACTCTTGATAACCTTCTCACTGACAGATCCCCCATCACATTTATCCTCATCGCCCTGCCACTCCATTGAGGAGTTCCCATCCTTGTTGATCAACATTTCCTTCCCCTTCTCACCAGTAGCTTTGAACGCAATTATATTATCAGATTTCCCCGACCTCTCCTCAACGTTCGACGTGTCATTCCCACCCTCGTTAGTCTCCATCACATCGAGAGTCCCAAAACGATTAGTTTGAGGTAAGTTATCCCTCGAATCACGGGGTATCACATTATCACCCGGGGGACGATTATCCTTAAACGTGACCTTCCTATTAGGCGTAGATTTGGCGTTATCATGGCTTCCTTTTTTTCCGACTTTTCTTTTCTCAATCTTCATCCAGACCCCGTAGTATCCCTGACCATCTCCGGTAGATTGAACGGAGGATTTCGGTAGTTGGTTTCCACCAGGAGGATTGGGTTCCTCCTCCCCCTGACTAACCTTCCCCTTGGCATCCCCATTTCCTGACTCGATCGTGGCTGGCTGGAAAGGACAACCCATCTTTATATGACCGTAACGGTCACATCCAAAGCATATAGTAGGGAGACCTTCATACTCAATCAAGTATCTTTCCCCGTTAATGGAAATCGTCCCCTTAAGGGGCTTCTCCAAGTCGATCTCAACACATATCCGCGCAAATCTTCCTCGGTTGGTATAGAGCGTTTTAGAATCCACCTTGATAGGGCGCCCAATACTGGAAGCTATCCTTAGCAGGATGTTCTCTTCGTAGAGGGTGATTGGTAGGTCAGCCAATCTTATCCATGTTGGGGCCGTTCGAACGGGATCCGATGACTTGAATTCAGGGTGCCAACTCCTAACCGATAAGCATCGCCCGAAGATCGTCCATGGACCGTTGGTGAGGGCTGCAACATACTCCTCTTCTCTCCCAAATCAGACTAGAAAACATCCATGGGCCGGATCAAGAATTTGAAACCTCGAACTCGAACGCCACATATCCCTGATCTTCTTCTCCATGATCTGGGACAATATCGGATGGCTCAACACTTTGATCACCATCGACCATTTCCACAACGAGGCAAGCGCATCCATCACCTCATCAGCAATAGAGATAACTGGATCCCCGTTATCTCCATCAGGGAAACTGACTCTAACTTTCCATCGAGGAACACATCATCGATCAGAGTTTTTTGCTGGTGAACCCCTCCAATCACCACGACATCCTTCCATGATACCCCACCGTCCGGGGGGTCCCCTGGCGGCGTGTCACTTGGTGCAGATTTGGTTTGCATTGCCACATCAACTGGTGAAGTTTCCGGCGAAGTGTCCATTTCATCAATTTATAAAGTTTAATTGTTAGTTAGGATAGAGAATTAAGAATGATCGATTTGTGTTAAGATTTTATTCTTGAGTTTAGCAATAGAGGATTGCTAAAATCAAGAATAGAATAAATAGAGGATTGCTGCTTGTCTTCGATTTGGACTTATTGGTGCTTGAGTTATTTAATTAATTTTGTTGGTGCAAGATTACAAGAACATGGAAAACATTTGTTTGTTTAATTAAGTGAAAAGGTAGTCATTTACATTTTTTTTAGAAATAAATAAGATTAATTAATATTTTTTAACTAAAACATATAATATTTGAGACATTTTTTGCCAAAAAAGTAGTATGAACTGTAATTTTTTTTTTACTAGTTTCATTTATAAAATATAATATTATAGTTACAATTTACAAAAAGGTCACATGTTTAACTGACCAATTATCATATAATTACCAGTCATCTATACCGGATTTACATGTCACCTTTAACTATTTTAATTGTCACCCTAACAATTATCACCCTTAGCTATTTTAATTGTCACCCTACCTATTTTTGACAGGTATTGTTTACCCATATAAAATATGGCTTCCAATTCAAAGAAAGAAATTTCAATAAAAAAAATCCCTCACACCATATTTCATCTATTATAGTTGTTATATTATTTCATTAATCCGATTGGGTTTTCGGGACAGATTTTACCAGCACTATATCTTCCTACGAATAGGTATGACCCTATGCACTATTCGATGTTTATATTCAGTATGACATTATGCACTATTAGGTCAATCTCATACGAATCAATTTTTCACATGTCACCTGTAGACTTTTACATACCATTAGTTTAGTTTTATATGTCACACATATCGAATTTACATGTCACCCATACCGGATGTACATTTTTATGTTTGTCTAAAACAACAAGACTAAGTGTACTTTCATCGATGAGAAACTCGGTTGCAAAACAATCAAGTGATCCAACAACACACCTCATCCTATACCTTCTTACACAACAAGTAAAATATATTACAGGAAATGGTAGTAAGTAGACCAAAAATCTGGCTCGTTTGCAAAACTAGACCAATAGGCCCAAAATTTGCTAAACTAGTAGGGGCCCAATTTTTTGGCAAAAAAATTGCCCGTTTCCCTGACAGTTATCACTGGTAAAACCAGTCACCGTGGGGGTTGTAACTGTTGCTGATGAGAGTGGATTTTAAAAATCAAAATCGGAGGAGGGGAAGGGTACTGCTTGAAAGTGAGAGAGAGGAGATCGAAATCCAGTGGAGAAAAAGAAGGAGCGAAGGAGAAGAAAGTTGCAGCGAATATCATCTCGTCCAAGGAGGAACCGAGATCGAGGAAGGAGGGTAAGTCATTCATAGTCCCTGCTTGTGTAATTTTCACTACGAAATTAGGAACTTGGGGGTGCGATTTGGGGCGATTTTGGAAGAAATGCAAATGGAGAGTGGTTGCATAGCATTAGAGGAAGGAAATAGGTTTTAGATTTTGGGGGTAGAGTATGGGGCGGTCGGAGAAGGGAAATAAAATGGAGTCCATTCGGATGGATTCGGGTTAGTAGGTGTCGGGGAAGAAATTGGAGGGCAATCGGATGGGTTAGGGGTAGTGGCTGTCGGGGAAGAAATTGGGGATAAGTGGGCAAGGAGGGGTTCAGAGATGGGGAGATATACTAAGCAATCTAGAAACTGGGGGACTTGTGGTAGGGGAAGACTACACATGTGGTAGGATGGAAGAAAGGCCTAGGTTTGTTGAGTTACTGCAACATTGGTAGGAAGACAATTTTATAAAATTGGTAGGACAATTTTATAAAATTGGTAGGATAGTTTTGTACAATTGGTATGCCAATTTAGGTGACCTGAATGTTTGAAATTCTTTGCTGGTGGTCATTGTGATGCAGGTACTCGTCGTGTAATCACAAAAAAATGGCCAAGACAGGGAAGAAGAAAGCCCGCGCAGGACCTAGCAGCCAGGGGGTAAGGGAACTCAAATTGTGACATGGTTATGCTAAGGTGGTTGACAAAAAAAAAGAGTACTAACATGGTTCATGCATGTATTGCAGGCTGTCCTGGCGGTCGCTGAAGACGACCACTTCAGCGGGCATAGTTATAACCTGCTGGATGGGATAGATTGCGTGCTTGACCGGGATGATTTTAAGAAGCTGACGAAAAGTCAGCTGGGGGCATAGTGAGGATGGGGTCGAGAAACAAGTTTGCTGCACAGTTGGTGCACTTTTGCCTGCTGTGGCAGCTGAAGATAAGAAAGCAGCACGAGACGTGGTACTCCCTACAGGGGCATCATGTGCGGTTCTCTTTGCAAGAATTCACGGTTATCACAGGCCTAAACTGCTCACCACCCCCGAGAGACCTCATGGAGGGAGGCTACAAAGATGATGTGTATCGGTTGTTTGAGAAGGAGAAGGTGTTATTAAAGGATGTGGAGAGTGCTTGGTCGAGGGAAAAGGAAACTGACGCGGGCTCACTAATGCGCAAGTACAAGTCTGCCCTCCTAGTCATAGTGGAGGGCATTCTATTTGGGATGGAGAAGAAGATACAGATACGTGGGTGGGTGGTGAACATGCTGCTGGAGGACACGACCTATTTTCTAGAGTTCCCTTGGGGTCGGCTGGTGTATGAGAAGACCCATGAAAGCCTCGCGGGGACTTTACAAAAGATGGTTGATGCTGAGAAGCACAAAGGGGAGAGGCCTACATACACGTTGTACGGGTTCCCGATAGCCTTCGAGGTGAGTGAAAAGCTAAAATGTGTTTAAAACCATTGACAAAAATTATGGAAAGTTGTCAACTGTGAATATTTGGTGTTGGTCAGTCATGCCAAATGTTGAATGTTGTTCTGCCAATTGAGGGTTTTGATCCTGCCATTTGTGGTTAGTTTGGGATGCATCGCAAGTGAATAATGTTGTCCTGCCAAATGTACAATTTTATCCTACCAAATGTTTTAAACAGTCATGCCAACTGTGTATTTTTATTCTGTCAAAATGTGTGTTTGTTTAGAAGGTTCTCTTGGTTAACTGTCGTCCCACCTGTTGATTGTTGTGTGCATTGCTAATAATCCCCTTGTTTTTCCATGCAGTTATGGCTGTTCGAGGCGTTTCATGAGATAGGGAATAAGTATGGTCGTAACATCGACGAGACTATCACCCCGAGGTGTCTCTGATGGGAAACCCGGGACTCACATATAAGATTTGAGAATGTGAAAGCCTACCTGGACCAGCACGCCGACGATGACAAGGAACACGTCCTCCTCGCCAAGCTAGAGCCTATCCTGCACCCTAGTCATAAAGAGAAAGAGCCCCTTCGAATGGCCTCATACAAAAGAGAGCATCCGGACACGTTCTTTGATAGAATTGTGAATGAACACCTCAAGACCCACATGGCCAAGTGCCAGGAAAAGAAGGCTATGGCTGAACCTAGTCAGGGAATTAACTAGTCATTCGGGGTCCGACACAGCCAGCTCTAGAATAGAGGCCCGGATTGTGGCCAAAGTGGAGGCCATTTATAGGGGCATGATGTCAGAGATGGGGATCCGTTTCTCAGTGCTGAAGGCCAGGCTCAGTGAAGTAAGTGAAGCTTGTAAGAAGGTGTTGTGAGAGAAATGCAATCATGGAAAGGTATATGGTCGTTTACTTGTGAACCTTTTAGTTGGAGACATAGTAGGTGGGAAGAGTGACTCTGAATGGCCTAATTGCATTGCAAGAATACCTTTCATTGGGGGATGATGAAGACATGGAAACTGTGAAGTAAAAAGGGATGGGAAGTTTGACGATGCAGTTGTTGAGAGTGAGGAAGGGTTGAAGGATAAGGGTGGGGATGGTGACAAGGTGGATGTGTAGGCTGGGGGTGATGTTGATAAGGAAGATGAGAAGGGTGGGGAGGAGAATAAGGAGGTTGAGAAGGGTGGGGAGGGGAATAAAGAGGGTAAGAAGGGTGGGGAGAACGATAAGGAGGAAGAAAAGCAAGAGGGAGACGCGGTGTTACCAACTCAATCTGATGCAGAACTCACGTAAGAAAAGGTAATGTGTTATGTTTGATAGGATAGTTTTGTTCATTTGGTAGAACAAGATTGCTCAGTTGGTATGATAGGTTATTTTGCATTGGGGTGGATTCAATTTTGAAATTGGTAGGATAGGTATGGTGAATTGGTAGGATAATTATGTGGTTTTGGTAGGAAGGTGTTTGTGCTGTTGGTAATAACTTTGGTGTAACCTGTGCTATTTGATTCTTAGGAAGCTCAGGAAATCCAAGAGATCTCGGAAGCCGTCATCCCAATTAGTAGATTTACAGGACGATCAGCCCTTAAAGCGGGGTCGAATGAAGACCAAGGCCATCCTTCCACAACAAGACGTGGAGGAGGTGGGGCTGGTGATGGCTGCAGCGATAGACGAATTCTTAGTCTGGTTGGAGAAGGGTCCTGCAGAGGTAAAAAGCCCTGATGGGACCCTTCTGGGGAAGGAGTTCTTCAACACCCTTATATCACCCGGCGTATGGACATCAACCGAGGTAAGGGATCTCACCCGACATAAGTACATCTTCACTTCTTTCCCGCCCTCATCAAAACTAGTTTTCCATCTGATGGCATAATGCAGTACATCCAACATGCCTTGTTTCTCGTATGCAAGACCTTGGTCACCAGGGAGGGTGGAAATAAGTCCGGTGTGGTTGTCCTGGACCCTTACTGGTAGGAGCAAGTTGGTAAATAATGGTCTTCTTGTGGGGGGAAGAGGAAGTGCATCACTGAGGACAACGTTGTAGGGTCGTCGATGCATTATTTTACGGGGAGACTTCCAGAGGACAACGGACACTGTTGGGTTGCAAGAAACGGCAAAATCCTAGCATCGTGGAATTACAAGAACAAGCACTGGATCGGGCTCCTAATTGACCTCGTCAAGTGGAGAGTTGAAGTCATGGAATGCAACTTGTACCAAATCAAGGAAAAGAAGCTTCAGAAAAACCTCCAGCCCGTCGTCGAGGTCATCCCGTGGGTGATGCAGTTCGACATGGAACTTCGCGCTATGCATACCGTCAACGTCCTACAACCTTTCACCATTAGCCGCACTGTTCGAATCCCCCGAAACGAACAATCGTAAGTGTCTTACACCTCTTCTTCTCTCGTCCTTAATGTATCGCATCCGGACACCGAACTTTACAACTGACACATGTGTTATTGTGTAGGGGTGACTATGGAGCCTAAGTTATCCTGGTGTTGCAGCTGCTGGTCGAGGGAGTTTCCACATTCGACACCATCAACGATTCTTTTATCGCGCCATACCGCCAATACTTGGGAGTCGCCATACATCGCAATAGTTTGTAGGCGCTCCCCACCATCAATTGACATTATGAAGTTGTAAATTTGTGAAGTGACTGGTAGTTTGGAACAATTATTCGACATGGTGGTGGTTTTTTTGTTGGAAGGTGTTTTGTTAATGCTTGTAATGTCTTGTGTGAACTGTAAGAAGGTGTTGTGCTTGTAATGCTTTGAACTGTTTTTTATGTTTGTCTAGAATGTTGTCTATGTAATACCACAGCGTACGCCTACGTACCAATGCTTACTTGACACTATCCGTAGGATAACAATTGGTAGAATAGATACACCCTAATGGTAGAATAGTTTCATACTAATGGTAGAAAAAAAATACAATATTGGTAGGATGATAATGTCATCTAGGATAACAATTGGTAGAAGGGATACACCCTAATGGTAGGATTGTAGTACGATATTGGTAGGATTATAATGTAATCACCGAAAGGACAACAATTGGTAGAAGAGATACACCCTAGTGGTAGAATAGTTTCAGACTAATGGTAGGATAAAAATACAATATTGGTAGGATGACAATGTAATCACTGAAATTCCCAAGTGTAGAACCAAGTCAGAAACGACCAGAAAATTTGACACTCATGGTAGGATAGATGCACATAAATGGTATGATAGATGGAAACTAATGGCACGATAAAACAACAAAATTGGTAAGATCAGAATGGAAACCTAGTAAATGTCGTGTATAACTTCACAGTAATGGTAGTATAGATGCACACTAATAGTAAGATATATTTGTACTAATAGAAAGATGTAAATGCATAATTGGCTTTACCAAAACACAATATATCGGACACTTAATCGAACACAAAATATTGTAGCCATTACAAGTTTCCCCATAATATATCCGACACTATACACAAAATATTGTACCCATTACAAGTTTCCCCATAATATATCTGACACTTGACACAAAATATTGTAGCAATTACAAGTTTCCCCATAATATATCCGACAGCTGACATCAACATCCACCAGATCACATTAATATTGACGAAGCTTTGACCCCCTCACCTCGTCCCTTGACGGATACCGCTTTGACTTCGGCCTTCCCGAATCCGCTTCACAACAGGGGGCAAGCAACACTTCGCAGCTATTTCTGAAGGCACTCTCCAAGTGTCACGAGCTGGCACTAGGTAGATGACATTTTCGTAGCACGCACCCTAAGCCTCAACCTTGTACAGATGATGAACGAGGGAGTAGACGTCGATTCGCCGGACCTTGGCCGCCGCGATGGCATGTGCACATAATATTTGGTCAATATCAAATTACTTACAAGTGCAGGTCCGTGCGGACAGGTTGACCAGCAAGGAGGAGAGCCCTTTGTGGATGTCAAACTCGTGTTCAATCAACTTGGTTACCTGAAGACATATAGATTGCATGGCGTTCTCCCTAATGTTTAAACTGAGCTCTCGTCGCTCGACAAACCACCTGCCCACAATCTCGAGTATACAGTCGATCAAGGCGGTGACAAGCAGGTCCCGAGGTTCAAGGAAGATCGAATTCGAGCACTCGACATGGTTTGTGGTGGTGATGTTAAACCGATTGGCGAGATAGAAAGCCCGGGCCTAGTTGGAGAAACTCGCCAGCTTAATGTAATCTACCCCACTGCCCGACTAAGCCTTGAAGGCATTGTAGTACCCATTGAACTCTGCCATAGTGTACGCCTTTGCCATTTGGAAGAAGAGGGATTGCAGCCCCCCGCCTTATGATATGCCTTCACCTTCTTAAAGACGTGGTAAGTGCATCGCCAATGTTTTGCAAAGTCGTAGCTCCCTTGAATCCCCTTGGTGATGCTCATGTGTCTGTCGGCTGTTGCTGACCCACACAACATGGCTCTCATCTGGGACGACGTGTCGCATTTGGTGGAAAAAACCCCCCACGACGCATCATTCTCCCCGTCCACAATGGCAAATGCAATGGGGTATATGTTGTGGTTGGGGTCTTGGGCCGTCGCAAACATCATGCATCCACGGTACTTCCCCTTTAAGAAACTTCCATCCATCGAGAATACCTACCAATGTCAACCAATCAGTATGCAAACTAGGGACAGATCGTACAATTGGTAGGATAGAGTTGTACTAATTGTAGGATAATGCTCCATATTTGGCAATGTATTTAATGGGTGGATATATTCCCACATATGGTAGGATAATTATAGACATATGGTAGGCATCAAGTGGTAGGGCCGTACCTGTCTCAAGTGTGGGATGGTTGTCCTCCAAACCCCCAAGCTAACGAATGCATACTTGAATTGCTGGTTTTCATCACGTACTAATGTGGTTATGGTCCCGGAGTTTGCTTGCTCAAGCATGTTAAGATACAAGGACATCCGAACGTAGTTCTCTTCGTCGATCCCGTACAAGCCTTCATGTGCGGAGCACTTCGCGCTGCGTGCCTTCTAGTAGCTGTAGTACACACCCAATCGGGACTTCATCAACGACAAGATCTGAAGCGACATGAGCTCCTTTCGTGAACCACTGAAACTGAATAAATGCAATTGACAGGTTACTTGTGTATCCTTCACCACATAGTACATAAACGGAGAACAAGAGGACGGTTAAGGAACTTACTCGGACACAATACTCTGCCCCATTAGCTTGTCATTGGCGTGTCGTTGGTAGTTGTTTATGACACTTACCTTGCAGGTGTGTTCGTCCATGAGCTTACGAATCAACCACTTACTCCGAAACTTTAAAGCCCGACAGAACCATGTGCAGTTCGGTTCAGGGCATACAACCACATACATCGACTTCGTTGATCGCTTGACTACGTTCGCGTAGCACCCCCGCAAAGCTTCCCACCTCAGTCTGTCCTGAATATCAGCCTTGGTATCAAACATCTCCCCCTCTCGAAACACCTTCACAGTCTCTCGAGGGTCTCCGAGTTGAGGCATAAACCGAGCCAAATTCTCTTCCACTTGCTCCAATGTAGCCAAAGGTCGTTTCTCTCCTTCATACGAATGCTCTATATCTTTCACCACTGCCTCAGCCTCCTCATCCCATGAGTTCGACGATTCCTTTGTCGCCCCTCCCTCATCCACTTTCACTAAGAAACCACCAGCGATCATGTCATCTTCGGAGCTTCCTACGTCTATTATTTCTTAAAATCTCTGGGGAGTACAATGTCGACATCGTTGTCACTTCCGACGATCAAAACATGCTTTCCACGTCGGATGGCATCGACCCTTCTCACGTCGTTACCCTCCTATTGAGCATCCAGATTGTCAAGCTTCCCAACTGCGTAATTCTGTCCTACCATTATGTTGTAATTCATCCTATCATAACCAGATTGTATAGCACTCCCAAAAAGCCCCTTGCCTCCCATTGATGCTCTCATTTGCTGTCCTACAATAGTCTTATTCTCCCAATAGACATTCATCACACAGGCAGGGCCCTTCAGTTTAACTGCTAAGGTCATCCAATTTCCTTTTCTCCTCGATCGATCCTTGCCCCTTCTCATCCGCCCCTCCTCCTCCATCATGACCATCATCCAAGTCATCCTGAGTGGTGGGAGGCCCGGTTAGTAGTATTTTCCCTTGGGTGGGAGTCGAGACATCGTCTGCCCCTTTAGAGTCTTTTGACTGATGTCCATGAGAGGGAGTGGATGGGCTTTCCAACTGTCGAGCATCCAGATTGTCAAGCTTGCCAACTGCGTAATTATGTCCTACCATTACGTTGTAATTCACCCTACCATAACCAGATTGTATAACACTCCCAGAAAGCCCCCTGCCTCCCATTGATCCTCTCATTTGCTGTCCTACAACAATCTCCTTCTCCCACTAGACATTCATCACACAGACAGGGCGCTCCAGTTTCACTACTAAGGTCATCCAATTTCCTTTTCTCCTCGATCGATCCTCGCCCCTTCTTATCCACCCCTCCTGCTCCATCAAGACCATCATCCAAGTCATCCTGAGTGGTGGGAGGCTCGATTACGAGTATTTCCCCTTGTTGGGAGTCGAGACATCGTCCACCCCTTCGGAGTCTTCCGACAGATGTCCATTGAAGGGAGTGGATGGGTTTGTTATTTTGCACCGTAAGGTGATGTGCAGTTCGATTGGCCAAGCTCGTGCGCCGAATTAATTGTTGTAAAACTTGCAGGCTTCTAGGTCATCATCGTCCCGGACCCAAATCGGAGTGGTCATCCCATCAAATGAGGGAGGTAGGTTAGCTCAATGTCGTATAAGACCATGACAACGTTGAATTTGGAAATGATCTTCTCCTTCAGTTGGTCGTAGCTAATATTTTGTGGCACCAACATAGCTGCACTACGTGCCTCTCCCTTGAACACCAAGCTGCCAATCCCGGGAGCCCACCAACCATTAAAGACGACCTTCAGACATATCCTATCACATGTGGCATGACACGGGAACAGAGCATCAGCCTAGGGGGTAGTTCTGTTATAACAAAAAGGAACAACTACGCAGAATAAGTACAAGATCACTTACCCATCCCTGCCACTTCCACCAGACAAACTGCTTGCATTTTTTCAGGTATAGAAGGACAGTTTAAAACTAATGGTAGGACCGAGGTCTTCTATTGGCAGGATGGGAACTGTGCAGTTTCCAAAAATGAACAAGTGTCGTTTTCCTTTACCTTTCCACTCCTCTCCTATTCTACCTATCTGTTTACAGAGAAATTAATGGTGTTTCCCATCCATCACTCCAGCTTATATATGTATTTGAGGGACACCCTTAAATGCAATCATTGCATTTTTGCTAAATTTGCTCCTTGAATGCAATCATTGCTTTTTTCCCTCATTAATGCTCCCCCCTCCCCAAGGATTTAGCCTTTTTTGGCGCTAAAATGACTCTGACAACCCACCACTATAGCCGTACGGAAGCCCCCCCAAATCTCTCCCACTTGCTGCTACAATGCCAATCGGAGACCCCCCTACTTCCCCAGCCGGTAAACCCCACAAAATTGCAAAAGTGACTCATGTGCTACTTTTGCCAAAATCACACCTAGTGGTCTAGTTTTGTAAAGTTGCCAAAACATTGGTCTACTTTTGCAAATCGGCCAATATATTATGTGACATGACTACAGTCTATTTGCTAATTTTTCATCAAGGGATTTATGTGGGTTCAAATCCCGTATAGGTTTTCGTAAAAAAAAACTTCATTGATTTCATAAGTGATTCTTGAATACGTGATTTGTCTCAGATATATGAATAGGTGTCATGTATATTCTATTGGATTGTCATGTACAATCGAATATGCGTCATGTATATCCTACTAGGTGACAAGAGTATAAGTTTGAGCTGTCATTACCTTTCCTTGTGCCCGTGTGTGGTGTATTTGTTCCTTTCTATCGCATCGACGTAAGTTTTTTTTATAATCCTAATGTTGTTTCTTCTTATAAATAAAAGAGCATTTGTAAACAAATCAAGAGCTAGGGAAGAAATAACGTACAAGCTCTTTTCTGAATTTTTTAGTGTTACTCAAATGTTATATAACAAGGTGCTGATCACATTACCAAAAAAAAATCAAGGCGTTGATCAAGTATCCATTTTATCTCGCAACTAAAAGTTAAGCCTTCTAAAACCTGGATAAATTTTGAGGATAAAGTAGAAAGTATATGGAATCTCACCTCTTCTCCTATTTTATTATAAATAAGAGGCTTCTTTGACCCAACGAAACTTCACATTTTAATTCGCAAATCCGTTAGCGGACTATATGTCAAGTAGACAACCATAAGGTGTTCAATACAAAATCATAGAGTGGACAATTGATTTTAGCTGTTGGCATGTATATTCTACATATCGACATGTATTATTAGACAATTGACATTCCCTCTTTTGATACCTCTTGATCCTAAAAACTAATGATGAAAGGACCTAACTTATGTATAACGGATATCATATCTTTGTTTCCCAACGACACATGGAGTTTTATAGGCCAAGTGTGTTCCCCAGACGTAGAGTTGAGGAACTTTTTGCCTCCAAGTCATTGCCAATCCCGCCCCCTACTTCAATAGATAGAGAGACTCTCATCTATAAATGCAAGTATATATAGGGACCAAGGGATCACCACAGATGAAGGAAAAAAAACCACACTTACCCATCAATAAAGTATCGCATTGAGCACCCCTCAGATTGTAGTCATGCCACATAATTTGCTTGCTAATTCTTCATTAATTTGCTTGCTACTTCTCGTTACCTTGCTCTAAATTTAAATAAAGTAGTGAAAATCAACCTAAGAAATAATTGATGAACGATGAAAGTATGGAAAATCTCACACAATGTCATGTAAATATTAACTGGTATTATGTACAAACGCTGAGGCTGGAATGACGAAATAGACATGTGGCACATGAATTATTTTACTTGACGGACCTTATGAATTACATTGTTGTAATTGCAAGTCACTTTCTCCCTCGTACATTGACTCTCTTCTCTTTTCCCTCCTACATTGACTCTCTTCTCTTTTCTTCCCCAAAAAGTGGGGTTTATGGGCCCAAATACCCAGGCCATGTGGGTATTTGATAAAAAATGTTAAAATGGTAATTTCAGCCCTTGTAACTTTATAAAAAATTTATAAGTATATTTTTTAATGTAATTTAATTTTCTCTACAAATATACGTCCACTTTGCATATGTTTCGATGAAAAAAAAATCATGATATATTACCCTATTTCGTATGACACCCATATAATTTATTATCCGACTGTTGTACTAATCATAATATTTAATGATCAATAATAATAAATTATTATTATTAAGAAAACTAAATATTTAATAATAAAAATTATTAATAATAATAAAAGTAATTATAAAATTTAACAATAAAAAATCCACTAGTTATACTAATTGTAATATTAAAATAATTAATAATATTTAATAGTAAAAAATTATTATTAATAATAAACTTAATGGGAATGGATTATATTGTGAGTTTAATATAAGAAAATTTCATGTAATAAAAAAGGAATATAAAGAAAATTAAGTTATGAGCCCACGTTTGGGGTTCATGAATGGAGGGTAAAAAAAAATAAAATTATGAAATATGACTATTAAGTTGGTGTGGCACTGAACAAGTAAGTTATGAGTCTGGTAACGAATTCACTACTGCGGATGGTCTTACTTTTCCTGTACTTTTCTCTCTCCATAATTAATTCCCTGTTTTTCTCTCTCCTTACTTATTCTCCTCTCTCTTATTTTTTTCTTGTACTTGATATGACAAGTACTTTTCTTTTTATTTTTTTACACTCCCCTCTTTCTCTCTCTCTCCTTTTTCTTTCTTCTGGAGACAATACAATCCCCTATTAACCTTCCACTGGCTCAACCGGTTTCGGTGATATCCGGTTTTCTACAATTTTTTTTCGGATCAGGCTAGCCCTACAAGCATTTCCCCTAAAGTGTGGTAGTTTACCAAATTCTCAATAAAATTAAGTATATGTAAAAAACAATAGATTGAATGCATGGTATTCTATTTGGATTTTATTAATTTAATTTCGATTGACTTTATTCAAATCGAGTTATAATTATATAAAACTCTTCGATAATCGAAAAATTGATAGCCCTATATATAACACAATGCAAGTAGCTTTTCAGAGTTTTTGATTTTAATATTATAAAGTTTTTAATGAGATAAATATAAGATTTTAGTTTAATTGACTTTTCAAATTGGTTTTTCAAAAGCTACTTACCTCAAGCTTTTTGGATTTGTTTTTCTATTTCCAAATCAATTCATTTTAGGCTCTTTTGTAAAAGTAAACCAAAAAAAATCCCACTTTGCAAATGTAGACCACCACTTGTGAATTTGTCAAAAGTAGCACATGGTGTACTTTTGCAATTTTTTTTGGAAACCGGCTTCAGAAGTGGCAGGTGAGGATGGGGTACTGTAGCATCAACTTGAGAGAGATTTACAGGGGGCTGCACTGTAGCTGTCAGGGGTGATTTGGCGCCAAAAAGCTTCATCCATGGGGGAAAGGGGGGAGCATTTATGAGGGGAAAAGGGAATAATTACATTTAAGGGTGTCAATCAAAACATCTATAAGTTGGATTCATGGATGTGAATCACCATTAAATGTTTTGTAAAAAGAGATGCAGAATAGGAGAGGAGTGGAAAGGTGAAGGCAAAAGTCTCATGTTCATTTCAGGAAACTGCATACTTCCCATCTTACCAATAGAAGGACATGGTCTTACCAATAGAAGGACATGGTCTTACCAATAGGCTAAAACTGGCCTTCCATAACTGGAGAGATTTTGGAGACATTTTGGAGGGGATTCACTGTAGCTGATGTGGCGGGCTGTTAGGCCAGTTTTGGCACCAAAACAGGATTAAGCCTTGGGGGAAAGGGGGAGCATTAATGAGGGGAAAATGCAATGATTGCATTTAAGGGTGCCCCCCCCCCAAGAACATATATAAGCTGGAGAGAAGGATGTGAAACACCATTAAATGCTCTGCAACAAGAGAGGCAGAATAGGAGAGGACTGGAGAGGTTGGGGGAAAAGCCACCCGTTCAATCCAGGAAACGATACAATCCCCATCTTACCAATAGAATACATCGGTCCTACCAATAGTGTAAAACTATCCTTCCATACCTGGAAAATAGCAAGAAGTTTGTCATGTGGGAGTGGCAGCGATGAATAAGTGATCTTGTACTTATCCTGCGTAGTTGTTTCTTTTTCTTATAACAGAAATACCACCCCAGGCTGATCCTCTTTTTCTGTGTCGTGCCACAGGTGATAGGGTATGTATGAAGGTCATCTTCGGCGGTTGGTGGGCTCCCGTTAGTGGCAGCTTGGTCTTCAAGGGAGAGGTACGTAGTGCAGTTGTGGTGGTGCCACAGAAAATAGGCTATGACCAATTGAAGGAGAAGATCGTTTCCAAATTCGACATTGACATGGTCTTATACGACATCGAGCTCACCTATCTCCCTTCTTCGATGGGGAGGGCCACTCCAATTCGGGTTCGGGACGATGATGACCTAGAAGCCTACAAGTTCTACAAAACTAAATCCGGGGAACGAGCTTGACCAATCGAACTTCACATCACCTTACGGTGCAAAACCACAAGCCCATCCACTCCCTCCTATGGACATCAGTCGAAAGACCCGGAAGGGGCGGATGACGTCTCGACTCCCACCCAAGGTGAAATACTCCTAACTAGGCCTCCCACCACGCAGGATGACAAGGAAGATGGTCTTGGTGGAGGAGGAGGGGAGGATGAGAAGAGGCAAGGATCGATCGAGGAGAAAGGGAAGTTGGATGACCTTAGTAGTGAAACTGAAGGGCCCTGCCTGTGTGATGAATGTGTAGCGAGAGAAGGAGATTGTTGTAGGACTGCAAATGAGAGCACCAGTGGGGGGGTAGTGTGTGCTTTATGGGAGTGCCATACAATCTAGTTATGGTAGGATGGATTACAACTTAATGGTCGGTCAAAATGACTCAGTTGGCAATCTTGACAATATGGATGGTGGAGAGGAGGGTGGCAACATGAGCAGGGCTGATGCCATCCAACGTGGAAAGCAAGTTGTGATCATCGAAAGCGACGATGATGTCGACGTCATACCCCCCACCCACGGATTTCAGGAAATAATAGACGTAGGAAGCTCCGACGATGACACAATCATCAGTGGTTTATCAGTGAAAGTGGAGGAGAGAGGGGCGACGAAGGAATCATCGGACTCATGGGATGAGGAGGCTGAGGCAGCGCTAAGAGATATAGAGCGTTTGTATTAAGGAAAGAAATGGGCTTTGCCTACGTTAGAGCAAGTGGAAGAGGAAGTGGCTCGGTTTATGCATCGACTCGGAGACCCTCAGGAGAATGTGAAGAAGTTTCGGGAGGGGCATATGTTTGATACCAAGGCTGAGATTCAGGACATGCTGAGGTGGGAAGCTTTGTGGGGGTGCTACGCGACCGTAGTGAAGCGATCAACAAAGTCGGTGTATGTGGTTGTATGCCCCGAACCGAATTGCTCATGGTTTTGTCGAGCTTCAAAATTTTGGGACACTAGCAAGTGGTTGATTCGTAAGCTCATGGACGAACACACCTGCAAGGTAAGTGTCATGAGCAACTACTAGCGACAAGCCAATTACAAGATGATGGGGCAAAGTATATTGTCCGAGTAAGTTCCTTGACTGCCCTCTTGTGATCGTTTATGCACTATGGTTTGAAGGACACACAAGTAACCTGTTAATTGCATTTATTCAGTTTCAGTGGATCATGAAAGGAGATAATTCCGCATCAGATCAAGTCGTTGATGAGGTTCCGATTGGGTGTGGACTGCAGCTACTGGAAGGCACGTAGGGCGAAGGGCTCCGCACGGGAAGGATTGTACGGGACCGACGAAGAGAACTACGATCGTATGGCCTCATATCTTTACATGCTTGAGCAAGCAAACTCTGAGACCATAACCACATTAGTACGTGATGAAAACAAGCAATTCAAGTATACATTCGTTAGCTTGGGGGTTTGGAGGACAACCATCCCCCACTTGAGACAGGTACGACCCTCACACTTGACTATCCTACCTATTGTCTGAATTTATCTTACCAATAGGTGGAATATATCCTTCCATTACAAATATTGCCAAATGTGCAAACTTATCCTACCAATATTGAAACTCTATCCTACCAATTATGTTTGGTTGACGTTGGCAAGTATTCTAGGTGGATGGTAGTTTCTTAAAGGAGAAGTACCGTGTATGCCTGATGTTTGCGACGGCCCAAGACCCAAACCACAACATATACCCCTTTGCATTTGCCATTGTGGACGAGGAGAATGATGCATTGTGGGGTTTTTTTTTCCGTCGAATGCGATGCGTCGTCCCGGATGAGAGTCGTGTTGTGTGGGTCAGCGACAGACACATGAGCATCACCAAGGGTAGACATGGCCACGGGTCCGACCTGCCGGGTCGACGGGTTGGACCCGCCGGGTCGAGAACCCGGGGGGCATGACCCGAACCCTAACCCGGGATTCCGGCGGGTCGACGGGTCGACGGATCGGACCGCCAGGTTGGCCACGTGGCAACAAACCGGGTACCCAGCGGGTTTTGTGGGTTGACCCGCCGGGTCAACATTTTTTTTTTAAAAAAAAAATGGTTTTAACCCCAAAATAAAACTCAACCCATCAAGTCTTTCACCACACTTTCGATTTAAGGTTGACAAAACATGGTATGTGGGAAGATATATATAACTACCTTCATTCCACTCCATCATTTCATCACACTTTAGATGTGGGAAAGAAAAAGTTGGATTGTGGGAATGACAAGTAGGTATATGAGAAGATATATATAGAGAAAATAGAGGTAGATAGCACACTTTCGATGTGGGATAAAAATATGGGATATGAAAGAAATTATGAGAAATTGATGTTTCGTCAAATCGAATTATATGATGTAAAATGTAATGTAATTAAAGTATTTGGATTATATGGTGGAATATAATGTAATTTAAGTCTTTGGATTATATGATGTAACATATAATATAATTAAAGTGTTTACCTCTTATGATTTAATGAAATAAATAACACATGGTGATGAAACATCATGATACAATATATCAAGTTATGTTGGATTATTCTTACTATTTAATTCAATTGATAATTGTGTTGATCCATTAATCAATCATAAGTGTTTTACCCAATATTATATTTCATTCTTGTTCTTGAAAATCCGAAGTTCTATATCATTTTCATAATAACCGAAAACTCGATATTAAGGATACCATACAAGTGTAATAGCTTTATCAACAACAATATTTGTATTCTTTGAAATTATATGATAAATACTCCTAACTTAGTATCATATAGAATGATTTCATAGCGGATCCACCAAATAACACAAATGCTTAAGGTATTGTGTTGAACTTCACTTTTTCTTGTTACCCGTTCGTTAGTTTAATCTTTCATAATTGATAGGTAAAATATTTTTCAAAAAAATAATATTTATATAAAGTGTAGTACTAGTGTTTGTATATGATAAAAAATTATAATTATGGATTGACATAAAAAAAAACCGAATGGTAGAGATTGAAGACATGACTTAGTTTCTACTTGTTTTTGTCCCACATCCCATCCCACATTGAATGTTAGAGGAAAGGGGGAAGGGTGGTAACCCTATAAAACAAGCAAAGGTTGGGTAGGATCTTCACAACATGCAATGCATGGCAATTTACACATTATGAATAAATAAAATTCATAATAATTGTAAATATTTTAGTTTTTTTTAGTAAAAAATTTTTTTTTAAGAAATTTGATGACCCATTGGGTTGACCCGCCGGGTCAATCCGCCGGGACACGGGTTATCTTTTCCCCGACCCTAACCCTGACCCTCAACCCGAGCCAACCAATCGACCTTTTGACCCTGACCCGGTGGGTCATTGACCCAACGGGTCACCGACCCGGCGGGTCACGGGTCAACCCGCCTGACCCGTGACCCGTGGCCATGTCTAACCAAGGGGATTCGAGGGAGCTACGACTTTCCAAAGCATGGGCGATGCACTTACCACCTCTTTCAAAATGTGAAGGCGTATCATAAGGTGGGTGGGCTGCAATCTCTCTTCTTCCAAATGGCAAAGGCGTACACTGTTGCGGAGTTCAATGGGTACTACAATGCCTTCAAGTCTAAGTCGGCCAGTGGGGCAGAATACATTAAGATGGCGGGTTTCTCCAACTGGGCCCGGGCTTTCTATCCCGCTAATCGGTTTAACATCACTACTGCAAACCATATAGAGTGCTTGAACTCGGTATTTCTTCAACCTCGAGACCTGCCTATAACAGCTCTGATCGACTGCATACTCGAGACCGTGGGGAGATGGTTTGTCGAGTGACAGGAGCTCAGTTCGAATCCTGAAAAGGTTGTGACTAACCACGTGGACACCGTTATGAGGGAGAACGCCCTGGAATCTATATGTCTTTAGGTCACCACTTTGAGCGAACACGAGTTTGACGTCTGTAAAGGGGTGTCCTCATGGCTGCTCAACCTGTCCGCTCGGACCTTCACTTCGATTGGCCTTGCGGCCCTTGAGGTGTTCAGTCACAAGCTTATCAAAGAACACGTCCGGATGGTCTCTCTTGTAAGAGGCCTGGTGACGGAGGGAAAACCTGTCGTTGATCCGTCAAAGTAAACTCAAACTTATAACTAGTATAGCAATAAGCAAGAGGTCGATCCCACAGGGAGATTTGTTGCTCAAGTATGATTCAAGTGCCAATTAAGTAACCAGATGGGTGGTTTGTGAGAGCAAAGCAATTTATGAAAGGCAGGGTAAATGGTTGTGATTCAAACAATTGAGAGAAGTAGTTCTACCTACAATTTTCCACTTTATTTGGTTGAAGCAATCCTTGTAACTTCTTCTCGTCCTATTAAGTTTCCTATGAATGCCCTTGTCCCGACCTAATATAGTTACTAGTCCAATCAGTCCTAGCAACCCTTATCAATCGAACAGTCCCTAAAGAAGGATTTAACCCAATTGATAGCTTTAAGTTCAGAGATTAGCCAAGGTATTTGCAGTCCCTAAAGAGGGATTTAACAACACATTCAACTTCCTACCTATCCAATTAGTTCAATCAGCCCTAAAGGGATAAGTTTGCTACTTAGGTTAAGGTTCACAATCAGGAATCTACAAAACCCTAGCAATTGAATTGATCTAACTAGTTGGCCAGATAAGATAGAACAAAACAATAATCAACAAGCGCAAAGAAGTTGAAGCATTCGAATATAGGAAACAAGGAACGAGAATTAGAAACTCACAATCAATCCAAATAAAGCTTCAAATTGCAGGCAGAACCGATGAGTTTAGTTCCTCATGGAAGACATCGCTCAAATCTTTAAATTGTCTGATGAACGTAGAATAGAATATCAAAAGTACTCAAAACTAAAATACTCTCGGCCTTTTAAAAGTCTCAACCGATCTTAAAATGAAAATAACAAAAACTAGGGTTTCACAACTTGAAATGCGGCAGAGGACCGATGCGGCGGCCGCAACATATGTGCCGCGGCCGCTGCACGCGTGTTCTCTTCAGGCGCCGCTCCAGCTCCTTGCGGCGGCCGCTGCATGTATGCTGCGGCCGCGGCATATGCCCCGCTGCTTCATCCCGCTGCCAGAAGCTTGATCTCCAATTCTTTGCTCTTCTTCAAGTCTTCCACTATCATGCATCCCATAGTGTTCGAATCTAATCTGTAACAATACTCACAAATTCGCGTAAAATCCGAACATTCTAAAATAATCGTTAGATGCACTTTAACTCTAATTCATTAACTAAATGCAACCTAACTAGCCTAAAAATGTCTATAATGCCTATCTATGATATGCATTATCAAATTCCCCCACACTTAGCATTTGCTTGTCCTCAAGCAATGATAGAGTGAACATAAATCAATGCATCCCACAGGAAATCCCTTCAAGTCTCAACCTCATCAAAAAGCAACATTATAGCAAGTGTAACCATAAGCCAAGCAAACAAACGTCATAGCATGTATACAAGTGATCAAAGCTTATAAGTAGAAATCATCCAACCTCACCAGGAATATGTGTTTCACTCATGCTCTCATGTGTTTAGGCTTTAGAATACAACTCTCAACTCAATCCAAAATGCACTAAGCTCATAGACATTGACCTCCATATCACCAAATATCTACCGAAATGTCATTACTTGCGGGACAAAATAAAGAAAACTAAATAAAATGTAACACTATTTTTTTTTCTTTTGTTTCTTTTCTTTTCCTCTTTTTTTTTTCCTTTTTATTTGTTTTGGTGCTTTCCTTACGCGAGTCGCGAACATGGGTGTCATGAATGGCCCCGGTCTATCAACACCTCAACTTCCTAAAATGAATTCCACTTGAACATCTTTTGACACGAGTTGCAAACATGGGTGTAATGAATGAACCCGGTTACTCAATGATCAAGCTTCCTTTCCTAGTGGGTAGTTTTCAACACTGTTTTGCGCGAATCATACACATGGGTGTCATGCATAGACCCGGTTACTAAGTGCATCAACCATTGCCACCTTATTGCCCTAAATATGCACAAACTAAAATAAAAAGACTCAAGATATAAACATACTCCGCAAGCAACAACTATGTGATACTAAAGTCAATGCCAAGAGGTAGCAACACAAGAAGAGTAAATCACACAATTAAGCAAAAGAATTATAAACAATTTTCCATATAAGGCTAACATTCTCACAAGGGTCATGTTCATAGGATTTCAATCATACTTTAGCTCAATCATACATGCTCAATTATATTTGCAAGGTCATGCTTCATATAAAATAAAGAATATAGACAAGGCCAAAACATCCAGAACTCCATAGGATTTATATGATCATGCTGAAATTTAAATTAGAGGACAAACTAAGCCAGATGGGTATTTAAATAACACATATGGAAGCAATGCATGATTTTTTTTTTTTGCATAAGTAAACAGGAAATGTAAATATGAAATGATTCAAAAATAAAAATGTGTGCAGAAATTTAAACATGATCTAACTGAATGCACTATATAAACTAAACTCACCTATATACACTAAATTTCCTTCCCCCACACTTAAATCTTTCATTGTCCTCAATGAAATATCAAAGACAACAAAAATAAATCAAATAAACACGATGTGAGGGTAAAGAAAACTAACTGCTCATTGAGGCGGCGGTGGCTGGTAGGGTGGAAACTGGGGCCACGCCATGCTATAGTAGTACTCATGCTGCCTCCTCATGTCCTCTATAGAAGAGGCCATATCACGAACATTGCGACCCAAGTCGCTGAGCTCATACTGAAAGGAGTCCTGGCGGATTGAAAGCTGGTGCATCTGTGCAAACATGTCCTTACGCCAAGTGGACTCATCACAAGAAGAACTAGGCCCAGCAGAAGGGCCTACAGCAAACTGTGCACCACCCCCATAAGAGTCAGGCATAGAGTGATCATGTGCATCCGCCTGCTCCTCCTCATCATCATCATCCTCATCATCATCCGCATCAGCCAACAGGTAAAAGGAATCATCAGTAGGGCCATAAGAAAGGGCCCTAGGTAACCTCAGTCTGTGGACTCCTCCTGGTCCAGCCTTCCATACAAAACCACTCGCCTCCGAGCCCTCTAGCAAATAGGCCCTCCGCAGCTGGTCCTCAATGTAAGTGAACCCACCAGACATAGGGACCCCGCTCTGAGTGTGATCAATGAAACGGCGGGCGATCAGACTGATCATGCCTCCTAGCCCTACTCTACCCGACGTCTTCCTCTGAATCCGCAGGCAACTGTCCAGAAAGATCTCAACCCAATCCGGAATGATAGCGGACTGGGGAGAAAAACTCCACAACTAGGGTAAGTCTCCAGCAGGCACCTTGTTCACATCGCCCTGGCCACTGAAAGTCATTGCCAGGACCTTGTGAACTAACCGCAAACAGGGATGGACGAACTTATAGTTATATTCTCCTCGATGTCCATCAAAAGTGGAGCCCGTCGCTGCGTACCAAAAATCATGGACCTGCTGCTCTGGCACGTGTGTAGCCCAATCCTCAGTGGGCTCCTGAGTAATCCCAACTGCTGCCCTCAACTGAGCAAAAGTGCAATGATAAACCTGGTCCAATAGATGAAACTGGACCCGATCATCAGATACCTCAAGTGTAGCGAGAAACTCCTTGGCCAACTCAGGATACGTGGGGGCGCTATAATTCAGAAAAGCACCTAGGCCCCCACGAGTAAGCATCTACTGGGTAACCTGTAACATCCCCAACCTCTGTAGTCTAGGAATATCGAAGAACTTCGTTTGCACGAATTTCTTCGAATCAAAACTCTCCCAAATCTTCCGCTGTCCTCTAGATAAGTTTCTCAATTGACGAACCATATTCAATAGATTTCAATCCCGCAATAAGCACAAATCAACAACTCAGAGAAACAAACCAACACAAGGCTCAAATCCAAACAAACCAATCAAACCAACTCAATCCTCCAAACAAACCACAAGTATCAATAGCACAAATCACCAAAAAAGCCGAGCACCAAGCAACCAATAAATAAAGTGGAGCAACCGGACAAAACCTACAACACAAGCGAATGCAAACCTGGTGGCGGCGAAGGGTGCAGCGGCCGCGGCAAGGTGCGCCGGGCGCAGCAAGCGGCGGCGGGCGTAGCGTTTGGCGGCGGCCGCTGCACAGTCGGGGTTGTCTCCTTCACTTGATCACCAATGGCGGCCCGAGTACCCCGGATCTAAATCCGATTCAGCGCGGGGTGAATGTGGATGGTGAGGATCGGTTGGGGTTTGGTTGGAAGAAGGTGATGGGTTGGTTTGGGAGGATGAAGGTTGATGGAGGGGATGAAGATTGGTGTAGGTTGAGGATGAAGGTGATGAAGAAGATGAAGGTTGGGATTTTAAAAAGGATTTGAGATTTTGAGGAGGAGAAGGTGATGAGGGTAAAGAAAGTGATGGTTAGATCTAGATAGGGCAAGAGAGAAAAAAAGGCTTCCGGTTTTTTTTTGATTTTTTTTTCAGAACTCAGAAAAAAGGTTCACGGGTCTGATACTTGCTGCGGCCGCTGCATTTGGCAAGGGCTGCGGGCAAGGTGCGGCGGGTTGCGTGCTGCGGCCGCTGCATTAAGGAATATGATGCGGTTTCATGCGGCGGCCGCTGCATTAAGCTGCGGCCGCTGCATTTGTGTTGTAGCTCCTCTTCTTCCTCGATTTGCACAAACCCAAATTCGCTCTTTCATGAGTTGTTAGTCCCAATTCTAAAACAAAAGCAAAACAACAAGAAAACTACCTAAGGGTGATTAATTGAAAAGAACAAGAAAACTTACCTCGGGTTGCCTCCCGAGAAGCGCCTTTGTTTAAAGTCGTTGGCTTGACGTAATGACCCTTGATTGGCCTAGGTTCCTCCACCAAGGTCACCTAGACTTGTCATCTCATTGACAAGTGCGGGCACCTTTGGAAGGTATAGCTTTCTGTCCAAGCATTCATCCATTACTTTTAGCTTCTCTCCTTGAGCTAGTCCTGGGGGTTGTCCTGAAATCACAAAAGCTTCGACACCATTTGAAATTAGTTTCTCATAAGGTGAAAGTGCGGGCTTAAACGGATCAACATAACCATCAACACCTATTCTGAGTTCTTCTTTTCCTAGGGATTGCAATTTGTTAAGGGGCTCAAATTTCAAGAAACTATTTCCCTCAGATGTCTCTAACAAATCACGAAAATTAATGTTGCGATCAATATTATTAGCAATAGGCATATCTAAAGAACTTTCAGGAGAAAGCTTAGCATGATTAAAGAGAGAGACCTCTATCTTTCTTCCATCAAACTCCATAGTCAATAAACCCTCACAACAGTCAATTTTCGTTTTTGCAGCTTTCAGGAATGGTCTTCCTAATATGATGGGTGTTTCTGGGGCTCCCTGCTCCATATCTAAAACAAAGAAATCAACAGGGAAAAACAAATCATCAACCATAACCAAAACATCTTCAACAACGCCTCTTGGCTTGATCTGTGATCGATCAGCAAGTTGCACTATAACCCCAGTCTCAGTCAGAGCACCCAAACCCAAAGATATGTACAAGTTATAGGACATAACATTAATTGAGGCTCCTAGATCTAACATGGCTTGTTTGAATCTAGTATTCCCAATTGCACATCGAACCGTAAACATACCTGGGTCTCCACACTTTTCAGGCAATTTCCTTTGCACCACAGCAGAGACATTTTCATTTAAGCTTACCTTTTCCTTCTTTTTCAATCTTTGCTTCTTCTTTATGGTGCACAATTCCTTCAAGAATTTAGCATATCTAGGAATGCACTTAATCAAGTTGAGTAAAGGAATGTTTACCTCGCACTTGCTGAATGTCTCAAAGATCTCCTTATCGTTTTCATACCTTCGTGTATCCTTTAGAGCTTCGGGAAAAGGTGGGATAGGCTTCGGAGTCTCCAAAGGTAATGAAGAAGGAGGAGGAGGAGGAGGAGAAGAAGAAGAAGGTAAAGAAGAAGGAGGGACAAAGGGTGTACCTGGCGGCGGGGTTCCGGCTGGGGCCGCGGCAGCGGGCGCAGCATTGTGCTGTGGCCGCTGCTCACCTGGTTATCCGTGGCCGCTGCATGGTTGCGGCGGCCGCCGCTCTGTGCAGCTGCCATCCTCCTCGCCTATAACTTCTATCTCTTCGTCCATGATTTCCTCGTCGCCCTTTGGTGGTATGGCAATCAGTTCCTTGCCACTCCTAAGCGTTATTGCACTGACATTCTCCCTGGGATTCGCAATCGTTTGCGATGGGAGCTTTCCTGAGTCATTTGCCTCTTTTGCACTTAGCAATTGAATGATTTGACTCATCTGATTCTCCAAGTTCTTACATCGTTCACCTTGGTCCAAGACTGCTTGTGCGAGGTTCTTAGTGCACATCTCTAAGTTCTTTGTGCGTTCAGCCTGGTTCGTTACGAATTGTGTGAGGGCTTGTAGTGGATTTCCATCAGATGTACTTGCCTGAGGTTGTCCTCCCTGACGAAGGTCAAACTGTTGTTGTGGCCTTACCTGAGGTCCTCCTTGCCGATTGAAAGGTTCTTGGTAGTTTCCATAACCAGAGCCCTGCTGATAGCCTCCATTGTAGTTATTATTGTTGAAGTACCCATGATTACCAAAGTTGTCTTGCCTAGGCCTTTGTGGAGCAAAATTCCCAATTGCATTCAACTCAACATTAGGTTCTTGCAAGGTTGAGCACATATCCATAGGATGGAATGGATCGATGTAGGATTCACATGCTTTCAACTGCTAAGGTGCTCTGTCAACTACGAGCTTCTTGATCATCTCTTTCATCTCTGCCATATCAGTCTGTAATGCAGCCACTGGGGCATCAATGGCAAGTACACCTCTAGCACGAGTGCTCTTGTTGAACTGCCTAGAGCCCTCAGAGAGCTCCTTGAACACCTCTCATGCTGCCGCTGGTGTCTTATTCAGTATGTTTCCCCCACAACAAGAATTCACCATTCTGCGCTCCTCATCAGTAAGCCCATTAAATAAGAATAGAACCAGATCCTTCTGAGGAAAGCCATGACATGGGCAGCTAGCGCAGAGTTTCTTAAAGCGTTCAAAATACTCATAAATAGACTCTGTTGCCTGCTGCTCAATGCTGCTAATCGCCCTTTTCAAGGCGTTACGCTTAGTTGCAGGAAAGTACCTCTCTAGAAAGGTTCTCTTCATTTCAGCCCAAGTAGATATACTCCCAGGTGGTAAATAGAAGAACCACTCATTTGCGTCATCCTTTAAAGATAAAGGAAATGCCCTCAGCTTGATTTGTTCTTCAGTGACATTCTCAGGTTTCATTCCAACCACCACAGTATGAAATTCTGATAAATGCTTGTGGGGATCTTCCCCACTCAATCCATGGAACTTGGGTAATAGATGAATTACCCCAGATTTCAGCTCAAAATTCACTCCTTCCCCAAGTACAGGGAATTGGATTGCCAGGGGTTGTTGTGCCAAGTCAGGAGCAGTAAGCTCCCTCAGAGTAAGATTTGCGTTGTAAGCCATCTCTGCAGTGCTTTCTCCCTGATCAAAAGAAGATTCGTGAAAGCGATCACGAGTTTCTCGCCGTAAGGCAGAAAGGGACTTTTCAATCTCTGAATCAAACAATAGCAAAGATGGATTAGTAGCACGGGTATGGACCATATAAGATGGTCCACACCAAAAATCAACACCAAAACACACAAGAATCAACAAACTTCCCCGACAACGACGCCAAATTTGACGGAGGGGAAACCTGTCGTTGATCCGTCAAAGTAAACTCAAACTTATAACTAGTATAGCAATAAGCAAGAGGTCGATCCCACAGGGAGATTTGTTGCTCAAGTATGATTCAAGTGCCAATTAAGTAACCAGATGGGGGGTTTGTGAGAGCAAAGCAATTTATGAAAGGCAGGGTAAATGGTTGTTATTCAAACAATTGAGAGAAGTAGTTCTACCTACAATTTTCCACTTTATTTGGTTGAAGCGATCCTTGTAACTTCTTCTCGTCCTATTAAGTTTCCTATGAATGCCCTTGTCCCGACCTAATATAGTTACTAGTCCAATCAGTCCTAGCAACCCTTATCAATCGAACAGTCCCTAAAGAAGGATTTAACCCAATTGATAGCTTTAAGTTCAGAGATTAGCCAAGGTATTTGTAGTCCCTAAAGAGGGATTTAACAACACATTCAACTTTCTACCTATCCAATTAGTTCAATCAGCCCTAAAGGGATAAGTTTGCTACTTAGGTTAAGGTTCACAATCAGGAATCTACAAAACCCTAGCAATTGAATTGATCTAACTAGTTGGCCAGACAAGATAGAACAAAACAATAATCAACAAGCGCAAAGAAGTTGAAGCATTCGAATATAGGAAACAAGGAACGAGAATTAGAAACTCACAATCAATCCAAATAAAGCTTCAAATTGCAGGCAGAACCGATGAGTTTAGTTCCTCGTGGAAGACATCGCTCAAATCTCTAAATTGTCTGATGAACGTAGAATAGAATATCAAAAGTACTCAAAACTAAAATACTCTCGGCCTTTTAAAAGTCTCAACTGATCTTAAAATGAAAATAACAAAAACTAGGGTTTCACAACTTGAAATTCGGCAGATGACCGATGCGGCGGCCGCAGCATATGTGCCGCGGCCGCTGCATACGTGTTCTCTCCAGGCGCCGCTCCAGCTCCTTGCGGCAGCCGCTGCATGTATGCTGCGGCCGCGGCATATGCCCCGCTGCTTGATCCCGCTGCCAGAAGCTTGATCTCCAATTCTTTGCTCTTCTTCAAGTCTTCCACTATCATGCATCCCATAGTGTTCGAATCTAATCTGTAAAAATATTCACAAATTCGCGTAAAATCCGAACATTCTAAAATAATCGTTAGATGCACTTTAACTCTAATTCATTAACTAAATGCAACCTAACTAGCCTAAAAATGTCTATAATGCCTATCTATGATATGCATTATCACCTGGAGCAGAAGCTCTATCTCTTTATGACTGGGGTTCAAGATGGGGTCTGGCTTGGTGAGGAGGATGTGTTCCTCGTCATCGTCAGCGTGTTGGTTCAGGTATGCTTTAACATTCTCATATCTGATGTAGGAGTCTCGGGTTTCCCATCGCAGACACCTTGGGGTGATGGTCTCGTCAATGTTACGGGCAAAGTGATTCCCTATCTCAAGAAACGCCTCGTACAACCATAACTGCATGTCATAAAAAGGGGTACATTAGCACGCACAACAAAATCAACAGGTAAGATTAACAGTTAACCAAGACAACCATTTAAACAAATACACATTTTGGCAGGATAAAAACACACAGTTGGCATGAAATGTTAAAACAGTTGGTAAGATAACATTGTTCATTTGGTAGGACAATAGTATGTACTACATCCCAGAGTACCCACACTTGTCATGATCAAACTTGTCAATTGGAAGGACAAAATTAAACAATTGGCATGATAGACCAACACAAATATATTCACAATTGGCAAATATGAAAGACATTTTTGTCAATGCTTTGTAACACATTTTAACTTTTAACTAACCTAGAAGGCCATCAGGAACTCGTGCAGCGTGTATGTAGGCCTATCCACTTTGTGCTTCCCAGCTTCAACCATGGTTTCTATTGTCCCCGCCAGCTGTCGTGGAGCTTCTCATACACTAGCCTACCCCAGGGGATGTCCAAAAAATGGGTCGTGTCCTCCTGCAACAATTTCACCACCCACCCCCGTACCTTTGTCTTCTTCTCCATCCTCAAAAGAATGCCCTCCACTATAACTAGGAGGGCATACTTGTACTTGCGCATGACTGAGCCCGCGTCCGTGTCCTTTTCCTTTGACCATGCACTCTCCACATCCATCAATAAAACCTTCTCCTTCTTAAGCATCTGATACATAACTTCCTTGTGGTCTCCCTCCATGATGTCTCTCGGGGGTGATGAGCAATTTAGGCCTGTGATGAGCGCGAATTCTTGCAAAGAGAACCGCGCATGATGCCCTTGAAGGGAGTACCACGTTTCGTGGTTCTTCCGTGTCTTTAGCTGCCACAACAGGCAAAAGTGCACCAACTGTGCAACAAACTTGTTACTCGAGCCCATCCTGACTTTGCCCCCGAGCTGGCTTTTCGTGAGGGCCCTACAATCATCCCAGTCAATCATGCAATCTAGACCGTCCATCAGGTCAAAAGTCGCATGCGACACACACCGGCCGTTGAAGTGGTCTTCTTCAGTAACCGCGAGGACAGCCTGCAATACATGTAACAATGTGAGTTTCAAATATTTTTAGTCAACCACCATAGCATAACCATGTACCTATCTGAGTTTCCTTACCCCCTGACTGTTGGGTGCTGTGTGGGCTTTCTTTTTGCTTGTCTTTCCCATTTTTTTTGGTGATTAAACAGTGGGTACATGCATCACAATCACCACCAACATAGAGTTTCAGACATTTAGGTCACCTAAGCTGTCATACCAATTGTTCACAACTATCCTACCAATTTCATTATACTGTCGTACCAATTCTGCTATCACTCAACAAACATAAGACTCAATCTTCCTTCCTACCATATGGTCTGTTTTCCCCTACTAAATGTCCCCCAACCACTGGATTGCTTAGTATCCCTCCCCATCTCTGAACCCCTCCTTGCCTATTTGTCCCCAATTTCTTACCCGACATCCACTACCCCTAACCCATCCGATTCCTGACACCCACCAAACCTAATCGCACCCCAAGTCCCCAAAATCGCAGTGACAATCACAACTGCAATTGCACCCCCTAACCCGTCATATTTCCTTCCTCTACTGCTAGGCAACCACCCCCATATGCATTTCTGCCAAAACCGCCCCTAATCGCACCCCCATGTCCCTAATTTCGAAGTGAAATTTACACAGCAAGGGCCTGAGAAGATCACTTACCTCCCTCTTCAACCGGCCTGAGTAAAAAATTAGAAGAGATGAGAGTGGATGGAGTTTTATGTCCCTCCTTGCTTCCTTTTCTCCTCTAAGTTTTTTTTGGTCTCTCTCCCTCTTCAAATCAACCGTGACAGCCCTTCCCCTCCTCCATTTTGATTTTATAAACCCGCTCCCATCATCTACAGTTACATCCCTCTCCCTCACTTGTTGAAGCCGGTCATGAACAGTTAAGGAAACCGACATTTTTTCCCCGAATTTGGGCTTGGTCTAGTTGTGCAAATTTTGGGCCTCATGTGCTACTTTTCCCAATGGGCCAAAAAATTGGTCTATTTAGTGGACTTTCCTGTTCATTTTATTCTTTCTCATTGGCTAGTTTATATCAGTTACCCTATCAGCTAGGGTTACCAAACACATTACTATATATTTAATATACTTAATCCATCAACTTCAACTATCCTACCAGTTTCAACTACCAAATTAGCAACGTGTTACAAAACTACCCTAATTTAGTTAATTTTCATATCAACTATAATTAATTGCTAATTTCATAGATCATTAAAATATTATCGTAGCGATTCAGAAAAAGACATCCAACATGTCACCAATTTTCAGTTAGAGATTATAGCAAATAAAAATTGAAAAAATTAGGTCAAATGTCCATTTACAAAATCTAATTAGGTAAATGTCCATTTTTAATTGGATATTAAGTAAATGTCCATATTTTTTTGTAATTCCAACTATGCCCTTGATATAAAAATCCCCTCCATTGTGTCTCCTGTGTCTCTCTCCCTCCTTCGTTGTTTCGCTCATGCGCTCCTGCGCTCTTTCGCTCCTTTGCTCATTCCCGTCTCTCTCCTTCGCTCCTACTAGTGTTTGCCATCGGTTCGCTCAACCTCCTTTCATTCCAGGTAATCTCTACTCTTTTTCCCCTTTCTGTCCTTCTCAATCTCTTCCCCCTCCTTTCGGTTTCCTTTCGATTTGAGCAATTTTGTTGATTAGCCCTAAATTCGATTGCACTTGCCTAAATTCGATTTGCTCTAGATGTGAGAGTACATTGCTCCATCGTTTATTACAATTTGAAGATTGAGTATTATTGATGAGGAAATAGATCTCTAGCTCGATGGAGATGTGTGAGGGTTTGAATCTGAGCAATCTCAATTGCGTTGCTGGAATTGGTTCCACTTTGCTTAAATTGCTGGAATTGGTTTTGTTATTTGATTTCGGTGACAGTTTTAATCCTCCTATAGATATTGTCATGTTATGTGGTTGTTAATTAATGAAATTGATTACATTAGATGATTTGGTGACATTAAGTATTGATGCCTTTATATGCGATTATGTGAGAAACAATTTTGTTGAAAATAATATTGTTGTGACGATAGTCGATTTTTTGTTAATTACTTTGTGATTTATAAAGTTTTGGTATCACTGATGACACTTTATTTTCATTTTTTAGGGTTTGTTTGTTCATAGCTACTTAAAATGGATTACCCAAAATGGTTAGTGTTCTTCTTTATGAATCTAATTTCGTTCTTAATTTATATGTTATTCAATTTCAGAGGTTTATCATTGCTTGTTTGTTTGGTGACAACTAGTGATGTGCGCGCAAATTGCCATATTTTCTATGCACATATGAATCCATTTTATCGTCTTTTGCACGCATCTTAATGGAAAAACATGGGATTAGTGTAATTTATGCTTAAATGTCAAATATATGGGTTTGCACGAGTTTCTATGTGATTTCGCAGAAAACAGGATAAAAATGGACGAATTCGGAAGAGCGGAAAAAGAACTCGAAGTCTTCTAAAGAGGTCGAAATCGACTGGGGACCTCGACATCGAGTACATCAAAGACATAGGAATCGAGCAGGAAAGGAAACAGAGCATGTTGATACAGAAGAGGTCGATATCGATATCTGGGGGTCGATATCGATACTGCCAGATCGACCAAAGTGATAGAAGTCGAGTGTCAGTTCGAGTAGGAGAAGGAGAAGCTCGAGATAAGATTTTGAAGGGGTCGATATCGATGTCTAAGGGCCGATATCGACCATGCCAGCAGAGGAATCCGACTCCGATTTTTGATAGAATTTTATCCGAAGCTTGCAACGTCTATCCAAAGGGTCGAGATTTCTTATCATCCATACCAGATCTATCATGAGGAGGCTGAGTTACCATGAAGTTTTAGCTTTTATTTTTATTTTTAGTTATCTTAGAGAATAAAGATAAGGTTTCGAGTCCTTATCGACATCTATAAATAGAGGCCAATAGGGCTGAGTTTAGGCATTCAATTTAGATTCAATTTTACACACAATTCAGTTCCAATTACAGTAGAGACGAGTAGAGAGAGAGAGAGGAGGCCGAGTGGAGTTTTAAAGCGAGAGCGGAGTGGCTTGTTCGGTTGTACTTTCTTTCGAAGTTTTAATTCAAAGTAGGTTTCTTTCAACAATAATGATGATGATGTGCATGATGAGGAGCGAGTAGTCAACCCACTTCTAGGGTCGGGGTGAGCCCGACGATAGCAATGTAAGGTAAGTGCATCAAAGGTATGACTTTTATGCGATTCCGTTTTCTACCTCATGCATGATCCTTTACGAAAGTTAGGGAGATTCATTATTTACATTATTGAAGCGAAAGCCTCTCATATTGTGAACTTGAATTGCTCATGAATTGGACAGTAACTCTTAGGAAATATGCGAGAGCCTCTAACCACCTAAGTGTTGATAACGAAAGTTATTTGACGGAAAGACATTAAATTTCATAACTTTAGCATGAAACTTGCATTGTTATCGTTGTGGCATGAAACCCCGACTTTAGAAGCCTTTTAGTTAATTGAATTCTTCATAAAAGTCTTAGTTTTGTTTCTGTTCATCTTCCTTCTCCATCCTATTTTCTTCGGACTCTTTTCCGACAAATTGGTTACGAAAAACATTTTCTGTGACAAGCATCGAAATCGACTGTAAGGGTCGATATCGAGGTCTAACATCGATATCGAGGTCTCTGCTCGACGTCGACTTGCTGTTTTGTCTTCTGCAGGAACTGCACTAGGAAATCGACCAGAACTGAGGTCGATATCTACCAGTATACTCGATATCGAGTGTCTGCTGAGGTCGAAAGCTTTGATTGTGAGTACAACAAGGGAAGCGCTGACATACCTCCTCGTGGATTCGATCCTGAATTACCCTACTACTACAAGGGAGGGGATTCTTGTATTATTTGTTTGGGACAGGGAGATAGTCTAGTTGTGCTTTGTTTTGTTTTGAATTATTTGAATCCCTACACACCTTCCCCGTAGCGAACAAATTGGCGCCGTTGTCGGGGAGGCAATCAATCGCCACCTAAGTTAATCACGATCTTTTTCTGAGCTTATTCTGCAGGTTTATGCGACGTTCTGATCGCGGACCTATCCTGGAACCAATCAACGAGCCTGAACGTTTCTACCATCTTCGCAACAAAGCAATTCGCATCATGGTTGACAACGAGATGCAGGCTGAGATTATAGAGCGGTTGAGGAAGGAGATCGAGGACCACAATGCTACAATCGCTGCTGAAAGGGCCGCCGCTGCTGCTGAGCGAGCCCGTGCTGATAGGGAGGAGGATGCGCGCAGAAAAGCCCAAGAGCGGCTAAATCAGTATCCACAAACGGCGATGCAATACATGCATCCGCCGCTTCATGTTCCTGAATCTGCCATTATAATTCCTCACTCCAACCATGAATTGAAAATTAACTTCCTATCTGAGATTAAAAGAAATACTTTTGAAGGAAGACATAATGAATGCCCCCTACAACATATCTCTACTTTTATGGACTTATGTGAAACAGTTGCTGATGGAGTAAACTTAGAGTATGTGCGACTAAAATCTTTTCGATGGTCTTTAGCAGGGAAGGCATTACAATGGCTTGAAAGTTTGGCTCCACGATCGCTAAGGACATGGGCGGAGGTGAAAGATGCATTTTTGAACAAATTCTTCCCACCTTCTAAAACGGCGATGCTGCGACAAAGGATCACGGCTTTCAAACAAAAGCCAGGTGAAACCCTAGCACAGGCGTGGGAGCGCTTTAAGGACTTGCTGAGATCATGCCCGACGCATGGGCAACTTCCATATGTCATCCAGGAGATCTTTTATAACGCCCTTGATGCGCCGAATAAGGAGAGGATCAATTCATATACCTCCTATCGGTACATTGAGCTTACACCAACGGAGGCATGGGAGACCATTGAGAGGCTTGTGAACTTTGACAACACCTATGGGGCTGCTGCGGCCTATGATGCAAGGCCTGCCCCATCTATGCCATTATATGAGCCTCCAAGGGAGATAGATCCTGAGGTGTGGCAACAATTCCATAACGATCAAACACGCCGCCTTCAAAAGCAAGTAAGGTTCCTGAGCAACAATCAACCTTGTCAGGAGTGTGGCTTAATAAGGCATAACACTAGTGCCTGTCCACATACTGAGCAAGTATCCATGGCGGAACAACATGAGGAGGTCAAATGGACGAGAGGCCCCTATGGAGGGGGTAATCAACAAAATTGGGGAGATCAAAGGTACTATCAACAAAGGGATCCCCCAACATATAGGGCACCAGGGCACCCTCAGCGGGAGAATAAGAAAGATGACCTGCAAATCATCCTTGATGAGATGCGGAGGAACCACGCTGAGTTCAAACAAGCCAATAACTCCGTCCATACTCAGCTGTAGGGCATCAATTCTAAACTTGGGGAGATCGACGTTTGGAAGCGCAACATGGAGACTCAAATGAGTCAATTGGCGGAAGCAATGGCCAAAGCGTCAGATTCACTCCCTAGATCCACAATGCCCAAACAAAAGGGCAAAACCACTGATCACATTGCGGCAGTAAACCTAAGGAGTGGGCGTCAATTACAAACGCCCGAGCAAAAAGCATAGGAGAAGGAGCCAGAACAGACGTCGATATCGACCAAGGTGACATCGATGTCGACCCTCCAGTCGATGTCGACCCTAATTCTGCGTCACCACAGAAATCGAATCCTCCAGTCAAAATCGACCCTACTGATGTTGATATCGACCTCACTGCAGCCGCGGGAAGGAAAAAGGTGTTGCCATTCCCAACTAGAAAGGTGACTAAGGACCCAGCGGAAAAGAAGTTCCAACGGTTCGTAAAGATGCTCCAAGGACTTAATGTCTCTATACCATTCACTCCAAGGACTTAGTGTCTGCTGAGGTCGAAAGCTTTGATCGTGAGTACAACAAGGGAAGCGCTGACATACCTCCTCGTGGATTCGATCCTGAATTACCCTACTACTACAAGGGAGGGGATTCTTGTATTATTTGTTTGGGACAGGGAGATAGTCTAGTTGTGCTTTGTTTTGTTTTGAATTATTTGAATCCCTACACACCTTCCCCGTAGCGAACAAATTGGCGCCGTTACCGGGGAGGCAATCAATCGCCACCTAAGTTAATCACGATCTTTTTCTGAGCTTATTCTGCAGGTTTATGCGACGTTCTGATCGCGGACCTATCCTGGAACCAATCAACGAGCCTGAATGTTTCTACCATCTTCGCAACAAAGCAATTCGCATCATGGTTGACAACGAGATGCAGGCTGAGATTATAGAGCGGTTGAGGAAGGAGATCGAGGACCACAATGCTACAATCGCTGCTGAAAGGGCCGCCGCTGCTGCTGAGCGAGCCCGTGCTGATAGGGAGGAGGATGCGCGCAGAAAAGCCCAAGAGCGGCTAAATCAGTATCCACAAACGGCGATGCAATACATGCATCCGCCGCTTCATGTTCCTGAATCTGCCATTATAATTCCTCACTCCAACCATGAATTGAAAATTAACTTCCTATCTGAGATTAAAAGAAATACTTTTGAAGGAAGACATAATGAATGCCCCCTACAACATATCTCTACTTTTATGGACTTATGTGAAACAGTTGCTGATGGAGTAAACTTAGAGTATGTGCGACTAAAATCTTTTCGATGGTCTTTAGCAGGGAAGGCATTACAATGGCTTGAAAGTTTGGCTCCACGATCGCTAAGGACATGGGCGGAGGTGAAAGATGCATTTTTGAACAAATTCTTCCCACCTTCTAAAACGGCGATGCTGCGACAAAGGATCACGGCTTTCAAACAAAAGCCAGGTGAAACCCTAGCACAGGCGTGGGAGCGCTTTAAGGACTTGCTGAGATCATGCCCGACGCATGGGCAACTTCCATATGTCATCCAGGAGATCTTTTATAACGCCCTTGATGCGCCGAATAAGGAGAGGATCAATTCATATACCTCCTATCGGTACATTGAGCTTACACCAACGGAGGCATGGGAGACCATTGAGAGGCTTGTGAACTTTGACAACACCTATGGGGCTGCTGCGGCCTATGATGCAAGGCCTGCCCCATCTATGCCATTATATGAGCCTCCAAGGGAGATAGATCCTGAGGTGTGGCAACAATTCCATAACGATCAAACACGCCGCCTTCAAAAGCAAGTAAGGTTCCTGAGCAACAATCAACCTTGTCAGGAGTGTGGCTTAATAAGGCATAACACTAGTGCCTGTCCACATACTGAGCAAGTATCCATGGCGGAACAACATGAGGAGGTCAAATGGACGAGAGGCCCCTATGGAGGGGGTAATCAACAAAATTGGGGAGATCAAAGGTACTATCAACAAAGGGATCCCCCAACATATAGGGCACCAGGGCACCCTCAGCGGGAGAATAAGAAAGATGACCTGCAAATCATCCTTGATGAGATGCGGAGGAACCACGCTGAGTTCAAACAAGCCAATAACTCCGTCCATACTCAGCTGTAGGGCATCAATTCTAAACTTGGGGAGATCGACGTTTGGAAGCGCAACATGGAGACTCAAATGAGTCAATTGGCGGAAGCAATGGCCAAAGCGTCAGGATCACTCCCTAGATCCACAATGCCCAAACAAAAGGGCAAAACCACTGATCACATTGCGGCAGTAAACCTAAGGAGTGGGCGTCAATTACAAACGCCCGAGCAAAAAGCGGAGGAGAAGGAGCCAGAACAGACGTCGATATCGACCCCCCTGTCGATATCGACCAAGGTGACATCGATGTCGACCCTCCAGTCGATGTCGACCCTAATTCTGCGTCACCACAGAAATCGAATCCTCCAGTCGAAATCGACCCTACTGATGTTGATATCGACCTCACTGTAGCCGCGGGAAGGAAAAAGGTGTTGCCATTCCCAACTAGAAAGGTGACTAAGGACCCAGCGGAAAAGAAGTTCCAACGGTTCGTAAAGATGCTCCAAGGACTTAATGTCTCTATACCATTCACAGAGGCACTTCACGAGATGCCATCTTATGTAAGGTTCCTTAAAAAAATCTTAGGTAAGAAGCGATCGCTCTCTGAGATCGCAGAGGAATGCAACAGGTTGGAGCTACCACAAAAGCGGGCGGACCCAGGTAAGTTTTCTATCGCTATAGGTCTAGGTCAATTCAAATTTAATGCTTTAGTTGACTTGGGCGCTAGCGTAAGCATGATGCCACTAACCATATGGCACAAGGTAAAGATAAGTCCTCTGGAGCCCGTGGATGCAAGATTATACATGGCTAACAATACGGTAGTGATTCCAACAGGGATAGTGACGGATGTGCCAGTACAAGTAGGTAAATTCTTTGTCCCTGCTGATTTTCTAGTTTTTGATATAGCGGAGGACCCTGCTTGTCCAATTATTTTAGGTAGGCCATTCCTAGCAACCATCGATGCCAACATCAGCGTAAAGAAAGGATTGCTCTCATTCACAATTAGTGATGAAGTGATAGAGTATGCCTTCAACAAGATGGTGAAAAATCAAGGGCCAATGGAGATAAAAGCCATCAATGAAGCCCAAGTAGAGGAAGTTGAGAAATCTTGAATGAAGGAGCTCAACAGAACATCGAAATCGACCCAGGTAAGTCGATATCGACCACTAATGTTCAAGATTCTGTGACAGGTCATAAGTATGGGGTCGACGGAGGAAAAGAGGAAACATCGAAATCGGGGTCAAGGGTCGATATCGACCACACCCTATCGAAATCGACCACCATCAGCGCTGAGAAGGGAGGAAAGGAGACCTCGATATCAACCACACCCTATCGAAATCGACCTGATCATATCGAGTCAAAACTCTCCAAATCGACTAATCCTCCAGGAGTACAACAGGGGTCGATATCGACCTCTGAACATCGACATCGACCTGAGCCACAGACTGAGAAGAAGGTAAGTCAAGGTACGAATTCCTCTTGTTCCATTACAATTAAGGACTTGTCATTATTTGGAAGAGGTGTGCCTTGGCATGTGCGCTTATGTAGGGTATCCGATGATGATTCAAGCCAATATGAGATAGGAGACAAGGTCTATGTTGCCAAGTCTAAGGACCATTGGTTCCCTACAAGATTCAAGGATAAGAACTTAGGACCATTCACGGTGAATCAAATCAATCCTGGCGGAATGCAGCTGTGGGACAAGAAAGGAGTGATATTTGAGGCCCAAGTCACATAGGCTCTGCAGATGCCGCCTTGAGAAGCGCGAAGGAAGAAGTCGGCCTAGCGACTTAAAAATCTAGAGCTTGTAACAAAGACTTAGTTTTGGTTTTAGACAGCTTTTGTTTTTGGTTTTAGACACTTTATTGTTTTGCATATTTGGTTTTGTGTATTGTTTTCAAATTGCAGGAAAGAGAAAAGCACACAGAAAGGCATCGAAATCGATGTCCGACATCGAAATCGACCTTAAGGTCGACATAGATAGGGTTTGTGATCGAGGCGAAATCACCCTGAAACCTGGAGCAGAAATCGATAGAAACATCGATATCGATGTAAAGGGTCGATATCGACCCTGCCTGTTGTCTTCTTCGACTCCTGAAATTTGTGACAGTTTAGTAAGTTTTCTTCTTAACCCTAGTTCTAATACAGTGAGGACACTGTAAATTTTAAGTATGGGGTGGGGGAAAGGCTTACTTGCATATTCATATTTATTTTAGAGTTGCATATTTATTTTAATGCATATTTAGTTTTAATTTCGAAAAAAAAAGAGAAATATTACCCCCATCAAAAATTTTGAAAAGAAGAAAGAGTCATGGAAGTATAAAAAAGAGCTCTATGATGCAAAATTAGATTCATTAGAAATATAACATGAGATTGCCTAGTTAAGGGAAGTCCCAATGAAGTGCAAAGAGAAGGAATAAAGGAGATGAAAATTTGAAGTTGCTTTTGACATGTGCATGATAAGATGATGGAGGACTTTTTATGAAAATTCCATACAAGTGCTTATTTATACAAGTTCATATCCTAGCCTTACCTATGCATGATTGCAAAAGCCATAAAGGCATATATGAACCTTATCATTATTGCTCCACATATATTACATATTGCCCATTTTTGTACCTTTTACCCTATCCGGGGACAAGTTTTTGAATGGATGTCATCTTTGGAGTTATATGGAGTTGTGCATTATATATGAAGTTGTTGGCAGGAATGAAAGAATTATGAAATATGGAAAATTAAATGAGCGAAAAAAATCCGATCACCTCAGGAGATAAAGGTGGGTCGACCCTGCTTGCGTTGAGATAATAGTTCCGCAGGATGGGACACAAGGTGAGGAGTCCAAAGTACTAAGTATCTAGGACCATTCATGATACCCATGTTTGCGACTCGTGAGAAGGCAGTGCTGAGGTTAGAGAGGTAAAAGCAATATATTGAATAAAAGCATTGAGCGATGAGTGAAAGGTGAGACATTATGAAGAAGGAATGTGGAATGTTTTGGAAAGAAAGTGTGTTTCCCCGGATTTAACACCACATGGCCAAATATTAGCCCACCTTTAGCCTTTTACCAATCCACTTCTCACAAGCTTGTAAAAGTCCTCTTGATTATTAATGCTATGTCGCTAAAATTATTTTTGCATATTACCTCCTTTATGAATATGTAATTGCTTTTATGCACATGCATGGACTTGGTTGATATAAGTACCTTATCGAGGATGGCAATTGATTGTAGGGACATATGAAAAATGAATCTATGATGTTGAGAGTTTACTTTCTTCCCCTGAATGACCATTAAAAGTATTGCTTGGGGACAAGCAAGCTTAAGTATGGGGTGTTTGATGTGCGCGCAAATTGCCATATTTTCTATGCACATATGAATCCATTTTATCGTCTTTTGCACGCATCTTAATGGGAAAACATGGGATTAGTGTAATTTATGCTTAAATGTCAAATATATGGGTTTGCAAGAGTTTCTATGTGATTTCGCAGAAAACAGGATAAAAATGGACGAATTCGGAAGAGCGGAAAAAGAACTCGAAGTCTTCTAAAGAGGTCGAAATCGACTGGGGACCTCGACATCGAGTACATCAGAGACATAGGAATCGAGCAGGAAAGGAAAGAGAGCATGTCGATACAGAAGAGGTCGATATCGACATCTGAGGGTCGATATCGATGCTGCCAGATCGACCAAAGTGATAGAAGTCGAGTGTCAGTTCGAGTAGGAGAAGGAGAAGCTCGAGATAAGATTTTGAAGGGGTCGATATCGATGTCTAAGGGTCGATATCGACCATGCCAGCAGAGGAATCCGACTCCGATTTTTGATAGAATTCTATCCGAAGCTTCCAACGTCTATCCAAAGGGTCGAGATTTCTTATCATCCATACCAGATCTATCATGAGGAGGCTGAGTTACCATGAAGTTTTAGCTTTTATTTTTATTTTTAGTTATCTTAGAGAATAAAGATAAGGTTTCGAGTCCTTATCGACATCTATAAATAGAGGCCAATAGGGCTGAGTTTAGGCATTCAATTTAGATTCAATTTTACACACAATTCAGTTCCAATTACAGTAGAGACGAGTAGAGAGAGAGAGAGAGGAGGCCGAGTGGAGTTTTAAAGCGAGAGCGGAGTGGCTTGTTCGGTTGTACTTTCTTTCGAAGTTTTAATTCAAAGTAGGTTTCTTTCAACAATATTGATGATGATATGCATGATGAGGAGCGAGTAGTCAACCCACTTCTAGGGTCGGGGTGAGCCCGACGATAGCAATGTAAGGTAAGTGCATCAAAGGTATGACTTTTATGCGATTCCGTCTTCTACCCCATGCATGATCCTTTGCGAAAGTTAGGGAGATTCATTATTTACATTATTGAAGCGAAAGCCTCTCATATTGTGAACTTGAATTGCTCATGAATTGGATAGTAACTCTTAGGAAATATGCGAAAGCCTCTAACCACCTAAGTGTTGATAACGAAAGTTATTTGACGGAAAGACATTAAATTTCATAACTTTAGCATGAAACTTGCATTGTTATCGTTGTGGCATGAAACCCCGACTTTGGAAGCCTTTTAGTTAATTGAATTCTTCATAAAAGTCTTAGTTTTGTTTCTGTTCATATTCCTTCTCCATCCTATTTTCTTCGGACTCTTTTCCGACAAATTGGTTACGAAAACAGTTTCTGCCTACCTTTTCATTGTCACTATTTTGGGATGTTAAGTAATAAAAAGGTGTATGATAATTATATTTTGATACTCATTGCAATCTAACTATAATATGATTGTCTTAATAGTAGTTGGTGACAATAGATCACTGACAAGAGGTCGATGACAATAGGGTGGTGATAGTGTTTTGTAGTTGGCGACAATACGTTGGAGAAAATAATAGGGTGACAGTGTTTCGTAGTTTGTGACAATTAGGTTGGTGACACATTTTAGGGTTTAGGATTTAGGGCCCTAAACCCTAAAGACTAAACCCTAAACCCCGGCTCTAAACCACATTGTACATCAAAATTTTGTTTGTTTAGCTTTAGCCCCTCTAGGGTCTATACTCCCCTAGTTCTAGGGTTTTAGTTTTGTGACAAAAGTGAGTTAATATTAGGTGATAACGATGACATTGGTTCTGTACAAACATTTTAGTTTGATGACAATATGAAGAGGATGAAGACACTAGAGGGAGATAAATTTGATGATAATGTTCTGTAGTTGGTGACAATAGATTGATGACACTATTTTATTGTTGGTAACAACAGATTACGAAAGTAGGTTGGTGACAATAGGGGGTGGTGATAATGTTCTCTATTTAGGGATAATAGATTGATGACAATGTTGTGTAGTTGGTAACAATTGGTTTGTGACAATGTTTGGTGACAATAAGTTGGTGAAAGTAATTTGATGACAATGTTTCGTAGTTGTTGACAATAGTTTGGTGACAATATTTTGCAGTTGGTGATAGTATGTAGTTAGTGAAAATTAGTGGTGACAATATTTTATAGTAGGTGACAAAAATTTGGTGACAGTATTATGTAATAGGTTGGTGACAGTGTTTACTAGTACGAGAAAAAAATTCTGTTAAATGTCACTAGAAAAAAATTAAAATGTCACAAAAAAATCAGTTGTCACCAAAATAATTATCACCGAAAAAATATACACAACTGTCACCAAATGCAGGCGTTGACCGAAATGGTCAATGTTGACCAGTCAATCTTAAAATTAAAAATGGTCAAAGGGGGAAGGAGGAAGAGTTAGGGATCGGAAGGAGGGGTATTTTTGAAAAAAATGAAAATTTACTTAATATTCACATCTAAAATGAACATTCACCAAATTTAACCTATCACTGCGACAAACAACATAACTTACCTTACCAAAAAAAACAACAACATTACTTAATTTGAAATTATAAACTTAGAAAAAAGATATTACAAAAAAGAGGAATTTTCCTCTTTATTGATCAACCCGACATAGAATGAGTGCCATTTAAGTAATAATAATAATAATAATAATAATAATAATAATAATAATAATAATAATAAAAAGAATAACGGAGCAAACAAAATGAACATAAGCCCATATGGTAATAAAATTTAAAGGCACAGAGCGAGCTAGTTTTATCGTCGTCACGCACTCCTTTCCAACTCAACCATTAATTTCCGTCGCTCAAATTAAATATCAGAGCGGGATGCTAGCTTGAGTGTATCCCATTGATACAAAACGTTGCCGGAAACATCATAAAAGGCCAATGTTGCGACGGTTTGATTGAGTTGCAGGGATAAGAATCCTTGTCCATCGTAGTAGAACTTCAACTCTTCCGGATTCCATCCTTTCTCGTCTCCCCTCCATGCCTTCGATCCTCCCCCACTCGTTATGTATTGTGTGTTGCTAATATACCAAAAGAATCAAACAAATTGATATACGTCACCAATAAATATTAATGTATATATATATATATATATATATATATATATATATATATATATATATATATATATATCCAAACTTCAAACGTACACACCTGTACATGCTAGTGATATGCTCCAAGCAATGGTCGTGTCCATTCATGTAAAAATCGACATTGTTTTCCTGATTCGAGAAATTCGATCACACATCCAATTCAATACAATACCAAGTTAGCACATACGCTCATGACGATGATTTGAAAACGTATAGAGTCGTCGTTATAAGAGACCTTTAAGATGGGTTCGAGTTGAGCTGCGAGCTCTCGGGTGACGCCATGCCAACCGGCACTCTTGATTGTGTGATGACCGACTACGATTTTCCAATCGGCGCTCGATTGCTTCAGCTCCGATGATAGATCCTACAATTATACATATATTTAATTGAGACTATATGACTTACGTACATATTAGTTCATTAGATGTTAACAGTAACAAAAGAGCTTACCTTTAGTAAAGTGGAAAGGTATTGGTCACGAGGAAGGATACCTCTCCAATCATAAGTGCTATTCTTAGGGTCATCAAAGTATTGATCTACGAAAGGAGTTGTGTCCACAAAGAATATCTCTACAATTTCTGTTCAATTTAGGTCCGTTAATAAGTTTTAAAAAATATGTTAATAATAACTTCATCTCACATCGTATAAAAAATCACATTTTACCTGCATATACAATGAAGGATCTCAGGCAAAACCATCTTTGATCCTTTTGTCTAATAGTAGGGCTGATTTGAGCTAGAGCGTCTCCCCTGTAGTCGTGGTTGCCTAAAACTATAGCATACGAAAATTGGTTATATTGTTAACAACTTAATGAAGGTGAATTGACACATTATTCCATAAATGTACAGTATAGATACCAGTGAACCATTGCTTGTGTAAAATTGGGGCAGTGTACACATCCAAAAAGGATTCGTAGAAATCGGGATCATCCACACCCGTTAGCCCATCCTCATAGAAGTTATCTCCCGTTGAGACGACGAAATCTATGTCTAGTTTCTCCCCGATATTTCCCATCTGCTCAATCCATATATATAAAAGTAGTTTTAAATGTAACATAAATTACAATGAAAAATCAACAATTTTACAACAAATATATATGTACAAAATGATTGATGAATAAACCTGGGTGGCAACTTGAGACTGATTGTAGAAGCCTTTCCTTCCCCAGTCTCCTACAACCAAAAACCGAACCAGCCACCCCTCCTTCTGCAGCTTCGCGGGGTGGCTGAAGCGCTTCATCTCTCCATCCGAACCTCCAAAGCACACGGCTGCAAGAATCACAGCCACCACAGCGATTACTGAGGGAGCCGCCATTGGGATTGACCGAGAAATGAAGGAATGAAGGGATTGATATATGCAGTGCTCCAAGGAGATGAACTGGAGAGTGTATATATAAGCATATGTATGGCTTTGCTTTTAGATCAAGCACGAGATGGCGGTATGGAGGGAAGAAAATACAAAAAGCTCGATGGATTTTGGTTTGTTTGTCTTGTTGTAAATATACACTATATAGTTTATCTTCATTGGATTTCGCAGTCTTGATGTAGTATTATTGATCTGGTTTCTATCATTCAGAATTGAAGTTCAACTGAAAGTCAAAGAGCAAACACACCTAACAGTTTTTCTCCTAGCTAGCTCATGTGATTTTTGGTATGGTAGGTAGAGGACATAAAAAAAGGGTTGGCATTCGTTTGGGATAGATTGACTTTAATTTTTAAACTCGAGCCCGCGTCAGACCCAGCTATATTGGCGGTTGGGCTTGTCGGACCAGGACCTGGCTGACGGTTGTCCATGTGTGCTGATACAGAGTCGGATGGGTCTAATAACCCAGGTCAATTGAACGTAAAACTAACTTGAATGTAGCCGAACATGACCCCAATTTGAAAAAGTCTAGAGCTAATCAATTTGTCCTAAAAACCGGTCCAAGTTAACAAAATACCTACAATAGACCGGAGTAATCCAACCCAATAATGACTCGGCCAGGAAATGATCCGACTTTGAGTTTTTTTTTTTTTTTTTTTTTTTTTTTAAATATCGGACTTATCCCCAGAGGCAGAGCTAGGGAGGGGCTGGGGTGTCCTTCTCATTTGACGAACTAACTAGGCATCGTCGATAATTTCGTTTTGATATATAATACGCCCTAATCCGACGTATAAGTAAAAAATTATAAATATATCTTTTAAAATTAAAGGTATATTAATCATTTTAATTTTATTTTAATAGACCATAATGCTTTTATATTTTATTTAAATTAACATTTATATACTATAATTCATCTCGAGGGTTTCGAAATGAGAGGTTACACTAATCATTTCAACAATTATATAAGAAGTTACACAAGTTTAAATTTTTTATATTTGATTATACATACATTATTATATGTTATGAATGCAATAAGTTATATATTGACTAGGGTTGTTATTTGAGTCATGCAAGTCTAGTATTGCTTGATTATATTTAAGGTCGAGCTCGAGTCGAACCTATATTTGAACTTGAGCTCATACTCGACTTGTTTAGTAAATAAACAAGCTTGAGGTGAGTTTTTTTTTCTTCCAAGTATTATGCGAACTTACTTGCTCATGACATAGTAACTTAAAAGAAAATTTGTAAATTTCATAAAATTTGTGCTATTTGATCGAGTTTCAATCGAGTCGAGTCGAGCTTTGAATCGAGCATAAACATGTACTCATAATCAGCTCATTTTGCGAATGATGCTCGAGCCGAGATTTTGTTGAGCAAAACTTGAGCCAAGCTCTAGCTGTTCAGCTGATATAAAAACCATAATCTTAACTTAATATTTATTATATTGCGTTTCCTATACGTATTTAGTTAATATTTTTCCCAGACATTTCATATATATATATAGGGTTGTGCTCCGGTGAAAACCAAAATTGCGGTAAAAACCTGTGAGGACCGGCTTTTTAGCCCCGTTCACTAGCTTTATAGCCCGGTTGTAAATAGAACCGATCTATAAGGTCACATATTTTAGCCCAGTTCTGAATAAAACCGAGCTATAAAGTCACTAATGTAATTTTAAAACATGAGTTTTCAGCACGGTTTTTAGGTTTAACCGATATATAAAGTCATGTGTTATTTTAAAACTGGAGTTTTTAGCACGGTTTTTAGGTTGAACTGAGTTGTAAAGTCACTATGTAATTGAGGTTTTTAGCACGGGTTTCAAATAAACCAAGCTATAAAGTAGTCCTCACGGTTTTTACCGCAATTTGATGTTTTCACCGGAGTCAATCCCTATATATATATATAGGCGCGAATAAGATGACAATGTTTTATCATAAACCGATGACATTTTATCTTAAAATAACATCATTTATTATCATATTATATATAATTCTTTATGTCAATTTAATTCAAAACGATGTTGTGCATGTATAATTGTGCCCCCTCCTCCGAAAATTTTCTGGCTCTACCACTGCGTATCCCATCTAATATTTCAAAATTATAAACGCTATTGGTAATAAATTAAAAGGTGGAACTAGAATTATAAACGAACATGCGAAGAATCAAGGAAAACAATCGGTTATGACACCACCAGATTTGGAACTAGAATTCCTTTCCTCTCTTTTGCAGATGATATCATGATATTTGTCAAAAATACCACAAAATCATGTCTCAAAGTAAAACAAATCATTGATGACTACTGTATAATATCAAGACAAAAGGTGAACTTCAATAAATCAGTTTCCAAGTGACTACAGGAGTATCAACCCAACAAAGGCAACGACTACAAAGCATACTACATATAACCAACAATGTTGCACTTGAAAAATATTTAGGATGTCCAATAATAAATGGAAGAGTAAACAACAACACATTTGGAGACGTAATGCAAAAAACTAGAAAATCACTTAAATGGAAGGCAAACTTCTTGTCTCAACATGGACCGACAATCCTTATCAAGTCCAACTTGGCTATGAAATCAAATTTTGTGACGGGAGCTAATATGGCAAATTGAAAACAGGAGGACTCTAGGGTTTTGGAAAGATGTATAGCTAGAAGGACAAAAACTTATTGATTACCTACAACCGAATAACACAATTGATGAGAATGAGAAAGTTCACCTGTATATAGGACCAACTAACAGTGGAAAATTGAAAAACTAAATCAATTATTACCTCCAAGTATCGTACAAAGGATCCAAAACATCAAGATACAAGTGACATATATCGATGACCGACAATATTGGCGAGCTAGTCGACATGGATGGTTCACTACAACAACCGCTCTTGACAAAATCACCGGGAACCAAAGGAACCAAGAAAGTGATATTGCTTGGATATATATGGGAAGTCAAGTGTCTTTCTAAGGTTAAAAACTTTCTATAGAAGATTGTTATGAATAAAACCCCTACAAAAGTGAGATAGCACAAAAGGGAGTTGTGGTCCCCCTGCCTTGCACTTTTTGCAACCAGTCTGATGAAGACGCCACTCATCTTTTCACAAGTTGCACTCATTCACTTGAATTGATTTTCAAGTTTGATAACACGATTTCTAATACTACAAGAACCACAAACACAACAAACCAAACTGTTAGACAAATCACAAGAAGTGTATATGCGACAACTCCTTAAAAAACTCAATGACTCCAAAACCATCTTCTCGGAAGAAGGGAGCACGCAAAGCACCCGACAACATAGTCCACCCAGGAAAAAGAAAAACATAAGATGGAAAAAGCTTTCAGTGGGACACTCCAAAATTAATTTCGACGAATCCAAGCTTATAACAGGTCAAGCAATAACTAAATTTGTCATTCGGGATGCCAATGTCTCATCCTTGATGGCCGAAGCAGTGACCCTCCATTCCAGCCTGATGGTGGCTCAAGATCTAGGTCTTCGGCGCATTGACATTGAAGGAGAGAGTCTCTCAATTATCAACGACAAGTGGAAATGTACTTGGGTGATAGAGTTCATCATCACAGATATGATGCATCTCCTCATCCGGTTGTTCGAGTGGTTGTCTTATGTTCACATTTTTTTTGAGATCAACCGGGTGGCAGACAAGGTGGTTAAGATGCGCCATGAGATGAACCAAGACACCCTCTTGGTGCATCCGGAGTTCCTTTCACTTGTGTAGAAAGATATTATTGGGTGGTTCGAGTGGTTGTCTTATGTTCACATTTTTTTTGAGATCAACCGGGTGGCAGACAAGGTGGTTAAGATGCGCCATGAGATGAACCAAGACACCCTCTTGGTGCATCCGGAGTTCCTTTCACTTGTGTAGAAAGATATTATTGGGTGGTGGGTCAGCGGGGCCTAACACCTCCCTTGAATTTGTAAATAAAGAGCGGTCATATCCGGGGTTTGAACTGGGGACCTTTGGGTACTACCCGTAAGTCCTTTCCAGTGAGCCATTCCGGAATGGTTTGACCTAAAACCTCCCAAAACCTTACCTTGTGGAAAAAAATGTCAGGCAAGATGGTTTTTAGAAAATCACACACGAAACCCTTCTCATTAAAAAAAATTAATTATAGATATGCCTTTAAGAATAATTAAAAAACGCAAATTCTCCATCCATCCCACACAATCAAGGCCTCGTTCAAATCCCCAAGGTGCATCAAGCTAAAAAATTCCATCTATTTCTTGTTTTTTTTATTAGAAAAAGATTCAGCTGGAAGAGGGCCTAGCCGATTATTGGAAACACTAATAGACGGCAAACCGTTAAGGAATAAGCCACTCGATAAAAATACTACAAACGATGGAAATGGAGCTGGAGGAGGAAGGTGTCAAAAAATCCAACTGTGATCAAATACAGGCACTGTCAGCTCCAAGAATTGATGGAAGACAGGCCAAGACTACTAGAGTAACACCACCGGAAAGAAGGTACATAACACGATCTCTTGATGGTGTGAAGATAAGACTCTAAGGAAGCACCTCTTGAAAAATGGAGCTATCATGAACACATGGCCACAACCTTGATTAGGCACGACTCATACTGCACACTATCATCAACCAAAACACTAGGCACTGAGAGCACGCCAAAATCACCAACTCGAGCCAACCACAAAACAATCAAACAAAGTGTAAGATTTAGTCAGAATAGAGTAGATTTCACGTTTTACAATATAGTGTATCTATAAAAATATAAAAAACGATAGTCAAGCTCCTTACAAATGAGGAAGTTGTGCACAATCTATAGACGTGTGTTCCAACTAAATTGAAACGATTTGATGCTCCCATGTAAGTTTTGTTTCCAATTAATTGGAATGGTTTTTTGTTTGACCAAACTCAAATTGTCGCCTTTCCTGCATTAATTTGTTCATTAAACAGTTTGTTGACTTACAGTCATTTATTTGATGAGAATTTCATGATGAGATAGCCCTCCTTTTGCAGGGAGATAATGCACATATACCTTATTTCTCTGTTAAGGAGTTCTCTAATTCAGGTTAACGAGCACAACTGCCCTTTTGTCATAGTTTTCAACCCTTTCTTCATAGCCCTTGGAAGGGAGTTGACAGTGAAGCTTTGTCTCATGCATATTGGTAACAACAACATCGATCAAGACTAAACCAAGAGCTTCTCAATTCAAACTTTATTTGATTCAGGGTTAAACTCCTTACATATATGCCATAAACGCAACTGTGCACAATTATAGTTGATAGGCACAACTACTGTCACAAGAATAGATAAAAGGGTAAAATCATAAAGATTACAATTGTTATCATGCACTAATACAAGATACTCCAAATTGATTAATCGAAACTAACATCTTGAACAAATCCAAAATATAGCATATGTTTAGACATGTCAAACAAGTAGTAGATCGGCAAGATAAGTGTAAACTAAAAAGTGCATTCAATCCAATAACCAGTACTGATTTTGCACAGATCTTCATCTCCTCCAATACTTGCATAGCAAGCATAATTCCATTAAACTGGTTTTGTGGTGTAGACAAGAATCTCGCATAGAATGTAGCTGAAATATATAATTGTAGACTTCTCCCACCTTCAACAGGGATGATTCGATCTTGGTTTGCCCTGGGCTATTCTTACACATCCCAGGCTCAAGTTTGATTGTTTTCTCCATCTCAATCAGCTACACACCTAAAAGATATGCAATGGGAGCAACTGGGTAAATTAACAAGGGAGTTATACGTCCAAGAAGGATGGTTGTAGAGAACACGCCACTGAAGTTCAACATTAATCCGAAGTTTTTGACATCATTGTCGGAGTACTTCTGAAGAGCACCCCAACGAAAATGGGATGTAGTCCAAACCGGTGATATCATCACATCACTCTGCATATAAAGTGTTAAAATAAGATAAAAAAGGTTTGAAGGTACGGTGCTGAAGAGCCTGAAGATGCCCGTTCACCTTGGTGCTAGTTCTTGTACAATAGACTCGATTAAACATACCTCTCTCTCTTGTTATGACAGTAAAAAAAAACATGGGCTTTTTTTTCATCCAAGTTGTTAATTGTTTGTTGATCATTTTTTACACATTTTGAGTCAATTATAAATCTCCAGTTCTCATTTTTTGGTGGTGTATACACACTTGCATCCAATTTGTCTACATATACAGTAGCTATTTTGGCTTGTCCATTAAGTTTGAAATAAACACCAACAGTACGTAGTTGTTTGGTCAATGGTTCAATCAACAATGTCCATTATATCATTGTTAACTATTAGTTTAATTAACGTCATCCTAGGTGATTACACAATACAAAGTAATCCATGCATGTTATTTAGAGGTAACTTATTTAATAAAATAAAGGATAGAAACATCAAAGAAATAAATATGTTCCATACCGCGTACCTAACTAGTTTCACATGAATGAATATGAATGAATAAGAATAAATCATGCTTTAAAGATACAGTAGGTAACTATGTTATTACTCCATTTTATATTAAGGTTGAATAATAATTTTACCCAATTACACTTGTCAAACTCAAACGAAAGGTTATAAATTACACAAATTAAAATGGGTGAATTGTAATTTATGTTATTAACTTGATAAGAAACCAGAAGAAAGACAACAACTAGACACGAAACCGGCCACTAAATGAGCAGAGAAAGACTCGAAAAGTTACTTGCCTTATTCGTCTGGTTAGATTTCGATACCAATTATGGATTTGAAATCACTTGGTGATAGGATTGACGAAGTTTACGAATCTCCCCACATGAAATATAAGAAATAATTACAAAGGATTTAATAGTTGGTATTTTAAAAGAGGAATTGACTTATTGAATTCGAATAAAAATCAAATTAATTTAAAAAGTCGGAAACAATATCAATACGAACTTCCTTGGAATCTTGACACATTGCGGGATTATTTATGAAATTTAAAAACTAAAATAGGGGCATATTTAAAACAAAAATGGAAGTATGGGGGCTAGAGCATAAATAACCTTCTTCCTCCCCCATCTCGACAGCCCCTGCGCAGCCACTTCCCGGCGAAACTACGGCAAGACTTCGGCCACTCCTCGCGGCTTCGATAATCAACAGAAGAGCGCGACCGGTGGCTACCGCTTTGTGGCGATGGGGCGTATCTCCCCGAAGAATTTGTCGGTGATGACGGTGACGAAGGCGCGAAGCGAGTGGTTGTTCCAGTGAGGACTCGGGGATCGATTGGTGGCGCTGGGGACTACGACTTCACCTGGAGTCGATGGTTAAGGCCTCGCGAGGTGGCAGCGAATCCACCAGTGGTGTCCAACGGTGGCGGCAGTGGCAGAGGCGGCGGCTTGGCAGTGACGCCGAAGAGCTTGGATCGAAATGAGCATCTAGAGATTTTGTATGGTTTTCATAAAAATATTGAGATGGAAATATTGCTGGTGTATGAGGAACATGATGAGAGGAGTAGGGAGCTCGGGTATGAACTTCAATGGCGGAAACGAACCCTTTAACCCCTTTTTCAGCACCTATCCCTAAAGCGTCGTTCTCCTTTAACCCTTTTCTGAGAGCTCACCAAATCATTCGTAGGACAGACACGACCAGATCTAGATAAAATAAATTGGAAATCAGTGCAACAAACATAGGGTAGGGGGAAGGGGAAAGAAGAGATCTTGTACAAGGTTTAATATGCGAAGTGAGAGAGGAGAGGGCAGATGGTTTTCGAGAACTAGAAAACTGGAGAAGCGGCGTTGTTTACGGTGAGACAAAGCCACAAGGAAGAGGAAGATGTGATCATTGGGCTGGATTTAAGTTTTGGCCGGTCCAACTAAAATGTCTATTTTGGTCCGCACACCCTTTTTATTATTGACATTTTAGCACTTTTTACCCTTAAAGATATTTTACACTTGAACCAAAACCTATATATATACACTCTTCCCCTCCACGACAATCTCTCCGTCCTCCACCCTTTCGATCGACACCTCTCTTGCAACCACTTTCACTAGCATTGTCCTTATCCAACCCACCTCTACCTACCTCCCCCACTGACCCCATTCCTTCCAATCGGACTCCACTTTATAGCTAATTTTCTTCTTTTCAACTGGATTTTATTGTCTCTCTATATAATCTTTCTAGAGAGAAGAGACAAAATCTCTCCTGAAACCCCTCTCTCTAGGAGCTAAAACCCCTCCCGTGGGGAGTCGAAATCCCTCTTTTTGGGAGTCGTAACTTCTCCATTCGGGAGTCAAAACCACTAATATCAACACCCCTCCCTACGAGACTCAAAACCAATAACACCTACCCCTCCATTAGAGAGTCGTATCTTCTCCTTTTGTCTCATTAGTTTCTTGGTTAATTCCGGTTGAGGAGCGGTCTTGCAACCCTGTTTGATCGAGTTGATCATGGTAGTGTCTGTGCTCTCAGAAAATTCCTCATCTAGGTAGGGGAAACGTCGTGTGATCCACACTTTTCTAGGAGTCGTCCATTGCCATTATGGATTTCTGCTTTTCGTCTTCTGGCGACGAGACATCACGTCGACGTCAACTTTCCCATGCGCTCACTTTCCATGTCCTCTTGTCGAGTCTTCCATCCTCGCTCAGCCGAACTTCTACTTGGTTCATATATTTTTTAGAGCTATTTTCCTCTTTTTGCCTTGGTCGATTGGTTCTTAGATTATGGTTGTTGTATTTGTTAGTTGTATCATAAAAAGTTGTCCATTTGATGCTTTTTGTTCCCTCTCAATTTACTAGACTTATATATATATATATATATATATATATATATATATATATATATATATATATATATATATATATAGAGAGAGAGAGAGAGAGAGAGAGAGAGAGAGAGAGGTTCAAGTGGAAATACTCCTTTGCATATAAACACATTTATTATAGTAACTTTTAATTTTATCCTTCCATTTTACATCAACGACTATTAAAATTCCATTAATTAAAGATTAAAAATAAAAGCAAAATAAATCAAAAAACAAAGGAGAGAGAAAGTGTTTGTTGAATGTTCATACATGCTAACAATCTCACTGTAAAGATTTAGACGGAAAGTGAATTCTTGAGGCTTGATCAAACTCTAGATCTTAGGGTTGTGCAGAAAAATATGACACGGGTGACACGACATGAAACCGCAACAAAACGATATGAAAAAACATAAAACGATATAGATACGACACGATTATGACACAAAACGGTAAAACACGAAAATAATCGTGTCATATTCGGTTCGACATATTTCCCTTATGGGGTATCCGACACGACACAATAATTTTTTTAATATTAATATTATGTGGTAATACAAATATAATTAATGTCTTAAGGTATCATGAAATGTAGTTTGCCCAGTTGGTAGGGCGTGGCTGCTTGCGTGTAGATGTGACCATGAGCACTCGAGTTCGAATCCTTGATTCAACTCCCTTTAATTTTTTCCAGCCTTTCATTTTTTTTAAAATTTTTTTCCCCGTCTAGGTTAGTTGCATCTTAGCTCTTATTATTCAATCTTCATTTTCGATTGGTCGCTCTCCCTCCACCCAGCCTCTCGCAGACTCGCCGCCCAGCCAACCCACGACTCGCCTCTCCTCTTCTCACCCTCTCGAGTCCTCTCTTGCTTCAGACTCGCTCGCCCTCAGCCTCGCTCTCTCGAGTCCTCTCTTGCTTCAGATCGACAGATCCGACACTTTACGTCATCCTCGGCATCGCTCGATGCTCCACTTCAGATCCCTTCTTCTTCATCTCTTGGGGTTCTGGCAGAACCCAACCACTTTTGGGGTTTTTTTGAGCTTGTATTCTGATCACGTTCTTCATCACTTCTCGTGATTTCCTTATCTCTCTTTCTCTTACGCTATCAGCTCTATCTTTATGCCTTTTCTTTCTTTTTTGGATCTTCGATTCATGCTTTGATGAGTATGATTGAAGCTCCTTTTGTGAATATGAGACTTACAGTTTCTCTATTTTGAGTTTTTTTTTTGTGTATTTGAACTGCTTTCCTTTTGCGATAATTTGGGTTTTGGTTGGGTTTTACATTGGGGCGGTATGGGGTTACTCTAGGGATGTCAGTTTCTGGTTCCATATCACGGGATCCGCTTCTGGTTTGTGGTGGTTGAGGAGTTTCGAGGGTGGTAGCGGGTTTAGGGCTAGGGTTTCTTCCCTTCTCTTTGAATTGGGGCTGATCTTTTTTATTTATTTTTTTTGTTTTTATTTTCAGTGCGACTGTTTTTTTCTCCCATCCTAAATGGTTCATGTCATGTTATACGGGTATCCAACACAAAACCATTTTGTGTTTTCGTGTCGGATACCCGTTACTTATCGTGTCGTGTTCAGATCGGCTATTTTAGTGTTATTGTTTTCATGTATCCGACATGTCGTGTTGGATAACCGATTATGCACAACCCTACTATATTTGATATATCTCTCCCTTATCTCTCCGCCTCTTATTCGTCGCCACCGTCACCTTATATCTACCTCGCTTGCTCTCTCCTTCTTCCCCTCTTCTCCTCTTGGGTTTTCCCAAGATGACCATTAAACGTTGTCATAGATAAAAGGGATTCAGTGATTTGGTTGTGTAGGTGATGAGACCCGAGGACCGGGATCGACCAAGGCTCGAGCTTTCGATCGCTCTTTTTGTGGGGCTAATTTTTGGACTTTATGGAAACTAAAAAAAAGGGATATGTGGAGCAAGATTCGCAGGCCTCTCACCCTTGAATCCCCTACACTCGATCTCAATCATCTCGAAATCATAGTCCGAGGATCTCGAAACTTTGACACCTTCTCCTCTCAATAGGGTGTCACCCTCGGCCTCTCTCCAAAGGGTTTGCTCTTAGCCTCTCACCAAGAACTCGATCCTTAACCCAGAATCATAGGAAGCTATTAGTGGCTTAACCTTTAACTCAACTAAACTTGACTTCATTTAAAATGAAGGTTTTACAAGCAATATATAGGATGAAGATATAAGCCCCAAACATCTCTAAGCGATGTGGGATTATTAGAATATAAAAACTAAAGGAAAATTCGTCCAGACTTGAGCTGCTGAAATGAACGCCAAATTCGAGCATCTTTGAGCATGATTCTGAATAAATGTTCTTCATCAAAGTTGTACCCACTTAAAATAGCTTTCCAACAAGAGCTTATCGGCTTCAATCGGAATTTTACACAGCCCGAAAGAGCCAAAATACCACGGTGTCGCCATGCTGTTTTCTCAAACGAGAGTTGATATTCGGCTCCAGCGACAAAGCTTTGTAAGATAAATGAGTCGAGCTCGTTGACCACTAGGATCACATCAGTAGGGGTACAAGTATATCAAAAAGTCCTCACTGGAGGTGTTGTGATGAATGTCCGAGAGAAAGAGAGAGGATTCATCTTTGTTGGTACTTTGAGAGATTTCATTGACGAGAGGAGAGACATTTGGTTGGCATAGAACAAGTAGGTTGGCATTTACGTTGTCAATGTTTTGACTTGTGTTCACTTTCTTTCATGTGCGTTTCCTGCTTAAGACAGAATTAAAATTCCAAGGGGCTGCAAGTGAAAAATTTATAGGATGGCTTACAAATATGCACAACCTTTTTTAGTCTATTTCTTGGCAACCTTTTTGGATTGTTGTTGTATGTCTGTTTTGGAGATATTCGTTTAGTTTTTTCTTTTATTGACTTAAGTTTTTGTCAAAACTGTCTGGATTTTAAAATTGTTTTTGTCTATTTGTTTCTCATACATTACTGTAGTTTTTGGTCCTATTGAATTCTGCTTTGTCATAACTTTCTTGGCTACCCTTTTTAGTCTATTAGCTCAATTGATAGAGAAATGTGTTATTATACTTATGATATGAGTTCGAATCCCATATAGACTTTCTCTACATAAGACAATAGCTTAAAAATAGAAGCAATAAGCTATAATTTGAGATAATATGAAATAGAAACAATCTAAAACAAAAATAATAATTAGATAGAAAACTAACAACTCGATTAGTGCCATTGAGGTTTATAGAAAGTATATATGGGATTCTAACCCAAATCATATGTATAATAACACATTTCTCTTCCATTGAGCTAATAGACTCTTAAAGATATTCATAAACCCACAACTCTTCCATTGAACTGAAACCTTTCATTATGAATGTTCCTTTGTTGTCAGAATTAGAGTTTCTCAGTTCAGTCTCTTTATTTACAGTTTCCAAGCAGTTAAGAGTAGCCTCATGAAAAAATTATCCCAAATAGCAAAGAGCTGCCTAGTTCACCGAAACATAACAAAAGTTACGTCTCAAATTGCACTACTCAATGAAACAAAACAAATTACAATTTTTAAATTTAGTTCTCAATTTCTTACCCACAGCTCCATTTAACTTCTCAATAGCTTCAAACAAAGAAAAAAAAGTATTTTATCCAACAATTCAAGGGAGATTAATTTATTCTTAAACACTTAAAATATTATCCCAAATAATTCAAGGGAGATTAATATGGGAAATGGAAATTAAAACATAATTTGACAAGGAAATAGAAACAACCCATGTCTAACTAATGCCCAAAACAATCCTAAATTGGACTAAGTAGAACCTTGTAAGTTTAATTAGACCCAAAAACAACAAACGAAAGCCAACATTCGTACAAAAGTCAGTCCATACAAAAATCAGGCACACCAACCATATTAACCTAATCCCTAAGTCAATTTATGTGAAGTTTACACCTTTTATATATATATATATAGAGGTTGGATCCTGTGTGAACACCTCTTACGGTTTGAACTGTGAACAAAATGATTATTAATAGGTACCACCCTAATTATTCATATGATTTATATACGAATGATCGTGTTGTTTCAGACGAATAATTTTGCTAAACAAATTTTCCTTCAAATCTCAGTCGTTGATCTTCCTAATCCAACACTCCAGATTTGTTCACAAATTACACCGTAAGAGGTGTTCAATAATGGTCTATTGTCTATATATATAGACACACACAAATAGATCATTCGTAGACATCCCTTATTGTGTATCATGTTCACAAATCTGGGTAATTGAATTAAGAATATCAACAGATTAGATTAAAGATAACTTATGATTACTCATAAGAAAAAACGTAATCGTTGAAATGAAGTTATTTTGTGGTATTTGGCGACTATTCGTTAGAATATAATTTATAGTTTTTACAAATAGTACGGGTGAATAATTACATATATATATATAGACGAATAATCGTATAAAACAGATGGATAATCATAAACAAATAAACGAATAATTTCTGCATACAAGATAAGGTTTGTATATACGATAAAGATTATGTACACCAAAATCAACCTCTCCGTGTATGTCCTCTGTTTTATTTGTTGTTTACAATGAATTGTTTATTGTCCATTTATTCAACCTCTTGAGCAATCAAGCTTGTCTATTAAGCCAAAATCCTTCCCAGTTACAAAGAAGTCCATAATTCACGAGCTTATTATAAGTTATGTAACAAGCCTAAACACATAATTTGTTAAAGGAGACACGGAATTACTTGCTAGTGACATGCACATTAGTGTCGTTAGTTCGTTTGGATTCCCACAAATTTCTTTTATAATATTAACACAATTAATTAGGGGTAGGCATGAGATGAGACCGGACTTGACGGAGGTTGTCCCACTTCCTCTCTCACGTAATTTTTGTGTGGAACGGGATCGGGATTAGATTCTCTATTTTTTTAACGGGAGCAAAAGTTTTCAGGAACATTTCGTTTTTTACAGGATAGGATAGGACCGAAACAGGATGAGACCGAAATGGGACGAGCATTGTTCCTCAAATAAAAAACATCTAAAATTCCTATATATTTTGCGGGTTTTAAATGCGGAACACATATAGATTTATAATCTTTTTTATATTTTAAGATTTTCCTTATGTATACACATTGGATACATTGTACATATAATTATATAGTGTGTGTTTTGTGTTGACAACCCGTCTGATTCGAGTCGACGATTTAGCGGGTTGGTCGGTTAGGTAGGTTTGAGTTAGGTTTGACCCCCTTGAGACTTGCTGACCCGCCGGCTTGGCACTTTAAAAAAAAATTGTAGATGTTGAAAATATAGCTGTTGAATGAACTAGCTGTTGGGTTTCACATTATCAATAACTTCGGCTGTTTTACATGTTTATACAATTCATATAAGAGTTTTAAGAGGTACTAAATTTTGACAAATCATGTCTATCCAAGTCCGAAGAAGCGATATTGAATTGAAATCCAAAGTCGGATTCTCTAGCGGATCGAGAGATATCCCTGACATCGGAGGCGTTGTATTTGCAGTTTGGTTTACTAAGGGTTTGAAACAAGATGATATAAGTTTTGTTGTAAATTCAACTTTTGTTCAACGACTTTTAGATGTCCAATATGGGGTGGATATAAAAACTATACACGTCATATCAAGGAGCAACACTTGGATAAGCTTGACTTGGGCCGAGAGCATGGTCAATCAACTAAATCATAACAAAGGCCAAAGAACTACGTAGGCTTTGATTCCTCTTCTCCGAGAGGATACGTATACAACCAGAAAACCGGTTCAAACCCTCCATCCTTTTTGTAGAGAGATGCAATTGATGTAAAGTCCTCCTTGAGGGTTTCATTCATTAACATAATCATATATATAGGTTACAAGAGATTGGGCCTTGGGCCTGATAGGCCCACTATACAATATGTAATCTATCAAACCCCCGCAGTCGAAAGTGGAGGGTCCCGTACAGTGAGACTGGACCGAAAATCGAGGAACAACTGACGAGGTAATCCCTTTGTGAAGATATCAGCGTACTGATAGGAGGACGGGACATGGAGAACAAGAACATGTCCAAGAGCAACCTTGTCCCGAACGAAGTGGAGATCAAGCTCAATGTGCTTCGTGCGCTGGTGTTGGACTGGGTTGCTGGCCAGATAAACGGCGGAGACGTTGTCGGTGTAGACCAGGGTGGCCTTCTGAAGAGGGTAGCGGAGCTCAAGGAGGAGATTGCGCAACCAGGAGCACTCGGAAACAACATTGGCAACGCCCCTGTACTCAGCCTCGGCGCTAGAGCGAGACACCACAGACTGACGCTTCGCTGACCACGACACAAGAGTGTCGTTGAGGAAGACACAGTAGCCAGACGTGGAGCGACGTGTGTCAGGACAACCACCCCAATCCGCATCAGTGTAAGCGACGAGGTCATGCCGAGAGGAAGGGGAGATCGTGGTGCCCAACTCGAGGGTACCACTGATGTACCGAATGATCCGCTTCAAGGCCTGAAAGTGCGGCTCTCTGGGCGCATGCATAAACAAGTAGATCTGCTGGACGGCATAACTAATGTCTGGACGAGTGAATGTGAGGTACTGCAATGCCCCGACAGGACTCCGATACAACGTCGGATCATCAACCAGAGGACCAGAGTGAGCACTGAGCTTGTTGGAAGTATCAACAGGGGTGGCGACCGGCTTACAGTTGCTCATCTTGGCCCGAGCAACAATTTCGGCAGCATACTTACTCTGAGAGAGAAACAACCCAGACGCATGACGCTGCACGGAGACTCCCAAGAAATAAGTCAACGGCCCAAGATCCGACATGGCGAACTCGGCGCTCAACTGGGCAATGATGGACGTCCGAAGAGCATCAGAGGAGGCGGTGAGAATGATGTCGTCGACATAAAGTAACAGAAAGGCCATGTCTTTGCCTCTGCGACAGTTAAAGAGAGACGTATGCGAGCGGCTGCCAACGAAGCCCAAGCGTAGCAGATGAGATGCAAAGCGCTGGAACCATGCCCGTGGAGCCTATTTCAGACCATACAGAGAGTGCTTCAGGAGACAAACGTGCTTGGGACGATCATCATCAACGAACCTCGACAGCTGAAACATGTAAACTGTCTCATTCAGATAACCATGCAGAAAGGCGTTCTTGACATCCAGCTGATGAATAGCCCAATATCGCGATAACGCTAAGCTCAGCACCACTCGGATAGTGGCAGGTTTGACCACGGGGCTGAATGTCTCATCACAATCAATACCTGCCTGCTGAGATCGACCATTAACCACAAGACGAGCTTTGTAACATTCTAACGACCCATCAGAGCGGAACTTATGGCGAAAGAGCCACATGCAACGACCCAGGTACCATTCCTTGTAATGGCCCTGTATTCATCGAGGATAGCTGCCTGCCAATTCGGGTCGAGGAGGGCTGTTTTGTGGGAGGTAGGGATGGGGGAAAGGGAGGCCGGAGGGGAGGTAGGAGGGGCCATAGGGACGGTGGGGGCGGGGTGGGACTGTGCGGCGGGCGCGGCACGTGGCTGCGGCCGCGGCAAGGGAGGGGAGGCAGGGGCCGCGGTAGGGGGGAGTGCCGCGGGCGCAGCACCATGCTGCGGCTGCGGCAACTGGCGTTGCGGGAGATGGGGTGGGTGAGGCTGGGGGGTGGTGTTGGGGTGATCGGAGGCGGACATAGAGGTGTACGGTCTGGTGGTAGGGGGGAGGCGGTGGTGGGGGCGGTGGTGGGGGAGAAGCAGGAGCACCGGTAGAGCTCTGGGGAAGGAGGAAGTGTGGGAAGTGAGACTCTGACTCAGACTGGGAGACAGTAGGTGTGGGAGAGGAGGGAGGAGGGGAAGAGAAAGGAAAGCGAGACTCATCAAAAGTGACATGACGTGACAGGATAAGCCTATGGCTCTGAACATCGAGGCAAAGGTAAACGCGATGATCTGACGGATAGCCAGGGAAGACACATGGAGTGGAGCGCGGGTGGAGTTTGTGTGGGGCGGTGGAGGACTGGTTTGGGAAACACAAGCACCCGAAGGTACGAAGGTGATCATATCTAGGCATGGTGCAATATAATGCCTGAGTGGGTGAGCGATGCTGGAGGGTAGTAGAAGGGAGGATGTTGAGTAGATAACATGTTGTTGATAAGGCGTGAGGCCAATAGGCAAGGGGAATGGATGCGTGAAAAAGGAGAGAATGCATCATGTTGGTTATTGTTCGAATAATTCTCTCGGCCTTGCCATTTTGCTGAGATGTATAGGGGCATGACAACCGATATGAGATGCCATTTGTGGTGAAGAAAGAGTGAAAGTCCTTGTTATTAAATTCACGACCATTGTCACATTGGAAACATTTGATTGAGGTGTGAAACTGTGTTTTAATGTAGGCATGGAACTTGACAAACATAGGAAACACTTGGGACTTAAATTGTAATGGAAAAACCCACAAAAAATGAGTATAATCATCAAGAAATAAAAGGTAGTACTTGTGACCATCCTTGCTAGGTATAGGAGAGGTCCAAATGTCACTATGAATGATGTCAAAAGGTGCAAGGGTGGAGTTCAAAGACCGTTGGAACAACAGTCTTGCATGTTTGCCTAACTGACAGGAAGAGCATAAACTAGAGCGTAGCTCTTTATTACAGTGGACAAGACTCTGAGAACGGAGGACATCTAGAATGGCAGCACTGGGATGGCCCAGGCGTGCATGCCACAGGCTGGACGACGATGCCGAGAGGGCGACCGGGCACGACTGACTGGATGTAGAAGGTGGTGTGACAGGGTAGAGCTCCCCGGTGCTGTTACATCTCAAGCGAGTAACCCCCGTAGTAAGATCGTTCACAGAGAAACCAAAGGGATCAAACGCAAGAGAAACGTTATTGTCAGTAGTGAACCGACGGACAGATATAAGGTTTTTGACAATCTTTGGGGCAATGAGGACATTGTTAAGGTGTAGTGGGTGGGTTGGAGTCTGTAATTTGGCTTGGCCAATCCCCGAAGTAGTAAGGCGACCACCATTGCCGACGATAATAGAGTGTACAGGACCTTTAAAGGAAATAGAAGAGAGGTTACCTGAGGAGTTCATCATGTGGGAAGTGGCACCAGTGTCCATGTACCAAGAAGAGTCGGGAGATGTCGGCTACATAGAGGAGAAGGCGTGATGCCCATAAGACGGAACATAACCATGATCAGACGATGTCAGATAGGCTTGAGGACCGGCATGTCGAGGGACAGGAAAGCCGAATTGCATCCAAAGAGGGTTGAAGCCAGGCACCAGGGACAATCGAGGACCACCAGTCGACGTATGTTGCGGGCGCTGCCGAGTGCTACAGCCGCTTATGACGCGCACAGAGCGTTGCGTCGGAGAGAACTCGTGAATGCGACCCAAAGGCAGGGGGCGAGTAGGCGGTGGTAGGGCTTCTGAAGTGGCAGGAGACGGGTCGGGGGATGCAATTATTGATGCCAAAGATAGTGAGGGAGGAGGGGAATGTAGGCTTGTCGGTCATGGTGCCGAGAGAGACAGGAGCGGTGGAGGTAGGGTAGGGTGGTGGCGGAAAAGAGGGAGGGCAGGGGCGGCGGTACGAGGCCGACGGCGGTAAGTGGAGAGGTGAGGCGGGAGGATCAAATTAGGGTTCCGTGAGGAAGAAAAGGCTGTGATACCATGTAGAGAGATGCAATTGATGTAAAGTCCTCCTTGAGGGTTTCATTCATTAACATAATAATATATATAGGTTACAAGAGATTGGGCATTGGGCCTGATAGGCCCACTATACAATATGTAATCTATCACTTTTTTTCCAACTCAATTTTAAAATTTATAATTATTTTATGAATTTACAACAAATTTATAAACATAATGTTTTTTTTTCCTATGTACGAAATATTTTTTTTTAAAAAATACACCCGAACCTGGTGGGTTGAGCCAGGGACTCGGCTAAATTTGGCTACTTGTAGAACCCAATGGGCCAATCCATTGACCCACCGACTCACATCAACCCGCCAACCCATCGGGTTTGACCCACCGGGTCAGACCCGTGGCTATTTTTATGTTGAAGACCATGATTGTGGAAAAGTTGGTGGTGTAGTCCGCCCGCTATGACTTGGAGTTATCCTACCTTCCTGAAACAAAGAATGAGGAAAGCAACCCTTTTGCTCTTTTTAGGTGGCTGACAACTTGAACTCATACGCTTTTAAGTTCTTGAACTCCACAATTGGAGAATGAGCTTGGCCTATTTCGCTCTACGCTTCCTTCACAAAAAAGGAACCCAACTGGACTTGATGTCAATCTGTTAAGCCTATGAACCAGTTTGGTCAAGCTTAAGATATTATTATATTGTTGCTTTTTTAACATTAAATAATTTGGCTGGACGTAGTGCCTAGCCGATAGCATCCGAATGGATCAAGTTAAGTAGACCTATATTGTTTTGGAACAAATGCCCCCCAAAAGAGCAACAAAGGTATGAAGCATTATCAACCACTCTATTATCTGACCGAGGCACATGCGAGAATGATACTTCACTAAATTCCAAGATGATTATATTGATATCTCCCATAATTATCTCAATCTCCCATGAGCATTTACCTTGCTTACTCGGATGGTTAATAATGATTTGCGAATCCTCTTCAATTTCCAGCTTTCTTCTTTGGAGTTCTTTAGCCTTCACCATCCCTTCCCTTAAAGCAAGAGATTCAACTCATAAAGAGCTTTGCTGTAACGGCCCAAATATAAATATTCGGGTTATGTTTCGAAGGTTTGATACCTTCGATCGGATCTTGCAATCCAGGTATAGGTCGAGCTTTCAAAACCTCAAATGATAGCTTTTAAAGTGGGGATTGCGAACCCCAAATCAATCGTAGGGCCAATGGTACCCTTAACCTGTCCTATGGGTCTACATCGTTAAATTCGTTTTAAGTAAAAAGGCAAAAACAAAAAATAGAGTACAACTTGCCACGGCGAGGACGGGTCAAAACCAAAACACGAAATCTCAAACATACGAAATATTAAGCTAATGTGAGTTTTGACTGTGATCGCCCAAGCAAATCCCTGTCATAGAAGCATGGAGACTCATAATATGCAAACAAACCTAAAAAATATTTGCAGGGCATGGGATCAGACCGATGCCCTATTTGCACTCTATTCCTACAAGCAAGCATACACATACGCTATACCTAATAAAGATGCTTCTAATGCAGTACGGTATTTAAACACACAAGACATGCTGATCAGGATATAATATTTAGAAATATGATAAGTGGACCAAAGAATGCCAAATGACATATCCCTCTCCTATTATACCATACATGTCCATACCAAAACCGTGGTAGGACACATGCTCATACCGAACCAGGCATAATCCACCATACATATCCATACCACAGCCGAGGTAGGACGCTTGGTCATGCTGCACCAAGTATATCTAAAATAAATGTTCGTACCACAACCGAGGTAGGACGCACGGTCGTACAACACCATACATGTCCGTACCACAACCGAGGTAGGACCCACGGTCGTGCCGCACCATAAATATATAAATCAATCAGACTATATCAGATAAACCCGATGGTGTTGGGCTGTCCTATGACCCTAGCAAAGACTCTACGACTCACAGATAACGGCTGTTCTCTTTTCATACGCATAAAGTAAACAAATGCTCAATCCGTTTGTTCAACCTAAGCAGGATATACATGACTGCATGCTTTAATGCTTATGCAATACCTAGTATGTCATACGACTACATATAGGAGGGTATATCTTATCAGTTTGAGTAAGTCCATAAAGGAACTTACCTGAAAAGCCGAACAGTAAAGCGTAGCACAAGCAAAATCCACTCAATCAACAAACACCTATGATATTAATATGGAAGCAATAAGGCACAATACTACTAGTCACACACTCAAGGACCATGTCCCAAAACTATTTCGAAAACCAATCCGAAGTCCAATCACTTCAAACCATCTCAAATCATTCTCAAAGCGGAAACCTCAAAAGCTAAATCATCCAAATAAGCCAATTCCATAATACTCAAGTCCATTTCTATTTCCAAATGTCCATCATTTAGTCAAGTTTAAGAATCCCGACACTTGAAACAAAGCTTTCAAAACATTTTCCAAGCATTCAATTCGGCATTTCAAATCCCGTCAAAATTCCTTTTTTAATATTATTAAATTAATATTATAAAATCTCATTTTCTGAAATCAACCTTAAACTCAGATCCGTCTAAAAAGGATCGAAATAAAAAACCAACAAATAAAGCCAAAGGATGAAGGGCAGCTCGGGCAAGCCATTGGGTGGATTTCGCGGCGGCGAGAGGGCCGGTTGCAGCCGCGAAATCCTCCCCATTTCCCCACGAGAGGCGCCCCTCGCTGGCCGCAAAGCAAGGTTTTTGCCGTGGTGAAGCCCGCGGTTACGAGAGCCATCTTCTTCCTCTGGTCTGTGTTCTAACTCGCCGCGATGACCATGGTTTCGCCGCGGCGAGATTCGAACATGTTTGCTCGTTTTTGTCTCGATTCTAATCCATTTTAACCCAAACATGTTTCAAAACATTTCTAACACAAAACTGACACCAAACATCCATATATGACTCCAACGAGGACTAGAGGGGAGAGCGGAAGAGAGATTACCTAGCCTCCTTGAGGCTTCTTCAAAAACCTTGGAAGTTGTGTAAGGTACTTAGGACCCATAGGAAGGATTTGGGTTATTCACTAGAAGATATCAAAGGTCTTTCACCCGCTTTGTGTATGCACCAAATTTACATGGAAGAAGGACATAAGCCTTCCATCGAGCAAAAAAGGAGGCTAAATCCAAACATGAAAGAGGTGGTAAAGAAAGAGATCTTGAGGATGGTCGACGCAGGATTATCTTTACCATCTTGGATAGCAAGTGGGTTAGCCCCGTACATGTAGTACCAAAGAAAGGAGGAATGACCGTGGAGAAGAACAAGAAGGGCGAGCTTGTGCCTAAGAAAACTACCTTTAGTTGACGCATATGTATCGACTACAGGAAGCTCAATAACGCCACTAGGAAGGACCACTTCCCACTCCCCTTCATCGATCAATTGTTAGAAAGGTTAGCTCAACATGACTATTTTTTCTATCTTGACAGCTATTCAGGGTTTTGACAGATTCCAATTCATCTGGATGACAAAGATAAGACCACCTTCATGTGTCCTTATGGGACATTCGCACATAGGAGAATGCCCTTCGGGCTATGCAATGCTCCAGTCACCTTCTAAAAGAGCATGATGGCAATCTTCTCCGACATGATAGAGGATATTATTGAGGTATTCATGGATGACTTTTCTGTATATGGTACTACTTTTGATGCTTTATCTAGCTAACTTGGCCAGGGTACTCAAGAGATGCAAGAAGACAAGTCTTGTGCTTAGTTGGGAGAAGTGCCACTTCATGCTGCAAGAAGGAATCATACTAGGACACTTGGTGTCTAAATAGAGCCAAGATAGAGCTTATTGAAAAGCTACCACCTCCCACATCGGTAAAAGATATCCGTAGCTTTTTAGGACACGCTGGATTTTATCGTAATTTCATTCAAGATTTCTCCAAAATTGCAAAACCACTCACTAACCTATTATTGAAGGATGTTGCTTTTGAGTTTTCTTTGGAGTGTGTGATGTAAGCGATTATGTGTGATGCAACCAATTATGCCGTAGGAGCGGTTCTTGGACAACGGAAGGATAAGAAGTTGTAGGCCATCTACTATGCGAGCAAAACTTTAGATGATGTCCAAACAAGATACACCACCACGGAAAAGGAGTTTCTAGCTGTGGTATTCGCTTTTGAGAAGTTCCGCTTTTACTTGATTGGCTTCAAAGTCATTGTCTACACCGATCACCCTGCATTAAGATACTTGATGACCAAAAAGGATGCCAAGCTAAGACTTCTCCGATGGATACTCCTTCTTCAAGAATTTGATTGTGAGCTCAAGGACAAGAAAGGAGTCGAAAACCTTGTGGCCGACCACCTCTCTAGGTTGCTACCAAAGCACGTTGCAAAATCGGAGGATACTATTCCCATCAATGATTCTCGGGCTGATGAGAGTCTCATGCGAATAGGGGTAAGAAAGGTAAGTACGGGCCTCAATGTTGACCCTCTAACCTCGACGTCGACCCTTGTTGTGAATGCAGTAACTTTGCAGGCTACAGATGCCTTGACGTCGACCCCCCAACCCTCAACGTCGACCCCTATTTACACATCACCAGTTATTACAGACACTCTGGAAGTGTAGAATGCCTCGACGTTGAACCCATGTCCCTCGACGTCGACCCCTTCCACAAGTCATAACGGTGAGTTACTTGAGGCATTGGATGAGGTAAGTTTAGGTGAGGAACTCTTCTTTACCCCCCCCCCCCTTCTAGCCCCTTTCATGATCTTTTCATTATAAAAAAAGGCTAGTACACCTTGGTTCGCAGATTATGCTAACTTCATTGTAGGAGGCGAAATTCCACCGGGGTTGACTTCACAAGGTAAAAAGAAGTTCCTACATGATGTCAAGAGGTATTATTGGGATGATCCTTACTTGTTCAAGCAAGGAAGTGATCATATCTTTCATCAATGCATTCAGGAAGAAGAGGTAAAAAGTATTATTCGTCATTGTCATACTCTTCCAACCGGGGGCCATGCTAAAAGTTTTAAGACCAATGCGAAGATTCTTCAAAGTGTGTTTTATTGGCTTAACATGTTTCGAGATGTGCAGAAATTTGTAATCTGATGTGATGAATGCCAACGGGCTGGGAATATAACATGGCGAAATGAGAATCCGCTCACGGGGATCTTGGAGGTCGAATTGTTCGACATTTGGGGCATATACTTCATGGGGCCCTTTCCATCTTCGGGCCCTTATAAGTACATCCTCATGGTGACTGATTACATCTCCAAATGGGTGGAAGCCATTGCCACACGTACCACTGATGCTCGAGATGTGGACAAATTTTTAAAGACTAACATTTACCCCGATTTGGTGTTCCTAGGGTCCTGATTAGTGATGATGGCTCTCACTTTATAGAAAGAAGCTTTGAGGTACTTTTGACCAAGTATGGGGTGTATCACCAGGTAGCTACACCCTACCACCCCCAATAAGTGGTTAGGTTGAGGTACCCAATCGACAAATCAGAGCTGTCTTGGAGAAAACCGTGTCAAGATCAAGGAACGATTGGACGTCAAAGCTCGACAATGCTTTATGGGCTTATAGGACGGCATATAAAATGCCTCTTTGCACCACTCCCTATAATCTTGTGTATGGTAACTCATGTCATCTACCCGTCGAGTTAGAGCATAGAGTGATGTGGGCACTTAAGGGGCTCAATATGGATCTCGATGAGGCCAGAAGGAAGCGATTCATTGACTTACAAGTGTTGATAGGAGGAACGTCGAGTTCTTAAATACAAATATATGAATTATAAATGCAAACCGACTCCTAGCCTATGCAAATAATTATAAGACTTCCTTCCATTGTAGTGGAAGGGTAGTCAGGATCGATCCACGAAGAGGCGGGTCAGCGGGATCCTAGTAGCATTGGAAAGCTCACATCTTTGGTCGACCAGAAACCTCGATCCCGACCTTGGTGCTCGATGTCGACCTTGGCTGTCGATCCTTTTTGCAACAGAAGACCTGCAGAGACAAAAACAAGTAGTCGATATCGACTAAGAGAGGTCGATATCGATGTCAGTTCATGAAATCGACTGACTCATAAGACTGCCCGTCGACACAGTATGGTCGATATCGAAGTTGTGGTCGATATCGATCTCAGTAACTCTTGCAGGGATGATCGTCGTCGACTAAGAAAACCGTCGACGAAGCAAGTGGTCGATATCGACGTCTGGGGGTCGATATCGATGTCTGTTCCTGCAAAGTTGTTAGCTTTTTATCGGCAAAGAAAGGTTGAAGATTCAAGGATGAATAAGGAGCGATGATCAGAATAAAGACAGTGGTTTTGATGAATAAACTATAAAAAAAAAGCAACTCCTAGGATTAAGGTTTACCACAACGTTAACCAATGCATGCGATAAGGCAAATAGACGGACAATTGCTCTATTTCACCCGAGGGACAATCTTTCGTTGTACACCAACTCTTAGGATTACTCTTGCAAATAAACCTAATTGTCTCTACCAATTTTATGTTTATAACTCAAGTTGTTAGCATGAATCCCTATTCTTTCGATTAGGACTAAACATAGAATCGTAGGAGATGATATAGACACAACGATATCAACATCTAACACTTACCTCAGGCACGCATGGCTAACGTCGTGCTCACCCCGACCCTAGAAGCTTTGGAAGACTACTCGCACTTCATCGCCGGAAACATCATTAATATGAAAGAAACTTTCATTAAAAACTTTGAAACTTTATAACACAACGTCGGCTCTCGCAAACGCCAAACCCTAAAGCTTCTTCCTAACTCTAACTCTATTGTATGTATTTGGATGATTGTCCGTGGATGTGGATGATTGAATGTCAGCCCCCTAGGGCTTTATTTATAGGCTACTAATACTTGCTATACAAGGATAGTATCTTCTATCTAAACTATAAACTCCATCCAAACAAGTAGGATAGATCTTTTATTTTGATAAAACTCTAAATAACTTGATAAATCTCTAAGGTAAAAAAATAGATAATCTCAGCTGCAATCTATCTAAAGTTACAAGATATTCTGTGGCTTTGAAGATAGAATAGCCAATCCGCATCTCAAAAAGCGTGTCCAACCCGTGTCGAATTATGGTCGATATCGACCAGAGTGGTCGATATCGACCTCTTTGTTTCTGCTCGACGAGCTCAGCTTCACTCGATTCCTGGGACCAGGTTGATATCGATGATAGGAGATCGATATCGAGTGCCTTTCTTCTGTTGTGTGATGGTCTGTCTCAACACTCAGTTCTGTGTCGATGTTCAGTAGTCGATGTCGACCATGTAGGTCGATTTCGACCTCTTCTCTGCTCTCCTTGGCTTCTCCGTTTTGACTCCGATTTCGCTCGAATTCCTACATAATTAGATCAAAACTTGTGCAGACTCTATTTCTTGCACGTTAGCTCATTCTTACACAAGTTTATATTATTTTGAACATTTTCTTTGGAAATTGAATGAAATATGAAGTCAAAAGATGCAATAAAAAGAGGTACAAATATGTACATCAAAACACCCCATACTTAGACTTGCTTGTCCTCAAGCAATAACCAAGCAATAACCAACACCTACAACACACCCTTCAAGTCTTCGCCCTTGTCAAAAGCAACATCATAAGCGGTAGCAAAGCAAAGCAAGTGAATTTAACGTCATAGCACATATTTAGGCGATCCATAAGCATATGCAATTTTGATCCAACCTCACAGGGATAATGTGTTTGCACTCAAATCTCATCTGTTTAGGCTATGAAGATCAACTCTCAATTCAATTCCATACACCATCTCATAAACATTGCAATTTATAAAAATCCACTTCGCAACCAATTATGAAAATGCAATAAGAACCATCAGGAGGACTTTCGCTCAATGGAAGACTTCAAAGAAGACTCCATTCGGCGGGATTGTAATGGGGCTTGGTATGAAATAAAAGGTATGGAATTATTTGGCTATGTGGTGCTTATAAAATTCGGGAATCAAGACTTCTAAACTTCAACACTTACAATATCCAAACCATAACTCTTACAATGTTGCACTTTCCAAGCTCATCTTTCCATAATATGCTCTAATATGCTCTAAAGATATCAACCATAATATCAACCCTTCTTTCAAACTCTAATATGCTCTAAAAAATATTACACTTGTATGAAATAAAGAACTTAAGTAATTTGGCTCATGCACTAGGTATATATATATCTCTTTTTTTGGATTTTTTTTTGAACAAAAATAATAAATACTAAGAAAATGTGCATTTATATGGTGAGCCAAAAATCCTTTTACAAAATATGACAAGATGCAAATATATACCATCCCATAATTTCCTTTGCTCAAAACTAGTTAATATGCACTTTTCTTTCCACAATGCATTAATCTAACCAATCTAAGTCTCGATTCCCAAATGGGGGTCAGGCTCAATTCGGCTAGGGATAATTTTGTGGAGTTTGCAATATCAGGCTCAGGCAAATATTCCGGCTTCAAGCAGAGATAATGGAGGGTAGGTAAAGAGAGGATAAAAATGCCTTGAAAGATGCCTCCATCATTTAATTCTCGTAAACATAAACATATATATATGCATTGGCTTTGAATAACTATCACAACATTTAGAGATGCATAGGAAGAGTAAATTCACTCGAGAAAGCAGAGAGATTTTTGATGTTCTCTCTATATGCCAAAATTCTCACTGGGACAATTTTTGTTGGATTTGCTTTTTAGCTTAGGATCATATGTGCTCAATTTCATCACAAGTTCACAATCTACATAAAAATCATTTTAAGAACTTAGGCTAAACCATCCAAATATGCCATAGGATTAACATGATCAAGTCAGCTATTGAGTTTTCATCATAGGACATCTAAGTAGGGTTTAAAAAATAAACTTAAAGAGTAAACATGCATTTTTTTGGTATTTTTGACATTTTTTAATTTTTTTGGATTTTTTGTTTTTTTATGAAATTAAAACTAAAAACAAAATTTTAAATATGAATGCAATGTGAAGAAGAAAGCCAAGTTATGACCATAAGACATGTTTTTCCCCCACCCCATACTTAAAATATACAGTGTCCTCACTGTATTAAAAGAAAAACAAGGGTAGAGAGAAACTCACAGCGCAACATGCGGATTCAGGTCGATTTTAGATTTGGTCGATGCCAGAAGTCGATATCTAGGTTATAGGTCGATGTCGACTGCATCTGTCGAAGTCGAGGAAGAAGGTGAAGTTGAGGGCTGCCAGATTGGGGTCGATATCGATGATTATGGTCGATATCGACCTCTGCTTCTTGCTCCTGAGTCCTCGAAGTCGACTCCATGAGGTGGCTTGACCCTGGGGGGTCGATTTTGACTGGCCTGGTCGATTTCGACTGCCTCTGCAGTAGCTTCGTTTCTTCTTCGTCGTGCTTTGTGCTTGGAAACCTAAAATCTTTGTTAGAATTATAGATAAAACCACGAATCATCTTAGTTTTAAAAGTTTAAAAATCCAAATATTAAAATCCTAAAAACCATCTATGAAAGTTTAAAAGTTTTAGGTACAAGCTCTAGATTTTTGAGTCGCTAGGCCGACTTCTCCATCAATTCTTCATGAGCCTTTAAGGTAGGGATCCTTCAAGCTTGAGCTTTCTCCTGGATCATCTAGGTCCTTTTGATAATAGCTAAGTTCGGCAACCATGGCTTTTTCTTTGTTAGGTCCTTCTTCATTGGGCGGTTTCCTTCTCTTTCTTGACCTAACTTTTGCAATATAGGTGAACCATGGAGCTTTGACCCTCCCATTAGTTGATTTATCAATAATGGACAGAGGAGGGCTAAGGATCGTACTTGGGCTTACTTATTCGGGCTCTAAACAAAAATCTTCGGGCTGAGGGGAGGTCGATTTCAACCAAGGGGGGTCGATTTTACGTGCTTTGGTCGAAGTCGACATGCGGGGGTCGATGTCGACGTCAGGGACCCCATACTTAAGCTCCTGGCAATCCTCTGGATCCCTCGATATCGATATGGTGTGCTCAATATCGAGGTATGTAGTCGAAATCGACTTTTTCCAGTCGATGTCGACTTTCCTTGCAGTTTCCGTTCTCACCAACAAAAACTTTCTAAGCTTCTTCTTAGCTGGTGAGAGGATAACTTGCTCCAGCTGCCTCGTTTCGCTCATGGTAGGGTTCCCTATGGTAAAGGTTAGTAATCCTCGACGTACATTCATATTGGCATCAGCAGTAGCTAAGAAAGGCCTACCAAGGAAGATAGGTACTACAGGATCTTGAGGCATCTCCAATACAATGAAATCAGTAGGCACAAAGAACTTACCTACCTTTACCGGAATGTCATCAACTATACCTGTGGGACTGACGAATGAGTTATCAGCCATATAGAGCTTCATATCCACAGGTTCAAGTGCTCCGATGTTCACCTTTTGCCAAATAGAAAGAGGCATAAGACTTACGCTTGCCCCTAGGTCACATAGGGCCTTGTAGCGATGTTGGCCAAGCCCCACGGTGATTGCAAACTTCCCTGGATCACTCCTCTTCTCTAGGAAGTCCATCTTGGAGCACTCCTCTGCGATCTCTGCCATGGACCGCTTCTTGCTAAGGATGTCTTTGAGGAATTGCACATAGGCGGGCATCTTGCTTAGGGCTTCTGTAAGACAGATATTAATGTTAAGACCTTGAAGAATCTTTACAAAGTGCCTAAACATACCTTGGGTAGGGTCCTCCAATGCTTTGGATGGGAAGGGCAACCTCTTCTTTGGCGGAGAAGCCAAAACAGTGGTCGGAGGGGCCTGTTGGGTGTCGATCTCAACTGGGATATGGTCAATATCGACCGGGATGGTCGATTTCGACCTTTGTTGTGGCTCCGAGTGCTCTACAGTGGCCTCGACATCGACCTGGGGGTCGACCTGGTGGTCGATATCGACGTTTGGCTCAACATTGACTTGTCTGTCGATGTCGACTGGATCTGCAGCTTTCTCCTCCACTTCCGTTCGTGGCTTTTGTAGTTTGTTGCCACTCCTTAATTGCATGGCTGCGATGTGGCCCGGCCCGAATTGCCCCTTAGGATTTGTAGTTGGTTGCCCAGGGAACGTTCCGGACGGTCTAGGAATTTGTGCCCCCAATTGACCCAGTTGGGTTTCTATGTTTTTCTTCCATACATCCATCTCCCCGAATCTTACGGTAAGATGATGTAGTGTTCCCTTATTCTCTGCATGATTCTGCCTCATTTCGTCTAGGATAAGATGAAGATCATCCTTCTGTTGGTCTCTCTCCGGGTGCCCAGGAGCTCTATAAGGCGGAGGATCCCTGGGGTTGTATTGGGGTGGTTGATTTCCCTAGTTTTAGTACCCCTGGCAATTGGGATTCCTCATATAGTGCACCTCTTGGTGAGTCTCCGCTAGTTGTACTTGTTCAGCATGGGGGCACTCGATGGTGGTGTGCCGCTGCGATCCGCATTCGATGCAATCTTGGTTCGCTGAAAGGAACCTCACATGCTTTTGAAGCTTTCGAAGTTGATCTCTATGGAATTGCTCTTTCACGTCTGGATCGATTACCTTAGAGGGTTCATATAATGGCATAGATGGGGCAGGCCTCGATGATGATGATGTGTCGGAAGCCTCAGGAGTCCCATATGTGTTGTCGAACTCCACCAACCTCTCTATGGTGTCCCAAACCTCTTGTGGAGTGAGTTCAAGGTAGCCATGAGAGGTGTAGGTGTTGATCCTCTCCTTTGTTGTAGCATCAAGAGCATTGTAAATAATCTCCTGAATCACGTACAGTGGTTGGCCATGCGTCGGGCATGATCATAGTAGGTCCTTGAACCTTTCCCAAACAGTCGCCAGAGCCTCACCAAGCTTTTGTTTGAAAGCCGTGATTTTCTGTCGGATCAACGCCGTCTTGGATGGAGGGAAGAACTTGTTGAGGAACGCGTCCTTTACTTCATTCCAGGTGTGGAGCGATCTTGGGGCTAAGCTTTCCAACCACTGCAATGCTTTAACTGTAAGGGACCAACGAAAAGATTTTAGCTAGACATATTCAAGATTCTGTCCATCAGCAATAGTATCACAGAGATCTAAGAAGGTTGATATATGTGTCATAGGGCATTCATTAGGTTTTCCTTCATATTGATGTCTTCTAATCTCAGTAAGAAAATTTGGCTTAATTTCAAAGTTAGAAGCAGGGATAAGAATCACCGATTCGGGCACTGTGAGCGCGGGGTGCATGTATTGCTTTGCGTTCCGTGGGATGGCGTTGATTTGGGCTACTATTTGCCTCCGGCCTTCCTAGCTCCTCCCTATCTGCACGCTCTTTAAGTGCCGCCTCTTTAGTTGTTAAGTCCTCGACTTGCTCCCTTAGTTGCTCAATTAACTCAGCCTGGGTCGCGTTGTCTGCCATGATTCTTTGTTCTTGGGCTCGTAGATGGAGATAGCGTTCAGGGTCATCTACTCCTTTGAATTCAGGTGGGCGATCAGTGCGTCGCATACACCTACAAGGCCAAACTTGATAGAAACGTGAGATAGACTACTAGGGCGCGATTGATTGCCTTTCCGGCAACGGCGCCAATTTGTTGATAGGAGGAACGTCGAGTTCTCAAATACAAATATATGAAATATAAATGCAAACCGACTCCTAGCCTATGCAAATAATTACAAGACTTCCTCCCGTTGTAGTAGAACGGTAGTCAGGATCGATCCACGAGGAGTCGGGTCAGCGGGATCCTAGTAGCGTTGGAAAGCTCACGTCTTTGGTCGACCAGAAGCCTCAACATGCTTTTGTTTGAAAGCCTTGATTTTCTATCGGATCAACGCCGTCTTGGATGGAGGGAAGAACTTGTTGAGGAACGCATCCTTTACTTCATTCTAGGTACGGAGCGATCTTGGAGCTAAGCTTTCCAACCACTGCAATGCTTTACCTGTAAGGGACCAACGAAAAGCTTTTAGTTGGACATATTCAAGATTGTGTCCATCAGCAATAGTATCACAGAGATCTAAGAAGGTTGATATGTGTGCCATAGGGCATTCATTAGGTTTTCCTTCATATTGATGTCTTCTAATCTCAGTAAGAAAATTTGGCTTAATTTCAAAGTTAGAAGCAAGGATAAGAATCGCCGATTTTGGCACTCTGAGCGCGGGGTGCATGTATTGCTTTGCCTTCCGTGGGAGGGCGTTGATTTGGGCTTCTATTTGCCTTCAGCCTTCCTCCTCCCTATCTGCACGCTCTTTAAGTGCCGCCTCTCTAGTTGTTAAGTCCTCGACTTGCTTCCTTAGCTGCTCAATTAACTCAGCCTGTGTCGCGTTGTCTGCCATAATTCTTTGAGCTTGGGCTCTTAGACGGAGATAACATTCATGGTCATCTACTCTTTCGAATTCAGGTGGGCGATCAACGCGTCGCATACATCTGTAAGGCCAAACTTGATAGAAACGTGAGATAGACTACTAGGGCGCGATTAACTGCCTCCTCGGAAACGACGCCAATTTGTTGATAGGAGGAACGTTGAGTTCTTAAATACAAATATATGAAATATAAATGCAAACCGACTCCTAGCCTATGCAAATAATTACAAGACTTCCTCCCGTTGTAGTGGAAGGGTAGTCAGGATCGATTCACGAGGAGGCGGGTCAGCGGGATCCTAGTAGCGTTGGAAAGCTCAAGTCTTTGGTCGACCAGAAGCCTCACCAGGCTTTTGTTTGAAAGCCGTGATTTTCTGTCGGATCAACACCGTCTTGGATGGAAGGAAGAACTTGTTGAGGAACGCGTCCTTTACTTCATTCCAGGTGCGGAGCAATCTTGGGGCTAAGCTTTCCAACCACTGCAATGCTTTACCTATAAGGGACCAACGAAAAGCTTTTAGTTGGACATATTCAAGATTCTGTCCATAAGCAATAGTATCACAGAGATCTAAGAAGGTTGATATATGTGTCATAGGGCATTCATTAGGTTTTCCTTCATATTGATGTCTTCTAATCTCAGTAAGAAAATTTGGCTTAATTTCAAAGTTAGAAGCAGGGATAAGAATCGCCGATTCGGGCACTCTGAGCGCGGGATGCATGTATTGCTTTGCGTTCTGTGGGAGGGCGTTGATTTGGGCCTTTCTTCTGTTGTGTGATGGTCTGACTCGACACTCAATTCTGTGTCGATGTTCTGTAGTCGATGTCGATCATGTGGGTCGATTTCGACCTCTTCTCTGCTCTCCTTGGCTTCTCCGTTTTCACTCCGATTTCGCTCGAATTCCTTCATAATTAGATCAAAACTTGTGCAGACTCTATTTCTTGCACGTTAGCTCATTCTTACACAAGTTTATATTATTTTGAACCTTTTCTTTGGAAATCGAATGAAATATGAAGTCAAAAGATGCAATAAAAAGAGGTACAAATATGTACATCAATAAGCACTTGATGAATTGAGGCTTAAGACGTATGAAAGTGCTGAGATTTACAAGGAAAAGACCAAAAAGTGGCATGACCGGAAGTTAGTGCCCAAAGCCTATGAAGAAGGAGATAAGGTATTACTTTTCTACTCTAGACATTGCCTTTTTCTAGGGAAGCTGCGTTCAAGATGGAGCGAACCGTTCGTGGTTCACAAAATCTTTCCTCATGGAGCGGTGGAGCTTATGGATGAAAGTGGTGCCATTTTTAAGGTCAATGGGCACCGACTGAAGAAGTATTATACTCATGCTACACTTGATGAGGATATTCGTGCCTTTTGGGCACTCACCGTCTTCGATTAAAGGGAAGTAGGTTGGGCTAGCGACTTTAAACCTAGCGCTAACGGGAGGCAACCCGCTTTCTTTTCTTTTTTTTGTTCTCTTTTATTTTAATTGGTTATTTTTCATTATTATTTTTATGTCATAATATTTTGAATTTGTGAAGCTTAGGAAGAATGAACAGGTTCAATATTTTGCAAGTGGTGGATTTTTTTCGAATAATTACAACGAGTTTAAAAGTGGCATCGCTGGTGTCAACATTGACCTCCTCTACCTCGACATCGACCCCCCTGAGCATCTCAAAATCCGGGAAACTAAAAAAAAGTGGGGAACGTAACTATAGCCCTCAGGTATTTATTTTATTCCCCTTCCCTTTTAATTTTTTTTCTCTCTCCACTTCTATCCCGTCCCACCCACACCGAAACCCACCCTCAACCAAAGCTCCCTTCTCTCTCGTGCTACCCACGACGTTTCTGGCCACCACTGCCTCGATCGCTACTACCACCGTGCTCGCCCATCCCCTGCACACCCGGAGAACCCAGTGCGGACCCGAGTCGTCGCTTGTGTAGCAGCCAGTAGCCCTGCGACCGTTCAACTCTCCCGCTGCTCAAAGCTTTCTTTTTCTTCATTTTTCTAAGCGATTTCGGTATGATTCTCACCCCTAATATGATGTTTTTCTTGGTTTAATTTTGAAGTTAGCAAAGAATTTGAACAACTTAGGGTTTTACGATTGAGTTTTATGTGCGATTTTGAAATTTTTTATGGAAGGCTAGGTTCTGTTGAGTTTTTCAGTTGTCTTGAGTTGATTAAGTGTTCGGATTCCTTGTTTTGAGTAGATTTTTTAACTTTAATTTTCTAAACCTATAGGGACTGTAGAAGGTGAGTAATTTTGTGATTGGTTTGAGTGTCTTTTGTTGGTATTTAGTTCTCGTACGATCACATGACTCCACGTCTTGATTGAGAACTTATTTATCCATGATCTTTATATATCTCAAACTGTGAAAGCTGCTGCATACACAAGTTCTTGCTGAACTTCTTGCTTTGCATTGATGAATGAACAACGCTCTTGAGTGGGTTTTTGATTTTTTCTTGATTACCCATGATTTTTTGAGTTTCTTAATACATCTCCTATGCTTTGCATGCTTCATATACACCGCTGATTTTATATGTCTAACCATGCTTTTTTTTTTTCCATTCTGAATATTCATATTCATACGTATGTTAGTGATGAAGGGAAAACAAGTGGTGCTTATCAAGAAGTTTGGATTCGTTCTGCAGATTTAACAGCTTTGCGACGTCTCAGTAAAATTGGCCGTTCGGAGTCCATATTAATCGGATTGGGTCGTGTCATACCTTGTTGGAACGAGGAAGAAAAGATCTACAACTTTTCTGTTGAAGGTTTTTCCAAAATCTACCGAGAACATGGCCGAAAATCAACATCTTTGCAGCTATTTACTGTTTGGACGAAAATAATTATCTTTTCATATTTAGTTTATCATCTTAAGCATTGTATTTATTTAGGAATAATGTAAATTAGAATAATATCTATTAGTTGACTTTTCAATTAATTGATATTATATCTAATTAGTTTTTATCTTTATTAATTAGGATATTTTTATCTATTTAGGATTAAGTTTGACAAGCAATCCTTAGCCTCTAAGGAAGCCAACCAAACCCTAGATATTTTTCTATTTAAACGTTTCATTCATTCAATAAAATTAGATAGAATTGAATTTTTGACAAAAAGTCAGATTTGGAGAGTTCTCCTAGGGAGGAACCGAGTTCCCCTGCGTGGGATAGGTTTCGATGTGTTGTTCTTAGCTTGGTTTGTCTTGTGTGTCGCTCCTCGTTGAAGGGTTGGTGCTACCACATGTTTGGTGTGTGTCGATCCTCGTTGAAGGATTGGTGCTATCCATCATAATTGGTGTGTGTCGATTCTCGTCGTCGGACTGGTGCTATCAAGCATCCACGAGCCCCCTCCTTGTGCCTCCAAGTTGTCCGCTTGGTTGTGTAAGGTTGTAGAGGCGGGCTTTATAGTCGTTGGTATATGGTTCCTACCCTCTACGGAGGCCTGGGGTCTTTATCTTGTTCTATTTTAGTTCGAATCAGTCCTTATCGGTCGTGTCTTTACTATCAACTTCGAGTCTTCATTGCTTTTATCGATTCTGTCTTTGTTCTTGAGTCTTTCTCGTTGCATTCTTTAAGTTCTTGATAGTTCTTGCTTCCTTTCTTGAGTTTCTTGTTTGATTGTTGAAGATCGGGCCATCATACGGCTAACCCTGTATCAGTTAGGCATAAATATGGGGTCCTTCTTAGCATATGTGCATTCGGATAATCTTGGGTGATTTTGGTTCATCTTGTGTGCATATTTAGAGCTTGTTTCTTCTCGGTTTCATCCTTTCAATCCTCTTATCTCAGTTGTTTATGTTTTTAGTTTAGTTTGCATCTTTTAATTTCTTTTTTTTTCCTCTTATGCTGATTTTCCAGTGGCTTTTAGGTTCTGTTTATCTTTGGGAAATCTTTGTTTTGTTTAATTGTTTGTTCTTTAGTTTTTCTTTGTTTCATTAGGCTGTGTGATTTAGTTTCCCTTTGCAACCTTGGTTTAAATCAGGATATGGTTTGAGCTTGTTTGTGTTTGAAGGTATGGATAAGAGAAAGAGATCTGGAGATAAGCCTTCCCGAGCTCCTAAGCCTCGACATATGGATATGGTGGAACTTGAAGATGCTCTAGAAATCGAGCTTTTTAAAAAAAATTAGCTCTCGAACCTTTAAGGCCCGATGGTATCACCAAGTCGATATGGAAACACTTGGCCTGCACGGAGTTATTACGGAGGCTTTCGAGAACATCGAAGCTCCTAGATTGCTCCTGCCTATTGAGGAGCATTATCCTACTCCTACGGTTGAGTTCATGGCGACCCTAAAGGCTCCCTCATCTCATGTTGATGGAAGCCATGTTGAGTTCCAACTTGCAAATGAGCGTTACAAGCTCACCATGGAGAAGATGGCTGAATATTTCAGTTTTGAGCACTCAACAGAGATTACCCAACCGCAAACCTTATCCATCTAGCAATACATCAGTGGGAAACACAACATACAATCTAGAGGCATTCAAAGCACAGAGGTCATGGACCCCATTTTCCACATCATCCTTTGGATCCTAGACAACACAATCCGGGCTCAAAAAGAGGTCTCTCGGCTCATTCACGCAGAGCTGGACTGCTTATATAGGATGCTCTTCAACTTCCAGCCTCGTATGAGCCGTATCTATGCTTGGCTCAAGCATGTCAGTGATTAAAGAGGCTTCACGAGAGACGTTCTAATCGGCGGCATGGTCACGGTCCTTACCCAGGTTCTGGAGATGGACACATCCCGCTACACCACCAATCCAATCCAACGGATTGACGCTGCATATTTGCTGCTGACCAAGGGCCTGGCGAAGGTGGATACTGGCTGTCTCCTTATCTCGACGAGTCCCGATCTTACTAGAGCATGGCGATCTTTTTCACATCCCCAATTGGTTCACGATATGGACTCAAACCGACTATCCTCCAAACATTGATCCTGTAGGCGGCCCTTTATTACGGCGACATCCACCGTGTTTTTTCGCACCCATAGGACGTCCCTACTGCTGCACATACACCCCCACCCAAAGATCCGCCCGCTACAACTACTTCACCTACAGCTGAACCCACTCCTAACGTGCCCAGAACCATACCATCATGTTTATTCCTTGATGACTCCCCTCCATGCAACTTTAAGGAGGGCCAGGGAAGTGGGAGATATGATGAAACATGCCCAACACTGATTAAGCTTGAAGGGCTGATGTTCGAAATGAATATTTACATGAAGAGCTTAGCTAGCGAGAACCCAATCGCCTTGCTTTCGAGCTTCAGGCCATCCATGAGGTGCTATTGGAGGATCATCGGTCTAACGATGAGCGGTGGTGGACTGCTGGAAGATTTGTTGAACGGCGAACGAACCTACACCCGGGCAACCGTTTTCGCTCTGGCCCCCTACCATCTCCTGGTCCTAGGCACCGCAGGAGGTACCAACGCCACACTTATGTCGATCTCAATGAGTTCCGAGACCCTTGAACAACTGCACATTTCACAGTAAGTCCCTCCCCTTTTCTATTCTATTTTATGACAATGGGGACATTGTGATGTGCTCAGGCTCGGCTCGAGCAAAAGGACCGGCGACGAGAGTTCCGAGAGGTCGAGAAGTTGCTGGCAGTTTCTGGATCAGCAGTTCAGTCATCAACGAATGCGACCTTCCCGTTGATACGCTTGGCTTCCGGGACCCTATGAGTACTACTTTTGTAGATCTTCAAGTCGTGGTCGTGTATTCGGGTGGATCCTATTAATCGGAGATCAGACGAAGCTGGAAACAGCGTTTTCCCGAGATGTCGCTGGGCAGAAACGAATTCTGTCTAGGCAGGTTTGAGAGGGATGGAAGGTTGTTTTTGGCTGACGTTTTTGGAGATGATTGATGGTGATTATGGGACTGTGGAAGGCCTTAGAATGATGGTAAGATAGAGGATGGGGTAGGAGGGATATGTGTAGCAAGGAACAATAAGGCCTCTCACCTTCTAGTTCCTCCGGCACTCGATGGATTGTATTCGCAGAATCGCACTTTGAACACAATCGATCCTTCGCTGTCTTTGCCTCTCCCTAGGACAACTCCTTTAGCATCTCACCAATGGGATTTTGATCTAGAATCACACTAAACCAAGCTTTAGAACCAAATAAACCTTGATTCAAATAGGAAAATTCAGGAATGCTTCAAATTTGTCTTTTAACTTCTGTCTACAAAGGCCAATTTCTTAGCTCTTATATAGCCTAAAAAACCCACGAAATTCTACTTGAAAGGTCTTCAAAACTGATGGTATTGATGAAGAAAATCAAGGGTTGGAGCCATTGATGGAAGCCTTGAATGGAAAAATTGAAAATAGTCTTCAATGATGGCTTGTTGGGATGCTTCACTTATGACTGAGTGGAACCCTTTTATGAGGCTTAAATCAGCCCTTATTTATGAGAAATATGCTGGAAAAATGGAAGCTTAGGTGGCCCCGGGGGTTGGCTCCACATTTAACGAACATGAGTCGGAGTCGTGTCATCATTCTCGCCCTTTCGAAGATGAGAAGATGGATAGTGGAGGCTTGTCGACATGGTCCTCTCCGGATATGGTCCGTAGCTCCTCATAGTTGTCAAAAGTGTGATCTTGAGCTTGGAGAAATGTGAGCATAGGTGGCTGCGAGTTCATGGTGCTAAACAAAGCATCTGACAGCACAACTTGGCCAAGCATTCGAGCACGAGCACGAGTGAGAGGAGGGACACTTCTTGGTTGTGAAGGGGCCTGAGAAGCAAGCTCGCCCTTGCAGTCTTGTGTGTCGGTGGCTACAGATGTGAGGATCACATCATCCTCCCCTCATTGAAAAGGATTCGACCTCGAATCCGCAAGCTGATCCAATAAACCATCACCTGCAAGAAAAGGAGACAAGTCTGAGACATTGAAAACATCATGAACGCCATAGTAACCTGGTAGCTCAATACGATATGCATTGTCATTTATCCTTTCAAGCACTCGAAAAGGCCCATCTGCTCGAGGCTTTAGCTTGGATTGCCGGAGAGAGGGGAAGCGATCCTTCCGAAGATATACCCAAACCAGATCTCCAACCTCAAATAGAACTTCTTTGCGACCTTTATTAGCTTGTCGCCTATATTGCTCGGTGCGCTTCTCCGGTTGCTTCCGAACTCGGTCATGGAGGGAACGCATGAATTCAGCTCTCGATTTACCTTCAAAATCTTCTTGAACCAAGGTGGCCTGCGGTGCTAAATCAAGGGGAGTGATGGGGTTGCGGCCATAGACAACCTCAAAAGGGGACTGATTTGTCGCTGAATGAATTGCCCGGTTGTAAGCAAACTCAATGGATGAAAGGCACTCCTCCCACCTGCACAAGTTAGTTAACAACATAGAACGCAACATAACACCCAATGTACGATTAACCACTTCAGTTTGGCCATCTGTTTGGGGATGACAAGAAGTAGAATAAAGTAGTTTTTTCCCCAACTTAGCCCACAAAGTTTTCCAAAAATAGCTAAGGAACTTGGAATCTCGATCCGACACAATAGATTTTGGAATCCCATGCAACTTCACAACATTATCAAAGAACAAGGTAGCAACATGTGAAGCATCATCAGTTTTAGAGCAACCAACAAAGTGGGCCATTTTTGAAAATCTGTCCACAATCACAAAAATGGAATCATGGCCTCTCCTAGAGCGAGGCAAACCCATCACAAAATCCATGGATATATCCTCCCAAGGAGCACTAGCAATGGGAAGGGGAAGGTAGAGTCCATGTGGGTTTAGCTTAGGTGCAAGACAACTAGCACAACACTTCTCAACATCAGATTTCATTCTAGGCCAAAAGAAGTGTTCTTTTAATATTCCAAGGGTTTTAGTGACTCCAAAATGTCCCATTAACCCACCCCCATGTGCCTCTAGAACAAGCAACCCTCGCATAGAACAAGCTGGAATGCAAAAACGAGATGATTTAAACAAGAAGCCATCATGCACAAAGAAGTGATTAAAACTAGATGAACTTGCAGCCAACAAGCATTGGGCAAAGATTTCGCCAAAATCAGAATCATCGGCATACAAATTACGCAACAAGCTAAACCCTAAAACACACGCATCAAGAGAAGAGATCAAGGTGTACCTCCGAGACAAAGCGTCGGCGACGACATTGTCTTTACCTACCTTATACTTGACGATGTAAGCAAACGACTCAATGTACTCAACCCATCTTGCATGGCGCTTGTTCAGGTTAGCTTGGCCCCTCAAATACTTCAAAGCCTCATGATCCGAGTGAATGATGAATTCCCTAGGCAATAGGTAGTGCGCCCATGTTTGGAGGACCCGAACCAAAGCATACAACTCCTTATCGTAAGTTGGATAATTTAGAGTTGCCCCTCCAAGCTTCTCACTGAAATATGCCACCGGGCGGCCCTCTTGCATCAATCTCAATTGGTTTCGAGAAGTCAGGAAGCACACCTCCGATTCCAATACTGGATGCATTGCACTCAATCTCAATTGGTTTCGAGAAGTCAGGAAGCACAAGCACTGGGGCATGTGTGAGAGACCCCCGAAGTGTGTCGAATGAGTGATTCTGAGAGGGTCCCCATTCAAATGCTACTCCCTTCTTGGTTAACTCGGTGAGTGGGGCTGCGATGGTACTGAAATCCTTCACAAACCGGCGATAGAATCCGGCAAGCCCGAGGAAGCTACGAACTTGGGACATGGTTGTGGGCTGCGGCCACTCTTTGATTGCTCGGATCTTCTCTTCATCCACTTGAAGTCCGTTCTTTCCTACAACAAACCCAAGAAACACAACAGTTTCCGAGCAAAAATGACATTTCTTGAAATTAGCATACAAGTGTTCTTTTCTAAGGACTAGCAACACCTCTCTTAAATGATTTACATGCTCATCTAGGGACTTACTGTAGATTAAGATGTCATCAAAATACACAACAACAAAACGACCTAAAAAATCCCTAAGAACATGATTCATCAATCTCATGAATGTACTAGGGGCATTGGTAAGTCCGAACGGCATCACCAACCACTCATATAAGCCATATTTTGTTTTGAACGCAATTTTCCATTCATCCCCTTCTTTCATCCTAATCTGATGATAGCCACTTCTTAGATCAATTTTAGAAAAGACACTCGCACCATGTAACTCATCAAGCATATCATCCAATCTAGGAATAGGGTGTCGGTACTTAACTGTGATTTGGTTGATAGCTCGGCAATCTACACACATCCTCCAAGTGCCATCCTTCTTAGGCACTAATAAGACCGGAACTGCACATGGGCTTAAGCTTTCTCGAATGTAGCCTTTATTGAGGAGATCTTGTACTTGAGATTGCAATTCCTTAGTCTCGATGGGATTAGCTCTATAGGCAGGTCGGTTTGGAATGGCTGCTCCGGGTAGGAAGTCAATTTGATGCTCAATGCCTCGGATGGGTGGTAATCCTTGGGGCATCTCTTCTGGAAGCACATCTTCAAACTCCAAGAGCAAATCTGCGATAGACGAAGGTAACTCAGCCAAACTACTACTAGTAAGCAAGGAAATATCATTAGAAAACACAAGAAGAAAGCAAACGTTACCCCCCTGAATAGCCTTACGAGCATCATGAACTCGAGCTGCTAGAAGGCAACTAGGTTCGGATTTAGATCCATTCACCATATTCGGCTTGTCACTACTTGTATTAGCTTCCTTTATTTCCCCCTCGGCTAATCTCTGTTGCTCTCGGGCCACATAATCAGACATGATCTCATGAGGTGTAAGTGGCAGCAATTTTACCTTCTTTCCATACTGATAAACGAATACTCATTCATGTAGCCGTCATGGATGGCTCGGCGATCAAACTGCCAAGGGCGACCTAAAAGTAAGTGACACGCAGAAATAGGAAGCACATCACAATTAACCACATCATGGTAAGGACCAATAGAAAATGATACTTCAGCACGCTTCGTTACTTGAAGCAGAGAGCTCGAATTAAGCCAGTGAAAAGTGTAGGGCTGCGGGTGTGTTTGAGTGGGCAAGGAAAATCGATCAACCACCTCTTGGCTTATAATGTTGCAGCATGACCCACCATCAATAATCATCGTGCAAACCTTTCCTTGAATCACACATCGACTGTTGAAGAGAGTTTCTCGCTGTGAGAGGTCCATAACCTTATCATGGGCGGATAAGGTTCTCTTCACAACAAAACACTCCCCAATTGCAGCATGCACCATAATCTCCTCTATCTCTTCTTCAGCTGTCGTTTCAGCCTCCTCAAGTAGTTGCTTGTCCTCTACCAATACCTCGCCAAAAGCATTCAGCAACACCTTCTTCTTGTTTGGGCATTCGCGAGCATAGTGACCAAGTTCATAACATTTGTAACACTTCACTTCCTTGGCTTGGGTGGGAATGGGGTTGTTTGGTGATGTTGTAGCTGCGATTGTGGGAGATGGATTTGGGCCTGAAAGGGATGCCTCTCGTGGTGGGGTTGTCGAAGATATTTGGATCTCCCTACGTGAACCTTGAGTGGCTTCCATGGAATTCTCTTGGTTGGCCCATCGACGTGAGCTACTTGCTAATTTCCGGCGTTGGATGGTAGAGTACGTATGAGTGGCATGATGCAAGGCATCAATAACATTAGTATGTCTTAGCTGCTCTACTACCTCGGAAACATTAAGGTTGAGTCCTGCTAAAAACTTCGCAAGCACATAGTTCTCAGAAAGCCTTGTACCTGAACGTTGCATGAGCGAACGAAGTTCCTTGTAATAATCATCAGGATAATGATTACCTTGCCGAAGTCGCTCAATCTTAAGCAATGTTTGTTGTTCGTAATCAGCTGGAATGAACCGACTTCTCAAAAGTTGCTTTAGCTCAGCCCATGTTTCGACGGGGTAGTCCCCATGTTGCTCTCTCTCAGCTAGCTCTTCCCTTCACCATGATAGAGCGAACTCGGTGAAGTGGATCGTGGCAAGGTCAACCTTCTCCGCCTCTGAATAGTTGTAATAACGGAAAACCTGATCGGTTTTGGCCTCCCAGTCTTGGTAGACATCTGGGTCCGAAGTTCCTGAAAAGTTCAATAAGTTTACCTTTACCCCATGGTGTGGTCGAGGTCGGCCCTCGTGGTTGCCCCTAGGGTGCCTTAGGTTGCGACGTCCATCTTGAGAATGTGGGATATCGGAATGGTCGCTGTGAGAGGACTCATAACCATGATTTCGAACAAAACGGCGTGGTTGGAACTGACCAGGAAACCTAGGTATGCGAGCACCGGTTGCTACATGGTGCGTTTGATGGTGATCTCGCCTTTCATTGCGCTGACTACCACGGCTGCGGTTGTCATCATCTCGTGGATTAGGATTGAATGGAGGTGGTTGTGGCCCATTGGAGGTAGATGCATGGTTGGCCACGAACTCAGTTCGAAGATCTCGTAGAGTAGAGGATAGCTCGCCTATAGCTGCGGACATCTCTTGGATAGATTTCTCCACATTATTGAGCCTTATGGCATGGTCTCCATTGTTTCCTTGATCCTGCGACATTGCAAAAATAAGCTAACAAGGAATTGAGTTAAGATTAGAAAGTAAAGAAACCCCACTCTTCCTCACACTCTCCTTGTGTTTAGATGTGTTTCCCACTCATAACTCTCACACTCCGCACACAATTAATGAATTCCAATAAGCCCTTCAACCTGCACACGGAACAAACAATGTTAGGGAAACAAGTACTCTCACTCACTTTCTAGGTGAGTTTGAAAACTCTCTATGTTTTTAAGCTCTCAAGTGTTTAACTCTCAGTTTTGGAAGCTCTGGATTGTTTAACTCTCACTCTCCTCACTTTAATTGGATCTCTCAAGCTCACAAGCCACTCCGCACTCTTCTCACCTTTTCCCGATGCTAGGAGCACGACACTCAAGAACCAACTGAAACGAACAAGGCCTAGAGTAAGCCTCTCCAATGATCGAATTAACACCGAAGATGCCCCAATTTCTCCAAGTCTAGCTAGGGCCAAAAAGCAGTGATACTTCTTTGGAAGGTTCGTACACCTGAGCCACAAAATTAACACACACAACTGAAGCAAGCCTAATAGCGAGTATTCAACAACTCTAAGTCTTTCCAAGTTGTATGCTCAAAGAATGCTCAAAATAGGGTTGTGTTTCAACTTGGCTAAAAAATTGGCTATTGAAATAGATCTCAAGGAAAAGTCACCACTTGCACTTTTAGCAATCAACAAGGCCACAAACTTCACAACTCAACAAGAACAACTCAAGTAGCACAATTGAGCAGATTTTTTTTTCTCTTTTTTTTTTATCTGCACACAACAACCTAAATAGTTCTAAAACAAGAAATAAGAAACTCAGATTTTTTTTTTTGGTACTCAAGAGCAAGATCAAAACTCTTGTAGTTTTTTTCCTTTTTTTTTCTCAAACAAGAAGAATAACAAGGTAATGTAAAGAAAGAGACTTGACTAATGAGATCTAACAGCCAGACAACTCAAAAATCAGATCAAAATGAAACAAGGGATAGGGTTCAAAAATTGAGCATATGAGCAAACACAAGTACTAGACTTGAGAAATTGATTCGTACCCTATTAGCTTGAGGAACTTACTTCGATTGGTGCACAGAACCCACATCAATGGCTGCGCTCTGATACCACTTGATGTGGTCAGGCCCGGTTCGAGCAAAAGGACCGGCGACGAGAGTTCCGAGAGGTCGAGAAGTTGCTGGCAGTTTCTGGATCAGCAGTTCAGTCATCAAAGAATGCGACCTTCCCGTTGATACGCTTGGCCTCTGGGACCCTATGAGTACTATTTTTGTAGATCTTCAAGTCGTGGTCGCGTATTGGGGTGGATCTTGTTAATCGGAGATCAGACGAAGCGGGAAACAGCGTTTTCCCGAGACGTCGCTGGGCAGAAACGAATTCTGTCTAGGCAGTTTTAGAGGGATGGAAGGCTGTTTTGGGCTGACGTTTTTGGAGATGATTGATGGTGATTATGGGATTGTGGAAGGCCTTAGAATGATGGTAAGATAGAGGATGGGGTAGGAGGGATATGTGTAGCAAGGAACAATAAGGCCTCTCACCTTCTAGTTCCTCCGACACTCGATGGATTGTATTCGCAGAATCGCACTTTGAACACAATCGATCCTTCGCTGTTTTTGCCTCTCGCTAGGACAACTCCTTTAGCATCTCACCAAAGGGATTTTGATCTAGAATCACACTAAACCAAGCTTTAGAACCAGATAAACCTTGATTCAAATAGGAAAATTCAGGAATGCTTCAAATTTGTCTTTTAACTTCTGTCTACAAAGGCTGATTTCTTAGCTCTTATATAGCCTAAAAAACCCACGAAATTCTACTTGAAAGGTCTTCAAAACTGATGGTATTGATGAAGAAAATCAAGGGTTGGAGCCATTGATGGAAGCCTTGAATGGAAAAATTGAAAATAGTCTTCAATGATGGCTTGTTGGGATGCTTCACTTATGGCTGAGTGGAACCCTTTTATGAGGCTTAAATCAGCCCTTATTTATGAGAAATATGCTTGAAAAATGGAAGCTTAGGTGGCCCCGGGGGTTGGCTCCACATTTAACAAACATGAGTCGGAGTCGTGTCATCATTCTCGCCCTTTCGAAGATGAGAAGATGGATGGTGGAGGCTTGTCGACATGGTCCTCTCCGGATATGGTCCGTAGATCCTCATAGTTGTCAAAAGTGTGATCTTGAGCTTGGAGCAATGTGAGCATAGGTGGTTGCGAGTTCATGGTGCCAAACAAAGCATCTGACAGCACAACTTGGCCAAGCATTCGAGCACGAGCACGAGTGAGAGGAGGGACACTTCTTGGTTGTGAAGGGGCCTGAGAAGCAAGCTCGCCCTTGCAGTCTTGTGTGTCGGTGGCTACAGATGTGAGGATCACATCACATTGTCTCTTTCAAGTATGGGGTGGGTATTTTGGGTTGATATTTTGATGTTTTCCTTACTATTTTGATGTCTTTTGTTTGGGTATGGGTTAGCTACCGTGTGATTACTTCTGGCTTCGTTTTGCTTGACTTTGACATTGTGTTTGATTAGCTCTATGTTTCCTGTTTAGCATATCTACACTTAACTTAATTAGTCCTAATTTATTTTGGGCTATTTTGGGTTATAATAGTTTAGTATTAGCTTTATATTGCAATTAGCTCTTACATATTAGCTTTAGTATAGTTCCTGCATTCATACTTGCATTCATGCACATATATTCATTTAATTTTAGCATATTAGCATATTTCCATTCGAAAAAAAATAAAAAAAATGTCTTAAAAAGAAAAAAAATGCATACTAGATTAGTCAAATTTAAAAACACCTAACTAGATGTCTAATGATGATACTTAATAACTAACTTGATTATGTACACTCTATGATATGTTTGGATGGTTTAGCCTAAGTCTTTTGGAAAGTTTGATTTTATGTAGAATTTAACTTGCCATTATAATTGAGCACATATGATTTTAAGTGAAGGTAATTAAAATATGACAAATTTATGTGCTAGTGACATATTTTTGGCCTTATAGGGAAAGTTCTTCATATTTCTATATTTTCCTCCATTTTTGATGTGTGATTTTCTCTCTTTATGTGATTACCTCTTGACATTGATGTGGTTATCTATTTCTTGAGGCCGATTATGAGATATTAGTTCATTGCTTATTGAAATTAGATGACGGAGGACTTGTATTTTTCTTAGTCATATTTTACCTATTCATTTACCTACCTTGCTTATTATCTTTGCTTAAAGCCCTTTGAGCCTTGGCATATTCTTTGTTAGGTCCACAAAATTGATTCCTGGCCAATTATAAGCTTGACCCCTTTACCCGGGAATTAGGATTTAGAGTTGGTTCGAAATTGATTGAGTTGAGTTCGATGGAGAAGAAGCTACGTTGTTGAGATGCTTTAAGTAAGACTATGTAAGTTGTGTGAGACTTCTCAAATTGTACTTTAGAGGCTCCGAAAATATATATGTATTATATGCCGAAAAGGAAAAAACAAGAGAAGAAAAAAAAATGTGTCGGCACAAAAGAAAGAAAACAAATAAGATGTTCATTAAGAGCCTATATTATTTTATATATGAGAGATGGAAAGAATTGTTGGTTGAGAAAGTATACTTTATGGGTTGATGATCTTTATTGTTGATGAGTTTGGTTATATGACGATATTTTAGAGGAGTTGCTTGGTGGAGTTGAGTTAAAAGTTTAGGAGTCTTGATTCCCGAATTTTTAGAACCACTTTGCCTAAATAATTCCACACCTTTTATTTTATACCAAGCCCCATTACAACTCGGCCGAATGAAGTCTTCTTTGAAGTCTTTCATTGAGCGATAAGTCCTCTTGATGATTTTGATTTGCTTTGACATAGGGTTGTTATCTGAGCCGAATAGCTCGGGCTCGGCTCGAGAAAGCTCGGCTCGAGCTCGTTCATGAGGGGTAAATGAGCCGAGCTTGAACAGATTTTTAGGCTCGAACCGAGCCCGAGCCGAGCTCGGAAGCTCGGTACAGGAAATTACTAAAATGCCCTTGGTGTTTTTAGATAGTAGTAGTTAGGGTTTCTCAAATTGTCACTCAAGTCAAGCCGTCAAGGTCGGCTGCTCTACTATTGCCTCTTCACTCTTGAGGTTTGGCGTCTTGGCGACTGGAGAACTGAGACCCCCCTTCCGAGCAGCAGCAGCACGTCTGGTGTCTTCAAGACCCTCCTTCCGAGCTCGGATTAGGCGCCGCCGGTGACCAGTAGCCAGGTAGCAGCGGCTTGGAAGTCGGAACAACAGTTACAGCAACAACACTTCTTGTTCAGCCCCTCCGGCCCTCCGTTTTGTTCAGTGCCGCCGGCCCTCCGTTCTGTTCAGCGCCGTCGCCGCCTCCGGCCCTCCAGAAGTTCAGCGACGCGTCACAGGTGAATTTCAAATATCACTTCTCTTCTAGGTTCATCACAGATCTCCGTATGCGCCATGTACAATTCTGAGTTTGCCAAATTTGCCGTTTGAGAAGGCTTAAATATTGTGTTAATTGTGTTAATTTGTTGCCAATTTGAGAAATCTAAGATTCCTGAACTCTCTTGTAAACTTAGTGCCGTTTGACTGGTTTGAAATCTGAATTAATTCATGGCCAATTTGAGTAAATAAATATCTGAAATCATGTGGTTCATTGACATGTTTAAAATCTGAGTTAATTAATTCTATAATTTCTATTGTCGTTTGAGAAGTTAGAGAAGTTTGAAATGTTATACTGTTAAGTGTTAACCGATTCGGCGATTGTTAATGAACTCTCTTGTTATACTAAATTTAATGAACTCTCTTATAAATTCAAGTGAACTCTCTTATAAATTCAATGAACTCTCTTGTTATACTAAATTTAAGAGATTTATTTTCATCAAAATTTAATTGAACCCTCTTGTTATATTAATTTGTTCATGTTTAACTTTGATCGAACTTTCTTATTTATTAGAATATGTCGGCCACACAACCGAGTGACTCCGTCAATTTAGGAGCCTCCACCACTCATCCAGTTGCACATCTGAGTGGTGAAGAGCAAACAACTGAAACAGTAACTCCGTCTGCTGAAGAACAAACTACGGTTGAGACTGAGGGTGATAAAAAGAAAAAAAGAAAAGTTTCTGCGGTTTGGAATGATGTTACCGAAGTTGAGGAAGGTGGTGTAGCTTATGTGAAGTGCAACCATTGTGATGCGAAAATGAAGAAAACCAAGGGAGGGCCAACAACGACCTACAAAAGGCACATAGAACTTTGCCCCATTCGAAAGATTAAGATTTCGGGCAAAGGTACCGGTGGAATGCAACAACTCCTAAGTTTTGATTCTAGTGGAAGTGGTTCGCTTGTTTCTTACAAGTATGATAAGGAGGCAATTATGAACATGACGGCGAAGATGATTATGGTGCATGAATACCCGTTCATGATGGTTGAGCATAAGTTGTTTAGAGCTTATAGCCAAATGCTTAACCCAAAGTATGAGCCGGTTGGTCACCTTACTATTAGAGACCGTGCAATGAAGTTATATATGGAAGAGAAGACAAAAATGAAGGCGATGTTTGCAAAAGTTGGTAGAGTTAGCTTAACATCGGACTTGTGGACATCCAACCAAACGAAAGGGTACATGTGCATCATCGGACATTTTGTAGATTCGGATTGGAAGTTGCAAAATCGCATTTTGAATTTTTGTTTGTTGCCTCCACCGCACACGGGTCTTGCTATTGCCGACAAGATGTTCGAGTATTTGTCTGAATGGGGATTAGAAAAAAAGATATCTACCATTACATTAGACAATGCTACTTCGAATGATGCCGCAATCACATCTTTGCAAGAGCAATTTGAGGCAAGAGATGCACTGTTCTTCGGAAGGAAGATCTTTCGCGTTAGGTGTTGTGCGCATATCTTGAATTTATTGGTCCAAGATGGATTGGTTCCTTTGAAGAGTGTTATTCACAATGTTCGTGAGAGTGTCAAGTTCATACTTTTGAGTCCCTCGCGCCTTCACAAGTGGAATGAGCTTGTCAACAATATGGGATTGCCCACAAACAAGAAGTTAATTCTTGATGTTGCTACTCGGTGGAACTCAACATATCATATGTTGGAAAGAGCTCTAATCTTCAAGGAAGCTTTTCCTAGGTATACCTACTGTTTTTATATATATATACTTACTGTTTTTTTTTTTGTTTTTATATATACCTAACGTTTTAGTATTTATATATATATATATACCTACTGTTTTTTTGTTATTAAATATACCTACTGTTTTTTTTGTATATATATACATAGCCACTACTTTTAGTCTTTTTTATATATACTGATGTACATAGCTACTGTTTTTTGTATATATATACTAATATACATAGCTACTGCTTTTAGTTTTTTTTTTGTTTTTATATATACCTAATGTTTTGTTAGTCTTATTATATATACCTACTGTTTTTAGTTTTTTTTTGTTATTATATATACCTTTGTGTTTATATACACACATATATATATATACATGTGAAGCTACTGTAATTTTTTTAAATAAACATGTGTGTGCAAGTTTATACCTAAATTTATATTTCTTTTATTCTCTTCCTTTCTTAGGTATGCAAGTAGAGAGCCTTTGTACAAAATCGTTCCATCCGAAGAAGAATGGGAAAGAGCTCGTGATGTTTGCAAGTTCTTAAAGACTTTTGATAAGGTAACTAATGTCTTCTCTGGTCGAGATTATACAACTGCCAATCTGTATTTTCCCGAGGTTTGTGAGATTAGGAAAGTGTTGGATGAGATGAACAATGATCCAAGGGAATTCATGCAAGTTATGGTTGCAAGCATGAAACTAAAATTTGACAAGTATTGGAAGAAGTCCTCCCTTTTGATGATAGTTGTATGTGTCTTAGATCCTAGAAACAAGATTGAGTTGATTAGGTACATTTTTCACAACATATATCCACCGGGAGAAGTTGAAGAAAGGATGTTGGACAAGATTGAGTTGACAGGGGAAGATGACGATTTTGATGTCTTGAGATGGTGGAGGTTGATGTGCGCGCAAATTGCCATATTTTCTATGCACATATGAATCCATTTTATTCTTTTTTGCATGCATATTAATGGGAAAACATGGGATTAGTGTAGTTTATACTTAAATGTCAAATATATGGGTTTGCACGAGTTTCCATGTGATTTCGCAGAAAACAGGATGAAAATGGATGAATTCGAAAGAGCGGAAAAAGAACTCGAAGTCTTCTGAAGAGGTCGAAATCGACTGGAGACCTCGACATCGAGTACATCAGAGACATAGGAATCGAGCAGAAAAGGAAACAGAGCATGTCGACACAGAAGGGGTCGATATCGACGTCTGGGGGTCGATATCGATGCTACCAGATCGACCAAATTGATAGAAGTCGAGTGCCAGTTCGAGTAGGAGAAGGAGAAGCTCGAGATGAAGTTTTGAAGGGGTCGATATCGATGTCTAAGGGTCGATATCGACCATGCCAGCAGAGGAATCCGACTCCGATTTTTGATAGAATTCGATCCAATGCTTGCAATGTCTATCCAAAGGTCGAGATTTCCTATCATCAACACGAGATCTATCATGAGGAGGCTGATTTCACCATGAAGTTTTAGCTTTTACTTTGTTTTAGTTTATCTTAGAGAATAAAGATAAGGTTTCGAGTCATTATCGACATCTATAAATAGAGGCCAATAGGGTTGAGTTTAGGTAGCCAATTTTGCAGAGAATTTCAGTTATATAGAGAGTAGTAACGAATAGAGAGAGAGAGGGGAAGACGAGTGGAGTTGTAAAGCGAGAGCGGAGTGGGTTGTTCGGTTGTACTTTCTTTCGGAGTTTTAATTCAAAGTAGCTTTCTTTCAACAATAATGATGATGATGTGCATGATGAGGAGCGAGTAGTCAACCCACTTCTAGGGTCGGGGTAAGCCCGACGATAGCAATGTGAGGTAAGTGCGTAAAAGGTATGACTTTTATGCGATTCCGTCTTCTACCCCATGCATGATCCTTTACGAAAGTTAGGGAGATTCATTATTTGCATTATTGAAGCGAAAGCCACTCATATTGTAAACTTGAATTGCTCATGAATTGGATAGTAACTCTTAGGAAATATGTGAGAGCCTCTAATCACCTAAGTGTTGATAACGAAAGTTATTTGACGGAAAGACATTAAAATTCATATCTTTAGCATGAAACTTGCATTGTTATCGTTGTGGCATGAAACCCCGACTTTGGAAGCCTTTTAATTAATTGAATTCTTCATAAAAGTCTTAGTTTTGTTTCTGTTCATCTTCCTTCTCCATTATTTTTTCTTCGGACTCTTTTCCGACAAATTGGTTACGAAAACAGTTTCTGTGACAAACATCGAAATCGACCATAAGGGTCGATATCGAGGTCTAACATCGATATCGAGGTCTGTCTCAACGTCGACTTGCTGTTTTGTCTTCTGCAGGAACTGTGCTAGGAAATCGACTAGAACTGAGGTCGATATCGACCAGTATACTCGATATCGAGTGTCTGCTGAGGTCGAAAGCTTTGATCGTGAGTACAACAAGGGAAGCGCTGACATACCTCCTCGTGGATTCGATCCTGAATAACCCTACTACTACAAGGGAGGGGATTCTTGTATTATTTGTTTAGGACAGGGAGATAGTCTAGTTGTTCTTTGTTTTATTTTGAATTATTTGAATCTCCTACTACCACCCCCGTGGGGGAACAGAGGTTAAACATTTTGAAGTTCCCTATCTTATCTAGGATGGCTCGAGATATTCTTTCTATTCCGATAACCATTGTACCTTCTGAGTCGGCATTTAGTGCCAGTCGTAGAGTTATTGGCGATGATCGTTGTTCACTAGGAGATGACACGGTGGAAGGACTTCTTTGTGCATCAAATTGGTTTCGAGTTGAGTACAAAGATTGATGTAAGTATATTACTATACTTTCTTCATTGTTTAAATACATTTTATTGCATATCACATCTTCATTTGAACTCATTTTATATTTCTATTTAGGTTGTGAAGGAAGCAAGCTAAGGAGCAATTCAACTCCGACAAGCTTTTACTTTATTTTTCGGTTTGTTGTGTACTTTTGATTTCTGACTTTGTGAGTGTTTATTTCGAAGTGGTTGTGGACCTCCCGACATTTAACTTGGGTTTGTATTATGTATTTGGTCGTCGAACTTATATTGTATTCCGAGTTGTGTTTGGTTTATGATGGTTTGGTATCCCTTAAACATATGTTTATTTACATAGGCACTGGGGCACTACGGTAAAAGTGATGTTTATTATCATCTCATCTCGGAACCAAGCTCAAACGAGCCGAACGAGCCCAGTTGACGAGCTTGAACGAGCTCAGGCTCGTTCGTTCGGCTTGTTCGAGCCTTTACAAGCCGAGCTCGAGCTTGCCTCTAGGCTCGCGAGCCGAGCTTGAGCGCCCAAAAAAGCTCGAATAATTTTTGGGCTCGAGCTCGGCTCGGCTCGTTTCCCGAACGAGCCAAGCTTGAACATGTCAAGCTCGGCTCGTTAGGCTCGTATATCACCCCTACTTTGACATCTATAGTGGAGAGATTGGTGATATAAATAACAATGTCTATGTAGTATTTTGCATTCAAGATTGAGTTCAGAGATGTTATTAAAAGCCTAAACACATTGAGAGATGAGCAAAACACATATATCCTTGTGAGGTTGGATTTTGATTCCTTTTGCTTAGAGTTGCTTAAATATGTGTTATGATGTTTGATTGCTTGATTCTTTTAGATCCACTTGCGCTTATGATGTTGCTTTTTGACGAAAGGCGAAGAGTTGAAGGATGTCTTGTAGGTGGTGGTTACTGTTTGGTTATTGCTTGAGAACAACCAAGTTTTAAGTATGGGGTGTTTTGATGTCCGCATTTTTAGTCTTATTTTGCATCATTATTTCATTCCATTTGAGTCCTTTTATTAGCTTTTGTGTTGGGAAAGAGTTTCGTTTGTGTTACTTTTCGTATTATTCTAGACATGGAGTCTACACAAGCTTTGGGGGTGTTTTGATAGGTTTCGGAGCTGATTTGGGAGAGTTTGGGCGCACTTTGGAGTTTAATGAAAAATCATGGAGGCGTAGGAGAAGCTAAGCAAGAGCAAAAAGTGGTGCAGCTGGAGAAAAGCCTTATTTTCACCATTCATCCCTTCAAATAAAATTATGCGGCATTCATGAGAGTTGTAGTCCTCGAATAGAGCTTTCCAACGCATATTCATATGCATCAATCGGATTAATAAGGACTCAGAAAAGTGCGTTTGAAGATAGAGTCAAAAAGCTTGAGAAAAACAGAAGTTACTACACTTATAAAGGAGCCTCAACGTCGACCCTCTGACTTCAACGTAAAAGTCGATGCGAATCTGCTGGAAGAATCTGCGATATCATATGGGCTATTTTTGGGCTTTTTAATAAGGGTTTCATCTAAATTCCTTTTAAGATCTTTTAGTTAGATAGACTTACATTTATTGTATCTTACTTTAGATAAATATTAGGTGGAAATATATTATTCTACTAAGATAAATCTCTTTCCTTGGGGATTAAGTCTTATTTATATATATAAAATAAAGCCTAATATGGGCTGAATATTATCAAGAAACACACGCTGAATTGACAGCAGAATTAGGTCAAGAATTTGGAGTTTTTGGTTGAAGATTGAACGTTATTTTGAGGTTAGAATTAATTGCAATTTTTAGATTATGTTCTTTAATAATTTAAGCGTGTTTTTCATTGCCATGTGTGAGTAGTTTCCTTTTCTTCTAGGGTTGGGGTGAGCCCAACAATGAGCATGTGTGTGAATGAATGAATCTATATATTATGTGATGTTTTTATCTTAACCTACCTATGTGTTTAACCCTTGATGAAAATCCAGGGAATTCATTGTTGCAATTGAATTTACAAAAGAAGATTGTTAACATTGATAGTAATTAGGGATCTTTGATGACAATAAAAGATACCTAATTAAGAAAAGGGTAGAGTCAAATAAGTCATTTATGATGTGACCCTCGACGGAGCTAGCTTATCTGACGATCGGGATGGTGATTTAGATGCTAGGGACGGAGCTCTGATGGATGCTATTGAAGATGCTAACTATGAGGAGATGGAAGAGGAGCCACTTTTACCTCGAGCTACCCCACCGTTGACAAGAGCACGAGCTCGCCTACTTGGTCAATCGGTTCTTATCTTTGAGGAGTCACCACCACACTCGGTCACTTTGCTACAAGTTAAGTCTGAATTGGCGCCGACCGAGACTTAATTAGAGGGGATCGATGCCAAGCTATGTCTGAATTTGCTACAAGTTAAGTATGAATGAGGCTAAATGGAGCCTTGTCAGACAATTCAATTGTCAATTTGCCACACACGTTACTAGTACCTTTTGGTATTTTTATTTTTATTTTTTTATTATTTTTTTTCTTTTTCTTTTGGTTTGTTTTAATTTCCTAGCTTTCATACAAGTCCTATAAATATGTAAGCTTGACATGGGTTTAGACAAGTTGAATTTTGAGAAAAGTTAAGCCTTTTAGCTTCCAGTGATTCGGGTCAAGAATCTCGTTCTTAGGTGAGAGGCCGGGAACAAAACCTTCGGTGAGAGGCTGAAGGAGATTCCTTAGTGAGAGACGATGGAATCAAATGGTCGGAAACACTCGGAGTGCGAGGCCGAGTGTGTGGAAGATCGAGTGTTGGAGAGAGCTCGGAGTGCGAGGCCGAGAGCGATCTTGCATCACATATCCCTCAACCCCAATCCCCTACTACCATTCTAAGGCCTTCCACAACCCCGTCATCACCCTCAAATCACCCCCAAAACTTCCCTCCAAAACAGCCCCTCAATCCCTCTCAAACAAGCCCCGTTTGGAATCGTCTCTACACAGGCGACGTCTCGGTAAAACGCGATTTCCCGCTTCGTCTGACCTCCGATTGACGAGATCTTCCCCAATCCGCGACCGTGACTTCAAGATCTACAAAAGTAGTACTTGCATGTCCCCAGAAGCGGAGCCAATCGACAGGAAATCGGAAATCTTTGAAGACTGATCTGTTGACTCAGAAGCTGTCCACAATTTCCCGACTTCTCGGAACTCTCATCGCCGGTCCTTTTGTTCGAGCCCGGGTCAGAGCACGTCAAGTGGTATCAGAGCAACGACAAGGGTTTCTCAAGCTTTCAGGGTATGAATTACTATCTCTTTGCTTAATCTTTAGTTTTTGCAAAACTTGGTTGATTAGGCCCGAGAGATTGCAATTATTCTTCGTCCTCCATTTTCACGGGTCCCGTGTGCATGTTCTTCTCTCCACTGCGTCGTCCTATTGTTGCTAGTTAAATGATAGGAGATTGTTAACTGCATTGTCCCCTTGTTGTTTTGTTCTTGTGTCCACCGATCGATCCAACCGAAGCAATCAATTGATTGAATTCTTGTTGCCTGAGTAGTCTAATGGAGCGTTACAATTTAATGAATGCTGGTGATCATTGAGCTGCTCCCACTCAATTCAAGAAGGCAGGCCACGTTTTGAGGATTTTCTTTTTTTGTTCATTTAAAAAAAAATCCAAACCGGGTTAGCTTTAAAAAAAAAAAGAAAAAAAAAAGAGAGAAAAAAAAAAGAAGAGCAAAAAAAAAAAACAAAAGAAACGAGGGAGTTACTATTTTGAGTGATTGTTAGTTTTTGATTCTCGACTACTTAGCTTTTGTTTTTATTCTTTTGCCTTGATTTTATTTTATTTAACATTGCAATCTCCTTTTCTTATTCGGGCTAGTTCGCTAGTTTTTCATTGCCTGGAGATCATAGCGGGTTTTGGTAAATACTCGCCGAAAGGCTCTTGCCTTGTCGCTTACGAGTTGTTGGCTTATTCATTTAGCTAGGGTGTGCTTCGTAGAGGATTTGGTTGTTACTGGTTAACTTTTCCACTATTATTGCTGCTAGGTTGCTATTTTTGCTGGTGGATTTCAAGAGGTTGATTACTATTGTTGGTGCTAGTTGTCGCTTACTATTATTCAGGTTCTTGAGTGTCGTGCCCCTGCACTGGGAAAAGGGGAGTTGAGAGTGTTGCCTGCTACAACAGAAAAAGGAGAGGTGAGAGCAACACTGAGTGGTGTTGGAAAAGGTGAGAGAGAGGAGAGAACCATTCAGAGTAAGGAGCGGAGAGCCAAACACCGAGGAGATCTATTGTTACTAACTACTATTATATCTGTTGTTTGCTCATTTTGCAGGTTCTGAAGACTCATTCCTTTTTAGGAATACATTATAGTGAGGCAAACACTTTAAACACACGAGCGGAATGTATGAGGGAGTGTGAGCATCCACCAGAGTGAGAGAGAGGTTTCTGCTTGCTAACTTGACAAGTTGCTTGATTGTCTGTGGTGATGTCACAGCATTCGGTGAACAGGGAAGGAGGCAGAGTTGACCCAGCTGTCCAAGAGCTAACCCACTGTGTGGACAGGATGGAGCTAGACATTGCGGAGATACTACGACGATTACCTCCGGCTCCGGGTGATGCACCAAGTGATCATGGAAGCCATGACGGACGGCGCCACCGCCAGAGGAACCAAGATGGCGGAAGAGGACATAGGGACGGACATCACCATCATCGCAACGATCCACAGTCAGATGATAAGAGATCAGATGCATCCAGATTTTCGGAGCGGACTCAAGCTAGGGAGGATCGCCAGGCTAGGAGACGACAAGAGGATGGTCGTCAACGTCGGACCCATGGGGTCAAGGTAAGCATTCCTATTTTTACTGGTGCTACAGGGCCAGCGGCGTATCAGGATTGGGAGGTCAAAGCTGAACAGGTCTTCCGTTTCCATCGCTATCCAGAGGAGGAGCAAGTAGAGCTCACTGTCATCCACTTTACTGATTATGCCCTCTCATGGTGGCAAGGAGTACTAGCAGATCGGGCCTACACTCGAGCTCCACCAGTGACGACCTGGGGAGAGTTGACACGTTTGATGCGAGCTCGCTTTATTCCGGCGGATCATGGGCAACAACTGTTGCTGAGGATAGAGAAACTGAAACGGGGTCCTCGATCCCCAGATGATTACTATAAGGAACTACGCGCCCTTTTGCAGCGATTGGGCACAAGGTATGAGGACTCTTATATTCTTGCTACGTTTCTTGCAGGTGGGTGAGATTGTGTTGCAATTGCGACACACCCATGTGATTGATGCTCTCCATCATGCCACACATGTCTATGAAAACTTCCTCAAAAGGAGGTCTACAGGGTCCTCAACAAGGCGTTGGACGGGAGCTGAATCTCCTTTAGAACCACCCCGGAGTTACCGTCCCCAACCGCCTAACCCTAGTCCTACTTCCCCCTCCACCGTTAGACCTCCAGCTAACCCAAGCCCTAGTCCTGTAATCCCTAACCCCACACCTCCACCTCCTAGACCAGAGTCCAGTAGGCCTCGAGAGGTCAAGTGTTACAAGTGCTATGAGATTGGGCATTATGCTAGAGATTGCCCCAACCCACGAAAGGTTCTCCTTAACTCGTTCGGAGAAGTGGTGAGTGAGGTGGAAGGCGTCGATGACCCTTATGAGGTGCCAGTTGTGGATGAGGATGAGGAGCTTGTTGCCAGAGCACCAGTTGGTGAGAACTTCGTGGTCAAGAGGACTTTGAGCGCCAGTGGGAAGGTGGAGATTGACACCTCTCAGCGGGAGAACTTGTTCAACACCCGTTGCATCATCGGAGGTAAGATTTGCACTGTTATTATTGATGGTGGTTCCTGCTGTAATATTATTAGCCAGGAAGTCGTGGATCGTTTCTCTTTAACCACTCAGGTACACCCGAGACCCTATACTCTACAATGGCTTTACTCAGGTTCACCGTTGAAGGTGAATGACCAAGCTGAGGTGTCCTTTTCCATTGGACCTTATGCCGATACTATCTTATGTGATTACTACCTATCACCGCTTGCCATTTACATCTCGGTAGGCCATGGCAGTGTGATCGGTGTGTGATGCATGACGGTTACAACGAGCATTCCTTCGCCTTTAGAGGCAAGCGGGTAAGACTTCTACCTCTAACCCCTCAAGAGGTTGTCACTAACTATATTGCTAGCTAGGGAACAACGCCGCCAATCTCACGAGAAGATCGGAAAGGATGCTGAAAAGTAGAAGTTGGAGCAAGGACTGCCCAAGGAACCCCAGAGCTTGCTGGTCGCTCGGGTTCAAGATGTACGACATGCTATTCAGGGGGGTGATGTTTGTTTTCTGTTTGTCTGTACTTCTACTAGTTCTACCTTACATGTTAGTTCTAGTTTATCTTCTGCTACTACTGTGGAGTTGCCTTCTATCATTTCAGGAGTACTCGAGGAGTTTTATGATGTGCTACCAGATGAGATGCCAGCTGGATTGCCTCCACTTAGGGGCATAGAGCATCAGATTGACTTTATACCAGGTGCTGTTATTCCTAACCGACTAGCTTATAGGACTAACCCCATGGAGACCAAAGAGTTGCAGTCACAGGTAGAGGATTTGTTTAGCAAGGGGTATATTAGGGAGAGTCTGAGTCCCTATGCCGTACCAGTTTTGTTGGTACCAAAGAAGGATGGGACTTGGCGCATGTGTGTTGATTGTCGAGCCATCAACTAGATTACAGTTAAGTACCGTCATCCCATTCCTCGCTTAGATGACATGTTAGATGAGTTGCATGGTGCTTGTTTCTTTTCTAAGATTGATTTGAGGAGCGGGTACCATCAAATTAGGATGAAGGAAGGTGACGAGTGGAAAACCGCTTTTAAGACCAAATATGGTCTTTACGAGTGGTTGGTCATGCCCTTCGGGCTAACTAATGCTCCTAGTACTTTTATGCGCCTGATGAACCATGTTTTGCGTGCATTCTTAGGTTAATTTGTTGTCGTATACTTTGATGATATCCTTGTTTACAGCAAGTCCTTAGAAGAGCATGCTGAACACTTGCGCGCAGTTTTTCTAGTTCTTAGGAAGGAGCACTTGTTTGCTAACTTGAAGAAGTGTCAGTTTTGCTCTGATACTATCGTCTTTCTTGGTTTTGTTGTAGGTAAAGATGGCTTGCAGGTGGATACAAAGAAGATTCGAGCTATTCGAGAGTGGCCTCAACCAACATCCATTACTCAGATACGGAGCTTTCTGGGCTTAGCAGGCTTTTATCGTAGGTTCGTCAAGGAATTCAGCAGCATTGCCGCCCCTCTTACAGAGCTAACAAAGAAAGGGGTGTCATTCCACTGGGGTCCGACGCAAGAAGAGGCTTTTGCTACACTTCGGGAGCGGTTGACGAATGCCCCGTTGCTGGCACTTCCTGATTTCTCAAAGACTTTTGAGATTGAGTGCGACGCATCTGGGGTTGGTATTGGTGGTGTTTTGATGCAGGAAGGTCGGCCTATCATTTACTTTAGCGAGAAGCTAGGAGGAGCTACAGAGAATTACTCTAACACTACCTACGGCAAGGAGTTGTATGCCTTGGTTTGTGTTTTACAGACTTGGGCTCATTACTTGTTGCCCCGTGAGTTCGTGATACATACTGACCATGAGGCCTTGAAGTATCTACGGAGCCAAACCACCCTTAGCGCTCGCTATGCTAAGTGGATTGAGTTCATCGAGGCTTTTCCTTATGTGGTCAAGTACAAGAAGGGGAAGGACAACATCGTCGATGACGCCCTCTCTCGTAGGTATTCTCTTCTCTCTACTCTTGAAGCTCGTGTTCTTGGCTTTTCTATGCTACTTGATCTCTACTCTGCTGATGCTGATTTTGGGGATATATTCTGTCAATGTGTGCAATCTGCTGGTTCCCCTAGTGTTGGTAGTTATTTTGTGCAGGATGGTTACTTATTTAGGGCCTCCCGCCTTTGTGTGCCTCGTTGTTCGGTTCGATCATTGCTGGTTTTAGAGGCACCTGGAGGTGGATTGATGGGGCATTTTGGGGTTGCTAAGACCTTAGGCATTTTGAAGGATCATTTTTACTGACCTAGGATGCGATCTGATGTTGAGAAACGTTGTGCTAGTTGTGTTACTTGTGCTAAAGCTAAGTCTAGATCGAACCTGAATGGCCTGTACCTTCCCCTACCTCTAGTTAGTGCCCCATGGGAGGACATTTCTATGGATTTTTTGCTAGGCTTGCCTAAGACTAGGAAGGGCCATGACTCTGTATTTGTTGTGGTTGATTGGTTTTCTAAGATGGCTCATTCCATAGCTTGCTCTAGGACTGATGATGCTTCTCATGTCGCTACCTTATTTTTTGATCATATTGTGAAGCTACATGGGGTGCCTAAATCTATTGTTTATGATAGGGACTCTAAGTTCCTTAGCTACTTCTGGAAGATCTTGTGGGCTAAACTGGGTACCAAGTTGTTATTTTCTACTTCTAGCCACCCTCAAACAGATGGTCAGACTGAGGTAGTTAATAGGACTTTAGGGGTTTTATTGCGTACTATGCTTGCTACTAACTTGCGTAGGTGGGAGGATTGTTTATCCTATGTCGAGTTTGCTTACAATTGGGTTGTGCATTCTTCCACTAAAATGTCTCCTTTTGAGGTGGTTTATGGTCGAAATCCCCACACACCATTGGATTTGGCACCGCAGCCCCTATCGTCTCTCGAGGACCATGTTGGTAAGTCCCGGGCTGAGTTGGTGAAGTCTTTGCATGAGAGAGTTCGACTACAGCTGGATCGTCGAACTCAACAGTATGTGAACCAGGCCAACAAGCATCGCAATGAGCTATTATTGGAGGTTGGAGACTTGGTTTGGGTTCACCTCCGGAAGGATCGATTTCCTACTTTGCGGCAATCTAAGTTGTGATCAAGAGCTGATGGGCCGTTTATGGTGCTAGAGAAGATTAACGACAACGCTTACTGAATTGATCTTCCAAGTAAGTATGGTGTTCATGATGTTTTTAATGTTTGTGACTTAGCTCCATTTCTTGCAGGGGATGGGCTACTTGAAGAGCTGACGGATTCGGGGTCGAATCCTTTTCGGGGGGGGGGGGAGGATGATGTGACCCTCAACGGAGCTAGCTTATCTGACAATCGTGATGGTGATCTAGATGCTAGGGATGGAGCTTCGATGTATGCTATTGAAGATGCTAACTATGAGGAGATGGAAGAGGAGCCACTTTTACCTCGAGCTACCCCACCGTTGACAAGAGCTCGAGCTCGCCTACTTGGTCAATCGGTTCTTATCTTTGAGGAGTCACCACCACACTCGGTCACTTTGCTACAAGTTAAGTCTGAATTGGCGCCGACCGAGACTTAATTAGAGGGGATCGATGCCAAGCTAAGTCTGAATTTGCTACAAGTTAAGTATGAATGAGGCTAAATGGAGCTTTGTTTGGACAATCCAATTGCCAATTTGCCACACACGTTACTAGTGCCTTTTGGTATTTTTATTTTTATTTTTTATTTTTATTTTTTTCTTTTTCTTTTGTTTTGTTTTAATTTCCTAGCTATCATACAAGTCCTATAAATATGTAAGCTTGACATGGGTTTTGACAAGTTGAATTTTGAGAAAAGTTAAGCCTTTTTAGCTTCCAGTGATTCGGGTCAAGAATCTCGTTCTTCAGTGAGAGGCTGGGAACAAAACCTTCGGTGAGAGGCTGAAGGAGATTCCTTAGTGAGAGACGACAGAATCAAAGGGTCGAAAATCTTTGAACTGCCCCAGAAGCCGAGCCAATCGATGGGAAATAGGAAATCTTTAAAGACTGATCTGTTAACTCAGAAGCTGTCCACAATTTCCTGAGTTCTCGGAACTCTCGTCGCCAGTCCTTTTGCTCGAGCCCGGGTCCGAGAACATTAATTTATAAGAAAGTAAATTGATTTTTTTGATTTAAAAAGCATGATTTCTTATATGATTTATTGATTCATACTTGTGTTTGTTGTTGCGGTAACCCTAATCTTGGAAATTCTTTCTCATATATTGCATAAGTGTTATTTAGTTGTTATTTGAGTCGATTGAAGTGTATTTTTCCTCCAATTATAGCCGATACATTCACCTATATTTCTCACATATTCCCCTACTTTCAACCATAAAAGCAACTAGGATAGAACCATTGATATACTCCCTTGGATCGACCTTGATTTCCGCTATACTATAGAGGGATTCGAGTATAAATATATTTGATTGAATTGAGCATAGTATCGATCTACCCTCATTACAACAGATCTTCGTCAACCATTTTGCTTGAATTCTGTCCTCATAACCTATAAATGCTCCTTTTGATTTATGTATCACAAGACACTAGAGAAATATAAGAAATAGGAGTGCTCACCATGCAAGAAGGTCACACCAATGCTTGCAAATTACGCTCAGTCAAAAAAATTCGACACTCCCTGGCAACGGGGCCAAGAATTTGGTGCGGCTAGAGTGTCGTGTGTTCTATCAACCAAAATAGTAATATCTCTACCATCAACCAATAACAAGTATCGGCAGTAAGTAAAGGTTGACCCCACAGAGAGTGCGTGCGACTTTTGGCTAAGCGTAGTATGTAAGCAAGAGAATCATAACAGTAGTGAATGAGAGACAATAGTAATAGTACCAATGATTGTAATAAAAGAGATAATCTGATGAGAATATAGCTTCACTTATAATCGCAACATTGGTAACTTTACGATCATCAGGTTGTTTTGGTTATGCTTGGCTATTTTAGTGTCGGTTTGTGCATAGAGTTGTATAGCTTCTTATTCAATCACTATTCCAATCCTTAAACTCTTGCATGGGGTTCGAGAAGCAATAAGTCCCTAATCATCTAAGTATGTAACTCATGTCATTCTAGCATATTTCGACGTGTGACCTGGTTGTCACCCAAGCTATCACTTCTGTTAAGATTAACACTTAATTACATGTCATTACTCTCACATATGCATGGTTTCCTACTTGTTCCTAGAGTTATGTTTATTACTTTAGAGGATTAAGGCCAATTTTCTAAAAGGAGTTAGGCGGTTGCTAGGCTGTGGGTGACCTCCTAGCGCCTAGGAGAACTTAGAACAAACTTGATTATTTCCTTATCTTTAACATATAACACATGTTAATAATTCATATAATGTAATAATAATCCTTACTATCACTCATAAATACAAATTTGTGGTGCTTAACTAACATTAAAGTAAATAAATGCAAAAGTTCGCGTTTGACTAACGTCTTTAAACCTCCTAAAATCCAAAACCATAGGTTTGACTCAAAAGCAAATATATCTCGTCTTGAGGGATAAAAAAACCCTAAGTTGACTAATCATATGTCTAAAAGCTAAAATTAAATAATCGTCGGGCTGAGCGATACTAGGCGGCACCTAGGCGGGTCTAGGCGGTGCCTAGGCGGTTCTAGGCCGCGCCTAAGCGGATTGTTGCCTAGAGGACCGCCTAGGCTTAAAAATTCCTAGGTCCCCTCCCACCTGGTGCCTAGGAGGTGCCTAGGCACGATTTTTAGAACACTGATTAAGGCCTACAATAGTGGATACAACTATAATCCCTAGCACGTTGTTTACCTACTCTAATAGATAGTTAAGATTAATAAACATCATAAACATGTAGAGAACAAGAGTAATGAATAACCAAATATGCATAAACTATATATTAACTATAAAATAGTTTATAAAAAAAACCCTTACATGTCCTAAACTAATGTGTTGAATATAAGCAAACATATAGAAAAAGTTTAGCTGAGCATGGCTTACCGAAAAGCCAAAAAGAATGAAAGGAAAGAGAGATGAGAGAGGTTTGTGATATTGGTGAGATATTGAGATGTTTCGAATGGCTGAGATGAGAGGGGTATTTATAGTGCTTAGAAACCCTAGGAGTCGGATAACTTGGCTTAAAAGCAAAGCCCAATGGGTCGGCTTCAACCGCTGACAATCTACTGAGATACGAGATCGGTGGGCACCGATGCTCAGCGGCAGGCACCGACTCAGCGAATTCTCGAGATCTTCCGTGGGTGCTACTGGATGAGTGGGCGCTGCTTGTGGGCCGCGGGCGTCGGTTTTACAAAACACTTCTTTCTCATTTCTTCTCCTCTTGTCTTCTTCCCGTCTTCTCTTATCTTCATCCTTCACTCTTCCTAGGCTTAGATAGCTCTAGAGTGTAGCTGCGCTCTCTCATTAGGCTTGGTTCTGAGAATCTGCATAAATAGGTATAAAATGCGTAGATTCCAAACTTTGCAACTTAATAGATAATGAATGCACTTTATGCTAAAAACATGTTTAAATGCAACTTAAACGACTAAAGAACTACCTAAAATGCCTAAATATGTATGTATGTATTATTTTGTCATTGTATTTCTTTTAAAAGTATATATGAAAACAATTGTCAGCATAAACTAAATCACAGGTAACACTCATTAGCATACAGTTTCATTTATCAGCGCGTATATATTGCATATTTTTGATGAATTCATTTATCAACATATATATTTATATGTATTTGAATTTATCAGTATACATATCAGTATATAATATATATATATATATATATATATATATATATATATATATATATATATATATATTTGTTTGTAAGTATGTTTCTTTGAAACCATATGGGAATCCAATGTAATTGTCAACATGAATAATTATTTTCTCAGCATATTTATCACATTGTTCTTTTGGCAACTCAAGTCGTAATGTCACCTCACATTGTTACAACTGTGTATGAGGGAGAATGGATGATTGTTAACAACAGATTATCTTTAATTGGTGATACAAGATCAAAGCCTTTCCTAGTGGATGATTCACTTACATTGGATTCACTAACTATGAGATTTTTTTAGTAGATTTAACATTGATTATTCCATTTTTAAACTAGAATTCAGCCACTTGCACCCATACAAGATTTTAAAAATACGTTTTATTGTCAGTTGTGATGACCATTTATAGGAATTTATGTCATTGAGTAGGCTGGAGAAAGTGAATTTTTATGTGACATTATGTGTCATCAAAAGGAAGAAGATTATACTATTTATCCATAATACATACAACTACTAACTTCGCCATACCAGAAACTGAAGACCAAGAAAGCCGAAAGACATTTGAATCTGATGAGTATTGTAAAGACGTATGTGTTGTTGAAGACAAGGCAACTGTCAACACATATATGTCATTGGATTATGGGTATTACTATGAATATACAGATATCGTTGTTGATGATGATGTAGATGAAAAAGACAACCATAAAGTTGGGATTATGATGGAAAATGAAGGACACTTGATTATGATGAATCAAATAACAATGAAGAGAACAAGCAAATATGGAGTGAAAGATATCCTTCAATGAAGAGGATAGGGAATACAGTAGAATAACACAATGTTGACATTAAGAGTTTGAAAATCAATAAATCAACAACTGAAAGAATAATGTATATCAAGAAGATATTTGAATCTAAGCAAGCAGTGAACGATGCTCTATATATCATGTCAATGACTGATATATTTGGGTTTGAGGTTAAGAAATCTACTCCACCGTATTTTAGAGCTAAATGTATAGATGACAATTGTGGATGGAGGGTGCACTAAAAAAAGCTCTATTCAAATTGTCATGAGGTAATATTATACAATGAAACAAACACATACAATGGAGATAGGAGATTAAATCTAGATATTGCAGAAAAGCTTCTTATGCTATTGTTGCTAATTTCATAAAATCAAGGCATGTTATTCGTTTAGGGGGAGGTGTGATTCCGCTTAAACAAAATATTAAATAAATATCACAACTAAGCCAACTCCCTGTTCAAGCAAATAAAATACAAGAATCCCTTCCGATGTAGTGGTAGGGTAATTTAAGTTCGAATCCACGAGGAGGTATGTCAGCGCTTCCTTAGTTGTAATCACGATCAAGCTTTCGACTCCAGGAGACACTCGACTCGATATTGAGGTGTCTGGTCGATATCGACCTCAGTTCTGGTCGATTTCCAGTGAGTTTCCTGCGGAAGACAAAAGCAAAGCAGTCGATGTCGAGATAGAACTCGATATCGATGTTAGTGCTCGATATCAACCTTGCCAGTCAATTTCGATGTCTGAAACAGAAGTTGTGTACGTAACCTAATGTGTCGGAAAAGTAGTCCGAAGAGCTTAGAATGGTTATGGAAAGATGGACAGAAATAAAAACTCAGATTTTTTTTATAAGAATTCAATAAACTAAAGCTTCCAAGGTCGAGGGTTCATGCCACAATGATATTCATGCAAGGATGACGCTAAAGTTATGAAATTTAATGTCTTTCCGTCAAATAACTTTCGTTACCAACACTTGGGTGATTAGAGGCTCTCGCATAAAACCTAAGAGTTACTATCCAATTCATGAGTAAACCAAGTTCAAAATATGATTGGCTTTCCCTTCAATAATGCAAAGAATGAATCTCCTCAACTTTAGCAAATGATCATGCATAGGATAGAAGACAGAATCGCATAAAAATCATACATTTGATGCACTTACCCTACATTGCTATCGTCGAGGTCACCACGGCCCTAGAAGTGGGTTGATTACTCGCGCTTCATTGTTGAACTCATCATCATCATGTAAAAGAACCTACTTTGATTTAAAACTTAAGAGAATGTTTACACTGAACAAATCCACTCCGCTCTTGCTTGCACAACCCACTCGGCCTCTCTCTCTTTCCTACAAATCTCTGCGTGTATATTGTAAAAACTGATTGAAAACTTAATTGTGTGTGCCTCGATAAACTCAGCCCTAATGGCCTCTAATTATAGATCTCAAATCTTGCTAGCCAAGGATTCGAAAACCTATCTTTATTCTCTAAGATAAAACTTAATAAAGGTAAAAACTAAAAATTCCATGGTAAATAATATAAAGGATGAAGCCTGGTAGTAGAAGATAGAAGATCTCGACTTTAGGATAGACGTGTATGCTTCGGATATAATTCTATGAAAAACTGAGTCGAATCTTTCTACAGCCAACATCGATATCAACCTTTTGACCTCGATATCGACCTCCCTTTATCTCTATCTCGAGCAGTCCTTCTCTTCCTCGGATTGGCACTCGACTTCTATCAATATCCTCGATTTAGGCCACTAGATATCGACCTTGGGACATCGATATCGACCTCTTTTGTGTCGACATGCTCTGTTTTCCTCTTCTCGATTCCTAGTGCTCTGTTTCACTCGATGTCGAGGTTCATCATCAATTTCAATCTCTTCCGAACACTTTGAGTTCTTTTTGTGCTCTTTTTCCCTTGTCCGAATTTGTCCATTTTTGCCTTGATTTATGCGAAATCACATAAAAACTCGTGCAGACCTCTATATTTGACAATAATGCATAAACTACACTAATCTTATGTTTTCCCACTAATATGCATGCAAATGATGATAGAATGGACTTGAATGTGCATAAAAAAGATGCCAATTTGCGTGCACATCACATGTCATCAACGACAAAAATATTTTTCAGCTTCTTCTTGCAAATGGGGTTACAGACTGAATATTTTATTATGCTGACAGTGCATATAATCCAACACAGATTATTGAATAGATGCAAAAATATAATAAAATTCCAATCACTTATTAGAAAGCATGGAAAGCATCTCAATTGGCACATGTGAGAGAAAAAGGAACACTAGAGTTAAATTTTGCTGCTTTACCAGTATACTGCACATGATTGCGGAGAAAAATCCGAGGACAATTGCTTTGTTTGCTACCGATGAAGTTGACATATTTAAATATTTATTTCTATCATTCGAGCATTGCAAACGAGAATTCTATATATAGAATTTGGATCATATGTTAACAACCCTTACGGTGTTAAATTTTAACGAATTTGGATTGTTGATTGAGAGTAAATGGAAGGCTTAGATTAATTGTTAGTTTTCTAATTTATAAATAGAATAAATTGCAACTAATATCCCAACCTTTAGAGATAGTTGCTTTTAATACCCTAACCTTGTAAAATTTCATAAAATATCCTAACATATACCATTAGTTGCACTTAACACCCTGGATGAGATTCTTAAATTTTAAAAATTACCCACATCATAAAAAAATTACAAAAAATCACCCATATTCATAAAAATTTTTCAATAAACTCCTAATATATTTTAAAATTTGAAATTAAAAAAATCTCTTATAATTTAAGCCCACCCAACCCACCATCCAAAAATAATTATAACAGGTATATAAAATATACTCCTTTAAAAATATAATATAATTATTTTAGCATTTACTCATTTAATATTTTAATATAATTACTCAAAATAATTAATTATTTATCTTAAACATAATAATTTTACAAAAATAAAATAATGTAGATTTTAATAAATAAATGGTATGAGATATGATAACCATTTGTAATAAATAGTTACATAATAAAGATATATTAAAAATAATATGGTAAAATTATTATTTTTAACTATATTATTTTGAATATATCTTTATTATATAATTATTTAATGCAAATGGTTATCATATCTTTTACCATTTATTTTTTTAAATCTACTTTATTTTATTTTTGTAAAACTATTATCTTAAACATTTCTTATAGAATCATTTTTTTAATACCATGAAATTTATGTGTGATACAGTATAAGATATTATGTATTAGTTTTAGTATATATAACATAATATTAACCAAAAAGACAGTATATATCGTATCAAATAATATACATGGAATATATAGATGCACAAATCGGCATGTATCGAGATAGACTTAGATAAATTTATATTTTAATTATAATGTAGGTTTTTTTTTTGATAAATAATTAATTATTTTGATTGATTATATTAAAATTTTAAATGAGTAGATGCTAAAGTAATTATATTATATTTTACAGGAGTATATTTTATATATATCTATTATAATTATTTTTGGATGGTGGGTCAGGTGGAGTCAAATTGTAAGAGATTTATTTAATTCTCTTTTTTTTCAAATGTATTAGGGATTCATTGAAAGTATTTTATGATTATGGGTGATTTTTTGTAATTTTTGTTTGATGTGGATAATTTTTTAATTTAAGAAACTCATTTAGAGTGTTAATTGCAACTAATGGTATATGTTAGGATATTTTGTGAAATTTTACAAAGTTAGGGTATTGAAAGCAACTATCCCCAAAGGTTGGGATATTAGTTGCAATTTACCCTTATAAATAAAAAAACAAGTGGTCCCAACAAAATTTCCCCCACCCCATCTATTCTTTGCGTGTACCCCCAACCTAATTTTTTTTAAAACCCTAACCACTCCGTACAAATCAGAGACGATGGCAAAGAGGCGATGGTGATCCCGACGGCCTTTGGAATCCGGCAGCGGCGGCATCTGAAATCCGGCGGCGGTGCGATGATGGCGGGTACCACCCAGATCCGGAGAAATTGGAGAGGTCCCTCGCCTTGCCGCACCTCCCATGGCCACCCTCGCTCGGATTTGAGGTCGGAGCCACCCAGATCTGGAGAAGTTGGAGGTCCATCGCTCGGATTCGAAATGCGGTAATCGGAGCCGGACTGCTTTCATTCACGAAGATGATGGCCAGCACCGGTTATCGATGGGTCGAGCCCTTGCAGCAAACGACTGGCCTGGATCGAAGGCGCGACTCGGAGGTGCTAAACGACACTGCTTTGGAGAGGATGAGGAGGAGGCGGTTGTGGATGAATCAGCCGTGACAGAAATTACTCAAATTATGGATCAAATTAACGTGGGACCTCCAACTTCGTTGCTCGGATCTGCTGTGGGATTTGACGAGGTTAGAAATTAATCAAATTAGGTAATTGCGGATTGTTTGGGATGCTAATGATACCAAACACCGGAATAGAAATTTCAAAGCTATGATCGGCTATTCGTTGATTTAGGTTTTCGTTAAATTGTTTTTTTCAATTTGATCTATATTGTTAATGTCAAATCTTTTTTGCAAATGTAAATTGTGTTCACAGCTATATTTTTCTAGTTTTATTCTCCATTAATTTCACGTTCAGAGTACTATTCGACAAGTTCATAGTTTTTATTCGTTGATAATAAGGAATTATTCATATATACGTGGATAATTAGATGTTAGAAATCAAGAATAATATTTAAATAATCTTTCAACCTAGCGAATAATTACTATCAACTTAACAAATAATTACTATTAACCTAGCGAATAGTTGAAAAATTGACCAACCCTTTTGCTATTATCTAAATGATAACTTCTATTTACAAACGAATAATAACGATCAATTTAGCGAATAATTACTATTAATGTGGCGAATAGTTGCAAAGTTGACCTACCCTTTTGTTATTATGTAAACGATAACTACTCTTTACACACGAATAATAACTATAAGTTAGCGAATAATTAATATCACTTTATCGAATAGTTCAAACAGTGCACCACACAAAAAAACAACGTTACCCCACAAAAAAAAACGTTACGCCACATAGTGCAAACAAAATCTGGAAGTTCAAAGTCATTATTCGTTGATAATATGGAATTATTCGGTAATTTTTTCATTATTATTCATCGAAAACACAGTGCAAGCAAAATCACCGCCTCCAAAAAAAATGTTACCTCACAAAAAAAAAACACACACGCTTCCACTTCAACAATTTATCTATAAAAGTGGTGGGACCTACTCTTTTTTATTTAAATAAAAAGAGAAACTCTCAATTAATCTTAGGGGACTACTTTTTAGAACAACCTATTTTTACTTTTTAGAGCACAATAACTTTACCCTTGAAATTCTAAAAAATTACACCATAACCTCTACTCCTCTGCACTCCTCTTTCTCTTTCAGATATGGCAAAACTTGCTGCTTCTCTCCCTAAAATTATCTCCTCCTATTTTGAATCTTCAATCCGATTGAATACCCAATTAATATGTTATAGCCTACTGGCGTCTCCACCACCCAAACCCTCACCGGTGCGGCCTTCACATCCACCAATACAACCCCTCCGACGCCCCCAACCACCGCGCAAACCTTCCCTCCGGCCGCCGCAATCTGTTGGGCGCCCACCAGCACCGGCGACTCGAACACCTCCACCCATTCTCCCCCCTCCCAATCCCACCGGTTCAGGGCACCCTTGTCCTCGTCCACCACATAGATCTCCTCCTCCGCCATGGCCGCCGCCGGGCCTTCATTAATTTAGCTTAAAATTCAATCTAGATTTGATAGTAAACAATTAATTGATGTTTTTATTGAATTTGGAGGGTTGAAGTTGATTCAAACTTGCTAAAGATCCATCGAAATTGTCGAAAAAAAAAATCCATCATTAATGGAAAATGCTCTGTGCGCAGCGTGCGCTGGTGTGAGAGAGAAGAAGAACGTACTGTTCCCCTTTTCTTTTTGGAGTATTAAGGGGCTTTTTAGCCCGGTTCTAAAAAGAACCGAGCTAAAAGGTCCCCTTTTTTAATATTCACATAACCCCTTTTAGCTCGGTGCAGTTTATAACCGAGCTAAATAACCCTGGTCGTTGCGACCAATCTTTATTATGGTCGTTGCGACCATAGTAGCGCATGCCCGATACTCCTTGGTCGTTGCGACCCATTTAACCCGTGGTCGCTGCGACCAAATCCACATGTGGTCGTTGCGACCATGACATGCGCTAAAGAGCAAAAATACCTTGCGCTAAACGGAATTCGCGTGTTAATCTTATCCATCCATTTCAAATTAATTAATGGCCTATATTTGTTAACACTTCACATCGTAAGGGATAAAGACACATGACCCAACCTCTATATATATATATATATAGCATCAACATCATTTAAATACTCCCTCCGTTCGGAAATATAAGATCTTTTACTTTTTGGCACGTAGGTTAAGGAGCTAAATACTATATAAAATATTAATTTTTTTAAAATTAATTTTTTACAATATAACACTTTTTATTAATAAGTATTAAAATGTAAAAAAATAATTTTAAAAAAATCAATATTTTATATAGTATTTAGCTCCTTAAACTACGTGCCGAAAAGTAAATGATCTTACATAGAAGCAGGGTTTGACAGATGGTCTTGAGAACACGCATGAGGAGATAGATATAATATAATGGCATCAAACAATGCTACAAACTTAAATTTTATGGTAAGGGGTAAGAAATCATACAATATAGTTGCCCTATTGAACTATCATAGAGAGAAATTGACAAAATTGTTACAAGAAAGAAGGGTGTAGACTAATAAAAACAACAAGCTAGAACATACCATGTTCAGAAAATGAATGGTTTCCAATTTGAAGTCGTGGAAGAAGGGACAACAACAGTGGTTGATTTCTCAACAATGGCATGCACTTGTAAAGTGTTTGACTTAAAAAAGATCTCATGCATACATGCTCTTGCTGCTATAGACCACCAAAAAGGCTCTATAACACATTTAATTGGCAGCTTGTACACTAATGATGCTTGGCAATTAGCGTCCAATGAGACAATTTTTCCAGTGTTGCAAGAGAATGAATTAAATATTCCTATACAAATAAAGAAGATCAAACATTTACACCCTCTAAAAAGAAAAAGAAGCAGATGACCAAGTACGAAAAAAAAAAGAAAATATGAATTGGATCAAGAATTCAGAAGGACAACCCATAGTATACAGTGCCTCAAAAGAGAGCAGAAACAAGAGGACAATCAACTGAGAAAGGATGAAAGAGAGCTGACAAAGGATAACATATAATTGACAAAGTATGACAAATAGTTGAAAAAGCATGATAGCTGATCAACAAAGATGAGATCAAGTAACTGAGAACAGAGCATCTAGTCACAAATACCTATTATATAATTACTTTTTTTTACTAATCAACTCTTATATAATTACCTTTACAGCATATTGTATATTTAAAAGAAGTTAGCATATACAATTAAGTCTAAATAACATACATTGTTTTATGAATAAAATATAAGTCTAACAAACATAAATAGATTTATTCATTATAAATCAACACAAAAGATCTAACACACCTGAGTTCACAATAACAATAAAGACCAATAAAATCTTTCCCCAACTCCTCATTTTCAGCTCCTTCATTGTCTACATCACCACCTAAATCAACCACTTCATTAACATACCTCCATTGTCTGAATCACCATGATTAGTAAATTTTTTAGCATCTTTCGCCCACACTTTGTCAGCTTCATTAACACCTTTGTTAGCTACATTAAACACTTTGTCAACTTCTTTCATCGTTATGTCTGCCCCCCCCCCCCCCCTCTTTGCCAGCTCCTTTAAATACTTTGTCAGCTCCTTAAGCTGATGAAAATATGAAGAGGGCGAACCCTTCTCAATAATTTCACACACTTCAGAATAAGAATAAAGATTACACCATGCAGGAAACCTCTCTTCATTAGTTAACCAATATCTTATTTCCTACAAAACACAAACATAACAACATAACCTAGATAACCAATAAGAAAGACAAAAACAATGAACAAAAATAAATTGGAAAAATCAAAAGAAAATACGCACATTGAACTGAATTTTATATGATTCCAACTCAGAAACAGTAGCTACTATACATAATATAAGATAAAAAATGGAATTAAACAATTCATGAAACGAATAAAACCCTAATAAAAAAACCACATTGAAAACACACTAACCTTTACATGCCATTCTTGATTCAGGTATTGAAATTGTTTGAAATGACGATAGTAAGAGGAAAGAAGAGGATCATTTCTAAGCAAAGAGATAGAGCGAGAGAGAGAATTTTAAGAATATCCGTCCTCGAGCGATTTATTTTATTCAAATCTTTCGAAGCAAATTCTGGCATCATTTTAAATCGGATTTTCAGACGGATTTTATTTTCTCTTTCAGATTCCGAGTTGGAAAGAGTATTTGGATTTCATTATTTTATTTCGGTTTCAAAGGTTCCATTTAAACTTTGATTTAGTAGGGATTGGTTCGAGCGAGCGGGTTTCGGGATTCAATTTTTAGATTTTTGAATTTTGACATGGGACCACCTCCAAATTCTTTTCTTTTCCCTTTTCTTCTCTCTCTCTCTCTCTCACTTGCTCTTCTTAGTCTCGTTCCTCTCCTTGCCAAAATAACACCAACACAACACACCTCCCTCATTCCCATCTTGCGCCCTCTATAAATAGAACCTTACCCAACTCTAAACCCTTCATCCATAAAGCACAAAACCCTCAGCCTCCTCTCTTCATTTCTCACACCCAAAACAGCCAAGGAACTCCTCTTTTGAGCCCCGTTTTCAAAGCCAAAACAACCACCTAAAACCACCACAAGCCACCAACATTTTTACCTTATTCCTCTATTTTATTTCCGCCTTGACTTGAGCCACCAACAGACCACCACCACCCTCGTTTCTTTGTCGTTCAGCAGCCCAGAAAAGTTCCCATTTAAGCCCTGAAGTGAGCCACAAAACGCAGCCCCCATTGCCCTGTTTCATTACCGAGAGCCACCATAAATCGCCACCATTCCACCCTCCTCCCCGAGCAACAACAGCAAGGAGCTTCCCTTGATGTCGATGAACCCCCAGGAGTACCACCAGGCCAAGCCAGAAGTCGATCGAGCCCATTCGTGAGCCCCTTCCCCTGTTTTCTTCTCGTGTAAGGCCCAGAGCAACACTCCTTCCCCGTCGTTGAGCTCGGAATCCACAATCGAAGCCCTAGAGTTATTCTCAAAGTCACTCTATGATCTGTGACATGATTAATTAGCTTGCTTGCTGTTGGTTTATTGCTTTTCTTATTATGCTATTCCACGTAAGTGCCCTAGGCAGCTTACTCAGTTTGGATTCTCATGCCTATTGTTGCATTTTATGTTATGTGTTGAAACTACATATTGAATGATCATGTAGTATCCTGCTTAGGTTGCACAATTTGAATGAGCATATGTTTACTCTATGTGTTTGGTAGAAGGGCCATTAATTGTGAGTCATAGAGTCGTTGATATGGTCATAGGATAGCCCAGCCCCATCGGGGTTGTCCTGATAGAGTAATTTGAGAGCATGATTTCAATTATATATATATATATATATGATTGCAGCGGTGAACGAGTGTCCAACCCCGGCTAAGGTGTGGACTGAGGCATGAGATATATTGCAGCACCAACTGGATCGTCCAGCCCTGACTGAGCCGGACATCCAGCCCCGACTGAGGCATGGATCTGAGATAGATGTGTGGCCCTGATTGAGGCGGACATTCGGCCCCGGCTGAGGCGGATAAGAGAGAGATACCCCGCCCTGACTGAGACATGTGTTTTGAGAGATTGGGTCATGCCACTTGGCATTCCGTGTGGGCCCATTTAATGCATTTCTGTTATTATATATATATAAACTATTAGCATGCCTTGTGTGTTTAAATTCTCGTACTACATTATAACATTATTATTATGTATAACTCATACTATGTGGTCTTAGCGAGGACTTCCGGTCCCGCATGCATGACTCGATCTGATTCCTTTACCCCGTTCTTTATTTAAAGGTTTTTCTGCAAATCTTTTGATGCTTTGTGCTACTTGGCAGGGATGTTCCTTATGGCGCTGTATGAGCAAGAGACTAACTCGGACCCCACTTTACTTTTGGGATTCTTATTTGATCGTATTTTGGTTTTGGCCTGGCTCCGTCGCGGCAACTATGGATCATATTTGTGTTTGCTTACATTTTGAACTAAATCTATTTTTTAAGACTTAAAATCCTAAGACAGGTCTCGATCCCTAATGGACCTAACTGGGTTTTAGTGTCCAAAATCCCTCTTTTCAAACTAACTCTTTGGTTTTGAAATCTCAACCCGTACTTGGATTGCAAGATCCGAACGAAGGTATCCGACCTTTGAAACATAACTCAAGTTTTCTAACTCGGGCCGTTACAATGTTGGGATCATAGTCAGGTTGCGCAATCCAAGTACAAATTGGTTGGGAAAAGATTTTGAAAAACTGCCCAATGATTTTAAAGGATTTTGAACGGATTTCAAAGGAGAAAAATTAACTTAATGAAAGAAAAAAAATGCGTTTATTTGTATCAAGCTTTCTAACTTGAGTGATGAGTATAGGATGGGATAGAACACGTGGGTAGAAAGGTGATAGACCATCCCTATGGATGAAGACTCGGGGATTGGTAGGAAAAAACTAGCTTTATACTTTACAGAGGGCGTGGAAGACTCCAAGGAGTTTGCACCACGATGGTTAGAGTAGCGGGGTTAGGGTATAGAGATCGGGAGGTAGTTGCCCCCTCCGGTCAGTTTCCCTCGAAGGGAAGCTTCTAGATAGCCTCTATGATTTATAAACTAGGCCCGAGGGCGATCCCCATCGAAGGGGATTAAATTAATTATTGTTGACTATTTCTGTGTTATGTACTATTGAGCAAGAAATCTGTTGTTATATTTTGACTGTGTATTGCATCTCTATACGAGCGGGATAGGCGTGGAACCCTTCCTTATTGTATAGTTAAAGTTTCTGTCTTATGGAGCAGTTTCTTTCATTATTCGCTTCTCGATGTCATTTCCTTTTCATTCTGCCTTCTGTTCAACGAAGTTGGGTTAATGTTGATGATGGTCGAGGGGTGTATGTTCCTGTCATTCTAATTTCCTCCCCTTTTATCTTCTTCCATGTCTCAAATGGAGGTTCTGATCAAGTCATTCTTTATAGTGTTGAAGTCTTTCATGGAAAATGGAGTTGGGGATCTAATCATGTTTAGGAATTAGGTTCGGGTTCATTGATTACTTGGGTGTGTGATGGAGTATGGTACTTGACACTATAGGTCATGCCACGAGATAATTAATGTACCAGAATATCAAACCTTGAATGATTCTAAGTTTATGGAGTGGGTTGTTTTGTGGAGTCATCCTCCTCGATTTTCACAATGGTAAACTAGTGTCTCCTTGTCATGAGATTCTAGAAAAAACCTACCATCCTCTTTTGGGGATTAATTTAAGTGCCCTTCTATGTTATGAAAATGAGTCGTACAAGCATTCCACGAGAAATGGGCTACTGAGTCAGTAGGGTAAGTTGACATTGCCCTTGGAAATCTCTATTTAGTTATAATGGTAGCCCTCTTTGTATTTAAATGACTTGGTACATTACTGTGTTAAATACATGCCCTGTACAAATATTTATTGATTTACACCCATGTACATGTACCCTTTATGTCTATGTGAAATCACACTATCTTAGTTGTTAAATGTGTATATATCATATTTTGCATGTCCGCACCGTTCATCTAGTCATTTATATCATATAGGACCCATGACTTGTGGCTTGTGTAAATTCATACCCTACCTACATTATGGTTTTCTCTTTCTTAAAATAGGATCCTGATAGTCTTGTCATTCTTCCCTACATCTCTGCTATATGATCCTTTTCATTGTTTAATCTTGATAGACACAATTAAAGCATTAGTGTGTATTTCGTCGAACGTTAATCCTGAGGTAATTATCAGTTAGTGCCATGCCTATCGCATCATCACTCAATATTGTTTCTTCATGCCCCAGGACATTATTTTATGCTTTTGTAAATGAATAGTCTAGCACCCTGCATGTTCACTGATGTAAATATTTAGTGTTATTTTATTCACATATTTTGACTTCATATTCCATTCGATTCCTAAAGTAAAGGTTAAAAATAATGCAAATTTGTGTAGAATGAGCTAACGTGTAAGAAAGAGAGTCTACACAAGTTTTGGTCTAAATATGTAGGAATTAGAGCAGAATTAGAGTCGAAATGAAGAAGCCAAGCGAAATAGAAAGGAGGTCGATCTCGACCTGTCTGGTCGATATCGACTGAAGAACTCGACGTGGACCCTGAGCGTTGAGAAAGACCACAAAGAACCACTCACTCGAAATGCACTCACATCGAGTGAAGATGTCGACATCGACATGGCTCCAAAGATCGAGTGAAGTGAAGTTTGTCAAGCCAAAACAGAGAACTCGATATCGACTCACCTGGTCGATATCGAGTGGAAGCCGACACGGTTTGCACGTGCTTCGAGGATGCAGATTTGGAAATCTATCTATTAAGCCACGGTTTATTACATCTTTTTAGATAGATTATGTCTTAGGGTTGTTGCCTTTTTACCCTAAGATATTTATTAGTTATTTAGATATTTACCTTAATAATGATTTATCCTACTTGTTAAGGATAGAGTTTAGATAGGAGTTTTAATAGGATTAAAACTACTTTCCTTGGCTAGCAAGGATTAGTAGGCTATAAATCAAGCCATAGGGGCTGGTCTTTTATTCATTAAAAAACACAGAGATCATATCTCACAGTAGAGTTAGAGTTTAGAGAAGTTTTAGGGTTTGGCGTTTGCGAAAGCCGACGTTGGATTTTAAAGTTTCGAAGTTTCAATGAATGCAAGTTTTCTTCTTTACATCAGTGGTGTTTGTTGCGATGAAGTGTGAGTAGTTTCCCAAAGCTTCTAGGGTCGAGGTGAGCCCGACGTTAGCCATGCGTGTTTGAGGTAAGTATTTGATAGTGATATCGTTGTGTCTATATCATCTCATGCGATTCTATGATTAGTCCTTATCGCAAGAAAAGGGATTCATGTTAACAACTTGGGTTATAAAAATAAATTTGGTAGAGACAATTAGGTTTATTTCCAAGAGTATTCATAATCATTGGTGTACGGCGAAAGCTTGTCCCTCGGGTGAGATAGCGCAATTGTCCATCTTATTTACCTTATTGCATGCATTGGTTAACGTTTTGGTAAACCCTAGCCTTAGGAGTTGCCTTTCTTTATATATTTTATTCATAAAAAATGTGCCTTTTCTGTCCAATACTCCTCCATCCATTCTATTGTCTTCGGCCTTCTTTACCGAAAAAAACTAACCTCACTGCAGGAACCACTCGATATCGACATCTTTGGTCTATATCGACATCTCTATTCTTGGTCGAAGTTTGTTGTCTCGACTTCCCTTTGTTCCTGTTGTTGAGATCGATATCGAGTACATCACTCGAAATGGAGTCCCTTGTGTCGACTGGAAGTTTTCTGATCCAGGTCGACTTCGTTGCCGACATCGATATCGACACCCCTAGTCGATATCGACTCCTTGTTTTTGTCTTTGAAGGTTTTCTATTGTAGTAGAAATCGACAGCCTAGTTCGATGTCGAGTCCACTACTCGAGATCGAGGCTTCTAGTCGATCAAGACGTGAGATTTCAAAAACTATCTAGGATCCCGCTAAACGCTTCTTTGTGAATCGATCCTGACTACCTACTACTACAGCGGGAGGAATTCTTGAATTTTATTTGCACGGATAAAGGATTGGTTTGCGTTTATATTTATATTTGTTTAACTCAATTCCTCCTCTTAAGAAATTGGCGCTGTTGCCGGGGAAGCGATCAATGTCGCCCTAATAGCCACTCGATATCGAACACACATAGGAGATATTTAAGTTTAGGTTCTTAGTTTATTACTTTCATAAAAATGCACAAATTTAAAAAAAATAGAAAATGTCAAAAAGAACAAAAAAAATATATGCATATTTACATTTTAAGTTCGTTTTTAAACTCTACCTAGATGTCCTATGATGAGAACTCAATAGCTGACTTGATCATGTAAATCCTATGGCATATTTGGATGGTTTAGCCTAAGTCCTTAAAATGGTTTTTATGTAGATTGTGAACTTGTGATGAAATTGAGCACATATGATCCTAAGCTAAAAAGCAAAATCCAACAAAATTGTCCTAGTGAGAATTTTGGCCTATAGGGAGAACATTAAAAATCTCTTTTCTTTCGTGAGTGTATTTACTCTTCCTATGCATCTCTAAATGTTGTGATGGTATTCAAAGCCAATACATATATATATATGTTTATGTTTACGAGAATTAAATGATGGAGGCATCTTTTAAGCCATTTTTATCATCTCTTTACCTACTCTACATTATCTCTGCTTGAAGAGAGAACATTAGCCTGAGGCTTATATTATAAACTCCATAAAATTTTCCCTAGTCGAATTGAGCCTGACCCCTATTTGGGAATTGAGACTTAGATTGGTTAGAATAATGCATTGTGGAAAGAAAGTGCATATTGTTTAGTTTTGAGCAAGGAAAATTTATGGGTTGGTATATATTTGCATCTTGTCACATGTTGTAAAAAGGATTTTTGGCTCACCATATAAATGCACATATTATTTATTTAATTTTCGTTTAAGAAAATCGGAAAAAAAAAGAAAAAAAGTTATTATATTAGTGCATGAGCCAATTATTCCTTAGTTCTTTTATTTCTTACAAGATTTATATTTTTGTGAGCATGATAGAGTTTGAAAGAAGGTTGATGAGCATTATAGAAAGAAAGTTTGGTTGTACATCATTGTAGGAGATATGGTTTGGATAACTTGTGTTAAAGTTTAGGAGTCTTGATTCCCAAATTTTATAAACACCACATAGCCAAATAATTCCATACCCTTTATTTCTTAACAAGCCCATTACAACGCCGGCGAATGGAGTCTTCTTTGAAGTCTTCCATTGACCGAAAGTACTCCTGATGGTTCTTATGGCATTTACATAATTGGTTGCGAAGTGGATTGTTATAAATTGCAATGTTTATGAGATTGTATATTGAATCGAGTTGAGAGTTGATCTTCGTAGCCTAAACACATGAGAGTTGAGTGCAAACACATTATCCCTATGAGTTTGGATTCCTAAAGTAAAGGTTAAAAATAATGCAAAGTTTATGAGATTGTTTTGACTTCATATTCCATTCGATTCCTAAAGTAAAGGTTAAAAATAATGCAAATTTTTGTAGAATGAGCTAACATGCAACAAATAGAGTATGCACAAGTTTTGGTCTAAATATGTAGGAATTGGAGCGGAATCGGAGTCAAAACGAAGAAGCCAAGTGAAACAGAAAAGAAGGTCGATCTCCACCTGTCTGGTCGATGTCAACTGAAGAACTCGACGTGGACCCTGAGCATCGAGACATACCACAAAGAACCACTATAGAAGCACTCGACATGAACTCACATCGAGTGAAGATGTTAACATCGACATGGCTCCAGCGATCGAGTGAAGTGAAGTTTGTGGAGCCAAAACAGAGAACTCAATATCGAATCACCTGGTCGATATCGTGTGGAAGCCGACACGGTTTACACGCGCTTTGAGGATGCGGATTTGGAAATCTATCTAGTAAGCCACAATTTATCACATCTTTTTAGATAGATTATGTCTTAGGGTTGTTGCCTTTTTATCCTAAGATATTTATTAGTTATTTAGATATTTACCTTAATAAAGATTTATCCTACTTGTTAAGAATATATTTTAGATAGGAGTTTTAGGAGGAATAGAACTACTTTCCTTGGGTAGCAAGGATTAGTAGGCTATAAATAAAACCCTAGGGGCTGGTCTTTTATTCATTAAAAAACACAGAGATCATATCTCACAATATAGGTAGAGTTTAAAGAAGCTTTAGGGTTTGGCGTTTGCGTAAGCCGGCGTTGGATTGTAAAGTTTCGAAGTTTCAATTAACGCAAGTTTTCTTCTTTACATCAATGGTGTTTGTTGCGATGAAGTGCGAGTAGTTTCCCAAAGCTTCTAGGGTCAGGGTGAGCCCGACGTTACCTATGCGTGTTTGAGGTAAGTATTTGATGTTGATATCGTTGTGTCTATATCATCTCCTACGATTCTATGTTTAGTCCTTATCGCAAGAAAAGGGATTCATGTTAACAACTTGGGTTACAAACATAAAATTGGTAGAGACAATTAGATTTATTTGCAAGAATATTCCTAATCGTTGGTGTACGGCGAAAGCTTGTCCCTCGGGTGACATAACGCAATTGTTTGTCTTATTTACCTTATTGCATGCTGTTGTAATGAGGGTAGATCGATTCTTTACTCACTGCAATCAAATATATTTATACTCGAATCCCTCTAAAGTATAGTGGAAATCAAGGTCGATCCAAGGGAGTATGTCAACGGTTCTCTCCTAGTTGCTTTTATGGTTGAAAGTAGGGGAAATATGTGGGAAATATAGGTGATTGTATCGGCTGAAATAGGTGTGAAACTTTACTTCAATTGGTTCAAGAAACAATTTTCGAATGCAAAGTATGAGAGAGAACTTCCAAGATTGGGGTTAACCACAACAACAAACATATGCATGAATTGGTGAATCATAGTAAAAATCATGCTTTCCTAAGTCAAACAAAATCAATCTACTTCCGTATAAAGACTTGGGTTGACTCTAACCTCTTTCTTAGTTAGGTTTCTTTAATTATCATCAAAGATCCCTAATTACTATCAATGTTAAGAATTTTCTCTTGTGAATTCAATTGCAACAATGAATTTCCTGAATTTTCATCTAGGATTAAACACTTAGGTCAAGGCATCACATAACATAGATTCATTCATTGACACATTGGGCTCACCCCAACCCTAGAAGGTAACAAAACTACTCACACATGGCAAAGGAAAACATGTTGAAATTGAAAGGGAACAAATTCTGAAAATTGCATAAAACAAAACCTTAGACTCTCGTTCAGTCTTCAGCTTCGAAAACTCCAAACTCTTCCCTAATTCTGCTGTATATTCAGCACGATAAAACTTGATATATCTCAGCCTCTATTAGGCTTTATTTTATAGATAAAACTAAAACTTAATCTCCAAGGAAAGAGATTTTATCTAACTAAAATAATATCTTCATATCTAATCTATATCTAAATAGGATAGAATGAATCTAGGTTTATCTGTTTAAAAGATCTCAAACGAGATTTAGATGAAACCCTAATTAAAAAGGCCCAAAAACAGCCCATCTGCTGTCGCACAGATTTCCAGCAGATCCGCATCAGGGTCGACGTCGAGGTATCTGTTCAAATGCAGTAACTTTTGTTTTCCTTCAGCTTTTCGACTCTGTCTTCAAACGCACTTTTCTGAGTCCTCGTTAATCGGATTGACACATATAAATATGCTTTGGAAAGCTATCTTCGAGGACTACATCTCTCATGAAGGCTACAAAACTTGATTCGAAGTGATGGAAGGTGAAAATAAGGCTTTTCTCCAGCTGCACCACTTTTCACTCTTGCTTAGCTTCTCCTATGCCTTCACGGTTTTCCTTTAGGCCTCAAAGTGCATCTAAACTCTTCCAAATCAGCTCCAAAACCTATAAAAATACCACCAAAGCTTGTGTAGACTCCATATCTCAAATAATACGAAAACTAACACAAACGAAACTCTTTCCCAACAAAAAACCTAATAAAAGGACTTAAATGAAATGAAATCATGATGCAAAATAAGACTAAAAATGTGGACATCAAAACACCCCATACTTAGACTTGCTTGTCCTCAAGCAATAACCAAACAATAACCACTACCTATGATACATCCTTCAAGTCTTCGCCCTTTGTCAAAAAGCAACGTCATGAGAACAAGTGGGCAAAACGAATCAAGCTAGCAAACAAATGTCATCACACATATCTAGGCAACCTTAAGTAAAGGCAACCGAAATCCAACCTTACAAGGATGCATGTGTTTCGCTCAACTATCAATGTGTTTAGGCTTGAAGTCTATCTCTCAACTCAACCCTTAATGGAAAAAGCTTCAAAGACATTGCTATTTATATCACAAATCTCTCTACCGGAGACGTCAAAACAAATCAAAATCATCAAGAGGACTTATGGCTTAATGATAGGCTTCAAAGAAGCCTTCATTCGGCCGGGTTGCAATGGGGCATGGTATGAAATAAAAAGGCATGTAATCATTTAGGCTTAGTGGTGCTAAAAATCCAGGAATCAAGACTCCTAAATTTCTAACTCATCTCAACCAATCAATTCTTCCAATGATTCTGCACCTATACCAAGCTTATCGTCTCTAAAAAGGACCTTCAACCCATGAAACATACTTTCATGACCACCAATTTCGTCCCTTGCTCATATATATAAACTAAGCTCTTACTAATCATCCTATATTTTTTTTCGGCATATACTATATGCATACATTTTTTGGAGCCTCATATAATATGAGGTATCTCGCTCATCTTACACAATATCTCCTAGAAGATTTTACTCAAAGCTCATCAACTTAGCTTCTTCCTCATCAACTCAACTCCATAAACTTCCAACCCACTCTTAATCCTAATTCTCGGATAAGGGTCACGCTTACAATAGGCTAGTAATCAATTTGTGGAGCTAACAAAGAATAGGCCAAGGCTCGAATGGGCTTCAATCAAGGATAATATGCAAGGTACGTGAATGAATGGATGAAAATATGGCTAAGAAAAATATAAGTCCTCCATCATCTAATTTCAATAAGCAATGAACTACTATCTCATAATTGGCTTCAAAAAATGGATAACCACATCAATGTCAAGAGGTAATCACATAAGGAGAGTACACCACACATAAAAAATGGAGGGAAATATAAATATGAAAAACTTTCCCTTATAAGGCCAAAAATATCTCACTAGGACATAAATTGGTTGGATTTCAATCACCTCTACCTAAATTTATATGTGCTCAATTTAGAATTGCAAGTTACGTTCCCACATAAAAAAAACTTTTTCAGAAGACTAGAGCTAAACCATCCAAGCATATCATAGGTTTTACATGATCAAGTTAGCTATTAGGTATCATCATTGGACTTCTAAGTTAGGTGCCTCTCTTTTTTTTCTCTTTTTTTTTTCGAATGAGACTATGCTATACTAAAATACTAACTTTATAGGAATATGAATGCAAATGCAGAAATTATACCAAATTTGATGCAAGTGCCTAGTTGAAATATGCAACTGGTGCTAAACTATTACAACCCAGTTCTAGGGTCAAACTTGCTAAACATGGAGTTATTGCCAAGGTTATACCAGAGTCAAACAATCAAAACAAAGTCAAGCAAACAGAACAATCACTTAGTAGCTAGCCCAGTACCCAAAAAGACATCAAAATGATAAGAAGAAAAACATCAAAATAGCAACCCAAAATACCCATCCCATGCTTGAAATAGACAATGTCCCCATTGTCACAAAATAGAAAAGAAAAGGGGAAGGGATTACTGTGGAATGTGCAGCGTGACCAATGGTTAAACGACCGTTGTTATCGGGATCATCGTGATGGTAGCGTTGGTACCTCCTTTGGCACTTGGGTCGAGGATTCGGCGGGGGCCCAGGGCGGAAACGGTTGCCAGGGTGAAGGTTGGATTGCCACTCGACAAACTTCCCAACAGTCCACCACCTCTCATCATTCGTCCTACGGTCTTGTAAAATCACCTCATGGATAGCTTGGATCTCGTAGGCAAGACGGTTGTGCTGTCGGTTCATTTCACTTGCTAGGCTCTACACAAAAGTTCTTAATTCGAACATAAGGCCCTCAAGCCTAATCAGTGTGGAGGGGATACTATTTCTGTCGTGGCTACTCTGTCCCTCTTCATGGTCGGGAGATGGAGAGTCAGAATCACTAAGAAAGATGAGAGGCGTCTTCTTAGGGGCACCCTCAGTAGGAGCGGAATTGGTGGGTGATGTAGGAGAAGGAGCCTCTGGTGGTGGCGTTTGGGGAGCAGATGGCATGTCTTCAGGGTGCTCAAATCGTGAGGTTCGACGTCGGAGCAATGGGTCCTCTACAGGGGTAATATTAAGGGGATAGTCAGATTGAGTCCATACCTTAAACCAGTTTGGGAGATGGAGTAGGTCACCATGTTCTAGAGCAATGGGGACTCGGCGAGAATAGGAAACGAAGCCTGAGTCGACCTTCGCCAAGCCCTTAGTTAGAAGCAAGTAGGCAGAGTCAATCTGCTGGACCTTCTTGGCGGTGTAGCATGACGTATCCCCCCCCCAAAGCTTGAGCAAGGACGGTAATCATGCCGCCAATGAGAACCTCTCTAGTGAAGTTCCTGTAGTCACCAACATGCTTGAGCCACGCGTAAATAAGATTCATCCAAGGCTGGACGTCGAAAAGCATGCGATGCAGGCAGTCTAGCTCGGTGTGGATGAGCCTGGAAACCTCATTTCGAGCCCAAATTGTACTCCCTAGGACCCTGAGGATGATATGGAAGATGGGGTACACGACATCAGCGCATCGAATGCCGCCTGTAGGGATGGTGGGCTGCCAAGTTATGTATTGCCATATCGGCAATACCTGTTGCTGTGTGATCTCCAGATAATGCGTAAATCCAAAGTGTGCAACCATTTCTTCCATGGTAAGCTCATAGCACTTGTTAGCAAGATGGAATTTGATCTTTCCTTCATCAGCAGTGGAGGAAGGGACGTTTAAAGTTGCCATAAATTCAGCTGTGAGAGTGGGGTAGTGTTTCTCAATCGGCTGGAGTAGCCTAGCTGCACCAATATTGTCAAAAGCTTCCGCAATCGCATCATGTAAGCCCAGCGCTTACATGTCTTCATGGTGATACCAACGGGCTTTGAAGACACGAGAGCGGATTTTGTTGAAGAGCTCGATCTCATCAGCATCCTCAAGGTCGACCACATGCATTGGACGGGGCTTAGGTGTTCGAGGGTGCTTGCATCTTCATGCTTTCTTCTTTGCCATTACCTTAAACAAAAAGACTCAAAACTATTATAGTGATCAAAAAACAAGATGCAAGGTTAATATAGCGAAACCAACAGAAGAATGCAAATAAAACACATAAAAAAGCTGAAATTCAAAGAAAGAAAGGGAAACCTAATCTAAAAAGAGAGACAAACTAGAGGTATGCACACAAGTGTTTCCAAAATCACCCAAAAATATCGAGTGCTCGAAAGCCAACAAGGACCCCATACTTATATCAAACTGTGCTTATGAAGATGATAAAGGGAAGGACATATAGACAAAGAAACAATAAGGGATATAAGGGGTATGTAAAACAAGAGAGCTTCATCAAGATCATCATCAAAAGATCTTTTAGCTAATCAAGAAAACCAAAGACTCTTATGGAAATGTCTATGTTAATTATCTATGTAAAGCGAAGGATTCAGCAAGATCTTGTGTAGGCAATACCTTCCGAATTTGAGATATATATAAAGGAACATTAAAAGCAAGGGAAATCACAACCAACACATAGAATTGTATGATCGGCCGAGGACGCATCATTCATATAATATACTCAATTTAAGCTTCAAAGGACTTACGTTCTGCAGTGTATGATTAGTGAGTATTGAAAGATCAAGAACTACAGAAAAGAAGGAATCCGGCCACCTTGGGAACTTGAGACAACATAAACATGCAACCCAAACCAAGTTTGACATCAAAAATCACAAAATCGTACATAAATCTTGACCCCAAAACCCCAAGTTGTTCAAAAATTGTTTCCGAATTCAAGATTAAAGTAAGAACAACTAAGAGAAACAGATTAGGGGTCATAATCATACCGAGATTGCTTAGAAAATTGAAGAAAAAGAAAGCTTGAGCAACGGGGGAGTTGAACGGTCTCGGGGTTACAGGATGGAGCACAGACGACGGCTCGAGTCCTCACTTGGTTCTCCAGGAGCGCCGCTGACGACCGAACACGGTGGGAGTAGCAACCGGCGCAGTGGCGGCCGGAATCGCCGTGGGCAGCGCAAAAGAGAGGGGAGCGCTGGTGCGGGTGGGTTTTGGCATGGATGGGACGAGATAGAAGTGGAGAGAGATAAAAAGAAAAGGGGAGGGGGTGTAATAAATACTGAGCATACCTGACCTTCCCGCTTCCGTTTCTTTGTCTTTTCAGTTTCTCCTCTTTTTTTTTAATAACCCGTATCAAAAATCTACCACCTGCAAAATAACAAACCTGTGTCACTTTTTCACTAAGTTAATCATTTAAAGAAAGAAAAATGGAAAAGGAAAAAAAACTAAGGAAAGAAAAGCAATATACGAAAAGAAAGCGAGTTGCCTCCCGTTAGCACTATGTTTAGAGTCGCTAGCCCGACTTACTTCCCTTTAATTAGAGATAATGAGTGCCCAAGAGGCGCGAATATCCTCATCGAGAGCCGCATTAGTATAGTATTTCTTCAACCGGTACCCATTAACTATAAAGATGGCGCCACTTTCATCCACAAGTTCCACGACACCATGAGGAAAGATTTTATGAACCACAAATGGTCCACTCCATCTAGATCGCAATTTTCATGGAAAAAGATGAAGTCTAGAGTTGAAAAGTAATACCTTATCACCCTCTTCATAGGTTTTGGGCACCAACTTTCGATCATGCCACTTCTTGGTCCGTTCCTTGTAAATCTCAGCACTTTCATAAGCTTTTAGCCTTAGTTCCTCAAGTTCTTGTAAATCAATGAATCGTTTCCGCCCGGCCTCATCGAGTTCTATGTTGAGCTCCTTAAGGGCCCACATCGCTCTATGTTCTAATTCGACGGGAAGATGACATGACTTACCATACACAAGATTATAAGGAGTAGTGTGAAGAGGCGTCTTGTATGCCGTTCTATAAGCCCATAAAGCGTCATCAAGCTTTGACGACCAATCCCTCCTTGATCGTGATACGGTTTTCTCCAAGATAGCCTTGATTTGTCGATTGGAGACCTCACCTTGACCACTCGTTTGGGGATGATAGGGTGTAGCTACACGATGATGTACCCCATACTTAGTCAAGAGCGCCTCAAAGCTTCTTTCGATAAAGTGGGAACCGCCATCATTAATTAGGACCCTACGAACACCAAATCGGGGGAAAAATGTTAGTCTTTAAAAATTTAGCCACCACTCGAGTGTCATTGGTTCGTGTGGCAATGGCCTCCACCCATTTGGAGACGTAGTCAACCGCCACAAGGATGTATTTATAAGGGCCGGAAGACGGGAAGGGGCCCATGAAGTCTATGCCCCAGACATCGAACAATTCGACCTCCAAAATCCCTCTGAGCGGATTCTCATTTCTCCATGTTATATTCCCCACTCATTGGCATTCGTCACATGAAGTTACAAATTCCTACACATCTCGAAACATATTAGGCCAATAGAACCCACTTTGACGGATCTTCGCAGTGGTTTTATAACTTTTAGCATGACCCCCGTAGGAAGAGTATGACAATGACGAATAATACTTTCTACCTCTTCTTCCGGAATGCATCGACGAAAAATATGGTCACTCCCTTGCTTGAATAAGTAAGGGTCATCCGAATAATACCTTTTGACATCATGTAGGAACTTCTTTTTACCTTGTGAAGTCAACCTTGGTGGGAGTTCGCCTCCTACAATGTAATTAGCATAATCCACAAACCAAGGTGTACTAGCCTTTATAATAAAGATGTCATGAGTAGGGCTAGAAACCGGGGTAAAGAAGAGTTCCTCATCTATACTTACCTCATCCGAAGCCTTAAATAACTCACAATTATTCCCCGTGGGAGGGGTCATCGACGAGGGACAGAGGGTCGACGTCGAGGGATTTTGTGCTTACAATGTTTCTGCAGTGACTTGTGCTGTGTAAATAGGTATCGACGTCAAGATTAGGGGGTCGTCATCGAGACCTGTGCTTACCTTTCTTACCTCTATTCGCATGAGACTCTCATCAGCTCGGGAGTCATTGATGGGTACCGTATCCTCTGATTATGCAATGTGCTTAGGTGGCAACCTAGAGAGGTTGTCAGCCACGAGGTTTTCGGTGCCTTTCTTGTCCTTGAGCGCACAATCAAACTCTTGAAGAAGAAGCATCCACCGGAGAAGCCTTGGTTTGGCGTCTTTCTTGGTCATCAAATATCTTAATGCGGCATGGTCGGTGTAGACAATAACCTTGGAACCAACCAAGTAAGAACAGAACTTCTCAAAAGCAAAAACTACGGCTAAAAACTCCTTTTCCATGGTGGTGTATCTTGTTTGGACGTCATCTAATGTTTTACTTGCGTAATAGATGGCGTGCAACTTTTGATCCTTCCGCTGTCCAAGGACCGCTCCTACAACATAATCACTTGCATCACACATGATTTCGAAAGGAAGTGACCAATCGGGTGATTACATGATTGGTGCCGTGACTAAGGCTTCTCTTAACCTATTAAAAGCATCAAGACACTCCAAAGAAAACTAAAAAAACAACATCTTTCATTAGTAGGTTAGTGAGTGGCTTAGAAATTTTGGAGAAATCTTGAATAAAACGGCGATAAAAACCAGCATGCCCTAAAAAGCTACGGACATCTTTTACCGACGTGGGAGGCGGTAGTTTCTCAATAAGCTCTATCTTGGCTCTATCCACCTCTATACCTCTCTTAGACACCAAGTGTCCTAGCACGATTCCTTCTTGTACCATGAAGTGGCACTTTTCCCAGTTAAGCACAAGGCTTGTCTCTTCACATCTCTTGAGTACCCTGGCCAAGTTAGCTAGACAAGTATCAAAAGTAGTACCATACACGGAAAAATCATCCATAAATACCTCCACAATATCCTCGATCATGTAGGAGAAAATTGCCATCATGCATCGTTGAAAGGTCGCCGGAGCATTGCACAACCCAAAGGGCATCCTCCTATATGTGAACGTTCCATAAGGACAAGTGAAGGTGGTCTTCTCTTGGTTGTCCGGATGAATGGGAATCTGCCAAAATCCTGAATAGCCATCAAGGTAAAAAAAATAGTCGTGTTGAGCTAACCTTTCTAGTACTTGATCAATGAATGGGAGTGGGAAATGGTCCTTCCTAGTGGTGCTATTGAGCTTTCTATAGTCGATACACATGCGCCAACTAGTAGTAGTCCTCTTAGGCAGAAGCTTGCCCCTCTCGTTCTTCTCTACGGTCATACCTCCTTTGTTTGGTACCACATGGACGGGGCTAACCCACTTGCTATCCGAGATGGGGAAGATAATTCCTGCGGCGACCATCCTTAATATTTCTTTCTTCACCACCTCCTTCATGTTTGGATTTAGCCTCCTTTGCTGCTCAATGGAAGGTTTGTGTCCTTCTTCCATGTGAATTTGGTGCATACATAACGCGGGGGAAAGGCTTTGATGTCCTCAAGTGAATATCCCAACGCTTTTCGATGGGTACGAAGTACCCTCAATAGCTTCTCCACTTCCTGCACACTTAGTGAAGCATTAATAATAACGCGGAAAGTGGAGTTACGGCCAAGAAATTCATACCTCAAAGTGTCGGGTAGTGGCTTTAGTGTCAAGGAGGAATCCTGGGGAATCAAGATGGGCTCCGCTTCCTCCGTCTTCATCACCTCTCCTACGAAATCAACTTCAATCCAGCAGATAGATGCATCCTTGTCGGAGATAGGAGTGTGCATCGACCATACATAAGCGGGCATTGAGGGTGGTAGGAACCTGTCCTCATTTAGTGAAGTTGCATGATAGGTCAATGTCGAGGCTGGAATGGTCATTGTCGAAGGATCAGTGACTGTCCAAACCTCCTGTAGAAACTTTTCTTCGGGGCAAAAGGTCAACACCAAGGTGCAGGGACACGACATCGAGGCATCTGTGGTATACCCGATCGTTTCTTCTCCTTCGTGCCCTCCATTTTCCTCAATAGTGGCTAGGAGTTCTTTGATAATGCATTCCTCTTCTTTGATGGGTTCATCATGGTTGTGGGCTTGTTCTTCACTTGGAAAGGAATCCATGCTTGTAGTAACCACCTTTACCTCCGTCTTCACTACTTCTTTCATTTCGGGGTCGAATTTGTACTCGACTACTTCATTCCCGACTTGAAAAGATAAGAGGCCTTTTCTTACATTTATGATTGCATCCGCCGTGGCTAAGAAAGGGCGTCCAAGGATAATGGGTACGTCGGGGTCGATAGGCTTGTCAAGTACGATGAAGTCGGTTGGCATGAAGAACTTACCCACTTTCACCGGTACATCATCCATCACTCCTGTAGGTTCCACGAATGAGTTGTCCGCCATAAAGAGCATGATGTTGACGGGTTCTAATGGTCCCATGTTGATCTTGGTCCATATGGAGAGAGGCATGAGACTCACACTTGCGCCGAGATCACACAAAGGTCTATACCTATGGTTGCCAAGGCCAATGGAGATGGTAAATTTGCCCGGGTCAACCCTCTTTTCGGGGAAGTTGATGGCGTTACAATCCTCTAAAATAGATCTCTTGTTGCTCAGAATTTCCTTTAGGAACTTGATGTACGCCAGCATCTCTCGAAAGGCTTCAGTGAAGGGGATTGTTACATTCAACCCTTGGAGGATTTTCACGAACCTGTTGAACTTCCCGTCGGTGGGATCCTTGAGAGCCTTTGATGGATAAGGAAGTTTGGGTTTTACCTTCTGAGTGGTCAACTCATCGGTTGTAGGTCCCTTGGTGGAAGTATCGATATTGACAGGAGTGGAGTCGACAATGGGTTGTCGTTCAAGAACCTTCTCAGGAGGATCATCGTCGAGACTTAAGGGTCGACGTCGAGGTGTTGTTTCACTTACAGTAGCTTCTGGAGTCTCCTGGGTGTCGAAGTCGTGGCTGGAATGGTTAGCCTCGACGTTACTATTGCATTGGGACTCACTTTCTCCCTTTGTTTCAGCCTCCTTTCCTGATGGAACCTTGCCACTTCTTGTTTGTACAGCAGAAACATGATGAGATTTGGGATTGGCTTTGCTTTGACCTGGTAGTAGGCCGGTTGGTTTTGGAATTTGAGCAGCTAGTTGACCTAGTTGGGTCTCCACGCTCTTTCTCCAAATATCAATATCTCCGAACCTTGCGTTCATTACTCTAAGTTGCGTGTTGACCTCTAAGTGAGACTGTCTAGCATCCGCCCTTGCCTCCGCTTGATCCTTCCTTAGCTCTTCCAAGATTGCTCTTATGTCATCCTTGGGTGGTTCACGCTCCGGATGTCCAGGAGGTCTATAGGCGGATCTTTGCTCTTGAGGAGAAGGGTAGTTACCCCCATTAGAATTCCCATCGTTCCGTTGCTGATAATAGCCTTGTCCTCTGTATGGACCTCTCATGTAGTTCACCTCCTCACAACTTTTAGCGGCTCTCACTTGATTGATATGTGGGCAAGCGATGGTGGTGTGGGTAGCGGACCCACACTCAATGCAAGGCTTGTTGTTGGAGAGAAACCTCACTTGCTTCTTTAGCTTCCTATTATCATCTTCAATATATTGCTGCCGCACATTAGGATCAATTTCATCGGATGTTTGATAAAGTGGCATGGAGGGAGCAGGTTTCGCATAGAGATGTGCAGGAGTCCCATAAGTGGTGTCAAACTCCGTAAGCTTTTCAAGTGCATCCCATGCTTCTTACGGTGGCATCTCAATGTATCCAGAAGATGTGTGAATGTTGATCCGATCCTTAGTAGCCGAGTTGATGCCATTCAAGAAGATCTCTTGCAAGACATAAGGTGGTTGCCCATGGGTGGGACATTGGCGAATCAACTCTTTAAACCGTTCCCAAGTTTCGGCTAAAGTTTCATTCCTTAGTTGCTTGAAATATGTGATCTTTTTGCGCAGTTCTGTCGTTTTCATGGGTGGGAAGAATTTGTGCATAAATAGATCATGAAGTTCATCCCATGTGTTGATAGACCTTGACGGCAGACTCTCTAGCAAATTAAGGGCTTTTCCTGTTAAAGCCCAACAGAAAGCCTTCAAACGAACATATTCCAAGTTGGCTCCATCAACTATGGTATCACACATCTCCTTATATTCCTTCATGTGCTCCATAGGGCACTCATTCGGCTTTCCTTCAAACTGTTACCTCTTGACCATGGACAAAAAATTTGTCTTGATCTAAAAGTTGACGTTCGGAAGGACAATAGCTGGTTCAGGCACTCGTAAAGCAGGATGCATATATTGGCGAGCATTTTGTGGAATCTTCTCCAACTTCTCCCTAAGGTGTCCAGCTTCTTCTCTAGCTATTCTAGTTGCGTCTGCTTCCATTTGACGAGCAAGATTGACTGTGGCTTCTCGCTGTGCAGCCTTATTATTCTCCCTCCGCAGCCTTTCCACTTCTTGGCGAAGAGCTCCCATATCCAATTCCTCTCTATTGTTGCCATTTCCATCTCTGGCTTCTTCGATTTCTCGTTGACGAGCAATTTCCCGCTTTGCAGCCTTGTTGTTCTCTCTGCGCAACCGCTCTACTTCCTCACGAAGGGCATCCATATCCGACATCTTTTTCCTAAGTCTTTCTCTTAGCCGCTCGTGTAAGACATGCTCAGGTTCAGTAAATGGCTCGTGATCTGTTGGATAAGCAACTCTTCGCATAAACCTTAAAAAAAACAAAGAAAACAAATTTAAAAAGAAACAAGGGGGTGGGCTATTCCCAACCCTAAACACATCTAGACTAGGCGCGATTGATTACTCCCCGGCAATGGCGCCCTTTTGTTGTAATGAGGGTAGATCGATTCTTTACTCACTGTAATCAAATATATTTATACTCGAATCTCTCTATAGTATAGTGGAAATCAAGGTCGATCCAAGGGAGTATGTCAGCGGTTCTCTCCTAGTTGCTTTTATGGTTGAAAGTAGGAGAAATATGTGGGAAATATAGGTGATTGTATCGACTGAAATAGGTGTGAAACTTTACTTCAATTGGTTCAAGATACAATTTTCGAATGCAAAGTATGAGAGAGAACTTCCAAGATTAGGGTTTACCACAACAACAAACATATGCATGAATTGGTGAATCATAGTAAAAATCATGCTTTCCTAAGTCAAACAAAATCAATCTACTTCCGTATAAAGACTTGGTTTGACTCTAACCTCTTTCTTAGTTAGGTTTCTTTAATTGCCATCAAAGATCCCTAATTACTATCAATGTTAACCATTTCCTCTTGTGAATTCAATTGCAACAATGAATTTCCTGAATTTTCATCTAGGATTAAACACTTAGGTCAAAGCATCACATAACATAGATTCATTCATTGACACATATGTCTATTGTTTGGCTCACCCCAACCCTAGAAGGTAAGGAAACTACTCACACATGGCAAAGGAAAACATGCTGAAATTGAAAGGGAACAAATTCTGAAAATTGCAAAAAACAAAACCTTAGACTCTCATTCAGTCTTCAGCTTCGAAAACTCCAAACTCTTCCCTAATTCTGCTGTATATTCAGAACGATAAAACTTGATATATCTCAGCCTCTATTAGGCTTTATTTTATAGATAAAACTAAAACTTAATCTCCAAGGAAGGAAATTTTATCTAACTAAAATAATATCTTCATATCTAATCTATATCTAAATAGGATATAATGAATCTAGGTTTATCTGTTTAAAACATCTCAAATGAGATTTAGATGAAACCCTAATTAAAAAGGCCTAAAAATAGCCCATCTGCTGTCGCGCAGATTTCCAACAGATCCGCATCAGGGTCGACGTCGTGGTCTGAGGGCCGACGTCGAGGTATTTGTTCAAATGTAGTAACTTTTGTTTTCCTTCAGCTTTTCGACTCTGTCTTCAAACGCACTTTCCCGAGTCCTCGTTAATCTGATTGTCACATATAAATATGAGTTGGAAAGCTATCTTCGATGACTACATCTCTCATGAAGGCTACAGAAGTTGATTCGAAGTGATGGAAGGTGAAAATAAGGCTTTTCTCAAGCTGCACCATTTTTCACTCTTGCTTAGCTTCTCCTATGCCTTCACGGTTTTCCTTTAGGCTTCAAAGTGCATCTAAACTCTTCCAAATCAGCTCCAAAACCTATAAAATACCACCAAAGCTTGTGTTGACTCCATATCTCAAATAATACTAAAACTAGCACAAACGAAACTCTTCCCAACACAAAACCTAATAAAAGGACTTAAAAGAAATGAAATCATGATGCAAAATAAGACTAAAAATGTGGACATCACATGCATTGGTTAACGTTGTGGTAAACCCTAGCCTTAGAAGTTGCCTTTATTTATATATTTTATTCATAAAAAAACGTGCCTTTTCTGTCTAATACTCCTTCATCCATTCTATTGTCTTCAACCTTCTTTGCCGACAAAAGCTAACCTTTCTGCAGGAACCAGTCGATATCGACGTCTTTGGTCTATATCGACATCTCTGTTCTAGGTCGACGTTTGTTGTGTCGACTCCCCTTTGTTCCTATTGCTGAGATCGATATCGAGTACATCACTCGAACTCGAAATCGAGTCCCTTGTGTCGACTGGCAGTTTTCTAAGCCAGGTCGACGTCGTTGTTGACATCGATATCGACACCCCTAATCGATATCAACTCCTTGTTTTTGTCTCTGCAGATTTTCTATTGTAGCAGAAATCGACAGCCCAGGTCGACGTCGAGTCCACTATCGAGATCGAGGCTTCTGGTCGATCAATACGTGAGCTTTCAAAGACTATCTAGGATCCCGCTAACACGCTTCTTTGTGGATCGATCCTGACTACCTTCTACTACAGCGGGAGGAAGTCTTGAATTTTATTTGCACGGATAAAGGATTGGTTTGCGTTTATATTTATATTTGTTTAACTCAATTCCTCCTCTTAAGAAATTGGCGCCGTTGCCAGGTAAGCGATCAATCGCGCCCTAGTAGCCACTCGATATCGACCACACATAGGCAACCGTCGACTTCACCTTCTTCCTTGACATAGACAGATGCAGTCGACATCGACTACTGACTCGACATCGACTTCTGGCATCGACCTAACCTGAAATTGACCTAAATCCGTGGGTTGCTCTGTGAGTTTCTCTCTTCACCCTTATTTTTCCTTTAGTACAGTGATGACACTGTATATTTTAAGTATGGGGTGGGGATGAAACATGTCTTTTGGTCAAAACTTGGCTTTCTTTTAATTTTCGCATTGAATTCATGTTTAAGTTTAGGTTCTTAGTTTATTACTTTCATAAAAATGCACAAATTTAAAAAAAAAATAGAAAATGTCAAAAAGAACAAAAAAAATATGCATATTTACATTTTAAGTTCGTTTTTAAACCCTACCTAGATGTCGTATGATGAGAACTCAATAGTTGACTTGATCATGTAAATCCTATGACATATTTGGATGGTTTAGCTTAAGTCCTTAAAATGGTTTTTATGTAGATTGTGAACTTGTGATGAAATTGAGCACATATGATCCTAGGCTAAAAAGCAAAATCCAACAAAATTGTCCTAGTGAGAATTTTGGCCTATAGGGAGAACATTAAAAATCCATCTTCTTTCATGAGTATATTTACTCTTCCTATGCATCTCTAAATGTTGTGATGGTATTCAAAGCCAATACATATATATGTTTATGTTTATGAGAATTAAATGATGGAGGCATCTTTTAAGCCATTTTTATCATCTCTTTACCTACCCTACATTATCCCTTCTTGAAGCCCACAAAATTTTCCCTAGCCGAATTGAGCCTGACCTCCATTTGGGAATTGAGACTTAGATTGGTTAGAATAATGCATTGTGGAAAGAAAGTGCATATTGTTTAGTTTTGAGCAAGGAAAATTTATGGGTTGGTATATATTTGCATCTTGTCACATGTTGTAAAAAGGATTTTTGGCTCACCATATAAATGCACATATTATTTATTTAATTTTCGTTCAAAAAAATCGAAAAAAAGAAGAAAAAAAGGTATTATATTGGTGCATGAGCCAATTATTTCTTAGTTCTTTTATTTCTTACAAGATTTATATTTTTGTGAGCATGATAGAGTTTGAAAAAAGGTTGATCAGCATTATAGAAAGTAAATTTTATAAGCACCACATAGCCAAATAATTCCATACCCTTAATTTCTTACCAAGCCCCATTACAAAGCCGCCGAATGGAGTCTTCTTTGAAGTCTTCCATTGAGCGAAAGTACTCCTGATGGTTCTTATGGCATTTACATAATTGGTTGCGAAGTGGATTATTATCAATTGCAATGTTTATGAGATTGTATATGGAATCGAGTTGAGAGTTGATCTTCATAGCCTAAACACATGAGAGTTGAGTGCAAACGCATTATCCCTATGAGGTTGGATTCCTAAAGTAAAGGTAAAAAATAATGCAAAGTTTATGAGAATGTTTTGACTTCATATTCCATTCGATTCCTAAAGTAAAGGTTAAAAATAATGCAAATTTCTGTAGAATGAGCTAACATGCAAGAAATAGAGTATGCACAAGTTTTGGTCTAAATATGTAGGAATTGGAGCGGAATCGGAGTCGAAACGAAGAAGCCAAGTGAAACAGAAAAGAAGGTCGATCTCGACCTGTCTGGTCGATATCAACTGAAGAACTCGACGTGGACCCTGAGCATCGAGACAGACCACAAAGAACCACTATAGAAGCACTCGACATGAACTCACGTCGAGTGAAGATGTTGACATCGACATGGCTCCAACAATCGAGTGAAGTGAAGTTTGTCGAGTCAAAACAGAGAACTCGATATCGAATCACCTCGTCGATATCGTGTGGAAGCCAACAACGTTTGCACGCGCTTCGAGGATGCAGATTTGGAAATCTATCGATTAAGCCACAATTTATCACATCTTTTTAGGTAGATTATGTCTTAGGGTTGTTGCCTTTTTACCATAAGATATTTATTAGTTATTTAGATATTTACCTTAATAAAGATTTATCCTACTTGTTAAGAATAGATTTTAGATAGGAGTTTTAGTAGGAATAGAACTACTTTCCTTGGCTAGTAGGCTATAAATAAAGCCCTAGGGACTGGTCTTTTGTTCATTAAAAAACACAGAGATCATATCTCACAATAGAGGTAGAGTTTAGAGAAGCTTTAGGGTTTGGCGTTTGCGAAAGCCGGCGTTGGATTGTACAGTTTTGAAGTTTCAATTAATGCAAGTTTTCTTCTTTACATCAATGGTGTTTGTTGCGATGAAGTGCAAGTAGTTTCCCAAAGCTTCTAGGGTCGGGGTGAGCCCGACGTTAGCCATGCGTGTTTGAGGTAAGTATTTGATGTTGATATCGTTGTGTCTATATCATCTTCTACAATTCTATGTTTAGTCCTTATCACAAGAAAAGGGATTCATGTTAACAACTTGGGTTATAAACATAAAATTGGTAGAGACAATTAGGTTTATTTGCAAGAATATTCCTAATCATTGGTGTACGGCGAAAGCTTGTCCCTCTGGTGAGATAGCGCAATTGTCCGTCTTATTTACCTTATTGCATGAATTAGTTAACGTTGTGGTAAACCCTAGCCTTAGAAGTTGCCTTTATTTATATATTTTATTCATAAAAAACGTGCCTTTTCTGTCCAATACTCCTCCATCCATTCTATTGTCTCCGACCTTCTTTGCCGACAAAAGCTAACCTTTCTGCAGGAACCACTCGATATCGACGTCTTTGGTCTATATCGATCTGTTCTAGGTCGACGTTTGTTGTGTCGACTTCCCTTTGTTCCTGTTGCTGAGATCGATATCGAGGACATCACTCGAAATCGAGTGCCTTGTGTCGACTGGCAGTTTTCTAAGCCAGGTCGACTTCGTTGTTGACATCGATATCGATACCCTTAATCGATATCGACTCCTTATTTTTGTCTCTGCAGATTTTCTGTTGTAGTAGAAATCGACAGCCCAGGTCGACATCGAGTCCACTATCGAGATCGAGGCTTCTGGTTGATCAAGACGTGAGCTTTCAAAGACTGTCTAGGATCCCGTTGACACGCTTCCTCGTGGAACGATCATGACACTACCTTCTACTACAGCGGGAGGAAGTCTTGAATTTTATTTGCACGGATAAAGGATTGGTTTGCGTTTATATTTATACTTGTGTAAGTCAATTCCTCCTCTGAACATTCACACACCACATCATATTTAAATTCCACATGTGCTATTAGTATCATATAGACATATGTCTTCTAAAAGGCAACTTATCATGAGAATATGAGCCCTAATTGTCTCGTTTTATGTACGCGAATATTGCATTCATAATGTTATTTCACTTCTATATAACTTACTATCTAGTAGCACCATAGATTATCATCTTACCGTTGTTGATCTTGTACATTGATGACCTTGATATGACTATAATATGTTACATCTTTTGTTATACCCCTTGCTAGCTAAAGACAATACCTTTACATGTGTAGAGACCTCGACATTCGCATGAACACACCCACCATAATAGTTACAAGACACTCGCATCATTACTTTATGTACATATATACATATACATATATATATATATATATATATATATATATATATATATTATACTGTTCTCTTGTAGCATGACACCTTAGGAACATTATCCTGTTTTGCATTATGACATGCGCATGATTCACCTGTTACACTTGCTCGTATCCCTTTTATATACATTAATGTTGGTTGCAATAGTAGTCTTGCTTGAGCTTCTAGGAATCACCATGCTATTACGTGGAGTTACTCGATACACCTTATTTTCATATGCCTATAACTTGTCATGTACTATTAGTATCGTGTAAGGTCTATGCCTTTAGAGATATGACTTGTATAATCACATGCTAAGCTTGTATGATCGTTCAGTTACTCTTGACATACGTTGTGATAGCCTTGCTATGTCCCCTTATATGATCTTATGACTATCTAAGCATTTTAGATGTTCCTAATCTAGTTGTCATGCTATGCCTCAACAACATTGTATCATGTTTAATATGACTAGTGGCATACTTATGTGCATGTCTTTTATAATTTATTATCTCACCATATGATGCCCTTTCGATGCTTATTGTATTCTAAAAGCTTGTACCTCGTTCGACTACGCACCCCCCTCCCATTATAGTTAAATTATACCCAAGTTCACACACTACATTTATATAGAATCTATCATCGATCCATGCTTATCTTGGTGAGCTCATACTTTTGTGAGACATGTGTTAATTAGTAGTTGGGTGCAACATTGCATGTTTACACACCACGACATGTTAGATGCCCATATGCATGAAATATTATTTCTGGTGTTGAACTTATTCCCCAACAATCATCCTTGTTTATATTTATACTTTCTCATGAACTCCTAATATCATGTAGGACATGTGCCTTATTTTTCAACCCTATATGAACGATGTTGTCATAGGATGCGATAGTTCACTATACCACCCTTATATGTTCCTTTCCATAGTATTGTAGTCTAAATTGCTATGATATGTCTTATCATCTTAGTATCGGAATCTATATTGTTCTGACCTGTTTATGTGTGTACTCGACATGGAAAATTAACCATATATGTGATACCCTGTGATGTCTACTCGGTTTTTGCATGAATTTGTGCCGCACAAGTCTATTGTTGAATTTGCGCATACTTGTTTCTTAATGTGCCAAGCTTGTCTATTATATGAAGAATGATAGGTTGCTAGATTGTCTCATATGTAAGTCCATACAGAACTCGATCATATTCCTTGTTACCTCATAGAATTCCATAAGGCCACCATTGTCATTCTCGGGTTGCGATCTTGACTTTTAGTCTCGTCATCGTCAGTCTTGATCCGTGTATGGCCCCGTAGGGGATTTGGGTTATCCACTTTTGTCTCTCTCCTATCCCCATTGGCTTAGAATCCTTTGTGCTACTTTCGACGAACGATGACATGGAGAAGAGAGCAGTCAGCGAGATAATACTAGGGCGGCACAGCAGAAGCGTGGTGGGCTCAAAACCCACGTGTCCTAAGATTTGTGCCAGAGGATTATGCGAGAGGCGCACTTCATCGCTGTTCCAGAGACTTGGCCTATTTCGAGACTAGCTAAGGAGAGTATTTGGTCTACTTATGGGGACACTTTAGATGAGCTACTCGCGTCTTACGTGGAGCCTAGTGTGGACATTACTTTGACCTCTTTACCTAGTGATGACTATACCCTAGTGCCTTGTTTTGAGATGTGTGCTCTGATATTTATCTCTATGCCGTTTTGCTTATATGATTGATAATTATGTGCATAATATATGATATGATATGATTGGCAATGAGCATGTTGATATGTGATGACTTACTTGCATGATACTGGTATGATGCCACCCTTGTTATGCTTGTTAGCATGATAAAACTTGATAGCTTGACTTGATTGTGTTGATATATGAGATTCTGAGATATTTTGAGATGATTGTCATTGAGCACTATGATATCATGAGATTTATAGTTGAAACCAATTCTGAAAAATGAACCTTGGAAGAGAATACGGGATTAGCCCTTAGAAGTGGATATTTTTGCCTCTTGAGTTTTGAAACTTGGTTGACTAACATAGGTAGAATTCATTTGGCTTTTGAAAGCTTTTGTTGGTTCTATATTTCGAGTGCTTGATCGGTTTTGAAAAGGATTTTATTCTAGAGGACGAGACATGTTTTTAGAGGTGGATGATGTAAAGACCGGAGAATTTTAAAACAATATTTTTTATTTAATAAGGATTTATAATGGGTTACTTTTGAATTTTTGGAAAATTTTGAGAATATCCATCCTCGAGCGATTTATTTTATTCAAATCTTTCGAACCAAATTCCTGCATCATTTTAAATCAGATTTTCAGACGGATTTTATTTCCTCTTTTCGATTCCGAGTTGAATATAGTATTTGGATTTCATTACTTTATTTCTGCTTCAATGGTTTGATTTAAATTTTGATTTAATCGGGATTTGTTTGAGCGAACGGATTTCGGGATTCAATTTTCGGATTTTTGAATTTTGACATGGGACTAGCTCCAAATTCTTTTCTTTTCCCTTTTCTACTCTCTCTCTCTCTTTATATATATATATATATATATATCGATCTCTCGCCTGCTCTTCTTTGTCTCCTTCCTCTGCTTTCCAGAACAACACCAACACAACACACCTCCCTCACTCCCATCTTTCACCCTCTAGAAATAGAACCTTACCCAACCCTAAACGTTTCATTCACAAAGCATCGAACCCTCAACCTTCTCTCTTCATTTCTCACACCCAAAATTGCTCAAGAACTCCTCTTTTGGGCCCTGTTTTCGAAGCCAAAACAGCCATAAAAAAACACCACAAGTCACCACCACTTTCACCTTGTTCCTCCATTTCATTTCCACCTTGATTCCAGCCACCAACAGACCACCAACACCCTCGTTTCTTTATCGTTTAGCAGCCCAGAACCCCCCCCCCCCCTTCCCCATTTTATCCCTGGAGTGAGCCACAAAATGCAGCTCCGTTGCCCTGTTTCATTGTCAGGAGTGACCACCAATCGCCACCATTCCACCCTCCTCCCCGAGCAGCAGCAGAAGCAAGGAGCTTCCCTCAACGTTGACGGACTACCAGGAGCACCACCAGGCCAAGCCAAAAGCCGATTGAGTCCATTTGTGAGCCCCTTCCCCTGTTTTCTTCTCGTGTAAGGCCCAAACTGATACTTCTTCCCCATCGTCGAGCTCGGAATCCACCATCGAAGCTCTGGAGTGGTTCTTGCAGTCACTCGGTGATCTGTGATGTGATTGGCTTGCTTGCTGCTGGTTTATTATTTTTGCTGTTATGCTATTCCAAGTAAGTTCCCTAGAAAGCTTACTTAGGTTGGACTCTTATGTCTGTTTTTACTAGGGGTGGGCGTGGGACGGGATGGAACGGGACGGGACTGGGATGAGGCCCGTCCCGCTTTAATTTTTTCGGGACGGGACCGGGACGAGATTCACCTTTTTTTTAATCCCACACGGGACGGGACGGGAACGGGACGGGACGGGACTTGTCCCTCAAATAAAAATAATAAAATATTATAAAATTTGAAAAATGAAAAAAATGTTTTCATAGTTTATGCTTCATAGAATAATATCACCATAATGTTAACACTCTCAGCAGCACAATTTCATACATAAAAGCATTGCCAGCAGCACAAGCCTCTTGTAACCCTAACTGATTAGAATTGAATAGAGATTTCACTATTTCAAAATTGAGAATAAATTGTTTTGTTTGCCTCCTAGAGCCCAAATCCCTAACCCCTCAAGCCCATAGTAATTTTTTATTTTCAAATTGATTACAAGTCTTACAGTATTATTGTAACTTGTGTTTAAAATAACTAAATATATCATATAAATCACTAAATTATTAAAATTTTTAGTACTACCAAAATTAAAACTCTTGTCCCGTATAAATATAAATATAAATATAATTATAATTATAATAATAAATATAAATATAAATATAAATATAAATATAAATATAAATATAAATATAAATATAAATATAAATATAAATATAAATATAAATATAAATATAAATATAAATATAAATATAAATATAAATATAAATGTAAATATAAATGTAAATATAAATATAAATATAAATATAAATATAAATATAAATATAAATGTAAATATAAATGTAAATATAAATATAAATATAAATATAAATATAAATATAAATATAAATATAAATATAAATATAAATATAAATATAAATATAAATATAAATATAAATATAAATATAAATATAAATATAAATATAAATATAAATATAAATATAAATATAAATATAAATATAAATATAAATATAAATATAAATGTAAATGTAAATGTAAATGTAAATGTAAATGTAAATATAAATATAAATATAAATATAAATATAAATATAAATATAAATATAAATATAAATATAAATATAAATATAAATATAAATATAAATATAAATATAAATATAAATATAAATATAAATATAAATATAAATATAAATATAAATATAAATATAAATATAAATATAAATATAAATATAAATATAAATATAAATATAAATATAAATATAAATATAAATATAAATATAAATATATATTTGTATTTATATATATAAATTATATAATATATATATATGGGGGACGGGACCGGGATTTGCGGGATCCCATAGTCATGTCCCGCATCCCGTCCCGCAAAAATTATGCGGGACGGGATTCACTTTTTTTTTTCCTCAAATCCCATTGGGACCGGGACGGGTCCGGGACGGGACCAGGACGGGACCGGAATTTGCGGGATTTGTGCCCACCCCTAGTTTTTGCATTTCATATTAGGTGTTTCATCTACAAATGATCATGTAATATCCTGCTTAGGTTGCACAATTTGAATGAGCATTTGTTTACTTTATGCGTTTGGTAGAACCATCGTTAATTGTGAGTTACAGAGTCGATGCTAGGGTCATAGTACAACTCAGCCCCATCGGGTTTGTCCTGATAGAGTCATTTGAGAGAATGATTTCATATTTTATACATATGACTGCGGCAGTGACCGAGTGTCCAACCTCGGATAAGGTGTGGACTGACACATGAGATATACTGCGGCACATACCGGGTTGTCCGGCCCTGACTGAGGCGAATATCCAGCCCCGACTTAGGCATGGATTTGAGATAGATGTGCAGCCCCGATTGAGGCGGACATCCGGCCCCGACTGAGGCAGATATGAGAGAGATACCCCTCCCCGACTAAGGCATGGGTTTTGAGAGATTGGGACATGTCATTTGACATTCTTTGTGGGCCCATTTAATTCATTTCTGTTATTATATATATGAACTATCAATATGTCTTGTGTGTTTAAATTCCCGTACTGCATTAGAGCATCTTTATTAGGTATATCACATACTATATGGCCTCAGCGAGGACATCCGGTCCCGCATGCGTGGCTCGATCTGATTTCTTTCCCCTGTTCTTCTTTCAAAGGTTTGTCTGCAGATCTTTTGGTGCTTTGTGCTACTTGGCGGGGATGTTCCTTATGGCGTTGTATGAGCGAGAGACTAACTCGGACCCCACTTTACTTTTGGGATTCTTACTTGATCGTATTTTGGTTTTGACCCAGCTCCGACATGGCAAGTATGTATTGTATTTATGTTTGCTTACATTTCAACTAAATATATTTTGCGCGACTTAGAATCTTAGGACATGTGTCGGTCCCCAACGGACCTAACACGGTTTTAGGGTCCGAAATCCGTCCTTTCAAACTAACTCTTTGGTTTTGAAACCTCAACCCGTACTGAAATTGCAAGATCCGAACGAAGGTATCCGACCTTCGAAACGTAATTCAGGTTTTATAACTCGGACCGTTACAAATTGGGACTCCCAACCCAATTTCCCAAAATCAATTCATACCAAATATTGCCTTAAATCTAGGGTAACATTAATATTTAGGGTTAAAAAAAAGCTCAAAATAGAAGCGTGATTGCAATTATAATTATTAGCTAGATGACTTGGATTGGAACCTTAAGGTAATGGGGGCTGAAACATAGACAAATTTAGGGTTAAAAACGAGAGGAAAAGTGGGACTTTGAAAAGTAATAAAAGGGACAATGTGGGGATTGCACTTTGAAGCTCTGTAAGGCATCGTGTGTGTGGGGGTCTCTCTCATTATTAATAAGGAGGAACGAATTGAATTTTGTCCACCAAAGCATCTTTTGCCCACCCACCTCTCTAATTATGTCTTGTCTTCTTGCAAATTGATTCCATTTCACATGATTTTGACATAAAGCTATAAGGATACATTACTATAGATCAAAAATTATACTTCATCCATTCGATAAAATATGTCTTTTATTATTTTTATACACCTTTTAAAAGGATAAAAACTATATAAAATATCTATTTTTATAATTTTTATAATTATTTTATAATTATTACTAATAAGTACGAAATTGTTTAAAAAATTTATTAAAAAAATACACATTTTATATAGTTTTATCATTATAAAAAAAAATATATCACATTTATTTAATACATAAATGGTAAATGAAATGTTTTTTTAATATATCAGGTAATTAAATTGGTGTAATAGGATAATGAGATTTGTTGGGTCACACAAATCAAAGATAACAAGATGGGGAAATAGACCCACAAAAAATAATGTTTAAATTGGCAACAAAAATTAAAAATCCATTATCTATATAATATATTAAAACGAAGACATAAAGTCTTATTTAGGGCAATTCATCAATGTGTTATACTAACAGAGAGATTTAAAAGTGTAATTAACAAACTTATCCACCCTTTCAAGGAGTATTTGTATTCGATCGCGCTATTCAAGACAATGTCTTGATAACCCATGGGTTGTTTCATTCATTTCATAGCAGAAAAGGTAAAGAGCGGTGGTTGACAATTAAGCTAGATATGGAAAAAAACTTATAATAGAGTTGATTGGAATTTTACAAAGGCAGTAATGGAGAAATTTGGTTTCCATCCAACATTTATTAAATGGATTATGGAATGTATATCTATAATTTCGTTCTCCGTTCTAGTAAAAAATGACCCAACGGAGTTATTCAAACCAACTAGAGGCTTTCGACAAGGCGACCCTCTCTCCCCTTTCCTCTTCATTTCAGGTGCTGAGGTTCTGGTAAGAAAACTTTCGCTTAAGGCGAAGATGAGAGATAGCCTAATTGGATTCAGATTCGGAAAGGATGATTTACATATCCCCTTCCTTGCTTTCGCTGATGATATTACTATCTTCACCAGAGGCAGCAACTCATCTTGCGTAAATGCCAAAACAATTGTAGACGAATATTGCAGCATTTCAGGACAAAAAGTTAATTATCATAAATCCGCCTTTCAGACAACGAGAGGAATCCCCAGATCCAGAATTGAGGAACTTGAAAGATACCTGGGTATATCAAATGAAATAATTATCGAAAAATATCTTGGGTGCCCTATTATCAATGGGAGAGTAAATAGACAAAGTTTTGAGGAAGTCGTGTGTAAATCAAAAGAGCAGCTTAGTAAAAACGTGTTAATGCCCTATCACAATAAGGTCGTGCTGTCATTATTGGCACAAACCTGGCATCAAAACCATTATATACAATGCAAAATTTCATGCTCCCCGGCACAATCCATAAGGAATTAGACCAAATAAATAGGTCTTTCTTTTGAAACAAAGATCTCCAATACCGGGCTGATAAGTTGGGATAAAATATGTAGACCAAAAGGTAAAGGAGGTCTAGGCATCCGAAAATCCAAAGATATGAATGAGGCACTCCAAATGAAACTTTTTTAGAAAATTCTTGCCGAACCAGATAATATATAGGTAAAATTAATTCAGTACAAATATTTGAAAACAATGCATATATTAAATTATAAGAGAGGCGGGGGTTCGTCTTGGTAATGGTCAATTTTGGCCTAATTTGGTCAGTGGGCAATGGGAAATCTATCAAATTCTAGATCGACAATTGGATTACAACCTCGCCAATAATCAAATGGGATGATTGCTCTACCTTTCGAAATGAAAAAGAAATAGTAAGTGATTATATATTAGGTGGAAAATGGTGGGAGGAAAATTTTTTAAACACAATCCCTCAAAATATAACAAAAGAAATTTTGGATATCCCTCTTCTGATGAATACGTTCGAGGACAAGCCTTATCGGTGGCTGAATAGGGAGATATGTTTTACAACAGCTAACGCCTACAAACTGATCACTAAAAATAACATTCAAAATGAAGACAACAACTCTTGGACTTGGAAAATCTACACCTCACCAAAAACTAAGAATTTCCTTTGAAAAATTGGCTAGAAGGGTATTCCAACAGCTACTCGGCTATCCTAAAAAGAGGTCTTTGTGCCAACAACTTGTGTACTTTGCAATAATGCCATCGAGGATGATACACATCTTTTTCTAGAATGCCAGTTTTCTAAAATCCATATTCCATTAACCTTAGATACAAATCAGACTATAATCAACATGATTGCGAATTCGAGAGAATTCTCTCCTATCTTGTCATAGATTGGAAGCATTATTACAAAATCAAAAATATAGAAATCAACGGTTACCTGGCAGATGATATGGTACATCGGAAATCAAACAATATTTAGAAATAAATCCATTCCAAATCAGGAATCTGTTAAACACAGCATCACCGCCCATTAGGAAATTTGGAAGAAAACCTCTTTCTATGATAAGAAGGATGATATCCAGAATACTCAGAAAGTTATTGTTATAAATCACACACATCCAAGAATTCGGTGAAAGATTGTTAAGTGGAAAAAACCACCTATTGGCATGTTTAAAATAAACTTCGACGGATCCACACTTAATAACAAAGATAGCTCAAAAGGTAGAATCGAATCGTAGGATCGTAAGATCCCACCGCATGGATGATTTTTTTTAAATGAAGTTAATATGTTTAATATTAGATAATTATTATGTTAAATCATAAAAAAATACCCATAAAGATCGTAAAATTTTTAAAATGAGCTAAATATAATATAGATTAACTAAATATATTATATAAATTTCTTAGATTTAAAGTTTAAATATTAGAAATTTCTTATAATAGACATTTTATAGGATTGTTAGAATCGCAAAAAATTATCAGGATTGTTTTTTCATTTTTAGATCGTAGGATCGTTGGAATCGTAGGATCGAATCGATATTTTTACAGCATTGGTGGATTTGGAGCTTATGAGCCAATGAGTAGATTATATATTGAATCATATTTAATTTTACTAAAAATACTTTTTTAAATACACAAATAACATGCGTTACATATTCAATTTAATAAAATTGATTACCCGAAAGTCCCGAACGAACATGGTTCAAAAAATTCAAACCAAATAATTAAAAGTTTGAAACAAACGTAGACCCACTTCTACTTGAAATCTGGATGAGACCGATCCGAATGCTGACCCGAAAGCCAAACGAGACCGAACCAATTCTGATCGAAAATTCGAATGGGTCCAACCCGATTCTGACCGAAATCCGACCAATTTTAATTTTATTTTGATCGAATATGACCCGACCTGACCAGACCAAACCTGATACAAGAATTTTGACCTAGTTGACCCGACTCATCAGTGAACCGACCCGAATGTGATTGACCCAAACCCAACCAGAAAACCCGAATCGCCAGCTCTAGGCATAATCACCAAATCATCCTTTCTTAAAATTACTTTTAATGCTATATTTTGTTAGAAAATCTTTTCCGATAAAAAGAACAATTTTTTTTTTTGGTTAACTTGGACACATGAATCAATTGCTCGATTTGAGTTTATATTTTAATCAAATTGTGAGTTTATATATATCCACGTATGCTTAATAACGCCCTCTAGTTGATTCGTATAAATCTCATCCAAATCACTATTTAGGATTATCACCTTGACAATTATTTGATGAAATACAAGTTCTAAAGTCGTTAATATATACCATTGAAATCCTAATAGTTTTCACCAAAAGAAAACCTAATAGTGGAGTGGAGATCAGAGAGCTAGTTGCTAGTGCGTATGTATAGATTAATCTCTCTCATATCTTTGCCTAAAGCCCCAAATCAGTGTTGGAGTATAGGTTGTCTCAAATTGAAAATATTATAATGTATGAAACAACATATAAGTTCGATCCACTACTGCTCTCATCGTCAATTGGTTTTGAAATGGAACCTTACTGAGTTTATGTGTTGTTCGTGTCTCTTGGGCGTGGGTCTGCACACGACTCCCCTCAAACTTATTTTGACCCTATCGGGCCCAACGGACTTCAACATGGTATTAGGGCCGGGTTCGACTTTTTTCGATCTGGGCTTCGGATTAGTGAGGTTGTTGGTCTTGTGACATGTCGCAGACATTGGGTCTAATTTAAGCACATATGGCAAGTGCAACGTGTTGGCTAAAGCCATTGCACTTGAAGGGCATGTTGGAATATGAGTTGTCACACATTGAAAATATTGAGATATCTTTAACAACATATAAGCTTTGTGGACTACTTCTCTCATTGTCAATTGATTTTGAGATTGAACATCAATGGGTTTATGTGTTGTTCTTGTCTCCCGTACGTATCTTGACCCCACTGGACCCACGTCTTTAACTCACTAAGAAGATTGCTTTGTAGTTAGGCTTGCAACCTCGTGGAAGTTATGCTAATTAGGCATGTGTTATTCCCCAACCATGATGGAGTGATTGAAGTTAGACTTGTCAAAACATGACCCTATTCGAAAAATTAAATGATTCGAACGCCCGATAATTTTTTAATTTGAACCCGATGTTTTAAAACTGGGACCCAAATGGGTTTATGTGTTATCCATGTCTCTCGTACATGAACCCATGCATGACCTCTCTATGGCTTGTCTTGACCCCACTGGACCTAATCGACTTTAACTCAAGGAAGAAGATTGCTTTGTAGGATACAGACTTGCAACATCATAGAAGTTGTGCTAATTCAGCACATGTGTTATTCCCCAACCATGATGGAGTCATTGGAGTTAGAATTGTCAAAACATGGCCCAATCCAAAAAATTTGATTCTAGAGTCCGATAATTTTGTAGTTTGAACCTGATGTTTGAAAATCGAGACCCAAAAATGACCCAAACTTGAATGACCCTAGAATTATTAGGGACAAAACCCTATAACTAGTTTAGTCAAAATCGACCTAGTAGTATGTTTATAGCACATGGTCGTCATGCAATTGTTTTCATTAATGTCAGTTATAACTGAAATAATGTATATGTTTTATAAATGATAGTATGTTTATAGCACTTATTTGTATAAATATGATATTTTTATACGTAAAATATTTATATAATAATAATATTATTATTATAATATTTATACATTTAATTAAAATATTATTATTTAGTTTAATTTGACATATTGATATTATAATTTAATTTTGATAATATTTTAATATTCTTAAAAAGCCTTTAAAAGTTTGAGTTTTTTTACCCATTAGATCGATCCGAAATTGGAACAAACCCGTTTTGGCTCAACCTGGAATGACTTGTGACTCAATTGATCTAAAACCCAATCTACTTGAAAATTGAATGATCCGAATCCGAACCCGGCCTGAATAACAGGTGAAGTCGGAATTCATCTTATTAATTATATATTGCCACTTTATAGCAAGTTTATCAAAAGTCTTAGAGCCTCCTCCATATTACAACAACAACAACAACAACAACAACAACACCAGCAACAGCAACAACAACAACAACAACAACAACAACAACAACAACAGCAACAACAACAACAACAACAGCAACAACAACAACAACAACAACAACAGCAACAACAGCAACAACAGCAACAACAGCAACAACAGCAACAACAGCAACAACAGCAACAACAGCAACAACAGCAACAACAGCAACAACAACAACAACAACAACAACAACAACAACAACAACAACAACAACAACAACAACAACAACAACAACAACAACAACAACAACAACAACAACAACAACAACAACAACAACAACAACAACAACAACAACAACAACAACAACAACAACAACAACAACAACAACAACAACAACAACAACAACAACAACAAGCTTCTAAGCTTTACTTTGCTTTGCTTTGCGTACTTGTTCCCCACATGCCTCTGGATCGGCCCAACTCTCCTTTGATGTGGCACTCTGTTCTAGCTTGGAGCGTATTGTCACTGCATCTGGGCCCGGGTTTGGAGATTGGAAGTGGTGGATTGCCACCTTCCCTTTTCACTTTGGTGGGCTCGGAGTTTATGCTGCTAAGGATGTCCTACATTATGCTTTTTTGGCATCTTGTTTGCAGTCTGCTGAGTTGCAGGCTAAGCTTCTACATCCTTCTAGTATCATTGTTGCTGGTCCCACTTTTGATGATGCATGCCGTGTTTTTACTGAGACTACGGGTTCTGATCTTCTATGCAATCATAGTGAAATCGATGTCCCGAAACTTATGAAGAAATTGGCAGATATATATTTCGCGAAGGTTGCTGCTAAATCGGACTGTGTTTTCTCTTTGACTCCGCGACAAGTGGCATTGTGGAAGTCTTAGCAGAGTGCTCACTCGTCCGATTGGTTGCGTGCAGTTCCTAATTCTGGGTTGGGCCAGACTATGAATGGAAGGACATATCGTAGTGTGCTTAGTTATCGATTGGGCGTTCCTTTATTCATGGTATCTAGGCCCTGTCCCGCTTGTTCTCGAGTCATTGATGGTAATGTCTATTGAGATCATGTTGTGTCCTGCGCTGGTATTGTGGGCATTAAACATCGACATAACCTCGTTCGCGACACCTTATTGGATATCTGTTATTGGGCAGGGATTTCTACCGGCAAGAAGGTTGATATCGGTTTGGTTTATGGGCATGATAAGCCCTTTCATCCGGCGGATTTGCTTCTTTATTCCTGGGATAGTGGGCGAGATATGTGTGTCGATCTGACGGGAACCTCCCCTTTGACTCAGTTGGGGGTGTCTGACTTTGTCCCCGGGCGTGTTGTATTTGATGTTGGATATGGTTTCCTACCCTTCTCCTTCTCTTCGTTGGGGGAGCTGGATACGGATGCGGTTGCCTTGCTGAAGCGGATTCAGAAATTCTCGACATCTCAGGATACCAGGGCTCGTGCTACAACTTATATTTTTACTAGACTTAGTTTTGTTATCGCTAAGGGAGTGGGTGCCCAGATAGTATCTCGGTTACCCACTAATTTCTTGTAATTTATAATAATAATAATAATTATTATAATAATAATAATGTCTAGAACCTTATTTTAGCTAGGGAAATTTATAGAAAACCACCCATTAAATAAAAGCTTTTACATTTAACCACCCGTTAAATACAAAATTACATGATTTTTTTTTTCAAAATATTCAAAGAAAACTAAAAATTTACAAAAAAATTCACCACTTGAAAATATTTATAAAAATATTCAAAATTTGCAGGAAACTCGGAAAAACGCGGTCTCATATCGCGTTTCACTCATAAAAAGTCATATTTGGAGTTGGGAAAATACAAACAAAACAAACGCGATTTTAAATCGCATTTTATAATTAATTTTGGGTAAAACGCGGTTTAAAACTGCGTTTATACGAATTGGGATTTTAAATAAAAAAAAGAAAAAAAAAAAGAAAAAAACGCGGTCTAAGGCCGCGTTTCATTTGTTGTTCAATTCGGAGCTCTGTTGCTCCTCCTCCTCTCCCGTTATTCGTCCTCCAGTCCAGCTGCAATTAAAGAAGAAATGGAAAGAGATTCTCTCATTCTCTGTACATATGAATATATGATGATAAATTAAAGGAGGAAGAGAAAGACAAAAACAGTAAAAGAAGATTAGACTTTAATTAAAGGAGGAACACTATACTACCTGTCTTGTCCGTAGATGAGGAGGATGGGCAGATCATGATTCATGAGGCAACAAATGAAAGGCGGCCTTAGGCAGCGTTTCTATTGTTTTTTTTATTTGAAAATACCAATTGTTATAAACGCGGTTTTAAACCGCGTTTTACCTAAAATTAATTATAAAACGCGTTTTAAAACCGTGTTTTTTTTGTTTGTTTTTTTTTCCAATTCCAGATATCACTTTTTATGAATGAAACGTGGTATGAGACCGCGTTTCTCCGACATACCTGCAAATTTTGTATATTTTTGTAAATATTTTCAAGTTGTGAATATTTTTGTAATTTTTTATTTTTCTTTGAATATTTTGAAAAAAAATTCAAATTACATAAAACCACCCATTAAATGGTTTTTGTTAAGAAAGCATCACCCACCACATATTTCCATTAGGATTCCATTGAATATAGTATATTTTAATATCTATATATTAATTAAAACCAAAGCACCTACGCCACGTGTCACACCCTCGCGCAAAGTTATTTTTGGCAACATTTATATTGAATATATTTAGAAATAATTTTTTTTAAACATCTATATCCATATAAACTCTTAATTTAGAAGAGTTTAGGATGATATGTCAATCTTAGAGGCATTTTAGGAGTCTTGACCAATGATATTTTTTTTTCCATTTTTCTTTGATTTTCTTTAATTCTCTTTTTTTCTTCTTTTTCCTTTAATTCTTTTTTTCTTGAATTTTTTTAATCTATATATCCACTCTTAATTTACTAACTATCTATATCTATATAAACTTTTAATTTAGAAGTGTTTATGCTGAGGTGTCAACATTAGAGAGATTTTAGCGGTTTTGACCAATTATATTTTTTTTTTCCTCTTTAATCCTCATTTTTTTTAATTCTCCTTTTTTCTTCTTTTTCTTTTAATTCTCTTTTTTTTTCTTTAATCTTACTAACTATTGGACTTAATTCAAAATATTGAATTCAATCTAATATAACTATTGGGCTTAACTCAAATTCATTTACTAACTATCTATATCTATATACTATACAATATTAATTTATGTCACATGTCCTCTTCATGTTCAAAGTTATTTGTGGAAATATTATTTACATAATATCATTTTATTATGGTAACTATATTTTCTAATATTTTTTTTGAAAAATATTCTAATATTAATTACCCAATATTATTTGATGTTGCATTTTTTAACCAATGGGATTAATTCAAAACTTTTATCTTTCACTATTTATTATTTATTTTTCTCTTTATCTCTATAACCCAAGTGTATTTTTTTCTATTATTTTTAACACATTTACTAATCAATGGGTTTAATTAAAAATATTGAATTAAATCTAATGTCTATGATTTATCTATATCTAAATATTATTTATAAAAAAATCGCGTCATGGCGCGGGGATCGAACTAGTTTTATACTTAAAACTTAAAGTTTAAAATTAAATATATTTAAATTATATATATGGTAGGGATAATATATATATATATATATATATATATATATATATATATATATATATATATATATATTAGGGGCAAAAAAATGTGTGAAAATTGTAAATTCTCTATTTATTTGGATGACAATGGTTCTAAATGTGGAATATTATTGAATTTTATTTAAATAAAAAGTTTTGAGCCTGGAAAATATATATTTTTGTTGGCTCCTTGATGATAATATGTGATATATTTTTGTAGGGATGATGGAAGAAAATAAGGTAGTATGTTATGCAAATATCAATTATATTTTGTGGTTGTTTGATTTATTTATTATGCGGGTATATCTACTTAAAACCAGTTTTGATTGATGCGATTTATTTTATTTCTTTAAATATGATTTTAAGAGATTTGTTATTTGTTTTAAATATATGCTTATTTATTTGCTTTATTTTTATAGTAAATATTTGGAAAATAAAGTTGCTGAGATTTTGTTTTGTATTGGATAAGATTTGATTTTTGCTATAAAGACTAACATGTGCAGGGACTTCAAATCTTTGTTCCACGTACAAATGAAGCTTCAATTTGAATTCATATTTTGTCCCAAGCCTGCACCAAATATCAAGGAGCAAATCTAAGTGGTTACATGTGATTTTGTGGGCTGATTTTGTGGAAGAGCAAGTGGGGAATTCAAATTCAAACAGGCTGATTTTTTGTGCAACCAAAAATCAGATTTGGTGGGATTTATTTCGAATTCAAACCGGCCGAAATTCAAGGTAAAATCTGGGATTTCCAGCAGCAACAATTCAGCCCATGCGCATATATAAAGGCCGAAAAGAGGAGATAGAAGAGACACGACGACGAACTAAAGCATTCATCCTCTAAGCAAAGTGTTCTCCATTGTTGATCATCCTTTGATTCTCTCTTTCTCTCCTTGTTCTTCTTGTTTTATCTTTTGAGTGTTTGAGAGGTTATTGAGCTTTATCGTACAATTCATTTTGAGTTATACTCAGGGTTCTTTACCCAATCATAGAGGGTACTTCGGTATCCTTAGTAGCTTTATTTCACTAGAGCGTTTGGGTTGCTAGATAGGAAGTTAGTCTAGAAGAGGGAAGGTCTTCTAGAGGTTGTATCTAGGGCTCATAAGATAAAGTGAAATAAAGTTGTTGAATCCTACGGGTTGGATAACCCTAGGCGGGGACGTAGGCGGTTGTGCCGAACCTCGTTAACAAGTATCGTGTCCTTTTCTTTCTACTCTTTACATTCGTGCTTGTCTTTTCTTTACATATTGTTCACCACATTTTTATTAACTTGTTTCTGCATTTCAGATAAGGTCTTACCTCTGGCTGGTAAGGTCTTATAGTTTCCTGTATTTGCGAAAAGTTGCCATACTCTATTCTTCTCCCTTTGCTAGAGTAGCCTTTTATCTGCCTATTTCACACTTCAATTGGTATAAGAGCCTAACTCACATACCTTAGATATTACTATCTGTGAGTCTAATCATGGCAGGTGAAGGCTTCGGTCAAGGAAGATCTATTTTTCGTCCACCTCTCTTTGATGGGAACAATTTCATGCACTGGAAATCTTTGATGCAAATGTTTATCATTGATCAAGATTTGGAGCTTTGGCATATTATTATGCGAGGGCCCAATATACCCAAGAAGAAAGATCCCAACGGCACGAGTGTGGACAAGCCAGAAGCAGAATACAATAAGACAGATCTGGAAAGCGTGGCTAAGAATTTCAAAGCCATAAATCTGTTGTATTGTGGGTTAAGCACCGATGAATTTAATCGTATCTCATCTTGCAAGTCCGCAAAAGAGATATGGGATAAATTGGTGGTTACCTATGAGGGAACAAGCCAGGTCAAAGAGACCAAAATTAGTATCTATCTTAGACAATATGAATTGTTTAAGATGAATCAAGATGAGTCAGTGAAAGCAATGTTCACCCATTTTACGGAGATCATTAACAACCTTGATTCATTGGGAAAAAATTTCCTCAATGAGGAGAAAGTTAGAAAGATACTCAGATGCTTGCCCAAAGCAAAGTGGGGTCCCAAGGTCACTGCAATTGAGGAAGCTCAAGACCTTACAACACTAGCGTTGGATGACCTTCTTGGAAAGCTTATCACGCATGAGATGGTCCTCAACGAAGAGGACGGTCAACCATCCTCTAGTATAAAGAATCTGGCGCTCAAAATCAAGGAGGATGTGCCATCAGAGGACGACGAAAGTGATGATGATGATGAGGAAGATCCCTTCGACTTGATCACAAGGGGACTTGCTCGGATTCTAAAGATGAAGAATCAATTCTCAAACCGAGAATATGCAAGATCATCAAAGCATGAAGGTAAGTCCTCTAACCCTAATAAAAGGACAAAAATTCTAACATGCTATGAATGTGGTGAAACAGATCACTTAATGAAGGAGTGTCCTCAAAAGAAGAAGAACAAGCAGAAGAAGAGTGATCGAAAGAAAGACGATTCAGACTCTACAAGTGAATCGGATTTGGCAAATGATCCAGTAAATCTTTGCTTGATGGCGGACCAAGACGATCAACATCTCGATGGTATTGTAAGAAACCTTATCTCTAGTCCTATTGATGTTCTCTCTGAATTTCTGAAAAATATGATTTCCAATGAAGAAAATTGCAGCAAAGAAATCAGCACCTTGAAAGAGAAGGTAAAGGATCAAGAAGTGTGCATAAGGAAGCTGTCGCAGAAATTACAAGATCTTGACAGTCAAAATTCAGATCTTATCACTGAAGGTAAGGCCTTACGATTGGAAAATTCCGAACATAAGGTCAACCTTTCATCTCTTAAGGCTCATTACAATGATCTTGAGAATGAAAAAGTGAAATTATCTGAAAAGTGTCAAGATCAACAAACAGCCCTGATGCAATTCACTAGATCCAAAGCCACTCTCGACAAGATGCTTGGAGAACAACAACTTTCCTTAAACCGAAGTGGTATAGGATACAACAGGAATTTTCCTGTTAAACCTACTACCAAGTTCGTCAAGGCAAAAGGAAGTTGGAGATCTCCTACTTGTTTCTTTTGTTGCAAAAAGGGTCATGTAAAGGAAACCTGTCCTTATAGGAGAAAGGATCCTTACATCATTAGAAATACCTTTCCTGTACGTTTAAATGAACGGATAAGAAAAATTTGGGTTCCTAAAGGGACAAGACCACCAAACATGGTCTATCCTAATTATGAATCTAAATTTGTACATTGGTCTAGCCGGAAAGGTTGATGTTTGTTCGTTTTGCAGGATATCACCAAGAACAAAGAGCTTAAATGGATTGGAACAATCGCTCTTGGTGATAAAGGATAATTTTTTTATATATATAAATGTTATGTGCGACTAATGATTCTCTTTGTTTAATATTGTTTTTGGAGCTTAATTGGTATGTTGAACAGGGAAGCATTATCGTAGGGGGAGTAATGATGTCTAATAACATCTCAAGGCCTTGAGATCAGTTTCAAGGTCTTGACTGGCTGCTGTATTGGTGAAACTCGATTTTTTCCCTTCCTTGTTAGAAGACAAAAAGGGGGAGAAATTAGGTTGCTTATGCTATAAGATGTTTTGATGTATGCTTGTTATATGATGCTCCACTATGCTATATTTATTTACTTTTAATTGATATTTGTGTTGTCTTCCACCAAGGGGGAGATTGTTGGCTCCTTGATAATAATATGTGATATATTTTTGTAGGGATGATGGAAGACAAATAAGGTAGTATGTTATGCAAATATCAATTATATTTTGTGGTTGTTTGATTTATTTATTATGCGGGTATATCTACTTAAAATCATTTTTGATTGATGCGATTTATTTTATTTCTTTAAATATGATTTTAAGAGATTTTTTATTTGTTTTAAATATATGCTTATTTATTTGCTTTATTTTTATAGTAAATATTTGGAAAATAAAGTTGCTGAGATTTTGTTTTGTATTGGATAAGATTTGATTTTTGCTATAAAGACTAACATGTGCAGGGACTTCAAATCTTTGTTCCACATACAAATGAAGCTTCAATTTGAATTCATATTTTGTCCCAAGCCTGCAACAAATATCAAGGAGCAAATCTAAGTGGTTACGTGTGATTTTGTGGGCTGATTTTGTGGAAGAGCAAGTGGGGAATTCAAATTCAAACAGACTGATTTTTTGTGCAACCAAAAATCAGATTTGGTGGGATTTATTTCGAATTCAAACCGGCTGAAATTCAAGGTAAAATATGGGATTTCCAGCAGCAACAATTCAGCCCCTGCGCATATATAAAGGCCGAGAAGAGGAGATAGAAGAGACACGACGACGAACTAAAGCATTCATCCTCTAAGCAAAGTGTTCTCCATTGTTGATCATCCTTTGATTCTCTCTTTCTCTCCTTGTTCTTCTTGTTTTATCTTTTGAGAGTTTGAGAGTTTATTGAGCTTTATCGTACAATTCATTTTGAGTATACTAAGGGTTCTTTACCCAATCATAGAGGGTACTTCGGTATCCTTAGTAGCTTTATTTCACTAGAGCGTTTGGGTTGCTAGATAGGAAGTTAGTCTAGAAGAGGGAAGGTCTTCTAGAGGTTGTATCTAGGGCTAATAAGATAAAGTGAAATAAAGTTGTTGAATCCTACTGGTTGGATAACCCTAGGCGGGGACGTAGGCGGTTGTGCCGAATCTCGTTAACAAGTATCGTGTCCTTTTCTTTCTACTCTTTACATTCGTGCTTGTCTTTTCTTTACATATTGTTCACCACGTTTTTATTAACTTGTTTCTGCATTTCATATAAGGTCTTACCTCTGGCTGGTAAGGTCTTACAGTTTCCTGTATTTGCGAAAAGTTGCCATACTCTATTCTTCTCCCTTTGCTAGAGTATTTGTTAGCCTTTTATCTGCCTATTTCGCACTTCAATTTTAAAAATATTTATAATTTTTTTTTTCATTTTTAGTATAAGTGTAGGTGTTTACAAATGAAAGAAAATGAGTCCTAGTATAAAAAATATTATTAACATCAAATAATGCTAATGACTTATAAACATACTTTAATTTTGATTAAGAAGTTATTTATAATTTTTTTTTAAATTTATAAACATTTTTAGGAATAAAATATGAGAATTTAGTAAATATATTTTTAAAGCTATTTGGTGTTTTATTTTAAAGATAAAGCTTAAAATATCATAATATCATATACATTTGACAAAATCCTAATAGAAATAGGTAATGGGTGGTGAGTTTTTAACAAAAGCCATTTAATGGGTGATTTTATGTATTTTTAAATTTAACAGGTGGTTAAGTGTAAGACCACATAGTTAATGGGTAATTTTATGTAAATTTTCATTTTAGCTAATTAGACAGGTATGTTAGCTCCCTAGTATACCATAGTTTCCCATTTTTATGTTTGTAGTTGAAAAAAAGTTTCAATCAAAGTACATTTTCGAAAAAATTATATGATTTATACGCATCCTAGGTGCATATATGTTTGTAGTGGGAGGGATGCTCGCTAGTTCGAAATAAATATCAAATAAAATACAAAACCAAACCAACTCCCTGTCCAAACAAATAATTTCAAAAATCCCTCCCGATCTAGTAATAGGGTATTCAGGATCGAATCCACGAGGAGGTATGTCAGCGTTTCCTAAGCATGCAAACACGTTCGATTTCGACTCCAGAAGATCACTCGATATCGAGTAGATCAGTCGATATCGACTACAGTTCCAGTCGATTTCCAGCAGATTCCTGCAAAAGACAAAAGCAACAGTCGACGTCGAGTAGAGCACTCGATATCGGGTCAGCCACTCGATATCAACCTCTGTAGTCGATTTCGAGTCTTCAACAGAAACTATAAACGTAACCAAATTTTATCGGAAAAGAGTCCGAAGAAAGTAAGAATGATGAGGGAAAGATGGATAGAATAAAAACTCAGATTTTATAGAATTCAATAAACTAAAGAACCTCCAAGTTGGGCATTCATGCCACAACGATAACCATATAAGACTTATGCCAAATTCATGAAAGATGATGTCTTTCCGTCAAATAACTTTCGTTACCAACAATTAGGTGATTAGAGGCTCTCGCATAAACCCTAAGAGTTACTATCCAATTTCATAATTAATCCAAATTCACAATATGATTGGCTTTCTCTTCAATGATGCAAATAAGGAATTTCCCCAACTCTCGCAAAGGATCATGCATATGGGATAGAAGACGGAATCGCATAAAAATCATACCTTTGATGCATAAACTTACATGGCTATCGCCGGGCTCACCCCTACCCTAGAAGTAAGGGAACTACTCGTGCTTCATCATCATAGGCATCATCATCTTCATGGAAAAGAAACTTTGAATTGAGTGGATGCTGCTTTTGCTATAACTTTGTTGTTCGTTTTTTCAGGTAAGTTCCTTTATGGACTTGCTCAGACATATTAGATAAACCATCCTACATGTAGTCATTATGACATAATAGGTGTTGCATAAGCATTAAAGCATGCCATGTAGTATCCTGCTTAGGTTGCACTAATTGAATGGGCATTTGTTTACTTTATGCGCTTGAAAAGAGAACGGCCGTTATCTGTGAGTATTAGAGTTTTTGCTAGGGTTATAGGATGGCCCAGTCTCATCGGACTTGTCCTCAATCGAATCTGTACAGAGTCGCATTTCCGGTCTCAATTCACCACATGAGAATGATGATTTGTGCGCACATATACCATATGTGAATGGAAATTGCTATATTATAGCACCGTACTGGCCAGGGCTCACCGTACTCGGAGAGGGATATGTCCCTTAGCATTCTTTGGACCATTTATTGTCATTCTACACATTATATCCATATAAGCATGACTTGCATGTTTAAGTTCCATTCTGCATTAGAAGCATCTTTATTTTGGTATAACGTTGTTCGTAAGTGGGGTAATAGGGGAGGTGGTGTATGTAAAATAGGAGAATAAAATAAAGCACAACTAGACTATCTCCCTGTCCCGAACAAATAATACAAGAATCCCCTCCCTTGCAGTAGTAGGGTAATTCAGGATCGAATCCACGAGGAGGTAGGTCAGCGCTTCCTTCTTTGTACTCACGATCAATGCTTTCGACCTCAGCAGACACTCGATATCGAGTATACTGGTCGATATCGACCTCAGTTCTAGTCGATTTCCTAGCGCAGTTCCTGCAGAAGACAAAACAGCAAGTCGACGTCGAGTAGAGACCTCGATATCGATGTTAGTACTCGATATCGACCCTTAAGGTCGATTTCGATGTTTGTCACAGAAACCGTTTTTGTAACCAATTTGTCGGAAAAGGATCCGAAGAAAATAGAATGGAGAGGAAAGATGAACAGAAGCAAAACTAAGACTTTTATGAAGAATTTAATTAATTAAAAGGCTTCCAAAGTCGGGGTTTCATGCCACAACGATAACAATGCAAGTTTCATGCTAAAAATATGAACCTTAATGTCTTTCCGTCAAATAACTTTCGTTATCAACACTTAGGTGATTAGAGGCTTTCGCATAATTCCTAAGAGTTACTATCCAATTCATGAGTAATTCAAGTTCGCAATATGAGTGGCTTTCGCTTCAACAATGCAAATAACGAATCTCCCTAACTTTCGCAAAGGATCATGCATGGGGTAGAAGACGAAATTGCATAAAAGTCATACCTTTGATGCACTTACCTCACATTGCTATCGTCGGGCTCACCCCGACCCTAGAAGTGGGTTGACTACTCGCTCCTCATCATGCACATCATCATCATTGTTATTGAAAGAAAGCTACTTTGAATTAAAATTCCGAAAGAAAGTACAACCGAACAAGCCACTCCGCTCTCGCTTTACAACTCCACTCGGCCACTCTCTCTCTCTCTTGCTATTGCAACTGAATTGTCTCTAAAAACCGACTCCTCCTTCTTAAAAATTCAATGTCTAAACTCAGCCCTATTGGCTTCTATTTGTAGATGACGATAAGGACTCGAAACCTTATCTTTATTCTCTATGATAAATAAATAAATAAATAAAAAGTAAAAGCTAAAACTTCATGGTGAAATCAGCCTCCTCATGATAAACCTGATGTTGATGATAGGAAATTTCGACCTTTGGATAGATATTGCAAGCATTGGATATAATTCTATCAAAATCGGAGTCGAATTCCTCTGCTGGCATGGTCGATATCGACCCTTCCACTCGATATCGACCCTCCAAAATCTTATCTCGAGCTTCTCCTTCTCCTACTCGACTTCTATCAACTGGGTCGATCTGGCAGCATCGATATCGACCTCCAGACGTCGATATCGACCTCTTCTGTGTCGAGATGCTCTATTTCCTTTCTGCTCGATTCCTATGTCTCGATGTACTCGATGTCGAGGTCTTCAGTCGATTTCGACCTCTTCAGAAGACTTCGAGTTCTTTTTCCGCTCTTCTGAATTCATCCATTTTCATCCTGTTTTCTGCGAAATCACATGGAAACTCGTGCAAACCCATATATTTGATATTTAAGCATAAATTACACTATTCCCATGTTTTTCCATTAATGTGCATGCAAAAGACAACAAAATGAATTCATATGTGCATAGAAAATATGGCAATTTGCGCGCACATCAAACACCCCATACTTAAGCTTGCTTGTCCCCAAGCAATACTCTTAATGGTCATTCAGGGGAAGAAAGTAAACCCTTAACATCATAGATTCATTTTTCATATGTCCCTACAATCAATTGCCATCCTCGAGAAGGTACTTATGTCAACCAAGTCCATGCCTGTGCATAAAAGCAATTTCATACTTATAAAGGAGGTAATATGCAAAAAATAATTTTAGCGACATTGCATTAATAATCAAGAGTACTTTCTTCAAGCTTGTGAGAATTGGCTTGGTAAAAGGCTAAAGGTGGGCTAATATTTGGCCATGTGGTGTTAAATCCGGGGAAGTATACTTTCTTTCCAAAATATTCCACATTCTCCTTCATAATGTCTCACCTTTCACTCATCGTTCAATGCTTTTTTCACTTTAATGCTTTTACCTCTCTAACCTTAGCACTGCCTTCTCGCGAGTCGCAAACATGGGTGTCATGAATGGCCCCGGATACTTAGTACTTCGGACTCCTCACCCTTGTGTCCCATCTCGCCGAACTATTATCTCAGCGAGCAGGGTCGACCTACCTTTATCTCCTGAGGTGATCGGATTTTTTCTCGCTCATTTAATTTTCCATATTGTATCATTCCTGCCAACAACTTTATAAATGCACAACTCCATATAACTCCAAAGATGTCATCCATTCAAAAAAAACTTTGTCCCCGGATAGGGTATAAGGTAAAAAATGGACAATATGTATATGTGGAGCAACAATGATCATGATGGCTTTGTGAATATGCGTAGGTAAGGCTAGGATATGGAATTTTGCTTGTATGGAATTTTTATAAAAAATCCTCCATCATCTTATCATGCATATGTCAAAAGCAACTTCAAATTTCATCTCCTTTATGATTTTCTCAAAAAATTTGCACTTCATTGGGACTTCCCTTAACTAGGCAATCTCATGTTATATCTCTAATGAATCTAATTTTGCATCATAGAGCTCTTTTTTATACTTCCATGACTCTCTCTTTTCCAAAATTTTTGATGGGGGTCATTTAAATTAATATGCATTAAAATAAATATGCAACCCTAAACTAAGCATGAATATGCAAATAAGCTTTTTCCCCCACCCCATACTTAAAATCTACAGTGTCCTCACTGTATTAGAACTAGGGTTAAGAAGAAAACTTACTAAACCGTCACAAATTTCAGGAGTTGAAGAAGACAATAGGGAAGGTCGATATCAACCCCTTAAATCGATATCGATGTCTCTCTGAATTCTGCTCGGGCTTCAGGGTGATTCGGCTTCGATCACAAACCCTATCCATGTCGACCTTGAGGTCGATTTCGATGTCCGACATCGATTTCGATGCCTTTCTGTGTGCTTTTCTCTCTCCTGCAATTTGAAAACTAAACACACAATATGCAAAACAATAAAGTGTCTAAAACCAAAACAAAAGTTGTCTTAAAATCGAAACTAAGTCTTTGTTACAAGCTCTAGATTTTTAAGTCGCTAGGCCGACTTCTTCCTTTGCGCTTTTCAAGGTGGCATCTGCAGAGCCCATGTGGCTTGGGCCTCAAATATCACTCCTTTCTTGTCCCGCAGCTGCATTCCCCCGGGATTGATTTGATTCACCGTGAATGGACCTAAGCTCTTATCCTTGAATCTTGTAGGGAACCAATGGTCTTTAGATTTGGCAACATAGACTTTGTCTCCTATCTCATATTGGCTTGAACTATCATCGGATATCCTACATAAACGCACATGCCAAGGTACACCTCTTCCAAATAATGATAAGTCCTTTATTGTAATTGAACAAGAGGAATCCGTACCTTGACTTACCTTCTTCTCAGTCTGTGGCTCAGTTCGATGTCGATGCGCAGAGGTCGATATCGACCCCTGTTGTACACCTGTAGGATCAGTCGATTTGGGGAGTTTTGACTCGATATGATCAGGTCGATTTCGACCCTCAGAGGTCGATATCGAGGTCTCCTCGCCTCTCTTCTCAACGCTGATGGTGGTCGATTTCGATAGGGTGTGGTCGATATCGACCCTTAACCCCGATTTCGATGCTTCCTCTTTTCCTCCGTCGACCCCATACTTATGACCTGTCACAGAATCTTGAACAATAGTGGTCGATATCGACTTACCTGGGTCGATTTCGATGTCCTGTTGAGCTCCTTCGTTCAAGATTGCTTCAACTTCCTCTACTTGGGCTTCTTTGATGGCTTTTATCTCCATTGGCCCTTGACTTTGCACCGTCTTGTTGAAGGAATACTCTATTACTTCATCACTAATTGTGAGTGAGAGCAATCCTTTCTTCACGCTAATGTTGGCATCGACGGTTGCTAGGAATGACCTACCTAAAATAATTGGACAAGCAGGGTCCTCCGCTATGTCAACAACTAGGAAATCAGCGGGGACAAAGAATTTGCCTACTTGCACTGGCACATCTGTCACTATCCCAGTTGGAATAACTACGGTATTGTTAGCCATGTATAATCTTGCATCCGCGGGCTCCAGAGGACCTATCTTTACCTTGTGCCAAATGGTTAGTGGCATCATGCTAACGCTAGCGCCCAAGTCAACTAAAGCATTAAATTTGAATTGACCTAGACCTATAGCGATAGAAAACTTACCTGGGTCCGCCCGCTTTTGTGTTAGCTCCAACCTGTTGCATTCCTCTGCGATCTCAGAGAGCGATCGCTTCTTCCCCAAGATGTCTTTAAGGAACCTTACATAAGATGGCATCTCGTGAAGTGCCTCTGTGAATGGTATAGAGACATTAAGCCCTTGGAGCATCTTCACGAACCGTTGGAACTTCTTTTCCGCTGGGTCCTTAGTCACTTTTCTAGTTGGGAATGGTAACACCTTCTTCCTTCCTGCGGCTGTAGTAAGGTCGATATCGGCAGCAGTGGGGTCGATATCGACTGGAAGAGTCGATTTCTGTGGTGACGCAGAATTAGGGTCGACATCGACAGGAGGGTCGACATCGATGTCACCTTGGTCGATATCGACAGGGGGGTCGATATCGACGTCTGTTCTGGCTCCTTCTCCTCCACTTTTCGCTCGGGCGTTTGTAATTGACGTCCACTCCTTAGGTTTACTGCCGCAATATGACCTGTGGTTTTGCCCTTTTGGTTGGGCACAGTGGATCCAGGGAGTGATCCGGACGCTTTGGGCATTGCTTCCGCCAATTGACTCATTTGAGTCTCCATGTTGCGCTTCCAAACGTCGATCTCCCCAAGTCTAGAATTGATGCCCTGCAGCTGAGTATGGACGGAGTTATTGGCTTGTTTGAACTCAGCGTGGTTCCTCCGCATCTCATCAAGGATGATTTGCAGGTCATCTTTCTTAGTCTCCCGCTCAGGGTGCCCTGGTGTCCTATAGGTTGGGGGATCCCTTTGATAGAACCTTTGATCACCCCAATTTTGTTGATTGCCCCCTCCATAGGGGCCTCTCGTCCATTTGACCTCCTCATGTTGTTCCGCCATAGATACTTGCTCAGTATGTGGACAGGCACTGGTGTTATGCCTTATTGAACCACACTCCTGACAAGGTTGATTGTTGCTCAGGAACCTTACTTGCTTTTGAAGGCGGCGTGTTTGATCGTTATGGAATTGTTGCCGTACTTCAGGATCTATCTCCCTTGGAGGCTCATATAGTGGCATAGATGGGGCAGGCCTTGCATCATAGGCCGCAGCAGCCCCATAGGTGTTGTCAAAGTTCACAAGCCTCTCAATGGTCTCCCATGCCTCCGTTGGTGTAAGCTCAATGTACCGATAGGAGGTATATGAATTGATCCTCTCTTATTCGGCGCATCAAGGGCGTTATAAAAAATCTATTGGATGACATATGGAAGTTGCCCATGCGTCGGGCATGATCTCAGCAAGTCTTTGAAGCGCTCCCACGCCTGTGCTAGGGTTTCACCTGGCTTTTGTTTGAAAGCCGTGATCCTTTGTCGTAGCATCGCCGTTTTAGAAGGTGGGAAGAACTTGTTCAAGAATGCATCTTTCACCTCCGCCCATGTCCTTAGCGATCGTGGAGCCAAACTTTCAAGCCATTGTAATGCCTTTCCTGCCAAAGACCATCGAAAAGATTTTAGTCGCACATACTCTAAGTTTACTCCATCAGCAACTGTTTCACATAAGTCCATAAAAGTAGAGATGTGTTGCAGGGGGCATTCATTATGTCTTCCTTCAAAAGTATTTCTTTTAATCTCAGATAGGAAGTTAATTTTCAGTTCATAATTGGAGTGAGGAATTATAATAGCAGATTCAGGAACATGAAGGGGCGGATGCATGTATTGCATCGCCGTCTGTGGATACTGATTTAGCCGCTCTTGGACTTGTCTGCGCGCATCCTCCTCCCTATCAGCACGGGCTCGCTCAGCAGCAGCAGCGGCCCTTTCAGCAGCGATTGTAGCATTGTGGTCCTCGATTTCCTTTCTCAACCGCTCTATGATCTCAGCCTGCATCTCGTTGTCAGCCATGATGCGAATTGCTTTGTTGCGAAGATGGTAAAAACGTTCAGGCTCGTCAATTGGTTCCAGGATAGGTCCGCGATCAGAACGTCGCATAAACCTGCAAAATAAGCTTAGAAAAAGATCGTGATTAACTTAGGTGGCGATTGATTGCCTCCTCGGCAACGGCGCCAATTTTTTCGTAGGTGGGGTAATAGGGGAGGTGGTGTATGTAAAATAGGAGAATAAAATAAAGCACAACTAGACTATCTCCCTGTCCCGAACAAATAATACAAGAATCCCCTCCCTTGCAGTAGTAGGGTAATTCAGGATCGAATCCACGAGGAGGTAGGTCAGCGCTTCCTTCTTTGTACTCACGATCAATGCTTTCGACCTCAGCAGACACTCGATATCGAGTATACTGGTCGATATCGACCTCAGTTCTAGTCGATTTCCTAGCGCAGTTCCTGCAGAAGACAAAACAGCAAGTCGACGTCGAGCAGAGACCTCGATATCGATGTTAGTACTCGATATCGACCCTTAAGGTCGATTTCGATGTTTGTCACAGAAACCGTTTTTGTAACCAATTTGTCGGAAAAGGATCCGAAGAAAATAGAATGGAGAGGAAAGATGAACAGAAGCAAATTCCTAAGAGTTACTATCCAATTCATGAGTAATTCAAGTTCGCAATATGAGTGGCTTTCGCTTCAACAATGCAAATAACGAATCTCCCTAACTTTCGCAAAGGATCATGCATGGGGTAGAAGACGGAATTGCATAAAAGTCATACCTTTGATGCACTTACCTCACATTGCTATCGTCGGGCTCACCCCGACCCTAGAAGTGGGTTGACTACTCGCTCCTCATCATGCACATCATCATCATTGTTATTGAAAGAAAGCTACTTTGAATTAAAATTCCGAAAGAAAGTACAACCAAACAAGCCACTCCGCTCTCGCTTTACAACTCCACTCGGCCACTCTCTCTCTCTCTTTCTATTGCAACTGAATTGTCTCTAAAAACCGACTCCTCCTTCTTAAAAATTCAATGTCTAAACTCAGCCCTATTGGCTTCTATTTGTAGATGACGATAAGGACTCGAAACCTTATCTTTATTCTCTATGATAAATAAATAAATAAATAAAAAGTAAAAGCTAAAACTTCATGGTGAAATCAGCCTCCTCATGATAAACCTGATGTTGATGATAGGAAATTTCGACCTTTGGATAGATATTGCAAGCATTGGATATAATTCTATCAAAATCGGAGTCGAATTCCTCTGCTGGCATGGTCGATATCGACCCTTCCACTCGATATCGACCCTCCAAAATCTTATCTCGTGCTTCTCCTTCTCCTACTCGACTTCTATCAACTGGGTCGATCTGGCAGCATCGATATCGACCTCCAGACGTCGATATCGACCTCTTCTGTGTCGAGATGCTCTATTTCCTTTCTGCTCGATTCCTATGTCTCGATGTACTCGATGTCGAGGTCTTCAGTCGATTTCGACCTCTTCAGAAGACTTCGAGTTCTTTTTCCGCTCTTCTGAATTCATCCATTTTCATCCTGTTTTCTGCGAAATCACATGGAAACTCGTGCAAACCCATATATTTGATATTTAAGCATAAATTACACTATTCCCATGTTTTCCCATTAATGTGCATGCAAAAGACAACAAAATGAATTCATATGTGCATAGAAAATATGGCAATTTGCGCGCACATCAAACGTAAGTGTATGCTTGCTTGTGGGATCAGAATGCATAAGAGCCTCGGTCTAATCCCTCGCCTTGCATATATTTTTTAGGTTTTTTTACAGATTATGTTTGATCCGTGTTTCTATGGCGGGATTTGGTTGGGCGATCACGATCGGAAATTCACCTTATCACCTTGGCTTAAATATTTGATAAATCCGAGATTTCATATTTTGGTTTTGACCCGGCCTCGCTGACGGAGGGAAAACCTGTCGTTGATCCGTCAAAGTAAAACTCAAACCTATAACTAGTACAACAATAAGTAAGAGGTCGATCCACAGGGAGATTTGTTGCTCAAGTATGATTTAAATGCCGATTTAGTAACCAAATGGGGGTTTGTGAGAGCAAAGCGGATTTATGAAAGCAAGAGTAAATGGGTTTGATTCAAACAATTGAGAGATGCAGTTCTACCTATAATTTTCCACATTATTTGGTTGAAACGATCCTTGTAACTTCTTCTCATCCTATTAAGGTTCCAATGAATGCCCTTGTCCCGACCTAATATAGTTACTAGTCTAATCAGTCCTAGAAACTCTTATCAATCGAACAGTCCCTAAAGAAGGATTTAAAATCACATTCAACTTCCTACTTGTCCAATTAGTTCAATCAGCCCTAAAGGGATAAGTTTGCTACTTAGGTTAAGATTCACAATCAGGAATCTACAAAACCCTAGCAATTGAATTGATCTAACAAGTTGGCCAGACAAGATAGAACAAAACAATAATTCAATAAGCGCAAAGAAGTTGAAGCATTCAATAAAGGAATTAAGGAACGAGAATTAGAAACTAACAATCAATCCAAATAAAGATTCAAATTATAAGCAGAACCGATGAGTTTAGTTCCTCATGGAAAACATCGATCAACATGGGTGTCATGAATGGCCCCGGTCTATCAACACCTCAACTTCTTAAAATGAAGTCCACTTGAATATCTTTTGACGCGAGTTGCAAACATGGGTGTCATGAATGAACCCGGTTACTCAATGATCAAGCTTCCCTTCTTAGTGGATAGTCTTCAACACCATTTTGCGCGAATCATACACGTGGGTGTCATGCATAGACCCGGTTACTAAGTGTATCAACCATTGCCACTTTATTTTCCTAAATATGCACAAACTAGAACAAAAAGACTCAAGAGATAAACATACTCCGCAAGCAACAACTATGTGAGTCGGTCTTGAAAAATAGATATTGAAGTCAATGCCAAGAGGTAGCAACACAAGGAGAGTAAATCACATAATGAGCAAAGGAATTATAAATGATTCCAAATAACGCTAAAAACATTCTCACAAGGGTCATGTTCATAGGATTTCAATCATACTCAAGCTCAACCATACATGCTCAATTATATTTGCGAGATCATGCTTCATAAAAACAAGAATATAGACAAAGCTAAAACATCTGAATAACACATATGGATGCAATGCATGATATTAAATTAGATTAGAGGACATCTGAATAACACATATATTTGCAAGATCATGCTGAAATTTAAATTAGAGGACAAACTAAGCCAGATGGGTATTTGAATAACACATATGGATGCAATGCATGATATTTTCGGGATTTTTTTAATTCATAAATAAGAATAAAAACACAACTGAAATTGAAACATGACCTAACTAGACGCACTAAATACCTCCCCCACACTTAAGCCTTTCATTGTCCTCAATGAAACATAAAAGACAAAAAAAATAACAAAATAGAACAAGGTGAGGGAGAAGGAAGACTAACCACTTGTTGAGGAACGTCAGAATGGGGCAAAAGGGCTCGAATTGGGGCGGCGGCCGCAGCCTTTGGCGGCGCCCACCGCATATGCAGTAGCGACTCCTTTTGCCTTGATGTCCAATTTCGCTAGCTCTCCTCTCTTGTTAGTCATCAAACTCAAACAAAGCAAATGCAAAACAAAAATAAAACCTAACTAAAGAAATCTAAACGAAAAAGAAAGAAAACTCACCTCGGGTTGCCTCCCGAGAAGCGCCTTTGTTTTACGTCGTTGGCTCGACGCAATGGCCCTTGATTGGCCTAGGTTCCTCCACTAGGGTCACCTCCACTTTTCATCTCCTTGACAAGTGCGGGCACCCTTGGAAGGTGTAGCTTTCTGTCCAAGCACTCATCCATTACCATTAGTTTCTCTCCTTGAGCTAATCCTAGGGGTTGTCCTGCAATCGCAAAAGCTTTAGAACCATTTGAAGTTAGTTTCTCATAAGGTGAAAATATGGGCTTAGGCGGAGCAACATAACTTTCAACACCTATTTTGAGTTCTTCTTTTCCTAATGATTGCAATTTGTTAGGGGGCTCAAATTTTAAGAAACTATTCTCCTTAGGAGTCTCTAACAAATCAGGAAAATTAGTGTTGCGATCAATATTTTTAGCAACAGGCATATCTAAAGTATTTTCAGGAGAAAGCTTAGCATGATTAAAGAGAGAGAACTCTATCTTCCTTCCATCAAACTCCATAGTCAATAAACCCTCACAACAATCAATTTTCGTTTTTGCAGTTTTCAGGAATGGTCTTCCTAGTATGATGGGTGTTTCTGGGGCTCCCTGCTCCAAATCTAAAACAAAGAAATCAACAGGGAAAAAGAAATCATCAACCATAACCAAAACATCTTCAACAACGCCTCTTGGCTTGATCTGTGATCGATCAGCAAGTTGCACTGTAACCCCAGTCTCAGTCAGGGCACCCAAACCCAAAGATATGTACATGTTATAGGACATAACATTAATTGAGGCTCCTAGATCTAACATGGCTTGTTTGAATCTAGTATTCCCAATTGCACATGGAATTGTAAACATACCTGGGTCTACACACTTTTTAGGCAATTGCCTTTGTACCACAGCAGAGACATTTTCATTTAAGCTCACATTTTCCTTGTTTTTCAATCTTTTCTTCTTCTTTATGGTGCACAATTCCTTCAAGAATTTAGCATATCTAGGAATGCACTTAATCAAGTTGAGTAAAGGAATATTTACCTCGCACTTGCTGAATGTCTCAAAAATCTCCTGGTCCGTCTCAAATTTCCGTGTATCCTTGAGAGCTTCGGGAAAAGGTGGGATAGGCTTCGGAGTCTCCAAAGGTAAGGAAGAAGGAGGAGGAGGAGGAGGAGAAGAAGAAGGTAAAGAAGAAGAAGGAGGGACAAAGGGCGTACCTGGCGGCGGGGTTCCGGTTGGGGCCGTGGCTGCGGGTGCAGCATTGTGCTGCAGCTGCAGCTCCCTTGGTGTGCCGCGGCCGCGGCATGTGTGCTGCGGCCGCCGCACCGTGCATTTCCCATCCTCTTCTAATATTTCTATCTCCTCATCCATGATTTCCTCGTCATCCTTAACCCCTTCATCATCTATATGAGGTGTGGTAGTCAGTTCCTTGCCACTCCTAAGCGTTATAGCGCTGACGTTCTCCTTAGGATTCGCAATCGTTTGCGATGGAAGCTTTCCTGAATCGTTTGCCTCTTTTGCACTTAGGACTTGAATTAGTTGACTCATTTAATTTTCCAAATTCGATATCTGATCTGATTGTTGCTTCTCCACCTTCAAGACTAACCGTGTCAAAGTCTGCAGAGGATCCTCAGTAACCGTGTGAAATTGTTGTTGGGGCCTTGCCTGTTGCCCCCCTTTCTGATTGAAAGGGGCTTGGTAGTTCTCATAGCCCTACTGATAGCCTCTGTTGTAATTGTTATTGTTGAAGTACCCAGGATTTCCAAAATTACCTTGTCTAGGCCTTTGTGGAGCGAAATTCCCAATGGCATTCACCTCTGTGCTAGGCTCTTGCAGAATTGGGCACATATCCATAGGATGAGTAAATTGATTGCAAAGCCCGCATGCCTTCAACTGCTGAGGTAATTTGTCAATTATCAGCTTCTTCATCATCTCCTTCATCTCAGCCATATCAGTCTGTAATGTAGCTATTGGGGCCTCAATCGCAAGTACACCCCTAGCACGAGTTTTCTTATTGAACTGCCTCGAGCCCTCAGAGAGATCGTTGAACACCTCCCATGCTGTTGCTGGTGTCTTATTCAACATGTTTTCCCCACAACAAGAATTTACTGTTCTGCGCTCCTCATTAGTAAGCCCATTAAATAAGAATAGAACTAGATCCTTCTGAGAGAAGCCATGACATGGGCAACTAGCGCAGAGTTTCTTGAAGCGTTCAAAATACTTATGAATAGACTCCGTAGCTTGCTGCTCAATGCTGCTGATTGCCCTTTTCAAGGCGTTAAGCTTAGTTGCAGGAAAGTACCTCTCCAAAAAGACTCTCTTCATCTCAATCCAAGTAGATATACTCCCAGGTGGTAGATAGAAGAACCACTCATTTGCCTCATCCTTTAGAGAGAAAGAAAAGGCCCTCAGCTTGATTTGTTCTTTAGTGACATTCTCAGGTTTTATTCCAACCACCACAGTATGAAATTCAGAAAGATGCTTGTGGGGATCTTCCCCACTCAACCCATGGAACTTGGGTAATAGATGAATTACCCCAGATTTCAGCTCAAAATTCACTCCTTCCCCAAGTGCAGGGAATTGGATTGCCAAGGGTTGTTGTGCCAAGTCAGGAGCAGTAAGCTCCTTCAGAGTAAGATTTGCGTTGTAAGCCATCTCTGCAGTGCTTTCTCCTTGATCAGAAGAAGATTCGTGAAAGCGATCACGAGTTTCTCTCCTTAAGGCAGAAAGGGATTTTTCGATCTCTGAATCAAACAATAGCAAAGATGGATTAGTAGCACGGGTATAGACCATATAAGATGGTCCACACTAAAAATCAACACCAAAAAACAAACAAGAATCAATAAATATCCCCGGCAATGGCACCAAATTTGTCGGAGGGCAAACGTGTCGTTGATCCGTCAAAGTAAAACTCAAACCTATAACTAGTACAGAAATAAGTAAGAGGTCGATCCACAGGGAGATTTGTTGCTCAAGTATGATTTAAATGCCAATTTAGTAACCAAATGGGGGTTTGTGAGAGCAAAGCGGATTTATGAAAGCAAGAGTAAATGGGTTTGAATCAAACAATTGAGAGAGGCAGTTCTACCTACAATTTTCCACTTTATTTGGTTGAAACGATCCTTGTAATTTCTTCTCGTCCTATTAAGGTTCCAATGAATGCCCTTGTCTCGACCTAATATAGTTACTAGTCCAATCAGTCCTAGAAACCCTTCTCAATCGAAAAGTCCCTAAAGAAGGATTTAACCCAATTGATAGCTTTCAGTTAAGAGATTAGCCAAGGTATTTGCAGTCCCTAAAGAGGGATTTAACAACACATTCAACTTCCTACTTGTCCAATTAGTTCAATTAGCCCTAAAGGGACAAGTTTGCTACTTAGGTTAAGGTTCACAATCAGGAATCTACAAAACCCTAGCAATTGATTGATCTAACAAGTTGACCAGACAAGATAGAACAAAACAATAATTCAAAAAGCGCAAAGAAGTTGAAGCATTCAATCAAGGAATTAAGGAACGAGAATTAGAAACTCACAATCAATCCAAATAAAGCTTCAAATTATAGGCAGAACCGATGAGTTTAGTTCCTCATGGAAAACATCGCTCAATCTCACCAAATGTCTGATAGAACATGGAATAGAAAATGAAGTTCTTCAAAACTAATAACACTCGGCCTTAAAAAGTCTAAGCCGAACCAAATTCTTTATACTATGCGCTCAAAATCAAGGAGTATGTGCCATCAAAACTAATAACACTCGGCCTTAACGTGGAATAGAAAATGAAGTTCTTCAAGGAGGATGTGCCATCAGAGGATGTACCAAGGAGGATGGTCCGATGCGGCGGGCACGGCATAGGTGCTGTGGCCGCTGCACGCGTGCTCTACTCAGCTCGCCGCTCGAGCTCCTTGCGGCGGCCGCGGCATGTATGCTGCGGCCGCATCATATGTCCCGCTGCATATCTCGCTGTCAGAAGCTTAGAGTAGCTCCAATTCCTTGTTTCTTCTTTCTTCAAGTCTCCAAGATCATGCATCCCAATAGGTTTCGAATCTAACTCTGTAAAAATACTCATAAATTCGCGCAAAATCCGAACTCTTCCAAAATAATCGTCGGATGCACTTTAACTCCAAATCATTAACTAAATGCAACCTATCTAGCCTAAAAATGTCTATAATGCCTATCTTGGAAATGCATTATCACTTTCCGTGACAGGTTCTACTCTACTTTCCGTTTGTGCCTTTTAACTTAAAATGAATTTAGCGACTTAGTCTCCTAGGATAGGTTGAGTGTACCCAACGGCCCTTCGATTGATATGGGGTTCGAAATCCTCACTTTAAAATGAAATTATTTGAGGTTTGAAACCTCGACCCGTACCTGGATTGCAAGATCCGAACGAAGGTATCCAACCTTCAAAACATAACACAAATTTTATATTTGGCCCATTATAAAGTTGATGTCAGAGCCAGGTTGTGCAATCCGGGTGCAAAAGGGTTGAGTGTATGTTTTAAAAACCGCCCATAAATTTCAAGGAATTTTTAGAAGTTTTAAGGGCAAATTGAATTTAATGAGGTGAACCTAATGAATTTAAATTAATAAACTTAACCTAAAGAAAGAAAAGGAAACCAGATAGTGGGTAATCGAGTGGGTAAAAAGGCGCTAGACCATCCCTATTGGATGTAGTCCGTGGGAACGAGTGGGAAAACTTAGCTTGAACTTTACACTTGGGCCTGAAAGACTCCAAGAAGTTTGTACGGTGGTGGTTTGAGTAGCGGGGTTAGTATATAGAGACCGAGAGGTAGTTGCCCCCTCCGGTCAATCGCCCCTCGAAGGGCGGCCTAAGGTAGCTTGATTGTGATTTTATAAACTGGGCCCGAGGGCGATCCCCGTCGAAGGGGATCGTATTATTATTCAAAATTTCTTATATCCTGTGTGTTGTTATACTTAGGATAGAGATCTGCTTTGTATGTCCTAACTATGAAACATATATTGACTTATCTGTGCAAACGGGATAGTAGGAGTACCCTTATTCTTATATGGTCAAAGTCCAGCTTGGGTGGAACAGTTCGTTCCACTATTTTAACCTCTTTGATGACCCTATCGAGTCCTTCTCCTAGATATCAATGTCCTCCATGGGAAACTGGGTTGGTAAACACATTGTCTTCGGGGATCATGTTTAGATATGATGACTACTTGAGTGATTATTGGAAGATGGTTCTTGATAAAATTCCGAGTTTAGAGAGTAAGGTGTTTCTGGGGCTATCCTTCTCAACTTTTATGATGACCTACCAGTATCGTCTTGCCACAAAGAGTCGTACTAGAATCCTAGAGGAAAGAGGGGTGATGAGTCCGTTGGGATGAGTTGATTATCCATTAGGATCTCTGTCCTGTTATAATGGTGACTCTCTATGAAATTGCATGACATAACATAATCTTGTGTTCTCCAGCAGGTATCTTGTGAATAACCAATAGTGAAAAGTTACACATGTCATTACATCTAAGCTTAGTCACATTGCGTAGGTCTTGTGTTGTACTTTGCCATCTTTCTGTCATAATCCTATGTCGTCATAGCATGTGTACTTGGCCTTTTGTACTTATCATGCTAATGATTGATTTAAGCATGAACCGCATGATATGAATCCGCATGATTGTTGCTCTCTCATGAATTAGGTTCATGATAGTGTGGTCAACTCTTCCCTGTATGAATGCCCCGTAAGATGATCTCCTTAGCATGTTAGTTGATGTTATCCTTGATTTTGTTAGATATAATCGTATCTCTATTTGTTATCACGTGAATTGATGTACTATCTTGATAAATGCATGTCTTGCTCAGGCATCTATTAAATTGAACACATGTCCCTGACTCCCTGTATGTTAGTCATAGTGCCCCATTACTTACACTCATATTATACATCGCTACATTTCCCCCCATGCTTCTATATCATTGGAATATGATTGATTTGATTCCTTGTGTATCGTCATGTTAATCAATTAAATGCTTGTATGTATCGTATGTTATGTTGAGCCATTAGTATCATGTAGGACCCTTTGTTGTGACTTGTGCGAATTTATATCTTGCCTACATTATTGTTGATTCTCTTTTGAGCTAGGTACCTAATAGTGTGGTCCTTCCCTCTCTACATCCTCTTAAAATGTTTTACATATCCTGATTTGATTAATGTTGAATTCGATGATCGGTTTGCTTCATGTGATGGTTAATCCTAGCATGTTTACAAGTTATCATTCGGTAGTGTTTCCCATATTACTCTATGATATCCTCTCGTGCTTATATGAACGTATGACTTGACACCTCACATGATCACACGCCACGCTATATTATGATTTCGTATGCGCATGACACATGAGTGTTAGGTTGAATCTAGTCAAATTGTCTTGATTGTATTCATGTTTCGATATGTGCTATATATAGTATATCTTTTAGGGCTTAAGCATTCCAACATGACTCACTAAATGGGTACATGTCATACTTACCATGATACATGAACATGGTTGTCTTATAATGTGATAGTTATTGTATCTTTCTATGTGCCCTATGATGGTTCATTCCTAGCATGCCTATAAATCTATCGCCTTGTGACGTTCTCTTTGTTACCCTATGATAATCCCTCATGCCTCATGAATATTATCTTGAACTCATGTAAATCACTTTTGACTATGCCCATGTCTTGTCATGTATCACAAGTATCATGCCTATCTACTTGTCTCATGATGTTGTTCCCCATGCCCTATGAAATTCTTTTATGCTTTTAAGCATGAATAGTCTGACACTTTGCATGAACACACACACCATGATAGTTGCAAGACGCTCGCATGATCACTTTTATATGTATATGAATATAGCGTATTGCTCTCTTGTAGCATGACATCTTAGGAGCATTATCCTATTTGGCATTATGACATGCACATGATTCACCTGTCACACTTGTTTGTATCCCTTCTATGTACATTAATTTTGGTTGTGATGGTAGTCTTACTTGAGCTGCTATGACTCCCCATGCTATCGTGTGAAGATTATTCGATGCATCTTGTTTCATATATTATAAATTGTCAAGTACTATTAATATAGTGTAAGGTTTATGTCTTGGATATATGACTTTTGATCGCATACTCAGTTTGTGTCATCGTTCAGTACTATTGCCGTAGGTTATGATAGCCTTGCTATATCCCCTTATATGATCCTATGACTACCTAAGCATGTTTGTTGTTGCCAATCTAGTTGTCGTGCTATGCCTCAACAACCTTTTATCATGCTAAATATGACTAATGACGTGCTTATGTGTGTGTCTCATATAATTTGATTGTCTTACCATATGATGCTCTTGTGATGCTTATTGTGTTTTAGTAGTTTGTGCCTTAGTAATCATTTTTTATTATAATTATGCCACGTGACCGGTTAGAGTCATGTAGGACATGCTTTCCAATTACTATCTCATCGTATGATTACATGCCATACTTATCCTATCATGTAAACCTCGATGTTGTATGATGTGATAGTTTCCATGCCGCCCTTATGTGTTCTTGCATGGCGTTTAGCTTGGTTGTTATGATATACCTCAACATGCTGTATTTGATCTCATTTGTTGATGTGTATACCAGGATCATGCATTTGTTCATATATGTAATACTTGCTCTACTTATTAAATCTCGCATGACCATTATTGGTTGCTGCATAACATGCTTAAAATTTCTAGGCATATCTGTTACATGGAATGATAGACTACTCGTTTGTCTCATATGCATCTCAGTGTAGGACTTGATTGTGTCTTTTGAAATAAATACGTATGTCGTTGTTCCTTGAGATCGGTACATGTTAATGTGGATTAATGTGATTGATATGCTTCATGATGAATTCGTGTGTGCTTGTCATAATTGTAACCTCATAGGCTTCCATAAGGGCATCGTTGCTATTCTCGAGTCGGAGTCTTGTCTCTAGTCTTATCATCTTTATCCTTGGCCCGTGTTTGTCTTCGAAAGGAACTTGGGTTGTCCGCCCTTGTCACTTCCTTATCTCCGCTAACTTGGTAATGAATACTGCCTAATTGTCCATTGTCTATGATGATGTGATTCGATGTCTTACAGTTCTCATACACCATAATGTCTTGATGTGTTACTTCTCTGAGTTGCTAAGCATGATCTTAATTCCTTTGCCTATAAAATGTGAACTACAAATGCTGAAAAAACCCTAATTGCTTAGTAGATAAAGTTAGGATGATACTTGATAGCTCGACTTGATCATGTCCTTATATTTTGTTTCTACAATGATTATTCAGCACACTGGTAAATTAAGACTTTTTGACATTGTTGCAATGCTTGATTATGAACTAATGATGCTATTGTTGTAAATACTAGTTGATATGTTGTAGGCCTTATATGTAATGATTTCCATAATTGCTTCCTCTTTGAGCATATGGGTGAGATTTTCTTGTAGAGTGGTCGGAGGGTGGTGAAAGGACTTTGAGCGGTTAGGTTGATCGATGGTGTTACGAGGTAGAGTTGCAGGAAAAGGGTGCTAGCTTGGGTAGGACTGAGTGAGTTCTAGGACCTATAAGAGGCAATACTTAGTGGTATCAAGTGAGCTTTCTAGGTGAACCATAGATGGGAGTGGTGTTAGGACATGATGGTTGGGCGGTGATCGAGGAATTTTACTAGAGGAGGTGTTGTTAGTAGGATGTGATACCTAGGATGTTTTGGGTAAGATGGAAAGTGTAATGAGGGGCCCTTGTGAGTATTGAGGACATAGTATGAGAGGGTACTTGTGCATGAAGTTAGGGATAGGAATTGGGTTCTTAGAGGTGGATTGCTTGTGAGAGATCTTGGTGGGATGAGGAGTGAGATTGGAGTATCGAAGAGAATTAGAATTTCTTCTTGATGAGGAGTGATCTTGGCTTGAGAATCGGAGGTGAGCGAGTGGTGATTGCGTTTTATTGTGAGTGGTAATGACAGGAAGATTTGCGTGATTATGTGACTTATTAATATGTACTGGCATGATGTTAAATAACGACCATGATGAACCTGATATGGAATGACATTACATAGCTTTCCTTCCCATATTTTTTAAGACCACAACCCTCTCGCGAATCGCTTGCAGCTTTCGAGCCGTGCAAGAGCGCTCACATTTTTTGGCTTGTCGATATGCAATACTGAAATCGATTTGGCAGTAGCAAGTGTTATTATGATAAATTAATACGTCGTTCTCCTGATATGTTGTTTTAGAAGCATGTTATGATATGTTGTGATATGACCTATGAATTATGAGATAATGACATGTTGCTATGTGAAAGCATGGTGTTATATAATATGGTTGATAAACATGATTAGGGATATGTTAAATGATTAATAGGACTTGCAGTATGAATATGACTTGTATAGATGAGGTAATGGTGCCTGATTGGTAAATGATCGTTATGTGGTATTGTAATGAGTTGAGATGATGTCTGGTGAGTTTACTGACATATTGATGATTGTTATACTACTTGACCTTTCCCTCTTTGCTGAATCTTAAAAGCATGACCTTGTTTGTGTTGATGTGTGACAATGGGTTTTTTTTCGTTGACTCTCTAATGAAAATCCCACTATGACTACAGTTATAGTACCGATGTTTGATATGACTGACGGAGGGAAAACCTGTCGTTGATCCGTCAAAGTAGACTCAAACCTATAGCTAGTATAGCAATAAGTAAGAGGTCGATCCACAGGGAGATTTGTTGCTCAAGTATAATTCAAGTGCCGATTTAGTAACCAGATTGGGGTGTTTGTGAAAGCAAAGTGAATTAGCAAAAACAGAAGTAAATGGTTGTGATTGAGAAAAATGAGTGAAGTAGTTCTACCTACAATTTTCCACTTTATTTGGTTGAAGCGATCCTTGTAACTTCTTCTCGTCCTATTAAGTTTCCTATGAATGCCCTTGTCCCGACCTAATATAGTTACTAGTCCAATCAGTCCTAGCAACCCGTATCAATCGAACAATCCCTAAAGAAGGATTTAACCCAATTGATAGCTTTAAGTTCAGAGATTCGCCAAGATATTTGCAGTCCCTAAAGAGGGATTTAACAACACATTCAACTTCCTACCTATCCAATTAGTTCAATCAGCCCTAAAGGGATAAGTTTGCTACTTAGGTTAAGGTTCACAATCAGGAATCTACAAAACGCTAGCAATCGAATTGATCTAACTAGTTCGCCAGACAAGATAGAACATAACAATAATCAATAAGCGCCAAGAAGTTGAAGCATTCAATAGCGGAATTAACGAACAAGAATTAGAAACTCACAATCAATCCAAATAAAGCTTCAAATTGCAGGCAGAATCGATGAGTTTAGTTCCTCATGGAAAACATCGCTCAATCTCTAAATTGTTTGATAGAACGTAGAATGAAAATGAAGTTCTCCCAAACTAAATAACTCTCGGCCTTTTAAAAGTCTAATCCGAACCTAAAATGAAAATAACAAATACTAGGGTTTCACTAATCGAAATGCGGCAGATGACCAATGCGGCGGCCGCAGCATAGGTGCCGCGGCCGCTGCACGCGGGCTCTTCCACTCATCGCTGCATCTCTCGCTGCCAACAACTAAGCCGAGAGCACTCCAATCTCTTTTCTCTTTTTTTCTTCAAGTCTTTCTTCTTTTTCCTCCAAGATCATGCATCCCAATTGCGTTCGAATCTAACTCTATAAAAATACTCACAAATTCGCACAAAATCTGAACTCTTCCAAAATACTCGTTAGATGCACTTTAACTCCAAATCATTAACTAAATGCGACCTAACTAGCCTAAAAATGCCTATAATGCCTATCTAGGATATGCATTATCAAATTCCCCCACACTTAGCCTTTGCTTGTCCTCAAGCAATGATAGAGTGAACATAAATCAATGCATCCCATAGGAAATCTCTTTAAGTCTCAACCTCATCAAAAAGCAACATTATAGCAAGTGTAACCACAAACCAAGCAAACAAATGTCATAGCATGTATACAAGTGATCAAAGCTTATAAGTAGAAATCATCCAACCTCACCAGAAATATGTGTTTCACTCATGCTCTCATGTGTTTAGGCTTTAAAATACAACTCTCAACTCAATCCAACATGCACTAAGCTCATAGAGAATGACCTCAATATCGCCAAATCTTCACCGAATTGTCATTACTTGCATGACTCAATAAAGAAAAAGAATAAGCAAAATGTGACACTTTTTTTTTCTTTTGTTCTTTTTTTTTCTTTTTTTTCTTTTGATTTGTTTTGGTGCTTTCCTTACGCGAGGCGCAAACATGGGTGTCATGAATGGCCCCGGTCTATCAACACCTGAAACTTCCTAAAATGAAGTCCACTTGAACATCTTTTGACGCGAGTTGCAAACATGGGTGTCATGAATGAACCCGGTTTCTCAATGATCAAGCTTCCTTTCTTAGTGGGTAGTTTTTAACACTGTTTTGTGCGAATCATACACATGGGTGTCATGCATAGACCTGGTTACTAAGTGTATCAACCATTGCCACTTTATTTCCTAAGTATGCACAAACTAGAACAAAAAGACTCCAGATATAAACATACTCCGCAAGCAACAACTATGTGATACTGAAGTCAATGCCAAGAGGTAGTAACACAAGGAGAGTAAATCACACAATTGAGCAAAAGAACTATAAACGATTCCAAATAAGGCTAACATTCTCACAAGGGTTATGTTCATAGGATTTCAATCCTACTTTAGCTCAATCATACATGCTCAATTATATTTGCGAGGTCATGCTTCATATAAAATAAAGAATATAGACAAGGCCAAAACATCCATAACTCCATGGGATTTATATGATCATGCTGAAATTTAAATGAGAGGACAAACTAAGCCAGATGGGTATTTGGATAACACATATGGATGCAATGCATGATGTTTTTTGATTTTTTTTTCAATGCATAAGTAAACAGAAAATGTAAACATGAAATGATTCAAAAATAAAAATGTGTGCAGAAATTTAAACATGATCTAACTAAATGCACTATGTAAACTAAACTCACATATATACACTAAATTTCCTTCCCCCACACTTAAATCTTTCATTGTCCTCAATGAAATATCAAAGACAACAAAACTAAATCAAATAAACGCGAGGTGAGGGTAAAGAAAACTAACTGCTCATTGAGGCGGCGGCGGCTGGTAGGGTGGAAACTGGGGCCACCCCAAGCTATAGTAGTACTCCTGCTGCCTCCTCATGTCCTCTATAGAAGAGGCCATATCACGAACATTGCGACCCAAGTCGCTGACCTCGAACTGAAAGGAGTCCTGGCGGATCGAAAGCTGGTGCATCTGTGCAAACATGTCCTCACGCCAAGTGGACTCATCATAAGAAGAGCTAGGCCTAGCAGAAGGGCCTGTAACAAAATGCGCACCACCCCCATGATAGTCAGGCATAGGATGATCTGCGGGGGAAACCTGCTCAGCTGCATCCTCCTCCTCCTCCTCATCATCGTCGTTAGGAGCATCATCATCTACATCGCCTTCAATGTAGAAGGCAGCATCAGTAGGACCATAAAGAAGGGCCCTAGGTAATCTTAATCTGTGGACCCCTTCAGGTCCGTCCTTCCAGACAAAACCCGTCTCCTGTGAGCCCTCCAACAGATAGGCTCGCCTCAACTGATCCTCTGTATAAGTAAATGTGCCAAACATACGAGCACTGCCCTGTGATGGATCAATAAAACGCTGGGCGATCAAAGTAATCATGCCCCCCAGACTAAATCTCCCGGTCCTCTTCGCTGCAACTCTCTTCCAACTCTCCAAAAATAAATCAACCCAATCAAGAATGACATCTGACTGGGGCGAGAAGCACTATAACCAAGCCAAATCAGCAGCAGGGACCTTGTTCACCTCGCCCTCCCCAATGATAGCCATGGCTAGGACCTTGTGAACCAAACGCAGACATGGATGGACGAACTTGTAGTTATACTCGCCTCTGTGTCCATCAAAGGCCTCACCGGTCGCTGCATACCAAAAATCATGGGTCATCTGGTCGTTCCCATGCTCGGCCCAATCCTTTGTGGGCTCCTCAGAAATACCAAAGATCTCCCTCTACTCAGCAAACGTGAGGGAGTACGCATGATCAAGCAAATAGAACCTAATAGTCTCATCCACCGACACCACCAATGTCGACAAAAACTCTCGAACCAACTCCGGATATGTGGGCGCACTCAAATTGATGAAATCCCCCAAGCCCACATGTGTTAACATCTGATGTGTACAAACTAACATACCCAACCTATGCAACATCGAAACATTGAAGAATTTTGTTTGCACGAATTTCTTTGCCTCAAATCCGTCCCAAACGTCCCTCTGACTCCTAGATAAATTCCTCAACTGTCTCACCATATTCAATCAACACTCAACCACAACAATAGCACGTAATCTCAATTCTTAATCGAACAAATTACTCAAGTCACACAACACACCAACAATAATGCACAAAACAACCACCCAAAAACAAGTACCCCAAAACACAACTACGCATCGAACCTGGCGGCGGGATGCAAGCGGCGGCCGCTACAACAGGAGACGGCCGCTGCAATAGTCTGGCAGCGGGTAGAGGGGCGGCGGCCGCTGCAACAGGAGGCGGCCCGCTGCAATAGTATGTGGCAGCGGTAGAGAGGCGGTGGGCAGAAGGGGACGCGGCGACCGCAGCGAGAGGCGGCGGGCACAGCACGCGGCCCTACACAGATCTGCACAAGCGGCGGGAGGGCGGCGGCCGCTGCAATGGTATGTCCGTGCCTCCTACTTCCTTTGTTGGCAATGGTGGATGGATCCGGGCTCGGAAGCTCGATGTGGCCGCCGGTTAACAAATGTCAGGTCGGGGTGAAGCCTAGGGGTTGTAGAGGAAGGGATTAAGGCTGGTTGGGGTTGGATCTGAAGAAATTTGGTGGTTTTGTGGAGAGGATGAAGGTTGGAGATGGGAGAAATGGTGATGGGAGGTTAGGGTTAATGAAAGTGATGGCTCTTTTGGTAGATTTGGATGGGTAGGGTTGCCTTTAGTGATGCGGCTGGTCTACATTTCTTTTCTTTCTTTGTTTTAAAGAAAGGCAAAAAAAACAAACGACGGTCAGAAAAAATTGATGCGGCGGCCGCTGCCTGTTTGCGGCGGCCGCCGCTTCTGTTGGTTGCTGCAGCTGAAATGCGGCGGCCGCGGCATCTGGTGGTAGCTGCACTCCGTTCGTCATGTGCCATTCCACTTTTTTTTTCCTGTTATGTTAGTGATCAAATTGAAAACAAACAAATGCAAAGCAGAATGAAAACTAACTAAATAAATTCAACGAAAGAGAAAGAAAAACCCACGGGTTGCCTCCCGAGAAGCGCCTTTGTTTCACGTCGTTGGCTCGACATAATGGTACTCAATTGGTTAAGGTTCCTCCACCAGGGTCACCTATACTAGTCATCTCATTGACATGTGCGGGTACCCTCGGAAGATGCAACTTTCTGTCCAAATATTCATCCAGCACCATTAGCTTTTCTCCCTGAGCTAATCCTAGGGGTTGTCCTGAAATCGCAAAAGCTTCCACACCATTTGAAATAAGTTTCTCATAAGGTGAAAGTATGGGCTTAAGCAGATAAACATAATTTTCAACACTTGACTTGAGTTCTTCTTTTCCTAAAGAATGCAATTTGTTAGGAGGCTCAAATTTTAAATAATTGTTTTCCTTAGGAGTCTCTAACTAATCACGAAAATCATTGTTGCGATCAATGTTGTTAGCAACAGGCATATCCAAAGAATTCTCATGAGAAAGTTTAACATGATTAAAAAGAGAGAACTCTATCTTTCTTCCATCAAACTCCATAGTCAATAAACCCTCACAACAATCAATTTTCGTTTTTGCAGTTTTCAGGAATGGTCTTCCTAGTGTGATGGGTGTTTCTGGGGCTCCCTGATCCATAACTAAAACAAAGAAATCAACAGGGAAAGACAAATCATCAACCATAACCAAAACATCTTCAAAAACGCCTCTTCGCTTGATCTATGATCGATCAGCAAGTTGCACTATAACCCCAGTCTCAGTCAGAGCACCCAAACCCAAAGATATGTACAAGTTATATGATATAACATTAATTGAGGCTCCTAGATCTAACATGGCTTGTTTGAATCTAGTATTCCCAATTGCACATGGAACTGTAAACATACTTGGGTCTCAACACTTTTCAGGCAATTTCCTTTGCACCACAGCAGAGACATTTTCATTTAAGCTCACCTTTTCCTTCTTTTTCAATCTTTGCTTCTTCTTTATTGTGCACAATTCCTTCAAGAATTTAGCATATCTAGGAATGCACTTAATCATGTTAAGTAAAGGAATGTTTACCTCGCACTTGTTGAATGTCTCAAAGATCTCCTTATCGTTCTCATATCTTCGTGTATCCTTCAGGGCTTCGGGAAAAGGTGGGATAGGCTTCGGAGTCTCCAAAGGTAAGGAAGAAGGAGGAGGAGGAGGAGGAGAAGAAGAAGAAGAAGAAGAAGAAGAAGAAGAAGAAGAAGAAGGTAAAGAAGAAGAAGGGACAAAGGGTGTACCTGACGGCGGGGTTCCGGCTGGGGCCGCGGCTGCGGGCGCAGCATTGTGCTGCGGCCGCTGCTCCCTTGTGTTGCCGCGGCCGCTGCATGGTTGTGGCGGTTGCCGCTCCGTGGAGCTACCATCCTCCTCGTCTATGACTCCTATCTCTTCGTCCATGATTTCCTCGTCGCCCTTTGGTGGTGTGGCAATCAGTTCCTTGCCACTCCTAAGCGTTATTGCACTGACATTCTCTCTGGGATTCGCAATCATTTGCGATGGGAGCTTTCCTGAGTCATATGCCTCTTTTGCACTTAACAATTGAATGATTAGACTCATTTGATTCTCTAAGTTCTTACATCGTTCACCTTGGTCCAAGACTGCCTGTGCGAGGTTCTTAGTGCACATCTCTATGTTCTTTGTGCGTTCAACCTAGTTTATTACGAATTGTGTGATGGCTTGTAGTGGATTTCCATCAGATGCACTTGCCTGAGGCTGTCCTCCCTGACGAAGGTCAAACTGTTATTGTGGCCTTACCTGAGGTCCTCCTTGCCGATTGAAAGGTTCTTGGTAGTTCCCATAACCAGAGCCCTGCTGATAGCCTCCATTGTAGTTATTATTGTTGAAGTACCCAGGATTACCAAAGTTGCCTAGAGCCCTCAGAGAGCTCCTTGAACATCTCCCATGCTGCCGCTGGTGTCTTATTCAGCATGTTTCCCCCACAACAAGAATTCACGTTCTGCGCTCCTCATCAATAAGCCCATTAAATAATAATAGAACCAGATCCTTCTGAGGGAAGCCATGACATGAGCACCTAGCACAGAGTTTCTTAAAGCGTTCAAAATACTCATAAATAGACTCCGTTGCCTGCTGCTCAATGCTGCTAATCGCCCTTTTCAAGGCGTTATGCTTAGTTGCAGGAAAGTACCTCTCCAGAAAGGTTCTCTTCATTTCAGCCCAAGTAGATATACTCCCAGGTGGTAAATAGAAGAACCACTCATTTGCATCATCCTTTAGAGAGAAAGGAAAGGCCCTCAACTTGATTTATTCTTCAGTGACATTCTCAGGTTTCATTCCAACCACTACATTATGAAATTCCGATAGATGCTTGTGGGGATCTTCCCCACTCAACCCATGGAACTTGGGTAATAGATGAATTACCCCAGATTTCAGCTCAAAATTCACTCCTTCCCCAAGTGCATGGAATTGGATTGCCAAGGGTTGTTGTGCCAAGTCAGGAGCAGTAAGCTCCCTCAGAGTAAGATTTGCATTGTAAGCCATCTCTGCAGTGCTTTCTCCCTGATCAGAAGAAGATTTGTGAAAGCGATCACGAGTTCCTCGCCTTAAGGCAGAAATGGATTTTTCAATCTCTGAATAAAAAAACAGCAAAGATAGATTAGTAGCATGGGTATGGACCATATAAGATGGTCCACACCAAAAATCAACACCAAAAACACACAAGAATCAATAAACCTCCCCGGCAACGGCGCAAAATTTGACGGAAGGAAAACCTGTCGTTGATCCATCAAAGTAGACTCAAACCTATAGCTAGTATAGCAATAAGTAAGATGTCGATCCAGAGGGAGATTTGTTGCTCAAGTATGATTTAAGTGCCGATTTAGTAACCAGATAGGGGTGTTTGTGAAAGCAAAGTGAATTAGCAAAAACAGAAGTAAATGGTTGTGATTTAGACAAATGAGAAAAGTAGTTCTACCTACAATTTCCCACTTTATTTGGTTGAAGCGATCCTTGTAACTTTTTCTCGTCCTATTAAGTTTCCTATGAATGCCCTTGTCCCGACCTAATATAGTTACTAGTCCAATCAGTCCTAGCAACCCTTATCAATCGAACAGTCCCTAAAGAAGGATTTAACCCAATTGATAGCTTTAAGTTCAGAGATTAGCCAAGGTATTTGCAGTCCCTAAAGAGGGATTTAACAACACATTCAACTTCCTACCTATCCAATTAGTTCAATCAGCCTTAAAGGGATAAGTTTGCTACTTAGGTTAAGGTTCACAATCAGGAATCTACAAAACCCTAGCAATTGAATTGATCTAACTAGTTGGCCAGACAAGATAGAATAAAACAATAATCAATAAGCGCCAAGAAGTTGAAGCATTCAATAGCGGAATTAACAAACGAGAATTAGAAACTCACAATCAATCCAAATAAAGCTTCAAATTGCAGGCAGAACCGATGAGTTTAGTTCCTCATGGAAAACATCGCTCAATCTCTAAATTGTTTGATAGAACGTAGAATGAAAATGAAGTTCTCCCAAACTAAATAACTCTCGGCCTTTTAAAAGTCTAAGCCGAACCTAAAATGAAAATAACAAATACGAGGGTTTCACTAATCGAAATGCGGCAGATGACCAATGCGGCGGCCACAGCATAGGTGCCGCGGCCGCTGCACGCGGGCTCTTCCACTCATCGCTGCATCTCTCCTTGCGACGGCCGCTGCACACTTGTTGCGGCTGCTGCATCTCTCGCTGCCAGCAGCTAAGCCGAGAGCACTCCAATCTCTTTTCTCTTTTTTTCTTCAAGTCTTTCTTCTTTTTCCTCCAAGATCATGCATCCCAATTGCGTTCGAATCTAATTTTGTAAAAATACTCACAAATTCGCACAAAATTCGAACTCTTCCAAAATACTCGTCAGATGCACTTTAACTCCAAATCATTAACTAAATGCAACCTAACTAGCCTAAAAATGCCTATAATGCCTATCTAGGATATGCATTATCAATGACAAATCTTGCTATGGCAATGCCGCATAGAATTCAGATAGGTTTATAAGATGACTATGTGAATTATGTGTGTGTTAAATGAAAACCCCTAGTATGACTGGTTCTACTATGATTGCAGTATTGATATGCGATAGTGAGATTTGACTTGTAATGACGTATTAACTCCATGATGCATAAGTTGTTGATCTCTTGACATGTGTGGTTACACAATTAGCCGATGTACATATTTAGTACCTTTTTATTGCATCTTTTGACTTCATATTTCATTCGATTCCCAAAGAAAAGATTGAAAAATAATGCAAATTTGTGTATAATGAGTTAACGTGCAAGAAATAGAGTTTGCACAAGTTTTGGTCTAAATATGTAGGAATTGGAGCGGAATTGGAGTCAAAACGAAAAAACCAAGTAAAGCAGAAAAGTGGTCGAAATCGACCTATCTGGTCGAAATTGACCTATCTGGTCGATATCGACCGAAGCATCGACACAGACTCTGAGTGTCGAGACAGACCAAGAACACTAGCAAAAGAAGAGTACTCGATATCGATGACCTGAGGTCGATATTGACCATAACCCAGAAATCGAGTAGAGCTGAGCCCGTGAAGTAGAAACGAAGAGGTCGAAATCGACCTATTTGGTTGATATCGACTAGATTTCGACACGGGTTGGACGCACTTTTCGAGACGCGGATTGTAAGTCTATCTACATAAGCCATGATTTATCCTTTGTTTTAGATAAGATTATGTCTTAAGGGTAGTTTCCTTTTGACCCTAAGATTTATATTAGTTATTTAGATATTTACCTTAAATAAAAGATATATCCTACTTGTTTGGATAGAGTTTAGATAGAAGATAGAAGATACTATCCTTGGATAGCGAGGATTAGTAGCCTATAAATAAAGCCCTAGGGGGCTGGTTTTTAGATATTCATCCCTCTAGTCCTATTCATGAAATACTTGCTGCATACCTTGGTTTGCAGATTTTGCTAACTACCTTGTAGGAGACGAGATACCATCTGGTTTAACTTCGCAAGCGGAGAAGAAGCTCTTGCACGACGTCAAGAAATAGTACGATGAGCCCTACTTGTTCAAGCAGGGAAAGGACCATATTTTCTGATGTTATATACCGGAGGAAGAGGTAGAGAGTGTGATTCTCCATTGTCATTCTCTCACCACAGGAGGCCATGCTGAAGGATTCATGACCGCGGCGAAGATTCTTTAATGTGGTTTTTATTGGCTTAACTTTTTTCAAGGATGTGCAAAACTTTGTAACATCTTGTGATGAGTGTCAACATGAGAAAATATCACATGGAGGAATGAGACACCGCTCACAGGAATTCTAGAAGTAGAGCTTTTTGATGTATGGGGCATAGACTTCATGGGACCATTCCCTACCTCCGGCCCTTACAAATACATCTTAGTGGCGGTGGATTATGTCTCAAAATGGGTTGAGGTTGTTGCAACTAGAACCAACGATGCGAAGGTGGTTTCAACGTTTATAAAAACTAACATTTTTCCTCGCTTTGGTGTTCCTAGAGTTCTTATTTCAGATGGTGGCTCACACTTTATTGAGAGAGGCTTTGAAGCACTTTTAGCCATGTATGGGGTGACGCACGGGGTGACAACGCCCTATCATCCCTAAACAAACTGTCAAGTAGAAGTCTTCAATCGTTAAATCAAGGCCATCCTAGAAAAGACAGTCTCCCGCTCGAGAAAAGATTGGTCACCCAAACTTGATGACGCGCTCTGAGCCTACCAAATGGCCTACAAGACACCACTTCACACACTCCTTACAACTTTGTGTATGGTAAGTCATGCCACTTGCACGCCGAACTTGAGCATAAGGGGACGTGGGCTCTCAAAGAGCTCAACATGGACTTCAACGAGGCCGGAAAGAGAAGATTTGATAATGCATATTTTAGATAGGAATTATAGGTAGGTCTTAGTGCAATTAGAGAGTTCGTATTGCATGTTTTAGAGTTAATTCACATCTTGATCATTTATATCCAAAGACTCGAAATCTACACATTTTATTGGTTAATTTCAGGATTATAGAGACACGCTTGGAAGGGGGAATGTTGGTGGAAGAAAGTAATCAAGAAGGAAGCCAAATGACCATGAAAGCAGTGCTGAAGACAAGCTAAGGATACGGTGAAATATTGGAGCCACACCCGCATTGCTAGGTGCCGCGATCGTGGCTGTACGAACCAGGCGATCATTGCGAGATTTGCTGAGACACTATCTTTCATATTATTATAATATTATTTTAGCAGGTTTTATTCTAGGGTTTTGTTAAACCTTTAGGCTATATTAAGACTCATTCCTAGCCGTTTAAAGAATGCTCTCTGAGAGCTAATTCCATATTACAATAAAGAGAGATGAGAGGATTTAAGTTTAGGGATTCAAGTTACATTATGCATACCTAGAACTATCGTGGTTTTGCTATGATTCAAGACTTGGTTGGTTGATCTTGAGACTTGATTTTCATGTTATTCACGAGTTTATTTATCATCTTGTTCTTATTGATATATTTGTGTTTCTTTCTATGATTGGCCTTCTAATTAGGAATTGCATCTATGCTATGAATCCGTTATTGGTTTCTCGATAGCAAACGAAGTCATTGATTTAATGATATTTCTATGCCATTGTAGTGGGTGATAACAATTGATCTATGTCAACTAGATGTTATTAGGGCCGAATGGGTTGTTCCTTTGTTTCCTAATTGCATTGAATTGATATTCAAATTGATATTAAGTACTTAAATCGTTAATGCTATGATTTATTAATATTGAATAAGAGATTGTATCTTTGCGGATCGATTGATTAAAGTTTAGTCAATATAGGCTTAGGAATAATATTGAAATCAACTCAAGGATCAAGTAAATCAACCAATGTTGCGAATTGTATGCGAAACCACACTCTTATCTTTTATCTTCTCTTTGTTCCTATTCATATCTTTACCTTAGCTTATTTGCATTATCTATCTTCATTCATATTCCTATTCTATCTTTATTGTCATAATTAATTAACACAAATAGCATTGACGTACTTGTTTCTCTATAGGTTCGACCCCTTACTTATCTGTTGTACTAGTTTACTAGTTAGTGTTGTTAGTTTGGGTATTATTACTTTTGGCGTGGTTGAAACCTAACGACATTCCACCCATCAAATTTTGGCGCCTTTGCCAGGGAATCAAGTTTATTTCTTTGTTTTGTGAGTTTATTGATTTTTATTTATATTTCTATTGTTTGGTGTTCATATTTCTTTATTTTGTTTATTAATTTCTTTTGGAAAAAAATAAATGTTGAGGTTATATCAAAACCAGGGAGAATATTTTCACCATTACCTAGTGAGAGTGCAAAATCTAGTGAACGACCGTAAATCACAAGGTATTTATGATAGTGAGCGAGATAAGGTAGTTTGCATTTATGACCATGCACAACCTGAAATAAGAGGATTTATTGACGCTAGCGAGTGTAGCCCAGGACTATCAAGAATATGAGATCTTATCCAAAACATAGCCCTCGATTATGCATTAACAGATACATTGAAGGGAGGATGCAAGTCAGTAGCTGAGCAAAATACGTAGGAGGTCGCTTCTGAAGAACGGGTGCCCACCGCTGAGGGCCGATGCCCGCCGCCCCTTCCAGAACCAGCGTCATACTGCAATGAAGAAGAGGATCTAGCACCTTCTTAAACAGAGCCTCATGAGTCAATGCATTAGATTTCATCTGTTTTATCCTCTCCTTCATCATCTACTATACCGTCTCCTTCATCATCCATTATACTTTCTGGCCCATCATCTGTTATGTCCTCTTCTCTTTCATCTGTTACCTCTCTTACTTCATCTGATGTACCAATGTGTTTTGAGGATCCATCTATCTTAGAACCGATGAAGTTATCCCATTTACCCGATGAGAGTTTTTTCCGATATATTAAAATGGTGTTAGCCTGTATGGAAAACAGGCCATCAAAAAGGATCGAAGACACCACTATTGAGATGATACATTACATTCTAGAGGGTGAACATTTGAGGATAGTGAAATACTTGTTATGTGCATATGAGAAAGGATTGTGTGAACTAGAACCATTAGGATTTTGGAACCTTATAGGTGATGTGGCCAATGACAAGATGACTAAGGAAGACATCTATGGAGAAGAATTCGGATGAAGAACCAAAGTCTTTAACATTAATTGACAACCCCCTCTTGAGTGACGTAGAAGTAACCGAAGGTGAAGTGGAAAGCCCAATGCCTATTGAAATGGTATCTCATGAGCATACACATGAGGATCAATATGTTTTGGCTCCTGATTTGTCTGAAGAACTCATCTCAATCGCGCCAATCAAAGAACCAATCCCAGAGCCGGTTTCTGTGGCTCTTGAGCAAGTTAATGAAATTTCTAACCCTTTTGTGAGTTTTGGTGAATATATAGATCCTTGGGAGCATTACTTCTACAAACCACTAGCGGAATTGTGTTTGTGGTACTACCTACCCTCGGCAGAAAGTCAAGCTCAAGCACATGATAAGTTGAATACATACTTTAATTTCATATCTTTAGACTTCAATTTTTTTTATGTTTAGTGTTCATTCAAATTATGGTTGGGCATAAGAATTTGATTTACTTTTAAAGGCATTAACAATGTCTGAATGAGTCTTAAAGGAAGGAAAGAATAAACCGTTGAGTCTATGATGTTAACCAAGGACGCTTCTTGGGAGGCAACCCAAGGTAAACTAGGTAAATTCAATGTAATTTTTGCATCAATTTTTTTTCAATTCAATAAATCAGGACTAGTCTATTTGCTGCATTTTGGTATGGCTTTGTGTTAGAACTCATTTGTAGGCAAATTTGATCGATCAAAATTATGGATTGGACGTTTTGCAATACCGGCACCCGTCGCACATAAACCGGCGCCCATCGTTGTTGCCAATGACGCATTTTTGGTAACTTGGAATAGGAGGTTATATCTATCTTTAAATTTATATTTTCTATCTATATTCATATTTATGTCTATTATATTTATATCTATATCTATTCTATGTTTGATTGATTCAATATCTTTGTTCTTTAATTGATTGATTGCATATATTCCCTCTTGATTAGCTACCTTGACGGAAATTTCTCTCTTGCTAAGGTTTGATTATTTCATGCAATTTGATTGAATCTAAGTAGCTAACACAATCAATCGGTCTCGTGAAAGCATCGATTGGGTGTGTGTGGGATATTGACAATTGTGCTATATTGATTGTAGGCGATTAGGGTTAGGGAGTTACACCTCTATTTCTAATTGTTTATGATATTGATATTGCTTTATTTCTATCTATTTATATATCTAAGACATATGTCTATCTATAGTTAGGTTTATTTATCTCATGCATATTTAGATTTATCTATATAATATATCTATATAATATATCTATCTATTTATATATATATATATATATATATATATATATATATATATATATATATATATATATATATATCTAAATATATTGTATCTATTTGAATACATTGTTTCTTTTATCTAATTTTCTTATTCTCTAGATGATTCCCCTTCCTATTCCAAAATCATATACTTGTCCATTCCTTATTTTGTGATCAATCAAGCCTTTGTCTCCATGAAAACACAAAAACCCTATTATCCCAATTTAAATTCCAAAATTTAGGAGTAGATAAATTGTCTTGGAGAATTTAGAGGAATATCATGCATAATGGCTTCGAAGAAGAATGGAAAGCAATCGAGCAGCAGTACTCGCATCACAAGCCGCGACAGGACCCAACACAAGTGACGCGCCACGCGTTACTAGGTGCCACACCCTCGTCTTGCCACCAGCGCCCAGATGCACCCCATCATTGATATCGCGCCCGCGTCAGCCTCTATCCTTGATTTTGTCGTAGGATTTACAAGCAATGACGAGGTGGACCCGCTTTGACCAACTTGCCTCCTATTTACCCTTCTACCACCTTCTTCTTCCTCAAACCCCACAAAATCAAACTTCCCCACCATTGAAACCTCCATTAAAGCCTCCAAGCTTTCTCAACGAAGATTCGCCGTTGGCCACCGTTCCTTCACCGAAATCATAGCATACAACTAATATCCAACTTCTTGTGACCCGATCTATGCACTCATACTCTTTGTTTTGCATTCCGTTCACAATTTCATCTTCACCCTTTCCTAAATCAACAAAAATCACTTCTTTCCAAGTAGTTTGGGTAGTAATGGAGTGAGGAAACTAGTGGGGAGGAGACATTGAAGGATTTCGAGGTTGCTGAGGAGGAACAACCAAATGCAAAATATGTGGATTGTGAAAAATCAAAGCCCTGCTGAGTAGACCCGCGTCAGTATTCGAAGTCGCCTGCATCCTCAGAGCCGCGCCTGTGTCACTGCCTTGTCATGCCCGCGTCTTTTACGCACAACATGATTTCTGGCTACTGAGTTACAGTTTGCTTTGATTTTTCACAATCCACATATTTTGCATTTGGTTGTAAGTGTTCTTAATCTTCTCTTGGGCTGAGATTTTGAATTGATTAAGATTATCATGCCTCTAAAGATGGTTAGACCGAGAGGATTTATTTAATATGAGAAGGAAAATTGGGAAGCGCTTAAGCATAGGAAGTATGTGAGTACCAAGTTCTTCGATGCACTGACATTTGAAGCTTTAGGACTACATGAGAATGTTATAGAATTGATGACTCATGGAGGATTGGCTAGTTTTACTGATCTAGGAGCCCCGACATACCTGACATTGGTTAGGGAGTTCCTCGCTATATTTACTCGGAGTCGTACTGGGGAGGTGACATTCAAGATGAGGGGAAGAAGGATTGTGACTGACGAGACTCGAATCAGCATAGCATGGGGGATTACTATTAAGCCTATAGATTAATGGCAGACAACATTTGAGCAGCCACCTCCGGCAGATACATGGTTTGCCGCTACACATCGACTAATGGACACTAGAAGAGGTGATTACAACTACAGTATCCCACATCCTGCTCTTAGGTGGTGTCGCATGGTGCTAAACAACACATTCTGTGGGAAGGTAGAGGTCAATAAGGTTTCGAAGGCATCTTGGTCTTGTACTGCCTCACACCAGAGAGCGACATTACTCTAGACTGGTTGGACCTATTTTGGGCATCTTGTACGGTGATGAGGCAATCTAATGGCCAGTCAGAGTCTCGCACAATTGGATTTGGAGGTTGGATCATACTGATTGCAGAGAAGCTCCTGGTAGATTTGGATGGATTGGATCACATGGGCGACACTTATCTCCTGGATGCAACAACTTTGAGGAGAGCAGGTCATCTTGAGGATTATTAGGATCACTTCCTGTGGTTGTATGGGAAGCACAATGTTCATAAGCTTATACTTCCACACGAGCTGCCAATGGGTCCTACTATAGCAGATTTCTACATCCCTCTAGATGACATTGATCAGCAGGCAGATGAGGACGATGTTGAGGATGTGCAAGAGCAGGAGTTTCCAGCTGAGGCTCACTTTGATGCTATGGAATATGACCCAGTTCAGTTTCATCCAGGCGCGAGTTCTTCACACCAAGGAGCCGAGGGTACTTAGTTCCACACTACTGTTTTTGGGGAGCGTCTGTGAGTCTTAGAGGAGTCACATGCTGCACACTATTAGAAGTTTCAGACCTTTCATAATGAGTACAGAACCTCTCAGACTGACATGCGCCGCCAGATTGATGAGCAGGGCAGATTACTCGACGGGATGTACCGTCGTTCTATTGAGATAGATCCTAGATCATCTGAGCTATACCAATTCTTCCAACAGTTCCAGCAATATTACCCGTTCCAGCCACCTCCACAATGATCGAGTATGTTCCCTTTTCCCTCACTTGTGATTTATTTTAAGTTTTTATTGTGTTTATTTGTTTTCATTGAGAACAATGAAAGGTTTAAGTGTGGGGGAGAAGTTTACTGTCTTTATTAGTACATATTTTAATTTCAGTACATGCATCTCATGTTTAAATTCTAGTTTATGTCTTTAGTTTTTTTATGCATTAGAAAATCAAAGAAAAATAGAAAAATGTCAAAAATAAAAAAATATCATTCATTACAGAATATGTTGTTATCCAAACACCCACCTTAGTTAGCGAAACTCTATATTTTTTTATGGCATGAACTTGTAAATCCTTCAATTTGTTTGAAATGCTTAGCCTTATTACATTAAAATGTTTTCTTGAGGAGCATGATTGGTGATGTAATTGAGCATGTATGAATGAACTTGATTGTGATTGAAATCTATCAAAACATGACCCTTGTGGGAATGTTTTAGCTCTATTTGAATCATTTCATTCCTTTTGCTTATATGTGCGATTTACTCTCCTTATGTTTCTACCTCTTTATCTTGACTTTATTATCTATTGTCAAGACCGACTCGCATGTTTGTTGCTTGCGGATGTTTATGCTTTTATGTTTGATATTTGGCTTTAGTTGCTTATTGAGAGTTTAGAGTGAAATAAAGTGGAAATGGTTGAGACACTTAGTAACCGGATCTATGCATGACACCCATGGGTATGATTCGCATAAAACGGTGTTGAAAACTATTCGCTATGAAGGAAGCTTGATCATTGAGTAACCGGGTTCCTTCATGAAACCCATGTTTGCAACTCGCGTCAAAAGGTGTTCATGTGGACTTTATTCAAGTAAGTTGAGGTATTGATAGGCCGGAGCCATTCATCACACCCATGTTTGCGACTCGCGTAAGGAATACACCAAGGTGGAAAGAAAGCGAGGCAAGAAAAAGAAAAAAAAATTATAAGAAAAGAAACGAAAAAAAATAAAGAAAAGAGAGAAATCAAGAGCCAAATTGCTTATTTTTATTGTTTTTCTGCAAATAATGGCATTTCGGTGGAGATGTGGTGATATTGTTGTCAATTTCTACGAGTTTAGTTGCATTTTGGATTGAGTTGAGAATTGAACATAAAAGCCTAAACACATGAGAGCATGAGTGAAACACATATTCCTGGTGAGGTTGGATGATATCTACATTGAATGCTTTGATCATTAAATACATTCTACGATGTTTATTCACTTAATCATGTGCTCCTTGGAATTTGAAATTTGATTTGTTTTGGTTAAGGCTATTGCATGAATGGTGAACTCGTACGTATAGGTTGCTTTTTATTATTCGCTCGAGGACTAGCGAAGCTTAAGTGTGGGGCAGTTTGATAATGCATATTTTAGATAGGCATTATAGGTAGGTCTTAGTGCAATTAGAGAGTCCGTATTGCATGTTTTAGAGTTAATTCGCATCTTGATCATTTATATCCAAAGAATCAGAATCTACACATTTTATTGGTTAATTTCAGAATTAGTGAGTCGCTTGGAAGGGGGAATGTTGGTGGAAGAAAGGAATCAAGAAGGAAGCTAAATGACCACAAAAGCAGTGCTAAGGACAAGCTAAGGACATGGTGAAACACTGAAGCCGCGCTCGCATTGCTAGGTGTCACGCCCGCGTTGCTAGGTGCCGCGCCCGCGGCTATACGGGCAAGACGATCCTCGCGAGATTTGCCGAGACGTTATCTTTCCCATTATTATAATATTATTTTAGCCAGTTTTATTCTAGGGTTTTGTTGAACCTTTAGGATATTGAGAATCATTCCCAGCTGTTTGAAGAACGCTCTCCGAGACGTAAATCCATATTACAATAAAGCGAGATGAGAGGATTTAAGTTTAGGGATTCAAGGTACGTTATGCATACTTAGAACTCTTGTTGTTTTGCTATGATTTAAAACTTGGTTGGTTGATTGTGAGACTTGATTTCTATGTTATTCATGAGTTTCTTTATCATCTTGTTCTTATTGATATATTTATGTTTCTTTCTATGACTGGCCATCTAGTTAGGAATTGCATCTATGCTATGAATCCGTTGTTGGTCTCTCGATAGCAAACGAAGTCATTAGGGTCGAATGGGTTGTTCTTTTGTTTCCTAATTGCATTGAATTGATATGCCAATTGGTCTTAAGTACTCTAATCGTTAATGCTATGATTTAGTAATATTGAATAAGAGATTGTATCTTTGCCTATCGATCGATTAAAGGTTAGTCGACATAAGCTTAGGAATAATATTGAAATCAACTCAAGGATAAATTAAATCAACCAATGTTGTGAATTGTATGCAAAACTACACTCTTATCTTTTATCTTCTCTTTATTCCTATTCATATCTTTACCTTAGTTTAGTTGCATTATCTATCTTCATTCATATTCCAATTCTATCTTTATTGTCATCATTGATAAACACAAATTGCATTAAAGTACTTGTTTCTCTGTGGGTTCGACCCCTTGTTTATCCGCTATACTAGTTTACTAGTTAGTTTGTTAGTTTGGGTATTATTACTTTTGGCATGGTGGAAACCTAACGACATTCCACCCACCAAGATATCTTGACTTGCAAGCCTTGGAGGAGTTGCGCCTAAAGGCATATGGGAATGCCAAAATCTACAAAAAGCGCACTAAGAAGTGGCACGATCAATTCGCGCCACCCTGGCATTGAATTAGCACAAAAAGGGAAGTATGTCGGGCTAGCGACTTAAACCCAAGCGCTTCCGGGAGGCAACCCGTTTCTTTTTTAAGTTTTATTTTGAATATTTTAATTTTCTTCTAGATATTTTTGTAGCTATCTTTATTGAGCTTACACAGGAAGATCGAGAGCCTGGAGGAGCAGTCGATGTCGACTCAAGCATTTGACGTCGACTGGACGAGATAAGAAACTACTAGGTCGAGAGACACCAATCTTCTCAGGAAGGGTTAGTCGATATCAAGACCCCTTTCGATGTCGACAGTTCAAAACGTACACAGAGGCGCCAAGGCATTGCTCGATGTCGAGAAACTCCATCGATGTAGAATGCCCACTCGATGTCGACTCTTATAGTCGACATCAAGGCCAATTACAGAAGGGTTAGAAAATCACACAGGTTAGTTTTTTTATTCTCATTTCTTTTTAAGCCCGACTCGACCTCCCTCTTTCTTTATTACCCCCAACTCGACCAAACCCTACCGCCATCTCTCTCTCTCCCGACTCTCTCTCTCTCTTGCGCTCCCCCTCTCTCTCTCTCCAATCACCCTCTCGTCGGTGCCACCTAACTGCACCTGTCGGACCCCCGTGCCCAGTAGCAGCGACAGTAGATCCGGTCAACCCATCGATCTGATTTTGACCTATTCACCAGTCCGACAGCCTCCCTTCGATTTCTCTTCCATTTTTAATCTTTCAAGCCCTTTTCTGTTAAGATCTCTAACCCTTTACCTTGATTTACTGATTTAGAAATAGATTTGATGGTTTTAGGTTGAGATTTGGGAATTTGAACGATTTTAGGGTTCGGAAATTTTATAGGGGAAATTGAGATTGAATGGTTATTGAGCATATTTGGGATTTGATTTGTTGGATTTGATGGATTTCGATGAGATTGGAACTAGAATAGGTTCAGATCTGTGTTAAATGCTCAAGAAATTTGGGTTTATGAATTTTTTAGGATTTTGATGAATTTTTTGAGGAATTTTTGATTTATTTTAAGCATTAAACTTAAGTTTTGCAAGATTTGGCACTAAGATTAGCCTAGGTTTAATGTTGAAAAATTTTTAGGCTAGTTTCTGAACCTATGTATGTTGTTGCGTTATATTGCATATACTAGAGTTCTTTCTTGGCAACCGTTTTCTTTGCAGACAATGGTGCGATCCAAGAATGTTGATAGAGAAACCTTCCACATCGTAGACGAGGGGAAACGTGACCTTGCTGCCTTCCTCACTGATCGGGCTCACCGAGCCCGATGGTAGTCACGTATCGACATGAGGAACCTGGGCTTCCACATTGGAGTTCGGGAGGCATTTGAGTACCTGTCCATGGAGCATCTTCTCAGCCACCTCCCAACACACTACCCCTCTTTGACAGGGGAATTTTTGGTGACATTGGAGATCCTAGCCCACACATCATCTACCCGATGGGGAGTTACCTTCAGATTAGGAAACAAGAAGTTCCTCTATACGACTGAGGAGATGAGAAACCTACTCGGCTTCCCTTACACACCCTAGCACTTCGTCGTGGTGGACCTCAACATTATATGAAGATATCTCACGAGGATCCCAAACCCCGCTTTGACGGACGTCCTTACCAACAGGATCGCTAGCCCACTCTTTAGGGTGATCCTGTGCATTTAGGGAGAATGATTTGGGCCAGACCGGAGCTTTTCCGCCCTACCCACCGTGAGATGGAGACCTTAAGGAAGATGCTCTTTGAGGATGATCCACACCCACTCATGTACGCTTGGTTGGAGCACATCATTGAGAGGCGACGCACCGAGCGAGCAGACATCCTCGATGGTAGCATGGAGGCACTCTTAGCCCATGCCGTACACATCAACGTTTATAGGTATACTGCTTTTGACCTATGTTTATTGATGCTGGCATATTATGGCAGGGATGTATTATGGATGCGAGCGCAGATGGATGGATACATCCCCAAATGGGGATGCCTATCCGGCACGACTACATGGATCTATTGTATATCCCTGATTGGTTCTAGTCCTACACTGGTCAACCATATCCAATGGATATAGATCCTACGACAGACCTCGGCTTAAGAAGAAGGCCGCCGTTTTCAACCACGAGACCGAGATTGAGGCAATGTCTTGGAACACTGATGCACACTCTAACGATTCACAGTAGCCTCCAGCTTATCAGGAGGACTCTAGAGACGACGAAAATGATGAAGATGACGATGGTGGTGACCCACAAGGGTCACACCAAAACTATATTCCAGAGGTTCCGCCCGTGCAGTCTACCTATACCACTGAATGGCAGGATGACGTTATCGCACTGTTGTCTGGGGTGGAGCTATAGGTTAGTGAAGAGTTTACACGAATGAGCTAGACCCTGAGCGATATGTGGGATGAGCATCAGTGATTCGTCGACTGTCATGAGAGGTGTACCATAGCCTTCGAGCAGTGCAGCTATGGCTTTGGCTACTTCCCACATGGCCCGCCACCCTTTGCTCATCCAGGACCATCCTTCTCACAGCCAGGACCGTCTTTCTTATAGTCGTGTCCTTCATAATGGCAGGACCCTCACTATTACCATCCTAGCTGCTCCTCTTATCATTCAGGCTCTTCTTTATCTTTTGGATGGCCACAACTTCCTCCACCTTCTTTCCCTTCCCTTTACTTTGACATTAAATAGTGAGGACACTGTAACTTTTAAGTATGGGGTGGGATTAAAACTGCATATTATGTTATTTATTGGCTTTTGGTTGAAACTTGTTAAAACTTGGCTTGTACTAAAAGTTGTTATTTTGCTTTATGTTTTTTTTACATTGCATTTCATATTTAAAGTTTATGCATTTTAAGTTTAAGTTCTTAGTTCATTAGTAATATAAAAATCCAAAAAAATTAGAGAATGTCAAAAAGAGAAAAAAATGCATATTTAGTTATCTAGTTATTTTTAAGCCTTACTTAGATGTACAATGATGAAACCCCAATGGCTGATTTGATCGTGTAAATACTATGGCATATTTGGATGGTTTAGCCAAAGTCCTTTAATTTTTTTTATGTAGATTGTGAACTTGTGATGAAATCGAGCACATATGATCCTAGGCTAAAAGCAAAATCCAACAAAATTGTCCTATTGAGAATTTTGGCCTATCGGGAGAACATTAAAAATCCATCCGCTTTTTTAGTGTATTTAGACTTCCTATGCATCTCTAAATTTTGTGATAGTTATTCAAAGCCAATATATATGTTTATGTGAATGAGAATTAAATGATGGATGCATCTTTTAGGCCAATTGATAATGCATATTTTAGATAGCCATTATAGGTAGTTGTTATTGCATTTAGAGGAGTATATGTCATGTTTATTGAGTATTTCACCTCGTTAGTATTTTATCTGGCAAGTGTGGAATCTACGCTCTTTTGTGCTTATTCGCAGATTTATATTTCGATGCTCGGAAGGATGCATTTATGGCTTTGCTAAGGATGAGTATGGAGAGCTAGGAACCTGAGGAAACCATTGAAAAAGGCAAGAAGAGGCGTTGGAAGAAGCTTAGGTTGGATTCAGGGGAAATCAGATGAAGAACACGCTATTGTTCGGACGGCACCCGCCGCTTAAACCACGGCGCCCGCCCCCTAGAGCACGGTACCCGCCGCCTAGAGCACAGCCCCTGCCGGTCCACACGGATGCGGGATTGCGAAATCTATCTTTGGATAATTAATTAGGTTTTTGGTTTATATATTTCTGGCCGATTTTTGGCCGACTGTGGAAGAATATAGAGAGACCTAGTTTGAGAGAGACTTCAATGGAGATATTGAGAGGAAAAACTCCCACGAGGAACTAAATCTCTTTCGTTTCACCTGCAATTCAGAGACATGGTTATATGATTTGTGAGACTTGATTTCTATCTATTCTATTCTATATTTGATTTATTCAATATCTTTGTTCTTCATCGATTGATTGCATGTATTCCCTCTTGATTGACCTCCTTGATAGAATTTTCTTTCTTGCTAAAGGTTTGATTATCTCTTGCAAGTTAATTGAATCAGTAGCATAACATAGCCAATCGATCTTGTGAAAGCATCGATTGGGTGTGTATGGGATATTAACAATTCTACTTTATCAATTGCATCAATTAGGGTTAGAGAGTTGCGCCTCTATCTTTAGTTATTTATGTCATTGGCATTGTTTAATTGCTTAGGGTTGGAGTAGTCTACCATTCAATGAATCAAACAAAGAAAGGTAGGATAGAGTCAAGGATGAAAGACATAACCATTCTTGATGAATTGTAGGGGGAAACTATCTCATCAATATTAATTATCACAAATTCTACATTGCTACTTTTGCCTTATTCAATTGTCTTTTCAATCAATTACTCTTCGATCTTATTCTCTTTGATAGCAATCTGATAGACAGGAAAGGTATTCTCTCTATGGGATCGACCCCTTACTATTCCATTATACTAGTTACTAGGTTGCTAGTTAAGTTGTTGGTTTAGGTTATTCTTTTTGGTGTTGTAGAAAGGTAATGACATTCTGCACCATACCAAATTTTGGCGTCGTTGCTGGGGAGATTACTTTATTTCTTTTTTTATTTTTATTGCTATCTTTAGTGATTCACGTTGGTGGATCGCTCTTTGGTTACTAATGAATCTTTGTTGAGTCTTTTTTTCAAAGGTTAGGCAAAGATATATGAAACTGCTGAGTCCCCTCTCAAGAGGACATTGAGAGACTTAAGGGAACCTGATCTGAATTCGCAAAACCTTGCAATTACATTACCTAAACTCCCTGAAGGCTCCAAATTGGGACATAAGGCTGATTGGTTATTGATTCTTCCAGTTTTACATGGGATGATTGAAGATGAGCCTAATAAGCATCTTACTGAATTCATTAGTGTCTGTGACAGACTCATAACTCAAGGATTTACTGATGATCAACTCATGTTGAGGTTGTTTCCATTCACCCAGAAAGATGCATCGATTGATTGGTTACATTGTCTGCCTACAGGATGTATTACTACTTGGTTGGAATTAAAGAAAGCTTTTCTGATGAAATACTTTTCTGCCACACGCTTGAGCAAAGTAAAGAAGCAAGTGACTAGCATAGAACAACTCCTTGGAGAGAGCCTCTATGACTACCTTGAGAGATTTAGGCGACTCAAGGCAAGTTGCCCACAACATGGATTTCTTGAAAAGGATTTGATTCTCTATCTTTATGAGGGGTTGCTTGATCATGAGCGCACTTTCATCAACACTACTAGTGTAGGTGATATTCTGGATAAGACCCCAGAAGAAGTCATGCAAATCTTCGATTGATTAGCAAAGTCGACCCAGCAGTATAAGAAGTTTCATGGATTTAGAAATCGTTTTGTATCGAATGATCCTATGAAGAGTTGCGAGGAGAAAGTTGCAAAATTAACGGAGGTTGTGATGAAAATGGCCACTCAAATGGCTACATCGAATGCTCAAGGAAGACAAGAAGCTCAAGAACCACATCATACAAGTTCTGAAACTCTCAAGGGAGGTGCCTTGAGAGATTTGATGATAATGGTAAGGAATCAAGGAGAACTCATGCAACAAATGGCTCAAGAGCTACAAGAACTCAAATTGAGGAATTGGAGAAAGGATTTTTTGGGAGATTCTTTCGAAGAAAACTCTATGGCTATGGTTCTTGGAGGTAAGGAAGTTAATTTTTCCAATGAAAAGTTAGAAGCAAGGTCGAAGGGGATGATGTCCATGGGTGATGAAACTTGTGAGATCTCGGAAAGCACAGCACTGCCTAACGACACCTGCCACCTCTAAACACGATGCCTGTCGCCCTTGTCAATGAGCGATCCAATTTTTGACGTTGATCCAGTCATGGAGAAATCATCGGAGGAGTGGTCTTATGAGGTTCCGAAACCTGTACCACCCTTCTATCATGCCTTGAATCTTTATCGTAAGTGGGAAGATGAGAAAGAACTATTCGACACTTTTACTAAGTGCTAGGTAAACATTCCTCTCCTTAATCTAGTTGAATCTGTTCCTCGTTACGCAAAATTCCTTCGGGAAGTTTACACAACTAAAAGATCACAATGGGAGAAAGAAGGAGAAAGTAAGGAACAACAAGAAAATCTGTCATTGGTTTTTCAAAAGCGTTTGACTGAAAAGTGCGAAGACCCAGGTATGTTTATTTTTCATTGTACGATTGGTGAAGTTAAATTCAAAACTACCATGTTAGATATTGGTGCATCTATTAATGCGATATCGTATAAATTATATTATGAGTTGGGGCTGGGGCCTCTGAATGAGACTAGTGTTGTAGCTTGCTGACCACTGTCAACTTCACCCTAAGGGGGTAGTTGAAGATGTGTTGCTTATGGTTGATGATTTGATTTTTTTCTGCTGATTTTTATGTTATTGATATGGGGCTTGGTATACCCGATACACCTATCATATTAGGTAGACCTTTCTTGCGAACTGCAAAAGCGAAAATTGATTATTTTCCTGGATCTTTAACTGTGGAAGTTGATGGGAAAAAAGCTAAATATTTGATCCTTGATGGGAAATCTGCTCTGTATATTCTCTCAATCTGGTTGATGTTGTTGATATTTTCACTAAGGATATCATGAGTATTGATCGTTCTAACCAGCTACAAGTTGTTTTGGAATCCCCTTTGGGAGAATTATCTTGTGATTATGCTTTGCCTAATAACCTGCAAGAATCGTATGTGGCTATGGATGCCAATTGGGACAATTGGTCCCATTTGTATAGAACTGAACCATTAGATCCTTCTTGTGAGAAACTTCTTCCGTCTGTCATTCAAGCGCCTGAAGTTGAATTAAAATCCCTCCCTGATCATTTGAAATATGCATTTTTTTGGAGAGGGTAACACACTTCCTGTGATTATTTCTAACAAGCTTACTTTTGACCAGGAACAAAGGATTGTGGATGTCCTTAGGGAACATCGCACTGCCTTGGGATGGAGCATAGCGGACATCAAACGAATCAGTCTAACATTGTTTATGCATCGCATACTCATGGCGGATGATGCAAAACCGACAAGATAACCTCAGCGATGATTGAATCCACCGATGATGGAGGTCGTAAAAAAGGAGGTCTAGAAGCTCCTTCAACCAGGTATGATCTACCCTATTTCTGATAGTCAATGGGTAAGTCCGACGCAAGTGGTCCCTAAGAAGGGAGGTATCACGGTCTATGAGAACCAGGAAGGTGAGATGGTACCTATGAGGTTACAAACTGGTTGGAGAGTTTGCATTGACTATCGCAAACTCAATGCTGCGACACGTAAGGACAACTTTCCTTTGCCTTTCATTGATCAAATGCTTGAACGCCTTGGCGACCGGTCCTATTATTGCTTTTTGGATGGTTATTCTGGTTATTTTCAAATTCCTATTGCACTTGAGGACCGGGAGAAAAACATTTTTATATGTCCTTTTGGTACTTTTGCTTACAATAAAATGCCTTTTGGATTATGCAATTCGCCTGGTACATTTCAAAGATGCATGATGAGTATATTTTCTAAATATTTTGTCCTTAGTCACATTGTGTCCAAGAAGACCAGTGAGGTAGATAAAGCAAAGATAGATCTTATTCAGTCTCTGCCTTATCCTACTAACGTACGTGAGATTCGTTCTTTCTTAGGTCATTCAGGATTTTATCGAAGGTTCATCAAAGATTTTTTTAAGATAACCTCCCCATTATGTGAGCTCCTTAAGAAAGATGCGTCCTTCGTGTTTGAAGATAGTTGTAAGAAAGATTTTCATGAGTTGAGGAATCAGTTGACTTCAACACCTATTATTCAAGCTCCTATCTGGACTCTGCCCTTTGAGTTGATGTGTGATGCTAGTGATTATGCTGTTTGGGCTGTTTTGGGATAGAAAGTTGAGAAAGCATCTCATGTGATTTACTATGCTTCTATGATGTTGAATACGGCTCAACGGAATTACACAACTACAAAGAAGAAATTGCTAGCCGTGGTATTTTCTCTAGAGAAGTTTCGTCCTTATTTATTGGGTGCCAACATAGTGGTTTATAGTGATCATGCGACACTCTGCTATTTTATGACAAAGAAGGACGCAAAGCCTAGGTTGACTCGATGGATTCTACTTCTGACGGAATTCAATTTAGAAATTAGAGATAAAAAGGGAGCAGAGAACTTGGTAGCTGACCACCTGAGTAGGATCTACAGAACTGATTGTGGAGGAGAGCAACCTGAGAAGCGAGGAGAGTTCCCTGATGAAGGATTGCTGAGAATTTCGTTATATGAAGATGATAACTCCACTCCCTTGATGAAAATCGGAATAAGTTTCAAAGGCCTTGACAGTCTGTTTGTGTCAAAGGTCTTGAAGCTTTAACAGTATTGATGAAACACAAAACCTGTTCTATATAATATTATGTTCGAATATTATTTTACGTTATTATATGCTTCCATTATATTATTATATATACACTAACCTTTAAGGAAGTATTTTCGAATATTATTTCCTTCCTTATGTTGTAAATTGAGAAGATTCAAATCGGAAGATCACGGCCTCCGAAAGTTTCCAAAGATAGAAGATCCAGCTGAAGCCCTGATCCTCTCTAGCCGTTGGTGAAGATCCTTAGGCGCCGATTTGTTTCAATAAAAAGAAAAGGAAGAAGAAGACAGCTACACACCTGTTGAACACAAGCTTTCATAAACTCAAGCCTTCAAGCGAGATCTGTCTTCTTCGTGTGCTCTCTGCTAGTCCTTAAGAGTCTGTTATTTCATTTCAAAGCATTTGAGAGTTTCACTGTGAGCTTATAGGATATATTTCGAGAGAGTGTTATACTCAAGAGTTTGTAACTTAGGAAGTACACACTAGGCGATTGATTCACTAAGTGTAAGAGGATTGTACTAGATAGCATAGAGAGGTGGGGCTCTTCTAGATTGGTCTAGGACTCCAAGGGAATGTGAGTTGACTAGATTGCAATTGTATAGGAGAGAGGCTTCTCGGTGAGCTACTAGGATCCTAAGTCTTGTGAATCAATAAAAGCCGGTTGAATCCTAGGGTTGTGGAGGAACCCTAGGCGGGGACGTAGGCCAAGTTCGTGCCGAACCTCGTAAACAACTCATCAAGTCCTTTACTTATTGCTTTACCTTATTTCCGCACTTGGTTCGACTATTTAACTTTGTGATTCAGGTTTTCAGAGAAAAGATTAAGTCTAATCTCAAAGGATTTTGCACGTGCTTCAAAAGTCTTGAGATTTTGCGAAAAAGCGGCATACTCTATTCAACCCCCCCTTCTAGTGTTTTTCTATATTACTTTGTGTTACATTATCAAACCTTCAATTGGTATCAGAGCTTTACTCACTGCTTTTGATCTAACAATCTTGTGAGTTTTCGATCATGTCTGGTGAAGCAAGCGGAGGATTTGCACAGGGAAGGTCTACCAGCAGACCACCACTCTTTGTAGGAAACAACTTTGTCCACTGGAGATCATTGATGAAGATGTTCATCATAGACCAAGATCTGGAACTTTGGAACATTATAGAGAATGGGCCAAAGATTCCAGAGGAAGACGGACCAAATGGAACCAAAATCGCAAAGAAGGAGTCTGAATACATCCAAGCAGATCTTGAACTCGTCTCCAAAAACTACAGGGCTATTAACTTACTTTATTGTGGTCTTAGCACTGATGAGTTTAACCGTATTTCATCTTGTAGGTCAGCTAAAGAGATTTGGGACAAGCTGGTCGTCACCTATGAGGGAACCAACCAAGTGAAGGACACCAAGATTAACATCTTCCTTCGAAAGTATGAACTCTTCAAGATGAAGCCTGATGAGTCTATCAAGGTCATGTTCACACGATTCACAAAAATCACCAACAACCTTGACTCTCTCGGCAAGAGCTTTACAAACGTTGAGAAAGTAAGGAAGATATTGAGATGTCTCCCAAAAGAAAAGTGGGGTCCAAAAGTAACAGCTATAGAGGAAGCCCAAGACCTCACTACTCTGCCTCTTGACGACCTGCTTGGGAAACTGATCACGCATGAGATGATCCTTAATGAAGACGATGGAGAACTTCCAGCAAGCACTAAGAATTTGGCGCTCATATCTAAGAAGGATGACAACAAAGATGAATCTGATTCCGAAGATGAGGATGACGATGAGGATGATCCTTTTGCTCTTATCACAAGAGGCCTTGCTCGAATCCTCAAAATGAAGAAACAATTCAACAACAAGGATGGATCAGAGTCTTCTAAATTCCGAGGTAAGTCTCATTACAACAAAAATGATAAGAAGACTAAACCGTTGTCTTGTTTTGAATGTGGTGAAACAGATCATCTTGTGAAAGACTGCCCTCAAAAGACGAAGAGCCAGTCCAAGAAGGGTGATAGATGGAAAAAGAAAGTCATGGTGGCAACTTGGAGCGATTCTGACTCCGACTCCGATGATGAGAAGGCCAATGTCTATCTTATGGCATCAGGAGATGAATCTCACGATGAGAAGCTTGAGGTAACCGTAAGAGAACTTATGGCAAGTCCAAAAGAGGTATTATCGAAATTCCTTTCTAATATGATTGCCAATGAAGAGAAACTTATTGTCCAAACTAACACTCTTATTAAGAGAACTGTGGACCAGGAAAGAACTATTGAGGATCTGTCTATGAGGGTCAAAAGTCTTGAAGCTTCTTATTCAGGTCTTGACATTAAAGTCAAGACTCTTGACTTAGAGAAATCTGAACTCAAGCAAGATCTCTCGTCTCTGAGAAGTGAACATCATGACTTAGAGAACGAGAAGATCTCCCTGAATAATAAGATTCAAGACCAACAGACAGCCCTCATAAGTTTTACCAAATCCAAAGGCACTCTTGATAGGATGTTGGGTGAGTAACAAAGTTCTCTAAACAAAAGTGGTATTGGTTACAATCCAATAAGGACAAAACAAAAGCTTAGCATAAAAAACACATTTTGCGGAGAGAATTTTGTCCAAAAGATAAGGTTAGGTTGTATGTTTCACGCTTAAAACTTTACCCTAGGAATCTCAAGTCTAGATGAACGGGTCCTTACATTGTAGTCCACGTTTATTCCTATGGTGCGATTGATTTACAAAACCCGATTGATGGTCATAACTTCAAGGTGAATGGTCAAAGGATCAACAAATATCACGAGGACATCGCTGGACAAGTTATGGACTTCTAGCAAGGGCAGGATCTCCCGGAGGAATAGGATCACTTCATTACGTTTGGCCCAAGACGTAAAACAAAGGCGTTGCTCGGGAGGCAACCCGAGGTTTTCTTTTCTTTTTTTTTCTTTTATTTTGTTTCATTTTTGTTTCATTAACATTAGGTTTGTTAGTTTTTGCATTTTGGAGATGTTTGGATTGAGTCTTTAGGTAGGATTTGGACTTTGGGGTCGAAAACGAACGAGTGTGCATCATTGAGGGCCACGGCGCCCGCCGCCAAAACCACGGCACCCACCGTCTCAAAAATATGGGTCGCGGTTCATTGGACGTGTGGGGCCCGTTTCATTTTTAGACCCCATTTTCTATTCCCATCCTCACTACATCCCTAACCTCAAAACCCTCCTCCAAATTCTTCAACCTTCCAAACCCTCTCCTTCATCACAAATCCCTACACTACATCTAAACCATTGTCCAAATCAGAAACCCAACCACATATGCAGAATCTCCACAACCCGATCTACAAATATCCACCCTCGTTCATCCCTTTCACCCACTTCTAAAATTCACCAAAATCTTAAACCACCCCCTCCAACCGCTTTTTGTTCAAAACCGTTCTTCCCAAGGCTTTAGAAACACTTTTCATGAAGCAAAGAAGGGAAAATGGCCTATTTCCGACATCGGAGGAGGTACTTTTATGGAGGACCGATCGCTTTTTTCTCGCCCAGAAATCCACGGTGCCCGCCGCCCCTTATACGGCGCCAGCCGCTATGCTCAGAAACGCCATTTTCATCTCATTTTGTATGTTTTTCTTCGTTTCTTCCTTCTATTTCATCATCATGACTTCTTTTCCGAACATGGTTGCTCCGAACATACTTGATGACGATGAATTAGAAAGATGGAATGATCTTAGGCTTAGAAAATACTCGACGACGAAGTTTTTCGATCACCTGGCTCTAGATGCTCAAGGTCTAGCGGAGCCTTATGCTACCCTTCTAGAGAATGGGGGCCTTGGACATTTCATTGTGATACATAGTTTGACTCATCCGGATTTGATCCGAGAGTTTCTGGCGACCATAGTGGTCAACGAGCATATGAGTCAGATTGAGTTTACTTTGTTGGGTTGTGAGTATGAGGTGACTTTTACGCATTTGAGGCACTATCTGGGTATTCTCGTCCTCCTACTATTGATTGGAGGAATAGTATGTTGAGACCCCGACTTGTTGATACATGGGCCGCTGCTACAGGTTCCCCTGGGATCCGTGAAGGAGGTAACTACAACTATTCAATTACTCGTCATACTCTGCTTCTCTTCCACAAGGTGCTCAACAACACCTTTTTCGGGCAGAATTAGTTGAACAAGGTTTCTATGAAGGCGTGGGGCAGCGATGTATTGCTTGATACTCGAAGGAGAGGTTACCCCTAATTAGGCTCTACTCTTCCTAGATGCTTGTGTTGATATGATTATTCGATGAGCTCAGAGGGATACGAGGACGATTGGTTTTGGTGGGTTGATCATTGTTATTGTCGTACGTTGTGGGTGTGAATTACTAACCTGGTACCTTTGGATGGGGATTCGCGCATATTACAAGAGATACTGACCCGGATGAGGCACTTGGTGGGCGATCATGTCCCTTATATCTGGCATGCCAGTCGTAGAGGCGACCATATCATTCGTCTACTGGCTAAGCTTCCTTTGGGACTGACGTTGCTGGTTTCAATATTTCGTCGGAGGCTGAGGAGCTGAAATGATGGACTTTGGTTCTGATGATGATAGGGGGGGCCAGATTCCTGCTGATGCTGTCGGGTGGGATGTGCCACTTGCTACCAATATGAGAGGAGAGTGATGTACATATTTAGTGTCTTTTTATTCACATGTTTTGACTTCATTTTCCATTCGATTCCCAAAGTAAAGGTTGAAAATAATGCAAATTTATGTAGAATGAGCTAAGGTGCAAGAAATAGAGTCTACACAATTTTTGTTCTAAATATGTAGGAATTGGAGCAGAATTGAAGTCAAAACAAAGAAGCCAAGTAAAGCTGAAAGGAAGTCGAAATCGACAGGACTGGTTGATATCGACTGAAGACCTCGACATGGACTCTGAGTGTCGAGACAGAGCACAAAGACCAACCTAGAAGACCACTCGATATCGAGTGATGGTGTCGACATCGACATGGCGCTAAAGATCGAGTGAAGTGGAACCTGTCAAGCAGAAACAGAGAACTCGATATCGACTGACTTGGTTGATATCGAATGGAATTTCACACGGATTGCACGCGTTTTAAGGACGCGGATTTGAATATCTATCATATGAGCCAAGGTTTATCATATCTATTTAGATAGAATATGTCTTAAGGGTTATTTCCTTTTTAGCCTAAGATGTTTATTAGTTATTTTTATATTTACCTTAATAGAGAATCATCCTATTTGTTTAAGGATAGATTTTAGATAGAAGATAGGAACTACTTTCCTTGGCTAGCAAGGATTAATAGGCGATAAATAAAGCCCTAGGTGGCTGGTTTTCATTCATTCCAGAAGACAACAACAATAGTTAGAGAAATAGAGAGTAGAGAGAAGCTGTAGGGTTTGACGTTTGCGAAAGCCGACGTTGGATTATAAGATTTCGGAGTTTCAATTAATGCAAGTTCTTTTCTTCGAAACAATGGTGTCTATTGCGATCAAGAGCGAGTAGTTCCACAACTAACATACGTGATATTCGTTCTTTCTTAGGTCATGCAAGATTTTATCGGAGGTTCATCAAAGATTTTTCTAAGATAACCTCCGCATTATGTGAGCTCCTTAAGAAATATGTGTCCTTCGTGTTTGACGATAGTTGTAAGAAAGATTTTCATGAGTTGAGGAATCAGTTGACTTCAGCACCTATTATTCAAGCTCCTATCTGGACTCTGCGCTTTGGGTTGATGTGTGATGCTAGTGATTATCCTGTTGGGGCTGTTTTGGGACAGAAAGTTGAGAAAGCATCTCATGTGATTTACTATGCTTTTATGATATTGAATATGGCTCAGCGGAATTACAAAACTACAAAGAAGGAATTGCTAGCCGTGGTATTTTCTCTGGAGAAGTTTCGTCCTTATTCATTGGGTGCCAAGGTAGTGGTTTGTAGTGATCATGCGGCACTCTGTTATTTGATGACAAAGAAGGACGCAAAGCCTAGGTTGATTCGATGGATTCTACTTCTGACCGAATTCAATTTGGAAATCAGAGATAAAAAGGGAGCAGAGAACTTGGTAGCTGACCACCTAAGTAGGATCTATAGAACTGATTATGGAGGAGAGCAACCAGAGAGGTTAGGAAAGTTCCCTGATGAAGGATTGTTGAGAATTTCGTTATATGATGACTTTGAGCCTGATGGCGTCCGCTGCCCTGACCACAGCGCCTGCCGTTCTGACGGACTACTGGTGTTCGATTTGCTTGATGGAGGTAACATTAAGCCACCTACTTTACTTATGGGTATTCAAACCAAGAAACCTTGGTTCACTGATATTGTTAATTACTTGGTGGCTGGAATCTTCCCTTCTAATTGTCTGACAACTAAGAAAGACAAAGTTCAGCACGATGCTCGCTAATATGTTTGGGATGATCCTTTCATGTGGAAGCACTGCACTGATAGAATTATTCATTGATGTCTTCCAGACAATGAGGTAACTTCTGTTTTGAGATTCTGTCATTCACATCCAAGCGGTGGACATTTTGGACCACACAGGACGGCTAGGAAAGTCCTGGAGGCGGGATTCTGGTGGCCTCACATCTTTTGTGAGGCTCATGCTTTTTGCAAAACTTGTGATAGATGCCAACGAACTGGAAATATTTCAAGCAGAAATGAGATGCCACTATCTTCGATCATGGTATGTGAGATCTTTGATGTTTGGGGTATCTATTTCATGGGACCTTTTCATAGTTCATTTGGGAATGTCTACATCATGCTTGTTGTTGATTATGTGTGTAAGTCGGTTGAGGCAAAGGCGAAAAAGGCTGACGATGCTCGCACAGTTTCTAGTTTCTTGAAGAGCTTATTTGCTAGGTTTGGGATGCCCAGGGCTGTTATTAGTGACAGGGGAACCCACTTCTGTAATAAGATTGGCAGCGCTCTTTTGAGAAAGTACAACGTGACTCAGAAGGTCTCCACCACCTATCATCCTCAAACCAATGGACAGGCAAAATTGTCTAACTTGGAGGAAAAGAGGATTTTAGAGAAGATTGTTGCACCGAATAGAAAAGACTAGAGTCTCATATTGGAAGATGCCCTGTAGGCTTACCGTACTACTTATAAGACACTCATTGGGATGTCCTCGTTTCGCTTGGTTTATGGAAAGCCTTGACATGTGCAATGTTGAGCTCGAGCACAAAGCATTCTCGGCAGTCAAACAAGCCAATATGGATGCATTTGAAGCAGGAGAGTTCAGGAAGCTTCAACTTCAAGAGTTGGAAGAGATTTGTTGGGATGCTTATCAGAATGCTAGGATCTATAAGGACAAAACAAAAGCTTGGCATGATAAACACATTTTGCGAAGAGAATTTCGTCTAGAAGATAAGGTTATATTGTATGTTTCACACTTAAAACTTTACCCTGGGAAGCTCAAGTCTAGATGGACGGGTCCTTACATTGTAGTCCACGTTTATCCCTATGGTGCGGTTGATTTAGAAAACCCGATTGATGGTCATAACTTCAAGGTGAATGGTCAAAGGATCAACAAATATCATGAGGACATCGTTGGACAAGTTATGGACTGCTGGTAAGGGGAGGATCTCCATGAGGAATAGGATCACTACATTACGTCTGGCCCAAGACATAAAAAAAAGGTGTTGCTCGGGAGGCAACCCGAGGTAAGTTTCTTTTATTTTATTTTATTTTATTTTATTTCATTATTGTTTCATTAACATTAGGTTTGTTAGTTTTTGCATTTTGGAGACCTTTGGATTGAGTCTTTAGGTAGGATTTGGACTTTGGGGTCGAAAACGAACGAGTGTGCATCATTGAGGGTCACAGCCTCCCGCCGCAAAAACCATGGCACCCGCCGTCTCAAACATCTGGGCCGCGGTTCGTTGGATGTGTGGGGCCCATTTTATTTTTAAACCCTATTTTCTATTCCCCTCCTCACTTCATCCCTAACCTCAAAACCCTCCTCCATATTCTTCAACCTTCCAGACCCTCTCCTTCATCAAAAATCCCTACACTACATCCAAACCATTTCCCAAATCTGAAAGCCAACCATATATTCGGAATCTCCACGCCCCGATCTATAAATATCCACCCTCGTTCTTCCCTTTCACCCACTTCCAAAATTAACCAAAATCTCAAACTACTCCCTCTGGCCACTTTTTATTCGACATCGTTCTTCCCAAGGCTTTAGAAACACTTTTCGTGAAGCAAGGAAGGGAAAACGGGCTATTTTCGACGTCGAAGGAGGTACTTTTATGGAGGACCGATAGTGTTTTCTCGCCCAGAAATCCACGGTGCCCGCCGCCCCTTATACAACGCCCGCCGCTGTGCTCAGAACTCCATTTTTGTCTTGTTTTGTAAGTTTTGCTTCATTTCTTCCTTCTATTTCATCATCGTGACTTAATTTCCGAATATGGTTGCTCTGAACATACTTGATGACGATGAATTAGAAAGATGGAATGATCTTAGGCTTAGAAAATACTTGTTCGTTCTAGGGGTAATAGGGGGGAGGTGTATGTATGTAAAATATAGGAGAATAAAATAAAGCACAACTAGACTATCTCCCTGTCCCAAACAAATAATACAAGAATCCCCTCCCTTGTAGTAGTAGGGTAATTCAGGATCGAATCCACGAGGAGGTAGGTCAGCGCTTCCTTCGTTGTACTCACGATCAATGCGTTCGACCTCAGCAGACACTCGATATCGAGTATACTGGTCGATATCGACCTCAGTTCTGGTCGATTTCCTAGCGCAGTTCCTGCAGAAGACAAAACAACAAGTCGACGTCGAGCAGAGACCTCGATATCGATGTTAGTCCTCGATATCGACCCTTAAGGTCGATTTCGATGCTTGTCACAGAAACTGTTTTTGTAACCAATTTGTCGGAAAAGGATCCGAAGAAAATAGAATGGAGAGGAAAGATGAACAGAAGCAAAACTAAGACTTTTATGAAGAATTTAATGAATTAAAAAGCTTCCAAAGTCGGGGTTTTATGCCACAACGATAACAATGCAAGTTTCATGCTAAAAATATGAACTTTAATGTCTTTCCGTCAAATAACTTTCGTTATCAACACTTAGGTGATTAGAGGCTTTCGCATAATTCCTAAGAGTTACTATCCAATTCATGAGTAATTCAAGTTCGCAATATGAGTGGCTTTCGCTTCAACAATGCAAATAATGAATCTCCCTAACTTTCGCAAAGGATCATGCATGGGGTAGAAGACGGAATCGCATAAAAGTCATACCTTTGATGCACTTACCTCACATTGCTATCGTCGGGCTCACCCCGACCCTAGAAGTGGGTTGACTACTCGCTCCTCATCATGCACATCATCATCATTGTTATTGAAAGAAAGCTACTTTGAATTTAAAACTTCGAAAGAAAGTACAACCGAACAAGCCACTCCGCTCTCGCTTTACAACTCCACTCGGCCACTCTCTCTCTCTCTTCCTATTGCAACTGAATTGTCTCTAAAAACCGACTCCTCCTTCTTAAAAATTGAATGTCTAAACTCAGCCCTATTGGCTTCTATTTGTAGATGACGATAAGGACTCGAAACCTTATCTTTATTCTCTATGATAAATAAATAAATAAATAAAAAGTAAAAGCTAAAACTTCATGGTGAAATCAGCCTCCTCATGATAGAGCTAATGTTGATGATAGGAAATTTCGACCTTTGGATAGATATTGCAAGCATTGGATATAATTCTATCAAAATCGGAGTCGAATTCCTCTGCTGGCATGGTCGATATCGACCCTTCCACTCGATATCGACCCCTCCAAAATCTTATCTCGAGCTTCTCCTTCTCCTACTCGACTTCTATCAATTTGGTCGATCTGGCAGCATCGATATCGACCTCCAGACGTCGATATCGACCTCTTCTGTGTCGAGATGCTCTGTTTCCTTTCTGCTCGATTCCTATGTCTCGATGTACTCGATGTCGAGGTCTTCAGTCGATTTCGACCTCTTCAGAAGACTTCGAGTTCTTTTTCCGCTCTTCTGAATTCATCCATTTTCATCCTGTTTTCTGCGAAATCACATGGAAACTCGCGCAAACCCATATATTTGACATTTAAGCATAAATTACACTATTCCCATGTTTTCCCATTAATGTGCATGCAAAAGATAACGAAATGAATTCATATGTGCATAGAAAATATGGCAATTTGCGCGCACATCAAACACCCCATACTTAAGCTTGCTTGTCCCCAAGCAATACTCTTAATGGTCATTTAGGGGAAGAAAGTAAACCCTCAACATCATAGATTCATTTTTCATATGTCCCTACATTCAATTGCCATCCTCGAGAAGGTACTTATGTCAACCAAGTCCATGCCTGTGCATAAAAGCAATTTCATACTTATAAAGGAGGTAATATGCAAAAAACAATTCTAGCGACATTGCATTAATAATCAAGAGGACTTTCTTCAAGCTTGTGAGAAGTGGATTGGTAAAAGGCTAAAGGTGGGCTAATGTTTGGCCATGTGGTGTTAAATCCGGGGAAGTACACTTTCTTTCCAAAATATTCCACATTCCTCCTTCATAATGTCTCACCTTTCACTCATCGTTCAATGCTTTTTTTCACTTTAATGCTTTTACCTCTCTAACCTTAGCACTGCCTTCTCGCGAGTCGCAAACATGGGTGTCATGAATGGCCCCGGATACTTAGTACTTTGGACTCCTCACCTTTGTGTCCCATCTCGCCGAACTATTATCTCAGCGAGCAGGGTCGACCTACCTTTATCTCCTGAGGTGATCGGATTTTTTCTCGCTCATTTAATTTTCCATATTGTATCATTCCTGTCAACAAATTTATAAATGCACAACTCCATATAACTCCAAAGATGTCATCCATTCAAAAAAAACTTTGTCCCCGGATAGGGTATAAGGTAAAAAATGGGCAATATGTATATGTGGAGCAATAATGATCATGATAAGTCTCATATATGGCTTTGTGAATATGCGTAGGTAAGGCTAGGATATGGAATTTTGCTTGTATGGAATTTTTACAAAAAATCCTCCATCATCTTATCATGCATATGTCAAAAGCAACTTCAAATTTCATCTCCTTTATGATTTTCTCAAAAAATTGCACTTCATTGGGACTTCCCTTTACTAGGCAATCTCATGTTATATCTCTAATGAATCTAATTTTGCATCATAGAGCTCTTTTTTATACTTCCATGACTCTCTCTTTTCCAAAATTTTTGATGGGGGTCATTTAAATTAAAATAAATATGCAACCCTAAACTAAGTATGAATATGCAAATAAGCCTTTCCCCCCACCCCATACTTAAAATCTACAGTGTCCTCCCTGTATTAGAACTAGGGTTGAGAAGAAGACTTACTAAACCGTCACAAATTTCAGGAGTTGAAGAAGACAGCAAGGAAGGTCGATATCGACCCTTTACATCGATATCGATGTCTTTCTGAATTCTGCTCGGGCTTCAGGGTGATTTGGCCTCGATCACAAACCCTATCCATGTCGACCTTGAGGTCGATTTCGATGTCCGACATCGATTTTGATGCCTTTCTGTGTGCTTTTCTCTCTCCTGAAATTTGAAAACTAAACACAAAATATGCAAAACAATAAAGTGTCTAAAACCAAAACAAAGCTGTCTTAAAACCAAAACTAAGTCTTTGTTACAAGCTCTAGATTTTTAAGTCGCTAGGCCGACTTCTTCCTTTGCGCTTTTCAAGGTGGCATCTGCAGAGCCCATGTGGCTTGGGCCTCAAATATCACTCCTTTCTTGTCCCGCAGCTGCATTCCCCCGGGATTGATTTGATTCACCGTGAATGGACCTAAGCTCTTATCCTTGAATCTTGTAGGGAACCAATGGTCTTTAGATTTGGCAACATAGAACTTGTCTCCTATCTCATATTGGCTTGAACTATCATCGGATATCCTACATAAACGCACATGCCAAGGCACACCTCTTCCAAATAATGATAAGTCCTTTATTGTAATTGAACAAGAGGAATCCGTACCTTGACTTACCTTCTTCTCCGTCTGTGGCTCAGGTCGATGTCGATGTGCAGAGGTCGATATCGAGCTTCCCTGCTGTATACCTGTAGGATCAGTCGATTTGGGGAGTTTTGACTCGATATGATCAGGTCGATTTCGACCCTCAGAGGTCGATATCGAGGTCTCCTTGCCTCTATTCTCAGCGCTGATGGTGGTCGATTTCGATAGGGTGTGGTCGATATTGACCATTGACCCCGATTTCGATGCTTCCTCTTTTCCTCCGTCGACCCCATACTTATGACCTGTCACAGAATCTTGAACAATAGTGGTCGATATCGACTTACCTGGGTCGATTTCGATGTCCTGTTGAGCTCCTTCGTTCAAGATTGCTTCAACTTCCTCTACTTGGGCTTCTTTGATGGCTTTTATCTCCATTGGCCCTTGACTTTGCACCGTCTTGTTGAAGGAATACTCTATTACTTCATCACTAATTGTGAGTGAGAGCAATCCTTTCTTCACGCTAATGTTGGCATCGACGGTTGCTAGGAATGGCCTACCTAAAATAATTGGACAAGCAGGGTCCTCCGCTATGTCAACAACTAGGAAATCAGCGGGGACAAAGAATTTGCCTACTTGTACTGGCACATCTGTCACTATCCCAGTTGGAATAACTACGGTATTGTTAGCCATGTATAATCTTGCATCCACGGGCTCCAGAGGACCTATCTTTACCTTGTGCCAAATGGTTAGTGGCATCATGCTAACGCTAGCGCCCAAGTCAACTAAAGCATTGAATTTGAATTGACCTAGACCTATAGCGATAGAAAACTTACCTGGGTCCGCCCGCTTTTGTGGTAGCTCAAACCTGTTGCATTCCTCAGCGATCTCAGAGAGCGATCGCTTCTTACCCAAGATATCCTTAAGGAACCTCACATAAGATGGCATCTCGTGAAGTGCCTCTGTGAATGGTATAGAGACATTAAGCCCTTGGAGCATCTTCACGAACCGTTGGAACTTCTTTTCCGCTGGGTCCTTAGTCATTTTTCTAGTTGGGAATGGCAACACCTTCTTCTTTCCTGTGGCTGTTGTGAGGTCGATATCGGCAGTAGTGGGGTCGATATCGACTGGAAGAGTCGATTTCGGTGGTGACGCAGAATTAGGGTCGACATCGACAGGAAGGTCGACATCGATGTCACCTTGGTCGATATCGACAGGGGAGGTCGATATCGACGTCTGTTCTGGCTCCTTCTCCTCCACTTTTTGCTCGGGCGTTTGTAATTGACGCCCACTCCTTAGGTTTACTGCCGCGATATGACCTGTGGTTTTGCCCTTTTGGTTGGGCACAGTGGATCCAAGGAGTGATTCGGACGCTTTGGGCATTGCTTCCGCCAATTGACTCATTTGAGTCTCCATGTTGCGCTTCCAAACGTCGATCTCCCCAAGTCTAGAATTGATGCCCTGCAGCTGAGTATGGACGGAGTTATTGGCTTGTTTGAACTCAGCGTGGTTCCTCCGCATCTCATCAAGGATGATTTGCATGTCATCTTTCTTAGTCTCCCGCTCAGGGTGCCCTGGTGCCCTATAGGTTGGGGGATCCCTTTGATAGAACCTTTGATCACCCCAATTTTGTTGATTGCCCCCTCCATAGGGGCCTCTCGTCCATTTGACCTCCTCATGTTGTTCCGCCATGGATACTTGCTCAGTATGTGGACAGGCACTGGTGTTATGCCTTATTGAACCACACTCCTGACAAGGTTGATTGTTGCTCAGGAACCTTACTTGCTTTTGAAGGCGGCGTGTTTGATCGTTATGGAATTGTTGCCGTACTTCAGGATCTATCTCCCTTGGAGGCTCATATAGTGGCATAGATGGGGCAGGCCTTGCATCATAGGCCGCAGCAGCCCCATAGGTGTTGTCAAAGTTCACAAGCCTCTCAATGGTTTCCCATGCCTCCGTTGGTGTAAGCTCAATGTACCGATAGGAGGTATATGAATTGATCCCATCCTTATTCGGCGCATCAAGGGCGTTATAAAAGATCTCTTGGATGACATATGGAAGTTGCCCATGCGTCGGGCATGATCTCAGCAAGTCTTTGAAGCGCTCCCACGCCTGTGCTAGGGTTTCACCTGGCTTTTGTTTGAAAGCCGTGATCCTTTGGCGTAGCATCACCGTTTTAGAAGGTGGGAAGAACTTGTTCAAGAATGCATCTTTCACCTCCGCCCATGTCCTTAGCGATCGTGGAGCCAAACTTTCAAGCCATTGTAATGCCTTTCCTGCCAAAAACCATCGAAAAGATTTTAGTCGCACATACTCTAAGTTGACTCCATCAGCAACTGTTTCACATAAATCCATAAAAGTAGAGATGTGTTGCAGGGGGCATTCATTATGTCTTCCTTCAAAAGTATTTCTTTTAATTTCAGATAGGAAGTTAATTTTCAGTTCATAATTGGAGTGAGGAATTATAATGGCAGATTCAGGAACATGAAGAGGCGGATGCATGTATTGCATTGCCGTCTGTGGATACTGATTTAGCCGTTCTTGGGCTTGTCTGCGCGCATCCTCCTCCCTATCAGCACGGGCTCGCTCAGCAGCAGCAGCGGCCCTTTCAGCAGCGATTGTAGCATTGTGGTCCTCGATTTCCTTTCTCAACCGCTCTATGATCTCAGCCTGCGTCTCGTTGTCGGCCATGATGCGAATTGCTTTGTTGCGAAGATGGTAGAAACGTTCAGGCTCGTCAATTGGTTCCAGGATAGGTCCGCGATCAGAACGTCGCATAAACCTGCAGAATAAGCTTAGAAAAAGATCATGATTAACTTAGGTGGCGATTGATTGCCTCCCCGGCAACGGCGCCAATTTGTTCTTTCTAGGGGTAATAGGGGGGAGGTGTATGTATGTAAAATATAGGAGAATAAAATAAAGCACAACTAGACTATCTCCCTGTCCCAAACAAATAATACAAGAATCCCCTCCCTTGTAGTAGTAGGGTAATTCAGGATCGAATCCACGAGGAGGTAGGTCAGCGCTTCCTTCGTTGTACTCACGATCAATGCTTTCGACCTCAGCAGACACTCGATATCGAGTATACTGGTCGATATCGACCTCAGTTCTGGTCGATTTCCTAGCGCAGTTCCTGCAGAAGACAAAACAGCAAGTCGACGTCGAGCAGAGACCTCGATATCGATGTTAGTCCTCGATATCGACCCTTAAGGTCGATTTCGATGCTTGTCACAGAAACTGTTTTTGTAACCAATTTGTCGGAAAAGGATCCGAAGAAAATAGAATGGAGAGGAAAGATGAACAGAAGCAAAACTAAGACTTTTATGAAGAATTTAATGAATTAAAAAGCTTCCAAAGTCGGGGTTTTATGCCACAACGATAACAATGCAAGTTTCATGCTAAAAATATGAACTTTAATGTCTTTCCGTCAAATAACTTTCGTTATCAACACTTAGGTGATTAGAGGCTTTCGCATAATTCCTAAGAGTTACTATCCAATTCATGAGTAATTCAAGTTCGCAATATGAGTGGCTTTCGCTTCAACAATGCAAATAATGAATCTCCCTAACTTTCGCAAAGGATCATGCATGGGGTAGAAGACGGAATCGCATAAAAGTCATACCTTTGATGCACTTACCTCACATTGCTATCGTCGGGCTCACCCCGACCCTAGAAGTGGGTTGACTACTCGCTCCTCATCATGCACATCATCATCATTGTTATTGAAAGAAAGCTACTTTGAATTTAAAACTTCGAAAGAAAGTACAACCGAACAAGCCACTCCGCTCTCGCTTTACAACTCCACTCGGCCACTCTCTCTCTCTTTCTATTGCAACTGAATTCTCTCTAAAAACCGACTCCTCCTTCTTAAAAATTGAATGTCTAAACTCAGCCCTATTGGCTTCTATTTGTAGATGACGATAAGGACTCGAAACCTTATCTTTATTCTCTATGATAAATAAATAAATAAATAAAAAGTAAAAGCTAAAACTTCATGGTGAAATCAGCCTCCTCATGATAGAGCTAATGTTGATGATAGGAAATTTCGACCTTTGGATAGATATTGCAAGCATTGGATATAATTCTATCAAAATCGGAGTCGAATTCCTCTGCTGGCATGGTCGATATCGACCCTTCCACTCGATATCAACCCCTCCAAAATCTTATCTCGAGCTTCTCCTTCTCCTACTCGACTTCTATCAATTTGGTCGATCTGGCAGCATCGATATCGACCTCCAGACGTCGATATCGACCTCTTCTGTGTCGAGATGCTCTGTTTCCTTTCTGCTCGATTCCTATGTCTCGATGTACTCGATGTCGAGGTCTTCAGTCGATTTCGACCTCTTCAGAAGACTTCGAGTTCTTTTTCCGCTCTTCTGAATTCATCCATTTTCATCCTGTTTTCTGCGAAATCACATGGAAACTCGTGCAAACCCATATATTTGACATTTAAGCATAAATTACACTATTCCCATGTTTTCCCATTAATGTGCATGCAAAAGACAACGAAATGAATTCATATGTGCATAGAAAATATGGCAATTTGCGCGCACATCAATACTCGACGAGGAAGTTTTTCGATCACCTGGCTCTAGATGCTCTAGTACTAGCGGAGCCTTGTGCTACCCTTCTGGAGAATGGGGGCCTTGGACATTTCATTATGCTACATGGTTTGACTCATCCGGATTTGATCTGAGATTGTCTTTCGACCTTAGTGGTGAATGAGCATATTAGTCAGATTGAGTTTACTTTTTTGGGGTGTGAGTATGAGGTGACTTTTATGCGTTTGAGGCGCTATCTGGGTATTACTCGTCCTCCTAATGTTGATTGGAGGAATAGGATGTTGAGACCCCGACTTGTTGATACATGGGCCGCTGCTACAGACTCCCCTTGGATCCATGGGGGAGATAACTACAACTATTCGATTACTCATCATGCTCTACGTCTCTTCCACAAGGTGCTCAACAACACCGATTTCGGGCAGAATGAGCTGAACAAGGTTTCTATGAAGGCGTGGCAGCGATGTATTGCTTGATACTTCAAGCAGAGGTTACCCCTGATTACGCTCAGTTGTTCCTAGATGCTTATGCTGATATAATGATTGGATGAGCTCAGAGGGATACGAGGATGATTGGTTTTGGTGGGTTGATCACTGTTATTGTCGTACGTTGTGGGGTGAGAGTTACTAAGCTGGTACCTGTCGATGGGGATTCGCGCATATCACTAGAGATACTGAACCGGATGAGGCACTTGGTGGGCGATCAGGTCCCTTATATCTGGCATGTCGGTCGTAGAGGTGACAACATCATTCGTCTACCGGCTGAGCTTCCTTTGGGAGTGATGATTGTCGCTTTCATTATTTCGTCGGAGTCTGAGGAGCTCTCTTCTGGTTCTGATGATGATAACGATGATGATGGGGGCCAGATTCCTACTGATGCTGCCGGGTAGCATGTCCCACTTGCTACCTATATGAGAGGAGAGTGATGTACATATTTAGTGTCTTTTCATTCGCATGTTTTGACTTCATTTTCCATTCGATTCCCAAAGTAAAGGTTGACAGTAATGCAAATTTGTGTAGAATATAAGGTGTAAGAAATAGAGTCTATACAAGTTTTGTTCTAAATATGTAGGAGTTGGAGCAGAATCGAAGTCAAAACGAAGAAGCCAAGTAAAGCTGAAAAGAAATCGAAATCAACAGGACTGGTCGATATCGACTGAAGATCTAGACATGCACTCTGAGTGTCGAGACAGAGCAAAAAGACCAACCTAGAAGACCTCTCGATATCGAGTGATGGTGTCGACTTCGACATGGCGCTAGAGATTGAGTGAAGTGGAACCTGTTGAGCAGAAACAGAGAACTCGATATCGATTGACTTGGTCGATATCGACTAGAATTTCACACGGATTACACGTGTTTCGAGGATGCGGATTTGAAGATCCATCATATGAGCCACGGTTTATCATATCTATTTAGATAGAATATGTCTTAAGGGTTATTTCCTTTTTTACCCTAAGATGTTTATTAGTTATTTTTATATTTACCTTGATAGAGATTTATCCTATTTTTTAAGGATAGATTTAAGATAGAAGATCGGAACTACTTTTCTTGGCTAGCAAGGATTAGTAGGCTATAAATCAATCCCTAGGGGCTGGTTTTTATTCATTCTAGAAGACAACAAGAATATTTAGAGAAGTAGAGAGTAGAGAGAAGCTATAGGGTTTGGCGTTTGTGAAAGCTGACGTTGGATTGTAAGGTTTCGGAGTTTCAATTAATGCAAGTTTTTTTCTTTCAAACAATGGTGTCTATTGTGATGAAGGGTAAGTAGTTCCCCAAAGCGTACATGGTCTGGGTGAGCCCGACGTTAGCCATGCGTGTTTGATGTAAGTATTTGATGTTGATATCGTTGTGTCTATATCATCTCCGACGATTCTATGCTTAGTCCTTATTGCAAGAAAAGGGATTCATGCTAACAACTTGAGTTATAAACATAAAATTAGTAGAGATGATTAGGTTTATTTGGAAGAGTATTCCTAATCGTATGTGTACAACGAAAGCATATCTCTCGGGTGAGATAGCGCAATTGTCCGTCTTATTTGCCTTATTACATGCAATGGTTAACATTGTGGTAAACTCTAAGCCTAGGTGTTGTCTTCGACCTTTCTCTGCCGACTCTAACCTTTCTACAGGACTACTCGATTTCGACGAACTAGGTCGATATCAAGCACTTGCCCTAAGTTGACGGTTTTCTGTTTCGACGTCCTTCTGCCTGCATCTGTTCATGAGATTAATTTCGAGTGCATCACTCGATATCGACTGCCCTGTGTCGACTGGCAGTCTTCTGAGCTAGGTCAACTCATTTGCTGACATCAATATCGACTGCAGTTTTTGTCTTTGCAGGTTTTCTATTGCTGTAGAAAGCGACAGCCTTGGTCGACGTCGAGTCCACAACTCGAGATCGAGGCACCTGATCGACATTCAGGAGATGACTTTGATACTATCTAGGATCCCGCTAGCACGCTTCCTCGTGGATCGATCCTGACTACCCTTCTACTAAAGCGGGAGGAAGTCTTGTAATTATTTACGCGGATTAGGATTTGGTTTGCATCTATATTTTATATTTATTTGACCTCGATTTCCTCCTCCTAACAAATTGGCGCCATTGCCGGGGAAGCAATCAATCGTGCCCTAGTAGTCTATCTCACGTCTCCTTCTAGTTTTGCTTTACAGGTGTATGCGACGCGCTGATCGCACGCCTGAATTCGAAGGAGTAGACGACCCAGAAAGCTATCCCCATCTAAGGTCCCGAGTTCAAAGAATCATGGGAGACCAAGAGACCTAGGCTCAGCAAATTGAGTGTCTAAGGAAGCAAGTCGAGGACTTCACAACTAGAGAGGCGGCACTAAAAGCGCGTGCTAACACGGAGGAGGAAGCAAGAAGGCAAATTGAAGCCCAAATCAACGCCCTCCCTCAAAATGCCAAGCAATACATGCACCCTCTGCTCTCAGTGCCTGAATCGGCCATTCTTATCCCTCATTCTAATTTTGAAATTAAACCTAACTTCTTAACTGAAATTAGGCGACGTCAATTTGAGGGAAAATCTAACGATTGTCCTCTCGAGCATATTTCTTTATTCCTCTATTTATGTGATACAATTGCTGATGAACAAAGCCTAAAGTACGTTAACCTAAAGGCTTTTCGTTGGTCTCTCGCAGGGAAAGAACTAGCACGGTTGGAGAGCCTAGCTCCCAGATTGCTCCGCACGTGGGATAAAGTCAAGGATGCTTTTCTTAACATGTTCTACCCATCATCCAAGACGGCGGTTATACACCAGAAGATTATGGCTTTAAAAAAAACCAAATGAAACCCTGGTGCCGACGAGAGGGTTTCTTGACCAAATAAATTTATAGTCAAGACCCCCGCTATAGCATAGGGGAGTCAGGTTCGTTCTCAAGAGAGAAGTCAACCGTTTTAGTTTAGCGTTTTGGGGTTCGGGAATAGCGGGAAAAGGTGTAAGGTTACTGTCGACGTTGGCTAAGAGTTGGTCGATGTCGAGGGAGAGGGGAGCAGTAGTTTGATGTCGAGTGGCTGCGCAAAAACTTTAAAATAACAAAAATAGAATAATAAAAGAGCAAACTTCCAAGGTTAGGGATCACCCACTACTAGAATACTGCAATTAGATATCACGTAATTTAAGTCTGTCAAAGAAACAACAGATGTCAAATTAATCTGTGGTTTTGAATTTGAAATGCGCGGAGAAACACTTAGAAAAAATTTTAACACCCGCCCAATAATTTCAAACACCCGCCCAACTATTAATCCTCTTTGCACACTAGTCTCACCAAATCTCAGAAGAGTCTCGAAACCCATTCTCCACTCAACTCCTCCCCCGCAGTCATCCCTCGGCACCTCCACAACCACTTTCCTTTCTCCCAACTCTCTATCTCAGTCTCACCCTCGCTTGGATGTCACCACTGCCCCTACCGCCGCCGACGCCACCACCGCTGCCACCACCATCGCCGCCCCACACAGATCTGAGATTACAAAACCCTACTACCACCACCACCACCAGCACCACCGCTGCTAAATCAAAAGGGAACCAATGCCGATGAACACCACCAAATTGAAAGGTTATCCCCTAGATCTGGAAGGTCTTTACTCTTACCTTCAATATTCCACTTCTAAACCCCCAAATCCGCAAAAATAAGAGCAAAAAGGGCTGAGTTGAGTGGAAGAAGAAAGAAAAAGAGTGAGAGAGAAAAATTTGAGGAAAAGGGAGACAGATTTAGAGAGGTGTGGTTTCTCAGAAAAAAGAGAAAGAAAGCAACAAGCAGTGGGGGGTGCGTTCTGTGGTGGTGTCTCTGGCAGCGAGAGTAGGGTTAGGTTTGGCGACACAAGCGGTAAAACTTTGCTAGGAAGAAACATCAAGGCCGCTTTGGTGGTGTGAGTTCATTGCTATTGTCACTCTCTCCATTCACACCCTAGTTTATGGTCTACGGGTGTTGCTAGCTTCAAGCAACAACAGAATGGGTCTCCCAGGTACCATCGCACCTTATTTTGTTGAGACTAAAATTTCTAGAATTTATATGATGGGTAACCAACAGAGGGGGGTGAAAAGAAATCCCCTCATTCTAAGAAAATCCTTAACCCAAATAGCATTGCTAGGTGTCGAACACGATTCGAAATTCCAAGAGAATGATTTGCGAAATAGAACCTAGATTATCAAAGATCAGAAGAAGCCTGCTTCACCCTCGAATAGGGATGAAGAAAAATCATAATAGAAGGGAAATAAATTGGTCACTAAAATGGAAAAAAAGAAGAAAATTACTACAAGAAATATCTTATGGATTTCTCTCTGCAAATTGTTAAACAAAAACCTTGTTATAAATCTAATTCGCCCTGTATACTTTGTACTTGAAAATTGGGTCTTCTACTTGATGCAAGTTAACAAAATACACTCAGAACAGATTAGTCATGCAACTAATCTTGAAACTTATAATGTTTGTCCATTGATACTAGTTTGACGGTCAAACATTTTCCTCTTAATATGCTAAACTATTTAGTTTTTTAAAATGATTTAAAAAATCTCAAAGCATCAATTTATGTGCTTTTTTCAGCCTTGAAACAGAGTTTATATTTTTTTCTAACAGTGTATACTATCTAAACCTTGCGGCAAATACCAGCTGGAGTAGCAGGTGAGATATGAAGATGGGCATGGACAAGAGTTAAGGTTAGACCTTTTTTATGCACAATTCGTATCTAAATCTTATTATCATTTAGGGATGTTAAGCTATTTTATCATCTTGAGTTGTCTTTAAAACATCTATAGACTAGCAAAAGCTTAAAAGTTAAATCTATGTACCAAGCTCTAAATCAAGTGTTTTCTATCATGCTCTTCAGCGTGCTGTGTTATATACCTACACAGCCATATCCATACCTTCAACCATTTTTTTCATCCTTGATTTCATCTTAGCATGTGCATCAAACCATGTGCAGGTGATATGCTTGACCTTTCTGATGCCATAAGGGATTATCATGACAGTGCCAGTTCTCGCGTATGGTAAGTTTCATGCTTGATGCATTCCTATCAGTGTTGTCTTTTATAGGTCATCCAAAAAGGAGTCCTTGAATTCTAACCAAGCTAAAGAATTAATAGTGGATGACATTGAGTTAGCTACACACACAAGTGGACTTTGAGCTACTTTCAATTTCTGTTACATTATTTGTGGATCTTGTAAAATGTCCTCTATTGTTTAAGCATTAAGAAAATGCCTTACTTTTGATACTTGTCTTCTTCTGAAGCTTTGGTTATAAGGAGATCCAAGGTGAAACTTTGATCACTTTTGCTAAATCAGCCATTTTCAATTCAGTAAATAACTCAGTTAAGTTTAGCAAATAACTTTGATCAATTTATAAATTAGAATAATTTAGTTTATGACTTAGTATCACTTTGTATAGGAAATCCAAGATGAAACTTTGATCATTTGGAGTCTGAGAGCAGTTTTGGAGTCAACTGTTTAGTATCACTTTGCATCAAATTGGAGTTGCAACTCTAATTTGATGCAAAGAAACCTCAATTTGATTTCAATTGTTTGTCGAACTTTGGAGTTAAATATTTGTTTGAGATATTGAAAGGCATCCATTGATTTATTTCTTGCTTTTCCCATGTTCCTCAGGTTTACTGCTAATGATGGAAAAGGGAAACTCAAAGGGATCTTTCAAGCCAACTTTGTTGGCATTGTTGGTTCGGGTTCTATTCAAAATTCGGGTCTCATTCGGATAATCAATTACAGCCTCAATGATATCCCAAACAAGCCTAAAAAGTGAACGTCCATACCTTGAAACCCTAGTCAGATTATGATCTGATATAATGCACAGGCCCCTTTTCATTGTCCCCAATATGTGCTTTTCTTTGCATTTGATGGCTCCCAGGTGAACTTAAACTTTTTATTTATTTATGCAGGTTTGCTTGTGGGAAATTGCATCTGGATCACCTCTTTCTACATGTGAAGTTTCCTATGAGGTAGGTTACACATCTTGAGCAATTAAAAGACTGAATTCATCTTTGAAAACACATCTTCTGTGATTTATTAGTGTACCTAATGAGCTTTATTCTTGCCAGTGGATCAATTCATTAATTTTTGGAACCATAAATATAGCCTTCAACACAAAATTGATCAACTATGTTCTCATAGAACAAGTTCATCTTGGGAATGCTCAAAATTTGTTGTCTTTCTGATGAGATTTGGAGTTGGAATTTTTTTGAGCGAAGATAGAACTTTATATTAAAATTTATGTTTGATTTTCTTTGATAAACTTTTGTGTTGTATTTGATTCGCTTAGTAGATGTTCTATCCTTTCTAATGTTTAATGATGGAAATATGATGATTAGGTTTGACACTGGCTCAAAAAGGGTCTAAAGTGATGATTGACTGATGCTTGAGTTGCTCCATCTTTAAAAAAAATACTTAGTCGTGGAATTGAATTGGAAATAAGGTTATTGAAAACCAACTTACATGTTTTTTCTGTTAAAAATATTTTTTTTCTGTAGTCGATGTGTAGTGATAGTTCATTGAACCATGTATAAGATGGTTATTATTTCTAGCTTTTCAAAAAAGAAAGAAATCTAATATGCATTCACTATCAATAATATAACTATTTTTTAATCGTCAATGTGCAGGGATAGTCGAAGAGTACCTGGTGTTGCAGCTACAGAAATTGAGTTAGCTAGAAAACTGAAAGAATTTTCTTTTAAGGAAACTGGGTAAGTGATGGGGATATTTACTCTTTAATGTAGCTATCTCTCTTCATTTGTTTCATAATCATTGTGAAAACAGTTTTCATGTGAGCTTTGTCATTGCCGTACAATAATTCGGTGAAAGCTGCTCTATTTTTTTGGCTTCATTTTCACGTATGGTACTTCTGCTCATTGAGTGCCTTATTCTTAAAATTTTATCACATTGATTTTGAGTTATTTAAATGTGATTGGCCAGTTGTGTAGATTGGATCAGTATGTGAATGTAACCATTGGGGGGATCTATGTTCTAAATGCCTGTTGAAGCTAGGTCTAGAGAATCACATGTAATGCTAGATCGAGCATCAGAATCTTTGGTTTGGGACACTCAGCATTGGGAATATACATGTACATGTAATTCAATTTGATTGAGGTTATATGATATGATATTTGTTGTTGCTGTAACTTCATGCTTACCAATTTCCTTTCCATTCAAGACTTGTTCGCATATGTAAATCCTAGTCCATTCCATTCTTGATTGTTTTGCCCACACAATTTTATTTATAAACGTGAGTGTTTCTTTACTGTGGGCCTGTGGTGGAGGAAGGATGAGTGTGATGCTCTTGTTCAGACACATTTGTGGCCTATTATTCTATCTCAAAAGTAGTGAAATCTTAGCTTGGTCAGCCTTTTGCATTACCTTCTAGGATACAAGCCTAAAATATATGCATGAAATGTTGTGCCAGATTGTTCGCTCTCAAGTATGCTTCAGATGCTGCTTGCATAGTTCTTCGAGTACACCAGGTATTTGACATACAATTGTAGTCTTGAAATGTGCTATTGCATTCTAATTATATTCCAAGGTCAAATCTTTACCTGGTTTGATCTTATATCTCCCGAAAAGATAGACAATGGATTTCTTATTTTCTCATGAATATTTAGGGAAAAAAACAGCCATAAACAGTTCATTGATTTACTTAAAATCATATGATAATCTAAAGTACCATAAAGAAATCCAGTGACAAGCATGGCAATACTAGCATTAACCTAGTAATCACACAAGTAAATTGTAGTGCGGACGTTAGTACCTTTCTTTGTCTCCATAATCCTTCATTGATTTATTGTTGTTTACTTTGATCCTACAGATCATCTTGGCTAAACTCGCGGGTGGCCTTGCTCTCAGGAGAAATCAGGGTCCTGCAGACGAGGACTAATTGTGCGGTGATACAGTCGAATCTGTAGTCTCCATTCAAATTCACAGCCTACCTATTCTGGTCTCTTTTCTTGCATGTTTTTCATCTTCATGAATTCTACAATGCTGGTAGAAGTTTTGGAAACGCTCGCAGATCTCGGTTTTAGTTTCTGCATTGTCCAGAGTTTAGCTAATGAACTGCTTGTCGTCAAATTCTAATGAGTAGATGTTTGCTTTCAACATGATTGCTTCACTTGTTCCTGACAGTTTGCATTGAGTTTAGACTAAGGATTTCGGGCATGTTCTATGGTTTATACTTGTAGATGTGGGATTGATATCAGGAATCAAGTTACATTTTGTAAAAATCTATTACAACTTTGTACCCAGTTTGCCTCTTGGCCTGGAGATATTCTTATAGCAAAGACAATTGAGGTGCCTATGTACTTTCATAAAGGGCCCTCCAAATGAGGATTCATTACTATTAAGACAATTGAGAAGTGATGTGCCTTAATAGCTATGAAATCGACCCACTACATAAAAACAGATGCTAGCATCATTATAGACATCGTCTGAATAATCTAAATTAATGTGTAACATATATTTTAACATCACAACGTTAATAAAAATTGATATATATATATATATATATTGCTAACAACATCTTTATAAAAATCTAAAATGATGTCCATATCATATTAATACATAACTTATGTACATATTTCATAAGATAGATTATCTTAAAACAATAAAAATTCACATATTATATATATGAATTAATATAAACAAAATCAATATGATAAAAAAGATGTCTATTTTGTTTTAATATATTGACTATTTTAAAAATAGTGATTTAAATGTAAAATTTAGGCTTGATGTGGACATCTTCAAAAGCATATAACTGAAAAATAATGAGGCTTTAACAACAAATGAACATGTAAAAAATAAATTTGAGCGGCTGATTTATATCTATATTCAAAATAAAACAGATGTTTTAACTAAATAAAGACATCGGCTTAAAATCGATGTGGAAAAATTGATCTTTTACTACACGCACAATAAGATCGGAAATTTTTTTGAAAGACATCTGTTCACAACAGATGTCTAATTGCATTTTTCTAGTAGTGACCGCAACAATAAACATATGTGTAGACTATAAATCACATAGAGATGCATGCTTTATATCAACTAACTTTCGTTATAAACAAATAGGAATATAGAGGCTTCCGCATATACCCTAAGTCTTACTACCTTTTCTTAATTAGGATTAGTCGGCTTTCGCAAATAAACCCTAATTACTTTCCAAATTAATAATAAGATCACTTTCGCTTCAATATCATGAATAAGGAATTTCCTGAACTCTCGCAAAGGATTAAGCACATAGATAGATGATGATAAAGACATACAAATTCATAAATTCATAAATCGAAAACACATATCTATGTTGGGATCACCCCAACCCTAGAAGAGGGAATTTAGAAACAAGACATAATAAAAGAAACTAACTTTAATATTAAATAAAAACTCAAACTTACAACCATTCAATCGTGTCTTTCCTCCTCCTCTCTCCACTCGGCCTCTCTCTCTCTCCCCTTCTTCTTTGCGTCTGAAGATGACTTGACTTGAATGATTGACAAACCAGCCCCCAGAGCTTTATATATAGGGCTCAATCCTAGCTATTCTAAGAGAGCAATCTATCTAAATCTATCTAAAGATATAATTCTAGATAAAAGGAAATAAATCTAAATTGGTAAAATAGATAAATCCTTAGGGTAATTAATTGTTCAGCCCATTAGGATAGAGAGTAGATAAAATTGATAAAATAACTTCTACTTCATGTGCAAGCAACCTCCATTCGGATTATGACACGAAATCTGCGTCGGGTCGATTTCTGCATGTCACTTGCTATCAACCAATATGGGTCGATATCAACTCGTCTCTTCATGATCTTCCCTCGATGTCGGCTCCTGGGGTGAATTTCGAGTGGGTGTTCACTCGATTTCGAGTGGGTGTTCACTCGATATCGAGTGGTGGCACTCGATATCGACTGCATTGGTCGATTCCTGGTGAGACTTCACTCAATTTCTGGTGCTCTTGGTCGATTTCTGGTGAGACTTCACTCGATTTCTGGTACTCTAGTCGATTTCTGGTACTCCAGTCGATTTCTGGTACTCCAGTCAATATTGAGTGATTTTCCATCTTTTCTCTTCTTCTCCGAATTGCGCTGAAAATGTCTCGATTTCTGCAAAATTAAACAAGAACTTGTGTAGACCTCCATAATTCTCAAATAAATATAAACTACACAAATCCTATGCTTTCCCAACCCAAAAACATAAAATATGGACAAAATTCGAAATAGATGTAGGCGAAAAACATGGCAAATTGAGCACACATCAATACCCCATACTTAAGCTTGCTTGTCCTCAAGCAATACTTTTAGTGGTCATTCAGGAAAAGAAACTACACAAATCCTATGCTTGTCCTCGAAAAGGTACGAATGTCAACAATTCCATGCCTGTGAATAAAAGCAACATCATACTCACAAAAGGAGGGTTATGCGCATAAAACAATTTCACGCGACAAAGCATTAATAATCAAGAGGACTTTTTCAAGCTTATGGAAGAGTAGATTGGTAAAAGGCTAAAGATGGGCTAATTTTTGGCCATATGGTGTTAAATCCGGGGAAATAAACTTTCTTTCCAAACTTCATTCCACATTTCTTCTTCATAATATTTCTCACCTTTCACACTTCACTCAATGCTTTTTTTCACTATAATGCTTTTACCTCTGCCTTCTCGCGAGTCGCAAACATGGGTGTCATGAATGGCCCCGGATACTTAGTACTTTGGACTCCTCACCTTGTGTCCCATCTCGCTGAACTAACATCTCAACGAGCAGGGTCGACCTACATTTACCTCCTGAGGTGATCGGATTTTTTGTCCCTCGTTAAATTTTCCATATTTCAAAATTTCTTTCATTCCTGCCAACAACTTCAATAATAATATGCACAAACTCCATATAACAACTCCAAAGATGACGTCCATTCTCCACATTGTCCCCGGATAGGGTATAAGGTATAAAAAAATGGGCAGTATGTAATATTTGTGGAGCAATAATAATATAAGGCTCATATATTGGCTTGTGTAATGGAAATTTGCATAGGTAAGGCTAGGATATGAAATTGAGCACATGTATGGAAATTATAAAGTCCTCCATCATCTTATCATGCACATGTCAAAAGCAACTTCAAATTTTACCTCTCTTTCATGGTTTTCTCTAAAAAATTGCACTTCTTTGTGACTTCCCTTATCCAGGCAATTTCATGTTATATCTCTAATGAATCAAATTTTGCATCGTCAGTTCAATAAAAGCTTCCATGACACTTATTCAAATTTTTCAAAATTTTTGATGGGGGCGATTTTTCTAGACTTTTGTCTTTTTCGACTTTGGATCATACTCATGATGAACTTGATGAATATAGATAGATTTGATGCATATAGATAGAAATATCCCAAGTAACCATGTATAATGCAATTGGATAAGTATGCAAAACTAAGAAATTTTTTTTAAATATGCTCAAAATTGATTAAAAATATGCAAGTAAGCTTTTCCCCCACCCCATACTTAAAGATTACAATGTCCTCACTGTATAAGAACTAGGGTTAAGAAAGAAACTTACTAGACATGGACGTATAAGCTCATAATAGGTGATGTAGATGTCGCCACCAGGAGTCGATATCGAGTGACCTAGGGTCGATATCGACTGCAGCATAAGGTTCCAAGGGAGTCGAGTGGAAAATGCATGTTGACTCGATGTGATGACTCGATATCGACTGTATTAGTGGATATCGACTGCAGCAGTCCTTGGTTCCATCGTGTGTTGTCCGAGCACATCTATCCTCTTACGAATCCAGTAGATATCGACTGTACTAGCCGACGTCGAGTACACTTCTAGTTCTCCGAGTTTCCTAAAGTCATCAAAAGAAAAAGAAAACCATGCACTAAGTAAAGAAAATATAGAAAAATAAACTTATTTAAGAAAGGAAATAAAAATAGCGGGTTGCCTCCCGTAAGCGTTAGGGTTTAAGTCGCTAGCTCGGCCTATTTCCCTTTAAGCATTAGCCTGGCTCATCCTTATCCGGAGGTATAGGTGGATCTGGTGGTTCCTCCGGTGGTGGGAAGTGTGGGATGTCATCCGGGGGCATCGTGTGAAGAACCTTAAACTTCCCCGAGTGAATGCTCCATGGCTTCACCGATTCGTCTTCCTGGGCCCCACCTAGCCTGTGTAAAGGAAGACACATAGAAAACTCACATACCTCATACATGTCTCTCTTCCGCTTCATAGGTTGACTTGTTTGCACATCTCCACCACAGCAGAACGGTGGAGTTGGAAGAGATATTTCTTCCTCATCCTGTGGAGCTTCGTGCCACTTTGCTAGGACCCCATACTTGAATATGAACATCGGTTGCTCAAAATCGTCGGGGATAGCCTTCACCTTGTAAGGTAAAAGAGACCTTGAAATGCCATGGGCAACAATGTCCGACTTCTTCTTTTCTAGCGCTTGGGATCCTTCAATTGATTCATTAGCAATATATAACAAAGATATAATCGAGGTCAAAGGAGGACATACCTAGGGTTCTGTGGTACAGTCGATTTCGACCGGGGCACACTCGACAACGACCGGTGACTCGATATCGATTGAGGTGCAGTCGATGTCAACTGATATTTCTGGATCAGTTCTTCCAGAATGCATATATGTCGAGTCCAGGTAGTCGATGTCAACTGAAGGGTAGTCGACGTCAACTGGCTCGTAGAAAGGGACATTGTCGAGCCAACCTTTTTTTGTTGGAGGTGGGTCAATTGGCTTGTCGAGAGGAGAATGATAGGAAGCCTCAAGCCTTCGGATTAAGTCTTCCAGCCGGGCTATTTCCATTAATCGTGCCTCCTCTTGTGCGAGCCTATTTCTCCGTCTCAAATCTTTGACCTGTCTTTCCCATTCCAGATCGTATATTTCTTACATCTTTGTACCTAACCTTTGAAATCAAAATAAAGAACACAAATAAGTAGCAAAAGCTCGGCACCTAGTGGGTATCGATGAGGTAGGTGGTGGTAGGGTATGTGATAGGGTAAGAAACAAGGGATGGGCTACTCCTAAACTTTAAACAAAACTAAACTAGGCGCGATTGATATCTCCCCGGCAACGGCGCCAATTTGACGAGAGGGTTTCTCGACCAAATAAATGTATTGTCAAGACCCCCACTATAGTATAAGGGAGTCAGGTTCGTCCTCATGAGAGAAGTCAGCGGTTATAGTTTAGCATTTTGGGGTTCGGGAATAACGGGAAAAGGTGTAAGGTTGTTGTCGACGTCGGCTAAGAGTTGGTCGATGTCGAGGGATGGAGAGGGGAGCGGTGGTTTGATGTCGAGTGGGTGCGCAAAAACTTTAAAATAACAAAAATAGAATAATGAAAGAGCAAACTTCCAAAGATAGGGATCACTGCAATAATAAACATATGTGTAGACTATAAATCACATAAAGATGCATGTTTATATCAAATAACATTCGTTATTAACAAATAGGAATATAGAGGCTTTCTCCTAAACCCTAAGTGTTACTACCTTTTCTTAATTAGGATTAGTCGGCTTTCGCAAATAAACCCTAATTACTCTCCAAATTCATAATAAGATCACTTTCGCTTCAATATCGTGAATAAGGAATTTCCTCAACTCTCGCAAAGGATTAAGCACATAGGTAGATAATGATAAAGACATACAAATTCATAAATTCATAAATCGTACACGCATATCTATGTTGAGATCACCCCAACCCCAGAAGAGGGAATTTAGAAACAAGAGATAATAAAAGAAATTAACTTTAATGTTAAATAACAACTCATACTTACAACCATTCAATCGTATCTTTCCTCCTCCTCTCTCCACTCGGCCTCTCTCTCTCCCCCTTCTTCTTTGCGTCCGAAGACGACTTGACTTGAATGAATGAAAAACCAGCCCTCAGGCCGTTATTTATAGGGCTCAATCCTAGCTATTCTAAGAGAGCAATCTATCTAAATCTATCTAAAAATATAATTCTAGATAAAAGAAAATAAATCTAAATTAGTAAAATAGATAAATCCTAAGGGTAATTAATTGTTCAACCCATTAGGATAGAAAGTAGATAAAATTGATAAAAATATCTTCTACTTCATATGCAAGCAACCTCCATTCGGATTATGACACGAAATCTGCGTCGGCTCGATTTCTACATGTCACTCGATCGACCAACATGGGTCGATATCGACTCATTCTTCATGATCTTCCCTCGATGTCGGCTCCTGGGGCGAATTTCGAGTGGGTGTTCACTCGATATCGATTGCCTTGATCGATTCTTGGTGAGACTTCACTTGATTTCTGGTGCTCTTGGTTGATTTCTGGTGAGACTTCACTCGATGTCTGGTACTCCAGTCCATTTGTGGTACTCTAGTCAATTTTTGGTACTCTAGTTGATTTCTGGTACTCCAGTCGATATTGAGTGATTTTCCAGCTTTTCTCTTCTCCTCCGAATTGCTCTGAAAATGTTTCGATTTCTGGGAAATTTAACAAGAACTTGTGTAGACATCCATATTCTCAAAAAAACAAAAACTACACAAATCCTATGCTTTCCCAACCCAAAAACATAAAATATGGATAAAAATCGAAATAGATGTAAGCGAAAAACATGGCAAATTGAGCGCATATCAGGTGCAAGTGTGGGAGCGGTTTAAGGAGCTGCTGAGGTCCTGCCCTACGCATGGGCAACCACCCTACATCATCCAGGAGATCATCTATAATGCCTTGCACGTAGCTACTAAGGAGAGAATCAATACTTACACCTCCTATGGGTATCTTGTTCTCCTACCACAACAAGCCTAGATTACTATAGAGAGGTTGGTCGAATTTTACAATACTTATGGGACTCCTATGGCCTTCGACTCAAGGCCTGCCCCATCTAGGCCACTCTATGAGCCCTCCAAAGAGATTGATCCCGACATCAAAGATCAATTCATGCAAGATCAACTCAGGACGCACATCACCACCGATCGCCCCCACAAGGAGCAAGTACAACTAGCGGAGACTCAACAGAAGGCGCGATATATGAGGAATCCCAATCGCCAGAGGTACCAAAACTCGGGAAATCTACCACCCCAATACAACTTCAGGGATCCTTCGCCTTACCGAGTACCAGGCCATCCGGAGAGAGAACCACGTCGAGATGATGTTCAACTCATTCTTGATAAGTTAAGAAGGAACCAAGCTGCGAGTCAACAATCTAGCAACGCTATGCAGAATGAACTTCAAGGGCTCAACGCCCGAATGGGGGAGATGGATACTTGGAAGAAGACCATTGAGACCCAACTGGGTAAATTGGCAGCCCAAATCCCAAAGCCGCCAGGCATGCTCCCTGGACAACCACAAGAAAACCCTTGGGGGCATGCCGGGCACATTGCCACTATTAACCTAAAGAGTGGACTTATATTGCATGAGCCACAGAGCGATGCAGAAGTCGTTGAAGACGCATTCGATGTCAACACCCCAATCGATATCTAGGGCCCTGTCGACGTCGATCACCTTATCGATGTCAAGCCCACTACGAACACACAATGGAGCCAAAAGGCACTCGATATCGAGTGCCCGAGTTGATATCGACCACCAACTCGATGTTGACCACACTGCAACTGGACCACAACTTCAGACTCCTCCGAGGTCGACCAACCCAGTCGATATCGACCACCCTGATGTCGATGTCCACCTGTCCAGAAAGTAGAAATTTACCAATTCATCTCTAAAGCCATCCAAAGCACTTCCTTAGCCTTTCGAGGCGCTGCAAGATCCCGCAGACACCAAATTCAAATGCTTTATGAAGATCTTACAAGGTCTCAATCTAACCATCCCACTCACGGAAGCGTTAAATGAGACGCCTGCCTACATGAGGTTCCTGAAGGACATCTTATCCAAGAAGAGATCTCTATTAGAGATCGCCGGCGAATGCAATTCAATAGAGTTCCCAGAGAAGCGCAGCGATTCAGGCAAATTTGTTGTGACGGTAGGGGTTGGTAAGCATCAATTCAAAGCCCTTTGTCATCTTAGGGCTAGTGTTAGTTTGATGCCCCTATCGATATGGCAACAAGTGGGTGTTGGAGCATTGGAGCCCGTCGACATGAAGCTCTACATGGCGGACAACTCTTTCATGAGACCAACATGGGTTGTGGATGATGTCCCTGTCAAGTTGGGAAAGTTCTTCATACCCACGGACTTCATCATGTTGGACATGCTGGAAGATCCTCTTGTGCCTATCATCCTTGGTAGGCCCTTTTTAGAAACAGCGGATGCCAACATCAATGTGAGGAACAACACCCTTACATTCACAATCGGCAATGAGGTCATGGAGTTTCACTTCAATCCTATAATGAGCAAAACAAAGCAGCTAGAACAAGTTGCCCTCTCACTGGCAAAGGAGAAGCTTCGCAAATTCTTGTTGGCGAGGACGGACACTACAAAGAGAGTCGAGATCGACTGGAGCCAGTCGTAATCGACCACTTCTACTCGATATCGAGTGACCTAGATAATCCACCAAGTTGCCAGGAGCTTAAGTATGGGGTCCATGACATCGACATCGACCACCACTAGTCAACATCGACTTCTTCAATCGAAATTGACTTACCTCTGTCGAAATCGATTGACCCTCCGCCCGAAAATCTCTGTTTCAGGCCCGAATGGGTAAGCTCAGGTATGATCCCTAACCCCCCCACCCCTCTGTCCATTACTGATGATTCAACTAATGGGATGGTCAAAGCTCCATGGTTTGCCCATATCTCTAAAGTTAGATCAAGGAAGAGAAGGAAAGCATTCAACAAAGAGCCTAACGAAGAAGAAGCCTTAGTTTCCGAACTTATCTACTATCAAAAGGACCTAGATGATCCAGGAGAAGGCACAAGCTTGAAAGGTCCCTACCTTAAGGGTTCATCAAGCATTGAAGAATAAGTCGGCCTAGTGACTCAAAAATCTAGAACGTGTATAAAAACCTTTAAAATTTTTGCTTAGATTGTTTTTAAGGTTTTAAATTTTGGATTTTGGATTCTGTGACTTTGATATATCGTGGCTGTTTCTTTCTGCACTGATGTGTGCGCAAAATTCCATATTTTCTATGCACATTTATGTCCATTTTTTCGATATTTGCATGCATATTGGTTGGGAAATTATAAGATTAGTGTAGTTTTTGATTATTTGCAAAATATAGAGGTATACACGAGTTTTTATGTGATTTCACAGAAATCGAGATCAAAATTGATGAATTTGGACAAAGGAAGAAGAGCGGAAAAAGAACTCGAAGTCTAATGAAGAGTCGAAATCGACCTAAAGACTCGACATTGAGTGAAACAAAGCACCAAAAATCGAGCAGAGGAAGAACAGAGCATGTCGACACAGAGAGGTCGATATCGATGTTACATGATCTATATCGAGTGGCCGAGATCGAGCAAACTGATATAAGTCAAGTGCCAATCTGAGGTCGAGTAGGACTACTCGAGATAGAGAAAAGATAAGGTCGATATCGAGGTCCATGGTCGATATCGAATATTGCTGCAGACAGATCCGACGCTGTTTTTGATAGAATTCTATCCAAAGCTTTGCATCTATCCTAAAGTCGAGATCTTCTATCATAAACCACCAGACATTTTATCCCTTATGGTGAATGTGTTATTTACCTAAGGAGTTTTATTTTACTTATTTAAATTTTATCTTAGGAATAAATATAGGTTTTCGAATCCTTGGATTACGAGGTGAGAGATCTATAATTAGAGGCCATTGGGGCTGAGTTAGGATCATCCAAGTACAGCAATGTTAAGGAGGAGGAATGTCTAGTTCTTAAATACAAATATATGAAATATAAATGCAAACCGATTCCTAGCCCATGCAAATAATTGCAAGACTTCCACCCGTTATAGTGGAAGGGTAGTCAGGATCGATCCACGAGGAGGCAGGTCAGCGGGATCCTAGTAGCGTCAGAATGCTCACATCTTTGGTCGACCAGAAGCCTCGATCTCAACCTTGGTGCTCGATGTCGACCTTGGTTGTCGATCATTTCTACAACAGAAGACCTGTAGAGAAAAAAACAAGCAGTCGATATAGACAAGGAGAGATCGATATCGACGTTAGTACACGGAATCGACTGGCTCAGAAGATTGCCAGTCGACACAATGATGGTCGATATCGAGGTTGGGGGTCAATATCGATCTCAGTAACTCTTGCAGAATGATCGTAGTCGACTCAGAAAACCGTCGACGAAGCAAGTGGTCGATATCGACGTCCGGGGTTCGATATCGATGTCTATTCCTGCAAAGTTGTTAGCTTTTTGTCGGCAAAGAAAGGCCGAAGATTCAAGGATGAATAAGGAGCGATGAACATAATAAAAACAGTGGTTTTGATGAATAAACTATATAAAAAGTAACTCCTAGGATTAGGGTATACCACAACGTTAACCAATGCATGCAATAAGGCAAATAAGACGGACAATTGCGCTATTTCACGCGAGGGACAAGCTTTTGCTGTACACCAACTCTTACGATTACTCTTGTAAATAAACCTAATTGTCTCTACCAATGTTATGTTTATAACTCAAGTTGTTAGCATGAATCCCTTTTCTTTCGATTAAGACTAAACATAGAATCGTAGGAGATGATATAGACACAACAATATCAACATCTAACACTTACCTCAGGCATGCGTGGCTAACGTCGGGCTCACCCCGATCCTAGAAGCTTTGGGAGACTACACGCACCTCACGGTATGGAACATCATATATGTAAAGGAAACTTGCATTAAAACTTTCGAAACTTTACCACTCAATGTCGGCTCTCGCAAACGCCAAAACCTAAAGCTTCTTCCTAACTCTAACTCTACTGTAAACTGAATGTGTGTAATTGGATGTGTCTGTGGATGAATGAATGCCAGCCCCCTAGGGCTTTATTTATAGGCTACTAATCCTTGCTATCCAAGGATTGTATCTTCTATCTAAACTATAGACTCTATCCAAACAAGTAGGATAGATCTTTTATTTTGATAAAACTCTAAACAACTTGATATATCTCTAAGGTAAAAAAGGTAAATAGTCTCAGCTGTATTCTATCTACATTTACAAGATATTCCGTGGCTTTAAAGATAAAATGGCGAATCCGCGTCTCGAAAAACATGTCCAACCCGCGTCAAAGTCGATTGGCTTCACTCGATTTCTGTTTCTGCTCGACGAGCTTGGCTTCACTCGATTTCTGGGACCAAGTCGATATCGATGATAGGAGATCGATATCGAGTGCTTTTCTTCTGTTGTGTGATGGTCTGTCTCGACACTCAGTTCTGTGTCGATGTTCTGTAATTGATATCGACCATGTGGGTCGATTTCGACCTCTATTCAGCTTTCCTTGGCTTCTCCATTTTGACTCCGATTTCACTCGAATTCCTACATAATTAGATGAAAACTTGTGCAGACTCTATTTCTTGCACGTTAGCTCATTCTTACACAAGTTTATATTATTTTGAACCTTTTCTTTAGAAATCGAATGAAATATGAAGCCATGAATCTAAGGAGTGGGTGTCAACTGCGAACGCCTCAGCAAAAAGCGGAGGAGAAAGCCCCAGAAGAGACATCGATATCAACACCCCTAGTCGATATCGACCAAGGTGATACCGATGTCGAGCCCATTGTACTCGATGTCGACACTGATGCTGAATCACCACAGAAATTGACTCCTACAGTCGATATCGACCACCATCCATTCAATGTCAACTCAACTCCAGCCGCAGTGAAGAAGAAGGTGTTGCCATTCTCAAAGAAAGCTTTTAAGGGCTCATTGTTTCTATTCCATTCACTGAAGCACTTCATGAGATACCATCATATGTGAGGTTCCTTAAGGACATCCTAGGTAAGAAGCGATCAATCGCTGAGATTGCAGAGGAATGCAATAGATTGGAACTAACAGAGAAGCGGGCGGACCCAGGTAAGTTTTCTATCGCTATAGGCTTAGGTCAATATCACTTTAATGCTTTATGTGATTTAGGCACTAGTGTTAGCATGATGCCACTAACCATATGGCACAAGATAAAGATAGGTCCTCTAGAGCCTGTGGATGCAAAGCTTTACATGGCCAACAACACGGTAGTGATTCCAACAGGGATGGTAGATGATGTGCCAGTTGATGTAGGGAGAATTGAATTGAATAATATAATAATATGTAAACAATGCAACCCTTATCCTGTTCAAATAAATTCAAGACTCCCCGCTGTAGTAGTAGGGAATCAGGATCGATCCACGAGGAAGCGTGTGTTAGCGGATCGTAAGTAATTTGCGCAAACGTACTGCAGAAGTCGACCAGGAGCTGTCGATATCGACTAGGGGAGTCGATCTCGAGTAATGCAGTCGATCTCGAGTGTTGTTGTACCTGTAAACAGAAATAGAGGGCAGTCGACACAGCAAAGACGTCGACCAATGTAGTTGATATCGACCTGTTAAGTCGATCTCAACCTCTCGAACAGCAGGTAACCGTCGGCAAAGAATGTCCGAAGAAAGTAGGATGAAAAGGAAGATGTGGACAGAAAAGATAGGGGTTGTTGAGTATTTCGATGACTCAACGAACGACAAAAGTAATAACTAAAAATAAATAAAAGATATAAGGAACAAAATGCCCTCCTAGGACCAGGGATCACCACAACGTTAACCACCCATGCAAATGATAGAGAAAGACAGACAATTATGCTTTCTCACCCGAGGGACAAGCTTTCGCTGTAAACTAGCCCCTAGGAATATTGGCTCGCGCCATCAAACCTCGTTGCCTCTACCTTTTAGTTTTTTCGACCAAAGGTAGGAGATGATCAAGACATAACGATATCAACATCAAGTAATCATATCCCAGGCATGCATGACTAACGCCGGGCTCACCCCGAACCTAAGAGAAACCTCTAAATTGAAAGTAGAATTGTTTGTGTGTTCTTGAATGAATAAAAACCAGCCCCCTAGGGCTTTATTTATAGGCTACTAATCCTTGCTATCGAAGGATAGTATCTTCTATCTTCTATCTAAACTCTATCCAAACAAGTAGGATAGATCTTTTATTTAAGATAAATATCTAAATAACTAAATAAACCTTTAGGGTAAAAAGGAAATATCCCCAAGGTATAATCTATCTAAATTACAAATGATAAACCGTGGCTCTTGTTGGAATGGCATAGTGAAATTCCAGTCGATATCGCCTTGTATGGTTGATATCGGCCTTCTTAGTCGATTTCCACCTTTCTTGTCGTTATCTACCACTTCAGTCGATTCCTACCATTCTGGCCGATATCTACCCTTCAGTCGATTTCTACCTTTCTGGTCGATATCTACCACTTCAGTCGATTTCTACCTTTCTGGTCGATATCTACCTCTTTGATCGTTATCGACCTCTTCTTTGCTTTCCTTGGTTTCTTCGTTTTAACTCCAATTTCGCTCCAATTCCTACATAATTAGATCAAAACTTGTGCAGACTCTATTTCTTGCACGTTAGCTCATTCTACACAAATTTACATTATTTTGAACATTTTCTTTAGGAATCGAATGAAATATGAAGTCAAAAGATGCAATAAAAATGGTACTAAATATGTATATCAAAACACCCCATACTTAGACTTGCTTGTCCTCAAGTAATAACCAAGCAATAACCAATACCTACAACACACCCTTCAAGTCTTCGTCCTTGTCAAAAGCAACATCATAAGCGGTAGCAAAGCAAATTAAAGCAAGTGAATTTAACGTCATAGCACATATTTTGGCGATCCATAGGCATATGCAATTTTGATCCAACCTCACAGGGATAATGTGTTTGCACTCAACCCTCATGTGTTTAGGCTATGAAGATCAACACTCAACTCAATTCCATACACAAACTCATAAACATTGCAATTTATAAGAATCCACTTCGCAACCAATTATGAAAATATGTTAAGAACTATCAGGAGGACTTTCGCTCAATGGAAGACTTCAAAGAAGACTCCATTCGGTGGGGTTGTAATGGGGCTTGGTATGAAATAAAAGGGTATGGAATTATTTGGCTATGTGGTGCTTATATAATTCGGGAATCAAGACTCCTAAATCTCAACACTTACAATATCCAAACCATAACTCTTCAATGTTGCACTTTCCAAGCTCAATCTCCCATAATGCTCTTTTCCAAACCCATCTTTCCATAATATGCTCTAAAGATGTCAACCATAATATCAACCCTTCCTTCAAACCCTTAACATGCCTCTCAAAAATATAACACTTGTATGAAATAAATTGTTGTTGTAGGAGAATGATATGTCGAGTAATTACAAATAATAAAGATGTAATAAACGTAAACCAACTCCTAGCCTATGCAAATAATTACAAGACTTCCTCCAGTTGTAGTAGAAGGGTAGTCAGGATCGATCCACAAGGAGGCGTGTCATCGGGATCCTAGTAGCTTTGGAAATCTCAAGTCTGCGTCGACCAGAAGCCTCGATTTTGACCATGGGCCTCGATGTTGACCTCGGCTGTCGATGTTCTCTGCAACAGAAGACCTGTAGAGACAAAAACAAGTGGTCGATATCGACTGGAAAGGGTCGATATCGATGCCAGTCACGAAATCGACTGGCTCAAAAGACTGCTAGTCGACACAGTAGGGTCGATATCGATGTCTGGTGTCGATATCGATGTTCAGCAACCTCCGCAATGGTGATCGTCGTCAACTCAGAAAACTGTCGATGAACTCAGTGGTCGATATCGACGTCTGGGGTCGATATCGATGTCTTCCTGCAGTGGGTTAGTTTTTCGTCGGCAAAGAAGGGCCGAAGATTTAAGAATGGATGAGAAGGAATGAATAGAAATAACAGTAGTTTTGTGTGTATAAAATATGTAAGAGGCAACTCCTAGGATTAGGGTTTATCACAATGTTAACCAGTTCATGCGATAAGATAAATAAGACGGACAATTGCGCTATTTCACCCGAGGGACAAGCTTTCACCGTACACCAACTCTTAGGATTACCCTTGCAAATAAACCTAATTGTCTCTACAAATTCTATGTTTATAACTTAAGTTGTTAGCATGAATCCCTTTTCTTTCGATTAGGACTAAACATAGAATCTTAGGAGGAGAGATAGACACAACGATATCGACATCAAACACTTACCTCAAGCGCGCATGGCTAACGTCGAGCTCACCCCGACCCTAAGAGCTTTGGGGAACTACTCGCTTCTCATCATGGAACTCATTGTTGATTGAAAAGAAGAAACTTGCATTAAAATATACTCCGAAGCTTTACAACTCAACGTCAACTTTCGCAAACGTGAAACCCTAAAACTTCTCTCTAACTCTAACTCTATTGATTGTCTTGATTGATGATTAAAAGATTGGATGTGTTCATGGATGATTGAATGCCAGCCCCCTAGGGCTTTATTTATAGGCTACTAATCCATGCTATCCGAGGATTGTAACTTCTATCTAAACTATGAACTCTATCCGAAAAATTAGGATAGGTCTTTTATTTTATAAAACTTATAAGTAAAAAGTAAATAAACCTCCAGCTGCTATCTATCTTAAAAGTGTAAGATAATTCCGTGCCTCCTTAAAGATAAAGTTTCCAATCCGCATCTCGAACTCGAGTCCATCTTCTGTTGAGATCAGGGGTCGATATCGACACTTGAAGGTCGATATCGAGGTCTCTGTTCCTGCTCGACTTGTCCAGCTCAACTCGATGTCTATGTTGAAGTCAATATGAGGGTCGATATCGACGTCGAAGGTCGATATCTATGTTGATGGTCGATATCTACCTCTGCTCAGCTTCACTTGGCTTCTCCATTTTGACTCCGATTTCATCGAATTCCTGCATGGTTAGCTCAATACTTGTGCAGACCCTATTTCTTGCATTTTAGCCCATTCTTACACAAGTTTATATTCTTTTGAACCTTTTCTTTGGAAGTCGAATGAAATATGCACCAACCCATAATTTCCTTGCTCAAAACTGGACATTATGCTCTTTTCTTTCCACAAGGCATTAGTCCAGCCAATCTAAGTCTCAATTCCCAAATGGGGGTCAGGCTCAATTCGGCTAGAGATAATTTTGTGGAGTTTGCAATTTCAGGCTCAGGCTAATGTTCTGTCTTCAAGCAGGGATAATGCAGGGTAGGTAAAGAGAGAATAAAAATGGCTTAAAAGATGTCTCCATCATTTAATTCTTGTAAACATAAACATATATATGTATTGGCTTTGAATAACTATCATAACATTTAGAGATGCATAGGAAGAGTAAATTCACTCAAGAAAGCGGAGGGATTTTTGATGTTCTCCCTATAGGCCAAAATTCTCACAAGGACAATTTTTTTTGGATTTGCTTTTTAGCCTAGGATCATATGTGCTCAATTTCATCACAAGTTCACAATCTACATAAAAATTTTAAGGACTTAGGCTAAAGCATCCAAATATGCCATAGGATTTACATGATCAAGTCAGCTATTGAGTTTTCATCATAGGACATCTAAGTGGGGTTTAAAAATAAACTTAAAAATAAACATGCTTTTTTTTTTTATTTTTGACATTTTTCTAATTTTTTGGATTTTGACATTTTATAAAACTAAGAACAAAAAATTGAGAACATGAATGCAATGCGAAGAAGAAAACCAAGTTATGACCATAAGACATGTTTTTCCCCCCACCCCATACTTAAAATATACAGTGTCCTCACTGTATTAAAAAGAAGAACAAGGGTGGAGAGAAACTCACAGCGCAACCTCCGGATTTAGGTCGATTTCAGGTTTGGGTCGATGCTAGAAGTCGATATCTAGGTCAGTGGTCGATGTCGACTGCATCTGCGAAGTCGAGGAAGAAAGTGAAGAAAAGGGCTGCCAGGTTGGGGTTGATATCGAGTATGATGGTCGATATCGACCTCTCTTTTTTGCTCCTGAGTCCTCGATGTCGACTCCAGGAGATGGCTTGACCCTGAGGGTGTCGATTTCGACTGGCCTGGTCGATTTCGACTGCCTCTGCAGAAGCTTCTTTTCTTCTTCGTCGTTTCTTTTTGCTTAACAACCTGAAACCTTTGTTAGAAGTATAGATAAAGCAACGAATTATCTCAGTTTTAAATGTTTAAAAAAACAAAAGTCAAATCCTAAAAACCATCTATGCGAAAAAATTTAAAGGTTTTATGTACATGCTCTAGAGTTTTGAGTCGCTAGGCCGACTTCTCCGTTAATTCCTCACGACCCTTTTATGTAGGGACCCTTTGAGCTTGAGTCTTCCCCTGGATCATCTAGGTCCTTTTGGTAGTATCTAAGTTCAGCGACCAAGGCTTCTTTGATGTTAAGTTCTTCTTTGGGCGCTTTCATTCTCTTTCTTGACCTAACTTTAGCAATATAGGCAAACCATGGAGCTTTGACCCTCTCTTTAGTAGAATTATCAATAATCGGCTTAATTGATTTATCAATAGGGACAGAGGAGGGTTAGGAGTCATACCTGGGCTTACCAGTTTTGGCTCGAAACATAAATCTTCGGGCTGAGGGGTAGTAGATTTCGACCAAGGAGGGTCAATTTCGAGAGCTTTGGTCGATATCGATATGTGGGGGTCGATATCGACCTCTGTGACCCCATACTTAAGCTCCTGGCAATGATCTGGCATACTCGATTTCGACCAAGGGGGGTCGATTTCGATGTCTTTAGTCGATATCGATTGGTTCCAGTCGATGTCGACCCTGCTTGTTGTTTCTGTCCTTGCCAACAAAAATTTTCTAAGCTTCTCCTTAGCCGGCGAGAGGACTACTTGCTCCAGGTGCTTCGTTTCGCTCATGGTCGGGTTGAAAGAGAATTCTACTACTTCGTTCCCTATAGTAAAGGTTACTAATCCTCGACGTACATTGATATTGGCATCAGCAGTAGATAAGAAAGGCCTACCAAGGATAATAAGCGCTAGAGGATCTTCAGGCATTTCCAATACAATGAAATCAGTAGGCACAAAGAACTTACCTACCTTTACAGGAACGTCATCAACTATACCTGTGGGCTTGACGAATGAGTTGTCAGCCATGTAGAGTTTCATGTCCACAGGTTCAAGGGCCACAATGTTCACCTTTTGCCAAATAGAGAGAGGCATGAGACTTACGCTGGCCCCAGGTCACATAGGGCTTTATAACGATGTTGGCCAAGTCCCACGGTGATTGCAAACTTTCCTGGATCACTCTTCTTCTCCGGGAAGTCCATCTTTGAGCATTCCTCTGCAATCTCTGCCATGGATCTCTTCTTGCTCAGGATGTCTTTCAGGAATCGCACATAGGCAGGCATCTCGCTTAGGGCTTTTGTAAGAGGGATAGTAATGTTAAGTCCTTGAAGTATATTTACAAAGCACCTAAACTTACCTTTGGTGGGATCCTCCAATGCTTTGTATGGAAAGGGCAACGTCTTCTTTGGTGGAGGGGCCAAAACGGTGGTCGGAGGGGCCTGCTGGACATCGATGTCGACTGGGCTCTAGTGGATATCGATTGGAGTCTTGTCGAAATCGACTGGGGTGGTCGATGTCGACCTCTGTTGTAGCTTTGATGGCTCTGCAGTGGCCTTGACGTCGACCTGGGTGTCGACCTGGGGGTCGATATCGATGTCTCCCTCGACATCGACTGGATCTGCTGCTTTCTCCTCCGATTCCGTTCGTGGCTTATGTACTTTGGTGCCACTCCTTAATTGTATGGCTGCGACATGGCCCGTCCCGGATTGTTCCTTAGGATTTGTAGTGGGTTGCCCAGGGAGTGTTCCGGACGGTCTAGGGATTTGTGCCCCCAATTGACCCAGTTGGGTCTCTATGTTCCTTTTGTATATATCCATCTCCCCAATCCTTGTGGTATAGTGATTGAGGTTAGAATGGATGGCATTGTTGGATTGATCATTCTTAGCTTGATTCCTCCTTATCTCATCTAGCACAAGTTGAAGATCATCCTTCTTTTGGTCTCTCTCCGGGTGCCCAGGAGCTCTATAAGGCGGAGGGTCCCTAGGGTTAACCTGGTTTCTTTGTGGTTGATGGAACCTTTAGTCTCCCCAATATTGGTGATTGGGGCCCCTCATGTAGCGTGCCTCCTGGTGAGTCTCCGCTAGGTGCACTTGTTCAGCATGGGGGCACTCGATGGTGGTGTGCCGCTGCGATCTGCATTCAATGCAATCTTGGTTCGCTGAAAGGAACCTCACTTGCTTTTGGAGCTTTCTAAGTTGATCTCTATGGAATTGCTCCTTCACATCTGGATCGATTACATTGGAGGGTTCATATAAGGGCATAGATGGGGCAGGCCTCGATGATGATGATGTGTCGGAAGCCTCAGGAGTCCCATATGTGTTGTCGAACTCCACCAACCTCTCTATGGTCTCCCAAGCCTCTTGTGGAGCGAGTTCAAGGTAGCCATAGGAGGTGTAGGTGTTGATCCTCTCCTTAGTTGCAGTGTCAAGAGCATTGTATATGATCTCCTGAATTACATACGGTGGTTGGCCATGCGTCGGGCTTGATCATAGTAGGTCCTTAAACCTTTCCCAAACAGTCGCCAGAGCCTCACCAGGCTTTTGTTTGAAAGCCGTGATTTTCTGTCGGATCAACGCCGTCTTAGAAGGAGGAAAGAACTTGTTGAGGAACGCGTCCTTGACTTCATTCCAGGTGCGGAGCGATCTTGGGGCTCTGCTCTCCAACCACTGGAATGCTTTCCCTGTAAGAGACCATCGAAAGGCTTTTAGTTGGACATATTCAAGACTTCGTCCATCAGCAATAGTATCACAAAGGTCTAAGAAGGTTGAAATATGTGCCATAGGGCATTTGTTAGGTTTTCCTTCATATTGGTGTCTTCTAATCTCTGTTAGTAAGTTAGGTTTTATTTCAAAATTAGAGGTAGGGATAAGAATTGCCGATTCAGGCACTGTGAGAGCGGGGTGCATATATTGCTTGGCATTCCTAGGGAGGGCATTGATTTGGGCTTCTATTTGCCTCCGACCTTCCTCCTCCCTATCCGCACGCTTCTTAAGTGCCGCCTCTCTAGTCGTTAGGTCCTCAACCTGCTTCCTTAGTTGCTCAATAAGTTCAGCCTGGTTCGCGTTGTCCGCCATGATTCTTTGAGCTTGGGCCCTTAGATGGAAATAACACTCAGGGTCGTCTACTCCTTCAAATTCAGGTGGGCGATCAACGCTTCGCATACGCCGGCAAAGCCAATCTAGATAGAGACGTGAGATAGACTACTAGGGCGCGATTGATTGCCTCCCCGACAACGGCGCCAATTTGTTGTTGCAGGAGGATGATATGTCGAGTAATTACCAATAATAAAGATGTAATAAACGTAAACCAACTCCTAGCCTATGCAAATAATTACAAGACTTCCTCCCGTTGTAGTGGAAGGGTAGTCAGGATCGATCCACGAGGAGGCGTGTCAGCGGGATCCTAGTAGCTTTGGAAATCTCAAGTCTGCGTCGACCAGAAGCCTCGATTTCGACCTTGGGCCTCGATGTTGACCTCGGTTGTCGATGTTCTCTGCAACAGAAGACCTACAGAGAAAAAAACAAGTGGTCGATATCGACTAGAAAGGTTCGATATCGATGTCAGTCACGAAATCAACTGGCTCAGAAAACTGTCGACGAACTCAGTGGTCGATATCGACGTCTGGGGTCGATATCGATGTCTTCCTGCAGTGGGTTAGTTTTTCGTCGGCAAAGAAGGGCCGAAGATTTAAGAATGGATGAGAAGGAATGAACAGAAATAATAGTAGTTTTGTGTGTATAAAATATGTAAGAGGCACCTCCTAGGATTAGGGTTTACCACAACGTTAACCAGTGCATGCGATAAGATAAATAAGACGGACAATTGCGCTAATTCACCCGAGTGACAAGCTTTCACCGTACACCAACTCTTAGGATTACCCTTGCAAATAAACCTAATTGTCTCTACAAATTTTATGTTTATAACTCAAGTTATTAGCATGAATCCCTTTTCTTTCGATTAGGACTAAACATAGAATCGTAGGAGGAGAGATAGACACAACGATATCGACATCAAATACTTCTCAAGCGCGCATGGCTAACGTCGGGCTCACCACGACCCTAAGAGCGTTGGGGAACTACTCGCTTCTCATCATGGAACTCATTGTTGATTGAAAAGAAGAAACTTGCATTAAAATATACTCCGAAGTATTACAACTCAACATTAACTTTCGCAAACGTCAAACCCTAAAACTTCTCTCTAACTCTGACTCTATTGATTGTCTTGATTAATGATTAAAAGATTGGATGTGTTCATGGATGGTTGAATGCCAGCCCCCTAGGGCTTTATTTATAGGCTACTAATCGTTGCTATCCGAGGATTGTAACTTCTATCTAAACTATGAACTCTATCCGAACAATTAGGATAGGTCTTTTATTTTATAAAACTTATAAGTAAAAAGTAAATAAACCTCCAGCTGCTATCTATCTTAAAAGTGTAAGATAATTTTGTGCCTCCTTGAAGATAAAGTTTCAAATCCGCATCTCGAACTCGAGTCTATCTTCTGTCGAGATCAGGGGTCGATATCGACACTTGAAGGTCGATATCAAGGTCACTATTCCTGCTCGACTTGTCCAGCTCCACTCGATGTCTATGTTAAAGTCGATATCAAGGTCGATATCGACGTCGAGGGTCGATATCTATGTTGATGGTCGATATCTACCTCTGGTCAGCTTCACTTGGCTTCTCCGTTTTGACTCCGATTTCATCGAATTCCTGCATGGTTAGCTCAATACTTGTGCAGACCTTATTTCTTGCATTTTAGCCCATTCTTACACAAGTTTATATTCTTTTGAACCTTTTCTTTGGAAGTCAAATGAAATATGAAGTCAAACGATGCAATAAAAAGAGCTACAAATGTGTATATCATAAATAAAGGACTTGAGAACTTTGGCTCATGCACTACGTATATACATCTCTTTTTTTCTTTTTTTTTTTCTTTTTTTTCTTTTTATTTTCTTCTTTTTTTTTGACGAAAATAATAAATAAATACTAAAAAATATGTGCATTTATATGGTGAGCGAAAAATCCTTTTGCAAAATATGACAAGATGAAAATATATACCAACCCATAATTTCCTTGCTCAAAACTAAATATATGCACTTTTCTTTCCACAATGCATTAATCTAACAATTCTAAGTCTCAATTCCCAAATGGGGGTCAGGCTCAATTCGGCAAGGGATAATTTTGTGGAATTTGCAATATCAGGCTTAGGCTAATATTCTGGCTTCAAGCAGATATTATGCAGGGTAGGTAAAGAGAGGATAAAAATGGCTTAAGAGATGCCTCCATCATTTAATTCTCGTAAACCTAAACATATATATGCATTGGCTTTGAATAACTATCACAACATTTAGATATGCATAGGAAGAGTAAATACACTCAAGAAATTTTTAAGAACTTAGGCTAAATCTGTAGGTTTCTCGACATCGACTTCTGACATCGACTCAACCTGAAATCAACCTAAATCTGTAGGTTTCTCTATGAGTTTCTCTCTACCCTTGATTTTTTAATACATTGAGGACAATGTATATTTTAAGTATGGGGTGGGGATGAAACAAGTCTTATGGTCAAAACTTGGCTCTCTTTTTCGCACTCCATTCATGTTTAAGGTTTATGTTTCTTAGTTTATTAATTTTCAAAAACAAATGTCAAAAAATCCAAAAAAAAAATTAGAAAATGTCAAAAATACAAAAAAAAAATGCATATTTATCTTTTTAAGTTTGTTTTTAAACCTTACTTATATGTCCTATGATGCGAACTCAATAGCTGACTTGATCATGTAAATCATATGGCATATGAGGATGGTTTAGCTTAAGTCCTTAAAATGGTTTTTATGTAGATTGTGAACTTGTGATGAAATTGAGCACATTTGATCATAGGCTAAAAAGCAAATCCAACAAATTTGTCCTTGTGAGAATTTTGGCCTATAGGGAGAACATTAAAAATCCCTCTGCTTTCTTGAGTGTATTTACTCTTCCTATGCATCTCTAAATGTTACGATAGTTATTCAAAGCCAATACATATACATATATATATATATGTTTATGTTTATGAGAATTAAATGATAGAGGCATCTTTTAAGCCATTTTTATCCTCTCTTTACCTGCCCTGCATTATCTCTGCTTGAAGCTAGAATATTAGCCTGAGCCTTATATTGCAAACTCCACAAAATTATCCCTAGCCGAATTGAGCATCACCCCCATTTTGGAATTTAGACTTAGACTGATTAGAATAATGCATTATGGAAAGAAAGTGCATATTGTTTAGTTTTGAGCAAGGAGAAATTATGGGTTGGTACATATTTGCATCTTGTCATTATAAAAGAATTTTTGGCTCACCATATAAATGCACATTTATTATTTATTTAATTTCATGCAAAAAAAAAGAAAAAAATATTGTTATATTAGTGCATGAGCCAAATATTTGTTAGTTCTTTTATTTTATACAAGATTTGTACTTTTGAGAGGATATTAGGGTTTGAAGGAAGGTTGATGAGCATTATGGAAAATAAGTTTGGTTAAGCATTATTGTAGAGATATGGTTTGGATATAGTAGTGATAAAGTTTAGGAGTCTTGATTCCCAAATTATATAAGCACCACATAGCAAAATAATTTCATACCCTTTATTTTATACCAAGCCCCATTACAACCCCGCCGAATGGAGTGTTCTTTGAAGTCTTCCATTGAGCGAAAGTCCTCATGATGGTTCTTGTTGCATTTACATAATTGGTTGCGATGTGGATTTTTATAAATTGCAATGTTTATGAGTTTGTATATGGAATTGAATTGAGATTTAATCTTCATAGCCTAAATACATGAGAGTTGAGTGCAAACACATTATCCTTATGAGGTTGGATCAAAATTGCAAATGCCTATGGATCGCTCATATATGTCCTATGACGTTAAATTCACTTGCTTTGCTTTGCTACCATTATGATTTTGCTTTTGACAAGGGTGAAGACTTGAAGGGTGTGTTGTAGGTGTTGGTTATTTTTTGGTTATTGCTTGAGGACAAGGAAGTCTAAGTATGGGGTATTTTGATGTACATATTTAGTGTCTTTTTATTCGCATGTTTTGACTTCATTTTCCATTAGATTCCCAACGTAAAGGTTGAAAATAATGCAAATTTGTGTAGAATGAGCTAACGTGCAAGAAATAGAGTCTGCACAAGTTTTGTTCTAAATATGTAAGAATTCAAGCAGAATCGAAGTCAAAACGAAGAAGCCATGTGAAGCTTTAAAGAAGTCTAAATCGAAAGGACGGGTCGATATCGACTGAAGACCTCGACATGGACTTTGAGTGTCGAGACACGCCACAAAGACCAACCTACAAGACCACTCGATATTGAGTGATGGTGTCGACATCGACATGGTGCTAGAGATCGAGTGAAATGGAACCTGTCGAGCAGAAACGGAGAACTCGATATCGACGAACTTGGTCGATATCGATTGGAATTTCACACGGGTTGCACGCATTTCAAGGACACAGATTTGAAGATCTATCTTATGAGCCACGGTTTATCATATCTATTTAGATAAAATATGTCTTAAGGATTATTTCCTTTTTGCCCTAAGGTGTTTATTAGTTATTTTTATATTTACCTTAATAGAGATTTATCCTATTTGTTTAAGGATAGATTTTAGATAGAAGATAGGAACTACTTTCCTTGGCTAGTAAGGATTAGTAGGCTATAAATAAAGCCCTAGGGGGCTGGTTTTTATTCATTACAGAAGACAACAACAATAGTTAGAGAAGTAGAGAGTAGAGAGAAGCTTTAGGGTTTATCGTTTGCAAAAGCCGACGTTGGATTGTAAGGTTTCGGAGTTTTAATTAATGCAAGTTATTTTCTTTCAAACAATGGTGTCTATTGTGATAAAGAGCGAGTAGTTCCCCATAGCTTATTGGGTCGGAGTAAGCCCGACGTTAGCCATGCGTGTTTGAGGTAAGTGTTTGATGTTGATATCGTTGTGTCTATATCATCTCCTATGATTCTATTTTTAGTCCTTATCGCAGGAAAAGGGATTCATGCTAATCGTTGGTGTACATCGAAAGCTTGTCCCTCAGGTGAGATAGCGTAATTATCCATCTTATTTGTCTTATTGTATGCATTGGTTAACGTTGTGGAAAAACCTATCCCTAGAAGTTGCCTTTTACTATATATTTGAACCATCAAAATCTATTCTTTTTCTGTTCATACTTCGTCTACCATCCTCTTTGTCTTCAGACTTTCTTTGCCGACTCTAACCTTTCTACAGGACTACTCGATTTCGACCAACTAGGTCGATATCGACCTCTTGCTCTAAGTCGACGGTTTTCTGTGTCGACGTCCTTCTTCCTGCATCTGTTGCTGAGGTCGATTTCGGGTGCATCACTCGATATCGACAGCCCTGTGTCAACTAGCAGTTGTCTGAGCCAGGTCGACTCATTTGCTGACATCGATATCGACCACCCTCGTCGATATCGACTGTCATTTTTGTCTCGACAGGTTTTCTGTTGCAGTAGAAATCGACAGCCTAGGTCGACGTCGAGTCCACAACTTGAGATCGAGGCTCCTGGTCGACATTCAGGACGTGACTTTGAGCTATGTTCCCTCCTCTTCCTCTGGACAATCTGGTCGATATAACTACCGGCTAGACGAGATTCATCAACTGCAGATTGCTAAGGGCATGGAGTTCCGACAGTACCATCAGGATCTCCGTCAACGGCAGGATGAGCTTTACCAAAGGCAGGAGGACCATGCCCGTGCACTCTTCGGCCTTCAGAGCAGCATTGACTCGTTCGTTCAGTAGTTCCAGCATTTTTACCCGTTCCCACCACCGCCCCAGTGAGTAGTTTTTGGCTTTCCTTACACTTTGCTCTATTTATTTGCTGCTTTATCCTTGTGTTTAGGCATTGAGGACAATGCAATCTTTATGTCTGGGGGAGGTGTCTTATGAGTTTGATGAGTTTGTTGAGACAATTTCATATTTCTGCTGGTTTTTTATTTGGTATGTACTTGGATATTCTTATGCTCGGATATTTCTATTGCTATGTTTGGATTGCTTATGTTTTGATTATGTGGATGTTTATGGGTTTCAGTCATTGTTTCTGTCATAGTTATGGTTTTAAGTCATTGTTTTAGTTATATTTTATTTTTAAAAGAAAAAAAATGGAAAAATGTCAAAAATCACAAAAACATCATACATTGCATAATATGTCATTGTTAAAACAACCACCTTGGTTAAGCGAAACTCGAAGCTTTTTGATGGCATGAACTTGTAAACCCTCCGACTTAGTTGAAGTGCTTAGCCTTATTTGCTTTTCTAAATTGTTTTCTAAGGAGCATGATTGGTGATGTAATTGAGCATGTATGATCAAGATTGGAGTATGAATGAAATCCTACACAATATGAACCTTGTGAGATTTTTTTTAGCCGGATAAGGGATACATCTATATTCCTTTTGCTTTTCTTGTGTGATTTACTCTTCCTATGCATTTATCTTTGAGTATTGACATGGTTATGTATTTTCAAGACCTATTATATACATGATAATTGCTTGATAAGTTCAAATGATGAAGGCAACTTTTTAGCCACATTTTATCCATGTCTACCTTATGTTATATCTTGCTTTGAAGCCAATTTGAGCCTTTACCCTATTTTATTTGTAGATCCATAAAATTTCATTATTCCCAGCCTATGATAAGTCTTACCTTTTTCCGGGGAAATTAAGATTTTGAGTAGGTTATGGATCTACTTTGGAGTGGAGGAGGAAAGAAGCTAAAGTGTGAGTTTTATGGTTGATTGTTTTGAGAACATGTAATGTTATGTGCTTTATTTTCCCTCATAGGTGTATTTCATGTATATGGCTTAAAAAAATGGCATTCGAAAAAAAAAGAGAATAAAGAGCCAAGTTTATTCATTTTTTCATATAAGGAGAATTGGATCTATGTTGGTTGAAAGAAGATTGGTTGGGCGTTGTAGATGCATAGTATGCATGATTATGAGATAAGTATGAGATGATGATTTGAGAGTTTATGAGTTTATTGATATATTTTGAGAGTTGGTGATTTATAGATGATTTTGGGCTTTATTGTCATATTTATTTAGATGTTGTGCTTAGGAGAGTTTGACGTATTATTGAGTTGGTTTTTGTTATGTTGGGAGTTTTTGGAATCTTATTTTTCCAGAGTCATAGTACCACATGACCAAATACAATTCCTTGCCCTTATATTTCTTAACAAGCCCCATTACAACCCCGCGGAATTGAGTCTTCTATGAAGGTTTCCATTGAGCGAAAGTCCTCTTGATTTCCTTCTTTTTGCGTTGATGTATCCGGTGGAAATTTTGTGATATAAATTTCAATATTTGATTTGATGCTTGTATACGGAATTGAGGTGAGTGTATACTTAAAGCCGAAACACATGAGAGTGGGAGTGAAACACATTATCCATGGTGAGGATGGATGATTTTTACTTCTATTCTTTGATCGTTAGATACATGCGACGATGTTGATTCACTTGATCATGTGTCCCTTATAAGTTGAAATTTGATTTGTTTTTGTAAAGCTATTCCATGAATGGTGAGCTCGTAGGTATGGGTTGCTTTTATTATTCACTTGAGGACTAGCGAAGCTTAAGTGTTGGGGAGTTTGATAATGCATATTTTAGATAGGCATCATAGGTAGTTGTTATTGCATTTAGAGGAGTATATGTCATGTTTATTGAGTATTTCACCTCATTACTATTTTATCTTGCAAGTGTGGAATCTACGCTCTTTTTATGCTTATTCACGGATTTATGTTCCGATGCTCGGAAGGATGCATTTATGGCTTTGCTAAGGATGAGTATGGAGAGCTAGGAACCTGAGGAAACCATTGGAAAATGAAAGAAGAGGCGTAAGAAGAAGCTTAGCTTGGATTCAGGAGAAATCAGATGAAGAACACGCTACTGTTGGGATGGCGCCCGCCGCTTAAACCACGACGCCCGCCGCATACAGATACTGGATTGAGAAATCTATATTTTGACAATTAATTAGGTTTTTAGTTTATATATTTGTGGCCGGTTTTTGGCCGACTGTGGAACAATATAGAGAGACCTGGTTTGAGAGAGACTTCAATGGAGATAGTGAGAGGAAAAACTCCCATGAGGAACTAAACCTCTTTCGTTTCGCCTGCAATTCAGAGACATGGTTATATGATTTGTGAGACTTGATTTCTATCTATTCTATTCTATTCTATGTTTGATTTATTCAATATCTTTGTTCTTCATCGATCGATTGCGTGTATTCCCTCTTGATTGGCCTCCTGGACGGAATTTTCTTTCTTGCTAAAGGTTTAATTATCTCTTGCAAGTTAATTGAATCAGTAGCACAACATAGCGAATCGATCGCGTGAATGCATCGATTGGGTGTGTATGGGATATTGACAATTCTACTTTATCAATTGCATCAATTAGGGTTAAAGAGTTGGGCCTATATCTTTAGTTATTTGTGTCATTGGCATTGTTTAATTACTTAGGGTTGGAGTACTCTACCATTAGATGAATAAAACAAAGAAAGGTAGGATAGAATCAAGGATCAAAGACATAACCATTGTTGATGAATTGTAGGAGGAAACTATCTCATCAATATTAATTATCACAAATTCGACACTGCTACTTTTGCCTTATTCAATTGTCTTTTCATTCAATTACTCTTCAATCTTATTATCTTTGATAGCAATTTGATAGAGAGGAAAGGTATTTCCTCTGTGGGATCGACCTCTTACTATTCCACTATACTAGTTACTAGGTTGCTAGTTAAGTTGTTTTGTTTGGGTTATTCTTTTTGGTGTTGTAGAAACGTGACGACATTCTGCACAACACAACCAATTTTATCCTCTCTTTACCTACCCTGTACTATCTCTCCTTGAAGCCAAAACATTAGCATGAGTCTTTATATTATAAGCTCTACAAAATTATCCCCAGCCGAATTAAGTCTGACCCCCCATTTAGGAAATAAGACTTAGAGTGGTTAGAGTAATGAATTGTGGAAGGAAAGTGCTTAAGATTAGTTTCGAGCAAGAAAAATGGGTTGGTATTAAATTTGCATCTTGTTACATATTATGTAAAAGGATTTTTGGCTCACCATATAAATGCACTATAGTACTATTATTTATTTTCGTCAAAAAAAGGGAAGTTAGTGCATAAGCAAAATATTCCTTAGTTCTTTTCTTTTATGCAAGATTTATATTATTGAGAGATATATTGAGTTTCAAAGAAAGGTTGAGTTCTTCATAGAGAAAGTGAGTTGGTTGTGCATTATTTGGAGATATGGTTTCGGAAAAGTTGTGTTGAGATTTAGGAGTCTTGATTCCCAAATTATATTAAGCACCACATAGCCAAATAATTTCATACCGTTTATTCCTTACCAAGCCCCATTACAACCCCTCCAAATGGATTCTTCTTTGAAGTCTTCCATTGAGCGAAAGTCCTCCTGATGATTCTTGTTTGCATTTACATAATTGGTTGCGAAGTGGATTATTGCAAATTGCAATATTTATGAGTTTGTATATGGAATTGAGTTAAGAGTTGATCTTCATAGCCTAAACACATTGAGAGTTGAGTGAAAACACAATATCCCTGCGAGGTTAGATTTAAAACTGTCTATGCCTATTGATCGCTCATATATGTTTCATGACGTTAAATTCACTTTCTTTACTTTGCTACCACTTATGATGTTGCTTTTGACAAGGGCGAAGACTTGAAGGATATGTTATAGGTATTGGTTACTGCTTGGTTATTGCTTAAGGACATGCACGTCTAAGTATGGGGTATTTTTATGTACATATTTCTAGCGAGTTTATATGCACACTTTGACTTCATATTCCATTGAATTTATAAATTATAGGTTGAGAATATTGAGAACTTGTGTAGAATGTGCTAACGTGCTAGAAAAATAGTCTGCAGAAGTTTTGGTTTAAATGTATAGGAATTGGAGGGGAATCAAAGTCCAAACAAAAAGCCAAGAGCCGTCTAAGGGCAGTCGTTATCGACAGGATAGCTCAAGATCAACTGGACCATGAGGCCCAAAAACTAAGTACCCAGAGCCAAGAAAACACAACCTACTGGAGAAGCACTCGACATAAACCTAGATTGATTGGACTACTCAATATCGATCTGTCATCCAAGCTCGAGCAGAATCAAGACAAGTCGAGCAGATACAAGGCACTCGACATCAACTGGTTAGGTCGATGTCGACTGAAGATTTCCGCGGTTCGGACGCAGTTTGAAGAATCCGAATTGAGGAGATATTTTGAAGCAACGTTTTTATCGTATGTTTTAGATAGATTACTTCCTAGGGGAACTTTCCCTTTTACCATAGGATTTTTATTAATGACCTTAATAATGATTTATCATTTTTATATGTGGATAGAATTTAGATAGAGTAGTTTTACTAGGATTAGGACTCCTTTCCTTGGCTAGCAAGGATTGAGAGGCTATAAATAAAGCACATGGTAGCTGGTTTTATTCATTCAATTCAGATTCAAGTCACAAAGCAATAGGCAAACAATAGCAGTAGTTTGAGGTTTTGAGCTTTAGGATTTCGGCGCTTGCGATAATTGGCGTTGGGATTGTAAAGATTGCAAGTTTTCATTCAATGCAAGTTTCTTCTTATGCAATCATGTCTTCCATCATCATGAGCAAGTAGTCGCCCTTTCTTCTAGGGTCGGGGTGAGCCCGACGATAGCCATAGTGGTAAGGTTTGAATGTCGCTAAAGAAGGTATCTTTTATCTCGCTCTACCTTGTGATTCACCTTTAAATGCGAATTTAAGGAACTCATGTTGTGAAACATGGGTAGTAATTAGGGTTTCTAGTCGAAAGATTATAAACTCAATTATGACAAAGGTAGACGTATATTAGGTTAATTTATTGCAAGATATCTTTTCATATTTGTCTGGTTTAGGTGAAAGCCTTCTCCTTTATGATAAAAGCATGCTTCTTTATTGATTTCTCGCCTTTACTTTCATGGTTGTCATCGTGGTAATCCCTGTATTTAGAAGATCTTTCATTTATAAGTTTACATCATTCTTCTCTACCATTCATTGAGTTACCGAAAAACCCAACACTCGTTTGTTATTATTGATCATTGCTCCTTTCCCATCCTTATTCTCTTCAGCCTTTCTTTGCCGACGGTTACTAACGTTACTGTAGGAGCACTCGAGATTGACACCTTAGGTCATAATCGACACCCTCATATCGGTCGACGTTTGTTGAGTCGATAGACTTTCTGCTCCTGCTTTGACTCGAGATTGACTACACTACTCGATATCGAGTGCCCTAGATCGACCGACAGTCTTCTGAGTCGGTCGAAATCTGTACTGATACTCGACATCGACACCTGATGACACGACTACTTGTTTTTGTCTCTACATGTCGTCTACAATTGAGATCGACAGCCACCTTTAACAACGACTTCCTCTGTCGAGATCGAGTGCCTTTTGGTCGTTACAGAATGTGAATTTAGGCTATTCTCGGATCCTGCTGACCAGCTTCCTCGAGGATCAAACATATTTCCCCTACTACTACAGCGGGGAGTTTTGAATTCATTTGAAAGGCTAGGGTTGCAATTGTTCTTTATATTTTATTATATATTTCAATTCAACTCTCCCTACATTATACTTCAATCATCGTAGGAAGGTCATTCCTTAGAACGGCCAAGACCAAGATTAGCTTTGAAGGTTCCCTAACCATGGAGTTTGAAGGTAGAAAGATTGAGTTTTCTATTTATGATACTACAAAACTTTCTGCTAAGAATTATTTTGATACACCTAATGCTAATGATGTTGAGTGTAGGAATGAGTTGAAAGAATTGTTAGAAGTTCCTAAGGATAAAGATTTACTTGATGTTGAATCTTCTAACAAATTGAATTTTGTTGTAGGGAAAGAAGAGTGTACAATGGAGTTTGAAAGACAACCTCTAGGAGGAATTCAATTCGAAGAGAAGAAATTGATGAAGGAAATGGATGAATGCTTGGATAGGGCATTATGTTGTTGCAGGAGGTTGGATATGTCAAGTAATTACAAATAATAAAGATGTAATAAACGTAAACCGACTCCTGGCCTAAGCAAATAATTACAAGACTTCCTCCCGTTGTAGTGGAAGGGTAGTCAGGATCGATCCACGAGAAGGCGTGTCAGCGGGATCCTAGTAGCTTTGGAAATTTCATGTATGCATCGACCAGAAGCTTCGATTTCGACCTTGGGCCTCAATGTCGACCTCGGCTGTCGATGTTCTCTGCAACAGAAGACCTGCAGAGACAAAAACAAGTGGTCGATATCGACTAGAAGGGGTCGATATCGATGTCAGTCCACGAAATCGACTGGCTCAGAAGACTGCCAGTCGACACAGTAGGGTCGATATCGACACAAGGGGGTCGATATCGACACAAGGGGGTCGATATCGACGCTTGCAGAAGTTTTCCAGGAATCTCGAGATCGACTTAGAAAACCGTCGATCTATCAGTTTTGGTCGATATCGACCTCTGCTGTCGATATCGATGTCTTACTGCAGTGAGTTAGTTGTTCGTCGGCAAAGAAAGGCCGAAGATTTTAGGATGGATGAGAAGCAATGAACAGAAATAAAACAGAGGTTTTGACTGAATATAAACTATTTAAAAAGCAACTCCTAGGATTAGGGTTTACCACAACGTTAACCAATGCATGCGATAAGATAAATAAGACGGACAATTGCGCTATTTCACCCGAGGGACGAGCTTTCGCCGTACACCAACTCTTAGGATTACTCTTGCAAATAAACCTAATTGTCTCTACCAATTTTATGTTTATAACTCAAGTTGTTAGCATTAATCCCTTTTCTTTCGATTAGGCCTAAACATAGAATCGTAGGAGGAGAGATAGACACAACGATATCAACATTAAATACTTACCTCAAGCGTGCATGGCTAACGTCGGGCTCACCCCGACCCTAAGAGCTTTGGGGAACTACTCGCTTCTCATCATGGGATTCAATGTTAATTGAATGGAAGAAACTTGCATTAAAATAAACTTCAAAGCTTTACAACATAACGTCAACTTTCGCAAACGTCAAACCCTAAAACTTCTCTCTAACTCTAACTCTATTGTCTGTCTCTTGGATTCTAAGATTGGATTCGATTGGATGATCTAACAAATCAGCCCCTAGGGCTTTATTTATAGGCTACTAATCCTCGCTATCCGAGGATTGTAACTCCTATCTAAACTATTAACTCTATCCGAACAATTAGGATAGGTCTTTTATTTTGATAAAAACTTAAAGGAAAAGATGATAAACAGCTGCTAATATCTAAAAGAACGAGATAACTCATGGCTTTGATGATAGACTTCACAATCCGAGTCTCCAAATCGGATTTATCTTCTGTCGAGGTAGGGTCGATATCGACACCAGAGGTCGATATCGATGCTTGTGTTTCTGCTCGACTTGTCCAGCTCCGGTCGATGTCTATGACGATGGTCGATATCGATGCATGTATGTCGATATCGAGGCTTTCTTGTCTGGTCTGTTTGGCTTATCTCGACGCTCAGAAGTCGTGTCGAAATCTAGGGTCGATATCGATGTCTCCAGTAAATATCGACCTCTTCTCAGCTTCACTTGGCTTGTTCGTTTTGACTCCGATTTCATCGAATTCCTGCATGGTTAGCTCAAAACTCGTGTAGACTCTATTTCTTATACTTTAGCTCATTCGTACACAAGTTTATATACTTTTGAAGCTTTTCTTTGGAAATCGAATGAAATTTGAGGTCAAAAGATGCAATAAACAAAGGTACAAATATTTACATCAAAACACCCTATACTTAGACTTGCTTGTCCTCAAGCAATAACGAAGCAATAACCAACACCTACAACACACCCTTCAAGTCTTCGCCTTTGTCAAAAGCAACATCCTAAGCGGTAGCAAAGCAAAGCAAATGAATTTAACGTCATAGCACATATTTTGGCGATCCATAGGCACATGCAATTTTGATCCAACCTCACAGGGATAATGTGTTTGCACTCAACTCTCATGTGTTTAGGTTATGAAGATCAACTCTCAACTCAATTCCATATACAATCTCATAAACATTGCAATTTATAATAATCCACTTCGCAACCAATTTTGAAAATGCAATAAGAACCATCAGGAGGACTTTCGCTCAATGGAAGACTTCAAAGAAGACTCCATTCGGTGGGGTTGTAATGGGGCTTGGTATGAAATAAAAGGTATGAAATTATTTGGCTATGTGGTGCTTTTATAATTCGGGAATTAAGACTCCTAAATCTCAACACTTGCAATACCCCAAACCATAACTCTTCATAATATGCTCTAAAGATGCATTCCATCAACCCTTCTTCCAAGTTCTAATATACCTCTCAAAAATATAACATTTGTATGAATAAAAGACTTAAGGATTTTGACTCATGCACTATAGATATCTTTATTTTTTTTTCGGAAAATAACAAGTAAATATGTGCATTTATATGTTGAGCCATAAATCCTTTTTACAAAATATGACAAAATGTAAATATGCACCATCCTATAATTTCCTTGCTCAAAACTGGACATTATGCTCTTTTCTTTCCACAAGGCATTAGTTCAACCAATCTAAGTCTCAATTCCCAAATCGGGGTCAGGCTCAATTTGGCTAGGGATAATTCTGTGGAGTTTGCAATTTCAGGCTCAGGCTAATGTTCTGGCTTCAAGCAGGGATAATGCAGGGTAGGTAAAGAGAGGATAAAAATGGCTTTAAAAGATGTCTCCATCATTTAATTCTCGTAAACATAAACATATATATGCATTGGTTTTGAATAACTATCACAACATTTAGAGATGCATAGGAAGAGTAAATTCACTCAAGAAAGCGGAGGGATTTTTGATGTTCTCCCTATGGGTCAAAATTCTCAAAAGGACAATTTTTGTTGGATTTGCTTTTTAGCCTAGGATCATATGTGCTCAATTTCATCACAAGTTCACAATCTACATAAAAAATTTTTAAGACAGGCTAAACCATCCAAATATGCCATAGGATTTACATGATCAAGTCAGCTATTGAGTTTTCATCATAGGACATCTAAGTAGGGTTAAAAAAACAAACTTAAAAATAAACATGCATTTTTTTTGTATTTTTGACATTTTTCAAATTTTTTTTATTTTATAAAGGAACAACTAAGAAATTTAAACATGAATGCAATGCGAAGAAGAAACCAAGTTAAGACCATAAGACATGTCTTTCCCCCACCCCATACTTAAAATATACAGTGTCCTCACTGTATTAAAAAGAAGAACAAGGGTAGAGAGAAACTCACAGCGCAACCTGCGGATTCAGGTCGATTTCAGGTTAGGTCGATGCCAGAAGTCGATATCTAGGTCAGTGGTCGATGTCGACTGCATCTGTCGAATTCGAGGAAGAAAGTGAAGACGAGGGCTGCCAGGTTGGGGTCGATATCGAGTATTAGGGTCGATATCGACCTCTGCTTTTCGATCCTGAGTCCTCGATGTCGACTCCAGGAGATGGCTTGACCCTGGGGGGTCGATTTTGACTGGCCTGGTCGATTTCGACTGCCTCTGCAGAAGCTTCTTTTCTTCTTCGTTGTTCCTTTTGCTTGATAACCTGAAATCTTGGTTAGGAATATAGATAAAGCGCGAATTATCTCATTTTTAAAAGTTTCAAAAAGCCAAAAGTTAAATCCTAAAAACTATCTAATGCGAAAAAATTTAAAGGTTTTATGTACAAGCTCTAGAGTTTTGAGTCGCTAGGCCGACTTCTCCGTCAATTCTTCACGAGCCTTTTATGTAGGGACCCTTCGAGCTTGAGCCTTTTCCTGGATCATCTAGGTCCTTTTGGTAGTAGCTAAGTTCGGCGACCAAGGCTTCTTCATCGTTAGGTTCTTCTTTGGGGGCTTTCCTTCTCTTTCTTAACCTAACTTTAGCAATATAGGCAAACCATGGAGCTTTGACCCTCTCTTTAGTAGAATTATCAATAATCGGCTTAATTGATTTATCAATAATGGACGGAGGAGGGTTAGGAGTCATACCTGGGCTTACCTGTTTGGGCCCAAAACAAAAATCTTCGGGCTGAGGGGTGGTCGATTTCGACCAAGGAGGGTCGATTTCGAGTGCTGTGGTCGATATCGATATGTGGCGGTCGATATCGACCTCTGTGACCCCATACTTAAGCTCCTGGCAGCGATTTGGCATACTCGACTTCGACCGGGGGGGGGGGGTCGATTTCGATGTTTTTAGTCGATATCGAATGGTTCCAGTCGATGTCGACCCTGCTTGCTGTTTCCGTCCTCGCCAACAAAAATTTTCTAAGCTTCTCCTTAGCCGGCGGGAGGACTACTTGCTCCAGGTGCTTTGTTTCGCTCATGGTAGGGTTGAAAGAGAATTCTATTACTTCGTTCCCTATAGTAAAGGTTAGTAATCCTCGACGTACATTGATATTGGCATCTGCAGTAGCTAAGAAAGGCCTACCAAGTATAATAGGCACTACAGGATCTTCAGGTATCTCCAATACAATGAAATCAGTAGGCACAAAGAATTTACCTACCTTTACCGGAACGTCATCAACTATACATGTGGGCCTGACGAATGAGTTTTCAGCCATATAAAGTTTCATGTCCACAGGTTCAAGGGCACCAATGTTTACCTTTTGCCAAATAGAAAGAGGCATGAGACTTACGCTGGCCCCTAGGTCACATAGGGCTTTATAGCGATGTTGGCCAAGTCCCACGGTGATTGCAAACTTCCCTGGATCACTCTTCTTCTCAGGGAAGTCCATCTTCGAGCACTCCTCTGCGATCTCTGCCATGGATCTCTTCTTGCTCAAGATGTCTTTGAGGAATCGCACATAGGCGGGCATCTCGCTTAGGGCTTCTGTAAGAGGGATGGTAACATTATGTCCTTGAAGAATCTTTATGAAGCGCCTAAGCTTACCTTTAGTGGGATCCTCCAATGCTTTGGAAGGGAATGGCAACGTCTTCTTTGGTGGAGAAGCCAAAACGGAGGTCGGAGGGGCCTGCTGAACATCGATGTCGACTGGAGTTGGGTCGATATCGACTGGTAGGGTCAATTTCGACCTCTGCTGTGATTTCTTAGGTTCTGTAGTACAATCGACATTGACCAGGGGGTCGACATGGTGATCGATATCGACCTCTGGGTCGACATCGACTGGTCTGTCGATGTCGTCTGGGTCTGTTTTCTCCTCCGTTTCCGTCCGTGGCTTGTGTACTTTGGCGCCACTCCTCAATTGTATGGCTGCGACATGGCCCGTCCCGGATTGCCCCTTAGGATTTGTAGTGGGTTGCCCAGGGAGTGTTCCAGATGGTCTAGGGATTTGTGCCGCCAATTGACCCAGTTGGGTCTCTACATTCTTTTTCCAAATATACATCTCCCCAATCCTTGTGGTAAGGTGATTGAGTTGAGAATGGATGGCATTGTTGGATTGATCATTCTTAGCCTGATTCTGCCTGATTTCATCCAGTACTAGTTGAAGATCATCCTTCTTTTGGTCTCTCTCCGGGTGCCCAGGAGCTCTATAAGGCGGAGGGTCCCTAGGGTTAACCGGATTCCTTTGTGGTTGATGGAACCTTTGGTCTCCCCAATATTGGTGATTGGGACCCCTCATGTAGCACGCCTCTTGGTGAGTCTCCGCTAGGTGTACTTGTTCAGCATGGGGGCACTCGATGGTGGTGTGCCGCTGCGATCCGCATTCAATGCAATCTTGGTTCGCTGAAAGGAACCTTACTTGCTTTTGGAGCTGTTGAAGTTGATCTCTGTGGAATTGCTCCTTCACATCCGGATCGATTACATTGGAGGGTTCATATAAGGGCATAGATGGGGCAGGCCTCGATGATGATGATGTGTCGGAAGCCTCAGGAGTCCCATATGTGTTGTCGAACTCCACCAACCTCTCTATGGTCTCCCAAGCCTCTTGTGGAGCGAGTTCAAGGTAGCCATAAGAGGTGTAGGTGTTGATCCTCTCCTTAGTTGCAGCATCAAGAGCATTGTATATGATCTCCTGAATTACATATGGTGGTTGGTCATGCGTCGGGCATGATCGTAGTAGGTCCTTAAACCTTTCCCAAACAGTCGCCAGAGCCTCACCAGGCTTTTGTTTGAAAGCCGTGATTTTCTGTCGGATCAACGCCATCTTAGAAGGAGGAAAGAACTTGTTGAGGAACGCATCCTTGACTTCATTCCAGGTGCGGAGCGATCTTGGGGCTAAGCTTTCCAACCACTGCAATGCTTTTCATGTAAGAGACCAGCGAAAGGCTTTTAGTTGGACATATTCAAGACTTCGTCCATCAGCAATAGTATCACAAAGGTCTAAGAAGGTAGAAATATGTGCGATAGGGCATTCGTTAGGTTTTCCTTCATATTGGTGCCTTCTAATCTCAGTAAGGAAGTTAGGTTTTATTTCATAATTAGAGGCAGGGATAAGAATTGTCGATTCAGGCACTGTGAGAGCGGGGTGCATATATTGCTTGGCATTCCTAGGGAGGGCATTGATTTGGGCTTCTATTTGCCTCCGGCCTTCCTCCTCCCTATCCGCACGCTCCTTAAATGCCGCCTCTCTAGTCGTTAAGTCCTCAACCTGCGTCCTTAGTTGTTCAATAAGCTCTGCTTGTTTCGCGTTGTTCACCATGATTCTTTGAGCTTGGGCCCTTAGATGGAAATAACGCTCAGGGTCGTCTACTCCGTCAAATTCAGGTGGGCGATCAGCGCGTCGCATACACCTGCAAAATCAAACTAGGTAGAGACGTGAGATAGACTACTAGGGCGCGATTGATTGCCTCCCCGGCAACAGCGCCAATTTGTTGTTGCAGGAGGCTTGATATGTCAAGTAATTACAAATAATAAAGATGTAATAAACGTAAACCGACTCCTGGCCTAAGCAAATAATTACAAGACTTCCTCCCGTTGTAGTGGAAGGGTAGTCAGGATCGATCCACGAGGAGGCGTGTCAGCGGGATCCTAGTAGCTTTGGAAATTTCACGTCTGCCTCGACCAGAAGCCTCGATTTCGACCTTGGGCCTCGATGTTGACCTCGGCTGTTGATGTTCTCTGCAACAGAAGACCTGCAGAGACAAAAACAAGTGGTCGATATCGACTAGAAGGGGTCGATATCGATGTCAGTCCACGAAATCGACTGGCTCAGAAGACTGCCAGTCAACACAGTAGGGTCGATATCGACACAAGGGGGTCGATATCGACACTTGCAGAAGTTTTCCAAGAGTCTCGAGATCGACTCAGAAAACCGTAGATCTATCAGTTTTGGTCGATATCGACCTCTGCTGTCGATATCGATGTCTTCCTGCAGTGAGTTAGTTGTTCATCGGCAAAGAAAGGCCGAAGATTTTAGGATGGATGAGAAGCAATGAACAGAAATAAAACAGAGGTTTTGATTGAATATAAACTATTTAAAAAGCAACTCCTAGGATTAGGGTTTACCACAACGTTAACCAATGCATGTGATAAGATAAATAAGACGGACAATTGCGCTATTTCACCCAAGGGACGAGCTTTTGCCGTACACCAACTCTTAGGATTACTCTTGCAAATAAACCTAATCGTCTCTACCAATTTTATGTTTATAACTCAAGTTGTTAGCATGAATCCCTTTTCTTTCGATTAGGCCTAAACATAGAATCGCAGGAGGAGAGATAGACACAACGATATCAACATCAAATACTTACCTCAAGCGCGCATGGCTAACGTCGGGCTCACCCCGACCCTAAGAGCTTTGGGGAACTACTCGCTTCTCATCATGGGATTCATCGTCAATTGAAAGGAAGAAACTTGCATTAAAATAAACTTCGAAGCTTTACAACTTAACGTCAACTTTCGCAAACGTCAAACCCTAAAACTTCTCTCTAACTCTAACTCTATTGTCTGTCTCTTGGATTCTAAGATTGGATTCGATTGGATGATCTAACAAATCAGCCCCTAGGGCTTTATTTATAGGCTACTAATCCTCGCTATCCGAGGATTGTAACTCCTATCTAAACTATTAACTCTATCCGAACAATTAGGATAGGTCTTTTATTTTGATAAAAACTTAAAGGAAAAGATGATAAACAGCTGCTAATATCTAAAAGAACGAGATAACTCATGGCTTTGATTATAGACTTCAAAATCCGAGTCTCCAAATCGGATTTATCTTCTGTCGAGGTAGGGTCGGTATCGACACCAGAGGTCGATATCGATGCTTGTGTTTCTGCTCGACTTGTCCAGCTCCGGTCGATGTCTATGACGATGGTCGATATCGATGCATGTATGTCGATATCGAGGCTTTCTTGTCTAGTCTGTGTGGCTTATCTCGATACTCAGAAGTCGTGTCGAAATCTAGGGTCGATATCGATGTCTCCAGTGGATATCGACCTCTTCTCAGCTTCACTTGGCTTGTTCGTTTTGACTCCGATTTCATCGAATTCCTGCATGGTTAGCTCAAAACTCGTGCAAACTCTATTTCTTATACTTTAGCTCATTCTTACACAAGTTTATATACTTTTGAAGCTTTTCTTTGGAAATCGAATGAAATATGAAGTCAAAAGATGCAATAAACAAAGGTACAAATATGTACATCACATTACATCTTCCCAAGGTGCCATCCCTTGTCAAGAAAAGGGCAAGCATAGAGGTCCCTGGTGGAGTCACTTGATCCAAGAAGAGTAACACGTCGAGCCAAAGACATGAAACAAAGGTGCTTCTTGGGAGGCAATCCAAGGTAAGTAGGTAGTTTATTTGATTCTTGCAATTGTTTTCCAATTTAATAAAGTAGGATGAGTCTATTTTGTGTATTGTTGCAAGATTTTGGGTGAGAACTAACTTGTAGGGAAGTTTGAATGAAGAAAAAAAAGGAAGTGGAACCCCGATAGACCGGCGCCCGCCGTCCCATCGATGAGGGACGCGGATTCTATTTTGGAAATCGCACGGGATCTTTCTAGGTTCTATCTATCTGTTATCTTTATCCTTACCTTTTTCCATCTAAACACATTCCATCTTCTATCTTTTACACTTTATCAATCTTTTCTATCAAGCAACACAAGAAACCCTAAAAACCCTCTCATCCGAATCCAAATTCCAAATTCTAAATCCTTGAGTTCCAAACAAAAAGCCTAATTTTTACCATTCACCATCACCCATCCATATCATCCTCATTCCCAAACTCCAAATTCAATCAATTACTACCCTTCATCCATCAACTCTAAACCCAAACTCTAATCTTCCATCAATTCAAGTTCTTTCTTCCAGCACTACCATCTTTTTCATTAAGGAAGGCTTCGGAATCAAGTTGTGAACCTAAAGAAGGCAATTCAATGGAGTTTTGACGTCCGGACAGCGATGCTTGAAACTCGGATTTTCGAGATCACTGTTTAACGGCGCCCGCCGCTCCCTGACCGGTGCCCGCCGCTATTACAAAGAGGTAGTTTTTATCGGTTTTGTGTGAGTTCTCTCATTTTCTTCTTCGATCTCAAGCATTATATCTTTGATTCCTAGCATGGCCCGACCAGCATACTTGACCGAGGAGCAAGAGAAGCATCGGATCAACCTTGGAAGTAGAGATTATCGCTTGACGGTTTTCTTTGATGTGGAAACATTGCACTGCCTTGGCCTATTTGAGCACGTTTCTGAACTTCTTAGAAAAGAAGGATTGGGTGACTTTGTTGAATGTAGCGCAGCCACCTACCCAACCTTGGTGAGAGAGTTCCTGGCCACCCTGGATTATTGTTTTGAGAAGGAGATTCGCTTTTGTTTGGGGGGAAAGGAATTCCTAGTGACTAAGGATGACATCGCTCAAGCTATTGGAGTCACTAAGAAATATAATAGTTCATAGACCTCAATGACAGCGGATCCTCTAGTGCATGAGACTTGGGAAGTAACGACGGATCGCCCATTCGGGAAGGAGGGTGACTACTTTGACTACATGATCACTCATCATGCGTTGAGATTGTGCTATAGAGTGTTGAGTCTTACATTCTTTCGGTTGATCGACCCTAAGTTGGTATCTTTGAGAGGCTGGTCGCATACGTATTGTTTAACCCCTGAATCTTTGAGAAGTCCAGATTGGGTTCAATTGTTTCTAGGGAATTGTATGGAGATGATCAACCCCAAAGATAAGCGCGTAAATCACACTATCGCTTTTGGGGGTATGATAACATTGATTGCTCATCATCTTAGTGTTCGTCTAGATGAAGTGCAACCCCTGCATGATTGCTTTGTCTATGATATTGCCACTCTTACATGGTTTGGAGTTATTGTGAATATGCAATATCCTCAGACAAAGGATTATTTCATATGGATGTCTAGAGACCTTGGGGAGCATCATTTATACCTTCCTGCGAAGATGCCCGTTGGTTTAAAGCTTAGTGATTTTAAGCTCAGTCATGATAGCCTGTCGATGCCGCTTGTGACTCAGTCACTATTGGATGATCTTGGATCAGAAGGTTCAGCAGCAGAAATTGCTCACAATGAAGAAGAAATAGACTTTGTTGTAGCTGATGCTGATCCTGCTTATGTTGCCCTTGATCGATTTGAGATTCGATTGGTCGAGCTGGAAAGGAAGCACAAGGAGAACCTCTTGGCTATTTCTACCAAAATCACTGACATCCTGACTCTGTTGGCATGCATACTGATTGATCTACTTCGTCAGCAATCTGGATACCACCCTCCGCGGCTCTGCCTCCCCAGTGATCGGTTAGCATCGCTTCCTTCACCCTTCATTTATTTTCTTTGTTCTTTATGTTTATGCATTAAGGACAATGCTTCATTTAAGTGTGGGGGGAGTGATGTATGTTAGTTAGTTTAGTTCATGTTTATGTTTTTTAGTTTCATATTTTGTTTAAGTGTTTTGAACATTATTTAAATTTATGTTGTTATTTCGTGCTTATGTTTATTGTTAATAAAAAAAATTGAAAATGTCGAAAAAACCAAAAATATCATGCATTGCATACATATGTGTTATTCAAATACCCATCTAGTATATTTTGTCATCTATTTAATTTTGGCATGATTATACAAATCCCATGAAATTCTGGATGAATTGACCTTGTCCTAGGCATGATTGAGATCCAACAAATAATTGTCCTAGTGGGAATTTTTAGTCTTAAAAGGGATTGCAAGTATATTTCCCTTTCATTTTTTTGTGTGATTTACTCTTCCTGTGCATTTATCTATGAATATTGACATGGTTATCTATTTTTGAGGCCGATTATATACATGATCATTGCTTATAAGTTGCATATCATAGAGGCATATTTCTTAGCCACAATTTATCTATACCTACCTTATGTTATATCTTTGTTTTAAGGCAAGTTGAGTCTTTTGCCTTTTTCCTTGAAGCTCCACAAAATTCATGTTTCCTAGCCTATGATAAGTCTTACCCATCCGAAAATTAAGATTTAGAGTGGGTTATGGATGTTATTTTAAGTTTTGAGAGTGAAGCTAAAGTGAGTGCTTATTGTCTTGGTTTTGAGAGAGATGTAATGTTATGTGCTTATGGTCCTCATATTTGTATTTCATGTTTATGGCTCAAGAGAAAAAAAATAAGAAAATAAATCGAAAAAATAAGAAAAAAGAAAGAAAAAAAGAAAAGAAAAAAAAAGTAATGAATAAGAGCCTTGTTTATTCATTTTTGCATATGAGAGTTGGGTAAATGTTTGGTTTAGAGTTATTATATTGGAGAGTTTATATATATTAGAGTTCAATGTTCATATTTTTTAGAGTTATGTTCTTTAGAGAGCTTGATGTTGTATTTTTGAGTTGTTTTGAGTTATGTTGAAAGTTTTAGGAATCTTAGTTGCCGGAATCGAAAGCACCACATGACCAAATACAACTCCTTTCCTTATGTTTATACCAAGCCTCATTACAACCCCGCTGAATGGAGTCTTCTTTGAAGATTTCCATTGAGTGAAAGTCCTCTTGATGTTTCTTGTTTGCTTTGATGTATCCGGTGTCGATTTTGTGATTTAAGTGTCAATATTTATAATGATGTTTGCATATGGAATTGAGTTGACTATATGCTTAAAATCCTAAACACATGAGAGTGCGAGAAACACATATTTACCCTTGTGAGGTTGGATTGATAAGCATGCAGGCTACTTGATCATCTATATATATATTATGATGTTTATGTGCTTTGTGCATATTTGAGCTTTTATTTGATATTGCTTTTGATGAGATTGATTTATGAAGGAATCTCATGTGGGATGCATTGATTTATGTCTATTCTTCATTCGCTTGAGGACAAGCAAGAGCTTAAGTGTGGGGGGATTTGATAATGCATATTTTAAATAGGCAATATAGATATCTTATTGCATTTAGGTAGTCATATTGCATATGTTTTATGTTAGTTACATAGTTTTGCATTTGGAGTATTCGAATTCAGAATCTATGCTATTTTGTGTTTATTTTGCAGTTTTACATTTCAAGCTTCAATGGAGGTTTGGGAGACTGAGAAAGGATAATTTTGGAACATTATAGAGTCCAAAGGAAGAGCATCAAAGGAGCTAAAGAGCATAGCGTTGAATACATAAGAAGAATCGAGCTACTAGAAAAGTGGTGGTCGCCGTTATTTCACCGGCGCCCGCCGATCTTGCGCAATCAGAAGATTCGATTCGGCCGAAGATCTTTATATTATTTTATTATTATTTATTTCCTAGGGTTTTCCTATGACGGTACTTTAGGGTTTTACAGACCTTGTTAATGGTGGATTGTGTGGAAAAACACTGAGAGAGAGAGAGACAATTAGGTTTATGTTGAATATGAGTTGCTAAAGTCATGGTTTTGCCTGCAATTCGAAGACATGGTTGGATGAATTGTGAGGATTTGATTTCTTATTAGTTATTATTTCGTTATTTATCATCTTTGTTCCATATTTCTTGATATTTGCATATGTTCTTTCTATGACTGATCATCTAGATAAAAAATGCAATTCCACTAGTGATTCCTATCTCTAGATTGGTTTCTTTGTAGCTAGCAGGGTAATTGATGACATAAGTTTAGATTATTATGCAGGATGATAACTAATATTGCTATTAGATCATGAACTTAGGTAAACCAATTCTACTTTGTAATGTTACGTGAGTAAGTGATTTGTCTTGCGATGGATCTACAAAACCCAAACCGGGCATAACTTTAAGGATACTAATTAAATCTATCCGAGGACCATGAATTCCAAACCATTGTTGAGAGTTGCATGTGAAGCATTTTCCATCATTATTATCAACTTACAATTATTATTTCTTTGCAACTTTAGTTTATTTCAATTGCATACTACAATCTTATTGCCTTTAGTTTAGAGAGCCTTCTGAAGAACTACGAATCAGTCTTCTCTGTGAGATCGGCTCCTTACTTGTATGTTATACTAATTGTTTGTTTAGCATTGAGTTAGGATATTCTTTATTTGGGGGACCAAGACAAACGACACATTTACACCTGGTAAAAACAACCCACCACCTATCTATATTGCCTATCTAAAATATGCATTATCAAATCACCTCACACTTAAGCTCTTGTTGCTCTCAAGGAAATGAAGAATAAACATAAATCAATGCATCCCACGGGAAATTCCTTCACAATTTTACCTCATCAAAAGAAACATCAAATCAAGGCATAAATATGAACAAGGCACATAAAAATCATAATATGTATATGGATGATCAAGTAGCCTACATACTTATCAATCCAACCTCACAAGGGCGAATATGTGTTTCTCTCACTTTCTTGTGTTTAGGCTTTAAGCATACACTCAACTCAATTCCATATGCAAACATCAACTCAAATATTGACAATTATATCACCAAATCTCCACCGGACACATCAAAGAAAAATAAGAAACATCAAGAGGACTTTCACTCAATGGAAATCTTCAAAGAAGACTCCATTCGGCGGGGTTGTAATGGGGCTTGGTAGAACATAAGGGCAATGAATTGTATTTGGCCATGTGGTGCTTTCAATTCCGGGAATTGATGCACATATTTGTACCTATTTTATTCACAAGTTTTGACTTCATATTTCATTCGATTTCTCAAACAAAGGTTGAAAACAAGAGGAATTTGTGTAGAATGAGCTAACATGCAAGAAATAGAGTCTGCACAAGTTTTGGTTTGAATATACAGGAATTGGATGGAAATCGGAGTCAAAACGAAGAAGTCAAGTGAAGCTGAGCAGAGGTCGATATCGACCATCAACATCGATATCGACTACAGTTGTCGACATAACCTCTGAGTGTCGAGATAGACCACACAGACCAACCAAGAAGGCACTCGATATCGATCACCTGACATCGATATCAACCATAACATAGACATCGAGTGGAGGTGGACAAGTCGAGCAGAAATACAGACATCGATATCGACCTTACTGGTCGATATTGACCACAACTCGACAGAAGATAGACACGTTTTCGATACTCAGATTGTGAATTCTATCTTCAAAGCCATGAATTATCTTGTACTTTTAGATAGATAGCAGCTAATATTTATCTTTACCTTTAATTTTTATCAAGTTGTTTAGAGTTTTATCAAAATAAAAGACCTATCCTAATTGTTTGGATAGAGTTCATAGTTTAGATAGAAGTTACAATCCTTGGATAGCAAGGATTAGTAGCCTATAAATAAAGCCCTAGGGGCTGGTTTTTTAGAATCATCCAAGCAAGAAAGACAATAGCAATAGGCAATAAAAGTTAGAGTTTTAGTTTTGAGCTTTAAGGTTTCGGCGCTTATGATAGTTGGCGTTGAGATTGTAAAGATTCAAAGTTTTCCATTTATACAAGTTTATTCAATTCAAAGCATGTCCACATTCCACATGAGCGAGTAGTCGCCCTTTCTTCTAGGGTCGGGGTGAGCCCGACGATAGCCATGGTGGTAAGGTTTGTATGTCGCTAAAGAAGGTATCTTTTATCTCGCTCTACCTTGTGCTTCATCTTGAAATGAGAATTTAAGGAACTTATGTTATGAAACTTGGGTAGTAATTAGAGTTTCTATTCGACAGATTATAAACTCAATTATGACAAAGATAGACGCAAATTAGGTTAAGTAATTACAAGATCTCTTTTCCTATTTGCCGGTTTAGGTGAAAGCCTTTTCCTTTATGATGAAAGCATGCATCTTTAGTGATTTCTTACTTATTTTATCATGGTTGTCATCGCGGTAGTCCTTGGCTTTGGAAGATCTTTTCTTTCTTAAGTTTACATCCATATTTTCCTGTCGTTCGTTGAGTTATCGAAAAACCCAACACCCTTGTTTATTTCTGTTCATTACTCCTTTGCCATTCTTAAATCTTTGGCCTTTCTTTGCCGACAAAAGAACTAACACCTTGCAGGAGAACATCGATATCGAGGTCAACATCGATATCGACCACGGTTCCAGATCAACAGTCTTCTGAGTCGATCTCGAGTCTCCTGAGTTATTGCTGCTGAAGTCAAAATCGACCCCCAACGTCGAAATTGACCCTTCTGTATCGACTGGCAGACTTCTGAGTCAGTCGATTTTGCTGACTAACATCGGTATCGACCTTTCTATTCGATATCGACTGCCGTTTTTATCTCTGCAGGTCTTCTATTGCAGAAAGCATCGACAGCCAAGGTCGATATCGAGGTCTGTGCTCGAGATCGAGGCTTCTGGTTGAACATTCAGGACTTGTCTTCAACGCTACTAGGATCCCGCTGACTCGCTTCCTTGTGGATTGAACCTGATTCCCTACTACTATAGCGGGGAGTCTTGAATTTATTTGAAGAGGCTAAGAGTTGTATTGCTTTATATTTTATTATATATTTCGATTCAATTCTCCCCACGTCAAATTTTGGCGCCGTTGCTAGGGAAGCTATCAATCGCGCCCTAGTAGTTTATTTTCATGGTCCTTTTTAGTATTGTTTTATAGGTGTATGCGACGTAATGGTCACCAACCTGAATTTGAAGGATTAGACGAACTAGAACGCTTTCTCCACCTAAGGGCTCGAGTTCAAAGAATCATGGCGGACAACGAGACCCAGGCGCAACAAATTGAACGCTTAAGGAAGCAAGTAGAGGATTTCACTACCAGAGAAACGACACTAAGGGAGCATGCTGAAAGGGAGAAGGAAGCTAGGAGACGATGTGAAACTCAACTCAACGCCCTCCCACGGAATGCAAAGCAATACATGCATCCATCGCTCACAGTGCCTAAATCAGCGATTCTAATCCCTACTTCTAATTTTGAAATTAAACCAAATTTTCTTACTGAAATTAGAAGACATCAATATGAAGGAAAACCTAATGAATGCCCTATGGCACATATATCGACCTTCTTAGACCTTTGTGATACTATTGCTGATGGACAGAGTCTTGAATATGTCCAACTAAAAGCGTTTCGTTGGTCCCTTACAGGAAAAGCATTGTAGTTGTTGGAAAGCTTAGCCCCAAGATCGCCCCACACCTGGAATGAAGTCAAGGACGCGTTCCTCAACAAGGTCTTCCCTCCTTCTAAGATGGCGTTGATCCAACAGAAAATCACGGCTTTCAAAAAAAAGCATGGCGAGGCTCTGGCGACTGTTTGGGAAAGGTTTAAGGACCTACTATGATCATGCCCGACGCATGGCCAACCACCGTACGTGATTCAAGACATTATTTACAATGCTCTTGATGCTGCAACCAAGGAGAGGATCAACACTTACACCTCCTATGGCTACCTTGAACTCGCTCCACAAGAGGCTTGGGAGACCATAGAGAGGTTGGTGGAGTTCGACAACACATATGGGACTCCTGAGGTTTCCGACACATCATCATCGTCGAGGCCTGCCCCATCTATGTCATTATATGAACCCTCTAAGGTGATCGATCCAGACGTAAAGGAGCAATTCCGTAGAGATCAACTTCGAAAGCTCCAAAAGAAAGTGAGGTTCCGTTCAGCGAACTAGGATTGCATTGAATGTGGATCGCAGCGACATACCACCGTTGAGTGCCCCCATGCTGAGCAAGTGCAATTAGCGGAGACTCTTGAGGAAGCCAACTACATGAGGGGTCCCAATCGCCAATATTGGGGAGACCAAAGGTCCCAACAACCAGAAAGGAACCAAGTTAGCCCTAGGGACCCCCCACTCTATAGAGCTCCTGGGCACCCGGAGAGAGACCAACGGAAGGATGATCTTCAACTTGTGCTGGATGAGATAAGGCAGAACCAAGCTAAGAATGATCAATCCAACAACACAATCCATTCTCAACTCAATCACCTTACCACAAGGATTGGGGAGATGGATATTTGGATAAAGAACGTAGAGACCCAACTAGGTCAATCGGCGGCACAAATCCCTAGACCGCCCGGAACGTTCCCTGGGCAACCAATTACCAATCCTAAGGGGCGATCCGGGTCGGGCCACATCACAGCCATGCAACTAAGGAGTGGCAACAAAGTACAAAAGCCACTAACGGAAGCGGAGGAGGAAGCAACAGATCCAGTCGACATCGACAGACCAGTCGATGTCGAGCCAGAGGTCGATATCGACCACCAGCTCGACCCAAGGGTCGACATCGATACCACTACAGAACTTGTGGAGCCACAACAGAGGTCGATATCGACCATTCCAGTCGATATCGACCAGATCCCTCTCGACATCGATGTTCAGCAGGCCCCTCTGACCACCGTTTTGGCTTCTCCGCCAAAGAAGACGTTGCCCTTCCCTTCCAAAGCATTGAAGGACCCCACTCAAGGTAAGTTTAGGTGCTTTGTAAAGATTCTTCAAGGACTTAACATTACTATTCCTCTTACAGAAGCCCTAAGCGAGATGCCCGCCTATGTTCGATTCCTGAAAGACATCCTTAGCAAGAAGCGGTCCATGGCAGAGATCGCAGAGGAGTGCTCAAAGATGGACTTCCCTGAGAAGAGGAGTGATCCAGGGAAGTTTACAATGACCGTGGGACTTGTCCAACATCGCTACAAGGCCCTATGTGACCTCGGGGCAAGCGTAAGTCTTATGCCTCTTTCAATTTGGCAAAGGGTGAACATTGGAGCACTTGAACCTGTGGATATGAAACTTTATATGGCTGATAATTCATTCGTCAGACCCACGGGTATAGTTGATGATGTTCCGATAAAGGTAGGTAAGTTCTTTGTGCCTACTGATTTCATTGTATTGGAGATGCCTGAAGATCCTATTGTACCTATCATCCTTGGTAGGCCTTTCTTAGCTATTGTTGATGCCAATATCAATGTACGTCGAGGATTACTAACCTTTAATATAGGGAACGAAGTAATAGAATTCTCCTTCAACCCCACAATGAAGGAAGTTAATGGAATGGAGATCAAGTTGGTCTACACTAGCATCTTGGATTGCCAAGAATCGACGGAAAGGGCCCTAATCCCTGAGGAGGCCCTAGCCCTAGCTGCAGAGGAGCTTACCGACGAGGACATTGAGGAGTTCCTAGCTACATGCATGAGTGATGAGGAAATCTTCGACGATGCTTTATCCATGGAGCTCGAAGAAGAGGTCGACATCGATGAGGAGAGGTCGAAATCGACCATATCACTCGATATGGAGTGCCCTCAGTCGACATCGATGCACTCAGTAAGTCAGGTTCTTCCTTCTTCTCTGACAGGCGATATCGAGGTACCCATGTCGACTGCAGAGGTCGAAATCGACCAGGCGATATCGATACCAAAGGTCGAAATCGACCATGTCCACTTGTCATCGGGCAGCTCAGAAGCCGAGGTATGTGCTGAACTTTCAGTCGATATTGATTATTCCTATTCACCCTCGACTTCTTTTCTGCAGGACTACTTCAAGGATTCCCAATCAAAGTTGGCATCACTCTATGTTTGGTCCACGCCAACCCGTATAGCTGATTTGGGAGCTTCAATCAAGAGAATTGAGACGGATTACCTTGGTGAGATTATGAAGACGGAGGAGGTAGAGCCAATCCTCATCCCACAAGGCCCCTCTCCGGTGCTTAAGCCTTTACCCGACTGATGGCATGCATTTAGATGGTCATAATAGGTTGCATTTAGCTTAGTTATGATGCATATCATGCATGGTTTAAGCACAATTTGCATATTTGCTCTCTATGTTGGTGGAGTCGGAATCTACATGTTTTTATTGATTATTTCAGGTAATCGTGGATCCGATGAGGAGACATGGGTTGATAACGCATTACATGAGAATGTATAGTTGATTGAAGAAGCTTACATGAAGATCTCAAGAGGTCCTGAGAAGAAGAAGCGAATCTAAACGAAGAACAAGTCTGCAGAAGTTGTCGCCAGACATGCTGAACTTGTTTTGCACTTTCTGGAGGCCTCAGTTGTCCGATTGACTATTATGACCATGCGTTGGAAAGCTCTTTCAGAGAGCTACAACTTTCCTGTTGACGTTGAGAGCTGATTCGACCGGAATTTTGCGTAAAAGACTGATGCAGCGGGCACCGCCATATGCTGCGGGCGCCGAAATATGCTGCGGCCGCAGCCGCCGCATGTTCCACCAGCGACGGTTTTTCCAGCAGCGACAGTTTGCCTATCAAAACCCTATTTATCTTTGTCTTTTGGCCGACTCTTTGGGCACGAAATTGAGAGAGGGCTTAGCCCTAGGTTTCCATTAATTCATTAGATTAGGATTCAAGACGATTTTAGTTGGAGATTGAGAGCGATGTTCGCCATGGGCGACTAAACTCTCTTCGTTCTACTTGCAATTTGAAGCTTTGTTTGGATTGAGTTGTGAGTTTCTGAATCTTGTTCCTTATTTCCTATATTGAATGTTTTGACTTCTTTGTGCTTGAATGTTTGATTGTTTGATTCTATCTTGCCTGATCAACTTGGTAGAATCAATTCAATTGCTAGGGTTTTGTAGATTCCTGATTGCGAACCTTAACCCAAGTAGCAAACTTGTTCCTTTAGGGCTGATTGAACTAACTGAATGAGTAGGAAGTTGGATGTGTTGTTAAATCCCTCTTTAGGGACTGCAAATACCTTGGCTAATCTCTGAACTTAAAGCTATCAATTGGGTTAAATCCTTCTTTAGGGACTGTTCGATTGATAAGGGTTTCTAGGACTGATTGGACTAGTAACTATATTAGGTTGGGACAAGGGCATTCATAGGAAACCTAAAAGAACAAGAAGAAGTTACAATATCAATTCAACAAAATAAAGTGGATAGTTGTAGGTAGAGCGATCTTCTCTAAATTGTTTTGCATCAATTTGTTTAATTTATTTTGTTTTCTTTCTTATTTCAATCACCCAAAAACCCCCCTTTTCACTAATTGGTAAATACACATTGCAAAGGAACACTTGATTCTTTGTGGGATCGACCTCTTACTTACTTGCTATACTAGTTTGTAGGTTTGAGTTTTATTTTGATACGGTTTACGCGACTAAAAACCGTCCATCAAATTGGCGCCGTTGCCGGGGAATCAAGTTTATTTCTTTGTTTTGTGTATTTATTGATTTTTGTGCATATACCTAACTCGTTGTGAACCTATCTTACGGTTTACGACACCCTTGCTACTAACTTTTTCAAGATGTTGAGGTTAGCGCAGTTTGAATGTGAGAACTTTCACCAATACTTCACTAGATTGCATGAGTATGTTGACGACCTTGGTTCATGGGGTTATCAATTCAGCATCCGAGATATGATTATGTGCATAATTGATGGGATGACTGTTGAGACGCGAGCGCTTGCTGAGTATATGAGTAACGGAGGCCTGAAGCGGTTAGGAGGATTGTCGGGGTTGTGGGATTTTTTCTGTTATATGGACTACCATGCTGCACAGGAAGAATTGCTCGCCACGTCTTCTCCTCCAATGGAGGACTCTGTCACACACCTAGAGGATCCATTTCACACTATCACACAAGTGGTACAACAGTTGGAGGAAGTAAAAATGAGCCGCTGTAAAAACTTGGAGACTCAGATGAACCAACTCATTCAAAATTTAAGTGCAAAATGTGAGAAGAAAAGGGGCTTAGAAGAAGAAGGAGTTGAAGTCGTAATGGAGGGTGAAAATTCCGAGGAGCGGCGACCGCTGCAGCCAGGCGGCGACCACCGCAGTGCTACTGACGAGAACCCAACGTCTTCTTCTCTTGATTTTGAGAAACCCATCCCACCATCCCTTGAAGAATTGAAGGATGAAAGGGTTGGGGATCCTATCGAAGTCATTGTGCTGAATTCATTCCCTCCTAGGTGGTTTCAACATAATAAGGATGTTCAAAAGGAGGAGGAATTGTTTGATGACAACGATAGTTTCTTTGACGATGGAGATGGTCTAATGCTTCCTGACTTGGAATCTCATGAGTCGACACATGAGGTTTCATGTGTTTTGGTTCCAACTCCATCTGACACATCCATTATGAGCTCGCCCATTGATGAACCAGGTCTAGAGCCATCAGCTGAGGCTCAAGATGTAATAAAGGTAAACTTTTGCAATTTTGAAGGTAATGGTGATTATGTGTTGATCCTTTTGATTGCTATTTTGAAAAGCCACCAGCGGAACTGTGCTTGTGGTATCATATTCCTTCTGTAGAGAGTCATGCTAGACTCTTTGATAGATTGAAAGGGTTCTTGAGTTCCACATTTTATGCTTTCAATTTATTGTGCTATGATGTTCTTTGTAAGATTTGTGCACAGGAATATGATAGGTTACTGAGGGCCTTGACGATGTCTGATAGATAAGATCTTTAGATTGAGAATAAGTCAGGCCAATGACATTAAAGAAAGGCGCTTCTCGGGAGGCAACCCGAGGTATGTTTTCTAATTTACTTATTTCGATTCCTCATTAGTTAGTTGGTTTTTCAATAAATTAGGTTTTCCATTAGATATTGGATAGTTGTTTTGGTTTGGGATAGAGTAACCTCTCAGGAAAGGCCGCTGCAATGCTCAGATCCAACCTATAGAGACCCATCCACCACATTGTGAGTATTTCATTCATTTCTTCCTCTATGTTTTTTTTTGTCTTTTATGTTTCATTGAGGACAATGAAAAGATTAAGTGTGGGGGAGGGATTGCATTGCATATAGATAGAGTTTGCATATCATGTTTATTTATGTTATCATGTTTATTTATGTCTTCATATTTATTTTTATACTTATATTGCACTTGAAAAAAAACTCCAAAAAAATAAAATATCATGCATATACATAGATTTCAAACACCCACCTAGTTAGTGAAACTCTACATTCTTATGGCATGAACTTGTAAATCCTACGATAAATTTGAATTGCTTAGCCTAATCGCCTTGAAATGTTTTCTTATGAAGTATGATTTTGTGATGTAATTGAGCATGTATGATTTAGCTAAAGTATGATTTAAATCCTACAAAATGACCCTTGTGAGAATGTTTTTAGCCTTATTATAATCATTTATAATTATCTTTCTCAATTGTGTGATTTACTCTCCTTATGTTGCTACCTCTTGGCATTTACTGCAGTATCTATTTTTCAAGACCGGCTCACATGATTGTTGCTTGCGGAGTTTCTGTTTATGTTTTGAGTCTTTTGTTTGAATTTGTGCATATTTAGTGAAATAAGGTGGCAATGGTTGATGCACTTAGTAATCGGGTCTACGCATGACACCCATGGGTATGATTCGCGCAAAAAGGTGTTGAAAACTAACCACTAGGAAAGAAAGCTTGATCATTGAGTAACCATGTTCATTCATGACACCCATGTTTGCAACTTGCGTCAAAAGATGTTCAAGTGGACATCATTTTAGTAGGTTGAGGTGTTGATAGACCGGGGCCATTCATGACACCCATGTTTGCGACTCGCGTAAGGAAGACACCAAGGCAAGAAAATAAATAGAAAAAAGAAAAAAAAAGGGAAGAAAAAAAATCGAAAAATGAAAAAAAAAAGGAATTACTAGAGTCAATTTTGCTTATTTTCTTTATTGTGTCCCGCAAGTAATAGCATTTCGGTGGAGATTTGGTGATATTGTGGTCAATGTCTATGAGATTAGTGCATTTTGGATTGAGTTGAAAGTTGAACCTTAAAGCCTAAACACATGAGAGCATGAGCAAAACACATATTCCTAGTGAGGTTGGATGATTTCTACTTCTATGCTTTGATCGCTAAATACATGCTATGATGTTTATTCACTTGGTCTTGTGTTCATTTAAAATTGATGTTGCTTTTGATTTGGGCTAATGCATGAAGAAGGAAAATGTAGGTATAGGTTGCTTTTATATTGTTCGCTCGAGGACTAGCGAAGCTTAAGTGTGGGGGAGTTTGATGGCATGCATTTAGATGGTCATAATAGGTTGCATTTAGCTTAGTTATGATGCATATCATGCATGGTTTAAGCACAATTTGCATATTTGCTCTCTATGTTGGTGGAGTCGGAATCTACATGTTTTTATTGATTATTTCAGGTAATCGTGGATCCGATGAGGAGACATGGGTTGATAATGCATTACATGAGAATGTATAGTTGATCGAAGAAGCTTACATGAAGATCTCAAGAGGTCCTGAGAAGAAGAAGCGAACTTAAACGAAGAACAAGTCTGCAGAAGTTGTCGCCAGACATGCTGAACTTGTTTTGCACTTTCTGGAGGCCTCGGTTGTCCGATTGACTATTATGACCATGCGTTGGAAAGCTCTTTCAGAGAGCTACAACTTTCCTGTTGACTTCGAGAGCTGATTCTTGTTCGTAATAGGGGGAGGTGCTGGGTGTTGTATGTAAAATAGGAGAATAAAATAAAGCACAACTAGACTATCTCCCTGTCCCAAACAAATAATACAAGAATCCCCTCCCTTGTAGTAGTAGGGTAATTCAGGATCGAATCCACGAGGAGGTAGGTCAGCGCTTCCTTTGTTGTACTCACGATCAAAGCTTTCGACCTCAGCAGACACTCGATATCGAGTATACTGGTCGATATCGACCTCAGTTCTGGTCGATTTCCTAGCGTAGTTCCTGCAGAAGACAAAACAGCAAGTCGACGTCGAGCAGAGACCTCGATATCGATGTTAGTCCTCGATATCGACCCTTAAGGTCGATTTCGATGCTTGTCACAGAAACTGTTTTTGTAACCAATTTGTCGGAAAAGGATCTGAAGAAAATAGAATGGAGAGGGAAGATGAACAGAAACAAAACTAAGACTTTTATGAAGAATTTAATTAATTAAAAGGCTTCCAAAGTCGGGGTTTTATGCCACAACGATAACAATGCAAGTTTCATGCTAAAGATATGAACTTTTATGTGTTTCCGTCAAATAACTTTCGTTATCAATACTTAGGTGACTAGAGGCTTTCGCATAATTCCTAAGAGTTACTATCTAATTCATGAGTAATTCAAGTTCGCAATATGAGTGGCTTTCGCTTCAATAATGCAAATAATGAATCTCCCTAACTTTCGTAAAGGACCATGCATGTGGTAGAGGACGGGATCGCATAAAAGTCATACCTTTGATGCACTTACCTCACATTGCTATCGTCGGGCTCACCCCGACCCTAGAAGTGGGTTGACTACTCGCTCCTCATCATGCACATCATCATCATTGTTATTGAAAGAAAGCTACTTTGAATTAAAACTCCGAAAGAAAGTACAACTGAACAAGCCACTCCGCTTTCGCTTTACAACTCCACTCGGCCACCTCTCTCTCTCTCTATTCTCTATTGCAACTGAATTGCGTCTCAAACTGAATTCGGAATACCTAAACTCAGCCCTATTGGCTTCTATTTGTAGATGTCAACAAGGACTCGAAACCTTATCTTTATTCTCTATGATAACTAAAATAAAATAAAAACTAAAACTTCATGGTGAAATCAGCCTCCTCGTGATAAATCTGATGTTGATGATAGGAAATCTTGACCTTTGGATAGATATTGCAAGCATTGGATACAATTCTATCAAAATCGGAGTCGAATTCTTCTGCTGGCATGGTCGATATCGACCCTTGGACCTCGATATCGACCCCTGCAAAATCTTATCTCGAGCTTCTCCTTCTCCTACTCGACTTCTATCAACTTGGTCGATCTGACAGCATCGATATCGACCCCTAGATGTCGATATCGACCTCTTCTGTGTCAAAATGCTCTGTTTCCTTTCTGCTCGATTCCTATGTCTCGATGTACTCGATGTCGAGGTCTTCAGTCGATTTCGACCTCTTCAGAAGACTTCGAGTTCTTTTTCTGCTCTTCTGAATTCATCCATTTTCATCCTGTTTTCTGCGAAATCACATGGAAACTCGTGCAAACCCATATATTTGACATTTAAGCATAAACTACATTATTCCCATGTTTTCCCATTAATGTGCATGCAAAAGACAACAAAATGAATTCATATGTGCATAGAAAATATGGCAATTTGCGCGCACATCAAACACCCAATACTTAAGCTTGCTTGTCCCGAAGCAATACTCTTAATGGTCATTCAGGGGAAGAAAGTAAACCCTCAACATCATAGATTCATTTTTCATATGTCCCTACAATCAATTGCCATCCTCGAGAAGGTACTTATGTCAACCAAGTCCATGCCTGTGCATAAAAGCAATTTCATACTTATAAAGGAGGTAATATGCAAAAAACAATTCTAGCGACATTGCATTAATAATCAAGAGGACTTTCTTCAAGCTTGTGAGAAGTGGATTGGTAAAAGGCTAAAGGTGGGCTAATATCTGGCTATGTGGTGTTAAATCCGGGGAAGTACACTTTCTTTCCAAAATATTCCACATTCCTCCTTCATAATGTCTCACCTTTCACTCATCGTTCAATGCTTTTTTCACTTTAATGCTTTTACCTCTCTAACCTTAGCACTGCCTTCTCGCGAGTCGCAAACATGGGTGTCATGAATGGCCCCGGATACTTAGTACTTCGGACTCCTCACCTTTGTGTCCCATCTCGCCGAACTATTATCTCAGCGAGCAGGGTCGACCTACCTTTATCTCCTGAGGTGATCGGATTTTTTCTCGCTCATTTAATTTTCCATATTGTATCATTCCTGCCAACAACTTTATAAATGCACAACTCCATATAACTCCAAAGATGTCATCCATTCAAAAAAACTTTGTCCCCGGATAGGGTATAAGGTAAAAAATGGACAATATGTATATGTGGAGCAATAATGATCATAATAAGTCTCATATATGGCTTTTGTGAATATGCGTAGGTAAGGCTAGGATATGAACTTTGCTTGTATGGAATTTTTAAAAAAAAACCTCCATCATCTTATCATGCACATGTCAAAAGCAACTTCAAATTTTCATCTCCTTTATGAGTTTCTCAAAAAAATTGCACTTCATTGGGACTTCTCTTAACTAGGCAATCTCATGTTATATCTCTAATGAATCTAATTTTGCATCATAGAGCTCTTTTTTATACTTCCATGACTCTCTTTTTTCAAAATTTTTGATGGGGGTCAATTAAAATAAATATGCATTAAAATAAATATGCAACCCTAAACTAAGTATGAATATGCAAATAAGCCTTTCCCCCACCCCATACTTAAAATTTACAGTGTCCTCACTGTATTAGAACTAGGGTTAAGAAGAAGACTTACTAAACCGTCACTAATTTCAGGAGTTGAAGAAGACAACAAGGAAGGTCGATATCGACCCTTTACATCGATATCGATGTCTCTCTTGATTTCTGCTCGGGCTTCAGGGTGATTCGCCCTCGATCACAAACCCTATCCATGTCGACCTTGAGGTCGATTTCGATGTCCGACATCGATTTCGATGCCTTTCTGTGTGCTTTTCTCTCTCCTGCAATTTGAAAACTAAACACAAAATATGCAAAACAATAAAGTGTCTAAAACCAAAACTAAGCTGTCTTAAAACCAAAACTAAGTCTTTGTTACAAGCTCTAGATTTTTAAGTCGCTAGGCCGACTTCTTCCTTTGCGCTTTTCAAGGTGGCATCTGCAGAGCCCATGTGGCTTGGGCCTCAAATATTACTCCTTTCTTGTCCCGCAGCTGCATTCCCCTGGGATTGATTTGATTCACCGTGAATGAACCTAAGCTCTTATCCTTGAATCTTGTAGGGAACCAATGGTCTTTAGATTTGGCAACATAGACCTTGTCTCCTATCTCATATTGGCTTGAACTATCATCGGATATCCTACATAAACGCACATGCCAAGGCACACCTCTTCCAAATAATGATAAGTCCTTTATTGTAATTGAACAAGAGGAATCCGTACCTTGACTTACCTTCTTCTCAGTCTGTGGCTCAGGTCGATGTCGATGTGCAGAGGTCGATATCGATCCCTGTTGTACACCTGTAGGATCAGTCGATTTGGGGAGTTTTGACTCGATATGATCAGGTCGATTTCGACCCTCAAAGGTCGATATCGAGGTCTCCTCGCCTCTCTTCTCAGTGCTGATGGTGGTCGATTTCGATAGGGTGTGGTCGATATCGACCCTTGACCCCGATTTCGATGCTTCCTCTTTTCCTCCGTCGACCCCATACTTATGACCTGTCACAGAATCTTGAACAATAGTGGTCGATATCGACTTACCTGGGTCGATTTCGATGTCCTGTTGAGCTCCTTCGTTCAAGATTGCTTCAACTTCCTCTACTTGGGCTTCTTTGATGGCTTTTATCTCCATTGGCCCTTGACTTTGCACCGTCTTGTTGAAGGAATACTCTATTACTTCATCACTAATTGTGAGTGAGAGCAATCCTTTCTTCACGCTAATGTTGGCATCGACGGTTGCTAGAAATGGCCTACCTAAAATAATTGGACAAGCAGGGTCCTCCGCTATGTCAACAACTAGGAAATCAGCAGGGACAAAGAATTTGCCTACTTGTACTGGCACATCTGTCACTATCCCAGTTGGAATAACTACGGTATTGTTAGCCATGTATAATCTTGCATCCACGGGCTCCAAAGGACCTATCTTTACCTTGTGCCAAATGGTTAGTGGCATCATGCTAACGCTAGCGCCCAAGTCAACTAAAGCATTAAATTTGAATTGACCTAGACCTATAGCGATAGAAAACTTACCTGGGTCCGCCCGCTTTTGTGGTAGCTCCAACCTGTTGCATTCCTCTGCGATCTCAGAGAGCGATCGCTTCTTACCCAAGATATCCTTAAGGAACCTTACATAAGATGGCATCTCGTGAAGTGCCTCTGTGAATGGTATAGAGACATTAAGCCCTTGGAGCATCTTCACGAACCGTTGGAACTTCTTTTCCGCTGGGTCCTTAGTCACTTTTCTAGTTGGGAATGGCAACACCTTCCTCCTTCCTACGGCTGTAATGAGGTCGATATCGGCAGCAGTGGGGTCGATATCGACTGGAAGAGTCGATTTCTGTGGTGACACAGAATTAGGGTCGACATCGACAGGAGGGTCGACATCGATGTCACCTTTGTCGATATCGACAGGGGGGGTCGATATCGACGTCTGTTCTGGCTCCTTCTCCTCCACTTTTCGCTCGGGCGTTTGTAATTGACGCCCACTCCTTAGGTTTACTGCCGCGATATGACCTGTGGTTTTGCCCTTTTGGTTGGGCACAGTGGATCCAGGGAGTGATCCGGACGCTTTGGGCATTGCTTCCGCCAATTGACTCATTTGAGTCTCCATGTTGCGCTTCCAAACGTCGATCTCCCCAAGTCTAGAATTGATGCCCTGCAGCTGAGTATGGACGGAGTTATTGGCTTGTTTGAACTCAGCGTGGTTCCTCCGCATCTCATCAAGGATGATTTGCAGGTCATCTTTCTTAGTCTCCCGCTCAGGGTGCCCTGTTGCCCTATAGGTTGGGGGATCCCTTTGATAGAACCTTTGATCACCCCAATTTTGTTGATTGCCCCCTCCATAGGGGCCTCTCGTCCATTTGACCTCCTCATGTTGTTCCGCCATGGATACTTGCTCAGTATGTGGACAGGCACTGGTGTTATGCCTTATTGAACCACACTCCTGACAAGGTTGATTGTTGCTCAGGAACCTTACTTGCTTTTGAAGGCGGCGTGTTTGATCGTTATGGAATTGTTGCCGTACTTCAGGATCTATCTCCCTTGGAGGCTCATATAGTGGCATAGATGGGGCAGGCCTTGCATCATAGGCCGCAGCAGCCCCATAGGTGTTGTCAAAGTTCACAAGCCTCTCAATGGTTTCCCATGCCTCCGTTGGTGTAAGCTCAATGTACCGATAGGAGGTATATGAATTGATCCTCTCTTTATTCGGCGCATCAAGGGCGTTATAAAAGATCTCTTGGATGACATATGGAAGTTGCCCATGCGTCGGGCATGATCTCAGCAAGTCTTTGAAGCGCTCCCACGCCTGTGCTAGGGTTTCACTTCCGCCCATGTCCTTAGCGATCGTGGAGCCAAACTTTCAAGCCATTGTAATGCCTTTCCTGCCAAAGACCATCGAAAAGATTTTAGTCGCACATACTCTAAGTTTACTCCATCAGCAACTGTTTCACATAAGTCCATAAAAATAGAGATGTGTTGCAGGGGGCATTCATTATGTCTTCCTTCAAAAGTATTTCTTTTAATCTCAGATAGGAAGTTAATTTTCAATTCATAATTGGAGTGAGGAATTATAATGGCAGATTCAGGAACATGAAGGGGCGGATGCATGTATTGCATCGCCGTCTGTGGATACTGATTTAGCCGCTCTTGGGCTTGTCTGCGCGCATCCTCCTCCCTATCAGCACGGGCTCGCTCAGCAGCAGCAGCGGCCCTTTCAGCAGCGATTGTAGCATTGTGGTCCTCGATTTCCTTTCTCAACCGCTCTATGATCTCAGCCTGCGTCTCGTTGTCAGCCATGATGCGAATTGCTTTGTTGCGAAGATGGTAGAAACGTTCAGGCTCGTCAATTGGTTCCAGGATAGGTCCGCGATCAGAACGTCGCATAAACCTGCAAAATAAGCTTAGAAAAAGATCGTGATTAACTTAGGTGGCGATTGATTGCCTCCCCGGCAACGGCGCCAATTTGTTCGTAATAGGGGGAGGTGCTGGGTGTTGTATGTAAAATAGGAGAATAAAATAAAGCACAACTAGACTATCTCCCTGTCCCAAACAAATAATACAAGAATCCCCTCCCTTGTTGTAGTAGGGTAATTCAGGATCGAATCCACGAGGAGGTAGGTCAGCGCTTCCTTTGTTGTACTCACGATCAAAGCTTTCGACCTCAGCAGACACTCGATATCGAGTATACTGGTCGATATCGACCTCAGTTCTGGTCGATTTCCTAGCGTAGTTCCTGCAGAAGACAAAACAGCAAGTCGACGTCGAGCAGAGACCTCGATATCGATGTTAGTCCTCGATATCGACCCTTAAGGTCGATTTCGATGCTTGTCACAGAAACTGTTTTTGTAACCAATTTGTCGGAAAAGGATCTGAAGAAAATAGAATGGAGAGGGAAGATGAACAGAAACAAAACTAAGACTTTTATGAAGAATTTAATTAATTAAAAGGCTTCCAAAGTCGGGGTTTTATGCCACAACGATAACAATGCAAGTTTCATGCTAAAGATATGAACTTTTATGTGTTTCCGTCAAATAACTTTCGTTATCAATACTTAGGTGACTAGAGGCTTTCGCATAATTCCTAAGAGTTACTATCCAATTCATGAGTAATTCAAGTTCGCAATATGAGTGGCTTTCGCTTCAATAATGCAAATAATGAATATCCCTAACTTTCGTAAAGGACCATGCATGTGGTAGAAGACGGGATCGCATAAAAGTCATACCTTTGATGCACTTACCTCACATTGCTATCGTCGGGCTCACCCCGACCCTAGAAGTGGGTTGACTACTCGCTCCTCATCATGCACATCATCATCATTGTTATTGAAAGAAAGCTACTTTGAATTAAAACTCCGAAAGAAAGTACAACCGAACAAGCCACTCCGCTTTCGCTTTACAACTCCACTCGGCCACCTCTCTCTCTCTCTAATCTCTATTGCAACTGAATTGCGTCTCAAACTGAATTCGGAATACCTAAACTCAGCCCTATTGGCTTCTATTTGTAGATGTCGACAAGGACTCGAAACCTTATCTTTATTCTCTATGATAACTAAAATAAAATAAAAACTAAAACTTCATGGTGAAATCAGCCTCCTCGTGATAAATCTGATGTTGATGATAGGAAATCTTGACCTTTGGATAGATATTGCAAGCATTGGATACAATTCTATCAAAATCGGAGTCGAATTCTTCTGCTGGCATGGTCGATATCGACCCTTGGACCTCGATATCGACCCCTGCAAAATCTTATCTCGAGCTTCTCCTTCTCCTACTCGACTTCTATCAACTTGGTCGATCTGACAGCATCGATATCGACCCCCAGACGTCGATATCGACCTCTTCTGTGTCGAAATGCTCTGTTTCCTTTCTGCTCGATTCCTATGTCTCGATGTACTCGATGTCGAGGTCTTCAGTCGATTTCGACCTCTTCAGAAGACTTCGAGTTCTTTTTCTGCTCTTTTGAATTCATCCATTTTCATCCTGTTTTCTTCGAAATCACATGGAAACTCGTGCAAACCCATATATTTGACATTTAAGCATAAACTACACTATTCCCATGTTTTCCCATTAATGTGCATGCAAAAGACAACAAAATGAATTCATATGTGCATAGAAAATATGGCAATTTGCGCGCACATCAATTCTACAGGAATTTTGCGTAAAAGACTGAAGCAGCGGGCACCGCCATATGCTGCGGGCGCCGCAATATGCTGCGACCGCGGCCGCCGCATGTTCCACCAGCGACGGTTTTTCCAGCAGCGACAGTTTGCCTATCAAAACCCTATTTATCTTTGTCTTTTGGCCGACTCTTTGGGCACGAAATTGAGAGAGGGCTTAGCCCTAGGTTTCCATTAATTCATTAGATTAGGATTCAAGACGATTTTAGTTGGAGATTGAGAGCGATGTTCGCCATGGGCGACTAAACTCTCTTCGTTCTACTTGCAATTTGAAGCTTTGTTTGGATTGAGTTGTGAGTTTCTGAATCTTGTTCCTTATTTCCGATATTGAATGTTTTGACTTCTTTGTGCTTGAATGTTTGATTGTTTGATTCTATCTTGCCTGATCAACTTGGTAGAATCAATTCAATTGCTAGGGTTTTGTAGATTCCTGATTGCGAACCTTAACCCAAGTAGCAAACTTGTTCCTTTAGGGCTGATTGAACTAACTGAATGAGTAGGAAGTTGGATGTGTTGTTAAATCCCTCTTTAGGGACTGCAAATACCTTGGCTAATCTCTGAACTTAAAGCTATCAATTGGGTTAAATCCTTCTTTAGGGACTGTTCGATTGATAAGGGTTTCTAGGACTGATTGGACTAGTAACTATATTAGGTTGGGACAAGGGCATTCATAGGAAATCTAAAAGAACAAGAAGAAGTTACAATATCAATTCAACAAAATAAAGTGGATAGTTGTAGGTAGAGCGATCTTCTCTAAATTGTTTTGCATCAATTTGTTTAATTTATTTTGTTTTCTATCTTATTTCAATCACCCAAAAACCCTCCTTTTCACTAATTGGTAAATACACATTGCAAAGGAATACTTGATTCTCTGTGGGATCGACCTCTTACTTACTTGTTATACTAGTTTGTAGGTTTGAGTTTTATTTTGATACGGTTTACGCGACTAAAAACCGTCCATCACCGACACACTTAGGTATGAGTTTCTTGGTCCCAATTCTACTTTTCCTGTAATTATCAATGCTTCACTAACCACGCAGGAAGTAGATAAGCTTATGGAAGTGCTTCGCGCTCATCGTAAGGCTATTGGGTATTCTCTTGAGGACATCAAAGGTATTTCACCCGCTACATGTATGCATAGAATCCTCCTTGAGGATGATCATAAGGCATCTATAGAACACCAACGGAATCTCAACCCCAACATGAGAGAGGTGGTTAAGAAGGAGATCATGCGCATGCTTGATGCAGGAATCATCTATGCCATCTCCGACAGCGAATGGGTGAGCCCAGTCCATGTGGTGCCTAAGAAGGGTGGAATGACCGTTGAGGAGAATGAGAAGGGTGAGGTTGTACCAAAGCGAATCACAACTAGTTGGCAAATGTGCATTGATTACAGGAAGCTCAACACCGCCACTAGAAAGGATCACTTCCCCCTTCCATTCATTGACCAGGTACTGGAAAGACTTGCCGAACATGATTATTTTTGTTATCTGGATGGATATTCTGGCTTTTGGCGGGTGCCTATTCATCCTAACGATCAAAAGAAGACCACCTTCACATGTCCCTATGGGACTTTTGCATATAGGAGAATGCCATTTGGGCTCTGTAATGCCCCCGCTACCTTTCAAAGATGTATGATGGCAATCTTCTCCTACATGATAGAGGACATCGTGGAGGTATTTATCGATGATTTCTTTGTTTATGGCACTACTTTCGATGTTTGTCTTTCTAACCTTCGCAGGGTACTTGCACGATGTGAAGAGACAAACTTAGTTCTTAATTAGGAAAAGTGCCACTTTATGGTAAGGGAAGGAATTGTGCTAGGCCACAAAGTCTCAAAAAGGGGAATTGAGGTGGACAATGCAAAGATAGAGCTTAGTGACAAGTTTCCACCACCTTCATCTATTAAGGACATAAGAAGCTTCCTTGGTCACGCATGTTTCTATAGGAGGTTTATTCAAGATTTTTCTAAGATTTCCAAACCTTTAACTAACCTACTAATGAAGGATGTTAAGTTTGTTTTTTCTAGTGATTGTCTTGAAGCTTTCAATAGGTTGAAGGAAGCCCTTATATCCGCCCCTATCATTCAATCGCCAGATTGGTCGCAACCCTTTGAGATCATGTACGACGCAAGTGATTATGCCATAGGTGCTGTCCTAGGACAAAGGAGAGACAAAATGCTTCACGCCATCTACTATGCAAGCAAGACTCTTGATGTCGTTCAAACTAAATACACCATGACGGAAAAGGAGTTCTTGGCGGTGGTCTTCGCTTTTGAGAAGTTTCGCTCATACCTAGTGGGCTCTAAGGTAATTGTTCATACTGACCATGCAGCTCTTAGGTACTTGATGGCGAAGAAGGATGCTAAACCTAGGCTCTACGATGGGTGCTCCTACTAGAAGTGTTCGACGTTGAGCTTAAAGATAAGAAAGGAACGGAGAACTCCGTAGCCGATCATCTTTCACGACTACCCAAAGGGCTTCTGGATGAGTCACATGACAACACACCAATCAATGACTCCCACCCTGACGAGCACCTAATGAGGCAAGAGGCACAACGGGCAGAAAATCCGCTCGATATCGACCATAGCAAGTCGATATCGACTGCCCCGAATGTGAGATTTATGCCGATTTCGACTAACTTTGATAGCAGGATTTCAAATGCAGAGGTCGAAATTGACATTCAGACATCGAAATCGATGACCAATATCGAGCAGCCCATATCGACTGAACATGTCGATGCCATCCAGTTGATATCGACCTTTACAGGTCGAAATCGACCACCTTCAAGAGACTCCGAAGGTGACGAAGAGGTAAGCTCCGATAAGGATTTCTTCTTTACACCTCCTTCCAATCCTACTCATGAGTTATTTGTTGTAAGAAGGGCGAAGGTACCTTGGTATGTGGATTTGGCTAACTATATTGTAGGAGGCGAGATCCCTTCAGGCTTAACTTCGTAGCAGAAGAAGAAGTTTTTGCACGACGTTAAGCAATACTATTGGGATGAACCCTACTTGTTCAAGAAAGGGAAAGACCATATCTTTCGACGTTGTATCCTGGAGGAAGAGGTAGAGAGCGTGATTCACCATTATCATTCTCTCCCTATAGGAGGCATGCTAAAGGATTCAAGACCGCGGCGAAAATTCTTCAATGTGGTTTTTATTGGCCTAACCTTTTCAATGATGTGCAAAGCTATGTAACCTCTTGTGATGAGTGTCAACGTGCAGGTAATATCACATGGAGGAATGAGACACCGCTCACAAGCATTCTGGAGGTAGAGCTCTTTGATGTATGGGGTATTGACTTCATGGGACCATTCCCTGCCTCAGGCCCCTACAAATACATTCTAGTGGCGATGGACTATGTCTCTAAATGGGTGGAGGCCATGGCAACTAGGACCAACGATGCAAAGGTAGTCTCTATGTTTATGAAAACTAACATCTTTCCTCGCTTTGGTGTTCCTAGAGTTCTTATTTCAGATGGTGGCTCGCATTTCATTGATAGAGGCTTCGAAGCACTTTTAGCTAAGTGTGGGGTGAACCATAGGGTGGCAATGCCCTATCACCCTCAAACCAGTGGTCAAGTAGAAGTCTCCAATCGCCAAATCAAAGCCATCTTGGAGAAGACGGTCTCCTGCTCGAGGAAGGATTGGTCATCCAAATTGGATGATGCGCTCTGGGCCCACCGAACGGCCTATAAAACACCACTTCGCACAACTCCTTATAACTTGGTATATGGTAAGTCAGGTCATTTGCCCGTCGAACTTGAGCATAAGGCGATGTGGGCTCTCAAGGAGCTTAACATGGATTTTGACGAAGCTGGGAAAAGAAGGTTCATTGACTTGCAAGCCTTGGAGGAGTTGTGCCTAAAGGCCTATGAGAATGCCAAAATCTACAAGGAGCGCACAAAGAAGTGACACGATAGGAAATTGGTGCCAAAAACATATTAGGTAGGTGTCAAAGTCCTTGTCTTTAACTCTAGACTTTGCTTATTTCCAGGGAAACTGATGCTTTTGTATTCCCGATCCTTCGCCTGTGGGCTCAGAATCAAGAACAACGACTTGAGTTTGTCCCGATCTTGTAATTATCCTAGCTATTATCGATGTTTACAATCAATTACAATCAAAGGTTTCGAATTTATTGCGGCGGGAAACAAGAATAAACAACAAAGCAATAAAAACCAACAAAGGAAACAGCGATGGAAGATGCGGCGGCTAGGCAGCAACGGGAGGCAGCGACGGCGGATGAAGGCAGGGAGGGGGCGGCCGCCGCCTGGCCTGGGTGTGAAGACAGCGACGGTGTTCGTTCTCTTCAGCGACGGAAGCGCCTAGGGTTTCTGCGACGGTTTTCTGCAGATTTTGTGTTTGTGTTTATGGGTTGTGTTTGGGGATTAGGGTTTGGTATCAGATGATTGATCGAACTATAACTTAAAAAAAAGTTTTTGGATTGGGGAATCGAAGAACCTTTTTAGCCAAAAAGGTTTCTTCAATATTAATTCCAATCTGATTTTTATTGAATGCCAAAGAACGTTTAAATAGAATCCTAATCTCTATAAACCCTAATATGTGGCCATCCATCCTTTACAAAAGGATAGACTTGGCTGACCTAATTCTAATATAATAATATAACTAAAATCCTAACTAGATAAATCATAAAAAGATGAAAATTAAGAAAGCCTAAGGATAGGCTCTCTTAACCATCTTATTTAGCCTAACTAAGTAATACTATAAATAAGACATTCCATAAATAGCTCCAACATAGGAGTTACTAAATATGGAAAGAACCTAAAAACTGATAATAATAATAATAATAATTAAATAAATAAAAATATCTTTTCTTCAAGCCATGGTGGCGCCTTCTTCTTCCTCTTGAGGATGACACTCTTTGCCATCAATAGCCCTCGAATCGGTCTTGAGAGCTCGCCTGGATCAAGATCATTGTTTGACCCACAAAAGGCCATCTTGATCCGCATCATTCTCCCCCTCTTAGCTTCGATTCGTCCTCGAATCGAGTCATTGAAGAGCAGTGGGGAAGGAGCCGCAATCAGAAAGTAACTTCCCTGAGCAAGAACTTCAGATGGCACCAGCAGAATTCGAGGCATAGAAACCACAAAAACAACACTTGTCATAGCGATCATTGAGCAATCAAAAGGAACAACATCAATAGGCTCAATAACCCTATGAACTTCAGAATTCTCAACATTTGGGACATTCTAAAGAGGTACAATAGCTAACTCAAGAGAAGTGTCCCCAACGTCCTCATCGTCGTCATCAGAAGCGACCAAAACATCCTGTAGAAAATTACAGCCAGATTGCATATCAGATTTGGATGCCTTCCCTAGGGAGTCTTGCAGTGCCACCGTTGGAAAGCTCGTCGACTAAGCTTCGCAACAAGGCTGAGATGACGTGAATCCGAGGTCGGAGTCAACGGGAACCTGTGAAACAAGATCGGTGTGCTGTGCTGAATCCTGGGCAACGAATTCAACACTTGGCTCCATAGGCTCAACTACCTCATCGTCGGTTGAGGAAACAACAAGGATGTCCGCAAAGATGTCCGCAACCCAAGTCTCCCTCTCTCGGCGTTGTTCCTTCTCCACTCGTCGTCGTTCTTCCTCAGCCTCTCGTTGGAGAAGCCAAATCTGTCGGCGACGTTGAAGTTGTTGATGACGCCTCTCCTCGTCGATCTCCGCTTGCCGTTCAAGCCAAAGGCGGCGCCTTTGAGCCTCTCGTTGTCGCTCTACAGCATGTTGTTGTTGCCAAGCTCATCTCTACAACTCTCGGTGGCGTCGTTGTTGTGCAGCCCATTCCAAAGCAAAGAACTCATCCAAGGGATCAGGATCATCATCCCAATCACCCCAGATAGAGCAAACCATTGAATCAAATCGTTAACAACATTAAGAAAAGACAAGAACTTACGAAACCTACGGCTCTGGTACCACTTGATGCGTTTGTATTCCCGATCCTTCGCCTGTGGGCTCAGAATCAAGAACAACGACTTGAGTTTGTCCCGATCTTGCAATTATCCTTGCTATTCTCGATGTTTACAATCAATTACAATCAAAGGTTTTGAATTTATTGCGGCAGAAAACAAGAATAAACAACAAAGCAACAAAAACCAACAAAGGAAACAGCGACGAAAGATGCGGCAGCTAGGCAGCAACGGGAGGCAACGACGGCGGATGAACAGTGGCCGCGGCCGCTGCAAGGAGGGGGCAGCCGCCGCCTGACCTGGGTGTGAAGACAGCGACGGTGTTCGTTCTCTCAAGCGACGGAAGCGACTAGGGTTTCTGCGACGATTTTCTACAGATTTTGTGTTTGTGTTTTTGGGTTGTGTTTAGGGATTAGGGTTTGGTATCGGATGATTGATCGAACTATAACTTGAAGGCAAAAGCTTTTGGATTGGGGAATCGAAGAACCTTTTTAGCCAAAAAGGTTTCTTCAATATTAATTCCAATCTGATTTTTATTGAATGCCAAAGAACATTTAAATAGAATCATAATCTCTATAAACCCTAATATGTGGCCAACCATCCTTTACAAAAGGATAGTCTTGGCTGACCTAATTCTAATATAATAATATAACTAAAATCCTAACTAGATAAATCATAAAAAGATGATAATTAAGAAAGCCTAAGGATAGACTCTCCTAACCATCTTATTTAGCCTAACTAAGTAATACTATAAATAAGACATTCCATAAATAGCTCCAACTAACATAGGAGTTACTAAATATGGAAAGAACCTAAAAACTGATAATAATAATAATAATAATTAAATAAATAAAAATATCTTTTCTTCAAGCCATGGTGGCGCCTTCTTCTTCCTCTTGAGGACGACACTATTTGCCATCAATAGACCTCGAATCGGTCTTGAGAGCTCGCCTGGATCAAGATCATTGTTTGACCCACAAAAGGCCATCTTGATCCGCATCATTCTCCCCCTCTTAGCTTCGATTCGTCCTCGAATCGAGTCATTGAAGAGCATTGGGGAAGGAGCCGCAATCAGAAAGTAACTTCCCTGAGCAAGAACTTCATATGGCACCAGCAGAATTCGAGGCATAGAAACCTCAAAAACAACACCTGTCATAGCGATCATTGAGCAATCAAAAGGAACAACATCAATAAGCTCAATAACCCTATGAACTTCAGAATTCTCAACATTTGGGACATTCTCAAGAGGTACAATAGCTAACTCAAGAGAAGTGTCCCCAACGTCCTCATCGTCGTCGTCAGAAGCGACCAAAACATCCTGTAGAAAATTACAGCCAGATTGCAGATCAGATTCGGATGCCTTCCCTGGGGAGTCTTGCAGCGCCACCGTTGGAAAGCTCGTCGAGTAAGCTTCGCAACAAGACTGAGATGACGTGAATCCGAGGTCGGAGTCAACGGGAACCTGTGAAACAAGATCGGCGCGCTGTGCTGAATCCTGTGCAACGAATTCAACACTAGGCTCTATAGGCTCAACTACCTCATCGTCGGTTGAGGAAACAACAAGGATGTCCACAAGGATTTCTGCAACCCAAGTCTCCCTCTCTCGGCGTTATTCCTCCTCCACTCGTCGTCGTTCTTCCTCAGCCTCTCGTTGTTGGAGAAGCCAAATCTGTCGGCGACGTTGAAATTGTTGATGACGCCTCTCCTCATCGATCTCCGCTTGCCGTTGAAGCCAAAGGCGGCGCCTTTGACCCTCTCGTTGTCGCTCTACAGCATGTTGTTGTTGCAAAGCTCGTCTCTACAACTCTCGGCGGCGTCGTTGTTGTGCAGCCCATTCAAAGCAAAGAACTCATCCAAAGGATCGGGATCATCATCCCAATCACCCCAGATAGTGCAAACCATTGAATCAAATCGTTAACAACATCAAGAAAAGACAAGATCTTGCGAAACCTACGACTCTGGTACCACTTGATGCGTTTGTATTCCCGATCCTTCGCTTGTGGGCTCAGAATCAAGAACAACGACTTGAGTTTGTCCCGATCTTGCAATTATCCTTGCTATTCTGGATGTTTACAATCAATTACAATCAAAGGTTTTGAATTTAATGCGGCGGAAAACAAGAATAAACAACAAAGCAACAAAAACCAACAAAGGAAACAGCGACGAAAGATGCGGCGGCTAGGCAGCAACGGGAGGCAACGACGGCGGATGAACAGTGGCCGCGGCCGCTGCAGGGAGGGGGCAGCCACCGCCTGACCTGGGTGTGAAGACAGCGACGGTGTTCGTTCTCTCAAGCGACGGAAGCGCCTAGCGTTTCTGCGACGATTTTTTGCAGATTTTGTGTTTGTGTTTATGGGTGTGTTTAGGGATTACGGTTTGGTATCGGATGATTGATCGAACTATAACGTGAAGGCAAAAGCTTTTGGATTAGGGAATCGAAAAACCTTTTTAGCCAAAAAGGTTTCTTCAATATTAATTCCAATCTGATTTTTATTGAATGCCAAAGAACGTTTAAATAGAATCCTAATCTTTATAAACTCTAATATGTGGCCAGCCATCCTTTACAAAAGGATAGATTTGGCTGACCTAATTCTAATATAATAATATAACTAAAATCCTAACTAGATAAATAATAAAAAGATGATAATTAAAAAAGCCTAAGGATAGACTCTCGTAACCATCTTATTTAGCCTAACTAAGTAATACTATAAATAAGATATTCCATAAATAGCTCCAACTAACATAGGAGTTACTAAATATGGAAAGAACCTAAAAACTAATAATAATAATAATAATAATAATAATAAATAAAAATATCTTTTCTTCAAGCCATGGTGGCGCCTTCTTCTTCCTCTTGAGGACGACACTCTTTGCCATCAATAGCCCTCGAATCGGTCTTGAGAGCTCGCCTGGATCAAGATCATTGTTTGACCCACAGAAGGCCATCTTGATCCGCATCATTGTGATACCACTTGATGCGTTTGTATTCCCGATCATTCGCCTCTGGGCTCGGAATCAAGAACAACGACTTCAGTTTGTCCCGATCTTGCAATTATCCTTGTTATTCTCGATGTTTACAATCAATTACAATCAAAGGTTTCGAATTTATTGCGGCGGAAAACAAGAATAAACAACAAAGCAACAAAAACAAAGAACTCATCCAACGAAGCCAAATCTGTTGACGACGTTGAAGTTGTTGATGACGCCTCTCCTCGTCGATCCCCGCTTGCCGCTGAAGCCAAAGGCGGCGCCTTTGAGCCTCTCGTTGTCGCTCTAGAGCTTGTTGTTTTTGCAAAGCTCGTCTCTGCAACTCTCGGTGGCGTCGTTGTTTTTGCAGCCATTTCCAAAGCAAAGAACTCATCCAAGGTATCGGGATCATCATCCCAATCATCCCAGATAGCGCAAACCATTGTATCAAATCATTACCAACATCAAGAAAAGACAAGAACTTGCGAAACCTACGGCTCTGGTACCACTTGATGTGTTTGTATTCCCGATCCTTTGCATGTGGGCTCAGAATCAAGGACAACGACTTGAGTTTGTCCCGACCTTGTAATTATCCTTGCTATTCTCAATGTTTACAATCAATTACAACCAAAGGTTTTGAATTTATTGCGGCAGAAAACAAGAATAAACAACAAAGCAACAAAAACTAACAAAGGAAACAGCAATGAAAGATGCGGCGGCTAGGCAGAAACGGGAGGCAACGACGGCGGATGAAAAGTGGTCGCTGCCGCTGCAGGGAGGGGGCGGCCGCCGCCTGACCTGGGTGTGAAGACAACAACGGTGTTCGTTCTCTCAAGCGACGGAAGCGCTTAGGGTTTCTGCGATGATTTTCTGCAGATTTTGTGTTTGTGTTTATGGGTTGTGTTTGGGGATTAGGGTTTGGTATCGGATGATTTATCGAACTATAACTTGAAGGCAAAAGCTTTTGGATTGGGGAATCGAAGAACCTTTTTAGCCAAAAAGGTTTCTTCAATATTAATTCCAATCTGATTTTTATTGAATGCCAAAGAACGTTTAAATAGAATCCTAATCTCTATAAACCCTAATATGTGGCCAGCCATCCTTTACAAAAGGATATACTTGGCTGACCTAATTCTAATATAATAATACAACTAAAATCCTAAATAGATAAATCATAAAAAGATGATAATTAAGAAAGCCTAAGGATAGACTCTCCTAACCATCTTATTTAGCCTAACTAAGTAATACTATAAATAGGACATTCCATAAATATCTCCAACTAACATAGAAGTTACTAAAAATGGAAAGAACCTAAAAACTAATAATAATTATTATTATTATTAAATAAATAAATAAAAATATCTTTTCTTCAAGCCATGGTGGCGCCTTCTTCTTCCTCTTGAGGACGACACTATTTGCCATCAATAGCCCTCGAATCGGTCTTGAGAGCTCGCCTGGATCAAGATCATTGTTTTACCCACATAAGGCCATCTTGATCAGCATCATTGTGATACCACTTGATGCGTTTGTATTCCCGATCCTTCGCCTCTGGGCTCGGAATCAAGAACAACGACTTGAGTTTGTCCCGATCTTGCAATTATCCTTGCTATTCTCGATGTTTAAAATCAATTACAATCAAAGGTTTCGAATTTATTGCGGCAGAAAACAAGAATAAACAACAAAGCAACAAAAATCAACAAAGGAAACAACAACGGAAGATGCGGCACTAGGCAACAACAGGAGGAAGCGACGGCGGATGAATAGTGGCCACGGCCGCTGTAGGGAGGGGCGGCCGCCGCCTGGCCTGGGTGTGAAAACAGCGAAGGTGTTCGTTCTTTCCAGCGACGGAAGCGCCTAGGGTTTCTGCGATGGTTTTCTGCAGATTTTGTGCTTGTGTTTATGGGCTGTGTTTGGGGATTAGGGTTTGGTATCGGATGATTGGTCGAACTATAACTTGAAGGCAAAAGCTTTTGGATTGAGGAATCGAGGAACATTTTTAGCCAAAAAGGTTTCTGCAATATTAATTCCAATCTGATTTTTATTGAATGTCAAAGAACGTTTAAATAGAATCCTAATCTCTATAAACCCTAATATGTGGCCAGCCATCCTTTACAAAAGGATAGACTTGGCTGACCTAATTCTAATATAATAATATAACTAAAATCCTAACTAGATAAATCATAAAAAGATGATACTTGAGAATGCCTAAGGATAGACTCTCCTAACCATCTTATTTAGCCTAACTAAGTAATACTATAAATAAGACATTCCATAAATAGCTCCAACTAACATAGGAGTTACTAAATATGGAAAGAACCTAAAAACTAATAATAATAATAATTAAATGAAAATATCTTTTCTTCAAGCCATGGTGGCGCCTTCTTCTTCCTCTTGAGGACGACACTCTTTTCCATCAATAGCCCTCGAATCGGTCTTGAGAGCTCGCCTGGATCAAGATCATTGTTTGACCCACAGAAGGCCTTCTTGATCCGCATCATTCTCCCCTTCTTAGCTTCAATTCGTCCTCGAATCGAGTCATTGAAGAGCAGTGGGGAAGGAGCAGCAATCAGAAAGTAACTTCCCTGAGCATCAACTTGAGATGGCGTCAGCAGAACTCGAGGCATAGAAACCTCAAAAACAACACCTGTCATAGCGATCATTGAGCAATCAAAAAGAACAACATCAATAGGCTCAATAACCCTATGAACTTCAGAATTCTCAACATTTGGGACATTCTCAAGAGGTACAATAGCTAACTCAAGAGAAGTGTCCCCAACGTCCTCATTGTCGTCGTCAGAAGCGACCAAAACATCCTGTAGAAAATTACAGCCAGATTGCAGATCAGATTCGGATGCTATCCCTGGGGATTCTTGCAGCGTGTGACCCACCGTTGGAAAGTTCATCGAGTAAGATTCGCAACAAGACTTAGATGAGGTGAATCCGAGGTTGGAGTCAACGGGAACCTGTGAAACAAGATCGGCGCGCTGTGCTGAATCCTGGGCAACGAATTCAACACTAGGCTCCATAGGCTCAACTACCTCATCATCGGTTGAGGAAACAACAAGGATATCCGCAACCCAAGCCTCCCTCTCTCGGCATTTTTCCTCTTCCACTCGTCGTCGTTCTTCCTCAGCCTCTCGTTGTTGGATAAGCCAAATCCGTCGGCGACGTTGAAGTTGTTGATGACGCCTCTCTTCGTCGATCTCCGCTTGCCGTTGAAGCCAAAGGCAGCGCCTTATAGCCTCTCGTTGTCGCTCTACAGCTTGTTGTTGTTGCAAAGCTCGTCTCTGTAACTCTCGGCGGCGTCGCTGTTGTGCAGCCCGTTCCAAAGCAAAGAACTCATCCAAGGGATCGGGATCATCATCCCAATCGCCCCAGATAGCGCAAACCATTGATTCAAATCGTTAACAACATCAAGAAAAGACAAGAACTTGTCAAACCTACGGCTCTGGTACCACTTGATGCGTTTGTATTCCCGATCCTTCGCATGTGGGCTCGGTATCAAGAACAACGACTTGAGTTTGTCCCGATCTTGCAATTATCCTTGCTATTCTCGATGTTTACAATCAATTACAATCAAAGGTTTTGAATTTATTGCGGCGGAAAACAAGAATAAACAACAAAGCAACAAAAACCAACAAAGGAAACAGCGACGAAAGATGCGGCGGCTAGGCAGCAACGGGAGGCAACGACGGCGGATGAAAAGTGGTCGCGGCCGCTGCAGGGAGGGGGCGGCCGCCGCCTGACCTGGGTGTGAAGACAGCGACAGTGTTCGTTCTCTCAAGCGACGGAAGCGCCTAGGGTTTCTGCGACGATTTTCTCCAGATTTTGTGTTTGTGTTTATAGGTTGTGTTTGGGGATTAGGGTTTGGTATCGAATGATTGACCGAACTATAACTTGAAGGAAAAAGCTTTTGGATTGGGGAATCGAAGAACCTTTTTAGCCAAAAAGGTTTCTTCAATATTAATTCCAATCTGATTTTTATTGAATCCCAAAGAACGTTTAAATAGAATCCTAATCTCTATAAACCCTAATATGTGACCAGCCATCCTTTACAAAAGGATAGACTTGGCTGACCTAATTTTAATATAATAATATAACTAAAATCCTAACTAGATAAATCATAAAAAGATGATAATTAAGAAAGCCTAAGGATAGACTCTCCTAACCATCTGATTTAGCCTAACTAAGTAATACTATAAATAAGACATTCCATAAATAGCTCCAACTAACATAGGAGTTACTAAATATGGAAAGAACTTAAAAACTAATAATAATAATGTTAATAATAATTAAATAAATAAAAATATCTTTTCTTCAAGCCATGGTGGCGCCTTCTTCTTCCTCCTGAGGACGACACTCTTTGCCATCAATAGCCCTCGAATCGGTCTTGAGAGCTCGCCTGGATCAAGATCATTGTTTGACCCACAGAAGGCCATCTTGATCCGCATAAGAAACTAAGGACAAGATGGAGCGGACCTTTCAAGGTTCATAAAATTTTCCCTCAAGGAGCGGTGGAGTTACTTTGCGACGATGGTTCCACCTTTATGGTAAATGGCCGCTGGGTGAAGAAATATTATGACAAAGAGGACCCGGAAGAAGAGATTCGTGACACCTTGGCATTGAACTAGCATAAAGAGGGAAGTATGTCGAGCTAGCGACTTAAACTCAAGCGCTTCCGGGAGGCAACCCGTTCTTTTCCTTTTCTTTTTCTTTTTGTTTTTAGTTTATTTTATATTTCTAGATTATTCGTGGCTATTTTATCTAAAGTAAACTAGGAGATCGAGTCCAGAGAAGAGGTCGATATCGACCTTTGACGTCGATATCGACTGGCCGACAAAGATCAGTTCGAGGAAATACTCTCGACTCTCAGAGGGAGGTCGATATCGACCTCTATGGTCGATATCGACTACAGCTGGAGGTAAGTGCCAGGTCAGATTTTATTTTCTTTTTCTTTTTTTTTATTTTCGTTTTTTATCTTCTTTTTAAACACCGACTTCTGCACTTCAACCCCACCCTCACCCGATACCCTAGTCTTCTTTTTCATCTCCCTCAGCCGCCATTCTCTCTCTCCCCCTTCATCTCTCCTTTCTCTCTTCTCTCTATGCGTAGCACACCACCACAGCACCACTGTCACCCATCTTAACCACCAGATCCGGCTGCCTCCTCCTGTACAACCCCGACAGCACCCTCGGTTTTATCTCTCTTCTCTCGCTCCTGCTCCCTCTCTCGTTTTTTAGCCCTCCTCGCCCAGATCTACTCTTTTTCGACCAAGAACCTCCGAATCCGGCCACCTAGGACCGCCGGCGAGCCCGCTGTTGCAGCGTCGAACGAGCAACTGCCCAGATCCGGTCAATTTCGACCTTAAACCCCGATTTCGACCTCCGTTCCTGTTCTGCAATTTTTGTTTCGTTTTCTTTGCAGTTTCTTACATCTTTCCCCCTAATTTTCGACACTCTTCTGGTATGATTTCTTACCCTCTATCTATTTTTACAGATTTATGTTCGCAGCGGGGGGGGGTAGTGTAGGAGATTCAAATAATTTAAATAAACAATGCACAACTAGGCTAACTCCCTATCCCAAACAAATAATACAAGAATCCCCTCCCTTGTAGTAGTAGGGTAATTTAGAATCGAAACCACGAGGAGGTATGTCAGCGCTTCCCTTGTTGTCCTCACGATCAAAGCTTTCGACCTCAGAAGACACTCGATATCGAGTAATCTGGTCAATATCGACCCCAGTTCTGGTCGATTTTGTAACGGCCCGGATATAAATATCCGGGATACGTTTCGAAGGTCGGATGCCTTCGTTCGGATGTTGCAATTCAGGTACGGGTCGAGGTTCCAAACCTCTAATCAGTCGAAGTTTCATAAATTCAGTTTAAACAAAAGTGAAGCGGGAATACGATTTAGATACAAAAGCCACGGCAAGGCCGGGTCAAAACCAAAACATCATTCTAAAGTCATATGGCCAGATTAGCGGGGTTAGACAGATTTCTTTGCAATCGCCGGGGGACTTCCCACGCCATATAAACAGGGAGCAATCATACCTAAAAACATTGGGTGCGAGTGGGGTCAGACCGAGGCCCCAACCCGCTCTGTCCAGCAAGCGAACATACACATACGCTAATAATAAGGATGATGCAGATGCGGAAATTAAATCACACTAGCATGATCCTAATTTACAATATGCGAGAAATAACTGTAAAGGCACCCAAAGAATGCCAAGTGGCATGTCCCTCTCCTACCTCTGCACCCCTTTCCGTTAGTGCAGAGACCGGCCGGTTCGATGCTATAGCATATCATATCTCATCATCATAACATAAATTAAAATAAATAAATCATGCCCGATGGTGCTGGGCTATCATCATGCTCATATCGACTCGATAGAGTCAGGGCACCCGATGGGGCTGGGCTACCCTATGACCCTAGCAAAGACTCTAGGACTATCACAGATACGGCCGTTCTGTTTCATACGCGTAAAGAAATAGAATGCTCAATCACAAGTGCAACCTAGCATGATACTACATGGCATGCTTTAATGCTTATGCAACACCTAGTATGTCATACATTCACAAGCCGGTAATCTCTTTCGAATCTGAGTAAGCCCATAAAGGAACTTACCTGAATAAGCCGAACAGCAGAGAACAAGGCAGAAGCAGATTCCAAGTAAGAGTCACCAATAGCAAGCAATGTCCAACATATCACAATCACCTAATAACATACAAATGCATAAGTCTATCTAATTCACTCAAGGCGCCCCTAACTATCATACATCTCTTTTCATATCTCATTTCAGATTATTCCATCTCATTTCATCACAAACCATATCTCATTTCATGCTCGTCTCATCTCATCATCTCATTTTCAAAACAACATCTCAAAGAACTCAACTTAGGAAATCAAACAAATCTCTTAAAATCACTTATCCAAATTCCGACATTAAATACTTAGGCCTTAAACCAATTTCCCAAAAATCATGTTTAAATCCTCGTAACTCCTCATATTTATAAATCATATTTATAAACCAAATCCAACAATTCACCTTAAAATTCCTAACTTACATAGTTAAATCCTCATAAAATGCATCATATATAAATAATCCAATTAATATTATTTTAAAACAATAAACAATGCATATATAATGACTAATTTTTCATAATATATATTTATAACCAAATCCCAAAATAATAATAATATCCAATAATTTAACACTTACTATCCATAAAGTCTCAAAATAATAATCATAAATATATTTATAACTCCTTATCAAATAATAACACTTTTAAAACCTTTTTAAATATAATTATAAATAATTTCAGAACATATAAATATATCTATTTTCCTAAAATCAGAAATAATAATTAACATCATATATATATATATAACATAACACAAAATATATAATAACATATACAAAATAGCAATAACCACCCAACTCAAGCAGCCCAGCCCGAAAGAAGGGGGAAGAACCCGGAAGGTGACCCAACCCAACAACCCAACACTGAAACCCGAATGCCAAGCCCGAACCCGCCCCAAGAATGTTGAAGAGAGGAGGAAATCCGGATGAGGAGATCCGGATCCGGGAGAAGATTAGGCCCAAGCCCATCTCACACACTCGTCTTCAACCTCTCATAGAAGAACAGAGCCTTGCTCGACGACGGAAGAACGGGAGAAGGAAAGAGAGGCCCCCCCCGCCAGCGGTTTGTCAACCCAGCCACCCCCAATCCGACCAATAACCCAAATCGATCACGACCAACCGAAAACGACTCAAACGTAGTCAAGGGAGGAGAGAAAACGGAGCTCACCGAGGATTTGATTCTCGCCGGAAGTTGTGCTCGGGGAGGCGCATTCGGGCTCGATTCGACTCCGACGAAGGTGGATTCGTGTTGATCTTGGCCTGGATCGACAATAGATGGTGAAAGGTGGATTCTTATGGTCGTTTTGAGTGAAAGGATGGCGACAGGAGTCTTACCACTCTCCGGGTTCGAAAACAGGGCTCGGCCTCGGGGTCGGCGGCTCCTGGACGGCGCTGCAGCTCCGGGGCTCGGCGTCGGCTGCTCCAGGGGGTGTCGTCGGTGGTTCCAGGGCTCCTGGGCTGCTCAGCTTGGTGAATGAAACAAGGGCTAGAAGGTGGGGCTGTTGGGTACTTTGTCAGCTCGCAACGGCGATGGTGGAGGCGCGGGGCTGAGGTGGTGTGTGGGGGGGTCTGAAACCAAAAAAGAGGGAGAGAGGGAGGAGAGGTTGGTGAGCAATTGTGGTGTTTGGGATTCAGAATTAAGGAGGAGGGGTGGGAGGCAGGGGTGTACAGGAGGAGGGAAGAATACAAAGAAGAGGGGGGGACCATGACAGTGCTACAGGACCCGGAGAGAGAGAGAGAGAGAAGAAAAGAAAAGAAAATTAAAATAGAAATTAAAAGAGGTCCCACAAGATATTTTGAATACCCGACAAATATCCTGAAACCCGCTCGCCCAAACGAATCCCGACTAAAACAATTTTAATTAAATTTAATTTACTAATCTCAATATAACGGAATTAAATTAATTTCAATCAAAACTCGGAGTTTAAATTAATCTTTATTAATACTCGATCTTGAAAGCGAAAAAATCGAATCCTGTCAAAATCCGAAATTTAAATGATGCCGGAATAACTAAAATCCAAAACTTACGCTCGAGAACGGGTTTTATTCCACTTTTACAAATTGAAATACATACTAACATATTTAATTAAAATAATAATATAATATATATAAAATATATATCCAGTCTTTACATTTATCCACCTCTAAAAACAAGTCTCGTCCCCGAGACTAAAATCATTTTAAAGCAAAGGGGATGAAGTTTTAAAATCGGTGAGTCCGAGTACCATGTCCAAGGATCTTGTAATCGTCTCGGTTGCGTCTTCCGAGACTCTCACAACATCCTAGTCACGGTCGTGACATCTCCAATTGGTCTTGTCAAGTGTGTAATAAGCGCCCTTATTACATCCTCGCTTCGACTTTTCGGAAGTACCACAACTCTAAAAGCATTATAGCGTCCGACTAGGTCTTAGCAAGCAATCTATAAGCGCCCCTATACAATGCTTGTATCCACTTCGTGAGACGTCATAATGTAAATCCAGTTCGTAAATCCTTAAAGCGTTTGTAAATAAAAGGATTGTCATCCAAATCATTGAAACTCTCAACTTCTTTAAAACCCAAAGTTGGCCATTTTCAAAGTCGTTCAAAATTTTCAAATTCAACGTTTAATCAAGCAACTTTACACTAAAACAAGTCAATTCCTTTCAAATCAAGATTTTGTCAAAACTCTTCCGAAAACCAAAACAGCTTCATACGTACCAATCAATCAAATTCCGAGGGTAGGAGGTGGAGTTATCCACCTCTAAGGGCTAATCCCATATTCTCTTCCTAGTTTCCAGAATCGAATCAATCTATCAGTCTCAATTCAAGCAAGATGCATAAGCCATAAGAAATGCATAACTGTATAACCAACCAATCTCCAATCAATACATCATGAGGCAAGTCTCAACATATACCATCGTAGTGCCACAAGGTCACATCACATCTCCAGATCATACCAAAGGTCATAAAAGCATTTCTCATCACATAATTAGCGAACCAAAACCCATTGTCAACACATCAACATATCAAGGTCAGGTTATTAAGATTCAGCAAAAGGAAAGGTCAGTCAATGTGTGAATCACCAAAACGTCAGCATACTCGCAAAACATCAACTCAACTCATACAATGTCATATAACGATCACTTAGCACTCACACTCCATTATCTCATATATATAAGTCAGATTCATGATCCAAATCAATATTCATCATTTAACATCTCCTGATCATAATATAACATCATGCTCTCACATAGCAACATATCATTATTTCACGATTCATACAACACATCATAACCTGCTTCTAGAAAGACATAGTAGGATCGCAGTGGGTCATTATATCATGAGTATAGTTGTCACTACCAATTATGATTCAATATTGCATATCAACATGGAATATCATGCCGCAACAGGTTCATCATGGTCGCTATCTAATATCATGCCAGGTCATTTTAATAAATCACATAATCAAGAAAGCTTTCACATCATCACCAGGCCAAAATAAACGCAAACCCCGCTCGCTCGATTTCAATTCCTACATCAAAACCAGCCTCATCTAGATTCATCAACCTCAGCTCAGGTAACATCCTCAAAAGAAGTCCCAATTCATTTCAATACCCTAATCTCGCCCCTCATTCCACCAAGAACTCTCGCTAGCAATCCACCTCTAAGAATCCACTACTATCTCTAACCTCACACTCGAGGGTCCTCTCATACTATATCCTTCGTACTTTTAAAAGCCATTTCTTACACTTCCACGCTTCCCAAGATTTCACAAGCATCATGCCCTGCTAACCGCACATCCTCTAGTAAAATTCCTCGATCACCGCCTAGCCGACCTATTCCTAACCATACTCTTATCCGAGATTCACCTAGGAGCTCATCGAAATCATCAAGCATTACCTCTTATAATTCCCGAACCCACTCGGTCCAACCTAAGTCAACACCCCTCTTCTGCAACTTTCTCTTACCACCGTCGATCATTCAAATCACTCAAAGCCTTTCTCCACTCTCTGACCACTCAACCAAAAGGACCACACTCACATGTTCAAAGAAGAAGCAATCATGGACATTATTGCACATAAGGACTACATCATATCAACTAGCATCATTAAGCATTGCAACAAGTATCAAAAGTCTTAAATTACCGTCATGCTCAACAAGTACTGTAAAACATCATATATGAACCTAATCGAATCAAATTAGCAAGTTTCATCATAATCTTAGCTAATAACCAGTTCAGATTCTCGGCATTTGCAGTTCACACTATATAGGAAAGGAATTTAGATCATGCTTAGCAACTCAGAATGGCATCACATCAAGTCATCAAGGTACATGAGGATTGTAAGGCATCGAATCGTAGCATCATAGTCAACAGACAATCAAGCAACAGTCATCACATGAACAAGCAACTTTCAACATCAAGTCAGTGCAATATCATCATCAACAAGCTCAGAAAGGGTTAGCAATTTGAATAGAGGGCGCTCCCACCTGCAAGTTACATCGTGCTCAACAATCGTAATCCACAAAGCAAGCTCGTTCCGTCGACATTATCGATCCTGAGGCCCGTGGGTTATGGGCCCACACTTCCGCTGCGCTGCTCTATCGCTATTCGTCTTCCATGCGGTCGCTCATCCAAAATAATACGTAGAAGTTTAAGTTAGCGGAGATAGGGGAGTGACGAGAGTGGACGACCCAATGTTCCTTTCGGAGACGGAATAGACCAAAGCTAAAGACGACATGACTAGAGACAAGACTCCGACTCGGGTATAGTAACGATGCCTTTATGGAGTCCATTAGGTTACAACTTGTGACAAACAAGCATGAATTCATTATGGAGCATATCAATCGCATCAATCCACACTAACATGTACCTATCTCGGGGCAACATTCGTATTCATATCAAAGACACAATCAAATCCGATGTCGATGTATGTGAAATAAGCTAACATTCTAGTATTCCATGGAAACAGATATGCCAATTAACTTCAAGCAAGATGGGCGGAACCAACAATGATCATATATAATTTGAAGTCATGCGGAATTTAATGGAGATAACGAGCATCATGTATATGAACAATGTAGGAACAGGGTATACACATCAACAATTGAGTCCAACTATATCATGGCAAGATATATTATATCAATCAGATGAAGCGTCATACGAGGACACATAAGAGTAGCATAGCAATTATCACATATATGAACAATGTACAAGTTTGGTGTATGCATCATACGAGATCATATAAAGGGCAACATAGTAACTACTTCACAATGCTCATATGTTAGGTCAAGCATGGCACGGAATCATATGACGGGATACATCTAGAGAGCATGGGTCCTACATGATACTAGCAATATATAATGTGATACAAGCATAGTCAAGAGTCATTAAGAGGAGTTCAACATGATATTCACGAAACATGAGGTATTTTCAAAAGTAACCAGAAGGACATCATGGGTGCTAGATTATAATCATTCTAAGAACGAACCATCATAGAGTACATATATGGTACAATCGTTGTCACATCATAGAACAAGTACAACATGTAATCATTTAGCGGGTCATATTGGAAATCATAAGCCCTACATGATACTAATAGCACACATCGAACATGAGTACAACTAAAGTAAATAAACTAGGTTCATTACGGTATTCATGCGTCATGTGTATGCAAAATCAGGATATAGAGTGGTGTGTGATCAAGCGAGGAGTCAAGTCATGGGTTCATGCAAGCACGAGGAGCCATCATAGAGTAATAGACATCTTTACCATGTAAGCATGTTAGGTTTGATCATTACGGAAAGCTAGTCAATCATCGATTTCAACATTAACTCATCAGGACGAGTGAAACATGTTAAGAGAGCAGAAAGAGGAACAAGCCACACTATCAGGTACCTAGCTCGAGAGATAATCAACAACAATGTAGGTAATAGTAGAACTCGCACAAGTCGCAACCAAGGGCCCAACATGTTGCTAGTGGTCTAATATAACATATGGTGCATACATGCACTTGACTGGTTAATACGACGGTATGCAAGAGTTCATTCAATCACATCTCAACGACATAGTGGCACGAGAGGAAAACGCAACAAGGTATAGAGCAAGTCTAAGCAACATGGCGACATGACTAGAATGTGGGGACATGAGCTCAAATTGATGTATACTAGGATAGAACATGTATTTATCAAGACTCGTTCACACTATCATGTACCTAATCCAAGGGAAGCAGCAATCATATAGACTCATATCATGTGGTTCATGTTTTAAATCAATCATACAATCAATATGCTAAGTAAACATGCTATATCACATACAATCATGATAGAGGACAAGACACAACACGAGACTTAAGCAATGGGACAAGCATGGGTACAAAATGTCATACAACTACAAATTCACATTAAAGCTCATCATCGTAACATGTACCGGGAGTTACGTAGCATATAAGGCACGTCGACATCAATTTATAACACGTATCCACCAAGTAAGGGGCTCACTCTATCATGATACTAGAACCGAACTACCACACTATCATGGACCTATTCACAGAGAGGGCATCAATTATACAACTTCCTAGCATATGACATCTATAATCGTGTCCTAGTATGACAATGCAATATACTAAACAGATCATGTCGGGATGATATGGACATAATAAATGTAGTTCGAACATATATAATGGTCATCATGCGCATCAAATCACATAAGCACAAATTCACACTAAGGATCAATTGTAGGTCAAGGAGTAGTGCATATAGAATCACACAATCATGAACAGGGCAATCAAGATAACCCGATAGAAGTCCATAAGGGCAACATTGACTCTTCCCAACTGACTCATTACCCATCTTTCCCGTGGGACTCGGATGCGACTTTTCGTGACAAGAGGACACTAATGGATTGTCATAAGAATTGATAAGGACAGCCTTGTAAACATCTCACTCTCTAACTCGGAATTTCATCAAGGACCATCTTCCAATACTCTCTCGGACATCCTCTATATTCAATCATGATTCCCGACACCATGTGTTTACCAACCCGATTCGCGTGGAAGACCGATATTCGAAGGGAGGACTCGATTGAATTGTCAAAAGGGTTCATAAGGAAAGGGACGGTTTCATAAAAGCTGAGCTTGACCATATACGAAGAAGGGTACTCCCGCTATTCCGTTCGCACCAATCGTTCAATATTCATTCAATAGTTAGAACATAACAATCAAATCTTTAGCATATCAAGCACTCAACATAGAATCAGTCAATGCCACATATAACGACCTCTTTGGAGTCTTCCCGACCCATCTGTAAAGAACAAGCTAGTATTTCGCCTACCCGTTTCCGACTACATCCAATAGGGATGCCTATCGCCTTTTCTACCCACTCGATCCCTTATTAGTTGGTTCTCCTCTTTTATCATAAGCCAAGTTCATATTTAGTCCAATTGAGTTAGACATTTTAAGTTCATTTTGCCCCTTTAAAACGCTTTCAAATCTTCGAAATCCGTGGGCGGTTTTCCAAAACATACACCCGACCCTTGCGTACCCGAATTGCACAACCTCGCTCTGATACCAACTTTGTAACGGCCCGGATATAAATATCCGGGATACGTTTCGAAGGCCGGATGCCTTCGTTCGGATGTTGCAATTCAGGTACGGGTCGAGGTTCCAAACCTCTAATCAGTCGAAGTTTCATAAATTCAGTTTAAACAAAAGTGAAGCGGGAATACGATTTAGATACAAAAGCCACGGCAAGGCCGGGTCAAAACCAAAACATCATTCTAAAGTCATATGGCCAGATTAGCGGGGTTAGACAGATTTCTTTGCAATCGCCGGGGGACTTCCCACGCCATATAAACAGGGAGCAATCATACCTAAAAACATTGGGTGCGAGTGGGGTCAGACCGAGGCCCCAACCCGCTCTGTCCAGCAAGCGAACATACACATACGCTAATAATAAGGATGATGCAGATGCGGAAATTAAATCACACTAGCATGATCCTAATTTACAATATGCGAGAAATAACTGTAAAGGCGCCCAAAGAATGCCAAGTGGCATGTCCCTCTCCTACCTCTGCACCCCTTTCCGTTAGTGCAGAGACCGGCCGGTTCGATGATATAGCATATCATATCTCATCATCATATCTCATCATCATAACATAAATTAAAATAAATAAATCATGCCCGATGGTGCTGGGCTATCATCATGCTCATATCGACTCGATAGACTCAGGGCACCCGATGGGGCTGGGCTACCCTATGACCCTAGCAAAGACTCTAGGACTATCACAGATAAGGCCGTTCTGTTTCATACGCGTAAAGAAATAGAATGCTCAATCACAAGTGCAACCTAGCATGATACTACATGGCATGCTTTAATGCTTATGCAACACCTAGTATGTCATACATTCACAAGCCGGTAATCTCTTTCGAATCTGAGTAAGCCCATAAAGGAACTTACCTGAATAAGCCGAACAGCAGAGAACAAGGCAGAAGCAGAATCCAAGTAAGAGTCACCAATAGCAAGCAATGTCCAACATATCACAATCACCTAATAACATACAAATGCATAAGTCTATCTAATTCACTCAAGGCGCCCCTAACTATCATACATCTCTTTTCATATCTCATTTCAGATTATTCCATCTCATTTCATCACAAACCATATCTCATTTCATGCTCGTCTCATCTCATCATCTCATTTTCAAAACAACATCTCAAAGAACTCAACTTAGGAAATCAAACAAATCTCTTAAAATCACTTATCCAAATTCCGACATTAAATACTTAGGCCTTAAACCAATTTCCCAAAAATCATGTTTAAATCCTCGTAACTCCTCATATTTATAAATCATATTTATAAACCAAATCCAACAATTCACCTTAAAATTCCTAACTTACATAGTTAAATCCTCATAAAATGCATCATATATAAATAATCCAATTAATATTATTTTAAAACAATAAACAATGCATATATAATGACTAATTTTTCATAATATATATTTATAACCAAATCCCAAAATAATAATAATATCCAATAATTTAACACTTACTATCCATAAAGTCTCAAAATAATAATCATAAATATATTTATAACTCCTTATCAAATAATAACACTTTTAAAACCTTTTTAAATATAATTATTAATAATTTCAGAACATATAAATATATCTATTTTCCTAAAATCAGAAATAATAATTAACATCATATATATATATATATATATATAACATAACACAAAATATATAATAACATATACAAAATAGCAATAACCACCCAACTCAAGCAGCCCAGCCCGAAAGAAGGGGGATGAACCCGGAAGGTGACCCAACCCAACAACCCAACACTGAAACCCGAATGCAAAGCCCGGACCCGCCCCAAGAATGTTGAAGAGAGGAGGAAATCCGGATGAGGAGATCCGGATCCGGGAGAAGATTAGGCCCAAGCCCATCTCACACACTCGTATTCAACCTCTCATAGAAGAAAAGAGCCTTGCTCGACGACGGAAGAACGGGAGAAGGAAAGAGAGGCCCCCCCCCCCCCGCCAGCGGTTTGTCAACCCAGCCACCCCCAATCCGACCAATAACCCAAATCGATCACGACCAACCGAAAACGACTCAAACGTAGTCAAGGGAGGAGAGAAAACGGAGCTCACCGAGGATTTGATTCTCGCCGGAAGTGGTGCTCGGGGAGGCGCATTCGGGCTTGATTCGACTCCGACGAAGGTGGATTCGTGTTGATCTTGGCCTGGATCGACAATAGATGGTGAAAGGTGGATTCTTATGGTCGTTTTGAGCGAAAGGATGGCGACAGGAGTCTTACCACTCTCCGGGTTCGAAAACAGGGCTCGGCCTCGGGGTCGGCGGCTCCTGGACGGCGCTGCAGCTCCGGGGCTCGGCGTCGGCTGCTCCAGGGGGTGTCGTCGGTGGTTCCAGGGCTCCTGGGCTGCTCAGCTTGGTGAATGAAACAAGGGCTCGAAGGTGGGGCTGTTGGGTACTTTGTCAGCTCGCAACGGCGATGGCGGAGGCGCGGGGCTGAGGTGGTGTGTGGGGGGGTCTGAAACCAGAAAAGAGGGAGAGAGGGAGGAGAGGTTGGTGAGCAATTGTGGTGTTTGGGATTCAGAATTAAGGAGGAGGGGTGGGAGGCAGGGGTGTACAGGAGGAGGGAAGAATACAAAGAAGAGGGGGGGACCATGACAGTGCTACAGGACCCGGAGAGAGAGAGAGAGAGAGAGAGAGAGAGAGAGAGAGAGAGAGAGAGAGAGAGAGAGAGAGAGAGAAGAAAAGAAAAGAAAATTAAAATAGAAATTAAAAGAGGTCCCACAAGATATTTTGAATACCCGACAAATATCCTGAAACCCGCTCGCCCAAACGAATCCCGACTAAAACAATTTTAATTAAATTTAATTTACTAATCTCAATATAACGGAATTAAATTAATTTCAATCAAAATTCGGAGTTTAAATTAATCTTTATTAATACTCGATCTTGAAAGCGAAAAAATCGAATCCTGTCAAAATCCGAAATTTAAATGATGTCGGAATAACTAAAATCCAAAACTTACGCTCGAGAACGGGTTTTATTCCACTTTTACAAATTGAAATACATACTAACATATTTAATTAAAATAATAATATAATATATATAAAATATATATCCAGTCTTTACAGATTTCCTAGCGCAGTTCCTGCAGAAGACAAAAGATGCAAAGTCCACGTCGAGCAGAGACCTCGATATCGACGTTAGATCTCGATATCGACCCTTACAGTCGATTTCGACGCTTGTCACATAAACTGTTTTTGTCACCAAATTGTCGGAAAAGAGTCCGAAGAAAATAGAATGGGAAAGGAAGATGATCAGAAACAAAACTAAGACTTTTATGTTGATTTCAATTAATTAAAAAGCTTCCAAAGTCGGGGTTTCATGCCACAACGATAACAATGCAAGTTTTATGCAAAAGTTATGAAATTTAATGTCTTTCCGTCAAATAACTTTCGTTATCAACACTTAGGTGATTAGAGGCTCTCGCATAGTTCCTAAGAGTTACTATCCAATTCATGAGCAATTCAAGTTCACAATATGAGTGGCTTTCGCTTCAATAATGCAAATAATGAATCTCCCTAACTTTCGTAAAGGATCATGCATGGGGTAGAAGACGGAATCGCATAAAAGTCATACCTTTGATGCACTTACCTCACATTGCTATCGTCGGGCTCACCCCGACCCTAGAAGTGGGTTGACTACTCGCTCCTCATCATGCACATCATCATCATCATTGTTGAAAGAAAGATACTTTGAATTAAAACTTCGAAAGAAAGTACAACCGAACAAGCCACTCCGCTCTCGCTTTACAAACTTCACTCGACCTTCTCTATCTCTAACTCGTCACTACTCTCTATAAAACTGAATTGAATGTCAAATTGGATGTTATTGGATCCTAAACTCAGCCCTACTGGCTTCTATTTATAGATGTAGATAAAGACTCGAGACTTTATCTTTATTCTCTAAGATAAAAATTAAATAAAAGTAAAAACTAAAACTCTATAGTGAATCAGCCTCCTCATGATAAAACTGGTGTTGAAGATAAGAAATCTTGACTTTTGGATAGACGTGCAAGCTTTGGATAGATTTCTATCAAAATCTGAGTCGGATTCCTCTGTTGGCATGGTCGATATCGACCCTAGACATCGATATCGACCTCTTCAAAACTTTATCTCGAGCTCTCCTTCTCCTACTCGAACTAGCACTCGACTTCTATCTTGTAGCTCGATCTGGCAACATCGATATCGACCTTTAGACGTCGATATCGACCTCTCTATGTCGACATGCTCTGTTTCATTTCCTGCTCGATTCCTATGTTTCTGATGCACTCGATGTCGAGGTCCCCAGTCGATTTCGACATCTTCATAAGACTTTGAGTTCTTTTTCCGCTCTTCCAGATCTGTCCATTTTTATCCTGTTTTCTGCGAAATCACATAGAAACTCGTGCAGACCCATATATTTGATATTTAAGCATAAACTACACTAATCCCATGTTTTCCCATTAATATGCATGCAAAAGACGATAAAATGGACTTTTATGTGCATAGAAAATATGGCAATTTGCGCGCACATCAATTTACATGATTATTTAGTTGATTTTGGGAAAGAAATTGCATATTGAGTGTTTAGGGTTTGAATGATATTTGCGCGGGAAAGAGTAATTGCATGATATAGAGCTTTTATTTACGTCTGATTTTTTATATATGTGGGGCAAAAATCTGATTTTATATATATATATATAGGGCTTTTATTAAATCTGATTTTTTTTACATATGTGGGGCAAGAGTCTGAAATTTATTCGGTTTATTAGTGTTAAAGATTCAAAAAAATTAAGTTTATAAAAGTTGACAACTTTAGGGAATTTCTTGAATTATTTTTAGATAATCCTTATTTTGATGGTTAAAAATTGGTACTTTATCTTTATTTGATCGTTAAAATTTGGTTTGCAAGCTTTAGCACTTAACTTAGCCAATTTACCATTTCAAAATGTTTAGGCTAGTTTTCGAACGTAAGTATGGGGTTCTTTCTATTTTATACAAAGGGGAATTATCTTTGGAAATGTTTTCTTTTGCAGACAATGGTGAGAGCAAAGAACATCCCCCAGGACTCACTTCGCATTGAGGATGACCAGCAGAGTGCTTTAGCCACATATCTGATTCGCCAAGCCGGCAGGGCCCGCTGGTACCATTACCCTGATATGGTCCAGCTAAGGTTTCACACTGGAGTTCAGGAGGCATTCGAGAATGTCTCCCTGCAGCGGCTGATCGAACCTTTGGAGGCCCACTACCCCGTGCTGACAGGGGAGTTTATGGCTACCATGGAGATTCCTGACCGCACATCTACCGGCCGCCGAGTTATATTCCAGCTCGGCAACAGGTGTTTTAGGCTCTCGCTCGAGGAGATGAGCAACATCTTCGGGTTTATTCATACTTCCACTCCCTTCAGGGTCCATGACCCTAACGTCATCTGGAGCTACATTTCAGGGATCCCCTACCCGCTCCCACAGACTCTTTCACTTCCAGGGTCGCCAGCCCATTGTTCCGTGTCATCCTGCGAGTCCTAGCGAGCACCATATGGGCTAGGCCTGAGCTCCATCGCCCCACACACCGCGAGACGGAGACTTTGAGGCGGATGCTCTTTGAGAATGAGCCTTTGTCATTCCTATACTCTTGGCTCGAGCACATCCTGGACCGCAGACGCACGGCCAGCACAGAGATCCTGGATGGCTGCATGGTGGCTATCTTAGCCCAGGCCTTGGGTGTCCACGTTGAGATGTACACTGCCTATCAGCTTACTTACCTTGACTCTACTGTTTTTACGCCAGGGCGGAGTGATTTCAGCCGGCCCACTTGGATGGAGGCACCCCCAAACGGGGATGACTCTCCGACAGGATTACATGGATCTCCTGTTTGTCCCTGATTGGTACCAGTCCTGGATTGGGCAACCATATCACAAGAACATAGATCCGACTTATGATCCCACACTTAGGAGGAGGCCCCCGCTATACAACCATGAACTAGAGGTGGATGCCATATCCTGGGATGCGGACCCCCACTCTGAGGGAGCACAGCAGCCCCCAGCCTACTAGGGGGCATTGATGGCGGCGATGATGATGATGACGCCACAGACAATGCAGCTGGTGGTGGAGAGGGCCCGCAAGGGTCCCAACACACCTATATGCCTCCACCTCCTCCGACCTTCCAGTCCACCTACTCCACTCACTGGCAGGACGAGGTGACTGCCCGCTTCTCTAGGCTGGAATTGTCTGTCGCTGAGATCCGTGATGATTAGCGCCGCTTCGAGAGAGTGCTTGAGGGATTGGGCTCCTACATAGGATATACCTTCGATCAGCAGGGTCCTGGTACCTCTACATTTCCGCAGGGCGGCCCGACCTACTACCCAGGGTCAGCCCCTACACAGGATTGGCCCTTGCTTTTGCCGCCTCCTCCGCCTCCTGAGCAGTGATTTTTATTGAGTAAGTGAGCGTGAGGGTTTCCTTCCCTTTACTTTACTTTTTCAACAGTGAGGACACTGTAATTTTTAAGTATGGGGTGGGATTGAAATTGGACATTATAACTTCTTTATCTAGTTGTGGTTATGGTTAAAACTTGGCAACTTGGCTTGTATTTACCTTTTATTTTCCTTTTACTTTATTTTTATGCATTGCATCATGTTTAAAATTTTATGGATTTTAAAGTTTAAGTCCTTAGTCTTTTAGTTTGTTAGTTTTATAAAAATGTCAAAATCCAAAAAAAATAGAAAAATATCAAATATACAAAAAATGCATATTTACTCTTATGTTTATTTTTAAACCATACTTAGATATCCTATGATGAAAACTCAATAGCTGACTTGATCATGTAAATCCTATGGCATATTTGGATGGTTTAGCCTAAGTCCTTAAATTTTTTATGTAGATTGTGAACTTGTGATGAAATTGAGCACATATGATCCTAGGCTAAAATGCAAATCCAACAAAAATTGTCCTTGTGAGAATTTTGGCCTATAGGGAGAACATCAAAAATCCCTCCGCTTTCTTGAGTGAATTTACTCTTCCTATGCATCTCTAAATGTTGTGATAGTTATTCAAAGTCAATACATAGATATGTCTATGTTTACAAGAATTAAATGATTGAGGCATCTTTTAAGTCATTTTTATCCTCTCTTTACCTACCCTGCATTATCTCTGCTTGAAGCCGGAATATTAGCCTGAGCCTGAAATTGCAAACTCCACAAAAATTATCCCTAGCCGAATTGAGCCTGACCCTCATTTGGGAATTGAGACTTAGATTGGCTGGACTAATGCCTTGTGGAAAGAAAAGTGCATATTGTCCAGTTTTGAGCAAGGAAATTATGTGTTGGTGCATATTTACATCTTGTCATATTTTGTGAAAGGAGTTTTGGCTCACTATATAAATGCACATATTTTTGAGAGGCATATTAGATTTTGAAAGAGGGGTTGAGAGTATAGTTTACATCTTTTAGTGCATCTTTAGAGCATATTATAGAAAGATGAGTTGGGAAAGAGCATTATGGGAGATTGAGCTTGGAAAGTGCTACATTGAAGAGTTATGGTTTGGATATTGCAAGTGTTCAGATTTAGGAGTCTTGATTCCAGAATTATAAAAGCACCACATAGCCAAATAGTTCCACACCTTTTATTCCTTACCAAGCCCCATTACAACCCCGCCGAATGGAGTCTTCTTTGAAATCTTCCATTGAGTGAAAGTCCTCCTGATGGTTCTTATTGCATTTTCATAATTGGTTGCAAAGTGGATTTTTATAAATTACAATGTTTATGAGCTTGTGTTTGGAATTGAGTCGAGAGTTGATCTTCATAGCCTAAACACATGAGAGTTGAGTGCAAACACATTATCCCTGTGAGGTTGGATAAAAAATTGCCCATGCCTATGGATCGTCTAAATATGTGCTATGACATTAAATTCACTTGCTTTATTTTGCTATCGCTTATGATGTTGCTTTTGACAAGGGCGAAGACTAGAAGGGTGTGTTGTAGGTATTGGTTATTGCTTGGTTATTGCTTAAGGACAAGCAAGTCTAAGTATGTGGTATTTTGATGCACATATTTGTACCTATTTTATTCGCAAGTTCTGACTTCATATTTCATTCGATTTCTCAAACAAAGGTTGAAAACCAGAGGAATTTGTGTAGAATGAGCTAACGTGCAAGAAATAGAGTCTGCACAAGTTTTGGTTTGAATATGCAGGAATTGGATTGAAATCGGAGTCAAAACAAAGAAGCCAAGTGAAGCTGAGCAGAGGTCGATATCGACCATCAACATCGATATCGACTACAGTTGTCGATACAACCTCTGAGTGTCGAGATAGACCACACAGACCAACCAAGAAGGCACTCGATATCGATCACCTGACATCGATATTGACCATAACATAGACATCGAGTGGAGATGGACAAGTCGAGCAGAAATACAGACATCGATATCGACCTTACTGGTCGATATCGACCACACCTGACAGAAGATAGACACGTTTTCGAGACTCGGATTGTGAATTCTATCTTCAAAGCCACGAATTATCTTGTACTTTTAGATAGATAGCAGCTGAGATTTATCTTTACCTTTAAGTTTTATCAAGTTGTTTGGAGTTTTATCAAAATAAAAGACCTATCCTAATTGTTTGGATAGAGCTCATAGTTTAGATAGAAGTTATAATCCTTGGATAGCAAGGATTAGTAGCCTATAAATAAAGCCCTAGGGGCAGGTTTTTTAGAATCATCCAAGCAAGAAAGACAATAGCAATAGGCAATAAAAGTTAGAGTTTTAGTTTTGAGCTTTAAGGTTTCGGCGCTTACGATAGTTGGCGTTGAGATTGTAAAGATTCAAAGTTTTCCATTTATGCAAGTTTATTCAATTCAAAGCATGTCTACATTCAACATGAGCGAGTAGTTGCCCTTTCTTCTAGGGTCGGGGTAAGCCCGACGATAGCCATGGTGGTAAGGTTTGTATGTCACTAAAGAAGGTATCTTTTATCTCACTCTACCTTGTGCTTCATCTTTAAATGTGAATTTAAGGAACTCATGTTATGAAACTTGGGTAGTAATTAGGGTTTCTATTCGAAAGATTATAAACTCAATTATGACAAAGGTAGACGCAAATTAGGTTAAGTAATTGCAAGATCTCTTTTCCTATTTGCCGGTTTAGGTGAAAGCCTTTTCCTTTATGATGAAAGCATGCATCTTTAGTGATTTCTTACTTGTTTTATCATGGTTGTCGTCACGGTAATCCTTGGCTTTGGAAGATCTTTTCTTTCTTAAGTTTACATCCATATTTTCCTGTCGTTCGTTGAGTTATCGAAAAACCCAACATCCTTGTTTATTTCTATTCATTACTCCTTTGCCATTCTTAAATCTTCGGCCTTTCTTTGCCGACAAAAGAACTAACACCTTGCAGAAGAACATCGATATCGAGGTCAACATCGATATCGACCGAGGTGCCAGATCGACAGTCTTCTGAGTCGATCTCGAGTCTACTGAGTTACTGCTGCTGAAGTCGAAATCGACCCCCAACGTCGAAATCGTCCCTTCTGTATCGACTGGCAGACTTCTGAACCAGTCGATTTCACTGACTAACATCGATATCGACCTTTCTAGTTGATATCGACTTCCGTTTTTGTCTCTGCGGGTCTTATGTTACAGAAAGCATCGACAGCCAAGGTCAACATCGAGGTATGTGCTCGAGATCGAGGCTTCTAGTCGAACATTCAGGACTTATCTTCAACGCTATTAGGATCCCGCTGACACGCTTCCTCATGGATCGAACCTGATTCCCTACTACTATAGCGGGGAGTCTTGAATTTATTTGAAGAGGCTGCGAGTTGTATTGCTTTATATTTTATTATATATTTCGATATTCAATTCTCCCCACGTCAGGAATTAAGATTCCTAAAACTTTCAACATAACTCAAAACAACTCAAAAATTCATGAAACTCACATAAGAACATAAACTCTCAAAATATAAACAATAAGCTCTTAAAATATAAACTCTTAACCAAACATTTATCCAACTCTCATATGCAAAATAAATAAGGCTCTTATTTCTTTTCTCTTTTTTTTTCTGATTTTTTTTACAGTCATTATTCTTTTTTCTTTTGATCGATATGCATGAAATACAAATATGAGGAATAAATAACATAACATTACACCTTTCTCAAAACCATAAAAAATAAGAACTCACTCTAGCTTTTCCTTCAAAACTCAAAAGATTATCCATAACCAACTCAAAATCCTAATTCCCGAATAGGTAAGGCTTATCATAGGCTAGAAAACATGAATTTTATGGAGCTTCAAAGAAAAAGGCTAAACGCTCAAATTGGCTTCAAATAAAGACATAACATAGGGTAGGTATGGATAAAATGTGGCTAAGAACATGCCTATATAATACGTAATTTATAAGCAATGATTATGTATATAATCGCCCTGAAAAATAGATAACTATGTCAATACTCATAGATATATGCATAGAAAGAGTAAATCACATAGAAAAAAAAAGCAAAAGGGAAATATAAATGCAATCCCTTATAGGGCCAAAAATTCTCACGAGGACAATTCTTGTTGGATTTCAATCATGCCTAGGAAATTAGATCATACACACTCAATTACATATGTCAAATCATATCTCACAAAAACAATTTTCCAAGACATGGTCAAATCATCCAGAATTCCATTGGATTTATATGATTATGCCAAAGTGAAATAGAGGACAAAATAAGCTAGATGGGTATTTGAAAAACACATATATATGCAATGCATGATATTTTTGCATTTTTTACATTTTTCAATTTTTTTCTTTATTTTTTTACTTTAATAAGAACAATAAAACATAAACATGATGCATGATAACAACTAAAAACTTAAACGTAAACAAATAAACAAAAACATAAACAACTAAACATTAAACATAAACTAAACTAACATAAACCACTTCCTCCACACTTAAATGTTGCATTGTCCTCAATGCATAAACATAAAGAACAATGAAAGAAACTCGAGGTGAAGGAAGTGATACTAACCTATCACTGGGGATGCAGAGGGTGGAATTCAATCTGACGGGGAAGATCAGCAAGTATGTGCGCCAAAAGAGTCATGATATCAGTAATTCTGGTAGAGATGGCCAAGAGAACTTTCTTATGCTTCTTTTCCAGCTCTACCACAGGGTCAGCATTTGCAGTAGCAAAGTCTACTCCTTCATCTTCAGCGTGATCATCTCCTGTTATCGAACCTGTTGATTCTGGATCGTCCTTCTCCGAAAGGGTCACAAATTGCATAGAAAAGCTATAATAACTGAGCTTAAAATCAACAAGCTTTAAGTAGAACGGCAGCTTCGCAGGAAGGTACAAATAGTACTCTCCATGATCTCCAGCCGTCCATCTGAAATGCTCCTTTCCATGAGGATAATGAACCTTCACAATAATGCCAGACCAAGTTAGAGTGGCAATATCGTAAACAAAGTCATCGTACAAAGGTTATACTTCATCCAAACAAACACCAAGATGATGGGCAATCAATGTTATTAGTCCTCCAAAAGCTATAGTGTGATCTGCGTGCTCATATGCAGTACTGATCATCTCAACACAACTCCCTAAAAACAATTGAACCCAATTTGGAGTTTTCATAGCTTGAGGATTTAAACAATAAGTATGAGACCAGCCTCTCAAGGATACTAACTCAGGGTCAACCAAGCCAAAGAACACAAAGCTCGACACCCTATAGCACAATCTCAACGCAGGGTGGGTGATCATATAGTCAAAATAGTCACCATCCTTCCCAAAAGGTCGTCTAGTGGCTACAACCCAAGTCTCATGTGCAAGAGGATCCACTAACGCCAAGGTCCAAGGACATGAACACTTCCTGGTGACTCCTAAAGCTTGAGCAATAACATCCTTAGTCACCAAGAATTCCTTTCCTCTCATACAAAAGTGAATCACCTTGTCAAAAGATAATCTAGGGTGGCCAGGAATTCTCTCACCAAGGCAGGATAAGTGGCTACACTAAGCTCAACAAAATAACCAAATCCACCTTTGTCAAACAGCTCAGAAACATGCTCGAATAAGCCAAGACGATGCAACATCTCCACATCAAATAATATCGTCGAGCGATAATTCCTACTGCCAAGGTTAACCCAACGATCCTCCTACTCCTCAATCAAGTACGTTGGTTGTTCCATACTAGGATCCAAAGATATAGTGCTCGAGACAAACGAAGAACACAAGAGAACTCACAAAGAATCGAGAAAACACCCTCACTACAACGACGGCGGGCGCCGGCCTGGGGGTGGCGGGCGCTGTTTGATGATGATCTCGAAATCCTGAATTTCAAAATCGCTATCCGAATGTCGAAATCCCTTCCAATTGCTTCCTTGAAGTACAAAACTTGGTTTCAAATCCCTCTTTTGTGAAAAAGATGGTCATGGTGGTGGAAAGGCTTGAATTTGATGGGGGTTTAGGATTTGGGGTTTGAAATTGATGGATGAAGGGTAGTAAGTGATGGAATTTCTAATTTGGGGCTGAAGATGGGATGAATGGATGATGATAAATAGGAAAAATCAGGCTTTTTAATTGAAACTCGAGGAATTAGGATTTTGGAGTTTGGATTTGAGTAGAAGGGTTTAGGGTTTTTTGTGTTGCTTGGAGAAAAAGTTTGAGAAAGATGGGAAGATAGAAGATGGAAAGTATCTTTATCGAAAGGATACGGACAAAAAAATATAGTATAGATAAATTTAAGATCCTATGTCATTTTTTAAAATATAGCCCGTGTCTCACATCGATGGAGCGACGGGAGCTGGTTCGTCAGTGCTCCACTTCCGTTCTTTTCTTCCTTCAAACTTTCCTAAAAGTTAGTTCTCACCCAAAATCTTGCAACAATACAGCAAATAGACTTGTCATTGAATTAAAAAACAAATGCAAAAACCAAATAAAACTACCTACTTACCTTGGGTTGCCTCCCAAGAAGCGCCTTTGTTTCACGTCTTTGGCTCGACGTGTTTCTCTTCTTGGCTCAAATCACTCCACCAGGGTCCTCTACACTTGACCTTTTCTTGAAAAGCAAAGGCACCTTGGGAAGGTGCAACGCTCTATCCAAGCATTCATCCATTTCTTCAATCAATTTCTTCTCTTTAACTTGGATCTTCCATGGAGGTTGTCCTGAAATTGCGAAAACCTCCATATTATGAGGAATTAGCTTTTCATAGGGTAGAAAAATAGGTTCATGTGGACTAAGCACACTTATAATCTTCATCTTAAGCTCTTCTTTCCATATACAAGATTTCACATTATTAGAAGATTCAATATTGAATAAATATTTTTCCTTAGGACTCTTTAACAACTCCTTAGATTTATCCTTGTAATCGACATTGTTAGCGTTAGGAACATCCAAAGAAGTTTTAGGGGAAAGCTTTATAGGATCATAAATAGAAAACTCAATCTTTCTACCTTCAAACTCCATGGTCAGTGAACCTTCACAGCAATCAATCTTTGTCTCAGGCGTTCCCTGTTCCATATCTAACACAAAGAAATCAGCAGGAAAAATTAAATCATCAACTTTCACTAGAACATCCTCAACAACTCCTATAGGCTTTAATTGAGATCGATCAGCGAGTTGTATTGCCACAGTTGTTTCTGTCATAGCATTTAAACCCAATAACATGTACAAGTTATAAGACATAACATTAATTGAAGCTCGTAAATCCAACATAGCTTTTGTGAATTTAGTATTTCCAATTGCACATGGAATCATGAACATACCTGGGTCTCCGCACTTTTCAGGCAATCTCTTTTGTAACATAGCAAAAACATTCTCATTTAAACTTACCTTTTCTTTTCTCCTCATCCTTTGCTTTCTTTTCATAGTGCATAATTCCTTCAAAAACTTAGCATATCGAGGCACATAGATAATTAAATTCAAAAGTGGAATATTTAGCTCACAATGTGCAAAGGTATCATATAAGATTTTCTCATCTTCCCACTTCCTATTAGCTCTCAAGGCATGTGGAAGGGGTGGTTCAGGCTTATAAACCTCTGAGGACAACTCATTATATAAGACCAGAATTTTAAATAAGTATTTAATCGGTAAAATTGGAAAGTTTCGGAAAACCCATCCTCGACCGCATTTCTAAAATTGGAAAGTATGTAACCACTCTCTCCCACTCATTCTCTCTTCTTCTTCCCACTAGTATCTTAATTGTTTTGTCTTTATCTTCATAAAAACCCTAAGGTGCCACTATAAAGGGAAAGCGCCAATCCCCAAAATTCCCATAAAATCATTCTAAAAATCTGAGCCTAGCTCAGCCTCCCTACTCTCTCTCTTCATCATCCATTCAAAAATCAAAAACCCTAAAAGTTTCAACTTTTCACCTCTTTAATCCATCTCCCTCACTCTCCACTCTTCATCTCTTGTTTCTCCACCACCAAATAGCCCTAAAACAAAATCAAGAAGACCTCATCTCAAAGATCTAACCCAAAAATCGGAGTCAGAAAGAAAATTCCATTGAAAAACCAGGTTTCTGCCCCTGTCGCCGCCACGAGTTCTAAGTCACTGATGTGCGCGCATATTGCCATATTTTCTATGCACATATGAATTCATTTTGTTGTCTTTTGCATGCACATTAATGGGAAAACATGGGAATAGTGTAGTTTATGCTTAAATGTCAAATATATGGGTTTGCACGAGTTTCCATGTGATTTCGCAGAAAACAGGATGAAAATGGATGAATTCAGAAGAGCGGAAAAAGAACTCGAAGTCTTCTGAAGAGGTCGAAATCGACTGAAGACCTCGACATTGAGTACATCGAGACATAGGAATCGAGCAGAAAGGAAACAGAGCATCTCGACACAGAAGAGGTCGATATCGACGTCTGGAGGTCGATATCGATGCTGCCAGATCGACCAAGTTGATAGAATTCGAGTAGGAGAAGGAGAAGCTCGAGATAAGATTTTGGAGGGGTCGATATCGAGTGGAAGGGTCGATATCGACCATGCCAACAGAGGAATTCGACTCCGATTTTGATAGAATTTTATCCAATGCTTGCAATATCTATCCAAAGGTCGAGATTTCCTATCATCAACATCAGGTTTATCATGAGGAGGCTGATTTCACCATGAAGTTTTAGTTTTTACTTTTTATTTATTTATTTATTTATCATAGAGAATAAAGATAAGGTTTCGAGTCCTTATCGTCATCTACAAATATTAGCCATTAGGGCTGAGTTTAGGTATTCAATTCATCATCCACGCACGCAGAGAATTCAGTTTTCAATAGAGAGAATTTGTGGAGAGAGAGAGAGAGAGTGGCCGAGTGGAGTTGTAAAGCGAGAGCGGAGTGGCTTGTTCGGTTGTACTTTCTTTCGAACTTTTAATTCAAGGTAGCTTTCTTTCAATAACAATGATGATGATGTGCATGATGAAGAGCGAGTAGTCAACCCACTTCTAGGGTCGGGGTGAGCCCGACGATAGCAATGTGAGGTAAGTGCATCAAAGGTATAACTTTTATGCGATTCCGTCTTCTACCCCATGCATGATCCTTTGCGAAAGTTAGGGAGATTCATTATTTGCATTATTGAAGCGAAAGCCACTCATATTGCGAACTTGAATTACTCATGAATTGGATAGTAACTCTTAGGAATTATGCGAGAGCCTCTAATCGCCTAAGTGTTGATAACGAAAGTTATTTGACGGAAAAGACATTAAGGTTCATATTTTTAGCATGAAACTTGCATTGTTATCGTTGTGGCATAAAACCCCGACTTTGGAAGCTTTTTAATTCATTAAATTCTTCATAAAAGTCTTAGTTTTGTTTCTGTTCATCTTTCCTCTCCATTCTATTTTCTTCGGATCCTTTTCCGACAAATTGGTTACAAAAACGGTTTCTGTGACAAACATCGAAATCGACCTTAAGGGTCGATATCGAGTACTAACATCGATATCGAGGTCTCTGCTCGACATCGACTTGCTGTTTTGTCTTCTGCAGGAACTGCGCTAGGAAATCGACCAGAACTGAGGTCGATATCGACCAGTATACTCGATATCGAGTGTCTGCTGAGGTCGAAAGCATTGATCGTGAGTACAACAAGGGAAGCGCTGACATACCTCCTCGTGGATTCGATCCTGAATTACCCTACTACTATAAGGGAGGGGATTCTTGTATTATTTGTTTGGGACAGGGAGATAGTCTAGTTGTGCTTTTATTCTCCTATTTTACAATACACCTCCCCCCTACAACCCCGTTAGCGAACAAATTGGCGCCGTTGCCGGGGAGGCAATCAATCGCCACCTAAGTTAACCACGATCTTTTTCTAAGCTTATTCTGCAGGTTTATGCGACGTTCTGATCGCGGACCTATCCTGGAACCAATTGACGAGCCTGAACGTTTCTACCATCTTCGCAACAAAGCAATTCGCATCATGGCTGACAACGAGATGCAGGCTGAGATCATAGAGCGGTTGAGAAAGGAAATCGAGGACCACAATGCTACAATCGCTGCTGAAAGGGCCGCTGCTGCTGCTGAGCGAGCCCGTGCTGACAGGGAGGAGGATGCGCGCAGACAAGCCCAAGAGCGGCTAAATCAGTATCCACAAACGGCGATGCAATACATGCATCCGCCCCTTCATGTTCCTGAATCTGCCATTATAATTCCTCACTCCAATTATGAACTGAAAATTAACTTCCTATCTGAGATTAAAAGAAATACTTTTGAAGGAAGACATAATGAATGCCCCCTGCAACACATCTCTACTTTTATGGACTTATGTGAAACAGTTGCTGATGGAGTAAACCTAGAGTATGTGCGACTAAAATCTTTTCGATGGTCTTTGGCAGGAAAGGCATTACAATGGCTTGAAAGTTTGGCTCCACGATCGCTAAGGACATGGGCGGAAGTGAAAGATGCATTCTTGAACAAATTCTTCCCACCTTCTAAAACGGCGATGCTACGACAAAGGATCACGGCTTTCAAACAAAAGCCAGGTGAAACCCTAGCACAGGCGTGGGAGCGCTTCAAAGACTTGCTGAGATCATGCCCGACGCATGGGCAACTTCCATATGTCATCCAAGAGATCTTTTATAACGCCCTTGATGCGCCGAATAAGGAGAGGATCAATTCATATACCTCCTATCGGTACATTGAGCTTACACCAACGGAGGCATGGGAGACCATTGAGAGGCTTGTGAACTTTGACAACACCTATGGGGCTGCTGCGGCCTATGATGCAAGGCCTGCCCCATCTATGCCACTATATGAGCCTCCAAGGGAAATAGATCCTGAAGTACGGCAACAATTCCATAACGATCAAACACGCCGCCTTCAAAAGCAAGTAAGGTTCCTGAGCAACAATCAACCTTGTCAGGAGTGTGGTTCAATAAGGCATAACACCAGTGCCTGTCCACATACTGAGCAAGTATCCATGGCGGAACAACATGAGGAGGTCAAATGGACGAGAGGCCCCTATGGAGGGGGCAATCAACAAAATTGGGGTGATCAAAGGTTCTATCAAAGGGATCCCCCAACCTATAGGGCACCAGGGCACCCTGAGCGGGAGACTAAGAAAGATGACCTGCAAATCATCCTTGATGAGATGCGGAGGAACCACGCTGAGTTCAAACAAGCCAATAACTCCGTCCATACTCAGCTGCAGGGCATAAATTCTAGACTTGGGGAGATCGACGTTTGGAAGCGCAACATGGAGACTCAAATGAGTCAATTGGCGGAAGCAATGCCCAAAGCGTCCGGATCACTCCCTGGATCCACTGTGCCCAACCAAAAGGGCAAAACCACAGGTCATATCGCGGCAGTAAATCTAAGGAGTGGGCGTCAATTACAAACGCCCGAGCGAAAAGTGGAGGAGAAGGAGCCAGAACAGACGTCGATATCGACCACCCCTGTTGATATCGACCAAAGTGACATCGATGTCAACCCTCCTGTCGATGTCGACCCAAATTATGCGTCACCACAGAAATTGACTCTTCTAGTCGATATCGACCCCACTGCTGCCGATATCGACCTCACTACAGCCGCAGGAAGGAAGAAGGTGTTGCCATTCCCAACTAGAAAGGTGACTAAGGACCCAGCGGAAAAGAAGTTCCAACGGTTCGTGAAGATGCTCCAAGGGCTTAATGTCTCTATACCATTCACAGAGGCACTTCACGAGATGCCATCTTATGTGAGGTTCCTTAAAGACATCTTGGGTAAGAAGCGATCGCTCTCTAAGATCGCAGAGGAATGCAACAGGTTGGAGCTACCACAAAAGCGGGCGGACCCAGGTAAGTTTTCTATCGCTATAGGTCTAGGTCAATTCAAATTTAATGCTTTAGTTGACTTGGGTGCTAGCGTTAGCATGATGCCACTAACCATTTGGCACAAGGTAAAGATAGGTCCTCTGGAGCCCGTGGATGCAAGATTATACATGGCTAACAATACCGTAGTTATTCCAACTGGGATAGTGACAGATGTGCCAGTACAAGTAGGTAAATTCTTTGTCCCCGCTGATTTCCTAGTTGTTGACATAGCGGAGGACCCTGCTTGTCCAATTATTTTAGGTAGGCCATTCCTAGCAACCGTCGATGCCAACATTAGCGTGAAGAAAGGATTGCTCTCACTCACAATTAGTGATGAAGTAATAGAGTATTCCTTCAACAAGACGGTGCAAAGTCAAGGGCCAATGGAGATAAAAGCCATCAAAGAAGCCCAAGTAGAGGAAGTTGAAGCAATCTTGAACGAAGGAGCTCAACAGGACATCGAAATCGACCCAGGTAAGTCGATATCGACCACTATTGTTCAAGATTTTGTGACAGGTCATAAGTATGGGGTCGACGGAGGAAAAGAGGAGACCTCGATATCGACCTCTGAGGGTCGAAATCGACCTGATCATATCGAGTCAAAACTCCCCAAATCGACTGATCCTACAGGTGTACAACAGGGGTCGATATCGACCTCTGCACATCGACATCGACCTGAGCCACAGACGGAGAAGAAGGTAAGTCAAGGTACGGATTCCTCTTGTTCAATTACAATTAAGGACTTATCATTATTTGGAAGAGGTGTGCCTTGGCATGTGCGTTTATGTAGGATATCCGAAGATGGTTCAAGCCAATATGAGATAGGAGACAAGGTCTATGTTGCCAAGTCTAAGGACCATTGGTTCCCTACAAGATTCAAGGATAAGAGCTTAGGACCATTCACGGTGAATCAAATCAATCCCGGGGGAATGCAGCTGCGGGACAAGAAAGGAGTGATATTTGAGGCCCAAGCCACATGGGCTCTGCAGATGCCACCTTGAAAAGCGCAAAGGAAGAAGTCGGCCTAGCAACTTAAAAATCTAGAGCTTGTAACAAAGACTTAGTTTTGATTTTAAGACAACTTTTGTTTTGGTTTTAGACATTTTTATTGTTTTGCATATTTTGTGTTTAGTTTTCAAATTGAAGGAGAGAGAAAAGCACACAGAAAGGCATCGAAATCGATGTCGGACATCGAAATCGACCTCAAGGTCGACATGGATAGGGTTTGTGATCGAGCCGAGTCACCCTGAAGCCCGAGCAGAAATCAAGAGAGACATCGATATCGATGTAAAGGGTCGATATCGACCTTCCCTGCTGTCTTCGTCAACTCCTGAAATTTGTGACGGTTTAGTAAGTTTTCTTCTTAACCCTAGTTCTAATACAGTGAGGACACTGTAAATTTTAAGTATGGGGTGGGGGAAAGGCTTATTTGCATATTCATGCTTAGTTTAGGGTTGCATATTTATTTTAATGCATATTTATTTTAAATGACCCCCATCAAAAATTTTGGAAAAGAGAGAGTCATGGAAGTATAAAAAAGAGCTCTATGATGCAAAATTAGATTCATTAGAGATATAACATGAGATTGCCTAGTTAAGGGAAGTCCCAATGAAGTGCAATTTTTTGAGAAAATCATAAAGGAGATGAAAATTTGAAGTTGCTTTTGACATATGCATGATAAGATGATGGAGGATTTTTTATTCCGTACAAGCAAAGTTCATATCCTAGCCTTACCTGCGCATATTCACAAAGCCATATATGAGACTTATCATGATCATTATTGCTCCACATATACATATTGTCCATTTTTTACCTTATACCCTATCCGGGGACGAAGTTTTTTGAATGGATGACATCTTTGGAGTTATATGGAGTTGTGCATTTATAAAGTTGTTGGCAGGAATGATACAATATGGAAAATTAAATGAGCGAGAAAAAATCCGATCACCTCAGGAGATGAAGGTAGGTCGACCCTGCTCGCTGAGATAATAGTTCGGCGAGATGGGACACAAAGGTGAGGAGTCCGAAGTACTAAGTATCCGGGGCCATTCATGACACCCATGTTTGCGACTCGCGAGAAGGCAGTGCTAAAGTTAGAGAGGTAAAAGCATTAAAGAAAAAAAAGCATTGAACGATGAGTGAAAGGTGAGACATTATGAAGGAGGAATGTGGAATATTTTGGAAAGAAAGTGTACTTCCCCGGATTTAACACCATATGGCCAAATATTAGCCCACCTTTAGCCTTTTACCAATCCACTTCTCATAAGCTTGAAGAAAATCCTCTTGATTATTAATGCAATGTCGCTGGAATTGTTTTTTTGCATATTACCTCCTTTATAAGTATGAAATTGCTTTTATGCACAGGCATGGACTTGGTTGACATAAGTACCTTCTTGAGGATGGCAATTGATTGTAGGGACATATGAAAAATGAATCTATGATGTTGAGGGTTTACTTTCTTCCCCTGAATGACCATTAAGAGTATTGCTTGGGGACAAGCAAGCTTAAGTATGGGGTGTTTGATGTGCGCGCATATTGCCATATTTTCTATGCACATATGAATTCATTTTGTTGTCTTTTGCATGCACATTAATGGGAAAACATGGGAATAGTGTAGTTTATGCTTAAATGTCAAATATATGGGTTTGCACGAGTTTCCATGTGATTTCGCAGAAAACAGGATGAAAATGGATGAATTCAGAAGAGCGGAAAAAGAACTCGAAGTCTTCTGAAGAGGTCGAAATCGACTGAAGAGCTCGACATCGAGTACATCGAGACATAGGAATCGAGCAGAAAGGAAACAGAGCATCTCGACACAGAAGAGGTCGATATCGACGTCTGGAGGTCGATATCGATGCTGCCAGATCGACCAAGTTGATAGAAGTCGAGTAGGAGAAGGAGAAGCTCGAGATAAGATTTTGGAGGGGTCGATATCGAGTGGAAGGGTCGATATCGACCATGCCAGCAGAGGAATTCGACTCCGATTTTGATAGAATTTTATCCAATGCTTGCAATATCTATCCAAAGGTCGAGATTTCCTATCATCAACATCAGGTTTATCATGAGGAGGCTGATTTCACCATGAAGTTTTAGTTTTTACTTTTTATTTATTTATTTATTTATCATAGAGAATAAAGATAAGGTTTCGAGTCCTTATCGTCATCTACAAATAGAAGCCATTAGGGCTGAGTTTAGGTATTCAATTCATCATCCACGCACGCAGAGAATTCAGTTTTCAATAGAGAGAATTTGTGGAGAGAGAGAGAGAGAGAGTGGCCGAGTGGAGTTGTAAAGCGAGAGCGGAGTGGCTTGTTCGGTTGTACTTTCTTTCGGACTTTTAATTCAAGGTAGCTTTCTTTCAATAACAATGATGATGATGTGCATGATGAAGAGCGAGTAGTCAACCCACTTCTAGGGTCGGGGTGAGCCCGACGATAGCAATGTGAGGTAAGTGCATCAAAGGTATAACTTTTATGCGATTCCGTCTTCTACCCCATGCATGATCCTTTGCGAAAGTTAGGGAGATTCATTATTTGCATTATTGAAGCGAAAGCCACTCATAATGCGAACTTGAATTACTCATGAATTGGATAGTAACTCTTAGGAATTATGCGAGAGCCTCTAATCGCCTAAGTGTTGATAACGAAAGTTATTTGACGGAAAAGACATTAAGGTTCATATTTTTAGCATGAAACTTGCATTGTTATCGTTGTGGCATAAAACCCCGACTTTGGAAGCTTTTTAATTCATTAAATTCTTCATAAAAGTCTTAGTTTTGTTTCTGTTCATCTTTCCTCTCCATTCTATTTTCTTCGGATCCTTTTCCGACAAATTGGTTACAAAAACGGTTTCTGTGACAAACATCGAAATCGACCTTAAGGGTCGATATCGAGTACTAACATCGATATCGAGGTCTCTGCTCGACATCGACTTGCTGTTTTGTCTTCTGCAGGAACTGCGCTAGGAAATCGACCAGAACTGAGGTCGATATCGACCAGTATACTCGATATCGAGTGTCTGCTGAGGTCGAAAGCATTGATCGTGAGTACAACAAGGGAAGCGCTGACATACCTCCTCGTGGATTCGATCCTGAATTACCCTACTACTATAAGGGAGGGGATTCTTGTATTATTTGTTTGGGACAGGGAGATAGTCTAGTTGTGCTTTTATTCTCCTATTTTACAATACACCTCCCCCCTACAACCCCGTTAGCGAACAGTCACTGTCGTGTGTTCTAAGTCACCGCTGTGAGTTCTTGGTAACCGCCATGAAATCAGAGCCCAAAAGCAGGAAACTCATCCTCACGACTACGAGTGCCCATTTCCCCACTGCGACTGGAGCCTATTTTCCGTCGTTGGCTCGGTAAATCAACTCGTTCTCCCTCGTTTTAACTCCTTTCTCTTGCCCGTTTTTTGTTTCTTGTTCTTCACTCTTTCTTCTACCTTCCAAGGTCAAGAAAAATTAGATCTAACTCCTTGTGAAGTAGATTCAAGCTCATTTCTTCCTCTTCCCCTTTTTTTGAGCAAGGTAAACTCTCCTCCTCCCATCCTCTTGTTTTGGATCTAGATCTTTGTATAAGTCCTCTTTTAACCAAGATCTATCCCTCCTAGGCCTTGTCATAGCAAGATCTCATTGAATTAGAGCCCAATGACTCACTTCTTCCATGATTTTTGAAGAAAGCCTCAAGGAGGCTAGGTAATCCCTTTTCCGATCTCCCCTCTAATCCTCATTTAAGTCATATATGGTTGTTTGGTGTCGGTTTTGTGTTAGAAATGTTTTGAAAGAGGTTTGGGTTAAAATGGTTTGAATCGAGGCAAAAATGAATGAGATTTGAAGCAAAAATGAGCAAACGGGTTCAAATCTCGCCGCAGCAAAACAGTTTCGACGTAAACTTTGATTTCTGACCATCCTTCTTTACCATTCTATATTCTTCGGACACTTTTCCGACAATAGGTTACGCAAAATAGTTTCTGTGACAAACATCGGAATCAACTGTAAAGGTCGATATCGAGGTCTAACATCGATATCGAGGTATGTCTCGACGTAAACTTTGCTGTTTTTGTCTTCTGCATGAACTCTACTGGAAATCGACCAGAACTAAGGTCGATATCGACCAGACACATCGATATCGAGTGTCTTCTGAGGTCGAAAGCTTGATTGTGATTTCAACAAGGGAAGCGCTGACATACCTCCTCGTGGATTCGATCCTAAATTACCCTACCACTACATTGGAAGGGATTCTTGTATTATTTTTTTGAAACAGGGAGTTAGCATAGTTGCGAATTGTATTTGAATATTTGAATTGCACGATCCCCTCCTAAGCGAACAAGTATCATGCTAAGGTTGCACACTTGAATGAGCATCTATTTACTTATTGCGTATGAAAAGAGAACGCTCGTGATCTGTGTGTCCTAGAGTCGTTGCTAGGGTCATAAGACGGCCCAGTTTCATCGGGCTTTTCCTCCATCGAGTCTGATTAAAGTTGAGCTTGCGGGCTCTACTCACCAAATGAGCATGATTACGAGACTATTGATATGCACATATACCATAAGCGGATGACGATTGCCATTTGGCATTCTTTGGGCCTTTTATCATCTTTCTGTATATATATATATATATATATATATATATATATATATATATATATATATATATATATATATATATATATATATATATATAATGTCAGCATCCTTGAGTGTTTAATGTTCCGCACTGCTTCAGAATCATCTTTATTAGGTATAGCGTATGTATATGCATGCTTGTGGGAATAGAGTGCGATAGGGCCTCGGTCTGATCCCATGCCCTGCACATATTTTTTTTAGGTTTGTTTGTAAATCATATATGCTCCATGCTTCTATAGCGGGGATTCGCTCGGACGATCGAATCAAACTCACCTTATCCATTGGCTTAAGTATTCGCGTATTTTAGATTTCATGTTTTGGTTTTGACCCGGCCTCGCCGTGGCAAGTTGTACTCTACGTTCTATTTTAACTCTTTTACTCAAATGAATTTAGCGATATAGTCTCATAGGACAGGTTAAGGGTATCCAATAGCCATACGCTTGATTTGGGGTTTGAAATCCCTACTTTAAAACGCTCTCACTTGAGGTTTTGAAACCTTGACTCGTACCTGGAGTGCAAGATCCAAACGAAGATATCCAACCTTCAAAATGTAACTCAAATAGTTATATTTAGAGCATTACGAAGTTGGTATCAGTGCCAGATTATACAATTCGGGTAACAAAGGGTCGAGTGTATGTTTTGAAAACCGCCCATGAATTTCAAATGATTTTGACAATGTTTTAAAAAGGGCAAAATGAATTTAATATGGCTAGAATAAAAGAACTCAACCTAATAAACATGACTTAGGAAAAAAAATTGGAAAGGGCAACTCGAGTGGGTAGAAAGGCGTTAGACCATCCTTATTGGATCTAGACTTTGGGAACGGGTAGGCACAACTTAGCTTGAACTTTAAAGATGGGCGTAGAAGACTCCAAAGAGTTTACACCGTGGTGGTTGGAGTAGCGGGGTAGGACACAGAGATCGGGAGGTAGTTGCCCCTTCCGGTCAGCCGCTCCTCGAAGAGTGACTTCTAGATAGCTTATGTGTTTATATATAAACTAGGCTCGAGGGCGAGAGTTGCATCAGGATGCTATCTATGAGGCTGCCCAAAGTTCTTCTTCACGCTTTGATCATAGGAGTTGTATCATTCGACAGATTTCTGGAGGTCATACTTCTATACGACCAGAAGAGGTCGAGGCCACCACATAGTAGAGTGGATGTACGACCCCGAGAAGCCTTCCGCAGAGGATTCAGATGAGGACCACCGAGAGCCCCACCACCACTAGTGCCATCAGCTGATAGACGATAGATTAGTGTTCGGAGCATCACGTGCCATGGCTGTTTCAAGCGAGAACATTACATGAGAGATTGCCTTGACAAATCTACCGTATGCTTTTCATGTGGAGATATTGGACATCGAGCTACTCGTTGTCCTCGGGGTGGTAGGACCCCACCAGCTATAGCTGCACTAAGACTTCCTACAGCTCCCCGTCCCCCACATTTATCTTACCCTCAGGGACAGGGGAGAGGCGACCCATCGGCTAGAGGCAGATCTAGAGGTAGAGGCAGAGGCTCAAGCAAAGGAGGTCGCGGACCATCTGGGTTTGGAGTGGGTAGAGGATCATCATCAGTAAGACCATCTTGGTATACTTTTGAGCGAGGACAAACTTCTGGAGGATCTGGTTCCGCATTGCCCCACCGCCCCGCGTCTTCCAAATGAGAGTCGAGGATCGATCCACTCCGAGTGCCTCGGGTACTATATTTTTCCGTGATGAGTGCTTGAGTATTGTTTTTTATACAAGTACCATACACTGCTTTATAGTATAGTCGTGTGTCTCTAGGCTAAGTCTGAGTTGTACGAGGGGTCCGTCCCTGACTGTGGGTATGCCAAATGGGGCTAGGATTAGGATGAGTCATGAAATCCTAGGGTGCCTCATCCGTATAGGTGAGCGAGAGTGGCCCACCGATTTGATCTTGATGACCTTGGGGACCCACAACTTGATTCTTGGTATGGATTTCATGGACCACTATAGGGCGATCATCGACTTGCGGACGAGAACCATGATGATCTAGGCAGATGATGGCACCGAGCACCAGGTTTGGGGTAGTGACCCCAAGAGGAACGGGGCACTAATTGCGGACGAGAACCGTGATGATCAAGAAGCGAGGCTTCTTGATCAGGGTTGAATGGGATATTGGTGTTACGCCTTAGAGCTGGATCGAGCAGACCCAACACGACTGAGGTCCCCATAGTTCGAGACTTCACCGATGTCTTCCCCGATGAGCTATCAGGATTAACCCCACAATGAGAGGTCGACTTCGCAATCGAGTTGGAGCCGCGCACCAGGCCCATTTCCCAAGTACCTTAGAGGATGGCACCCACAAAGATGGTCGAGCTTAAGGCTCGGCTTGAGGAGTTAGCCGAGAAGGGCTATATTCGTCCGAGTGCATCGCCATGGGGAGCTCTAGTGTTGTTCGTCAAGAAGAAAGATGGTTTGTTGAGATTGTGCCTCGGTAACCGCGATCTGAACCAGGCGACGGTGAAAACCCGTTATCCACTTTCGAGGATCGACGACTGGATGGACCAGCTTCAGGGTGTCGTGATCTTTTCAAAGATCGACTTGAGATCGGGATATCATCAGCTCAGGGTGAGATCGGGATATCATCAGCTTAGGGTGAGAACAAAGGACATTCAGAATACTGCTTTTAGAACGCGGTATGGACCCTACGAGTTTGTGGTCATGCCTTTCGGACTGACCAACGCGCCAGCAACCTTTATGGAGCTTATGAACAGGGTGTTCATAGACTATCTAGACAGATTCGTTGTGGTGTTCGTCGATGACATCCTGGTATACTCGAGAAGCCATAAGGAGCATGAGCAGCACCTGAGGATTGTTTTGGAGATGTTGAGGAGGCATCAGCTGTTCGGCAAGTATAGCAAGTGTGAGTTTTGGATTCCGAAGGTGACCTTCTTAGCTCATGTGATCTCAGCAGCAGGAGTCATCGTGGATCCGACAAAGATTGACGTCGTCATTCCTTGGGAGGTACCCAAGAACGTACGAGACATCCGTTCTTTTCTGGGATTGGCTAGCTACTATCGTCGTTTTGTTCAAGACTTTTCAAGGATCGCCCGACTGATGACATGGCTGACTCGGAAGGACGTTCCTTTCGTTTGGAGTGAGGAGTGTGAGGCCAGTTTTGAGCTTCTCAAGGAGAAGAGAAGCTGACAACCGCACCAGTACTGGCTCTACCTGATGGGACAAAGGACTTCGTGATCTACATCGATGCTTCACGAGCTGGTTTGTGTTGTGTTCTGCATCAAAGTGATCGAGTTATTACTTATGCTTCATGCTAGTTGAAGCCTGGAGAGAAGACTTACCCTACACACGATCTTGAGCTAGCAGTTGTAGTCCATGCTCTAAAGATCTGGAGACACTATTTGTATGGTACTTCATGCAAGATGATGATAGATCACAAGAGCTTGAAGTACATCTTCACACAAAAGGAGCTCAACATGAGACAAAGGCGTTGGTTGGAGCTCCTAAAGGATTATGACTTGGACATCGTCTATCATCCTGGGAAGGCCAATGGGCAGGCAGATGCTCTCAGCATGAAGGCCCATCAAGAGGTAGCCTTAGCCAGACTGACAGTGCAGACTAGATTGCAGGCAGAGTTGATGTCTTGTGGCATTGAAGTATGGCATCAGAGAGAGAGCGGCCAGTTGTCATTCCTAGATATTCAGTCAAAGTTGATAGAGGAGATTCGTCGATAGTAGACAAAGTGTCCAGAGATAGCGACTTAGAGAGAGCGGATGGCTTAGGGACAAGTGGCTGAGCTCGCAGAGAGATTAGATGGGATGCTGACCTTCTAGAGTAGGGTTGTGGTGTCGTCCACTTCAGATCTGAGACAGAGGATCATGTAGGAGGCTCACACTACTCCTTATTCTGTCCATCCAGGGATGAATAAGATGTATCAAGATTTGAGGAGATCCTATTGGTGGCCGAGGATGCAAGCCGACATTACAGATTTCATCGCCAGATGTCAGGTTTGTCAGCAGGTCCAGATTGAGCATCAAAGACCAGGTGGAGTCATGGGGTCACTTCCAGTTCCCGAGTGAAAGTGGACCGACATCTCTATGGACTTTGCCACTAGGCTGAGGAGAGACATCAAAGGATTTGATGCTATCTGGGTCGTGTTTGATAGGTTGACCAAGTCGGCCCCCTTCATTTCCATTCAAGAGACATGGCCGGTCTCGAGGCTAGCAGATGAGTTCGTTAGATAGATCGTGAGGCTTCACGGAGTTCTTGAGAGGATAGTTTTTAATACAGATGGACGTTTCACATCGAGATTCTCAAAGCATGTTCATTTGGCTCTAGGGACTCGACTACAGTTCAGTACAGCTTATCACCCCTAGACCGACGGATATAGTGAGTGGATGATTCAGACTTTGGAGGACATTCTAAGATCCTGTGTGTTAGAGTGGGGAGACCGTTGGGTCAGATTCCTACCATTGGTGAAGTTCTCCTATAACAGCTATCACTCATCGATTGAGATGGTTCCATATGAGGCACAGTATGGGAGGCAATGTAAGTCGCCAGTCTGTTGGGATGAGCCCACTGACACAGCATCTTCTCGACTTAAGATGGTCAGTGTAACAATGGACCAGGTCAGATGTATCCGAGAGCATATGAGGATTGCCCAAGATCGAAAAAAGAAGTATGCTGATTAGAGACGTACAGAGATTGAGTTCGAGGTTGGATCGCATTTTTGTCTCAGAGTATCGCCGACTAGAGGGGTTCGTCACTTTGGCATCAAGGGCAAGCTGAGCCCTAGATTTGTGGGTCCATTTGAGATTCTTGAGAGGTTTGGCAGGGTAGCTTACCGTCTATCCTTACCTCCATCGTTGGCCGGCGTGCACGATGTGTTCCATGTATCCCAGCCTCGGTAATATGTCCATGACCCGAGTCATATCCATGACCATTCCGACCTTCGGATAGAGCCTGACCACACCTTCGTAGAGAGTCGAGTTAGGGTCTTTGATCGTCGAGTCAAGAAGTTAAGGACCAAGGAGGTTCCTCTTCTTCTCGTACAGTGGGTTAGGAGGAGTCCCAAGGAGGTGACATGGGAGACTGAGGATAGCCTCGGGCATGTTATGGGAGTGTCGTAGATGAGCTCTTAGCTTCTTATGTCGAGCTGAGTGTTGACCTATCCTTGACCTCGTGAGTTAGTGGTGAGTCTTGGTAGTCATTTTTTTTGGGTTGGTGGTTATCTCTATGACTTCGTGCTTATGTGTGATTACTCTGTGCAGATTCCATGATGATGTGATATGGCTAGAGATGGATTCTCTTGGCACGCGTGCTAGCTATGGTCGCTGTGATGGTTCGTCTATGCTTGTGATGTTTCCTTATGATGTAGAGATACTTTATGACTCGTATTATGGTATTGAGACTTTGCTAGTATATTGTCATGTTTTGAGATGCATCATATGACTCATGTTTTGTTGTTATGCAGTTGTGACACTATGGATATTTTGAGACTATGATGGTTGTTTTGCGAGGCTCGCCATACGTGATTTACATATTTAGTACCATTTTTATTCCATCTTTTGACTTCATATTTCATTCAATTCCTAAAGAAATAATTGAAAAATAATGCAAATTTATGTAGAATGAGCTAACGTGTAAGAAATAGAGTCTGCACAAGTTTTGGTCTAATTATGTAGGAATTGGAGCGGAATCGGAGGCAAAACGAAGAAGCCAAGAAAAGCTGAAAAGAGGTCGATATCAATAAGACTGGTCGATATCGACTAAGACCTCGACATGAATACTGAGTGTCGAGATAGACCACAGAGACTGATGTACATATTTATATCTCCTTTTATTGCATCTTTTGACTTCATATTTCATTCGATTTCCAAATAAAAGGTCCAAAAGAATATAAACTTGTGTAAGAATGGGATAAAATGCAAGAAATAGAGTATGCACAAGTTTTGAGCTAACCATGCAGGAATTCGAGCGAAATCGGAGTCAAAACGGAGAAGCCAAGTAAAGCTGAGCAGAGGTAGAAATCGACCTCAGAGGTAGATATCGACCCCTGGTGTCGATATCGACCCCCATATCGACCTCAACATAGACATCGACCAGAGCTGAACAAATCGAGCAGGAACAGAGAACTCGATATCGACCCTCTGGTGTCGATATCGACCCCTTATCTCGATAGAAGATAGACTCGGTTTCGAGATGCGGATTGGAACTATATCTTCAAGGAGGCACGGAATTATCTTACACTTTCAAGATAGATGACAGCTGAAGTTTTATTTATCTTTTACCTTTAAGTTTATCAAAAATAAAAGGCCTATCCTAATTGTTTGGATAGAGTTCATAGTTTAGATAGGAGTTACAATCCTCGGATAGCAAGGATTAGTAGCCTATAAATAAAGCCCTAGGGGGTTGGCATTCAATCATTCAATTCACAAGCAAGTAATACCGTCAATACAATAGAGTTAGAGAGAAGTTTTAGGGTTTGATGTTTGTGAAAGTTGACATTGAGTTGTAAAGCTTCGGAGTTTATTTTAATACAAGTTTATTCCCTTAAATCAACAATGAGTTCCATGATGAGAAGCGAGTAGTTCCCCAAAGCTCTTAGGGTCGGGGTGAGCCCGACGTTAGCCATGCGCACTTGAGGTAAGTATTTGATGTCGATATCGTTGTGTCTATCTCTCCTCCTACGATTCTATGTTTAGTCCTAATCGAAAGAAAAGGGATTCATGTTAACAACTTGAGTTATAAACATAAAATTGGTAGAGACAATTAGGTTTATTTGCAAGAGTAATCCTAAGAGTTGGTGTACAGCAAAAGCTCGTCCCTCGGGTGAAATTGCGCAATTGTCCGTCTTATTTATCTTATCGCATGCATTGGTTAACGTTGTGGTAAACCCTAATCCTAGGAGTTGCTTTTTACATATGTTATACACCCAAAACCCTCTGTTTTATTTCTGTTCATTGCTTCTCTCTCCATTCTTAAATCTTCGGCCTTTCTTTGCCGACGAAGAACTAACTCACTGCAGGAAGACATCGATATCGACCCCAGACGTTGATATCGACCACTGAATTCGTCGACAGTTTTTTGAGTCGACGACGAACATCGCTGCGGAGTTTGCTGAGCATCGATATCGACTCCTGACATTGATATCGACCCTTCTGTATCGACTGGCAGTCTTCTGAGCCAGTCGATTTCGTGACTGACATTGATATCAAACCCTTCCAGTCGATATCGACCACTTGTTTTTGTCTCTGCAGGTCTTCTGTTGCAGAGAACATCGACAGCCGAGGTCGACATCAAGGGCCAAGGTCGAAATCGAGGCTTCTGGTCGACGCAGACTTGAGATTTCCAAAGCTACTAGGATCTCGCTGACACGCCTCCTCGTGGATCGATCCTGACTACCCTTCCACTACAACGGGAGGAAGTCTTGTAATTGTTTGCATAGGCTAGGAGTCAGTTTACATACATATTTTATTATTAATTTGAGAACTCGACTTACCTCCTTAACAAATTGGCGTCGTTGCCGGGGAAGCTATCAATCGCGCCCTAGTAGTTTATTTTCACGGTTCTTTTTAGTGTTATTTTATAGGTGTATGCGACGTGCTGGTGACCAACCTGAATTTGAACGACTAGACAAACCAGAACGCTTTCTCCACCTAAGGTCTCGAGTTCAAAGAATCATGGCGGACAACGAGAACCCGGCACAACAAATTGAACGCTTAAGGAAGCAAGTAGAGGATTTCACTACCAGAGAAGCGGCACTAAGGGAGCGTGCTGACAGGGAGGAGGAAGCCAGGAGATGATATGAGACTCAAATCAACGCCCTCCCCCGGAATGCAAAGCAATACATGCACCCATCGCTCACAGTGCCTGAATCGGCTATTCTAATCCCTACTTCTAATTTTGATATAAAACCAAATTTTTTAACGTAAATAAGAAGGCATCAATATGAAGGAAAACCTAACGAATGCCCTATGTCACATATATCAACCTTCTTAGACCTCTGTGATACAATTGCTGTTGGACAAAGTCTTGAGTATGTCCAACTAAAAGCCTTTCGCTGGTCTCTTACAGGAAAAGCATTGTAGTGGTTGGAGAGCTTAGCCCCAAGATCGCTCCGCACCTGGAATGAAGTCAAGGACGCGTTTCTCAACAAGTTCTTTCCTCCTTCTAAGACGGCGTTGATCCGACAGAAAATCACGGCTTTCAAACAAAAGCCTGGTGAGGCTCTGGCGACTGTTTCGGAAAGGTTTAAGGACCTCCTACAATCATGCCCGACGCATGGCCAACCACCGTACGTAATTCAGGAGATCATATACAATGCTCTTGATGCTGCCACCAAGGAGAGGATCAACACTTACACCGCCTATGGCTATCTTGAACTCGCTCCCCAAGAGGCTTGGGAAACCATTGAAAGGTTGGTGGAATTTGACAATACATATGGGACTCCTGAGGCTTCCGACGCAACATCATCGTCGAGGCCTGCCCCATCTATGCCATTGTACGAACCCTCTAAGGTGATTGATCTAGATGTAAAAGAACAATTTCATAGGGATCAACTTAGAAAGCTCCAAAAGCAAGTGAGGTTCCTTTCAGCGAACCAAGATTGCATTGAATGCGGATCGCAGCGGCACACCACCATCGAGTGCCCCTATCCTGAACAAGTACACCTAGTCTCCATCACCAAGAGGCGCGCTACATGAGGGGTCCCAATCATCAATATTGGGGAGACCAAAGGTTCCATCAACCACAAAGGAACCAGGTTAACCCTAGGGACCCTCCGCCTTATAGAGCTCCTGGGCACCCGGAGAGAGACCAAAAGAAGGATGATCTTCAACTAGTACTGGATGAAATCAGGAGGAATCAGGCTAAAAATGATCAATCCAACAATGCCATCCATTCTCAACTCAATCACCTTACCACAAGGATTGGGGAGATGGATATTTGGAAAAAGAACGTAGAGACCCAACTGGGTCAATTGGCGGCACAAATCCCTAGACCTTCTAGAACACTCCCTGGTCAACCCGCTACAAATCCTAAGGGACAATCCGGGACGGGCCACATAGCAGCCATGTAACTAAGGAGTGGCACCAAAGTTCATAAACCACAAACGGCAATGGAGGAAGAAACAACAGACCCTGTCGACATCGACAAACCAGTCGATGTCGACCCTGAGGTTGATATCGACACCCATGTCGACCCCCTGGTCGACGTCGATAACACTGCAGAGCCTGAGAGATCACAACAGAGGTCAAAATCGACCCTACCAGTCGATATCGACCAACCTCCAGTCGACATCGATGTTCAGCAGGCTCCTCCGACCACCGTTTTGGCTATTCCGCCAAAGAAGACGTTGCCCTTCCCTCCAAAGCATTGAAGGACCCCACTCAAGGTAAGTTTAGGCGCTTTGTAAAGATTCTCCAAGGACTTAACATTACTATCCCTCTTACAGAAGCCCTAAGCGAGATGCCCGCCTATGTTCGATTCCTAAAAGACACCCTTAGCAAGAAGTGGTCCATGGCAGAGATCGCAGAGGAGTGCTCAAAGATGGATTTCCCTGAGAAGAGGAGTGATCCAGGGAAGTTTGCAATCACCGTGGGACTTGGCCAACATCGCTACAAAGCCCTATGTGACCTAGGGGCAAGTGTAAGTCTCATGCCTCTCTCTATTTGGCAAAAGGTGAACATCGGCGCCCTTGAACCTGTGGACATGAAACTTTATATGGCTGACAACTCATTCGTCAGACCCACAGGTATAGTTGATGACGTTCCCGTAAAGGTAGGTAAGTTCTTTGTGCCTACTGATTTCATTGTATTGGAGATGCCTGAAGATCCTGTAGTGCCTATTATACTTGGTAGGCCTTTCTTAGCTACTGCAGATGCCAATATCAATGTACGTCGAGGGATACTAACCTTTACTATAGGGAACGAAATGATAGAATTCTCTTTCAACCCAACCATGAGCGAAACAAAGCACCTGGAGCAAGTAGTCCTCTCCCCGGCTAAGGAGAAGCTTAGAAAATTTTTGTTGGCGAGGACGTAAACAGCAAGCAGGGTCGAATCGACTGGAACCAGTCGAAATCGACTAACAACATTGAAATCGACCCCCCTTGGTCGAAATCGAGTATGCCAGATCGCTGCCAGGAGCTTAAGTATGGGGTCACAGAGGTCGATATCGACCCTCATATGTCGATATCGACCAAAGCTCTCGAAATCGACCCTCCTTGGTCGAAATCGACCACCCCTCAACCCGAAGATTTCTGTTTCGGGCCCAAAAAGGTAAGCCCAGGTATAACTCTTAACCCTCCTCTATCCCTTATTGATGAATCAATTAAGCCCATTATTGATAATTCTACTAAAGGGAGGGTCAAAGCTCCATGGTTTGCCTATATTGCAAAAGTTAGGTCAAGAAAGAGAAGGAAAGAACACAAAGAAGAACCTAACATCAAAGAAGCCTTGGTCGCCGAACTTAGATACTACCAAAAGGACCTAGATGATCTAGGGGAAGGCTCAAGCTCAAAGGGTCCCTACATAAAAGGGTCGTGAAGAATTGACGAAGAAGTCGGCCTAGCGACTCAAAAATCTAGAGCGTGTACATAAAACCTTTAAATTTTGCATAGATGGTTTTTAGGATTTAACTTTTGGCTTTTTGAAACTTTTAAAACTAAGATAATTCGTGCTTTATCTATATTTCTAACAAAGATTTCAGGTTTCCAAGCAAAAGGAACGACGAAGAAGAAAAGAAGCTTATGCAGAGGCAGTCGAAATCGACCAGGCCAGTCGAAATCGACCCCTCCAGGGTCAAGCCATCTCTTGGAGTCGACATCGAGGACTCAGGAGTGAAAAAGAGAGGTCGATATCGACCCTAATACTCGATATCGACCCCAATCAGGCAGCCCTTATCTTCATCTTCTTCCTCGACTTCGACAGATGCAGTCGACATCGACCTTAGACCTAGATATCGACTTTTGGCATCGACCTAACCTGAAATCGACCTGAATCCGCAGGTTGCGCTGTAAGTTTCTCTCTACCCTTGTTCTTCTTTTTAATACAGTGAGGACACTATATATTTTAAGTATGGGGTGGGGGAAAACATGTCTTATGGTTATAACTTGGTTTTCTTCTTCGCATTGCATTCATGTTTAAATTTTTGTTCTTAGTTTTACTTTTATAAAGTGTCAAAAAAAATCAAAAAAAAAATAGAAAAATGTCAAAAATACAAAAAAAAATGAATGTTTATTTTTAAGTTTGTTTTTTTAACCCTACTTAGATGTCCTATGATGAAAACTCAATAGCTGACTTGATCATGTAAATCCTATGGCATATTTGGATGGTTTAGCCTAAATCCTTAAAAATTTTATGCAGATTGTGAACTTGTGATGAAATTGAGCACATATGATCCTAGGCTAAAAAGCAAATCCAACAAAAATTGGCCTTGTGAGAATTTTGACCTATAGGGAGAACATCAATAATCCCTCCGCTTTCTTGAGTGAATTTACTCTTCCTATGCATCTCTAAATGTTGTGATAGTTATGCAAAACCAATGCATATATATGTTTATGTTTACGAGAATTAAATGATGGAGGCATCTTTTAAGCCATTTTTATCCTCTCTTTACCTACCCTGCATTATCCCTGCTTGAAGCCAGAATATTAGCCTGAGCCTGAAATGACAAACTCCACAAAATTATCCCTAGCCAAATGGAGCCTGACCCCCATTTGGGAATTGAGACTTAGATTGGCTGGACTAATGCCTTGTGGAAAGAAAAGAGCATAATGTCCAGTTTTGAGCAAGGAAATTATGGGTTGGTGCATATTTACATTTTGTCATATTTTGTAAAAGGATTTATGGCTCAACATATAAATGCACATATTTACTTATTATTTTCGAAAAAAAATCTGAAAAAAAAAAGAGATATATATATAGTGAATGAGCCAAAATCCTTAAGTCTTTTTTTCATACAAGTGTTATATTTTTGAGAGGCATATTAGAGTTCAAAAGAAGGGTTGATAGTATGGTTCACATCTTTTAGTGCATCTTTAGAGCATATTATGGAAAGATGAGTTGGGAAAGAGCAGTATAGGAGATTGAGCATGGAAAGTGCAACATTGAAGAGTAATGGTTTGGACATTGCAAGTGTTGAGATTTAGGAGTCTTGATTCCCGAATTATAAAAGCACCACATAGCCAAATAATTCCATACCCTTTTATTTCATACCAAGCCCCATTACAACCCCGCCGAATGGAGTCTTCTTTGAAGTCTTCCATTGAGCGAAAGTCCTCCTGATGGTTCTTATTGCATTTGCATAATTGGTTGCGAAGTGGATTTTTATAAATTGCAATGTTTATGAGATTGTATATGGAATTGAGTTGAGAGTTGATCTTCATAGCCTAAACACATGAGAGTTGAGAGCAAACACATTATCCCTGTGAGGTTGGATCAAAATTGTATATGCCTACGGATCGCCAAAATATGTGCTATGACGTTAAATTCACTTGCTTTGCTTTGCTACCGCTTATGATGTTGCTTTTAACAAGGGTAAAGACTTGAAGGGTGTGTTGTAGGTGTTGGTTATTGCTTGGTTATTGCTTGAGGACAAGCAAGTCTAAGTATGGGGTGTTTTGATGTACATATTTATATCTCCTTTTATTGCATCTTTTGACTTCATATTTCATTCGATTTCCAAAGAAAAGGTCAAAAGAATATAAACTTGTGTAAGAATGGGCTAAAATGCAAGAAATAGAGTCTGCACAAGTTTTGAGCTAACCATGCAGGAATTCGAGCGAAATCGGAGTCAAAACGAAGAAGCCAAGTAAAGCTGAACAGAGGTAGAAATCGACCTCAGAAGTAGATATCAACCCCTGGTGTCGATATCGACCCCCATATCGACCTCAACATAGACATCGACCATAGCTGAACAAATCGAGGAGGAACAGAGAGCTCGATATCGACCCTCTGGTGTCGATATTGACCCCTTATCTCGACAGAAGATAGACTCGGTTTCGAGATGCGGATTGGAACTATATCTTCAATGAGGCACGGAATTATCTTACACTTTCAAGATAGATGACAGCTGAAGTTTTATTTATCTTTTTACCTTTAAGTTTATCAAAAATAAAAGACCTATCCTAATTGTTTGGATAGAGTTCATAGTTTAGATAGGAGTTACAATCCTCGTATAGCAAGGATTAGTAGCCTATAAATAAAGCCCTAGGGGGCTGGCATTCAATCATTCAATTCACAAGCAAGTAATACCGTCAATACAATAGAGTTAGAGAGAAATTTTAGGGTTTGACGTTTGCGAAAGTTGACGTTGAGTTGTAAAGCTTCGGAGTTTATTTTAATACAAGTTTATTCCCTTAAATCAACAATGAGTTCCATGATGAGAAGCGAGTAGTTCCCCAAAGCTCTTAGGGTCGGGGTGAGCCCGACGTTAGCCATACGCGCTTGAGGTAAGTATTTGATGTCGATATCGTTGTGTCTATCTCTCCTCCTACGATTCTATGTTTAGTCCTAATCGAAAGAAAAGGGATTCATGCTAACAACTTGAGTTATAAACATAAAATTGCTAAAGACAATTAGGTTTATTTGCAAGAGTAATCCTAAGAGTTGGTGTACGGTGAAAGCTCGTCCCTCGGGTGAAATAGCGCAATTGTCCGTCTTATTTATCTTATCGCATGCATTGGGTAACGTTGTGGTAAACCCTAATCCTAGGAGTTGCTTTTTACATATTTTATACACCCAAAACCCTCTGTTTTATTTCTGTTCATTGCTTCTCTCTCCATTCTTAAATCTTCGGCCTTTCTTTGCCAACGAAGAACTAACCCACTGCAGGAAGACATCGATATCGACCCCAGACGTCGATATCGACCATGAATTCGTCGACAGTTTTCTTAGTCGACGACGAACATCGCTGCGGAGTTTGCTGAGCATCGATATCGACACCTGACATCGATATCGACCCTTTTGTATCGACTGGCAGTCTTCTGAGCCAGTCGATTTCGTGACTGACATCGATATCGACCCCTTCCAGTCGATATCGACCACTTGTTTTTGTCTCTGCAGGTCTTCTGTTGTAGAGAACATCGACAGCCGAGGTCGACATTGAGGCCCAAGATCGAAATCGAGGCTTCTGGTCGACGCAGACTTGAGATTTCCAAAGCTACTAGGATCCCGCTGACACGCCTCCTCATGGATCGATCCTGACTACCCTTCCACTACAACGGGAGGAAGTCTTGTAATTATTTGCATAGGCTAGGAGTCGGTTTACATACATATTTTATTATTAATTTGAGAACTCGACTTACCTCCTTAACAAAGACCAACACTAAAGAGCACTCGATATCGAGTAGATGCAGTCGATATCGGCTATGCCCCAGAAATCGAGTGGAACTGAGCCCGTCGAGCAGAAAGAGAGTGGTCGATATCGACTGATTTGGTGACTGGAATTCGACACGGGTTTGACGCACTTTTCGAGACGCGGATTTGGAATCTTATCATCTAAGCCATGGATTATCTTCATATTTAGATAGATTATACCTTGGGATATTCTTTTTTTACCCTAAAGGTTTATTTAGTTATTTTAGATATTTACCTTAAATAAAAGATCTATCCTACTTGTTTGTAAAGAGTTTAGATAGAAGATAGGATCTACTTTCCTTGGATAGCGAGGATTAGTAGCCTATAAATAAAGCCCTAGGGGGCTGGTTTTTATTCATTGAAGTCACAATTCAATTATACAAGATACAATCAATAAAGTTAGAGAGAAGCTTTAGGGTTGGCATTTGCGAAAGCCGACATTGGATTGTAAGGTTTCGAAGGTTTAAATTAAAGCAAGTTTTCCCTTTTTCATCAATGGTGTCTTATGCGATGAAGAGCGAGGAGTTTCCCAAAGCTTCTAGGGTCGGGGTGAGCCCGACGTTAGCCATGCGTGCCTGAGGTAAGTACTTGATGTTGATATCGTTGTGTCTATATCATCTCCTACGATTCTATGTTCAGTCCTTATCGAAAGAAAAGGGATTCATGCTAACAACTTGAGTTATAAACATAAAATTGGTAGAGACAATTACGTTTATTTGCAAGAGTATTCCTAAGAGTTGGTGTACAACGAAAGCTTGTCCTTCGGGTAAAATAGCGCAATTGTCCGTCTTATTTGCCTTGTCGCATGCATTGGTTAACGTTGTGGTACACTCTAGCCCTATGAGTCACTTTTTATATACTTTATTCTCATAAAAATCCTGTCTTTATTCTGTTCATACTTTCTTCTTCATCCTTTTCGTCTTCAGCCTTCTTTGCCGACAAACTAATGTTTCTGTAAGACCAGTCGAAATCGACCAACCAGGTCGATATTGACCAAGTTTGCCCTTGATCGATGGTCTTTTGTGTTGATGTACATATTTGTACCTCTTTTTATTGCATCTTTTGACTTCATATTTCATTTGATTTCCAAAGAAAAGGTTCAAAAGAATATAAACTTGTGTAAGAATGGGCTAAAGTACAAGAAATAGAGTTTACACGAGTTTTGAGCTAACCATGCAGGAATTCGAGTGAAATCGGAGTCAAAACGAAGAAACCAATGAGAGCAGAAGAGAGGTCAATATCGACCTTCAACGTCGACATCGACTACAGTACATCGACACAGAACTGAGTGTCGAGAGAGACCAATACACAACAGAGAAAAGCACTCGATATCAACCTTACATCATCGACATCGACCTCAACATAGACCTCGAGTGGAGATGAACAAGTCGAGCAGGAACAAAGACATCGATATCGACCTTCCTGGTCGATATCGACCTTATCTCGACAGAAGATAGATTCGATTTTGAGACGTGGATTGGAAACTTTATCTTCAAGGAGGCACGGATTTATCTTGTAACATATAGATAGATAGCAGCTGGGATTTATCTACTTTTTACCTTTAAAGTTTTATCAAGTTGTTTAGAGTTTTATCAAAATAAGAATCTATCCTAATTGTTTGGACAGAATTCATAGTTTAGATAGAAGTTACAATCCTTGGCTAGCAAGGGTTAGTAGCCTATAAATAAAGCCCTAGGGGGCTGGCATTCAATCATCCATCCATCAATCAACACATCCACTTACATACAATAGAGTTAGAGAGAAGTTTTAAGGTTTGGCGTTTGCGAAAGCCGACGTTGAGTTGTAAAGCTTCGAAGTTTATAGTTTAATGCAAGTCTATTTCTTTCAATCAATGATGAGTTCTATGATGAAGTGCGAGTAGTTCCCCAAAGTTTCTAGGGTCGGGGTGAGCCCGACGTTAGCCATGCATGCCTGAGGTAAGTGTTAGATGTAGATATTGTTGTGTCTATATCATCTCCTACGATTCTATGTTTAGTCCTAATCGAAAGAAAAGGGATTCATGCTAACAAGTTGAGTTATAAACATAAAATTTGTAGAGACAATTAGGCTTATTTGCAAGAGTAATCCTAAGAGTTGGTGTACAGCGAAAGCTCGTCCCTTCGATGAAATAGCGCAATTGTCCGTCTTATTTACCTTATCGCATGCATTGGTTAACGTTGTGGTAAACCCTAATCCTAGGAGTTGCTTTTTTTTATATAAGTTAATTCATCGAAACCACTGTTTTATTTATGTTCATCGCATCCTCATTCATCCTTAAGTCTTCGGCCTTTCTTTGCCGACAAAAGCTAACAACTTTGCAGGAGAAGACATCGATATTGACCACAGACGTCGATATCGACCACTGAGTTTCATCGACCGTTTTCTGAGTCAACAACGATCATCCTTGCTGAGTTACTGAACATCGATATCGACCCCCCAATGTCGATATCGACCACCTGTGTCGACTGGTAGTCTTCTTAGCCAGTCGATTCTGTCTGCTAACATCGATATCGACCTTCCCTAGTCGATATCGACTGCTCGTTTTTATCTCTGCAGGTTTTCTGTTGCAGAAAGGATCGACAGCCTAGGTTGACATCGAGCACCAAGGTCGAAATCGAGTCTTCTGGTTGATGTAAGACGTGAGATTCCCACCGCTACTAGGATCCCGCTGACACGCCTCCTCGTTGATCGATCCTGACTACCCTTCCACTACAACGGAAGGAAGTCTTGTAATTATTTGTATACACTAGGAATCGGATTCGTATTTACATATATTTATATTTGTACTTAAGAACTCGACATTCCTCTTGCTTAACAAATTGGCGCCGTTGTCGGGGAGGCAATCAATCGCGCCCTAGTAGTCTATCTCACGTTTCTATCTAGTTTGGTCTTGCAGGTGTATGCGATACGCTGATCGCCCACCTGAATTTGAAGGAGTAGACGACCATGAGCGCTATTTCCATCTAAGAGCCCAAGCTCACAGAATCATGGCAGACAACGCGAACAAGGCTGAACTAATTGAGCAACTAAGGAAGCAGTTTGAGGACTTAACAACTAGAGAGGCGGCACTTAAGGAGCGTGCGGATAGGGAGAAGGAAGGCCGGAGGCAAATAGAAGCCCAAATCAATGCCCTCCCTCGGAATGCCAAGCAATACATGCACCCAGCGCTCACAGTGCCTGAATCGGCGATTCTTATCCCTGCCTCTAATTTTGAAATTAAACCTAACTTCCTTACTGAAATAAGAAGGCATCAATATGAAGGAAAACCTAATGAATGCCCTATGGCACATATATCGACCTTCTTAGACCTCTGTGATACTATTGCTGATGGACAGAGTCTTGAATATGTCCAACTAAAAGCTTTTCGTTGGTCCCTTACAGGAAAAGCATTGCAGTGGTTGGAGAGCTTAGCCCCAAGATCGCTCCGCACCTGGAATGAAGTCAAGGACGCGTTCCTCAACAAGTTCTTCCCTCCTTCTAAGACGGCGTCGATACGACAGAAAATCACGGCTTTCAAACAAAAGCCTGGTGAGGCTCTGGCAACTGTTTGGGAAAGGTTTAAAGACCTACTACGATCATGCCCGACGCATGGCCAACCACCGTACGTGATTCAGGAGATTATATACAATGCTCTTGATGTTACAACCAAGGAGAGGATCAACACCTACACCTCCTATAGCTACCTTGAACTCGCTCCACAAGAGGCTTGGGAGACCATAGAGAGGTTGGTGGAGTTCGACAACACATATGGGACTCTTGAGGCTTCGACACATCATCATCGTTGAGGCCTGCCCCATCCATGCCCTTATATGAACCCTCCAAGGTAATCGATCCGGACGTGAAGGAGCAATTCCATAAAGATCAACTTCGAAAGCTCCAAAAGCAAGTAAGGTTCCTTTCAGCGAACCAAGATTGCATTGAATGCGGATCGCAGCAGCACACCACCATCGAGTGCCCCCATGTTGAACAAATTCAACTAGCGGAGACTCACCAGGAGGCGCGCTACATGAGGGGTCCCAATCACCAATATTGGGGAGACCAAAGGTTCCATCAACTACAAAGGAACCCGGTTAACCTTAGGGACCCCCCGCCTTATAAAGCTCCTGGGCACCCGGAGAGAGACCAACGGAAGGATGATCTACAACTTGTGCTGGATGAAATCAGGCGGAATCATGCTAAGAATGATCAATCTAACAATGCAATCCATTCTTAACTCAATCACCTTACCACAAGGATTGGGGAGATGGATATTTGGAAAAAGAACGTAGAGACCCAACTGGGTCATTTGGCGGCATAAATCCCAAGACCGTCCAGAACGTTCCCTAGGCAACCCACTACAAATCCTAAGGGGCAATTCGGGACGGGCCATGTCGCAGCCATGCAATTAAGGAGTGGCAATAAAGTACAAAAGCCACGAACGGAATCGGAGAAAGCAGCAGATCCAGTCGATGTCGAGGAAGAGGTCGATATCGACCACCAGGTCAACCCACTGGTCGACGTCGATGCCACTACAAAGCCTGTGGAGCCACAACAGAGGTCGACATCGACCATCCCGGTCGATATCGACCAGAACCCAGTCCATATCGACTAAAAACATCGAAATCGACTCCCCTTGGTCGAAATCGAGTGATCCAGATTGTTGCCAGGAGCTTAAGTATGGGGTCACAGAGGTCGATATCGACCCCACATGTCGACATCGACCAAAGCTCTCAAAATCGACCCACCTTGGTCGAAATCGACCACCCCTCAGCCCGAAGATTTCTGTTTCGGGCCCAAACAGGTAAGCCCAGGTATGACTCCCAACCCTTCTATGTCCCTTATTGATAAATCAATTAAGCTAATTATTGATAATTCAACTAATGAGAGGGTCAAAGCTCCATGGTTTGCCTATATTGCGAAAGTTAGGTCAAGAAAGAGAAGGAAAGCGCCCAAAGAAGAACCTAACAAAGAAGAAGCCTTGGTTGCCGAACTTAGATACTACCAAAAGGACCTATATGATCCAGAGAAGGCTCAAGCTCAAAGGGTCCCTACATAAAAGGCTCGTAAAGAATTGACGAAGAAGTCGGCCTAGCGACTCAAAACTCTAGAGCTTGTAGATAAAACTTGATTTTCTTTCATAGATGGTTTTTAGGATTTTGAATTTTGGATTTTGAACTTCTAAAACTAAGATAATTCGTTGCTTTATCTATATTTCTAACAAAGATTTCAGGTTTCTAAGCAAAAAGAAACGACGAAGAAGAAAAGAAGCTTCTGCAGAGGCAGTCGAAATCGACAAGGGTCAAGCTATCTCCTGGAGTCAACATCGAGGACTCAGGAGCAGAAAAGTAAAGGTCGATATCGACCATAATCATCGCGATCGACCCCCATCAGGCAGCCCTTGTCTTCATTTTCTTCCTCGACTTTGACAGATGCAGTCGACATCGACCTTTGACATAGATATCGACTTTTGGCATCGACCTAACCTGGAAATCGACCTGAATCCGCAGGTTGCGCTATGAGTTTCTCTCTACCCTTGTTTTTCTTTTAATACAGTGAGGACACTGTATATTTTAAGTATGGGGTGGGGGAAAAACATATCCTATAGTCACAACTTGGCTTTCTTCTTCGCATTGCATTCATGTTTAAATTTTTGGTTGTTAGTTTTACTTTTCAAAAAAAAATACAAAAATGTCAAAAATACAAAAAAAAAATGCATGTTTATTTTTAAGTTTAGTTGTAAACCCTACTTAGATGTCCTCTGATGAAAACTCAATAGCTGACTTGATCATGTAAATCCTATGGCATATTTGGATGGTTTAGCCTAAGTCCTTAAATTTTTTATGTAGATTGTGAACTTGTGATGAAATTGAGCACATATGATCCTATGCTAAAAAGCAAATCCATCAAAAATTGTCCTTGTGAGAATTTTGGCCTATAGAGAGAACATCAAAAATTCCTCCGCTTTCTTGAGTGAATTTACTCTTTCTATGCATCTCTAAAGTTGTGATAGTTATTCAAAGCCAATACATAAATATGACTATGTTTACGAGAATTAAATGATGGAGGCATCTTTTAAGCCATTTTTATCCTCTCTTTACCTACCCTGCATTATCTTTGCTTTAAGCCGGAAAATTAGCCTGAGCCTGAAATCGCAAACTCCAAAAAATTATCCCTAGCCAAATTGAGCCTGACCCCCATTTGGGAATTGAGACTTCGAATGGTTAGATTAATGCATTGTGGAAAGAAAAGTGCATATATTCAGTATTGAGCAAGGAAATTATGGGTTGGTAGATATTTACATCTTGTCATATTTTGTAAAGGAATTTTGGCTCACCATATAAATGCACGTATTTTTTAGTATTTATTTATTATTTTTGTCAAAAAAAAGAAAAAAATAGATATATATATATACATAGTGCATGAGCCAAAATCCTTAAATCCTTTATTTGTTTCATACAAGGGTAATATTTTTGAGAGACATATTAGCGTTTGAAAGAAGGGTTGATAGTATGGTTTACATCTTTTAGAGCATATTATGGAAAGATGAGTTTGGAAAAGAGCATTATGGGAGATTGAGCTTGGAAAGTGCAACATTGAAGAGTTATGGTTTGGATATTGCAAGTGTTGAGATTTAGGAGTCTTGATTCCCGAATTATATAAGCACCACATAGCCAAATAATTCCATACCTTTTATTCCTTACCAAGCCCCATTACAACTTCGCCGAATGGAGTCTTCTTTGAAGTCTTCCATTGAGCGAAAGTCCTCCTGGTGATTCTTATTGCATTTTCATAATTGGTTGCGAAGTGGATTTTTATAAATTGCAATGTTTATGAGATTGTGTATGGAATTGAGTTGAGCGTTGATCTTCATAGCCTAAACACATGAGATTTGAGTGCAAACACATTATCCCTGTGAGGTTGGATCAAAAAAAATTGCATATGCCTATGGATCGCCTAAATATGTGCTATGACGTTAAATTCACTTGCTTTGCTTTGCTACCGCTTATGATGTTGCTTTTGACAAAGGCGAAGACTTGAAGGGTGTGTTGTAGGTGTTGGTTATTGCTTGGTTATTACTTGAGGACAAGCAAGTCTATGTATGGGGTGTTTTGATGTACATATTTGTACCTCTTTTTATTGCATCTTTTGACTTCATATTTCATTCGATTTCCAAAGAAAAGGTTCAAAAGAATATAAACTTGTGTAAGAATGGGCTAACGTACAAGAAATAGAGTCTGTACGAATTTTGAGCAAACCATGCAGGAATTCGAGTGAAATCGGAGTCAAAACGAAGAAACCAAGGAGAGCAGAAGAGAGCTCGATATCGACCTTCAACGTCGACATCGACTACAGTACATCGACACAGAACTGAGTGTCGAGACAGACCAATACACAGTAGAGAAAAGCACTCGATATCGACCTTACATCATCGATATCGACCTCAACATAGACCTCAAGTGGAGATGAACAAGTCGAGGAGGAACAAAGACATCGATATTGACCTTCCTGGTCGATATCGACCTTATCTCGACTTGAGATAGATTCGATTTCGAGACGCGGATTGGAAACTTTATCTTCAAGGAGGCACGAATTTATCTTGTAACATATAGATATATAGCAGCTGGGATTTATTTACTTTTTACCTTTAAAGTTTTATCAAGTTGTTTAGTCCTAATCGAAAGAAAAGGGATTCATGCTAACAACTTGAGTTATAAACATAAAATTTGTAGAGACAATTAGGTTTATTTGCAAGAGTAATCCTAAGAGTTAGTGTACAGCGAAAGCTCGTCCCTCGGATGAAATAGCGCAATTGTCCGTCTTATTTACCTTATCGCATGCATTCGTTAACATTGTGGTAAACCCTAATCCTAGGAGTTGCTTTTTTTATATAAGTTAATTCATCGAAACCATTGTTTTATTTCTGTTCATCGCATCCTCATTCATCCTTAAGTCTTCGGCCTTTCTTTGCCGACAAAAGCTAACAACTTTGTAGGAGAAGATATCGATATCGACCACAGACGTCGATATCGACCACTGAGTTTCATCGACAGTTTTCTGAGTCGACAACGATCATCCTTGCCGAGTTACTGAACATCGATATCGACCCCCCAACGTCGATATCGACCACCTGTGTCGACTGGCAGTCTTTTGAGCCAGTCGATTCCGTCTGCTAACATCGATAGCCTAGGTCGACAGCCTAGGATCCCACTGACACGCCTCCTCGTGGATCGATCCTGACTACCCTTCCACTACAATGGGAAGAACTCTTGTAATTATTTGCATAGGCTAGGAATCGGATTCACATTTACATATCTTTATATTTGTACTTAAGAACTCGACATTCCTCCTGCTTAACATGTGTCGATCCCGATCATCCTACACCGACTGTTGAGGTCAATTTCGAGTGCTTTACTCAATATCGACTGCCCTGTCTCAATTGGCAGTTTTCTGAGCCAGTCGATTTCGTTTGCTGACATCGATATCGACCACTCTAGTCAATATCGACTATCGTTTTTGTCTCTGCAGGTTTTCTGTTGCAGTAGAAATCGACAGCCAAGGTCGACGTCGAATACTTTGGTCGAGATTGAGGCTTCCGGTTGAGAAAAGATGTGAGCTTTCCAAGACTATCTAGGCTCCTGGTGACACGCTTCCTCGTGGATCGATCTTGACTACCCTTCTACTACAACAGGAGGAAGTCTTCTAATTATTTGCATAGGCTAGGATTCGGTTTGCATCTATTTTATAAATTTGTTTCGAACTCGATTTCCTCCTACCTAACAAATTGGCGTCGTTGCCGAGGAAGCAATCAATGACGCCCTAGTAGTCTATCTCACGTTTCTATCTAGTTTTGCTTTGTAGGTGTATGCGACACACTGATCTCCCACCTGAGTTCGAAGATATCGACGACCCTGAAAGCTATCTTCACCATCACGCTAGAATCTAAAGAGCCATGGCAGAGCAAGAGACCCAGGCTCAACAAATTGAGCGACTAAGAAAGCAAATCGAGGACTTCACAACTAGAGAGGCGGCACTAAAAGAGCGTGCAGATAGGGAGGAGGAAGCAAGGAGGTAAATAGAAGCCCAAATCAATGCCCTCCCTCAGAATGCCAAACAATACATGCACCATATGCTCTCAGTGCCTGAATCGGCCATTCTTATACCTCCTTCTAATTTTGAGATTAAACCTAGCTTCTTAACTGAAATTAGGCGATGTCAATTTGAGGGGAAACCTAACAATTGTCCTCTAGATCATATTTCTTCATTCCTAGACTTGTGCGATACAAATGCAGATGGACAAAGCCTAGAATATGTTAAACTGAAGGCTTTTCGTTGGTCTCTCACAGGGAAAGCTCTAGCATGGTTGGAGAGCCTAGCCCCCAGATCACTCCGCACATGGGATGAGGTCAAGGATGCCTATCACAACAAGTTCTTCCCACCATGCAATACAGCGGTGATACGCTAGAAGATCATGGCCTTCAAACAAAGGCCACATGAAACCATGGCACAAATGCGGGAGCGGTTTAAGGAGCTGCTGAGATCTTGCGCTACGCATGGCCAGCCACCCTAAGTCATCCAGGAGATCATCTACAATGCCCTAGACGTAGCAACAAAGGAGAGAATCAACACTTATACCTCCTATGGGTATCTCGACCTCCTACCACAACAAGCTTGAGATACTATAGAGAGGTTGGACAAATTTGACAACACCTATGGGACTCCTGTGGCCTCCGACTAAAGGTCTGTCCCATCTATGCCACTCTATGAGCCCTCTAAGGAGATTGATCCGGACGTCAAAGATCAATTCATGCACGATCAACTCTGGAGGCTTCAAAAGCAAGTCAAATTCCTCTCCGCCAACCAACCATGCGCTGAATGTGGCTCTGTCAGGCATATCGCCACCAATTTCTCCCACACAGAGCAAGTACAACTAGCAAAGACTCACCAGGAGGCGCGCTACATGAGGAATCCCAATCGCTAGGGGTACCAAAACTGGGGAAATCAACCACCCCAATACAACCCCAGGGATCCTCCGCCTTATAGAGCTCCAGGCCATCCAGAGAGAGAACCACGACATGACGTTGTTCAACTCATCCTTGATGAGTTAAGAAGGAACCAGGCTACAAGTCAACAATCTAGCAACGCTATCCAGAACCAACTTTAGGGCCTTAACGCCCGAATGGGGAAGATGGATACTTGGAAGAAGAAGATTGAGACCCAACTGGGTCAATTGGCGGCCCAAATCCCAAAGCCACCCGAAAAACTCCCTGGACAACCACAAAAAAATCCAAGGGGGCAAGCCGGGCACATCGTCGCTATCAACCTATAAGGAGTGGACGCCCATTGCACGAGCCAAGGAGCGAAAGAGAAGTCGTTCAGGACGCAGTCGATGTCGATACCCCAGTCGATATCGAGGACCCTGTCGACGTTGAACCCACAGTCGATGTCGAGCCCACTACGAAGCACAGAACAGAGCCAGAGAGGCACTCAATATCAAGTGACCTGGTCAATATCGACCACCCCTTCGATGTCGATCCCTCTGGAAATCGACCACAGCTTCAGACTCCCCCGAGGTTGACCAAACCAGTCGATATCGACCACCCTGATGTCGATGTCGAACTGTCCAGAAAGCAAAAATCGACCACTTCACCTCCAAAGCCATCCAAAGCACTTCCTTATCCTTCCAAGGTGCTGAAAGATCCAGCAGACACCAAATTCAGGCGCTTCGTGAAGATCTTACAAGGTCTCAAACTCACCATCCCACTCACGGAAGCGCTCAATGAGATGCCTGCCTACATGAGGTTCCTGAAAGACATCTTGTCCAAAAAGAGGTCCATTCTAAAAATCGTCGGCGAATGCAATTCTATTGAGTTCCCTGAGAAGCGCGGTGATCCAGGCAAGTTCGCAGTAACGGTAGGGGTTGGTAAGCATCAATTCAAAGCGCTATGTGATCTTGGGGATAGTGTTAGTTTGATGCCCCTATCAATATGGCAACAAGGGGGTGTAGAAGCATTGGAGCTCGTCGACATGAAGCTCTACATGGCGGATAACTCCTTTGTGAGACCAACTGGGGTTGTGGATGATATCCCTGTCAAGGTGGGAAAGTTCTTCATACCCGTGGACTTCATTGTGTTAGACATGTCGGAGGATCCTATTGTGCCTATCATCCTTGGTAGGCCATTCTTAGCAACAGCGGATGCCAACATCAATGTGAGGAACGACACCCTTACATTCACAATCGGCAACGAGGTCGTGGAGTTTCGCTTTAACCCTACAATGAGCGAAAAAAAGCAGCTGGAACAAGTTGTCCTCTCACCGGAAAAGGAGAATCTTCGCAAGTTTTTGTTGGCGAGGACGGAAACAGCAAAGAGAGTCGACATCGACTAGAACCAGTCGATATCGACTGAAACACTCAAAATCGACCATATCAACTTGATATAGAGTAAACCTGATTATCCACCGAGTTGCCAAGAGCTTAAGTATAGAGTCCCTAACGTCGACATCAACCATCACCAGTTGACATCAACTTCTGCATTTGAAATCGACCACCCTCTGTCGAGATCGACTGACCCTTAGCCCAAAGATTGTTGTTTCGGGCCCGAACAGGTAAGCTCAGGTATGCTCCCTAACCGTCCTATGTCCATTACTGATGATTCAACTAATGGGAGGGTCAAAGCTCCATGGTTTGCCCATATTTCTAAAGTTAGGTCAAAGAAGAGAAGGAAAGCATTCAAAAAAGAGCCTAACGATGAGGAAGCCTTGGTTGCCGAACTTAGCTATTATCAAAAGGACCTAGATGATCCAGGAGAAGGCACATGCTTGAAGGGTCCCTACCTTAAGGGTTCATGAAGTATTGACGGAGAATTCCACCTAGCGACTCAAAAATCTAAAGCGTGTACATAAATCTTTAAAAATTTTCGAAATAGATGGTTTTTAGGGTTTTGAATTTTGGATTTTGGGATTTTGAGACTGATAATTTGTGGTTTTATCTATTATTCTAACAAAGATTTTAGGTTGCCAAGCAAAAGGAACGACGAAGAAGAAAATAAGCTACTGAAGAGGCAGTCGAAATCGACCAGGCCAATCGAAATCGACCACCCTAGGGTCGAGCCACCTCCTGGAGTCGACATCGATGACTCAGGAGCGAAACAAAGCAGTCGATATCGACTAGATCCTGGCAGCCCTTGACTTCACCTTCTTCCTCGACTTCGACAGATGTAGTCGACATCGACCTGACTACTCGACATCGACTTTTGGCATCGACTGAACCTGAAATCGACCTAATCCATAGGTTGCTCTGTGAGTTTCTCTCTACCCTTGTTTTTCTTTTTAATCTAGTGAGGACATTGTATATTTTAAGTATGGGGTGGGTGTGAAACATGTCTTATGGTTACAACTTGGCTTTCTTTTTTCGTATTGCATTCATGTTTAAATTTTTGTTCTTAGTTTTTACTTATAAAAAAATGTCAAAAATCCAAAAAAAAAATAGAAAATGTCAAAAATACAAAAAAAATGCATATTTAGTTTTAACCCTACTAAACGTCCTAGGATGAGAACTCAATAGCCGACTTGATCATGTAAATCCTATGGCAAATTATCCCTAACCGAATTGAGCCTAACCCCTGTTCGGTTAAACGGGAGGTAGATTCAAATATTCAATATAAACTCTAACTATGCTAACTCCCTGTTCCAAGCAAATAATACAAGAATCCCTCCCGATGCAGTGGTAGGGTAATTTAGGATCGAATCCAAGAGGAGGTATGTCAGCGCTTCCGTTGTTGTAATCACGATCAAGCTTTCGACCTCAGAAGACACTCGATATCGATGTGTCTGGTCGATATCGACCTCAGTTCTGGTCGAATTCTAGCCAAGTTATTGCAAAAGACAAAAGCAGCAAAGTCGACGTCGAGTGGAACCTTGATATCGACGTTAGACCTCGATATCGACCTTTATAGTCGATTCCGATGTTTGTCACAGAAACTGTTTTGCGTAACCTATTATCGGAAAAGTGTCCGAAGAACGTAGAATGGTAAAGAAGGATGATCAGAAATCAAAACTTAAACTTTTATATGAAATTCAAATAATAACAAGCTTCCAAAGTCGGGAATTAATGCCACAACGATAAAAATGCAAGTTTGATGCTAAAGTTATGAAATTTAATGTCTTTTCGTCAAATAACTTTCGTTACCAACACTTAGGTGATTAGAGGCTCTCGCATAGTTCCAAAGAGTTACTATCTAATTCATGAGTAATCCAAGTTCACAATATGAGTGGCTTTCGCTTCAATAATGCAAATAATGAATCTCCCTAACTTTCGCGAAGGATCATGCATAGGATAGAAGACGGAATCGCATAAAAGTCATACCTTTGATGCACTTACCCTACATCGCTATCGTCGAGCTCACCACGACCCTAGAAGTGGGTTGACTACTCGCTTCTCATCATGCAACTCATCATCATCATTGAAAGAAAACTACTTTAAATTGAACTATGAAAGAAATTACAATCGAATCAAGCCAAATCTCCGCTCTCGCTTCCCTCCAACCTCACTCGGCTTCCTCTCTCCCTCTCTACAAATTCTCTGCGTTCTATGTGTTTGTGGATAACTGAAATTGAATGATTAAAATCAGCCCTAACGGCCTCTATATATAGATATCGAACTTTGTTATCCAAAGACTCGAAACTTTATCTTTATTCTCTAAGATAAAACTTAAATAAAGTAAAACTAAAAACTTCATGGTAAAACTAGCTAAAGTGATAGCTCTGACGTTGATGATAAGAAATCACGACTTTAGGATAGACTTGCAAGCTTCGGATAGAATTTTATCAAAATCTGAGTCGGACTTCTCTGCTCGCAACATCGATATCGACCTAGTGACATCAATATTGACCTACTAAAACTCTCTCTCGAGCTCCCCTTCTTCTACTCGGATTAGCACTCGACTTCTATCATTTAGCTCAATCTAGGCCCTCGATATCGACCTTCAAACGTCAATATCGACCTTTGTATGTCGACATGTTCTGTTCTTTTCTCTGCTCAATTCCTGCCTCACTGCTGCACTCGATGTCGAGGTTCTTTAGTCGATTTCGACCTCTTCAGAAGACTTCGAGTTCTTTTTCCGCCCTTCCAAATCTGTCCATTTTTGCCCTGTTTTCTGCGAAATCACTTAGAAACTCGTGCAGACCCATATATTTGACAATTATGCATAAACTACACTAATCCCATGTTTTTCCATTAATATACATGTAAAAGAATGATAAAATGGACTTAAATGTGCATGGAAAATATGACTATTTGTGCGCACATCAAACACCCCATACTTAAGCTTGCTTGTCCCCAAACAATATCTTTATTGGTCATTCAGGGGAAGAAAGTAAACTCTCAACTTCATAGATTCATTTTTCATATGTCCCTACAATCAATTGCCATCCTCGATAAGGTACTAATGTCAACCAAGTCCATGCTTGTGCACAAAGCAATTTCATACTCATAAAAGGAGGTGTATATGCAAAAAAAAAATTTCAGCGACATAGCATTAATAATCAAGAGGACTTTTGCAAGCTTGTGAGAAATAGATTGGTAAAAGGCTAAGGGTGGGCTATTTTTTGGCCATGTGGTGTTAAATCCGGGGAAATATACTTTCTTTCCAAAACATTCATTCCACATTCCTTCTTCATAATGTCTCACCTTTCACTCATCGCTCAATGCATTTTTCACTTAAAATGCTTTTACCTCTCTAACCTTAGCATTGCCTTCTCGCGAGTCACAAACATGGGTGTCATGAATGGCCCCAGATACTTAGTACTTGGGACTCCTCACCTTGTGTCCCATCTCGCTGAACTAACATCGCAACGAGCAGGGTCGACCTACCTTTATCTCCTGAGGCGATCGGATTTTTTCTCGCTCATTAAATTTTCCATAATTCATAAATTCTTTCATTCCTGCCAACAACTTCAATAATATTGCACAACTCCATATAACAACTCCAAAGATGACATCCATTTTCAAACTTGTCCCCGGATAGGGTATAAGGTATAAAATGGGCAATATGTATATATGTGGAGCAATAATGATGTATGATATAAGGCTCATATATGGCTTGTGACTTTTGCAAATATGCATAGGTAAGGCTAGGATATGAACTTGTATATGTAAGCACTTGTATGGAAATTTCATAAAAAGTCCTCCATCATCTTATCATGCACATGTCAAAAGCAACTTCAAATTTTTGCACTTCATTGGGACTTCCCTTAACTAGGAAATTTCCTGTTATATCTCTAATGAATCTAATTTTGCATCGTAGAGCTCTTTTTTATACTTTCATGACTCTTTTCTTTATGTTCAATTTTTTATGGGGGTCATTTTTTTTCTTTTGTCTTTTTTTTCGAAATATATAAATATGTATAACTTAAATATAAATATGACTAACTAACTATGTAACATGCATGAACATTATAACTAAAATATGCTAAAATATGCAAGTAAGCCTTTCCCCCACCCCATACTTAAAGTTTACAGTGTCCTCACTGTATCAAAACTAGGGTTAAGAAAAACTTACTAAACCGTCACAAATTTCAGGAGTCGAAGAAGTCAGCAATGATGGTCGATATCGACCTTGGACATCGAAATTGACCTCTGTCATCGATTTCTGGCTCAAGCTTCAGGGTGATCCGGCCTCGACCACAAGCCTATCTAAATCGACATTAAGGTCGATGTCGATCTTTAACATCGATTTCGATGTCTCTTCTGTGTTCTTTTCTCTTTCCTCTTTCCTGCAACTTGTTAAAAACTAAACCAAAACAAAAACAATGCAAAGTAATATAAAGTAAAAACTGTCCAAAACCAAAAAAAACTAGGTGTATCCGTTATAAGCTCTAGACTTTTAAGTCGCTAGGTCGACTTCTTCCTTGTGCTTCGCAAGGTGGCATCTGCAGAGCCCATGTGGCTTGGGCCTCAAATATTAATCCTTTCTTGTCACGCAGCTGCATTCCGCATGGATGGATTTGATTCACCGTGAATGGTCCCAAATTCTTATCTTTGAATCTCGTAGGGAACCAATGGTCCTTTGAATTCGCTACATAAACTTTGTATCCTATCTCATATTGGATCGAATCGTCGTCCGAAACCCTACACAAGCGCACATGCCAAGGCACACCTCTTCCAAATAATGATAAATCTTTAATTGTAATGGAACAGGAGGAATCCGTACCTTGACTTACCTTCTTATTTGTCTGTGGCTCAGGTCGACATCGATCATTAGTGGTCGATATCGAGCTCTGTTGTACTCCTGGAGGTCCAGTCGATTTGGAGAGTTCTCCCTCGATATGATCAGGTCGATTTCGACCCTCAGAGATCGATATCGAGGTCTCTGTTCCTCCCTTCTCAGTGCTTGTGGTGGTCGATTTTGGTTCTAGGGCATGGTCGATATCGACCTTCATCCCCGATTTCGATGTTCCTTCTCCTCCTCCGTCGACCCCATACTTGAACTCAGTATGGTTCCTCCGCATCTCATCAAGAATGATCTGCGGTTCATCATTCCTTGTTTCCCGCTCAGGGTGCCCTGGTGCTCTATATGGTGGGGGATCCATTTGTTGATAGAACCTTTGTTCACCCCAGTATGGTCTATTGCCCCCTCCATAGGAGCCTCTCGTCCACTTGGCTTCCTCATGTTGTTCTGCCATGGATACTTGCTCAGTATGTGGACAGGCACTAGTGATATGCCTTGTTGAGCCACATTCCTGACAAGGTTGATTGTTGCTCAGGAACCTAACTTGCTTTTGAAGGCGGCGCGTCTGATCGTTGTGGAATTGTTGCCGCACCTCAGGATATATCTCCCTTGGAGGCTCATATAGTGGCATCGATGGGGCAGGCCTTGAGTCATAGGCCGCAGCAGTCCCATAGGTGTTGTCAAAGTTCACAAGTCTCTCAATAGTCTCACATGCCTCCGTTGGTGTAAGCTCAATGTACTGATAGGAGGTATATAAATCGATCCTCTCCTTATTCGGCGCATCAAGGGAATTGTAGAATATCTCCTGGATGACATATGGAAGTTGCCCATGCGTCAGGCATGATCGCAACAAGTCCTTAAATCGCTCCCGCGCCTGTGCCAATGTTTCACCTGGCTTTTGTTTGAAAGTCGTGATCCTTTGTCGCAGCATCGCCGTTTTAGAAGGTGGAAAGAACTTATTCAGGAATGCATCCTTCACCTTCGCCCATGTCCTCAGCGAGCGTGGAGCCAAACTCTCAAGCCATTGTAATGCCTTCCCTGCCAAAGATCATCTAAAAGATTTTAGTCTCACATACTCTAAATTTACTCCATCAGCAATTGTTTCACATAAATCTATAAAAGTAGAGATGTGTTGCAGTGGGCATTCATTAGGTCTTCCTTCAAAAGTGTTTCTTTTAATTTCAGATAGGAAGTTAATTTTAATCTCATAATTGGAAAGAGGAATAAGTATAACGGATTCAGGAACGTGAAGCGGCGGGTGCATGTATTGTATCACCGTCTGTGGATACTGATTGAGCCGCTCTTGGGCTTGTCTACGCGCATCCTCCTCCCTATCAGCATGGGCTCGCTCTGCAGTAGCGGCGGCCCTCTCAGTAGCGATTGTAGCATTATGATTCTCAATCTCCTTCCTCAATCACTCTATGGTCTCAGCCTGCGTCTCGTTGTCAGCCATGATTCGAATTGCTTTGTTGCAAAGATGGAAGAAATGTTCAGGCTCGTCAATGGTTTCCAGGATATGTCCACGATCAGAATATCGCATAAACCTGCAAAATAAGCTCTAAAAGATCATGAGAAAACTTAGAAGGCGATTGATTGCCTCCCCGGCAACGGCGCCAATTTGTTCGGTTGAACGGGAGGTAGATTTAAATATTCAATATAAACTCTAACTATGCTAACTCCCTGTTCCAAGCAAATAATACAAGAATCCCTCCCGATGCAGTGGTAGGGTAATTTAGGATCGAATCCAAGAGGAGGTATGTCAGCGCTTCTCTTGTTATAATCACGATCAAGCTTTCGACCTCAGAAGACACTCGATATCGATGTGTCTGGTCAATATCGACCTCAGTTCTGGTCGAATTCAAGCCAAGTTCCTACAGAAGACAAAAGCAGTAAAGTTAAAGTCGAGTGGAACCTCGATATCGACGTTAGACCTCGATATCGACATTTACAGTCGATTCCAATGTTTGTCACATAAACTATTTTACGTAACCTATTGTCGGAAAAGTGTCCGAAGAATGTATAATGGTAAAGAAGGATGATCAGAAATCAAAACTTAAACTTTTATATGAAATTCAATTAATTAAAAGCTTCCAAAGTCGGGGATTAATGCCACAACGATAACAATGTAAGTTTGATGCTAAAGTTATGAAATTTAATGCCTTTCCGTCAAATAACTTTTGTTACCAACACTAAAGTGATTAGAGGCTCTCGCATAGTTCCTAAGAGATACTATCCAATTCATGAGTAATCCAAGTTCACAATATGAGTGGCTTTCGCTTCAATAATGTAAATAATGAATCTCCATAACTTTCGCAAAGGATCATGCATAGGATAGAAGACGGAATCGCATAAAAGTCATACCTTTGATGCACTTACCCTACATCGCTATCGTCGGGGTCACCCCGACCCTAGAAGTGGGTTGACTACTCGCTTCTCATCATGCAACTCATCATCATCATTGAAAGAAAACTCTTTAGAATTGAACTATGAAAGAAATTACAACCAAACCAAGCCAAATCTCCGCTCTCGCTTCCCTCCAACCTCACTCGGCCTCCTCTATCCCTCTCTATAAATTCTCTACGTTCTATGTGTTTATGGATAACTGAAATTGAATGATTAAACTCAGCCCTAACGGCATCTAGATATAGATATCAAACTTTTCTATCCAAAGACTCAAAACTTTATCTTTATTCTCTAAGATCAAACTTAAATAAAGTAAAACTAAAAACTTCATGGTAAAACTAGCTAAAGTGATAGCTCTGACGTTGATGATAAGAAATCTCGACTTTAGGATAGACGTGCAAGCTTCGGATAGAATTCTATCAAAATCTGAGTCAGACTTCTCTGCTGGCAACATCGATATCGACCTAGTGACATCGATATCGACCTAGTAAAACTCTCTCTCGAGCTCTCCTTCTTCTACTCAGATTAGCACTCGACTTCTATCATTTGCTCGATCTAGCCCCTTGATATCAACCTTCAAACGTCGATATCGACCTTTGTATGTCGACATATTCTGTTCTTTTCTCTGCTCGATTCCTGCCTCACTGCTGCACTCGATGTCGAGGTTCTTTAGTCGATTTTGACCTCTTCAGAAGACTTCGAGTTCTTTTTCCGCTCTTCCAAATTTGTCCATTTTTGCCCTGTTTTCTGCGAAATCACTTAGAAACTCGTGCAAACCCATATATTTGACAATTATGCATAAACTACACTAATCCCATGTTTTCCCATTAATATACATGCAAAAGAATGATAAAATGGACTTAAATGTGCATAGAAAATATGGCTATTTGCACGCACATCAACCCCCATTTGGGAATTGAGACTTAGATTAGTTAGAATAATGCATTGTGGAAAGAAAGTGCATATTGCTAGTTTTGAGCATTGTAAAATTATGGGATGGTACATATTTGCATCTTGTCACACATTGTAAAAGGATTTTTGGCTCCCCATATAAATGCACATAAAAAAAATCCAAAAAAATAAAAATAATATATATTATTATAGTGCATGAGCCAATTATTCCTTAGTTCTTTTATCTTTTATACAAGATTTATATTTTTGAGAGCATATTAGGGTTTCAAAGAAGTTGATGAGAATTAAGGAAGATAAGTTGGGATGAGCATCATTGAAGAGATATGGTTTGGATATAGTAGTGTTAAAGTTTAGGAGTCTTGATTCCCGAATTTTATAAGCACCACATAGCCAAATAATTCCATACCCTTTATTTTATACCAAGCCCCATTACAACCCCACCGAATGGAGTCTTCTTTAAAGTCTTCCAGTGAGCGAAAGTCCTCCTGATGGTTCTTATTGCATTTTCATAATTGGTCGCGAAGTGGATTATTATAAATTGTAATGTTTATGAGTTTGCATATGGAATTGAGTTGAGAGTTGATCTTCATAGCCTAAACACATTGAGAGTTGAGTGCAAACACATTATCCCTGTTAGGTTGGATCAAAACTGCATATGCCTATGGATCACTCATATATGTGCTATGGCGTTAAATTCACTTGCTTTGCTTTGCTATCACTTATGATGTTGCTTTTGACAAGGGTGAAGACTTGAAGGGTGTGTTCTAGGTGTTGGTTATTGCTTGAGGACAAGCAAGTCCAAGTATGGGGTGTTTTGATGTACATATTTAGTACCCTTTTATTGCATCTTTTGACTTCATATTTCATTCAATTCCTAAAGAAAAGGTTGAAAAATAATGCAAATTTGTGTAGAATGAGCTAACGTGCAAGAAATAGAGTCTGCACAAATTTTGGTCTAATTATGTAGGAATTAGACCAGAATCGGAGTCAAAATGAAGAAGCCAAGAAAAGCTAAAAAGAGGTCGATATCGACAAGACGGGTCGATATCGACTAAGACCTCAACATGGATACTGAGTGTCGAGATAGACCACAAAGACCAACACTGAGGAGCACTCGATATCGAGTAGATGAAGTCAATATCGACTATGCCCTAAAAATCGAGTGGAACTGAGCCCGTCGAGCAGAAACAAAGTGGTCGATATCGACTGACTTGGTCGATGTCGACTGGAATTCAACACGGGTTAGACGCACTTTTCGAGACGCAGATTTGGAATCTTATCATCTAAGCCACGGATTATCTCCGTATTTAGATAGATTATACCTTGGCATACTCCCTTTTTATCCTAAAGGTTTATTTAGTTATTTTAGATATTTACCTTAAATAAAAGATCTATCCTACTTGTTTGGATAGAGTTTAGATAGAAGATAGGATCTACTTTTCTTGGATAGCGAGGATTAGTAGCCTATAAATAAAGCCCTAGGGGGCTGGTTTTTATTCATTCAAGTCACAATTCAATTACACAAGATACAATCAATAGAGTTAGAGAGAAGCTTTAGGGTTTGACGTTTGCGAAAGTCGACGTTGGATTGTAAGGTTTCGAAGGTTTAAATTAATGCAAGTTTTCCCTTTTTCATTAATGGTGTCTTATGCGAAGAAGAGCGAGTAGTTTCCCAAAGCTTCTAGGGTCGGGGTGAGCCCGATGTTAGCCATACGTGCCTGAGGTAAGTACTTGATGTTGATATCGTTGTGTCTATATCATCTCCTACGATTCTATGTTTAGCCCTTATCGAAAGAAAAGGGATTCATTCTAACAACTTGAGTTATAAACATAAAATTGGTAGAGACAATTAGGTTTATTTGCAAGAGTATTCCTAAGAGTTGGTGTATAACGAAAGCTTGTCCCTCAGGTGAAATAACACAATTGTCCGTCTTATTTGCCTTATCGCATGCATTGGTTAATGTTGTGGTAAACTCTAGCCCTAGGAGTTGCTTTTTATATACTTTATTCTCATAAAAATCCTGTCTTTATTCTGTTCATACTTCCTTCTTCATCCTTTTCATCTTCGGCCTTCTTTGCCGACAAACTAACGTTTCTGCAGGACCAGTCGAAATCGACCAACCAGGTCAATATCGACCAAGTTTGCCCTAGATTGATGGTCTTCGGTGTTGATCCCGATCATCCTGCACCAACTGCTGAGGTCGATTTCGATTGCTTTACTCGATATCGGCTGCCCTATGTCGACTGACAGTTTTCTGAGCCAGTCGATTTCATTTGCTGACATCGATATCGACCACTCTAGTCGATATCGACTGCCGTTTTTGTCTCTGTAGGTTTTTTGTTACAGTAGAAATCAACATCCAAGGTTGACGTCGAGTACTTTGGTCGAGATCGAGGCTTCTGGTCGACAAAAGACGTGAGCTTTCCAAGACTATCTAGGATCCCGCTGACACGCTTCCTCGTGGATCGATCCTGACTACCCTTCTACTACAACAGGAGGAAGTCTTTTAATTATTTGCATAGGCTAGGATTCGGTTTGCATCTATTTTATATATTTGTTTTGAACTCGATTTCCTCCTACCTAACAATACGCGATGTGGTTAGAGACATGATGGTTATTATATATATTGGGCTGATGCATTATGGTTTATGAGTTCTATTGAGTTAAGATTGGTAGATTGGTTTTCCAGAACCTAGGAAGAGAATATGGGAATAGCCTTTAGAGGTGGATGCCTCCCCCTCCCAAGATCGGTTGAGTTGATGCATGACTTGGGGATTTAAAGAGTTTGAAACCGTTTTGAGAAAAGTATTTCTTTTGGAAAGGTTTTAGTCTCGGGGACGAGACTTGTTTTATAGGTGGATGAATGTAAAGACCGGAATTTTAAATAAGTATTTAATCGCTAAAATTGGAAAGTTTCTGAAAACCCGTCCTCGAGCGCATTTCTTAAAATGGAAAGACTTTGGAAATCATCCCGACATGTTTTAGAATATAGGTTGTCGAGCTAAATTCTGCTATTATATTCCAATTTAAAACTTGGAGTCTGTGAGTCGTTTGAAATGGATTCAAACTCGAGTTGGATTTCAGGATAGGTAGTTAGGACTTAAGGTCGGATGAGCGGAATCTCTCTCTCTCTCCAGCCGGCCTCACCTCTCCTCTCTCCCACTCATTCTCTCTCCTCCTTCCCACTAGTATCTTAATTGTTTTGTCTTTATCTTCATAAAAACTCTAAGGTGCCACTATAAAAGGAAAGCACCAATCCCCAAAATTCCCATAAAATCATTATAAAAATCTGAGCCTAGCTCATCCTCCCTAATCTCTCTCTCTCTCTCTCTTCACCATCCATTCAAAAATCAAAAACCCTAAAAACCAAAGTTTTAACTTTTTACCTCTTCAATCCATCTCCCTCACTCTTCGTTCTTCATCTCTTGTTTCTCCACCATCAAATAGCCTTAAAACACCCTCAAGAAGACCTCCTCTCAAAGATCTAACCCGAAAATCGGAGTCGGAAAGAAAATTCCATTGAAAAACCAGGTTTCTGCCCTTGTCGCCGCCGCGAGTTCTAAGTCGCCGCCCCGAGTTCTAAGTCGCCGCCACGAGTTCCTGGTTGCCGCTGCGAAATCAGAGCCGAGAAGGAGGAAACTCATCCTTTCCGCCGCTTTCGCCTCCACGACTGGAGCCTAGTTTCTATCGTTGATTGGTAATTCGACTCGTTCTCCCTCGTTTTAACTCATTTCTCTTCCCCATTTATTCACACTTGTTCCTTACTCTCTCCTCTACCTTCCAAGGTCAACGAACGTCATATCTAACTCCTTGTGAAGTGGATTCGAGCTCATTTCTTTCACTTTCCCGGTTTTTTAGCAAGGTAAACTCTCCTCCTCCCATCCTCTCGTTTTGGATCTAGATCTTCGTAAAGGTCCTCTTTTAATGAAGATCTATCCCTCCTAGGCCTTGTCGTAGCAAGATCTCATTGAATCGGAGCCCAAGGACTCACTTCTTCCAAGATTTTTGAAGAAATCCTCAAGGAGGCTAGGTAATCCCTCTTCCACTCTCCCCTCTAGTCCTCGTTTGAGTCATATATTGTTGTTTTGTGTTAGAAATGTTTTGAAACAAGTTTGGGTTAAAATTGATTTGAATCAAGGCAAAAACGAATAAGATTTGAAGCAAAAACGATCAAATAATTTCAAATCTCGCTACGGCGAAACCATGGTCGCCGCGGCAAGTTAGAACATAGTCAAAGGAAGAAGACGACTCTCGCGGCCGCGACCGCGACTGCGGGTTTTGCTGCGACCAGCGAGGGGCGCTTCTCGTGGGGAACCTTGTATGGATTCCGCGGCTGCGATTGGCCCTCTCGCCGCCGCGAAATCCATCCCAGAAGCTTTGACCGAGCTGCTCCTTGACCCTTTGACTTAGTGATGTGCGCTTATTTCACCATGTTTCATTCTTACATTCATTCAGTTTTTATGCATATTTTATACTTTTGGGTTGGGAAAGTAATGAATTTATGTAGTTTGAGTTTATTTGTAAGATATAGAGATCTACACGAGTGTTGGTTTGATTTCGCAGGAAACGGAACATTTTATAGTGAAAACAGGACACTGAAGAAGAGCTCAATCTCGAGCAGAGGCACTCGATCTCGACTAAGTAACTCGATATCGACTGAAGCACCCGAGGTCGATTGAAGAAAAGAGCCAGATCGAGACTAAGGCAATATGGACCAGAAATCAACCATGTCGACTCGACATGAAGCACTCGACATCTAGTGGTCCACTCGACATCGACTGAAGCAACAAACGCGTACGAGACGCGAATTGGGTCGGGTCTCTGGGAGATTTACTTAGCCACGTGATACATCTATCATCTACCAAGATCTTCTATCCTTAGGGGTATATTCCAAGCATGTTAGGGAATATTACCTATTTTATTATATTTATTTTAGGACATAATTTAGTTTAGATAAAATTTCCTTTTACCAATCTTAGTAGGATTAGGACTCCAATCCTTGGCTAGCAAAGGTTGTGAGGCTAGAAATAAAGCCCTAGGGGGCTGGTTTTAGTCATTCTATTCTTGATCAATCAAGCAACCATAAAGAAAGAGAATGTGAGTTGAGTAGAGAGAGAGATAGCGGAGAGAAGGCGGTGTTTGTTATACGATTAAAGCTCTTTCCAAAGTTTAATGCAAGTTTGTTTATTTCTTTCAACGTTGTTTTCTTCGATGAGGCATGAGTAGTCGTCCTACTTCTAGGGTCGGAGTGAGCCCGGCAATAGCCATATAAGTATGCTTAAATTCCTTATTTGATTATGCGATTTCATCTTCTACCCCACGCTCAATCCTTCATAAGAATTTAGGATCATTCCTTATTTACCTTATATGAAGCGAAAGTAGATTATATATGTGAATTTGGATAGTAATTAGGTTTTGCCTGCGAAAGTTGACTAAACCCTAATTATGAAAAGGATAGAAATAATTAGGTGTTTATGCGAAAGCCTCTATATTCCTAATTGGTTGATGATAAAAACATAATCTTTTATGTGATTTAAGTGCTAATGCATGCATGGTTATTGTCGTGGTAAATCCCTACCTTGGGAGCTTTTAGTTTATAAAGTTAAAGCCTACAAAAAATCTGTCTTTTATTATTATTTCTGTTTTTGTATTTTTTTGTTACAATTTGCAAAACCACTCGACATCGACATACCTACTCGATATCGAGTACTATGCAAAGGAGGAAAGCAAATCGACGGTCTTCTGAGTCGACCGACACGCACTGACCCACTCGAGATCAACCACCCTAGTGGATATCGAGTGCCCTCTGTTTCTGTTGCAGGTTTCATAGATCGACTGCAACACTATGAATCGACAGCCCTGTCGATATTGATCTATCTAGTTGATATCGAGGCTTCTGGTCGACGTATCGCAGAAACTTCACAAGACTATTCAGGAACTGCTGACTCGCCTCCTCGAGGATCGATCTTGATTCCCTACTGCTGCATCGGGAGGGAATCTTGAATTTTATTTGCTAGGGAAGGAATTGGTTCGAATTACATACTTTATTTACATAGTTAGATTCCCCTCCTAATAATTAGTTTGTTGGTTTTTTATTCCAATCCTTTTTAATCGGATCTGAGATAAGGTTGATTTCAGAAAAAGGGATTTAGGAATATTAATGATTATTTTAATATTAAAAAAGGGATTTTGACGGAATTTGAAATGTCGAATTGAATGCTTGGAAAATGTTTTGAAAGTTTTGTTTCAAGTGTTGGGATTCTTAAACTTGATTAAATGATGGACAATTGAACTTAGAAATGGACTTGATTATTATAGAATTGGCTTATTCGGATGATTTGGCTTCGAGGTTTCTGCTTTGAGAATGATTTGAGAATGGTTTGAAATGTTTGAACTTCGGATTGATTTTGAAAATGGTTTTGGAACATGGTCCTTGTGTGTGTGTTACTAGTAGTCTTGTGCCTTATCGCTTTCACATTAATATCATAGGTGCTTGTTGATTGAGTTGCTTGAGTGGATCTGCTTGTGCAACGCTTTGTTGTTCGGCTTATCAGGTAAGTTCCTTTATGGACTTACTAAGACTAATCAGACACACCCTCCTACATGTAGTTGTATGACATAATAGGTGTTGCATAATCATTGAAGCATGCCATGTAGTTTCATCCTTAGATTGCACACTTGAATTAGCATTTGTTACCTTATTGTGTATGAAAAGAGAATGGACGTGATCTGTGTGTCCCAAAGTCGTTGCTAGGGTCATAGGACAACCCAGTCCCATCGGGCTTGTCCTCCATCGAGTCTGATTAGAGTTGAGCTTGCGGGCTCTACTCGCCGTATGAGCATGATTACGAGACTATTGATGCGCACATATACCATCTGCGGATGGCGATTGCTATACTATAGCCCGTACTGGCCAGGCTCCACCCTAACGAGAAAGGGGGTGGAGGTAGGAGAGGGATATACCATTTGGCATTCTTCGGGCCTTTTATCATATTTCTGCATATATATATATATATAAATTGTCAACATGCTTGAGTTTTTATTGTTCCACACTGCATTAGAAGCATCTTTATTAGGTATAGCGTATGTATATGCCTGCTTGTGGGAATAGAGTGCGATAGGGCCTCGGTCTGATCCCAAGCCCTACACATATTTTTTTAGGTTTGTTTGCAGATCATGTATGCTCCATGCTTCTATGGCGGGGATTTGCTCGGGCGATCGAATCAAATTCACCTTATCCATTGGCTTAAGTGTTCGCATATTTGAGATTTCATGTTTTGGTTTTGACCTGGCCTCGCCGTAATAAGTTGTACTCTACTTTCTGGTTTCGCCCTTTTACTCAAATGAATTTAGCAATATAGTCTCATAGGACAGGTTAAGGGTACCCAACAGCCTTACGCTTGATTTGGGGATCGAAATCCCCACTTTAAAATGCTCTCACTTGAGGTTTTGAAACCTCGACCCGTACTTGGATTACAAGATCTAAACGAAGGTACCCAACCATTGAAACGTAACCCGAATAGTTATATTTGGGTCGTTACACTTTTGACGATTGCTTTGGGGTAGCATTAGAATCAACAATCGAATCAGCAACTACAGAGGACAGCAGGCGCCGGTCAGGGCGGCGGGCGCCGATTAACGGTGATTCCAAATCCGAGATGCTTTGTTCCTCCTTCTCCACGTCTATGAATTCCTTAGACCTTTCTTCCATGGTTTTTGTGAGACTTCTAACTTCTTTTCCTCTTCTAAGGATCATGGCACTTACATTCTCCTTTGGATTGACTACCACTTGCGAGGGTAGCTTGCCTGAATCCTTAGCTTTGAGTTCTCCAATCTCGTTAGCCATTTGACTCAATAGCTTCTCTTGAAAACACATCTTGTCCAACAATAACCTCAAAGTTTCTTCTCTATCCTCCTGTTGAGGATTCCTTTAACGGTTCTCAAATTGGCCCCTTCCTTGATAAGGTGCTTGTTGTTTCTGACCCCTTCCATTAAAACCACTTTGATAATTTGTATTATAATTTGATTTGAAGAAATTTTTACCAAAGTTTCGGCGAGGTCCATAATACATTGCATTGACATCAGCAACCTCCTCTTGAATCAATGTGCACTTATCATTGGGATGACTTAGATCTCCGCTGACTCTGCAAGGTTTAGGCTGTTGTGTCTGATTCATCTGCATAGCCATGTTCTTGACTATCTCAGTGAGCCTATCTAGGTCATCTCTGCGATTGTGCCCAGAGTTGTCCAATCTATGAACTCCTCTAACACCTTGGTGTCTCCCATATGGTTGTGAAGCATTCGCTAAGTCCTCAAAATTTTGCATTGCTTTCGCAGACGTCTTGTATAGGACATCTCCTCCACTTATAGCATTGATGACATTACACTCTCTATCAAGCAAGCCTTCATAAAGATAGAGGACTAGATTATCCTCTAGTATACCATGCTATGGACAACTTCCTTTAACCTTCTTGAATCTCTCAACATACTCATACAGGCTCTCAGTAGGTGATTGCTTAATACTAGACAATTCCTTCTTGAGTTTGCTGAGGCGAGTGGCAAGAAAGTACTTTTGAAGGAAATCTTTCTTCAATCGAACCCAAGTATTGATGCTTTCTGGAGGAAGATAATATAACCAATCACTTACTGCATCCTTTAGAGTAAAAGGAAACACTCTAAGCATCAATTGGTCATCCGTCAAGCCTTGAGGTCTATGTTTATTGCATATACTAGCAAACTCTACGAGATGTTTGCTTGGCTCCTCTCTAGACCTTCCATGAAGCAGGTAAACCATTAGACTATTTGGATTTATACTCAAACCTTGAACCCTCGGGGAGAGCAGGAAGCCTGATTGTAAGCGGTTGTGCATTCAGATTCGGCTCCTTTAAGCAACAAGGTCCTTCTTGGCGGATTTCCAATGTTGTCGCCATTGTTGTTGTTATCATCCATCTCATTTTCTTGATTAAATTCAAGTTTTCATCTCAACCTAAATAGGGATCTTTCAATCTCTGGATCAAAAGACGTAGGCGATGAATTAATAGCACGAGTCTGGACCATACAGAGTAGGTTAGACCTAAATGCAAGACAATGTAAATAAGACAAAACACATGCAATGTGAATACTTAAATGCAATAAAACCTATCTATAATGCTTATCTAAAATATGCATTATCAACATGCTATGGTGTTTATTTAGTTGATCTTGTGTTTAGTTAAATTTGACGTTGCTTTTGATGGAGGCTAATGCATGAAGAATAAACTCATAGGTGTAGATTGCTTTTTGTTATTTGCTCGAGGACTAGCGAAGCTCAAGTGTGGGAGAGTTTGATAATGCATATTTTGTATAGGTATTCTAGGTAGTTTTAATGTAGTTTTAGGGTGCATTAGATAGGCTTTATAGCTAATTTGCATTCATGATCATTTGGTATTCGAAGTTCGAAATCTACTGTTTTTAGTACTTATTTGTAGATTATAAGATCCAATCTCAAAAGGAGGAGAAATCATGGATAAAATGGAGCTAAGGAGAGCTAAGGAAAGAGACAAGACAAGTCGAGGAGCAAGGGAGTAAGGAACCAAGGTTTAACAGTTGAAACGACAGCGAGCCGCAAAAGTTGTCCACACGGCGAGCTGAAATTAAAACGCGATTTCTCAAGGCCTCGAATGTCCGATTGCCATTTTGACCATGCGTTGGAAAGCTCTCAACTAGCTCTATGTCTCCATGAAAACTGACAGGAAGAACGGCACCCGTCGTTGACGGAACAACACCCATCATCGAAGAAAGGGCGCCCGCCGCTAGAAAACTGTCGCCCGCCGTTTATGCTGTTTTCAGAATTTGAGAAGATCTTCTGAAATCTTATCTTTATGGAAAGTTATCCATGACTTCTAGGGTTTCTAATGTCAATTTTCAGCATTATATTAGGTTGTTTTACAGTAGTTTTATTCATTCATGTTTTAGGAGTGAGGATGATTGAAGATTAGAGATCCCAAGTACGTTATGAGTACTTAGGACTCGTTTGGTTTTGCCTACTATTCAAGACTTAGTTAGTTGAATCATGAAACTTGATTTCTATGTTATTCATATGTTTATTTCATCTTCTTTGTGCTGATTTCATGTTGTTTTAATTTAATTGGCCATCTTTGTAGAATTGCATTTTGTTAGGGATTTAATACATTCGCTAGGATAATTATACCTTTGTAGCAATCATAATCGAGTGATTCTGCTAGGAGGATCTTGGTTGTGTAGGAAGACGACAGCTTGGTTAAATATCGGTTTCTGAGTGTGATATACGCTAGTTTCTTATAAGGGTTGGTACTGTCATTCTACCAAGTACATTGGGAATTTCTGTTGTTTGTATGTTAAATCCTGCAGGGATAGGGTTGCTAATTAATGTAAGGGATTTTTCTATTCGCAAGGAGTGACAATCTATTTAAACCAATGTCAGAATAATCAACTGAGAAAGAATAACTAGAAATTGAGTCAAGGATCGAGTAAACCAACCAATAATGTTGCGAATTCATAGATGGAACCACTTTTCTTCTATCTTTTATTCGCTCTTATTATTATTCTCTATTGTTTATTTGTATTCATACCCCATCTTCCCTTTTTATATTGATAAATACATATTGCAATTGAAATACTTGGTTCTTAGTAAGTTTGACCCCTTACTTGCACACTATACTAGTTTGTTGGTTAAGGAATTATTCTTTGAAGAGGTGAAATGACGACTTTCCCTCTATCAGTTACACATCTCAAACTCTAATCTTATCAGCTCAGAGCTAGAACGAGAATATAAAAAGCAGTTTCATTCTACCTATGATTCGTCTACTAATTTCGATGTGGACCTTCATGTCATTGGGCTAGAATTAGCACAGAGGACAACAAGCGACTAATCAAACCCGTGAAAAATATGGAAGTCAAGAGATCGGTCTCTCTTTTACGACAGTAGTAGTGCGTAAAAATAAACTCAATTATCAAACATATAATGGATTGATTCAACCGCTTCAGAGATTGAAAAAACATCAACTTCAAGGGATATGACAGATTGATTCAACCGCTTCAGGAATTGAAATTAGTTTATGTATCCGTTTCAGGTGATATTATTTATTCGATTGATTCAATCACTTCTAGGATTGATATTAGTTTATCCGCTTCAGGGGATATTGCAAATTTGATTAATTCAACACTTCGGAGTTAAAATTAATTTATATCCACTTCAGGGGATATGAAAATTTTGATTAATTCAATACTTCAGGGTTAAAATTACTTTATATCTGCTTCAAGTGATAATGAAAAATAAATAAAGATCAACAAAACGAATAAGTGCATGCAAAGATATATGCTACCGAAGCGATCATCATACATGTATAGGGAACATGTTGAATTAACTAGGTAGGTGAGAAGGGGTAGAGGAAGATAAGAGATTGGGGTCGTTTTGATCATTACTATACTTTTTTCTTCTTAGAGCAACTCATGCGGATAACGTGTGATAAACCAAAGGAAATAGAGATTAGAGGGACGGAGACATAGAGAGAAGAGAGAAGAAACCGATGTCTTCATTAGGGTTTCAAATGGCCCATTATATAGAAGTATACAAAGAAAACTAGGGTTTATAGTGTTTATCCATCTCAATATAATAATATATACAAGATAATATTATAACATTATTTAATTTATTTAATTTTAGTTTTACCATTAAAAAGAAGAAAAAATTGGGTCAAATATCCATTTACAAAGGCTAATTAGGTAAATGTCCATTTTTAATGGGATATTAAGTAAATGTCCACATTTTTCTGTAATTCCAATTTTGCCCTTCATATAAATACCCCCTCCAATGTTGCCACCCCCGTCTCTTTCATTCTCCCCTTCTCTCGTTCGGCGGCGATCCTTCATTCCTTCGGTCGTAACCGTCTCTCTCATGCTCGTGTACTGGTGTTCGCCGGCGCTTGGACTGGTGTTCCCGTCCCTCTATTCCAGGTAATCTCTACTCTTTTGCCCCTTCTCAATCTCTTCCCCTTCTTTCGATTTCTTTCCCCTTTCGATTTGAGGAACCCTAGCATGTGATGATTTTGATCAACAAGAAGAATACTTGTGTAAATCGGTTTAACAGACTTCATCTACGTCTCATTATAAGTTCAATTTGTTGTTAGCATGTACTGATCAGATTTCGGATTCGGATTTTTGTGAAATTGTTACTACATTGCTTAGTTGTTTGTTTTTGTATCCCTAATGACACTCTATTTTCGTTTTTTAGGGTTTGTTTGTTCCTAACTACTTCAAATGGAGGATCCAAAAGGTTAGTGTTCTTCTGTAATGACTATAAGTTTTTCTTTCTTTATATGTTTGTTTGTATGTATGTTTGGTGACAATTGATAGTTTGGTGACAATTGATAGTTTGGTGACAATTGTTAGTTTGATGACCATTGTTAGTTTGGTGACAACTAGTATATAGCTTGATTTTATATCATCACCTTAAATGAGACTCTCAGGGGTAATATCATCACCTTAAATGAGACTATGTTCCTTGTGGTTTTTCTATCGAATTTATGTTGTTATTTTGTTGTTCTTTTAGTTTGGTGACAAATGTTAGAGTTATGTATTATATTTGGTTACAGTTTTGTATTTATTGTTTCCAGGTTCTAAATCTGTAGTCATTGCTCGTGGTGATCCATTAGCTCAATTGCAATATATTATTCCTCCTGTGAAACGTTTCCGTGGGTGTGCAAATGTTTATTCAAAGCCAGAGATTATCAATCTTATAAAACATGAGTTGTCATCGGATGATTGGACTTCGTTATTGGATGGCTGTTTTGGGAACATTGTGCGTGCAGCTGATAGGATGACTTTCTATCACCAACTAGTTCATCATATGCTTCTGCATGAGGTCAATACTCAGAAGAACTATGAAATGTGGTTCAAAGTCAATCATACTTTATTGAGGTTTTCTTTACTGGAATTCTGCTGTGTCACTGGGTTGAATGGAGTAGATGATAATGTTGATATTACTGGGGATGTGTCAATGATATCTTTCTTTGGTGTTCCTCACTTATCAGTATCTGAACTTCTTGATTTTTTCTCCAACGAACCGCTTGATTATGTCAAAAAGCTTCCTATTGCCTACTTGTTGATCATTGAGTGTGTGTTGTTACCCCAAAGGAAGCAGTATATTCGAGAAGAATTCCTCCCTCTTGTGTGTGACAGTGAGAAGTTATTAAGGTATCCATTTGGTAGGGAGGTTTATTCCGACACATTGTATTATTTGAGGCATGCCATGAGAGCTGATCTATCCAACTGTTCACGGGGGAGATTCGTTTATAACTTGTTTGGCTATCCTTTTGCGTTTCAGGTATATAGTTGCTCACCAGTTGTTGTTGTTAATAGGTTTTTTAAGGTTTTTTTCACCATTTTGATGACACTAATATCTTACATTTTTGTCTACTTTTAGATGTGGATTTTGGAGGCAATTCCCATGCTGGCAACTCTTACAGATTGCAAATTTTCTCATGTTGCTGGATCTCCTTCAACTATGGTGTGGTATAGCTCCCTTAAAGTGACTTCCATTAGGTTTAATAAGTTTCAAGATATCTTCTCTAAAAGTTTGGTAAGTTTTTTTTATTTTACTGTTTTCATAAGTTATGGTGCTTTCATAAATTCTAAGATCATCTATTTTAGTTTTATTGGTGACATATTATATTTCTAAGTAAACTTTAACTTTTATTTTCTTAACAGGGCACTATATTCCCTCTGTATGCTGAATTTATGAAAGCACCCGGTCTAGTGTTTGATGAAGAAGCAGATGATCCTTTAATTGATGCATATGTTGGTAGTCCTTCTCATGTTGGAATTGAGATATTTGAAGAAGGTTCTGCAAGGTTCTTATGGATGCAAGCTCATCTTATCAGGAAAGAAGGTGGTAACCTTCAAACAGGTGGCACTGAAGCTGTTGTCCCAAATCCTCCTCGATCAAAGAAAAGGAAAAGAGGTGTGGCAATGAAGCCGACAATGGATATGGGTGACTCAACAAAGGATTCTGGTGACACATCTGATTTTGATCCTCCATTTCGTAGTAAGAATTTGTCTAAGGAATCTGTTAATGAGGATGTAGATCTGAACCAGAAGGATAAGGAGAAGGTTGGCAATAAGAAGGCTAAGGAATCTGTTAATGAGGCTGGAGATAAGAAGCAGACGGATAAGGAGAAGGATGGCAATAAGAAAGCTAAGGTCTATCATAAGTTTAAACTTCAAATCCCTGTTGTTGTTAAGAATGGAGATAAGAAGCAGAATGATAAGGAGCCTGCTGGACATACTAAAGTTCCTAGTGGTGTTTCACCGAGTTCTCTTCCTACCGATGATGCACATTCAGATATCCCTCTATGGGCGAAACAACTTTCTGATAGAATTGCTGGTGTTGAGCAGATCTGTAAAGGTTTTATGCCTTTTTTTGAGAAATTTGAGTCACAACTTCAGCAATGTATTGAGAAGCTTGAGGCACTTGACAAGAAGTTTTCTAACCTTGAAGCACGTTCATCTCAACCAACAGTTGGTAGTGAGTTTGATTTAGAACGGCATCGAGCTGAACTTGATGCTTCTCTCAAGGATGTGATGGAGGACATCAAGGCAAATTGCTCGCAGCCATCTGAGCATGGACATCTTTTTTGCGGTGTTGATGACAGTCCAGCTTCTGTCCAGGATAAGGATGATGGTAATGCAACCCATCATGTCCCTTCAAGTGATGACACTCCAGCTTCTGTCCCCGATAAAGATGATCATACTGCTGGTCATCCTCTCCCTGCAGGAGATGACATTCCAGCTTCTGTCGAGGAGAAGGATGTCTCTAATCAAGGTGTTGCAGCAGATGTCACTGAAGCTTCTGATGATGGTGATACTGAAGTTCCTGCAGTAGATGTCACTCAACCTTCTGATGATGGTGATAATGAAGTTTCTGACTCTAAACAACATGGAGCGGTGCCTTGTGGAAGTCTTGCTCTAAGACGTTCCCATAGATTGGTGAAAGCTGGACCTTTGAAGCACACTCCGTTCACTTCTTTTAAGAGGAAGAAGAAGATGATCAAAGGTCTTCCACGCCAACCAAAGAATAGCTTACTTTCTGTTGATGATCGCACTAAATTATATGAGTGGATTCTCCCTGTTGGGTAAATATTCTTTCCTTTTTGTCTTTGTTTATTCAATTTTGGTTTACTTGATTATATTTAGAGCTTGTACTTTTATACTATATACTATCTTATATATTTTCTTATTTTTGCATTTTAGTCGCCGTGTCATTAGTGGTGGTGAAAATGACCTTGATAATGCATGTTTCAAGTTACTTGTGGGGCATGAATTGTGGCTGACTGATACTGTAAGTATTCTTACTTTTCTATTACATTTTTTTGGAATTGATGACATTGTTTTGGTGACAGTCAAAATTAATAATATATTCGTATGTTCGTATATGTTTTGTATTTTTCCAGCACATTAGCGAGGCATTGTTTCATTTTAGGCAGCGTATACATGCACATCCAGACAAGTTTGCTGCTATTCTGATTTTAGATTGTTTTTGGATCCAAAAGTTTATGGATGGGGCTTTGGAGAGATATGAAAAATCAGGTGATAGTGACAAACTGTTTTTGAAATATTTTGATGGATCTCTCCCACACACTTTTGGGAAGTCTTGGGTTGGTGTCAAAAAGGTCTATACTCCACTCAATTTCGACAATAAACATTGGGTGGCCTTAGAGATAGATTTGGATGATAAGAATGTCAATGTTTATGATTGCAATACAAGTTATTACTCACTTGAAGGAGTGGTTAATAAGTGTGAAGAATTGTGCAAACTACTTCCAAAATTGATGCTGAAGAGTGGAAGATTTGGAGATTGTACTGGCATACCTTTTTCAGTCAAGAGGATTGCTGGTCTTGCACAAAATATTGGAGGGTGTGTTTTTGTCTTTGTGTGATGACATATTTTAATTCTTCATCTCCCATTTAGTTATAATTTAATTTTCATTTGCAGTGGAAGTTGTGGTATGTATACCATCAAATACATCAAGTGTCTTGCATTTCAAGGTGCCATTGAAGCTATTTCAGACGAGTATATGGATGCTTATCGAGAGAGGATGGCTATGGATTTGTTCAAGAAGTGTTGGACATGGGATTGTTAGGACTCTGATCTGCGCGCACCTAGGCTTTTATTGTCACCGTTTTAGGATATTAAGTAGTAGAATGTTCCATGGTGCTTGTATTTTGTTACTTATTGCAATCTGACTATTATGGTGACCATCTCAACTGTTCCCCTTTATTTTGGAAGTTTATATAGTCGGAAAATTGGGGATTTATATGAAGTAGTTGAAACTTGTCTAGTGCTTGTATTGTGGAAATTATTTTGGATTGATGTTAAGTCTGAATGTCTCAACTGTTCCCCTTTTTTTGATATTTTTGGAAGTAAATGTAGTCTGACACTTAATTAGTATAAAGTGAAAGTTTACCCAAAATTTTCGAATCGCTTAGGGTTAGCCCCTCTAGGGTTTATGCTCTTGTAGTTGTAGGGTTTCAGTTTCATGATGAAAGTTAGTTACTATTATGTAACAACGGTGAAAACATTTCCTAAACCTTAAAGATTAAACTCTAAACCATAAACCATACTGTATATCAAATTTTCGTTTGCTCGGGTTTAGCATATCTAGGGTATATGCTCTCCTAGTTCTAGGGTATCAGTTTGGCAACAAAAATGCATTAATATTAGATGAAAACTGTGATGACATTAGTACTGTACACACATTTTAGGGTTTAGGGTTTAGGATTTAGGGTTTAGGGCCTTGGCCCTAAACCCTTAAGACTAAACCCTAAACCCTAAACCATACTGTACATCAAATTTTCCTCTGCATAGTTTAGCCCCTCTTGGGTTTATTATCCTCTAGGTCTAGGGTTTCAGTTTTGTAACATAAATGCGTTATTATTAGATGAAAATTGTGATGACATTCATACTGTACACACATTTTAGGGTTTAGGGTTTAGTCTTAAGGGTTTAGAACCCTTAAGACTAAACCCTAAACCCTAAACCATACTGTACATAAAATTTTCATATTCACGGGTTTAGCACATCTAGGGTCTATGCTCCCCTAGTTCTAGGGTTTTAGTTTAGGGTATAGGGTTTAGCACCTCTAGGGTCTAGGATTTGTAGTTTAGGGTTTGGGGTTTAGGGTTTAGGGTTTAGCACCTCAAGGGTCTAGGATTTGTAGTTGGTGACAATGTGTTGGTGACACTTTTTTGTCCTTGATGACAATTATTTTCCAAAAAGAGGTGGTTAATGAAAATTTGTTGGTTACACTTTTTTGTTATATAGTTGGTGACAATAGAGTGGTGACAGTGTTCTGTTGTTGGTGACAATAGAGTGGTGACAGTGTTCTGTTGTTGGTGACAATTGAGTGGTGACAGTGTTCTGTTTTTGGTGATAATTGAATGGTGACAGTGTTCTGTTGTTGGTGACAATTGAGTGGTGACAGTGTTCTGTTGTTGGTGACAATTGAGTGGTGACAGTGTTCTGTTGTTGGTGACAATTGAGTGGTGACAGTGTTCTGTTGTTGGTGACAATTGAGTGGTGACAGTGTTCTGTTGTTGGTGACAATTGAGTGGTGACAGTGTTCTGTTGTTGGTGACAATTGAGTGGTGACAGTGTTCTGTTGTTGGTGACAATACAGTTGTGATCATTTTTTGAAACCAATGTTCTGGATTTAGTGACAATAGAGTGGTGACAGTGATCTGTAGTTGGTTACAATAGGTTGCTGACAGTGTTCTGTAGTTGGTTAGAATAGGTTGATGACAATAACTTGTAATATAACAGATCGTATGGTTCAAAAGATAGCTAATTGGATTGTAATATTGTTCAAAACATAACTTGTAATATGGTTCAAAACATAGGTAATTGCCTTGTAATATGGTTCAAAACATAACAAATTGACTTCCACAGTATTAAAAGTATGATTAGTAATGTTGACTATGTGTATATGCTGAGTTTGTTTCTATATCTTCAAGTATTTGCTAAAGCATTTCTGTCACTTTCTGTTGTGGTATTTGTATTCACCAACTGATGGATTCCGCTTCTTCTGTGGCCTCCTACTCTTCCTGTGAACTGATGGTGGATAACATTTCTGCATCTTGATTTCTTCGGGAACAATCCATTCAGCTTCTGATAAAACGGGATAAATGGTTTCATGGTATGCCAAATACCATGATTCATTCCTGTAGTACTGACTGACAAAATTCACAACACTCAATCCTTTTTCTTCGATGGCAGCTAGTGCATGAACACAAGGAATTCTTTCCATATCAAACACCTTGCAAGTACAAGATTTCGCATTCAAATCAACCAAAACTCTGTCATCTCCACCCAATATCTCAAACTGAAAGTTATTCAAGTGCTTGACGTTGTACTTTCCTGTTTTCTTGCACCTATCTAGAACAATCTTGCTCACGTTTGATGGCAGTTCCATGTTGTTCTCTTGACACTCATTTCTGCATACATTGAACCATTCTGATAGCTTCTTTCTAATCTCATTCAAACATGCAATGACGGTGTAAGATCTGCCTTCCCTAAAAATAGAATTTAAGGTCTCGGCATTATTTGAAGTCATTATGTTATACCTTTCTCCCTTGCAATACACTCTTGCCCATTTCTCTACATTGGCTTCCACAAGATACTTCTCCATTTCTGAATTAAGCTTAGCAATACACCCAAAGTATCTGTTGAACTCATTTATCGTGTAGCTCCTTGCAGCATTATCAAAGAGGTTACAAAGGGTCTTCTTCTTGTATTTTGACCTGATATTCTGCTTCAGGTGCCAAATGCAGGCGCAATGGTTTGCAGATGGGTAATAGGCTTCTATTGCTTTTCCAATGCTCCGGTGACGATCAGAGACAAACACTAGATCTTCTGAAGATGGAATTAATAGCACTAACTTTTCAAAAAACCACCTCCAAGATGAGTCATTTTCTGAGTCAACTATTGCAAATGCAAGTGGATATATCTGTTGGTTTGCATCTTGAGCAGTTGCCACTAGAAGAACACCACCATATTTTGCTTTTAAGAATGCACCATCCACAACAATCACCTATTAACATAAAAAGTTATTTCTATTAATGCTCTAGTGACGATTAGAGGCAAACACAAGATAAAAATTATTTCTTTTTAAGATGGAATAAGTATGACAGATGCTTACCTTTCTCAAAATGGGAAGTGCCCGAATGGATGCTCCAAATGAGATGAACAAATACTTGAACCTTGCTTTGTCATCCACCTGAATGAATGTTGTTGTACCAGGATTGTTTTGCTTCAATGTCCAACAATAGGCCGGTAATAATGTGTAGCTGTCCTCTTCTGTTCCCCTTACCATGCTCTGAGCTAATTCTTGAGCTTTCCATGATTTCCAATAGCTCACCTTCACTTTATAATCACTTCTCATCATGTTCCCAATTTGCTTTGGTGTAGGACCTTCATTTATATCCTCGTACCTACATTTGTGGCAAATATTAAACATTTCTCATGCATCAAAATCATATATTGGTATATAATATAAGTAACAGATGATTAAACTTTCACCTTGGTTTTATCTTTTCTGCCACTACTTTGTAAGAAGCGGGATGACGGTGTTTCAATCTCACTTGCATATTGCATGTATGGGCTTCAACGTATTTCTTTACTTCAAATATATTTGAACCATTTATCCTTGTAGCATGTATCATCCATTGACATTTGTCATCAACGCATTTTGTTCTAAAGTACTTTGGTGTTGATTTTTTCACCTTATAACCAAATGCTTCTTGGACAGCCAATAATTCCACAGCAATCTTGAGCTCCTCTTTTGATTTGAAAAGTCTTCCCAAACACATTAGAACATTACCCCTTTACTGACCAATAGTCAGTGCATAACTTTTCTGCATTTCAGTGTCAGTTACACTCCCCTTAGTTATGCCACTACTATTTTCCTTATCATCCATAACATCACATGGATTTCCATCATCACTTATATAAGCTTCGTCCTCAAAATTCAACACAACCATGTCTTCAATAACATAAGTACCCTGGAAATACTCATCAGCACATAATATCATCTCCTTTCCATTTTCTTCATTTACCCTTCTAATCGTAGAAATATACAAAGGTAATGTCCAATCCACTTCCTTTAATTCACTTATTTGCAAAAAAGTTCTAAGATCAGCATCATTTTCTATGACAAAAGGCTCTTTTGTCCTTTGGAATGGGTGCAAGTGACTCAATTTAAGCTCAAAAACCACCCTATCAATATCAAATCTATCAATAACATCATTCTTTAACTCTTCCAAGCTCAATGTCTCTTTGATGACAATAACTTTTGAAGTTACATCACCAACAAAACTTAAATCACCCTCAATCAATTTCCACTCTCCTCCAAATTTCACTGTCAGCAACTTTGTCTCCATTTCTGCATTTTTAATAAATGATAGCAACTAAGTATCACCACTATTTAACTATAAAAAATATACATTAACACATGTCACCAAATGCACATTACTCAAGTTTTTACTGTCATCAGTCATCAAAAGTCTTATATGTCATCAATCTCATACCAACTTCTAAATTGTCTTTAATCTATTCTACAATATTGTCACCAACTACTTATCAAATTCTTGTTTACGCATGTCATCAATTACATATTGCTCAAAATTTCAATTGATGACAGTTCTATATGTCACCAATCTCTGCAGAAGTACTAAATTGAGTTCAATCCATTCAATAAAAGGATTCACTATCATGCTTAATATGAAAAAGAGATGATTATTACCTGAAACAAGATATAAGATGAAAATTTGATGATGAATCTCTTCACTCTAAGAAGGATGATGAATCAAACATAACGATCCGAAATAGTATTCAATCTGATCGAATTGGTGACAAATTGTCTTCGATATGTTGATATAATCTCTATTCGTAACTCGATTTCGGTTGGATTCACCCTAATATGAACAAACCACCGAAATCCTCTTTGATCGTATTGGTGAGTGCCAAAAAATCTTCGATTTGAGGACGAAATTTGTCCTCAAATCTGAAAATAGTTTGAATCCGAGGATCAACCTCCCACAAATCCACCAAAATCGCCTTGGATCGGATGCTTCTGTGAGAAATCGAAGGAACTGATGAGGGAGACGGAGGTCGTTGAAGATGGTGTTTCATGCGGGAAGGGAGATGCGTTAATTGGGGAGATATTAGAACAGGGGCAAAATTGTCATTTATGGACAGTTTTTTAATTATGTCAAAAAGTGGACATTTCCTTAATTTTTCCTTATAATATGGATATTCACCAAATTTTTCCTAAAAAGAAACGTTTTTTTTTTAAAAAAAAAAAGGAAGGACAAAAAAAAACTGTTGGCAAACGAACACTCTGGTGTTAGCGGCAAAGTCGTTTTCCGAAAGATATGAAAAGAAATTTGTTATTGAAGGGCCCTCTTCACATCAAATGCTCCCGTCGCTTCCCTCTGCAACTTCCCCTCTACGCAGAGAGGATAGAAAGGGAGAGACCCACCAAACCCTAAAAAGCCAGAGCAAGAAAAGGAACCCCAAAACAAGATAAGCAGCAGCTGGAAATTAAAAGCAGAGGACGGAAATTTGCAGAGCTGCGTTGTGACTCTGTGGGTTAAATTGCACCAACTTCGCTCATTAGAGTCAACTGGAATTCTGGAAAGCTCTTTGTCTTTGCTGTCTTCATCTGGATACTGAGCAAAATTAAAAAAGATTCGATCTTGGGCAGTAAAGGTTGGGTCTTTTTTCCCCCGAGTTGTTTGGTTGGTTCAGTTTCATCCCATGGTGAAGTAAAGTCAGACTTCGGTCAAGGGTTACATTTCATTGTTCTTTTTTTTTTCTGATACAAGACATTTCATTGTTCATTTGTTTGTGTGTGGAGGGGACAAGGGCGTATCGCGGAAAATCCTGAAAATTGATACACTTCGCTTTTAAAAGGAAAAATGGAAATAAAATATTCTGGGTGATCTGGTCTTTGATGAGAGAGAGGGGGGTAGAGAGAGAAAATGGAGGAACCCAAAAAGTAAAAAAAAAAAGTTAAACCACTCCATCTTTGCAATGTGCTCCTACTACTACTCACCCCTACCCAGCTGAAATCAAAGGAAGAAAAAGTGATTTTGTTTTTTTTGGGTTCTTTTTTCAATTTACTGTTTTGACTTGTGATTTTCTGATTTGGGTTCATCTGTTTCCTCCACCAATCCTCCATTGCTTACTTTTACCTCTTCTGTTTGTCTCACTTCTTAGTGTGTGGTGGTGTTGCTTCGCTGGTGCTGAGTGTTTGTGTGTCTGTGGAGGTTGAAAGTGGCTGTTGGGCACATGATTGGCGTCTCTCTATTCTGGGATAATTTCCCTTTTTTCTCTTTTTAGGGATTGAATAAAGAAATCTCTCTCAATTAACCAGCTGTGGCCTTTTAGGTGTGAATCTTTGGAATTGGGGAAGTTATGTGCACCTTTTGAGAAATCTGCAAGCTGCCCCCATGCTTGCTCTCCTATTGAGTCTTTTCAAAAATGCAGGTGGGTTTTTGTGTCTCTTGTGCTCATCTAGACATGGGTTTGCTTCCTTTGAGCACATAGCAGCAAAGCCCTAAATCCATTATCAGATTCAACACTGAAAGGAATTGTATTTTGTAAAGAGTCTTGCTGTTAATGGGGTTAAAGGGTCTGAATCCCCAGCGCAGCCACCAATTGCTGGCACTGCTTAAGTCAATTATGGAGCCACCGGGTTCGTCTTCGAAAAGGAGTTACACTCTCGTCTCAGCCCACAGGCGCTGGTTGCCAAAGGTTCTTGCTTTATGGATCATGGTCATAGTTTTAGTGAGTGGCTGGCTTTATAATTATATGGATACAGATGCCAAGACCAGGAGGAAAGAGGGCTTGGTAAGCATGTGCGAGCAACGAGCACGGATGTTGCAGGATCAGTTTGCTGTTAGTGTCAATCATGTCCATGCCCTTGCTATTTTGGTCTCAACTTTCCATTATAACACTAGCCCTTCTGCTATAGATCAGGTAAACATGGCAAACACTGAGTTTATGGAGTGGGAGGTAAAATGATTTGTCTTTTTTATGGAGTTTGAATTTGTGGGTGGGGGTGATTTTTATGCAGGGAACTTTTGCTGAATACACTGCAAATACTGCATTTGAGAGGCCTTTGCTGGGTGGTGTTGCATATGCTGAGAGAGTGCTGAACTCTGAGAGGGAGGAGTTTGAGAGGCAACATGGTTGGACTATCAAAACTATGGAAAATATGCAGCTTTCTCCGGTCAAGGATGAGTATGCTCCTGTGATTTTCGCCCAAGAAACCGTTTCTTATCTCACTTCATTGGATATGATGACTGGGGAGGTAAGTAAATGTCTCGAATTTGATCATATTTGGTTTTGTAGAGGTGAAATTTTAAATCTTGAGGGTTGTTGAGGTGGATTCTTAGTTGTATGTAATATTGTTTGCTATGATCCAGGAGGATAGAGAGAATATATTGCGAGCGAGAGCTACTGGGAAGGCTGTTCTTACTACTCCCTTCCCCTTGCTAGGGTCTCATCATCTAGGCGTCGTATTGACTATTCCGGTGTACATATCCAAGCTTTCTACAAACCCGACTATCGAGGAACGAATTGAAGCAACTGCAGGGTAAGTACTTTAAGAGCTTTCAAGATATATTCCTGACATCAATGAATACCTTAGGTGTTTTTTAGCACACAGAAGTTTCTTGGTATTGGATTATGTAGTGAGGAAATTTGCCTCCTCTTACCCTGAAACAGAGGGATAATAGAAAAGACAACGGAGGAGTGAAAGGTCACTGCTTGGTGCAATTTATGTTGTTATCAATTTGGAAACTTGACTGTCTGTCTGGGAAATAAACATCCATCATTTTGCAGTTTGGGATTTCACTTTATGGGGGAGTTGCAAATTTCTTCTTACAAATTATGCCCAATACACCAATTGTTAGTGAAGTCTGATTATAGATTCATAAATTCAACAGGTTCACTCCATACTTTTTTCTGTGTGCAGATACCTTGGTGGTTCATTTGATGTTGAGTCTTTGGTGGATAATCTACTTGGACAGCTTGATGGAAACGAGGATATTATAGTGAATGTGTATGATGTGACAAACACATCTGATTTGTTGGTTATGTATGGAAGTCGATATCAAGGTGGTGATATGTCTCTGGTGCATGTGAGCAAACTTGATTTTGGTGATCCATTTCGAAAGCACCAAATGACATGCAGGTAAGTCATAGACTAAATGCCGCACTTTTATTTCAGCGAATCTGGCTGGTTAATTCAATCTTGCCATGTATACTTATTTGTACATGCTTCTTGGGCAGGTATCTCCAGCATGCACCCACACATTGGACAGCCATTCTGTTCTCGTTCGGGGTGTTCATAATCTTGTGGCTTATAGGCTACATCTTATATTCAGCAGGAGTTCATATTGTACAAGTCGAGGATGCCTTCCATGAGATGCAACAACTCAAGGGCAAAGCAGAAGCTGCTGATGTTGCCAAATCTCAGGTGTTGCATCACGTTATCATATATTTTGAAACAAATCTATTGCTATCTTGCTTGTCATTTCGAAAAAGTTACTTGTCATTTTCAACGTTACTTTTTCGGGGAATTTATATTTAATATAGAGTATTATTTTTCAATGCAGTTTCTGGCTACGGTCTCACATGAAATCAGAACTCCTATGAATGGCATACTTGGTACTTGTCCTTGGACCCTTTTTTCACTTCGTTTATGCATATCTTGTCAGTGGTATTTTACTAATATATGATCCATACTTGACATTAAATTATTATTTCTAGGGATGCTTGCATTGCTTCTGGATACAGAATTAAGCTCAACCCAGCGCGATTATGCTCAAACCGCTCAAGTCTGTGGAAAAGCATTGATTGCGTTAATTAATGAAGTGCTTGATCGGGCCAAAATCGAAGCTGGAAAGTTGGAGCTGGATTCTGTTCCGTTTAACCTTCGTTCCATACTAGATGATGTTCTCTCCTTGTTCTCTGAGAAATCTAGAAGCAAGGGTTTAGAGGTGAGATTTTGGCAAATATCATTCTCAAGTGAATTTGGTCAAAATACTTTTACTGTTATTCTATAGTATAGCCAGCATAGCTAATCTGCGAGTTTTCTGTTTCATCTGTTATCGGTTGATGTCCATGCTGCGCTGCTTCCATAACTTACTGCGGCAAAATAACCTTCCCCAAGTGTAGCTAGCCGTATTTGTGTCTGACAAAGTTCCAGAAACTGTTGTGGGTGATCCAGGAAGGTTCAGGCAGATTGTCACTAATCTTGTGGGCAACTCAGTTAAGGTGATCTACTAACCATGCTAATTATTCATATTGATCACTCTATTCGGTTCATTACATTGGTGTGATTATATGAATGCGTTGTCTGTACAGTTCACCGAGCATGGACATATATTTGTTAAAGTTCATCTAGCTGAGAACACTGGAGTTTTGTTGGATCCCAATGCTGAACAATCGAATAATGTTGTTGCCTTACCTGGTGGCTCCCTGAGTGGGAAAGAGGTAGCTAACAATGAGAATAGTTGGGCGAGCTTTCAGCGTCTGGTTGCTGATGAAGATTTTCTCTACGATACCTCCTGCAATGTCGTTGGTCCTTCCGGAAATGTTACTGTAATGGTCAGTGTTGAAGATACAGGAATAGGGATCCCTCTACACGCTCAAGAGCGCGTTTTCATGCCCTTTATGCAGGCAGACAGTTCTACCTCTAGAAACTATGGTGGGACGGGTATTGGTCTGAGCATCAGTAAGTGTTTAGTGCAGCTGATGGGCGGTCAAATAAGCTTTGTCAGCCGGCCTCAAGTTGGTAGTTCATTCTCATTCACTGCCGTGTTTGAGCGATGTGATAGTTCTGCCTCTCTTAATCTTAAGAAAGCCCCTCCGAGTGATCTTCCTAGCAGCTTCAAGGGATTGAAGGCTATTGTTCTTGACAACAAAATGGTGAGAGCTGCTGTGACCAAATACCATTTAAAGAGACTCGGTATTCATGTTGAGGTTGCGAATAGCATCAAGCTGGTTGTTAGATCATCTAGCAAAAATGGTTCCCTCGGGTCAAGGTAAGAGTTCTTTCAAGTCAATCAACTCATGCGCTTTTCTTCTATTCAATGTTTATTCTCTTTTGGAAGTTTGATTTTACACTGTAGTTAGTGTTTCATGCTGATGAGCTTGCTAGGATATACCTGACTGACCTGAAAAAATTAACAAAAGAAAAAGCATCATTCGTCGTCTTTGCCTGACAGTGACGATAATAACTTTAATGAAGACACTCCTCAGGACACCTTTCATTACATTGATCAGAAATGTTGTTGTATCAATCATCAATCATAGTAGTATGTAGTCTCTTGGGCCGCATAGCTCAATGGTTGAAAAGACGTGGCATGGGATTCCATATAAAACCGCCTCTCAAAAGAAAAGGGATCCTAAGAACAATATGATGCAATTGCAAACATGGTTAGGCAATAACCTGATTTACGTTTTCGGTTACTGATTTCCTGACTGTTCTCCTTTCCTTTTGTATTTAGCAGTCATCAGACACTAGATATGATTCTAGTTGAGAAGGATGTCTGGCTATCTAGCCAGCAAAGTGATCTGAATGAATGGCTGTCGGACTGGAAGCAGAACGGGAGCACAATCCGGTTGCCCAAACTGGTCCTTCTTGCGACAAATATCGATAGCAATGAGGTTGAAAAGGCAAGAGCCTCCGGTTTTGCTGACACTGTGATTATGAAACCCTTGAGAGCAAGCATGGTTGCAGCCTGCCTTCAGCAGGTGTTCGGGAGTGGAAACAAAAGACAGCTCGGTAAGGACGGGCCTAATGGAACGAAATCGCTGAAAAGCCTGCTGTGTGGGAAGAAAATACTTGTAGTCGACGATAACATTGTGAACCGCCGAGTTGCTGCTGGAGCTCTGAAGAAGTTTGGGGCTGATGTGAAATGTGCGGAGAGCGGAAAGGCTGCTCTTGAACTGCTTCGGATACCTCATGAGTTCGACGCTTGCTTTATGGACATTCAAATGCCGGAAATGGATGGGTACGTGTTCGAATTCTTCACCTTTGAGCATGAACACGAGATCGGACAATCGACATTTGATTGCCTAATTTGAATGTGTAAACACTGCAGGTTCGAGGCGACAAGTAGAATCCGCCTAATGGAGCACGAGGCGAACGACCAACCGAACCACTCAGTCGCAGGACCCTCTCCTGCTCATGATGGCAAATGGCACCTGCCCATATTAGCGATGACCGCGGACGTCATCCACGCGACCTACGACGAGTGCATCAAGTGCGGGATGGACGGGTACGTGTCGAAGCCCTTCGAGGAAGAGAGCCTCTATCACGCAGTCGCGAAGTTCTTCAAGTCCAACCCTTCCTCGGATTCATGAACCGAGAAGGCTCTCTTTCCCTCTCGATCGACTTCTGACGAGCTTGAATTGGGACCGAGTTCTTCGACCCAGGCCTGCCCATGAGCATCAGCATTTTTTTTCCAGGCTTCCTGGTGCAATTTGGGTGGGAATTACACGGCTCATAGGAATGCAAATGCAATGGGTGGTTAAGTTTGATATGCTTGGTTCCTCCCCTTCCTGTAAAGTTTGATTAGTTGTAGTGAGTGATAAGGGGGAGGTAAATTCATATATATGAATTATGAATATTGTAGTGTAGATTTATCTTCTTTCTTTTGTACTTTTTCTCAACTGAAGCTGCATCTTATACACTAACAAAATTTGAGGGATGATACGTTGACTTAGCTAGTCTTTTAACTCAGTATTTTTTTCCTCAATCTCAAGCCTGGCTACTTATGTTCGATTTATTGTCTTGTTCGGCTCTGAAGTGCGGAATAGGCATATAAACACAAGACAAATACTCTAGAAGGGGGATGAATAGAGTATGACAACTTTTCGCAATGTAAAAACTGTAAGACCTTACCACTAGAGATAAGACCTTATCTGTAAAGCAGAAACAAGTTAAAACAAGAACAAAGGTACGAAAGTAAAGAACACGTGATTTGTTAACGAGGTTCGACTCAACTTGCCTACGTCCCCGCCTAGGGTTGTCCAACCCGTAGGATTGGACAACTTTATTTCACTTTATCTTATGAGCCCTAGATACAACCTCTAGAAGACCTTCCCTCTTCTAGACTAACTTCCTATCTAGCAACCCAAGCGCACTAGTGAAATAAAGCCCTAAGAGTACCTGAGTACTCTATATGTTTGGGTAAAGAACCCTAAGAAAAACTTAACTGAATTGTACTATAAAGCTCGAAAGAAACCTCACACACACTCAAACAAGTAAATACACTTAAACAAAGAGAGCGTTGTGAGATCGTAGGCTTGCAGGAGATGAGATTGCAGAAGATCGTTGTGCGCTGTAGATGTGTGTCTACTGCAATCCTTCTTCTTCTCCTTATAAAGGCCAGCTCGTCCAGTTCGAATTGAATATGAACGTTGCAAGATATCCGCCTGGGAAGAGCAACAACCTTTTGAAAGACCTTCCAGAAACTTCCCTTGGATATGCTAGGATTTGAAACGATGAATTTGGCTGAAGCAAAACTTGATCAAATCCCTACGAAATCTCAACAAACCAAGCTACCAAATCTATGTATATATATGGTTAGTAAAAGATAAACTTTAAAGAATAATCCAACCAAATATATATCGACATAAGCCCAATAATATATTGGTCCTGTAAACTCAGAATACTAGACTCAATAAAATAGGCCCATCAAGCATCAGCCTATTTACATTGAGCCCGTGAAACATTTGAGCCAATATGTATGGTAAGGCCTTACCAAAACCTGGAAACCAGGGCTTTGGCTTTCATCATCCAGTAAGGCCTTATTCTTCAGTAATAAAGGCTTATCATCAAGGTGGAGTTAACAATCTCCCCCTTGATGAAAGACAAAATCTGTACCTGTTTCCAGTTAAAACAAGATACAAGCAAGCTGATATAATCATCTAAATAGGAATGTTGGATCAAGTGTTGTAAGACCTGCCAAAAACAAAATAAGGCCTTACAATCCAGTAAGTCATTGCAAAACTAAAAACTAGTAAGTCCTGTCAAAACACAATAAGGCCTTACAAACAGTATCTCCCCCTTTTTGTCTTTCAACAATAGGGGAAGAAGCAGTTCAAAACCAACAATCAATAGCATAAGAGTTTAAAATAAAGATAAGAGTTCAGAATTCATCACTCCTCATCATCGGAGATCTCCACCACCTCCTCGTACCACTCCCCATACTGTGGATGGACATCCTCTGGATCTCGGTGGCCATTGAAGATCTTCTCGCGCCACCGGTTCTTTGCGTTGAGCACAGTGTGATTAGCCCACATCTTTGCTTGCCTCTTAGCTTCTTCATCGCGCCATTTCTTCACGATGCCATATTCCTCCAGAGTGAGGATAGATGGTTCAGGAAAGAGAGGCCGCAGGATGAATCTTTTGAGGACTTTGCGCTCACAGTTGATGAGAACATTCTTCGCAACTTCTTCGACATGGTGTGCAGAATCCTCATCAAGTGGCATGATTGATGTAGTGGCATTGTGAGTCAGGCCACTGAGCAACAGAAGTTGATTCAACTTCTCGTCAACAATCATCAGCCGCTCGTGCGTATTGTCCTGTCTGTCCACGATGTCGGCTCTAGCAGCATTGAGATCCTTCTTTAGCGCATCCACCTCAGCTTCTAAATCTTCAACCTTCTGCTCCAAATTAACTAGATCAAATGGAGCCTGAGATTTCTTCGTAAGAATCCAACCACCGGCTAGATTCTTTTCAATCCCCATGCGCCTCCAGCACTCCTCATCTATACGACCTTTGTGAGTCATATGCTCCTCTCCAGTGGTGTCAATATCGAAAAATTCAAAGATTTTTGGCAGGATATTGGCATATGGGAGAGGGGTTGTAACAGGGGTATTAATGGCGTGTAATAGATATGACAAAACCAAATTGGGAATGTCAATTTCATGTCCAGCCATTATAAGGTAGAGGAGTTCGAGCAGATTGTCGGTGATAAGCTCGCGGGAGTTTTTTCTGGGTAAAATACAACGGGCGAGAAGGGTGAAGACAAGTTTGGCCTCAAGAGTTAGAATGTTGTGGGTCTGTTTAGGTGTAGGTTTAGATGATGATGCCGCAGGCACAGACCGCACAAAGAACTCATTTTGGCCCTTGGCCAGACAGTAGGCTTTAGAGGGATGAGAGGCAGTGTTGACAAAGTCAAGCACACCCAAAATTAGGGCTAGGGAGGAGGCAGATAAGGTGATCTGTTTTTGTTTTACTTGAGATGTGAGGGTGAGAACCCCCTTTTCTATGTGTGCAGTAAGATTAACAAAAAACAGACGGGTGAGGCGAGGGTAGACAATGGTTCCGGGGTTCAAAAGAGACCAAACATTTGAATTTTTCAAGAGATTGACACATGGAAGTTGCATGGATTCTAGAAATTCTAGATCCACATGCTCACAGAAGGTTAAGGGTCGGTTCGAGAAGCCATCTTTCCACATACCGGCGGTAGTGTGATTTTTGAACCAAGCAATAGGGGCTTCATAGATTATCTCAAATTCAGGAGGAGGATACTGGAGGCGTGAAAGCGACTTGCCCTTCTTCGGAGCAGGGGGATTCACATGTCGAGGCTGGTAGTGATCCTTCTGTCTGGTTCGCCGATGGACAAGAGAGGCATTCTCTTCTCCTTCAGAATCAGTGTCCAATTGCCTGAGAGTTGCTTTGCCCTTGTATTCTTCTTCAACAACTTTCCCTTTGTAATCGGATGATCGGAGTCTCTTGGATGCCGACCCAGGAGAGGAAGTGGATGAGCGCTTGGGAGCCATGAAGATTTGGGTGAACGAAGGGTTTTTGGAGAAAGTACAAAATCAGAGATTTGAGAGAGCAAATGCAGCGAGAGAGAGAGAGTGAAAAGGAGTGATTTGACAGGGAGGGAGAGGAGGGATAAATAGGAGTGGAAAACCGTGTGACCTTTGATCTCCCCATAAAATCCCAAACGAATCTCAGTCAAATCTCAACTGATTATATCCCATTTTTCAAATTTTGAAATGAAAGAGATAAATGCTAGAATAAATGAAGTAAATCCAGAATTAAAATCCCAAAACTTTAGAAATTCTGTTTTAAAGAAAATCAGTTCAAAATAAAGTAAATCTAGAAGGTAATAAATTGTAACCGTAAAAAAAATCTTCTTTTAGTTAAATATCTATAAAGATATTAACTGAAAGATTTGATCCACAATTTGATATTATTGAAAATCGATTCATGACCTTACTATGGATTAGTAAGGTCTTGAAACCTTTTTCAAGACCAGGACGTAGGGAATATGATCTTATAAGATTGTTCCCCCTACGTTCATGCTTCCTTATTAAGCATTCCAAGTTCTAACCTGATGAAATTGAATCTCTCTTCGGGTAAGGGTTTTGTAAAGATATCTGCAAGTTGTAGCTCAGTAGAGATGAATGTCAAAGACACATCATCTTTTTCTACATGATCTCGAATAAAATGGTGTCTCACATCAATGTGGTTCGTTCTTAAATGTTGTACAGGATTTTTGGAGATAGAAATAGCACTTGTGTTGTCACATTTTATGAGAATGCCCTTATAGTTGATTCCAATATCTTAGAGTTGTTGTGCAATCCAAAGGACTTGTGAACAACAACCTCCAGCAGCAATGTATTCAGCTTCGGCTGTTGAGAGCGCTAGTGAATTTTGCTTCTTAGAATGCCAACTTATAAGAGATGACCCAAGAAATTGACAACATCCGAAAGTACTTTTTCAATCAACTTTATATCCTGCAAAGTCAGCATCGAAATATCCAACAAGATTGAAACTAGATTGAGTAGGATACCATAGTCCGAGATCTTTTGTACCATTAAGATATCTCAAAATCCTTTTAACCGCTATAAGATGAGATTCCTTCGGATTAGCTTGGAATCGAGCACACATGCAAACACTGAACATGATGTCAGGTCTAATAGCCGTAAGATAAAGAAGGAAACCAATCATACCTCGATACTCTTTCTGATTTACCTGTTTTCCAGTAAGGTCTTGAGCCAAGGAAAGAGTGGAGCTCATTGGAGTTTTAGCTACTTTGGATTCACTCATCTTGTATTTCTTGAGAAGTTCTCGAGTGTATTTTCCTTGATTAAGGAATATACCTTTAGAACTTTGATGAACATGTAGACCAAGAAAGAAGTTTAGCTCCCCCATCATACTCATCTCGAATTCCTTGCACATCATATTTGAAAATTCCTTGCACAAATATTCGTTAGTAGCTCCAAATAGTACATCATCCACATAGATTTGTACAACAAGGATATCATTACCTTGGGTTTTGATGAATAAAGTTTTGTCAATTAACCCCCTTTTGAAATTGTTTTCTAAAAGATATTTTGAAATTCGCTCATACCAAGCTCTTGGAGCTTGCTTCAAGCCATAAAGAGCTTTGTCGAGCTTATAAACATGATTTGGAAACTCATCGTTTTCAAAACCGGGAGGTTGAGCGACATAAACTTCTTCATTTAAGAAACCATTCAAGAAGGCACATTTGACATCCATTTGAAAAAATTTTATGCTCATAAAGGATGCAAAGGCAAGAAGCATACGAATAGCCTCTAGTCTAGCTACGGGACCAAAAGTCTCCTCGTAGTCAATACCTTCCTCTTGATTGTATCCTTGAGCAACAAGACGTGCCTTGTTTTGAATGATGTTTCCTCCTTCATCTAGCTTGTTTCAAAATACCCAACGAGTTCCAATAATAGATTTACCCTTTGGCCTTGCCGTAAGGGTCCATACTTTATTTCGTTCAAACTCGTTAAGCTCATTCTGCATAGCTATAACCCAATCAGGTTCTTGAAGAGCTTCAGTATACTTCTTGGGTTCTACAAGAGAAACCATTGCGTGAAAAGCACATAAATTTCTAACTTTAGAACGAGTTTGAACACCAGATGAAGGATCAGAAATGATATCCGAAGAAGAGTGGGATGAAGCATGTTTGAATTTTCTTCTTGCAGATCCTTGGCTAGGAGTAGGTTCACTGGAAGTGTGAGGATACGACTCCTGAGGTTCAGGAGGATTCGTATGATAAGGGCCTAGAGGTTTCGGAGGAGGTCCATCTTCAAGACTGGCTTCATTTGTAAGGCCATGAGACACAGTTTCAAGACCTTATGACAGCTCAGTAAGATCTTGAAATGGTTCCTGCATATTTCTGGATTTGCCTCTCTCTTGTAAGCTGGCTTCTCCTTCTGATTCATCTTCTTCATGAGAATTCAAGTCGAGACCTGCAAAACCTTTACTCAAGGAACCGTTATCACTTTCATCAAATAATACATGGATACTTTCCTCGACTACTTTGGTACGTTTATTGTATACTCGATAAGCTTTGCTTTGAGTCGAGTATCCAAGAAATATACCTTCGCCACTTCACGCATCAAATTTCCCAAGATTATCTTTACCATTGTTATGCACATAACATGTACATCCAAATGGTTTGAAATAGGAAATACTTGGTTTTCTTCCTTTAAAAAGCTCATAGGGAGTTTTCTTCAATGTTGACCTAATTAAACACCTATTGAGAATGTAATTAGCTGTATTAACAGCTTCTGCCCAGTATGACTTAGGTAGATCATTCTCTAATAGCATGGCCCTTGACGTTTCCTCTAGGGTGCAGTTCTTGCGTTCCACAACTCCATTTTGTTGAGGCGTCCTAGGTGCTGAAAAATTGTGTGAAATACCATATTTCGCACAGAATAGGTCAAAGTTTAATTGATCAAACTCTCTACCATGGTCACTTCTAATAGAAACGATAGGTAGGTTTTTCATGGTTTGTAACTCCTTACAAAGCTTTGAAAAATAAAACTGAGTTTCTGATTTATCTTTAAGAAAGAAAACCCAAGTAAATCGAGAATAATCATCAACAATTACAAAAATGTATTGCTTGCCTTTGGGGGATTTGACTCGCATTGGTCCACACAGATCCATGTGTAGAAGCTCTAAAGGTCTAGTAGTACTAATGACCTGCTTCTTTTTAAAAGAGCTACGGGTATGTTTACCTCTTGAGCAGGCTTTGCAAAGATCATCTACCTTGAAATTCAAATCGGGAAGACCACGAACAAGATCCTTGGATTTGAGTTTGCTAAGAGTGTGCATGCTGATATGTCCAAGACGCCTGTGCCACACTCTTGTTTCTTCTGATAAGGCCTTGAGACATTTTAGATTGGAACCTGAAATATGATCAGTTTTAACAGCATATATGTTAGAATCTCTATAGGCAGAGCACTATTTCTCCAGTCTCTTCATCTTGTACGACACACTTCTTCTTGTTGAAGCTAACAAGATTTCCCTTATCGCAAAGCTGAGAAACACTAAGAAGATTATCTTTCAAGCCATCAACAAGATATACATCTATAATAGAATTATTTGAATCAACACCAATGTTACCAATACCGACGATATTGCATTTTGCTTTATCACCAAGAGTAATAGTTCCACCGGATTGCTTCTTTAGATTGTGAAAAAGAGATTCTTTTCCACTCATATGTCTTGAGCAACCACTATCCATTATCCATTTTTGATCTTTGGTCTTGGTGATATCCTGCAAAACACAAAATCAACCTTTTCGGCTAGACCAATAAACTGATTTGGATCCATTGTAGGGGTAAACCATGTTTGGCAACCTTGTCCCTTTTGGAACCCAAATCTGTCTTATCCGCTCATTTAACCGTACAGGAAAAGTGTTCTTAATAATGTAAGGATCCGTTCTCCTATAAGGACACGTTTCCTTTACATGACCTTTCTTACAACAAAAGAAGCAAGTTGGAGATTGCCAACTTCCTTTTGCCTTAACGAACTTGGTGGTAGGCTTTGGAGGAAAATTCCTGTTGTATCCTATACCACTTCGATTTAAGGAGAGTTGTTGTTCTCCAAGCATCTTGTCAAGAGTGGCTTTGGATCGAGTGAATTGCACAAGGGTTGTTTGTTGATCTTGACATTTTCTAGAAAGCTTTACTTTTTCATTCTCAAGATCATTATTATGATTCTTAAGAGAAGAGAGGTTTGCCTTAAGTTCAGAAATTTCTGATCGTAAGGCCTTACCCTCAGTGATAAGCTAAGAATTTTGGCTGTCAAGATCTTACAATTTCTGCGACAGCTTTCTTATGCATATTTCTTGATCCTGCACTTTCTCTTTCAAGCAGCTGATTTCTCTGTTGTAACTTTCTTCATTTGAAATCATATTCTTTCGAAATTCAGATAAAACATTGGTAGGACTAGAGAGAAGATTCCTGATGTTGATCCTTGATCTCGTCAGATTTTGCCATTAAGCATAGGTTTGCATGCTCCTCTTCTGCATCTGAGTCACTTGAACAATCTGAGTCGCTCCAAGCAGCCATCATTTTCTTATTCGACTCCTTTTTCATGGCTTTGTTCTTCTTCTTTATAGGACATTCCTTGACTAGGTGATCTGTTTCACCACATTCGTAACAAGTAAGAACTCGACTCTTCTTGGAAGGGTTAGAGGGCTTACCTTTAGAGAATTGCTTCTTCATTTTTAATATGCGTGCTAACCCTAGATTGATGAGAGCAAAAGGATCATCATCATCATCATTATCAGAATCTTTTGATGGTTCTTCTTTCTTAACCTTAAGAGCAAGGTTTTTGAGATTGGTAGGAAGTTCTCCATCGTCCTCGTTGAGGATCATTTCATGGGTTATTAACTTTCCTAGTCGATCATCAAGAGCCAATGTGCTAAGATCTTGAGCTTCTTCTATGGCCGTCACTTTAGGACCCCATTTAGCTTTAGGTAAGCACCTTAGTATCTTTCTAACCTTTTCTTCATTCAAAAAGGTTTTTACCCAATGAGTCAAGGTTATTTATGATTTCCGTAAAACGGGTAAACATAGTTTAACTTACTCATCAGGGTTCATCTTAAACAGTTCATACTGTCTAAGAAAGATACTAATTTTGGTCTCTTTGACCTGAATGGTTCCTTCGTAAGTAACCACCAATTTATCCCAGATTTCCTTTGCTGTTTTGCACGAAGAGATACGATTGAACTCATTCGTACTCAAACCACAGTACAGCATATTTATGGCTTTGAAATTCTTAGCCACACTTTCTAAATCAGTCTGGGTGTATTCTTCCTCTGATTTGTCCACCCTTGTTCCATTGGGACCTTCTTTCTTGGGGATATTGGGTCCTCGCATAATAATATGCCAGAGTTCCAAATCTTGATCAATAACAAACATTTGCATTAGAGATTTCCAATGCATGAAGTTATTTCCAACAAAGAGAGGTGGACGAGAGATAGATCTTCCTTGGTCGAAGCCACCTTGCCCTTCACCTGCCATGGTTAGACTCACAGATAATGATATATAAGGTACGTGAGTTAGGCTCTGATACCAATTGAAGTGCGGAATAAACAGATAAACACAAGACAAATACTCTAGAAGGGGGGGATGAATAGAGTATGACAACTTTTTGCAATGTTAAAACTATAAGACCTTACCACCAGAGATAAGACCTTATTTGTAAAGCAGAAACAAGTTAAAGCAAGAACAAAGGTACGAAAGTAAAGAACACGTGATTTGTTAACGAGGTTCGGCTCAACTTGCCTACGTCCCCGCCTAGGGTTGTCCAACCCGTAGGATTGGACAACTTTATTTCACTTTATCTTATGAGCCCTAGATACAACCTCTAGAAGACCTTCCCTCTTCTAGACTAACTTCCTATCTAGCAACTCAAGCGCACTAGTGAAATAAAGCCCTAAGAGTACCTGAGTACTCTATATGTTTGGGTAAAGAACCCTAAGAAAAACTTAACTGAATTGTACTATAAAGCTCGAAAGAAACCTCACACACACTCAAACAAGTAAATACACTTAAACAAACAGAGCGTTGTGAGATCGTAGGCTTGCAGGAGATGAGATTGCAGAAGATCGTTGTGCGCTGTAGATGTGTGTCTACTGCAATCCTTCTTCTTCTCCTTATAAAGGCCAGCTCGTCCAGTTCGAATTGAATATGAACGTTGCAAGATATCCGCCTGGGAAGAGCAACAACCTTTTGAAAGACCTTCCAAAAACTTCCCTTGGATATGCTAGGATTTGAAACGATGAATTTGGCTGAAGCAAAACTTGATCAAATCCCTACAAAATCTCAACAAATCAAGCTACCAAATCTATGTATATATATGGTTAGTAAAAGATAAACTTTAAAGAATAATCCAACCAAATATATATCGACATAGGCCCAATAATATATTGGTCTTGTAAACTCAGAATACTAGACTCAATAAAATAGGCCCATCAAGCATCAGCCTATTTACATTGAGCCCGTGAAACACTTGAGCCAATATGTATGGTAAGGCCTTACCAAAACCTTAAAACCAGGGCTTTGGCTTTCATAATCCAGTAAGGCCTTATTCTTCAGTAATAAAGGCTTATCATCAAAGTGGAGTTAACATGCTCTTTTGCTTAGGAGGGTTCTTTCATTGATTTATCAATTTTTATGTCAAAAATCGCCCACATTTCTTCTAAGCCTTTTGCAAAGGTGCCCCTTAAGGTATACAAGTTTTGTCCAATTTTTAGTCCAGTAGTTTTGAGTTTTTAAACACTTTTTTTTAGGGATGACAATGGGTCAATTGATGGGTGGATGCAAGGGAGCACAGGGGGGCGGCCGCCCCCCTCCAACGACGGAGTTTTGTATTATTATTTTTTAAAAAAAAATTTAAAAAATTAGGTAAAAAAATAAAAAATTTTGTAAAAAAACATGAAAGTTGTCTAGCTTAGTTGGTAAAAGGAGAGAATGAAGTATAAGGGAAGCAAGAGGTCATGGGTTCAAATTTCATTCCCTACCTTTTTGCACTACTTTTTATTCCTACCAAATTTTTTCTATTATAAATGTCATATTTAAATCAAATTTAATATTTTTCTTTTAATATTTTCATAAGATTATTCATTATGTTACACATATTTTAAAAAATTCTTCTAATTTTTACTTCTATGAATATTTTTTACTATCAATGTCATGTAAACCACAATTTGTGAGTTTTTTGGTTATATTTTTCGTTTAATATTTTCATAAGATTATTTTATTATTTTACACATATGTAGGATGGCTTGTACGTTCTCATCTATATAAAATACTAAAGCAGATGCCTGAAACGGGCTCTGGTGTGATTTCGCATCCATGGAATTTTCTGGATTAAAACGGGATTATTTTTGCTTACGTGTCATATTCTGAATTAAAATGCTATTATCTTTTTGAGCCACGTTAATTAATAAGCCAATATAATTAGGTAAAAAACTTATCTTTTTAGATCAAATAATCTATCCAATATAACCTTATATCTTAATTAGTTTTTTTTATAAATATTCAACTTTATATTAGTTAGAAAACTTATCTTTTCAAATCAAATAATCTATCCAATATTTGGTCAAAATTGAATAAAATATATCTAATGATAAAAAAAATGTGTAGGTAGTAAATAAAAAAAAAAGGAACGTAGCATATATATATATATATATATATATATATGCTACGTTCCTTTTTTTTTGATTTACTACCTACACATTTTTTTTATCAAACAGAAAACCTAAACAATAACGGGAAGATAATGGATTTGATAAAAAAACCATTAGATATATAATAACGGGGTGAGGAATTTATATATATATATATATATATATATATATATATATATATATATATATATATATATATATATATATTCATATTATACTATATAAATAAATTTAATAATCAAATATAATCAGTACTGCACAACAAGTCCGCTTAAAATAAAGTTTTAATTTAATAAAAATATATTTTAATCATTTTTTAATAATAGAATTGAACAAACATGATTAATTTAGACTAAAACATTTGTTTACATTCTAAAAAAATAACATAATTGAATATTATATATTTATTTTATATGGAGTAGTAATTTATATTAATTTAAAGATGGTTTATATAATAAAATTTTTAACAAATCGCACAACGGGGCGAGTAATAAAACTAGTGTATATATATTTCGATCTATCGTCCTCAATCTATACTTTCGAGCTCTGATCGACCTTGTTTTTTGCTGATCTTGGATCCCGTCCTCCTCTTTCCCTGATTCATCTATCAATTTGGAGTTTTCGGCGTCCCCGTGATCTCATGGTCGGGCGTCGCCTCCTCCGATCATGCTCCGTTGGTCTGCTTCCATGGCGTTCCCTGTCTGGGCTCTCTTGTTTGAGGATTGGTCGCTCTCTTTCCGGCGATCTGGTTTCGATTTCGTCTCTTACTTGGGTTCGTGGTGTCCTTTTCCGTTTGATTACTTCGTGGCGTGGTTTGGCGCCGCCTGCCTCTTCCCCCCGACGTCCCCTCTGTCGCCTCCCATTTTGTTTGTCGTGCCTCGGTCCCGGCTTGCCTTCGTCGGTGTCGTGGGTGGGATTCTTTGGGGTGGTGCCTGGGTCATGGTCGGGGGGGGGGGGGGGGGGGGGGGGGGGGTCTGTCTATTTTTCTCAATTGAAGAGAAGAAGAAAGAGGAAAATACTTAAACTAAATAAAAAAAGGAAGTAAGTGGTTTCCTGTTTTGTGTAAATTCTTGGATGTGGTACCACCCAGGCCAGATCGTGGCTGCTCACGCGTCCTCATTTTGTACACCGCCTTCGACTCCCCGTCCGAAGAAAGAGGAAAATACTTAAACTAAATAAAAAAAGGAAGTAAGTGGTTTCCTGTTTTGTGTAAATTCTTGGATGTGGTACCACCCAGGCCAGATCGTGGCTGCTCACGCGTCCTCATTTTGTACACCGCCTTCGACTCCCCGTCGTCGGCTCTGGTTTGCCTTGAGCTCTGGTGGGCCGCTGAGTTTTCGTGTAGAAGGCTAGAAGCCTACTGCTTGGCGTGCAAGGTCCACAATCACCCTTACACACCAAGTTTTGACAAAAAAAAAAAAGTGTTTTAAAGTCTGTATGGTTTATATATAAATAAATAAATATTTTTATTTATTTATTAATACTAGTTTTATAAAATCCTGTAAGGTTTGACAAAAATCCCGAAAGGGTTTAATCTATTACCCGTTCGGTTATTCAATTTTTCCAAAAGGGTTTGAGCAAAACTCCTTTATATCCTAAAACCCCGTCAGGGCTTGAGTAAACAATATTATCATACTAGTAATATTCTCTAGGTGCGTTCTGTTCGAGCTGTTTTCGGCTTTGCTTGGTGTGATGTGGCGGTCTTTAGCTTTGTTGGGGTTCTGGCAGTCGGAGTCGGGATTGACTGGGATCGTGGTGGTGTGTACCGGGCGACTCCGTGTACGGAAAGATTCCTTGGAGGTTCGTTTTCACTGCCCATAGGGATGCCTGATGTATCGTTGGCCAATGGTGTCATTTCACAATGGTGCTTGGCTTGGTTCGTAGTCTATGTCCCCGACCTGCTAGCTTTAGATTTGTTGTGTTTCATCTTTCATTGTTTGTATAGCCTGATCTTTTGCACCTTTTCTATATTTGTTGTATGTCTGATGGTCTGCTGTCTGCCGACTTGTCAGCCTCTCGAGCATTAGAATTGTCTGAGCTCGAATTTTTACTTAATCAATATATATATATTATAAATTTATTGTATGAATTTTTGTAATAAAATATCATATTTATACCACAATTTATGGTTTTCTTTCAATATATTTTTTAAAAATTTCTTTATTATATATACCGAGGAAAAAAATTCCCCACCAAAAATTCCGCCCCCCCCCCCCCTCCTCCAGCAATTCCTACGGCTGCCACTGGCTGGATGGACCCTCATTTTACCCGATCCACTATGGGTGGACCATTACCTCACCCATCCCACCATTCATATCCACTTCATTCACCACCCATCGGATGAGCGGGTGAAAAAATTGAAATATGGGTGATTTTGTCTATTTCCGTCTAATCCGAAAGATAAATTGTCATATATGCAACATGCAACTATAATAAAAAAATGTTATAAAAAATACAAGACTTAAATAACATTATGTCTTATAACATACAAAAAAAAACAAATATTAGAAGATATGTAATGTATCTTTAACATTATAAACAGAATGACTCATAAAATATTATATTAAAATAATTATTTTACTTGAACTTCGATGTCGAATCATATGAAGTTACAGTCTCGAGCGCCCTGTTGTTCGAGTTGACTGTGGAAGTGTTCGTGATTCTCGAAGATCTCTCATCTAGGTGGAGGGAACATCGTTGATCCACACTTCCCAAGGAGACGCCTTTTCTGCTATTGGGTTTCTGTCTAGGTCTCCTCGACGTCGAGACGTCGTGTCTATCCTTCCTCTTTTCCATATTCTCGGCATTCGCAGTCTTCACCCAGTATCCTTCGGGGCTTCAAAAGATGGCCTACCCACTAAAGGAAAACTAGAAAAAAGGCGAGTTGTGCGCAATACCAACACTTAGTGAATTGTGTGATCAAACATATGAAGATTTCTACCATCTATTGATTAAATGTCCCAATACGAAGATTTTAACTAGTAATATCGACAAGAACATATCTGAAGCATTGGATAACTTTTTTTTATCTTAGTGCAGTTTGATCGACTCAGTCGCTCTACATCTGGATCGGGTACGGTGTGACCCATTTAAGGGTTTGACCCTCCCACTCATAAGCGACTCCATGTTTCCAAGGGGATTCGAACTTCGAACCTCTTGTTATGGGATGTAGCCCCACAATCACTATATCAACTTGTGATTGGTGAAGCATTGGATAACTATAACAACCAACAAGGCACCCCATCTACCTTAATAGAAGACCTTAAACAAGTAATAGGGACATAATCTATGAGTAAATTAGCATTTATCTGGTGGAGTATTTGGTACTTTAGAAATAAAACTATATTTAAACAAAACACTAGTAACAATAATAACATAGTTGAATTCTTTTAAAAACAAATGCAAAACATGACTAAATCCAAGGAGGATGAGGAAGACATGGAGAATATTAAACCAAAAGCAAACATGAGATCTGCCATGCGGAAAAAAAAATGAGAATCAAGTGGGAAATACAATAGAGAATGTGTTTAAATTGAATTTCGACAAATCCAAACTACAAAAGGAAAACACATCAATATATTTCAGTTTCATCATTAGCCTTAAAGGAGAGAAAACACACCATGACATAGTTAAGAGTAGAAGCGACAACTCTTTTATTCAGGTATCAATGAAGCCATAAAACGAAAAATACAAAACTTTGAAATACAAGGCAACATATGCTGAATTAATGCTATAAAGGGCATTTGGAGATGTTAATGTGAGATTGAAATGATGATCATTTATTCTCAATTGGACCTACCAAAAATTTTATTGGTCTAGATTTGACGTGTGTTTAGAAAAGTTAACCGTGTAGCCAATAGATTGACCCACTTGGGACACACAACAACTACCGCAAATCCCAGACATTGAAATACAAGTTCTCATCTGCAAGGATTCATTAGAGTGAGCTATAAACAGAATGTAATCTCCCCTAAATTTCTTTCCTTTTTTAAAAAAATGCATGATTCTATTTCTATGTGTGTCAAAACACGGTTTTGAACCTAAGATTAGTTGAGCCTACAAAGTCGATATGGGTGTTGAAGAAAGTAAGTAAACATTGAGATTATTTTAAACCTACTCAGGAATCGATTAGTTACCAATTGTACAACGTTTTGTTTAACACTCTAGCGAACATTAGTTACCCAATGTACACTGTTTCATATCTCATTGTTACCAAATAAAAGTTGAGACCACTTTGACGGATTTTCTGAATCCGTCACTGGGTAAAACAACAAGGGAACATAATCGAAGTAGGCCTAATTCGGTTTGTGTATCACTTGAAATTGAAGTCTTCAAATCTTTCCAATTTCCTCAAGAATAATACAAATACACCTTATAAAATCGATTTCAGAGGGTGGCCCAACATTTTTCTTTTAATTATTACGATTTGCATTAAATTTTAGAATGAATTTAACTATCAACAATGAGAAATGGATGTTGTGTGATAAATAAGAGATGAAACGGCTTCTATATTAATAATGTGAAAAATTACGAGCAAGAGAAATTTAATGTCATATATGTACAATTTGTAGGGCCAATGTTGGTGATGTTTCATACTGAGAAAGATTTGGTCTCTTTAATGCATTTGTTCATTTTCTCATATTAAATTTGATGGAAGAGGTTTATTTAAAAACCCTTTGTTTTGGGAGACTAAAGATTGATGGATCGATCAACAATGGCAACCAATCGATTGAAGTTGCAACTCATCATCTTCTGCTCAATTTCTTGTATTGCTTCTGCCAAACACGGTCTTAGAACTCTCCCTATAACCTCCTTTGAAGAAGGTTACTCTCATCTCTTTGGGGATGAAAACCTCATTGTTCTTAGAGATGGCAAATTTGTGCACCTCTCTCTTGATCAAACAACAGGTTCATCTCAAATGACTGATGATTTTACTTCTTTTTTAAAAAAAACTTACTGAGTGATGATTTTACTTTTTCAGGGTCTGGGTTCATCTCAAATGACATTTACCGTGACGGGTTCTTCAGTGCTTCCATTAAACTGCTGGGGTTGTTGTTGCCTTCTATGTATGTGCCCTTTTTTTTTTATCAATCTTCTAGTAGTGTTGGCATTGAGCACAAATTTATTCTTTACAAAATGGGGTGGGCCCAAACCCCACCCCGTCCTTTGGTCCATGCTTGGTTGACATTCTAGACCGCCTTCTTTTTTTTTATAGCAGTGAAAAAACACTACTTCAAGGGGGGCCGCCACACCAAATACCTCAAACCCTAAATGAAACTTGTCACTTTGTAGATGTCAAATAGTGAGATGTATGAGAAGAACCATGACGAAATCGACTTTGAGTTTCTAGGGAACATAGGGGGCAAAGAATGGCGATTCCAGACGAATGTGTATGGCAACGGAAGCACGGGTGTCGGAAGAGAAGAGCGTTATAGTCTTTGGTTTGATCCTTCCAAAGATCTCCATGGACCATCAGTACAGCATCTTATGGACTGAGGATCAAATCATGTAAATTTCTATCTTGGTTGCTGGTATTATACAAAATGGTTTTGAGATAAAACCTCATTTTTGTAGTCGATTTCGAGCTTATATTTCGGCACACTCGTGGTATTATGATGCAGATTTGATGTGGATGAAGTGCCCATAAGAGAGGTGAAAAGAACACAAGCAATGCGTGGAGACTTCCCTGCAAAGCCCATGTCTATATATGCCACAATATGGGATGGTTCTAACTGGGCCACCAATGGTGGTGAATACAGGGTGAACTACAAATATGGCCTCTATGTTGCCGAGTTTACCGACCTCGTCCTCCACGGTTATGCAGCCGATCCCATGGACTGGTCCTTCAGGCGCAAAACCGAGAGGTCCGGCTGGGTTCCAACCGGGATCTCCCACTCCCAAAGGCACAAAATGGTCAATTTTAGAAAGAGGCACATGACTTATTCCTACTGCTATGACCAGACCCGGTACAAGGTCCCGCCTCCCGAGTGCATCATGGACTCCACAGAGGCTGAGCGGCTAAGGAGGTTCAACCTGGTCACCTTTCAGAGGGGCCATGGCCACCACAGAAGGCCGACCGGGAGCATAGGGCAAGCAGCCTCTTCTCTTTGAGCTTACAATCATATGCTTGTTATTTTGTTTTCTACATTGGCTTTGTTACATACAGATTGGTTTCAAGTCAGAATATTTTTTTATCAGAGTTTTGAGATAATATAACAATTCAAGTCTATCGCGATTAGAGCAAAGTCTGGAGAGCCGAAATAACAATACTCTCTTCTCCGACTAAGCTAAGCTGAGAGGTTGTTTCCGAGTGGCCAAGAGCTCTTCAAAAGGAGCAAAACTCGAAAGCATTAACACCTGGGGAGGCAGGAAGGTAGGCATCTGTTCGAGTGACCGAATAATCAGTGTAGAGCTCCCGCAAATCCAGCAACAGAACCTGTGCGAAGATCAGTAAATCACATCTGCATATAATACCTGCAGCTCATCAAAAGAAGCGACAATACGACAGCAAAATTGGTACCAAATCGTTTTGACAAATGGGACTCCTGCAAAGAGTTCATATGATATGACTGCCAACGAAAAAAAACAGAAGAAAATATGGAAGCGGGTACTTCTCTTGCCCGTTGCTCCTCTCCCATTGCCCACCTCCCTATTGCGTCAATTTCATGTCTCGTTACTCAATACCCTGCCGCTCTTTACAATTCCAGCTCGAAAGTGGTTTAGGTTTAGCAGCCTACTATGTTCTCTCTGTGTTTCTCTACCTCTAGGCCGTTGTTTCAGCCGTCTTCAAATCAACAACACTTTGTTGTAGATCCTCCTCTGTTACCGCTCCTTCATACCCACCTTCATACCCACCTTCATCCACGCTTCTGTTGCACTCTTGTTCCTGAGAACTGTATGTGTTTCCATTTGCTTTCACATCGTCATTCTTGGTATGGTCTTGCGTAGTAGTTTCCAGCGTCAGCATCACTTCAGCTGGTGCAGCAGGTACAACAGGTGGTGACGGGCCCGCAGAGCCTGGTGGTGGGAGGAAGACTCCGGTGCCTGGGACTGGGAGGCGGGGTGGGGGATGCCGGGCAGCAGGCCATCCAGCTGATCCCGGTGGAAGAGGAACAGAAGTTTGAAAACCCATAGGCGAAGGAACTGGAGGCACGAATAGTGATGGCATGCCGTTTGGTGGTGGAAGCTGGGCCCGGATTGGTGGAGATGGCAAGACCCCAGTTGTCGGAATGGGTGCATAATGCTTTGGACGGATATGGTTCGATGGCCTGCCAGGCAGTGAACCCCAGTTTGAAGCTTGTGCTGCCTGCGAATGGAGACGCTGACTATCGCCTTGAAATGTCTTTCTTGGTTGGGAGGATTTCAGGAAAGTTACGAGTATCCTCTCCTTACGAATGGATGGAATCGCGCGTTTGGCAATATCAACAGAATTCCCTTGCATCACAAGTAGTGATCTGCAGGTTCATAAACAAGAAATTGTGGATGTGGAATCGCAAGATGCTCAAGACATTATCACAACTTGTATCGAAACTAAAAGAATGAAAAATGTATATTACCCAGCTGAAACGGTGATCCTGAGGGCACCTCTGTAAACCCCAGGACGGTCTCCTGCTATCGCTGTACCAAACACCATATCACAGTCGTTCAAAGACATCGAACATATAGGCCTCCCATACCAAGGGGGTAAAGAGTGTGGCTGTGAATGATCACCCTACAAATCAGAAACAAACCATTAAGATTTCCAACAATCAGCAAGATTATGGAGTTAATCAGTTAACTAACCTCATGAAATATATCAATTATGCAAGAATCTGGCTTCAATGGAGTAAGTTGCATGCTCATAATACGGTCAATAAGACCTTGGAGAAGACCAGGTATAGGCTCTACTCTCCTATCTGCCAAATTCAGATTTCAACATCAATCACAAGCTGTTGTTCTAGAAGAATACAGAAATAGCATTTCCTTGTCAAAATCAGCACAACGGTAAACAATAGCAGCATACCTTTGGTAGGACTTTCATCAAAAGGAACATCTGGCATGGCAACACCCAACTGTATCATCTCTCTGCCATGACCTCTGTATGGTCTCTTTGAAACCATAAACGTACATCCTGCTTAGAACGAGAGAGAAAGAAGGGTTTGAAAGCATTGAATCAATCTACGGAAACTTAACAAGATGACAGCGCAGATCAGACCATTCAACAACAATTGAAACTATTTTCTTTATTAAAATTTGTAGTGAAGGCAAATATAAGAGTTTTTTTAATCTAGCTACACCCCTATAAGGAACAAAGGTTTGTGGCAGAGCAAAATGGTGAAAACATGAGCAGAATGAAGCTTCTTCCAGTCAGAATGACATAAATGGAAAGCACTTGTCTCAAAATTCAAGTATTCAGATTAAACAAAGTACACCAGTGCTACATTAATTCAGGAAAAAAAATAATATTTTCAACCTCCTTTGGAGAATTAACTAAGAAACAGGTGCATAAACAAACTTGCCTGGAAAGTGTCCCCTTTTTCCAGTAGCTCTGAGATCATTTACGAGTGAGATTAGTTTCGAAACCTCAGCTTCATCAAGAAGTTTATCATATAAATTCAACCCCTCAGCCACATTGACCTGTAGAACGAAAATTTTGTTTGTAAGAATGAACAACTTGAACCTCCCGTATAATCACATCAGTCACCCCATATTCTTCTCAATGTTCACAGAACTAGAAGATAATTAGTGCATTAGCAAAACTAACCATCTTTCCGTCAATAGCTTCCATAGGACTGAATGTTTTTGGTGAAACCATACGATTCTCTTTATTCTGATTTTGGATGACATCACCATTCTTGCCCACAAGTAAGTTGCCGCTTCCTACTTCAATATAAAAGGTAATTAGATGATACTGGTTATTCATATAGTGTCAATAGAAAGAGCAAATAGAACATGGTTTTTTATTTTTGCATAAAGATATACAGCATACTTCCAAAACATTGGGAGTTTACTATACATTACATTACAGAATTTCAATTTGGCTCTCTGTGAAAATCTATGGATTCCTTTCACATTATAATGTAACTACATATCGGTTCAACGAGAGGAAAATAGTTTGATTCAGAATTTCATATGACTAAGACAACTCTGTGAAAGTTTCAATGCAGATTTCTGATTAGTGATTTAGTGTCAGCTTCATGGGAAGACAAATCACAGAAAAAATGTAAAGAAAAGGCAAATTTCATAACAGCACAGGCCACAGCATTACAAGTAGAAGAGGAAGAGAAGCAAAAATAAAATAGACCATGAGCAGAGAAATAGAGCTACCTTCAGAATTTGAGCGTTTTTCATCCTTCACATCCTCAGATGGAGACTCTGCACAAGGATGATCAGCTCCTTCTGTGTTCCTTGAAGTCTTGAGAGAGATGTCCATTTGAGACTTCTGAGAGGCATCTGTAAGCATCGTTTAATTGAAAATATGAATATTGGCTCATGCATCAATGTAAATATAATGATCGAGTTTATCAAGCTCAACTGAAGCTAGGCACAAATGTAAGATAAGCTCTCTCACATAAGACAGATGTGGAATTTTTAATATGTGGTTAATCCACCACTTCTTTATAATGAAAGTTATGCCAATGTAAATATACTGTGGTACCCACAAAGGCAGCTTTTGTGATAACAAGGTACCTTTCATCATCCCAGTTTGTGACTGCTAACTGTAACTGTTGATGATACATTCACTAACAAAGCCCCTACTTATCAATACTGAATGATCTAATCATTCAATGCCAAAGCCGACATTTCATGACATGATTTCTAGAACTTCATCTGCTAAAACTTATTAGTTGATAACTTGAAATGAAGTGGCTATAAAACCTTTCCGTTTGAAAAGCATGAAATAGTAGGCGTTTTCTAATGCCAGTGAATATGGAACTGTTGATAAGTGTAATTCTTGGATGGTGTCAAAGCACACAAACCATTGACGTGATTTTATTGAATTTCCTTAGTTGCTAAAACTTTCTAGTTGAAATGTAACTAGAACTTCTTTAGGATTGATTCTAAGTAACCATCACTTCTATTTATATAACCTGAGCCTCGAAACTCAATGTTAAAAACCATCCAACCTAAGCCAACAATATTCGGTGTCCGTCTTTTTTTTTTTTAACCATTACTTTTCCCAAATCCCTGTATCATCAATAATGCCTCCTACTCAAGGTGTCAACACATCAAGGCAAGATCAGAACTCGACCTTGTTGAAAACAGTAACAAGAAGAATCCATCATAGTTCAAGCAATCAACAGCTTCAACTTCAAATTCCATGGATTACGAAATGTATGTCTGACGTATAGTATAAATTATTTGCATCAGTCAAAGACACTTAGACCAATACACACAGTTAAATATAAATGCTTGCATCAAAACATACCAATACAAACAAATTTAATGGATTTCCCAACTAAACAAATTATCCAAGCTCCAACCCATAAGCACAAAATCAGAACATTATCAACAAGTACCTGTCATAGTGAGTGTGTCCGAAAGACCTTTATCATCAAATTTCCTGACATCATGTCCAAGTTTCGCTCCTTCTCTATCTTTTACTGCCCCTTTTTTATCCAAATACCCCCGAATAGAAGCATTCACATTGAGATACTGACTATCTACACCTAAATTATGGCTTTCCTTGGTATCCTCAGCCCTTTGGCCTTGTCTAGACCCAAAACTGTGCAAACCAGGCCTCTTAAACTCTTTGCTCCCAACCCTACCCTGATCGACAACTCGCTGCTGCCTCCTCCAAGCAACCTGTTGCAATGCAAGCATTATCTCCGAGATTGGGAAATATTGCTGCATATGGAGAATAGGGTTCCAAGCACCTCTCCTCTGGTGAACACATCCTATAACTAGATCATACTCCCCGGGCTCACCAACCGCTCGAAGATGATGACAAAGAGAGTCAATTATGGCATTGGCAGCTGCAAATTCAGCTCTCAGCCATGAGATAAACCCATCCCTCTCATCTGGAAACCACGGTCGAGGATGGTGGATCTCCCCAACACCAGCAGCCCCAGCCCCATTCGGGAACTGAATCTTATCAGATATTACAAAATTCCCAGATGGCATTGCCATTGAAAACCCTACCAAAACCAAAACTCCCACTATAACATATATAAAACAGAGTTCCAAACTAGATCCACAGGAAAATTTTCATCCAATTTCCGGAATCAATTAGCGCCGTAAATTATCAGATCAGAAGTTTCACCTAACAATAATCTTAACCCAAATGGGCGATCCAAGTCATGAAATTTTCTGCATAAAAAAAAACAAAAAGAGAGTCAATTTCCAAAGGAAAACTGTGAAAACCCCCGAACCCCAAATGGAGATCAAATTACAAAAGCTAGATCTTACTTGTTTTTTAAAAATGCGATTCAGCGATTCCGATGAGGCAGGAAATGGCGTCAAAACAGAAACCAATCAGATCTAAGCGAAATGACGGAAAAAAAGAGAGAGAAATGTGGGAATTGGGGAGAGGGCGAGATTCAGAAAACAACAGAAAAACTATGAAAGAGTGAAAAACAAGGAAAGGTTTTATCTTTGAAGATCTAGGGTTTGGAGCGATAACCCGGCTTATGAAACACGCAAAATTTTCTCCTTTTTTGCGTCTAAATCTGTGGCTGTTTCTTCACACACACTTGGTAAGGAAGCTCCCCAGCGTCTGTGTTTATGTGTGGGTTTGTTGCTTTCTGCTTTTGTGGGGGCACCTGATGAGGTGAAGAGAGAGAGGCAGAAAAAAGGCCTGTGCTTGATTGTGTGCAAAATCTAATATTCTCAATGGATTTTAAGGAGGAGGAAGAAGAAGTGAAGGGAAAAAAAAAGGTATATTTCTTTTTAATTGAAAAAAAAATAAAAAAGATTGAATTTTTCATGCCCCGGTGTTTTGAGGATCTCAACTACAAAGCATTTAATTAGCACCTAACTCTATTAATTTCCCTATATCCCCTAAAATTTGATGTGGAATTTCTCATTTGATGCCTCTCTAATTGTGACTTTTTTTTACATGTAAAGTAGGGTACACTTATATTGGGTAAATGAGGACTTTGAAGCTAAAATAGTTGTGCATAGAAATATATCTTTTTTATAAATTTATTTTATGTTTTCATCACTAATAAGGGTTTAATCAACTTACTCAAATTTTGAGATTTTCTCTAAATCTATCTCCTGTATTAAAATATAAATGGAAGATTTTCTTTCCTAACAATAATGTGCCACACCATTACTTTATTTGTAGTACATCTTTGTAAAACATAAATGAATTTTATTTTCTTTTGTCAGTAAGCAAACAAACAGTAGGATGCCCTGTCACAGCAAGGTTACTTGATCATCCCGCAGGATGATGTTATAAAAGTCCCTCAAATGAGGGAGACTCGATAGATTACAAGTACCCCTATATCTAGGAATGTAATCAGCTGCTGCGTTAGCTTCTCTGTATCAGTGTCGAAACTCAATTCTGTGAAATTGGCTCTTAGAGCGGATGATGTTTTCTATCAATCTCCATATCTCCCAATCAGCTTGCAGCACCTCTTCGTCGACAACTTTCACGACTTTCATGTTATCTCCTTTGATAATTACATTCTTCCAACCTCTCTGTAATGCGTGTTGCACTCCATTTTGGAAAGTTGACGCTTCCGTCTGCAAGATGGATCCCGGACCCACCCTGTGGGGGAACAAATTCATTACATGTCCCTTACTATCCCTTACAATACCCCCAATACAACAATCATTAGGGGCCCTAACAGAACCATCTACATTTATTTTGTAGATGGCAGGAGGTGGTTTCATCCACCTAGCTCTATTTCGTTTGGCATTTGTTTTGGGTTTATCCCTGTTTTATTACGTGTCAAACCAGTCTATAGCTTTCGATCTTATTTGGTGTGCAATGGTGGTGGGTGGTTCTAAGTACTGAAGTCCGTTGGGACTCGGGATCGGGGGTCGTGTGCACACGTGCGCCCTTGCGCTAATAGCCTAGCACATAAACCGAGTAGGGTTCCATCCTAAAACCAATTGGCATTAGGTGGGGTAGCCCACTAGGTTATATACTATGACTTGTTTGTTCATATTATCAATGTGGGACTCTTTTGGTCTCTTCATATTTGTTCATTCTCTCAACACGCCCCCGCAAGTGCAACTAGGGTCGTTTTTCGCCTCTAGTTGACACTTGGACAACGGGTCTAGCATCTCATTCTCTTTTTAGCTAGCCCAAGATCGAGAGTCGGGCCGTTTGGCTTTTCCGCTCTGATACCATACTGAAGTCCGTTGGGACTCGGGATCGGAGGTCGTGTGCACACGTGCGCCCTTGCGCTAATAGTCTAGCACATAAACCGAGTAGGGTTCCATCCTAAAACCAATTGGCATTAGGTCGGGTAGCCCACTAGGTTATATACTATGACTTGTTTGTTCATATTATCAATGTGGGACTCTTTTGGTCTCTTCACATTTGTTCATTCTCTCAACACTAAGCTATGTTTTTTGAAAATAATTTGATTCCTAATTTGCCATATGTTGTGCCAAATGAGGCATAGATCCTCAAACCTATCATTGTTTTTGTTTATCGAAGTGATGTCTTCATGTATGGACGCGTTCGCTACTAAGTTAACAAAAGACTTCCCCACCTGTTGTTCGTATGCAGTTATAATGGCCCTTGAAATCGGGCACTCCAAGAGAAAGTGGTGGGCATCTTCATCTGTATTTTCGCAGAGTGCATAAGTTGTTGGGACTCTAATGAAATATCGGTTCAATCTTTCTTTTGTTGGAAGATGATGTGCGCGCAAATTGCCATATTTTCTATGCACATAAAAGTCCATTTTATCGTCTTTTGCATGCATATTAATAGGAAAACATGGGAATAGTGTAGTTTACGCTTAAATGTCAAATATATGGGTTTGCACGAGTTTCTATGAGATTTTGCAGAAAATAGGATAAAAATGGACAGATCTGGAAGAGCGGAAAAAGAACTCGAAGTCTTCTGAAAAGGTCGATATCGACGTCTGGAGGTCGATATCGAGGTTGCCATATCGAGCTAAAAGATAGAAGTCGAGTGCCAGTCCGAGTAGGAGAAGGAGAAGCTCGAGATAAAGTTTTGAAGGGGTCGATATCGTTGCCTGAAGGTCGATATCAACCATGCCAGCAGAAGAATCCGACTCAGATTTTTGATAGAAATCTATCCAAAGCTTGCACGTCTATCCAAAAGTCGAGATTTCTTATCTTCTACACCAGATCTATCATGAGGAGGCTGATTTCACCATAGAGTTTTAGTTTTTACTTTTATTTAAGTTTATCTTAGAGAATAAAGATAAAGTTTCGAGTCTTTATCGACATCTATAAATAGAAGCCAATAGGGCTGAGTTTAGGCATTCAACTTTCATCCAATAACATACAATTTACATAGACACGCAGAGAATTAGTAGAGAGAGAGAGGAGGCTGAGTGAAGTTTGTAAAGCGAGAGCGGAGTAGCTTGTTCGGTTGTACTTTCTTTCGAAGTTTTAATTCAAAGTAGCTTTCTTTCAACAATAATGATGATGATGTGCATGATGAGGAGCGAGTAGTCAACCCACTTCTAGGGTCGGGGTGAGCCCGACGATAGCAATGTGAGGTAAGTGCATCAAAGGTATGACTTTTATGCGATCCTGTCTTCTACCCCATGCATGATCCTTTGCGAAAGTTAGGGAGATTCATTATTTGCATTATTGAAGGGAAAGCCACTCATATTGTGAACTTGAATTGCTCATGAATTGGATAGTAACCCTTAGGAACTATGCGAGAGCCTCTAATCACCTAAGTGTTGATAACGAAAGTTATTTGACGGAAAGACATTAAATTTCATAACTTTAGCATAAAACTTGCATGGTTATCGTTGTGGCATGAAACCCCGACTTTGGAAGATTTTTAATTAATTGAATTCAACATAAAAGTTTAAGTTTTATTTCTGATCATCCTCCTTGCCCATTCTACTTTCTTCGGACTCTTTTCCGACAAATTGGTTACGAAAACAGTTTCTGTGACAAGCGTCAAAATCGACTGTAAGGGTCGATTTCGAGGTCTAACGTCGATATCGAGGTCTCTGCTCGACGTCGACTTTGCTGCTTTTGTCTTCTGCAGGAACTGCGCTAGGAAATCGACCAGAACTGGGGTCGATATCGACCAGATTACTCGATATCGACTGTCTTCTGAGGTCGAAAGCTTTGATCGTGAGTACAACAAGGGAAGCGCTGACATACCTCCTCGTGGATTCGATCCAGAATTACCCTACTACTACAAGGGAGGGGATTCTTGTATTATTTGTTTGGGACAGGGAGTTAGCCTAGTTGTGCAATTATTTTATTTAGTTTATTTGAATCTCTAACACACCTCCCCGCTTGCGAACAAATTGGCGCCGTTGCCGGGGAGGCAATCAATCGCCACCTAAGTTAATCACGATTTTCTGAGCTTATTTTGCAGGTTTATGCGACGTTCTGATCACGACCTATCCTGGAACCAATTAACGAGCCTGAACGTTTCTACCATCTTCGCAATAAAGCAATTCGCATCATGACTGACAACGAAACGCAGGCCGAAACCATAGAGCGGTTGAGGAAAGAGATCGAGGACCACAACGCTACAATCGCTGCTGAAAGGGCCGCCGCTGCTGCTGAGCGAGCCCGTGTTGATAGGAAGGAGGATGCGCGCAGACAAGCCTAAGAGCGGCTAAATCAGTATCCACAGACGGCGATGCAATACATGCATCCGCCGCTTCATGTTCCTGAATCCGCTATTTTAATTCCTCACTCCAACTATGAAATAAAAATTAACTTCCTATCTGAGATAAAAAGAAATACTTTTGAAGGAAGACCTAATGAATGCCCCCTACAACACATCTATACTTTTATGGACTTATGTGAAACAGTTGCTGATAGAGTAAATTTAGAGTATATGCGATTAAAATCTTTTCGATGGTCTTTGGCAGGGAAGGCATTGCAATGGCTTGAGAGTTTGGCTCCACGCTCGCTGAGGACATGGGCGGAGGTGAAAGATGCATTCTTGAACAAATTCTTCCCACCTTCTAAAACGGCGATGCTGCGACAAAGGATCACGACTTTCAAACAAAAGCCAGGTGAAACCCTAACACAGGCGTGGGAGCGATTTAACGACTTGCTGAGTGTTAAGGAGGTAAGTCGAGTACAAATAATAAGATGTAAATAAATGTAAACCGACTCCTAGCCTATGCAAATAATTACAAGACTTCCTCCCGTTGTAGTGGAAGGGTAGTCCGGATCGATCCACGAGGAGGCGTGTCAGCGGGATCCTAGTAGCGTTGGAAATTTCACGTCTGCGTCGACCAGAAGCCTCGATTTCGACCTTGGGCCTCGATGTTGACCTCGGCTGTCGATGCTTTCTGCAACAGAAAACCTGCAGAGATAAAAACAATTGGTCGATATCGACTGGAAAGGGTCGATATCGATGTCAGTCACGAAATCGACTGGCTCAGAAGTCTGCCAGTCGATACAGAAGGGTCGATATCGATAAAAAGGGGTCGATATCGATGTCCAGTAACTCCGCAGTGATGATCGTCGTCGACTCAGAAAACTGTCGACGAACTCAGTGGTCGATATCGACGTCTGGGGTCGATATCGATGTCTTCCTGCAGTGGGTTAGTTCTTCGTTGGCAAAGAAAGGCCAAAGATTTGAGAATGGAGAGAGAAGCAATGAACAGAAATAACAGTGGATTTTTGTGTATAAAATATGTAAAAGCAACTCCTAGGATTAGGGTTTACCACAACGTTAACCAATGCATGCAATGAGATAAATAAGACGGACAATTGCGCTATTTCACCCGAGGGACAAGCTTTCGCCGTACACCAACTCTTAGGATTACTCTTGCAAATAAACCTAATTGTCTCTACCAATTTTATGTTTATAACTCAAGTTGTTAGCATGAATCCCCTTTCTTTCGATTAAGACTAAACATAGAATCTTAGGAGGAGAGATAGACACAACGATATCGACATCAAATACTTACCTCAAGCGCGCATGGCTAACGTCGGGCTCACCCCGACCCTAAGAGCTTTGGGGAACTACTCGCTTCTCATCATGGAACTCATCATTGATTGAAAGGAAGAAACTTGCATTAAAATAAACTCCGAAGCTTTACAACTCAACGTCACTTTCGCAAACGTCAAACCCTAAAACTTCTCTCTAACTCTAACTCTATTGATTGTCTTGCTTGCTTGTTTTGGATTCTAAGATTGGATTAATGGATGATCTAACAAATCAGCCCCTAAGGCTTTATTTATAGGCTACTAATCCTCGCTATCCGAGGATTGTAACTCCTATCTAAACTATTAACTCTATCCGAACAATTAGGATAGGTCTTTTATTTTGATAAAACTTAAATGACTTAAAGGTAAAAAGATAAATAACTCTTCAGCTGCCATCTATCTTGAAAGTATGAGATAAATCCGTGCCTCCTTGAAGATATAGTTCAAATCCGCATTCGAAACCGAATCTATCTTCTGTCGAGATAAGGGGTCGATATCCACACCAGAGGTCGATATCGAGGTCTCTGTTCCTGCTCGACTTGTTTAGCTCTGGTCGATGTCTATGTTGAGGTCGATATGGGGGTCGATATCGACACCGGGGGTCGAATCTGGGTCTAAGGTCGATATCTACCTCTTCTCAGCTTCACTTGATGTCTATGTTGAGGCCGATATCTATGTTGAAGGTCGATATCTACACCAGAGGTCGATATCTATGTCAGGGGTCGATATCTACCTCTGCTCAGCTTCACTTGGCTTCTTCGTTTTGACTCCGATTTCGCTCGAATTCCTGCATGGTTAGCTTCAAAACTTGTGCAGACCCTATTTCTTGCATTTTAGCCCATTCTTACACAAGTTTATATTCTTTTGAACCTTTTCTTTGGAGATTGAATGAAATATGAAGTCAAATAATGCAATAAAAGGAGATATAAATATGTACATCACTGAGATCATGCCCGACGCATGGGCAACTTCCATATGTCATCCAGGAGATCTTTTACAATGCCCTTGATGCGCCGAATAAGGAGAGGATCAATTCATATACCTCATATCGGTACATTGAGCTTACACCAACGGAGGCATAGGAGACCATTGAGAGGCTCGTGAACTTTGATAATACTTATGGGGATGCTGCGGCCTATGATGCAAGGCCTGCCCCATCTATGCCCCTATATGAGCCTCCAAGGGAGATAGATTCTGAGGTGCAGCAACAATTCCATAACGATCAAACACGCCGCCTTCAAAAGCAAGTCAGGTTCCTGAGCAACAATTAAACTTGTCAGGAGTGTGGCTCAACAAGGCATAACACTAATGCCTGTCCACATACTGAGCAAGTATCCATGGCGGAACAACATGAGGAGGTTAAGTGGACGAGAGGCTCCTATGGAGGAGGGAATCAACAATATTGGGGTGATCAAAGGTTCTATCAACAAAGGGATCCCCCACCATATAGAGCACCAGGGCACCCTGAGCGGGAGACAAGGAAGGATGACCTGCAAATCATTCTTGATGAGATGAGGAGGAATCACGCTGAGTTCAAACAAGCCAACAACTCCGTCCATACTCAGCTGCAGGGCATCAATTCTAGACTTGGGGAGATCGACGTTTGAAAGCGCAACATGGAGACTCAAATGAGTCAATTGGCGGAAGCAATACCCAAAGCGTCATGATCATTCCCTGGATCCACTGTGCCCAACCAAAAGGGCAAAACCACTGGTCATATTACGGCAGTAAACCTAAGGAGTGGGCGTCAATTACAAACGCCCGAGCAAAAAGCAGAGGAGAAGGAGCCAGAACAGACGTCGATATCGACCCCCCTGTCAATATCGACCAAGGTGATGTCGATGTCGACCCTCCAGTCGATGTCGACCCTGATACTGCGTCACCACAGAAATCGACTCCTCCAGTCGATGTCGACCCTACTGATATCGATGTCGATACCACTGCAGCCGCGGGAAGGAAGAAGGTGTTGCCATTCCCAACTAGAAAAATGATTAAGGACCCAGCGGAAAAGAAGTTCTAGCGGTTCGTGAAGATGCTCCAATGACTTAATGTCTCTATACCATTCACAGAGGCACTTCACGAGATGCCATCTTATGTAAGGTTCCTTAAAGACATCTTGGGTAAGAAGCGATCGCTCTCTGATATCGCAGAGGAGTGCAACAGGTTGGAGCTACCACAAAAGCGGGCGGACCCAGGTAAGTTTTCTATCGCTATAGGTCTAGGTCAATTCAAATTTAATGCTTTAGTTGACTTGGGCGCTAGCGTTAGCATGATGCCACTAACCATATGGCCCAAGGTAAAGATAGGTCCTCTGGAGCCCGTGGATGCAAGGTTGTACATGGCTAACAATACGGTAGTAAGTCCAACTGGGATAGTGACGGATGTGCCAGTACAAGTAGTTAAATTCTTTGTCCCTACTGATTTCCTAGTTGTTGATATAGCGGAGGACCCTGCTTGTCCAATTATTTTAGGTAGGCCATTCCTAGCAACCGTCGATGCCAACATTAGCGTGAAGAAAGGATTGCTCTCATTCACAATTAGTGACGAAGTGATAATGTATGCCTTCAACAAGACGGTGAAAAATCAAGGACCAATGGAGATAAAAGCCATCAATGGTGTGTACATTGCATGTGGAGAAGCAAAGGTAAGAAGTATGACACCGGAGGAGCTTGAAAAGAGGGCCATAGAGGCCCAAGTGGAGGAAGTTGTGGCAATCTTGAACGAAGGAACTCAACAGAACATCAAAATCGACCCAGGTAAGTCGATATCGACCAGTAATGTTCAAGATTATGTGCCAGGTCATAAGTATGGGGTCGACAGAGGAGAGGAGGAAACATCGAAATCGGGGTCAAGGGTCGATATCGACCATGCCCTACCGAAATCGACCACCATCAACGCTGAGAAGGGAGGAAAGGAGACCTCGATATCGATCTCTGAGGGTCGAAATCGACCTGATCATATCGAGCCAAAACTCTCCAAATCGACTGATCCTCCAGGAGTACAACAGAGGTCGATATCGACCTCTGAACATCGACATCGACCTGAGCCACAGATAGAGAAAAAGGTAAGTCAAGGTACGGACTCCTCTTGTTCCATTTCAATTAAAGATTTATCATTATTTGGAAGAGGTGTGCCTTGGCATGTGCGCTTGTGTAGGGTATCCGATGATGATTCAAGCCAATATGAGATAGGAGACAAGGTCTATGTTACAAAATCCAAAGACCATTGGTTCCCTACAAGATTCAAGGATAAGAATTTAGGACCATTCACGGTAAATCAGATCCATCCCGGCGGAATGCAGCTGCGTGATAAGAAGGGAGTCATATTTGAGGCCCAAGCCACATGGGCTCTGCAGATGCCGCCTTGAGAAGCACAAAGGAAGAAGTCGGCCTAGCGACTTAAAAATCTAGAGCTTGTAACCAAGACTTAGTTTTGGTTTTAGACACTTTTATTTTGGTTTTAGACAATTTATTGTTTTGCATATTTTGTTTTGGTTTTATGTTTATTAACAAGTTACAGGAAAGAGAAAATCACACAGGAAGGGCATCGAAATCGATGTCTAACATCGACATCGACATCGACCTTAAGGTCGACAAAGATAGGGTTTGTGGTCGAGGTCGGATCACCCTGAAGCCTGAAGCAGAAATCGAGATTAACATCGATATCGATGTTAAAGGTTGATATCGACCTTCCCTGCTGTCTTCTTCGACTCCTGAAATTTGTGACGGTTTAGTAAGTTTTCTTCTTAACCCTAGTTCTAATACAGTGAGGACACTGTAAATTTTAAGTATGGGGTGGGGGAAAGGCTTACTTACATATTCATACTTAGTTTAGATTTGCATATTTATTTTAATTCATATTTAAGTTTTTATTTCGGAAAAAAAAATTTGAAAAAAAAAGAGTCATGGAAGTATAAAAAGAGCTCTATGATGCAAAATTAGATTCATTAGAGATATAACATGAAATTGCCTAGTTAAGGGAAGTCCCAATGAAGTGCAAAAAAAGGAAAAAATAAAGGAGATGAAAATTTGAAGTTGCTTTTGACATGTGCATGATAAGATGATAGATGATTTTTTTATGAAAATTCCATACAAGTGCATATACAAGTTCATATCATAGCCTTACCTATGCATAATTGCAAAAGTCACAAAGCCATATATGAGCCTTATCATGATCATTATTGCTCCACATATATACTTATTGCCCATTTTATACCTTATACCCTATCCGGGGACAATGTGGAGAATGGAAGTCATCTTTGGAGTTATATGGAGTTGTGCATTATTATGAAGTTGTTGGCAAGAATGAAAGAATTATGAATTATGGAAAATTTAATGAGCGAGAAAAAAATCCGATCACCTCAGGAGATAAAGGTAGGTCAACCCTGCTCGTTGAGATGTTAGTTGAGCGACATGGGACACAAGGTGAGGAGTCCGAAGTACTAAGTATCCGGGGCCATTCATGACACCCATGTTTGCGACTCGCGAGAAGGCAGTGCTAAGGTTAGAGAGGTAAAAGCATTATATTGAATAAAAGCATTGAGCGATGAGTGAAAGGTGAGACATTATGAAGAAGGAATGTGGAATGTTTTGGAAAGAAAGTATGTTTCCCCGGATTTAACACCACATGGCAAAATATTAGCCCACCTTTAGCCTTTTACCAATCTATTTCTCACAAGCTTGCAAAAGTCCTCTTAATTATTAATGCTATGTCGCTAAAATTGTTTTTGCATATTCCCTCCTTTTATGAGTATGAAATTGCTTTTATGCACAGGCATGGACTTGGTTGACATAAGTACCTTATCGAGGATGGCAATTGATTGTAGGGACATATGAAAAATGAATCTATGATGTTGAGGGTTTACTTTCTTCCCCTGAATGACCATTAAAGGTATTGCTTGGGGACAAGCAAGCTTAAGTATAGGGTGTTTGATGTGCGCGCAAATTGCCATATTTTCTATGCACATAAAAGTCCATTTTATCGTCTTTTGCATGCATATTAATAGGAAAACATGGGAATAGTGTAGTTTACGCTTAAATGTCAAATATATGGGTTTGCACGAGTTTCTATGAGATTTTGCATAAAACAGGATAAAAATGGACAGATCTGGAAGAGCGGAAAAAGAACTCGAAGTCTTCTGAAAAGGTCGATATCGACGTCTGGAGGTCGATATCGAGGTTGCCATATCGAGCTAAAAGATAGAAGTCGAGTGCCAGTTCGAGTAGGAGAAGGAGAAGCTCGAGATAAAGTTTTGAAGGGGTCGATATCGATGCCTGAAGGTCGATATCGACCATGCCAGCAGAAGAATCCGACTCAGATTTTTGATAGAAATCTATCCAAAGCTTGCACGTCTATCCAAAAGTCAAGATTTCTTATCTTCTACACCAGATCTATCATGAGGAGGCTGATTTCACCATAGAGTTTTAGTTTTGACTTTTATTTAAGTTTATCTTAGAGAATAAAGATAAAGTTTCGAGTCTTTATCGACATCTATAAATAGAAGCCAATAGGGCTGAGTTTAGGCATTCAACTTTCATCCAATAACATACAATTTACATAGACACGCAGAGAATTAGTAGATAGAGAGGAGGTCGAGTGAAGTTTGTAAAGCGAGAGCGGAGTAGCTTGTTCGGTTGTACTTTCTTTCGAAGTTTTAATTCAAAGTAGCTTTCTTTCAACAATAATGATGATGATGTGCATGATGAGGAGCGAGTAGTCAACCCACTTCTAGGGTCGGGGTGAGCCCGACGATAGCAATGTGAGGTAAGTGCATCAAAGGTATGACTTTTATGCGATCCCGTCTTCTACCCCATGCATGATCCTTTGCGAAAATTAGGGAGATTCATTATTTGCATTATTGAAGTGAAAGCCACTCATATTGTGAACTTGAATTGCTCATGAATTGGATAGTAACCCTTAGGAACTATGCGAGAGCCTCTAATCACATAAGTGTTGATAACGAAAGTTATTTGACGGAAAGGCATTAAATTTCATAACTTTAGCATAACACTTGCATGGTTATCGTTGTGGCATGATACCCCGACTTTGGAAGATTTTTAATTAATTGAATTCAACATAAAATTTAAGTTTTATTTCTGATCATCCTCCTTGCCCATTCTACTTTCTTCGGACTCTTTTCCGACAAATTGGTTACGAAATAGTTTCTGTGACAAGCGTCGAAATCGACTGTAAGGGTCGATATCGAGGTCTAACGTCGATATCGAGGTCTCTGCTCGATGTCGACTTTGCTACTTTTGTCTTCTGCAGGAACTGCGCTAGGAAATCGACCAGAACTGGGGTCGATATCGACCAGATTACTCAATATCGAGTGTCTTCTAAGGTCGAAAGCTTTGATCGTGAGTACAACAAGGGAAGCGCTGACATACCTCCTCGTGGATTCGATCCTGAATTACCCTACTACTACAAGGGAGGGGATTCTTGTATTATTTGTTTGGGACAGGGAGTTAGCCTAGTTGTGCAATTATTTTATTTAGTTTATTTGAATCTCCAACACACCTCCCCGCTTGCGAATAGAAGACCATCAACTAAAATCTTCCACATAAAGTCTTGTGTTTTGGGGGGTGAATGAAGCTTCCATAGCCAGCTGTGGTCGTTACCATTAAGAGATATATTGTTTTCAATTTTGTAGATCGACTTTGTGGTGAATTCTCCGTTAGCGCTAAGCTTCCAAACCAGCTTATCAAGAGTGTCCCAGTTTGGGATAGGTAGTTGTAGGATCAAATGGACAATATATAAGGGGAAGATGTGGTTTAGAGACGGGATGTTCCATTTTTTTTTTGCGAATTCATTAGGTTGGCAACCATTAACTTTGGATCGGTTCCTTTGAAGTCGATCAATTAACAGTTATCAATCCAAGAGTCGTACCAAACGTTAATTGATTTCTCGTTACCTACGTTCCAGTAGAGACCTTTGACAAAAGCTTCTCTGAGGTTGAGAAGTCTTCCGAATTGGCACGAAACGTTTTGCTTGCTACATTGGAGGATGTGTTCATTTTGCAAGTACTTTTCCTTTATGACCTTGACCCAGATGATGTCCGGATTTGAGACAATTTTCCAAATTGTTCCTCTTTTGAAAGCCTATAAAGTATTATAAATTATTTTCACTAATGAGTACATATAATAAAAAAAGTATGCTAATTCTTGGTTGTAACAAATTCACATACATTTGATAAAATTCAATTATTGAAGGGCTATATATGCGAACTAGTCTCATTACATGTGTAACAAACGACATTTTAATAAATATTAATTTATTATATATATTATCTTTTATTTTTTATAATTAAATTATGAAGATTAAATGGACCTCAAAACTCCAAAATATTGTTGCTCTTGATTGCTCATTGAAAGCACACGAGGTGTTCTTGGTGGCGTGAAATGGAGGATGGGTTGGGGTTTGATTTTGGTTGAGTAGATTTGTAATTACTTTGTCAAATGAGAAGGACTTGTGTCCAATTTTATGAAAATGGTCTTGTCAATAGCCCTTTTCCATCTTGCCTAATACCCTTATGAAAATAATTTGATTGAAAATTTCTAGGAAATCAATATACAATCCATTAAAATATCTTAATTAAATAAATAACATCATTAACAAATTTATAGATAAAAATGCAAAAAATTGTGTTGCAACTAATAAAAATGTATAAAACTTAATAAAATAAAACAATCTATCCTATTATATTATTATTTAATAATTAAAGTTTTGTACATGACTCCACTAATAAATTTACATTAAAAATAAATGTTTTTCTTAAAAATGTGGATAACTATATATTTATATTATTATAAAATTTGATTTGAAATACAAAAATTCATTCACTAATACACACTTATAAATTTTAGAGTTTTCCATTGTTGGATTTAGTAGTTAAATATAGTCAAACTTTATCATACATATCAATATAACTAGAAGTAATTGGGCCCAATATCCATTTACATAAATCAATTAGCTAAATGTCCACCCTAAATTATTTTTTAGTAACGATCCAAATTTTTTTCATAATATCAAGTTTACCCCTGTTATAATTTTACCCCATCTTGTCCTGTTCTTCCTCCTCTCAGCCATTCTAATCTCTTTTCCTCATCTCCCATTAACGCTTTGCTGGACTATTTGCCTTCGATAGTGTGTCGGGGAAGTAAGGAGGAAGAGTTGTAAATGAGACGGGAGATTGATCGGACTACCACTGCCATGAACTCCGTCGAGGGATTGTCGCCATCATCTAATGACTTTCTCCAAGAAGCGCCACCACTGTGAGGCTGATTTTAAAATACAAAGCCGCCAGAGGAACCAGTCGTGGAGCTCGATCGACGAAAAGGCCGCAGTCAACGACATCGTCGGAGGCAGGAGGAAGAAGATGAGGAGCTAAGCAGAGAGGAGATTTCACTACCACTGTCAAATTCGAGCCTAGAGACACTAGAGTCATTGATGGAGGTCGATTTTGAGTCGTCGATTCGAGGCTTTGAGCGGCCTTGGAGATTGTTGTGAAGTTTAGGAGGCCAGTCGACAACTTTCAATTGATGGATCCGAGGTTTGAATTGGAGGTTTCAATTGTGGAGTTTAGGAGGTTTCAATTGTGGAGTCTAGTTTTTTAAGCATCTCTGAGCTGGTTGATGGTTCTTTGTTTCGAAGCTCCTCTTCATGGTTTACATATCCTTCTCTGTTAGATTCGAGAGGCTCCAACTTGTCAAGAATGCTCAAGGTTTAAGTTCATAAAATGGATTGGGTATGAGTTTTTGATGCTGATTTGAGAGTTTTCAATTGATTGGGAGATGTTTCTGCAGCTGCTACCTTTTTTATGCAACACTGTTGGTCCTTTGGTGATGCTTTTTTTTAATTGTGATGCTGATTATTAGACATATCTTGCACTAGTTTTCAATTATGTTTTGAATTTGCTATTTTGTTGGATGATAGCAAGGTAACTAGAATCCAACAAAATTGGATGTCGTGTTTGGAATGCCTTGTAGGCAAAATTCTTGCTTTTGCTTATGTGTTTCGATTTAGTGGAATTAATATATAAGATCTTGCAGTCATGTTGCTTATGTGATTGATGACATGATTGTGAATTTATGATATATACTGGTTAATTATGCAGCCATGTTGCTTTTGTTGTATGATGACATGATTAATGAAGCTTGCAAACATAAATTAATGAAGGCTTATTGAGTTCGTACTTTGTAATTAATTATGGATGCACATGTCAAGTAGTTAGTTTATACAAAAAAGTTTACAAGTGTTGTTTAGAATAGTGAGTAGTTAGTTTACATAACAAAGCTCGTAAGAAAGTTGTCATCACATGTGTCAACAACTACTAATAAGTGTGATGACACTGATCTCATAAAAAAAACTATATAAAAAAAGTTGTCACCATGGTGACATTGACCTCATGATTAAAAAAAACTGTAACACTTTCCCTAGTATTAGGGAAAGTTGTCACCACACATGTGGTGACACACATGTGTTAGTGATTACTTTTTTTTTTATTGTGGTGACACTACTAATAACACTTTCCCTTGTTTTAGGATTTTCCTTTGGTGACCGTTGTGGTTTTGCTTAACATTAGTCCCTATAGGGTTTGTGCTTCCTTTGTCCTAGAGTTTTCTTTTGGTGACAACAGTGGTTTTGCTTAGCATTAGCTAGAGCTGGCAAAATCTGACCCGACCCGACTCACCCGAACCCGACCGACACCCGAAAATCTGGAGTCATCCGTAACCTGAACCCGAGACCGAACCCGACCCGAACCTGACCCGACTCGAAACAGACCCGAACACAGATAAACCCGACCCGACCCAAACCCAACCCAACTCTAAACCTGACCCGACTCTGAACCCGACCCGACCCGACCCGACTTGAAATGGTTATTAACATCAACATTTTAATGCTTGAATGTTAAATGTTTTTTTATTTTAACACAAGTTTATAATTATACTTTTAACATATAAAACCCCAATTATTTTTGTTAATTGTTATCATATGAATAAGAACCCGGGTAAAATCAATAGATAAGCGGATACGTCAATGAGTCAAGTAAGTCAACCGCCATACATCAAAACATCGATACATACTACGAGTCAGAAATGTTAAAAGTTCATTAATCATTGCAGATGATATAGCGTGCAACCCAACAACATATCCTTCCAACAACCACCAGCAACCTAACAAAATATCCTTCTAGGAACCAACAATAATCAGCAATACCCCCGCAATAAAAGAAAGCAGCAGAACAACATAATTCTATTAATTCTAGTAGTTTTTGATTTTTACAAATGGATTTCTTTTTATAAATATAAGTATAATAATTCTATTAAATTTCATAATTATGGTTATTCTATAACTATTTGTCCATATTCCATAATTTGTATGAATTATGATACATGATTATTTTTTTTGCGGAAAGAATTATTTATATCCAAATCAATAATTTTGTAGTTGTTATTTTAGTTTTATCTATATTATTATATTTTGATAGATTTAATTAGTTATATCTAGATTTGTTAAAAACTAATAATAATAATGAAAAAAAACTAATGGGCCAAAAGCTAAAAATGAAATGGGCATTGAAAATGATATGGGTCAATGATATAGTCAAACTACAAATAAGCTCGTTTGCAACTTGCTAGTTAAAATAAGGTTAAATCCTAAATGTACAATTAATTTGATTTAATTATAGCACCGATCAATTGACTTAAATGTTTAAAAAAGGACGATGTTACCGAATACCGAATTTCTGATTATGACTTTTTTGAAAATCGGTCGACAACCGATGAGTCAATGACAATGAGTGTATTAAACCGAGTCAAAATTACATATTCAAGTATTCAACCGAGTCGAAATCATTTATTTTAAGTAAATTACATATTTAAGTATTCAACCGAGTCAAAATTATTTATTTTAAGTAAATTACATATTTAAGTATTCAACCAAGTCAAAATTAACCTAATTATCCAAACGGGTCGAATATGATTCGACCGAAAACTCAAACCAACTATACAGCTATACTCACTTTGATTCAAAACTCAAATGAGACCAACCCGCCTCTTGACCCGAAACCCGAACGAGCCCGACCCGCTTTGACCCGAACCCGAATGGGCATGACTCAATTTAACCCGAAACCCGACCAATCTAAAATTCATTATGATCGAACCCGACCCGACCAGTACCCGACCATAAATTTTACCCGAACTGACCCGACCCGAGCAAGTCTGACCCGAACCCGACCCGAACAACCGAATTGTCAGCTCTGGCATTAGCCCCTCTAGGGTTTGTGGTTCTCTTGTTCTAGTGTTTTCCTTTTGTGACAGCAGTGGTGACACTCGTATTTGAACTTTATGATGACATATACTTAACACATATTCTTTTGCTTAGCATTAACCCCTTTAAGATTTGTGCTTCCATTGTCCTAGGGTTTTCCTTTGGTGACACCGTTTTGAGGTTGGTGACACCATTATTAACACTTAGTCATTCATCTCTTAATGAAGTACCGTTCTTCACATTTTAGGGTTTAGGGTTGAGTCTTTAGGGTTTAGCGTCAAGGCCCTAAATTCTAAACCCTAAACCATACTGTACACCACATGTTCTTTTGCTTAACATTAACCTCTTTAGGGTTTTATCCCTAAAGAATCTAATGCTACTGGGAAAACAATATATTCTTCAAAACAATATATTCTTGAGTTGATCACAATCTTTTCCAAATTCTCATTTATATGTTAATGGGAAAGGCTAATTGTATTGATCTTTAACAACTGCTTTGATGTCTGCAATCTATGGAGAGTACAAGGACAATGACGACTTTCTATACATGACCTACAATGGAGAAAATATGTTTGGTTCGGCAATCATGGGAAGTTGATCCCTTGTGACCCCGAAACTTTGCAAATACTCTTAATGTGTCTATGATTTGAGCGTTTCCCTCTCGCACCATACATTTCCAACACACTTATTTCTGGATTTGCATTGATGTTTCAATTTTAATTTGTTTATTCGATTACGTGAATCATTTTTTGAGTTGATTTTCGGATTATGGTATGCTTGTGGGTTTGTGTTTGCTTTGTTAATACTTTTACAATCAAAGTGAAGGATCAAATTCTAAACAAAGAGAATGGGATTTAATACAACTAGAGCATGTACTTTTCTTGATCAAATTCAATTACCAGAAAGCAATACCTAAGTGACCATGTGTCACCACTAATAAGGGGGGTGACAGTGACCCCATGAAAAAAAATCTCTAAAAACAAAGTTGTCACAAAAAAAGGTTGTCGTGACATGTGTCACCACCAATAAGGATAAGGGTGGTGACAGTGACTTCGTAAAAAAAACTCTAAAAACAAAGCTGTCACAAAAAACAGTTGTCACCATATGTGTCACCACTAATAGGTGGTGACAATGATCTCGTAAAAAAAACCTGTCACCAAAAAAAGTTGTCATCACATGTGTCACCACTAATAAGGGTGGTGACAGTGACCTCGTAAAAAAAACTCTTAAAACAAAGATGTCACCAAAAAAAAGTTGTAACCAGATGTGCCAACACTGATAAGGGTGGTGACAGTGACCCCGTTAAAAAAATACACTCTAAAAACAAAACTATCACCAAAAAAAAGTTATCGCCACACGTGTCACCAATATTGTGACTATTGATAAGGGTGGTGACAATGATAAGGGTGGTGACAACGATAAGGGTGGTGACAACGATAAGGGTGATGACAGTGATAAGGGTATTGATAGTGTGACCACTGATAAGGGTGGTGACAGTGATAATGGTGGTGACACCGATAAGGGTGGTGACAGTTAGGGGTGTTATTCGAGTCGAACGAGCCGAGCTTGTCATATTCAAGCTCGGCTCAAATAGGAAACGAGCCGAGTCAAGCTTGAACCCAAAATCTACACGAGCTTTTTTTGGTGCTCAAGCTCGACTCATGAACCCAACCACCTAATCGAGCTCGGCTTGATAGGCTTGGTCAAGCTGAACGAACGAGCCTAAGCTCATTCAAGATCGTTTCTTAAGCTCGTTCGTTCAGACTCGATAGGCTCGTTCGTTTGTAAAACTTAAGTAAGAAAGCCAAATTGAAATGGAAAACCTAGGTCATGAATCATCTGAATAGAAACAAGTAGAACAAATTCAACACACTATCAATGAAATGTAGTAGTAAATCAACAATGTTAGTGTTTGCACATTTAAGAATCAAACAAGTAGAATTACAGTCAAACCACAACAAGAAAATTTCAAAAACAAAATCAACACTGACCGACGAAATTACAAGCAAGATCAGATGAGAGATGTGCATAACCATCGAAGTTGAAGTAGCCTTTGCCTGAGGGTTAATAGCAACACTAATTAATAATCACAACAATAATGTAGGCCATAAATCTCCAAAACATGAGCCATAACCATCGAAGCAATAGATTTCATCACCAACTCCAGCCTTATCACTCACATCGACGTCACTTCGACTCCGCTCTTGGTGATCCCAAGCGCTGTCCTTATACTTGTAACGCGAATGAATCACATCAGACAAGAGTTGCAGCAACGCCGATGAGGTTGAAGAAGGGCTCCATTTCACCTCCATTGAAGGTCGAAGGTATTGTGTTCACTACTCACTGTGCGTTTCACAGGGAATCGCAAATCTGAGAAATATTTCTCAGATCTAAACAATAGAGAGAGAGAGAGAGCGAAGATTGGGCGATGGCGTTTGAAGATCTCAACTCAAGGGATGAATAACTCCTTTCTCAAACATAACCTAGGGGTATTTTTATAATTTAACTATCTTGAATGAGCTTTTGAGCTCGGCTCGGCTCGTTTTAGCTCTTCGAACGATCCTGAGTCGAGCTTTTTCGAGCTGATCCTGAGCCGGTCCCGAGCTTTTCAGTTCACATAACAGCCTTAGTGAGAGTGATAAGGGTAGTGACAGAGTGACCACTGATAAAGGTGGTGACAATGATAATGGTGGTGACAAGCATAAGGGTGGTGACAATGATAAAGGTGGTGACAGTGATAAGGGGGGTAACAGTGACCACTGATAAGGGTGGTGACAGCGATGAGGGTGGTGACAATGACCTCGTAAAAAAAACTCTAAAACCAAATCTGTCACAAAAAAAAGGTTGTCACCATATGTGTCACCACTGATAAGATTGGTGACAATGACCCCATAAAAAATAACTCTAAAAACAAAGTTGTCACCAATAAAAATTGTCTCCACATGTGTCGCCACTAATAAGGATGGTGACAGTGACCCCGTAAAAAAACTCTAAAAACAAAGTATTCACCAAAAAAATTTCATGTCACCACACATGTGTCACCAAAAATCATTGTCCTTGACTGATCAATGGTCAGTGGTCAAATTAAAAAAGGAAGGAAGGAAAATAGGAAGGAATGACAAAATTGTCAATTTGGGACAATCACTTAACTCCTAGTAAAAAATGGGGTCTCAAATGAACATTTACCAAATTTTGCTATATAACTATGAGAATAGATGTAAATAGTACATATGATAGAAAATGTTTAATTAAAATTTATGTCTTTTTTATTAATTATGAAATATCTTAAACCAATAATAGATATAGATAGATGATAAATCTTTCGTATATTTACTAAATACTCATTTGCTAGGAAGTTCCATTTATTTTAATATATTATATTAAATCAATAATAGATAGATGAAAAATCTTATTTATATTAAATAAAGAGGGAATTGCACAATGTAACCCCTTATCCGGCCACCTTTTTGCCCATAACCCACTATCCAAAACAATTGCAAAGGCTAACCCTCCACCCAAAAAAAATTGCACTCCATCCGGTTAAAAAGTGGTAATGCAACCGGGACAGAGGAGAGAGAGAGAGAGTGAATGTGGAGAGAGAGAGAGGAACCGGGGGAAGTTAATGAGGAGAGAGAGGGAGAGAGGGAGGAAAATAAACTTGGACAGTTTTATTAAAAATTGTAAAATCAACTGTCTCACGGGGGCTTACAAAAGAGGAAGAGAGAGGGCAACAGTCGCTCATGCAAACCTGAGGAAAAGAAAAAGAGAAGGAAGAAGAGGAAGAAGACGACAGTGCAGTGCAAGAGAGGAGAAGAAGAAGGTGAGCCGACATTGAACAGGGCGATTTTGAAGTAAGTAAACCCTAACTCGGTTGATTAATAACCTATTGCTTGGATTCGTAGGGGAGGAACCGATTGGAAGAACCTAAACTGTTTTTTATTGTGTGAAAATGGGATAAAGGGGTCAAATGGGTTAACAGTTCGCAATTTCCCCTGTCATGTAGGAAGTATGCGGCGTCAAGTTAAAAACAAAGGGTGGAAAGTTTGGTAACTAGGGTGTGCGGAGAGAAGGGAATTATTGGGAAAGGGGAAATTGGGGAACGTTTATGTCGAATTCAAATTTTCAAGAGTAGGGTAGCTGTAGATACATTCAGTTTATGGGGGAAATTGGCCGAAATGGGGCGAATTAGGGTTAGGGGAAATGTTAGAAAGGGTGAGTTTTCATATGTGTAGATTGAAATTGGGTAGGGTAACTGAATATTAATGTCAGTAGGTCGAGATTTCTGATGAAAAATTTTGACACTCGTGTGCAATTTAGAGATGTACAAATTGAATAAGTCGACTGTCATGTATAAATAATAAGGTGTCATGTATAAATATTAAAGTGTCATGTATAAATGTTTGGGTGTCATGTAAGATAGACTGCAGGGATGAATATGGAACCATTGTGTGCATTCGATCTTAAGATGAATAAGTAACTGTCATGTACATATTGAACCATTGGGTGCATTCAATCTTGACATTTGATATGCATAGGTTCTGAATGAGTAACTGTCATGTACATATTGAATTCTACAATGTTTGTGGGACTGATGAGAAGGGAACTGTGGGTTGAGGGACATGAATTGATTTCGAGATTGCTGATTTTTTGTCTCCCAACATGCAGGATATCTGCTAAATATCAAAAATGTCGCAGCGGAGTGGAAAGAAGGTTGTCAACCCTGCATCTCAAACCTCCGGCGCGGTATGATGGGTGATGGGCTTTCGTTGAGTAATGTAAGTTGTGATTGTCGTAGTGCAGCATTTCTCACTTGTTGAAGTATGTGCAGGTTGTGTACTCTGTCGAGGAAGACAGACACTTCAAAGCGCGATGTAACCAATACTGTCGGTTACCCCCTCCTAGTAAACATTGACAACCGGTTGAGCGAGTCCCAATGGCAGCGCCTGATGGACAGCCCGTTGGGGGGCGTTGCAAGACTGGGCATAAGCGCAAGGGTCTAGTTCTCCGGGCAGCTTGTACACTACATTCTCCAACGACAACTGAAGACGAAGAAGAAGCATGAAACGTGGTACAAGATCCATGATGCGGTCGTGAGGTTCTCAATAGCTGAGTTCGCCCTTGTCACCGGTCTCAACTGCGGCTATGTCGACGAACCTAAGAACGACTCGGCGTGTGAAACGGCAGTGTATGATTTCTTTGGAGTTACCAAGTTGAAGATATCCGAGTTCGAGGTGATGTTCCATGTGGCAATGGCATCTGAGAAATCGTCGGCCAAAAAGTTTAAATTTGTCCTGCTGATGCTGGTCGAGGGCGTGTTGTTCGGGAAGGAACCCCGAAACTACATTCAAGGGTGGGTGGTCAACCTCGTCTCGGACATTGAAAGGTTCCTGGCCTATCCGTGGGGTCGCCTTTCCTACGAGCGAACGAATTCCTGAACCATGCAATCGAGAGGAAGCTCCAACACACTAGCAGCAGCCCCACTGCACCACGTCCGTCGTACTTGCTGATGGGATTCCCCCTCGCCTTTCAGGTTCATTCACAAAACTCACTGGATGACTAATGAATTAATACTAGTCATCCATATACTTTATACTGGACATCAATTGACCTTGTACTAGACAAACGTTGTTTGCAGCTCTGGGTGTACGAAGCCCTCCCTCCAGTGGGCGTCCAATGTGCGAGCATCATAGATGAGAAGTTGTACCCTAGGTGTCTGCGATACGAGTCTAAGGCAGGGAACCTCGAGTATTCCACCATCGAAACCCGACTGCGGGAGGCTAAGGAGGAGCTTGGGTATTTCGATGACCTTGACGCTGTGAGGCCGGTTCTCATCCCCGACGAAGTGGAGGAAGCTACCCATTTGTACCGTAGTGCCCGATACGGTCACGATAAATGGGACCACTTCTTCGACGACATTGTCCGGGCGTTCGTAGCAGCAAATGCGAAACCCCCATGGAAGGAACAACCAAAGAAAGCACCTGGGTCAACACCAGAATCAGGGGAGGGTACGCAGACAAAAGCTGCCATCTTAGAGATCGAGTCAAGATTACTGGCAAAGTTGGACGACATGGCGAGGAGCATAACCGCGGAGTTAGGATCGAAGATGGCCACGCTTAAGGAGTCGATTGAAGACTTGAAGGGGGCATTGAGGGGGAAGGGGACTAGGGAGTCGGAGGAGCAAGGGGAGGTGCTGCCAAAGAAGGAGGTAAGGCTTTTGGTGTGTCATGGCATCATATAGAGCGTCATGTAATTATATATCACTGTCATGTCAAGATTGTAAGGTGTCATGTTAATGTCAGCACATGTCATGAAAATATCAGTTTCTGTCAATTTAATTTGATGTCATGTGGATAGGTTCATGGAGCAGTGAAGGAAAAGGACAAGTACAAGGACGAGGAGGAGATACAGCCGACCAAGGAGGACAATCAGTCGGAGAAACCTACTCTGAACATCGGTGAGGTATGGACATTTGACTGTCCTGTCAATTTAATTATTTGTCATGTTATATGCACTATGGTGTGCTGGGTGCAGGTTGATGTTGAGGCTGAGGTGCCCCTCCAACGGCGCGGTAGGAGGACCCGTCTACATCCTGATACATTCTCCCCGGAGGAAGTAAAGCAGCCAGCGAAGAAGCCGCGTGTGGGCAAGAAGGCATCGCAAGCAGTGGATGTCGTAGACCTAGGCATGACTACGAGGGCATACGTTGATGCGTTTTCATCCTAGATGAAGGACGGAACTGACCCTGTCCGGTCGGTTGAAGGCAGCCTATTACAGAGGGAGTTCTTCACGGTACTTCAATCACCGACAACTTGGGTCACATCCGAGGTTAGGTTCCCACAACGTGGTTCTATGAATTACCTTCCTCGTCATATGCTCTTCCATATAAATGGTTTTCCGTGCGTGCAGCATATCGAGCAGGCATGCGCCCTCCTGCGGAAGGACATCAAGGACGATGACAAGTACGAAGATGTCACCGTCCTTGATTTCTTCTGGGGGTATCTGCTGCAGAAGCATTTTGCGGATGCGAAGGGGAAACTTGACGTGGTCAAGGGGGACGAGAAGCTGTCCCACTACTTCGACGGCAAGTCACCGGAGAGGTTTGCAACGGAGTGGGCCGTTGTCGACCGGCTGTTGGCGCCTTGGAATGTCAAGAACGAGCACTGGGTGGCGCTAGAGATCAATCTCACGGAGTGGACATTGAACGTCTACGATCCCGACATCAACCTAGTCGTCGAGCGCCACATGACGGGCTTTCTAAAGCCGGTGACCCACCTCCTCCCCATTCTGATGGACAGCCATCCCGAACTTTGGGTTAAATGGGTCGGCAAAGTCCCGAAACCCTTTGCATACAAGAGGGTGAAAGGGATTCCCCAAAACAAACAATCGTAAGTCGATATTTCCACTTGTTCTGATTATAAACAATTGTCGCAGGTTGGGTGAACATGTTTCATTGTCGTGATGTAGGGGCGACTGTGGTCCATACGCCATCCGCTTCATGTAGCTCCTCGCGGCCGGCGACACCAAGTTCCGTGGCCTTGACGATGACTTTATTGCGGTGTACCGCCAATTCCTTTGTGCTGCCATCTTTCACGGACGTCTTACACCCCCATCCGACTCTTAAAAGTACTTCTCGATTGGTTTTAGACTGTTGTGTTTGGTTTTAGACTGTTGTTGGTTGGTTTTAGACATTTCTGTTGATTCGTTTTAGACTGTTGTTGTTTCGTTTTAGACATTTCACTTTGCAATTGTTATTGGTTTGTGGACTTGGTTAGTTAGTCTTAATGTCATGTCAAATTCATTAGATGTCATGTCAAATTTATTATCTGTCATGCTAAGTTCATTGTCTGTCATGTAAACCAAAGGTACAAATTGGGGTAACCACACAAAGTAGAACAAAGTAGGGCAGACCAAACCAAAGGTACAAACTGGGATAGCTACATACTGAATTGCAAAAGGTGGACTTGGTTAGTCACAATGTCAAGTGAAGTGCATCTTCTGTCATGTCAAATTCATTATCTGTCATGTCAAATTCATTAGATGTCATGTCAAATTTATTATATGTCACGCCAAGTTTATTGTCTGTCATGTAAACCAAAGGTACAAATTAGGGTAACCACACAAAGTAGAACAAAGTAGGGCAGACCAAACCAAAGGTACAAACTGGGATAGCTACATACTTAATTGCAAAAGGTGGACTTGGTTAGTCACAATGTCAAGTGAAGTGCATCTTCTGTCATGTGAAATTCCTTATCTGTCATGTCAAATTCATTAGATGTCATGTCAAATTTATTATCTGTCATGCTAAGTTCATTGTCTGTCATGTAAACCAAAGGTACAAATTGGGGTAACCACACAAAGTAGAACAAAGTAGGGCAGACCAAACCAAAGGTACAAACTGGGATAGCTACATACTGAATTGCAAAAGGTGGACTTGGTCAGTCACAATGTCAAGTGAAGTGCATCTTCTGTCATGTCAAATTCATTATCTGTCATGTCAAATTCATTAGATGTCATGTCAAATTTATTATATGTCATGCCAAGTTTATTGTCTGTCATGTAAACCAAAGGTACAAATTAGGGTAACCACACAAAGTAGAACAAAGTAGGGCAGACCAAACCAAAGTTACAAACTGGGATAGCTACATACTTAATTGCAAAAGGTGGACTTGGTTAGTCACAATGTCAATTGAAGTGCATCTTCTGTCATGTGAAATTCCTTATCTGTCATGTCAAATTCATTAGATGTCATGTCAAATTTATTATATGTCATGTCAAGTTCATTGTTTGTCATGTAAGCGAAAGGTACAAATTGGGGTAACCACACAAAGTAGAACAAAGTAGGGCAGACCAAACCAAAGGTACAAACTGGGATAACTACATACTGAATTGCAAAAGGTGGTCCATATGGGGTAACTACGTACTTAATTACGAAAGGTGCAGCGCCGCTTCTGAAAGTTCCTATCCCACCGCTAGGTGCGGCGCCGATTCTGCAATTTCTCATCTACACCCGCCCACTCTATTGGTTCACTTTTGACAGTTGTCGAAAACACTTCGGACTTCCCTTTTCCGCTTTGGTATGCTTCCTCTACTTCCCTCACCGCTCGCTCAGCCTCGTGATCCCATGGGCTGACTACATCTTCGACGTCACTGCTGACACAAATTACCTGCTTCCCACTTGGCTTCAACTGGACACGTGGATAGTCTAACTGGACAGATGGATATTCTAACTTGACAAGCTGATTTTCTAACTGGACATCAGTTCGTTGTCCACCGACACCTTGTGCTCCCAAAACTTCCACTTCTTCATCCCCTGCCAAGCGGGGGTCCATATGTGGGTGATCTTCTTGGGTCACGGGTGGCCCACCCCCGACTGAATGGGCCGTTGTGGATCCTTCTGTAGTGGCCACTTCTCCACCAAACTTGCGTATCAGGGAGACATGGAGGTCGATAGGCCAGGATTGTTCTCCAGATAGATCGTTTAAAAACATGAAGGCCTGCAGGTCTTTGTCATCCCCAATGGAAAAACGTCTGCACCCTTCCTTTTGCGGCTTTGCATATGTGAGCTGGACGTCATGCCTCCTCCCATCGACATTAAACTTGGCAATCAGCTATTTCTTCAAGGAGACGTAGTCAATACTTTCGTCTACTAGGACAGCCTTCTCGCTCCTGGACCCCTCCACGACCCAAGTGCCCTGTTCACATACCCACCATCCTCCAAACAATACAGTCATACAGACGAACGATTTGTCCCCTGTTCCATTAGTTAGAGGGGGACACATTCACTTTTACAGGAAGATGAATATATTTTATGTAGAAACGTATCGCATAACCTAAAAAGAAGGAATACTTACTCATTTTCTATCAGATGTCGGTGGTTGTCCAGTAAACCCCAATAGGTGTCAGGTGCTTGAATGGGTTTATACTCTCCCCCTCCTCTCTCCTCTCCCTCTTATTCCCTTTTGGCGCTATTGCCTGGGCGGGAAACGGTCTCTCTCTCCTTCTCCCTCTCTCTCTCTCTATCTCTCTCCTCTGTCTTATCTACTGTCCTGTCTGACAGTTTCTCTCTCCTCTGCAGGATGCCCCTTGCTTTTCTATCCCTCTCTCTTTGATTTTTTTTGGTGAAATTGTATTCATTGGTTTGAACTTCTTATCCTTTCAATATTGCTGATTGCTACATTTTCCTACGGATTTGCATTTAATGAGTATGAAGTGTGAGTGGGAAACCCAGTTTTATACCAAGGTCAAACATTGAATAAAACGCCCCGACAATATGTCCAGTACAAAACCATTCTATGTCATGTCAACAGTGACACGTGTCATGTATATACCAACACACTGCCATGTTAATGGTCACATGTTGAACAGTGTTCCTACTCCCCCAAATTCGGTGAAGTTAAATCCCCATTGCCATTTCACCACCTCTCCAACACCCCTTCAATGAAATGGCATCCTCATCATACCACCTTGCTTCCTCATCTGGCCTCCCTCCCCGACCAATCCCCATCGTTATATCATCCGACAGCTCGGACGATGGGAATGAGGTTGCAGGTTTGTCAAGCATTTCATTGGTTTAGATTTGTGCTACTTGTATGATTATACTACCGTATTTTTATTTTTTATGCAGGACCAATGCCGCCGCCATACCGACGAAATCAAAAGGTAGAGATCGTCGGCGGTGAGGCTGGGATGCTCGGGTCATTCTACGAGGCGACCCTTGTACGCAAAGTGGATCCTAGCCACTGGTTGGTGGAATATGTGACCCTCCTACGGAACAACAGAAGAGACCTGCTGAAGGAAATCATACCGGTTTTACGAATTCGTCTCCATCCGCCTCGTATTTCATATGACGCCTACGTAGTCGACGACCGTGTCGACTGTCACGTCAACAATGGGTATTGGTCCGGCAGGATCATTCGTGTGTCCGGTTATGGGAATGACCGAACTTTCTCGGTCACTACTAGAATTCTGTTATTTAACATCGGTTCATTAACATCGGTCAGAAAAACCTGCCATGTAAAACGGTTTTTTGACATCGGTTGATAAATTTGTGATGTTAAAAATAAAACAGACACCACAATATTTTTTGACCGATGTTAGAAAAAAGTTTTTGGAAAAAAAATAAGCGCGAGACAAATCCCGCCCATATGAAATACACGCGAAATAATTCAACACTTAGAAATTTTTTAAGAAAAAATAAACACCTCCCTCTTCCAAACCCATTTCATTCCCTCTTCCAAACCCGCTTCCTCCTCCAACTCCTCCCTGTTCACCGGCGACAGCGAAATCCCTTCCTCCTCCAATCTTGCCGGCTTTCGAACTCGAAGGTGGCTCTGGTGGGGATGTAGACTCTCCGGCGAAATCCCGCTTCTTCTATCTCGTTACCATCTCTCGACTCTTTCCTCCACAACGGCGAAACCCTTTTCATTCTCATCGTCTGTCTCCGGTGCGTGGCCTCTGGTTTCCAGGAAGCCAGGAACCTAACCTCTTCGCTGGCCAGATCCCATCTCCAACTTCATTATCTGACAGACAGCACTCTTCGCTCTCTCTACAACAGGTATGGTCTCATTCTTCTCTTCTCTTCTCTTTCTTTGCTTCGCTTGTTTCTCTTCTCTTTCTTTGCTTTGCTTGCTCGAATCTATGGCTAATTATGATTTGGAAATCTAGGATTCTTGGCTGTTCGATTTTTTATATATAAATCTAGGGTTTGTCTTTGTTTGCTGCGATTTTGTGAACTTGTGACTGCAGATTTTAACGTGTAGATCTAGGGTTTGTTTGCTGCGATTTTTCTTTTTGTAGATCTAAGGTTGTAATGTGAACTTGTAATTGCAGATTTTAACTTGTAGATCCAGGGTTTGTTGTAATGATCTGCCCTATTAAGAGTAAGAAAGGTATGCTATATTCTCCGGTTTGCTGATAGTTTTTCGTCAAGGTTGATTTATTGGAAGTGGAGTTGATATGACATTATCATCTCTTTGCTAAATAGACGTGTGTGCAGATATTCATTAGGCTAATTAAGGAATGGTGCAACGGACCTTTTAGAGAAGAGAAGGTAGCCTATCCTTTATTCTTCTTTGAACAAATCTGTTTCATAGAGTTATAATTAGTGACTGATTTTTACAGGTACCGGGCTTTGAGAGATTCGTCATTGAGGTGTTTGCGATGAATTGTTGCTTGTATAGTGTTCTGGACAAGTCTTTAGAGTTCCGTGATGCAAACACGTAAGTAGCTTTACTTTTAACAGACTTTTTTTAGAACAACACTTAACAGATTTGATCTTTATACGATTGAGCAATTTCATAAATATTATATATGAAACTTCTTTAGAGATATGATTTCTAAGCTTAAATATATCCTCCTTTTTACAGTTCCTATTTTTTTCCCTGGCCTATTTTAATAAAATATATCTATCTTATAAAATATATTTCTTATTTCCACAAGTTCTACAGTTAACTCTCTGAGTTTGTCTTAGTCACAAACTTTTATTCTAACTCTCTGGGTTTGTCTTAGTCACAAACTTTTTAGAGTCCCTATTAGGAATTGTTTATCAGAGAAAGCTTGTGAGAGTTATTTTTGAGCTGTTTAGATAATGCTTGTAAGTTGTTGACTCAAGTCTATCTATTCAATCATGTGGACATTTGTTGTTCTCTCTTGCATGGTGTTGACAGGTGGCTGAGTTTCAGATTGGTCTCACATACCTTGCTCTTCCCTTTTTGGTCAAATTTTGTTACCACTGATACTTGTGTTTAGCCGACGCATGTTTTTGAATAGTTAATATAGGGGGATATAATTTTTTAGTCACCATATTTTTTTGAGAGGGTCTGGATAGTTAAATTATGTGAGTGGAAATCTATGACTCGTTTCATTGTATAGTGTTATAAGATTCTGATAAAAATGCAAACAAGGAGTTGCATATAAATCTATTGATTTTGTTAATTTATAACCCGTTCTCAAAGGGACTGAATTAAATTATATGAGGGGAAATACAAAATACCAAGGAAGCTGTTTTTGTTGCCCAACACCTTCATATGTATTTAAGATACAACATCTTGGATTTTGAGAGCACATTGGGATGTGAATTGATACTTGTGAAATCCTGATATTGATATTTGTTTGAAGATGTGATTTTTTTTAATTTCACATTTAGCACTGGTTTTTTTGTTTGTTTGGTGTGTTTTGTTTTCTTTCCTTTGAATTATAAGGTACTGAGTAAATTGTATGGTAGGTTAATTGTGAAGTTTTGGTTTATTTGTAGATATCAAATATATGGACAAATTCTTATTAAGGTGGTGAGTGAAGACCGTGTTTAAGCAGATACACCCGAGGTATGTATTATGTTTTCTCAACCTATATTCGAGATCCCTTGTTTGCTTCTGTTATTTTGCTGGCAGCATACTCCATACAGGAAGCAGATGGAAGAAAGTGGTTGTGTCATGTTTCCTTTCATAGCATTACTAAGTCATTTCTACTGTACTAAGTCATTTAAACTAAAAGTTTTCAAAACCATTCCTGTATATAATGGTCTGAGTTGCCATGTGTTTTCTGGTCCTTTGTTGTCTCTGCCTTTCACTGCTTTTGTTTGTTTTCCTTCAGAGAAATTAAACATACATTTTGAAGCAAATGACTTCTGATCATTAATTGATGATTAAGTGTGATTTCAGCTTCAATTATTCAAACATCAAATGTTGCTCCAAGAAAAGCCCTTTTTTTCTTGGTTGGAACAATAACATGTCTGTCATTCTTATTTACTTGAATTATCACATGAATGTTTTTCAAAAATAAAATGAATATGAAATCTGATCATAAAAATATATAAGGCTTATATACTAACAGATTCATTACCACAAGTCCTTAGCAAAGGAAGAAAAAACAGAAGGACCTATACTGATTTCACTTCTGCGTTGGTCATGATTTGTCAGTTCAATCTACACCTAATAAGCTCCAGAAAAATTTCAATGAGATCCAAAAACAACTTTTGCAATCTAAATAAATTCAATGGTTTTCTTATAAACAATACATGATCAAGTCACCGTTCATATTCATGCTTGATGTGTCTGAGACTCAATCATGTCTCCTTTGGTCACTATTAGCTTTGTGTGCACTTAAGAGGTCTAATTTCTTATTGAAGTTGTAACTTTCAGGTTGCCCTACATTGAAGTTGTTGTGAATCTATTACTTTATTTTATGTGGCTTATGCCTGTGCTTCTTAACTTGCCAAATATGAAAACACTAGATCCACATTCTCTATTCTGTTTATTAGCTAGGCCAAGCTTAATAGAATGCTTGCATGGCCTTGATTGCTTATTTTTTGCTGGAACAATCACATTTCTGTCTTATTTACTTGAATGAAGTAAAGTTTGCATTGCCTTGCAAACACGGACACCTAATTAATAATAATAAAACTTACATCCTAATATGTATTCAATTCAATTCAATAAATCCTAATATTTATTCAATTCAATAATTCAATAGAACTTAAATCCTAATGTATTCCATTGCCCTACAAACAAAGACCACTCAAGCAAGAATCTCACAAGAGGACATTGGTGGAGAATCTCCAAATATGTATTCAATTCAATAAATCAAGTCTCCCTTACATGCTCTGGTCGATTTTCCTTTTATAATGGAAAAACGGTAACTAACTCCTAATTAATAATAATAAAACTTAAATCCTAAATTCAGCAACTAACTAGATAGTGGAGAAGATGGAGAAGGCAATGCAGCTGGGTAACAGAAGGCTGGTAGGTTTAAAGTATTGTTAGACTCCTAGGGATTTTTTTTCTGAAAATTCTATGGTCAATTCAGCAACCTTCATTTTCTTTTCTACAGCACCTTCCTCAATTTATTCCTCTGCAGCCTCCTCCATTTCATCTTCTGCAGCCTCTACAAAGACCTCAATTACTTCTTCTGCTGTCACAACGGCATGCTCTTCTGCTGTCATTGCAGCAGCCTTCAGAGGCTCCTCCTTTGTTGTCATTGAAGCAACCTTCATCCTCTTGTCTGCAATCTGTATCTCACTCTCATCCTCTTTTAGAAATGGATAAATCATGGATTGAAGAAGATAGGTTGAGTGAGAAGTATCAATTGGGGTTGGACTCTTTCTTTGCTTATGCTAAAACTAACTCTAATAACGCAAAGAAAGTAAGATGTCCTTGCTCAAAATGCGTGAATTTTAAGAAGAGGACATTTAAAGTCATGAGAGTACACTGCCATAGATATGGGTTCAGTTTGGGATACAGAAATTGGATTTGGCATGGAGAACCGACTGATACTGTTGACACAAACAATGATGTCCACAAAGCTCATCATCCTCAACTCGGCTATGAAACTGTGGAGATGTATGAAGCAGCTTGGAATGAAGGTGATGATTATGATGCAGAATCCGCTGACTTCAATCAGTTTGTTGAAGATGCACAAAGACCCCTGTTTGATGGTAGTGATCACACAAAGTTAGATGCGCTAGTTAAACTTCACTCTCTTAAAGCAAAGTTCTGCTTGAGTGACACTTGTTTCAATGAAGTACTAGAGACTGTATCGTCCTTGCTTCCGAATGGAAATGTGTTGCCCCAAACTTTGTACGAGTCAAGAAAAACACTAAACAAGCTAGGTCTTTCATATCAGAAAATACATGCATGTCCCAATGATTGTGTACTCTATAGGAATGAGTATGCTGAGTCAAACTCTTGCCCTACTTGTGATCTCTCTCGATGGAAGTTGACGAGAGATCAAACAGAAAGAGAAGGACAACCAGCAAAGGTTTTATGGTATTTTCCTATCATCCCTCGATTACGTCGTTTGTTTAAATCTGCTGAAACAGCTGAATTGATTACATGGCATGATGAGAATCACAGTCAAGATGGCTACATGAGACATCCAGTTGATTCCCCTGCTTGGAAGTTGATTGATTATAAGTGTCCGGAATTTGCAGCAGAAGCTAGAAATTTGAGGATGGCCTTGGCAGCAGATGGCATTAATCCACATAGTAGTATGAGCAACAGATATAGTTGCTGGCCTGTAATTTTGGTAACATATAATCTTCCTCCATGGTTGTGCATGAAAAGGAAGTTTACGATGTTATCTTTACTAATTTCTGGTCGAAAACAGCCCGGCATTGATATAGATATCTACTTGGCGCCGCTAATTGAAGATCTGCAGACATTGTGGGTTGAAGTCCCTAATGTGTACGATGCTCATCGAAAGGAACACTTCACCCTCAGAGTTGTACTACTGTGGACCATCAACGATTTCCCTGCATATGGAAACTTATCCGGCTGCTCCACTAAAGGGTACAAGGCATGCCCAATCTGCGGTGATAAAACTACAGCAATGTATCTACCACATAGTCGAAAGATGGCTTATGGAGGTCACCGTAAGTTTCTTCATCGCTATCATCCATATCGTAGGCAAAGAAAGGCCTTTAACAATGAGCAAGAGTTGGGAGATAAACCATTGCCCCAATTAGGTGTCGAAGTGTTGAAGTCGGTTGAAGATATTAATTATGTGTTTGGGAAGTAAAAGAAGAAGAAAAACCAGAAGTAGAAGCTACTTGTTGGAAGAAGAAGTCAATATTCTTCAATTTGGAGTATTGGGTGTGGTTACATGTTCGACATTGTCTTGATGTGATGCACATCGAGAAGAATGTTGCGGAAAGTTTGGTTGGCACGTTGTTAAACATGCCTTTCAAGACAAAAGATGGTGTTGCTGCCCGCCAAGATATGGTTGATATGGGTTTGAGGCTTGACTTGGGTCCACAAGCTGGTGAGAAGAGGACTTACATACTTGCTGCCTCATTTACTTTGTCCAGGGCTGAGAAGGTCAAAATGCTCACTTCTCTATTGTGCATGAAGGTTCCGGATGGGCATTCTTCAAATATCAAAAATCTCGTGTCTATGGTTGATTTGAAGTTGTATGGTTTGAAGTCTCATGATTGCCACATTCTACTGCAATAACTGCTTCCTGTAGCCATTCGCTCAGTCCTTCCAAAGCATGTAAGGGTTACTGTTATGAGATTATGTTTCTTTTTCAATGCTTTGTGCACTAAGGTGATAGACGTGTCAAAGCTAGACAAGCTGCAGTCTGATCTGGTGTTAACATTATGCGAGGTAGAGAAGATATTCCATTTTTCATTCTTAGATGTAATGCTACATCTGACTGTGCATCTAGTTAGAGAAGTCAGATTATGTGGCCCGGTGTTTTATAGATGGATGTATCCATTTGAATGATTCATGAAGGTTCTAAAGGGGTATGTGCGCAATCGCTTCCATCCAGAGGGCTGCATTGCTGAGAGCTATGTTGCTGAAGAATCAGCTGAGCTGTGGGGTGATTTCAGGCAAGATTGTGAGCCAGTTGGTCTTCCTAAAGATGTAAGTACCCTATCGGGCCCAATTTCAGCACCTAAATTGAGGCAGTTGGATGAAGAAGAGCTAAATGCAGCTCACCTTCATGTGTTATCCAACAATGACGAGGTGGATCCATATATACGGTAATTTTCACCGTTTTACACGTCTTCTCTAGAGTTCTGGATATATATTTTCCATTGCTAATAAAAGTGCATTTTATGAAGCACTCACAAGCAACTTCTGGAGAAATTATACCAAGGAAAAAGAAAGACTAAAAAGTGGCTTCAAGATGAGCATAATCATACCTTTGCTGATTGGTTTAAGCAAAAGGTACATCGACAACAAAGTATTGAATCAGTTGTCCATTGATTGGCAGCTTCTTGGCACGAGGGGAGGTGCTTTGACACCAATTTTCCACGATTCCTACATTGAGCACCAACATTTAGTTTAGATGAATACTTTTTGTGATCACAGTCGAACCCATAAAAGAGGAAGACCCTGGCAGAAGCTATCACCGTGGCCGAGTCCTTGACCGAGATCCCCCGGGATGCTCAGAAAAAGAGGCCCAATCGCCAGTGGAAATTAAAAAAGCGAATCGGATATCTTCTTCTAAAGATGGAATTTGTATACAAGATGAGCCTACAGGAGTGCCAATCTTTTCTCTTTTTTACTAAATAAAGCATAGAGTAAATATTTTCCATTGAATTTATATTATTCATAGTATTCCATGATCCTACAAAGTGTTAATACGTTTTAAGCACATCACACTGGGTGTTGGGCCTGTAGGTAGAGGCTGAACTCGAGGAAAAGTCCGTAGGCGTTTCACAAACAGTGAGATGGTTGGCCACAAAACCAAGTTTCACCATTTTCACATACAATGGGTACAGACACAATGGAGTTAAGTACTTCACAAAACAGCGAGACAATTGTCGAGTTGTCCAAAACAGCGGCGTTTCATTAGTAGCTAACACAATGCAAGTGGCTAGTGCTAAAGATAAAAACCCAGTGACTAGCGAGATGACCTTCTATGGGGTTATTCAACAGATATGGGAGCTAGACTATTGTGACTTCAAAACGCCTTTGTTTTTGTGTGAATGGGTAGAGAGCGGAAGAGGAATTAAACACGATGAGTTTGGTTTTACGTTGGTCAACCTAAATAGGCGGGGTCATACAAGGGATCAGTTTGCTTCTGTTGCCCATGTGAAACAAGTGTTTTATGTGGAAGATCCCCTAGATCCAGATTGGTCGGTCGTACTTAGGACCCCCAACAAAGACTATCGTGATTCCTTTTATGAAGATGAGATGGGAGAGAGTTTTATGGAACATCAACCATTTTCTACGGAGATACCTTTGCCTTGTGATGCAGAAGATAACGAGGAGGATGTGACGTACATAAGAGATAATGTCGAGGGAACTTGGATCGAGCAAAATGTTGGTCCAACAAAAGATTAGAAAGAAGTAACAATGATTACCCTATGTAATCAAGCAAAATGTAGGAAAGGTTGAAGTTATATTGTTTGTGTCTTAGAGTTTTTGTTTTCATTTTTAAATTGTGGTTCTTTTCGAGTTTTGGGGGTAAATCACAAAAAAAAAAAGATATGGGCTTTGAGGGACCGCAACAGCACCTGATGCAGATGCAACCCATGATTGCAGCTTATTACTCAAACAACGTCACTTGTGATCAGATTCAACAGGTCGCCTAACTTCTGTTATCTGTTCCTCTATGCCTTTTTCCTTGATTGATTCTTGCTTATTTGATGTTTACATGCTATCTATTCCTATATGCCTTTTTTCCAAGATTAGTTATCTGTTCCTATATACCTTCTGTTATCTGTTCTCATTATGCTATCTTCTACTGTTTTTATTTCTTTGCAGAGCAGTTAACTACACAATGGTTTCAAAGAAGTCTAAGGGTAAGGGTAAGGTTGCAAGTGAACCAAAAGAGAAGCCCAAGAGTAAGAAAGCGTCAAAAAAACCTGCAGAGGATTCTGTTGAAGTTGCTGAGGAGGTTGTTCCAGCTGTTGAGGAGGATACTGCTGCTACTGATGGAGACAATCACCATGCCTCAGCTGGTGCAACTACTGAAAAGGGTAAGCCAAGGGGGGTACGAGGTTCTGCACAGATGTACACGGTACTTGTGAGGAAGGCACAAAATAAGAAAATTAAAGTTCACTACGACCGATCTAGCAACTCATGTGGAAAAACTCAGGCAACCCTTCAATCATACATTGGAATGCTTGCTCGTCAAATGGTGCCAATCGCAATTGCCAGCTGGCCCAAAGTTGACAAGGAGCTAAAAGAGAAGCTTTGGAAAGACATTCAGGTAATTTGTTTGCCTCATTTAAATTAAATATTCCAGATTGTGTCATATCATATTTTCCCATTATAGAATATCCATGAACGTTATTTGTGTGCCTCATTTAATTAGGATACATTCAAAGTGGCCCCTGAAAGCCGCAAATTGGTCTTGTCTTCTGATGGGGCTAAATGGCGACAATTTAAAACAAATCTGACGAGAAACGAGGTGCTTCCATACCGTGGACAGAAGAAGAAGCTGAGAAATCCACCAAAGAAGTACGCATTCATTGGTAAACAGAATTGGAGGGAATTTGTCAAATCAAGGTGTACAGAAGAGTGGTTGGTATGTTTCTGGTTTTTAATTCAACAGGTTACCCCTATAGGGTAATATATATACTACTTGACATATTGAATAGAATCTCACTGTCCATGACATTTTCACCGTAGGAGACACATCAACTTAATAAGGAAAGAGTTAAGAAGAGAAAGTATCATCACAGGACTGCAAGATTTGGTTACATAGGTGTCGAAGAGAAAATGGTAATGATGTTGTCCTCATCCATTAATTGCTCTACATGACTTGTATTAAATATCTTATATAGTTTATTTGTTATGGCTAGAGAGAGGAGGAGCACTTAGGCACTGACGATGAGATTGACCGTGTTCTTATCTGGAAGAAAGCCCACATACCCAAAGATGGGGTCATGGATGAGATCCTGAAACTAGTAATCGAAAAGATTGTAAGTTATCGCTTGCATACTTTGCCTTTATTTATGCACCTTTGTCGTTATCTGTTAGTGCCCAATAAGGCCCATTAGCTGGCCACAGTGTAGGGGTATGTAAGCTTTACTAATTTCCTTCCAGAATATGTAAGAGTGAGAGTATGTTTGAGCAGCTTTGCTGCAATGAACCCTAGTGGTGGTCTTCTTCTTTTCATTTGATTTGTGTTGTGCATAAGTTTCAGCTCTGTTTTGTGCTTTGTTCTTGAGTAATATGGCATCGTAGAAGTCAGATCTTCCATGAAAACGTTACTTTTACACATATGACTGAAATTTGACACTTATACAAGGATGAATTGTTGGAGAAGCAAGAGCGCGGTGAACTGGAGGTGGACCTCACAACTGGTAGTGATCTATTGACCCAAGCATTGGGAACTCCAGAGCACTCAGGTAGGGTGAGGGGTGTGGGAGGCTACATAACTCCAAAGAATTTCTTTGGCCTACCGAAACAAAGAAGAGTTGCAATCACTAAGGCTGAACTGCTGGCTCGTGACAAAGAGCGTGATCGGGAGTTGACCGAGACAAAGAAATTGCTTGCTGAAAGTCAAGCAAAGACGCAGGAGTTGATCAATAAAGCGATGGCCGAGTTTTCTTCTCGTTTGACATCTAGCCAAGGTGGAACTCCGCTTGAAGATGCAAGAGTGCCAATTACCCCTATATCCGACAATTGCAGCACCTATGATGTCCTACGCCATCAAGAATCTGGTCTTGATGAGAATGTCGATGCAGAGGATGATCTTTTGTTTGTTTCTCCATCCACTGGTCAGGTAATTATACATATATAGATCTTTTCACTTGGTACTTGCATATACACTTGGTTCTCCACCCATTTTGAATGATGAATTCTTTTCATTTTAGGGTAATGGAATTTGTGAGTTTGCATTGGAAACCATCACCAACATTGTTGCCTTTGGCACTGTCATAGAAGGTGAAGGGATGACAGATAGTATCCATGGACTCCCATGGCCAGAAGGGTGTGTACGAGTCTCAATTGCTGGAGATGTTCAAGGTGACCAACAACTTCCTTTCCCTATACCGAATGCCAAGATTTTGTTGGTTAAGGATGCCATTGGTAGTCATGTGCCTTGGCCTGAAAAATGGGTCATTAGAAAAAATTCAGCTAAACCAAAGAAAAAGCCAAAGCCAGCGCAAAAATTATTTGGTAAGAGTGAGTTACCTCCACATGTCCCCAAGTCATGCCAGCTCTTATATAAATATGCTAAGGACACCATGGCTGAAACTGGTATGTCTATATGTACTGAGCTGGAAGAGGTTGTTTTTGGTGTACCTAAACGACTTATTGTGTTACGAGAGAATGTGCTTGATCTGTTACAGCTGAGTTGGCTTGGAGCTGGAGTGTTGGATGCTTACATGGCGTAAGTAAAGTTTTTCTATTCTAAGATCTTGACTATTTTAGTTCCATACTTGATCACTCTAATTGAAGTAAATTTGCCTTAAATGAATAGGTATCTCTATGAATGTGTTGCTGCAAAAAATGAGACAGACTTGTATGCTTTTGTTGACTCCGGGGCTACAGCTACGTACACAAGAGCAAGTTTTGTTCCTTACTTGGTGACACGACTAAAATAAGGGAAGAACGACCGCATCTTCATGATCCCTCATAACCCCGGGTGCGTTGTGATCTTTTTTTTTATAACTATATACTCTTATGATCCTTCATGATAACATATACATGATCCCTCGCAAACTTTCTGTTGGAAAATATTTAAAAGTCCATTTGGCTGTCTATTGATTGCATGCATGCATTTTCTTTGAAATATTTAGGAAACATTGGATCTTAACTGTTATATGGGAGTCAGAAATCTTCATAATTGACTCCATGCCAAGACCATCTGTGTACAAGGCCTGGGAGAAGGCAGTGCAGAGGTAATTAATTCATGCTTGTATGATTTTCATGGTTTAACTAACAAATTAGTGATAGCTTTTATATCCATATGAAACTTAATTTCAGCATGTGATATATATGTAGTGATGTTAAACAATTTAATGAGGAGATTGGTAATGGTGATGGAAAAATGCCAAAGGTCACACACCTCAAAGGTGCACCTATGCAGCCTGGTGGACATGAGTGTGGGTATTATGTTATGCGTTTTATGAAGGAGATCGTAGAGGATGACATTCTTTCATTCTCCACCAAGGTATAAATATTGGATATTACTTGATGTACCTATTATTGATTGAATAAGTGCACATTGGATCTTTGTTGCTTACAACTATGGTGCATGCACTACTCTATAGACACGTAACAACATGCTTTATTTGTGATATCAGTGGGCTGTTGCAAGGAGTCGTAAATCCTATAGCCAAGAGGAGATTGATGAAGTTCGGGTTGAACTTGCTGAATTTATCGAGAGCTTGTTGTAGGTTGGTCTGTTGCTTCTATTATGGAACTACCTAGCTTCTGGAAGGTTTGCCTATTTTTTGCATGAATTCAAGGCCTTTTTTTGGGTTTCTAATTGCCTGGCTAGAAGCACGTACAGAAATACTAACTAGATCAGGCCAGCTAGCCTTTAACCTTGGTGCCACCAAGATCGAATATCCTATTTTGTTGATTTTGTAAGTATTTTAGGATGTGCAGCCTTTAACCTTGGTGTCCCAAACATGCTGATTTTGTTGATAATACTAAGTAGCCAAATGTAGTATTGTGTGGCATTGGACCTTTGTTTCTGAAAACATGTTCTCTTTGGTTGGTCTGGTGTATGTCTACAGATTCTGAAAACATGTTCTGAAAATTAACATGTTTCGGTTAGTATGGTGTATGTTTCAGTTGGTCTTGTGTATGTGTAAATATGTATGTGTATGTGTATACTGCAGGTTCTCTTTGGTTGGTCTGGTATGGTCTGGTCTGTGTGTATATAGACAGGATATTCGGTTTATGAACCAAATTGCTTCGGTTCATAAGCTAGCACATCGGGTTTACGGGCAAAAGACATCGGTTTATTGTAACAAAAGACATCGGTTTATTGTAACAAAAGACATCGCTTGTATGAACTAAACACATCAATCTTACGCACTAAAAACATCAGTTTTACGAACTAAACACATCAGCTTTACATACAAAACACATCAGTTTTAAGAACTAAACACATCATCTTTACGTATAAAAAACATCAGTTTTACGAACCAAACACATCACTTTTATGAACTAAAAACATCATTTTTTAGACCTAATACATCAGATTCATTAATAATTTAAGATGTCTTTACTATATATAAACAACGGATTTAAAACCAAAAATGATTTTAATATACGTAATAACATCGGTTTTGTATATATTCGATATAGCCAAATTTTGTGTGGAAAAATAACATTAGAAATTATAGAGAGAAAATTAATATACATATGTAGGATTTCTATAAAAGTGATGTGTATTTCCTATTAAAACATCGTTTAATTTAAAAATATTGATGTCCATTGCCTTAATTGTGTTATGATACACGTATTCATCGGCCTAAAAATGCAATATAACAAGGCTTTTCAAGAGCGGAGTCTATCAAAAATATGTTATAAACAATATAACTGATGTTATAAAGCAATAAAAATATCGTTTATATAATTAGAAACGATGTTATAAATGTTATAGACATCGGACATTGGCCGATGTGAAAAACTTTTGACTTTTTACATCACCCACATAGACATCGATTTTGTTTTTGAAAGACATCGGCTATTACCCGATGTTAAATCACAAATTTCTAGTAGTGGGTCCACTTCCCGCTGAGCAGGGAGACAACTGATCATCGTGCCCGCGATATGCGCCCACACTTCGAGTGGAATGGTCCAGATTCACCACGCAGCCGCATTTTCGCTACCTGTTACCGTAATTTTCGATTTCAATGTCGTGTATTTTTCTACTATTTGCTACTGTCTTTTAAATGTTTGCTCCGATGTTGTATTTGTTTAATGCTAGTGAATCTGTCTCCCATATATTATGTCCAGTATATCTCAATATGTGACATGTCGTACATTGACTGTCTAGTTTAAGCTAACAGCTTACACGTCAACCTACAAATTACCTCCCACCCACCTTCTTCTTCGATGGTTTTTCTCTGAAACTTAAGATTTAATTACAAGTATATTTCCGCCCCCTAAATTTCACCCTCACTATGACTCTTACACTTGGACCAGTCACATTAAAGCATAGTAGTGTCAACATGAGAGAATAAAATCATGGCATCAAAACTATGGCTAAAGATTAAAGCATAGTAGATGTCATTATAGTGAATCTGCTTCTCCCACAAATCTTCTCCAGTCGATTCCGCATGCCGTATTGATCTGTTTCTCCGAGCAAATTTGTCCAATTAAATGCAATATGTGACATGTTTTGTCGATATTGACGTCCAGTTAAAACTTACTTCTTACACGTGATTCTGCAAATAAACCCCCGCCCCATTCCTACTTCAATTGTTTTCTTTGAAGCTTCAAATTTAATTGAAGGTATCTTTTTATGCCCCCTCACTGACACTCTCACTGATCTCTCTCTCCTCTCAGACTGCACTTTTGTTTTTCACCTCTCTCTCTCTCTCTCTCTCTCTCTCTCTCTCTCTCTCTCTCTTCTGTCCTCTGCAACAGCAAATTCAAAGTGTACTTTTTCCCTCCTCCATCTCTCTCTCTCTGACTTGTCTTTGTTTTTCAGTAGAGCACTCTCTCTCTCTCACTTTTCCTGCTTTTCTATCCGTGTCCAGCTGTCCCCCATTGGGTTACCTACAATCGGCTGAAGCTTGCAACCGGATATCCACTTTTAAGCAAAAAAATTTTTCGGATTGGGTCACTCATGCAAAGATTCCGGATAATAGGGTTAGTTTAGCAAATGGCCCTTAAATAAATACTTACTTTTTAAGATATTATTAATATATATATATATATAAAATAGATCAAAAGATATTGTTTGATTCAATTTTTTTTTTGGTAATTTAAGTGGAACTTGTTAAATGAGATGACTTAAAGATATAAAATCATTAATTGATGTGGATAAAAAAAATATATAAATCATTAATTGATATGGTTAAAAGATTCATTAGATTTATTAAATAAGGCTTTGGGTGACACTAGTCCCTACTAGACCACCACCCAAGAATTTATGTTACTAACTATAGTGTTGATTTTTTCTCACTCTATATTATATATTTTTTGCCTTATATTAAGCAGGCGTCTGCAATTACATACTCTCTCCGTTCGGCAAAACTTGTCGTTTACTATTCACGCACGTTTTTTTAGAATGATAAAAACTATATAAAATATTTATTTTTTAAAAAAAATTTTTAACAAGTTTTTACTTATTAATAATAACTACAAAATTGTTAAAAAAATTATTAAAAAAACTAGATATTTTCTATAGTTTTTAGCTCCTAAAAACGCGTGCGTGAATAGTAAAACGTCAAGTTTTGCCGAACGGAGGGAGTATATCTTATTATGATATGAATTTTATAATAACTGTGTCGGTCACAAGCGAGGAGAGTACACTGTACACATGGTTTTCATGTGTAATTGTTTATGTTAATTAATTTTAATTCATTCAATTACAACTTCCCCATCTTGATTATTTTACTTTTTTTTCTGAAGTACTGTACTCCTGTTTTATACGGAGTATTTTACATTAATGATCCATATCTTCATCAGAAGACTGAAGCACACTATAATACCAATACTAGTATATCTTAATACAAACTTTTTTTTTATTAAAAAAATATATTTTTTAATAAACTTTGTAATGTTTAAATAGGATAAAAATTTAGGACATAGATAACCTGTTATCCTATTTATTAGTAATACTAGTTTAACCATCGCGCGCAATTGGGCGTGAGATTGTCATATATATTTGTATAATAATAAGGATAATTTTTTTAATTAAAATATAAATAAGGGTACTTTTTTAAAAAAAAAATCAAAACTATAAAGTGGGTAGTTTTATAAGAAATCAAAAGTGGGGAAAAAATAAAATCACAAAAATAGTACAAATAAAAAAAACACAAACAAGAGAATAATAATAATAAGCTTTGTAACATCATCACAGAAATGATCATGGATGATCCTTACTAGTCAAGGTGTCCAACTGTTTGTCTACTGTAAAAAAACTCAACATCATTTATTTCAAAAAGCTTTTAAAGATGTATGGTGATTTATTGGCAGAAAAGCTTCTTATATATGTATAGAGAGAGGGTGGATCAAATGTTAAGTGGTGTTAAATGTTAACAAATCAGAATCGTTGATTGAAAAGAATTAAGGGTGTGGATTAATTGTGAATTTTTTATTTTTTTAAACAAAACATGTGGCCCTAGGTAAATAATAGGATACTCTCACTGATAGGCGCATGAATTTTGTCTGTCAATGCTCACCTGCTATCGACTTATAAATCGTCTTGCTGGTCTTCGACTTAACGAATAATTATTATCAACTTAGTGAATAATTACTATCAAATTATCGAACTGTTGCAAAATTGACTCGCACTTTTGTAAGTTTTGAACAGTTGCAAATTTTGTCAGACAGGTTCGATTATTTGGCAAGTTCAGAGTTAGTATTCGGTAATTTGGGAGTCATTATTCGTTTGAGTATAAAGAATTATTCATTTCTAATTAAGTGGATTATAAATTCACCCAACTATTCAATTTGAAATAGGTGAATTATTACTTAGTCATGCGGATCCCCATCAATATTTGTTTGAATATAAAGAATATTCATGGGTATATGGGAAAAAAATTTATAATTGGGTAAAAGCTTTAATCCACCCAACTATTTGACAAGCTGAGAGGCAATATTCATTTTAATATGAAAAATAATTCATTTGTAAGTGGATTATTGAGATCGGTAATTTGGGAGTGATTATTCGTTTAAATATGAAGAATTAACACCATAAGGGGTGAGTACACACAAACCACCCTATATATTTAAGAAGTTATTAAACATAAGGTGAACATTATAAAAATAAAAGTGATAATTAATTTTAGCATCATTAATGTTCTTTAGGATATTTAAAATTACCCTTGATATAATATAATTATATCCTACTCTAAAAAGGTAATTGTTCCACTATGTAAGCTTTATTAATCAAAATTAACTGGGCATCCTAATTGTTGTCTCTCAATTTTGGCTCTTCTCCAGTTATCTTGTGCAACAAGCTCCAATTTCACTCACGAATTTTCGCTCCTATTTCGCTCAGATATTTTTCAATTTCGCTCACCAATTTTGCTCATCAATTTTGATTGTATTTTAATTGTATTTATCAGCATATATTAGAATTCATTTATATACAGTTATTTATCAGCAAATATTTTTCTTATAAATTCGTTTGTCAATATATCACCAATGAATGATGTATTACTATCAACATAAAAATTCGTTTATTAGCATATAGATTTATTCATCATATACGCGTGCACACACACACATATTCGTCTGCCAATATATTTTTTTGAAAGCAAATGTGAAATCAATTGTCAGCATTTATTAGAATATACTCCTTCCGTTCGGCAAAACATGTCACTTTACTATTTACGCACGTTTTTTAGGTGATAAAAACTATATAAAATATCTAGTTTTTTAATAATTTTTTTAACAATTTCGTAGTTATTATTAATAAGTACAAACTTGTTAAAAAAAATTATAAAAAATAAATATTTTATATAGTTTTTATCATTCTAAAAAAGCGTGCGTGAATAGTAAACGACGTGTTTTGCCGAACGGATGGAGTAGTTATTTGCATACAGTTTCATTTATCATCACATATCATTCATTGGTGCTAAATTTGTTTGTCAGCATATATACTCCGTGTTCGATCAATAGAGATGCATTTATCAACACATATTTGTTGATAAATACATTTGTCAGTATATTCTTTGAAAGCTTATGTGAATCAATTGTAATTGACAGCATAGGTAATTCGATATTTATTAGCATATTTATCTAATTGTTCTTTTGGCACCTCAAGCAGAGTAATTTTCAGCATGGGTAATTCATTGGTGAGATAAGAGCACCATTACCTACCAAAGCATATAAGAGAGCTGACAAATGATGACATAAAGCTGACATAGCATGAGAGAAAGCTAACATGAATCAACATACAAATTAACACACATAAACTAATTTGGTAATTACAAATTAACACAAATACAATAACTACAACCAGATGTTTTAAAACATATACTAAAATTTTAAGCTCTAGTTATCCTTCAAAAGATCTAAACTCATGAGTTCACGATAACAATACAGTTTGTCTTGATTAAAGCTATTAAAATCACAACCAAACACAAGTGCTTAAATCGAATTAATAGTAAAAACACTACAACAACACCTGCAAACCACATGAATAAAAATAGGTAAAGGCATATACATACTAATAGCTATAAATAAGAAAGTCAACAAAAATATAAGACTTTATTAAAAATATACATACTTAGTTCATCATTCATAACATCAGGGACCCTCTCTATGGTGAATTCTAGTGTTCCTTTAAAGTTGTTGTACGTTGAACTTTTCCATAAATAATGAGGCAACCACATAGCAAAACCTCATATATGTTCTTTCAGCGTCTCATCGTTAGCAACGTACTTGTTACAATCATAGACCAGAACCTTCATTTCTTCAATTTTATTTCTAGAGCCACCCAATGCTTCTTTTTAATATCGAATGGTGTATATATATATCCTCTTTGCATTACACTAGTCCTTACCAAAGTCCGCATGATACAAACCAATAAAATATTTTGCTATAAGGACGTCCACATCAGATGCTACATCATATGAGTTAAGAGTCATGCGACTCTCTGCCGCAGATGGTCTTATATGAGCTGAACAACTCGAGTTCGTCTCGGGATCGGCTCGAAAAAAACCTCGACTCATTTTAAGTTTAAAGATCGGCTTATTCTATTTAAGCTCGAATAGATCGAATTTTATAGAATTTTTAAAATTTTCTTTAAGTATGTTATCACCAAGTAGAACTGCTTAAAACTTGAAAAAAGCTCAGCTCAAGCTCGTGCATTTCCTAAACAAGCTAAGCTTGATAAAAAAAATAAAAAAAAGAAAGCTCATTTAAAAATTGGATTCGGCTCGAACCGAACTCGTTTAACAAACGAACTAAATTTGAACATGCCAAACTCGATTCGTTTAGCTCAAATATGACCCCTATCTAAAGATGTCTACTGTGCCTCCAATATATATACACATAAAAAGCTATAAGCTTGGTCACGTCACATATATCATATGAAAGCAACAACATAGCTAACCACAAAACTTGGCAAACCCAAAACCTCCCAATAAAAAAAACACAATCACAATCACAAAGTCAAAAGATCACCCAAAGATTAACTAAAAATGATCAATCTGATCACATGGAACTTCCCAATCTACCTAATTGTAACATGGGTCTCAGTTCACTACCTCCTCCATGCCCTAAAAAAGCACACCAAACCGAGCCCAAAAAGGGTACCTCCTGGGCCCATGCCTTGACCCATAGTGGGCAACCTCTTAAGCCTAGGAACCAGGCCCCACGAGTCACTCGCAAGCCTAGCTAGGGCCCCTGGCTATGGCCCCTTAAGTCTCCCTCTAACTAGGGTGGGTCACCGCAGTTGTGGTCTCCTCTTTGGAGGCTGCTAGGGAGGTGCTCCACACCTCCACCGGAGGGATGCCGTTTTCGCAACCCGGGCTGTCGGGGACGCTGCCACCATGCTCCACCACAACCAGGCGTCGCTCGTGGCCCTGCCGACTGGGCCTAGGTGGCGCTGCCTCCGCCGGATTTGTAGCTCCCATGGATGTGTTCTCCCCTCGCAGGTAACTTGATACAAGAAAACATGTCACATGTTTATGGGGGAGTAGTTGGCCTCTTTTATTGGACTCATCGATGGCCGCTCGTATTTAGGGAATTTTGATGTTACTGTTGAATCATTGCTTGATCATGTTGAACTGCAATTCATGCACATCCACTTTGAGTTTTCTTTACCAATCAAAGATCATATCATATGTAAGGTTTTTAAATTAATTAGGGCTTGTTTGGTTTAAATTTTTCAAAGGTAAAGGGAAATGAAATAAATGTAATTATTACCCCTTTTCTTAACTTTTCATATAAAATTGATTTTAATTATTTTTCCTATTCCAATCCCTCGTTTAAACAAGGATTAATCATATCCCCTATACTTTTTTAATCATTATCCATTCTATCTTTTTTTTTTCATAAAAAAAAATAACATTCTACTTTCATACCTTACATGCTTATATCAAACGAGTCATTGAGTGGTACCAATACTAAGTATGTTTATGCTTTGAATCTTTAGAAAATTTATCGAGAATGGTCCATTACTTTGAAAAGTTATTATATTACTATAACACAATATTTATTCGATCTCCTCACCCATTTTACCCGGTATATATTAATATTTATAAAAATAACAAGGTGACAAAAGAATCCAATATTTATGACTAATCTCCACCTCTTTCTCCATTTGATTTAAGAGAGAAAATTGGTCCCCGTATTTTATTTTTTCGGAATTTGATCTACCTGAAATGCTAATTAATTAGCCTAGACACCGTGCGTCACGCACGAGAATTTTAACATATATCTAAATAAACTCATCTTGTTTTTCGGATATTAGCCTAGGTTTCCCGAACAAATATTAAAATGTGATAAACTTATAGACGACAACAATGTAAAAAACAAAGGAAAAGATTATCATACTATACATTAAAGGAAATTTTAAAATATTTAAAACCAAAATAGGCTTAAATTGTGACACAACGACATGAACTGCATGGTCAACCGATCATATAACGCACCCACATCCGATAATTTTCAACGACATGAATGGCATGGCCAACCGAGTGCACAATAGGTGTCGACATATATTGTAATGTCGGACACTAAACCGCGTTGAATGTCAGAACTTGCACTAAGTATATACAGTATACTCATTGATATAATCATAGATAAGATATCTTCTTTCCTACTTATGAGAGTTCACCGTATCTATTATCATCTCTCCATCCAGGCATCCAACAATGTATAGTGGTGAAGCAATTCAAAAACCCATTTTCCTAATAAAAATAGATCATATTAACATTTCTAAAAGAATATTTTAATCATATGAGTGGATACAAGGACATATTGTTCACATGCGGCCATACATCAGTTGGGTTTTTGCAGGGAAACCTCATCTGGACTCTACGAAATTTAAAACTTTGATCAATCAGATAACATCCATCGTAAGTTATCATAAGCATATATCACATCCCATCAGCTTTCCATGTGACATAATACTACCGCTGCCTTAAGAGTTGCAAATTTTCCCTGCAAACACAAAATGCCAACATAAATGTGATCTTTTTGACCAATTAAATTAAAGACTTACAGTCAAAAGAATAAAATCCTTAAACCGAGCATTTAATACGATAGATAACTAATGAAAATAATGCATCTCAAACATAACACTGACACTATAATACACCTCAACCTTTTATACATGAAATGCTAAAACATATAGTTGAACGTTTAGTCCAACATGAATCTTCAGAATTCAAAGACTTTCCCTAAAACACTTTCCCTAAAACAGTTATCATGCCTTTTAGCCTTTATATTGAGTCATCCCTTAAACATGAATGAGCATCAACAGAGTGACTGTAAATAAGCCCGGATTTATAATATATAAAAGCTAATTTACAAAGTATTTATGCTAATAGGATAAGAGACAATACTTAAGACTATAATATATAAATAAGCAGGTACAACTACAACCTTAAATTCCTGAAGCTTCTACTGTTTATGCCACAGGACAAGAGACGATTACTTTACGATTTACTCTTTATATTTAAAGTTTAAGGTTGACTTGAATTCAAAGTTATAGAGAGAGGAACAATTCCAAGAGTAAAATTTCATTAGAAATTGACAACATGGTATCATCCATCATTGCAATATTGTAAAGTGTGAATCACACTTCACAAGCAATAAAAAAATTCTGACACCCTGCTAATTAAACCATATGTTATAGTTATTTGGTGTCAATATTCAAATGAAGGTATTTAAATTGAAAATTGAAATGAGCAAGAACCATATGCTTTGTTCTTCCCATTGTTGATTGTTCTGAATCACACACTCAGCAAACAACAAAGAACATTAAAAAGATCACCTAGGTTTCCTTGTCTCTACCCGATCCCGGGTCCTGGAGTAACGAGACTCTAACATTGGGATTCATCAATAGGGTCGGGCTTAAGATCAATGCTTGAGGCGGGATATAAATATATGGGACCCTCTACTATTATTTTTTTCTAAAATCTTGCTTATCACTTTGTTTCTTATTTTATTTTATTTAGCTGGATGATTTTAAATATTTTTTTATTTGCACAAGATAGAGGGAAATAAAATATGAAAAAAATTATTTATTTTTTACAACCATATATAATGGATAATTTTAATTTTTGTTTTTAGTAATTATTAAATGAAATTTTGGAGGAAAAAAATAAAACAAAATAAATGGGTGACAAGGAGACTGACTTTATTATAATAATTATAATTCACTTTATTAACAAAAAAAATTGTACATAACTACATACTAAAAACTTTTGACCCCATTGGCCCTGTTGGCCTCTAGATAGGCAGATCTTGGTTTTTTTTGTTGTTTTGACTTGCTGGTTCATGGTTAATTCCGATGGAGGAGCAGTGAGACGACCCCATTGATCGGGTTGAGCGCGGAAGTGTTTGGGGTCCCCGAAGATCCCTTGTCTAGGTGGAAAAAATGTCGTGTGATCCACACTTCTCCAAGGGTCGTCTCGTACCCTGTGTAGATTTCTGTTTTCTATCTTGCGTCGATGTGACGTCGTGTTAGCCTCAGCTATCCCATGTGCTCACTAGACACGATCCGTCGTCGAGTCTTTCACTTCGATTAGCCTGACATCTACGTGTTTCACATGCATATGGTTGTTTTTTCTATGTTTCACATATATTTGCGCATTTCATTGTATTATGACGGTCTGTCTGTCTGGCGTTAAGGATGAAAATGGAGGACAGCTATCCGTTTCATCCGCTCCACCTGCACAATTTTACGAATGAAAACTCGCAAAAAGCGGATGACGGATGACGCAAGTGATAGATGAAATGGATGATGGGGCGGGTATGGGTGAAGATTTTTCACCCAATACTTTGCTCCAATAACCCGTTCCATTAACTCTCATCAATAACCATCCAATAATGATCCAACTTGCTAATTTTCTTAGCTTGAGGATGTGGATGTTCCAACATATATTCACTTACTCCACAATATTTTATATTAGTCCCATATTTTAATATATATTTTGTATGAATATACATTATATTTAATACTCCGTACTTAATAGATATCTAATTTGTTTTAGAGTGCTATACTGCTATTGTTTGTATGAGCAGATCCCTATCTTTATCTCACCCATTAAGATATTTCCTTGCTTTTATATTTTATAGTTATGTATTCTCCATGTATTGTTGAACTAGATTCCGAAATGCTTTTTTTAATTTTAGTTCAAAAGTGGATTTATAATATTATTATGTATTATCAAACTCGAATTTGAAATACTAGAAGTGTTTTAAAGCTAAATATTTCATTTAATGTTTGAAAATAAAAAAGTTTGATTTTCTTATTAGATATTCAATAATCATCCGTACCATCCGTTTGGATGCGAGTGAAGGATTTACGGGTGATGGAGTTGGGCGAGTGATGGAATAACGATTTTCACCCATAATCCACCTCTATTAGACGGTTTTTTCCCTCTCGATTTACCAGACAATATTTTTTCTGATATTTTGAATTTTTACTTATTAAAAAAAACTTTTGACCCCTTTAAATATTTGGGAATTTAGGGTTTTAATTGAATTTGTAGGGAATTTAACCATGGTGATTCTGAATTCAGCCCTATACTCCCCGCTTTCTGTTTCCAATTGCCCTGCTTAGACCATCCACAATGGTTTTAGTTAAAATGTATACATTTGCACACGATGTGTAAAAATACACATTACTTTTTAGTGATTACCTTCATTGGTAAAATGTGCATTTTTTACAAATCATTCAAATACAATTAATTTAAAGCAAAAAAGAAAATAAACCAATGAAATTGTCTTGCTTTTTGTAAAAGTTTATGCACTTGGGGAGGTGGTGTGCTCAAATTTGCACATATATATACATATATTAAAACCGATGCATAACGTCCTATGTGGCCCGTTGTGGTTGATTCTCGGGGGAAAAATCCTATGTGGCGCATTGTGGTTGATTCTAAAAAAAAATAGTAAAATAATATATTATCATAGTTTATACAAAGTTATATAAGCCACAATCTCTATATATGTATATATATTAGTTAACTGAACAAAACATAAATAAAAGTTATTTCATAGTCATACTTACCAAAAATATTAATAGATAAATAAATATGTAGTATTTGATAAATGCTATTTTATTTATATCTATATTATTTTTTGAGACCAAAATAATTTATCAAAATATTATGTGACCACAATCTATCCGTGGATAGATATTTTAGTAAACTGACGTAATATATATACTATATTATAAAAAAATATTAATTTAAAAAAAACAGTTATCTATTAAATTATACGAGATTCAATTACCTTATAAATTATCTTATAATTTTTCGAACTAATTTTATTTATATCTGTATTATTTTTTGGTGGAAAAATAATTTATATTTAAATTTAAATTTTTTATTTATTGGAATCTATCGAAATTATTTATAATATTGTATTAATGTATTCTCCGTACACGAGACGGGACCTACACTAGTTACTTACTCAAATATGTACATTTGCACACACCTAAAACAACCAATAGAAATGAAAAATGTCTAAAAACAAATTGGGCAAAAATTGGATCTGACCGGGATCAGACCGGAAATTACGGTCTTGAATTAGACCGAGATTATTACGGTCTGGTCTACGGTCCATGAAAATATGGATTTCGGATTCCGATCCAAACCTGGGACCAGAGCGGAATTTCCGAGTTGGATCGGAATTGGACCGGGTTTAAAAAAAACATAAAAAATTGGCGTGCCTAACCTGCTCCTTTGTTCAGGCCTCTCTGTTCGTAGTCTTACGCAGCCTCTTTCACTCCTTTCACTTCCAGTCTTCACGTAGCCTCTCTGTTCGCACTTCACAGTCTTCACTCTCCGCAACTATTGACCTCTCTCTCTCTCCCTCTTCAATTCTTCTTCAGCCTCGCTACCTCGCTACCTCGCTCGACGCTCGCACTCTCGTTGATCTCTCGCAGCCGGCCCTGACTTCAGTCTCGCTCTCCCCTCAGCCGCCACCGCCAGATCCCATCGCCCACACCCCACAGTAGGTCTCTCTCCCCTCTCTTTTCTTCAGATCTATGTGGATGTAAATCCATTTTTGGCAACAGAAGAAGCTAATCCAAGCCCTAAATTCCTCATCTGTTGTTTACCATCAAATCACTACTGATTCCGCACAGCTATGGAAGAGGATGCAACAATAACCGACCTTAAATCGACAAAGGAACTAGCAATGGAGGGCCAGAAGCATCTAGAAGAGACCATTGAAGCTGCCTTCCAGATCCTGTCCGCCATGAACGATGAGCTCTGTAACCCTTCCTTGTGGTCTGCTGCTCCCACTTCTTCAAACTACCCCGTCAACAATAGCAACGCCTCTTCTTCCAGCGGAGGAGGTCTTGGCTCCACAAAGGACGACGTGTCGTCCGATCCCTCCGCTTTCCACTTCGAAATCGGCGGTGGCGCCCTCGACGAGGCTCGCCTAAGGTATAAGTCCTCCGTCGCCTCTCTCCGCGCTGTTCTCACTGCCATTCCCAACTCCCATAAGGTTTGATCCCTCTCTCTCTTTTCTTGAAATGTTTTCATGTCTGAACTTAGAACGGATAGTATCGCTTTCAGAGGCTTTGAATTGTGAGGAATTTCTTTAGAAGACCCGAACCTCCGAGGTTTAGGAGCCACTGTAGCTCTTTTTGTGTCAATCAGCATGAATCAATTGCAAAACAACTGGCCCTAATGGGTTGAACTAGAACCAATTGCAAAACACTAATTTTGATATGAGATTGGTATCTTGCTGTGAATGTTTGATATGAGATATTAACTCCTTTGAAGTTGATATCCATAATCCATATACTTACACATCAACCACTAGATGTGATGTGATCTTATGAATATCTAATGAAGGTGCAGTTTATCCATCTGAAACACAGCTTATTGGACGAACTCTTTAAGTTTGGAGCTTCTGTTTTAATTTTCAGGGAACAGAAAGTAGCACTATTGCTGAGACCGATGAATCTGAAATCGAGAAGTTGGAAGAGCAAGCTTGTAACCTAAGGATGGTATGCTGGGATCAGTTTGTGTTGTTGCCAGTGAGCTCATGCTCTCTGATGAATTCATTAGCTTTTTCTGGTCTTGTTCTTTACCATGTGTTGTGGTGTTCTCTTTTCTCAGGAGCTCGGTAACAAGAATAAGCACATAAAGCGTCTCATAAATCAGCTTCGGGATCTCATTAATGACATTTCAACATGGCAAAGCCCTTGTTCAACCTGAAACCAGGGCTAAATTCTTTTCTGCAAGGCAGTCAAGCCTATGGGTGCTGGACTTAAATCCCTCGGTGGGTATAAAAAAGATGAACATTGCGTGTTTCCGCACAGCTCATTGGATCTGAATTCTCTTGGGTGCAGTGGTATCCATGTTTGCTGTTGGTTCTTGGATATTGAATGAATATCAGTCTGGTACTCTACTGGAGCTGTTTGATGGTTCATTGATTGCTAGAGAGTGCGCATATTTATGCACTTGATTGTAAACTAACAATGTATTTCATCATCGTTAGTTAGATCATTTGTGTTAGTAGGCCTAATTCTGCACCATTTAGGGGAAGTGGCAATGCAATTTGCTCCATCCTACATCTCATCTTGTGTCTTAACTTGTGCGCGCAGAAGTTTGCTGTGAAGAGCGCTGCAATCATGAAGACGACGTTGAGGAAACCTGAACCTCCGAGCAGAAGTGATTCAACAAGGATCAAAGTGCGGTGTCCCTGCACATAGTTACCTCCATTAGAATATTGTATTAATTTTGTGGATGTTTGTACAATGGAACAGTGCAATATAACAGCAATTTCGAGCAGATCCAATAGCTTTGATGTACATCCACAAAATCAGCACTGTGTCGACCAAAAAAAAAAATAAAAAAAAATCAGCACTGTAACTGAACACTCTTCAACCAAAAAAATCTTCTTCAGCACTCCATAGACGAATCTTGATTTTGCTAGGAACTAATGAAGAGCGCAAGGGGTCATGATTATGAACTTGCTCATCCGAGACACCTAAATAAAACCCAATATATGGGAGGACTGATCTTAATATATGGGAGGAATGATCTTGAAGATGAGGCTCTACTGTTTCTCCTTGGATCATTTGCCCGATTTTCTTCCCTCTAAGAGAAAGAAAGAGTGAGTCACAACAACAACTACAAAGGGTGTTTCCAAAAGACACAACATTGAAAGAAAGGGAAAAAGAGCAATGGAAAAAATAACAATGACGGCCCAAACTCATGAACTCACTAACATGTGCATCAATTAAGGCCTCACTACGGGACTATCAATTTTTTTACCATTGAAGCGTTTTATATATTCATAAGTTGATTGGAAGTATAAAGTCAATCAAAAGTAAATTAACAAAATCAAAATATCTATATCTATATATTAATTAAAACCAAAGCACCTATCCCACGTGTCGTCCTCTCACACAAAGTTATTTTTGTAAGGTATTATTTACACAATATCATTTAATTAAGGTAATTAAACTATCTAATATTATTTACACATTATTAACATAATATCATCTCATAATATATTTTTAACCAATCTATCTATCTATATATTAATTAAAACCAAAGCACCTATGCCACGTGTCGTCCCCTCACGCAAAGTTATTTTTGTAAGTTATTATTTACACAATATAATTTAATTATGGTAATTAAACTATCTAATATTATTTACACATTATTAACATAATATCATCTCATAATATATTTTTAACCATCTATCTATATATATACTTAATTCAGAATACTTTGTGCTTACGTGGCGTGCTCTCCACCCTTCTCTCCCTTTCGCCCAATCATGTTTTTTCTTTTTTTTTCCTTTTATTTTTTTTCATTTTCCTAACCAAAACCCTATTTGATAACTATTGGGCTTAATTCAAAATATTAAATTCAATATAATATAACTATCTATATATATACTTAATTCAGAATACTTTGTGCTTACGTGGCGTGCTCTCCACCCTTCTCTCCCTTTCGCCCAATCATGTTTTTTCTTTTTTTTTTTCCTTTTTTTTTTTTCATTTTCCTAACCAAAACCCTATTTGCTAACTATCTATATATATACTTAATTCAGAATACTTTGTGCTTACGTGGCGTGCTCTCCACACTTCTCTCCCTTTCGCCCAATCATGTTTTTTCTTTTTTTTTCCTTTTATTTTTTTTCATTTTCCTAACCAAAACCCTATTTGCTAACTATCTATATATATACTTAATTCAGAATACTTTGTGCTTACGTGGCGTGCTCTCCACCCTTCTCTCCCTTTCGCCCAATCATGTTTTTTCTTTTTTTTTTCCTTTTATTTTTTTTTCATTTTCCTAACCAAAACCCTATTTGCTAACTATCTATATATATACTTAATTCAGAATACTTTGTGCTTACGTGGCGTGCTCTCCACCCTTCTCTCCCTTTCGCCCAATCATGTTTTTTCTTTTTTTTTTCCTTTTTTTTTTCATTTTCCTAACCAAAACCCTATTTGCTAACTATTGGGCTTAATTCAAAATATTAAATTCAATATAATATAACTATCTATATATATACTTAATTCAGAATACTTTGTGCTTACGTGGCGTGCTCTCCACCCTTCTCTCCCTTTCGCCCAATCATGTTTTTTCTTTTTTTTTTCCTTTTATTTTTTTTCATTTTCCTAACCAAAACCCTATTTGCTAACTATCTATATATATACTTAATTCAGAATACTTTGTGCTTACGTGGCGTGCTCTCCACCCTTCTCTCCCTTTCGCCCAATCATGTTTTTTCTTTTTTTTTTTCCTTTTTTTTTTCATTTTCCTAACCAAAACCCTATTTGCTAACTATCTATATATACTTAATTCAGAATACTTTGTGCTTACGTGGCGTGCTCTCCACCCTTCTCTCCCTTTCGCCCAATCATGTTTTTTCTTTTTTTTTTCCTTTTATTTTTTTTCATTTTCCTAACCAAAACCCTATTTGCTAACTATCTATATATATACTTAATTCAAAATACTTTGTGCTTACGTGGCGTGCTCTCCACCCTTCTCTCCCTTTCGCCCAATCATGTTTTTTCTTTTTTTTTTTCCTTTTTTTTTCATTTTCCTAACCAAAACCCTATTTGCTAACTATCTATATATACTTAATTCAGAATACTTTGTGCTTACGTGGCGTGCTCTCCACCCTTCTCTCCCTTTCGCCCAATCATGTTTTTTCTTTTTTTTTGCCTTTTATTTTTTTTCATTTTCCTAACCAAAACCCTATTTGCTAACTATCTATATATATACTTAATTCAGAATACTTTGTGCTTACGTGGCGTGCTCTCCACCCTTCTCTCCCTTTCGCCCAATCATGTTTTTTCTTTTTTTTTTCCTTTTATTTTTTTTCATTTTCCTAACCAAAACCCTATTTGCTAACTATTGGGCTTAATTCAAAATATTAAATTCAATATAATATAACTATTGGGATTAAATCAAATTTATTTACTAACTATTAGGCTTAATTCAAAAAATTGAATATAACCATTGGCTATGACACATTAAATTTATACAAAGTTACAATGACATTATTATTACTATGTGATTTAAAATATCTATATTTATGTATTATACTTTACATGAGATTTTTTTAAAAAAAAATTTTCAAAGAGAATTATAAGATACATTTATGGTAAAGATTTTTATCTTCACTTTTATTAATATTTTATAATATTTTTTTTATATTATTAAAATTTGAGTTTTCAAAAATCGCGCCATGGCGCGGGAATTGTACTAGTATATTAATTAAAACCAAAGCACCTATACCACGTGTCGTCCCCTCACGCAAAGTTATTTTTGTAAGGTATTATTTACACAATATCATTTAATTATGGTAATTAAACTATCTAATATTATTTACACATTATTAACATAAAATCATCTCATAATATATTTTTAACCATCTATATATTAATTAAAACCAAAGTACCTATGCCACGTGTCGTCCCCTCACGCAAAGTTTTTTTGTAAGGTATTATTTACACAATATCATTTAATTATGGTAATTAAACTATCTAATATTATTTACAAATTATTAACATAATATCATCTCATAATATATTTTTAACCATCTATATATTAATTAAAACCAAAGCACCTATGCCACGTGTCGTCCCCTCACGCAAAGTTATTTTTGTAAGGTATTATTTACACAATATCATTTAATTATGGTAATTAAACTATCTAATATTATTTACGCATTATTAACATAATATCATCTCATAATATATTTTAACCAATCTATATATTAATTAAAACCAAAGCACCTATGCCACGTCTCGTCCCCTCACGCAAAGTTATTTTTGTAAGGTATTATTTACACAATATCATTTAATTATGGTAATTAAACTATCTAATATTATTTACACATTATTAACATAATATCATCTCATAATATATTTTTAACCAATGGGATTAATTCAAAACTTTTTTTTAGTAAAGGTAATATTAACTATATGAACTATATAGTATTATTTCATTATATATTAATTACATGATATATATTATAGTAATTAAAATATCTAATATTTTTTTTGAATGCAATCTAATGCCTACTGTTAATCTATATGTAAATCTTTATATCTATACCTATATCTATATATTTATTCTTAAAACATAAGAGTTTTAGCCTATGTTATCCTTACCGTGTTTTTAATTAGCTATTTAAACCAATCAAATATTTTTCCTTTAATTATTTCTTCTTCTTTCATTTATCTCTTTAAATTAATTTTTTTCTTTTATTTTTAACACATTTACTAACTATCAATATATATTCTTAATACCAAATTTACAATGATATATATTTTTTTTAAAAGTTACAAGGTTTTTATTATTTTTCTAACCAATAAGAGTGATTTAAAATTTCTATAAATTTTTATATATGCTAATTTAAATGAGTTTTTTTTAAAATATATAAAATTATTTCCGTGATACTTTTATGGTAATTATTTTTATGATTTTTATCCTAACTTTTATTAATATTTTATAATATTAATTTTTTTTATATTTTTTACAAAATCGCGCCATGGCACGGGTACTGTACTAGTTATACTTTAAATGAGAAGCAATTTTGCCACATGTCCTCTCCATGTTCAAAGTTATTTTTGGAAATATTATTTACATAATATCATTTATTATAACAACTATATTTTCTAATATTATTTTTTGTGAAAATTTTTCTAATATTAATTATCTAAGATTATTTGATGTTATACTTTTTAACCAATGAGATTAATTCAAAGCTTTTATCTTTCACTATTTATTATTTATTTTTCTCTTTATCTCTTTAACCCAATTGTATTTTTTTGATTATTTTTAACACATTTACCCTCTCCACTAGGGTTGAGACCTCATCCTCCGACCCCTAATTCACCGCCTCCCCACAACAAGTGGCTCTCGGCTGATTTCCGACATTCCTCCTCTGCAAAAGCGATTTCTTCGTCTTCCTCCTCCGATTAGGTTCTGTCCCCTCATCTCCTCCATCTTTCTCCGTTTTCTATCCCCTCCTCTCGCCGCTGATTTGCGACATTCCTCTTTATTTCAGGTTTTCACATCGATGGTTTCAGGTTCCACATACCGCCTCCGAGCCTTCGCCGCCTACCCAGGTCCGAATCCTTGATGCCTCTCCCTATGCCCTTGCTTCCGCCTCCGACTTGCTGCCTCTCCGGACGCTTCAATATTTCATCCTCCATGTCTCATATCGGGGGAGGTTCCAGGTTTGTTGCTTATAACACCATAAATCAATTGTTTTGTTGTTGTTCGTCGAATCCCTAAATTCCGATCAGAAACCCTAGGTTCCAGGTTTGTTGCTTATAACACCATAAATCAATTGTTCGGCGCTGTTTATTTATCTGTTTTTGCCTAGGTTTTAAGCCACTTAGCTCCGGTTTCATGGCTCCTCCTCCGCCTAGGTTAAGTCGCTGCCTTCCTCTCCATCTTTCTCCTATGATTAATTTTTTCCTAATTTTTGCCTAATTTCTCCAGTAAGAAATAGCAGTCGCTTGGATTCATGCCCTATTCAATGTTGACAGGGTTAGATTGACGATTAAATCGCTGCTCGGCTAAGGCTTAGGCGTCCATTGTTGTGGGTTCGGACATAATCTAGGCTGAGAGGAACACCTCCCTTAAGGCGCGGAGCTGGGACATACATTCCTTGAATCCAGGTAGAACCCGGTTTCAGGTCGGTTTCATGGCTCCGGTTTCTAGCTTTATAAGCTGCTCTTTCTCATTGGTATCAGGTTCATCACTAGCATTTACATCCTTATCTTTGTTGCTTAATCTGGCATCACCATCTGAATCACAGATACTAGACTCAATATCCTTAACAAATTCAGACACATTCTGCTTCTTTTCTGTGCTGCCATCTACTTGAGCCTCTACATGTGTTTGATTTTCAACTTCAACAACATGTTTCACTTCCTTTCCAGAAATAGATTGGGAATGAGATTCCTTGAGAGAATCTGGCTGAAGCTCCCCTTCTTCAATCTCACATGCACTGCCACTCCGTCCACTCTCAGCCACTGTGCATTCACTTTTTTTGACATCTTTTAAGGGCTCTACGGAGTCCCTTGAGTCTTTCGACCAGGTTGGTGATTTTACATCCTTAGCTCCGGTTTCATGGCTCCTCCTCCGCCTAGGTTAAGTCGCTGCCTTCCTCTCCATCTTTCTCCTATGATTAATTTTTTCCTGATTTTTGCCTAATTTCTCCAGTAAGAAATAGCAATCGCTTGGATTCATGCCCTATTCAATGTTGACATGGTTAGATTGACGATTAAATCGCTGCTCGGCTAGGGCTTAGGCGTCCATTGTTGCGGGTTCGGACATAATCTAGGCTGAGAGGAACACCTCCCTTAAGGCGCGGAGCTGGGACGAGGGCGTCTCCTATTTCTTCGCTACATTCTCTGACAATTTGCACTCCACCCAGTTAAGCTTATTAGTTCCTTACAACCCATGCTTAAAAAAACAGGACCCTTTGAAATGTGTCTAATCAATTTGGAGTCATAGTAAATCTTTATCCATGTAACACTGATTTTTCGTTATCCATGTTTGTAACAAAATTGTAGTTTCTTTATCAGGTTTATATCATTGTTATCTACTCTAAATGTTATAGTCTTTAATAGTTTTGTGAATCTCTGTTGGTACTGCATCTGACTTTGTACTATCTGGTATTGAGAGGACTATCAGTGAGCTTCCTGAACAAACTTCTCCAGTTCCTCACATTTTCCGAGACTAAGAAACGAGTCAAATCTATGATGCTTACTAACAATGAGTTCTTTGTTATATGGAAAGATTTTATTCATTTTCCTGCAGACATACCTACTGGATTCTGTCACTTCAAAAGCATCTCATTTTTGCTTCTTAGAGAGTAAGAAAGTATGGTGTCCAGCTCTCAGTGATAGCATAAATAGTGTTAGGCATCTAGGGATTCTAGGCCTAAAGTTGCTAACTTGCAAGTATATGGCTGAAAAAATGTCTAATTTCTTTTTTCTTGACCAATGTGGGAGCTCTTGCAATTGGTCCCTGTTTTCTCTTTTGTGGTTATCTCTAACTTGTGTCTCTCTTTCATTTCTGACTCTACAGGTTATTTGATAGTTATCAAGTTCATGATTTTGCAAGGACAGGGAGCATTGCAAGTGAGAAGGTACATATATCTTTACTTTGTAGTAAGTCAAGGCATTGGTCAATCATGATTTTGCAAGGACAGGCTGTCAATTTATTAATTTTTTAGTGTGGATAATGTTTTGTGTGACCAATAGTTTTCCAAACAACAAGTTATCTAATTGTCCCTCACACATTGTTTTTTATGTAAGATCATTAGGCTTCCCTAAATATGATTTTACTCTTTAGTTTTTGAAAATCAATCTCAGTCTTTTAGATTAAAAATCAATCTTGTAAAGATCGGAAAATTTTAAATTATTATCTTCTTAAAATATGGACTATGAATTAAGATTGATTTTAATTTCCAAGATTCAGAAAAATTTTAGAATTTCGTCCTTGAACAATTTATATTATTTTAAACCTTTTGAAACAAGTTCCGGCTTTATTTTATAAGAAATTTATACGGATTTTATTCCGTTTTCAGATTTCGAGATTTGGAAAAATTAATTTGGATTCTTGTTATTTTATGTCAGATTCGAGATTTCGATTTAGATTTCGTTGAGACGGGTTACGGTCGAGATAGCGGGGTCGAGATTTAATTCCGGGTATTCAAATTTTATGTTTATTGGGACCACTTGGTCTTCTGCCCCTTTTTGTTTGAGCACACCTAGCTCAAATACCTCTCTCGATTGCAGCTCAACAATTTCCTATTTCATGATCAACCCCTCCCCTTGCCTTGTTTGCTTCCCAGATTAGACCAACACCACCTACTCTTATATCCTCCCCCTTCCCCCTTACCTTTCCCTCTTTGGCAATTGAGCCAACAACTCCCACGATGTAACCTCATCTCCCCTCTTCTCCTTTTAATTTGAAATGGTCCCAGCCCAAGGCAAATCCAGATGAGAAACCATCTCTCTCCATTCATGTTAGTCTCCAAAACAACCCATGAACCTACACAAGAACACATTCACTCCATTTTCTCTTTCCCCCTTCTGCCTTGTCAAACAAACCCAGCTCGATCTCCTGCCCTTGCATTCCCCTGTTTCCTAGCTAGAACAGCCCCAAACATAATCCATCACCACCACATTTCCGTTGCGCCAGTCTTCGGGACCACCTCCTCTCCTCGGAAGCCAGGCCGTAAGCTAATGTCGAGAGCTCCCCCTCTGTTTCCGTGGAGCAAACCGAGCGCATCCGAGCCACCACCCCGAGCGCAGTAGCGGCAAAAGAGACCCCCACTTCCTCCAACGACGTCGAGCCAAGTACGAGCGAGCCCAGGAGCCATCGCCGACCAGCACCTCCCTCACTCCTCGCTCTGTTTTCTCGATCCAAACCACCGGTAAGGCCCTTCCTCCTTTCCCACTCGAAAACAAAGCAAAGCTCCACCTTTATGATTCATCTCTTCGATTCAGGGCCTAACAAGTTTCCCTGAGTCTTCGACAAGCTCGAAGGATCTCCGGCAACCCTAGTCGAGCCCGATTCGTGTTTCCGGCGAACCTTCGAAACCTCGGTGAGCTCCTTCCCTTTCTCCCTCTTCCTTGGCTGCTTTCGTGTCCCTTTGTGTCCATGAGTTTCGGTTTGAGTGGTCGGAGGAGTGGCGTCGACAGCGAGCTTCATTCTCTTTCTCGTTCCTTCCTGTTCGATCGCAGTAGATGGGAAGAGGATGATGAACAGTGGAGATTCGGGTTGGGTTGGGTAATAGATTCGGGTTAGGGGTATGGGCTTTGGATCTTCGGGTTTGGGCTGGTTTCATTGGGTTGATCCGAAATTGTGACTTTGGGCCTAAAATTGTGGGCTTTGTTTTCAGAAAACTGAATCAGTTGGGGCCTAATTTTTGGTTAAATGTATACTAAGGTTTAAGGGCAATTTTGGTTTAGTTATTTTAAGTTATTAAATATTAATGGGATTATATATATAAGTATAGTATATGATAAAATATGTTAAAATATCATAAAATGAATATTATGTTTTAAAGACTTATTTTGGGATATTATTTATTATATAATATTATTGATGAGGTTTAAAGATGTAATATTATTATTATTGAGATTTTAAAAAAAAATATAATATTAGTGGACTAGAATTTGGAAAAGTTTTTAAAGGTTAGAACTTGTTTTAGTAAAAGGAATTGGTTTAATAAATTAAAAGAAGATTTTGGAAATCTCCTAACCTTGTCGGACTTATTTTGATAAAATGATAATAATAAGTTGATTTCAATAATAATGTTTTATAAATGGATTTTTGATGACTTGAGAAAACGTTTTGAATAGAGATTGAGCCTTAAACTTGTATTTTAAAAAAATGTTCCTCAAAAGGATTTGTGTTTTGAAACCGTTATGCCGGAATTAAGGGTTTGGGAAAAACTTGGGAATCGACTTACTTGTCTACCTTGTGTGTATATAAATTATGATATGTTGATATTGTTATGATATGTTATATGATGTGATGATTTAAGTATGGATATACCTTAGAGTATGAATATGACTTATATATAATAGTGGTGCATGATTCTAAATGATGGGTATATGGTATAATGATGAGTTGAAATGATCAAGTGTTTTGAGATTATGAGATATTATATGTTGAGATGAGATGCACATGAAATGAGCATAATGAGATAAGATGGAATAATCCGAAATGGGATACGTGAAGCTATGTTATGATATGGATTTATGTGAATTGAAGCATGATTTGACCTGTTAGAATCTTGAATTGAATTATGAAGCATGATGAGATTTTACATAATATTATGTGATGACATGTGTTGAGATGATGTAGAAGATGCTATATGATGATATATAAGATGAGATATGATGAAATAGGACAGTTAAGGTAAAATGGAAGGATTAAGATGATATGAGTTGAGTGATGGAAATGAATAAGGAAGATGATGAGATGAGTTGAGATGATAAGGATGAAATGTTAAGATACGATATTCTATGGTTATGTGAAGTTATGTATGATAGTTAGGGGCGCCTTGTGTGACTTAGACGTAGACTTATGCACATCTTATATTATATGCTAGGTGATTTGTGACATGATTGGATTGCTTGCTATTGCTGATTATTGCTTGGATTCTGCGCGCCTCCAGGTAAGTTTCCTACGGGAGCTTACTCAGTAACTCGGACCTCCTGCCTGATGTGTCATATAGTATGTAGGTGTTGCATATGCATAAAAGCATGCCATGTAGTATCATGCTTAGGACTTGCACTTTCGAATGAGCATTTGAACACTTTATGTGATTGCGAAACAGAACGGCCGTTATCTGTGAGTCTTAGAGTCTTTGCTAGGGTCATGGGGGCATTCGGGTTTGATACCGTTTTGGTCCCCAATCGAGTCGATGAGTATGATCTATATATATCTCTGACATGGTTCGGCATAGACCGAGCGCCCTACCTCGGAGTGGGTATGGGAATATATCTGTTACGGTTCGGCATAGATCGAGCGCCCTACCTCGGAGTGGGTACGGGAATATATCTATTACGGTTTGGCTGAGGCCGAGAGCCCTACCTCGGAGTGGGTACGGGAAATACAGAGATATGGGGATATGCCACTTGGCATTCTTTGGGCGCCTTTTCAGTTCTTCTGCACATTATTTCAACTAGGAGCATGCTAGTGTGATTTAAATTATGTACCGCATTAGACAATCCTTTATTCTAGGTATAGGCATATTATATGGCCTCAGCGCGGTCTTTAGGGCCCGCAGGCGTCTCTGGGCCTGACTTCGTGGATAGTGTTAGGTACTCGCCTTTTTGCTGCTCTGTGCTTCTATGGCGAGGGATCCTCCTGGGCGAAAGCGAAGAACCAGACTGACCCGTACCTGAATTGCAAGATCCGAGCGAAGGTATCCGACCTTCGAAACGTAACCCGGGTATTTATATCCGGGCCGTTACAAATCTGATTTTACTCCCTAAATCTGATTTTCTCCTAGATTCTTTTGGAAATTTAGATTCTCTACACATTTAGGTTTAATCACAATGTTGAATTTTTCCTTTGAATTTATGTATGTAGTAATCAACGATACTAATGTTTGTTTTTCCTCCTTCTGACTCCCGTATATTTTTAATGGAATATATTTTAAATTATGATATATACTTCAAAGGCTGATATTTCAAATTAGGATTTAGCCTCTTATTTTGGTGTATCAATATTGCAAATGAGGGTTATATCTTCTAACTCACTATTTTTTCATTTGTGTTTACATGTTGTTGATATTAGATCTAAAGCTGCAGCTTTTATTCAAGGTGTATTTTCTTATTGGTCTTGCGGATCCGAAGCTACCTTAAGGAATGCTCCAAATATTCGGTGATCGAATTATTTCAATGTATCAATGTTTGTTCATCTTTGTCGGTATCTCTTCACTTTTATCCTCATTTATTTTTTATCACAATGTTGACATTTCCCTTTAAATTGATGTTGAATTTCCCCTCTTTGATTTGTTATTATTAATTTTGTTAAAAAACCACTTCTGTATTTCAGTTTTTTTCTTCAACATATATACTTCTGTTCTTCAAATCTGTTTATGACTTTTTGCTTTAATTTTGTTCTAAAATTAAGCTTAGCTAATTCAGTTATCATTATTCTTTTCTATAATACATTGTTTGTAAAAATATGCTTTATGTTTAAGAGTTTGGTATATCTTCTTCATTTATCTTATTATGCTTCTTTTGGCTTAGAATTTTCAGATGTCAAATCATTACAAGATGCATTTCTGAATTTCCCTTTTAATTGATGTTTTTTTTTAGTCTCCATTAAGATTTGTTGTTATTTTTTTATCTCCTCACTTTTTTTTCTCAAATTTCCTTTTGATCACAATGTTGAATTTTTCCTTTGAATTTATGTATGTAGTAATCAACGATACTAATGTTTGTTTTTCCTCCTTCTGACTCCCGTATATTTTTAATGGAATATATTTTAAATTATGATATATACTTCAAAGGCTGATATTTCAAATTAGGATTTAGCCTCTTATTTTGGTGTATCAATATTTTAAATTATGATATTTCCTTCTTCTGAATCCCATCACAAAGTATATTTTTTATGGAATAGATTTTACTAATTGTATATTCCAGATCTGGTAAATGGTTTAGCTACTCAATACAGTGGATTATTTTTGTTGTAGGGTGTTTATTCAATGACAATTCAACATGAATGACATTCTTTATATAGCTATTCTGATAGCACAGAGAAACCCCCTTGAAGGCTTAAACAAGTAAAGTTTTAAGGATAAATCACAAATGAATGTGGGGATAAAAAACATGCAGTGACATTTTATTTCTTCCTCTGTTTTAACATTCAATTTTTTAACTCGGTTTCTACAACTCATTTCCTATAATACAGTTTATAAAATTCGGTTAGTTTATTTTAGTATACTCACTTCCTGTAATTACATCAATTAATATGAAAAATCTATGATTCTGTTTGCTTGATTCTTTCCAGCTTTAAGTAATCCTTATTTCAGCAATTATATGTACCTACTATTACGATTACTATGAAATTTCATATTCTTTCCTGGTGTACTTAAATTTTATTTATTTTATTATTCATTCTAATATACTTGCATTTATTCTAGCCCGATTTTCTTTCCTAACTTAATTTTATATTATTACCATATATTACATTGTACTCTCCATTAGGGACAACCATATTATTCTTTCCTGTCCGATTTTTATTCTCTCGGATTTTCCTTCTTTATTTATTTTCCTTCCTATATCACGCTATACACAATCTTTTAGTGTTTCTTTATTCTTTTTGCCCTTACTTTCTTATAAATTATATTCCTCTAAAAAATCCTTTCCTCACGCTTAATCTCATCATTCTTTTTCATCCTATATTGACATGGCTGGGTCAATTGTGAAATACACTAGCCTCAATGAGATTGCTGAATCCTCCGTCATTAAAGTGTGTCTGCTTCGGGTGTTTACTAAGCCTCCATATCCTGGGAGTCGATTTAAACCACCACTTCAGTTGGTTTGTGTTGATGAAGAGGTATCTTGTGCTCTTTCCTTAACTTTCATTTTGTATTCTGTTACAAACTGATTTAATTCAACAAACATCTTCCTTTGGTTTTTGGTAATCTAGGGACATCGAATCGAGGCATCCATCAACTCTAACTTGATTGCAAAGAGTGCCGAACAAGTGAGGGAATTTGAGACAATTACCATTTCCAACTTCAAGCTTGCAGATAACAAGGCTACTTTCAAGTTCAGTGAGAATCCCAAGAGAATAATTGTGACTGATTCTACTGTCATAAATTCATGCGATGATGCACTTTCCCTCCCCCGCCGTGGTTTAGCTTTTACAGATTTCAGATCTATTTTGTCAGACTCCATCAAATCAGATTGTTTATTTGGTAATGCAATCTAATTTTTTCAAACTTCTATGTTCCTTTTTAGTTCATTTAATATTTAGTGTTAATGTTTATCCATATTTTACCATTCTTTAACTTCCTACTTTGTAACACGTCATTGCATCATCATTGTTTTGTAGATGTTATTGGTCAACTCATTTGGCGCACCGATTTAATCACAACTGAAAAGGCTGACCATTCGATCTCCAACAGAATGTCCATTAAATTGGAAGATCCTAGGTGCGTAAATTCCATATTTATATGGTACATCCTACTTTTTTCTTTTATTGGCTGTTTGTATTTCTAACTTCTTTCCTGTTGGTTTTTTTTAGTCATGAAATCTTGCCAATCACTTTGTGGGATGACTACGCTCTTCAATTGAACACAAAAGTTACTTCCTTGAGTGACCCTATGCTTATAGTTATTTTGCAGTTTGGTAAGCTTACACTCCATCAAGGTAACTATGTCATTTCCTCATCTTTTTTCCATTCAGAGTTTCCTTTTCTTATAATACAGTTACCTTTTAATGTCTCTCTTTTCTATTTTAACTCGCATTTTGTTCCTATTTTAACTGTCAGGCACTGTGAGTGTGTCGAATGCATTGTGGGGCTCCAAACTCATCCTAGATCAAACTCATCCCACGATTGAAGAGTTCAAGATGTTACCAATTTCCTTTTACTTTCAACCCTCAATATCATATTTTCAAACCTTTTGAAATATTAGTTTCATATCTGATTTTATTATCCTTCGTTTCCTCCTCCTCTTTCCTTTTCCTACCATTTAATTACACACGCATCTCATTAATCTTATTTTTTTCTCCGTTTTTGCAGTGGATTTCCCGAGGGACATTTGTCTGACCACGCCATAACACATATCTCTGTCCAGTCTTCCCTTTCATCTGCCCATAAGTATTTCACCGCCTCTGAAAGAATCACCCTCTGTTTGCTTGATTCAAAAACTGAGGTATTCTCATGGCTTACCATATGCATATACAATAAGGATTAATTTTATTTGATGTATTCTGTTTCCTTTATGTTTGGGTGAAATGGAAAGTTCAACACTGAATTGTTCAATGCATTCAACCACGTTTTTCAGACTTTATATTGTTTTTGCTTTCCAGCATTTGAGTTGTATATCTGTTTTTCCGCATTTGCTACGTTTTCCCCCTTCTACCTTGCTTATGCTGTTTTCGCCATTTATGTTTTATACAGCCTGGGTTTTGCACATTTGTTGCCAAAGTGGTTGACTTCGAAAAGTGTGATAAATGGTTCTACAATTCTTGCATAAAGTGCAAGACAGGTGTTGTGATAAATGGATCAGGTTCCTTCTGTGACACGTGTGATCAGCCAATTCTGTATCCGGTACAAAGGTGTGTACTCCTTACTTTCATCCATCTCAATTCACACGTTTTGAAACATCTAACATAATTTCTATTTCTAACATCCTGCGTGTCATGTAGATTTTGTTTGCAAATAAAGGTTGAAGATGACACCGGTACTGCCTCCTTAATGATGTTCGACAATGGTGTCCAAAAGTTCGTCCGTTATTCGGTTACTGCCTTGAGGGAGAAACAAGCTAAGGTTATCCTATTTCAATTACTATACTAATACTCACTATTACAACAATATCCTGTCCACCCACCCTTACAATCATCATTTCTAACCATTTAGGTTGGTGATGTGGACGCATTCCCTCAAGATTTTGACGTCCTGCTTGATAAGAAATTTTTGTTTCGAGTTAAGGTGAAGGAGTCCTCTCAACACAAGGAAAAAACGCACACCGTTTGGGCCATGTCAGACGATTCGACCCTGATTGACCAGTGCAACTCATCTACTCCTTCCTTGCAGGTGATGCGTTTTCTATCTATATTTCACCAATCTTAGATTAACATAAATACCTAAAAAATTATCCAGCTTTTATTCTCCTTTATTTCATCATATATTTACAATGACCATGTCCTTCACATAAGGTTAAACTACACTAACTTTTGCTTCTCACTGGTGTTTACCCTCAGGACTCACACTCGGATGTTTGTTCTTCTGGAGCACTCACCCTCTCTACTCCCGCCAAACGTCGCCAATATGTTGCTATCGATAGTGGGGATGAGAATGATGATTGTCAAACGTCAACGACGAAGCAGACTAAGGTCGCGGTGAAGATTGAGCCAACTGATGCCTAATGATGTTCCTGTCATCGAACTTAATGGCTAATTTATGGAATTTTATTTCGTATTTTCATTATTGTTATGTTTACACGGGATGTTTGTTTCATTGCTTATTTAGAACGCATATTTCGGTTGTCTTATTTCGTCATTCGGATTTTGGTTGTTGCTTTCCTATCAAATAAAAATATTTAGTAGTTACCCCTCATGTTTCTTTTTTTTTACACCACCCGTATGGTGGAATTCCACATTTATTTTCTCCCCCATTTCCTTTTCAACCTCAATATTCAGTACCTTGTGGAATAATATGGTTATGATAAAAGACAATCAATATGATTGAACAAACATTTGGTGGTGGCATCATTATGCCCCATCGTAATTAAATAGTTAATGGATAAATATTTGAAGGCCTTTAGCCGTTGACTTAGGTGTAGAAACAAACAAGGATATTGAAGCAAATGACAATAATAAATCAATCTCATAGGATATTCACTTAATAATTGCAGGGAATTTGGACCAATTGTTTCCTTAATATATAACCAATTGATTATTGTTTAATCTTATTTTATATATTCTTTTTTTCAATGCAATTTTATTTTATATATGTTTATTCTTTCGCGCCAATTAACACATACTAAATATATTGTTTCCTTATTATTTTCGTATATCACCTACTATCCAATTATCCAATTAGTTTTTATAATTTTATTCTTTCCATATTTCAATGCTTGATTGTAATCTCCAATATTCCCTTATTCTAATTCTAATTAATTAACAAAATTCATCCTCCTTCACTACCATTTCCATCCCGGTGACCGTTACTGTTGCCTTGACACAATCACATCAACGTCATTCATCCCGTATATCAGCTTCGTTATTGTTGCGTGCCATCTCGATCACCCGTTGAGTACCGTTCCATTATGCTCCACTTCCTCCGTTCCGATTAGTGCCTCCAGAGGTCGACGCCTGCTCATACCTTTGCTTCAATGGAGAATTATGGTCTTCCTCGAATCACACAACCGGGTATATTCCATCTTAACCTTGAGTCATCCTTACGATTCAATATAAACCATATTTAATGCATACTTTCAGCAGAATGTGATGCCTCCGCCCCGACTTCTTCTGATCATCCAAGGATCCCTATGATGGACATCTCTAATGGTAATATTAATTCATCTTTTCACATATGTCGTACTGTAACAATACCTTATTATAACGCTTATTTTTCGCATACTGGCTTTGTTTAATTATACCCCGCCTTCTATCTTTCGATAGAATGACTCACACCAAAGGAGCTTAGAATGAACCGACGACTTTCTTTAGCATCAAAGCGTCAAGCACGGGAGCAAGCTCCTTCGATGTGCACTACCCCAACTTCATCAAAACGGCCTAATCCTCCTATGCGCGACCTTCCGCCAGGTCTCTTCCTTTGTTTTCGATCAATGTACTTTTATTTCATGTCAATTTATGAAGTGTTGTCCTTTTAATCATGCTATCCTAATATCTCACTTTGTCGTTAGTTTATTAATTGTAATTTGACCCTTTAATGCTTGATTTGCCTAGATGTTGGTGCATCAACCCCGTCTTCTTCTAAGCGTCCGAGGACTCCTATGGGGGACATCTCTAATGGTAATATAAATTTATTTTCCTGATTCCGACCTCCTTTAACACTATCTTATTACTTATTCGATCTTTCATTCTTACTATCTTTATATCGTCCAGTTTGCCTTAATTCAAATGTGCCTACTCCCACAAATTGTCGGATTGCACCACTACGTGGTAACCCTTATTATTCATTCGACTTTTATTAAGATTTTTTCCTTTGATTTGTTATTTTCTTGCTTTTTAAAATATTTTTTTGGTGTTATCTTTTGATCCATGTAACAATGTTTTATCATGGGTGTTATTCCATATGCAACATTCAATGTCGACCAGAGGACTCGACCGAACGGCTCACACCGAAGGAGCTTAGAATGAACCGACGACTTTCTTTAGCATCAAAACGTCAAGCACGAGAGCAAGTTCCGTTTATGTGCACTACACCGACTTCATCAAAACGGCCTAACCCTCCTATGCGCGGCCTTCTGCCAGGTATCTTCCTTTGTTTTCGATCAATGTACTTTGATTTCCTACCAATTTACGTAGTGTTGTCCTTTTAATCATGCTAGCCTAATATCTCACTTTGCCGTTAGTGTATTAATTTTAAGCTGACCCTTTAATGCTTGATTTGCTTAGATGTTGGTGCATCAATCCCGTCTTCTTCTAAGCGTCCGATAACTCCTATGAGAGACATATCTAATGGTAATATAAATTTATTTCCCTCATTCCGACCTCCTTTAACACTACCTTATTACTTATTTGATCTTTCATTCTTACTATCTTTATATCGTCCAGTTTGCCTCGATTCAAATGTGCCTACTCCCACAAATTGTGAAATTACACCACTACGTGGTAAAAATTTTTATTCATTCGACTTTTATTAGGATGTTTTCCTTTGATTTGTTAATTTCTTGCGTATTTTTGTTAAAATATTTTTTAGGTGTTATCTTTTGATCCATGTAACAATGTTTTATTTTGGGTTGATTCCTTAGGCTACATTCAATGTCAACCAGAGGACTCGATCGAACGACTCACACCAAAGGAGCTTAGAATGAACCGACGACTTTCTTTAGCATCAAAGCGTCAATCACGGGAGCAAGCTCCTTCGGTGTGCAATACCCCAAATACATCAAAACGGCCTACACCTCTTAGCAGTGACCTTCCTCCCGGTATTCCACTAGCTCTTTAGAGATATGACTTTATATTATTTTCATAGAAGTTTGAAGTCGACCTACACTTGATCTCTTAGATTATATGCAAATATTTATCATTTCAATATATCGATAAATTCATCATCCTTTAGCATGCTGCATGAATGTCAATTCTTACTATGGGAAGCAATCTACGTGGAGTAACCTTCTAGCCACAAGTATCTTAGTCAGTCTTGATAATTTATTCTGTTTTTCTTTTCATGTCTGCTATTTTACCGATTGTTGTTCATATACTTACTATACTCATAGTGTCATTTGTTTGTTATCGGTTTGTAGGGTATCATGATATTGGTCTTCCGACTTGGACTTGTGATTATTGCAATGCCATCATGTGGTACGAGGAACGAAGTGACAAGTCCTACAATCAGACCAAACCCACTTTCAGTTTGTGTTGTTCTAAGGGGAAGGTTGAGTTGCCAAAGGTTATTGAACCGCCCGTTTTGTTGAGAGAGCTATTCTCGGGTGTTGATCCAAGGAGTAGCAATTTTCTCGAGAATATTCGGAGTTACAACAATATGTTTGCATTCACCTCCATGGGTGCAAAGTTTTCACCTCCTCCGGGTAATGGGCCTTACGTCTATCATATACAAGGTCAGAACGTTCATAGGATTGGAAGTCTTGTGCCCGTTGACGGAGATTCCCCTAAATTCTCTCAATTGTATATATACGATACACAGAATGAGGAATCCAATCGCATTCGAGCTACCAGGTTAGAAGTTGATTCCCGTTTACAACTTTAACTTTCTGAGTGTCTCAACTCAATCAACAACGTTTATTTTAATGCTCACAGGATAAGTGAATCTGAAGAATTTGATGAATCTCTTGTGGGTGATCTAAAGCATATGCTAGATGAGCATAACCCACTCGCTCAATCCTTTAGGATGGCCAGGGATAGGTTGGTAAATGACCTTTCTCAAACTATTAAGCTGAAGCTACTCGGCAGGAGGGGTCGTGATGGAAGGAGGTATAACCTTCCAACTACATCGGACGTTGCAGCTATTATTTTTGATGACACCGATTCTGAAAATGGTGGAAGAGACATTGTTATTGAGACACAAACTGGTCAACTGCAACGTATAACTGAGCTACATCCTTCATATCTTGCTCTTCAATATCCTTTGCTTTTCCCGTATGCTGAAGATGGTTACACAATCGAGATTGAGCATCGTGATGTTGATGGAACCAGCAACCGAACTAAGTTGACTCTGAGGGAGTTTTTTGCTTACAGATTCCAACACCGGTTGACAGAGCAGACACTTTATTTGTTCGCTCGGGCGTTGTTCCAGCAGTTAGTTGTCGATGCTTACACTATGATTGAGTCTTCCCGTCTCTTATACTTGCGATTTCATCAAGATGATTTACGTTCCGATACTTATATGAACCTGACTGCGGCGGCTTCAAATGAAAACAGTGAACCTGCTTCTGCTGGCAAGCGTATTCTTCTGCCGTCGTCCTTTACCGGTGGCCCTAGGTATATGATGCAAAACTATCAAGATGCCATGGCACTTTGCAAGTTTTATGGTCATCCGGATTTGTTCATTACCTTCACTTGCAATTCAAAGTGGCCGGAAATTGTCCGTTTATCTGAAGTTTTTGGTGTTCGAACCGAAGAAATATTTGATTTCTCATGCATACTCTTCAGTATCAAACTACATGAACTCATTAAGGACTTGAGATGCAATAATATCTTCGGCGAGTGTCAATCAAGTATGTGTCCTCTCCCCTGATTTTTTAGTCCACCCATTTTAAAGTTCATTTTGTATTTACACTGTCCCTCCGCAGTGAAATACTTTCATGAACTTTAACTAATCTCTAGAGAAGGTAATCTAAACTATCTATAAAAAATTACATATGTTTTTTTAAACACATCACCTTTGGAATATTCAAACGGCTGAATTTTGACATGTTTTATTCTTCACTTTGCCATTAAAGTATAATGTGGCAAACATCCAAATACTTTTATTATTACATGACATTACTCATACTTATCAACTAGCAAGTGCTTATCAATTTTTAATCCTTCATAACCACTTTGTTTAGGCAATTTCAGATGATGAAGATTCATTCGTTCTTTCATCTTTAGACCCCATAGGATATATGCAGCACTATGAGAACATCCAGCCCAATTTTTTCTTGAAAAATTCTTTCGTTCTTTTATTTTCCCATCACACAACACTTTGGAATCAGTTCTCCTATTTATATCATCTGAGCCCAATTTCACTCCTTACCCACAACAACTCCACTCTACCTGTACACTACTTGCCACTCTTTTGCACATTGTTTACACTGTCCTCCATTATCAGATTCTAACAATCCCCCATGATCACAACCAACCGCAATGAGAGCAAAATAAGAACAAAATTGAAATCTAAACATCAAACGACCTCAACCTTAAGCTATATTAATGAAGGACTTGCTGAACCAATTGTTTGGGGAATAACAAGACACATGTGACGATCAGCGTCTATGAAGATAACAGTTTTATGAACCTCATATCATTCAACCTCATTTGCAACGCCTACAAAGAGAACCCAAAATGTGGTTCAAACTATAAAATCCGAAGATTTAATTATTCCCTTCTACTTCTATTCATGTACCTCATAAAGTCCAGCTTCGTTTGTTTAAACAGAATCCCAATGCTTTCACTTAAAATTCATACCAACTCCATGAACAAACCCAACTGTCGTTTGTTTAAACAGAATCCCAATGTTTCGCATATCATTATCTGCAGCAGCATCTGACCAAACCTGTAGATGTCTCTGTCAGATGCTGACTCAGCTGTCGAAGAAGATGCCTCCTCCATTAGCAAGGTTTTACAGCCCGAAATCCTTCAACTTAGGAACGAACATCTCATCAACCATCAGTTGCAATGCCATAAAAGAAGGCCCCATTCCTCTTGCTTCTTCTCAAAAGCTCCAAAAAATTGTCACTTCAGTTCTATATTCCTCTCCCAGTCAGATACATGCTGATTGCTTCTTGCCATCAACATGTTTCGCACTCGCAGAAACATGCCTTCTGGTATGCGCTCACTCTCACCTGCAGTTTTAGTATTTGTCGGTCCTAACATTACTTACTTCACTCCATGTCGTCTTTGACTCATAACTAAAACAGAGACTTGCGAAAGGCACCTACAATCAATTAAATAAACATAGACTTAAAGGCACGAAGTGAATATAACAGCGCAAATCACGACCAGTTTATATATTTTAAAACTGTTCATGGCATCCGTAAAACAAAGAAATAAAAGAACCATCCTAATCAAATTTAGTCAGGATATAAGGAAATTTAGTCGGAATGGATACGTACAGGTAATGCAACCATGTAAAAATCATGTGAAAATTCCAGTAGTGGAGAATCATTGAGAAAATGATGAGAATAACGGCTACGTCTTCAGGTAGTACTATGGCTAAGTTATGTATAAAAGAAGCATCTACAAAAAATCAAGGGATTGTTTTATAACCATTAATTTTTCATCACTAATATACATATAGGAAAAATTGGAATCTAAGATAAGACTCCAAAATTAATGACAGTGCCGAACATTCTGATCACCCCTTCGGGATCGTTTGTAAGTGATAGCAATCTAAGATAATAATCTTTTATTCTAAATGGCATAAATCCATGACAAAACTTAAATCTTCAGATTGAATTTTCCACTAGAAATCTTCAACCTATATATTGCCGAATTGTTGGGCATTGTTGTAAGTTACATTCAGAAATATTTCCTCACAGTTCTGTAAATTTACCTTTTGCTGAATGTACACTTTTTAAAACTGAAATATTCAGATCCCTATTTTAACTTCATTTACAATCTGATGAATTTATATATTTCTTAATAAATTTCAGCCTGCTAAACTGAATTTATATATTTCTGCAGTTGTATATACTATAGAGTTTAAAAAACGTGGACTTCCCCATGCTCATATTGTTATGTGGCTGGCAAAACATGACAAGCTATCTACCGCAGATGACATTGATAGAGTCATCTCTACAGAGATTCCAGATCCGATCCACCAGCCAGCTTTGTATGCTGCAGTGAAGAGTTTCATGATTCATGGCCCATGTGGTCAATCCAAGACCAATGCCGTCTGCATGCAGCAAGGTTCTTGCTCCAAATTTTTTCCCAAAGGGTATGTTGAAAGAACAACCTTTGATGAGGATGGCTATGCCTTATACAGGAGATCGAACTCCGGATTCACGGTTAAGAAGGGCCAGCACGAGTTTGACAGTAGATTTGTGGTTCCCTACAATCCAGATCTCCTGCTCAAATATCAAGCACACATCAATGTTGAATGTTGCAACCAGTCAAGGTCAATTAAATATTTGTTCAAATACATAAGTAAGGGAGATGACCGAATCATGGCCACGATTTCTAATGATGACCAAGAAGGACAAGATGTTGATGAAATAAAAAATTTCACCGATGCCAGGTAATATTTTTCTTTTCCATTAATGTATCATTCCGCTTTTATATTACTGGTGTTACCTTTTTTTATGCTATTTCCGTCCATCCTTTTACAGGCTTACACATTTTGTATGTACGTGTATGATTGTTTTTTTACGCCACTTCTACATTTATTTTGACACTATCCCATTATAAACCACTTCCTTTTTTTTTTTCCAGATATCTATCTCCAATTGAAGCACTTAGGCGCATATTCGAGTTTCCAATCCACTATAGGGTACCCTCTGTTGAGAGGCTGAATTTCCATCTGAAGGATCAGCCGAATGTTGTATTTCGTGATCCTCAACCGATCAAATCTGTGGTCAAGAAAGTTGCAGGTAAACCTACCATGTTTTTGGCCTGGATGGAATGTAACAAGAAATATGAGGAGGCCAGAAAGTTAACTTGTGCTGAGTTCCCTACGAAGTTTGTCTGGAAACCACAACAGCATGAATGGACTCCTAGAAAGCGTGGTTTTGCCATTGGAAGGATGTTCCATGTCACTCCTGCCGCCAAAGAGCTTTACTATCTACGCATCTTATTAAATCAGGTTCGAGGTCCTCAAAGCTATGAGGACATTCGAACTTTTGACGGAGTATTATACACTTCTTTCAAAGAAGCATGTTATGCAAGGGGTTTACTAGATGATGAAAAGGAATACATACATGCCATTGAAGAAGCCAGCTTTTCAGCTCATCCATCATACTTGCGGCGACTTTTTGCCATGTTATTGTTAACTGGTACTTTGTCCAGGCCAGAATTCATTTGGGAACAAACATGGCATCTCTTGACAGATGATATTCTTCACCGTCAAAGGAAATTGCTTCGGATGAAAGGTATGTGAATTTACATATTTGTCAATCTAAATGCTGAATTTATATATTAGGTGACTTTAGAATATTGGTCAATTACTATATTCACATATATAATGCTCATTTTACATTTATATTGTTCTAAGCAGCATCCTTAAACATAAAATCAGATTTTGCTTAATCCACATATTTGTTTATTTACCGTTTGCTGAATTTACAAATTCCACAACTGAATTTATAGTTATTCAAACATAATTTATAAATTGCTGAATTTATATAGTGCACACTAAATTTTGTATTATTGTTTCCAAATCTAAATTCATTTTGCTGAACGTGACACATATTGCTAAAACATAAAATTTCTTAACAATTGATAGCACTTTAAGCTGAATTTCAGATATATAATTTAATACTCTTTTCAACCTACAAATTGATACATTGGTTTTCAATTTCATTCAATGTGTTTATGTCCAATTGAGCCTCCCATCTCATTTCCTTTCTTCATCTTCAAACTACAAGTTGCTGAATTTAATATTGCTGGAATTCAGATTTGCTCAACTCACTTATCTGTAAATTTACTTATTGTTGATTTTACATATATTCACACTTAATTTACAACATGCTGAATTTATAAATTGCTCAACATATAAATGATTGATGATTGCAAATTGAATTTCATATTGCTAACACTTAACACATCTCACATATTGCTAAAACTGAACAACGAATAACATTTTGCTAAAACTTGAAACTGTCCAACGTTGATTAATAATTTCTGTCCTTAACTCTTTATCTTTTCAGATTTGCAATTAAGTGAAGAACAACTAAGAAACTATGGTCTTGCAGAAATTGAGAAATCCTTGCAGTGTAATGGTAGTTCTCTTAGAGCTCACCCTCCAATGCCTCTTCCAAATGATATCCTCATCACAGAGGGCTCTAACAAGCTCATCCAAGATGAGCTTAACTATGATAGAGCAAAGTTGGATCTGGAGCATAGTAGTCTACTATCTAAATTCACTGATGAGCAGCGTGTAGTTTATGATGATATCATGAATGCTGTTTCTCATTATGTAGGAGGGCTCTTCTTTCTCTCAGGGTATGGTGGAACAGGCAAAACATTTATATGGAGAGCTCTTTCTGCTGGTATACGTTCTACAGGTGGCATTGTTCTAACTGTTGCTTCGAGTGGTATTGCTTCTCTTCTCATCCCAGGAGGCAGAACAACCCATTCTCGGTTTGCCATTCCTATAGACATTCAGTCTCATTCTACTTGCCACATTAAGCCAGGTACGGCACTGTCTGAGCTTATATGCAAGGCACGATTGATTATTTGGGATGAAGCCCCTCTTATGCACAGGTTCTGTTTTGAAGCATTGGATCGGAGTTTAAGAGATGTTCTTAAGTTCTCCAATCCTCATAGCTCATCTCAACCATTTGGGGGAAAGGTTGTTGTTCTTGGTGGGGACTTTCTTCAGATATTGCCTGTTATTCCTAGAGGGACTAAACATGATATTCTTTCAGCATCGCTTCATTTATCCTATTTATGGAACTCCTGCAAGGTGCTGACCCTTAACCGAAATATGAGGTTGTCAGGTGATTCTTCAAGTTCGAATTTGCAAGAACTACAGGAGTTCTCAGGATGGATTTTGAAAGTGGGTGATGGTACATTGGGAGAACATAATGCTGGCGAGTGTACCATCGATATACCTCCTGATCTGTTGCTTACCTACACAGGTGATCCCGTTGCAGCAATTGTTGAATCGACTTATCCCTCTTTGTTGCAACATTTGTCTGATCTGAGCTATTTTCAAGAAAGAGCCATCCTTGCTCCGATCCATGAACTTGTGGATGAGGTCAATGACTTCATACTTGCTAATATGCCAGGAGAGGATAAGGTATACCTTAGTTCTGATAGTATCTTGAAAACGGATGGATATATAAGTTCTGGCCAACCGTTATATTCCACTGATTTTCTTAATACCATCAAAGCTTCGGGTATACCGAATCATGTCTTACGATTGAAGGTTGGTGTTCCGATTATGCTGATGAGGAACATAGACCAATCCGCCGGCTTATGCAATGGAACGAGATTGATAGTCACACGACTTTGTAACCACGTCATTGAGGCCAATGTTATGGCAGGTAGAAATGTTGGGGACCAGGTCTTCAAACCACGTATGGTCATGTGCCCTTCGCAAACGACATCTTTACCGTTCATGTTTCAGCGAAGACAATTCCCAGTGTCTGTTTGTTTTGCCATGACTATTAATAAAAGTCAAGGGCAATCTCTTTCACGAGTAGGGTTGTACTTAAGGAGGCCAGTCTTCTGCCATGGTCAGTTGTATGTTGCTGTCTCGAGGGTTACAAGCAAAGCCGGCTTGAAAATTCTATCTTGTGATAAGGACGGTCACCCACTGAACACTACAACTAATGTGGTTTACAAAGAAGTCTTGGAAGCATTAGCCTAGCAGGTTCATTTGCTTACATGTTGTTTAATATGCTTATTTTTAAATCTTATACTGATGTTGGTCTCATTACTTTCATTAATCAGGCCAATGACCTTCTCTTTCCGTTGGGTATCATGGTGCCATCCCTACATAACAACGGATTTGTCTTCCTTATGTAAGTTACACATTTTGGTTCATTCTTAAACTTTTTATATTTACATTTTAGTTTGTATATCATTTATTGTTAACCTATAAATGCTATCCATCATTCAAATTCATCCCTTTGTAGTCATCAATATTTTTTTTTCTTCAGGATTTGCATGGACGAAACTTACATCACCAGCTCGATCTGTGCCTTTTCTAAACATCTATGTCGTTCGATAACAATATTGTTGTTTTAAACTTTCCAAACATTTGTTTATATTTTATTTTGTCGTTCCTTATAATAAATATTCTATATTCTCTTTTTTTTTTCCGTCGCAACCGCGCCATGGTGCGGGTATTCCACTAGTTATACTTTAAATGAGAAGCAATTTTGCCACATGTCCTCTCCATGTTCAAAGTTATTTTTGGAAATATTATTTACATAATATCATTTATTATAACAACTATATTTTCTAATATTATTTTTTGTGAAAATTTTTCTAATATTAATTATCCAAGATTATTTGATGTTATACTTTTAAACCAATGAGATTAATTCAAAACTTTTATCTTTCACTATTTATTATTTAATTTTCTCTTTATCTCTTTAACCCAATTGTATTTTTTCGATTATTTTTAACACATTTACTAATCAATGGGTTTAATTCAAAATATTGTATTAAATTTAATGTCTATGATTAATATATATATCTAAATATTATTTATAAAAAATCGCGTCATGGCGCGGGAATCGTACTAGTTATGTACTTAATTTTTTTTTAGGGTGATTTTGCTAACTAGCCTATTTTGAACCTTTAATTAGGTGATTAGCACCCAAACTAATTTAATTAGGTAAGCTAGCACCCTCCCTAAATGGAGTATTAAGAGTCAACGTTGACCAACTCTTTCGTTTTTTTTTACAGCTGATGCCAATTTTTACCATGATGCCATTTTTACCGTGATGCTATTTTTCCGTTGTCATTTTTTATCGTTATGCCATTTTTTTATGAAATGTTTTGATGCCATTTTTCAAAGTAGTATTTTGATGCCAAATTTTTAATGACATTTTTCCCTTTAATGTGATGCCACTTTTTAAAGTAGTGCTTTGATGTCATTGTTCTAATGTAATTATTCGATACTATTTTTTTCATTATATTTTATTTTCGCTTTGATGCCACTTTTCTAATGAAATGATTCGATGACACTTTTTTAATGCCACTTTTTTCAAACCTTTCTGACATTTTTTGTTTACTGTGATGTCACATTGACCATTGATGCCATTTTTTTTTACTGTTGACTACTGATAACACTTTTTTTATGTCAATTTTTTGATGATCTTTTTTACCGTGATGTCATGTTTTTTCAAAGTAGTGTTTTGATGACATTTTTTCTTTCATATGATGCCATTTTTCTAAAGTAGTGTTTTGATGCTATTTTTCTAATGTAATTATTCGATGCCACTTTTTTAATCAAATCGTTTGATGCCACTTTTGTAATTCAGTAAATTGTATATCGATATATTTTCATTGATTCTACTTTTATTCACTGATGAGTGATGACACACTTGTGATGACATTCTTTGTTGATGATATTTTTATACAAATGATGACATATGAGCTTAATACATAATTACACTTCATTGATGACATCTTTTTATTGATGACAATTTTATTGATGACTTTTATTCATTGATGACACATTTGTAAGTACAATTAATTGATCTCAATCATTTGTGATGAATTTTTTTTTATAAAATTGGTGACATTGAAGTATGAAATGTGGAATCAAAATCGTGTCACCGAACAAGGCAATACGATCTCTTAAAATCAAAAGCTCGGAAGTTAATGATGACAACAAATTGTTTCTATTTTATTGGCCACTAAAATTTTCATCGCAAAAAGACATAGATTTTGTTGTGAAAATAGGTGAAGGATTCAAAAATAGCCTATGCGGGTGAACCCGCATCTATGTACTTGAGCACAACGCTCTACCAATTTGAGCTAATAGGCTTTAATTTAGCAATAATAAAACAAGTGAAAGGGTTTAGTTAGCAAAGGCAAGTAATAAACAAATACAAAAAATACATGCTCCGTATTGCCTAGTTTTTAGCAGGGAGGATCCTCTATTGAAATAGACCGCTTAGTGCTAAAATAGCCCGAACCAACCATCTATGTTGCTCAACATCAATTGCAATAAACCCAACTGACAGCTTCACTGTATAATGTTGGCCATATCCACGATCTCAATGAGTCGAAACACATACCCATTCGCCTAATACGACCTCATAAGTCGAGGACAATATCTAAGATATTTGACGGTATCAACTATACGAAGAAAAGTCTCACCTCTTTCAGAGTACTCTCCAGCTGCCTTAGCTTTCTACCAGTGCAGCCATAATTTTGTTCAACACACACCTTCAAATCATCCAGTATCCTGGCCATGAGATTAGGAACCAGCTGAATTTTTAAAACAAATGATACTAGCTGCCTGGAGTGCAAACATTTAACATTTGTTCACAAAGAGATGAGAACACAATTCAATTTACAATCCCACTCAGCAAGGCCAATTAAAGAGGAGTTTTACAACAGAACCTGTCACTGGGATCGACAAACGTCAGATCAGGGGCGAGCTTGAAGGTGCAGTCATAAGAGACGCGCGACGTCGGGGGATAAGATCTCGAGCGAGCTCTGTTGCTCGCGCTCATCGATTATCAGGTCGCCGGTGTAACCTAGCTAACAGTGCTAGCAGGATCTCGTGCAACATTCTCACATGCGATCTTGATGGATAATTGATGAAAAACCCTAGCAATCAAGATTCAACCTTTCCATTGTAATTAAGTAGCTGAAAATTGATCTGGAGCGCAACAAACCCTAATTCACCCCTCTTGCTGATCTAGCTTGATCAATCTAACAACATATCTCTTCCCTCCTACTTTATCACCCCCTCTATGAACTCTATCTCCTCTCATCACCATTCACTTCTCTCAAATCAGATCGGGTCACACATCTTCAACCCTAATTTTTAAAAAAAGCCCCAAATTAAAACATACCTTGCTCATCCTCTTGTTCCACACACCAGAATCATCGTCGCCCTGCCTTCCAGAGAGTTGGAAACCAAGGAGAATGACGAATCCCTCGCCCGATGGCACATGGATGCTATGATCGGCCCTTGCCACCATACTCTTTTTTGTTGATCTAGACTCAACATCCAGGGATTATCGTTGCTGCCTCTTCCCTTTTTCGTATCGATGGCGCCCGCACGAAGATGGCTCGATGGTCGATTGGGAGCATTGGTGAATCATTCGCCATGGAAGAGAAACAACGTGAAGAGGGAGAGAAAGAGCGTGAAGACGGGGAAGGTTAGAGCAACTAAAAAAATTTCAGAGGGGTACAACGCGACCAATAAAATTTTTAAGGGGGCTAAACACCTAATAAGGTTTTGTAAAAGGTCTTTTGGGCCAAAATTTCTCTTTTTTTTTACTTGGATTTTTATGTAATTCTAATAAGCTTTATATCTCTTGCTAATATTTTTTTAAATAAATGACCTATAAAAATCTTACTTTACTATATATAATTGTAAGAAGCTAACTTTATGTTTCCTACTATCAATGTAAAATGCAAACATAAAAACTTTACTTGACTACCATGTTTCTTGCTAATATTTTTGAAAATTTTATTTATATAAATATACAAACTAAAACACTTTTTTAAAAGAAAAAGTATAATTTTTGTTGTCATCAATCATTTTTTTTTATCTTGGTAATATGCATTAATACTCCTAAAATACTAATTTTTATTTTGGAAAAAGATTTATCTTTAATTGACATTAAATGAGCAAAAAAGCTTCTTTTACTAGTAGGTATAGGTATAGATATCTATATGTGAACAGATCTTGAGGTAGAGTCTCCTCGATGCCTTCTTGGATCATCTGCAGAACTTTCTTCATCAAGGGTCTAGCATAAAGAACATCATCAATGCACCAAAGTGCAACCATTACAAGTTTCCTTACGTTCTCGATGTCAGCTAGTGCTTCATCATTGCTTTCCACAAGTATGTCGATTCTCTCCTCCTTGTAGCAATCATAAGCCCAATTAGCCAATACCATTTGACTCTCATCCTCCATATCCGCCTTAAAACACCTTCTACAGTAGAGGATCTCCAACAGCAAAATGTCGTAGCTGTAAACATCCACCTTTGTGGTAATCGGCATGCTCTTGAACAATTCAAGCGCGACATACCCTTTTGTTCCTTTGATGCATGTAATCGTTTGAGTCTGATCCTTCCTCAGTAGCTTCACTAATCCAAAATCAGAAATCCTTGTTATGAAAAACTCATCTAGGAGAACATTCTGAGGCTTTATATCGCAATGAATTATCCTTGATGCCACACTCTTCGTGCAATTTATTCATGTTAGAATATTTATAAACATTTTATGTGACTCATGTGTCTATGTTTAATTGAGTATTTGGTCCACGTATGTTATGTTGTTGGATTTAATATAAGAGTCGAAACCGTGATGGATCGGTCTCGGTTAAAGAATTAAATCCGGGGGTAATTATGTACTCCCTCACCCCTTGCCTATAATATATTAAAGTTTGTCTTTCTCATAAAATTAATATAACGAGATTTATTAAAAGGAAAAAAGAAAAAAAAAGAAGAGAACGGTTATTCTTCTTCTTATTTTTAAACGGTCATCTTCATCTTCTCCTAACACACAAGAAAAATCCATGTAGAGAAAAGAGAAAGCTAGTAGAGAAGTCTCACCCATCATAGACAAAGTAAGGAGAAGGCTAAGGGGGAGAAGTTGATTCTCGATCCGTTGTTTCCGCTACGAAGACACTAATGGACTAAGATTAATCTTCGGTATAGAATTAGGGTTTGAATTGTATGAAATCTAGATCCTGTTTTTGGTTGATTTCATGATCGAAATCTAATAGAATTCTTATAATTGGTATCAGAGCAGATTTAGATTTCTCCAATTCAGCATTAAATTGATGCATCATGATTCAATCGTGTAAGGCAGTTAACACATCGGACGGTTTGAATTGTTGGTTGCTGACATGGCGTTGATTTGTCAAATTGCCTTCATCATGTATGCTGTGTTTGCAGTAATGAATTGCTTCTCGATTTCGAAAAGTGGCAGGATTAACCGCAGTTAACCGTAATGAATTGTCGTAGTGTACATGTATTGTTTTTATATTTTATAAACAGTAGCATGATTTTGCTTGGTCAGAAAGTCCATGAACAGTCCAAATTGCAATTGTCGAATTGCTGAATGTGTGTGCCGCTTTTATTGTACTGTTGACTTGATTTGTATAATTCATGAAAAGTTGAATCAAATTGCGGTTAAATTATATTAAGGTATTGAAGTTTGCCTAATTGTCGAAGTCATTGAATGGATTCAATTCATCTAAAGTTCCAGCATCATGATTTGTTTGTTGGTCTGACTTTGGCCTAAAATTAAAATAAGAGAAAAGATTTAACCTAATTTTGTATAGTATAAGAGTTGTACGTTATAAGGTTGAATCGCATTAGAATGGAAAAAGACCAACTACTGAAAAGGCAATTGCCCCAATCTGAATCACAATAACCAGTAAGATCAATGCAGTTCTGAGATGTGTATAGCAGACCCAGATTAGTGGTGCCCCGAAGGTATCTAACCACATGAAGAGCTGCATGCCAATGAGGGATGCGAGGAGAGTTCATAAACTGGCTCAGATGTTGAACAATAATCGTCCTACAAGTCGACGATATTTCTCTGGATCAGTGAGTTCCTCCCCACTATCCACTGTCACCTTCAACCCTCTAGACATAGGGAAGGAAGAAGGATTGCAGTCTTCCATTTGAGTATCTTGTAATATGTCCAAGACATATTTTCGTTGATTCAACAATGTGCCTTGTGCAGTTCTTGAGACTTCCAAACCGAGAAAATATCTGACATCCCCAAGGTCCTTAATTGTGAAGGCCTTATGGAGAGCAGATTTCAAATCTGAGATCTCAGTAACATTGTCCCCTGTTAGCAACAAGTCGTCGACATAAACAAGGACAGCAACCAACCCTTCAAAAACAGGCTTGAGAAACAGAGAATGATCAAAAGGAGACTGACAATATCCTTTACTCACAAGGAACCTGGAAAGCTCAACATTCCATTGACGAGAGGCCTGTTTTAAGCCATAAAGGGACCTCTTGAATTTACACACCTGGTGAGGAGAACCCTTTGAATAACCTTCTGGAATGCGTATATACACTTCTTCATCTAGAAATCCATGAAGAAATGCATTGTTGATGTTTAGTTGCATTATAGGCCATTTCTTCTTTGTAGCAATGACAATCAATAACCTCACTGTGGTAAACTTGGCAACAGGAGAGAAGGTGTGCTTGTAGTCCTTTCCCTTAATCTGATTATGCCCTTTTGCAACAAGCCTAGCCTTGAACCTTTCAACACTACCATCAGGTCGAATTTAATCTTATACACCCACCTACTACCAATTGCAGATTTTCCTGCAGGGAGGGATGTGAGTGACCAAGTTTCATTTGCATCAAGAGCTGCAAGCTCCTTTTGCATTGCATCTACCTATAGAGGTTCAACACTGGCTTGGGCATATGTCAAGGGTTCTTTGAGGGACAAAACATTGGCTAAAGAGGCAACATAATCTGGAGGATAAAAATCTGGATCATCCAAGGTAGTTGCCAAGAAGGAAGTAGAAAGGGACTGAGAGGAGTTGGGACAAATGAAATCTCTGAGATGAGTAGGCAAGTGAGGTTGTCTTGTAGATCTTCTAAGAGGAGGGTTAGGATTAGGCGCTGAAACAGAAGATTCTGAAGAGGCATGGTCAGGGGATGCAATTGAGTCATAAGAATCAACCACATTAGGAATATGAAGAAGACTGTCTGTGGGAGAGGGAATTTGGTCATGAGAAGAGGTGTTTGTAAGGGAATTTGGTAAATCTTGATCAGGGAAGTGAGTTGGATTAACCAAAGGTAAAGATGGACTAGTAGGTGGGGTAGACTGAGAAGGAAACTTGGAGTCTGTGTAGGGAAAAATATCTTCAAAGAACAACACATCTTTGCTCACCAGGGTAGTTTTGGAATCAAGATCATATAATCTGTATGCCTTATGATCCTGTGGGTACCCCAGAAATATACACTTTCCGGCTTTAGATGCAAACTTGTCTTGGTAGCTCATCTGACAAGAGCAAAGGCAAGACATCCAACAACTCTGAGCCTGCTATAATCAGGAACTGTCCCCATTAATATCTCATCAGGTGTTTCCCAATGTATGACAAAAGAAGGCATCAAATTAATCAAGTGTGTAACAGCTAATACACAATATCCCTAAATTTTCAAAGGCAAATTAGCAGCCAACCTGATTGCTCTAGCTGTTTCTACTAAGTGTCTATGCTTGCACTCAACACGACCATTTTGTTGTGGCACATAAGGCACATAGTGTTGGTGAACAATCCCTCAAGCTTCAAAAAACTCTGAGCATTTCAAAAGTTCAGACCCGTGATCACTCCTTACAGCCTTCACAGTGGTCCCAAACTGATTACCCACAAGAGCAACAAATGAACACACAACTTTGGAAACCTGCACCTTATCAGTAACCAAATATGTCCAAAATGCCCTGCTGTAATCATCCAAAATGTTAACAAAGTACCTAGCACCAGTCCTACTCTAAACTTTATATGGCCCCCATAAGTCAATGTGAATCAAATCAAATTTTGCATTAGCAATGGACTTGCTTACAATAAAAGGAATGGAAAGATGTTTGGCCATGATACAAGCTTCACAAAAAGAACTGTCACTGGCAGTAAAATCACATCCCTTGAAACTTGTTAGTCACCAAAGTGCCCTGGTTGTAAGGAAATTTAGACTTTGATTCATATTTCTCAATTGTTCATGATTGAAGGATGCTAAATGACATAAGAGTTTTATTAAACAATTGATTTTATGGACTATAATTCTTGGAGATCACTCAAGGGTGGATCATTGATTATCTATATAAAATACTAAAACAGAGGCCTGAAACGGGCTCTGGTGCGATCTCGTGTCCACAGAATTTTCTGGATTAAAGCGGGATTATTTTTGCTTACATGGCATTTTCTAGATTAAAGTGGTGTTATATTTCTGGCCCACATCAATTAATAAATGAATATAGTTAGCTAAAAACTTATCTTTTTAGATCAATAATCTATCCAATATAACTTGAATTAGTTGTTATACATATTTATTATTTTCATACTTTTGTTAATAAACTATATTATTTATTATTTTAAAAGATGAAGAAGGGATATTTGGTGCGTTATTCTACCTTTTAGATCAAATTGAATATAATATATTTATATATAGTCTTATTTTTGTGAGCCACGTCAATTTGATTTTATTTTTTTAAGCCACGTCAATTAATTATCTAATATAATATTTTAATATAATTAATATAATAAAATATAATTTATTAACAAAACGCGCAACCGCGCGGGTAACGAATACTAGTAGTCAATATTAAGGGGATGATTTATCACACCTAGAATGGGTAGTATGTATATCCAAAGATAACATACTTATTTATCTAATAGGTGTGGTGATTGTCTATTAAAGGTTATATATTTTAGCATCAATGATTGTATGTGTGTTTGAGTATTGCCCAAACGTTGCTTGAATACATGCTTTAAGGTTTATTGTCTAAATCTGTATTAAATTTTCAAAGCACTAATAGATAAGCCATGTATAAATGTTTGCAGCTTCATCAAATCTTTTTGCATCTACAAACTCTGTCGTGAAGTTCAATGGGCTCAACTGCGATGATTGGTCCGAACAGATCCTATTCACATTGGGTATTATGGTCTTGGACCTTGCAATCATTGCAGAAGTTCCGCCCGCTGCCATTACAGAGGACAACTCCAATGCAGAAAAGTCATTTTATGAGTTATGAGAGCGGTCTAACAGGCTGGGTTTGAGCCTTATGAGGATGACGAGGACAGAAAATCTTAAGCCATCTGTTTCTAAGATACAGAGTGCAAGGGAATTCTTATTTGCAATGAAAGAGTATTCAAAGTCGGATTTGGATGACAAGTCGATTGTAGGCAACATTATGTCTGAGCTAACTACGAAGAGATTTGACTGGTCTCAGCCTATCCACGATCATGTGATGCATATGTCCAATTTCGCAGCAAAGTTGTCGACCATGGAGATGAACGTAAATGAGACATTTCTTATCCAGTTCGTCATCAACTCTCTACCTCATGAGTTTGATCAGTTCCATGTGAATTACAACACCATTAAGGAAAAATGGAACATTAAAGAGTTAACGACCATGCTCGTACAATAGGAAAGGAGATTAAAGCAAAAGATGACAAAACAATCAATTCATCTCATGAGTCATAATGGTGCTAGCAGCAGTAAAGGAAAGCCATGTAGGAAGGACAAGAAGGATAAGGCTTCGCTGAAAGTTAGTGATGGTTCGTGTTCAGAAAGAAGCGAAGTGTTTCTATTGCAAGAAATAGGGACGTTTCAAGAAGGATTGTCCAAAAAGAAAGGCATGGTTCGAAAAGAAAGGTATTCATTATCGTTCTGTTTGCTTTGAATCGAACCTTATGGAAGTGGCTAATAATACTTGATGGATAGATTCTGGTGCTACTACTCATGTGTCTCGTATTGAAAAGGGATTCAGTACGATGCAACCTATAAAAGGAAGTGAACAATACTTGTTCATGAGGAACAGGATGAAGGCACGCATTGAAGGCATTGGGACGTACAGATTGATCATGGACACTGGTTGTCACATAGATCTTAAGAGTTGTCTCTATGTACTTGATTGTGCCAGAAATCTTGTTTCTGTTAGTAGACTGGACGATTTAGGTTTTGATGTTAAGTTTGGACATGCTGTTTTTTCATTGTACCAAATGATTACTTTTATGGTAGTGGTACTTTGATTGATTCACTTTACGGGTTCAATCTTGATGTTAAATTTTCTGAATCCATTATGTATGTTGAAAGTAATGTGGGAATTAAGTGTAGTGCATCTAATGCAAGTTCCGCTTACTTGTGGCATCAAAGATTAGGTCACATTTCCAAGGAAAGGTTAATAAGGTTGACGAAGAGTGAAATTCTTCCTCATTTGGATTTTAGTGATCTTGATGTGTGTGTAGACTACATTAATGGAAAGCAGACTAAGCACACTACAAAGAAACCAACCACAAAAAGTACTCAGCTTCTTGAGTTAATTCACACCGATATTTGTGGCCTATTTGACGTTCCTTCTTGGAACGGTGAAAGGTACTTTATCACATTCATTGATGATTACTCACGGTATGGTTACATATATCTATTGCATGAAAAGGCTCAGTCTGTGAATGTCTTGAAAGTGTTCATTGACGAGGTGGTGAGTTTTATGGTAAATACGATGAGAGTGGACAATGTCCAGGTCCATTCGCAAAGTTCCTCGAAAGTAGAGGTATTTGTGCGCAATACACAATGCCTGGTACACCTCGGCAGAATGGTGTTACTGAGAGGCAGAATCGTACATTGATTGAGATGTTTAGGAGTATGTTAAGCAATTCCACCTTACCTCTTGCATTGTGGACACACGCATTAATGACTGCGACATACCTGCTTAACCGAGTTCCTTGTAAGGCAGTTCCTAAGACCCCTTATGAACTGTGGACAGGAAGGAAACCCAGTTTAAGGCACCTTCGGGTTTGGGGTTGTCAAGCAGAAGTAAGGGTGTACAATCCATAAGAAAAGAAGCTTGATCCACGGACAGTCAGTGGTTTCTTAATTGGCTATCCAAAAAAGTCCAAGGGGTACATGTTTTATTTCCCTAACCATAGTACAAGAATAGTTGAGACGGACAATGCTAGGTTCATCGAGAATGGTCAAACTTGTTGTGCCAGTTATCGTATCATAACTTGTGGACACAATGGAATAAAAAGATGATGTCCAAATCCCACATCATGAGGATGTAGAGGATGAGTCAGTCACAGTACATAAAGAGAATCAGTAAGGGAAAGAAGATCCGCCATTCCAGATGATTATGTGGTGTATGCTCTTGAAGATAAATGTGACTTAAGCATTGATGAGGATCCGGTCTCATTAAGGAAAGCCATGGAAAGGGACAATTCTGATTTATGGTTAAATGCCATGAAGGAAGAAATCTAGTCGATGGGTGACAACAAAGTCTGGGATTTGGTTAAGTTGCCTGGAGGTTCCAGCACAGTTGTGTCAAAGTGGGTCTTTAAGACCAAACGAGACTCTCAAAAAGGAACATTGAAAGGTATAAGGCCAGACTTGTTGCTAAAGGTTTCGCCCAAAAGGACGACATTGACTACAAGGAGACCTTCGCTCCAGTTTCAAAGAAGGACTCCTTGAGAATTGTTTTGGCTTTGGTGGTTCATTATGATCTCGTGCTTCATCAAATGGATGTGAAAACCACCTTTCTTAATGGTGAACTAGATGAGGAAGTTTACATAGACCAACCTGAAGGGTTTTTGGCCATAGGAAAGGAAAACTCGGTGTGTAAGCGGAGAAAGTCAATATATGGACTAAAACAAGCTTCCAGACAGTGGTACTTAAAGTTTGATGATACTACCACGTCATACAGTTTTGTAGAGATCGTCGTTGATTGATGTATCTACATGAAGATTAGTGGGAGCAAGTTTGTTGTTTTAGTCCTATATGTTGATGACATTCTGCTAGCTACAAATGATATTAGCATGCTACATGATGTAAAGAAGTATCTCTCCGAGAACTTTGAAATGAAGGATCTGGGTGAGGCATCCTTTGTGATTGGGATAGAGATATTCCATAATAGAACACAAGGATGATTGGGATTGTCTCAGAAGAGTTATATTCAAAAGATCTTAGAGAGGTACAGAATGGATAAATGCTTTGCAGGGGTAGTTCCAATACAGAAAGGGGACAAGTTCAGTAAAATGCAATGTTCTAAAAATGAGTTAGAACAAAAGGAAATGGAGAATATTCCCTATGCATCAGTGGTGGGGAGTTTGAACTATGTTCAGACTTGTACTCGACCCGATATCAGCTTCGTTGTAGGAATGTTAGGTCGATATCAAAGTAACCCTGGATTGGACCACTAGAAAGCTACTAAGAAGGTTTTTAGGTACTTGCAAGGCACCAAGGAGCACATGCTTACGTATAAGAGATCCGATCACCTTGAGGTCATTGGATATTCAGATTCAGATTTTGCCGGATGCATTGATAGTAGGAAGTCTACGTTTGGCTACTTGTTCCTACTAGCTGGTGGGGCAGTATCATGGAAGAGTGGAAAACAGTCTGTCATTGCTACTTCCACTATGGATGCTGAATTTGTGGTATGCTTTGAGGCCACGATTCATGCATTGTGGATGCGGAACTTTGTCTCAAGGCTTGGGATTGTTGACAGTATAGCCAGGCCGTTGAGAATTTATTGTGATAACACCGCATCTGTCTTCTTCTCAAAGAACGACAAGTACTTGAGGGGTGCTAAGCACATAGAGTTGAAGTTCTTGTCGGTGAAGAGGGAAGTACAGAAACGTAGAGTGTCTTTTGATCATATTAGGACGGATCTCATGATCGCAGATCCGTTGACTAAGGGTTTACCGCCCAAGGCGTTCACCGGCCATGTAGAGCGTATGGGCATTATTGATAGACCCTTGCTATTATGATTTTAGCTTATTATGGTTATGACACTTTCTTTATACATTTATGGTTATGTTTCTGTATTCTCAAACATGTTATCATTATAGTGTTTATGCATACTTATAGTTTCTTGATGACATGTTGTTTGAGGCTTATAAGTGTCCTCATTTTTTTAAGGATAATTGAGTTTGGATTGTTCTGTGATACATGGAAGGAATCATGTCGCTCAATGACTTGTGACCGCCATGATCCGATCAGTTCTAAATTCTGTAAAGGTTTTTAATGTTATATGGACTTTATACATTATAGTTGTATATTTAAAGTTTCAATTAAGCCATTAAGTCGTCATACGAGCCAAGTGGGAGAATGTTAGAATATTTATAAACATTTTTTGTGGCTCATGTGTCTAGGTTTAATTGAGTATTTGGTCCATGTATGTTATGTTGTTGGATTTAATATAAGAGTGGGGACCGTGATGGATCGGTCTCGGTTAAAGAATTAAATATGGGGGTAATTATGCACTCCCTCACCCCTTGCCTACAATATATTAAAGTTTGTCTTTCTCATAAAATTAATATAACGGGATTTATCAAAAGGGAAAAATAAAAAAAGGAAAATAAAATAAAAGAAAAGAAGAGAACGGTTATTCTTTTTCTTCTTTTTAAACGGTCATCTTCATCTTCTCCTAACACACAAGAAAAATCCCTGAAGAGAAAAGAGAAAGCCAGTAGAGAAGTCTCATCCATCAGAGACAAAGTAAGGAGAAGGCTAAGGGGCGAGAAGTTGATTCACGATCCGTTGTTTCCGCTACGAAGACACTAATGGACCAAGGTTAGTCTTCGGTATAGAATTAGGTTTTGAATTGTATATAATCTAGATCCTGTTTTTGGTTGATTTCATGATCGAAATCTAATAGAATTCTTACAATTCAGACCTCTCGTTATCTCAAAGGCGAACTTGATTATTTGAGACCATCTGAGCCTTTGATCCTGGAAAAGGATGTCTGCCAAGGAGCCATTTGGCATGTACTTGTAGACTAAAAGTCGGAGCTGCTCCTCGTTCCCGAACCCTATCAGTTGGACTAGGTTCTGGTGGCCTGTCCGGGCTATGGCTCTAACTTCACTCTCGAGTCTCGAATGCTATTTGGTTTTCCTTAGCTAGGTGATTGAGCTAATTCACTGCAATAACATCCACCTCTTCGGAATCAAGTGATCCCTTGTATACCGTTGCAAAAGCACCTTAGCCAATCACCTCCTCGAATCCATTTGTAGCATCTCCCAATTCTATGTAACCAAAGTTTCTCATATTCGTTCTCGGGATGTCTTGGTGTGTTGAAGTTAATTTCTATTTCCTAAGAAGGTAGTAGGCTTTTATTTGGACAGTCTTAATTAACCCATAAAGCCCAATTTTGATTAAAGGGCTAGAAGTTTCGGGATGATGGCTGATCAATAAACCCTTTGGATTGGTCCCTGATTCGCTAGAGTTCTGTAACGGCCCGGATATAAATATCTGGGTTACGTTTTGAAGATTAGATACCTTCGTTCGGATCTTGCAATTCAAGTATGGTTTGAGGTTTCAAACCCTAAAAGATCAGTGTTTTAAAGTGGGGATTTCGAACCCCAAAACAATCGGAGGGCCGTTGAGTACCCTTAACCTGTCCTAAGGCTAAGTCGCGAAAATTCATTTTAGAGAAATGGTAAAAGCGGAAGTAAAGTACAACTTGCCACGGCGAGGCCGAGTCAAAACCAAATCAGTAAAACATATAATCAGAAATCCTTTAGCCCAATTAGCAGAGTTAGACAGGTTCTTCGCAATTATCCGGGAGGATTCCCACGCCATAGAAACATAGAGCAAGCATACCTAAAAACAATTTGTGCGAGCAGAGTCAAAATGAGTCCCCCCAATGCACTTTGTCCCACAAGCAAGCATACACATATGCTATACCTATAATAAAGATGCTCTAATGCAGTACAAAAATTTAAATCACACAAGCATGCTGGCAATTTATATAATATGCAGAAAAACTATAAAGGCGCCCAAAAAATGCCAAGTGATATATCCCTCTCCTACTCCGCCCCCTTTTTTATGAGCGGACCTGGCTAGCACGGTACCCATTTCCTCATGTTTGTGCACATAAACATGGTATCATCATCATATCATCTCATCATATCATATCATATCATCTCATCATGTCATATCATATCATCTCATCATGCTCATGCCCGATGGTGCTGGGCTATCATCTCATGTAACGACACGACTGACTCAGGACAAACCCGATGGGGCTGGGCTATTCTATGACCCTAGCAAAGACTCTAGGACTCACAGATAACGACCGTTTTGTTTTCAAACACACAGAGGAACTGAATGCTCAATCACAAGTGCAATCCTAGCATGATACAACATGACATGCTTAAATGCATATGAAGCACCTAGTATGTCATATGATCACAAGCAGGTGATTTCTCTTTTGAATCTAAGTAAGCTCATAAAGGAACTTACATGGAGAAGCGCGGAATCCAAGAAATAATCAGCAATAACAAGCAATCCAATCATGTCACAAATCACCTAGCATATAATATAAGATGTGCATAAGTCTACGTCTAAGTCGCATAAGGTGCCCCTAACTATCATACATAACTTTACATATTTCATGGGTCTCATTATCATCATCACCCTCATATCAACTCACCTCAGATCTTATCATATATCATCATATAATATCTCATATATCATCTTATATCATTCCATATTATCTCAAACTGGCATATCCCAGCACATTAATTTCTACCTCAACATATATCTTGAATGCCCGACAAATATCTCGAAACCCGCTCGCCCGACCGAATCCCGACTAAATCAAATTTAATCGAATTTTAATTCAATCTCAAGATAACGGAATTAAATAACTTTCAATCAAAACTCGGAGCTTAAATAAATTTTTATTAATACCCGAACTCAAAGTCGAAAATCAAATCCCGTCAAAATCCTAATTTAAAATGATGCCGGAAGGATTTTAAATTTTGAACTCGTGCTCGAGGACGATTTTTCTCCGCTTTTACAAATTGAAATAAATACTAACATATTTAATTAAAATAATAATATAATATATATAAAATATATATTCAGTCTTTACAAGCCATGTAGCAAATTAGTATTATGGATACTTTTTTTTACACTTCTGGTCTCTGGAATCCAGTCTGGACAATCTTGACTAGTCTTTACACTTGCTATTGGAGTTGTTTTCTAGGTACCAAATCAAAGCATTAACTTTTCTTGGTTGTCTAATGTCTATAGGTTCCAATCACAATAGTATTTTTTCTTTCCAAGCATATTGTTTTGCATAACTGATGTCTTGTGTGAGATAACTAAAATATGGTGGAAATTTCCTAGCAGGAAGAGTCCCCTTCTTTTCTTATCAAGATCGAATGATAGAATTGATAGATCATACCATAAATGGAGAGATGTTATCATTCTGAAGTGGTAATGTGCAGAGAGGACATATGTTTGATGAGTTGTGGAATAGCCTGACATGGTTTCTTCTATGATGTGATTTTTCTTTTCTGCATGCCTATATCAGCTAGAACTCTTTAGCATAGACTTATCTATCTGCTCTTTATAGTTGGATTGAAGTTTTCCCTTTTAAATTTCGTGCACAATCAGCATTATATTTGCTTTATTTTTCAAAATGGAAATTCTTTATGGGCAGGGCTGGTGAAGATAGGTCTAGGGCTCTTTATGCAAGTGTGCAAGCTTTGCCTGGGTGCTTGGAATGACCATGATGAGAGGAATGGTGGCTTCTATATATGCATGAAATCGATATGAAACAGCAAAGCAGCGAGGAGTTGTAAGATGTTTTTTCATATGTATTGTGTGTGCATACATCTTATCCTCTTAGTCTTAGCCACATTATGACATTTCAATGCAAAATATATTATATGTAGGACTCTTTCCCAATTTATTGCAGTATGATGATGCTGAGAAAAGACGGGAGATGGCAAAAAAATCACTAGAGCGAAACACTCATTATTATGAAAGATGGGCAACCAGCCATTCGGTATGTATAAGTCCATTGAATTTGGATAATTTCTAAATAATATATGTAATTTTCTACTGCATATATTTCATGAAGAATATCAGCAGGTCTGGGATGTGCATATATTTCATGAAGAAATAACATATAGTAATTGATTTCTTTCTTTCACTCATTTAACCGAGATACCATACTGTACGAAACGAAAGAATGAAATTATAACTGTGTGATTCTAATAAGCTATGATATATATGAAACAAGAGCAATCACTAGTAAGTACATATCTTGCTTTCTTGTAGGGAATGAGTATATCTGGTAAATAGCTTTTACACCTTGTGCTCTTTGAGTATCAAATGTTTTGATGCAATGTTGATCTACAAAAATACAGTTTGTTTTAACACTTTTTCTCTCATAAATTTTTAGGAATTCTACATGAGGCAAAAAGATGGGACTCCCATTAGCTATGATGCCGAAAAGAAGCGAGTGCCGAGTGGTTCAATGCTTTCAAGAAGCCATTTTGAGAAGAACTTATGAGGTATAATTGTTTTCTGCTCTCACCATTATAGACTTCCAAGTTCCCATAGTGAGAAGAGTTTCTTAGGTTCAGATTGATTTTTATTGTCCAATATAATTGCTTATATGAATTTTGATGCTTTCACATCTAAAGAATCCTTTAATTCTATTTCTGTTTGATCTTCAGGGAAAAGTTCCATTGTTGTCCCTAAAAGCCTCACATCAGTTCCATATATTCATCTTTGTATTAGTAGTTGTGTATGTGTTCTTTTGTGCAACTACCATGGTTCTCGGAGGACTGAAGATAACAAATACTATACTTAAATTCTTTTAAGATTTCTACTTTATCATTATTCTTAGAATTTTTATTAATATAAAACAGAAAAATAAGGATGCAGAACTATGAAGAAATTTATGGAACTTCCCTTATATTTCTAACTCCTATGTTTTCAATATTAACGGTTTCGTATACATGTACTGATATACATGTCCTTTTATTGTTAATAGTAGTTAAAACAATGATCGGGCATTTAATGAAGGGATGAGATTGCTATAGTTTTTTTTTTAAAAGATTAGTAGTTTAAAAGAAATGTTTCCCTCTCTTATCCATTTTTGCAGCTGTCACTCTCAAGTAAAGTGTGTTGGTGCATCAATGGGAGAAAGATTCCATTGGCGAACAAATTACCGGCTACAACATCGGTACCTTTCCTAACGATGAATTTGAAAAATTCCCTCTTCTTATGTGTGCACGACTTCATGTGGGCTATGGCAGTTAGGGCTTGAAATAGGAAGTTCTTATTCTAGAGTTGCATAGTCCATATCCTACACGATGGCGATCTTAATGAAGTGTTTGCTTGTCCATTTATTCTTAGGTAGCCAAGCTTAAGATTCTCTGTGAGAGCTTCTTCAAGCTGAAGTATGTTAAACTGAAATTGCTTCTACAAGAAGAGGTATTTCTTTGTATAAGGGTTTCCAAACATGAAATATGTTAGTATGCTTTAAGTAAATAGCTAACTTTGATCTGCTGCTGCTATGGCGTCTCCATGAGCTTGTTGTTGCTGATTTGTGGCTGCCTCTTGATATTGGTCAGCTTTCTTCCTTTCATCTTCAAGCTTCTTCTGCAGCTTCTCATTTTCTAAGCTTTATTGCAGCATGAGCCTGCGCCACCTCTTCCTTGGACACCATTTTTAGGCTATTTGGCTTAATTTCTTATCTATATTTTCATTGATTTTTATTCATTCAATTCTACTCAGTGAATTGGTTTGATGTTTCGAATCCAAGATTCGATTGGTGTTCATGTGCAAAAAACTCATGATTTGATTGGTGTCTCTGAAAATCTTTTGAATTGGTTTTTGATGTTTCTGGAAATCTTATGCCTCTAGTCGTTATTTGGTGGTTGCAGTTGTAGCAATAGAAAACAAGTAGATCATGGATTCATACATCACTTACATTGTGTCTGCTTATTGTTAGTCACTTGGGCAACAAAATTTTATTTTCAGTGAATTTGATTGCTTGATATGAAGATGTAAATGCTCTATTTGATCATATTTGCTGGTTTTTTTCATCCAGTATATGTAGAGTTCAAATGCCATTTGATATTTAACAATATCATCTTTGAATGATACTCTTTTCTGGTGTTAGGTGGAGGCTCACATTTGCTTGGTGAAGTGTTGAGATGCAGTGAAAATCATGTAATCTGGTGACATGGTGAAGATCAAGTGTAAATTATGTAGTTTTAGACATTTTTTTTGTTAAAACGTAGTTTGGAGATTTTATTGTATATGTAAATTTTATAATTATGTATATTTATTTTATATAAATTATGTATTTTTAACATTTTATTATATATGTAATTTTTTTTATAATTAATGAAATTTTATTATATATGTAAATTGTGTATTATTTTTAAAAAAAAAAACAAATATTGGACTTTTTAGCCCGGGTCTAAAGAATCCGGGCTAAAAACATGTTTTTTTTTATTTTCCACTCACACTTCAGCTACGACTGCTTGCCGTGACAAATGTGTTATGCCTATCGTTTGGGGTCGCCTTGCCGTTGCTTTAGCCGTGGCTATTATTCTTGCTACGGCTAGTAGCCGAAGCTACCGAATTTTGCCACCGCCCTATTGGCTACGCCCCTATTTGCTGTCGCAGAGGCGAAGCTAGATGCCTTTTGCCACCCTATTATGGGCTTTTGCCATAACATTTTAGCGAAGCAAATTTAATCTTTTTTTGGTAGTGTATTTCTGTCACCTTTCTTCACTGAGAATTAAAGATCATGAAGGTTTTTAATGCAAGTGCGAGTTGTCACGTGAGCCCAAAACATTTGCAACTAGTGTTGAAACTTAGCTTATCTTATAATTTGTTTTGGCATTAGAATGTATTTCCCGTCAACAGGTAGCTTTAAACCGTCCATGTATATTTAGTGTATGCTAATGTGTGGCGAATTTAAATTTTTAGCTTTAATTTATATGATTTCTTTAATGAAGAGGCTTATAGATCAATGTAATAATTTAAGCCTTTATGCTGTATTTTTCGACTATAGACCATCCTATAAAAATTGTACCTATAGTTTGAACTAATTTCTTCATGATGTTCAGTTTTCTTGGTGTATCTGATATGTGTCTTATTGGGTAGTTACTAAACTTGGTGAGATGGTATAGTTACGTTGATGGTTGCTATGATAAGGAATTTGTAGAACGAAATGAAACTTGTGCATCTAATTTTTAATTAGGCTAATAACGTATTCTAAATGGAATGGGTTAGTTATGAATTCAGTACTGGCCCCATCTTAATGATCTCATTCCATATGTTAAACCAATTTGACTTTCCCACTCTTTTTTTTGGGGTTGTTTTCTGATTGAGTTAGGTGATCTATATGGTACAGCTTGTGTTATTTAACCATTACTTTGCTTGAATATGTGAGGATAAGGAACATTTATAATTAAGGTTAATGCAAAACTTCTTGTTGTAGTATTCTTGTTAGCATGCAACGAAGGAAGGTGGGAGGAAGTGCACGTCTGCGAATGGCATGGTTGCACCGAAGGTAGCTACCGTTGTATTAACTAATTTACTCCCGAGTAGTGTTGTCGTGTTTGTTATGAATGGTGATCAAACGGGTAGGCAGCAATCATTAAAGCTAAGGAGAAGGTTAAGGAGTATGCTCTCATGTTTGTCCCAACAGATGATGTACAAAATGAGGCCCTGACTGGGGAAATAAGTGGAAGTTCAGGAACATATGCACAAAGGGAGAGCTGAGTGCATTTGGACAGCTAACTTGCAATGTTTTTGGAATAAATTCTGATTTGTTTGGAGTGTCATGATCAAGATGTGACAATATAATTGAACTAGTAGATGGTGGAATATGCAATTCTGCACTTGTTGATGCTTAGGATGAGTTTATCAATAAAATCGAGGGTAATAACTTGTGTTTTTATATGTATAATTCTTGGATGGGTATATTGATGTCACCTTTTATTGATTTCAGTGATTTTATATTATATTACTTTGTTTTTATATGTGAAATAAGGTAACAATAGTTTGATTCCACGCTTTAAGCTCTTATGTCATTAATTATATAAAATTGTAACTATAAACAGTTGTGATTAATGAAGTGTAATAACAAATGTCATCAATGAATAAAAATGTAATAAACATGTCACCACAAATGATTACATCAATAAAGTGCAATCACAAACGTGTCATCAGTGAATATAAGTAGAATCGATGAAAATATATCGATATACAATTGATTAAATTAAAAAAAGTGGCATCAAATAATTACATCAGAAAGTGGCATCAAAACACTTCTTTGAAAATGTTGCATCAAATTAAAGAAAAAGATGTCATCAAAACACTATTTTGAAAAAAAATATGGCATCACGGTAAAAAAATATCATAAAAAACTTGACATAAAAAAAAGTGGCATCAGTAGTCAACAGTAAAAAAATGGCATTAACGGTCAACATGGCATCACAGTAAACAAAAAATGTCATCAAGATTTAAAAAAAAGTGGCATTAAAAAATTGTCATAAAACCATTTCATTAGAAAAGTGGCATCAAAGTTAAAATAAAATGTAATAAAAATAGCATAAAAAAGGGTAAAAAAATGTCATCACAAAAAATGTCATCAATAAAAAAAATCCAAATGAGTTGGTCAACGTTGATCAGTCAATGGTCAACCGTTGACCAATCGATGGTCAACCGTTGACCAACCGTTGGTCAACGGTTGATCAGTCGTTGGTCAACGTTGATTATCTTTATAAATAATACGGAGTATATTATAATTATAAATAAAAGAATTAAATTTTGTAATAAATTCTACTGGGCTCGCACTAGTTTCCATAAAAAAGTAAGCAACGGATATAAAATTCGATCTTTAATTAAACATGATAATAGAGGTTCTTAAAAACAAGATAATAGACGATCGAATATCCGATATACTCCGTGTCATTGAAAAAAAAATCAGTAATTGTACATGGAACTCGTCTGCAAGCGATCCAGTTCGTATCACCTGAACAGTACTATAATTAAATCGCAAGTCAAACCGTGACAACAGCACATGTTCCCCACACACCAAGATACTGTATATATCTATTGCCTAAGTAGAGGTGGGTGCATAAGTCTACATCTAAGTCACATAAGGTGCCCCTAACTATCATACATAACTTCACATATTTCATGGGTCTCATTATCATCATCACCCTCATATCAACTCACCTCATATCTTATCATATATCATCATATAATATCTCATATATCATCTTATATCATTCCATATTATCTCAAACCGGCATATCTCATCACATTAATTTCTACCTCAACATATATCATCTCACAATTCATTTACCACGTAACGGCATATATATCTCATCACATTAATTTCTACCTCAACATATATCATCTCACAATTCATTTACCACGTAACATCACATCATATCTCATATAACATCTCATCATGCCTCTATATCATATAATATCATGCTTTCCTTTATATCAACACATCGTAATATCATTATTCATACTTAACAATTATATTGATATCATAACACGTCATAACATGCTTATCATATCAAGATCTCGTCATTGATCATATATCATAAAATATCATAGCAATATCAACATATCATAATTTATATACACACAAGGTAGACAAGTAAGTCAACTTCCCAAGATTTTCCAAAACTCTTTAATTCTCCAAATAAGTCAACTTAATAATCAAACACTTCTTTTAAGTCATACTTAGCCAAAACCCGACATTAAACATTTGAATCCTTAAACTAATTTCCCAAAATTATATTATTAATAAAATGATCCCAGCATATTGGTTTTAAGACAACAAATCCATTTGAGAAACATTTCTAAAATACAAGTTTAAAGATCATCACCAAAATAGCTTAACAACAACTAGGTTTTGTAAGATGCCCTTTCGACACGTTTTAGAAGATTTCAAAATACCTTTTAAGTAATTTAGCAAATAATATTTAAACCAAAATAAATAACTAAATCATTTCATTTTTATTAACCCATATTTATAAATTAACATTAAATATATCACATTAAATATATTTAAACACACATATAAAAATCATAATAACATACTATATCTCAAATACTACTACTTTTTAAAACACTTTTAATATATAATAATTTTCAGAATATATATTATCACCAAAATCAGAATAATAATAACAATAATAATCTAATAAATAACAATTATATAAAACTATATAATAACATAATCATATAATATCACATATACATAACCCACATATAAACATAACCAATAAGACCCAACAGCCCAAAAGAGAAACCCGACCCACAACCCGGATCCAGCCTAATCCCACTCCCAATCTGATTTGCAAAAACCAAACCGGATCCCTTTTTAATTTAAATGAGTGAACCGACCCCAAACAAATCAAAAGAAGGAAGCAGAGAACCGGACCCGATGCACCGTTCATCCATCTTCTCCCCCCCGCCTCTCTGCTCTGCTCTCGCTCTCCGCTCTCTCGCTTGCTTGCTCCGCTCTCTCTAACCTTGCTCGCACAGCTCCCCCTCTCATCCTCGTGCCGCCCTCGCTCGAATCACACTCGCCACTCCTACTCTCGATTCCGGCTCACTCGCCCCCGTTCTCTGATGATCTCTCTCACTCTTGGCCAGGTTAAACAAAAGGAACCGAGAACACACATGCATCAAACAATGGAAGACAAAGGGAGGTTAGGGTGCTCACCGAGGGATTGAAGCTTCGCTGGAGATTTGTCGGAAACTTCGATGGGCTCGCCGGAGTTCGATTTGGGTCGTCGACGACTCGGGGGAGCTCTCCTCGGACCTGGGTTGAAGGGTTGGTCAAGAAAGGTGGAGCTTTCGAGGTGTTTTAAATGAAAATGGAGGAGGGAAGTCTTACCCGGGAGCTCGGTGAAACAAGGGAAGCGGCTTGGGTTCGACGTCGGAGGTGGGTCGGCGTGGGCTCAGTGGTGCTCGACGGTGCTCAGCCGGTGCTTAGAGGCACTCAGAGGTGCTGGGCTACGGCTCCGGTCTCGGACAAAGCAGGGGAGGAGGTGCTCGGTTGGGCTGCCGGCAAGGAGCCTTCAACGGGGTTGTGCTCGAAAGCAAACAGGGAAAATGAAGGGGGTGTATTTGCAGCTTAAGTTCCAAAAGAAAAGGAGAGGGGATGGTGGTGTGTTTGGTGTAGAAATTGAAAGAGAAGAGAGATGGGGAGGGAGGAATGTGGGATGAAATAAAAAATGGGAGAGTGTCTGAGTGTTGAGGGATTGTTGTGTTTGATGAAATTAGGGAGGAGTTTTGGTTGAATGGGAAAACAGATGGGATGATTTGGGTTTTGGGTGGTTGCTTTGTGGGTTACAAATTTGAATCAGATGGGGAGAAGAGCTGCTATTACTGCATGTAGAAAATCAGTGGGTTTGGATGGTGTTTTGGCCTTTTGCCATCCATAGAGAAAAAAGGTAGGGGAGGAGGAGTATAGGAGGTGTGGTTGTCTTGCCAAAAGGGGTAAAAGGGATAGATGTTGTTATTGTCGAGCATGGAGGGAGAGGGGCTGCCTTATGATTGAAAGTGGGGAAAGAATCAAAGTGGAGGAGTGGGTAAAGTGGTCCCCAACGTTCAAATACCCGAAATCAAAACTCAAAACCCGCTTTTTCGACCTTATCCCGTTGTAACTCAAATTAAGTTTTAAATTCTCAATTCCGAGATAATAAATTTCATTGCTCGGGAATTAATAATTGGAGTCCGAAAAAATATTCCAAGTCTTGACCAAGAAAGCAGAATAAAATCCGTTTTAGAGTCAAATTTAAAAATTATGCCGGAATTTGCATCGAAAGTTTAAATGGAATCAATTGCTCGAGGACAGAGGTTCTCAAAATTTCTTGAATCAAAAATCAAATCCAATATAATTCGATATTTAAATAAAATAATGATTTAAATTTTCGGTCTTTACACCATCCACCTCTAAAAAAAAGTCTCATCCTCGAGACTAAAATCATCTTTAAAACTGATCAAGTCTTTTCAAAACACGGAATCAACCAAAATCTTTCAAACCTCAGGTTAATCCTTACTATGTCAGTCAATCAAGCTTCAGAACTCAGGGGGTGAAATCATCCACCTCTAAGGGCTAATCTCATATTCTCTTCCTAGGTTCATTTTTCAAAGATTGGTTTCAACTATCAATCTTAAGATATCATATATCAAAATAATCAAGCCAAGCTATCAAGTTTCATCATGTTTACAAGCATATCAAGGGTGGTGCCCTACCAGTATCATGCAAGCAAGTCATCACTCATCAAGAGGCTCATCGCCAATCACTTCATATCATCATATATTCTGTACATAACTATCAATCATATGAGCACAACGGCATAGAGATAAACATCAAAGAATACATATCAAAACAAGGCACTAGGCTCCACGTAAGACGCGAGTAGCTCATCTGAAGTATCTCCACAACTAGCGCGAATACTCTCATTAGGACGCACTACCAATGAATGATCGGCCTCAACATGGAGGTGAGAATAGTCAAGAATGTGGCTAGGATGAGGACATATCGACGAAGCTGAGACACAAGAAAGACATCGTGCACTTCAGCTAAGGACGGGGATAAAACTAAGCGATAAGCTATCTCTCCAGAACCTCAAAAGAATCAAGGCTTGCCTATGATGTCAAAATGCCTAACCCCTCGGGTGGCGATACTCTCGTCCATATGTGTGGTCCCACATCGAAGATAATCTCGGTCCTCGTCAATGCCTCATAACTCGTGAACATACTGCTAGAATCTCGAAGTGAACTGTCCATTTCTGTCGGGAACTATCCTCTCAGGAACTCCATAGAGCCTCGAAATCCGTCAGATGAACTCCTCAGCTAGCCTTGAAACATGCCAAGTCTCTTGAATAGCGATGAAGTGCGCCACTCGCATATTTCTCTGCCTCAAGTCCTGGGACCGGTGGGTTATGGGCCCACCATGCTTCCGCTGCACCGCTCGAGTACTACCAAACTGACAGTTCTCTTCTCCATGTTGTCGTTCATCGAAAGTAGCATAAGGTTTCAAAGATAGGGAAAGACAAAAGCGGACAACCCGAATCCTTTACGGAACCAAACACGGCCAAGACTGACGATGACAAGACGAGAAGACAAGATCCCAACCCAAGAATGACAATGGTGCCCTTATGGAATTCTATGAGGTTCTAATTGTGGCAATCAAAACACATATCAATCAATCATGAAGCATACTAGTCGCATCAATACACACTAACATGTACCTATCTTGATGAATAACGACAACACACATTGGTAGAAAGGAACATGATAGAGTTCTACACGGATATACATATGAGACAATCTAGCTACCTATCATTCCTCAAGTAATAGACAAGCTCGACATATTAATAATCACGTGTGCATGAATTCAACAATAGATATGTTTGGTACAAGCCAGGCAAAACATATTATTATAACAGGAATTGATGCAGGGAAAGTCGTTGATTTACCTCATCAAAAATAATTCCCAAACAAACAAACTAGTATAGTATGCAAGTAAGGGGTCGAACCTTAGAAAATCAAGTATTTCTAAATTTTGTTTATTTATCAATATAAAAAGAAAAGATTTTTATGAATGAAAATAAAACAAAATAATATTCACAAAAAAAAATAAAGGATAGGAGAAAAGCGTTTCCACCTACAAGTTCTCGACTTTGGTTGGTTTTATTGGTCAGCGAATCCTTTTCAAGTTATTATCGTTTCCTATGAATCTCTCCCATCTTGGTTTAAATAGATTAAAATTCCTACGGGTCCAATTAATCCCTTACACCTCAATGCAACCCTAACACGGTCAAGATTTAACAAAGAGATAGCAAATAGTCCCAAGAACTTGAGCATATAAATAACACCAATTAAACACGGTAAATCAATGTTTAAGATATATGTCAACTACCTACATAATCATGCTTCAAACATGAAATCCACAATCTTATGCGTGCTACTATGGAAATAACACAAATACGAAAGTATTAAATCCTAGCAAGAAATCAATATTATCAAGGTAGCTAATCAAGATAACATCAATAACATAATCAATATCACAAAAAAAAGTTGAAGGAATTAAAGAGGAAAAATAAGTTAAATTAGAAACTCACAAACCACCAACCAAGTCTCGAAAGTGTAGGCGAAAACTAGAAAATTAGTCAAACATTGCTTACCTAAGCTCTCTTCTCTTCAATGGTGATTGCTCTACTTGAATGTATCAGAAAACTAACCCTAAACATCCCATTTATAACCCTAAAGTTCTGAATAAACAAGGTAAAAGATAGACAAATAAGATAGAATCTTCCTAAATAAACTAGATAAAACATAGACTTTCCATGTTTAGTTCAGCGTTAGATTCCGCTGGCAGCGAAAAGATTTTCGCTAGCAGTGAATTGCCTTGGTCGACCTTCTGTTGGATTTTCGCTAGCACCCCGCTACCAGACTCGCTAGTAGCAAATATCCATGCCTTAGAAATTTTCCAAAACTCTTTGGTTCCACTGCCAGCGAAGATTTCCGCTGCCACGAAAGCCTCCTTCCGCTTCAGCGAGACAACCCTTCCGATGGAGCGACACACTCGCTGGCAGCGAGTCACCATTCGCTGGCAGCGACTCATGTTGCTTGCTCGTTGACTCTTGGGATGACTCAACTCACTGGTAGCGAGTCGGACTCGCTGGCAGCGAGTCGGACTCGCTGGCAGCGAGTCGTGCTGCTCTCTGACTCCACTCGCTGGCAGCGAGTCCTGCTCAGACACTTGCTAGACATGATGTCGATGATTTGATCCGCTGCAGCAAAAAGTGATTCGCTGTCAGCAAATTTCCAACAGAACACCATCATGTAGATCATTGAAAGAGTTTTCCAACGCCTGCTCATATGTGTCGATCGGACATCCGAGGCCTCCGGAAAGTGCATTACAAGTTCAGCTCGCCGGGCGGACAACTTTCGCAACTCGCCCTTGTTTTCGCTATTAGACCTCGATTTCATGCTCCTTTGCTCCTTAGGTTGTTCCATGCTTTTTGGGACTTCTTCCTTAAGCTTTCTCAAGTCTCGCCTTAGCCTCCCTTAGCTCTGTTCCTTGTGTTCTTTGCCTTGGATCTACGAATCTACATAAAACCTTTGAAATAGCGTAGATTCCGAACTTTTCCACAAAATGAGCGTTAATCTAATTAACACTAAAACATGATTATATAACAATGAAATGCACCTAAACTAATCTATAATGCCTATTGGAATACGCCTTATCAAACTCCCCCACACTTAACATTTTGCTTGTCCTCAAGCAATGCAAAAACAAGAGCAAAACCATCATACCACAAATATGATCTTCAAGCACTAGCCTTGTCAAAAGCAACATCAAAGGGTAGGAGCCATGAGCATGAAAGTTAACATCCTAGCAAGTATATGAGCGATTCAAAGTCAAAGGCACATCTAGTCCAACCTGACCGGGATCATGTGTTTACTCTCACTCTCATGTGTTTAGGCTTAACAATGTATCTCTCAACTCAATCGAAAATGCAAAAAGCTACATAGAAATTGTCACATATATCACATATTCTCCACCGTGAATGTCATTACTCACAAGCAACATCAAGAGGTCTTTTATCAAGATTGTAATGGGGCTTGATAAGAAATTAAGGTAGGAAAATATTTAGGCTTGTGGTGCTAAAAATCCGGGAAAAAGGGATCCCTAAGAACAACCGGAAGAACACTAAAAACCAAATACTTCCAAAACCAAAATAACTCAAACTTTCACTTCAAAACACTCAACAAAAGAACTTTCTCTCAACCATACACATTTTTCTAACTCTCACATTCATAATAAAATAAAAGGCTCTTCATTCATTTTTTTTCTTTTCTTTTTCACTTTTTCACTTTTTTTTTTCCTTTTTTTTCTTTTTTTTTCTAGAGCCAAAAATACAATAATGCACAATGTGAGGAATAAAACCAAAATTACATAATCATCCAAAACTTGTAACTCTCTTAACAATTTTTTTCCACTCGACTAGATCAATCATTTACCAACTCTAATCCCAATTCCTGGATAGGGTAAGGCTTATCATCGGCTAAGGATAAATTTTGTGGAGCTTCAAAGAAAAGGCCAAGGCTCAAATTTGGCTACAAGCAAAGGACACATATGTAGGGTGAATATGAGTAATAATATGGCTAAGAAAATCATGCCTCTATCATTTGAAACTCATAAGCAATAGACATATAAATTCGGCCTCAAACATAGATAACAATGTCAATCTCAAGAGGTAATTGCATAAGGAGAGTATAAAGTCACACAAGAAAACAAAAGGGAATAAATATGATGAAAATCCCAATAAGGCCAAAATTTCTCACTAGGACAAGTTTTTGTTGGATTTCAATAATACCCAAGACTAAGAATCATACTTGCTCAATTGAACTAACAAGTCATGCTCCCATAAAAAATCATCTCAAGTATGTGACAAGATTAGCCAATTCAAACATATTATGGAACATATATGGTAAGACTCATAAAAATAAAATAGAGGAAACTAAGGCAAGATAAGTATTTGAATAACACATATATGCAATGCATGGTATTTTTGGATTTTTTTTAATTTACTCAATTTTTTTTTCACTTTCTAATGCAATAAAATAACAAAAAAATAAACATGAATGCATAACGGGAAAAATAAACATGAATGCATAACGGTAAAAAAATATGAATGCATGAATCTATGAATACAACCCTCCCCCACACTTAAACTCTTCATTGTCCTCAATGAAAATCAAAGACAAAAATCATAAAATTATGAGAGAAAGAGGGTAAAGAATAACTCACATTTTTGGAAAAGTTTTGGTGGCGAAGAGGATGAAGATTGACAACAACAAGCTTGGAAGAAGAACAATGAAGAATGAAAACGACGAAGACTGACGATCCATGAGCACGAATGAATGAAGATGACAAAGAATGAATAAAATGGGATGCGACGATAACAGATGAAGACTAGGCATGAACCACGGGCGCGTTTGATCAGGCTGCGGGCGTGGCTAGTGGTGGCTTCGGACATCGGGCATCGCTGCTGGATTCTCAGTGAGTATTGGTTCGCTGCCAGCGAATGAAATCAGTTCCTATGTCATCTTGGCTGTTGGAATTCGCTGCCAGCAGATGAAATCAGCTCTTGTGTCATCTGGGTGGTTGAACTCGCTGGCAGCGAATTCGGATTCGCTGGCAGCGGATTCAGCACAGAATCTCTATTCTTCGATCTTCTTCCCTCTTCCCTGCATGGTTAGCTTAAAGATATCCGAAAAAAATCTATCTAACATATAAAGGAATTCTAATTTATTAAATGAAAAAACTAACTAACTAACTAGCAATTGAAATAACTAATTTAGGAAAACTTACCTCGGGTTGCCTCCCGAGAAGCGTCCTTGTTCATCGTCATAGACTCGACGGTTTATTTGCCCTTGTGTTCAAGACTCACTCGGACATTTCCAACGCCCTCTTTAGCAAATCAAATTCCGGTGCACACCATCTAGGTAGGCGGGCACCACATATGAAAAAGCCGAAGTGAAAGGGGTTGATGTTGAAGAACGTCCTCAACTCATCAAATGCTCGCGCATGACTTCCCGCCGAGGGTAGATAGTACCACCAACACAATTCCGCTGATGATTTGTTGAAGTAAAGCTCCCAAGGATCTACATATTCACCAAAATCCACAAAAGTGTAAGAAATATCATTACCTTGCTCGAGAGCCACAAAAATCGGCTATGGACTTGGTTCCTCAATCGCTGAGTTAGGGATGATTTCTATGGGTGGAGTAGGTGCCAAAATACATGGTTCCTCATGCGTGCACTCATGAGACTCCATGTCAAGGGGCATCGGGCTCCCTTCTCCATCTTGGATTGAACCATTGGTGCTTGTGTCTTGACTTCCCTCATGTATCTCGCCCGCCATTGGTTTGAAAGGTAAGGGTATGGATGCCAACTTGTAGTCTTCTTCCACCTTCGCCATATCACCCATGGAAAGGAAAAGATCCCACAATTTTGGCCAATCCATACCGTAAAAGCCTTCCTCTTTCAAAGAATGGGTGAATTCTCGTATCTCGGGAAGCATGCCATCTTGAACGCAAAGTATTTTTTTTTATCAAATCATCTTGGATACCTCTTGAAGCACGGTCGTCCACTAAATCTTGCACTCTTGCGAGTTAATGGTGAAAGTATTCTCCCTGGTATTGCCATAACTCCAACTCCATTGCAAATAATTCATAACGAGGTGTCGTGAACCGTAAGATAGGTCCACGATGGGGTTAGATATATAAACAAAAATTAATAAATATACAAAATAAAGAAATAAACTTGATTCCCCGGCAATAGCGCCAATTTTGACGCAGGGAAAGTCGTTGATTTACCTCAAACAAACAAACTAGTACAGTATGCAAGTAAGGGGTCGAACCGTAAAAAATCAAGTATTTCTAGATTTTGTCTACTTATCAATATAAAAAGAAAAGATTTTTATGAATGAAAATAAAATAAAATAATATTCACAAAAGAAAATAAAGGATCAAAGAAAAGCGTTTCCACCTACAAGTTCTCGACTTTGGTTGGTTTTATTGGTCATCGAATCCTTTTCAAGTTGTTATCGTTTCCTATGAATTCCTCCCGTCTTGGTTTAAATAGATTAAAAGTCCTAAGAGTCCAATTAATCCCTTACACCTCAATGCAACCCTAACACGGTCAAGATTTAACAAAGAGATAGCAAATAGTCCCAAGAACTTGAGCATATAAATAACACCAATTAAACACGTTAAATCAATGTTCAAGATATATATCAACTCTCTACATAATCATGCTTCAAACACGGAATCCACAATCTTATGCGTGCTACTATGGAAATAACACCAATACGAAAGTATTAAATCCTAGCATGAAATCAATATTATCAAGGTAGCTAATCAAGATAACATCAATAACATAATCAATATCACACAAAGAAGTTGAAGGAATTAACGAGGAAAAATAAGTTAAATTAGAAACTCACAAACCACCAACCAAGTCTCGAAAGTGTAGGTGAAAACTATAAAATTAGTCAAACATGGCTTACCTAAGCTCTCTTCTCTTCAATGGTGACTGCTCTACTTGAATGTATCAGAAAAGTAACCCTAAACATCCTATTTATAACCCTAAAGTTCTGAATAAACAAGGTAAAAGATAGACAAATAAGATAGAATCTTCCTAAAGAAACTAGATAACAGATAGACTTTCCATGTTTAGTTTAGCGTCAGATTCCGCATGCAGCGAAAAGATTTTCGCTAGCAGCGAATTGCCTTGGTCGACCTTCTGTCGGATTTTCACTACCAGACTCGCTAGCAACGAATATCCATGCCTTAGAAATTTTCCATAACTCTTTAGTTCCGCTGCCAACAAAGATTTATGCTATCGCAAAAGCCTCCTTCTGCTGCAGCGAGACAACCCTTCCGCTGGAGCGACTCCACTCGCTGGCAGCGAGTCACCATTCGCTGACAGCGACTCATGTTGCTTGCTCGTTGACTCTTGGGATGACTCAACTCGCTAGCAGTGAGTCGGACTCACTGCTAGTGAGTCGTGATGGATCTTGGACATGCTCCTCTCTAACTCCACTCGCTGGAAGTGAATCCAACTCGCTGGCAGCGAGTCCAACTCGCTGGCAGCGAGTCCAACTCCCTAGAAGCGAGTCCTGCTCAGGCACTTGTTGTTGTTGCAGGAGGCTTGATATGTCAAGTAATTACAAATATAAAGATGTAAATAAATGTAAACCGACTCCTGGCCTAAGCAAATAATTACAAGACTTCCTCCCGTTGTAGTGGAAGGGTAGTCAGGATCGATCCACGAGGAGGCGTGTCAGCGGGATCCTAGTAGCTTTGGAAATCTCAAGTCTGCGTCGACCAGTAGCCTCGATTTCGACCTTGGGCCTCGATGTTGACCTCGGCTGTCGATGTTCTCTGCAACAGAAGACCTGCAAAGACAAAAACAAGTGGTTGATATCGACTGGTGGGGGTCGATATCGATGTTAGTCCACGAAATCGACTGGCTCAGAAGACTGCCAGTCGATACAGAAGGGTCGATATCGATGTCTGGTGTCGATATCGATGCTTGCAGAAGTTTCCCAGGAGTCTCGAGATCGACTCAGAAAACCGTCGATCTATCAGTTTTGGTCGATATCGACCTCTGCTGTCGATATCGACGTCTTTCCTGCAGTGGGTTAGTGGTTTTGTCGGCAAAGAAAGGGCCGAAGAATTAAGGATGGAGAGAGAAGCAATGAATAAAACAGTGGGTTTTGATGAATATAAAATATGTAAAAGCAACTCATAGGATTAGGGTTTACCACAACGTTAACCAATGCGTGCGATGAGATAAATAAGACGGACAATTGCGCTATTTCTCCCGAGGGACAAGCTTTCGCCGATACACCAACTCTTAGGATTACTCTTTCAAATAAACCTAATTGTCTCTACAAATTTTATGTTTATAACTCAAGTTGTTAGCATGAATCCCTTTTCTTTCGATTAGGACTAAACACAGAATCGTAGGAGGAGAGACAGACACAACGATATCAACATCAAATACTTACCTCAAGCGCGCATGGCTAACGTCGGGCTCACCCCGACCCTAAGAGCTTTGGGGAACTACTCGCTTCTCATCATGGGATTCATCATCAATTGAAAGGAAGAAACTTGCATTAAAATAAACTCCGAAGCTTTACAACTTAACGTCAACTTTCGCAAACGTCAAACCCTAAAACTTCTCTCTAACTCTAACTCTATTGTCTTTGTCTTGGGTTGTTCTATGATTGGATTATTGGATGATCTAACAAATCAGCCCTAGGGCTTTATTTATAGGCTACTAATCCTCGCTATCCAAGGATTGTAACTCCTATCTAAACTAATAACTTTATCCGAACAATTAGGATAGGTCTTTTATTTTGATAAAACTTAAAGGAACTTAAAGGTAAAAGATAAATAAACTTCAGCTGCCATCTATCTTGAAAGTATGAGATAATTCCGTGCCTCCTTGAAGATATAGTTCCAATCCGCATTCGAAATCGAGTCTATCTTCTGTCGAGATAAGGGGTCGATATCGACACCAGAGGTCGATATCGAGGTCTCTGTTCCTGCTCGACTTGTTCAGCTCTGGTCGATTTCTATGTTGAGGTCGATATGGGGGTCGATATCGACACTGGGGGTCGATATCTGGGTCTAATGTCGATATCTACCTCTCCTCAGCTTCACTTGATGTCTATGTTGAGGTCGATATCTATGTTGAAGGTCGATATCTACCTCAGAGGTCGATATCTGGGTCTAGGGTCGATATCTACCTCTTCTCAGCTTCACTTGGCTTCTCCGTTTTGACTCCGTTTTCGCTCGAATTCCTGCATGGTTAGCTTAAAACATGTGCAAACTCTATTTCTTGCATTTTAGCCCATTCTTACACTAGTTTATATTCTTTTGAACCCTTTTCTTTGGAAATCGAATGAAATACGAAGTCAAAAGATGCAATAAAAGAAGGTGCAAATGTGTACATCAAAACACCCCATACTTAGACTTGCTTGTCCTCAAGCAATAACCAAGCAATAACCAACACCTACAACACACCCTTCAAGTCTTTGCCTTTGTCAAAAGCAACATCATAAGCGGTAGCAAAGCAAAGCAAGTGAATTTAACGTCATAGCACATATTTTGGCGATCCATAGGCATATGCAATTTTGATCCAACCTCACAGGGATAATGTGTTTGCACTCAACTCTCATGTGTTTAGGCTATGAAGATCAACTCTCAACTCAATTCCACATACAATCTCATAAACATTGTAATTTATAATAATCCACTTCACAACCAATTATGAAAATGCAATAAGAATCATCAGGAGGACTTTCGCTCAATGGAAGACTTCATAGAAGACTCCATTCGGCGGGGTTGTAATGGGGCTTGGTATGAAATAAAGGGTATGGAATTATTTGGCTATGTGGTGCTTTTATAATTCGGGAATCAAGACTCCTAAATCTCAACACTTGCAATACCCAAACCATAACTCTTCATAATGTGCTCTTAAAGATGCATTCCATCAACTCTTCTTCCAAGTTCTAATATACCTCTCAAACATATAACAGTTGTATGAATAAAAGACTTAAGGATTTTGGCTCATGCACTTTATATATATATATATATATATATATATTTTCGGATTTTTTTTTCTTCGAACATAATACTAAAACTATATGCATTTATATGGTGAGCCAAAACATCCTTTTACAAAATATGACAAAATGTAAATATGTACCATCCTATAATTTCCTCGCTCACAACTAGACATTATGCTCTTTTCTTTCCACAAGGCATTAGTTCCAACCAATCTAAGTCTCAATTCCCAAATGGGGGTCAGGCTCAATTCAGCTAGGGATAATTTTGTGGAGTTTGCAATTCAGGCTCAGGCTAATGTTCTGTCTTCAAGCAGGGATAATGCAGGGTAGGTAAAGAGAGGATAAAATTGGCTTAAAAGATGCCTCCATCATTTAATTCTCGTAAACATAAACATATATATGCATTGGTTTTGAATGACTATCACAACATTTAGAGATGCATAGGAAGAGTAAATTCACTCAAGAAAGCGGAGGGATTTTTGATGTTCTCCCTTTAGGTCAAAATTCTCACAAGGACAATTTTTGTTGGATTTGCTTTTTAGCCTAGGATCATATGTGCTCAATTTCATCACAAGTTCACGATCTACATAAAAATTTTAAAGACTTAGGCTAGACCATCCAAATATGCCATAGGGTTTATATGATCAAGTCAGCTATTGAGTTTTCATCATAGGACATCTAAGTAGGGTAAAGAAAAATAAACTTAAAAATAAACATGCATTTTTTTATTTTGACATTTTCTATTTTTTTTGGATTTTTGACATTTTATAAAAGTAAAACTAAGAACAAAAATTTAAACATGAATGCAATGCGAAGAAGAAACCAAGTTATGACCATAAGACATGTCTTTCCCCCACCCCATACTTAAAATATACAGTGTCCTCACTGTATTAAAAAGAAGAACAAGGGTAGAGAGAGACTTACAGCGGATTCAGGTTGATTTTAGGTTTGGTCGATGCCAGAAGTCGATATCTAGGTCAGAGGTCGATGTCGACTGCATCTGTCGAAGTCGAGGGAGAAGATGAAGACAAGGGCTGCCTGATTGGGGTCGATATCGAGTATAATGGTCGATATCGACCTCTCTTTTTCGCTACTGAGTCCTCGATGTCGACTCCAGGAGGTGGCTTGACCCTGGGGGGTCGATTTCGACTGGCCTGGTCGATTTCGACTACCTCTGCAGAAGCTTCTTTTCCTCTTCGTCGTTCCTTTTGCTTGATAACCTGAAATCTTGTTAGAAATATAGATAAAGCACGAATTATCTCAGTCTTAAAAGTTTCAAACAGCCAAAACTTAAGTCTTAAAAACCATCCATGCGAAATTTAAATGTTTTATGTACATGCTCTAGATTTTTGAGTCGCTAGGCCGACTTCTCCGTCAATGCTTCATGACCCTTTTTTGTAAGGAACCTTTGAGCTTGAGCCTTCTCCTGGATCATCTAGGTCCTTTTGATAGCATCTAAGTTTGGCGACCAAGGCTTCTTTGATGTTAGGTTCTTCTTTGGGCGCTTTTCTTCTCTTTCTTGACCTAACTTTAGCAATATAGGCAAACCATGGAGCTTTGACCCTCTCTTTAGTAGAACTATCAATAATCGGCTTAATTGATTTATCAATAATGGACGGAGGAGGGTTAAGATTCATACCTAGGCTTACCTGTTTGGGCCCAAAACAGAAATCTTCGGGCTGAGGGGTGGTCGATTTCGACCAAGGAGGGTCGATTTCGAGTGCTATGGTCGATACCGACATGTGGGGGTCGATATCGACCTCCGTGACCCCATACTTAAGCTCCTGGCAGCGATCTGGCATTCTCGATTTCGACCAAGGGGGGTCGATTTCGATGCTTTTAGTCGATATCGACTGGTTCCAATCGATGTCGACCCTGCTTGCTGTTTCCGTCCTTGCCAACAAGAATTTTCTAAGCTTTTCTTTGGCCGGCGAGAGGACTACTTGCTCCAGGTGCTTTGTTTCGCTCATGGTTGGGTTGAAAGAGAATTCTATCACTTCGTTCCCTATAGTAAAGGTTAGTAATCCTCGACGTACATTGATATTGGCATCTGCAGTAGCTAAGAATGGCCTACCAAGGATAATAGGCACTACAGGATCTTCAGGCATCTCCAATACAATGAAATCAGTAGGCACAAAGAACTTACCTACCTTTACCGGAACGTCATCAACTATACCTGTGGGTCCGACGAAGGAGTTGTCAGCCATATAGAGCTTCATGTCCACAGGTTCAAGGGCACCAATGTTCACCTTCTGCCAAATAGAAAGAGGCATGAGACTTACACTTTCCCCTAAGTCACATAGGGCTTTGTAGCGATGTTGGCCAAGTCCCACGGTGATTGCGAACTTCCCTGGATCACTCTTCTTCTCAGGGAAATCCATTTTTGAGCACTCCTCTGCGATCTCTGCCATGGACCTCTTCTTGCTCAGGATGTCTTTGAGGAATCGTACATAGGCGGGCATCTCGCTTAGGGCTTCTGTAAGAGGGATAGTGATGTTGAGTCCTTGAAGTATCTTTATGAAGCGCCTAAACTTGCCTTTGGTAGGATCCTCCAATGCTTTGGAAGGGAATGGCAACGTCTTCTTTGGTGGGGGGGCCAAAACGGGGGTCGGAGGGGCCTGTTGGACATCGACATCGACTGGAATATGGTCGATATCGACTGGGATGGTCGATTTCGACCTCTGTTGAGGCTCTGATGGCTCTGCAGTGTCACCGACATCGACCAGGGGGTCGACATGGGGGTCGATTTCGACCTCTGGGTCGACATCGACTGGTCTGTCGACGTCGACTGGGTCTGCTGCTTTCTCCTCCGTCTCCGTCCATGGCTTTTGTACTTTGGTGCCACTCCTTAATTGTATGGCTGCGACATGGCCCGTCCCGGATTGTCCCTTAGGATTTGTGGTGGGTTGCCCAGGGAGTGTTCCGGACGGCCTAGGGATTTGTGCCGCCAATTGACCCAGTTGGTTCTCTACGTTCTTCTTCCAAATATCCATCTCCCCAAATCTTGTGGTAAGGTGATTGAGTTGAGAGTGGATTGCATTGTTGGATTGATCATTCTTAGCTTGGTTCCGCCTGATTTCGTCCAACACAAGTTGAAGATCATCCTTCTTTTGGTCTCTCTCCGGGTGCCCAGGAGCTCTATAAGGCGGAGGGTCCCTAGGGTTAACCGGGTTCCTTTGTGGTTGATGGAACCTTTGGTCTCCCCAATATTGGTTATTGGGACCCCTCATGTAGCGCGCCTCTTGGTGAGTCTCCGCTAGGTGTACTTGTTCGGCATGGGGGCACTCGATGGTGGTGTGCCGCTGCGATCCGCACTCGATGCAATCTTGGTTCGCTGAAAGGAACCTCACTTGCTTTTGGAGCTTTCTAAGTTGATCTCTGTGGAATTGCTCCTTCACATCCGGATCGATTACATGGAGGGTTCATATAAGGGCATAGATGGGGCAGGCCTCGACGATGATGATGTGTCGGAAGCCTCAGGAGTCCCATATGTGTTGTCAAATTCCACCAACCTCTCTATGGTCTCCCAAGCCTCTTGTGGGGCGAGTTCAAGGTAGCCATAGGCGGTGTAGGTGTTGATCCTCTCCTTTGTTGCAGCGTCGAGAGCATTGTATATGATCTCCTGAATTACATATGGTGGTTGGCCATGCGTCGGGCATGATCGTAGAAGGTCCTTGAACCTTTCCCAAACAGTCGCCAGAGCCTCACCAGGCTTTTGTTTGAAAGCCGTGATTTTCTGTCGGATCAACGCCGTCTTAGAAGGAGGGAAGACATTGTTGAGGAACGCGTCCCTGACTTCATTCGAGGTGCGGAGCGATCTTGGGGCTAATCTCTCCAACCACTGTAATGCTTTACCTGTAAGAGACCATCGAAAGGCTTTTAGTTGGACATATTCAAGACTTCGTCCATCAGCAATAGTATCACAAAGGTCTAAGAAGGTAGAAATATGTGCCATAGGGCACTCATTAGGTTTTCCTTCATATTGATGCCTTCTTATTTCAGTCAAGAAGTTAGGTTTAATTTCGAAATTAGAGGCAGGGATAAGAATTGCCGATTCAGGCACTGTGAGAGTGGGGTGCATATATTGCTTGGCATTCCTAGGGAGGGCATTGATTTGGGCTTCTATTTGCCTTCGGCCTTCCTCCTCCCTATCCGCACGCTCCTTAAGTGCCGCCTCTCTAGTCGTTAGGTCCTCAACTTGCCTCCTTAGTTGTTCAATGAGTTCTGCTTGGTTCGCGTTTTCCGCCATGATTCTTTGAGCTTGGGCCCTTAGATGGAAATAACGCTCAGGGTCGTCTACTCCTTCAAATTCAGGTGGGCGATCAGCGCGTCGCATACACCTGCAAGACCAAACTAAGTAGAGACGTGAGATAGACTACTAGGGCGCGATTGATTGCCTCCCCGGCAACGGCGCCAATTTTTTGTTGCAGGAGGCTTGATATGTCAAGTAATTACAAATATAAAGATGTAAATAAATGTAAACCGACTCCTGGCCTAAGCAAATAATTACAAGACTTCCTCCCGTTGTAGTGGAAGGGTAGTCAGGATCGATCCACGAGGAGGCGTATCAGCGGGATCCTAGTAGCTTTGGAAATCTCAAGTCTGCGTCGACCAGTAGCCTCGATTTCGACCTTGGGCCTCGATGTCGACCTCGGCTGTCGATGTTCTCTGCAACAGAAGACCTGCAAAGACAAAAACAAGTGGTCGATATCGACTGGTGGGGGTCGATATCGATGTTAGTCCACGAAATCGACTGGCTCAGAAGACTGCCAGTCGATACAGAAGGGTCGATATCGATGTCTGGTGTCGATATCGATGCTTGCAGAAGTTTCCCAGGAGTCTCGAGATCGACTCAGAAAACCGTCGATCTATCAGTTTTGGTCGATATCGACCTCTGCTGTCGATATCGACGTCTTTCCTGCAGTGGGTTAGTGGTTTTGTCGGCAAAGAAAGGGCCGAAGAATTAAGGATGGAGAGAGAAGCAATGAATAAAACAGTGGGTTTTGATGAATATAAAATATGTAAAAGCAACTCATAGGATTAGGGTTTACCACAACGTTAACCAATGCGTGCGATGAGATAAATAAGACGGACAATTGCGCTATTTCTCCCGAGGGACAAGCTTTCGCCGATACACCAACTCTTAGGATTACTCTTTCAAATAAACCTAATTGTCTCTACAAATTTTATGTTTATAACTCAAGTTGTTAGCATGAATCCCTTTTCTTTCGATTAGGACTAAACATAGAATCGTAGGAGGAGAGACAGACACAACGATATCAACATCAAATACTTACCTCAAGCGCGCATGGCTAACGTCGGGCTCACCCCGACCCTAAGAGCTTTGGGGAACTACTCGCTTCTCATCATGGGATTCATCATCAATTGAAAGGAAGAAACTTGCATTAAAATAAACTCCGAAGCTTTACAACTTAACGTCAACTTTCGCAAACGTCAAACCCTAAAACTTCTCTCTAACTCTAACTCTATTGTCTTTGTCTTGGGTTGTTCTATGATTGGATTATTGGATGATCTAACAAATCAGCCCTAGGGCTTTATTTATAGGCTACTAATCCTCGCTATCCAAGGATTGTAACTCCTATCTAAACTAATAACTCTATCCGAACAATTAGGATAGGTCTTTTATTTTGATAAAACTTAAAGGAACTTAAAGGTAAAAGATAAATAAACTTCAGCTGCCATCTATCTTGAAAGTATGAGATAATTCCGTGCCTCCTTGAAGATATAGTTCCAATCCGCATTCGAAATCGAGTCTATCTTCTGTCGAGATAAGGGGTCGATATCGACACCAGAGGTCGATATCGAGGTCTCTGTTCCTGCTCGACTTGTTCAGCTCTGGTCGATTTCTATGTTGAGGTCGATATGGGGGTCGATATCGACACTGGGGGTCGATATCTGGGTCTAAGGTCGATATCTACCTCTTCTCAGCTTCACTTGATGTCTATGTTGAGGTCGATATCTATGTTGAAGGTCGATATCTACCTCAGAGGTCGATATCTGGGTCTAGGGTCGATATCTATCTCTTCTCAGCTTCACTTGGCTTCTCCGTTTTGACTCCGTTTTCGCTCGAATTCCTGCATGGTTAGCTTAAAACATGTGCAAACTCTATTTCTTGCATTTTAGCCCATTCTTACACAAGTTTATATTCTTTTGAACCCTTTTCTTTGGAAATCGAATGAAATACGAAGTCAAAAGATGCAATAAAAGAAGGTGCAAATGTGTACATCACTTGTTAGACAAGATGTCTATTAGTTGATCCGCTGCAGCGGAAAGTGATTTGCTATCATCGAATGTCCAACAGAACACTATCACGTAGATAATTGAAAGAGCTTTACAACGCATGCTCATATGTGTCGATCGGACATTCGAGGCCTCCGAAAAGTGCGTTACAAGTTCAGCTCGCCGGGCGGACAACTTTCGCGACTCGCCCTTGTTTTTACTCTTAGACCTTGATTTCGTGCTCCGTTGCTCCTTAGGTTGTTCCATGCTTTTCGGGACTTCTTCCTTAAGCTCTCTCAAGTCTTGCCTTAGCCTCCTTTAGATCTGTTCCCCGTGTTCTTTGCCTTGGATCTACGAATCTACATAAAACCATTGAAATAGCGTAGATTCCGAACTTTCCCACAAAACGAGCATTAATCTAATTAACACTAAAACATGATTATATAAAAATGAAATTCACCTAAACTAATCTGTAATGCCTATTGGAATATGCCTTATCAGGTATCACATGTATGGGTGACTACTCATGTTAAACAAAATCCTAGAACTTCATATATACCTATCATCATAATTAATCCAAGTCTAAATCTGTATAAATCATGGAATCATAAATCGTCTTTAACTCCTTTCCTATCAAATTATATATCATCACATAAAAATGTAAATCACATATATAAAATAATCCAACCGAGTTTAAACCAAACTCGAGTCAACGCCCAAAGAAAGGAGAGAACCGGCTTCGGCCAAGAGCCCAGACCTGGTTTTCGCCGCAGTGAATTGGCCACTCGCCACAGAGAAATCCAGTTCTTCGTCCCTCGTGAGTGACGCCTCTCGCTACCGCAAAAAGCATCATTCTCTTCATTTGTTCCTAGTTCTTGTTTGTCGCGGCGACCATGGTTTCGCCGCGGCAAAACAAGCAATTATGAGCTCGCTTTTGATCTAAACTCGATCATTTCTTTCCCAACTACTCTCATCCTTTCCGATATCCTCCCCCGACCTCAAACAACATTTAAATAATAATTCCGAACAATAATATAACTAACAGTTAAATAGACGTGTAAAATCACATATTTAAATACCTCAAGATTTAATAAAGGACATTCAAATAATAACTAATTACTCATATCGGGTACACACATAGACAGGTAATGTCAATATAGAATCCGATACTAAGATGCTCAAACATGCCATAACACTATAGAAGGAACACATAAGGGGGGCACAATATATATCACATCATAGAGCAACGAGGTCTACATTATATGATAAGTATGACATGTAATCATATGATGAGCTATAATCGGAAAGCATGTCCTACATGATTATAACCGGTCATGATGTGGCATAAGTATAACCAAAGATGATTACTGAGGTACAAGTTCAACATCAGATCATATCTTATGTATATGTGCATTTCATCATGTCGTAGTATGTAACATGCAAGGTGGCACCCAATTACTAGTTAACACAAGACTCGCAATTATATGAGCTTAACATGATAGGCATGGATCGGTGATATATTCTAAGAAAAATTATAATGTGTGAACCTGGGCATCACTTTAAATATAATAGGGGGCACGTAGTCGGATGAGGTAAAAGCTACTAGAATATAATAAGCGTTACAAGAGCATCATATGGTAAGAACAATAATTTAGATGAGACACACACATAAGCACGTCATTAATCATATTGAGCACGAGACAAGGTGGTTGAGGCATAGCATGATAACTAGTTTACCAGAATCAAACATGCTCAGATAGTTATAGGATCATTTCAAGGGGCATAATATGGCTATCATAACCTATGGCATGAGTATTGGATGATGATACAATTTGAGCATGGGATTATGCAAGTCATATTTCTAAGGGCTTAGATTTCACATGATTCTCGGTCTTTAAAAAGGGCATGATTTTCTCATTATTTTCTGAATTGAAGAATGATGTTAGAAAGTATTCATTCAAAAAAAAAAGTTTGTGTGACAATTAAAAAAATGATTTGACAAGTGTTCGAGTTATATGCAAAGAATGTTTCCCATGGATATTACATGGAAGTCGAGAACAGTGTCGAGAACATTCGAGGGCATGTTCGAGGGTAATATGTTTTCGAGGCTATTGTTGAGGTTATGTTCAAGGTTAATATCGAGAGTATATAAGCGTTTTCTAGTAGTGAAATATTTTGTCCACATTTCATTCTCTCATTAATTTAAGGAATTTTTATCCAATCATTTTGATTTGAATCTTTCAAATAAAGTTTTAATTTTTTTTTTCATTTTCAAGCAACCAATGGGATTCTTTTTATCCACCCATCGACGGGGAATGTGACCTCTTCAACCGTGATGAGGATCCTCTAGTCCGCATTTATAGTCCATTCTATAGTACACTGAAACTTTGCGCAGAGTTCCATTACTATTAATGGTTGGCTCCACGATTTCTTATGGGCGCAAGCATCTCAAGTAATTCAGTCTTATGGTTCTTCATTATCTGCATATGGCCTTTTTCTCCTAGGTGCTCATTTTGTATGGGGTTTTAGTTTAATGTTTCTATTCAGCGGGCGTGGTTATTGGCAAGAACTTATTGAATCCATAGTTTGGGCTCATAATAAATTAAAAGTTGCTCTTGCTACTCAACCTAGAGCCTTGAGCATTGTACAAGGACGTGATGTAGGAGTAACTCATTACCTTCTGGGTGGAATTGCCACAACGTGGGCATTCTTCTTAGCAAGAATTATTGCAGTAGGATAATGGCTAGGAGGATTTGAAAGGCATTATGGCATTAAGATTTCCAAGGTTTAGCCAAGGCTTAGCTCAGGACCCACTACTCGTCGTATTTGGTTTGGCATTGCTACCGCACATGATTTCGAGAGTCATGGTGATATTACTGAAGAACGTCTTTATCAGAATATTTTTGCTTCTCATTTTGGGCAATTAGCAATATTTTTTCTGTGGACTTCCGGAAATCTGTTTCATGTAGCTTGGCAAGGAGATTTTGAGTCATGGGTACAGGACCCTTTACATGTAAGACCTATTGCCCATGCAATTTGGGATCCTCATTTTGGTCAACCGGCCGTGGAAGCTTTTACTCGAGGCGGTGCTCTTGGCCCAATGAATATTGCTTAAGTTCGTATCAAAACCTATGTTGATGATCACAATTGTAAAAGGGGATTCTGCCATTTTGCTACATATCAATGGATAGCTCAAGAATATCTAGAGAAAGTTAGATCGAATCCTGAAATCAAGGTACAAGCTTTAGTTGAGGAGATAAAGGTTGAATAGAACTTCAAGGTCCATACATCAAAGGATCGTCATGCAAAGTGATATGCATTGTAGATATTGAGAGGAGATGAGGTTGATTAGTTTAAGATTAGCAGACTATGTAGGCGAATTAAGAAGCACAAATCCTGGCTCAAGTGTCATTTTTCGTCTCGATAATCTACTTTTTCAAAGGATGTTTGTATGTATTTCTGGGTGCATAAATGGATCCCTATATGAATGTAGGCCTATTATAAGCATTGATGGATGTTTCTTGAAAGGAAAATATGGGGGGCAGTTGTTATCTGCAATTGTAGTTGATCATAATGATTGCATATGGTCGATAGCGTATGCAATAGTTGATGTGGAGTGTAAAGACACATGGGCTTGGTTTCTTCAACTAATTGGAGAGTAGTTAGGCATTGAAAATAGCCATGGATGGAACTTCATATCAAATAGGCAGAAGGTAATTCACAACATCTTGTAATTTTTTTTTTCACTTTTTCATGCTAGTTCTTCTCTAACTTTCACTTTAATTATGTCATCAGAGTTTGATTCAAGTTGTGCATGAATTGTACCCAAACCTAAAGCATTGGTTTTGTGTCAGACACCTAATTTCAAATTTCAAGAAGATGTATAGTGGAGAAGCTATGAAAAACACCATTTGGGCAGCTGCTAGAAGCACATACATGGGGGACTACAAAAAAAATGGAGAAATTGAAATTATTGATAAAGCATGATCTCTATAGGTATTTTAGGTAGTTCTTAATTCGTTTACGTTGCATTTAGATAGGTTTTAGCATTAAGTGCATTCATTGCCTCTTAAATAGAAGAAGTTGGAATCTACGCATTTTCAGTGTTTAATTGTAGGAAATAGATCCGAGATTCTAATGGTGGAGGAATCATGGATAAAATGGATCTTGGAAGAGCAACGGAAGAAGTCCCAAAGAGTAAGGAACAAGCCAAGGAAGCACTAGAAGCCAAAACAGGAGGCTAAGGAATGAGCCGAAACGAAGAAAGTGGAGACACCGCACCTTTTGGCTTTCAATCACTTCGAATCAATTTTTGACATCTTCATGAGAGTTGTATTCCTTGAAAAGAGATTTCCAACGCATATTCATATGCATCAATTGTACAAACGAGGACTCCGGAAAGTGAATTACAAGACAGAGCTGAAAAAGCTAGAAAAGCAAGAGAGGCGCCTGCCGATGCCTAAGCGGCGCCCACCGATGCCCCATCGACGCCCGCCGATAATTGGATTTCAAATATTCTGCGCGTGGCCAATTCCGGCCCATTATACATTGCTTCCACACTAAGGTTGCCGACTTCTAGGTTTTTAGCACTATAAATAGGGCTCTCTTCTCAGCCATTCAACACACATTCACACACTTCACACATTCATTCTCTTATCTTCTCTCTCTCTCTCTCTCTCTCTTTTAGGGTTTTTTCTTATGTTTTGCATAATGACAGTAGGGGAGAATTGAATATGCAAATATGAATATAAACACAAGCCAACTCCCTGTCCTAGCAACGTAGTGTAAAGAAATCAATATCGACCAGAAGTCCTCAATATCGACTACGGAGTGGTCGATGTCAAGTGGGGCAATCGGTCTTCTCAGCAGGAACAAGTTTAGAGTCCTCGGTGTCGAGCACAACCTGCAATGACAAAAACAAGCAATCGACGTCGACTAGTCGAGTAAGTAGCAAACGTGGTCGACACAGAACACCGTCGACCAACACACACAGTCACAAGCGCAGTCAATGTCGACCTCGGGTGAGTCGATATTGAGTACATAATGCAGAAAACAGTATCTTTTGTCGACAAATAAAGGTCGAAGATTAAAAAGATCGAAGAGATGCAATGATCAGAAATAACAGAGAGTTTTGTAAACTCAACTAAAAGAATCAAATTCGTGGGTTGTAAACAATATAACTAAAGGCTTCTAAGGTTAGGGTTTACCTTGACAATAAGCATGCATGCAACACACAAGAATTATAGAAAGGATCACGCTTTATCATCAAAAAGACAACTTTTGCAATCATAACAAATAGATCATAGAGGCTTTTGCATAAAAACCTATTTGTTTCTATCTCTTCATAATTAGAGTTTAATCAACTTTCGCAAATCAATCCTAATTACTATCCAAATTCACAATTAATTCACTTTCGCTTCATAAATTGCAAATAAGGCATTTCCTCTACTTTCGTAGCAGATTTAAGCATGAGATAGAAGATGATAGTTGCATAAAAAATCATAGATTCAAGCATACATGCATGGCTATTGTCGGGCTCACTCCAACCCTAGAAGTAAGATGACTACTCACGCATCATCGCAAAGCAAGATATCATGAATATGAAAAACATAAACTTAATTTAAACAAAACCTTTTAACCAAAAATCAGTCTTCCTCTCTCCTCCTCTCAGTTGTCTCTCTCTACTCTATGCTTGATTGCTGTAGTGCAGGATATCTCAAACCCTAGCCCTAGTGCCTTTATTTATAATAAACTAATCTTGCTCTTTAAGAAAATAAATTCTATCTAATAGGGAAATATAAATCTTCTATCTAAAATTATATCTAACTAATAAAGTCTAATCTTTGGCATGGAAGGATAAAACATCTCGTGGCTTTGATAAGTCCTTGAAAGATTTGGACTCTAATTCCGCGTCTGCAATGCGTCAGCATCCAGCCAACCTCGAGTGAAGTGATCGACGTCGAGGGCTTCTCAACTGCACTCGATATCGAGCAGTGGTTGATGTATGAATTGAATTTCGACTGATCTTCCCTTCATTCCAGTAGCTCGATTCTTTAAATTCCTTAGTCGACGTTGAGAGCCATTGGTCGACGTCGAGCTTCTTTTCAGCTACGTGGCTTCCTTGCAATTTCCCCAATTCCACTCCATATTCTGCAAAATTAAACCAAAACTTATGTAGATCTCTATATCTTGCAAATAATCATATCTTACACAAATTCTTAGCATTCCCAACCCAGAATGTAAATAAATGACAGAAATTCAGAATAAAAGTTAGTACAAAATATGGTCAAATATGTGAACATCAAATCACCCAATACTTAAGCATACTTGTCATTAAGAAACACTTTTAATGGTCACAGAGCGGAAGCCAACTAAAATCTCAACATCATGGATCCATTCTCATATTACCACTAATAGTTAATTGCCATCCTCGCAAAGGTACCCTTGCCATCAAATCCATGCATGTGTATAAAAGCATCATCTCACACAAAAGGATGGGTATATAAAAACAATTTCCTGCGATATAGCAACGATAATCAAGAGGACTTTATGCAAGCTTTAGAGGAATTGAAAGGTAAAAGGTATGAAGGTGGGGTAATTTTGGGCATGTGGTGCTAAATCCGAGGAAATGGAGTTCTTTCCAACAATTTCATTCCATATTTCTTATTCTTTTGATTTTCTCACCTTTCTCTCTTTGCTCTTTGCTTTTTTCACTAATTTGCTTTTACCTCTCTAACCTTAGCACTGCCTTCTTGCGAGTCGCAAACATGGGTGTCATGAATGGCCCCGAATACTTAGTGCTTCAAACTCCTCACCTTGTGTCCCATCTTGCTTGAACTAACATCTCAAACAAGCATGGTCGATCACTTTACTCCTTTGTGACAGGATTTTCTTTCGCTCATTAAATTTTCCATTCTTTCATCATCCTCCTGTCATCAACTTCAATATAATTTCACAACATACATAACCATATAATCATCTCCATAACATGACTTCCATTTCTCAACATAGTCCCTGGATAGGTAATTAGGTAGAAAAATGGGCAATATATGAACTTGTGGAGCAAAAATAATGTAATGTATATGGCACATATATGGATATTTGTGAAGGTAATAAGCATGGGTAGGATGGATGGAAAAATTCAGCTTATATGGAAAATAAAGTATCCATCCTCTTATCATTGCATATATAAAAAAAATATTGATTTACCTCCTTTCATGGTTTTCTCAAAAAAAATCTGCACATCATTGAGACTTCCCTTTACTAGGCAATCAGATTGCAATATCTCTAATGGAATCTACTTTTGTATCGTTGAGTCCTGTCAAAGCTTCCATGACACTTTTCTTTCGAAAACAGGGGTGTGTCCTTACTCTCCAAATTTTTTTCCTTTGGAAAAAAACATTAAGCACAAAGACAAACCAAACATATATCCCAAGAAAAAAGCATGTAAGAGAGTAACCATGTCAAGCAATGCAATAACAAATAGAATAGAACCAAACAATAAGCAAGCTCTTCCCCCACCCCATACTTAAACAATACAGTGTCCTCACTGTATAAATAAAAGAGCAAGGGAGAAAAAATTACTAGAAATTTGCGCAGTAACATGAAATAGGTGCCTGTGCTCGTTGCCAATAGGCGACATCGACAGGTCTAGTTAACAACAACTATCCTCCAAGTTCTTAAGTCGATGTGGTTGGCCTTCCATGTGTAGTCGACATCGATGGGGTCTCGTCGACGTCGACTGCTTTGTTTATCTCTGCAGCTCAAGGGTGATCGATATCAATCACTACTGCTTAACATGGCCCAGGCATGGTCGACGTCAATGGGGTCTCATCGACATCGACTGCCTTCAGATTTCCGACTTCGTCCTTGGTTTATTCTTTGTCATGCTTGCACCTACAACTTGTTAGACCATAAAACCAGAACCTCCAACAAAAAGTTTATAAAGAGAAAAACAAAAATCCAAAACCAAAACTAAACTAACTAATCAAGGTCTTATGTACATGCTCTAGATTTTTATGTCGCTAGGCCGAATTCTTCTTTAAGCTCATGTGGCCATGCTTAACACCCATTGTTAAGGAGGTAAGTCGAGTACAAATAATAAAGATGTAAATGTATGTAAACCGACTCCTAGCCTAAGCAAATAATTACAAGACTTCCTCCCGTTGTAGTGGAAGGGTAGTCAGGATCGATCAACGAGGAGGCGTGTCAGCGGGATCCTAGTAGTGTTGGAAATCTCAAGTCTGCGTCGACCAGAAGCCTCGATTTCGACCTTGGGCCTCGATGTCGACCTCGGCTGTCGATGTTCTCTACAACAGAAAACCTGCAGAGACAAAAAACAAGTGGTTGATATCGACTGGAAGGGGTTAATATCGATGTCAGTCCACGAAATCGACTGGCTCAGAAGACTGCCAGTCGATACAGAAGGGTCGATATCGATGCTAGGGGTCGATATCGATGCTCAGCAAACTCCGCAGCGATGTTCGTCGTCGACTCAGAAAACTGTCGACGAACTCAGTGGTCGATATCGACATCTGGGGTCGATATCGATGTCTTCCTACAGTGAGTTAGTTCTTCGTCGGCAAAGAAAGACCGAAGATTTGAGAATGGAGAGAGAAGGGATGAACAGAAATAAAGACAGCGGTTTTGACTGAATATAAACTTATTTAAAAAGCAACTCCTAGGATTAGGGTTTACCACAACGTTAACCAATGCATGCGATAAGATAAATAAGACGGACAATTGTGCTATTTCACCCGAGGGACAAGCTTTCGTCGTACACCAACTCTTAGGATTACTCTTGCAAATAAACCTAATTGTCTCTACTAATTTTATGTTTATAACTCAAGTTGTTACCATGAATCCCTTTTCTTTCGATTAGGACTAAACATAGAATCGTAGGAGGAGAGATAGACACAACGATAGAGATAGACACAACGATATCGACATCAAATACTTACCTCAAGCGCGCATGGCTAACGTCGGGCTCACCCCGACCCTAAGAGCTTTGGGGAACTACTCGCTTCTCATCATGGAACTCATCATTGATTGAAAAGAAGAAACTTGCATTAAAATAAACTTTGAAGCTTTACAACTCAACGTCAACTTTCGCAAACGTCAAACCCTAAAACTTCTCTCTAACTCTAACTTTATTGTATTGATTGATGATTGTTTCTTGGATGATCTAATAAACCAGCCCCTAGGTCTTTTATTTTGATAAAACTTAAATAACTTAAAGGTAAAAAGATAAATAACTCTTCAGCTGCCATCTGTCTTGAAAGTATGAGATAATTTCGTGCCTCCTTGAAGATATAGTTCCAATCCGCATCTCGAAACCGAGTCTATCTTCTGTCGAGATCAGGGGTCGATATCGACACCAGGGGGTCGATATCGAGGTCTCTGTTCCTGCTCGACTTGTTCAGCTCTGGTCGATGTCTATGTTGAGGTGGATATGGGGGTCGATATCGACACCAGAGGTCGATATCTGGGTCTAAGGTTGATTTCTACCTCTGCTCAGCTTCACTTGGCTTCTTCGTTTTGACTCCGATTTCGCTCGAATTCCTGCATGGTTAGCTCAAAACTTGTGCAGACCCTATTTCTTGCATTTTAGCCTATCCTTACACAAGTTTATATTATTTTGAACCTTTTCTTTGGAAATCGAATGAAATATGAAGTCAAAAGATGCAATAAAAGAAGGTGCAAATGTGTACATCAAAACACCCCATACTTAGACTTGCTTGTCCTCAAGCAATAACCAAGCAATAACCAATACCTACAACACACCCTTCAAGTCTTCGCCCTTGTCAAAAGCAACATCATAAGCGGTAGCAAAGTAAAGCAAGTGAATTTAACGTCATAGCACATATTTAGGCGATCCATAGGCATATGCAATTTTGATCCAACCTCACAGGGATAATGTGTTTGCTCTCAACTCTCATGTGTTTAGGCTATGAAGATCAACTCTCAACTCAATTCCATATACAATCTCATAAACATTGCAATTTATAAAAATCCACTTCGCAACCAATTATGAAAATGCAGTAAGAACCATCAGGAGGACTTTCGCTCAATGAAGACTTCAAAGAAGACTCCATTCGGCGGGGTTGTAATGGGGCTTGGTATGAAATAAAAGGGTATGGAATTATTTGGCTATGTGGTGCTTTTATAATTTGGGAATCAAGACTCCTAAATCTCAACACTTGCTATATCCAAACCATAACTCTTCCATGTAAGTCTTTCCCAAATCATCTTTCCATAATATGTTCTAAAGATGCACTAAAAGATGTAAACCACACTCTCAACCCTTCTTCCAAACTCTAATATACCTCTAAAAAATATAACACTTGTATGAATAAAAAACTTAAGGATTTTGGCTCATGCACTATATATATACATCTTTATTTTTCTCGGAATATTTTTTTTGCGGAAATAATAAATAAATACTAAAGATATGTGCATTTATATGGTGAGCCAAAAAATCCTTTTACAAAATATGACAAAATGTAAATATGCACCAACCCATAATTTCTTTGCTCAAAACTAGACATTATGCTCTTTTCTTTCCACAAGGCATTAGTCCAGCCAATCTAAGTCTCAATTCCCAAATGGGGGTCAGGCTCAATTCGGCTAGGGATAATTTTGTGGAGTTTGTAATTTCAGGCTCAGGTTAATATTCTGGCTTCAAGCAGAGATAATGTAGGGTAGGTAAAGAGAGGATAAAATGGCTTAAAAGATGCCTCCATCATTTAATTCTCGTAAACATAAACATATATGTGCATTGGATTTGAATAACTATCACAACATTTAGAGATGCATAGGAAGAGTAAATTCACTCAAGAAAGCGGAGAGATTTTTTATGTTCTCCCTATAGGCCAAAATTCTCACTAGGACAATTTTTGTTGGATTTGCTTTTTAGCCTAGGATCATATGTGCTCAATTTCATCACAAGTTCACAATCTACATAAAAAATTTTGAGGACTTAGGCTAAACCATCCAAATATGCCATAGGGTTTACATGATCAAGTCAGCTATTGAGTTTTCATCATAGGACATCTAAGTAGGGTTAGAAAATAAACTTAAAAAATAAACATGCATTTTTTTTGTATTTTTGACATTTTTCTATTTTTTTGGATTTTTTTTGATATTTTATAAAAGTAAAACTAAGAACAAAAATTTAAACATGAATGCAATACGAAGAAGAAAACCAAGTTATGACCATAAGACATGTCTTTCCCCCACCCCATACTTAAAATATACAGTGTCCTCACTGTATTAAAAAGAAGAACAATGGTAGAGAGAAACTCACAGCGCAACCTGCGGATTCAGGTCGATTTCAGATTTGGTCGATGCCAGAAGTCGATATCTAGGTCAGAGGTCGATGTCGACTGCATCTGTCGAAGTCGAGGAAGAAGATGAAGACAAGGGCTGCTTGATTGGGGTCGATATCGAGTATGATGGTCGATATCGACCTTTTTTTTTCGCTCCTGAGTCCTCGATGTCGACTCCAAGAGGTGGCTTGACCCTGGGGGGTCGATTTCGACTGGCCTGGTCGATTTCGACTGCCTCTGCAGAAGCTTCTTTTCTTCTTCGTCGTTCCTTTTGCTTGATAACCTGAAATCTTTGTTAGAAATATAGATAAAGCACGAATTATCACAGTCTTAACAGTTTAAAATCCAAAATTTAAAACCCTAAAAACCATCTATGAAAAATTTAAAAGTTTTATGTACATGCTCTAGAGTTTTGAGTCGCTAGGCCGACTTCTTCGTCAATTTTTCACGACCCTTTTATGTAGGGACCCTTCGAGCTTGAGCATTCTCATGGGTCATCTAGGTCCTCTTGGTAGTATCTAAGTTCAGCGACCAAGGCTTATTTGATGTTAGGTTCTTCTTTGGGCGCTTTCCTTCTCTTTCTTGACCTAACTTTAGAAATATAGGCAAACCATGGAGCCTTGACCCTCTCTTTAGTAGAATTATCAATAATGGGCTTAATTGATTTATCAATAATGGACGGAGGAGGGTTAGGAGTCATACCTGGGCTTACCTGTTTGGGCCCGAAACAGAAATCTTCGGGCTGAGGGGTGGTCGATTTCGACCTTGGGGGGTCGATTTCGAGTGCTGTGGTCGATATCGATATGTGGGGGTCGATATCGACCTCTGTGACCCCATACTTAAGTTCCTGGCAATGATCTGGCATACTCGATTTCGACCAAGGGGGGTCGATTTCGATGTTTTTAGTCGATATCGACTGGTTCCAGTCGATGTCGACCCTGCTTGCTGTTTCCGTCCTTGCCAACAAAAATTTTCTAAGCTTCTCCTTAGCCGGCGAGAGGACTACTTGCTCCCGGTGCTTTGTTTCGCTCATGGTTGGGTTGAAAGAGAATTCTATTACTTCGTTCCCTATAGTAAAGGTTAGTAATCCTCGACGTACATTGATATTGGCATCAGCAGTAGCTAAGAAAGGCCTACCAAGGATAATAGGCACTACAGGATTTTCAGGCATTTCCAATACAATGAAATCAGTAGGCACAAAGAACTTACCTACCTTTACAGGAACGTCATCAACTATACATGTGGGTCTGACGAATGAGTTGTCAGCCATATAAAGTTTCATGTCCACAGGTTCAAGGCCGCCAATGTTCACCTTTTGCCAAATAGAGAGAGGCATGAGACTTACACTTGCCCCTAGGTCACATAGGGCTTTGTAACGATGTTGGCCAAGTCCCATGGTGATTGCAAACTTCCCTGGATCACTCTTCTTCTCAAGGAAGTCCATCTTTGAGCATTCCTCTGCGATCTCTGCCATGGATCTCTTCTTGCTAAGGATGTCTTTGAGGAATCGAACATAGGCGGGCATCTCACTTAGGGCTACTGTAAGAGGGATAGTAATGTTAAGTCCTTGGAGAATCTTTACAAAGCGCCTAAACTTACCTTGAGTGGGGTCCTTCAATGCTTTGGAAGGGAAGGGCAACATCTTCTTTGGCGGAGAAGCCAAAACGGTGGTCGGAGGAGCCTGTTGAACATCGATATCGACAAGAGGTTGGCCGATATCGACTGGTAGGGTCGATTTCGACCTCTGTTGTGCTCTCTCAGGCTATGCAGTGTCATCGACGTCGACCAGGGGGTCGACATGGGTGTCGATATCGACCCCAGGGTCGACATCGACTGGTTTGTCGATGTCGACAAGGTCTGTTGTTTCTTCCTCCGTTGCCTTTTGAGGTTTATGAACTTTGGTGCCACTCCTTAGTTGCATGGCTGCTATGTGTCCTGACCCGGATTGCCCCTTAGGATTGGTAGTTGGTTGCCTAGGAAATGTTCCGGACGGTCTAGGGATTTTTGCCGCCAATTGACCCAGTTGGGTCTCTACGTTCTTCTTCCAAATATCCATCTCCCCAATCCTTGTGGTAAGGTGATTGAGTTGAGAGTGGATAGCATTGTTGGATTGATCATTCTTAGCTTGGTTTCACCTTATCTCGTCCAACACAAGTTGAAGATCATCCTTCTTTTGGTCTCTCTCCGGGTGCCCAGGAGCTCTATAGAGTGGGGGGTCCCTAGGGTTAACCTGGTTCCTTTGTGGTTGTTGGAACCTTTGGTCTCCCCAATATTGGCGATTGGGACCCCTCATGAAGTTGGCTTCCTCATGAGTCTCCGCTAGTTGTACTTGCTCAGCATGGGGGCACTCAATGGTAGTGTGTCGCTGCGATCCACATTCGATGCAATCCTGGTTTGCCGAAAGGAATCTTACTTATTTCTGGAGCTTTCTAAGTTGATCCCTATGAAATTGTTCTTTTACATCCGGATCGATCACCTTAGAGGGTTCGTACAATGGCATAGATGGGGCAGGCCTCGACGATGATGGTGCGTCGGAAGCCTCAGGAGTCCCATATGTATTGTCAAATTCCACCAACCTTTCAATGGTTTCCCAAGCCTCTTGTGGAGCGAGTTCAAGATAGCCATAGGCGGTGTAAGTGTTGATCCTCTCCTTGGTGGCAGCATCAAGAGCATTGTATATGATCTCCTGAATTACGTACGGTGGTTGGCCATGCGTCGGGCATGATCGTAGGAGGTCCTTAAACCTTTCCCAAACAGTCGCCAGAGCCTCACCAGGCTTTTGTTTGAAAGCCGTGATTTTCTGTCGGATCAACGCCATCTTAGAAGGAGGAAAGAACTTATTGAGAAACGCGTCCTTGACTTCATTCCAGGTGCGGAGCGATCTTGGGGCTAAGCTTTCCAACCACTGCAATGCTTTCCCTGTAAGAGACCATCGAAATGCTTTTAGTTGGACATATTCAAGACTTCGTCCATCAGCAATAGTATCACAAAGGTCTAAGAAGGTTGAAATATGTGCTATAGGGCATTCGTTAGGTTTTCCTTCATATTGGTGCCTTCTAATCTCAGTTAGGAAGTTAGGTTTTATTTCAAAATTAGAGGCAGGGATAAAAATTGCCGATTCAGGCACTGTGAGAGCGGGGTGCATGTATTGGTTCGCATTCCTAGGGAGGGCATTGATTTGGGCTTCTATTTGCCTCCGGCCTTCCTCCTCCCTATCCGCACGCTCCTTAAGTGCCGCCTCTCTAGTCGTTAGGTCTTCAACATGCTTCCTTAATTGCTCCATAAGTTCAGCTGGTTCGCGTTATCCGCCATGATTCTTTGAGCTTGGGCTCTTAGATGGAAATAGCGCTCAGGGTCGTCTACTACTTCAAATTCAGGTGGGCGATCAGCGCGTCGCATACACCTGCAAAATCAAACTAGGTAGAGACGTGAGATAGACTACTAGGGCGCGATTGATTGCCTCCCCGGCAACGGTGCCAATTTGTTAAGGAGGTAAGTCGAGTACAAATAATAAAGATGTAAATGTATATAAACCGACTCCTAGCCTAAGCAAATAATTACAAGACTTCCTCCCGTTGTAGTGGAAGGGTAGTCAAGATCGATCCACGAGGAGGCGTGTCAGCGGGATCCTATTAGTGTTGGAAATCTCAAGTCTGCGTCGACCAGAAGCCTCGATTTCGACCTTGGGCCTCGATGTCGACCTCGGCTGTCGATGTTCTCTACAACAGAAGACCTGCAGAGACAAAAAACAAGTGGTTGATATCAACTGGAAGGGGTCAATATCGATGTCAGTCCACAAAATCGACTGGCTCAGAAGACTGCCAGTCGATACAGAAGGGTCGATATCGATGCTAGGGGTCGATATCGATGCTCAGCAAACTCCACAGCGATGTTCGTCGTCGACTCAGAAAACTGTCGATGAACTCAGTGGTCGATATCGACGTCTGGGGTCGATATCGATGTCTTCCTGCAGTGAGTTAGTTCTTCGTCGGCAAAGAAAGGCCGAAGATTTGAGAATGGAGACAGAAGGGATGAACAGAAATAAAGACAGCGGTTTTGACTGAATATAAACTTATTTAAAAAGCAACTCCTAGGATTAGGGTTTACCACAACGTTAACCAATGCATGCGATAAGATAAATAAGACGGACAATTGTGCTATTTCACCCGAGGGACAAGCTTTCGCCGTACACCAACTCTTAGGATTACTCTTGCAAATAAACCTAATTGTCTCTACTAATTTTATGTTTATAACTCAAGTTGTTAGCATGAATCCCTTTTCTTTCAATTAGGACTAAACATAGAATCATAGGAGGAGAGATAGACACAACGATAGAGATAGACACAACGATATCGACATCAAATACTTACCTCAAGCGCGCATGGCTAATGTCGGGCTCACCCCGACCCTAAGAGCTTTGGGGAACTACTCGCTTCTCATCATGGAACTCATCATTGATTGAAAAGAAGAAACTTGCATTAAAATAAACTTCGAAGCTTTACAACTCAACGTCAACTTTCGCAAACGTCAAACCCTAAAACTTCTCTCTAACTCTAACTTTATTGTATTGATTGATGATTGTTTCTTGGATGATCTAACAAACCAGCCCCTAGGGCTTTATTTATAGGCTACTAATCCTCGCTATCCAAGGATTGTAACTTCTATCTAAACTATAAACCTTATCCAAACAATTAGGATAGGTCTTTTATTTTGATAAAACTTAAATAACTTAAAGGTAAAAAGATAAATAACTCTTCAGCTGCCATCTATCTTGAAAGTATGAGATAATTTCGTGCCTCCTTGAAGATATAGTTCCAATCCGCATCTCGAAACCGAGTCTATCTTCTGTCGAGATCAGGGGTCGATATCGACACCAGGGGGTCGATATCGAGGTCTCTGTTCCTGCTCGACTTGTTCAACTCTGGTCGATGTCTATGTTGAGGTCGATATGGGGGTCGATATCGACACCAGAGGTCGATATCTGGGTCTAAGGTCGATTTCTACCTCTGCTCAGCTTCACTTGGCTTCTTCGTTTTGACTCCGATTTCGCTCGAATTCCTGCATGGTTAGCTCAAAACTTGTGCAGACCCTATTTCTTGCATTTTAGCCCATCCTTACACAAGTTTATATTCTTTTGAACCTTTTCTTTGGAAATCGAATGAAAGATGAAGTCAAAATATGCAATAAAAGAAGGTGCAAATGTGTACATCACCCATGTGGCTCGGGCCTCTTCTTTCAGGCTCTCTAACTTGGCTTTAAATAGGACTTCATTCTTGTCCTTTGGTTCCATTGCACCGGGCCGGATATTGTGAACTTCAAAGGGCCCAACCTTCTTTTCTTTGAACTTGCTAGGGAACCATTGATTCTTGGCCTTGAAGATGTACACTGCATCTCCTACCTCATAAGTTCTTGAATCCTCTTTGTATCCAGTACACATTTTTACATACCAAGGCATACCTCTTCCATTTGTAATAGATAAATTCTTTACGAAAATAGAGGAAGATAAATCCATACCTTGGCTTACCTTTCTAACAAGGGCTTCTTTTGCTGTGGTGAGTGGCCGACATCGACCAGTAGTGGTCGACGTCGAGTGAATGCTCTGCTTCTTAGTCGATGGGGGAGCTGGAGTCGACATAGTGGTGGTCGACGTCAACATAGGTGGGTCAACATCGACTAGGGTTCTAGTGAGTACCCCATAGATGGATTTTTTAGTGTGCCCGGGCTTATAAGATGTGGTCGACGTCGACCTAGTGTGGTCGATATCGATTTCTATCTCAGTAAGGTGCTTGTCTCCGTGGTTCAATACAGTTAAGATTTCCTCTATTTGAGCCTCCATGGCCCCCAATTCAAGCTCCTCGGGTGTCATGGTCCTCTCCGTGGGTTCCTCACAAGGAATGACTCCTACCTTTGCATGGAGCGACTTGACCTCCATGCTATTGATTTCCTTCATAGTGGTATTGAAGGAAAACTCAATAAGTTCATTCCCAATTATGAAAGATAGAAGACCCTTCATGACATTGATGTTTGTGTCGGTGGTGGCCAAGAATGGCCTACCAAGAATGATAGGGCATACATGATCATCCTCTATGTCAAGCACTATGAAATCTATGGGAACAAAGAATTTCCCCACTCGAAGCGGGACATCATCTACTATTCCTATGGGCTTCACGAAGGTGATGTTAGCCATATAAAGTTTCATATCCACAGGCTCCAAAGCTCCAATGTTGACCTTTAAACAAATTGACAAAGGTATGAGACTCACACTAGCCTCTAGATCGCAGAGAGCCTTGTAGCGATGTTGGCCTAGCCCGATGGTGATGGAAAACTTCCCCGGGTCTCTCTTCTTCTCTGGGAAGTCCATTTTGCTGTACTTCTCAGCGATCTCAGCCATTAATCGCTTCTTACTCAAGATGTCGTTAAGGAACCGCACATATGATGGCATCTTGTGGAGAGCTTCTGTGAAGGGTATAGTGAAATTGAGGCCCTGAAGCATCTTTAAAAAATGCTAGAACTTCTTATCAAAGGGATCCCTTAAGGCCTTGGGGGGATAGGGGAGTATCTTCTTCATCTTTGGAGCTAAAACAGCCTTCAGAAATGATTTAGAGTGGCCGACATTGACCTGAGGTTGGTCAACATTGACTGGTGCATTAGGCTTCTGTACGGGGCTCTAAACGTGGCCGACATCGATCAGTGGTCGGTGGACATCGGGTGCAGTTGGGTCGACATCGACTTGGGGAAGGTCGACATCGGCTGCCTCTCCAACATCTTCCTCTTTTGGCTTGTGCTCGGGCTCTTACAATTGCGCCCACTCCTCATGAATTGCTCTTTGATCTCAGGATTGACTTCTTTGGATGGCTCATAGAGTGGTATAGATGGGGCATGATGTCCGCTAAAATGACCATGTTTTTACCTATCTTTTATGCCAATTTCTATGTTATATTTGCATTATGGTTTGGGAATACTTAGAATTTGTGTAGTATGTGCATGTTTACAAGATTTAGAGGTCTACACAAGTTTTTGTTTAAATGTGCAGAAATTTGAGCGGAATCAAAGCCAAAACGAGAAGCAAAGGACCAACACAGAGAAGTCGATCTCGACTTAGCTACTCGACATTGACTGGATTAAGAGCTCGGAGACTAAGTATTGGACACATAAAAAAAGACAAGCTACTGAAGGAGTGCTCGACATGACCATAGACCAACCAAGTGGGTCGACATTGATCTAAGTGGTCGACATCAAGGAATTGATTGATGTTGACAGAGTTGAAGCGTGCCCGAGGTAGAGTGAGGTCAAGCAAAATTGAGCAAAAACAGAGCACTCGACATCGAGAGCAGCAGTCGATGTCGACTGAACCTGATGACAATAACAGACACGTCGAGCAATCCGAGTGTGAAGAGAAGATCAATTGGCCCCATTTTTATTTATTTTATAGATAGATTTAATCCTTATGGGTATTTCCTATCTACCCTAGGGATATAGTTTAGTTTTCTAATTAGTTTTTATCATCTACTTTATTTTAGATAAGATTTAGATTTACAAGTTTCACTAGGATTAGGACTCCATCTTCTAGGCTAGCTAGGAGTTGTGAGGCTATAAATAAAACCCATGGGGGCTGGTTTTAGGCATCCAATCTCATCCACGGCAAGAACACAACAATCTAGTTTAGTTTTAGTTTTAAAAAGCCTTAGGGTTTTGGCATTTGCGAGAGCTGACGTTGGGATTGTGAAGACTTCAAGTTTGTTCTTTCAATGCAAGTTTGTTTATTTCATTCAATCATGTCTACTTCAACCATGAGTGAGTAATCACTCGTCTCTTAAGGTCAGGGTGAGCCCGACGTTAGCCATGCATGCTTGAGATAAGTTTGATGTTAATATTTGTTATGTCTTGATCATCAACTACCTTTTTGTATTTAGTCCTTATCGAAAGAAAAGGGATTCATGTTAACAACTTGAATTATAAACATAAAGTTGGTAGAAACAATAAGGTTTATTTGCAAGAGTATCCCTACTTGTTGGTTTACGGCAAAAGCTTGTCTCTTTGATGTGATAGCGTAATTGTCCGTCTTGCCTTATCTTATGCATGTTTGGTTAACGTTGTGGTGATCCTTTGCCTTAAGAATCCTTTTTATTGTTGTTTGAATCCTTTCATTCATCGTTTAAACCCTCTGATTTTCGGTCCACGTTTCCCTTTTCATCCTTACATTCTTCGGTCGTTCGTTGTCGACTTTCTGTTTCTGTTTGAGAGGTCGAGATCGACTGTATAGGTCGATATTGACTGCCTCTGTTTGATCCGCGGTCTTTTGTGTCGATCGACTTTCTGGACTAACTCGATTACTTTGCCTTCTGTCTGTGCAGGATGAACACTCGAGATCTACTACCTTGATTGAGATCGATTGACCTAGTCAACATCGAGAGCTTCTGGTCGACTTCTGCAGAATGTTTGTGCGAATTACTTTGGATCCGTTAACACACTTCCTCGTGGATCAATCATGACCCTTCCACTACAGCGGGGGAGTCTTGTATTCATTTGATAGGCTTGAGTTGGTTCCTTGGTTCATATTTCATATATTTTTATAATCAATTATCCCCTACTATCAAATTTTGGCGCCGTTGTCGGGGAAGCAATCATTCGTACCCTAGGTAGTTTGTTCTAACGTTCTTGTGAGTGTTGTTTTATAGGTGTATGCGACGCGCTGATCGCACACTTGAATTCGAAGGCTTAGAAGACCCCGAGAGATTTTTACATCTACAATCAAGGTTCCAAAGAATCATGGCCGATCAAGAAGCCCAAGCTCAAGAGATCAAGCGTCTAAGGAAACAAATTGAAGAACATGCTGCTAGATAAGCGGCACAAAGGCCACGCGTCGATAAAGAGAAGGAAGCAAGAAGGCGATATCAAGCCCAACTCAATCAACTCCCTCAAATGGCAAAGCAATACATGCATCCATCGCTAGCCGTGCCCGAATCGGCTATTCTTATCCCTTCTTCTAATTTTGAGATTAAAACAAGTTTCCTAACCGAAATTAGGAGACATAATTTTGAAGGGAAACCTAACGAATGCCTTCTAGTGTATATTACTACTTTCCCAGACCTATTTGATACTATTACCGACGGAAAAAATCTAGAATATGTAAAACTAAAGGCATTTCATTGGTCTCTCGCATGGAAAGCATTACAATGGTTGGAGAGCCTAACACCAAGATCGCTCCGCACATGGAATGAAGTCAAGGATGTATTCCTCAATAAGTTCTTCCCTCCATCCAAGATGATGGTAATTCGTCAAAAGATCATGGCTTTCAAGAAAAAGTCTAATGAGACATTGGCACAAGTGTGGGAGCGATTCAAAGAGCTATTGAGGTCTTGTCCTACGCATGGGCAACCATCCTACATCATTCAAGAGATTATGTACAACGCTCTTGACGTAGCCACCAAGAAGAGAATCAACACCTACACCCCCTATGGATATCTTGACCTCCCACCGCAACATGATTGGGATACCATAGAGAGGTTGATGGAATTTGACAATACTTATGGGACTCATGCGGCCTCTGACTCAAGGCCCACCCCATCGATGCCCTTATATGAGCCATCCCAAGAGATAGATCCCGATGTCAAAGACCAATTCATGAAGGATCAACTTAGGAGGCTACAAAAACAAGTCAAGTTCTTCTCTGCCAACCAACCATACGCCGAGTGTAGCTCCGAGAAGCACATCACAACCGCTTGCCCCTACACGGAGCAAGTGGACATAGCGGAGACTCATCAAGAGGTGAGATTTATGAGAAATCCCAACCGCCAAGGATATTAAAATTGGGGAAATCCACCACCCCAATACAACGCAAGAAACCCTCCACCTTACCGAGCTCTAAGCCATTCGGAGAGAGAACCAAGGAAGGATGATCTTCAACTCATCCTTGATGAGATAAGGAAGAATCAAGCACAAACGCAGCAGGCCAACAATGCCATCCAAACTCAATTGCACGGGCTTAATGCCCGCTTTGGAGAGAGGGACATATGGAGGAAAAACGTGGAGACCCAATTAGGTCAACTAGCAGCACAAGTTCCAAGGCCATCCAGAATGCTCCCTGGTCAACCACAAGCAAATCCCAAGGGGCAATCTGGTCACATCGCCACTGTAAACTTAAGGAGTGGGCGAATATTCCAAGAGCCAAGGAACAAAGCGGAAGAAGGAGTTACTGGAGAAGCAGTCGACATCGACCAACCCTCTGTCGATGTCGAGGGCCCTGTCGACATCGACCACCCAGTCGATTTCAATCCCACTGTGAAGCCAACAGAGCCATAGACCCACTCGTGATCGAGTGCCCCAGTCGATGTCGAGGTCTCCGTAGAGCACACTGGACGATAGACTCCCTCAAGATCGAGTGCTCTAGTCGACGTTGACACACCCCTAGTCGATATCGACCATTCAAAAGCACCTCCGTTGACCGTTTTGTCGCCGGAGCCAACAAAGAAGCTACCTTTTTCCCTCCAAGGCATTCAAGGACCCAGCGGATACCAAGTTTAGGCGCTTCGTGAAGGTACTACAAGGGTTGAACATCACTATACCACTCACGGAAGCCCTTAATGAGATGTCGGCGTACATGAAGTTCATAAAAGACATCCTTTCCAAGAAGAGATCCATCGCCGAGATCGCCGGAGAGTACCATGCAATGGCATTCCCTGAAAAAAAAAAGAGACGATCCCGGAATGTTTTTCGTCACGAGAAGCCGAAATGAGAAGCAAAGAACCAACACAGAGCAGTCGATCTTGACTTAGCTACTCGACATCGACTGGATTAAGAGCTCAGAGACTAAGTATTGGACACATGAAGCAAGACAAGCTACTGAAGGAGTGCTCGACATGACCATAGATCGACCAAGTGGGTCGACATCGACCTAAGTGATCGACATCAAGGAATTGATCGATGTTGACAAAGCTGAAGCGTGCCCAAGATCGAGTGAGATCAAGCGAAATTGAGCAAAAACAGAGCACTCGACATCGAGAGCAGCAGTCGATGTCAACTGGACCTGATGACAGTAACAGACACGTCGAGCAATCCGAGTGTGAAGAGAAGATGAATTGGCCACGTTTTTATTTATTTTCTAGATAGATTTAATCCTTATGGGCATTTCCTATCTACCCTAGGGATATAGTTTAGTTTTCTAATTAGTTTTTATCATCTACTTTATTTAAGATAAGATTTAGATTTACAAGTTTCACAAGGATTATGAATCCATCTTCTAGGCTAGCGAGGAGTTGTGAGGCTATAAATAAAACCTATGTAGACTGGTTTTAGGCATCCAATCTCATCCAGCAATCCGTCCATAGCAAGAAACATAACAATCTAGTTTAGTTTTAGTTTTAAGAAGCTTTAGGGTTTTGGCCTTTACGAGAGCCGACGTTCGGATTGTGAAGACTTCAAGTTTGTTCTTTCAATTCAAGTTTGTTTATTTCATTCAATCATGTCTACTTCAACCATGAGCGAGTAATCGCTCGTCTCTTAGGGTCAGGGTGAGCCCAACGTTGGCCGTGCATGCTTGAGGTAAGTTTGATGTTGATATTTGTTATGTCTTGATCATCTCCTACCTTTTTGTGTTTAGTAATTATAAAAAAAGGGATTTATGTAAACAACTTGAATTATAAACATAAAATTGGTAGAGACAATTAGGTTTATTTGCAAGAGTATCCATATTTGTTGGTGTACGGCGAAAGCTTGTCCCTTTGATGTGATAGCATAATTGTCCTTCTTACCTTATCTTATGCATGTTTGGTTAACGTTGTGGTGATCCTTTGCCTTAATATTCATTTTTATTATTGTTTTAATCCTTTTATTCATCGTTTAAACCTCTGATTTTCTGTCCATATTTCTCTTTTCATCCTTACATTCTTCGATCGTTCTTTGTTGATTTTCTGTTTCTGTTTGAGAGGTCGAGATCGACTGCCTTTGTTCGATCGAAAATGTCCTGTGTCGATCGACTTTCTGGACTAACTCGACGTCGAGTGAACTGGTCGATGTCGATTCCTTTTCCTTCTGTATGTGCAAGAAATACACGCAAGATCGACTGCCTTGATCGAGATCGACAGGCCTAGTCAACATCGAGAGCTTCTGGTCGACTTCTGCAAAATGTTTTCGTGAATTACTTTGGATCCGCTGACATGCTTCCTCGTGGATTCATCCTGATCCTTCCACTACAAAGGGGGAGTCTTGTATTTATTTGAGAGGCTTGAGTTGATTCCTTGGTTCATATTTTATATATTTTTATAATCAATTATCCCCTACTATCAGGGCAGGCCTCGCGTATGAAGCCACGGGAGTCTCATAGGTGTTGTCAAACTCCACAAGCCTCTCAATAGGATCTGAAGCTCGCGGTGTTGTGAGCTCAAGATACCTATAAGAGGTATAGGTGTTGATCCTCTTCTTCATTGCCACATTAAGAGCATTGTAGATGACCTCTTAAATGACATATGGCGGTTGCCCATGAGTAGGCCATGATCTGAGCAAGTCCTTGTACCTCTCCAGGACTTGTGCTAGCATCTCTCCTAGCCTCTGCTTGAAAGACATGATCTTTTGACTTATCTGCGCCGTCTTTGATGGTGGGAAGAATTTATTTAGAAACAAATCCCTAAGCTCAACTCATGTGCGGATGGATTGTGGGGCTAATCTCTCCAACCACTCCAGGGCCTTCCCAGAGAGCGGCCACCTAAAAGTTTTAAGATGCACATATTTAAAATTAGCACCATCTGCAATAGTGTCACAAAGATCAATATAACTAGTTATGTGCATCATGGGGCATTCAGTGGCTTTCCCCTCAAAAGCATGTCTCCTAATCTTTGCAATGAAGTTAGTTTTTATCTCAAAAGAAACTCTAGGGAGAATGATAGGAGATTCTGGCACCGTCAGCGTAGGGTGCAAATAATCCTTAGCGGTCTGGGGTAAGATTCAGCAGCTCCTAGGTTTCTCTCCTTTCTTGGGCTTCACACTCAGCCCTCCCCTGTAGTCTTTGTTGAGCCCGAGTGAACTCGGTCTCTCTCATGGTAAACTCCTCCACTTTCTTACGGAGCCTCTCAAACTCCTGTTGGGTGGTTTCTTCATTGGCCATGATTTTCTTCAGCCTTTCTTGTTGACGAAGGAAGCATTCCAGTTCGTTTAACGCCTCAAACTCCGGTGTGCGATTAGCGCGTCATATGAACCTTCAAAACAACACTAAAAGAGAATGTTAACTAAACTACTAAGGGCGCGATTGATGGCTTCATTGGCAATGGCGCCAAAATTTGACAGTAAGGGAGAATTGAATGTGCAAATATGAATATAAACACAAGCCAACTTCCTATCCTAGTAAATAACTACAAGACTCCCCTGATGTAGAGTAAGGTAATCGGGATCGATCTACGGGGAAGCGTGTCAGAGCTCGCCAAAGTAGCACGCAAATGTTCTCAGTATCGACCAAAACTCCTTAATATCGACTACGGAGTGGTTGATGTCGACTGGGGCAGTCGATCTTCTAAACAGCAACAGGTTCAAAGTCCTCGATGTCGAGCACAACCTATAATGACAAAAATAAGCAATCGACGTCGACTAGAGCTATCGATGTCGAGTAAGTAGCAAACGTGGTCGACATAGAACACCGTCAACCAACAAAAACACAGTCACAAGCGCAGTCAATGTTGACCTCGAGTGAGTCGATATCGAGTACAGAACGCAGAAAAATAGTATCTTTTGTCGATAAAGAAAAGTCGAAGAATAAAAGTATGGTGGAGATGCGATGATCAGAAATAACAGAGGGTTTAGTAAACTTAACTAAAAGACTCAAATTCATGGGTTGTAAACAATATAACTAAGGGTTTCTAAGGTTAGGTTTTACCTCAACAATAACCATGCATGCAACACACAAGAATCATAGAAAGGATCATGCTTTATCATCAAAAAGACAACTTTTGCAATCATAACAAATAGATCATAGAGGCTTTCGCATAAAAACCTATTTGTTTCTATCTCTTCATAGTTAGGGTTTAATCATCCTTTTGCAAATCAATCCTAATTACTATCCAAAAACCTATTTGTTTTTCATAAATTGCAAATAAGGCATTTCCTCTACTTTCGTATATAGCAGATTTAAGTATAAGATAGAAGATGATAGTTGTATAAAAACATCATAGATTCAAGCATATATACATGGCAATTGCTGGGCTCAAACTTAATTTAAACAAAACCTTTAACCAAAAATCAATCTTCCTCTCTCCTCCTCTCGGTTATCTCTCTCTACTCTATCCTTGATTGCTCAAGTGCAGGATATCTCAAACCCTAGCCCTAGTGGCTTTATTTATAATAAACTAATCTTGCTCTTTAAGAAAATAAATTCTATCTAATAGGGAAATATAAATCTTCTATCTAAAATTATATCTAACTAATAAAGTCTGATCTTAAACACGGAAGGATAAAAGATCTCATGTCTTTGATAAATCCTTGAACGATTCAGACTCCAATTTCATATCTGAAGTGCGTCAGCATCCAATCGACGTCGAGTGAAGTGGTCGACATCGAGGGCTTCTCAGCTGCACTCCATCTCGAGCAATGGTCGACGTATGAATTGAATTTTGACTGCTCTTCCCTCCATTCCAGTAGCTCGATTCTTTAAATTCCTTAGTCGACGTCGAGAGCGATTGGTCGACGTCGAGCTCTTTTTCAGCTCCATGGCTTCCTTGCAATTTCCCCGATTCCGCTCTGAATTCTGCAAAATTAAACCAAAACTTGTGTAGATCTTTATCTTGCAAATAATCATATCTTACACAAATTCTTAGCATTCCCAACCCAGAATGTAAATAAATGACAGAAATTCGGAATAAAAGTAAGTACAAAACATGGTCAAATATGCGGACATCACATGAAGATAGCCATGCTAGGCTAATCTTCCACTCATCTACTTGTCAAGACGTGGGTTTGGTTATTAATTCAGGTTCTTTCTATCTTATTATCTCATTTCCTTTATGCTTATATGGTTATTATGTTGTTACTTTGTCTTGATTGATCACCTTGACTAAAGTTGCATCTAGCTAAGGGTTTCGACTACCTCCGCTCCTGCGGGTCGAACCTCTATATTAGCAAACAAGTCTAGTGATAACAGGTTGTGAAACTAGATTGTGTAAGGAAACCGACACTTTAGTAATATTGCTTATAGGTAAAAGTCAAGGGCTAGGTTGACAACCAGGTAACAACTTGTTATAAACCGTAAGTTATGTTATTGAATTTCTAAGGAGACTTGGGACTCAATGCTTCTTGAACCTCATGCAAGAGTTTAGGGAGTTGGTAGTGATCGAATCAGGAAGCTATACAATTCTATGTACAAATAGGTCCCTAGGGTAATAGAAAGAACCAAGATATCCAACCATGTCTAGATAAGTAGATGAAACCACCTTCATCACAATATTCACTCACTACTACTCTAGCTACTTTGTTGCTTTACTTTCGTACTTTCAAACATCAATCAACTGCTTTGCTTTGCTACATTCTCTCTCTCTCTCTATTGTGCATAGTTGACAGGAAATCGTACTAAATACATGCTCTCTTTGCGATCGATGCTTGTACTTATTCACTATACTAGTGTTGAGTATTGGTTATTTATCTTTGGCGAGAATCAACGACTGGTTCACCGCTCTTCAAGTATTAAGTGTGGATGTATGGGCATGGATTGGTGCTATTCCAACCAATACATGGTCAAGATCACACTTCAAATAGAAAAGTAAGCATGATATTTTATTGAATAACATGTCAAGGTGCTCTAATAGGTTCATTCTTGACGCACAAGATAAAACTATCCTTAGCTTGTTGGAGATTATCAAAAGTAAGATAATGGTAAGGATAGCAATCACGAGAGAAGATGGAAATTTGGACTAGATGGTTATGCCAAAAAATTGTGAAGAAGTTGGAAAAGAATAAGGATGATAGCTGGTTTTGTTGGCCCATTCCATCTGGTGGATCTCAATTTCAAGTAAGTTATTTTGGAGCACAATTTGTTGTTGATTTAGATGCATTTACTTGTTCATTTAGAAAGTGGCAACTCACTAGCATCCCTTGCATTCATACGTGTGCAACACTGGCACACAATGGAAACAAAATTGAGAATTTCGTTGCTGATTGCTACACTATTGACACTTGCAAAAGGGTTTATGCAAATATAGTTCACCCAATTAGGAGTGTCGATCAATGGGATGATGTGCATCATAATGCAATCCAACCACCATCTCCCGTAAAAGCTAAAAGAGGAAGGCCTAAGAAGAAAAGAAGAAGAGAAGTCGGTTAAGTTGCACCTACTGGAAAGATGAGGAGGTCTCGTGCTATCATTCATTGCACAAAATGTGGTGGTCCTAGTCATAATAAGAAATCCTGGAAAAATCAGGGTTGTATGTTTTTCGTCTTTGCTTTTCCAATAGGGTTTGTTTGTGATATTTTATTTATTTATTTCATTTAATTAATGTTAACAAGGAAGTAGCCAACCTTCTAGACATGCTTCACAAGCCCAAGCCAATCAAGTAGAAGCTTCGATAGGAAGATCATAAAGAAAAAAACAGGGTCATGGTAGAAACATGAAGCTTAACTTGCAAAATGTGGTGGTCCTGGTTATATAGGAAGTAGCCAACCTTTTTAGATGAAGCTTAACATGTATCCATATTAATCACTCTTTTTGAGAGATTAAGTCATGCTATGATAATTTTGGGGTCTTTGGTTTAGAATTGGAATGTAATATGGTAGTTGTGAATTAGATTGGCTCATTTTTTTAACAGGAAATGGTACAAAATAGACCAAAAAATGGGCATTTTTGCAAAAGTGTAATGTTAGGCCCAAAATTTGCTAAACTAGACCAGTCCACATTTTGCAAAAAAAATTAGCTGGTTTCCTTGCACTGTTGGTGACGAGTTATAGCACGTGAAAGTAACTGTTCATGTGCGGGAGTTTATAAAATAAAAAGGATGAGGGAGAGAGACGGGACACACAGCATTTCAACCGCCAGAGAGACGAAAAATCAGAGGAGAGAAAGGAGGATCGACAGGCAGGAAAGTGGCTGTTTTTGGAGAGTTCAAGGCCGATTTCACACTCAACTCTACCAAGGAGGAAGTAAGCGGTTGAAGAAGAAGGTAAGCAACTCTTGATGTGTGATTTTCAGTTGCGATTTTGGGGACATGGGGGTGCGGTTAGTGGCGGTTTTTGGACGAAATGCAGACATGGGGGTGCTATTGCAGTTGCCTAGCAATAGAGGAATGAAATAGGATGGGTTAGGGGGTGCCTTTGCATTGCAGTTGCGATTTTGGAGAGTTGGGGTGCGATTAGGGTTTGTGGGTATAGGGAATCGGATGGGTAAGGGTTAGGGGATGTCGGGTAAGAAATTGGGGACAAATTGGCAAGGAGGGGTTCGGATGGGTAAGCAATCCACAAGATTGGGGATAATCGGTAGGGGAAGTTTCCGCATGTCGTAGGACGGTATATAGAAGATTGTGTCTGAAATTTCGGTAGGAGATTTCGTAAGACTGGACAATTAAATTGGTAGGACATATTTGAACAATTGGTATGTCGACGATAGTGTGGGAATTTTTGGTGAATTGGTTTTGTAGTGTTGAAACTCTTAGTGCCCACCAACTGTTTGATGAAATGCCTATATATTTGATGAATTTTTGGTGAATTGGTTGTGGTGAATTAGGTGACCTGAATGTCTGAATGTATATGTGTGTGGTGGTTGTCTATATGTTTGAAAGTATATGTCTGAAAGTATATGTTTGATGAAATGCCTATATGTTTGATTAATTGTTGGTTAATTGGTTTTGGTGAATTATTTTGGCTATCTACTGTGTTGGGAAAGAGGTAATATCAACCAAACTTGTATGAAATGTGAAATTGGTAGGACAGTAGAGGACAGCAGAATTGGTAGGATATTACAATGAAATTGGTAGGACAAATTTGAACTGTTGGTATGACAGATTAGGTGACCTGAATGTCTTAATGTATAAGTGTGTGGTGATTGTGTTGCAGGTACCCTCTGTTCAATCAGCATAAAAAATGACAAAGACAAGAAAGAAAAAAGCAAGGGCAAGACCAAGCAGCCTGGGGGTAAGGAAACTGAGATAGTTACCTGGTTGTGGTTGTAATGGTTGGAAAAAAATTTTGGAACCTAAGATTGTTACATGTATTTTTGCAGGCTGTGCTGGCTGTTGTAGAGAAACACCACTTCTTTGGGAGGGCCTTGTCACATTCCACTCTGGACCTGCTTGAAGGCCTGGACATATGCATTGACCGTGACGATTACAACGCCCTCACGAAGAGCCAGTTCGGGGGTATCGTGAGGATGGGCTCCAAAAACAAATTCGCTGCACAGTTGGTACACTATTGCCTTCTCTGGCAGCTGAAGACGCGGAAGTAACATGAAACATGGTACTCCATCCAGGGGCATCATGTGCGATTCTCTCTTCACGAGTTCGAACGGATAACGGGGCTAAACTGCTCACCACCCCCGAGGGATGTGATGGAGGGCGACCACAAGGAGGCCCTTTATCAACTGTTTAAGAAGGAGATGGTGCGTGTGAAGGATTTAGAGAGAGCATGGGCGCACGAAAAGGAGACGGACTCGGGGTCCCTCATGAAAAAGTACAAGCTTGCCCTCCTAGTCATAGTGGAGGGCATACTGTTTGGGTTGGAGAAGAAAACTCAAATCAGGGGGTGGGCTGTTAAACTGCTGCTTGAGGACACCATTCATTTTCTGGACTTCCCTTGGGGCAGGTTGGTCTACGAAAGGCCACACGAAAGCCTCGATGGGGTGCTAAAGACCATGGTAAGATACAATGAAACCAATGGTAAGATATAATGAAACTAATGGTAGGATAATAGGATGATAATGGTAAGATGTACTGAAACTTGTAATGATATAATCCTTTCTTGTGCAGGGGTGACTGTGGAGCGTACGTTATCAGGACGTTGCAGCTGGTGGTCGAGGGCGTTGACACATTCGAGACCGTGAACGACACCTTTATTGCGCCCTACCGCCAATACTTGGGACTCTCCATACAGCGCAACACTTTGTAGGCCTCTACCCAACCTGTTTCGGTGGTTTATGCATTATGTTTGTGGTGACATTATGAATTGCTTATGATGTTGGTTTCTGATTTCGTGGACTGACTTGTTATTTGGAAACTTATGTTGTTGCTTTGTTATGTTGGTCGTTTGGAGACTTATGTCATTTGGAAACTTATATTGTTTGGAAACTTATGTTGTTGGTTGTAATGTCTTTTGTTAACGGTTTTAATGTGTTGTGATTGTAATGGTTTGAACTGGTATTTATGCTAGTGTTCACTGTTGCCTTCTTACACCCACGGTAGTTATGTTTGTGGTGGTTAGTTATTGTTTGCTTCAATGGTAGTATTGGTAGGATTATAGGATACTATTGGTAACAAATAATGCAACCAATGGTAAGATGGACATACCCTATTGGTAGGAGTACAATGTCATGTCCGAATTTCCCAAGAGTAGCCGTAATGGTGAGACGGTATTGGTAGGATAATAGGCTGAGAGTGGTGAAGCATTTTATCACTATTGGTACAATAAAAATAATGTATTGGTAGGATGGATATTTCATCACATAATTTGAAAAGAATATATGATGGCTTGATATAGGTAGGATATTGGTACGATATTGGTAGGATGACCGTACAATATTGGTAGAATATTTTGCAACTAATGGGTAGATAAAAACACTATATTGGTAGGACGAATATAGATATACGTAATATATCCGATACTTGAAGACACTTTGGCCAAAATATGATATCCATTACAATTATCCCCATAATATCCCCGACACAAAACGAAATAGGGTAGCCATTACAAGTTTCCCCATCACATATCAGACACATGGCACAAAATATTGTCGGTACTAAAAGTTTCCCCAAAAAGTTGTAGCGCGTACCGATGACTCCCCAAAATAACTCCGAGAAGTGCCATGAACGTCCACCAAATCACACTACTGTTGACAACGCTTTGAACCCCTCGCCTCGCCCCTCGACGGATAACGCTTGGTCTTCGGCCTTCCAGGCGCACGCTTCACCACCGGGGGTAAGCAACGCTTCGCAGCGATTTCTGGAGGCACTGCCCAGGTGTCATGAGTTGGCACTGGGTAGACGACATTTTCGTAGCACGCGCACTAAGCCTCAGCCCTGTATAGAGGATGGACGAGGGAGTTTGGATCGATCCGACGGACCTTGGCCGCCGCGATGGCATGTGCACATGGGATCTGGTCAATGTCGAAGTGCTTACATGTGCAACTCCGAGCAGACAGGTTGACCAGCCACGAGGCGAGCCCTTTGCGGACGTCAACGTGGTTCAAGCACTCGGCATGATTTGCTTGATAACGGCGTCCACGTGGTTAATCACAACATTCTCAGGATTCGAACTTAGCTCCCGGCGCTCGACAAACCACTTTGCCACGGTGTCGAGTATGCTGTTGATCAGGGTGGTAATGGGCAGGTCACGAGGTTCAAGGAATATCGAGTTCAAGCACTCGGCATGATTTGTGGTGGTGATGTTAAACCGATTGGCGGGATAGAAAGCCCGGGCCCAGTTGGAGAAACCCACCAACTTAATGTATTCAGCACCAGTGGGCGACTTCGCCTTGAAGGCATTGTAGTGCCCATTGAACTCCGCAACGGTATACGCCCTTGCCATTTGGAAGAAGAGGGATTGCAGCCCACCCGCCTTATGATAAGCCTTCACATTCTGAAAGAGATGGAAAGTGCAGCGGCCATGCTTTGCGAAGTCGTGACTCCCTCGAATTCCCTTGGTGATGCTCATGTGCCTGTCGCTGACCCACACAACATGGGTCTCATCCGGGACGACGCGTCTCATTTGCCGGAAAAAAAAACCCTAAGAGGCATCATTCTCCCCGTCCATAATGGCAAATGCAACGAGATATATGTTGTGGTTTGGGTCTTGGGCAGTCGCAAACATCAAGCATCCACGATACTTCCCTTTTAAGAAACTTCCATCCACCGAGAATACCTGCCAATGTCAAGCACTCATAATATGTAGGATATAATTTGACTATTGGTAGGATCAGAGTACATAGGTTGTAATATGTTTACTGGAAGGGTATCTTCCACCTATTGGTAAGAGAAAATGGGCCATTTGGTAGGATAATCAAGTGGCGAGGTCGTACCTGTCTCAGGTGTGAGATGGCTGTCCTCCAAACCCCCAAGCTAACGAACGCATACTTGAATTGCTGGTTATCATCATGTACTAATGTGGTTATGGTCCCGGGGTTTGCGTGCTCAAGCATGTAATGGTATGAGGCCATACGATCGTAGCTCTCTTCGTAGGTCCCTTCCAAGCCGTCCCTTGTGGATCCCTTCGCCCTGCGTGCCTTCCAGTAGCTGCAGTCCACACCCAATCGAGACTTCATCAACGTCCTGATCTGACGCGGAATCAGCTCCTTTCCTGATCCACCAAAACTGCGAAGATGCGATCAACAGGTTACTTGTGTATCCACCAAGACATAGTACATAGACGGAGAACAAGACGGTGGTTAAGGAACTTACTCGGACACTAAACTCTGCCCCATTAGCATATAGTTGGCATTCCGCTAGTAGTTGCTCATGGCACTTACCTTGCAAGTGTGTTCGTCCACGAGCTTACGAATCATCCACTTCTTAGTTTGCCGATACGTTGAAGCCCGACAATACCATGAGCAGTTCGGTTCGGGGCAAACAACCACGTATGTTGTTGTTGTCGATCGCTTCACTAGGGTCGCGTAGCACCCCCGCAAAGCTTCCGACCTCACTCTGTCCTGAATGTCAGCCTTCGTATCGAACATCTCCCCCTCATGAAACTCCTTCACACTCTCTCGAGGGTCTCCGAGTCGAGGAATGAACCGAGCCACATTCTCTTCCACTTGCTCCAACGTCGGTAAAGGTTGTTCATTTCCTTGGTACGATCTCTCTATAGCTCTTAGCGCTGCCTCGGCCTCCTCATCCCACGAGTGCGAGGGCTCGTTCGGCCTCCCTCCCTCCTCCACTTTCACGGGGAAACCACCCACGATCATGTCATCGTCGGAGCTTCCTACGCCTATTATGTCCTCCAATTCGTGAGGGGGGGTGGGTAGGACGTCCACATCGTCGTCGCTTTCGACGATCACGACTTGCTTTCCACGTCGGATTGCATCAGACCTGCTCACGTCACCACCCTCCTCTGGGGCATCCATTTTGTCAAGGTTTCCCACTGCTTCACTTTGTCCTACCATTACGTTATAATACATCCTATCAACTGCTTCAGTTTGTCCTACCATTAAGTTGTAATCCATCCTACTAATACCAGATTGTATACCACTCCCAGCAAGCCCCCCTGCCTCCCACTGACACTCTCATTTGCAGTCCTACAACAGTCTCCCTCCCCTGCTACACATTCATCACACAGGCAGGGCCCTCCAGTGTCACTGCTAAGGTCATCCAATATCCCTTTCTCCTCGATTGATCCTCGCACCTTCTCATCCGCCCCTCCGCCTCCATCAAGACCATCATCCAAGTCTTCCTGTGTGGTGGGAGGCCCGGTTAGAAGTATTTCCCCTGGGGTGGGAGACGAGAGATTGTCAGCCCCATCGGTGTCTTTCGACTAATGTCCATTAGAGGGAGTGGATGGGCTTGTCGTTTTCATCCGTAAGGTGATGTGCAGTGCGATTGGCCAAGCTCATGCACCGGATTCAGTGTTGTAGAACTTGCAGGTGTAACGGCCCGGAAAATAAGGATCTTCTTTCCCCTATTTGCCCTCCCTTGGGCCTAGGAAAGAAACCTAATTATCCGAGTTACGTTTAAGAAGGCAAGGTTACCTTCCAACTAGATCTTACAATCCGAGTACGAGTCACAAGTTTTCGCAATAAAAAGAAACAAGGTTTAAATCAAATACAATCCAAAAGAGTGCCACGACCTAGCCGGGTCAAAACGATGCAAAAGATTTCTAAAACGAGAAAGTTTAGTGGTCTCTCAAGCTCTCGATCTAACGCCAAAAGTCTGAACCCGCCAAGCATCCATAAGAGCAAAGATAGCGGCTAACGGTTACCTGAATCTAAAAAAAAAGAAGGGGATCTGGGTCAATCATCGGGTCACTCCTGCGCGTGTGTAAACACTCTGAGAGGCATATAATAAGCATCCTATTCCTAAGATGAAATGCGTAGTGCAAAACGGAAGTTAAACAGATAAGCATGCGGATAAGGAAATGCAGAAATAAATAAAGAAGCGCGCCAATTACAAGAAATGCCAAATAGCATGTCCCTCTAGGCTCCTAAGAAATCCTATAGCAACTCACCATCAAAGGAGCTACCTCACCCTACGGTGCAGGCCAACCCCATGCAATGAGCCTACTAACTATGAAAGGAAGGCAAGCAATGACACTTATATAAGGCCTAAGGCTCTAAGAGTCCTAATGCACTTATTAGGAAGCCTACCGCATCATCGAGTGCAAGCAACTTTCTATACTAAAAGCCTACCGCATCATCGAGTGCAAGCAACTTTCTATATAAGCGCCAACTAGGATGACAAGAATAAAGAAAAAGGTCTCATTCGATAAACACCTATAACGGCCGTTCTAGCAAAGACAGATAGCAAGACATATGGTTTCCGTTTTTGATCCTAAGCATGATTCTAAGTCGTATGGTGCATGAACACTAGCCTACTATATAACACCCAGTGCATAAAGCGCCCATCATGAGTAAGTTCAAGGAACTTACCTGGAGAAGCGCAGAATCCAGGCAATACAGTAATCAAGCAAATCCAGACAGATCAGAGATCACCTAGAAGATAAGTAACATAATAATTAAGTCTAAGTCTAATTTACACAAAGCATATCAAATAGCACACATAAGATTCACATAAAACATATATAAGTTAATCATCCCATCATCATCAACATTAATGTCTCAAATCAATTCCTCATCTCGATTCCACAACTTGGGCATATTCTTATCATCACATCTTATTCATACCATCATCATCTCGCATCTTGTCTCAACATCATCTCTCATAAACAACTCAATAAACAAACAATTCTTTTAAAATAATCCCGATATATTTTAGTCCAAAACATTATCCTAATAAATTTCCGACACTTAGAAATATTTTCCAAACAATCTAAATAATTCAAAACTAACTTTTTAAATGAAAATAGTTATCAAAAAGATTATTCACATAAGTAAATTCCTTACAATTAAGATTAAATAAAACATCTAGATAAATCAGAATATATACTTAAATAATTTAATAAATAATAATTAATAACGAGTTAATAAGTCAGGACACTATTTTAATAACACTATCAACCTCAAAACAATAAATATATATCAATTAAATAAACCCTCAATTAAATCATATTTTAAATAACTTATAATAATTAATTAAATAATTAACTAATAAATAAGATAGAATAAGATAATAATAATAATAATTAAATAATAATTTATATATAACGATTATATAATGTATAAAATAAGTTAATTAAACCCTTAAAATAATTTTCCCAACCGGATCCCGAACCAAACCAATGTTTCAACCCAAACCGAACCAAACCCATTCAAACCAAACCGAACCGAACCGAACCCGTTAAATTAATCCCACACCGGTTTAATATTAAAATAAATAATATAAAATAATGAGGGGGAGCCCACAAGCCTTCTCCTTCCTCCATCCCGATTCAAAAGCTCGCCTGGCGCCAAATCTTCCTCGCGCAGCCGCTGCGCTCGACGTCGCGTCCGCCTCGTCCTCCCGGTCTCAAGCTCGCCTGTCACGCTCGACCTCACTCCTTCTTCAAGCTCGCTTGCACACGCTCGACCTCACTTGCTCATGTCCGCTCGCTCAGCGCTCGCGCTCTCTCGACCTTGCTCTCGAGCTACCGGAGCTCTCGAGCTCGCCCGACTTCCCGCACTCAGCTCTCTCCCACCCCTCTAATAATCTAAGCATCGAAATAAAACATGAAGTTGAATGAGAAAGAAAAGAAAGCTCGGGAGCTCACCGACGCGTTCGCAACTTCGGAGCGCTCGTTCGGGGTTCTGGGCGTCTTCGGAGGCGCGTGATGGCTCGTCGGTCCTGCGTGGGACATGTTTGAGCGCGATTGTAGGGCTCGAGAGTGGTTTGGATCAGAAACGGAGAAGAACGGCTTACCGGAAGGTTGCCTGCGCACGAACAGGGGAAGCGGGGCTCTTGGTGGCTCAACGGTGGCGTTGGGGAAGCTCTTGGGCAGCCACTAGGCTCCTTCGGACGTCAGGATGTGTGAGGAGAGGACGTGGTGGTATTGGTTGGCTCGAAGGAAGAGGAGGAAGTGTGGGGCTCAGTTCAACTTGGAAAACAGAAGAGCAAGAGTGGGGAGGTGCTCGGGGCTGTTGGTGGTGCCTCGGTGGTGGTTGCTGGCAAGGTGAACAGGAGGAGGAATGAAGGAGTTGTGATGGTGGGATGGTGGTGGCTGCAAAGTGGGCGGGAGGAAAGTGATGATGGTGGCGTGAGGTGATGGAGATGGAGAGATGGTGAAGGAGACGTGGGTGTGCAGTTGCATCACACTCCTATATAGGAGAAGAGGTAAGGTAGGGGGAGGGTAGGTGAGGTTAGTGTGTGGAAGTGGTTAAAATCAATACCCGGAAGTAAATTTCGAAACTCGCTTTCCGACCTTAACCCGACTCAATCCAAATTAAACTTTCAAATTCAAAATAATGAAATCCGACAAATATTTTCAAGTCTCGTTTAAGGAAGCGGAATAAGTCAGTTTAAAAATCAAATTCAAATGTATGCCGGAACTCGCTTCGAAAATATTGAATCCAAATTATTTTCACGAGGACGGTGGTTTTCAAAAAAAATTTTGAATCCTAGGGAATTAAATCGGAACTAAATCAATATTAAATCGAAAATTAAATCTTAATTTAGAAAATAATATTTTAAAATCCCGAATCTTTACATCATCCACCTCTAAAAACAAGTCTCGTCCCCGAGACTAAAATTACTTCGAAGTAAGAGGAGGAAGTTTTAAAATGCGAGTCCAAGGACCATGTCCAAAAATCATGTGATCATCTCGGTTGCGTCTTCCGGGATTCTCACAACATCCTAGTCACGGTCGTGACATCTCCAATTGGTCTTGACGAGTATGCAATAAGCGCCCCTATCACAACCTCGCTTCGACTTTTCGGAAGTACCACAACTCTAAAAGTTCTACAATATCATCACTAGGTCTTAGCAAGCACCCTACAAGCGCCCCCATAAAATGCTTGTATCCACTTCGTGATGTATCATAGATTTACCCGGAACTTGAAAGTTTCAAAAGAGTTTCACAATTGGAAAAGATTTGCCTCAAAATTGTTGAAATTCTCGATAGCGTTTGGTCTTTTAAAATCCAAGTTAGTCCTTTTCAGTATCATTCAAAATCCTTCAAATCCGACGTTAGTCAAGCAATTCCAGAACTCAAGAGGTGGAGTCATCCACCTCTAAGGGCTAATCCCATATTCTCTTCCTAGATTCATCTTTCAGAAATCAATTTCAATCCTATCAATCTCAAGTCATATCATGAATCATAAGTCATATAAGTAATCAAAAGCACATCAAGGATAACATCGTACTAGCGTTCTATTAGCAAGTCATCACACATGTCATGCCAAGCATATCAAACAGCAATAACAACGCATGGAACACATCATCATCAACCATGTACGCGCACACAAGCATCGAGATCGATAAAGACCTCATGTCATAATACCTGATGTAGAAGGGTTAGAGCGTCTTGAAGCTCCCATGTGGTAGACGCGGGGCGGTGGGGGCAAGCCAAGATCTATACCTCCTGACGTCGGTCCTCCCTCACAAGCTAACCTAAATGGCTCAATTGATAAATGCGCAAGCCCTACAGTAGATCCTCGGCCTCCTCGGCCGCTACCTCGGCCGCCTCTAGCTCCTCCATCTCCTCGGCCTCTGCCGGCCGGTGCCCCTCTCCCATGTCCCTGGGGGTATGTCAGTTGGGCTGGTCTAGGCGGCTCCTGAAGTTGAGGTGTTGGTGCATCTATAGACCCTCCATCCTGGGGACAATAAGCTGATCGGTGTCCTCTAACTCCACAAGTATAACACACCATCTGCCTCCTAGGGCATCTCTCCGTGGGGTGTCCATCCTCATAACATCCCTGACATGTAATGCTCTGAACTCGTATCTCCTGGAGGGGTACTACTGGTGCCCGACGTGTATCTCTCCTGAACGCTCCTCTGTAATGGTCTCCTCTATCAACCATATCCCGGCTAAACTCTATAGCTCTCGGCCTCTTTTCACCTCGAGGAGGGTGAGAATACTGGTAGGTCGCAGCTGACAGAAGACGTTGTGTATCGTAACGCAAGATAACCTCTAAGAATCTATCAAAAGGGACGTCGCCCAAGCTGGAAGCATGTAGAAGCACGGCTGGGGAGAGCCTCATAGATAGCAGTCGAATACGACTCGCGTCCGTCTGGCATAAATGGCCGCAATATACCAGCTCCTTCTTGAACTGGCGAACAACCTCAGCGACTGATAGCGTCTCATCATAACTCCCCCTGTAAAAGGCGACCTCTCTAGCAGTCTGCAGTCCGGGAGGGCTGTACTCGCGAAGCATCAAGGATCTGAACTCATCATACGTCCAATCTGCTCGTTCCGCCTTGTATACGGACCATCTGTCGAAAGCATCGTCTCGTAGCTGGCCGGCCGCCAATCTCTGGCGCTCCCCTGGTGGTGCCTCGAGCAGCTCAAAGAGTCCATCGATGACTCTAAACCATAGCTCGATGTCTGTCGTCGGATCTCCAGTGAATAGAGGCGGGTTGCTCTGTGAAAACCTCTTCACCCAATCAATGCGCCTCTCTGCTTGAATCCCAACTTTGGTCGCATCTGCCACTGGCTGTGGTGCCTGCCGTTGTCCCCTCTGCCTCTGAATCATCTCTAGTATCGCCTGCTCGAATCCGGCCCTGTCTGTAGGCATCGGTTGCTGAGTAGGGGCCTCTGGCGTCGCCTGTCGGGTCCTCTGAAGCAACTCGCGCACCAACTGCTCGAGTCCGGCCTGATCTGTGGGCATCGGCTGCTGAACCTGGTCCTCTGGTGCAACAACTCTCTGTGGACCCTCTGGAGTCTGACGTCCTGACGCCTCCTGAAGAACTCCTCGAATCATAGCGGTAATCATCTCCTCAAGGCCCACTCTGCTCGTAGGCATCTGCGGTGGCGGTATTGGTATCTCGACCTGCTCTGTCTCGTGTGTCTGAACTCCAGTAGTAGCCTCGTCAGTGACTACCCTGCGAGGGGGTCGTCCCCTGCCCCGACGTACTGGGCCCCCACGCCCAACTGCTCCGTGGCGCGTGTCAACCATAACTACTGGACAAGAGAAGGGCGAGCCTTAATCACATATCACAGAAGCGATCATCGCGGTTTAATCTGATCCCCTTCAAGGGGGATCGCCCTCGGGCTTAGATCATACAAGTTCACCAAATCTACCTAAAAGCTGCCCTTCGAGGGGCAACTGACCGGAGGGGCAATTACCTCTCGATCTCTACATCCTAACCCCGCTACTCCAACCACCACGGTGCAAACTCCTTGGAGTCTTCTAGGCCCATCTGTAAAGTATAAGCTATGTTTCGCCTACCCATTCCCCAAGTCGACATCCATAAGGGATGAGCTATCGCCTCGTTCTACCCCGGCGATCCTATCTCTCAACTAAAAGATCCTACCAATTTTATTTCTGAAATTCTCTTTGCCCTTTTTGAAATGATTTTGAAACTTCTTTAAAATAAGAAATCAGTGGGCGGTTTTGGAATTATTTTGCAACTCATGTGTACTCGGATTGAGTAACCTAGGCTCTGATACCACTTCTGTAACGGCCCGGAAAATAAGGATCTTCTTTCCCCTATTTGCCCTCCCTTGGGCCTAGGAAAGAAACCTAATTATCCGAGTTACGTTTAAGAAGGCAAGGTTACCTTCCAACTAGATCTTACAATCCGAGTACGAGTCACAAGTTTTCGCAATAAAAAGAAACAAGGTTTAAATCAAATACAATCCAAAAGAGTGCCACGACCTAGCCGGGTCAAAACGATGCAAAAGATTTCTAAAACGAGAAAGTTTAGTGGTCTCTCAAGCTCTCGATCTAACGCCAAAAGTCTGAACCCGCCAAGCATCCATAAGAGCAAAGATAGCGGCTAACGGTTACCTGAATCTAAAAAAAAAGAAGGGGATCTGGGTCAATCATCGGGTCACTCCTGCGCGTGTGTAAACACTCTGAGAGGCATATAATAAGCATCCTATTCCTAAGATGAAATGCGTAGTGCAAAACGGAAGTTAAACAGATAAGCATGCGGATAAGGAAATGCAGAAATAAATAAAGAAGCGCGCCAATTACAAGAAATGCCAAATAGCATGTCCCTCTAGGCTCCTAAGAAATCCTATAGCAACTCACCATCAAAGGAGCTACCTCACCCTACGGTGCAGGCCAACCCCATGCAATGAGCCTACTAACTATGAAAGGAAGGCAAGCAATGACACTTATATAAGGCCTAAGGCTCTAAGAGTCCTAATGCACTTATTAGGAAGCCTACCGCATCATCGAGTGCAAGCAACTTTCTATACTAAAAGCCTACCGCATCATCGAGTGCAAGCAACTTTCTATATAAGCGCCAACTAGGATGACAAGAATAAAGAAAAAGGTCTCATTCGATAAACACCTATAACGGCCGTTCTAGCAAAGACAGATAGCAAGACATATGGTTTCCGTTTTTGATCCTAAGCATGATTCTAAGTCGTATGGTGCATGAACACTAGCCTACTATATAACACCCAGTGCATAAAGCGCCCATCATGAGTAAGTTCAAGGAACTTACCTGGAGAAGCGCAGAATCCAGGCAATACAGTAATCAAGCAAATCCAGACAGATCAGAGATCACCTAGAAGATAAGTAACATAATAATTAAGTCTAAGTCTAATTTACACAAAGCATATCAAATAGCACACATAAGATTCACATAAAACATATATAAGTTAATCATCCCATCATCATCAACATTAATGTCTCAAATCAATTCCTCATCTCGATTCCACAACTTGGGCATATTCTTATCATCACATCTTATTCATACCATCATCATCTCGCATCTTGTCTCAACATCATCTCTCATAAACAACTCAATAAACAAACAATTCTTTTAAAATAATCCCGATATATTTTAGTCCAAAACATTATCCTAATAAATTTCCGACACTTAGAAATATTTTCCAAACAATCTAAATAATTCAAAACTAACTTTTTAAATGAAAATAGTTATCAAAAAGATTATTCACATAAGTAAATTCCTTACAATTAAGATTAAATAAAACATCTAGATAAATCAGAATATATACTTAAATAATTTAATAAATAATAATTAATAACGAGTTAATAAGTCAGGACACTATTTTAATAACACTATCAACCTCAAAACAATAAATATATATCAATTAAATAAACCCTCAATTAAATCATATTTTAAATAACTTATAATAATTAATTAAATAATTAACTAATAAATAAGATAGAATAAGATAATAATAATAATAATTAAATAATAATTTATATATAACGATTATATAATGTATAAAATAAGTTAATTAAACCCTTAAAATAATTTTCCCAACCGGATCCCGAACCAAACCAATGTTTCAACCCAAACCGAACCAAACCCATTCAAACCAAACCGAACCGAACCGAACCCGTTAAATTAATCCCACACCGGTTTAATATTAAAATAAATAATATAAAATAATGAGGGGGAGCCCACAAGCCTTCTCCTTCCTCCATCCCGATTCAAAAGCTCGCCTGGCGCCAAATCTTCCTCGCGCAGCCGCTGCGCTCGACGTCGCGTCCGCCTCGTCCTCCCGGTCTCAAGCTCGCCTGTCACGCTCGACCTCACTCCTTCTTCAAGCTCGCTTGCACACGCTCGACCTCACTTGCTCATGTCCGCTCGCTCAGCGCTCGCGCTCTCTCGACCTTGCTCTCGAGCTACCGGAGCTCTCGAGCTCGCCCGACTTCCCGCACTCAGCTCTCTCCCACCCCTCTAATAATCTAAGCATCGAAATAAAACATGAAGTTGAATGAGAAAGAAAAGAAAGCTCGGGAGCTCACCGACGCGTTCGCAACTTCGGAGCGCTCGTTCGGGGTTCTGGGCGTCTTCGGAGGCGCGTGATGGCTCGTCGGTCCTGCGTGGGACATGTTTGAGCGCGATTGTAGGGCTCGAGAGTGGTTTGGATCAGAAACGGAGAAGAACGGCTTACCGGAAGGTTGCCTGCGCACGAACAGGGGAAGCGGGGCTCTTGGTGGCTCAACGGTGGCGTTGGGGAAGCTCTTGGGCAGCCACTAGGCTCCTTCGGACGTCAGGATGTGTGAGGAGAGGACGTGGTGGTATTGGTTGGCTCGAAGGAAGAGGAGGAAGTGTGGGGCTCAGTTCAACTTGGAAAACAGAAGAGCAAGAGTGGGGAGGTGCTCGGGGCTGTTGGTGGTGCCTCGGTGGTGGTTGCTGGCAAGGTGAACAGGAGGAGGAATGAAGGAGTTGTGATGGTGGGATGGTGGTGGCTGCAAAGTGGGCGGGAGGAAAGTGATGATGGTGGCGTGAGGTGATGGAGATGGAGAGATGGTGAAGGAGACGTGGGTGTGCAGTTGCATCACACTCCTATATAGGAGAAGAGGTAAGGTAGGGGGAGGGTAGGTGAGGTTAGTGTGTGGAAGTGGTTAAAATCAATACCCGGAAGTAAATTTCGAAACTCGCTTTCCGACCTTAACCCGACTCAATCCAAATTAAACTTTCAAATTCAAAATAATGAAATCCGACAAATATTTTCAAGTCTCGTTTAAGGAAGCGGAATAAGTCAGTTTAAAAATCAAATTCAAATGTATGCCGGAACTCGCTTCGAAAATATTGAATCCAAATTATTTTCACGAGGACGGTGGTTTTCAAAAAAAATTTTGAATCCTAGGGAATTAAATCGGAACTAAATCAATATTAAATCGAAAATTAAATCTTAATTTAGAAAATAATATTTTAAAATCCCGAATCTTTACAGCAGGCTTCTAGGTCATCGTCATCCCGGACCCGAATCGGAGTGGCCCGCCCCATCGAAGGAGGGAGGTAGGTGAGCTCAATGTCGTATAACACCATGTCCACGTCGAATTTGGAAACTATCTTCTCCTTCAGTTGGTCGTAGCGAATATCTATGGCACCGCCATAGCTGCAGTACGTGCCTCTCCCTTGAACACCAAGCTCCCACTCCCGGGAGCCCACCAACTGCCGAACACGACATTCAGACATACCCTATCACCTGGGGTACGCCACGGGAACAGAGGATGAGCCTGGGGGTAGTTTTGATATAAGACAAAGGAACACCTATAAAGGAAAGGTACAAGATGACTTACCCATCACTGCTAGTGCCACCAACAAACTTCTTGCACTTTTCCAGATATGGAAAGACAGTTGAACACTATTGGCAGGCTAGAAATGTTCTATTGGTAGGATGGGTACTGTATCGTTTCCTCAGATGCACGTGTGGCTTTTCCCCGTCCTTCCCGCTTCTCTCCCACTCTGCCTCACTTTTTGCAGAGCATGTTATGGTGTTTCAGATCCTCCTCTCAAGCTTATATATGTGCTTGGCGAACACCCATTAATGCAATGATTGCATTTTCCCCTCATAAATGCTCCCCCCTTCCCCCCAATGAGGAACCCCGTTTTGGCGCCAAAACTACACTGACAGCCCGCCAAATCAGCTACAGTGACTCCCCTCCAAATTCTCTCCAAAATCTCTCCAGGTATGGAAGGACAGGTTTAGCCTATTGGTAAGACAAATTGATTCTATTGGTAAGACGGAAAGTGTCCAGTTTCCTGAAATGAACGGGATGCTTTTGCCCTCACCTTTCCACTCGTCTCCTATGTTGCATCTCTTTTTGCAGAGCATTTAATGGGGATTGACACCCATCAATGAAGCTTATATATGTGTTGATTGACACCCTTAACTCCAATCATTTGATTTTCCCCTCATAAATGCTCCCCCATTTTTCCCTCTTGAGAACCCCATTTTGGCGCCATTTGAGCCTGATTTCAGCCTGACATGTACAGTGATCCCCCCTCCATATCTCTCTCCCACAGTGAGGCTACAGTGCCAGCTTCCCCCTTCACCTGCTACTTTCCCATCCGGTTACCCCAAAAATTTGCAAAAGTAGACAATATTATACCCTTAGCCAATTTCCCATGTCATAGTCTACTTTTGCAAACTTTTTTTTTGGTCTAATTATGCAAATCAGCCTTTTTTAATGTAATCTAGTATTTGTGAATGTAATCAGGTTTAGAATTGGAATTAGGAGGATACTCTTGGTTAGGGATTAACTAATGTAATCTAGTCTTTTTAATTATACTTCATTGCCTTCAGCATACCTAGTACACAGAATCAATTTAGCTCACATTTGGGTGTTTTTTATTTGTTTTAAGTTACCTATTCCAAAGGAAAATAATAATTATAATGACGTTTTTTAATAACTAAAAAGAACTATCTCCAATTTATATATAAAAAACATATTTCACCTTAAATCACAACTCGTATGAAAAGGGTGAAAGCCTGATCTGATGGGCTATTAGGTAAGGGTTTTTTTCCCTATAATTTTTTTTTCAATTTTAACTCCTTAAAATGTAGAAGGATAGGTAGGGTTTGACGTGACACATAATCATTTAATGGCAATTTAACGAACTGGTCGACAGAAGGACTAAACATGGACAAAATCTCAAAGTTCAGGGACTTTAATGAACCAAAAAAAAAGTTTAGGGACCCGTTTGAATTTTCGAAATTGGGAGATCTAATTAATCTGTAACAACATTAATTAATGTACAAATTACAAATGATGAAATTAATCTAATTTATAGAATTATCACAGAGCCCTCATCAACTTATTAAACTTAAGTCTGTCATCACCGGATTCCTATTATTGTACACTTAAGGTTACAATTTTGACTTTGGAGGCGGCCCTTAATTCCTATTATTGTACATTTTAGGTTTTATAATATAATTATATGTGGTAACTACATTTGAATTGTCTCTGCAAAAATGTTGTACCTAATAGAAAAGGGGTGATTCAAGCTATGTTGGGCATTCGGGAGGTGGACAAACAGGATAAATCTCTTCGCCTTCTGAGAATCGTTGGAAGGTCCAAGAAAGTGATCTTTGATCACATCAAGGAGAGGATTTGGAAAAAGATGAGAGGTTGGAAAGAGAAGTGCTTATCTAGATCATGGAAGGAAGTGCTTATCAAGGGAGTGGCATAAGCGATCCCCTCTTATACTATGTCATGCTTTCGGTTGTCGGCTAATCTGTGTCATGAGATAAGAGAGTTTGATGTGCAACTTCTGGTAGGGAGAAGGGGATGGGAAGTGAAAGAATCATTGGATGGTGTAGAAGAAGATGTGTCCTGCTAAAAGTAAAGGGGGAATGGGCTTTTGGGACATAGAGACATTTAACCTAGCTTTTCTGGCTCGGCAATGCTGACGATTGATACAAGAGCTGAATTCTTTGATCGGAAGACTCCTAAAGGCAAAGTACTACCCAAGGTCAGACTTTTTGAATGCGAAGATGGGGTTTAATCCTATCTATATGTGGAGAAGTTTAATGGAAGGTAGGGACGTGCTTAAGGAGGGATTGAAATAGAGTGTTGGCAATGGAACAAAGATTAATGTTTGGAATGAAAAATGGATTAAAGTGCCTTAGAGTTTTAAAGTTGTGGGTAACTTCCGAGGAGGGGATTTGGGGATGAGGGTGGCAGAATTAATAGATTGGGAAGTCAGAAGGTGAGACATAGACAAGTTGAACGATGTGCTACTCCCTTGTGATGTCGTGGAGGTTCTCAAGGTGCGGCTCATAGCTCCTAATAGCAGGGACCATTTAGTTTAGTACGACAACAAAGGGGGTAGGGGTAAGTTCACAGTACGTGGTGCATATTATAGGTAGCTTGATAGAAGGCTAGATGAGGAGGGTAGTGTGGGCCAAGCGGAGGATAATGCTAGGGAGGGGGCACGAAAGACTTTTTGGAAGCTAAACATTATACCGAAGGCCAAGAACCTTGCGTGGAGACTATAGAGCCATCCGTGATATTCTCCCGTGCAAAATGAATTTGCATCGGTGGGAGGCCATTAAAGATGGTTTTCATGAACCGTGTGGTAAGCAAGAATCGAGTCTCCAGATCCTTCACGATTGTTGGCCGGAAAATAAGGTGTGGAAAGTGGTTCCACAGGTAGCAAAGCATTGGATCGTTGCAAAGAGCATTTTTGATGCCTTGATGTTGTTTTTTTGGGGGGTTCGACGAGTGAACATTAATGGTGGGTGATGCTCTAATGGCATATGTGACTGGCAAGAAACATGAGGATTTTTTAGAGTATATCTCTACTACCGGATGAGATAGTCTATCGGGCATCGGAAGTGTTGGCTGAGTCTAACTGATATAAGGATCACACAAATATTGTCTGGCTGCCGACAAGGAAGAGAGGGCTAAAAGTGTGGACTAGACCTGCTCAAGGAACCATGAAGTTCAATTCCGATGCAAGTGTATTGATACAAGAGGGCTCTTTTGTAGGGTTTGTCCAAAGAGGGGATGATGGGGGCTTCATTGCAATTGTCTACAAGCGGATTCATGCCCTCAGCATATTTTGGAGGCATGAATTAGGGTTAGAGTGTACGGTAGACTTTTTTTTTCTTTTCCCATTTGTGGTCAATTTGAAAGGGGGTAGATTACGGTTGAAGTACCATGTTTCTCCAATCAAACAATCCATGTAAAACATAAGAGGGAAAAATCCCAAAATTTTTCTTGGTGAGGTCTTGCACTAATCTATAATTGTTTTGCAAATGAGAAGGACATATGGTCAATTTAGTTAAATTAATCTTGTCATCAGTCGTTTCAAAATCTTGTCAATAGAACTTATGTTTTTTTTAATATTTATCCACTCCCTTTTTAAAATTTTATTTTAGGGGAAGTTTTACATATAAGATATGATACTGGGTCTAATAGATAAAATTGTAGGCCCACTACTATTTGATTATTTGTTCTTACATGCCTAATTATCAACCTATATTGGACATTGTTCTTTCGGCCCCAAAGGAACCACCCATGTTTCAGATCTAGTAGGATATATTTCAATTAAAAATGTAGAAAATGACAACAATACCCTTATTAAAACTTCGAATTTTCTTTTGTATGTCATTCAATAACACCCAACCTATTCTTCTTTTCAACCTATTAGATTGACAGGGGTTCGATAGGAGGATGAGGGTAGTGGATTTAATGCATGATAGTCGCTAATTTGTGCACCACCTAATGCACCCCAACCCCCGGACTCAAACGATTGGATCAAATCAGGTGGGTGTCACTTGTGAAAGCATTAGGGGTGTTTTTGGTATTTTTGAAATTATTTAACAAAACCTAATAGATTTGAGGGTTGGGTGATTTTGTGCAAACTTTTGAGTTTTAATTGATGGTGTATTGCAATTATGTTTTTAGGGGGTGATTTTGAATAAATTTAGTTATTTAAGGGGTGGTTTTTCGCAATTTAGCCAAAAAAATTATTAGGGCATCATCATTACCACTCTTAAAATTCATTTTGAGTTTCTAATTCATCCTTTTCAGTGACATATATCTTGTTGAAAAACTTATAATTATAATTATATATACATATCTTGCAATTTACTTTTTTTATCCGTTGAAAAAACATATATGAGTTATGACACTATATCCGATCGAAAGATTTTCTTTTATACAAGAAATTTGAGAGATCAAGCAACAAACTTGATTCTTGAAGGGTTAATGAATCGACAGACAAACTAATCATCATGATACAATATAAAGAAAAAACAAAACAGAGCAAACCAACAGGTTGCAAGGACAATACTAAAAGGCATAAACTAGGAAAAATAAATTCCGTCAAGTCGAGGACGCAAACGAAGAACAAAACCAAGCACCATCATGTAGCACCGCTGACCAATAATACATCAAGACACTATTTCATGTGAGCAGTGAAGACAAACTCCAAGGAAGCGCCTCCCGAAAGCAAAGTCATCCTTAACACATCACCACGACCTCAGTCCCGACTCTCGACGTTGTCTCTTCATCCAAGTCGAAATACACCTAAGATCACCAAGAAGCACAGGCACAAACAACCCGAACAAGGTGCACCAAAATGATCAAGGTCTTGCAGGGCAAGGATTTGAAGTCTCGATAAATCGAGGGTTCAAGTCTTGGTAAATCGAGGGTTTCAAGAGTCGATTTCAAGTCTCAGTAAATTGAGGGTAAAAGTCTCGGTAAATCGAGGGTTCAAGACTCGATTATAGTCGAGTGGATCATTAAATATATAATTATATATACCTAAAATATATAATAATTATATAAATATTTCATGACACGACAACTATTTTTATTTTTATTTTTATAATATCTTGTCGTCCAAGAACTAATATTTTTTTCTCTCTGTTTGCTTCGTGTCGTGCAAGGGATGATCGGACGAACAGAAGTGAAGGCGGAGGAAGAAGGTTAGTTGTACCGGCCAACTTCCATTACTTTTTTCTTTCTTTTTTAAAATAAAGATTGATGCATGATATTCGAATCTATATGCATATACTAAAATTAATATATAGCATCTTATGTGACGGTTTATATTTAATTCTAGGAAAAAAAATTCCCAATAGAAAAATATTAAAATATTATGTTATTATAATTTACAAAAAGTTATCATATGGCACAATCTATCTATATATTTTAGATAATTGATAAAAAAAATCAAAACTATTTCATAATCTTACTGACCAAAAATATTAATAGATAAATATTTCATAAGTTATTGGAAAAATTTGGAATGTGTCCATATTATAGGACAAAATTAGTTCCTAGTCCATTTGTCTAGTGAAATTGGGTGAATGTCCAAAATGACATTTTTGCCCCTGATGTTATAATCTTTTTTTTTTTCTTCTCTCCCCCTCGCGTCCTTGCCGACCGCCGAATCGAAGCTCCTCGCGTGCACCCTTGTAGATGAACGGAGGAACGACAACCGCTACACAAGGTAGCGACTGCGAAATCGAGGACGATCTCTGTTGAATTTCGCTGACTGGGGGACAAATCGGGTTCCAGCGAGGTTAGGCTTCCTTCCATGGAGGAGGCCTCGGAGAGGGAGACCAGATCTGAAGTGGGATCCCAGCAGGAGAAGCTTCGAAGCCCTCGGTTCCAAGCGAGCGAAATCGGTGGGAAGACAAACAACCACACCGAGCGAAGAAGAAGAAGAAATAAGGCTGCAGGGGGAGAGGTTTTGGCTCGATCAAATAGATCCTCCATTGTTATTCCTCCTCTACAACACAACACCGTTGCTATATTTTCCGTTTTTATGATAGTCGCTTCAGATATTAAAGCACACATTTGAAGAGCAAGGCGTTTGTGGAGCCAATTTCAGGTGATTCGGTCCGTCTCATTTCCGCCGGTTTGAATTCAGAGATGACCATGACTTCTTCGGCATTGTAATGTTGACAAAGAGGGGACTCTAGGGTTGAACTTTTAATTTCAATCTGATTTTCCTACCTTGCTTTTTAAAAATCTGCTGATGTTTGTTTCTTTTTAAATTGCTTTGTTATGGAATTGACTTATTTGGCAGGTAGTGGGTGCAACTTTGTATGGGTTAAATTTTGTGAGGCTTGTGAGTTGTCGTGTGGCATGATGTGGGGTTAGTGGAATCATGTGGTGAGGCTAGTGTGGTGGGATATTTGAGGTTGAAATTTATGGGAAAATAAAAAAAGGGTCATAGACACTGTAATCAAAATAAAAATAGGATCATAGACACTGTCACCACTATAAAAACAAGATCATAGAAGTTGTAACTAAAGGAAAACCATATAGACGTTGTAACCAAAATAAAAACAGGGTTATAGACACTGTCACCACTATAAAAACATGGTTATAGACATTATAACCAAAGGAAACCCTAGGACAAGGGAAGCACAAACCCTATAGGGACTAATGAGAAAAAAAACAGTTAGTTCTCCTCTAATATATGAATGGGGAAGAGGGTAATAGACACTGTAACCAAAATAAAAACAGGATCATAGACACTGTCATCACTATAAAAACAGGGTCATAGACACTGTCACCACTATAAAAACAGAGTCATAGACACTGTAATCACATGGGCTGTCACCACCCTTATCATTGTCACCACCGTTATCACTGTCACCACCTTTATCACTGTCACCACTCTTATTAGTGGGCACTGTCACCACCCTTATCGCTGTCACCATCCTTATCACTGTCACCCCCCTTATCAGTGGACACTGTCACCGCCCTTATCAGTGGGCACTAACACCACCCTTATCGCTGTCACCACCCTTATCATTGACTGTCACCATGAAAATTTTTTGGTGACACCTTCGTTTTTATTTATTTTTTTAAGGCGTGGTGACACATATATGGTGACATGAAAATTTTTTGGTGACAGCTTCGTTTTTAGTTTTTTTTACGGGGTCACTGTCATCACCCTTATCAGTGGTGACATGAAAATTTTTTGGTGACAACTTCGTTTTAACATGTGGTGGCATGAAATTTTTTTGTGACAGCTTCGTTTTTAGTTTTTTTTACGAGGTCACTGTGACCACCCTTATCAGTGGTGACATGAAAATTTTTTGGTGACAGCTTCCTTTTAACATGTGGTGACAACTTCATTCAGTATAACCTTAAAACGATGAAAGGATAATTATGCAAGTTGAGTTTTTTGCATTATTTGTCATCAATTTTTTTGACACATCACACAGCCAAGCTTTAATGAAATCAATATTTGTAATCTGCTTCATAAAGCCCCATAACATATACATATGACAACACCCTCAAATTGGTTGAAATCACTGCATTTTGCCTGTATCCAGTCAAATTGGTTGAGATCACTTCATCCCAATACAGGTCACTGCATTTTGCCCGTATCCAGTCAAATTGGTTGATATCTCCTCGGGTGCAAGCCTCACTGCACAAAATAATCAGTCTGTAAATGTACATTCAAGAACAGGCACCCACACCACATAAAGTGCTAATGAAAGATACCATGACTCTGATCAGATCGCACAAGTACTCCGATCAGATCAAAATCCCTTCCAAAATCAAAATCTTATGTTACTACTTTGAATCAACTCTCTCTATAAAACTGCCATGGCCCCTAAAAACCTCATCAAACCCCTCCAATTTCAACTAATTTGGGATCGATCAGGAAGATTAAATTATTATTATTTTTTGGAAAAGAAGGCAAAATTGAGGAGGGAAATGAGAAATTAGACAAGAAAATACTGAGAAAACTGCAGAAATCGCTCTCCGATGTGATTTGCAGGATCAAAAGCCAATCTCCGAATCTCCATATCGCCTCCTCTACTAGCAAGTTCTTCAATGGCTGCAGGCATCCTAAGAGCTTTCATCTTTACGCTGCCGGCAACAACCTCCGCCGCCAAAAGAGCAACTTGAGCGAGCAGCAGCGATCGGAATCGACCGCGGGAGTTGGCCGGAGTGACAAGGCAATGGAGGCGATGCTGAAGGACATTGATCGGTTCCTCTTCGAGAATTTCAGATCTCTATACTCAGACGCCGACGAATCCGACGAGGAGGAGGAGGAGGATGAAGAAGAGTATCTATGAGGAGGAGGAGGATGAAAGACGTCTCTCTCCGCGCTCCGTCCTTGTGGTTCTCAAATCTGGAAAAAGCAGAAGGAAATGGTAAAATTAAAAGGGAGGGCAAAAGGGGGATTATGAAAATATTTTGGACAATTGGTAACAAATCCAAGTCCCTAGGACAAATATTAAATGGGCTAATAGAAAGGGCCTTTGGGCCAAATATTTTCTAAGTTATTTATATCTAGATTTTTTTAGTGGAAAGAATTATTTATATCAAAATTAATTATTTGATAGCTATTATTTTATTTATATCTATATTATTTTTTATAGAATGAATTATTTATATGTATATATATTTTTTTTTCTTTTATATTTCTCTCATAATTTAATCGTTATTAATATAATTCTAACATTGTAATTTAGATTTATTATTTTTGCCATATTTTTATAAGTTTTTAAATAGATAATAGATATAATTTTAAAATAGTGTATTATCATATTCCCGGGGACGGTAGACACTAGTTTAATTATAAGTTATGACACTTCAAGTTCATATATGTTAATATATTAATTTTTTAATCCAATAGGAGTATTTGGTAAGTATGATGCAAAGTGTGGATAGTGACATAGCGCAGGCCCGGCCTTGGGCCGGTGCAGCCTGAACGATGGAACAGCGCCCCAAAATTTTGGGGGTCTTTTATTTGTTTGGAACCTTTGTATACATTAGACCCAAAATGGTAGGATTTTGTATTGCTAGACTCAAACTTTTAAAATAGTAGGCTTTTGTGTTTTTGGGCCTAAAATTTTAAGATGGTAGGCTTTTGTGTTTTTGGGCCAAAATTTTCCAATCAGACCCAGGTTTTTCCATTTCTTGACCCAAAATGGTAATCTTAATTTTCCATTGGTAAATGATTGATCAATTTAGTACTTGTTGATTTGAACTCTTAAGTCTTTTGAGTTTGATTTCACAAACAAACTAATGGATTAAGTGAATAACCAATAATTTTTAAAAAAATCTTAAAATAAATGTTAAGCTTATTATTTGTTATTTTGACTAGAGTTTTGGTAGGTTGTAAGAATTAAGATTATTGAAACATATTTTACATAATTTTTTTTAAATTGACGGGGCCTAATTTTTGTTAGAGTACAAGGCCTCTAAAACGTTAGGACCGGCCCTGACATAGAGTATAGTTATAACACTTGACGTACAGCTCAATTACAGTAAGAGTATATATTGCATTTTAAAGAATATAAATATAGTATCGCATTGTTATAATATATATAGGGGTGTGCAATGTGCACAAATATTATTCGGTGAAATGTGAAACATTGTTCGGTGAAATTTGAAGCACTATTCGGCGAAATGTGAAACATTCTACCGAATACTGTTGTGTTTTTTTTCCGTTCAGTTCAGATGAAAACATCTCAATTCCACTGAATAATTTGTAACATTCTACCGAATAATGTTTAGTTTTTTTTATTCATCCATTTCAAATAAAAGAAACCTCAATTTCCTAAACAATACTTACAATTTATACAAAATGTTTCAAATTTCACCAAATAATGTTTCCCATTCCCCAAAACAATACTCACATTTCATCGAATAATGCTTCAAATTTCACCAAATAATATGTGTGCACAGTGCACACCCTAAGGCTTGTGCACAAATGATCCATACACTATATATATATAGAGAGAGAGAGACTCTTTCCGGTGAAACAACTCTTACTATGTAACGGAGGGACAAATTTGGGCCATTAGATTTAAAAGAATCAAGGGTCAGCCTTTGTTTTGAAAGAAGCGTATAACTACCTAGTATTTACATTTAGTGTTAAATATGAATACTAGTTGGTTAAACGTTTAAAATTTGTAACCACCAACTATTATTCACCAAATATGTTAATATTCATATTTAGTAACATAATTATTCAAATCTAAATTATTAAATATTCTTATTTTACAAACTAATAAAAATTTACTATTGTATATTACTATTCATATTTAAAGATACGGTTACACCAACTAGTATTTATATTTAATGTTAAATATGAATACTAGTTGGTTATACGGTTAATTGTGTTTTTTTTAAATCAATCTCCTCCCTTCATTTCTTTAGATCTAAGGGTCTGCAATTGTCCTTCCGTTACATGGTAAGGTGTGTCCTCATAGGAAAGTTGTTATATATATATATATACTCCAAATTAAGACAAAGATGATATTTGCTTCTTATAATTTACGGCACGCTTTCTCTTGACATTACATGAGTAAAAACACCGCGTAATTAGGTCCGCAAATTACGCATGACTAATTGTTTGATAGTTGATACCCCGACTACTGTTTAAATTACCGAATTAATATCCGAATGGCTCATTTATCGCGAATGGCTCATTTATAGCAAATAGGAGAGAAATTGGTATATTATCAATTTTTTTCCGTTTACCATATACTAACCAATTTGAATTAGTAATCCTAAAATCCAAATCATTATCAACCACTGAAGAGGTTATACCAATTTAATTGGTTACCAATTAAGTTAGTTGTTACGGATTGGTAATGATATTTTACCATATTTTGACTGTTGATAAAAAAAACATACAGATAGTCAAATATAATTCAACTTGATTGAAATTTAAAACTTATAAGTTATTACAATTCAAGTAGCAACAATATAAAGACTTAAATTGCTCATGCATTTAAGCACAAAAGCAACATAAAAACTTAAATAGTCCCGACAATATTCAAAATAACATGTCCACTAATTCCAAATAAAGTGGTTTTAGTTTGAACAGAGGCCGAGCTAATATTCCTCCCTTAATTAAAAACATTTTCTTAAAATAACAAATGCAAAAAGAAATCAAGTTCATAGGCAATACTTAATATCAAAAACAAAATAACAAATACAAAAAAAATCAAGTTAGTAGGCAATATTTAATATCAAAAACAGTAAAACAATATACACCTTTTGGGCCCCTAGCATAATATAAGTAAATATAGTATAAAAACCTAGAAGGGATGAAGCTGAAGGGACAACGTTGTGGAAGATGAACTCAGATCTCAGAGGGTGGCAGTCATTGAAGAGATGAAGCCGAAGGGTGAAAAAACTAGATTTGATTTCTCAATGTGAACTAAGGCTAGGCTTTTTATTATTATTATTATTTCTCAGATTGAGTTTTAGTGTTTTACATAAAAAAAATCCATGACTTATAGTTAAAATTTAAAACAATTAAAACACAATTTAAAAAATAATTAAAAAAACTAAATATATATTCGTAGGAATTGGTTGGTAATTACCATACCAACCAATTGCAAATCGGTTGGTAATGGTAAACCAACTTTTCCGTTTCAATTACTATTAGCGTACCGACTTTCGACAATTAGTTCAGTATACGGAACCAATTTAATTGGTCCGGGTGGCACATGTTGGTTTGATTTTCGTGGAAAATTTTCCCCAGCCCTAATCGCAAATGACACGATGATGGTCCCGATTCTAAAAAGTATGAGAGTTATGCAAGACTTCCACATTTTGTTACCATAAATCGTAGGAGACTGAGAATTTAATTTCCTCAAATATTAAGATTGACAAGTGAGTTTTTTTTTTTTTTAAAAAAAAACTTATGAGTAGTTAAAAAGTAGTATAATAAATTATGATGGTCTACTCCATAAATCTATCAAATTTGCTATCATTTATTATACTACTTTTTTACTTTATCGATAATTATAACTAATAATCTATTACTCACTTATTATAAGAGTATTTTTATAAAGTAAATGTCAAAATATATATACTCCCATGTTAAATAACATGATGCCAAATGAAGCAAGATTTTATCAATTTTAACTACCCATATAAATACAAATCAGTTAGTAAGTGGTCATCAATCAATCAGTTGTCACTACTAGAAATGCCTTGAGCACCGACGATATTTTGCCAGCGGATTGTAGCATTGCCCCTAATGCCGATGGTTCATGTCGTGGGTGGCTGAATCCCAACGATGGCATCCGTCTTTACCTTTTGACAGTCCACCATCGATGACATAAACCGTTGGTAAATATAGACAATTTTAATCATTGGAAAATTACAACAAATGAAATCGTGGCCAAATGAATCCCAACGATTTACATGGTGGGCAATTAAATCCCGACGACCACAATGGATGGCACTTCTCAAAGCTTGTCACTGACGGTGTGAACCATTGGCAGAATAGGGAGGGAAGTGGGTTATAGGTGGATTGTGATTTTTTTTTTTATTTTGAAAAGAACAAATTAACAAGATTAATTTAAATGAAAGGGAATATGAGGGAACTGTTAAATTATTATAAGTTCGTGCACCGATGCTGCAGGAAAACATCGATAACAGGTTGATCTCTATAGATGCTGCAAATCAAAGACAAAACATAATTTATCTTCTTCCAATTGTTGAAACATTACCTGGAGCTGCTCCCGGCCATTCAGCTGGTGTACATAAGCATCAACCCTCCTGTAATCCACATTTTGCCCATTTCTTGAAAAATAGCATCAAGAGATGTCAATTAAAAATATATATAAAAAAATGAGAAATTTAGTAAAATAGCAAGAACATTGGAGGCAGTAGCTTCTTTTGATATGGTTTATTTTTTAAAAGTAAATTAATTGTTAATATTTAATTAAAAATAGGAGAAGAAATCTGAACTTAAGAATTATATTAAATTATTTTCCTACGAACTACAAATCACAACCCCCTCCACAATATGTCATAAAATATTTATTTTCTAAAATTTTCTACTAACAAAATCAGATTTTGTTAACCAACAGCAAAAATCCAGCATTTACCATATATACAATTAAGGGAAATATGAAGTGACGTGAGAATAGGCCCAATCGATCTGCTTTGTAGAACTAATTTAATTAGTTCCTGATTTTGTGTAATTAGTTCATGATTTTGTGCATCGGTGGGTAGTAGCAGGTCTATTAAAGAAGATTTTCTCATCTGGTGGGTAAACTCACAGACGTGCAATCAACGGAAAAAAAAAAGATCACGGCTAATTCTCCATTTTGCAGATCGGCATCTTTCCCCTAAGTCATTCTAATTTATGGTCTTCAAAACTCCCAAAAACACTGATCGAGCTAATTTGTAAGCAATACTAGTATTGTGTACATTCTGGCTTTGAGTGTATTCATTTGGATCCGGTGATTACGATAAAAGATTCAAGTGATTGCGATCAAAGATCCAAGTATTTTTCTTAACCTACTCATTGTATTGGGCAACAATATAGATGCATCGTTTTGAGTTTTAATACGTTTGTATTTTTGACCTATATACATGTAATGTTGATTTTATTTTTGATTTTTTAGGAGATAACAGACTCTCACTACGCCAAATCACTATTCAGGCGATGGATCCAACTCGTCACCTCAAACAGCGTTCTGGTAGCCCCGTATTTCAGGTGACGAAAGTTCGTCGCCTGAATAGTCGTCGTGTCGAATTCATCCCAAGAGACTTCTGGCGACGACCATTCCAAAACTCGTCGGCCAAAGTCTCCTTAGGCGACCAAAAATATATTCCTCGCCAGAAAACTTGTCAGACATTTAGGGCCTTCCCAAGCCCGCCCATCATCATCCGGGCGACCACATTCTGTTTTCGTCGCCCCAATGTATTACTTTGACCATTGAAGTTATTTGAGGGGACAAGCACACTAACATGTTCGTCACCCCAATGTTGTCTAAATGATTTTGAAGCGAGTTGGGGCGACGAGGTACACAACAATGTTCGTCGGGGGATAGTCGGAGCGACTAGATCACCTCATATATATTCGTCGCCCAATGTACGTTCTCATATATAATTCCATTCAGGCGACCACATTAAATTATAAATGTTTGTCACCCAAACATATGATTTTTTTTAATAAAATACAAACGATGTTAGGCGACCATAGTGTTGATATATGTTCGTCGCTCCAAAGTAATGTTTTATTTTTTTTTACACTCGAGCAACGAGTTAGTGGGTCTATGTTCGTCGCCAGAACGTGATTTTATATTAAAAAAATATTTTATATTGGCAACATGCCCCCTGTTTTATACCATACGCCCTGTGTAGTTCAATTACACAATGCACACAAGACACAACCTGTTTTACACCATTAATTTGCATTCATAGTTCAATTACACAATGCACACAAGACACAACCTGTTTTACACCATTAATTTGCATTCATCAAATGCACAACACATTCAAAGGAGAGAACACAATCAAACTAAACCATATACACATCACAAACGTACTAAACATTCATACCAACCATTCAAAAATATTTATACCAAGTTACCAACCATTCAAAAACATTCTTACATTGTTCAACTACTTAGCATCATGCATAAAAGTTCACCTACCAAGTTCCAAGATAGGGACAAGTACCATGTTTAACTCCCAAGTTTCACAAAATGACATCAAGCTTCAAAATATAGAGAAATTTCAGAAAATGGGATTCAATGCTCAATCCACTACCTGGGAAGTCGATGGCTGCGTGGGCTGCTGGATGGCGGACTGTGTGCGGAGGAAATCCATCATTGTCTTCTCTAATGCAGTGACATGGGAATTAGCCTGTTGCGCCTCTTCCTTGGCCAATTTTGCTTCTTCCTTGGCCTGCTGCAGCTCTTCCTCGAGCTTGTGGGCTCAATCCTCCAACTCCTTCCTCTGCAGTTCCGCTTGGGCAGTCCATGGACCCCCTCTTTTTTTTTTGCGGGCCTTGTACCCGCCATTCCCATGCCTTCCAAAATAACATAGGATATATGTTGTAAAAAACAGTAAGTTAATACAACTATGCTATGTGTCCTTTGTTTTTTATTTAATAGCTAATAGGATTCTAAACTTTTGGTGATTCGGTTTTGATACTACTGTTTTTTCTTCCAGTTTTAAATGCATGAATATGATAGTGTACAACTAATGTGCATGTTTATAGTTATATTTTTTTTCACATATTTTAGAATTAATTTGAGTCCTTTTTATAGGTTTTGCATGTCTACACTATCTTTTATGTGTTTTTTAATAAACATGGAAGTTGTTTTTGCAGAAATGTTTAAAACAGAAAAGAAGCGCAAGAGAATCTGGAGCGCATAGGAAAAAGAACGGAGGCAATCGGAGGCGACCGCCCTTTAAATATGTTCGTCGCCTCAATGAATTCTAAATTTTTCGTGAAAGTTTAAAATTTTTCATTGAAAATTAAGAGGGAAAGAGGGAAAAATGAAGAGGGAAAAATGCCCGCCATGGTCAAGTATGTTCTGGCGACAAACATAACCAATGTTCATCGCCTGAGTGTCAGCAGAATCACCTAAAGCCCAGCATTGCCCAAACCGAGGCAAGCATGGGTCGGTACCGAGGGTCCTCTGCCTCGGTACAAGCACTGTTTCTTCCAGTTTAAATACAAGTTAATACTACTGTTTTTTATTCGGTTTTGATACTACAATAAGTTAATACTAGTGTTTTTCCAATTTAATACAAGTTATAAGCTCTCACACATAGCTTGATAGGATTCTAAACTTTGGGTGATTCAGTTTTGAATTTTAAGACACTTTTAGCAATTGCTAATGTTTTTCCAGTTTTAATACAAGTAATCCTCTATATCATCAAATACACATGAATAGCCATAATCGAAGATATTATCAATCATCAGAATCATTCGGATTTATGTCATCGTTTTCCTCTTCTTCTTCGTCATCCTCTTCATCTTCATCATCTTCATATTCTTCCACGCCGACTTCCTCGTCGTCTTCCTCTGCTTGTTCCTCTTCTTCTTGTTCTTCTGGTACTTGAAGATCAATTCTTAAATCAAATACTCCCGTGAAGTAGTGGATCGGACCGAGTTCTTGATATGGGTGTTCACTATCAATGGCAAGCTCATCCTCGTGGATCGCAAGTGTGCGAGGCTCGTACACGCTCCTATGGGACATCACGTTCACTACTTTCCAAGCATCACCCGCCTTTGGATCAGCAACGTAAAACACTTGCCTTGCAGAGAGTGCAAGACAAAACGGTGAATCCTCATACCAACTGCTATTTGTGTCCACTGATAGCAAACCTTGATCTACCTTCGTGCTACTACTGTCTTGCGGATCGGTGTTAAACCACTTGCACTTAAACAACACAACTGGCATGCGAGTAGCATATAGGAGCTCAACCACTTGTTCGAGTATCCCATAATAGTTTGCATTCCCAGTCTCCACCATGACTCTAGAATTTTGTGTCCTCAAAGCTTGATCTCTAGTCCACGATACAAACTTCACCCCGTTTACATAACACGTGGAGTAGATATATCCTGCATTCTTGTGGTCTTTTTGCCAAGTTAAGAACCTCTGGTTTAAGGAAGGGGTCCCTGTCTCGGTGCAACTGAGCAACCTATATGACATAACAGTTTAAAGTACAGTTTCGAAAACAAACATAAGTTGAGAAACAGGAAGTAGTATCCTTACCCATTTGTAGAAATATCTATGAAAGTGGCTCTTGCGGTCCCTCAAAACATAATATGAATTCACTTGCTTGTAGAGACTTTCGTGTGCTTGCAAGTAGTGTTCAACTTCAGGGCAGTCACTCAAAACATGCCAGTGAGCCTCCGCAATCATAACTTCACTTAACCTTTGGCTAGCAATTTCACTCTGTGGACGGACGAGGTCTGACACAACAGAAATATCATACAACGATGCCTCACTAGTGGTTGCCTGTTTAGGGAATTCATCAACACCCATGTATAGCTTGCAGTATGTAGTGGACTCGTCGATAGTGTAACGCTCGGCAATACACCCCTTTGGATAACGTGGGTTCTTCACATGGTCTTTATAATCACCCAGTTGCCTGTAAAACGAACGTAAATGCATGAATATGATAGTGTACAACTAATGTGCATGCTTTTTGTTATATTTTTTTCACATATTTTACAGAAACATGAAAGCGGTTTTTGAAGAAATGTTTAAAACAGAAAAGAAGCGCAAGAGAATCTGGAGCGCATAGAAAAAAGAACGGAGGCAATCGGAGTTATAACCTAAAAGAACTTGAATTCATAAATATCAATGTGAAAGTACTAGCTAACATACCTTTCTATTGGATACATCCAAGTATAATGCACAGGTCCGGTTTCTAGCAGTTGTTGTGGCAGTTGAACCATAAGGTGCACCATGATTGTAAAAAAATGTGGAGGATAGATCATCTCCAAGTGACACAAAATCTGAACTATCTCATCTTGCATCACTTGTACATCTTTCTTCTTCAACTCTCTAGCACACAACTTCTGAAACCATTTGGATAGTGCAACCAAAGGCTTCGCAACATTCACTGGTAGGTATGCACGAACTACTATAGGGAGAAGACGCTGAAACATGACATGGCAATCATGAGTCTTCAACCCGATGAACTTTTTCTCTTGAACTTTAACCTTATTGTGTAAAGTACCGGCGTAGCCATGGGGGTACTTCACTTCACTAAACCATTCGAAAACTTCTGATATATCTTCTGGCTTTACTACGAACGGCGCGTGAGGAAGGCTTCCATTACTCCTTCGTGCCTGCCTTTTCCGCACCCCTCTTTGTTGTAAAGCGGCTCGAGCTTTGAAACCGTCCTTTGACTTCCCTTGAATGTTAAGCATAGTGCCGATGATGTTATCAAAAACGTTCTTCTCAATGTGCATAACATCCAATGTATATCGCACTCTAGTGTATGGCCAATACGGAAGTCTCCAAAACTGACACTTATTAGTCCAACAAACTCTATTTGCTGAACTGTAAAGAGCCTTAAACATAGTGTGCGAGCTGAGGACGGGGAACTTGATCCTAAAACAAGAAAGAACTTAGTGTTTATGGAATGCAATAAGGAAGAGTGGGATATGTAGAGTTCGTACCTATTGATTTGTGCGAGAACTTCCTCACCGGATAAAGATGTAGGTCACTGCCCATACTCTATCTTCCCATTGAATGCCATACTAGCGAATCGCCAAGGGTGGTCTAGTGCGAGCCATCTGCGGTGACCATTATAAACCATTCTCCCCTGTTCGTGCGTTGCAGAAGTTTCATCAAAGCAAACAGGGCAAGCTTTATACCCCTTGGTAGTCGATCCTTCCAACATCCCTAGTCCAGGAAAATCACTGATAGTCCACATCACTGCTGCTTTGATTATGAAAGTAGACATCGAGTGCCGATCAAAAGTACAAACTCATGTCTCCCATAAGTGTATAAGTGTATAAACTCATGCAAATTGAGGTATTTAACTAAGATATATAGGTTTTCCCTTTTTGTGTCTTGCAATGCTAAATTTGACTCTTTATATATATTATTTAATTTAAAGATCTGAGTGCCAACAAAAGTGTAGTATCATGGTACTCATATGGATCATATGTGATGAAATCTTCATCTTGGTTGAGTAAAGTTAAATTCACCAGCAATATGTTCAAAACATGGATATGTCAACACAACGGCAAGTTAAAATTGCCGTCTTAAAAATATTATGGTTACTAAAATAAAATTATAGAATTTAAATTTTAAACCAATTCCAAAATCGATTATAAATTAAAACTTAAAGATTCTGTTATTAAAATAAACTTAAACACTTTTTTTTTAGTTTCATTAACTTTTTCTTCTAAACATAAATGGCACAATTTAACCAATAATGTAGGAATTTGAATATATATACACCTAGGTGTATATATTTCTCGGTTGAGCATGAATAAATTCAGATGAAGATTTTCATATTTCATTGATTAGTGAATTTTTAACTTTCATATAAAATGTAACGGATAAATACATAGGAGAAGTAAGGCATGCATGTCAACCTTGGAATTAATATTGTTGGATTACTCGGGGATAATTAATATCGCCGCTTTGGTTAAGGTAATGTTCTCTCAAGTTAATTAATAAATATTTCATTTTAATTCCAATTATTTTTATATGAATTAAAGGTCCAAAATCCAAATGCATGCTAATTTTATGAGAATAATTGTGCTTATAGTAACATGGTGAATCATTAGGTAAATATTCACATTTTTTCTGAAATATATATATTTATGAAGAATAAAAAGATCAAATTCCCTATCTAATTTTTATTATGGCTATGACTTCAATTTAAACCATATCTAAAAGAAATATACATATATATATATTATATAGAAAAAAAGAAGACAAATAAGATAAAAATATAATTTGCAGGTATAATTTTCACTCAATATAAGTTTCGTGTAATATACACATGTATATGTTGAAGATGTAATAAAATTAAATTGTTAATTTTTTTATAACCATTAATTATTTTGAATTTTTTTTCGAAATATTCATAGAAAAATAAATATTTACGTAAATATTCAATGGTGTAAACTAATTACAAAAATATTCATTTTTTGCAGGTTTTGCAGAAAAACGCGGACCCAGTATGCGTTTTATGTACAAAACTCGAAAGAGAATTGGCGCCGGGGTTGTTTTTTGAATGTTACAAAAGAAACGCGGCCTGAGGCCGCGTTTCTATTGAAAAATAAAATCAAAATTGTACGTAGTTGAGATGGCACTAGAAACGCGGCCTGAGGCCGCGTTTCTCCTTTGAAATTGGGCCCCACCTGCTGACTGGATGGGAAAGGCAAGCAAAAACGCGGCCTGGGGCCGCGTTTCTATATAATTTCAGAAAAAAAAATATGGTCAAAGCGCAATTACTGCAGTTGGTTGCAGTTACACCAAAAACGCGGCCTGGGGCCGCGTTTTTAGTGCTTTTAACCCTAAAACCAGACGGCCTCCTTCTCCACTTCATCTTCTTCATTCTTCTTCGTTCGTTTCTTGTTCTTTCGTTTCTGCGACATTCGTCTTGCTCGTTCAGCATTCGTCGTCCCCTCCTCGTTCACCGTCATCATCCCATCGTCATTCATCTCTTCTTCGGTCATCGGAAAATCGCCAGTTGAAGGTAAGTTTTTTTTTTTTTTTGAACGAATATGGATGGTGATAGACTGATTTTGGTCGGAATGGATGAGGGTTTGGTGATATTTGTATGTTTGTTATTGTTGATTAGTGATTATTACATATAGTTGAAATTGTGTGATAGTTGTAGATGATTAAATCCAAAATTTAGAAAGTTGTATTTGATGATAGTTGTATGTTTTGATAGATGATAAAATTTTTTGATATCTGTATGTTTGTTTGAACGAATATAGATTAGTGATTATTATAGATCCGAAATCGTGTGATGTTTGTCATATAGAAAATATTGTATGATTATTAGAAGAGAAAACATTTTAGGAGTCATGAAATAATAGAAAATTAGATTTTGATTGCGTATATATATACTTGAAAGATTGTATTATATAATAGTAGAATACATTTAGAAAACATTTTTGATTGCATAAAATAATAGTAGAAGAAAAAATTATAGAAGTTTAGAATTGAATTAGGGAAAAAATAAAAAAAAGGTGAAGAACATTTAAAAGATTTTGATTGCTAAGGATGGTAGGATAAGTACTTTTGAATTGTATAAATACAAAATTAAGATTCAGAATTTCATTAAGTCATTCTGCACAAATTATGTGTTCTGTCTTAGGTTACAAATGGCCATGCAATTGAATCCTGGTCCGCTGGTGAATGAGGTGCTCCACAGGCAACATCTCCATAGGTCAACTGATGTCTGGAATCGCGAAGAATATGTAAGTACATGTTGTTATCGTGAAGAATATGTAAGTATATATTACAAATAGATCAAATACTAATGTTTGTTTGCGTTATATTTATAGACGAATGGCGTGATCCAGCATAGACTACACTTGCGCAAGATTGGGCAAGACCTAGCTCCAGACCAGAGAGTCATGCAATACATAAAGGATGCAGGATTCGAATGCATCTACAAGCTTGGGTCTGGGTTCGAGCTAGACAATGAGTTGATTACCACGTTGATAGAGAGATGGAGACCTGAGACCCACACCTTCCACTTCAACGTAGGGGAGGCCACAATCACACTCTAAGATGTTTCAATTTTATTGGGGCTACGTGTTGACGGTCTTGCAGTTACTGGAACTGCATTCTACGATTGGGCAACCGTAGCTGAAACACTACTTGGGCAAAGACCCCCGCCAAATCAGATAAGGGGTTCGTCGGTGAAAGTGGCCTGGCTACGACAGCTACTGGTGCCCTTACCAGAAGATGTGGAGGAACATGTAGTACAGTGTCAGGCTAGGACGTACATTCTCTTGCTAATGGGAAGTGTAATGTTCGCGGACAGTAGTGGCGGTCAAGTGCAACTGTTGTACCTCCCACTGTTAGCGGATTTGGAGGCTGCTAGCCAGTACAGTTGGGGCAGTGCGACATTGGCCTTCCTCTATCGACAGCTTTGTAGAGCTACAGAAAGAGAGAAAGTTGAGATCGTTGGGCCAGTCATCTTACTACAAGTACGGTAATTATTTCATTTCATACATCTACAATCAATGAGCTTGTGAACTTAAAACCTTTACAATAATACTAGTTGTGGGCCTGGGAGCGTATCCCCATTGGACGACCACGTTGCATTATCCCACTTGGTGAAGGTGATGACCATAATGCAGTTCGGAGGGCTAGAAGACAGGAGAAAAGGAAGAAGACAGGTTATGGTTCACAACCTCCCCAATTCAGTGCTCGATTTGTAGATGGGGAGGATTCACTGGCTATGAGATGGTTGAATTGCTCATACTCCTATGGAACTACCCCGAAGACCTTGATGTACTATCGAGATGCATTAGATCGCCAAACTTCAGATCAGGTTAGTCAGTTTTATTGTCACTTGTCATCATTGTATATTGTAGAAGTAAGAACTATTGTAGTCACATGCATTACTTTACAACACAGTTTGTCTGGGAGCCCTACTCGAGCGACGTACTAGCTCACCTTGCTCCCATCTGTCGAGAAGGTGCGAACATCTGCATCCACAACTGTCCTTCCTATCACAAACAACTGTGTACCAATCTGGACTCGCCTTCTTTGTCCTGTATGGCTTACTCAAACGCACAGAATACTCGGTCAAATCACATTTCAACTCCTCTAGCGAGTTGAACATTTGTCCGCGAAAAAACTGTCTTCCATCATCTAATTGGACAAGTGGATTGAACCCTTGCCATGAAGTTGTTATCATTGGATCAGCTTCAACAATATTCCAGTTGGGATTAGAGGCCTCGGCCCTAATCGCCGCCTCCCTAGTAACATCATCGTCCTCTTCAGAATTATCCAAGTCGTCTTCGTGATCAACACCAAGAGCATCAACATAGATCTCATTCACTTGTTCGATCCCTTGCTGAGATGTGTTGTTATACTCATTCATCCTATAATATAATTAACTGTAAGTTAGTTTATCATAAATATTAAACGTTTTCACGAATTAATTACAATGAAAACTACGTACTCCTACATAATCCTACAAGTTAAACAAGTATTTCAATCTATTTCATTAACAAATATTACCTAAATAATCCTACAAGTTAAACAAGTTAATCACGATAATAAGTACAAGTTCATATAACAAAACTATATTCTCGACCAAAAAAATGAAAATCAACGACACAACTACATAATCCTACATCATAATCATGATAGTAACTACATCATAACTAAAGATTCAAAACTCATAGAAGATTATTAAGGATTTCAAGCCTCTTACTCATTCAAATAAAAGTGAAAAACTTAAATAAGAGTGCACAACTAACCTTAGCCAAGCCTTGATCAAATATGAGACAATATGTAATTTGAAAAAGAAGCAAATAAGATGATATGAAGAAGAAGAAGGAAATGCAAATAAGATGATATGAAGACGAAGGAAATACAATAGAAAGAGGATACGAAGAAGAACGCTTTGCTGATTTGAGGTAATGAATAAAACGCGGCCCCAGGCCGCGTTTTATGTATACCACACTCAAAGAATAAGAATCTTTGACTGTGGTATTCTGAAACACTAAAAAACACGGCCCCAGGCCGCGTTTTTGTCTTACGTCCCATCCAGTCAGCAAGTGGGGCCCAATTTCAAAGGAGAAATGCGGTCTCAGGCCGCGTTTCTAGTGCCATCTCAGCAGCTATAGATATACACACAATTTCATTTTATTTTTCAATAGAAACGCGGCCTCAGGCCGCGTTTCTTTTGTAAAATTCATACCACAACCCCGGCACCAATTCTCTTTCGAGTTTTGTACATAAAACGCGTACTGGGTCCGCGTTTTTCTGCAAAACCTGCAAAAAATGAATATTTTTGTAATTAGTTTAAACCATTGAATATTTACGTAAATATTTATTTTTCTATGAATATTTCGAAAAAAAATTCAATTATTTTTACTACATATATTTTTATTATTTTGATGATAAGCATTTATATTTTTTTATTTTTTTTTGAAGTTGTTAGGAAGAGATTCGTTTATTTATTCACATGTAATATATATTACTGATTACTGATTTTAACCAAATGTAATTGTAAATTAGTTTATGGCTACTTTAAGCTTCCATTGAATTTTTTTACTATTTTAATATTCCTAGTTTAAAGTTTAATTATAAAAAATAATTTAAATATTATTAATATATAATAAAAGAACATATAATTTATTAAAAAATCGCATAAACATGTAATTAAAGTAATACTAGTATATAATAAAAAAACTCTTTATTGTATCGAAAACAATTTTTCGTTACCAATTTAAGGAAAAATAGGAAAATTGAAAATTGCTAATCCCACTTTTACATAAAAATATATAAAATTGAATTCATATATATACATATATATATATATATATATATATATATATATATATATATATATATATATATATATATATATATATATATATATATATATATATATATATATATATATATATATATATATCAACAAGTAAAGGTAAATGTAATTTAATACATATTAATTATTTCTCAATGGAGAACATTTATATGTCTTAAATTTATGTAACTAATTAGATTTATAAATTATCAAATAGGCGTTATTAGTGTACTCGATCGAAGTTGGATGTATAATAAGTTGTTACCTGGACGTAGCGGAATAAGGCAAGAATTCTTTAATGGGGTCAAATAATTTATTTATTTTGCATTGTCCAATTCTATGGAAAGTGACATTCGATGTCCATGCCGTAATTGTGATAACAAGCAATATCACAGTTCATAAAAGGTGAAAGATCATTTGTACCGAAGAGGTTTCACTCCGAACTACCATCGATGGATTTGCCATGGGGAGCCGTATATCAATACTTGTGATCCAAGTTCGATTCCGACGTCTTCTCGGCGACGCCAAAATTTTTCAATGCGAGAGGATTATGATAGACTAAATGCGCAACAAAGAATGGTCTTTGATGCCGCCGGTCCAAATTTCATTCCTTATTGGGAAGCAAACATTGATTCTCTTGAAAATCAAGGTCAAGCATCAGACTATGTTGATGCAGGAAATCACGGACCTCAAACAACTGACATTCCTTCATCAAGCAATGATAATGTTGATGTTGAATATCAACCAGAAATGATGCCTGATTCTATAGATGGGTACATAAATGCATCGAAGAAATTTTGGGATGCTCTAGAAGCTGCGGATCAACCACTATGGGATGGTTGTGAAGATGAAACTCGATTATCTTCTGTCGTGGAGTTGCTTAAGATCAAATCAGAGTTTAATTTGTCAGAAAATTGCTACAATAAAATTTGTCAGTGGATTGGAAAACGCTTGCCTCAATATCATACATTTCCTAGTGATTATTATCAAACAAAAAAACTTGTGCGGGAATTAGGATTGCCATTAGAAAAATATGACATATGTCGTGAAGGTTGTATGTTATATTGGAAGGACGACATTGATTTACGGTGCTGTAAATTTTGCAAAAAGGATAGGTATACACGCAGCCCAGGGGGCAAAGATGTTGCTTATAAACAATTGCGTTACTTACCTATTATACACAGGTTGCAAAGGTTGTATGCATCAACTGCTACTGCAAAGCACATGAGATGACATTCTGAGCATGAGGCCGAAGATGGAATAATGTGTCATCCGTCTGATAGTGAAGAGTGGAAAAATTTTGATAGGACATATCCTGAATTTGCATCTGAAACTCGTAATGTTCGCTTGGCATTGTGTTCTGATGGGTTTACTCCCTTTGGTCAAACAGGAAAAGTTTACTCATGTTGGCCGATCATCATAACTCCTTATAATCTTCCACCGTCTATGTGCTTGAAGACCACAAATATGTTTTTATCCACGATCGTACCTGGTCCACGCAATCCAAAGAAGCTAATAGACGTGTGTCTACAACCCTTGGTTGAGGAATTGAAGTTGTTGTGGAGACAAGGTGTGCCGACATTTGATATTTCGCGTGGGGAGAACTTCACTATGCGAGCTGCCTTGTTATTGACAATTAATGATTTCCTTGCTTATGGAATGTTGTCGGGTTGGAGTACCGCTGGACGCATGGCTTGCCCAATTTGTATGGAAGATACTGATGCATTTCGGTTACAACATTGCAAAAAACCATCATGGTTTGATTGTCATAGAAGATTCTTACCACATGACCACTCATATAGAAAAAATTCTAAATCATTTTTCAAAAAGCGTGTTGAGACATCTTCTCCCATTGAACGTCTAAGCGGTGAAGAGATTTGGAATCGTGTGAAGGATATGCCTGATGAAACCACGCGGAAATAACAAGGAATTGGACGCGGACATAAGAGAAATAGTCCCCAAAGAGAGCCAGGATATAAGGTGGACGCGGACATAAAGTAATGACACATGTCCGCCATGCCCACCATCCACAACAATCACACGTGTCGGCCCAATGACGACACGTGTCAAAGAAAGGAGTCCTGGCCAAGCCATATAAATAGGGAAGTGAACAGAAGAACAGAGGGGAGAGGGTCCACGGAAGTTGAGAGGAAAACGAGATTCAGAAAGGGAAGAAACCAATATCTCCGTGACGAACCAAACATCTCAGCTCAATCTCCGCGGACAGGTAACAATCCTCACGATATAAGAAAAATGGATGAACTCCCAGGAAAATAGGTGGGATCATAAGTAAATTCTATGAATTAGAAGTAAAAGCGCGGCCCAGGTTAAGAAGCGAACGAATATGTTCGCGTGTCAGGTAAGCCCGTGTAACGTCACCAACTTTAACTCGTGTCCAGATCCCCAGGGGCCCACCAAAAGTGGGTCCCGTATGAGATTTTCTTGGGGGCGCTTCATCACTGACGCCGTCTGTGGGAACCCACTCACCCTGAGGGGTTCAATTTTGGATTTATATAAAAAAAACGCGTGCTTTAAGTCAAAAACGTCGCCCACCCGCGGTCCCGACTAGACAGCCTTCTAATTTACCAGGGACGCGCGGGCCTCTTGGAAAAACCCCCACATGATGGGGAAGTAAGAGGATGATTGACTAAGAGCATAAGATAACAAACACCCTGTCAAACGCTTTAACTAACAAAACTGTAAGTGGTACAGGTTGAACAGGAGTTATGTACCACAACGAAGACTCGGATGAAATGAGCCAAAGCATGATACCAGAACAAGAGGCCACCAGCACGTACAATCCATCCGTACTGCAATCAGGGGAACAACATAGCATGTGGGCATCACCATTCGTGACCCCTTATTTCCCGACATACGTGCCCGAATACATACCGCCTGTGTATGTGCCACATGCGATGCAGCAAGAACCGCATTATTACTTCCCGCAAGTTCCCGAGCCTCAACCTTATTATCAGCCGGACCCCGCGACACAATATTATTATCAACCGGCAACAGGGCCACAACCCCAGCACCAACCGGTAAATGAGCCGCGACATTATCATGATTATGAGAACATATATCGAAGCCAGCCCTGGACTCGCAACCAGCCCCATGACATGCGTGGACATCCAGACGCGGCGGAAACAATCAATTTGAATCTGTATGGGGACCTAGCACCGGGAGCATCAGGATATGGATTCCATCCCCTGCATCAGGACGTGCAAAGAGTCAATGCACGATCGAGCAAGCAACGACGAGGAGAGCACTCAACAGACGTGTCGACTTCCACCAAGTCCGGCTCAACACAAATGAAAGTGGACGTCCCAGACACTCCTCCCTCCGTGTTTACTCAAGATATTTGCCGAGCGCCGGTTCCCAAACGATGGAGGGATGTGAATCTCATGCAATACGATGGAACGACGGATCCAGAAGATCATATGTGCCATTTCATGACGGCAATGGGGATCAACGAATACAATGATGCCATGTTATGTCGGACATTCCCGTCGACCCTCACCAAGATCGCCTTAACCTGGTTCACCAACTTACCGAAGGGTTCGGTTAGCAGTTTCTCTGACTTGAACCGAATCTTCCAATCTCACTTCGGAAGCGCACGGTCAAGAAAGAAAACCATGCTAGATTTGAACTCCATCAAGCAGGGAGGTGATGAAACCCTGGGTCACTTCTTCGCCCGGTTCACCAGTGTGGTCGTCCAAATCCCAAATTTCAATCATGAATCCGCGACTATCATTCTCATGGGCAATCTAGCGGAGGGTGACTTCAAAACTTACCTGTTCAGAAAGAAACCCAGAAGCTATGATCAGTTAAGAGACCTGGTGTCTCGACAGATAGATGCAGAAGAAGCAGCCGCGTCAAGTTCAAGAGCCAACGGCGGACATCAAGGCTTTTTCAGCAAACTGGCAGGAAAATTCAGAAAAGATAAAGGGGCGGCGAAACCACCCAAACAACCATCCGCGGGGCATCGCCAACAGAATGATGAAGTCCACTTCTATTCAGACAGGAGAGGAGAACATCGTTACCAAAGAAACGATCGAAGAGAAGGAGACGACCGCCCCAGAAGCTATCAACCACGGAGGGAGGACTATCATGATCGAGAGAACCGACCTCGGGAACACCACCAGAATAGAAGGGACGATCGGCACCTGGTAGAGCGTCACATGCATGGAGAGGAATATCCTTGTCCTCAAAATAGAGATCCTGACCGATACAGAGAGCGTGAGGAAGCACCACAGCCGTATCGAGGGAGAGGTCGAGGACGACGATGGCGAAGAGGACGTCATAACGGACCCCCGCCCCCACAAGGGTCAGTAAATCAGGCCCCTCGCGGGCAAGACGGAAGATTGAGGTCCGCGGTCGAGCGTATTCCGGAACCCGAAGGATGCATCGACACCCTAGCCGGAGGACCCTCTCTGTCGGGAGCTAGCAACCAGGAAAGGAGAAATTATGAGCGAGAAGGAAAACAACCACCTTCCGCGGAGAGCAGACGAATTGCTCACACTCCGCACGCGGAGATAGCATTCACGGCAGGAGATGCGAAAGATGTGATGATGCCTCACTCCGATCCGCTGGTTATACATGCTCAAATAGCAACCAAGACTGTCAAAAGGGTGTTCATCGACACGGGATCCTCGGTTGATATACTCGCATGGGAAGCCTTTCTACAACTCGGAGTCTCTGCAACAGCACTCAAGCCGTATTCAGGGACGTTGGTCGCTTTCTCCGGAGATAAAATACCAGTTGCAGGGACCATAGAACTGACGGTAGTGCTCGGGTCCGCTCCAAGACGAAGGATGGAAAACATAGTTTTTACTGTTGTGCGGGTCCCAACGGTCTACAACGCCCTACTAGGAAGAGTTTCACTCTACAAATTTCAGATGGTGGTCTCTATCTACCATTTTTTGGCCAAGTTCCCGGTAATAGGAGGAGAAGTAGGTGTGGTCCGTGGACAACAACCAGAAAGCCGAAGCTGTTATTTAACCTCCCTTAGAAAGAAAAGAGAGGTGATGCAGATTGAAGTATACGCCGCGAGCACGACTGAAAAGAGGGTAGAAGACTCGCAAAGGGAGCTCGTAGAAGAAACCAATCAAGGGAGTACAAGTACTGAAGCAGAGTTGGAGGTGAGACCCGCAGCACGAGAAATTCCAACCGCTGACGAGAGGCAGGTCCACTCCCCATTCTCCAACCCGGGAGAGAGGATATACATGGGGCAAGCTTTAGAGCCCAAAGAGAAACAGCGGGTCCTCGACATAATTGCAAGGTCGAGAGACGTTTTCGCCTGGTCGCCGAAAGATCTACTGGGGGTCCCCCCATCCATCGCCCTGCACACACTCAGAATAAGACATGATGCTAGGCCAATTGCTCAGAAGAAGAGAAAGATGGCGCCTGAAAAAGCTCTCGCGGCGAAAGAAGAAACAGAAAAGTTACTGGACGCCAGTTTCATTGAGGAAGTAGAAGACTCCGAATGGCTCTCCAACGTGGTTCTGGTTAAAAAGTCGAATGGGAAGTGGCGTATGTGCGTCGATTTTTCGGACCTCAACAAATCGTGTCCCAAAGATAGTTACCCCCTTCCCTCAATCGACGAACTGGTCGATGAAACTTCCGGGAACGCTGTCCTTAGTTTCTTGGACGCCTATTCAGGATATAACCAGATCCGCATGGATCCCCTCGATAAGAAGGCCACGACCTTTATTACCAATCAGGGAATTTTCTGTTACAAGGTTATGCCGTTCGGGTTAAGGAATGCAGGGGCCACGTTCCAGAGAACTGTTGACAAGATTTTTCGAGCTCAGGCCGGGAGAAACGTATCGATCTACGTAGATGATATCGTGGTGAAAAGCTTGAAAGCAGAGGATCACGCCGCTGATCTACAGGAGACCTTCGATTCTCTGAGACGCGGAGGGTTAAACTTGAACGCGGAAAAATGTGTTTTCGGTGTTGATTCTGGAAAATTTTTGGGATTCCTGGTCAGCCAACGGGGGATAGATGTTAACCCTGAAAAGATCGCGGCAATTCAGGGGATGCAACCACCCCGAACGATCAAAGAAGTCCAAGCTCTCAACGGCGCGGTCAACTATCTCAGCCGATTCTGCTCTTGTCTCGCGGATAAATCTCTGCCTTTCTTCGCTCTGCTAAAGAAGAAAGGACCAATTCAGTGGACACCGGACTTGCAGCAGGCATTCGAAGGTTTGAAAGATTATCTGACGAAGCTGCCAACCTTACACCGACCCGAAAGGCTCGAAAACCTGTACCTCTACTTAGCTGTCAGGAGTGCAACCATTAGTGCAGTACTCACCCGTGAAGAGAAATACCCAATTTATTACATAAGCAGGGTCTTGCAAGATGCCGAGACGAGATATGAACCGATCGAGAAAATGATTCTGTGTTTAGTGTTCGCGGCAAGGAGACTACGGCCTTACTTCCAGGACCACTCAGTCCAGGTCTTAACCAACCTTCCTTTGAGGAAAATTCTGCACTCCCCTTGCCTCTCAGGACGTATGACAAAGTGGGCAGTGGAATTGTCGGAGTTCGATGTTGACTATAAACCGCGGAAGGCAGCGCTGGCACAAACACTGGCAGATTTCATATGTGAAACAAGCTTTGAAGAACAAGCATCGTTCGAAGAAGGGAGTTGGGTTTTGAGAGTCGACGGGGCGGTTAATCAAGCAGGAAGTGGAGCAGGAATAGCTTTGGTATCCCCTGAAGGACAGGTAGCAAACTACGCTTATAAGCTTGCCTTCCAGACGACGAACAACGAAGCTGAGTATGAAGCCCTCATAGAGGGTTTGGAAATAACGCTGTCAAGGGGGGCTAGGAGTGTGATCGCATATACAGACTCTGAGGTCTTGGCGAGACAGATAGGAGGGGACTATGAAGCTAAAACAGGTTTAATGCCAGACTATCTGAGAAAAGTCCAGGCCTTGCGAAAGGCTTTCTTAAATTTCAAAATAACGGCCGTCCCGAGGGAAGAAAATCAGCAGGCAGACGCTCTGGCAAGGGTTGGCGCGGCAATGCCATCCGAGGTCGGTGCGGAATTCATGTTCGAAAAGAAAGGAAGACGTGGGCTAATGAAAGAAGTTTTCTTCGTCGAAACAAATGGAGAGAACGACTGGAGAACACCCGTGGCAGAGTATCTGGAAAAAGGGATTCTTCCCACAGAGAAACATGAGGCTAAGCAAATCAAGATGAGGGCAGCGAGATTCACTGTCCGCGAAGGACGGCTGTACAAAAAAGGTTTCGCACAGCCAGATCTGACATGTGTTACTACAGAGGAAGGGATGATGATTGTACGGGAACTACACTCTGGTGTATGTGCACACCACCAAGGTTGGAGAGCACTGGCAGCTAAGATCATAAGGACAGGGTACTATTGGCCAACAATGAAGCAAGATGCTCAGGAATTTGTCAAGAAGTGTGACGCATGCCAAAAATATGGAAATGCTATCCATCAACCCGCGGAAACTATGAAAGACATTCATATGGCCTGCCCTTTCTCCCTGTGGGGGATGGACATTTTGGGACCATTCCCTACCGCGCCTGGCCAGCTGAAATACGTGATTGTGATGGTGGACTACTTCACCAAGTGGGTAGAGGCGGAAGCCATGGGACTCATCACGGCTGAAAAGGTAAAAAAATTCTTATGGAAGAACCTGATCTGCCGCTTCGGGGTCCCGGAATCAATCATCACCGATCACGGTCCCCAATTCGACTGCGAAACCATCCGAAGTTTTTGTAGGGATCTCAGAATCAATCTCAAATTCTCATCTGTAGCGCACCCTCAAACAAACGGACAAGCAGAGGTCACCAATCGGCAAATCCTGGAAGGCATACGGAAGAAATTGGGAAACACGGCCAAGGGGAGATGGGCAGAGCTCCTTCCTTTAGTGCTTTGGTCTCACAGAACCTCCACGAAGACGCCAACAGGGGAGACGCCCTTTTCTCTGGTCTATGGTGTTGATGCGGTTATACCGGTCGAGCGGATGATTCCGTCAGCACGTGTATCCGGTTTCAATTCACAGACCAACGAAGAAGCGCTTGAAGTGGAAATGCATCTGAGGGAGGAACGAAGAATGATGGCCGCCTTGAAAACAGAAGAATACAAGAGACGCGCTGCAAAGTACCACGACCAGAAAGTCCGCCCACGACAATTCCAGAAGGGAGATCTAGTTCTACGACTGATGCAGACAGGAGGAAAGCTGGATGCCAACTGGGAAGGCCCGTACGTAATAGCCGACATCATTCAAGCTGGCGCCTACAAGTTGAAGAATGAAAAAGGAGAAATCCTAAACAAGACTTGGAACGCCAATTGTCTGAAAAAATATTTTGTGTAAATCTTGAAACACTGTCCTTGGATGTATTAATCGCCCCCGCAAGTAGTTAAATAAGCGGTTAGTGGGCGTTTTCTACAAATTACTAAGAATGGCCTTTAACCTCAATGACGCAGGAGCTCACTCCGCGTCACTCCCTTGATCGAGACTCCCGATCTCTCAAGGTCGAGTCAACAAACGAGAAGATCAATGACGCAGGAGCTCACTCCGCGTCACTCTCTTGATCGAGACTCCCGATCTCTCAAGGTCGAGTCAACAAACGAGAAGATCAATGACGCAGGAGCTCACTCCGCGTCACTCCCTTGATCGAGACTCCTGATCTCTCAAGGTCGAGTCAACAAACGAAAAGATCAATGACGCAGGAGCTCACTCCGCGTCACTCCCTTGATCGAGACTCCCGATCTCTCAAGGTCGAGTCAACAAACGAGAAGATCAATGACGCAGGAGCTCACTCCGCGTCACTCCCTTGATCGAGACTCCTGATCTCTCAAGGTCGAGTCAACAAACGAAAAGATCAATGACGCAGGAGCTCACTCCGCGTCACTCCCTTGATCGAGACTCCCGATCTCCCAAGGTCGAGTCAACAAACGAGAAGATCAATGACGCAGGAGCTCACTCCGCGTCACTCCCTTGATTGAGACTACTGATCTCTCAAGGTCGAGTCGACAAGCGAAAAGATCAATGACGCAGGAGCTCACTCCGCGTCACTCCCTTGATCGAGACTCCTGATCTCTCAAGGTCGAGTCAACAAACGAAAAGATCAATGACGCAGGAGCTCACTCCGCGTCACTCCCTTGATCGAGACTCCTGATCTCTCAAGGTCGAGTCAACAAACGAAAAGATCAATGACGCAGGAGCTCACTCCGCGTCACTCCCTTGATCGAGACTCCTGATCTCTCAAGGTCGAGTCAACAAACGAAAAGATCAATGACGCAGGAGCTCACTCCGCGTCACTCCCTTGATCGAGACTCCTGATCTCTCAAGGTCGAGTCAACAAACGAAAAGATCAATGACGCAGGAGCTCACTCCGCGTCGCTCCCTTGATCGAGACTCCTGATCTCTCAAGGACGAGTCAACAAGCGAAAAGGTCAATGACGCAGGAGCTCACTCCGCGTCACTCCCTTGATCGAGACTCCCGATCTCTCAAGGTCGAGTCAACAAACGAGAAGATCAATGACGCAGGAGCTCACTCCGCGTCACTCCCTTGATCGAGACTCCCGATCTCTCAAGGTCGAGTCAACAAACGAGAAGATCAATGACGCAGGAGCTCACTCCGCGTCACTCCCTTGATCGAGACTCCTGATCTCTCAAGGTCGAGTCAACAAACGAAAAGATCAATGACGCAGGAGCTCACTCCGCGTCACTCCCTTGATCGAGACTCCCGATCTCTCAAGGTCGAGTCAACAAACGAGAAGATCAATGATGCAGGAGCTCACTCCGCGTCACTCCCTTGATCGAGACTCCTGATCTCTCAAGGTGGAGTCAACAAACGAAAAGATCAATGACGCAGGAGCTCACTCCGCGTCACTCCCTTGATCGAGACTCCCGATCTCTCAAGGTCGAGTCAACAAACGAGAAGATCAATGACGCAGGAGCTCACTCCGCGTCACTCCCTTGATCGACGCCCCTGATCTCTCAAGGTCAAGTCAACAAACGAAAAGATCAATGACGCAAGAGCTCACTCCGCGTCACTCCCTTGATCGAGACTCCCGATCTCCCAAGGTCGAGTCAACAAACGAGAAGATCAATGACGCAGGAGCTCACTCCGCATCACTCCCTTGATTGAGACTACTGATCTCTCAAGGTCGAGTCGACAAGCGAAAAGATCAATGACGCAGGAGCTCACTCCGCGTCACTCCCTTGATCGAGACTCCTGATCTCTCAAGGTCGAGTCAACAAACGAAAAGATCAATGACACAGGAGCTCACTCCGCGTCACTCCCTTGATCGAGACTCCTGATCTCTCAAGGTCGAGTCAACAAACGAAAAGATCAATGACGCAGGAGCTCACTCCGCGTCGCTCCCTTGATCGAGACTCCTGATCTCTCAAGGACGAGTCAACAAGCGAAAAGGTCAATGACGCAGGAGCTCACTCCGCGTCACTCCCTTGATCGAGACTCCTAAACTCTCAAAGACAAGCTGATGGACAAAAAGATTTAGGAAACCCCGACACTCAGTCATTTTGATATTTCTCGTTTCAACACTCTTATTTATTACAGGACCTCCTTTCACTTGATAATCTAAACACACGGAAAGGAACGCCCCCCTCTCAAGGGGAACCATTATGACCCTCATCTTCAGAAGTATTTTCTCCTGAAGGCACGTAAGTGGCCCTGAAGCGCGCGTCACCCAGATACTTGAATGCGACGCCGCCTCCCACGCGAACATTCCTGGACCGGGTGAACGCTCTCCATCCTTGCGTGAGCCAGAGCGCCCCCGCTTCGTCTCTTTCAACCAAGATGCGCGTTCCCCTCCTTCCTAGCCCGTTGGTTAGGACGATTCTCTCAACACCAAAAAGACCATATTCCTCTTCAAAACGCTCAGGTAGGGGCTGGTGTTTGAATGGATAAAATGATTAGTTAAAAATAAAGACAGGAACGTTTAGTAAGGGAGTTTTTTAGAAAAGTGTTACCGTTCTTTGTAAAAAAGAAGCGTCCTGAATCAATCGAATAAAATCCCTCGAGCGGCCTCCACCTGATGCCATGCTTTCCCCAAAACTGTTGTGTTTTATGTGCTTCCTTATAGAGAGTACGCCCTGAGGAGATCCTTGATCCCCAGTCTTATAGAAAAACTGTGAACCACTGTTCACTCACATGACCAGTTTTTTATTAATTCACGAAACCCGAGTATCCTCTCCGAAACGTCGCTTCCCAAAGTTCCTCGAAGAAGAAGGAGCAATCAGTAAAAGAGAGACAGCTTTATTAATCTCCCAACTTTATTAATTTCCTTCCCGAGGAAGAAATATCGATCAGCGAAGGAAAAAACAGCTTTATAAATTTCCTTCCCGAGAAGGGGAATCAGTTAGCATAGGAAAAACAGCTTTATCCATCCTCGGGCACATCAACCCTTGCAGACTCACTTTTTAGGTTTTGACGCCCTGACGTTTTCGAGGGTCATTATGGGTTTCTAATGGGTTAATCGCCTTGGGCGAACCCACTTTCGTTGGACCTAACTTCTTTAAACCAACGCGTCTCGGATTTGGAACTTGTGAAACTAAAGAATCAATAGCACTAAAGATCGCTCCGCGTCGATCCCTCTTCTAAGACCCATGGTCGCTCAAGGGAAACTCAATAAGAGTGAGAACAATGAGCATCGAAAATTTTCTCGCATCTCACCTCCAACCAGGATACGCGATTCTTCATAAATCAAAGTAATCACAAGCGTGGTTCAATACCGTGATCATAGGTCTGAATACTCAGAGGAGTACGACCACAATCAAATGTTACAAAGAAAACAAACACTCTCCTCAGTCACGTCACACACATAGAATAAGGAAAACGCAAACACATGATACAACAAATTGCAAAAGAAATTTCACGCGTCCGGAAGAATGACCGGCCTTGGAGGAGACATGACCCAACCATTCTCCACACAAATGGATTCCTCATCAAGCACACGAACGTCGAAGTAGACACCGCCACGATGGCGAAGTACCATGACAGTCCCCATTCCTAGCCCTTGCGATACAAGGAAATCACTCCAACCATTGACAAGCCAAAAGATCCCATAGTCCTTTTTGACTACTTGGATCGGAAAATCCACAGTTGAGTTCAGGGATAGAAAGACTTGGGTGGGATTGACAACGCCTATCTCGTCCTCAAAGAAAGCAGGCAATGACTGGGAAACAACGAAACAAATAAAACGTGAAGAAAAGAAGTAAATTTTCTCAAGGAAAAAGAAAGAAGAAGAAGAACACGACTCACACGTTCCAACAGCTGCTCTTCAAAATCTAGGGCCAAATGAAAGGCCCAAGGGTTCACATTTGATGCCTCCATTAAAAAAATCAAAAAGACACTGGGGGAGAAAACGCCTTTGTCGCTCTCATATATAGCCTCACAAAGCGAAGAAAATAGAATATATTCTTGAAAGAACCTTTCAGAATCCTCGAAAAGAGAGCAAAACCGCCACAGGACTTAGGCTGACTAAAGCCGTGAACCGAAAAGACAAGTCTGAATCATACAAAGACCAAGAAGAATCTCGGGCATAATCATTTTTTATTCACGAATGAGAGGAAATACATGCCAATAGAGTTAACCACCTCGGCTTACAAAAAAAGGAAAGGAGAAATGCGAGAAAAACCAGTCATGGATAGAAACCGTTGGTTGAAACGTCAGCAGGCTCGGAAGAAGGATAACCTACGTTCTCATCCCCATCCTCCAAACCCATGATTTGAACTTCGAAATGAGCATTCCCCTTGTGGATAAAGACCATGGAGGATCCAACCACAAGCCCGTGAGATTCAATGAAATCTCTCCATCCGCGGCAAAGCCAAAACATCCCATAATCACCCTTGAGAACACAAACCGGAAAATCGCGTAAAAGGTGGGATGAAAGGAATATTTGTTCGGGGATCACACCCGCAAATTCACCCTCGAAACGCATGGGCAAGAGCTGGAAATGAAAGAAAACAAAAGTCAAAGAACAAGGAACAAATGATGTTAAAACACGTGTTCCCAGAGAAAATTTACCAAGCGGAATGTCTGGATAAGACGATCAATAGGCTGAAAAAAAGCCCACCTGCCCGATCTAGGGGCAGCCATGAACGCCATCGGAGAATCGGGAGGACGATTGCAAAGTAATGAAAAAAGAAAAAGTGGGGATACCCCCTATAAGAGCCTAAAAAAGGCAGCATGCATGACTACCATCTGGCGCAAGATTCCTCTAAAGATTAAAGAGGTGCGAGCTCGCCGACCAAGACGACAGAGTAGTCACGAGAGCTGCGGAAGTGAATTCAACGAAACGACTTGACCTCCAGGAATAACAGACAAAACAAAGGCCTGGCGAAGCTCAGACTTAAAACAAACACGCGGCCTGAAGAACACCACGTAGAAGAAAAGGATGACAAACTGAAACACGTGGCACGTTTGATCGAATATAAAGACCCCCGTGAGATCCGGCAAAGATTATCATACATGGAACAAGGAAATGGAGTTCGAAAACCCACCAAAAGCCTTTTACAGAGTTATCATTACAGAAGAACAACTTCAAACCCTACGCCTCCCACTGATGTACGTCCTCCTAGAGGAGGATGCGCATCGCTCGGTGCATCTGTGGTCTCGGTCCAACCGCGAGCATGAAGTCAAAGTCGAGGTGGACGCAGACGGAATCTATTGGTTCACCGACGGATGGTCCGGATTCGTAGAAGCTAACAGGATAAACGTTGGGGTAGCTCTGATCTTCGTGTACCAGGGAGATTCGACCTTCGAGGTATACGTTGCAAACCCTGATTGTGATTACAACGGAGTAGTGGGACGCGGATAAAGAACCACCACGAGGGCAACCAGCTTTGTGATCCTAATGCTTTTTAAAAAAAAAAGGGGTCTGTGTAAAAGAACGGAATAACGTTCTAACTAAATAAAACCTAGGAATCGTATGACGCTATCTGCTACGAAATAATAAAATTGGATCTCCATGATCCAAAGTTTTAAAAAGCAAGACCCTCTCTTTTATTCGCGAAATAAACTCGAATAGCGGACAGATTCTCCCAATTTATAAACGGCTCAACATGAGTCGCTGGAAGAAACAGCTGGGACATAGTCCCCGATTCCAGCACATTCTAAATCACGCCGCGGACAAACTTTAAAACAAGCGTGACCTACATAGAAGAAAGTCATCGATGACCCAACAACGAAGCCGTGTCGAGTAACGAATCTATCCCAGCCACGACGGGGGTATAAGCGACAATCCGATCCCCTTTCCACCTCAACCTGAAGATTCTTAATCGCATGAGAAGTCAAGGAAACCTTCCGCGGAGGAGGAGATCTGAACTCCTCCTCAAATTGATTAGGGAGAGGCTGTCAAAGAGAAATATAAGTCAGATAATTGGAATTAAAGAAAAAAGGGTGGAAAGAAACATTTTGAAAACCGAAACTACAGAAGAACCCTACGAGTGAAGAAAGATGTTCGATGCTTCCCAGAGTACAGAAAAACGCCTAAGGATTGAAAATCCCGGGCGCCATGAATCCCCATCAGAGGGAAGAACCCCGATTATAAAGGACTAAAGACGCGAATCAAGAGCATTCAAGCATGGCAGACAAGTGGCGAGAAACTTTCAACAACCGCAACACAAGTGGCTAAACCAACCAACATGATGTCTACTAAAAAAGAGTAATTATACACAAGAACATAACCTCGCGGGTGAGTCAGAAGGAAACCTCGTTTGATAAAAAACGCGCAAAGATAGTTTAATCACCACAAGAGTTGATTACAAAATTGGCCAAAGACCACAAAGGACCGATAAAATCAAGAAAATTCTCCCCCTAAAAGCCTCAGGGGTCAAGCAACGACGTCCACTTCTTCATCGTCGGTACCTTCCTCATCTGAGAGTTCCTCTCCTGCCATCTCTTCTGGGGTTAACCCCCAATCCGCGACCGATAAGCTCGCCTCGAACTTTTCCAAAGGAATGCCGGGGTTAGCCCGCGAGCGGACGACGCTCTGATTAATACCGGCAGACATTCCTTTACGAAAGTAACTAAAACACTTGTCCTTTAAAAGCTCCACACCCTCAGGAGATCGAAGACATGGCTTTGCTATTGAAGAAAGGAAGGAAATACCCGCCTCGGTTTTGAACCACTCAGAAGTCAAGAACTTAAGACCTTCAGGGGATCCCATCCATCGGAGTGCAACCTCTTGAGGAGCCTGGGACTGGAGCTTCTCCAACTCCTGCTTCATCAGGACGCGATCTTCTTCAACAATGGAATGCTCCACTTGAAGCTCTCTGAGACGTGCCTCAAGTATCTCCAGTTCTTTCTTCATCTGTTCCGCGGATTGACGAGATTCTTCCCCTTGACGACGCAGAGCATCCGAGTTCGAAAGTTCCGCGTCCAGCTTAGAGGACAATGTGGAATTCTGCTCCCTCAAAGTAGAATTCTGCTCCCTCAAAGTAGAAAGCTCCTCAATAGCGGCCTGCAACTTTTCGTGAAGTTCCACGGCCCGCTTCTTAAACTTCTCCACTGAGGTGGGGTCCCCCACGGTATTACCAAGCGTCCTCAACTTGTGGCTCAACGCTTTTACCTCGGCGGCCTTCTTAGAAAGCTCAGATTCAAGGGACACCAGCCGCCTCTCTGAATCAATCTGGAAACTCCGAACCTAAAAGGAACCAAGAAAGAAGTAAAAATAGAGGAGGCAAGAATTGAATAAAAACCTAATTAAACCTACAAAGGTTCCCCCCACGAACTTACCCACTCAGCCGCACGCTCAAATTGTAGAGAAAAGTCATCCGACTCCAAGCGCCGCACCCATGATCGTTCATTCCGCGCAAACTTTTCTGAACCACGGAGACGAACTAAGTCATCAACCCCGAAGCCGGGGATGCGAAAAGCGGGCAAAGCATCATCCCCTTGGAGAAAAAGTGCCTCCTCCTCCCCGCTACCAGAGGCACGAGGCGAGCCCACAGCCTTCCTTTTCTTTTGGGGGCGAGAAGTGTCCCCACCCGAAGGGGCGGGACGTTTCTCACGGACATCTGAAGCCGCAACCTCGGTTTCCACCACAGGTTCGCTAGCTCTATACGCGTCCTCAACTGCCACTCCTTGAGGCGCAACGGGCGGGCGGGGGGCACGCTTAGCTGACTTCTTCTTCCTCACCTTTCCACTTTCCTGAACAGAGTGGCGGTCGGCTAGGGAACTCAAATCCATCAGATCTGCGCAAAAAAAAGCAAGGGACAAGGTATGAATGACTGCTCACAAAACACGCAAATCCTTTTCAAAAAGAAGAAAAATAAAAGCTTGCGAGTGGTACGAACGAAACGTTAAAACAATTCCAAAAAATAAAAATGAAAAAGACTAAGGCAAACACCTAATCGCGGATGAGGCAGACTTAACCCTGCCATCTCGAGGCGAAGAGCCGAAACCATCGATCGCCATGGTAACTTTGGCTCATGAACAAAGGAATCTTTAAACTTATCTAAATGGGCGACCCATGGCTTCTTGACCGCGCTGAACCAACCGGGAACAGTTTTAAATTCAAGGCAAACGCCAGCCTTGTCGCGAACCAAGAACCACTTATGCTTCCAGTTCGGCTTGCTAGAAAGCCTCTCGATATAACTACAACTGGAGTTGCACTGGTAGAACCTCGAATCTTGAGGCCCTTTCTTCAAAGAAAAAATGCTAAGCATCAATTCTTTCGTGGGAAGCACACCGATATCCTTGCAGCGCATCACAAAGCTGGCAAAAAACATCCAACAGTTTGGAACGACTTGTGCGGGGCTCAAATTGTACTCGGACAGGAAAGCTATGAACATAGGGTGAAGAGGCAAGCGAAATCCTTGGGATAAACTCGCCGCGTAAACAACCAAGCAATCTTCGTAAGCATCTAAACACCCTCCGCCTTCCGAAGGAAGACACAACTCCACGCCCGCTGGCCATGGAAATATCCGGGCTAAAGCTTCAACACTTGGGAGATCAAGCAACGTTGCGCATCCTCGTATCTCTTGAACCGGAGAACGTCGCGGACGAACCCTCTCGGAAATAACAGGAGGGCAGGGTTGAGGGTCGCGAAGAGAGAACTCTCCCCTAAAGGAACAAGAACCCAAATCGTCAAGGGAATAAGACGGGAGGTCGAGGTCACTGAGAACATCCTTTGAACGGACTCTTGCACACTTCTCAGCAAAGCCAATGGGGGACTCCGCATAAGGAACCCAGGACAACTCAGATTCCCGACCGCTAGTTGATGGATGAGGACTGAAAGAGACATCCGCGTCAGTTGGAGCTTGAGTCTCCACGTCCTTTGGATGAAGGTCATCCCCCTTCGAAGAAGAAGAAGTTAAAAAAGGAGAGGAATAATAATCAGGATCAGAGCTGTTCCGTCGTCGCCTCACCTTAATTGGATCGCCAAAAGGGCCCACGCGGTCTGGAGAAGAGATACTGGAAGAAGACGGGTCAGAGGAACTTCCTAAATCGGAGGATTAACTCTCACTAGACGTAGACGAAGAATCCACCACGACCGCGGGAATATCCTCTCCTGGGTTCGAAGGAAGATCCCCTCTCCATCCTTCCTCCCTCTCGAACTCGTCCAGAACGTCCGGGTTCCCCTCAAAGTTAGCCATTCTTCAAGAAATTAGAAAACTGATTTGAAAAGGAACCCGAACGCGGACCAAAAAGATCAAAAAACCCCAAAGAAACAAAAAAAAGGGGGGGGGGGAAAAAGATCCAAACAGATTCAAGAAAAGGAAACTAGGAGGGAAGAGAAAACTAAGCTAAAAACTCTCTAACAAAGATGATAATATTTAAACAAGCAGGCATTCAAGAACAGATCAAGAACCCAAGAATAGAAATTGAAGTTACCTTAGAAAATGAAGAACGAACAATCGGAAAACTCAACGGAAATGAAGAACAACCGGAAAACTCAACGGAAAAGCGAAGAACAGCCGGAAAACCAACCTGGAACACCGAAAGATGAGAAACTAAGCGAAAGCCACAAACAAACAAAAGATGTGAAGTGAAAAAAGTAAAAACGGAACGGGGTAATTTATAAGGAAATTACCGACTCTTCAGTTCCCTCCGAAATCATATGGGCCGTAGAAAACCCTCGGCGGGCCCAAATTTACCCCTTGATCGGCCCATTAAGGCTTCTCAAAGACGTGGGACGCGGATTATCCCCTACGCAAAGAAAAAAGGGATGTATTTCCGCGGGGAAAATCGAATCGTCTTAAGCTCTCCTGGAACTCAACCCGACCCGAGGAGCTGTGATGAAACCACGCGGAAATAACAAGGAATTGGACGCGGACATAAGAGAAATGGTCCCCAAAGAGAGCCAGGATATAAGGTGGACGCGGACATAAAGTAATGACACATGTCCGCCATGCCCACCATCCACAACACTCACACGTGTCGGCCCAATGACGACACGTGTCAAAGAAAGGAGTCCTGGCCAAGCCATATAAATAGGGAAGTGAACAGAAGAACAGAGGGGAGAGGGTCCACGGAAGTTGAGAGGAAAACGAGATTCAGAAAGGGAAGAAACCAATATCTCCGTGACGAACCAAACATCTCAGCTCAATCTCCGCGGACAGGTAACAATCCTCACGATATAAGAAAAATGGATGAACTCCCAGGAAAATAGGTGGGATCATAAGTAAATTCTATGAATTAGAAGTAAAAGCGCGGCCCAGGTTAAGAAGCGAACGAATATGTTCGCGTGTCAGGTAAGCCCGTGTAACGTCACCAACTTTAACTCGTGTCCAGATCCCCAGGGGCCCACCAAAAATGGGTCCCGTATGAGATTTTCTTGGGGGCGCTTCATCATGCCAACTGTGATAGAAGCTCCTCATTCAACTATCCAGGGTACAAGAATCATCACAAGTGGACAAAACAGAGTATATTTTGGCAACTTCCATATTAGAGAACACTTATGATACGCCACAATCTTGATGTAATGCACATAGAAAAAAATGTGTTTGATAATGTTTTTAACACAGTAATGGATATTAGTGGCAAATCAAAGGATACTCTAAATGCAAGGAAAGATATGAAATTATGTTGTGATCGTCCAGAGCTGCAAGTGGATGATGATTATATTGGTCCAAAGCCAAAAGCAATTTATACATTGGTGAGAAACCAAAGAAAGGAAATTTATGAATGGATCAAATCTTTAAAATTTCCTTATGGATATGCTTCTAATCTTGGTCGGTGTGTACAAATGGAAGATTGCAAGCTAATTAGGATGAAGAGTCATGATTGTCATGTATTTATGCAGAGATTGATTCCAATTGCTTTCAGAGAAATGCTACCTGTATCAGTTTGGGGACCACTTACTGAATTGAGCCAGTTTTTTCACGCCTTGTGCTCCTCATCTCTATCAGTTGCACAGATGAAAGACATGGAAAATGCTATTCCTTTAATTATTTGTAAGTTAGAGAGGATTTTTCCTCCCTCGTTAATGGACTCGATGGAACATTTGATGGTACACTTGCCTTTTGAAGCAAAAATTGCAGGACCAGTTCAATACCGTTGGATGTATCCATTTGAGAGGTAATATATCTTTTAAAATTATTGCTTAATATAGATTATATCTTGATATACAAATATTAATGATCCAATTTTTATTTGATAGGTTCTTTTTCATTGAAGCAAAAAGTAGGCAATAAAAGACATGTTGAAGCTTCTATCTGCTCCTCTTACATTATTGAAGAAATAACTACATTGGTTGAGCATTACTTTGAACCAAGAACACCATCTAGAAGAAAGCAACCTCGACGAGATGATGAAAGTCTAACTGAAAGCTATCCTCTGCTCTCTATTTTTAACTATCCTGGTGAAGGATTTGGTAAAATGACTATGCGGTGGCTTACTGATACTCAAACAGAACTGCATGCAATTGAGACTTATATTTTGTTAAATTGTCATGAGGTTGCATCCTATGCCGAGTAAGTCTTTTCACAAATTTTCTCCAGCAAATTTATACTATATTGATTTTTTACTTACAAATTATACATGTAATTTTGTAGCATATTTGACAATGAAATTGGTGGGGCGGATGATAGAAGCTATGATGAAAACTTTACTCCATGGTTTAAATCACATGTAAGTTTTGTTTCTTCCATTTTTCTAATTTTACCATAGCTACTACTTCATGTTTGTTCACCTGATTTAAATTGATTTCTTGTAATAGGTTGATACAAATACTATCAATGATGATTTAATAAAAAGTTTATCACGTGGCCCCAAAGCTAAGGTGTTGATGTGGCCAGGTTATAGAATAAATGGATACACTTTTAACACATTGCAGAGGGGAGATGGTAAATTCTCCATGAATAGTGGTGTTTGGGTGAAAGGTTCAAATTACAATGATGATGAAGATGATTATTGTGGAGAAATTGAAGAGATAATCCAGTTGGAGTATCCAGGCACTCGTGGAAAGAAGGTTGTGCTTTTCAAATGTCGTTGGTTTGACCCAAGGCGAGGCATGCATAAGCACCCAAAATATGATATTGTAGATGTTAATCCTAAACAGATGTACATGACAAATGGCCCATTTATATTGGCACAATAAGCTATTCAGGTATATTATGCTCCTTATCCTGGTGCAACCCGAGATCGTGCTGATTGGCGAGCTGTATGTAAAACAAAAGCAAGAAGCATGATTGAGCAGAAGTGGACATATAATGAAGAAGCATACTAGCCTCAAGAGGGAGTTAATGTCCCAATAGTTGATGAGGTTATCATAGAAAATCTGAGAGATCCAAGTGAAGTTAACAAGTCCGACATTGATATTCTAATAGAAGAGAATGATGATGAAATTAATGCCGATTCAAGTGCAGATGAAGGGGAGACAGAAGAGCCTGAAAATTATGAAATTGACGATGAAGAAGATTATTTTTAGGATTCACGCCTATTAATTTGGCATAACAAATATTCAGGTATATTATACTCCCTCACCTTTATTTTTTTTATTGATATTACAAAATGATTTCACCGCACACTAATTTATAAATATTATATATCCTACTAGTTTGGGCGAGAGATCTTCTACAACCTTACATATAACCTTGTGTGTGACATTTAAATATTTATGTAATAAATTTAAAAAAAATTCAAAAATTATATTTATATTTCAAACAATTATTAGTATATGTTTATAAAAAAAGTTTGATGAAAATACATATTTTATTTTTTTATATAAATGAAAGATTGATTATTTTACAATATTATTTTATAAAAATTATAAAACGTGTATTTTCGTAAAAAAAAATTATAAACATATACTAACAACTGTTTGAAATATAAATATAATTTTAGAAATTTTTTATTATAAAGTTATAACATAAATATTTTGTGTCACATGTAAGGTTGTAGAAGAACTTCGGGCCACCATTTACCAAAAATGATAATTTTTTTTATTGATTTAGGTCACCCCAAAAACTAGCACCGGTTGTACTTCTTTTACAAATTAAAAAGATGTTAGTCCAAACAATTTTAATTCCCGCTTTTTTTAATTTCCATAATTGGCGCCTAATTCAATTCATTTCTACACAGTTATTTTGAAATTACTCCTAAAAATGGATTTAATTTGGAAATTGTAAGTATATGGCAATCATGACCCAATCACATCCTCCACTAACAAGGAAACTGTTTTTGAAGGCTTTCCGTTCTACTTAATTCTCTTCGGTCGTTCTCTATCTCTCATTGCAATTGGGATATCAATGGTTTCCCAGAGAAGATTGATCGGTGCTCGGAAATCTATACCACATTTAGCTCCGTTGTCCCACACCATTTCCCGGTCATCACCCGATGACAAAGGAAGTCAGTTGCGATTGATGCCTTTTGAAACACAGTCCTCTAATCTGGGTGGGCAAGAAAATAACTCTCAAGAAAATGTAGGCAGGATGAAGGCAAACATGCTTCTCGGTCCTTCGCTTGAAGGTCGCATTAGATTCGAGTTTGTTCAGAGGATCGAAGGGGGAAACCGGGTTGAGGAACAGTCTCAAGATGATGTCATGATGGAGGCTGAGAATGATGATACAACCATCATTCTGTCGGTCGGTCCAATCGCTAATGGTGATGTTGGTAACAAGACAAAACTCATTCCTTTAGGAGACACGTAAGTTAAGTGATATAAATTCATATTATCAATTCAATTGACCTATTTGTTATTTGAAAATATTCTTATAAATCTAGGTTTAAAACTTTGTTGGTAGGATTGAGAACAAGACTGAAGTCCTTAAGGTTATTCATACAAATATTCATTCTCACTTCACCGGACCCTGGTATTGTTTCTCTAAAGTCCCAGATTCAGCTAAAACACTATGGTGGGAGGAATTTAAGGTACGTATGTAAAGTTCACTGAATATTTAGTTTGGTTAAATATTTGATTTCATTAGGTATGTGTACGTGGTGCCTTGTATATATATGTGAACATTAAAAAGAGACGACTAATTTCAACCCCTTTCGGCCTATAAATTCATTTCTGTCTAATTACCTTAATCTCTACTAAAGCTTATTTAGCATTAGCTTATTTACCATTCTTAATGTAGATATTTATAACTTTAAACCATTTGAATCAATGGGTCCCCATTGTTGATATTATATAATAATGTTGATCATTTAAGAGTAGCTTTCGACTTGATCAGTCATATTCATTTATATTTCATCTTGTTATTGAGTAATTTTGTGCTTTCGACATATATATTTAATTATTTTATTGAATGGAAATAGATAAGGGTTACACATGTTTGCTATCCTGTTGACAAGAACCACTCACTTGAAACATTTAATTTATTCAATCGTTTTACTTCATGGTGTCATATTATTGATAACATTATTATTATTATTACTTGAAAGTATTATTATTAATTAATGTTATTATTGGGGCAATTTAGAAGCACCATTTCTGGGAGAAATGGGATGGTCCATTGATTAAGGCCAATTGGAGATCAAAATGTAGTGCACATCTTCGAAACGCGTTTACCGATGCTAGGAAGAGGAACATTAGACCAAAATGGATTAGTCCTCAAAATTGGGCTACCATAATGAAGCATTGGAAACATGATACAAAATGCAAGCACTATAATAAGGTGAATAAGGCAAATAGAGCATCCGAAGGCCAAGATGGTACTGCTACATATGCTGGTGGCTCAAAATCAGTAGCTCAAATAAAAAAAGAGTTTGTAAGTCATTGACTCTTTTTGCATTTATGTTTTTTGTGTAATTATTTCCCCTTCTAAAATATTGTGTTTTATATTTGTAGAAGGAAGCCAATGGTAGAGATATGACTACAGAAGAGCTCATGCATACTACCTATCATAGCAAAAGACTCCAAAAATGGATGGGTGCACGACCTAAACGATGTCTTGTAGGTTTACATTAATTATCCATGCTTGTCATTTTATATTAATTTTTATCTTTTTATCTTCTGAAAATTGAATTTGCACCCATTTGTGCAGGATCGATTCAATGCACTACGCATCACTTTTCTAAAGTCCCATTCTGAGATAACTAAAGAAGATGAAGAAATGCTATGGCTTCAAGCTGTCGGTGGTGAAAAGAAGGGAAGAATTTATGGACTAGGATCATCATACTACAAGTGGGACTACGTACTTAATCCACCACCTGAGGATCCTTCTCCCATAGTTCATGAACCTTCCCTGCCGCCTCGTGTCGCTCCTTTGGCTCAGGATCCTCTTCCAGCTCGTGTTACTCCTCAGCTAGCTAGTGATCCTCTTCTTCCAGCTTGTGTTACTCCTCTTCTGGCCAATAATCCTCCTGTTCCAACTCATGTTGATCTTGAGCTGGCTGTTGATCTCTCTCTTCCAGCCCGTGTTGCTCCTTCGACTCCAAATACTGATAGCCAAATGGTGGAGCTGATGAAATCAATGGAGGTGCGGTTTCAAGCACAGGAGCAAAGAAATAAAGCTCTTGCCAGAGAATTAAGAAATTACAAACAGAAGGTGGAGAGTATGGAGATTCAAAGGTCCCAGGTTCGATCTCACCCTCGACCAATCGATATGCCCTTCTGTGAATGTGTGAGATCTTGATGATTCTCACTCACAACTCCATGGAAGGAGGTCTGTGATCATGAACGAAGAAGAAAACCAAAAATGTGTTTGTTGGGTAAATCTTGATTTCTGTTACTGAATTTCTCATACAGTGTTCAGCTAACAACTAGGCTTTATATAGCCTTTTACACCGATGTTGATTTACCAAAATACCCTCATATACATCATATACTTCTATATCCCCCTCTCAAGTTGGGCTAGCTTCAGAGACTAGGCCTAACTTGGATACAAAAAATCTGTGTTGTGCCTCCCCTAAAGGTTTAGTGAATACATCTGCCAGCTGATGTTGAGATCGAACAAATGATGGACTCAGGAACCCTACTTGTAGTTGCTCTCTAACATAGTGACAATCCAATTTCAGGTGCTTCGTCCTCTCATGAAACACTGGGTTTTCAGCAATGTGGATGGCCGATTTACTGTCACAATGAAGGGGAATGGGTTTTGGAATCTCACACCTCAAGTCAGAAGCCAGTGAATCCAACCAAACAAGTTCCCCTGCAGTTTTAGACATACTACGATACTCTGCCTCAGCTAATGACTTTGAAACAGTTGTTTGTTTCTTAGTCTTCCAAGACATCAGGGCATTGCCAAGAAATACACAAAATCCTGTAACTGACCTTCCACTGAAAACGCAATTGCCCCAATCAGCATCGTAGAAGGCAGTGAAAGATGCATCATTATTTGAAGGAAACAAAAGACCCATATCAGGAGTTCCATGTAAATATCGAACCACATGAACTACTGCCTGCCAGTGAGGAACTCTAGGAGAAGACATAAACTGACTTAAATGCTGAACAACAAAAGAAATATCTGGTCTTGTCATGTTAAGGAACAAGAGACGACCAACCAATCGTCTATATTTCTCAACATCTTCAAGCAACTCTCCATCATCAATAGAAATGTTTAAACCACGTTGCAGGGGAAATGCAGCACTTTTGCAACTGATCATCTGAGTATCTTCAAGAATATCTTTAACATACTTTCTCTGATTCAACAAAGTGCCATGTGCAGATCTTGAAATTTCTAAACCCGGAAAATACCTGGCTTCTCCAAGGTCTTTGATTGTATAAGCTCTGTGTAAAGCCTGTTTTAGATCATTAATTTCTGCAAGACTATCTCCTGAAACCAGTAGATCATCTACATATACTAATACCACCACTAACCCAGCTGGAACCACTTTAGTAAACAAACTGTAATCATATGATGATTGAATAAATCCCAATTTCACCAGAAAACGACATAACTCAACATTCCATTGTCGAGAGGCTTATTTCAAGCCATACAAAGACCTCTTCAAACGACAAACTTTAGGATGACTAGCCTTATCATACCCTTCTGGAATCCTCATATACACTTATTCATCTAGAAATCCATGAAGAAATGCGTTGTTGACGTCGAGCTGATGCACTGGCCACTGTCTCATTGTTGCCAAAGCCAGCAAAAGTCTTACTGTTGTAAACTTCGCCACAGGAGAGAAAGTATGATGATAATCCTTGCCTTTAATTTGATTGAATCCCTTTGCTACTAATCTGGCTTTGAACCTCTCAACTGAACCATCCTGCCTGAACTTGACTTTATACACCCATTTACAACCAATTGCCTCATGACCTTTAGGCAGATCAGTAATTTCCCAGGTGCTATTGGTTTCCAGAGCACTTAGTTCATTTTCCATTGCCTCCACCCACTGTGGATCAGCTGCAGCATGTCTGTAAGTTTGTGGATCAGGTGTTGCCAATACATGAGCCAAAGAAGCCACATATGCTGAAGAATAAAACTTTTGATCACAAATCTCAGTTGCCAAGAAGGACTGAGATTGAGACTGAGAACCATGAACATTTAGAACAATGAAATCAGCAAGATGAGATGGCAAATGATGTTGTCTGTGACATCTCCTCAATACAGGTTGGACTTGATCAACCACTTGATTTCCCTATGTATGAGAATCTGTATAAGAACCATCATCATCTGTATGAAGTCCACCAGAATTAGAAGAATCATGTGAATCTTCAACCACTACATCTGTAAGCTCCTCAGTATGATCAACTTGAACTGATGTAACATCCACATGCACATTCAAGACCTCAGACCCACTGCTACTGATAAGATCTGTAGCTGGATTGACTAAAGGCAAAGAAGAAGGTAACTCATCTAATGAGTTTTTCCTGTCACCATGTTGAAAAGGAAATATGTGCTCCTTGAAAACCACATCTCTACTAACAAAAACTTTCTTACTGACCAAGTCATACAATCTGTAAGCTTTCTGTCCAACATGATACCCCAAAAACACACATTTCAGGGCCTTAGCAGCAAACTTATCTTTAGGTTGCCCTCTAGCTAATGCATAAGCCAAGCATCCAACAATCCTCAAATGATCATATTCAGGCACTCTCCCATATAACTTCTCAAAAAGAGTACTCCAACCAAGTACAGCAGTAGGCAACAGATTGATAACATGATTTGCTGAAAGCACACACTCACCCCAGAATTTCAAAGGCAAATTCCCATGAAGCCTTATTGCACGAGCAGTTTCAATGAGATGCCAATGCTTCCTCTCGACTCTCCCATTTTGTTGAGGAACATAAGGAACAGACAACTAATGAATGATACCTTTCTCCTCAAAAAATTCCTGACACTTGAAGAACTCAGTTCCATTATCACTTCTAACCTTCTTTACTCGAGTGCTAAACTGATTCTCTACCATCAATACAAATGATCTGATCACTGAATTTACTTGTCCCTTATTCTGAACCAGATGTGTCCATACTGCTCTACTGTGATCATCTAATATAGTAACAAAGTATTTAGCTCCATTCCAATTAGGAACTTTGTAGGGACCCCACAAATCAATATGCAACAACTCAAAACATGTGCTAGCCATAGAACCACTTGTATTGAAAGGTAAAGCATGATGTTTGGCAAGAATACAAGATTCACAATTAAGATCACCAACACTAGCATCTTTACAGCCTGGTATGTGAACCATTTTTTTCATAGAAGCATGTCCCAACCTAGCATGCAAGATTGACTTACTAGGACTTGAAACAACATTATTAAAAGAAAACTGATTATTGATCCTATGAGCATCAGTATTGCCTTCATGACTCTGTGACAGACCTTTGGTCACATCTGATGCAGCAACTACAGGTTCGAGGACTGCCTTGAACAATCTGCTATGCAATCTTTGCCCAGTTAGCACTGTGTGACCACTCCTAAGGTCCTGTAAAATGCAGGTTCTCTTGTGAAAATTAACATCAACCTTAGAATCATCAATAACCTTTCCAACAGATAGCAGGTTGATTTTAAATTCAAGTATAGAAAACACATCATAAAGTATCAGTCCTGACACAAGATGAACATCCCCAACCTCTGTGACTTTCTTAACAGACCCATCTCGCAAAGATACTCTGATAGGAATCTCCAATCTTCTCTTAAACTGTAACAATTTATCATCAAACACCATATGATCTGTGGCTCCACTGTCTATTATCCATACCTTGCTATGCTCACAATGCTTTCTAGCAACATTCAATGCAAAACTATCATTGAGAGAATTAAAGGAGAGAAGATTACCAGCAAAATTGGCCCCTGCTCTTGCTATGCCTTTGCCTTTGATTGCTTTGATCACTTCTTGAACCAAAGAATTGATCACATCTGCATCCATATGTTCAATCTCACAGTTTCCAGCTTCTGATACTGGAGATTCTTCCATTTCCCCATCTGCAGCATTTACTTTTGCCCCAGATTTTCCCTTTGGTGTTTTGAACCAATCAGGATATCCTATAATCTTGAAACACTCATTCTTGACATGCCCAGTCATGCCACAGTGTGAGCATTTCTTATTCGCTTTCTCTGCTTTCTCTTTCTTGTAATCTCTTCTCCCTTCAGCTGGCTTATTTGCGAAGAACGCCTTTAAATCATTGCTACTTTCTCCAACTGAACTTGTACTCTTCTTGTCCACCTGCTGAACCAGATAAAATGCTTTATTTAGTGTCGGCATCGGCTCTGTTGCAAGTATCTGATTCCTTACGCTTTCGTAACCTCCATTAAGTCCCATGAGAAACTGGATAATCTTGTTCCTATCCTCCATCTCAGCAATCCGTTTGTTGAGATCACAGGAACACTGATTGTACGCTCCACACGTGCATTTCGGTTTCCCTTCCAAACTAAAGATTTCATCCCACAATTTCTTCAATTGAGCAAAGTAATCCACAACATCCATGTTGCCTTGATCCACATTACTCAGATTTTTCTTCAATTGAAACAATAAAGGACCATTTGAAGGTGCATACATCTCAAGAATCTCGTCCCATAACTGTTTTTTGCTTTGCTGAACTTAAGAAAGAAGAGTGTGCATAAATGAATCCTTCGGAAAGCTTCGGCTCCATGGAATTCAAGATCCAACATCAGATCATGAAATCACATCGCTTCCATTTTTGCAAATCCACTGGACCTAGTTCCTCTCACTGGATACTTTCGTCGATGAAACCAAGTTTGTGCTTGGCGCCAAGTGCCATCTTCACTCCTCGACTCCAGCTCAAGAAATTTCCTCCATTGAAGACGCTTGTCACCAATTGCGCCCCTGGATGGTCAGAATTCGACAAGCTTAGTGGATCATTCATACTATTGATTCCTCCGATCTCTCGGCGAATTGCTGCACCAATTTCTTCCATTCTTCAACGATCTCCCAGATCTCCTTCTCACAAAGCTCGATTAGTCAGATCGATGACCTACGAGCTCTGATACCATGTGAATGTGTGAGATCTTGATGATTCTCACTCAGAACTCCATGGAAGGAGGTCTGTGATCATGAACGAAGAAGAAAACCAAAAATGTGTTTGTTGGGTAAATCTTGATTTCTGTTACTGAATTTCTCCTACAGTGTTCAGCTAACAACCAGGCTTTATATAGCCTTTTACACCGATGTTGATTTACCAAAATACCCTCCTATACATCATATACTTCTATACCTTCCAAGCCTTGCTCGGTTCTGATCTATCCCCTCTAATGGATGATCAAGGTGAGAACCCAAATTATTCTAATTATGGTGGAGGTGGGACATCGAATGATGAAGACAAAGATGGTTTGGGTTCATACTGATCGTGGTCAAAGCATTCAATGGAAGGGATTATCTTATGATTAGTGTCTACTCTTTTCTACTTATTTGGATTTTATGACTGCTTTCTACATGTTTTTACTGTTTTCAACTCAAAGATGTTATGAGTGATGTCGTTTATATATTTAGTTGTTATGCATTAATTTTTACTCCTAGCAATGAAGTTCATATTTTGAATTTATGATTATGTTTAGATTTGATTAAATTATTTTTTATATATTTTTTTAAAATTTACTGTATGCTATAATTTATGTTATTAATCAAAATGCCATTTCGAATTAATATTTAATTTTATTATTTTAATAACATCAAAATAAAATAAAAATGATTGTAGACATTTTTTACATAAAAATTTATGAATATATATATATATATAACTGACATTTTTTCTTTTATTTTTATATGGAAATTATCCAACTTCACAATGGTGTAATTCGTTGGAAAAAAGGGAAAATTAATCGTAGACCATTCCGACGGCTCGAATTGATGGCCTCACAAATGATTTCATCCGTTGTCCAACCCTAGGCTTTCCAACGGTTCAATTCATTGGGTATTCCAACGGTTCAAGTCATTGATTTCTTTGCCATGGAAACAACCGTTGCAAAAGACCCATCGGTCTAACCTGTCGGAATCATCGTTCCAACGACCCAACCCGTCAGTATCATCGTTCCAGTATGCCGATGGCTATAATTCCAACGGATAACTTTCCAATAATCCAACCCGTCGAGATCCTGCGATCCGTTGGGAATAGCGACAGATATAAGTGTTGGGGAATCATGTGTTTCTAGTAGTGTGTGATGGTCAACACCGGAAATGTAGAGACTACATTATACTCCCTCCATTCGGCAAAACATGTCGTTTTAAGGTGTGAAATTTGTTCAAAAAAAAACATGTCATTGGAGGTAATTTGACCATTACTTTACAAAAATGTCCTTATAATGATTAATAGGTTGTGAATTGTGGTTTTCAATAAAGTGAAAAAATAGTGTAATAAATGAGGGTAAATTTGTATATTTGTTGATTGTATTAAAGATTGTGCAAGAAGCTAAAATGACATGTTTTGCCGAACGGATTGAGTACTGTAATTTCTCGTTTACTACTTCCTCCATTCAGCAAAACATGTCGTTTACTATTCACGCACGATTTTTTAGAATGATAAAAACTATATAAAATATTTATTTTTTATAAATTTTTTTAACAAGTTTGTACTTATTAATAATAACTATGAAATTATTAAAAAAATTATTAAAAACTAGATATTTTATACTAGTTTTTATCCCCTAAAAAATGTGCATCAATAGTAAAGTGACATGTTTTGCCGAACGGAGGGAGTACTACATGTTTTTTAAATAATAAAATTTATATAAAATATCCATTTTTTTATAAATTTTTTGTAACAATTTCGTACAAGATTATAAAAAAATTATAAAAAATAGATATTTTATATAATTTTTATTATTCTAAAAAAATGTGAATAGCAATTGACATGTTTTTATCGGTACAACACTATGTCGAGTGTGATGGAGTCCAAGCATCTTAAACTATGCAGTACTCGCAAGTCGCAAAGAATGTCCGAATACTGCATAGGATTTTTTTTTTTTTTACAGTAGGCAAAGTTTAGGATACTTCTAAGTATCCATGATCATCAGTCATGATGATGTTCCGGAATTCACAGCTATAGTTTAAAATACAATTACAGCTAAGTTGAGATTTAGCGATAAAGTCGGCTGCACTATTCGCTTCTCTGTAGCAGTGCTGAAATCTGATCAATTCAAAGTCTTTGCTCAGAGTCTGAATTTCTTTGACTATTTGTGTAATCTCCCATGGTGAATTGTTTTCGTGGTTGATGGCGTTGATAATGATTGCACAATCACCTTCAATAATGGTTTTCTGTAGTCTGAGCTCTGCTGCTAGTCTTATACCTGCAAGAATTGCAAGACATTCTGTTTGGATGACCGAGTATGTTTTACCATTGCATTTGTATATTCTAATTATTTGACCTTGGTTGTTTCGAGCGATACAACCAATTTGAGATTGTATTCCATTTTTAACAGAAGCATCTACATTAATTTTTACGATATTTTTAGGTGGATATTTCCAGTTTAGTTTCTGGCGAGGTCTTGTGCGTTTTGGTGGGCTATTTTTTGTTTCTTCCTTTTTCCAGCATAATATTTTGTCAATGGTTTGAGTAAGAGTGTAAGCTATATTGTTGAAGGGCTCTTTTTGGAAGATGATTTTGTTTCTGAGTTCCCATATTGTGTGCCATAAATGGCAAAGGTCTGTAAAATCTCTGTTTAGGTTTTTGGTGTTGAAAATATTTTCAGAAATATTAGTTGTTAGGTTTGGAATGTAAAAGATTTTATGTAATTTGATAGCTAAGTTTTGGATGAGCGATTTGGTGATCTGGCATTTAAAAAATAGGTGATTTCCGTCTTCTGGTTCATGGTTACAAAGTGAGCAGGTGCTAGGGACTCTATTTATGTATCTGTTTAAACGCTCAGTGGTGGGTAAGATGTCTATTGTGGTTTTCCATATAAAGTTTTTAATATTTGGAGCAATATTAAGTTTCCAGATCCAGTTTGCAGAGATGTTGTTAAAATACTGCATAGGAATTGCAACACAACCATCCTACAGTAATATTGGGCTTGTTTGTATTTCATCAATTATGTTTATAAATATAAATATGACTCCCTCCGTTCAATAATTCCTTTTAGATTTTGCATGTTTTTAATAAGTTAAAAAATATAATAAAATATTAAATTTTTTTTAATTAATTTTTTAATAATTTGATACTTAATACTAATAAGTATTAAATTATTAAAAACATTGATAAAAAAAATTAATATTTTAATATATTTTTTAGCTTCTTAAAATACTTGTAAAATCTAAAAAGACTTATATTGTTGAACGGAGATAGTATAACTTATGTTATTTAATTATATAATTTATATTAAGTTTAAAATATAATTATAAATTTTACATAATAGTCCAAATTGGGTTAACACAATTTATATGATATTTAATGTTAAATTCAAACTATTTTAAATACAATATAAATAATATTAAACAAACACTTTCAAAGTGTTTATATTTATAACTATATTATAAACATAACTAGTTTTACTATCCGCCCGTTGTGCGGTTTTTTAATAAAAAAATGATGTTTAATTTATATTTGCTTTCTGAAATTTGAAGGTTATAATAGTTTTTTTGAAATTTTTGGATCTTTTAATGACAATAAACGATTGAAATTAATATACTTAATTTTTTTAAATAAATAAATCAAAACTTTGGAAATTTTTCAAGATAAAAAAACGTGCACAAAATCATAAAAATGTCAACATATCTATCAAATTGTTATGTAATTTTTATTAATAATATTTAGGCGAACATAAATCATGGATCCTTTTCTGCTTTTCCTTATAATAATGTTTATTTTGATTCTAAATCTAAGTTTATCCCATTAAGTACGATTAGGGTTTATTATGAGAAAAAAATTTAACTTACTCAATATAAAATGGTTATTAATTTAAATTTTTTATTTAAGTTATTGTTGATGCAATTAGAGTGAACCCATATGATGATATGTAATTTTGTTAAATAAAATTTTGTATCTTCATAAAATTTATGACCGAAATTAAGTTATTATTTTATTTATTACAATATTTATAAGATTTATTAAATCTAGTATAATATTTATCTTTTATGAAAAATTTTATTAAGGGGAAAATCTTCAAAAACTTTATGACTCAAATTAAGTAGTTTAGGTACGTACAATCTATATACATATACTAAAACCGATGCATAGCGTCCTATGTGGTGGGTTGTGGTTGATCCTAGAAAAAAATCCTATGTGGCGTGTTGTGGTTGATCCTAGAGGGAAAAATTAATAAAATAATATGTTGTCTTAGTTTATAGAAAGTTATATAAGGCACAATCTATCTATATATATTTTAGTTCATTGACAAAATATAAATAAAAAATATTTCATAGTCATACTTACCAAAAATATTAATAGATAAATATGTAGTATTTATAAATAAAAGTTAAGATAAAAATAATAAAAAACTTTACCATAGGGGCATCTTATGGTTGATTCTAGGAAAAAAAAATATTAAAATAATATAATATCATGGTTTATAGAAAGTTATCATAAGCCACAATCTATCTATATATATTTTAGTTAATTGATAAAAATATAAATCAAAACCATTTCATATTCATACTTACAAAAAATATTAATAGATAGATATGTAGTATTTGATACATGCTATTTTATTTATATTATTTTTTGGTGGAAAAATTATTTATATTTTTTATTTATTAAAATCTATTTGAATTATTTATGATATTGCATTAACGTATTCTCCGTGCATGGAACGGGACCTACACTAGTATTGTATAAATAATATAGCTTTTTATCAAAAGCATGAAAATAATAAATATGTATAACAACGATTTCAAGTTAAATTTGGTCGATCAAATTAATGTTGGAAAAAAATAAGGGGCATTTGCTAAACTAACCCTATTATCCGGAATCTTTGCATGAATGACCCAATCCGAAAAAAATTTGCTTAAAAGTGGATATCCGCTTGCAAGCTTTAGCCGGTTGTAGGTAACCCAATGGGGGACAGCTGGACACGGTTTCATTAGCAGGAAAAGTGAGAGTGAGAGAGAGAGAGAGAGAGTGCTCTACTGAAAAGCGAAGAGAAGTCAGAGAGAGAGAGATGGAGGAGGGAAAAAGTACACTTTGAATTTGCTGTTGTAGAGGAGAGAGAGAGAGAGGTGAAAAACAAAAGTGCAGTCTGAGAGGAGAGAGAGATCAGCGAGAGTGTCAGTGAGGGGGCATAAATAGATACCTTCAATTAAATTTGAAGCTTCAGAGAAAACAATTGAAGTAGGAATGGGGCGGGGGTTTATTTGCAGAATCACGTGTAAGAAGTAAGTTTTAACTGGACGTCAATATCGACAAAACATGTCACATATTGCATTTAGCTGGACAAATTTGCTCGGAGAAACAGATCAATATGGCATGCGGAATCGATTGGAGAAGATTTGTGGGAGAAGCAGATTCACTATAATGACATCTACTATGCTTTAATATTTACCCATAGTTTGATGCCATGATTTTGTTCTCTCATGTCGACACTACTATGCTTTAATGTGACTGGTCCAAGTGTAAGAGTCATAGTAAGGGTGAAATTGAGGGGGCAGAAATATACTTGTAATTAAATCTTAAGTTTTAGAGAAAAACCATCGAAGAAGAAGGTGCGTGGGAGGTAATTTGTAGGTTGACGTGTAAGCTGTTAGCTTAAACTGGACAGTCAATGTAATACGACATGTCATATATTAAGATATACTGGACATAATATATGGGAGACAAATTCACTAGCATTAAACAAATACAACATCGGAGCAAACATTTAAAAGACAGTAGCAAATAGTAGAAAAATACACGACATTAAAATCGAAAATTACGGTAACAGGTAGCGAAAATGGGGCTGCGTGGTGAATCTGGATCCATTCCACTCGAAGTGTGGGCGCATATCGCGGGCACGATGATCAGTTGTCTCCCTGCTCAGCGGGAAGTGGACCGAGAAAGTTCGGTCATTCCCATAACCGGACACACGAACGACCCTGCCGGACCAATACCCATCGTTGACATGACAGTCGACACGGTCGTCGACTACGTAGGCGTCATATGAAATATGAGGCGGACGGGGACGAATTCGTAAAACCGGTATGATTTCCTTCAGCAGGTCTCTTCTGTTGTTCCGTAGGAGGGTCACATATTCCACCAACCAGTGGCTAGGATCCACTTTGCGTACAAGGGTCACCTCGTAGAATGACCCGAGCATCCCAGCCTCACCGCCGACGATCTCTACCTTTTGATTTCGTCGGTATGGTGGTGGCATTGGTCCTGCATGAAAAATAAAAATATGGTAGTATAATCATACAAGTAGCACAAATCTAAACCAATGAAATGCTTGACAAACCTGCAACCTCATTCCCATCGTCCGAGCTGTCGGATGATATAACGATGGGGACTGGTCGGGGAGGGAGGCCAGATGAGGAAGCAAGGAGGTGTGATGAGGATGCCATTTCGTTGAAGGGGTGTTGGAGAGGTGGTGAAATAGCAATGGGGATTTAACTTTACCGAATTTGGGGGAGTAGGAACACTGTTCAGCATGTGACCCTTAACATGGCAGTGTGTTGGTATATACATGACACGTGTCACTTCTGACATGACATAGAATGGTTTTGTACTGGACATATTGTCGGGGCGTTTTATTCAATGTTTGACCTTGGTATAAAACTGGGTTTCCCACTTACACTTCATACTCATTAAATGCAAATCCGTAGGAAAATATAGCAATCAGCAATATTGAAACGATAAGAAGTTCAAACCAATGAATACAATTTCACCAAAAAAAATCAAAGAGAGAGGGATAGAAAAGCAAGGGACATCCTACAGAGGAGAGAGAAACTGTGAGACAGGACAGTGGATAAGACAGGGGAGAGAGAGAGAGAGTGAGAGAGAGGGAGAGAGAGACCGTTTTCCGCCCAGGCAATAGCGCCAAAAGGGAATAAGAGGGAGAGGAGGGAGGAGGGGGAGAGTATAAACCCATTCAAGCGCCTGACACCCATTGGGGTTTACTGGACAGCCACCGACATCTGATAGAAAATGAGTAAGTATTCCTTCTTTTTAGGTTATGCGATACGTTTCTACATAAAATATATTCATCTTCCTATAAAACTGAATGTGTCTCCCTCTAACTAATGGAACAGGGGACAAATCGTTCGTCTGTATGACTGTAGTGTTTGGAGGATGGTGGGTATGTGAACATGGCACTTGGGTCGTGGAGGGGTCCAGGAGCGAGAAGGCTGCCTTGGTAGACAAAAGTATTGACTAAGTCTCCCTGAAGAAACAGTCGATGGCCGATGGGAGGAGGCATGACGTCCAGCTCACATATGCAAAGCCGCAAAAGGAAGGGTGCAGACGTTTTTCCATTGGGGATGACGAAGACGTGCAGGCCTTCAAGTTTTTAAACGGTTTATCTAGAGAACGATCCTGGCCTATCGACCTCCATGTCTCCCTGATATGCAAGTTTGGTGGAGAAGTGGCCACTACAGAAGGATCCACAACGGCCCATTGCAAAGTGAAATGTCTAAAACGAAACAACAACAGTCTAAAACGAACCAACAGAAATGTCTAAAACCAACCAATAACAGTCTAAAACCAATCGGGAAGTACTTTTAAGAGTCGAATGGGGGTGTAAGACGTCCGTGAAAGATGGCAGCACAAAGGAATTGGCGGTACACCGCAATGAAGTCATCGTCAAGGCCACTGAACTTGGTGTCGCCGGCCGCGAGGAGCTGCATGAAGCGGATGACGTATGGACCACAGTCGCCCCTACATCACGACAATGAAACATGTTCACCCAACCTGCGACAATTGTTTATAATCGGAACAAGTGGAAATATCGACTTACGATTGTTTGTTTTGGGGAATCCCTTTCACCCTCTTGTATGCAAAGGGTTTCGGGACTTTGCCGACCCATTTAACCCGAAGTTCGGGATGGCTGTCCATCAGAATGGGGAGGAGGTGGGTCACCGGCTTTAGAAAGCCCGCCATGTGGCGCTCAGCGACTAGGTTGATGTCGGGATCGTAGACGTTCTATGTCCACTCCGCGATATTGATCTCTAGCGCCACCCAATGCTCGTTCTTGACATTCCAAGGCGCCAACAACCGGTCGACAACGGCCCACTCCGTTGCAAACCTCTCCGGTGACTTGCCATCAAAGTAGTGGGACAGCTTCTCGTCCCCCTTGATGTAAAGGCTCGGAATTTTAAAATATTGGTTTCTAAATTAAGATTTAATTTTGATTTAACATTGATTTAGTTTCGATTTAATTCCCAAGGATTCGAAAATTTTTTTGAAAATTTCTGTCCTCGAGCAAATAATTTGAATTTAATCTCTTCGAAGCGAGTTCTGGCATAAACTTGAATTTGATTTAAAAATGGACTTATTCCGCTTCCTTATTCGAGACTTAAAAATATTTGTCGGATTTCATTATTTTGAATTTGAAATTTTAATTTGAATTGAGTCGGGTTAAGGTCGAAAAGCGGGTTTCGGGATTTATTTACGGGTATTTATTTTAACCTTATACCATCCCACACTCAACCTCACCCGGCCTCACCCCTACCCCTATGCTATTCTGTAAACCCATACCCTCCCATTTCCTTATATTTCATTCCCATCACTCCATCACTCACACCCTCACCTTCACCCTCCTCCTGCACTCCTTTGCCTCCATCACGCCACCGAGAGCCACCACCACCGGCCCCTCCCCACCCCAGTTGAGCACCACCACCCATTGCTTCTCCTCCTCCATCACCATCACGTCCCAACGACACCACCAAGCCCAACGAAGCTCCGTCGACCCCGTTCGAGCGCGAACAACCTTTCGGTAAGCCGTTCTCACTCGTTTTCTATCGGAACCACTCTCGAGCCCTACCCTCGCGCTCACCCGTGTCCTACACAGGACCGACGAGCCATCACGAGCCTCCGAAGACGCCCAGAACTCCGATCGAAGGTCCGAAGCCCGCGAACACCTTGGTGAGCTTCGTTCCTTCCCTTCCTTAGCCTCGTTTCGTTTCTTTTTCATTCTTTATGGCCGGAAAGAGAGAGTGAGAGCCGAGTGTGGGAAGCTTGGGCGAGATCGAGAGCTCCGGTGAGCTCGAAAGCGGCGAGCTGGAGCGCGAAGGCCGTGAGTGCGAGGGCTGAGCGAGGGTCCGAGCGACCAGAGCGAGTGCGAGGGAGCCGTGGGAGTGAGAGCGTTGATGGGTAGGTTAGTCTGAGTGAGCGGGGATGAGGCGGAGCTGGGCGCGAGGCCAGAACGACATCGGCGAGGGAGCTCCGAGCAAGGAGAATTGAAAACGATGATGGATGATGGTGTATGAACGTGTGGCCATTATTTGAAATTTGGAGGGAAAAGAGTATTAAGGATCGGGCCGGTTTGGGATTAATGATTATGGGTTCGGTTCGGTTCGATTGGGTTTGAATGGGTTTGGTTCGGTTTGGGTTAAAATATTGGTTTGGTTCGGGATCCGGTTGGGAAAATTATTTTAAGGGTTTAACTAACTTATTTTATATATATTATTTAATTGTTATATATAAATTATTATTTAATTATTATTATTATTATTTTATTCTATTTTATTTATTAGTTAATTATTTAATTAATTATTATAAGTTATTTAAAATATGATTTAATTGAGGGTTTATTTAATTGATATATATTTATTGTTTTGAGGTTGATAGTGTTATTAAAATAGTTTCCTAACTTATTAACTCGTTATTAATTATTATTTATTAAATTATTTAAGTATGTATTCTGATTTATCTAGATGTTTTATTTAATTTGATTTGTAAGGAATTTACTTATGTGAATAATCTTTTTGATAACTATTTTCATTTAAAAAGTTAGTTTTGAATTATTTAGATTGTTTAGAAAATATTTCTAAGTGTCGGAAATTTATTAGGATAATGTTTGGACTAAAATATATCGGGATTATTTTAAAAGAATTGTTTGTTTATTGAGTTGTTTATGAGAGATGATGTTGAGACAAGATGCGAGATGATGATGGTATGAATAAGATGTGATGATGAGAATATGCTCAAGTTGCGGAAACGAGATGGGAAATTGAATTGAGACATTAATGTTAATGATGATGATGGGATGATTAACTTATATATGTTTTATGTGAATCTTATGTGTGCTATTTGATATGCTTTGTGTAAGTTAGACTTAGACTTAATTATTATGTTACTTATCTTCTAGGTGATCTCTGATCTGTCTGGATTTGCTTGACTACTGTATTGCTTGGATTCTGCGCTTCTCCAGGTAAGTTCCTCGAACTTACTCATGATGGGCGCTTTATGCACTGGGTGTTATATAGTAGGCTAGTGTTCATGCACCATACGACTTAGGATCATGCTTAGGATCTAAAACGGAAACCATATGTCTTGCTATCTGTCTTTGCTAGAAAACGGCCGTTATAGGTGTTTATTGGTTGGGACCTTTTTCTTTATTCTTGTCATCCTAGTTGGCGCTTATATAGAAAGTTGCTTGCACTCGATGATGCGGTAGGCTTTTGGTATGAAAAGTTGCTTGCACTCGATGATGCGGTAGGCTTTCTAGTAAGTGCATAGGACTCTTAGAGCCTTAGGCCTTATATAAGTGTCATCGATTGCATTCCTTTCATAGTTAGTAGGCTCATTGCGTGGGGTTGGCCTGCACCATAGGGTGAGGTAGCTCCTTTGATGGTGAGTTGCTATAGGATTTCTTAGGAGCCTAGAGGGACATGCTATTTGGCATTTCTTGTAATTGGCGCGCTTCTTTATTTATTTCTGCATTTACTTATCCGCATACTTAACTGTTTAAATTCCGTTTTGCATTACGCATTTCATCTTAGGAATAGGATGCTTATTATATGCCTCTCAGAGTGTTTACACACGCGCATGAGTGACCCGATGATTGACCCAGATCCCCTTCTTTTTTTTAGATTCAGGTAACCGTTAGCCGCTATCTTTGCTCATATGGATGCTTGGCGGGGTTCAGACTTTTGGCGTTAGATCGAGAACTTGAGAGACCACTAAACTTTCTCTCTTTTAAAATCCTTTGCATCGTTTTGACCCGGCTCAGTCGTGGCATTCTTTTGGATTGTATTTGGATTTAAACCTTGCTTCATTTTATTGCGAAAACTTGTGACTCGTACTCGGGTTGTAAGATCTAGTTGGAAGGTAACCTTGCCTTCTTAAACGTAACTCGGATAATTAGGTTTTCTTTCCTAGGCCCAAAGGAAGGCAAATAGGGGAAAGAAGATCCTTATTTTCCGGGCCGTTACAGAAGTGGTATCAGAGCCTAGGTTGCTCAATCCGAGTACACATGAGTTGCAAAATAATTTCAAAACCGCCCACTGATTTCTTATTTTAAAGAAGTTTCAAAATCATTTCAAAAAGGGCAAAGAGAATTTCAGAAATAAAATCGGTAGAATCTTTTAGTTGAGAGATAGGATCGCCGGGGTAGAACGAGGCGATAGCTCATCCCTTATGGATGTAGACTTGGGGAATGGGTAGGCGAAACATAGCTTATACTTTATAGATGGGCCTAGAAGACTCCAAGGAGTTTGCACCGTGGTGGTTGGAGTAGCGGGGTTAGGATGTAGAGATCGAGAGGTAATTGCCCCCTCCGGTCAGTTGCCCCTCGAAGGGCAGCTCTTAGGTAGCTTTGGTGAACTTGTATGATCTAAGCCCGAGGGCGATCCCCCTTGAAGGGGATCAGATTAAACTGCGATTATCGCTTCTGTGATATGTGATTAAGGCTCGCAATTCTCTTGTCCAGTAGTTATGGTTGACACGCGTCACGGAGCAGTTGGGCGTGGGGGCCCAGTACGTCGGGGCAGGGGACGACCCCCTCGCCGGGTAGTCGCTGACGAGGCTACTACTGGAGTTTGGACACACGAGACAGAGCAGGTCGAGATACCAATACCGGCACCGCAGATGCCTACGGATAGAGTAGGCCTTGAGGAGATGATTACCGCTATGATTCGAGGAGTTCTTCAGGAGGCGTCAGGACGTCAGACTCCAGAGGGTCCACAGAGAGTTGTTGCACCAGAGGACCAGGTTCAGCAGCCGATGCCCACAGATCAGGCCGGACTCGAGCAGATGGTGCGCGAGTTGCTTCAGAGGACCCGACAGGTGACGCCAGAGACCCCTACTCAGCAACCGATGCCTACAGACAGGGCCGGATTCGAGCAGGCGATACTAGAGATGATTCAGAGGCAGAGGGGACAGCGGCAGGCACCACAGCCAGTGGCAGATGCGACCGCAGTTGGGCTTCGAGCAGAGAGGCGCATTGATTGGGTGAAGAGGTTTTCACAGAGCAACCCGCCTCTATTCACTGGAGATCCGACGGCAGACATCGAGCTATGGTTTAGAGTCATCGATGGACTCTTTGAGCTGATCGAGGCACCACCAGGGGAGCGCCAGAGACTGGCGGCTGGCCAGCTACGAGACGATGCTTTTGACAGATGGTCCGTATACAAGGCGGAACGAGCAGATTGGACGTATGATGAGTTCAGATCCTTGATGCTTCGCGAGTACAGCCCTCCCGGATTGCAGACTGCTAGAGAGGTCGCCTTCTACAGGGGGAGATATGATGAGACGCTATCAGTTGCTGAGGTTGTTCGCCAGTTCAAGAAGGAGCTGGTATATTGCGGGCATTTATGTCAGACGGACGCGAGCCGTATTCGACTGCTATCTATGAGGCTCTCACCAGCCGTGCTTCTACATGCTTCCAGCTTGGGCGACGTCCCTTTTGATAGATTCTTAGAGGTTATCTTGCGTTACGATACACAACGTCTTTTGTCAGCTGCGACCTACCAGTATTCTCACCCCCCTCGAGGTGAAAAGAGGCCGAGAGCTATAGAGTCTACCCGGGATATGGTTGATAGAGGAGACCGTTTTAGAGAAGCGTTCAGGAGAGATACACGTCGGGCACCAGCAGTACCCCTCCAGGAGATACGAGTTCAGAGCATTACATGTCAGGGATGTTATGAGGATGGACACCCCACGGAGAGATGCCCGAGGAGACAGATGGTGTGTTATACTTGTGGAGTTAGAGGACACCGATCAGCTTATTGTCCCCAGGATGGAGGGTCTATAGATGCACCAGCACCTCAACTTCAGGAGCCGCCTAGACCAGCCCAGCTGACATACCCCCAGGGACAGGGGAGAGGGGCACCGGCCGGCAGAGGCCGAGGAGATGGAGGGGCTAGAGGCGGTCGAGGTAGCGGTCGAGGAGGCCGAGGATCTACTGTAGGGCTTGCGCATTTATCAGTTGAGCCATTTAGGTTAGCTTGTGAGGGAGGACAGACGTCAGGAGGTATAGATCTTGGCTTGCCCCCACCGCCCCGCATCTACCACATGGGAGCTTCAAGATGCTCCGACCCTTCTACATCAGGTATTATGACATGAGGTGTTTATCTCGATGCTTACGTGCGCGTACATGGTTGATGATGATGTGTTCCATGCCTTATTATTGATGTTGTTATGCTTGGCGTGACATGTGTGATGAATTGCTAATAGGACGCCAGTACGATGTTATCCTTGATGTGCTTTTGATGAGTTATATGGCTTATGATTCATGACATGACTTGAGATTGATAGAATTGAAACTGATTTCTAAAAGATGAACCTAGGATGAGAATACGGGATTAGCCCTTAGAGGTGGATGACTCCACCTCTTGAGCTTCGGAATTGTTTAACTAACGTCGGATTTGAAGGATTTTGAACGATGTTGTAAAAGGACTAACTCAGATTTTGAAAGACCAAACGTGATCGAGAATTTCAACGATTTTGAGGCAAATCTTTTCCAATTGTGGAACCCTTTTGCAACTTCCAAGCTCCGGGTCAATCTATGATACTTCACGAAGTGGATACAAGCATTTTATGGGGGCGCTTGTAGGGTGCTTGCTAAGACCTAGTGATGGTATTGTAGAACTTTTAGAGTTGTGGTACTTCCAAAAAGTCGAAGCGAGAATGTGATAGGGGCGCTTATTGCATACTTGTCAAGACCAATTGGAGATGTCACGACCATGCCTAGGATGTTGTGAGAATCCCGGAAGACGCAACCGAGATAACTACAAGATCCTTTGACATGGTTCTTGGACTCACATTTTAAAACTTCATCCCCTTTATTCAAAATGATTTTAGTCTCGGGGACGAGACTTGTTTTTAGAGGTGGATGATGTAAAGGCTCGGAATTTTAAAATATTGGTTTCTAAATTAAGATTTAATTTTGATTTAACATTGATTTAGTTTCGATTTAATTCCCAAGGATTCGAAAATTTTTTTGAAAATTTCTGTCCTCGAGCAAATAATTTGAATTTAATCTCTTCGAAGCGAGTTCTGGCATAAACTTGAATTTGATTTAAAAATGGACTTATTCCGCTTCCTTATTCGAGACTTAAAAATATTTGTCGGATTTCATTATTTTGAATTTGAAATTTTAATTTGAATTGAGTCGGGTTAAGGTCGAAAAGCGGGTTTCGGGATTTATTTACGGGTATTTATTTTAACCTTATACCATCCCACACTCAACCTCACCCGGCCTCACCCCTACCCCTATGCTATTCTGTAAACCCATACCCTCCCATTTCCTTATATTTCATTCCCATCACTCCATCACTCACACCCTCACCTTCACCCTCCTCCTGCACTCCTTTGCCTCCATCACGCCACCGAGAGCCACCACCACCGGCCCCTCCCCACCCCAGTTGAGCACCACCACCCATTGCTTCTCCTCCTCCATCACCATCACGTCCCAACGACACCACCAAGCCCAACGAAGCTCCGTCGACCCCGTTCGAGCGCGAACAACCTTTCGGTAAGCCGTTCTCACTCGTTTTCTATCGGAACCACTCTCGAGCCCTACCCTCGCGCTCACCCGTGTCCTACACAGGACCGACGAGCCATCACGAGCCTCCGAAGACGCCCAGAACTCCGATCGAAGGTCCGAAGCCCGCGAACACCTTGGTGAGCTTCGTTCCTTCCCTTCCTTAGCCTCGTTTCGTTTCTTTTTCATTCTTTATGGCCGGAAAGAGAGAGTGAGAGCCGAGTGTGGGAAGCTTGGGCGAGATCGAGAGCTCCGGTGAGCTCGAAAGCGGCGAGCTGGAGCGCGAAGGCCGTGAGTGCGAGGGCTGAGCGAGGGTCCGAGCGACCAGAGCGAGTGCGAGGGAGCCGTGGGAGTGAGAGCGTTGATGGGTAGGTTAGTCTGAGTGAGCGGGGATGAGGCGGAGCTGGGCGCGAGGCCAGAACGACATCGGCGAGGGAGCTCCGAGCAAGGAGAATTGAAAACGATGATGGATGATGGTGTATGAACGTGTGGCCATTATTTGAAATTTGGAGGGAAAAGAGTATTAAGGATCGGGCCGGTTTGGGATTAATGATTATGGGTTCGGTTCGGTTCGATTGGGTTTGAATGGGTTTGGTTCGGTTTGGGTTAAAATATTGGTTTGGTTCGGGATCCGGTTGGGAAAATTATTTTAAGGGTTTAACTAACTTATTTTATATATATTATTTAATTGTTATATATAAATTATTATTTAATTATTATTATTATTATTTTATTCTATTTTATTTATTAGTTAATTATTTAATTAATTATTATAAGTTATTTAAAATATGATTTAATTGAGGGTTTATTTAATTGATATATATTTATTGTTTTGAGGTTGATAGTGTTATTAAAATAGTTTCCTAACTTATTAACTCGTTATTAATTATTATTTATTAAATTATTTAAGTATGTATTCTGATTTATCTAGATGTTTTATTTAATTTGATTTGTAAGGAATTTACTTATGTGAATAATCTTTTTGATAACTATTTTCATTTAAAAAGTTAGTTTTGAATTATTTAGATTGTTTAGAAAATATTTCTAAGTGTCGGAAATTTATTAGGATAATGTTTGGACTAAAATATATCGGGATTATTTTAAAAGAATTGTTTGTTTATTGAGTTGTTTATGAGAGATGATGTTGAGACAAGATGCGAGATGATGATGGTATGAATAAGATGTGATGATGAGAATATGCTCAAGTTGCGGAAACGAGATGGGAAATTGAATTGAGACATTAATGTTAATGATGATGATGGGATGATTAACTTATATATGTTTTATGTGAATCTTATGTGTGCTATTTGATATGCTTTGTGTAAGTTAGACTTAGACTTAATTATTATGTTACTTATCTTCTAGGTGATCTCTGATCTGTCTGGATTTGCTTGACTACTGTATTGCTTGGATTCTGCGCTTCTCCAGGTAAGTTCCTCGAACTTACTCATGATGGGCGCTTTATGCACTGGGTGTTATATAGTAGGCTAGTGTTCATGCACCATACGACTTAGGATCATGCTTAGGATCTAAAACGGAAACCATATGTCTTGCTATCTGTCTTTGCTAGAAAACGGCCGTTATAGGTGTTTATTGGTTGGGACCTTTTTCTTTATTCTTGTCATCCTAGTTGGCGCTTATATAGAAAGTTGCTTGCACTCGATGATGCGGTAGGCTTTTGGTATGAAAAGTTGCTTGCACTCGATGATGCGGTAGGCTTTCTAGTAAGTGCATAGGACTCTTAGAGCCTTAGGCCTTATATAAGTGTCATCGATTGCATTCCTTTCATAGTTAGTAGGCTCATTGCGTGGGGTTGGCCTGCACCATAGGGTGAGGTAGCTCCTTTGATGGTGAGTTGCTATAGGATTTCTTAGGAGCCTAGAGGGACATGCTATTTGGCATTTCTTGTAATTGGCGCGCTTCTTTATTTATTTCTGCATTTACTTATCCGCATACTTAACTGTTTAAATTCCGTTTTGCATTACGCATTTCATCTTAGGAATAGGATGCTTATTATATGCCTCTCAGAGTGTTTACACACGCGCATGAGTGACCCGATGATTGACCCAGATCCCCTTCTTTTTTTTAGATTCAGGTAACCGTTAGCCGCTATCTTTGCTCATATGGATGCTTGGCGGGGTTCAGACTTTTGGCGTTAGATCGAGAACTTGAGAGACCACTAAACTTTCTCTCTTTTAAAATCCTTTGCATCGTTTTGACCCGGCTCAGTCGTGGCATTCTTTTGGATTGTATTTGGATTTAAACCTTGCTTCATTTTATTGCGAAAACTTGTGACTCGTACTCGGGTTGTAAGATCTAGTTGGAAGGTAACCTTGCCTTCTTAAACGTAACTCGGATAATTAGGTTTTCTTTCCTAGGCCCAAAGGAAGGCAAATAGGGGAAAGAAGATCCTTATTTTCCGGGCCGTTACACTTGACCACGTCAAGGTTCCCCTTCGCATCCGCCAAATGCTTCTGCAGCAAATACCCCCAGAAGAAATCAAGGACGTCGACATCTTTGTACTTGTCATCGTCCTTGATGTCCTTCCGCAGGAGGGTGCATGCATGCTCGATATGTTGCACGCATAGAAAACCATTTATATGGAAGAGCATATGACGAGGAAGGTAATTCATAGAACCACATTGTGGGAACCTAACCTCGGATGTGACCCAAGTTGTCGGTGATTGGAGTACCGTGAAGAACTCCCTCTGTAGTAGGTTGCCTTCAACCGACCAGACAGGGTCAGTTCCGTCCTTCATCCAGGATGAAAACGCATCAACGTCTGCCCTCGTCGTCATGCCTAGGTCCACGGCATCCACTGCTTGCGATGCCTTCTTACCCACACGCGGCTTCTTTGCTGGCTGCTTTACATCCCCCGGGGAGAATTTATCAGGATGTAGACGGGTCCTCCTACCGCGCCGTTGGAGGGGCACCTCAGCCTCAACATCAACCTGCACCCAACACACCATAGTGCATATAACATGACAGATAATTAAATTTACAGGACAGTCAAATGTCCATACCTCGTCGATGTTCAGAGTAGGTTTCTCCGACTGATTGTCCTCCTTGGTCGGCTGTATCTCCTCCTCGTCCTTCTACTTGTCCTTTTCCTTCACTGCTCCATGAACCTATCCACATGACATCAAATTAAATTGACAGAAACTGATATTTTCATGACATGTGCTGACATTAACATGACACCTTACAATCTTGACATGACAGTGATATATAATTACATGACGCTCTATATGATGCCATAACACACCAAAAGCCTTACCTCCTTCTTTGGCAGCACCTCCCCTTGCTCCTCTGACTCCCTAGTCCCCTTCCCCCTCAATGCCCTCTTCAAGTCTTCAATCGACTCCTCAAGCGTGGCCATCTTCGATCCTAACTCCGTGGTTATGCTCCTCGCCATGTCATCCAACTTTGCCAGTAATCTTGACTCGATCTCTAAGATGGCAGCTTTTGTCTGCATACCCGATGTTCGCACATTAGACGCCCACTGGAGGGAGGGCTTCGTACACCCAGAGCTGCAAACAACGTTTGTCCAGAACAAGGTCAATTGATGTCCAGTATATAATATATGGATGACTAGTATCAATTTATTAGGCATCCAGTGAGGTTTGTGAACGAACCTGGAAGGCGAGGGGGAATCCCATCAGCAAGTACGACGGACGTGGTGCAGTGGGGCTCCTGCTAGTGTGTTGGAGCTTCCTCTCGATTGCATGGTTCAGGAACTCGTTCGTTCGCTCGTAGGAAAGCCGACCCCACGGATAGGCCAGGAACCTTTCAATGTTCGAGACGAGGTTGACCACCCACCCTTGAATGTAGTTTCGGGGTTCCTTCCCGAACAACACGCCCTCGACCAGCATCAGCAGGACAAATTTAAACTTTTTGGCTGACGATTTCTCAGATGCCATTGCCACATGGAACATCACCTCGAACTCGGACATCTTCAAATTGGTAACTCCAAAGAAATCATACACTACCGTCTCACACGCCGAGTCGTTCTCAGGTTCGTCGACATAGCAGCAGTTGAGACCGGTGACAAGGGCGAACTCAACTATTGAGAACCTCACGACCGCATCATGGATCTTATACCACGTTTCATGCTTCTTCTTCGTCTTCAGTTGTCGTTGGAGAATGTAGTGTACAAGCTTCCTGGAGAACTAGACCCTTGTGCTTATGCCCAGTCTTGCAACGCCCCCCAATGGGATGTCCATCAGGCGCTTCCATTGGGATTCGCTCAACCGGTTGTCAATGTTTACTAGGAGGGGCAACCGACAGTATTGGTTACATCGCGCTTTGAAGTGTCTGTCTTCCTCGACAGCGTACACAGCCTGCACAGACTTCAACAAGTGAGAAATACTGCACCACGATAATCACAACTTACATTACTCAACGAAAGGCCATCATACCGCGCCGGAGGTTTGAGATGCAGGGTCGACAATCTTCTTTCCACTCCGCTGCGACATTTTTGATATTTAGCAGATATCCTGCATGTTGGGAGACCAAAAATCAGTAATCTTGAAATCAATTCGTGTCCCCCAACCCACAGTTCCCTTCATATCAGTCCCACAAACATTGTAGAATTCAATATGTACATGACAGTTACTCATTCAGAACCTATGCATATCAAATGTCAAAATTGAATGCACCCAATTGTTCAATATGTACATGACAGTTACTTATTCATCTTAAGATTGAATGCACACAATGGTTCCATATTCATCCCTGCAGTCTATCTTACATGACACCAAAACATTTATACATGACACTTGAATATTTATACATGACTCCTTATTATTTATACATGACAGTCAAAATTTTTCATCAGAAATCTCGACCTAATGACATTAATATTCAGTTCCCCTGCCCAATTTCAATCTACACATATGAAAACTCACCCTTTCTAACATTTCCCCTAACCCTAATTCGCCCCATTTCGGCCAATTTCCCCCTAAACTGAACGTATATACAGCTACCCTACTCTTGAAATTTTGGATTCGACATAAAACGTTCCCCAATTTCCCCTTTCCTAATAATTCCCTTCTCTCCGCACACCCCAGTTCCCAAACTTTCCACACTTTGTTTTTAACTTAACGCCGGTTACTTCCTACATGACAGGGGAAATTGCGAACTGTCAACCCATTCGACCCCTTTATCCCATTTTCACACAATCAAAAACAGTTTAGGTTCTTCCAATCGGTTCCTCCCCTACGAATCCAAGCAATAGGTAATTAATCAACCGAGTTAGGGTTTACTTACTTCAAAATCGCCCTGTTCAATGTCGGCTCACCTTCTTCTTCTCCTCTCTTGCACTACACTGTCGTCTTCTTCCTCTTCTTCCTCTTCTTTTTCTTTTCCTCAGGTTTGCATGAGCGACTGTTGCCCTCTCTTCCTCTTTTGTAAGCCCCTGTGAGACAGTTGATTTTACAGTTTTTTAATAAAACTGTCCAATTTTATCTTCCTCCCTCTCTCACTCTCTCTCCTCATTAACTTCCCCCGGTTCCTCTCTCTCTCCACATTCACTCTCTCTCTCCTCTGTCCCGGTTGCATTACCACTTTTTAACCGGATGGAGTGCAATTTTTTTTGGTGGAGGGTTAGCCTTTGCAATTGTTTTGGATAGTGGATTATGGGCGCAAAGGTGGCCGGATAAGGGGTTAGATTGTGCAATTCCCTCAAAAAATAAAGCAAAGTATTTTAATCAAGTATCAAATGCCCTATTAAAAGATGGATAACAACTAATATATATACTCTGTATTAAATAAACCAATGGATTTATTTTATTTTTAAAGATATGGATAAAAACTAACAACTCATATATGGATACCATAATGTATTATTATTTCAATTGTTAAATTTAATTAATTTTATTGATAAATGAAGTTACAAAAGGATTAATCTTAGCACGGTTATTGATAAATGAAGTTACAAAAGGTTTTAGTCTAAAAAGATAAATGTTTGTCATTAGCTTGGTAAAAAACGATTAATCTTAGTAAAAAATTACTATTTTATTTGTATTATTTTATGCAGTACGGTTTTTTATTTTATTTTTGCATGGGTCAAAGAGTTTTGGAAGATTGATTCAATATATTAAAATAGCTCAAAATCAAAAGATTTTATAATGATATATTTTTCTTTGATAAGATTTTATTTTTCAAATGATAAATATTACTTGAAGGTATTAGTTAAGGTGGGTATATAAGATGACACGGATAAATATATGTATTTATTATCCGACGTGGCTTAAATAGATTGGATCATCATTAATTGACGTGTCAAAAAACCCAACTCAGATTACACCGGAGAACGACATATAAGCAAATTGCACCAGAGCCCGCCACATAGGATTTTCATGTCTCTATTTTAGTATTATATATTGATTAATTGGAATCCAAAACCACCCCTTATAGAAACTTTTTATTTATATATTCGTAAAAAACCACATTATCAAACCTTTTTTATTTATATATATTCATAAAAAAAATTCTTTTGTTTTTTCTCCTTACCTTTTTAGTATTAAGTTTATAACTTACTTACTACAGTACAATGCAATAGTGAAATTTATTACAGGGGGAAATTTTGGGAAATGTCCATTTGATACCCCATTTTTAGCTCCTTGTCCATTTTCTTGAAATAATTAGGTAATTGTCTCAAATTGACAATTTTGCCCTTCCTTCCCATTTTTATTTTTGACTATTGATCATTGACCGGTCAAGGGCAATGACTTTTGGTGACACATGTGTGGTGACATGAAAATTTTTTGGTGACAACTTCTTTTTTTTTTTACAGGGTCACTGTCACCACGCTTATCAGTGGTGACACGTGTGGTGACATGAAAATTTTTTGATGACAGCTTCGTTTTTAGTTTTTTTTTACGGGGTCACTGTCACCACGCTTATCTGTGGTGACACGTGTGGTGACATGAAAATTTTTTGATGACAGCTTCGTTTTTAGTTTTTTTTACGGGGTCACTGTCACCACGCTTATCAGTGGTGACACGTGTGGTGACATGAAAATTTTTTGATGACAGCTTCGTTTTTTTTACGGGGTCACTGTCACCACGCTTATCAGTGGTGACACGTGTGGTGACATGAAAATTTTTTAATGACAGCTTCATTTTTATTATTATTTTTTTACGGGGTCACTGTCACCACGCTTATCAGTGGTGACACGTGTGGTGACATGAAAATTTTTTTATGACAGCTTCGTTTTAAGATTTTTTTTACGTTGTCACTATCACCACCCTTATTGTTGTCACCACCTTTATCACTGTCACCACCGTTATCGCTGTCACCACTCTTATCACTGTCACCACCCTTATCAATGGCCACTGTCACAACCGTTATCGTTGTCACCACCCTTATCACTGTCACCACCGTTATTGCTGTCACCACCGTTATCGCTGTCACCACCGTTATCACTGTCACCACCCTTATTAGTAGTCACTGTCACCACCGTTATCGCTGTCACCACCCTTATCAATGTCACCACCCCTTATCAGTGGGCACTGTCACCACCATTGACAACTTTTTTTTATGACAGCTTTATTTTTACATTTTTTTACGAGGTCACTGTCACCACCCTTATCACTGTCACCACAAGTGTACCAAATGTTGTCACCACTAGTGTATCAAGTGAAAGAATAGTCAAGTATTATTAGTAGTGTCACCAAAAGATAAAACCAGTGTAATCATATACGAAAATAAATTATACTTACGATGAATATAAAAATGTGTATTAATTACATCATAGTATACTTTGATTACAAGATAACTCTGCAATACAAATTCAAAAGGATAACTCTGCAATACAAATTGATTATAAGAAAAATCAATAAAGAATAGTCTGCAATACAAATTCAAAAGGATAACTCTGCAAGATAACTCCTGTGCTTCCAATATCCAATTGTAGTGTCAATCATGGTATTCGTCCCCTTTGATATCTCTAGATTTAATTTTTGCTCGTCTTCTCACTGTTTTAATGGCTTTTCTGACCAACAAAATCTCTCGCTCTGTTCGTCTTTTGCTATATTAACATAGTAAGCAATCAACTAAAAATGAGTAAATAACCGAACAAATCTTAAGACACAAATCAGAAGAGCTAGAAAAAAAAAGAATTCTTCATGTTCGGAGACTTCGATAAATGCAAGCTGTAATCAATAATTAACCAAAATCAATAAAGAATAGTATGCCATACAAATTCAAATAGCCGACAACCATGAGATTTCTTTTTCTTTTTACTTTATGTTCGGAAACAAGTTGTAATCAATAATTAACCAAAATCAATTAGAGAATTCCAACTCAAATGTCAAAGCACTTCCAAGCACCAATGGTTAGACACAAATCAGAAGAGCTAGAAAAAAAGGACAGTCCGAATTTACCTTCGTATAGGCCTCAAGCAATCACTCGATCGCCGATTCGCTCCACTCCTCCCTATCCTTCATGTACTCCGCATCACTTCCTCCAACCGATCCTCCTCCAACCAATCCTCCTCCTTCACCACTACCGAAAATGAGCACTCCACCAGCGGATAGCGATTTGGCTTTCTTGTAGCTGCTCGAGGCCCCACCGTCGCTGAAATCGTCCCGATCTAACTATGAGCGAGGAGGAAGAGGACAGAGGAAGAGGAAGCCAATTCATGGCAGCAAGAGAGAGAGAAGTAGAGGAGTAAGAGGATGGCGATTCATGGCAGCAATAGAGAGAGAAGTAGAGGAGGAAGAGGAGCCAGAAGACGGAGGCGTGGAGACAAAGGCTTCTATGCCACATCGCCGTCCCTTCCTCTTCAACCGAATCAAGGCCTTCTTCTCCCTCCAGAAGCTCCTCGTCTTCATCCAGGTGTCCCTCGCGATCTACTTCACCATCCTCTGCCTCTCGTCGCTCGTCACGGGGCTCGAGCCGCTCAAGTTCTTCTACGCCACATCGCCGTCCATGGGAGAGTAAGAGAAAGTGTTAGGGTTTGAGATTTGGGGATTGTGGGGCTAAGGTGTGAGCGTCGGAAATAGATCGACAACAGACGGGGAGATGGGTTTAATTATAACAGGGGTACTTTGGGTATTATTAAAAATATTTGGACAATTGCTAATAAACTCAAACCCCTAGGACAAATACTAAATAGGCTGATGGGAAGGGCCTTTTAGTATTAAGTTTATAACTTACTTACTACAGTACAATGCAATAGTGAAATTTATTACAGCGTAAAATAAGATTTAAACTAACTCCATTATCAAACCTTTTTATTTATATATTCGTAAAAAAAAAACCATTATCAAACCTTTTTTATTTTTATATATTCATAAAAAAAATCTTTTGTTTTTTCTCCTCACCCTTTTAGTATTAAGTTTATAACTTACTACAGTACAATGCAATAGTCAAATTTATTACAGCGTAAAATAAGATTTAAACTAACTTGAACAAAATTCATAACCACTTTTCATAGAGATCATTAGACTTAGAATTTTCATTTTACAAAGTAAATTGCTTCCATTTTCAACCAATTGAAACATAACCCACCATAATGCAAATTTACCAAGATAAAAGGTGCAAAATATATTACCAATATAGATTTTTTTTTACCAGGTTAAGGTCTAAGGCTAACTGGACATGACCTCACTGCACTACAAAGGTAGTTAACAAACTGTAAATAGCCCATTTGTACTTTACAAACACCAGCCATAGCAGATTAACAGACAATCTTCAAACTCCTGATCCACCATCCAGATCCTTCACCTCACAAATGTCGAAGCCTCAACCGCTGGCCTCGAGGGTATGCTCGACTGCGTGTTATCGGCGCTGCCAAAGAAGGATGATGACGCCCTAGAGTCATTGATGCTGCTCGTGCCCTCGACAGCCCGCCACTTCTTTAGAGCCTGCGGCAGGGTCATTTCGAGATCGATCCCATACTCGTCTTCAGGGTCCAGGGTCGAGGGTTTCCACATCTCGACCAGAGATGAGATGACGTTAACCGTGTGTCCCATCTCAGGCCTCTGGTGCGGATCTCTCGCACAGCAATGGCTTGGAAGCTCGGCAATGGTGTGGATGTTCGCGTTGGTTTCCTCGTTCAGCTCAATTGTTGGATCGACTAACTTTTGGAGAGCACCTTTGTTGGTGTACATTCTCCTAAACCAGGTCACCAAATGCATGCTTTCCTCAGGTTGGGTCTCATCAAGGGCTTTTATGGCCTGTGATCAGCTCCATCAAAATAACCCCAAAACTGTAAACATCAACCTTCGTTGTTATCCGTCACAGCACTGTAAAAGGACAAATCAAGGTAAATGTATGTTTAAGGTTAACATACAACAACTGAACACACAAGAATCATCAATCATCCTTAAAGAGATGCGTTTTCAACAAAGAAATTCCCGGGCCCTTCACCGATCATAAACATAAGAGTACTGAACACCAATCAAACACAAGCGCTATAGTACTAGATATGAACGTTTATTAGTCATCGAAACACTTGTAATAAGATGTTATATATACGCATAAATAGGCACATTATGTTGGTTTTGATGACTAAAGCAACTACTTCACTTGTTCACCTCATATCATAATCACACCACCAACTATTTATCATTAGCAAGAAACAGGATTTCAGAGGCAAAAATCCATGATTAATGGTTATAAGAAAACCAAACAAGAAAATCATGCTATTTGATGGTTGAGACTGAATTTTGAAGCAACAGTAACAAGTGCTAAAAGTGTTTAAATCATTACCAGCATATTCAGGAGCCAGGTAGCCGAAAGTGCCTGCAAGCTTTGTTTGTATTGATGCTTTCTCACCATTTGGTGCAAGACGAACTAGCCCAAAGTCTGAAACCTTTGCGCGCATATCATCTCCAAGGAGGATGTTAGACGGTTTAAGGTCTCTGTGAATGAAACTCTAGTGAGCCAGATTATGCAAGTACTCTACGCCTCTAGCAACATCGAGGGCAATTGAGAGCCTTTGCTTCCATTCGAGGGGTTTTGATCCGCATTCTTTCCAAGCAAAGAGATGCTGGCTCAAAGCACCTTGTGGCATATACTCGTAAACAAGAAGCTTCTCGGTTCCATCCAAGCAATAGCCCAGAAGAGAAACCAAGTTCCTATGCCTAACCTTGGTCAGAACTGCAATCTCGGCTATGAATTCCGCCAACCCTTTATCCCCAAGGGCTCCAGAATCCATCCTCTTAACAACGATTTTAGTGCCGTCGTGCAGCTCACCCTTATAAACAGTCCCAAAACCCCCCTTTCCAAGCACATTGTTTTCGTTGAAATTGTTCGTGACATTCCTTAGCACTTGAATAGAGATCACCAGGTTGTTCCCAGCCTCTATCACATGGACATCACTGGGTCCACTACTCGCTTGGCTGTAGCCTTCAGTGGCTCCCAAGCCATTTCCGGCACCAGAAGCAACTGTTATCTTCACCGCATCTCCGGCTCTGGATGACTTGGGTGGACCAACACCGTGTTAGGCATTTGAAAACCACTAGAGACAGTCTTCTTTCTCCTCCTAACACACCAGAAGACAGTTAACCTAACAACAACACCCACAACAGCAATGCCAACAATCTTCCCCGTATTCGATTTGCTACCTGTCTCAGAAGCACTCGAACTAGAGAACCCAGGGGTGCTGCCAGAAGACGGCGGGGGCTCCTTACCTATATTAACATTGGCCGTTGTGATAACCTTGGTGTGAGCAAAAGACGGAACTTTCCCATACAGGTTGTTGTCCGAAACATCCAGTTGTTTCAAGTTCGGCATTGTGGCAAGCTCATCAGGGATGGTGCCGGTGATATTATTGCCCGCAAGAATCAACGTCTCTACTGATGTAAGCCTAGAAATCGATGCAGAAATCGAGCCAGAAAGGCCCTTACCCTTCAGATTAATGACTGTAATGTTGCTAGGAGTACACATGATCCCCATCCAACCATTACAAGGATCATTCCCCTGCCAATCCTGTGCAAACTCCAAAGGGTATCCGAATGGTTCCAGGAACGAAATCAATACATCCACTCGACTATCGCACTGGGTACCAGGAGTCCCTAAGCAAAAGCTATTGGTTCCATTGTTCACATCAGGTGATACTGAATCAGAAAACTTAGGGGTTGGTCCTTGGAGGAAATTGTTGGTCAAATTAACAATCTTAAGACTCTTCAAATGAGTTAAAGACTCAGCTACAGGACTTGTGAGACTGTTATCCCTCAGATTCAGATCAACAAGATTATCAAGCTTCGAAAGATCCGGAATCGGACCGGTAAACGAATTCATATTCAACCAAACCTGAACAAGATCGGTCATATTCTGCAAAACGGCAATGGAGCCACTGAGAGAACGGGTGTCGTTGGTGAAATTATGTCCGTTCAGCCATAGGCTTTGGAGGGCGAGCCCTGGAAAGCTCGCCGGTAATCCACCTTCTAGATGGTTCGATGCCAAATGCAAGTTGGTCAGACTCGGAAACGCATTCGGCCAGTTGAATTCAAGCAAGGACCCGACCAAATTCGTGCTATTTGCGGAGAAATTCACCAAGCTCGAGGCATCTTGGAGGCTATTAGGTATCGACCACTCAGCAAAGGGGTTTTTGTCGAGGTAGACAGACCGTAAAGCAGACATGCCTGTGAAGAAATCGGATGGGATTGAAGTGAACTGATTGCTCATCAGGTTCAGGATCTGGAGAGAGCTCAACCTGGCGAAACTCGGTAACGGACCCCTAATCTTGGTGTCCATTAACTCCAAGATTTGGAGGTTTGTGAGGCTCGAAAGCGAAGGAGGTAAAGTACCGGAGATGGCGAGATGTCTGAGTTGAATACGGGTGACCCGATTGGAATCGCACGAGACTCCATCCCACTTGTTACATGGGTCCGTGCCGGACCAGACGAAATTGGGGGGAGCGTGAGAGATTTCTTTAGGTCAGCCATCACAGAGGCGTCGTCTGACTGCGCATAGAATGGCAAAGCAAAGATGAAGAGGATGAGAGATAATTGTATAACAATGGAGGATTTCGATTGGGGTTTAGGATTTTTCATTGTGGGGAATTCAAATTTTCGAAAGGAGAAAGGCGAAAACCCCAAAAGACAGTAAGATTTTGGTTTATGATTACAGAGAGAAGGAGAGAGAACGGGAATTGGGGAATTGTTGTAGGGTTCTTGGAGTAGAAAACGGGTTGATGCAGAATGTGAGGTTTGAGAGAAGCATAGAGGAATTTAAGGAGGGAGTTAAGGAAAAGCGGGAAATAATCGAGGATGAGAAAGGAAACAAACGAGGAAGAGATTCTTGAAAGCGAGGGAGGAGAAAGAGTGTTTGTGTCTGTGTGTGAGGGAGGTGGAGAACAGAGGAGAGTGAAAAGGAAAGCAATGGTGGATATAGAAATAGGATTATTTCGAAATTATGGCTTCGGATTTCAGAGGAACTACTGAAATACAAAGGGAACCGAATTTGGAAATACCGGTGGGTCCACTTTTCTTTTTTATATGTAATTTTTTACGGAGTATTTAAAAACACGATTTCTGTTTAGCGCATGGTTAAATTTCCGTTTAGCGCATGGTCAGGTGGTCGCAATGACCAAATCTCGATTAGTCGTTGCAACCAATTGACATTAGTTTCAAAATACACATGGTCGCAACGAACAAACCCATAGTTGGTCGCGACGACCATTTGTAAAAGGGTCGCAACGACCAGTTGCGGAGGTTGCCAAAATAGCGCGGACTTCGGAGGGTGGTGAAGGATGGCGATTCAATCAGTGGGAAGACGGAGCGTCGACACGGTCGGAGGCGGCGATAGGCAAAGGCTCGTGAAGAGACGAGTAGGTGAAGGTCGACGCCTCACCGGGAGGCAAAGGTCGGGGAAGAGGAGGCGCCATTATTGGTTTGTTTGTTATTTCTTCTGGCAGAGGTGAAATCCCTCCCGCCATTTTGTAATTCTATCACCATTTTTGGTTTTGCATGATGAAATTAATGGCTTGGGGAAGGGATTCCAATAACTTACAATTAGAACTTGCAATTGGCGCGGACTTCGGGATATCGGAAGGATGGGTGGTCGGCGAGGAGGTTGTGGACGGGGATGATGGTGTATGGTTCTTCGGTTGGGGAGGATTGACAATATAGCTTCAGTGCCGATCACCGGAATTAATGAAGCTGATTCAATTTCTCGGATTAATGAAGCTAATCAAAATTGCGTTAATGGAGGCTTTATTTACAGGGAGAGATGGAGATGACGGTGCTTTGAATTGAGAGCAACAAAATGGGGGAAAGTGAATGGTGTAATTCCATTTAATTTGAGGGGCATTTTTGTCCTGTTCTAAAAAAAATATTACCCTCCTCTAAAAAGTAAACCCCAAAAAAAGTGCAACTTACTTTTAGAATAGATAAATCTAATTGGTTAAAAAATGTTTAAAATTTTTATTATTTGAAAATTTATGTAGATTAGGTTGATTGGGTGAAATTATAAAATTTAAGATTATTATATAAAAAAATAGTTTTCATTATATATATACACACACAAAGAGAGAGATTGGTTGCTCTAGAAGAAAAAAAGAATTCGTATATTTAGAACGTAACTTGTATTTTTTTATAAAAAAAAGTTTTAAATTAATCCCATTGTTTAAAAAAATAGCATGAAATGATATCATGTAATCAATACATAATGAAATAATATTGTATAGTTACTTTTAAATTTATCAAAAAAAAAGTTTTGAATTAATTCCATTGGCTAAAGAATGTAATATGAAATGGTATTGTGTAAATAATATTAGATGATTTAATTAACATAATTAAATAATATTGTGCAAATAATACCTTAAAAAAATAATAATGAAATAATATTTTCTTTTCTTTTTATTTTCAATAAAAAAAATGTTAACAAATTCGACAGAGGGACATTTGGCGAAAAAATGAAAACCTCAGGGGTATTTAGCGAAAAAAATGGAAACCTAAGGGGCATCTGGCGAAATAGGTCAAACTTTCGTACACCACACGAATTAGCCTTAATCTCAAGGGCATTTGGCGAAAATTCCGTTTCTTTTTTTTATATGTAACTAGTATTCGTTACACGCGCGGTTGCGCGTTTTGTTAATAAATTATATTTTATTATATTAATTATATTAAAATATTATATTAGATAATTAATTGACGTGGCTTAAAAAAATAAAATCAAATTGACGTGGCTCACAAAAATAAAACTATATATAAATATATTATATTCAATTTGATCTAAAAGGTAGAATAACGCACCAAATATTCCTTCTTCATGTTTTAAAATAATAAATAATATAGTTTATTAACAAAAGCATGAAAATAATAAATATGTATAACAACTAATTCAAGTTATATTGGATAGATTATTGATCTAAAAAGATAAGTTTTTAGCTAACTATATTCATTTATTAATTGATGTGGGCCAGAAATATAATACTACTTTAATCCAGAAAATGTCACGTAAGCAAAAATAATCCCGCTTTAATCCAGAAAATTCCGTGGATGCGAGATCGCACCAGAGCCCGTTTCAGGCCTCTGTTTTAGTATTTTACTAGTTTTACTTTACCCGCCCATTGTGCGGTTTCTTAATAAACAAAATTATGTTTAATTTATATTTTCTTTTTGAAATTTAAAGGTTATATTAGTTTGATTGAAATCTTTGGATTCTTTAATACACCATAGTATAAAAAACTATACAAAATAACTTAGATATTATATTCTATCGATAATAGCTTTTGTAAAAATATTCACTTGAATTTATTTGTTTTTAATAAAATTGATTGGAATAGTAACAATTTTTTATGGCTATATGTTGTACGTAGTTTATATATTATGATTTTGATTGTATTTTGCAACTCATTTGAATAAAAATAATTATTTTTGAATAAAGGTTATATATATTTTTGAATAAAGGCTATATGTTGTACGAAATTATTTTGGTTTATTGTTAATTATTTTATCTTGATCAATTAATTATTTGATCGAATTAAGATAAAAGGTTATATATATTGGATATATTATTTGATCTTAAAAAGATAAGTTTTTTTACATAACTATATTGACTTATTAATTGATGTGATCCAAAAATATAATACCACTTTAATTCAGAAAATGACATCTAAGCAAAAAAAATCCTGTTTTAATCCAGAAAATTCCGTGGACGCGAGATCGCACCAGAGCCCGTTTCAGGCCTCTGCTTTAGTATTTTATATAGATATATAGATATATAGATATAGATTTTTTAAGGAGTATTTAAAAAGTGCAACTTACTTTTAGTCTTTTATGGTTTTAAAGTAAAGTTCGTATTTCCTAATTTAAATTTGGTACGTTTTTTTTTTTATGGTAATCTTAAATTTGGTACGTATAACACTAAGGAGTTTTTTTTATGGTAAGGACTACTAAGGAGAGTGGGTTATTAATAAGTAAGGTATTTTTCTTGGAAAAAATAATTAAAATACGGTCTTTTTATTCTATGTTCTAAGATTAAGGGTATAGGATAAGAATCTAAATTGGAAAAAATTCCTAATAAAAAAAATCATCGACCTTGTGAATCTAACGAAAAGAAAAACTAAAATAATTAAAATTTGAAATATAATTCTAAATTTGGACCCTTATCCTGCGCTCCAGAAAAATCGATTAAAATAATCCAACCTTTGTAAGAGTGTTAAAAAAAATGCCACCATCTTTCAACTATAATAAAAAAACTTAATCTTTGGGTAGGTGGTAACAAGGTATCCCAACTTATTTTAATAACAATAAATTGGACTAAAACAATGACATGAAATGGGTCAAATGATATCATTCTCACTAAAATAAGTCAATATCATCCAATTTTATCAAAATTTTATTTTTATCAATTATATGTCATCGTTTTTGCTCGGATTTATAGTTGGAAAAAATAATCGGGATACTTTCTTACTACATCCCCCAAAGATTGAGTTATTTTTTCTTATTGTTGAAATGTAAGGATATTTTTTAACATACATTCAAACGTTGGGTTGTTTTAATTAATTTTCCCTTTTTTATGGTAAGGAGAGTGGGTTATTAATTATTTGATAGTTTTTATTTTATTTATATCAATATTATTTTTTAGTAGAATTAATTTTTATTTTATATTTCCTACACACTTTTCTATTAGTTTAAGTCTTACATAGTAATTAAGATTTATTTTTTTTTTTATATATGTAATAGTTTGTTTAATTTAATAGATGATAGATGCTGAGTTTGTTATATATGTAATAGAAGAGATGCTGAGTTGGCACTAGAAACGCGGCCCGAGGCCGCGTTTCTGGTCTGGACTTGGGCCCCAGTTGCTGACTTGATGGGACGCAAGGCAAAAACGCGGCCCCAGGCCGCGTTTCTCTGTATTTCAGAAAAAAGTAAAAAGATTCTTATTCTTTGAGTGTGATGTAGATAAAACGCGGCCCCAAGCCACGTTTTATTCATTTCTACACCTCCAACCAAATTCACCCTAGTCTGGTAAGGGCACTAGTAGCTGTCGTAGCCAGGCCACTTTCACCGACGAACCCCTTATCTGATTTGGCGGGGGTCTTTGCCCAAGGAGTGTTTCAGCAACGGTTGGCCAATCATAGCAGTTCTAGTAACTGCAAGACCGTCAACACGTAGCCCCAATAAAACTGAAACATCATGGAGTGTGACTGTGGCCTCCCCTACGTTGAAGTGGAAGGTGTGGGTCTCAGGTCTCCATCTCTCTATCAACGTCGTAATTAACTCATTGTCTAGCTCGAACCCAAACCCAAGCTTGTAGATGCATTCGAATCCTACAGCCTTTATTTATTGCATCACTCTCTGGTCTGGAGGTAGATCTCGCCCAATCTTACGCAAGTGTAGTCTATGTTGGATCACACCATTCGTCTATAAATATAACGCAAACAAACATTAGTTTCCGATCTGTTTGTAACATATACTTACATATTCTTCACGATAACAACATGTACTTACATATTCTTCGCGATTCCAGACATCAGTTGACCTATGGAGATGTTGTCTATGGAGCATCTCATTCACCAGCGGACCGGGATTCAATCGCATTGCCATTTGTACCCTAAGACAGAACACATAATTTGTGCAGAATGACTGAATGAAATTCTGAATCTTAATTTTGTATTTATACAATTCAAAAGTACTTATCCTACCATCCTTAGCAATCAAAGTCTTTTAAATGCTCTTCTCCTTTTTTTATTTTTTCCCTAATTCAATTCTAAACTTCTATAATTTTTTTTCCTATATAGAATCTATTCTACTATTATTTTATGCAATCAATAATCTTTTCTAAATCTATTCTACTATTATATAATACAATCTTTCAAGAATATATATACACAATCAAAATATAATTTTCTATTATTTCATGACACCTAAAATGTTTTCTCTTCTAATAATCATACAATATTTGCTATATGACAAACATCACATAATTCCGGATCTATAATAATCACTAATCTATATTCGTTAAAACAAACATACAAATATCAAAATTTTGGATCAACTATCAAAACATACAACTATCATCAAATACAACTTTCAAAATTTTGGATTAACTCCATCACAATTTTGGATCAAATCGATCTACAACTATCACACAATTTCGGCTTTATGTAATAATCACTAATCAACAATAAAAAGCATACAAATATCACACAATTTCAACAATCAACAAACCCTCATCCATTTCGACAAAAACAAAATCCTCATCCATATTCGTTCAAAAAAAAAAAACTAACCTTCAACTGGCGATTTGAAAGATGAACGAACAAGAGATGAATGAGGAGGGGATGATGAAGGTGAACGAGGAGGGGTGGATGAAGGATGAACGAAGAAGAGATGCGCTCGAACTCGGACGAACGAAGAAGATGAAGTTGGAGAAGGAGGCCGGTTCGGGGTAGGGTTTAATACACTAAAAACGCGGCATGGGGACGCGTTTTTAGTGTAACTGCCACCAACTTCATTAATTACCCCCTTTGACCATTTTTTTTTCTGAAAAAAAATAGATAAACGCGGCCTGGGGCCGCATTTTTGCTTTGCGTCCCATCCAGTCAACAGCTGGGGCCCAAGTCCAGACCAGAAACGCAGCCGCGTTTCTAGTGCCAACTCAGCATCTCTTCGAATGAATATAATTTCAATTTAGTTTTAATAGAAACGCGGCCTGAGGTCGCGTTTCTTTTGTAACATTCAAACCCCAACCCCGGCGTCAATTCTCTTTCGAGGTTTGTACATAAAACGCGTACCGGGTCCACGTTTTTCTGCCAAACCTGCAAAAAATGAATATTTTTGTAATTAGTTTAAACCTTTGAATATTTACGTAAATATTTATTTTTTTATGAATATTTCGAAAAAAAAAATTCTAATATCATAGTTATAAGTCTTATAAATAAATGACAAACCATAAAGAATTAATAAAATATTTTACTGAATAGTTTTGTAGTACCTTCTTTGTAAAATATTTTACTGAATAGTTTTAGAAAATAGTTCACATTAAAATATCCAAGTTAAAATATATCCTAGCTTTTTAAATCAACATTATTTTAAAATTTTATACTATATAATTTTTCATAATTTTTTTAAAATAAATATATATGAATTATCATTTACAAAATAACTATATTTTTTTGTAAAATATTTTTCACAAGTAAAAATACAATATTATGGGGCAACGGTTTTGAATTGTCTAATATTCCCTCCCATAGTAAAAATATGTTATTTTGATTTTTTTAAAACTATAAAAAAATATTAAATTTGATATTAATTTTTTGATAATTTTTTACTACTATTTTAATAATAATTGTAATAAAATATATAATAAAATAATATATAATTAATTAAGAAACTGCGAAGTACGGGGTAATAAGACTAGTTATGTATAAAATTAGGAAAAATATATATAAACATTTGGAGGATAGGATAATTGACATAGGTAGGATAGTACAAAAATCAACATAGTTTGCTCTTTTGTAGCTTCTTAATCAAAAGCCACAACTTCTCCATAACTTCTACTTACCAAACATTAACAATTGAAAGATTTTCATTAATTTTTTGGCACATTGATAACCCTATAAATTTCCAAATGGTTGTACCCAACATAGCCATAACTGACTTGCCCATTAATATTGAGTTGTCCAGTCACCACCAACTGTGGTCCTTCTATGGCTATGGTTAATTGTTATTCATGTTTCTGAGAGTTTATCTAAAAGCTTAATTAATTTTAAGGTTACACGACTACACAAGTAAGTGTTTTTGAAAGACCTCTAACTTTTGAATTACTCATCTTTTATATATATATAAAGACTTGGATTCTTTTGGTATATTATTAACGCGCAAAAATTGTTTTTATTACACATAACAAGCTCATAATTAGTAGCATACAATCATACATCATACAATATTATACATGATGTGTACGGAATATATATATAACACGTCTGAAAGGTTGATTAATTTAATTACCCGCAACGTATAATAAAGTGCGGGATTGGTAGAGCCTCACCCGCCCCCACCCGCTTACAGGCCGGTTTTGACGGTAACCCCGACAAACCTCCCCAACCAAAATCAATCAAAATTCAAATTCTATATAATCTCATTCTCCGGCCTTTTACCGGCCAGCCAAACGCCAACCCAAACCCTCCCTACTTGCTTTTACCGTTTCAAACTTTCAACGGTCAACTTTTCGTATTTTCTTGGTCAAACTTTTCATATATAGTAAACCAAACCAAACTTAATTCCAAATCATATATACCTATCCCCTTTCAACCTAAAATCTCCATCACATACTTAATATACCTCCCACAACAACAAAAAGCATATCAACAAAATTCACCATTTACATATACATACATTTCTCTATTACACGTACATAATTCCACTTACAATGATCTTGCCTTGGTTGAGAAAGCGCGGTGGCCGCCACCGTAACACCGCTGCGCCATCTGTGGAGCTGACCGTTCCGATCCACTTCCGGTGTCCGATCTCCCTAGAGCTAATGAAGGATCCCGTGACTCTATCCACCGGAATCACCTACGACCGCAACGGCATTGAGGCGTGGATCTTCGACCAGGGGCACGACACCTGTCCCGTCACGAAACGTGCCCTGCCGGTGCTCGACCCCGTCCCCAACCACGCCATCCGTCGGATGATCCAAGATTGGTGCGTCGAGAAACAGTCCTACGGCGTGGAGCGGATCCCCACTCCTAGGATCCCTCTCAGCTCGTCCGAGGCGTCGGAACTGCTGAGGAAGCTGGAGTCATCGACGGCTGAGGATGCCAACGCCTTGGCGGCGAAGATCTTGGAGAAGGCCCGGGAGAGCGAGCGCAACCACCGCGTGATTTTAGAGAGCGGCGGGGCACGCGTAATCGCGGCAAAATTTGAAGCGCTTTCCACATGCGATGAAAACGGCGTCGTTTTGGAGGAGCTTCTCTCGTGCCTGGCGCTGCTCTCCCATGCGCTCGACGAGGAAGCGAGGCGCCACGTCGGATCCAGCGATTCCCTAAAACGCATCGTTTCGATCCTAAACCGCGACGATTTGGCGAGTAGGAGAAACGCGGTAAACGTGCTTAAAGAACAAACAGCTACACGCGCCGGCGCGTTGGCGGAGACTGAGGGCACGATGGAGGGGCTGGTCAACGCGGTCAAAGAACCGACTTGCGCGGCCTCGTTGAAGGATTCATTGCTGGTGATCTACCACATTGTGAAAGCCAAACCCGAATCCGTATCCGAATGCATCGATCTCGGCTTGCTAGCGGAGGCAGTCGAGATCGCGATCAGCTCGGAGAAGGGACTGTGTGAGAAGGCACTGGGGGTGCTCGATGAGCTGTGCGGGAACGAGGGAGGTAGGCAGGCGGCGCGTGGGCATGCGATGACAGTGCCGGTGGTGGTGAAGAAGATGCTGAGGGTGTCGGATATGGCGACGGAGTTCGCGGTGTCGATACTGTGGAAGCTGAGCGGGGGTGAGGGGGGAGAAGGCGTGTTGAAGGAAGCGTTGGAGGTGGGAGCCTTCCAGAAGCTTCTGGTGGTGTTGCAGGTGGGGTGTGTGAAGGAGGGGAGGAAGGTGACGGAGGTGTTGAGGAGGCTGAATGGGTTTCAGAGGGAGTCCGGGAGGTCGGAGTGCGTTGACTCCATGGATTTCAAGGGCTTGAAGAGGAGCTTTTGATTGATCGATATCAATCGAGTTATAGATCATTTTTGTATAGAAATTGACCTTTTGTGTTTATGATAAATTAATACATACTTGGATCTCTTTTTTTTCTAACAGTCATGTCTAGATCGATTAATTGAGTTTGGATGATCGTATGCATGGGATTGGGATCGGAGGAGTGATCGATCTTTGATTATTTTTTAAAATTCCTTTCAACAAGTCAATCACTCTAAACTTGTAATTAATCTTATGTCACATACAAAACAATTAAGGTGAAATGGTAAACACTACCAATCTACCATGCAGGGGCGGAGCGGTGGTTGCTCGGCAGTGTTAGAGCACCCCTTATTGGAAAAAAATATATTTAAATTTATTTAATATTTTAAGGTAATATAATATATTTAAATGATAATTAAATAAGAAATGCTATCTAGCTCAAGTTTTAAACGAAGTAAAGAGAATTAAAAGATCTTATGTTTAAATCTCAATCCTTTCACTTTTTATTTATTTTATTATATCATTTTCTCACAATTATTTCAATTGAAAATGTTATGTTTACATTATATATTTATTTATTTTATTATATCATTATTTCTCACAATTATTTTAACTAAAAATATTATATTTCAATTATATATTTAATGTTTTCTTTCAATATTGTTTTAAAAGTAATTCTTCTTGATTTGTTTTATTATATCATTATTCCTCACAATTATTTTAATTAAAAATATTATACTTCAATTATATATTTACTGTTTTCTTTCAATATATATTGTCTTAAAAGTAATTCTTCTTGATTTCTTTTCTAGAATTTTGGTTTCTATCAACTATTTAAATAAAAAATATCATAAATAAATAACAATTTTAGTGTTTTTTTTTTCAATTTTTTTTTAAAATCTTCTTAATAGGTATAAAAAAAAATCACAAATTTTTTAGCACCCTCTGCCTAAAATCCTGACTCCACCACTGCTACCATGTAATTACAAACAATTTCACAAACTAAAAATGCTAAATACCTAGTAAACATATAAATACTTTATTTTCCATACATGAAAGGCAATAAAATTATTTTTTAAGATTACTAATTATTACACTTTGTGTGAAACTCGGTGTTATATAAAATTATTTTAGATAAAAGTTATAAATGAAAAAACAAAAAAAAAATATAATGTTATAATTGATACTCCGTAATTCATAAACAATCAAAAAAATATTTAAGAAATTATAATTTTAACAAAAATATCGTTATTCTATGCGTTCTACTCGTATTTATTTTTTAGAAAAATATTTTCGTCATTTTTAAAAATATTATGTCCCAAATGTATTTAAATCATTAAAAAAAATAAAAAAATTATCAATAATTTTGATCTAAAAAGATGTTGTGTAACAATCCACAAGGACCACAATAAGTGAACTTTGTAAAGACCGAGAATTTTTAAAAATTACTATTTTGGAAAATTAATTAATTATATTTGATTAGAATTGGGAATTCGAAAGAAATTTGAAAACTTCGTCCTTAAGCAACGCGTTTTATTCTTAATCTTTTCGAAGTAGATTCCGGCATTGTTTAAAATTTGGGTGTAATGGATTTTAACTCCGTTTTCGAGTTTGGTTATCGATAAAATTATATTAATTCCCGTAATGATTTAAAATTTGCTTTAAATTGTCGAGTGTCGGGAATTCGTTCTAGTGAGCGGAATTAAGATCGAGCGTTGGGATTAGCGGGTTCCGAGTTTTAAATTTCGGGAATCTTGCATTTTGATTTAGGGACCACTCTTATATTTCTTTTCCCTTTTGTTTTACTCTCTCTCTCTCTCTCTCTCTCGTTTCAGAACCTGTGGGAGCAGATTCCATGCCTTGCAAATGCACATTTCACAATGTTGTTTTGTGTCAATTCTTCATAAAACCCACCCTTCTCCCTCACCCTATTGTTCCACCATTTTGGACAAAATGACAAAGCTCCTCATGCCCTGTGCACCCGAAAATCAGACCCAACAGCTCTCCCCCATCCTCCATTTCCTTGCTCCTCATTCAATTACTCTGCCCACACCCCCCTTTCTCCTTTGCTTATCCTGCCTGTTTCCCCTCTTCCTCATTGTCTTGTTCTCTCTGGCTTCTTTTTAGCTTCCTGCGGCTCCATTCCAATCCAAATACAGAGAGAAACCACCGCCCCTATTCCTTCCGCCTGCGGTGAGCCCGACGCTGCCAGACCACCCTCGTCCTCCTGGGTTCTGTCCGACGAAGCCGAAGCTGGGCCACCAACTCCATCACCGTCCTCCTCGACACCTCTCTCGATGCCAGGGGCAGCCACAACACCCCGTCCTCTGTTCTTCCGGAGCAGCTGTCTCGAGCCGTCGCCAAGCCATCCGTGAACTTCTTCCCCTGTTTTCCCCTCCAATCCAAGCGGTAACGTCCCTCCTTCACTCCCTTTCACTCTCAGGCGCATAAAAGCCCGACTCTAATCCTTTGACACCCTCCCTAGGCCATCTCCGATGTCGACCCCGCTCCGACGAAGACGAGCCCTCCGACGAGCTCCGTTTCCGGTGAGACAACTCCCTCGGTGAGCTCTTCCTTTCTTTTTCTTCTGTTCCTTTCCATCTCCGTGTGTGTGAGTCGAGTGGCCGGAGCCCAGCTCCCCCGCCGCCGGCCAGCTCCCTCCCCCTCTTCTACCTTCCGTCGAGCCCAGACCACCCTGCCCCTCTGTTTGTTTCAAGCAGCGGAAATGGGGGAAGAAGAGAGGGACTTGTGGGCGGCCCCCCTTGCCACGTCAGCCGCCATGTCATGTGGGGCCCCTCTCTTTTATTTATTTCTGATTTTAGGTTGGGCTGTGGGCCGGGGTATCCTTTCGGGCCGGGTTGATCTTCCTTTTCTTTCTCTTCTCTTGGTCCGGGCTTTGGTTTGGGTCGGACCTAATTTTTGTAAAGAGAATGGGCCTATCTTCTATAACCTAAAACAACATCTGGTGGGTTGGGGGCCGGTTTTGGGGGTTTTAATAATTTAGGGCTTGGTTTTGGAGTGTTGTAAGATAAGGGGGCAGTTTTGGTAATTATAATAAAAGACCAGTTTTTATAACATAAAAATGGTTGGTATTTTTTTTAGGGGGTTTGAAAGTAGTATTTGGAAGTATTTAATAAAATGGCATTTAAAGTGTTAAATAATAATAATTGAGATATAAAATATAAATATTGTGTTGAGGTTAAAAGATATAAGTACTATTTTGAGAAGTATTTTATTAATGTAAATCTATGGAGGTGGTTTCTTAAAAATGGGATGTTTTCAAGTTTTATTTGTTAAATATTGTAGATTTGGATTTATAAATAAGGTTTGAGAAGATGGATTCATTTTGAAATTTAAATGCCGGAATTATTCTATTATGTGATTTTGAGAGATTGGTTTTAAGGTTCAAGTGTTTAATGTCGGGATTTGGATAAGCGATTTTAAAAGAATTGTTTGATTTTCTAAGTTGAGTTCTTTGAGAGAATTTTTTTGGAAATGAGATGACGAGATGAGATGAACATGAAATGATATATGAATTGTGATGAGATAAGATGGAATAATCTGAAATGAGATATGAGAAGAGATGTATGATAGTTAGGGGCGCCTTGTGTGAAGTAGATAGACTTATGCATTTGTATGTTACTAGGTGATTGTGATATGTTGGACATTGCTAGCTATTGGTGACTCATTACTTGGATTCTGCTTCTGCCTTGTTCTCTGTTGTTCGGCTTATTCAGGTAAGTTCCTTTATGGGCTTACTCATATTCGAAAGAGAATACCTGCTTGTGAATATATGACATACTAGGTGTTGCATAAGCATTAAAGCATGCCATGTAGTATCATGTTAGGATTGCACTTGTGATTGAGCATTCTATTTCTTTATGCGTATCTAAACAAAACGACCGTTATCTGATAGTCCTAGAGTCTTTGCTAGGGTCATAGGGTAGCCCAGCCCCATCAGGTGCCCTGAGTCTATCGAGTCGATATGAGCATGATATGATAGCCCAGCACCATCGGGCAAGAGATGAGATGATATGATATGAGCATGATATGATAGCCCAGCACCATTGGACAAGAGATGAGATTATATGATATGATATGATAGCCCAGCACCATCGGGCAAGAGATGAGATGATATGATATGATATGATGATGCCGTGGTTAGTGCACCACCACGAGGAAATTGCTATGCTATAGCACCGAACTGGCCAGTCTCTGCACTAACGGGAAGGGGTGTAGAGGTAGGAGAGGGATATGCCACTTGACATTGTCTTGGGCCCTTTACAGTTCTTTTCCGCACATTGCAGACTAGGATCATGTTAGTGTGATTTAATTTTCGCATTTGCATCATCTTTATATTAGCGTATGTGTATATTGCTTGCGGGACAGGGTGTGTTGGGGTCTCGGTCTGATCCCGCTCGCACCACTTATTTTTTAGGTATGATTGCTCCCTGTCTCTATGGCGTGGGAAAATCCCCCGGGCGATCACAAAGAATCTGTCTAACCCCGCTAATTTGACTATATGACTTTAAGAATTTATGTTTTGGTTTTGACCCGGCTCTGCCATGGCTTTTGTTTCTAAACCGTACTTCCGCTTTACTTTCGTTTAAATTGAATTTCTGAGACTTCGATTGATTAGAGGTTTGAAACCTCGACCCGTACCTGAATTGCAACATCTGAACGAAGGTATTCGACCTTCGAAACGTATCTCAGATATTTATATCCGGGCCGTTACAAAATGGGTATCAGAGCGAGGTTGTGCAATTCGGGTACGCAAGGGTCGAGTGTATGCTTTGGAAAACCGCCCATGAATTTCAAAAGATTTGAAAGTGTTTTAAAGGGGCAAAATAAACTTAATATGCCTAACTCAATTGGACTAAATGTGAACTTGGCTTATGATAAAAGAGGAGAACCAACTAAAAAGGGATCGAGTGGGTAGAAACGACGTTAGGCCATCCCTTTTGGATGTAGTTGGGAATGGGTAGGCGAAATACTAGCTTGTTCTTTACAGCTGGGTCTGGAAGATTCCAAGGAGGTCGTTATAATTGTCATTGACTGATTCTATGTTGAGTGCTTGATATGCTAAAGATTGATTGGTATGTCCTAACTATTTAATGAATATTGAACGATCTGTGCGAACGAGATAGCGGGAGTACCCTTCTTCTTCTTATATGGTTAAGCTCAGCTTTTGTGGAACCGCCCCTTCCCTTATGAACCCTTTTGACAGTTCAATCGAGTCCTCCCTTCGAATGTCGGTCTCCTCCACGGGAAATCGGGTTGGTAAACATATGGTTTCGGGAATCATGGTTGAATATGAGGGTTGCTTGGGAGAGTATTGGAAGTTGGCTTTCGTTGTAATTCCAAGTTAGGAAGTAAGGTATTTCTGAGGGTGTCTTTCTTGATTCTTATGACGATCAACCGGTGTCTTCTTGCCATAAAAAGTCGTATCCGAGTCTCATGGGAAAGATGGGTGATGAGTCAGTTAGGGAGAGTCAATGTTTGCCCTTATGGATCTCTATCGGGTTATCTTGATTGCTCTGTCCATGATTGTGTGTTACTATGTGGTACTACTCCTTGACCTACAGATTGATCCTTAGTGTGAAATTGTGCTTATGTGCTTTAATGTTCATAATGACTATTGTATGGGTTCGAACTACATTTATTATGTCCATATCATCCCGACATGATCTATTTAGTACATTGCATTGTCATACTAGGGCACGAATGTATATGTCATATGCCAGGATGTTGTATAATTTATGTCCTCCCTGTGAATAGGTTCATGATAGTGTGATCGTTCAGTTCTAGTATCATGATAGAGTGAGTCCCTTACTTGATGGATACGTGTTATAATTTGATATCAACGTGCCTTATATGCTACGTAATTCCCAGTACATGTTATGATGATGATCTTTAATGTGAATTCGTAGTTGTGTGACATTCTGTACCCATGCTTATCCCATTGCTTAGGTCCTGTGTTGTGCCTTTCTTTCTCTCATGATTATATGTTGTCATCGCATGTCTACTTGGCCTATTGATCGTATGATTGATTAGAAACATGAACCACATGATATGAGTCTATATGATTGTTGCTTCTTCTGAATTAGGTCCACGATAGTGTGATCAATTCTTCTTTGTATGAATGCTCGTAAGATATTCTCCTTAGCATGCTCGCCGATGATGCCTCGATGCTTATTATACATTTTGTGACAAGAATCTATAGCATGCCCACCTATTTTGTATTCCTCAGGTTAACTATTGTTGATGATTTTGCAAATTAGTATTGTTATGTGTTAATTGTGCTAAAGTGAGAATATGTTAGTGTGAATGAGTTTTGATAAACACATGTTTCCTCCCAGTATACATCGATTTGAACTCCTGTCCCCGTGTCCTAGTCATGTTGCCATGTTACTTAGCCTTGCTCTATACCTCGCTGCATTCCCTCTCATGCTACTATAACGTTGGAATGTGATCGACTGAACTCTTGCCTATTGTTGTGTTAATCAATCAAGTGTATGTGTCCTATGTTATATTGAGCCATTAGTAACATGTCGGGCCCTTGGTTGTGACTTGTGCGAATTTATGCCTTGCCTACATTATTGCCGATTCTCTCTTGAACTAGGTCCTTGATAGTTTGACTCTCCCTCTTTCTATCCTCGTAAATGCTTTACTTATCCGATTAGATTGATGTTGATTTCGGTGATCGACTTGCTTTCCATGACAATAAATCCTAGCATGCGTACATGTTATCGTTCGGTAGTGTTCTTCTATTACTCTATGATATCCTCTCGTGCTTCCATGAATGTATGATTTGGCACCTCGCATGGTCACACACCACGTTATATCATGATTTCGCATACGCATGACGCATGAATGCTAGAATGAAATTAGTCGAGTTATCTTGATTGTATTCATGTTCGATATGTGCCAGTAGTGTCCTGTAGGGCTTATGATTTCCAATATGACCCGCTAAATGATCACGTGTTGTACTTGTCCCATGATGTGATAACTATTGTACCATATATGTACTCTATGATGGTTCGTTCTTAGCATGATTATAATCTAGCACCCATGATGTCCTTCTTGTTACTTTTGAGGATGCCTCATGTTTCGTGAATATTATGTTGAACTCCTCTTAATGACTCTTGACTATGCTTGTATCACATCATGTATCGCTAGTATCATGTAGGACCCATGCTTTCTAAATGTATCTCGTCATACGATTACGTGCCGTGCTTGACCTAATATATAATCATTGTGTCAGATGAGATAGTTACTATGTTGCCCTTATATGATCTCGTATGATGCATACCCCAAACTCGTGCATTGTTAATATGTGTGATAATTACTATGCTTCTCTTATGTGTTCTCGTATGACGCTTCACCTGTTTGTTACGACATACCTTGCCATGATATATTTGGACTCATTTGTTGATGTGTATACCATGCTTTTACATTGTTCATATGCATGATGCTCGTTATCTTCACTAAATTCCGCATGACTTCGAATCATACATGACCATTATTGACTCCGCATAACTTGCCTAGATTGCTAGACATATATGCTTCCATGGAATCATAGACTACTAGCTTGTTTCACGTGCATCAGTGTAGGACTCGATCGTGTCTTTGGAATGAATATGTATGTCGTTGTTCCTTGAGATAGGTACATGTTAGTGTGGATTAATGTGACTGATATGCTCCATGATGAATTCATTTTGTTCGTCACCGTTGTAACCTAATAGACTTTTATAAGGGCATCGTTACTATTCCCGGGTCGGAGTCTTGTCTCTAGTCGTGTCATCTTTAGCTTCGGTCCATTTTGTCTCCGAGAGGAACATTGGGCCGTCCGCTCTTGTCACTCCCCTATCTCCGCTAACATAGACTCCTACGCGTTACATTGGACGAGCGACCGCATGAAAAAGGGAACGGGAAGTCGAATAGTGTTAGAGCAGTGTAGCGGAAGCGTGGGCCCATAACCGACGGGCCTCAGGATCGACAATGTCGACGGAACAAGCTCGCTTCGAGGATTGCGATTATTGAGTACGATATGACTTGCAAGTGGGAGTGTCCTCCATCCGGATTAATAATCCTTTCCGAACTTGTTGATGGTGATATTGCACTGACTTGATGTTGAAAATTTCGTGTTGATGTGATGACTTGGTAATGATTATTGCCTGATTATCCGTTGTCTATGATGATATGTATGATTCGATGCCTGACAACCCTAATGTGCCATGATGACTTGATGTGATGCTACTCTGAGTTGCTAAGCATGATCTAAATTTCTTTGCCTATAAAAGTATGAATTGCAAATGCTGAGAACCTGAACTGTTTATTTGATAAGGTTATAATGAAACTTGCTAGCTTGATTTGACTAGGTTCATATATGATGTTTTGCAATACTTGTTGAGCATGACGGTAAATAGAGACTTTTGGTATAGTTGCAATGCTTAATGATGAACTAATGATGCTATTGATATAAATGCTAGTTGATATGATGTAGTCCTTCTGCGTGATAATGTCCATGATTGCTTCTTCTTTGAACATGTGAGTGAGGTCCCTTGGTAGAATGGTCGGAGAGCGGTTAAGAAAATTAAGCGGTCGGAATAATTGAGGGTAGTATGAGGTAAGTCGCAGGAGAGGGGTTTGGCTTAAGTAGGAACGAGTGGGTTTTGAGAACTATAAGAGGCGATACTTAGTGGTTTCGATGAGCTCTTAGATGAATCTTGGGTGAGAAACAGAGATAGGGTTGGATTCTTAGAGGTGGATTGCTAGTGAGAGTGCTTGGTGAAATAAGGGATGAGACTGGAGTGTCAAAATGAGTTGGGGTTTCTTTGGGGATTTTATCCGAGTTGGTGAGTCTAGATGAAGATTGGTCTTGGCTTGAGAGTGGAGACGAGCGAGCGGGGTTTGCGTTTTATTTTGATTGGTATGATGTGAGGGCCTTCTTGATTATATGATTTATTAATATGTACTAGCATGATGTTAGATAGCAACCATGATGAATCTGATATGGCATGATATTACATGTTGATATATAATACTGAATCATAATTGATAGTGACAACTATAATCATGATATAATGATACATTGCTATCCTACTATGTTGTTCTAGAAGCATGTTATGATGTGTTGTATGAATCATGAGACGATGATATGTTGTTATGTGAAAGCATGATGTTATACTATATGGTTGATAAGCATGATTATGAATAAGTAAGTGATTAATATGACTTGGAGCATGAATATGACTTATGTGTATATATGAGATGATGGTGCCTGATGACTAAATGATCGTTATATGGTATTGCAAGGAGTTGAAATGATGTTTTGTGAGTATGTTAGCATTTCGATGCTTGGTATATGGTTAGATCTTTCCTTTAGCTGAAGTTTAAATGGCATTCCCTTGTGTGTTAATGTGTTGAAAATTTATAATAGTCTGCTGACCTTGTGATGAGATTCTGCCATGACTACCTTTACCATGCTAATGTTTGAATGGACATGCTAAATCTGTTATCACTGGTTCCACTTGTGTTGCGATGTTGAGATGCGATCGTGAGATTCGACTTGTAGTAGCGTACTGACTCCATGACACCTAACCTCTTTGATCTCTTGACATGTGTGCTTGCGTGATAAGTTATGAGAATTCAATGATGCAGTTGTGATACCTTCTGTATGAGGTAGATATACTTTATGACTCATGGTATGATGTTAAGATTTTGTTATTTCTTTTGGCATGTTCTGAAGGGATGGTATGACTTATTTTATGGGTAATCATGTTATGCGGTTGAGATGTCGATTGGTTGAGATTATCATGATTGATGTTGAGATTGCCATATGAGAGGTGGCTGATGATGTTATGAGTCGATGAGTTGATTATTTATGTGCATATTGAGTTGAGGATGATGATAAAATGATTTTGGAACCTAGGAAGAGAATATGGGATTAGCCCTTAGAGGTGGATGACTCCACCTCCCACCTTCTGAATTTGATTGATTGGTATGCGAGAAGCTAATTTGGTTTTTGGAAGATTTTGACGAAATCTTGATTTGAGAGGATTTGACTTGTTTTGGTGTAAAGCTGCTTGATTAAGCGTGAATTTGAAGATTTTGAGCAGCTTTAAAAATGGCCAACTTGGGGTTTTGAAGAAGTCGAGAGTTTCAATGATTTAGATGACAATCTTTCCTTTTTTCAAAACGCTTTGAGGTTTTACGAACTGGATTTACATTATGACGTCTCACGAAGTGGATACAAGAATTGTATAGGGGCGCTTATAGATTGCTTGCTAAGACCTAGTCGGACGCTATAATACTTTTAGAGTTGTGATACTTCCGAAAGGTCGAAGCAAGGATGTGATAAGGGCGCTTATTACACACTTGACAAGACCAATTGGAGATGTCACGACCGTGACTAGGATGTTGTGAGAATCCCGGAAGACGCAACCGTGATGATTACGAGATCCTTGGACATGGTCCTTGGACTCACCGATTTCAAACTCCTTTCCATTGCTTTAAAATGATTTTAGTCTCGGGGACGAGACTTATTTTTAGAGGTGGATGATGTAAAGACCGGGAATTTTTAAAAATTACTATTTTGGAAAATTAATTAATTATATTTGATTAGAATTGGGAATTTGAAAAAAATTTGAAAACTTCATCCTTAAGCAACGCGTTTTATTCTTAATCTTTTCGAAGTAGATTCCGGCATTGTTTAAAATTTGGGTGTAACGGATTTTAACTCCGTTTTCGAGTTTGGTTATCGATAAAATTATATTAATTCCCGTAATGATTTAAAATTTGCTTTAAATTGTCGAGTGTCGGAAATTCGTTCTAGTAAGCGGAATTGAGATCGAGCGTCGGGATTAGCGGGTTCCGAGTTTTAAATTTCGGGAATCTTGCATTTTGATTTAGGGACCACTCTTATATTTCTTTTCCCTTTTCTTTTACTCTCTCTCTCTCTCTCTCTCTCTCGTTTTAGAACCTGTGGGAGCAGATTCCATGCCTTGCAAATGCACATTTCACAGTGTTGTTTTGTCCCAATTCATCATAAAACCCACCCTTCTCCCTCACCCTATTGTTCCACCATTTTGGACAAAATGACAAAGCTCTACATGCCCTGTGCACCCGAAAATGAGACCCAACAGCTCACCCCCATCCTCCATTTCCTTGCTCCTCATTCAATTACTCTGCCCACACCCCCCTTTCTCCTTTGCTTTTCCTGCCTGTTTCCCCTCTTCCTCATTGTCTTGTTCTCTCTGGCTTCTTTTTGGCTTCCTGCGGCTCCATTCCAATCCAAACACAAAGAGAAACCACCGCCCCTATTCCTTCCGCATGCGGTGAGCCCGACGCCGCCATACCACCCTCCTCCTCCTGGGTTCTGTCCGACAAAGCCGAAGCCGGGCCACCAACTCCATCACCTTCCTCCTTGACACCTCTCTCGTTGCCAGGGGCAGCCACAGCACCCCGTCCTTTGTTCTTCCGGAGCAGCCGCCTCGAGCCGTCGCCAAGCCATCTGTGAACTTCTTCCCCTGTTTTCCCCTCCAATCCAAGCGGTAAGGTCCCTCCTTCACTCCCTTTCACTCTCAGGCGCATAAATGCCCGCCTCTAATCCTTTGACACCCTCCCTAGGCCATCTCCGAAGTGGACCCTGCTCCGACGAAGACGAGCCCTCCGACGAGCTCCGTATCCGGCGAGACAACTCCCTCGGTGAGCTCTTTCTTTCTTTTTCTTCTCTTTCTTTCCGTCTCCGTGTGGGTGGGTCGAGTGGACGGAGCCCAGCTCCCCCGCCGCCGGCCAGCTCCCTCCCCCTCTTCTACCTTCCGTCGAGCCCAGACCACCCTGCCCCTCTGTTTGTTTCAAGCAGCGGAAATGGGGGAAGAAGAGAGGGACTTGTGGGCGGGCCCCCTTGCCACGTCAGCCGCCATGTCACGTGGGGCCCCCCTCTTTTATTTATTTCTGATTTTGGTTGGGCTGTGGGCCGGGGTATCCTTTCGGGCTGGGTTGATCTTCCTTTTCTTTCTCTTCTCTTGGTCCGGGCTTTGGTTTGGGTCGGACCTAATTTTTGTAAAGAGAATGGGCCTATCTTCTATAACCTAAAACAACATCTGGAGGGTTGGCGGCCGGTTTTGGGGGTTTTAATAATTTAGGGCTTGGTTTTGGAGTGTTGTAAGATAAGCGGGCAGTTTTGGTAATTAAAATAAAAGACCAGTTTTTATAACATAAAAATGGTTAGTATTTTTTTAGGGGGTTTGAAAGTAGTATTTGGAAGTATTTAATAAAATGGCATTTAAAGTGTTAAATAATAATAATTGAGATATAAAATATAAATATTGTGTTGAGGTTAAAAGATATAAGTACTATTTTGAGAAGTGTTTTATTAATGTAAATCTATAGAGGTGGTTTCTTAAAAATGGGATGTTTTCAAGTTTTATTTGTTAAATATTGTAGATTTGGATTTATAAATAAGGTTTGAGAAGATGGATTCATTTTGAAATTTAAATGCCGGAATTATTCTATTATGTGATTTTGAGAGATTGGTTTTAAGGTTTAAGTGTTTAATGTCGGGATTTGGATAAGCGATTTTAAAAGAATTGTTTGATTTTCTAAGTTGAGTTCTTTGAGAGAATTGTTTTGGAAATGAGATGACGAGATGAGATGAACATGAAATGATATATGAATTGTGATGAGATAAGATGGAATAATCTAAAATGAGATATGAGAAGAGATGTATGATATTTAGGGGCGCCTTGTGTGAAGTAGATAGACTTATGCATTTGTTTGTTACTAGGTGATTGTGATATGTTGGACATTGCTTGCTATTGGTGACTCATTACTTGGATTCTGCTTCTGCCTTGTTCTCTGCTGTTCGGCTTATTCAAGTAAGTTCCTTTATGAGCTTACTCAGATTCGAAAGAGAATACCTGCTTGTGAATATATGACATACTAGGTGTTGCATAAGCATTAAAGCATGCCATGTAGTATTATGTTAGGATTGCACTTGTGATTAAGCATTCTATTTCTTTATGCGTAAGTAAACAGAACGGCCGTTATTGTGATAGTCCTAGAGTCTTTGCTAGGGTCATAGGGTAGCCCAGCCCCATCGGGTGCCCTGAGTCTATCGAGTCGATATGAGCATGATATGATAGCCCAGCACCATCGGACAAGAGATGAGATGATATGATATGAGCATGATATGATAGCCCAGCACCATCGGGCAAGAGATGAGATTATATGATATGATATGATAGCCCAGCACCATCGGGTAAGAGATGATATGATATGATATGATATGATGATGCCGTGGTTAGTGCACCACCACGAGGAAATTGCTATGCTATAGCACCGAACTGGCCAGTCTCTGCACTAACGGGAAGGGGTGCAGAGGTAGGAGAGGGATATGCCACTTGGCATTGTCTTGGGCCCTTTATAGTTCTTTTTCGCACATTGCAGACTAGGATCATGTTAGTGTGATTTAATTTCCGCATTCGCATCATCTTTATATTAGCGTATGTGTATATTTGCTTGCGGGACAGGGTGTGTTGGGGTCTCAGTCTGATCCCGCTCGCACCACTTGTTTTTTAGGTATGATTGCTCCCTGTCTCTATGGTGTGGGAAAATCCCCCGGGCGATCATAAAGAATAACCCCGCTAATTTGGCTATATGACTTTAAGAATTTATGTTTTGGTATTGACCCGGCTCTGCCGTGGCTTTTGTATCTAAACCGTACTTCCGCTTTACTTTCGTTTAAATTGAATTTCTGAGACTTCGATTGATTAGAGGTTTGAAACCTCGACCCGTACCTGAATTGCAACATCCGAACGAAGGTATCCGACCTTCGAAACGTATCTCGGATATTTATATCCGGGCCGTTACAAACTTCACTAGGATCTTTTAACTTTTAAGATGTATATTGGGTCCACATAAATTTTCTTTTGCAAATGTGTTCAAATTAATGGAATATATGGTTGGAACTGAGAAATGAACTTCTTTTTAAAATTTATTCATAATTTAAAATATTTAATGGTAGATTTAAGAATCGATTAGTGTCCTGTGGAATGAAATTAATGAATAGATACAAGGTGGTCCAATTATATATATTAATATTACAGGTAACAAGGTGGCAAATTTCGAATTTTTTTTCGAAATATTCATAAAAAAATAAATATTTATGTAAATATTCAAAGGTTTAAACTAATTACAAAAATATTCATTTTTTGCAGGTTTGGCAGAAAAACGCGGACCCAGTACGCGTTTTATGTACAAAACCTCGAAAGAGAATTGGCGCAGGGGTTGGGGTTTGAATTTTATAAAAGAAACGTGGCCTGAGGCCGCGTTTCTATTAAAAAATAAAATAAAATTATATTCATTCGAAGAGATGTTGAGTTGGCACTAGAAACGCGGCCTGAGGCCGCGTTTCTGGTCTGGACTTGAGCCCCAATTGCTGACTGGATGGGACGCAAAGCAAAAACGCGGCCCTAGGCCACGTTTCTCAATTTGTTTAGAAAAAAAAATGGTCAAAGGGGGTAATTAATGCAGTTGGTGGCAGTTACACTAAAAACGCTTCCCCAGGCCGTGTTTTTAGTTTATAAAACCCTACCCCGAACCGGCCTCATTCTCCAACTTCATCTTCTTCGTTCGTCCGAGTTCGAGCGCATCTCTTCTTCGTTCATCCTTCATCCTCCCCTCCTCGTTCACCTTCATCATCCCCTCCTCGTTCATCTCTTGTTCGTTCATCTTCCAAATCGCCAGTTGAAGGTTAGTTTTTTTTTGAACGAATATGGATGAGGATTTTTTTTGGTCGGAATGGATGAGGGTTTGTTGATTGTTGAAATTGTGTGATATTTGTATGTTTTTTTATTGTTGATTAGTGATTATTACATAGAGCCGAAATTGTGTGATAGTTGTAGATCGATTTGATCCAAAATTGTGATGGAGTTAATCCAAAATTTTGAAAGTTGTATTTGATGATAGTTGTATGTTTTGATAGTTGATCCAAAATTTTGATATTTGTATGTTTGTTTTAACGAATATAGATTAGTGATTATTATAGATCCGGAATTGTGTGATGTTTGTCATATAACAAATATTGTATGATTATTAGAAGAGAAAACATTTTAGGTGTCATGAAATAATAGAAAATTAGATTTTGATTGTGTATATATATACTTGAAAGATTGTATTATATAATAGTAGAATAGATTTAGAAAAGATTATTGATTGCATAAAATAATAGTAGAATAGATTCTATATAGGAAAAATATTATAGAAGTTTAGAATTGAATTAGGGAAAAAATAAAAAAAGGAGAAGAGCATTTAAAAGACTTTGATTGCTAAGGATGGTAGGATAAGTACTTTTGAATTGTATAAATACAAAATTAAGATTCAGAATTTCATTCAGTCATTCTGCACAAATTAGGTGTTCCGTCATAGGGTACAAATGACAATGCAATTGAATCCCGGTCCGCTGGTGAATGAGGTGCTCCATAGACAACATCTCCATAGGTCAACTGATGTCTGGAATCGCGAAGAATATGTAAGTACATGTTGTTATCGTGAAGAATATGTAAGTATATTGATACGGGGATTAGCCGTGGATGTCCCGATCTTTCGACAATAAGACAAAACAACAAAAGGAAACAAGTTAGAAGCAAGACACAACAAGACTCGACAATAATGAAATGAAATGATAGAAAAGAGGGAGAAAGTCTAGGTAGAACGAGGAGAAGACCTTTGATCCCGACTGATCAAAGTCCCAAACCAACGACTAGCTAACCAATCTCTAAAATCTCACACAACCAGGGACGTATCCAAGGAGCACGAGAAGGGGGCTCGTGGGAGCTTGATAGCACCAATCAACTAGCGAAGATCGACACACACAAGACAAACCAAGCAAGATCACACCATGAATCCTCTCGGCACACTTCTTGAATCACTCAAGAACTTAAGAGCACAAATGTTTGTAAAAGGCAAATGCTTTGATTAAAATGAGTTGCTGATCACAAAATGGTTCTAAGGAGGCTTTATATAGCCTTTAGGAAATAGAAAAAGCTGAAAATTAAATGACAATAAAACAAATTCAGAAATTAAATGACAATAAAACAAATTCAGAAATTGCAAATAAAATCCCTAAAAACTAGGTAGTGGGACTTGACTTATTCAACAATTTGGCTGCACCAACGGTCATGGCCCCGAAGCTCTTGGCAGTGGCTGGCAAAGGCTAGAAGTGGCCTGGTCCGAGCGTTTCTTGAGCTAGGGCATAGCTCACGAGGGTGTAAAGCCTTAGCTTGGATGGTCCCGCATCAATCTCCCCTTCTTGGAAAGGATTTGACCACGAATCCAAGCTCTTGTCCTCGAACTCCCTCTTGGATGCAAAGAACACTTTTGATGGTACCGACCCTCCACTTTCCTTCTTCTTCTCAAACTCTTCGGCCACTTGAGTAGGTGTCATTGGCTTTAGAGTGAAGTTCCTGCCCTTATACTCGAAGGAATAGCGGTTAGTGAAACCATCATGTAAGACTTTTCAATCAAATTGCCATGGATGACCTAAAAGTAATTGAGAAGCTTGCGTAGGTACTATATCGCACAAAACATCATCTTCATAATGTCCTAGTTTAATAGATACCTTAACTTGCTTGTTTACTTTCAGTGCACCACAATCATTCATCCAATGCAACTTATAAGGCCTAGGGTGATGTATAGTAGGAAGTTGTAATTTTTCAACCATTTCTACACTAGCAATATTGCAACAACTTCCACCATCTATAATGACATTGCAAACCTTACCCTTAACTAAGCATCTAGTATGGAATAAGTTTTCGCTTTGATTATCATCACATGGAGCCGGGGTAACATGCAAAGCTCCCCTCACAATTAAACTCTCACCATGTTCATACTCAATGCCTTCATCATCACAATCATCATAGGAATTTAAGATAGGATCACAATCAACATGCAAACACTCATCAAGTTCATGCTCAATTTCAGAATTGGTGTTGCCTAAGTGATCAATCATGAGAGCTTTCCTATGTGGGCAATCTTTCATCACGTGTCCTCTATCTTGGCACTTAAAACACACAACTTCCCTATTTCGCAAATTAGAAGGGTTAGGGGTACCTCCTTTAGGGTTACCGAGAGGGCTAGGTGGCTTGGTACTCGATATGGCTTGAACTCCTCCTCGATTCCCTTGCTCTCCTCCATTACCGAGACTAGGCTTCTCCCTGGGTACTAGGGCATCTCGGCCATAGGGCTGCGTGCTTGAGCTTCGGTTTCCTCCTCTAGCTCCTCCTTGGTCTCTTGCCTTTAACTTCCTATCAACCTTCACGGCTAGATGTAAAAGACCAATAACGGAAGTATAAGGATAACAATCTACCTTATGAGCTAAATAAGGATGTAAAATCCCAAGAAACCTAGCACTGGTGTCTTCTTCATCCTCTACCACATTAGCCCTTTCCATGGCTAATTGCATGGCATTGAACGCCTCTTCTACACTCATAGAACCTTGCTTGAGGTTCTCAAGCCTTTGCTTGAGCTCCCTAGCATAGTGTTGAGGGATGAATCTTGCCCTCATGAGTGCCTTCATTTGCTCCCAACTAGATACGGGCGCATCTAGGGCTCTTCTCCTTTTCTTCACAAGGCTATCCCACCACATTAGTGCAAAACCATTAAATTCAAGGGTGGTGAGTTGTACCTTCTTATATTCGGAGAAATTGTGGCAACTCCATATGTGTTCAATCTTGGTCTCCCAATCAAGGTAGGTGTTCGGATCACACCTTCCCTCAAATGAAGGGATTTTGACTTTGACGTTCCCAATCCCATCTTGCTTGGGCTCTCGTGGCCTTCTTAGATGGGGTCCTTGTTCATGCCTTCTTGATTGGCGCTCCCATTGATCCTCTTCTTCTTGGAAACCCTCAAAGTGCTCATAGGGCTCAAAGTCATCCTGCACATCATGAAAATGATTAAAACGACCACGCCTCTCACGAGGAGGTGGGTTCTCTTCAGGTGGGGTATTTCGTGCATAAATAAGGGTTCTAGGAGGATCTTCCCGGTTTTCTTGGGTGTGCTCCGGGGGTGGAACGCGGCTTTAATTTTCGGAAGCCGAAGGCTGGCCTTGGGATGCCCTAGGCATCTCCGTGGACGTCAAAGGACGTGCCTCTAGGGCTGCCATCCTTTCCATCAAAGTTGTGATGTTGTTGTTCATTTTGTTCAACATGTTGAACAACTCCGGAGAAATGGGCTCGGATTTGGTTGACATGGGAGATTCATCACCTACAGCCATCACAAACTTAAGCACAACACGTAAATGGTTAGGGTTAGCAAAATCAAAACTCCTCTCAAGGTGTTTCTCTCGGCCCTCCCTCTGCTTTTGGTGATGATATGCTTGTTGTTGCAATCTGCCTTATGATAGTCAATCACTCAAGCTAGTCAAAAGGACAATAAAAAATCCTCTAACCAAAAGAGATTAGCTAGACAATCAATGATAAGGTTCCAAACTCAAAATTTCAGAAATGAATCAAGAAAAGATGAGATCAAGAGATAATAGAAACAAGGGATAAGAAATAAATGGTAAGAAATGACTAAGCACAAAACTTTGATCAAACAACCTTGTTTAACCTTCTAACTATAAGCAAGATAGTTGTTGGTAGGCTAAGGATACGGTTGTATGGTAAGATGGTGTTTAGGCTTCCTTGGCTGACAATGGCTTACTCTTGCAATGCTTACTTTTGCACTTCTCTTGTACACTTAGAACCATCAACAACAAACTCACTCTTCTTCTTTCTTTTTTTTTTCACTTCGACTTCTCCCTTTTTTTTTAAGTCTGATTTTTTTTTGAATCTCAGCAATTAACTTAATAAAGCTGGAAAATAACTAAAACAAAATGAAAAAAATGAAATCTGGAAAGAGAATAGAGCTGTTGGAGGGTGGTTAGGGTAATGATGAGAGTGTGGCTAAAATATAGGAGATAGTAAGGTGTATGGCTAGAATGTAGGAATTTTTTTTTTGACTTTTTCTTTTCTGAATTTTCTCTTTTTTTTTTTTGATTTCTGAAAATAGAAATAAGCAAAATAACAAATCTGATTTTTCTTGAAATGGAGGAGATGGTGGTCGAGTGGTGGTTGTATGGTGGTGATATGGTGGCCGAATGTATGGTAGGGTAGGCTAGGACAAGCAAACCAACAATTACCAATACAAATAGCAAGAAAAATCAAACAACATAAAAGTGATCAAACCTTGCACTCCAATGGAGTTTTGGATTGTTTTTGTGATTTTTGAGACTCTTGATGATGAAAATGGAAGATGAGACACTTGATGTCGATAGCCGAAGCTCTGATACCAATTTGATACGGGGATTAGCCATGGATGTCCCGATCTTTCGACAATAAGACAAAACAACAAAAGGAAACAAGTTAGAAGCAAGACACAACAAGACTCGACAATAATGAAATGAAATGATAGAAAAGAGGGAGAAAGTCTAGGTAGAACGAGGAGACGACCCTTGATCCCGATTGATCAAAGTCCCAAACCAACGACTAGCTAACCAATCTCTACAATCTCACACAACCAGGGAGGTATCCAAGGAGCACGAGAAGGGGGCTCGTGGGAGCTTGATAGCACCAATCAACTAGCGAAGATCGACACACACAAGACAAACCAAGCAAGATCACACCAAGAATCCTCTCGGCACACTTCTTGAATCACTCAAGAACTTAAGAGCACAAATGTTTACAAAAGGCAAATGCTTTGATTAAAATGAGTTGCTGATCACAAAATGGTTCTAAGGAGGCTTTATATAGCCTTTAGGAAATAGAAAAAGCTAGAAATTAAATGACAATAAAACAAATTCAGAAATTAAATGACAATAAAACAAATTCAGAAATTGCAAATAAAATCCCTAAAAACTAGGTAGTGGGACTTGACTTATTCAACCATTTGGCTGCACCAACGGTCATGGCCCCGAAGCTCTTGGAAGTGGCTGGCAACGGCTAGAAGTGGCCTGGTCCGAGCAGTTTTTGAGCTAGGGCATAGCTCACGAGGGTTTAAAGCCTTAGCTTGGATGGTCCCACATCATATATGTTACAAACAGATCAGAAACTAATGTTTGTTTGCGTTATATTTATAGACGAATGGTGTGATCCAACATAGACTACACTTGCGTAAGATTGGGCGAGATCTAGCTCCAGACCAGAGAGTGATGCAATACATAAAGGCTGCAGGATTCGAATGCATCTACAAGCTTGGGTCTGGGTTCGAGCTAGACAATGAGTTAATTACGACGTTGATAGAGAGATGGAGACCTGAGACCCACACCTTCCACTTCAATGTAGGGGAGGCCACAATCACACTCCAAGATGTTTCAGTTTTATTGGGGCTACGTGTTGACGGTTACTGGAACTGCATGCTACGATTGGCCAACCGTTGCTGAAACACTCCTTGGGCAAAGACCCCCGCCAAATCAGATAAGGGGTTCGTCGGTGAAAGTGGCCTGGCTACGACAGCTACTGGTGCCCTTACGAGAAGATGTGGAGGAACATGTAGTGCAGTGTCAGGCTAGGGCGTACATTCTCTTGCTAATGGGAAGTGTCATGTTCGCGGACAGTAGTGGCGGTCAAATGCAACTGTTGTACCTCCCACTGTTAGCGAATTTGGAGGCTGCTAGCCAGTACAGTTAGGGCAGTGCGACATTGGCCTTTCTCTATCGACAACTTTGTAGAGCTACATAAAGAGAGAAAGTTGAGATAGTTGGGCCAGTCATCTTACTACAGGTATGGTAATTATTTCATTTCATATATCTACATTCAATGAACTCGTGAACTTATTACCTTTACAATAATACTAGTTGTGGGCTTGGTAGTGCATTCTCATTGGACGACCACGTTGCATTATCCCACTTGGTGAAGGTGATGACCATAATGCAGTTTGGAGGGCTAGAAGACAAGAGAAAAGGAAGAAGACAGGTTACGGTTCACAACCTCCCCAATTCAGTGCTCGATTTGTAGATGGGGAGGATTCACTGGCTATGAGATGGTTGAATTGATCATACTCCTATGGAACTAACCCGAAGAGCTTGATGTATTATCGAGATACATTAGATCGCCAAACTTCATATCAGGTTAGTCAGTTTTATCGTCACTTCTCATCCTTGTATATGGTAGAATTAAGAACTATCGTAGTCACATGCATTACTTATAACCCAGTTTGTGTGGGAGCCCTACTCGAGCGACGTACTATTTCGCCTTGCTCCCATCTGTCGAGAAGGTGGAAACATCTTGCGATCTACTACACCTCTAATTTGTTTCGAGATTGTAGAAGGGGCACCACCCAGAGCGGGTCTCCCGCCAGTTTGGGGATGTGCAAATGGTCCCCCCATCATGCGCATATGAGGAGATGTTGCACAAGATGGATCGCAGGGGGAAACCCTCCCACAACTGGGCCGAGGTTCATGCACAATGGATACAGTTGTGGAACGATTGGGAAAACTCAGTTCATGTTGCAGCTGAGGTGGAAGACGAGGATGAGGCTACATCACAATATATGTCTTGGTACACACGAATCATCAGACGCCTCATTAGCCCACCAACTAGTGCACCGACAGGGGTATATCAACCTGTGGCTCCTGACTACCATATGATGTTTAGTGGTTACATGCTTCATTTTTTCACTTGTTCAATTCATGATGGTTAGTGATTACATGCTTCAGTGTTTCACTTGCTCATCATAACTATATATTTTTGTCCAGGGAAACTTCGTGATGGATGCTAGTACTCGGGCAACCCAAACTACGGAAGAATCGCATAATTTCTATGCCCAACACCAGTACAACTCCATGAAAGGTCAAGTGGATGAGTATTGCAACTACATGGCAACACAGGGATCGCAGCTTCTCAGTCAAGTGTCCTACAACCCCACACTATCACACATTCCGACTGGACCCAGAATGCAGCGACCATCTCAAGCACATATGCCACCCACAGGGTATGGAGTGTCATCCCAACCTGAGATGCAGACCCAATCGTCGATGGTGTTTCCTTCATACCCGTCATACCGTACTCTTGATGGCACACCTCCAGTCATGATGGATCCATACAACCAACCACGATTTATGTTCCCCCAGTCGACGTTTGTGGCCTCTGGCTCAGCTCCGACCCAGTTCGGTCCTGCACCTATGTTCTTGACCACCCCGCCTTGTCATCAAGGGCGGATTGTGTACCGCGACCCTTGCAACCTGTACGGTGCCACACCTCCAGCTCGGCCTGCGCCAGACCCCAACTTGTACTGCCAACCCGAGAATGTGGACGATGAGGATGATGAGTAGAGTGACTGTTTTTTTATGTTGGGATGTTGTTCTTGAATCTTTTCTAGTTTAATTTGGTTTATGTTGGGATGTTGTTCTTGAATCTTTTCTAGTTTAATTTGGTTTATGTTTGCTGTGATTGTATGCATGACCATCCAGAGAAATAGACAATGTAGTTTAATCTAATATAGTTTCATTGTTCAACCAACCAAAGCATAAGTTCTTGACAAATAATAACACGACAATTAATAACACGATAAATAATAACACGACAAATAATAACACGACAATAATACTAGTTGGAGCATCACAAAGATCACGAACCGAATGGACCCGCTCGACTCGGGCAAGATCGTCTGTTGTGCCCATAACCTCCACAGTTTCCACAACGCACTTGACCTGGGATGCCAAAATCCATCTCATTCCTAATCCTTCGTGATAGGGTTCTCCCAACATCTCGCAGACGCGATTGATCGGCGACCAACCTAGGACCTCCCACTTCTGGCCAGTTGAATGGCTCACCCACTGGCATAAATGCTGCTTGGTATGTCAACGAGTATAACTCCGTTGTAAAGTACCTTTCCACTAATGGTACGAAGGAAATGCTCTGATCTCTGCAAACAGCCAAGACATGTGCGCAAGGTATCCTCAGCAACTTCCAACTGGCACATGTACATGTCCTACGACGTAAGTTCACTGTGTACGACCGGCCTCTTCGCCTACCTTGTGACCCCCGCGGGTTCAAAATAACATCAAATGTCCATTCTGCAGATCAAATGATATGACTTGTGCATTTCTTGCAGCTTCAATAACTACTCCAATCTTACCATCGACCGCCTCTGTCAGTGGGAAACCTTGTGAGGAGCGAGTGCCTGCGTCCGCTCTCCTCCACACGAAGTAACTGTTCTCGTCATAAAAGGTTTGTCGAACAAGAGCTGTGATCGGAAGACTCCTCCCACCCTTCAGGACACCATTAAAAGCCTCAGATAAGTTTGTTGTCATCACACCATACCTTGCCCCTCCATCCTTACAAACGGCCCACTTCTCTGGCTCAATCGCAGCTAAGTATTCCCAGGCCTCACCGTTCATCTGTTGGAGGGCGCGACACCCCTTCTCGAACCCGCGTGTGGTGAGCTGATAAGCAGTCCAGCCTACCATGTCTTTCACCTTATGATCATGGAACGTGGAGTTCACATTCGACTTCAAGTGTTGAATTTCGGTCTTTCTTTCATTGTTTTGTTGAGTCTTTGCTTCCGTTCTTGTCTTTGAGTCTTGATTGTCGAAGATCGGGCCACCCTACGGCTAACCCCGTATCATATCCTATGATGTGAACTCGGCGCCCTCCATCTAGGCAGCTCCTCCATGGTCTTCAGGATGCCCGCATGTTGATGTACATAGTTGTATCTCTTTTTTATTGCATCTTTTGACTTCATATTTCATTCGATTTCCAAAGAAAAGGTTCAAAAGAATATAAACTTGTGTAAGAATGGGTTAAAATACAAGAAATACAGTATGCACGAGTTTTGAGCTAACCATGCAGGAATTCGAGCGAAATCAGAGTCAAAACGAAGAAGCCAAGTGAAGCTGAGAAGAGGTCAATATCAACCTTAAACATCGACATCGACCATAGTTGTCGACACACTTTTTGAGTGTCGAGATAGACCACACAGACCAACCAAGAAGGCACTCGATATCGACCTTAAACATCGATATCGACCTCAACATAGACATCGAGTGGAGATGGACAAGTCGAGCAGAAATACAGATATCGATATCGACCTCCAACGCCGATATCGACCTTATCTGGACAGAAGATAGATCCAGTTTTGAGACTCGGATTATGAATTCTATCATCAAGCCACAGATTATCTTATACTTTTAAGATAGATGGCAGTTGAAGACTTATTTATCTTTTTACCTTTAAGTTTTATCAAGTTAGTTTAAGTTTTATCAAAATAAAAGACCTATCCTAATTGTTTGGATAGAGTTCATAATTTAGATAGAAGTTACAATCCTTGGCGAGCAAGGGTTAGTAGCCTATAAATAAAGCCCTAGGGGGCTGGCATTCAATAATCCATCAAGACATCCAATTACATTCAATAGAGTTAGAGAGAAGTTTTAGGGTTTGGCGTTTGCGAAAGCCGACGTTAAGTTGTAAAGCTTCGAAGTTTATAGTTTAATGCAAGTTTATTTCTTTCAATCAATGATGAGTTCCATGAGGAGGTGCGAGTTGTCCCCCAAGGCTCTTAGGGTCAGGATGAGCCCGACGTTAGCCACGCGTGCTCGAGGTAAGTGTTAGATGTTGATATCGTTGTGTCTATATCATCTCCTGCGATTCAATGTTTAGTCCTAATCGAAAGAAAAGGGATTCATGCTAACAACTTGAGTTATAAACATAAAATTGGTAGAGACAATTAGGTTTATTTGCAAGAGTAAACCTAAGAGTTGGTGTACAGCGAAAGCTTGTCCCTCGGGTGAAATAGCGCAATTGTCCGTCTTATTTATCTTATCGCATGCATTGGTTAACGTTGTGGTAAACCCTCATCCTAGGAGTTGCCTTTTACATAGTTTATATTCATCAAAACCTTTGTTTACTTCTGTTCATTACTTCTCATCCATCTTAAAGTCTTCGGCCTTTCTTTGCCGACAAAATCGAACAACTTTGCAGGAGAAGACATCGATATCGACCACAGGCGTCGATATCGACCACTGAGTTCGTCGACAGTTTTCTGAGTCAACGACGATCATCACTGCTAAGTTACTGAACATCGATATTGACCCCCCAACATCGATATCAACCACCTGTGTCGACTGGCAGTCTTCTGAGCCAGTCGATTCCGTCTGCTGACATCGATATCGACCTTTCCTGTCGATATCGACTGCTTGTTTTTTGTCTCTGCAGGTCTTCTGGTGCAGAGAGGAGCAACAACCGAGGTCGACATCGAGCACCAAGGTCGAAATCGAGGCTTCTGGTCGACATAAGACGTGAGCTTTCCAACGCTACTAGGATCCCGCTGACACGCCTCCTCGTGGATCGATCCTGACTACCCTTCCACTACAACGGGAGGAAGTCTTGTAATTATTTGCATAGGGTGAGAGTCGGTTTACATTTATACATATTTATATTTGTATTTGAGATACTCGATGTTTCCTCCTATTAACAAATTGGTGCCGTTGCCGGGGAGGCAATCAATCGCGCCCTAGTAGTCTATCTCACGTTTCTAGCTAGTTTGGCTTTGCAGGTGTATGTGACGCGCTGATCGTCCACCTAAATTTGAAGGAGTAGACGACCCTGAACGCTACTTCCATCTAAGAGCCCAAGCTCATAGAATCATGGCAGATAATGCGAACCGGGCTGAGTTGATTGAGCAACTAAGGAAGCAGGTTGAGGACTTAACGACTAGAGAGTCGGCACTTAAGGAGCGTGCTGATAGGGAGGAGGAAGGCCGGAGGAAAATAGAAGCCCAAATCAATGCCCTCCCTCGGAATGCCAAGCAATACATGCACCCCGCGCTCACAGTGCCTGAATCGGCGATTCTTATCCCTGCCTCTAATTTTGAAATTAAACCTAACTTCCTTACTGAAATTAGAAGGCATCAATATGAAGAAAAATCTAATGAATGCCCTATGGCACATATATCAACCTTCTTAGACCTTTGTGATACTATTGCTGATGGACAGAGCGTGGAATATGTCCAACTAAAAGCTTTTCGATGGTCCCTTACAGGTAAAGCATTGCAGTGGTTGGAAAGCTTAGCCCCAAGATCGCTCCGCACCTAGAATGAAATCAAGGACGCGTTACTCAACAAGTTCTTCCCTCCTTCTAAGACGGTGTTGATCCGACAGAAAATCACGGCTTTCAAACAAAAGCCTGGTGAGGCTCTAGAGACTGTTTGGGAAAGGTTTAAGGACCTACTATGATCATGCCCGACGCATGACCAACTACCGTACGTAATCCAGGAGATTATCTACAATGCTCTTAATGCTGCAACCAAGGAAAGGATCAACACCTACACCGCCTATGGCTACCTTGAACTCGATCCACAAGAGGCTTGGGAGACCATAGAGAGGTTGGTGGAGTTTGACAACACATATGGGACTCCTGAGGCTTCCGACACATCATCATCGTCGAGGCCTGCCCCATCTATGCCCTTATATGAACCCTCCAATGTAATCGATCTGGACGTGAAGGAGCAATTTCATAGAGATCAACTTCGAAAGCTCCAAAAGCAAGTGGGGTTCCTTTCAGCGAACCAAGATTGCATTGAATGCGGATCGCAGTGGCACACCACCATCGAGTGCCCCCATGCTGAACAAGTACAACTAACGGAGACTCATCAGCAGGCGCGCTACATGAGGGGTCCCAATCAGCAATATTGGGGAGACCAAAGGTTCCATCAACCACAAAGGAACCTAGTTAACCTTAGGGACCCCCCGCCTTATAGAGCTCCTGGGCACCCGGAGAGGGACCAACGAAAGGATGATCTTCAACTTGTGCTGGATGAAATCAAGTGGAATCAGGCTAAGAATGATCAATCCAACAATGTCATCCATTCTCAACTCAATCACCTTACCACAAGGATTGGGGAGATGGATATTTGGAAAAAGAACGTAGAGACCCAACTGGGTCAATTGGCGGCGCAAATCCCTAGACCGTCCGGAACATTCCCTGGACAACCAACCACCAATCCTAAGGGGCAATCCGGGACGGGCCATGTCGCAGCCATGCAATTAAGAAGTGGCAAAAAAGTAAAAAAGCCACGAACGGAATCAGAGAAAGTAGCAGATCCAGTCGACATCGACAGCCCAGTCGATGTCGAGGTAGAGGTCGATATCGACCACAGATCGACCCACTGGTCGACGTCGAGGCCACTGCAGAGCCATCAAAGCCACAACAGAGGTCAACATCGACCATCCCTGTCGATATCGACCACATCCCAGTCGATGTCGATGTTCAGCAGGTCCCTCCGACCTCCGTTTTGGCCCCTACGCCAAAGAAGACGTTGTCATTCCCATCCAAAGCATTAGAGGATCCCACCAAAGGTAAGTTTAGGCGCTTTGTAAAAATTCTTCAAGGTCTTAATGTTACCATTCCTCTTACAGAAGCCCTAAGCGAGATGCCCGCCTATGTAAGATTCCTCAAAGACATCCTTAGCAAGAAGAGATCCATGGCAGAAATCGCAAAGGAGTGCTCAAAGATGGACTTCCATGAGAAGAGGAGTGATCCAGGGAAGTTTGCAATCACCGCGGGACTTGGCCAACATCGCTACAAAGCCCTATGTGACCTAGGGGCAAGCGTAAGTCTCACGCCTCTCTCTATTTGGCAAAAGGTAAACATTGGTGCTCTTGAACCTGTGGACATGAAACTCTATATGGCTGACAACTCATTTGTCAAGCCCACATGTATAGTTGATGACGTTCCAGTAAAGGTAGGTAAGTTCTTTGTGCCTACTGATTTCATTGTATTGGAGATGCCTGAAGATCATGTAGTGCCTATTATCCTTGGTAGGCCTTTCTTAGCTACTGCTGATGCCAATATAAATGTACGTCGAGGATTACTAACCTTTACTATAGGGAACGAAGTGATAGAATTCTCTTTCAACCCAACCATGAGCGAAACGAAGCACCTGGAACAAGTAGTCCTATCACCGGCTAAGGAAAAGCTTAAAAAAATTTTGTTGGCAAGGACGGAAACTGCAAGCAGGGTCGACATCGGCTGGAACCAGTCGATATCGACTAAAAACATCGAAATCGACCCCCCTTGGTCGAAATCGAGTGTGCCATATTGTTGTCAGGAGCTTAAGTATGGGGTCACAGAGATCGATATCGACCCCCACATATCGATATCGACCAAAGAACTCGAAATCGACCCACCTTGGTCGAAATCGACCACCCCTCAGCCAGAAGATTTCTGTTTTGGGACCAAACAGGTAAGCCCAGCTCCATGGTTTGCTTATATTTCAAAAGTTAGGTCAAGAAAGAGAAGGAAAGCGCCCAAAGAAGAACCTAACAATGAAGAAACCTTGGTCGCCGAACTTAGATACTACCAAAAGGATCTAGATGATCCAGGAGAAGGCTCATGCTTGAAGGGTCCCTGCGTTAAAGGCTCATAAAGAATTGACAGAGAAGTCGGCCTAGCGACTCAAAACTCTAGAGCATGTACATAAAAACTTTAAATTTTTCATAGATGGTTTTTAGGATTTTAGGATTTTTAAAATTTTGAAACTGAGATAATTCGTGGCTTTATCTATACTTCTAACAAAGATTTCAGGTTTCTAAGCAAGAAGAAACGACAAAGAAGGAAAAAAGCTTCTGCGGAGGCAGTCGAAATCGACCAGGCCAGTCGAAATCGACCCCCTCAGGGTCAAGCCATCTCCTGGAGTCGACATCGAGGACTCAGGAACAAAAAGCAGAGGTCGATATCGACCATAATCATCGATATCGACCTTCACCAGGCAGCCCTTGTCTTCATTTTCTTCCTCGACTTCGACAGATGCAGTCGACATCGACCACTGACATAGATATCGACTACTGGCATCGACCAAACCTGAAATCGACTTGAATCCGCAGGTTACGCTGTGAGTTTCTCTCTACCCTTGTTCTTCTTTTTAAATACAGTGAGGACACTGTATATTTTAAGTATGGGGTAGGGGAAAGACATGTCTTATGGTCATAACTTGGTTTTCTTCTTCGCATTGCATGCATGTTTAAATTTTTGTCCTTAGTTTTACTTTTATAAAATGTCAAAAAAATCCAAAAAAATAGAAAAATGTCAAAAATACAAAAAAAATGCATGTTTATTTAAGTTGTTTTTAAACCCTACTTAGATGTCCTATGATGAAAACTCAATGGCTGACTTGATCATGTAAATCCTATGGCATATTTGGATGGTTTAGCCTAAGTCCTTAAATTTTTTATGTAGATTGTGAACTTCTGATGAAATTGAGCATATATGATCCTAGGCTAAAAAGCAAATCCAACAAAAATTGTCCTTGTGAGAATTTTGGCCTATAGGGAGAACATCAAAAATCCCTCCGCTTTCTTGAGTGAATTTACTCTTCTTATGAATCTCTAAATATTGTGATAGTTATTCAAAGCCAATACATAAATATGTCTATGTTTACGAGAATTAAATGATGGAGGCATCTTTTAAGCCATTTTTATCCTCTCTTTACCTACCCTGCATTATCCCTGCTTGAAGCCGGAAAATTAGCCTGAGCCTGAAATTACAAACTCCACAAAATTATCCCTAGCCAAATTCAGCCTGACCCCCATTTGGGAATTGAGACTTAGATTGGCTGGACTAATGCCTTGTGGAAATAAAAGTGCATATCGTCCAGTTTTGAGCAAGGAAATTATGGGTTGGTGCATATTTACATTTTGTCATATTTTGTAAAAGTATTTTGGGCTCACCATATAAATGCACATATTTTTTTAGTATTATTCAATATTTTCGTTGAAAAAAAAAAGAAAAAAAAAAGAAAAAAAAAGATATATGTATATAGTGCATGAGCCAAAATCCTTAAGTCCTTTATTTATTTCATATAAGTGTGATATTTTTGAGAGGCATATTAGAGTTTGAAAGAAGGGTTAGTAGTATGGTTTACATCTTTTAGTGCATCTTTAGAGCATATTATGGAAAGATGAGTTGAGAAAGAGCATTATGGAGGATTAAGCTTGGAAAAGAGCAACATGGAAGAGTTATGGTTTGGATATTGCAAGTGTTGAAATTTAGGAGTCTTGATTCCCGAATTATAAAAGCACCACATAGCCAAATAATTCCATACCCTTAATTCCTTACCAAGCCCCATTACAACCCCGCCGAATGGAGTCTTCTTTGAAGTCTTCCATTGAGCGAAAGTCCTCCTGATGATTCTTATTGCATTTTCATAATTGGTTGCGAAGTGGATTTTTATAAATTGCAATGTTTATGAAATTGTGTATGGAATTGAGTTGAGAGTTGATCTTCATAACCTAAACACATGAGAGTTGAATGCAAACACATTATCCCTGTGAGGTTGGATAAAAAATTGCATATGCCTATGGATCGCCTAAATATGTGCTATGACGTTAAATTCACTTGCTTTGCTTTGCTACCGCTTACGATGTTGCTTTTGACAAAGGCAAAGACTTGAAGGGTGTGTTGTGGGTGTTGGTTATTGCTTGGTTATTGCTTGAGGACAAGCAAGTCTAAGTATGGGGTGTTTTGATGTACATAGTTGTATCTCTTTTTATTGCATCTTTTGACTTCATATTTCATTCGATTTCTAAAGAAAGGGTTCAAAAGAATATAAACTTGTGTAAGAATGGGTTAAAATACAAGAAATAGAGTCTGCACGAGTTTTGAGCTAACCATGCAGGAATTCAAGCGAAATCAGAGTCAAAACGAAGAAGCCAAGTGAAGCTGAGCAGAGGTCGATATCGACCTTAAACATCGATATCGACCATAGTTGTCGACACACCTTCTGAGTGTTGAGATAGACCACACAGACCAACCAAGAAGGCACTCGATATCGACCTTAAACATCGATATCGACCTCAACATAGACATCGAGTGGAGATGGACAAGTCGAGCAGAAATACAGACATCGATATCGACCTCCAACGTCGATATGGACCTTATCTTGACAGAAGATAGATCCGATTTCGAGACTCGGATTATGAATTCTATCATCAAGGCCACTGATTATCTTATACTTTTAAGATAGATGGCAGCTGAAGACTTATTTATCTTTTTACCTTTAAGTTTTATCAAGTTAGTTTAAGTTTTATCAAAATAAAAGACCTATCTTAATTGTTTGGATAGAGTTCATAGTTTAGATAGAAGTTACAATCCTTGGCTAGCAAGGGTTAGTAGCCTATAAATAAAGCCCTAGGGGGCTGGCATTCAATAATCCATCAAGACATCCAATTACATTCAATAGAGTTAGAGAGAAGTTTTAGGATTTGGCGTTTGCGAAAGCCGACGTTAAGTTGTAAAGCTTCGAAGTTTATAGTTTAATGCAAGTTATTTCTTTCAATCAATGATGAGTTCCATGAGGAGGTGCGAGTAGTCCCCCAAGGCTCTTAGGGTCGGGGTGAGCCTGACGTTAGCCAAGCGGGCTCGAGGTAAGTGTTAGATGTTGATATCGTTGTGTCTATATCATCTCCTACGATTCTATGTTTAGTCTTAATCGAAAGAAAAGGGATTCATGCTAACAACTTGAGTTATAAACATAAAATTGGTAGAGACAATTAGGTTTATTTGCAAGAGTAATTCTAAGAGTTGGTGTACAGCGAAAGCTTGTCCCTCGGGTGAAATAGCGCAATTGTCCGTCTTATTTATCTTATCGCATGCATTGGTTAACGTTGTGGTAAACCCTAATCCTAGGAGTTGCCTTTTACATAGTTTATATTCATCAAAACCTTTGTTTACTTCTGTTCATTACTTCTCATCCATCCTAAAGTCTTCGGCCTTTCTTTGCCGACAAAAGCTAACAACTTTGTAGGAGAAGACATCGATATCGACCACAGACGTCGATATCGACCACTGAGTTCGTCGACAGTTTTCTGAGTCGACGACGATCATCACTGCTAAGTTACTGAACATTGATATCGACCCCCTAACGTCGATATCGACCACCTATGTCGACTGGCAGTCTTCTGAGCCAGTCGATTTCGTCTGCTGACATCGATATCGACCTTTCTTGTCGATATCGACTGCTTGTTTTTTGTCTCTGTAGGTCTTCTGGTGCAGAGAGGAGCGACAACCGAGGTCGACATTGAGCACCAAGGTCGAAATCGAGGCTTCTGGTGGACATAAGACGTGAGATTTCCAACGCTACTAGGATCCCGCTGACACGCCTCCTCATGGATCGATCCTGACTACCCTTCCACTACAACGGGAGGAAGTCTTGTAATTATTTGCATAGGCTAGGAGTCGGTTTACATTTATACATCTTTATATTTGTATTTGAGATACTCGACGTTTCCTCCTATTAACACATGTCTGTCTGAAATAACGCATAATCTGAATCTCTGAGTGACGTGTCTCCCTATACAATCCATGAACCAAGACCAACTATCTCCATTTTCACTCTCCACAACTACAAAAGCCGGAGGGAAAAGCTGATCATTTCCATCCATACCTATTGCCATTAACACAACATGCTTGTACTTTCTATACAGATGGGTGCCATCGATCGATATCAAAGGACGACAGTGTGTAAACCTAGCAATGGATGGTGCAAAAGCCCAGAAAACACGACCGAATATCTTCTCTTGTGGATTTGGGGAATCCAAATTGCACCATTCAACCATTGTTCTTGGATTTGTAGCTTGTAGCGCAGCCATGAACCTTGGCAACTCCGTGTACGACTCCTCCCAATCACCATATATCTCTGCAATAGCTTTCTACTTTGCCCTCCATGCTTTCATGTATGAGACACAAATCCCATACCTTTTTTTCAGATGCTCGAGTACGAAACTTGGCTTCATGTCTTGATCATTGCGAAGAAATCCAAGAATCTCACCTCTGATGAAATTTGAGGTAACGTTACGATTATCCAACTGCAAAACCTCTCCAACACAATGGGCTACATGAGGCCCATTGTAATTGACGACCGTCCACATATCAATAGTTCGATCAAGACGACGAGCAGATAGTCACCATGTGCATCCACAATTGTCCTTCCTATCACAAACAACTGTGTACCATTCTGGACTCGCCTTCTTTGTCCTGTATGGCTTACTCAAACGCACAGAATACTCGGTCAAATCACATTTCAACTCCTCCGGCGAGTTGAACATTTGTCAGCGAAAAAACTGTCTTCCATCATCTAATTGGACATGTGGATTGAACCCTTGCCATGAAGTTGTTATCATTGGATCAGCTTCAACAATATTCCAGTTCGGATTAGAGGACTCGGCCCTAATCGCCGCCTCCCTAGTAGCAGCATCGTCCTCTTCAGAATTATCCAAGTCGTCTTCGTGATCAACACCAAGAGCATCGACATAGATCTCATTCACTTGTTCGATCCCTTGCTGAGATGTGTTGTTATACTCATTCATCCTATAATATAATTAACAGTAAGTTAGTTTATCATAAATATTAAACGTTTTCACGAATTAATTACAATGAAAGCTACATACTCCTACATAATCCTACAAGTTAAACAAGTATTTCAATCTATTTCATCAACAAATATTAACTAAATAATCCTACAAGTTAAACAAGTTATTCACGATAATAAGTACAAGTTCATATAACAAAACTATATTCTCGACCAAAAAAATGAAAAGCAATAACACAACTACATAATCCTACATCATAATCATGATAGTAACTACATCATAATTAAAGATTTAAAACTCATAGAAGATTATTAAGGATTCCAAACTTCTTACTCATTCAAATAAAAGTGAAAAACTTAAATAAGAGTGCAAAATTAACCTTAGCCAAACCTTGATCAAATATGAGACAATATGTAATTTGAAGAGTTGATACCGGCGCTGAGGACTTAGAGCTTAATATGAAGAAGGAGCAAGTGCAAATGAAAGAGGATATGAAGAAGAAGCAAATGCAAAGGAAAGAGGAATGGAAGACGGTGTATTGTGCGAATATATTCTCTCAGACTAGGGTGAATTTGGTTGGAGGAGTAGAAATGAATAAAATGTGGTCTGTGACCGCGTTTTATCTACATCACACTCAAAGAATAAGAATCTTTTGACTTTCTTTTTCTGAAATACAGAGAAATGCGGACCCAGGCCGCGTTTTTGCCTTGCGTCCCATCCAGTCAGCAACTGGGGCCCAAGTCCAGACCTGAAACGCGGCCTCAGGCCGCGTTTCTTGTGTAAAATTCAAACACCACCCCAGCGCCAATTCTCTTTCGAGGTTTGTACATAAAACGCGTAATGGTTCCGTGTTTTTATGTCAAACCTGCAAAAAATGAATATTTTTGTAATTAGTTTAAACCTTTGAATATTTTCATAAGCTGAGCGGTGTCGATACTGTGGAAGCTGAGCGGAGGTGAGGGGGGAGAAGGCGTGTTGAAGGAAGCGTTGGAGGTGGGAGCCTTCCAGAAGCTTCTGGTGGTGTTGCAGGTGGGGTGTGTGAAGGAGGGGAGGAAGGTGACGGAGGTGTTGAGGAGGCTGAATGGGTTTAAGACTGTAAAGACTGAATCTATTTTATATATTATATATTATTCTATTAAAATATAATATATATTATTTTATCCGGTTCATAAGGTTTGAAGGAAACCCGTCCTCGAGCACCAAGTTTCGATTTTGAAATCCTTCCGACATTGTGTTTAGAATTTTGATTTTATGGAATTTAATTCCGCTTTCGAGTTGTGAGTCTTGATAAATTAATTTGATTCCAATAATGATTTTATAATTCGATTTAAATTGTCCAGTGTCGGGTTTTGTTTTAGTGAGCGGAATTGGGTTCGAGCGTCGGAAATTCAAATGGCTATTGTGGATGGGGACCATTCTATTTTACTCTATTTATTTATTTTATCTCTCTCCCTCTCTCCCTCCCTCCCTCCCCCCCCCCCTCTCTCTCTCTCTCTCTCTCTCTCTTTCTCAGATTTGTCGTGGGTACCAGTTTCCCCACCTTGCAAATGGCTCACCTTGTCCTATTATACTGTATCCTACCCTCCCTCCTACAAAAAAACTCATTCCCCTGCCCCAATTCCTCTTCATCCACTCACACAAACTCCACCTCCCTCTCACACCCGTTTCCCTCTGATGCAAGCCCAGAAATCCCAAATCCACCAGAGAACCCCCACCATCTTCGTCCAAGCCGCAAGCTCCACCTCCATCTCCCCCTGTTTTGCCGAGAGCAAGCTCCCAACTCTACCACCTCGTCCTTCCTCCTCCTTCTGCACAAGGCCGACATCAGCTCCTTCCTCGACCTCCTTGGTGTCCCAGAGCTGCGACGATCCTAGAAGACATCGGAGATTTGAGAGCGCAACCATTGCTCCCTTCCTTCACTATTTCGAATCCTGGCATGTTAAGGTTTCGTTTCCCCTTCCTTTTGACTCTAATGCTGCAAAAGCTCAACCTTTGCTCACTCATCTCTCCCCCAAGTCAAGCTCGCTTCGAAATCAGACCTCGACGACACCAAATCGAACTCCGACGAAGTTTTTCGGTGAAATCTCGAGCATTCGGTGAGCCTTCAAACCTTATCCATTCTCTCGTCTTCGTTTTGATCGTCCTTGGGTTAGCAATGTCAGGAATGGTCGGTGAGTGAGGTCGGAGTAGCGGTGAGGGGTCTCCGGCGAGGTCTGTTTTCCTCCTTCCTTTCCGTCGTCTCCGTTTGGGAAGCAGGGGAATGGGGAAGACAAGTTCAGCCCCCGGTTCATCTCCTTTTCTTTTCTTTTATTTGGGTCGGCCGGGTTGAGTTAATTGTCCGGTCTAGTTGTTTGGAAATCGGATCTGGGGGGTGCGGGTTTGGTCTCGGATCCAGGTAGGAGCATGCAGGTTGGGGCCTCACCTTGGGCTTATGGGGATCCGATTTTGGCTTGGGTTGGGCCTATTTTCTTTGGGCCATTCATGGATTTAAAAATCAGATTTCAAAGGGCTGGAGAGTTGGGATGTGGGTTGAGTTTTGGGTATTTATATTATGGTTATGTGTTAAATTTATATTATGTGTTATGTTATTATATATATATGTTATATTATATGTTATTTCTGATTTTTTTTGGATATATATATATATTATTATGATATTATGTGGTGTTTAATAAATGTTTTAGAAATGATAAAGTAACTTAGTGTTGTTGTTTTATAAATGTGGGTTATTAAAATGGATTGATTATATTTAAATGTTAGTTGGAGTGTGTTATTAGATGTTGTTTAAAAATGGAGTTTTAAAGTAATATTCGAGAAGTGTTATTATATAATGATTTATAAGGTGATTTTAAGATGAGGATTTTAAAGAGATAAAATGCCGGGACTATTTTAAGTAGTATACATTTGCAAGTTGATTTAAGAGTTAAATGTTTTGTAAATAAGGTTTGAGAAGATGGATTTATCTTGAAATTAAAATGCCGGAATCATTTCTATAATGTGATTTTGAGAGATTGATTTTAAGGTTTAAATGTTTAATGTCGGAATTTGGCCAAGTATGATTTGAGAAATTATTTTGAATATGAGTTGACTTAATTTGGGATTTAAGAGTTTGAAAAATATGGTTGGTATGATTTTATCAATGGGTTTGATTGGAAGAATGATTTTGGTCGATTTGATCGTATCGAAAAGGTTTTGAAAAACGGTTTTACTATCGGTTGGTTTTGAGGAGGTTGAGAACTTGGGTTTCGTGTGTATGAATGTTGGTCCGGTAGCTTATGAAAATGACTTGATGATAGGTGTGTATTGCTTTTGGATTGCTTGGACTTGCATTTGGGCCCTTGCTTGTGTTATCTTATTGTTCTGCATCTTCAGGTACGTATCCTACAGGACTTACTCAGTAACCTGGACCTCCTGCCTGATGTGTCATATGATGTGTAGGTGTTGCATACTAAAGCATGCCATGTAGTATCATGCTAAGATTGCATTGAACTGAGCATGTGGTTACTATGTGTGTTTGAATACAGAACGACTGTTATCTGTGATAGTCCTAGAGTCTTTGCTAAGGTCATAGGGTAGCCCAGCCACATCGGGTGCCCTGAGTCTATCGAGTCGATATGAGTACGATATGATAGCCCAGCACCCTCGGGCAAGCGATGAGATGATATGACTTGATATGATGATGTCGTGGTTTGTGCACCACCACGAGGAAATTGATATGCTATAGCACCGAACTGGCCAGTCTCTGTACTAACGGGAAGGGGTGCAGAGGTAGGAGAGGGATATGCTACTTGGCATTGTCTTGAGCCCTTTACAGTTTTTCTGCATATTATAACTGTCAAGCATGCTTATGTGATTTAAATCTTGTACTGCATTAGTCATCCTTTATTAGGTATAGGCATGTTATGTGGCCTCAGCGTGGTCAGAGGACCCGCAGGCAATTACCGGGCCTGACTTTGTGGATAGTGTTAGGTACCGCTCTTGTTTACTCCTTGCTTCTGTGACGGGGAATCTCTTGGCGAACCGAAAAATCCTGCTCTTATTCTAACTTGATAAAATGGCAATCACCCACTACGTTTTGGTTTTGACCCGGCTCTGCCGTGGCACTTGTATCTAAACTTTGCTTCTCCTTTACTTTCATTTGAATTGAAATTCTGCGACTTCGATTGCTTGGGGTTCGAAATCCCCGCTTTGAATACTGATCTTTAGAGGTTTGAAACCACGACCCGTACCTGAATTGCAAGATCTGAACGAAGGTATTCAACCTTCGAAACGTAACCCGGGTATTTATATCCATGCCGTTACACAAAGGGAGTCCGAGAGGTCGGAGTGCGTTGACTCCATGGATTTCAAGGGCTTGAAGAGGAGCTTTTGATTGATCGATATCAATCGAGTTGTAGATCATTTTTGTATAGAAATTGACCTTTTGTGTTTATGATAAATTAATACATACTTGGATCTCTTTTTTTTCTAACATTCATGTCTAGATCGATTAATTGAGTTTGGATGATCGTATGCATGGGATTGGGATCGGAGGAGTGATCGATCTTTGATTATTTTTTAAAATGCCTTTGAACAAGTCAATCACTCTAAACTTGTAATTAATCTTATGCCACATAGAAAACAATTAAGGTGAAATGGTAAACACTACCATGCAGGGGCGGAGCGGTGGTTGCTCGACAGTGTTAGATCACCCCTTGTCGGAAAAAAAATATTTAAATTTATTTAATATTTTAAGGTAATATAATATCTTTAAATAATAATTAAATAAGAAATGCTATCTAACTCAAGTGTTAAACGAAGTAAAGAGAATTAAAAGGTCTTATGTTTAAATCTCAATCCTTTCACTTTTTATTTATTTTATTATATCATTTCCTCACAATTATTTCAATTGAAAATGTTATGTTTACATTATATATTTATTTGTTTTATTATATCATTATTTCTCACAATTATTTTAACTAAAAATATTATATTTCAATTATATATTTAATGTTTTCTTTCAATATTGTTTTAAAAGTAATTCTTCTTGATTTGTTTTATTATATCATTATTCCTCACAATTATTTTAATTAAAAATATTGTAAATATATTTACTGTTTTCTTTCAATATATATTGTCTTTAAAGTAATTCTTTTTTATTTCTTTTCTATAATTTTGGTTTCTATCAACTATTTAAATAAAAATATCATAAATAAATAACAATTTTAGTGTTTTTTTTTCAATATTTTTTTTAAAATCTTCTTAATAGGTATACAAAAAAAAATCACAAATTTTTTTAGCACCCTCTGCCTAAAATCCTAACTCCACCACTGCTACCATGTAATTACAAACAATTTCACAAACTAAAAATGCTAAATACCTAGTAAACATATATATACTTTATTTTCCATACATGAAAGGCAATAAAATTATTTTTTAAGATTACTAATTATTACACTTTGTGTGAAACTCGGTGTTATATAAAATTATTTTAGATAAAAGTTATAAATGAAAAAACTAAAAAAATATAATGTTATAATTGATACTCCGTAATTCATAAACAATCAAAAAAATATTTAAGAAATTATAATTTTAACAAAAATATCGTTATTCTATGCGTTTTACTCGTATTTATTTTTTAGAAAAATATTTTCTTCATTTTTAAAAATATTATGTCCCAAATGTAATTAAATTATTAAAAGAAATAAAAAAATTATCAATAATTTTGATCTAAAAAGATGTTGTGTAACAATCCACAAGGACCACAATAAGTGAACTTCACTAGGATCTTTTAACTTTTAAGATGTATATTGGGTCCACACAAATTTTCTTTTGCAAATGTGTTCAAATTAATGGAATATATGGTTGGAACTGAGAAATGAACTTCTTTTTAAAATTTATTCATAATTTAAAATATTTAATGGTAGATGTAAGAATCGATTAATGTCCTGTGGAATGAAATTAATGAATAGATACAAGGTGGTCCAATTATATATATTAATATTACAGGTAACAAGGTGGCAAATTTCAACAATTTTGAGCTATGATAATTCAAATTTAGGAGATTTGACTAGATATAGTGTGAATGAACTAGTGTACATATGCACTTTTGACCATTTTTATTTGGCCCATAATCATGTTTTTTGTGCCATACGCTTTTTACCTTTTACCATAAACCCTAGATCGATGAATGCTTCAATGGTCAACGGATGATTTTATTCGCATAATCTATAGTATGGTACTGCAGCATTAAAGATTCAAATAGAGATGACTAATACAGTTTTCTTCGGTCACGATATGCATGTTAAAAACGGTCTTTGTAAAAATTTCTCCACTAAAAAAACAATATGAATTTTACTTAAATTTTTTTTTTAAAAAGGATAAAATAAATAAAATTTAAAAAATATATTTCTAAATTTGTTCTCTTTAACCCTTGCTAAAACAAATATTGCTTAAAGAATATACCTCTTTTATACCAATGGACCAAATGAATGATAGAACGGTTAATTTGGAACAATGTTATGCAAATACTCCAGTCCAAGATATGGTTGTTCATTCTCCACCAAAAAAAAAAGATATGGTTGTTCATTGGTCAAGAACTGAATCATACCAAAAATCAAAATCGAAAATTTTAAAGACCAAACACCGACCCTAACATGTTAGAATCCGTCCGATTTTAGTCTTGTCTAGTTAAGGCCGATTCATGTCCAAACCCTATTTTTAAAAAAAACGTGGGAGATGGAATAAGCGAATGATTTGATAATGGAATTATCAAAATGAACAAAATTGTCAAGAGACTAAGAATTGAGAAAATGAGTTTAAAAATTGAGAGTTAGATGAGTTATATAGGGTTTGAGTCTTTTTTTTAAACCAGAAAGAATTTGGAAGATTGACAACGCAATCGCTTCCTGAAAGATGATACTAAGGGAAACAACATTAGTATGGGGAATAGAGTAGGAGAAATTTGAGTTTAAATGAGATAGACGATCAGCTGCATGATTAATATAGGGTTTGACTCTCAAATTAAGTCTTTAGACTAAAGATTAATATTCTTTTAATTGTTTTTTTTAAGTCTAGCTAGACTGACCAACTCAACCCTAGATGAAGTTAAAACTTATACCACAATACTCCCCTTCCTGTTGAACTCAAAAGGTGTACTGTAATTTTCGACCTTGCCCTTTTTTTTTGCATAATATGGGCAAGAATGAAGATTTTGCATGATATTGTAATTTTCATCCATTTGTAGTTAAAAATATTTTATTATTGTAAGTGTATTTTTACATTTAAATTCATGTGTTCTTTATATGGTATCTCCACTGTAGTGTCAAAGCCAAGAATGTTGACAATGAAAAACACTCCCACGGTAGAGCACGATATCGATTTGAACTTTCCACCACCAGATGTAGATGGAGAGTTTGCCAAACCACCACCACACCACCTTCTAGTCGTACCATGTCTCGACCGAACTCGACCATCGGATGCTGCCGTCGGGGCTACTCCCTCCCCCACCTCCGTTTCTCGACCAACCCTTTCCAAGACCGAATGGGATCGGCTGTCCCAAAGGGGACAACCCCCTGTATTCCCCTCCCCTCACCCCCAATATCAAAAAAAAAGAAAAATGATTAAAATTTGTAAAAGAAAAAAGAAATTAGTAAAGGGGTGAGTTTTTGTGAGGAGGGATAGGGAGACAGGGAGATTCCGGGACAGTGGATCCGCACCGTTCCAAGACACCCTTAGCCGCCACTTTTATCACCACCTCAACAACAACCAACTACAGCGGACCATTGTCGACGTCCTCTTCCTCACCGATCTGAGGCCTAGTGAGCTTGCTCGCATCCATGCTCCTTTGTTGGTGCACTTGGGGTGTTGGCGTTGTAGCCATAGACACCAAGTTTCATCCAAGTTTCATGTAAGTAAAAAAAATAAACCATCCTTGCACGATAGGGATTAAATTTTTTAAAAAAAAGGAAAAAGGAAAAGTATATATATAATATTGAGATTTCACTATTTAATCCAATGGCCCAATAGATATTTCAGCAATATTATCTCATAATAAAATCCAACATTAAATTTTGACCAATAAATAAATAAATCCAAAATTAAATAAAATTATATAGAGAGAGGTTAGTTCCGGTGTACTCAGTCATTAACGTGTATCACTTTAACAAATCAGGACCGTTGATTGAATGAAATGTGTGATTGAGATTATTCGACAATTTTAGCTTTTTTCTTTAATTAAAAATCAGCGAGACCCACATCTTTTCTTGTCCACTTGCTGAATTCGGGCGTGTGTGGTGCACTTTCTTTACATTATTCGATGATATCTATGGATTTTTCAATCATATCGACGGATTATGCGATGGTATCGATGGATTATTCTAATCGACTAGCACTCATAAACTTTTAACTAAAAATTATTCGATTGTATCGCTTGATTATTCAATGGTATCGCTTGATTATTCGAGGGTATAGCTTGATTATTCTATGATGTTAAAGTATTATTCGGTTACTTATGTCATTTTAGTAAATAAATAAATAAAAATTATTTGATGATATCGCTGGATTATTCGATGGTATCATATGATTATTCGATGGTATCGATGCATTTTTCATTCATATGGCCATCCCTAACATAAAAAAACCTCTTATGAAGCACAAAATTTGTCCATACCATACATATGAATAATTTGACTTTTCCATCGAATACATCTTAAATCCCATGAAAACACACAAAATCGATCATTCGTCTCTAACAATTTGATCCCAATCCGTCCTAATTCATTCAATCAACCTGAAACTTGAGCCCTTACCCCCAATTTGTCCAACCCTGACACATCCAAAAATCACATCCTTTGGAGGTCTAACAACTACTAGTAGCAAGCAGTACAAATTATGCTGCGCAAAATTCATCAACACCCACATATGATATGACAAATGCTTCATCTTCATTTTTTTTTTCAAGTGTATACAATCATCATCAATGGTTTTTTTGGAAAGAAAAATATAAAGTAGAAATTAAACCCAATATACAATAGTAATTAAACCCAATATAATTTAAACATCGGTCACCTTTCTCTCTACAAGAGAATAAATTGCAGTTTTCCATGGAAATCTATTTTCGAGCGATTCAACCAATCTTCTTGCCGGTTCGAGCCCAGGCCTACTATCGGCGATTCAACCCATCTACGACAATAGTTCAACCTCCATGGTGATCGACCCTATGCTCGGCCCTCGTTGCGACATCCTTGGTGAGATCCGGGGAGGAAGGCGGAGCGAGGGCGAGGTCTCCACACTACTAGAAATCTGTCATTTAACATCGGCTGATTAACATCAGTAAAAAAACCCTGTGATGCTAAATATGTTTTTAACATCGGTTATTAAATTTGAGATGTTGAAAATAAAATAGACACCTCCCTATTTTATTGACAGATGTTAAAAAAAAATTTTTGGGAAAAAAATTATGCGCGCGAGATTGAAATTTGAGTTATGTGAATCCCACACATCTCAAATAAACTCGACTCCTAGGAAATTTATAGAAATTTTTATTTCTTTCTTGAATTCGTTAAAACACATCCCAAATACCCCAAAAATATTAGTAGAAAAAAAATTGAAGCCCTCTTTTAAGACTTGGAAATTTGTAAAGAAATTAAACCCTTCTCAGCCCCGATTCCAGGCTCGTCATCCCCGACAGTTCTCTTCCACTCTCTCCTTCCATGGACGGCCATGGTGGGCATGTAATCTGTCCAGCAGTCCAACACTCTTTCGAACTCGAGGTTGTCTTCCCTCTCCTATCTCTGGCGGCTTGTCTTCTTCGATTTCCATTCTCCACCATCTCCGCTCTTCCCTTAGTTCGACTGGTGAGGGACATCTCCAGCTCTTCGATTGTCGCTCTTCTTCGCTCATCAATCATCGCCTCTGTCACACCACCTCTCTAAAAATTGTTGTCTCCGGTACAAATTCCCCCCTTCAATGTTCAATATTTTTGATCTAGGGTTTATGTTAACTGGTTTCAATTCATTGTATTGTGATAGAATTGATTTTCAGTTTCGATATAGGGTTTCTTTAGGCGTTTCTATTTGTCGAACAATAGACCTCTTTTAATTGTGGGTTTTGATAGTTTCTGGGGAAGTTTTGGAATTTGTTTGTGGGGATTTATTGGTGCTGTCACGAAGTGTTGTGGTAGTGCTGGTGAATCTGCAGCCTCATATTACATGGTTTGCTACAAATTCCTGCAATTTCTTTTAACTTTGACTTCGTTTCTTCATCCATTTTCAACTAGTTGGTTTATCATTATTTTTGGTGGTTGTTCACAACAAGTAGTTGATTAATTTGTTTTTATCCAAATAGCTTCAAAAAGAATTCACACCTGAAGATACTGAACTGGTTCCTCCTGAAGCAACTCAAAGATAAGGTTGAAGAGTCTCCGAAGATTTTGCAATATTTTCATGCTAAAAATGTTGATTTTGTGTTCATTACTAGTGATCCTTTTCTCCTTTCTGTTCACTTCTCTACCAATTTTGGAAACTATGTAGTTGCACATTGGTGGTTCTCTAGCTAGCTAAAGGTGGGCGGGTTCCTCAGCTAGCTAAATGTGGATGTTCTGCAGATTGGGTTATGTTTGGCAAAGGTTGTCTTCTTGATAGTGTTTGCTGTCATGTTGCTCGTGTGTTTTGCTGTCATGTACCTGCTTTTGTTGTGCTGCACTTTATTTTGCTGTCATAAACCGGTTCATAGGGTGGGTCTTGTTTATTTCTTTTATTTTTGGGTCTTACATGCGGGTCGAGGGTAAGGAGTTGATATGATTTTGGGTAGCCGGGGTTAGGAGTTTTAGAATTGTAATTGGGTGGGCTGAACTTTCTAAGTGGGCTATAACGTTTCCCCCATTTGTGTCTTGCAAATCTGATGATAGCCTTGGCCCATTTTATTTTAACAAGTATGACTATAGTATTATAGGTATATTTGTTAAATTATTCTTTCGGTGCTTGGATTTATTTTTGGATTTGCCACACAGATTGGGGTATATAGTGGGGCTAATAGTGGTAGGGAATTTCCCTGTGAGGATGTCCATTTTTTCGGTAAGACCCTCTGTATGGTCTTACTTCTTTTGTTACCTTGGTTTAACCACCACTTCTATATATTTACCTTTTTCAGACATTGGTGGTTCTCAGATCCAAGCCATGGTGTGACGTGTCGATTATTCAACACATGCAGTTTTGTTCCTTATCTGTGTAATGATAAATTTTCACTTTTGGTTGCCTATAGTCTGAGGATGATCTAAAATATATGTCATATCCCAAATCCCATTATTTTCTTTGATTAAGGAGATATATGCTAATGGATGCCTAACTTATGTTGTCTGGTTATCAGGATGACAAGGTTAGGGTTTTTATGTACCCAACAAAATTTAAGGTGAATTTCTTTTCATGTCTTATTTCACTTTTTATTATCTTTGGTTTTTGGAATCAAATGTTTCACTATGTCAATTAGTTAGTTCTTGGATTATACATGTTCAGCAATCCAACACTGTATCATGCTGTTATCCTTAGCTGACTTTGAACTTATTAGAGTAACTGTGTTTTGTTGTTAGATATGAGACCTATCTTTTTTACCATGATGAAGCTTTATCTTAATCTATTTATGAAGCTTTACCTGAATTTCCTAACCAGTTGTGTCTCTTTATGTATGTATGTATGTATGTATGTATGTGTGTATGTGTGTATGTGTGTATGTGTGTATGTGTGTATGTGTGTATGTGTGTATGTGTGTATGTATGTATGTATGTATGTATGTATGTATGAAAAATGTGCTTAAGGTGTAAAATTTCTTAACGTGTAAAATTTTGTCTTTTATGTAAAATGCCTAGGAGAGAAATCCAGATTGAGTTATGGTTAAATCCATGCCTATCGGGTGTTTCATAAAATGTCTAGGACATAATTAATGTTCTTATGCAGATTTGCTTGAAATTTTAAGCTAATTTAAGTCTATAGTATTGTTCTTGTTGGATAAGTAATGATAAGTAATGGATAGTTGTTGTGCTCTTGTGTTTGTGGGAATGGGAGCTTCTTCGAAGGCCCGTCGAGGGCTGTTTTTATTCTGATGTTGCTGCTATGGCACCTCCACAAGATGGTTGTGCTAATTCAGGGTCGTATTGCTAGGGCTCACTTTAGAAATTTAGGGCAGTTTTGATCAACTTTGGGGTTGTTTTCTCCTATCTGCAATGGTTGAGAAGGAGCTTTTTGGGGTTGTATTTGAACATTTTTGCTACTATGCTTGTGGTTGTTGTTCGGGGATGCTATCCTCTTTCGATCGAAGACGCTATCCCTAAATTCAAGTCATATTTCATCTATTTCATGGTTGCGAGGATGTTTTCGCTGCTGCTATAGATTTGTCCTCCGATGGTGTGGCTATTGCTTCAGTTTGTGGTGGTGTTGAAGTTTGATTTGTAGACCTCTGACTGATTTTTAAGAGCTGATTTGAGCACCTTGGGTGCTGGTTATCTCCAGATGGTTATGTAAGTGGTTTGCGAGTTCTTTGCATAGTTAAATACTACATCCGTTCAAAAATATAAGTCATTTTAGACATTTACACACAAATTAAGGAAATAAAAAATTTATTAAATTTATACCCCTCGTTAATTATCCACATCTCTCATTAACCAATAAAATTTGAGCGAAAATTCAAAAAGTAACAATTTCCATATCCCAATACCTAGAAAACTTAAAAGGACTTATATTTTCAAACAAAAATATAAGTCTAAAAGAACTTATATTTTTGAACGGAGGGAATACTATTTTGTTCCATCTTTTCGTTTTACTGAATGCTTCTTTGGTTTGCATTCTAAGTTTGGATGTGGGAAAGATCAAACAATAATATGTAATTTTTTTATACTATTTCCAGGCACAAGAATTTCACACACAGGTAACAGTGTAACACAGATGAGAAGAAAGATGTGGTTACAGAACATTAAGATCAAGCTAATTGTCTTAGGTATCCTCATTGCATTGATCCTCATTATCGTGTTGTCAGTTTGCCACGTCCTCATTTCCTCAGAACTTGTCAACCATGGTCAAATATATATTGTGGTATTGCATCCTAGTAACACATTCTGAGCATGATCTTGGTCCATATCAATGATATCCAGAGGGAGGAAACGTTAATATCCACTTCAGATAGGTTATAATATGCATATTTTATGCAGTGTTTTTATTAGCATAGAATGATGTATCAATGGGGAGGAAACATTAATATCCACTTTAGATAGGTTATATGCATATTCTGAATTTGTGAGTACTAAGGTAGTAGGTTCTAATTTTTTAGTAATACACTAAAACAATAAGTTTGATTGTTTTAAAAATTCTGAAATGCAATTCTAAATATTTGGTTGATTAAACTGATTAATTTTTTGAAATGCAATTTTGAGTAAGATCGACAAGAATCCACATAGGTTACCTAATAGACAAAGATACAACAATCCCAAATTGTTAATCATGAACATTTTAATCTTAGTTATGCACTTTTTAACCTTAATTATGCACCTTTTAATCTTAATTATGCACTTTAATTTAAAATTGTTAATCATGCACATTATAATCTTAGTTATGCATTTTTTAATCTTAATTGTGCACTTTAATTTGAAATTGTTATGCTGAAAAAAATCGATTTCAAACTCACATCTTTCTGCATAAACTGTGCCAAAGTAACACATCGATTTCAAAAGCCCATCGTGTGTCTCATTCATGCACTTCATGATCTTATTTTTGCATTTTATCATTTTATTCTTACACTTTATGATTTTATTTATGCACTTTATAATCTTAATTGTGCACTTCATATTATTATTCATACATATAGCCCGGGTTATGTTTAGAAGGGTTGGATTCGTTCGGATCTTGCAATTCAAGTATAAGTTGTTTCGAAGACAAAGGGTTAATCTTTTCAAAGAAGGGATTTCTTACCCTAAATTCGCTTATAGTCCATTGGAGACTCGGTGTTCTCACACCGATACCTGTCCTACTTACTAATGCGCGCAAAAACAGTGGAGTCCAAAACAAACATGCACAAACAGAAATACGGTGTACAAAGTTGTCACGACATTGTCGGGTCAAACCATAAGTAATGGAAGCAAAAGGAAAGCGTATGTGAGAGTCAGTCGCTAACTACCGCCATGGTTGAACCCCGTCCAAAGTAGCACTCAGCAATCAAAAGGGGAGGTGGGTACCTGAAACTGTCTACGAAGTCAAGGTTGAGCCACTCATGCGCACCATAAGGCATCATTGAGGCCACAATATTGTTTGTGATAATTCAGTCTTTCCGACGCAACTCTATGGTGGTATCTAGTGTTTGAATCTGATAGTTTCAAATATTTTGTCTTTGCTCATTGGCTCTAGTATTGTTGGTGATAATTCAATAGTTGTTCTTTTTCTTTATTGGTTATTGTTGACGTCTATTATTATCATTTTGTTGTTTTTGGCTATTGTCCTTTTGTAGTTCTAGTAATTTTTCTTTTGTCTTCTTTAGCTGTCTAAAGATATTACCGAAGGTTTTCTTATTCCAATCTTTTACAAGTCTTTTCAGCAACTGATTTTTTCACTACATTAAACATGTAGGAGCCCTCATAGTTTGTTCTCCATGCTTGTGAGACGATGTTCTTGTAATCTTTCTTAGAAAGCCACATTTTCTCAAACTTAAAAGGTCTATTCATTCTTCTATCATTTGTTTGGAGTTATACAAAAATTGGGAAATGGTCTAAGGTCGATAAAGCATGGTTTCTTGTAGGGATATATATTTGGGAACCATTGAAGTATTTGATCTTGTACCAATGTTTTGTCCGACTTTTCATAAATATTGTTTACAACCGTCTTGTCCTTTCTCCATGTGAAATCATTTCCACATGAGGAAATATCCAGCAAATTACATTGATCCTTGAAGGAAATCAATCTATTGGATGTGATCATATTACTATATGAACTCGAGTCACATGAAATCTCAATTGACAAAACAACTTGGTGATACATCGATATTTTGGATCCACCAGACTGTATAAAATCTCGATTGAAGCTTATGAGCACTTGTTAGAAAGCTATTTTAAGTGGATACAACTTCTGTGAAGAACACTTTTGCCATATTAGCCGTGAAGATGGCCAAAAATTCTGTTCTTTACAACAATATGAAATCTGACAGCTTGTTGGAAATGCGTTTATTGAAGACAGAACGCATTCAATGAAACCGAATAAATTAGTACAATCAAGATATATAGTTTAATATGTATTGATGATCTTGAAGGTTGCCAACTCTTCGCCTTTTTGCCCCTTGGTTTCCCACCTCCTTTTCCATCATTTCGACGGACCTTTCATATTATTCGATCAATAAGTGTTTTAGCTAGACTTTGGCCTTTCATTTAGTATTATTTTTCCTATATAAAGAGCTTTTATGCTCACTTATAAATCAGATTTGAGATTAATGAAAAGTGTGTTTCCTTTGAATCGAGATGATTCTAAATTGTTGTTAGTGAGATGCCTTTAACGTCCTCTGATGTGAGATGCCAAAGAGAAACTCATTTGTTGAATCATTACATGTGAGATGCTTGTGATTTATTTCCAAACAAAGACTAAATCATTCGAAAGTGAGATTCCGACGTTTGAGAGAGTGAGTTTTGTAGATCTTGTGGTGAGATGCTCCAAGATCTAGGAATCCACATCCTTGTCTTTTATTACCTATAAATCCCCAAAAATCATCCCCATAAAAAGAGTGTTTCAAAACTCGAGCTTTAGTCGATTGAACCCTCGGGTCGCATCAATTGGTATCGGAGCTAATCGACTCGAGTCCTTAGAGCTTTTCTTATTTGAATTGTTTGTTATTTTCTAACATGTCCAGGAGATCAAAATCATAGTCGTTGTCTGACAACTACATCTGGTGGGCTATTCAAGCATATAATGATGGGCATCTCCACTGGCAAGACATGGATGGTGCTACCTATGATATCGTTGATCAAGAACTCCATAGAAGATATCGAAAGAAAAGAGCTCGGGAGACTGCTCAACAACAAGAAGTCGAACGGAGGGCTGCGTTAGAAGATGTTCGTGTCATAGTAGAAAATCTCATCGTTGAGATAAATACATGGTCACCTCTTAAGAACAACACCCTCCCTGTACCCCATCAGTGGCTCCCTCATCGATGTGTGATTCTTTGGTGCCCATGGCTCCACCGCCCCCTCCTTCGAAGCTCGTAGAGATCGTGGTTCCTACCCCCAATGTCTCTATACCTATTGATGATTCCAAGGCTCTTGGAATCTTAACGCCCATGTCCAAAACATCGCTAATTACCCCAAAATTTCTCAAAATCATGGACAACCCATGGATGGATACCACACCAAAAATTTTGTCATGCTTGCCATTTGTGTTTCCATCAACGACATTCATGGGAGAAGAGGAGAATATTTTGGATTCGAGGAAGAATCCTTTTCAAGGGGGAGAGGATGATGTGATCATATTACTATATGAGCCAGAGTCACATGAAATCTCAATTGACAAAAAAGCTTGGCGATACATCGGCATTTTGGATCCAACAGTATAAAATCCTGATTGAAGCCCATGAGGACTTGTTGCAAATATATTTTAAGTAGCTACAACTTATATGAAGAACACTTTTGCCATATCAACCTTGAAGATGGCCGAAAATGTTGTTCTTTACAACAATATGAAATCTGGCAGCTTGTTGGAAATGCGTTTATTGAAGACAGAATACATTCAATTAAACCGAATAAATTAGTACAATCAAGATACATAGTTTAATATGTATTGATGATCTTGAAGGTTGCCAACTCTTCGCCTTTTTGCCCTTTGGTTTCCCGCCTCCTTTTCTATCATTTCGACGGACCTTTCATATTATCCGCTCAATAAGTGTTTTAGCTAGACTTTGGCCTTTCATTTAGTATTATTTTTCCTATATAAAGAGCTTGTATGCTCACTTATAAATCAGATTTGAGATTAATGAAAAGTGTGTTTCCTTTGAATCGAGATAATTCTAAACTGTTGTTGGCGAGATGCCTTCAACGTCCTCTGAGGTGAGATGCCAAAGAGAAACTCGTTTGTTGAATCATTACATGTGAGATGCTTGTGATTGATTCCCAAACAAAGACTCAAATCATTCGAAAGTGAGATTTCGTCGTTTGAGAAAGTGAGTTTTGTAGATCTTGTGGTGAGATGTCCCAAGATCTAGCAATCCATATCCTTGTCTTTTATTTCCTATAAATCCCCAAAAATCACCCCCACAAAAAAAGTGTTTCAAAACTCGAGCTTTAGTCGATTGATCCCTCGGGTCGCATCACTATCAAAGCGAGTAGGGTGAGAAGAAATACAACCCGCCTTTTCACTAGAGCATTGAATCTCATTGATGAAGATTTCAGGCCTTCGTACGGTCCGCCCTCGATCGATTACCGGCTCTCCATGGTTCGGTTCACGCAATTCGATACTAATTCCGCTGTATGAAAGACTGAAAAAGCTCATCGAAAAGGGTCTAAACCCATTTCTAATCTCAAGAACCGACCCCTTTCTCTGTCGTTCCTTCTCCTATTTATAGGCAAATTGAATTGCCTTTTGCTGTCTTGCCCTCGTGGCCTGCTGTTCAATCTTTACCGACGTCGACCTAGTGTGCCACCCACCTCATGCTTGTGACTCAGCCTAGTGGAATAGCTTCCTAAGTGCATGTTTGTATACCTTAAGTCTTGATCTTATGAGCTGCCACGTTTGCAATGTATATATAATCATATATAAACAGTTGCCGACATACATGTATATATAATATGAATTACTATGATGCTTATATATATATATATATATATATATATATATATATATATATATATATATATATATATATATATATATCTGGGGGTTTAATTTATATAGCAGGAAACCCCTATTCATTTATCTAATTAAGATCGTATAATCTCCTTTTGGTGGAATCACCGTGTTAAATAGTTAGCCCTATTTTTAGGGCATCTTCATAACTCCTCGGACCTCAATCGTGTCTTATGCGATTGGGGTTCGACAAAACGATGCATTTATTCGTATTCTATCCTATCCGCGATCTGAATTTGTTATAGACTCGTGTTATCATGATAATACAATTTTGATTTATCTGACTATCGTGATTCGTGTCATGATTTTTCGATCTAACCTCTAGTGTACTGAATGAGCCACGTGAGTTATTTAGAATCAAGCTCTTGCGTGCTAGAAGAGCCACGTGAGCTAATTCGTGTTCTATCATGTCAAATGGGACACGTGAACTAAATCGATTCAAACTCCAGCATGCCCAGATGAGCCACGTGAATTATTTAGAATCAAGCTCTTGCGTGCTAGAAGAGCCACGCGAGCTAAATTCGTGTTCCATCGTGCCGAACGGGACACGTGAACTAAATTGATTCAAACTCCAGTGTGCACAGATGAGCCACGTGAGTTATTTAGAATCAAGCTCATGCGTGGTAGAATAGCCACGCGAGCTAATTCGTGTTCTATCGTGCCAAACGGGACACGTGAACTAAATTGATTCAAATTCCAGCATGCTCAGATGAGCCACGTGAGTTATTTAGAACCAAGCTCTTGCGTGCTAGAAGAGCCACGCGAGCTAATTCGTGTTCTATCGTGCCAAACGGGACACGTGAACTAAATTGATTTAAACTCCAGCGTGCTTAGATGAGCCACGTGAGTTATTTAGAATCAACCTCTTGCGTGCTAGAAGAGCTACGCGAGCTAATTCGTGTTCTATCGTGCCAAACGGGACACGTGAACTAAATTGATTCAAATTCCAGCGTGCTCGGATGAGCCACGTGAGTTATTTAGAATCAAACTCTTTCGTGCTAGAACAGCCACGCCAGCTAATTCGTGTATTATCGTGCCAAATAGGACACGTGAACTAAATTGATTCAAACTCCAGCGTGCTTAGACGAGCCACGTGAGTTATTTAGAATCAAGCTCTTGCGTGCTAGAAGAGCCACGCGAGCTAATTCGTGTTCCATCGTGCCAAACGGGACACCTGAATAAATATATTCAAACTCCAGCGTCCTCAGATGAGCCACGTGAGTTATTTAGAATCAAGTTCATGCGTGATAGAAGAGCCACGCGAGCTAATTCGTGTTCTATCTTGCCAAACGGGACACGTGAACTAAATTGATTCAAACTCCAGCGTGCTCAGATGAGCCACATGAGTTATTTAGAATCAAGCTCTTGCGTGCTAGAAGAGTCACGCGAGCTAATTCGTGTTCTACCGTCCCAAACGGGACACGTGAACTAAATTGATTCAAACTCCAACGTGCTAAGATGAGCCACGTGAGTTATTTAGAATCAAGCTCTTGCGTGCTAGAACAGCCACGCGAGCCAATTCGTGTTCTATCGTGCCAAATGGGACACGTGAACTAAATTGATTCAAACTCCATTGTGCTTAGATGAGCCACGCGAGTTATTTAGAATCAAACTCTTGCGTGCTAGAAGAGCCACGCGAGCTATTTCGTGTTCTATCGTTCCAAACGGTACACGTGAACTAAATTGATTCAAACTCCAGCGTGCTTAGACGAGCCACGTGAGTTATTTAGAATCAAGCTCTTGCGTGCTAGAAGAGCCACGCGAGCTAATTCGTGTTCCATCGTGCCAAATGGGACACCTGAATAAATAGATTCAAACTCCAGCGTGCTCAGATGAGCCACGTGAGTTATTTAGAATCAAGTTCATGCGTGCTAGAAAAGCCACGCGAGCTAATTCGTGTTCTATCTTGCCAAACGGGACACGTGAACTAAATTGATTCAAACTCTAGCGTGCTCAGATGAGCCACGTGAGTTATTTAGAACCAAGCTCTTGCGTGTTAGAAGAGCCACGCGAGCTAATTCGTGTTCTAACTTGTCAAACGGGACACGTGAACTAAATTGATTCAAACTCCAGCGTACTTAGATGCGCCACGTGAGTTATTTAGAACCAAGCTCTTGCGTGCTAGAAGAGCCATGCGAGCTAATTCGTGTTCTATTGTGCCAAACGGGACACGTGAACTAAATTGATTCAAACTCCAGCGTGCTCAGATGAGCCACGTGAGTTATTTAGAATCAAATTCTTCCGTGCTAGAACAGCCACGCCAGCTAATTCGTGTTCTATCATGCCAAACACGACACGTGAACTAAATTGATTGAAACTCCAGCATGCTCAGACGAGCCACGAGAGTTATTTAGAATCAAGCTCTTGCGTACTAGAAGAGCCATGCGAGCTAATTCGTGTTCCATCGTGCCAAACGGGACACTGAATAAATACATTCAAACTCCAACGTGCTTAGATGAGCCACGTGAGTTATTTAGAATCAAGTTCATGCGTGCTAGAAGAGCCACGCAAGCTAACTCGTGTTATATCTTGCCAAATGAGACACGTGAATTAAATTGATTCAAACTCCAGCGTGCTCAGATGAGCCACGTGAGTTATTTAGAATCAAGCTCTTGCATGCTAGAAGAGCCACGCGAGCTAATTCGTGTTATATCGTGCCAAACGGGACACGTGAACTAAATTGATTCAAACTCCAACGTGCTAAGATGAGCCACGTGAGTTATTTAGAATCAAGCTATTGCGTGCTAGAACAGCCACGCGAGCTAATTCATGTTCTATCATGCCAAATGGGACACGTGAACTAAATTGATTCAAATTTTAGCGTGCTCAGATGAGCAACGCGAGTTATTTAGAATCAAGCTCTTGCATGCTAGATGAGCCACGCGGGCTATTTTGTGTTCTATCATGCCAAATGGGACACGTGAACTAAATTGATTCCAAATCCAGCGTGCTCAGATGAGCCATGGGAGTTATTTAGAATCAAACTCTTGTGTGCTAGAAGAGCCACGCGAGCTAATTCGTGTTCTATCGTGCCAAACGGGACACGTGAACTAAATTGATTCAAACTCCAACGTGCTTAGAAGATCTACGTGAGTTATTTAGAATGAAGCTTATGCGTGCTAGAAGAGCCACGCGATCTAATTCGTGTTCTATCGTGCCAAACGGGACACGTGAACTAAATTGATTCAAATTCCAGCGTGCTTAGATGAGCCACGTGAGTTATTTAGAATCAAGCTCTTGCGTCCTAGAACAGCCACGCGAGCTAATTCGTGTTGTATCGTGCCAAACGGGACACGTGAACTAAATTGATTCAAACTCCAGAGTGTTTAGATGAGCCACGTGAGTTATTTAGAATCAAGCTCTTGCGTGCTAGAAGAGCCACGCGAGGTAATTCGTGTTCTATCGTGCCAAACGGGACACGTGAACTAAATTGATTCAAACTCCAGCGTGCTCAGATGAGCCTCGTGAATTATTAAGAATCAAACTCTTGCGTGCTAGTGTAGCCGCGCGAGCTAATTCGTGTTCTATCGTGCCAAACGGGACACGTGAACTAAATTGATTCAAACTCCAGCGTGCTCAGATGAGCCACGTGAGTTATTTAGAATCAAACTCTTGCGTGCTAGAAGAGCCTCGTGAGCTAATTCGTGTTCCATCGTGCCAAACGGAACACGTGAACTAAATTGATTCAAAATCCAGCGTGCTCAGATGAGGCACGTGAGTTATTTAGAATCAAGTTCTTGCGTGCTAGAAGAGCCACGTGAGCTAATTCGTGTTCCATCGTGCCAAACGGGACACATGAACTAAATTGATTCAAACTCCAGCGTGCTCAGATGAGCCACACGAGTTATTTAGAATCAAGCTCTTGCGTGCTAGAACAACCACGTGAGCTAATTCGTGTTGTATAGTGCCAAACGGGACACGTGAACTAAATTGATTCAAATTCTAACGTGCTCAGATGAGCCATGTGAGTTATTTAGAATCAAGCTCTTGCGTGCTCGAAGACTCACGTCAGCTAATTCGTGTTCTACCGTGCCAAACGGGACACGTGAACTAAATTGATTCTAACTCCAGCGTGCTCAGATGAGCCACGTGAGTTATTTAGAATCAAACTCTTGTGTGCTAGAAGAGCCACGCGAGATAATTCGTGTTCTATGATGCCAAACGGGACACCTGAACTAAATTGATTCAAACTCCGGCGTGCTTAAATGATCCACGTGAGTTATTTAGAATGAAGCTTATGCGTGCTAGAAGAACCACGCGAGCTAATTCGTGTTCTATCGTGCCAAACGAGACACGTGAACTAAATTGATTCAAACTCCAACGTGCTCTGATGAGGCACGTGAGTTATTTAAAATCAAGCTCTTGCGTGCTAGAAGAGCCACGCGGGCTAATTCGTGTTCTATCGTGCCAAACGGGACACGTGAACTAAGGTGATTCAAACTCTAGCGTGCTCAGATGAGCCACGTGAGTTTTTTAGAATCAAACTCTTGCATGCTAGAAGAGCCACGCGAGCTAATTAGTGTACTATCATGCATAGGGGACACGTGAACTAAATTGATTCAAAATCCAGCGTGCTCAGATGAGCCACGTGAGTTATTTAGAATCAAGTTCTTGCGTGCTAGAAGAGCCACGTGAGCTAATTCGTTTTCCATCGTGCCAAACGGGACACGTGAACTAAATTGATTCAAACTCCAGCGTGCTTAGATGAGCCACGTGAGTTATTTAGAATCAAGCTCTTGCGTGCTAGAACAGCCACGCGAGCTAATTCGTGTTTTATCGTGCCAAACGGGACACGTGAATTAAATTGATTCAAACTCCAGAGTGCTCAGATGAGCCACGTGAGTTATTTAGAATCAAGCTCTTGCATGCTAGAAGAGCCACGCGAGGTAATTCGTGTTCTATCGTGCCAAACGGGACACGTGAACTAAATTGATTCAAACTCCTGCGTGCTCAGATGAGCCTCGTGAGTTATTTAGAATCAAACTCTTGCGTGCTAGTGGTCCCGCGCGAGCTAATTCGTGTTCTATCGTCCCAAACGGGACACGTGAAGTAAATTGATTCAAACTCCAGCGTGCTCAGATGAGCCACGTGAGTTATTTAGCATCAAACTTTTACGTGCTAGAAGAGCCACGCGAGCTAATTCGTGTTCTATCGTGCCAAACGGGACGCGTGAACTAAATTGATTCAAAATCCAGCGTGCTCAGATGAGGCACGTGAGTTATTTAGAATCAAGTTCTTGCGTGCTAGAGGAGCCACATGAGCTAATTCGTGTTCCATCGTGCCAAACGGGACACATGAACTAAATGGATTCAAACTCCAGTGGCTCAGATGAGCCACGCGAGTTATTTAGAATCAAGCTCTTGCGTGCTAGAACAGCCACGCGAGCTAATTCGTCTTGTATCGTGCCAAACGGGACACGTGACCTAAATTGATTCAAACTCAAACGTGCTCAGATGAGCCACGTGAGTTATTTAGAATCAAGCTCTTGCGTGCTAGAAGAGTCACGCCAGCTAATTCGTGTTCTACCGTGCCAAACGGGACACGTGAACTAAATTGATTCCAACTCCAGCGTGCTCAGATGAGCCACGGGAATTATTTAGAATCAAACTCTTGTGTGCTAGAAGAGCCACGCGAGCTAATTCGTATTCTATCGTGCCAAACGGGACACGTGAACTAAATTGATTCAAAATCCAGCGTGCTCAGATGAGGCACGTGAGTTATTTAGAATGAAGTTCTTGCTTGCTAGAAGAGCCACGTGAGCTAATTCGTATTCCATCGTGCCAAACGGGACACGTGAACTAAATTGATTCAAACTCCAACGTGCTTAGATGAGCCACGTGAGTTATTTAGAATCAAGCTCTTGCGTGCTAGAACAGCCACGCGAGCTAATTCGTGTTCTATCGTGCCAAACGGGACACGTGAACTAAATTGATTCAAACTCCAGAGTGCTCAGATGAGCCACGTGAGTTATTTAGAATCAAGCTCTTGCATGCTAGAAGAGCCACGCGAGGTAATTCGTGTTCTATCGTGCCAAACGGGACACGTGAACTAAATTGATTCAAACTCCAGCGTGCTCAGATGAGCCTCGTGAGTTATTTAGAATCAAACTCTTGCGTGCTAGTGGTGCCGCGCGAGCTAATTCGTGTTCTATCGTGCCAAACGGGACACGTGAAGTAAATTGATTCAAACTCCAGCGTGCTCAGATGAGCCACGTGAGTTATTTAGAATCAAACTTTGCGTGCTAGAAGAGCCACGCGAGCTAATTCGTGTTCTATCGTGCCAAACGGGACGCGTGAACTAAATTGATTCAAAATCCAGCGTGCTCAGATGAGGCACGTGAGTTATTTAGAATCAAGTTCTTGCGTGCTAGAAGAGCCACATAAGCTAATTCGTGTTCCATCGTGCCAAACGGGACACATGAACTAAATGGATTCAAACTCCAGCGTGCTCAGATGAGCCACGCGAGTTATTTAGAATCAAGCTCTTGCGTGCTAGAACAGCCACGCGGGCTAATTCGTCTTGTATCGTGCCAAATGGGACACGTGAACTAAATTGATTCAAACTCAAACGTGCTCAGATGAGCCACGTGAGTTATTTAGAATCAAGCTCTTGCGTGCTAGAAGAGTCACGCCAGCTAATTCGTGTTCTACCGTGCCAAACGGGACACGTGAACTAAATTGATTCCAACTCCAGCGTGCTCAGATGAGCCACGGGAATTATTTAGAATCAAACTCTTGTGTGCTAGAAGAGCCACGCGAGCTAAGTCGTGTTCTATCGTGCCAAACGGGACACGTGAACTAAATTGATTCAAACTCCAGCGTGCTTAGATGATCCACGTGAGTTATTTAGAATGAAGCTTATGCGTCCTAGAAGAGCCACGCGAGCTAATTCGTGTTCTATTGTGCCAAACGGGACACGTGAACTAAATTGATTCAAACTCCAGCGTGCTCAGATGAGGCACGTGAGTTATTTAAAATCAAGCTCTTGCGTGCTAGAAGAGCTACGCGAGCTAATTCGTGTTCTATCGTGCCAAACGGGACACGTGAACTAAGGTGATTCAAACTCTAGCGTGCTCAGATGAGCCACGTGAGTTTTTTAGAATCAAACTCTTGCATTCTAGAAGAGCCACGCGAGCTAATTCGTGTTCTATCATGCCAAAGGGGACACGTGAACTAAATTTATTCAAAATCCAGCGTGCTCAGATGAGCCACGTGACTTATTTAGAATCAAGTTCTTGCGTTCTAGAAGAGCCACGTGAGCTAATTCGTGTTCCATCGTGCCAAACGGGACACGTGAACCAAAAATATTCAAACTCCAGCGTGCTTAGATGAGCCACGTGAGTTATTTAGAATCAAACTCTTGCGTGCTAGAACAGCCATGCGAGCTAATTCGTGTTCTATCGTGCCAAACGGGACATGTGAACTAAATTGAGTCAAACTTCAGAGTGCTCAGATGAGTCACGTGAGTTATTTAGAATCAAGCTCTTACGTGCTAGAAGAGCCACGCGAGGTAATTCGTGTTCCATCGTGCCAAACGGGACACGTGAACTAAATTGATTCAAACTCCAGCGTGCTCGGATGAGACTCGTGATTTATTTAGAATCAAACTCTTGCGTGCTAGTGGAGCCGCGCGAGCTAATTCGTGTTCTATCGTGCCAAACGGGACACGTGAACTAAATTGATTCAAACTCCAACGTGCTCAGATGAGCGACATTAGTTATTTAGAATCAAGCTCTTGCGTGCTATAAGAGCCACGCGAGCTAATTCATGTTCCATCGTGCCAAACGGGACACGTGAACTAAATTGATTCAAACTCCAGCGTGCTCAGATGAGCCTCGTGAGTTATTTAGAATCAAGTTCTTGCGTGCTAGAAGATCCACGCGAGGTAATTCGTGTTCTATCGTGCAAAACGGGACACGTGAACTAAATTGATTCAAACTCCAGCGTGCTTAGATGATCCACATGAGTTATTTAGAATGAAGCTTATGCGTGCTAGAAGAGCCACGAGAGCTAATTCATGTTCTATCGTGCCAAACGGGACACGTGAACTAAATTGATTCAAACTCCAGCGTGCTCAGATGAGGCACGTGAGTTATTTAGAATCAAGCTCTTGCGTGCTAGAGAGCCACGCGAGCTAATTCGTGTTCTATCGTGCCAAACGGGACACGTGAACTAAGGTGATTCAAACTCAAGCGTGCTCAGATGAGCCACGTGAGTTATTTAGAATCAAACTCTTGTGTGTTAGAAGAGCCACGCGAGCTAATTCGTGTTCTATCCTGCCAAAGTGGACACGTGAACTAAATTGATTGAAAATCCAGCGTGCTCAGATGAGCCACATGAGTTATTTAGAATCAAGTTCTTGCGTGCTAGAAGAGCCACGTGAGCTAATTCGTATTCCATCGTGCCAAACGGGACACGTGAATTAAATTGATTCAAACTCCAACGTGCTTAGATGAGCCACGTGAGTTATTTAGAATCAAGCTCTTGCGTGCTAGAACAGCCACGCGAGCTAATTCGTGTTCTATCGTGCCAAACGGGACACGTGAACTAAATTGATTCAAACTCCAGAGTTCTCAGATGAGCCACGTGAGTTATTTAGAATCAAGCTCTTGCATGCTAGAAGAGCCACGCAAGGTAATTCGTGTTCTATCGTGCCAAACGGGACACGTGAACTAAATTGATTCAAACTCCAGCGTGCTCAGATGAGCCTCGTGAGTTATTTAGAATCAAACTCTTGCGTGCTAGTGGTGCCGCGCGAGCTAATTCGTGTTCTATCGTGCCAAACGGGACACGTGAAGTAAATTGATTCAAACTCCAGCGTGCTCAGATGAGCCACGGGAATTATTTAGAATCAAACTCTTGTGTGCTAGAAGAGCCACGCGAGCTAAGTCGTGTTCTATCGTGTCAAACGGGACACGTGAACTAAATTGATTCAAACTCCAGCGTGCTTGGATGATCCACGTGAGTTATTTAGAATGAAGCTTATGCGTCCTAGAAGAGCCACGCGAGCTAATTCGTGTTCTATTGTGCCAAACGGGACACGTGAACTAAATTGATTCAAACTCCAGCGTGCTCAGATGAGGCACGTGAGTTATTTAAAATCAAGCTCTTGCGTGCTAGAGGAGCCACGCGAGCTATTTCGTGTTCTATCGTTCCAAACGGTACACGTGAACTAAATTGATTCAAACTCCAGCGTGCTTAGACGAGCCGAGTGAGTTATTTAGAATCAAGCTCTTGCGTGCTAGAAGAGCCACGCGAGCTAATTCGTGTTCCATCGTGCCAAATGGGACACCTGAATAAATCGATTCAAACTCCAGCGTGCTCAAATGAGCCACGTGAGTTATTTAGAATCAAGTTCATGCGTGCTAGAAAAGCCATGCGAGCTAATTCGTGTTCTATCTTGCCAAACGGGACACGTGAACTAAATTGATTCAAACTCCAGTGTGCTCAGATGAGCCACGTGAGTTATTTAGAATCAAATTCTTCCGTGCTAGAACAGCCACGCCAGCTAATTCGTGTTCTATCATGCCAAACGGGACACGTGAACTAAATTGATTCAAACTCCAGCATGCTCAGACGAGCCACGAGATTTATTTAGAATCAAGCTCCTGCGTGCTAGAAGAGCCACGCGAGCTAATTCGTGTTCCATCGTGCCAAACGGGAGACTGAATAAATACATTCAAACTCCAACGTGCTTAGATGAGCCACGTGAGTTATTTAGAATCATGTTCATGCGTGCTAGAAGAGCCACGCGAGCTAACTCGTGTTATATCTTGCCAAATGAGACACGTGAATTAAATTGATTCAAACTCCAGCGTGCTCAGATGAGCCACGTGAGTTATTTAGAATCAAGCTCTTGCGTGCTAGAGAGCCACGCGAGCTAATTCGTGTTCTATCGTGCCAAACGGGACACGTGAACTAAGGTGATTCAAACTCTAGCGTGCTCAGATGAGCCACGTGAGTTATTTAGAATCAAACTCTTGTGTGTTAGAAGAGCCACGCGAGCTAATTCGTGTTCTATCCTGCCAAAGTGGACACGTGAACTAAATTGATTGAAAATCCAGCGTGCTCAGATGAGCCACATGAGTTATTTAGAATCAAGTTCTTGCGTGCTAGAAGAGCCACGTGAGCTAATTCGTATTCCATCGTGCCAAACGGGACACGTGAACTAAATTGATTCAAACTCCAGCGTGCTTAGATGAGCCACGTGAGTTATTTAGAATCAAGCTCTTGCGTGCTAGAACAGCCACGCGAGCTAATTCGTGTTCTATCGTGCCAAACGGGACACGTGAACTAAATTGATTCAAACTCCAGAGTTCTCAGATGAGCCACGTGAGTTATTTAGAATCAAGCTCTTGCATGCTAGAAGAGCCACGCAAGGTAATTCGTGTTCTATCGTGCCAAACGGGACACGTGAACTAAATTGATTCAAACTCCAGCGTGCTCAGATGAGCCTCGTGAGTTATTTAGAATCAAACTCTTGCGTGCTAGTGGTGCCGCGCGAGCTAATTCGTGTTCTATCGTGCCAAACGGGACACGTGAAGTAAATTGATTCAAACTCCAGCGTGCTCAGATGAGCCACGGGAATTATTTAGAATCAAACTCTTGTGTGCTAGAAGAGCCACGCGAGCTAAGTCGTGTTCTATCGTGCCAAACGGGACACGTGAACTAAATTGATTCAAACTCCAGCGTGCTTGGATGATCCACGTGAGTTATTTAGAATGAAGCTTATGCGTCCTAGAAGAGCCACGCGAGCTAATTCGTGTTCTATTGTGCCAAACGGGACACGTGAACTAAATTGATTCAAACTCCAGCGTGCTCAGATGAGGTACGTGAGTTATTTAAAATCAAGCTCTTGCGTGCTAGAAGAGCCACGCGAGCTATTTCGTGTTCTATCGTTCCAAACGGTACACGTGAACTAAATTGATTCAAACTCCAGCGTGCTTAGACGAGCCGAGTGAGTTATTTAGAATCAAGCTCTTGCGTGCTAGAAGAGCCACGCGAGCTAATTCGTGTTCCATCGTGCCAAATGGGACACCTGAATAAATCGATTCAAACTCCAGCGTGCTCAGATGAGCCACGTGAGTTATTTAGAATCAAGTTCATGCGTGCTAGAAAAGCCACGCGAGCTAATTCGTGTTCTATCTTGCCAAACGGGACACGTGAACTAAATTGATTCAAACTCTAGCGTGCTCAGATGAGCCACGTGAGTTATTTAGAACCAAGCTCTTGCGTGCTAGAAGAGCCACGCGAGCTAATTCGTGTTCTAACTTGTCAAACGGGACACGTGAACTAAATTGATTCAAACTCCAGCGTACTTAGATGCGCCACGTGAGTTATTTAGAACCAAGCTCTTGCGTTCTAGAAGAGCCATGCGAGCTAATTCGTGTTCTATTGTGCCAAACGGGACACGTGAACTAAATTGATTCAAACTCCAGTGTGCTCAGATGAGCCACGTGAGTTATTTAGAATCAAATTCTTCCGTGCTAGAACAGCCACGCCAGCTAATTCGTGTTCTATCATGCCAAACGGGACACGTGAACTAAATTGATTCAAACTCCAGCATGCTCAGACGAGCCACGAGATTTATTTAGAATCAAGCTCTTGCGTGCTAGAAGAGCCACGCGAGCTAATTCGTCTTCCATCGTGCCAAACGGGAGACTGAATAAATACATTCAAACTCCAACGTGCTTAGATGAGCCACGTGAGTTATTTAGAATCAAGTTCATGCGTGCTAGAAGAGCCACGCGAGCTAACTCGTGTTATATCTTGCCAAATGAGACACGTGAATTAAATTGATTCAAACTCCAGTGTGCTTAGATGAGCCACGTGAGTTATTTAGAATCAAGCTCTTGCGTGCTAGAGAGCCACGCGAGCTAATTCGTGTTCTATCGTGCCAAACGGGACACGTGAACTAAGGTGATTCAAACTCTAGCGTGCTCAGATGAGCCACGTGAGTTATTTAGAATCAAACTCTTGTGTGTTAGAAGAGCCACGCGAGCTAATTCGTGTTCTATCCTGCCAAAGTGGACACGTGAACTAAATTGATTGAAAATCCAGCGTGCTCAGATGAGCCACATGAGTTATTTAGAATCAAGTTCTTGCGTGCTAGAAGAGCCACGTGAGCTAATTCGTATTCCATCGTGCCAAACGGGACACGTGAACTAAATTGATTCAAACTCCAGCGTGCTTAGATGAGCCACGTGAGTTATTTAGAATCAAGCTCTTGCGTGCTAGAAGAGCCACGCGAGCTAATTCGTGTTCTATCGTGCCAAACGGGACACGTGAACTAAATTGATTCAAACTCCAGAGTTCTCAGATGAGCCACGTGAGTTATTTAGAATCAAGCTCTTGCATGCTAGAAGAGCCACGCAAGGTAATTCGTGTTCTATCGTGCCAAACGGGACACGTGAACTAAATTGATTCAAACTCCAGCGTGCTCAGATGAGCCTCGTGAGTTATTTAGAATCAAACTCTTGCGTGCTAGTGGTGCCGCGCGAGCTAATTCGTGTTCTATCGTGCCAAACGGGACACGTGAAGTAAATTGATTCAAACTCCAGCGTGCTCAGATGAGCCACGGGAATTATTTAGAATCAAACTCTTGTGTGCTAGAAGAGCCACGCGAGCTAAGTCGTGTTCTATCGTGCCAAACGGGACACGTGAACTAAATTGATTCAAACTCCAGCGTGCTTGGATGATCCACGTGAGTTATTTAGAATGAAGCTTATGCGTCCTAGAAGAGCCACGCGAGCTAATTCGTGTTCTATTGTGCCAAACGGGACACGTGAACTAAATTGATTCAAACTCCAGCGTGCTCAGATGACGCACGTGAGTTATTTAAAATCAAGCTCTTGCGTGCTAGAAGAGCCACGCGAGCTATTTCGTGTTCTATCGTTCCAAACGGTACACGTGAACTAAATTGATTCAAACTCCAGCATGCTTAGACGAGCCACGTGAGTTATTTAGAATCAAGCTCTTGCGTGCTAGAAGAGCCACGCGAGCTAATTCGTGTTCCATCGTGCCAAATGGGACACCTGAATAAATAGATTCAAACTCCAGCGTGCTCAGATGAGCCACGTGAGTTATTTAGAATCAAGTTCATGCGTGCTAGAAAAGCCACACGAGCTAATTCGTGTTCTATCTTGCCAAACGGGACACGTGAACTAAATTGATTCAAACTCTAGCGTGCTCAGATGAGCCACGTGAGTTATTTAGAACCAAGCTCTTGCGTGCTAGAAGAGCCACGCGAGCTAATTCGTGTTCTAACTTGTCAAACGGGACACGTGAACTAAATTGATTCAAACTCCAGCGTACTTAGATGCGCCACGTGAGTTATTTAGAACCAAGCTCTTGCGTGCTAGAAGAGCCATGCGAGCTAATTCGTGTTCTATTGTGCCAAACGGGACACGTGAACTAAATTGATTCAAACTCCAGTGTGCTCAGATGAGCCACGTGAGTTATTTAGAATCAAATTCTTCCGTGCTAGAACAGCCACGCCAGCTAATTCGTGTTCTATCATGCCAAACGGGACACGTGAACTAAATTGATTCAAACTCCAGCATGCTCAGACGAGCCACGAGATTTATTTAGAATCAAGCTCTTGCGTGCTAGAAGAGCCACGCGAGCTAATTCGTGTTCCATCGTGCCAAACGGGAGACTGAATAAATACATTCAAACTCCAACGTGCTTAGATGAGCCACGTGAGTTATTTAGAATCAAGTTCATGCGTGCTAGAGGAGCCACGCGAGCTAACTCGTGTTATATCTTGCCAAATGAGACACGTGAATTAAATTGATTCAAACTCCAGCGTGCTCAGATGAGCCACGTGAGTTATTTAGAATCAAGCTCTTGCATGCTAGAAGAGCCACGCGAGCTAATTCGTGTTCTATCGTGCCAAACGGGACACGTGAACTAAATTGATTCAAACTCCAACATGCTAAGATGAGCCACGTGAGTTATTTAGAATCAAGCTATTGCGTGCTAGAACAGCCACGCGAGCTAATTCGTGTTCTATCATGCCAAATGGAACACGTGAACTAAATTGATTCAAACTTCAGCGTGCTCAGATGAGCAACGCGAGTTATTTAGAATCAAGCTCTTGCATACTAGATGAGCCACGCGGGCTATTTTGTGTTCTATCATGCCAAATGGGACACATGAACTAAATTGATTCCAAATCCAGCGTGCTCAGATGAGCCACGGGAGTTATTTAGAATCAAACTTTTGTGTGCTAGAAGAGCCACGCGAGCTAATTCGTGTTCTATCGTGCCAAACGGGACACGTGAACTAAATTGATTCAAACTCCAACGTGCTTAGAAGATCTACGTGAGTTATTTAGAATGAAGCTTATGCGTGCTAGAAGAGCCACGCGAGCTAATTCGTGTTCTATCGTGCCAAACGGGACACGTGAACTAAATTGATTCAAATTCCAGCATGCTTAGATGAGCCACGTGAGTTATTTAGAATCAAGCTCTTGCGTCCTAGAACAGCCACGCGAGCTAATTCGTGTTGTATCGTGCCAAACGGGACACGTGAACTAAATTGATTCAAACTCCAGAGTGTTTAGATGAGCCACGTGAGTTATTTAGAATCAAGCTCTTGCGTGCTAGAAGAGCCACGCGAGGTAATTCGTGTTCAATCGTGCCAAACGGGACACGTGAACTAAATTGATTCAAACTCCAGCGTGCTCAGATGAGCCTCATGAGTTATTAAGAATCAAACTCTTGCGTGCTAGTGGAGCCGCGCGAGCTAATTCGTGTTCTATCGTGCCAAACGGGACACGTGAACTAAATTGATTCAAAATCCAGCGTGCTCAGATGAGCCACGTGAGTTATTTAGAATCAAACTCTTGCGTGCTAGAAGAGCCACGCGAGCTAATTCGTGTTCTATCGTGCCAAACGGGACACGTGAACTAAATTGATTCAAAATCCAGCGTGCTCAGATGAGGCACGTGAGTTATTTAGAATCAAGTTCTTGCGTGCTAGAAGAGCCACGTGAGCTAATTCGTGTTCCATCGTGCCAAACGGGACACATGAACTAAATTGATTCAAACTCCAGCGTGCTCAGATGAGCCACAGGAGTTATTTAGAATCAAGCTCTTGCGTGCTAGAACAGCCACGCGAGCTAATTCGTGTTGTATCGTGCCAAACGGGACACGTGAACTAAATTGATTCAAATTCTAACGTGCTCAGATGAGCCATGTGAGTTATTTAGAATCAAGCTCTTGCGTGCTAGAAGACTCACGTCTGCTAATTCGTGTTCTACCGTGCCAAACGGGACACGTGAACTAAATTGATTCCAACTCCAGCGTGCTCAGATGAGCCACGGGAGTTATTTAGAATCAAACTCTTGTGTGCTAGAAGAGCCACGCGAGATAATTCATGTTCTATCATGCCAAACGGGACACCTGAACTAAATTGATTCAAACTCCGGCGTGCTTAAATGATCCACGTGAGTTATTTAGAATGAAGCTTATGCGTGCTAGAAGAACCACGCGAGCTAATTCGTGTTCTATCGTGCCAAACGGGACACGTGAACTAAATTGATTCAAACTCCAACGTGCTCTGATGAGGCACGTGAGTTATTTAAAATCAAGCTCTTGCGTGCTAGAAGAGCCACGCGAGCTAATTCGTGTTCTATCGTGCCAAACGGGACACGTGAACTAAGGTGATTCAAACTCTAGCGTGCTCATATGAGCCACGTGAGTTTTTTAGAATCAAACTCTTGCATGCTAGAAGAGCCACGCGAGCTAATTAGTGTACTATCATGCCAAAGGGGACACGTGAACTAAATTGATTCAAAATCCAGCGTGCTCAGATGAGCCACGTGAGTTATTTAGAATCAAGTTCTTGCGTGCTAGAAGAGCCACGTGAGCTAATTCGTATTCCATCGTGCCAAACGGGACACGTGAACTAAATTGATTCAAACTCCAGCGTGCTTAGATGAGCCACGTGAGTTATTTAGAATCAAGCTCTTGCGTGCTAGAACAGCCACGCGAGCTAATTCGTGTTCTATCGTGCCAAACGGGACACGTGAACTAAATTGATTCAAACTCCTGCGTGCTTAGATGAGCCTCGTGAGTTATTTAGAATCAAACTCTTGCGTGCTAGTGGTCCCGCGCGAGCTAATTCGTGTTCTATCGTCCCAAACGGGACACGTGAAGTAAATTGATTCAAACTCCAGCGTGCTCAGATGAGCCACGTGAGTTATTTAGAATCAAACTTTTGCGTGCTAGAAGAGCCACGCGAGCTAATTCGTGTTCTATCGTGCCAAACGGGACGCGTGAACTATATTGATTCAAAATCCAGCGTGCTCAGATGAGGCACGTGAGTTATTTAGAATCAAGTTCTTGCGTGCTAGAGGAGCCACATGAGCTAATTCGTGTTCCATCGTGCCAAACGGGACACATGAACTAAATGGATTCAAACTCCAGCGTGCTCAGATGAGCCACGCGAGTTATTTAGAATCAAGCTCTTGCGTGCTAGAACAGCCACGCGAGCTAATTCGTCTTGTATCGTGCCAAACGGGACACGAGACCTAAATTGATTCAAACTCAAACGTGCTCAGATGAGCCACGTGAGTTATTTAGAATCAAGCTCTTGCGTGCTAGAAGAGTCACGCCAGCTAATTCGTGTTCTACCGTGCCAAACGGGACACGTGAACTAAATTGATTCCAACTCCAGCGTGCTCAGATGAGCCACGGGAATTATTTAGAATCAAACTCTTGTGTGCTAGAAAAGCCACGCGAGCTAATTCGTATTCTATCGTGCCAAACGGGACACGTGAACTAAATTGATTCAAAATCCAGCGTGCTCAGATGCGGCACGTGAGTTATTTAGAATCAAGTTCTTGCGTGCTAGAAGAGCCACGTGAGGTAATTCGTATTCCATCGTGCCAAACGGGACACGTGAACTAAATTGATTCAAACTCCAGCGTGCTTAGATGAGCCACGTGAGTTATTTAGAATCAAGCTCTTGCGTGCTAGAACAGCCACGCGAGCTAATTCGTGTTCTATCGTGCCAAACGGGACACGTGAACTAAATTGATTCAAACTCCAGAGTGCTCAGATGAGCCACGTGAGTTATTTAGAATCAAGCTCTTGCATGCTAGAAGAGCCACGCGAGGTAATTCGTGTTCTATCGTGCCAAACGGGACACGTGAACTAAATTGATTCAAACTCCAGCGTGCTCAGATGAGCCTCGTGAGTTATTTAGAATCAAACTCTTGCGTGCTAGTGGTGCCGCGCGAGCTAATTCGTGTTCTATCGTGCCTAACGGGACACGTGAAGTAAATTGATTTAAACTCCAGCGTGCTCAGATGAGCCACGTGAGTTATTTAGAATCAAGCTCTTGCGTGCTAGAAGAGCCACGCGAGCTAATTCGTGTTCTATCGTGCCAAACGGGACACGTGAACTAAGGTGATTCAAACTCTAGCGTGCTCAGATGAGCCACGTGAGTTATTTAGAATCAAACTCTTGTGTGCTAGAAGAGCCACGCGAGCTAATTCGTGTTCTATCCTGCCAAAGTGGACACGTGAACTAAATTGATTGAAAATCCAGCGTGCTCAGATGAGCCACGCGAGATATTTAGAATCAAGCTCTTGCGTGCTAGAACAGCCACGTGAGCTAATTCGTCTTGTATCGTGCCAAACGGGACACGTGAACTAAATTGATTCAAACTCAAACGTGCTCAGATGAGCCATGTGAGTTATTTAGAATCAAGCTCTTGCGTGCTAGAAGAGTCACGCCATCTAATTCGTGTTCTACTGTGCCAAACGGGACACGTGAACTAAGGTGATTCCAACTCCAGCGTGCTCAGATGAGCCACGGGAATTATTTAGAATCAAACTCTTGTGTGCTAGAAGAGCCACGCGAGCTAAGTCGTGTTCTATCGTGCCAAACGGGATACGTGAACTAAATTGATTCAAAATCCAGCGTGCTTAGATGATCCACGTGAGTTATTTAGAATGAAGCTTATGCGTCCTAGAAGAGCCACGCGAGCTAATTCGTGTTCTATTGTGCCAAACGGGACACGTGAACTAAATTGATTCAAACTCCAGCGTGCTCAGATGAGGCACGTGAGTTATTTAAAATCAAGCTCTTGCGTGCTTGAAGAGCTACGCGAGCTAATTCGTGTTCTATCGTGCCAAACGGGACACATGAACTAAGGTGATTCAAACTCTAGCGTGCTCAGATGAGCCACGTGAGTTTTTTAGAATCAAACTCTTGCATTCTAGAAGAGCCACGCGAGCTAATTCGTGTTCTATCATGCCAAAGGGGACACGTGAACTAAATTGATTCAAACTCCAGCGTGCTCGGATGAGCCTCGTGAGTTATTTAGAATCAAACTCTTGCGTGCTAGTGGAGCCGCGCGAGCTAATTCGTGTTCTATCGTGCCAAACGGGACACGTGAACTAAATTGATTCAAACTCCAGCGTGCTCAGATGAGCGCCATAAGTTATTTAGAATCAAGCTCTTGCGTGCTATAAGAGCCACGCGAGCTAATTCATGTTCCATCGTGCCAAACGGGACACGTGAACTAAATTGATTCAAACTCCAGCGTGCTCAGATGAGCCTCGTGAGTTATTTAGAATCAAGTTCTTGCGTGCTAGAAGATCCACGCGAGGTAATTCGTGTTCTATCGTGCAAAACGGGACACGTGAACTAAATTGATTCAAACTCCAGCGTGCTTAGATGATCCACATGAGTTATTTAGAATGAAGCTTATGCGTGCTAGAAGAGCCACGAGAGCTAATTCGTGTTCTATCGTGCCAAACGGGACACGTGAACTAAATTGATTCAAACTCCAGCGTGCTCAGATGAGGCACGTGAGTTATTTAGAATCAAGCTCTTGCGTGCTAGAAGAGCCACGCGAGCTAATTCGTGTTCTATCGTGCCAAACGGGACACGTGAACTAAGGTGATTCAAACTCTAGCGTGCTCAGATGAGCCACGTGAGTTATTTAGAATCAAACTCTTGTGTGCTAGAAGAGCCACGCAAGCTAATTCGTGTTCTATCCTGCCAAAGTGGACACGTGAACTAAATTGATTGAAAATCCAGCGTGCTCAGATGAGCCACGAGTTATTTAGAATCAAGTTCTTGCGTGCTAGAAGAGCCACGTGAGCTAATTCGTGTTCCATCGTGCCAAATGGGACACGTGAACTAAATTGATTCAAACTCCAGCGTGCTCAGATGAGCCTCGTGAGTTATTTAGAATCAAACTCTTCTTTACTAGAAGAGCCACGCGAGCTAATTCGTGTTCTATCGTGCCAAACGGGTCACGTGAACTAAGGTGATTCAAACTCTAGCGTGCTCAGATGAGCCACGTGAGTTATTTAGAATCAAACTCTTGCATGCTAGAAGAGCCACGTGAGCTAATTCGTGTTCCATCGTGCCAAACGGGACACGTGAACCAAAAATATTCAAACTCCAGCGTGCTTAGATGAGCCACGTGAGTTATTTAGAATCAAGCTCTTGCGTGCTAGAACAGCCATGCGAGCTAATTCGTGTTCTATCGTGCGAAACGGGACATGTGAACTAAATTGAGTCAAACTCCAGAGTGCTCAGATGAGTCACGTGAGTTATTTAGAATTAAGCTCTTACGTGCTAGAAGAGCCACGCGAGCTAATTCGTGTTCTATCGTGCCAAACGGGACACGTGAACTAAGGTGATTCAAACTCTAGCGTGCTCAGATGAGCTACGTGAGTTTTTTAGAAATAAACTCTTGCATTCTAGAAGAGCCACGCGAGCTAATTCGTGTTCTATCGTGCCAAACGGGACACGTGAACTAAGGTGATTCAAACTCTAGCGTGCTCAGATGAGCTACGTGAGTTTTTTAGAAATAAACTCTTGCATTCTAGAAGAGCCACGCGAGCTAATTCGTGTTCTATCATGCCAAAGGGGACACGTGAACTAAATTTATTCAAAATCCAGCGTGCTCAGATGAGCCACGTGACTTATTTAGAATCAAGTTCTTGCGTTCTAGAAGAGCCACGTGAGCTAATTCGTGTTCCATCGTGCCAAACGGGACACGTGAACCAAAAATATTCAAACTCCAGCGTGCTTAGATGAGCCACATGAGTTATTTAGAATCAAGCTCTTGCGTGCTAGAACAGCCATGCGAGCTAATTCGTGTTCTATCGTGCCAAACGGGACATGTGAACTAAATTGAGTCAAACTCCAGAGTGCTCAGATGAGTCACGTGAGTTATTTAGAATCAAGCTCTTACGTGCTAGAAGAGCCACGCGAGGTAATTCGTGTTCCATCGTGCCAAACGGGACACGTGAACTAAATTGATTCAAACTCCAGCGTGCTCGGATGAGCATCGTGAGTTATTTAGAATCAAACTCTTGCGTGCTAGTGGAGCCGCGCGAGCTAATTCGTGTTCTATCGTGCCAAACGGGACACGTGAACTAAATTGATTCAAACTCCAACGTGCTCAGATGAGCGACATGAGTTATTTAGAATCAAGCTCTTGCGTGCTATAAGAGCCACGCGAGCTAATTCATGTTCCATCGTACCAAACGGGACACGTGAACTAAATTGATTCAAACTCCAGCGTGCTCAGATGAGCCTCGTGAGTTATTTAGAATCAAGTTCTTGCGTGCTAGAAGATCCACGCGAGGTAATTCGTGTTCTATCGTGCAAAACGGGACACGTGAACTAAATTGATTCAAACTCCAGCGTGCTTAGATGATCCACATGAGTTATTTAGAATGAAGCTTATGCGTGCTAGAAGAGCCACGAGAGCTAATTCGTGTTCTATCGTGCCAAACGGGACACGTGAACTAAATTGATTCAAACTCCAGCGTGCTCAGATGAGGCACGTGAGTTATTTAGAATCAAGCTCTTGCGTGCTAGAAGAGCCACGCGAGCTAATTCGTATTCTATCGTGCCAAACGGGACACGTGAACTAAGGTGATTCAAACTCTAGCGTGCTCAGATGAGCCACGTGAGTTATTTAGAATCAAACTCTTGTGTGCTAGAAGAGCCACGCAAGCTAATTCGTGTTCTATCCTGCCAAAGTGGACACATGAACTAAATTGATTGAAAATCCAGCGTGCTCAGATGAGCCACGTGAGTTATTTAGAATCAAGTTCTTGCGTGCTAGAAGAGCCACGTGAGCTAATTCGTGTTCCATCGTGCCAAACGGGACACGTGAACTAAATTGATTCAAACTCCAGCGTGCTCAGATGAGCCTCGTGAGTTATTTAGAATCAAACTCTTCTGTACTAGAAGAGCCACGCGAGCTAATTCGTGTTCTATCGTGCCAAACGGGTCACGTGAACTAAGGTGATTCAAACTCTAGCGTGCTCAGATGAGCCACGTGAGTTATTTAGAATCAAACTCTTGCATGCTAGAAGAGCCACGTGAGCTAATTCGTGTTCCATCGTGCCAAACGGGACACGTGAACCAAAAATATTCAAACTCCAGCGTGCTTAGATGAGCCACGTGAGTTATTTAGAATCAAGCTCTTGCGTGCTAGAACAGCCATGCGAGCTAATTCGTGTTCTATCGTGCGAAACGGGACATGTGAACTAAATTGAGTCAAACTCCAGAGTGCTCAGATGAGTCACGTGAGTTATTTAGAATTAAGCTCTTACGTGCTAGAAGAGCCACGCGAGCTAATTCGTGTTCTATCGTGCCAAACGGGACACGTGAACTAAGGTGATTCAAACTCTAGCGTGCTCAGATGAGCTACGTGAGTTTTTTAGAATCAAACTCTTGCATTCTAGAAGAGCCACGCGAGCTAATTCGTGTTCTATCATGCCAAAGGGGACACGTGAACTAAATTTATTCAAAATCCAGCGTGCTCAGATGAGCCACGTGACTTATTTAGAATCAAGTTCTTGCGTTCTAGAAGAGCCACGTGAGCTAATTCGTGTTCCATCGTGCCAAACGGGACACGTGAACCAAAAATATTCAAACTCCAGCGTGCTTAGATGAGCCACATGAGTTATTTAGAATCAAGCTCTTGCGTGCTAGAACAGCCATGCGAGCTAATTCGTGTTCTATCGTGCCAAACGGGACATGTGAACTAAATTGAGTCAAACTCCAGAGTGCTCAGATGAGTCACGTGAGTTATTTAGAATCAAGCTCTTACGTGCTAGATGAGCCACGCGAGGTAATTCGTGTTCCATCGTGCCAAACGGGACACGTGAACTAAATTGATTCAAACTCCAGCGTGCTCGGATGAGCATCGTGAGTTATTTAGAATCAAACTCTTGCGTGCTAGTGGAGCCGCGCGAGCTAATTCGTGTTCTATCGTGCCAAACGGGACACGTGAATTAAATTGATTCAAACTCCAACGTGCTCAGATGAGCGACATGAGTTATTTAGAATCAAGCTCTTGCGTGCTATAAGAGCCACGCGAGCTAATTCATGTTCCATCGTACCAAACGGGACACGTGAACTAAATTGATTCAAACTCTAGCGTGCTCAGATGAGCCTCGTGAGTTATTTAGAATCAAGTTCTTGCGTGCTAGAAGATCCACGCGAGGTAATTCGTGTTCTATCGTGCAAAACGGGACACATGAACTAAATTGATTCAAACTCCAGCGTGCTTAGATGATCCACATGAGTTATTTAGAATGAAGCTTATGCGTGCTAGAAGAGCCACGAGAGCTAATTCGTGTTCTATCGTGCCAAACGGGACACGTGAACTAAATTGATTCAAACTCCAGCGTGCTCAGATGAGGCACGTGAGTTATTTAGAATCAAGCTCTTGCGTGCTAGAAGAGCCACGCGAGCTAATTCGTGTTCTATCGTGCCAAACGGGACACGTGAACTAAGGTGATTCAAACTCTAGCGTGCTCAGATGAGCCACGTGAGTTATTTAGAATCAAACTCTTGTGTGCTAGAAGAGCCACGCGAGCTAATTCGTGTTCTATCCTGCCAAAGTGGACACGTGAACTAAATTGATTGAAAATCCAGCGTGCTCAGATGAGCCACGTGAGTTATTTAGAATCAAGTTCTTGCGTGCTAGAAGAGCCACGTGAGCTAATTCGTGTTCCATCGTGCCAAACGGGACACGTGAACTAAATGGATTCAAACTCCAGCGTGCTCAGATGAGCCTCGTGAGTTATTTAGAATCAAACTCTTCTGTACTAGAAGAGCCACGCGAGCTAATTCGTGTTCTATCGTGCCAAACGGGTCACGTGAACTAAGGTGATTCAAACTCTAGCGTGCTCAGATGAGCCACGTGAGTTATTTAGAATCAAACTCTTGCATGCTAGAAGAGCCACGTGAGCTAATTCGTGTTCCATCGTGCCAAACGGGACACGTGAACCAAAAATATTCAAACTCCAGCGTGCTTAGATGAGCCACGTGAGTTATTTAGAATCAAGCTCTTGCGTGCTAGAACAGCCATGCGAGCTAATTCGTGTTCTATCGTGCGAAACGGGACATGTGAACTAAATTGAGTCAAACTCAAGAGTGCTCAGATGAGTCACGTGAGTTATTTAGAATCAAGCTCTTACGTGCTAGAAGAGCCACGCGAGCTAATTCGTGTTCTATCGTGCCAAACGGGACACGTGAACTAAATTGATTCAAACTCCAACGTGCTCAGATGAGCGACATGAGTTATTTAGAATCAAGCTCTTGCGTGCTATAAGAGCCACGTGAGCTAATTCATGTTCCATCGTGCCAAACGGGACACGTGAACTAAATTGATTCAAACTCCAGCGTGCTCAGATGAGCCTCGTGAGTTATTTAGAATCAAGTTCTTGCGTGCTAGAAGATCCACGCGAGGTAATTCGTGTTCTATCGTGCCAAATGGGACACGTGAACTAAATTGATTCAAACACCAACGTGCTTAGATGATCCACATGGGTTATTTAGAATGAAGCTTATGCGTGCTAGAAGAGCCACGAGAGCTAATTCGTGTTCTATCGTGCCAAACGGGACACGTGAACTAAATTGATTCAAACACTAGCGTGCTCAAATGAGGCACGTGAGTTATTTAGAATCAAGCTCTTGCGTGCTAGAAGAGCCACGCGAGCTAATTCGTGTTCTATCGTGCCAAACGGGACACGTGAACTAAGGTGATTCAAACTCTAGCGTGCTCAGATGAGCCACGTGAGTTATTTAGAATCAAAATCTTGTGTGCTAGAAGAGCCACGCGAGCTAATTCGTGTTCTATCCTGCCAAAGTGGACACGTGAACTAAATTGATTGAAAATTAAGCGTGCTCAGATGAGCCACGTGAGTTATTTAGAATCAAGTTCTTGCGTGCTAGAAGAGCCACGTGAGCTAATTCGTGTTCCATCGTGCCAAACGGGACACGTGAACTAAATTGATTCAAACTCCAGCGTGCTCAAATGAGCCTCGTGAGTTATTTAGAATCAAACTCTTCTGTACTAGAAGAGCCACGCGAGCTAATTCGTGTTCTATCGTGCCAAACGGGTCACGTGAACTAAGGTGATTCAAACTCTAGCGTGCTCAGATGAGCCACGTGAGTTATTTAGAATCAAACTCTTGCATGCTAGAAGAGCCACGCGAGCTAATTCGTGTTCTATCATGCCAAACGGGACACGTGAACTAAATTGATTCAAAATCCAGCGTGCTCAGATGAGCCACGTGAGTTATTTAGAATCAAGTTCTTGCGTGCTAGAAGAGCCACGTGAGCTAATTCGTGTTCCATCGTGCCAAACGGGACACGTGAACCAAAAATATTCAAACTCCAGCGTGCTTAGATGAGCCACGTGAGTGATTTAGAATCAAGCTCTTGCGTGCTAGAACAGCCACGCGAGGTAATTCGTGTTCCATCGTGCCAAACGGGACACGTGAACTAAATTGATTCAAACTCCAGCGTGCTCGGATGAGCCTCGTGAGTTATTTAGAATCAAACTCTTGCGTGCTAGTGGAGCCGCGCGAGCTAATTCGTGTTCTATCGTGCCAAACGGGACACGTGAACTAAATTGATTCAAACTCCAGCGTGCTCAGATGAGCGACATGAGTTATTTAGAATCAAGCTCTTGCGTGCTATAAGAGCCACGCGAGCTAATTCATGTTCCATCGTGCCAAACGGGACACGTGAACTAAATTGATTCAAAGTCCAGCGTGCTCAGATGAGCCTCGTGAGTTATTTAAAATCAAACCCTTGCGTGCTAGAAGATCCACGCGAGGTAATTCGTGTTCTATCATGCCAAAGGGGACACGTGAACTAAATTTATTCAAAATCCAGCGTGCTCAGATGAGCCACGTGAGTTATTTCGAATCAAGTTCTTGCGTGCTAGAAGAGCCACGTGAGCTAATTCGTGTTCCATCGTGCCAAACGGGACACATGAACTAAATTGATTCAAACTCCAGCGTGCTCAGATGAGCCACACGAGTTATTTAGAATCAAGCTCTTGCGTGCTAGAACAGCCACGCGAGCTAATTCGTGTTGTATCGTGCCAAACGGGACACGTGAACTAAATTGATTCAAATTCAAACGTGCTTAGATGAGCCATGTGAGTTATTTAGAATCAAGCTCTTGCGTGCTAGAAGAGTCACGTCAGCTAATTCGTGTTCTACCGTGCCAAACGGGACATGTGAACTAAATTGATTCCAACTCCAGCGTGCTCAGATGAGCCACGGGAGTTATTTAGAATCAAACTCTTGTGTGCTAGAAGAGCCACGCGAGATAATTCGTGTTCTATCATGCCAAACGGGACACCTGAACTAAATTGATTCAAACTCCGGCGTGCTTAAATGATCCACGTGAGTTATTTAGAATGAAGCTTATGCGTGCTAGAAGAACCACGCGAGCTAATTCGTGTTCCATCGTGCCAAACGGGACACGTGAACTAAATTGATTCAAACTCCAGCGTGCTCAGATGAGCCACGTGAGTTATTTAGAATCAAACTTTTGCGTGCTAGAAGAGCCACGCGAGCTAATTCGTGTTCTATCGTGCCAAACGGGACGCGTGAACTAAATTGATTCAAAATCCAGCGTGCTCAGATGAGGCACGTGAGTTATTTAGAATCAAGTTCTTGCGTGCTAGAAGAGCCACATGAGCTAATTCGTGTTCCATCGTGCCAAACGGGACACATGAACTAAATGGATTCAAAATCCAGCGTGCTCAGATGAGCCACGCGTGTTATTTAGAATCAAGCTCTTGCGTGCTAGAACAGCCACGCGAGCTAATTCGTCTTGTATCGTGCCAAACGGGACACGTGAACTAAATTGATTCCAACTCCAGCGTGCTCAGATGAGCCACGGGAATTATTTAGAATCAAACTCTAGTGTGCTAGAAGAGCCACGCGAGCTAATTCGTGTTCTATCGTGCCAAACGGGACACGTGAACTAAATTGATTCAAACTCCAGCGTGCTTAGATGATCCACGTGAGTTATTTAGAATGAAGCTTATGCGTCCTAGAAGAGCCACACAAGCTAATTCGTGTTCTATTGTGCCAAACGGGACACGTGAACGAAATTGATTCAAACTCCAGCGTGCTCAGATGAGGCACGTGAGTTATTTAAAATCAAGCTCTTGCGTGCTAGAAGAGCTACGCGAGCTAATTCGTGTTCTATCGTGCCAAACGGGACACGTGAATTAAGGTGATTCAAACTCTAGCGTGCTCAGATGAGCCACGTGAGTTTTTTAGAATCAAACTCTTGCATTCTAGAAGAGCCACGCGAGCTAATTCGTGTTCTATCATGCCAAAGGGGACACGTGAACTAAATTTATTCAAAATCTAGCGTGCTCAGATGAGCCACGTGAGTTATTTAGAATCAAGTTCTTGCGTGCTAGAAGAGCCACGTGAGCTAATTCGTGTTCCATCGTGCCAAACGGGACACGTGAACCAAAAATATTCAAACTCCAGCGTGCTTAGATGAGCCACGTGAGTTATTTAGAATCAAGCTCTTGCGTGCTAGAAGAGTCACGTCAGCTAATTCGTGTTCTACCGTGCCAAACGGGACACGTGAACTAAATTGATTCAAACTCCAGCGTGCTCAGATGAGCCACGGGAGTTATTTAGAATCAAACTCTTGCGTGCTAGAAGAGCCGCGCGAGATAATTCGTGTTCTATCATGCCAAACGGGACACCTGAACTAAATTGATTCAAACTCCGGCGTGCTTAAATGATCCACGTGAGTTATTTAGAATGAAGCTCTTGCGTGCTATAAGAGCCACGCGAGCTAATTCATGTTCCATCGTGCCAAACGGGACACGTGAACTAAATTGATTCAAACTCCAGCGTGCTCAGATGAGCATCGTGAGTTATTTAGAATCAAGTTCTTGCGTGCTAGAAGATCCACGCGAGGTAATTCGTGTTCTATCGTGCCAAACGGGACACGTGAACTAAATTGATTCAAACTCCAGCGTGCTTAGATGATCCACGTGAGTTATTTAGAATGAAGCTTATGCGTGCTAGAAGAGCCACGAGAGCTAATTCGTGTTCTATCTTGCCAAACGGGACACGTGAACTAAATTGATTCAAACTCCAGCGTGCTCAGATGAGGCACGTGAGTTATTTAGAATCAAGCTCTTGCGTGCTAGAAGAGCCACGCGAGGTAATTCGTGTTTTATCGTGCCAAACGGGACACGTGAACTAAGGTGATTCAAACTCTAGCGTGCTCAGATGAGCCACATGAGTTATTTAGAATCAAACTCTTGTGTGCTAGAAGAGCCACGCGAGCTAATTCGTGTTCTATCCTGCCAAAGAGGGCACGTGAACTAAATTGATTCAAAATCCAGCGTGCTCAGATGAGCCATGTGAGTTATTTAGAATCAAGTTCTTGCGTGCTAGAAGAGCCATGTGAGCTAATTCGTGTTCCATCGTGCCAAACGGGACACGTGAACTAAATTGATTCAAACTCCAGCGTGCTCAGATGAGCCTCGTGAGTTATTTAGAATCAAACTCTTGCGTGCTAGTGGAGCCGCGCGAGCTAATTCGTGTTATATCGTGCCAAACGGGACACGTGAACTAAATTGATTCAAACTCCAACGTGCTCAGATGAGCGACATGAGTTATTTAGAACCAAGCTCTTGCGTGCTATAAGAGCCACGCGAGCTAATTCATGTTCCATCGTGCCAAACGGGACACGTGAACTAAATTGATTCAAACTCCAACGTGCTCAGATGAGCCTCGTGAGTTATTTAGAATCAAGTTCTTGCGTGCTAGAAGATCCACGCGAGGTAATTCGTGTTCTATCGTGCCAAACGGGACACGTGAACTAAATTGATTCAAACTCCAGCGTGCTTAGATGATCCACATGAGTTATTTAGAATGAAGCTTATGCGTGCTAGAAGAGCCACGAGAGCTAATTCGTGTTCTATCGTGCCAAACGGGACACGTGAACTAAATTGATTCAAACTCCAGCGTGCTCAAATGAGGCACGTGAGTTATTTAGAATCAAGCTCTTGCGTGCTAGAAGAGCCACACGAGTTAATTCGTGTTCTATCGTGCCAAACGGGACATGTGAACTAAATTGATTCAAACTCCAGAGTGCTCAGATGAGCCACGTGAGTTATTTAGAATCAAGCTCTTACGTGCTAGAAGAGCCACGCGAGGTAATTCGTGTTCCATCGTGCCAAACGGGACACGTGAACTAAATTGATTCAAACTCCAGCGTGCTCGGATGAGCCTCGTGAGTTATTTAGAATCAAACTCTTGCGTGCTAGTGGAGCCGCGCGAGCTAATTCGTGTTCTATCGTGCCAAACGGGACACGTGAACTAAATTGATTCAAACTCCAGCGTGCTCAGATGAGCGCCATAAGTTATTTAGAATCAAGCTCTTGCGTGCTATAAGAGCCACGCGAGCTAATTCATGTTCCATCGTGCCAAACGGGACACGTGAACTAAATTGATTCAAACTCCAGCGTGCTCAGATGAGCCTCGTGAGTTATTTAAAATCAAACCCTTGCGTGCTAGAAGATCCACGCGAGGTAATTCGTGTTCTATCATGCCAAAGGGGACACGTGAACTAAATTTATTCAAAATCCAGCGTGCTCAGATGAGCCACGTGAGTTATTTAGAATCAAGTTCTTGCGTGCTAGAAGAGCCACGTGAGCTAATTCGTGTTCCATCGTGCCAAACGGGACACATGAACTAAATTGATTCAAACTCCAGCGTGCTCAGATGAGCCACACGAGTTATTTAGAATCAAGCTCTTGCGTGCTAGAACAGCCACGCGAGCTAATTCGTGTTGTATCGTGCCAAACGGGACACGTGAACTAAATTGATTCAAACTCCAGCCTGCTCAGATGAGCCACGTGAGTTATTTAGAATCAAACTTTTGCGTGCTAGAAGAGCCACGCGAGCTAATTCGTGTTCTATCGTGCCAAACGGGACGCGTAAACTAAATTGATTCAAAATCCAGCGTGCTCAGATGAGGCACGTGAGTTATTTAGAATCAAGTTCTTGCGTGCTAGAAGAGCCACATGAGCTAATTCGTGTTCCATCGTGCCAAACGGGACACATGAACTAAATGGATTCAAACTCCAGCGTGCTTAGATGAGCCACGCGAGTTATTTAGAATCAAGCTCTTGCGTGCTAGAACAGCCACGCGAGCTAATTCGTCTTGTATCGTGCCAAACGGGACACGTGAACTAAATTGATTCCAACTCCAGCGTGCTCAGATGAGCCACGGGAATTATTTAGAATCAAACTCTTGTGTGCTAGAAGAGCCACGCGAGCTAATTCGTTTTCTATCGTGCCAAACGGGACATGTGAACTAAATTGATTCAAACTCCAGCGTGCTTAGATGATCCACGTGAGTTATTTAGAATGAAGCTTATGCGTCCTAGAAGAGCCACGCGAGCTAATTCGTGTTCTATTGTGCCAAACGGGACACGTGAACTAAATTGATTCAAACTCCAGCGTGCTCAGATGAGGCACGTGAGTTATTTGGAATCAAGTTCTTGCGTGCTAGAAGAGCCACGTGAGCTGATTCGTGTTCCATCGTGCCAAACGGGGCACATGAACTAAATTGATTCAAACTCCAGCGTGCTCAGATGAGCCACGCGAGTTATTTAGAATCGAGCTCTTGGGTGCTAGAGCAGCCACGCGAGCTAATTCGTGTTGTATTGTGCCAAACGAGACACGTGAACTAAATTGATGCAAACTCCAGCGTGCTTAGATGATCCACGTGAGTTATTTAGAATGAAGCTTATGCGTCCTAGAAGAGCCACGCGAGCTAATTCGTGTTCTATTGTGCCAAACGGGACACGTGAACTAAATTGATTCAAACTCCAGCGTGCTCAGATGAGGCACGTGAGTTATTTAAATTCAAGCTCTTGCGAGCTAGAAGAGCTACGCAAGCTAATTCGTGTTCTATCGTGCCAAACGGGACACGTGAACAAAGGTGATTCAAACTCTAGCGTGCTCAGATGAGCCACGTGAGTTTTTTAGATTCAAACTCTTGCATTCTAGAAGAGCCACGCGAGCTAATTCGTGTTCTATCATGCCAAAAGGGACACGTGAACTAAATTTATTCAAAATCCAGCGTGCTCAGATGAGCCACGTGAGTTATTTAGAATCAAGTTCTTGCGTGCTAGAAGAGCCACGTGAGCTAATTCGTGTTCCATCGTGCCAAACGGGACACGTGAACCAAAAATATTCAAACTCCAGCGTGCTTAGATGAGCCACGTGAGTTATTTAGAATCAAGTTCTTGCGGGCTAGAAGAGCCACGTGAGCTAATTCGTGTTCCATCGTGCCAAACGGGACACATGAACTAAATTGATTCAAACTCCAGCGTGCTCAGATGAGCCACACAAGTTATTTAGAATCAAGCTCTTACGTGCTAGAACAGCCACGCGAGCTAATTCGTGTTGTATCGTGCCAAACGGGACACGTGAACTAAATTGATTCAAATTCTAACGTGCTCAGATGAGCCATGTGAGTTATTTAGAATCAAGCTCTTGCGTGCTAGAAGAGTCACGTCAGCTAATTCGTGTTCCATTGTGCCAAACGGGACACGTGAACTAAATTGATTCAAACTCCAGCGTGCTCAGATGAGCCACGTGAGTTATTTAGAATCAAACCTTTGCGTGCTAGAAGAGCCACGCGAGCTAATTCGTGTTCTATCGTGCCAAACGGGACGCGTGAACTAAATTGATTCAAAATCCAGCGTGCTCAGATGAGGCACATGAGTTATTTAGAATCAAGTTCTTGCGTGCTAGAAGAGCCACATGAGCTAATTCGTGTTCCATCGTGCCAAACGGGACACATGAACTAAATGGATTCAAACTCCAGCGTGCTTAGATGAGCCATGCGAGTTATTTAGAATCAAGCTCTTGCGAGCTAGAACAGCCACGCGAGCTAATTCGTCTTGTATCGTGCCAAACGGGACACGTGAACTAAATTGATTCCAACTCCAGCGTGCTCAGATGAGCCACGGGAATTATTTAGAATCAAACTCTTGTGTGCTAGAAGAGCCACGCGAGCTAATTCGTGTTCTATCGTGCCAAACGGGACACGTGAACTAAATTGATTCAAACTCCAGCGTGCTTAGATGATCCACGTGAGTTATTTAGAATGAAGCTTATGCGTCCTAGAAGAGCCACGCGAGCTAATTCGTGTTCTATTGTGCCAAACGGGACACGTGAACTAAATTGATTCAAACTCCAGCGTGCTCAGATGAGGCACATGAGTTATTTGGAATCAAGTTCTTGCGTGCTAGAAGAGCCACGTGAGCTGATTCGTGATCCATCGTGCCAAACGGGGCACATGAACTAAATTGATTCAAACTCCAGCGTGCTCAGATGAGCCACGCGAGTTATTTAGAATCGAGCTCTTGGGTGCTAGAGCAGCCACGCGAGCTAATTCGTGTTGTATTGTGCCAAACGAGACACGTGAACTAAATTGATGCAAACTCCAGCGTGCTTAGATGATCCACGTGAGTTATTTAGAATGAAGCTTATGCGTCCTAGAAGAGCCACGTGAGCTAATTCGTGTTCTATTGTGCCAAACGGGACACGTGAACTAAATTGATTCAAAATCCAGCGTGCTCAGATGAGGCACGTGAGTTATTTAAAATCAAGCTCTTGCGTGCTAGAAGAGCTACGCAAGCTAATTCGTGTTCTATCGTGCCAAACGGGACACGTGAACTAAGGTGATTCAAACTCTAGCGTGCTCAGATGAGCCACGTGAGTTTTTTAGAATCAAACTCTTGCATTCTAGAAGAGCCACGCGAGCTAATTCGTGTTCTATCATGCCAAAGGGGACACGTGAACTAAATTTATTCAAAATCCAGCGTGCTCAGATGAGCCACGTGAGTTATTTAGAATCAAGTTCTTGCGTGCTAGAACAGCCACGCGAGCTAATTCGTGTTCTATCGTGCCAAACGGGACATGTGAACTAAATTGATTCAAACTCCAGAGTGCTCAGATGAGCCACGTGAGTTATTTAGAATCAAGCTCTTACGTGCTAGAAGAGCCACGCGAGGTAATTCGTGTTCCATCGTTCCAAACGAGACACGTGAACTAAATTGATTCAAACTCCAGCGTGCTCGGATGAGCCTCGTGAGTTATTTAGAATCAAACTCTTGCGTGCTAGTGGAGCCGCGCGAGCTAATTCGTGCTCTATCGTGCCAAACGGGACACGTGAACTAAATTGATTCAAACTCCAGCGTGCTCAGATGAGCGACATGAGTTATTTAGAACCAAGCTCTTGCGTGCTATAAGAGCCACGCGAGCTAATTCATGTTCCATCGTGCCAAACGGGACACGTGAACTAAATTGATTCAAACTCCAGCGTGCTCAGATGAGCCTCGTGAGTTATTTAGAATCAAGTTCTTGCGTGCTAGAAGATCCACGCGAGGTAATTCGTGTTCTATCGTGCCAAACGGGACACGTGAACTAAATTGATTCAAACTCCAGCGTGCTTAGATGATCCACGTGAGTTATTTAGAATGAAGCTTATGCGTGCTACAAGAGCCACGAGAGCTAATTCGTGTTCTATCGTGCCAAACGGGACACGTGAACTAAATTGATTCAAACTCCAGCGTGCTCAGATGAGGCACGTGAGTTATTTAGAATCAAGCTCTTGCGTGCTAGAAGAGCCACGCGAGCTAATTCGTGTTCTATCGTGCCAAACGGGACACGTGAACTAAGGTGATTCAAACTCTAGCGTGCTCAGATGAGCCACGTGAGTTATTTAGAATCAAACTCTTGTGTGCTAGAAGAGCCACGCGAGCTAATTCGTGTTCTATCCTGCCAAAGTGGACACGTGAACTAAATTGATTCAAAATCCAGCGTGCTCAGATGAGCCACGTGAGTTATTTAGAATCAAGTTCTTGCGTGCTATAAGAGCCACGTGAGCTAATTCGTGTTCCATCGTGCCAAACGGGACACGTGAACTAAATTGATTCAAACTCCAGCGTGCTTAGATGAGCCTCGTGAGTTATTTAGGATCAAACTCTTCTGTACTAGAAGAGCCACGCGAGCTAATTCGTGTTCTATCGTGCCAAACGGGTCACGTGAACTAAGGTGATTCAAACTCTAGCGTGCTCAGATGAGCCACGTGAGTTATTTAGAATCAAACTCTTGCATGCTAGAATAGCCACGCGAGCTAATTCGTGTTCTATCATGCCAAAGGGGACACGTGAACTAAATTGATTCAAAATCCAGCGTGCTCAGATGAGCCACGTGAGTTATTTAGAATCAAGTTCTTGCGTGCTAGAAGAGCCACGTGAGCTTATTCGTGTTCCAACGTGCCAAACGGGACACGTGAACTAAATTGATTCAAACTCCAGCATGCTCAGATGAGCCTCGTGAGTTATTTAGAATCAAACTCTTGTGTGCTATAAGAGCCACGCGAGCTAATTCGTGTTCTATCGTGCCAAACGGGACATGTGAACTAAATTGATTCAAACTCCAGCGTACTCAAATGAGCCACGTGAGTTACTTAGAATCAAACTCTTGCGTGCTAGAAGAGCCACGCGAGCTAATTCGTGTTCTATCGTGCCAAACGGGACACGTGAACTAAATTGATTCAAAATCCACCGTGCTCAGATGAGGCACGTGAGTTATTTGGAATCAAGTTCTTGCGTGCTAGAAGAGCCACGTGAGCTGATTCGTGTTCCATCGTGCCAAACGGGGCACATGAACTAAATTGATTCAAACTCCAGCGTGCTCAGATGAGCCACGCGAGTTATTTAGAATCGAGCTCTTGGGTGCTAGAGCAGCCACGCGAGCTAATTCGTGTTGTATTGTGCCAAACGGGACACGTGAACTAAATTGATGCAAACTCCAGCGTGGTTAGATGATCCACGTGAGTTATTTAGAATGAAGCTTATGCGTGCTAGAAGAGCCACGCGAGCTAATTCGTGTTCTATCGTGCCAAACGGGACACGTGAACTAAATTGATTCAAAATCCAGCGTGCTCAGATGATCCACGTGAGTTATTTAGAAAGAAGCTTATATGATCCACGTGATTCAAACTCCAGCGTGCTTAGATGATCCACGTGAGTTATTTAGAATGAAGCTTATGCGTGCTAGAAGAGACACGCGAGCTAATTCGTGTTCTATCTGCCAAACGGGACACGTGAACTAAACTGATTCAAATTCCAGCGTGCTCAGATGAGGCACGTGAGTTATTTAAAATCAAGCTCTTGCGTGCTAGAAGAGCCACGTGAGCTAATTCGTGTTCTATCGTGCCAAACAGGACACGTGAACTAAGGTGATTCAAACTCTAGCGTGCTCAGATGAGCCACGTGTGTTATTTAGAATCAAACTCTTGCATGCTAGAAGAGCCACGCGAGCTAATTCGTGTTCTATCATGCCAAAGGGGACACGTGAACTAAATTGATTCAAAATCCAGCGTGCTCAGATGAGCCACGTGAGTTATTTAGAATAAAGCTCTTGCGTGCTAGAACAGCCACGCGAGCTAATTCGTGTTGTATCGTGTCAAACGGGACACGTGAACTAAATTGATTCAAACTCCAGAGTGCTCAGATGAGCCACGTGAGTTATTTAGAATCAAGCTCTTGCGTGCTAGAAGAGCCACGCGAGGTAATTCGTGTTCCACCGTGCCAAACGGGACACGTGAACTAAATTGATTCCAACTCCAGCGTGCTTAGATGAGCCACGGGAGTTATTTAGAATCAAACTCTTGTGTGCTAGAACAGCCACGCGAGCTAATTCGTGTTCTACTGTGCCAAACGGGACACGTGAACTAAACTAATGCAAATTCCAGCGTGCTTAGATGATCCACGTGAGTTATTTAGAATGAAGCTTATGCGTGCTAGAAGAGCAACGCGAGCTAATTCGTGTTCTATCGTGCCAAACGGGACACGTGAACTAAATTGATTCAAAATCCAGCGTGCTTAGATGATCCACGTGAGTTATTTAGAATGAAGCTTATATGATCCACGTGATTCAAACTCCAGCGTGCTTAAAAGATCCACGTGAGATATTTAGAATGAAGCTTATGCGTGCTAGAAGAGACACGCGAGCTAATTCGTGTTCTATCTGCCAAACGGGGTACGTGAACTAAACTGATTCAAACTCCAGCGTGCTCAGATGAGGCACGTGAGTTATTTAAAATCAAGCTTTTGCGTGCTAGAAGAGCCACATGAGCTAATTCGTGTTCTATCGTGCCAAACGGGACACGTGAACTAAGGTGATTCAAACTCTAGCGTGCTCAGATGAGCCACGTGAGTTATTTAGAATCAAACTCTTGCATGCTAGTAGAGCCACGCGAGCTAATTCGTGTTCTATCATGGCAAAGGGGACACGTGAACTAAATTGATTCAAAATCCAGCGTGCTCAGATGCGCCACGTGAGTTATTTAGAATCAAGTTCTTGCGTGCTAGAAGAGCCACGTGAGCTTATTCGTGTTCCAACGTGCCAAACGGGACACGTGAACTAAATTGATTCAAACTCCAGCATGCTCAGATGAGCCTCGTGAGTTATTTAGAATCAAACTCTAGTGTGCTAGAAGAGCCACGCGAGCTAATTCGTGTTCTATCGTGCCAAACGGGACATGTGAACTAAATTGATTCAAACTCCAGCGTGCTCAAATGAGCCACGTGAGTTATTTAGAATCAAACTCTTGCGTGCTAGAAGAGGCACCCGAGCTAATTCGTGTTCTATCGTGCCAAACGGGACACGTGAACTAAATTGATTCAAAATCCAGCGTGCTCAGATGAGGCACTTGAGTTATTTGGAATAAAGTTCTTGCGTGCTAGAAGAGCCACGTGACCTAATTCGTGTTCCATCGTGCCTAACGGGACACATGAACTAAATTGATTCAAACTCCAGCGTGCTCAGATGAGCCACGCGAGTTATTTAGAATCAAGCTCTTGCGTGCTAGAACAGCCACACGAGCTAATTCGTGTTGTATCGTGCCAAACGGGACACGTGAACTAAATTGATTCAAACTCCAAAGTGCTCAGATGAGCCACGTGAGTTATTTAGAATCAAGCTCTTGCGTGCTAGAAGAGCCACGCGAGGTAATTCGTGTTCTACCGTGCCAAACGGGACACGTGAACTAAATTGATTCCAACTCCAGCGTGCTCAGATGAGCCACGGGAGTTATTTAGAATCAAACTCTTGTGCGCTAGAAGAGCCACGCGAGCTAATTCGTGTTCTATCGTGCCAAACGGGACACGTGAACTAAATTGATGCAAACTCCAGCATGCTTAGATAATCCACGTGAGTTATTTAGAATGAAGCTCATGCGTGCTAGAAGAGCCACGCGAGCAAATTCGTGTTCTGTCGTGTCAAACGGGACACGTGAACTAAATTGATTCAAACTCCAGCGTGCTCAGATGAGCCACGTGAGTTATTTAGAATAAAGCTCTTGCGTGCTAGAACAGCCACGCGAGCTAATTCGTGTTCTACCGTGCCAAACGGGACACGTGAACTAAATTGATTCAATCTCCAGCGTGCTCAGATGATCCATGTGAGGGTTATTTAGAATGAAGCTCATGCGTGCTAGAAGAGCCACGCGAGCTAATTCGTGTTCTATCGTGCCAAACGGGACACGTGAGCTAAATTGATTCAAACTCCAGCGTGCTCAGATGAGCCTCGTGAGTTATTTAGAATCAAACTCTTGTGTGCTAGAAGAGCCACGCGAGCTAATTCGTGTTCTATCGTGCCAAACGGGACATGTGAACTAAATTGATTCAAACTCCAGCGTGTTCAAATGAGCCACGTGAGTTATTTAGAATCAAACTCTTGCGTGCTAGAAGAGCCACGCGAGCTAATTCGTGTTCTATCGTGCCGAACGGGACACGTGAACTAAATTGATTCAAAATCCAGCGTGCTCAGATGAGGCACGTGAGTTATTTGGAATCAAGTTCTTGCGTGCTAGAAGAGCCACGTGAGCTAATTCGTGTTCCATCATGCCAAACGGGACACATGAACTAAATTGATTCAAACTCCAGCGTGCTCAGATGAGCCACGCGAGTTATTTAGAATCAAGCTCTTGCGTGCTAGAACAGCCACGCGAGCTAATTCGTTTTGTATCGTGCCAAACGGGACACGTGAACTAAATTGATTAAAACTCCAACGTGCTCAGATGAGCCACGTGAGTTATTTAGAATCAAGCTCTTGCGTGCTAGAAGAGCCACGCGAGGTAATTCGTGTTCTGCCGTGCCAAACGGGACACGTGAACTAAATTGATTCCAACTCCAGCGTGCTCAGATGAGCCACGGGAGTTATTTAGAATCAAACTCTTGTGTCCTAGAAGAGCCACGCGAGCTAATTCGTGTTCTATCGTGCCAAACGGGACATGTGAACTAAATTGATTCAAACTCCAGCGTGCTCAGATGAGCCTCGTGAGTTATTTAGAATCAAACTCTTCTGTGCTAGAAGAGCCACGCGAGCTAATTCGTATTCTATCGTGCCAAACGGGACACGTGAACTAAGGTGATTCAAACTCTAGCGTGCTCAGATGAGCCACGTGAGTTATTTAGAATCAAACTCTTGCATGCTAGAAGAGCCACGCGAGCTAATTCGTGTTCTATCATGGGAAGGGGACACGTGAACTAAATTGATTCAAAATCCAGCGTGCTCAGATGCGCCACGTGAGTTATTTAGAATCAAGAACTTGCGTGCTAGAAGAGCCACGTGAGCTTATTCGTGTTCCAACGTGCCAAACGGGACACGTGAACTAAATTGATTCAAACTCCAGCATGCTCAGATGAGCCTCGTGAGTTATTTAGAATCAAACTCTAGTGTGCTAGAAGAGCCACGCGAGCTAATTCGTGTTCTATCGTGCCAAACGGGACATGTGAACTAAATTGATTCAAACTCCAGCGTGCTCAAATGAGCCACGTGAGTTATTTAGAATCAAACTCTTGCGTGCTAGAAGAGCCACGCGAGCTAATTCGTGTTCTATCGTGCCAAACGGGACACGTGAACTAAATTGATTCAAAATCCAGCGTGCTCAGATGAGGCACTTGAGTTATTTGGAATCAAGTTCTTGCGTGCTAGAAGAGACACGTGAGCTAATTCGTGTTCCATCGTGCCTAACAGGACATATGAACTAAATTGATTCAAACTCCAGCGTGCTCAGATGAGCCACGCGAGTTATTTAGAATCAAGCTCTTGCGTGCTAGAACAGCCACGCGAGCTAATTCGTGTTGTATCGTGCCAAATGGGACACGTGAACTAAATTGATTCAAACTCCAGAGTGCTCAGATGAGCCGCGTGAGTTATTTAGAATCAAGCTCTTGCGTGCTAGAAGAGCCACGCGAGGTAATTCGTGTTCTACCGTGCCAAACGGGACACGTGAACTAAATTGATTCCAACTCCAGCGTGCTCAGATGAGCCACGGGAGTTATTTAGAATCAAACTCTTGTGTGCTAGAAGAGCCACGCGAGCTAATTCGTGTTCTATCGTGCCAAACGGGACACGTGAACTAAATTGATGCAAACTCCAGCATGCTTAGATGATCCACGTGAGTTATTTAGAATGAAGCTCATGCGTGCTAGAAGAGCCACGCGAGCAAATTCGTTTTCTGTCGTGTCAAACGGGACACGTGAACTAAATTGATTCAAACTCCAGCGTGCTCAGATGAGCCACGTGAGTTATTTAGAATAAAGCTCTTGCGTGCTAGAACAGCCACGCGAGCTAATTCGTGTTCTATCGTGCCAAACGGGACACGTGAACTAAATTGATTCAAACTCCAGCGTGCTCAGATGAGCCATGTGAGGGTTATTTAGAATGAAGCTCATGCGTGCTAGAAGAGCCACACGAGCTAATTCGTGTTCTATCATGCCAAACGGGACACGTGAGCTAAATTGATTCAAATTCCAGCGTGCTCAGATGAGCCTCGTGAGTTATTTAGAATCAAACTCTTGTGTGCTAGAAGAGCCACGCGAGCTAATTCGTGTTCTATCGTGCCAAACGGGACATGTGAACTAAATTGATTCAAACTCCAGCGTGTTCAAATGAGCCACGTGAGTTATTTAGAATCAAACTCTTGCGTGCTAGAAGAGCCACGCGAGCTAATTCGTGTTCTATCGTGCCGAACGGGACACGTGAACTAAATTGATTCAAAATCCAGCGTGCTCAGATGAGGCACGTGAGTTATTTGGAATCAAGTTCTTGCGTTCTAGAAGAGCCACGTGAGCTAATTCGTGTTCCATCATGCCAAACGGGACACATGAACTAAATTGATTCAAACTCCAGCGTGCTCAGATGAGCCACGCGAGTTATTTAGAATCAAGCTCTTGCGTGCTGGAACAGCCACGCGAGCTAATTCGTTTTGTATCGTGCCAAACGGGACACGTGAACTAAATTGATTAAAACTCCAACGTGCTCAGATGAGCCACGTGAGTTATTTAGAATCAAGCTCTTGCGTGCTAGAAGAGCCACGCGAGGTAATTCGTGTTCTGCCGTGCCAAACGGGACACGTGAACTAAATTGATTCCAACTCCAGCGTGCTCAGATGAGCCACGGGAGTTATTTAGAATCAAACTCTTGTGTCCTAGAAGAGCCACGCGAGCTAATTCGTGTTCTATCGTGCCAAACGGGACATGTGAACTAAATTGATTCAAACTCCAACGTGCTCAGATGAGCCTCGTGAGTTATTTAGAATCAAACTCTTCTGTGCTAGAAGAGCCACGCGAGCTAATTCGTGTTCTATCGTGCCAAACGGGATACGTGAACTAAGGTGATTCAAACTCTAGCGTGCTCAAATGAGCCACGTGAGTTATTTAGAATCAAACTCTTGCATGCTAGAAGAGCCACGCGAGCTAATTCGTGTTCTATCATGGCAAAGGGGACACGTGAACTAAATTGATTCAAAATCCAGCGTGCTCAGATGAGCCACGTGAGTTATTTAGAATCATGTTCTTGCGTGCTAGAAGAGCCACGTGAGCTTATTCGTGTTCCAACGTGCCAAACGGGACACGTGAACTAAATTGATTCAAACTCCAGCATGCTCAGATGAGCCTCGTGAGTTATTTAGAATCAAACTCTAGTGTGCTAGAAGAGCCACGCGAGCTAATTCGTGTTCTATCGTGCCAAACGGGACATGTGAACTAAATTGATTCAAACTCCAATGTGCTGAAATGAGCCACGTGAGTTATTTAGAATCAAACTCTTGCGTGCTAGAAGAGCCACGCGAGCTAATTCGTGTTCTATCGTGCCAAACGGGACACGTGAACTAAATTGATTCAAAATCCAGCGTGCTCAGATGAGGCACGTGAGTTATTTGGAATCAAGTTCTTGCGTGCTAGAAGAGCCGCGTGAGCTAATTCGTGTTCCATCGTGCCTAACGGGACACATGAACTAAATTGATTCAAACTCCAGCGTGCTCAGATGAGCCACGCGAGTTATTTAGAATCAAGCTCTTGCGTGCTAGAACAGCCACGCGAGCTAATTCATGTTGTATCGTGCCAAACGGGACACGTGAACTAAATTGATTAAAACTCCAACGTGCTCAGATGAGCCACGTGAGTTATTTAGAATCAAGCTCTTGCGTGCTAGAAGAGCCACGCGAGGTAATTCGTGTTCTACCGTGCCAAACGGGACACGTGAACTAAATTGATTCCAACTCCAGCGTGCTCAGATGAGCCACGGGAGTTATTTAGAATCAAACTCTTGTGTGCTAGAAGAGCCATGCGAGCTAATTCGTGTTCTATCGTGCCAAACGGGACACGTGAACTAAATTGATTCAAACTCCAGCGTGCTTAGATGATCCACGTGAGTTATTTAGAATGAAGCTTATGCGTGCTAGAAGAGCCACGCGAGCTAATTCGTGTTCTATCGTGCCAAACGGGACACGTGAACTAAATTGATTCAGAATCCAGCGTGCTCAGATTATCCACGTGAGTTATTTAGAATGAAGCTTATATGATCCACGTGATTCAAACTCCAGCGTGCTTAGATGATCCACGTGAGTTATTTAGAATAAAGCTTATGCGTGCTAGAAGAGACACGCGAGCTAATTCGTGTTCTATCTGCCAAACGGGACACGTGAACTAAACTGATTCAAACTCCAGCGTGCTCAGATGAGGCACGTGAGTTATTTAAAATCAAGCTCTTGCGTGTTAGAAGAGCCACGTGAGCTAATTCGTGTTCTATCGTGCCAAACGGGACACGTGAACTAAATTGATTCAAACTCCAGCGTGCTCAGATGAGCCATGTGAGGGTTATTTAGAATGAAGCTCATGCGTGCTAGAAGAGCCACGCGAGCTAATTCGTCTTCTATCGTGCCAAACGGGACACGTGAACTAAATTGATTCAAACTCCAGCGTGCTCAGATGAGCCTCGTGAGTTATTTAGAATCAAACTCTTGTGTGCTAGAAGAGCCACGCGAGCTAATTCGTGTTCTATAGTGCCAAACGGGACATGTGAACTAAATTGAGTCAAACTCCAGCGTGTTCAAATGAGCCACGTGAGTTATTTAGAATCAAACTCTTGCGTGCTAGAAGAGCCACGCGAGCTAATTCGTGTTCTATCGTGCCAAACGGGACACGTGAACTAAATTGATTCAAAATCCAGCGTGCTCAGATGAGGCATGTGAGTTATTTGGAATCAAGTTCTTCCGTGCTAGAAGAGCCACGTGAGCTAATTCGTGTTCCATCGTGCCAAACGGGACACATGAACTAAATTGATTCAAACTCCAGCGTGCTCAGATGAGCCGCGCGAGTTATTTAGAATCAAGCTCTTGCGTGCTAGAACAGCCACGCGAGCTAATTCGTGTTGTATCGTGCCAAACGGGACACGTGAACTAAATTGATTAAAACTCCAACGTGCTCAGATGAGCCACGTGAGTTATTTAGAATCAAGCTCTTGCGTGCTAGAAGAGCCACGCGAGGTAATTCGTGTTATGCCATGCTAAACGGGACACGTGAACTAAATTGATTCCAACTCCAGCGTGCTCAGATGAGCCACGGGATTTATTTAGAATCAAACTCTTGTGTGCTAGAAGAGCCACGCGAGCTAATTCGTGTTCTATCGTACCAAACGGGACACATGAACTAAATTGATTCAAACTCCAGCGTGCTTAGATGATCCACGTGAGTTATTTAGAATGAAGCTTATGCGTGCTAGAAGAGCCACGCGAGCTAATTCGTGTTCTATCGTGCCAAACGGGACACGTGAACTAAATTGATTCAAAATCCAGCTTGCTCAGATAATCCACGTGAGTTATTTAGAATGAAGCTTATATGATCCACGTGATTCAAACTCTAGCGTGCTTAGATGATCCACGTGAGTTATTTAGAATGAAGCTTATGCGTGCTAGAAGAGACACGCGAGCTAATTCGTGTTCTATCGTGCCAAACGGGACACGTGAACTAAATTGATTCAAACTCCAGCTTGCTCAGATGAGGCACGTGAGTTATTTAAAATCAAGCTCTTGCGTGCTAGAAGAGCCACGTGAGCTAATTCGTGTTCTATCGTGCCAAACGGGACACGTGAACTAAGGTGATTCAAACTCTAGCGTGCTCAAATGAGCCACGTGAGTTATTTAGAATCAAACTCTTGCATGCTAGAAGAGCCACGCGAGCTAATTCGTGTTCTATCATGCCAAAGGGGACACGTGAACTAAATTGATTCAAAATCCAGCGTGCTCAGATGAGCCACGTGAGTTATTTAGAATAAAGCTCTTGCGTGCTAGAACAACCACGCGAGCTAATTCGTGTTCTATCGTGCCAAACGGGACACGTGAACTAAATTCATTCAAACTCCAGCGTGCTCAGATGAGCCATGTGAGTTATTTAGAATGAAGCTCATGCGTGCTAGAAGAGACACGCGAGCTAATTCGTGTTCTATCGTGCCAAACGGGACACGTGAACTAAATTGATTCAAACTCCAGCGTGCTCAGATGAGCCTCGTGAGATATTTAGAATCAAACTCTTGCGTGCTTGTGGAGCCGTGCGAGAAAATTCGTGTTCTATCGTGCCAAACGGGAGACGTGAACTAAATTGATTCAAACTCCAGCGTGCTCAGATGAGCTACGTGAGTTATTTAAAATCAAGCTCTTGTGTGCTAGAAGAGCCACGCGAGCTAATTCGTGTTCTATCGTGCCAAACGGGACACGTGAACTAAATTGATTCAAACTCCAACGTGCTTAAATGAGCCACGTGAGTTATTTAGAATCAAACTCTTGCATGCTAGAAGAGCCACGTGAGGTAATTCGTGTTCTACCGTGCCAAACGGGAGACGTGAACTAAATTGATTCCAATTCCAGCGTGCTCAAATGAGCCACGGGAGTTATTTAGAATCAAACTCTTGTGTGCTAGAAGAGCCACGCGAGCTAATTCGTGTTCTATCGTGCCAAACGGGACACGTGAACTAAATTGATTCAAACTCCAGCGTGCTTAGATGATCCACGTGAGTTATTTAGAATGAAGCTTATGCGTGCTAGAAGTGCCACGCGAGCTAATTCGTGTTCTATCGTGCCAAACGGGACACGTGAACTAAATTGATTCAAAATCCAGTGTGCTCAGATGATCCACGTGAGTTATTTAGAATGAAGCTTATATGATCCACATGATTCAAACTCCAGCGTGCTTAGATGATCCACGTGAGTTATTTAGAATGAAGCTTATGTGTGCTAGAAGAGACACGCGAGCTAATTCGTGTTCTATCGTGCCAAACGGGAGACGTGAACTAAATTGATTCAAACTCCAGCGTGCTCAGATGAGGCACGTGAGTTATTTAAAATCAAGCTCTTGTGTGCTAGGTGAGCCACGCGAGCTAATTCGTGTTCTATCGTGCCAAACGGGACACGTGAACTAAGGTGATTCAAACTCTAGCGTGCTCAGATGAGCCACGTGAGTTATTTAGAATCAAACTCTTGCATGCTAGAAGAGCCACGCGAGCTAATTCATGTTCTATCATGCCAAAGGGAACACGTGAACTAAATTGATTCAAAATCCAGCGTGCTCAGATGAGCCACGTGAGTTATTTTGAATAAAGCTCTTGCGTGCTAGAACAACCACGCGAGCTAATTCGTGGTCTATCGTGCCAAACGGGACACGTGAACTAAATTGATTCAAACTCCAGCGTGCTCAAATAAGCCATGTGAGGGTTATTTAGAATGAAGCTCATGCGTGCTAGAAGAGCCACGCGAGCTAATTCGTCTTCTATCGTGCCAAACGGGACACGTGAACTAAATTGATTCAAACTCCAGCGTGCTCAGATGAGCCTCGTGAGTTATTTAGAATCAAACTCTTGTGTGCTAGAAGAGCCACGCGAGCTAATTCGTGTTCTATGGTGTCAAACGGGACATGTGAACTAAATTGAGTCAAACTCCAGCGTGTTCAAATGAGCCACGTGAGTTATTTAGAATCAAACTCTTGCGTGCTAGAAGAGCCACGCGAGCTAATTCGTGTTCTATCGTGCCAAACGGGACACGTGAACTAAATTGATTCAAAATCCAGCGTGCTCAGATGATCCACGTGAGTTATTTAGAATGAAGCTTATATGATCCACATGATTCAAACTCCAGCGTGCTTAGATGATCCACGTGAGTTATTTAGAATGAAGCTTATGTGTGCTAGAAGAGACACGCGAGCTAATTCGTGTTCTATCGTGCCAAACGGGAGACGTGAACTAAATTGATTCAAACTCCAGCGTGCTCAGATGAGGCACGTGAGTTATTTAAAATCAAGCTCTTGTGTGCTAGAAGAGCCACGCGAGCTAATTCGTGTTCTATCGTGCCAAACGGGACACGTGAACTAAGGTGATTCAAACTCTAGCGTGCTCAGATGAGCCACGTGAGTTATTTAGAATCAAACTCTTGCATGCTAGAAGAGCCACGCGAGCTAATTCGTGTTCTATCATGCCAAAGGGGACACGTGAACTAAATTGATTCAAAATCCAGCGTGCTCAGATGAGCCACGTGAGTTATTTAGAATAAAGCTCTTGCGTGCTAGAACAACCACGCGAGCTAATTCGTGTTCTATCGTGCCAAACGGGACACGTGAACTAAATTTATTCAAACTCCAGCGTGCTCAGATGAGCCATGTGAGGGTTATTTAGAATGAAGCTCATGCGTGCTAGAAGAGCCACGCGAGCTAATTCGTCTTCTATCGTGCCAAACGGGACACGTGAACTAAATTGATTCAAACTCCAGCGTGCTCAGATGAGCCTCGTGAGTTATTTAGAATCAAACTCTTGTGTGCTAGAAGAGCCACGCGAGCTAATTCGTGTTCTATGGTGCCAAACGGGACATGTGAACTAAATTGAGTCAAACTCCAGCGTGTTCAAATGAGCCACGTGAGTTATTTAGAATCAAACTCTTGCGTGCTAGAAGAGCCACGCGAGCTAATTCGTGTTCTATCGTGCCAAACAGGACACGTGAACTAAATTGATTCAAAATCCAGCGTGCTCAGATGATCCACGTGAGTTATTTAGAATGAAGCTTATATGATCCACATGATTCAAACTCCAGCGTGCTTAGATGATCCACGTGAGTTATTTAGAATGAAGCTTATGTGTACTAGAAGAGACACGCGAGCTAATTCGTGTTCTATCGTGCCAAATGGGAGACGTGAACTAAATTGATTCAAACTCCAGCGTGCTCAGATGAGGCACGTGAGTTATTTAAAATCAAGCTCTTGTGTGCTAGAAGAGCCACGCGAGCTAATTCGTGTTCTATCGTGCCAAACGGGACACGTGAACTAAGGTGATTCAAACTCTAGCGTGCTCAGATGAGCCACGTGAGTTATTTAAAATCAAACTCTTGCATGCTAGAAGAGCCACGCGAGCTAATTCGTGTTCTATCATGCCAAAGGGGACACGTGAACTAAATTGATTCAAAATCCAGCGTGCTCAGATGAGCCACGTGAGTTATTTAGAATAAAGCTCTTGCGTGCTAGAACAACCACGCGAGCTAATTCGTGTTCTATCGTGCCAAACGGGACACGTGAACTAAATTGATTCAAACTCCAGCGTGCTCAGATGAGCCATGTGAGGGTTATTTAGAATGAAGCTCATGCGTGCTAGAAGAGCCACGCGAGCTAATTCGTCTTCTATCGTGCCAAACGGGACACGTGAACTAAATTGATTCAAACTCCAGCGTGCTCAGATGAGCCTCGTGAGTTATTTAGAATCAAACTCTTGTGTGCTAGAAGAGCCACGCGAGCTAATTCGTGTTCTATGGTGCCAAACGGGACATGTGAACTAAATTGAGTCAAACTCCAGCGTGTTCAAATGAGCCACGTGAGTTATTTAGAATCAAACTCTTGCGTGCTAGAAGAGCCACGCGAGCTAATTCGTGTTCTATCGTGCCAAACGGGACACGTGAACTAAATTGATTCAAAATCCAGCGTGCTCAGATGAGGCATGTGAGTTATTTGGAATCAAGTTCTTCCGTGCTAGAAGAGCCACGTGAGCTAATTCGTGTTCCATCGTGCCAAACGGGACACATGAACTAAATTGATTCAAACTCCAGCGTGCTCAGATGAGCCGCGCGAGTTATTTAGAATCAAGCTCTTGCGTGCTAGAACAGCCACGCGAGCTAATTCGTGTTGTATCGTGCCAAACGGGACACGTGAACTAAATTGATTAAAACTCCAACGTGCTCAGATGAGCCACGTGAGTTATTTAGAATCAAGCTCTTGCGTGCTAGAAGAGCCACGCGAGGTAATTCGTGTTATGCCATGCCAAACGGGACACGTGAACTAAATTGATTCCAACTCCAGCGTGCTCAGATGAGCCACGGGATTTATTTAGAATCAAACTCTTGTGTGCTAGAAGAGCCACGCGAGCTAATTCGTGTTCTATCGTACCAAACGGGACACATGAACTAAATTGATTCAAACTCCAGCGTGCTTAGATTATCCACGTGAGTTATTTAGAATGAAGCTTATGCGTGCTAGAAGAGCCACGCGAGCTAATTCGTGTTCTATCGTGCCAAACGGGACACGTGAACTAAATTGATTCAAAATCCAGCGTGCTCAGATAATCCACGTGAGTTATTTAGAATGAAGCTTATATGATCCACGTGATTCAAACTCTAGCGTGCTTAGATGATCCACGTGAGTTATTTAGAATGAAGCTTATGCGTTCTAGAAGAGACACGCGAGCTAATTCGTGTTCTATCGTGCCAAACGGGACACGTGAACTAAATTGATTCAAACTCCAGCTTGCTCAGATGAGGCACGTGAGTTATTTAAAATCAAGCTCTTGCGTGTTAGAAGAGCCACGTGAGCTAATTCGTGTTCTATCGTGCCAAACGGGACACGTGAACTAAGGTGATTCAAACTCTAGCGTGCTCAAATGAGCCACGTGAGTTATTTAGAATCAAACTCTTGCATGCTAGAAGAGCCACGCGAGCTAATTCGTGTTCTATCATGCCAAAGGGGACACGTGAACTAAATTGATTCAAAATCCAGCGTGCTCAGATGAGCCACGTGAGTTATTTAGAATAAAGCTCTTGCGTGCTAGAACAACCACGCGAGCTAATTCGTGTTCTATCGTGCCAAACGGGACACGTGAACTAAATTGATTCAAACTCCAGCGTGCTCAGATGAGCCATGTGAGTTATTTAGAATGAAGCTCATGCGTGCTAGAAGAGACACGCGAGCTAATTCGTGTTCTATCGTGCCAAACGGGACACGTGAACTAAATTGATTCAAACTCCAGCGTGCTCAGATGAGCCTCGTGAGATATTTAGAATCAAACTCTTGCGTGCTTGGGGAGCCGTGCGAGAAAATTCGTGTTCTATCGTGCCAAACGGGACACGTGAACTAAATTGATTCAAACTCCAGCGTGCTCAGATGAGCTACGTGAGTTATTTAAAATCAAGCTCTTGTGTGCTAGAAGAGCCACGCGAGCTAATTCGTGTTCTATCGTGCCAAACGGGACACATGAACTAAATTGATTCAAACTCCAACGTGCTTAAATGAGCCACGTGAGTTATTTAGAATCAAACTCTTGCATGCTAGAACAGCCACGCGAGGTAATTCGTGTTCTACCGTGGCAAACGGGAGACGTGAACTAAATTGATTCCAATTCCAGCGTGCTCAAATGAGCCACGGGAGTTATTTAGAATCAAACTCTTGTGTGCTAGAAGAGCCACGCGAGCTAATTCGTGTTCTATCGTGCCAAACGGGACACGTGAACTAAATTGATTCAAACTCCAGCGTGCTTAGATGATCCACGTGAGTTATTTAGAATGAAGCTTATGCGTGCTAGAAGAGCCACGCGAGCTAATTCGTGTTCTATCGTGCCAAACGGGACACGTTAACTAAATTGATTCAAAATCCAGCGTGCTCAGATGATCCACGTGAGTTATTTAGAATGAAGCTTATATGATCCACATGATTCAAACTCCAGCGTGCTTAGATGATCCACGTGAGTTATTTAGAATGAAGCTTATGCGTGCTAGAAGAGACACGTGAGCTAATTCGTGTTCTATCGTGCCAAACGGGACACGTGAACTAAATTGATTCAAACTCCAGCTTGCTCAGATGAGGCACGTGAGTTATTTAAAATCAAGCTCTTGCGTGCTAGAAGAGCCACGTGAGCTAATTCGTGTTCTATCGTGCCAAACGGGACACGTGAACTAAGGTGATTCAAACTCTAGCGTGCTCAAATGAGCCACGTGAGTTATTTAGAATCAAACTCTTGCATGCTAGAAGAGCCACGCGAGCTAATTCGTGTTCTATCATGCCAAAGGGGACACGTGAACTAAATTGATTCAAAATCCAGCGTGCTCAGATGAGCCACGTGAGTTATTTAGAATAAAGCTCTTGCGTGCTAGAACAACCACGCGAGCTAATTCGTGTTCTATCGTGCCAAACGGGACACGTGAACTAAATTCATTCAAACTCCAGCGTGCTCAGATGAGCCATGTGAGTTATTTAGAATGAAGCTCATGCGTGCTAGAAGAGACACGCGAGCTAATTCGTGTTCTATCGTGCCAAACGGGACACGTGAACTAAATTGATTCAAACTCCAGCGTGCTCAGATGAGCCTCGTGAGATATTTAGAATCAAACTCTTGCGTGCTTGTGGAGCCGTGCGAGAAAATTCGTGTTCTATCGTGCCAAACGGGACACGTGAACTAAATTGATTCAAACTCCAGCGTGCTCAGATGAGCTACGTGAGTTATTTAAAATCAAGCTCTTGTGTGCTAGAAGAGCCACGCGAGCTAATTCGTGTTCTATCGTGCCAAACGGGACACGTGAACTAAATTGATTCAAACTCCAACGTGCTTAAATGAGCCACGTGAGTTATTTAGAATCAAACTCTTGCATGATAGAAGAGCCACGTGAGGTAATTCGTGTTCTACCGTGCCAAACGGGAGACGTGAACTAAATTGATTCCAATTCCAGCGTGCTCAAATGAGCCACGGGAGTTATTTAGAATCAAACTCTTGTGTGCTAGAAGAGCCACGCGAGCTAATTCGTGTTCTATCGTGCCAAACGGGACACGTGAACTAAATTGATTCAAACTCCAGCGTGCTTAGATGATCCACGTGAGTTATTTAGAATGAAGCTTATGCGTGCTAGAAGAGCCACGCGAGCTAATTCGTGTTCTATCGTGCCAAACGGGACACGTGAACTAAATTGATTCAAAATCCAGCGTGCTCAGATGATCCACGTGAGTTATTTAGAATGAAGCTTATATGATCCACATGATTCAAACTCCAGCGTGCTTAGATGATCCACGTGAGTTATTTAGAATGAAGCTTATGTGTGCTAGAAGAGACACGCGAGCTAATTCGTGTTCTATCGTGCCAAACGGGAGACGTGAACTAAATTGATTCAAACTCCAGCGTGCTCAGATGAGGCACGTGAGTTATTTAAAATCAAGCTCTTGCGTGCTAGGTGAGCCACGCGAGCTAATTCGTGTTCTATCGTGCCAAACGGGACACGTGAACTAAGGTGATTCAAACTCTAGCGTGCTCAGATGAGCCACGTGAGTTATTTAGAATCAAACTCTTGCATGCTAGAAGAGCCACGCGAGCTAATTCGTGTTCTATCATGCCAAAGGGAACACGTGAACTAAATTGATTCAAAATCCAGCGTGCTCAGATGAGCCACGTGAGTTATTTTGAATAAAGCTCTTGCGTGCTAGAACAACCACGCGAGCTAATTCGTGTTCTATCGTGCCAAACGGGACACGTGAACTAAATTGATTCAAACTCCAGCGTGCTCAGATGAGCCATGTGAGGGTTATTTAGAATGAAGCTCATGCGTGCTAGAAGAGCCACGCGAGCTAATTCGTCTTCTATCGTGCCAAACGGGACACGTGAACTAAATTGATTCAAACTCCAGCGTGCTCAGATGAGCCTCGTGAGTTATTTAGAATCAAACTCTTGTGTGCTAGAAGAGCCACGCGAGCTAATTCGTGTTCTATGGTGCCAAACGGGACATGTGAACTAAATTGAGTCAAACTCCAGCGTGTTCAAATGAGCCACGTGAGTTATTTAGAATCAAACTCTTGCGTGCTAGAAGAGCCACGCGAGCTAATTCGTGTTCTATCGTGCCAAACGGGACACGTGAACTAAATTGATTCAAAATCCAGCGTGCTCAGATGATCCACGTGAGTTATTTAGAATGAAGCTTATATGATCCACATGATTCAAACTCCAGCGTGCTTAGATGATCCACGTGAGTTATTTAGAATGAAGCTTATGTGTGCTAGAAGAGACACGCGAGCTAATTCGTGTTCTATCGTGCCAAACGGGAGACGTGAACTAAATTGATTCAAACTCCAGCGTGCTCAGATGAGGCACGTGAGTTATTTAAAATCAAGCTCTTGTGTGCTAGAAGAGCCACGCGAGCTAATTCGTGTTCTATCGTGCCAAACGGGACACGTGAACTAAGGTGATTCAAACTCTAGCGTGCTCAGATGAGCCACGTGAGTTATTTAGAATCAAACTCTTGCATGCTAGAAGAGCCACGCGAGCTAATTCGTGTTCTATCATGCCAAAGGGGACACGTGAACTAAATTGATTCAAAATCCAGCGTGCTCAGATGAGCCACGTGAGTTATTTAGAATAAAGCTCTTGCGTGCTAGAACAACCACGCGAGCTAATTCGTGTTCTATCGTGCCAAACGGGACACGTGAACTAAATTTATTCAAACTCCAATGTGCTCAGATGAGCCATGTGAGGGTTATTTAGAATGAAGCTCATGCGTGCTAGAAGAGCCATGCGAGCTAATTCGTCTTCTATCGTGCCAAACGGGACACGTGAACTAAATTGATTCAAACTCCAGCGTGCTCAGATGAGCCTCGTGAGTTATTTAGAATCAAACTCTTGTGTGCTAGAAGAGCCACGCGAGCTAATTCGTGTTCTATGGTGCCAAACGGGACATGTGACCTAAATTGAGTCAAACTCCAGCGTGTTCAAATGAGCCACGTGAGTTATTTAGAATCAAACTCTTGCGTGCTAGAAGAGCCACGCGAGCTAATTCGTGTTCTATCGTGCCAAACAGGACACGTGAACTAAATTGATTCAAAATCCAGCGTGCTCAGATGATCCACGTGAGTTATTTAGAATGAAGCTTATATGATCCACATGATTCAAACTCCAGCGTGCTTAGATGATCCACGTGAGTTATTTAGAATGAAGCTTATGTGTGCTAGAAGAGACACGCGAGCTAATTCGTGTTCTATCGTGCCAAATGGGAGACGTGAACTAAATTGATTCAAACTCCAGCGTGCTCAGATGAGGCACGTGAGTTATTTAAAATCAAGCTCTTGTGTGCTAGAAGAGCCACGCGAGCTAATTCGTGTTCTATCGTGCCAAACGGGACACGTGAACTAAGGTGATTCAAACTCTAGCGTGCTCAGATGAGCCACGTGAGTTATTTAGAATCAAACTCTTGCATGCTAGAAGAGCCACGCGAGCTAATTCGTGTTCTATCATGCCAAAGGGGACACGTGAACTAAATTGATTCAAAATCCAGCGTGCTCAGATGAGCCACGTGAGTTATTTAGAATAAAGCTCTTGCGTGCTAGAACAACCACGCGAGCTAATTCGTGTTCTATCGTGCCAAACGGGACACGTGAACTAAATTGATTCAAACTCCAGCGTGCTCAGATGAGCCATGTGAGGGTTATTTAGAATGAAGCTCATGCGTGCTAGAAGAGCCACGCGAGCTAATTCGTCTTCTATCGTGCCAAACGGGACACGTGAACTAAATTGATTCAAACTCCAGCGTGCTCAGATGAGCCTCGTGAGTTATTTAGAATCAAACTCTTGTGTGCTAGAAGAGCCACGCGAGCTAATTCGTGTTCTATGGTGCCAAACGGGACATGTGAACTAAATTGAGTCAAACTCCAGCGTGTTCAAATGAGCCACGTGAGTTATTTAGAATCAAACTCTTGCGTGCTAGAAGAGCCACGCGAGCTAATTCGTGTTCTATCGTGCCAAACGGGACACGTGAACTAAATTGATTCAAAATCCAGCGTGCTCAGATGAGGCATGTGAGTTATTTGGAATCAAGTTCTTCCGTGCTAGAAGAGCCACGTGAGCTAATTCGTGTTCCATCGTGCCAAACGGGACACATGAACTAAATTGATTCAAACTCCAGCGTGCTCAGATGAGCCGCGTGAGTTATTTAGAATCAAGCTCTTGCGTGCTAGAACAGCCACGCGAGCTAATTCGTGTTGTATCGTGCCAAACGGGACACGTGAACTAAATTGATTAAAACTCCAACGTGCTCAGATGAGCCACGTGAGTTATTTAGAATCAAGCTCTTGCGTGCTAGAAGAGCCACGCGAGGTAATTCGTGTTATGCCATGCCAAACGGGACACGTGAACTAAATTGATTCCAACTCCAGCGTGCTCAGATGAGCCACGGGATTTATTTAGAATCAAACTCTTGTGTGCTAGAAGAGCCACGCGAGCTAATTCGTGTTCTATCGTACCAAACGGGACACATGAACTAAATTGATTCAAACTCCAGCGTGCTTAGATTATCCACGTGAGTTATTTAGAATGAAGCTTATGCGTGCTAGAAGAGCCACGCGAGCTAATTCGTGTTCTATCGTGCCAAACGGGACACGTGAACTAAATTGATTCAAAATCCAGCGTGCTCAGATAATCCACGTGAGTTATTTAGAATGAAGCTTATATGATCCACGTGATTCAAACTCTAGCGTGCTTAGATGATCCACGTGAGTTATTTAGAATGAAGCTTATGCGTGCTAGAAGAGACACGTGAGCTAATTCGTGTTCTATCGTGCCAAACGGGACACGTGAACTAAATTGATTCAAACTCCAGCTTGCTCAGATGAGGCACGTGAGTTATTTAAAATCAAGCTCTTGCGTGTTAGAAGAGCCACGTGAGCTAATTCGTGTTCTATCGGGCCAAACGGGACACGTGAACTAAGGTGATTCAAACTCTAGCGTGCTCAAATGAGCCACGTGAGTTATTTAGAATCAAACTCTTGCATGCTAGAAGAGCCACGCGAGCTAATTCGTGTTCTATCATGCCAAAGGGGACACGTGAACTAAATTGATTCAAAATCCAGCGTGCTCAGATGAGCCACGTGAGTTATTTAGAATAAAGCTCTTGCGTGCTAGAACAACCACGCGAGCTAATTCGTGTTCTATCGTGCCAAATGGGACACGTGAACTAAATTGATTCAAACTCCAGCGTGCTCAGATGAGCCATGTGAGTTATTTAGAATGAAGCTCATGCGTGCTAGAAGAGACACGCGAGCTAATTCGTGTTCTATCGTGCCAAACGGGACACGTGAACTAAATTGATTCAAACTCCAGCGTGCTCAGATGAGCCTCGTGAGATATTTAGAATCAAACTCTTGCGTGCTTGGGGAGCCGTGCGAGAAAATTCGTGTTCTATCGTGCCAAATGGGACACGTGAACTAAATTGATTCAAACTCCAGCGTGCTCAGATGAGCTACGTGAGTTATTTAAAATCAAGCTCTTGTGTGCTAGAAGAGCCACGCGAGCTAATTCGTGTTCTATCGTGCCAAACGGGACACATGAACTAAATTGATTCAAACTCCAACGTGCTTAAATGAGCCACGTGAGTTATTTAGAATCAAACTCTTGCATGCTAGAACAGCCACGCGAGGTAATTCGTGTTCTACCGTGGCAAACGGGAGACGTGAACTAAATTGATTCCAATTCCAGCGTGCTCAAATGAGCCACGGGAGTTATTTAGAATCAAACTCTTGTGTGCTAGAAGAGCCACGCGAGCTAATTCGTGTTCTATCGTGCCAAACGGGACACGTGAACTAAATTGATTCAAACTCCAGCGTGCTTAGATGATCCACGTGAGTTATTTAGAATGAAGCTTATGGGTGCTAGAAGAGCCACGCGAGCTAATTCGTGTTCTATCTTGCCAAACGGGACACGTGAACTAAATTGATTCAAAATCCAGCGTGCTCAGATGATCCACGTGAGTTATTTAGAATGAAGCTTATATGATCCACATGATTCAAACTCCAGCGTGCTTAGATGATCCACGTGAGTTATTTAGAATGAAGCTTATGTGTGCTAGAAGAGACACGCGAGCTAATTCGTGTTCTATCGTGCCAAACGGGAGACGTGAACTAAATTGATTCAAACTCCAGCGTGCTCAGATGAGGCACGTGAGTTATTTAAAATCAAGCTCTTGTGTGCTAGAAGAGCCACGCGAGCTAATTCGTGTTCTATCGTGCCAAACGGGACACGTGAACTAAGGTGATTCAAACTCTAGCGTGCTCAGATGAGCCACGTGAGTTATTTAGAATCAAACTCTTGCATGCTAGAAGAGCCACGCGAGCTAATTCGTGTTCTATCATGCCAAAGGGGACACGTGAACTAAATTGATTCAAAATCCAGCGTGCTCAGATGAGCCACGTGAGTTATTTAGAATAAAGCTCTTGCGTGCTAGAACAACCACGCGAGCTAATTCGTGTTCTATCGTGCCAAACGGGACACGTGAACTAAATTGATTCAAACTCCAGCGTGCTCAGATGAGCCACGTGAGTTATTTAAAATCAAGCTCTTGTGTGCTAGAAGAGCCACGCGAGCTAATTCGTGTTCTATCGTGCCAAACGGGACACGTGAACTAAATTGATTCAAACTCCAGCGTGCATAGATGATCCACGTGAGTTATTTAGAATGAAGCTTATGCGTGCGAGAAGAGCCACGCGAGCTAATTCGTGTTCTATCGTGCCAAACGGGACACGTGAACTAAATTGATTCAAACTCCAGCGTGCTCAGATGAGGCACGAGAGTTAATTAGAATCAAACTCTTGCATGCTAGAAGAGCCACGCGAGCTAATTCGTGTTCTATCATGCCAAAGGAGACACGTGAACTAAATTGATTCAAAATCAAGCGTGCTCAGATGAGCCACGTGAGTTATTTAGAATCATGTTCTTGCGTGCTAGAAGAGCCACGTGAGCTAATTCGTGTTCCATCGTGCCAAACGGGACACGTAAACTAAATTGATTCAAACTCCAGCGTGCTTAGATGAGCCACGTGAGTTATTTAGAATCAAGCTCTTGTGTGCTAGAACAGCCACGTGAGCTAATTCGTGTTCTATCTTGCCGAACGGGACATGTGAACTAAATTGATTCAAACTCTAGAGTGCTCATATTAGCCACGTGAGTTATTTAGAATCAAGCTCTTGCATGCTAGAAGAGCCACGCGAGGTAATTCGTGTTCGATCGTGCCAAACGGGACACGTGAACTAAATTGATTAAAACTCCAGCGTGCTCAGATGAGCCTCGTGAGTTATTTGGAATCAAACTCTTGCGTGCTAGTGGAGCCGCGCGAGCTAATTCGTGTTCTATCGTGCCAAACGGGACACGTGAACTAAATTGATTCAAACTCCAGCGTGCTCAGATGAGCGACATGAGTTATTTAGAATCAAGCTCTTGCGTGCTAGAAGAGCCACGCGAGCTAATTCGTGTTCCATCGTGCCAAATGGGAGACGTGAACTAAATTGATTCAAACTCCAGCTTGTTCAGATGAGCCTCGTGAGTTATTTAGAATCAAGTTCTTGCGTGCTAGAAGAGCAACGCGAGCTAATTCGTGTTCTATCGTGCCAAATGGGACACGTGAACTAAATTGATTCAAACTCCAGCGTGCTTAGATGATCCACGTGAGTTATTTAGAATGAAGCGTATGCGTGCTAGAAGAGCCACGCGAGCTAATTCGTGTTCTATCGTGCCAAACGGGACACGTGAACGAAATTGATTCAAACTCCAGCGTGCTCAGATGAGGCACGTGAGTTATTTAGAATCAAGCTCTTGCGTGCTAGAAGAGCCACGCGAGCTAATTCGTATTCTATCGTGCCAAACAGGACACGTGAACTAAGGTGATTCAAACTCTAGCGTGCTCAGATGAGCCACGTGAGTTATTTAGAATCAAATTCTTGTGTGCTAGAAGAGCCACGCGAGCGAATTCGTATTCTATCCTGCCAAAGGGGACACGTGAACTAAATTGATTCAAAATCCAGCGTTCTCAGATGAGCCACGTGAGTTATTTAGAATCAAGTTCTTGCGTGCTAGAAGAGCCACGTGAGCTAATTCGTGTTCCATCGTGCTAAACAGGACACGTGAACTAAATTGATTCAAACTCCAGCGTGCTCAGATGAGCCTCGTGAGTTATTTAGAATCAAACTCTTGTATGCTAGAAGAGCCACGCGAGCTAATTCGTGTTCTATCGTGCCAAACGGGACACGTGAACTAAGGTGATTCAAACTCTAGCGTGCTCAGATGAGCCACATGAGTTATTTAGAATCAAACTCTCGCATGCTAGAAGTGCCACGCGAGCTAATTCATGTTCTATCATGCCAAAGGGGACACGTGAACTAAATTGATTCAAAATCCAGCATGCTTAGATGAGCCACGTGAGTTATTTAGAATCAAGTTCTTGCGTGCTAGAAGAGCCACGTGAGCTAATTCGTGTTCCATCGTGCCAAACGGGACACGTGAACTAAATTGATTCAAACTCCAGCGTGCTCAGATGAGCCTCGTGAGTTATTTAGAATCAAGCTCTTGCGTGCTAGAAGAGGCACGCGGGCTAATTCGTGTTCTATCCTGCCAAAGGGGACACGTGAACTAAATTGATTCAAAATCCAGCGTTCTCAGATGAGCCACGTGAGTTATTTAGAATCAAGTTCTTGCGTGCTAGAAGAGCCACGTGAGCTAATTCGTGTTCCATCGTGCTAAACAGGACATGTGAACTAAATTGATTCAAACTCCAGCGTGCTCAGATGAGCCTCGTGAGTTATTTAGAATCAAACACTTGTATGCTAGAAGAGCCACGCGAGCTAATTTGTGTTCTATCGTGCCAAACGGGACACGTGAACTAAATTGATTCAAAATCCAGCGTGCTCAGATAATCCATGTGGGTTATTTAGAATGAAGCTTATATGATCCACGTGATTCAAACTCTAGCGTGCTTAGATGATCCACGTGAGTTATTTAGAATGAAGCTTATGCGTGCTAGAAGAGACACGTGAGCTAATTCGTGTTCTAACGTGCCAAACGGGACACGTGAACTAAATTGATTCAAACTCCAGCTTGCTCAGATGAGGCACGTGAGTTATTTAAAATCAAGCTCTTGCGTGGTAGAAGAGCCACGTGAGCTAATTCGTGTTCTATCGTGCCAAACGGGACACGTGAACTAAGGTGATTCAAACTCTAGCGTGCTCAAATGAGCCACGTGAGTTATTTAGAATCAAACTCTTGCATGCTAGAAGAGCCACGCGAGCTAATTCGTGTTCTATCATGCCAAAGGGGACACGTGAACTAAATTGATTCAAAATCCAGCGTGCGCAGATGAGCCACGTGAGTTATTTAGAATAAAGCTCTTGCGTGCTAGAACAACCACGCGAGCTAATTCGTGTTCTATCGTGCCAAACGGGACACGTGAACTAAATTGATTCAAACTCCAGCGTGCTCAGATGAGCCATGTGAGTTATTTTGAATGAAGCTCATGCGTGCTAGAAGAGACACGCGAGCTAATTCGTGTTCTATCGTGCCAAACGGGACACGTGAACTAAATTGATTCAAACTCCAGCGTGCTCAGATGAGCCTCGTGAGATATTTAGAATCAAACTCTTGCGTGCTTGTGGAGCCGTGCGAGAAAATTCGTGTTCTATCGTGCCAAACGGGACACGTGAACTAAATTGATTCAAACTCCAGCGTGCTCAGATGAGCTACGTGAGTTATTTAAAATCAAGCTCTTGTGTGCTAGAAGAGCCACGCGAGCTAATTCGTGTTCTATCGTGCCAAACGGGACACGTGAACTAAATTGATTCAAACTCCAACGTGCTTAAATGAGCCACGTGAGTTATTTAGAATCAAACTCTTGCATGCTAGAAGAGCCACGCGAGGTAATTCGTGTTCTACCGTGCCAAACGGGAGACGTGAACTAAATTGATTCCAATTCCAGCGTGCTCAAATGAGCCACGGGAGTTATTTAGAATCAAACTCTTGTGTGCTAGAAGAGCCACGCGAGCTAATTCGTGTTCTATCGTGCCAAACGGGACACGTGAACTAAATTGATTCAAACTCCAGCGTGCTTAGATGATCCACGTGAGTTATTTAGAATGAAGCTTATGCGTGCTAGAAGAGCCACGCGAGCTAATTCGTGTTCTATCGTGCCAAACGGGACACGTGAACTAAATTGATTCAAAATCCAGCGTGCTCAGATGATCCACGTGAGTTATTTAGAATGAAGCTTATATGATCCACATGATTCAAACTCCAGCGTGCTTAGATGATCCACGTGAGTTATTTAGAATGAAGCTTATGTGTGCTAGAAGAGACACGCGAGCTAATTCGTGTTCTATCGTGCCAAACGGGAGACGTGAACTAAATTGATTCAAACTCCAGCGTGCTCAGATGAGGCACGTGAGTTATTTAAAATCAAGCTCTTGTGTGCTAGAAGAGCCACGCGAGCTAATTCGTGTTCTATCGTGCCAAACGGGACACGTGAACTAAGGTGATTCAAACTCTAGCGTGCTCAGATGAGCCACGTGAGTTATTTAGAATCAAACTCTTGCATGCTAGAAGAGCCACGCGAGCTAATTCGTGTTCTATCATGCCAAAGGGGACACGTGAACTAAATTGATTCAAAATCCAGCGTGCTCAGATGAGCCACGTGAGTTATTTAGAATAAAGCTCTTGCGTGCTAGAACAACCACGCGAGCTAATTCGTGTTCTATCGTGCCAAACGGGACACGTGAACTAAATTGATTCAAACTCCAGCGTGCTCAGATGAGCCACGTGAGTTATTTAAAATCAAGCTCTTGTGTGCTAGAAGAGCCACGCGAGCTAATTCGTGTTCTATCGTGCCAAACGGGACACGTGAACTAAATTGATTCAAACTCCAGCGTGCATAGGTGATCCACGTGAGTTATTTAGAATGAAGCTTATGCGTGCGAGAAGAGCCACGCGAGCTAATTCGTGTTCTATCGTGCCAAACGGGACACGTGAACTAAATTGATTCAAACTCCAGCGTGCTTAGATTATCCACGTGAGTTATTTAGAATGAAGCTTATGCGTGCTAGAAGAGCCACGCGAGCTAATTCGTGTTCTATCGTGCCAAACGGGACACGTGAACTAAATTGATTCAAACTCCAGCGTGCTCAGATGATCATCGTGAGTTATTTAGAATCAAACTCTTGTGTGCTAGAAGAGCCACGCGAGCTAATTCGTGTTCTATCGTGCCAAACGGGACACGTGAACTAAATTGATTCAAACTCCAGCGTGCTTAGATTATCCACGTGAGTTATTTAGAATGAAGCTTATGCGTGCTAGAAGAGCCACGCGAGCTAATTCGTGTTCTATCGTGCCAAACAGAACACGTGAACTAAATTGATTCAAACTCCAGCGTGCTCAGATGAGGCATGTGAGTTATTTAAAATCAAGCTCTTGCGTGCTAGAAGAGCCACGCGAGCTAATTCGTGTTCTATCGTGCCAAATGGGACACGTGAACTAAGGTGATTCAAACTCTTGCGTGCTCAGATGAGCCACGTGAGTTATTTAGAATCAAACCCTTGCATGCTAGAAGAGCCGAACGAGCTAATTCGTGTTCTATCATGCCAAACGGGACACGTGAACTAAATTGATTCAAAATACAGCGTGCTTAGATGAGCCACTTGAGTTATTTAGAATCAAGTTCTTGCGTGTTAGAAGAGCTACGCGAGCTAATTCGTGTTCCATCGTGCCAAACGGGACACGTGAACTAAATTGATTCAAACTCCAGCGTGCGCAGATGAGCGACATGAGTTATTTAGAATCAAGCTCTTGCGTGCTAGAAGAGCCACGCGAGCTAATTCGTGTTCCATCGTGCCAAATGGGAGACGTGAACTAAATTGATTCAAACTCCAGCGTGCTCAGATGAGCTTCGTGAGTTATTTAGAATCAAGTTCTTGCGTGCTAGAAGAGCCACGCGAGCTAATTCGTGTTCTATCGTGCCAAACGGGACACGTGACCTAAATTGATTCAATCTCCAGCGTGCTTAGATGATCCACGTGAGTTATTTAGAATGAAGCGTATGCGTGCTAGAAGAGCCACGCGAGCTAATTCGTGTTCTATCGTGCCAAACGGGACACGTGAACGAAATTGATTCAAACTCCAGCGTGCTCAGATGAGGCACGTGAGTTATTTAGAATCAAGCTCTTGCGTGCTAGAAGAGCCACGCGAGCTAATTCGTGTTCTATCGTAATCAACAGGACACGTGAACTAAGGTGATTCAAACTCTAGCGTGCTCAGATGAGCCACGTGAGTTATTTAGAATCAAATTCTTGTGTGCTAGAAGAGCCACGCGAGCGAATTCGTATTCTATCCTGCCAAAGGGGACACGTGAACTAAATTGATTCAAAATCCAGCGTTCTCATATGAGCCACATGAGTTATTTAGAATCAAGTTCTTGCGTGCTAGAAGAGCAACGTGAGCTAATTCGTGTTCCATCGTGCTAAACAGGACACGTGAACTAAATTGATTCAAACTCCAGCGTGCTCAGATGAGCCTCGTGAGTTATTTAGAATCAAACTCTTGTATGCTAGAAGAGCCACGCGAGCTAATTCGTGTTCTATCGTGCCAAACGGGACACGTGAACTAAGGTGATTCAAACTCTAGCGTGCTCAGATGAGCCACATGAGTTATTTAGAATCAAACTCTCGCATGCTAGAAGTGCCACGCGAGCTAATTCATGTTCTATCATGCCAAAGGGGACACGTGAACTAAATTGATTCAAAATCCAGCATGCTTAGATGAGCCACGTGAGTTATTTAGAATCAAGTTCTTGCGTGCTAGAAAAGCCACGTGAGCTAATTCGTGTTCCATCGTGCCAAACGGGACACGTGAACTAAATTGATTCAAACTCCAGCGTGCTCAGATGAGCCTCGTGAGTTATTTAGAATCAAACTCTTGTGTGCTAGAAGAGCCACGCAAGCTAATTCGTGTTCTATCGTGCCAAACGAGACACGTGAACTAAATTGATTCAAACTCCAGCGTGCTTAGATTATCCACGTGAGTTATTTAGAATGAAGCTTATGCGTGCTAGAAGAGCCACGCGAGCTAATTCGTGTTCTATCGTGCCAAACGGGACACGTGAACTAAATTGATTCAAACTCCAGCGTGCTCAGATGATCATCGTGAGTTATTTAGAATCAAACTCTTGTGTGCTAGAAGAGCCACGCGAGCTAATTCGTGTTCTATCGTGCCAAACGGGACACGTGAACTAAATTGATTCAAACTCCAGCGTGCTTAGATTATCCACGTGAGTTATTTAGAATGAAGCTTATGCGTGCTAGAAGAGCCACGCGAGCTAATTCGTGTTCTATCGTGCCAAACAGAACACGTGAACTAAATTGATTCAAACTCCAGCGTGCTCAGATGAGGCATGTGAGTTATTTAAAATCAAGCTCTTGCGTGCTAGAAGAGCCACGCGAGCTAATTCGTGTTCTATCGTGCCAAATGGGACACGTGAACTAAGGTGATTCAAACTCTTGCGTGCTCAGATGAGCCACGTGAGTTATTTAGAATCAAACCCTTGCATGCTAGAAGAGCCGAACGAGCTAATTCGTGTTCTATCATGCCAAACGGGACACGTGAACTAAATTGATTCAAAATACAGCGTGCTTAGATGAGCCACTTGAGTTATTTAGAATCAAGTTCTTGCGTGTTAGAAGAGCTACGCGAGCTAATTCGTGTTCCATCGTGCCAAACGGGACACGTGAACTAAATTGATTCAAACTCCAGCGTGCGCAGATGAGCGACATGAGTTATTTAGAATCAAGCTCTTGCGTGCTAGAAGAGCCACGCGAGCTAATTCGTGTTCCATCGTGCCAAATGGGAGACGTGAACTAAATTGATTCAAACTCCAGCGTGCTCAGATGAGCTTCGTGAGTTATTTAGAATCAAGTTCTTGCGTGCTAGAAGAGCCACGCGAGCTAATTCGTGTTCTATCGTGCCAAACGGGACACGTGACCTAAATTGATTCAATCTCCAGCGTGCTTAGATGATCCACGTGAGTTATTTAGAATGAAGCGTATGCGTGCTAGAAGAGCCACGCGAGCTAATTCGTGTTCTATCGTGCCAAACGGGACACGTGAACGAAATTGATTCAAACTCCAGCGTGCTCAGATGAGGCACGTGAGTTATTTAGAATCAAGCTCTTGCGTGCTAGAAGAGCCACGCGAGCTAATTCGTGTTCTATCGTGCCAAACAGGACACGTGAACTAAGGTGATTCAAACTCTAGCGTGCTCAGATGAGCCACGTGAGTTATTTAGAATCAAATTCTTGTGTGCTAGAAGAGCCACGCGAGCGAATTCGTATTCTATCCTGCCAAAGGGGACACGTGAACTAAATTGATTCAAAATCCAGCGTTCTCATATGAGCCACATGAGTTATTTAGAATCAAGTTCTTGCGTGCTAGAAGAGCCACGTGAGCTAATTCGTGTTCCATCGTGCTAAACAGGACACGTGAACTAAATTGATTCAAACTCCAGCGTGCTCAGATGAGCCTCGTGAGTTATTTAGAATCAAACTCTTGTATGCTAGAAGAGCCACGCGAGCTAATTCGTGTTCTATCGTGCCAAACGGGACACGTGAACTAAGGTGATTCAAACTCTAGCGTGCTCAGATGAGCCACATGAGTTATTTAGAATCAAACTCTCGCATGCTAGAAGTGCCACGCGAGCTAATTCATGTTCTATCATGCCAAAGGGGACACGTGAACTAAATTGATTCAAAATCCAGCATGCTTAGATGAGCCACGTGAGTTATTTAGAATCAAGTTCTTGCGTGCTAGAAAAGCCACGTGAGCTAATTCGTGTTCCATCGTGCCAAACGGGACACGTGAACTAAATTGATTCAAACTCCAGCGTGCTCAGATGAGCCTCGTGAGTTATTTAGAATCAAACTCTTGTGTGCTAGAAGAGCCACGCAAGCTAATTCGTGTTCTATCATGCCAAAGGGGACACGTGAACTAAATTGATTCAAAATCCAGCATGCTTAGATGAGCCACGTGAGTTATTTAGAATCAAGTTCTTGCGTGCTAGAAAAGCCACGTGAGCTAATTCGTGTTCCATCGTGCCAAACGGGACACGTGAACTAAATTGATTCAAACTCCAGCGTGCTCAGATGAGCCTCGTGAGTTATTTAGAATCAAACTCTTGTGTGCTAGAAGAGCCACGCAAGCTAATTCGTGTTCTATCGTGCCAAACGAGACACGTGAACTAAATTGATTCAAACTCCAGCGTGCTTAGATTATCCACGTGAGTTATTTAGAATGAAGCTTATGCGTGCTAGAAGAGCCACGCGAGCTAATTCGTGTTCTATCGTGCCAAACGGGACACGTGAACTAAATTGATTCAAACTCCAGCGTGCTCAGATGATCATCGTGAGTTATTTAGAATCAAACTCTTGTGTGCTAGAAGAGCCACGCGAGCTAATTCGTGTTCTATCGTGCCAAACGGGACACGTGAACTAAATTGATTCAAACTCCAGCGTGCTTAGATTATCCACGTGAGTTATTTAGAATGAAGCTTATGCGTGCTAGAAGAGCCACGCGAGCTAATTCGTGTTCTATCGTGCCAAACAGAACACGTGAACTAAATTGATTCAAACTCCAGCGTGCTCAGATGAGGCATGTGAGTTATTTAAAATCAAGCTCTTGCGTGCTAGAAGAGCCACGCGAGCTAATTCGTGTTCTATCGTGCCAAATGGGACACGTGAACTAAGGTGATTCAAACTCTTGCGTGCTCAGATGAGCCACGTGAGTTATTTAGAATCAAACCCTTGCATGCTAGAAGAGCCGAACGAGCTAATTCGTGTTCTATCATGCCAAACGGGACACGTGAACTAAATTGATTCAAAATACAGCGTGCTTAGATGAGCCACTTGAGTTATTTAGAATCAAGTTCTTGCGTGTTAGAAGAGCTACGCGAGCTAATTCGTGTTCCATCGTGCCAAACGGGACACGTGAACTAAATTGATTCAAACTCCAGCGTGCTTAGATGAGCCACGTGAGTTATTTAGAATCAAACTCTTCTGTGCTAGAAGAGCCACGCGAGCTAATTCGTGTTCTATAGTGCCAAACGGGACACGTGAACTAAATTGATTCAAACTCTAGCGTACTTAGATGATCCACGTGAGTTATTTAGAATGAAGCTTATGCGTGCTAGAAGAGCCACGCGAGCTAATTCGTGTTCTATCGTGCCAAACGGGACACGTGAACTAATTTGATTCAAACTCTAGCGTGCTCAGATGAGGCATGTGAGTTATTTAAAATCAAACTCTTGCGTGCTAGAAGAGCCGCTCGAGCTAATTCGTGTTCTATCATGCCAAACGGGACACGTGAACTAAGGTGATTCAAAATCTAGCATGCTCAGATGAGGCACGTGAGTTATTTAGAATCAAGTTATTGCGTGCTAGAAGAGCCACGTGAGCTAATTCGTGTTCCATCGTGCCAAATGGGACACATGAACTAAATTGATTCAAACTCCAGCCTGCTCAGATGAGCCACGCGAGTTATTTAGAATCAAGCTCTTGCGTGCTAGAACAGCCACGCGAGCTAATTCGTGTTGTATCGTGCCAAACGGGACACGTGAACTAAATTGATTCAAACTCCATCGTGCTCAGATCAGCCACTTGAGTTATTTAGAATCAAGCTCTTGCGTGCTAGAAGAGCCACTCGAGCTAATTCATGTCCTACCGTGCCAAACGGGACACGTGAACTAAATTGATTCAAACTCCAGCGTGCTCAGATGAGCCTCGTGAGTTATTTAGAATCAAACTCTTGTGTGCTAGAAGAGCCACGCGAGCTAATTCGTTTTCCATCGTGCCAAACGGGACACGTGAACTAAATTGATTCAAACTCCAGCGTGCTTAGATTATCCACGTGAGTTATTTAGAATGAAGCTTATGCGTGCTAGAAGAGCCACGCGAGCTAATTCGTGTTCTATCGTGCCAAACGGAACACATGAACTAAATTGATTCAAACTCCAGCGTGCTCAGATGAGGCATGTGAGTTATTGAAAATCAAGCTCTTGCGTGCTAGAAGAGCCACGCGAGCTAATTCGTGTTCTATCGTGCCAAATGGGACACGTGAACTAAGGTGATTCAAACTCCAGCGTGCTCAGATGAGCCTCGTGAGTTAGTTAGAATCATGTTCTTGCGTGCTAGAAGAGCCACGCGAGCTAATTCGTGTTCTATCGTGCCAAACGGGACACGTGAACTAAATTGATTCAAACTCCAGCGTGCTTAGATGATCCACGTGAGTTATTTAGAATGAAGCGTATGCGTGCTAGAAGAGCCACGCGAGCTAATTCGTGTTCTATCGTGCCAAACGGGACACGTGAATGAAATTGATTCAAACTCCAGCGTGCTCAAATGAGGCACGTGAGTTATTTAGAATCAAGCTCTTGCGTGCTAGAAGAGCCACGCGAGCTAATTCGTGTTCTATCTTGCCAAACAGGACACGTGAACTAAGGCGATTCAAACTCTAGCGTGCTCAGATGAGCCACATGAGTTATTTAGAATCAAACTCTTGCATGCTAGAAGAGCCACGCGAGCTAATTCGTGTTCTATCATGCCAAAGGGGACACGTGAACTAAATTGATTCAAAATCCAGCGTGCTTAGATGAGCCACGTGAGTTATTTAGAATCAAGTTCTTGCGTGCTAGAAGAGCCACGTAAGCTAATTCGTGTTCCAACGTGCCAAACGGGACACGTGAACTAAATTGATTCAAACTCCAGCGTGCTCAGATGAGCCTCTTGAGTTATTTAGAATCAAACTCTTGTGTGCTAGAAGAGCCACGCGAGCTAATTCGTGTTCTATCGTGCCAAACGGGACACGTGAACTAAATTGATTCAAACTCCAGCGTGCTTAGATTATCCACGTGAGTTATTTAGAATGAAGCTTATGCGTGCTAGAAGAGCCACGCGAGCTAATTCTTGTTCTATCGTGCCAAACGGAATACGTGAACTAAATTGATTCAAACTCCAGCGTGCCCAGATGAGGCATGTGAGTTATTTAAAATCAAGCTCTTGCGTGCTAGAAGAGCCATGCGAGCTAATTCGTGTTCTATCGTGCCAAATGGGACACGTGAACTAAGGTGATTCAAACTCTTGCGTGCTTAGATGAGCCATGTGAGTTATTTAGAATCAAACCCTTACATGCTAGAAGAGCCGCACGAGCTAATTTGTGTTCTATCATGCCAAACGGGACACGTGAACTAAATTGATTCAAAATACAGCGTGCTTAGATGAGCCACTTGAGTTATTTAGAATCAAGTTCTTGCGTGCTAGAAGAGCTACGCGAGCTAATTCGTGTTCCATCGTGCCAAACGGGACACGTGAACTAAATTGATTCAAACTCCAACGTGCTTAGATGAGCCACGTGAGTTATTTAGAATCAAACTCTTCTGTGCTAGAAGAGCCACGCGAGCTAATTCGTGTTCTATAGTGCCAAACGGGACACGTGAACTAAATTGATTCAAACTCTAGCGTACTTAGATGATCGACGTGAGTTATTTAGAATGAAGCTTATGCGTGCTAGAAGAGCCACGCGAGCTAATTCGTGTTCTATTAAACCAAACGGGACACGTGAACTAAGGTGATTCAAACTCTACCGTGCTCAGATGAGGCACGTGAGTTTTTTAGAATCAAGTTCTTGCGTGCTAGAAGAGCCACGTGAGCTAATTCGTGTTCCATCGTGCCAAACGGGACACATGAACTAAATTGATTCAAACTCCAGCATGCTCAGATGAGCCACGCGAGTTATTTAGAATCAAGCTCTTGCATGCTAGAACAGCCACGCGAGCTAATTCGTGTTGTATCGTGCCAACCGGGACACGTGAACTAAATTGATTCAAACTCCAATGTGCTCAGATGAGCCACTTGAGTTATTTAGAATCAAGCTCTTGCGTGCTAGAAGAGCCACTCGAGCTAATTCATGTCCTACCCTGCCAAACGGGACACGTGAACTAAATTGATTCCTACTCCAGCGTGCTCAGATGAGCCACGGGAGTTATTTAGAATCAAACTCTTGTGTGCTAGATGAGCCACGCGAGCTATTTCGTGTTCTACCGTGCCAAAGGGGACACGTAAACTAAATTGATTCAAACTCTAGTGTACTTAGATGATCCACGTGAGTTATTTAGAATGAAGCTTATGCGTGCTAGAAGAGCCACGCGAGCTAATTCGTGTTCTATCGTGCCAAACGGGACACGTGAACTAAATTGATTCAAACTCCAGCGTGCTCAGATGAGGCATGTGAGTTATTTAAAATCAAGCTCTTGCGTGCTAGAAGAGCCACGCGAGCTAATCCGTGTTCTATCATGCCAAACGGGACACGTGAACTAACGTGATTCAAACTCTAGCGTGCTCAGATGAGCCACGTGAGTTATTTAGAATCAAACTCTTGCATGCTAGAAGAGCCACGCGAGCTAATTCGTGTTCTATCATGCCAAAGGGGACACGTGAACTAAATTGATTAAAAATCCAGCGTGCTCAGATGAGCCACATGAGTTATTTAGAATCATGTTTTGCGTGCTAGAAGAGCCACGTGAGCTAATTCGTGTTCAATTGTGCCAAACGGGACACGTGAACTAAATTGATTCAAACTCCAGCGTGCTTAGATGAGCCACGTGAGTTATTTAGAACCAAGCTCTTGCGTGCTAGAACAGCCACGCGAGCTAATTCGTGTCCTATCGTGCCAAACGGGACACGTGAACTAAAATGATTCAAACTCCAGCGTGCTCAGATGAGCCATGTGAGTTATTTTGAATGAAGCTCATGCGTGCTAGAAGAGCCACGCGAGCTAATTCGTGTTCTGTCGTGTCAAACGGGACACATGAACTAAATTGATTCAAACTCCAGCGTGCTCAGATGAGCCTCGTGAGTTTTTTAGAATCAAGCTTTTGCGTGCTAGAAGAGCCACGCGAGCTAATTCGTGTTCTATCCTGCCAAACGGGACACGTGAACGAAATTCATTCAAACTCCAGCGTGCTCAGATGAGGCACGTGACTTTTTTAGAATCAAGCTCTTGCGTGCTAGAAGAGCCACGCAAGCTAATTCGTGTTCTATCGTGCCAAACAGGACACGTGAACTAAGGTGATTGAAACTCTAGCGTGCTGAGATGAGCCACGTGAGTTTTGTAGAATCAAATTCTAGTGTGCTAGAAGAGCCACGCGAGCTAATTCGTATTCTATCCTGCCAAAGGGGACACGTGAACTAAATTGATTCAAAATCCAGCGTGCTCAGATGAGCCACGTGAGTTATTTAGAATCAAGTTCTTGCGTGCTAGAAGAGCCACGTGAGCTAATTCGTATTCCATCGTGCTAAATAGGACACGTGAACTAAATTGATTCAAACTCCAGCGTGCTCAGATGAGCCTCGTGAGTTATTTAGAATCAAACTCTTGTATGCTAGAGAGCCACGCGAGCTAATTCGTGTTCTATCGTGCCAAACGGGACACGTGAACTAAGGTGATTCAAACTCTAGCGTGCTCAGATGAGCCACGTGAGTTATTTAGAATCAAACTCTTGCATGCTAGAAGAGCCACGCGAGCTAATTTGTGTTCTATCATGCCAAAGGGGACACGTGAACTAAATTGATTCAAAATCCAGCGTGCTTTGATGAGCCACGTGAGTTATTTAGAATCAAGTTCTTGCGTGCTAGAAGAGCCACGTGAGCTAATTCGTGTTCCATCGTGCCAAACGGGACACGTGAACTAAATTGATTCAAACTCCAGCGTGCTCAGATGAGCCACGTGAGTTATTTAGAATCAAGTTCTTGCCTGCTAGAAGAGCCACGTGAGCTAATTCGTGTTCCATCGTGCTAAACAGGACACGTGAACTAAATTGATTCAAACTCCAGCGTGCTCAGATGAGCCTCGTGAGTTATTTAGAATCAAACTCTTGTATGCTAGAAGAGCCACGCGAGCTAATTCGTGTTCTATCGTGCCAAACAGGACACGTGAACTAAGGTGATTCAAACTCTAGCGTGTTCAGATGAGCCACGTGAGTTATTTAGAATCAAACTCTTGCATGCTAGATGAGCCACGCGAGCTAATTCGTGTTCTATCATGCCAAAGGGGACACGTGAACTAAATTGATTCAAAATCCAGCGTGCTTAGATAAGCCACGTGAGTTATTTAGAATCAAGTTCTTGCGTGATAGAAGAGCCACGCGAGCTAATTCGTGTTCTATCGTGCCAAACGGGACACGTGAACTAAATTGATTCAAACTCCAGCGTGCTTAGATTATCCACGTGAGTTATTTAGAATGAAGCTTATGCGTGCTAGAAGAGCCACGCGAGCTAATTCGTGTTCTATCGTGCCAAACGGAACACGTGAACTAAATTGATTCAAACTCCAGCGTGCTCAGATGAGGCATGTGAGTTATTTAAAATCAAGCTCTTGTGTGCTAGAAGAGCCACGCGAGCTAATTCGTGTTCTATCGTGGCAAATGGGACACGTGAACTAAGGTGATTCAAACTCTTGCGTGCTCAGATGAGCCACGTGAGTTATTTAGAATCAAACCCTTGCATGCTAGAAGAGCCGCACGAGCTAATTCGTGTTCTATCATGCCAAACGGGACATGTGAACTAAATTGATTCAAAATACAGCGTGCTCAGATGAGCCAGTTGAGTTATTTAGAATCAAGTTCTTCCGTGCTAGAAGAGCCACGCGAGCTAATTCGTGTTCCATCGAGCCAAACGGGACACGTGAACTAAATTGATTCAAACTCCAGCGTGCTTAGATGAGCCACGTGAGTTATTTAGAATCAAAACCTTGTGTCCTAGAAGAGCCACGCGAGCTAATTCGTGTTCTATCGTGCCAAACGGGACACGTGAACTAAATTGATTCAAACTCTAGCGTACTTAGATGATCCACGTGAGTTATTTAGAATGAAGCTTATGAGTGCTAGAAGAGCCACGCGAGCTAATTCGTGTTCTATCATGCCAAACGGGACACGTGAACTAAATTGATTCAAACTCCATCGTGCTCAGATGAGCCTCGTGAGTTATTTAGAATCAAACTCCTGCGTGCTAGTGGAGCCGCACGAGCTAATTCGTATTCTATCGTGCCAAACGGGACACGTGAACTAAAGTGATTCAAACTCCAGCGTGCTCAGATGAGCCACGTGAGTTATTTAGAAACAAACTCTTGCGTACTAGAAGATCCACGCGAGCTAATTCGTGTTCCTTCTTGCCAAACGGGACACGTGAACTAAATTGATTCAAACTCCACGTGCTCAGATGAGCCACTTGAGTTATTTAGAATCAAGCTCTTGCGTGCTAGAAGAGCCACGCGAGCTAATTCGTGTTCTACCGTGCCAAACGGGACACGTGAACTAAATTGATTCCAACTCCAGCATGCTCAGATGAGCCACGGGAGTTATTTAGAATCAAACTCTTGGGTGCTAGAAGAGCCACGGGAGCTAATTCGTGTTCTATCGTGCCAAACGGGACACGTGAACTAAATTGATTCAAACTCTAGCGTGCTTAGATGATCCACGTGAGTTATTTACAATGAAGCTTATGCGTGCTAGAAGAGCCACGCGATCTAATTCGTGTTCTATCGTGCCAAACGGGACACATGAACTAAATTGATTCAAACTCCAGCGTGCTCAGATGAGGCACTTGAGTTATTTAAAATCAAGCTCTTGCGTCCTAGAAGAGCCACGCGAGCTAATTCGTGTTCTATCATGCCAAACGGGACACGTGAACTCAGGTGATTCAAACTCTAGCGTGCTCAGATGAGCCACGTGAGTTATTTAGAATCAAACTCTTTCATGCTAGAAGAGCCACGCGAGCTAATTTGTGTTCCATCGTGCCAAACGGGACACGTGAACTAAATTGATTCAAACTCCAGCGTGCGTTAATGAGCCACGTGAGTTATTTAGAATCAAGCTCTTGCGTGCTAGAACAGCCACGCGAGCTAATTCGTGTTCTATCGTGCCAAACGGGACACGTGAACTAAATTGATTCAAACTCCAGCGTGCTCAGATGAGCCTCGTGAGTTATTTAGAATCAAACTCTTGCGTGCTAGTGGAGCCGCGCGAGCTAATTCGTGTTCTATCGTGCCAAACGGGACACGTGAACTAAATTGATTCAAACTCCAGCGTGCTCAGATGAGCCACGTGAGTTATTTAGAATCAAACTCTTGCGTGCTAGAAGAGCCACGCGAGCTAATTCGTATTCTATCGTGCCAAACGGGACACGTGAACTAAATAAATTCAAAATCCAGCGTGCTCAGATGAGGCACGTGATTTATTTAGAATCAAGTTCTTGCGTGCTAGAAGAGTCACGCGAGCTAATTCGTGTTCCATCGTGCCAAACGGGACACATGAACTAAATTGATTCAAACTCCAGCGTGCTTAGATTAGCCACGCGAGTTATTTAGAATCAAGCTCTTGCGTGCTAGAACAGCCACGCGAGCTAGTTCGAGTTGTATCGTGCCAAACGGGACACGTGAACTAAATTGATTCAAACTCCAGCGTGGTCAGATGAGCCTCGTGAGTTATTTAGAATCAAGCTCTTGCGTGCTAGAAGAGCCACGCGAGCTAATTCGTGTTCTATCGTGCCAAACGGGACACGTGAACTAAATTGATTCAAACTCAAGCGTGCTCAGATGAGCCACGGGAGTTATTTAGAATCAAACTCTTGTGTGGTAGAAGAGCCACGCGAGCTAATTCGTGTTCTATCGTGCCAAACGGGACACTTGAACTAAATTGATTCAAACTCCAGCGTGCTCAGATGAGGCACGTGAGTTATTTAAAATCAAGCTTATGCGTGCTAGAAGAGCCACGCGAGCTAATTCGTGTTCCATCGTGCCAAATGGGACACGTGAACTAAGGTGATTCAAACTCCAGCGTGCTCAGATGAGCCACATGAGTTTTTTAGAATCAAACTCTTGCATGCTAGAAGAGCCACACGAGCTAATTCGTGTTCTATCATGCCAAAGGGGACACGTGAACTAAATTGATTCAAAATCCAGCGTGCTTAGATGAGCCACGTGAGTTATTTAGAATCAAGTTCTTGCGTGCTAGAAGAGCCACGCGAGCTAATTCGTGTTCTATCGTGCCAAACGGGACACGTGAACTAAATTGATTCAAAATCCAGCGTGCTAAGATAAGGCACGTGATTTATTTAGAATCAAGTTCTTGCGTGCTAGAAGAGCCACGCGAGCTAATTCGTTTTCCATCGTGCCAAACGGGACACGTGAACTAAATTGATTCAAACTCCAGCGTGCTCAGATGAGCCTCGTGAGTTATTTAGAACCAAACTCTTGTGTTGTAGAAGAGCCACGCGCGCTAATTCGTGTTCTATCGTTCCAAACGGGACACTTGAACTAAATTGATTCAAACTCCAGCATGCTCAGATGAGGCACGTGAGTTATTTAAAATCAAGCTTATGCGTGCTAGAAGAGCCACGCGAGCTAATTCGTGTTCCATCGTGCCAAACGGGACACGTGAACAAAGGTGATTCAAACTCTAGCGTGCTCAGATGAGCCACGTGAGTTTTTTAGAATCAAACTCTTGCATGCTAGAAGAGCCACGCGAGATAATTCGTGTTCTATCATGCCAAAGGGGACACGTGAACTAAATTGATTCAAACTCCAGCGTGCTTAGATGAGCCACGTGAGTTATTTAGAATCAAGCTCTTGCGTGCTAGAAGAGCCACGCGAGCTAATTCGTGTTCTATCATGCCAAACGGGACACGTGAACTAAGGTGATTCAAACTCTAGCGTGCTCAGATGAGCCACGTGTGTTATTTAGAATCAAACTCTTTCATGCTAGAAGAGCCACGCGAGCTAATTCGTGTCTATCATGCCAAAGGGGACACGTGAACTAAATTGATTCAAAATCCAGCGTGCTCAGATGAGCCACGTGAGTTATTTAGAATCAAGTTCTTGCGTGCTAGAAGAGCCACGTGAGCTAATTCGTGTTCCATCGCGCCAAACGGGACACGTGAACTAAATTGATTCAAACTCCAGCGTGCTTTAATGAGCCACGTGAGTTATTTAGAATCAAGCTCTTGCGTGCTAGAACAGCCACGCGAGCTAATTCGTGTTCTATCGTGCCAAACGGGACACGTGAACTAAATTGATTCAAACTCCAGCGTGCTCAGATGAGCCTCGTGAGTTATTTAGAATCAAACTCTTGCGTGCTAGCGGAGCCGCGTGAGCTAATTCGTGTTCTATCGTGCCAAACGGGACACGTGAACTAATTTGATTCAAACTCCAGCGTGCTCAGATGAGCCACGTGAGTTATTTAGAATCAAACTCTTTCATGCTAGAAGAGCCACGCGAGCTAATTTGTGTTCCATCGTGCCAAACGGGACACGTGAACTAAATTGATTCAAACTCCAGCGTGCGTTAATGAGCCACGTGAGTTATTTAGAATCAAGCTCTTGCGTGCTAGAACAGCCACGCGAGCTAATTCGTGTTCTATCGTGCCAAACGGGACACGTGAACTAAATTGATTCAAACTCCAGCGTGCTCAGATGAGCCTCGTGAGTTATTTAGAATAAAACTCTTGCGTGCTAGTGGAGCCGCACGAGCTAATTCGTGTTCTATCGTGCCAAACGGGACACGTGAACTAAATTGATTCAAACTCCAGCGTGCTCAGATGAGCCACGTGAGTTATTTAGAATCAAACTCTTGCGTGCTAGAAGAGCCACGCGAGCTAATTCGTGTTCTATCGTGCCAAACGGGACACGTGAACTAAATTGATTCAAACTCCAGCGTGCTTAGATTAGCCACGCGAGTTATTTAGAATCAAGCTCTTGCGTGCTAGAACAGCCACGCGAGCTAGTTCGAGTTGTATCGTGCCAAACGGGACACGTGAACTAAATTGATTCAAACTCCAGCGTGGTCAGATGAGCCTCGTGAGTTATTTAGAATCAAGCTCTTGCGTGCTAGAAGAGCCACGCGAGCTAATTCGTGTTCTATCGTGCCAAACGGGACACGTGAACTAAATTGATTCAAACTCAAGCGTGCTCAGATGAGCCACGGGAGTTATTTAGAATCAAACTCTTGTGTGGTAGAAGAGCCACGCGAGCTAATTCGTGTTCTATCGTGCCAAACGGGACACTTGAACTAAATTGATTCAAACTCCAGCGTGCTCAGATGAGGCACGTGAGTTATTTAAAATCAAGCTTATGCGTGCTAGAAGAGCCACGCGAGCTAATTCGTGTTCCATCGTGCCAAATGGGACACGTGAACTAAGGTGATTCAAACTCCAGCATGCTCAGATGAGCCACGTGAGTTTTTTAGAATCAAACTCTTGCATGCTAGAAGAGCCACACGAGCTAATTCGTGTTCTATCATGCCAAAGGGGACACGTGAACTAAATTGATTCAAAATCCAGCGTGCTTAGATGAGCCACGTGAGTTATTTAGAATCAAGTTCTTGCGTGCTAGAAGAGCCACGCGAGCTAATTCGTGTTCTATCGTGCCAAACGGGACACGTGAACTAAATTGATTCAAAATCCAGCGTGCTCAGATAAGGCACGTGATTTATTTAGAATCAAGTTCTTGCGTGCTAGAAGAGCCACGCGAGCTAATTCATTTTCCATCGTGCCAAACGGGACACGTGAACTAAATTGATTCAAACTCCAGCGTGCTCAGATGAGCCTCGTGAGTTATTTAGAACCAAACTCTTGTGTTGTAGAAGAGCCACGCGAGCTAATTCGTGTTCTATCGTTCCAAACGGGACACTTGAACTAAATTGATTCAAACTCCAGCGTGCTCAGATGAGGGACGTGAGTTATTTAAAATCAAGCTTATGCGTGCTAGAAGAGCCACGCGAGCTAATTCGTGTTCCATCGTGCCAAACGGGACACGTGAACTAAGGTGATTCAAACTCTAGCGTGCTCAGATGAGCCACGTGAGTTTTTTAGAATCAAACTCTTGCATGCTAGAAGAGCCACGCGAGATAATTCGTGTTCTATCATGCCAAAGGGGACACGTGAACTAAATTGATTCAAACTCCAGCGTGTTTAGATGAGCCATGTGAGTTATTTAGAATCAAGCTCTTGCGTGCTAGAAGAGCCACACGAGCTAATTCGTGTTCTACCGTGCCAAACGGGACACGTGAACTAAATTGATTCCAACTCCAGCATGCTCAGATGAGCCACGGGAGTTATTTAGAATCAAACTCTTGTGTGCTAGAAGAGCCACGCGAGCTAATTCGTGTTCTATCGTGCCAAACGGGACACGTGAACTAAATTGATTCAAACTCTAGCATGCTTAGATGATCCACGTGAGTTATTTAAAATAAAGCTCTTGCGTTCTAGAAGAGCCACGCGAGCTAATTCGTGTTCTACCGTGCCAAACGGGACACGTGAACTAAGGTGATTCAAACTCTAGCGTGCTCAGATGAGCCACGTGAGTTTTTTAGAATCAAACTCTTGTGTGCTAGAAGAGCCACGCGAGATAATTCGTGTTCTATCGTGCCAAACGGGACACGTGAACTAAATTGATTCAAACTCCAGCGTGCTTAGATGATCCACGTGAGTTATTTAGAATCAAGCTCTTGTGTGCTAGAACAGCCACGCGAGCTAATTCGTGTTCTATGGTGCCAAACGGGACACGTGAACTAAATTGATTCAAACTGCAGCGTGCTCAGATGAGGCACGTGAGTTATTTAAGATCAAGCTCTTGCGTGCTAGAAGAGCCACGCGAGCTAATTCGTGTTCTATCATGCCAAACGGGACACGTGAACTAAGGTGATTCAAACTCTAGCGTGCTCAGATGAGCCACGTGAGTTATTTAGAATCAAACTCTTTCATGCTAGAAGAGCCACGCGAGCTAATTCGTGTCTATCATGCCAAAGGGGACACGTGAACTAAATTGATTCAAAATCCAGCGTGCTCAGATGAGCCACGTGAGTTATTTAGAATCAAGTTCTTGCGTGCTAGAAGAGCCACGTGAGCTAATTCGTGTTCCATCGCGCCAAACGGGACACGTGAACTAAATTGATTCAAACTCCAGCGTGCTTTAATGAGCCACGTGAGTTATTTAGAATCAAGCTCTTGCGTGCTAGAACAGCCACGCGAGCTAATTCGTGTTCTATCGTGCCAAACGGGACACGTGAACTAAATTGATTCAAACTCCAGCGTGCTCAGATGAGCCTCGTGAGTTATTTAGAATCAAACTCTTGCGTGCTAGTGGAGCCGCGCGAGCTAATTCGTGTTCTATCGTGCCAAACGGGACACGTAAACTAATTTGATTCAAACTCCAGCGTGCTCAGATGAGCCACGTGAGTTATTTAGCATCAAGTTCTTGCGTGCTAGAAGAGTCACGCGAGCTAATTCGTGTTCCATCGTGCCAAACGGGACACATGAACTAAATTGATTCAAACTCCAGCGTGCTTAGATGAGCCACGCGAGTTATTTAGAATCAAGCTCTTGCGTGCTAGAACAGCCACGCGAGCTAGTTCGAGTTGTATCGTGCCAAACGGGACACGTGAACTAAATTGATTCAAACTCCAGCGTGCTCAGTTGAGCCTCGTGAGTTATTTAGAATGAAGCTCTTGCGTGCTTGAAGAGCCACGCGAGCTAATTCGTGTTCTATCGTGCCAAACGGGACACGTGAACTAAATTGATTCAAACTCAAGCGTGCTCAGATGAGGCACGTGAGTTATTTAAAATAAAGCTTATGCGTGCTAGAAGAGCCACGCGAGCTAATTCGTGTTCCATCGTGCCAAACGGGACACGTGAACTAAGGTGATTCAAACTCCAGCGTGCTCAGATGAGCCACGTGAGTTTTTTAGAATCAAACTCTTGCATGCTAGAAGAGCCACGCGAGCTAATTCGTGTTCTATCATGCCAAAGGGGACACGTGAACTAAATTGATTCAAAATCCAGCGTGCTTAGATGAGCCACGTGAGTTATTTAGAATCAAGTTCTTGCGTGCTAGAAGAGCCACGTGAGCTAATTCGTGTTCCATCGTGCCAAACGGGACACCTGAACTAAATTGATTCAAACTCCAGCGTGCTCAGATGAGCCACATGAGTTATTTAGAAACAAACTCTTGCGTGCTAGAAGAACCACGCGAGCTAATTCGTGTTCCTTCTTGCCAAACGGGACACGTGAACTAAATTGATTCAAAATCCAGCGTGCTCAGATGAGGTACGTGAGTTATTTAGAATCAAGTTCTTGCGTGCTAGAAGAGCCACGTGAGCTAATTCGTGTTCTATCATGCCAAACGGGACACGTGAACTAAATTGATTCAAACTCCAACGTGCTCAGATGAGCCACTTGAGTTATTTAGAATCAAGCTCTTGCGTGCTAGAAGAGCCACACGAGCTAATTCGTGTTCTACCGTGCCAAACGGGACACGTGAACTAAATTGATTCCAACTCCAGCGTGCTCAGATGAGCCACGGGAGTTATTTAGAATCAAACTCTTGTGTGCTAGAAGAGCCACGCGAGCTAATTCGTGTTCTATCGTGCCAAACGGGACACGTGAACTAAATTGATTCAAACTCTAGCGTGCTTAGATGATCCACGTGAGTTATTTAGAATGAAGCTTATGCGTGCTAGAAGAGCCACGCGATCCAATTCGTGTTCTATCGTGCCAAACGGGACACGTGAACTAAATTGATTCAAACTCCAGCGTGCTCAGATGAGGCACGTGAGTTATTTAAGATCAAGCTCTTGCGTGCTAGAAGAGCCACGCGAGCTAATTCGTGTTCTATCATGCCAAACGGGACACGTGAACTAAGGTGATTCAAACTCTAGCGTGCTCAGATGAGCCACGTGAGTTATTTAGAATCAAACTCTTTCATGCTAGAAGAGCCACGCGAGCTAATTCGTGTCTATCATGCCAAAGGGGACACGTGAACTAAATTGATTCAAAATCCAGCGTGCTCAGATGAGCCACGTGAGTTATATAGAATCAAGCTCTTGCGTGCTAGAACAGCCACGCGAGCTAATTCGTGTTCTATCGTGCCAAACGGGACACGTGAACTAAATTGATTCAAACTCCAGCGTGCTCAGATGAGCCTCGTGAGTTATTTAGAATCAAACTCTTGCGTGCTAGTGGAGCCGCGCGAGCTAATTCGTGTTCTATCGTGCCAAACGGGACACGTGAACTAATTTGATTCAAACTCCAGCGTGCTCAGATGAGCCACGTGAGTTATTTAGCATCAAGTTCTTGCGTGCTAGAAGAGTCACGCGAGCTAATTCGTGTTCCATCGTGCCAAACGGGACACATGAACTAAATTGATTCAAACTCCAGCGTGCTTAGATGAGCCACGCGAGTTATTTAGAATCAAGCTCTTGCGTGCTAGAACAGCCACGCGAGCTAGTTCGAGTTGTATCGTGCCAAACGGGACACGTGAACTAAATTGATTCAAACTCCAGCGTGCTCAGATGAGCCTCGTGAGTTATTTAGAATGAAGCTCTTGCGTGCTAGAAGAGCCACGCGAGCTAATTCGTGTTCTATCGTGCCAAACGGGACACGTGAACTAAATTGATTCAAACTCAAGCGTGCTCAGATGAGGCACGTGAGTTATTTAAAATAAAGCTTATGCGTGCTAGAAGAGCCACGCGAGCTAATTCGTGTTCCATCGTGCCAAACGGGACACGTGAACTAAGGTGATTCAAACTCCAGCGTGCTCAGATGAGCCACGTGAGTTTTTTAGAATCAAACTCTTGCATGCTAGAAGAGCCACGCGAGCTAATTCGTGTTCTATCATGCCAAAGGGGACACGTGAACTAAATTGATTCAAAATCCAGCGTGCTTAGATGAGCCACGTGAGTTATTTAGAATCAAGTTCTTGCGTGCTAGAAGAGCCACGTGAGCTAATTCGTGTTCCATCGTGCCAAACGGGACACCTGAAGTAAATTGATTCAAACTCCAACGTGCTCAGATGAGCCACATGAGTTATTTAGAAACAAACTCTTGCGTGCTAGAAGAACCACGCGAGCTAATTCGTGTTCCTTCTTGCCAAACGGGACACGTGAACTAAATTGATTCAAAATCCAGCGTGCTCAGATGAGGTACGTGAGTTATTTAGAATCAAGTTCTTGCGTGCTAGAAGAGCCACGTGAGCTAATTCGTGTTCTATCATGCCAAACGGGACACGTGAACTAAATTGATTCAAACTCCAACGTGCTCAGATGAGCCACTTGAGTTATTTAGAATCAAGCTCTTGCGTGCTAGAAGAGCCACACGAGCTAATTCGTGTTCTACCGTGCCAAACGGGACACGTGAACTAAATTGATTCCAACTCCAGCGTGCTCAGATGAGCCACGGGAGTTATTTAGAATCAAACTCTTGTGTGCTAGAAGAGCCACGCGAGCTAATTCGTGTTCTATCGTGCCAAACGGGACACGTGAACTAAATTGATTCAAACTCTAGCGTGCTTAGATGATCCACGTGAGTTATTTAGAATGAAGCTTATGCGTGCTAGAAGAGCCACACGATCTAATTCGTGTTGTATCGTGCCAAACGGGACACGTGAACTAAATTGATTCAAACTCCAGCGTGCTCAGATGAGGCACGTGAGTTATTTAAGATCAAGCTCTTGCGTGCTAGAAGAGCCACGCGAGCTAATTCGTGTTCTATCATGCCAAACGGGACACGTGAACTAAGGTGATTCAAACTCTAGTGTGCTCAGATGAGCCACGTGAGTTATTTAGAATCAAACTCTTTCATGTTAGAAGAGCCACGCGAGCTAATTCGTGTTCTATCATGCCATAGGGGACACGTGAACTAAATTGATTCAAACTCCAGCGTGCTTTAATGAGCCACGTGAGTTATTTAGAATCAAGCTCTTGCGTGCTAGAACAGCCACGCGAGCTAATTCGTGTTCTATCGTGCCAAACGGGACACGTGAACTAAATTGATTCAAACTCCAGCGTGCTCAGATGAGCCTCGTGAGTTATTTAGAATCAAACTCTTGCGTGCTAGCGGAGCCGCGTGAGCTAATTCGTGTTCTATCGTGCCAAACGGGACACGTGAACTAATTTGATTCAAACTCCAGCGTGCTCAGATGAGCCACGTGAGTTATTTAGAATCAAACTCTTTCATGCTAGAAGAGCCACGCGAGCTAATTTGTGTTCCATCGTGCCAAACGGGACACGTGAACTAAATTGATTCAAACTCCAGCGTGCGTTAATGAGCCACGTGAGTTATTTAGAATCAAGCTCTTGCGTGCTAGAACAGCCACGCGAGCTAATTCGTGTTCTATCGTGCCAAACGGGACACGTGAACTAAATTGATTCAAACTCCAGCGTGCTCAGATGAGCCTCGTGAGTTATTTAGAATAAAACTCTTGCGTGCTAGTGGAGCCGCACGAGCTAATTCGTGTTCTATCGTGCCAAACGGGACACGTGAACTAAATTGATTCAAACTCCAGCGTGCTCAGATGAGCCACGTGAGTTATTTAGAATCAAACTCTTGCGTGCTAGAAGAGCCACGCGAGCTAATTCGTGTTCTATCGTGCCAAACGGGACACGTGAACTAAATTGATTCAAACTCCAGCGTGCTTAGATTAGCCACGCGAGTTATTTAGAATCAAGCTCTTGCGTGCTAGAACAGCCACGCGAGCTAGTTCGAGTTGTATCGTGCCAAACGGGACACGTGAACTAAATTGATTCAAACTCCAGCGTGGTCAGATGAGCCTCGTGAGTTATTTAGAATCAAGCTCTTGCGTGCTAGAAGAGCCACGCGAGCTAATTCGTGTTCTATCGTGCCAAACGGGACACGTGAACTAAATTGATTCAAACTCAAGCGTGCTCAGATGAGCCACGGGAGTTATTTAGAATCAAACTCTTGTGTGGTAGAAGAGCCACGCGAGCTAATTCGTGTTCTATCGTGCCAAACGGGACACATTAACTAAATTGATTCAAACTCCAGCGTGCTCAGATGAGGCACGTGAGTTATTTAAAATCAAGCTTATGCGTGCTAGAAGAGCCACGCGAGCTAATTCGTGTTCCATCGTGCCAAATGGGACACGTGAACTAAGGTGATTCAAACTCCAGCATGCTCAGATGAGCCACGTGAGTTTTTTAGAATCAAACTCTTGCATGCTAGAAGAGCCACACGAGCTAATTCGTGTTCTATCATGCCAAAGGGGACACGTGAACTAAATTGATTCAAAATCCAGCGTGCTTAGATGAGCCACGTGAGTTATTTAGAATCAAGTTCTTGCGTGCTAGAAGAGCCACGCGAGCTAATTCGTGTTCTATCGTGCCAAACGGGACACGTGAACTAAATTGATTCAAAATCCAGCGTGCTCAGATAAGGCACGTGATTTATTTAGAATCAAGTTCTTGCGTGCTAGAAGAGCCACGCGAGCTAATTCATTTTCCATCGTGCCAAACGGGACACGTGAACTAAATTGATTCAAACTCCAGCGTGCTCAGATGAGCCTCGTGAGTTATTTAGAACCAAACTCTTGTGTTGTAGAAGAGCCACGCGAGCTAATTCGTGTTCTATCGTTCCAAACGGGACACTTGAACTAAATTGATTCAAACTCCAGCGTGCTCAGATGAGGGACGTGAGTTATTTAAAATCAAGCTTATGCGTGCTAGAAGAGCCACGCGAGCTAATTCGTGTTCCATCGTGCCAAACGGGACACGTGAACTAAGGTGATTCAAACTCTAGCGTGCTCAGATGAGCCACGTGAGTTTTTTAGAATCAAACTCTTGCATGCTAGAAGAGCCACGCGAGATAATTCGTGTTCTATCATGCCAAAGGGGACACGTGAACTAAATTGATTCAAACTCCAGCGTGTTTAGATGAGCCATGTGAGTTATTTAGAATCAAGCTCTTGCGTGCTAGAAGAGCCACACGAGCTAATTCGTGTTCTACCGTGCCAAACGGGACACGTGAACTAAATTGATTCCAACTCCAGCATGCTCAGATGAGCCACGGGAGTTATTTAGAATCAAACTCTTGTGTGCTAGAAGAGCCACGCGAGCTAATTCGTGTTCTATCGTGCCAAACGGGACACGTGAACTAAATTGATTCAAACTCTAGCATGCTTAGATGATCCACGTGAGTTATTTAAAATCAAGCTCTTGCGTGCTAGAAGAGCCACGCGAGCTAATTCGTGTTCTACCGTGCCAAATGGGACACGTGAACTAAGGTGATTCAAACTCTAGCGTGCTCAGATGAGCCACGTGAGTTTTTTAGAATCAAACTCTTGTGTGCTAGAAGAGCCACGCGAGATAATTCGTGTTCTATCGTGCCAAACGGGACACGTGAACTAAATTGATTCAAACTCCAGCGTGCTTAGATGATCCACGTGAGTTATTTAGAATCAAGCTCTTGTGTGCTAGAACAGCCACGCGAGCTAATTCGTGTTCTATCGTGCCAAACGGGACACGTGAACTAAATTGATTCAAACTGCAGCGTGCTCAGATGAGGCACGTGAGTTATTTAAGATCAAGCTCTTGCGTGCTAGAAGAGCCACGCGAGCTAATTCGTGTTCTATCATGCCAAACGGGACACGTGAACTAAGGTGATTCAAACTCTAGCGTGCTCAGATGAGCCACGTGAGTTATTTAGAATCAAACTCTTTCATGCTAGAAGAGCCACGCGAGCTAATTCGTGTCTATCATGCCAAAGGGGACACGTGAACTAAATTGATTCAAAATCCAGCGTGCTCAGATGAGCCACGTGAGTTATTTAGAATCAAGTTCTTGCGTGCTAGAAGAGCCACGTGAGCTAATTCGTGTTCCATCGCGCCAAACGGGACACGTGAACTAAATTGATTCAAACTCCAGCGTGCTTTAATGAGCCACGTGAGTTATTTAGAATCAAGCTCTTGCGTGCTAGAACAGCCACGCGAGCTAATTCGTGTTCTATCGTGCCAAACGGGACACGTGAACTAAATTGATTCAAACTCCAGCGTGCTCAGATGAGCCTCGTGAGTTATTTAGAATCAAACTCTTGCGTGCTAGTGGAGCCGCGCGAGCTAATTCGTGTTCTATCGTGCCAAACGGGACACGTGAACTAATTTGATTCAAACTCCAGCGTGCTCAGATGAGCCACGTGAGTTATTTAGCATCAAGTTCTTGCGTGCTAGAAGAGTCACGCGAGCTAATTCGTGTTCCATCGTGCCAAACGGGACACATGAACTAAATTGATTCAAACTCCAGCGTGCTTAGATGAGCCACGCGAGTTATTTAGAATCAAGCTCTTGCGTGCTAGAACAGCCACGCGAGCTAGTTCGAGTTGTATCGTGCCAAACGGGACACGTGAACTAAATTGATTCAAACTCCAGCGTGCTCAGTTGAGCCTCGTGAGTTATTTAGAATGAAGATCTTGCGTGCTTGAAGAGCCACGCGAGCTAATTCGTGTTCTATCGTGCCAAATGGGACACGTGAACTAAATTGATTCAAACTCAAGCGTGCTCAGATGAGGCACGTGAGTTATTTAAAATAAAGCTTATGCGTGCTAGAAGAGCCACGCGAGCTAATTCGTGTTCCATCGTGCCAAACGGGACACGTGAACTAAGGTGATTCAAACTCCAGCGTGCTCAGATGAGCCACGTGAGTTTTTTAGAATCAAACTCTTGCATGCTAGAAGAGCCACGCGAGCTAATTCGTGTTCTATCATGCCAAAGGGGACACGTGAACTAAATTGATTCAAAATCCAGCGTGCTTAGATGAGCCACGTGAGTTATTTAGAATCAAGTTCTTGCGTGCTAGAAGAGCCACGTGAGCTAATTCGTGTTCCATCGTGCCAGACGGGACACCTGAACTAAATTGATTCAAACTCCAGCGTGCTCAGATGAGCCACATGAGTTATTTAGAAACAAACTCTTGCGTGCTAGAAGAACCACGCGAGCTAATTCGTGTTCCTTCTTGCCAAACGGGACACGTGAACTAAATTGATTCAAAATCCAGCGTGCTCAGATGAGGTACGTGAGTTATTTAGAATCAAGTTCTTGCGTGCTAGAAGAGCCACGTGAGCTAATTCGTGTTCTATCATGCCAAACGGGACACGTGAACTAAATTGATTCAAACTCCAACGTGCTCAGATGAGCCACTTGAGTTATTTAGAATCAAGCTCTTGCGTGCTAGAAGAGCCACACGAGCTAATTCGTGTTCTACCGTGCCAAACGGGACACGTGAACTAAATTGATTCCAACTCCAGCGTGCTCAGATGAGCCACGGGAGTTATTTAGAATCAAACTCTTGTGTGCTAGAAGAGCCACGCGAGCTAATTCGTGTTCTATCGTGCCAAACGGGACACGTGAACTAAATTGATTCAAACTCTAGCGTGCTTAGATGATCCACGTGAGTTATTTAGAATGAAGCTTATGCGTGCTAGAAGAGCCACGCGATCCAATTCGGGTTCTATCGTGCCAAACGGGACACGTGAACTAAATTGATTCAAACTCCAGCGTGCTCAGATGAGGCACGTGAGTTATTTAAGATCAAGCTCTTGCGTGCTAGAAGAGCCACGCGAGCTAATTCGTGTTCTATCATGCCAAACGGGACACGTGAACTAAGGTGATTCAAACTCTAGCGTGCTCAGATGAGCCACGTGAGTTATTTAGAATCAAACTCTTTCATGCTAGAAGAGCCACGCGAGCTAATTCGTGTCTATCATGCCAAAGGGGACACGTGAACTAAATTGATTCAAAATCCAGCGTGCTCAGATGAGCCACGTGAGTTATATAGAATCAAGCTCTTGCGTGCTAGAACAGCCACGCGAGCTAATTCGTGTTCTATCGTGCCAAACGGGACACGTGAACTAAATTGATTCAAACTCCAGCGTGCTCAGATGAGCCTCGTGAGTTATTTAGAATCAAACTCTTGCGTGCTAGTGGAGCCGCGCGAGCTAATTCGTGTTCTATCGTGCCAAACGGGACACGTGAACTAATTTGATTCAAACTCCAGCGTGCTCAGATGAGCCACGTGAGTTATTTAGCATCAAGTTCTTGCGTGCTAGAAGAGTCACGCGAGCTAATTCGTGTTCCATCGTGCCAAACGGGACACATGAACTAAATTGATTCAAACTCCAGCGTGCTTAGATGAGCCACGCGAGTTATTTAGAATCAAGCTCTTGCGTGCTAGAACAGCCACGCGAGCTAGTTCGAGTTGTATCGTGCCAAACGGGACACGTGAACTAAATTGATTCAAACTCCAGCGTGCTCAGATGAGCCTCGTGAGTTATTTAGAATGAAGCTCTTGCGTGCTAGAAGAGCCACGCGAGCTATTTCATGTTCTATCGTGCCAAACGGGACACGTGAACTAAATTGATTCAAACTCAAGCGTGCTCAGATGAGGCACGTGAGTTATTTAAAATAAAGCTTATGCGTGCTAGAAGAGCCACGCGAGCTAATTCGTGTTCCATCGTGCCAAACGGGACACGTGAACTAAGGTGATTCAAACTCCAGCGTGCTCAGATGAGCCACGTGAGTTTTTTAGAATCAAACTCTTGCATGCTAGAAGAGCCACGCGAGCTAATTCGTGTTCTATCATGCCAAAGGGGACACGTGAACTAAATTGATTCAAAATCCAGCGTGCTTAGATGAGCCACGTGAGTTATTTAGAATCAAGTTCTTGCGTGCTAGAAGAGCCACGTGAGCTAATTCGTGTTCCATCGTGCCAAACGGGACACCTGAAGTAAATTGATTCAAACTCCAACGTGCTCAGATGAGCCACATGAGTTATTTAGAAACAAACTCTTGCGTGCTAGAAGAACCACGCGAGCTAATTCGTGTTCCTTCTTGCCAAACGGGACACGTGAACTAAATTGATTCAAAATCCAGCGTGCTCAGATGAGGTACGTGAGTTATTTAGAATCAAGTTCTTGCGTGCTAGAAGAGCCACGTGAGCTAATTCGTGTTCTATCATGCCAAACGGGACACGTGAACTAAATTGATTCAAACTCCAACGTGCTCAGATGAGCCACTTGAGTTATTTAGAATCAAGCTCTTGCGTGCTAGAAGAGCCACACGAGCTAATTCGTGTTCTACCGTGCCAAACGGGACACGTGAACTAAATTGATTCCAACTCCAGCGTGCTCAGATGAGCCACGGGAGTTATTTAGAATCAAACTCTTGTGTGCTAGAAGAGCCACGCGAGCTAATTCGTGTTCTATCGTGCCAAACGGGACACGTGAACTAAATTGATTCAAACTCTAGCGTGCTTAGATGATCCACGTGAGTTATTTAGAATGAAGCTTATGCGTGCTAGAAGAGCCACACGATCTAATTCGTGTTGTATCGTGCCAAACGGGACACGTGAACTAAATTGATTCAAACTCCAGCGTGCTCAGATGAGGCACGTGAGTTATTTAAGATCAAGCTCTTGCGTGCTAGAAGAGCCACGCGAGCTAATTCGTGTTCTATCATGCCAAACGGGACACGTGAACTAAGGTGATTCAAACTCTAGTGTGCTCAGATGAGCCACGTGAGTTATTTAGAATCAAACTCTTTCATGTTAGAAGAGCCACGCGAGCTAATTCGTGTTCTATCATGCCATAGGGGACACGTGAACTAAATTGATTCAAAATCCAGCGTGCTCAGATGAGCCACGTGAGTTATTTAGAATCAAGTTCTTGCGTGCTAGAAGAGCCACGTGAGCTAATTCGTGTTCCATCGCGCCAAACGGGACACGTGAACTAAATTGATTCAAACTCCAGCGTGTTTTAATGAGCCACGTGAGTTATTTAGAATCAAGCTCTTGCGTGCTAGCACAGCCACGCGAGCTAATTCGTGTTCTATCGTGCCAAACGGGACACGTGAACTAAATTGATTCAAACTCAAGCGTGCTCAGATGAGGCACGTGAGTTATTTAAAATCAAGCTTATGCGTGCTAGAAGAGCCACGCGAGCTAATTCGTGTTCCATCGTGCCAAACGGGACACGTGAACTAAGGTGATTCAAACTCCAGCATGCTCAGATGAGCCTCGTGAGTTATTTAGAATCAAACTCTTGCATGCTAGAAGAGCCACGCGAGCTAATTCGTGTTCTGTCATGCCAAAGGGGACACGTGAACTAAATTGATTCAAAATCCAGCGTGCTTAGATGAGCCACGTGAGTTATTTAGAATCAAGTTCTTGCGTGCTAGTGGAGCCACGTGAGCTAATTCGTGTTCCATCGTGCCAAACGGGACACGTGAACTAATTTGATTCAAACTCCAGCGTGCTCAGATGAGCCACGTGAGTTATTTAGAATCAAGTTCTTGCGTGCTGGAAGAGTCACGCGAGCTAATTCGTGTTCCATCGTGCCAAACGGGACACATGAACTAAATTGATTCAAACTCCAGCGTGCTTAGATGAGCCACGCGAGTTATTTAGAATCAAGCTCTTGCGTGCTAGAACAGCCACGCGAGCTAGTTCGAGTTGTATCGTGCCAAACGGGACACGTGAACTAAATTGATTCAAACTCCAGCGTGCTCAGATGAGCCTCGTGAGTTATTTAGAATCAAGCTCTTGCGTGCTAGAAGAGCCACGCGAGCTAATTCGTGTTCTATCGTGCCAAACGGGACACGTGAACTAAATTGATTCAAACTCAAGCGTGCTCAGATGAGGCACGTGAGTTATTTAAAATCAAGCTTATGCGTGCTAGAAGAGCCACGCGAGCTAATTCGTGTTCCATCATGCCAAACGGGACACGTGAACTAAGGTGATTCAAACTCCAGCATGCTCAGATGAGCCACGTGAGTTTTTTAGAATCAAACTCTTGCATGCTAGAAGAGCCACGCGAGCTAATTCGTGTTCTATCATGCCAAAGGGGACACGTGAACTAAATTGATTCAAAATCCAGCGTGCTTAGATGAGCCACGTGAGTTATTTAGAATCAAGTTCTTGCGTGCTAGTGGAGCCACGTGAGCTAATTCGTGTTCCATCGTGCCAAACGGGACACGTGAACTAATTTGATTCAAACTCCAGCGTGCTCAGATGAGCCACGTGAGTTATTTAGAATCAAGTTCTTGCGTGCTAGAAGAGTCACGCGAGCTAATTCGTGTTCCATCGTGCCAAACGGGACACATGAACTAAATTGATTCAAACTCCAGCGTGCTTAGATGAGCCACGCGAGTTATTTAGAATCAAGCTCTTGCGTGCTAGAACAGCCACGCGAGCTAGTTCGAGTTGTATCGTGCCAAACGGGACACGTGAACTAAATTGATTCAAACTCCAGCGTGCTCAGATGAGCCTCGTGAGTTATTTAGAATCAAGCTCTTGCGTGCTAGAAGAGCCACGCGAGCTAATTCGTGTTCTATCGTGCCAAACGGGACACGTGAACTAAATTGATTCAAACTCCAGCGTGCTCAGATGAGGCACGTGAGTTATTTAAGATCAAGCTCTTGCGTGCTAGAAGAGCCACGCGAGCTAATTCGTGTTCTATCATGCCAAACGGGACACGTGAACTAAGGTGATTCAAACTCTAGCGTGCTCAGATGAGCCACGTGAGTTATTTAGAATCAAACTCTTTCATGCTAGAAGAGCCACGCGAGCTAATTCGTGTCTATCATGCCAAAGGGGACACGTGAACTAAATTGATTCAAAATCCAGCGTGCTCAGATGAGCCACGTGAGTTATATAGAATCAAGCTCTTGCGTGCTAGAACAGCCACGCGAGCTAATTCGTGTTCTATCGTGCCAAACGGGACACGTGAACTAAATTGATTCAAACTCCAGCGTGCTCAGATGAGCCTCGTGAGTTATTTAGAATCAAACTCTTGCGTGCTAGTGGAGCCGCGCGAGCTAATTCGTGTTCTATCGTGCCAAACGGGACACGTGAACTAATTTGATTCAAACTCCAGCGTGCTCAGATGAGCCACGTGAGTTATTTAGCATCAAGTTCTTGCGTGCTAGAAGAGTCACGCGAGCTAATTCGTGTTCCATCGTGCCAAACGGGACACATGAACTAAATTGATTCAAACTCCAGCGTGCTTAGATGAGCCACGCGAGTTATTTAGAATCAAGCTCTTGCGTGCTAGAACAGCCACGCGAGCTAGTTCGAGTTGTATCGTGCCAAACGGGACACGTGAACTAAATTGATTCAAACTCCAGCGTGCTCAGATGAGCCTCGTGAGTTATTTAGAATGAAGCTCTTGCGTGCTAGAAGAGCCACGCGAGCTATTTCATGTTCTATCGTGCCAAACGGGACACGTGAACTAAATTGATTCAAACTCAAGCGTGCTCAGATGAGGCACGTGAGTTATTTAAAATAAAGCTTATGCGTGCTAGAAGAGCCACGCGAGCTAATTCGTGTTCCATCGTGCCAAACGGGACACGTGAACTAAGGTGATTCAAACTCCAGCGTGCTCAGATGAGCCACGTGAGTTTTTTAGAATCAAACTCTTGCATGCTAGAAGAGCCACGCGAGCTAATTCGTGTTCTATCATGCCAAAGGGGACACGTGAACTAAATTGATTCAAAATCCAGCGTGCTTAGATGAGCCACGTGAGTTATTTAGAATCAAGTTCTTGCGTGCTAGAAGAGCCACGTGAGCTAATTCGTGTTCCATCGTGCCAAACGGGACACCTGAAGTAAATTGATTCAAACTCCAACGTGCTCAGATGAGCCACATGAGTTATTTAGAAACAAACTCTTGCGTGCTAGAAGAACCACGCGAGCTAATTCGTGTTCCTTCTTGCCAAACGGGACACGTGAACTAAATTGATTCAAAATCCAGCGTGCTCAGATGAGGTACGTGAGTTATTTAGAATCAAGTTCTTGCGTGCTAGAAGAGCCACGTGAGCTAATTCGTGTTCTATCATGCCAAACGGGACACGTGAACTAAATTGATTCAAACTCCAACGTGCTCAGATGAGCCACTTGAGTTATTTAGAATCAAGCTCTTGCGTGCTAGAAGAGCCACACGAGCTAATTCGTGTTCTACCGTGCCAAACGGGACACGTGAACTAAATTGATTCCAACTCCAGCGTGCTCAGATGAGCCACGGGAGTTATTTAGAATCAAACTCTTGTGTGCTAGAAGAGCCACGCGAGCTAATTCGTGTTCTATCGTGCCAAACGGGACACGTGAACTAAATTGATTCAAACTCTAGCGTGCTTAGATGATCCACGTGAGTTATTTAGAATGAAGCTTATGCGTGCTAGAAGAGCCACACGATCTAATTCGTGTTGTATCGTGCCAAACGGGACACGTGAACTAAATTGATTCAAACTCCAGCGTGCTCAGATGAGGCACGTGAGTTATTTAAGATCAAGCTCTTGCGTGCTAGAAGAGCCACGCGAGCTAATTCGTGTTCTATCATGCCAAACGGGACACGTGAACTAAGGTGATTCAAACTCTAGTGTGCTCAGATGAGCCACGTGAGTTATTTAGAATCAAACTCTTTCATGTTAGAAGAGCCACGCGAGCTAATTCGTGTTCTATCATGCCATAGGGGACACGTGAACTAAATTGATTCAAAATCCAGCGTGCTCAGATGAGCCACGTGAGTTATTTAGAATCAAGTTCTTGCGTGCTAGAAGAGCCACGTGAGCTAATTCGTGTTCCATCGCGCCAAACGGGACACGTGAACTAAATTGATTCAAACTCCAGCGTGTTTTAATGAGCCACGTGAGTTATTTAGAATCAAGCTCTTGCGTGCTAGCACAGCCACGCGAGCTAATTCGTGTTCTATCGTGCCAAACGGGACACGTGAACTAAATTGATTCAAACTCAAGCGTGCTCAGATGAGGCACGTGAGTTATTTAAAATCAAGCTTATGCGTGCTAGAAGAGCCACGCGAGCTAATTCGTGTTCCATCGTGCCAAACGGGACACGTGAACTAAGGTGATTCAAACTCCAGCATGCTCAGATGAGCCTCGTGAGTTATTTAGAATCAAACTCTTGCATGCTAGAAGAGCCACGCGAGCTAATTCGTGTTCTGTCATGCCAAAGGGGACACGTGAACTAAATTGATTCAAAATCCAGCGTGCTTAGATGAGCCACGTGAGTTATTTAGAATCAAGTTCTTGCGTGCTAGTGGAGCCACGTGAGCTAATTCGTGTTCCATCGTGCCAAACGGGACACGTGAACTAATTTGATTCAAACTCCAGCGTGCTCAGATGAGCCACGTGAGTTATTTAGAATCAAGTTCTTGCGTGCTGGAAGAGTCACGCGAGCTAATTCGTGTTCCATCGTGCCAAACGGGACACATGAACTAAATTGATTCAAACTCCAGCGTGCTTAGATGAGCCACGCGAGTTATTTAGAATCAAGCTCTTGCGTGCTAGAACAGCCACGCGAGCTAGTTCGAGTTGTATCGTGCCAAACGGGACACGTGAACTAAATTGATTCAAACTCCAGCGTGCTCAGATGAGCCTCGTGAGTTATTTAGAATCAAGCTCTTGCGTGCTAGAAGAGCCACGCGAGCTAATTCGTGTTCTATCGTGCCAAACGGGACACGTGAACTAAATTGATTCAAACTCAAGCGTGCTCAGATGAGGCACGTGAGTTATTTAAAATCAAGCTTATGCGTGCTAGAAGAGCCACGCGAGCTAATTCGTGTTCCATCATGCCAAACGGGACACGTGAACTAAGGTGATTCAAACTCCAGCATGCTCAGATGAGCCACGTGAGTTTTTTAGAATCAAACTCTTGCATGCTAGAAGAGCCACGCGAGCTAATTCGTGTTCTATCATGCCAAAGGGGACACGTGAACTAAATTGATTCAAAATCCAGCGTGCTTAGATGAGCCACGTGAGTTATTTAGAATCAAGTTCTTGCGTGCTAGTGGAGCCACGTGAGCTAATTCGTGTTCCATCGTGCCAAACGGGACACGTGAACTAATTTGATTCAAACTCCAGCGTGCTCAGATGAGCCACGTGAGTTATTTAGAATCAAGTTCTTGCGTGCTAGAAGAGTCACGCGAGCTAATTCGTGTTCCATCGTGCCAAACGGGACACATGAACTAAATTGATTCAAACTCCAGCGTGCTTAGATGAGCCACGCGAGTTATTTAGAATCAAGCTCTTGCGTGCTAGAACAGCCACGCGAGCTAGTTCGAGTTGTATCGTGCCAAACGGGACACGTGAACTAAATTGATTCAAACTCCAGCGTGCTCAGATGAGCCTCGTGAGTTATTTAGAATCAAGCTCTTGCGTGCTAGAAGAGCCACGCGAGCTAATTCGTGTTCTATCGTGCCAAACGGGACACGTGAACTAAATTGATTCAAACTCAAGCGTGCTCAGATGAGGCACGTGAGTTATTTAAAATCAAGCTTATGCGTGCTAGAAGAGCCACGCGAGCTAATTCGTGTTCCATCGTGCCAAACGGGACACGTGAACTAAGGTGATTCAAACTCCAGCGTGCTCAGATGAGCCACGTGAGTTTTTTAGAATCAAACTCTTGCATGCTAGAAGAGCCACGCGAGCTAATTCGTGTTCTATCATGCCAAAGGGGACACGTGAACTAAATTGATTCAAAATCCAGCGTGCTTAGATGAGCCACGTGAGTTATTTAGAATCAAGTTCTTGCGTGCTAGAAGAGCCACGTGAGCTAATTCGTGTTCCATCGTGCCAAACGGGACACGTGAACTAAATTGATTCAAACTCCAGCGTGCTCAGATGAGACTCGTGAGTTATTTGGAATCAAACTCTTGTGTGGTAGAAGAGCCACGCGAGCTAATTCGTGTTCTATCGTGCCAAACGGGACACTTGAACTAAATTGATTCAAACTCCAGCGTGCTCAGATGAGGCACGTGAGTTATTTAAAATCAAGCTTATGCGTGCTAGAAGAGCCACGCGAGCTAATTCGTGTTCCATCGTGCCAAAAGGGACACGTGAACTAAGGTGATTCAAACTCTAGCGTGCTCAGATGAGCCACGTGAGTTTTTTAGTATCAAACTCTTGCATGCTAGAAGAGCCACGCGAGATAATTCGTGTTCTATCATGCCAAAGGGGACACGTGAACTAAATTGATTCAAACTCCAGCGTGCTTAGATGAGCCACGTGGGTTATTTAGAATCAAGCTCTTGCGTGCTAGAACAGCCACGCGAGCTAATTCGTGTTCTATCGTGCCAAACGGGACACGTGAACTAAATTGATTCAAACTCCAGCGTACTCAGATGAGCCATGTCAGTTATTTAGAATGAAGCTCATGCGTGCTAGAAGAGGCACACGAGCTAATTCGTGTTCTATCGTGCCAAACGGGACACGTGAACTAAATTGATTCAAACTCCAGCGTGCTCAGATGAGCCTCGTGAATTATTTAGAATCAAACTCTTGCGTGATAGTGGAGTCGCGCGAGCTAATTCGTGTTTTATCGTGCCAAACGGGACACGTGAACTAAATTTATTCAAACTCCAGAGTGTTCAGATGAGCCACGTGAGTTATTTAGAATCAAACTCTTGCGTGCTAGAAGAGCCACGCGAGCTAATTCGTCTTCTATCGTGCCAAACGGGACACGTGAACTAAATTGATTCAAAATCCAGCGTGCTCAGATGAGGCACGTGAGTTATTTAGAATCAAGTTCTTGCGTGCTAGAAGAGCCAGGTGAGCTAATTCGTGTTCCCTCGTGCCAAACGGGACACATGAACTAAATTGATTCAAACTCCAGCGTGCTCAGATGTGACACGCGAGTTATTTAGAATCAAGCTCTTGCGTGCTAGAATAGCAACGCGAGCTAATTCGTGTTCTACTGTGCCAAACGGGACACGTGAACTAAATTGATTCCAACTCCAGCGTGCTCAAATGAGCCGCATGAGTTATTTAGAATCAAACTCTTGCGTGCTAGAAGAGTCACGCGAGCTAATTCGTGTTTTATCGTGCCAAACGGGACATGTGAACTAAATTGATTCAAACTCCAGCGTGCTCAGATGAGCCACGTGAGTTATTTAGAAACAAACTCTTGCGTGCTAGAAGAACCACGCGAGCTAATTCGTGTTCCTTCTTGCCAAACGGGACACGTGAACTAAATTGATTCAAAATCCAGCGTGCTCAGATGAGCCACGTGAGTTATTTAGAATCAAGTTCTTGCGTGCTAGAAGAGCCACGTGAGCTAATTCCTGTTCCATCGTGCCAAACGGGACACCTGAACTAAATTGATTCAAACTCCAGCGTGCTCAGATGAGCCATGTGAGTCATTTAGAAACAAACTCTTGCGTGCTAGAAGAACCACGGGAGCTAATTCGTGTTCCTTCTTGCCAAACGGGACACGTGAACTAAATTGATTCAAAATCCAGCGTGCTCAGATGAGGCACGTGAGTTATTTAGAATCAAGTTCTTGCGTGCTAGAAGAGCCACGTGAGCTAATTCGTGTTCTATCATGCCAAACGGGACACGTGAACTAAATTGATTCAAACTCCAACGTGCTCAGATGAGCCACTTGAGTTATTTAGAATCAAGCTCTTGCGTGCTAGAAGAGCCACACGAGCTAATTCCTGTTCTACCGTGCCAAACGGGACACGTGAACTAAATTGATTCCAACTCCAGCGTGCTCAGATGAGCCACGGGAGTTATTTAGAATCAAACTCTTGTGTGCTAGAAGAGCCACGCGAGCTAATTCGTGTTCTATCGTGCCAAACGGGACACGTGAACTAAATTGATTCAAACTCTAGCGTGCTTAGATGATCCACGTGAGTTATTTAGAATGAAGCTTATGCGTGCTAGAAGAGCCACGCGATCTAATTCGTGTTCTATCGTGCCAAACGGGACACGTGAACTAAATTGATTCAAAATCCAGCGTGCTCAGATGAGGCACGTGAGTTATTTAGAATCAAGTTCTTGCGTGCTAGAAGAGCCAGGTGAGCTAATTCGTGTTCCCTCGTGCCAAACGGGACACATGAACTAAATTGATTCAAACTCCAGCGTGCTCAGATGTGACACGCGAGTTATTTAGAATCAAGCTCTTGCGTGCTAGAATAGCAACGCGAGCTAATTCGTGTTCTACTGTGCCAAACGGGACACGTGAACTAAATTGATTCCAACTCCAGCGTGCTCAAATGAGCCGCATGAGTTATTTAGAATCAAACTCTTGCGTGCTAGAAGAGTCACGCGAGCTAATTCGTGTTTTATCGTGCCAAACGGGACATGTGAACTAAATTGATTCAAACTCCAGCGTGCTCAGATGAGCCACGTGAGTTATTTAGAAACAAACTCTTGCGTGCTAGAAGAACCACGCGAGCTAATTCGTGTTCCTTCTTGCCAAACGGGACACGTGAACTAAATTGATTCAAAATCCAGCGTGCTCAGATGAGCCACGTGAGTTATTTAGAATCAAGTTCTTGCGTGCTAGAAGAGCCACGTGAGCTAATTCCTGTTCCATCGTGCCAAACGGGACACCTGAACTAAATTGATTCAAACTCCAGCGTGCTCAGATGAGCCATGTGAGTCATTTAGAAACAAACTCTTGCGTGCTAGAAGAACCACGGGAGCTAATTCGTGTTCCTTCTTGCCAAACGGGACACGTGAACTAAATTGATTCAAAATCCAGCGTGCTCAGATGAGGCACGTGAGTTATTTAGAATCAAGTTCTTGCGTGCTAGAAGAGCCACGTGAGCTAATTCGTGTTCTATCATGCCAAACGGGACACGTGAACTAAATTGATTCAAACTCCAACGTGCTCAGATGAGCCACTTGAGTTATTTAGAATCAAGCTCTTGCGTGCTAGAAGAGCCACACGAGCTAATTCCTGTTCTACCGTGCCAAACGGGACACGTGAACTAAATTGATTCCAACTCCAGCGTGCTCAGATGAGCCACGGGAGTTATTTAGAATCAAACTCTTGTGTGCTAGAAGAGCCACGCGAGCTAATTCGTGTTCTATCGTGCCAAACGGGACACGTGAACTAAATTGATTCAAACTCTAGCGTGCTTAGATGATCCACGTGAGTTATTTAGAATGAAGCTTATGCGTGCTAGAAGAGCCACGCGATCTAATTCGTGTTCTATCGTGCCAAACGGGACACGTGAACTAAATTGATTCAAACTCTAGCGTGCTCAGATGAGCCACGGGAGTTATTTAGAATCAAACTCTTGTGTGCTAGAAGAGCCACGCGAGCTAATTCGTGTTCTATCGTGCCAAACGGGACACGTGAACTAAATTGATTCAAACTCTAGCGTGCTTCGATGATCCACGTGAGTTATTTAGAATGAAGCTTATGCGTGCTAGAAGAGCCACGCGATCTATTCCGTGTTCTATCGTGCCAAACGGGGCACGTGAACTAAATTGATTCAAACTCCAGCGTGCTCAGATGAGGCACGTGAGTTATTTAAGATCAAGCTCTTGCGTGCTAGAAGAGCCGCGCGAGCTAATTCGTGTTCTATCATGCGAAACGGGACACGTGAACTAAGGTGATTCAAACTCTAGCGTGCTCAGATGAGCCACGTGAGTTATTTAGAATCAAACTCTTTCATGCTAGAAGAGCCACGCGAGCTAATTCGTGTTCTATCATGCCAAAGGGGACACGTGAACTAAATTGATTCAAAATCCAGCGTGCTCAGATGAGCCACGTGAGTTATTTAGAATCAAGTTCTTGCGTGCTAGAAGAGCCACGTGAGCTAATTCGTGTTCGATCGTGCCAAACGGGACACGTGAACTAAATTGATTCAAACTCCAGCGTGCTTTAATGAGCCACGTGAGTTATTTAGAATCAAGCTCTTGCGTGCTAGAACAGCCACGCGAGCTAATTCGTGTTCTATCGTGCCAAACGGGACACGTGAACTAAATTGATTCAAACTCCAGCGTGCTCAGATGAGCCTCGTGAGTTATTTAGAATCAAACTCTTGCGTGCTAGTGGTGCCGCGCGAGCTAATTCGTGTTCTATCGTGCCAAACGGGAAACGTGAACTAATTTGATTCAAACTCCAGCGTGCTCAGATGAGCCACGTGAGTTATTTAGAATCAAGTTCTTGCGTGCTAGAAGAGTCACGCGAGCTAATTCGTGTTCCATCGTGCCAAACGGGACACATGAACTAAATTGATTCAAACTCCAGCGTGCTTAGATGAGCTACGCGAGTTATTTAGAATCAAGCTCTTGCGTGCTAGAACAGCCACGCGAGCTAGTTCGAGTTGTATCGTGCCAAACGGGACACGTGAACTAAATTGATTCAAACTCCAGCGTGCTCTGATGAGCCTCGTGAGTTATTTAGAATCAAGCTCTTGCGTGCTAGAAGAGCCACGCGAGCTAATTCGTGTTCTATCGTGCCAAACGGGACACGTGAACTAAATTGATTCAAACTCAAGCGTGCTCAGATGAGGCACATGAGTTATTTAGAATCAAGCTTATGCGTGCTAGAAGAGCCACGCGAGCTAATTCGTGTTCCATCGTGCCAAACGGGACACGTGAACTAAGGTGATTCAAACTCCAGCATGCTCAGATGAGCCACGTGAGTTTTTTAGAATCAAACTCTTGCATGCTAGAAGAGCCACGCGAGCTAATTCGTGTTCTATCATGCCAAAGGGGACACGTGAACTAAATTGATTCAAAATCCAGCGTGCTTAGATGAGCCACGTGAGTTATTTAGAATCAAGTTCTTGCGTGCTAGAAGAGCCACGTGAGCTAATTCGTGTTCCATCGTGCCAAACGGGACACGTGAACTAATTTGATTCAAACTCCAGCGTGCTCAAATGAGCCACGTGAGTTATTTAGAATCAAGTTCTTGCGTGCTAGAAGAGTCACGCGAGCTAATTCGTGTTCCATCGTGCCAAACGGGACACATGAACTAAATTGATTCAAACTCAAGCGTGCTCAGATGAGGCACGTGAGTTATTTAGAATCAAGTTCTTGCGTGCTAGAAGAGTCACGCGAGCTAATTCGTGTTCCATCGTGCCAAACGGGACACATGAACTAAATTGATTCAAACTCCAGCGTGCTTAGATGAGCTACGCGAGTTATTTAGAATCAAGCTCTTGCGTGCTAGAACAGCCACGCGAGCTAGTTCGAGTTGTATCGTGCCAAACGTGACACGTGAACTAAATTGATTCAAACTCCAGCGTGCTCAGATGAGCCTCGTGAGTTATTTAGAATCAAGCTCTTGCGTGCTAGAAGAGCCACGCGAGCTAATTCGTGTTCTATCGTGCCAAACGGGACACGTGAAGTAAATTGATTCAAACTCAAGCGTGCTCAGATGAGGCACATGAGTTATTTAAAATCAAGCTTATGCGTGCTAGAAGAGCCACGCGAGCTAATTCGTGTTCCATCGTGCCAAACGGGACACGTGAACTAAGGTGATTCAAACTCCAGCATGCTCAGATGAGCCACGTGAGTTTTTTAGAATCAAACTCTTGCATGCTAGAAGAGCCACGCGAGCTAATTCGTGTTCTATCGTGCCAAACGGGACACATGAACTAAATTGATTCAAAATCCAGCGTGCTTAGATGAGCCACGTGAGTTATTTAGAATCATGTTCTTGCGTGCTAGAAGAGCCACGTGAGCTAATTCGTGTTCCATCGTGCCAAACGGGACACGTGAACTAAATTGATTCAAACTCCAGCGTGCTCAGATGAGCCTCGTGAGTTATTTAGAATCAAACTCTTGTGTGGTAGAAGAGCCACGCCAGCTAATTCGTGTTCTATCGTGCCAAACGGCACACTTGAACTAAATTGATTAAAACTCCAGCGTGCTCAGATGAGGCACGTGAGTTATTTAAAATCAAGCTTATGCGTGCTAGAAGAGCCACGCGAGCTAATTCGTGTTCCATCGTGCCAAACGGGACACGTGAACTAAGGTGATTCAAACTCTAGCGTGCTCAGATGAGCCACGTGAGTTTTTTAGAATCAAACTCTTGCATGCTAGAAGAGCCACGCGAGATAATTCGTGTTCTATCATGCCAAAGGGGACACGTGAACTAAATTGATTCAAACTCCAGCGTGCTTAGACGAGCCACGTGAGTTATTTAGAATCAAGCTCTTGCGTGCTAGAACAGCCACGCGAGCTAATTCGTGTTCTATCGTGCCAAACGGGACACGTGAACTAAATTGATTCAAACTCTAGCGTGCTCAGATGAGCCATGTCAGTTATTTAGAATGAAGCTCATGCGTGCTAGAAGAGGCACACGAGCTAATTCGTGTTCTATCGTGCCAAACGGGACATGTGAACTAAATTGATTCAAACTCCAGCGTGCTCAGATGAGCCTCGTGAATTATTTAGAATCAAACTCTTGCGTGATAGTGGAGCCGCGCGAGCTAATTCGTGTTCTATCGTGCCAAACGGGACACGTGAACTAAATTTATTCAAACTCCAGAGTGCTCAGATGAGCCACGTGAGTTATTTAGAATCAAACTCTTGCGTGCTAGAAGAGCCACGCGAGCTAATTCGTCTTCTATCGTGCCAAACGGGACACGTGAACTAAATTGATTCAAAATCCAGCGTGCTCAGATGAGGCACGTGAGTTATTTAGAATCAAGTTCTTGCGTGCTAGAAGAGCCAGGTGAGCTAATTCGTGTTCCCTCGTGCCAAACGGGACACATGAACTAAATTGATTCAAACTCCAGCGTGCTCAGATGTGACACGCGAGTTATTTAGAATCAAGCTCTTGCGTGCTAGAATAGCAACGCGAGCTAATTCGTGTTCTACTGTGCCAAACGGGACACGTGAACTAAATTGATTCCAACTCCAGCGTGCTCAAATGAGCCGCATGAGTTATTTAGAATCAAACTCTTGCGTGCTAGAAGAGTCACGCGAGCTAATTCGTGTTTTATCGTGCCAAACGGGACACGTGAACTAAATTGATTCAATATCCAGCGTGCTCAGATGATCCACGTGAGTTATTTAGAATGAAGCTTATGCGTGCTAGAAGAGCCACACGAGCTAATTCGTGTTCTATCTGCCAAACGAGACACGTGAACTAAATTTATTCAAACTCCAACGTGCTCAGATGAGCAACGTGAGTTATTTAGAATCAAGCTCTTGCGTGCTTGAAGAGCCACGCGAGCTAATTCGTGTTCTACTTTGCGAAACGGGACACGTGAACTAAATTGATTCCAACTCCAGCGTGCTCAGATGAGGCACGGGAGTTATTTAGAATCAAACTCTTGCATGCTAGAAGAGTCACGCGAGCTAATTCGTGTTCTATCGTGCCAAACGGGACACGTGAACTAAAATGATTCAAACTCCAGCGTGCTCAGATGAGCCACGTGAGTTATTTAGAAACAAACTCTTGCGTGCTAGAAGAACCACGCGAGCTAATTCGTGTTCCTTCTTGCCAAACGGGACACGTGAACTAAATTGATTCAAAATCCAGCGTGCTCAGATGAGGCACGTGAGTTATTTAGAATCAAGTTCTTGTGTGCTAGAAGAGCCATGCCAGCTAATTCGTGTTCTATCATGCCAAACGGCACACGTGAACTAAGGTGATTCAAACTCTAGCGTGCTCAGATGAGCCACGTGAGTTATTTAGAATCAAACTCTTTCATGCTAGAAGAGCCACGCGAGCTAATTCGTGTTCTATCATGCCAAAGGGGACACGTGAACTAAATTGATTCAAAATCCAGCGTGCTCAGATGAGCCACGTGAGTTATTTAGAATAAAGTTCTTGCGTGCTAGAAGAGCCACGTGAGCTGATTCGTGTTCCATCGCGCCAAACGGGACACGTGAACTAAATTGATTCAAACTCCAGCGTGCTTTAATGAGCCACGTGAGTTATTTAGAATCAAGCTCTTGCGAGCTAGAACAGCCACACGAGCTAATTCGTGTTCTATCGTGCCAAACGGGACACGTGAACTAAATTGATTCAAACTCCAGCGTGCTCAGATGAGCCTCGTGAGTTATTTAGAATCAAACTCTTGCGTGCTAGTTGAGCCGCGCGAGCTAATTCGTGTTCTATCGTGCCAAACGGGACACGTGAACTAAATTGATTCAAACTCCAGCGTGCTCAGATGAGCCTCATGAGTTATTTAGAATCAAGCTCTTGCGTGCTAGAAGAGCCACGGGAGCTAATTCGTGTTCTATCGTGCCAAACGGGACACGTGAACTAAATTGATTCAAACTCAAGCGTGCTCAGATGAGGCACGTGAGTTATTTAAAATCAAGCTTATGCGTGCTAGAAGAGCCACGCGAGCTAATTCGTGTTCCATCGTGCCAAACGGGACACGTGAACTAAGGTGATTCAAACTCCAGCATGCTCAGATGAGCCACGTGAGTTTTTTAGAATCAAACTCTTGCATGCTAGAAGAGCCACGCGAGCTAATTCGTGTTCTATCATGCCAAAGGGGACACGTGAACTAAATTGATTCAAAATCCAGCGTGCTTAGATGAGCCACGTGAGTTATTTAGAATCAAGTTCTTGCGTGCTAGAAGAGCCACGTGAGCTAATTCGTGTTCCATCGTGCCAAACGGGACACGTGAACTAAATTGATTCAAACTCCAGCGTGCTCAGATGAGCCTCGTGAGTTATTTAGAATCAAACTCTTGTGTGGTAGAAGAGCCACGCGAGCTAATTCGTGTTCTATCGTGCCAAACGGGACACTTGAACTAAATTGATTCAAACTCCAGCGTGCTCAGATGAGGCACGTGAGTTATTTAAAATCAAGCTTATGCGTGCTAGAAGAGCCACGCGAGCTAATTCGTGTTCCATCGTGCCAAAAGGGACACGTGAACTAAGGTGATTCAAACTCTAGCGTGCTCAGATGAGCCACGTGAGTTTTTTAGAATCAAACTCTTGCATGCTAGAAGAGCCACGCGAGATAATTCGTGTTCTATCATGCCAAAGGGGACACGTGAACTAAATTGATTCAAACTCCAGCGTGCTTAGATGAGCCACGTGAGTTATTTAGAATCAAGCTCTTGCGTGCTAGAACAGCCACGCGAGCTAATTCGTGTTATATCGTGCCAAACGGGACACGTGAACTAAATTGATTCAAACTCCAGCGTGCTCAGATGAGCCATGTCAGTTATTTAGAATGAAGCTCATGCGTGCTAGAAGAGGCACACGAGCTAATTCGTGTTCTATCGTGCCAAACGGGACACGTGAACTAAATTGATTCAAACTCCAGCGTGCTCAGATGAGCCTCGTGAATTATTTAGAATCAAACTCTTGCGTGATAGTGGAGCCGCGCGAGCTAATTCGTGTTCTATCGTGCCAAACGGGACACGTGAACTAAATTTATTCAAACTCCAGAGTGCTCAGATGAGCCACGTGAGTTATTTAGAATCAAACTCTTGCGTGCTAGAAGAGCCACGTGAGCTAATTCGTGTTCTATCGTGCCAAACGGGACACGTGAACTAAATTGATTCAAAATCCAGCGTGCTCAGATGAGGCATGTGAGTTATTTAGAATCAAGTTCTTGCGTGCTAGAAGAGCCAGGTGAGCTAATTCGTGTTCCCTCGTGCCAAACGGGACACATGAACTAAATTGATTCAAACTCCAGCGTGCTCAGATGTGACACGCGAGTTATTTAGAATCAAGCTCTTGCGTGCTAGAATAGCAACGCGAGCTAATTCGTGTTCTACTGTGCCAAACGGGACACGTGAACTAAATTGATTCCAACTCCAGCGTGCTCAAATGAGCCGCATGAGTTATTTAGAATCAAACTCTTGCGTGCTAGAAGAGTCACGAGAGCTAATTCGTGTTTTATCGTGCCAAACGGGACACGTGAACTAAATTGATTCAAACTCCAGCGTGCTCAGATGATCCACGTGAGTTATTTAGAATGAAGCTTATGCGTGCTAGAAGAGCCACACGAGCTAATTCGTGTTCTATCTGCCAAACGAGACACGTGAACTAAATTTATTCAAACTCCAACGTGCTCAGATGAGCAACGTGAGTTATTTAGAATCAAGCTCTTACGTGCTAGAAGAGCCACGCGAGCTAATTCGTGTTCTACTTTGCGAAACGGGACACGTGAACTAAATTGATTCCAACTCCAGCGTGCTCAGATGAGCCAAGGGAGTTATTTAGAATCAAACTCTTGCATGCTAGAAGAGTCACGCGAGCTAATTCGTGTTCTATCGTGCCAAACGGGACACGTGAACTAAAATGATTCAAACTCCAGCGTGCTCAGATGAGCCACGTGAGTTATTTAGAAACAAACTCTTGCGTGCTAGAAGAACCACGCGAGCTAATTCGTGTTCCTTCTTGCCAAACGGGACACGTGAACTAAATTGATTGAAACTCCAGCGTGCTCAGATGTGACACGCGAGTTGTTTAGAATCAAGCTCTTGCATGCTAGAATAGCAACGCAAGCTAATTCGTGTTATACTGTGCCAAACGGGACACGTGAACTAAATTGATTCCAACTCCAGCGTGCTCAAATGAGCCGCATGAGTTATTTAGAATCAAACTCTTGCGTGCTAGAAGAGTCACGCGAGCTAATTCGTGGTTTATCGTGCCAAACGGGACACGTGAACTAAATTGATTCAAACTCCAGCGTGCTCAGATGATCCACGTGAGTTATTTAGAATGAAGCTTATGCGTGCTAGAAGAGCCACACGAGCTAATTCGTGTTCTACCTGCCAAACGAGACACGTGAACTAAATTTATTCAAACTCCAACGTGCTCAGATGAGCAACGTGAGTTATTTAGAATCAAGCTCTTGCGTGCTAGAAGAGCCACGCGAGCTAATTCGTGTTCTACTTTGCGAAACGGGACACGTGAACTAAATTGATTCCAACTCCAGCGTGCTTAGATGAGCCACGGGAGTTATTTAGAATCAAACTCTTGCATGCTAGAAGAGTCACGCGAGCTAAATCGTGTTCTATCGTGCCAAACGGGACACGTGAACTAAAATGATTCAAACTCCAGCGTGCTCAGATGAGCCACATGAGTTATTTAGAAACAAACTCTTGCGTGCTAGAAGAACCACGCGAGCTAATTCGTTTTCCTTCTTGCCAAACGGGACACGTGAACTAAGGTGATTCAAACTCTAGCGTGCTCAGATGAGCCACGTGAGTTATTTAGAATCAAACTCTTTCATGCTAGAAGAGCCACGCGAGCTAATTCGTGTCTATCATGCCAAAGGGGACACGTGAACTAAATTGATTCAAAATCCAGCGTGCTCAGATGAGCCACGTGAGTTATATAGAATCAAGCTCTTGCGTGCTAGAACAGCCACGCGAGCTAATTCGTGTTCTATCGTGCCAAACGGGACACGTGAACTAAATTGATTCAAACTCCAGCGTGCTCAGATGAGCCTCGTGAGTTATTTAGAATCAAACTCTTGCGTGCTAGTGGAGCCGCGCGAGCTAATTCGTGTTCTATCGTGCCAAACGGGACACGTGAACTAATTTGATTCAAACTCCAGCGTGCTCAGATGAGCCACGTGAGTTATTTAGCATCAAGTTCTTGCGTGCTAGAAGAGTCACGCGAGCTAATTCGTGTTCCATCGTGCCAAACGGGACACATGAACTAAATTGATTCAAACTCCAGCGTGCTTAGATGAGCCACGCGAGTTATTTAGAATCAAGCTCTTGCGTGCTAGAACAGCCACGCGAGCTAGTTCGAGTTGTATCGTGCCAAACGGGACACGTGAACTAAATTGATTCAAACTCCAGCGTGCTCAGATGAGCCTCGTGAGTTATTTAGAATGAAGCTCTTGCGTGCTAGAAGAGCCACGCGAGCTATTTCATGTTCTATCGTGCCAAACGGGACACGTGAACTAAATTGATTCAAACTCAAGCGTGCTCAGATGAGGCACGTGAGTTATTTAAAATAAAGCTTATGCGTGCTAGAAGAGCCACGCGAGCTAATTCGTGTTCCATCGTGCCAAACGGGACACGTGAACTAAGGTGATTCAAACTCCAGCGTGCTCAGATGAGCCACGTGAGTTTTTTAGAATCAAACTCTTGCATGCTAGAAGAGCCACGCGAGCTAATTCGTGTTCTATCATGCCAAAGGGGACACGTGAACTAAATTGATTCAAAATCCAGCGTGCTTAGATGAGCCACGTGAGTTATTTAGAATCAAGTTCTTGCGTGCTAGAAGAGCCACGTGAGCTAATTCGTGTTCCATCGTGCCAAACGGGACACCTGAAGTAAATTGATTCAAACTCCAACGTGCTCAGATGAGCCACATGAGTTATTTAGAAACAAACTCTTGCGTGCTAGAAGAACCACGCGAGCTAATTCGTGTTCCTTCTTGCCAAACGGGACACGTGAACTAAATTGATTCAAAATCCAGCGTGCTCAGATGAGGTACGTGAGTTATTTAGAATCAAGTTCTTGCGTGCTAGAAGAGCCACGTGAGCTAATTCGTGTTCTATCATGCCAAACGGGACACGTGAACTAAATTGATTCAAACTCCAACGTGCTCAGATGAGCCACTTGAGTTATTTAGAATCAAGCTCTTGCGTGCTAGAAGAGCCACACGAGCTAATTCGTGTTCTACCGTGCCAAACGGGACACGTGAACTAAATTGATTCCAACTCCAGCGTGCTCAGATGAGCCACGGGAGTTATTTAGAATCAAACTCTTGTGTGCTAGAAGAGCCACGCGAGCTAATTCGTGTTCTATCGTGCCAAACGGGACACGTGAACTAAATTGATTCAAACTCTAGCGTGCTTAGATGATCCACGTGAGTTATTTAGAATGAAGCTTATGCGTGCTAGAAGAGCCACACGATCTAATTCGTGTTGTATCGTGCCAAACGGGACACGTGAACTAAATTGATTCAAACTCCAGCGTGCTCAGATGAGGCACGTGAGTTATTTAAGATCAAGCTCTTGCGTGCTAGAAGAGCCACGCGAGCTAATTCGTGTTCTATCATGCCAAACGGGACACGTGAACTAAGGTGATTCAAACTCTAGTGTGCTCAGATGAGCCACGTGAGTTATTTAGAATCAAACTCTTTCATGTTAGAAGAGCCACGCGAGCTAATTCGTGTTCTATCATGCCATAGGGGACACGTGAACTAAATTGATTCAAAATCCAGCGTGCTCAGATGAGCCACGTGAGTTATTTAGAATCAAGTTCTTGCGTGCTAGAAGAGCCACGTGAGCTAATTCGTGTTCCATCGCGCCAAACGGGACACGTGAACTAAATTGATTCAAACTCCAGCGTGTTTTAATGAGCCACGTGAGTTATTTAGAATCAAGCTCTTGCGTGCTAGCACAGCCACGCGAGCTAATTCGTGTTCTATCGTGCCAAACGGGACACGTGAACTAAATTGATTCAAACTCAAGCGTGCTCAGATGAGGCACGTGAGTTATTTAAAATCAAGCTTATGCGTGCTAGAAGAGCCACGCGAGCTAATTCGTGTTCCATCGTGCCAAACGGGACACGTGAACTAAGGTGATTCAAACTCCAGCATGCTCAGATGAGCCTCGTGAGTTATTTAGAATCAAACTCTTGCATGCTAGAAGAGCCACGCGAGCTAATTCGTGTTCTGTCATGCCAAAGGGGACACGTGAACTAAATTGATTCAAAATCCAGCGTGCTTAGATGAGCCACGTGAGTTATTTAGAATCAAGTTCTTGCGTGCTAGTGGAGCCACGTGAGCTAATTCGTGTTCCATCGTGCCAAACGGGACACGTGAACTAATTTGATTCAAACTCCAGCGTGCTCAGATGAGCCACGTGAGTTATTTAGAATCAAGTTCTTGCGTGCTGGAAGAGTCACGCGAGCTAATTCGTGTTCCATCGTGCCAAACGGGACACATGAACTAAATTGATTCAAACTCCAGCGTGCTTAGATGAGCCACGCGAGTTATTTAGAATCAAGCTCTTGCGTGCTAGAACAGCCACGCGAGCTAGTTCGAGTTGTATCGTGCCAAACGGGACACGTGAACTAAATTGATTCAAACTCCAGCGTGCTCAGATGAGCCTCGTGAGTTATTTAGAATCAAGCTCTTGCGTGCTAGAAGAGCCACGCGAGCTAATTCGTGTTCTATCGTGCCAAACGGGACACGTGAACTAAATTGATTCAAACTCAAGCGTGCTCAGATGAGGCACGTGAGTTATTTAAAATCAAGCTTATGCGTGCTAGAAGAGCCACGCGAGCTAATTCGTGTTCCATCATGCCAAACGGGACACGTGAACTAAGGTGATTCAAACTCCAGCATGCTCAGATGAGCCACGTGAGTTTTTTAGAATCAAACTCTTGCATGCTAGAAGAGCCACGCGAGCTAATTCGTGTTCTATCATGCCAAAGGGGACACGTGAACTAAATTGATTCAAAATCCAGCGTGCTTAGATGAGCCACGTGAGTTATTTAGAATCAAGTTCTTGCGTGCTAGTGGAGCCACGTGAGCTAATTCGTGTTCCATCGTGCCAAACGGGACACGTGAACTAATTTGATTCAAACTCCAGCGTGCTCAGATGAGCCACGTGAGTTATTTAGAATCAAGTTCTTGCGTGCTAGAAGAGTCACGCGAGCTAATTCGTGTTCCATCGTGCCAAACGGGACACATGAACTAAATTGATTCAAACTCCAGCGTGCTTAGATGAGCCACGCGAGTTATTTAGAATCAAGCTCTTGCGTGCTAGAACAGCCACGCGAGCTAGTTCGAGTTGTATCGTGCCAAACGGGACACGTGAACTAAATTGATTCAAACTCCAGCGTGCTCAGATGAGCCTCGTGAGTTATTTAGAATCAAGCTCTTGCGTGCTAGAAGAGCCACGCGAGCTAATTCGTGTTCTATCGTGCCAAACGGGACACGTGAACTAAATTGATTCAAACTCCAGCGTGCTCAGATGAGGCACGTGAGTTATTTAAGATCAAGCTCTTGCGTGCTAGAAGAGCCACGCGAGCTAATTCGTGTTCTATCATGCCAAACGGGACACGTGAACTAAGGTGATTCAAACTCTAGCGTGCTCAGATGAGCCACGTGAGTTATTTAGAATCAAACTCTTTCATGCTAGAAGAGCCACGCGAGCTAATTCGTGTCTATCATGCCAAAGGGGACACGTGAACTAAATTGATTCAAAATCCAGCGTGCTCAGATGAGCCACGTGAGTTATATAGAATCAAGCTCTTGCGTGCTAGAACAGCCACGCGAGCTAATTCGTGTTCTATCGTGCCAAACGGGACACGTGAACTAAATTGATTCAAACTCCAGCGTGCTCAGATGAGCCTCGTGAGTTATTTAGAATCAAACTCTTGCGTGCTAGTGGAGCCGCGCGAGCTAATTCGTGTTCTATCGTGCCAAACGGGACACGTGAACTAATTTGATTCAAACTCCAGCGTGCTCAGATGAGCCACGTGAGTTATTTAGCATCAAGTTCTTGCGTGCTAGAAGAGTCACGCGAGCTAATTCGTGTTCCATCGTGCCAAACGGGACACATGAACTAAATTGATTCAAACTCCAGCGTGCTTAGATGAGCCACGCGAGTTATTTAGAATCAAGCTCTTGCGTGCTAGAACAGCCACGCGAGCTAGTTCGAGTTGTATCGTGCCAAACGGGACACGTGAACTAAATTGATTCAAACTCCAGCGTGCTCAGATGAGCCTCGTGAGTTATTTAGAATGAAGCTCTTGCGTGCTAGAAGAGCCACGCGAGCTATTTCATGTTCTATCGTGCCAAACGGGACACGTGAACTAAATTGATTCAAACTCAAGCGTGCTCAGATGAGGCACGTGAGTTATTTAAAATAAAGCTTATGCGTGCTAGAAGAGCCACGCGAGCTAATTCGTGTTCCATCGTGCCAAACGGGACACGTGAACTAAGGTGATTCAAACTCCAGCGTGCTCAGATGAGCCACGTGAGTTTTTTAGAATCAAACTCTTGCATGCTAGAAGAGCCACGCGAGCTAATTCGTGTTCTATCATGCCAAAGGGGACACGTGAACTAAATTGATTCAAAATCCAGCGTGCTTAGATGAGCCACGTGAGTTATTTAGAATCAAGTTCTTGCGTGCTAGAAGAGCCACGTGAGCTAATTCGTGTTCCATCGTGCCAAACGGGACACCTGAAGTAAATTGATTCAAACTCCAACGTGCTCAGATGAGCCACATGAGTTATTTAGAAACAAACTCTTGCGTGCTAGAAGAACCACGCGAGCTAATTCGTGTTCCTTCTTGCCAAACGGGACACGTGAACTAAATTGATTCAAAATCCAGCGTGCTCAGATGAGGTACGTGAGTTATTTAGAATCAAGTTCTTGCGTGCTAGAAGAGCCACGTGAGCTAATTCGTGTTCTATCATGCCAAACGGGACACGTGAACTAAATTGATTCAAACTCCAACGTGCTCAGATGAGCCACTTGAGTTATTTAGAATCAAGCTCTTGCGTGCTAGAAGAGCCACACGAGCTAATTCGTGTTCTACCGTGCCAAACGGGACACGTGAACTAAATTGATTCCAACTCCAGCGTGCTCAGATGAGCCACGGGAGTTATTTAGAATCAAACTCTTGTGTGCTAGAAGAGCCACGCGAGCTAATTCGTGTTCTATCGTGCCAAACGGGACACGTGAACTAAATTGATTCAAACTCTAGCGTGCTTAGATGATCCACGTGAGTTATTTAGAATGAAGCTTATGCGTGCTAGAAGAGCCACACGATCTAATTCGTGTTGTATCGTGCCAAACGGGACACGTGAACTAAATTGATTCAAACTCCAGCGTGCTCAGATGAGGCACGTGAGTTATTTAAGATCAAGCTCTTGCGTGCTAGAAGAGCCACGCGAGCTAATTCGTGTTCTATCATGCCAAACGGGACACGTGAACTAAGGTGATTCAAACTCTAGTGTGCTCAGATGAGCCACGTGAGTTATTTAGAATCAAACTCTTTCATGTTAGAAGAGCCACGCGAGCTAATTCGTGTTCTATCATGCCATAGGGGACACGTGAACTAAATTGATTCAAAATCCAGCGTGCTCAGATGAGCCACGTGAGTTATTTAGAATCAAGTTCTTGCGTGCTAGAAGAGCCACGTGAGCTAATTCGTGTTCCATCGCGCCAAACGGGACACGTGAACTAAATTGATTCAAACTCCAGCGTGTTTTAATGAGCCACGTGAGTTATTTAGAATCAAGCTCTTGCGTGCTAGCACAGCCACGCGAGCTAATTCGTGTTCTATCGTGCCAAACGGGACACGTGAACTAAATTGATTCAAACTCAAGCGTGCTCAGATGAGGCACGTGAGTTATTTAAAATCAAGCTTATGCGTGCTAGAAGAGCCACGCGAGCTAATTCGTGTTCCATCGTGCCAAACGGGACACGTGAACTAAGGTGATTCAAACTCCAGCATGCTCAGATGAGCCTCGTGAGTTATTTAGAATCAAACTCTTGCATGCTAGAAGAGCCACGCGAGCTAATTCGTGTTCTGTCATGCCAAAGGGGACACGTGAACTAAATTGATTCAAAATCCAGCGTGCTTAGATGAGCCACGTGAGTTATTTAGAATCAAGTTCTTGCGTGCTAGTGGAGCCACGTGAGCTAATTCGTGTTCCATCGTGCCAAACGGGACACGTGAACTAATTTGATTCAAACTCCAGCGTGCTCAGATGAGCCACGTGAGTTATTTAGAATCAAGTTCTTGCGTGCTGGAAGAGTCACGCGAGCTAATTCGTGTTCCATCGTGCCAAACGGGACACATGAACTAAATTGATTCAAACTCCAGCGTGCTTAGATGAGCCACGCGAGTTATTTAGAATCAAGCTCTTGCGTGCTAGAACAGCCACGCGAGCTAGTTCGAGTTGTATCGTGCCAAACGGGACACGTGAACTAAATTGATTCAAACTCCAGCGTGCTCAGATGAGCCTCGTGAGTTATTTAGAATCAAGCTCTTGCGTGCTAGAAGAGCCACGCGAGCTAATTCGTGTTCTATCGTGCCAAACGGGACACGTGAACTAAATTGATTCAAACTCAAGCGTGCTCAGATGAGGCACGTGAGTTATTTAAAATCAAGCTTATGCGTGCTAGAAGAGCCACGCGAGCTAATTCGTGTTCCATCATGCCAAACGGGACACGTGAACTAAGGTGATTCAAACTCCAGCATGCTCAGATGAGCCACGTGAGTTTTTTAGAATCAAACTCTTGCATGCTAGAAGAGCCACGCGAGCTAATTCGTGTTCTATCATGCCAAAGGGGACACGTGAACTAAATTGATTCAAAATCCAGCGTGCTTAGATGAGCCACGTGAGTTATTTAGAATCAAGTTCTTGCGTGCTAGTGGAGCCACGTGAGCTAATTCGTGTTCCATCGTGCCAAACGGGACACGTGAACTAATTTGATTCAAACTCCAGCGTGCTCAGATGAGCCACGTGAGTTATTTAGAATCAAGTTCTTGCGTGCTAGAAGAGTCACGCGAGCTAATTCGTGTTCCATCGTGCCAAACGGGACACATGAACTAAATTGATTCAAACTCCAGCGTGCTTAGATGAGCCACGCGAGTTATTTAGAATCAAGCTCTTGCGTGCTAGAACAGCCACGCGAGCTAGTTCGAGTTGTATCGTGCCAAACGGGACACGTGAACTAAATTGATTCAAACTCCAGCGTGCTCAGATGAGCCTCGTGAGTTATTTAGAATCAAGCTCTTGCGTGCTAGAAGAGCCACGCGAGCTAATTCGTGTTCTATCGTGCCAAACGGGACACGTGAACTAAATTGATTCAAACTCAAGCGTGCTCAGATGAGGCACGTGAGTTATTTAAAATCAAGCTTATGCGTGCTAGAAGAGCCACGCGAGCTAATTCGTGTTCCATCGTGCCAAACGGGACACGTGAACTAAGGTGATTCAAACTCCAGCGTGCTCAGATGAGCCACGTGAGTTTTTTAGAATCAAACTCTTGCATGCTAGAAGAGCCACGCGAGCTAATTCGTGTTCTATCATGCCAAAGGGGACACGTGAACTAAATTGATTCAAAATCCAGCGTGCTTAGATGAGCCACGTGAGTTATTTAGAATCAAGTTCTTGCGTGCTAGAAGAGCCACGTGAGCTAATTCGTGTTCCATCGTGCCAAACGGGACACGTGAACTAAATTGATTCAAACTCCAGCGTGCTCAGATGAGACTCGTGAGTTATTTGGAATCAAACTCTTGTGTGGTAGAAGAGCCACGCGAGCTAATTCGTGTTCTATCGTGCCAAACGGGACACTTGAACTAAATTGATTCAAACTCCAGCGTGCTCAGATGAGGCACGTGAGTTATTTAAAATCAAGCTTATGCGTGCTAGAAGAGCCACGCGAGCTAATTCGTGTTCCATCGTGCCAAAAGGGACACGTGAACTAAGGTGATTCAAACTCTAGCGTGCTCAGATGAGCCACGTGAGTTTTTTAGTATCAAACTCTTGCATGCTAGAAGAGCCACGCGAGATAATTCGTGTTCTATCATGCCAAAGGGGACACGTGAACTAAATTGATTCAAACTCCAGCGTGCTTAGATGAGCCACGTGGGTTATTTAGAATCAAGCTCTTGCGTGCTAGAACAGCCACGCGAGCTAATTCGTGTTCTATCGTGCCAAACGGGACACGTGAACTAAATTGATTCAAACTCCAGCGTACTCAGATGAGCCATGTCAGTTATTTAGAATGAAGCTCATGCGTGCTAGAAGAGGCACACGAGCTAATTCGTGTTCTATCGTGCCAAACGGGACACGTGAACTAAATTGATTCAAACTCCAGCGTGCTCAGATGAGCCTCGTGAATTATTTAGAATCAAACTCTTGCGTGATAGTGGAGTCGCGCGAGCTAATTCGTGTTTTATCGTGCCAAACGGGACACGTGAACTAAATTTATTCAAACTCCAGAGTGTTCAGATGAGCCACGTGAGTTATTTAGAATCAAACTCTTGCGTGCTAGAAGAGCCACGCGAGCTAATTCGTCTTCTATCGTGCCAAACGGGACACGTGAACTAAATTGATTCAAAATCCAGCGTGCTCAGATGAGGCACGTGAGTTATTTAGAATCAAGTTCTTGCGTGCTAGAAGAGCCAGGTGAGCTAATTCGTGTTCCCTCGTGCCAAACGGGACACATGAACTAAATTGATTCAAACTCCAGCGTGCTCAGATGTGACACGCGAGTTATTTAGAATCAAGCTCTTGCGTGCTAGAATAGCAACGCGAGCTAATTCGTGTTCTACTGTGCCAAACGGGACACGTGAACTAAATTGATTCCAACTCCAGCGTGCTCAAATGAGCCGCATGAGTTATTTAGAATCAAACTCTTGCGTGCTAGAAGAGTCACGCGAGCTAATTCGTGTTTTATCGTGCCAAACGGGACATGTGAACTAAATTGATTCAAACTCCAGCGTGCTCAGATGAGCCACGTGAGTTATTTAGAAACAAACTCTTGCGTGCTAGAAGAACCACGCGAGCTAATTCGTGTTCCTTCTTGCCAAACGGGACACGTGAACTAAATTGATTCAAAATCCAGCGTGCTCAGATGAGCCACGTGAGTTATTTAGAATCAAGTTCTTGCGTGCTAGAAGAGCCACGTGAGCTAATTCCTGTTCCATCGTGCCAAACGGGACACCTGAACTAAATTGATTCAAACTCCAGCGTGCTCAGATGAGCCATGTGAGTCATTTAGAAACAAACTCTTGCGTGCTAGAAGAACCACGGGAGCTAATTCGTGTTCCTTCTTGCCAAACGGGACACGTGAACTAAATTGATTCAAAATCCAGCGTGCTCAGATGAGGCACGTGAGTTATTTAGAATCAAGTTCTTGCGTGCTAGAAGAGCCACGTGAGCTAATTCGTGTTCTATCATGCCAAACGGGACACGTGAACTAAATTGATTCAAACTCCAACGTGCTCAGATGAGCCACTTGAGTTATTTAGAATCAAGCTCTTGCGTGCTAGAAGAGCCACACGAGCTAATTCCTGTTCTACCGTGCCAAACGGGACACGTGAACTAAATTGATTCCAACTCCAGCGTGCTCAGATGAGCCACGGGAGTTATTTAGAATCAAACTCTTGTGTGCTAGAAGAGCCACGCGAGCTAATTCGTGTTCTATCGTGCCAAACGGGACACGTGAACTAAATTGATTCAAACTCTAGCGTGCTTAGATGATCCACGTGAGTTATTTAGAATGAAGCTTATGCGTGCTAGAAGAGCCACGCGATCTAATTCGTGTTCTATCGTGCCAAACGGGACACGTGAACTAAATTGATTCAAAATCCAGCGTGCTCAGATGAGGCACGTGAGTTATTTAGAATCAAGTTCTTGCGTGCTAGAAGAGCCAGGTGAGCTAATTCGTGTTCCCTCGTGCCAAACGGGACACATGAACTAAATTGATTCAAACTCCAGCGTGCTCAGATGTGACACGCGAGTTATTTAGAATCAAGCTCTTGCGTGCTAGAATAGCAACGCGAGCTAATTCGTGTTCTACTGTGCCAAACGGGACACGTGAACTAAATTGATTCCAACTCCAGCGTGCTCAAATGAGCCGCATGAGTTATTTAGAATCAAACTCTTGCGTGCTAGAAGAGTCACGCGAGCTAATTCGTGTTTTATCGTGCCAAACGGGACATGTGAACTAAATTGATTCAAACTCCAGCGTGCTCAGATGAGCCACGTGAGTTATTTAGAAACAAACTCTTGCGTGCTAGAAGAACCACGCGAGCTAATTCGTGTTCCTTCTTGCCAAACGGGACACGTGAACTAAATTGATTCAAAATCCAGCGTGCTCAGATGAGCCACGTGAGTTATTTAGAATCAAGTTCTTGCGTGCTAGAAGAGCCACGTGAGCTAATTCCTGTTCCATCGTGCCAAACGGGACACCTGAACTAAATTGATTCAAACTCCAGCGTGCTCAGATGAGCCATGTGAGTCATTTAGAAACAAACTCTTGCGTGCTAGAAGAACCACGGGAGCTAATTCGTGTTCCTTCTTGCCAAACGGGACACGTGAACTAAATTGATTCAAAATCCAGCGTGCTCAGATGAGGCACGTGAGTTATTTAGAATCAAGTTCTTGCGTGCTAGAAGAGCCACGTGAGCTAATTCGTGTTCTATCATGCCAAACGGGACACGTGAACTAAATTGATTCAAACTCCAACGTGCTCAGATGAGCCACTTGAGTTATTTAGAATCAAGCTCTTGCGTGCTAGAAGAGCCACACGAGCTAATTCCTGTTCTACCGTGCCAAACGGGACACGTGAACTAAATTGATTCCAACTCCAGCGTGCTCAGATGAGCCACGGGAGTTATTTAGAATCAAACTCTTGTGTGCTAGAAGAGCCACGCGAGCTAATTCGTGTTCTATCGTGCCAAACGGGACACGTGAACTAAATTGATTCAAACTCTAGCGTGCTTAGATGATCCACGTGAGTTATTTAGAATGAAGCTTATGCGTGCTAGAAGAGCCACGCGATCTAATTCGTGTTCTATCGTGCCAAACGGGACACGTGAACTAAATTGATTCAAACTCTAGCGTGCTCAGATGAGCCACGGGAGTTATTTAGAATCAAACTCTTGTGTGCTAGAAGAGCCACGCGAGCTAATTCGTGTTCTATCGTGCCAAACGGGACACGTGAACTAAATTGATTCAAACTCTAGCGTGCTTCGATGATCCACGTGAGTTATTTAGAATGAAGCTTATGCGTGCTAGAAGAGCCACGCGATCTATTCCGTGTTCTATCGTGCCAAACGGGGCACGTGAACTAAATTGATTCAAACTCCAGCGTGCTCAGATGAGGCACGTGAGTTATTTAAGATCAAGCTCTTGCGTGCTAGAAGAGCCGCGCGAGCTAATTCGTGTTCTATCATGCGAAACGGGACACGTGAACTAAGGTGATTCAAACTCTAGCGTGCTCAGATGAGCCACGTGAGTTATTTAGAATCAAACTCTTTCATGCTAGAAGAGCCACGCGAGCTAATTCGTGTTCTATCATGCCAAAGGGGACACGTGAACTAAATTGATTCAAAATCCAGCGTGCTCAGATGAGCCACGTGAGTTATTTAGAATCAAGTTCTTGCGTGCTAGAAGAGCCACGTGAGCTAATTCGTGTTCGATCGTGCCAAACGGGACACGTGAACTAAATTGATTCAAACTCCAGCGTGCTTTAATGAGCCACGTGAGTTATTTAGAATCAAGCTCTTGCGTGCTAGAACAGCCACGCGAGCTAATTCGTGTTCTATCGTGCCAAACGGGACACGTGAACTAAATTGATTCAAACTCCAGCGTGCTCAGATGAGCCTCGTGAGTTATTTAGAATCAAACTCTTGCGTGCTAGTGGTGCCGCGCGAGCTAATTCGTGTTCTATCGTGCCAAACGGGAAACGTGAACTAATTTGATTCAAACTCCAGCGTGCTCAGATGAGCCACGTGAGTTATTTAGAATCAAGTTCTTGCGTGCTAGAAGAGTCACGCGAGCTAATTCGTGTTCCATCGTGCCAAACGGGACACATGAACTAAATTGATTCAAACTCCAGCGTGCTTAGATGAGCTACGCGAGTTATTTAGAATCAAGCTCTTGCGTGCTAGAACAGCCACGCGAGCTAGTTCGAGTTGTATCGTGCCAAACGGGACACGTGAACTAAATTGATTCAAACTCCAGCGTGCTCTGATGAGCCTCGTGAGTTATTTAGAATCAAGCTCTTGCGTGCTAGAAGAGCCACGCGAGCTAATTCGTGTTCTATCGTGCCAAACGGGACACGTGAACTAAATTGATTCAAACTCAAGCGTGCTCAGATGAGGCACATGAGTTATTTAGAATCAAGCTTATGCGTGCTAGAAGAGCCACGCGAGCTAATTCGTGTTCCATCGTGCCAAACGGGACACGTGAACTAAGGTGATTCAAACTCCAGCATGCTCAGATGAGCCACGTGAGTTTTTTAGAATCAAACTCTTGCATGCTAGAAGAGCCACGCGAGCTAATTCGTGTTCTATCATGCCAAAGGGGACACGTGAACTAAATTGATTCAAAATCCAGCGTGCTTAGATGAGCCACGTGAGTTATTTAGAATCAAGTTCTTGCGTGCTAGAAGAGCCACGTGAGCTAATTCGTGTTCCATCGTGCCAAACGGGACACGTGAACTAATTTGATTCAAACTCCAGCGTGCTCAAATGAGCCACGTGAGTTATTTAGAATCAAGTTCTTGCGTGCTAGAAGAGTCACGCGAGCTAATTCGTGTTCCATCGTGCCAAACGGGACACATGAACTAAATTGATTCAAACTCAAGCGTGCTCAGATGAGGCACGTGAGTTATTTAGAATCAAGTTCTTGCGTGCTAGAAGAGTCACGCGAGCTAATTCGTGTTCCATCGTGCCAAACGGGACACATGAACTAAATTGATTCAAACTCCAGCGTGCTTAGATGAGCTACGCGAGTTATTTAGAATCAAGCTCTTGCGTGCTAGAACAGCCACGCGAGCTAGTTCGAGTTGTATCGTGCCAAACGTGACACGTGAACTAAATTGATTCAAACTCCAGCGTGCTCAGATGAGCCTCGTGAGTTATTTAGAATCAAGCTCTTGCGTGCTAGAAGAGCCACGCGAGCTAATTCGTGTTCTATCGTGCCAAACGGGACACGTGAAGTAAATTGATTCAAACTCAAGCGTGCTCAGATGAGGCACATGAGTTATTTAAAATCAAGCTTATGCGTGCTAGAAGAGCCACGCGAGCTAATTCGTGTTCCATCGTGCCAAACGGGACACGTGAACTAAGGTGATTCAAACTCCAGCATGCTCAGATGAGCCACGTGAGTTTTTTAGAATCAAACTCTTGCATGCTAGAAGAGCCACGCGAGCTAATTCGTGTTCTATCGTGCCAAACGGGACACATGAACTAAATTGATTCAAAATCCAGCGTGCTTAGATGAGCCACGTGAGTTATTTAGAATCATGTTCTTGCGTGCTAGAAGAGCCACGTGAGCTAATTCGTGTTCCATCGTGCCAAACGGGACACGTGAACTAAATTGATTCAAACTCCAGCGTGCTCAGATGAGCCTCGTGAGTTATTTAGAATCAAACTCTTGTGTGGTAGAAGAGCCACGCCAGCTAATTCGTGTTCTATCGTGCCAAACGGCACACTTGAACTAAATTGATTAAAACTCCAGCGTGCTCAGATGAGGCACGTGAGTTATTTAAAATCAAGCTTATGCGTGCTAGAAGAGCCACGCGAGCTAATTCGTGTTCCATCGTGCCAAACGGGACACGTGAACTAAGGTGATTCAAACTCTAGCGTGCTCAGATGAGCCACGTGAGTTTTTTAGAATCAAACTCTTGCATGCTAGAAGAGCCACGCGAGATAATTCGTGTTCTATCATGCCAAAGGGGACACGTGAACTAAATTGATTCAAACTCCAGCGTGCTTAGACGAGCCACGTGAGTTATTTAGAATCAAGCTCTTGCGTGCTAGAACAGCCACGCGAGCTAATTCGTGTTCTATCGTGCCAAACGGGACACGTGAACTAAATTGATTCAAACTCTAGCGTGCTCAGATGAGCCATGTCAGTTATTTAGAATGAAGCTCATGCGTGCTAGAAGAGGCACACGAGCTAATTCGTGTTCTATCGTGCCAAACGGGACATGTGAACTAAATTGATTCAAACTCCAGCGTGCTCAGATGAGCCTCGTGAATTATTTAGAATCAAACTCTTGCGTGATAGTGGAGCCGCGCGAGCTAATTCGTGTTCTATCGTGCCAAACGGGACACGTGAACTAAATTTATTCAAACTCCAGAGTGCTCAGATGAGCCACGTGAGTTATTTAGAATCAAACTCTTGCGTGCTAGAAGAGCCACGCGAGCTAATTCGTCTTCTATCGTGCCAAACGGGACACGTGAACTAAATTGATTCAAAATCCAGCGTGCTCAGATGAGGCACGTGAGTTATTTAGAATCAAGTTCTTGCGTGCTAGAAGAGCCAGGTGAGCTAATTCGTGTTCCCTCGTGCCAAACGGGACACATGAACTAAATTGATTCAAACTCCAGCGTGCTCAGATGTGACACGCGAGTTATTTAGAATCAAGCTCTTGCGTGCTAGAATAGCAACGCGAGCTAATTCGTGTTCTACTGTGCCAAACGGGACACGTGAACTAAATTGATTCCAACTCCAGCGTGCTCAAATGAGCCGCATGAGTTATTTAGAATCAAACTCTTGCGTGCTAGAAGAGTCACGCGAGCTAATTCGTGTTTTATCGTGCCAAACGGGACACGTGAACTAAATTGATTCAATATCCAGCGTGCTCAGATGATCCACGTGAGTTATTTAGAATGAAGCTTATGCGTGCTAGAAGAGCCACACGAGCTAATTCGTGTTCTATCTGCCAAACGAGACACGTGAACTAAATTTATTCAAACTCCAACGTGCTCAGATGAGCAACGTGAGTTATTTAGAATCAAGCTCTTGCGTGCTTGAAGAGCCACGCGAGCTAATTCGTGTTCTACTTTGCGAAACGGGACACGTGAACTAAATTGATTCCAACTCCAGCGTGCTCAGATGAGGCACGGGAGTTATTTAGAATCAAACTCTTGCATGCTAGAAGAGTCACGCGAGCTAATTCGTGTTCTATCGTGCCAAACGGGACACGTGAACTAAAATGATTCAAACTCCAGCGTGCTCAGATGAGCCACGTGAGTTATTTAGAAACAAACTCTTGCGTGCTAGAAGAACCACGCGAGCTAATTCGTGTTCCTTCTTGCCAAACGGGACACGTGAACTAAATTGATTCAAAATCCAGCGTGCTCAGATGAGGCACGTGAGTTATTTAGAATCAAGTTCTTGTGTGCTAGAAGAGCCATGCCAGCTAATTCGTGTTCTATCATGCCAAACGGCACACGTGAACTAAGGTGATTCAAACTCTAGCGTGCTCAGATGAGCCACGTGAGTTATTTAGAATCAAACTCTTTCATGCTAGAAGAGCCACGCGAGCTAATTCGTGTTCTATCATGCCAAAGGGGACACGTGAACTAAATTGATTCAAAATCCAGCGTGCTCAGATGAGCCACGTGAGTTATTTAGAATAAAGTTCTTGCGTGCTAGAAGAGCCACGTGAGCTGATTCGTGTTCCATCGCGCCAAACGGGACACGTGAACTAAATTGATTCAAACTCCAGCGTGCTTTAATGAGCCACGTGAGTTATTTAGAATCAAGCTCTTGCGAGCTAGAACAGCCACACGAGCTAATTCGTGTTCTATCGTGCCAAACGGGACACGTGAACTAAATTGATTCAAACTCCAGCGTGCTCAGATGAGCCTCGTGAGTTATTTAGAATCAAACTCTTGCGTGCTAGTTGAGCCGCGCGAGCTAATTCGTGTTCTATCGTGCCAAACGGGACACGTGAACTAAATTGATTCAAACTCCAGCGTGCTCAGATGAGCCTCATGAGTTATTTAGAATCAAGCTCTTGCGTGCTAGAAGAGCCACGGGAGCTAATTCGTGTTCTATCGTGCCAAACGGGACACGTGAACTAAATTGATTCAAACTCAAGCGTGCTCAGATGAGGCACGTGAGTTATTTAAAATCAAGCTTATGCGTGCTAGAAGAGCCACGCGAGCTAATTCGTGTTCCATCGTGCCAAACGGGACACGTGAACTAAGGTGATTCAAACTCCAGCATGCTCAGATGAGCCACGTGAGTTTTTTAGAATCAAACTCTTGCATGCTAGAAGAGCCACGCGAGCTAATTCGTGTTCTATCATGCCAAAGGGGACACGTGAACTAAATTGATTCAAAATCCAGCGTGCTTAGATGAGCCACGTGAGTTATTTAGAATCAAGTTCTTGCGTGCTAGAAGAGCCACGTGAGCTAATTCGTGTTCCATCGTGCCAAACGGGACACGTGAACTAAATTGATTCAAACTCCAGCGTGCTCAGATGAGCCTCGTGAGTTATTTAGAATCAAACTCTTGTGTGGTAGAAGAGCCACGCGAGCTAATTCGTGTTCTATCGTGCCAAACGGGACACTTGAACTAAATTGATTCAAACTCCAGCGTGCTCAGATGAGGCACGTGAGTTATTTAAAATCAAGCTTATGCGTGCTAGAAGAGCCACGCGAGCTAATTCGTGTTCCATCGTGCCAAAAGGGACACGTGAACTAAGGTGATTCAAACTCTAGCGTGCTCAGATGAGCCACGTGAGTTTTTTAGAATCAAACTCTTGCATGCTAGAAGAGCCACGCGAGATAATTCGTGTTCTATCATGCCAAAGGGGACACGTGAACTAAATTGATTCAAACTCCAGCGTGCTTAGATGAGCCACGTGAGTTATTTAGAATCAAGCTCTTGCGTGCTAGAACAGCCACGCGAGCTAATTCGTGTTATATCGTGCCAAACGGGACACGTGAACTAAATTGATTCAAACTCCAGCGTGCTCAGATGAGCCATGTCAGTTATTTAGAATGAAGCTCATGCGTGCTAGAAGAGGCACACGAGCTAATTCGTGTTCTATCGTGCCAAACGGGACACGTGAACTAAATTGATTCAAACTCCAGCGTGCTCAGATGAGCCTCGTGAATTATTTAGAATCAAACTCTTGCGTGATAGTGGAGCCGCGCGAGCTAATTCGTGTTCTATCGTGCCAAACGGGACACGTGAACTAAATTTATTCAAACTCCAGAGTGCTCAGATGAGCCACGTGAGTTATTTAGAATCAAACTCTTGCGTGCTAGAAGAGCCACGTGAGCTAATTCGTGTTCTATCGTGCCAAACGGGACACGTGAACTAAATTGATTCAAAATCCAGCGTGCTCAGATGAGGCATGTGAGTTATTTAGAATCAAGTTCTTGCGTGCTAGAAGAGCCAGGTGAGCTAATTCGTGTTCCCTCGTGCCAAACGGGACACATGAACTAAATTGATTCAAACTCCAGCGTGCTCAGATGTGACACGCGAGTTATTTAGAATCAAGCTCTTGCGTGCTAGAATAGCAACGCGAGCTAATTCGTGTTCTACTGTGCCAAACGGGACACGTGAACTAAATTGATTCCAACTCCAGCGTGCTCAAATGAGCCGCATGAGTTATTTAGAATCAAACTCTTGCGTGCTAGAAGAGTCACGAGAGCTAATTCGTGTTTTATCGTGCCAAACGGGACACGTGAACTAAATTGATTCAAACTCCAGCGTGCTCAGATGATCCACGTGAGTTATTTAGAATGAAGCTTATGCGTGCTAGAAGAGCCACACGAGCTAATTCGTGTTCTATCTGCCAAACGAGACACGTGAACTAAATTTATTCAAACTCCAACGTGCTCAGATGAGCAACGTGAGTTATTTAGAATCAAGCTCTTACGTGCTAGAAGAGCCACGCGAGCTAATTCGTGTTCTACTTTGCGAAACGGGACACGTGAACTAAATTGATTCCAACTCCAGCGTGCTCAGATGAGCCAAGGGAGTTATTTAGAATCAAACTCTTGCATGCTAGAAGAGTCACGCGAGCTAATTCGTGTTCTATCGTGCCAAACGGGACACGTGAACTAAAATGATTCAAACTCCAGCGTGCTCAGATGAGCCACGTGAGTTATTTAGAAACAAACTCTTGCGTGCTAGAAGAACCACGCGAGCTAATTCGTGTTCCTTCTTGCCAAACGGGACACGTGAACTAAATTGATTGAAACTCCAGCGTGCTCAGATGTGACACGCGAGTTGTTTAGAATCAAGCTCTTGCATGCTAGAATAGCAACGCAAGCTAATTCGTGTTATACTGTGCCAAACGGGACACGTGAACTAAATTGATTCCAACTCCAGCGTGCTCAAATGAGCCGCATGAGTTATTTAGAATCAAACTCTTGCGTGCTAGAAGAGTCACGCGAGCTAATTCGTGGTTTATCGTGCCAAACGGGACACGTGAACTAAATTGATTCAAACTCCAGCGTGCTCAGATGATCCACGTGAGTTATTTAGAATGAAGCTTATGCGTGCTAGAAGAGCCACACGAGCTAATTCGTGTTCTACCTGCCAAACGAGACACGTGAACTAAATTTATTCAAACTCCAACGTGCTCAGATGAGCAACGTGAGTTATTTAGAATCAAGCTCTTGCGTGCTAGAAGAGCCACGCGAGCTAATTCGTGTTCTACTTTGCGAAACGGGACACGTGAACTAAATTGATTCCAACTCCAGCGTGCTTAGATGAGCCACGGGAGTTATTTAGAATCAAACTCTTGCATGCTAGAAGAGTCACGCGAGCTAAATCGTGTTCTATCGTGCCAAACGGGACACGTGAACTAAAATGATTCAAACTCCAGCGTGCTCAGATGAGCCACATGAGTTATTTAGAAACAAACTCTTGCGTGCTAGAAGAACCACGCGAGCTAATTCGTTTTCCTTCTTGCCAAACGGGACACGTGAACTAAATTGATTCAAAATCCAGCGTGCTCAGATGAGGCACGTGAGTTATTTAGAATCAAGTTCTTGCGTGCTAGAAGAGCCACGCGGGCTAATTCGTGTTCTATCATGCCAAACGGGACACGTGAACTAAGGTGATTCAAACTCTGGCGTGCTCAGATGAGCCACGTGAGTTATTTAGAATCAAACTCTTTCATGCTAGAAGAGCCACGCGAGCTAATTCGTGTTCTATCATGCCAAAGGGGACACGTGAACTAAATTGATTCAAAATCCATCGTGCTCAAATGAGCCACGTGAGTTATTTAGAATCAAGTTCTTGCGTGCTAGAAGAGCCACGTGAGCTGATTCATTTTCCATCGCGCCAAACGGGACACGTGAACTAAATTGATTCAAACTCCACCGTGCTTTAATGAGCCACGTGAGTTATTTAGAATCAAGCACTTGCGAGCTAGAACAGCCACGCGAGCTAATTCGTGTTCTATCGTGCCAAACGGGACACGTGAACTAAATTGATTCAAACTCCAGCGTGCTCAGATGAGCCTCGTGAGTTATTTAGAATCAAACTCTTGCGTGCTAGTGGAGCCGCGCGAGCTAATTCGTGTTCTATCGTGCCAAACGGGACACGTGAACTAAATTGATTCAAACTCCAGCGTGCTCAGATGAGCCATGTGAGTTATTTAGAATCAAGTTCTTGCGTGCTAGAAGACTCACACGAGCTAATTCTTGTTCCATCGTGCCAAACGGGACACATGAACTAAATTGATTCAAACTCCAGCGTGCTTAGATGAGCCACGCGAGTTATTTAGAATCAAGCTCTTGCGTGCTAGAACAGCCACGCGAGCTAGTTCGAGTTGTATCGTGCCAAACGGGACACGTGAACTAAATTGATTCAAACTCCAGCGTGCTTAGATGAGCCTCGTGAGTTATTTAGAATCAAGCTCTTGCGTGCTAGAAGAGCCACGCGAGCTAATTCGTGTTCTATCGTGCCAAACGGGACACGTGAACTAAATTGATTCAAACTCAAGCGTGCTTAGATGAGGCACGTGAGTTATTTAAAATCAAGCTTATGCGTGCTAGAAGAGCCACGCGAGCTAATTCGTGTTCCATCGTGCCAAACGGGACACGTGAACTAAGGTGATTCAAACTCCAGCGTGCTCAGATGAGCCACGTGAGTTTTTTTAGAATCAAACTCTTGCATGCTAGAAGAGCCACGCGAGCTAATTCGTGTTCTATCATGCCAAAGGGGACACGTGAACTAAATTGATTCAAAATCCAGCGTGCTTAGATAAGCCACGTGAGTTATTTAGAATCAAGTTCTTGCGTGCTAGAAGAGCCACGTGAGCTAATTCGTGTTCCATCGTGCCAAACGGAACACGTGAACTAAATTGATTCAAACTCCAGCGTGCTCAGATGAGCCTCGTGAGTTATTTAGAATCAAACTCTTGTGTGGTAGAAGAGCCACGCGAGCTAATTCGTGTTCTATCGTGCCAAACGGGACACTTGAACTAAATTGATTCAAACTCCAGCGTGCTCAGATGAGCCATGTCAGTTATTTAGAATGAAGCTCATGCGTGCTAGAAGAGGCACACGAGCTAATTCGTGTTCTATCGTGCCAAACGGGACACGTGAACTAAATTGATTCAAACTCCAGCGTGCTCAGATGAGCCTCGTGAATTATTTAGAATCAAACTCTTGCGTGATAGTGGAGCCGCGCGAGCTAATTTGTGTTCTATCGTGCCAAACGGGACACGTGAACTAAATTTATTCAAACTCCAGAGTGCTCAGATGAGCCACGTGAGTTATTTAGAATCAAACTCTTGCGTGCTAGAAGAGCCACGTGAGCTAATTCGTGTTCTATCGTGCCAAACGGGACACGTGAACTAAATTGATTCAAAATCCAGCGTGCTCAAATGAGGCATGTGAGTTATTTAGAATCAAGTTCTTGCGTGCTAGAAGAGCCAGGTGAGCTAATTCGTGTTCCCTCGTGCCAAACGGGACACATGAACTAAATTGATTCAAACTCCAGCGTGCTCAGATGTGACACGCGAGTTATTTAGAATCAAGCTCTTGCGTGCTAGAATAGCAACGCGAGCTAATTCGTGTTCTACTGTGCCAAACGGGACACGTGAACTAAATTGATTCCAACTCCAGCGTGCTCAAATGAGCCGCATGAGTTATTTAGAATCAAACTCTTGCGTGCTAGAAGCGTCACGAGAGCTAATTCGTGTTTTATCGTGCCAAACGGGACACGTGAACTAAATTGATTCAAACTCCAGCGTGCTCAGATGATCCACGTGAGTTATTTAGAATGAAGCTTATGCGTGCTAGAAGAGCCACACGAGCTAATTCGTGTTCTATCTGCCAAACGAGACACGTGAACTAAATTTATTCAAACTCCAACGTGCTCAGATGAGCAACGTGAGTTATTTAGAATCAAGCTCTTACGTGCTAGAAGAGCCACGCGAGCTAATTCGTGTTCTACTTTGCGAAACGGGACACGTGAACTAAATTGATTCCAACTCCAGCGTGCTCAGATGAGCCAAGGGAGTTATTTAGAATCAAACTCTTGCATGCTAGAAGAGTCACGCGAGCTAATTCGTGTTCTATCGTGCCAAACGGGACACGTGAACTAAAATGATTCAAACTCCAGCGTGCTCAGATGAGCCACATGAGTTATTTAGAAACAAACTCTTGCGTGCTAGAAGAACCACGCGAGCTAATTCGTTTTCCTTCTTGCCAAACGGGACACGTGAACTAAATTGATTCAAAATCCAGCGTGCTCAGATGAGGCACGTGAGTTATTTAGAATCAAGTTCTTGCGTGCTAGAAGAGCCACGCGAGCTAATTCGTGTTCTACTTTGCGAAACGGGACACGTGAACTAAATTGATTCCAACTCCAGCGTGCTCAGATGAGCCAAGGGAGTTATTTAGAATCAAACTCTTGCATGCTAGAAGAGTCACGCGAGCTAATTCGTGTTCTATCGTGCCAAACGGGACACGTGAACTAAAATGATTCAAACTCCAGCGTGCTCAGATGAGCCACGTGAGTTATTTAGAAACAAACTCTTGCGTGCTAGAAGAACCACGCGAGCTAATTCGTGTTCCTTCTTGCCAAACGGGACACGTGAACTAAATTGATTGAAACTCCAGCGTGCTCAGATGTGACACGCGAGTTGTTTAGAATCAAGCTCTTGCATGCTAGAATAGCAACGCAAGCTAATTCGTGTTCTACTGTGCCAAACGGGACACGTGAACTAAATTGATTCCAACTCCAGCGTGCTCAAATGAGCCGCATGAGTTATTTAGAATCAAACTCTTGCGTGCTAGAAGAGTCACGCGAGCTAATTCGTGGTTTATCGTGCCAAACGGGACACGTGAACTAAATTGATTCAAACTCCAGCGTGCTCAGATGATCCACGTGAGTTATTTAGAATGAAGCTTATGCGTGCTAGAAGAGCCACACGAGCTAATTCGTGTTCTATCTGCCAAACGAGACACGTGAACTAAATTTATTCAAACTCCAACGTGCTCAGATGAGCAACGTGAGTTATTTAGAATCAAGCTCTTGCGTGCTAGAAGAGCCACGCGAGCTAATTCATGTTCTACTTTGCGAAACGGGACACGTGAACTAAATTGATTCCAACTCCAGCGTGCTTAGATGAGCCACGGGAGTTATTTAGAATCAAACTCTTGCATGCTAGAAGAGTCACGCGAGCTAAATCGTGTTCTATCGTGCCAAACGGGACACGTGAACTAAAATGATTCAAACTCCAGCGTGCTCAGATGAGCCACATGAGTTATTTAGAAACAAACTCTTGCGTGCTAGAAGAACCACGCGAGCTAATTCGTTTTCCTTCTTGCCAAACGGGACACGTGAACTAAATTGATTCAAAATCCAGCGTGCTCAGATGAGGCACGTGAGTTATTTAGAATCAAGTTCTTGCGTGCTAGAAGAGCCACGCGAGCTAATTCGTGTTCTATCATGCCAAACGGGACACGTGAACTAAGGTGATTCAAACTCTGGCGTGCTCAGATGAGCCACGTGAGTTATTTAGAATCAAACTCTTTCATGCTAGAAAAGCCACGCGAGCTAATTCGTGTTCTATCATGCCAAAGGGGACACGTGAACTAAATTGATTCAAAATCCATCGTGCTCAAATGAGCCACGTGAGTTATTTAGAATCAAGTTCTTGCGTGCTAGAAGAGCCACGTGAGCTGATTCATTTTCCATCGCGCCAAACGGGACACGTGAACTAAATTGATTCAAACTCCAACGTGCTTTAATGAGCCACGTGAGTTATTTAGAATCAAGCACTTGCGAGCTAGAACAGCCACGCGAGCTAATTCGTGTTCTATCGTGCCAAACGGGACACGTGAACTAAATTGATTCAAACTCCAGCGTGCTCAGATGAGCCTCGTGAGTTATTTAGAATCAAACTCTTGCGTGCTAGTGGAGCCGCGCGAGCTAATTCGTGTTCTATCGTGCCAAACGGGACACGTGAACTAAATTGATTCAAACTCCAGCGTGCTCAGATGAGCCACGTGAGTTATTTAGAATCAAGTTCTTGCGTGCTAGAAGAGTCACACGAGCTAATTCTTGTTCCATCGTGCCGAACGGGACACATGAACTAAATTGATTCAAACTCCAGCGTGCTTAGATGAGCCACGCGAGTTATTTAGAATCAAGCTCTTGCGTGCTAGAACAGCCACGCGAGCTAGTTCGAGTTGTATCGTGCCAAACGGGACACGTGAACTAAATTGATTCAAACTCCAGCGTGCTTAGATGAGCCTCGTGAGTTATTTAGAATCAAGCTCTTGCGTGCTAGAAGAGCCACGCGAGCTAATTCGTGTTCTATCGTGCCAAACGGGACACGTGAACTAAATTGATTCAAACTCAAGCGTGCTTAGATGAGGCACGTGAGTTATTTAAAATCAAGCTTATGCGTGCTAGAAGAGCCACGCGAGCTAATTCGTGTTCCATCGTGCCAAACGGGACACGTGAACTAAGGTGATTCAAACTCCAGCGTGCTCAGATGAGCCACGTGAGTTTTTTTAGAATCAAACTCTTGCATGCTAGAAGAGCCACGCGAGCTAATTCGTGTTCTATCATGCCAAAGGGGACACGTGAACTAAATTGATTCAAAATCCAGCGTGCTTAGATAAGCCACGTGAGTTATTTAGAATCAAGTTCTTGCGTGCTAGAAGAGCCACGTGAGCTAATTCGTGTTCCATCGTGCCAAACGGAACACGTGAACTAAATTGATTCAAACTCCAGCGTGCTCAGATGAGCCTCGTGAGTTATTTAGAATCAAACTCTTGTGTGGTGGAAGAGCCACGCGAGCTAATTCGTGTTCTATCGTGCCAAACGGGACACTTGAACTAAATTGATTCAAACTCCAGCGTGCTCAGATGAGGCACGTGAGTTATTTAAAATCAAGCTTATGCGTGCTAGAAGAGCCACGCGAGTTAATTCGAGTTCCATCGTGCCAAACGGGACACGTGAACTAAGGTGATTCAAACTCTAGCGTGCTCAGATGAGCCACATGAGTTTTTTAGAATCAAACTCTTGCATGCTAGAAGAGCCACGCGAGATAATTCGTGTTCTATCATGCCAAAGGGGACACGTGAACTAAATTGATTCAAACTCCAGCGTGCTTAGATGAGCCACGTGAGTTATTTAGAATCAAGCTCTTGCGTGCTAGAACAGCCACGCGAGCTAATTCGTGTTCTATTGTGCCAAACGGGACACGTGAACTAAATTGATTCAAACTCCAGCGTGCTCAGATGAGCCATGTCAGTTATTTAGAATGAAGCTCATGCGTGCTAGAAGAGGCACGCGAGCTAATTCGTGTTCTATCGTGCCAAACGGGACACGTGAACTAAATTGATTCAAACTCGAGCGTGCTCAGATGAGCCTCGTGAATTATTTAGAATCAAACTCTTGAGTGCTAGTGGAGCCGCGCGAGCTAATTCGTGTTCTATCGTGCCAAACGGGACACGGGAACTAAATTTATTCAAACTCCAGAGTGCTCAGATGAGCCACGTGAGTTATTTAGAATCAAACTCTTGCGTGCTAGAAGAGCCACGCGAGCTAATTCGTGTTCTATCGTGCCAAACGGGACACGTGAACTAAATTGATTCAAAATCCAGCGTGCTCAGATGAGGCACGTGAGTTATTTAGAATCAAGTTCTTGCGTGATAGAAGAGCCAGGTGAGCTAATTCGTGTTCCCTCGTGCCAAACGGGACACATGAACTAAATTGATTCAAACTCCAGCGTGCTCAGATGTGACACGCGAGTTATTTAGAATCAAGCTCTTGCGTGCTAGAATAGCAACGCGAGCTAATTCGTGTTCTACTGTGCCAAACGGGACACGTGAACTAAATTGATTCCAACTCCAACGTGCTCAAATGAGCCGCATGAGTTATTTAGAATCAAACTCTTGCGTGCTAGAAGAGTCACGCGAGCTAATTCGTGTTTTATCGTGCCAAACGGGACACGTGAACTAAATTAATTCAAACTCCAGCGTGCTCAGATGATCCACGTGAGTTATTTAGAATGAAGCTTATGCGTGCTAGAAGAGCCACACGAGCTAATTCGTGTTCTATCTGCCAAACGAGACACGTGAACTAAATTTATTCAAACTCCAACGTGCTCAGATGAGCAACGTGAGTTATTTAGAATCAAGCTCTTGCGTGCTAGAAGAGCCACGCGAGCTAATTCGTGTTCTACTTTGCGAAACGGGACACGTGAACTAAATTGATTCCAACTCCAGCGTGCTCAGATGAGCCTCGTGAGTTATTTAGAATCAAACTCTTGCGTGCTAGTGGAGTCGCGCGAGCTAATTCGTGTACTATCGTGCCAAACGGGACACGTGAACTAAAATGATTCAAACTCCAGCGTGCTCAGATGAGCCACGTGAGTTATTTAGAAACAAACTCTTGCGTGCTAGAAGAACCACGCGAGCTAATTCGTGTTCCATCTTGCCAAACGGGACACGTGAACTAAATTGATTCAAAATCCAGCGTGCTCAGATGAGGCACGTGAGTTATTTAGAATCAAGTTCTTGCGTGCTAGAAGAGCCACGCGAGCTAATTCGTGTTCTATCATGCCAAACGGGACACGTGAACTAAGGTGATTCAAACTCTGGCGTGCTCAGATGAGCCACGTGAGTTATTTAGAATCAAACTCTTTCATGCTAGAAGAGCCACGCGAGCTAATTCGTGTTCTATCATGCCAAAGGGGACACGTGAACTAAATTGATTCAAAATCTATCGTGCTCAAATGAGCCACGTGAGTTATTTAGAATCAAGTTCTTGCGTGCTAGAAGAGCCACGTGAGCTGATTCATTTTCCATCGCGCCAAACGGGACACGTGAACTAAATTGATTCAAACTCCACCGTGCTTTAATGAGCCACGTGAGTTAATTAGAATCAAGCACTTGCGAGCTAGAACAGCCACGCGAGCTAATTCGTGTTCTATCGTGCCAAACGGGACACGTGAACTAAATTGATTCAAACTCCAGCGTGCTCAGATGAGCCTCGTGAGTTATTTAGAATCAAACTCTTGCGTGCTAGTGGAGCCGCGCGAGCTAATTCGTGTTCTATCGTGCCAAACGGGACACGTGAACTAAATTGATTCAAACTCCAGCGTGCTCAGATGAGCCACGTGAGTTATTTAGAATCAAGTTCTTGCGTGCTAGAAGAGTCACACGAGCTAATTCTTGTTCCATCGTGCCAAACGGGACACATGAACTAAATTAATTCAAACTCCAGCGTGCTTAGATGAGCCACGCGAGTTATTTAAAATCAAGCTCTTGCGTGCTAGAACAGCCACGCGAGCTAGTTCGAGTTGTATCGTGCCAAACGGGACACGTGAACTAAATTGATTCAAACTCCAGCGTGCTTAGATGAGCCTCGTGAGTTATTTAGAATCAAGCTCTTGCGTGCTAGAAGAGCCACGCGAGCTAATTCGTGTTCTATCGTGCCAAACGGGACACGTGAACTAAATTGATTCAAACTCAAGCGTGCTTAGATGAGGCACGTGAGTTATTTAAAATCAAGCTTATGCGTGCTAGAAGAGCCACGCGAGCTAATTCGTGTTCCATCGTGCCAAACGGGACACGTGAACTAAGGTGATTCAAACTCCAGCGTGCTCAGATGAGCCACGTGAGTTTTTTTAGAATCAAACTCTTGCATGCTAGAAGAGCCACGCGAGCTAATTCGTGTTCTATCATGCCAAAGGGGACACGTGAACTAAATTGATTCAAAATCCAGCGTGCTTAGATAAGCCACGTGAGTTATTTAGAATCAAGTTCTTGCGTGCTAGAAGAGCCACGTGAGCTAATTCGTGTTCCATCGTGCCAAACGGAACACGTGAACTAAATTGATTCAAACTCCAGCGTGCTCAGATGAGCCTCGTGAGTTATTTAGAATCAAACTCTTGTGTGGTAGAAGAGCCACGCGAGCTAATTCGTGTTCTATCGTGCCAAACGGGACACTTGAACTAAATTGATTCAAACTCCAGCGTGCTCAGATGAGGCACGTGAGTTATTTAAAATCAAGCTTATGCGTGCTAGAAGAGCCACGCGAGTTAATTCGAGTTCCATCGTGCCAAACGGGACACGTGAACTAAGGTGATTCAAACTCTAGCGTGCTCAGATGAGCCACATGAGTTTTTTAGAATCAAACTCTTGCATGCTAGAAGAGCCACGCGAGATAATTCGTGTTCTATCATGCCAAAGGGGACACGTGAACTAAATTGATTCAAACTCCAGCGTGCTTAGATGAGCCACGTGAGTTATTTAGAATCAAGCTCTTGCGTGCTAGAACAGCCACGCGAGCTAATTCATGTTCTATTGTGCCAAACGGGACACGTGAACTAAATTGATTCAAACTCCAGCGTGCTCAGATGAGCCATGTCAGTTATTTAGAATGAAGCTCATGCGTGCTAGAAGAGGCACGCGAGCTAATTCGTGTTCTATCGTGCCAAACGGGACACGTGAACTAAATTGATTCAAACTCGAGCGTGCTCAGATGAGCCTCGTGAATTATTTAGAATCAAACTCTTGAGTGCTAGTGGAGCCGCGCGAGCTAATTCGTGTTCTATCGTGCCAAACGGGACACGGGAACTAAATTTATTCAAACTCCAGAGTTCTCAGATGAGCCACGTGAGTTATTTAGAATCAAACTGTTGCGTGCTAGAAGAGCCACGCGAGCTAATTCGTGTTCTATCGTGCCAAACGGGACACGTGAACTAAATTGATTCAAAATCCAGCGTGCTCAGATGAGGCACGTGAGTTATTTAGAATCAAGTTCTTGCGTGATAGAAGAGCCAGGTGAGCTAATTCGTGTTCCCTCGTGCCAAACGGGACACATGAACTAAATTGATTCAAACTCCAGCGTGCTCAGATGTGACACGCGAGTTATTTAGAATCAAGCTCTTGCGTGCTAGAATAGCAACGCGAGCTAATTCGTGTTCTACTGTGCCAAACGGGACACGTGAACTAAATTGATTCCAACTCCAACGTGCTCAAATGAGCCGCATGAGTTATTTAGAATCAAACTCTTGCGTGCTAGAAGAGTCACGCGAGCTAATTCGTGTTTTATCGTGCCAAACGGGACACGTGAACTAAATTGATTCAAACTCCAGCGTGCTCAGATGATCCACGTGAGTTATTTAGAATGAAGCTTATGCGTGCTAGAAGAGCCACACGAGCTAATTCGTGTTCTATCTGCCAAACGAGACACGTGAACTAAATTTATTCAAACTCCAACGTGCTCAGATGAGCAACGTGAGTTATTTAGAATCAAGCTCTTGCGTGCTAGAAGAGCCACGCGAGCTAATTCGTGTTCTACTTTGCGAAACGGGACACGTGAACTAAATTGATTCCAACTCCAGCGTGCTCAGATGAGCCTCGTGAGTTATTTAGAATCAAACTCTTGCGTGCTAGTGGAGTCGCGCGAGCTAATTCGTGTACTATCGTGCCAAACGGGACACGTGAACTAAAATGATTCAAACTGCAGCGTGCTCAGATGAGCCACGTGAGTTATTTAGAAACAAACTCTTGCGTGCTAGAAGAACCACGCGAGCTAATTCGTGTTCCTTCTTGCCAAACGGGACACGTGAACTAAATTGATTCAAAATCCAGCGTGCTCAGATGAGGCACGTGAGTTATTTAGAATCAAGTTCTTGCGTGCTAGAAGAGCCACGCGAGCTAATTCGTGTTCTATCATGCCAAACGGGACACGTGAACTAAGGTGATTCAAACTCTAGCGTGCTCAGATGAGCCATGTGAGTTATTTAGAATCAAACTCTTTCATGCTAGAAGAGCCACGCGAGCTAATTCGTGTTCTATCATGCCAAAGGGGACACGTGAACTAAATTGATTCAAAATCCATCGTGCTCAGATGAGCCACGTGAGTTATTTAGAATCAAGTTCTTGCGTGCTAGAAGAGCCACGTGAGCTGATTCATGTTCCATCGCGCCAAACGGGACACGTGAACTAAATTGATTCAAACTCCACCGTGCTTTAATGAGCCACGTGAGTTATTTAGAATCAAGCTCTTGCGAGCTAGAACAGCCACGCGAGCTAATTCGTGTTCTATCGTGCCAAACGGGACACGTGAACTAAATTGATTCAAACTCCAGCGTGCTCAGATGAGCCTCGTAAGTTATTTAGAATCAAACTCTTGCGTGCTAGTGGAGCCGCGCGAGCTAATTCGTGTTCTATCGTGCTAAACGGGACACGTGAACTAAATTGATTCAAACTCCAGCGTGCTCAGATGAGCCACGTGAGTTATTTAGAATCAAGTTCTTGCGTGCTAGAAGAGTCACGCGAGCTAATTCCTGTTCCATCGTGCCAAACGGGACACATGAACTAAATTGATTCAATCTCCAACGTGCTTAGATGAGCCACGCGAGTTATTTAGAATCAAGCTCTTGCGTGCTAGAACAGCCACGCGAGCTAGTTCGAGTTGTATCGTGCCAAACGGGACACGTGAACTAAATTGATTCAAACTCCAGCGTGCTCAGATGAGCCTCGTGAGTTATTTAGAATCAAGCTCTTGCGTGCTAGAAGAGCCACGCGAGCTAATTCGTGTTCTATCGTGCCAAACGGGACACGTGAACTAAATTGATTCAAACTCAAGCGTGCTTAGATGAGGCACGTGAGTTATTTAAAATCAAGCTTATGCGTGCTAGAAGAGCCACGCGAGCTAATTCGTGTTCCATCGTGCCAAACGGGACACGTGAAATAAGGTGATTCAAACTCCAGCGTGTTTAGATGAGCCACGTGAGTTTTTTAGAATCAAACTCTTGCATGCTAGAAGAGCCACGCGAGCTAATTCATGTTCTATCATGCCAAAGGGGACACGTGAACTAAATTGATTCAAAATCCAGCGTGCTTAGATGAGCCACGTGAGTTATTTTTTATCAAGTTCTTGCGTGCTAGAAGAGCCACGTGAGCTAATTCGTGTTCCATCGTTCCAAACAGGACACGTGAACTAAATTGATTCAAACTCCAGCGTGCTCAGATGAGCCTCGTGAGTAATTTGAATCAAACTCTTGTGTGGTAGAAGAGCCACGCGAGCTAATTCGTGTTCTATCGTGCCAAACGGGACACGTGAACTAAGGTGATTCAAACTCCAGCGTGCTTAAATGAGCCACGTGAGTTTTTTTGAATCAAACTCTTGCATGCTAGAAGAGCCACGCGAGATAATTCGTGTTCTATCATGCCAAAGGGGACACGTGAACTAAATTTATTCAAACTCCAGCGTGCTTAGATGAGCCACGTGAGTTATATAGAATCAAGCTCTTGCGTGCTAGAACAGCCACGCGAGCTAATTCGTGTTCTATCGTGCCAAACGGGACACGTGAACTAAATTGATTCAAACTCCAGGGTGCTCAGATGAGCCATGTCAGTTATTTAGAATGAAGCTCATGCGTGCTAGAAGAGGCACGCGAGCTAATTCGTGTTCAATCGTGCCAAACGGGACACGTGAACTAAATTGATTCAAACTCGAGCGTGCTCAGATGAGCCTCGTGAATTATTTAGAATCAAACTCTTGCGTGCTAGTGGAGCCGCGCGAGCTAATTCGTGTTCTATCGTGCCAAACGGGACACGTGAACTAAATTTATTCAAACTCCAGAGTGCTCAGATGATCCACATGAGTTATTTAGAATCAAACTCTTGCGTGCTAGAAGAGCCACGCGAGCTAATTCGTGTTCTATCGTGCCAAACGGGACACGTGAACTAAATTGATTCAAAATCCAGCGTGCTCAGATGAGGCACGTGAGTTATTTAGAATCAAGTTCTTGCGTGCTAGAAGAGCCAGGTGAGCTAATTCGTGTTCCCTCGTGCCAAACGGGACACATGAACTAAATTGATTCAAACTCCAGCGTGCTCAGATGTGACATGCGAGTTATTTAGAATCAAGCTCTTGCGTGCTAGAATAGCAACGCGAGCTAATTCGTGTTCTACTCTGCCAAACGGGACACGTGAACTAAATTGATTCCAACTCCAGCGTGCTCAAATGAGCCGCATGAGTTATTTAGAATCAAACTCTTGCATGCTAGAAGAGTCACGCGAGCTAATTCGTGTTTTATCGTGCCAAACGGGACACGTGAACTAAATTGATTCAAACTCCAGCGTGCTCAGATGATCCACGTGAGTTATTTAGAATGAAGCTTATGCATGCTAGAAGAGCCACACGAGCTAATTCGTGTTCTATCTGCCAAACGAGACACGTGAACTAAATTTATTCAAACTCCAACGTGCTCAGATGAGCAACGTGAGTTATTTAGAATCAAGCTCTTGCGTGCTAGAAGAGCCACGCGAGCTAATTCGTGTTCTACTTTGCCAAACGGGACACGTGAACTAAATTGATTCCAACTCCAGCGTGCTCAGATGAGCCACGGGAGTTATTTAGAATCAAACTCTTGCATGCTAGAAGAGTCACGCGAGCTAATTCGTGTTCTATCGTGCCAAACGGGACACTTGAACTAAATTGATTCAAACTCCAGCGTGCTCAGATGAGGCACGTGAGTTATTTAAAATCAAGCTTATGCGTGCTAGAAGAGCCACGCGAGTTAATTCGAGTTCCATCGTGCCAAACGGGACACGTGAACTAAGGTGATTCAAACTCTAGCGTGCTCAGATGAGCCACATGAGTTTTTTAGAATCAAACTCTTGCATGCTAGAAGAGCCACGCGAGATAATTCGTGTTCTATCATGCCAAAGGGGACACGTGAACTAAATTGATTCAAACTCCAGCGTGCTTAGATGAGCCACGTGAGTTATTTAGAATCAAGCTCTTGCGTGCTAGAACAGCCACGCGAGCTAATTCATGTTCTATTGTGCCAAACGGGACACGTGAACTAAATTGATTCAAACTCCAGCGTGCTCAGATGAGCCATGTCAGTTATTTAGAATGAAGCTCATGCGTGCTAGAAGAGGCACGCGAGCTAATTCGTGTTCTATCGTGCCAAACGGGACACGTGAACTAAATTGATTCAAACTCGAGCGTGCTCAGATGAGCCTCGTGAATTATTTAGAATCAAACTCTTGAGTGCTAGTGGAGCCGCGCGAGCTAATTCGTGTTCTATCGTGCCAAACGGGACACGGGAACTAAATTTATTCAAACTCCAGAGTGCTCAGATGAGCCACGTGAGTTATTTAGAATCAAACTCTTGCGTGCTAGAAGAGCCACGCGAGCTAATTCGTGTTCTATCGTGCCAAACGGGACACGTGAACTAAATTGATTCAAAATCCAGCGTGCTCAGATGAGGCACGTGAGTTATTTAGAATCAAGTTCTTGCGTGATAGAAGAGCCAGGTGAGCTAATTCGTGTTCCCTCGTGCCAAACGGGACACATGAACTAAATTGATTCAAACTCCAGCGTGCTCAGATGTGACACGCGAGTTATTTAGAATCAAGCTCTTGCGTGCTAGAATAGCAACGCGAGCTAATTCGTGTTCTACTGTGCCAAACGGGACACGTGAACTAAATTGATTCCAACTCCAACGTGCTCAAATGAGCCGCATGAGTTATTTAGAATCAAACTCTTGCGTGCTAGAAGAGTCACGCGAGCTAATTCGTGTTTTATCGTGCCAAACGGGACACGTGAACTAAATTGATTCAAACTCCAGCGTGCTCAGATGATCCACGTGAGTTATTTAGAATGAAGCTTATGCGTGCTAGAAGAGCCACACGAGCTAATTCGTGTTCTATCTGCCAAACGAGACACGTGAACTAAATTTATTCAAACTCCAACGTGCTCAGATGAGCAACGTGAGTTATTTAGAATCAAGCTCTTGCGTGCTAGAAGAGCCACGCGAGCTAATTCGTGTTCTACTTTGCGAAACGGGACACGTGAACTAAATTGATTCCAACTCCAGCGTGCTCAGATGAGCCTCGTGAGTTATTTAGAATCAAACTCTTGCGTGCTAGTGGAGTCGCGCGAGCTAATTCGTGTACTATCGTGCCAAACGGGACACGTGAACTAAAATGATTCAAACTCCAGCGTGCTCAGATGAGCCACGTGAGTTATTTAGAAACAAACTCTTGCGTGCTAGAAGAACCACGCGAGCTAATTCGTGTTCCTTCTTGCCAAACGGGACACGTGAACTAAATTGATTCAAAATCCAGCGTGCTCAGATGAGGCACGTGAGTTATTTAGAATCAAGTTCTTGCGTGCTAGAAGAGCCACGCGAGCTAATTCGTGTTCTATCATGCCAAACGGGACACGTGAACTAAGGTGATTCAAACTCTAGCGTGCTCAGATGAGCCATGTGAGTTATTTAGAATCAAACTCTTTCATGCTAGAAGAGCCACGCGAGCTAATTCGTGTTCAATCATGCCAAAGGGGACACGTGAACTAAATTGATTCAAAATCCATCGTGCTCAGATGAGCCACGTGAGTTATTTAGAATCAAGTTCTTGCGTGCTAGAAGAGCCACGTGAGCTGATTCATGTTCCATCGCGCCAAACGGGACACGTGAACTAAATTGATTCAAACTCCACCGTGCTTTAATGAGCCACGTGAGTTATTTAGAATCAAGCTCTTGCTTGCTAGAACAGCCACGCGAGCTAATTCGTGTTCTATCGTGCCAAACGGGACACGTGAACTAAATTGATTCAAACTCCATCGTGCTCAGATGAGCCTCGTAAGTTATTTAGAATCAAACTCTTGCGTGCTAGTGGAGCCGCGCGAGCTAATTCGTGTTCTATCGTGCTAAACGGGACACGTGAACTAAATTGATTCAAACTCCAGCGTGCTCAGATGAGCCACGTGAGTTATTTAGAATCAAGTTCTTGCGTGCTAGAAGAGTCACGCGAGCTAATTCCTGTTCCATCGTGCCAAACGGGACACATGAACTAAATTGATTCAATCTCCAGCGTGCTTAGATGAGCCACGCGAGTTATTTAGAATCAAGCTCTTGCGTGCTAGAACAGCCACGCGAGCTAGTTCGAGTTGTATCGTGCCAAACGGGACACGTGAACTAAATTGATTCAAACTCCAGCGTGCTTAGATGAGCCTCGTGAGTTATTTAGAATCAAGCTCTTGCGTGCTAGAAGAGCCACGCGAGCTAATTCGTGTTCCATCGTGCCAAACGGGACACGTGAAATAAGGTGATTCAAACTCCAGCGTGCTTAGATGAGCCACGTGAGTTTTTTAGAATCAAACTCTTGCATGCTAGAAGAGCCACGCGAGCTAATTCATGTTCTATCATGCCAAAGGGGACACGTGAACTAAATTGATTCAAAATCCAGCGTGCTTAGATGAGCCACGTGAGTTATTTTTTTATCAAGTTCTTGCGTGCTAGAAGAGCCACGTGAGCTAATTCGTGTTCCATCGTTCCAAACAGGACACGTGAACTAAATTGATTCAAACTCCAGCGTGCTCAGATGAGCCTCGTGAGTAATTTGAATCAAACTCTTGTGTGGTAGAAGAGCCACGCGAGCTAATTCGTGTTCTATCGTGCCAAACGGGACACGTGAACGAAGGTGATTCAAACTCCAGCGTGCTTAGATGAGCCACGTGAGTTTTTTTGAATCAAACTCTTGCATGCAAGAAGAGCCACGCGAGATAATTCGTGTTCTATCATGCCAAAGGGGACACGTGAACTAAATTGATTCAAACTCCAGCGTGCTTAGATGAGCCACGTGAGTTATATAGAATCAAGCTCTTGCGTGCTAAAACAGCCACGCGAGCTAATTCGTGTTCTATCGTGCCAAACGGGACACGTGAACTAAATTGATTCAAACTCCAGCGTGCTCAGATGAGCCATGTCAGTTATTTAGAATGAAGCTCATGCGTGCTAGAAGAGGCACGCGAGCTAATTCGTGTTCAATCGTGCCAAACGGGACACGTGAACTAAATTGATTCAAACTCGAGCGTGCTCAGATGAGCCTCGTGAATTATTTAGAATCAAACTCTTGCGTGCTAGTGGAGCCGCGCGAGCTAATTCGTGTTCTATCGTGCCAAACGGGACACGTGAACTAAATTTATTCAAACTCCAGAGTGCTCAGATGATCCACATGAGTTATTTAGAATCAAACTCTTGCGTGCTAGAAGAGCCACGCGAGCTAATTCGTGTTCTATCGTGCCAAACGGGACACGTGAACTAAATTGATTCAAAATCCAGCGTGCTCAGATGAGGCACGTGAGTTATTTAGAATCAAGTTCTTGCGTGCTAGAAGAGCCAGGTGAGCTAATTCGTGTTCCCTCGTGCCAAACGGGACACATGAACTAAATTGATTCAAACTCCAGCGTGCTCAGATGTGACATGCGAGTTATTTAGAATCAAGCTCTTGCGTGCTAGAATAGCAACGCGAGCTAATTCGTGTTCTACTCTGCCAAACGGGACACGTGAACTAAATTGATTCCAACTCCAGCGTGCTCAAATGAGCCGCATGAGTTATTTAGAATCAAACTCTTGCGTGCTAGAAGAGTCACGCGAGCTAATTCGTGTTTTATCGTGCCAAACGGGACACGTGAACTAAATTGATTCAAACTCCAGCGTGCTCAGATGATCCACGTGAGTTATTTAGAATGAAGCTTATGCGTGCTAGAAGAGCCACACGAGCTAATTCGTGTTCTATCTGCCAAACGAGACACGTGAACTAAATTTATTCAAACTCCAACGTGCTCAGATGAGCAACGTGAGTTATTTAGAATCAAGCTCTTGCGTGCTAGAAGAGCCACGCGAGCTAATTCGTGTTCTACTTTGCCAAACGGGACACGTGAACTAAATTGATTCCAACTCCAACGTGCTCAGATGAGCCACGGGAGTTATTTAGAATCAAACTCTTGCATGCTAGAAGAGTCACGCGAGCTAATTCGTGTTCTATCGTGCCAAACGGGACACGTGAACTAAAATGATTCAAACTCCAGCGTGCTCAGATGAGCCACGTGAGTTATTTAGAAACAAACTCTTGCGTGCTAGAAGAACCACGCGAGCTAATTCGTGTTCCTTCTTGCCAAACGGGACACGTGAACTAAATTGATTCAAAATCCAGCGTGCTCAGATGAGGCACGTGAGTTATTTAGAATCAAGTTCTTGCGTGCTAGAAGAGCCACGTGAGCTAATTCGTGTTCTATCATGCCAAACGGGACATGTGAACTAAATTGATTCAAACTCCAACGTGCTCAGATGAGCCACTTGAGTTATTTAGAATCAAGCTCTTGCGTGCTAGAAGAGCCACGCGAGCTAATTCGTGTTCTACCGTGCCAAACGGGACACGTGAACTAAATTGATTCCAACTCCAGCGTGCTCAGATGAGCCACGGGAGTTATTTAGAATCAAACTCTTGTGTGCTAGAAGAGCCACGCGAGCTAATTCGTGTTCTATCGTGCCAAACGGGACACATGAACTAAATTGATTCAAACTCTAGCGTGCTTAGATGATCCACGTGAGTTATTTAGAATGAAGCTTATGCGTGCTAGAAGAGCCACGCGATCTAATTCGTGTTCTATCGTGCTAAACGGGACACGTGAACTAAATTGATTCAAACTCTAGCGTGCCCAGATGAGGCACGTGAGTTATTTAAAATCAAGCTCTTGCGTGCAAGAAGAGCCACGCGAGCTAATTCGTGTTCTATCATGCCAAACGGGACACGTGAACTAAGGTGATTCAAACTCTAGCGTGCTCAGATGAGCCACGTGAGTTATTTAGAATCAAACTCTTGCATGCTAGAAGAGCCACGCGAGCTAATTCGTGTTCTATCATGCCAAAGGGGACACGTGAACTAAATTGATTCAAAATCCAGCGTGCTCAGATGAGCCACGTGAGTTATTTAGAATCAAGTTCTTGCGTGCTAGAAGAGCCACGTGAGCTAATTCGTGTTCCATCGTGCCAAACGGGACACGTGAACTAAATTGATTCAAACTCCAGCGTGCTTTGATGAGCCACGTGAGTTATTTATAATCAAGCTCTTGCGTGCTAGAACAGCCACGCGAGCTAATTCGTGTTCTATCGTGCCAAACGGGACACGTGAACTAAATTGATTCAAACTTCAGCGTGCTCAGATGAGCCTCGTGAGTTATTTAGAATCAAACTCTTGCGTCCTAGTGGAGCCGCGTGAGCTAATTCGTGTTCTATCGTGCCAAACGGGACATGTGAACTAAATTGATTCAAACTCCAGCGTGCTCAGATGAGCCACGGGAGTTATTTAGAATCAAACTCTTGCATGCTAGAAGAGCCACGCGAGCTAATTCGTGTTCTATCGTGCCAAACGGGACACGTGAACTAAAATGATTCAAACTCCAGCGTGCTCAGATGAGCGACGTGAGTTATTTAGAAACAAACTCTTGCGTGCTAGAAGAGCCACGCGAGCTAATTCGTGTTCCTTCTTGCCAAACGGGACACGTGAACTAAATTGATTCAAAATCCAGCGTGCTCAGATGAGGCACGTGAGTTATTTAGAATCAAGTTCTTGCGTGCTAGAAGAGCCACGTGAGCTAATTCGTGTTCTATCATGCCAAACGGGACATGTGAACTAAATTGATTCAAACTCCAACGTGCTCAGATGAGCCACTTGAGTTATTTAGAATCAAGCTCTTGCGTGCTAGAAGAGCCACGCGAGCTAATTCGTGTTCTACCGTGCCAAACGGGACACGTGAACTAAATTGATTCCAACTCCAGCGTGCTCAGATGAGCCACGTGAGTTATTTAGAATCAAGTTCTTGCGTGCTAGAAGAGCCACGTGAGCTAATTCGTGTTCCATCGTGCCGAACGGGACACGTGAACTAAATTGATTCAAACTCCATCGTGCTTTGATGAGCCACGTGAGTTATTTAGAATCAAGCTCTTGCGTGCTAGAACAGCCACGCGAGCTAATTCGTGTTCTATCGTGCCAAACGGGACACGTGAACTAAATTGATTCAAACTTCAGCGTGCTCAGATGAGCCTCGTGAGTTATTTAGAATCAAACTCTTGCGTGCTAGAAGAGCCACGCGAGCTAATTCGTGTTCTATCGTGCCAAACGGGACACGTGAACTAAATTGATTCAAAATCCAGCGTGCTCAGATAAGGCACGTGATTTATTTAGAATCAAGTTCTTGCGTGCTAGAAGAGCCACGCGAGCTAATTCATTTTCCATCGTGCCAAACGGGACACATGAACTAAATTGATTCAAACTCCAGCGTGCTTAGATGAGCCACGCAAGTTATTTAGAATCAAGCTCTTGCGTGCTAGAACAGCCACGCGAGCTAATTCGAGTTGTATCGTGCCAAACGGGACACGTGAACCAAATTGATTCAAACTCCAGCGTGCTCAGATGAGCCTCGTGAGTTATTTAGAATCAAGCTCTTGCGTGATAGAATAGCCACGCGAGCTAATTCGTGTTCTATCGTGCCAAACGGGACACGTGGACTAAATTGATTAAAACTGAAGCGTACTCAGATGAGCCACGGGAGTTATTTAGATTCAAACTCTTATGTGGTAGAAGAGCCACGCGAGATAATTCGTGTTCTATTGTGCCAAACGGGACACTTGAACTAAATTGATTCAAACTCCAGCGTGCTCAGATGAGGCACGTGAGTTATTTAAAATCAAGCTTATGCGTGCGAGAAGAGCCACGCGAGCTAATTCGTGTTCCATCGTGCCAAACGGGACACGTGAACTAAGGTGATTCAAACTCTAGCGTGCTCAGATGAGCCACGTGAGTTTTTTATAATCAAACTCTTGCATGCTAGAAGAGCCACGCGAGATAATTCGTGTTCTATCATGCCAAAGGGGACACGTGAACTAAATTGATTCAAACTCCAGCGTGCTTAGATGAGCCACGTGAGTTATTTAGAATCAAGCTCTTGCGTGCTAGAACAGCCACGCGAGCTAATTCGTGTTCTATCGTGCCAAACGGGACACGTGAACTAAATTGATTCAAACTCCAGCGTGCTCAGATGATCCACGTGAGTTATTTAGAATGAAGCTTATACGTGCTAGAAGAGCCACACGAGCTAATTCGTGTTCTATATGCCAAACGAGACACGTGAACTACATTTATTCAAACTCCAACGTGCTCAGATGAGCAACGTGAGTTATTTAGAATCAAGCTCTTGCGTGCTAGAAGAACCACGCGAGCTAATTCGTGTTCTACTTTGCCAAACGGGACACGTGAACTAAATTGATTCCAACTCCAGCGTGCTCAGATGAGCCACGGGAGTTATTTAGAATCAAACTCTTGCATGCTAGAAGAGTCACGCGAGCTAATTCGTGTTTTATCGTGCCAAACGGGACACGTGAACTAAATTGATTCAAACTCCAGCGTGCTCAGATGATCCACGTGAGTTATTTAGAATGAAGCTTATGCGTGCTAGAAGAGCCACGCGAGCTCATTCGTGTTCTATCGATCCTAGCGGGACACGTGAACTAAATTGATTCAAACTCCAGCGTGCTCAGATGACCCACCTGAGTTATTTAGAATGAAACTCTTGCATGCTACAACAGCCACGCGACCTAATTCGTGTTTTATCATGCTAAACGGGACAAATGAACTAAATTGATTCAAACACCAGTGTACTTAGATGAGCCACGTGAGTTATTTAGAATCAAGCTCTTGCGTGCTAGAAGAGCAACGCGAGCTAATTCATGTTCTATCATGCCAAACGGGATAGGTTAACTAAATTGATTCAAACTACAACGTGCTTAGATGGGCCAAGTGAGTTATTTAGAATCAAACTCTTACGTGTTAGAACAGCCACGCGAGCTAATTCGTGTTCTATCGTGCTAAACGGGACACGTTAACTAAATTGATTATAACTCCAGTGTGCTCAGATGAGCCATGTGAGTTATTTAGAATCAAGCTCTTGCGTGCTAGAAGAGCCACGCGAGCTAATTCGTGTTCTATCGTGCCAAACGGGACACGTTAACTAAATTGATTCAAACTCTAGTGTGCTCAGATGAGCCACGCGAATTATTTAGAATCAAGCTCTTGTGTTCTATAAAATCCACACGAGCTAAATTCGTTTTCCATCGATCCAAACGGGGCACGTGAACTAAATCAATTCAAACTCCAGCGTGCTCAGATGAGCCACGTGATTTATTTAGAATCAAGCTCTTGCGTGCTAGAAGAGTCACGCGAGGTAATTCGTGTTCTATCGTGCCAAACGGGACACGTGAACTAAATTGATTCAAACTCCAGCGTGCTCCGATGAGCCACGTGAGTTATTTGGAATCAAACTCTTGCGTGCTAGAAGAGCCACGCGAGCTAATTCGTGTTCTATCGTGCCAAACAAGACACGTGAACTAAATTGATTCAAACTCCAACGTGGTTAGATGAGCCACGTGAGTTATTTAGAATCAAACTCTTACGTGCTAGAACAGCCACGCGAGCTAATTCGTGTTGTATCGTGCTAAACGGGACACGTAAACTAAATTGATTATAACTCCAGTGTGCTCAGATGAGCTATGTGAGTTATTTAGAATCAAACTCTTGCGTGCTACAACAGCCACGCGACCTAATTCGTGTTCTATCGTGCTAAACGGGACACGTGAACTAAATTGATTCAAACTCCATTGTGCTCAGATGAGCCACGTGAGTTATTTAGAATCAAGCTCTTGCGTGCTAGAAGAGCAACGCGAGCTAATTCATGTTCCATCGTGCCAAACAGGACAGGTTAACTAAATTGATTCAAACTCCAGCGTGCTCAGATGAGCCACGTGAGTTATTTAGAATCTAGCTCATGCGTGCTAGAACAGCCACGCTAGATAATTCGTGTTCAATCGTGCTAAACGGGACACGTTAACTAAATTGATTATAACTCCAGTGTGCTCAGATGAGCCATGTGAGTTATTTAGAATCAAGCTCTTGCGTGCTAGAAGAGCCACGCGAGCTAATTCGTGTTCTATCGTGCCAAACGGGACACGTTAAATAAATTGGTTCAAACTCTAGCGTGCTCAGATGAGCCACGCGAGTTATTTAGAATCAAGCTCTTGCGTTCTATAAAATCCACGCGAGCTAAATTCGTGTTCCATCGTGCCAAACGGGGCACGTGAACTAAATCGATTCAAACTCCAGCGTGCTAAGATGAGCCACGTGAGTTATTTAGAATCAAGCTCTTGCGTGCTAGAAGAGCCACGCGAGGTAATTCGTGTTCTATCGTATCAAACGGGACACGTGGACTAAATTGATTCAAACTCCAGCGTGCTCAGATGAGCCTCGTGAGTTATTTAGAATCAAACTCTTGCGTGCTAGTGGAGCCGCACGAGCTAATTCGTGTTCTATCGTGACAAACGGGACACGTGAATTAACCTGATTCAAACTCCAGCGTGCTCAGATGAGCCACATGAGTTATTTAGAATCAAACTTTTGCGTGCTAGAAGAGCGACGCGAGCTAATTCGTGTTCTATCGTGCCAAACGGGACACGTGAACTAAATTGATTCAAACTCCAGCGTGCTCAAATGATCCACGTGAGCTATTTAGAATGAAGATTATGTTTGTTAGAAGAGCCACGCGAGCTAATTCGTGTTCCATCATGCCAAACGGGACACATGACCTAAATTGATTCAAACTCCAGAGTGCTCAGATGAGCCACACGAGTTATTTAGAATGAAGCTCTTGCGTGCTAGAACAGCCACGCGAGCTAATTCGTGTTGTATCGTGCCAAACGGGACACGTGAACTAAATTGATTCAAACTCCAACGTGCTCAGATGAGCCACGTGAGTTATTTTGAATCAAGCTCTTGCGTGCTAGAAGAGCCACGCGAGCTAATTCGTGTTCTACTGTGCCAAATGGGACACATGAACTAAATTGATTCCAACTCCAGCGTGCTCAGATGAGCCACGGGAGTTATTTAGAATCAAACTTTTGCGTGCTAGAAGAGCCACGTGAGCTAATTCGTGTTCTATCGTGCCAAACGGGACACGTGAACTAAATTGATTCAAAATCCAGTGTGCTCAGATGAGGCACGTGAGTTATTTAGAATCAAGTTCTTGCGTGCTAAATGAGCCACGTGAGTTATTCGTGTTCCATCGTGCCAAACGAGACACATGAACTAAATTGATTCAAACTCCAATGTGCTTAGATGAGTCACGCGAGTTATTTAGAATCAAGCTCTTGCGTGCTAGAACAGCCCTGCGAGCTAATTCGTGTTCCATCGTGCCAAACGGGACACGTGAACTAAACTGATTCAAACTCTAACGTGCTCAGATGAGCCACGCGAGTTATTTAGAATCAAGCTCTTGCGTTCTATAAAATCCACGCGAGCTAAATTCGTGATAAATCGTGCCAAACGGGGCACGTGAACAAAATCGATTCAAACTCCAGCGTGCTCGGATGAGCCACGTGAGTTATTTAGAATCAAGCTCTTGCGTGCTAGAAGAGCCACGCGAGGTAATTCGTGTTCTATCGTGCCAAACGGGACACGTGAACTAAATTGATTCAAACTCCAGCGTGCTCAGTTGAGCCTCGTAAGTTATTTAGAATCAAACTTTCGCGTGCTAGAAGAGCCACGCGAGCTAATTCGTGTTCTATCGTGCCAAACGGGACACGTGAACTAAATTGATTCAAAATCCAGCGTGCTCGGATGAGGCACGTGAGTTATTTAGAATCAAGTTCTTGCGTACTAGATGAGCCACATGAGTTATTCGTGTTCCATCGTGCCAAACGAGACACATGAACTAAATTGATTCAAACTCCAGTGTGCTTAGATGAGCCACGCGAGTTATTTAGAATCAAGCTCTTGCGTGCTAGAACAGCCCTGCGAGCTAATTCGTGTTTTATCGTGCCAAACGGGACACGTGAACTAAATTGATTCAAACTCCAGTGTGCTTAGATGAGCCACGCGAGTTATTTAGAATCAAGCTCTTGCGTGCTAGAACAGCCCTGCGAGCTAATTCGTGTTTTATCGTGCCAAACGGGACACGTGAACTAAATTGATTCAAACTCCAGCGTGCTCAGATGATACACGTGAGTTATTTAGAACGAAGCTTATGCGTGCTAGAAGAGCCACGTGAGGTAATTCGTGTTCTATCGTGCCAAACGGGACACGTGAACTAAATTGATTCAAACTCCAGCATGCTCAGTTGAGCCTCGTGAGTTATTTAGAATTAAACTCTTGCGTGCTAGAAGAGCCACGCGAGCTAATTCGTGTTCTATCGTGCCAAACGGGACACGTGAACTAAATTGATTCAAAATCCAGCGTGCTCAGATGAGGCACGTGAGTTATTTAGAATCAAGTTCTTGCGTGCTAGAAGAGCCACGTGAGTTATTCGTGTTCCATCATGCCGAATGAGACACATGAACTAACAGTGTGCTTAGATGAGCCACGCGAGTTATTTAGAATCAAGCTCATACGTGCTAGAACAGCCACGCGAGCTAATTCGTGTTGTATCGTGCCAAACGGGACACGTGAACTAAATTGATTCAAACTCCAACGTGCTCAAATGAGCCACGTGAGTTATTTAGAATCAAGCTCTTGCGTGCTAGAAGAGCTACGCGAGCTAATTGATGTTCTGCCGTGCCAAACGGGACACGTGAACTAAATTGATTCCAACTCTAGCATGCTCAGATGAGCCACGGGAGTTATTTAGAATCAAACTCTTGCGTTCTATAAAATCCACGCGAGCTAAATTCGTGTTCCGTCGTGCCAAACGGGGCACGTGAACTAAATCGATTCAAACTCCAGCGTGCTCGGATGAGCCACGTGAGTTATTTAGAATCAAGCTCTTGCGTGCTAGAAGAGCCACGCGAGGTAATTCGTGTTCTATCGTGCCAAACGGGACACGTGAAATAAATTGATTCAAACTCTAGCGTGCTCAGTTGAGCCTCGTGAGTTATTTAGAATCAAACTCTTGCGTGCTAGAAGAGCCACGCGAGCTAATTCGTGTTCTATCGTGCCAAACGGGACACGTGAACTAAATTGATTCAAAATCCAGTGTGCTCAGATGAGGCACGTGAGTTATTTAGAATCAAGTTCTTGCGTGCTAGAAGAGCCACGTGAGTTATTCGTGTTCCATCGTGCCAAATGAGACACATGAAGTAAATTGATTCAAACTCCAGCGTGCTTAGATGAGCCAAGTGAGTTATTTAGAATCAAGCTCTTGCGTGCTAGAACAGCCACGCGAGCTAATTCGTGTTTTATCGTGCCAAACGGGACACGTGAACTAAATTGATTCAAACTCCAACGTGCTCAAATGAGCCACGTGAGTTATTTAGAATCAAGCTCTTGCGTGCTAGAAGAGCTACACGAGCTAATTGGTGTTCTGCCGTGCCAAACGGGACACGTGAACTAAATTGATTCCAACTCCAGCGTGCTCAGATGAGCCACGGGAGTTATTTAGAAACAAACTCTTGCGTGCTAGAAGAGCCACGCGAGCTAATTCGTGTTCTATCGTGCCAAACGGGACACGGGAACTAAATTGATTCAAACTCCAGCGTGCTCAGATGAGCCACGTGAGTTATTTAGAATCAAGCTCTTGCTTGCTAGAAGAGCCACGCGAGCTAATTCATGTTCCATCGTGCCAAACGGGACACATGAACTAAATTGATTCAAACTCCAGCGTGCTAAGATGAGCCACGTGAGTTATTTAGAATGAAGCTCATGTGTGCTAGAAGAGTCACGCGAGCTAATTCGTGTTCTATCGTGCCAAACGGGACACGTGAACTAAATTGATTCAAACTCCAGCGTGCGCAGATGAGCCACGTGAGATATTTGGAATCAAACTCTTGCGTGCTAGAAGAGCCACGCGAGCTAATTCGTGTTCTATCGTGCCAAACGGGACACGTGACCTAAATTGATTCAAACTCCAACGTGCTTAGATGAGCCACGTGAGTTATTTAGAATCAAACTCTTGCGTGCTACAACAGCCACGCGACCTAATTCGTGTTCTATCGTGCTAAACGGGACACGTGAACTAAATTGATTCAAACTCCAGTGTGCTCAGATGAGCCACGTGAGTTATTTAGAATCAAGCTCTGGCGTGCTAGAAGAGCAACGCGAGCTAATTCATGTTCTATCGTGCCAAACGGGACAGGGTAACTAAATTGATTCAAACTACAGCGTGCTTAGATGAGCCACGTGAGTTATTTAGAATCAAACTCTTACGTGCTAGAACAGCCACGCGAGCTAATTCGTGTTCTATCGTGCTAAACTGGACACGTTAACTAAGTTGATTATAACTCCAGTGTGCTCAGATGAGCCACGTGAGTTATTTAGAATCAAGCTCTTGCGTGCTAGAAGAGCCACGCGAGCTAATTCGTGTTCTATCGTGCCAAACGGGACACGTTAACTAAATTGATTCAAACTCTAGCGTGCTCAGATGAGCCACGCGAGTTATTTAGAATCAAGCTCTTGCGTTCTATAAAGTCCACGCGAGCAAAATTCGTGTTCCATCATGCCAAACGGGACACGTGAACTAAATCGATTCAAACTCCAACGTGCTCAGATGAGCCACGTGATTTATATAGAATCAAGCTCTTGCGTGCTAGAAGAGCCATGAGAGGTAATTTGTGTTCTATCGTGCCAAACGGGACACGTGAACTAAATTGATTCAAACTCCAGCGTGCTCAGATGAGCCTCGTGAGTTATTTAGAATCAAACTCTTGCATCCTAGTGGAGCCACACGAGCTGATTCGTGTTCTATCGTGCCAAACTGGACACGTGAACTAAATTGATTCAAACTTCAGCGTGCTCAGATGAGGCACATGAGTTATTTAAAATCAAGCTCTTGCGTGCTAGAAGAGCCACGCGAGCTAATACATGTTCTATCGTGCCAAACGGGACACGAGAACTAAGGTGATTCAAACTCTAGCATGCTCAGATGAGCCACGTGAGTTATTTAGAATCAAACTCTTGCATGCTAGAAGAGCCACACGAGCTAATTCGTGTTCTATCATGCCAAAGGGGACACGTGAACTAAATTGATTCAAAATCCAGCGTGCTCATATAAGCCACGTGAGTTATTTAGAATCAAGCTCTTGCGTGCTAGAAAAACACACGAGCTAATTCGTGTTCTATCGTGCCAAACGGGATACATGAACTAAATTGATTCAAACTCTAGCGTGCTCAGATGAGCGACGTGAGTTATTTAGAATCAAGCTCTTGCGTGCTAGAAGCGCCACGCGAGCTAATTCATGTTCCATCGTGCCAAACGGGACACGTGAACTAAATTGATTCAAACTCCAGCGTGCTCAGATGAGCCATGTGAGTTATTTAGAATGAAGCTCATGCATGCTAGAAGAGCCACACGAGCTAATTCGTGTTCTATCGTGCCAAACGGGACACGTGAACTAAATTGATTCAAACTCCAGCGTGCTCAGATGAGCCACGTGAGTTATTTAGAATGAAACTCTTGCGTGCTAGAAGAGCCACGCGAGCTAATTCGTATTCTATCGTGCCTAATGGGACACGTGAACTAAATTGATTCAAACTCCAACGTGCTTAGATGAGCCACGTGAGTTATTTAGAATCAAATTCTTGCGTGCTAGAAGAGCCACGCGAGCTAATTTGTGTTCTATCGTGCCAAAAGGGACACGTGAACTAAATTGATTCAAAATCCAGCGTGCTCAGATAAGGCACGTGAGTTATTTAGAATCAAGTTCTTGCATGCTAGAAGAGCCATGTGAGCTAATTCGTGTTCCATCGTGTCAAACGGGACACATGAACTAAATTGTTGAAATTCCAGCGTGCTCAGATGAGCCACGCGAGTTATTTAGAATCAAGCTCTTGCGTGCTAGAACAGCCACACGAGCTAATTCGTGTTCTATCGTGCCAAATAGAACACGTGAACTAAATTGATTCAAACTCTAGCGTGCTCAGATGAGCTACGTGAGTTATTTAGAATCAAGCTCTTGCGTGCTAGAAGAGCCACGCGAGCTAATTCATGTTCCATCGTGCCAAACGGGACACGTGAACTAAATTGATTCAAACTCCAGCATGCTCAGATGAGCCATGTGAGTTATTTAGAATGAAGCTCATGCGTGCTAGAAGAGCCACGCGAGCTAATTCGTGTTCTATCGTGCCAAACGGGACACGTGAACTAAATTGATTCAAACTCCAGCGTGCTCAGATGAGCCATGTGAGTTATTTAGAATCAAACTCTTGCGTGCCAGAAGAGCCACGCGAGTTAATTCGTGTGCTATCGTGCCAAACGGGACAAGTGAACTAAATTGATTCAAACTCTAGCATGCTTAGATTAGCCACGTAAGTTATTTAGAATCAAACTCTTGCATGCTAGAACAGCCACGCAAGCTAATTCGTGTTCTATCGTGCTAAACGGGACACGTTAACTAAATTGATTCACACTCCAGTGTGCTCAGATGAGCCACATGAGTTATTTCGAATCCAAGCTCTTGCGTGCTAGAAAAGCCACGCGAGCTAATTCGAGTTCTATCAAGCCAAACGGGACACGTTAACTAAATGGATTCAAACTCTAGCGTGCTCAGATGAGCCACGCGAGTATTTAGAATAAAGCTCTTGCGTTCTATAAGAGCCACTTGATCTAAATTCGTGTTCCATCGTTCCAAACGGGGCACGTGAACTAAATCGATTCAAACTCCAGCGTGCTCAGATGAGCCACGTGAGTTATTTAGAATCAAGCTCTTGCGTGCTAGAAGAGCTACGCGAGCTAATTCGTGTTCTATCGTGCCAAATGGGACACGTGAACTAAATTGATTCAAAATCCAGCGTGCTCAGATGAGCCACGCGAGTTATTTAGAATCAAGCTCTTGCGTGCTAGAACAGCCACACGAGCTAATTCGTGTTCTATCGTGCCAAATAGAACACGTGAACTAAATTGATTCAAACTCTAGCGTGCTCAGATGAGCTACGTGAGTTATTTAGAATCAAGCTCTTGCGTGCTAGAAGAGCCACGCGAGCTAATTCATGTTCCATCGTGCCAAACGGGACACGTGAACTAAATTGATTCAAACTCCAGCATGCTCAGATGAGCCATGTGAGTTATTTAGAATGAAGCTCATGCGTGCTAGAAGAGCCACGCGAGCTAATTCGTGTTCTATCGTGCCAAACGGGACACGTGAACTAAATTGATTCAAACTCCAGCGTGCTCAGATGAGCCATGTGAGTTATTTAGAATCAAACTCTTGCGTGCCAGAAGAGCCACGCGAGTTAATTCGTGTGCTATCGTGCCAAACGGGACAAGTGAACTAAATTGATTCAAACTCTAGCATGCTTAGATGAGCCACGTAAGTTATTTAGAATCAAACTCTTGCATGCTAGAACAGCCACGCAAGCTAATTCGTGTTCTATCGTGCTAAACGGGACACGTTAACTAAATTGATTCACACTCCAGTGTGCTCAGATGAGCCACATGAGTTATTTCGAATCCAAGCTCTTGCGTGCTAGAAAAGCCACGCGAGCTAATTCGAGTTCTATCAAGCCAAACGGGACACGTTAACTAAATGGATTCAAACTCTAGCGTGCTCAGATGAGCCACGCGAGTATTTAGAATAAAGCTCTTGCGTTCTATAAGAGCCACTTGATCTAAATTCGTGTTCCATCGTTCCAAACGGGGCACGTGAACTAAATCGATTCAAACTCCAGCGTGCTCAGATGAGCCACGTGAGTTATTTAGAATCAAGCTCTTGCGTGCTAGAAGAGCTACGCGAGCTAATTCGTGTTCTATCGTGCCAAATGGGACACGTGAACTAAATTGATTCAAAATCCAGCGTGCTCAGATGAGGCACGTGAGTTATTTAGAATCAAGTTCTTGCGTGCTAGAAGAGCAACATGAGCTAATTCGTGTTCCATCGTGTCAAACGGGACACATGAACTAAATTGATTCAAACTGCAGCGTGCTCAGATGAGCCACGTGAGTTATTTAGAATCAAGCTCTTGCGTGCTTGAACAGCCACGCGAGCTAATTCGTGTTCCATCGTGCCAAACGGGACACGTGAACTAAATTGATTCAAACTCCAGCGTGCTTAGATGAGCCACGTGAGTTATTTACAATCCAACTCTTGCGTGCTACTAGAGCCACACGAGCTAATTTGTGTTCTATCGTGCCAAACGGGACACGTGAACTAAATTGATTCAAAATCCAGCGTGCTCAGATGAGGCACGTGAGTTATTTAGAATCAAGTTCTTGCGTGCTAGAAGAGCCACGTGAGCTAATTCGTGTTCCATCGTGTCAAACGGGACACATGAACTAAATTGATTCAAACTCCAGCGTGCTCAGATTAGCCACATGAGTTATTTAGAATCAAGCTCTTGCGTGCTAGAACAGCCATGTGAGCTAATTCGTGTTCTATTGTGCCAAACGGGACACGCGAACTAAATTGATTCAAACTTCAGCGTGCTCAGATGAGCGACGTGAGTTATTTAGAATCAAGCTCTTGCGTGCTAGAAGAGCCACACGAGCTAATTCATGTTCCATCGTGCCAAACGGGACACGTGAACTAAATTGATTCAAACTCCAGCGTGCTCAGATGAGCCATGTGAGTTATTTAGAATGAAGCCCATGCGTGCTAGAAGAGCCACGCGAGCTAATTCGTGTTCTATTGTGCTAAACGGGATACGTTAACTAAATTGATTCAAACTCCATTGTGCTCAGATGAGCCACGTGAGTTATTTAGAATCCAAACTCTTGCGTGCTAGACAATGCACGTGAGCTAATTCGTGTTTTATTGTGCCAAACGGGACACGTTAACTAAATTGATTCAAACTCTAGCGTGCTCAGATGAGCCACGCGAGTATTTAGAATCAAGCTCTTGCGTTCTATAAGAGCCACTTGAACTAAATTCGTGTTCCATCGTGCCAAACGAGGCACGTGAACTAAATCGATTCAAACTCCAGCGTGCTCAGATGAGCCACGTGAGTTATTTAGAATCAAGCTCTTGCGTGCTACTGGAGCCACGCGAGCTAATTCGTGTTCTATCGTGCCAAACGAGACACGTGAACTAAATTGATTCATACTCCAGCGTGCTCAGATGAGCCACGTGAATTATTTAAAATCAAGCTCTTGCGTGCTAGAAGAGCCACGCGAGCTAATTCGTGTTCTATCGTGCCAAACGGGACACGTGAACTAAGGTGATTCAAACTCTAGCGTGCTCAAATGAGCCACGTGAGTTATTTAGAATCAAACTCTTGCGTGCTAGAAGAGCCACGCGAGCTAATTCATGTTCTATCATGCCAAACGGGAAACGTGAACTAAATTGATTCAAAATCCAGCGTGCTCAGATGAGGCACGTGAGTTATTTAGAATCAAGTTCTTGCGTGCTAGAAGAGCCACGTGAGCTAATTCGTGTTCCATCGTGCCAAACGGGACACATGAACTAAATTTATTCAAACTCCAGCCTGCTCAGATGAGCCACGCGAGTTATTTAGAATCAAGCTCTTGCGTGCTAGAATAGCCACGCGAGCTAATTCGTGTTGTATCGTGCCAAACGGCACACGTGAACTAAATTGATTCAAACTCCAGCGTGCTCAGATGAGCCACGTGAGTTATTTAGAATCAAGCTCTTGCGTGCTAGAAGAGCCACGCGAGCTAATTCGTGTTCTACCGTGCCAAACGGGACACGTGAACTAAATTGATTCCAACTCAAGCGTGCTCAGATGAGCCACGTGAATTATTTAGAATCAAACTCTTGCGTGCTAGAAGAGCCACGCGAGCTAATTCGTGTTCTATTGTGCCAAACGGGACACGTGAACTAAATTGATTCAAACTCGAGCGTGCTCAGATGATCCACGTGAGTTATTTAGAATGAAGCTTATGCGTGCTAGAAGAGCCACGCGAGCTAATTCGTGTTCTATCGTGCTAAACGGGACACGTGAACTAAATTGATTCAAACTCCAGCGTGCTCAGATGAGGCACGTGAGTTATTTAAAATCAAGCTCTTGCGTGCTAGAAGAGCCACGCGAGCTAATTCGTGTTCTATCGTGCCAAACGGGACACGTGAACTAAGGTGATTCAAACTCGAGCGTGCTCAGATGATCCACGTGAGTTATTTAGAATGAAGCTTATGCGTGCTAGAAGATCCACGCGAGCTAATTCGTGTTCTATCGTGCTAAACGGGACACGTGAACTAAATTGATTCAAACTCCAGCGTGCTCAGATGAGGCACGTGAGTTATTTAAAATCAAGCTCTTGCGTGCTAGAAGAGCCACGCGAGCTAATTCGTGTTCTATCGTGCCAAACGGGACACGTGAACTAAGGTGATTCAAACTCGAGCGTGCTCAGATGATCCACGTGAGTTATTTAGAATGAAGCTTATGCGTGCTAGAAGAGCCACGCGAGCTAATTCGTGTTCTATCGTGCTAAACGGGACACGTGAACTAAATTGATTCAAACTCCAGCGTGCTCAGATGAGGCACGTGAGTTATTTAAAATCAAGCTCTTGCGTGCTAGAAGAGCCACGCGAGCTAATTCGTGTTCTATCGTGCCAAACGGGACACGTGAACTAAGGTGATTCAAACTCTAGCGTGCTCAGATGAGCCACATGAGTTATTTAGAATCAAACTCTTGCGTGCTAGAAGAGCCACGCGAGCTAATTCGTGTTCTATCGTGCCAAAGGGGACACGTGAACTAAATTGATTCAAAATCCAGCGTGCTCAGATGAGCCACGTGAGTTATTTAGAATCAAGTTCTTGCGCGCTAGAAGAGCCACGTGAGCTAATTCGTGTTCCATCGTGCCAAACGGGACACGTGAACTAAATTGATTCAAACTCCAGCGTGCTCAAATGAGCCACGTGAGTTATTTAGAATCAAGCTCTTGCTTGCTAGAAGAGCCACGCGAGCTAATTCATGTTCCATCGTGCCAAACGAGACACGTGAACTAAATTGATTCAAACTCCAGCGTGCTAAGATGAGCCACGTGAGTTATTTAGAATGAAGCTCATGCGTGCTAGAAGAGTCACGCGAGCTAATTTGTGTTTTATCGTGCCAAACGGGACACGTGAACTAAATTGATTCAAACTCCAGCGTGCTCAGATGAGCCACGTGAGTTATTTGGAATCAAACTCTTGCCTGCTAGAAGAGTCACGCGAGCTAATTCGTGTTCTATCGTCCCAAACGGGACACGTGAACTAAATTGATTCAAACTCCAACGTGCTTAGATGAGCCACGTGAGTTATTTCGAATCAAACTCTTGCGTGCTACAACAGCCACGCGACCTAATTCGTGTTCTATCGTGCTAAACGGGACACGTGAACTAAATTGATTCAAACTCCAGTGTGCTCAGATGAGCCACGTGAGTTATTTAGAATCAAGCTCTTGCGTGCTAGAAGAGCAACGCGAGCTAATTCGTGTTCTACCGTGCCAAACGGGACACGTGAACTAAATTGATTCCAACTCAAGCGTGCTCAGATGAGCCACGTGAGTTATTTAGAATAAAACTCTTGCGTGCTAGAAGAGCCACGCGAGCTAATTCGTGTTCTATTGTGCCAAACGGGACACGTGAACTAAATTGATTCAAACTCCAGCGTGCTCAGATGATCCACGTGAGTTATTTAGAATGAAGCTTATGCGTGCTAGAAGAGCCACGCGAGCTAATTCGTGTTCTATCGTGCCAAACGGGACACGTGAACTAAATTGATTCAAACTCCAGCGTGCTCAGATGAGGCACGTGAGTTATTTAAAATCAAGCTCTTGCGTGCTAGAAGAGCCACGCGAGCTAATTCGTGTTCTATCGTGCCAAACGGGACACGTGAACTAAGGTGATTCAAACTCTAGCGTGCTCGGATGAGCCATGTGAGTTATTTAGAATCAAACTCTTGCGTGCTAGAAGAGCCACGCGAGCTAATTCGTGTTCTATCGTGCCAAACGGGACACGTGAACTAAGGTGATTCAAACTCTAGCGTGCTCAGATGAGCCATGTGAGTTATTTAGAATCAAGTTCTTGCATGCTAGAAGAGCCATGTGAGCTAATTCGTGTTCCATCGTGCCAAATGGGACACGTGAACTAAATTGATTCAAACTCCAGCATGCTCAGATGAGCCACGTGAGTTATTTAGAATCAAGCTCTTGCTTGCTAGAAGAGCCACGCGAGCTAATTCATGTTCCATCGTGCCAAACGAGACACGTGAACTAAATTGATTCAAACTCCAGCGTGCTAAGATGAGCTAGGTGAGTTATTTAGAATGAAGCTCATGCGTGCTAGAAGAGTCACGCGAGCTAATTTGTGTTCTATCGTGCCAAACGGGACACATGAACTAAATTGATTCAAACTCCAGCGTGCTCCGATGAGCCATGTGAGTTATTTAGAATCAAACTCTTGCCTGCTAGAAGAGCCACGCGAGCTAATTCGTGTTCTATCGTCCCAAACGGGACACGTGAACTAAATTGATTCAAACTCCAACGTGCTTAGATGAGCCACGTGAGTTATTTAGAATCAAACTCTTACGTGCTAGAACAACCACGCGAGCTAATCCGTGTTCTATCGTGCTAAACGGGACACGTTAACTAAATTGATTATAACTCCAGTGTGCTCAGATGAGCCATTTGAGTTATTTTGAATCAAGCTCTTGCGTGCTAGAAGAGCTACGCGAGCTAATTCGTGGTCTATCGTGCCAAACGGGACACGTTAACTAAATTGATTCAAACTGTAGCATGCTTAGATGGGCCACGCGAGTTATTAAGAATCAAGCTCTTGCGTTCCATAAAATCCACGGGAGCTAAATTCGTGTTCCATCGTGCCAAACGGGGAACGTGAACTAAATCGATTCAAACTCCAGCGTGCTCAGATGAGCCAAGTGAGTTATTTAGAATCAAGCTCTTGCGTGCTAGAAGAGCCACGCGAGGTAATTCGTGTTCTATCGTGCCAAACGGGACACGTGAACTAAATCGATTCAAACTCCAGCGTGCTCAGATGAGCCTCGTGAGTTATTTAGAATCAAACTCTTGCGTGCTAGTGGAGCCACGGGAGCTAATTCGTGTTCTATCGTGCCAAACGGGACACGTGAACTAAAATGATTCAAAATCCAGCGTGCTCAGATGAGGCACGTGAGTTATTTAAAATCAAGTTCTTGCGTGTTAGAAGAGCCATGTGAGCTAATTCGTGTTCCATCGTGCCAAACGGGACACATGAACTAAATTGATTCAAACTCCAGCGTGCTCAGATGAGCCACGCGAGTTATTTAGAATCAAGCTCTTGCGTGCTAGAACAGCCACGCGAGCTAATTCGTGTTGTATCGTGCCACACCGGACACGTGAACTAAATTGATTCATATTCCAATGTGCTCAGATGAGCCACGTGAGTTATTTGGAATCAAGCTCTTGCGTGCTAAAAGAGCCACGCGAGCTAATTCGTGTTCTACCGTGCCAAATGGGACACGTGAACAAAATTGGTTCTAACTCCAGCGTGCTCAGATGAGCCACGCGAGTTATTTAGAATCAAGCTCTTGCGTTCTATAAAATCCACGCGAGCTAAATTCGTGTTCCATCGTGCCAAACGGGGGACATGAACTAAATCGATTCAAACTCCAACGTGCTCAGATAAGCCACGTGAGTTATTTAGAATCAAGCTCTTGCGTGCTAGAAGAGCCACGCGAGGTAATTCGTGTTCTATCGTGCCAAACGGGACACGTGAACTAAATTGATTCAAACTCCAGTGTGCTCAGATGAGCCTCGTGAGTTAGTTAGAATCAAACTCTTGCATGCTAGTGGAGCCGCGTGAGCTAATTCGTGTTCTATCGTGCCAAACGGGACACGTGAACTAAATTGATTCAAACTCCAGCATGCTCAGATGAGCCACGTGAGTTATTTAGAATTAAACTCTTGCGTGCTAGAAGATCCACGCGAGCTAATTCGTGTTCTATCGTGCCAAATGGGACACGTGAACTAAATTGATTCAAAATCCAACGTGCTCAGATGAGGCACGTGAGTTATTTAGAATCAAGTTCTTGTGTGCTAGAAGAGCCACGTGGGCTAATTCGTGTTCCATCATGCGAAACGGGACACATGAACTAAATTGATTCAAACTCCAGCGTGCTCAGATGAGCCACGCGAGTTATTTAGAATCAAGCTCTTGCGTACTAGAACAGCCACGCGAGCTAATTCGTGTTGTATCGTGCCACACGGGACACGTGAACTAAATTGATTCAAACTCCAGCGTGCTCAGATGAGCCACGTGAGTTATTTAGAATCAAGCTCTTGCGTGCTAGAACAGCCACGCGAGCTAATTCGTGTTCTATCGTGCCTAACGGGACACGTGACCTAAATTGATTCAAACTCCAGCATGCTCAGATGAGCCACGTGAGTTATTTAGAATCAAGCTCTTGCGTGCTAGAAGAGCCACGCGAGCTAATTCGTGTTCTACCGTGCCAAACGGGACACGTGAACTAAATTGATTCCAACTCAAGCGTGCTCAGATGAGCCACGGGAGTTATTGAGAATCAAACTCTTGCATGCTAGAAGAGCCACGCGAGCTAATTCGTGTTCTATTGTGCCAAACGGGACACGTGAACTAAATTGATTCAAACTCCAGCGTGCTCAGATGATCCACGTGAGTTATTTAGAATGAAGCTTATGCGTGCTAGAAGAGCCACGCGAGCTAATTCGTGTTCTATCGTGCCAAACGGGACACGTGAACTAAATTGATTCAAACTCCAGCGTGCTCAGATGAGGCACGTAAGTTATTTAAAATCAAGCTCTTGCGTGCTAGAAGAGCCACGCGAGCTAATTCGTGTTCTATCGTGCCAAACGGGACACGTGAACTAAGGTGATTCAAACTCTAGCGTGCTCAGATGAGCCACGTGAGTTATTTAGAATCAAACTCTTGCGTGCTAGAAGAGCCACGCGAGCTAATTCGTGTTCTATCGTGCCAAAGGGGACACGTGAACTAAATTGATTCAAAATCCAGCGTGCTCAGATGAGCCACATGAGTTATTTAGAATCAAGTTCTTGCGTGCTAGAAGAGCCACATGAGCTAATTCGTGTTCCATCGTGCCAAACGGGACACGTGAACTAAATTGATTCAAACTCCAGCATGCTCAGATGAGCCACGTGAGTTATTTAGAATCAAGCTCTTGCTTGCTAGAAGAGCCACGCGAGCTAATTCATGTTCCATCGTGCCAAACGAGACACGTGAACTAAATTGATTCAAACTCCAGCGTGCTAAGATGAGCCAGGTGAGTTATTTAGAATGAAGCTCATGCGTGCTAGAAGAGTCACGCGAGCTAATTTGTGTTCTATCGTGCCAAACGGGACACGTGAATTAAATTGATTCAAACTCCAGCGTGCTCAGATGAGCCAAGTGAGTTATTTGGAATCAAACTCTTGCCTGCTAGAAGAGCCACGCGAGCTAATTCGTGTTCTATCGTCCCAAACGGGACACGTGAACTAAATTGATTCAAACTCCAACGTGCTTAGATGAGCCACGTGAGTTATTTAGAATCAAACTCTTACGTGCTAGAACAGCCACGCGAGCTAATCCGTGTTCTATCGTGCTAAACGGGACACGTTAACTAAATTGATTATAACTCCAGTGTGCTCAGATGAGCCATTTGAGTTATTTAGAATCAAGCTCTTGCGTGCTAGAAGAGCTACGCGAGCTAATTCGTGGTCTATCGTGCCAAACGGGACACGTTAACTAAATTGATTCAAACTGTAGCATGCTTAGATGGGCCACGCGAGTTATTTAGAATCAAGCTCTTGCGTTCCATAAAATCCACGGGAGCTAAATTCGTGTTCCATCGTGCCAAACGGGGCACGTGAACTAAATCGATTCAAACTCCAGCGTGCTCAGATGAGCCAAGTGAGTTATTTAGAATCAAGCTCTTGCGTGCTAGAAGAGCCACGCGAGGTAATTCGTGTTCTATCGTGCCAAACGGGACACGTGAACTAAATCGATTCAAACTCCAGCGTGCTCAGATGAGCCTCGTGAGTTATTTAGAATCAAACTCTTGCGTGCTAGTGGAGCCACGCGAGCTAATTCGTGTTGTATCGTGCCACACCGGACACGTGAACTAAATTGATTCAAATTCCAATGTTCTCAGATGAGCCACGTGAGTTATTTAGAATCAAGCTCTTGCGTGCTAAAAGAGCCACGCGAGCTAATTCGTGTTCTACCGTGCCAAATGGGACACGTGAACAAAATTGGTTCTAACTCCAGCGTGCTCAGATGAGCCACGCGAGTTATTTAGAATCAAGCTCTTGCGTTCTATAAAATCCACGCGAGCTAAATACGTGTTCCATCGTGCCAAACGGGGGACATGAACTAAATCGATTCAAACTCTAACGTTCTCAGATGAGCCACGTGAGTTATTTAGAATCAAGCTCTTGCGTGCTAAAAGAGCCACGCGAGCTAATTCGTGTTCTACCGTGCCAAATGGGACACGTGAACAAAATTGGTTCTACCTCCAGCGTGCTCAGATGAGCCACACGAGTTATTTAGAATCAAGCTCTTGCGTTCTATAAAATCCACGCGAGCTAAATACGTGTTCCATCGTGCCAAACAGGGGCCATGAACTAAATCGATTCAAACTCCAACGTGCTCAGATAAGCCACGTGAGTTATTTAGAATCAAGCTCTTGCATGCTAGAAGAGCCACGCGAGGTAATTCGTGTTCTATCGTGCCAAACGGGACACGTGAACTAAATTGATTCAAACTCCAGCGTGCTCAGATGAGCCTCGTGAGTTAGTTAGAATCAAACTCTTGCATGCTAGTGGAGCCGCGCGAGCTAATTCGTGTTCTATCGTGCCAAACGGGACACGTGAACTAAATTGATTCAAACTCCAGCGTGCTCAGATGAGCCACGTGAGTTATTTAGAATCAAACTCTTGCGTGCTAGAAGATCCACGCGAGCTAATTCGTGTTCTATCGTGCCAAATGGGACACGTGAACTAAATTGATTCAAAATCCAACGTGCTCAGATGAGGCACGTGAGTTATTTAGAATCAAGTTCTTGCGTGCTAGAAGAGCCACGTGAGCTAATTCGTGTTCCATCATGCCAAACGGGACACATGAACTAAATTGATTCAAACTCCAGCGTGCTCAGATGAGCCACGCGAGTTATTTAGAATCAAGCTCTTGCGTACTAGAACAGCCACGCGAGCTAATTCGTGTTGTATCGTGCCACACGGGACACGTGAACTAAGTTGATTCAAACTTCAGCGTGCTCAGATGAGCCACGTGAGTTATTTAGAATCAAGCTCTTGCGTGCTAGAACAGCCACGCGAGCTAATTCGTGTTCTATCGTGCCTAACGGGACACGTGACCTAAATTGATTCAAACTCCAGCATGCTCAGATGAGCCACGTGAGTTATTTAGAATCAAGCTCTTGCGTGCTAGAATAGCCACGCGAGCTAATTCGTGTTGTATCGTGCCAAACGGCACACGTGAACTAAATTGATTCAAACTCCAGCGTGCTCAGATCAGACACGTGAGTTATTTAGAATCAAGCTCTTGCGTGCTAGAAGAGCCACGCGAGCTAATTCGTGTTCTACCGTGCCAAACGGGACACGTGAACTAAATTGATTCCAACTCAAGCGTGCTCAGATGAGCCACGGGAGTTATTGAGAATCAAACTCTTGCATGCTAGAAGAGCCACGCGAGCTAATTCGTGTTCTATTGTGCCAAACGGGACACGTGAACTAAACTGATTCAAACTCCAGCGTGCTCAGATGATCCACGTGAGTTATTTAGAATGAAGCTTATGCGTGCTAGAAGAGCCACGCGAGCTAATTCGTGTTCTATCGTGCCAAACGGGACACGTGAACTAAATTGATTCAAACTCCAGTGTGCGCAGATGAGGCACGTGAGTTATTTAAAATCAAGCTCTTGCGTGCTAGAAGAGCCACGCGAGCTAATTCGTGTTCTATCGTGCTAAACGGGACACGTGAACTAAGGTGATTCAAACTCTAGCGTGCTCAGATGAGCCACGTGAGTTATTTAGAATCAAACTCTTGCGTGCTAGAAGACCCACGCGAGCTAATTCGTGTTTTATCGTGCCAAAGGGGACACGTGAACTAAATTGATTCAAAATCCAGCGTGCTCAGATGAGCCACGTGAGTTATTTAGAATCAAGTTCTTGCGTGCTAGAAGAGCCACGTGAGCTAATTCGTGTTCCATCGTGCCAAACGGGACACGTGAACTAAATTGATTCAAACTCCAGCGTGCTCAGATGAGCCACGTGAGTTATTTAGAATCAAGCTCTTGCTTGCTAGAAGAGCCACGCGAGCTAATTCATGTTCCATCATGCCAAACGAGACACGTGAACTAAATTGATTCAAACTCCAGCGTGCTAAGATGAGCCACGTGAGTTATTTAGAATGAAGCTCATGCGTTCTAGAAGAGTCACGCGAGCTAATTTGTGTTCTATCATGCCAAATGGGACACGTGAACTAAATTGATTCAAACTCCAGCGTGCTCAGATGAGCCACGTGAGTTATTTGGAATCAAACTCTTGCCTGCTAGAAGAGCCACGCGAGCTAATTCGTGTTCTATCGTCCCAAACGGGACACGTGAACTAAATTGATTCAAACTCCAACGTGCTTAGATGAGCCACGTGAGTTATTTCGAATCAAACTCTTGCATGCTACAACAGCCACGCGACCTAATTCGTGTTCTATCGTGCTAAACGGGACACGTGAACTAAATTGATTCAAACTCCAGTGTGCTCAGATGAGCCACGTGAGTTATTTAGAATCAAGCTCTTGCGTGCTAGAAGAGCAACGCGACCTAATTCATGTTCTATCATGCCAAACGGGACAGGTTAACTAAATTGATTCAAACTACAACGTGCTTAGATGAGCCACGTGAGTTATTTAGAATCAAACTCTTACGTGCTAGAACAGCCACGCGAGCTAATCCGTGTTCTATCGTGCTAAACGGGACACGTTAACTAAATTGATTATAACTCCAGTGTGCTCAGATGAGCCATGTGAGTTATATAGAATCAAGCTCTTGCGTGCTAGAAGAGCTACGCGAGCTAATTCGTGTTCTATCGTGCCAAACGGGACATGTGAACTAAATTGATTCAAACTCCAGCGTGCTCACATGAGCCTCGTGAGTTATTTAGAATCAAACTCTTGCGTGCTAGTGGAGCCGCGCGAGCTAATTCGTGTTTTATCGTGCCAAATGGGACACGTGAACTAAATTGATTCAAACTCCAGCGTCCTCAGATGAGCCACGTGAGTTATTTAGAATCAAACTCTTGTGTGCTAGAAGAGCCACGCGAGCTAATTCGTGTTCTATCGTGCCAAACGGGACACGTGAACTAAAATGATTCAAAATCCAGCGTGCTCAGATGAGGCACGTGAGTTATTTAGAATCAAGGTCTTGCGTGTTAGAAGAGCCACGTGAGCTAATTCGTGTTCCATCGTGCCAAACGGGACACATGAACTAAATTGATTCAAACTCCAGCGTGCTCAGATGAGCCACGCGAGTCATTTAGAATCAAGCACTTGCGTGCTAGAACAGCCACGCGAGCTAAATCGTGTTGTATCGTGCCACACGGGACACGTGAACTAAATTGATTCAAATTCCAATGTGCTCAGATGAGCCACGTGAGTTATTTAGAATCAAGCTCTTGCGTGCTAGAAGAGCCACGCGAGCTAATTCGTGTTCTACCGTGCCAAATGGGACACGTGAAAAAAATTGGGTCTAACTCCAGCGTGCTCAGATGAGCCACGCGAGTTATTTAGAATCAAGCTCTTGCGTTCTATAAAATCCACGCGAGCTAAATTCGTGTTCCATCGTGCCAAACGGGGGACATGAGCTAAATCGATTCAAACTCCAACGTGCTCAGATAAGCCACGTGAGTTATTTAGAATCAAGCTCTTGCGTGCTAGAAGAGCCACGCGAGGTAATTCGTGTTCTATCGTGCCAAACGGGACACGTGAACTAAATTGATTCAAACACTAGCGTGCTCAGATGTGCCTCGTGAGTTAGTTAGAATCAAACTCTTGCATGCTAGTGGAGTCGCGCGAGCTAATTCGTGTTCTATCGTGCCAAACGGGACACGTGAACTAAATTGATTCAAACTCCAGCGTGCTCAGATGAGCCACGTGAGTTATTTAGAATCAAACTCTTGCGTGCTAAAAAATCCACGCGATCTAATTCGTGTTCTATCGTGCCAAATGGGACACGTGAACTAAATTGATTCAAAATCCAGCGTGCTTAGATGAGGCACGTGAGTTATTTAGAATCAAGTTCTTGCGTGCTAGAAGAGCCACGTAAGCTAATTCGTGTTCCATCATGCCAAACGGGACACATGAACTAAATTGATTCAAACTCCAGCGTGCTCAGATGAGCCACGCGAGTTATTTAGAATCAAGCTCTTGCGTACTAGAACAGCCACGCGAGCTAATTCGTGTTGTATCGTGCCACACGGGACACGTGAACTAAATTGATTCAAACTCCAGCGTGCTCAGATGAGCCACGTGAGTTATTTAGAATCAAGCTCTTGTGTGCTAGAACAGCCACGCGAGCTAATTCGTGTTCTATCGTGCCTAACGGGACACGTGAACTAAATTGATTCAAACTCCAGCATGCTCAGATGAGCCACGTGAGTTATTTAGAATCAAGCTCTTGCTTGCTAGAAGAGCCACGCGAGCAAATTCATGTTCCATCGTGCCAAACGGGACACGTGAACTAAATTGATTCAAACTCCAGCGTGCTAAGATGAGCCACGTGAGTCATTTAGAATGAAGCTCATGCGTGCTAGAAGAGTCACGCGAGCTAATTCGTGTTCTATCCTGCCAAACGGGACACGTGAACTAAATTGATTCAAACTCCAGCGTGCTCAGATGAGCCTCGTGAGTTATTTAGAATCAAACTCTTGCGTGCTAGTGGAGCCGCGCAAGCTAATTCGTGTTCTATCGTGCCAAACGGGACACGTGAACTAAAATGATTCCAACTCCAGCGTGCTCAGATGAGCCACGGGAGTTATTTAGAATCAAGCTCTTGCGTACTAGAACAGCCACGCGAGCTAATTCGTGTTCTATCGTGCCAAACGGGACACGTGAACTAAATTGATTCAAACTCCAGCGTGCTTAGATGAACCACGTGAGTTATTTAGAATCAAACTCTTGTGTGCTACAACAGCCACGCGACCTAATTCGTGTTCTATCGTGCTAAACGGGACACGTGAACTAAATTGATTTAAACTCCAGTGTGCTCAAATGAGCCATGTGAGTTATTTAGAATCAACCTCTTATGTGCTAGAAAAGCCACGCGAGCTAATTCATGTTCTATCGTGCCAAACGGGACAGGTTAACTAAATTGATTCAAACTACAGCGTGCTTGGATGAGCCACGTGAGTTATTTAGAATCAAACTCTTACGTGCTAGAACAGCCACGCGAGCTAATTCGTTTTCCATCGTGCTAAACGGGACACATTAACAAAATTGATTATAACTCCAGTGTGCTCAGATGAGCCACGTGAGTTATTTAGAATCAAGCTCTTGCGTGCTAGAAGAGCCACGCGAGCTAATTCGTGTTCTATCGTGCCAAACGGGACACGGTAACTAAATTGATTTAAACTCTAGCGTGCTCAGATTTGCCACGCGAGTTATTTAGAATCAAGCTCTTGCGTTCTATAAAATCCACACGAGCTAAATTCGTGTTCCATCGTGCCAAACGGGGCACGTGAACTAAATCGATTCAAACTCCATCGTGCTCAGATGAGCCACGTGAGTTATTTAGAATCAAGCTCTTGCATGCTAGAAGAGCCACGCGAGGGAATTCGTGTTCTATCGTGCCAAACGGGACACGTGAACTAAATTGATTAAAACTCCAGCGTGCTCAGATGAGCCACGTGAGTTATTTAGAATCGAATTTTTGCGTGCTAGAAGAGCAACGCGAGCTAATTCATGTTCTATCGTGCCAAACGGGACACGTGGACTAAATTGATTTAAACTCCAGCGTGCTCAGATGAGCCACGTGAGTTATTTAGAATCAAGCTCTTGCGTACTAGAAGAGCCACGCGAGACAATTCGTGTTCTACCGTGCCAAACGGGACACGTGAACTAAATTGATTCCAACTCCAGCGTGCTCAGATGAGCCACGAGAGTTATTTAGAATCAAACTCTTGCATGCTAGAAGAGCCACGCGAGCTAATTCGTGTTCTATCGTGCCAAACGGGACACGTGAACTAAATTTATTCAAACTCCAGCATGCTCAGATGATCCACGTGAGTTATTTAGAATGAAGCTTATGCGTGCTAGAAGAGCCACGCGAGCTAATTCGTGTTCTATCGTGCCAAACGGGACACGTGAACTAAGGTGATTAAAACTCTAGCGTGCTCAAATTAGCCACGTGAGTTATTTAGAATCAAACTCTTGCGTGCTAGAAGAGCCACGCGAGTTAATTCGTGTTCTATCGTGCCAAAGGGGACACGTGAACTAAATTGATTAAAACTCCGGCGTGCTCAGATGAGCCACGGGAGTTATTTAGAATCAAACTCTTGCGTGCTTGAAGAGCCAAGTGAGCTAATTCGTGTTTTATCGTGCCAAACGGGACACGTGAACTAAATTGATTCAATCTCCAGCGTGCTAAGATGAGCCATATGAGTCATTTAGAATCAAGCTCTTGCGTGCTAGAAGAGCCACGCGAGCTAATTCATGTTCCATCGTGCCAAATGGGACACGTGAACTATAATGATTCAAACTCCAGCGTGCTCAGATGAACCTCGTGAGTTATTTAGAATCAAACTCTTTCGTGCTAGTGGAGCCACGCGAGCTAATTCGTGTCATATCGTGTCAAACGGGACACGTGAACTAAATTGATTCAAACACCAGCGTGCTCAGATGAGCCACGTGAGTTATTTAGAATCAAACTCTTGCGTGCTAAAAGAGCCACGCGAGCTAATTCGTGTTCTATCATGCCAAACGGGACACGTGAACTAAATTGATTTAAACTCCAGCGTACTCAGATGAACCACGTGAGTTATTTATAATCAAACTCTTGCGTGCTACAAGAGCCACGCGAGCTAATTCGTGTTCTATCATGCCAAACGGGACACGTGAACTAAATTGATTCAAACTCCGGTGTGCTTAGACGAGCCACGTGAGTTATTTAGAATCAAGCTCTTACGTGCTAGAAGAGACACGCGAGCTAATTCGTGTTACATCGGGCAAAATGGGACACGTGAACTAAATTGATTCAAACTCCAGCGCTCTCAGATGAGCCACGCGAGTTATTTACAGTCAAGCTCATGCGTGCTAGAAGAGCCACGCGAGCTAATTCGTGTTGTATCGTGCCAAACGGGACACGTGAACTAAATTGATTCAAACTCCAGCGTGCTCAGATGAGCCACGTGAGTTGTTTAGAATCAAACTCTTGCGTGCTAGAAGAGCCACGCGAGCTAATTCTCGTTCTATCGTGCCAAACAGGGACACGAGAACTAAATTGATTCAAACTCCATCGTGCTTAGATGAGCCACGTGAGTTATTTAGAATCAAACTCTTGCGTGCTAGGACAGCCACGCGAGCTAATTCGTGTTCTATCGTGCCAAACGGGACACGTGAACTAAATTTATTCGAAATCCAGCGTGCTCAGATAAGGCACGTGAGTTATTTAGAATCAAGTTCTTTTGTGCTAGAAGTGCCACGTGAGCTAATTCGTGTTCCATCGTGCCAAACGAGACACGTGAACTACATTGATTCAAACTCCAGCGTGCTCAGATAAGCCACATGAGTTATTTATAATCAAGCTCTTGTGTGCTAGAACAGCCACGCGAGCTAATTCGTGTTCTATTGTGCCAAACGGGACACGTGAACTAAATTGATTCAAACTCCAGCGTGCTCAGATGAGCCACATGAGTTATTTAGAATCAAGCTCTTGCGTGCTAGAAGAGCCACGCGAGCTAATTCATGTTCCATCGTGCCAAACGGGACACGTGAACTAAAATGATTCAAACTCCAGCGTGCTCAGATGAACCTCGTGAGTTATATAGAATCAAACTCTTGCATACTAGTGGAGCCACGCGAGCTAATTCGTGTTATATCGTGCCAAACGGGACACGTGAACAAAATTGATTCAAACTCCAGCGTGCTCAGATGAGCCACATGAGTTATTTAGAATCAAACTCTTGCGTGCTAAAAGAGCCACGCGAACTAATTCGTGTTCTATCATGCCAAACGGGACACGTGAACTAAATTGATTCAAACTCCAGCGTACTCAGATGAATCACGTGAGTTATTTAGAATCAAACTCTTGCGTGCTACAAGAGCCACGCGAGCTAATTCGTGTTCTATCGTGCCAAACGGGATACGTGAACTAAATTGATTCAAACTCCAGGGTACTTAGACGAGCTACGTGAGTTATTTAGAATCAAGCTCTTACGTGCTAGAAGAGCCACGCGAGCTAATTCGTGTTCCATCGTTCAAAATGGGACACGTGAACTAAATTAATTCAAACTCCAGCGCTCTCAGATGAGCCACGCGAGTTATTTAGAGTCAAGCTCATGCGTGCTAGAAGAGCCACGCGAGCTAATTCGTGTTGTATCGTGCCAAACGGGACACGTGAACTAAATTGATTCAAACTCCAGCGTGCTCAGATGAGCCACGTGAGTTATTTAGAATCAAACTCTTGCGTGCTAGAAGAGACACGCGAGCTAAATCGTGTTCTATCGTGCCAAACGGGACACGTGAACTAAATTGATTCAAACTCCATCGTGCGGAGATGAGCCACGTGAGTTATTTAGAATCAAACTCTTGCGTGCTAGGACAGCCACGCAAGCTAAACCGTGTTCTATCGTACTAAACGGGACACGTTAACAAAATTGATTTAAACTCCAGTGTGCTCAGATGAGCAACGTGAGTTATTTAGAATCAAGCTCTTGCGTGCTAGAAGAGCCATGCGAGCTAATTCATGTTCTATCGTGACAAACGGGACAGGTGAACTAAAATGATTCAAACTCCAGCGTGCTCAGATGAACCTCGTGCGTTATTTAGAATCAAACTCTTGCGTGCTAGTGGACCCACGCGAGCTAATTCGTGTTATATCATGTCAAACGGGACACGTGAACTAAATTGATTCAAACTCCAGCGTACTCAGATAAGCCAAGTGAATTACTTAGAATCAAACTCTTGCGTGCTACAAGAGCCACGCGAGCTAATTCGTGTTCTATCGTGCCAAACGGGACACGTGAACTAAATTGATTCAAACTCCAGCGTGCTTAGACGAGCCACGTGAGTTATTTAGAATCAAGCTCTTACTTGCTAGAAGAGCCACGCGAGCTAATTCGTGTTCCATCGTGCAAAATGGGACACGTGAACTAAATTGATTCAAACTCCAGCGCTCTCAGATGAGCCACGCGAGTTATTTAGAGTCAAGCTCATGCGTGCTAGAAGAGCCAGGCGAGCTAATTCGTGTTGTATCGTGCCAAACGGGACACGTGAACTAAATTGATTCAAACTCCAGCGTGCTCAGATGAGCCACGTGAGTTATTTAGAATGAGCTCTTGTGTGCTAGAAGAGCCACGCGAGCTAATTCGTGTTCGATCGTGCCAAATGGGACACGTGAACTAAATTGATTCAAACTCCAGTGTGCTTAGATGAGCCACGTGAGTTATTTAGAATCAAACTCTTGCGTGCTACAAGAGCCACGCTAGCTAATTCGTGTTCTATCGTGCCAAACGGGACACGTGAACTAAATCGATTCAAACTCCAGCGTGCTTAGACGAGCCACGTGAGTTATTTAGAATCAAGCTCTTACTTGCTAGAATAGCCACGCGAGCTAATTCGTGTTCCATCGTGCAAAATGGGACACGTGAACTAAATTGATTCAAACTCCAGCGCTCTCAGATGAGCCACGCGAGTTATTTAGAGTCAAGCTCATGCGTGCTAGAAGAGCCACGCGAGCTAATTCGTGTTGTATCGTGCCAAACGGGACAAGTGAACTAAATTGATTCAAACTCCAGCGTGCTCAGATGAGCCACGTGAGTTATTTAGAATCAAGCTCTTGCGTGCTAGAAGAGCCACGCGAGCTAATTCGTGTTCTACCGTGCCAAACGGGACACGTGAACTTAATTGATTCAAACTCCAGCGTGCTCAGATGAGCCACGGGAGTTATTTAGAATCAAACTCTTGCGTGCTTTAAGAGCCACGCGAGCTAATTCGTGTCCAATCGTGCCAAACGGGACACGTGAACTAAATTGATTCAAACTCCAGCGTGCTCAGATGAGCCACGTGAGTTATTTAGAATGAGCTCTTGCGTGCTAGAAGTGTCACGCGAGCTAATTCGTGTTCGATCGTGCCAAACAGGACACGTGAACTAAATTGATTCAAACTCCAGTGTGCTCAGATGAGCCACGTGAGTTATTTAGAATCAAACTCTTGCGTGCTACAAGAGCCACGCGAGCTAATTCGTGTTCTATCGTGCCAAACGGGACACATGAACTAAATTGATTCAAACTCCTGCGTGCTTAGACGAGCCACGTGAGTTATTTAGAATCAAGCTCTTACGTGCTAGAAGAGCCACGCGAGCTAATTCGTGTTCCATCGTGCAAAATGGGACACGTGAACTAAATTGATTCAAACTCCAGCCCTCTCAGATGAGCCACACGAGTTATTTAGAGTCAAGCTCATGCGTGCTAGAAGAGCCACGCGAGCTAATTCGTGTTGTATCGTGCCAAACGGGACACCTGAACTAAATTGATTCAAACTCCAGCATACTCAGATGAACCACGTGAGTTATTTAGAATCAAACTCTTGTGTGCTACAAGAGCCACGCGAGCTAATTCGTGTTCTATCATGCCAAACGGGACATGTGAACTAAATTGATTCAAACTCCAGCGTGCTTAGACGAGCCACGTGAGTTATTTAGAATCAAGCTCTTACGTGCTAGAACAGCCACGCGAGCTAATTCGTGTTCCATCGTGCAAAATGGGACACGTGAACTAAATTGATTCAAACTCCAGCGCTCTCAGATGAGCCACGCGAGTTATTTAGAGTCAAGTTCATGCGTGCTAGAAGAGCCACGCGAGCTAATTCGTGTTGTATCGTGCCAAACGGGACACGTGAACTAAATTGATTCAAACTCCAGCGTGCTTAGATGAGCCACGTGAGTTATTTAGAATCAAACTCTTGCGTGCTAGGACAGCCACGCGAGCTAAACCGTGTTCTATCGTACTAAACGGGACACGTTAACAAAATTGATTCAAACTCCAGTGTGCTGAGATGAGCAACGTGAGTTATTTAGAATCAAGCTCTTGCGTGCTAGAAGAGCCACGCGAGCTAATTCGTGTTCTATCGTGCCAAACGGGACACGTGAACTAAATTGATTCAAACTCTAGCGTGCTCAGATGAGCCACACGAGTTATTTAGAATCAAACTCTTGAGTGCTAAAAGAGCCACACGAGCTAAATTCGTGTTCCATCGTCCCAAACGGGGCACGTGAACTAAATCGATTCAAACTCCAGCGTGCTCAGATGAGCCATGTGAGTTATTTCGAATCAAGCTCTTGCGTGCTAGAAGAGCCACGCGAGCTAATTCATGTTCCATCGTGCCAAACGGGACACGTGAACTAAAATGATTCAAACTCCAGCGTGCTCAGATGAACCTCCACTAGTACAAAAAAGTCTTTACACAACGGTTATTTTACAAAACGCACAACGGTTTTAGAACCGTTACATCAGCCCGTGTGGTTTTTTAAAATACAACGGTTGGGTTTATCACAACGGTTCACTTAGACAATGGTTATATTCGTTGCGATAGATTCCGGATAATCGTTGTCTATACACCTCCAAAATTGGGTCCGAATCATATTAACCGGTTCTAACCGTTGTCTAAGGTCACTATAACCGTTATCTCAAGTTAGGATATCCGTTTTTAACCGTTGTCTAATCATATTCTAACTGTTGTCTAAGGTGACTGTTTGTTGTCTAGGTACATGTTAACCGTTGTCTAAGACAAATGAAACCGTTGTCTTAGAACACGTTAACCGTTGTTTTAGAATATTTACCCGTTGTCTATGCACATGATAACCATTGTCTAAACCCATATTAACCGTTGTTTTTAAAAGTCCAAAATTGAGTCCGAACAATATTAATCAGTTATAACCGTTGTCTAAGGTCACTTTAACCGGTGTGTCATGTCTAATTAACTGTTGTATAAATACACTTTAACTGTTGTCTTTGAAATTTTGAATTGTTGTCTTAGAACACTTTAACCGTTGTTTTATAATATTTACTCGTTGTTTATGCACATGATAACCATTGTGTAAATATCATTTAACCATTATCTATATACATAAAAGCGTTGGATAAAGGTTGTCTCTATACTTTATAACTGTTTTTTAAGTGTATTGTAACCGTCGCAAAGGCCATCCAATATTTGTGACTGGGTTTGTCATTTTTTTATGAAAGGAAAAAATAGAAACAAATTAAACTGCAATAAAGAAAAATAAATGACCCAAACAGGGGTCAAGCTTCATTATCTACAAATTGACTACTAACTTTTAATGTACATACATCATTCACACTTACAACACCCACAATGCTGAAGAAAAAAAATACACATTTGCACCTTCAAAAATGAAAGCAGTAAATTACATATTTACAACATGAACAATGCAATCAACAACTCCACCACCAAGGGCCCTGTGAAACCAAACAAATCAATATTACTAATGTTATTCCCCAAATCCAATAACTCATGCAAACCAAAGTCAATCAATATACAAAATTCAACTTCAAATTCCCCAATCGATTAATCAATAGACTCAATTCAAGAGATTATACCAAATCTGAAAAATCCACGCAACTAAGCAGGCCGGTTTGAACTTGGAGAAGTGGGAGATCAGTGCTAATTCAGTGAAGAAGGATGAGAGGAGACACGAGATCTGGATGTTACTAGTCTCAGCAGAGGTATCAGCTTTAGTTCCGTCACCGATTTGAAGCCCAAAAACGTGCTCGTCATTTGGAATCTTGATCTGAAAATCTGCGACTTCAGGCTTGTACGAACAAAACACCATGTCGTCGGGCAGTTCATGATGGAGGGCATGACTAGTAGATCGGGCCACAAACCCTTCAATGGATCGGTGGGAGGCCCGACGTCATCGATCGGTCTCCAATGGAGGTTCGGCAGTTCATGACGGAGGGAAAGGACTTCTTCAACGAAATGGGAGGTTTGGCGTCATCGATCGTTCTCCAAAGGATTGAAGTCGCAAGACAGAGGACAAGATAGCGAACGACGAGCTTAGGCCTCACCTTAGGTGTTCTCAGATCTGGTGAGAGAGCGAGACTGGAAGAGGGCTCGAGTTTAGGGGTCTCCCATGTCGGATAGAGAGAGTGCAGAGGGCGAAAAAATCAAGAAGAGAGAGGGGACGAGAGGTGGAATGAGGTGAGATGACATGAGAGGAGGTTGGGAGCTTTTTTGATCTGGGAAACGGAGAGGTGCGGCGCTACATAGAAGAAGACGTGTTAAATAATTTAGGTTTAGACTTCAAAATTTTCAAAATAGGCTCCATAATTTTAAACTTGCCGCCTTAAGTTTATTTTTAAAATTTTTAAAATTAGCTCCATAACTTTAAACTTGCCGCTTAATATTATTTTTTGAAAACATGTTTCCGTCTATATAGTAGTTGTCAAATAATAGAATACAATTCCCGCGCCATGATGCGTTTTTTAATCGAATAAAAATTTAATAATATAGAAAATTATTATGATAAATTTTAATAAATATTTAAAAACTTTACTATATTAATAAAAAAAATTTAAAAACTTTAATGTAAAATATACATAAAAGGTAAAATTAATAAATGAAGTAAAAATTTATAAAAATCTTTATCCTATAAGTATTTTAGAAATCTGTATTAAAATTATTAAAAATAATTCTTCTCATTTAAATTAGTATATATAATTATAGATATTTTAGATTAATCTCACTCATTACTAAAAAAAAAAAGAAAAAAAATCATAGTAATTTTATTTAAAATATTTAAATGAAGACGATTTATAAAAATTAAATATGATAGATTAAGAAGAGAATAACATTTGAAACAAAATAGTTCTCATTTAATATAATATGTATATAGGGGGCTTTCCCATAAAAGGATCCTAGCTTACCAAGAAATGAAGGAATAATTGTAAGCCATTATATAAGAAAAAAAAGAACGATTAGTAAAAAATTATTCTTAATTAAATTATATATTTATATATTTTTATAAATATTATAATTATATTGGTTGAAAAGCCTAAAAGTAATTTTCTTATTTCACCTCATCAAAATTGCTTATTATTCAATTGTATTAATATTATGTTTTGAATTAAACTCATTGTAAAAAAAATATATTAAGAAATTAATTAAAAAAATATTTAATTCTACCACTATATTTAATTCAAATTTATTTAAAAGAATTCTAAAAAATTTAATTAAACTAGGTATGATGAGTCAAAACCAACATTTTTAATTATGCATATACCATGGTTCTTTTAACCGTTTTCTTTAGGCATCCTTTATGTATAACAACAGTTTATTCATATTCGTTGTCTTTGTAAATTAATAGACAATGAATTCAATCAGGATTAGACAACGGTTATAATAACCGTTTTCTTTTATAAGTCTTCTGTATATCTAACAACGGTTCTTTAAATATTTGTTTTCTTTTTAACTTACCACGCCAATTTTATTCATCCTTAGGCAACGGTTTTAACAACATTTTTCTTTTAGACGTCTTCTATATATATAACAACAGTTTTTTAAATATCCGTTGTCTTTTCAACTTACTAAACACGATGTTATTCAGCCTTACACAACGGTTTCAATAACCGGTTTCTTTGAGACGTCTTCTATATATATAACAACGGTTTTTTTAAATATTTGTTGTCTTTATAACGTAATAGACAATGATTCTAATCAGCCTTACACAACGGTTTTATGAACTGTTTTCTTTGAGAAGTCTTCAGTATATAACAACGGTTCTTTATATATTTGTTGTCTTTAGAAGGTAATAGACAACGATTCTAATCGGAACACAACAGTTTTTATAAATTGTTTTCTTTGAGAAGTCTTTTGTATATATATAACAACGGTTATTTAAATTTACGTTATCTTTTCAACTTAATAAACATGATATTATTCAGGCTTAGACAACGATTTTAATAACCGTTTTCTTTGAGACTTCCTCTCTCCATATAACAACGGTTCTTTAAATATTCGTTGTCTTTATAACGTAATAGACAACGATTCTAATCGGCATACAACGGTTTTTATTAATATTTTTCTTTGAGAAGTCTTCTATATATATAACAACGGTTCTTTAAATATCCGTTATCTTTTTAACTTACTAAACACCAATTTTATTTAGTCTTAGACCACGGTTTTAATAACTGTTTCTTTTAGACGTCTTCTATATATATAACAACGGTTGTTTAAATATCATTTGTCTTTATAACGTAATAGACAACGATTCTAATCGACCTTACACAACGGTTTTATGAACCGTTTTATTTGAGAAGTCTTTTGTATATATAACAACGGTTCTTTAAATATCTGTTGTCTTTTAAACTTGCTAAAAGCCGATTTGATTCAGCCTTAGACAACGGTTTTAATAACTGTTTTCTTTGAGACGTCTTCTATATATAACAACGGTTTTTTCAATATTCGTTGTCTTTATAACGTAATAGACAACGATTCAAATCGGCCTTACACAACGGTTTTATGAACCATTTTCTTTGAGAAATCTTTTGTATATATATCAACTGTTCTTTAAATATCCGTTGTCTTTTCAATTTACTAAGCGCGATTTTGTTCAGCCTTAGACAATGGTTTTAATAACCGTTTTCTTTGAGACGTCTTCTATATATATAACAATGGTTTTTTAAATATTCGTTGTCTTTATAACCTAATAGACAACGATTCTAATCGGCCTTACACAACGGTTTTATGAACCGTTTTCTTTGAGAAGTCTTCTGTATATATAACAACGGTTTTTTAAATACCCGTTGTCTTTATAAATACAAACACACCCAAAGACAACGGTTAAAATTATAATCGTTGTCCATCCCAAAAATCTCTAATTTTTTTCAACATAGACACCATCTTTATAGAAACCGTTGTCTATCTGGCGTCTTATAATATACATTTTGTACTAGTGCTCGTGAATTATTTAGAATCAAACTCTTGCGTGCTAGTTGAGCCACGCGAGTTAATTCGTGTTATATCGTGCCAAACGGGACACGTGAACTAAATTGATTCAAACTCCAGCGTGCTTAGATAAGCCACGTGAGTTATTTAGAATCAAACTCTTGCGTGCAAAAAGAGCCACGCGAGCTAATTCGTGTTCTATCATGCCAAACGGGACACGTGAACTAAATTGATTCAAACTCTAGCGTACTCAGATGAGCCACGTGAGTTATTTAGAATCAAACTCTTGCGTGCTACAAGAGCCACGCGAGCTAATTCGTGTTCTATCGTGCGAAACGGGACACATGAACTAAATTGATTCAAACTCCAGCGTGCTTAGACGAGCCACGTGAGTTATTTAGAATCAAGCTCTTACTTGCTAGAAGAGCCACACGAGCTAATTCGTGTTCCATCGTGCAAAATGTGACACGTGAACTAAATTGATTCAAACTCCAACCCTCTCAGATGAGCCACACGAGTTATTTAGAGTCAAGCTCATGCGTGCTAGAAGAGCCACGCGAGCTAATTCGTGTTGTATCGTGCCAAACGGGACACCTGAACTAAATTGATTCAAACTCCAGCATACTCAGATGAACCACGTGAGTTATTTAGAATCAAACTATTGTGTGCTACAAGAGCCACGCGAGCTAATTCGTGTTCTATCATGCCCAACGGGACACGTGAACTGAATTGATTCAAACTCCAGCGTGCTTAGACGAGCCACGTGAGTTATTTAGAATCAAGCTCTTACGTGCTAGAAGAGCCACGCGAGCTAATTCGTGTTCCATCGTGCAAAATGGGACACGTGAACTAAATTGATTCAAACTCCAGCGCTCTCAGATGAGCCACGCGAGTTATTTAGAGTCAAGTTCATGCGTCCTAGAAGAGCCACGCGAGCTAATTCGTGTTGTATCGTGCCAAACGGGACACGTGAACTAAATTGATTCAAACTCCAGCGTGCTTAGATGAGCCACGTGAGTTATTTAGAATCAAACTCTTGCGTGCTAGGACAGCCACACGAGCTAAACCGTGTTCTATCGCACTAAACGGTACACGTTAACAAAATTGATTCAAACTCCAGTGTGCTGAGATGAGCAACGTGAGTTATTTAGAATCAAGCTCTTGCGTGCTAGAAGAGCCACGCGAGCTAATTCGTGTTCTATCGTGCCAAACGAGACACGTGAACTAAATTGATTCAAACTCTAGCGTGCTCAGATGAGCCACACGAGTTATTTAGAATCAAACTCTTGAGTGCTAAAAGAGCCACGCGAGCTAAATTCGTGTTCCATCGTCCCAAACGGGGCACGTGAACTAAATCGATTCAAACTCCAGCGTGCTCAGATGAGCCATGTGAGTTATTTCGAATCAAGCTCTTGCGTGCTAGAAGAGCCACGCGAGCTAATTCTTGTTCCATCGTGCCAATCAGGACACGTGAACTAAAATGATTCAAACTCCAGCGTGCTCAGATGAACCTCGTGAGTTATTTAGAATCAAACTCTTGCGTGCTAGTGGAGCCACGCGAGTTAATTCGTGTTATATCGTGCCAAACGGGACACGTGAACTAAAATGATTCAAACTCCAGCGTGCTCAGATAAGCCACGTGAGTTATTTAGAATCAAACTCTTGCGTGCTAAAAGAGCCACGTGAGCTAATTCATGTTCTATCATGCCAAACGGGACACGTGAACTAAATTGATTCAAACTCTAGCGTACTCAGATGAGCCACATGAGTTATTTAGAATCAAACTCTTGCGTGCTACAAGAGCCACGCGAGCTAATTCGTGTTCTATCGTGCGAAACGGGACACATGAACTAAATTGATTCAAACTCCAGCGTGCTTAGACGAGCCACGTGAGTTATTTAGAATCAAGCTCTTACTTGCTAGAAGAGCCACACGAGCTAATTCGTGTTCCATCGTGCAAAATGTGACACGTGAACTAAATTGATTCAAACTCCAGCTCTCTCAAATGAGCCACGCTAGTTATTTAGAGTCAAGCTCATGCGTGCTAGAAGAGCCACGCGAGATAATTCGTGTTGTATCGTGCCAAACGGGACACGTGAACTAAATTGATTCAAACGACAGCGTGCTCAGATGAGCCGAGTGAGTTATTTAGAATCAAGCTCATGCGTGCTAGAAGAGCCACGCGAGCTAATTCGTGTTGTATCGTGCCAAACGGGACACGTGAACTAAATTGATTCAAACTCCAGCATACTCAAATGAACAACGTGAGAAATTTAGAATCAAACTCTTGCGTGCTACAAGAGCCACGCGAGCTAATTCGTGTTCTATCATGCCAAACAGGACACGTGAACTAAATTGATTCAAACTCCAGCGTGCTTAGACGAGCCATCTGAGTTATTTAGAATCAAGCTCTTACGTGCTAAAAGAGCCACGCGAGCTAATTCGTGTTCCATCGTGCAAAATGGGACACGTGAACTAAATTGATTCAAACTCCAGCGCTCTCAGATGAGCCACGCGAGTTATTTAGAGTCAAGTTCATGCGTGCTAGAAGAGCACGCTAGCTAATTCGTGTTGTATCGTGCCAAACGGGACACGTGAACTAAATTGATTCAAACTCCAGCGTGCTTAGATGAGCCACGTGAGTTATTTAGAATCAAACTCTTGCGTGCTAGGACAGCCACGCGAGCTAAACCGTGTTCTATCGTACTAAACGGGACACGTTAACAAAATTGATTCAAACTCCAGTGTGCTGAGATGAGCAACGTGAGTTATTTAGAATCAAGCTCTTGCGTGCTAGAAGAGCCACGCGAGCTAATTCGTGTTCTATCGTGCCAAACGGGACACATGAACTAAATTGATTAAAACTCTAGCGTGCTCAGATGAGCCACACGAGTTATGTAGAATCAAACTCTTGAGTGCTAAAAGAGCCACGCGAGCTAAATTCGTCTTCCATCGTCCACAACAGGGCACGTGAACTAAATCGATTCAAACTCCAGCGTGCTCAGATGAGCCACGTGAGTTATTTCGAATCAAGCTCTTGCGTGCTAGAAGAGCCACGCGAGCTAATTCATGTTCCATCGTGCCAAACGGGACACGTGAACTAAAATGATTCAAACTCCAGCGTGCTCAGATGAACCTCGTGAGTTATTTAGAATCAAACTCTTGCATACTAGTGGAGCCACGCGAGTTAATTCGTGTTATATCATGCCAAACGGGACACGTGAACTAAATTGATTCAAACTCCAGCGTGCTCAGATGAGCCACGTGAGTTATTTAGAATCAAACTCTTGCGTGCTAAAAGAGCCACGCGAGCTAATTCGTGTTCTATCAAGCCAAACGGGACACGTGAACTAAATTGATTCTAACTCCAGCGTACTCAGATGAGCCACGTGAGTTATTTAGAATCAAACTCTTGCGTGCTAAAAGAGCCACGCGAGCTAATTCGTGTTCTATCGTGCGAAACGGGACACGTGAACTAAATTGATTCAAACTCCAGCGTGCTTAGACGAGCCACGTGAGTTATTTAGAATCAATCTCTTACTTGCTAGAAGAGCCACGCGAGCTAATTCGTGTTCCATCGTGCAAAATGGGACACGTGAACTAAATTGATTCAAACTCCAGCGCTCTCAGATGAGCCACGCGAGTTATTTAGAGTCAAGTTCATGCGTGCTAGAAGAGCCACGCGAGATAATTCGTGTTGTATCGTGCCAAACGGGACACGTGAACTAAATTGATTCAAACTCCAGCGTGCTCAGATGATCCACGTGAGATATTTAAAATCAAGCTCTTGCGTGCTAGAAGAGCCACGCGAGCTAATTCGTGTTCTACCATGCCAAACGGGACATATGAACTAAATTGATTCAAACTCCAGCGTGCTCAGATGAGCCACGGGAGTTATTTAGAATCAAACTCTTGCGTGCTTTAAGAGCCACGCGAGCTAATTCGTGTCCAATCGTGCCAAACGGGACACGTGAACTAAATTGATTCAAACTCCAACGTGCTCAGATGAGCCACGTGAGTTATTTAGAATGAGCTCTTGCGTGCTAGAAGGGCCATGCGAGCTAATTCGTGTTCGATCGTGCCAAACGGGACACGTGAACTAAATTGATTCAAACTCCAGCGTGCTCAGATGAGCCACGTGAGTTATTTAGAATCAAACTCTTGCGTGCTAGAAGAGCCACGCGAGCTAATTCGTGTTCTATCGTGCCAAACGAGACACGTGAACTAAATTGATTCAAACTCCAGCGTGCTCAGATGAGCCACGTGAGTTATTTAGAATCAAGCTCTTGCGTGCTAGAAGAGCCACGCGAGCTAATTCGTGTTCCATCGTGCAAAATGGGACACGTGAACTAAATTGATTCAATTTTCAGCGTGCTCAGATGAGCCACGCGAGTTATTTAGAGTCAAGCTCATGCGTGCTAGAAGAGCCACGCGAGCTAATTCATGTTGTATCGTGCCAAACGGGACACGTGAACTAAATTGATTCAAACTCCAGCGTGCTCAGATGAGCCACGTGAGTTATTTAGAATCAAGCTCTAGCGTGCTAGAAGAGCCACGCGAGCTAATTCGTGTTCTACCGTGCCAAACGGGACACGTGAACTAAATTGATTCCAACTCTAGCGTGCTCAGATGAGTCACGGGAGTTATTTAGAATCAAACTCTAGCATGCTAGAAGAGACACGCGAGCTAATTCGTGTTCTATCATGCCAAACGGGACACGTGAACTAAATTGATTCAAACTCCAGCGTGCTCAGATGATCCACGTGAGTTATTTAGAATGAAGCTTATGCGTGCTAGAAGAGCCACGCGACCTAATTCGTGTTCTATCGTACCAAACGAGACACGTGAACTAAATTGATTCAAACTCCAGCTTGCCCAGATGAGGGACGTGACTTATTTAAAATCAAGCTCTTGCGTGCTAGAAGAGCCACGCGAGCTAATTCTTGTTCTATCGTGCGAAACGGGACACGTGAACTAAGGTGATTCAAACTCTAGCGTGCTCAGATGAGCCAAGTGAGTTATTTAAAATGAAACTCTTGCATGCTAGAAGAGCCACGCGAGCTAATTCGTGTTCTACCGTGCCGAACGGGACACATGAACTAAATTTATTCAAACTCCAGCGTGCTCAGATGAGCCACGTGAGTTATTTAGAATGAGCTCATGCGTGCTAGAAGAGCCACGCGAGCTAATTCGTGTTCTATCGTGCCAAACGGGACACGTGAACTAAATTGATTCAAACTCCAGCGTGCTCAGATGAGCCACGTGAGTTATTTAGAATCAAACTCTTGTGTGCTAGAAGAGACACGCGAGCTAATTCATGTTCTATCGTGCCAAACGGGACACGTGAACTAAACTGATTCAAACTCCAGCATGCTTAGATGAGCCACGTGAGTTATTTAGAATCAAACTCTTGCGTGCTAGAACAGCCACGCGAGCTAATTCTTGTTCTATCGTGCTAAACGAGACACGTTAACTAAATTGATTCAAATTCCAGTGTGCTCAGATGAGCCACGTGAGTTATTTAGAATCAAGCTCCTGCGTGCTAGAAGAGCCACGCGAGCTAATTCCTGTTCTATTGTGCCAAACGGGACACGTTAACTAAATTGATTCAAACTCCAGCGTGCTCAGATGAGCCTCGTGAGTTATATAGAATCAAACTCTTGCGTGCTAGTGGAGCCACGCGAGCTAATTCGTGTTCTATCGTGCCAAACGGGACAGGTGAACTAAATAGATTCAAACTCCAGCGTGCTCAGATGGGCCACGTGAGTTTTTTAGAATCAAACTCTTGCGTGATAAAAGAGCCACGCGAGCTAATTCGTGTTCTATCATGCCAAACGGGACACGTGAACTAAATTGATTCAAACTCCAGCGTGCTCTAATGAGCCACGTGAGTTATTTAGAATCAAACTCTTGCGTGCTACAAGAGCCACGCTTGCTAATTCGTGTTCTATCGTTCCAAACGGGACACGTGAACTAAATTGATTCAAACTCCAGCGTGCTTAGACGAGCGAGCTAATTCGTGTTCCATCGTGCCAAATGGGACACGTGAACTAAATTGATTCAAACTCCAGCGTGCTCAGATGAGCCACGCGAGTTATTTAGAGTCAAGCTCATGCGTGCTAGAAGAGCCACGCGAGCTAATTCGTGTTGTATTGTGCCAAACGGGATACGTGAACTAAATTGATTCAAACTCCAGCATGCTCAGATGATCCACGTGAGTTATTTAGAATCAAGCTCTAGCGTGCTAGAAGAGCCACGCGAGCTAATTCGTGTTCTACCGTGCCAAACGGGACACATGAACTAAATTGATTCCAACTCTAGCGTGCTCAGATGAGTCACGGGAGTTTTTTAGAATCAAACTCTAGCGTGCTAGAAGAGCCACGCGAGCTAATTCGTGTTCTATTGTGCCAAACGGGACACGTGAACTAAATTGATTCAAACTCCAACGTGCTCAGATGATCGACGTGAGTTATTTAGAATGAAGCTTATGCGTGCTAGAAGAGCCACGCGACCTAATTCGTGTTCTATCATGCCAAACGAGACACGTGAACTAAATTGATTCAAACACCAGCTTGCCCAGACGAGGCACGTGACTTATTTAAAATCAAGCTCTTGCGTGCTAGAAGAGCCACGCGAGCTAATTCTTGTTCTATCGTGCCAAACGGGACACGTGAACTAAGGTGATTCAAACTCTAGCGTGCTCAGATGAGCCACGTGAGTTATTTAGAATGAAACTCTTGCGTGCTAGAAGAGCCACACGAGCTAATTCGTGTTCTACCGTGCCAAACGGGACACGTGAACTAAATTGATTCAAACTCCAGCGTGCTCAGATGAGCCACGTGAGTTATTTAGAATGAGCTCATGCGTGCTAGAAGAGCCACGCGAGCTAATTCGTGTTCTATCGTGCCAAACGGGACACGTGAACTAAATTGATTCAAACTCCAGCGTGCTCAGATGAGCCACGTGAGTTATTTAGAATCAAGCTCCTGCGTGCTAGAAGAGCCACGCGAGCTAATTCGTGTTCTATTGTGCCAAACGGGACACGTTAACTAAATTGATTCAAACTCCAGCGTGCTCAGATGAGCGTCGTGAGTTATATAGAATCAAACTCTTGCGTGCTAGTTGAGCCACGCGAGCTAATTCGTGTTCTATCGTGCCAACGGGACAGGTGAACTAAATAGATTCAAACTCCAGCGTGCTCAGATGGGCCATGTGAGTTTTTTAGAATCAAACTCTTGCGTGATAAAAGAGCCACGCGAGCTAATTCGTGTTCTATCATGCCAAACGGGACACGTGAACTAAATTGATTCAAACTCCAGCGTGCTCAGATGAGCCACGTGAGTTATTTAGAATCAAACTCTTGCGTGCTACAAGAGTCACGCGAGCTAATTCGTCTTCTATCGTTCCAAACGGGACACGTGAACTAAATTGATTCAAACTCCAGCGTGCTTAGACGAGCCACGTGAGATATTTAGAATTAAGCTCTTGCGTGCTAGAAGAGTCACGCGAGCTAATTCGTGTTCCATCGTGCCAAATGGGACACGTGAACTAAATTGATTCAAACTCCAGCGTGCTCAGATGAGCCACGCGAGTTATTTAGAGTCAAGCTCATGCGTGCTAGAAGAGCCACGCGAGCTAATTCATGTTGTATCGTGCCAAACGGGACACGTGAACTAAATTGATTCAAACTCCAGCGTGCTCAGATGAGCCACGTGAGTTATTTAGAATCAAACTCTTGTGTGCTAGAAGAGACACGCGAGCTAATTCATGTTCTATCGTGCCAAACGGGACACGTGAACTAAACTGATTCAAACTCCAGCATGCTTAGATGAGCCACGTGAGTTATTTAGAATCAAACTCTTGCGTGCTAGAACAGCCACGCGAGCTAATTCTTGTTCTATCGTGCTAAACGAGACACGTTAACTAAATTGATTCAAATTCCAGTGTGCTCAGATGAGCCACGTGAGTTATTTAGAATCAAGCTCCTGCGTGCTAGAAGATCCACGCGAGCTAATTCCTGTTCTATTGTGCCAAACGGGACACGTTAACTAAATTGATTCAAACTCCAGCGTGCTCAGATGAGCCTCGTGAGTTATATAGAATCAAACTCTTGCGTGCTAGTGGAGCCACGCGAGCTAATTCGTGTTCTATCGTGCCAAACGGGACAGGTGAACTAAATAGATTCAAACTCCAGCGTGCTCAGATGGGCCACGTGAGTTTTTTAGAATCAAACTCTTGCGTGATAAAAGAGCCACGCGAGCTAATTCGTGTTCTATCATGCCAAACGGGACACGTGAACTAAATTGATTCAAACTCCAGCGTGCTCTAATGAGCCACGTGAGTTATTTAGAATCAAACTCTTGCGTGCTACAAGAGCCACGCTTGCTAATTCGTGTTCTATCGTTCCAAACGGGACACGTGAACTAAATTGATTCAAACTCCAGCGTGCTTAGACGAGCGAGCTAATTCGTGTTCCATCGTGCCAAATGGGACACGTGAACTAAATTGATTCAAACTCCAGCGTGCTCAGATGAGCCACGCGAGTTATTTAGAGTCAAGCTCATGCGTGCTAGAAGAGCCACGCGAGCTAATTCGTGTTGTATTGTGCCAAACGGGATACGTGAACTAAATTGATTCAAACTCCAGCATGCTCAGATGATCCACGTGAGTTATTTAGAATCAAGCTCTAGCGTGCTAGAAGAGCCACGCGAGCTAATTCGTGTTCTACCGTGCCAAACGGGACACATGAACTAAATTGATTCCAACTCTAGCGTGCTCAGATGAGTCACGGGAGTTTTTTAGAATCAAACTCTAGCGTGCTAGAAGAGCCACGCGAGCTAATTCGTGTTCTATTGTGCCAAACGGGACACGTGAACTAAATTGATTCAAACTCCAACGTGCTCAGATGATCGACGTGAGTTATTTAGAATGAAGCTTATGCGTGCTAGAAGAGCCACGCGACCTAATTCGTGTTCTATCATGCCAAACGAGACACGTGAACTAAATTGATTCAAACACCCGCTTGCCCAGACGAGGCACGTGACTTATTTAAAATCAAGCTCTTGCGTGCTAGAAGAGCCACGCGAGCTAATTCTTGTTCTATCGTGCCAAACGGGACACGTGAACTAAGGTGATTCAAACTCTAGCGTGCTCAGATGAGCCACGTGAGTTATTTAGAATGAAACTCTTGCGTGCTAGAAGAGCCACACGAGCTAATTCGTGTTCTACCGTGCCAAACGGGACACGTGAACTAAATTGATTCAAACTCCAGCGTGCTCAGATGAGCCACGTGAGTTATTTAGAATGAGCTCATGCGTGCTAGAAGAGCCACGCGAGCTAATTCGTGTTCTATCGTGCCAAACGGGACACGTGAACTAAATTGATTCAAACTCCAGCGTGCTCAGATGAGCCACGTGAGTTATTTAGAATCAAGCTCCTGCGTGCTAGAAGAGCCACGCGAGCTAATTCGTGTTCTATTATGCCAAACGGGACACGTTAACTAAATTGATTCAAACTCCAGCGTGCTCAGATGAGCGTCGTGAGTTATATAGAATCAAACTCTTGCGTGCTAGTTGAGCCACGCGAGCTAATTCGTGTTCTATCGTGCCAACGGGACAGGTGAACTAAATAGATTCAAACTCCAGCGTGCTCAGATGGGCCATGTGAGTTTTTTAGAATCAAACTCTTGCGTGATAAAAGAGCCACGCGAGCTAATTCGTGTTCTATCATGCCAAACGGGACACGTGAACTAAATTGATTCAAACTCCAGCGTGCTCAGATGAGCCACGTGAGTTATTTAGAATCAAACTCTTGCGTGCTACAAGAGTCACGCGAGCTAATTCGTCTTCTATCGTTCCAAACGGGACACGTGAACTAAATTGATTCAAACTCCAGCGTGCTTAGACGAGCCACGTGAGATATTTAGAATTAAGCTCTTGCGTGCTAGAAGAGTCACGCGAGCTAATTCGTGTTCCATCGTGCCAAATGGGACACGTGAACTAAATTGATTCAAACTCCAGCGTGCTCAGATGAGCCACGCGAGTTATTTAGAGTCAAGCTCATGCGTGCTAGAAGAGCCACGCGAGTTAATTCGTGTTGTATCGTGCCAAACGGGACACGTGAACTAAATTGATTCAAACTCCAGCGTGCTCAAATGAGCCACGTGAGTTATTTAGAATCAAGGTCTTAGGTGCTAGAGCCACGCGAGCTAATTCTTGTTCTATCGTGCCAAACGGGACACGTGAACTAAGGTGATTCAAACTCTAGCGTGCTTAGATGAGCCACGTGAGTTATTTAGAATCAAACTCTTGCGTGCTAGAAGAGCCACGCGAGCTAATCCGTGTTCTACTGTGCCAAACGGGACACGTGAACTAAATTGATTCAAACTCCAGCATGCTCAGATGAGCCACGGGAGTTATTTAGAATCAAACTCTTCCGTGCTAGAAGAGCCACGCGAGCTAATTCGTGTTCTATCATGCCAAACGGGACACGTGAACTAAATTTATTCAAAATCCAGCGTGCTCAAATAAGGCACGTGAGTTATTTAGAATCAAGTTCTTGCGTGCTGAAAGAGCCACGTGAGCTAATTCGTGTTCCATTGAGCTAAACGGGACACATGAACTAAATTGATTCAAACTACAGCGTGCTCAGATGAGCCACGTGTGTTATTTAGAATCAAGCTCCTGCGTGCTAGAAGAGCCACGCGAGCTAATTCGTGTTCTATCGTGCCAAACGGGACACGTTAACTAAATTGATTCAAACTCCAGCGTGCTCAGATGAGCCTCGTGAGTTATTTAGAATCAAACTCTTGCGTGCTAGTGGAGCCACGCGAGCTAATTCGTGTTCTATCGTGCCAAACGGGACACGTGAACTAAATTGATTCAAACTCCAGCGTGCTCAGATGAGCCACGTGAGTTATTTACAATCAAACTCTTGCGTGATAAAAGAGCCACGCGAGCTAATTCATGTTCTATCATGCAAAACGGGGCACGTGAACTAAATTGATTCAAACTCCAGCGTTCTCAGATGAGCCACGTGAGTTATTTAGAATCAAACTCTTGCGTGCTACAAGAGCCACGCGAGCTAATTCGTGTTCTATCGTTCCAAACGGGACACGTGAACTAAATTGATTCAAACTCCAGCGTGCTTAGACGAGCCACGTGAGTTATTTAGAATCAAGCTCTTGCGTGCTAGAAGAGTCACGCGAGCTAATTCGTGTTCCATCGTGCAAAATGGGACACGTGAACGAAATTGATTCAAACTCCAGCGTGCTCAGATGAACCACACGAGTTATTTAGAGTCAAGCTCATGCGTGCTAGAATAGCATAGCGAGCTAATTCGTGTTGTATCGTGCCAAACGGGACGTCGTGAACTAAATTGATTCAAACTCCAACGTGCTCAGATGAGCCACGTGAGTTATTTAGAATCAAGCTCTTGCGTGCTAGAAGAGCCACGCGAGCTAATTCGTGTTCTACCGTGCCGAACGGGACACGTGAACTAAATTGATTCCAACTCTAGCGTGCTCAGATGAGTCACGGGAGTTATTTAGAATCAAACTCTAGCGTGCTAAAAGAGCCACGCGAGCTAATTCGTGTTCTATCGTGCCAAACGGGACACGTGAACTAAATTGATTCAAACTCCAGCGTGCTTAGATGATCCATGTGAGTTATTTAGAATGAAGCTTATGCGTGCTAGAAGAGCCACGCGACCTAATTCGTGTTCTATCGTGCCAAACGAGACACGTGAACTAAATTGATTCAAACTCCAGCGTGCTCAGATGAGGCACGTGACTTATTTAAAATCAAGCTCTTGCGTGCTAGAAGAGCCACGCGAGCTAATTCTTGTTCTATCGTGCCAAACGAAGACACGTGAACTAAGGTGATTCAATCTCTAGCGTGCTCAGATGAGCCACATGAGTTATTTAGAATCAAACTCTTGCGTGCTAGAAGAGCCACGCGAGCTAATTCGTGTTCTACCGTGCCAAACGGGACACGTGAACTAAATTGATTCAAACTCCAGCATGCTCAGATGAGCCACTGGAGTTATTTAGAATCAAACTCTTGCGCGCTAGAAGAGCCACGCGAGCTAATTCGTGTTCTATCATGCCAAACGGGACACGTGAACTAAATTGATTCAAAATCCAGCGTGCTCAAATAAGGCACGTGAGTTATTTATAATCATGTTCTTGCTTGCTAGAAGAGCCACGTGACCTAATTCGTGTTCCATCGAACCAAACGGGACACATGAACTAAATGGATTCAAACTACAGCGTGCTCAGATGAGCCACGTGAGTTATTTAGAATCAAGCTCTTGCCTGCTAGAAGAGCCACGCGAGCTAATTCATGTTCTATCGTGCCAAACAGGACACGTGAACTAAAATGATTCAACGTCTAGCGTGCTCAGATGAGCCTCGTGAGTTATTTAGAATCAAACTCTTGCGTGCTAGTGGAGCCACACGAGCTAATTCGTGTTCTATCGTTCCTAACGGGACATGTGAACTAAATTGATTCAAACTACAGCGTGCTCAGATGAGCCACATGAGTTATTTAGAATCAAACTCTTGCGTGATTAAAGAGCAACGCGAGCTAATTCGTGTTCTATCATGCCAAACGGGACACGTGAACTAATTTGATTCAAACTCTAGCGTGCTCAGATGAGCCACGTGAGTTATTTAGAATCAAACTCTTGCGTGCTACAAGAGCCACGCGAGCTAATGCGTGTTCTATCGTGCCAAACGGGACACGTGAACTAAATTGATTCAAACTCCAGCGTGCTTAGACGAGCAACGTGAGTCATTTAGAATCAAGCTCTTGCCTGCTAGAAGAGTCACGCGAGCTAATTCGTGTTCCATTGTGCAAAATGGGACACGTGAACTAAATTGATTCAAACTCCAACGTGCTCAGATGAGCCACGTGAGTTATTTAGAGTCAAGCTCATGCGTGCTAGAAGAGCCACGCGAGCTAATTCGTGTTGTATCGTACCAAACGGGACGTCGTGAACTAAATTGATTCAAACTCCAGCGGGCTCAGATTAGGCACGTGAGTTATTTAGAATCAAGCTCTTGCGTGCTTGAAGAGCCACGCGAGCTAATTCGTGTTCTACCGTGCCGAACGGGACACGTGAACTAAATTGATTCAAACTCTAGCGTGCTCAGATGAGTCACGTGAGTTATTTAGAATCAAACTCTAGCGTGCTAGAAGAGCCACGCGAGCTAATTCGTATTTTATCGTGCCAAACGGGACGCGTGAACTAAATTGATTCAAACTCCAGCGTGCTCAGATGATCCACGTGAGTTATTTAGAATGAAGATTATGCGTGCTAGAAGAGCACGCGAGCTAATTCTTGTTCTATCGTGCGAAACGAGATACGTGAACTAAATTGATTCAAACTCCAGTGTGCTCAGATGAGGCACGTGACTTATTTAAAATCAAACTCTTGCGTGCTAGATGAGCCACGCGAGCTAATTCTTGTTCTATCGTGCCAAACGGGACACGTGAACTAAGGTGATTCAAACTCTATCGTGCTCGGATGAGCCACGTCAGTTATTTAGAATCAAACTCTTGCGTGCTAGAAGAGCCACTCGAGCTAATTCGTGTTCTACCGTGCCAAACGGGACACGTGAACTAAATTGATTCAAACTCCAGCGTGCTCCGATGAACCACGGGAGTTATTTAGAATCAAACTCTTGCGTGCTAGAAGAGCAACGCGAGCTAATTCGTGTTCTATCGTGCCAAACAGGACACGTGAACTAAATTGATTCAAACGCCAGCGTGATCAGATGAGCCACGTGAGTTATTTAAAATCAAGCTCTTGCGTGCTAAAAGAGCCACGCGAGCTAATTCGTGTTCTATCATGCCAAATGGGACACGTGAACTAAATTGATTCAAAATCCAGCGTGCTCAAATAAGGCACGTCAGTTATTTAGAATCAAGTTCTTGCGTGCTAGAAGAGCCACGTGAGCTAATTCGTGTTCCATCGAGCCAAACGGGACACATGACCTAAATTGATTCAAACTCCAGCGTGCTCAGATGAGCCACGTGAGTTATTTAGAATCAAGCTCTTGCCTGCTAGAAGAGCCACGCGAGCTAATTCATGTTCTATCGTGCCAAACAGGACACGTGAACTAAAATGATTCAACGTCTAGCGTGCTCAGATGAGCCTCGTGAGTTATTTAGAATCAAACTCTTGCGTGCTAGTGGAGCCACACGAGCTAATTCGTGTTCTATCGTTCCTAACGGGACATGTGAACTAAATTGATTCAAACTACAGCGTGCTCAGATGAGCCACATGAGTTATTTAGAATCAAACTCTTGCGTGATTAAAGAGCAACGCGAGCTAATTCGTGTTCTATCATGCCAAACGGGACACGTGAACTAATTTGATTCAAACTCTAGCGTGCTCAGATGAGCCACGTGAGTTATTTAGAATCAAACTCTTGCGTGCTACAAGAGCCACGCGAGCTAATGCGTGTTCTATCGTGCCAAACGGGACACGTGAACTAAATTGATTCAAACTCCAGCGTGCTTAGACGAGCAACGTGAGTCATTTAGAATCAAGCTCTTGCCTGCTAGAAGAGTCACGCGAGCTAATTCGTGTTCCATTGTGCAAAATGGGACACGTGAACTAAATTGATTCAAACTCCAACGTGCTCAGATGAGCCACGTGAGTTATTTAGAGTCAAGCTCATGCGTGCTAGAAGAGCCACGCGAGCTAATTCGTGTTGTATCGTACCAAACGGGACGTCGTGAACTAAATTGATTCAAACTCCAGCGGGCTCAGATTAGGCACGTGAGTTATTTAGAATCAAGCTCTTGCGTGCTTGAAGAGCCACGCGAGCTAATTCGTGTTCTACCGTGCCGAACGGGACACGTGAACTAAATTGATTCAAACTCTAGCGTGCTCAGATGAGTCACGTGAGTTATTTAGAATCAAACTCTAGCGTGCTAGAAGAGCCACGCGAGCTAATTCGTATTTTATCGTGCCAAACGGGACGCGTGAACTAAATTGATTCAAACTCCAGCGTGCTCAGATGATCCACGTGAGTTATTTAGAATGAAGATTATGCGTGCTAGAAGAGCACGCGAGCTAATTCTTGTTCTATCGTGCGAAACGAGATACGTGAACTAAATTGATTCAAACTCCAGTGTGCTCAGATGAGGCACGTGACTTATTTAAAATCAAACTCTTGCGTGCTAGATGAGCCACGCGAGCTAATTCTTGTTCTATCGTGCCAAACGGGACACGTGAACTAAGGTGATTCAAACTCTATCGTGCTCGGATGAGCCACGTCAGTTATTTAGAATCAAACTCTTGCGTGCTAGAAGAGCCACGCGAGCTAATTCGTGTTCTACCGTGCCAAACGGGACACGTGAACTAAATTGATTCAAACTCCAGCGTGCTCCGATGAACCACGGGAGTTATTTAGAATCAAACTCTTGCGTGCTAGAAGAGCAACGCGAGCTAATTCGTGTTCTATCGTGCCAAACAGGACACGTGAACTAAATTGATTCAAACGCCAGCGTGATCAGATGAGCCACGTGAGTTATTTAAAATCAAGCTCTTGCGTGCTAAAAGAGCCACGCGAGCTAATTCGTGTTCTATCATGCCAAATGGGACACGTGAACTAAATTGATTCAAAATCCAGCGTGCTCAAATAAGGCACGTCAGTTATTTAGAATCAAGTTCTTGCGTGCTAGAAGAGCCACGTGAGCTAATTCGTGTTCCATCGAGCCAAACGGGACACATGACCTAAATTGATTCAAACTCCAGCGTGCTCAGATGAGCCACGTGAGTTATTTAGAATCAAGCTCTTGCGTGCTAGAAGAGCCACGCGAGCTAATTCATTTATATCGTGCCAAACAGGACACGAAACTAAAATGATTCAAACTCTAGCGTGCTCAGATGAGCCTCGTGAGTTATTTAGAATCAAAATCTTGCGTGCTAGTGGAGCCACGCGAGCTAATTCATGTTCTATCATGCCAAACGGGACACGTGAACTAAATTGATTCAAACTCCAACGTGCTCAGATGAGCCACGTGAGTTATTTAGAATCAAACTCTTGCGTGCTAAAAGAGCCACGCCAGCTAATTCGTGTTCTATCATGCCAAAAAGGACACATGAACTAAATCGATTCAAACTCCAGCGTGCTCAGATGAGCCACGTGAGTTATTTAGAATCAAAATCTTGCGTGCTACAAGAGCCACGCGAGCTAATTCGTGTTCTATCGTGCAAAATGGGACACGTGAACTAAATTGATTCAAACTCCAGCGTGCTTAGACAAGCCACGTGAGTTATTTAGAATCAAGCTCTACGTGCTAGAAGAGCCACGCGGCTAATTCGTGTTCCATCGTGCAAAACGGGACACGTGAACTAAATTGATTCAAACTCCAGCGTGCTCTGATGAGCCACACGAGTTATTAAGAGTCAAGCTCATGCGTGCTAGAAGAGCCACGCGAGCTAATTCGTGTTGTATCGTGCCAAACGAGACACGTGAACTAAATTGATTCAAACTCTAGTGTCCTCAGATGAGTCACGGGAGTTATTTAGAATCAAACTCTAGCGTGCTAGAAGAGCCACGCGAGCTAATTCGTATTTTATCGTGCCAAACGGGACGCGTGAACTAAATTGATTCAAACTCCAGCGTGCTCAGATGATCCACGTGAGTTATTTAGAATCAAGATTATGCGTGCTAGAAGAGCACGCGAGCTAATTCTTGTTCTATCGTGCGAAACGAGATACGTGAACTAAATTGATTCAAACTCCAGTGTGCTCAGATGAGGCACGTGACTTATTTAAAATCAAACTCTTGCGTGCTAGATGAGCCACGCGAGCTAATTCTTGTTCTATCGTGCCAAACGGGACACGTGAACTAAGGTGATTCAAACTCTATCGTGCTCGGATGAGCCACGTCAGTTATTTAGAATCAAACTCTTGCGTGCTAGAAGAGCCACGCGAGCTAATTCGTGTTCTACCGTGCCAAACGGGACACGTGAACTAAATTGATTCAAACTCCAGCGTGCTCCGATGAACCACGGGAGTTATTTAGAATCAAACTCTTGCGTGCTAGAAGAGCAACGCGAGCTAATTCGTGTTCTATCGTGCCAAACAGGACACGTGAACTAAATTGATTCAAAAGCCAGCGTGATCAGATGAGCCACGTGAGTTATTTAAAATCAAGCTCTTGCGTGCTAAAAGAGCCACGCGAGCTAATTCGTGTTCTATCATGCCAAATGGGACACGTGAACTAAATTGATTCAAAATCCAGTGTGCTCAAATAAGGCACGTCAGTTATTTAGAATCAAGTTCTTGCGTGCTAGAAGAGCCACGTGAGCTAATTCGTGTTCCATCGAGCCAAACGGGACACATGACCTAAATTGATTCAAACTCCAGCGTGCTCAGATGAGCCACGTGAGTTATTTAGAATCAAGCTCTTGCGTGCTAGAAGAGCCACGCGAGCTAATTCATTTCTATCGTGCCAAACAGGACACGAAACTAAAATGATTCAAACTCTAGCGTGCTCAGATGAGCCTCGTGAGTTATTTAGAATCAAAATCTTGCGTGCTAGTGGAGCCACGCGAGCTAATTCATGTTCTATCATGCCAAACGGGACACGTGAACTAAATTGATTCAAACTCCAACGTGCTCAGATGAGCCACGTGAGTTATTTAGAATCAAACTCTTGCGTGCTAAAAGAGCCACGCCAGCTAATTCGTGTTCTATCATGCCAAAAAGGACACATGAACTAAATCGATTCAAACTCCAGCGTGCTCAGATGAGCCACGTGAGTTATTTAGAATCAAAATCTTGCATGCTACAAGAGCCACGCGAGCTAATTCGTGTTCTATCGTGCAAAATGGGACACGTGAACTAAATTGATTCAAACTCCAGCGTGCTTAGACAAGCCACGTGAGTTATTTAGAATCAAGCTCTACGTGCTAGAAGAGCCACGCGGCTAATTCGTGTTCCATCGTGCAAAACGGGACACGTGAACTAAATTGATTCAAACTCCAGCGTGCTCTGATGAGCCACACGAGTTATTAAGAGTCAAGCTCATGCGTGCTAGAAGAGCCACGCGAGCTAATTCGTGTTGTATCGTGCCAAACGAGACACGTGAACTAAATTGATTCAAACTCCAGCGTGCTCAGATGAGCCACGTGAGTTATTTAGAATCAAGCTCTTGCCTGCTAGAAGAGCCATGCGAGCTAATTTGTGTTCTACCGTGTCAAACGGGCAAGTGAACTAAATTGATTCATACTCCAGCGTACTCAGATGAGCCACGGGAGTTATTTAGAATCAAACTCTAGCGTGCTAGAAGAGCCATGCGAGCTAATTCGTCTTCTATCGTGCCAAACGGGACACGTGTACTAAATTGATTCGAATTCCAGCGTGCTCAGATGAGCCACGTGAGTTATTTAGAATCAAACACTTGCGTGCTAGAAGAGCCACGCGAGCTAATTCGTTTTCTATCGTGCCACACGGGACACGTGAACTAAATTGATTCAAAATTCAATGTGCTCAAATGAGGCACGTGAGATATTTAGAATCAAGTTCTTGCGTGGTAGAAGAGCCACGTGAGCTAATTCATGTTTCATCGTGCCAAACGAAACACGTGAACTAAATTGATTCAAACTCCAGTGTGCTCAGATGAGCCACGCGAGTTATTTAGTATCAAGCTCTTGCGTGCTAGAACTGCCACGCGAGCTAATTCGTGTTCTATCGTGCCAAACGGGACACGTGAACTAAATTGATTCAAACTCCAGTGTGCTTAGATGAGCCACGCGAGTTATTTAGAATCAAGCTCTTGCGTGCTAGAAGAGCCACGCGAGCTAATTCGTGTTCTACCGTGCCAAACGGGACACGTGAACTAAATTGATTCCAACTCCAGCGTGCTCAGATGAGCCATGGGAGTTATTTAGGATCAAACTCTTGCGTGCTAGAAGAGCCACGCGAGCTAATTCGTGTTCTACTGTGCCAAATGGGACACGTGAACTAAATTGATTCAAACTCCAGCGTGCTCAGATGATCCACGTGAGTCATTTAGAATGAAGCTTATGCGTGCTAGAAGAGCCACGCGAGCTAATTCGTGTTCTATCGTTCCAAACGGGACTCGTGAACTAAATTGATTCAAACTCCAGCGTGCTCAGATGAGCCACGTGAGTTATTTAAAATCAAGCTCTTGCGTGCTAGAAGAGCCACGCGAGCTAATTCGTGTTCTATCGTGCCAAACGGGACACATGAACTAAATTGATTCAAACTCCAACATGCTCAGATGAGCGACGTGAGTTATTTAGAATGAAGCTCTTGCGCGCTAGAAGAGCCACGCGAGCTAATTCATGTTCCATCGTGCCAAACAGGACACGTGAACTAAATTGATTCAAACTCCAACGTGCTCAGATGAGCCATGTGAGTTATTTAGAATCTAGCTCATGCATGCTAGAAGAGCCACGTGAGCTAATTCGTGTTCTATCGTGCCAAATGGGACACGTGAACTAAATTGATTCAAACTCCAGCGTGCTCAGATGAGCCACGTGAGTTATTTAGAATCAAACTCTTGCGTGCTAGAAGAGCCACGCGAGCTAATTCGTGTTCTATCGTGCCAAACAAGACACGTGAACTAAATTGATTCAAACTCCAGCGTGCTTAGATGAGCCACGTGAGTTTTTTAGAATCAAACTCTTGCGTGCTAGAAGAGCCACGCAAGCTAATTCGTGTTATATCGCGCCAAACGGGACACGTGAACTAAATTGATTCAAAATCCAGCGTGCTCAGCTGAGGCACGTGAGTTATTTACAATCAAGTTCTTGCGTGCTAGAAGAGCCACGTGAGCTAAATCGTGTTCCATCGTGCCAAACGGGACACGTGAACTAAATTGATTCAAACTCCAGCGTGCTCAGATGAGCCACGTGAGTTATTTAAAATCAATCTCTTGCGTGCTAGAAGAGCCACACGAGCTAATTCGTGTTCTATCGTGCCAAACGGGACACGTGAACTAAGGTGATTCAAACTCTATCGTACTCAGATGAGCCACGTGAGTTATTTAGAATCAAGCTCTTGCGTCCTAGAAGAGCCACGCGAGCTAATTCGTGTTCTACCGTGCCATACGGGACACGTGAACTAAATTGATTCCAACTCCAGCGTGCTCAGATGAGCCACAGGAGTTATTTAGAATCAAACTCTTGCGTGCTATAAGAGCCACGCGAGCTAATTCGTGTTCTACTGTGTCAAATGGGACACGTGAACTAAATTGATTCAAACTCCAGCGTGCTTAGATGATCCACGTGAGTCATTTAGAATGAAGCTTATGCGTGCTAGAAGAGCCACGCGAGCTAATTCGTGTTCTATCGTTCCAAACGGGAATCGTGAACTAAATTGATTCAAACTCCAGCGTGCTTAGATGAGCCACGTGAGTTATTTAAAATCAAGCTCTTGCGTGCTAGAAAAGCCACGCGAGCTAATTCGAGTTCTATCGCGCCAAACGGGACACGTGAACTAAATTTATTCAAAATCCAGCGTGCTGAGATGAGGCACGTGAGTTATGTAGAATCAAGTTCTTGCGTGCTAGAAGAGCCACGTGAGCTAAATCGTGTTCCATCGTGCCAAACGGGACACGTGAACTAAATTGATTCAAACTCCAGTGTGCTCAGATGAGCCACGTGAGTTATTTAAAATCAAGCTCTTGCGTGCTAGAAGAGCCACGCGAGCTAATTCGTGTTCTATCGTGCCAAACGGGACACGTGAACTAAGGTGATTCAAACTCTAGCGTGCTCGGATGAGCGACGTGAGTTATTTAGAATCAAGTTCTTGCGTGCTAGAAGAGCCACGTGAGCTAATTCGTGTTCCATCGTGCCAAACGGGACACTTGAACTAAATTGATTCAAACTCCAGCGTGCTAAAATAAGCCACGCGAGTTATTTAGAATCAAGCTCTTGCGTGCTAGAAAAGCCACTCGAGCTAATTCGTATTGTATCTTGCCAAACAGGACACGTGAACTAAATTGATTCAAACTCCAGCATGCTCAGATGAGCCACGTGAGTTATTTAGAATCAAGCTCTTGCGTGCTAGAAGAGCCACGCGAGCTGATTCGTGTTCTACCGTGCCAAACGGGACACGTGAACTAAATTGATTCCAACTCCAGCGTGCTCAGATGAGCCACGGGAGTTATTTAGAATCAAACTCTTGCGTGCTAGAAGAGCCACGCGAGCTAATTCGTGTTCTACTGTGCCAAATGGGACACGTGAACTAAATTGATTCAAACTTCAGCGTGCTTAGATGATCCACGTGAGTCATTTAGAATGAAGCTTATGCGTGCTAGAAGAGCCACGCGAGCTAATTCGTTTTCTATCGTTCCAAACGGGACTCGTGAACTAAATTGATTCAAACACCAGCGTGCTCAGATGAGCCACGTGAGTTATTTAAAATCAAGCTCTTGCGTGCTAGAAGAGCCACGCGAGCTAATTCGTGTTCTATCGTGCCAAACGGGACACATGAACTAAATTGATTCAAATTCCAACGTGCGTAGATGAGCGACGTGAGTTATTTAGAATGAAGCTCTTGCGCGCTAGAAGAGCCACGCGAGCTAATTCATGTTCCATCGTGCCAAACAAGACACGTGAACTAAATTGATTCCAACTCCAGCGTGCTGAGATGAGCCACGGGAGTTATTTAGAATCAAACTCTTGCGTGCTAGAAGAGCCACGTGAGCTAATTCGTGTTCTACTGTGCCAAATGGGACACGTGAACTAAATTGATTCAAACTCCAGCGTGCTTAGATGATCCACGTGAGTCATTTAGAATGAAGCTTATGCGTGCTAGAAGAGCCACGCGAGCTAATTCGTGTTCTATCATTCCAAACGGGAATCGTGAACTAAATTGATTCAAACTCCAGCGTGCTTAGATGAGCCACGTGAGTTATTTAAAATTAAGCTCTTGCGTGCTAGAAGAGCCACGCGAGCTAATTCGAGTTCTATCGCGCCAAACGGGACACGTGAACTAAATTTATTCAAAATCCAGCGTGCTCAGATGAGGCACGTGAGTTATGTAGAATCAAGTTCTTGCGTGCTAGAAGAGCCACGTGAGCTAAATCGTGTTCCATCGTGCCAAACGGGACACGTGAACTAAATTAATTCAAACTCCAGTGTGCTCAGATGAGCCACGTGAGTTATTTAAAATCAAGCTCTTGCGTGCTAGAAGAGCCACGCGAGCTAATTCGTGTTCTATCGTGCCAAACGGGACACGTGAACTAAGGTGATTCAAACTCTAGCGTGCTCAGATGAGCGACGTGAGTTATTTAGAATCAAGTTCTTGCGTGCTAGAAGAGCCACGTGAGCTAATTCGTGTTCCATCGTGCCAAACGGGACACTTGAACTAAATTGATTCAAACTCCAGCGTGCTCAAATAAGCCACGCGAGTTATTTAGAATCAAGCTCTTGCGTGCTAGAAAAGCCACTCGAGCTAATTCGTATTGTATCTTGCCAAACAGGACACGTGAACTAAATTGATTCAAACTCCAGCATGCTCAGATGAGCCACGTGAGTTATTTAGAATCAAGCTCTTGCGTGCTAGAAGAGCCACGCGAGCTGATTCGTGTTCTACCGTGCCAAACGGGACACGTGAACTAAATTGATTCCAACTCCAGCGTGCTCAGATGAGCCACGGGAGTTATTTAGAATCAAACTCTTGCGTGCTAGAAGAGCCACGCGAGCTAATTCGTGTTCTACTGTGCCAAATGGGACACGTGAACTAAATTGATTCAAACTTCAGCGTGCTTAGATGATCCACGTGAGTCATTTAGAATGAAGCTTATGCGTGCTAGAAGAGCCACGCGAGCTAATTCGTTTTCTATCGTTCCAAACGGGACTCGTGAACTAAATTGATTCAAACACCAGCGTGCTCAGATGAGCCACGTGAGTTATTTAAAATCAAGCTCTTGCGTGCTAGAAGAGCCACGCGAGCTAATTCGTGTTCTATCGTGCCAAACGGGACACATGAACTAAATTGATTCAAATTCCAACGTGCGTAGATGAGCGACGTGAGTTATTTAGAATGAAGCTCTTGCGCGCTAGAAGAGCCACGCGAGCTAATTCATGTTCCATCGTGCCAAACAAGACACGTGAACTAAATTGATTCCAACTCCAGCGTGCTGAGATGAGCCACGGGAGTTATTTAGAATCAAACTCTTGCGTGCTAGAAGAGCCACGTGAGCTAATTCGTGTTCTACTGTGCCAAATGGGACACGTGAACTAAATTGATTCAAACTCCAGCGTGCTTAGATGATCCACGTGAGTCATTTAGAATGAAGCTTATGCGTGCTAGAAGAGCCACGCGAGCTAATTCGTGTTCTATCATTCCAAACGGGAATCGTGAACTAAATTGATTCAAACTCCAGCGTGCTTAGATGAGCCACGTGAGTTATTTAAAATTAAGCTCTTGCGTGCTAGAAGAGCCACGCGAGCTAATTCGAGTTCTATCGCGCCAAACGGGACACGTGAACTAAATTTATTCAAAATCCAGCGTGCTCAGATGAGGCACGTGAGTTATGTAGAATCAAGTTCTTGCGTGCTAGAAGAGCCACGTGAGCTAAATCGTGTTCCATCGTGCCAAACGGGACACGTGAACTAAATTAATTCAAACTCCAGTGTGCTCAGATGAGCCACGTGAGTTATTTAAAATCAAGCTCTTGCGTGCTAGAAGAGCCACGCGAGCTAATTCGTGTTCTATCGTGCCAAACGGGACACGTGAACTAAGGTGATTCAAACTCTAGCGTGCTCAGATGAGCGACGTGAGTTATTTAGAATCAAGTTCTTGCGTGCTAGAAGAGCCACGTGAGCTAATTCGTGTTCCATCGTGCCAAACGGGACACTTGAACTAAATTGATTCAAACTCCAGCGTGCTCAAATAAGCCACACGAGTTATTTAGAATCAAGCTCTTGCGTGCTAGAAAAGCCACTCGAGCTAATTCGTATTGTATCTTGCCAAACAGGACACGTGAACTAAATTGATTCAAACTCCAGCGTGCTCAGATGAGCCACGTGAGTTATTTAGAATCAAGCTCTTGCGTGCTAGAAGAGCCACGCGAGCTAATTCGTGTTCTACCGTGCCAAACGGGACACGTGAACTAAATTGATTCCAACTCCAGCATGCTCAGATGAGCCACGGGAGTTATTTAGAATCAAACTCTTGCGTGCTAGAAGAGCCACGCGAGCTAATTCGTGTTCTACTGTGCCAAATGGGACACGTGAACTAAATTGATTCAAACTCCAGCGTGCTTAGATGATCCACGTGAGTCATTTAGAATGAAGCTTATGCGTGCTAGAAGAGCCACGCGAGCTAATTCGTTTTCTATCGTTCCAAACGGGAATCGTGAACTAAATTGATTCAAACTCCAGCGTGCTTAGATGAGCCACGTGAGTTATTTAAAATTAAGCTCTTGCGTGCTAGAAGAGCCACGCGAGCTAATTCGAGTTCTATCGCGCCAAACGGGACACGTGAACTAAATTTATTCAAAATCCAGCGTGCTCAGATGAGGCACGTGAGTTATGTAGAATCAAGTTCTTGCGTGCTAGAAGAGCCACGTGAGCTAAATCGTGTTCCATCGTGCCAAACGGGACACGTGAACTAAATTGATTCAAACTCCAGTGTGCTCAGATGAGCCACGTGAGTTATTTAAAATCAAGCTCTTGCGTGCTAGAAGAGCCACGCGAGCTAATTCGTGTTCTATCGTGCCAAACGGGACACGTGAACTAAGGTGATTCAAACTCTAGCGTGCTCAGATGAGCGACGTGAGTTATTTAGAATCAAGTTCTTGCGTGCTAGAAGAGCCACGTGAGCTAATTCGTGTTCCATCGTGCCAAACGGGACACTTGAACTAAATTGATTCAAACTCCAGCGTGCTCAAATAAGCCACACGAGTTATTTAGAATCAAGCTCTTGCGTGCTAGAAAAGCCACTCGAGCTAATTCGTATTGTATCTTGCCAAACAGGACACGTGAACTAAATTGATTCAAACTCCAGCGTGCTCAGATGAGCCACGTGAGTTATTTAGAATCAAGCTCTTGCGTGCTAGAAGAGCCACGCGAGCTAATTCGTGTTCTACCGTGCCAAACGGGACACGTGAACTAAATTGATTCCAACTCCAGCATGCTCAGATGAGCCACGGGAGTTATTTAGAATCAAACTCTTGCGTGCTAGAAGAGCCACGCGAGCTAATTCGTGTTCTACTGTGCCAAATGGGACACGTGAACTAAATTGATTCAAACTCCAGCGTGCTTAGATGATCCACGTGAGTCATTTAGAATGAAGCTTATGCGTGCTAGAAGAGCCACGCGAGCTAATTCGTTTTCTATCGTTCCAAACGGGACTCGTGAACTAAATTGATTCAAACTCCAGCGTGCTCAGATGAGCCACGTGAGTTATTTAAAATCAAGCTCTTGCGTGCTAGAAGAGCCATGCGAGCTAATTCGTGTTCTATCGTGCCAAACGGGACACATGAACTAAATTGATTCAAATTCCAACGTGCTCAGATGAGCGACGTGAGTTATTTAGAATGAAGCTCTTGCGCGCTACAAGAGCCACGCGAGCTAATTCATGTTCCATCGTGCCAAACAAGACACGTGAACTAAATTGATTCAAACTCCAACGTGCTCAGATGAGCCATTTGAGTTATTTAGAATCTAGCTCATGCGTGCTAGAAGAGCCACGTGAGCTAATTCGTGTTCTATCGTGCCAAACGGGACACGTGAACTAAATTGATTCAAACTCCAGCGTGCTCAGATGAGCCACGCGAGTTATTTAGAATCAAACTCTTTCGTGCTAGAAGAGCCACGCGAGCTAATTCGTGTTCTATCGTTCCAAACGGGAATCGTGAACTAAATTGATTCAAACTCCAGCGTGCTCAGATGAGCCACGTGAGTTATTTAAAATCAAGCTCTTGCGTGCTAGAAGAGCCACGCGAGCTAATTCGAGTTCTATCGCGCCAAACGGGACACGTGAACTAAATTTATTCAAAATCCAGCGTGCTCAGATGAGGCACATGAGTTATGTAGAATCAAGTACTTGCGTGCTAGAAGAGCCACGTGAGCTAAATCGTGTTCCATCGTGCCAAACGGGACACGTGAACTAAATTGATTCAAACTCCAGTGTGCTCAGATGAGCCACGTGAGTTATTTAAAATCAAGCTCTTGCGTGCTAGAAGAGCCACGCGAGCTAATTCGTGTTCTATCGTGCCAAATGGGACACGTGAACTAAATTGATTCAAACTCCAGCGTGCTTAGATAATCCACGTGAGTCATTTAGAATGAAGCTTATGCGTGCTAGAAGAGCCACGCGAGCTAATTCGTTTTCTATCATTCCAAATGGGACTCGTGAACTAAATTGATTCAAACTCCAGCGTGCTCAGATGAGCCACGTGAGTTATTTAAAATCAAGCTCTTGCGTGCTAGAAGAGCCACGCGAGCTAATTCGTGTTCTATCGTGCCAAACGGGACACATGAACTAAATTGATTCAAATTCCAACGTGCTCAGATGAGCGACGTGAGTTATTTAGAATGAAGCTCTTGCGCGCTAGAAGAGCCACGCGAGCTAATTCCTGTTCCATCGTGCCAAACAAGACACGTGAACTAAATTGATTCAAACTCCAATGTGCTCAGATGAGCCATTTGAGTTATTGAGAATCTAGCTCATGCGTGCTAGAAGAGCCACGTGAGCTAATTCGTGTTCTATCGTGCCAAATGGGACACGTGAACTAAATTGATTCAAACTCCAGCGTGCTCAGATGAGCCACGTGAGTTATTTAGAATCAAACTCTTGCGTGCTAGAAGAGCCACACGAGCTAATTCGTGTTCTATCGTTCCAAACGGGAATCGTGAACTAAATTGATTCAAACTCCAGCGTGCTCAGATGAGCCACGTGAGTTATTTAAAATCAAGCTCTTGCGTGCTAGAAGAGCCACGCGAGCTAATTCGTGTTCTATCGTGCCAAACGGGACACGTGAACTAAGGTGATTCAAACTCTAGCGTGCTCAGATGAGCGACGTGAGTTATTTAGAATCAAGTTCTTGCGTGCTAGAAGAGCCACGTGAGCTAATTCGTGTTCCATCGTGCCAAACGGGACACTTGAACTAAATTGATTAAAACTCCAGCGTGCTCAAATAAGCCACGCGAGTTATTTAGAATCAAGCTCTTCCGTGCTAGAAAAGCCACTCAAGCTAATTCGTATTGTATCTTGCCAAACAGGACACGTGAACTAAATTGATTCAAACTCCAGCGTGCTCAGATGAGCCACGTGAGTTATTTAGAATCAAGCTCTTGCGTGCTAGAAGAGCCACGCGAGCTAATTCGTGTTCTACCGTGCCAAACGGGACACGTGAACTAAATTGATTCCAACTCCAGCGTGCTCAGATGAGCCACGGGAGTTATTCAGAATCAAACTCTTGCGTGCTAGAAGAGCCACGCGAGCTAATTCATGTTCCATCGTGCCAAACAAGACACGTGAACTAAATTGATTCAAACTCCAACGTGCTCAGATGAGCCATTTGAGTTATTTAGAATCTAGCTCATGCGTGCTAGAAGAGCCACGTGAGCTAATTCGTGTTCTATCGTGCCAAATGGGACACATGAACTAAATTGATTCAAACTCCAGCGTGCTCAGATGAGCCACGTGAGTTATTTAGAATCAAACTCTTGCGTGCTAGAAGAGCCACGCGAGCTAATTCGTGTTCTATCGTTCCAAACGGGAATCGTGAACTAAATTTATTCAAAATCCAGCGTGCTTAGATGAGGCACGTGAGTTATGTAGAATCAAGTTCTTGCGTGCTAGAAGAGCCACGTGAGCTAAATCGTGTTCCATCGTGCCAAACGGGACACGAGAACTAAATTGATTCAAACTCCAGTGTGCTCAGATGAGCCACGTGAGTTATTTAAAATCAAGCTCTTGCGTGCTAGAAGAGCCACGCGAGCTAATTCGTGTTCTATCGTGCCAAACGGGACACGTGAACTAAGGTGATTCAAACTCTAGCGTGCTCAGATGAGCGACGTGAGTTATTTAGAATCAAGTTCTTGCGTGCTAGAAGAGCCACGTGAGCTAATTCGTGTTCCATCGTGCCAAACGGGACACTTGAACTAAATTGATTCAAACTCCAGCGTGCTCAAATAAGCCACGCGAGTTATATAGAATCAAGCTCTTGCGTGCTAGAAAAGCCACTCGAGCTAATTCGTATTGTATCTTGCCAAACAGGACACGTGAACTAAATTGATTCAAACTCCAGCGTGCTCAGATGAGCCACGTGAGTTATTTAGAATCAAGCTCTTGCGTGCTAGAAGAGCCACGCGAGCTAATTCGTGTTCTACCGTGCCAAACGGGACACGTGAACTAAATTGATTCCAACTCCAGCGTGCTCAGATGAGCCACGGGAGTTATTTAGAATCAAACTCTTGCGTGCTAGAAGAGCCACGCGAGCTAATTCGTGTTCTACTGTGCCAAATGGGACACGTGAACTAAATTGATTCAAACTCCAGCGTGCTTAGATGATCCACGTGAGTCATTTAGAATGAAGCTTATGCGTGCTAGAAGAGCCACGCGAGCTAATTCGTTTTCTATCGTTCCAAACGGGACTCGTGAACTAAATTGATTCAAACTCCAGCGTGCTCGGATGAGCCACGTGAGTTATTTAAAATCAAGCTCTTGCGTGCTAGAAGAGCCACGCGAGCTAATTCGTGTTCTATCGTGCCAAACGGGACACATGAACTAAATTGATTCAAATTCCAACGTGCTCAGATGAGCGACGTGAGTTATTTAGAATGAAGCTCTTGCGCGCTAGAAGAGCCACGCGAGCTAATTCATGTTCCATCGTGCCAAACAAGACACGTGAACTAAATTGATTCAAACTCCAACGTGCTCAGATGAGCCATTTGAGTTATTTAGAATCTAGCTCATGCGTGCTAGAAGAGCCACGTGAGCTAATTCGTGTTCTATCGTGCCAAATGGGACACGTGAACTAAATTGATTCAAACTTCAGCGTGCTCAGATGAGCCACGTGAGTTATTTAGAATCAAACTCTTGCGTGCTGGAAGAGCCACGCGAGCTAATTCGTGTTCTATCGTGCCAAACAGGACACGTGAACTAAAATGATTCAAACTCCAGCGTGCTTAGATGAGCCACGTGAGTTATTTAGAATCAAACTCTTGCGTGCTAGAAGAGCCACGCGAGCTAATTCGTGTTCTATCGCGCCAAACGGGACACGTGAACTAAATTGATTCAAAATCCAGCGTGCTCAGATGAGGCACGTGAGTTATTTAGAATCAAGTTCTTGTGTGCTAGAAGAGCCACGTGAGCTAATTCGTGTTCCATCGTGCCAAACGGGACACATGAACTAAATTGATTCAAACTCCAACGTGCTAAGATGAGCCACGTGAGTTATTTAGAATCAAGCTCTTGCGTGCTAGAACAGCCACACGAGCTAATTCATGTCCTATCGTGCCTAACGGGACACGTGAACTAAATTGATTCAAACTCCAGCGTGCTTAGATGAGCGACATGAGTTATTTAGAATCAAGCTCTTGCGTGATAGAAGAGCCGCGCGAGCTAATTCATGTTCCATCTTGCCAAACGGGACACGTGAACTAAATTGATTCAAACTCCAACGTGCTCAGATGAGCAACGTGAGTTATTTAGAATGAAGCTCATGCGTGCTAGAAGAGCCACGCGAGCTAATTCGTGTTCTATCGTGCTAAACGGGACAAGTGAAGTAAATTGATTCAAACTCCAGCGTGCTCAGATGAGGCACGTGACTTATTTAAAATCAAGCTCTTGCGTGCTAGAAGAGCCACGCGAGCTAATTCGTGTTCTACCGTGCCATACGGGACACGTGAACTAAATTGATTCCAACTCCAGCGTGCTCAGATGAGCCACGGGAGTTATTTAGAATCAAACTCTTGCGTGCTAGAAGAGCCACGCGAGCTAATTCGTGTTCTACTGTGCCAAATGGGACACGTGAACTAAATTGATTCAAACTCCAGCGTGCTTAGATGATCCACGTGAGTCATTTAGAATGAAGCTTATGCGTGCTAGAAGAGCCACGCGAGCTAATTCGTTTTCTATTGTTCCAAACGGGACTCGTGAACTAAATTGATTCAAACTCTAGCGTGCTCAGATGAGCCACGTGAGTTATTTAAAATCAAGCTCTTGCGTGCTAGAAGAGCCACGCGAGCTAATTCGTGTTCTATCGTGCCAAACGGGACACATGAACTAAATTGATTCAAATTCCAACGTGCTCAGATGAGCCATTTGAGTTATTTAGAATCTAGCTCATGCGTGCTAGAAGAGCCACGTGAGCTAATTCGTGTTCCATCGTGCCAAATGGGACACGTGAACTAAATTGATTCAAACTCCAGCGTGCTCAGATGAGCCACGTGAGTTATTTAGAATCAAACTCTTGCGTGCTAGAAGAGCCACGCGAGCTAATTCGTGTTCTATCGTTCCAAACGGAAATCGTGAACTAAATTGATTCAAACTCCAGCGTGCCCAGATGAGCCACGTGAGTTATTTAAAATCAAGCTCTTGCGTGCTAGAAGAGCCACGCGAGCTAATTCGAGTTCTATCGCGCCAAACGGGACACGTGAACTAAATTTATTCAAAATCCAGCGTGCTCAGATGAGGCACGTGAGTTATGTAGAATCAAGTTCTTGCGTGCTAGAAGAGCCACGTGAGCTAAATCGTGTTCCATCGTGCCAAACGGGACACGTGAACTAAAATGATTCAAACTCCAGTGTGCTCAGATGAGCCACGTGAGTTATTTAAAATCAAGCTCTTGCGTGCTAGAAGAGCCACGCGAGCTAATTCGTGTTCTATCGTGCCAAACGGGACACGTGAACTAAGGTGATTCAAACTCTAGCGTGCTCAGATGAGCGACGTGAGTTATTTAGAATCAAGTTCTTGCGTGCTAGAAGAGCCACGTGAGCTAATTCGTGTTCCATCGTGCCAAACGGGACACTTGAACTAAATTGATTCAAACTCCAGCATGTTCAAATAAGCCATGCGAGTTATTTAGAATCAAGCTCTTGCGTGCTAGAAAAGCCACTCGAGCTAATTCGTATTGTATCTTGCCAAACAGGACACGTGAACTAAATTGATTCAAACTCCAGCGTGCTCAGATGAGCCACGTGAGTTATTTAGAATCAAGCTCTTGCGTGCTAGAAGAGCCACGCGAGCTAATTCGTGTTCTACCATGCCAAACGGGACACGTGAACTAAATTGATTCCAACTCCAGCGTGCTCAGATGAGCCACGGGAGTTATTTAGAATCAAACTCTTGCGTGCTAGAAGAGCCACGCGAGCTAATTCGTGTTCTACTGTGCCAAATGGGACACGTGAACTAAATTGATTCAAACTCCAGCGTGCTTAGATGATCCACGTGAGTCATTTAGAATGAAGCTTATGCGTGCTAGAAGAGCCACGCGAGCTAATTCGTTTTCTATCGTTCCAAACCGGACTCGTGAACTAAATTGATTCAAACTCCAGCGTGCTCAGATGAGCCACGTGAGTTATTTAAAATCAAGTTCTTGCGTGCTAGAAGAGCCACGCGAGCTAATTCGTGTTCTATCGTGCCAAACGGGACACATGAATTAAATTGATTCAAATTCCAACGTGCTCAGATGAGCGACGTGAGTTATTTAGAATGAAGCTCTTGCGCGCTAGAAGAGCCACGCGAGCTAATTCATGTTCCATCGTGCTAAACAAGACACGTGAACTAAATTGATTCAAACTCCAACGTGCTCAGATGAGCCATTTGAGTTATTTAGAATCTAGCTCATGCGTGCTAGAAGAGCCACGTGAGCTAATTCGTGTTCTATCGTGCCAAACAGGACACGTGAACTAAATTGATTCAAACTCCAGCGTGCTTAGATGAGCCACGTGAGTTATTTAGAATCAAACTCTTGCGTGCTAGAAGAGCCACGCGAGCTAATTCGTGTTCTACCGTGCCATACGGGACACGTGAACTAAATTGATTCCAACTCCAGCGTGCTCAGATGAGCCACGGGAGTTATTTAGAATCAAACTCTTGCGTGCTAGAAGAGCCACGCGAGCTAATTCGTGTTCTACTGTGCCAAATGGGACACGTGAACTAAATTGATTCAAACTCCAGCGTGCTTAGATGATCCACGTGAGTCATTTAGAATGAAGCTTATGCGTGCTAGAAGAGCCACGCGAGCTAATTCGTTTTCTATTGTTCCAAACGGGACTCGTGAACTAAATTGATTCAAACTCTAGCGTGCTCAGATGAGCCACGTGAGTTATTTAAAATCAAGCTCTTGCGTGCTAGAAGAGCCACGCGAGCTAATTCGTGTTCTATCGTGCCAAACGGGACACATGAACTAAATTGATTCAAATTCCAACGTGCTCAGATGAGCGGCGTGAGTTATTTAGAATGAAGCTCTTGCGCGCTAGAAGAGCCACGCGAGCTAATTCATGTTCCATCGTGCCAAACAAGACACGTGAACTAAATTGATTCAAACTCCAACGTGCTCAGATGAGCCATTTGAGTTATTTAGAATTTAGCTCATGCGTGCTAGAAGAGCCACGTGAGCTAATTCGTGTTCTATCGTGCCAAATGGGACACGTGAACTAAATTGATTCAAACTCCAGCGTGCTCAGATGAGCCACGTGAGTTATTTAAAATCAAGCTCTTGCGTGCTAGAAGAGCCACGCGAGCTAATTCGAGTTCTATCGCGCCAAACGGGACACGTGAACTAAATTTATTCAAAATCCAGCGTGCTCAGATGAGGCACGTGAGTTATGTAGAATCAAGTTCTTGCGTGCTAGAAGAGCCACGTGAGCTAAATCGTGTTCCAGCGTGCCAAACGGGACACGTGAACTAAATTGATTCAAACTCCAGTGTGCTCAGATGAGCCACGTGAGTTATTTAAAATCAAGCTCTTGCGTGCTAGAAGAGCCACGCGAGCTAATTCGTGTTCTATCGTGCCAAACGGGACACGTGAACTAAGGTGATTCAAACTCTAGCGTGCTCAGATGAGCGACGTGAGTTATTTAGAATCAAGTTCTTGCGTGCTAGAAGAGCCACGTGAGCTAATTCGTGTTCCATCGTGCCAAACGGGACACTTGAACTAAATTGATTCAAACTCCAGCGTGCTCAAATAAGCCACGCGAGTTATTTAGAATCAAGCTCTTGCGTGCTAGAAAAGCCACTCGAGCTAATTCGTATTGTATCTTGCCAAAAAGGACACGTGAACTAAATTGATTCAAACTCCAGCGTGCTCAGATGAGCCACGTGAGTTATTTAGAATCAAGCTCTTGCGTGCTAGAAGAGCCACGCGAGCTAATTCGTGTTCTACCGTGCCAAACGGGACACGTGAACTAAATTGATTCCAACTCCAGCGTGCTCAAATGAGCCACGGGAGTTATTTAGAATCAAACTCTTGCGTGCTAGAAGAGCCACGCGAGCTAATTCGTGTTCTACTGTGCCAAATGGGACACATGAACTAAATTGATTCAAACTCCAGCGTGCTTAGATTATCCACGTGAGTCATTTAGAATGAAGCTTATGCGTGCCAGAAGAGCCACGCGAGCTAATTCGTTTTCTATCGTTCCAAACGGGACTCGTGAACTAAATTGATTCAAACTCCAGCGTGCTCAGATGAGCCACGTGAGTTATTTAAAATCAAGTTCTTGCGTGCTAGAAGAGCCACGCGAGCTAATTCGTGTTCTATCGTGCCAAACGGGACACATGAACTAAATTGATTCAATTTCCAACGTGCTCAGATGAGCGACGTGAGTTATTTAGAATGAAGCTCTTGCGCGCTAGAAGAGCCACGCGAGCTAATTCATGTTCCATCGTGCCAAATAAGACACGTGAACTAAATTGATTCAAACTCCAACGTGCTCAGATGAGCCATTTGAGTTATTTAGAATCTAGCTCATGCGTGCTAGAAGAGCCACGTTAGCTAATTCGTGTTCTATCGTGCCAAATGGGACACGTGAACTAAATTGATTCAAACTCCAGCGTGCTCAGATGAGCCACGTGAGTTATTTAGAATCAAACTCTTGCGTGCTAGAAGAGCCACGCGAGCTAATTCGTGTTCTATCGTGCCAAACAGGACACGTGAACTAAATTGATTCAAACTCCAGCGTGCTCAGATGAGCAACGTGAGTTATTTAGAATGAAGCTCATGCGTGCTAGAAGAGCCACGCGAGCTAATTCGTGTTCTATCGTGCTAAACGGGACAAGTGAACTAAATTGATTCAAACTCCAGCGTGCTCAGATGAGGCACGTGACTTATTTAAAATCAAGCTCTTGCGTGCTAGAAGAGCCACGCGAGCTAATTCTTGTTCTATCGTGCCAAACGAAGACACGTGAACTAAGGTGATTCAATCTCTAGCGTGCTCAGATGAGCCACATGAGTTATTTAGAATCAAACTCTTGCGTGCTAGAAGAGCCACGCGAGCTAATTCGTGTTCTACCGTGCCAAACGGGACACGTGAACTAAATTGATTCAAACTCCAGCATGCTCAGATGAGCCACTGGAGTTATTTAGAATCAAACTCTTGCGTGCTAGAAGAGCCACGCGAGCTAATTCGTGTTCTATCATGCCAAACGGGACACGTGAACTAAATTGATTCAAAATCCAGCGTGCTCAAATAAGGCACGTGAGTTATTTATAATCATGTTCTTGCTTGCTAGAAGAGCCACGTGACCTAATTCGTGTTCCATCGAACCAAACGGGACACATGAACTAAATGGATTCAAACTACAGCGTGCTCAGATGAGCCACGTGAGTTATTTAGAATCAAGCTCTTGCCTGCTAGAAGAGCCACGCGAGCTAATTCATGTTCTATCGTGCCAAACAGGACACGTGAACTAAAATGATTCAACGTCTAGCGTGCTCAGATGAGCCACATGAGTTATTTAGAATCAAACTCTTGCGTGATAAAAGAGCCACGCGAGCTAATTCGTGTTCTATCATGCCAAACGGGACACGTGAACTAATTTGATTCAAACTCTAGCGTGCTCAGATGAGCCACGTGAGTTATTTAGAATCAAACTCTTGCGTGCTACAAGAGCCACGCGAGCTAATGCGTGTTCTATCGTGCCAAACGGGACACGTGAACTAAATTGATTCAAACTCCACTGTGCTTAGACGAGCAACGTGAGTTATTTAGAATCAAGCTCTTGCCTGCTAGAAGAGTCACGCGAGCTAATTCGTGTTCCATTGTGCAAAATGGGACACGTGAACTAAATTGATTCAAACTCCAACGTGCTCAGATGAGCCACGCGAGTTATTTAGAGTCAGTCTCATGCGTGCTAGAAGAGCCACGCGAGCTAATTCGTGTTGTATCGTACCAAACGGGACGTCGTGAACTAAATTGATTCAAACTCCAGCGTGCTCAGATGAGGCACGTGAGTTATTTAGAATCAAGCTCTTGCGTGCTTGAAGAGCCACGCGAGCTAATTCGTGTTCTACCGTGCCGAACGGGACACGTGAACTAAATTGATTCAAACTCTAGCGTGCTCAGATGAGTCACGGGAGTTATTTAGAATCAAACTCTAGCGTCCTAGAAGAGCCACGCGAGCTAATTCGTATTCTATCGTGCCAAACGGGACGCGTGAACTAAATTGATTCAAACTCCAGTGTGCTCAGATGATCCACGTGAGTTATTTAGAATGAAGATTATGCGTGCTAGAAGAGCACGCGAGCTAATTCTTGTTCTATCGTGCGAAACGAGACACGTGAACTAAATTATTCAAACTCCAGCGTGCTCAGATGAGGCACGTGACTTATTTAAAATCAAACTCTTGCGTGCTAGATGAGCCACGCGAGCTAATTCTTGTTCTATCGTGCCGAACGGGACACGTGAACTAAGGTGATTCAAACTCTATCGTGCTCGGATGAGCCACGTCAGTTATTTAGAATCAAACTCTTGCGTGCTAGAAGAGCCACGCGAGCTAATTCGTGTTCTACCGTGCCAAACGGGACACGTGAACTAAATTGATTCAAACTCCAGCGTGCTCCGATGAACCACGAGAGTTATTTAGAATCAAACTCTTGCGTGCTAGAAGAGCAACGCGAGCTAATTCGTGTTCTATCGTGCCAAACAGGACACGTGAACTAAATTGATTCAAACGCCAGCGTGATCAGATGAGCCACGTGAGTTATTTAAAATCAAGCTCTTGCGTGCTAAAAGAGCCACGCGAGCTAATTCGTGTTCTATCATGCCAAATGGGACACGTGAACTAAATTGATTCAAAATCCATTGTGCTCAAATAAGGCACGTCAGTTATTTAGAATCAAGTTCTTGCGTGCTAGAAGAGCCACGTGAGCTAATTCGTGTTCCATCGAGCCAAACGGGACACATGAACTAAATTGATTCAAACTCCAGCGTGCTCAGATGAGCCACGTGAGTTATTTAGAATCAAGCTCTTGCGTGCTAGAAGAGCCACGCGAGCTAATTCATTTCTATCGTGCCAAACAGGACACGAAACTAAAATGATTCAAACTCTAGCGTACTCAGATGAGCCTCGTGAGTTATTTAGAATCAAAATCTTGCGTGCTAGTGGAGCCACGCGAGCTAATTCATGTTCTATCATGCCAAATGGGACACGTGAACTAAATTGATTCAAACTCCAACGTGCTCAGATGAGCCACGTGAGTTATTTAGAATCAAACTCTTGCGTGCTAAAAGAGCCACGCCAGCTAATTCGTGTTCTATCATGCCAAAAAGGACACATGAACTAAATCGATTCAAACTCCACCGTGCTCAGATGAGCCACGTGAGTTATTTAGAATCAAACTCTTGCGTGCTACAAGAGCCACGCGAGCTAATTCGTGTTCTATCGTGCCAAACGGGACACGTGAACTAAATTGATTCAAACTCCACTGTGCTTAGACGAGCAACGTGAGTTATTTAGAATCAAGCTCTTGCCAGCTAGAAGAGTCACGCGAGCTAATTCGTGTTCCATTGTGCAAAATGGGACACGTGAACTAAATTGATTCAAACTCCAACGTGCTCAGATGAGCCACGCGAGTTATTTAGAGTCAATCTCATGCGTGCTAGAAGAGCCACGCGAGCTAATTCGTGTTGTATCGTACCAAACGGGACGTCGTGAACTAAATTGATTCAAACTCCAGCGTGCTCAGATGAGGCACGTGAGTTATTTAGAATCAAGCTCTTGCGTGCTTGAAGAGCCACGCGAGCTAATTCGTGTTCTACCGTGCCGAACGGGACACGTGAACTAAATTGATTCAAACTCTAGCGTGCTCAGATGAGTCACGGGAGTTATTTAGAATCAAACTCTAGCGTGCTAGAAGAGCCACGCGAGCTATTTCGTATTCTATCGTGCCAAACGGGGCGCGTGAACTAAATTGATTCAAACTCCAGCGTGCTCAGATGATCCACGTGAGTTATTTAGAATGAAGATTATGCGTGCTAGAAGAGCACGCGAGCTAATTCTTGTTCTATCGTGCGAAACGAGACACGTGAACTAAATTATTCAAACTCCAGCGTGCTCAGATGAGGCACGTGACTTATTTAAAATCAAACTCTTGCGTGCTAGATGAGCCACGCGAGCTAATTCTTGTTCTATCGTGCCGAACGGGACACGTGAACTAAGGTGATTCAAACTCTATCGTGCTCGGATGAGCCACGTCAGTTATTTAGAATCAAACTCTTGCGTGCTAGAAGAGCCACGCGAGCTAATTCGTGTTCTACCGTGCCAAACGGGACACGTGAACTAAATTGATTCAAACTCCAGCGTGCTCCGATGAACCACGGGAGTTATTTAGAATCAAACTCTTGCGTGCTAGAAGAGCAACGCGAGCTAATTCGTGTTCTATCGTGCCAAACAGGACACGTGAACTAAATTGATTCAAACGCCAGCGTGATCAGATGAGCCACGTGAGTTATTTAAAATCAAGCTCTTGCGTGCTAAAAGAGCCACGCGAGCTAATTCGTGTTCTATCATGCCAAATGGGACACGTGAACTAAATTGATTCAAAATCCATTGTGCTCAAATAAGGCACGTCAGTTATTTAGAATCAAGTTCTTGCGTGCTAGAAGAGCCACGTGAGCTAATTCGTGTTCCATCGAGCCAAACGGGACACATGAACTAAATTGATTCAAACTCCAGCGTGCTCAGATGAGCCACGTGAGTTATTTAGAATCAAGCTCTTGCGTGCTAGAAGAGCCACGCGAGCTAATTCATTTCTATCGTGCCAAACAGGACACGAAACTAAAATGATTCAAACTCTAGCGTGCTCAGATGAGCCTCGTGAGTTATTTAGAATCAAAATCTTGCGTGCTAGTGGAGCCACGCGAGCTAATTCATGTTCTATCATGCCAAACGGGACACGTGAACTAAATTGATTCAAACTCCAACGTGCTCAGATGAGCCACGTGAGTTATTTAGAATCAAACTCTTGCGTGCTAAAAGAGCCACGCCAGCTAATTCGTGTTCTATCATGCCAAAAAGGACACATGAACTAAATCGATTCAAACTCCACCGTGCTCAGATGAGCCACGTGAGTTATTTAGAATCAAACTCTTGCGTGCTACAAGAGCCACGCGAGCTAATTCGTGTTCTATCGTGCAAAATGGGACACGTGAACTAAATTGATTCAAACTCCAGCGTGCTTAGACAAGCCACGTGAGTTATTTAGAATCAAGCTCTACGTGCTAGAAGAGCCACGAGGCTAATTCGTGTTCCATCGTGCAAAACGGGACACGTGAACTAAATTGATTCAAACTCCAGCGTGCTCTGATGAGCCACACGAGTTATTAAGAGTCAAGCTCATGCGTGCTAGAAGAGCCACGCGAGCTAATTCGTGTTGTATCGTGCCAAACGAGACACGTGAACTAAATTGATTCAAACTCCAGCGTGCTCAGATGAGCCACGTGAGTTATTTAGAATCAAGCTCTTGCCTGCTAGAAGGGCCATGCGAGCTAATTTGTGTTCTACCGTGTCAAACGGGCAAGTGAACTAAATTGATTCAAACTCCAGCGTACTCAGATGAGCCACGGGTGTTATTTAGAATCAAACTCTAGCGTGCTAGAAGAGCCACGCGAGCTAATTCGTCTTCTATCGTGCCAAACGGGACACGTGAACTAAATTGATTCGAATTCCAGCGTGCTCAGATGAGCCACGTGAGTTATTTAAAATCAAGCTCTTGCGTGCTAGAAGAGTCATGCGAGCTAATTCGTGTTCTATCGTGCCAAACGGGACACGTGAACTAAGATGATTCAAACTCTAGCGTGCTCAGATGAGCCACGTGAGTTATTTAGAATCAAACTCTTGCGTGCTAGAAGAGCCACGCGAGCTAATTCGTTTTCTATCGTGCCACACGGGACACGTGAACTAAATTGATTCAAAATTCAATGTGCTCAAATGAGGCACGTGAGATATTTAGAATCAAGTTCTTGCGTGGTAGAAGAGCCACGTGAGCTAATTCGTGTTCCATCGTGCCAAACGAGACACGTGAACTAAATTGATTCAAACTCCAGCGTGCTCAGATGAGCCACGTGAGTTATTTAGTATCAAGCTCTTGCGTGCTAGAACTGCCACGCGAGCTAATTCGTGTTCTATCGTGCCAAACGGGACACGTGAACTAAATTGATTCAAACTCCAGTGCGCTTAGATGAGCCACGCGAGTTATTTAGAATCAAGCTCTTGCGTGCTAGAAGAGCCACGCGAGCTAATTCGTGTTCTACCGTGCCAAACGGGACACGTGAACTAAATTGATTCCAACTCCAGCGTGCTCAGATGAGCCATGGGAGTTATTTAGGATCAAACTCTTGCGTGCTAGAAGAGCCACGCGAGCTAATTCGTGTTCTACTGTGCCAAATGGGACACGTGAACTAAATTGATTCAAACTCCAGCGTGCTCAGATGATCCACGTGAGTCATTTAGAATGAAGCTTATGCGTGCTAGAAGAGCCACGCGAGCTAATTCGTGTTCTATCGTTCCAAACGGGACTCGTGAACTAAATTGATTCAAACTCCAGTGTGCTCAGATGAGCCACGTGAGTTATTTAAAATCAAGCTCTTGCGTGCTAGAAGAGCCACGCGAGCTAATTCGTGTTCTATCGTGCCAAACGGGACACATGAACTAAATTGATTCAAACTCCAACGTGCTCAGATGAGCGACGTGAGTTATTTAGAATGAAGCTCTTGCGCGCTAGAAGAGCCACGCGAGCTAATTCATGTTCCATCGTGCCAAACAGGACACGTGAACTAAATTGATTCAAACTCCAACGTGCTCAGATGAGCCATGTGAGTTATTTAGAATCTAGCTCATGCATGCTAGAAGAGCCACGTGAGCTAATTCGTGTTCTATCGTGCCAAATGGGACACGTGAACTAAATTGATTCAAACTCCAGCGTGCTCAGATGAGCCACGTGAGTTATTTAGAATCAAACTCTTGCGTGCTAGAAGAGCCACGCGAGCTAATTCGTGTTCTATCGTGCCAAACAAGACACGTGAACTAAATTGATTCAAACTCCAGCGTGCTTAGATGAGCCACGTGAGTTTTTTAGAATCAAACTCTTGCGTGCTAGAAGAGCCACGCGAGCTAATTCGTGTTATATCGCGCCAAACGGGACACGTGAACTAAATTGATACAAAATCCAGCGTGCTCAGATGAGCCACGTGAGTTAATTAGAATCAAGCTCTTGCGTGCTAGAAGAGCCACGCGAGCTAATTCATTTCTATCGTGCCAAACAGGACACGAAACTAAAATGATTCAAACTCTAGCGTGCTCAGATGAGCCTCGTGAGTTATTTAGAATCAAAATCTTGCGTGCTAGTGGAGCCACGCGAGCTAATTCATGTTCTATCATGCCAAACGGGACACGTGAACTAAATTGATTCAAACTCCAACGTGCTCAGATGAGCCACGTGAGTTATTTAGAATCAAACTCTTGCGTGCTAAAAGAGCCACGCCAGCTAATTCGTGTTCTATCATGCCAAAAAGGACACATGAACTAAATCGATTCAAACTCCAGCGTGCTCAGATGAGCCACGTGAGTTATTTAGAATCAAACTCTGGCGTGCTACAAGAGCCACGCGAGCTAATTCGTGTTCTATCGTGCAAAATGGGACACATCAACTAAATTGATTCAAACTCCAGCGTGCTTAGACAAGCCACGTGAGTTATTTAGAATCAAGCTCTACGTGCTAGAAGAGCCACGCGGCTAATTCGTGTTCCATCGTGCAAAATGGGACACGTGAACTAAATTGATTCAAACTCCAGCGTGCTCTGATGAGCCACACGAGTTATTAAGAGTCAAGCTCATGCGTGCTAGAAGAGCCACGCGAGCTAATTCGTGTTGTATCGTGCCAAACGAGACACGTGAACTAAATTGATTCAAACTCCAGCGTGCTCAGATAAGCCACGTGAGTTGTTTAGAATCAAGCTCTTGCCTGCTAGAAGAGCCATGCGAGCTAATTTGTGTTCTACCGTGTCAAACGGGCAAGTGAACTAAATTGATTCAAACTCCAGCGTACTCAGATGAGCCACGGGAGTTATTTAGAATCAAACTCTAGCGTGCTTAAAGAGCCACGCGAGCTAATTCGTCTTCTATCGTGCCAAACGGGACACGTGAACTAAATTGATTCGAATTCCAGCGTGCTCAGATGAGCCACGTGAGTTATTTAAAATCAAGCTCTTGCGTGCTAGAAGAGCCATGCGAGCTAATTCGTGTTCTATCGTGCCAAACGGGACACGTGAACTAAGATGATTCAAACTCTAGCGTGCTCAGATGAGCCACGTGAGTTATTTAGAATCAAACTTTTGCGTGCTAGAAGAGCCACGCGAGCTAATTCGTTTTCTATCGTGCCACACGGGACACGTGAACTAAATTAATTCAAAATTCAATGTGCTCAAATGAGGCACGTGAGATATTTAGAATCAAGTTCTTGCGTGGTAGAAGAGCCACGTGAGCTAATTCGTGTTCCATCGTGCCAAACGAGACACATGAACTAAATTGATTCAAACTCCAGCGTGCTCAGATGAGCCACGTGAGTTATTTAGTATCAAGCTCTTGCGTGCTAGAACTGCCAAGCGAGCTAATTCGTGTTCTATCGTGCCAAACGGGACACGTGAACTAAATTGATTCAAACTCCAGTGTGCTTAGATGAGCCACGCAAGTTATTTAGAATCAAGCTCTTGCGTGCTAGAAGAGCCACGCGAGCTAATTCGTGTTCTACCGTGCCAAACGGGACACGTGAACTAAATTGATTCCAACTCAAGCGTGCTCAGATGAGCCATGGGAGTTATTTAGGATCAAACTCTTGCGTGCTAGAAGAGCCACGCGAGCTAATTCGTGTTCTACTGTGCCAAATGGGACACGTGAACTAAATTGATTCAAACTCCAGCGTGCTCAGATGATCCACGTGAGTCATTTAGAATGAAGCTTATGCGTGCTAGAAGAGCCACGCGAGCTAATTCGTGTTCTATCATTCCAAACGGGACTCGTGAACTAAATTGATTCAAACTCCAGCGTGCTCAGATGAGACACGTGAGTTATTTAAAATCAAGCTCTTGCGTGCTAGAAGAGCCACGCGAGCTAATTCGTGTTCTATCGTGCCAAACGGGACACATGAACTAAATTGATTCAAACTCCAACGTGCTCAGATGAGCGACGTGAGTTATTTAGAATGAAGCTCTTGCGCGCTAGAAGAGCCGCGCGAGCTAATTCGTGTTCTATCGTGCCAAACAAGACACGTGAACTAAATTGATTCAAACTCCAGCGTGCTTAGATGAGCCACGTGAGTTTTTTAGAATCAAACTCTTGCGTGCTAGAAGAGCCACGCGAGTTAATTCGTGTTATATCGCGCCAAACGGGACACGTGAACTAAGTTGATTCAAAATCCAGCGTGCTCAGATGAGGCACGTGAGTTATTTACAATAAAGTTCTTGCGTGCTAGAAGAGCCACGTGAGCTAAATCGTGTTCCATCGTCCCAAACGGGACACGTGAACTAAATTGATTCAAACTCCAGCGTGCTCAGATGAGCCACGTGAGTTATTTAAAATCAATCTCTTGCGTGCTAGAAGAGCCACGCGAGCTAATTCGTGTTCTATCGTGCCAAACGGGACACGTGAACTAAGGTGATTCAAACTCTAGCGTGCTCAGATGAGCGACGTGAGTTATTTAGAATCAAGTTCTTGCTTGCTAGAAGAGCCACGTGAGCTTATTCGTGTTCCATCGTGCCAAACGGGACATTTGAACTAAATTGATACAAACTCCAGCGTGCTCAAATAAGCCACGCGAGTTATTTAGAATCAAGCTCTTGCGTGCTAGAAAAGCCACTCGAGCTAATTCGTATTGTATCTTGCCAAACAGGACACGTGAACTAAATTGATTCAAACTCCAGCGTGCTCAGATGAGCCACGTGAGTTATTTAGAATCAAGCTCTTGCGTCCTAGAAGAGCCACGCGAGCTAATTCGTGTTCTACCGTGCCATACGGGACACGTGAACTAAATTGATTCCAACTCCAGCGTGCTCAGATGAGCCACGGGAGTTATTTAGAATCAAACTCTTGCGTGCTAGAAGAGCCACGCGAGCTAATTCGTGTTCTACTGTGCCAAATGGGACACGTGAACTAAATTGATTCAAACTCCAGCGTGCTTAGATGATCCACGTGAGTCATTTAGAATGAAGCTTATGCGTGCTAGAAGAGCCACGCGAGCTAATTCGTGTTCTATCGTTCCAAACGGGAATCGTGAACTAAATTGATTCAAACTCCAGCGTGCTTAGATGAGCCACGTGAGTTATTTAAAATCAAGCTCTTGCGTGCTAGAAGAGCCACGCGAGCTAATTCGAGTTCTATCGCGCCAAACGGGACACGTGAACTAAATTTATTCAAAATCCAGCGTGCTCAGATGAGGCACGTGAGTTATGTAGAATCAAGTTCTTGCGTGCTAGAAGAGCCACGTGAGCTAAATCGTGTTCCATCGTGCCAAACGGGACACGTGAACTAAATTGATTCAAACGCCAGTGTGCTCAGATGAGCCACGTGAGTTATTTAAAATCAAGGTCTTGCGTGCTAGAAGAGCCACGCGAGCTAATTCGTGTTCTATCGTGCCAAACGGGACACGTGAACTAAGGTGATTCAAACTCTAGCGTGCTCAGATGAGCGACGTGAGTTATTTAGAATCAAGTTCTTGCGTGCTAGAAGAGCCACGTGAGCTAATTCGTGTTCCATCGTGCCAAACGGGACACTTGAACTAAATTGATTCAAACTCCAGCGTGCTCAAATAAGCCACGCGAGTTATTTAGAATCAAGCTCTTGCGTGCTAGAAAAGCCACTCGAGCTAATTCGTATTGTATCTTGCCAAACAGGACACGTGAACTAAATTGATTCAAACTCCAGCGTGCTCAGATGAGCCACGTGAGTTATTTAGAATCAAGCTCTTGCGTGCTAGAAGAGCCACGCGAGCTAATTCGTGTTCTACCGTGCCAAACGGGACACGTGAACTAAATTGATTCCAACTCCAGCGTGCTCAGATGAGCCACGGGAGTTATTTAGAATCAAACTCTTGCGTGCTAGAAGAGCCACGCGAGCTAATTCGTGTTCTACTGTGCCAAATGGGACACGTGAACTAAATTGATTCAAACTCCAGCGTGCTTAGATGATCCACGTGAGTCATTTAGAATGAAGCTTATGCGTGCTAGAAGAGCCACGCGAGCTAATTCGTTTTCTATCGTTCGAAACGGGACTCGTGAACCAAATTGATTCAAACTCCAGCGTGCTCAGATGAGCCACGTGAGTTATTTAAAATCAAGCTCTTGCGTGCTAGAAGAGCCACGCGAGCTAATTCGTGTTCTATCGTGCTAAACGGGACACATGAACTAAATTGATTCAAATTCCAACGTGCTCAGATGAGCGACGTGAGTTATGTAGAATGAAGCTCTTGCGCGCTAGAAGAGCCATGCGAGCTAATTCATGTTCCATCGTGCCAAACAAGACACGTGAACTAAATTGATTCAAACTCCAACGTGCTCAGATGAGCCATTTGAGTTATTTAGAATCTAGCTCATGCGTGCTAGAAGAGCCACGTGAGCTAATTCGTGTTCTATCGTGCCAAATGGGACACGTGAACTAAATTGATTCAAACTCCAGCGTGCTCAGATGAGCCACGTGAGTTATTTAGAATCAAACTCTTGCGTGCTAGAAGAGCCACGCGAGCTAATTCGTGTTCTATCGTTCCAAACGGGAATCGTGAACTAAATTGATTCAAACTCCAGCGTGCTCAGATGAGCCACGTGAGTTATTTAAAATCAAGCTCTTGCGTGCTAGAAGAGCCACGCGAGCTAATTCGAGTTCTATTGCGCCAAACGGGACACGTGAACTAAATTTATTCAAAATCCAGCGTGCTCAGATGAGGCACGAGAGTTATGTAGAATCAAGTTCTTGCGTGCTAGAAGAGCCACGTGAGCTAAATCGTGTTCCATCGTGCCAAACGGGACACGTGAACTAAATTGATTCAAACTCCAGTGTGCTTAGATGAGCCACGTGAGTTATTTAAAATCAAGCTCTAACGTGCTAGAAGAGTCACGCGAGCTAATTCGTGTTCTATCGTGCCAAACGGGACACGTGAACCAAGGTGATTCAAACTCTAGCGTGCTCAGATGAGCGACGTGAGTTATTTAGAATCAAGTTCTTGCGTGCTAGAAGAGCCACGTGAGCTAATTCGTGTTCCATCGTGCCAAACGGGACACTTGAACTAAATTGATTCAAACTCCAGCGTGCTCAAATAAGCCACGCGAGTTATTTAGAATCAAGCTCTTGCGTGCTAGAAAAGCCACTCGAGCTAATTCGTATTGTATCTTGCCAAACAGGACACGTGAACTAAATTGATTCAAACTCCAGCGTGCTTAGATGAGCCACGTGAGTTATTTAGAATCAAGCTCTTGCGTGCTAGAAGAGCCACGCGAGCTAATTCGTGTTCTACCGTGCCAAACGGGACACGTGAACTAAATTGATTCCAACTCCAGCGTGCTCAGATGAGCCACGGGAGTTATTTAGAATCAAACTCTTGCGTTCTAGAAGAGCCACGCGAGCTAATTCGTGTTCTACTGTGCCAAATGGGACACGTGAACTAAATTGATTCAAACTCCAGCGTGCTTAGATGATCCACGTGAGTCATTTAGAATGAAGCTTATGCGTGCTAGAAGAGCCACGCGAGCTAATTCGTTTTCTATCGTTCCAAACGGGAATCGTGAACTAAATTGATTCAAACTCCAGCGTGCTTAGATGAGCCACGTGAGTTATTTAAAATCAAGCTCTTGCGTGCTAGAAGAGCCACGCGAGCTAATTCGAGTTCTATCGCGCCAAACGGGACACGTGAACTAAATTTATTCAAAATCTAGCGTGCTCAGATGAGGCACGTGAGTTATGTAGAATCAAGTTCTTGCGTGCTAGAAGAGCCACGTGAGCTAAATCGTGTTCCATCGTGCCAAACGGGACACGTGAACTAAATTGATTCAAACTCCAGTGTGCTCAGATGAGCCACGTGAGTTATTTAAAATCAAGCTCTTGCGTGCTAGAAGAGCCACGCGAGCTAATTCGTGTTCTATCGTGCAAAACGGGACACGTGAACTAAGGTGATTCAAACTCTAGCGTGCTCAGATGAGCGACGTGAGTTATTTAGAATCAAGTTCTTGCGTGCTAGAAGAGCCACGTGAGCTAATTCGTGTTCCATCGTGCCAAACGGGACACTTGAACTAAATTGATTCAAACTCCAGCGTGCTCAAATAAGCCACGCGAGTTATTTAGAATCAAGCTCTTGCGTGCTAGAAAAGCCACTCGAGCTAATTCGTATTGTATCTTGCCAAACAGGACACGTGAACTAAATTGATTCAAACTCCAGCGTGCTCAGATGAGCGACGTGAGTTATTTAGAATCAAGCTCTTGCGTGCTAGAAGAGCCACGCGAGCTAATTCGTGTTCTACCGTGCCAAACGAGACACGTGAACTAAATTGATTCCAACTCCAGCGTGCTCAGATGAGCCACGGGAGTTATTTAGAATCAAACTCTTGCGTGCTAGAAGAGCCACGCGAGCTAATTCGTGTTCTACTGTGTCAAATGGGACACGTGAACTAAATTCATTCAAACTCCAGCGTGCTTAGATGATCCACGTGAGTCATTTAGAATGAAGCTTATGCGTGCTAGAAGAGCCACGCGAGCTAATTCGTTTTCTATCGTTCCAAACGGGACTCGTGAACTAAATTGATTAAAACTCCAGCGTGCTCAGATGAGCCACGTGAGTTATTTAAAATCAAGCTCTTGCGTGCTAGAAGAGCCACGCGAGCTAATTCGTGTTCTATCGTGCCAAACGGGACACATGAACTAAATTGATTCAAATTCCAACGTGCTCAGATGAGCGACGTGAGTTATTTAGAATGAAGCTCTTGCGCGCTAGAAGAGCCACGCGAGCTAATTCATGTTCCATCGTGCCAAACAAGACACGTGAACTAAATTGATTCAAACTCCAACGTGCTCAGATGAGCCATTTGAGTTATTTAGAATCTAGCTCATGCGTGCTAGAAGAGCCACGTGAGCTAATTCGTGTTCTATCGTGCCAAATGGGACACGTGAACTAAATTGATTCAAACTCCAGCGTGCTCAGATGAGCCACGTGAGTTATTTAAAATCAAGCTCTTGCGTGCTAGAAGAGCCACGCGAGCTAATTCGTGTTCTATCGTGCCAAACGGGACACATTAACTAAATTGATTCAAATTCCAACGTGCTCAGATGAGCGACGTGAGTTATTTAGAATGAAGCTCTTGCGCGCTAGAAGAGCCACGCGAGCTAATTCATGTTCCATCGTGCCAAACAAGACACGTGAACTAAATTGATTCAAACTCCAACGTGCTCAGATGAGCCATTTGAGTTATTTAGAATCTAGCTCATGCGTGCTAGAAGAGCCACGTGAGCTAATTCGTGTTCTATCGTGCCAAATGGGACACGTGAACTAAATTGATTCAAACTCCAGCGTGCTCAGATGAGCCACGTGAGTTATTTAGAATCAAACTCTTGCGTGCTAGAAGAGCCACGCGAGCTAATTCGTGTTCTATCGTTCCAAACGGGAATCGTGAACTAAATTGATTCAAACTCCAGCGTGCTCAGATGAGCCACGTGAGTTATTTAAAATCAAGCTCTTGCGTGCTAGAAGAGCCACGCGAGCTAATTCGAGTTCTATCGCGCCAAACGGGACACATGAACTAAATTTATTCAAAATCCAGCGTGCTCAGATGAGGCACGTGAGTTATGTAGAATCAAGTTCTTGCGTGCTAGAAGAGCCACGTGAGCTAAATCGTGTTCCATCGTGCCAAACGGGACACGTGAACTAAATTGATTCAAACTCCAGTGTGCTCAGATGAGCCACGTGAGTTATTTAAAATCAAGCTCTTGCGTGCTAGAAGAGCCACGCGAGCTAATTCGTGTTCTATCGTGCCAAACGGGACACGTGAACTAAGGTGATACAAACTCTAGCGTGCTCATATGAGCGACGTGAGTTATTTAGAATCAAGTTCTTGCGTGCTAGAAGAGCCACGTGAGCTAATTCGTGTTCCATCGTGCCAAACGGGACACTTGAACTAAATTGATTCAAACTCCAGCGTGCTCAAATAAGCCACGCGAGTTATTTAGAATCAAGCTCTTGCGTGCTAGAAAAGCCACTCGAGCTAATTCGTATTGTATCTTGCCAAACAGGACACGTGAACTAAATTGATTCAAACTCCAGCGTGCTCAGATGAGCCACGTGAGTTATTTAGAATCAAGCTCTTGCGTGCTAGAAGAGCCACGCGAGCTAATTCGTGTTCTACCGTGCCAAACGGGACACGTGAACTAAATTGATTCCAACTCCAGCGTGCTCAGATGAGCCACGGGAGTTATTTAGAATCAAACTCTTGCGTGCTAGAAGAGCCACGCGAGCTAATTCGTGTTCTACTGTGCCAAATGGGACACGTGAACTAAATTGATTCAAACTCCACCGTGCTTAGATGATCCACGTGAGTCATTTAGAATGAAGCTTATGCGTGCTAGAAGAGCCACGCGAGCTAATTCGTTTTCTATCGTTCCAAACGGGAATCGTGAACTAAATTGATTCAAACTCCAGCGTGCTTAGATGAGCCACGTGAGTTATTTAAAATCAAGCTCTTGCGTGCTAGAAGAGCCACGCGAGCTAATTCGAGTTCTATCGCGCCAAACGGGACACGTGAACTAAATTTATTCAAAATCTAGCGTGCTCAGATGAGGCACGTGAGTTATGTAGAATCAAGTTCTTGCGTGCTAGAAGAGCCACGTGAGCTAAATCGTGTTCCATCGTGCCAAACGGGACACGTGAACTAAATTGATTCAAACTCCAGTGTGCTCAGATGAGCCACGTGAGTTATTTAAAATCAAGCTCTTGCGTGCTAGAAGAGCCACGCGAGCTAATTCGTGTTCTATCGTGCAAAACGGGACACGTGAACTAAGGTGATTCAAACTCTAGCGTGCTCAGATGAGCGACGTGAGTTATTTAGAATCAAGTTCTTGCGTGCTAGAAGAGCCACGTGAGCTAATTCGTGTTCCATCGTGCCAAACGGGACACTTGAACTAAATTGATTCAAACTCCAGCGTGCTCAAATAAGCCACGCGAGTTATTTAGAATCAAGCTCTTGCGTGCTAGAAAAGCCACTCGAGCTAATTCGTATTGTATCTTGCCAAACAGGACACGTGAACTAAATTGATTCAAACTCCAGCGTGCTCAGATGAGCGACGTGAGTTATTTAGAATCAAGCTCTTGCGTGCTAGAAGAGCCACGCGAGCTAATTCGTGTTCTACCGTGCCAAACGGGACACGTGAACTAAATTGATTCCAACTCCAGCGTGCTCAGATGAGCCACGGGAGTTATTTAGAATCAAACTCTTGCGTGCTAGAAGAGCCACGCGAGCTAATTCGTGTTCTACTGTGCCAAATGGGACACGTGAACTAAATTCATTCAAACTCCAGCGTGCTTAGATGATCCACGTGAGTCATTTAGAATGAAGCTTATGCGTGCTAGAAGAGCCACGCGAGCTAATTCGTTTTCTATCGTTCCAAACGGGACTCGTGAACTAAATTGATTCAAACTCCAGCGTGCTCAGATGAGCCACGTGAGTTATTTAAAATCAAGCTCTTGCGTGCTAGAAGAGCCACGCGAGCTAATTCGTGTTCTATCGTGCCAAACGGGACACATTAACTAAATTGATTCAAATTCCAACGTGCTCAGATGAGCGACGTGAGTTATTTAGAATGAAGCTCTTGCGCGCTAGAAGAGCCACGCGAGCTAATTCATGTTCCATCGTGCCAAACAAGACACGTGAACTAAATTGATTCAAACTCCAACGTGCTCAGATGAGCCATTTGAGTTATTTAGAATCTAGCTCATGCGTGCTAGAAGAGCCACGTGAGCTAATTCGTGTTCTATCGTGCCAAATGGGACACGTGAACTAAATTGATTCAAACTCCAGCGTGCTCAGATGAGCCACGTGAGTTATTTAGAATCAAACTCTTGCGTGCTAGAAGAGCCACGCGAGCTAATTCGTGTTCTATCGTTCCAAACGGGAATCGTGAACTAAATTGATTCAAACTCCAGCGTGCTCAGATGAGCCACGTGAGTTATTTAAAATCAAGCTCTTGCGTGCTAGAAGAGCCACGCGAGCTAATTCGAGTTCTATCGCGCCAAACGGGACACATGAACTAAATTTATTCAAAATCCAGCGTGCTCAGATGAGGCACGTGAGTTATGTAGAATCAAGTTCTTGCGTGCTAGAAGAGCCACGTGAGCTAAATCGTGTTCCATCGTGCCAAACGGGACACGTGAACTAAATTGATTCAAACTCCAGTGTGCTCAGATGAGCCACGTGAGTTATTTAAAATCAAGCTCTTGCGTGCTAGAAGAGCCACGCGAGCTAATTCGTGTTCTATCGTGCCAAACGGGACACGTGAACTAAGGTGATACAAACTCTAGCGTGCTCATATGAGCGACGTGAGTTATTTAGAATCAAGTTCTTGCGTGCTAGAAGAGCCACGTGAGCTAATTCGTGTTCCATCGTGCCAAACGGGACACTTGAACTAAATTGATTCAAACTCCAGCGTGCTCAAATAAGCCACGCGAGTTATTTAGAATCAAGCTCTTGCGTGCTAGAAAAGCCACTCGAGCTAATTCGTATTGTATCTTGCCAAACAGGACACGTGAACTAAATTGATTCAAACTCCAGCGTGCTTAGATGAGCCACGTGAGTTATTTAGAATCAAGCTCTTGCGTGCTAGAAGAGCCACGCGAGCTAATTCGTGTTCTACCGTGCCAAACGGGACACGTGAACTAAATTGATTCCAACTCCAGCGTGCTCAGATGAGCCACGGGAGTTATTTAGAATCAAACTCTTGCGTTCTAGAAGAGCCACGCGAGCTAATTCGTGTTCTACTGTGCCAAATGGGACACGTGAACTAAATTGATTCAAACTCCACCGTGCTTAGATGATCCACGTGAGTCATTTAGAATGAAGCTTATGCGTGCTAGAAGAGCCACGCGAGCTAATTCGTTTTCTATCGTTCCAAACGGGAATCGTGAACTAAATTGATTCAAACTCCAGCGTGCTTAGATGAGCCACGTGAGTTATTTAAAATCAAGCTCTTGCGTGCTAGAAGAGCCACGCGAGCTAATTCGAGTTCTATCGCGCCAAACGGGACACGTGAACTAAATTTATTCAAAATCCAGCGTGCTCAGATGAGGCACGTGAGTTATGTAGAATCAAGTTCTTGCGTGCTAGAAGAGCCACGTGAGCTAAATCGTGTTCCATCGTGCCAAACGGGACACGTGAACTAAATTGATTCAAACTCCAGTGTGCTCAGATGAGCCACGTGAGTTATTTAAAATCAAGCTCTTGCGTGCTAGAAGAGCCACGCGAGCTAATTCGTGTTCTATCGTGCAAAACGGGACACGTGAACTAAGGTGATTCAAACTCTAGCGTGCTCAGATGAGCGACGTGAGTTATTTAGAATCAAGTTCTTGCGTGCTAGAAGAGCCACGTGAGCTAATTCGTGTTCCATCGTGCCAAACGGGATACTTGAACTAAATTGATTCAAACTCCAGCGTGCTCAAATAAGCCACGCGAGTTATTTAGAATCAAGCTCTTGCGTGCTAGAAAAGCCACTCGAGCTAATTCGTATTGTATCTTGCCAAACAGGACACGTGAACTAAATTGATTCAAACTCCAGCGTGCTCAGATGAGCCACGTGAGTTATTTAGAATCAAGCTCTTGCGTGCTAGAAGAGCCACGCGAGCTAATTCGTGTTCTACCGTGCCAAACGGGACACGTGAACTAAATTGATTCCAACTCCAGCGTGCTCAGATGAGCCACGGGAGTTATTTAGAATCAAACTCTTGCGTGCTAGAAGAGCCACGCGAGCTAATTCGTGTTCTACTGTGCCAAATGGGACACGTGAACTAAATTCATTCAAACTCCAGCGTGCTTAGATGATCCACGTGAGTCATTTAGAATGAAGCTTATGCGTGCTAGAAGAGCCACGCGAGCTAATTCGTTTTCTATCGTTCCAAACGGGACTCGTGAACTAAATTGATTCAAACTCCAGCGTGCTCAGATGAGCCACGTGAGTTATTTAAAATCAAGCTCTTGCGTGCTAGAAGAGCCACGCGATCTAATTCGTGTTCTATCGTGCCAAACGGGACACATTAACTAAATTGATTCAAATTCCAACGTGCTCAGATGAGCGACGTGAGTTATTTAGAATGAAGCTCTTGCGCGCTAGAAGAGCCACGCGAGCTAATTCATGTTCCATCGTGCCAAACAAGACACGTGAACTAAATTGATTCAAACTCCAACGTGCTCAGATGAGCCATTTGAGTTATTTAGAATCTAGCTCATGCGTGCTAGAAGAGCCACGTGAGCTAATTCGTGTTCTATCGTGCCAAATGGGACACGTGAACTAAATTGATTCAAACTCCAGCGTGCTCAGATGAGCCACGTGAGTTATTTAGAATCAAACTCTTGCGTGCTAGAAGAGCCACGCGAGCTAATTCGTGTTCTATCGTTCCAAACGGGAATCGTGAACTAAATTGATTCAAACTCCAGCGTGCTCAGATGAGCCACGTGAGTTATTTAAAATCAAGCTCTTGCGTGCTAGAAGAGCCACGCGAGCTAATTCGAGTTCTATCGCGCCAAACGGGACACATGAACTAAATTTATTCAAAATCCAGCGTGCTCAGATGAGGCACGTGAGTTATGTAGAATCAAGTTCTTGCGTGCTAGAAGAGCCACGTGAGCTAAATCGTGTTCCATCGTGCCAAACGGGACACGTGAACTAAATTGATTCAAACTCCAGTGTGCTCAGATGAGCCACGTGAGTTATTTAAAATCAAGCTCTTGCGTGCTAGAAGAGCCACGCGAGCTAATTCGTGTTCTATCGTGCCAAACGGGACACGTGAACTAAGGTGATACAAACTCTAGCGTGCTCATATGAGCGACGTGAGTTATTTAGAATCAAGTTCTTGCGTGCTAGAAGAGCCACGTGAGCTAATTCGTGTTCCATCGTGCCAAACGGGACACTTGAACTAAATTGATTCAAACTCCAGCGTGCTCAAATAAGCCACGCGTGTTATTTAGAATCAAGCTCTTGCGTGCTAGAAAAGCCACTCGAGCTAATTCGTATTGTATCTTGCCAAACAGGACACGTGAACTAAATTGATTCAAACTCCAGCGTGCTCAGATGAGCCACGTGAGTTATTTAGAATCAAGCTCTTGCGTGCAAGAAGAGCCACGCGAGCTAATTCGTGTTCTACCGTGCCAAACGGGACACGTGAACTAAATTGATTCCAACTCCAGCGTGCTCAGATGAGCCACGGGAGTTATTTAGAATCAAACTCTTGCGTGCTAGAAGAGCCACGCGAGTTAATTCGTGTTCTACTGTGCCAAATGGGACACGTGAACTAAATTGATTCAAACTCCAGCGTGCTTAGATGATCCACGTGAGTCATTTAGAATGAAGCTTATGCGTGCTAGAAGAGCCACGCGAGCTAATTCGTTTTCTATAGTTCCAAACGGGACTCGTGAACTAAATTGATTCAAACTCCAGCGTGCTCAGATGAGCCACGTGAGTTATTTAAAATCAAGCTCTTGCGTGCTAGAAGAGCCACGCGAGCTAATTCGTGTTCTATCGTGCCAAACGGGACACATGAACTAAATTGATTCAAATTCCAACGTGCTCAGATGAGCGACGTGAGTTATTTAGAATGAAGCTCTTGCGCGCTAGAAGAGCCACGCGAGCTAATTCATGTTCCATCGTGCCAAACAAGACACGTGAACTAAAGTGATTCAAACTCCAACATGCTCAGATGAGCCATTTGAGTTATTTAGAATCTAGCTCATGCGTGCTAGAAGAGCCACGTGAGCTAATTCGTGTTCTATCGTGCCAAATGGGACACGTGAACTAAATTGATTCAAACTCCAGCGTGCTCAGATGAGCCACGTGAGTTATTTAGAATCAAACTCTTGCGTGCTAGAAGAGCCACGCGAGCTAATTCGTGTTCTATCGTTCCAAACGGGAATCGTGAACTAAATTGATTCAAACTCCAGCGTGCTTAGATGAGCCACGTGAGTTATTTAAAATCAAGCTCTTGCGTGCTAGAAGAGCCACGTGAGCTAATTCGAGTTCTATCGCGCCAAACGGGACACGTGAACTAAATTTATTCAAAATCCAGCGTGCTCAGAGGAGGCACGTGAGTTATGTAGAATCAAGTTCTTGCGTGCTAGAAGAGCCACGTGAGCTAAATCGTGTTCCATCGTGCCAAACGGGACACGTGAACTAAATTGATTCAAACTCCAGTGTGCTCAGATGAGCCACGTGAGTTATTTAAAATCAAGCTCTTGCGTGCTAGAAGAGCCACGCGAGCTAATTCGTGTTCTATCGTGCCAAACGGGACACGTGAACTAAGGTGATTCAAACTCTAGCGTGCTCAGATGAGCGACGTGAGTTATTTAGAATCAAGTTCTTGCGTGCTAGAAGAGCCACGTGAGCTAATTCGTGTTCCATCGTGCCAAACGGGACACTTGAACTAAATTGATTCAAACTCCAGCGTGCTCAAATAAGCCACGCGAGTTATTTAGAATCAAGCTCTTGCGTGCTAGAAAAGCTACTCGAGCTAATTCGTATTGTATCTTGCCAAACAGGACACGTGAACTAAATTGATTCAAACTCCAGCGTGCTCAGATGAGCCACGTGAGTTATTTAGAATCAAGCTCTTGCGTGCTAGAAGAGCCACGCGAGCTAATTCGTGTTCTACCGTGCCAAACGGGACACGTGAACTAAATTGATTCCAACTCCAGCGTGCTCAGATGAGCCACGGGAGTTATTTAGAATCAAACTCTTGCGTGCTAGAAGAGCCACACGAGCTAATTCGTGTTCTACTGTGCCAAATGGGACACGTGAACTAAATTGATTCAAACTCCAGCGTGCTTAGATGATCCATGTGAGTCATTTAGAATGAAGCTTATGCGTGCTAGAAGAGCCACGCGAGCTAATTCGTTTTCTATCGTTCCAAACGGGACTCGTGAACTAAATTGATTCAAACTCCAGCGTGCTCAGATGAGCCACGTGAGTTATTTAAAATCAAGCTCTTGCGTGCTAGAAGAGCCACGCGAGCCAATTCGTGTTCTATCGTGCCAAACGGGACACATGAACTAAATTGATTCAAATTCCAACGTGCTCAGATGAGCGACGTGAGTTATTTAGAATGAAGCTCTTGCGCGCTAGAAGAGCCACGCGAGCTAATTCATTTTCCATCGTGCCATACAAGACACGTGAACTAAATTGATTCAAACTCCAACGTGCTCAGATTAGCCATTTGAGTTATTTAGAATCTAGCTCATGCGTGCTAGAAGAGCCACGTGAGTTAATTCGTGTTCTATCGTGCCAAATGGGACACGTGAACTAAAATGATTCAAACTCCAGCGTGCTCAGATGAGCCACGTGAGTTATTTAGAATCAAACTCTTGCGTGCTAGAAGAGCCACGCGAGCTAATTCGTGTTCTATCGTTCCAAACGGGAATCGTGAACTAAATTGATTCAAACTCCAGCGTGCTCAGATGAGCCACGTGAGTTATTTAAAATCAAGCTCTTGCGTGCTAGAAGAGCCACGCGAGCTAATTCGAGTTCTATCGCGCCAAACGGGACACGTGAACTAAATTTATTCAAAATCCAGCGTGCTCAGATGAGGCACGTGAGTTATGTAGAATCAAGTTCTTGCGTGCTAGAAGAGCCACGTGAGCTAAATCGTGTTCCATCGTGCCAAACGGGACACGTGAACTAAATTGATTCAAACTCCAGTGTGCTCAGATGAGCCGCGTGAGTTATTTAAAATCAAGCTCTTGCGTGCTAGAAGAGCCACGCGAGCTAATTCGTGTTCTATCGTGCCAAACGGGACACGTGAACTAAGGTGATTCAAACTCTAGCGTGCTCAGATGAGCGACGTGAGTTATTTAGAATCAAGTTCTTGCGTGCTAGAAGAGCCACGTGAGCTAATTCGTGTTCCATCGTGCCAAACGGGACACTTGAACTAAATTGATTCAAACTCCAGCGTGCTCAAATAAGCCACGCGAGTTATTTAGAATCAAGCTCTTGCGTGCTAGAAAAGCCACTCGAGCTAATTCGTATTGTATCTTGCCAAACAGGACACGTGAACTAAATTGATTCAAACTCCAGCGTGCTCAGATGAGCCACGTGAGTTATTTAGAATCAAGCTCTTGCGTGCTAGAAGAGCCACGCGAGCTAATTCGTGTTCTACCGTGCCAAACGGGACACGTGAACTAAATTGATTCCAACTCCAGCGTGCTCAGATGAGCCACGGGAGTTATTTAGAATCAAACTCTTGCGTGCTAGAAGAGCCACGCGAGCTAATTCGTGTTCTACTGTGCCAAATGGGACACGTGAACTAAATTGATTCAAACTCCAGCGTGCTTAGATTATCCACGTGAGTCATTTAGAATGAAGCTTATGTGTGCTAGAAGAGCCACGCGAGCTAATTCGTTTTCTATCGTTCCAAACGGGACTCGTGAACTAAATTGATTCAAACTCCAGCGTGCTCAGATGAGCCACGTGAGTTATTTAAAATCAAGCTCTTGCGTGCTAGAAGAGCCATGCGAGCTAATTCGTGTTCTATCGTGCCAAACGGGACACATGAACTAAATTGATTCAAATTCCAACGTGCTCAGATGAGCGACGTGAGTTATTTAGAATGAAGCTCTTGCACGCTAGAAGAGCCACGCGAGCTAATTCATGTTCCATCATGGCAAACAAGACACGTGAACTAAATTGATTCAAACTCCAACGTGCTCAGATGAGCCATTTGAGTTATTTAGAATCTAGCTCATGCGTGCTAGAAGAGCCACGTGAGCTAATTCGTGTTCTATCGTGCCAAATGGGACACGTGAACTAAATTGATTCAAACTCCAGCGTGCTCAGATGAGCCACGTGAGTTATTTAGAATCAAACTCTTGCGTGCTAGAAGAGCCACGCGAGCTAATTCGTGTTCTATCGTTCCAAACGGGAATCGTGAACTAAATTGATTCAAACTCCAGCGTGCTCAGATGAGCCACGTGAGTTATTTAAAATCAAGCTCTTGCGTGCTAGAAGAGCCACGCGAGCTAATTCGAGTTCTATCGCGCCAAACGGGACACGTGAACTAAATTTATTCAAAATCCAGCGTGCTCAGATGAGGCACGTGAGTTATGTAGAATCAAGTTCTTGCGTGCTAGAAGAGCCACGTGAGCTAAATCGTGTTCCATCGTGCCAAACGGGACACGTGAACTAAATTGATTCAAACTCTAGCGTGCTCAGATGAGCCACGCGAGTTATTTAGAATCAAGCTCTTGCATGCTAGAAGAGCCACGCGAGCTAATTCGTGTTGTATCTTGCCAAACAGGACACGTGAACTAAATTGATTCAAACTTCAGCGTGCTCAGATGAGCCACGTGAGTTATTTAGAATCAAGCTCTTGCGTGCTAGAAGAGCCACGCGAGCTAATTCGTGTTCTACCGTGCCAAACGGGACACGTGAACTAAATTGATTCCAACTCCAGCGTGCTCAGATGAGCCACGGGAGTTATTTAGAATCAAACTCTTGCGTGCTAGAAGAGCCACGCGAGCTAATTCGTGTTCTACTGTGCCAAATGGGACACGTGAACTAAATTGATTCAAACTCCAGCGTGCTTAGATGATCCATGTGAGTCATTTAGAATGAAGCTTATGCGTGCTAGAAGAGCCACGCGAGCTAATTCGTTTTCTATCGTTCCAAACGGGACTCGTGAACTAAATTGATTAAAACTCCAGCGTGCTCAGATGAGCCACGTGAGTTATTTAAAATCAAGCTCTTGCGTGCTAGAAGAGCCACGCGAGCTAATTCGTGTTCTATCGTGCCAAACGGGACACATGAACTAAATTGATTCAAATTCCAACGTGCTCAGATGAGCGACGTGAGTTATTTAGAATGAAGCTCTTGCGCGCTAGAAGAGCCACGCGAGCTAATTCATGTTCCATCGTGCCAAACAAGACACGTGAACTAAATTGATTCAAACTCCAACGTGCTCAGATGAGCCATTTGAGTTATTTAGAATCTAGCTCATGCGTGCTAGAAGAGCCACGTGAGCTAATTCGTGTTCTATCGTGCCAAATGGGACACGTGAACTAAATTGATTCAAACTCCAGCGTGCTCAGATGAGCCACGTGAGTTATTTAGAATCAAATTCTTGCGTGCTAGAAGAGCCACGCGAGCTAATTCGTGTTCTATCGTGCCAAACAGGACACGTGAACTAAATTGATTCAAACTCCATCGTGCTTAGATGAGCCACGTGAGTTATTTAGAATCAAACTATTGCGTGCTAGAAGAGCCACGCGAGCTAATTCGTGTTCTATCGCGCCAAACGGGACACGTGAACTAAATTGATTCAAAATCCAGCGTGCTCAGATGAGGCACGTGAGTTATTTAGAATCAAGTTCTTGCGTGCTAGAAGAGCCACGTGAGCTAATTCGTGTTCCATCGTTCTAAACGGGACACATGAACTAAATTGATTCAAACTCCAACGTGCTAAGATGAGCCACGTGAGTTATTTAGAATCAAGCTCTTGCGTGCTAGAACAGCCACACGAGCTAATTCATGTTCTATCGTGCCTAACGGGACACGTGAACTAAATTGATTCAAACTCCAGCGTGCTTAGATGAGCGACATGAGTTATTTAGAATCAAGCTCTTGCGTGATAGAAGAGCCGCGCGAGCTAATTCATGTTCCATCGTGCCAAACGGGACACGTGAACTAAATTGATTCAAACTCCAACGTGCTCAGATGAGCAACGTGAGTTATTTAGAATGAAGCTCATGCGTGCTAGAAGAGCCACGCGAGCTAATTCGTGTTCTATCGTGCTAAACGGGACAAGTGAACTAAATTGATTCAAACTCCAGCATGCTCAGATGAGCCACGAGAGTTATTTAGAATCAAGCTCTTGCGTGATAGAAGAGCCATGCGAGCTAATTCGTGTTCTATCGTGCCAAACGGGACACGTTTACTAAATTGATTCAAACTCCAGCGTGCTCAGATGAGCCACGTGCGTTATTTAGAATCAAGCTCTTGCGTGCTAGAAGAGCCACGCGAGCTAATTCGTTTTCTATCGTTCCAAACGGGACACGTTAACTAAATTGATTCAAACATTAGCGTGCTCAGATGAGGCACGTGAGTATTTCGAATGAAACTCTTGCGTGCTAGTGGAGCCACGCGAGCTAATTCGTGTTCCATCGTGCCAAACGGGACACGTGAACTAAATTGATTCAAACTCCAGCATGCTCAGATGAGCCACGTGAGTTATTTAAAATCAAGTTGTTGCGTGCTAGAAGAGCCACGTGAGCTAATTCGTGTTCTATCGTGCCAAACGGGACACGTGAACTAAGGTGATTCAAACTCTTGCGTGCTCAGATGAGCCACATGAGTTATTTAGAATCAAACTCTTGCGTGCTAGAAGAGCCACGTGAGATAATTCGTGTTCCATCGTGCAAAATGGGACACATGAACTAAATTGATTCAAACTCCAACGTGCTTAGATGAGCCACGCGAGTTATTTAGAATCAAGCTCTTGTGTGCTAGAACAGCCACGCGAGCTAATTCGTGTTCTATCGTGCCAAATAGGACACGTGAACTAAATTGACTCAAACTTCAGTGTCCTTAGACGAGCCACGTGAGTTATTTAGAATCAAGCTCTACGTGCTAGATGAGCCACGCGGCTAATTCGTGTTCCATCGTGCAAAACGGGACACGTGAACTAAATTGATTCAAACTCCAGCATGCTCTGATGAGCCACGCGAGTTATTTAGAGTCAAGCTCATGCGTGCTAGAACAGCCACGCGAGCTAATTCGTGTTGTATCGTGCCAAACAAGACACGTGAACTAAATTGATTCAAACTCCAGCGTGCTCAAATGAGCCACGTGAGTTATTTAGAATCAATCTCTTGCGTGCTACAAGAGCCACGCGAGCTAATTTGTGTTCTACCGTGTCAAACGGGACAAGTGAACTAAATTGATTCAAACTCCAGCGTACTCAGATGAGCCACGAGAGTTATTTAGAATCAAACTCTTGCGTGCTAGAAGAGCCACGCGAGCTAATTCGTGTTCTATCGTGCCAAACGGGACACGTGAACTAAGATGATTCAAACTCTAGCGTGCTCAGATGAGCCACGTGAGTTATTTATAATCAAACTCTTGCGTGCTAGAAGAGCCACGCGAGCTAATTCGTTTTCTATCGTGCCACACGGGACACGTGAACTAAATTGATTCAAAATTCAGCGTGCTCAAATGAGGCACGTGAGATATATAGAATCAAGTTCTTGCGTGCTAGAAGAGCCACGTGAGCTAATTCGTGTTCCATCGTGCCAAACGAGACATGTGAACTAAATTGATTCAAACTCCAGCGTGCTCAGATGAGCCACGTGAGTTATTTAGAATCAAACTCTTGCGTGCTAGAAGAGTCACGCGAGCTAATTCGTGTTCTATCGTACCAAAAGGGACACGTGAGCTAAATTGATTCAAAATCCAGCGTGCTTAGATGAGGCACGTGAGTTATTTAGAATCAAGTTCTTGCGTGCTAGAAGAGCCACATGAGCTAATTCGTGTTCCATCGTGCCAAACGAGACACATGAACTAAATTGATTCAAACTCCAACGTGCTCAGATGCGCCACGTGAGTTATTTAGAATCAAGTTCTTGCATGCTAGAAGAGCCACGTGAGCTAATTCGTGTTCCATCGTGCCAAACGGGACACATGAAATAAATTGATTCAAACTCCAACGTGCTCAGATGAGCCACATGAGTTATTTAGAATCAAGTTCTTGCGTGCTAGAATAGCCACGTGAGCTAATTCGTGTTCCATCGTGCCAAACGGGACACATGAACTAAATTGATTCAAACTCCAACGTGCTCAGATGAGCGACGTGAGTTATTTAGAATGAAGCTCTTGCGCGCTAGAAGAGCCACGCGAGCTAATTCATGTTCCATCGTGCCAAACAGGACACGTGAACTAAATTGATTCAAACTCCAGCGTGCTCAGATGAGCCATGTGAGTTATTTAGAATCTAGCTCATGCGTGCTAGAAGAGCCACGTGAGCTAATTCGTGTTCTATCGTGCCAAATGGGACACGTGAACTAAATTGATGCAAACTCCAGCGTGCTCAGATGAGCCACGTGAGTTATTTAGAATCAATCTCTTGCGTGCTAGAAGAGCCACGCGAGCTAATTCGTGTTCTATCGTGCAAAACAGGACACGTGAAATAAATTGATTCAAAATCCAGCGTGCTTAGATGAGCCACGTGAGTTATTTAGAATCAAACTCTTGCGTGCTAAAAGAGCCACGCGAGCTAATTCATGTTCTATCGTGCCAAACGGGACACGTGAACTAAGATGATTCAAACTCTAGCGTGCTCAGATGAGCCACGTGAGTTATTTAGAATCAAACTCTTGCGTGCTAGAAGAGCCACGCGAGCTAATTCGTTTTCTATCGTGCCACACGGGACACGTGAACTAAATTGATTCAAAATTCAGCGTGCTCAAATGAGGCACGTGAGATATATAGAATCAAGTTCTTGCGTGCTAGAAGAGCCACGTGAGCTAATTCGTGTTCCATCATGCCAAACGAGACACATGAACTAAATTGATTCAAACTCCAGCGTGCTCAGATGATCCACGTGAGTTATTTAGTATCAAGCTCTTGCGTGCTAGAACAGCCACACAAGCTAATTCGTGTTCTATCGTACCAAACGGGAAACGTGAACTAAATTGATTCAAACTCCAGCGTGCCTAGATGAGCCACGTGAGTTATTTAGAATCAAACTCTTGCGTGCTAGAAGAGTCACGCGAGCTAATTCGTGTTCTATCGTGCCAAAAGGGACACGTGAGCTAAATTGATTCAAAATCCAGCGTGCTCAGATGAGGCACGTGAGTTATTTTGAATCAAGTTCTTGCGTGCTAGAAGAGCCACGTGAGCTAATTCGTGTTCCATCGTGCCAAACGGGACACATGAACTAAATTGATTCAAACTCCAACGTGCTCAGATGAGCCACGTGAGTTATTTAGAATCAAGTTCTTTCGTGCTAGAAGAGCCACGTGAGCTAATTCGTTTTCTATCGTGCCACACGGGACACGTGAAATAAATTGATTCAAAATTCAGCGTGCTCAAATGAGGCACGTGAGATATATAGAATCAAGTTCTTGCGTGCTAGAAGAGCCACGTGAGCTAATTCGTGTTCCATCGTGCCAAACGAGACACGTGAACTAAATTGATTCAAACTTCAGCGTGCTCAGATGAGCCACGTGAGTTATTTAGTATCAAGCTCTTGCGTGCTAGAATAGCCACGCGAGCTAATTCGTGTTCTACCGTGCCAAAAGGGACACGTGAACTAAATTGATTCAAACTCCAGCGTGCTCAGATGAGCCACGTGAGTTATTTAGAATCAAATTCTTGCGTGCTAGAAGAGCCACGCGAGCTAATTCGTGTTCTATCGTGCCAAACAGGACACGTGAACTAAATTGATTCAAAATCCACCGTGCTTAGATGAGCCACGTGAGTTATTTAGAATCAAACTCTTGCGTGCTAGAAGAGCCGCGCGAGCTAATTCGTGTTCTATCGCGCCAAACTGGACACGTGAACTAAATTGATTCAAACTCCAGCGTGCTCAGATGAGCCAGGTGAGTTATTTAGAATCAAGCTCTTGCGTGCTAGAACAGCCACGCGAGCTAATTCGTGTTCTATCGTGCCAAACGGGACACGTGAACTAAATTGATTCAAACTCCAGCGTGCTTAGATGAGCCACGTGAGTTATTTAGAATCAGACTCTTGCGTGCTAGAAGAGCCACGCGAGCTAATTCGTGTTCTATCGCGCCAAATGGGACACGTGAACTAAATTGATTCATAATCCAGCGTGCTCAGATGAGGCACGTGAGTTATTTAGAATCAAGTTCTTGCGTGCTAGAATAGCCACGTGAGCTAATTCGTGTTCCATCGTGCCAAATGGGACACATGAACTAAATTGATTCAAACTCCAACGTGCTCAGATGAGCGACGTGAGTTATTTAGAATGAAGCTCTTGCGCGCTAGAAGAGCCACGCGAGCTAATTCGTGTTCTATCGTGCCAAACAGGACACGTGAACTAAATTGATTCAAACTCCAGCGTGCTCAGATGAGCCACGTGAGTTATTTAGAATCAAGCTCTTGCGTGCTAGAACAGCCACGCTAGCTAATTCGTGTTCTATCGTGCCAAACGGGACACATGAACTAAATTGATTCAAACTCCAGCGTGCTTAGATGAGCCACGTGAGTTATTTAGAATCAAACTCTTGTGTGCTAGAAGAGCCACGCGAGCTAATTCGTGTTCTATCGCGCCAAACGGGACACGTGAACTAAATTGATTCAAAATCCAGCGTGCTCATATGAGGCACGTGAGTTATTTAGAATCAAGTTCTTGCGTGCTAGAATAGCCACGTGAGCTAATTCGTGTTCCATCGTGCCAAATGGGACACATGAACTAAATTGATTCAAACTCCAACGTGCTCAGATGAGCGACGTGAGTTATTTAGAATGAAGCTCTTGCGCGCTAGAACAGCCACGCGAGCTAATTCGTGTTCTATCGTGCCAAACGGGACACGTGAACTAAATTGATTCAAACTCCAGCGTGCTCAGATAAGCCACGTGAGTTATTTAGAATCAAACTCTTGCGTGCTAGAAGAGCCACGCGAGCTCATTCGTGTTCTATCGCGCCAAACAGGATACGTGAACTAAATTGATTCAAAATCCAGCGTGCTCAGATGAGGCACGTGAGTTATTTAGAATAAAGTTCTTGCGTGCTAGAAGAGCCACGTGAGGTAATTCGTGTTCCATCGTGCCAAACGGGACACATGAACTAAATTGATTCAAACTCCAAGGTGCTCAGATGAGCCACGTGAGTTATTTAGAATCAAGTTCTTGCGTGCTAGAATAGCCACGTGAGCTAATTCGTGTTCCATCGTGCCAAACGGGACACATGAACTAAATTGATTCAAACTCCAACGTGCTCAGATGAGCGACGTGAGTTATTTAGAATGAAGCTCTTGCGCGCTAGAAGAGCCACGCGAGCTAATTCATGTTCCATCGTGCCAAACAGGACACGTGAACTAAATTGATTCAAACTCCAGCGTGCTCAGATGAGCCATGTGAGTTATTTAGAATCTAGCTCATTCGTGCTAGAAGAGCCACGTGAGCTAATTCGTGTTCTATCGTGCCAAATGGGACACGTGAACTAAATTGATTTAAACTCCAGCGTGCTTAGATGAGCCACGTGAGTTATTTAGAATACAACTCTTGCGTGCTAGAAGAGCCACGTGAGCTAATTCGTGTTCTATCGCGCCAAACGGGACACGTGAACTAAATTGATTCAAAATCCAGCGTGCTCAGATGAGGCACGTGAGTTATTTAGAATCAAGTTCTTGCGTGCTAGAAGAGCCACGTGAGCTAAATCGTGTTCCATCGTGCCAAATGGGACACGTGAACTAAATTGATTCAAACTCCAGCGTGCTCAGATGAGCCACGTGAGTTATTTAAAATCAAGTTCTTGCGTGGTAGAAGAGCCACGCGAGCTAATTCGTGTTCTATCGTGCCAAACGGGACACGTGAACTCAGGTGATTCAAACTCTAGCGTGCTCAGATGAACGACGTGAGTTATTTAGAATCAAGTTCTTGCGTGCTAGAAGAGCCAGGTGAGCTAATTCGTGTTCCATCGTGCCAAACGGGACACATGAACTAAATTGATTCAAACTCCAGCGTGCTCAAATGAGCCACGCGAGTTATTTAGAATCAAGCTCTTGCGTGCTAGAACAGCCACACGAGCTAATTCGTATTGTATCCTGCCAAACAGGACACGTGATCTAAATTGATTTAAACTCCAGCGTGCTCATATGAGCCACGTGAGTTATTTAGAATCAAGCTCTTGCGTGCTAGAAGAGCCACGCGAGCTAATTCGTGTTCTACCGTGCCAAACGGGACACGTGAACTAAATTGATTCCAACTCCAGCGTGCTCAGATGAGCCACGTGAGTTATTTAGAATCAAACTCTTGCGTGCTAGAAGAGCCACGCGAGCTAATTCGTGTTCTACTGTGCCAAATGGGACACGTGAACTAAATTGATTCAAACTCCAGCGTGCTCAGATGATCCACGTGAGTCATTTAGAATGAAGCTTATGCGTGCTAGAAGAGCCACGCATGCTAATTCGTGTTCTATCGTGCCAAACGGGACTCGTGAACTAAATTGATTCAAACTCCAGCGTGCTCAGATGAGCCACGTGAGTTATTTAAAATCAAGCTCTTGCGTGGTAGAAGAGCCACGCGAGCTAATTCGTGTTCTATCGTGCCAAATGGGACACATGAACTAAATTTATTCAAACTCCAACGTGCTCAGATGAGTGACGTGAGTTATTTAGAATGAAGCTCTTGTGCGCTAAAAGAGCCACGCGAGCTAATTCATGTTCCATCGTGCCAAACAGGACACGTGAACTAAATTGATTCAAACTCCAACGTGCTCAGATGAGCCATATGAGTTATTTAGAATCTAGCTCATGCGTGCTAGAAGAGCCACGTGAGCTAGTTCGTGTTCTATCGTGCCAAATGGGACACGTGAACTAAATTGATTCAAACTCCAGCGTGCTCAGATGAGCCACGTGAGTTATTTAGAATCAAACTCTTGCGTGCTACAAGAGCCACGCGAGCTAATTCGTGTTCTATCGTGCCAAACAGGACACGTGAACTAAATTGATTCAAACTCCAGCGTGCTTAGATGAGCCACGTGAGTTATTTAGAATCAAACTCTTGCGTGCTAGAAGAGCCACGCGAGCTAATTCGTGTTCTATCGCGCCAAACGGGACACGTGAACTAAATTGATTCAAAATCCAGCGTGCTCAGATGAGGTACGTGAGTTATTTAGAATCAAGTTCTTGCGTGCTAGAAGAGCCACGTGAGCTAATTCGTGTTCCATCGTGCCAAACGGGACACATGAACTAAATTGATTCAAACGCCAACGTGCTCAGATGAGCCACGTGAGTTATTTAGAATCAAGCTCTTGCGTGCTAGAACAGCCACACGAGCTAATTCGTGTTCTATCGTGCCTAACGGGACACTTGAACTAAATTGATTCAAACTCCAGCGTGCTTAGATGAGCGACGTGAGTTATTTAGAATCAAGCTCTTGCATGATAGAAGGGCCGCGCGAGCTAATTCATGTTCCATCGTGCCAAACGGGACACGTGAACTAAATTGATTCAAACTCCAAGGTGCTCAGATGAGCCACGTGAGTTATTTAGAATGAAGCTCATGCGTGCTAGAAGAGCCACACGAGCTAATTCGTGTTCTATCGTGCTAAACGGGACACGTGAACTAAATTGATTCAAACTCCAGCATGCTCAGATGAGCCACGGGACTTATTTAGAATCAAGCTCTTGCGTGATAGAAGAGCCATGCGAGCTAATTCGTGTTCTATCGTGCCAAACGGGACACGTTAACTAAATTGATTCAAACTCCAGCGTGCTCAGATGAGCCACGTGCGTTATATCGAATCAAGCTCTTGCGTGCTAGAAGAGCCACACGAGCTAATTTGTTTTCTATCGTGCCAAACGGGACACGTTAACTAAATTGATTCAAACTCTAGCGTGCTCAGATGAGGCACGTGAGTATTTCGAATCAAACTCTTGCGTGCTAGAAGAGCCACGTGAGCTAATTCGTGTTCTATCGTGCCTAACAGGACACGTGAACTAAGGTGATTCAAACTCTTGCGTGCTTAGATGAGCCACATGAGTTATTTAGAATCAAACTCTTGCGTGCTAGAAGAGCCGCGTGAGCTAATTCGTGTTCTATCGTGCAAAATGGGACACATGAACTAGATTGATTCAAACTCCAGCGTGCTTAGATGAGCCACGCGAGTTATTTAGAATCAAGCTCTTGCGTGCTAGAACAGCCACGCGAGCTAATTCGTGTTCTATCGTGCCAAACGGGACACGTGAACTAAATTGATTCAAAATCCAGCATGCTCAGATGAGGTACGCGAGTTATTTAGAATCAAGTTCTTGCGTGCTAGAAGAGCCACGTGAGCTAATTCGTGTTCCATCGCGCCAAACGGGACACATGAACTAAATTGATTCAAACTCCAACGTGCTCAGATGAGCCACGTGAGTTATTTAGAATCAAGCTCTTGCGTGCTAGAACAGCCACACGACCTAATTCGTGTTCTATCGTGCCTAACGGGACACTTGAACTAAATTGATTCAAACTCCAGCGTGCTTAGCTGAGCCACGTGAGTTATTTAGAATCAAACTCTTGCGTGCTAGAAGAGCCACGCGAGCTAATTCGTGTTCTATCGCGCCAAACGGGACACGTGAACTAAATTGATTCAAAATCCAGCGTGCTCAGATGAGGTACGTGAGTTATTTAGAATCAAGTTCTTGCGTGCTAGAAGAGCCACGTGAGCTAATTCGTGTTCCATCGCGCCAAACGGGACACTTGAACTAAATTGATTCAAACTCCAGCGTGCTTAGATGAGCGACGTGAGTTATTTAGAATCAAGCTCTTGCATGATAGAAGGGCCGCGCGAGCTAATTCATGTTCCATCGTGCCAAACGGGACACGTGAACTAAATTGATTCAAACTCCAACGTGCTCAGATGAGCCACGTGAGTTATTTAGAATGAAGCTCATGCGTGCTAGAAGAGCCACACGAGCTAATTCGTGTTCTATCGTGCTAAACGGGACACGTGAACTAAATTGATTCAAACTCCAGCATGCTCAGATGAGCCACGGGACTTATTTAGAATCAAGCTCTTGCGTGATAGAAGAGCCATGCGAGCTAATTCGTGTTCTATCGTGCCAAACGGGACACGTTAACTAAATTGATTCAAAATCCAGCATGCTCAGATGAGGTACGTGAGTTATTTAGAATCAAGTTCTTGCGTGCTAGAAGAGCCACGTGAGCTAATTCGTGTTCCATCGCGCCAAACGGGACACATGAACTAAATTGATTCAAACTCCAACGTGCTCAGATGAGCCACGTGAGTTATTTAGAATCAAGCTCTTGCGTGCTAGAACAGCCACACGAGCTAATTCGTGTTCTATCGTGCCTAACGGGACACTTGAACTAAATTGATTCAAACTCCAGCGTGCTTAGATGAGCCACGTGAGTTATTTAGAATCAAACTCTTGCGTGCTAGAAGAGCCACGCGAAGTAATTCGTGTTCTATCGCGCCAAACGGGACACGTGAACTAAATTGATTCAAAATCTAGCGTGCTCAGATGAGGTACGTGAGTTATTTAGAATCAAGTTCTTGCGTGCTAGAAGAGCCACGTGAGCTAATTCGATTTCCATCGCGCCAAACGGGACACATGAACTAAATTGATTCAAACTCCAACGTGCTCAGATGAGCCACGTGAGTTATTTAGAATCAAGCTCTTGCGTGCTAGAACAGCCACACGAGCTAATTCGTGTTCTATCGTGCCTAACGGGACACTTGAACTAAATTGTTTCAAACACCAGCGTGCTTAGATGAGCGACGTGAGTTATTTAGAATCAAGCTCTTGCATGATAGAAGGGCCGCGCGAGCTAATTCATGTTCCATCGTGCCAAACGGGACACGTGAACTAAATTGATTCAAACTCCAACGTGCTCAGATGAGCCACGTGAGTTATTTAGAATGAAGCTCATGCGTGCTAGAAGAGCCACACGAGCTAATTCGTGTTCTATCGTGCTAAACGGGACACGTGAACTAAATTGATTCAAACTCCAGCATGCTCAGATGAGCCACGGGACTTATTTAGAATCAAGCTCTTGCGTGATAGAAGAGCCATGCGAGCTAATTCGTGTTCTATCGTGCCAAACGGGACACGTTAACTAAATTGATTCAAACTCCAGCGTGCTCAGATGAGCCACGTGCGTTATTTCGAATCAAGCTCTTGCGTGCTAGAAGAGTCACGCGAGCTAATTTGTTTTCTATCGTGCCAAACGGGACACGTTAACTAAATTGATTCAAACTCTAGCGTGCTCAGATGAGGCACGTGAGTATTTCGAATAACACTCTTGCGTGCTAGAAGAGCCACGTGAGCTAATTCGTGTTCTATCGGGCCTAACGGGACACGTGAACTAAATTGATTCAAACTCCAGCATGCTTAGATGAACGACCTGAGTTATTTAGAATCAAGCTCTTGCGTGATAGAAGAGCCACGCGAGCTAATTCGTGTTCTATCGTGCCAAACGAGACACGTGAACTAAATTGATTCAAACTCCAGCGTGCTCAGATGAGCCATGTGAGTTATTTAGAATCAAGCTCATGCGTGCTAAAAGAGCCACGCGAGCTAATTCGTGTTCTATCGTGCTAAACGGGACACGTGAACTAAATTGATTCAAACTCCAGCGTACTCAGATGAGCCACGTGAGTTATTTAGAATTAAACTCTTGCGTGCTAGAAGAGCCACGCGAGCTAATTCGTGTTCTATCGTGCCAAACGGGACACATGAACTGAATTGATTCAAACTCCAACGTGCTCAGATGAGCCACGTGAGTTATTTAGAATCAAGCTCTTGCGTGCTAGAACAGCCACACGAGCTAATTCGTGTTCTATCGTGCCTAACGGGACACGTGAACTAAATTGATTCAAATTCCAGCGTGCTTAGATGAGCGACGTGAGTTATTTAGAATCAAGCTCTTGCATGATAGAAGAGCCGCGCGAGCTAATTCATGTTCCATCGTGCCAAACGGGACACGTGAACTAAATTGATTCAAACTCCAACGTGCTCAGATGAGCCACGTGAGTTATTTAGAATGAAGCTCATGCGTGCTAGAAGAGCCACGCGATCTAATTCGTGTTCTATCGTGCTAAACGGGACACGTGAACTACATTGATTCAAACTCCAACGTGCTCAGATGAGCCACGTGAGTTATTTAGAATCAAGCTCTTGCGTGATAGAAGAGCCATGCGAGCTAATTCGTGTTCTATCGTGCCAAACGGGACACGTTAACTAAATTGATTCAAACTCCAGCGTGCTCAGATGAGCCACGTGCGTTATTTCGAATCAAGCTCTTGCGTGCTAGAAGAGCCACGCGAGCTAATTTGTTTTCTATCGTGCCAAACGGGACACGTTAAGTAAATTGATTCAAACTCTAGCGTGCTCAGATGAGGCACGTGAGTATTTCGAATAACACTCTTGCGTGCTAGAAGAGCCACGTGAGCTAATTCGTGTTCTATCGGGCCTAACGGGACACGTGAACTAAATTGATTCAAACTCCAGCATGCTTAGATGAACGACCTGAGTTATTTAGAATCAAGCTCTTGCGTGATAGAAGAGCCACGCGAGCTAATTCGTGTTCTATCGTGCCAAACGAGACACGTGAACTAAATTGATTCAAACTCCAGCGTGCTCAGATGAGCCATGTGAGTTATTTAGAATCAAGCTCATGCGTGCTAAAAGAGCCACGCGAGCTAATTCGTGTTCTATCGTGCTAAACGGGACACGTGAACTAAATTGATTCAAACTCCAGCGTACTCAGATGAGCCACGTGAGTTATTTAGAATCAAACTCTTGCGTGCTAGAAGAGCCACGCGAGCTAATTCGTGTTCTATCGTGCCAAACGGGACACATGAACTGAATTGATTCAAACTCCAACGTGCTCAGATGAGCCACGTGAGTTATTTAGAATCAAGCTCTTGCGTGCTAGAACAGCCACACGAGCTAATTCGTGTTCTATCGTGCCTAACGGGACACGTGAACTAAATTGATTCAAATTCCAGCGTGCTTAGATGAGCGACGTGAGTTATTTAGAATCAAGCTCTTGCATGATAGAAGAGCCGCGCGAGCTAATTCATGTTCCATCGTGCCAAACGGGACACGTGAACTAAATTGATTCAAACTCCAACGTGCTCAGATGAGCCACGTGAGTTATTTAGAATGAAGCTCATGCGTGCTAGAAGAGCCACGCGAGCTAATTCGTGTTCTATCGTGCTAAACGGGACACGTGAACTAAATTGATTCAAACTCCAGCATGCTCAAATGAGCCACGGGACTTATTTAGAATCAAGCTCCTGCGTGATAGAAGAGCCATGCGAGCTAATTCGTGTTCTATCGTGCCAAACAGGACACGTTAACTAAATTGATTCAAACTCCAGCGTGCTCAGATGAGCCACGTGCGTTATTTAGAATCAAGCTCTTGCGTGCTAGAAGAGCCACGCGAGCTAATTCGTTTTCTATCGTGCCAAACGGGACAAGTTAACTAAATTGGTTCAAACTCTAGCGTGCTCAGATGAGGCACGTGAGTATTTCGAATCAAACTCTTGCGTGCTAGTAGAGCCGCGCGAGCTAATTCATGTTCCATCGTGCCAAACGGGACACGTGAACTAAATTGATTCAAACTCCAACGTGCTCAGATGAGCCACGTGAGTTATTTAGAATGAAGCTCATGCGTGCTAGAAGAGCCACGCGATCTAATTCGTGTTCTATCGTGCTAAACGGGACACGTGAACTAAATTGATTCAAACTCCAACGTGCTCAGATGAGCCACGTGAGTTATTTAGAATCAAGCTCTTGCGTGATAGAAGAGCCATGCGAGCTAATTCGTGTTCTATCGTGCCAAACGGGACACGTTAACTAAATTGATTCAAACTCCAGCGTGCTCAGATGAGCCACGTGCGTTATTTCGAATCAAGCTCTTGCGTGCTAGAAGAGCCACGCGAGCTAATTTGTTTTCTATCGTGCCAAACGGGACACGTTAACTAAATTGATTCAAACTCTAGCGTGCTCAGATGAGGCACGTGAGTATTTCGAATAACACTCTTGCGTGCTAGAAGAGCCACGTGAGCTAATTCGTGTTCTATCGGGCCTAACGGGACACGTGAACTAAATTGATTCAAACTCCAGCATGCTTAGATGAACGACCTGAGTTATTTAGAATCAAGCTCTTGCGTGATAGAAGAGCCACGCGAGCTAATTCGTGTTCTATCGTGCCAAACGAGACACGTGAACTAAATTGATTCAAACTCCAGCGTGCTCAGATGAGCCATGTGAGTTATTTAGAATCAAGCTCATGCGTGCTAAAAGAGCCACGCGAGCTAATTCGTGTTCTATCGTGCTAAACGGGACACGTGAACTAAATTGATTCAAACTCCAGCGTACTCAGATGAGCCACGTGAGTTATTTAGAATCAAACTCTTGCGTGCTAGAAGAGCCACGCGAGCTAATTCGTGTTCTATCGTGCCAAACGGGACACATGAACTGAATTGATTCAAACTCCAACGTGCTCAGATGAGCCACGTGAGTTATTTAGAATCAAGCTCTTGCGTGCTAGAACAGCCACACGAGCTAATTCGTGTTCTATCGTGCCTAACGGGACACGTGAACTAAATTGATTCAAATTCCAGCGTGCTTAGATGAGCGACGTGAGTTATTTAGAATCAAGCTCTTGCATGATAGAAGAGCCGCGCGAGCTAATTCATGTTCCATCGTGCCAAACGGGACACGTGAACTAAATTGATTCAAACTCCAACGTGCTCAGATGAGCCACGTGAGTTATTTAGAATGAAGCTCATGCGTGCTAGAAGAGCCACGCGAGCTAATTCGTGTTCTATCGTGCTAAACGGGTCACGTGAACTAAATTGATTCAAACTCCAGCATGCTCAGATGAGCCACGGGACTTATTTAGAATCAAGCTCTTGCGTGATAGAAGAGCCATGCGAGCTAATTCGTGTTCTATCGTGCCAAACGGGACACGTTAACTAAATTGATTCAAACTCCAGCGTGCTCAGATGAGCCACGTGCGTTATTTAGAATCAAGCTCTTGCGTGCTAGAAGAGCCACGCGAGCTAATTCGTTTTCTATCGTGCCAAACGGGACAAGTTAACTAAATTGGTTCAAACTCTAGCGTGCTCAGATGAGGCACGTGAGTATTTCGAATCAAACTCTTGCGTGCTAGTAGAGCCACGCGAGCTAATTCGTGTTCTATCGTGCCAAACGGGGCACGTGAACTAAATTGATTCAAACTATAGCGTGCTTAGATGAGCCACGTGAGTTATTTAGAATCAAACTCTTACGTGCTAGAACAGCCACGCGAGCTAATTCGTGTTCTATCGTGCTAAAAGGGACACGTTAACTAAATTGATTCAAACTCCAGTGTGCTCAGATGAGCCACGTGAGTTATTTAGAATCAAGCTCTTGCGTGCTAGAAGAGCCACGCGAGCTAATTTGTGTTCTATGTTGCCAAACAGCACACGTTAACTAAATTGTTTCAAAATTTTAGCGTGCTCAGATGAGCCACGCGAGTTATTTAGAATCAAGCTCTTGCGTTCTATAAGAGCCACTCGAGCTAAATTCGTGTTCCATCGTGCCAAACGGGGCACGTGAACTAAATCGATTCAAACTCCAGCGTGCTCAGATGAGCCACGTGAGTTATATAGAATCAAGCTCTTGCGTGCTAGAAGAGCCACGCGAACTAATTCGTGTTCTATCGTGCCCAACGGGACACGTGAACAAAATTGATTCAAACTCCAGCGTGCTCAGATGAGCCTCGTGAGTTATTTAGAATCAAAATCTTGCGTGCTAGTGGAGGCGCGCGAGCTAATTCGTGTTCTATCGTGCCAAACGGGACACGTGAACTAAATTGATTCAAACTCCAGCGTGCTCAGATGAGCCACGTAAGTTATTTAAAATCAAGCTCTTACGTGCTAGAAGAGCCACGTGAGCCAATTCGTGTTCTATCGTGCCAAACGGGACACGTGAACTAAGGTGATTCAAACTCTAGCGTGCTCAGATGAGCGACGTGAGTTATTTAAAATCAAGTTCTTGCGTGCTAGAAGAGCCACGTGAGCTAGTTCGTGTTCCATCGTGCCAAACGGGACACATGAATTAAATTGATTCAAACTCCAGCGTGCTCAAATGAGCCACGCGAGTTATTTAGAATCAAGCTCTTGCGTGCTAGAACAGCCACGCGAGCTAATTCGTGTTCTACTATGCCAAATGGGACACGTGAACTAAATTGATTCAAACTCCAGCGTGCTCAGATGATCCACGTGAGTCATTTAGAATGAAGCTTATGCGTGCTAGAAGAGCCACGCGAGCTAATTCGTGTTCAATCGTGCCAAACGGAACTCGTGAACTAAATTGATTCAAACTCCAGCGTGCTCAGATGAGGCACGTGAGTTATTTAAAATCAAGCTCTTGCGAGCTAGAAGAGCCACGCGAGCTAATTCGTGTTCTATTGTGCCAAACGGGACACGTGAACTAAGGTGATTCAAATTCTTGCGTGCTCAGATGAGCCACGTGAGTTATTTAGAATCAAACTCTTGCGTGCTAGAAGAGCCACGCGAACTAATTCGTGTTCTATCGTGCCAAACGGGACACGTGAACTAAATTGATTCAAACTACAACGTGCTTAGATGAGCCACGTGAGTTATTTAGAATCAAACTCTTACGTGCTAGAATAGCCACGCAAGCTAATTCGTGTTCTATCGTGCTAAACGGGACACGTTAACTAAATTAATTATAACTCCAGTGTGCTCCGATGAGCCACGTGAGTTATTTAGAATCAAGCTCTTGCGTGCTAGAAGAGCCACGCGAGCTAATTCGTGTTCTATCGTGCCAAACGGGACACGTTAACTAAATTGATTCAAACTCTAGCGTGCTTAGATGAGCCACACGAGTTATTTAGAATCAAGCTCTTGCGTTCTATAAGAGCCACTCGAGCTAAATTCGTGTTCCATCGTGCCAAACGGGGCACGTGAACTAAATCGATTCAAACTCCAGCGTGCTCAGATGAGCCACGTGAGTTATTTAGAATCAAGCTCTTGCGTGATAGAAGAGCCACGCGAACTAATTCGTGTTCTATCGTGCCCAACGGGACACGTGAACAAAATTGATTCAAACTCCAGCGTGCTCAGATGAGCCTCGTGAGTTATTTGGAATCAAAATCTTGCATGCTAGTGGAGGCACGCGAGCTAATTCGTGTTCTATCGTGCCAAACGGGACACGTGAACTAAATTGATTCAAACTCCAGCGTGCTCAGATGAGCCACGTGAGTTATTTAAAATCAAGCTCTTACGTGCTAGAAGAGCCACGTGAGCTAATTCGTGTTCTATCGTGCCAAACGGGACACGTGAACTAAGGTGATTCAAACTCTAGCGTGCTCAGATGAGCGACGTGAGTTATTTAGAATCAAGTTCTTGCGTGCTAGAAGAGCCACGTGAGCTAGTTCGTGTTCCATCGTGCCAAACGGGACACATGAATTAAATTGATTCAAACTCCAGCGTGCTCAAATGAGCCACGCGAGTTATTTAGAATCAAGCTCTTGCGTGCTAGAACAGCCACGCGAGCTAATTCGTATTGTATCGTGCCAAACAGGACACGTGAACTAAATTGATTCAAACTCCAGCGTGCTCAGATGAGCCACGTGAGTTATTTAGAATCTAGCTCTTGCGTGCTAGAAGAGCCACGCGAGCTAATTCGTGTTCTACTGTGCCAAACGGGACACGTGAACTAAATTGATACCAACTCCAGCGTGCTCAGATGAGCCACGGGAGTTATTTAGAATCAAACTCTTGCGTGCTAGAAGAGCCACGCGAGCTAATTCGTGTTCTACTATGCCAAATGGGACACGTGAACTAAATTGATTCAAACTCCAGCGTGCTCAGATGATCCACGTGAGTCATTTAGAATGAAGCTTATGCGTGCTAGAAGAGCCACGCGAGCTAATTCGTGTTCAATCGTGCCAAACGGAACTCGTGAACTAAATTGATTCAAACTCCAGCGTGCTCAGATGAGCCACGTGAGTTATTTAAAATCAAGCTCTTGCGTGCTAGAAGAGCCACGCGAGCTAATTCGTGTTCTATTGTGCCAAACGGGACACGTGAACTAAGGTGATTCAAACTCTTGCGTGCTCAGATGAGCCACGTCAGTTATTTAGAATCAAACTCTTGCGTGCTAGAAGAGCCACGCGAACTAATTCGTGTTCTATCGTGCCAAACGGGACACGTGAACTAAATTGATTCAAACTACAGCGTGCTTAGATGAGCCACGTGAGTTATTTAGAATCAAACTCTTACGTGCTAGAATAGCCACGCGAGCTAATTTGTGTTCTATCGTGCTAAACGGGACACGTTAACTAAATTGATTATAACTCCAGTGTGCTCCGATGAGCCACGTGAGTTATTTAGAATCAAGCTCTTGCGTGCTAGAAGAGCCACGCGAGCTAATTCGTGTTCTATCGTGCCAAACGGGACACGTTAACTAAATTGATTCAAACTCTAGCGTGCTCAGATGAGCCACACGAGTTATTTAGAATCAAGCTCTTGCGTTCTATAAGAGCCACTCGAGCTAAATTCATGTTCCATCGTGCCAAACGGGGCACGTGAACTAAATCGATTCAAACTCCAACGTGCTCAGATGAGCCACGTGAGTTATTTAGAATCAAACTCTTGCGTGCTAGAAGAGCCACGCGAGCTAATTCGTGTTCTATCGTGCCAAACGGGACACGTGAACAAAATTGATTCAAACTCCAACGTGCTCAGATGTGCCTCGTGAGTTATTTAGAATCAAACTCTTGCGTACTAGTGGAGCCGCGCGAGCTAATTCGTGTTCTATCGTGCCAAACGGGACACGTGAACTAAATTGATTCAAACTCCAGCGTGCTCAGATGAGCCACGTGAGTTATTTAAAATCAAGCTCTTGCGTGCTAGAAGAGCCACGCGAGCTAATTCGTGTTCTATCGTGTCAAAAGGGACACGTGAACTAAGGTGATTCAAACTCTAGCGTGCTCAGATGAGCCACGTGAGTTATTTAGAATCAAGTTCTTGCGTGCTAGAAGGGCCACGTGAGCTAATTCGTGTTCCATCGTGCCAAAAGGGACACATGAACTAAATTGATTCAAACTACAGCGTGCTCAAATGAGCCACGCGAGTTATTTAGAATCAAGCTCTTGCGTGCTAGAACAGCCACGCGAGCTAATTCGTATTGTATCGAGCCAAACAGGACAGGTGAACTAAATTGATTCAAACTCCAGCGTGCTCAGATGAGCCACGTGAGTTATTTAGAATCAAGCTATTGCGTGCTAGAAGAGCCACACGAGCTAATTCGTGTTCTACCATGCCAAATGGGACACATGAACTAAATTGATTCCAACTCCAGCGTGCTCAGATGAGCCACGAGAGTTATTTAGAATCAAACTCTTGCGTGCTAGAAGAGTCCCGAGAGCTAATTGGTGTTCTACCGTGCCAAACGGGACACGTGAACTAAATTTATTCAAACTCCAGCGTGCTCAGATGATCCACGTGAGTTATTTAGAATCAAACTCTTGCGTGCTAGAAGAGCCACGCGAGCTAATTCGTGTTCTATCATGCCAAACGGGACACGTGAACTAAGGTGATTCAAACTCTAGCGTGCTCAGATGAGCCACGTGAGTTATTTAGAATCAAACTCTTGCGTGCTAGAACAGCCACGCGAGCTAATTCGTGTTTTATCATGCTATACGGGACACGTTAACTAAATTGATTATAACTCCAGTGTGCTCAGATGATCCACGTGAGTTATTTAGAATCAAGCTCTTGCGTGCTAGAAGAGCCACGCGAGCTAATTCGTGTTCTATCGTGCCAAACGAGAGACGTTAACTAAATTGATTCAAACTCTAGCGTGCTCAGATGAGCCACGCGAGTTATTTAGAATCTGGCTCTTGCGTTCTATAAGAGCCACTCGAGCTAAATTCGTGTTCCATCGTGCCAAACGGGGCACGTGAACTAAATCGATTCAAACTCCAGCGTGCTTAGATGAGCCACATGAGTTATTTAGATTCAAGCTCTTGCGTGCTAGAAGAGCCACGCGAGCTAATTCATGTTCTATCGTGCCAAACGGGACACGTGAACAAAATTGATTCAAACTCCAGCGTGCTTAGATGAGCCTCGTGAGTTATTTAGAATCAAACTCTTGTGTGCTAGTGGATCCGCTCGAGCTAATTCGTGTACTATCGTGCCAAACGGGACACGTGAACTAAATTGCTTCAAACTCCAGCGTGCTCAGATGAGCCACGTGAGTTATTTAGAATCAAACTCTTGCATGCTAGAAGAGCCACGCGAGCTAATTCGTGTTCTATCGTGCCAAACGGGACACGTGAACTAAGGTGATTCAAACTCTAGCGTGCTCGGATGAGCCACGTGAGTTATTTAGAATCAAGTTCTTGCGTGCTAGAAGAGCCACGTGAGCTAATTCGTGTTCCTTCGTGCCAAACGGGACACATGAACTAAATTGATTCAAACTCCAGCGTGCTCAGATGAGCCATGCGAGTTATTTAGAATCAAGCTCTTGCGTACTAGAACAGCCACGCGAGCTAATTCGTGTTGTATCGTGCCAAACAGGACACGTGAACTAAATTGATTCAAACTCCAGCGTGCTCTGATGAGCCACGTGAGTTATTTAGAATCAAGCTCTTGTGTGCTAGAAGAGCCACGCGAGCTAATTCGTGTTCTACCGTGCCAAACGGGACACGTGAACTAAATTGATTCCAACTCCAGTGTGCTCAGATGAGCCACGAGAGTTATTTAGAATCAAACTCTTACGTGCTAGAAGAGCCACGCGAGCTAATTCGTGTTCTATCGTGCCAAACGGTACACGTAAACTAAATTGATTCAAACTCCAGCGTGCTTAGATGATCCACGTGAGTTATTTAGAATGAAGCTTATGTGTGCTAGAAGAGCCACGCGAGCTAATTCGTGTTCTATAGTGCCAAACGGGACACGTGAACTAAATTGATTCAAACTCCAGCGTGCTCAGATGAGGCACGTGAGTTATTTAAAATCAAGCTCTTGCGTGCTAGAAGAGCCACGCGAGCTAATTCGTGTTCTATCGTGACAAACGGGACACGTGAACTAAGGTGATTCAAACTCTAGCATGCTCAGATGAGCCACGTGAGTTATTTAGAATCAAACTCTTGCGTGCTAGAAGAGCCACGCGAGCTAATTCGTGTTCTATCGTGCCAAAAGGGACACGTGAACTAAATTGATTCAAAATCCACCGTGCTCAGATGAGCCAAGTGAGTTATTTAGAATCAAGTTCTTGCGTGGTAGAAGAGCCACGTGAGCTAATTCGTGTTCCATCGTGCCAAACGGGACACGTGAACTAAATTGATTCAAACTCCAGCGTGCTAAGATGAGCCACGTGAGTTATTTAGAATGAAGCTCATGCGTGCTAGAAGAGTCACGCGAGCTAATTCGTGTTCTATCGTGCCAAACGGGACATGTGAACTAAATTGATTCAAACTCCAGCGTGCTCAGATGAGCCACGTGAGTTATTTGGAATCAAACTCTTGCGTGCTACAACAGCCACGTGACCTAATTCGTGTTCTATCAAGCTAAACGGGACACGAGAACTAAATTGATTCAAACTCCAGTGTGCTCAGATGAGCCACGTGAATTATTTAGAATCAAGCTCTTGCGTGTTGGAAGAGCCATGCGAGCTAATTCATGTTCTATCGTGCCAAATGGGACAGGTTAACTAAATTGATTCAAACTACAACGTGCTTAGATGAGCCACGTGAGTTATTTAGAATCAAACTCTTACATGCTAGAACAGCCACGCGAGCTAATTCGTGTTCTATCGTGCTAAACAGGACACGTTAACTAAATTGATTATAACTCCAATGTGCTCAGATGAGCCACGTGAGTTATTTAGAATGAAGCTCTTGCGTGCTAGAAGAGCCACGCGAGCTAATTCGTGTTCTATCGTGCCAAACGGGACACGTGAACTAAATCATCTCAAACTCCAGCGTGCTCAGATGAGCCACGTGAGTTATTTAGAATCAAGCTCTTGCGTGCTAGAAGAGCCACGCGAGGTAATTCGTGTTCTATCGTGCCAAACGGGACACGTGAACTAAATTGATTCAAACTCCAGCGTGCTTAGATGAGCTTCGTGAGTTATTTAGAATCAAACTCTTGCGTGCTAGTTGAGCCGCGCTAGCTAATTCGTGTTCTATCGTGCCAAACGGGACACGTGAACTAAATCGATTCAAACTCCAGCGTGCTCAGATGAGCCACGAGAGTTATTTAGAATCAAACTCTTGCGTGCTAGAAGAGCCACACGAGCTAATTCGTGTTCTATCGTGCCAAACGGGACACGTGAACTAAATTGATTCAAAATCCAGCGTGCTCAGATGAGGCACGTGAGTTATTTAGAATCAAGTTCTTGCGTGCTAGAGGAGCCACGTGAGCTAATTCGTGTTCTATCGTGCCAAACGAGACACGTTAACTAAATTGATTCAAACTCTAGCGTGCTCAGATGAGCCACGCGAGTTATTTAGAATCTGGCTCTTGTGTTCTATAAGAGCCACTCGAGCTAAATTCGTGTTCCATCGTGCCAAACGGGGCACGTGAACTAAATCGATTCAAACTCCAGCGTGCTTAGATGAGCCACATGAGTTATTTAGATTCAAGCTCTTGCGTGCTAGAAGAGCCACGCGAGCTAATTCATGTTCTATCGTGCCAAACGGGACACGTGAACAAAATTGATTCAAACTCCAGCGTGCTTAGATGAGCCTCGTGAGTTATTTAGAATCAAACTCTTGTGTGCTAGTGGAGCCGCGTGAGCTAATTCGTGTACTATCGTGCCAAACGGGACACGTGAACTAAATTGCTTCAAACTCCAGCGTGCTCAGATGAGCCACGTGAGTTATTTAGAATCAAACTCTTGCGTGCTAGAAGAGCCACGCGAGCTAATTCGTATTCTATCGTGCCAAATGGGACACGTGAACTAAGGTGATTCAAACTCTAGCGTGCTCGGATGAGCCACGTGAGTTATTTAGAATCAAGTTCTTGCGTGCTAGAAGAGCCACGTGAGCTAATTCGTGTTCCATCGTGCCAAACGGGACACGTGAACTAAATTGATTCAAACTCCAGCGTGCTAAGATGAGCCACGTGAGTTATTTAGAATGAAGCTCATGCGTGCTAGAAGAGTCACGCGAGCTAATTCGTGTTCTATCGTGCCAAAAGGGACACGTGAACTAAATTGATTCAAAATCCACCGTGCTCAGATGAGCCAACTGAGTTATTTAGAATCAAGTTCTTGCGTGGTAGAAGAGCCACGTGAGCTAATTCGTGTTCCATCGTGCCAAACGGGACACGTGAACTAAATTGATTCAAACTCCAGCGTGCTCAGATGAGCCACGTGAGTTATTTAGAATCAAGCTATTGCCTGCTAGAAGAGCCACACGAGCTAATTCGTGTTCTACCATGCCAAATGGGACACATGAACTAAATTGATTCCAACTCCAGCGTGCTCAGATGAGCCACGGGAGTTATTTAGAATCAAACTCTTGCGTGCTAGAAGAGTCCCGAGAGCTAATTCGTGTTCTACCGTGCCAAACGGGACACGTGAACTAAATTTATTCAAACTCCAGCGTGCTCAGATGATCCACGTGAGTTATTTAGAATCAAACTCTTGCGTGCTAGAAGAGCCACGCGAGCTAATTCGGGTTCTATCGTGCCAAACGGGACACGTGAACTAAATTGATTCAAACTCCAGCGTGCTCAGATGAGGCATGTGAGTTATTTAAAATCAAGCTCTTGCGTGCTAGAAGAGCCACGCGAGCTAATTCGTGTTCTATCATGCCAAACGGGACACGTGAACTAAGGTGATTCAAACTCTAGCGTGCTCAGATGAGCCACGTGAGTTATTTAGAATCAAACTCTTGCGTGCTAGAACAGCCACGCGAGCTAATTCGTGTTTTATCATGCTATACGGGACACGTTAACTAAATTGATTATAACTCCAGTGTGCTCAGATGATCCACGTGAGTTATTTAGAATCAAGCTCTTGCGTGCTAGAAGAGCCACGCGAGCTAATTCGTGTTCTATCGTGCCAAACGAGACACGTTAACTAAATTGATTCAAACTCTAGCGTGCTCAGATGAGCCACGCGAGTTATTTAGAATCTGGCTCTTGCGTTCTATAAGAGCCACTCGAGCTAAATTCGTGTTCCATCGTGCCAAACGGGGCACGTGAACTAAATCGATTCAAACTCCAGCGTGCTTAGATGAGCCACATGAGTTATTTAGATTCAAGCTCTTGCGTGCTAGAAGAGCCACGCGAGCTAATTCATGTTCTATCGTGCCAAACGGGACACGTGAACAAAATTGATTCAAACTCCAGCGTGCTTAGATGAGCCTCGTGAGTTATTTAGAATCAAACTCTTGTGTGCTAGTGGATCCGCTCGAGCTAATTCGTGTACTATCGTGCCAAACGGGACACGTGAACTAAATTGCTTCAAACTCCAGCGTGCTCAGATGAGCCACGTGAGTTATTTAGAATCAAACTCTTGCGTGCTAGAAGAGCCACGCGAGCTAATTCGTGTTCTATCGTGCCAAACGGGACACGTGAACTAAGGTGATTCAAACTCTAGCGTGCTCGGATGAGCCACGTGAGTTATTTAGAATCAAGTTCTTGCGTGCTAGAAGAGCCACGTGAGCTAATTCGTGTTCCTTCGTGCCAAACGGGACACATGAACTAAATTGATTCAAACTCCAGCGTGCTCAGATGAGCCATGCGAGTTATTTAGAATCAAGCTCTTGCGTGCTAGAACAGCCACGCGAGCTAATTCGTGTTGTATCGTGCCAAACAGGACACGTGAACTAAATTGATTCAAACTCCAGCGTGCTCTGATGAGCCACATGAGTTATTTAGAATCAAGCTCTTGTGTGCTAGAAGAGCCACGCGAGCTAATTCGTGTTCTACCGTGCCAAACGGGACACGTGAACTAAATTGATTCCAACTCCAGTGTGCTCAGATGAGCCACGAGAGTTATTTAGAATCAAACTCTTACGTGCTAGAAGAGCCACGCGAGCTAATTCGTGTTCTATCGTGCCAAACGGTACACGTAAACTAAATTGATTCAAACTCCAGCGTGCTTAGATGATCCACGTGAGTTATTTAGAATGAAGCTTATGTGTGCTAGAAGAGCCACGCGAGCTAATTCGTGTTCTATAGTGCCAAACGGGACACGTGAACTAAATTGATTCAAACTCCAGCGTGCTCAGATGAGGCACGTGAGTTATTTAAAATCAAGCTCTTGCGTGCTAGAAGAGCCACGCGAGCTAATTCGTGTTCTATCGTGACAAACGGGACACGTGAACTAAGGTGATTCAAACTCTAGCATGCTCAGATGAGCCACGTGAGTTATTTAGAATCAAACTCTTGCGTGCTAGAAGAGCCACGCGAGCTAATTCGTGTTCTATCGTGCCAAAAGGGACACGTGAACTAAATTGATTCAAAATCCACCGTGCTCAGATGAGCCAAGTGAGTTATTTAGAATCAAGTTCTTGCGTGGTAGAAGAGCCACGTGAGCTAATTCGTGTTCCATCGTGCCAAACGGGACACGTGAACTAAATTGATTCAAACTCCAGCGTGCTAAGATGAGCCACGTGAGTTATTTAGAATGAAGCTCATGCGTGCTAGAAGAGTCACGCGAGCTAATTCGTGTTCTATCGTGCCAAACGGGACATGTGAACTAAATTGATTCAAACTCCAGCGTGCTCAGATGAGCCACGTGAGTTATTTGGAATCAAACTCTTGCGTGTTACAACAGCCACGTGACCTAATTCGTGTTCTATCAAGCTAAACGGGACACGAGAACTAAATTGATTCAAACTCCAGTGTGCTCAGATGAGCCACGTGAATTATTTAGAATCAAGCTCTTGCGTGTTGGAAGAGCCATGCGAGCTAATTCATGTTCTATCGTGCCAAATGGGACAGGTTAACTAAATTGATTCAAACTACAACGTGCTTAGATGAGCCACGTGAGTTATTTAGAATCAAACTCTTACATGCTAGAACAGCCACGCGAGCTAATTCGTGTTCTATCGTGCTAAACAGGACACGTTAACTAAATTGATTATAACTCCAATGTGCTCAGATGAGCCACGTGAGTTATTTAGAATCAAGCTCTTGCCTGCTAGAAGAGCCACGCGAGCTAATTCGTGTTCTATCGTGCCAAACGGGACACGTGAACTAAATCATCTCAAACTCCAGCGTGCTCAGATGAGCCACGTGAGTTATTTAGAATCAAGCTCTTGCGTGCTAGAAGAGCCACGCGAGGTAATTCGTTTTCTATCGTGCCAAACGGGACACGTGAACTAAATTGATTCAAACTCCAGCGTGCTTAGATGAGCTTCGTGAGTTATTTATAATCAAACTCTTGCGTGCTAGTTCAGCCGCGCTAGCTAATTCGTGTTCTATCGTGCCAAACGGGACACGTGAACTAAATCGATTCAAACTCCAGCGTGCTCAGATGAGCCACGAGAGATATTTAGAATCAAACTCTTGCGTGCTAGAAGAGCCACACGAGCTAATTCGTGTTCTATCGTGCCAAACGGGACACGTGAACTAAATTGATTCAAAATCCAGCGTGCTCAGATGAGGCACGTGAGTTATTTAGAATCAAGTTCTTGCGTGCTAGAAGAGCCACGTGAGCTAATTCGTGTTCTATCGTGCCAAACAAGACACGTTAACTAAATTGATTCAAACTCTAGCGTGCTCAGATGAGCCACGCGAGTTATTTAGAATCTGGCTCTTGCGTTCTATAAGAGCCACTCGAGCTAAATTCGTGTTCCATCGTGCCAAACGGGGCACGTGAACTAAATCGATTCAAACTCCAGCGTGCTTAGATGAGCAACATGAGTTATTTAGATTCAAGCTCTTGCGTGCTAGAAGAGCCACGCGAGCTAATTCATGTTCTATCGTGCCAAACGGGACACGTGAACAAAATTGATTCAAACTCCAGCGTGCTTAGATGAGCCTCGTGAGTTATTTAGAATCAAACTCTTGTGTGCTAGTGGAGCCGCGCGAGCTAATTCGTGTACTATCGTGCCAAACGGGACACGTGAACTAAATTGCTTCAAACTCCAGCGTGCTCAGATGAGCCACGTGAGTTATTTAGAATCAAACTCTTGCGTGCTAGAAGAGCCACGCGAGCTAATTCGTGTTCTATCGTGCCAAACGGGACACGTGAACTAAGGTGATTCAAACTCTAGCGTGCTCGGATGAGCCACGTGAGTTATTTAGAATCAAGTTCTTGCGTGCTAGAAGAGCCACATGAGCTAATTCGTGTTCCATCGTGCCAAACGGGACACGTGAACTAAATTGATTCAAACTCCAGCGTGCTAAGATGAGCCACGTGAGTTATTTAGAATGAAGCTCATGCGTGCTAGAAGAGTCACGCGAGCTAATTCGTGTTCTATCGTGCCAAACGGGACACGTGAACTAAATTGATTCAAACTCCAGCGTGCTCAGATGAGCCACGTGAGTTATTTGGAATCAAACTCTTGCGTGCTACAACAGCCACGTGACCTAATTCGTGTTCTATCAAGCTAAACGGGACACGAGAACTAAATTGATTCAAACTCCAGTGTGCTCAGATGAGCCACGTGAATTATTTAGAATGAGGCTCTTGCGTGCTGGAAGAGCCACGCGAGCTAATTCATGTTCTATCGTGCCAAATGGGACAGGTTAACTAAATTGATTCAAGCTACAACGTGCTTAGATGAGCCACGTGAGTTATTTAGAATCAAACTCTTACATGCTAGAACAGCCACGCGAGCTAATTCGTGTTCTATCGTGCTAAACAGGACACGTTAACTAAATTGATTATAACTCCAATGTGCTCAGATGAGCCACGTGAGTTATTTAGAATGAAGCTCTTGCGTGCTAGAAGAGCCACGCGAGCTAATTCGTGTTCTATCGTGCCAAACGGGACACGTGAACTAAATCATCTCAAACTCCAGCGTGCTCAGATGAGCCACGTGAGTTATTTAGAATCAAGCTCTTGCGTGCTAGAAGAGCCACGCGAGGTAATTCGTGTTCTATCGTGCCAAACGGGACACGTGAACTAAATTGATTCAAACTCCAGCGTGCTTAGATGAGCTTCGTGAGTTATTTAGAATCAAACTCTTGCGTGCTAGTTGAGCCGCGCTAGCTAATTCGTGTTCTATCGTGCCAAACGGGACACGTGAACTAAATCGATTCAAACTCCAGCGTGCTCAGATGAGCCACGAGAGTTATTTAGAATCAAACTCTTGCGTGCTAGAAGAGCCACACGAGCTAATTCGTGTTCTATCGTGCCAAACGGGACACGTGAACTAAATTGATTCAAAATCCAGCGTGCTCAGATGAGGCACGTGAGTTATTTAGAATCAAGTTCTTGCGTGCTAGAGGAGCCACGTGAGCTAATTCGTGTTCTATCGTGCCAAACGAGACACGTTAACTAAATTGATTCAAACTCTAGCGTGCTCAGATGAGCCACGCGAGTTATTTAGAATCTGGCTCTTGCGTTCTATAAGAGCCACTCGAGCTAAATTCGTGTTCCATCGTGCCAAACGGGGCACGTGAACTAAATCGATTCAAACTCCAGCGTGCTTAGATGAGCCACATGAGTTATTTAGATTCAAGCTCTTGCGTGCTAGAAGAGCCACGCGAGCTAATTCATGTTCTATCGTGCCAAACGGGACACGTGAACAAAATTGATTCAAACTCCAGCGTGCTTAGATGAGCCTCGTGAGTTATTTAGAATCAAACTCTTGTGTGCTAGTGGAGCCGCGCGAGCTAATTCGTGTACTATCGTGCCAAACGGGACACGTGAACTAAATTGCTTCAAACTCCAGCGTGCTCAGATGAGCCACGTGAGTTATTTAGAATCAAACTCTTGCGTGCTAGAAGAGCCACGCGAGCTAATTCGTATTCTATCGTGCCAAACGGGACACGTGAACTAAGGTGATTCAAACTCTAGCGTGCTCGGATGAGCCACGTGAGTTATTTAGAATCAAGTTCTTGCGTGCTAGAAGAGCCACGTGAGCTAATTCGTGTTCCATCGTGCCAAACGGGACACGTGAACTAAATTGATTCAAACTCCAGCGTGCTAAGATGAGCCACGTGAGTTATTTAGAATGAAGCTCATGCGTGCTAGAAGAGTCACGCGAGCTAATTCGTGTTCTATCGTGCCAAAAGGGACACGTGAACTAAATTGATTCAAAATCCACCGTGCTCAGATGAGCCAAGTGAGTTATTTAGAATCAAGTTCTTGCGTGGTAGAAGAGCCACGTGAGCTAATTCGTGTTCCATCGTGCCAAACGGGACACGTGAACTAAATTGATTCAAACTCCAGCGTGCTAAGATGAGCCACGTGAGTTATTTAGAATGAAGCTCATGCGTGCTACAAGAGTCACGCGAGCTAATTCGTGTTCTATCGTGCCAAACGGGACACGTGAACTAAATTGATTCAAACTCCAGCGTGCTCAGATGAGCCACGTGAGTTATTTGGAATCAAACTCTTGCGTGCTACAACAGCCACGTGACCTAATTCGTGTTCTATCAAGCTAAACGGGACACGAGAACTAAATTGATTCAAACTCCAGTGTGCTCAGATGAGCCACGTGAATTATTTAGAATCAAGCTCTTGCGTGCTGGAAGAGCCACGCGAGCTAATTCATGTTCTATCGTGCCAAATGGGACAGGTTAACTAAATTGATTCAAGCTACAACGTGCTTAGATGAGCCACGTGAGTTATTTAGAATCAAACTCTTGCGTGCTAGTTGAGCCGCGCTAGCTAATTCGTGTTCTATCGTGCCAAACGGGACACGTGAACTAAATTGATTCAAACTCCAGCGTGCTCAGATGAGGCATGTGAGTTATTTAAAATCAAGCTCTTGCGTGCTAGAAGAACCACGCGAGCTAATTCGTGTTCTATCATGCCAAACGGGACACGTGAACTAAGGTGATTCAAACTCTAGCGTGCTCAGATGAGCCACGTGAGTTATTTAGAATCAAACTCTTGCGTGCTAGAACAGCCACGCGAGCTAATTCGTGTTTTATCATGCTATACGGGACACGTTAACTAAATTGATTATAACTCCAATGTGCTCAGATGATCCACGTGAGTTATTTAGAATCAAGCTCTTGCGTGCTAGAAGAGCCACGCGAGCTAATTCGTGTTCTATCGTGCCAAACGAGACACGTTAACTAAATTGATTCAAACTCTAGCGTGCTCAGATGAGCCACGCGAGTTATTTAGAATCTGGCTCTTGCGTTCTATAAGAGCCACTCGAGCTAAATTCGTGTTCCATCGTGCCAAACGGGGCACGTGAACTAAATCGATTCAAACTCCAGCGTGCTTAGATGAGCCACATGAGTTATTTAGATTCAAGCTCTTGCGTGCTAGAAGAGCCACGCGAGCTAATTCATGTTCTATCGTGCCAAACGGGACACGTGAACAAAATTGATTCAAACTCCAGCGTGCTTAGATGAGCCTCGTGAGTTATTTAGAATCAAACTCTTGTGTGCTAGTGGATCCGCTCGAGCTAATTCGTGTACTATCGTGCCAAACGGGACACGTGAACTAAATTGCTTCAAACTCCAGCGTGCTCAGATGAGCCACGTGAGTTATTTAGAATCAAACTCTTGTGTGCTAGAAGAGCCACGCGAGCTAATTCGTGTTCTATCGTGCCAAACGGGACACGTGAACTAAGGTGATTCAAACTCTAGCGTGCTCGGATGAGCCACGTGAGTTATTTAGAATCAAGTTCTTGCGTGCTAGAAGAGCCACGTGAGCTAATTCGTGTTCCTTCGTGCCAAACGGGACACATGAACTAAATTGATTCAAACTCCAGCGTGCTCAGATGAGCCATGCGAGTTATTTAGAATCAAGCTCTTGCGTGCTAGAACAGCCACGCGAGCTAATTCGTGTTGTATCGTGCCAAAAAGGACACGTGAACTAAATTGATTCAAACTCCAGCGTGCTCTGATGAGCCACGTGAGTTATTTAGAATCAAGCTCTTGTGTGCTAGAAGAGCCACGCGAGCTAATTCGTGTTCTACCGTGCCAAACGGGACACGTGAACTAAATTGATTCCAACTCCAGTGTGCTCAGATGAGCCACGAGAGTTATTTAGAATCAAACTCTTACGTGCTAGAAGAGCCACGCGAGCTAATTCGTGTTCTATCGTGCCAAACGGTACACGTAAACTAAATTGATTCAAACTCCAGCGTGCTTAGATGATCCACGTGAGTTATTTAGAATGAAGCTTATGTGTGCTAGAAGAGCCACGCGAGCTAATTCGTGTTCTATAGTGCCAAACGGGACACGTGAACTAAATTGATTCAAACTCCAGCGTGCTCAGATGAGGCACGTGAGTTATTTAAAATCAAGCTCTTGCGTGCTAGAAGAGCCACGCGAGCTAATTCGTGTTCTATCGTGACAAACGGGACACGTGAACTAAGGTGATTCAAACTCTAGCATGCTCAGATGAGCCACGTGAGTTATTTAGAATCAAACTCTTGCGTGCTAGAAGAGCCACGCGAGCTAATTCGTGTTCTATCGTGCCAAAAGGGACACGTGAACTAAATTGATTCAAAATCCACCGTGCTCAGATGAGCCAAGTGAGTTATTTAGAATCAAGTTCTTGCGTGGTAGAAGAGCCACGTGAGCTAATTCGTGTTCCATCGTGCCAAACGGGACACGTGAACTAAATTGTTTCAAACTCCAGCGTGCTAAGATGAGCCACGTGAGTTATTTAGAATGAAGCTCATGCGTGCTAGAAGAGTCACGCGAGCTAATTCGTGTTCTATCGTGCCAAACGGGACATGTGAACTAAATTGATTCAAACTCCAGCGTGCTCAGATGAGCCACGTGAGTTATTTGGAATCAAACTCTTGCGTGCTACAACAGCCACGTGACCTAATTCGTGTTCTATCAAGCTAAACGGGACACGAGAACTAAATTGATTCAAACTCCAGTGTGCTCAGATGAGCCACGTGAATTATTTAGAATCAAGCTCTTGCGTGTTGGAAGAGCCATGCGAGCTAATTCATGTTCTATCGTGCCAAATGGGACAGGTTAACTAAATTGATTCAAACTACAACGTGCTTAGATGAGCCACGTGAGTTATTTAGAATCAAACTCTTGTGTGCTAGTGGAGCCGCGCGAGCTAATTCGTGTACTATCGTGCCAAACGGGACACGTGAACTAAATTGCTTCAAACTCCAGCGTGCTCAGATGAGCCACGTGAGTTATTTAGAATCAAACTCTTGCGTGCTAGAAGAGCCACGCGAGCTAATTCGTATTCTATCGTGCCAAACGGGACACGTGAACTAAGGTGATTCAAACTCTAGCGTGCTCGGATGAGCCACGTGAGTTATTTAGAATCAAGTTCTTGCGTGCTAGAAGAGCCACGTGAGCTAATTCGTGTTCCATCGTGCCAAACGGGACACGTGAACTAAATTGATTCAAACTCCAGCGTGCTAAGATGAGCCACGTGAGTTATTTAGAATGAAGCTCATGCGTGCTAGAAGAGTCACGCGAGCTAATTCGTGTTCTATCGTGCCAAAAGGGACACGTGAACTAAATTGATTCAAAATCCACCGTGCTCAGATGAGCCAAGTGAGTTATTTAGAATCAAGTTCTTGCGTGGTAGAAGAGCCACGTGAGCTAATTCGTGTTCCATCGTGCCAAACGGGACACGTGAACTAAATTGATTCAAACTCCAGCGTGCTAAGATGAGCCACGTGAGTTATTTAGAATGAAGCTCATGCGTGCTACAAGAGTCACGCGAGCTAATTCGTGTTCTATCGTGCCAAACGGGACACGTGAACTAAATTGATTCAAACTCCAGCGTGCTCAGATGAGCCACGTGAGTTATTTGGAATCAAACTCTTGCGTGCTACAACAGCCACGTGACCTAATTCGTGTTCTATCAAGCTAAACGGGACACGAGAACTAAATTGATTCAAACTCCAGTGTGCTCAGATGAGCCACGTGAATTATTTAGAATCAAGCTCTTGCGTGCTGGAAGAGCCACGCGAGCTAATTCATGTTCTATCGTGCCAAATGGGACAGGTTAACTAAATTGATTCAAGCTACAACGTGCTTAGATGAGCCACGTGAGTTATTTAGAATCAAACTCTTGCGTGCTAGTTGAGCCGCGCTAGCTAATTCGTGTTCTATCGTGCCAAACGGGACACGTGAACTAAATTGATTCAAACTCCAGCGTGCTCAGATGAGGCATGTGAGTTATTTAAAATCAAGCTCTTGCGTGCTAGAAGAGCCACGCGAGCTAATTCGTGTTCTATCATGCCAAACGGGACACGTGAACTAAGGTGATTCAAACTCTAGCGTGCTCAGATGAGCCACGTGAGTTATTTAGAATCAAACTCTTGCGTGCTAGAACAGCCACGCGAGCTAATTCGTGTTTTATCATGCTATACGGGACACGTTAACTAAATTGATTATAACTCCAGTGTGCTCAGATGATCCACGTGAGTTATTTAGAATCAAGCTCTTGCGTGCTAGAAGAGCCACGCGAGCTAATTCGTGTTCTATCGTGCCAAACGAGACACGTTAACTAAATTGATTCAAACTCTAGCGTGCTCAGATGAGCCACGCGAGTTATTTAGAATCTGGCTCTTGCGTTCTATAAGAGCCACTCGAGCTAAATTCGTGTTCCATCGTGCCAAACGGGGCACGTGAACTAAATCGATTCAAACTCCAGCGTGCTTAGATGAGCCACATGAGTTATTTAGATTCAAGCTCTTGCGTGCTAGAAGAGCCACGCGAGCTAATTCATGTTCTATCGTGCCAAACGGGACACGTGAACAAAATTGATTCAAACTCCAGCGTCCTTAGATGAGCCTCGTGAGTTATTTAGAATCAAACTCTTGTGTGCTAGTGGATCCGCTCGAGCTAATTCGTGTACTATCGTGCCAAACGGGACACGTGAACTAAATTGCTTCAAACTCCAGCGTGCTCAGATGAGCCACGTGAGTTATTTAGAATCAAACTCTTGCGTGCTAGAAGAGCCACGCGAGCTAATTCGTGTTCTATCGTGCCAAACGGGACACGTGAACTAAGGTGATTCAAACTCTAGCGTGCTCGGATGAGCCACGTGAGTTATTTAGAATCAAGTTCTTGCGTGCTAGAAGAGCCACGTGAGCTAATTCGTGTTCCTTCGTGCCAAACGGGACACATGAACTAAATTGATTCAAACTCCAGCGTGCTCAGATGAGCCATGCGAGTTATTTAGAATCAAGCTCTTGCGTGCTAGAACAGCCACGCGAGCTAATTCGTGTTGTATCGTGCCAAACAGGACACGTGAACTAAATTGATTCAAACTCCAGCGTGCTCTGATGAGCCACGTGAGTTATTTAGAATCAAGCTCTTGTGTGCTAGAAGAGCCACGCGAGCTAATTCGTGTTCTACCGTGCCAAACGGGACACGTGAACTAAATTGATTCCAACTCCAGTATGCTCAGATGAGCCACGAGAGTTATTTAGAATCAAACTCTTACGTGCTAGAAGAGCCACGCGAGCTAATTCGTGTTCTATCGTGCCAAACGGTACACGTAAACTAAATTGATTCAAACTCCAGCGTGCTTAGATGATCCACGTGAGTTATTTAGAATGAAGCTTATGTGTGCTAGAAGAGCCACGCGAGCTAATTCGTGTTCTATAGTGCCAAACGGGACACGTGAACTAAATTGATTCAAACTCCAGCGTGCTCAGATGAGGCACGTGAGTTATTTAAAATCAAGCTCTTGCGTGCTAGAAGAGCCACGCGAGCTAATTCGTGTTCTATCGTGACAAACGGGACACGTGAACTAAGGTGATTCAAACTCTAGCATGCTCAGATGAGCCACGTGAGTTATTTAGAATCAAACTCTTGCGTGCTAGAAGAGCCACGCGAGCTAATTCGTGTTCTATCGTGCCAAAAGGGACACGTGAACTAAATTGATTCAAAATCCACCGTGCTCAGATGAGCCAAGTGAGTTATTTAGAATCAAGTTCTTGCGTGGTAGAAGAGCCACGTGAGCTAATTCGTGTTCCATCGTGCCAAACGGGACACGTGAACTAAATTGATTCAAACTCCAGCGTGCTAAGATGAGCCACGTGAGTTATTTAGAATGAAGCTCATGCGTGCTAGAAGAGTCACGCGAGCTAATTCGTGTTCTATCGTGCCAAACGGGACATGTGAACTAAATTGATTCAAACTCCAGCGTGCTCAGATGAGCCACGTGAGTTATTTGGAATCAAACTCTTGCGTGCTACAACAGCCACGTGACCTAATTCGTGTTCTATCAAGCTAAACGGGACACGAGAACTAAATTGATTCAAACTCCAGTGTGCTCAGATGAGCCACGTGAATTATTTAGAATCAAGCTCTTGCGTGTTGGAAGAGCCATGCGAGCTAATTCATGTTCTATCGTGCCAAATGGGACAGGTTAACTAAATTGATTCAAACTACAACGTGCTTAGATGAGCCACGTGAGTTATTTAGAATCAAACTCTTACATGCTAGAACAGCCACGCGAGCTAATTCGTGTTCTATCGTGCTAAACAGGACACGTTAACTAAATTGATTATAACACCAATGTGCTCAGATGAGCCACGTGAGTTATTTAGAATCAAGCTCTTGCGTGCTAGAAGAGCCACGCGAGCTAATTCGTGTTCTATCGTGCCAAACGGGACACGTGAACTAAATCATCTCAAACTCCAGCGTGCTCAGATGAGCCACGTGAGTTATTTAGAATGAAGCTTATGTGTGCTAGAAGAGCTACGCGAGCTAATTCGTGTTCTATCGTGCCAAACGGGACACGTGAACTAAATTGATTCAAAATCCAGCGTGCTCAGATGAGGCACGTGAGTTATTTAGAATCAAGTTCTTGCGTGCTAGAAGAGCCACGTGAGCTAATTCGTGTTCTATCGTGCCAAACAAGACACGTTAACTAAATTGATTCAAACTCTAGCGTGCTCAGATGAGCCACGCGAGTTATTTAGAATCTGGCTCTTGCGTTCTATAAGAGCCACTCGAGCTAAATTCGTGTTCCATCGTGCCAAACGGGGCACGTGAACTAAATCGATTCAAACTCCAGCGTGCTTAGATGAGCAACATGAGTTATTTAGATTCAAGCTCTTGCGTGCTAGAAGAGCCACGCGAGCTAATTCATGTTCTATCGTGCCAAACGGGACACGTGAACAAAATTGATTCAAACTCCAGCGTGCTTAGATGAGCCTCGTGAGTTATTTAGAATCAAACTCTTGTGTGCTAGTGGAGCCGCGCGAGCTAATTCGTGTACTATCGTGCCAAACGGGACACGTGAACTAAATTGCTTCAAACTCCAGCGTGCTCAGATGAGCCACGTGAGTTATTTAGAATCAAACTCTTGCGTGCTAGAAGAGCCACGCGAGCTAATTCGTGTTCTATCGTGCCAAACGGGACACGTGAACTAAGGTGATTAAAACTCTAGCGTGCTCGGATGAGCCACGTGAGTTATTTAGAATCAAGATCTTGCGTGCTAGAAGAGCCACATGAGCTAATTCGTGTTCCATCGTGCCAAACGGGACACGTGAACTAAATTGATTCAAACTCCAGCGTGCTAAGATGAGCCACGTGAGTTATTTAGAATGAAGCTCATGCGTGCTAGAAGAGTCACGCGAGCTAATTCGTGTTCTATCGTGCCAAACGGGACACGTGAACTAAATTGATTCAAACTCCAGCGTGCTCAGATGAGCCACGTGAGTTATTTGGAATCAAACTCTTGCGTGCTACAACAGCCACGTGACCTAATTCGTGTTCTATCAAGCTAAACGGGACACGAGAACTAAATGGATTCAAACTCCAGTGTGCTCAGATGAGCCACGTGAATTATTTAGAATGAAGCTCTTGCGTGCTGGAAGAGCCACGCGAGCTAATTCATGTTCTATCGTGCCAAATGGGACAGGTTAACTAAATTGATTCAAGCTACAACGTGCTTAGATGAGCCACGTGAGTTATTTAGAATCAAACTCTTACATGCTAGAACAGCCACGCGAGCTAATTCGTGTTCTATCGTGCAAAACAGGACACGTTAACTAAATTGATTATAACTCCAATGTGCTCAGATGAGCCACGTGAGTTATTTAGAATGAAGCTCTTGCGTGCTAGAAGAGCCACGCGAGCTAATTCGTGTTCTATCGTGCCAAACGGGACACGTGAACTAAATCATCTCAAACTCCAGCGTGCTCAGATGAGCCACGTGAGTTATTTAGAATCAAGCTCTTGCGTGCTAGAAGAGCCACGCGAGGTAATTCGTGTTCTATCGTGCCAAACGGGACACGTGAACTAAATTGATTCAAACTCCAGCGTGCTTAGATGAGCTTCGTGAGTTATTTAGAATCAAACTCTTGCGTGCTAGTTGAGCCGCGCTAGCTAATTCGTGTTCTATCGTGCCAAACGGGACACGTGAACTAAATCGATTCAAACTCCAGCGTGCTCAGATGAGCCACGAGAGTTATTTAGAATCAAACTCTTGCGTGCTAGAAGAGCCACACGAGCTAATTCGTGTTCTATCGTGCCAAACGGGACACGTGAACTAAATTGATTCAAAATCCAGCGTGCTCAGATGAGGCACGTGAGTTATTTAGAATCAAGTTCTTGCGTGCTAGAGGAGCCACGTGAGCTAATTCGTGTTCTATCGTGCCAAACGAGACACGTTAACTAAATTGATTCAAACTCTAGCGTGCTCAGATGAGCCACGCGAGTTATTTAGAATCTGGCTCTTGCGTTCTATAAGAGCCACTCGAGCTAAATTCGTGTTCCATCGTGCCAAACGGGGCACGTGAACTAAATCGATTCAAACTCCAGCGTGCTTAGATGAGCCACATGAGTTATTTAGATTCAAGCTCTTGCGTGCTAGAAGAGCCACGCGAGCTAATTCATGTTCTATCGTGCCAAACGGGACACGTGAACAAAATTGATTCAAACTCCAGCGTGCTTAGATGAGCCTCGTGAGTTATTTAGAATCAAACTCTTGTGTGCTAGTGGAGCCGCGCGAGCTAATTCGTGTACTATCGTGCCAAACGGGACACGTGAACTAAATTGCTTCAAACTCCAGCGTGCTCAGATGAGCCACGTGAGTTATTTAGAATCAAACTCTTGCGTGCTAGAAGAGCCACGCGAGCTAATTCGTATTCTATCGTGCCAAACGGGACACGTGAACTAAGGTGATTCAAACTCTAGCGTGCTCGGATGAGCCACGTGAGTTATTTAGAATCAAGTTCTTGCGTGCTAGAAGAGCCACGTGAGCTAATTCGTGTTCCATCGTGCCAAACGGGACACGTGAACTAAATTGATTCAAACTCCAGCGTGCTAAGATGAGCCACGTGAGTTATTTAGAATGAAGCTCATGCGTGCTAGAAGAGTCACGCGAGCTAATTCGTGTTCTATCGTGCCAAAAGGGACACGTGAACTAAATTGATTCAAAATCCACCGTGCTCAGATGAGCCAAGTGAGTTATTTAGAATCAAGTTCTTGCGTGGTAGAAGAGCCACGTGAGCTAATTCGTGTTCCATCGTGCCAAACGGGACACGTGAACTAAATTGATTCAAACTCCAGCGTGCTAAGATGAGCCACGTGAGTTATTTAGAATGAAGCTCATGCGTGCTACAAGAGTCACGCGAGCTAATTCGTGTTCTATCGTGCCAAACGGGACACGTGAACTAAATTGATTCAAACTCCAGCGTGCTCAGATGAGCCACGTGAGTTATTTGGAATCAAACTCTTGCGTGCTACAACAGCCACGTGACCTAATTCGTGTTCTATCAAGCTAAACGGGACACGAGAACTAAATTGATTCAAACTCCAGTGTGCTCAGATGAGCCACGTGAATTATTTAGAATCAAGCTCTTGCGTGCTGGAAGAGCCACGCGAGCTAATTCATGTTCTATCGTGCCAAATGGGACAGGTTAACTAAATTGATTCAAGCTACAACGTGCTTAGATGAGCCACGTGAGTTATTTAGAATCAAACTCTTACATGCTAGAATAGCCACGTGAGCTAATTCGTGTTCTATCGTGCTAAACAGGACACGTTAACTAAATTGATTATAATTCCAATGTGCTCAGATGAGCCACGTGAGTTATTTAGAATCAAGCTCTTGCGTGCTAGAAGAGCCACGCGAGCTAATTCGTGTTCTATCGTGCCAAACGGGACACGTGAACTAAATCATCTCAAACTCCAGCGTGCTAAGATGAGCCACGTGAGTTATTTAGAATCAAGCTCTTGCGTGCTAGAAGAGCCACGCGAGGTAATTCGTGTTCTATCGTGCCAAACGGGACACGTGAACTAAATTGATTCAAACTCCAGCGTGCTTAGATGAGCTTCGTGAGTTATTTAGAATCAAACTCTTGCGTGCTAGTTGAGCCGCGCTAGCAAATTCGTGTTCTATCGTGCCAAACGGGACACGTGAACTAAATCGATTCAAACTCCAGCGTGCTCAGATGAGTCACGAGAGTTATTTAGAATCAAACTCTTGCGTGCTAGAAGAGCCACACGAGCTAATTCGTGTTCTATCGTGCCAAACGGGACACGTGAACTAAATTGATTCAAAATCCAGCGTGCTCAGATGAGGCACGTGAGTTATTTAGAATCAAGTTCTTGCGTGCTAGAAGAGCCACGTGAGCTAATTCGTGTTCTATCGTGCCAAACGAGACACGTTAACTAAATTGATTCAAACTCTAGCGTGCTCAGATGAGCCACGCGAGTTATTTAGAATCTGGCTCTTGCGTTCTATAAGAGCCACTCGAGCTAAATTCTTGTTCCATCGTGCTAAACGGGGCACGTGAACTAAATCGATTCAAACTCCAGCGTGCTTAGATGAGCCACATGAGTTATTTAGATTCAAGCTCTTGCGTGCTAGAAGAGCCATGCGAGCTAATTCATGTTCTATCGTGCCAAACGGGACACGTGAACAAAATTGATTCAAACTCCAGCGTGCTTAGATGAGCCTCGTGAGTTATTTAGAATCAAACTCTTGTGTGCTAGTGGAGCCGCGCGAGCTAATTCGTGTACTATCGTGCCAAACGGGACACGTGAACTAAATTGTTTCAAACTCCAGCGTGCTCAGATGAGCCACGTGAGTTATTTAGAATCAAACTCTTGCGTGCTAGAAGAGCCACGCGAGCTAATTCGTGTTCTACCGTGCCAAACGGGACACGTGAACTAAGGTGATTCAAACTCTAGCGTGCTCGGATGAGCCACGTGAGTTATTTAGAATCAAGTTCTTGCGTGCTAGAAGAGCCACGTGAGCTAATTCGTGTTCCATCGTGCCAAACGGGACACGTGAACTAAATTGATTCAAACTCCAGCGTGCTAAGATGAGCCACGTGAGTTATTTAGAATGAAGCTCATGCGTGCTAGAAGAGTCACGCGAGCTAATTCGTGTTCTATCGTGCCAAACGGGACACGTGAACTAAATTGATTCAAACTCCAGCATGCTCTGATGAGCCACGTGAGTTATTTAGAATCAAGCTCTTGTGTGCTAGAAGAGCCACGCGAGCTAATTCGTGTTCTACCGTGCCAAACGGGACACGTGAACTAAATTTATTCCAACTCCAGTGTGCTCAGATGAGCCACGAGAGTTATTTAGAATCAAACTCTTACGTGCTAGAAGAGCCACGCGAGCTAATTCGTGTTCTATCGTGCCAAACGGTACACGTGAACTAAATTGATTCAAACTCCAGCGTGCTTAGATGATCCACGTGAGTTATTTAGAATGAAGCTTATGTGTGCTAGAAGAGCCACGCGAGCTATTCGTGTTCTATGGTGCCAAACGGGACACGTGAACTAAATTGATTCAAACTCCAGCGTGCTCAGATGAGGCACGTGAGTTATTTAAAATCAAGCTCTTGCGTGCTAGAAGAGCCACGCGAGCTAATTCGTGTTCTATCGTGACAAACGGGACACGTGAACTAAGGTGATTCAAACTCTAGCATGCTCAGATGAGCCACGTGAGTTATTTAGAATCAAACTCTTGCGTGCTAGAAGAGCCACGCGAGCTAATTCGTGTTCTATCGTGCCAAACGGGACACGTGAACTAAGGTGATTCAAACTCTAGCGTGCTCGGATGAGCCAAGTGAGTTATTTAGAATCAAGTTCTTGCGTGCTAGAAGAGCCACGTGAGCTAATTCGTGTTCCATCGTGCCAAACGGGACACGTGAACTAAATTGATTCAAACTCCAGCGTGCTAAGATGAGCCACGTGAGTTATTTAGAATGAAGCTCATTCGTGCTAGAAGAGTCACGCGAGCTAATTCGTGTGCTATCGTGCCAAACGGGACACGTGAACTAAATTGATTCAAACTCCAGCGTGCTCAGATGAGCCACGTGAGTTATTTGGAATCAAACTCTTGCGTGCTACAACAGCCACGAGACCTAATTCGTGTTCTATCAAGCTAAACGGGACACGAGAACTAAATTGATTCAAACTCCAGTGTGCTCAGATGAGCCACGTGAATTATTTAGAATCAAGCTCTTGCGTGCTGGAAGAGCCACGCGAGCTAATTCATGTTCTATCGTGCCAAATGGGACAGGTTAACTAAATTGATTCAAACTACAACGTGCTTAGATGAGCCACATGAGTTATTTATAATCAAACTCTTACATGCTAGAACAGCCACGCGAGCTAATTCGTGTTCTATCGTGCTAAACAGGACACGTTAACTAAATTGATTATAACTCCAATGTGCTCAGATGAGCCACGTGAGTTATTTAGAATCAAGCTCTTGCGTGCTAGAAGAGCCACGCGAGCTAATTCGTGTTCTATCGTGCCAAACGGGACACGTGAACTAAATCATCTCAAACTCCAGCGTGCTCAGATGAGCCACGTGAGTTATTTAGAATCAAGCTCTTGCGTACTAGAAGAGCCACGCGAGGTAATTCGTGTTCTATCGTGCCAAACGGGACACGTGAACTAAATTGATTAAAACTCCAGCGTGCTTAGATGAGCTTCGTGAGTTATTTAGAATCAAACTCTTGCGTGCTAGTTGAGCCGCGCTAGCTAATTCGTGTTCTATCGTGCCAAACGGGACACGTGAACTAAATCGATTCAAACTCCAGCGTGCTCAGATGAGCCACGAGAGTTATTTAGAATAAAACTCTTGCGTGCTAGAAGAGCCACACGAGCTAATTCGTGTTCTATCGTGCCAAACGGGACACGTGAACTAAATTGATTCAAAATCCAGCGTGCTCAGATGAGGCACGTGAGTTATTTAGAATCAAGTTCTTGCGTGCTAGAAGAGCCACGTGAGCTAATTCGTGTTCCATCGTGCCAAACGGGACACATGAACTAAATTGCTTCAAACTCCACCGTGCTCAGATGAGCCACGTGAGTTATTTAGAATCAAACTCTTGCGTGCTAGAAGAGCCACGCGAGCTAATTCGTGTTCTACCGTGCCAAACGGGACACGTGAACTAAATTGATTCTAACTCCAGCGTGCTCAGATGAGCCACGTGAGTTATTTAGTATCAAACTCTTGCATGCTAGAAGAGCCACGCGAGCTAATTCTTGTTACTTCGTGCCAAACGGGACACGTGAACTAAATTGATTCAAACTCCAGCGTGCTCAGATGAGCCATGCGAGTTATTTAGAATCAAGCTCTTGCGTGCTAGAACAGCCACGCGAGCTAATTCGTGTTGTATCGTGCCAAACGGGACACGTGAACTAAATTGATTCAAACTCCAGCGTGCTCAGATGAGCCACGTGAGTTATTTAGAATCAAACTCTTGTGTGCTAGAAGAGCCACGCGAGCTAATTCGTGTTCTACCGTGCCAAACGGGACACGTGAACTAAATTGATTCCAACTCCAGTGTGCTCAGATGAGCCACGTGAGTTATTTAGAATCAAACTTTTACGTGCTAGAAGAGCCACGCGAGCTAATTCGTGTTCTATCGTGCCAAACGGTACACGTGAACTAAATTGATTCAAACTCCAGCGTGCTTAGATGATCCGCGTGAGTTATTTAGAATGAAGCTTATGTGTGCTAGAACAGCCACGCGAGCTAATTCGTGTTCTATAGTGCCAAACGGGACACGTGAACTAAATTGATTCAAACTCCAGCGTGCTCAGATGAGGCACGTGAGTTATTTAAAATCAAGCTCTTGCGTGCTAGAAGAGCCACGCGAGCTAATTCGTGTTCTATCGTGACAAACGGGACACGTGAACTAAGGTGATTCAAACTCTAGCATGCTCAGATGAGCCACGTGAGTTATTTAGAATCAAACTCTTGCGTGCTAGAAGAGCCACGCGAGTTAATTCGTGTTCTATCATGCCAAACGGGACACGTGAACTAAGGTGATTCAAACTCTAGCGTGCTCGGATGAGCCAAGTGAGTTATTTAGAATCAAGTTCTTGCGTGCTAGAAGAGCCACGTGAGCTAATTCGTGTTCTATAGTGCCAAAAGGAACACGTGAACTAAATTGATTCAAAATCCACCGTGCTCAGATGAGCCAAGTGAGTTATTTAGAATCAAGTTCTTGCGTGCTAGAAGAGCCACGTGAGCTAATTCGTGTTCCATCGTGCCAAACGGGACACGTGAACTAAATTGATTCAAACTCCAGCGTGCTAAGATGAGCCACGTGAGTTATTTAGAATGAAGCTCATGCGTGCTAGAAGAGTCACGCGAGCTAATTCGTGTTCTATCGTGCCAAACGGGACACGTGAACTAAATTGATTCAAACTCCAGCGTGCTCAGATGAGCCACGTGAGTTATTTGGAATCAAACTCTTGCGTGCTACAACAGCCACGTGACCTAATTCGTGTTCTATCAAGCTAAACGGGACACGAGAACTAAATTGATTCAAACTCCAGTGTGCTCAGATGAGCCACGTGAATTATTTAGAATCAAGCTCTTGCGTGCTGGAAGAGCCACGCGAGCTAATTCATGTTCTATCGTGCCAAATGGGACAGGTTAACTAAATTGATTCAAACTACAACGTGCTTAGATGAGCCACGTGAGTTATTTAGAATCAAACTCTTATATGCTAGAACAGCCACGCGAGCTAATTCGTGTTCTATCGTGCTAAACAGGACACGTTAACTAAATTGATTATAACTCCAAAGTGCTCAGATGAGCCACGTGAGTTATTTAGAATCAAGCTCTTGCGTGCTAGAAGAGCCACGCGAGCTAATTCGTGTTCTATCGTGCCAAACGGGACACGTGAACTAAATCATCTCAAACTCCAGCGTGCTCAGATGAGCCACGTGAGTTATTTAGAATCAAGCTCTTGCGTACTAGAAGAGCCACGCGAGGTAATTCGTGTTCTATCGTGCCAAACGGGACACGTGAACTAAATTGATTCAAACTCCAGCGTGCTTAGATGAGCTTCGTGAGTTATTTAGAATCAAACTCTTGCGTGCTAGTTGAGCCGCGCTAGCTAATTCGTGTTCTATCGTGCCAAACGGGACACGTGAACTAAATCGATTCAAACTCCAGCGTGCTCAGATGAGCCACGAGAGTTATTTAGAATAAAACTCTTGCGTGCTAGAAGAGCCACACGAGCTAATTCGTGTTCTATCGTGCCAAACGGGACACGTGAACTAAATTGATTCAAAATCCAGCGTGCTCAGATGAGGCACGTGAGTTATTTAGAATCAAGTTCTTGCGTGCTAGAAGAGCCACGTGAGCTAATTCGTGTTCCATCGTGCCAAACGGGACACATGAACTAAATTGCTTCAAACTCCACCGTGCTCAGATGAGCCACGTGAGTTATTTAGAATCAAACTCTTGCGTGCTAGAAGAGCCACGCGAGCTAATTCGTGTTCTACCGTGCCAAACGGGACACGTGAACTAAATTGATTCTAACTCCAGCGTGCTCAGATGAGCCACGTGAGTTATTTAGTATCAAACTCTTGCATGCTAGAAGAGCCACGCGAGCTAATTCTTGTTACTTCGTGCCAAACGGGACACGTGAACTAAATTGATTCAAACTCCAGCGTGCTCAGATGAGCCATGCGAGTTATTTAGAATCAAGCTCTTGCGTGCTAGAACAGCCACGCGAGCTAATTCGTGTTGTATCGTGCCAAACGGGACACGTGAACTAAATTGATTCAAACTCCAGCGTGCTCAGATGAGCCACGTGAGTTATTTAGAATCAAACTCTTGTGTGCTAGAAGAGCCACGCGAGCTAATTCGTGTTCTACCGTGCCAAACGGGACACGTGAACTAAATTGATTCCAACTCCAGTGTGCTCAGATGAGCCACGTGAGTTATTTAGAATCAAACTCTTACGTGCTAGAAGAGCCACGCGAGCTAATTCGTGTTCTATCGTGCCAAACGGTACACGTGAACTAAATTGATTCAAACTCCAGCGTGCTTAGATGATCCGCGTGAGTTATTTAGAATGAAGCTTATGTGTGCTAGAACAGCCACGCGAGCTAATTCGTGTTCTATAGTGCCAAACGGGACACGTGAACTAAATTGATTCAAACTCCAGCGTGCTCAGATGAGGCACGTGAGTTATTTAAAATCAAGCTCTTGCGTGCTAGAAGAGCCACGCGAGCTAATTCGTGTTCTATCGTGACAAACGGGACACGTGAACTAAGGTGATTCAAACTCTAGCATGCTCAGATGAGCCACGTGAGTTATTTAGAATCAAACTCTTGCGTGCTAGAAGAGCCACGCGAGTTAATTCGTGTTCTATCATGCCAAACGGGACACGTGAACTAAGGTGATTCAAACTCTAGCGTGCTCGGATGAGCCAAGTGAGTTATTTAGAATCAAGTTCTTGCGTGCTAGAAGAGCCACGTGAGCTAATTCGTGTTCTATAGTGCCAAAAGGGACACGTGAACTAAATTGATTCAAAATCCACCGTGCTCAGATGAGCCAAGTGAGTTATTTAGAATCAAGTTCTTGCGTGCTAGAAGAGCCACGTGAGCTAATTCGTGTTCCATCGTGCCAAACGGGACACGTGAACTAAATTGATTCAAACTCCAGCGTGCTAAGATGAGCCACGTGAGTTATTTAGAATGAAGCTCATGCGTGCTAGAAGAGTCACGCGAGCTAATTCGTGTTCTATCGTGCCAAACGGGACACGTGAACTAAATTGATTCAAACTCCAGCGTGCTCAGATGAGCCACGTGAGTTATTTGGAATCAAACTCTTGCGTGCTACAACAGCCACGTGACCTAATTCGTGTTCTATCAAGCTAAACGGGACACGAGAACTAAATTGATTCAAACTCCAGTGTGCTCAGATGAGCCACGTGAATTATTTAGAATCAAGCTCTTGCGTGCTGGAAGAGCCACGCGAGCTAATTCATGTTCTATCGTGCCAAATGGGACAGGTTAACTAAATTGATTCAAACTACAACGTGCTTAGATGAGCCACGTGAGTTATTTAGAATCAAACTCTTATATGCTAGAACAGCCACGCGAGCTAATTCGTGTTCTATCGTGCTAAACAGGACACGTTAACTAAATTGATTATAACTCCAAAGTGCTCAGATGAGCCACGTGAGTTATTTAGAATCAAGCTCTTGCGTGCTAGAAGAGCCACGCGAGCTAATTCGTGTTCTATCGTGCCAAACGGGACACGTGAACTAAATCATCTCAAACTCCAGCGTGCTCAGATGAGCCACGTGAGTTATTTAGAATCAAGCTCTTGCGTGCTAGAAGAGCCACGCGAGGTAATTCGTGTTCTATCGTGCCAAACGGGACACGTGAACTAAATTGATTCAAACTCCAGCGTGCTTAGATGAGCTTCGTGAGTTATTTAGAATCAAACTCTTGCATGCTAGTTGAGCCGCGCTAGCTAATTCGTGTTCTATCGTGCCAAACGGGACACGTGAACTAAATCGATTCAAACTCCAGCGTGCTCAGATGAGCCACGAGAGTTATTTAGAATCAAACTCTTGCGTGCTAGAAGAGCCACACGAGCTAATTCGTGTTCTATCGTGCCAAACGGGACAAGTTAACTAAATTCATTCAAACTACAGCGTGCTTAGATGAGCCACGTGAGTTATTTAGAATCAAACTCTTATGTGCTAGAACAGCCACGCGAGCTAATTCGTGTTCTATCGTGCTAAACGGGACACGTTAACTAAATTGATTATAACTCCAGTGTGCTCAGATGATCCACGTGAGTTATTTAGAATAAAGCTCTTGCGTGCTAGAAGAGCCATGCGAGCTAATTCGTGTTCTATCGTGCCAAAAGGGACACGTGAACTAAATTGATTCAAAATCCACCGTGCTCAGATGAGCCAAGTGAGTTATTTAGAATCAAGTTCTTGCGTGCTAGAAGAGCCACGTGAGCTAATTCGTGTTCCATCGTGCCAAACGGGACACGTGAACTAAATTGATTCAAACTCCAGCGTGCTAAGATGAGCCACGTGAGTTATTTAGAATGAAGCTCATGCGTGCTAGAAGAGTCACGCGAGCTAATTCGTGTTCTATCGTGCCAAACGGGACACGTGAACTAAATTGATTCAAACTCCAGCGTGCTCAGATGAGCCACGTGAGTTATTTGGAATCAAACTCTTACGTGCTACAACAGCCACGTGACCTAATTCGTGTTCTATCAAGCTAAACGGGACACGAGAACTAAATTGATTCAAACTCCAGTGTGCTCAGATGAGCCACGTGAATTATTTAGAATCAAGCTCTTGCGTGCTGGAAGAGCCACGCGAGCTAATTCATGTTCTATCGTGCCAAATGGGACAGGTTAACTAAATTGATTGAAACTACAACGTGCTTATATGAGCCACGTGAGTTATTTAGAATCAAACTCTTATATGCTAGAACAGCCACGCGAGCTAATTCGTGTTCTATCGTGCTAAACAGGACACGTTAACTAAATTGATTATAACTCCAATGTGCTCAGATGAGCCACGTGAGTTATTTAGAATCAAGCTCTTGCGTGCTAGAAGAGCCACGCGAGCTAATTCGTGTTCTATCGTGCCAAACGGGACACGTGAACTAAATCATCTCAAACTCCAGCGTGCTCAGATGAGCCACGTGAGTTATTTAGAATCAAGCTCTTGCGTGCTAGAAGACCCACGCGAGGTAATTCGTGTTCTATCGTGCCAAACGGGACACGTGAACTAAATTGATTCAAACTCCAGCGTGCTTAGATGAGCTTCGTGAGTTATTTAGAATCAAACTCTTGCGTGCTAGTTGAGCCGCGCTAGCTAATTCGTGTTCTATCGTGCCAAACGGGACACGTGAACTAAATCGATTCAAACTCCAGCGTGCTCAGATGAGCCACGAGAGTTATTTAGAATCAAACTCTTGCGTGCTAGAAGAGCCACACGAGCTAATTCGTGTTCTATCGTGCCAAACGGGACACGTGAACTAAATTGATTCAAAATCCAGCGTGCTCAGATGAGGCACGTGAGTTATTTAGAATCAAGTTCTTTCGTGCTAGAAGAGCCACGTGAGCTAATTCGTGTTCCATCGTGCCAAACGGGACACATGAACTAAATTGATTCAAACTCCAGCGTGCTCAGATGAGTCACGTGAGTTATTTAGAATCAAGTTATTGCATGCTAGAAGAGCCACGCGAGCTAATTCGTGTTCTACCGTGCGAAACGGGACACGTGAACTAAATTGATTTAAACTCCAGCGTGCTCAGATGAGCCACGGGAGTTATTTAGAATCAAACTCTTGCGTGCTAGAAGAGCCACGCGAGCTAATTCTTGTTCTACCGTGCCAAACGGGACACGTGAACTAAATTGATTCAAACTCCAGCGTGCTCAGATGATCCACGTGAGTTATTTAGAATGAAGCTTATGCGTGCTAGAAGAGCCACGCGAGCTAATTCGTGTTCTATCATGCCAAACGGGACACGTGAACTAAGGTGATTCAAACTCTAGCGTGCTCAGATGAGCCACGTGAGTTATTTAGAATCAAACTCTTGCGTGCTAGAAGAGCCACACGAGCTAATTCGTGTTCTATCGTGCCAAACGGGACAAGTTAACTAAATTCATTCAAACTACAGCGTGCTTAGATGAGCAACGTGAGTTATTTAGAATCAAACTCTTATGTGCTAGAACAGCCACGCGAGCTAATTCGTGTTCTATCGTGCCAAACGGGACACGTGAACTAAGGTGATTCAAACTCTAGCGTGCTCAGATGAGCCACGCGAGTTATTTAGAATCAGGCTCTTGCGTTCTATAAGAGCCACTCGAGCTAAATTCGTGTTCTATCGTGCCAAACAGGGCACGTGAACTAAATCGATTCAAACTCCAGCGTGCTCAGATGAGCCACATGAGTTATTTAGATTCAAGCTCTTGCGTTCTAGAAGAGCCACGTGAGCTAATTCATGTTCTATCGTGCCAAACGGGACACGTGAACAAAATTGATTCAAACTCCAGCGTGCTCAGATGAGCCTCGTGATTTATTTAGAATCAAACTCTTGCGTGCTAGTGGAGCCGCACGAGCTAATTCGTGAACTATTGTGCCAAATGGGACACGTGAACTAAATTGCTTCAAACTCCAGCGTGCTCAGATGAGCCACATGAGTTATTTAGAATCAAACTCTTATGTGCTAGAAGAGCCACGCGAGCTAATTCGTGTTCTATCGTGCCAAACGAGACACGTGAACTAAGGTGATTCAAACTCTAGCGTGCTCAGATGAGCCACGTGAGTTATTTAGAATCAAGTTCTTGCATGCTAGAAGAGCCACGTGAGCTAATTCGTGTTCCATCGTGCCAAACGGGATAAATGAACTAAATTGATTCAAACTCCAGCGTGCTCAGATGAGCCATGCGAGTTATTTAGAATCAAGCTCTTGCGTGCTAGAACAGCCGCGCGAGCTAATTCGTGTACTATCGTGCCAAACGGGACACGTGAACTAAATTGCTTCAAACTCCAGCGTGCTCAGATGAGCCACGTGAGTTATTTAGAATCAAACTCTTGCGTGCTAGAAGAGCCCCGCGAGCTAATTCGTGTTCTATCGTGCCAAACCGGACAAGTGAACTAAGGTGATTCAAACTCTAGCGTGCTCGGATGAGCCACGTGAGTTATTTAGAATCAAGTTCTTGCGTGCTAGAAGAGCCACGTGAGGTAATTCGTGTTCCATCGTGCCAAACGAGACACATGAACTAAATTGATTCAAACTCCAGCGTGCTCAGATAATCCACGTGAGTTATTTATAATGAAGCTTATGCGTGCTAGAAGAGCCACGCGAGCTAATTCGTGTTCTATCATGCCAAACGGGACACGTGAACTAAATTGATTCAAACTCCAGCGTGCTCAGATGAGGCACGTGAGTTATTTAAAATCAAGCTCTTGCGTGCTAGAAGAGCCACGCGAGCTAATTCGTGTTCTATCGTGCCAAACGGGCCACGTGAACTAAGGTGATTCAAACTCTAGCGTGCTCAGATGAGCCACGTGAGGTATTTAGAATCAAACTCTTGCGTGCTAGAAGAGCCACGCAAGCTAATTCGTGTTCTATCGTGCCTAACGGGACAAGTTAACTAAATTGATTCAAACTACAGCGTGCTTAGATGAGCCACGTGAGTTATTTAGAATCAAACTCTTACGTGCTAGAACAGCCACGCGAGCTAATTCGTGTTCTATCGTGCTAAACGGGACACGTTAACTAAATTGATTATAACTCCAGTGTGCTCAGATGATCCACGTGATTTATTTAGAATCAAACTCTTGCGTGCTAGAAGAGCCACGCGAGCTAATTCGTGTTCTGTCGTGCAAAATGAGACACGTTAACTAAATTGATTCAAACTCTAGCGTGCTCAGATGAGCCACGCGAGTTATTTAGAATCAAGCTCTTGCGTTCTATAAGAGCCACTCGAGCTAAATTCGTGTTCCATCGTGCCAAACGGCGCACGTGAACTAAATCGATTCAAACTCCAGCATGCTCAGATGAGCCACATGAGTTATTTAGATTCAAGCTCTTGCGTGCTAGAAGAGCCACGCGAGCTAATTCATGTTCTATCGTGCCAAAAGGGACACGTGAACTAAATTGATTCAAAATCCACCGTGCTCAGATGAGCCAAGTGAGTTATTTAGAATCAAGTTCTTGCGTGGTAGAAGAGCCACGTGAGCTAATTCGTGTTCCATCGTGCCAAACGGGACACGTGAACTAAATTGATTCAAACTCCAGCGTGCTAAGATGAGCCACGTGAGTTATTTAGAATGAAGCTCATGCGTGCTAGAAGAGTCACGCGAGCTAATTCGTGTTCTATCGTGCCAAACGGGACATGTGAACTAAATTGATTCAAACTCCAGCGTGCTCAGATGAGCCACGTGAGTTATTTGGAATCAAACTCTTGCGTGCTACAACAGCCACGTGACCTAATTCGTGTTCTATCAAGCTAAACGGGACACGAGAACTAAATTGATTCAAACTCCAGTGTGCTCAGATGAGCCACGTGAATTATTTAGAATCAAGCTCTTGCGTGTTGGAAGAGCCATGCGAGCTAATTCATGTTCTATCGTGCCAAATGGGACAGGTTAACTAAATTGATTCAAACTACAACGTGCTTAGATGAGCCACGTGAGTTATTTAGAATCAAACTCTTACATGCTAGAACAGCCACGCGAGCTAATTCGTGTTCTATCGTGCTAAACAGGACACGTTAACTAAATTGATTATAACACCAATGTGCTCAGATGAGCCACGTGAGTTATTTAGAATCAAGCTCTTGCGTGCTAGAAGAGCCACGCGAGCTAATTCGTGTTCTATCGTGCCAAACGGGACACGTGAACTAAATCATCTCAAACTCCAGCGTGCTCAGATGAGCCACGTGAGTTATTTAGAATGAAGCTTATGTGTGCTAGAAGAGCTACGCGAGCTAATTCGTGTTCTATCGTGCCAAACGGGACACGTGAACTAAATTGATTCAAAATCCAGCGTGCTCAGATGAGGCACGTGAGTTATTTAGAATCAAGTTCTTGCGTGCTAGAAGAGCCACGTGAGCTAATTCGTGTTCTATCGTGCCAAACAAGACACGTTAACTAAATTGATTCAAACTCTAGCGTGCTCAGATGAGCCACGCGAGTTATTTAGAATCTGGCTCTTGCGTTCTATAAGAGCCACTCGAGCTAAATTCGTGTTCCATCGTGCCAAACGGGGCACGTGAACTAAATCGATTCAAACTCCAGCGTGCTTAGATGAGCAACATGAGTTATTTAGATTCAAGCTCTTGCGTGCTAGAAGAGCCACGCGAGCTAATTCATGTTCTATCGTGCCAAACGGGACACGTGAACAAAATTGATTCAAACTCCAGCGTGCTTAGATGAGCCTCGTGAGTTATTTAGAATCAAACTCTTGTGTGCTAGTGGAGCCGCGCGAGCTAATTCGTGTACTATCGTGCCAAACGGGACACGTGAACTAAATTGCTTCAAACTCCAGCGTGCTCAGATGAGCCACGTGAGTTATTTAGAATCAAACTCTTGCGTGCTAGAAGAGCCACGCGAGCTAATTCGTGTTCTATCGTGCCAAACGGGACACGTGAACTAAGGTGATTAAAACTCTAGCGTGCTCGGATGAGCCACGTGAGTTATTTAGAATCAAGATCTTGCGTGCTAGAAGAGCCACATGAGCTAATTCGTGTTCCATCGTGCCAAACGGGACACGTGAACTAAATTGATTCAAACTCCAGCGTGCTAAGATGAGCCACGTGAGTTATTTAGAATGAAGCTCATGCGTGCTAGAAGAGTCACGCGAGCTAATTCGTGTTCTATCGTGCCAAACGGGACACGTGAACTAAATTGATTCAAACTCCAGCGTGCTCAGATGAGCCACGTGAGTTATTTGGAATCAAACTCTTGCGTGCTACAACAGCCACGTGACCTAATTCGTGTTCTATCAAGCTAAACGGGACACGAGAACTAAATGGATTCAAACTCCAGTGTGCTCAGATGAGCCACGTGAATTATTTAGAATGAAGCTCTTGCGTGCTGGAAGAGCCACGCGAGCTAATTCATGTTCTATCGTGCCAAATGGGACAGGTTAACTAAATTGATTCAAGCTACAACGTGCTTAGATGAGCCACGTGAGTTATTTAGAATCAAACTCTTACATGCTAGAACAGCCACGCGAGCTAATTCGTGTTCTATCGTGCAAAACAGGACACGTTAACTAAATTGATTATAACTCCAATGTGCTCAGATGAGCCACGTGAGTTATTTAGAATGAAGCTCTTGCGTGCTAGAAGAGCCACGCGAGCTAATTCGTGTTCTATCGTGCCAAACGGGACACGTGAACTAAATCATCTCAAACTCCAGCGTGCTCAGATGAGCCACGTGAGTTATTTAGAATCAAGCTCTTGCGTGCTAGAAGAGCCACGCGAGGTAATTCGTGTTCTATCGTGCCAAACGGGACACGTGAACTAAATTGATTCAAACTCCAGCGTGCTTAGATGAGCTTCGTGAGTTATTTAGAATCAAACTCTTGCGTGCTAGTTGAGCCGCGCTAGCTAATTCGTGTTCTATCGTGCCAAACGGGACACGTGAACTAAATCGATTCAAACTCCAGCGTGCTCAGATGAGCCACGAGAGTTATTTAGAATCAAACTCTTGCGTGCTAGAAGAGCCACACGAGCTAATTCGTGTTCTATCGTGCCAAACGGGACACGTGAACTAAATTGATTCAAAATCCAGCGTGCTCAGATGAGGCACGTGAGTTATTTAGAATCAAGTTCTTGCGTGCTAGAGGAGCCACGTGAGCTAATTCGTGTTCTATCGTGCCAAACGAGACACGTTAACTAAATTGATTCAAACTCTAGCGTGCTCAGATGAGCCACGCGAGTTATTTAGAATCTGGCTCTTGCGTTCTATAAGAGCCACTCGAGCTAAATTCGTGTTCCATCGTGCCAAACGGGGCACGTGAACTAAATCGATTCAAACTCCAGCGTGCTTAGATGAGCCACATGAGTTATTTAGATTCAAGCTCTTGCGTGCTAGAAGAGCCACGCGAGCTAATTCATGTTCTATCGTGCCAAACGGGACACGTGAACAAAATTGATTCAAACTCCAGCGTGCTTAGATGAGCCTCGTGAGTTATTTAGAATCAAACTCTTGTGTGCTAGTGGAGCCGCGCGAGCTAATTCGTGTACTATCGTGCCAAACGGGACACGTGAACTAAATTGCTTCAAACTCCAGCGTGCTCAGATGAGCCACGTGAGTTATTTAGAATCAAACTCTTGCGTGCTAGAAGAGCCACGCGAGCTAATTCGTATTCTATCGTGCCAAACGGGACACGTGAACTAAGGTGATTCAAACTCTAGCGTGCTCGGATGAGCCACGTGAGTTATTTAGAATCAAGTTCTTGCGTGCTAGAAGAGCCACGTGAGCTAATTCGTGTTCCATCGTGCCAAACGGGACACGTGAACTAAATTGATTCAAACTCCAGCGTGCTAAGATGAGCCACGTGAGTTATTTAGAATGAAGCTCATGCGTGCTAGAAGAGTCACGCGAGCTAATTCGTGTTCTATCGTGCCAAAAGGGACACGTGAACTAAATTGATTCAAAATCCACCGTGCTCAGATGAGCCAAGTGAGTTATTTAGAATCAAGTTCTTGCGTGGTAGAAGAGCCACGTGAGCTAATTCGTGTTCCATCGTGCCAAACGGGACACGTGAACTAAATTGATTCAAACTCCAGCGTGCTAAGATGAGCCACGTGAGTTATTTAGAATGAAGCTCATGCGTGCTACAAGAGTCACGCGAGCTAATTCGTGTTCTATCGTGCCAAACGGGACACGTGAACTAAATTGATTCAAACTCCAGCGTGCTCAGATGAGCCACGTGAGTTATTTGGAATCAAACTCTTGCGTGCTACAACAGCCACGTGACCTAATTCGTGTTCTATCAAGCTAAACGGGACACGAGAACTAAATTGATTCAAACTCCAGTGTGCTCAGATGAGCCACGTGAATTATTTAGAATCAAGCTCTTGCGTGCTGGAAGAGCCACGCGAGCTAATTCATGTTCTATCGTGCCAAATGGGACAGGTTAACTAAATTGATTCAAGCTACAACGTGCTTAGATGAGCCACGTGAGTTATTTAGAATCAAACTCTTACATGCTAGAATAGCCACGTGAGCTAATTCGTGTTCTATCGTGCTAAACAGGACACGTTAACTAAATTGATTATAATTCCAATGTGCTCAGATGAGCCACGTGAGTTATTTAGAATCAAGCTCTTGCGTGCTAGAAGAGCCACGCGAGCTAATTCGTGTTCTATCGTGCCAAACGGGACACGTGAACTAAATCATCTCAAACTCCAGCGTGCTAAGATGAGCCACGTGAGTTATTTAGAATCAAGCTCTTGCGTGCTAGAAGAGCCACGCGAGGTAATTCGTGTTCTATCGTGCCAAACGGGACACGTGAACTAAATTGATTCAAACTCCAGCGTGCTTAGATGAGCTTCGTGAGTTATTTAGAATCAAACTCTTGCGTGCTAGTTGAGCCGCGCTAGCAAATTCGTGTTCTATCGTGCCAAACGGGACACGTGAACTAAATCGATTCAAACTCCAGCGTGCTCAGATGAGTCACGAGAGTTATTTAGAATCAAACTCTTGCGTGCTAGAAGAGCCACACGAGCTAATTCGTGTTCTATCGTGCCAAACGGGACACGTGAACTAAATTGATTCAAAATCCAGCGTGCTCAGATGAGGCACGTGAGTTATTTAGAATCAAGTTCTTGCGTGCTAGAAGAGCCACGTGAGCTAATTCGTGTTCTATCGTGCCAAACGAGACACGTTAACTAAATTGATTCAAACTCTAGCGTGCTCAGATGAGCCACGCGAGTTATTTAGAATCTGGCTCTTGCGTTCTATAAGAGCCACTCGAGCTAAATTCTTGTTCCATCGTGCTAAACGGGGCACGTGAACTAAATCGATTCAAACTCCAGCGTGCTTAGATGAGCCACATGAGTTATTTAGATTCAAGCTCTTGCGTGCTAGAAGAGCCATGCGAGCTAATTCATGTTCTATCGTGCCAAACGGGACACGTGAACAAAATTGATTCAAACTCCAGCGTGCTTAGATGAGCCTCGTGAGTTATTTAGAATCAAACTCTTGTGTGCTAGTGGAGCCGCGCGAGCTAATTCGTGTACTATCGTGCCAAACGGGACACGTGAACTAAATTGTTTCAAACTCCAGCGTGCTCAGATGAGCCACGTGAGTTATTTAGAATCAAACTCTTGCGTGCTAGAAGAGCCACGCGAGCTAATTCGTGTTCTACCGTGCCAAACGGGACACGTGAACTAAGGTGATTCAAACTCTAGCGTGCTCGGATGAGCCACGTGAGTTATTTAGAATCAAGTTCTTGCGTGCTAGAAGAGCCACGTGAGCTAATTCGTGTTCCATCGTGCCAAACGGGACACGTGAACTAAATTGATTCAAACTCCAGCGTGCTAAGATGAGCCACGTGAGTTATTTAGAATGAAGCTCATGCGTGCTAGAAGAGTCACGCGAGCTAATTCGTGTTCTATCGTGCCAAACGGGACACGTGAACTAAATTGATTCAAACTCCAGCATGCTCTGATGAGCCACGTGAGTTATTTAGAATCAAGCTCTTGTGTGCTAGAAGAGCCACGCGAGCTAATTCGTGTTCTACCGTGCCAAACGGGACACGTGAACTAAATTTATTCCAACTCCAGTGTGCTCAGATGAGCCACGAGAGTTATTTAGAATCAAACTCTTACGTGCTAGAAGAGCCACGCGAGCTAATTCGTGTTCTATCGTGCCAAACGGTACACGTGAACTAAATTGATTCAAACTCCAGCGTGCTTAGATGATCCACGTGAGTTATTTAGAATGAAGCTTATGTGTGCTAGAAGAGCCACGCGAGCTATTCGTGTTCTATGGTGCCAAACGGGACACGTGAACTAAATTGATTCAAACTCCAGCGTGCTCAGATGAGGCACGTGAGTTATTTAAAATCAAGCTCTTGCGTGCTAGAAGAGCCACGCGAGCTAATTCGTGTTCTATCGTGACAAACGGGACACGTGAACTAAGGTGATTCAAACTCTAGCATGCTCAGATGAGCCACGTGAGTTATTTAGAATCAAACTCTTGCGTGCTAGAAGAGCCACGCGAGCTAATTCGTGTTCTATCGTGCCAAACGGGACACGTGAACTAAGGTGATTCAAACTCTAGCGTGCTCGGATGAGCCAAGTGAGTTATTTAGAATCAAGTTCTTGCGTGCTAGAAGAGCCACGTGAGCTAATTCGTGTTCCATCGTGCCAAACGGGACACGTGAACTAAATTGATTCAAACTCCAGCGTGCTAAGATGAGCCACGTGAGTTATTTAGAATGAAGCTCATTCGTGCTAGAAGAGTCACGCGAGCTAATTCGTGTGCTATCGTGCCAAACGGGACACGTGAACTAAATTGATTCAAACTCCAGCGTGCTCAGATGAGCCACGTGAGTTATTTGGAATCAAACTCTTGCGTGCTACAACAGCCACGAGACCTAATTCGTGTTCTATCAAGCTAAACGGGACACGAGAACTAAATTGATTCAAACTCCAGTGTGCTCAGATGAGCCACGTGAATTATTTAGAATCAAGCTCTTGCGTGCTAGAAGAGCCACGCGAGCTAATTCATGTTCTATCGTGCCAAATGGGACAGGTTAACTAAATTGATTCAAACTACAACGTGCTTAGATGAGCCACATGAGTTATTTATAATCAAACTCTTACATGCTAGAACAGCCACGCGAGCTAATTCGTGTTCTATCGTGCTAAACAGGACACGTTAACTAAATTGATTATAACTCCAATGTGCTCAGATGAGCCACGTGAGTTATTTAGAATCAAGCTCTTGCGTGCTAGAAGAGCCACGCGAGCTAATTCGTGTTCTATCGTGCCAAACGGGACACGTGAACTAAATCATCTCAAACTCCAGCGTGCTCAGATGAGCCACGTGAGTTATTTAGAATCAAGCTCTTGCGTACTAGAAGAGCCACGCGAGGTAATTCGTGTTCTATCGTGCCAAACGGGACACGTGAACTAAATTGATTCAAACTCCAGCGTGCTTAGATGAGCTTCGTGAGTTATTTAGAATCAAACTCTTGCGTGCTAGTTGAGCCGCGCTAGCTAATTCGTGTTCTATCGTGCCAAACGGGACACGTGAACTAAATCGATTCAAACTCCAGCGTGCTCAGATGAGCCACGAGAGTTATTTAGAATAAAACTCTTGCGTGCTAGAAGAGCCACACGAGCTAATTCGTGTTCTATCGTGCCAAACGGGACACGTGAACTAAATTGATTCAAAATCCAGCGTGCTCAGATGAGGCACGTGAGTTATTTAGAATCAAGTTCTTGCGTGCTAGAAGAGCCACGTGAGCTAATTCGTGTTCCATCGTGCCAAACGGGACACATGAACTAAATTGCTTCAAACTCCACCGTGCTCAGATGAGCCACGTGAGTTATTTAGAATCAAACTCTTGCGTGCTAGAAGAGCCACGCGAGCTAATTCGTGTTCTACCGTGCCAAACGGGACACGTGAACTAAATTGATTCTAACTCCAGCGTGCTCAGATGAGCCACGTGAGTTATTTAGTATCAAACTCTTGCATGCTAGAAGAGCCACGCGAGCTAATTCTTGTTACTTCGTGCCAAACGGGACACGTGAACTAAATTGATTCAAACTCCAGCGTGCTCAGATGAGCCATGCGAGTTATTTAGAATCAAGCTCTTGCGTGCTAGAACAGCCACGCGAGCTAATTCGTGTTGTATCGTGCCAAACGGGACACGTGAACTAAATTGATTCAAACTCCAGCGTGCTCAGATGAGCCACGTGAGTTATTTAGAATCAAACTCTTGTGTGCTAGAAGAGCCACGCGAGCTAATTCGTGTTCTACCGTGCCAAACGGGACACGTGAACTAAATTGATTCCAACTCCAGTGTGCTCAGATGAGCCACGTGAGTTATTTAGAATCAAACTTTTACGTGCTAGAAGAGCCACGCGAGCTAATTCGTGTTCTATCGTGCCAAACGGTACACGTGAACTAAATTGATTCAAACTCCAGCGTGCTTAGATGATCCGCGTGAGTTATTTAGAATGAAGCTTATGTGTGCTAGAACAGCCACGCGAGCTAATTCGTGTTCTATAGTGCCAAACGGGACACGTGAACTAAATTGATTCAAACTCCAGCGTGCTCAGATGAGGCACGTGAGTTATTTAAAATCAAGCTCTTGCGTGCTAGAAGAGCCACGCGAGCTAATTCGTGTTCTATCGTGACAAACGGGACACGTGAACTAAGGTGATTCAAACTCTAGCATGCTCAGATGAGCCACGTGAGTTATTTAGAATCAAACTCTTGCGTGCTAGAAGAGCCACGCGAGTTAATTCGTGTTCTATCATGCCAAACGGGACACGTGAACTAAGGTGATTCAAACTCTAGCGTGCTCGGATGAGCCAAGTGAGTTATTTAGAATCAAGTTCTTGCGTGCTAGAAGAGCCACGTGAGCTAATTCGTGTTCTATAGTGCCAAAAGGAACACGTGAACTAAATTGATTCAAAATCCACCGTGCTCAGATGAGCCAAGTGAGTTATTTAAAATCAAGTTCTTGCGTGCTAGAAGAGCCACGTGAGCTAATTCGTGTTCCATCGTGCCAAACGGGACACGTGAACTAAATTGATTCAAACTCCAGCGTGCTAAGATGAGCCACGTGAGTTATTTAGAATGAAGCTCATGCGTGCTAGAAGAGTCACGCGAGCTAATTCGTGTTCTATCGTGCCAAACGGGACACGTGAACTAAATTGATTCAAACTCCAGCGTGCTCAGATGAGCCACGTGAGTTATTTGGAATCAAACTCTTGCGTGCTACAACAGCCACGTGACCTAATTCGTGTTCTATCAAGCTAAACGGGACACGAGAACTAAATTGATTCAAACTCCAGTGTGCTCAGATGAGCCACGTGAATTATTTAGAATCAAGCTCTTGCGTGCTGGAAGAGCCACGCGAGCTAATTCATGTTCTATCGTGCCAAATGGGACAGGTTAACTAAATTGATTCAAACTACAACGTGCTTAGATGAGCCACGTGAGTTATTTAGAATCAAACTCTTATATGCTAGAACAGCCACGCGAGCTAATTCGTGTTCTATCGTGCTAAACAGGACACGTTAACTAAATTGATTATAACTCCAAAGTGCTCAGATGAGCCACGTGAGTTATTTAGAATCAAGCTCTTGCGTGCTAGAAGAGCCACGCGAGCTAATTCGTGTTCTATCGTGCCAAACGGGACACGTGAACTAAATCATCTCAAACTCCAGCGTGCTCAGATGAGCCACGTGAGTTATTTAGAATCAAGCTCTTGCGTACTAGAAGAGCCACGCGAGGTAATTCGTGTTCTATCGTGCCAAACGGGACACGTGAACTAAATTGATTCAAACTCCAGCGTGCTTAGATGAGCTTCGTGAGTTATTTAGAATCAAACTCTTGCGTGCTAGTTGAGCCGCGCTAGCTAATTCGTGTTCTATCGTGCCAAACGGGACACGTGAACTAAATCGATTCAAACTCCAGCGTGCTCAGATGAGCCACGAGAGTTATTTAGAATAAAACTCTTGCGTGCTAGAAGAGCCACACGAGCTAATTCGTGTTCTATCGTGCCAAACGGGACACGTGAACTAAATTGATTCAAAATCCAGCGTGCTCAGATGAGGCACGTGAGTTATTTAGAATCAAGTTCTTGCGTGCTAGAAGAGCCACGTGAGCTAATTCGTGTTCCATCGTGCCAAACGGGACACATGAACTAAATTGCTTCAAACTCCACCGTGCTCAGATGAGCCACGTGAGTTATTTAGAATCAAACTCTTGCGTGCTAGAAGAGCCACGCGAGCTAATTCGTGTTCTACCGTGCCAAACGGGACACGTGAACTAAATTGATTCTAACTCCAGCGTGCTCAGATGAGCCACGTGAGTTATTTAGTATCAAACTCTTGCATGCTAGAAGAGCCACGCGAGCTAATTCTTGTTACTTCGTGCCAAACGGGACACGTGAACTAAATTGATTCAAACTCCAGCGTGCTCAGATGAGCCATGCGAGTTATTTAGAATCAAGCTCTTGCGTGCTAGAACAGCCACGCGAGCTAATTCGTGTTGTATCGTGCCAAACGGGACACGTGAACTAAATTGATTCAAACTCCAGCGTGCTCAGATGAGCCACGTGAGTTATTTAGAATCAAACTCTTGTGTGCTAGAAGAGCCACGCGAGCTAATTCGTGTTCTACCGTGCCAAACGGGACACGTGAACTAAATTGATTCCAACTCCAGTGTGCTCAGATGAGCCACGTGAGTTATTTAGAATCAAACTCTTACGTGCTAGAAGAGCCACGCGAGCTAATTCGTGTTCTATCGTGCCAAACGGTACACGTGAACTAAATTGATTCAAACTCCAGCGTGCTTAGATGATCCGCGTGAGTTATTTAGAATGAAGCTTATGTGTGCTAGAACAGCCACGCGAGCTAATTCGTGTTCTATAGTGCCAAACGGGACACGTGAACTAAATTGATTCAAACTCCAGCGTGCTCAGATGAGGCACGTGAGTTATTTAAAATCAAGCTCTTGCGTGCTAGAAGAGCCACGCGAGCTAATTCGTGTTCTATCGTGACAAACGGGACACGTGAACTAAGGTGATTCAAACTCTAGCATGCTCAGATGAGCCACGTGAGTTATTTAGAATCAAACTCTTGCGTGCTAGAAGAGCCACGCGAGTTAATTCGTGTTCTATCATGCCAAACGGGACACGTGAACTAAGGTGATTCAAACTCTAGCGTGCTCGGATGAGCCAAGTGAGTTATTTAGAATCAAGTTCTTGCGTGCTAGAAGAGCCACGTGAGCTAATTCGTGTTCTATAGTGCCAAAAGGGACACGTGAACTAAATTGATTCAAAATCCACCGTGCTCAGATGAGCCAAGTGAGTTATTTAGAATCAAGTTCTTGCGTGCTAGAAGAGCCACGTGAGCTAATTCGTGTTCCATCGTGCCAAACGGGACACGTGAACTAAATTGATTCAAACTCCAGCGTGCTAAGATGAGCCACGTGAGTTATTTAGAATGAAGCTCATGCGTGCTAGAAGAGTCACGCGAGCTAATTCGTGTTCTATCGTGCCAAACGGGACACGTGAACTAAATTGATTCAAACTCCAGCGTGCTCAGATGAGCCACGTGAGTTATTTGGAATCAAACTCTTGCGTGCTACAACAGCCACGTGACCTAATTCGTGTTCTATCAAGCTAAACGGGACACGAGAACTAAATTGATTCAAACTCCAGTGTGCTCAGATGAGCCACGTGAATTATTTAGAATCAAGCTCTTGCGTGCTGGAAGAGCCACGCGAGCTAATTCATGTTCTATCGTGCCAAATGGGACAGGTTAACTAAATTGATTCAAACTACAACGTGCTTAGATGAGCCACGTGAGTTATTTAGAATCAAACTCTTATATGCTAGAACAGCCACGCGAGCTAATTCGTGTTCTATCGTGCTAAACAGGACACGTTAACTAAATTGATTATAACTCCAAAGTGCTCAGATGAGCCACGTGAGTTATTTAGAATCAAGCTCTTGCGTGCTAGAAGAGCCACGCGAGCTAATTCGTGTTCTATCGTGCCAAACGGGACACGTGAACTAAATCATCTCAAACTCCAGCGTGCTCAGATGAGCCACGTGAGTTATTTAGAATCAAGCTCTTGCGTGCTAGAAGAGCCACGCGAGGTAATTCGTGTTCTATCGTGCCAAACGGGACACGTGAACTAAATTGATTCAAACTCCAGCGTGCTTAGATGAGCTTCGTGAGTTATTTAGAATCAAACTCTTGCATGCTAGTTGAGCCGCGCTAGCTAATTCGTGTTCTATCGTGCCAAACGGGACACGTGAACTAAATCGATTCAAACTCCAGCGTGCTCAGATGAGCCACGAGAGTTATTTAGAATCAAACTCTTGCGTGCTAGAAGAGCCACACGAGCTAATTCGTGTTCTATCGTGCCAAACGGGACAAGTTAACTAAATTCATTCAAACTACAGCGTGCTTAGATGAGCCACGTGAGTTATTTAGAATCAAACTCTTATGTGCTAGAACAGCCACGCGAGCTAATTCGTGTTCTATCGTGCTAAACGGGACACGTTAACTAAATTGATTATAACTCCAGTGTGCTCAGATGATCCACGTGAGTTATTTAGAATAAAGCTCTTGCGTGCTAGAAGAGCCATGCGAGCTAATTCGTGTTCTATCGTGCCAAAAGGGACACGTGAACTAAATTGATTCAAAATCCACCGTGCTCAGATGAGCCAAGTGAGTTATTTAGAATCAAGTTCTTGCGTGCTAGAAGAGCCACGTGAGCTAATTCGTGTTCCATCGTGCCAAACGGGACACGTGAACTAAATTGATTCAAACTCCAGCGTGCTAAGATGAGCCACGTGAGTTATTTAGAATGAAGCTCATGCGTGCTAGAAGAGTCACGCGAGCTAATTCGTGTTCTATCGTGCCAAACGGGACACGTGAACTAAATTGATTCAAACTCCAGCGTGCTCAGATGAGCCACGTGAGTTATTTGGAATCAAACTCTTACGTGCTACAACAGCCACGTGACCTAATTCGTGTTCTATCAAGCTAAACGGGACACGAGAACTAAATTGATTCAAACTCCAGTGTGCTCAGATGAGCCACGTGAATTATTTAGAATCAAGCTCTTGCGTGCTGGAAGAGCCACGCGAGCTAATTCATGTTCTATCGTGCCAAATGGGACAGGTTAACTAAATTGATTGAAACTACAACGTGCTTATATGAGCCACGTGAGTTATTTAGAATCAAACTCTTATATGCTAGAACAGCCACGCGAGCTAATTCGTGTTCTATCGTGCTAAACAGGACACGTTAACTAAATTGATTATAACTCCAATGTGCTCAGATGAGCCACGTGAGTTATTTAGAATCAAGCTCTTGCGTGCTAGAAGAGCCACGCGAGCTAATTCGTGTTCTATCGTGCCAAACGGGACACGTGAACTAAATCATCTCAAACTCCAGCGTGCTCAGATGAGCCACGTGAGTTATTTAGAATCAAGCTCTTGCGTGCTAGAAGACCCACGCGAGGTAATTCGTGTTCTATCGTGCCAAACGGGACACGTGAACTAAATTGATTCAAACTCCAGCGTGCTTAGATGAGCTTCGTGAGTTATTTAGAATCAAACTCTTGCGTGCTAGTTGAGCCGCGCTAGCTAATTCGTGTTCTATCGTGCCAAACGGGACACGTGAACTAAATCGATTCAAACTCCAGCGTGCTCAGATGAGCCACGAGAGTTATTTAGAATCAAACTCTTGCGTGCTAGAAGAGCCACACGAGCTAATTCGTGTTCTATCGTGCCAAACGGGACACGTGAACTAAATTGATTCAAAATCCAGCGTGCTCAGATGAGGCACGTGAGTTATTTAGAATCAAGTTCTTTCGTGCTAGAAGAGCCACGTGAGCTAATTCGTGTTCCATCGTGCCAAACGGGACACATGAACTAAATTGATTCAAACTCCAGCGTGCTCAGATGAGTCACGTGAGTTATTTAGAATCAAGTTATTGCATGCTAGAAGAGCCACGCGAGCTAATTCGTGTTCTACCGTGCGAAACGGGACACGTGAACTAAATTGATTTAAACTCCAGCGTGCTCAGATGAGCCACGGGAGTTATTTAGAATCAAACTCTTGCGTGCTAGAAGAGCCACGCGAGCTAATTCTTGTTCTACCGTGCCAAACGGGACACGTGAACTAAATTGATTCAAACTCCAGCGTGCTCAGATGATCCACGTGAGTTATTTAGAATGAAGCTTATGCGTGCTAGAAGAGCCACGCGAGCTAATTCGTGTTCTATCATGCCAAACGGGACACGTGAACTAAGGTGATTCAAACTCTAGCGTGCTCAGATGAGCCACGTGAGTTATTTAGAATCAAACTCTTGCGTGCTAGAAGAGCCACACGAGCTAATTCGTGTTCTATCGTGCCAAACGGGACAAGTTAACTAAATTCATTCAAACTACAGCGTGCTTAGATGAGCAACGTGAGTTATTTAGAATCAAACTCTTATGTGCTAGAACAGCCACGCGAGCTAATTCGTGTTCTATCGTGCCAAACGGGACACGTGAACTAAGGTGATTCAAACTCTAGCGTGCTCAGATGAGCCACGCGAGTTATTTAGAATCAGGCTCTTGCGTTCTATAAGAGCCACTCGAGCTAAATTCGTGTTCTATCGTGCCAAACAGGGCACGTGAACTAAATCGATTCAAACTCCAGCGTGCTCAGATGAGCCACATGAGTTATTTAGATTCAAGCTCTTGCGTTCTAGAAGAGCCACGTGAGCTAATTCATGTTCTATCGTGCCAAACGGGACACGTGAACAAAATTGATTCAAACTCCAGCGTGCTCAGATGAGCCTCGTGATTTATTTAGAATCAAACTCTTGCGTGCTAGTGGAGCCGCACGAGCTAATTCGTGAACTATTGTGCCAAATGGGACACGTGAACTAAATTGCTTACAACTCCAGCGTGCTCAGATGAGCCACATGAGTTATTTAGAATCAAACTCTTATGTGCTAGAAGAGCCACGCGAGCTAATTCGTGTTCTATCGTGCCAAACGAGACACGTGAACTAAGGTGATTCAAACTCTAGCGTGCTCAGATGAGCCACGTGAGTTATTTAGAATCAAGTTCTTGCATGCTAGAAGAGCCACGTGAGCTAATTCGTGTTCCATCGTGCCAAACGGGATAAATGAACTAAATTGATTCAAACTCCAGCGTGCTCAGATGAGCCATGCGAGTTATTTAGAATCAAGCTCTTGCGTGCTAGAACAGCCGCGCGAGCTAATTCGTGTACTATCGTGCCAAACGGGACACGTGAACTAAATTGCTTCAAACTCCAGCGTGCTCAGATGAGCCACGTGAGTTATTTAGAATCAAACTCTTGCGTGCTAGAAGAGCCCCGCGAGCTAATTCGTGTTCTATCGTGCCAAACCGGACAAGTGAACTAAGGTGATTCAAACTCTAGCGTGCTCGGATGAGCCACGTGAGTTATTTAGAATCAAGTTCTTGCGTGCTAGAAGAGCCACGTGAGGTAATTCGTGTTCCATCGTGCCAAACGAGACACATGAACTAAATTGATTCAAACTCCAGCGTGCTCAGATAATCCACGTGAGTTATTTATAATGAAGCTTATGCGTGCTAGAAGAGCCACGCGAGCTAATTCGTGTTCTATCATGCCAAACGGGACACGTGAACTAAATTGATTCAAACTCCAGCGTGCTCAGATGAGGCACGTGAGTTATTTAAAATCAAGCTCTTGCGTGCTAGAAGAGCCACGCGAGCTAATTCGTGTTCTATCGTGCCAAACGGGCCACGTGAACTAAGGTGATTCAAACTCTAGCGTGCTCAGATGAGCCACGTGAGGTATTTAGAATCAAACTCTTGCGTGCTAGAAGAGCCACGCAAGCTAATTCGTGTTCTATCGTGCCTAACGGGACAAGTTAACTAAATTGATTCAAACTACAGCGTGCTTAGATGAGCCACGTGAGTTATTTAGAATCAAACTCTTACGTGCTAGAACAGCCACGCGAGCTAATTCGTGTTCTATCGTGCTAAACGGGACACGTTAACTAAATTGATTATAACTCCAGTGTGCTCAGATGATCCACGTGATTTATTTAGAATCAAACTCTTGCGTGCTAGAAGAGCCACGCGAGCTAATTCGTGTTCTGTCGTGCAAAATGAGACACGTTAACTAAATTGATTCAAACTCTAGCGTGCTCAGATGAGCCACGCGAGTTATTTAGAATCAAGCTCTTGCGTTCTATAAGAGCCACTCGAGCTAAATTCGTGTTCCATCGTGCCAAACGGCGCACGTGAACTAAATCGATTCAAACTCCAGCATGCTCAGATGAGCCACATGAGTTATTTAGATTCAAGCTCTTGCGTGCTAGAAGAGCCACGCGAGCTAATTCATGTTCTATCGTGCCAAACGGGACACGTGAACAAAATTGATTCAAACTCCAGCGTGCTCAGATGAGCCTCGTGAGTTATTTAGAATCAAACTCTTGCGTGCTAGTGGAGCCGCGCGAGCTAATTCGTGTACTATCGTGCCAAACGGGACACGTGAACTAAATTGCTTCAAACTCCAGCGTGCTCAGATGAGCCATGTGAGTTATTTAGAATCAAACTCTTGCGTTCTAGAAGAGCCACGCGAGCTAATTCGTGTTCTATCATCCCAAACGGGACACGTGAACTAAGGTGATTCAAACTCTAGCGTGCTCGGATGAGCCACGTGAGTTATTTAGAATCAAGTTCTTGCTTGCTAGAAGAGCCACGTGAGCTAATTCGTGTTCCATCGTGCCAAACGGGACACATGAACTAAATTGATTCAAACTCCAGCATGCTCAGATGAGCCATGCGAGTTATTTAGAATCATGCTCTTGCGTGCTAGAACAGCCACCGAGCTAATTCGTGTTGTATCGTGCCAAACAGGACACGTGAACTAAATTGATTCAAACTCCAGCGTGCTCAGATGAGCCACGTGAGTTATTTAGAATCAAGCTCTTGTGTGCTAGAAGAGCCACGCGAGCTAATTCGTGTTCTAACGTGCCAAACGGGACACGTGAACTAAATTGATTCCAACTCCAGTGTGCTCAAATGAGCCACGGGAGTTATTTAGAATCAAACTCTTATGTGCTAGAAGAGCCACGCGAACTAATTCGTGTTCTATCGTGCCAAACGGTACACGTGAACTAAATTGATTCAAACTCCAACGTGCTTAGATGATCCACGTGAGTTATTTAGAATGAAGCTTATGTGTGCTAGAAGAGCCACGCGAGCTAATTCGTGTTCTATAGTGCCAAACGGGACACGTGAACTAAATTGATTCAAACTCCAGCGTGCTCAGATGAGGCACGTGAGTTATTTAAATTCAAGCTCTTGCGTGCTAGAAGAGCCACGCGAGCTAATTCGTGTTCTATCGTGACAAACGGGACACGTGAACTAAGGTGATTCAAACTCTTGCGTGCTCAGATGAGCCACGTGAATTATTTAGAATCAAACTCTTGCGTGCTAGAAGAGCCACGCGAGCTAATTCGTGTTCTATCGTGCCAAAAGGGACACGTGAACTAAATTGATTCAAAATCCACCATGCTCAGATGAGCCAAGTGAGTTATTTAGAATCAAGTTCTTGCGTGCTAGAAGAGCCACGTGAGCTAATTCGTGTTCCATCGTGCCAAACGGGACACGTGAACTAAATTGATTCAAACTCCAACGTGCTAAGATGAGCCACGTGAGTTATTTAGAATGAAGCTCATGCGTATTAGAAGAGTCACGCGAGCTAATTCGTGTTCTATCGTGCCAAACGGGACACGTGAACAAATTAATTCAAACTCCAGCGTGCTCAGATGAGCCACGTGAGTTATTTAGAATCAAACTCTTGCGTGGTAGAAGAGCCACGCGAGCTAATTCGTGTTCTATCATGCCAAACGGGACACGTGAACTAAATTGATTCAAACTCCAACGTGCTTAGATGTGCCACGTGAGTTATTTAGAATCAAAATCTTGCGTGCTACAACAGCCACGTGACGTAATTCGTGTTCTATCAAGCTAAACGAGACACGAGAACTAAATTGATTCAAACTCCAGTGTGCTCAGATGATCCACGTGAGTTATTTAGAATCAAGCTCTTGCGTGCTAGAAGAGCCACGCGAGCTAATTCATGTTCTATCGTGCCAAATGGGACATGTTAACTAAATTGATTCAAACTACAACGTGCTTAGATGAGCCACGTGAGTTATTTAGAATCAAACTCTTACGTGCTAGAACAGCCACGCGAGCTAATTCGTGTTCTATCGTGCTAAACGGGACACGTTAACTAAATTGATTATAACTCCAGTGTGCTCAGATGAGCCACGTGTGTTATTTAGAATCAAGCTCTTGCGTGCTAGAAGAGCCACGCGAGCTAATTCGTGTTCTATCGTGCCAAACGGGACACGTGAACTAAATCGTCTCAAACTCCAGCGTGCTCAGATGAGCGACGTGAGTTATTTAGAATCAATCTCTTGCATGCTAGAAGAGCCACGCGAGGTAATTCGTGTTCTATCGTGCCAAACGGGACACGTGAACTAAATTGATTCAAAATCCAGCGTGCTTAGATGAGCTTCGTGAGATATTTAGAATCAAACTCTTGTGTGCTAGTTGAGCCGCGCGAGCTAATTCGTGTTCTATCGTGCAAAACGGGACACGTGAACTAAATTGATTCAAACTCCAGCGTGCTCAGATGAGCCACGAGAGTTATTTAGAATCAAACTCTTGCGTGCTAGAAGAGCCACACGAGCTAATTCGTGTTCTATCGTGCCAAACGGTACACGTGAACTAAATTGATTCAAATTCCAGCGTGCTTAGTTGATCCACGTGAGTTATTTAGAATGAAGCTTATGTGTGCTAGAAGAGCTACGCGAGCTAATTCGTGTTCTATCGTGCCAAACGGGACACGTGAACTAAATTGATTCAAAATCCAGCGTGCTCAGATGAGGCACGTGAGTTATTTAGAATCAAGTTCTTGCGTGCTAGAAGAGCCACGTGAGCTAATTCGTGTTCCATCGTGCCAAACGGGACACATGAACTAAATAGATTCAAACTCCAGCGTGCTCAGATGAGCCACGCGAGTTATTTAGAATCAAGCTCTTGCGTGTTAGAACAGCCACGCGAGCTAATTCGTATTGTATCGTGCCAAACAGGACACGTGAACTAAATTGATTCAAACTCCAGCGTGCTCAGATGAGCCACGTGAGTTTTTTAGAATCAAGTTATTGCGTGTTAAAAGAGCCACGCGAGCTAATTCGTGTTCTACCGTGCCAAACGGGACACGTGAACTAAATTGATTCCAACTCCAGCGTGCTTAGATGAGCCACGGGAGTTATTTAGAATCAAACTCTTGCGTGCTAGAAGAGCCACGCGACCTAATTCTTGTTCTACCGTGCCAAACGGGACACGTGAACTAAATTGATTCAAACTCCAGCGTGCTCAAATGATCCACGTGAGTTATTTAGAATGAAGCTTATGCGTGCTAGAGGAGCCACGCGAGCTAATTCGTGTTCTATCGTGCCAAACGGGACACGTGAACTAAATTGATTCAAACTCCAGCGTGCTCAGATGAGGCACGTGAGTTATTTAAAATCAAGCTCTTGCGTGCTAGAAGAGCCACGCGAGCTAATTCGTGTTCTATCGTGCCAAACGGGACACGTGAACTAAGGTGATTCAAACTCTAGCGTGCTCAAATGAGCCACGTGAGTTATTTAGAATCAAACCCTTGCGTGCTAGAAGAGCCACGCGAGCTAATTCGTGTTCTATCGTGCCAAACGGGACAAGTTAACTAAATTGATTCAAACTACAGCGTGCTTAGATGAGCCACGTGAGTTATTTAGAATCAAACTCTTACGTGCTAGAACAGCCACGCGAGCTAATTCGTGTTCTATCGTGCTAAACGGGACACGTTAACTAAATTGATTATAACTCCAGTGTGCTCAGATGATCCACGTGAGTTATTTAGAATCAAGCTCTTGCGTGCTAGAAGAGCCATGCGAGCTAATTCGTGTTCTATGGTGCCAAATGAGACACGTTAACTAAATTGATTCAAACTCTAGCGTGCTCAGATGAGCCACGCGAGTTATTTAGAATCAGGCTCTTGCTTTCTATAAGAGCCACTCGAGCTAAATTCGTGTTCTATCGTGCCAAACGGGGCACGTGAACTAAATCGATTCAAACTCCAACGTGCTCAGATGAGCCACATGAGTTATTTAGATTCAAGCTCTTGCGTGCTAGAAGAGCCACGCGAGCTAATTCATGTTCTATCGTGCCAAACGGGACACGTGAACAAAATTGATTCAAACTTCAGCATGCTCAGATGAGCCTCATGAGTTATTTAGAATCAAACTCTTGCGTGCTAAAGGAGCCGCGCGAGCTAATTCGTGTACTATCGTGCCAAACGGAACACGTGAACTAAATTGCTTCAAACTCCAACGTGCTCAAATGAGCCACGTGAGTTATTTAGAATCAAACTCTTGCGTGCTAGAAGAGCCACGCGAGCTAATTCGTGTTCTATCGTGCCAAACGGGACACGTGAACTAAGGTGATTCAAACTCTAGCGTGCTCAGATGAGCCACGTGAGTTATTTAGAATCAAGTTCTTGCGTGCTAGAAGAGCCACGTGAGCTAATTCGTGTTCCATCGTGCCAAACGGGACACATGAACTAAATTGATTCAAACTCCAGCGTGCTCAGATGAGCCATGCGAGTTATTTAGAATCAAGCTCTTGCGTGCTAGAACAGCCACGCGAGCTAATTCGTGTTGTATCGTGCCAAACAGGACACGTGAACTAAATTGATTCAAAATCCAGCGTGCTCAGATGAGCCACGTGAGTTATTTAGAATCAAGATCTTGCGTGCTAGAAGAGCCACGCGAGCTAATTCGTGTTCTACCGTGCCAAACGGGATACGTGAACTAAATTGATTCCAACTCCAGTGTGCTCTGATGAGCCACGAGAGTTATTTAGAATCAAACTCTTACGTGCTAGAAGAGCCACGCGAGCTAATTCGTGTTCTATCGTGCCAAACGGTACACGTGAACTAAATTGATTCAAACTCCAGCGTGCTTAGATGATCCACGTGAGTTATTTAGAATGAAGCTTATGTGTGCTAGAAGAGCCACGCGAGCTAATTCGTGTTCTATCGTGCCAAACGGGACACGTGAACTAAGGTGATTCAAACTCTAGCGTGCTCAGATGAGCCACGTGAGTTACTTAAAATCAAGCTCTTGCGTGCTAGAAGAGCCACGCGAGCTAATTCGTGTTCTATCGTGCCAAACGGGACAAGTTAACTAAATTGATTCAAACTACAGCGTGCTTAGATGAGCCACGTGAGTTATTTAGAATCAAACTCTTACGTGCTAGAACAGCCACGTGAGCTAATTCGTGTTCTATCGTGCTAAACGGGACATGTTAACTAAATTGATTATAACTCCAGTGTGCTCAGATGATCCACGTGAGTTATTTAGAATCAAGCTCTTGCGTGCTATAAGAGCCACGCGAGCTAATTCGTGTTCTATGGTGCCAAACGAGACACGTTAACTAAATTGATTCAAACTCTAGCGTGCTCAGATGAGCCACGCGAGTTATTTAGAATCAGGCTCTTGCTTTCTATAAGAGCCACTCGAGCTAAATTCGTGTTCTATCGTGCCAAACGGGGCACGTGAACTAAATCGATTCAAACTCCAACGTGCTCAGATGAGCCACATGAGTTATTTAGATTCAAGCTCTTGCGTGCTAGAAGAGCCACGCGAGCTAATTCATGTTCTATCGTGCCAAACGGGACACGTGAAAAAAATTGATTCAAACTTCAGCGTGCTCAGATGAGCCTCATGAGTTATTTAGAATCAAACTCTTGCGTGCTAAAGGAGCCGCGCGAGCTAATTCGTGTACTATCGTGCCAAACGGAACACGTGAACTAAATTGCTTCAAACTCCAGCGTGCTCAGATGAGCCACGTGAGTTATTTAGAATCAAACTCTTGCGTGCTAGAAGAGCCACGCGAGCTAATTCGTGTTCTATCGTGCCAAACGGGACACGTGAACTAAGGTGATTCAAACTCTAGCGTGCTCAGATGAGCCACGTGAGTTATTTAGAATCAAGTTCTTGCGTGGTAGAAGAGCCACGTGAGCTAATTCGTGTTCCATCGTGCCAAACGGGACACATGAACTAAATTGATTCAAACTCCAGCGTGCTCAGATGAGCCATGCGAGTTATTTAGAATCAAGATCTTGCGTGCTAGAACAGCCACGCGAGCTAATTCGTGTTGTATCGTGCCAAACAGGACACGTGAACTAAATTGATTCAAACTCCAGCGTGCTCAGATGAGCCACGTGAGTTATTTAGAATCAAGATCTTGCGTGCTAGAAGAGCCACGCGAGCTAATTCGTGTTCAACCGTGCCAAACGGGACACGTGAACTAAATTGATTCCAACTCCAGTGTGCTCTGATGAGCCACGGGAGTTATTTAGAATCAAACTGTTACGTGCTAGAAGAGCCACACGAGCTAATTCGTGTTCTATCGTGCCAAACGGTACACGTGAACTAAATTGATTCAAACTCCAGCGTGCTTAGATGATCCACGTGAGTTATTTAGAATGAAGCTTATGTGTGCTAGAAGAGCCACGCGAGCTAATTCGTGTTCTATCGTGCCAAACGGGACACGTGAACTAAATTGATTCAAACTCTAGCGTGCTCAGATGAGCCACGTGAGTTATTTAGAATCAAACTCTTGCGTGCTAGAAGAGCCACGCGAGCTAATTCGTGTTCTATCGTGCCAAAAGGGACACGTGAACTAAATTGATTCAAAATCCACCGTGCTCAGATGAGCCATGTGAGTTATTTAGAATCAAGTTCTTGCGTGCTAGAAGAGGCACGTGAGCTAATTCGTGTTCCATCGTGCCAAACGGGACACATGAACTAAATTGATTCAAACTCCAGCGTGCTCAGATGAGCCACGCGAGTTATTTAGAATCAAGCTCTTGCGTGTTAGAACAGCCACGCGAGCTAATTCGTATTGTATCGTGCCAAACAGGACACGTGAACTAAATTGATTCAAACTCCAGCGTGCTCAGATGAGCCACGTGAGTTGTTTAGAATCAAGTTATTGCGTGCAAGAAGAGCCACGCGAGTTAGTTCGTGTTCTACCGTGCCAAACGGGACACGTGAACTAAATTGATTCCAACTCCAGCGTGCTCAGATGAGCCACGGGAGTTATTTAGAATCAAACTCTTGCGTGCTAGAAGAGCCACGCGAGCTAATTCTTGTTCTACCGTGCCAAACGGGACACGTGAACTAAATTGATTCAAACTCCAGCGTGCTCAGATGATCCACGTGAGTTATTTAGAATGAAGCTCATGCGTGCTAGAAGAGTCACGCGAGCTAATTCATGTTCTATCGTGCCAAACGGGACACGTGAACTAAATTGATTCAAACTCCAGCGTGATCAGATGAGCCACGTGAGTTATTTGGAATCAAACTCTTGCGTGCTAGAAGGGCCACGCGAGCTAATTCGTGTTCTATCATGCCAAACGGGACACGTGAACTAAACTGATTCAAACTCTAGCGTGCTTAGATGAGCCACGTGAGTTATTTAGAATCAAAATCTTGCGTGCTACAACAGCCACGTGACCTAATTCGTGTTCTATCAAGCTAAACGGGACACGAGAACTAAATTGATTCAAACTCCAGTGTGCTCAGATGAGCCACGTGAGTTATTTAGAATCAAGCTCTTGCGTGCTGGAAGAGCCACGCGAGCTAATTCATGTTCTATCGTGCCAAATGGGACAGGTTAACTAAATTGATTCAAACTACAACGTGCTTAGATGAGCCACGTGAGTTATTTAGAATCAAACTCTTACGTGCTAGAACAGCCACGCGAGCTAATTCGTGTTCTATCGTGCTAAACGGGACACGTTAACTAAATTGATTATAACTCCAGTGTGCTCAGATGTGCCACGTGAGTTATTTAGAATCAAGCTCTTGCGTGCTAGAAGAGCCACGCGAGCTAATTCATGTTCTATCGTGCCAAACGGGACACGTGAACTAAATAGATTCAAACTCCAGCGTGCTCAGATGAGCCACGCGAGTTATTTAGAATCAAGCTCTTGCGTGTTAGAACAGCCACGCGAGCTAATTCGTATTGTATCGTGCCAAACAGGACACGTGAACTAAATTGATTCAAACTCCAGCGTGCTCAGATGAGCCACGTGAGTTTTTTAGAATCAAGTTATTGCGTGTTAGAAGAGCCACGCGAGCTAATTCGTGTTCTACCGTGCCAAACGGGACACGTGAACTAAATTGATTCCAACTCCAGCGTGCTTAGATGAGCCACGGGAGTTATTTAGAATCAAACTCTTGCGTGCTAGAAGAGCCACGCGACCTAATTCTTGTTCTACCGTGCCAAACGGGACACGTGAACTAAATTGATTCAAACTCCAGCGTGCTCAAATGATCCACGTGAGTTATTTAGAATGAAGCTTATGCGTGCTAGAGGAGCCACGCGAGCTAATTCGTGTTCTATCGTGCCAAACGGGACACGTGAACTAAATTGATTCAAACTCCAGCGTGCTCAGATGAGGCACGTGAGTTATTTAGAATCAAGCTCTTGCGTGCTAGAAGAGCCACGCGAGCTAATTTGTGTTCTATCGTGCCAAACGGGACACGTGAACTAAGGTGATTCAAACTCTAGCGTGATCAGATGAGCCACGTGAGTTATTTAGAATCAAACTCTTGCGTGCTAGAAGAGCCACGCGAGCTAATTCGTGTTCTATCGTGCCAAACGGGACAAGTTAACTAAATTGATTCAAACTACAGCGTGCTTAGATGAGCCACGTGAGTTATTTAGAATCAAACTCTTACGTGCTAGAACAGCCACGCGAGCTAATTCGTGTTCTATCGTGCTGAACGGGACACGTTAACTAAATTGATTCAAACTCTAGCGTGCTCAGATGAGCCACGCGAGTTATTTAGAATCAGGCTCTTGCTTTCTATAAGAGCCACTCGAGCTAAATTCGTGTTCTATCGTGCCAAACGGGGCACGTGAACTAAATCGATTCAAACGCCAACGTGCTCAGATGAGCCACATGAGTTATTTAGATTCAAGCTCTTGCGTGCTAGAAGAGCCACGCGAGCTAATTCATGTTCTATCGTGCCAAACGGGACACGTGAACAAAATTGATTCAAACTTCAGCGTGCTCAGATGAGCCTCATGAGTTATTTAGAATCAAACTCTTGCGTGCTAAAGGAGCCGCGCGAGCTAATTCGTGTACTATCGTGCCAAACGGAACACGTGAACTAAATTGCTTCAAACTCCAGCGTGCTCAAATGAGCCACGTGAGTTATTTAGAATCAAACTCTTGCGTGCTAGAAGAGCCACGCGAGCTAATTCGTGTTCTATCGTGCCAAACGGGACACGTGAACTAAGGTGATTCAAACTCTAGCGTGCTCAGATGAGCCACGTGAGTTATTTAGAATCAAGTTCTTGCGTGCTAGAAGAGCCACGTGAGCTAATTCGTGTTCCATCGTGCCAAACGGGACACATGAACTAAATTGATTCAAAATCCAGCGTGCTCAGATGAGCCATGCGAGTTATTTAGAATCAAGCTCTTGCGTGCTAGAACAGCCACGCGAGCTAATTCGTGTTGTATCGTGCCAAACAGGACACGTGAACTAAATTGATTCAAACTCCAGCGTGCTCAGATGAGCCACGTGAGTTATTTAGAATCAAGATCTTGCGTGCTAGAAGAGCCACGCGAGCTAATTCGTGTTCTATCGTGCCAAACGGGACAAGTTCACTAAATTGATTCAAACTACAGCGTGCTTAGATGAGCCACGTGAGTTATTTAGAATCAAACTCTTACGTGCTAGAACAGCCACGCGAGCTAATTCGTGTTCTATCGTGCTAAACGGGACACGTTAACTAAATTGATTCAAACTCTAGCGTGCTCAGATGAGCCACGCGAGTTATTTAGAATCAGGCTCTTGCTTTCTATAAGAGCCACTCGAGCTAAATTCGTGTTCTATCGTGCCAAACGGGGCACGTGAACTAAATCGATTCAAACTCCAACGTGCTCAGATGAGCCACATGAGTTATTTAGATTCAAGCTCTTGCGTGCTAGAAGAGCCACGCGAGCTAATTCATGTTCTATCGTGCCAAACGGGACACGTGAACAAAATTGATTCAAACTTCAGCGTGCTCAGATGAGCCTCATGAGTTATTTAGAATCAAACTCTTGCGTGCTAAAGGAGCCGCGCGAGCTAATTCGTGTACTATCGTGCCAAACGGAACACGTGAACTAAATTGCTTCAAACTCCAGCGTGCTCAAATGAGCCACGTGAGTTATTTAGAATCAAACTCTTGCGTGCTAGAAGAGCCACGCGAGCTAATTCGTGTTCTATCGTGCCAAACGGGACACGTGAACTAAGGTGATTCAAACTCTAGCGTGCTCAGATGAGCCACGTGAGTTATTTAGAATCAAGTTCTTGCGTGCTAGAAGAGCCACGTGAGCTAATTCGTGTTCCATCGTGCCAAACGGGACACATGAACTAAATTGATTCAAACTCCAGCGTGCTCAGATGAGCCATGCGAGTTATTTAGAATCAAGCTCTTGCGTGCTAGAACAGCCACGCCAGCTAATTCGTGTTCTATCGTGCCAAAAGGGACACGTGAACTAAATTGATTCAAAATCCACCGTGCTCAGATGAGCCATGTGAGTTATTTAGAATCAAGTTCTTGCGTGCTAGAAGAGCCACGTGAGCTAATTCGTGTTCCATCGTGCCAAACGGGACACATGAACTAAATTGATTCAAACTCCAGCGTGCTCAGATGAGCCACGCGAGTTATTTAGAATCAAGTTCTTGCGTGTTAGAACAGCCACGCGAGCTAATTCGTATTGTATCGTGCCAAACAGGACACGTGAACTAAATTGATTCAAACTCCAGCGTGCTCAGATGAGCCACGTGAGTTGTTTAGAATCAAGTTATTGCGTGCTAGAAGAGCCACGCGAGCTAGTTCGTGTTCTACCGTGCCAAACGGGACACGTGAACTAAATTGATTCCAACTCCAGCGTGCTCAGATGAGCCACGGGAGTTATTTAGAATCAAACTCTTGCGTGTTAGAAGAGCCACGCGAGCTAATTCTTGTTCTACCGTGCCAAACGGGACACGTGAACTAAATTGATTCAAACTCCAGCGTGCTTAGATGATCCACGTGAGTTATTTAGAATGAAGCTTATGCGTGCTAGAAGAGCCACGCGAGCTAATTCGTGTTCTATCGTGCCAAAAGGGACACGTGAACTAAATTGATTCAAAATCCACCGTGCTCAGATGAGCCATGTGAGTTATTTAGAATGAAGCTTATGTGTGCTAGAAGAGCCACGCGAGCTAATTCGTGTTCTATCGTGCCAAACGGGACACGTGAACTAAATTGATTCAAACTCTAGCGTGCTTAGATGATCCACGTGAGTTATTTAGAATCAAACTCTTGCGTGCTAGAAGAGCCACGCGAGCTAATTCGTGTTCTATCGTGCCAAAAGGGACACGTGAACTAAATTGATTCAAAATCCACCGTGCTCAGATGAGCCATGTGAGTTATTTAGAATCAAGTTCTTGCGTGCTAGAAGAGGCACGTGAGCTAATTCGTGTTCCATCGTGCCAAACGGGACACATGAACTAAATTGATTCAAACTCCAGCGTGCTCAGATGAGCCACGCGAGTTATTTAGAATCAAGCTCTTGCGTGTTAGAACAGCCACGCGAGCTAATTCGTATTGTATCGTGCCAAACAGGACACGTGAACTAAATTGATTCAAACTCCAGCGTGCTCAGATGAGCCACGTGAGTTGTTTAGAATCAAGTTATTGCGTGCAAGAAGAGCCACGCGAGCTAGTTCGTGTTCTACCGTGCCAAACGGGACACGTGAACTAAATTGATTCCAACTCCAGCGTGCTCAGATGAGCCACGGGAGTTATTTAGAATCAAACTCTTGCGTGCTAGAAGAGCCACGCGAGCTAATTCTTGTTCTACCGTGCCAAACGGGACACGTGAACTAAATTGATTCAAACTCCAGCGTGCTCAGATGATCCACGTGAGTTATTTAGAATGAAGCTCATGCGTGCTAGAAGAGTCACGCGAGCTAATTCATGTTCTATCGTGCCAAACGGGACACGTGAACTAAATTGATTCAAACTCCAGCGTGATCAGATGAGCCACGTGAGTTATTTGGAATCAAACTCTTGCGTGCTAGAAGAGCCACGCGAGCTAATTCGTGTTCTATCATGCCAAACGGGACACGTGAACTAAATTGATTCAAACTCTAGCGTGCTTAGATGAGCCACGTGAGTTATTTAGAATCAAAATCTTGCGTGCTACAACAGCCACGTGACCTAATTCGTGTTCTATCAAGCTAAACGGGACACGAGAACTAAATTGATTCAAACTCCAGTGTGCTCAGATGAGCCACGTGAGTTATTTAGAATCAAGCTCTTGCGTGCTGGAAGAGCCACGCGAGCTAATTCATGTTCTATCGTGCCAAATGGGACAGGTTAACTAAATTGATTGAAACTACAACGTGCTTAGATGAGCCACGTGAGTTATTTAGAATCAAACTCTTACGTGCTAGAACAGCCACGCGAGCTAATTCGTGTTCTATCGTGCTAAACGGGACACGTTAACTAAATTGATTATAACTCCAGTGTGCTCAGATGTGCCACGTGAGTTATTTAGAATCAAGCTCTTGCGTGCTAGAAGAGCCACGCGAGCTAATTCATGTTCTATCGTGCCAAACGGGACACGTGAACTAAATAGATTCAAACTCCAGCGTGCTCAGATGAGCCACGCGAGTTATTTAGAATCAAGCTCTTGCGTGTTAGAACAGCCACGCGAGCTAATTCGTATTGTATCGTGCCAAACAGGACACGTGAACTAAATTGATTCAAACTCCAGCGTGCTCAGATGAGCCACGTGAGTTTTTTAGAATCAAGTTATTGCGTGTTAGAAGAGCCACGCGAGCTAATTCGTGTTCTACCGTGCCAAACGGGACACGTGAACTAAATTGATTCCAACTCCAGCGTGCTTAGATGAGCCACGGGAGTTATTTAGAATCAAACTCTTGCGTGCTAGAAGAGCCACGCGACCTAATTCTTGTTCTACCGTGCCAAACGGGACACGTGAACTAAATTGATTCAAACTCCAGCGTGCTCAAATGATCCACGTGAGTTATTTAGAATGAAGCTTATGCGTGCTAGAGGAGCCACGCGAGCTAATTCGTGTTCTATCGTGCCAAACGGGACACGTGAACTAAATTGATTCAAACTCCAGCGTGCTCAGATGAGGCACGTGAGTTATTTAGAATCAAGCTCTTGCGTGCTAGAAGAGCCACGCGAGCTAATTTGTGTTCTATCGTGCCAAACGGGACACGTGAACTAAGGTGATTCAAACTCTAGCGTGATCAGATGAGCCACGTGAGTTATTTAGAATCAAACTCTTGCGTGCTAGAAGAGCCACGCGAGCTAATTCGTGTTCTATCGTGCCAAACGGGACAAGTTAACTAAATTGATTCAAACTACAGCGTGCTTAGATGAGCCACGTGAGTTATTTAGAATCAAACTCTTACGTGCTAGAACAGCCACGCGAGCTAATTCGTGTTCTATCGTGCTGAACGGGACACGTTAACTAAATTGATTCAAACTCTAGCGTGCTCAGATGAGCCACGCGAGTTATTTAGAATCAGGCTCTTGCTTTCTATAAGAGCCACTCGAGCTAAATTCGTGTTCTATCGTGCCAAACGGGGCACGTGAACTAAATCGATTCAAACGCCAACGTGCTCAGATGAGCCACATGAGTTATTTAGATTCAAGCTCTTGCGTGCTAGAAGAGCCACGCGAGCTAATTCATGTTCTATCGTGCCAAACGGGACACGTGAACAAAATTGATTCAAACTTCAGCGTGCTCAGATGAGCCTCATGAGTTATTTAGAATCAAACTCTTGCGTGCTAAAGGAGCCGCGCGAGCTAATTCGTGTACTATCGTGCCAAACGGAACACGTGAACTAAATTGCTTCAAACTCCAGCGTGCTCAAATGAGCCACGTGAGTTATTTAGAATCAAACTCTTGCGTGCTAGAAGAGCCACGCGAGCTAATTCGTGTTCTATCGTGCCAAACGGGACACGTGAACTAAGGTGATTCAAACTCTAGCGTGCTCAGATGAGCCACGTGAGTTATTTAGAATCAAGTTCTTGCGTGCTAGAAGAGCCACGTGAGCTAATTCGTGTTCCATCGTGCCAAACGGGACACATGAACTAAATTGATTCAAAATCCAGCGTGCTCAGATGAGCCATGCGAGTTATTTAGAATCAAGCTCTTGCGTGCTAGAACAGCCACGCGAGCTAATTCGTGTTGTATCGTGCCAAACAGGACACGTGAACTAAATTGATTCAAACTCCAGCGTGCTCAGATGAGCCACGTGAGTTATTTAGAATCAAGATCTTGCGTGCTAGAAGAGCCACGCGAGCTAATTCGTGTTCTATCGTGCCAAACGGGACAAGTTCACTAAATTGATTCAAACTACAGCGTGCTTAGATGAGCCACGTGAGTTATTTAGAATCAAACTCTTACGTGCTAGAACAGCCACGCGAGCTAATTCGTGTTCTATCGTGCTAAACGGGACACGTTAACTAAATTGATTCAAACTCTAGCGTGCTCAGATGAGCCACGCGAGTTATTTAGAATCAGGCTCTTGCTTTCTATAAGAGCCACTCGAGCTAAATTCGTGTTCTATCGTGCCAAACGGGGCACGTGAACTAAATCGATTCAAACTCCAACGTGCTCAGATGAGCCACATGAGTTATTTAGATTCAAGCTCTTGCGTGCTAGAAGAGCCACGCGAGCTAATTCATGTTCTATCGTGCCAAACGGGACACGTGAACAAAATTGATTCAAACTTCAGCGTGCTCAGATGAGCCTCATGAGTTATTTAGAATCAAACTCTTGCGTGCTAAAGGAGCCGCGCGAGCTAATTCGTGTACTATCGTGCCAAACGGAACACGTGAACTAAATTGCTTCAAACTCCAGCGTGCTCAAATGAGCCACGTGAGTTATTTAGAATCAAACTCTTGCGTGCTAGAAGAGCCACGCGAGCTAATTCGTGTTCTATCGTGCCAAACGGGACACGTGAACTAAGGTGATTCAAACTCTAGCGTGCTCAGATGAGCCACGTGAGTTATTTAGAATCAAGTTCTTGCGTGCTAGAAGAGCCACGTGAGCTAATTCGTGTTCCATCGTGCCAAACGGGACACATGAACTAAATTGATTCAAACTCCAGCGTGCTCAGATGAGCCATGCGAGTTATTTAGAATCAAGCTCTTGCGTGCTAGAACAGCCACGCCAGCTAATTCGTGTTCTATCGTGCCAAAAGGGACACGTGAACTAAATTGATTCAAAATCCACCGTGCTCAGATGAGCCATGTGAGTTATTTAGAATCAAGTTCTTGCGTGCTAGAAGAGCCACGTGAGCTAATTCGTGTTCCATCGTGCCAAACGGGACACATGAACTAAATTGATTCAAACTCCAGCGTGCTCAGATGAGCCACGCGAGTTATTTAGAATCAAGTTCTTGCGTGTTAGAACAGCCACGCGAGCTAATTCGTATTGTATCGTGCCAAACAGGACACGTGAACTAAATTGATTCAAACTCCAGCGTGCTCAGATGAGCCACGTGAGTTGTTTAGAATCAAGTTATTGCGTGCTAGAAGAGCCACGCGAGCTAGTTCGTGTTCTACCGTGCCAAACGGGACACGTGAACTAAATTGATTCCAACTCCAGCGTGCTCAGATGAGCCACGGGAGTTATTTAGAATCAAACTCTTGCGTGTTAGAAGAGCCACGCGAGCTAATTCTTGTTCTACCGTGCCAAACGGGACACGTGAACTAAATTGATTCAAACTCCAGCGTGCTTAGATGATCCACGTGAGTTATTTAGAATGAAGCTTATGCGTGCTAGAAGAGCCACGCGAGCTAATTCGTGTTCTATCGTGCCAAAAGGGACACGTGAACTAAATTGATTCAAAATCCACCGTGCTCAGATGAGCCATGTGAGTTATTTAGAATCAAGTTCTTGCGTGCTAGAAGAGCCACGTGAGCTAGTTCGTGTTCTATCGTGCCAAACGGGACACGTGAACTAAATTGATTCAAACTCCAGCGTGCTAAGATGAGCCACGTGAGTTATTTAGAATGAAGCTCATGCGTGCTAGAAGAGTCACGCGAGCTAATTCGTGTTCTATCGTGCCAAACGGGACACGTGAACTAAATTGATTCAAACTCCAGCGTGATCAGATGAGCCACGTGAGTTATTTGGAATCAAACTCTTGAGTGCTAGAAGAGCCACGCGAGCTAATTCGTGTTCTATCATGCCAAATGGGACACGTGAACTAAATTGATTCAAACTCTAGCGTGCTTAGATGAGCCACGTGAGTTATTTAGAATCAAAATCTTGCGTGCTACAACAGCCACGTGAACTAATTCGTGTTCTATCAAGCTAAACGGGACACGAGAACTAAATTGATTCAAACTCTAGTGTGCTCAGATGAGCCACGTGAGTTATTTAGAATCAAGCTCTTGCGTGCTGGAAGAGCCACGCGAGCTAATTCATGTTCTATCGTGCCAAATGGGACAGGTTAACTAAATTGATTCAAACTACAACGTGCTTAGATGAGCCACGTGAGTTATTTAGAATCAAACTCTTACGTGCTAGAACAGCCACGCGAGCTAATTCGTGTTCTATCGTGCTAAACGGGACACGTTAACTAAATTGATTATAACTCCAGTGTGCTCAGATGAGCCACGTGAGTTATTTAGAATCAAGCTCTTGCGTGCTAGAAGAGCCACGCGAGCTAATTCGTGTTCTATCGTGCCAAACGGGACACGTGAACTAAATCGTCTCAAACTCCAGCGTGCTCAAATGAGCCACGTGAGTTATTTAGAATCAATCTCTTGCATGCTAGAAGGGCCACGCGAGGTAATTCGTGTTCTATCGTGCCAAACGGGACACGTGAACTAAATTGATTCAAACTCCAGCGTGCTTAGATGAGCCTCGTGAGTTAAGTAGAATCAAACTCTTGCGTGCTAGTTGAGCCGCGCGAGCTAATTCGTGTTCTATCGTGCCAAACGGGACACGTGAACTAAATTGATTCAAACTCAAGCTTGCTCAGATGAGCCACGAGAGTTATTTAGAATCAAACTCTTGCATGCTAGAAGAGCCACACGAGCTAATTCGTGTTCTATCGTGCCAAACGGGACAGGTGAACTAAATTGATTCAAAATCCAGCGTGCTCAGATGAGGCACGTGAGTTATTTAGAATCAAGTTCTTGCGTGCTAGAAGAGCCACGTGAGCTAATTCGTGTTCCATCGCGCCAAACGGGACACATGAACTAAATTGATTCAAACTCCAGCGTGCTCAGATGAGCCACACGACTTATTTAGAATCAAGCTCTTGCGTGCTAGAACAGCCACGCGAGCTAATTCCTGGTGTATCGTGCCAAATGGGACACGTGTACTAAATTGATTCAAACTCCAGCGTGCTCATATGAGTCACGTGAGTTATTTAGAATCAAGCTCTTGCGTGCTAGAAGAGCCACGCGAGCTAATTCGTGTTCTACCGTGCCAAACGGGACTCGTGAACTAAATTGATTCCAACTCCAGTGTGCTCAGATGAGCCACGGGATTTATATAGAATCAAACTCTTGCGTGCTAGAAGAGCCACGCGAGCTAATTCGTGTTCTATCGTGCCAAACGGGACACGTGAACTAAATTGATTCAAACTCCAGCGTGCTCAGATGATCCACGTGAGTTATTTAGAATGAAGCTTATGCGTGCTAGAAGAGCCACGCAAGCTAATTCGTGTTCCATCCTGTCAAACGGGACACACGAACTAAATTGATTCAAACTCCAGCGTGCTCAGATGAGGCACGTGAGTTATTTAAAATCAAGCTCTTGCGTGGTAGAAGAGCCACGCGAGCTAATTCGTGTTATATCGTGCCAAACGGGACACGTGAACTAAGGTGATTCAAACTCTAGCGTGCTCAGATGAGCCACGTGAGTTATTTAGAGTCAAACTCTTGCGTGCTAGAAGAGCCACACGAGCTAATTCGTGTTCTATCGTGCCAAAGGGGACACGTGAACTAAATTGATTCAAAATCCAGCGTGCTCAGATGAGCCACGTGAGTTATTTAGAATCAAGTTCTTGCGTGCTAGAAGAGCCACGTGAGCTAATTCGTGTTCCATCGTGCCAAACGGACTAGTGAACTAAATTGATTAAAACTCCAGTGTGCTCAGATGAGCCACGTGAGTTATTTAGAATCAAGCTCTTGCGTGCTAGAACAGCCACGCGAGCTAATTCGTGTTCTATCGTGCCAAACGGGACACGTGAACTAAATTGATTCAAACTCCAGCGTGCTCAGATGAGCCATGCGAGTTATTTAGAATCAAGCTCTTGCGTGCTAGAACAGCCACGCGAGCTAATTCGTGTTGTATCGTGCCAAACAGGACACGTGAACTAAATTGATTCAAACTCCAGCGTGCTCAGATGAGCCACGTGAGTTATTTAGAATCAAGATCTTGCGTGCTAGAAGAGCCACGCGAGCTAATTCGTGTTCTACCGTGCCAAACGGGACACGTGAACTAAATTGATTCCAACTCCAGTGTGCTCTGATGAGCCACGGGAGTTATTTAGAATCAAACTCTTACGTGCTAGAAGAGCCACGCGAGCTAATTCGTGTTCTATCGTGCCAAACAGTACACGTGAACTAAATTGATTCAAACTCCAGCGTGCTTAGATGATCCACGTGAGTTATTTAGAATGAAGCTTATGTGTGCTAGAAGAGCCACGCGAGCTAATTCGTGTTCTATCGTGCCAAACGGGACACGTGAACTAAATTGATTCAAACTCCAGCGTGCTCAGATGAGCCACGTGAGTTACTTAAAATCAAGCTCTTGCGTGCTAGAAGAGCCACACGAGCTAATTCGTGTTCTATCGTGACAAACGGGACACGTGAACTAAGGTGATTCAAACTCTAGCGTGCTCAGATGAGCCACGTGAGTTCTTTAGAATCAAACTCTTGCGTGCTAGAAGAGCCACGCGAGCTAATTCGTGTTCTATCGTGCCAAAAGGGACACGTGAAATAAATTGATTCAAAATCCACCGTGCTCAGATGAGCCATGTGAGTTATTTAGAATCAAGTTCTTGCGTGCTAGAAGAGCCACGTGAGCTAGTTCGTGTTCTATCGTGCCAAACGGGACACGTGAACTAAATTGATTCAAACTACAGCGTGCTAAGATGAGCCACGTGAGTTATTTAGAATGAAGCTCATGCGTGCTAGAAGAGTCACGCGAGCTAATTCGTGTTCTATCGTGCCAAACGGGACACGTGAACTAAATTGATCAAACTCCAGCGTGCTCAGATGAGCCACGTGAGTTATTTGGAATCAAACTCTTGCGTGCTAGAAGAGCCACGCGAGCTAATTCGTGTTCTATCATGCCAAACGGGACACGTGAACTAAATTGATTCAAACTCCAGCGTGCTTAGATGAGCCACGTGTGTTATTTAGAATCAAAATCTTGCGTGCTACAACAGCCACGTGACCTAATTCGTGTTCTATCAAGCTAAACGGGACACGAGAACTAAATTGATTCAAACTCCAGTGTGCTCAGATTAGCCACGTGAGTTATTTAGAATCAAGCTCTTGCGTGCTGGAAGAGCCACGCGAGCTAATTCATGTTCTATCGTGCCAAATGGGACAGGTTAACTAAACTGATTCAAACTACAACGTGCTTAGATGAGCCACGTGAGTTATTTAGAATCAAACTCTTACGTGCTAGAACAGCCACGCGAGCTAATTCGTGTTCTATCGTGCTAAACGGGACACGTTAACTAAAATGATTATAACTCCAGTGTGCTCAGATGAGCCACGTGAGTTATTTAGAATTAAGCTCTTGCGTGCTAGAAGAGCCACGTGATCTAATTCGTGTTCTAGCGTGCCAAACGGGACACGTGAACTAAATCGTCTCAAACTCCAGCGTGCTCAGATGAGCCACGTGAGTTATTTAGAATCAATCTCTTGCATGCTAGAAGGGCCACGCGAGGTAATTCGTGTTCTATCGTGCCAAACGAGACACGTGAACTAAATTGATTCAAACTCCAGCGTGCTTAGATGAGCCTCGTGAGTTATTTAGAATCAAACTCTTGCGTGCTAGTTGAGCCGCGCGAGCTAATTCGTGTTCTATCGTGCCAAACGGGACACGTGAACTAAATTGATTCAAACTCCAGCTTGCTCAGATGAGCCATGAGAGTTATTTAGAATCAAACTCTTGCATGCTAGAAGAGCCACACGAGCTAATTCGTGTTCTATCCTGCCAAACGGGACACGTGAACTAAATTGATTCAAAATCCAGCGTGCTCAGATGAGGCACGTGAGTTATTTAGAATCAAGTTCTTGCGTGCTAGAAGAGCCACGTGAGCTAATTCGTGTTCCATCGTGCCAAACGGGACACATGAACTAAATTGATTCAAACTCCAGCGTGCTCAGATGAGCCACGCGACTTATTTAGAATCAAGCTCTTGCGTGCTAGAACAGCCACGCGAGCTAATCCGTGGTGTATCGTGCCAAACGGGACACGTGAACTAAATTGATTCAAACTCCAGCGTGATCAGATGAGTCACGTGAGTTATTTAGAATCAAGCTCTTGCGTGCTAGAAGAGCCACGCGAGCTAATTCGTGTTCTACCGTGCCAAACGGGACTCGTGAACTAAATTGATTCCAACTCCAGTGTGCTCAGATGAGCCACGGGATTTATATAGAATCAAACTCTTGCGTGCTAGAAGAGCCACGCGAGCTAATTCGTGATCTATCGTGCCAAACGGGACACGTGAACTAAATTGATTCAAACTCCAGCGTGCTCAGAAGATCCACGTGAGTTATTTAGAATGAAGCTTATGCGTGCTAGAAGAGCCAAGCGAGCTAATTCGTGTTCTATCGTGCCAAACGGGACACGTGAACTAAATTGATTCAAACTCCAGCGTGCTCAGATGATCCACGTGAGTTATTTAGAATCAAGCTCTTGCGTGCTAGAAGAGCCACGCGAGCTAATTCATCTTCCATCATGCCAAACGGGACACGTGAACTAAATTGATTCAAACTCCAGCGTGCTCAGATGAGCCACGTGAGTTACTTAAAATCAAGCTCTTGCGTGCTAGAAGAGCCACGCGAGCTAATTCGTGTTCTATCGTGACAAACGGGACACGTGAACTAAGGTGATTCAAACTCTAGCGTGCTCAGATGAGCCACGTGAGTTATTTAGAATCAAACTCTTGCGTGCTAGAAGAGCCACGCGAGCTAATTCGTGTTCTATCGTGCCAAAAGGGACACGTGAACTAAATTGATTCAAAATCCACCGTGCTCAGATGAGCCATGTGAGTTATTTAGAATCAAGTTCTTGCGTGCTAGAAGAGCCACGTTAGCTAATACGTGTTCTATCGTGCCAAACGGGCACGTGAACTAAATTGATTCAAACTCCAGCGTGCTAAGATGAGCCACGTGAGTTATTTAGAATGAAGCTCATGCGTGCTAGAAGAGTCACGCGAGCTAATTCGTGTTCTATCGTGCCAAACGGGACACGTGAACTAAATTGATCAAACTCCAGCGTGCTCAGATGAGCCACGTGAGTTATTTGGAATCAAACTCTTGCGTGCTATAAGAGCCACGCGAGCTAATTCGTGTTCTATCATGCCAAACGGGACACGTGAACTAAATTGATTCAAACTCCAGCGTGCTTAGATGAGCCACGTGAGTTATTTGGAATCAAAATCTTGCGTGCTACAACAGCCACGTGACCTAATTCGTGTTCTATCAAGCTAAACGGGACACGAGAACTAAATTGATTCAAACTCCAGTGTGCTCAGATGAGCCACGTGAGTTATTTAGAATCAAGCTCTTGCGTGCTGGAAGAGCCACGCGAGCTAATTCATGTTCTATCGTGCCAAATGGGACAGGTTAAATAAATTGATTCAAACTACAACGTGCTTAGATGAGCCACGTGAGTTATTTAGATTCAACTCTTACGTGCTAGAACAGCCACGCGAGCTAATTCGTGTTCTATCGTGCTAAACGGGACACGTTAACTAAAATGATTATAACTCCAGTGTGCTCAGAAGAGCCACGTGAGTTATTTAGAATTAAGCTCTTGCGTGCTAGAAGAGCCACGCGATCTAATTCGTGTTCTATCGTGCCAAACGGGACACGTGAACTAAATCGTCTCAAACTCCAGCGTGCTCATATGAGCCACGTGAGTTATTTAGAATCAATCTCTTGCATGCTAGAAGGGCCACGCGAGGTAATTCGTGTTCCATCGTGCCAAACGGGAATCGTAAACTAAATTGATTCAAACTCCAGCGTGCTTAGATGAGCCTCGTGAGTTATTTAGAATCAAACTCTTGCGTGCTAGTTGAGCCGCGCGAGCTAATTCGTGTTCTATCGTGCCAAACGGGACACGTGAACTAAATTGATTCAAACTCCAGCTTGCTCAGACGAGCCATGAGAGTTATTTAGAATCAAACTCTTGCATGCTAGAAGAGCCACACGAGCTAATTCGTGTTCTATCCTGCCAAACGGGACACGTGAACTAAATTGATTCAAAATCCAGCGTGCTCAGATGAGGCACGTGATTTATTTAGAATCAAGTTCTTGCGTGCTAGAAGAGCCACGTGAGCTAATTCATGTTCCATCGTGCCAAACGGGACACATGAACTAAATTGATTCAAACTCCAGCGTGCTCAGATGAGCCACGCGACTTATTTAGAATCCAGCTCTTGCGTGCTAGAACAGCCACGCGAGCTAATTCGTGGTGTATCGTGCCAAACGGGACACGTGAACTAAATTGATTCAAACTCCAGCGTGCTCAGATGAGTCACGTGAGTTATTTAGAATTAAGCTCTTGCGTGCTAGAAGAGCCACGCGAGCTAATTCGTGTTCTACCGTGCCAAACGGGACTCGTGAACTAAATTGATTCCAACTCCAGTGTGCTCAGATGAGCCACGGGATTTATATAGAATCAAACTCTTGCGTGCTAGAAGAGCCACGCGAGCTAATTCGTGTTCTATCGTGCCAAACGGGACACATGAACTAAATTGATTCAAACTCCAGCGTGCTCAGAAGATCCACGTGAGTTATTTAGAATGAAGCTTATGCGTGCTAGAAGAGCCACGCGAGCTAATTCGTGTTCTATCGTGCCAAACGGGACACGTGAACTAAATTGATTCAAACTCCAGTGTGCTCAGATGATCCACGTGAGTTATTTAGAATCAAGCTCTTGCGTGCTAGAAGAGCCACGCGAGCTAATTCATGTTCCATCATGCCAAACGGGACACGTGAACTAAATTGATTCAAACTCCAGCGTGCTCAGATGAGCCACGTGAGTTATTTAGAATCAAACTCTTGCGTGCTAGAAGAGCCACACGAGCTAATTCGTGTTCTATCGTGCCAAACGGGACAAGTTAACTAAATTCATTCAAACTACAGCGTGCTTAGATGAGCCACGTGAGTTATTTAGAATCAAACTCTTATGTGCTAGAACAGCCACGCGAGCTAATTCGTGTTCTATCGTGCTAAACGGGACACGTTAACTAAATTGATTATAACTCCAGTGTGCTCAGATGATCCACGTGAGTTATTTAGAATCAAGCTCTTGCGTGCTAGAAGAGCCATGCGAGCTAATTCGTGTTCTATCGTGCCAAACGAGACACGTTAACTAAATTGATTCAAACTCTAGCGAGCTCAGATGAGCCACGTGAGTTATTTGGAATCAAACTCTTGCGTGCTAGAAGAGCCACGCGAGCTAATTCGTGTTCTATCGTGCCAAACAGGACACGTGAACTAAATTGATTCAAAATCCAGCATGCTTAGATGAGCCACGTGAGTTATTTAGAATCAAACTATTGCGTGCTACAACAGCCACGCGAGCTAATTCGTGTTCTATCGTGCTAAACGGGACACGTTAACTAAATTGATTATAACTCCAGTGTGCTCAGATGATCCACGTGAGTTATTTAGAATCAAGCTCTTGCGTGCTAGAAGAGCCACGCGAGCTAATTCGTGTTCTATCGTGCCAAACGAGACACGTTAACTAAATTGATTCAAACTCTAGCGTGCTCAGATGAGCCACACGAGTTATTTAGAATCAGGCTCTTGCGTTCTATAAGAGCCACTCGAGCTAAATTCGTGTTCCATCGTGCCAAACGGGGCACGGGAACTAAATCGATTCAAACTCCAGCGTGCTCAGATGAGCCACGTGAGTTATTTAGAATCAAACTCTTATGTGCTAGAAGAGTCACGCGAGCTAATTCGTGTTCTATCATGCCAAACGGGACACGTGAACTAAATTGATTCAAACTCCAGCGTGCTTAGATGAGCCACGTGAGTTATTTAGAATCAAAATCTTGCGTGCTACAACAGCCACGTGACCTAATTCGTGTTCTATCAAGCTAAACGGGACACGAGAACTAAATTGATTCAAACTCCAGTGTGCTCAGATGAGCCACGTGAGTTATTTAGAATCAAGCTATTGCGTGCTGGAAGAGCCACGCGAGCTAATTCATGTTCTATCGTGCCAAATGGGACAGGTTAACTAAATTGATTCAAACTACAACGTGCTTAGATGAGCCACGTGAGTTATTTAGATTCAACTCTTACGTGCTAGAACAGCCACGCGAGCTAATTCGTGTTCTATCGTGCTAAACGGGACACGTTAACTAAAATGATTATAACTCCAGTGTGCTCAGATGAGCCACGTGAGTTATTTAGAATTAAGCTCTTGCGTGCTAGAAGAGCCACGCGATCTAATTCGTGTTCTATCGTGCCAAACGGGACACGTGAACTAAATCGTCTCAAACTCCAGCGTGCTCATATGAGCCACGTGAGTTATTTAGAATCAATCTCTTGCATGCTAGAAGGGCCACGCGAGGTAATTCGTGTTCTATCGTGCCAAACGGGACACGTAAACTAAATTGATTCAAACTCCAGCGTGCTTAGATGAGCCTCGTGAGTTATTTAGAATCAAACTCTTGCGTGCTAGTTGAGCCGCGCGAGCTAATTCGTGTTCTATCGTGCCAAACGGGACACGTGAACTAAATTGATTCAAACTCCAGCTTGCTCAGATGAGCCATGAGAGTTATTTAGAATCAAACTCTTGCATGCTAGAAGAGCCACACGAGCTAATTCGTGTTCTATCCTGCCAAACGGGACACGTGAACTAAATTGATTCAAAATCCAGCGTGCTCAGATGAGGCATGTGAGTTATTTAGAATCAAGTTCTTGCGTGCTAGAAGAGCCACGTGAGCTAATTCGTGTTCCATCGTGCCAAACGGGACACATGAACTAAATTGATTCAAACTCCAGCGTGCTCAGATGAGCCACGCGACTTATTTAGAATCCAGCTCTTGCGTGCTAGAACAGCCACGCGAGCTAATTCGTGGTGTATCGTGCCAAACGGGACACGTGAACTAAATTGATTCAAACTCCAGCGTGCTCAGATGAGTCACGTGAGTTATTTAGAATTAATCTCTTGCGTGCTAGAAGAGCAACGCGAGCTAATTCGTGTTCTACCGTGCCAAACGGGACTCGTGAACTAAATTGATTCCAACTCCAGCGTGCTCAGATGAGCCACGGGAGTTATTTAGAATCAAACTCATGCGTGCTAGAAGAGCCACGCGAGCTAATTCGTGTTCTACTGTGCCAAATGGGACACGTGAACTAAATTGATTCAAACTCCAGCGTGCTCAGATGAGCCACGTGAGTTATTTAGAATCAAGCTCTTGCGTGCTAGAAGAGCCACGCGAGCTAATTCGTGTTCTACCGTGCCAAACGGGACACGTGAACTAAATTGATTCCAACTCCAGTGTGCTCAGATGAGCCACGGGAGTTATTTAGAATCAAACTCTTGCGTGCTAGAAGAGCCACGCGAGCTAATTCGTGTTCTATCGTGCCAAACGGTACACGTGAACTAAATTGATTCAAACTCCAACGTGCTTAGATGATCCACGTGAGTTATTTAGAATGAAGCTTATGTGTGCTAGAAGAGCCACGCGAGCTAATTCGTGTTCTATCGTGTCAAACGGGACACGTGAACTAAATTGATTCAAACTCCAGTGTGCTCAGATGAGGCACGTGAGTTATTTAAAATCAAGCTCTTGCGTGCTAGAAGAGCCACGCGAGCTAATTCGTGTTCTATCGTGACAAACGGGACACGTGAACTAAGGTGATTCAAACTCTAGCGTGCTTAGATGAGCCACGTGAGTTATTTAGAATCAAACTCTTATGTGCTAGAAGAGCCACTCGAGCTAATTCGTGTTCTATCGTGCCAAAAGGGACACGTGAACTAAATTGATTCAAAATCCAGCGTGCTCAGATGAGCCACGTGAGTTATTTAGAATCAAGTTCTTGCGTGCTAGAAGAGCCACGTGAGCTAATTCGTGTTTCATCGTGCCAAACGGGACAAGTGAACTAAATTGATTAAAACTCCAGCGTGCTCAGATGAGCCACATGAGTTATTTAGAATCAAGCTCTTGCGTGCTAGAACAGCCACGCGAGCTAATTCGTGTTCTATTGTGCCAAACGGGACACGTGAACTAAATTGATTCAAACTCCAGCGTGCTTAGATGAGCCTCGTGAGTTATTTAGAATCAAACTCTTGCGTGCTAGTTGAGCCGCGCGAGCTAATTCGTGTTCTATCGTGCCAAACGGGACACGTGAACTAAATTGATTCAAACTCCAGCTTGCTGAGATGAGCCATGAGAGTTATTTAGAATCAAACTCTTGCATGCTAGAAGAGCCACACGAGCTAATTCGTGTTCTATCCTGCCAAACGGGACACGTGAACTAAATTGATTCAAAATCCAGCGTGCTCAGATGAGGCACGTGAGTTATTTAGAATCAAGTTCTTGCGTGCTAGAAGAGCCACGTGAGCTAATTCGTGTTCCATCGTGCCAAGCGGGACACATGAACTAAATTGATTCAAACTCCAGCGTGCTCAGATGAGCCACGCGACTTATTTAGAATCCAGCTCTTGCGTGCTAGAACAGCCACGCGAGCTAATTCGTGGTGTATCGTGCCAAACGGGACACGTGAACTAAATTGATTCAAACTCCAGCGTGCTCAGATGAGTCACGTGAGTTATTTAGAATCAAGCTCTTGCGTGCTAGAAGAGCCACGCGAGCTAATTCGTGTTCTACCGTGCCAAACGGGACTCGTGAACTAAATTGATTCCAACTCCATTGTGCTCAGATGAGCCACGAGATTTATATAGAATCAAACTCTTGCGTGCTAGAAGAGCCACGCGAGCTAATTCGTGTTCTATCGTGCCAAACGGGACACGTGAACTAAATAGATTCAAACTCCAGCGTGCTCAGAAGATCCACGTGAGTTATTTAGAATGAAGCTTATGCGTGCTAGAAGAGCCACGCGAGCTAATTCGTGTTCTATCGTGCCAAACGGGACACGTGAACTAAATTGATTCAAACTCCAGTGTGCTCAGATGATCCACGTGAGTTATTTAGAATCAAGCTCTTGCGTGCTAGAAGAGCCACGCGAGCTAATTCATGTTCCATCATGCCAAACGGGACACGTGAACTAAATTGATTCAAACTCCAGCGTGCTCAGATGAGCCACGTGAGTTATTTAGAATCAAACTCTTGCGTGCTAGAAGAGCCACACGAGCTAATTCGTGTTCTATCGTGCCAAACGGGACAAGTTAACTAAATTCATTCAAACTACAGCGTGCTTAGATGAGCCACGTGAGTTATTTAGAATCAAACTCTTATGTGCTAGAACAGCCACGCGAGCTAATTCGTGTTCTATCATGCTAAACGGGACACGTTAACTAAATTGATTATAACTCCAGTGTGCTCAGATGATCCACGTGAGTTATTTAGAATCAAGCTCTTGCGTGCTAGAAGAGCCATGCGAGCTAATTCGTGTTCTATCGTGCCAAACGGGACACGTGAACTAAATTGATCAAAATCCAGCATGCTTAGATGAGCCACGTGAGTTATTTGGAATCAAACTCTTGCGTGCTAGAAGAGCCACGCGAGCTAATTCGTGTTCTATCGTGCCAAACGGGACACGTGAACTAAATTGATTCAAAATCCAGCATGCTTAGATGAGCCACGTGAGTTATTTAGAATCAAACTATTGCGTGCTACAACAGCCACACGAGCTAATTCGTGTTCTATCGTACTAAACGGGACACGTTAACTAAATTGATTATAACTCCAGTGTGCTCAGATGATCCACGTGAGTTATTTAGAATCAAGCTCTTGCGTGCTAGAAGAGCCACGCGAGCTAATTCGTGTTCTATCGTGCCAAACGAGACACGTTAACTAAATTGATTCAAACTCTAGCGTGCTCAGATGAGCCACACGAGTTATTTAGAGTCAGGCTCTTGCGTTCTATAAGAGCCACTCGAGCTAAATTCGTGTTCCATCGTGCCAAACGGGGCACGGGAACTAAATCGATTCAAACTCCAGCGTGCTCAGATGAGCCACGTGAGTTATTTAGAATCAAGCTCTTGCGTGCTAGAAGAGCCACGCGAGCTAATTCATGTTCTATCGTGCCAAACGGGACACGTGAACAAAATTGATTCAAACTCCCGCGTGCTCAATTGAGCCTCGTGAGTTATTTAGAATCAAACTCTTGCGTGCTAGTGGAGCCGCGCGAGCTAATTCATGTACTATCGTGCCAAACGGGACACGTGAACTAAATTGCTTCAAACTCCAGCGTGCTCAAATGAGCCTCGTGAGTTATTTAGAATCAAACTCTTGCGTGCTAGAAGAGCCACGCGAGCTAATTCGTGTTCTATCGTGCCAAACGGGACACGTGAACTATGGTGATTCAAACTCTAGCGTGCTCAAATGAGCCACGTGAGTTATTTAGAATCAAGTTCTTGCGTGCTAGAAGAGCCACGTGTCCTAATTCGTGTTCCATCATGCCAAACGGGACACATGAACTAAATTGATTCAAACTCCAACGTGCTCAGATGAGCCACGCGAGTTATTTAGAATCAAGCTCTTGCGTGATAGAACAGCCACGCGAGCTAATTCGTGTTGTATCGTGCCAAACAGGACACGTGAACTAAATTGATTCAAACTCCAGCGTGCTCAGATGAGCCACGTGAGTTATTTAGAATCAACCTCTTGCGTGCTAGAAGAGCCACGCGAGCTAATTCGTGTTCTACCGTGCCAAACGGGACACGTGAACTAAATTGATTCCAACTCCAGTGTGCTCAGATGAGCCACGGGAGTTATTTAGAATCAAACTCTTGCGTGCTAGAAGAGCCACGCGAGCTAATTCGTGTCCTATCGTGCCAAACGGTACACGTGAACTAAATTGATTCAAACTCCAGCGTGCTTAGATGATCCACGTGAGTTATTTAGAATGAAGCTTATGTGTGCTAGAAGAGCCACGCGAGCTAATTCGTGTTCTATCGTGCCAAACGGGACACGTGAACTAAATTGATTCAAACTCCAGCGTACTCAGATGAGGCACGCGAGTTATTTAAAATCAAGCTCTTGCGTGGTAGAAGAGCCACGCGAGCTAATTCGTGTTCTATCGTGACAAACGGGACACGTGAACTAAGGTGATTCAAACTCTAGCGTGCTTAGATGAGCCACGTGAGTTATTTAGAATCAAACTCTTGTGTGCTAGAAGAGCCACGCGAGCTAATTCGTGTTCTATCGTGCCAAAAGGGACACGTGAACTAAATTGATTCAAAATCCAGCGTGCTCAGATGAGCCACGTGAGTTATTTAGAATCAAGTTCTTGCGTGCTAAAAGAGCCACGTGAGCTAATTCGTGTTCCATCGTGCCAAACGGGACAAGTGAACTAAATTGATTAAAACTCCAGCGTGCTCAGATGAGCCACGTGAGTTATTTAGAATCAAGCTCTTGCGTGCTAGAACAGCCACGCGAGCTAATTCGTGTTCTATCGTGCCAAACGGGACACGTGAACTAAATTGATTCAAACTGCAACGTGCTCAGATGATCCACGTGAGTTATTTAGAATCAAGCTCTTGCGTGCTAGAAGAGCCACGCGAGCTAATTCATGTTCCATTGTGCCAAACGGGACACGTGAACTAAATTGATTCAAACTCCAGCGTGCTAAGATGAGCCACGTGAGTTATTTAGAATGAAGCTCATGCGTGCTAGAAGAGTCAAGCGAGCTAATTCTTGTTCTATCGTGCCATACGGGACACGTGAACTAAATTGATTCAAACTCTAGCATGCTCAGATGAGCCACGTGAGTTATTTGGAATCAAACTCTTGCGTGCTAGAAGAGCCACGCAAGCTAATTCGTGTTCTATCGTGCCAAACGGGACACGTGAACTAAATTGATTCAAATTCCAGCATGCTTAGATGAGCCACGTGAGTTATTTAGAATCAAACTATTGCGTGCTACAACAGCCACGCGAGCTAATTCGTGTTCTATCGTGCTAAACGGGACACGTTAACTAAATTGATTATAACTCCAGTGTGCTCAGATGATCCACGTGAGTTATTTAGAATCAAGCTCTTGCGTGCTAGAAGAGCCACGCGAGCTAATTCGTGTTCTATCGTGCCAAACGAGACACGTTAACTAAATTGATTCAAACTCTAGCGTGCTCAGATGAGCCACGCGAGTTATTTAGAATCAGCCTCTTGCGTTCTATAAGAGCCACTCGAGCTAAATTCGTGTTCCATCGTGCCAAACGGGGCACGGGAACTAAATCGATTCAAACTCCAGCGTGCTCAGATGAGCCACGTGAGTTATTTAGAATCAAGCTCTTGCGTGCTAGAAGAGCCACGCGAGCTAATTCATGTTCTATCGTGCCAAACGGGACACGTGAACAAAATAGATTCAAACTGCAACGTGCTCAGATGAGCCTCGTGAGTTATTTAGAATCAAACTCTTGCGTGCTAGTGGAGCCGCAGGAGCTAATTCGTGTACTATCGTGCCAAACGGGACACGTGAACTAAATTGCTTCAAACTCCAGCGTGCTTAGATGAGCCACGTGAGTTATTTAGAATCAAACTCTTGCGTGCAAGAAGAGCCACGCGAGCTAATTCGTGTTCTATCGTGCCAAACGGGACACGTGAACTAAGGTGATTCAAACTCTAGCGTGCTCAAATGAGCCATGTGAGTTATTTAGAATCAAGTTCTTGCGTGCTAGAAGAGACACGTGACCTAATTCGTGTTCCATCATGCCAAACGGGACACATGAACTAAATTGATTCAAACTCCAACGTGCTCAGATGAGCCACGCGAGTTATTTAGAATCAAGCTCTTGCGTGCTAGAACAGCCACGCGAGCAAATTCGTGTTGTATCGTGCCAAACAGGACACGTGAACTAAATTGATTCAAACTCCAGCGTGCTCAGATGAGCCACGTGAGTTATTTAGAATCAAGCTCTTGCGTGCTAGAAGAGCCACGCGAGCTAATTCGTGTTCTACCGTGCCAAACGGGACACGTGAACTAAATTGATTCCAACTCCAGTGTGCTCAGATGAGCCACGGGAGTTATTTAGAATCAAACTCTTGCGTGCTAGAAGAGCCACGCGAGCTAATTCGTGTTCTATCGTGCCAAACGGTACACGTGAACTAAATTGATTCCAACTCCAGTGTGCTCAGATGAGCCACGGGTGTTATTTAGAATCAAACTCTTGCGTGCTAGAAGAGCCACGCGAGCTAATTCGTGTTCTATCGTGCCAAACGGTACACGTGAACTAAATTGATTCAAACTCCAGCGTGCTTAGATAATCCACGTGAGTTATTTAGAATGAAGCTTATGTGTGCTAGAAGAGCCACGCGAGCTAATTCGTGTTCTATCGTGCTAAACGGGACACGTTAACTAAATTGATTATAACTCCAGTGTGCTCAGATGATCCACGTGAGTTATTTAGAATCAAGCTCTTGCGTGCTACAAGAGCCACGCGAGCTAATTCGTGTTCTATCGTGCCAAATGAGACACGTTAACTAAATTGATTCAAACTCTAGCGTGCTCAGATGAGCCACGCGAGTTATTTAGAATCAGGCTCTTGCGTTCTATAAGAGCCACTCGAGCTAAATTCGTGTTCCATCGTGCCAAACGGGGCACGGGAACTAAATCAATTCAAACTCCAGTGTGCTCAGAAGAGCCACGTGAGTTATTTAGAATCAAGCTCTTGCGTGCTAGAAGAGCCACATGAGCTAATTCATGTTCTATCGTGCCAAACTGGACACGTGAACAAAATTGATTCAAACTGCAGCGTGCTCAGATGAGCCTCGTGAGTTATTTAGAATCAAACTCTTGCGTGGTAGTGGAGCCGCGCGAGCTAATTCGTGTACTATCGTGCCAAACGGGACACGTGAACTAAATTGCTTCAAACTCCAGCGTGCTCAGATGAGCCACGTGAGTTATTTAGAATCAAACTCTTGCGTGCTAGAAGAGCCACGCGAGCTAATTCGTGTTCTATCATGCCAAACGGGACACGTGAACTAAGGTGATTCAAACTCTAGCGTGCTCAAATGAGCCACGTGAGTTATTTAGAATCAAGTTCTTGCATGCTAGAAGAGCCACGTGACCTAATTCGTGTTCCATCATGCCAAACGTGACACATGAACTAAATTGATTCAAACTCCAACGTGCTCAGATGAGCCACGCGAGTTATTTAGAATCAAGCTCTTGCGTGCTAGAACAGCCACGCGAGCTAATTCGTGTTGTATCGTGCCAAACAGGACACGTGAACTAAATTGATTCAAACTCCAGCGTGCTCAGATGACCCACGTGAGTTATTTAGAATCAAGCTCTTGCGTGCTAGAAGAGCCACGCGAGCTAATTCGTGTTCTACCGTGCCGAACGAGACACGTGAACTAAATTGATTCCAACTCCAGTGTGCTCAGATGAGCCACGGGTGTTATTTAGAATCAAACTCTTGCGTGCTAGAAGAGCCACGCGAGCTAATTCGTGTTCTATCGTGCCAAACGGTACACGTGAACTAAATTGATTCAAACTCCAGCGTGCTTAGATAATCCACGTGAGTTATTTAGAATGAAGCTTATGTGTGCTAGAAGAGCCACGCGAGCTAATTCGTGTTCTATCGTGCCAAACGGGACACGTGAACTAAATTGATTCAAACTCCAGCGTGCTCAGATGAGGAACGTGAGTTATTTAAAATCAAGCTCTTGCGTGGTAGAAGAGCCACGCGAGCTAATTCGTGTTCTATCATGACAAACGGGACACGTGAACTAAGGTGATTCAAACTCTAGCGTGCTTAGATGAGCCACGTGAGTTATTTAAAATCAAACTCTTGTGTGCTAGAAGAGCCACGCGAGCTAATTCGTGTTCTATCGTGCCAAAAGGGACACGTGAACTAAATGGATTCAAAATCCAGCGTGCTCAGATGAGCCACGTGAGTTATTTAGAATCAAGTTCTTGCGTGCTAGAAGAGCCACGTGAGCTAATTCGTGTTCCATCGTGCCAAACGGGACAAGTGAACTAAATTGATTAAAACTCCAGCGTGCTCAGATGAGCCACGTGAGTTATTTAGAATCAAGCTCTTGAGTGCTAGAACACCCACGCGAGCTAATTCGTGTTCTATCGTGCCAAACGGGACACGTGAACTAAATTGATTCAAACTGCAACGTGCTCAGATGATCCACGTGAGTTATTTAGAATCAAGCTCTTGCGTGCTAGAAGAGCCACGCGAGCTAATTCATGTTCCATTGTGCCAAACGGGACACGTGAACTAAATTGATTCAAACTCCAGCGTGCTAAGATGAGCCACGTGAGTTATTTAGAATGAAGCTCATGCGTGCTAGAAGAGTCAAGCGAGCTAATTCTTGTTCTATCGTGCCATACGGGACACGTGAACTAAATTGATTCAAACTCTAGCGTGCTCAGATGAGCCACGTGAGTTATTTGGAATCAAACTCTTGCGTGCTAGAAGAGCCACGCGAGCTAATTCGTGTTCTATCGTGCCAAACGGGACACGTGAACTAAATTGATTCAAATTCCAGCATTCTTAGATGAGCCACGTGAGTTATTTAGAATCAAACTATTGCGTGCTACAACAGCCACGCGAGCTAATTCGTGTTCTATCGTGCTAAACGGGACACGTTAACTAAATTGATTATAACTCCAGTGTGCTCAGATGATCCACGTGAGTTATTTAGAATCAAGCTCTTGCGTGCTAGAAGAGCCACGCGAGCTAATTCATGTTCTATCGTGCCAAACGGGACACGTGAACAAAATAGATTCAAACTGCAACGTGCTCAGATGAGCCTCGTGAGTTATTTAGAATCAAACTCTTGCGTGCTAGTGGAGCCGCGCGAGCTAATTCGTGTACTATCGTGCCAAACGGGACACGTGAACTAAATTGCTTCAAACTCCAGCGTGCTTAGATGAGCCACGTGAGTTATTTAGAATCAAACTCTTGCGTGCAAGAAGAGCCACGCGAGCTAATTCGTGTTCTATCGTGCCAAACGGGACACGTGAACTAAGGTGATTCAAACTCTAGCGTGCTCAAATGAGCCATGTGAGTTATTTAGAATCAAGTTATTGCGTGCTAGAAGAGCCACGTGACCTAATTCGTGTTCCATCATGCCAAACGGGACACATGAACTAAATTGATTCAAACTCCAACGTGCTCAGATGAGCCACGCGAGTTATTTAGAATCAAGCTCTTGCGTGCTAGAACAGCCACGCGAGCTAATTCGTGTTGTATCGTGCCAAACAGGACACGTGAACTAAATTGATTCAAACTCCAGCGTGCTCAGATGAGCCACGTGAGTTATTTAGAATCAAGCTCTTGCGTGCTAGAAGAGCCACGCGAGCTAATTCGTGTTCTACCGTGCCAAACGGGACACGTGAACTAAATTGATTCCAACTCCAGTGTGCTCAGATGAGCCACGGGAGTTATTTAGAATCAAACTCTTGCGTGCTAGAAGAGCCACGCGAGCTAATTCGTGTTCTATCGTGCCAAACGGTACACGTGAACTAAATTGATTCCAACTCCAGTGTGCTCAAATGAGCCACGGGTGTTATTTAGAATCAAACTCTTGCGTGCTAGAAGAGCCACGCGAGCTAATTCGTGTTCTATCGTGCCAAACGGTACACGTGAACTAAATTGATTCAAACTCCAGCGTGCTTAGATAACCACGTGAGTTATTTAGAATGAAGCTTATGTGTGCTAGAAGAGCCACGCGAGCTAATTCGTGTTCTATCGTGCTAAACGGGACACGTTAACTAAATTGATTATAACTCCAGTGTGCTCAGATGATCCACGTGAGTTATTTAGAATCAAGCTCTTGCGTGCTAGAAGAGCCACGCGAGCTAATTCGTGTTCTATCATGCCAAATGAGACACGTTAACTAAATTGATTCCAACTCTAGCGTGCTCAGATGAGCCACGCGAGTTATTTAGAATCAGGCTCTTGCGTTCTATAAGAGCCACTCGAGCTAAATTCGTGTTCCATCGTGCCAAACGGGGCACGGGAACTAAATCGATTCAAACTCCAGCGTGCTCAGATGAGCCACGTGAGTTATTTAGAATCAAGCTCTTGCGTGCTAGAAGAGCCACATGAGCTAATTCATGTTCTATCGTGCCAAATTGGACACGTGAACAAAATTGATTCAAACTGCAGCGTGCTCAGATGAGCCTCGTGAGTTATTTAGAATCAAACTCTTGCGTGCTAGTGGAGCCGCGCGAGCTAATTCGTGTACTATCGTGCCAAACGGGACACGTGAACTAAATTGCTTCAAACTCCAGCGTGCTTAGATGAGCCACGTGAGTTATTTAGAATCAAACTCTTGCGTGCTAGAAGAGCAACGCGAGCTAATTCGTGTTCTATCGTGCCAAACGGGACACATGAACTAAATTGATTCAAACTCCAACGTGCTCAGATGAGTCACGCGAGTTATTTAGAATCAAGCTCTTGCGTGCTAGAACAGCCACGCGAGCTAATTCGTGTTGTATCGTGCCAAACAGGACACGTGAACTAAACTGATTTAAACTCCAGCGTGCTCAGATGAGCCACGTGAGTTATTTAGAATCAAGCTCTTGCGTGCTAGAAGAGCCACGCGAGCTAATTCGTGTTCTACCGTGCCAAACGGGACACGTGAACTAAATTGATTCCAACTCCAGTGTGCTCAGATGAGCCACGGGAGTTATTTAGCATCAAACTCTTGCGTGCTAGAAGAGCCACGCGAGCTAATTCGTGTTTATCATGCCAAATGGTACACGTGAACTAAATTGATTCAAACTCCAGCGTGCTTAGTTGATCCACGTGAGTTATTTAGAATGAAGCTTATGTGTGCTAGAAGAGCTACGCGAGCTAATTCGTGTTCTATCGTGCCAAACGGGACACGTGAACTAAATTGATTCAAACTCCAGCGTGCTCAGATGAGGCACGTGAGTTATTTAAAATCAAGCTCTTGTGTGCTAGAAGAGCCACGCGAGCTAATTCGAGTTTTATCGTGACAAACGGGACACGTGAACTAAGGTGATTCAAACTCTAGCGTGCTTAGATGAGCCACGTGAGTTATTTAGAATCAAACTCTTGTGTGCTAGAAGAGCCACGCGAGCTAATTTGTGTTCTATCGTGCCAAAAGGGACTCGTGAACTAAATTGATTCAAAATCCAGCGTGCTCAGATGAGCCACATGAGTTATTTAGAATCAAGTTCTTGCGTGCTAGAAGAGCCACGTGAGCTAATTCGTGTTCCATCGTGCCAAACGGGACACATGAACTAAATTGATTCAAACTCCAACGTGCTCAGATGAGCCACGCGAGTTATTTAGAATCAAGCTCTTGCGTGCTAGAACAGCCACGCGAGCTAATTCGTGTTGTATCGTGCCAAACAGGACACGTGAACTAAATTGATTCAAACTCCAGCGTGCTCAGATGAGCCATGTGAGTTATTTAGAATCAAGCTCTTGCGTGCTAGAAGAGCCACACGAGCTAATTCGTGTTCTTCCGTGCCAAATGGGACACGTGAACTAAATTGATTCCAACTCCAGTGTGCTCAGATGAGCCACGGGAGTTATTTAGAATAAAACTCTTGCGTGCTAGAAGAGCAACGCGAGCTAATTCGTGTTCTATCCTGCCAAACGGTACACGTGAACTAAATTGATTCAAACTCTAGCGTGCTTAGATGATCCACGTGAGTTATTTAGAATGAATCTTATGTGTGCTAGAAGAGCCACGCGAGCTAATTCGTGTTCTATCGTGCCAAACGGGACACGTGAACTAAATTGATTCAAACTCCAGCGTGCTCAGATGAGCCACGTGAGTTATTTAGAATCAAGTTCTTGCGTGCTAGAAGAGCCACGTGAGCTAATTCGTGTTCCATCGTGCCAAACGGGACACATGAACTAAATTGATTCAAACTCCAGCGTGCTCAGATGAGCCATGCGAGTTATTTAGAATCAAGCTCTTGCGTGCTAGAACAGCCACGCGAGCTAATTCGTGTTGTATCGTGCCAAATAGGACACGTGAACTAAATTGATTCAAACTCCAGCGTGTTCAGATGAGCCACGTGAGTTATTTAGAATCAAGCTCTTGCGTGATAGAAGAGCTACGCGAGCTAATTCGTGTTCTACCGTGCCAAACGGGACACGTGAACTAAATTGATTCCAACTCTAGTGTGCTCAGATGAGCCACGGGAGTTATTTAGAATCAAACTCTTACGTGCTAGAAGAGCCACGCGAGCTAATTCGTGTTCTATCGTGCCAAACGGTACACGTGAACTAAATTGATTAATACTCCAGCGTGCTTAGATGATCCACGTGAGTTATTTAGAATGAAGCTTATGTGTGCTAGAAGAGCCACGCGAGCTAATTCGTGTTCTATCGTGCCAAACGGGACACGTGAACTAAATTGATTCAAACACCAGCGTGCTCAGATGAGGCACGTGAGTTATTTAAAATCAAGCTCTTGCGTGCTAGAAGAGCCACGCGAGCTAATTCGTGTTCTATCGTGACAAACGGGACACGTGAACTAAGGTGATTCAAACTCTAGCATGCTCAGATGAGCCACGTGAGTTATTTAGAATCAAACTCTTGCTTGCTAGAAGAGCCACGCGAGCTAATTCGTGTTCTATCGTGCCAAAAGGGACACGTGAACTAAATTGATTCAAAATCCACCGTGCTCAGATGAGCCACGTGAGTTATTTAGAATCAAGTTCTTGCGTGTTAGAAGAGCCACGTGAGCTAATTCATGTTCCATCGTGCCAAACGGGACACGTGAACTAAATTGATTCAAACTTCAGCGTGCTAAGATGAGCCACGTGAGTTATTTAGAATGAAGCTCATGCGTGCTAGAAGAGTCACGCGAGCTCATTCGTATTCTATCGTGCCAAACGGGACACGTGAACTAAATTGATTAAAACTCCAGCGTGCTCAGATGAGCCACGTGAGTTATTTGGAATCAAACTCTTGCGTGCTAGAAGAGCCACGCGAGCTAATTCGTATTCTATCATGCCAAACGGGACACGTGAACTAAATTGATTCAAACTCCAGCGTGCTTAGATGAGTCACGTGAGTTATTTAGAATCAAAATCTTGCGTGCTACAACAGCCACGTGACCTAATTCGTGTTCTATCAAGCTAAACGGGACACGAGAACTAAATTGATTCAAACTCCAGTGTGCTCAGATGAGAGACGTGAATTATTTAGAATCAAGCTCTTGCGTGCTGGAAGAGCCACGCGAGCTAATTCATGTTCTATCGTGCCAAATGGGACAGGTTAACTAAATTGATTCAAACTACAACGTGCTTAGATGAGCCACGTGAGTTATTTAGAATCAAACTCTTACGTGCTAGAACAACCACGCGAGCTAATTCATGTTCTATCGTGCTAAACGGGACACGTTAACTAAATTGATTATAACTCCAGTGCGCTTAAATGAGCCACGTGAGTTATTTAGAATCAAGCTCTTGCGTGCTAGAAGAGCCACGCGAGCTAATTCGTGTTCTATCGTGCCAAACGGGACACGTGAACTAAATCGTCTCAAACTCCAACGTGCTCAGATGAGCCACGTGAGTTATTTAGAATCAAGCTCTTGCGTGCTAGAAGAGTCACGCGAGCTAATTCATGTTCTATCGTGCCAAATGGGACACGTGAACAAAATTGATTCAAACTCCAGCGTGCTCAGATGAGCCTCGTGAGTTATTTAGAATCAAACTCTTGCGTGCTAGTGGAGTCGCGCGAGCTAATTCGTGTACTATCGTGCCAAACGGGACACGTGAACTAAATTGCTTCAAACTCCAGCGTGCTCAGATGAGCCACGTGAGTTATTTAGAATCAAACTCTTGCGTGCTAGAAGAGCCACGCGAGCTAATTCGTGTTCTATCGTGCCAAACGGGACACGTGTACTAAGGTGATTCAAACTCTAGCGTGCTCAAATGAGCCACGTGAGTTATTTAGAATCAAGTTCTTGTGTGCTAGAAGAGCCACGTGACCTAATTCATGTTCCATCATGCCAAACGGGACACATGAACTAAATTGATTCAAACTCCAACGTGCTCAGATGAGCCACGCGAGTTATTTAGAATCAAGCTCTTGCGTGCTAGAACAGCCACGCGAGCTAATTCGTGTTGTATCGTGCAAAACAGGACACGTGAACTAAATTGATTCAAACTCCAGCGTGATCAGATGAGCCACGTGAGTTATTTAGAATCAAGCTCTTGCGTGCTAGAAGAGCCACGTGAGCTAATTCGTGTTCTACCGTGCCAAACGGGACACGTGAACCAAATTGATTCCAACTCCAGTGTGCTCAGATGAGCCATGGGAGTTATTTAGAATCAAACTCTTGCGTGCTAGAAGAGCCACGCGAGCTAATTCGTGTTCTATCATGCCAAACGGTACACGTGAACTAAATTGATTCAAACACCAGCGTGCTTAGATGAACCACGTGAGTTATTTAGAATGAAGCTTATGTGTGCTAGAAGAGCCACGCGAGCTAATTCGTGTTCTATCGTGCCAAACGGGGCACGTGAACTAAATTGATTCAAACTCCAGCGTGCTCAGATGAGGCACGCGAGTTATTTAGAATCAAGATCTTGCGTGTTAGAAGAGCCACGTGAGCTAATTCATGTTCCATCGTGCCAAACGGGACACGTGAACTAAATTGATTCAAACTCCAGCGTGCTAAGATGAGCCACGTGAGTTATTTAGAATGAAGCTCATGCGTGCTAGAAGAGTCACGCGAGCTCATTCGTATTCTATCGTGCCAAACGGGACACGTGAACTAAATTGATTAAAACTCCAGCGTGCTCAGATGAGCCACGTGAGTTATTTGGAATCAAACTCTTGTGTGCTAGAAGAGCCACGCGAGCTAATTCGTATTCTATCATGCCAAATGGGACACGTGAACTAAATTGATTCAAACTCCAGCGTGCTTAGATGAGCCACGTGAGTTATTTAGAATCAAAATCTTGCGTGCTACAACAGCCACGTGACCTAATTTGTGTTCTATCAAGCTAAACGGGACACGAGAACTAAATTGATTAAAACTCCAGTGTGCTCAGATGAGCCACGTGAATTATTTAGAATCAAGCTCTTGCGTGCTGGAAGAGCCACGCGAGCTAATTCATGTTCTATCGTGCCAAATGGGACAGGTTAACTAAATTGATTCAAACTACAACGTGCTTAGATGAGCCACGTGAGTTATTTAGAATAAAACTCTTACGTGCTAGAACAACCACGCGAGCTAATTCATGTTCTATCGTGCTAAACGGGACACGTTAACTAAATTGATTATAACTCCAGTGCGCTCAGATGACACACGTGAGTTATTTAGAATCAAGCTCTTGCGTGCTAGAAGAGCCACGCGAGCTAATTCGTGTTCTATCGTGCCAAACGGGACACGTGAACTAAATCGTCTCAAACTCCAACGTGCTCAGATGAGCCACGTGAGTTATTTAGAATCAAGCTCTTTCGTGCTAGAAGAGCCACGCGAGGTAATTCGTGTTCTATCGTGCCAAACGGGACACGTGAACTAAATCGTCTCAAACTCCAACGTGCTCAGATGAGCCACGTGAGTTATTTAGAATCAAACCCTTGCGTGCTAGAAGAGCCACACGAGCTAATTCGTGTTTTATCATGCCAAACGGGACACGTGAACTAAATTGATTCAAAATCCAGCGTGCTCAGATGAGGCACGTGAGTTATTTAGAATCAAGTTCTTGCATGCTAGAAGAGCCACGTGAGCTAATTCGTGTTCCATCGTGCCAAACGGGACACATGAACTAAATTGATTCAAACTCCAGCGTGCTCAGATGAGCCACGCGAGTTATTTAGAATCAAGCTCTTGCGTGCTAGAACAGCCACGCGAGCAAATTCGTGGTGTATCGTGCCAAACGGGACACGTGAACTAAATTGATTCAAACTCCAGCGTGCTCAGATGAGCCACGTGAGTTATTTAGAATCAAGCTCTTGCGTGCTAGAAGAGCCACGCGAGCTAATTCGTGTTCTACCGTGCCAAACGGGACTCATGAACTAAATTGATTCCATCTCCAGCGTGCTCAGATGAGCCACGGGATTTATATAGAATCAAACTCTTGCGTGCTAGAAGAGCCACGCGAGCTAATTCGTGTTCTATCGTGCCAAACGGGACACGTGAACTAAATTGATTCAAACTCCAGCGTGCTCAGATGATCCACGTGAGTTATTTAGAATGAAACTTATGCGTGCTAGAAGAGCCACGCGAGCTAATTCGTGTTCTATCCTGCCAAACGGGACACGTGAAATAAATTGATTCAAACTCCAGCGTGCTCAGATGAGGCACGTGAGTTATTTAAAATCAAGCTCTTGCGTGGTAGAAGAGCCACGCGAGCTAATTCGTGTTCTATCGTGCCAAACGGGACACGTGAACAAAGGTGATTCAAACTTTAGCGTGCTCAGATGAGCCACGTGAGTTATTTAGAGTCAAACTCTTACGTGCTAGAAGAGCCACGCGAGCTAATTCGTGTTCTATCGTGCCAAAGGGGACACGTGAACTAAATTGATTCAAAATCCAGCGTGCTCAGATGAGGCACGTGAGTTCTTTAGAATCAAGTTCTTGCGTGCTAGAAGAGCCACGTGAGCTAATTCGTGTTCCATCCTGCCAAACCGGACAAGTGAACTAAATTGATTAAAACTCCAGCGTGCTCAGATGAGCCACGTGAGTTATTTAGAATCAAGCTCTTGCGTGCTAGAACAGCCACGCGAGCTAATTCGTGTTCTATCGTGCCAAACGGGGCACGTGAACTAAATTGATTCAAACTCCAACGTGCTCAGATGATCCACGTGAGTTATTTAGAATCAAGCTCTTGCGTGCTAGAAGAGCCACGCGAGCTAATTCATGTTCCATCGTGCCAAACGGGACACGTGAACTAAATTGATTCAAACTTTAGCGTGCTAAGATGAGCCACGTGAGTTATTTAGAATGAAGCTCATGCGTGCTAGAAGAGTCAAGCGAGCTAATTCTTGTTCTATCGTGCCAAACGGGACACGTGAACTAAATTGATTCAAACTCTAGCGTGCTCAGATGAGCCACGTGAGTTATTTGGAATCAAACTCTTGCGTGCTAGAAGAGCCACGCGAGCTAATTTGTTTTCTATCGTGCCAAACGGGACACTTGAACTAAATTGATTCAAATTCCAGCATGCTTAGATGAGCCACGTGAGTTATTTAGAATCAAACTCTTGTGTGCTACAACAGCCACGCGAGCTAATTCGTGTTCTATCGTGCTAAACGGGACACGTTAACTAAATTGATTATAACTCCAGTGTGCTCAGATGATCCACGTGAGTTATTTAGAATCAAGCTCTTGCGTGCTAGAAGAGCCACGCGAGCTAATTCGTGTTCTATCGTGCCAAACGAGACACGTTAACTAAATTGATTCAAACTCTAGCGTGCTCAGATGAGCCACGCGAGTTATTTAGAATTAGGCTCTTGCGTTCTATAAGAGCCACTCGAGCTAAATTCGTGTTCCATCGTGTCAAACGGGGCACGTGAACTAAATCGATTCAAACTCCAGCGTGCTCAGATGAGCCACGTGAGTTATTTAGAATCAAGCTCTTGCGTGCTAGAAGAGCCACGAGAGCTAATTCATGTTCCATCGTGCCAAACGGGACACGTGAACTAAATTTATTCAAACTTTAGCGTGCTAAGATGAGCCACGTGAGTTATTTAGAATGAACCTCATGCGTGCTAGAAGAGTCAAGCGAGCTAATTCTTGTTCTATCGTGCCAAACGGGACACGTGAACTAAATTGATTCAAACTCTAGCGTGCTCAGATGAGCCACGTGAGTTATTTGGAATCAAACTCTTGCGTGCTAGAAGAGCCACGCGAGCTAATTTGTTTTCTATCGTGCCAAACGGGACACTTGAACTAAATTGATTCAAATTCCAGCATGCTTAGATGAGCCACGTGAGTTATTTAGAATCAAACTCTTGCATGCTACAACAGCCACGCGAGCTAATTCGTGTTCTATCGTGCTAAACGGGACACGTTAACTAAATTGATTATAACTCCAGTGTGCTCAGATGATCCACGTGAGTTATTTAGAATCAAGCTCTTGCGTGCTAGAAGAGCCACGCGAGCTAATTCGTGTTCTATCGTGCCAAACGAGACACGTTAACTAAATTGATTCAAACTCTAGCGTGCTCAGATGAGCCACGCGAGTTATTTAGAATTAGGCTCTTGCGTTCTATAAGAGCCACTCGAGCTAAATTCGTGTTCCATCGTGCCAAACGGGGCACGTGAACTAAATCGATTCAAACTCCAGCGTGCTCAGATGAGCCACGTGAGTTATTTAGAATCAAGCTCTTGCGTGCTAGAAGAGCCACACGAGCTAATTCATGTTCTATCGTGCCAAATGGGACACGTGAACAAAATTGATTCAAACTCCAGCGTGCTCAGATGAGCCTCGTGAGTTATTTAGAATCAAACTCTTGCGTGCTAGTGGAGTCGCGCGAGCTAATTCGTGTACTATCGTGCCAAACGGGACACGTGAACTAAATTGCTTCAAACTCCAGCGTGCTCAGATGAGCCACGTGAGTTATTTAGAATCAAACTCTTGTGTGCTAGAAGAGCCACGCGAGCTAATTCGTGTTCTATCGTGCCAAACGGGACACGTGTACTAAGGTGATTCAAACTCTAGCGTGCTCAAATGAGCCACGTGAGTTATTTAGAATCAAGTTCTTGTGTGCTAGAAGAGCCACGTGACCTAATTCATGTTCCATCATGCCAAACGGGACACGTGAACTAAATTGATTCAAACTCCAACGTGCTCAGATGAGCCACGCGAGTTATTTAGAATCAAGCTCTTGCGTGCTAGAACAGCCACGCGAGCTAATTCGTGTTGTATCGTGCCAAACAGGACACGTGAACTAAATTGATTCAAACTCCAGCGTGCTCAGATGAGCCACGTGAGTTATTTAGAATCAAGCTCTTGCGTGCTAGAAGAGCCACGTGAGCTAATTCGTGTTCTACCGTGCCAAACGGGACACGTGAACTAAATTGATTCCAACTCCAGTGTGCTCAGATGAGCCACGGGATTATTTAGAATCAAACTCTTGCGTGCTAGAAGAGCCACGCGAGCTAATTCGTGTTCTATCTTGCCAAACGGTACACGTGAACTAAATTGATTCAAACACCAGCGTGCTTAGATGATCCACGTGAGTTATTTAGAATGAAGCTTATGTGTGCTAGAAGAGCCACGCGAGCTAATTCGGGTTCTATCGTGCCAAACGGGACACGTGAACTAAATCGTCTCAAACTCCAACGTGCTCAGATGAGCCACGCGAGTTATTTAGAATCAAGCTCTTGCGTGCTAGAACAGCCACGCGAGCTAATTCGTGTTGCATCGTGCCAAACAGGACACGTGAACTAAATTGATTCAAACTCCAGCGTGCTCAGATGAGCCACGTGAGTTAATTAGAATCAAGCTCTTGCGTGCTAGAAGAGCCACGTGGGCTAATTCGTGTTCTACCGTGCCATATGGGACACGTGAACTAAATTGATTCCAACTCCAGTGTGCTCAGATGAGCCACGGGAGTTATTTAGAATCAAACTCTTGCGTGCTAGAAGAGCCACGCGAGCTAATTCGTGTTCTATCGTGCCAAACGGTACACGTGAACTAAATTGATTCAAACTCCAGCATGCTTAGATGATCCACGTGAGTTATTTAGAATGAAGCTTATGTGTGCTAGAAAAGCCACGCTAGCTAATTCGTGTTCTATCGTGCCAAACGGGACACCTGAACTAAATTGATTCAAACTCCAGCGTGCTCAGATGAGGCACGTGAGTTATTTAAAATCAAGCTCTTGCGTGCTAGAAGAGTCATGCGAGCTAATTCGTGTTCGATCGTGAAAAACGGGACACGTGAACTAAGGTGATTCAAACTCTAGCGTGCTTAGATGAGCCACATGAGTTATTTACAATCAAACTCTTACGTGCTAGAAGAGCCACGCGAGCTAATTCGTGTTCTATCGTGCCAAAAGGGACACGTGAGCTAAATTGATTCAAAATCCAGCGTGCTCAGATGAGCCACGTGAGTTATTTAGAATCAAGTTCTTGCGTGCTAGAAGAGCCACGTGAGCTAATTCGTGTTCCATCGTGCCAAACGGGACACATGAACTAAATTGATTCAAACTTCAACGTGCTCAGATGAGCCACGCGAGTTATTTAGAATCAAGCTCTTGCGTGCTAGAACAGCCACGCGAGCTAATTCGTGTTGTATCGTGCCAAACAGGACACGTGAACTAAATTGATTCAAACTCCAGCGTGCTCAGATGAGCCACGTGAGTTATTTAGAATCAAGCTCTTGCGTGCTAGAAGAGCCACGCGAGCTAAGTCGTGTTCTTCCGTGCCAAACAGGACACGTGAACTAAATTGATTCCAACTCCAGTGTGCTCAGATGAGCCACAGGAGTTGTTTAGAATCAAACTCTTGCGTGCTAGAAGAGCCACGCGAGCTAATTCGTGTTCTATCGTGCCAAACGGGACACGTGAACAAAATTGATTCAAACTCCAGCATGCTCAGATGAGGCACGTGAGTTATTTAAAATCAAGCTCTTGCGTGCTAGAAGAGCCACGCAAGCTAATTCGTGTTCTATCGTGACAAACGGGACACGTGAACTAAGGTGATTCAAACTCTAGCGTGCTTAGATGAGCCACGTGAGTTATTTAGAATCAAACTCTTGCGTGCTAGAAGAGCCACGCGAGCTAATTCGTGTTCTATCGTGCCAAATGGGACACGTGAACTAAATTGATTCAAAATCCAGCGTGCTCAGATTAGGCACGTGAGTTATTTAGAATCAAGTTCTTGCGTGCTAGAAGAGCCACGTGAGCTAATTCATGTTCTATCGTGCCAAACGGGACACGTGAACAAAATTGATTCAAACTCCAGCGTGCTCAGATGAGCCTCGTGAGTTATTTAGAATCAAACTCTTGCGTGCTAGTGGAGCCGCGCGAGCTAATTCGTGTACTTTCGTGCCAAACGGGACACGTGAACTAAATTGCTTCAAACTCCAGCGTGCTCAAATGAGCCACGTGAGTTATTTAGAATCAAACTCTTGCGTGCTAGAAGAGCCACGCGAGCTAATTCGTGTTCTATCGTGCCAAACGGGACACGTGAACTAAGGTGATTCAAACTCTAGCGTGCTCAAATGAGCCACGTGAGTTATTTAGAATCAAGTTCTTGCGTGTTAGAAGAGCCACGTGACCTAATTCGTGTTCCATCATGCCAAACGGGACACATGAACTAAATTGATTCAAACTCCAACGTGCTCAGATGAGCCACGCGAGTTATTTAGAATCAAGCTCTTGCGTGCTAGAACAGCCACGCGAGCTAATTCGTGTTGTATCGTGCCAAACAGGAAACGTGAACTAAATTGATTCAAACTCCAGCGTGCTCAGATGAGCCACGTGAGTTATTTAGCATCAAGCTCTTGCGTGCTAGAAGAGCCACGTGAGCTAATTCGTGTTCTTCCGTGCCAAACGGGACACGTAAACTAAGGTGATTCAAACTCTAGCGTGCTTAGATGAGCCACGTTAGTTATTTAGAATCAAACTCTTGCGTGCTAGAAGAGCCACGTGAGCTAATTCGTGTTCCATCGTGCCAAACGGGACACATGAACTAAATTGATTCAAACTCCAACGTGCTCAGATGAGCCACGCGAGTTATTTAGAATCAAGCTCTTGCGTGCTAGAACAGCCACGCGAGCTAATTCGTGTTGTATCGTGCCAAACAGGACACGTGAACTAAATTGATTCTAAATCCAGCGTGCTCAGATGAGCCACGTGAGTTATTTAGAATCAAGCTCTTGCGTGCTAGAAGAGCCACGCGAGCTAATTCGTGTTCTTCCGTGCCAAACGGGACACGTGAACTAAATTGAATCCAACTCCAGTGTGCTCAGATGAGCCACGGGAGTTATTAACAATCAAACTCTTGCGTGCTAGAAGAGCCACGCGAGCTAATTCGTGTTCTATCGTGCCAAACTGTACACGTGAACTCAATTGATTCAAACTCCAGCGTGCTTAGATGATCCACGTGAGTTATTTACAATGAATCTTATGTGTGCTAGAAGAGCCACGCGAGCTAATTCGTGTTCTATCGTGCCAAACGGGACACGTGAACTAAATTGATTCAAACTCCAGCGTGCTCAGATGAGGCACGTGAGTTATTTAAAATCAAGCTCTTGCGTGCTAGAAGAGCCACGCAAGCTAATTCGTGTTCTATCGTTACAAACGGGACACGTGAACTAAGGTGATTCAAACTCTAGGGTGCTTAGATGAGCCACGTGAGTTATTTAGAATCAAACTTTTGCGTGCTAGAAGAGCAACGCGAGCTAATTCGTTTTCTATCGTGCCAAAAGGGACAGGTGAACTAAATTGATTCAAAATCCAGCGTGCTCAGATGAGCCACGTGAGTTATTTAGAATCAAGTTCTTGCGTGCTAGAAGAGCCACGCGAGCTAATTCGTGTTCCATCGTGCCAAACGGGACAGATGAACTAAATTGATTCAAACTCCAGCGTGCAAAGATGAGCCACGTGAGTTATTTAGAATGAAGCTCATGCGTGCTAGAAGAGTCACGCGAGCTAATTCGTGTTCTATCATGCCAAACGGGACACGTGAACTAAATTGATTCAAACTCCAGCGTGCTCAGATGAGCCACGTGAGTTATTTGGAATCAAACTCTTGTGTGCTAGAAGAGCCACGCGAGCTAATTCGTGTATTATCGTGCTAAAAGGGACACGTGAACTAAATTGATTCAAACTCCGGCGTGCTTAGATGAGCAACGTGAGTTATTTAGAATCAAAATCTTGCGTGCTACGACAGCCACGTGACCTAATTCGTGCTCTATCAAGCTAAACGGGATACGAGAACTAAATTGATTCAAACTCCAGTGTGCTCAGATGAGCCACGTGAGTTATTTAGAATCAAGCTCTTGCGTGCTGGAAGAGCCACGCGAGCTAATTCATGTTCTATCGTGCCAAATGTGACATGTTAACTAAATTGATTCAAACTACAGCGTGCTCAGATGAGCCACGTGAATTATTTAGAATCAAACTCTTACGTGCTAGAACAGCCGCGCGAGCTAATTCGTGTTCTATCGTGCTAAACGGGACACGTTAACTAAATTGATTATAACTCCATTGTGCTCAGATGAGCCACGTGAGTTATTAAGAATCAAGCTCTTGCGTGCTAGAAGAGCCACGCAAGCTAATTCGTGTTCTATCGTGACAAACGGGACACGTGAACTAAGGTGATTCAAACTCTAGCGTGCTTAGATGAGCCACGTGAGTTATTTAGAATCAAACTCTTGCGTGCTAGAAGAGCCACGCGAGCTGATTCGTGTTCTATCGTGCCAAAAGGGACACGTGAACTAAATTGATTCAAAATCCAGCGTGCTCAGATTAGGCACGTGAGTTATTTAGAATCAAGTTCTTGCGTGCTAGAAGAGCCACGTGAGCTAATTCATGTTCTATCGTGCCAAATGGGACACGTGAACAAAATTGATTCAAACTCCAGCGTGCTCAGATGAGCCTCGTGAGTTATTTAGAATCAAACTCTGGCATGCTAGTGGAGCCGCGCGAGCTAATTCGTGTACTTTCGTGCCAAACGGGACACGTGAACTAAATTGCTTCAAACTCCAGCGTGCTCAGATGAGCCACGGGAGTTATTTAGAATCAAACTCTTGCGTGCTAGAAGAGCCACGCGAGCTAATTCGTGTTCTATCGTGCCAAACGGTACACGTGAACTAAATTGATTCAAACTCCAGCGTGCTTAGATGATCCACGTGAGTTATTTAGAATGAAGTTTATGTGTGCTAGAAGAGCCACGCGAGCTAATTCGTGTTCTATCTTGCCAAACGGGACACGTGAACTAAATTGATTCAAACTCCAACGTGCTCAGATGAGCCACGCGAGTTATTTAGAATCAAGCACTTGCGTGCTAGAACAGCCACGCGAGCTAATTCGTGTTGTATCGTGCCAAACAGGACACGTGAACTAAATTGATTCAAACTCCAGCGTGCTCAGATGAGCCACGTGAGTTATTTAGAATCAAGCTCTTGCGTGCTAGAAGAGCCACGCGAGCTAATTCGTGTTCTTCCGTGCCAAACGGGACACGTGAACTAAATTGATTCCAACTCCAGTGTGCTCAGATGAGCCACGGGAGTTATTTAGAATCAAACTCTTGCGTGCTAGAAGAGCCACGCGAGCTAATTCGTGTTCTATCGTGCCAAACGGTACACGTGAACTAAATTGATTCAAACTCCAGCGTGCTTAGATGATCCACGTGAGTTATTTACAATTAATCTTATGTGTGCTAGAAGAGCCACGCGAGCTAATTCGTGTTCTATCGTGCCAAACGGGACACGTGAACTAAATTGATTCAAACTCCAGCGTGCTCAGATGAGGCACGTGAGTTATTTAAAATTAAGCTCTTGCGTGCTAGTAGAGCCACGCAAGCTAATTCGTGTTCTATCGTGACAAACGGGACACGTGAACTAAGGTGATTCAAACTCTAGCGTGCTTAGATGAGCAACGTGAGTTATTTAGAATCAAACTCTTGCGTGCTAGAAGAGCCACGCGAGCTAATTCGTTTTCTATCGTTCCAAAAGGGACACGTGAACTAAATTGATTCAAAATCCAGCGTGCTCAGATGAGCCACGTGAGTTATTTAGAATCAAGTTCTTGCGTGCTAGAAGAGCCTTGCGAGCTAATTCGTGTTCCATCGTGCCAAACGGGACACATGAACTAAATTGATTCAAACTCCAGCGTGCAAAGATGAGCCACGTGAGTTATTTAGAATGAAGCTCATGCGTGCTAGAAGAGTCACGCGAGCTAATTCGTGTTCTATCATGCCAAACGGGACACGTGAACTAAATTGATTCAAACTCCAGCGTGCTCAGATGAGCCACGTGAGTTATTTGGAATCAAACTCTTGCGTGCTAGAAGAGCCACGCGAGCTAATTCGTGTTCTATCGTGCCAAAAGGGACACGTGAACTAAATTGATTCAAACTCCAGCGTGCTTAGATGAGCAACGTGAGTTATTTAGAATCAAAATCTTGCGTGCTACAACAGCCACGTGACCTAATTCGTGTTCTATCAAGCTAAACGGGATACGAGAACTAAATTGATTCAAACTCCAGTGTGCTCAGATGAGCCACGTGAGTTATTTAGAATCAAGCTCTTACGTGCTGGAAGAGCCACGCGAGCTAATTCATGTTCTATCGTGCCAAATGAGACAGGTTAACTAAAATGATTCAAACTACAGCGTGCTCAGATGAGCCACGTGAATTATTTAGAATCAAACTCTTACGTGCTAGAACAGCCACGCGAGCTAATTCGTGTTCTATCGTGCTAAACGGGACACGTTAACTAAATTGATTATAACTCCATTGTGCCCAGATGAGCCACGTGAGTTATTTAGAATCAAGCTCTTGCGTGCTAGAAGAGCCAGGCGAGCTAATTCGTGTTCTATCGTGCCAAACGGGACACGTGAACTAAATCGTCTCAAACTCCAGCGTGCTCAGACTAGCCACGTGAGTTATTTAGAATCAAGCTCCTGCGTGGTAGAAGAGCCACGCGAGGTAATTCGTGTTCTATCGTGTCAAACGGGACACTTGAACTAAATTGATTCAAACTCCAGCGTGCTTAGATGAGCCTTGTGAGTTATTTAGAATCAAACTCTTGAGGACTAGTGGAGACGCGCGAGCTAATTCGTGTTCTATCGTGCCAAACGGGACACGTGAACTAAATTGATTCAAACTCCAGCGTGCTCAGATGAGGCACGTGAGTTATTTAAAATCAAGCTCTTGCGTGCTAGAAGAGCCACGCGAGCTAATCCGTGTTCGATCGTGACAATCGGGACACGTAAACTAAGGTGATTCAAACTCTAGCGTGCTTAGATGAGCCACGTGAGTTATTTAGAATCAAACTCTTGCGTGCTAGAAGAGCCACGTGAGCTAATTCGTGTTCCATCGAGCCAAACGGGACACATGAACTAAATTGATTCAAACTCCAACGTGCTCAGATGAGCCACGCGAGTTATTTAGAATCAAGCACTTGCGTACTAGAACAGCCACGCGAGCTAATTCGTGTTGTATCGTGCCAAACAGGACACGTGAACTAAATTGATTCAAACTCCAGCGTGCTCAGATGAGCTACGTGAGTTATTTAGAATCAAGCTCTTGCGTGCTAGAAGAGCCACGCGAGCTAATTCGTGTTCTTCCGTGCCAAACGGGACACGTGAACTAAATTGATTCCAACTCCAGTGTGCTTAGATGAGCCACGGGAGTTATTTAGAATCAAACTCTTGCATGCTAGAAGAGCCACGCGAGCTAATTCGTGTTCTATCGTGCCAAACGGTACACGTGAACTAAATTGATTCAAACTCCAGCGTGCTTAGATGATCCACGTGAGTTATTTACAATGAATCTTATGTGTGCTAGAAGAGCCAAGCGAGCTAATTCGTGTTCTATCGTGCCAAACGGGACACGTGAACTAAATTGATTCAAACTCCAGCGTGCTCAGATGAGGCACGTGAGTTATTTAAAATTAAGCTCTTGCGTGCTAGAAGAGCCACGCAAGCTAATTCGTGTTCTATCGTGACAAACGGGACACGTGAACTAAGGTGATTCAAACTCTAGCGTGCTTAGATGAGCCACGTGAGTTATTTAGAATCAAACTCTTGCGTGCTAGAAGAGCCACGCGAGCTAATTCGTTTTCTATCGTTCCAAAAGGGACACGTGAACTAAATTGATTCAAAATCCAGCGTGCTCAGATGAGCCACGTGAGTTATTTAGAATCAAGTTCTTGCGTGCTAGAAGAGCCTTGCGAGCTAATTCGTGTTCCATCTTGCCAAACGGGACACATGAACTAAATTGATTCAAACTCCAGCGTGCAAAGATGAGCCACGTGAGTTATTTAGAATGAAGCTCATGCGTGCTAGAAGAGTCACGCGAGCTAATTCGTGTTCTATCATGCCAAACGGGACACGTGAACTAAATTGATTCAAAGTCCAGCGTGCTCAGATGAGCCACGTGAGTTATTTGGAATCAAACTCTTGCGTGCTAGAAGAGCCACGCGAGCTAATTCGTGTTCTATCGTGCCTAAAGGGACACGTGAACTAAATTGATTCAAACTCCAGCGTGCTTAGATGAGCAACGTGAGTTATTTAGAATCAAAATCTTGCGTGCTACAACAGCCACGTGACCTAATTCGTGTTCTATCAAGCTAAACGGGATACGAGAACTAAATTGATTCAAACTCCAGTGTGCTCAGATGAGCCACGTGAGTTATTTAGAATCAAGCTCTTACGTGCTGGAAGAGCCACGCGAGCTAATTCAAGTTCTATCGTGCCGAATGAGACAGGTCAACTAAAATGATTCAAACTACAGCGTGCTCAGATGAGCCACGTGAATTATTTAGAATCAAACTCTTACGTGCTAGAACAGCCACGCGAGCTAATTCGTGTTCTATCGTGCTAAACGGGACACGTTAACTAAATTGATTATAACTCCATTGTGCTCAGATGAGCCACGTGAGTTATTTAGAATCAAGCTCTTGCGTGCTAGAAGAGCCAAGCGAGCTAATTCGTGTTCTATCGTGCCAAACGGGACACGTGAACTAAATCGTCTCAAACTCCAGCGTGCTCAGATGAGCCACGTGAGTTATTTAGAATCAAGCTCCTGCGTGCTAGAAGAGCCACGCGAGGTAATTCGTGTTCTATCGTGTCAAACGGGACACGTGAACTAAATTGATTCAAACTCCAGCGTGCTTAGATGAGCCTTGTGAGTTATTTAGAATCAAACTCTTGAGGACTAGTGGAGCCGCGCGATCTAATTCGTGTTCTATCGTGCCAAACGGGACACGTGAACTAAATTGATTCAAAATCCAGCGTGCTCAGATGAGGCACGTGAGTTATTTAGAATCAAGTTCTTGCGTGCTAGAAGAGCCACGTGAGCTAATTCATGTTCCATCGTGCAAAACGGGACATATGAACTAAATTGATTCAAACTCCAGCGTGCTTAGATGAGCCACGCGAGTTATTTAGAATCAAGCTCTGGCGTGCTAGAACAGCCACGCGAGCTAATTCGTGGTGTATCGTGCCAAACGGGACACGTGAACTAAATTGACTCAAACTCCAGCGTACTCAGATGATCCACGTGAGTTATTTAGAATGAAGCTTATGCGTGCTAGAAGAGCCACGCGAGGTAATTCGTGTTCCATCGTGCCAAACGGGACACATGAACTAAATTGATTCAAACTCCAGCGTGCTCAGATGAGCCACGTGAGTTATTTAGAATCAAGCTCTTGCGTGCTAGAAGAGCCACGCGAGCTAATTCATGTTCTACCGTGCCAAACGGGACGCGTGAACTAAATAGATTCCAACTCCAGCATGCTCAGATGAGCCACGGGATTTATATAGAATCAAACTCTTGCGTGCTAGTAGAGCCACGCGAGCTAATTCGTGTTCCATCGCGCCAAACGGGACACATGAACTAAATTGATTCAAACTCCAGCGTGCAAAGATGAGCCACGTGAGTTATTTAGAATGAAGCTCATGCGTGCTAGAAGAGTCACGCGAGCTAATTCGTGTTCTATCATGCCAAACGGGACACGTGAACTAAATTGATTCAAACTCCAACGTGCTCAGATGAGCCACGTGAGTTATTTGGAATCAAACTCTTGCATGCTAGAAGAGCCACCCGAGCTAATTCGTGTTCTATCGTGAGAAAAGGGACACGTGAACTAAATTGATTCAAACTCCATCGTGCTTAGATGAGCAACGTGAGTTATTTAGAATCAAAATCTTGCGTGCTACAACAGCCATGTGACCTAATTCGTGTTCTATCAAGCTAAACGGGATACGAGAACTAAATTGATTCAAACTCCAGTGTGCTTAGATGAGCCACGTGAGTTATTTAGAATCAAGCAATTGCGTGCTAGAAGAGCCACGCGAGCTAATTCATGTTCTATCATGCCAAATGAGACAGGTTAACTAAATTGATTCAAACTACAGCGTGCTCAGATGAGCCACGTGAATTATTTAGAATCAAACTCTTACGTGCTAGAACAGCCACGCGAGCTAATTCGTGTTCTATCGTGCTAAACGGGACACGTTAACTAAATTGATTATAACTCCATTGTGCTCAGATGAGCCACGTGAGTTATTTAGAATCAAGCTCTTGTGTGCTAGAAGAGCCACGAGAGCTAATTCGTGTTCTATCGTGACAAACGGGACACGTGAACTAAATCGTCTCAAACTCCAGCGTGCTTAGATGAGCCACGTGAGTTATTTAGAATCAAGCTCCTGCGTGCTAGATGAGCCACGCGAGGTAATTCGTGTTCTATCGTGCCAAACGGGACACGTGAACTAAATTGATTCAAACTCCAGCGTGCTTAGATGAGCCTTGTGAGTTATTTAGAATAAAACTCTTAAGGACTAGTGGAGCCGCGCGAGCTAATTCGTGTTCTATCGTGCCAACCGGGACACGTGAACTAAATTGATTCAAACTCCAGCGTGCTCAGATGAGCCACGTGAGTTATTTAGAATCAAGTTCTTGCGTGCTAGAAGAGCCACGTGAGCTAATTCGTGTTTCATCGTGCCAAACGGGACACATGAACTAAATTGATTCAAACTCCAGCGTGCTCAGATGAGCCATGCGAGTTATTTAGAATCAAGCTCTTGCGTGCTAGAACAGGCACGCGAGCTAATTCGTGGTGTATCATGCCAAACGGGACACGTGAACTAAATTGATTCAAACTCCAGCGTGCTCAGATGATCCACGTGAGTTATTTAGAATGAAGCTTATGCGTGCTAGAAGAGCCACGCGAGGTAATTCGTGTTCCATCGTGCCAAACGGGACACATGAACTAAATTGATTCAAACTCTAGCGTGCTCAGATGAGCCACGTGAGTTATTTAGAATCAAGCTCTTGCGTGCTAGAAGAGCCACGCGAGCTAATTCGTGTTCTACCGTGCCAAACAGGAAAAGTGAACTAAATAGATTCCAACTTCAGCGTGCTCAGATGAGCCACGGGATTTATATAGAATCAAACTCTTGCGTGCTAGATGAGCAACGCGAGCTAATTCGTGTTCTATCGTGCCAAACGGGACACGTGAACTAAATTGATTCAAACTCCAGCGTGCTCAGATGATCCACATGAGTTATTTAGAATGAAGCTTATCCGTGGTATAAGAGCCACGCGAGCTAATTCGTGTTCTATCCTGCCAAACGGGACACGTGAACTAAATTGATTCAAACTCCAGCGTGCTCAGATGAGGCACGTGAGTTATTTAAAATCAAGCTCTTGCATGGTAGAAGAGCCACGCGAGCTAATTCATGTTCTATCGTGCCAAACGGGACAACTGAACTAAGGTGATTAAAACTCTAGCGTGCTCAGATGAGCCACGTGAGTTATTTAGAGTCAAACTCTTGCGTGCTAGAAGAGCCACGCGAGCTAATTCGTGTTCTATCGTGCCAAAGGGGACACGTGAACTAAATTGATTCAAAATCCAGCGTACTCAGATGAGCCACGTGAGTTATTTAGAATCAAGTTCTTGCGTGCTACAAGAGCCACGTGAGCTAATTCGTGTTCCATCGTGCCAAACGGGACAAGTGAACTAAATTGATTAAAACTCCAGCGTGCTCAGATGAGCCACGTGAGTTATTTAGAATCAAGCTCTTGCGTGCTAGAACAGCCACGCGAGTTAATTCGTGTTCTATTGTGCCAAACGGGACACGTGAACTAAATTGATTCAAACTCCAGCGTGCTCAGATGAGCCACGTGAGTTATTTAGAATCAAACTCTTGCGTGCTACAACAGCCACGCGAACTAATTCGTGTTCTATCGTGCTAAATGGGACACGTGCATTAAATTGATTCAAACTCCAGTGCGCTCAGATGAGCCACGTGAGTTATTTAGAATCAAGGTCTTGTGTTCTATAAGAGCCACGCGGGCTAAATTCGTGTTCCATCGTCCCAAACGGGGCACGTGAACTAAATCGATTCAAACTCCAGCGTGCTTAGATGAGCCACGTGAGTTATTTAGAATCAACCTCTTGCGTGCTAGAAGAGCCACGCGAGCTCATTCATGTTCTATCGTGCCAAACGGGACACGTGAACTAAAATTATTCAAACTCCAGCGTGCTCAGATGAACCTCGTGAGTTATTTAGAATCAAACTCTTGCGTGCTAGTGGAGCCACGCGAGCTAATTCGTGTTATATCGTGCCAAACGGGACATGTGAACTAAATTGATTCAAACTCCAGCGTGCTCAGATGAGCCACGTGAGTTATTTAGAATCAAACTCTTGCGTGCTAAAAGAGTCACGCGAGCTAATTCGTGTTCTATCATGCCAAACGGGACACGTGAACTAAATTGATTCAAACTCAGTGTGCTCAGATGAGCCACGTGAGTTATTTAGAATCAAACTCTTGCGTGCTACAAGAGCCAGGCGAGCTAATTCGTGTTCTATCGTGCCAAACGGCACACGTGAACTACATTGATTCAAACTCCAGCGTGCTCAGATGAGCCACGTGAGTTATTTAGAATCAAGCTCCTGCGTGCTAGATGAGCCACGCGAGGTAATTCGTGTTCTATCGTGCCAAACGGGACACGTGAACTAAATTGATTCAAACTCCAGCGTGCTTAGATGAGCCTTGTGAGTTATTTAGAATAAAACTCTTGAGGACTAGTGGAGCCGCGCGAGCTAATTCGTGTTCTATCGTGCCAAACGGGACACGTGAACTAAATTGATTCAAACTCCAGTGTGTTCAGATGAGCCATGAGAGTTATTTAGAATCAAACTCTTGCGTGCTACAAGAGCCACGCAAGCTAATTCGTGTTCTATCGTGCCAAACGGGACACGTGAACTAAATTGATTCAAAATCCAGCGTGCTCAGATGAGGCACGTGAGTTATTTAGAATCAAGTTCTTGCGTGCTAGAAGAGCCACGTGAGCTAATTCGTGTTTCATCGTGCCAAACGGGACACATGAACTAAATTGATTCAAACTCCAGCGTGCTCAGATGAGCCATGCGAGTTATTTAGAATCAAGCTCTTGCGTGCTAGAACAGGCACGCGAGCTAATTCGTGGTGTATCGTGCCAAACGGGACACGTAAACTAAATTGATTCAAACTCCAGCGTGCTCAGATGATCCACGTGAGTTATTTAGAATGAAGCTTATGCGTGCTAGAAGAGCCACGCGAGGTAATTCGTGTTCCATCGTGCCAAACGGGACACATGAACTAAATTGATTCAAACTCCAGCGTGCTCAGATGAGCCACGTGAGTTATTTAGAATCAAGCTCTTGCGTGCTAGAAGAGCCACGCGAGCTAATTCGTGTTCTACCGTGCCAAACAGGAAAAGTGAACTAAATAGATTCCAACTTCAGCGTGCTCAGATGAGCCACGGGATTTATATAGAATCAAACTCTTGCGTGCTAGATGAGCTACGCGAGCTAATTCGTGTTCTATCGTGCCAAACGGGACACGTGAACTAAATTGATTCAAACTCCAGCGTGCTCAGATGATCCACGTGAGTTATTTAGAATGAAGCTTATCCGTGGTATAAGAGCCACGCGAGCTAATTCGTGTTCTATCCTGCCAAACGGGACACGTGAACTAAATTGATTCAAACTCCAGCGTGCTCAGATGAGGCACGTGAGTTATTTAAAATCAAGCTCTTGCATGGTAGAAGAGCCACGCGAGCTAATTCATGTTCTATCGTGCCAAACGGGACACGTGAACTAAGGTGATTCAAACTCTAGCGTGCTCAGATGAGCCACGTGAGTTATTTAGAGTCAAACTCTTGCGTGCTAGAAGAGCCAGGCGAGCTAATTCGTGTTCTATCGTGCCAAACGGGACACGTGAACTAAATTGATTCAAACTCCAGCGTGCTTAGATGAGCCTTGTGAGTTATTTAGAATAAAACTCTTAAGGACTAGTGGAGCCGCGCGAGCTAATTCGTGTTCTATCGTGCCAAACGGGACACGTGAACTAAATTGATTCAAACTCCAGCGTGCTCAGATGAGCCACGTGAGTTATTTAGAATCAAGTTCTTGCGTGCTAGAAGAGCCACGTGAGCTAATTCGTGTTTCATCGTGCCAAACGGGACACATGAACTAAATTGATTCAAACTCCAGCGTGCTCAGATGAGCCATGCGAGTTATTTAGAATCAAGCTCTTGCGTGCTAGAACAGGCACGCGAGCTAATTCGTGGTGTATCGTGCCAAACGGGACACGTGAACTAAATTGATTCAAACTCCAGCGTGCTCAGATGATCCACGTGAGTTATTTAGAATGAAGCTTATGCGTGCTAGAAGAGCCACGCGAGGTAATTCGTGTTCCATCGTGCCAAACGGGACACATGAACTAAATTGATTCAAACTCCAGCGTGCTCAGATGAGCCACGTGAGTTATTTAGAATCAAGCTCTTGCGTGCTAGAAGAGCCACGCGAGCTAATTCGTGTTCTACCGTGCCAAACAGGAAAAGTGAACTAAATAGATTCCAACTTCAGCGTGCTCAAATGAGCCACGGGATTTATATAGAATCAAACTCTTGCGTGCTAGATGAGCTACGCGAGCTAATTCGTGTTCTATCGTGCCAAACGGGACACGTGAACTAAATTGATTCAAACTCCAGCGTGCTCAGATGATCCACATGAGTTATTTAGAATGAAGCTTATCCGTGGTATAAGAGCCACGCGAGCTAATTCGTGTTCTATCCTGCCAAACGGGACACGTGAACTAAATTGATTCAAACTCCAGCGTGCTCAGATGAGGCACGTGAGTTATTTAAAATCAAGCTCTTGCATGGTAGAAGAGCCACGCGAGCTAATTCATGTTCTATCGTGCCAAACGGGACAACTGAACTAAGGTGATTCAAACTCTAGCGTGCTCAGATGAGCCACGTGAGTTATTTAGAGTCAAACTCTTGCGTGCTAGAAGAGCCACGCGAGCTAATTCGTGTTCTATCGTGCCAAAGGGGACACGTGAACTAAATTGATTCAAAATCCAGCGTACTCAGATGAGCCACGTGAGTTATTTAGAATCAAGTTCTTGCGTGCTACAAGAGCCACGTGAGCTAATTCGTGTTCCATCGTGCCAAACGGGACAAGTGAACTAAATTGATTAAAACTCCAGCGTGCTCAGATGAGCCACGTGAGTTATTTAGAATCAAGCTCTTGCGTGCTAGAACAGCCACACGAGTTAATTCGTGTTCTATTTTGCCAAACGGGACACGTGAACTAAATTGATTCAAACTCCAGCGTGCTCAGATGAGCCACGTGAGTTATTTAGAATCAAACTCTTGCGTGCTACAATAGCCACGCGAACTAATTCGTGTTCTATCGTGCTAAATGGGACACGTGAATTAAATTGATTCAAACTCCAGTGCGCTCAGATGAGCCACGTGAGTTATTTAGAATCAAGGTCTTGTGTTTTATAAGAGCCACGCGGGCTAAATTCGTGTTCCATCGTCCCAAACGGGGCACGTGAACTAAATCGATTCAAACTCCAGCGTGCTTAGATGAGCCACGTGAGTTATTTAGAATCAACCTCTTGCGTGCTAGAAGAGCCACGCGAGCTCATTCATGTTCTATCGTGCCAAACGGGACACGTGAACTAAAATTATTCAAACTCCAGCGTGCTCAGATGAACCTCGTGAGTTATTTAGAATCAAACTCTTGCGTGCTAGTGGAGCCACGCGAGCTAATTCGTGTTATATCGTGCCAAACGGGACATGTGAACTAAATTGATTCAAACTCCAGCGTGCTCAGTTGAGCCACGTGAGTTATTTAGAATCAAACTCTTGCGTGCTAAAAGAGTCACGCGAGCTAATTCGTGTTCTATCATGCCAAACGGGACACGTGAACTAAATTGATTCAAACTCAGTGTGCTCAGATGAGCCACGTGAGTTATTTAGAATCAAACTCTTGCGTGCTACAAGAGCCAGGCGAGCTAATTCGTGTTCTATCGTGCCAAACGGGACACGTGAACTACATTGATTCAAACTCCAGCGTGCTCAGATGAGCCACGTGAGTTATTTAGAATCAAGCTCCTGCGTGCTAGATGAGCCACGCGAGGTAATTCGTGTTCTATCGTGCCAAACGGGACACGTGAACTAAATTGATTCAAACTCCAGCGTGCTTAGATGAGCCTTGTGAGTTATTTAGAATAAAACTCTTGAGGACTAGTGGAGCCGCGCGAGCTAATTCGTGTTCTATCGTGCCAAACGGGACACGTGAACTAAATTGATTCAAACTCCAGTGTGTTCAGATGAGCCATGAGAGTTATTTAGAATCAAACTCTTGCGTGCTACAAGAGCCACGCAAGCTAATTCGTGTTCTATCGTGCCAAACGGGACACGTGAACTAAATTGATTCAAAATCCAGCGTGCTCAGATGAGGCACGTGAGTTATTTAGAATCAAGTTCTTGCGTGCTAGAAGAGCCACGTGAGCTAATTCGTGTTTCATCGTGCCAAACGGGACACATGAACTAAATTGATTCAAACTCCAGCGTGCTCAGATGAGCCATGCGAGTTATTTAGAATCAAGCTCTTGCGTGCTAGAACAGGCACGCGAGCTAATTCGTGGTGTATCGTGCCAAACGGGACACGTAAACTAAATTGATTCAAACTCCAGCGTGCTCAGATGATCCACGTGAGTTATTTAGAATGAAGCTTATGCGTGCTAGAAGAGCCACGCGAGGTAATTCGTGTTCCATCGTGCCAAACGGGACACATGAACTAAATTGATTCAAACTCCAGCGTGCTCAGATGAGCCACGTGAGTTATTTAGAATCAAGCTCTTGCGTGCTAGAAGAGCCACGCGAGCTAATTCGTGTTCTACCGTGCCAAACAGGAAAAGTGAACTAAATAGATTCCAACTTCAGCGTGCTCAGATGAGCCACGGGATTTATATAGAATCAAACTCTTGCGTGCTAGATGAGCTACGCGAGGTAATTCGTGTTCTATCGTGCCAAACGGGACACGTGAACTAAATTGATTCAAACTCCAGCGTGCCCAGATGATCCACGTGAGTTATTTAGAATGAAGCTTATCCGTGGTATAAGAGCCACGCGAGCTAATTCGTGTTCTATCCTGCCAAACGGGACACGTGAACTAAATTGATTCAAACTCCAGCGTGCTCAGATGAGGCACGTGAGTTATTTAAAATCAAGCTCTTGCATGGTAGAAGAGCCACGCGAGCTAATTCATGTTCTATCGTGCCAAACGGGACACGTGAACTAAGGTGATTCAAACTCTAGCGTGCTCAGATGAGCCACGTGAGTTATTTAGAGTCAAACTCTTGCGTGCTAGAAGAGCCAGGCGAGCTAATTCGTGTTCTATCGTGCCAAACGGGACACGTGAACTACATTGATTCAAACTCCAACGTGATCAGATGAGCCACGTGAGTTATTTAGAATAAAGCTTTTGCGTGCTAGAAGAGTCACGCGAGCAAAATTCGTGTTCCATCGTGCCAAACGGGACACGTGAACTAAATTGATTCAAACTGCAGCGTGCTCAGATGAGCCACGTGAGTTATTTAGAATCAAGCTCATGCGTGCTAGAAGAGCCACGCGAGCTAATTCGTGTTCTATCATGCCAAACGGGACACGTGAACTAAATTGATTCAAACTCCAGCGTGCTCAGATGAGCCACGTGAGTTATTTAGAATCAAGCTCTTGCGTACTAGAAGATCCACGCGAGCTAATTCGTGTTCTATCGTTTCAAACGGGACATGTGAACTAAATTGATTCAAACTCCAGCGTGCACAGATAAGCCACGCGAGTTATTTAGAATCAACCTCTTACATGCTAGAAGATCCACGGGAGCTAATTCGTGTTCTATCGTGCCAAACGGGACACGTGAACTAAATTGATTCAAACTCCAGCGTGCTTAGATGAGCCACGTGAGTTATTTAGAATCAAGCTCATGCATGCTAGAAGAGCCACGCGAGCTAATTGTGATCTATCGTGCCAAACGCGACAGGTGAACTAAATAGATTCAAACTCCAGCGTGCTCAGATGAACCACGTGAGTTATTTAGAATCAAGCTCTTGCGTGCTAGAAGAGCCACGCGAGCTAATTCGTGTTCTATCATGCCAAACGGGACATGTGAACTAAATTGATTCAAACTCCAGCGTGCTTAAATGAGCCACGCGAGTTATTTAGAATCAAATTCTTGCGTGCTAGAAGATCCACGGGAGCTAATTCGTGTTCTATCGTGCCAATCGGGCCACGTAAACTAAATTGATTCAAACTCCAGCGTGCTTAGACGAGCCACGTGAGTTATTTAGAATCAAGCTCTTGTGTGCTAGAACAGCCACGCGAGCTAATTCGTGTTCTATCTTGTCAAATTGGACACGTGAACTAAATTGATTCAAACTCCAGCGTGCTTAGATGAGCCACGTGAGTTATTTAAAATCAAACTCTTGCGTGATAAAAGAGCCATGCGAGCTAATTCGTGTTCTATCGTGCCAAACGGGACACGTGAACTAAATTGATTCAAACTCTAACGTGATCAGATGAGCCACGTCAGTTAATTAGAATCAAGCTCTTGCGTGCTAGAAGAGTCACGCGAACAAAATTCGTATTCCATCGTGCCGAACGGGACACGTGAACTAAATTGATTCAAACTCCAGCTTGCTCAGATGAGCCACATGATTTATTTAGAATCAAGGTCGTGCGTGCTAGAAGAGCCACGCGAGCTAATTCGTGTTCTATCGTGCCAAACGGGACACGTGAACTAAATTGATTCAAACTCCAGCGTGCTCAGATGAGCCACGTGAGTTATTTAGAATCAAGCTCTTGCGTGCTAGAAGAGCCACGCAAGCTAATTCGTGTTCTATCGTGCCAAACGAGACACGTGAACTAAATTGATTCAAACTCCAGCGTGCTCAGATGAGCCACGCGAGTTATTTAGAATCAAACTCTTGCGTGCTAGAAGATCCACGGGAGCTAATTCGAGTTCTATCGTGCCAAAGGGGACACGTGAACTAAATTGATTCAAACTCCAGCGTGCTTAGTTGAGCCACGTGAGTTATTTAAAATCAAACTCTTGCGTGCTACAACAGCCACGCGAGCTAATTCGTCTTCTGTCGTCCTAAACTGAACACGTGAACTAAATTGATTCAAACCCCAGTGTGCTCAGATGAGCCACGTGAGTTATTTAGAATCATGATCTTGCGTGCTAGAAGAGCCACGCGAGCTAATTCATGTTCTATCGTGCCAAACGGGACACGTTAACTAAATTGATTCAAACTCTAGCGTGCTCAGATGAGCCACGCGAGTTATTTAGAATCAAGCTCTTGCGTTCTATAAGAGCCACGCGAGCTAAATTCGTGTTCCATTGTGCCAAACGGAACACGTGAACTAAATCGATACAAACTCTAGCGTGCTCAGATGAGCCACGTGAGTTATTTAGAATCGAGCTCTCGCGTGTTAGAAGAGCCACGCGAGCTAATACGTGTTCTATCGTGCCAAACGGGACACGTGAACTAAAATGATTCAAACTCCAGCGTGCTCAGATGAGCCTTGTGAGTTATTTAGAATCAAACTCTTGCGTGCTATGGAGCCACGTGAGCTAATTCGTGTTCTATCGTGCCAAACGAGACACGTGAACTAAATTGATTCAAACTCCAGCGTGCTCAGATGAGCCACGTGAGTTGTTTAAAATCAAAGTCTTGCGTGCTAAAAGAGCCACGCGAGCTAATTCGTGTTCTATCGTGCCAAACGGGACACGTGAACTAAATTGATTCAAACTCCAGCATGATCAGATGAGCCACGTGAGTTATTTAAAATCAAGCTCTTGCGTGCTAGAAGAGTCACGCGAGCAAAATTCGTGTTCCATCGTGCATAACGGGACACGTGAACTAAATTGATTCAAACTCCAGCGTGCTCAAATGAGCCACGTGAGTTATTTAGAATCAAGCTCATGCATGCTAGAAGAGCCACGCGAGCTAATTCGTGTTCTATCGTGCCAAACGGGACACGTGAACTAAATTGATTCAAACTCCAGCGTGCTCAGATGAGCCACGTGAGTTATTTAGAATCAAACTCTTGCGTGCTAGAAGATCCACGGGAGCTAATTCGTGTTCTATCGTGCCAAACGGGACACGTGAACTAAATTGATTCAAACTCCGGCGTTCTTAGACGAGCCACATGAGTTATTTAGAATCAAGATCTTGCGTGCTAGAAGAGCCACGCGATCTAATTCGTGTTCTATCGTGTCAAACGGGATACGTGAACTAAATTGATTGAAACTCCAGCGTGCTCAGATGAGCCACATGAGTTATTTAGAATCAAGCTCTTGCGTGCTAGAAGAGCCACGCGAGCTAATTCATGTTCCATTGTGCCAAACGGGACACGTGAACTAAATTGATTCAAACTCCAGCGTGCTCAGATGAGCCACGTGAGTTATTTAAAATCAAGTTCTTGCGTGCTAGAAGAGCCACGCGAGCTAATTCGTGTTCTATTGTGCCAAACGGGACACGTGAACTAAATTGATTCAAACTCCAGCGTGCTCAGATGAGCCACGTGAGTTATTTAGAATCAAACTCTTGCGTGCTACAATAGCCACGCGAACTAATTCGTGTTCTATCGTACTAAATGGGACACGTGAATTAAATTGATTCAAACTCCAGTGCACTCAGATGAGCCACGTGAGTTATTTAGAATCAAGGTCTTGTGTTCTATAAGAGCCACGCGGGCTAAATTCGTGTTCCATCGTCCCAAACGGGGCACGTGAACTAAATCGATTCAAACTCCAGCGTGCTTAGATGAGCCACGTGAGTTATTTAGAATCAACCTCTTGCGTGCTAGAAGAGCCACGCGAGCTCATTCATGTTCTATCGTGCCAAACGGGACACGTGAACTAAAATTATTCAAACTCCAGCGTGCTCAGATGAACCTCGTGAGTTATTTAGAATCAAACTCTTGCGTGCTAGTGGAGCCACGCGAGCTAATTCGTGTTATATCGTGCCAAACGGGACATGTGAACTAAATTGATTCAAACTCCAGCGTGCTCAGATGAGCCACGTGAGTTATTTAGAATCAAACTCTTGCGTGCTAAAAGAGTCACGCGAGCTAATTCGTGTTCTATCATGCCAAACGGGACACGTGAACTAAATTGATTCAAACTCAGTGTGCTCAGATGAGCCACGTGAGTTATTTAGAATCAAACTCTTGCGTGCTACAAGAGCCAGGCGAGCTAATTCGTGTTCTATCGTGCCAAACGGGACACGTGAACTACATTGATTCAAACTCCAGCGTGCTCAGATGAGCCACGTGAGTTATTTAGAATCAAGCTCCTGCGTGCTAGATGAGCCACGCGAGGTAATTCGTGTTCTATCGTGCCAAACGGGACACGTGAACTAAATTAATTCAAACTCCAGCGTGCTTAGATGAGCCTTGTGAGTTATTTAGAATAAAACTCTTGAGGACTAGTGGAGCCGCGCGAGCTAATTCGTGTTCTATCGTGCCAAACGGGACACGTGAACTAAATTGATTCAAACTCCAGTGTGTTCAGATGAGCCATGAGAGTTATTTAGAATCAAACTCTTGCGTGCTACAAGAGCCACGCAAGCTAATTCGTGTTCTATCGTGCCAAACGGGACACGTGAACTAAATTGATTCAAAATCCAGCGTGCTCAGATGAGGCACGTGAGTTATTTAGAATCAAGTTCTTGCGTGCTAGAAGAGCCACGTGAGCTAATTCGTGTTTCATCGTGCCAAACGGGACACATGAACTAAATTGATTCAAACTCCAGCGTGCTCAGATGAGCCATGCGAGTTATTTAGAATCAAGCTCTTGCGTGCTAGAACAGGCACGCGAGCTAATTCGTGGTGTATCGTGCCAAACGGGACACGTAAACTAAATTGATTCAAACTCCAGCGTGCTCAGATGATCCACGTGAGTTATTTAGAATGAAGCTTATGCGTGCTAGAAGAGCCACGCGAGGTAATTCGTGTTCCATCGTGCCAAACGGGACACATGAACTAAATTGATTCAAACTCCAGCGTGCTCAGATGAGCCACGTGAGTTATTTAGAATCAAGCTCTTGCGTGCTAGAAGAGCCACGCGAGCTAATTCGTGTTCTACCGTGCCAAACAGGAAAAGTGAACTAAATAGATTCCAACTTCAGCGTGCTCAGATGAGCCACGGGATTTATATAGAATCAAACTCTTGCGTGCTAGATGAGCTACGCGAGGTAATTCGTGTTCTATCGTGCCAAACGGGACACGTGAACTAAATTGATTCAAACTCCAGCGTGCTCAGATGATCGACGTGAGTTATTTAGAATGAAGCTTATCCGTGGTATAAGAGCCACGCGAGCTAATTCGTGTTCTATCCTGCCAAACGGGACACGTGAACTAAATTGATTCAAACTCCAGCGTGCTCAGATGAGGCACGTGAGTTATTTAAAATCAAGCTCTTCCATGGTAGAAGAGCCACGCGAGCTAATTCATGTTCTATCGTGCCAAACGGGACACGTGAACTAAGGTGATTCAAACTCTAGCGTGCTCAGATGAGCCACGTGAGTTATTTAGAGTCAAACTCTTGCGTGCTAGAAGAGCCAGGCGAGCTAATTCGTGTTCTATCGTGCCAAACGGGACACGTGAACTACATTGATTCAAACTCCAGCGTGATCAGATGAGCCACGTGAGTTATTTAGAATAAAGCTTTTGCGTGCTAGAAGAGTCACGCGAGCAAAATTCGTGTTCCATCGTGCCAAACGGGACACGTGAACTAAATTGATTCAAACTGCAGCGTGCTCAGATGAGCCACGTGAGTTATTTAGAATCAAGCTCATGCGTTCTAGAAGAGCCACGCGAGCTAATTCGTGTTCTATCATGCCAAACGGGACACGTGAACTAAATTGATTCAAACTCCAGCGTGCTCAGATGAGCCACGTGAGTTATTTAGAATCAAGCTCTTGCGTACTAGAAGATCCACGCGAGCTAATTCGTGTTCTATCGTTTCAAACGGGACATGTGAACTAAATTGATTCAAACTCCAGCGTGCACAGATGAGCCACGCGAGTTATTTAGAATCAACCTCTTACATGCTAGAAGATCCACGGGAGCTAATTCGTGTTCTATCGTGCCAAACGGGACACGTGAACTAAATTGATTCAAACTCCAGCGTGCTTAGATGAGCCACGTGAGTTATTTAGAATCAAGCTCATGCATGCTAGAAGAGCCACGCGAGCTAATTGTGATCTATCGTGCCAAACGCGACAGGTGAACTAAATAGATTCAAACTCCAGCGTGCTCAGATGAACCACGTGAGTTATTTAGAATCAAGCTCTTGCGTGCTAGAAGAGTCACGCGAGCTAATTCGTGTTCTATCATGCCAAACGGGACATGTGAACTAAATTGATTCAAACTCCAGCGTGCTTAAATGAGCTACGCGAGTTATTTAGAATCAAATTCTTGCGTGCTAGAAGATCCACGGGAGCTAATTCGTGTTCTATCGTGCCAATCGGGCCACGTAAACTAAATTGATTCAAACTCCAGCGTGCTTAGACGAGCCACGTGAGTTATTTAGAATCAAGCTCTTGTGTGCTAGAACAGCCACGCGAGCTAATTCGTGTTCTATCTTGTCAAATTGGACACGTGAACTAAATTGATTCAAACTCCAGCGTGCTTAGATGAGCCACGTGAGTTATTTAAAATCAAACTCTTGCGTGATAAAAGAGCCATGCGAGCTAATTCGTGTTCTATCGTGCCAAACGGGACACGTGAACTAAATTGATTCAAACTCTAACGTGATCAGATGAGCCACGTCAGTTAATTAGAATCAAGCTCTTGCGTGCTAGAAGAGTCACGCGAACAAAATTCGTATTCCATCGTGCCGAACGGGACACGTGAACTAAATTGATTCAAACTCCAGCTTGCTCAGATGAGCCACATGATTTATTTAGAATCAAGGTCGTGCGTGCTAGAAGAGCCACGCGAGCTAATTCGTGTTCTATCGTGCCAAACGGGACACGTGAACTAAATTGATTCAAACTCCAACGTGCTCAGATGAGCCACGTGAGTTATTTAGAATCAAGCTCTTGCGTGCTAGAAGAGCCACGCAAGCTAATTCGTGTTCTATCGTGCCAAACGAGACACGTGAACTAAATTGATTCAAACTCCAGCGTGCTCAGATGAGCCACGCGAGTTATTTAGAATCAAACTCTTGCGTGCTAGAAGATCCACGGGAGCTAATTCGAGTTCTATCGTGCCAAAGGGGACACGTGAACTAAATTGATTCAAACTCCAGCGTGCTTAGATGAGCCACGTGAGTTATTTAAAATCAAACTCTTGCGTGCTACAACAGCCACGCGAGCTAATTCGTCTTCTGTCGTCCTAAACTGAACACGTGAACTAAATTGATTCAAACCCCAGTGTGCTCAGATGAGCCACGTGAGTTATTTAGAATCAAGATCTTGCGTGCTAGAAGAGCCACGCGAGCTAATTCATGTTCTATCGTGCCAAACGGGACACGTTAACTAAATTGATTCAAACTCTAGCGTGCTCAGATGAGCCACGCGAGTTATTTAGAATCAAGCTCTTGCGTTCTATAAGAGCCACGCGAGCTAAATTCGTGTTCCATTGTGCCAAACGGAACACGTGACCTAAATCGATACAAACTCTAGCGTGCTCAGATGAGCCACGTGAGTTATTTAGAATCGAGCTCTCGCGTGCTAGAAGAGCCACGCGAGCTAATACGTGTTCTATCGTGCCAAACGGGACACGTGAACTAAAATGATTCAAACTCCAGCGTGCTCAGATGAGCCTTGTGAGTTATTTAGAATCAAACTCTTGCGTGCTATGGAGCCACGTGAGCTAATTCGTGTTCTATCGTGCCAAACGAGACACGTGAACTAAATTGATTCAAACTCCAGCGTGCTCAGATGAGCCACGTGAGTTGTTTAAAATCAAAGTCTTGCGTGCTAAAAGAGCCACGCGAGCTAATTCGTGTTCTATCGTGCCAAACGGGACACGTGAACTAAATTGATTCAAACTCCAGCGTGATCAGATGAGCCACGTGAGTTATTTAAAATCAAGCTCTTGCGTGCTAGAAGAGTCACGCGAGCAAAATTCGTGTTCCATCGTGCATAACGGGACACGTGAACTAAATTGATTCAAACTCCAGCGTGCTCAAATGAGCCATGTGAGTTATTTAGAATCAAGCTCATGCATGCTAGAAGAGCCACGCGAGCTAATTCGTGTTCTATCGTGCCAAACGGGACACGTGAACTAAATTGATTCAAACTCCAGCGTGCTCAGATGAGCCACGTGAGTTATTTAGAATCAAACTCTTGCGTGCTAGAAGATCCACGGGAGCTAATTCGTGTTCTATCGTGCCAAACGGGACACGTGAAATAAATTGATTCAAACTCCGGCGTTCTTAGACGAGCCACATGAGTTATTTAGAATCAAGATCTTGCGTGCTAGAAGAGCCACGCGATCTAATTCGTGTTCTATCGTGTCAAACGGGATACGTGAACTAAATTGATTGAAACTCCAGCGTGCTCAGATGAGCCACATGAGTTATTTAGAATCAAGCTCTTGCGTGCTAGAAGAGCCACGCGAGCTAATTCATGTTCCATTGTGCCAAACGGGACACGTGAACTAAATTGATTCAAACTCCAGCGTGCTCAGATGAGCCACGTGAGTTATTTGGAATCAAACTCTTGCGTGCTAGAAGAGCCACGCGAGCTAATTCGTGTTCTATCGTGCCAAAAGGGACACGTGAACTAAATTGATTCAAACTCCAGCGTGCTTAGATGAGCAACGTGAGTTATTTAGAATCAAAATCTTGCGTGCTACAACAGCCACGTGACCTAATTCGTGTTCTATCAAGCTAAACGGGATACGAGAACTAAATTGATTCAAACTCCAGTGTGCTCAGATGAGCCACGTGAGTTATTTAGAGTCAAGCTCTTGCGTGCTGGAGGAGCCACGCGAGCTAATTCATGTTCTATCGTGCCAAATGAGACAGGTTAACTAAAATGATTCAAACTACAGCGTGCTCAGATGAGCCACGTGAATTATTTAGAATCAAAATCTTACGTGCTAGAACAGCCACGCGTGCTAATTTGTGTTCTATCGTGCTAAACGGGACACGTTAACTAAATTGATTATAACTCCATTGTGCTCAGATGAGCCACGTGAGTTATTTAGAATCAAGCTCTTGCGTGCTAGAAGAGCCAGGCGAGCTAATTCGTGTTCTATTGTGCCAAATGGGACACGTGAACTAAATCGTCTCAAACTCCAGCGTGCTCAGATGAGCCACGTGAGTTATTTAGAATCAAGCTCCTGCGTGCTAGAAGAGCCACGCGAGGTAATTCATGTTCTATCGTGCCAAACGGGACACGTGAACTAAATTGATTCAAACTCCAGCGTGCTCAGATGAGCCGAGTGAGTTATTTAGAATCAAGCTCTAGCTTGCTAGAAGAGCCACGCGAGCTAATTCGTGTTATATCGTGCCAAATGGGACACGTGACCTAAATTGATTCAAACTCCAGCGTGCTTAGATGAGCCGAGTGAGTTATTTAGATTCAAGCTCTTGCGTGCTGGAAGAGTCACGCGAGCAAAATTCGTATTCCATCGTGCCAAACGGGATACGTGAACTAAATTGATTCAAACACCAGCGTGCTCAGATGAGCCACGTGAGTTATTTAGAATCAAGCTCATGCATGCTAGAAGAGCCACGCGAGCTAATTCGTGTTCTATCGTGCCAAATGGGACACGTGAACTAAATTGATTCAAACTCCAGCGTGCTCAGATGAGCCACGCGAGTTATTTAGAATCAAACTCTTGCGTGCTAGAAGATCTACGGGAGCTAATTCGTGTTCTATCCTGCCAAACGGGACACGTGAACTAAATTGATTCAAACTCCAGCGTGCTCAGATGTGCCACGTGAGTTATTTAGAATGAAGCTCATGCATGCTAGAAGAGCCACGCGAGCTAATTCGTGTTCTATCGTGCCAAACGGGACACGTGAACTAAATTGATTCAAACGACAGCGTGCTCAGATGAGCCGAGTGAGTTATTTAGTATCAAGCTCATGCGTGCTAGAAGAGCCACGCGAGCTAATTTGTGTTGTATCGTGCCAAACAGGACACGTGAACTAAATTGATTCAAACTCCAGCGTGCTCAGATGAGCCACGTGAGTTATTTAGAATGAAGCTCATGCGTGCTAGAAGAGCCACGCGAGTTAATTCGTGTTGTATCGTGGCAAACGGGACACGTGAACTAAATTGATTCAAACTCCAGCGTGCCCAGATGTGCGACGTGAGTTATTTAGAATCAAGCTCTTGCGTGCTAGAAGAGCCACGCGAGCTAATTCGTGTTCTATCGTGCCAAACGTGACACGTGAACTAAATTGATTCAAACTCCAGCGTGCTCAGATGAGCCACGTGAGTTATTTAGAATCAAACTCTTGCATGTTAGAAGAGCCACGCGAGCTAATTCGGGTTCTATCATGCCAAACGGGACACGTGAACTAAATTGATTCAAACTCCAACGTGCTTAGATGAGCCACGTGAGATATTTAGAATCAAACTCTTGGGTGCTACAACAGCCACGCGAGCTAATTCGTGTTCTATCGTGCTAAACGGGACACGTGAACTAAATCGATTCAAACTCCAACGTGCTCAGATGAGCCACGTGAGTTATTTAGAATCAAGCTCTTGCGTGCTAGAAGAGCCACGCGAGCTAATTCGTGTTGTATCGTGCCAAACGGCACACGTGAACTAAATTGATTTAAACTCCAGCGTGCTCAGATGAGCCACGTGAGTTATTTAGAATCAAGCTCTAGCTTGCTAGAAGAGCCACGCGAGCTAATTCGTGTTATATCGTGCCAAATGGGACACGTGACCTAAATTGATTCAAACTCCAGCGTGCTTAGATGAGCCGAGTGAGTTATTTAGAATCAAGCTCTTGCGTGCGGGAAGAGTCACGCGAGCAAAATTCGTGTTCCATCGTGCCAAACGGGATACGTGAACTAAATTGATTCAAACACCAGCGTGCTCAGATGAGCCACGTGAGTTATTTAGAATCAAGCTCATGCATGCTAGAAGAGCCACGCGAGCTAATTCGTGTTCTATCGTGCCAAATGGGACACGTGAACTAAATTGATTCAAACTCCAGCGTGCTCAGATGAGCCACGCGAGTTATTTAGAATCAAACTCTTGCGTGCTAGAAGATCTACGGGAGCTAATTCGTGTTCTATCCTGCCAAACGGGACACGTGAACTAAATTGATTCAAACTCCAGCTTTCTTAGACGAGCCACTTGAGTTATTTAGAATCAAGCTCTTGCTTGCTAGAAGAGCCACGCGAGCTAATTCGTGTTCTATCGTGCCAAACGGGACACGTGAACTAAATTGATTCAAACTCCAGCGTGCTCAGATGTGCCACGTGAGTTATTTAGAATGAAGCTCATGCATGCTAGAAGAGCCACGCGAGCTAATTCGTGTTCTATCGTGCCAAACGGGACACGTGAACTAAATTGATTCAAACGACAGCGTGCTCAGATGAGCCGAGTGAGTTATTTAGAATCAAGCTCATGCGTGCTAGAAGAGCCACGCGAGCTATTTGTGTTGTATCGTGCCAAACAGGACACGTGAACTAAATTGATTCAAACTCCAGCGTGCTCAGATGAGCCACGTGAGTTATTTAGAATGAAGCTCATGCGTGCTAGAAGAGCCACGCGAGTTAATTCGTGTTGTATCGTGGCAAACGGGACACGTGAACTAAATTGATTCAATCTCCAGCGTGCCCAGATGTGCGACGAGAGTTATTTAGAATCAAGCTCTTGCGTGCTAGAAGAGCCACGCGAGCTAATTCGTGTTCTATCGTGCCAAACGGGACACGTGAACTAAATTGATTCAAACTCCAGCGTGCTCAGATGAGCCACGTGAGTTATTTAGAATCAAACTCTTGCATGTTAGAAGAGCCACGCGAGCTAATTCGGGTTCTATCATGCCAAACGGGACACGTGAACTAAATTGATTCAAACTCCAACGTGCTTAGATGAGCCACGTGAGATATTTAGAATCAAACTCTTGGGTGCTACAACAGCCACGCGAGCTAATTCGTGTTCTATCGTGCTAAACGGGACACGTGAACTAAATCGATTCAAACTCCAACGTGCTCAGATGAGCCACGTGAGTTATTTAGAATCAAGCTCTTGCGTGCTAGAAGAGCCACGCGAGCTAATTCGTGTTCTATCGTGCCAAACGGGACACGTGAACTAAATTGATTCAAACTCCAGCGTGCTGAGATGAGCCACGTGAGTTATTTAGAATCAAACTTTTGCATGCTAGAAGAGCCACGCGAGCTAATTCGGGTTCTATCATGCCAAACGGGACACGTGAACTAAATTGATTCAAACTCCAACGTGCTTAGATGAGCCACGTGAGATATTTAGAATCAAACTTTTGGGTGCTACAACAGCCACGCGAGCTAATTCGTGTTCTATCGTGCTAAACGGGACACGTGAACTAAATCGATTCCAACTCCAGCGTGCTCAGATGAGCCACGTGAGTTATTTAGAATCAAGCTCTTGCGTGCTAGAAGAGACACGCGAGCTAATTCGTGTTCTATCGTGCCAAACGGGACACGTGAACTAAATCGTTTCAAACTCCAGCGTGCTCAAATGAGCCACGTGAGTTATTTAGAATCAAGCTCTTGCATGCTAGAAGAGACACGCGAGCTAATTCATCTTCTATCGTGCCAAATGGGACACATTAACTAAATTGAATCAAACTCTAGCGTGCTCAGATGAGCCACGCGAGTTATTTAGAATCAAGCTCTTGCGTTTCATAAGAGCCACGCGAGCTAAATTCGTGTTCCATCGTGCCAAACGGAACACATGAACTAAATCGATTCAAACTCCAGCATGCTTAGATGAGCCACGTGAGTTATTTAGAATCAAGCTCTCGCGTGCCAGAAGAGCCACGCGAGCTAATTCGTGTTCTATCGTGCCAAACGGGACACGTGAATGAAATTGATTCAAACTCCAGCGTGCTCAGATGAGCCACGCGAGTTATTTAGAATCAAACTCTTGCGTGCTAGAAGATCCACGGGAGCTAATTCGTGTTCTATCGTGCCAAACGGGACACGTGAACTAAATTGATTCAAACTCCAGCGTGCTCAGATGAGCCACGTGAGTTATTTAGAATCAAGCTCTTGCGTGCTAAAAGAGCCACGCGAGCTAATTCATGTTCCATCGTGCCAAACGGGACACGTGAACTAAATTGATTCAAACTCCAGCGTGCTCAGATGAGCCACGTGAGTTATTTAGAATCAAACTCTTGCATGTTAGAAGAGCCACGCGAGCTAATTCGGGTTCTATCATGCTAAACGGGACACGTGAACTAAATTGATTCAAACTCCAAGGTGCTTACATGAGCCACGTGAGATATTTAGAATCAAACTCTTGGGTGCTACAACAGCCACGCGAGCTAATTCGTGTTCTATCGTGCTAAACGGGACACGTGAACTAAATCGATTCAAACTCCAACGTGCTCAGATGAGCCACATGAGTTATTTAGAATCAAGCTTTTGCGTGCTAGAAGAGCCACGCGAGCTAATTCGTGTTCTATCGTGCCAAACGGGACACGTGAACTAAATTGATTCAAACTCCAGCGTGCTGAGATGAGCCACGTGAGTTATTTAGAATCAAACTCTTGCATGCTAGAAGAGCCACGCGAGCTAATTCGGGTTCTATCATGCCAAACGGGACACGTGAACTAAATTGATTCAAACTCCAACGTGGTTAGATGAGCCACGTGAGATATTTAGAATCAAACTCTTGGGTGCTACAACAGCCACGCGAGCTAATTCGTGTTCTATCGTGCTAAACGGGACACGTGAACTAAATCGTTTCAAACTCCAGCGTGCTCAAATGAGCCACGTGAGTTATTTAGAATCAAGCTCTTGCGTGCTAGAAGAGACACGCGAGCTAATTCATCTTCTATCGTGCCAAATGGGACACATTAACTAAATTGAATCAAACTCTAGCGTGCTCAGATGAGCCACGCGAGTTATTTAGAATCAAGCTCTTGCGTTTTATAAGAGCCACGCGAGCTAAATTCGTGTTCCATCGTTCCAAACGGAACACATGAACTAAATCGATTCAAACTCCAGCATGCTTAGATGAGCCACGTGAGTTATTTAGAATCAAGCTCTCGCGTGCCAGAAGAGCCACGCGAGCTAATTCGTGTTCTATCGTGCCAAACGGGACACGTGAACTATATTTATTTAAACTCCAGCGTGCTCAGATGAGCCTTGTGAGTTATTTAGAATCAAACTCTTACGTGCTATGGAGCCACGTGAGCTAAATCGTGTTCTATCGTGCCAAACGAGACACGTGAACTAAATTGATTCAAACTCCAGCGTGCTCAGATGAGCCACGTGAGTTGTTTAAAATCAAACTCTTGCATGCTAAAAGAGCCACACGAGCTAATTCGTGATCTATCGTGCCAAACGGGAAACGTGAACTAAATTGATTCAAACTCCAGTGTGATCAGATGAGCCACGTGAGTTATTTAGAATCAAGCTCTTGCGTGCTAGAAGAGTCACACGAGCTAATTCGTGTTCTATCGTGTCAAACGGGACACGTGAATGAAATTGATTCAAACTCCAGCGTGCTCAGATGAGCCACGCGAGTTATTTAGAATCAAACTCTTGCGTGCTAGAAGATCCACGGGAGCTAATTCGTGTTCTATCGTGCCAAACGGGACACGTGAACTAAATTGATTCAAACTCCAGCGTGCTCAGATGAGCCACGTGAGTTATTTAGAATCAAACTCTTGCATGTTAGAAGAGCCACGCGAGCTAATTCGGGTTCTATCATGCCAAACGGGACACGTGAACTAAATTGATTCAAACTCCAACGTGCTTAGATGAGCCACGTGAAATATTTAGAATCAAACTCTTGGGTGCTACAACAGCCACGCGAGCTAATTCGTGTTCTATCGTGCTAAACGGGACACGTGAACTAAATCGATTCAAACTCCAACGTGCTCAGATGAGCCACGTGAGTTATTTAGAATCAAGCTCTTGCGTGCTAGAAGAGCCACGCGAGCTAATTCGTGTTCTATCGTGCCAAACGGGACACGTGAACTAAATTGATTCAAACTCCAGCGTGCTGAGATGAGCCACGTGAGTTATTTAGAATCAAACTTTTGCATGCTAGAAGAGCCACGCGAGCTAATTCGGGTTCTATCATGCCAAACGGGACACGTGAACTAAATTGATTCAAACTCCAACGTGCTTAGATGAGCCACGTGAGATATTTAGAATCAAACTCTTGGGTGCTACAACAGCCACGCGAGCTAATTCGTGTTCAATCGTGCTAAACGGGACACGTGAACTAAATCGATTCAAACTCCAGCGTGCTCAGATGAGCCACGTGAGTTATTTAGAATCAAGCTCTTGCGTGCTAGAAGAGACACGCGAGCTAATTCATCTTCTATCGTGCCAAATGGGACACATTAACTAAATTGATTCAAACTCTAGCGTGCTCAGATGAGCCACGCGAGTTATTTAGAATCAAGCTCTTGCGTTTTATAAGAGCCACGCGAGCTAAATTCGTGTTCCATCGTGCCAAACGGAACACATGAACTAAATCGATTCAAACTCCAGCATGCTTAGATGAGCCACGTGAGTTATTTAGAATCAAGCTCTCGCGTGCCAGAAGAGCCACGCGAGCTAATTCGTGATCTATCGTGCCAAACGGGAAACGTGAACTAAATTGAATCAAACTCCAGTGTGATCAGATGAGCCACGTGAGTTATTTAGAATCAAGCTCTTGCGTGCTAGAAGAGTCACACGAGCTAATTCGTGTTCTATCGTGTCAAACGGGACACGTGAATGAAATTGATTCAAACTCCAGCGTGCTCAGATGAGCCACGCGAGTTATTTAGAATCAAACTCTTGCGTGCTAGAAGATCCACGGGAGCTAATTCGTGTTCTATCGTGCCAAACGGGACACGTGAACTAAATTGATTCAAACTCCAGCGTGCTCAGATGAGCCACGTGAGTTATTTAGAATCAAACTCTTGCATGTTAGAAGAGCCACGCGAGCTAATTCGGGTTCTATCATGCCAAACGGGACACGTGAACTAAATTGATTCAAACTCCAACGTGCTTAGATGAGCCACGTGAAATATTTAGAATCAAACTCTTGGGTGCTACAACAGCCACGCGAGCTAATTCGTGTTCTATCGTGCTAAATGGGACACGTGAACTAAATCGATTCAAACTCCAACGTGCTCAGATGAGCCACGTGAGTTATTTAGAATCAAGCTCTTGCGTGCTAGAAGAGCCACGCGAGCTAATTCGTGTTCTATCGTGCCAAACGGGACACGTGAACTAAATTGATTCAAACTCCAGCGTGCTGAGATGAGCCACGTGAGTTATTTAGAATCAAACTTTTGCATGCTAGAAGAGCCACGCGAGCTAATTCGGGTTCTATCATGCCAAACGGGACACGTGAACTAAATTGATTCAAACTCCAACGTGCTTAGATGAGCCACGTGAGATATTTAGAATCAAACTCTTGGGTGCTACAACAGCCACGCGAGCTAATTCGTGTTCTATCGTGCTAAACGGGACACGTGAACTAAATCGATTCAAACTCCAGCGTGCTCAGATGATCCACGTGAGTTATTTAGAATCAAGCTCTTGCGTGCTAGAAGAGACACGCGAGCTAATTCATCTTCTATCGTGCCAAATGGGACACATTAACTAAATTGATTCAAACTCTAGCGTGCTCAGATGAGCCACGCGAGTTATTTAGAATCAAGCTCTTGCGTTTTATAAGAGCCATGCGAGCTAAATTCGTGTTCCATCGTGCCAAACGGAACACATGAACTAAATCGATTCAAACTCCAGCATGCTTAGATGAGCCACGTGAGTTATTTAGAATCAAGCTCTCGCGTGCCAGAAGAGCCACGCGAGCTAATTCGTGTTCTATCGTGCCAAACGGGACACGTGAACTATATTTATTTAAACTCCAGCGTGCTCAGATAAGCCTTGTGAGTTATTTATAATCAAACTCTTACGTGCTATGGAGCCACGTGAGCTAAATCGTGTTCTATCGTGCCAAACGAGACACGTGAACTAAATTGATTCAAACTCCAGCGTGCTCAGATGAGCCACGTGAGTTGTTTAAAATCAAACTCTTGCATGCTAAAAGAGCCACACGAGCTAATTCGTGATCTATCGTGCCAAACGGGAAACGTGAACTAAATTGATTCAAACTCCAGTGTGATCAGATGAGCCACGTGAGTTATTTAGAATCAAGCTCTTGCGTGCTAGAAGAGTCACACGAGCTAATTCGTGTTCTATCGTGTCAAACGGGACACGTGAATGAAATTGATTCAAACTCCAGCGTGCTCAGATGAGCCACGCGAGTTATTTAGAATCAAACTCTTGCGTGCTAGAAGATCCACGGGAGCTAATTCGTGTTCTATCGTGCCAAACGGGACACGTGAACTAAATTGATTCAAACTCCAGCGTGCTCAGATGAGCCACGTGAGTTATTTAGAATCAAACTCTTGCATGTTAGAAGAGCCACGCGAGCTAATTCGGGTTCTATCATGCCAAACGGGACACGTGAACTAAATTGATTCAAACTCCAACGTGCTTAGATGAGCCACGTGAAATATTTAGAATCAAACTCTTGGGTGCTACAACAGCCACGCGAGCTAATTCGTGTTCTATCGTGCTAAACGGGACACGTGAACTAAATCGATTCAAACTCCAACGTGCTCAGATGAGCCACGTGAGTTATTTAGAATCAAGCTCTTGCGTGCTAGAAGAGCCACGCGAGCTAATTCGTGTTCTATCGTGCCAAACGGGACACGTGAACTAAATTGATTCAAACTCCAGCGTGCTGAGATGAGCCACGTGAGTTATTTAGAATCAAACTTTTGCATGCTAGAAGAGCCACGCGAGCTAATTCGGGTTCTATCATGCCAAACGGGACACGTGAACTAAATTTATTCAAACTCCAACGTGCTTAGATGAGCCACGTGAGATATTTAGAATCAAACTCTTGGGTGCTACAACAGCCACGCGAGCTAATTCGTGTTCTATCGTGCTAAACGGGACACGTGAACTAAATCGATTCAAACTCCAGCGTGCTCAGATGAGCCACGTGAGTTATTTAGAATCAAGCTCTTGCGTGCTAGAAGAGACACGCGAGCTAATTCATCTTCTATCGTGCCAAATGGGACACATTAACTAAATTGATTCAAACTCTAGCGTGCTCAGATGAGCCACGCGAGTTATTTAGAATCAAGCTCTTGCGTTTTATAAGAGCCATGCGAGCTAAATTCGTGTTCCATCGTGCCAAACGGAACACATGAACTAAATCGATTCAAACTCCAGCATGCTTAGATGAGCCACGTGAGTTATTTAGAATCAAGCTCTCGCGTGCCAGAAGAGCCACGCGAGCTAATTCGTGTTCTATCGTGCCAAACGGGACACGTGAACTATATTTATTTAAACTCCAGCGTGCTCAGATGAGCCTTGTGAGTTATTTAGAATCAAACTCTTACGTGCTATGGAGCCACGTGAGCTAAATCGTGTTCTATCGTGCCAAACGAGACACGTGAACTAAATTGATTCAAACTCCAGCGTGCTCAGATGAGCCACGTGAGTTGTTTAAAATCAAACTCTTGCATGCTAAAAGAGTCACGCGAGCTAATTCGTGATCTATCGTGCCAAATGGGAAACATGAACTAAATTGATTCAAACTCCAGTGTGATCAGATGAGCCACGTGAGTTATTTAGAATCAAGCTCTTGCGTGCTAGAAGAGTCACACGAGCTAATTCGTGTTCTATCGTGTCAAACGGGACACGTGAACGAAATTGATTCAAACTCCAGCGTGCTCAGATGAGCCACGCGAGTTATTTAGAATCAAACTCTTGCGTGCTAGAAGATCCACGGGAGCTAATTCGTGTTCTATCGTGCCAAACGGGACACGTGAACTAAATTGATTCAAACTCCAGCGTGCTCAGATGAGCCACGTGAGTTATTTAGAATCAAGCTCTTGCGTGCTAAAAGAGCCACGCGAGCTAATTCATGTTCCATCGTGCCAAACGGGACACGTGAACTAAATTGATTCAAACTCCAGCGTGCTCAGATGAGCCACGTGAGTTATTTAGAATCAAACTCTTGCATGTTAGAAGAGCCACGCGAGCTAATTCGGGTTCTATCATGCCAAACGGGACACGTGAACTAAATTGATTCAAACTCCAAGGTGCTTACATGAGCCACGTGAGATATTTAGAATCAAACTCTTGGGTGCTACAACAGCCACGCGAGCTAATTCGTGTTCTATCGTGCTAAACGGGACACGTGAACTAAATCGATTCAAACTCCAACGTGCTCAGATGAGCCACATGAGTTATTTAGAATCAAGCTTTTGCGTGCTAGAAGAGCCACGCGAGCTAATTTGTGTTCTATCGTGCCAAACGGGACACGTGAACTAAATTGATTCAAACTCCAGCGTGCTGAGATGAGCCACGTGAGTTATTTAGAATCAAACTCTTGCATGCTAGAAGAGCCACGCGAGCTAATTCGGGTTCTATCATGCCAAACGGGACACGTGAACTAAATTGATTCAAACTCCAACGTGCTTAGATGAGCCACGTGAGATATTTAGAATCAAACTCTTGGGTGCTACAACAGCCACGCGAGCTAATTCGTGTTCTATCGTGCTAAACGGGACACGTGAACTAAATCGTTTCAAACTCCAGCGTGCTCAAATGAGCCACGTGAGTTATTTAGAATCAAGCTCTTGCGTGCTAGAAGAGACACGCGAGCTAATTCATCTTCTATCGTGCCAAATGGGACACATTAACTAAATTGAATCAAACTCTAGCGTGCTCAGATGAGCCACGCGAGTTATTTAGAATCAAGCTCTTGCGTTTCATAAGAGCCACGCGAGCTAAATTCGTGTTCCATCGTGCCAAACGGAACACATGAACTAAATCGATTCAAACTCCAGCATGCTTAGATGAGCCACGTGAGTTATTTAGAATCAAGCTCTCGCGTGCCAGAAGAGCCACGCGAGCTAATTCGTGTTCTATCGTGCCAAACGGGACACGTGAACTATATTTATTTAAACTCCAGCGTGCTCAGATGAGCCTTGTGAGTTATTTAGAATCAAACTCTTACGTGCTATGGAGCCACGTGAGCTAAATCGTGTTCTATCGTGCCAAACGAGACACGTGAACTAAATTGATTCAAACTCCAGCGTGCTCAGATGAGCCACGTGAGTTGTTTAAAATCAAACTCTTGCATGCTAAAAGAGCCACACGAGCTAATTCGTGATCTATCGTGCCAAACGGGAAACGTGAACTAAATTGATTCAAACTCCAGTGTGATCAGATGAGCCACGTGAGTTATTTAGAATCAAGCTCTTGCGTGCTAGAAGAGTCACACGAGCTAATTCGTGTTCTATCGTGTCAAACGGGACACGTGAATGAAATTGATTCAAACTCCAGCGTGCTCAGATGAGCCACGCGAGTTATTTAGAATCAAACTCTTGCGTGCTAGAAGATCCACGGGAGCTAATTCGTGTTCTATCATGCCAAACGGGACACGTGAACTAAATTGATTCAAACTCCAGCGTGCTCAGATGAGCCACATGAGTTATTTAGAATCAAGCTCTTGCGTGCTAAAAGAGCCACGCGAGCTAATTCATGTTCCATCGTGCCAAACGGGACACGTGAACTAAATTGATTCAAACTCCAGTGTGCGCAGATGAGCCACGTGAGTTATTTAGAATGAAGCTCATGCGTGCTAGAAGAGCCACGCGAGCTAATTCGGGTTCTATCGTGCCAAACGGGACACGTGAACTAAATTGATTCAAACTCCAACGTGCTTAGATGAACCAGGTGAGATATTTAGAATCAAACTCTTGGGTGCTACAACAGCCACGCTAGCTAATTCGTGTTCTATCGTGCTAAACGGGACACGTGAACCAAATCGATTCAAACTCCAGCGTGCTCAGATGAGCCACGTGAGTTATTTAGAATCAACCTCTAGCGTGCTAGAAGAGCCACGCGAGCTAATTCATGTTCTATTGTGCCAAATGGGACACATTAACTAAATTGATTCAAACTCTAGCGTGCTCATATGAGCCACACGAGTTATTTAGAATCAAGCTCTTGCGTTCTATAAGAGCCACGCGAGCCAATTTGTGTTCTATCGTGCCAAACGGGACACGTGAACTAAATTGATTCAAACTCTAGCGTGCTTAGATGAGCCACGCGAGTTATTTAGAATCAAACTCTTGCGTGCTAGAAGATCCACGGGAGCTAATTCGTGTTCTATCGTGCCAAAAGGGAAACGTGAACTAAATTGATTCAAACTCCAGCATTCTTAGACGAGCCACGTGAGTTATTTAGAATCAAACTCTTGTGTGCTAGAAGATCCACAGGAGCTAATTCGTGTTCTATCGTGCCAAACGAGACATGTGAACTAAATCGATTCAAACTCCAGCGTGATCAGATGAGCCACGTGAGTTATTTAAAATCAAGCTCTTGCGTGCTAGAAGAGTCACGCGAGCAAAATTCGTGTTCCATCGTGCCAAACGGGACACGTGAACTAAATTGATTCAAACTCCAGCGTGCTTAGATGAGCCACGTGAGTTATTTAGAATCAAGCTCATGCGTGCTAGAAGAGCCACGCGAGCTAATTCGTGTTCCATCGTGCCAAACGGGACACGTGAACTAAATTGATTCAAACTCCAACGTGCTCAGATGAGCCACGTGAGTTATTTAGAATCAAGCTCATGGATGCTAGAAGAGTCACGCGAGCTAATTCGTGTTCTATCGTGCCAAACGGGACACGTGAACTAAATTGATTCAAACTCCAGCGTGCTCAGATGAGCCACGAGAGTTATTTAGAATCAAGCTCTTGCATGCTAGAAGAGCCACGCGAGCTAATTCGTATTCTATCGTGCCAAATAGGACACGTGAACTAAATTGATTCAAACTCCAGCGTGCTCAGATGAGCCACGCGAGTTATTTAGAATCAAACTCTTGCGTGCTAGAAGATCCACAGGAGCTAATTCGTGTTCTATCGTGCCAAACGAGACATGTGAACTAAATCGATTCAAACTCCAGCGTGATCAGATGAGCCACGTGAGTTATTTAAAATCAAGCTCTTGCGTGCTAGAAGAGTCACGCGAGCAAAATTCGTGTTCCATCGTGCCAAACGGGACACGTGAACTAAATTGATTCAAACTCCAGCGTGCTTAGATGAGCCACATGAGTTATTTAGAATCAAGCTCATGCGTGCTAGAAGAGCCACGCGAGCTAATTCGTGTTATATCGTGCCAAACAGGACACGTGAACTAAATTGATTCAAACTCCAGCGTGCTCAGATGAGCCACGTGAGTTATTTAGAATCAAGCTCTTGCATGCTAGGAGAGCCTCGCGAGCTAATTCGTGTTCCATCGTGAGAAACGGGACACGTGAACTAAATTGATTCAAACTCCAGCGTGCTCAGATGAGCCACGCGAGTTATTTAGAATCAAGCTCATGTGTGCTAAAGAGCCACGCGAGCTAATTCGTGTTGTATCGTGCCAAACGGGACAGGTGAACTAAATTGATTCAAACTCCAGCGTGCTCAGATGAGCCACGTGAGTTATTTAGAATCAAGCTCTTGCATGCTATAAGAGCCACGCGAGCTAATTCGTGGTCTATCGTGCCAAACGGGACACGTGAACTAAATTGATTCAAAATCCAGCGTGCTCAGATGAGCCACGTGAGTTATTTAGAATCAAGTTCTTGCGTGCTAGAAGAGCCACGTGAGCTAAATCGTGTTCCATCGTGCCAAACGAGACACGTGAACTAAATTGATTCAAACTCCAACATGCTCAGATGAGCCACGTGAGTTATTTAGAATCAAGCTCTTGTGTGCTAGAACAGCCACGCGAGCTAATTCGTGTTCTATCGTGCCAAACGTGACACGTGAACTAAATTGATTCAAACTCCAGCGTGCTCAGATGAGCCACGTGAGTTATTTAGAATCAAGCTCTTGCGTGCTAGAAGAGCCACGTGAGCTAATTCATGTTACATCGTGCCAAACGGGACACGTGAACTAAATTGATTCAAACTCCAGCGTGCTCAGAAGAGCCACGTGAGTTATTTTGAATGAAACTCATGCGTGCTAGAAGAGCCACGCGAGCCAATTCGTGTTCTATCGTGCCAAACGGGATACCTGAACTAAATTGATTCAAACTCCAGCGTGCTCAGATGAGCCACGTGAGTTATTTAGAATCAAGCTCTTCCATGTCACGGGGCGGCCTGTGAAATTTAGCTCCTTCAACACTTTCTCTTCAACGCCTTTTCTCCCTGCGGTGTTAGCTCCCCACAACCAAACAAAACCAAAAACTAATCTAATAAAACAAAAGACATAGAGGAAAACAAAAAACATACCTTGGGTTGCCTCCCAAGCAGCGCCTTTGTTTACTGTCGTTGGCTCGACAATTTATTCATCCACTCATTCAAGACTTAAGCGGACATTGTCAGCGCCCTCAAGAGCAAATCAAATTGTCGTGCCCAACCGATATTCGAATGCACACGAAAGATGAAACAATTGGTAATTAAAAATATAGCAATGAGAACCGTTACCAGCTTACTATTCATTCGAGCTTGATTCTCCCTCAAGGGTATGTAGGACCACCAACACAGTTCCACTGGTGGTTTGTTGAAGTAGTGGCTCCATGGATCGACATATTCACCAAAATCTCCCAATTTGCAAAAAGTACTAGTTTCTTGTTTGGCAACCACAGAAATCGGTTCCGGACTTGGCTCCTTGATAGGCGAGTTGGGGATGATATCTACGAATGGAGGGAGCATCGAAACATATTCAATCTCTAGGGACGTCTCCTGAGATTTCGCGTCGATAACCACTAGATGCTCTTCTCCATTATCGGAGAATTCATCGTTGCTTGCATCTTGGCTTTCATCAATTTGAGGAGTAGAACATCGCTCAACTACCAACTCCTTCAATGTTTGAGTGAGTTGGATAATTGCTTCCTCATTTCGATTATTCATCTCACGTAATTGCCCCATTTGCTCCATCAAGACACTGATTGAATCCTTCATGGACGGTTCGGAGTACTCCATTGGTTGAAACATCGAAGTGTAGGATTCTTCATCCGCAGATTGGTCACCCATGTAGCAGAAAAGATCCCATAGTCCCGACACTCCTAAACCAGCAAAGCTTCCGTTGTTTATGGACTTGGCAAGTTCTCGTGTCTCAGGAGTCATGCCCTCAATAACGCAAAGCACCATATCTCGCAAACTATCTTGGAAACCCCGTGAATAACGGATGTCCACTAAATTTTGCAATCTCGTGAGGTAATGGTGAAAATACTCTCCCTGAAACTGCCATAACTTCAACATCTTGAAATATTAGCAATTAGGTGTCGCGAACCATAAGATAGGTCCACGACGGGGTTAGATGTAAATATATACAAAGGTTAGCGATAAAAAAAACACAAGAAATTTCAAGAATTCTCCGGCAACGGCGCCAAATTTGACAAGAGGAAAATCAGTCGTTGTTCCTGCCAAAGAATTACTCAAACCTACAACTAGTATAGTTGGTAAGAAAGAGGTCGATCCACAGGGAAATCTAGTAAGTTCAAGTGCTAATCTAATCGCAAGTAACCAAAAAGGGAGTTTTTGTGAGAAAAAGATCCGCCTTTTGTCAAAGCGGAAAGAAGCAAACAAGGTAAAGGATGTTGTAGAATGCAATAGAGAGAAATAGGTTCACCTACAATTTGTCACTTTAATTGATGAATTTGATCCTTGTTTCAGCCTCTAGTTCTCTTCTTTTTCTATCAATGTCCTTGTCCAGATCTTAGGTAAATTACTAGTCCTACGAGTCCTAGCAATCCTTATCTCTAAATAACCCTAACACGGTTAAGATTTAACCTAGAGATAGCATTAAGACTATGAATTAACCAAGGTATATGCAATATCAAGCTACGAGTCGATATTTAACATATATTCAACTTCCTACACATCCAATTAGTCCTACGAGTCCTAAAGGGATATGATTGCCACTTGGGTTAAGGTTCGCTACGAGGAATCTACAAAACCCTAGCAATTGAATGAATCTACTCTAACTAGTTGATCAGGCCAGAGAGAATAAAACACATTCAAGGAATTAAGCGCAAAGAAGTCAAAACATTGAATAGGAATAAGAACTAGATTAAGAAACTCACAATTCAACAATCAAGATCCAAACTGTAGGCGAAACCTTCGAGAGTTTAGTTGCTCATGCTCAACGTGCTCTCAACAATTCTCAAAAGTGCATAAGGTCATTAGTTAGATGCCTAAGAAAATAACCCTAATAGTCCTTAAATAAACCTAAGAAAGTCGGCCAAAACAATTATAAAGAAACCCTAATTAATGAATCGACGGTTCTGCTGAGGCCGCGGGGCGGCTACCTCAGGCGACGGGGCGGCCAGGCGATCAGCGAAATCCTTCGGCAAGTCTTCGGGCCGCGGGGCGGCTAGCTCGGCCGCGGGGCGGCCATTCTGTTCACAGATATTTTTCCTTTTCGAATTTGGTCTCGATGTCAACATGAAAGTTGTAGATCTCGGAAAGAGCTTTCCAACGAATGCTTATAATAGGCATTCTGACCACCGAGGCCTCCAGAAAGTGCAAAACAATTTCAGCTTGTCTGACGACAACTTCTACTGACTTGTTTATCACTTAGGCTCTCGAAATTCGACTCCACTCCCGTGCTCTTCACTTTTCTTCCTCAACTTGAATCCTCCTTCATCCAAGAGCTCCTCATTCCTCGTCGGATCCACATCTACCTGAAATTAAACATAAAATTGCATAGATTCCGACTCTTCCAATACCACTTGTAAACATGTAATTGTAACTAAAATATGCACTATTTACAACCAAACTATGCTAAATGAATCCTAATATGCATATCTAATCATGCTCTATCAAATTCCCCCACACTTGAACCTTTGCTTGTCCTCAAGCAATGGAAAAATCAACTCTGCAGCCCCACAGAATAGCTATTCATGTATCAACCCCAATATTCTTTAAGTGCATGAAAACTAGCAAACACAATAGATTAACAACATCATAGCACATAATTGCAATAATCAATGAAATCAGGCAACCATATCCATTCTAGACCTCACAAGGAATATGTGTTTCACTCTCGCTCAAGTGTTTAGGGTTAAATGTTTACGCTCAAAACTCAATCTTTAAAAACTTAGCTACAATAGTCTTGCACTAGTGTTCTAGCTCTCCACCGCTGGTGACTCTACACACAACAAAAATCATGAGGTCTTTCAATTGGGTTGTAATGGGGCCAAGGTAGAAAACATAAGGTATGGAACAATTTAGGCCATGTGGTGCTCATAATCCGGGAACTAAGGATGCAACCAAATTACAATACCACTCACAAGATCATACCATAATTCTACAATGTATACAACTCCAATCTCAAGTATCAAACTTCACAAACCATACTCAACTCATTCTCTTATTCTTTTTTTTTTCTTTTGCATTTTTTTCTTTTTTTTTTCTTTTTTCTTAGGCTCTTCTTCATGCCATATTAAATGATTTTCCTTGACTTTTACCCCTAAGTGAATTTTATCCTCCTTAGGTCCCAAGTAATGTGTAAACTACTAGCAAGAATCAAAACATCTCATAAGAGTACTCCAAACATACAATCCATCACTAAAACCATCATCCACAATATCAATATTCACCAACTATTCCTAATTCCCGGATGGGTCAGGCTATAATTGGCTATGGAAAAATCTTGTGGAGCTCAAAAGAATATGCAATTAGGCTTAATATTGGCTTCAAGCAGAGGATAATATGCAAGGTGGGAATAGAGTCAAATAGGGCTAATAAAGGTGCCTCAATCATCTTTAAGTCATGTGCAGAAATCATAATATGCAGCCTTGAATAAGATATCTAAATGCAAGCCAAAGAGGAAGCAATTAAAGAGAGTACACTCAACAAGCAAGAGGACATAATATACTTTGTCCAAACATAGGCCAAAATAAACTCACCAGGTCATGTCTAGAACTTCAAGATCACCCAAAATCAAATATCTTATGTGCTCAATCATTAACCAACTATGCTCACCAAATAGTGTGGAAATCAGATATCAAAGGTTTTCAACAATCCAAGCACATCATGGGGCATAAGTCTCAATAAATAAATTAGAGGACAAGTGACATCCATATGGGAAAATAAGACCTGATCCTAGCTAATGCATAAATATAATTACATAAATATAAATATTTTTTTTAATTTTTTTGGTTTTTTTTTAACATGTTGATATGCATGCAATCTAAACTAAAAAGAACTATGCAAGTGCAACTAAAAATAAACATGCAATCCTAATCCTATTATGCCATGCAATTCTCCCCCCACACTTAAATCAGACATTGTCCTCAATGACATAAAAGACAACAAAAGATAAAAATATGAAGGAAAAAAAAAAGAAAAAAAACTAACATGTTACTGCGGTGGTGGTGGGTAAGGTGAGAATTGAAGGGGAAAGTTGTCAGTCCCGTCAGAGGCCGCGGGGCGGCCATGCTAGGCCGCAGGGCGGCTGAGCACATGACCTAGCCGCGGGGCGGCATTCCATGTCACGGGGCGGCCTGTGAAATTTAGCTCCTTCAACACTTTCTCTTCAACGCCTTTTCTCCCTGCGGTGTTAGCTCCCCACAACCAAACAAAACCAAAAACTAATCTAATAAAACAAAAGACATAGAGGAAAACAAAAAACATACCTTGGGTTGCCTCCCAAGCAGCGCCTTTGTTTACTGTCGTTGGCTCGACAATTTATTCACCCACTCATTCAAGACTTAAGCGGACATTGTCAGCGCCCTCAAGAGCAAATCAAATTGTCGTGCCCAACCGATATTCGAATGCACACGAAAGATGAAACAATTGGTAATTAAAAATATAGCAATGAGAACCGTTACCAGCTTACTATTCATTCGAGCTTGATTCTCCCTCAAGGGTATGTAGGACCACCAACACAGTTCCACTGGTGGTTTGTTGAAGTAGTGGCTCCATGGATCGACATATTCACCAAAATCTCCCAATTTGCAAAAAGTACTAGTTTCTTGTTTGGCAACCACAGAAATCGGTTCCGGACTTGGCTCCTTGATAGGCGAGTTGGGGATGATATCTACGAATGGAGGGAGCATCGAAACATATTCAATCTCTAGGGACGTCTCCTGAGATTTCGCGTCGATAACCACTAGATGCTCTTCTCCATTATCGGAGAATTCATCGTTGCTTGCATCTTGGCTTTCATCAATTTGAGGAGTAGAACATCGCTCAACTACCAACTCCTTCAATGTTTGAGTGAGTTGGATAATTGCTTCCTCATTTCGATTATTCATCTCACGTAATTGCCCCATTTTCTCCATCAAGACACTGATTGAATCCTTCATGGACGGTTCGGAGTACTCCATTGGTTGAAACATCGAAGTGTAGGATTCTTCATCCGCCGATTGGTCACCCATGTAGCAGAAAAGATCCCATAGTCCCGACACTCCTAAACCAGCAAAGCTTCCGTTGTTTATGGACTTGGCAAGTTCTCGTGTCTCAGGAGTCATGCCCTCAATAACGCAAAGCACCATATCTCGCAAACTATCTTGGAAACCCCGTGAATAACGGATGTCCACTAAATTTTGCAATCTCGTGAGGTAATGGTGAAAATACTCTCCCTGAAACTGCCATAACTTCAACATCTTGAAATATTAGCAATTAGGTGTCGCGAACCATAAGATAGGTCCACGACGGGGTTAGATGTAAATATATACAAAGGTTAGCGATAAAAAAAACACAAGAAATTTCAAGAATTCCCCGGCAACGGCGCCAAATTTGACAAGAGGAAAACCAGTCGTTGTTCCTGCCAAAGAATTACTCAAACCTACAACTAGTATAGTTGGTAAGAAAGAGGTCGATCCACAGGGAAATCTAGTAAGTTCAAGTGCTAATCTAATCGCAAGTAACCAAAAAGGGAGTTTTTGTGAGAAAAAGATCCGCCTTTTGTCAAAGCGGAAAGAAGCAAACAAGGTAAAGGATGTTGTAGAATGCAATAGAGAGAAATAGGTTCACCTACAATTTGTCACTTTAATTGATGAATTTGATCCTTGTTTCAGCCTCTAGTTCTCTTCTTTTCCTATCAATGTCCTTGTCCAGATCTTAGGTAAATTACTAGTCCTACGAGTCCTAGCAATCCTTATCTCTAAATAACCCTAACACGGTTAAGATTTAACCTAGAGATAGCATTAAGACTATGAATTAACCAAGGTATATGCAATATCAAGCTACGAGTCGATATTTAACATATATTCAACTTCCTACACATCCAATTAGTCCTACGAGTCCTAAAGGGATATGATTGCCACTTGGGTTAAGGTTCGCTACGAGGAATCTACAAAACCCTAGCAATTGAATGAATCTACTCTAACTAGTTGATCAGGCCAGAGAGAATAAAACACATTCAAGGAATTAAGCGCAAAGAAGTCAAAACATTGAATAGGAATAAGAACTAGATTAAGAAACTCACAATTCAACAATCAAGATCCAAACTGTAGGCGAAACCTTCGAGAGTTTAGTTGCTCATGCTCAACGTGCTCTCAACAATTCTCAAAAGTGCATAAGGTCATTAGTTAGATGCCTAAGAAAATAACCCTAATAGTCCTTAAATAAACCTAAGAAAGTCGGCCAAAACAATTATAAAGAAACCATAATTAATGAATCGGCGGTTCTGCTGAGGCCGCGGGGCGGCTACCTCAGGCGACGGGGCGGCCAGGCGATCAGCGAAATCCTTCGGCAAGTCTTCGGGCCGCGGGGCGGCTAGCTCGGCCGCGGGGCGGCCATTCTGTTCACAGCTATTTTTCCTTTTCGAATTTGGTCTCGATGTCAACATGAAAGTTGTAGATCTCGGAAAGAGCTTTCCAACGAATGCTTATAATAGGCATTCCGACCACCGAGGCCTCCAGAAAGTGCAAAACAAGTTCAGATTGTCTGACGACAACTTCTACTAACTTGTTTATCACTTAGGCTCTCGAAATTCGACTCCACTCCCGTGCTCTTCACTTTTCTTCCTCAACTTGAATCCTCCTTCATCCAAGAGCTCCTCATTCCTCGTCGGATCCACATCTACCTGAAATTAAACATAAAATTGCATAGATTCCGACTCTTCCAATACCACTTGTAAACATGTAATTGTAACTAAAATATGCACTATTTACAACCAAACTATGCTAAATGAATCCTAATATGCATATCTACTCATGCTCTATCAATAAGCCAGAAGAAAGACTACCACTAAGAATAGACTCAATCTAAAAAAAGTGAAGTAAAGATTTATGAAATACATGAGCAATTCATAATAATGAGTATTGTTTCTTTTAATGACAAAAAAAAATGCTTCAAAAATCTCATGGCAGTTCCATTACAATTCAAAAAGAATAATAATCGAATGACTAACCCTATATTACACTAAAAGAATTTAAGTAATTGAAATGTAAGCTAAGATAATGAAAACAAAGGCATGCTACAAAGACAGAGGAGCTATAGAGAGTGGAGTTGTAGAGAGTGCAAGTGCAATAGTAGTAGTTTAACCCTTTTGTTTCATATCAACAAGCTGGACCTGGGCGGTGCTTTACTGGTAACAGGGTTGCTAGGGTACATGTGGAAACATATAAGAAATTCATCTTAGATGTTGCTAGGGTACATGTGGAAACATATAAGAAAGAACACACTTATTCATCAGAGCTGTTACTCTCATCTTTCTTCTTCTTAACAGTTTTACTTCCACCTTCTGCTTCTTTGCACTAAGATGCCTTGTACGTGTCATATCCACCTATATTCATTCCATCAAGATTTTATTTGCCAATCAATTATAGTCACTTACCAAATTCAAGATCTTCAGAAGCATGAAAGTAGAGCAAGTAATTCATTTTAGAACTGATAGCAAAGATCCTATAATTATGATGAGCTTAATCAACTTATCGAACTTGCACTGACAGATCGGAATTCATAAATGAAGCTAAGAACGTTCTTTATACCGCACAATTAGTTAAGTCAACGAGATTCAGATCCAAACAACGAAACTGAAACTCGAAAGCAAAAACGAAATTAGGGGAGGCAACTCACATCTTCTTCCTTATTAGAACTTGTTTCTCTTTACGTTCAAACTCTTGTCTGGTCTTCTTCTTCTCCGCTTCAACTAATTGCAATTTCTCGATGTTGAACTCCTACAAAACATACAACAAAAAGTAACCATCAAGCAATACACAAAATCAATTTTTTTGAAATCAAAACAACTCCGAGCACTTGGATAACAAATCGAGATCAGAAAAGTAAGAGAAAAGAGAATTACTTCTTCAGCAGAGACGAAGATCTCATTGGCCTTCTCCTCCGCTTCCTGATGGATCCTAAAGCCACTCCTCCACTTCAGCAGAGACGGAGATCTCTGAATCTCAAGAAATAGGCAAATTAGAAAAACAAAACCCTAATATTGAAACCTAAAAAGAGGGGTTTCAGAGATTCATACACAAGGGTGGTGGACTGCTCAGATCTGCTAGGGTGGTGTATTGCGCCTCTTGTCTCCCTCTAGCATCCTCTTGTCTAGATTTGAGAAGGAAGAACGGATTTGCCGAGAAAGAAGAGATTTGGCATGTATGGGTTTAGATCTGAGGAGGAAGAATGAATCTGGGTGGATTAGCAAAGGGAGGTGGTGGGAGGAGGTGGTGGAGCGAGTCGCCGGCGAGAAGGAGGTGGATCGAGTGAGTCGCCGGAGGCGGAGTTGGGATTCGGGCGTTGGAGAGTAGAGGTCTTCAACTTCCACTAGGAGAGAGATTGTGGAGGAGGGTCTGTTTTCTGAGTAATTGAAGAATGAAGAAAGAAGCGCTTCTAAAATGGTACATAATTTGTTTGAGCGGGGTGTTTAAATAAATTCAATTTTAGTTCAGCGCCTTCTAAAATTTTTTTAAAACACATATTTAACATCTGTCAAATAAATGGGACGATGTCTATGCTTTTATTTACATCGTAAATTTAGAAACCGATGTTAAAAAATTGTTTAACATGGCAGGTTTTTCTGACTGATGTTAATGAGCCGATGTTAAATAACAGAATTCTAGTAGTGCTTGCCCTCGTGGCCTGCTGTTCAATCTTTGCCAACGTCGACCTCGTGTGCCACCCACCTCATGCTTGTGTCTCAGCCTAGTGGAATAACCTCCTAAGTGCATGTATATAAACACTTGTCGACATACATGTATATACAATATGAATTACTGTGATGCTTGATATATATATATAGAGAGAGTATGGATCTATTGTGAACAAGCCTTAGGGTGTACTTTGTGCACAGATCTGGATCATTAAATGAGAAAAGATGGATGGTTTAGATTAATTGGTTGTTTTCTATTTTTTTTAATTAAAAAAATATGGGATCCATTAAAAACCCTCCCTCTTCCCACAAGATAGCGTGTGTTTCAAACGCCTCCCATCCTCTTTCTTCATCATAGAAGACCTCGGGGAAGTAAAGTTGCGCTGACCATCAACCGGAACTGCTAGCATGAACTCGACGAAATCACTATAGGTGGTTCAATCAATTTTAATGTTAGATTCATCTAATTGCCCTTTGCACAAAAAAGTCAACGACCTCTTTTGGATTTAATTTCCACTGGTTTCGATTAGTTTCAAGTTGTATTTGTTAGCCTTGGTGGATTAATTCAATTTGATTTGACTTTTCAACCCAGTATATATATTGCAGATTTGAGGGGGGCGAGGGAGATGAGGGATGGTGGCGACATTGGCAGCGAAGTCGTGGCGGTGGCGATTTATGCTCGTCGACGAAGGTGGGTTGTGGAGATCCAGCAATTGCTAAATCCGAGGAGGAGATTGCGAGGCTGCGGGGCTGCAGTGGCGACGTCGGCAGCGAAGTCGTGGCGGTGGTTATTTATGCTCGTCGACGAAGGCGGGATGTGGAGATCCAGCAGTCGCGGAGATTGTGAGGCTACGGGGCTGCGGACGAGGGCGGAGATCGATGAATCCGCCGGTGAGCACCATCCCGCCGACACCATCCACCACATCCGACCACCAGCCGCCTCCTCTGTTCTCCTTTCCGATTTGGCTTTCGTTCTCCTATTCGACCTCCCTGACATTCATTTGTTATTTTTTTTTGGGGGGGGTGGGTTGTTTGTGTTAGGGGTCGGCGAAATCGGTTGGGTGGGTAGGGTTTTCGAGATATATAATTTTGATTCATTATTCAGACATATGTATTGAATTTGGTTACTAGTGGTAATGAGTTGGTAAATTATTCGGTGAAATTCGATTCATTATTCGTCAGAATATGGAGTCTTCGGTTTGACAAATAACATAAAACAAAACATTATTAAGAGAAATGTGAGACATTATTCCGTGAAATATTAAGCATTATTAGTATAAATTGTAACTATTGTTTAGAGATTTGAGGTTTCTTTTATCTGAAATTGATCGGAAAAAAAAAACAAAACATTATTCGGTAACATGTGATAAATTATTCAGTGGAATTGGTAAACTTTGATTTAAATTGGATAGAAAAATATAATATAACATTATTCGGTAGGATGTGAAACATTATTCGGTGGAATTGTCAAATTTTTAAACAAACGAAATTAGGTAAGTCTCACCAATAAATCACCCATAATCATTTATTTTTCACAAAATCATAAATATTCTCTATGTTTTAAAGAAAACCAGCTTTTTAAAAAAAAAAAAAGGGTTGAGTACACGTACAACACACAAGAGGGAAAGGGAGAGTGAGTGATTTTTCTTATGTGGGTCCCACAATAATTTCAGCAAAATTAAAAAAACTCCTTAAATCATGGCTATCCATTTCATTTAGATCAAGGGCCTATAATTGTGCACAAGGTACACCCTAAAGGGTGGGTACAACCGAACCACACCCTATATATATATCCAGGGGTTTAATTTATATAGCGGGAAACCCCTATTCATTTATCTTATTAAGATCGTATAATCTCCTTTTGGTGGAATCACCGTGTTAAATAATTAGCCCTATTTTTAGGGCATCGTGATGCGGGACCATCTTCTACACCTCCGGACACGCCGATCATCTTAGGAGACGGACCTATGACTCGAGCTCGAGCCAAGTTGCAGAGAGACTCATTCTTGTTTGTGAGTCATGCCTTATTCTCGAGCACGGTTCAACTCCCCGAGCCTACGTTGAAGACCTACATGTGCATTTGGGATCAAGATTGTCGAACCATCTTAGGCACATGCTAGGGCCGAAATATTCTAAGTGTGGGAACCTTGTTTTATTTCCTACTTTAGTAACTTTTCTACTTAAGTTATTTTAGGAAACTTTAGGGGTATTTTTATTAATTTCTTTTAAGTGTTTCTTTTTATTAATTTCAGCCCAACAGCCCATATTAGGGTTTAATATAGGCGGCTGATCTCCTTTTGTTGAAAGACACGTTCAATTTTCATGAAAAGTTCATCCTTTGTATGAAACACAAGTGTGAGGGAGTCAATCGATTCGAAGCGTTGCTCATCGATTGCAAATTGGTTATAGATCTTGCTTGGTTTGCTTTGAGTTCGTCAACCTCGCGAGAGCTTGGTGATCCAGGTAATCACAAGTCCCCTCCTTGTGCCTCCAAGTTGTCCGCTTGGTTGTGTAAGGTTGTAGAGGCGGGCTTTGTAGTCGTTGATACTTGGTTCCTACCCTCTTAGGAGGCCTGGGGTCTTTATCTCATTCTACCTTAGTTTGAATCACCCTTATATCGGTCTTTATTTCATCGTTTTGTTGAGTTTAGAGTCGCTGAATTTTCGAGTTTTGTTCTTGTTCTTGAGTCTTTGCTTCCGTTCTTGTCTTTGAGTCTTGATTGTCGAAGATCGGGCCACCCTGCGGCTAACCCCGTATCAAATTGGCATCAGAGCTTAGGTTTCCGACATCAAAAGTTGTGTCTTTTGTTTCCCTAAACCCAAAAAAAAACAGTCTGAAACACTACAAAAAAAAATAGAGTCTCTTTGTTCTTGATTTTACTTCTTGAATTTTTGAATTTGATTGCATTAACCTTTGTTTGTGATTGTTGTGGTTGCTACTAGCCTAAACACAGCCTAGCCGTGACCTACATCATTCCTTGGAGCCGGTGTCACCATTGACTGTAGCCGACATCCTTGGCTCAAGCAAACCCTAATCGGCACCCTTGGAACAAACCCTAACCCTAGTTTGCTTCCTATCTTTGGCTATCTTGTTACATCTTTGTTTATCTATTTTATTGCCTTATTAAAAGCTGATTTTTGATAGATTAAATCACCTTCATCTATCATAGATTATAAAAAGGCCTTAGATAGATATACTTACCATATTAGCCAAGTCATCACCTATATATATTTCATTAGGGCTACATAAATTTTATTTTTCTTTCACCATAGTTTAAATTTTCAAGAGTCCTTTTATTTCATAGATAGTTTCTTGCATTAGTAAAAAAAAAAAGAGAGAAAGAGTCCGAAAAATTCAAAAAAAAAAGAATACATTCAAAGCTTTGACCTAGGAGGATAAAATTCACTAGGGGCAAAAGTAAGCTTCAAAAAAAAAAAGAGGATTGTCGAGTCTAGTGCAAGAAGCTTCAAGGACCAATTTTGGTGAAATTTCATAGCCCTAGTTCAAAATTCTCAAACACATACCTCCCAAAACACAAAAATTTTTTTTAAGCCCTACCTTGCAACTACAACGTCCTTGCTAAGGGTTTGAATCAAAAAGAGGTAAAAATCCTAGTTTTTCTTTCTTTTCCTTCATTTTCTTTTCATATTTTGGTCTGTCGAGTACTGCAGTGGCCATACCGACCCCGTACCGATCACCCAACCTCGGTACAGCTCCTGTCGAGTTGTCGAGTACTGCAGTGCCCATACCGACCCCGTATCGACCCCATACCGACCCCCAGCCTCGGTACAGGTTCTGTCGAGTGTGTCAAGTCCTGCAGTGCCCATACCGACCCCATACCGACCCCGTACCGACCCCCCTGCCTCGGTACAGCTTCTGTCGAGTCTGTTTCGGGTCAATTTCGAAGCTTTCGGTCGATTTCGACCTTCTTTTCCAGCTTTTGTCGAGTGGTTCTTGCTATTGTTGAGTCCCTCGTTGCGTGTTTCTTTGTCCTTTCCCTTGATTACTCTCTTTTGATCGTTAAGTCCTTGCTTGAGTGTTGATTTGCCCAAAGCGGATTGCCCCAACAAGCTTGTCATAACCAATTAGAGAGAAGTGTGTGAGAGAAACACATTGTGAGTTGTTTATCTTTTGCTAATCTTGACATCGTTCCGTGTTTGTCTTTATTTGCAATGTCTAACATTCAGGGTAACAACGGGAACAATGCCAACAATGGCAACGATGACAACAATTCCGAAGCAACCGTCTCCGTCGCGGTGTTCAACACCACAATGCACACTCTTAACACCACCTTGGCGGCAATGATGGATAGGTTGACGACTTTGGAGGCTAGACCATCGGGTTCTAATAACCTTGGTGGTCAAGGTAATTACGGGCGTGACGATACGCCTAATGATGACAGGAAAGTCCGAAATCCTAATCCTAACCCTAATTTAATTAATCCGTTGTTTGAGGAGCACAACTCTCCACGAGGGGAGAGGTTTGGTAGAAATAACGGATTTGTTAATGCGCAGGGGCAAGGACGGGGAAGAGGAAGAGGTCGTGGCTTCCAGGAGGAGTTCTACTATTCGGAGCGTGAGGATGACTTCCAAGATGAGGACTATTGGGAGCAACGCCCGAGGCGGAATGACAGAGGAGGACGTTACCAACACCGTGAGCCTAGAGATCATGATCAAGACGGCATAGGTAAGGTCAAGGTAACAATTCCTTCTTTTGATGGTAAGACAGATCCAGATGCATATATAGACTGGGAAACTAAAATGGAACAAATCTGGAACTGTCACAATTTCTCTGAACCTAAGAAAGTACAATTGGCTTCTTTAGAATTTCAAGGGTTTGCTCTTATTTAGTGGGATAATTTGATTAAGGAAAGAAGAAGAGCCCTTGATGCGCCTATCGCGTCTTGGAACCAATTGAAAGCTTTAATGAGAAGTAGGTTTGTCCCTCAACATTATGCTAGAGAGCTTAGGCAACGCCTAGAAAACCTTAAACAAGGTACAAAATATGTTGAGGAAACCTTTAACCTTATGCAAGAAACCATGGCTAGAGCCAATATAGTGGAACACTATGAGGATACAAATGCTAGGTTTCTTCGTATTTTGCATCCCGCCTTAGCTCATGAGATCGATTATTTTCCTTACTCTACTCCTACTGAATTATTACATTTGGCTATTAAAGTTGAATGTGGAGATAGATACAGGAACCAAGGTGGAAGGATGAAGAGTGGGCAGCCCCAACCATGGCGCCAAAGCCGGCCACAGCAGCCCCAAGGGCGGCCTGAAGGAGGCTACAGCTCTCGGCCAAACCAAGGCCAAGGGAAAGGGGAAGGCCGACCAGTCCAGCAGCCCCCCGACAAGGGCAAGGCGCCTTGGACTGGACGAGATTCGTCTGGGGTATCTACTGGCCCCAAAGGGAGTAATCCTAACCCCTCTACTACTAGATCTAGGGACATTGTGTGCTTTAAATGTCAGGGTAGAGGTCATACTATGAAGGATTGTCCCAATAAAAAGACTTTCATGATTAATCACTTAGGCGAATATGAATCTGAAAACTCTTGTGATGAACATGAAGAGCCTGTTAATGAAAATGATCAGAATCTCAACCTTCTTACTTATGATGACGATGATGATGGAATTGATTATGAACATGGTGAATCACTAATTGTTAGAAGAGTCTTAAGTAGTGTTCCTGCACCTTCTGATAACAATCAACGTGAAAACTTATTTCATACTAGATGCTTAGTTAAGGGTAAGGTTGTTAATGTGATCATTGATGGGGGAAGTTGTTGTAACTTAGCTAGTTAAGAGATGATTGATAAATTACAACTTCCTACTATTCAGCATCCTAGGCCTTATAGATTGCATTGGATGAATGATTGTGGTAATTTAAAGGTGAATAGGCAAGTTAAAGTGCATATCAAACTAAGACATTATGAAGATGATGTGTTATGTGATATTGTACCTATGCAAGCCTGTCATATTTTATTAGGACGTCCTTGGCAATTTGATCGTAAGGTCTTGCATGATGGCTTTACTAATAGATATTCCTTTACTTTTCAGGACAAGAATGTAGTTCTCAAGCCTATGACGCCAACCCAGGTGGCCGACGAGATTGAGAAGCGGAAGGTAAGTAAAGGTGAGTTAGTTAGGGAGGCTCAGTCGAGCCAAGTGTCTACCCCTACTCGGCCTAAGAGTGTATTTTTGGCTTCCAAAAGTGCATATTTAGACGAGTTTGCGGATGGGGAAACAACCCTCATGCTTCTATGCAAAGGGTTGAATATGTTGAGTGAGGAGCTTCGAGCTACCCTCCCTCCTCGCATCCTATCTCTTATTAAAGAGTATAAGGATGTCTTCCCCGATGACATACCAGCAGGTCTACCCCCTATTAGAGGAATTAAGCATCAAATTGATCTCATTCCAGGGGCTTCTTTGCCTAATAGGCCTGCTTATAGAATGAATCCCACTTAGACCCAAGAGGTTCAATCCCAGGTCCAGGAACTGTTGGACAAGGGATACATTAGGGAAAGCTTGAGTCCATGTGCTGTGCATGTGTTGTTAGTGCCTAAGAAAGATGGTTCTTGGAAAATGTGTGTAGACTGTAGGGAAATTAACAACATTACTGTCAAATATCGCCATCCTATACCCCGCTTAGATGACATGTTAGATGAGTTGCATGGTTCTTCTATCTTTTCAAAAATTGATTTAAAAAGCGGCTACCATCAGATTAGGATGAAGGAAGGCGATGAGTGGAAAACAGCCTTCAAAACTAAATGTGGACTCTATGAATGGTTGGTTATGCCTTTTGGCTTGACTAACACTCCTAGTACTTTCATGAGATTAATGAATCATGTGCTTAGAAATTTCATAGGTAAATTTGTTGTTGTATATTTTGATGACATTCTTATCTATAGTAAATCACCTAAGGAACATGAGGCCCATTTAAGGGAAGTACTTTCTACTCTAAGATTAGAACACTTGTATGCAAATTTGAAGAAATGTGAACTATGTCATGATCAAGTGTCTTTTCTTGGATTTGTAGTGAGCTCGAATGGACTGCGTGTCGATGAGGCAAAGGTCAAGGCGATCCAGGAGTGGCCGACACCTACCACCATCGGCCATGTGCGCAGCTTCCAAGGTTTGGCGAGCTTCTACCGGCGGTTTATGCGTGACTTCAGCACCATCTCAGCCCCTCTCACCGAGCTCACAAAGAAGCGATGCGAGTTCAAGTGGGGCGCAGCTCAGGAGGAGGCCTTCTGCACGCTCAAGGAGAAGCTCACTCAGGTGCCATTGCTAGCTCTCCCTGACTTCACTCGGCCATTTGAGGTGGAGTGCGACGCTAGCGGAGTTGGCATTGGAGGCGTGCTTATGTAGGAAGGTAAGCCTATTGCCTTCTTTTCTGAGAAGTTAAAAGGTGCATGTCTTAATTACTCTACGTATGACAAAGAACATTATGCATTGTTTAGAGTCCTTAAGACATGGTCCCATTACCTTTGGCCTAGAGAGTTTATACTTAGGACTGATCATGAATCTCTCAAACATTTTAAGAGCCAAGATAAACTTGATAGGAGACATGGTAGATGGATGGAATTTATTGAGACATTTCCTTATGTTATAAAGTATAAGAAAGGGAAAGACAATGTGGTTGCTGATGCTTTATCTAGGAGACATGTCCTTTTGACCACTTTGGATTCTAGAGTCTTAGGCTTTGTATACATTAAGGAATTGTATGAGAAAGATGCTGATTTTGGGGGAAGCTTTTCGAAAGTGCCTAGATAAGGGTCCTACCGACCATTTTTATATCTTTGATGGATTCTTATTTAGGAAAGACCAAGTGTGTATACCTAGGTGTTCTCTTCGATTACTATTAGTGATTGAAGCCCATTGTGGAGGTTTAATGGGTCATTTTGGGAGAGATAAGACTTACCATACACTTAGGTCCCATTTTTATTGGCCTCATATGCTTAGGGATGTAGAACATTGCCTTAAGAGGTGTATCGATTGCCTAAAGGCCAAGTCTAAGCTCATGCCCCATGGTTTGTATACCCCACTGCCGATTCCCTCTGCCCCTTGGGAAGATATTTCTATGGACTTTATTGTTGGGTTACCTCGAACTAAGAAGGAGAGGGATTCTATTTTTGTGATGGTAGATAGGTTTTCTAAGATGGCTCACTTTATAGCATGCCATAAGACTGATGATGCTACAAATGTTGCGAATTTGTTCTTTAAAGAAGTAGTTAGGTTGCATGGTGTGCCTAAGACAATTGTGAGTGATAGGGATGTTAAGTTTCATAGTCATTTTTGGCGGACTTTATGGAATAAATTGGGAACTAGATTGTTATTCTCTACCTCTAGTCAACCCCAAACAGATGGCCAAACTGAGGTGACCAATAGGACCTTAACCACTATCCTTAGAGCCATTTTAAGGAAAAATTTGAAGCTTTGGGAAGAAGCCCTACCTCATGTGGAGTTTGCTTACAATAGAACAATGCATTCCTCAACTAAGATAACTCCTTTTGAATGTTTATATGGTGTTAATCCACTAACCCCTTTTGATCTTACTCCATATCCTATGAGAGAGAATGAGTCTTTTGACGCAGGTAAGCATGTTGAGTTCGTCAAGGAGCTACATGAACGAACGCGTCAGCAGCTCATGCGGAAGGCTGAGTACAACGCCAATAAGGCCAACAAGGGCCGCAGATTGGTGACATTCCATCCAGGGGATCTTGTGTGGGTGCACATGAAGAAGGAGAGGTTTCCCAACGAGCAGAAGAGCAAGCTTGCACCGCGAGGAGATGGACCTTTCAAGGTTTTGGAGAAGGTGGGTGACAATGCCTATAAGCTGGAGCTTCCTGGAACATATGGCGTGAGTGCTACCTTCAACGTCGCGGATCTCATTCCTTACTTAGCCGTGGACGAGGACTTGGATTCGTGGTCGAATCCTTTCCAAGAAGGGGAGGTTGATGCGGGACCATCTTCTACACCTCCGGACACGCCGATCATCTTAGGAGACGGACCTATGACTCGAGCCCGAGCCAAGAAGTTGCAGAGAGACTCATTCTTGTTTGTGAGTCATGCCTTATTCTCGAGCACGGTTCAACTCCCCGAGCCTACGTTGAAGACCTACATGTGCATTGAGATCAAGATTGTCGAACCATCTTAGGCACATGCTAGGGCCGAAATATTCTAAGTGTGGGAACCTTGTTTTATTTCCTACTTTAGTAACTTTTCTACTTCAGTTATTTTAGGAAAATTTAGGGGTATTGTTATTAATTTCTTTTAAGTGTTTCTTTTTATTAATTTCAGCCCAACAGCCCATATTAGGGTTTAATATAGGCGGCTGATCTCCTTTTGTTGAAAGACACGTTCAATTTTTATGAAAAGTTCATCCTTTGTGTGAAACACAAGTGTGAGGGAGTCAATCGATTCGAAGCATTGCTCATCGATTGCAAATTGGTTATAGATCTTGCTTGGTTTGCTTTGAGTTCGTCAACCTCGCGAGAGCTTGGTGATCTAGGTAATCACAAGTCCCCTCCTTGTGCCTCCACGTTGTCTGCTTGGTTGTGTAAGGTTGTAGAGGCGGGCTTTGTAGTCGTTGATACTTGGTTCCTACCCTCTTAGGAGGCCTGGGGTCTTTATCTCGTTCTACCATAGATCGAATCACCCTTCTATCGGTCTTTATTTCATCGTTTCGTTGAGTTTAGAGTCGCTGAATTTTCGAGTTTTGTTCTTGTTCTTGAGTCTTTGCTTCCGTTCTTGTCTTTGAGTCTTGATTGTCGAAGATCGGGCCACCCTGCGGCTAACCCCGTATCACATCGTCAATTGAGATTACCCATTAGAATGACCGGCATTGTCTGATTCTGAATGTAAGATGTCAAAAACGCCAAAAAGAGGCCTTATCTCTCTCATGAGGAGGAGCGTAAAGAAAACAAACTACGAAATTTATTCCTCTATCTTTGTTTTTAATTTTTAATGTGATAAATCATTTGTTTTTATGCATGACAATAACTGCGTCTGCATCATCAGTTATCTGATAATTTTTCCATAGCATGCAAATCCTCTCAACCCTATCGACTGCCGGGGCAAAACAGATAGAATCCAACCAGCCCTTTTTCCAAATTGCATCAAGGGGCTGGACATCAATTTTTGTTTCCAAAAGAGCTAGAATTTGAATATTTTCAATTTTGCATAGGGTTTCAATGTTTGTCCATCTTTTTTTTCCAATTCCACAACAATTCCATGAGCATATTTTCATCCTGGATACAATTTATAGTGTGTGGTTATGGTTTTCATTTTCCAATTTCTTTCATTTCTTTCTTCATAGTCGATGTTAGTATGGTGATGTTCAGTCCAGTTGTAGTTTTTCATCCTTGAAAAATTTTCATTTGCTTTTAATTTGTTACTTATTTTGCCAAGTCTTGGCCAACCATTAAACCTAGCAGCCGCCCAAACCCAAGGAGCTGAGGACGGTTGGAAGAGAGTTGTTCATGAAGGGGGTTGTGAATTTACAAGTTCTGCCAATATTTCGATCAGCTGCGATTTTTCTAACCTGCGCATATATGTTCTTTGTTACATTAGTCCTTTGCCACAATTTTTGTTTTTCTGCTTTCATTTGTTCAATTTTATAGTCCTAAACTTCGTAGTTGTTTAGATTTGATTAAAATCCCTAATATCAGAAGGGGTACAAGGAAAAATCCCTGCCTTCATTTTGTTCAAGGAGTCTACTTGCCAATTTGGGTCTTGGACTATCCTAATTTGAAGATGTACATCCCTTTCATTACAGAAGCAACAATGATCTTTAGCTATTTGTTCATTGCATATCATAATTTCAATAATCCATTCACATATCAAGAGAAGATCAAAGCTAAAGATATACCATATTTCATTGATGCAATTCATTCTAGTATTCATATTAAGGATCCATTTAGCAAAAAAAAAAAAAAAAAAACAAAACCATCAACTAGCTCATTGTACCTTTTGATTTTGATATTATATAATAAATGAAATAAATATAAGATTTTAATTTAATTAGCTTTTAGAATATTTCAATAGCTATTCACTGAAGTTTTTCGGAGCTTATAATTTTTTATTCACAAGTTTTCATCAACTATTTTAACTACGATATTTACCAAACAACATATTATTTTATTAATATATATTTAACACAAATAATCTGCAACTTTAGTTACCCCATTGATTAGTATTTTGCCAACGGCTGAATCTATTCATATTCCGTCTAGAATTGATATTGTAAGGCTAACACTACCAAATTAATATCTTATTCCGTTTTCAGGGCTCGTTTGGTTTGACGTGGAAATTGAAATTTCCGGGAACTTACTTCATGGGAATTGAATTCCCATAAAGTTTAATTCATGGGAATTATGAAAATATGTTTGGTTCATTTTTTATTCTATAGATGATTAAATGGATGAATTGAGATTTTCTAAATTAAAAATGGTGAAAGTTGAACTTACCTAGTGGGTACTAGGTAAGAGAACTTCCTCCAAATCGTAGGAATTTAAATTCCTGGGAACTTGAATTCCTGGGTTTTTAGATATTTAAAATATCAACCAAACACATATTTTACTCTTACTTCCTGGAATTTTATACTTTCTGGGTTTTTTAATTGTCAACCAAACAAGCCCTCCCTTCCAAACAAGTTGCCGAAGAAGTTTACAAGTGGCAAAACAGTTGCAAGGTGCGTTAACGCCGTTAATCCCCACGTTCCCTCCAACTCGCCGTTTAACCACCACGAGCCATGGCCCACTTTCACGTCCCCTTTCCCTCACTTCCCTCACCGTTTAAACCGTAAATCACTACACCCTTGTTATTCCCACCCCTCACTAGTTCAAACCAATACCCCAAACTCTCACTATGACGATCGAATCTAGCCATTCGAAGCGGAAGATCTCCTCTCAATCCACACATTCGATCTCCAAGAAGCTCCGATCCGACCTCCCCCGCCGCCGGCGCAGTCTCTTCTCTCCTATCGTCCTCCTCCCGAACCACAATGTCAATAATCTACCTCTCGATCGCTCAAATCCAGCTTCTTACTGTGTCTCCGTGAACTCGATTACGTGCGACGAGGTCTCATGCAACACCGCCACAGACTCCGTCGCCGGCGTGGAAAACCGAAACAACGAGTTCCGCAGAGTGACGAGGCTGTGCTCCAAGCAGAAGGAGATCGAGCGGGCGAAATGGATGATAGGAGGAGAAGCCGAGGTTTCCGAGAGCTCGTGCGTGGAGTCCACCTCGATCGCCGAGGCGGAGTCGAAGCTGCAGAGCAAGAGCAATTGCATTGCTCGTGGTGTCGCTACGATGCAGGATGAAGCTAAGAATTCCGGAGTTTTGGTGCCAGCAGCGGCTCCGAACTCAGCCTCGACTATTGAGCAAGGCGATGTGAAGAGATCCGCCGTTGATTCTGCTCTCATTTGTTCTGAAAATCTCTCCGACGGCTTAGAGTACACCTCTTCGGCCTTCTCAGAGTTCCAATCTGAGGCTCTCGGTTATGATTCTGAGATTGATTTCTTCTCCGATACGTCTATGTGGACGGATAGCTCAGGGAGCCAGTTCTCACTGGCCAGTGATTCAAGTCCCCCTCCGTGTGTCTCTCTCTACGAAAAGTATAGCAAGCAATTGATCAGATTGAGCTCTCGTTCCTCCAAAGGCGTCCAAGCAAGCTGTGTAGATGAGTTCGTCGATGAATTTACGGTGACGCTTTGGTTATAACAGGAGATCGTTTCATTTGTTCAACTAATTTAAATTCTCGAATTTATGAAGTTGAATTTTGTTTCCAATTAAGTTGAATGTGCTGCAAATGTTGATTGATATGATTGTAGTATTGGAGATTTGAAGATGAAGACGACGAGCAGAGCTACCAGAGGTTGAGAAGCAGAGAGAGAAAGCGGTCGTTGAAGATCCACGACTATGTGATAAACTACGCATCTACGTCAGAGTACGGCACTCTAATCCACGAGCAACGTTTGCTCATGGTTGGCTGGATTATTGAGGTCTACATCTCTTTCCCTGTTTCTCCGTCTCTCTCTCTCCCTTTGTGTGCGTGCGCTACTAGTTGCAGATTTCCTGTTGTATGAACAGATCATCGAGCAATCACAACAAACTGAACTCTGCCAAGAGGCTTGTTTAGCAAGATTCATTCTATACATTTTTTTGCAGGCAGTAAAGAACCAATGGTATCTAGACACGTGTAGCAGTATAATGTAGTAATCTCTCTCTTTAACTGTTCTGAAATCTGGTCCAGCTGTTCTTGTTTTTATAGAACAGATATTGCACTAACTTTGTTGTTATAGCATACACATAGTTGTTGGAAGATGAATAGATTAGTTATAAACTAACTAATGATCACATTTCTACTTAGAATTTAAAACATAGGAATTGAAAATTATTATTAGGAAAGACATGCTCGAGACCAGTTCAAAATTAGGTGATCATAGTTAACCTTTTACCATTATAAAACATTGCTTGTCACTTGTGTTCTGTGTAAACCCTCACATTTGTTGATTACCAGGGTTTCAGATATCGAATTGACAAAACTAGTATGTTTTATTGATTGAACTGAGCTCTGTGTTTAGCTATGTCATTGCTTTGTTGTATGAGATTGACACATAAATGTGCGCCTAATGAACACCCCCTTTTGCATTGAGCAGACATCTGATACAAAGGAGCTCCGTGAAGAGACAATGTTTCTCGCTGTTCGTCTCCTTGATAGATTTTTTAGCAAAGGATTCTTCAAGAATAAACAATACCTGGAAATTGTTGGCATAGCCTGCCTTACATTAGCTACCAGGATAGAAGAAAAACAGCCTTACAACTGGTAATATTTGATGATCCTTAATTCCTTATCATATTGTTTACATTCTTCAACAGCCTTTTTCTTATCTTCTTGTACGAAAAAACTCTCCTGAAACTTGAAAACATGGCCTGATTACAGTATTCTACAAAAGATCTTTCAAGTAAACAAAACTGTCTATGACCGCACTGAAGTGGTTGCCATGGAACGGCTTATTCAGGAAGAGCTCAAGTTCCAGTGCTTCCCACCAACTACCTACAACTTCTTGTGGTATCTGACTGTTTCTCAGCTTTGATAACTTCAGTGTTTTGTTCTTCCATTTATGAAGACTTCAGCCACTTGTAATCTTTTCCACAATTGTGATATACCTTTATTTCTGAAGCTGAGTGAAAGGGAATGATGCAGGTTCTACTTGAAAGCTGCAGCAGCTGATGAAGAGATGGAGAGCAGGGCTAAGCACCTCGCAGAACTAGCGATGTTTGATCATGCTCAGCTTCAGTTTTGGCCCTCGAGTGTAGCAGCAGGGATAGTCATGCTAGTTTCTCTTGCAGCCAAAAAAGACGAATCCTGCCTCCGTGTCATGAAGGTAACATTCTTTGCTGTAAAATCAATATAACTAACAGAATCTACCATGCATCTTCAGTTGTCCAATATGTTTGTATGTCACCTTGTTCAATAAAATGCATGATATTACACTTACCTGGGACACAACACTGATTTTTTTCCGTCTATTTTCCGCTGTTTTGAATTATGTCTATTAGAAAATCATTCTGCTCAGCTCTCATTAGATGCTCCCTTCTAAACGGCAATCAAATGTAATGCCATGTCTGTTTTCACTAGCATGAATCAGAGCTAAACTCCAATCCTTTTGCAGGCTCATTTGAGAGCTAGTTTCGACGATCTACCCGAATGCATTAAGGTAAGTACGTTACGCTTTCAGATAGCAGTACACACAAACTGAATTCCCTTTCAAAATTTCTTATAATTAATATGATTTTTTTTTCTTAACAGAGCCTGGAGTGGCTGGTTAAATACGCCTCCTAGGAACGCAGTAACGCAAAGACACCGTATTCTCACAAATCAACTAAAGGCCACCTTATTCTGGTAAAAAAAAAAAACATTAACCCTTGTTCATTTACAGGCATTTACAGTTTTATACGAAGTACAAAATCAGACAAAACATTCTTTTGTTATAATAACTTGATAGATATATACGGCTTTTTCTGTAAACAGATACAATAGGATAGGACATATATTCAAAAGGGTTCATATAATTCTTTCAATATAAAGACTCACACACAAGTATATGTAGCTAGCTTCTTCCCGGCTATACGACTTTCCACTTTCTATTTGCTCGTTTTGATTAGTTGTGTTGCGACTTCTGTAAGATCGAGTATAATGGATATATTTCATTGGTATGAAAGCTTAAAAATGAAAATACTATGTAGTAGACTAGTAGTTAAAAATATTCTTCTTGTACACCCTTTTTGTTTAACAAAAACAGGTGAATTCAGCGAGGTATTCAGAATGCATATGATGTGGAATTAGGCCCATGGTCCAAAGACTATGTTTAATTTCTTTGATTGATTAGGGCCCATCCCATAATCAGCCCCCATGGAAGATAAGGTCCCCTATGTGTGCATGTTTGAAACAAACAAGTACTCCATATCTTTTTTTATTAGTGCTCCTTTTTATAATAAGATCGTTTATGTTAAATCAATGTTAGTTAGTGGGGGCTGAAATCCTAACAACACGCCTAAAGAGAAAGAAAGCAGGATCTTCTTATTGCGAAAGGGGTATTTATTACTTTTTAAATTAATCTAATGAGGCTTCCAAGTCAGCCAACCAAGTTGGGTGGGCACTGCTAATTAAGAGATGCAGGTCTTTTGGACGCTCCAAAGAGGTGTTACTTGTTTACTAGAGATCCACTTTAGAATGTGTTTACCAAAACTCTCTTTTCCAACACTAGAACAAGTCCAACAGTTTAGGTAAAAAATTTCTAAAATAGAGATTAAAATATCAAAATCTCTAAAAAAAATTCACTCCAACTCCAACAACTTCTCTATTTTACAAATTTTTACATTTATTAAGGACTATAATAAATAAATGCATTTATTAAAGGTATTTAATTCTACATTTCTAAAAACTTCATTTAAACTTAATTCTAACATTTAGCATCACATTTGTTGGTGAACTAGTATATGTTACCCATACTCTTACACAACATATTAAATTAAATTAATTAACTAATAATACTTACTTATCATTTATAAAAATAAAATCATTTCAATATGAGTTATGAGTTCAAATGAATATTTTTTAAGTGAAAATTTTATAGACTAATTTTTTAATGTGAATTTTATAGCATTAAATTAGATAAAATTAATTATGCTATTTTATTTATAAAAGTTAACATAGAATTCTGATGTTTTGTTTATCTATCTATATTGATTTTATATAATTAATTTATATATTATATCAAATCATATCAAAATTTTTATTAATTTTTAAAAATAATTATATTTTTATTACTAATAAGTATGAAATTTATATATATATATATATATATATATATATATATATATATATATATATATATATATATATATATATATATATATATATATGGGTGTGGTTCAGGTGTACACACCCCTTAAAGTGTACTTTGTTAACAAATATTATTCGGTGAAATATGAAACATTATTCGGTGAAATTTGAGGCATTATTCGGTGAAATGTGAAACATTCTACCGAATACTGTTATGTTACAAATTATTCAGTGGAATTGGAACAACGGAAAAAGAAAACATAACAGTATTCGGTAGAATGTTTCACATTTCACCGAATAATGCTTCAAATTTCACCGAATAATGTTTCACATTTCACCGAATAATATTTGTGAACAAGGTACACTTTAGGGGCTGTGTACAAATGATCCATACACTATATATATATATATATATATATATATATATATATATATATATATATATATATATATATATATATTATGGGTGACAATGTGGGGTTGTGACATTAAATTCTATATAGGGACAAGTGAACATTAAATTATAGAGATCAACTTCTCTTCCTACAAATTTAGAGATTTTTTCTCTCTCTCCATCCATTTTTCTGTTTTAGATATGTGTTTGGAGAAGTTGTGGGTTGAAAAATTAATTTTTTTCTCTAAATTCTCTCATTTTTTCTATTTTAACAGACTATTGGCTTGCTCTAACTCATTTATCTACTTTAGGTTGTGGGCTACCGCGTTAAAAAATAACTTCAAAATAAAGGAAGAGGTAAATAACACATAAGATTGATAGACTATTGCCGTTCGGTTTCTTATTGGTGCAATTGATAAGTTATGCTTGAACCTGGCCTACAATGACTTCATATTCATGACATTATTCACGCGTTGAGTTATTTTGTTTGACCGAGTTTCCTTATTTATTGCTCACTTATTATGCCTATCCCATTATCCCTAATGAACTCACTTTAGTTTATTATTTTTCCATAAATCCACATTAGTTTATTATTATTTTTAAATATTTATGTAAGAGCTTGAGAATGTCGAGCCGTAGAAGTCATATCCTTGTTCTAATAATTGCAATTTGACATATATTTTTGGTTAAAACTGCTTGTATTGACACTTGACATTAAGTATGGTTGGGCTAGTCTCTTTGTTTGTTTATGGATGTTAGTATATGTATTTAGTGCATGTGTTATATACATTTAGATTTGTACATTTTTAATCCGTTTGGTGACCATTATTTCAATTTTTTTAAAGCACAAACAAATCATGACTCCGTTTCATTTGCCTTAGGATAACGGATCCATGATCTATTCACATATAAAAAAATTATAAAAGATAAAAATGAAATTGTTATTAAAAAAAGCAAGTAAAGCAACAATGGACGCCCGTGTCCACGCACGTACATACACACTCAAAAGCAAGCCGGCAACTTGAAAGGGATCATCCAACCAAAACCCTCGAATTATCCACAAATCGCTCTCAAACTCGTTGATCCTTAAATCAAACTCACTCAAGCAAACAAAATCGATAATTCAGCATCTAAAATCAATGAAATTTCCACTAATCGCTGAAGAACTCCAAGTTCTCAGCTTGCAAAAATAGATCATACCAGGCATGGCCAAAGATGCAAAATTCGTATACTTTTTTGAGGTTGTGATTGGAGATCCATCAAGATTCCGAAGCATGGATTCGAAATTTCTGAATGAAGAATTTGGAACAAATAATTTGGAAGTAGTTTCATTCGAAATCAAAATTGAGTGTTTTTTTAAAATTAACCATATGAAAAATACCCAAAAAAGTGGTGAGCACTTCTGATACGAACCAAAGGATCGATCCAACAAGTTTCAGCTTCGATCAAGCACGAGAACAAAACTTGACACACACGACTCTTTTTTTTTTAGATTTTTTCTAGGTTTATGGAGAAGTAAAACAAGATATGAATTGCTAAATCTAAGAGCATCTCACCCATAGATTTACCAGACTCGCTCTCTCACTAGTCGGCATCTCACTCCCGAGTAATCAAGCCTTTGTTTGAATAACTCTAACAAGCATCTCACCGGAAAGAGTTAAACAAACGAAACCATTCCTCGGCATCTCACTCCGGAATGGGGTGTCAAAATGGCATCTCACCAAATCAACAAAACACACACACTTTTTTTTAAAAAATTATCAATTCAAATCTCATTTCTCATGACAAAGGTTTTGGCATTTTATAGCCATAAAACAAGCAGCAATTAAAACAACAAATTAAAGACGGAAAAGATGAAAAGTTTCTCGGAATTGATGGAGAAAGGTGGCCAGCCCCTTGGTGGAAAATAGAGGGTTGGATATCATCATGAAGTTTTAAAAACCATCATGTTCCATTGAATGAATCCCGTTCAACGCATCTTCATCTATTCCGACTTCATTCAATGCATCGGGAAAACTGTCCTGATTTTGGACTGCTGGATTATTGCAAATTTTGGATCTATTTTTGGATGATTTTGGCATTTTGGTCTTCATGAAAGATGTATCCCTTCAAATTATCTTTTCAAAAAGTAGTCATATACCTTCATCGGACTAATATAGCGCATTTTATGACCGAAACATTAAGCGTGCACCGGAAGAGCTTGAATCACATCATCCTCCCCTCCTTTGAAGAAGATTTGTCCTCGAATCTTGCGTTGCCCTTCAAAAAAATACGATAAGTCCCTGTACGTTAGATTTGCGTAAGGTATCGATGGTCGGTCCCACACGACTCTCAAATCTGCGTTGTCTTTCCAAAAAGGTAGGATACCTCCCTGTACGTTGGATCTGCGTAGTGCACTTCAATGGTTGCAACCGCGACGGCTCTAAAGAAGGATGGGGATGAAAGTGATGGAATCCCATAAAGCTTTGTGAACTTGATGGATTAGCTCTGATACCACTTGATATGACTCGAGGACCGAGATCGACCAAGGCTCGAGCTTTCGAACACTCTTTTTGTGGGGCTAATTTTTGGACTTTTTGGAAACTGGAAAAAGGAATATGTGGATCAAGATTCGTGGGTCTCTCACCCTTGAACCCCCTACACTCGATCTCAATCCTCTCGGAATCTCACTCCGAGGATTTCGACCCTTTGAACTCAATCCTTAACCCGGAAGCTATTAGTGGCTTAACCTAGAATCATAGGAAGCTATTAGTGGCTTAACCTTTAACTCAACTAAACTCGACTTGATTCAAAATGAAGTTCTTACAAGCAATATATAGGTTGAAAATATAGCCCCCAAGCATCTCTAATCGATGTGGGATTTATTTTGATAGAAATAAAAGCATGAAAAAACGTTCAGATTTGAGCTGTTGGAAAGAATGTCGAATTCAAGCATCTTTGAGGCTGATTTAGGAGAAGTGTTCTTCATGGAAGTTGTATCCACTTAAATTATCTTTCCAACAAACGCTCATCGGATTCAATCGGAATTTAATACAGCCCGAAGAAGCCAAAATACCACGGTGACGCCATGCTGTTTTCTCAAACAAGAGTCGATATTCGGCTCCAGCGACAAAGCTTTGTAAGATAAATGAGTGGAGCTCATTGACCACTAGGATCACATCATCCTCCTCCCCTTGAAAATGATTCGTCCTCGAATCCGTGATAGAAACAAGCGACTTCTTCGAACATGCTTCTTCTTCCTTGAACGGATCTTCAATCCCCTCTTCTTCTTGAATCGTGAAAGGCAAGCAAGACGGAATGAATGGGGTGACATCTGATGTGATCTAGCCTTATAGATTTTTCTTATATTTTTCTATTTAAAAAGTATCCCACATCGCTTGTAAACACATAGGAGACTAGAGTTTCTCCTATATATTGTGTAAGGTTTCCCTTTTTTAAAACAAGTTGAATTTTTTAGTTAAAAGTTGAGCACATTTTCTTCCTTTGATTCCGGGTTAAGGATCATGTTTTTGGTGAGATACTAAAAACAAAACCCCTTTGGTGAGATGCCGAGGGTGACACCCTAGTGAGAGGCGAAGGTGTCGAAGGGTCGAGATCCTCAAAGTGCGATTCTGAGAGGATTGAGATCGAGAATGGGAGGTTCAAGAGTGAGAGGCTTGCGAATTTTACCATACATATCTGGTTACTAGTAGAAATATTTATCCCTTCAAATAATGGAGGAACCTCGTCATCGATCCTGCTAGCTCGTAGAGTTCCGAGCACATCAAGTGTGTAACGGCCCAAATATCAATTTTCGGGTTACGTTTCGAAGGATTGTATACCTTCGTTCGGATCTTGCAATTCAAGTACGGGTTGAGTTTTAAAACAAAGTTTTTAGTGCTCAAAGAAGGGATTTCGCACCCTAAATTCGCAATAGGGCCATTGGGTACCCTGAACCTATCCTACTTACCTAAGCTACTCAAAACGTTTTAAGTTCGAAAAGCATAAAGAAGGAAATTTCATAATAAAACTTGCCATGGCATGGCCGGGTCAAAACCAAATACGAGGAAATAAGTAGCAAAAGGGTGGAGTTCAAGTCGGTCTCTCTCTCCCTCTCACTGTGCCATAAGATATCCCCTGCCACAACAACACATGATCAAGCAAGGGTACGGGTACCTGAAACTAACCACGAAGTCAAGGTCAAGCCACTAATGCGGGCCCTAAAGACCTCGCTGAGGACATATAGTATGCCTATACCTAAATAAAGGATGCTCTAATGCAGTGCGGAAATATTAAACATACAAGCATGCTAGCAGTTTATATATATGCAGAAAGCGATTAAAGGGGATCCCGCATTGAATGCCAAGTGGCATGTCCCTCTCCTACTCCTGCACCCATGCTCGTTAGTGCAGGAACCGACCGCGTTCAATGCTATATAGCAACGTCTCATCATGTCATATATCATGTCTCATGTTTCATATGTCATTATTTTCTTTCTTTCTCATGGTATAATATCAGACTCGATTAGGAACAATTAAACCCGATGGAATCGGGTCGTCCTATGACCCTATCAAATGACTCTAAGACTCACAATTTAACGACCATTCTACCATACGCAAAGAGAATACGGATGCTTGGTTAATTGTGCAACCTAAGCATGCTACTACATGTATATGCAGGATGCAACACCTACAAACTATATGACACATCAGGCATGAGGTTCTAACTTGAGTAAGCCCCGGAGTACTTGCCTGGAAGTGCAGAGCAGCAAAATAAGGCAGCAGGAGTAAGCAATCCAACAAATAAGAAATCACCTAGAAATTTCATAAATAATATAAGTGTAAGTCAAATTTACACAAGCACACAGGTTACATATGAAACATATAAGATACACATAATAATATGACCCGTCCATTTCATCATTATCAACATTATCATTTCATCTCCATTTCTCATTTAGTCTCATCATATCTCATAATCTGACATCTTTCTCAACTTGGTAATAATATCATCATTAGTCAACTCAACTCATTTTTATTCCCATGAATTATTCCAATAACTCAAATTACCCATTTTAAATATCAAAACTTAGGAATTCGTTTATTCATATAAATCATTCTCAAAAAATCAGTTTAAATCGCTAAATAAATAAATCAAAGGAAAGATAATCAATTACTTAACCATATAAAGGATCACAATCCAGAAAATATTTAAACAACCTTCACACATTAAAATAATATAATCAATATTCTTAAAAATTAGATTTTAAATATATATTAAAATGAAAAATTAAGTACTCCAATTAATTCTAGTTACATACCTTAAAACCGACCTTTTATATTTTTACATAAATAAAACGACTTTTAAATAATCCATTATCGAATTTAGCTAATAGGTAATCAATATACATAAGCAACTAACCATTATTATATAATAAATAAATAATAAACAAACAATTTAATCAATGAATAATTAAATAAAGAATATTAAATAATGAATAAATTAAATAATGAATAAACCAAAATAATAATTAAGTAAATAACAGATAAATAAATAATAAATAAATAAATAAACACATATTAATAAATAAATAATTAAATAAATAGAAAAACCCGAACCAAACCAAGGCTGTAACCCAAACCGAACCGAACCAAACCCATAAATATTAACCCCAAACCGGTTAATAAGCAAAACCAAAATAAAATAACAAAAATAATAATAAATAAATAAAAAAGGGGACCCACGCCGCTGATTGGGCAAGGGCCCCACCCACTTCTCCTTCGTCAATTTCAAATAGCTCGGCCCCCGCATCTTTTGCTGCTACACCTCGGCGCCGGGAGGAGACGGAGCCTCGTCGGCGAGCCCACCCTCGTCTCCTCGTCCGTTCAGCCCAGGCTCGGCCTACTGCTCACCTGGATCTCCCCCCTCCGACCTCGCCCATACCCCCATGGACCTCACACCCGCTCCCTCGCTCACGCTGTTCACGGTCCCTCCTCGCACACACGGCCTAACGCTCGACCTCACCACTCTCGATCTCCTCGGAGCTCTTCAGCTCGCCCACGCTCGTACTCCACTCACGCACTCCCTTCCCGACCTTGAAGAATGAAAAAAAGGAATTGAATGGCTAACGGAAGGAAAGGAACGAAGCTCACCGAGGTATTCGCGGACGTCAGAGCTTCGATCGGATTTCTGGGCGTCGTCGGAGGCTTTCGATGGCTTTTTGGACCTATGTCGGATGTGAGTGAGTATGGTGGTACGGCTTACCGGAATGTTGTTTGTGTTCGAACGGGGGCGAAGGAGCCTCGATGGCTTGGTGGTGGCGTCGAGAGCCTTCTGAGTTCCCTCGGGGCACTGGTGGAAGTCGAGGGAGATGAAGGAGCTGAGGTGCTTCGGAAATAGAAGGGAAGAGGGTGATGGTGGTGGCGGATGTGTTGAACGTAGTACCGGAAGGAGGATGGTGATGAAGTGTGTGGATTTGAACAATGGAGGGGTTGGTGGAGGATGGAAGGAGGTGGGTTGTTCAGAAATAAAAGGGGACAGAGGTGAGGGCTGGGGTGTAAACAGGAGGCGCTGGTGTAGGCTCAGAAAGGTTAAAGTGAGGGATGAGGGCTGCAGTACAGAGATGGTGTCGGGTGTGGGGTGAAGTTTGCAGCTGGTTGTATAGGAAAAGGGGAGGGGGTCTAAGGGTTGTTGGGAGGTGTCTTAGGGTGGCTAAGGGTGAAAGTCAACTATTATATCCGATAATAAGTCCCGATACCCGTTTTTCGACCTTAACCTGACACGATTTAGGATAATTAATCGAATCTAAATTAAATAACGAAACCCGAAAATATTTTTAAGCCTTGGAAAAATTAAGAGGAATTATTTTGTCTTCAAATTTGAGTAACAAGTTTATGCCGGAATTGTTCGAAAGAATTTAATTCGGTCGTTGGCTTGAGAACGGAGATTTTTGAAATTTTTCGGAGTCTCAGAAATTGAATAAATTTTTATCGAATGAAATTTATGATTATAAAAATATTATTTAAAAATATCGGTCTTTACATCATCCACCTCTAAAAATAAGTCTCGTCTTCGAGACTAAAATCCTTTTTAAAGCAAGGGGATGAAGTTCAAAATTGATGAGTCCGAGGATCACGCCATTGATCCCGTAAGTATCTCATAAGTGCCCCTATGAGATCCTCGCAGTATCTTTGTCATGATCATAATATTCCCAATTGGTCGTAGGAAGAATGTGATATGGGCCCTTATCACAGCCTTACCCTGACTTCTCGGTTACATTATAACTCAAAAGAATCATAGCGTCTCCACTAGGTCTTAGCAAACAATTTATAAGTGCACCTATAAATGCTTGTATCCACTTCGTGGGACGTTATAATGTAAACTCGAATCAAAAAAGTTTCAAAAGGGTTCTCAATTCAAGTTAGTCAAGCAGATTCTCGATCGCGTTCGGTCTTTCAAAATCCAAGTCATTTCTCTTATTTAAGTCTATCAGGTTTCAAGAATTTCAAGAGGTGGCAACATCCACCTCTAAGGGCTAATCCCATATTCCACTTTCTAGGTTCATTCTCAAAGTCAATCTCAACATTCTTTGTTCAAGGTATAACACATCAAGATATCAGCATATCATATACTCATAGAAAATATACATAACTATCAGTCAGATGGGCGTCGTCGGAGGCTTTCAATGGCTTCTTGGACCTAAGTCGAATGTGAGTGAGTATGGTGGTAGGGCTCAATGGTGGTTTGGATTGGAAACGAAGGAGAACGGCTTACCAGAAGGTTGTTTGTGTTCGAACGGGGGCGACGGAGCCTCGATGGCTTGGTGGTGGCGTCGGGAGCCTTCTGAGTTCCCTCGGGGCACTGGTGGAAGTCGAGCGAGACGAAGGAGCTGAGGTGCTTCGGAAATAGAAGGGAAGAGGGTGATGGTGGTGCCGGATATGTTGAACGAAGTACCGGAAAGAGGATGGTGATGAAGTCTGTGGATTTGAACAATGGAGGGGTTGTTGGAGGATGGAAGGAGGTGGGTTGTTCAGAAATAAAAAGGGACAGAGGTGAGGGTTGGGGTGCAAAGAGGAGGCGCTGGTGTAGGCTCAGAAAGGTTAAAGTGAGGGATTGAGGTGAGGGCTGCAGTACAGAGATGATGGCGGGTGTGGGGTGAAGGTTGCAGCAGGTTGTGTGGGAAAGGGGGGGGGGTCTAAGGGTTGTTGGGTAGGTGTCTTAGGGTGGCTAAGGGTGAAAGTCTACTATTATACCCGGTAATAAATCCCGAAACCCGTTTTCGGACCTCAACCCGACACGATTTAGGATAATTAATAGAATCTAAATTAAATAACGAAACCCGAAAATATTTTTAAGCCTTGGGAAAATTAAGCGGAATTATTTCGTCTTCAAATTTGAGTAACAAGTTTATGCCGGAATTATTCGAAAGAATTTAATTCGGTCGTTGGCTTGAGAACGAAGATTTTTGAAATTTTTCGGAGTCTCAGAAATTGAATAAATTTTTATCGAATGAAATTTATGATTATAAAAATATTATTTAAAAATATCGGTCTTTACATCATCCACCTCTAAAAATAAGTCTCGTCTTCGAGACTAAAATCCTTTTTAAAGCAAGGGGATGAAGTTTGAAATTGATGAGTCCGAGGATCACGCCATTGATCCCGTAAGTATCTCATAAGTGCCCCTATGAGATCCTCGCAGTATCTTCGTAATGATCATAATATTCCCAATTGGTCGTAGCAAGAATGTGATATGGGCCCCAATCACAACCTTACCCTGACTTCTCGGTTACATTATAACTCAAAAGAATCATAGCGTCTCCACTAGGTCTTAGCAAACAATTTATAAGTGCACCTATAAATGCTTGTATCCACTTCGTGGGACGTTATAATGTAAACTCGAATCGAAAAAGTTTCAAAAGGGTTCTCAATTCAAGTTAGTCAAGAAGATTCTCGATCGCGTTCAGTCTTTCAAAATCCAAGTCATTTCTCTTATTTAAGTCTATCAGGTTTCAAGAATTTCAAGAGGTGGCAACATCCACCTCTAAGGGCTAATCCCATATTCCACTTTCTAGGTTCATTCTCAAAGTCAATCTCAGCATTCTTAGTTCAAGGTATAACACATCAAGATATCAGCATATCATATACTCATAGATACTATACATAACTATCAGTCAGATGGGCGTCGTCGGAGGCTTTCAATGGCTTCTTGGACCTAAGTCGAATGTGAGTGAGTATGGTGGTAGGGCTCAATGGTGGTTTGGATTGGAAACGAAGGACAACGGCTTACCGGAAGTTGTTTGTGTTCGAACGGGGGCGACGGAGCCTCGATGGCTTGGTGGTGGCGTCGGGAGCCTTCTGAGTTCCCTCGGGGCACTGGTGGAAGTCGAGCGAGACGAAGGAGCTGAGGTGCTTCGGAAATAGAAGGGAAGAGGGTGATGGTGGTGCCGGATGTGTTGAACGGAGTACCGGAAGGAGGATGGTGATGAAGTCTGTGGATTTGAACAATGGAGGGGTTGCTGGAGGATGGAAGGAGGTGGGTTGTTCAGAAATAAAAGGGGACAGAGGTGAGGGCTGGGGTATAAAGAGGAGGCGCTGGTGTAGGCTCAGAAAGGTTAAAGTGAGGGATGGAGTTGAGGGCTGCAGTACAGAGATGGTGTCGGGTGTGGGGTGAAGGTTGCAGCTGGTTTTGTGGGAAAGGCGGGGGGGCGGGGTCTAAGGGTTGTTGGGTAGGTGTCTTAGGGTGGCTAAGGGTGAAAGTCTACTATTATACCCGGTAATAAATCCCGAAACCCATTTTTCGACCTTAACCCGACACAATTTAGGATATTTAATAGAATCTAAATTAAATAACGAAACCCGAAAATATTTTCAAGCCTTGGGAAAATTAAGCGGAATTATTTCGTCTTCAAATTTGAGTAACAAGTGTATGCCGGAATTGTTCGAAAGAATTTAATTCGAGCGTTGGCTTGAGAACGGAGATTTTTGAAATTTTTCGGAGTCTCAGAAATCGAATAAATTTTTATCGAATGAAATTTATGATTATAAAAATATTATTTAAAAATCTCGGTCTTTACATCTTCCACCTCTAAAAACAAGTCTCGTCTTCGAGACTAAAATCCTTTTTAAAGTAAGGGGATGAAGTTCGAAATTGATGAGTCCGAGGATCACGCCATTGATCCCGTAAGTATCTCATAAGTGCCCCTATGAGATCCTCGCAGTATCTTTGTCATGATCATAATATTCCCAATTGGTCGTAGCAAGAATGTGATATGGGCCCCTATCACAACCTTACCCTGACTTCTCGGTTACATTATAACTCAAAAGAATCATAGCGTCTCCACTAGGTCTTAGCAAACAATTTATAAGTGCACCTATAAATGCTTGTATCTACTTCGTGGGACGTTATAATGTAAACTCGAATCGAAAAAGTTTCAAAAGGGTTCTCAATTCAAGTTAGTCAAGCAGATTCTCGATCGCGTTTGGTCTTTCAAAATCCAAGTCATTTCTCTTATTTAAGTCTATCAGGTTTCAAGAATTTCAAGAGGTGGCAACATCCACCTCTAAGGGCTAATCCCATATTCCACTTTCTAGGTTCATTCTCAAAGTCAATCTCAACATTCTTAGTTCAAGGTATAACACATCAAGATATCAGCATATCATATACTCATAAAAATTATACATAACTATCAGTCAGATAGGCACAATCACATAATCAAACAATGATAAGGCACATCTCAGAGCAAGGACCGGACAATACTCACCAACTAGCTCACGAGGTCAAAGAAATGTCCATGCTAGGCTCCACATAAGATGCAAGTAACTCGTCTAACACTCCTCCATAACTGGCCCAAATACTCTCCTCGGTCTCCCATATAGCCTCAGGACCCCGCCTAGACCACTGAACCAAAAGCAAAGGAACCTCCCTGTTCCTGAGCTTCTTAACACGTCGGTCAAGGATCTTAATAGGGTGCTCTATAAAGGTATGGTCGGGCTCAACATGGAAGTCAGAATGATCAAGGATATGGCTAGGATCGGGAACATATCTACGGAGCTGAGATACGTGGAACACATCATGAACTCCAGCTAAAGACGGGGGTAGGGTTAATCTATAGGCCACCTCACCTACATGCTCTAGGATCTCAAAAGGGTCCAATATACCTAGGGCTCAGCTTGCCCTTGATGCCAAATCGCTGGACTCCCCTGGTGGGTGACACTCTCAGCCAAACATGAGCTACCACATCGAAGACGATCTCTGTCCTCCGTCGATCAGCATACTTCTTCTGGCGGTCTTGTGTGACTCTCGTGTGCTCTCTGATGCGGCCAACCTGTCTATCTCTCGGACTAGCTCTGGAAAGGATGTGACTGTATCTACGGGCTCATCCCAACAAACTGGCGACTTGCAGCGCCTCCCGTACAACGCCTTATAAGGAGCCATCTCGATCAAAGAATGATAGTTGTTGTTGTACGAGAACTCAACTAGCGGCAGATATCTCACCCTTTTGTCTCCCCACTCTAGCACACAAGACCTCAGAATGTCTTCCAGTGTCTGTATAGTCCTCTCGCTCTGCCCATCTGTCTATGGATGGAAGGAAGTACTAAACTGTAATATGGTCCCTAGAGCCTCGTGCACATGCTGCCAAAATCGTGAAGTAAAGCGGGCGTCTCTGTTAGAAACAATCCTCTCTGGCACCCCATGCAGACGGACAATCTGTCGGATGAACTCCTCAGCTAATCTCGATGCTGGCCATATCTCCTGTATGGCAATAAAATGTGCAGACTTGGTCAACCTATCGACAACAACCCAGATGGCATCAAACCCCCTAACATCTCGCCTCAGTCCGATGACAAAGTCCATAGAAATGTCAGTCCACTTCCACTCAGGAACTAGAAGTGACCTGACAAGTCCTCCTGGCCGCTGGTGCTCAATACGAACCTGCTGACAGACCTGACATCTAGCTATGAAGTCAGTGATATCTGCTCTCATCCTCTGCCACCAGTAAGACCTCCTCAAATCCTGGTACATCTTATTCGTCCCAGGATGGACAAAATAAGAAGTGGTGTGCGCCTCTCGCATGATCCTCTGTCTAAGATCCTGAGTAGATGGTACCACAATGCGGTCTTGAAATGTCAGCATCCCGTCCTCTCTCTTTGACAACTCTCTGGCTCGTCCCTGAGCCATCCGCTCTCTAAGAGCTACAATCTCTAGGCAATCTGTCTGGGCTCTGCGAATCTCCTTTAACAAATCTTGGTGCACCTATAAGAAAGTCAGTTGTCCGCTCTCTCGCTGAATCCAAACCTCGATACCACTCGATCTCAAATTTGATTGTAGTCGCTCCTGAGCGGTGAGCCTAGCTATCGTCACCTCCTGATGAGTCTTCTTGCTGAGCGCATCTACGACCACGTTGGCCTTCCCTCCAGATCATAGTCCTTGAGCAACTTTAGCCATCGTCTTTGTCTCATGTTCAACTCCTTCTATGTGAAGATGTACTTCAGGCTCTTGTGATCCATCATCACCTTGCACGACATGCCATACAGATAGTGCCTCCAGATCTTCAGAGCATGAACTACAGCTGCTAGCTCTAGATCATGAGTGGGGTAAGACAACTCCCCAGACTTCAGCTGACGTGAAACATAGGCAATAACTCGATCCCTCTGATGAAGCACGCACCCCAATTCGGCTCTGGATGCATCAGTGTAGACAACTAATCCTCAGTCCCATCTGGCAAGGCTAGAACTGGTGCAGTTGTCAACTTCTCCTTCAAAAGATCAAAACTGTCCTGACACTCCACGCTCCACTCAAAAGGAACGTCCTTCCGCAACAGCTGTGTCATCGGCCATGTGATACTCGAGAATCCCTGAACGAATATCCTATAGTAACTCGCCAAGCCAAGGAAGGAGCGGATATCCCTGATATTCTTGGGCACCTCCCAAGCTATTATAGCCTCTATCTTCGCCGGATCCACGGCGACTCCCTCTGCTGAAATCACGTGACCCAAGAAAGTCACCTCAAAGATCCAAAAATCACACTTGCTGTACTTGCCATACAGCTGATGCTTCCTCAGCGCCTCTAGCACAATCCTCAGGCGCTCCTCATGCTCCTCCCTACTCCTTGAATACACCAGAATGTCGTCGATGAAGATAACGACGAATCGATCCAAGTAATCGATGAACACTCGGTTCATGAGCTCCATAAAGGTTGCATGTGCATTGGTCAGCCCAAATGGCACGACCACGAACTCATAATGCTCATAACGAGTCCGGAAAGTGGTCTTCGGTACATCCTCTGGCTTCACTCGAAGGTGATGATAACCGGATCTCAAATCGATCTTCGAGAACACAACTGCTCCCTAAAGCTGATCCAATAAGTCATCAATCCGGGGAAAAGGATAACGGTTCTTCACCGTCGCCCGGTTCAACTCCCGGTATTCAATGCATAATCTCAATGATTCGTCCTTCTTCTTAACGAAGAGGATCAGTGCTCCCCACGGCGACGCACTAGGTCTGATGTAGCCCTTCTCGGCCAACTTCTCCAATTGAGCCTTCAGCTCTTCCATCTCGGTCGGTGCCATCCGGTAAGGTACACGTGAAATTATCCTCGTGCCCGGCTCTAACTCTATGGCGAAGTCGATTTCTCTCTGCGGAAGAAGTCCTGCCAGCTCATCGGGAAACACGTCAGCAAAATCCCGCACTATAGGTACATCGATCATGCTAGGATGCTCATGATCCACCTCTGAGGCATAGCACCAATACCCGATGCATCCCTGAGCCAAAAGTCTGGCTGCTCGGACCGCACTAATAAGCACCCCGTTCCGTTTGGGGTCACTTCCCTAAACTTGGTGCTCGGTCCCGTCATCAGCTAAGAGTGTCACAGTCCTCGTCCGAAGGTTGACGATCGCTCCATATCGTCCCATGAAGTCTATGCCGAGAATGAGGTCTTCTGTCTTCAGAGGCATCACAATCATGTCTGCCGGCCACTCACGCTCTCCTATGCGGACAGGGCATCCTAGGATCTCTCGGCTAATTCTAACCCTAGATCCATCCGGCATGCCTACTAAGAGGGATGGACCACTCATGCAGCTAAGGATCGGCCTAGCAATGCACGTCTCTGCTATAAAGCAGTGTGTAGCACCAGTATCAAACAACATACGCAGACACTCATCATAGAGAGAGAGATGGTACATGCTGCAGTCAGAGTGGAATGTTCATTAACGCGCATCTGAAACACGTGGGGCGGTGGGGGCAACGTGGAACCACGACCTCCTGTAGCTTATCCTCTACCATAACTCGGCCCAAATGGCCTAGCTGAAGTCGATCCTCTACCTCCGTGGCCAGAACCTCTGTCGCCTCTCAATCCTCCGCGACCTCTACTAGGAGCAGAACCTCTCCCCTGACCCTGGGGGTAAGTCAACTATGGGGGTCTAGGAGCCTCTGGAAGTCGGAGAGCTGGTGCAGATGGAGTCCCTCTGCTCTGGGGGCAGTAGTGAGATCTATGCCCTAAAAGCCCACATGAATAGCACCTAGTATCTCTCATCGGACATGCAGCAACATAATGACCCTCCTCGTAGCAACCGTGACAAGTAATGCTCCTAACTCGAACATCTCTACTCGGAGCAGACGATGCTGATGGAATCCTTGATACTCCTCATCCGAATCCTCCTCAGAACCCTCCTCTGGGTCTCATCTTCCATCTGGTCTCATCGAGTCTAGGTCTCTTCCCCTCAGAGCGAGAGGAAGCATATGTAGTTGCGGAGAGGATACGCTGCTGATCGTATAGAAGGACCACCTCCTGGAAACGATCGAATAAGACTGTGCCCAGACTAGAAGCGTGCAGTAGTACAGCTGGTTACAACCTCATCGACAACAATCGAATGCGACTCATGTCAATGGGACATAGGTGTGCACAGTAAACCAGCTCCTTCTTGAACTGGCGGACAACATCAACAACAAAGAGAGACGGGTTGTAGGTCCCACGATAAAATGCCACCTCAGGAGCAGTCTGAGTCCCCGGGGGACTGTACTCCCTCAACATCAAAGTCCGGAAGGCATCATAACTCCACTCAGTCTGCTCCATCTTGTACATGGACCAGCGATCAAAGGCGTCCTTCCGCAGAAGATCCCGTCTAGCTGACGGAACCACATCTCTACATCCTCTCCGGCGTCTCCTGAGAACTGTGGCGGCTTACACTGCCCCATGGCCTTCACCCAGTCGATGCGCTTCTCGGGTCGCGCAACAGCCATAGGAACAGCTTGAGCGGGCTCAGGTGGTATAGGCTGATCGATTGGAATCTGGGCCCTTAGTGCTTCAGACTGCAACTCCCCAAGAAACTCTCGCAATACCTCCAAGATCGCAGCTCGATCCATCTGCCCCGCTGTGGTCTACTGAAGGGGGACCTGAGTCTCGCCGCCCTGAGGTGTCGGAGTGTCAGCGTCGGTCGTAACAATAGTTGCCCTACGACGGGGTCGTCCTCTACCTCTATGCACTGGGCCCCCACACCCAATTTGTTCACCACGTGTATCGGCCATAGTGGCTACAACAGAAGGGCGGGGCTTAACACACAGCATAGAAGCAATCAACGAGAATTAATCAGATCCCCTTCGAGGGGGACCGCCCTCAGGCCCAATTTATGTAAAATCACAGAATTTATCTAGAAGCTGCCCTTCGAGGGGCAACTGACCGGAGGGGCAACTATCCTCTCGGCCTCTACACTCTAACCCATTACTCCAACCACCATGGGGCAAACTCCTTGGAGTCTTCCAGGCCCTCTGTTAAGTACAAAGCTAAGTTTTGCATACCCTTTCCCAAGTCTACATCTAATAGGGATGGTCTATCGCCTTTCTACCCACTCGATTTCCCTTTTTCCGATTTTCATTATTTTAAGTCAAGTTTATTAAGCTTTGTTCATTAATTTAGCCATATTAAATTCATTTTGCCCTTTAAAACTCTTCAAAATCCTTTAAAACATTGGGCAGTTTTTAAAATCATACTTCAACCCATTTGTACTCAAATCGCGCAACCCAAGCTCTGATACCACCTTTGTAATGGCCCAAATATAAATATTCGGGTTACGTTTCGAAGGATTGTATACCTTCGTTCGGATCTTGCAATTTGAGTACGGGTTGAGTTTTAAAACAAAGTTTTTAGTGCTCAAAGAAGGGATTTCGCACCCTAAATTCGCGATAAGGCCGTTGGGTACCCCGAACCTGTCCTACTTGCCTAAGCCGCTCAAAACGTTTTAAGTTCGAAAAGCATAAAGAAGGAAATCTCATAATAAAACTTGCCACGACATGGCTGGGTCAAAACCAAATACGAGGAAATAAGTAGCAAAAGGGTGGAGTTCAAGTCGGTCTTTCTCTCCCTCTCACTGTGCCATAAGATATCCCCTGCCACAACAACACATGATCAAGCAAGGGTACGGGTACCTGAAACTAACCACGAAGTCAAGGTCGAGCCACTAATGCGGGCCCTAAAGACCTCGCTGAGGACCTATAATATACCTATACCTAAATAAAGGATGCTCTAATGCAGTGCCGAAATATTAAACACACAAGTATGCTAGCAGTTTATATATATGCAGAAAGCGATTAAAGGGAATCCCGCATAGAATGCCAAGTGGCATGTCCCTCTCCTACTCCCACACCCATGCTCGTTAGTGCCAGAACCGGTAGCGTTCATTGCTATATAGCAACGTCTCATCATGTTATATATCATGTCTCATGTTTCATATGTCATTATTTTCTTTCTTTCTTTCTCATGGTATAATATCAGACTCGATTAGGAACAAACCCGATGGCACCGTGTCGTCCTATGACCCTAGCAAATGACTCTAAGACTCACAATTTAACGGTCGTTCTAACATACGCAAAGAGAATACATATGCTCAGTTAATTGTGCAACCTAATCATGCTACTACAAGTATATGCAGAATGCAACACCTACACACTATATGACACATCAGGCATGAGGTTCTAACTTGAGTAAGCCCCGGAGGACTTGCCTGGAAGTGTAGAGCAGCAAAATAAGGCAGCAGGAGTAAGCAGTCCAACAGATCAGAAATCACCTAGAAATTTCATAAATAATATAATAAGTCTAAGTCTAATTTACACAAGCACAAAAGTTACATATGAAACATATAAGATACACATAATAATATAACCCATCCATTTCATTTTTCTCAAATCGGTAATAATATCATCATTAGTCAACTCAACTCATTCTTATTCCCATGAATTATTCCAATAACTCAAATTACCCAATTTAAATATCAAAACTTAGGAATTCGTTTATTCATATAAATCATTCTCAACAAATCAGTTTAAATAGCTAAATAAATAAATCAAAGGAAAGATAATCAATTACTTAAACATATAAAGGATCACAATCCAGAAAATATTTAAATAACATTCACACATTAAAATAATATAATCAAGCATGTAAATAATATTCTTAAAAATCCAATTTTAAATATATATTAAAATTGATAATTAAATACTCCAATTAATTCTAGTTACATACCTTCAAACCGACCTTTTATATTTTTCCATAAATAAATCGACTTTTAAATAATCCATTATCGAATTTAGCTAATAGGTAATCAATATACATAAGCAACTAACCATTATTATATAATAAATAAATAATAAACAAACAATTTAATCAATGAATAATTAAATAAAGAATATTAAATAATTAATAAATTAAATAATGAATAAACCAAAATAATAATTAATTAAATAATAGATAAATAATAAATAAATAAATAAATAAACACATATTAATAAATAAATAATTAAATAAATAGAAAAACCCGAACCGAATCAAGGCTTTAACCCAAACCGAACCGAACCAAACCCATAAATATTAACCCTAAACCGGTTAATAAGCAAAACCAAAATAAAATAACAAAAATAATAATAAAAATAAAAAAAGGGGACCCACTCCACTAACTAGGCAAGGGCCCCACCCGCTTCTCCTTCTTCAATTTCAAATAGCTTGGCGCCTGCTTCTTCTGCTGCTACACCTCGGCGCCCGGAGGAGACGGAGCCTCGTCGGCGAGCCCATCCTCGTCTCCTCGCCCGTTCAGCCCAGCCTCGGCCTACTGCTCACCCGGATCTCCCCCCTCCGACCTCGCCCATACCCCCACGGACCTCGCACCCGCTCCCTCGCTCACGCTGCTCATGATCCCTCCACGCACACACGGCCTAGCGCTCGACCTCACCGCTCTTGAGCTCGTTGGAGCTCTCGAGCTCGTCCACGCTCGCACTCAACTCACGCACTCCCTTCCCGACATTGAAGAATGAAAAAAAGGAACTGAACGACTAACGGAAGGAAAGGAACGATGCTCACCGAGGTATTCGCGGACGTCAGAGCTTCGATCATATTTCTAGGCGTCGTCGGAGGCTTTCGATGGCTTCTTGGACCTGTGTCGGACGTGATCTAGTATGGTGGTAGGGCTCAATGGTGGTTTGGATCGGAAACGGAGGAAAACGGCTTACCGAAAGGTTGTTTGTGTTCGAACGGGGGTGACGGAGCCTCGATGGCTTGGTGGTGGCGTCGGGAGCCTTCTGAGTTCCCTCAGGGCACTGGTGGATGTCGAGGGAGACGAAGGAGCTGAGGTGCTTCGTAAATAGAAGGGAGGAGGGTGATGGTGGTGCCGGATGTGTTGAACGGAGTACCGGAAGGAGGATGGTGATGAAGTGTGTGGATTTGAACAATGGAGGGGTTGTTAGAGGATGGAAGGAGGTGGGTTGTTTAGAAATAAAAGGGGACAAAGGTGAGGGATGGGTTGTAAAGAGGAGGCGCTGGTGTAGGCTCAGAAAGGTGAAAGTGAGGGATGGAGGTGAGGGCTGTAGTACAGAGATGGTGTCGGGTGTGAGGTGAAGGTTGCAGCTGGTTTGTGTGGGAAAAGGGGGGGTCTAAGGGTTGTTGGGTAGGTGTCTTAGGGTGGCTAAGTGTGAAAGTCAACTATTATACCCGATAATTAATCCCGAAACCCATTTTCCAACCTTAACCAGACACGATTTAAGATAATTACTCGAATCTAAAGTAAATAACGAAACCCGAAAATATTTTTAAGCCTTGGGAAAATTAAGCGGAATTATTTCGTTTTCAACTTTGAGTAACAAGTTTATGCCGAAATTGTTCGAAAGAATTTAAGTCGGTTGTTGACTTGAGAACAGAGATTTTTGAAATTTTTCAGAGTCTAAAAAATTGAATAAATTTTTATCGAATGAAATTTATGATTATAAAAATGTTATTTAAAAATCTCGGTCTTTACAAAGTGGTATCAGAGCTTCCGGCTAGGATTCCTCAATCTTTTTGTGTTGTTGTCACAAGCATCCACGACCACCCGTTGGAGTTTTGTGTAGGACAAACCAATGAACTGCATTACGCAGATCCAACGTAAGGGGCGTAATGTATCATTTGGAAGGGCCACGTAGATTCGAGAGCTTTTTCGGGACTAACCATCGATACGTTACGCAGATCCAACGTACAGGGGCTTATTGTAACTTTTGGAAAGGCAACGCAAGATTCGAGGACGAATCTTTTTCAAAGGAGGGGAGGATGATGTGATCTAGCCTTATAGATTTTTCTTATATTTTTCTATTTAAAAAGTATTCCACACCGCTTGTAAACACATGGGAGGCTATAGTTTCTCCTATATATTGTGTAAGGTTTCCCTTTTTTAAACAAGTTGAATTTTTGAGTTAAAAGCTGAGCACATTTGCTTCCTTTGATTCCGGGTTAAGGATAATGTTTTTGGTGAGATGCTGAAAACAAAACCCCTTTGGTGAGATGCCGAAGGTGACACCCTAGTGAGAGGCGAAGGTGTCGAAGGGTCGAGATCCTCAAAGTGCGATTCTGAGAGGATTGAGATCGAGTATGGGAGGTTCAAGGGTGAGAGGCTTGCAAATTTTGCCATACATATATATATATCCGGTTACTAGTAGAAATGTTTATCCCTTCAAATAATGGAGGAACCTCGTCATCGATCCTGTGGGCTCAGAGAGTTCCGAGCACATCAGCATCTAACCACTTAGTTGACATGGAATTCAGAAAGATAGGTACCTCGGTTGGCATCCGCTTCTCCTTCATCGAAAGCGCAACATTAGGACGTTGGATGATTTTCTCATCTTTTTTAAGCTCGTGGTTGACCTCTGCAATCTCAATTGGAACATCCTTAGACTTGCCTTCTTTAATCTTAAGGGCCTCGCCCATGGTAGTAGAGGATATCGTCTTTGAAGAGGGAGGTGATGGTGTTGTGGGCTTCGATAGCATCAACCCCAATGAGTTGACGAGTTTTTGAATTTCATGTACTTGTTTCATTGAGTCTTCCGTGAGCTTGCGGATCTCTTGCCAAGGTGGTTCAACCTTCTTCTTATGTCAAGCCTCATCCTCTCGAGCCCTTCTCTTTCGATATCTCCTCCGGAGCTCTTGATCAACTACATCATATGTAGCACCGTCCATGTCGCTCCAATGAAGATACCCATCATCATAGGCTCGAATAGCCCATCGGATGTGCTCTTCGGACAAAGGCTTGAAACTCGTCTTCTTGAACATTTTGACTAGGAAGAAACAACTCAGTTATCGAAAGCTCGATCGACTCAAGTCGATTAGATCTAATACCACTTAAGGATCGATCCAACAAGTTTCAGCTTCGATCAAGCACGAGAACAAAACTTGACACACACGACTCTTTTTTTTTGGATTTTTTCTAGGTTTATGGAGAAGTAAAATAAGATATGAATGGCTAAATCTAAGAGAATCTCACCCATAGATTTACCAAACTCGCTCTCTCACTCGTCGGCATCTCAGTCCCGAGTAATCAAGCCTTTGTTTGAACAACTCTAACAAGCATCTCACCGGAAAGAGTTAAACAAACGGAACCATTCCTCGGCATCTCACTCTGGAATGGGGTGTCAAAATGGCATCTCACCAAATCAACAAAACACACACACTTTTTCCAAAAATTCTCAACTCAAATCTCATTTCTCATGACAAAGGTTTAGACATTTTATAGCCATAAAAAGAGCAACAATTAAAATAACAAATTAAAGACGAAAAAGATGAAAAGTTTCTCGGAATTGATGGAGAAAGGCGGCCAGCCCCTTGGTGGAAAATGGAGGGTTGGATTTCATCATGAAGTGTCAAAAACCATCAAGTTCAATTGAATGAATCCCGTTCAACGCATCTTCATCTATTTCGACTTCATTCAATGCATCGGGAAAACTATCCTGATTTCAGACTGCTGGATTATTGCAAATTTTGGATCTATTGTTGGATGATTTCGGCATTTTGGTCTTCATGAAAGATGTAGCCCTTCAAATTATCTTTCCAACAAGTACTCATATACCTTCATCGGACTAATATAGCCTATTTTATGACTGAAACACTAAGCGTGCGCCGGAAGAGTCTGAATCACATCAGGATCGATGACGAGGTTCCTCCATTATTTGAAGGGATAAACATTTCTACTAGTAACCGGATATATATATATATATATATATATATATATATATATATATATATATATATATATATATATATATATATATATATATGGCAAAATTCGCAAGCCTCTCACCCTTGAACCTCCCAGACTCGATCTCAATCCTCTCAGAATCGCACTTTGAGGATCTCGACCCTTCGACACCTTCGCCTCTCACTAGGGTGTCACCCTCGGCATCTCACCAAAGGGGTTTTGTTTTTAGCATCTCACCAAAAACATGATCCTTAACCCGGAAACAAAGAAAGCAAATGTGCTCAACTTTTAACTAAAAAATCAACTTGTTTTAAAAAAGGGAAACCTTACACAATATATAGGAGAAACTCTAGCCTCCTATGTGTTTAGAAGCAATGTGGGATACTTTTCAAATAGAAAAATATAAGAAAAATCTATAAGGCTAGATTACATCAACCTCCAATGGATGCATTACTTGTTCGTCGTCATCATTTGCGTTAGCCTTCTGGTCATCTCACTCTGTCGCTAATCTCTCCCACCGATCTTGATTCTTGATTCTTGTCTTTCTCAATTCCGCTTTAATATCATTTAGTATTTTTATGTTTTTATTGTGATCATGTAAATTGGTATCAGAGCCTAGTTAATTAAAAAATAATCCATATTTAGTTGTAAGCTAATTTAGAGGTATCTACTAATTGTCCTCATAAGTCTTATCCTCGTACTCTACACTTAGATAGAGATGATAAGCATTTTGGAGCAATTTAAAATGTTATTTCAGATCAACTTATAGATCTAAAAGTTGAAATTAAAAAACTAGAACAATTATATATTGAAATTGGTGGTAAGATTTTTAGAACAGTAAAAGAAACTGGTGAAGTACATCACTCGGCCAATCTAAAAGTCATCAATGAAATCAGCTATCGGATAAGCCTAAAATCAGGTGGTGAAATTAAAAAAGGAGATTCTTTTAAATATAGTAAATAGTTATCCATTTAAAAAATTCAAAAAGAAAAGTTTTCTACCAGGTTTGATAAAAATATAAAGAAAAAAGGTATTATTGTAGAAGAAAATCAGGAAGAAAATCAAATCCTTAAAAATGAATCAACATCCAAAACTAAGTTGGATGACCGAGAATGGAAGCTGAAGTTACAAAAACGTAAAACCATTGAAACCAACTTCATGAATCAAGAAGTTATGAGAGACAATGAGTCGGAAAGGAATTCAGATGAAGAAGTTGTATATCAGAAAATGAGATTAATTAACCTAAAAGACATGGAAAACATTCCTATATCTAAAGTCCAACAAAGGTTAGATGAAATCCTAAGACAAAGAAGCCTAAGGGGAAATGAATCAAAAGAACATAATGAAGCTAGAAGAAATTACAGAAAATAACATGGTTCAACCAGCAACTATAGGCACAGGCTTAAGCCAAAAGAATTTCTAGAAAAGAAAGAAAGATTTGAAGTGAGCATTATGCCAAATCATAGGCCAAATCAAAGAGAAGTTAATCTAGAACCCATCAGGGAAACAACTTATAAATTAAACCTAGATGGAGTAAGAAATAGGCGAGAAATCATAGAATTCTGGAAGAAAAGTATGATGAGTGTATTAAACATGAATGCTCAATTCCTTAATTATATAGAACATAGTTTCTCTAGGTGTATTGCCGATTGGTATGAAGCCATTGGTGATGAAGTAAAGCAAGAGCTTAGGAATTTAGGAAGTCCGGTGAATATGTTCACGTTAATATGTGAATTAATTGAAGAAGAATTCGTTGGAGAAAAGGAAGACGAAGATAAAGAAGCTTTAAAATGGCAAAGAGTATTAAACAACCTCGAAATCTGTAACATGAAATATGTTGATAACTACTTAACAGAATTCGAGAAGTATTATCATAACATAGGGGAAAATGGCACTCATTTACAGATGTTCTTTGATAAACTTCCTGCCCCAATTAATGAGCAAATCAGCGAAGAATAGCGAGAGTTAATAAAAAACGGAAGTAAAGATTCTCTTGGTAACAGAATTTCTTATGTTAGGAATGGGTCGAGAAAAAATGTCAAGATGTGAGAAGGACCTAAAAAATGAAATAACAATTCTTAACTTATTGGGAGACGCCAACAGAGTGGGGATTTAACAAAAGGAATACCAAGGTAGGAGAAACTATAAGAAAAAAAGTTTCAACAAATAGAGAGGTGAAAAATATTACAAGAAGTATTATAAAAAACCATTCTAAAAAAATAGAAGGTTTTTTTAGGAAAGTCTTGTTCTGTCCTGAGAAAAAAGAAAAACTGCAAGTGTTGGGCATGCGGAGAATCGGGCCATGATGATAATGAATGCAAAAACAATAAGAACAATAGGTTAGCAGAAGCCCTAGGTAGTTTGGATTATATCGAACTATCAGAAGATGAAGCAGTAGATCTAGCCCTAAGAAATAATAGAGGGATAATAAAAATAATAGAAGAAAGGTTTGAAGAAAATGAAGAGTCTAAAAATGAGTCAATTGAAGGTAAAGAGATTAATGAAATGATGGAAGGAGAAGCTCTTAGTGAGTTCTCTGATGAATATGAAATGGCCACCTTAGTTCAACTTCAACAAGCTAAAACATCTATTGATGAAGAACAAGTAGAAAAGATGACAAGATCAGGGGTTGATTTCACGATCATTGCTAAGGAACAGTGTGTTAAAAAAATAGTTATTCTCAAAATATGCTAACTATGTGTGTGAAGAGATGTCTAGAGACGTAACTGTCAAGAATAATGAAAATCAAGCAACTGAAGTGAACTTAATTAATTGGGAAAATATTCACAAACACAACAAAGATAAAAAAAATTAAATATATCTTCATATGTGGCATCCAAATAATTATAACTCCATTACAAGACTATGGAAAAGATGTGCAATGCTTTAATTTTGTTTGTGATATTAGACATAAAAGATTTAGTGATCAATGCATTAGTGGAATAGTTTGCAATTTGAGTCAAGGAGCAGTTTCTTGGATCGGTAGACCTAACTATTATGTTAGTATAGAAGATCATTATGCATCTAAATTTTTTGCTATAAAACTATTAACATAAGGAATTAGTATACATAAAGGAACTTGTCCTTTGCAGTTAAAGTGGAAGGTAGTTTATAAACTAGAAAATACTACAAATCCTCCATGAAGATGTCACATAGTAGAAGCTGAAAAACACAAAGTTATAGGTCCCAGTAAAGAAGTTGTACTTGTTAACCTAATGATGTGATCACACCTATGATCAATCAAGAAGCAAAACTTGACGAAGCTCCAAATGACTCATCAAACGAGTTGCCTCTTGGTTCCATCACTCGAGCTCGGGCAAGGCGACTTCAAGCTGACCTTCTTCAAGGACTCTTAACCATTCCCATGAACAATCAAGTTCAAGTACAAGCTTTCACAAGTCTACAACAAATTGAAGATCACAACACGCAGCCCAAGAAGCCCGGAAATGCCTCGGTCCTAGCTGATTATTACGGAGGCAAATCAGATCCAAATTCAAACTTCTCATGCATTTAATTGCACATTGGGAAGAGAAGACATCATGGAATACATCCCCCATGCAGCTGGTGCATTTGTGAAGAGAACAACTTCCAAGATTGCATTTAATGCAAGCCACCTTTTTTCACAAGCTGTCCACAAACTTCCTCTATATTATGCAGCCCTTGTAGCCATTAGAGGGCACGCCATTTATCATCAAAAAACCAGGTTTATATCCTTAGTTTGAAGCTTGAAAACTTCATCTCCTTCGTGAGTCATATCGAAGGTCCGATCTTGTATTTTCGGTGCGTAATATCCGTTTGTACTTGATCTATGTTCAAGAACTTGTGGTGAGTCATATCCACTTGTTTTTGGTCACCTATCCTTTATAAAATTTAGTTTGTTTTTCCCCAAATCTGATTTTTATCATTATCACAAAAATATTCCACCGAAATCTATCTCCATCATCCATCTTCCACCGGTTCGTTCGAGGCTTGTTCCGACTTACTTTGTACTGAGATTTAAGGATCCTCAAGGGGAAACTCATCAAGTGGTATTAGAGATATCTTCAAGGTAAGTTTCTCAAGCCAAAGGGGTACGAATTACCTCTCCATTTTCAGTTTGTTTTGCTCGATTTTCAGCCATTTCTATCCACCCTTGTTTCTGATTGTTTTCCAGCCTACCCCATCATTTTTTTCATCCTTTCTACCTTAATATGTGTGGTTAAGATCTGCAAAAAAAAAGAAAAAAAAGAAAGGAAAAAAAATCAGATCTATCAATTGTTCATGCATTTTCGATGCTTCTATCTAGTGTTCTTTGAGTTTACATGAACCTTCATCCTTCATATCCAAAATTTGAACTTCACCCTTAAATGTGTTACACCGGTTGCACCATTATTCTCCTAATGCTTAACATGTTATATGGTGATTAGCTATTGATGGAATATGCTTGATATGTACGTGAAGTTGAAGTAAATTCAGTTTTGTAGTATTGTTTGTGTGCTTAAAGTTTCTGGAAAAAAAAACAGAAAAAAAAAAAGAAAGAAAGAAAAAGAGAAGAAGTTAGAAAAGCTCCTAAAGTTGTTCTATGTGCACTTTGTGAGCATTTGAAGTGAAAGTTGTGTTGTTGTTGTTTGTGCTAAAAAAAACAAGATATTCTCATCATATCATTAGCTGCTCCAAGCCTTGTTCTTTGCCTTACCTAAATCTTGTTTACCCTTTTCCATTCGAGCATTACTTACTTGATTTTGGAATTTGGTAAATACTCGCCTTTGGGCTTGCCTTGGCTTGTGCTTTTGATACTTTTGTGTGAGTTTCCAGGACAACATCACTAAGTTACATTGCCTCGGCGGAGATAAACCTTGTTCTAGCAAGGAAGAAGCACCCTCACATCACTTGGTTGAAGAAGTGTCGTTTGCATAATTGTGTGCTTACAATCTGAATTTTGAGTGAAGTGAGATCACATTCAAAGTGAGGGAGAGTTTCACCCCCCCAAAAGAAAAATTCATGAGTGAAAAGAATATGAGGGAGGTGAGAGAGAGTTCTTTTGATTTCTAACCCTTACGTGTTTGCATGTTTTTGTGATTTTCTTGGTTCTTCTTTGTTTTTCCTTTTGTTTGTGCATTTTGTGTGTAGGAAAAATGTCTAATGCAGGGAATGAAGGAAGAGCTATCACCCTAGCTGATTTGCAAGCCGTTCTTCGACAATCTAGGGAAGAAGATGTGGCTGCGAGACAACAAGAGTATGAGAGAACTAGGGCTGGCCTATTGAGAGTCCTAGATGAAAAGCTTGATAAGTACTGGGGTAAGTGTCATTTTTCTGGAGAATGTCGTACTCGAAAGCAAGTGCTACTCAATGATCAAGAAGAGTATGAATCCGAGGAGGAGAGCTAAGAAGAGCCAACCTTAGAAGATGAGGAAAAGGAAATTCATGCTAATGCGGCTGTTGGAGAATGTTTTGTGGCGAATAAAGCATTGATCTCCAATGATGCTCCTTCTTTGCCCACTCAAAGAGAGACCCTCTTCCATACTCGATCTCTCATCAAAGACAAGGTATGTAGTGTGATAACTGATGAAGGATCTTGCTGCAATCTTATTGATCGATAGGTTAAAGATAGATTCAACCTCAAATGCAGCCCACATCCGCAACCATACACCTTGAATTGGCTGAATTCCAAGGCACCTCTAAGAATTGACAAGCAAGCCATGATTGCATTTGCAATTAGAGGATATAAAGATGAGACCCTTTGTGATGTTCTCCCCATGACAGTGTGTCACCTTCTTTTAGGGAGACCATGGCAATATGATCGAGGTGTGATCCATAATGGAGTCACTAATGAGCACACATTCCAAATGGAAGGTAAGAAAATTACACTTCATCCTATGGCCTCTCATGAGATTATGGCTGACCATGTAGCTAACTTGGAGAGAAGAAAGGAAAAGAAAAGGCTAGCCATTGGTTCAAACATGGCTAGTTCTCAACAGAATCTCCTAGCTAAGGCAAAAGAAGTGGAGTATGCCATTAAGGGGAGTAAAACATGTTTTCTTGTGCTTTTTAAAGATAAAATGTTTGTTTCCCAATATTTGAATTATCTGCCTCCTTTAAGGGTTTCTACTTATTTGGTGGAATTCATAAAAGCTTTCCCATATGTGATCAAGTACAAGAAGGGAAAAGGCAATGTAGTGGCTGATGCACTCTCAAGAAGGTATTCTTTTATCTCTACCCTAGATGCTAAAATGTTGGGCTTTGCTTTCGTGCGTGAATTATATGCTAATGATGCTGATTTTGGTGAAATCTATCACATTTGCATGGATAAGGGTAATAGTGATCAGTTTTACATGCATGATGGTTATCTCTTTAAGTGTGAAAAGCTTTGCATCCCTAGTAGTTCTATTCGTAGGTTGCTTGTTCATAAGGCTCGTGGAGGCGGTTTAATGGGACATTTTGGTGTTACCAAAACCTTGAATACTTGGAAGGAGCACTTCTTTTGGCCTCGCATGCATAGGGATGTAGAGAAGTTTTGTGCTGCATGTACTACTTGTTTAAGTGCTAAGTCGAAAATGAATCCCCATGGATTGTATACCCCCTCCCTATTCCTCATACTCCTTGGAAGACATTTCCATGGATTTTGTGTTGGGACTTCCTCGTTCCAAAAGGGGGAGAGATTCTATTTTCGTTATGGTTAATCGGTTTTCCAAAATGGCTCATTTCATTGCATGTAATAAAACCGACAATGCTTCTCATGTGGCTGATTTGTTCTTTAAAGAAGTTGTTAGATTGCATGGAATTCCTAAGACCATTGTCTCTGATCGTGATGCTAAGTTTCTTAGTTATTTTTGGAAAACACTTTGGTCTAAACTAGGAACTAAGTTGCTTTTCTCTACATCTTTTCATCCTCAAACGGATGGACAAACTGAAGTTGTGAATAGAACTCTTGGTGCTTTGCTTCGATCTTTGTTGAAAACTAACCTTCGTAGGTGGGAAGAATGTCTTGCTTTTGTTGAATTTGCCTACAATAGGTCAGTCCACTCGGCCACCAAGAAGACACCATTTGAAGTTGTGTATGGCAAGAATCTCATCACTCCTCTTGACTTGGTTTCTGACGGAGGGAAAGTCGTTGATTTACCTCGTCAAAAATAAATCCCAAACAAACAAACTAGTATAAGTAAGGGGTCGAACCCTAGAGAATCAAGTATTTCTAAATATTGCGTATTTATCAATATAAAAAGAAAAGATTTTTATGAATGAAAATAAAAGAAAATAATATTGACAAAAGCAAATAATGGATAGAAGAAAAGCGTTTCCACCTACAAGTTATTGACTTTGGTTGGTTTTATTGATTATCGAATCCTTTTCAAGTTATTTTCTTTTCCTATGAATTCCTCTCGTCTTGGTTTAAGTAGATTAAAAGTCCTACGAGTCCAATTAATCCCTTACACCTCAATGCAACCCTAACACGGTCAAGATTTAACAAAGAGATAGCAAATAGTCCCAAGAACTTGAGCATATAAATAACACCAATTAAACACGGTAAATCAATGTTTAAGATATGTGTCGACTCCCTACATAATCATGCTTCAAACACGAAATCCACAATCTTATGCATGCTACTATGGAAATAACACAAATACGAAAGTATTAAATCCTAGCAAGAAATCAATATTATCAAGGTAGCTAATCAAGATAACATCAATAACATAATCAATATCACACAAAGAATTTGAAAGAATTATAGAGGAAAAATAACTTAAATTAGAAACTCACAAACCACCAACCAAGTCTCAAATGTGTAGGCGAAAACTAGAAAATTAGCCAAACATGGCTTACCTAAGCTCTCTTCTCTTCAATGCTGATTGCTCTACTTGAATGTGTGAGAAAACTAACCCTAAACATCCTATTTATAAGCCTAAAGTTCTGAATAAACAAGGTAAAAGATAGATAAATTAGATAGAATTTCCTAAACCAAAAGATAGATAGAAGATAGACTTTCCATGTTTAGTTCAGCGTCAAATTTCGCTGGCAGCGAAAATATTTCCGCTAGCAGCGAATTGTCTTGGTTGACCTACTGTTGGATTCTCGCTAGCTACTCGCTACCATCTCGCTGGCAGCGAATGTCCATGCCTTAGAAATTTTCCAATACTCTTCGGTTCCGCTGCCAGCGAAGATTTTCGCTGCCGCGAAAACACCTTTCCCTTGGAGCGACTCTAATCGCTGGCTCTCAGGCTGACTCGGCTCACTGGCAGCGAGTCGGGCTCGCTGACAACGAGGCTTGCTAGCTCCAGGACATGCTCCTCTTTGACTCCACTTGCTGGCAGCGAGTCAAACTCGTTGGCAGCGAGTCCTGCTCAGGCACTTGCTAGACATGATATCGATGACTTGATCCACTGCAGCGGAAAGTGATTCGCTATCAACGAATTTCCAGCAGAACACCATCATGTAGATCTTCGAAAGAGCTTTCCAACGCATGCTCATATGCATCGATCGGATATTCGAGGCCTCCAGAAAGTGTGTTACAATTTCAGCTCGCCGGGCGGACAGATTTCGCGACTCGCCCTTGTTTTCGCTCTTAGACCTCGATTTCGTGCTCCGTTGCTCCTTAGGTTGTTCCATGCTTTTTGGGACTTCTTCCTTAAGCTCTCTCAAGTCTCGCATTAGCCTTCCTTAGCCCTGTTCCTCGTGTTCTTTGCTTTGGATATACGAATCTACATAAAACTATCGAAATAGCGTAGATTCCGAACTTTCCCACAAAACGAGCATTAATCTAATTAACACTAAAACATGATTTTATAACAATGAAATGCACATAAAATAATCTATAATGCCTATTGGAATATGCCTTATCAAACTCCCCCATGCTTAACCTTTTGCTTGTCCTCAAGCAATGCAAAAACAAGAGCAAAACCATCATACCACAAATATGATCTTCAAGCACTAACCTTGTCAAAAACAACATCAAATTGTAGGAGACATGAGCATGAAAGTTAACATCATAGCAAGTATATGAGTGGTTCAAAGTAAAAGGCACATCTAGTCCAACCTCACCGGGATAATGTGTTTACTCTCACTCTCATGTGTTTAGGCTTAACAATGTATCTCTCAACTCAATCCAAAATACAAAAAGCTACATAGAAATTGAGACATATATCACATATTCTCCACCGTGGATGCCATCACTTATAAGAAACATCAAGAGGTCTTTTATCAAGGTTGTAATGGGGCTTGGTAAGAAATTAAGGTAGGAAAAATATTTAGGCTTTTTGTGCTAAAAATACGGGAAAAAGGGATCCCTAAGAACAACCGGAAGAGCAATAAAAATCAAATACTTCCAAAACCAAAATAACTCAAACTTCCACTCTCAAAACACTCAACAAATGAACTTTCACTTAACCATACCTATTTTTCTAACTCTCACATACATAATAAAATAAAAGGCTCTTTATTCATTCTCTTTTTTTTTTCTTTTCCTTTTCACTTTTTTTTCCTTTTTATTCTTTTTTTTTCTAGAGCCAAAAATACAATAATGCACAATGTGAGGAATAAAACCAAAATTACATAATCATCCAAACTTGTAACTCTCTTAACAATATTTTCTTTTCCACTCAACTAAATCAATCATTTACCAACTCTAATCCCAATTCCCGAATAAGGTAAGGCTTATCATTGGCTAAGGATAAATTTTGTGGAGCTTCAAAGAAATGGTTAAGGCTCAAATTTGGCTACAAGCAAAGGACACATATGTAGGGTGGATATGGATAATAATATGGCTAAGAAAATCATGCCTCTATCATTTGAAACTTACAAGCAATAGACATATAAATTCGGCCTCAAACATAGATAACAATGTCAATCTCAAGAGGTAATTGCATAAGGAGAGTATAATGTCACAGAAGAAAGCAAAAGGGAATAAATATGATAAAAATCCCTATAAGGCCAAAATTTCTCACTAGGACAAGTTTTTGTTGGATTTCAATAATGCCCAAGACTAAGAGTCATACTTTGCTCAATTGAACTAACAAGTCATGCTCCCATAAAAATTATCTCAAGTAGGTGACAAAATTAGCCAATTTAAACATATCATAGAACATATATGGTAAAACTCATAAAAAGAAAATAGAGGACAAACTAATGTAAGATGAGTATTTGAATAACACATATATGCAATGTATGATATTTTTGGATTTTTTTTTATTTTTCTCAATTTTTTTTCTTTTTTTTCAATGCAATAAAATAGCGAAAAAATAAACACGAATGCATAACAGAAAAAATCAATATGAATGCATGAATCTATGAATGCAACCCTCCCCAACACTTAAACGCTTCATTGTCCTCAATGAAAATCAAAGACAACAAATCATAAAAAATATGAGAGAAAAAGGGTAAAGAATAACTAAAATTTTGGGAAAAGTTTTGGTGGAAAGAGGATGAAGATTGACAATGACAAGCTTGGGAGAAGAACAAAGACGAATGAATGAAGCTTGGGCATGCGTCGCGGGCGCGGTTGATCAGGCCACAGGTGCGGCTAGTGCTAGCTTCGGACATTGGGCATCACTACAGGATTCGCTGTCAGCGAGTATTGATTCGCTGCCAGCGAATGAAATCAGTTCCTATATCATCTTGGCTGTTGGACTCGCTGGCATCGAATTCCATTCGCTGGCAGCGGATTGTAACGACCCTGATATAAATATCCGAGATACGTTTCGAAGGTAGGATACCTTCGTTTGGATGTTGCAATTCAGGTACAGGTCGAGGTTTCAAACCTCTAAAGATCAATATTCAAAGCGGGGATTTCGAACCCCCCAAGCAATCAAGTCGCGGAAATTCAATTCAAATGAAAGTAAAGCGGAAGCAAAGTTTAGATACAGGTGCCACGGCAGAGTCGGGTCAAAACCAAAACATATTGGGTGATTGTCATTTTATCAAGCTAGAATAAGTGTCGGATTCTTCAATTCGCCAAAAGATTTCCTCGTCACAGAAGCAAGGAGCAACAAGAGCGGTACCTAACACTATCCATGAAGTTAGGCCCGGTGATCGCCTGCGGGTCCTCTGACCGCGCTGAGGCCACATAACATGCCTATACCTAAATAAAAGATGACTAATGCGGTACAAGATTTAAATCACACTATCATGCCCCTAGTATATATATAATATGCAGAAAAGAACTGTAAAAGGCCCAAGACAATGCCAAGTGGCATATCCCTCTCCTACCTCTGTACCCTTTCTCGTTAGTGCAGAGACTGGCCAGTTCGGTGCTATAGCATAGCAATTTCCTCGTGGTGGTGCACTAACCACGACATCATCATATCATATCATATCATCTCATCTCTTGCCCGATGGTGCTGGGCTATCATATCATATCATATCATATCATATCATATCATATCATATCATATCATCTCTCGCCCGATGGTGTTGGGCTATCATATCATATTGTAAGGACTGAATGTATTTTATATTATTATATTAATATATATTGAGTAAATAAATGATTATTTTATTCAATCGGTAGAAATGTGGGAAAACCCGTCCTCGAGCGTAAGTTTGATTTTAAAGACATTCCGGCATCGTTTTGAGAATTTAGATTTTAACGGATATAATTCCGCCTTCGAGCTCCGAGTCTGATAAAATTTATTTAATTCCGTTATATTGAGATTCGTAATTTAAATCTTATTTAATTTGATTTAGTCGGGATTCGGTCGGGCGAGCGGGTTTCGAGATATTTATCGGGCATTCAAAATATCTTGTGGGGACCAATTCTATTTTTTTTTATCTTTTCCTTTTCTCTCTCTCTCTCTCTCTCAGTTGCCGTTGGGGGACCAGCCTAAACTGCTTGTCCTCATTCTCCATTACATAGCCCTCTCCCTCATTCTGATTCACCCCCTCACAGCAGCCCTCTTCACCCTTCTTCTTCTTCTTCAGCAGACACTTCCTCCTCCTCTTCTTTCAGGCCAAAGCGGCCACAGGCTCAACCTCCTCCCCCATCGAACAACCACCCACACCAACACCACCACAGCTCCTCCACTCCTCCACCACGCTGCCCTCCCCTTCTTCTCCTCCGTTCCCATTGCAGCCGCGAGCCAGGCTCCCCTCCCATCCCCTGCTTTCGGAAGTTCCAAGCACTCGAGCAACCCGAGTCCTCTCCCCCGACGCCCGGAGACACAGCCAGGAAGCACCGGAGCCGGAGCTGTCGGCCCTTCTTCCTCCTTTCCCTGTTTTCCCGATTCGAAGGACGGTGAGTTTATCATATCCATATCATCCCGACGTGATTTACTTAGTATATTGCATCGTCATACTAGGGCACGGATAAATATGTCATATGCTAGGATGTCGTCTAATTCATGTCCTTCATGTGAATAGGTTCATGATAGTGTGATAGTTCGGTTCTAGTATCACGATAGAGTGAGTCCCTTACTTGATGGATACGTGTATAATTTGATGCCAACGTGCCTTTTATGCTACGTAATTCCCAGTACATGTTATGATGATGATCTTTAATGTGAATTCGTAGTTGTATAACATTCTGTATCCATGCTGGTCATATTGCTTAAGCCCCGTGATATGCCTTTCTTCCTCTCATGATTATATGTTGTCATCGCATGTCTACTTGGCCTATTGATCGTAGGATTGATTAGAAACATGAACCACATGATATGAGTCTATATGATTGTTGCTTCTTCTGAAGTAGGTCCATGATAGTGTGATCGACTCTTCCTTATATGAATGCCTCATATGATGTGCTCTTTAACATGCTAGCCGATGATGCCTCGATGCTTATCATTCATCTTGTGACAAGAATCTATAGCATGCCCACCTATTCTGCGATTAACTGTTGTTGATTATTCTAGTAACTGCTATGCGTTAATTGTGCTAAGTGAGAATATGGTAGTGTGAACGAGTCTTAATAAATACATGTTCTATCCTAGTATACATCAATTTGAACTCCTGTCCTCATATTCTAGCCATGTTGCTTAGACTTGCTCTATACCTCGTTGCGTTTTCCTCTCGTACCACTATGTCGTTGAGATGTGATTGAATGAACTCTTGCATACCGTCATATTAACTAGTCAAGTGCATGTATGTACCATATGTTATATTGAACCACTAGTAACATGTTGAGCCCTCGGTTGTGACTTGTGTGAATTCTACTTTGCCTACATTATTGTTGATTCACCCTTGAACTAGGTACCTGATAGTGTGGCTCATTCCTCTTTCTATTCTCTAACATGTTTCACTCGTCCTGATGAGTTTAATGTTGAATCCGATGATTGACGAGTTTCCGTGATGATCAAACCTAGCATGCTTACATGGTAAAGATGTCTAATACTCTATGATGGCTTCTCGTGCTTGTATGAACCTATGACTTGACACCCCGCTTAATCACGCACCACCCTATATCATGATTTTTGCATCTACATGACGCGTGGATATCGGGATGACCCTAGTTGAATTACTCTAGTGGTACTCATGTTCGATGTGTGCTATTAGTATCATGTGGAGCTTATGACTTCCAATATGACATGCTGAATGATTTCATATCATGCTTGTTCTATAATGTGACAGCTATCGTACCATATATGTACTCTATGATGGTTCGTACCTAGCATGATTATAATCTAGCACCCATGATGTCCTTCTTGTACTTTTGATGATGCCTCATGTTTCGTGAATATTATGTTGAACTCCTCTAAATGACTCTTGACTATGCTTGTATCACATTATATATCGCTAGTATCATATAGGACCCATGCTCTCTAGATATATCTCGTTATATGATTCCGTGCCATGCTTGACCTAACATATGATCATTGTGAGATAGTTACTATGTTGCCCTTTATATGATCTCGTATGATGCATACACCAAACTTGTACATTGTTCATATATGTGATAATTGCTATTCTACTCTTATGTGTTCTCGTATGACGCTTCATCTGATTGTTATAATATACATTGCCATGATATATTTGGACTCAATTGTTGATGTGTATACCCTGTTCCTACATTGTTCATATACATGATGCTCGTCATCTTCATTAAATTCCGCATGACTTCAAGTCATATATGATCATTGCTGGTTCCGTCTATCTTGCTCGAAGTTACTTGGCATATCTGTTTCCATGGAATACTAGAATGTTAGCTTGTTTCACATGCATCAGCGTAGGACTTGATTGTGTCTTTGATATGAATACGAATGTTTCCCCCGAGATAGGTACATGTTAGTGTGGATTGATGTGATTGATATGCTCCATAATGAATTCGTGTGTGTTGTCACAATTGTGACCCTAGAGACTTTCTTAAGGGCATCGTTACTATTCCCGAGTCGGAGTCTTGTTTCTAGTCGTGTCGTCTTTAGCCTTGGCCTATTCCTTCTCCGAAAGAAACATTGGGTCGTCCGCTACTGTCACTTCCCTATCTCCGCTAACTTAAACTCATACGCGTTATTTTTTGGATGAGCGACCGCATGGAAGACGAATAGTGATAGAGTAGCGTAGCGGAAGCGTGGGCTCATAATCCACGGGCCTCAGGATCGATAATGTCGACGGAACGAGCTCGCTTTGAGGATTACGATTATTGATTACGATATGACTTGCAGGAGGGAGCGTCCTCTATTCGAATTGCTAACCCTTTCTGAGCTTGTTGATGATGATATTGCACTGACCTGATGTGAAAGCTGCTTGTTGATGTGATGATATGATTCGATGCCTTACAGTCCTAATGTGTCTTGATGACTGGATGTGATGCTATTCTGAGTTACTAAGCATGATCTAAATTCCTTTCCTATATAGTATGAAATGCAAATGCCAAGAATCTGAACTATTTATTAGCTAAGACCATGATGAAACTTGCTAGTTTGAATTGACCTTATTTATATATGGTGTTATGTGATAATCTCGAGCATGACGGTAAATTGAGACTTTTGATACTTGTTGCAATGCTTAATGATGTTAGTTGATATGATGTAGTCCTTATGTGCAATAATGTTCATGATTGCTTCTTCTTTGAACATGTAAGTGAGGTCCTTTTTGGTTGAGCGGTCAAAGAGTGGAGAAAGGTTTTGAGTGTTTAGAATAATCGACGGTGGTAAGGGAAAGTTGCAGAAGAGGGGTGTTGACTTAGGTTGGACCGAGTGGGTTCGGGAATTAAGAGGTAATGCTTGAGGATTTTCGACGAACTCCTAGGTGAATCTTGGGTGAGAGTATGGTTAGGAATAGGTCGGATAGGCGGTGGTCGAGGAATCTTACTAGAGAATGTGCGGTTAGCAGGGCATGATGCTTGTGAACTCTTGGGAAGTGTGGAAGTATAAGAAATGGCTTTTAAGAGTAGGGAAGATATAGTATGAGAGGGCCTCGAGTGTGAGGTTAGAGATAGTAGTTGGATTCTTAGAGGTGGATTGCTAGTAAGAGTCTTGGTGGAATGAGGGGCGAGATTAGGGTATTGAAATGAATTGAGACTTCTTTTGAGGATGTTACCTGAGCTGATGTTGGTGAATCTAGATGAGGCTGGCTTTGATGTAGGAATTGAAATCGAGCGAGCGGGGTTTGCGTTTATTTTGCCTGGTGATGATGTGAAAGCTTTCTTGATTATGTGATTTATTAAAATGAACTGGCATGATGTTAGATAGCGACCATGATAAACCTGATATGACCTGATATTACATGTTGATATGCAATATTGAAACCTAGTTGACAGTGACAAGTATTATCATGAAATAGTGGTACATTGCTATCCTACTATATTGTTCTAGAAGCATGTTATGATGTGTTGTATGAATCATGAAATAATGATATGTTGCTATGTGAGAGCATGATGTTATATTATGATCATGAGATGTTAAATGATGAATATTGATTTGGATCATGAATCTGACTTATTTATGTGAGATAATGGTGCGTGATTGCTAAGTGTGCGATGTTGAGATGCGATCGTGAGATTTGACTTGTAGTAGTGTACTGATTCCATGACACCTAACCTCTTTGATCTCTTGACATGTGTGCTGGCATGATTATGAGAATTCGATGATACACTTGTGATGCCTTCGGTATGATATAGATACACTTTATGACTCGTGATATGACGATGAGATTTTGTTGTTGCTTTTGATGTGTTTGAAAGAATGGTATGCTTTATGTTATGGGTAAACATGTTATGCGGTTACGATATCGATTGATTTAGATTATCATGATTGATGTTGAGGATTGCCATATGAGAGGTGGTTGATGATGTTATGAGTTGATGGGTTGGTTTACTTTTGTTCATGTTGAGTTGTGAATGATGATGGAATGATTTTGGAACTTAGGAAGAGAATATGGGATTAGCCCTTAGAGGTGGATGACTCCACCTCCTACCTTCTGAATTTGATTGATTGGTATGTGTGAAGCTGATTTGGTTTTCGGAAGAGTTTGACGAAATCTTGATTTGGGAGGATTTGATTTGATTTGGTGTAAAGTTGCTTGATTAAAAAATTGAATTTGAAGATTTTGAGCGGTTTTAAAAATGGCCAACTTGGGGTTTTAAAGAAATTGAGAGTTTCAATGATTTGGATGACAACATTCCCCTTTACAAAGCGCTTTGAGAATTTACGAAATGGATTTACATTATGACGTCTCACGAAGTGGATACAAGCATTTTATAGGGGCTCTTATAGATTGCTTGCTAAGACCTAGTCGGACGCTATAATGCTCTTGGAGTTGTGACACTTCCGAAAAGTCGAAGTGAGGATGTGATAGGGGTGCTTATTACACACTCGACAAAGCCCATTTGGAGATGTCACGACCGTGACCAGGATGTTGTGAGAATCCCGGAAGACGCAACCGAGATGATTACAAGATCCTTGGATATGGTCATCGGACTCACCGATTTTAAAACTTCACCCCTTTGCTTTAAAATGATTTTAGTCTCGGGGACGAGACTTGTTTTTAGAGGTGGATAAATGTAAGGACTGAATGTATTTTATATTATTATATTAATATATATTGAGTAAATAAATGATTATTTTATTCAATCGGTAGAAATGTGGGAAAACCCGTCCTCGAGCGTAAGTTTGATTTTAAAGACATTCCGGCATCGTTTTGAGAATTTAGATTTTAACGGATTTAATTCCGCCTTCGAGCTTCGAGTCTGATAAAATTTATTTAATTCCGTTATATTGAGATTCGTAATTTAAATCTTATTTAATTTGATTTAGTCGGGATTCGGTCGGGCGAGCGGGTTTCGAGATATTTGTCGGGCATTCAAAATATCTTGTGGGGACCAATTCTATTTTTTTTATCTTTTCCTTTCCTCTCTCTCTCTCTCTCTCTCTCTCTCTCAGTTGCCGTTGGGGGACCAGCCTAAACTGCTTGTCCTCATTCTCCATTACATAGCCCTCTCCCTCATTCTGATTCACCCCCTCACAGCAGCCCTCTTCACCCTTCTTCTTCTTCTTCAGCAGACACTTCCTCCTCCTCTTCTTTCAGGCCAAAGCGGCCACAGGCTCAACCTCCTCCCCCATCGAACAACCACCCACACCAACACCACCACAGCTCCTCCACTCCTCCACCACGCTGCCCTCCCCTTCTTCTCCTTCGTTCCCATTGCAGCCGCGAGCCAGGCTCCCCTCCCATCCCCTGCTTTCGGAAGTTCCAAGCACTCGAGCAACCCGAGTCCTCTCCCCCGACGCCCGGAGACACAGCCAGGAAGCACCGGAGCCGGAGCTGTCGGCCCTTCTTCCTCCTTTCCCTGTTTTCCCGATTCGAAGGATGGTGAGTTCGTCCTCCCTGTTTTCTGCTCGAAATCTTCGTAAAATCGCACCTTTTGACCCCATGTCTCCGATCTAGGCTGAGGAGTTGCCTCTTGAGTCTCCGACAAGGCCAAACGAACTCCGGCAAGCCGACCACCTCGGAATCATCTCGGTGAGCATCTCCCTCTTCTTCCCCTTTCTTGTCGATTCCTTGCTTCTTGGGTTGTCGGGGTGGGTCGTCGGAGAGCGGATGGGGGGTCAGGGCAAGCTTCCATCGCCGCCGGCAGGGGCCTGTTCCCCTTCTTCCTCCATTGAAACTCCTTTGTCGCACTGTGAATTGGGGAAGGTGGGTTCACTTGAACCGGTTCAGTCCTTCTTTTCTTTCTTTTTCTTGGCCGGTTCAGCCCTTTTTTCCGGTTCACTTAACATCCCATCTGGTTTCCCCCTTGGGCCGGGTTCTGGGCCGGGTTCTGGGCCGGATTCGGGTAATGGAACAGGCTGGGTTTGAATCCGGGTTGGACTGTGTCCATTTTCTTCTTCCTTCGGTTTGGGCTGGGTGGGTTGTTTTAGTTATTGATATATAGTATGTATTATTTATGTTATGTGTTAAGTTATATTATGTGATATATTATTTTATATATATGTTATATATTTATATGTTATATTATATGTTAGATGTTTTTATTTTTTTTCTGATTTTAGGAAAATGAATTTATATATTTATATATTCTGAAATTATTAATATTTATATTTAAAAAGGTTTTAAAAGGGGTATTAATTGATATGGTGTTATAAATATAATTATGGTTATTGTTTTGAGACTTTATGAATATTAAGTGTTAAATTATTTTGATATTAGAATTATTTTGGGATTTGGTTATAATTATAATATTCTGGAAATTTATCCTTATATATTGTTTATTGTTTAAAAATAATATTGATTGGATTATTTGATTGATGCATTTTATGAGAATTTCAATATGTAAGTTGGGAATTTTAAAGTGATTGTTGGTTTTGATTTATAAAATATGAATTGTGAACAGAGGATTATTTTGATGATTTAATATTGGAGTTTATTCATATAATGTTTTGAAATGAGAAACATGCCGGAATTGTTTTATAATATGATTTTTGGAAATTGGTCTTAAGGTTTAAATGTGTGATGTCGGGTTTTGACTAAGTACGATTTTAAAAGAATTATTTGATTTTCTAAGTTGAGTTCTTTGAGAAATTGTTTTGGAAATGAGATGATGATATGAGATGAACCTGAAATGATAAAATAAGACGGAATGATCTGAAATGAGATATGAAAAGAGATGTATGATAGTTAGGGGCGCCTTGTGTGAAATAGGTAGACTCATGCATTTATATGTTATTAGGTGTTTGTGAATGTTGGACGTTGCTTGCTATCGGTGATTCATTTCTTGGATTCTGCTCTGCCTTGTTCTCTGCTGTTCGGCTTATTCAGGTAAGTTCCTTTATGGGCTTACTCAGATTCGAAAGAGATTACCGGCTTGTGAATGTATGACATACTAGGTGTTGCATAAACATTAAAGCATGCCATGTAGTATCATGCTAGGTTGCACTTGTGATTGAGCATTCTATTTCTTTACACGTATGAAACAGAACGGTCGTATCTGTGATAGTCCTAGAGTCTTTGCTAGGGTCATAGGGTAGCACAGCCCCATCGGGTGCCCTGTCTATCGAGTCGATATGAGCATGATGATAGCCCAGCACCATCGGGCATGATTTATTTATTTTAATTTAATTTATGTTATGATGATGAGATATGATGATGAGATATGATATGTTATAGCATCGAACCGGTCGGTCTCTGCACTAACGGAAAGGGGTGCAGAGGTAGGAGAGGGACATGCCACTTGACATTTTTTGGGCGCCTTTACAGTTATTTCTCGCATATTGCAAATTAGGATCATGCTAGTGTGATTTAATTTACGCATCTGCATCATCTTTATTATTAGCGTATGTGTATGTTCGCTTGCTGGACAGAGCGTGTTGGGGCCTCGGTCTGACCCCACTCGCACTCATTGTTTTTAGGTATGATTGCTCTCTGTTTATATGGCGTGGGAAAGTCCCTCGGCGATTGCAAAGAAATCTGTCTAACCCCGCTAATCTGGCCATCCGACTTTAGAATTATGTTTTGGTTTTGACCTGGCCTTGCTGTGGCTTTTGTATCTAAATCATATTTCCATTTCACTTTCGTTTAAACTGAATTTATGAAACTTCGACTGATTAGAGGTTTGAAACCTCGACCCGTACCTGAATTGCAACATCCGAACGAAGGTATCCGACCTTCGAAACGTATCCCGGATATTTATATCTGGGCCGTTACACATATCATATCGACTCGATAGACTCAGGGCACCCGATGGGGCTGGGCTACCCTATGACCCTAGCAAAGACTCTAGGACTATCACATATAACGGCCTTTTTGTATTCAAACACACAAAGTAAACACATGCTCAGTTCAATGCAATCCTAGCATGATACTACATGGCATGCTTTAATATGCAACAAAACTACACATTACATGACACATTAGGCAGGAGGTCCAGGTTACTGAGTAAGTCCCGTAGGATACTTACCTGAAGATGCAGAACAACAAGATACACAAGCAAGGGCCCAAATGCAAGTCCAAAGCAAATCCAAAAGCAATACACACCTATCATCAAGCCATTTCCATAAGCTATCAGACCAACATTCATACACACGAACCCAAGTTCTCAACATCCTCAAAACCGACCGATAGTAAAACCATTTTCTAAAATCTTTCCGATACGATCAAATCGACTAAAATCATTCTTTCAATCAAACCCATTGATAAAATCATACCAACCATATTTTCAAACTCTTAAATCCCAAATTAAGTCAACTCATATTCAAAATGATTTCTCAACTCGTACTTGGCCAAATTCCGTCATTAAACATTTAACTTTAAAACCAATCTCTCAAAATCGCATTATAGAAATGATTCCGGCATTTTAAATTTCGAAATAAATCCAACTTCTCAAACCCTTTTTACAAAACATTAACTCTTAGTCAACTTGCAAATTTATACTATTAAAATAATTCCGGCATAACTTACTTTATTTAAAACCATCATCTTAAAATTCACCTTTATAAAACCTTACATGAAATAACTCTTCTCAAATAATATTTAGCCAAAAAAAATACAACACCAAAATTAAATCATCTTTACTCATCATATTTATAATTCAATTCAATAAATTATCTCAAATTTCCTAACATCACATATTAAAACCCCACTCGATTACATATTCCAAATAATCTCACTTTTAAAACCATGTAAAATAATATATTAACATTTTCAGAAAATATATATATATATATATTCCTAAAATCAGAAATAATATATAAAATAACATATATATATATATACTAACATAACACATCACATATACAAAATAATAATAACAACCCAACAGCAAGCCCGAACCCAAAAACCAACAGCCCAACTCCCAACAGGTCCACAAGCCCAAGCCCGGAGTAATGAAAGGAACCCAACCCTTACCCGAAAAAGCAAAACCGGATCCAAAAAGGGGAAGAAAGAAAGAAAAGAAGGAGAGAAGAGAAAGCCCAATCCGGAAGTCATGACCCGGCCCAGATCCGAGACAAGGAAGTAAGAAAGGAATCCGGACCAAATTAAGAAAGAGACCAACCCGACCCGTTAGGAGGTATTCGGGTCAGGCCCAACCCGAAAAATTAGGCCCAATGCTTCATCTCCTTCCCAAACTAAGAACAGGGCTCTGCAATTTTGACGGAAAGAAGAACGGAAGAGAAGGAAGATGAAGACCCGACCTCCGATGGCCTTTCGGCCTGAGATTCACCCATCCCAACTGATCCCCGATTCCGACCACACCCGTACAAATAGAGAGAAAACACAGCAAGGGAGAAGGGAGGGAGAGAAGGATTACCGTGATCGGAGTTCTCGCCGGAAGATCTTCGTCGGAGGCACGATTGGCTTCGATCGAACTCGTCGAGAGTGGAGGGGGCTCCGAGATGCCTGGGTTTGACGGGAAAGATCATAAAGGAGGACTTTTAAAAGATCTTAAGTCGGAAACAAAACGAGAACGTTACCGGCCTCGCAGAACAGGGGAGGAGGGGAGATGGTGTGGTGGTGGCTCGGCCTCGGTTCGTAAGACAGGGGCGCAATGGTGCTTTGAGGCTCGGTTTCCTGGCATCGGAGGGCCCTAGCTGCTGCTGCTTCGACAGGGAGGGAGAGGAAGGGAGTGGAAGCTTGGGTTTCCTTCCTCGGCAACACAGGGGAGGAGGCTGCCGTTTCGGGGATGCCGGTGGCGGCGCTTACTGCTCGGACATGGTTGGGGAAGGGCTGGCTTTGGCTGACCCAATCGAGAAGGAAGGGCAGTGAAAAGGGAAGATGGGGAGAGGATTTGTGGGTTGTTTTTGTCTCCAAAAGGAGGAGAGGAGAGGCAGATCGAGGCAGAGAAAAAGGGATGAAGGAGGGGGAATGGGTAGGTGTTTGGATAAGGGTTGGTACAAGGTGAGCTGGGCATTGTAGTTTTTACAAGGTGTATGTGTGAGTGCAGAGAAATGGTGGAGTGAGCTGAAAGAGGGGGGACCACCGAGAGGGAGGGAGGGAGAGAGAGAGAGAGAGAGAGAGAGAGAGATAGAAAAAAAGAAAATGAAATTAGGAGAAGAGTGGTCCCATGGTCTCAAATTTGAATTCCGGACGTCCGACCGCAATTCCGCTCACTAAAACAAAACCCGGCATTCAAATTCGAAACCCGCTAATCCCGACTCTATCAAATTCCGACTAAATCAACTTTAAATTGAACTTTCAATTAAATTTCAAGATAAACGGAATTAAATAAATTTTTATCGAAACTCGGAGCTTGAAGGCGGAATTAAAATCCGATAGAATCTAAACTCTCAAAACGATGCTGGAACGACTTTAAAAATCAAAACTTACGCTCAAGGACGGGTTTTCTTCAAACCTTATAACCCGGATAAAATAATATATTTTATATTTCTATAGAACAATAATATATTACTATATAAAATATATTCAGTCTTTACATTTATCCACCTCTAAAAACAAGTCTCGTCCCTGAGACTAAAATCATTTAAAAGCAATGGGGAGAAGTTTGAAATTGGTGAGTCCGAGGACCATGTCTAAGGATCTTGTAATCATCTCGGTTGCGTCTTCCGGGATTCTCACAACATCCTGGTCATGGTCGTGCCATCTCCAATCGATCTTGACAAGTGTGTAATAAGCGCCCTTATCACATCCTCGCTTCGACTTTTCGGAAGTACCACAACTCTAAAAGTATTATAGCGTCCCGACTAGGTCTTAGCAAGCAATCTATAAGCGCCCCTATAAAATGCTCGTATCCACTTCGTGAGACGTCATAATGTAAATCCAGTTCGTAAAACCTTAAAGCGTTTGTAAATGGAAAGATTGTCATCTAAATCATTGAAACTCTCGACTTCTTTAAAACCCCAAGTTGGGCATTTTCAAAACCGCTCAAAGTCTTCAAATTCAACGTTCAATCAAGCAGCTTTACACCAAAACAAGTCAAATCCCTTTCAAATCAAGATTTCGTCAAAATCTTCTAAAAACCGAATCAGCTTCTTGCATACCAATCAATCAAATTCAGAACGTAGGAGGTGGAATCATCCACCTCTAAGGGCTAATCCCATATTCTCTTCCTAGGTTCCAAAATCATTTTATCATCATCCTCAACTCAATATGCACATAAGTAAATCAACTCATCGACTCATAACATCATCAGCCACCTCTTATATGGCAATCTCAACATCAATCATGATAATCTCAAACAATCGACATCTCAACCGCATAACATGATTACCCATAACATAGATCATACCATCCCTTCAGAACACGCCAAAAGAAATCACAAAATCTTAACATCATACCATGAGTCATAAGTATATCTACCTCATACAGAAAGCATCACAAGTGCATCATCGAATTCTCATAACTTATTACGCAAGCACACATGTCAAGAGATCAAGGAGGTTAGGTGTCATGGTGTCAGTACGCTACTACAAGTCGAATCTCACGATCGCATCTCAACATCGCCATACAAGTGGAACCAGTCATAACGGATTTAGCATGTCAATTCAAACATTAGCATGGTAAAGGTAGTCATAGCAGAATCTCATCATAAGGTCAACATACTAATATCAATTGTCAACACATTAACACGCTGTTGAACAAAAATGCGCGAATAATTGCAAAACATATTTTATTTAATTTTTAGAATTTGAGTTTGACCCCTTTTGGTTATCCTCTTGATTTGAAGTTGTATCGACACCATGACTTGAGTGGTTTTGGTGATTTAGGCTGCACCCGAATTTTAACGGGTTGCCTACGTATCTCTTGGAAGAGAATTAAGCCTTACGTAGTTCAGAGTGTTAAAACTAATTTAATTTTTCAGCTTGGTGATTGAACTCGACGAGCTTAAGCTTTATGTTAGGAATCAAATCTTATGTAGTTCTTTCGAGAACAAATTTAATTTAATTTGAGCTGGGCGACTGAATCCGATGTATGTTGAATTTTGATATCGGACTTCCTACGTAACTCGTAAAAGAGCATCAAGTCTTCACGTAGTTCTTTTTAAGAACCGTTTGATTTTCTTCGGTTTGACGATTGAACCTGACGAGCTTAAGCTTTATGTCAGGTGGCCTACGTATCCGACGACTCGGAATCAAATCTGTCGTAGTTCCTTTAAGGAACAAATGATTTAATTTTAGTTAGACTTTGACCTCCTTTTCATTTTAAAGAGAATTTAGAGGCCGACGATTGTACCCAATATATTTTTAGGATTTAATATCAGGTTACCTACTTGGCCGATAAGAGACGTCAAGTCTTTACGTGGTTCTCTTTAGAAGAACAATTTGAATTTGGGGAATTCGATTCGGAAGAAATTTGATTTGAGATTTCGACTCCGTTTTGACTTAGAAGTACATTTTGGGATTGACTCACTAGAATAAATTGACAATGAATTTTTACGAGTTTGACTTTATAATTTTGTCAAAACCAATTTCTAATTTGTGCCAATTATGATTTTTATATTTTAGTGGGTAAGTTTTGTGACAATTTCTTTCTTTCTTCTTTGTGTTTCAAAGGAAAGAAATGGGCCAAGCCCAATCACCAAGCCCGTGTGTATATGTTCGGGGTTGACTAACAATCAAAGGCTCATTTTTTTTACAAGCCAACAGACTGCCCTCAACATGAGCCCAATTCAATTTTATTTTTAACTGAGCCCTTTGTATTTTATAGCCCAATCTGATTTGCTTTTCTTTTTTTTTTATCCTCCCTTGATCAACCCAATTTCAACAATACGCATTTTTTCCTTCCTTCCTGTTCATCGTCTCTTTCCTTTCACCCCTTTGTTCTCTCGACAACAGCGCTCTCCGATCTCGGGCGGCTGGACGGAGGAAGGCGGAGCACGGGCGGAGCACGGACAGAACGAGTCGCGCTTCGTCACTCCGAATCGAAGACTCTCCGAACTCAGGTACGGTTCTAGGGTGGTCTTCTTCTCTATTCTTTCTTTTTTTTTTTAATATGAATTTAACCCAAAATTTCATGTTGAATCCGATTTTGGGTGATTCTTGGCTCAGATTTCAAGTTTTCATACCAATCCCCTTTTCAATTGAGCTTCAATCTTTATGCTTTATTTGGTTGCGATTTTTAGGGTTTTTAATTGGTGCGATTTGGGGCTTTTTTGGATTGATTCGTGGTTTGGAAATTTTTGTTTAGGACTGTCGAAGGAAGAACTATGAGGGGCTTTCGGTTCAGGGCGATCCACAAGGAAGGGGTAAATCAAGGCTTTGCACGCATAAGAGGAGTTCCAACTCTGGGTATGTTTGAAGCTCTTTTCTTTTAGGAACTTTAGCTCTTAAATTTCAGAGTTAGGATTAATGCGATTATTACTGCCTTCTTGATGTTCAAACTGATGTCCAGCTGCGTGACTAAGTTCTGTGATTTTTTTTCCTTCTTTGAAGTTTGTGGAGTTTAGCTTTAAACGACGATTTGCGCCTCTGGATTTGGTTCAATCGGGCCTTGGGCGATTTGTAATTTGGGATTTTTTTTATTTGGAGACTTTTGGATTTAGGATAGCCTGGACGAAAAGAGCCTTTTTATGTTTGAACATAATCTGTGACATCCAGTTTGGTACCAACACCTCCAGATTTCATTATCTTCCATGTCTGTCGCAGCCCTTTTTACTTTTTCTGTGTATGTGCTTCTGACAGTACTCAATTTGATAGAAGTTTCACTAATTTATTTGGTTTGGTTAGGAGGGAAATTGATTCCAATTTCATTATCCGACTGCAGTGAATTTTGCTTCTTTTTGCATTGTTTGAACCGAATTTGTCTCCTGCAATTTGTATGCTTGAGTTTGTATGCATTGAGTTGGCTAGTTTAGGAAAAAAAATCCAGCAACATTTCGCCCTCTTTTAGGGCTTTTGGATGATTCCGAAACCCAGGCCACGAGAAAAGCTCGTAAGGTTTTCAAGGGCGGGGTTTCGAGAATCGATTTAGGCAGCGCTTCGACTTGATTTAGGGCAATGTGATGACCAGAAACCCAGGTCGTGAGCGAAAGCCAGTGACTTTGCAAGGGCGGGGTTTCGAGAATCCGTTTCGCCGGCGCTTCGATTGATTTGAGGGTGGTTTGATGACTCCGAAACCCAGGCCGCAAGCGAAAGCCAGTGACTTTGCAAGGGCGAGGTTCCAGGAGTCAATAGGAACCAATGCGGAGAGAACTACCTTGTTGCTTTTCTTTGTGGCGATGGATTTTTCTTTTTCTGCAGCAGTTTTTTTTCCTTTGGCCTTCTGTTTGCTCCCGTCTGTAACCCCCTTGCAGTCCAAAATCAGACCCCTTTTATAAGGAAAAATCATATACAGCTCAACCCTACTTTCCTTCCCCTTTTACTATTGTTATGTGTACTCTTGAGGATACTCTTGCCTTCCCAATATACACGTACAGTTGCTGGATTCCCTTTAGGATGATCTTCTTCCCTTTTTTTTCTTTTTGAGAATATAATATCCTATTAGGGTTGATTTCACAGCCAGTTGCACGCCTGAATTTCCAGCCGTCTCCCTTTTTTTTTTTTAAATTGCTGATCTTTGTTAATTTATTTATTCTCAGCAATGTCATGGGCTGGATTTCTTTGCTTGGACATATGCATCGGGCCTTGACTTTAAAATGCCCAACACCATACATTTTTTCTGTGTGTTATTTTTGTGACGCTATCCAGTTAACGTCGGTTTATTCTTTTGCAGCTGAATAATTTCAATCAACCACTAGCTTTCGAGGATGGGTCCGTCATCATTTACTGCTGAATCGGTGAGAGGCCATCAACGGGTCTTGATTTTTTTTTTACGTATCAACCACATGTACTCAACAGTCGACTTTTGTAACATCCGAGACTTATTGCTCGCAAAGTTTATATTAATTGACAATTATTTTTATAGTATAATGTGTTCATCACCTTTTGGTGTATTTGCTTTCGAAGTGCATTTGGATTTTTTTCAAAATTCACCTCGAAACAGATGCCCCCGAACTTTGAATTTGTGAGAATCTTACCGAACAGATTCAAAGTTTGCCTTTTCTTCTCGATCCCTCGACCTTATTTGATTTGGTCTTATATTCTGATATTTCTTTCAGGGAATCGAAATGAATGCTTACGGAGATGCCCCTCCTGAAAGAGCTTTCGGAAGGAACAACTTGGAGCTTTCATACGGGCCACTTTATCCAAGGTCCCTCTCTATTCGAGAGATTGACGTTCCTCGGCAGATTCCGTCACTGAAGACCTGGATTAAAAAAGAAAGGGTTTCTTAAGGCTTTTTGAGGTTTACTTGTGATGATGAACGTGATTGTGTATACACCGATAGGGAATTTGGTAAGCCATTCGATGGTATCTTTCTTGACAAGGTTCAACCTGGTTGCGAACCTATCGGCAAGTTTCGTGTTGACAGTGAGTTTTATCCCATTCTCAAGGACTTGTTGTCAAAGAGATTGAGGTGGGGTACAGATTTGAGCTTTAGCAGACTAGCCACTTTCACGTCTGGTCTGTCAGATTGGACCGAAAGGATAATTCATCAGTATGAAGATACTTTGTGCTTTGCCGAGATTTATGGACTCGTGGCGATCTCACGTTTTCCTTAGATGTACAACAAGGATGTATGGAGAGCTTTTTGCGAGCTTTGGAGCCCTTTAACCAACACCCTACACCATGCAGGTGGTGAACTCGGGATTTCTCTTCATGACCTGAAGCAAATCGCAGGCCTGCCAATTCTTGGTGACCCTTATGAGGAATTCCTACCGCCGAATGAGCAACTATCCGACGAAAGTAAGTTTCCCCCTACTGTCTTGGAGCTTCTGCGAATTCACGCTGATCTTTGTGGCCGTTGGAAGAAAGACCAGATTTTTTGGGAGGAATGGATAGACTATATCTACAGAGACGAGTGGAATGTTTCCGCTTTCGAGGACACCTCTAGTATTCAGTTGCGACCGAAACAAGCCACCCGCAAGGATTCTGTACGGTATCTAGAGAGGCGATGTACGGCAGATCTGCCTCCGATGATTGTAAGTCATCAAGGAGAACTAGCTGCATTTCTTGCTCTCCTGCTAAGTAGATTTGTTTTGCCGCAGACCTCCCAAGTGGTTCGTCCTGAAACCTTCGTCATGGCATGATTCATGGCACAAGGTGCACGAGTCTCTTTGGCACCCACAGTTCTAGCTCACATTTACCATGGCCTCAATAAGATGGCAACACATCCAACCCATCCGGGTAGAGCAAACCCTAGCTTTGGGATTCACTTTGTGGTCGGCTGGTTGTCAGAATATTTCCCTTGCTTATATAGATGTCATGATGATAAAGATTTCCCCAAGGACTACCCTCTCCTCAAACGTTGTATTGGACTCCAGGTGGAGGATTAGACTCTCCACAAAGCCAGACTGATACTAAGACATCACAAGTATGTTCGCTACCGAATTATACCCTTTGGGGAAAGAGATGACTTAGATCGAGTCGATGCTGGAGGGCTTTCAGACATTGATTTCGAGCGATTGCTTTGTATACGCTCAGCTGTATTGCCTGTTCGACTTGGTCGGACTCTGGTTTTGGAGCCCTACTACCCAAATAGATTTGCCCGTCAATTTGGCTTCGATCAGGGCGCTCCTACAACAATTTGCGGTTCAGCTTTCCGCTCAGAATTGGGAGATCGTTGAGAGATATTGCTAACTACTACTCTCGTTTCTTTCGAAGGAACACTGGTGAAGTTTTTCATATACCTAACTACAACGTTCATGGAAAGTGTACTCGGGGCTACTATACTTGGTGGGTGGCAGCTTCCGCTCCCTATTTGAGTCAATCAATCCAGAAGGTTAACGTAACCTTATCAGGGAAGAAGAAGACTCTTTTGAGAGAGCCCATTTATGTAATTGAAGACGTGAGGAAAGTGATCAGTGGATTCAAAGGCCTTAGAAGGCCTTCTAGAGTAGTCGAGCCCCCATCCGATAACCCACTAATGCCGATGGAGATAACAAGGGAAAATTCAGAGAATCCCCTAATTCCTGTGAAGGTACCTAGGAGGAGATCTGAAAGTCGTTTGAGGGATGATGTCCACTTTAAGAGGCAAAAGGCTAGTTCGAGCCCTACATCGTCAGGAGAGTTCAGCGCTGCAGACAAAGGTACAATGCTCTCAATTTTTATTTATTTATTTATTTCTTCTGACTTTGCATTTGCATCAGAGTACGTCTTTGGCACCAATGATACATGAGACTTGATTAGTCCCATCGAACAACCTCTAGTCGATGAGGCGGATCATGCGGCTGACGATGATTCTGATTTTGAGGTTAGTTCAGAATATGACATTCATTTCGGAAGGTCTCCTTCGCCTGATATAGAGTTTCCATCCCCAGCGGCTCCGACCCAGGATGAGATCATGCCCATTACAGAGTCCCAGTACTTGGAAGAGCATAAGGGTAGGGCGCCATTGACATTTTATTATTATTATTATTATTATTATTATTATTATTATTATTATTATTATTATTATTATTATTATTATTATTATTATTATTATTATTATTATTATTTCAGTGACATTTATGATTTTGAATTTGCCTCAAAATCCGTCTGTTGATGTAGGAGGGTCACTCTACTCAGACGACCAGCCTTCGACAGAGGAGATTGACTATGAGGTCAACCAGGAGCTTGACTTTGATGTCAGCAAGCCATCTTCACCCGATCTAGAGACTCCACCCTTGGCGCCGACCTAGACTGATTCCCAACTGCAACCCTTAATACAGGATTCTTTTGACGCAGTTTCGATTAAGAAAGCTCCTGAGAACCTTCAAGCTTTACTCCCCGCTTCTGTGACGGGTTCGGTCCGTGACTTCCTAATTTCTGGTGTCAGGGAAGTGGTAGGTATACTTTCATCTTCACCGTCACCTCGTGCTTTACTTGCCAAGAACTCCCAGGTGCTTGATCTTTTAAGGATGCTACACAGCGTAGCGCAGAAGGCTAAGGTTGACCTCTCTTGGTTCGTCACAACTGTCGAAGGGGTTCTCCATGATGTCGAGGCTTCTTCAAAACTTGGGGATGATACAAACGATGAGATCGTTGAGCGTTTGTCAACTCAACTTGCTCAACACACCTCTGCACTTGAATCACACCAAGCTCGAGTTCCTTGTTTGGCCCAAAGGTCTCTTGATTTGCAGAAAAGGAGGGAGTCACTCTTACAGTTGAAGAAGCAAGTTTGCGAGGTAAAGGCCAGCATCGACTCTGATTCTGCTACCTTAGAAGCCGACAATATACAGCTGCAGGGCTTCATTAAGGAGGGCGAGGAGAAGATCAGGTTGCTCAAAGCCGAACTTGACCAAGCGGGGTTTGTGAGGATGACCGAGCTCAAGTTGATTGAAGAACGTCGTCATGCTTGGATTAGCGAGCTAACTGTTTTCTCTCCTTCCCACTGAAGCATTCAGAAATAGCTTATTGTCTAGTTTAGGGTTGAACGGTTCATTGACTTTTGCTAATTGTCGTTAAGGATTTTGTTTTTCACCCTTTTAGAATGTTTTTATTTACTTTCGCCTCCGTTTGCTCATTTGTTTGATTCTTTGAGTATACACACATTTTTTTTTATATATGGGCTAATACTATTTTTCATGTTTTATCACCCAATTGCAATATGATTCATGAACTTCAAAATAAAATTGAAACACCACATCATACGGCCAAAGAAGACGGAGTAGACAACTCAATGCCTTTAGAAAGTAACACAACAGTGTGCAAGCATATGTTCCCTTCAAATTCGATAGGGACCAGCTGGCATTGCATTTGTTTTTGGGGCTGCACTTAACATTTTTGGACTAGCTAAGCTGCCTACGTACCCTCTTCATGAGGGATCACGCCATTCGTAGTTCATTTTAGGCACCCTTTTCTTCACATATTTGACAGGGTGCTTCGGTTTCGGACTAATTTCAAGTCCATCCTTCTTCGTTTATTGAACTGTGATCTTTTTTTTACCACATCACTCAAATCGTTTGGGCCCACCTTCTAGGAAGGGTTTCCCAAACGCTTCGACTATCATTTGCGAACCCAGTGTTTTTTTTTTTGCGACTGAATTTGACGTATTTTGGTTGTCAAACGTCCTACGTACTCCTTGTTGGAGATCAAGTCATGACGTAGTTCTAGGCACTTTCACTCTAGAGGCTTCACGTGAAATATTTCTTCACGAATTTTCCATTCACGCAGGAGTATACTACTTCGCCTTCGGCATCTGAGAGCTCATATGCCCCTTTAGGGAGAACTTTGGTCACCACGTAAGGACCTTCCCATTTTGCCTCAAATTTTCCCTGGGATTTTCGGTTGATCACAATTGGTCGTCTGATGGTAAGGACCAAGTCACCAACAACGAATGAGCAAAATTTGACCCGTTTATTGAATGCCCCAGCCACTTGGGCTTGGTAGATTTCAAGTTTTTGTTGTGTTGCTAGCCGGTGCTCATCCAATGCTTCGAGCTCGGCCAGACGAATCTTGACATTCTCTTCCGGGTCGGTGAGCTGAACTGCAACTCTGAGAGATGGCAACTGAATTTCTAAGGGCAGAACAGCTTCGGACCCAAAGACTAGATTATATGGCGTACAACCAGTCGATGTTCGCGTTGTTGTCCGATAGGCCCATAATGCCTCCGACAACCGTTCATGCCAATCTCTTTTGGATTTTGACACCATCTTCTTTAGTATCTTGCATAACACTTTATTAAATGCTTCAGCTTGACCATTTGATGATGGGTTATAGCTTGATGAGAAGCTATGCTTAAACCCAAATTTCTCGCTCAACTTCACCAGCATCTGATTTTTGAAGTATAGAGCATTGTCTGAGATGATTTTTGAAGGAACTCCATATCGATAAATCAAATGAGTCATTATGAAGTTGGCGACTTCTTTAGCTCCCACTTCTTTCAATGGTATGGCTTCTGCCCATTTTGAGAAGTAATCTGTAGCAGTCAGGATATACTGGTGTCCTCGAGAGGACGATTGATGTGCGCGCAAATTGCCATATTTTCTATGCACATATGAATTCATTTTGTTGTCTTTTGCATGCACATTAATGGGAAAACATGGGAATAGTGTAGTTTATGCTTAAATGTCAAATATATGGGTTTGCACGAGTTTCCATGTGATTTCGCAGAAAACAGGATGAAAATGGATGAATTCAGAAGAACGGAAAAGGAACTCGAAGTCTTCTGAAGAGGTCGAAATCGACTAAAGACCTCGACATCGAGTACATCGAGACATAGGAATCGAGCAGAAAGGAAACAGAGCATCTCGACACAGAAGAGGTCGATATCGAGTATACAGGTCGATATCGATGCTGTCAGATCGACCAAGTTGATAGAAGTCGAGTAGGAGAAGGAGAAGCTCGAGATAAGATTTTGGAGGGGTCGATATCGAGGTCCAAGGGTCGATATCGACCATGCCAGCAGAGGAATTCGACTCCGATTTTGATAGAATTATATCCAATGCTTGCAATATCTATCCAAAGGTCGAGATTTCCTATCATCAACATCAGATTTATCATGAGGAGGCTGATTTCACCAAGAAGTTTTAGCTTTTACTTTTTATTTTATTTTATTTATCATAGAGAATAAAGATAAGGTTTCGAGTCCTTGTCGTCATCTACAAATAGAAGCCAATAGGGCTGAGTTTAGGTATTCCGAATTCAGTTTGAGACACAATTCAGTTGCAATAGAGAATAGGGAGAGAGAGAGAGGTGGCCGAGTGGAGTTGTAAAGCGAGAGCGGAGTGGCTTGTTCGGTTGTACTTTCTTTCGGAGTTTCAATTCAAAGTAGCTTTCTTTCAATAACAATGATGATGATATGCATGATGAGGAGCGAGTAGTCAACCCACTTCTAGGGTCGGGGTGAGCCCGACGATAGCAATGTGAGGTAAGTGCATCAAAGGTATGACTTTTATGCGATTCCGTCTTCTACCCCATGCATGATCCTTTGCGAAAGTTAGGGAGATTCATTATTTGCATTATTGAAGCGAAAGCCACTCGTATTGCGAACTTGAATTACTCATGAATTGGATAGTAACTCTTAGGAATTATGCGAAAGCCTCTAATCACCTAAGTGTTGATAACGAAAGTTATTTGACGGAAAGACATAAAAGTTCATATTTTTAGCATAAAACTTGCATTGTTATCGTTGTGGCATAAAACCCCGACTTTGGAAGCCTTTTAATTAATTAAATTCTTCATAAAAGTCTTAGTTTTGCTTCTGTTCATCTTCCCTCTCCATTCTATTTTCTTCGGATCCTTTTCCGACAAATTGGTTACAAAAACAGTTTCTGTGACAAGCATCGAAATCGACCTTAAGGGTCGATATCGAGTACTAACATCGATATCGAGGTCTCTGCTCGACGTCGACTTGCTATTTTGTCTTCTGCAGGAACTGCGCTAGGAAATCGACCAGAACTGAGGTCGATATCGACCAGTATACTCGATATCGAGTGTCTGCTGAGGTCGAAAGCATTGATCGTGAGTACAACAAGGGAAGCGCTGACCTACCTCCTCGTGGATTCGATCCTGAATTACCCTACTACTACAAGGGAGGGGATTCTTGTATTATTTGTTTGGGACAGGGAGATAGTCTAGTTGTGCTTTATTTTATTCTCCTATTTTACATACACCTCCCCCTTACCAGTGAACAAATTGGCGCCGTTGCCGGGGAGGCAATCAATCGCCACCTAAGTTAATCACGATCTTTTTCTAAGCTTATTTTGCAGGTTTATGCGACGTTCTGATCGCGGACCTATCCTGTAACCAATTGACGAGCCTGAACGTTTCTACCATCTTCGCAACAAAGCAATTCGCATCATGGCTGACAACGAGACGCAGGCTGAGATCATAGAGCGGTTGAGAAAGGAAATCGAGGACCACAATGTTACAATCGCTGCTGAAAGGGCCGCTGCTGCTGCTGAGCGAGCCCGTGCTGATAGGGAGGAGGATGCGCGCAGACAAGCCCAAGAGTGGCTAAATCAGTATCCACAGACGGCGATGCAATACATGCATCCGCCCCTTCATGTTCCTGAATCTGCCATTATAATTCCTCACTCCAATTATGAACTGAAAATTAACTTCCTATCTGAGATTAAAAGAAATACTTTTGAAGGAAGACATAATGAATGCCCCCTGCAACACATCTCTACTTTTATGGATTTATGTGAAACAGTTGCTGATGGAGTAAACTTAGAGTATGTGCGACTAAAATCTTTTCGATGGTCTTTGGCAGGAAAGGCATTACAATGGCTTGAAAGTTTGGCTCCACGATCGCTAAGGACATGGGCGGAGGTGAAAGATGCATTCTTGAATAAGTTCTTCCCACCTTCTAAAACGGCGATGCTACGACAAAGGATCACGGCTTTCAAACAAAAGCCAGGTGAAACCCTAGCACAGGCGTGGGAGTGCTTCAAAGACTTGCTGAGATCATGCCCGACGCATGGGCAACTTCCATATGTCATCCAAGAGATTTTTTATAACGCCCTTGATGCGCCGAATAAGGAGAGGATCAATTCATATACCTCCTATCGGTACATTGAGCTTACACCAACGGAGGCATGGGAGACCATTGAGAGGCTTGTGAACTTTGACAACACCTATGGGGCTGCTGCGGCCTATGATGCAAGGCCTGCCCCATCTATGCCACTATATGAGCCTCCAAGGGAGATAGATCCTGAAGTACGACAACAATTCCATAACGATCAAACACGCCGCCTTCAAAAGCAAGTAAGGTTCCTGAGCAACAATCAACCTTGTCAGGAGTGTGGTTCAATAAGGCATAACACCAGTGCTTGTCCACATACTGAGCAAGTATCCATGGCGGAACAACATGAAGAGGTCAAATGGACGAGAGGCCCCTATGGAGGGGGCAATCAACAAAATTGGGGCGATCAAAGGTTCTATCAAAGGGATCCCCCAACCTATAGGGCACCAGGGCACCCTGAGCGGGAGACTAAGAAAGATGACCTGCAAATCATCCTTGATGAGATGCGGAGGAACCACGCTGAGTTCAAACAAGCCAATAACTCCGTCCATACTCAGCTGCAGGGCATCAATTCTAGACTTGGGGAGATCGACGTTTGGAAGCGCAACATGGAGACTCAAATGAGTCAATTGGCGGAAGCAATGCCCAAAGCGACCGGATCACTCCCTGGATCCACTGTGCCCAACCAAAAGGGCAAAACCACAGGTCATATCGCGGCAGTAAACCTAAGGAGTGGGCGTCAATTACAAACGCCCGAGCGAAAAGTGGAGGAGAAGGAGCCAGAACAGACGTCGATATCGACCCCCCCTGTCGATAACGACCAAGGTGACATCGATGTCGACCCTCCTGTCGATGTCGACCCTAATTCTGCGTCACCACAGAAATCGACTCTTCCAGTCGATATCGACCCCACTGCTGCCGATATCGACCTCACTACAGCCGCAGGAAGGAAGAAGGTGTTGCCATTCCCAACTAGAAAAGTGACTAAGGACCCAGCGGAAAAGAAGTTCCAACGGTTCGTGAAGATGCTCCAAGGACTTAATGTCTCTATACCATTCACAGAGGCACTTCACGAAATGCCATCTTATGTGAGGTTCCTTAAGGATATCTTGGGTAAGAAGCGATCGCTCTCTGAGATCGCAGAGGAATGCAACAGGTTGGAGCTACCTCAAAAGCGGGCTGACCCAGGTAAGTTTTCTATCGCTGTAGGTCTAGGTCAATTCAAATTTAATGCTTTAGTTGACTTGGGCGCTAGCGTTAGCATGATGCCACTAACCATTTGGCACAAGGTAAAGATAGGTCCTCTGGAGCCCGTGGATGCAAGATTATACATGGCTAACAATACCGTAGTTATTCCAACTGGGATAGTGACAGATGTGCCAGTACAAGTAGGCAAATTCTTTGTCCCCGCTGATTTCCTAGTTGTTGACATAGCGGAGGACCCTGCTTGTCCAATTATTTTAGGTAGGCCATTCTTAGCAACCGTCGATGCCAACATTAGCGTGAAGAAAGGATTGCTCTCACTCACAATTAGTGATGAAGTAATAGAGTATTCCTTCAACAAGACGGTGCAAAGTCAAGGGCCAATGGAGATAAAAGCCATCAAAGAAGCCCAAGTAGAGGAAGTTGAAGCAATCTTGAACGAAGGAGCTCAACAAAACATCGAAATCGACCCAGGTAAGTCGATATCGACCACTAATGTTCAAGATTCTGTGACAGGTCATAAGTAGGGGGTCGACGGAGGAAAAGAGGAAGCATCGAAATCGGGGTCAAGGGTCGATATCGACCACACCCTATCGAAATCGACCACCATCAGCGCTGAGAAGAGAGGCGAGGAGACCTCGATATCGACCTCTGCACATCGACATCGACCTGAGCCACAGACGGAGAAGAAGGTAAGTCAAGGTACGGATTCCTCTTGTTCAATTACAATAAAGGACTTATCATTATTTGGAAGAGGTGTGCCTTGGCATGTGCGTTTATGTAGGATATCCGATGATAGTTCAAGCCAATATGAGATAGGAGACAAGGTCTATGTTGCCAAATCTAAAGACCATTGGTTCCCTACAATATTCAAGGATAAGAGCTTAGGTCCATTCACGGTGAATCAAATCAATCCCGGGGGAATGCAGCTGCGGGACAAGAAAGGAGTGATGTTTGAGGCCCAAGCCACATGGGCTCTGCAGATGCCACCTTGAAAAGCGCAAAGGAAGAAGTCGGCCTAGCGACTTAAAAATCTAGAGCTTGTAACAAAGACTTAGTTTTGATTTTAAGACAGCTTTTGTTTTGGTTTTAGACATTTTATTGTTTTGCATATTTTGTGTTTAGTTTTCAAATTGCAGGAGAGAGAAAAGCACACAGAAAGGCATCGAAATCGATGTCGGACATCGAAATCGACCTCAAGGTCGACATGGATAGGGTTTGTGATCGAGGCCGAGTCACCCTGAAGCCCGAGCAGAAATCAAGAGAGACATCGATATCGATGTAAAGGGTCGATATCGACCTTCCCTGTTGTCTTCTTCAACTCCTGAAATTAGTGACGGTTTAGTAAGTCTTCTTCTTAACCCTAGTTCTAATACAGTGAGGACACTGTAAATTTTAAGTATGGGGTGGGGAAAAGGCTTATTTGCATATTCATGCTTAGTTTAGGGTTGCATATTTATTTTAGTGCATATTTATTTTAATGCATATTCATGCTTAGATTAGAGTTGCATATTTATTTTAATGCATAAAAAATTGACCCCCATAAAAAATTTTGAAAAAAAAGAGAGTCATGGAAGTATAAAAAAGAGCTCTATGATGCAAAATTAGATTCATTAGAGATATAACATGAGATTGCCTAGTTAAGGGAAGTCCCAATGAAGTGCAAATTTTTTGAGAAAATCATAAAGGAGATGAAAATTTGAAGTTGCTTTTGACATGTGCATGATAAGATGATGGAGGATTTTTTATAAAAAGTCCATACAAGCAAAATTTCATATCCTAGCCTTACCTACGCATATTCACAAAGCCATATATGAGACTTATCATGATCATTATTGCTCCACATATACATATTGTCCATTTTTTACCTTATACCCTATCCGGGGACAAAGTTTTTTTGAATGGATGACATCTTTGGAGTTATATGGAGTTGTGCATTTATAAAGTTGTTGGCAGGAATGATACAATATGGAAAATTAAATGAGCGACAAAAAATCCGATCACCTCAGGAGATAAAGGTAGGTCGACCCTGCTCGCTGAGATAATAGTTCGGCGAGATGGGACACAAAGGTGAGGAGTCCAAAGTACTAAGTATCCGGGGCCATTCATGACACCCATGTTTGCGACTCGCGAGAAGGCAGTGCTAAGGTTAGAGAGGTAAAAGCATTAAAGTAAAAAAAAGCATTGAACGATGAGTGAAAGGTGAGACATTATGAAGGAGGAATGTGGAATATTTTGGAAAGAAAGTGTACTTCCCCGGATTTAACACCACATGGCCAAATATTAGCCCACCTTTAGCCTTTTACCAATCCACTTCTCACAAGCTTGAAGAAAGTCCTCTTGATTATTGTTGTTGCAGGAGGCTTGATATGTCAAGTAATTACAAATAATAAAGATGTAATAAATGTAATCCAACTCCTGGCCTAAGCAAATAATTACAAGACTTCCTCCCGTTGTAGTGGAAGGGTAGTCAGGATCGATCCACGAGGAGGCGTGTCAGCGGGATCCTAGTAGCGTTGGAAATTTCACGTCTGCGTCGACCAGTAGCCTCGATTTCGACCTTGGGCCTCGATGTCGACCTCGGCTGTCGATGTTCTCTGCAACAGAAGACCTGCAAAGACAAAAACAAGTGGTCGATATCGACTGGTGGGGGTCGATATCGATGTCAGTCCACCAAATCGACTGGCTCAGAAGACTGCCAGTCGATACAGAAGGGTCGATATCGATGTCTGGTGTCGATATCGATGTCAGCAAAACTCCGCAGCGATGTTCGTCGTCGACTCAGAAAACTGTCGACGAACTCAGTGGTCGATATCGACGTCTAGGGTGGATATCGATGTCTCCCTGCAGTGTGTTAGTTCTTCGTTGGCAAAGAAAGGCCGAAGACTTGAGAATGGAGAGAGAAGCAATGAATAGAAATAAAGCAGGCGTTTTGGTGAATATAAAATATGTAAAAGCAACTCCTAGGATTAGGGTTTACCACAACGTTAACCAATGCATGCGATGAGATAAATAAGACGGACAATTGCGCTATTTCTCCCGAGGGACAAGCCTTCGCCGTACACCAACTCTTAGGATTACTCTTGCAAATAAACCTAATTGTCTCTACCAATTTTATGTTTATAACTCAAGTTGTTAGCATGAATCCCTTTTCTTTCGATTAGGACTAAACATAGAATCGTAGGAGGAGAGATAGACACAACGATATCAACATCAAATACTTACCTCAAGCGCGCATGGCTAACGTCGGGCTCACCCCAACCCTAAGAGCTTTGGGGAACTACTCGCTTCTCATCATGGAACTCATCATTGTTTGAAAGGAAGAAACTTGCATTAAACTAAACTTCGAAGCTTTACAACTCAACGTCAACTTTCGCAAACGTCAAACCCTAAAACTTCTCTCTAACTCTAACTCTATTGTCTTTGTCTTGGGTGATTCGATTATTGGATGATCTAACAAATCAGCCCCTAGGGCTTTATTTATAGGCTACTAATCCTTGCTATCCGAGGATTGTAACTCCTATCTAAACTAACAACTCTATCCGAACAATTAGGATAGGTCTTTTATTTTGGTAAAACTTAAATAACTTAAAGGTAAAAGATGAATAAAACTTCAGCTGTCCACTATCTTGAAAGTATGAGATAAATCCGTGCCTCCTTGAAGATATAGTTCCAATCCGCATTCGAAATCGAGTCTATCTTCTGTCGAGATAAGGGGTCGATATCGACACCAGAGGTCGATATCGAGGTCTCTGTTCCTGCTCGACTTGTTCAGCTCTGGTCGATTTCTATGTTGAGGTCGATATGGGGGTCGATATCAACACTGGGGGTCGATATCTGGGTCTAAGGTCGATATCCACCTCTTCTCAGCTTCACTTGATGTCTATGTTGAGGTCGATATCTATGTTGAAGGTCGATATCTACCCCAGAGGTCGATATCTGGGTCTAGGGTCGATATCTACCTCTGCTCAGCTTCACTTGGCTTCTTCGTTTTGACTCCGTTTTCGCTCAAATTCCTGCATGGTTAGCTCAAAACATGTGCAAACTCTATTTCTTGCATTTTAGCCCTATTCTTACACAAGTTTATATTCTTTTGAACCTTTTCTTTGGAAATCGAACGAAATACGAAGTCAAAAGATGCAATAAAAGAAGGTGCAAATGTGTACATCAAAACACCCCATACTTAGACTTGCTTGTCCTCAAGCAATAACCAAGCAATAACCAACACCTACAACACACCCTTCAAGTCTTCGCCGTTATCAAAAGCAACATCATAAGCGGTAGCAAAGCAAAGCAAGTGAATTTAACGTCATAGCACATATTTTGGCGATCCATAGGCATATGCAATTTTGATCCAACCTCACAGGGATAATGTGTTTGCACTCAACTCTCATGTGTTTAGGCTATGGGGATCAACTCTCAACTCAATTCCATATACAATCTCATAAACATTGCAATTTATAAAGATCCACTTCGCAACCAATTATGAAAATGCAATAAGAATCATCAGGAGGACTTTCGCTCAATGGAAGACTTCATAGAAGACTCCATTCGACGGGGTTGTAATGGGGCTTGGTATGAAATAAAGGGTATGGAATTATTTGGCTATGTGGTGCTTTTCAAATTCGGGAATCAAGACTCCTAAATCTCAACACTTGCAATACCCAAACCATAACTCTTCAATATAATGCTCTTAAAGATGCATTCCATCAACCCTTCTTCCAAGTTCTAATACACCTCTCAAAAATATAACATTCGTATGAATAAAAAACTTAAGGATTTTGGCTCATGCACTTTATATATATACATATTTTTTTTTGGATTTTTTTTTTTCGAATTGAAATAACTATGTGCATTTATATGGTGAGCCAAAACATCCTTTTACAAAATATGACAAAATGTAAATATGTACCATCCTATAATTTCCTTGCTTACAACTAGACATTATGCCCTATTCTTTCCACAAGGCATTAGTCCAACCAATCTAAGTCTCAATTCCCAAATGGGGGTCAGGCTCAATTCGGCTAGGGATAATTTTGTGGAGTTTGCAATTCAGGATTAGGCTAATGTTCTGGCTTCAAGCAGGGATAATGCAGGGTAGGTAAAGAGAGGATAAAAATGGCTTAAAAGATGCATCCATCATTTAATTCTCGTAAACATAAACATATATATGCATTGGTTTTGAATAACTATCACAACATTTAGAGATGCATAGGAAGAGTAAATTCACTCAAGAAAGCGGAGAGATTTTTGATGTTCTCCCTATAGGCCAAAATTCTCACAAGGACAATTTTTGTTGGATTTGCTTTTTAGCCTAGGATCATATGTGCTCAATTTCATCACAAGTTCACAATCTACATAAAAATTTAAAGACTTAGGCTAAACCATCCAAATATGCCATAGGGTTTACATGATCAAGTCAGCTATTGAGTTTTCATCATAGGACATCTAAGTAGGGATTAAAGAAAAATAAACTTTAAATAAACATGCATTTTTTCGTATTTTTGACATTTTTCTATTTTTTTGGATTTTTGACATTTTATAAAAGTAAAACTAAGAACAAAAATTTAAACATGAATGCAATGCGAAGAAGAAACCAAGTTATGACCATAAGACATGTCTTTCCCCCACCCCATACTTAAAATATACAGTGTCCTCACTGTATTAAAAAGAAGAACAAGGGTAGAGAGAGACTTACAGCGGATTCAGGTTGATTTCAGGTTTGGTCGATGCCAGAAGTCGATATCTAGGTCAGTGGTCGATGTCGACTGTATCTGCCGATTTCGAGGAAGAGGATGAAGACAAGGGCTGCCTGATTGGGGTCGATATCGAGTATTATGGTCGATATCGACCTCTCTTTTTCGCTCCTGAGTCCTCGATGTCGACTCCAGGAGGTGGCTTGACCCTGGGGGGGTCGATTTCGACTGGCCTGGTCGATTTCGGCTACCTCTACAGAAGCTTCTTTCCTTCTTCATCGTTCCTTTTGCTTGACAACCTGAAATCTTGGTTAGTAACATAGATAAAGCACGAATTATCTCAGTTTTAAAAGTTCAAAACAACCAAAAATTAAATCCTAAAAAACCATCTATGCGAAAAATTTAAAGGTTTTATGTACATGCTCTAGATTTTTGAGTCGCTAGGCCGACTTCTCCGTCAATTCTTCATGCCCCTTTTATGTAGGGGCCCTTTCGAGCGTGAGCCTTCTCCTGGATCATCTAGGTCCTTTTTGTAGTAGCGAAGTTCGGCGACCAAGGCTTCTTTGATGTTAGGTTCTTCTTTGGGCGCTTTTCTTCTCTTTCTTGACCTAACTTTAGCAATATAGGCAAACCATGGAGCTTTGACCCTCTCTTTAGTAGAATTATCAATAATGGGTTTAATTGATTCATCAATAATGGACGGAGGAGGGTTAAGATTCATACCTGGGCTTACCTGTTTGGGCCCGAAACAGAAATCTTTTGGCTGAGGGGTGGTCGATTTCGACCAAGAAGGGTCGATTTCGAGTGCTGGGGTCGATATCGACATGTGGGGGTCGATATCGACCTCTGTGACCCCATACTTAAGCTCCTGGCAACGATCTGGCATACTCGATTTCGACCAAGGGGGGTCGATTTCGATGCTTTTAGTCGATATCGACTGCTTCCAGTCGATGTCGACCCTGCTTGCTGTTTCCGTCCTCGTCAACAAAAATTTTCTGAGCTTCTCCTTAGCCGGCGAGAGGACTACTTGCTCCAGGTGCTTTGTTTCGCTCATGGTTGGGTTGAAAGAGAATTCTATCACTTCGTTCCCTATAGTAAAGGTTAGTAACCCTCGACGTACATTGATATTGGCATCAGCAGTAGCTAAGAAAGGCCTACCAAGGATAATAGGCACTACAGGATCTTCAGGCATCTCCAATACAATGAAATCAGTAGGCACAAAGAACTTACCTACCTTTACCGGAACGTCATCAACTATACCTGTGGGTCTGACGAATGAGTTGTCAGCCATATAAAGTTTCATGTCCACAGGTTCAAGTGCGCCAATGTTCACCTTTTGCCAAATAGAAAGAGGCATGAGACTTACACTTGCCCCTAGGTCACATAGGGCTTTATAGCGATGTTGGCCAAGTCCCACGGTGATTGCGAACTTCCCTGGATCACTCTTCTTCTCAGGGAAATCCATTTTTGAGCACTCCTCTGCGATCTCTGCCATGGACCTCTTCTTGCTCAGGATGTCTTTGAGGAATCGTACATAGGCGGGCATCTCGCTTAGGGCTTCTGTAAGAGGGATAGTGACATTGAGTCCTTGAAGTATCTTTATGAAGCGCCTAAACTTGCCTTTGGTGGGATCCTCCAATGCTTTGGAAGGGAATGGCAACGTCTTCTTTGGTGGAGGGGCCAAAACGGTGGTCGGAGGGGCCTGTTGGACATCGACATCGACTGGAATGTGGTCGATATCGACTGGAATAGTCGATTTCGACCTCTGTTGAGGCACTGATGGCTCTGCAGTGTCACCGACATCGACCAGGGTGTCGAAATGGTGGTCGATATCGACCTCTGGGTCGACATCGACTGGTCTGTCGACGTCGACTGGGTCTGCTGCTTTCTCCTCCGTCTCCGTCCGTGGCTTTTGTACTTTGGTGCCACTCCTTAATTGTATGGCTGCGACATGGCCTGTCCCGGATTGTCCCTTAGGATTTGTGGTGGTTTGCCCAGGGAGTGTTCCGGACGGCCTAGGGATTTGTGCCGCCAATTGACCCAGTTGGGTCTCTACGTTCTTCTTCCATATATCCATCTCCCCAATCCTTGTGGTAAGGTGATTGAGTTGAGAGTGGATAGCATTGTTGGATTGATCGTTCTTAGCTTGGTTCCGCCTGATTTCATCCAGTACTAGTTGAAGATCATCCTTCTTTTGGTCTCTCTCCGGGTGCCCAGGAGCTCTATAAGGCGGAGGGTCCCTAGGGTTGACCTGGTTCCTTTGTGGTTGATGGAACCTTTGGTCTCCCCAATATTGGTGATTGGGACCCCTCATGTAGCGTGCCTCTTGGCGAGTCTCCGCTAGGTGTACTTGTTCGGCATGTGGGCACTCGATGGTGGTGTGCCGCTGCGATCCGCATTCGATGCAATCTTGGTTCGCTGAAAGGAACCTCACTTGCTTTTGGAGCTTTCTAAGTTGATCTTTGTGGAATTGCTCCTTCACATCTGGATCGATTACATTGGAGGGTTCATATAAGGGCATAGATGGGGCAGGCCTCGATGATGATGATGTGTCAGAAGCCTCAGGAGTCCCATATGTGTTGTCAAACTCCACCAACCTCTCTATGGTCTCCCAAGCCTCTTGTGGGGCGAGTTCAAGGTAGCCATAGGCGGTGTAGGTGTTGATCCTCTCCTTTGTTGCAGCGTCAAGAGCATTGTATATGATCTCCTGAATTACATATGGTGGTTGGCCATGCGTCGGGCATGATCGTAGAAGGTCCTTGAACCTTTCCCAAACAGTCGCCAGAGCTTCACCAGGCTTTTGTTTGAAAGCTGTGATTTTCTGTCAGATCAACGCCGTCTTAGAAGGAGGGAAGAACTTGTTGAGGAACGCGTCCTTGACTTCATTCCAGGTGCGGAGCGATCTTGGGGCTAAGCTCTCCAACCACTGCAATGCCTTACCTGTGAGAGACCATCCAAAGGCTTTTAGTTGGACATATTCAAGACTTCGTCCATCAGCAATAGTATCACAAAGGTCTAAGAAGGTAGAAATATGTGCCATAGGGCATTCGTTAGGTTTTCCTTCATATTGGTGCCTTCTAATCTCAGTTAAGAAGTTAGGTTTTATTTCAAAATTAGAGGCAGGGATAAGAATTGCCGATTCAGGCACTGTGAGAGCGGGGTGCATATATTGCTTGGCATTCCTAGGGAGGGCATTGATTTGGGCTTCTATTTGTCTCCGGCCTTCCTCCTCCCTATCCGCACGCTCCTTAAGTGCCGCCTCTCTAGTCGTTAGGTCCTCAACCTGCCTCCTTAGTTGTTCAATAAGTTCTGCTTGGTTCGCGTTTTCCGCCATGATTCTTTGAGCTTGGGCCATTAGATGGAAATAACACTCAGGGTCGTCTACTCCTTCAAATTCAGGTGGGCGATCAGCGCGTCGCATACACCTGCAAGACCAAACTAGGTAGAGACGTGAGATAGACTACTAGGGCGCGATTGATTGCCTCCCCGGCAACGGCGCCAATTTGTTGTTGCAGGAGGCTTGATATGTCAAGTAATTACAAATAATAAAGATGTAATAAATGTAATCCAACTCCTGGCCTAAGCAAATAATTACAAGACTTCCTCCCGTTGTAGTGGAAGGGTAGTCAGGATCGATCCACGAGGAGGCGTGTCAACGGGATCCTAGTAGCGTTGGAAATTTCACGTCTGCGTCGACCAGTAGCCTCGATTTCGACCTTGGGCCTCGATGTCGACCTCGGCTGTCGATGTTCTCTGCAACAGAAGACCTGCAAAGACAAAAACAAGTGGTCGATATCGACTGGTGGGGGTCGATATCGATGTCAGTCCACCAAATCGACTGGCTCAGAAGACTGCCAGTCGATACAGAAGGGTCGATATCGATGTCTGGTGTCGATATCGATGTCAGCAAAACTCCGCAGCGATGTTCGTCGTCGACTCAGAAAACTGTCGACGAACTCAGTGGTCGATATCGACGTCTAGGGTGGATATCGATGTCTCCCTGCAGTGTGTTAGTTCTTCGTTGGCAAAGAAAGGCCGAAGACTTGAGAATGGAGAGAGAAGCAATGAATAGAAATAAAGCAAGCGTTTTGGTGAATATAAAATATGTAAAAGCAACTCCTAGGATTAGGGTTTACCACAACGTTAACCAATGCATGCGATGAGATAAATAAGACGGACAATTGCGCTATTTCTCCCGAGGGACAAGCCTTCGCCGTACACCAACTCTTAGGATTACTCTTGCAAATAAACCTAATTGTCTCTACCAATTTTATGTTTATAACTCAAGTTGTTAGCATGAATCCCTTTTCTTTCGATTAGGACTAAACATAGAATCGTAGGAGGAGAGATAGACACAACGATATCAACATCAAATACTTACCTCAAGCACGCATGGCTAACGTCGGGCTCACCCCGACCCTAAGAGCTTTGGGGAACTACTCGCTTCTCATCATGGAACTCATCATTGTTTGAAAGGAAGAAACTTGCATTAAACTAAACTTCGAAGCTTTACAACTCAACGTCAACTTTCGCAAACGTCAAACCCTAAAACTTCTCTCTAACTCTAACTCTATTGTCTTTGTCTTGGGTGATTCGATTATTGGATGATCTAACAAATCAGCCCCTAGGGCTTTATTTATAGGCTACTAATCCTTGCTATCCGAGGATTGTAACTCCTATCTAAACTAACAACTCTATCCGAACAATTAGGATAGGTCTTTTATTTTGGTAAAACTTAAATAACTTAAAGGTAAAAGATGAATAAAACTTCAGCTGTCCACTATCTTGAAAGTATGAGATAAATCCGTGCCTCCTTGAAGATATAGTTCCAATCCGCATTCGAAATCGAGTCTATCTTCTGTCGAGATAAGGGGTCGATATCGACACCAGAGGTCGATATCGAGGTCTCTATTCCTGCTCGACTTGTTCAGCTCTGGTCGATTTCTATGTTGAGGTCGATATGGGGGTCGATATCGACACTGGGGGTCGATATCTGGGTCTAAGGTCGATATCTACCTCTTCTCAGCTTCACTTGATGTCTATGTTGAGGTCGATATCTATGTTGAAGGTCGATATCTACCCTAGAGGTCGATATCTGGGTCTAGGGTCGATATCTACCTCTGCTCATCTTCACTTGGCTTCTTCGTTTTGACTCCGTTTTCGCTCAAATTCCTGCATGGTTAGCTCAAAACATGTGCAAACTCTATTTCTTGCATTTTAGCCCTATTCTTACACAAGTTTATATTCTTTTGAACCTTTTCTTTGGAAATCGAACGAAATACGAAGTCAAAAGATGCAATAAAAGAAGGTGCAAATGTGTACATCAATTATTAATGCAATGTCGCTAAAATTGTTTTTTGCATATTACCTCCTTTATAAGTATGAAATTGCTTTTATGCACAGGCATGGACTTGGTTGACATAAGTACCTTCTCGAGGATGGCAATTGAATGTAGGGACATATGAAAATGAATCTATGATGTTGAGGGTTTACTTTCTTCCCCTGAATGACCATTAAGAGTATTGCTTGGGGACAAGCAAGCTTAAGTATGGGGTGTTTGATGTGCGCGCAAATTGCCATATTTTCTATGCACATATGAATTCATTTTGTTGTCTTTTGCATGCACATTAATGGGAAAACATGGGAATAGTGTAGTTTATGCTTAAATGTCAAATATATGGGTTTGCACGAGTTTCCATGTGATTTCGCAGAAAACAGGATGAAAATGGATGAATTCAGAAGAACGGAAAAGGAACTCGAAGTCTTCTGAAGAGGTCGAAATCGACTAAAGACCTCGACATCGAGTACATCGAGACATAGGAATCGAGCAGAAAGGAAACAGAGCATCTCGACACAGAAGAGGTCGATATCGAGTATACAGGTCGATATCGATGCTGTCAGATCGACCAAGTTGATAGAAGTCGAGTAGGAGAAGGAGAAGCTCGAGATAAGATTTTGGAGGGGTCGATATCGAGGTCCAAGGGTCGATATCGACCATGCCAGCAGAGGAATTCGACTCCGATTTTGATAGAATTATATCCAATGCTTGCTATATCTATCCAAAGGTCGAGATTTCCTATCATCAACATCAGATTTATCATGAGGAGGCTGATTTCACCAAGAAGTTTTAGCTTTTACTTTTTATTTTATTTTATTTATCATAGAGAATAAAGATAAGGTTTCGAGTCCTTGTCGTCATCTACAAATAGAAGCCAATAGGGCTGAGTTTAGGTATTCCGAATTCAGTTTGAGACACAATTCAGTTTCAATAGAGAATAGGGAGAGAGAGAGAGGTGGCCGAGTGGAGTTGTAAAGCGAGAGCGGAGTGGCTTGTTCAGTTGTACTTTCTTTCGGAGTTTCAATTCAAAGTAGCTTTCTTTCAATAACAATGATGATGATATGCATGATGAGGAGCGAGTAGTCAACCCACTTCTAGGGTCGGGGTGAGCCCGACGATAGCAATGTGAGGTAAGTGCATCAAAGGTATGACTTTTATGCGATTCCGTCTTCTACCCCATGCATGATCCTTTGCGAAAGTTAGGGAGATTCATTATTTGCATTATTGAAGCGAAAGCCACTCGTATTGCGAACTTGAATTACTCATGAATTGGATAGTAACTCTTAGGAATTATGCGAAAGCCTCTAATCACCTAAGTGTTGATAACGAAAGTTATTTGACGGAAAGACATAAAAGTTCATATTTTTAGCATAAAACTTGCATTGTTATCGTTGTGGCATAAAACCCCGACTTTGGAAGCCTTTTAATTAATTAAATTCTTCATAAAAGTCTTAGTTTTGCTTCTGTTCATCTTCCCTCTCCATTCTATTTTCTTCGGATCCTTTTCCGACAAATTGGTTACAAAAACAGTTTCTGTGACAAGCATCGAAATCGACCTTAAGGGTCGATATCGAGTACTAACATCGATATCGAGGTCTCTGCTCGACGTCGACTTGCTATTTTGTCTTCTGCAGGAACTGCGCTAGGAAATCGACCAGAACTGAGGTCGATATCGACCAGTATACTCGATATCGAGTGTCTGCTGAGGTCGAAAGCATTGATCGTGAGTACAACAAGGGAAGCGCTGACCTACCTCCTCGTGGATTCGATCCTGAATTACCCTACTACTACAAGGGAGGGGATTCTTGTATTATTTGTTTGGGACAGGGAGATAGTCTAGTTGTGCTTTATTTTATTCTCCTATTTTACATACACCTCCCCCTTACCAGCGAACAACGATGGCTTTATACACCCTATAACGTTGAGACCCCATGCATTAAATGGCCAGGACAAAGTCGTCGGGTGCAACATTTGAGGAGGCTGGTGTATGAAGTCGTTGTGAATTTGGCAGGCGTGACATGCCTTAGCAAAATCCGTGGCATCTTTCACCATTTTCGTCCAGTAATAGCCCAATCGCTTGATCTGATTAGCTAGTTTAGGACCGTCTTGATGCGCCCCGCATACCCCAGCGTGGGTTTCTGCGAGAATATATTTGGTTTCTTCATTTGACAAACATCTTAATAACATTTCGTCGAATGACCTTCAATACAGGGTGTCATTCTTAAGTAGGAATATTGACACTCGCCTTTTGACATCCACTCTCTTTCTGGCATCATCAGGAAGGACTCCGTGACGAAGATACTCAATGAGCGGTTGCCGCCAATCTGTTTTTTCCTCCATTTCGTATACCAAAACGACATCCGCCTCTTCTATAGGCTCTGATCGCTCCAAAGCTGACATAAGCAAATGTCGCTCCCCAATTGTGATTTCGATTTCTCTTTCACTTGGCAATGTTAGTGACGCGGCCAATTTAGCCAATGCATCTGCTTGGTTATTTTCGGCCCTTGATATATGCACAACTTCTATCTGATGGAACTGGTGCATAAGATGTTTGGCTCTTTGATGTAGAAGAAGCAAATTTGTGTTTTTAACTTCATACTGACATTCAGCTGCCTGATTACTAACTGAGAGTCCCCGAACACCTTTAACAGGTCAGCATTCATTTCGAGAGCTATTTCTAGGCCAATGATGAGTGCCTCATATTCTGCCATATTGTTTGTGCAGTTCTCTAAAAGAGAAAATGAATAGGGCACTATTCCGTCAGCCGGGGTAATGAACACTATGCCCACTCCGACCCCTCTTCTATTTGCAGCACCATCAAAGTACAATTGCCAAGTTTTTCCTTCTGTCATGAAGACCTCTTCATCTGGCAAATCATCCACTAACTCCTCGTTATCGGGAGTAGGATGGGCAGCTAAGAAATCAGCTATGACTTGCCCCTTGACCGCCTTTTGAGGCACAAACTTGATGTCAAAGGGAGCCAGAAGCATAGCCCATTTGGCTAGTCTCCCTGACAACACTGTCTTGGACAGGATGTATCGCAAGGGATCAGCTCTGGAGATTAATATGATTTGATGAGACAAGAGATAATGTCGTAGCTTCTGAATAGCAAAGATCAGCGCTAGACATATCTTCTCCATAGCAGGATAATTTAGTTCTGCCCCAACCATTGTTCGGCTGATGTAGTACAAGGCATTTTCCTTTCCCTCATCGTTATTTTGGGCTAACATGGCCCCTGACGACCGCTCAAGACTTGCGGTGTATAAGATTAAGGGTCTTCCCTGAACTGGTGCCATGAGAACTGGCGGATCAGTCAGATATTTCTTGATGTTGTCGAGAGCATTCTGACAGGCTTGGTCCCATATGAACGGAGCATCTTTCTTCATCAACCTCAGAAAGGGCTGACACCTCCCCATCAAATTTGAAATGAAGCGCCGGATATAAGCAAGCTTGCCCTGCAAACCTCGCAACTCACGAAGATTCCTCGGGGCTGGCATTTACATGATCGCCTTGATTTTATCGGGGTCAATCTCTATTCCCTGTCCCCGAACAATGAAGCCAAGAAACTTGCCTAATGTTACACCAAAGGCACATTTGAGGGGATTCATTTTCAATTGGTGTTTCCGCAACCTCTCGAAGATTCTTTTGAGATCATTCAAATGATCCTCTCTTTTCTTTGTTTTTACCACAAGGTCATCCACATAACACTCAATGGTGTTGTGAAGCAGATCATGAAAGATTATCGTCATGGCTCTTTGATAGGTCGCTCCCACATTTTTCAGACCAAAAGGCATCACTGTATAGCAATACGTGCCTAGAGGTGTCCGGAAGGCTGTTAACTCCTCATCTTCGGGATGCATCTTAATCTGATTATACCCCGAGAAGCCATCCATGAAGGATAAGGCTTGAAAACCCGTGGTGGAATCAACCAACAACTCGGTTATCGGAAGAGGGAATTCATCTTTGGGACATGCTTCATTTAAGTCCCGAAAATCCACACAGATATGTAGTTGGTCGTTCTTCTTCTTGACGGGAACAATGTTTGCCAACCAAATCGGGTATTGGACTTCACGGATGAACCTAGCCTCAATGAGCTTGTTGACTTCAGCTTTAATCTGCACTGTCAGCTCGGCCCGAAAACGACGTTGAGCTTGCTTAACTGGCTTTTCCTCTTCGGAGACAAATAGCTTGTCAATAGCTACCTTAGGATCCAAACCAGGCATGTCTTGATAGCCCCAAGCAAACACATCTCTGTATTCGCTGAGAAGTTGCTCATATGATTCTTTTTCCTTATCTGTTAGCAAAGTACTAACAAATACGGGTTTAGGATCTTCTGTGGTCCCTAAGTTGGTCTCTTGTAGTTTGTCGACCGTAGCTTGACCACCATGTTCCATTTCTGGTGGAGCAAGTTGGACCACATTGAGAAAATCCTGAGGATCTTCACTTGGTTCACTCTTTGTATAGGTCAACACCATATTTACTTCTGCCGTTTGAGCATCCAGGGGATCCCCGGGTTCGCCAGTGGGGGCCCCCGATTCCTTATTCTTCAGCTTCCACTTTCTAGTCTTCTTGGTGTTGGCCCTCTTGTTCTTAGGCATGTTAACTCTTCCAAGCCTCTTGAACACAGACACTCTTGGAGCACTTGTCTCAAGTCTTTCAAAGATCGAGACTCGAGGTGCACTTGTTGCGGCTTGTAAGAACATATTTTGCTCTTCGCTTGTTAGAGTCATAGGCTCCAAGACCTTAGCAGACAATAACTCCCCCTCTTGAGAGATTTGTAGATCATCCATCGAGATCTTGTTGAGGGATTTCTGCGAAGCTTTGCTTTTCAACAGTGGTCTTGTCGCCTTAACTTTGATGGCTTTATGATGCCTTGAAGAGACCTGCCCGAACGATGCCTTAGGAGACTCCCCCTTGAACACCACCCTTACATTTTCATTCCTCTTATCTCCGAAATGTCTTTGAATGACCAACTTCTTCTTTGGAACGGATTGGTCGATTTTGCGGAGAGGACAAGTGTAGCTTGTCATAAGGGAATGCATAGCCTTCTCTGCTGAACTCAATGGGTTCTGGCCGGGCTGTCTCTTATCCTTGGGTGTGTACTTGAATAATACCTTTGGACGTGTCTCTGGCTCTTCCCTTCTTCGGACAAAAGAGACCTTGGGCGACGGGGAGTCTTTTTGGGCCGTTACTCCCTTTTAAGGACCGGCACATTTACCCTCCTCTTTCACTTCCACACGTGGACTAGGGTTAGAGTGCACTGTCTTGTAAAATTTGGCTTCTGCGTAATTAACGCTTTCACCTTGAAAAGGATCGCTATCGCCCCGGATAGTCCTTTCATTTCCGTTTTCATCGGTGTACTTCAAGCACTGATGAAGTGTAGAAGCAATCGACTTGCTGGCATGGAGCCATGGCCTCCCTAGCAAAGCGTTATAGGAGGTTCCAGTGTCGATGACGTGGAAAAGAGCATCTTTGTAGAGATCATCCAGAACCGCTTTTAAGGCAATGGCGTCCAAAGCTTTTTGTCCCACTTGGTTGAAACCCTGAATGGTGAGCAATGTGGGCGACAGATGATCGACGGTCAATCCCATTGCTTCCAAGACTCGTAAAGGTAATAGATTCACTGCAGACCCACAATCCAGCAAGATTCTGTTGATTTTTGCATCTCCAATCGTTCCCGTGACATATAAGGGTCTATTGTGATCGGTGCTTCCTAATTGGAGGTCTCCGTCAGAGAACGTTATGGATGCCATGCATGAAGCACATTGAGATGGAGTGGGTAAAGCCACCTCATCAACCTCTACTTGATCCACTTGATCTTTATAGTCTTTCGGATCCATGAGGGCTTGAATTAAGGCTTTCCTTAACTCGTTCGACATTTGCAACGCATCGTATACACTTAAGCGTGCGGGAATGCGCTTTAAATGGCCGATCACATCATACTTCACCTGCTCCTTGGAAGAAGCTTTACGAAGTAACATAGGTCTTCGTGGCATGACATCTTTTTGGGCGGATGCCCCAGCTTCCTGGTCTTTCTGAGCCAATGTGGGAGTCTCCTTTTCAACTGCCTCTTCAAAATTTGACGCATTTGAAGTCTCGCTGACGAGTGGCCCCTTCCATTTCCCTTTTTCCTTGGGCTTAGGAGGTGGCAAATTTTTTCCCGAACGAAGAGTAATTTCATCAGCTTCTAACTCTTCTTCCTCAACTTTTTCGGCCCAGGTGGCCATACAACATTGGACAATTTCTTTTTCCCAAAATGACTCCTCTTCAGAAGAATCATCTTCTAAGAGCTCTTTCGGGATGAAATCCTTCAGAGTAATCATCTCGCGCGTAGGCTGAATATACTCTTCATCGGAACCATCTTCTGGTTTCTTGTCCTTCTTGCTCTTCTTCTTATTTCTCTTTTTGTTTTTCTCTTCAGGCTTTCTACCAATCATTCTAAAGCCCACAGGTGTGCTGTGTCGGGTACTCCTTGGATGAGACTTTTTTCGATTTAGACAGACCTGCCACTCAGAACTATCCTCACCATCTCCATCATGCGAGAATGATTCTTCGATGTTTGACTGCATTAAGACCTCGTATAAGGTCGGGCGGCCTGGTTCGTCCCTTGGCATGTCAGGATATGCCCATATAGTGCGCACTTTGTCACGTAACTGAAATTGCACCGGGACTGCCTTCGGGGGTAGCGGCACCGTAGGGATGCCATCTAGTGTAGGAACAACCTCGACTTCTTCTACTATAGAGACGGGGTTTGACGAGGTTGCTTGGCCTTTTGAGCTTGATCCCTCCATTTCAATTTCTCCCTTGTTAATCATCCTCTCGACAATATCCTTGAATACGTAGCAGTCTTCAATTGGGTGACTAACAATGCGGTGGTAAAGGCAGTATTTCGGATCGCCTGTTTTATTAGCCTCATTCGGCCTCTTCGGTTCTGGGAGTGACAACATTTTTGCGGCTATCAACTCGTTGAATATCCCTCTTACATCCTCGTCGTCAAAGGGATATGTTTATTTTTGCTTCCTCTCCTCGAGAGATAGTCTTTTAGTAGGCTCTCTGGTTTGCACCTTCTCTTGCGTCTTGGAATTGCTCCCCGAGGATTTCCCTTGAGGCTTAATGAAAGTAGCCATGGACTCTCCTTTCTTTGCGAGCTTTTTATTGTCCTCCCTCCTTCCTTCATTAATTTGAGGTCGATTTGCTGTAGGCTTGCGTCGAGCCAGTTGCCGCTCAACATTAGAAGCTTTTGAAACCAAGGCATCGAAGGCACGAGGCTCTGCGCTACCAACATGAATCGCAAGCTCGGGGAGTAGATTGTTGATGCACATTTGCACACACGCCTCTTCACTTTATTTCTCTGAGCATTGCAGTCTCAAACTTCTCCATCTTGCGATAAAGTCATTAGCTGATTCATTTGTCCTCTATTGGGTGTTTTCCAAGTCCATAATGGAGACTCTGGCTTTCGAGCTCACAAATTGAGCTAAGAACTCTTTTTGTAAGTCATCCCATGTATGGATAGACTCTGGCTGAAGCTGTGTGTACCAAGTGAAGGCTGACCCTTGTAATGACTGGACGAACTGCTTGATCAATAGAGGATCACTTAAGGCGGTTTCTCCGTACACTGAATAAAAGTGGGCCAAGTGTTCACGAGGTGACCCGTTAATCCCATCGAATTTATCAAAGTTTCGTCTCTGATAATTCGGAGGAAATGGGATGGCATCAAACTCTGCGGGATAAGGCTTTCTGTAGCCAATCACAGGCGGACTCTGAGAAATCTTGAATTCCCGAATCCCTTGTGCGATCCATTCTTTTATTTCCTGAGGAGAGATAGAAGCACTGCTTTCTCTAGTGTTGGGACTCCCTTGCATGTTCTCCAAATTTCGCTCTTGCCTGTTCTCCGAATTTCGCTATTGCATGTTCTCCGAATTTTGCTGTTGAAGCTGATCCATGAGCAATTTAATTTGAGCGTTCCTCTCCTCTAGCTTCTTTTGTAATTCCTGGAGCTGCTCTTCAGTGCTTGTTGCCCCAGTCACTAAAACTGGCATGCTTTCCACTTCTTCTTCTTCAGAGTCGTCAGATGATCCACCTTCGCTCATAACAAGCGGAAAATCCTCTTCTTGAAATAGAGAAGTAGAATCCCCATATAGCGGGGAACCCTGCTTTTCTTCTTGAACCATTTCTTGGTTCGACGACTGAGTTGTCACTCCAACATATGATTCAGCCTTAGACATAGACCTTGTCACTCGCCGCTCATATTTTTGGTTGGGAAGTGACATTGATTTCATACCCTTTCCTTTCTCAAGGGCCTGAGACACCTTCGACGTCTCCTTTTGAGGGTTAGAGGGTTTTGATACCTCAACCCTTGGGACCTTGGCTTTTTGAATCTTCACATTTGAGGATATTCCCTCTGACTCCCCATCGGAATAAGAGGTGACCAGAACTTGAGCTACATCATCCATAATGACAGGGATAGACCCGAAGAGGATTTTCCTTGGGCTATCGAGAAGATCCTTGGCAGCTCTCCACAATGTTGCATTAGCCTGTTCCAGAGCAGGGGAGCGAGCCAATTTGCGAAGCGCTCCTGTCTTTCCGCGTTGGGAACCACATTTGCGTCCCCTCTTCATGCGAGGCTTGTTTTCCTTCTTCACCTCATTCACAGCTGGCTTTGAGACCTTGGCCGAGTTACCGTTTCTCTTGATAACTCGAATGATTGGCCCACGAGCAGGCCTAGGAGTGAGCTCTTCTCCGCCGGTTACTTCCTCCCTGATAGCTTCGAAGCTTTTGTTAGTTGGGATCTCAGCGATGACCGACTCCCTAGTCACGTCGAACTGGACCATAAACGACCTCTTCTTCAACCAACGGCCACCTTCCACGAGAAAGGTAGTAGGTAGTTCGTTGAAGTTGACAATAGCTCTTGGTGCCATTTTTCTCCTATGAATAAGAAATAGGCAAATATTAGTTTCGACACAACTAAGAGATGTAAAGGCAAAAAGGGTCCCACTGGGCGTGCCAAAAATATGTTGAACAAAAATGCGCGAATAATTGCAAAATATATTTTATTTAATTTTTAGAATTTGAGTTCGACCCCTTTTGGTTATCCTCTTGATTCGAAGTTGTATCGACACCAAGACTTGAGTGGTTTTGGTGATTTAGGCTGCAGCCAAATTTTAACGGGTTGTCTACGTATCTCTTGGAAGAGAATCAAGCCTTACGTAGTTCAGAGTGTTAAAACTAATTTAATTTTTCGACTTGGTGATTGAACTCGACGAGCTTAAGCTTTATGTTAGGAATCAAATCTTATGTAGTTCTTTCGAGAATAAATTTAATTTAATTTGAGCTGGGCGACTGAATCTGATATATGTTGAATTTTGATATCGGACTTTCTACGTAACTCGTAAAAGAGCATCAAGTCTTCACGTAGTTCTTTTTAAGATCCGTTTTATTTTCTTCGGTTTGACGATTGAACCTGACGAGCTTAAGCTTTATGTCAGGTGGCCTACGTATCCGAGGACTCGGAATCAAATCTGTCGTAGTTCCTTTAAGGAACAAATGATTTAATTTTAGTTAGACTTTGACCTCCTTTTCATTTTAAAGAGAATTTAGAGGCCGACGACTGTACCCAATATATTTTTAGGATTTAATATTAGGTTACCTACGTGGCCGATAAGAGACGTCAAGTCTTTACGTGGTTCTCTTTAGAAGAACAATTTGAATATGGGGAATTCGATTCGGAAGAAATTTGATTTGAGATTTCGACTCCGTTTTGACTTAGAAGTACATTTTGGGATTGACTCACTAGAATAAATTGACAATGAAATTTTACGAGTTTGACTTTATAATTTTGTCAAAACCAATTTCTAATTTGTGCCAATTATGATTTTTATATTTTAGTGGGTAAGTTTTGTGACAATTTCTTTCTTTCTTCTTTGTGTTTCAAAGGAAAGAAATGGGCCAAGCCCAATCATCAAGCCCGTGTGTATATGTTCGGGGTTTACTAACAATCAAAGGCTCGTTTTTTTTTTTACAAGCCAACAGACTGCCCTCAACATGAGCCCATTTCAATTTTATTTTTAACTGAGCCCTTTGTATTTTATAGCCCAATCTGATTTGCTTTTCTTTTTTTATTATCCTCCCTTGATCAACCCAATTTCAACAATACGCATTTTTTCCTTCCTTCCTGTTCATCGTCTCTTTCCTTTCATCCCTTTGTTCTCTCGACAACAGCGCTCTCCGATCTCGGGCGGCTGGACGGAGGAAGGCGGAGCACGGACAGAACGAGTCGCGCTTCGTCACTCCGAATCAAAGACTCTCCGAACTCAGGTACGGTTCTAGGGTGGTCTTCTTCTCTATTCTTTCTTTTTTTTAATACGAATTTAACCCAAAATTTCATGTTGAATCCGATTTTGGGTGATTCTTGGCTCGGATTTCAGATTTTCATACCAATCCCCTTTTCAATTGAGCTTCAATCTTTATGCTTTATTTGGTTGCGATTTTTAGGGTTTTTAATTGGTGCGATTTGTGGATTTTTTTGATTGATTCGTGGTTTGGAAATTTTTGTTTAGGACTGTCGAAGGAAGAACTAAGAGGCGCTTTCAGTTCAGGGCGATCCACAAGGAAGGGGTAAATCAAGGCTTCGCACGCATCAGAGGAGTTCCAACTCTGGGTATGTTTGAAGCTCTTTTCTTTTAGGAACTTTAGCTCTTAAATTTCAGAGTTAGGATTAATGTGATCATTACTGCCTTCTTGATGTTCAAACTGATGTCCAGCTGCTGACTAAGTTCTGTGATTTTTTTTCCTTCTTTGAAGTTTGTGGAGTTTAGCTTTAAACGACGATTTGCGCCTCTGGATTTGGTTCAATCTGGCGATTTGTAATTTGGGATTTTTTTTTATTTGGAGACTTTTGGATTTAGGACAGCCAAGAGTGGACGAAAAGAGGCTTTTTATGTTTGAACATAATTTGTGACATCCAGTTTGGTACCAACACCTCCAGATTTCATTATCTTCCATGTTTGTCGCAACCCTTTTTAATTTTTGTGTGTATGTGCTTCTGACAGTACTCAATTTGATAGAAGTTTCACTAATTTATTTGGTTTGGCTAGGAGGGAAATTGATTCCAATTTCATTATCCGGCTGCAGTGAATTTTGCTTCTTTTTGCATTGTTTGAACCGAATTTGTCTCCTGCAATTTGTATGCTTGAGTTTGTATGCATTGAGTTGGCTAGTTTAGGAAAAAAAATTCCAGCAGCATTTCGCCCTCTTTTAGGGCTTGTGGATGATTTCGAAACCCAGGCCACGAGAAAAGCTCGTAAGGTTTTCAAGGGCGGGGTTTCGAGAATCGATTTAGGCAGCGCTTCGACTTGATTTAGGGCAATGTGATGACTCTGAAACCCAGGCTGCGAGCGAAAGCCAGTGACTTTGCAAGGGCGGGGTTTCGAGAATCCGTTTCGCCGGCGCTTTGATTGATTTGAGGGTGGTTTGATGACTCCGAAACCCAGGCCGCAAGCGAAAGCCAGTAACTTTGCAAGGGCGGGGTTCCAAGAGTCAATAGGAACCAATGCGGAAAGAACTACCTTGTTGCTTTTCTTTGTGGCGATGGATTTTTCTTTTTCTACAGCAGTTTTTTTTTCCTTTGGCCTTCTGTTTGCTCCCGTCTGTAACCCCCTTGCAGTCCAAAATCAGACCCCTTTTATAAGGGAAAATCATATACAGCTCAACCCTACTTTCCTTCCCCTTTTACTATTGTTATGTGTACTCTTGAGGATACTCTTGCCTTCCCAATACACACGTACAGTTGCTGGATTCCCTTTAGGATGATCTTCTTCCCTTTTTTTTCTTTTTGAGAATATAATATCCTATTAGGGTTGATTTCACAGCTAGTTGCACGCTTGAATTTCCAGCCGTCTCCCTTTTTTTTTTAAATTGCTGATCTTTGTTAATTTATTTATTCTCAGCAATGTCATGGGCTGGATTTCTTTGCTTGGACATATGCATCGGGCCTTGACTTTAAAATGCCCAACACCATACATTTTTTCTGTGTGTTATTTTTGTGAAGCTATCCAGTTAACATCGGTTTATTCTTTTGCAGCTGAATAATTTCAATCAACCACTAGCTTCCGAGGATGGGTCCGTCATCATTTATTACTGAACCGGTGAGAGGCCATCAACGGGTCTTGATTTTTTTTTACGTATCGACCACATGTACTCAACAGTCGACTTTTGTAACATCCGAGACTTATTGCTCGCAACGTTTATATTAATTGACAATTATTTTTATGGTATAATGTGTTCATCACCTTTTGGTGTATTTGCTTTCGAAGTGCATTTGGATTTTTTTCAAAATTCACCTCGAAACACACGCAAGGTCATGCCATTTACGCTTCAGTAAAGGAAAGATCTAACCATACACCAAGCATCAAAATGCTAACATACTCATAAAACATCATTTCAACTCCTTACAATACCATAAAACGATCATCTAGTCATCAGGCAACATCATCTCATATATACACATAAGTCATATTCAGGCTCCAAGTCATATTCCTCACTTACCTATTCATAATCATGCTTATCAACCATATAGTATAACATCATGCTTTCACATAATCAACATATCATCATTTCATGATTCATACAACACATCATAACATGCTTCTAGAACAACATAGTAGGATAGCAATGTATCATTATATCATGATCATAGTTGTCACTACCAATTATATTTCAGTATTGCATATCAACATATGATATCATGTCATATCAGGTTTATCATGGTCGCTTTCTAACATCATGCCAGTTCGTAATCAAATAATCCAGAAAGTTTTGCACATTGTACCAGTTAAAATAAAATGCAACCCTGCTCGCTCGTCTCCACTCTCAAGCCAAAGCCAATCTTCGTCTAGACTCACCAACTCGGATAAATTCCCCAAAGAAACCCCAACCCATTTTGACACTCCAGTCTCACCCCTTATTTCACCAAGCACTCTCACTAGCAATCCACCTCTAGGAATCCAACCCTATCTCTGTTTTCTCACCCGAGATTCATCTAGGAGCTCATCGGAACCACTAAGCATCGCCTCTTTTAGCTCTCAAAACTCACTCGTTCCTACTTAAGCCAAACCCCTCTCCTGTGACTTACCTCACACCACCATCGATCATTCTAACCGCTCAATTTCCTTCACCGCTCTCCGACCATTCTACCAAAGGACCTCACTCACATGTTCAAAGAAGAAGCAATCATGGACATTATTACACATAAGGTTTACATCATGTCAACTAGCATTTATATAAATAGCATCATTAGTTCATCATTAAGCATTCTAACTGTATTACTAAGTCTGAATTTACCGTCATGCTCAAAATTATTGCAAAACACCATATATGAATATAGTCAATTCAACTAGCAAGTTTCATCATAACCTCACCAGATAAACAATCCAAGTTTCACAACAATTGCAGTTCACATTTATAGGCAAGGAATTTAGATCATGCTTAGCAACTCTGAGTAGCATCCCGTCAAGTCATCATAGCACATTAGGACAGTAAGGCACCGAATCATATATATCATCATAGACAACGGATAATCAGGCAATAATCATTACCAAGACACCACATCAACACACAATTTTCAACATCAAGTCAGTGCAATATCACCATCAACAAGTTCAGAAAGGATTAGCAATCCGAATGGAGGACACTCCCACTTGCAAGTCATATCTCGCTCAGTAACCGCAATCCTTGAAGCGAGCTTGTTCCGTCGACATCATCGATCCTGAGGCCCATGGGTTATGGGCCCACGCTTCAGCTGCGCTGCTCTATCGCTATCTAACTTCCCGTCTCCTCTTCTATGCGGCCGCTCATCCAATGAATCGCGTAGGAGTCTAAGTTAGCGGAGATAGGGGAGTGACAAGAGCGGACAACCCAACGTTTCTCTCGGAGACAAAAATGGACCAAAGCTAAAAGAAGACATGACTAGAGATAGGACTCCGACCCGGGAATAGTAACGATGCCTTTATGGAAGTCTATTAGGTTACAATTGTGACAACAAGCACGAATTCATCATGGAGCATATCAATCACATTAATCCACACTAACATGTACCTATCTTAAGGAACAACGACATACATATTCATTCCAAGGTACAATCGTGTCCTACACTGATGCACGTGAGACAAGCTAGTAGTTTATGATTCCATGGAAGCAGATATGCCTTGCAACTTCAAGCGAGCTATGCGGAATTTACAATGATCATGTATGATTCGAAGTTATGCGGGATTTAATTGAAGGTAACGAGCATCATGTATATAATCAATGTAAGAGCATGGTATACACATCAACAAATGAGTCCAAATATATCATGGTAAAGTATATTATAACAATCAGATGAAGCGTCATACGAGGACACATAACAACAGCATAGTAACCATCACATCTGACAACAATGATCATATAATAAGTAAAAGAAATTGGCATGTAACATACAACATGATACATTTAAAATCGAGAGTCATTTAAATGGGTTCAACATAATGCTCATGAAAGCGAGAAGAATCATCATAGAGTAACAAGGAGAACATCGCGGGAGATAGATCATCATCATGCTAAGAATGAACCGTCGTAGGGCACATTTTGGTACAATAACTATTGCATTATAGAACAAGTACGACATGTAATCATTTAGCGAGTCATATTGGAAATCATAAGCCTTATAGGATGCTAATAGCACATATCGAACATGAATACAATCAAGGTAATTCGAATATATTCATGCTAACATTTAGATGTCATGCGTAAGCGAAATCATGGTATAGCGTGGTATGTGACCATGCGAGGTGTAAAGTCATATGTTCATGGAAGCATGAGAGGACATCATAGGGTAATAGAAGAACACTGCCGAACGAGAACATGTAATCATGCTAGAATTTACCCTCACGGAAAGCAAATCGTTTTTCGAATCCAATATCACTCTTATCAGGATGAGTAAAACATTTTAAGAGGATAAAGAGAGGGAAGAACCACACTATCAGGGACCTAGTTCAAGAGAGAATGAACAATAATGCAAGCAGGGCATAAATGTGCATAAGTCATAACCAAGGATCCTACACGTTACCAATGGCTTAACATAACATAGGACACATACATACACTTGATTGATCACTCGACATTAAGCAAGACTTCAATTTAATCACATTCCAATAATATAGAAGCATGGGAGGAAATGTAACGATGTATAATGCAAGTCTAAGTTATGGGCAATATGACGAGAGTATGGGGACATGAGTTCGAATCAGCATATACTAGGATGAAACATGCATTCACCAAGACTCCATTATGCCACATATTCTCCATTCAATGCAAGGAACACACAACACTATCATATGGAAAATAATCCACAATAGTTAATCTGACAAATACAAAATAGATGGGCGTGCTATAGGTTCTTGTCACAAAAGGAATGATAGGCATCAAGACGTCATCGGCGAGCATGCTAGGGAGAATATCTTACAAACATTCATACAAAGAAGAATTGATCACACTATCATGGACCTAATCCAAGAGAAGCAACAATCATATAGACTCATATCATGTGGTTTATGCTCTCAATCAATCATCAGCAAGATCAATACGATAGGTCAAGTAGACATGCTATAACGACATTTAACCATGATAGAACACGAGACCTAAGTAATGTAACCAGTATGTATACAGGATGTCATACAACCACGAATTTACATTAAGGATCATCATCATAACAGGTAATGAGGATTACGTAGCATATAAGGCATGTTGACATGAGATTATAACATGTATCCATCAAGTAAGGGACTCACTCTATCATGATACTAGAACCGAACGATCACACCATCATGAACCTATTCACAGGGAGAGCATCAATTATACAACATCCTAGCATATGACATATTTATTCGTGCCCTAGTATGACAATGCAATATACTGAGTAGATCATGTCGGGATGATATGGATATAATAAATGTAGCTCGAACCCATACAATAGTCATTATGAACATCAAAGCACATAAGCACAATTTCACACTAAGGATCAATCTGTAGGTCAAGGAGTGGTACCACATAGTATCACACAATCATGGACAGAGCGATCAAGATAACCCGATAGAGATCCATAAGGGCAAACATTGACTCTCCCTAACTGACTCATCACCCATCTTTCCCGTGAGACTCGGATACGACTTTTTATGGCAAGAAGACACCGGTTGATTGTCATAAGAATCAAGAAAGACACCCACAGAAACACCTTACTTTCTAACTTGGAATTACATCAAAAGCCAACTTCCAATACTCTCCCAAGCAACCCTCATATTCGACCATGATTCCCGAAACAATATGTTTACCAACCCGATTTCCCGGGGAGGAGACCGATATTCGAAGGGAGGACCCGATTGAACTGTCAAAAGGGTTCATAAAGGAAGGGGCGGTTCCACAAAAGCTGAGGTTAACCATATAAGAAGAAGAAGGGAACTCCCACTATCCCGTTCGCACAGATCGTTCAATATTCATTAAATAGTTAGGACATACCAATCAATCTTTAGCATATCAAGCACTCAACATGGAATCAGTCAATGACAACCATAATGATCTCCTTGGAATCTTCTAGACCCAGCTGTAAAGAACAAGCTAATATTTCGCCTACCCATTCCCAACTACATCCAAAAGGGATGGTCTAACGCCTTTTCTACCCTCTCGATCCCTTATTAGTTAGTCCTCCTCTTTTATCATAAGCCAAGTTCATATTTAGTCCAATTGAGTTAGGCATATTAAGTTCATTTTGCCCCTTTAAAACGCTTTCAAATCTTTTGAAATCCATGGGCGGTTTTTCAAAACATACACTCGACCCTTGCGTACCCGAATTGCACAACCTCGCTCTGATACCAACTTTGTAACGGCCCGGATATAAATATCCGAGATACGTTTCGAAGGTCGGATACCTTCGTTCGGATGTTGCAATTCAGGTACAGGTCGAGGTTTCAAACCTCTAAAGATCAATATTTAAAGTGGGGATTTCGAACCCCAAGCAATCAAGTCGCGGAAATTCAATTCAAATGAAAGTAAAACGGAAGCAAAGTTTAGATACAGGTGCCACGGCAGAGCCGGGTCAAAACCAAAACATATTGGGTGATTGTCATTTTATCAAGCTAGAATAAGTGACGGATTCTTAAATTCGCCAAAAGATTTCCCCGTCACAGAAGCAAGGAGCAATAAGAGCGGTACCTAACACTATCCGCGAAGTCAGGCCCGATGATCGCCTGCGGGTCCTCTGACCGCGCTGAGGCCACATAACATGCCTATACCTAAATAAAAGATGACTAATGCAGTACAAGATTTAAATCACACTATCATGCCCCTAGTATATATATAATATGCAGAAAAGAACTGTAAAGGGCCCAAGACAATGCCAAGTGGCATATCCATCTCCTACCTCTGAACCCCTTCCCGTTAGTGCAGAGACTGGCTAGTTCGGTGCTATAGCATAGCAATTTCCTCATGGTGGTGCACTAACCACGGCATCAACATATCATATCATATCATCTCATCTCTTGCCCGATGGTGCTGGGCTATCATATCATATCATATCATCTCATCTCTCGCTCGTTGGTGCTGGGCTATCATAACATATCATATCGACTCGATAGACTCAGGGCACCCGATGGGGCTGGGCTACCCTATGACCCTAGAAAAGACTCTAGGACTATCACAGATAACGGTCGTTCTGTATTCAAACACACAAAGTAAACACATGCTCAGTTCAATGCAATCCTAGCATGATACTACATGGCATGCTTTAATATGCAACAAAACTACACATTACATGAAACATCAGGCAGGAGGTCCAGGTTACTGAGTAAGTCCCGTAGGATACTTACCTGAAGATGCAGAACAGCAAGATACACAAGCAAGGGCCCAAATGCAAGTCCAAAGCAAATCCAAAAGCACTACACACCTATCATCAAGTCATTTCCATAAGCTACCAGACCAACATTCATACACACGAACCCAAGTTCTCAACATCCTCAAAACCGACCGATAGTAAAACCGTTTTCCAAAATCTTTCCGATACGATCAAATCGACCAAAATCATTCTTTCAATCAAACCCATTGATAAAATCATACCAACCATATTTTCAAACTCTTAAATCCCAAATTAAGTCAACTCATATTCAAAATGATTTCTCAACTCATACTTGGCCAAATTCCAGCATTAAACATTTAACTTTAAAACCAATCTCTCAAAATCGCATTATAGAAATGATTCCGGCATTTTAAATTTTGAAATAAATCCAACTTCTCAAACCCTTTTTACAAAACATTAACTCTTAGTCAACTTGCAAATTTATACTATCAAAATAATTCCAGTATAACTTACTTTATTTAAAACCATCATCTTAAAATTCACCTTTATAAAACCTTACATTAAATAACTCTTCTCAAATAATATTTAGCTAAAAAAAATACAACACCAAAATTAAATCATCTTTACTCATCATATTTATAATTCAAAGTCAATAAATTATCTCACACTTCCTAACATCACATATTAAAACCCCACTCGATTACATATTCCAAATAATCTCACTTTTAAAACCATGTAAAATAATATATTAATATTTTCAGAAGATATATATATATATTCCTAAAATCAGAAATAATATATAAAATAACATATATATATATATATATATACTAACATAACACATCACATATACAAAATAATAATAACAACCCAACAGCAAGCCCGAACCCAAAAACCAATAGCCCAACTCCCACCAGGTCCACAAGCCCAAGCCCGGAGTAATGAAAGGAACCCAACCCTTACCCGAAAAAGCAAAATCGGATCCAAAAAGGGGAAGAAAGAAAGAAAAGAAGGAGAGAAGAGAAAGCCCAATCCGGAAGTCATGACCCGGCCCAGATCCGAGACAAGGAGGTAAGAAAGGAATTCGGACCAAATTAAGAAAGAGACCAACCCGACCCGTTAGGAGGTATTCGGCTCAGACCCAACCCGAAAAATTAGGCCCAATGCTTCATCTCCTTCCCAAACTCAGAACAGGGCTCTGCAATTTTGACGGAAAGAAGAACAGAAGAGAAGGAAGATGAAGACCCGACCTTCGGCAGCCTTTCGGCCTGAGATTCACCCATCCCAACTGATCCCCGATTCCGACCACACCCGTACAAACGGAGAGAAAACGCAGCAAGGGAGAAGGGAGGGAGAGAAGGATTACCGTGATCGGAGTTCTCGCCGGAAGATCTTCGTCGGAGGCACGATTACCTTCGATCGAACTCGTCGAGAGTGGAGGGGGCTCCGAGATGCCTGGGTTTGACGGGAAAGATCATAAAGGAGGACTTTTAAGAGATCTTAAGTCGGAAACAAAACGAGAATGTTACCGGCCTCGCAGAACATGGGAGGAGGGGAGATGGTGTGGTGGTGGCTCGGCCTCGGTTTGCAGGACAGGGGCGCAATGGCGCTTCGAGGCTCGGTTTCCTGGCATCGGAGGGCCCTAGCTGCTGCTGCTTCGACAGGGACGGGGAGGAAGGGAGTGGAAGCTTGGGTTTCCTTCCTCGGCAACACAGGGGAGGAGGCTGCTGTTTCGGGGATGCCGGTGGCGGCGCTTACTGCTCGGACATGGTCAGGGAAGGGCTGGCTTTGGCTGACCCAATCGAGAAGGAAGGGTAGTGAAAAGGGAAGATGGAGAGAGGATTTGTGGGTTGTTTTTGTCTCCAAAAGGAGGAGAGGAGAGGCAGAGGCAGAGAAAAGGGGATGAAGGAGGGGAAATGGGTAGGTGTTTGGATAAGGGTTGGTACAAGGTGAGCTGGGCATTGTAGTTTTTACAAGGTGTTTGTGTGAGTGCAGAGAAATGGTGGAGTGAGCTGAAAGTGGGGGGGACCATTCTCATGTGACAGTAAGCCGAGAGGGAGGGAGAGAGAGAGAGAGAGAGAGAGAGAGAGAGAGAGAGAGAGAGAGAGAGATAAAAAAAGAAAATGAAATTAGGAGAAGAGTGGTCCCATGGTCTCAAATTTGAATTCCCGACGTCCAACCCCAATTTCGCTTACTAAAACAAAACCCGACATTCAAATTTGAAACCCGCCAATCCCGACTCTATCAAATTCCGACTAAATCAACTTTAAATTGAACTTTCAATTAAATTTCAAGATAAACAGAATTAAATAAATTTTTATCGAAACTCGGAGCTTGAAGGCGGAATTAAAATCCGATAGAATCTAAACTCTCAAAACGATGCCGGAACGACTTTAAAAATCAAAACTTACGCTCGAGGACGAGTTTTCTTCAAACCTTATAACTCGGATAAAATAATATATTTTATATTTCTATAGAACAATAATATATTACTATATAAAATATATTCAGTCGTTACACGGATGAAATCATCTCCTGTGTCGTCTGGGTGGCTGGACTCGCTGGCAGCAAATCCGGATTCGCTAGCAGCGGATTCAGCACAGAATCACTATTCTTTGATCGTTTTCCTTTTTCCTGCATGGTTAGCTCCAAAAATATTCCGAAAACATCTATCTAAAATATAGAGGAAATCTAATTTATTAAACAACAAACCAACTAGAAATTGAAATAACTAATTTAGAAAACTTACCTCGGGTTGCCTCCTGAGAAGCGTCCTTGTTTATCGTCAAAGACTCGACGGTTTATTCGCCCGTGCTTCAAGACTCACTCGGACATTGCCAACGCTCTCTTTAGCAAATCAAACTCTGGTGCGCACCATCTAGGTAGGCGGGCACCACATATGAAGAAGTCGAAATCAAAGGGATTGATGTTGAAGAACGTCCTCAAATCCTCACATGCTCGCGCGTGACTTCCCGCCGAGGGTAGGTAGTACCACCAACACAGTTCCGCTGGTGGTTTGTTGAATTAATGCTCCCAAGGATCTACATATTCACCAAAATCCACAAAAGTGTAAGAAATATCATTACCTTGCTCAAGAGCCACAGAAATCGGCTCCGGACTTGGTTCCTCAATAGATGAGTTGGGGATAATTTCTATGGATGGAGTAGGTGCCAAAATACATGGTTCCTCATGTGTGCACTCATGAGAGTCCATGTCAAAGGGCATCGGGCTTTCATTTCCATCTTCAATTGAACCATTGGTGCTTGCGTCTTGGCTTCCCTCATGTATCTCGCCCGCCATTGGTTTGAAAGGTAAGGGTATGGATGCCAACTTGTAGTCTTCTTCCACCTTCGCCATGTCACCCACGCAAAGGAAAAGATCCCATAATTCCGGCCAATCCAAACCATAAAAGCCTTCCTCTTTAAACGATTGGGCGAATTCTCGTATCTCGGGAAGCATGCCATCTTGAATGCAAAGTATTTGTTTTATCAAATAATCTTGGATACCTCGTGAAGCACGGTCGTCCACTAAATCTTGCACTCTTGCGAGGTAATGATGAAAGTATTCTCCCTGGTGTTGCCATAACTCCAACTCCATTGCAAACAATTAGTAACGAGGTATCGTGAACCGTAAGATATATCCACGACGGGGTTAGATATATATACAAAAATTAATAAATACACAAAACAAAGAAATGAACTTGATTCCCCGGCAACGGCGCCAATTTTGACGGAGGGAAAGTCGTTGATTTACCTCGTCAAAAATAAATCCCAAACAAACAAACTAGTATAGTATGCAAGTAAGGGGTCGAACCCTAGAGAATCAAGTATTTTTAAATATTGCGTATTTATCAATATAAAAAGAAAAGATTTTTATGAATGAAAATAAAAGAAAATAATATTGACAAAAGCAAATAAAGGATAGAAGAAAAGTGTTTCCACCTACAAGTTATTGACTTTGGTTGGTTTTATTGATCATCGAATCCTTTCCAAGTTATTATCTTTTCCTACGAATTCCTCTCATCTTGGTTTAAGTAGATTAAAAGTCCTAAGAGTCCAATTAATCCCTTACACCTCAATGCAACCCTAACACGGTCAAGATTTAACAAAGAGATAGAAAATAGTCCCAACAACTTGAGCATATAAATAACACCAATTAAACACGGTAAATCAATGTTTAAGATATATGTCAACTCCCTACATAATCATGCTTCAAACACGGAATCCACAATCTTATGCGTGCTACTATGGAAATAACACAAATACGAAAGTATTAAATCCTAGCAAGAAATCAATATTATCAAGGTAGCTAATCAAGATAACATCAATAACATAATCAATATCACACAAAGAAGTTAAAAGAATTATAGACGAAAAATAACTTAAATTAGAAACTCACAAACCACCAACCAAGTCTCGAAAGTGTAGGCGAAAACTAGAAAATTAGCCAAACATGGCTTACCTAAGCTCTCTTCTCTTCAATGGTGATTGCTCTACTTGAATGTGTGAGAAAACTAACCCTAAACATCCTATTTATAAGCCTAAAGTTCTTAATAAACAAGGTAAAAGATAGATAAATTAGATAGAATTTCCTAAACCAAAAGATAGATAGAAGATAGACTTTACATGTTTAGTTCAGCGTCAGATTTCGCTGGCAGCGAAAATATTTCCGCTAGCAGCAAATTGTCTTGGTTGACCTACTGTTGGATTCTCTCTAGCTACTCGCTACCATCTCCCTGGCAGCGAATGTCCATGCCTTTGAAATTTTCCAATACTCTTCGGTTCCACTGCCAGCGAAGATTTTCGCTACCGCGAAAACACCTTTCCGCTGGAGCGACTCTAATCGCTGGCTCTCAGGCTGACTCGGCTCAATTGCAGTGAGTCGGGCTCACTGGCAGCGAGTCTTGCTGGCTCCTGGACATGCTCCTCTCTGACTCCACTCGCTGGCAGCGAGTCCTGCTCAGGCACTTGCTAGACATGATATCGATGACTTGATCCGCTGCAGCGGAAAGTGATTCGCTATCAACAAAGTTCCAGCAGAACACCATCACGTAGATCTTCGAAAGAGCTTTCCAACGCATGCTCATATGTGTCGATCGAATATCCGAGGCCTCCGGAAAGTGCATTACAAGTTCAGCTCACCGGGCAGACAGATTTCGCGACTCGCCCTTGTTTTCCCTCTTAGACCTCGATTTCGTGCTCCGTTGCTCCTTAGGTTGTTCCATGCTTTTCGGGACTTCTTCCTTAAGCTCTCTCAAGTCTCGCCTTAGCCTTCCTTAGCTCTGTTCCTCGTGTTCTTTGCTTTGGATATACGAATCTACATAAAACCATCGAAATAGCGTAGATTCCGAAATCTACATAAAACCTCGGTTCCGCTGCCAGCGAAGATTTTTGCTGCCGTGAAAACACCTTTCCGCTGCCGCGAAAACACCTTTCTGCTGGAGCGACTCTAATCGCTGGCTCTCAGGCTGACTCGGCTCACTAGCAGTGAGTCGGGCTCACTGGCAGCGAGTCTTGCTGGCTCCTGGACATGCTCCTCTCTGACTCCACTCGCTGGCAGTGAGTCCTGCTCAGGCACTTGCTAGACATGATATCGATGACTTGATCTGCTGCAGCGGAAAGTGATTCGCTGTCAACGAATTTCCAGCAGAACACCATCACGTAGATCTTTGAAAGAGCTTTCAAACGCATGATCATATGCGTCGATCGGATATCCGAGGCCTCCGGAAAGTGCGTTACAAGTTCAGCTCGCCGGGCGGACAAATTTCGCGACTCGCCCTTGTTTTCCCTCTTAGACCTCGATTTCGTGCTCCGTTGCTCCTTAGGTTGTTCCATGCTTTTCGGGACTTCTTCCTTAAGCTCTCTCAAGTCTCGCCTTAGCCTTCCTTAGCTCTGTTCCTCGTGTTCTTTGCTTTGGATATACGAATCTACATAAAACCATCGAAATAGCATAGATTCCGAAATTTTCCACAAAACGAGCATTAATCTGCTTTCACAAGTCTACAACAAATTGAAGATCACAACACGCAACCCAAGAAGCCCGGAAATGCCTCGGTCCTAGCTGATTATTATGGAGGCAAATCAGATCCAAATTCAAACTTCTCATGCATTTAATTGCACATTGGGAAGAGAAGACATCATGGAATACATCCCCCATGCAGCTGGTGCATTTGTGAAGAGAACAACTTCCAAGATTGCATTTAATGCAAGCCACCTTTTTGCACAAGTTGTCCACAAACTTCCTCTATGCACAAGTTGTCCACCTTTTATGCAGCCCTTGTAGCCATTAGAGGGCATGCCATTTATCATCAAAAACCAGGTTTACATCCTTAGTTTGAAGCTTGAAAACTTCATCTCCTTCGTGAGTCATATCGAAGGTCCGATCTTGTATTTTCGGTGCGTAATATCCGTTTGTACTTGATCTATGTTCAAGAATTTGTGGTGAGTCATATCCACTTGTTTTTGTTCACCTATCCTTTATAAAATTCAGTTTGTTTTCCCCCAAATCTGATTTTTATCATTATCACAAAAATACCAAAAATATTCCACCGAAATCTATCTCCATCATCCATCTTCCACCGGTTCGTTCGAGGCTTGTTCCGACTTACTTTGTACTGAGATTTAAGGATCCTCAAGGGGAAACTCATCAAGGACCAGAGCAAATAAAGCTCAAAATCATTTGGGTAAATGCATTTGAAAATTCTACAACCACTAGCAGTGATAAGGTCTTAACTATAGATGAAGAAGGTAGAATCCATGCAAATGCTAAACCACCGGTAAGCCTTTCTAGATGTTCAAGTCTAGTTAGAAATCCCAGCTTTAGGTTCAATCGTAATCATAGTATTACTCAAAGAAACCAATGAAATACTGCAAGCAGGAAAGACAAATCATTTGTGGTAGATGAAGATATAGTAAGTATGATAGCAACACTGAACAAGAGGTTAGAAAATAAAATTATAAGAGAACCAGCCAGACATGGTCTAGATTTAGGTTCTTGTCCAATTAGAGAAACTGGTTCAATACTAGTAAACCCTCCAACAATGCCAATATATTCAGAAGGTCAAGAAGGATCATCTAGTTCCGAGCCAAAGAGGAAGATAGTGGGATATCAAATTAGAACCATTAGTGAACCTATCTATGAAAATGATGTAAGAGCAAAGATTCTCAATGAACATCTCAGGGAACCATTTTATGAAGGTGAAATTGGTATGAGAATGGAAGTAATGGACCTTAGGTATCTCTATGAAGAGAATATGAGAATAGAAGAAAACCTTGAATATGTCAGCAGGGGATCACTGAAGAAAAATTATAGGATTACCACCTGTAACGGCCCGGATTATGATTCCCGGGTTACGTTTCGAGGGATGAAACTCCTCGATGGGATCTTGCGCTCCGAGTACAGGTTGAAGGTTTGAAAACAAAAATTTCGCTTTGAAAGTGGGATTTCACACCCAAAAACCTAGAGGGACCGTTGGAATCCCCGGGGTAAGTCCCATGTACCTGCCCTATGGCCTAAGTCGTAAAACCATTTATCATACAACCAATCAAGTTTCAAAAATCATACATAAGGTTGCCACGGCGGAGCCAGGTCAAAACATTATCTAAATACGTAAATCCAAATCATTATTAATTCAGTGTAGTTAGAGTCTCAACTCTCTGTTTCCACCAAGTCAGAACCCCGCGGTCATGAAGCCAAACCAGCATCAACAGTGGTAAGCATAATGAATACCTGAAAACATTAATAGTGGGCGGGATCAGATGATGCCCACATGGGTCTGTCCCTTCCTTAAGTGATACGTTTGGGATACCCGATCCTTCGCCTATGGGCTCAAGATCAAGAACCACGCCGTATATTTGCCCGATCTTGCAATGCTCTTTGATATCTCCTGATTGGAACAATTTAACAAGCAATTAATATTCTGATTTTAGCGACAGAACCACTCTTAGAATAATTCCAGCAAAACAGAATAGCGACAGAACACAAAGGAAGCGAGAGAAGAGAAGAAGCAGCGCGGGAAGGCGCGCGGGTGCCTTGGAGCGGGGACGCGGAGCGCGCGCGCGAGCGCGAGCACCGGGTAGCACACGGGCGAGCAGCGCTCGCTGCTGGCAATGCCGAGATGCACAGCGCCTGGGCTTCCTTCTTCTGCGACGGTTGTAGGGTTTCTGCGACAGAACTCACCTAGGGTTTGTGTGTGGTTTAGTCGATTGTGGATTAGGGTTTGGTGAATTGTGGCCGAATGGAACTTAGATCACAAGAGCACTTGAAGCTTTTGGGATTGAAATCGAAGAACCCTTAGTCCTTAAAGGGTTTCCTCAATTTTATTCAATCTCATTAATTCAAAGGGGATTACAATGATTAAATAGAAATTCTAAGAACCAATTCTACCATGCAAGATAGAATTTAGGTTGATAAAAGATATAATTAAAATCCTAAAGATAAATAAACCTAGAAGATAAAAACTTAGTGGACAAGAATTACATCTAGGTAAGATATAATTAATTCCACCTTATTAATCTAAGTTGCATAAAATAATAACTTAATTAAATTAAGAGAACCGGCCCAAGCACAAGGGTGTACTCGACATGGGCCTCCCTTTCACTCGACAACCTCCTTGGCCCACTCGACATGAGATGGCCTCGAGTGGCCCATGTTGGTGCCGAGCATGGTTATGTCACGGAGGGTGCTGACGAGTCTTCATGAGCTCCGTTTGTGGACGTAAGCTCACTTCCTGTGCCTGTGGTGTAGTCCTGAGCAAAGTGATCCAGGGTGGCCTGAACCGTTGCTCCATAGTTCCTTGGTAACAGACAAGAAGGGCTTTGGTTGCATCTTGAATCCTCTTGGCCCTTGCACGAGTGATAGGACCATCAAATGGAACCTTCATGTTGTCCTCAATGTCACCTAGAGTCATCGACAATTGCACTGCATCATTCTCCTCCACTTGATTTCGATTTGTCCTCAAATCGTCATCAGAGTCATCGTCAGGTACGAACAAAGACAGATCAGCGACGTTGAAGGTAGAATGAACAATGTACTTATCGACAGGGAGATCCAGCTTGTAGGCATTAGGACCCATCTTCTGAACCACTCATGGTCCATCTCCCCTGGGGTCCAGCTTTGATTTCCGTTGTTGCGGAAACCTTTCCTTCCTGAGATGCAGCCATACCAGATCACCAACGTTGAACTGCACATCCTTGCGATGCTTGTCTTTCACTGCCTTGTATTGCGCAGTCTTTCTTTCCAGCTGCGCCTTGGTACGCTCATGCAAGCGCTTGATGAAGTCCACTTGCTTAGCTGCATCCATGCTCTCTTTCTGCTTGAGAGGCCATGGCATCATGTCCACTGGGGTGAGTGGATTTCGGCCATAGACAACCTCAAATGGAGTCTGCTTGGTTGCTGAGTGCCTAGACTTGTTATAAGCAAACTCAACAAATGGTAGGCATTCTTCCCACCTCTGGAGGTTAGTTTGCAGCATGACTCTAAGGAGAGCCCCAAGAGTTCTATTTGTAACCTCAGTTTGGCCATCAGTTTGGGGGTGACAAGAAGTAGAAAATAATAGTTTTGTACCCAACTTAGACCATAAAGTTGTCCAAAAACAGCTTAAAATTTTAAAATCATGATCAGACACAATAGACAATGGCAATCCATGTAAGCGAACAACATCTTTAAAGAATAAATGAGCAACATGAATAGCATCATCAGTTTTGTGACATGGTATGAAATGAGCCATTTTTGAGAATCTGTCTACAACAACAAAAATAGAATCATGACCCTTAAAAGTTCTAGGCAAGCCAACAATGAAATCCATAGATACATCTTCCCAGGGTGCATTCGAAATAGGTAAAGGTTGATATAGACCATTTGCATTAGCTTTCGATTTTGCCTTAGCACATGTGACACAACCTTTGACAAATCTAAGCACATAATTAGACATTTTAGGCCAAAAGTAATGTTCCTTAAGTCCAGCCAATGTTTTTTCGAAACCTCCATGCCCTCTAGACTCATGAATTTCTTGAGTTAACAATCGTATAATAGAAGAAGATGGGATACAAAGCTTGCCCATCTTAAACAAATAACCATTATCAAGAAAATATGCATCAACTTCATCTTTGGACACACATTGAGCATAAATAGTTTTAAAGAAACCATCAGAAGCATACAGTTCCTTAATCAAAGCAAAACCCAAAACATGTGCATCCATATGGTTTAGGAGGACATACCTGCGTGATAGCGCGTCAGCTACCACATTATCCTTTCCCTTCTTGTGGTGAACCACATAGGAAAAGGTCTCCAAAAACTCCACCCAACGAGCAAGTCACCTGCTGAACACTGACTAACCTTTGAGGTACTTCAGAGCTTCATGATCCAAATGAATCACAAACTCCTTAGGCCAAAGGTAGTGTTGCCATGTCTGGAAGCATCGAACCAGGGCGAACAGTTCCTTGTCGTAGGTAGAATAGTTGAGCTCAACGGGGCCCAACTTCTCACTGAAATAGGCAATGGGGCGCCTATTATGTGCGAAGTCAGGTAGTTGCAGCACTGGGGCATGGGTGAGATGATCCTTGAGAGCGTCGAATGCCCTCTGATGTGCGTCTGTCCAGCGAAACGTCACATCCTTCTTGGTTAGCTCATGTAAGGGGGCGGCAATGGTGTTGAAGTCTTTGACGAAGCGTCGATAGAAGCCAACAAGGCCCAAGAATGAGCGGACATGAGTGGGGGTATGCGGTTGGGCCCATTCTTGAATAGAACGAACCTTCTCCTCATCTACTTTTAAACCAGAAGCAGAAACAACAAATCCAAGGAAAATAGTAGATGCGGAAGCAAAAGAGCACTTTTTCAAATTGGCATATAGTTTTTCTTTTCTGAGACAATCAAATACCAATTTTAAGTGACTAAGGTGATCATGCATGTTCTTGCTATAAATTAAGATATCGTCAAAATAAACAACGACAAATTTGGCTAAGTAACGTCTAAGCACATGGTTCATAAGCCTCATAAAAGTAGAAGGAGCATTTTTCAAACCAAAAGGCATTACTAACCATTCATATAAACCATACTTAGTCTTAAAAGCTGTTTTCCGTTCATCTCCCTGTTTCATCCTAATTTGATGATAGTCACTTCTAAGATCAATTTTAGAGAAAATGCATGCGCCATACAATTCATCAAGCATATCATCTAAACGAGGAATAGGGTGACGATACTTAATTGTTATTTGGTTGATCTCCCTGCAATCAACACACATGCGCCAAGAGCCGTCCTTCTTTGGAACCAATATGACAGGCACGACACAAGGGGAGAGGCTCTCTTGAACAAACCCTTTGTCCATCAGCTCCGTGACTTGGCGTTGCAGCTCCTTTGTTTCCTCAGGGCTAGCTCTATAGGCAGCGCGATTAGGCAAGGCTGCGCCAGGGACGAAGTCAATCTGATGCTCAATCCCTCGAATAGGGGGCAATCCTTGTGGTAGATCAGCTGGAAGGACATCCAAATAATCCTGCAAAAGAGCAACAATAGGTGCAGGAATATGACTCAAATCCATAGTATTAAGTAATACCTCTTCATGATCAAAAGGATATGAGGTCGATGAGCATTCCAGGTGATAGTCTCTTTCTGAGGTTGAGAGACCAATGAGCGTCGTTCAACAGAGCCCTTAAGCGAAGTATGAAAGGGCTGTGTCGATGCAGAAGGAGAGGGGGTAGGTGCCGAGTTGTCCGCGGGTGCGGGTGTATAGGCCGCGGGCGCGGGTGACTGGGCCACGGGGGCGGTGTGCTTAGCCGAGCCCTCATGTGTCTTCCCCTTCCATTGGGCCTCCTTTTGAGCGTCCTGTTGTTGTTTCTTGCGGACCTGTTCCTTCAAAATAGCTTAAGGCAAAAGGGGTAGGAGAGTAACTCTCCTTCCATCAAAGGTGAAGGAATATGTATTCGCACGACTATCATGAATAACATAACGATCATATAACTAAGGACGGCCTAGCAAAATACGACTACAATCCATTCTAGCAACATCACATAAAACTTTATCATCATATGATCCAATAGAAAAAAGAAACTAAGCATTGTTTAGTCACCATAATATCAGATCCATCATCAATAATACCATTTAATCCATAGTGAGTAGCCCTAAGAGTAGTAGTCAAGTGTAAGAAATCCACTACCTTTTCATTGATGAGGTTGCAGCAACTCCCACCATCGATTATGACGCTCAAGGTAGCCTCACAAACCACACACTTGGTGTGGAAGATGTTCTCCCTTTGATCAGCCATGGGAGCTTCCTGGATGTGTAGGACCCGACGATTGACAAGACAGAGAGTCTCCTGGAAGTCACTGGGGTCTATTTCGTCGTTAGGCTCAATCGGCTGGTCCTCCTCCACTTCACTCAAAATTACATGGTCCTCGATAGTCTCCTCCTCATAATAATGGTCACCTAAATCATTGAGTAGGACCTTCTTTTTCTGAGGGCATTCGCGAGAGACATGCCCAGAACCACCACAAGTGAAGCAGCGGATGTCTTTGGTGCATTCCTTAGATGGTGCAGCAACTCTTCTAGTTTCAACCTGATAACCCTATTGAGGTGAGTTGGAAACTCCCTTTTGCTACATAGAAGGGTTAGTAGAAGGTCTGGATTGACAAGCAAAGGGAACAAACCTGCGACCTTAGGAGGCTTGATCGAACCTGGTCCTCTGCTGTTGCTGCTGCTGCTCATATAGAAGATGTGCCTTATGAGATAAAGTGTTAATATCCCTAATAGAATTATTAGCCAAAGGATTTTTAATAGAGATATTAAGCCCAGCAAGAAATTGAGTACATAAAGCACGTTCAGTAAGATAAACATTAGCCTGATGAGCGAGTCGTTCAAGCTCGTCTCTGTATTCCATGGGTGAGCGAGCTCCTTGGTGGCAAGAAGCTAGGCGCATCCTCATTGTTTCTGTGTATTCCTCAGGCATATGGCGTTTCTTCAAAAGATAGCGGAGTTGGGGCCAAGTTTCAACAGGCTGCTTACCTTGACGACGGCGGATTTCACGAGTGCGAAACCACCAAGTGCGAGTCATACCTGTTAAATGTAATATAACAACTTCCAACTTCTCTGTTTCCTCATAGCGCAGATGTTCCAAAACATAATGTTCGCTTAGGGGATGAGTATAGGGATTCAAATAATTCAAAATAAACAATTCACAACTAGGCTAACTCCCTGTCCCAAACAAATAATACAAGAATCCCCTCCCTTGTAGTAGTAGGGTAATTCAGGATCGAATCCACGAGGAGGTATGTCAGCGCTTCCCTTGTTGCAATCACGATCAAAGCTTTCGACCTCAGGAGACACTCGATGTCGATGTGTCTGGTCGATATCGACCTCAGTTCTGGTCGATTTTCAGTACAGTTCCTGCAGAAGACAAAAGCAGCAAAGTCGACATCGAGCAGAGACCTCGATATCGACGTTAGACCTCGATATCGACCTTAGACCTCGATATCGACCTTTACAGTCGATTCCGATGTTTGTCACATAAACTGAATTCGTAACCAATTGTCGGAAAAGAGTCCGAAGAAAGTAGAATGGTAAAGAAGGATGATCAGAAACAAAACTAAAACTTTTATATTGATTTCAATTAATTAAAAGCTTCCAAAGTCGGGGTTTCATGCCACAACGATAACAATGCAAGTTTTATGCTAAAGTTATGAAATTTAATGTCTTTCCGTCAAATAACTTTCATTATCAACACTTAGGTGATTAGAGGCTATCGCATAGTTCCTAAGAGTTACTATCCAATTCATGCGCAATTTGAGTTCACAATATGAGTGGCTTTCGCTTCAATAATGCGGATAATGAATCTCCCTAACTTTCGCAAAGGATCATGCATAGGATAGAAGACGGAATCGCATAAAAGTCATACCTTTGATGCACTTACCCTACATCGTTATCGTCGGGCTCACCCCGACCCTAGAAGTGGGTTGAATACTCGCTCCTCATCATGCACATCATCATCATCATTGTTGAAAGAAAACTACTTTGAATTAAACTTATGAAAGAAAGTACAACCAAACAAGCCAAAACTCCACTCTCGCTTCTCTCCAACTCACTCGGCCCTCTCTCTCTCTCTAACTCGTTACTCTCTATTGAAACTGAAATTCTCTGCGTAATTGGATCTGAAATTGAATGTAATTTAAGCATTAAACTCAGCCCTAATAGCCTCTAGATATAGATATCGAACTTTGCTATCCAAAGACTCGAAACTTTATCTTTATTCTCTAAGATAAAACTTAAATAAAGTAAAAACTAAAACTCCTATGGTAAATCAGCTCATATGATAGCTCTGGTGCTGAAGATAAGAAATCTCGACTTTTGGATAGACGTGCAAGCTTCGGATAGAATTCTATCAAAATCTGAGTCGGATTCCTCTACTGGACAACATCGATATCGACCATGAACATCAATATCGACCTCTGTGAAACTCTATCTCGAGCTCTCCTTCTCCTCCTCAGATTGGCACTCGACTTCTATCTTTTAGCTCGATCTGGCAACATCGATATCGACCTTCAGACGTCGATATCGACCTCTCTGTGTCGACATGCTCTGTTTCATTTCCTGCTCGATTCCTATGTCTCTGCTGCACTTGATGTCGAGGTCCCTAGTCGATTTCGACCTCTTCAGAAGACTTCGAGTTCTTTTTCCGCTCTTCTAAATCTGTCCATTTTTATCCTGTTTTCTGCGAAATCACATAGAAACTCGTGCAGACCCATATATTTAACATTTAAGCGTAAACTACACTAATTACATGTTTTCCTATTAATATGCATGCAAAAGACGATAAAATGGACTTTTATGTGCATAGAAAATATGGCAATTTGTGCGCACATCACATAATTAGTATAATCTTCCCAGACAAGATAAGCTTCAGGATTATTAGTACCATCAAAAGTTTCCAATTTTATTTTAACATCGCGCCTTTGGATAGCCTGTGCATTATCAAATCTAGGACGACCAAAATTAGGATTAGGTAAATCATCAAAGGTAGGATCTACCTCTTGGTAAGCGTCCTCCAAGTGGGGCATGTCGTTCAGATCAGCATTGCTACGACTGTCGTCCCAGTTGGCTCTAACGAACAGAGGATTAGCGTGAGTCTGGTGAGGTGGTTGGTGCTGCTGTTGCTGTCCATGTTGCTGATGCCGAGGGGGGTATGGTCTCGAAGTACATCATTACCATTAAAGCCAGATAACGGATCATTGTCATTCTCTCCTGCAAAAGGGTTAGGCATAGCAGATCGCAGTTTAAAGTGTAATTGACCAGACGAGGGTGGATTACCTGACGGTGGGGTATTACCTGAGGGAGGTGTATGACCTGTAAGAGGCGGCTTACTACCCGAGGGAGGTGTAGATCCAGAAGCCTCATTCTGTTTCCTTTCCTCGAGTCTCCGATCAATGGCTTGGTTGATTTGGGCCAAAAAATTCAACACGGTCTTGGGCCCTTTCAATGGCCAAGCGATTGGTCAATTGGGCAATTTCAGTTGCAATGATGGACAGTATGTCGGCTGCAGTAAGTGGCGTAGGAGGGGTAGGGGAAGAGTTAGGGTCATTCCCGTTCGACATGTTCCTACAATATCAGAAGAGCAACAAGTAAACGGAGCAAAGACCAGAAACCAAGTAATGCAAGCCCTTTTGATCCTAAGAGTGATTTAGTTTTAGAAATCAAAGAGGCGAGAAAACAAGGCACAATATTCAAGTAATCTTCCCTGGACACATAATTTTGCAATATTGAAGACAGCAAGTAGAGACTAAATTGCAAAAGAAATCAGCCACAAGTCGGATAGCAAGGATCGCAAGTATAAACAAGCGGCTAAAGTGGAGAAAATAATAGCTACAATCTGATGCTCAAAAATATAAGAATATGTAGCAATAGACACGATGCAATCACAAGGGTTAGCAAGTGCACACACTCCATCAACTATTATCTGACGGTTGCAACACGGTTCAGAAAAAGCGGGGTGTGACCAAGGCTCCTGTGTCGGCACAGCACAAAATCACACAAGGGGGTTCTTTTGTGAAGCTTAAAACCAATCAGATCATCGAACAAGTAGCTAAATAAAAGAAAGAACAAGATACAATGAGTTACTAACTCAACAAAAGGTAGGAGGAATGCTTGTTTTTTTTGAAGCTCTCGGCTTTGCTTTTTTTTTTTTGACTAGTAACGCTGCTGTAAGGGACTGTAATGCGACTAAACAACAAAAAATAAATAAAAAAATCTAAGCTACGATGATCCAAAAGTAAGCAAAAATAAAGAAAATAAGGGGAATAGGCTAGAAATCTAGAAAATTAGGGTTCTTTAGTGGTGCAAGTTCATATAATGCTTTAATCCAAGAATCACATTCATAGGCATGATATGTAGCAAAAGGGAATAAAAATCAAAACTTGCAATCAAGAACTCAGTATCTTCCAAATTAAAGATCCAAACAAGAAAATAACTAAAATAAAGTGCCAATTTTTAGGGTGACTAATAAAGAACTAAAATTTATGCAGCGGGAATGGTGAAAATCATGGCACAAAAATAAATCACTCAAAAAGGAATCAAGAGAGTAAAGAACTTGCATAAACCTGAGAATCCGATACCACTTGATACGTTTGGGATATCAGATCCTTCGCCTGTGGGCTCAAGATCAAGAACCACGTCGTATATTTGCCCGATCTTGCAATGCTCTTTGATATCTCCTGATTGAAACAATTTAACAAGTAATTAATATTCTGATTTTAGCGACAGAACCACACTTAGAATAATTCCGGCAAAACAGAATAGCGACAGAACACAAAGGAAGCGAGAGAAGAGAAGAAGCAGCGCGGGAAGGCGCGCGGGTGCCTGGGAGCGGGGACGCGGAGTGCGCGCCCGAGCGCGAGCGCCAGGTAGCACACGGGCAAGCAGCGCTCGCTTCTGGCGATGCCGAGATGCGCAGCGCCTGGGCTTCCTTCTTCTGCGACGGCTGTAGGGTTTCTGCGACAGAACTCGCCTAGGGTTTGTGTGTGGTTTAGTCGACTGTGGATTAGGGTTTGGTGAATTGTGGCCGAATGGAACTTAGATCACAAGAGCACTTGAAGCTTTTGGGATTGAAATCGAAAAACCCTTAGTCCTTAAAGGGTTTCCTCAATTCTATTCAATCTCATTAATTCAAAGGGGATTACAATGATTAAATAGAAATTCTAAGAACCAATTCTACCATGCAAGATAGAATTTAGGTTGATAAAAGATATAATTAAAATCCTAAAGATAAATAAACCTAGAAGATAAAAACTTAGTGGACAAGAATTACACTAGGAAAGATATAATTAATTCCACCTTATTAATCTAAGTTGCGTAAAATAATAACTTAATTAAATTAAGAGAACCGGCCCAAGCACAAGGGTGTACTCGACATGGGCCTCCCTTTCACTCGACATCCTCCTTGGCCCACTCGAAATGAGATGGCCTCAAGTGGCCCATGTTGGTGCCGAGCATGGTTATGTCACGGAGGGTGCTGACGAGTCTTCATGAGCTTCGTTTGTGGACGTAAGCTCACTTCCTGTGCATGTGGTGCAGTCCTGAGCAAAGTGATCCAGGGTGGCCTGAACCGTTGCTCCATAGTTCCTTGGTAACAGACAAGAAGGGCTTTGGTTGCATCTTGAATCCTCTTGGCCCTTGCACGAGTGATAGGACCGTCAAATGGAACCTTCATGTTGTCCTCAATGTCACCAGGAGTCATCGATAATTGCACTACATCATTAAGGATGCTTGTTCCAACAATATGTACACACATACGCTATACCTAATAATCATGCTTCTAGATACAAGGCGGAATATGAACACACTAGCATGCCCCTAAGATCAAGTGCATAATAATAATAATAAGGCCTTATCACATAATACCAAATGGTATATCCCTCTCCTACCTCCACCCCATTCCGATAGGGCGGAGACTGGCCAGTTCGTGAATGCATTCCATTATAATCGGGTGGCCCGCAAGCCTAGCCCGTAACCACAAGAAAAATAAAGCACGCATGCAGCTTTCGCTATCATGCTCATAATATATGTAAAGGAAGTTTCATATGACTCGATTGACTCAGGACGGGACCCGGTGGGACTGGGCCGCCTTATGACCCTAAAAAAGACTCTAGTTACTTCACAGATAACGATTGTTCTATTTACATACGCATAAAGATATAGAATGCTCAACGATCAATGCAACCTAACAGGATACTACATGGCATGCTGATCATGAATGCAAGCACCTAGTATATCATGCACATAAGGCAGGGAATATCTATTCGATCTGAGTAAGCTCCGTAGAGACTTACCTGGCGGTGCAAAACAACATTGTAGCAATCACACAGTTCAAAGTCACCTAATAGTCATAATGGAAGTATAAGTCTATCTATTCAAACATACAAGCACACACGAGTTCATCACCTATCGAAAGTCTCATCATCACATTCCATATCACCATCGTTATTCCACTCATCTCATATTTCATCGCAAAGTCTCTATATAACTCATTAAGATCATCTCAACTCATCATCTCAATATCTCATCATGCTTTAACTTATCATCATATCATATAATAACATATAGTGACATGTCATCGCCTCATATATAGATCATATTCATACTTTTATATATTATCTCTCAACATCGTGTATAACATTCGTAAGATATTACTCAAGCCATAACTCACTACTGCGATATCATGCTATTAATCACGCATACATGCTATTAGTCACCCAATCATATCATCATGCTAGTTAGTCATCGAACAAGTCGGATTTCCAAGTTAGTTCCCAAGCTATTTCGAAATTCGAGTTAATTAGTTAGAAATTCCGATTCTTAAAAACGTTCGTCAATTTTCTTTTTGAAAAATCCAAGTCTCATAATATTATATTCGTTCTAAATCACCATAATATTATATCTTTAATCACTAGTACAAAAACAGGATTTTAGCCCGGACCTTTTTGTTCATATAGCCCGGATCTGACAATTTATAGCTCCGGGCTTCAGGTTGGTTGGGGTAAAAACTGGGTAGGACTTTATAGCCCGGATATTTGTGGGGGAAATCCGAGGTATATAATCCACCAAAATTCCCAAAAAAGTGAGCTGAAACACACGCCCGGGCTATATACTACAATATCCGGGGTATATGCTCCTAATATCCGGGGTATATACCACATTGAATCCGTGTTATAATTATTTTTAATCCGGGGTATAAAATACAAGTAGTCCGAGCTATATTCCTGTTGTTTGTAGGGGAAATTTATTTATACCATTAGATATAGCCCGGATATGCAAGTAATATCCGGGGTATATAACCTGCTCAATCCAACGTACATTTTCATTGTATATAAACCGGAGTTGTTAGATCCGGGCTATATAGCGTTTTTTCCCAGCAGTCATTATATATATTACGTAATACCTGGAAGGACCTGTATTATGATCCCATTCAAATCTATATGCACCCCCAAATACACAATTGAACATATATATATGGAACATACATTACAATACAGTAATTGAGATTTCAACAATGTTTAAAGTTCTTACAAGGATTCAAGACATGTAATGTAAATGTTCCTCAACAACTTGAACAACACTTAACAATTTCTAGTACAAAGTTTCACGTTATGTGCATGAACCATACCCTTATAATACGCCGAAAAATAGATAAGTCTACCGGTAATGCGATCTTGTTTTGACATCAAGTTGAATAGTCCAAAACATGAACAAGCTAGAGAGGGTAATTAATTCTTGCCTATCCATATATTTAGCCCAACCTGTAAGCACTTTCTGCATTCCTTGATTCTTTTAGTGTTTCTGTGTGGAAGAATTCTTCAAGGTCTGTTGACAAAAAAATCAAAAGTCAATGCATAAGCATAAACAATAAATAGATTTGTGAAATGTATTCTAATGGAAAGCAAGCAAATATTAATAAATGAGAAAGTTCAATTGAACTTTCTGATTATGTTTGATATGGGACAATGCAACTGAACAGAAATTAGAATAAAATAGAGAAGAGTAATAACGAAAACACATTGAATGATCTAATCCTTCCAAATTCCTAAAGATCCAAAATTTAACCAAGTCCTTTTTTAAATCGAATGGAGAGAATCGGAGAAAACACATATGTTTTTCCCTTTTTTTACATGAAATTCACCTCACAGATATGGACTTGTCTAGTTCTACACCCAATAATATCTCGCAAAAAGCCATAAAAATTAAAATTCAATTGAACTTTGAGAAGCTCGAGTTTTTATACAGGGATTGCAGAAAGATCTTGCCTAAAAAGAAATTCAGAAATAGGAGAAAATTATGAACCAAAATAATTGGTTTTAGACATACAAGAGGGTACTCACTTTCTGGCGTTTCTGCCTAGTAGGCCAGTCCAATTCCAGTGGTCAGTCCTCATCTGTCAAAAAAGATTATTTCTAATTAGCTGCAATCTATATATTTTACTCCATATTACAGCATATATTATAGGTAATAGGTTGATTCTTCTATACCAATTTTGAGATACTATTTTCCTGGAATAATACACAATAATATTTTACTTCATAAAGTAAGAATAACTGGGAACCCTCGACACAGCATCCATATAGCATAACAAGGTTTGGATGGTGTAAACAGATATCATGCCTATTTCAGTTACAAACTCTTTATTTCCCTACGATGATTTGGAACAAAGTTGATTTATCACGTAATCTTGAATCATAGTGGCAAAATTAAGTGATGATAGAAAAGAAAGAGTAATAAAAAGACAAAACATTACAAAGCAACAAGTGAGCAGCAACATTACCTTATTTCTTTCAATCCTTCTTTAGCCCTAAAAACGGCCTCTTGAATGCCTCCCCTTGAAGAAAAGGCCAGAATACTATCATGTCCATCCACTAGACCCTATACCCCAATCGATCTGATAATTCAAGACAAGTTTGATAGCATAACGTACAAGAAAAAAGCAATCCATTGGTCATACATTTCTCTCCCAATTTATCTATCATAATTCAATAATTTAGCTCTAGCATTTTGTATTAATATTGGCCCTACTTTCTTTCCATTCTCATTGTACTAAAGTCACCAAAGGCTATATATAGAAAAAGCTAAATAAATAAATCTTACAGTTCTTGAGAGAAATGCATACCTCCTCTTTGTTGAGCCTCGTCTATTAGGCAATCAATTAGCGATCATGAACATAGAGCACTCAGACATTAAGCTCCTGGGATCATAATAGAAAGTTTCAAAAGAACGGAAATCCAATATAAATTAAAGCATACTTATTAGGGATTCAAACATGCTTATAGAGATTCATTTGATATAGCATAATAGTTTTTGAGAAGTTACATAGGCATACATTTAAACATGCTTATAGAGATTCATTATTATCAAATTGAATCATAAAATCCTCTGATGGAGCAGAAAGAATGATTCTCTATTTGACTTTCATACTCAATGATGCAGAATGATTCAGCTTTAGTAAGGCAAAACCACTACAATACACATTCCTCATCAACTCATTCATATGCAGCAAGCATGTAAGAAATAGATTTAATCACTATGGAAGCTAATACACTACAATGAATATGAATTTTGATAATCTGACAGCTTATCACCTTGGACATCTCAATCGGGAAACTCTTGAACAAGATTTGCCAGCAATCATGACCAATCAATCTAATATTCCTTTGCAAGCACTCAATCTTATACAGGTTATGATGTCAAATCCACGTAGCAAGAAAAATCAACTTAACAAAGATTAGTTAAAGTATCAGTTTCTCGGAATTACTGAAACACCTAAAAAAATGCCAACATAGAGCACTCCGACATTCAACTCCTGGGATCACAATAGAAAATTTCAAAAGATCAGAAATCCAATATAAATTAAAGCATACTTTGCATAGTACAAGCTTCATTGATTCAACACTTAAAATATAGAAACAACAAGAAATCAACTGGATGTTATAGTGAAGCAAAGTGTATTGTTTAGTAGAATATTAACGATCCTAATGATTTTTGTTATTATTAAAAATAAATAAAGAAAGAAAAGACAGAAGCATTTTTCTATCAGGTATCATTGTATCATGAAGGATGCTTCACTACACAAAAACTGTCTTTCCAGGCCCAAAGGCAAAGCACAGGCTTTCAGTTAAGGTGCCTAATCCTAGCTTAGAGTAACTTGGAGTACGGGTTCACTGTCCAAATTAATAGTGTTTCCTCCAGGCTCCATCAATGCTTTATGCTTAAGGACAACAGAACATGTTCAGTTTTTGTAGCTAAAAGGAAATATAGATTAAGAAAGAAATGGAGATTACATTTTTCATAGATCTTAAAAAAATTTCAAACATGAGAGGGATATGAAGTTATTAAAACCTCTTCACATAAATGACATGTAGACTGTTAAATATTGATGTGTTGTGGAAAAATGAATGTTGGCTGGCTTTAGGATTAATAATAGGATCTGTTTTGTGTCTTCATAAGCTTTAACCTTTGTTTTTACATGCTACATTAATTAACTGAAAATTGTTGTCCTTAATTTTATTGATAACCTCGTTAAGTTATAAAAAATTAGTACTATCAATTATCAACTGCAAACTGAATAAAAGAAAGGTTATTTCCAAAACTATTTTGTTATCTAAAATGTTCATAACTCGTAAGATAAAGAATACAAAACAAGCACTTGGAGATTAAGGACCTTAACCATACAAGTGCTAACATTCCTTTTCACTAGCTTAAAAGCAAAGCAACCTTCCCCAATCATAACATCTAATTCTACTTTGAAGCTGCAACTACTCTCATGAATATGGACAGGAAATATGATCTGACAATCACTCCAAACAAAAAATACCACTGCACCTCTCAATTAAAATTGAAAAGCTATATTGCCAAATCAAAGATCATACAAAAACATATCCATTCAACTGCTAAAGAAGGGTATACTAGAAAAAATGAAAATTTCTCAAATTTCAGAAACCGACCTGTGTTTCTAAAAGAACACAAAAGCATGATTGATATATTTTGTATCCACAGCCACTCCGGCCTAGATATTCAATTAGATGAATAAATAATGATCCCTCAACTTTCATGATAACCGCAGAGAAAAACCGATTCTCGAGATCGCGAAGTAAAAATTAGGGTTCTAAAAGATCTGAAAATTAGGGGTTTTGTTTACCTAGGAAGAGGAGGTTGACATTAGGGGCTTTATTCACGAAGAGGAGGTCGGCGACAAGGATGGCGGCGAACAGGAGCTTCGGTGAAGAGGAGTCGGAGATGGAGGTCGACGGGTGAGAAATCTGCGATGGAGGTCGGCGGGTGAGAAGTGGGCGACGAAGGGGATTCGGCGATGGAGGTCAGTGGTGAGGAGAAGTCGACGGAGCACAGATCTGTGATGGAGGTCGGAGGTCTGACGATTTTCGCGCTATTGGTGAGGATCAGTCGGAGACTCGGGTCTCAAATTTTCGCTCAGATTTGTGATGGATGAGGACCATACTTCTCATTAAAAAAATAAAAATGAAAATAAAGAGAACTAACCTTATACCCCGGATATTTATCCAAAAAACGCCCGGGGTATAAAATATGATTCGAGAAATATCCCACTATAATATAACCCGGATAATTTTTATATTATCTGGGGTATATTTGTTTTAATTACAAAAATGAAAGACAACTTGCTAGTTATGTTATTACACCCCATAATTATGAGATCCGGGGTATTAGACCACGGGCTAAAATCCATATTTTCTACTAGTGAATCCCGAAATAATATTTTACATTTTAAATCCCAATAATATTATATAATATTTTAAATACAATTTTCTTTTAAATACTTCCATAAATATTTTAAAATCCCTTAAAAATCCTAACCATTTCATTTAATAAAATCAGCCCTTTCTAATTTACCAAACAGACTTTATATTTATAAAATCCAAAATTGACCCTCCTTATTCTATTAATTACCAAACCGAGCTCTCATTTTTTTAAACCCCAACCGAATCCCCTTTTTCCCAATTTTTCTTAAGGCTTATAGGAACATGTTTGAACAAGGATTGAACATACAAATCAAGGTTTGAAGGGATTTCTCACCCAAGTTCCTTTTTTTCCTTCGGTTTGCTCGTGAAGCTTCATCCAGTCTCCGATTGGACTCGTTCTTGCGCGAGGGTGCCTAGGATTGTTAGAGGGTGTTAAAGGTGTGAACTTTGAGTTAGTATGAGGTGGGAGGAGGAAAAAACAAGCTGTTACCTTCTTGAATCCGAAAATAGAGAGTTTGAGTCTTCTAGGGCTTCTCGGGGCTTTTCTGGCTTCTCCGGACTGTTGGGGCTTCTTCTTCCACTTTGAGGACCTCATGGGGAGGCTAAGGGAGCTATATTTTCTGGCCATGAAGGGAGGAAGAGAATAGGATCTTGCTTTGGCTTGCTTGAGCTCAAAAGATGGAATGGAGCTCCTTTGGCTAGAATAGAGAAGGGAGTTGAAGGGGATGATGAAATGGGGCTATTGTGGGGATGATTTGAGCACGAAATGGATGTGTTTAGGGCTGCTGGAATCTCTCATCAAAGGAGGAAAAAGGAGGATGAAAGGAGGAGGAAAGATAAGGTTTCTTTGGAGCTTTCGTATAAGATTTTTAGGAGAGGAGTTTTAGGGATTGTGTTTGAAATTGTGTGATGAGGTATTGGGAGACAAAATCTGATTTTTAAGAAGCCAAAGGGAGCTTTGGATGGGGCTAAATCGGTGGTCACATGGGAGAAGGCATAGGGCTTGTCTCCCTTGGCTATTTTGGGCAAGGTCAAAGATGGAAGGTAAAAAGGTATGATGTGGGTGCTTCACCCATTAGGGTAATGGGAATCTTTGACCAATTTTAAATATCTTTTGGCTCCAAATTTTGGCTCCGACATGGGTTAGGGTTTGTGAGAATGTCGCCTAGGGCTAGAGGGAGTGAGGGCGAGAGTCTTTGTTCCGACGTTGCGAGCTCAAATCCCGAGGTTGGTCCCGAAGTTAGTTTTCGACGTTAGCTTCTCAAATCCTGCTCTCTCTTTCGCACAATTAGAATTTGAAATCCGAGAATCAAGGTTGCCATGTTAGTTCTTAAAATTTTGTTTAGGTCGGGAATCCGCTTCATGAGTTCAAAATCCGAGTTAGCGAGTTTTTCGTTAAATTCTGCTTTTAAATTCATTTTGATTTTCCTTTTTCTGAGAAATTAGGATTTAAAAATCCGAGCCTTTACACCACGCCTAATAGCATTTATATCCCAATAAGTATTTGTTTAGAAGGTTTAATAACTATGAATTATGTGCCTTTATAGATAGCGGTTGTTCTGTATGCTTTGGTAAGAAAGCATTATTCCCTGAATTTATATGGCAGAAATCTCGTAGACCAATCCAAGTCAGAATAGCTTATGATAGTATCATGGTTCATTCGGAATTAGCTTCTGATGTACCAATCATGATAGGAGGAGTCTCATGTGTAATTCCTACACTCTGGGCTACTAAATAAACCTTCTCATGATATGTTAATTGGAAACAATTTCCAAAGACTTCATGTTCCATTCACTTAGCACTTAGACATGATGGTCTTTAATATCAATGACGAGGATGCTTGGGTTAAAAAGATTAAACAAGCTTATACACACCAAGCAATAGAGTTTACGCGCACTAAGTGTGGTGATGAGTATATTCTTCCTACACAAAGAGAATTTGCACACTCTATATGTGAGGTAACACTAAAAGAAAAAATCCTTAAGCAACACGAAAAAATGTGTAAGGCGCTATATATTGAAAATCCTTAAAAATTCTAGGAAAAAAAAAAGATAAATCATTTGCTACCATAGAATTAATAGACCCAAAAGCTGTCATTCGAGTAAAAAAAATGGTTTATACTTATAAAGATCAAAAAGAGTTAGAAGAACAAATAGATGAACTACTAAAGAAATGATTAATTAGAGAAAGCAAAAGTCCTCATTCTAGCCCTGCCTTTATGGTCATGAATCATGCTGAAGAAAAAAGAGGAAAAGCTAGAATGGTTATCAACTATAAAAAGCTTAATGATAATATTGTTTTTGATGGATATTATATCCCTAATAAAATGGTTTTATTTAACAAAATACATGGAGCCACTTGGTTCTCTAAAATGGATTGTAAAAGTGGTTATTAGCAGGTAAAAATAGATGAATAAAGTATTCCACTTATTACATTTAGTGCCCCACAAGGACACTATGAGTGGATGAAGACAGTCTAATCAGAGAACTAGTTGATGGACCAAATAAGACAGATTCGATAGGAAGATCCTAGATGGGCAACCAGCCCACTAGATCGTGATCTCTTATGCGACATACAAGAATGCCAAGGATGGGTTTCCACTCCGAGTTTTTACATTTCTATTGACTTTGGAAAATTTACTCAAAGCATATTCCATCGTGGACTCTTAGAAACAAGACAAGGAACGGATGAAAGGTTCTTAACTATGGAAATTATCATAAAAGTTCTTCAGTTACCTGTTGAACTTCAAGAAGATATCTGTAGAAGATGGAGGATGAGAGATTTTCGACAATTCTACTGGACAGTAACCCAAAGGATCAGAAGATTGCCAGCAGAGATAGACGAATGGTTCGTTTACTTTAGTACAAAAAATCTGGTAGGATTAGGAGGGATATCATTGCCAATCATGCCAGATGAAGACGCAGATTACTTAAAATTCTGGAAGTATAGAATGTGTAACGAACTCTATATAAAATAAATCGATGGTGGCCAAAGGAAGAGGAGCAGAGCATTATGTTCAAGTATTTCACTAAGTTCCAAAAAGAGGTCTTCCTCAGGGTGGCAAGGTTCGAGAACATGGATAACATAACAAGATGTCGAGTTATGAGCACATGTAACGACGTTAACTAGGAAAAAACCCGGTTATCACATTATCTTATCTTCATATTATTTTCAGATGAATATTGGTTCGTAAAGGACCCAGTAGAGGAAAGCCAGATGCATGTGATAACAATAAGAGGTCCATGGATGGCAAGAGCAAAAAGGTTCTTCTACATCTATTACTACATAACCAAGTATTGCTACACCGATTGTGGAATATTCAAAGTTGCCAACACAACCTTCATTATAACCCCACATCTCAAGCCACTGTTGAAACAAGCCATAGACAAGTCCGAGTCCATTGATCTATATTTGGCACAGATAGAAGTCAGACACTTCTTGCATAAAGAAGGCCATGAAAAGATGAATGATATGTTAATAGCATGGGATCAAGAATACACTGAAGGTCTAATGCTTGATATCGATTTGGACAATGAGCAAGATCTAGAGCTTGATAATTTTCAAGAGCTGGTAATGGATGATGACAATGGAGATCTAGAAGCTAACATGGGAGAGGAAGGGGTCCAGAACCTGAATGATTGAAAACCATCATCATGCACCAGCACAATTATTGTACTTTTGGTACTGTTTACCATGTGAGCCTGTAAGATAGTGAGAGTACTGTTTGCTTTTATGATTTGAATCGGCCAACATGTCGGCCATTAGCTTTTAGCCGTTGAAAAGGCATCCAATGCCCTCCGACTAGCTCTATAAATAGAGCATTCCCCCAGACTTCAAGGGCACTGAATTCCTGAGAGAGAAAAACTCATATGAGAAGAGAGAATTCTTGTAATAAAGAAAGAGAAAGAGAAGCATTGTTGAGTTCTGAGTAGATTGGTTTCCCATTACTCAAAAACTCAAGAATCCTTCGATTGATCTTTTTGGTGTGAGAGTCTAGTATGTTTATATGTTTGTCAGCTTTAAATTAAGAGTGTTTGTGTGTTGTAATATTTTCCAGATTCAATAGAAGGTTGTTTTTAAGAAAGGGAAAGCTACTTAATCGAACTCTATGTTATGAATAATTAGTTTTCTTGATTCTAATCCCTTCACCCTCTAAAAACAAAAACTGAGAGTTAGAGACTACCGTTTGAGGTAGGAAACGAAGCAGATCTGTGTTGTGCCTGAACTAAGGGAGGCCTGGTTGAAGGTTAGCCACAGCTAGAAAGCCGGAAGCTAAAGAAACGTCGGTGGTCCAGTGTAACTATGTTCAGTTATTGGTCAAACCTCTCTATCTTTAAGTTTTTAATTGCAAAGCGTGGTGAGCTTGAAGCCATAGAAAATTCATTATTCATAATATAATTAGTAGATTATGGCAGTTAGTACTACCAAAAGTCATTTATAAGCAATCAGTATTAAGCTCGTGGTAATATTTTAAAGTCTAATAAATTTTGAATAATATTTGTAATTTAGCATAAATATAGATAGTTTTATATAATTAAAAACCAAAAAGTCATCACTTTTGGCTATTTCTCTAAATAGTTTGACTATTTCCCTAAATAGTTTTAAAATTTTGTTTTTCTAGCTAATTATTTCTATTATTAAAGAAAAGACAAAAAAGAAAAGTCAAATAAAAATAAATAAATAAATAATTTTAAATTTAAACTTTGAGGGATAAATAAGACATTACATACATGATGAGCTCTTAAACGTTGATCAAATCTATTAACAAACAATCAACGGGTATGATTAACTATTTTATAAGAAACAGTAACTTCATATTGCTCTTTTTAGGGAAGTAAGGATTTCTTATATCTTACTCATCCGTTCTAAGATATAAGTTTTTTTTACTATTCAAGCAAATTTTCTTAAGATGATAAAAAAAAATATGCAAGATATCAATTTTTTATTATTTTTTTAATAATCTCATACTTATTAGTAAGATGTATGAGATTATTAAAAAAAACTTAATAAAATTTTTTATATTTTATATAGTTTTTATCATCCTAAAAAAACGTACGTGAATAGTAAAATATTTATATTTTAGAACGGAGAAAGTATACAGTTGCTTAATTATCGCATATTAGTTTTTGGTCGAATTTTTTTCTTCCAAAAGTTTTTGTCAATTGTAATATACCACATGCAAATTATAAAGCTATATATTTTTTTATAATAAAAGTTATATATTTGTTTATAATAAAATTTTATAAACATGTAAATATATTAATTTTTTAAATTAATTTTCAAAATAAAATTATACTCAAAATACTTTTGTAGTGCATTGAGTGCTACAACAACTGAAGCATAGGATTTACTATACCGGGTGAAATTTTATAACAAGATTTAAAAACAAATTGATTTTTTTTAAAATAAAATTATATATATATATAAATTAATGTTTGAAGTATAAATATAGTTTTTATATTTTTTTAGGCAAAATCGGTTATATAACCATGAAAACTAATCAATTGGCATATACCATTAAAACATCAAAATTGGATCTATACCCATCAAATTACGTTTATTTTTTTAATTGTTTATAATCTATTTAATTTATAATATTAATGTAAAAATTATTAAATTTAAATATCAAACTTAGGCTCTGTTTGGAATGAAAATTTCATCAAAATTGGATCTATACCCATCAAATTACGTTTATTTTTTTAATTGTTTATAATCTATTTAATTTATAATATTAATGTAAAAATTATTAAATTTAAATATCAAACTTAGGCTCTGTTTGGAATGAAAATTTCCATCAGCTAGCTTATTGGACATTGATTTTGATATTATATAGTTGTATAATTCATCAACTTCAGTTACTCCATCAGCTTCAGCTAGCCCATCAGTTATTATTTTGCCAAACGGATCTTAGTTAACTTTCAAATAATTATAAAAATGAGCCATTGATTTAATATTCTCTCAAATCAAATAATTTTTTAATACAATTCGAATTTATACAAAGAAAATATATATTTTCCACCTTTGTTATGATTTATGGTCGTTTTAATAATTTCATGATATTGAATTTACAAATGGACCTTAATATTCAAAATAAAATCATTTGATAAAAAAAATATAATTATAATAATATATGTTGAAGTTTAAGTTTTATATAAAAATTTTGATTATGTTTTATATCCAATAATTGTAAAGTTATAATTTTTATAATTATTTTAAAATTAATTAAGTTTAGTATATAATTAAGTTCTGATCACATTTTCATTCAATAATATTATATTAAATATATTAGGGAAAATTAAACAAAATTTAAACGATTTGATGGGTATATAAATAATTTTGAAATTTTGATAGATAAATTAAACAAGTTTTCATGGATATATATCTGATTTTTCCTTTTTTTAAGATAAATTAAAAGATAAAATAAATTTGTGGTATCTATATACATATAATCAAACCAATGCATATCATCCTATGTGGTATGTTGTGGTTGGTTCTAGAAAAAAATAACAAAATAATACGTTGTCAAGTTTATAGAAAGTTATGTAAACTATAGTCTATCTATATATATTCTAATTAATTAACAAAAATATAAATAAAAAATATTTCACAGCCATACTTACCAAAAATATTACGGAGTAATAGATAAATGTGCAGTAGTGATAGATGCTACATTTTATTTATATCTATATTACTTTTTAGTGAAAAGAATTATTTATATCAAAATTAATTATTTAATAATTTTTATTTTATTTATATGTATATTATTTTTTGAGGCCAACATAAATTATTAAAATATTATGTAGCTATAATCCATCTTTGCATATTTATTTTAGTAAACTAATGTGATAAATATATATACTACATATTTAATAAAAAAAATATATTAAAATATTTTTAAAAATTAGGTATCTATTAAATTATATGAAATTTAATTAATGATAGATTAGAAAAAAAAACCTTTTACCTTATAAATGTGAATTTTATTTATATTTTAAGAGAATTTAAATAAAAGATATGTATATTATATATAATCTAGTGAATTAATGTTATTTATATATATTATTTTTTGTTAGAAAAAATAATTTATCTTGAATTATATTATTATTTTATTTATTGAAATATATCAAAATTATTTATAATATTGTAATAACATATTATCCGTGGGCACGAGACTTAGGCTCCATTTGACAACAATAAGTAATTTTTTTTAAGCTTATAATTTTGATATTATATAGTTTTAAATTAAATAAATAAAATATTTTAGTTTAATTACTTTTTTATATTTAAGCTTTTCAACAACTACAAACACAAGCTTTTCGAAGGTTTTGATGTTTTTATTTGACAAATTTTCATCACTTACCCTAACAAATAAATCTACCAAACAAAATACTACTACCTCCAATCTAAGATATATGTCGTTTGACTTTTTAACACGTATTTTAAGGGCTAAAAACTATATAATATATTTTTTATTATTATTTTTATACAATTTAATACTTATTACAAACAAATATTAAGTTGTAAAAAAATAATTTAAAAATTTTGACATTTTATATAATTTTTAACTTCTTAAAATATATTTAAAAAGTCAAACAACATATATTTTAAATTAAAGAGTAGATTATTAACTTCCAACTACAATATATTTAACACAAATAATCTACGAGATACAGCATACTTCTAAACATTAAATACCGAACGAAGCGGGAGATGTGCAATTGAATAGAGACCGAAGAGTGGTGGGGACCACCACGTGGAATACATGGCCGCAAGCCACGCGTACTCCCCCCGGACCGAACAAAGACAAGGGGGCGGGCCCCACACATCCATCCTGACCTGATCCTCTCCCTTAATAAGTCTGCAACTGGCTAGATATACATGCAAAGTACAATGTCTCCTCTCAATTTATCACTCCTGACCTGACCTGACCCGACGTCCGACGTCACTCCTCGGTTCGGATAAGCTCAACCGACCTTGTTCTGATCTGATCCGCTGCTCGTCCGCCCCACGCATGTTCCGCTGTTCCCCTGTCTCCCACCGTTGGATGGATCTCTCTCTGGACGATCCAGATCCTACGTACTTCTAGGTCAACTCTCTCTCATCTCATCACCGCACATTAATTACTTCACTTTGTCTTGAAAGATGCAAATTTTATCCCATTTTAGATACCCTTCCGGGCCTTCCCTTCGGCCTTCGGTATTATCCAACCCACTCCACTCTAATACGTAGTACGGAGTACTAATTTATAAATAAACGATGTTTGACTTTTGTACACGTTTTAAGAGTTAAAAACTATATAAAATTTTATTTATTTTAATTAATTTTTTTCATAGTTTAATATCTATTAGTAATAAGTATTAAATTGTGAAAAAAATTAATTAAATCAAATAAAATTTTATATAGTTTTTAGCTTCTAAAACTACGTGTACAAAAGTCAAACATCATTTATTTCCGAACGGTGGGAGTATTCACCTAAAATTTATCCAAACTCTGTCCACAATCATTCCTTAAGCTTCATAAAAATATACTCCATCCATGTGACATGTGTAAATAAATGATTTTTTAAATTTCACATATTTTTTTAAAACAGTAAAAATTATTTAAAATATTTTTTTTAATTAAAAATTTTAAAAAATATTATATTTATCACTAATAAATATCATAGTATTTTCAAAAAGTAATTTAAAATTAATATTTTATATAGTTTTTATATCTTAAAAAACATGTGTGACTTAAAAAAGTCACTTTTTTATTAGGTAAAAATTCGAGGTCAGACATACCTAAACCTCGATGGACGACAAGTCAGCAGATGGATAATCGTCGAAACTAGCATAAAATACAAAGACGGTGCAAAAAACAAGCAAGAGCACTCTACAAAAGCGGAACTAAACACAACTGATCCAAACAAGATGAGGACGTAGACTGCGGACGAAAAGAATATATTCATTTACAAATGCAGGGAGTATATTATTTTAATTTCTTTGACCATAATTTTTTAAATAAATAAATATATTATTAAATTCTAATTTATTATATTTTTTACTTTATAACGAACAATTTACTCCGTTCAACAAACCATATCATTTACTATTTACATAAAAAAATTTAGAATAACAAAAATCATACCAAAATATAGATTGTTAGACTTTTCAACACATTTTTAATGAGTTAAAACTCTATATTATTTCATAGAGTTTTTAACTCTTTAAAAAACGTATTAAAAAATCAAAAGACCTATATTTTGAGATGGAGGGATTACTTATTATTACTAAATATGAAATTATAAAAATAAGGCAAAATTACAGAAAACCAGCCTTTAAATATGGGTGTTTTCACTTAACCACCCATTAAATTCAAAATTACAGAAAACCACTCTTTAAATGGTATTTGTTTACAATTCACCACCCATACAACTATTTTCTTTAATTTATCATTAAATATATTATATTTTAATATTTTCAAACTCAAATTTGATTGTAAATATATTCATATTTTGAATTTAAGGGCTTGATCATCTTTTAGGGATTATTTTATTTATTTTAAAAAAATAATAATAAATATAGCCTAGAATTATTATCTTAATTTATGGTTGAAAATGTTTATAAAATTTTAAAATATTATAGAAATTACTCTTATTTATTTATATTTTAAATAAGAGTAATTTACATAATGTTTTAAAAATTTATAAACATTTTCAAACATAAATTAAGATAATAATTCTAGGCTTTATTGATTATTATTTTTAAAAATAAATACAATGATCCCTAAAATATAATTGGGCCCTTAAATTCAAAATTTGAATATATTTACAATCAAATTTGACTTTAAAAATATTAAAATATAATATATTTAATGATAAAGTAACGAAAATAGTTGAATGGGTGGTCAGTTGTGAACAAATACCATTGAAAGGGTGGTTTTCTATAATTTTGAATTTAAGGGGTGGTTAAGTGAAAACACACATATTTAAAGGGTGGTTTTCTGTAATTTTCCCTAAAAATAAATTAATAAATTTTTTATATTTTATACCTATAATTTTTACTATTTTAAAAAAATATACATTAATAATAAATAACATATTTTATCATAGAAAGAGAGTATTAATTATTGCAAAGACATTTTAATATAATAAAAATTAAAATATCTATAATAACGTATTTTTATAAATAAAATTACTACTATAAAAATATTTTATGAAACATAAGAGTAATTCAACGTAAAAGTTAAATATACCACTAATTTTTACTGGATACACCACTAATCTTCCCACGTGTTGTGAAACAGCAATTGACCAACCCTAAACAACCCCTTATAGAAACGCAAAAGGCCTTCGTAGTAGATTGCAGAGTCACTGTGGGAGTCGTACGAACTCCACAACGTGTTGCGAAGTCCTATCCTTTTTAACAAGCGTTGCGCAGGCGATAGTGGAGCATTCAACGCTTGGTGAGATCAGAGAGAGAGAGAGAGAGAGAGATTTGGAGTCAGCGATGGAGAGAAGAGATTTGAGGCGAGAGCGATCAAAGACTACGGAGGAGAGAAGAGATTTGGGTGTGGTGGAGTTGGCAGCGGAGAAGGTGGTGGGATTGGAGGAGGTGGTGTGAGCATAGGGGGTTAGTGGTGACGGTGAGTGCGGTGGTGGCGGAGCAGGTGTCGGAGGTGGAGGTGGAGCGAGCAGTGGTTGCGGTGGTGCCGGAGGTAGACGTGGGTACAGGCAGCGGAGGAGGTGGGTGCGGTTGAAGGTGGACCAAGCAACGGATGAGGTGGAAAAGGTGGAGCGGGCAATGGTGGTGATGGCGGAGGTGGAGCAAGTGTCGGTGGCGGAGTCGACGACACAGCTACCGGTGGCGGAGTCGACGACACAGCTACCGGTGGCGGAGTCGGCGATACGGTTGCCGATGACGGTGGGGAGATGGGTGATGGTGGGGCAGACGGAAAAAAGATCGCACAAAATAAGAGATCGACAACGGACATTAGAGCGGTAAATGTTACAAATTATTATATCATAGATAGGGCAGCCCCTTCCCATGATTTGGATAAGGGGTTTAATGAATTGGATGAGAGATGTGAGGTGTTCGAGGAGAATAATGTTAGGGAGTTTTTGGTCAACGATTATGATCCGATAGACATAATATTTCAAGTTGAACAGTTTGTGGGTAAGAAGGACCTGGCGACCACTCATCTACCTCATCATGGCATGGTCAACACGACGAATATAGATATTTAGGATTTTATGTTCTACGAGGGCTAGTATTGGGGGTCATGTGTAGTGAGTTGTGCCATTCAGCGGGACTGGCGACGGGGTCACGATGATGGTTGGAGTGTTAGGCTCATTTACCCAAGGGGTGGCTAGAACGTCGGTTTAGATGATGATGTTGACGGTGGGGACATCGAGTGAGGCGGGCCCATCTACATCATCTATAAGGGGGCAGGTACATCAGGGTTAGGCCTTGTGGGAGCGGGGACGTTAGGGACTCGAGGTCTAGTCCAATGGAAGCGAGGTTAAGCCAAGTGGCATTGGGGGGGGGCAGGTGTTTGGTGAGGTGGAGAGAGGTAAGGTAGGGTTCACATGGGGGACTCGAATCATGTTGTTACTGTTGAGCTACGCGAAGCACGTGATGTCGATTATTTGGACGGCTCTTGATGACCCCCCCCCCTCAAAGAAGTTCGACACTCATATGTGTGGTGAGGTGCTACCCTGGCTAATGAGACGGATTGAGGAAAAACGGGAGACTTGGCTTCCTATAGTCGTGGAAAGCAAGCTGACCCGTATCGTATGGCTAATTTTCTGTGATGCTGCGTTGACCACGTAATATTTTAGGTATTTGTGGAGAGGTGCACCCAAAGACAAACTCATTTCATTTCGAGTGGGGTGAGATGATCATTACTCTTCACGATGTTTACCTTCTGCTTGGGCTCCCAATAGATGGTAAGGAGGTATCGATGGGCGTTGACCTGGGAGCGGTCGTAGATTGGGTGGCGTAGAGTTTCGGTTGGGAACCTATCGTCGTGGAGGATTAGAGGTAGGAGGGAGGAATCCTCCAACAGAGCATCAAAAACAAGTCAGTACAGTTAGTTGGTGAGGGGCTCCCTGATGGTGGGGTAGGTCGACATCGGATGGTGACCTTATAAGTGGCATACTCTTTTTCATCGACATTGATGATGGACAAGTCAAAGGATAGGGTATGCTTACCCTTGTTCCACCTATTTTCGAATCAGGGTTGGATGGGGGAGTGGCATATTTTTGCATGTGTTTGAGATAGAATCTCAAAACAATGCTTTGACCTCCTCGACAGAATATACACCAAAGTTGTAGCCATTGCACCAAAACCGTAACGACTAATTTTGGAAAGTTGAATATGGGATACCATGTGTGCATGACGTATACCGTTGCATTCAAGAGCATGCTTCTATCATGCCAAGCTAAATACATATGTGTTTGAAAGTCGTTGGATTGGAATGGTATTGAAGTTGACTCATCAACTGATTATGTCCCCATGTCCGAGGTATAGTTGACCATCTACAATTTTCTTGAAATACACCAACAAGGTGACATATCCAACAAACAGATGACAAGAGTCGCAAATACGTTGAACGATGGTCAATTCCCTGGTACCATCAATCTGGTTCCACCAGAGCCCGTTGGGACTACAACGGACAGACCGAGGTGACGGGGGTGTCGTAATCCCTGTTAGAAAAACCATTTTTCTTATGATAGAATGCAAGCGGCAGAACAAATATGCGCAGAGCAGGAGCAATCATCGCGGTCGCGAGGTCGAGGGTACGATTGTGGTCAGCTTTCGAACCTATCCGTAGATGGTGCGCGTGAAGATGAGATGACTTCTAATGTGGCCGATGTAGAGGCCTCTCCTATCCTACCCACTCTCTAGTGCAGTTTTCTTGGGCAGATGATGATGTAAACCCATTTATGGTGATGTTTATCACTAGAGTGAAGAACGTCGACGAAGACGGTCATTATGGATACCGAGCATTTGCTAAGCTCCTGCGTATACTGGAACACCACTAGAGGGATGTCCGACTTGAATTTCCCTGGCCCAAGAGATGATGGACCATCGACAGGTTTATGAGCACGAAGAGCGATTGGATGAATATATCTTCAACTACAACTTTCTTGGCTATTCGACTGACTAAAGATACTTGACGAAGTGTCCTATGATGGGTTTCGTCTTTGCCACCAGATTCCAGATTCCATTAGTGGTACTATTGAGGAGCTACTCGATGCTTTTACTCTCCCTAGTTGCACACGAATCCAATATGCCACCACAAACGGCAACTTTGGGCATATACCTCGTAAACAGCAGAACTCATTAGGCGGTGGTGAGTTCCATCATACATTACACGTTTTCCACACTTTTTTCCATTCAAATATGTTTACTACTATCTCCCATTTTCATAGGTATGACTATGTGAAGATTCATCCCTCCCGCCCATTTATCAGGAGTGGTACCAACATTGACATCCAAGTGTGATTGGGTGGGATGAGCCCTTCATAAGAAATATCGACCTTTATCGTCCTTATCGGCTTCGCGATGGACCCCTCCCCCACTTTTTATTTGTGATTTTCCTATATATTATATTTGTATAAACCTTTAATATGTACAATCAGTATATTTTGCGATAATTTTTTCGTACTGCTTCAATTTGATGATCATGGTATTTCAGTTGCATTATCGACATATAATTATTCACGAGTTTCTTTGCCTTGTTGTGGAATTTCTTCCGCAACTTTAGATGTACGAGTCTATTTACCTTGTTACGACAATGTTATAGGTAAGAGTCTATTTACTATGAGTATATATTCCGCAGCCTATTATGGATTATATTCGGCAATGTATAACGGAATATAATGTCTTATGCCTCCTCTTGGGTCCCGTTTGATTACATAGTTTACTCTATTTCACAACCTGTCATTAAACCTATTTCATAGTAAAAATTAAATTTTTTTTTGGTGCAGGGGTCGGGCAGAGCCAGGTAGAAACTACATTAAGAAGCTAAAAATGTCTGAATACAAATTGGAATAGAATCGAATATAGCCAATGCGCCCGAGATCTCAAAGGCATGCTTCGCAAGTGCATCGGCCACCTGATTGGCTTGTTGTTTGACATGAGTGACGCGTACTTCCCATTCCACAGACGCAAGGAGTCGTCGACATTGAGCCACCAGCTGATGGTTTACGCCAGGAAGCGTCTCTTCTCCCGTGAGTCTTACGTATATTGTTGCACTGTCAGTTTCGATCACCAGTTTTTGAACTCCCCAGTCTCGAGCGATTTTCAGGCCGTGGAAGACAACCCAAATCTCCGCCCTATCTGCTGAACAGTGGCCGCACTTGAAGGAGAAACCTTTCTAAAACAGACCCATCTCGTCTCTAAAAACTCCTCCTCCTCCTGAAGGCCCCGGATTTCCTTTCAAAGATCCGTCCGTATTGAGTTTCGGCCAGCCCGGATCGGGTGGTATCCAAACCGACGGGGACTCCCCTCCTGAGATCCTCATTGTCGTTGCTTGGCCCGCTCTATCTTCCACTCTCTTGTATGCCGAAACTTGTCTCCAAACTCGTGTAGCGAGTCCCTGTACTCTTGTGGAATTATGAAACACTAGCTCATTTTTGTCTTTCCATACCATCCAGATCATTGTCGCGAAGATCGACGCCCATCTATCCTCCTTTCGAATATTATTGAACACCCATTCATGAATCTCTTCTGTGTTGAAGAAGTCTCGTTGCAGGTTGTGGCCACTCAAGACATGCCATATTTGTCTAATTTTCTCACAATCCCTTAATAAATGCAGCGCTGTTTCCTCTCGACCACATCTTGGGCAAGCCGAGACACTCGACATATGGCGTCTTACCCAATTAGCATTGCAGAGGATGGCATTGTGAGCTGTGAGATGTGTGAACGAGCGGGCTCTCTGTTGAGCTGGAAGACGCCACACATGCTTCCAGTTCGGAGACCTCGACAGACCTTGTCCTCCCCTGATTTTAGCTAGCGCCGAACCTGTTGAGAAAACTCTGGAGGATGTGTATCCCCAAAAATATTTATCCAGAAGCTGGGGATCTTCCACGACAACAATCGATTCCAGTTGCTGGGTGATGTGCTCATGGAGGTAAGGCCGAATGTGATCCCACTTCCGATCCTCTCCATTCCACATTTCCCCTACCGTTTTACCCAGCTCTTCATCCGGCGGTTCTTGCAGTGCCACATCGATGAGGGATGCGTCTTGAAGCCATGGGTGGAGCCAAAAGAAGGTCCTCTCGCCATTCCCCACATCGACTTGAATCCCAGGGGTAAGCGCCTTTGCACCATGCACTATACCTCTCCACAAGTGGGAACTTCCTGGCCGAGGAGCAAACATATCAACGTCCAATCTGTTCCCACAATACTTCATCGGGTTGTTGTAGAAGTCTCAATCCTAGTTTTGCCAATGTTGCTTGATTAGTATCCCTCATAGGTCTAATACCCAAGCCTCCTTCATCCTTTGTGGCATAGAGAAGCTCCTTCTTGAGCAAGTGGGGTCGTCGAGTCTCCGATGTTGAGCCCCATACAAAGCTTCTGACCGCCCTATCCACATCATCACAAATCTTCCTCGGAACAAGGGCGGACTGCATTGTATACACCGAAAGACTCGTGAGAACCGATTTAGCAAGAGTTACCCTTCCTGCGAGAGAGAGTGCGTTCATCTTCCATCCACTCATTCTATTTGTAACCTTTTCCAAAAGACAATAGTAATCATCTATGGTGAGATGATTGCATTCCATGGGGACCCCGAGGTACTTTCCGAAGTCACTACTGATCGACATTGACAGCTCCTCACTGATTTCCTTCTTCACATCAGCCGGGACATTACGAGAGAAGTATATAGAGCTCTTATCGAAGCTCAGTTTACTCCCCGACTCCCTACAAAATCGTGACAGGCAGTCCTTCATAGTCCTTGCTTGGTTCACCGTCTCTTCGCCGAGCAGGACTAGGTCGTCCGCGAAGAATAGATGAGATAGTGAGACGCCCCCTACCATAACCGGGCTTCAGCTTCCCTCCGACACAGCATCCTGAATGAGGTGAGTTAAGAACTCCATACAAACTACAAAGAGGTATGGAGACAACGGGTCACCTTGTCGTATTCCCCGCGAGGGCTTGAAGTTACCCGCCCGTTCCCCATTCCAAAGGACTTCCAACTTGCCCATGGTTTGGCACTGCATAATCGATTTAATTAGATTTGATGGGAGATGTGCTCTGGACAACATTCTTTTAAGGAATCCCCACTCGATTCGGTCGTACGCCTTCTCGAGGTCGACCTTTATGATCATCCATCTGCGTCTCCTTCTCTCTCTCATCGAATGAAGCACTTCCTTTATGACGACGATGTATAGAATTTGGCGTCCAGGAATGAAACTGGATTGCGCCGGTGAAATCAGTTGAGGGAGGACCGGCTTGAGTCTGTGCACTATCATTTTTGTGGCGATTTTAAAGATAACATTGAGGAGGGCAATCGGTCTGAGTTGTTTTGGGGAGGTCGGGCTGGTCACCTTCGGAATCAACACCAATAGCACGTCACCCATCGAGCTAGCGCACTGGTTGTCATTGAGCAATTTCAACAGTGTTTCGCACACTTGGGAGCCCACTAAGTCCCAATTTTTTTGGTAGAATAACGCCGGAAAGCCATCCGGTCCAGGCGCTTTGTAAGGTCCCATCTTACGCACAATAGGCCAGACTTCTGATTCTCTAAACGACGCAGCCATACCTTCTTTCAAATCGTTGCTGATCAGAGGGAATGAGTGGACCGTATCCTCCCTGTTTCGATCCTCGTCCCTGTTCTCAGCCATGAAGAGCTGTTCGAAGTACCCCACAACGATCCCCTTTATCACAGACTGATCCTCAATCCATTCACCAGCTTCATTTTGCAGTGCCCTGGTCTTATTTTCCCTTCTCCGGATGATTGTAGAGAGGTGGAAGTACCCCGAGTATTCTTGTCTCCACTGATTAAAAAATTCGATCTCGATTTCTGAAACCAAAGATGTTGCTCCTGTTGCAGCACATCTTCAAGCTCGTTACAAAGTTGTGCTTCCAAGCTCAAAAGGTGACTTGAAACCCTTTCCGCCAACTTGTGTCTAATGCCCTCAATTCTCCTTTCAAGCCTCCGCTTTTGCCTAAATATATTACCGAATACATCTAAATTCCATCTTTTTAAATCAGCGGCCAAACTGGTGAGTGCCTCACAAACGTCTGCATCCTTATCCCACATAGTGCTTAAGGTCTCTTTAAACTCATCATGGAGAAGCCAGGCGGATTGGAATCGAAATGGCCGATCCAATACTCCCGGAGCACCATTTGGTTCTAGTTCAAGCATAATCGGAGCATGATCGGAATAGCTGGCCACAAGGTGTCTGACTGCAACTTCAGGAAAGCGAATTCTCCATTCAGGACAACACAAGGCCCTGTCTAGTCTTGCCGCCACTCTCGTCTCAACTCTGCGCCCCCGCCACCAAGTGAAAGGCACACCAGTATAACCCAAATCCATCAACTGCGTCGATTCAATCCAGTCACAGAAGGCCTGAGTTGATCTATTGGAGCCGACAGAGGAACCCGGAGTTCTCTCTTGATTACTCATTGTCGCGTTAAAGTCTCCCGCCAAAGCCCAAGGCTTATTGTTCCGGTCAGCAAATTCAAGGAGGCTTCTCCAAAGATCAAGACGACGGGCATGGTTTGGAGCTACATAGATAGCCGAGAGCACCCATGATTCTTCACCTCTTCTATGGATGTCTACTGTGATGTGTTGCGGGTGGCAAATCAAAGTCGTCACCATAACCTCAGATGTACGCCAAAGCACCCATATGCCTCCCGAAAAACCAACGGCGTCCATTCTCTCGTGCCCATCAAAACCGATTCTACAGCAGACTCTCTCCGCTAGCTCACCGCTAATCCTTGGTTCAACAAGGATCAAAACTTGAGGATTGTGGCTACGCACAATTTCTTGTAGCGCCCTTAGGAAAGCGTCGCTCCCTGCGCCATTCGTGTTCCAGGCTAAGATTCTCAAATTGTTCATATTAACCAAAGTGTGGTGTATGGCTCTAAACACCTGAGTGCTCGGCATCTACAAAGCGGAAGCAAAAGTGTGAGCCGCCTCATCAAGGCGCTCAACTGCCTCGTTGAGTGATTGGGGCACCGAGGCCCGACATAGCATTGGATGAGTCTCTGCTGTCATTGGCAGGAGTTCCATCGTCACATGAGATGCAAATAGTGTCGGAACCACTAGAAACGGGCCGGTCCGGTGGTTCGACATTAGGAAGCTTATCTGGGTTAGGATTGGGACTATCGTTATCTACGGGGTTTGGTTCATTGCTCTCTGTCGGGATGAAGATGGGAGTTGGTGTCTTGGCAAGGGTATTGTTTATTGGCTTATAGGTGTTTGGTGGGGATTTTATAATGGGCTCTTGGTGAATTTTCTTGTGGGCGTCATCACGGGGGGCTTGGGAGGACAAGGAAAGGGGTCGTAGGATGTTCGTGGAGGGGGCGATCGGGGTCTCTGTGATGTGCAGTTCAGCAGCAAGGGCTTCTAAGGTCCTTGTGTGTTGTACTTTCTTCTTACTGATGAAGGCACCTTTGACAGAGAGATTGGGTTTCCGGGGGCCGGTTGTTGCATTCTTACCCTTAGGAGGTAAGTTTTCCTTCCCAATCGGTTGAGCAGTAAAACCTTCCAAATCCACCGACTTTCCTTTAGATATAGATTTTCTTTCTTCTCCATATCTTTATTTTCCTTCAAGATATCCCTATTATTAGAGATATCCTTAGAGTTGTGATTCTCCTCCAGATCTTCTAAAGCAGCGTATCTTGAAGGTTGAGAGAATCCCGCAGCTCCCGAATTCTCGTGATTCTTTCCCGCTCCTCCTGATCTCCTGCGACCATCGGAACTCTCCCCCGTCGCCACCTGAGTGTTATTCCGGTTGGCTGGATTTTCCTCAGACCCGGGTGCTCCTATTTCCAGAATAGCTCCCTGTTCTTGATGAGTCCCTGTGACCTTATTTGTCCTTCTTCTGACAGATCATTTTGCTTGAACCATTCGCCAAATGCCTCATCAGTGCCGTTGGTTTGATGAGCCCGATTCTCCGAGCCATTTTCTACATGGAGTTCACACTTATCAATCGTGTGTTCCACTCGGCCACACTTGAAGCACACCATACGGATTCCTTCATATTGGATCGGCCACACCTTTACGTCAAGTCGGAACTTTGAAAGAAGAGGCTTGGACAGATCTACTTCAACACTCATTCTAGCGAATTGTCCTCTTTCTGCGGATGCCGTAGTATTGTCAATTCGGAGGACCCTTCCAATTTTCTGACCCACTAGTCTTAGGAATCTATGATCAAAATATTCGATGTGGAGGCAGGGAATCCTGACCCAAACTGTCAAAGTAGTAATTCTTGCTTCGCTAGCATTGAAGTTCGACACCCACTTCCTTATCGTGAGGTAGTTGTCACCGATCATCCAGGGTCCATTTAGGAGGACGTGATCGTAATCCGACTGGTTTGAGAATCGGGTAATGTAGAAATCATTCCCCAGATCGATTAGTGAGAAAGGCGCCTTGAGTGCCCATTTATGGGACAATCGTCGGTGTAACTGCATGTAGCCCGGACCCTTATCAAACATTTTGATGATAAGAGTGTCCTTACATGGACGCCACAACTCCTCCTTTTCTGCTTTGCTTAGCTTGATTGTGGGGCACAACGGGTCGTCAGGCTCCTTTGGTCCATCATCATCCATCATATCCCCAGTTGCATCCTCACCTTGAAAGGCAATTTCAGAGAGGGATTCATGGACTAAAGCGAAACTGTCATTTTCTCCCCTCACCAGAGTCTCCTTGTAACTAGGGACCTGGTTGCCTGGTTCTTTGGGCTCACCAATTGGCCAAGGAGAAGCAGCACTCGCTTGTCCAGTGACCGCACACTCTCCCGGTGCTTGCAGTGTTCCATCTCCCTTATCTCTGCCTCTCTCCGGTTCTAGCTCCATCAATCACACCTAACTAATACCCCTTCATAGTAAAAATTAATTGTTTATATGTAATTCCCTAGTTTAAGATCCAGAAGTGAGCTGTTTACCCCTCAAGGATAATGTTAATTAGGCCCCTTCACCTTCCTTCAAGGAAAAAAAGTTTATTAGGCCCACTAACTCTAAGCAACTTTTATCTTCCTAAAAAATACAGTAAAAAATAAATAATCTAATCGTTTTTCTTTTTATTAAAAACAAATAAATAAATAAAAACTATAGCTGTAACTTAACCACATCCCCCTAGTTATTGCGCGAAGGTCCCCCACATTCTCTTTTTTTTTTTACAGTAGGCAATGTTTTGGATACTAAAAGTATCCATGATCATCTAGAAAGATGATGTTCTGGAATTCGCAGCTATAATCTAAAATAAAGTTACAACTCTTTTCCGATTTCACAATAAAATCAGCTGCTCGGTTCGCTTCTCTATAGCAATGCTGGAATTTGATAAGTTCAAAGTCCTTGCTTAGTGTTTTTATTTCTTCTACTATTTGAGAAATTTCCCATGGTGTGTCGTTCACCTGGTTGATGGCATTGATAACGGTTGTAGAGTCGCTTTCAATAATAGTCTTCTGTATTCTGAGTTTTGCTGCCAGTCTTATACCTGCAAGAACTGCAAAGCATTCTGTTTTGAGCACAAAGTATGTTTTGCTATTATTTTTGTGTATACGAATTACACACCCTTGATTATTTCTGATAATGCAACCAATTTGAGAGTGGATTCCATTTTTTACTGAAGCGTCTACATTTATTTTGACGATATCTTTTGGAGGATATTTCCAAATCATTTTATCACGAGGCCTGATGTGTTTGGGTAGATTGGTTATCTTTTCTTCCTTTTTTCAGCATAGGATGTTGTCAATGGTCTGAGTTAGGGTATTGCTTATATTTTCTTTGATCCTTTTTGGAAAATGATTTTGTTTCGAAGATCCCAAATAGAGTGTCATAGGTGGCATAGGTCGGTAAAGTCTTTGTTAAGAGCTTTAGTGTTAAGAATATTTTCTGAGATATTATTTGTAAGGTTTGGTACGACGAATGATTTATTTAATTTAATGCTTAAGTTATGGATAAGAGATTTAGTTATTTGGCAACTGAAGAGTAAGTGATTAGTGTCTTCTGCCTCATTATTTCATAGAGAGCAGGTACTAGGAACTGTATTTATATATCTATTTAATCGTGCAGCAGTAGGTAAGATGTCTAATATGATTTTCCAGACGAAATTTTTTATATTTGGAGCGATATTGAGTTTCCAAATCCACTCCGCAGAGGTGTTATTAGTGTTTCTAGTATTGAATAGAGAAGATGTAGATTTGACGCTAAAGGTACCATTTTTATTGTGGATCTATATTAGTCTGTCTGGGATATCAATGCTAGGAATGTAAATATTTGTGATCATTTGAGTAATGTGAGATGGGAAAATACTATTTAGTTTATCAGTATCCCATGTTTTAGAGTTTGTGAAGAGATCACAAACTTTTAAGTTAGGGTTACGATTATTTCTATAGTTTTCAAGGTATTGCGCTTTTACCCAGATGTCAGACCAGACATTGATGGTTTTACCATTACCTACGAGCCAAAATAATCCTTTAGAGAATAGGTCTCTGATGTTGAGAAGTCGGCCAAATTGCCAAGACGTTTTATTTTTACCTCTTTCCATTAGTGTTTCCTTAGAGAGATATTTTTCGTTGATTACCTTTGACCAAATATTATTAGGGTTAGATATTAATCTCCAAAGTAGTTTCATCTGCATACCTATATTGATTTGTTCGGCTGTTTTAAAGCCTAGTCCACCATCCTTTTTAGGCGTACATAAACGTTCCCAACTAATTAGTGGATGATAATTGTCCGATTGTAGTTTATTCCAGAAGAAGTTTTTGTTAACTTGATCAATTTTTTCCAGAATTCCTTTAGGAAGAAGAAAGGATTGCATTAGATAGTTTGTTTTTGAATTGAGGTTTGCTTGAATGAGGACAGATCTACCAGCTTGTGAAAGGGTATTTGATTTCCATTTTGATAGTTGTTTTTTGAGGCTTATGATTGCCTCATCAAATAAACTATTGTTAACTCTTCCACTAATTAATGGTATCCCCAAGTATTTTTCCATAGTTTTGGTAACATGAATGTTTAACTGTTGAGCAAGAATTTGAGCTTTTTGAAGTGGGATGTTTTTTGAAACCTGTAAGGAACTTTTGTTATAATTTATTGAAAGGCCTGATATGTTGCAGAAGTTATTTAGAAGATTTTTAATTGTATGTAGACTTAGATCGTTAGCGTTTCCAAAAATGAGTGTATCGTCAGCAAAAGAAAGAAAAGGTATAGGTTCACTATTATTCGTGAGTTTGATTCCAATTAACGGTTCGTATTCTAAGGATTCTTGTTGTAGCATTCTTCCTAATAGTTCCATAACTATAACAAAAATATATGGTGCGAGAGGATCTCCCTGTCTTATGCCTCGAGATGTTTCGAATGTCTTGCCAGGCAGGTTATTAACTAAAACTGAAAAGTTAGTTTTAGTAAGACATGTCATGACCCAGTTTATCCATTTATGGTGGAATCCAAATTTGTTTAGTATTATACGGATGAAATTCCAACTAATTTTGTCATAAGCTTTTTCCATGTCAAGTTTAATAGCCATCCATCCAGGTTTTCCTTTTTTGTTGTGAAAAGAATGAAAAATTTCGTGAGCTATAAGAATGTTATCTTGAATATTTCTGCCGTGAACAAAGGCTCCTTGAAAAGGATTAATAATACGGGGTAAGATAGGCTTTAAACGATTAGCTAAAAGTTTGGATATAATTTTGTAAATGGTGTTGCAAAGACTGATTGGCCGATAATGGTTAATATTAGTAGGATTTTCAATTTTAGGAATAAGTGCAATGAACGTTGTGTTTACTTCATTTAGGAGGATGCCTGAGTGGAGGAATGATTTGATAGCTTTGCATAGTAGGCTTCCAACAATATTCCAATATTTTTTATAGAATTCAGGTGGGAATCCATCAGGGCCCGGAGATTTATCGTCTGTCATTGAGAATAGAGTCTCTTTTATTTCTTTATCAGTAAAGGGTTGGGTTAGGGCTAAGTTTTCAGTGTTAGTAATGGTATGGTTTATTAGGTTTAGAAAATATGAGTTGTTATCGGTTGGTTCATTGTTTAAGATAAATCTTTCAGCTAACTCATTTGTAATTTCTTCTCTAATTTGTTTTTCATCTTCTATTACAATACCATTTTTATTTGTGAAGTTACGAGTAATGTTTTTTGAATTTCTTATTTTAGTTATTGATTGATAATATTTGGTGTTTCGGTCTCCAAATTTAAGGAAGTTTGATTTAGCTCTTTGTTTCCAAAAATTATTATTGAAATTCATGAGCATTTCTCTCTTATTTAGTAGTCTATATCTTCTATTGTCTATATTGTTATTAGAGTTTCCAGTAACTTGTTGTTTTTGTAATAATAAGAGTTGGTCTTCAATGTCTTTTAGTTGTCTGAAGTTGTTGTTTGGGTGTGATTTACACCATAATTTTGTGTTATTCTTGATTAGTTTTTGCTTTTGCAGAAGTGTGAACATAAATGATCCGTGAAGCTTGTTTTCCCAAGTTCTTTTAATTAGTTTATTATAATTCTCATTATTTGTCCAGGACATTTCGAACTTGAAGGGTGATCCTGCTCTAATTGTTTTTGTTCCAATTGAAATCGATATGAGAGAGTGGTCCGAACTTGTAAATGGATGATTGTGAACTGTTAAGTTAGGAAATTGATTAGAAATATCCGTATGGATCATAACTCTATCAAGGCGTTCATAGATATTGTCAATAGGAGATTGGCTTTTTCTCCATGTAACAGGGCTTCCAGTATAAGGGATAGTGTGGATATCTAATTCTTCCTTAATTTGTTGAATTCGGTTAAATCTACTGTTTTGCGGGTTTGTTCCTCCAATTTTGTCATTTATAGATTCTATTTCATTAAAGTCTCCCATTATTAAGGATGGGAAATTATATTGTCGAGTCACTGTGATTATTTCGTTCCAAAAAAATGTTTTTATCTATTGGATTTGAAGGTGCATAAATAAAGTTAAGAATAAATTTATAGTTATTTAAGTTGACTAAATATGTTATATAATTTCTAGATCTGGTTATTTCTTGGGTTGAATCTGTAAAATTGGATGTTTTGAAGAGGATCCATAGTCCACCTTTTGTCCCGTCTGATGCAATGTGATGGGCCTGATTAAATCCTGATTTTTTATATTGTATTTCATTCGGCTGTTCAGTAGTTTTTGTTTCTGCTAGTACTAGGATATCTAAGTTATTTCTTTTCTGGATATAGGTTAGGTCTTGCCATAGGTTGGGTTTTCTTACACCTCTTATGTTCCAATATGCTATGTTTTTCATTTAATAAGATGTTTTATGCATACCTGCTTTGTGAGCGTTTGTAAGACCGACAATAACCAAGATTGACAACATTGAGTAATCCTGAAAGATCCAATTCTAGTAACTTGGTAATTATATATAATATTAACTTTTTGTCCGAAAAAATATTTGATGTTATATGTTACTCGGTTACTCATCCATACATTAATTAAAGAAATGGTATGAAAATAATGATTTCTATCATTCTCACATAGGTGTTTAAGCTTACAAATTTTATACTTAAACCAATCCAAACAGAATACTCGAATGATATAAAGAGTATGCTATAATACATGATTTTCATTGTTAAAGCTGATCGACGTGTTGCTATTGAGGTTGTATAAGACAAAACTAAAACCGGGTGTTACCCCACCATAAAGGTTGTTAAGCCGATTGAGAGCATTTGTAATACAACCTAATTTGAATCCATTAAGAACATAATTATTCTCACAATTTGGAGTAAGCATAGCATTAGAGTTAGCACTCACAATCAACCAGAAGTGCCTAAGGCAGATAGAAGAACAGTAATATGAATCCAGGGAATAGACATTAGCTGTTAAGCTTTGTAAGAGATACATCTTTATCAATTCAAAACATTGGTAGCTATTAAGCTTTGCCATGAGATTGATTCTTTGGGTGTTAGCCCTTGGATGACCTCTGAGGTAATCAGATTTAGCTGTTGAATATCCGGTACTGCTTTCCTCCGAAGAGGAGATATAGTAATCAAAAGGAACTTGACAGAGGTTGTTGTTGTTGGAGTCGACAGCAGAGAGTAGCAGCAGCTGGGCTTGTAGGCCAATAAAGCATAAGTAAGAGTTTAGATTGGTTGTAATCGCATGAATAATAAGATCATATTTAGAATTTCGACTTATCAACAAAGGATCTTGGGCATAATGGTGACAAGTGATGGTGTAAGTGTAATTTAGATTAAAATTCCTCCCAAGATGTTTGATTAAAACTATTTTGTTTGAAAGAGAGACTAAATTTTGAGAACTCAATAATTTATTAAAGTTTATGCAATCAGTCATATTAGGTTTACAGGTCTTGAGATCGAATCTATACCAGTTTCTATCGTTCCAGGCTATACCTGAACTAACAGTATGTTTAGGATGATAAAAATATAATTGTGGAGAGATGGGAGGGTTATGAGTGGACTTATTCAGAGTAGAAACAATAAGGATGATATCTTCGAAAATAAAGTTGATTCGAGATAGTAATAGGGAAAAACGGATTCGATGTGAAGATATGGATGTTAATTCGTTCTTTAAGTGTGAATCAGCTGTTAAGCTGTATGAGAGATGCATCTCCATCGGTTCAAACGAGTGGTAGCTGTTAAGCTTTATATGCAGACATATTGTAAAATTATTTCTCTGGCTGTTAAGCCTCAATTGAGTTATAAAGCAATTGCATTCAGAAGTCAAAGAACAGATATTGATTTCCATCAAACAAGCTTCATTTGATTCTAATGTATCAATAAGAATATTATCCTGGCTGTTAGGCCACAATTCAGTTCTAATACAAATATAATAAGGAGTCTATTATCCAAAGCTGGTATCTTTCGAAGAGAAAAACAGATATTAAGGAGGATAAATCTCGACAGGCAGAAAAATTCAACTCTAACAGATATCAAGCTTGAAATTTCCCATAAAACAGGCAAAAAAAGGAAGCAATTAAAACCCGAAACACAGTACCAAATTGAAATAGAGGAACCGAAGCTTATCTCTGAAGAAAAAGGAAGCAGGGATTCTTCCAATTTCAGCAAAACCTGGACAGAAGCTGTCGATGTCCCCAAAGGTAAAGATTTCAGCGGGGAGGGGTGAGAGAGGTTACCGAACCTGGAGAGCTGGCGGTTGGAGAAGCTTGGCGGATAGGTTGGGAGCCGGAAGAGAAGCTTGCAGCGGCTATGGTGGTTTCGGTTGGAGGGGAGGAGCCGACAAGGAAATTTTGGTGGAGGCCGCAGAGCGAGGGTCAGAGGGATAGGAGGTTCCACCTGGACGACGCCGGGAAGAAGATCCAGGCGGCGGCGCTGGAGAGGCGGCGGCGTCGGAGAGGCGGCAGAGTAAGGGGCTAGGGTTTAAAGGAGAAAGGTTTTGTGTTTTTGGGAGCGTTTGGAGCCGACAACCCGGTATAGGGATAGGAGGGCGAAAGGTGGGAAGGGTTGACCGCCAGGGCGACGCCGGGAAGAGGAGCCAGGGGCGGCGCAGGAGAGGCGGCTGGGTTTGGGGTTAGGGTTAAAGGAAGGTTGGGTTTGGTAAAAGAGAGAGTTTTTTTTCGGTTTTTTCACATTCTTATGGTTTTTGAGGTCCCTCACATTCTGATAAGCTTATCTTAACGTCTCATAAACTAAACTAATTGACGCAAGTTTAGTTATTGTTAAAAAAGATCAAATTTCATTTAATAGCTTTAAATTTTTTTTATTCCTTATAAAATACAATCTACATTTTTCTCGTTACAAAATATACCATCAATTATAAAGTAGGTTAATAATTCAAACAGATACAACGAGGTTATATATCATTAAAATTCGTTAATAGTGTCGATCCTAACAATATTTGGTATTTTTAAGACACCAATATAAAGCTCTGTAATTATCAAACAAAAAGAGTACTTAAAGTGATGCTTGAGCTGAAATTTGTAGTTCCTTATAAACTTATAAATCCATTATCTAGCTAGTCACAATATAAAATCCCCCAATTTTTATCGAATTTTATGTGATTAATATTATTTCAATTTCTACTCAATTTAAATCCAAAATTCAATAAATATTTAAATATTTTTTTAAATTAATCTAGCCAGTTAAGATGAGATTTTAATATTTTATCCAATTTCGTTATATATGGATATATTCAGCATTAATTATTTTTCAAGTATGGATTTTCAAAATAACGTATAATAATGTTCAAGTTAAGGACATTAGTTTTTTTTAATAAAAATGAAATTTATGTGAAATTGGTTGATTCGAAACTAACCTATGACTTGGCTAATATGCATTTTATATATAATCAAAATATAATGTGCCTAAATTTTATCTTCAAATAAACCTATAAACATACGTGTCTATGAAAATTTTAACTTATTTTTCTTAATCAATATAGCATTTGTATACGCTAAAGATAAGATTTTAGCAAATTTTTATCTAGCTCTACTTAATCAATATATAACATTATATGCTTAAGATAAGATTCTACTCCATTTTATTAGATATCGATATATTATTGTATACTATGGATAATATTTTACTCTATTTCAGAAGATATTGATATATTATTATATACTTATTATTATATTTTACTCAATTTTATTAGATATCAATATAATTTTACAAGATTTTAACCAATTTCATTAAATATCAATGCTAAAGATATAATTTTACCAATTTTTTATCCAATAGGTTTTAATACAGAATTTATTTAAATTAAAAAAATTGAAAAATATATAAACTGAATTCTTTTTATTTTGTTATTTTTAAGTTGATATAACAATAAAAATATTAAAAAAAGTTAATTAGTTCAATGGACGTTTATGGAAAATTTTTCAAAATTCAAAAAAAGAAAGAAAGAATATTAAGGTTTAAGGGTTAATATTTATATTAAAAAATTTGCATAATATCAATATCAATCAATATATAATACTAAAACAGAGACGTGGAAATCCTATGTGGCGGGCTCTGGTGCGATTCGCTTATGTGTCGTTTCCTGGTGTATTCTGACTGAAATTTAAGTGAATGAGATATGCTTTTAATTTTTTATATTCATTAAATAAAAATTTGGTTGTACTTTTTTATATTAAAATCCAAATATTTGAAGTTATATTAAAATTAGTTTAAAGATAGATTTCAAATCCATAGATTTCAACCTACACCAACGTGGTGTATTTTAATATTAAAATAGATTTTAAATAGGTTATATTAAAGGGTATTTAGTTAAAGATAAATTAGTTCAAATTGGGGGTAAACTAAAATTTTGTTTTATAATTTTGGTTAAAATAACGTGGTGTACTTTTATATTAAAATAGATTTCAAATAGGTTATATTAAAGGGTATTTAGTTAAAGATAGATTAGTTTAAATTGGGGTAAACTATCCGTCTGTTGTGCGGTTTCTTAATAAACAAAATGATGTTTAATTTATATTTTCTTTCTAAAATTTGAAGGTTATAATAGTTTTGTTGAAATCTTTGGATATTTTAATAACAATAAACTAAATTTCTTTTGTTTATTAAATATCATTTTGTTTATTAAGAAACCGCACAACGGGCGGATAGTAAAACTAGTACAGGTAATAAACTAATATTTGATGTTGGTTTTCACAGTTTTCCTAATTAAGACTATTTTTCACATCTACTCTCAAAGTGTTATTTAATACAATTTGACCTTCAACATTTCTGGAGTATCCCTTTTAAAAGATGTAAATAAACTACATAAAATTATCCATAAATTGCAATGGTTACACAAAACACCATTTTTTGTATGGATAGCTTTGCTCTCTTCTATAGCCAATTAAACAATTTCTTAACCTTGAAAGAGTTATGACGTGTGTTATGAATGATTTGTTTTTTTTAATCTCAAACTTTGTTGGTTTCATATAACTTGTTAATTTATATTCTAGACAGACTAATATGGATCCACAATAAAAATGGTATCTTTAGCGTCAAATCTACATCTTCTCTATTCAATACTAGAAACACTAATAACACCTCTGCGGAGTGAATTTGGAAACTCAATATCGTGAAATACCCCAAATTATTTTTGGGCTATTTCTTTTATTCAATTAAATTAATCTATATTATAGTATATTATAGTATATTATAGTATATTTTGTGAATTTGTTCAATTAATAAATCCACATAATACATGATATGGATTAGAATAATTAAATTATTCTAACGAGTAATAATATATAAGTTGATTTAATTAGATGAAATATCTAATTACTTTTATTATTTAATTTATGAAGATAAATTAAATAATATTCATCTCACTAAGGTGGATAAACCCACCTCCTATCTCCATCTTTATTCCCTTCTTTTTCTATTTTCTTTCTTTTATTTGCCATAAAATCTGTCCGTCACTTCTAAACTTTATCCTAAATTGATTATAAACCTAATAGAATCAAAGATCTATCTTTTATCGAAATCAACCGTATAGATACACGTCAAAACCTAGGTTTCCCACCCACAATTCCAAAAAAAAAAAACACTCAGCCTCTCATCCCGTCTTCTTCCCCATTCAGCCGTACCCCTTACTCCCGTGACCAGCCCTGTCCACCATTGCCCGAGCCGCCGGCGACCTTGAACCACCACCTCGCTGCACTCGCCCTTCGCTGTAGTCCCACTGCAGTCGCACCTTGCCCGGAGACGCGCCACGAGCCAAGCCGCCTGACATCGCCCCTGTTCGACGCCGCACCCACGGACAACAATCCGAGCGCCGCCTCCGATTGTCGTCGGCCATCTCTGTCCGAGCCCGTCTCCGATTGTCGCGCCCATCGTCTCCGATTGCCGCCCTGCCGTGCCGCTAGCCACCGACGCCGGAGGGAAGCCGCACCGAGCCTCGTCCCGAATCGCCGTTGTCTTCTCCTCTGTATGTACGTATAACCCCAAAGTTGAGTTTTTTAATCTCTTTTGGTACAATTATAGAAACTTCCCTTATTTTAGACTATTTACGATTCTGGCCCTAAACTAAGTACTTATTAAATTAAGCGGCCGATACTTTTCAACTAATTAGATTCTTGCTCGTTTCAGCGACACCAAGCTATCTCGAAGCACCCACACCGAGTCCCGCTCCCCGAGAAGGTTATATTGGTATAAATTCTTAACTTTATAGAATTAATTCAATTTCTAATTGAGTTAAAGTTAATTACATAAAATACCAATATTAAATATGTTCCTTTTCGTTGGATTCGATAGGTGCTAAAAGCTCGTCTTGTTGTCGTCAACCGATCAACGAAGGTTAAGGCAAGTGATTTCGTTCAATGCCCTTTGCTTGTTTCGTGATTTTCTTTTGGCGTGCCTTTTTATTCTTCTGTGTCGAATACGACCCTGTGGCCAATTTCCTTGCCAGTTTCGATAAATTGCATATCCGTCTGCTTGATGTAATTTATCTCATTATTCATAAATTGGCATGAGTATAAATAAATGGGCAATTATTAATTTAATTATAGTGATATGTGTATTAAATATGTTATTTGTTTATAACTCGAGATAAGTGAAAATTGCCCATTTTCATCTTCCTAATTGCATGAATTTCTGCTTGTTTCTTTCATGCAAATTAATAGCATGTGATATTAAGATCCTTTGAAATATCTGTGCTTGTAAGTCCTCGTTGGTTTAATGTCGTTATTATGATCACCTAGTATTAAATGTTAAAGCTGTTATAATTAAAATGTGCATCTCACGTGGTGTGGATTGACTTAAAGTCAGTGCGAGAGCTATCTCGCAGGTTGGGAATAGTGTAAAGCCCAGTCTAAAAGGTTCCATGGAATATCTAGACTTCAAACAGTCTCAGGTCGCAGTCCTAGTTGAGTCTGGACCCGTGTCCCTACGTATGATTAGACTTCAAAGTTTCAGGTTGCAGTCCTAGTTGAGTCTGGACCCGTGTCACTACGTTTTATATTGTGTTATATACATATTTACATTATTGTTATTATTGAGGTTATTAATAGGTGATCAATTCAGTTTTATTATACTTCATTCTTATTCGAGGTATAATTCCTTTTCTTATCATATAATCGATCGTTATGATCATCTAAGTCATGTTACGAATCTTATTTCTTATTCAGCTTCCACCTTAAATACTCGTGTCTTTCCCTTAACCTATGATATACCGTTTTATGGTCACTGTATGGTTAAAGTCTGAACATTTTCCCTATCATTTGCTAGTCTTAATTGTACTAACCATCCTATTTATTGGATGGCTGGTGTCCTTCGTACTCACGAAACACCAGGCCATATTCCACAGGTTTAGCACGGGCAGTGGAGCAGGAGAGAACTAAAGAGAGGACTATCATCCATGGATTTTTAAAACTTCAGTTTATAAACTTTTACAGTTTCCGCAATGCTACGTTGGTTTTTGCTAGTTTGAATGTTTATTTAAAATTTATGGTTTTGGCATTTTAAGCTATGTTATTTGGATTTAATAGTTCAAACTACGATATTTACTTGACTTCCGCATTATTTTAATCAATTGTTCGAAGTACCGTCTTGTTTATGGGAGCATGGTAGCATGTCCCTATAAGCCTCAGGTGAATGCAAAGACATTAAAGTCTACGAATTCACTGGCGCTGTAGCCCTCCCTTGGGATTAAAAAGGGGGTGTTACATATCGCTCCAAATATCAAAAATTTCGTCTAGAAAATCATATTAGACATCTTACCTACTGCTGCACGATTAAATAGATATATAAATAGAGTTCCTAGTACCTGCTCTCTATGTAATAATGAGGCAGAAGACACTAATCACTTACTCTTCAATTGCCAAATAACTAAATCTCTTATCCATAACTTAAGCATTAAATTAAACAAATCATTCGTCATACCAAACCTTACAAATAATATCTCAGAAAATATTCTTAACACTAAAGCTCTTAACATAGACTTTACCGACCTATGCCACCTATGGCACTCTATTTGGGATCTTCGAAACAAAATCATTTTCCAAAAAGGATCAAAGAAAAATATAAGCAATACCCTAACCTAGACCATTGACAGCATCCTATGCTGGAAAAAGGAAGAAAAAATAACCAATTTGCCCAAACACATCAGGCCTCGTGATAAAATGATTTGGAAATATCCTCCAAAAGATATCGTGAAAATAAATGTAGACGCTTCAGTAAAAAATGAAATCCATTCTCAAATTGGTTGTATTATCAGAAATAATCAAGGGCGTGTAATTCGTATACACAAAAATAATAGCAAAACAGACTCTGTGCTCAAAACAGAATGCTTTGCAGTTCTTGCAGGTATAAGACTGGCAGCAGAACTCAGAATACAGAAGACTATTATTGAAAGCGACTCTACAACCGTTATTAATGCCATCAACCAGATGAACGACACACCATGGGAAATTTCTCAAATAGTAGAAGAAATACAAGCACTAAGCAAGGACTTTGAACTTATCAAATTCCAGCATTGCTACAGAGAAGCGAACCGAGCAGTTGATTTTATTGCGAAATCGGAAAAGAGTTGTAACTTTATTTTAGATTATAGCTGCGAATTCCAGAACATCATCTTTCTAGATGATCATGGATACTTTTAGTATCCAAAACATTGCCTACTGTAAAAAAAATTGTTAATTTATTGGTATAGTTTTGTGCAGTTTATCTCCTGTACAAAACTTTAATCATATATAAATATTGAAAGGAATGTAAATTATTTTTAAATATAAATAATCAATTTACTCGTAAACAATCTCTCAATAAAATTGGAAACCCTTCAAACTCTGAGTGGAATTTATTTGTTTGTTGTTTTAGACATTTGGGGGAGGGGTTGGAGGCTAAAGTTCATATAGCTCAAAAGAAAAAGCGAGAGTTTATATAGCTCGAAAGAAAAAGCGAGAATTTTTTTATATATTTATTTGTGTAATTTTTATTTATTTTAAAAATAAATAAATTTAAAAGAGAAACAAAAATCACAAAAATAACCTAGTTTTTTTTATAAGGAGGGAAATTTATTGCCTTTAGCTTTTTTTTTTAAAATAATTTTTGTTTCTCAAATTTACGATTTTGTCCAAACTATTTAACCAAAAACATTATTTTTCATACACACATAATTTTTTTTCTCAATTTTGTTTTTTTATTAGTTTTCTCTATTAAAAGTAATTATTTTAAGAGGAAGTCAGTCGGGAAGACGTGTTTTGTCTATTGACCAAGACGAACTTTACGTATTTGCAATTAGATCCTTTTCATTTTTTTTATAAAATAATTATGGATTGATCCGAGAGACGACGAGGAATCGAAATACGGAAGTCTCGAAACCATCGAAAATCTTGTTGAATGTGATGAAAATAGTATTTTAGATATGTTTTAGGTTTTTTCGTTTGAGATTGGTGATTTTGACAAAAAAAAAAATTAGTGTGTTTTTGGTGTGAAGATAGAATCGTTTTAAATTGTTGAAGCTATAGTATTATGTCAACATAGTTCTTCGAGCATTTGGTGGAACCTTGACCAATTTTTATGAGGCAAATACATGCCCTCAACCTAGTTCACCGAGTCTATGTATTCTCCTTAGCTAGGTTTGCCGAGTTGAGGGCTTGAGCTCGACCTCGTTTGCCGAGTTCTTCTGGACCTCATTTGCTCAGTTCTTATTGACTTGTAAATTGTGTATTTCAATTCTAACCTACGTTGACACCCAAACTTGCAAATACAACCCTCCTATAACAATAGCAACAACACAATAAAAAAACTAAAAAAAAAACAACCGAAAAGCGATTGATATTTTGGATTTTAAAATTTTATGCCAAATTGAAAAACCCCATTTATATGTCGAATCCACTCGAAATCAATGGAATTTTGACATTATATGGGATAACATATCTTTGTAGTGATAGATAAGTGTAGATTATAGATTGGTGTAGATTTCGACAAAAGAATGCTCTAAAAATAAGTAGATCTCAAGAGGTTGGATGAGGTTGAAGAAGGATGAAAAAAGTTAAAGATGGTTGTGTGGGTTGAAGATGGAGGCAAGAGTTTTGTTAAAAATTAGGGTTAAAAGTTATTATTATTATTATTATTATTATTATTATTATTATTATTATTATTATTATTATTATTATTATTATTATTATTATTATTATTATTATTATTATTATCTTTGGTCAATCCATAATTACGGAGTATTTTGTAAAAAAATGAAAATGAATCAAGAGCAATTACGTAAAATTAATCTTGCCAATAGACGAAATTCGTCTTACCAAGACTTTATATAATTTGAATAAGAAATATTTTTTTATATATACCTATAAAATAAAGGTTATAGAAAATAAATTTATAAACCCCCTAAGAAAATCCGCAATCTATCCTGATTGTAGATATATAGTTTATTAAAAACACCTCTTAATTACCTGATCAAAAATGTCAACCCCATTATTACTTGAATTTTTTTTTCCAAATATTCAAAGAAAAATAAAAATTTACAAAAAATTCACAACTTGAAAATAGTTATAAAAATATTCAAAATTTGCAGGGATCTCAGAAAAAACGGGACTTGAGACCGCGCTTTATTCATAACAAGCGCTATTTGAAAGTGAAAAGAAAAACAAACGAAAAAAATGTGGTTTCAAACCGCGTTTTATAATTAATTTTCGGTAAAATGCGGGTTCAAACCGTGTTTATACCAATTAATATTTTTAAATTAAAAAAAAAAGAAAAAGGAATGAAACGCGGCCTTAGGCCGCATTTCATATGTGGTCTCGATCGAGCAGCTCCGACTCTCCCATTTCCGTCATCCTCATCTCCTTCCCCGCCTCCTCAATGGAGTTCTTCATTGCCGCCATCGCCATCAATGGAGTTCTTCATCGCCGCCATCGCCATCACCTCCGCACCATCGGCGACGGGGCTTTTTCAATTGGACTCTAATTCGCAGAGGTTCACTTCTCCCCGACCGGAATCAGATTAGTGTCAGACTCGATTGGACGGTGATGGTCTTCGGGAGGTGTTGCTGGGAGAAGAGGAGGCGACGATGGTCTTCGAGAGGCATTGCAACGACGATGATGGAGGCGGCGATGGTCTTCGGGAGGCGGCGATGATGGAGTCGAAACGTGGGCGCCATTGATGAGAGAGAGGAGAAGGAGGCGGCGACGATGAGGGCCGCCATTGACGATGGAGGCGGCGACAATGGATGGATCAAAGCTGCAGATCGGGTACGTGGGCTGCCATTGATGAGGGAGAGGAGAAGAGCAGATCATTGATCGAGACCACAAATGAAACGCAGCCTAAGGCTGCGTTTCATTCCCTTTTTCTTTTTTTTTTTCTTTTTTAATTTACGGAATTTTTGCCAAATACCCCTGAGTTAAGACTAATTCGTGTGGTGTACGAAAGTTTGACATATTTCACTAGATGCCCCTGAGATTTTTATTATTTTCGCCAAATGCCCTGAGGTTTTCATTTTTTTTGCCAAATACCCATATGTCGAATTTGTTAACATTTTGGATGAAAATAAAAAGAAAAGAAACTATTATTTCATTATTATTTTTGTAAGGTATTATTTGCACAATATCATTTAATTATAGTAACTAAATTATCTAATTTTATTTACACAATATCATTTTATACTACATTTTTTAACCAATGGGATTAATTCAAAACTTTTATGTAATAAAGTTAATATTAACTATAAAATATTATTTTATTATGCATTATTACACGATATCATTTCAAGCTATTTTTTTTAAAACCATGAGATTAATTTAAAACTTTTTTTTTAAAAAAATACATAGTTCCAAATATACGAATTTTTTTTTTTTCGAAGCAACCAATCTCTCTATCTATCTCTCTCTCTAGCTATGTGTGTATATATAATGAAAACTATTTTTTTATATATAATATTCTTAATTTTTGGATTTTCACCCAATCGACCAAATCTACATAAATTTTCAAATAATAAATTTTTAAATATTTTTTAACCAATGAGATTTACCTATTGTAACTATTAAATGAGAAATATTAATTTTTGCTTAGATGACACAATCTTTTTAATTTTACAATTTCCTCCCAATCAACTAAATCTAGAAAAAAATAGCAAACCAATGAAATTTGTACACATTTTTTTAATCAATCTAGCTATATCAAACTATTACATCATAAGCATATATTTTTATTAGGTGTTATAACCACATTTATTTTAGAATTTTAACCCAATCAACCTATTCTACTTAAATCTTAAACTCATATAATTTTTACACATTTTTCATAAATATTTTAATTATTTTTTACTTAATTATCAAATCTATTTTTTTCTATTTTATGTTAACGTTTGATAATATTTTATTTAAATTTATCATAGTAATTTTTTATACTTATAAGATTTTATTTTTATTGTCTAAAAAGAAAACTACGCACTATGACACGGGGATTGTACTGTTTTTTCTATTTTATGTCAACGTTTGACAAAGGGCATTTGGCAAAAAATGAAAACCTCAAGGGTATTTGGTGAAAAAAATTAAAAACCTTAGGGGCATCTGGCGAAATATGTCAAACTTTTGTACATCACGCGAATTAGCCTTAATTTCAGGGGCATTTGGCGAAAATTTCATTTAATTTAAAAATATTAATTGGTAAAAATGCGGTTTCAAACTGCGTTTTACCCAAAATTAATTATAAAATGCGGTTTGAAACCGCGTTTTTTTCGTTTGTTTTTTTTTCACTTGTTGGTTATGAATGAAACGCGGTTTCAGACCGTATTTTTCTGAGATCCTGTAAATTTTGAATATTTTTGTAAATATTTTCAAATTGTGATTTTTTTTGTAAATTTTTAATTTTCTTTTAATATTTAAAAAAAATTCTTATTACTTGTCTAAAAAAATATTAAATCCCATCTTTATATGCGATATGCCATACCAAAAAAATGTTAAAATTCGATATTGTCCAATGTCCTATGAAATTTCTCAAAGAGAATATTTTGGTCAATACAGACTAACTGAGACTATTTAGTGATGCAAAGCATAATAACATAGACCTTGGTTATTGCACTTCGATATACGGAGTATTTCTTTATTCCTTGTTGATAAAACCCAAAATAAAATAATAAATACGGAGTATTTATATAAATAATATTATCTTTTATTTTATTTATTAGAAAAAAAAGCTTTGAACGTCTTCCTCTCTCTCAACCCCTACAGTACAAAGTAGCAGATTTCAGCTTCACCCCTTCCTCCCAACAAAATTTCCATGGAGGTGCTCCTTCTCCTTCTCCTTCTCCTTCTCCTTCATCTGTAGCCCATCTCCCTCCCTTTACAAATCGGCACCTGATTCTTCAGTTAGAGGCAGCTCTTTCAAGGCCACAGTACTTATCTCCTTGCTTACTCCTTTGCAATCATTAGGGTTTACTTTTTCAGTCTTCAAAATCTTCAATTAGGGGTTTTTGTTATCACTTATCAGCAACAACCCCATCTTCAATTAGGGGTTCCCCCAATTTCACCTCCTAACACTAAATTCACGGTGCCGGAGGATTTGATTTGGGTTTTGTTTTTGCTTTCCGGCTACTTAGATTTGTATGTTTTGAGCTTGTTTCCTTGAAGTCCCCAAATTAGAGGTATGGTGTCCAGATCTTACTCGAATCTGTTGGAGCTTGCCACCGGAGAGCCGTCGATGACGCCGCCGTCGATCGGCCGGCTGAATCGTCGGATTCCCCGGATTATGACCGTTGCCGGCCTGATATCAGATGTCGATGATGACCGGTCAGAGAGTGTTTGCTCTGACCTCTCATCCTCATCCGTTCATAGAGAGAGGATTATCATTGTTGCAAATCAGCTCCCAATTAGGGCTAAAAGGAGAGTAGCTGAGGTGGGTGGGAGTGGTAATGGTAATGGTACTAGTACTAACAGCGGTTGGATTTTCACTTTGGATGAGAACTCTCTACTTTTGCAGCTCAGAGATGGGCTTGGAGATGAAGAAACTGAGGTAGTTTATGTGGGTTGTCTTAAGGAAGATGTTCACCCTAATGAGCAAGATGAGGTTTCTCAGATACTCTTTGATAGTTTCAAATGTGTGCCTACTTTTGTGCCCCCTGATCTGTTTAGCAGGTTCTATCATGGGTTTTGTAAGCAGCAGTTGTGGCCTTTGTTCCACTACATGTTGCCCTTGTCGCCGGATCTCGGTGGCCGGTTTGATCGGTCGCTCTGGCAGGCCTATGTTTCAGTTAATAAGATCTTTGCGGATAGAATAATGGAGGTGATTAACCCAGAAGATGATTTTGTTTGGGTGCATGACTATCATCTTATGGTGTTGCCCACCTTCTTGAGGAAGCGGTTCAACAGGGTTAAGCTAGGGTTCTTCCTTCACAGCCCTTTTCCGTCGTCTGAAATCTATAAGACTTTGCCTATAAGGGAGGAGCTTCTAAGAGCCTTGCTGAATTCTGATTTGATTGGGTTTCATACATTTGATTATGCTAGGCATTTCCTCTCATGCTGCAGTCGGATGCTAGGTTTGACTTACGAGTCAAAAAGGGGGTATATTGGTCTAGAGTATTATGGCCGAATTGTGAGCATTAAGATTCTCCCTGTTGGTATTCATATGGGTCAGCTGAAATCGGTATTGAACCTCCCAGAGACTGAAGCTAAGGTTTCTGAGCTCATCCAAACCTATCATGATCAGGGTAAGAAGATTTTGCTTGGTGTCGATGATATGGACATTTTTAAGGGCATTACTCTGAAGCTCTTGGCTATGGAACAGCTGCTAATGCAACATCCAGAATGCCATGGAAAGGTGGTTCTTGTTCAGATAGCGAATCCAGCCAGGGGGCGTGGACGAGATGTCAAGGAAGTAAAAGAGGAGACGTATTCGACTGTCAAGCGCATAAATGAGACTTATGGGATGCCTGGGTATTTCCCTATTGTTCTGATTGACGAGCCACTGAAGTTCTATGAAAGGGTAGCTTACTATGTTGTTGCGGAGTGTTGTCTAGTTACAGCGGTCAGAGATGGGATGAACCTTATACCCTACGAGTATGTGATTAGTAGGCATGGAAATGACAAGCTAGACAAAGTCCTAGGTCTGGAACCTTCCGCTCCAAGGAGGAGCATGCTAGTTGTATCCGAATTTATCGGTTGCTCTCCTTCTCTAAGCGGAGCCATTCGTGTGAACCCGTGGAATATCGATGCAGTGGCAGAGGCAATGCATGATGCCTTGGAGATGGCCCCGGCAGAAAAGCAGCTAAGGCATGAGAAGCATTATCGGTATGTTAGTACTCACCATGTTGGGTATTGGGCCCGGAGTTTCCTACAGGATCTCGAAAGAAGTTGCAAAGATCATGGGCTTCGTAGGTGTTGGGGTATTGGATTTGGGTTGAGCTTTAGGGTGGTAACACTTGATGCCAACTTTAGGAAGCTTGCCATGGAGCACATTGTGTCTGCCTATAAGAGGACATCAGTTCGAGCAATCCTTTTGGATTATGATGGTACCTTGATGCCGCAGAACACAATAGACAAGAGTCCTTCAGCTAAAACTATCGATATCCTCAACAGTTTGTGCAGGGACAAAAACAACGTGGTTTTTATCGTCAGCGGTAAGCGAAGGGATACTCTTAATGAATGGTTTTCTCCTTGCGAAAACCTGGGGATTGCAGCAGAGCAGGGTTATTTTCTGAGGTTAGATGTCTATTGCATTTATAAAGACCATTTTTCGAGTCTTGTGAATATACAAACACTCTTTAAGCCATTGACACTACAACTTTCATTCGTTTATTTTCTACTGTAGGTTAAAAAGAAATGCTGAATGGGAAACCTTGGTGTCTCCAGTAGATTGTAGCTGGAAGCAGATTGCGGAGCCTGTAATGAAGCTCTACACGGAGACAACTGACGGGTCTACAATTGAGGATAAGGAAACGGCAATGGTGTGGTCATATGAGGATGCTGATGCTGATTTTGGGTCTTGCCAAGCTAAAGAGCTTCTTGATCATCTTGAGAGTGTACTTTCCAGTGAGCCTGTTTCAGTCAAAAGAGGAAGGAACTTGGTAGAGGTGAAACCCCAGGTACGTAACGGTGTAACCTCCTTTGTTAAATCAATCCAGGAGAATGTTGATTTATTGTGCCTGAATTCAGTAAATGAAGTAGAACCTTTTCAGTTTTGTTCTTTTCATGTTAAGATGGCTGAATTCCACATATCGTGACATGGCACTTTAAATCCATTTTATTACACTTTCTTCTGAAACATGGCATTAATTTGAATATATGCTGAGTTGAAGTTTGCAACTGACATCAATACCTTGCTTGGTTTTGAACATATGTTCGATGTGCGATTTACTAATTGAGTTGAAAATTTGATTCTATATTTAAATGAGATGAAATTGTAGTTATATCTTTTTTCTCGGGAAGAAACTAATTTATATTGTGCTAAACATACCTTATGTAACTGTGTATTTGGTTCCATCCAACTAACATGTTCTTCGTATTCAAGCATTGAATTTGAGTCAATCTAGGACTCAAATAAGATCCAAGCTTTGCCAATAAACCATTTGGGAGCTATAAGAATATCTCAATCCTCTTTACTGTGTACCTTCCAATCAAGAACTGCAAAATATATCTTCTCATCAGAATCAACACCTTTCTGGAATCCATTGCCGATCCTTTTTTGCTGAATACCAGTATACCACTATTGATGCAGGGTGTAAGCAAAGGGCTGGTGGCGAAACGCCTGCTTTCTCTAATGCAAGACAAGGGCATGTCACCGGATTTCGTTTTGTGTGTGGGAGATGACCGATCTGACGAAGATATGTTTGAAGTGATCACAAGCGCCATGCCAGGCCCATCTTTAACGTCGTCGTCTCCCAACACAGCAGAGGTGTTTGCCTGCACCGTTGGTCGGAAACCCAGCAAGGCCAAGTACTACCTGGACGACACGATGGAGATCGTGAGGCTGATGCAGGGACTTGCGTCTGTCGCAGACCAGATAGCAAACCCTATGGGCCGACGAGAGATGCAGGTAGTTTCCTATTCTGGGTTTTCACCGTGATGTTTTACAAACCAAAGAGAAGTCCCCAAGTCTGGTATGTTCCTTGTTGAAATGTAAATTGTGAAACTCGTCGGATCTTGTTGCTGGATGATTGATCTCATCTGGGCTAAAGCTGTAAATACAGGCAGTTATCGTTGTTGTATCTGGTGAGCTGTTCTTTTGTGATTTCCCTGGTTGATTTCAGCTTGGAAACATGTGGATTGCATATTTTGGGAAAGCATATGATTGAAGTATTTGAAGGTAAATTTGTCAGTCTGGCAAATGCTGTAAATTGAGTTTGTATCCGGTGAATTTGATCATTTGATGTTCAAGTGTGCTTTCCGAAAACTCCTCGGACAGTGATACGTTTACACACTACTTGTTCGGGGAATGGATTCGCACACCTTGACTCTCGTACCCTGCTTTCAGCGGGATATACTTAATTGTTATTTTTTCACAAATGTTACAAACAGTGCAGTATTTGATAGTTTTTGCAGTTGAATTATAATAGTATTTGGTAAGTTTTTATTGTTTGTGTTGAATCTTTCTCAGTGAAACCTAATATTCTTCAGTTTGGGTCCATAAAAATTTCAAAAGAATATGACATATCTGAATTTTCCATCAAATCAGCGAAGTTGAAAATTTCTGTTACCACCCTTTATTAATCCTTTATTCTAGAATCCAAGTCCATCCTTTACCATATCTCATAGGCGATCTTAATACATTAAATTTAAGATGCCCCCTTATTATATATAGCTGTTTAGTAGCTGCACTTAGGAACAATAAACTTATATGGATGTTAATTCTTCAAATCTATGCAGAAGTAGGAGGAGTCAGAACAACATCCTGGAGAGCCACAAGCTTTGCTTTGCCTCCATAGCATTCAGGCAATGCTTCTTCCCCGATTTGCTCGATGAAACTCCTCATCTCCTCCTCGTTTGTCACGATTACGATCTGCAAGATTACGAAATCAAAATGATTGAACTGGCAGGGTTGGTTGATCCAAAGACTCCATTAGCTATAACATGTAACAAATGCATTTCGTACTCAATTGCAGCAGTTTCTAGTGAAAAATCTACCGATAATAAGAACTCGAAGGAATTTTGCAGTTTACCACAGGTAACAAGCTTAAGGCTAGAGTGACAGTAGACATAGATTCAAATCACAATCCTCGTAAAGAGCAAAAACGTAGCAGATGCTACAACCGCACGAAAAAAGTTAAAGAGGCTTGTGAAACTGATATCTGCTATTACCTATTGGTATATGTAGATAACCTGGAAAATTAGCCTTGTTATAACAGAAAGGGAAGGTGCATTTGTCGTTAAGATCTCGTTCCATGACAGTTGAAGTTATTGTATATGTAACTAGGAGATGCAAAGCAGCTAGCACTTTAAGAAAATTGAACTTGGTTACATCTTCTGATTACTCCTAAATCCTTTCCTTCCTAATCAACAGATCTACTTAATGCAAAAAATTGATTTGTTAAGGTTAGGTTCTACTTAGCCACTAACCAATGCATTTGAAGTTCCCAGTTATGAGTAGCAATTCTATAACTGGATGGGGTTACCTTTTTCAGTGTTTCCTTCTCAAGAAACCGAGAAACTATCCTCCAGACGCTGACAAAGAATCTCGGCATATGCAAAATGAAGCATCTCGCTAGACGCTCAGGGTAAAATGCCTGGATGTATTGTAGGCGGAAAAACAGTTATTTCCTACCTTAAGTAGCAATCCATTAGAGAAGTAATTGCGATAATTCACATAAACAAGACGACAACAAAATAGTATCCATGGACAGAACATTTGTTGCAAACCATACTCTGAAGTAAATCATCCTTTTTACACTCAAACAAGTAAGGGAAGGTCAATTTTCGGCTTTCTCAATAGATGATTTCAAATTTTCAACAATCATTAAGAGTTCAAAGCGGAGCCAAGCTAAAGCTTAGGAAGGTTGGATGTTCCTGAGGTAATTCGGGAGTTTGTTCATTCGTTATTCAGTAAATTAACCATATGATGTTCTATAGCAGCAAGGTAGTGGTGTAGGACAACGGATTAACCTGTAAAAATTGAAAGCCGGTGATCAATGCACGAGCGTCAACATTCTTATATGAAATTTCTTGAAGATCCAGAATGCCTATCAGCTTTTCATTCCCTACCTCAGTTCCTTTATGTGCACTGAAAATGGAGAGAAGCAAAACTCGGTTAATTAGCACTTTGATGCACCCTTTTGGACTGTGTTGTATAAGACAATTGATTAATCATCTTATATAGACAGATAGATTGGATTGAGGCCACGTCAATTTATCTTTAGCAGGTTTTATCTATATATGGTTTATAATTTCAGTTTATTATAGATGATTTTATCTATAATAGGTTCTTGATAAGATAGGTGTTATTTATATATAAGTTTATCTAAAGGTGTTAGCTATATCTATGTAGGGTTAGAGTTATTGTGTACTTATGTATCCATCAAAGCATCACAACAATAAGAGAAGTTTTTCTCTACAGGGTGTTGCGCAGTTCTTACAAGAACACAAAAACCCTGTGTCCCATTGTACTTTCATTCTCTTTCTCTTTTAACTGTATTCACTCGCAGAAATTTACAACACAAAGTAGAGAAAAAACTTTACCTTGCAATTGTCTTATCTAGGAAGTGCACCACAAACTCTGCACAATGACAAAAGCAAACAAATCAACTTTTGTACCTTGTTTAAGATTCACAGTGAAGTAACTAGGTTGATTTTATTAGTGCATATTCTTTCTAACTTTTAACAACTAAACACATAACCATCGACATGTATGAATTTAGCGAATAGTTTTTGAAGTTACTCATGCTGAAAGTAACAATCAACAGAAGAAGCACAATTAAAAAAAGACATATGATAAGGACAAGCATTTTACTCTTAAATTGCAGATGGTCCTTAGACGGATAATGCTTGGATGCTTTTACTATAACAAGCGGATGTCCGCTTTCTGTTGGACCTCCCAGATAGATTTTCTTTGCACTCAACTCATCAAGCACTTCAGAATCAGGAATGTATCCAAGAGGAGCAATGTCAGCCCTCCATTTCTGCCACTGAACAAACATCTTTGCTGCCTTTTGTGGGTCCATTGATCTTGCTACCAAGAACCTCATTAGCATCAAATCTCCATAGTTCTACATGTTTCACACATAGCAAAACACATCTAAGTTTTCAACTTACAAAAAACAATTCCTAATAAGTTGCAGGTTTTTAAGCAAAGACACAAATTTTGCATTATGTTCAATAAACACCAAAAAAAAATGATGTTACCATTAGAGTGACAACGTCAATTCAAGGACGATTATTTCACCAAGGATAAAATTGTTCAACTATATCACACCACTTTCTAAGGGCTTGTTTGGCACAAGCTTATAGGAGTTTTTCAAAGAGTTGTGGCAAAACTTTTCGCAGTTTTCGAAAAAATAGCTTTAGAAAACTCTATGTAATTTGCCATGCCAAACAAGAATTTACTCTTTTAATCCATCCACAAAGGCTAAAATTTCATCAAAAAATTCATCTAGATTTTAATCTTAAGCTATATTATAATCTTAGCTAGATTAATCTCTGGCGTGCCAAATAGGCCCTTAGTGTATCTGTCATGTATCAACATGTACAAGAGTCAACTATTGTAAGAGAGATTGTATTGCAGAGTATTTGCAGAACTTCGTGTGGTATGGTAATTTAAACTCATTGCAAAACTTTGAAGTATCAAATTATGTTTAATATCAGAATTTACACACTAAATGATTCATTGAGGTTTGTATAATCTCTACTCAGCCTATAGCTCACATTGGGCATAGGAAAGAAATGGCCATCATAAACTTGTTAAATTCTCCTTTCCATGAAGATCAATGCAGCAATATCACTTGACAAACCACATAATAATCTTCAACAAGCTAAAACGTTAAACACTACCTTGGAAGAAAAAGTGGCAAGTCCATAGTAATGGGCTAATGGCTCAACTGTCCCAAGTTGGTAGGTAAAACTATTATTGTAACATCAATGAATCTCACAATACAGTTTGCATTAAAGAGATAGGAGATAAGGAGATAACCAGAGGGACCAATTCTGAATTTCTAATATTTATAATAGTATACAATCATATCATGAGGGCCGTGCGGATCGCTTTTGGGGCCCTATGCTAAAAAATAAGTAGACTTTATTCATATATTGCGTTAATGATCTTATCTTTTTTTATCAGTTGCATTACGTAAATTGTTATGCTATCATAAAAAAATATATAATTATGTTTTTGTTTTAAAAAAGCCACAATAATCCCATTTATACTTACAAAATAATGCTATGGATCGAGTACTGTATTTCAAAGTTGCCTTTTATTTAGATTAAATTAATCAAAATAGAAATAACGTAAAAATTTAAAGCCTTTGAACATTCTTTTAAATATAAAATGTGTGTGAATGATTCTTTAAAAACCATAAATATGATTTTTTTTTAAAAAAATTTATATGACATTTAATAAGTCCACTATTTTTTTATTATTTTGGTGGAAAGCACTGATTTCTCTAAGCGATGATTTTTGTAAGTTTTTAAGAAGTAGAAAGAGAATATTTTTTTTGAATTATTGAAAAACAAATTAAAAGATGGAAATTACTCAGAGAAAAGGACCCTTGTAGGATTTAAAAAAAAAGACCAAATAATTATACGTAGAAAAATATTGCACAAGAAAGAAAAGAAAAAATTAAAAAGATGGATTGGAAAAAGGGCCCTTAAGAAGTTAAGAATGAAAAAATGGAACTAGAAATTTATATATGGTGGTAATAGTATATGGCTTATGAAAGGTAAAGAAGAGCAAGTTATGAAAAAAAAATATACTGTATTAATCAGGCCTATTGGAAGTCGAACGCAAGGCAAAGGCAATCTATATAATATTGAGATTTCACTATTTAATCCAATGGCCCAATAGATATTTCAGCAATATTATCTCATAATAAAATCCAACACTAAATTTCGACCAATAAATAAATAAATCCAAAATTAAATATTTTTTTCAAATATTATGCTTCAAATTAACTTTTTGTTTTGTTTTGTTTTTATTTATTTATTTTGTACCATGGCCAACCAACAATGAAAATATAATTAACTCAAAGAATTAATAAAAATTAAGTGAAATATTCCGTATAAAATACTCCTACTTTATGTAGAAATTATTGAATGAAACAAGGCTATCATCAAAGATCTAAAATTCATTTTATGGATGGATCAATCCAACCAGAATATTCACTCGTGTATCATTTTTTTTTTGTACACACTTTATTAAATAATAAAAATTCTTCTTTTTTTCTTCTTCTTTTTTTTTTTTTGTGTGTGTGTGTATGTGTGGATGATGATGATCTGCAAACAAACAAACAAAGGAAAGGACCAAATCTAAAGAAAACGGAGAAGAGAGGGAGATTTACTTGAGCGGAGGAGCCAAGCATTTGGACGGAGTTCTTCATCTGATGGATGAGCTCTGCTTCGCCGGCGGCTTGCTCCATTCAGCTGATCGATACGTAGGAAGAAGAAGAAGAAGAGGGAGATCGATGATGCACACCACACCAGTTGTTTCAGTTTCACCAATTGCCCAGCAAAATGGGAAGTTGTGAATGAACTGTGTTAAGTCTTCTTTTTCTTTCTTTCAGACTTTAGTATGTGGCAGCAAAAAGTCAGGCATTTAGAAAGGGATTTGCTGTTGCAGTAATTCCATATTTCCATACCATTCCATATTTCCATTAATACGGAAACGACTTTTCTCTAATTAATTGTCTATTTTTTCATAAAGCCAATAAATACATTTGGGAGAGAAAAATAAATATATTGAGAAAGAAATAAAGAGATAATACATCAAAAAAGGCTTTTGAATTAAGATAATACTAGTACAATTCCCGCGCCCTGGCGCGATTTTTTAAAACTCAAATCTTAATAATATAAAAAAATAATATTATAAAATATTAATAAAAATGAAGATAAAAATAAAAAAAAAGCTTTTGCAGTTATATTGAGAAAGAAAAATAAAGAGATAATACATCAAAAAAAAGCTTTTGAATTAAGAGATAATACATCAAAAAGCTTTTGAATATATTGAGAAAGAAATAAAGAGATAATACATCAGAAAAAAAGCTTTTGAATTAAGATAATATAATAATATAGATATAGATAGAGATGGTTAGTAAATGGATTAAAAATTTTAAAAAAATAAATGTAATTTTTTTTTTGATAAGATAAAAATTCGGGTAGTGGTAAACCTACCCGTGAGCATCCCGAAGGATGAGATTACGAATATCTGAAAGAAATATAATAACAGAGTACAACAAAAGAACCACCCAAAGCAAACCCGAAAAACCCCAAACCCTAAGCGAAACAAGCGGACACAACATCGAGAGGAAGGAAGCCCGGCGTGGTGAAGTGGATAGCAAGCGCATGGGACAACACCTGCTGACACGATGTCTCGCCGCCGGAAAGACGGAAAGCAGAAATCCTCGTAAGGCAAAGACGACACCTGGGGAAGTGTGGATCACACGACGTTCCCCCCACCTAGATGAGGGATCTTCGGAGACCATAAACACCACCAACACGATCACCTCGATCAACCAGGGCCGCAGAACTGCTCATCAACCGAAACTAACCACGAACCAACAGACAGACTCCCAACCAAGATGAGGAAATGAAGCATGACCGCGAGAAGGCGAAGAGCGAGAAAAGAATCTGGAAATTTATTTTTATATATAAACATATATATAAATATATTTATATATGTAATTATTTTATGTTTTATTATTGTTAAACAAGTTTGTAGACATGGGCCAAAGGACCAAGAGAAGCTCGACAGACCAAACTTGGGCCCAAAGGGAGCCCAAAGGCCCGAAAAAGACCCAATGGAATTTGGAAGATCAGGAGGAGCTCACTGATGACGGAAATCCAATCCCGAAAGGATTTATTTCCCTTTTTTTTTCCAATTTTAATTAACCCTCGTCAAGCCTTGCAAGGCACACGGAGCACCCGCAGAAATCGGACAGCCCGTACGGACCAAGGAAACGCCATAGCCATGGAGGGGGATCACTGCCGAGGACCGCCGAGGGGCCAAGCCAAGGCGACACCAAGCGACCCGAGCGGAGGGAGGGTACGGGTGAGGAGGAGAACTAACAACGGCGAGCGGTGACCGGAGAGGCAATCGCCGAAGACACCGGCAGTTCGAACGCCGCCCAGGTAACAAAACCGGAAGTGACCGGAAGGAGGAGAGGCCGAGCCGCTCCGGGCGTGAACCAACCACCAAGCCAACGCAGGGAGAATACAACGTTGGCGGAGACTGAGGTGCGAATCGGCGACAACTGAGGGGCGCCAAACACGATCTGGAGAATCAATTGGACATGGAGGAAGATGGAATCAGAGACAATACCAAGAAACCAATGAAAGCCCCATCTTAATTTTGGCTATAAACAAATTCCGACCATTAGAAATCGGAATAGGGTATATCCGTACATGAACTTCAACACGCCCAACCAAGGGATCGACGACAAACAACGGGTAGGTGTATGTCCGAACTGGAGTCGGAGGCGGCCGAAGCCGGGTAGGGCGGCTAGAGCCGAGGTAGTGACGACCAAAGCCGCGATTTTTGAAGCCGCAAGCTCCCGGAGGAAGCGGGTTGGAGGCTCTGTAAGGGAAAGTTTGGGGCTCCCGGAGGAGATTTAGGGCTCCCGGAGGAGATTTGAGCCTCCCGGAGGAGGAGGTTTAACGCTGCGCCTGTATACACTTTTCACTATAAAGACACATCACGTATTCAATCGGCCATAGATGTCGAAAGGCAGAAGCTGCGAGGAGAGAGGAAGGAGAAGAAGGGCTCAAAAGAGAGCGTATATTTCTCTTTCTAGTTCTTGTTAGAACCAAAGCTATTCCACACACCAGTTTCTATTTCTATTTTCTCGAACAAATAATTAAATTTCCGGTTTGATTCTAGTTCAACCACATAAAATCAGATACATCTCCAACTAGAACCAAAATTATTTCAATATAATTTCCATTGTTTTTTTTAATTTTCTTTTCGGTTTTGGATCGGTTTGAAGTAAAAAAAAAATGTAATTGATTTCAAAAGATAAAAGAGAGAAAATATTAAAAGAAAAAATTGTGATTGATTGAAAAACTTATTATAATTAATGTCGTGTTGACAAATTATAAAAAGTTTTTGAATTAAGATACTATATGAATATGTTAGATCAGAGTATAAAGTGCTATAAAATATATAGTGGGAAGCACCATTTATAAATACAAATATTTTTAAAGACTATTTTTTTTTGGCGATTACAAACAAAGAAGTGGGGTTTGAACAACAGAGAAAACGCTCTCTCCTCTCTCTAGATTTTCTAGAGAGAGGTCCGAATCTTGGCTTCGGCCGCCCTACCTTGGCTTCGCCCCCCTACCCACGCTTCAGCCTTCTCCGGTCCGCTGAGGCGTCGTCAAGTTCTGTGTGCCGGCGAGGCTCCTTGAAGAACAAGCACTGGTGTCCCTTTTTCTGAAATCCCTTCTCCAGTATCGGTCATCTCCCAAATTGGATTAGGGCTTTCACTGTGTATGGACTCATATGCCCTTTTTCATCTTTCCCTTCTTCCAATTTGAGCAACAAAATCATCTTTTGTCAAATCTTTGGCTAATTCGTTCTACACCTTCTCTGATGCTTCCCCTCTGGTTGTGTTGGAGTGGTGTTGCCCTCTTCCTTCTCATCGCTGTTTATCGGTCTAAGACATTAAAAAAAAAAAGAAAAGAAAGGGTGAAAACCAAATCCGAAAAGACTTGTTCAGAATCTCGAAAAGGGTCTTGTTAAAATCTCGAAAGGTTTTTTTGGTGCGTTTTTACAAGGGTGGTTCTCGGCGGCGTTTTCGATTGTTTTTGGCAGTCTTAGTCTGAGTTGAGGCTTTGGCATCCGGTGTCAGATCTGGTTGGGGTCGAGGCGGTGTGCATCTAGGCGACATCGTGTTCCAGAAATTTCCTTGAAGGATCGTCCTCATCGCCCACAAGGACTTCTGATGTACCGCTGGCCAGCAGTGTCATTGTTTGGTGACGTTTGGCTTCGGGTTTAGTCTACGTTGTCTGCTGCATTTTTGGGTTAGGCTCGTTTGTTCGTCTAGTTCTATTTGCTTGCCACTTTTGTATTGCACCTTTTTTTATTTTACTTTGTATGTTTGACGGTTCGTCGTCTGCCTACTTTGTTGGCCTTTCGAGGTGCTAGGTTTGTCTGTCCCTCGAATTATTTCCTAATATAAAAAAATTACATTACATGTTATCCTAACCAACTAAACTAGTAAGGCTCGATAGTTAGTTAGTTAGTTACTCGGTTAGGCCATTCATAAAGAAAAACCTAAAGGTATAATGTAGTAATGGACTTTTCTCACTTAATCAATATCACATAAAATTTTGAAAATAATAGATATTCTAAGAGAAAACGTCACTTTCTTTCACATACATATAATTATAATTTTAGTACAATATCATTTTTAGTTCGTTGTTGGTATGTTGTGAGAGTCTCGGTTGGTTGGGATCGTAGTTGTGTTTTCGCGACATCTCCATTGTTTGGGAGACTCTTTCCTCAAGTTATATCTTCACACCACTAGGGGATCATTCCCTATTGTACCTGCTCTTCAGCGGTTCTATATGCTACTTTGCAGTGACGGAGCTAGAAATTTATCGAAGGAGGGGGAGGGGTGAACTTTTGTACAAATTGTTGATTCACTATTCGATAGATTTTTGGTATTCACTTGGGGACACATCATGCTTGCATGGTTGGGTATTGCACTATGAGAGTCTATAGTTTAGCGAACCAAAACTATGATATTTTAGATTAAATGATGATATTTTAGTTCAAGACAACATTTTTTCAGTTCAAAACACAATGCTTTTTTGTTCAAAATGGTAATGTTTTAGTTTAAAACAGTGTCATTAGTTGTTATATATGTTTTCTCTTTAAATGGAAAAAAGATGTCGTTTTAATCTATAACAACATTCTTTTCGTCTAAAAATATATCGTTTGAAACCTACAAAGTCAATATGCAACTTGTTGTTCTCTTAGGATGCAATAACGTGTAACAAGATATACAAACTTTAAACTTGCATAATTTCTTATATAATTATCGAATTTAATAATCTAACCTCTTGTTTCAAATCTACAATATCAAATTAAGTAAAATATAAAAGCATCGTGATTTATTAAAAGAGATTTGAAATAAATAATTTGTGTTTCCCTTTCAAACATTCATAACTTTTTACTGAGAAGTGTAGAATAGCTTGTATGTTTTCTTTTGCAATTTTATTTATGTCATTTGCTTGTGTAATTTCCTTTCTGTCAATTATTCATTCTATCATTTGCTTCTGATTGTACGATGATTTGTTCATCTACCGACTTGTTCGGTCTCTCGGTTTCTCTAGACTTGTCTAGACAATTGAATTGCTTTCTTGATATAAAAAAAACTTTTTACTCAGCTATCGGATTGAGGCTTATGATATATCATAATAAAGCTATCGACGAGTAGAACAAATATAGGTATTCGTAGGATGGGTGGGTACTGGGTGGGTGAGTGGGGGGAGGGGGAGGGAATGCTTCCTCTTGCCCCCGCCTAGCTCCGCCCTTGCTACTCTAGTAGTGCTCGACTCGCTTTCCATTAGCGTTTTCGGTTGAAGTGCTGGTATCTGACTTCCCATGATTGCATTGAAGACTTCTTCATACTGTTTCAATCAACTACGATGATGTTTGGGTTTTTGGGTTGTCCTTGGTTTTTTTGGGTTGTCTTTAGTTGTGACGGTATTTCCGTATGCTGATTTTACCGTCCTCTCTAGAATAAAGACAGTCTGATCTCGAATTATTACTTTATCAAAAATAAAATAAAATTACGAGCGACATGCCAAGCCCATCTTTAGAATTTACGGGCTACACGGTGGAGGTATTTGCCTGCACCGTTGATCGGAAACCCAGCTGATGAAGAGCCCCCAAGAAAATTATACAAGGGACCCACTTTCGATGGGCCCCCTGGGGATTTGGACACGAGTAAATACTAGTGATGTTACACGGGCTTACCTGACACGCGAATCCATTCATTCGCTATTTAACCTGGGCCGCGCTTTACTCGAATTCATAGGATTTAATCATAATCCCGCGTATTTTCATGGGAGTTCATCCATTTATTTTATATCGTGAGGGTTCATACCTGTCCGCGGAGATTGAACAGAGACGTATAGTTCGTCGCGGATATGTAGGTTTCTCCCCTTTCTGTCTCTCTATCCTTCTCAATTTCACGCGATCACCTCACGAATTCTGCGATTCTCTTCTAATCTCTTCCTCCCCTTTTTCCAAAAAAGTCCTCCCCTGTCTCTCCTGTTCACTTCCCTATTTATATGGCTCGGCCAGGGTCCCTTTCTTTGACACGTGTCGTCATTGGGCTGACACGTGTGATTGTCGTGGGTGGGGGGCATGATGGACATGTGTCATCACTTTATGTCCGCGTCCCCCTTATATCCCAGTTCTCCTTGGAGACTGTTTCTATTATATCCGCGTCCAATTTTTTGCTATTTCCGCATGGTTTCATCACAGCTCCTCGGGTCGGATTGAGTTCCAAGAGAGCTTAAGACGATTCGATTTTTTCCGCGGAAATATGTTCCTTCCTTCTTTTTGTAGGGGATAATCTGCGTCTCTCGTCTTTGAGGAGCCTTAATGGGCTGGTTAAGAGGTAACTTTGGGCCCGCCAAGGGTTTTCTACGACCCATATTATTTTTGGGGGGAACTGAAGAGTCGGTAATTTTCTTATAAATTACCCCGTTCCGTTTTTACTTTTTTCACTTCGCATTTTTTGTCTGCTTGTGGTGTTCGCTTAGTTTCTCATCTTTCGGAGTTCCACGTTGGTTTTCCGGCTGTTCTTCGTCTTTCCGTTGAGTTTTCCGGTTGTTCTTCGTTTCCGTTGAGTTTTTCGGTTGTTCTTCGTTTCCCGGTTGAGCTTTCCGGTCGCGTTCTCCGATCGTTCTTCATTTTCCGAGGTAACTTCAATTTCTATTCTTGGGTTCTTGATTTGTTCTTGCATGCTGCTTGTTTAAATATTATCATCTTTGTTAAAGAACCTTAGCCCAACTTTCTCTTCCTTCTTCGTTTTCTTCTCTTGAATCTGTTTGGATCTTTCCCCCTTTTTTCGGTTCTGTTTCTTTGGGGTTTTTTGATCTTTTGGTCCGCGTACGGGTTCCTTTTCAGATCAGCTTTCTAATTCCTTGAAGGATGGCTAACTTTGAGGGGAACCCGGACGCACTGGACGAGTTCGAGAGGGAGGAGGGATGGAGAGAGGATCTTCCCTCGAATCCAGGAGGGGGTATTCCCGCGGTCGTGCTGGACTCTTCGTCTTCGTCTAGCGGGAGTTCATCCTCCGATTTAGGAAGTTCCTCCGACTCGTCTTCTTCCAGTATTTCTTCTCCAGACCGCGTGGGTCCTTTTGGTGATCCAATTAAGGTGAGGCGACGACGGAAGCGCTCTGATCCTGATTATTATTCCTCTCCTTTTTTAACTTCTTCTTCTTCGAAGGGGGATGACGTTCATCGAAAGGACGTGGAGACCCAAGCTCCAACCGATGCGGATGCCTCTTTCAGTCCACGTCCATCAACTAGCGGTCGGGAATCTGAGTTGTCTTGGGTTCCTTATGCCGAGTCTCCTGTAGGCCTTGCTGAGAAGTGTGCAAGAGTTCGTTCGAAGGATGTCCTCAGCGACCTCGACTTCCCATCTTATTCCCTTGACGATTTGGGTTCTTGTTCCTTTCGGGGAGAGTTCTCTCTTCGCGACCCTCAACCCTGCCCTCTTGTTATTTCCGAGAGGGTTCGTCCGCGTCGTTCTCCTATTCAAGAGGTGCGAGGATGTGCGACGTTGCTTGATCTTTCGAGTGTTGAAGCTTTGGCCCGGATATTTCCATGGCCAGCAGGCGTGGAGTTGTGTCTTCCTTCGGAGGGCGGAGGGTGTTTAGACGCTTATGAGGACTGCTTGGTTGTTTACGCGGCAAGTTTATCCCAAGGGTTTCGCTTGCCTCTTCACCCTCTGTTCATAGCCTTCTTGTCTGAGTACAATTTGAGCCCCGCGCAAGTTGTACCAAACTGTTAGATGTTTTTCGCCAGCTTTGTGATGCGCTGCAAGGATATCGGTGTGCTTCCAACGAAAGAATTAATGCTCAGCATTTTCTCCTTGAAGAAAGGGCCTCAAGATCCTCGGTTCTACCAGTGCAACTCCAGCTGTAGTTATATCGAGAGGCTTTCCAGTAAGCCGAACTGGAAACATAAGTGGTTTTTGGTTCGTGACAAAGCTGGCGTTTGCCTTGAATTTAAGACTGTCCCTGGGTGGTTTAGTGCGGTCAAGAAGCCATGGGTCGCCCATTTAGATAAGTTTAAGGACTCCTTCATTCATGAGCCAAAGTTACCGTGGCGATCGATGGTTTCGGCTCTTCGCCTCGAGATGGCGGGGTTGAGTCTGCCTCATCCGCGATTAGGTGTTTGCCTTAGTCTTTTTTCATTTTTATTTTTGTGATTATCTTAGCGTTTCGTTTATACCATTCACACGCTCTTATTTTTCTTCTTTTTTGAAAAGGACTTGCGTGTTCTGCGAACAGTTATTCACGCCTTGTCTTTTGCTTCCTTTTTTGGCAGATCTGATGGATTTGAGTTCCCTAGCCGATCGCCATTCTGTTCAAGAAAGCGGAAAGGTGAGGAAGAAGAAGTCTGCCAAGCGTGCCCCCCGCCCGCCTGCTGCGCCTCAAGGAGTGACGATTGAGGACGCGGATAGGGTCAACGAACCTGTGGTGGAAACCGAGGTTGCGGCTTCAGATGTCCGTGAGAAACGTTCCGGTCCTTCGGGTGGGGACACTTCTCGTCCTCAAAAGAAAAGGAAGGCCGTGGGTTCGTCTCGTGCCTCTGGTAGCGAGGAAGAGGAGGCGCTTTTTCTCCAAGGGGACGATGCTTTGCCCGCCTTTCGTATCCCCGGTTTCGGGGTCGATGATCTAGTTCGTCTTCGTGGTTCAGAAAAATTTGCGCGGAATGAACGATCATGGGTGCGGCGCTTGGAGTTGGATGACTTTTCCCTACAATTTGAGCGTGTGGCTGAGTGGGTAAGTCCGTGGTGGGGATCTTTTTATGCTTAATTAAGTTTTTGTTCGATTCTTGTCTCCTTTATTTTTACTTCTTTCTTGGTTCCTTTTAGGTTAGGAGTTTCCAAATTGACTCAGAGAGGCGGCTGGTGTCTTTCGAGTCGGAGCTTTCTAAAAAGGCCGCTGAGGTAAAAACGTTGAATCACAAGTTGAGGACGCTAGGCAATACTGTTGGAGACCCTTCCTCGGTGGAGAAATTCAAAAAGCGGGCCGTGGAACTTCATGAGAAGTTGCAGGCTGCCATTGAGGAGATTTCTACCTTGAGGGAGCAGAATTCTACTTTGAGGGAGCAGAATTCCGCTTTGTCCTCCAAGCTTGACGCGGAACTTTCGAATTCGGATGTTCTACGCCGTCAAGGGGAAGAATTTCATCAATCCGCAGAACAGATGAAGAGGGAACTGGAGACATCCGAGGCATGTCTCAGAGAGCTTCAAGTGGAGCACTCCATTGTTGAAGAAGATCGTGCCCTGATGAAGCAAGAGTTGGAGAAGCTTCAGTCCCAGGCTCCTCAAGAGGCCGCGCTCCGATGGCTGGGATCCTCTGAAGGTCTTAAGTTCTTGACTTCTGAGTGGTTCAAAACCGACGCGGGTACTTCCTTCCTCTCTTCAATAGCAAAACCATGCCTTCGATCTCCTGAGGGTGTTGAGCTTTTAAAGGATAAGTGCTTCAGTTACTTCCGAAAAGGGATGTCTGCTGGCATTAACCAAAGCGTCGTCCGTTCGCGGGCTAACCCCGGCGTTCCTTTGGAGAAGTTCGAGGCGAGCCTATCGGTCGCGGATTGGGGATTGACCCCAGAAGAGATGGCGGGAGAGGAACTCTCGGACGAGGATGATTCCGATGATGAAGAAGTCGACGTCGTCATTGACCCCTGAGGCTTTAGGGGTGTAACTTTCTTGTTTTTATCAGACTTTGCGGATGCTGGCCAATTTTGTAATTAACTCCTGTGGTGACTGAGCTATCTTTGCGTTTTTTAGGTTCAAACAATGTTCCTTTCTAACTCGCCCGCGAGATTATGCTCTTGTATATAATTACTCTTTTGTAGTAATTATCATTTTGATTGGTTTGGCCACTTGTGTTGCGGTTGATGAAAGTTTCTCGCCACTTGTCTGCCATGCTTGAATACTCTTGACTTGTGTCTTTAGTTCTTTATAATTGTGGTTCCTCCCTCTGATGAGGATTCATGGCGCCTGGGATTTCTAACCCTTGGGCGTTTTTCAGCACTTTGGGATGCGTCGACCATCTTTCTTCACTCGTAGGATTTTTCGATAGTATCGGTTTTTAAAATGTTTCTTTCTACCCCTTTTTCTTCAACTTCAATTATCTGACTTATGTTTCTCTTTGACAGCCTCTCCCTAATCAATTTGAGGAGGAGTTCAGATCTCCTCCTCCGCGGAAGATTTTCTTGACTTCTCATGCCATTAAGAATCTTCAGGTTGAGGTGGAAAGGGGATCGGATGGTCGCTTATACCTTCGTCGTGGCTGGGATAGATTCGTTACTCGTCACGGCTTTGTTGTTGGGTCATCGATGACTTTTTTCTACGTGGGTCGTGCTTGTTTTAAAGTTTGTCCGCGGCGTGATTTAGAATGTGCTGGAATCGAGGACTATGTTCCAGTTGTTTCTTCCAGCGACTCATGTTGAGCCGTTTATAAATTGGGAGAATCCGTCCGCTGTACGAGTTTATTTCGTGAATAAAGGGAGCGCTTTGCTTTTGAAATTCTGGACCATGGAGATCCACTCTTATTATTTCGAAACAGATAGCGTCATACGATTTCTAGACTTTATTTAGTTCGAACGTTATTCCGTTCTTTTACACATAGACATTTTAAAAGGCATTGGGATCACAATGCTGTTTGCCCTTGTGGTGGTTATTTATCCACGTCCCTCTACTCCGTTGTAATCACAGTCGGGGTTTGCAACGTATACCTCGAAGATCGAATCTCCCTGGTATACGAAGATCAGAGCAACCCCAACGCTTATCCTGTTAGCTTCTACGAATCCGGGCCATCCGTCTGTGAACCAATAAATTCCGTCTGCGTCCACTTCGACTTTGACTTCATGCTCGCGGTTGGACCGAGACCACAGATGCACCAAGTGATGCGCATCCTCCTCTAGGAGGACGTACATCAGTGGGAGGCGTAGAGATTGAAGTTGTTCTTCTGTAACGATAACTCTGTAAAAGGCTTTTGGTGGATTTTCGAACTCCATTTCTTTGTTCTATGCATGATAATCTTTACAGGAGTTCACGGGGTTCTTATATTCGATCAAACGCGCCGCGTGTTTCAGCTCGTCATCCTGGGGTTCTTCTACGTGGTGTTCTTTAGGCCGCGTGTCCGTTTTAGGCCTGAGCTTCGCCCGGCCTTTGTTTTGTCTGTTGCTCCTGGAGGTCGAGTCGTTTCATTGAATTTACTTCTGCAGCTCTCGTGACTACACTGCCGCCTTGGTTGGCGAGCTCGCACTTCTTCAATTTTTAGAGGAATCTTATGCCAGATGGTAGTCATGCATGCTGCTCTTTTTAGGCTCTTATAGGGGGTATCCTCACTTTTTCTTTTTTCACTACCTTGTAACTGCCTTCTCGGTTCTCCAATTGTGTTCATGGCCGCCCCTAGATTGGATAGGTGGGCCTTTTTTCAGTCTATTGATCGTCTTGACCAGACATCCCGCTTGGTAAGTTCTCTTTGGGAACATGTGTTTTAAAATCATTTATTCTTTGCATTTGTTCCTTTGTTCTCTTTCGTTTCCAGCTCTTGCCTATGCGTTTTGAGGGTGAATTTGCGGGTGATATCCCTGAGCAAATATTCCTTTCATCCCACCTCTTACGTGATTTTCCGGTCTGCGTTTACAAGGGTGATTACGGGATGTTTTGGCTTTGTCGCGGATGGGGAGATTTTATTGAATCTCACGGGCTTGTGGTTGGATCCTCTATGGTTTTTATCCACAAGGGGAATGCTCATTTCGAAGTCCAAATCATGGGTTTGGAGGATGGAGATGAGATCGTAGGTTATTCTTCTTTCGAGCCTGCTAATATTTTAACTAACGGTTTCTATCCATGATTGGTTTTTCTCGTATCCTTTTGTAAACCGAGGAGGTTATCTCCATTGGCACGTATTTCCTTTTGTTATGAATAAGAAGTGGTTATGCCCAAGATTCTTCTTGGTCTTCGTGTGATTCAGACTTGTCTTTTCAATTCATGACTTTAGTTAGCCTATGTCCTGTGGTGATTGTGTTCTTCTTTCGAGGATTCTGAAAGATTCTTTCGAGAATATATTCCACCTTCTTTTCTTTGTGAGGCTATATATGTGAGGGACAAGGGCGTTCTCTCCCCTAGTGTCTTTTTTGATTTTTAAATGGAGGCATCAAATGCAAACCCCTGGGCTTTTTACTTAGCCTTGGATTTTGAAGATCAGCTGCTGGAACGAGTGAGTCGTCTCCTTCTTCTTCTTCTTTTTCCTTGAGAAGATTTACTTCTTTTCTCCACGCCTTATGTGTTTTGTTGTTTCCCAGTCGTTGCCTGCTTTCTTTGAAGATGAGACAGGTGTCACCAACCCAACCCAAGTCTTTTTATCCCTGAACTCAGCTGTGGATTTTCTGATCCAAATAGTCAAAAAGGACTATGGGATTTTTTGGCTTGTCAATGGTTGGAGTGATTTCCTTGCGTCGCAAGGGCTAGGAATGGGAACTGTCATGGTACTTCGCCATCGTGGTGGTGTTTACTTCGATGTTCGTGTGCTTGACGAGGGATCCATTTGTGTGGAGAATGGTTGGGTCATGTCGCCTCCAAGGCCGGTTATCCTTCCGGATGTGTGAAATCTCCTTTGCAATTGTTGTATCGCGTGTTTGCACTTTCCTTATTCAATGTGTGTTATGGGATCAAGGAGAATGTTTGTTTTCTTCGTGACGTTTGTTTGCGGTCGTACTCCTCTGAGTTCTCAGACTTATGATCATGGCATTGAACTATGTTTGCAATTATTTTGATTTTTGAGGAGTCGCGCATCCCGGTCGGAGGTGAGACGCGGAAAAATTTCTGATGTTTGTTGTTCTTACGCTTATTGATTCTCCCTTGAGTAATCATGGGCCCCAATAGAGAGATTGACGCGGAATAAGCTCCAGCATTATCGGTTTTTACGCCCATTAGCTCGACTTTGAGAGATCAAGAGTCTCAATCAAGGGGGTGACGCGGAGTAAGCTCCAGCGTCATCAACCTTCTTGTTCGTTTGCTCGACCTTGAGAGATCAAGAGTCTCAATCAAGGGAGTGACGCGGAATGAGCTCCAGCGTTATCGTTTTTCTTGTTTCATACACTCCAAATCCAACACGCGTCCGCTAAAAGAAGTTAGGCCCAACGAACGTGGGCTCGCTCAGGGCCAGAAACCAATCAGAAACCCACAAGGGCTCTTGAAAGCATCAAGGCGCCAAAACCTAAAAAGTGAGCCTGCAAGTGTTGATGTGCCCGAGAACGGATAAAGCTGTTTTTCCTTTGCTGACTGATTTTCTTTTTCGGGAAGGAAATTAATAAAGCTGGGAAATTAATAAAGCTGTTTTTCCTTTGCTGACTGATTTTCCTTCTCGGGAAGGAAATTAATAAAGCTGGGAAATTAATAAAGCTGTTTTTCCTTTGCTGACTGATTTTCCTTCTCGGGAAGGAAATTAATAAAGCTGGGAAATTAATAAAGCTGTTTTTCCTTTGCTGACTGATTTTCCTTCCCGGGAAACTTGGGAAGTGACGTTTCGGAGAGGATACTCGGGTTTTGTGAATTAATAAAAAACCGAACATACGAGTGAACAGTGGCTCACAATTTTTCTATAAAACCGGGGACCAGATATTCCCTCAAGGCACACTCTTCATAAGGAAGCATATAAAACACAACAGTTCCGGAGAAAACATGGCATCAGGTGGAGGCCGCTCAAGGGATTTCATTCGATTGGTTCAGGACGCTTCTTTTTTACAAAGAACGGTAACGCCACTCTAATAACTCCCTTTCTAAACCTTCTCGTCTTTACTTATGATTAATCATTTCATCCAATCAAACATCAGCCCCTGCCGGAGTGCTTCGAAGAGGAATATGGTCTTTTCGGTGTTGAGAAAATCATCCTAACCAATGGACTGGGAAGGAGGGGAATGCGCGTCTTAGTAGAAAGGGACGTAGCAGGGGCACTCTGGCTCACGCAAGGATGGAGAGCATTCACCCGGTCCAGGAACGTTCGCGTGGGAGGGGGCGTCGTATTCAAGTATCTGGGCGACGCGCGCTTCAAGGCCACCTACGTGCCTTCAGGGGAAAATACTTCAGAAGATGAGGGTTATGGCGGCTCCCCCTGAGAAAGGGGTGTTCCATATTATGTGTTTAGATTATCAAGCAAAAGGAAGCCTGTAATAAATAAGAGTGTTGAACGAAAAATATCAAAATGACCGAGTGTCGAGGTTTCCTAAATCTTCTTGTCCGTTAGCTCGACCTTGAGAGATCAAGAGTCTTGATACGCGGAGTGAGCTCCTGCGTCATCAATCTTCTCGTTTGTTAGCTCGACCTTGAGAGATCAGGAGTCTCGATCAAGGGAGTGACGCGGAGTGAGCTCCTGCATCATCAATCTTCTCGTTCGTTAGTTCGACCTTGAGAGATCAGGAGTCTCGATCAAGGGAGTGACGCGGAGTGAGCTCCTGCGTCATCAATCTTCTCGTTCGTTAGTTCGACCTTGAGAGATCAGGAGTCTCGATCAAGGGAGTGACGCGGAGTGAGCTCCTGCGTCATCAATCTTCACGTTCGTTAGCTCGACCTTGAGAGATCAGGAGTCTCGATCAAGGGAGTGACGCGGAGTGAGCTCCTGCGTCCTCAATCTTCTCGTTTGTTAGCTCGACCTTGAGAGATCAGGAGTCTCGATCAAGGGAGTGACGCGGAGTGAGCTCCTGCGTCGTCAATCTTCTCATTTGTTAGCTCGACCTTGAGAGATCAGGAGTCTCGATCAAGGGAGTGACGCGGAGTGAGCTCCTGCGTCGTCAATCTTCTCGTTTGTTAGCTCGACCTTGAGAGATCAGGAGTCTCGATCAAGGGAGCGACGCGGAGTGAGCTCCTGCGTCGTCAATCTTCTCGTTTGTTAGCTCGACCTTGAGAGATCAGGAGTCTCGATCAAGGGAGTGACGCGGAGTGAGCTCCTGCGTCGTCAATCTTCTCGTTTGTTAGCTCGACCTTGAGAGATCAGGAGTCTCGATCAAGGGAGTGACACGGAGTGAGCTCATGCGTCATCAATCTTCTCGTTTGTTAGCTCGACCTTGAGAGATCAGGAGTCTCGATCAAGGGAGTGACGCGGAGTGAGCTCCTGCGTCATCAATCTTCTCGTTTGTTAGCTCGACCTTGAGAGATCAGGAGTCTCGATCAAGGGAGTGACGCGGAGTGAGCTCCTGCGTCGTCAATCTTCTCGTTTGTTAGCTCGACCTTGAGAGATCAGGAGTCTCGATCAAGGGAGTGACGCGGAGTGAGCTCCTGCGTCGTCAATCTTCTCGTTTGTTAGCTCGACCTTGAGAGATCAGGAGTCTCGATCAAGGGAGTGACACGGAGTGAGCTCCTGCGTCATCAATCTTCTCGTTTGTTAGCTCGACCTTGAGAGATCAGGAGTCTCGATCAAGGGAGTGACGCGGAGTGAGCTCCTGCGTCATCAATCTTCTCGTTTGTTAGCTCGACCTTGAGAGATCAGGAGTCTCGATCAAGGGAATGACGCGGAGTGAGCTCCTGCGTCATCAATCTTCTCGTTTGTTAGCTCGACCTTGAGAGATCAGGAGTCTCGATCAAGGGAGTGACGCGGAGTGAGCTCCTGCGTCGTCAATCTTCTCGTTTGTTAGCTCGACCTTGAGAGGTCAGGAGTCTCGATCAAGGGAGTGACGCGGAGTAAGCTCCAGCGTCATTAGTAGTTATCGGTTATTCTTAGTAATTCATAGAAAACGCCCGCTAACCGCTTATCCAACTACCTGCGGGGGCGATTATTAAACCAAAGGACATTGTTCCAAGATTTACACAAAGTACTTTTTCAGACAATTGGCGTTCCAGGTCTTGTTTAGGATTTCTCCATTTTCATTCTTCAACTTGTAGGCGCCAGCTTGAATGACGTCGGCTACTACGTACGGGCCTTCCCAGTTGGCATCCAGCTTTCCTCCTGTCTGCATTAGTCGTAGAACTAGATCTCCCTTCTGGAATTGTCGAGGGCGAACCTTCTGGTTGTGGTACCTTGCAGCGCGTCTTTTGTATTCTTCTGCTTTCAAGGCGGCCATCATTCTTCGTTCTTCCCTCAGATGCATTTCCACTTCAAGCGCTTCTTCGTTGGTCTGTGGTTTGAAACCGGAAACACGGGCCGACGGAATCATCCGTTCAACTGGTATGACCGCATCAACACCATAAACCAGAGAAAAGGGGGTCTCTCCTGTCGGCGTCTTCGTGGATGTTCTGTGAGACCACAGTACTAAAGGAAGGAGTTCTGCCCATCTCCCTTTGGCCGTGTTTCCCAATTTCTTCCGTATGCCTTCCAGGATTTGCCGATTGGTGACTTCTGCTTGTCCGTTCGTTTGAGGGTGCGCTACAGATGAGAATTTGAGATTAATATTGAGATCTTTACAGAAACTTCGGATGGTTTCGCAGTCGAACTGGGGACCGTGATCGGTGATGATTGATTCCGGAACTCCGAAGCGGTAGATCAGATTCTTCCATAAGAATTTTTTTACCTTTTCAGCCGTGATGAGTCCCATGGCTTCCGCCTCTACCCACTTGGTGAAGTAGTCCACAATCACAATCACGTATTTCAGCTGGCCAGGTGCGGTTGGAAATGGTCCCAAAATGTCTATTCCCCATAGGGAGAAAGGGCAGGCACCATGGATTTCTTTCATAGTTTCCGCGGGCTGATGGATAGCATTTCCATATTTTTGGCACGCGTCGCACTTTTTGACGAATTCCTGAGCATCTTGCTTCATCGTCGGCCAATAGTATCCTGTCCTTATGATCTTAACTGTCAGTGCTCTCCAATCTTGGTGGTGTGCACATACACCAGAGTGTAGCTCTCGTATAATCATCATTCCTTCCTCTGTAGTAACACATGTTAGGTCTGGCTGCGCGAAACCTTTTTTGTATAGCCGTCCATCGCGGACAGTGAATCTTGCTGCTCTCATCTTGATTTGTTTAGCCTCATGTTTTTCTGTGGGAAGAATTCCTTTTTCCAGGTATTCTGCCACGGGTGTTCTCCAGTCGTTTTCTCCATTTGTTTCGATGAAGAAAACTTCTTTCACTAGCCCACGACTTTCTCTTTTCTCGAATATGAATTCCGCACCGACCTCGGATGGCATTGTCGCGCCGACCCTTGCCAGAGCGTCCGCCTGTTGATTTTCTTCCCTCGGGACGGCCGTTATTTCGAAATTCAAGAAGGCCTTTCGCAAGGCCAGGACTTTTCTCAGATAGTCCGGCATCAAGCCCGTTTTAGCCTCATAGTCCCCTTCTATCTGTCTTGCCAAGACCTCGGAATCTGTATATGCAATCACACTCCTAGCTCCTCTTGACAGCGTTATTTCTAAACCCGCTATGAGAGCTTCATACTCAGCTTCGTTGTTCGTTGCTTGGAAGGCAAGCTTATAAGCGTAGTTTGCTACCTGTCCTTCAGGGGATACTAAAGCTATTCCTGCTCCACTACCTGCTTGATTGACTGCTCCATCAACTCTCAAAACCCAAATCCCTTCTTCAAACGATGCTTGTTCTTCAAAACTTGTTTCACAGATGAAATCTGCCAGGGTTTGTGCCAGCGCTGCCTTCCGCGGTTTGTAGTCAATATCAAACTCCGACAATTCCACTGCCCATTTCGTCATTCGTCCTGAGAGGCATGGGGAGTGCAGGATTTGCCTCAAAGGAAGGTTGGTTAAGACCTGGACTGAGTGGTCTTGGAAGTAAGGCCGTAGTCTCCTCGCCGCGAACACTAAACACAGGATCATTTTCTCGATCGGTTCATACCTCGTTTCAGCATCTTGCAAGACTCTGCTTATGTAATAAATTGGATATTTCTCTTCGCGGGTGAGTACTGCACTGATGGTCGCACTCCTGACAGCCAAGTAGAGGTATAGGTCCTCAAGCCTTTCGGGTCGGTGTAAGGTTGGCAGCTTCGTCAGATAATCTTTCAAATCTTCGAATGCTTGTTGCAAGTCCGGTGTCCACTGGATCGGTCCTTTCTTCTTTAGCAGAGCGAAGAAAGGCAGAGATTTATCCGCGAGACAAGAGCAGAATCGGCTGAGATAGTTGACCGCGCCGTTGAGAGCTTGGACTTCTTTGATCGTCTTGGGCGGTCGCATCCCTTGAATCGCTGCGATCTTTTCAGGGTTCACATCTATCCCTCGCTGGCTAACCAAGAATCCCAAAAATTTTCCAGAATCAACACCGAAAACACATTTCTCCGCGTTTAAGTTTAACCCTCCGCGTCTCAGAGAGTCGAAGGTCTCCTGCAGATCAGCGGCGTGATCTTCTGCTTTCAAGCTTTTTACCACGATATCATCTACATAGATCGATACGTTTCTCCCGGTCTGGGCTCGAAAGATCTTGTCAACAGTCCTCTGGAATGTGGCCCCTGCATTTCTTAACCCGAACGGCATAACCTTGTAACAGAAAATCCCCTGATTGGTAATAAAGGTTATGGCTTTCTTATCGAGGGGATCCATACGGATCTGGTTATACCCTGAATATGCGTCCAAGAAACTGAGGACAGCGTTTCCGGAAGTTTCATCAACCAACTCATCAATTGAGGGAAGGGGGTAACTATCCTTGGGACACGATTTGTTGAGATCTGAAAAATCAACGCACATACGCCACTTCCCATTCGACTTTTTGACCAGAACCACGTTGGACAGCCATTCGGAGTCTTCTACTTCCTCAATGAAACCGGCTTCCAGTAACTTTTCTGTTTCTTCTTTCGCCGCGAGAGCTTTTTCAGGCGCCATCTTTCTCTTTTTCTGAGCAATTGGCCTAGCATCATGTCTTATTCTGAGGGTGTGCAGGGCGATGGACGGAGGGACCCCCAGTAGATCTTTCGGTGACCAGGCGAAAATGTCCCTCGACCTTGCAATTATGTCGAGGACTCGCTGTTTCTCTTCGGGCTCTAATGCTTGCCCCATATATACTCTCTCTTCCGGGTTGGAGAATGGGGAGTGGACTTGCCTCTCGTCAGCGGTTGGAATTTCTCTTGCCGCGGGTCTTACCTCCAACTCTGCTTCAGTACTGGTGCTCTCTTGATCGGTTTCTTCTACAAGCTCCTTTTGCGAGTTTTCTACTTTCTCTTCAGTTGTGCTCGCGGCGTATTCTTCAATCTGCATTACTTCTCTTTTCTTTCTGAGGGAGGTTAAGTAACAGCTCCGGCTCTCTGGTTGTTGTCCACGGACCTCACCTACTTCTCCTCCTATCACGGGGAACTTGGCCAAAAAATGGTAGATAGAGACCACCATCTGAAACTTGTAGAGTGAGACTCTTCCTAGCAGGGCGTTGTATACTGTTGGGACCCGCACGACGGTGAAAATTATGTTTTCCATCCTTCGTCTTGGAGCGGATCCGAGTACTACCGTCAGTTCTATGGTCCCTGCGACTGGTATTTCATCTCCGGAGAAAGCAACTAATGTCCCTGAGTATGGCTTGAGTGCCATTGCCGAGACTCCGAGTTGTAGAAAGGCTTCCCATGCGAGTATATCAACCGATGATCCTGTGTCAATGAACACCCTTTTGACAGTCTTGGTTGCTATTTGAGCATGTATAACTAGCGGGTCGGAGTGAGGCATCCTTACATCTTCCGCGTCTCTTGCCGTGAATACCATCTCTGCGTGCGGCGTGTGGGCAATTCGTCTGCTCTCCGCGGAAGGTGGTTGTTTTCCTTCTCGCTCATAATTCCTCCTCTCTTGGTTACTAGCTCCTGAAAGAGAGGGTCCTCCAGCTAGGGTGTCGATGTATCCTTCGGGTTTTGGAATACGCTCAACCGCGGACCTCAACCTTCCATCCTGCTCGCGGGGAGCCTGATTTACTGACCCTTGAGGGGGTGGGGGACCGTTATGGCGTCCTTTCCGCCATCGACGCCCTCGGCCCCTCCCTCGATACGGCTGTGGTGCCTCCTCACGCTCTCTGTATCGGTCAGGATCCCTATTTTGATGACGAGGATACTCCTCGCCCTGCATGTGACGTTCTACCAGGTGCCGATCGTCCCTTCTATTCTGGTGGTGTTCTCGAGGACGGTTTTCTCGATCATGGTAGTCATCTCTCCGCGGTTGATGGCTTCTATTGCGGTCATCTCCTTCTCTCCGATCATTTCTTTGATGACGATGCTCTTCCCTCCTGTCTGAATTGAAGTGGACTTCGTCATTTTGTTGGTGGTGTCCCACTGATGGTTGTTTGGGAGGTTTCGCCGCCCCTTTGTCCTTTCTGAATTTACCTGCCAGTTTGCTGAAAAAGCCTTGATGCCCGCCATTTGCTCTTGAACTTGACGCGGCCGCTTCTTCTGCATCTATCTGCCGAGACACCAGTTCCCTTAACTGATCATAGCTTCTGAGTTTCTTCCTGAACAGGTAAGTTTTGAAATCACCCTCCGCCAGATTGCCCATGAGGATGATAGTTGCGGATTCATGATTGAAATTTGGGATTTGGACGACCACACTGGTGAACCGGGCGAAGAAGTGACCCAGGGTTTCATCCCCTCCCTGCTTGATCGAGTTCAAGTCTAGCATGGTTTTCTTTCTTGACCGTGCGCTTCCAAAGTGAGATTGGAAGATCCGGTTCAAGTCAGAGAAACTGCTGACTGAACCCTTTGGTAAGTTGGTGAACCAGGTTAAGGCGATCTTGGTGAGGGTTGATGGGAAAGTCCGACATAGCATAGCATCATTGTATTCGTTGATCCCCATTGCAGTCATGAAATGACACATATGATCTTCTGGATCTGTGGTCCCATCGTACTTCATGAGATTCACATCCCTCCATCGCTTGGGGACCGGTGCTCGGCAAATATCTTGAGTGAAAACAGAGGGAAGAGTGTCAGGGACGTCAACTTTCATTTGCATTGAGCCAGACTTGGTGGAAGTCGACACGTCAGTTGAATGCTCTCCTCGTCGATGTTTGCTAGGTCGCATATTGACCCCTTGCGCGTCTTGATGCAGGGGATCGAATCCATATCCTGATGCTCTAGGTGCAGGGTTCCCATACTGATTCAGATTGATTGTTTCTGCCGCGTCTGGACGTCTGTACATGTCATATTGCTGGTTGTGAGCCCCGGGCTGGGTTTGATATATGTTTTCATAATCATGGTAATGCCGCGGCTCGTTTACTGGCTGGTGCTGGTGTTGAGGCCCTGATGCCGGTTGATAATAATATTGCGTCGCGGGGACCGGCTGATAATAGGGTTGAGGCTCGGGAGCTTGCGGGAAGTAATAGTGCGGCTCTTGCTGCACCGCATGTGGCACGTACACAGGCGGTATGTATTCGGGCACGTATGTCGGGAAATAAGGGGTCACGAATGGAGATGCCCACATGCTCTGTTGTTCCCCTGATTGCAGTACAGATGGATTGTACGTACTAGTGGCCTCTTGTTCTGGCATCGTGCTTTGGCTCATTTCATCCGAGTCTTTGTTGTTATACATGTTTCCTGTCCGACATGAACCACTTACAGTTTTGTTAGTAAAAGTGTTCGGCAGGGAGTTTGTTATCTTATGCTTTTAGCTAATCATCTTTCTACTTCCCCCTTTTGCGGGGGTTTTTCCAGAGGCCTACGCGTCCCTCGTAGATTAGAAGGTTGTCTAGTCGGGACCGCGAATAGGCGACGTTTTAGACTTAAAGCATACGTAGATTGTTTTAATAGAAACCCAAAATTGAACCCCTCAGGGTGAGTGGTTTCCCACAGACGGCGCCAGTGATGAAGAGCCCCCAAGAAAATTATACAAGGGACTCACTTTCGATGGGCCCCTGGGGATTTGGACACGAGTAAATACTAGTGATGTTACATGGGCTTACCTGACACGCGAATCCATTCATTCGCTATTTAACCTGGGCCGCGCTTTACTCGAATTCATAGGATTTAATCATAATCCCGCGTATTTTCATGGGAGTTCATCCATTTATTTTATATCGTGAGGGTTCATACCTGTCCGCGGAGATTGAACAGAGACGTATAGTTCGTCGCGGATATGTAGGTTTCTCCCCTTTCTGTCTCTCTATCCTTCTCAATTTCACGCGATCACCTCACGAATTCTGCGATTCTCTTCTAATCTCTTCCTCCCCTTTTTCCAAAAAAGTCCTCCCCTGTCTCTCCTGTTCACTTCCCTATTTATATGGCTCGGCCAGGGTCCCTTTCTTTGACACGTGTCGTCATTGGGCTGACACGTGTGATTGTCGTGGGTGGGGGGCATGATGGACATGTGTCATCACTTTATGTCCGCGTCCCCCTTATATCCCAGTTCTCCTTGGAGACTGTTTCTATTATATCCGCGTCCAATTCTTTGCTATTTCCGCATGGTTTCATCACCAGCAAGGCCAAAATACTACCGGTGCAGGTAGTTTCATATTCTGGTTTTTTCAGGAAGCATATGCTTAAAAAGTTGAAAGTGTATGAAGGTGAATTTTTTGTAAGAGTAAAATTAAGTACATTGATTGTAATTAATTTGAGTTCTCAACCTGTGGCTTTTTTGATACTCCGTATGTTTGACTTACAATTTGTATTAAATCAGCAAGTTGAAATGGTAGCCACATTACCACCCTTTATTTTAAAATCCAAGTTCATTTTAACACATTAAACTACGCACCCCCCTATATATATATATTACAGATGTTTAGTAGCTGCACTTTTGGAACAAGTAACTATATGGATGTTAATTCTTCAAATCTATGCAGCAGGAGGAGCAGTCAGAACAACATCCTGGAGAGCCACAAGCTTTGCTTTGCCTCCATAGCATTCGGGCAACGCTTCTTCCCCGATTTGCTCGATGAAACTCCTCATCTCCTCCTCGTTTGTCAGCATTACTATCTGCAAAGATTATGACATCAAAATGATTGAATTGGCAAGGTTGATCCAATGGCTCCATTAACTAATACATGTAACAAATGCATTTGGTACTCAATTGCAGCAATTTCTAGTGAAAAAACTACGGATAATAAGAACTCGAAGGAATACAATCACTGGTTGATTTGGAATTGCGCAGTTTACCACACAGCTGCAACTAGCCTAGAGTGACAGTACACACAGATTCAACTCGCAATCCTTATAAAGTGCGAAAAAAAGTTAGAAAGGCTTGTCAAATTGCTGAGAGGTATTAGAACCTGGCGATTGCTATAACAGTGGGACAATTTCTTGGTCCATAACAGTTGAAGTTATTGTATATGTAACTAAGATATGCAAAGCAGCTAGCACTTTAAGCAAAATTGAACTTGGTTACATCTTCTGATTACTCCTACATCTTTTCTTTCCTAATCAACAGATCTACATATCCTATTGTCAACAATTGGACTGTCGAAATCCCATAATACAAAAATAAAATAAAATTGTATCCAATAAGTAAAAACACCAGGATGAATGTGAAAAGTTGATGTGTTAACTTAGGTTCTATTTAACCACTAACCACTGCATGTGATGTTGTCAATTATAAGTAGCAATTCTATAATTGGATGGAGTTGCTTTTTTAAAAGAAGATAACGAGATGAAGTTAAAACTGATCAACAAATATAGAATTACCTTTTTCAGTGTTTCCTTGTCAAGAAACCGAGAAACTATCCTCCAAACGCTGACAAAGAATCTCGGTATATGCAAAATGAAGAGTCTTGCTAGACGCTCAGGGTAAAATGCCTGGATGTAGTCGGGGAAAACAGTTATTTCCTACAGTAAGTAGCAATTCATTAGAGAACTTATAGTGATTGAAACTGTATACTGTAAAGTCCTCCACATAAACAAGAAGCCGATACTTTCGATGTGAAACAACTTACATATTCAGATTATTCAAGGTGAAAAAATAGTATCCATGGACAGAACATTTGTAACAAACGAAACTCTCAAGTAAATCATCCTTTTTACGCTCAAATAAGTACAAAATGGTCCATTTTATTTTTAGGCTTTCCTAATAGTTCTTGTTAGGTTAGTAGATGATTTCAAGTTTTTCAACAATCATTAAGAGTTTAAAATGTACTATAGCAGCAAGTTAACCTGTAAAAATTGAAAGCCGATGATAAATGCACGAGTGTCAACATTCCTATATGAAAGATCTTGAAGATCCAGAATGCATATCAACTTTTCATTCCCTATCTCAGTTCCTTTACAAGCACTGAAAATGGATAGAAGCAAAACCCGGTTAAACCCACAGAAGGGCATAAAGAAGGAAATAATGATACAAGACTCTCAGTGTTTGCACTCAGATACACCCTCTTGAAAAATAAGAAGAAGATGAGAAGAACAGAACAAGCGTGTGCAGATGCTGACATGCATATAGAAGATACATCCATCTTTTTGCCTCACTGAATAGTACTGATGGCATAAGAGAATGAATCGCTTTGCTGGACAACTTAAAAGCTTAAGTCGTGAGAAGTTAACCAGCGAGAAGTGGATAGGAAAATTACCTTGCAATTGTCTTATCTAGCAAATGCACCACAAATTCTCCATGACGACAAAAACAAACAAAACAACATTGGACCTTGTTTATAATGCAAAGAATCACGGATCCCAGAAATCAGAATCATGGATCAAACTACCATTTTTGTATTTAATTCCTGATACGAGGGTCGAACTACCATTTATCTATTCTAACTTTAACAACTAAATATATAACCACAGAATCATGGATCACATCAGGCTTAGGAACAAACTTGAACTAGTGAAGCGTAAAATACGAGGGCCAAACCAACATTTATCTATTTAATTCCTGATACATTAAAACAAAAATTGATGAAATTCTGCCATGGATTTATGTTCAAATTTAAACTAGAGGTTTTCCTGATCCAACAGAACCAAGTAATAATTTCTGTTGAGAAAGAGCAATCAGTCTACATCACGCAATCAGGTCAAAGCACAGGTAACTGGCAAGCTTCGCTTGGTTCCTATAACTTCCTCTGAATGTACAATGGGATATTCTGGTGAATTCAATTGCGCTTTAGTTTTGTTCATCTATCATCAAAGCTAAAAGCACGTAGTGAACATAATTTCATTAAAATGGCTAGCATTTCCAAGCTCTCAGAAATGTTTAACCGAAACAAAAAAACAACAATATGATCATAACATAGAAATAAGATTGTTAGATAGCAGTAACAGCTATTGAAGTCACTCATGCTGAGATTTAACATACTGATTTGAGCATATGTAACACTCAAAAGAAGCAGCGCAACTGTAACAGAAAAATATGACAAGGACTAGTATTTTACTCTTAAATTGCAGATGATCCTTGGATGGAATATGCTTGGATGCTTTTGCAATAATTAGCGGATGTCCACTTTCTGTTGGACCTCCTAGATAGATTTTCTTTGAACCCAACTCATCAAGCACTTCAGAATCAGGAATATATCCAAGAGGAGCAATGTCAGCCCTCCATTTCTACCACTGAACAAACATCTTTGCTGCCTTTTCTGGGTCCATTGATCTTGCTACCAAGAACCTCATTAGCATCAAATCCCCACAGTTCTACATATTTCACAAATAGCAAAACACATCCACATTTTCAAGTTATAATAACAATTACCAATAACTAGCAGGTTTTCAGCAAAGACGCAGACTATTTTGAGTAGAGAGTAGATGTATTATGTTCAATAATCAGCCAAAAAAAAACATGATGCTGCCATTAGAGTGTAACATCAGGGGGGTGAAGGGGTGTTTTCTTTGAACTCCGCTAAGAAGAAAATTGGTCAATTTTATCACACCACTTTCCAAGTCTCTGTCAAGTATCGTTAAATATCAAAATCTACTATGATTCAGTCTACCTCACATTTGGAAGAGGCCAGGTTTGTCTCGTTTCAGCACTGATAGATTACATAGGCATATATTGTATAGTGGGCCCAAAAGCCCAATACCTTTGTAACATATATATATATATATGATTATCAATGAATGGAAACCCTCAAGGAGGATTCTATGATCAGTCTCGTGATCTAACATGGTATCACAGCCTAAGATCCCTCAACCCTAATCTTTTTCCACAAAAAAAAAACAAACACAAACCCTAGCCGCAAAACCCTAATCCCTACCCATCCCCACCGCCGCCACCCCCTAGCGGCGCCCTCCCCCCCCTCCCCCTTCTCGGCAACCCTAGCGGCGCCCCACCCTCTCTCCCTCACTTTTGATATTGGAGATGATGCTGCCTCCCGCAGCCCACCCCCCACCCTCGCCCCACCTCGCTAATTTGAAGGGGGATAACTAATACCTCTAGGATGGTCTAATAATCCCCCCCACCCTCTCCTCCAAGCTCACAAAAAATGATGATCATATACATTTTATATGTAAAATTTAATACCTTATCTTTACATTCCCCTCTTATATAAACAAACGACCCCTTAATCTGATGATGATTTGTAAACAAACAGAGCAAGATCCAATCTTTACAGAAAACCAAAAGAAGAAAGTATGAAATGGAGAAGTTGAAGCAGAGGGAGATTACTTGAGCAGAGGAGCCAAGCATTTGGACGGAGTTCTTCATGCGATCGATGAGCTCAGCTTCTCCACCTTGCTCCATTGGGGCAAGTCGATTTCAGTCGAAATAGAGAAGGAAAACGAAGAGGAGTTGGGAGATGCACACCAGATGTTTGAGTAATTGCCCAGGAAAATAGGAAGATGTGATTGTGATTGTGATTGTGATTGTGATTGTGATTGTGATGGTGATGGTGATTGATTAACAAATGAAACTGTTAAGTCCTTTTTCTCCACTTTATGACCGTAATAGGAATTTAGAAAGGGACTTACTGTTGCATTCCATTAGGCCAGTTTTATCGACCAGTTTCTGTTCACAATACTAGAATTTTTTAATATTAAAATAATGTAAAAGGGGAAGGAGGGATACTAGCCGGATACTTGTTAAGTATCGATACTAGAGGGAGGGAAAAGCTGAAATGGGTGTACTGTGTTGCTGATCCACAATTGCAGAGGGGGAAAGGGGAGACACGTGGCGCCATCGGATTCGTTCGCAGGAGAGCACACGGATTGCTGCCAGCTGGACGAAGATGGACGGCCGATATTCGTTGCTGGAGGAAGGTAGTTTTATCTTTTAAAATCAATTTTCTGGAAAAACAAATGTAAAAAAAATAAAAAAAATTACCACAATACTAGATTTATTTTTACCTACATTTAGACATCACTTTTGAATATATTTGACTATATTTTAAAAAAAATTTCTCTTTTATTATAAATATGCAAAATATTATAAGAAAAATTGAATTATAATTATGAAAAAATTTCTCTTTTATTGTAACGTCCTTTTGTTTATTTAATTAATGTCGTTTTTTTTTGTTATATATAGTTCGCACTATTTCATTTATAAATATTATTAATTTAATATTAATATTTTAATAATAATAAATTAATATAATAATATAATCGATAATGGAAATAATTATTGGGGAGAGGTATATTTGTAAATTGAGTGGGTATGAAAAGATGGGTTTTGGGATACTAGGGATGCTATTGATAAAGTGGGAAAAATGAGAATGGGATGCTAGAATGATGTGGCGGAGTGAGAAGAATAAAATATTAGTATTCCTAGTATCCCTAGTATCCATTGATAAACATGGCCTTAAGCGTAAGGACTGTAGTTTAGAAAAGGAAACGATTGATCCATCTGTTTTTCTACTCCGTAATTGTCACGGAGTACTTTTTTTTGGTCAAATCATCTAATTGTTACTCCCGTTCCGAAAAATTAAAAATATGTCGTTTATACATTTTTTTAAATGAGAAAAAAAAAACTATACTATAAAATATCAATTAAAAAATAAATATTTTATATAGGATTTATCATCTTAAAAAATATGTTTTTTGTCAAATAGAGGGATAATTATTTTGTAGACGAGATAATTCTGGTGAGTGATATCTAAAAGGGTGGTAAGTTGGACACTCGCAGATGCACGCGGCGTGCGCGATACCCTCGTGCACATCAAGGGTGGCACACTCGCGTGTGTGCGGGTGTCCGCAGTCCACACACATGTAAAATAAAAAATAAATCATAAAATAATAAAATAAAATAAAAACATAAATAAAAATAAAATAGATCAATCGATAAATAAATAAATAATGCAATTTTTATTAAACTTAAATATTCATTATTATTTATTTAACATTTTTATTTACTTATTTATATTTAATAAATAATAAATCGATAAATAAATAAATAATCAATTTATACATAATACAATTTTTACTTAGTTATATTAAAATAAATTATTCATTATTATTTATTTTATTTGTTATAATATTATTTATTAATTAATTTTTACTTCGGGGATCGGGTATCTATCGACACTAATTGATGAATAAATAAAATAACATTAAAATAAAAAATTGAATAATAGATAAATCAATAAATACATAAAATAAATAGATACATAAATAAATAACAAAATAAATACATAAATATAACAATAAAAATAAAATAAATACATAAATAAATAAATAAATAAATAAATAAAATAAATACATAAATAATACAATTTTTTATTAAAATTAAATATTCATTATTATTTATTTTATTTAACTTTGTTATTTACTTATTTATATTTAATAAATAATAAATAGATAATAAATAAATTGCACGCACACTGGTGCGCACACGGGTATCACGCACCCCGCGTGCGCAGCCGGGTATCCCTCAACTATTCGTATCTAAATCTAAATATCTCTATAAATGATTATAAATGATTGCTTTTTTAAATAGTTACTAAATTATACCCTTTGCAACACAAGTAGTAGTAAATAACTCACTCTTTACATAATTTCATAAGCGGATTTTTCGCGAGGTAACCTTGTGGTATAGCGTAATTCGTATGGTAAACAAGAATTTCAATTTTTTCGCTTGGTAACCCTGAGATTTCAAAACATTTTGCGTCGTGCCCAAAATTCTTGTTTTGATCTAGAAATGAAAGTTTCAACTTTAATAAGGTGGTATTTTGTAATATTGAAAAATTGGTGGGTTTTATTAGGTATAAATCATTAATTTAGAACAAAAGACTGAAGAAGACAGAACAATGAAGAAGACTCGCAGACGCAAGGAAGAAGAAGAATGAGGTGTGACTCCGGCGATGTGGGTAGGCGGTGGATCCAGAAGGTGGCGGTGGCTCCGACCTTGGCGGCGGCGGCTGCGACCTAAGCGAAGCGAAGAATCAGAATGCTTGAAAATTAGGGGTTAGGGTTTAAAAAATTTAGGGTCAATTTTTGCTTGATTCAGATCCGCCGATAAGGTCGGAGCCACCACCGCCGTCTGGATTCACCGCCGCCCACCTTCTCGCCGGAGTCGCACCTGTTCTTCTTACTTCACGTCTGCAACCCCTGCCCCTAGTCCCCCTGCTCTTCTGTCTTCGTTCTTCTGTTCTAAATTAATATGCCTCACAAATTTGGACTTGATATGAATGAGAAGATAAATTGAGTGCAGAAGAAAAAGATCCCTCAATAGTTTAAAGTAAGCAATTTTTGTAGGTGAGGAGCAAATATTTGTAGGTGAGAAGATCCATAGTGTCAGACAGTAGCTAGAACTTATCAACGTTGTAGGTGAGGAGCAAATATTTGTAAGGATTGAAAGAAGGAAAGCAATTTTAGGCTGTGTTTTCTCGCGCGGGGTTTTTAAAGGGGTGGAGATTATTTTTAAGGGGTGGAAGTGGTGGAGATATATTTTACGGGATGGAAAAGGTGGAGATATATTTCACAAAGTATCTCGTATGGTGTTTGGTTGCTTTTGGTTTTTAGGAGGTGGAAAACATGCGAAATACCGAAATTACCCTTACTCAAATTAAAAACCCCACCTTCCTGCAGCTCCTCCCCACTTCAGAACGCAAGCTTCCCCACATATCTGAACTGTCGACAAGCGCTCGGCGATTGCAGATCCGACCTCAGCAGAGCCGGAGGGACAGACTACCGCCGGGGAAGCTACTGTTCAGCCAAGGCCGCCGCCACCGCCGGGATCCAGCGCACCTGTCGAGCCGGAGTAGACGTCGCCTTTGCCATGTGAGTTTATCCTTTCGCACTCATATGTTGGAATATGTGGTTTTAGGAAGCTTATGCGGTTGTTAGGGTTGCTAATTCCTATGGATGTGATACGAATTAAGCCCCCTCGTTGTTGAAATCTTTGATTTACCACTTGATCTTTGAGGGAACAAAGTCAATTTGTTAAGTGAAGACAATAGATTGTTGTGATGAGGTCGACTTTAGGGTTCAGTGGGCATTTGGTTCATTACCCTTAATTTGTCAAAATTGAAAGGGTTGTAGGGTGAAATGGGTGGTGTTTAAATTGATTTTGTAAACTTTGGGTCTGTTGGAGGAGTTTTGGAGGCAACTGTTGATCTTTATATCAAGTAGTGGAAATAATAAGGCCTTTGTAGACAAGGGTGTAGTCTAGTCGTCCAATTCTCCATTGCCCGATTGCGTTTCCATTTGTCAATTTGAATGAATTGTCTATTGATGGGTTCTTCCATGCTCAACGACTTCGTTTGATATCTGTTTATATGGGTTTGTCAGGTATTTTGAAACCATATGAGTATGATATGAAGTACTGAAACTATCACCCTCGTGTTGATGCATAAATAATGCCATTGCTTTATATTATGTCTCATGTTTACGGGAATCAGATTTGAGTTTTTGATGCATAAATAATGTGATTGCTTTATAGTATGTCTAATGTGATTGCTTGATATTATATCCGGTTTAGGAGAATCAGTTTTCAGTTTCTGAACATGTGAGTGCTTTATATTATGTCTCATGTGGATGCATCAATAATGTGGTGGACGGGTAGTTACACACTATGTCTTTATTTGTACATGTTTCTGTTTGCCTTTCCATCTTATGTTCGTTTCTTTTGTCTGAAACCTACTGTATAAGTGTGAATTTGATGGATGGGATATAATCAGTTGTAATCACTCAATTAGTATCACTGTGAGTTTCTGTTTTGCTCTTCTGTTCATGTTATACGGTTGAGGATGAATATGAGTTTGTCTTCCTTTCACGTGATCATGGTGTCTGTTTGATGTTGTCCATTACCTTGAGTCTGGAGTGTGAAGTAATCCTTTGCCCTTTTAGTGACGTTGGTTGTAGTTGGTCCGAATGGCACCGAAAAAAACTAAGGCCCCTAAGGAGAAGTCGACGCCCAAACAACCCGCATTCTACTGGACACATGAACTGTCGAAAACACTTGTGGAGCTTCTACTCTCTTACCAGGAGTCCGTTGGTAGAGAGCAACCGATGGCGTGGAAGAAGTTGAAGGTTGAGTTCGAGGGGTTGACCGAAAAGAAGTGCAATTCCTTTACCTTGAAAAACCATAACCGAGACATGAAGATTGAATGGACAAAGTGGAAAGGCCTTAAGCACGGGGAGATTGGCCTCGGTTAGGATGCCACAAAAGGGACCATTGCAGTGACAGACGAGTGGTGGGATAAGAAATTACAGGTAAGTCATCGCCACTGCTGTTGTTAAATTCAATTGAGGCACTAGTAGTTCGATGTGCGATGGTCCCATTGAACTCTGTTATGCCAGGGTCATCCCGAGTTCAGTCGTTTTCAGAGGAGGGGTGTCCCCCCCGACTTGGAGGAGTTATGGAACCAACTGTATGACGGAGCAGTCGCCACAGGGGAGTATTGTGTCGCCGCCTCCATGACCGCTGCTGAAAGGCGTGCTGACGATGAGATGTCTGCAGCCGTAAACGATGGAGGAGAGGAGAGTGACGATGAGGATGAGGAGGACGGGGATGAAGGGGATCGTGGGTACCAAGTCGACCCACTGCTCAACGGAGGTGCACACCTCGAGGGATTTGATGAGCTTTTCCCGTCCCAGCCGGTGCGTGTGACTCCCACACCATGCGATGACGGTGTTGGTGGCAGTACCGGTGCGACGCATCCTACTGGGACACCTCGTACAGCTGCCCCTCCCCCCGCCCATCTATCAGGTATGTCACCCGGAGGAGGGCATCTGAACAGGGGAAGCGTCCTGTGGGAGCCGCTTCAACTAGCACTTAAGGACCGGGAAAGCGGAGCGCGCGTAGGTCGGACGGGTCAAGGTTGTTTCAGCAGTATGTCGAGGCAGCTCAGGAGACAAACTCGTTGATACGGTCGCTGTTGGAGAAGGAGGACGTAGCGTCTTCGACGCCCGGTAGCATCACAGCAGACGCACTCGCGATCGTGCAGGAGTTGGTGAGGGACGGACTGCTAGTGCTAGCTGAGGGGGAGCCACTCTGGTGCTTCACGGTTTCCCTAATCGTCGCCCATGTCGGACAGCGAGACGCTTTTCTGAACCTGAGTAACAACAACGCCAGGCTCAAGTGGTTGGAATGGGTCTATGAGATGGAAGGTGGGCGCATGACACTCCCTAAGGGGTAGTTCGGATTAGTATCTCCCTTTTCATCGGTCTATAGCTTCGAGGTTTCGATTGAGTCATCGTGTCTTCTGTTTAGTTGGTACAGTTCGATGTCACCTTGGATTGTGTTGCGTGTTTTATTGTTTATGAACCCGTTTTATGGTTGGTTTTTAGTGTGTTATTGTTGTTGAGTGTGAAGTTGCTACAATGAACCATTTGTCTTGTTTCATGAGTATGTTTGTTCCAGATTATGGTTGTTGATTGCATACCCGTTCTGTACAATGACTTCGACATGGATGGGGTTGGTGACCAATGTGTGTATGATTGTAGGAATGAGAGGGACGATGTTAGGGAACGTCGTCGACGCAATCGGCGTCTTGCGGCGATGTTACTGGTCAAACAGAAGCAGTCGATGCCCATCGTCGAGTACTACTCGAAGCACGTTCACAAAGTCCCTTGCTACACGTCCTTGTACACGGGGATGCAGTGGGTCGACGATATTCTTAACCACCCGGGGGACATAAGGAGTGTCAACGCCTTTCGCATGGAGAAGCACGTCTTCCTTCGCCTATGCGGGGTCCTGGAGCATAGGTATGGGCTTCGTGGATCAGTGCAATTGTCGGTCATAGAGAAAGTTGCGATCTTCGTCAACACGATGGCATGGGGTGTAAGCCAACGGAATGCGTGCGAGCGTTTTCAACGGTCAACCCATACGATTTCCGAGGTGATCGGTGATGTGCTTGATGCCATGGTTGGGAGAGATCGAGGCTTTCTCGGGTTAGCTAAGGACGTCATAAAGCCGAAGGACCCCACGTTTCGCGAAGTACCCGTGCGCATTCGGGAAGACAGGCGGTACTGGCCTTACTTCCAGGTATTGTTTCATTTCTTTTCCATAGAGCCACGACATACCCCGTCTACAAAAGTGTTGACGGTTGATGCGAAAACCGGAACAGGGCTGTATAGGGGCAATAGACGGCACGCACATTGAAGCAACTATCCCCCGTGCCCACCAGCAACGATTTCGGGGAAGGAAGGGCATATGCACTTTCAACGTGATGGCCGTGTGCGATTTTGATCTGCAGTTCACATTCATCTCCGTCGGTTGGGAAGGAAGTGCTCATGATGCCCGGGTTTTCGATCACGCTCTACGGAGTCCGTCTTTGAACTTCCCACATCCTCCTACGGGTCACTACTACGTGTGTGACAAGGGGTACCCAGAGCGGGAGGGGTATATGGTCCCTTATAGCAACACGAAATATCACCATGCCACTTTCGAGGCGGAGGCCCCAACAAACGAGAAGGAGGCGTTTAACAAGTCACATTCGTCGCTTCGAGGTGCAATAGAACGCTCATTCGGCATTTTCAAGAAGCAGTGGAAGATCACCCATCGAGTACCACCGTACCCGATTCCGAAGCAGGTGGACATAATTATGGCATGTTTCGCCTTGCATAATTTCATCCGCCAGAACAGCGGCTACGCTTCCATCGATGAGGAAGATGATCCTCCTGTCGGACACAGGGTCGGCGATGCGGACGACGCAAGCAGTGATGACGACGTCGCACCTGCGGAGGTGGGTAGGTATATGGAACGGAACTCAGAAGGAGTGAAGCGGATGAGACTCCTCCGGGACCATATCGCGTCTCAAATATGGAACGATCAAAGACGACGCATGTAAATGCACTTCGACGACCAGTAACTACAGCCAGCAACGCATGACGGAACCCTCACGAAAGGGCTTTTTGTTGCACTCAAAATTCGGTGATGGAAACGGTTGTATGTTTTGCATAACTGACAATGGGTGTAGGTTTTCAAGTATGTACCACAATATGTTGTAAAACTGTTTTCCGATGTCACCTTGTGCCGTTTACAGTTGGTGACTTATATTTTGTTCCTTGTAAATGAACATAAAAAATGTAACCATATGGGTATGAGATGAAATTTGTTGTGTCACCCGGAGTTGTATCGTTATTCATCACCAAAAATGTATTATTCAATGAAATTGTGCTACTACCATTGGCAGGACAAGACAACCTTGCTTAGAGCACTTGCATATCAAATATGACTCAAAATGATGACCCTAATATAGTGTTGCAACCCTGGTCTTGAAAAGAAACACCAATTGCATAAAATAAAATGTGCTTCAAATGGACGGACAGACATATCATACAAACGTAGGCAAATGAAGTACCACATAGAGGTCATTACAGATTAATGTCAAGGGCGATTAGAGATTCAGTCCCATACATCACCGAAAGCTACCTTGTGGCCGACTACAACTTTACACATTCGACAACACAACAGCGGGGCTTCAAACAAAAAGGGGCTACCCCGGACAACAAAATGGGACAGTACGGTGACGTTAGGGTGGATGGTCATTGTTTATAGGTACCCGGGGTTAACCAAAAAGGGGGGCATGCAACCATCAATCTACCAGTTTCAAGCAAACATAATTTACAACAGTAGATTCCTTCATACCTCCATACACGACATCAGTTACGGCGAGCGAAGATGACAGCCAGCAACGCAAAGATAACTCCCAGGGCGACGCAGAGGGCCACCGTGATGGCCCTCTTCTTCTTGTCTGATTCCTGCAGCCTCACCCAGAGGGTGACAATATATGTGGAGAGAAAAGCAACCCTCTCCAACAGCTCTTGGTTGGTGGAATCGGAGTCTTGCAGCTGTCGGTCACGATCCTCTAGAAACTCTTCAAGCTAGGCAATGCTAGCCTACAGCGCCTGCGTAGGATCATTGAGGTCTGGAAGAACCTCGGCATGAGTCGAGCTGACACGTGATTCACTTGGCGGGGGGGGGGGGGGGGGGAGGGGGAGTCACGTGATTCACTTGGCCGGGGGGGGAGAGGTTTGTTCGAGACGGGCCCTCTCCGTCGTCATAGGCCCACTGCATACAATGACACAACGAAGACGTAAGGTGAAAATATACAGCCTAATAGTGTTGATAAAGTCGGTATGGAGGAAGGGAATAACGACGTCAAAACAAAACCAAGTGTATAGGACTTACATTCTCTGGATAGCCTTAAGGGTAGTCCCCCCTAACCCAATAGTACTTGTCAGGGTCTCCACTTTGGAGGCTGATATCAGAGTCGGAGTCGGACCACAACATGGTGAGCTGTTGAGTGAGAGAGAATTGGTCAGCTCACAAGATTAGAATCTATAAATGCTAACAAGATTAGAATCCAAATAATTCCTACAGCTTCTCATCAGCTTCATCGAAGCAATCATAACAGCAATTCATAGGCTTTATTGGAAATAGAAAGTCAGGAGAATTGAAAAAAAAAATTGCATACACTATTTCAAATCATCCTACTGTAATGCATCAGTTTATGTAATAACCATAAAATGCCAAAACATACCAACATCTGATAGGGGCAAAAGAAGCAAACTGAAAGGGTGGTGTACTTTATTCCACATTAATTATCTGGTGCAACTTGACGAACTATAATGCATCAGTTCATGGAATAACTATAAAGCACTCACAATCTAAACTATTCTTCAATGTCCTAATTGAATACATACATTATACATATATGAACTCTAAATGATACTACCAATGTAAAGGGATGGCCACATGTATCAAGGGCATAAAGGGATGTTTTGTACCATAACACAAAGTTGGAAGTATTAGGAAAAGAGGCATCTTAAAATGTTTGTTGTCAAAAAAAATAAAAATATTAAAAGTGTTAGAAAAACAGCAGAATCCCCACATTCTATTCCCTTATTGGGAAGCAAGTGGAGAGTTGTTGAGCCTCCCCTCTTTGTCTGTCCTACTGTCCTTTCTAAGTTGATTGGTTTCTCTCATTTTCATTGTCTTTTAAGTTATCAGCCCCCAATCAATTACAACACACAACAAAGAACCAAAAACAAATGCATCCTAAATGTAGATATATTGATAGGTAAGGTTAGTTAACTTCATAATACATTGATGTGTAAATCATGTATATACATATGGAATTTTGTTTTTACCAAACAGTCACTGGGATGGCAGTCCAGATTGTGTAGTTGTCACCATCATCACTTGATCACATAGAAGTAACTGGTGAGTATTAGGTAAGAGTACATTGATTTGTCGTTGACTTGTTACTCAATTATTGATCAAAATCACAAAAATCCATTCACAATTCACAATAGTTGGACAGTTTTTACAGAAGAAAAGGTGACATTTTCTTTTACCTTCTGGTTTCATGGACTAATAATACAAGTAAGCCAATGAAACTACCCAATTACATTTTCAGTAACTAGCTGAAAGAAGATAAATCAAACAGATAAGAGGCTAGATGAGACAACAGTACATCCAAGCAAGTCCAGCCACAAATAAAAGGTTTCACCTTTACCTAAAAAGAGATGAAAGGCAAGAAAAATACACAAGGAAAAGGAGACATTAGTGTACCTTCAGAGAAAAGGTTTCAACTGGAATTCAGATTTCCTCCAACATATCCTCAGTAGACAGAAATTGGAACATATGATTTCAGAGTTCACAAACATATCCTCATTACACAGAAATTTCACCAGGGACTCAAACAAACAACAACATTGAAGTCGTGGACAGCAGTTTAGAACGTAATAACAAACACATTTGACAGACATTTTAACAAGAAGTTGGGCAATCTCTAGTGGATCTTCTAGGGTTGCAATTCGAAGTGGGAAGAGGCAGAAATTGGACAAACGTCACCAATTGAAAGCATAAAAAGATTCATCCAAAAACAACACAAAAAATACCAAAACTTTCAAATCTATATGAAATCTGTTTGAACGTCTCAAATTGTGCAGGAAAGGCACATTCGAAAGAGATTTCAACTAGCCTGGTGTTGTGTGCTTCACTGTACGTGCAAATCTGATTTTCCAAAGCCAGATCTGTGTTGTTTGGAGGAATGTTGTATAGTCGAAAGCCACCTTCATCTGCCTCTTCAAAAAGACGATGAAGGGCACATTCGACAGCCACATTCATCTGCAACACAGCACACATACCTGCCTATACACCTACACCACCACAAAATCGAAGGGAAGAAGGCATTTCCTGTCGCCGGAGAAGCTTCTTCGAAATCGCCAGTCGCCCGTCGCTCCCTCTTGCTCGTGGCTGCTAGGGTTGTGACAATTGGGATCGACAGAAGGGGAGGGGCATTTTCAGGATCTTCCCATCCTCCACCCCCTCCACCTACACCCTCCAAGGTGCCAAAATTCGTCCACCCCCACCCCCTTCCACCCCCATTTCGCCTCCCATCCCCACCCTCTCCATCTGCAGGAAAACGGCGCCGGCTCATCCACCCCCACCCACAGCACCCCGTCCACCCCTTAAAAATGTGCAGGAAAACGGAACCCATGTTTGTTTTAAATTAATACTCCCTCCGTTTCCTTTTAAATGACTTTTTCAAGTCAAACACGTAGTTTTAGAACGGTAAAAATTATATTAAATATTAATATTTTAATAATTCTTTTTAATAATATTATACTTTTCATCAATAAGTTTGAGATTATTGAAAAAAATTATTTAAAAAATTATTATTTAATATATTTTTCACACCTTAAAAAATGTATATAAATAGTAAAAAGTCAATTAAAAGGAAACAGAGAGAGTATGATTTAATTTCTAATAAAACCCATAAAATTTTCAGTATTACAAAATACCACATATCAAAGATAAAACTCCCATTTCTCAACAATAAATAAAGTTTTGGGTGCGACGCAAAAAGTTTTGAAACCCTAGGGTTACCAGGCGAAAAAGTTGAAAATCTTGTTTACCACCCGAATTATGTTATACCAAAGGGTTACCTCGTGAAAAATCCGTTTTAATAAAAAGGTAAAGTGAAATTATAAATTGATTTTTCTCTCAATATTTTCTTTTGGGGGTGAACAAGCGAACCAAGACTCTCCGTAGTTTTATTAGTAAGAAAACAAAACTACAAAGTAATCAATCGAGGATAATAAAAAAATCGAGGATAATTATTTCTTCCCTGACACCATCTAACATAATAGAAACAACCCTCTCTAGCGGCTCATGCAAAACATGAAAATCAATGGAATAAGAAAATGTTAATAAAGTAAGAAAGTCAGGCAGTCGAGATAGCAGGGTAGAAAGAGAATAACGAGCAACCAACTTCTCCAATATGATAACTGCAAGCAATGAATCTGTTTCAAGCACAACCTTGAGAAAACCTTTATCCCGTGATAACTCCAATTCATGGAAAAATTACTCATACGCTATAAATAACCGAATAGTTCCCAATATCATGTGTGAATCCACACGCCCATTTACCATCATGATCTCGTACCAAATGGTTCAAATACGGAGCCATAGCCCATATGCATCTCCTTGCTCACAGCCCCGTTAGTATCCACCTTCACCCAATCTTGGTTCGTTCCCTTCCATCCCACTGATTCAGTGATTCCCACACAAATCTTGGCCCTCCGAGGCCCACTACGGACCGCATCTCTACCTCGATCTCCAAGCAACCTTTGCTTATATTTCTCCCATTGGAAATCTTTACTTGAATCTGTGACGATTTCCTCCTTCTATCCTTCTTAAGTTCTTGGTGTTTGTTTGTTTTGTTTTACAAGTTATTCAAGATGGTTCATCTATATATTGGTTTATCAAGGAAAAAAGCATCAAATCACAAACCCAACCTGCTAAAAAGAACTTTTAAAGGCCCATTTTTTTAGATTTAACAATTTGGCTCCAAAAGTACACATTCACTACAAATTGTGCAGATATTTAACTTCTATCAATACAACAACAAATTTGTTCAATCCTACATTAAAACCAGATTCAAGTACTAACTAGATAATTATGATTTCATCTAAATGACTAAATAAATACCCACGGCCAAATTGGAAAAGCAACTGAATTTAACTCCAACATGTATCTAAATGAAAAATCCCAACAAAAAAAATCAAGCTTAAAAGACTAAAAACTGAATTCAGGGAAGTTACAACAGCACCACCATCAATTCAAGTTCAATCCTTCTAAAAGAAATCATAATACTTGATGGATCGGACTTGCCATCAAAATATGAACTAAATCACACAATTCTCAACATTAGTTTGTTCCTCGCGATTCCGTTGTGGGCTCCATCGAGTGACGGTTCTCTCCACGATCCTAAACTCGTCTAAACAAGCCGGAAAATTGGCATCAGATCCATTGTTCCTCAGGACCTCCATGACCAAGAGTGTCTTAGCAACACTGCCACACAGCCGGAGCGTGCAATGAAAATCCGACCAGACCCGTAACCTCCCATTCGCGCCATCCGAAACCACAAGCACGGCGAATTCGGAGTGAACAAGGGCCGGGTGGTGGCGGTAGGCGACATAATCGACGCCATACTGAGAGCCCGGCCTCACCACCCAGTTCTTTGTCCTCAGATGAGAGTATGCTTTGTAAAGCTCAGGGAATGATTCGACTTCCGAACACATGTCATGCTATAGCCCCTTGGCAGGGGCAAGGATCCTCAAACACCCTAAGGAATGGTGGAGGAAGAGGGCTTCTTCAAGGCCGAGCTGGAACCATTGCTTATCGCTTTGGGGCACGACGATCGGACGCCCGAAGCAAGCCTGATTCAGGAGGAGGGTTTGTTGTGAATCTGCTTCAAGGAGAACGGTGGATCCAGAAAGGAGTCCCTCGGAGTTCGATTGGATCAATGATGATTGGAGATCTGAAAGGGTCTTAGACATGGGCTGCTCTAGGGCTTTGGCCTTGGCAGTTTTTCCTTTCCATCTCGGTCCCATGGTGATTTTGGTTGCAGAAACAAGCTAGTGAAACTGAAATTTCTTCCCCTATTTCAGAAAATTAGATGAAAATTGAACTAATTGCATACATATATTCAACCAAGTACGGTTCTTTAAGAAGATCGACACTGGAGTTTGAGGAATTGATGCGAAATCTCAGTCATCCAGACCTTCCATTTCACTAAACATGACAGATTCATGAGAATCAATCTGAACTAAAACAAATTCGCACACAAAACCAATCATCCGGGAAGTCCTAAGGAGTGTAAAGATTCAAACTAAGATCAATTGGGAGGAAGCACTGATTTGGAGACAATCCCAGATCCGTAAGCAAAGACAAAGTCTGAGATTTTGGATCATCTTTGCACCATAGACAAAGACAAAACCTATAAACAGTTACAGTTGTTAATACAGAGAGCAGGCAGAGCAAAGTCTTAGATTGAGGATGCAGCCAAACAAACAACTGCGAGTACATGTAAAATTAATGTTGTGTGATTTTAATTTTTATGGTGGGCATTCTTATTGACTACTTCTCCACTAGAGTAATGTGCATAACAACAATGCTTATTTCCAAAAACGGAACTTAGCTGACTGGTAGTCAGTATGGAAGTGATTGTAAAAATTTCTCAGTGAAGTAGATTCTCTATTTCACCAATTTATTGTTCAAATCAAAGAAGAGACAGGTAAAAACCAATAATGAAAATGCAGCAGGTCAGGTAGCAGCAAAATGGAACTTTCCCAATACAAGACAACCCATTACATGTGCCAATACTAAAAAGAAAAGAAAAGGAAAGCACATCCCAACAAAGGCCACAGAAGCACACATTGCATATCTCAAATTAGATAAATTAAGGAGCACGATGCAGTTTGATACATTCCAGGCAAGAGAAAATGAAATACAAGTCATCATAGGCAGCAAATACTAATATCCAATTTTTAGAGTATAAACCTAGAAGACAAAGCACATACTTTATGCAAACAGACCAAAGCATGACAAAGTTACCTATGACACAACATATAAACTTCTAATGTTACTCCGGTCAAATCCTAAAGCACTTAACAGATGCACTTCATTTCTCTATTTGTATTTTCTTAGTGAAAAATGATTGAAAACGTGTGCATTAGGGGCAGCCACAAATAATGTGAAGCTACTGATATATGGAGTTGTACTTAACTAGCAAGTAGGAGGCAATGGGAAAAAAAATCTTCTAATGTTACTCTAGTGCTCTAGAGTCATTATATAAGCCTAATACAACTTTCTGGGATTGTTACGTATGAAGAACAACACAATGAAGATTGACCGCATTATAGTATTCATTCAGTAGGTAAGTTTCAAGGTTTCTCAGTTTTGAGTTGTATGTTTCACAATTGATTAAGAAAAAATGAAATGAAATGAAATTGACAATGCATTTGATGATTAAGGATGATTAAAGATAACAGTAAACCAAAGAAAACATGGTTGAATTTTCTTATCTTATCATCAACTTGTATAAATGGAATACAATGGAATAAGGAAGTATATTAAAATAAATAAACACCACTCATAACAGATGAATGAAATAAGAGAAGACAGATGGGCTGAATCACATAAGAGAATAAAAAACCTGGGAAAAAGGAACTCGATAATCATAATCTAGTTTCAATCGAAAAAAGGAGAAATTCAATTGAATTAAAAAGGAAACAAAAACAGGAATTGAATTGAATTGAAGAGAGAGAAACATAACTGTGATTAGGCCACAATGAAGCTCGATGATATCATTCCACAAATTAGAACCAGATAGCGAAGACAAGCCTGAAATTAAGAATATCAAATTCAAAATTGATACCACATCCAAACCAGAAACCATACGGGGAAGAAGGGGCGGTAATTTCAGTAGATCCAATCAAAACCATAAAAACAAACTAAGACCGAAAATAGGCTAAATTCAAACCTTACTGCAGATACTACATACTGTATTATTTTCTTTCTCCAAACAAGATCTTATCATTTACACGTAAGTAATGAAAATCAACTAAATCCACCCCTTACTCACCCATATATGGTCAGATCCCAACGAAGCTTAACAAACCATTAAGATTTATTTAGGCATAGACCTATTTTTATGACACGATCGAAGATTATGTACTTTGAAATCTGGTTCATCTTAAATGTTGTACATAGAATAAAAAAGTGAATTAATTAAAAAATCCAGTTAGATGAAAATTTTTAAGATAAATCAAATTGATATAATATAGAACTTCGAATCTCCATGAGGTGTATTCAATATAAGTTTAGCTTTGCCGATGAATTCAATATTATTAATGTGTTTTTCCCTAATGTGATTGGAATTTGCCCTCCATTTACATAATTGATTTTTTATTTGCATATGATTTCCTCAAAAGAGTCTTTGCTTACCCTTCAATTCTATTTACCAATAGATATTTTTTTTAGAGTTGTAGATTTTGTAATTTAAAATAATCTCTATTTTCCTTGTATATGAGAGCAATCTTTGAAACAACACTCCTATGACAGTCTTTGAAATGATAATAGAACAATCTGACTCACTCCAAACATGTGTCAAACCCATACTATTCAAGCCCTCTTGAAGTACCCTCAATATTGCATCAGCCTCGGCAAGTTTAACCCACTCAGTTTACTTGATAGCACCGGCTCGCCCCAGCAAAAGCACACCCTCCTTCATCATCTCTTCCCACTAACCCAATGCTGCAACCCTTCCCCTAGTGTTGTTAGAGCATCCCCAAGAGCATCCCCAAATTTTCTTCAAAATGGAGAATCAAAATTCATCTTCCCTAAATTTTTTTTGTGCAAATTCCAACGGTTTCTCCATTTTGAAGAATTGTAAATTAATTTTTTAATTGAAATTTGATGTAGCCAATTAGCCATAGTCAAGCAATCAAAATCTTTTCTACTTACAGCGAAGCTATTGAGGTATTATTAAAAGAAAATATATTATAGCACCAACCCTTGAAATGGAAAGCACAGTAGATATCCTTGTAATATCATCTTCTTGGTGTTGGAGAATATCAGCTTCACTTTGTACAGTAAAGATTGGCTGATTTAAAACTCATATTTAATAGTATGATTTAACGACTATGAAAACAGGAAAATAGAGAAGGAATGAACCACATTCACATTCACTTGTATAAATCCAAATTTAGGAAAATTGTACAATCATAATTTTCAATTTGATACGTGAATGATGAATCTCAGACCTGAAGTGACTGAACCTAGAACGCTTGCAGATCCATCAACACTGTTGTATCACTGCTACTCTAATTTATATATGCTAATGATTAATGACTATGCACTAGCTAGATCAGGGCATGCCTTGTTCAGCTGAAACTTTGTCTTTGAGTAACAACATCTAAAAATCAAAAGCCCTTTAGAACAACAAGATTTAGCGAGCTGATCATATACTCCAGTTATAGTTATAGCTCAGTGAAAAAATCCTAGCAGCAAAAGCCTAAGTGAAATGACAAAACAATCAATCCAATTAATCCAAGTACTTAAATGCATATCAACTGATTTAAATTAAAGGAACACATGCCAACTTCAAACACTATAAAAACTCCTAATATATGCAACTGTACTTATTTGCACCATAAAATACACTAAAATAGCTACTGTCATGACAGAGTTGAAAGCAAAAAACCAAGACTGGTGCTTATTTTTCACCAGAAAAGAGCTAGGAAAGAGCTGCAAAAAACACCTACTCATGACAAAGTTCAAAGAAAAAAACCATGACGTTTGCACTTATTTATATGCTAATTATGCAGAAGTTGCAGCCAAGTAACTTTAGCATTCTATCCTCAAATCGAAGAATTAACAGATGATTCATTTTGTTTCCATATTACCCCCTTGGCTGAATTCTCTGTCCAAATACACAAGTACAAGTATGCTACCCTATATTATATCCTATATTATATCCAAATGTATGTAATCAAATGCCCCGATGAAAGCCAACTTTCAACTTCATAAGATGCAAAAGCTGCAATAGGAACACACCTCAAACCGAGAGTTTGAAGGCTCAATTTGACGAATCCCAAACAAATAAAAAAACAAACAACTCAGGAAACAAAGATACCGAAATCAAATCAAAGGGTAAATTAGGGGTGAAATCAAACTAACCAGAGATTTGAAGGCTCCCAAACAAAAAACAGCAGACGTGGATGGAAGAAGAAGAGCTCACTAGACGCGGCCGGAAGAAGAAGATAGCACCAGAGGCAGGCGGAAACGGAAAGGGGACGGAAGGAGACAGGGCCGTCCCGATATCAGAGCGAGATTAGAATTAGGCCCTATTATTTTTTCACATTTTTATATGATCATAAATTTATATTTATATTTATAAATTACGTATGTGAAAAATGAATTGCTTAGTATTTACATGAAAATAATGTATTATATATATTTTGTATTACTAGATGCATATTTTTATTATAAAAAATATGAAATTCAAAGGATGAAGAAGGTAGAAAAAATCAAGGATTTCGTAAAAAATTCTTTAAAAATGATAAATAATTATATATTGTTTTGAAATTTTCTTTTACTCATAACTCATTTTACACTTAAAAAAATATTAATGTCTTCAGTAATTTATAGAACAAAAATGTCCTTGGATAAAGAGGCCCTTAAAAAAACAAAAAAAAAAAGAAAAGAAAAAGGGGCTCCCAAAAAAAAAATTTAGGGTCAGTTTGGTAACACGAAGCTGATGGGGCAGCTGAAGCTGATAGGGTAGTTGAAGCTGATGAATTAAGTGTGTTAAATATATGTTAAATTGGAGTTTTCATAAGCTAGTAAGGTGTTTGGTAATCCAGCTGATAGAGTAGCTGATACAAACTAGCTGATCAGATAGGAGAAAATGAATAGAATTCTTAAAAGGTTGCGGTTAGTAGCTGTTGAAAATCCAATTTCAAAAACTAATTAAATTAAAATCTTATATTTAACTTATTTAAAACTATAATTTATTAAAACCAAAAGCTCCGAAAAGTTACATGCATTACCAAACGTTATTAAAACCAAAAGCTCCGAAAAGTTACATGCATTACCAAACGGACCCTTAAGCTGAAACGGAAAGTAGGAAAGAGCAATAGAAGAAATAAAAAATGAAGTGATGCTGGTGGGAATCAAACTTGCTGCCAAGCGCCCATAATAGATTGCCCCAAGCATAGCACTACGCCACTACCACTGCGCTAACATCCTTTTACTGTATCCATCTGGAATCATTATATATATATACCAGTATAAATTATATTGGGCCCCAAAATTTTTGGGCCAGTTCAAACAGACCGATTGAACCGCCCACAAACCGGGCCTGGAAGGAGAAACAGCGACCGGAAGAAGAAGAAGAATGTGCTCAGTAGACGCGGCCGGAAACCGAAAGCAGGAGCAGCCAGATCTGTGCTCAGTAGATGCGGCCGGAAGAAGAAGACAACACCGGATGACGCGGCCGGGAGGGAACTTCAGACAGAGAAGGCAGCACTGGACCGGCCGGGAGAGAACTTCGGATGTAGCGGCGACTTCGGACAGAGATGAAGAAAACGAGATCGATTTTCGCTTCAACTCCCATCCATTTTTGCTTCACAGAGATGAAGACCAGAGGAGCAGCACTGACCGACGAGGACGGGTCGCCGGAGTGTAACAGGATTAATGACCTCGCACAACTCACCTCTGTTTCTGTCTTCGATATTGGGAATGGCAAGGAGATGTGTTCTGAACACTTTGTTACTTTAGTCTTCAATTAGTATATTCTGTAGTGGTCTTGTCTCATTGGGCCGAAGTATTGGGCTGGCCTACTTATTTAGCCATTGCAATTTACTTTGTTCAGAATATCAATTAGGAATCAGTATATGTAATCGTCTTCCTCGTTGTGTAAGAAATCAATCAATATACAAAAAGACATTCCAATCCCTAAACTCTCTCAAATCAAAACCCCGTTCTAGATACCTTCGAATCGACCCTTCTTCCTTCGTTGTTGGTTTCTAGGTCTAGAATACTCACATTCGAACTCATCAATTGAGTTTCTAGGCTGAGATTTATCCTCGGTTACTTGATAATTGATTTAACTGTTACAATGGCGTCGGAGAGCGGAAATCCCATCTCACGGAGCTAACTACATCTGGAGAGAGGAGAAGATCAATTTGGGTTTGGTGGCTCGGATTGAGTCGGAAGATTTAGGATTAGGGTTTAATATGGGAAGATAGAAAGAAGATAGAAGGTTAAAAAGGGGGTTTAGATTTTTTTAAGTGTTTAGAGTATTTTTTCCAAGTGTATTAATTCATAAAATAATTATTTTATTTAGCTACGGAGTCGAGCCGTGGTAATGTTGGCACCTTGAGTCATTGACTCCAATTTTTTGCCACGGCAGGACCTTGCCGTCGCACACATTATCGCCAATTGAAGTGAAGTTGGCCACGTGATAGCTGTTCTCGTGGCAAATATAAGCTACGGGTCCTCATCCGTTGCTACGCCATAGCAAAAAACTACCTGCTAGCTATGACAGATCCTTGTCGTTGCTACCGTCCGTGGCGAAATTCTTTTTTTTTTGTAGTGTTACTCGGTTATCAAATTGAGGTTTATAATATATCAAAACAAAGCTATCGACGAGTAGAATAAACATAGGTGATTCGTCGGTTATCAAATTGAGGTTTCTAGGCTGAGATTTATCCTCGGTTACTTGATAATTGATTTAACTGTTACAATGGCGTCGGAGAGCGGAAATCCCATCTCACGGAGCTAACTACATCTGGAGAGAGGAGAAGATCAATTTGGGGTTTGGTGGCTCGGATTGAGTCGGAAGATTTAGGATTAGGGTTTAATATGGGAAGACAAAAAGAAGATAGAAGGTTAAAAAGGGGGTTTAGATTTTTTTAAGTGTTTAGAGTATTTTTTCCAAGTGTATTAATTCATAAAATAATTATTTTATTTAGCTACGGAGTCGAGCCGTGGTAATGTTGGCACCTTGAGTCATTGACTCCAATTTTTTGCCACGGCAGGACCTTGCCGTCGCACACATTATCGCCAATTGAAGTGAAGTTGGCCACGGGATAGCTGTTCTCGTGGCAAATATAAGCTACGGCTCCTCATCCGTTGCTACGCGATAGCAAAAACCTACCTGCTAGCTATGACAGATCCTTGCCGTTGCTACCGCCCGTGGCGAAATTATTTTTTTTTGTAGTGTTACTCGGTTATCAAATTGAGGTTTATAATATATCAAAACAAAGCTATCGACGAGTAGAATAAACATAGGTGATTCGTCGGATGAAAGGAGGGGCAAATGCTCTCCTTTCCCCCCCCCCCCTCTAGCTCTGGACATGTGTATATGTTAGTAGGCTTATATATAAGTGAACAAGCACTCGTGCACACAACACTTCGGTTTCGAGTTCCAACGGATTTCAGTACTTCCTCAACCGGAACCAAAATCCCAAACTATGAAGTTGAAACTTATATTGATTCTCTACTTTTTTTTTTTTCTTGTTTGGCACTTTGCAAATCGATAGGTTTTTTCTCTGCATCTGATTTCTCGTTGTCCTATGGCGAATTTCGAATGTGCTGTCTCAGTTTCTTTGAAATAAAAAAAAATCCGAATCACAAACTTTGAAGCTTGGTGAGTCACAAAATAATTGAATATTCGCTTCGTTCGTGTTGCGTTTCCGCCGCCGTGCCATCCCTCCCTTGTCACCGGCTGACGTTGGTGCGCGTCGGCTTCCACCCATTCTATAGATGAGAAATTGAGAATGCGAAGCTTGTCAAGTTTTTCGAGAGACTCTTGTAAAATATTAGGTTATTCTATTTTATTTTTACACTTATTTAAAAAGTTAAAAATTTTTTTATAAATTTTAAAAGATTAATAAAAAATTATTATTTTATAAAGTTTTTTTAGTTATTCTTTCTATTCGACAAAATATATCATTTTTTAGTATTATTTTTTTTAAAAAAATATATTATTTTAGGTATTTTGGTATATATTGTACAAAAATTTCTTTATAATAATTAGTAGAGTTAATTATAGTTTTTGATAAAAGAAAAAATAGTATAAGTCACGGTGCATCTTTGTTAGTATTTGTTAATTTTCTAAAAATTTATAAAATAAAATAAAATGACGTGGGTTGATAAATGAAGGGAGAATTGTAAAGCTCGTCGAAAAGTGTAAGTCACGGTGCATCTTTGTTAGTATATCTTTGTCAGTATATTAGTACGTACGAAAACATCTCATTCGATTTTGATTAGTTTTTTTGACTTAATCAACAAGTAGTTGTAACCTCTTTTTTTTTTTTTTTTTTTTTTTAAATCTTTAGATATACTCGTATAAAAGAGGGAATTACCTCATAAATAGTGATTCTAAAAAATATCCATACTATTTCACTTAATTACAATAATGTCCATTATAAATTATACACTATAAAAATCAATTCATTTTTATATGTTTGTTTTCTTATGTTCTTAGCCGGTAAGCCCAACCTTCAATTTTTCTTAATTTTCTATTCCTTAATTTTCAATAATTATAAAAATCATCACTACTTTATTTAAAATATAAAAAATAATTTAGGAAAAATAAAGGCGTAAAATTGTGTAACAATCTTCACTAATAACTACTATATTAAGTATAAGATTATATGTAATAGTAAATTGTAACGTTTGATAGGATTGACCCTAGAAAAATCACAAAATCACAACACAAACACATATTGGTAGTAACCATTCTCGTATTCCGTGTGCGAAGCACGCGGAAGATAATTAGTTAGAGCTCGTTTGGTTGGAAACCCAAAAACCCAGGAAGTAGAACTTTCCATGAAGTAGGAGAAATTCATGTGTTTGGTTGGTATTTTTGAAATTAAAAAACGCATGAATTCAACTTCCCGGGAAGTTGAATTCCCCCAAAATGGAGGAAGTTCACTTACCTAGTCCCCCCTAGGTAAGTTCAACTTCCTTCATTTTGCATTTGGAAATTTCCAATTCCCCCTTTTAATCCCCTAAAATAAAAAAATCAACCAAACACATTTTCGCAATTCCCATCAATTGAACTTCCCGGGAATTCAATTCCCATTAAGTAACTTTCTTAGAATTTCAATTCCCACATTGAACCAAACGAACCCTTAGGAAAAAAATTCAGGTAGGTAACCTATTCGAGAGAATCCAAGTGGATGGTCATGAAGATCTAAATTATTGTAAGTATCAAGACTTTCAACAAAGCGGCAAATATGTGTAACTCAGACCCGTGCCTAAGCATGTTCAAGTGTCCCAACAGAAGAGGGTCCCCAAATTTTTGAGACCCAATATTATAACAGTTATGTATATATATATATATATATATATATATATATATATATAAATTTGTTTTGAAAGAAAATAAAAGGGGTTGTTTTTTACACCCACAAATTTACTATTTACACCCAAAATCTAAGTTTTTGTTTTTTTTTAAATAAACCCTACGCCTCTTGAGTCATAGGTGTGTGACTCAAGAGGCGCAGCTAGTTTTTTCTATATACATACCCTGCCCCTCTTGAGTCACAAGTCTATGACTCAAGAGGCGTAGGGTTTATTTAAAAAAAAAAGAAAAATTTAAATTTTGGATGTAAATAGTAAATTTTGTGGGTGTAAAAAATAACACCCAAAATAAATGATGCTCTTGTAGTATACTGGTAGTTCCCATAGGAAGAAGATGGGCCCTGGTTTTTATCACATTCACCCAGGTTTGAATCTCTCTTTCATTATTTATTTATTTTTACTTTAGCACTCTTTCTTCTATTTTTTTAATCATTCTGATTTTCTTTTTTTTTTTAACTATTTGCTACTTTTCTTTTCTTTTTTCTTCTTTAGTCTTTTTTCAATCTCCAACTTTTTTTCAACTGATGTAGATAATTAGACAAATATACAAAATCATATGCTCGCTTTTATTTTTTTAGAAGCATCTACAACCTTTTTATTCTAAATGTATTTAGAAACATTTAATTATCACATTATTTCTAAATATTTAAATTAATTTAATCTAAATTTTGATAAATATATTAGTATTTAAATATTTTTCAATATTTGGCCAGTATAAAGAGTATTTTGGTCAATTTTTGAAAGAAAAAAATATTTACGTGTTATTTATGATCTTTAAATTTGATGTTGATTTTTTTAGATATTTTATATCCAAGCAATTGTGCTATTCCTCATTTTTCATTATTTAAATTTCACTAAGATTAGCAAATAATTTTAAAATAATTTAATTTCACTAATATACTGTAATTTTTTTTTAAAAAAATTATACAAGGCCCCTAAAATGATTGGCACGAGCCTGGTGCAACTTTATCTGCGACTCTATTGCCTACGTGGAGTATATGAAAGAAAGATGTTTCTCTCACTCTTGACATAAGAGTTTTGATATCGAACATAAAAAATTCAATTTCCTACGTGCAACTGCTATTTGACTTAAGATGATTTATTATAATTAGGGAATCTATTTCAATTTTTAACTTATCTATCCCCAATATATTCTATTGATTTCTAGATAATCTAACATAATGCCAACGTCTCTGCTTTAAGAGGTGTATGCTTGCATAATGCTTTGTATCCTATGTGGATTGGTTGACCATCCTAGTCTCTGATAATGAACCCACTCGTACGGTCGACATCACAGAGCGTTGAGCTGTCAAAATTTAGCTTAAATGTTCTCACTGACTTTTTTTTTCACTTTTTCCTTCATGTCGGGTTTTTTCACTTAGTTTGATGCTTATGGCGTTGTGGTGTTTGGACCTACTACGTTTCATTCCGTTTCGTCAATCCCATCTCTCAGCCATATTTCCATGTGGATTTCCCTGCCAATAGAGCCGCTCTTATTATGGAAAGTTAGTTGGTTCCTAATATACCAAGTCGTCCACAATGTGAATGCTATTTTTTTTCTGAGGTATTTAATTTGTTTCCTAAAAGGGTGAGAATTGGTCTAATATCTCTTGTATAGTTGTATTACTTGAGATATTTTTAATGTCCTGTCGAGTTTTGGGATGTAGCCATATTTGTGGCTCCCTCCTGTACATTCTAAGAAAATATGTATTTCTTCCTCTTCCATTTGGTTACAAAGTATACATGTCGAAGGAACAACTATACCTCTTTGAACCAGTCTGGTTTTGGCGGGCAATTCCTGATGACTAATTTTCCATAGGAAGTTTTTAATTTTTGGTAAAATATTTACTTTCCAAACCCATGCGTTGTGATCTATCTATAGGTTGTGACTAGATTAAACGTGCTTGCTGTAGAGAACCAACTTTCCCTGTTTGGCCACCAATATAGTTTAACCTCAAATTGGTTGTTCGGAAGAGGGATGTCCAAGATATCTTGTACAATATAATATTTTATTGTAGTTGATGCTGAAGCATTTCAACCCACCATTAGGGATGATAATTTCACTCGCACCCGACTCGAACCTGAATCATCCGACCTGAAAAAGCGGGTGAAAATCTGAGAAAAAGAGGGTGAAAAGTGGATGATGGATGGGTGGGTGATGGTTCGGGATGGATGTGGGTGATGCTTTTTTCCCCCGCACCCGATCCACCATCTGTAACGGCCCGGATATAAATACCTAGGTTACGTTTCGAAGGTCGGATACCTTCATTCGGATGTTGCAATTCAGGTACGAGTCGAGGTTTCAAACCTCGAAGATCGGCATTCCAAAACGGGGATTTCGGACCCCAAGCAATCAAAGTCGCGGAAATTCGATTCAAATGAAAGTAAAGCAGAAGCAAGGTTTAGATACAAGTGCCACGGCAGAGCCGGGTCAAAACCAAAACAAAGTGGGTGGTTGCCATTTGTCAAGTTAGAATATGTTAGCCGGATTCTTCGATTCACCAAAAGATTTTCCCGTCACAGAAGCATGGAGCAACAAGAGCGGTACCTAACACTATCCACGAAGTCAGGCCTGGTGATCGCCTGTGGGTCCTCTGACCGAGCTGAGGCCACATAACATGCCTATGCCTAAATAAAAGATGACCAATGCGGTACAAGATTTAAATCACACTATCATGCCCCTAGTATATATATAATATTCGGAAAAGAACTGTAAAGGGCCTAAGACAATGCCAAGTGGCATATCCCTCTCCTACCTCTGCACCCCTTCCCATTAGTGCAGAGACTGGCCAGTTCGGTGCTATAGCATAGCAATATCCTCGTGGTGGTGCACTCACCCACGGTATCATCATATCATATCATATCATCTCATATCTTGCCCGATGGTGCTGGGCTATCATATCATGCTCATATCGACTCGATAGACTCAGGGCACCCGATGGGGCTAGGCTACCCTATGACCCTAGCAAAGACTCTAGGACTATCACAGATAACGGCCGTTCTGTTTCAAACACACAAAGTAAACATATGCTCAGTTCAATACAATCCTAGCATGATACTACATGACATGCTTTAATATGCAACAAAACTACACATTACATGACACATCAGGCAGGAGGTCCAGGTTACTGAGTAAGTCCCGTAGGATACTTACCTGTTGATGCAGAACAGCAAGATAACACAAGCAAGGGCCCAAATGCAAGTCCAAAGCAATCCAAATGCAATACACACCTATCATCAAGTCATTTCCATAAGCTACCGGTTCACATTCATACATACGGAACCCAAGTTCTCAACATCCTCAAAACCAACCGATAGTAAAACCGTTTTCTAAAACCTTTTCGATACGATCAAATTGACCAAAATCATCTTCCAATCAAACCCCTTGATAAAATCATACCAACCATATTTTCAACTCATAAATCCCAATTTAAGCCAACTCATGTTCAAAATACTTTCTCAAATCATACTTGACCAAATTCCGACATTAAACGTTTAGATTCTTAAAACCAATACCTTAAAATCATATTATGGAAGCAATTCCTGCATTTTGGTTTCAACACCTCAAATCCTTTAAGAATCATTTTCGCACGACTTAAAACCTTTTCTAAATAATTTAGCAACAATGTTTATCTAAAATAGACAATAAAATAAATCCATCCTTTTTAATCCCCACTTATAAAACATATTAAATAATTCACTTTAAAATTCCTAACTCACATGTTTAAATCCTCATAAAATGCATCAATTAAATAATCCAATTAATATTATTTTAAAACAATAAACAATATATAAAGATTAATTTCCAGAATATTATAATTATAACCAAATCCCAAAATAATAATAATATCCAAATAATTTAACACTTACTATCCATATAATCTCAAAACAATACCTAAAAATATATTTATAACCCAATATCAAATAATATCACTTTTAAAACCTTTTAAATATATTAAAATTTCAGAATACATATATATATATATATATTTATTTTCCCAATATCCAAAATAACAATTAATATAACATATCATATATATATATATATATATATATAATAACAACATAACACAATACTATAATTTAACACATAACATATATATATATATATACCACCGAAATAAATAAAAAAAACAACCCATATATATAACCCAAAACAATAAGCCAATTCAGAATTTAAGATCCAGCCCAACCCAAAACCCAAACCCAGCCCAAATCCATCCCATTAAATCTGAAGGAAAGGGAGACCCGATAAGGGAATCCGGATCCAAGCCCCAACCCGGAACCAATGGATCAGACCCGGAAATTAGGCCCACCTGCAAGCCATCTTCTTCCTCATGACAGCGACAGAACAGGACGACGGAGGAGGAAACGGGGGAGGAAGAAAAGAAGGAACCCCAGGCCCCTACCGGCGGCTCGTTTCCGATGCAAACCTCACCCAGAGGTTCGACACAAGATTCCGAGCACCCACATACAAGGAAAGGCAACGCGAAAAGAGAGGAGAGAGAGGTATTACCGAATGGCTTTGGGGAGCGACGCCGGGGTGCTTGGGCTGGTCTGGGCTCGTCGATGAAGAGGGAGGCCTCCGGGGAACCTGGTTCGAGCCGTGATGAGTCTAAGGAGGGACCTTTACACGATTTCAAGAGAGAGGAGTAGGAGAGGGGCTTACCGACCTCAATCGGAGAAACAGGGGAAAGAGGCGTCGGCGTCGGTGGCTGAGCTCGGTTCGTCGGAGGCCTGCTGCTGTTGCTGGATGAACGAAGAGGAGGGAGGGGACATTGTTGCTCCTCGGGATGCTGTTGCTGTGGTTATTCGAGGGAGGAGAAAGGAGTGGTGAGGCTCGGTTTTGGCTCTCGGCCAGCTGAAATGGAGGAGGTCCTCGGCTCTTCAAGGAGGGAGAAGAGGGTATGCTTTTCTGCAGAGGATTGAAATTGCAAGGGGGGAGAGGTTGGAGTGGGTTTTGGCGTGATGGTGGATCAGGATTTGCAGGGAGGAGAGTTCTTACATAACAGAGAGGATAGCTGCAATTTGGGTAATGAGGAGGTGTAGTACAGTGAAGGGAAGAAGGCAATTAGAGGGGAGGGGACCAGCTCTAGTTTGTAGAAATCCGAGGGGAGGGGGGAGAGAGAGAGAGAGAAATAAAAGAAAAGGGAAAGAAAATAAAAGAATTGGGGTCCACTAAAGAATTCAAATTAGCGGAAAAGACTCGAAACCCGCTCGCCCGATCGAATCCCGACTAAGTCGAATTTAAATAAAATTCAATTACTAATTTCAAGTTAAACGGAATTAAATTAATTTTTCAATACTCGGAGCTTAAATTAATTTTATTAACACTCGATCTCAAAAGCGAAAATCAAAATCCATTTCTAAAACGCAATTCAAAACTATATAGAAATTCGTTTATGAAGAAGTAAATAAAATTCAGTTGCTCGAGGACGGGAAATTTCAAAATTTCTAGAATCTTAATTTTTAAAGTCGAACATAATTTAATATTTTAAGAAAAATAATATTTTAAATCTTCCGGTCTTTATATTCATCCACCTCTAAAAACAAGTCTCGTCCCCGAGACTAAATTTATTTTTAAAACAATGGGAGGGAGTTCGAAATCAGTGAGTCCGAGGACCATGTCCAAGGATCTTGTAATCATCTCGGTTGCGTCTTCCGGGATTCTCACAATATCCTAGTCACGGTCGTGACATCTCCAATTGGTCTCGTCAAGTGTGTAATAAGCACCCTTATCACATCCTTGCTTCAACCTTTCGGAAGTATCACAACTCTAAAAGTATTATAGCGTCCGACTAGGTCTTAGCAAGCAATCTATAAGTGCCCCTATAAAATGCTTGTATCCACTTCGTGAGACGTCATAATGTAAATCCATTTCATCAATTCTCAAAGCGCTTTGTAAAGGGAAAGGTTGTCATCCAAATCATTGAAACTCTCGACTTCTTTATAACCCCAAGTTGGCCATTTTCAAAACCGATCAAAATCTTCAAATTCGATGTTTAATCAAGCAGCTTACACCAAAACAAGTCAAATCCTTTCAAATCAAGATTTCGTCAAAATCTCCCAAAACCAAATCAGCTTCTCGCAACCAATCAATCAAATTCAGAAGGTAGGAGGTGGAATCATCCACCTCTAAGGGCTAATCCCATATTCTCTTCCTAGGTTCCAAAATCGAATCAATCTATCAGTCTCAATTCAAGCATGATGCATAAGCCATAAGAAATGCATACTATATAACCATTCAATTTCCAATCGACACATCACACAGCAAGTCTCAACATATACCAAAGTAGTGCCACAAGGTCACATCAACATCTCCATATCATACTAAAGGTCGTAATATGCATCTCAACGACATAACAAAATCATAACAACGCCTCAACATCGCACTAGAAATCATAAAAGTATATCTCATCACAGAACCAATGAACCAAAACCAATTGTCAACACATCAACACAACAAGGTCAGGTTATTAAGGTTCAGCAAAGGGGAAGTTCAATCAATATATATCAATCGCCAAAATATCCGCATACTCACAAACATCATCTCAACTCATACAATGTCATATAACGATCCCTTAGCAATCACGCACCATTATATCATATATATATATATATATATATACAACTCATATTCATGCTTCAAGTCATATTCATTACTTACCTATTCATAATCATACTTATCAACCATGTAGTATAACATCAGGTTTTCGCAAAATCAACATATCATCATCTCATGATTCATACAACACATCATAACATGCTTCTAGAACAACATAGTAGGATAGCAATGTATCATTATATCATGATTATAGTTGTTACTACCAATTATGATTCAGTATTGTATATCAACATGTAATATCATGCCACAACAGGTTTATCATGGTCGCTATCTAATATCATGCCAGGTCATTTTAATAAATCACATAATCAAGAAAGCTTTCACATCACCACCAGGCAAAATAAACGCAAACCCCACTCGCTCGATTTCAATTCCTACATCAAAACCAGCCTCATCTAGATTCACCAACATCAGCTCAGGTAGCATCCTCAAGAGAAGTCCTAATTCATTTCAATACCCCAATCTCGCCCCTCATTCCACCAAGAACTCTCACTAGCAATCCACCTCTAAGAATCCACTACTATCTCTGTTTTCACACCCGAGCATCCCTGTATACTACGTTCCCGCTATCCACAAGGTCATTTCTTACATTTCTCACTCTTCCCAAGATTTCTCAAGCATCATGCCCTGCTAACCACACATTCTCTAGTAAACTTCCGCGATCACCGCTTAGCCGACCTATTCCTAACCATACCCTTATCCGAGATTCACCTAGGAGCTCATCGAAAACCACCAAGCATTACCTCTTATAATTCCCGAACCCACTCGGTCCAACCTAAGTCAACACCCCTCTTCGGCAACTTTCCCCTTACCACCGTCGATCGTTCTAATCACTCAAAACCTTTCTCCACTCTCTGACCGCTCTACCAAAAGGACCCCACTCACATGTTTCAAAGAAGAAGCAATCATGGACATTATTGCACATAACGATCACATCATATCAACTAGCATTTATAACAACAACATCATTAGTTCATCATCAAACATTGCAACAATGCATCTAAAGTCTTAATTTACCGTCATGCTCAACAAGTATTGCAAAACATCATATATGAACCTAATCAAATCAAGCTAGCACGTTTCATCATAACCATATCTAATAAACAGTTCAGGTTCTCAGCATTTGCAGTTCATACTATATAAGAAATGAATTTAGATCATGCTTAGCAACTCAGAGTTACATCACGTCAAGTCATCATAGCACATTAGGACTGTAAGGCACCGAATCTTTTATATATCATAGTCAACAGACAACCAAGCAACAGTCATTACTAAGTCATCACATCAACAAGCAACTTCCAACATCAAGTTAGTGCAATATCATTACCAACGTAGTCCGAAGGGATCAACAATTCGAACGGAGGACACTCTCGCTTGCAAGTCATATCGTACTCCATAACCGCCATTCTCGAAACAAGCTTGTTCCGTCGACATCATCGATCCTGAGGCCCGTGGGTTATGGGCCCACGCTTTCGCTGCGCTGCTCTATCGCTCTTCGTCTTCCTGATCCCTTTTTCCATGCGGTCGCTCATCCAAGGTAACACGTAGGAGTTTAAGTTAGCGGAGATAGGGGAGTGACAAGAGCGGACGACCCAATGTTTCTTTCAGAGATATAGACCAAAGCTAAAGACGACATGACTAGAGACAAGACTCCGACTCGGGAATAGTAATGATGTCCTTAAGAAAGTCTATAGGGTCACAATTGTGACAACACGCACGAATTCATTATGGAGCATATCAATCACATCAATCCACACTAACATGTACCTATCTCGGGGCAGCATTCGTATTCATATCAAAGACACAATCAAGTCCTACGCTGATGTTTGTGAAACAAGCTAACATTCTAGTATCCCATGGAATAGATATGCCTAGCAACTTCAAGCAAGATAGGCGGAACCAACAATGATCATATATGATTCAAGGTCATGCGGAATTTAGTAAAGATAACGAGCATCATGCATATGAACAATGTAAGAGCACGGTATACACATCTACAAATGAGTCCAAATATATCATGGCAAGGTATGTCATAACAAACAGGTGAAGCGTCATACGAGAACATATAAGGGCAACATAGTAACTATCTCACCTGACACAATGATCATATATTAGGTCAAGCATGGCACGGAATCATATGACGAGATACATTTAGAAAGCATGGGTCCTATATGATACTAGCGATACATGAGGTGATACAAGCATAGTCAAGAGTCATTAAGAGGAGTTCAACATAATATTCACGAAACATGAGGCATCATCAAAAGTAACAAGAAGAACATCATGGGTGCTAGATTATAATAATGCTAAGAACGAACCATCATAGAGTACATATATGGTACAATAGTTGTCACATCATGGAACAAGTACAACACGTGATCATTTAGCGGGCCATATTGGATACCATAAGCCTTATATGATACTAATAGCACATATCGAACAGGAGTACAACTAAAGTGATTCAACTAGATTCATTCCGATATTCATTCGTCATGTATATGCAAAATCAGGATATAGAGTGGTGTGTGATCAAGCGAGGTGTCAAGTCATAGGTTCATACAAGCACGAGAAGCCATCATAGAGTAATAGACATTTTAACCATGTAAGCATGCTAAGTTCGACCATCACGGAAAGCTAGTCAATTATAGAACTCAACATTAAGCTAATCAGGACGAGTGAAACATATTAAGAGAATAGAAAGAGGAAAGAGCCACACTATCAGGGACCTAGCTCAAGAGAGAATCAACAATAATGTAGGCAAGGCATAAATTCGAACAAGTCACAACCAAGGGGTCTATATGTTACTAATGACTCAACCTAACACAGGACACATACATGCACTTGATTGATTACTCGACATTAAGCAAGACTTCAATTCAATCACCTTCCAATAATATAGAAGCATGGGAAGGAATGTAACGATGTATAATGCAAGTCTAAGTAACGGGCAATGTGACGAGAATATGGGGACATGAGTTCGAATCAACACATAATATGACAAAAAATGCACTCATCAAGGCTCAATTATAACACATATTCTCCATTTAATGCAAGGAACACACAACACCATCATATGCAAGGTAATCCATAATAGTTAATCTAAGGAAGACAAAATAGACGGGCATGCTATAGATTTTTGTCACAAGATGAATGATAAGCATCGAGGCATCATCGGCGAGCATGCTAAGGAGCACGTCTTATGAGGCATTCATACAAAGAAGAGTCGATCACATAAGAATCAAGAAAGACAACCTCGGAAACACTTACTTTCTAACTTGGAATTACATCAAAAGCCAACTTTCAATACTCTCCCCAAGCAACCCTCATATCCAACCATGATTTCCGAAACACTATGTTTACCAACCCGATTTCCCGTGGAGGAGACCGATATTCGAAGGGAGGACTCGATTGAACTATCAAAGGGTTCATAAGGAAAGGGGCGGTTCCACAAAACTAAGCTTAACCATATAAGAAGAAGAAGGGTACTCCCGCTATCCCGTTCGCACAGATCGTTCAATATTCATTCAATAGTTAGAACATAACAATCAAATCTTTAGCATATCAAGCACTTAATCATAGAATCAGTTAATGACAATTACAATGATCTCCTTGGAGTCTTCCCGACCCATCTGTAAAGAACAAGCTAGTATTTCGCCTACCCATTTCCGACTACATCCAATAGGGATGGTCTAGCGCCTTTTCTACCCACTCGATCCCTTATTAGTTGGTTCTCCTCTTTTATTACAAGTCAAGTTCATTACTTAGTCCAATTGGAGTTAGGCATCTTAAGTTCATTTTGCCCCTTTTTAAATCTTTAAATCCTTTGAAATTCATGGGCGGTTTTCCAAAACATACACTCGACCCTTGCGTACCCGAATTGCACAACCTCGCTCTGATACCAACTTTGTAATGGCCCAGATATAAATACCCGGGTTACGTTTCGAAGGTCGGATACCTTCATTCAGATGTTGCAATTCAGGTACGGGTCGAGGTTTCAAACCTCGAAGATCAGCATTCCAAAACGGGGATTTCGGACCCCAAGCAATCAAAGTCGCGGAAATTCGATTCAAATGAAAGTAAAGCAGAAGCAAGGTTTAGATCAAGTGCCACGGCAGAGCCGGGTCAAAACCAAAACAAAGTGGGTGGTTGCCATTTGTCAAGTTAGAATATGTTAGCCGGATTCTTCGATTCGCCAAAAGATTTCCCCGTCACAGAAGCATGGAGCAACAAGAGCGGTACCTAACACTATCTACGAAGTCAGGCCTGGTGATCGCCTGCGGGTCCTCTGACCGCGCTGAGGCCACATAACATGCCTATGCCTAAATAAAAGATGACCAATGCGGTACAAGATTTAAATCACACTATCATGCCCCTAGTATATATATATAATATGCAGAAAAGAACTGTAAAGGGCCCAAGACAATGCCAAGTGGCATATCCCTCTCCTACCTCTACACCCCTTCCCGTTAGTGTAGAGACTGGCCAGTTCGGTGCTATAGCATAGCAATATCCTCGTGGTGGTGCACTCACCCACGGTATCATCATATCATATCATCTCATATCTTGCCCGATGGTGCTGGGCTATCATATCATGCTCATATCGACTCGATAGACTCAGGGCACCCGATGGGGCTAGGCTACCCTATGACCCTAGCAAAGACTCTAGGACTATCACAGATAACGGCCGTTCTGTTTCAAACACACAAAGTAAACACATGCTCAGTTCAATGCAATCCTAGCATGATACTACATGGCATGCTTTAATATGCAACAAACCTACACATTACATGACACATCAGGCAGGAGGTCCAGGTTACTGAGTAAGTCCCATAGGATACTTACCTGTTGATGCAGAACAACAAGATAACACAAGCAAGGGCCCAAATGCAAGTCCAAAGCAATCCAAAAGCAATACACACCTATCATCAAGTCATTTCCATAAGCTACCGGTTCACATTCATACATACGGAACCCAAGTTCTCAACATCCTCAAAACCAACCGATAGTAAAACCGTTTTCTAAAACCTTTTCGATACGATCAAATTGACCAAAATCATCTTCCAATCAAACCCCTTGATAAAATCATACCAACCATATTTTCAACTCATAAATCCCAATTTAAGTCAACTCATGTTCAAAATACTTTCTCAAATCATACTTGGCCAAATTCCGACATTAAACGTTTAGATCCTTAAAACCAATACCTTAAAATCATATTATGGAAGCAATTCCTGCATTTTGGTTTCAACACCTCAAATCCTTTAAGAATCATTTTCGCACGACTTAAAATCTTTTCTAAATAATTTAGCAACAATGTTTATCTAAAATAGACAATAAAATAAATCCATCCTTTTTAATCCCCACTTATAAAACATATTAAATAATTCACTTTAAAATTCTTAACTCACATGTATAAATCCTCATAAAATGCATCAATTAAATAATCCAATTAATATTATTTTAAAACAATAAACAATATATAAAGATTAATTTCCAGAATATTATAATTATAACCAAATCCCAAAATAATAATAATATCCAAATAATTAAACACTTACTATCCATATAATCTCAAAACAATACCCATAAATATATTTATAACCCAATATCAAATAATATCACTTTTAAAACCTTTTAAATATATTAAAATTTCAGAATACATACATACATACATATATATATATATATATATATTTATTTTCCCAATATCCAAAATAACAATTAATATAACATATCATATATATATATATATATATATATATATATATATATATATATATATATATATATATATATATAACATAACACAATACTATAATTTAACACATAACATATATATATATATATATATATATATATATATATATATATATATATACCATCGAAATAAATAAAAAAAAACAACCCATATATATAACCCAAAACAATAAGCCAATTCAGAATTTAAGATCCAGCCCAACCCGAAACCCAAACGCAGCCCAAATCCATCCCATTAAATCTGAAGGTAAGGGAGACCCGATAAGGGAATCCGGATCCAAGCCCCAACCCGGAACCAATGGATCAGACCCGGAAATTAGGCCCACCTGCAAGCCATCTTCTTCCTCATGACAGCGACAGAACAGGACGACGGAGGAGGAAACAGGGGAGGAAGAAAAGAAGGAACCCCAGGCCCCTGCCGGCGGCTCGTTTCCGACGCAAACCTCACCCAGAGGTTCGACACAAGATTCCGAGCACCCACATACAAGGAAAGGCAACGCGAAAAGAGAGGAGAGAGAGGTATTACCGAATGGCTTCGGGGAGCGACGCCGGGGTGCTTGGGCTGGTCTGGGCTCGTCGATGAAGAGGGAGGCCTCCGGGGAACCTGGGTCGAGCCGTGATGAGTCTAAGGAGGGACCTTTACACGATTTCAAGAGAGAGGAGCAGGAGAGGGGCTTACCGACCTCAATCGGAGAAACAGGGGAAAGAGGCGTCGGCGTCGGTGGCTGAACTCGGTTCGTCGGAGGCCTGCTGCTGCTGCTGGACGAACGAAGAGGAGGGAGGGGACATTGTTGTTGCTCGGGATGCTGTTGCTGTGGTTATTCGAGGGAGGAGAAAGGAGTGGTGAGGCTTGGTTTTGGCTCTCGGCCAGCTGAAATGGAGGAGGTCCTCGGCTCTTCAAGGAGGGAGAAGAGGGTATGCTTTTCTGCAGAGGATTGAAGTTGCAAGGGGGGAGAGGTTGGAGTGGGTTTTGGCGTGATGGTGGATCAGGATTTGCAGGGAGGAGAGTTCTTACATAACAGAGAGGATAGCTGCAATTTGGGTAATGAGGAGGTGTAGTATAGTGAAGGGAAGAAGGCAATTAGAGGGGAGGGGACCAGCTCTAGTTTACAGAAATCCGAGGGGAGGGGAGAGAGAGAGAGAGAGAGAGAAATAAAAGAAAAGGGAAAGAAAATAAAAGAATTGGGGTCCACTAAAGAATTCAAATTAGCAGAAAAGACTTGAAACCCGCTCGCCCGATCGAATCCCGACTAAGTCGAATTTAAATAAAATTCAATTACTAATTTCAAGTTAAACGGAATTAAATTAATTTTTCAATACTCGGAGCTTAAATTAATTTTATTAACACTCGATCTCGAAAGCGAAAATCAAAATCCATTTCTAAAACCCAATTCAAAACTATATAGAAATTCGTTTCTGAAGAAGTAAATAAAATTCAGTTGCTCGAGGACGGGAAATTTTAAAATTTCTAGAATCTTAATTTTTAAAGTCGAACATAATTTAATATTTTAAGAAAAATAATATTTTAAATCTTTCGATCTTTACACCATCCGACCCATCATCCACCACTCGCTACCACTCACCACCCATTTACAATATAATATAATATTTATTTATTTTATTATTGTGATTTATGAATATACATATAAATTTATTTTTTACCCTTTTCTAACCTAAATCTATAATATTAAATAAAATTTGGCAACGAAAATTGAGTGAAATAATAAGTATAATATAATGTTCTTTGAGTCATTATATTATAATGTTATTGATACATTTCGTAGCTTCTAATATTGAATTTTTATGTTGTAATTTTTATAATAATTTTTATAATATTTGTATGTTAACTGTATATATGAAAATTTATCTTTTGAATTTGACGAAAATAGACAAAATCAAATAGACGGAAAATCACCCATATTTCACCCATCTCACTCACTCACTCGATGTGTAATGGGTGAAGTGGATATGGGTAAAGCAGATATGGATGTTTGTTGGGTAGGGTCACTACAACAGAAATGCCTATTAGCGGGAAAATTTTTAATCGGTGAAAATTGAGTTTTTATCGCTGAAGAGATTTATCGAGGAAATATATTTCGTCGTCAGTTCATCGCAGAAAGCTCGTCAAGGAAAGGTTAATCGAGGGAAAAATTTTTATCGCTAAAGGTTTTAGCGATGAAACAATTTTGTCTCGCGATAAGCAATAGTGACTAATATTTTCCTCGTAAAAAGTCAAACTTTTTGTCACCAATCAAGTGGAAGGACTCAAAAATAGTCATTGAATGTGTTTGGCGTCAAATGCAATTTCGTTGCTAACATTTTTTTCGTCGTTAATGATAACGTCGAATTGTGTCCATTTTATTAGCGGGTAAAGTTTTCATCGCAAAAAGTCATACATTTTGTCGCGAAAAGAGGTGAAGGATTCAAGAATAGTCGCTGAATATATATTTATCGATAAACGTGATTTCCTCGCTAAAAGATTTATTTCCTCGTTAATGATAAATAGTTTTTTTCTAATTATTATCGTAGCCTATACAGGATTTGAACCTGCATCTTTGTGTTTAAGCACATCGCTCTATCATTTGAGCTAATAGGCTTAAATAAAATAATATTATCTTTCCCCATCCTATGATTTGCATTCTTTCTATTTAGAAACATATTAGAGCTAAAGACATCTCATTCACTCCCTCTTGAACAACCATACCATAACTCCAGTTTTGCAACCATTAAGAATATATACAAGACTTAAAAAACACAATAGACTAGGCATGCAGCTAATAGTAAAGGAATATGATATCATCATCACATAATTAACCAATTACTGAATTCTATAGAGAACATACTCTAAAAAGCAAATCGGAATAAATGGTTGAAACCTGCTGCTAAGTTATCCATAAGATCGAGGTTGCCTACCGACATCAGCAACATCAACATCTAGAACATCATAATTCGGTAGCCATATCTGCAAAGGGCATACATAAATATACGACGAATATTAATGTAAATGAGTCTATGTTAAGATCATGTCAAGTATTTTGACTATCATGTTAAGTACTTTGACTAAAAACACATAGGACTTCCAACTTACTCTATGAGAGGATCTCTGTCATAAGGATTTGAACTCTCAAACTGCTAACAACAAAGGTATCTGTAAAAAGCATACATAAAAAGGTAAAATACAGATTCTGCCATAATATGGTAGTAATGATCATAACACATGTACGACGAGAACCCTTCAATCAACCACAAGTTATAATGATCAAATACACAATGCAGTCAATCACCTACACATGCAATTATTGAAGTACTCCAAAATCATACAAGACCTAACATTATTTGACCACCTTTGAAACAATAAAAGAGCTCCCATGACGTGCCAAAGCAAACAACACGACCGGCAACTACCCAATTTTATACATTTTTGTTAGGTAATGTGACACTACCCCAGTGCAATTATAATAACAATGTTATTGCTGCTCTTGTTATAGTACTGCTTATCTTTGAAAGAAGATATCAGTGTAGGTACCTGCATTTGAAGCTCTTGTACAAGAAAGAAATGCCTAGATAGATCGAACCCAGATATGAAGCTGCAAAAATTGCATAAACCAAATAATCATTTACTAAACCTGAATTTCTAGGAGCATTGCCCAATTTAAAATGACAGTAAAGCTGCAAACAAAGGTTGAGATTAAGAAATACATTATTAGACATATTAAAAATATCTACTCATAATCATAATATATCGAGAATGTGGATCTTACGCAAGATGATGGAAGAGAATGTTGCATGAACCGAATAAGCAACGCAGGGAGCGCTCACTCCAACTAGTTTTGTTAGATCAATTCATCGAAAGAGATGGGGTATCAAGGTCGTATCTGCCTACACACGAGAAATTTTAAATTAAATGAAATGAATTAATTTAAATTTGCAAACAAACAATTGATTACTAGATATCCGATATAGACTAATGCATTATTGTTTAAGACTAAAGTTTCTAGGCATGCGGAACCATCATAAATCGCTTAAACAACCCTTTTAGCAGGTCTAGAAAATAATGAAAGATGGACTCTTTACAAAAGTTTAATGAAGTAGAATAGGTTTAAAATGATGTGAACCCCTTTTATAGAAACTTGGTTAGTGATGGCCGTAGATAATTCACAAAGGGGAGACAAATTGGAAGCAAAATTATAAATATGTGGCATCTTACAACAATATTAATGGCATCTGAAGGCCAAAGGTCAAGAGTTATACACTCTGCCTCGTTGTTAATCTACAAGTAAAAGAAATTAAAAACTATAAAGCAACCATCATTGAACTCATACTTAGTAGTTTATTGAACTAAATCAGACATTACCAATACATTAACAATAGGAGGAGGTGCGGCAGAATGCTAATATCAGCGGCAGAAAGCTGCAAAAAGAGTTGAAATATATGAGTTTATGGCAGTGAGGTTAACTGAACAAACTTTCACAATTATATGAATGGGTACGAAGATTCCCTTCTATATCCCAATCTTCGTAGCAAGACCCTCGACAATCCCTGCATTCTTGAGGAACTGGATATATAATAAAATAATTAATCAAAAAGAAGGCATGATACATGAACTGCTCATTTAATTCAAAAGTGAAGGCTAGCAACATAACAATCAAACCAATATCACCAATAAAGCTCAACAAATCAATAACAGATTTGAGCCCTAGAGAAATTAGCACATTATCAAAACAGACTCAAATGACCCAACATGCATTTAAATAGTAGATTCTAATCAATCTCAACAGAAGAAAGACGATTCAACAACCAAATTCGACAACACAAAATCAAAAATAAATATGAGCAATTTTATAAAATCTAATTCAACACTAGCCCTCATCCATTAAATTAGAGGATCGGATACCAAGCAACAAGGTAAAGAGTGATGACATACCTACGGTTGCTTGGTCGGAACCGAAATCAAGAAAATTCGAAGTCGCTTGGATGAAGGCGAAATGAAGCCAATTGGGAGCAGCGGAGACCTACCTTCGGGAAGAGGGAGAAGCGGCATCAGGTGAGACGAACTAAGGGGAAGCAGTGGCTGCGTGGTCAGATTAGGAGAAGGGTCGCGACGAGGTGTCAAACGAGGACTGCGAGCAGAGGTGCGACGATGGCGGTTAGGCGGTGGGTGATGTCGGTGCTCTCAAGATGGGCAGCCTCTCTGGTTCCCCATAGTGGCGATTCCGACAGGGGAGAAGAGGTCGTTTCGGAGAAGCGACGATAAGAGGTACCGGAGAAGGAGGCTAGAACGAGACGAGGCGAGAGAGGAACTCAGATCTGAATGGAGGGCTGGAGAGTAGGTTTTGATATGTGTGTGGATCAAGGCTTTGAAATTTTTTTAAAATAACATTTAACTTCAAAAGATTAGAAGATTTAGAAGATTAGAAATTTAACGAATAAAAAAAAAGAAGATTAGAAATTTAGAATATAAAGTCATTTAATATCATGTATTTTTTATTATATATTTTTTTTCATACATATCAACAAAGTGATATTACATATATAATTCTTGACGTATCATGTATTATACTCAAAAATTAAATATTACTATGAGTTTAATGTATTAATATTTAACATTATAGGCATACAACCTTTTTAGCAATATGAGTGGATTCAAAAATTAAATACAAGTTTAATTTCACTAATAAAATATTAAACTAAAATTTAGGTTTGTTTAGTAGGCTTAAGAATCTTAATATTAATCCACAATAACTAGTTTTTTAGAATTATATATTTTGTTATAAAATAAATATATAATTATTCTTTAACCTAAAAAACATCAAAAAATAATATAAAATATATTCCCAAAATTTATATTATTTATAAACATTATTTTAAAAAATCCTTTAGAATAAAATTAATGATTTTGTTTGACTGAGTTAAAAACCAAATATAAACACGTACTCTTGACACAAATTAGTTAAAATCATGATTATAGATCACATTGAATAAATATAAATGATTGTATTGTAGGGATGAATTTTTAAAAAATGGAGTTAATATATTTTATATTATTTAAATTATATTAAATCATACAAAAAATTCTTTATCGCCAATAAATTTGACATGCACATTTGACATAATTTCCCCAAACATATGACCACAAATTTGGAATTTGTCATGGTTTTCCCCTATAGAAGTAGTGATGATGAAAGTGATATCCCCTCCCTAAATGGTTGTTTCAACGACAACAATATTCCTCATAAAAGATGAACATATGGCGAGGAATTTAAATTTTTCTCGTTAATGACTTTGAGTCATGTTCTCTATTTTTACCCAAGCAATAACGATGAAAATGAAATTTCCTCGCCAACTAATACGTTTATCGACAAATTATTTTCTCGGAAAACATATACTTTTAGCGAGAAATTACAATTTTCGCCACCAATACAGTTGGCGGATTTTACATAATTCTCACCTAACATATAGCAACAAAATTTTAAATTCCTCGACAAATGTATTTTTAGTGATGAATTCATTCCTCGCTAAAAGCTCCAAATTCGTCGTTATTTTTCTCATGGTTTAGGCGACCATATCATGATAACAATTAACGACGAGCCGAAAAATTTGTCGTTGAATGTCACTTTTAGTGAGGAATATAGGTTTCTCTCTAAAGTTTACTCCCCCTTTTATGAGGAACATATATGTTCGTCGCCAAATGCCACATTTACCGAGGAAAAAAATTTTGACACTAAAACTTTTGTCGCTAATAATCCTTTTTGTTGTAGTGGGGTGATGATCCACCCATGTCCCATGGTGAATTGGGTGAAATGAGGGTCCATCTACACACCACCCGAACTATTGCCATCCCTACCCACCATTTTCTACCATTAATGTAATCGTTAACTTTTTCATCAATGTTATGAATGGTTGGATAATTGTTTCTCTCCTTTATAGGTTCGGTGAGTAGTTGTAACTTGTGGCTCAACCTTAAGCTATTAATAATTGGGACTAAAATTTAAATTTGTTGTAAATTAGAATCAATCCAAACACCGAACTTGAGGATAAAGTTAATGATGAATGTTGAGGATAAATTTAATAAATTTGTTGTAAATTAGAATCAATAAAAAACTACTAGTTTTAGGTATGCGCTTTGATTGCCTTAATTATTAATAATTGTGACTAATGTTGAAGGGAAATCTATAGATAAGGTTAATGATGTTTTAGAGAAAGTTGAGGGGTAGAAGATTGATGATGTCTTAGAGGATGTTGTAGTGAAGACTCCTCTTAAGGCTCCTCTCAGTTCTAAGGCTCCTCTCGGTCCCAATACTGTCATATTTGTAACCATAGGCAATGTTGAAATTGATGAAGGGAAGTCTATAGTGAAGGCTGACCTTGTTTCAAGCGATGATGACATTGATGCTAAAGTGGATGACTTTCCAACAAAAGATGATGACATTGCTTTAAGGGATACTAGAGTGATGCAGTTGTTATAGTGCTTAGTGGTGATGATTTTGATGGTGCTGGTGAACGCTTTGAGTGTTTTGATGTGTCGAAAAAAGCACATCCTCAAGTTCATGCTGAAATCAAATAATTAAGGCAATCAAAGTGTATACCTAAAACCAGTAGTTTTCATTTTAGTCTCTATGAAAATGGTAAGAAGGGCAAAATTCCAAAATACATTACTTCAAAGTCTTTATTATCTGAAGATGATCATACCTTTTTGTACTCGTACATCAAAGGGAATAGGTGCTTAGTTTAATACTGACATTTTCTGTAGTTAATTTAATATTTTTGATATGTTGACATTATCTATTTTTGTTTCACATGGATTTTGCTGTGAAAGGGTTCTGAAGAGTCCAAGTAGGTAGAAACAATATAGTAAAGTATAATCTAGAGGGGGGGGGGGGGGAGGGAGGGAGGGATGAATAGAGTATGACAAATTTTCGCAGTTACAATGTCAAGGCCTTGGAATAACTTTCAAGGTCTTGTCAATTCTCCAGGAACTCGTTAAGACACTTTGCGAAACTTAAAATATAAACGCGGAAAACAAATAACATAAAGTAAAGTAAGAACACATAATATGATAACGAGGTTCGGTACGAACTTGGCCTACGTCTCTGCCTAGGGTTCCACAACCCATAGGATTCAAAAGCACTGCTATTTCACTCTTTATGGATCCTAGATACAACCTAGAAGATATGCCCTCTTCTAATACCCTGAAGCCTTACCCGCTTCAATATCTAGTCAAACCAAACCCTAGTGAAATAATAGCCTAGTGAATATATTTGAGTAGAGGTATACTCTTAGGATAACACTTATGACTTGTACAATAACAGTCAAAGAAATCCCTCACAACTTTAAAGATAAACAAAAGAATATAAAGCTCTGAAAGAATGAAGATCGATTACAGTAAGCGTTTCAGTAGATGAACAAGTAAGCTTGTGTGTCTTCACTACAGTCCATCGATCTCTTTTTATAGATGCTGCTTGAGTTTTCGTCTATGGCTATCTTCAAGGGAAGCCGTTTGAAAGTTATCGTTTCAACCACATCTGGAGAAAGAGGGTGAAGGCTTCGAAGATCTTCTTGTAATAACCTAGATACATGAAGATCCTCTCAGCCGATCCACACTCTTTCTAGAAGCAGCTTTCTCCACTCGAATTGGGCTAATCCTGCAAGTTAGTTTAAATAACAACATAGAGGCCCAAAATAATAAAGCCCAAAAGCTTAATACAATTAGATAAAATAGGTTTTGACTTTCATCAATAAAATCAAACCCATATATATATATATATCCATACATGTTATATCCGAGTTTTGTCTTGATCAAGGTGGAGTCAACAATCTCCCCCTTGATGGAAGACAAAACCTATTCGATTGTGTAGGTTAGTATATAAGAATAATATAAGTATCCTACCTGCATATATCATAAGATAATATGTTGGATCATTAAAAGCATAACAAATTTAAAAACAACAAGCAAGCAAGTCTTAAACCAGCGAAAACTGTCAACAGTTATCAGTCATCAGCAACACCCATAGCCATTCTCCCTCTTTTTGTCTTCCAACAACAGGAGGGAGAGCAGAAAAGTTTTGAAGCGAAAGTGTTACGACAGTTTGAAACTAATAGCAAAGGTTTGAGAGAAGAAAAGAGATGAGGTCAGTATCAAGGCCTTGAAACTCAGTCCGAATCATCACTGATATCTTCCACATCCTCCTCTATCTTCTTCCTTGCCGCCCTCTGAGCTCTGATGTCTTGCCAACACTTGCGCTGCCAACGGCTGAAGGAGTCTGCAAAAACCCTGTTCTTCAACATCTCATCAAGCCTGCGATTAGTCTCTTCATCCCTATACTTCTTCACCACTCCAAATTCTTCCACAGTCAGGATGGTTGGTTCGTCATGAGTGGGGCGAAGGATGGGACAATCACAAACCTTTCTCTCACAGTTAAACATGACATTAGTGGCTCGTTCCTTGGTAGTCTGGGCTGCATCCTCAGTGAGTGGCATGATAGATCCCGTAGTAGTGAAGGTCAAGGCATTTAGTAAAAACATCTGATTAATCTTCATGTGAGTGATTGCCAACAGTTCATAGGCTTAATCTAGCTTGTCAGAGAGATCACCTTGAAGATCCAGAACCTCCTGCATGAGAGAGTCCAAGCACGGCTCCAGGTTCTTCAGTCGTTGCTCAAACAAGGCATGTCCAGTGAGGTTTCTGTTTTGAGTGACAGGCTACAAGACCCAATTACCAGCTAGGGTTTTGACAAAACCTAGCCTCTCAAAACAGTGTTTGTCAACCATACCATTATAAACCTGTTGATCCTCTGAAGATGTATCGATCCTAAAGTATTTGAAGATTTTTGGGAGAAGGTTTGCAAAGGGTGAGGGTGTAGCTCTGGTCGAGTTCAGGATATGGGCCATGTGACTCAGAATAATGTTGGGAAGGTTAGGTTCATAGCCATTTAGGACTAGAAAGAGGATTTCAAGAGCTTGATCAGTGAGAAGTTCCTTCGAATCAGCACGAGGAATGATACAACGAACAATGATGGTGAAAATGATTTTGGCTTTAAGGTTCAAGGCACTGTGGGTGAGCTGTTTGATAGAAGGTGTTTCAGGAAGGAGAAACTGCTCTTTGGCCAGTCTAGCACAGTCGCTCCTAGAGGGGTGAGAATCAATACAAACATCTTCGAGGAGGTTGAAGATACGAGAAAGGGTAGAAGCTGTAATGGTTATTTTCTTGCCCTTGACATTGGATTCAAGAAAGGAGGTTGAAGATCAATGGCATCACAACAGTTGATTTTTCAAACATTAAACCCATCTAGCCAAAGCCCAGCCTGCTGAAAATTAGAAAACCAGGAAGTGGGGACTCGGAGATTTACTTAAGGAGATGATCTGGAGGTGTAGGGTCACGTTCAGAAGGTGTAGGGTGCGTTCAGGAGTGAAATCGAGCTCAGACTTGGAGTCGTCGTGGATGAGAGGCTCATTTCCCTTCCTCGAACCAGATTTCTTCTTTCTCTTGCCTGGCGTCTTGACTCTCTTTTCGGACGAGCTCTTGTCCTTCTTGGGTACCATTTAAGCAATTGGAATGGAATCCGAGTCAGAATCAGAGGGAACTTCAAATGGAAACTGTCGTTTCTTTGAAGTGGAATCTGAAGAGCATTTTGATGAACGAGGAGAGAAGAACAAGCGAGTAGATTTGCGAGAAGCCATAGCAATTTTGAGAGAGAGAAGGCGATATGGGGAAGAGAGCATAAAGAGGATTCCAAAAGATGAAAATGTGAAGATGGAGAGAGAGATTGCAGAGCCTTGATATGACCTGAGGGAGTATGGAGTATAAATACACACGCTTCCCTTTTTGAAAACCAAAAGATTCGGAAAGTTGAAAGGTTTTGCAACAAATCCATCAATATCTTAACAGAGAAGATTTTGTGAAAGGAAAAAATGAAAAGTAAAATGATAATAATTTGCAATTTAAATCTTTATGATAACGGATAAAATCAATTCCTTAAAAAATATCTGATTATTTATCTAAAAAGACAATAACCGGATAAGTATGATCCAATGAATATTGATGTTGTCTTTCTCAATGTCAAAACTTTGAATACAATTTCAAAGCCTTGACATTGAACATACTTTATAACGTGGAGGAATTGCTCCCCCTACGATAATGCCTCCTTGTTAAGCATACCAAGCTCCAATCTTATGAAGTTGAACCTGCCCTCAGGCAAAGGTTTAGTAAAGATATCTGCTAATTATAAATCAGTAGAAATAAATGAGATAGAAACATCACCTTTCTCCACGTGATCACGAATAAAATGGTGTCTTACATCATTGTGTTTAGTTCGTGAATGTTGGACATGATTCTTGGCTATTGATATTGCACTTGTATTGTCACATCTTATTGGAATTCCTTTCAAGTGTATGCCTACATCCTTTAGTTGTTGTGATATCCATAGGACTTGAGAACAACACACTCCAGCGGCAATGTACTCAGCTTCTGTAGTAGATAAGGCAACTGAATTTTGCTTTTTGGAGTGCCAACTTATCAAGGATGATCCTAAGAGTTGGCAGCACCCAGATGTGCTCTTTCTATCTACTTTATAACCTGCAAAATCAGCATCGGAATAGCGCACAAGAGAAAATTGGTTTTGTTTTGGATACCAAAGACCTGGATCCTTAGTTCCATTTAAATACCGAAAAATCCTTTTGACAACAATCAAGTGGGATTCCTTAGGGTTAGCTTGAAAACGAGCACACATGCAAACACTAAACATAATGTCTAGCCTACTAGCTGTTAGATAGAGTAATGAACCAATCATGCCACGATATTCCTTTTGATTCACACTTTTACCATTCTCATCATGGTCTAGAGATAGGGTAGAACTCATAGGTGTCTTTGCCACCTTGGATTGATCCATGCTATACTTCTTAAGGATATCCCTGGTACATTTTCCTTGGTTAAGGAAAATTCCTTTCTCCGATTAATGAACTTGTAATCCAAGGAAGAAGGTTAGTTCACCCCTAATACTCATCTCAAACTCCCTGCATATGATGTCTGAAAATTCTTTGCAGAGAGAGTCGTTAGTAGCACCAAATAATATATCATCGAAATAGATTTGAACAATTAATAAATCATTTCCCCTTGTTTTGACAAACAAGGTTTTATCAATCAAACCACGTTTAAAGCCATTTTTCAAAAGATACTTTGACAACCTTTCATACCAAGCCTTTGGAGCTTGTTTCAAACCATAAAGAGCTTTGTCTAACTTGTAGACATAGTCTGGAAATTCTTTACTTTCAAAACCGGGAGGTTGTGCCACATAAACTTCTTCCTCTAGAAACCATTTAAAAAGGCACATTTGACGTCCATTTGAAAGATTTTTATACCCATAAAAGAGGCAAAAGCAAGTAAGATATGAATAGCTTCAAGCCTCGCTACGGGAGAAAAGGTCTCCTCGTAGTCAATACCTTCCTCTTGGATGTAGCCTTGAGCCACAAGTCTTGCCTTATTTCGGATAATCTTACCATCTTCATCCAGTTTGTTTCAAAAGACCCATCTTATTCCGATGATCGATTGATTCTTAGGTCTTGGCTTGAGAGTCCGGACTTGATTTCTTTCAAACTCATTGAGTTCACTTTGCATGGCAATAATCCAGTCTGTCTCTTGAAGTGCTTTGGTCACCTTTTTGTGTTCTACAAGAGAAATAAATGCATAAAAGGCACACAAATTCTTTAGGCTAGTTCCAGTTTGAACACAAGATTTAGGGTAAGAGAGGATATCCTTAGTAGGGTGAGACGATGCATGCTTGAATTTCCTTCTCTTAGATCCTTGATCAGATTCATAGTATACTGGTTTATTCTCAAGGCCTTGATGTTCATTCCCGTGGCTTGACTCGGGTTGTTCTTCAGTTCTGCTGCTCAGGTCAAGGCCTTGAAAAAGTTGCTTAATAGCCTGAGAGAGTTCAGCAGTGTCTTGAATCGGTTCCTGCATATTTTGCGCTTTTCTGGTCTTTTCTTTTTCTACTTCATCTTCATTAGATCCAAGATCATCATATTGATTCAAGTTAAGATCTGCAAAACTTTCACTTGGAACACCATTGTTACTCTCATCAAATACAACACGTATGCTTTCTTCAATAATTTTAGTGCGCTTGTTGAAGATTCTATAAGCTTTGCTATTTGAGGAATAACCAAGAAATATACCTTCGTCGCTACATGCATCAAATTTTCCAAGGTTATCTTTTCCATTGTTATGGACAAAACAAGTACGTTCAAAGGGTTTAAAATACGAAATATTTGGTTTTCGTCCTTTAAATAATTCATGAGGAGTCTTTTTCAAAATGGAGCGGATTAGGCATCTATTTAAAATGTAATTAGCAGTATTAACAGCTTCAGCCCAAAAGTGTTTGGGTAAACCATTCTCTAAAAGCATAGTCCTAGACATATCCTCTAGGGTGCGGTTCTTTCGTTCCACCACCCCGTTTTGTTGAGGCGTTCTAGGTGCAGAAAAATTGTGAGAGATGCCATATTTTGCAAATAAAAAATCAAACTGAAGTCGATCAAATTCCCTACAATGATCACTTCTGATTGAAACAACAGGAACATTTTCCAAAGCTTGTAACTCCTTACAAAGTTTAGAAAACTCCTATAAAGCTTCTGATTTTTCTTTTAAAAATGAAATCCATGTAAAAAGAGAGAAATCATCAACAATAACTAGGATGTATTGCTTTCTCTTAGGAGATTTGACATGCATAGGTCCACACAAATCCATATGTAAGAGTTCAAGGGGTCTACAAGAACTTACATCCTTTTTGGGCTTGAAAGAGCTTCGAGTTTGTTTACCTCTAGTGCAGGCATTGCACAATTCGTTACCTTTGAAGCTTAGATCAGGTAATCCTCTGACCAGATTCTTTGTTAGGAACTACTTTATAGTGAGCATGTTAATATGCCCTAGTCTTCTGTGCCAAAGCTTTGGATCATCCGTCAAGGCCTTGAGGCATTTTAAGTTTGTTCCAGCCACTTGACCAACATTTACAGCATAGAGGCTATTTAACCGATGGGCCGTAAGCACAAGGTATCCTGTATTTTCATCACGTACTTAACACTTTTTCCCGTCAAAACATACTCTGTTGCCCTTGTCACATAATTGAGGGATACTAAGCAAGTTATATTTTAAACAATCAACAAGATAGACATCTTTAATATAATTGTTGGGATCATCCCCAACTTTATCGATGCCAATGATGTCACACTTCCCTTTATCACCAAGCGTTATGGTTCCAGTGGATTGCTTCTTTAGCTCATGGAATATGGTCTTCTTTCCACTCATATGTCTTGAACATCTACTATCTAAAATCCATTTATGCTCCTTCGTCTTGGTGATATCCTGCAAAACAACCAACCCTCAACCTTTTCGACTAGACCAATATACAAGTTTGGAATCGTGATTAGGATAGACCATGTTAGGTGGTCTTGTCCCTTTTGGAACCCAAACCTGTTTGTCCTGTTCATTAAACAGTAAAGGAAAAGTATTGCGAATAATATATGGATTCTTTCTTCTAAAGGGGTAGGTTTCCTTAACGTGTCCCTTTCTGCAACAAAAGAAGCAAGTTGGGGTACACCAGTTCCCTTTTGCCTTTACAAAAGTGGTAGAGGATTTCTTTGGAAAATTTTGGTTGTAGCCAATACCACTTCTGTTGAGGGAAGTCTGTTGTTCACCTAACATCTTATCAAGAGTGGCTTTGGAGTGGGTGAATTGAATGAGAGCTACCTGCTGATCTCTACACTTCTCATCTAGCTTGATCTTTTCACTCTCTAATTTACTGTAATAGCTTATCAGAGAAGAAAGATCCTTTTTGAGATCAGAATTTCTGATTCCAATGTCTTGACTTTAATGTCAAGGGCTGTTTGAGAAGTTTTGAGATTTTTCATCTCCAGCGACAATACACTCAATCTTTTCTCCTGATCCAAAATCCTTTCTTTCAAAGATTTAGTATCATCAACATAGTTTTCCTCATTGGCAATCATATTTTTCAAAAATTCAAAAAGAACAGCAGTAGGACTAAAGATTAAATCTCTTACAACTGCCTCAAGGTGACGTCTGGGAGTTTCATCATGATCGTCCATTAAGCATAGATTTGCTTGCTCATCCTCTAAGTCTGATTCACAGGATGAGTCTAAGTCACTCCATGATGCCACCATGGCTCTCTTCTTCCAATCACTTTTCTTGTGTTTGTTCTTTCTCTTCAGAGGGCATTCCTTCACCGGATGGTCTGTATCACCACATTCAAAACAAAACAATGTTTTAGTCTTCTTATTATAATTTGAGGACTTACCTTTGTACATTGAAGGTCCAGAGTATTCTCTGTTTGAGAATTTTTTTTTCATCTTGAGAATCCAAGCAAGTCCCCTTGTGATCAGGGCAAAGGGATCTTCCTCATCATCATCACTGTCAGTATCCTCGGAAGGCACTTGTTCCTTCTTGGCTTTGAGTGCTCGATTCTTTGTGTTCGAGGGCAGATCACCATCTTTTTCATTGAGAATCATCTCGTGTGTGATTAACTTTCCAAGCAAATCATCGAGAGGCAATTATCTGAGGTCTTGAGCTTCTTCGATGACCGTCACTTTTGGCCACCACTTGCTTTTAAGCAAGCTCCTCAGCAACTTTCTGACTTTTTCTTCATTTGAAAATGTTTTCCCAAGAGAGTCCAGGTTGTTCACAATTTGCGTAAATCGAGTGAACATCTCTTTAACAGTCTCATCGGAATTCATTTTGAACAGCTCACACTGTCGATGAAAAATGCTGATCTTGGTCTCCTTGACTTGACTTTTTCCTTTATAGGTAACAACCAATTTGTCCCAAATTTCTTTAGCACTCCTGCAAGAAGAAACTTGGTTAAATTCATTTGCATCTAAACCACAGTAAAGCAGATTCATGGCCTTATAATTTTTGGCCACACTCTCCAAATAAGTTTGGTTATATTCGCTTTCTTCTTTGGCCACCGTGGCTCCTGAAGCGGTTGTCTTCATTGGAACTTTTGGTCCATTCTTGACAATGTCCCAAAGTTCCAGATCTTGATCTATAATGAACAGCTGCATCAGTGACCTCCAGTGCACAAAGTTGTTTCCAACAAAGAGAGGAGGGCGATTAGTAGATCTTCCTTGAGCAAAGCCTTCATCCCCTATAGTAGACATGGTTACCTCATAGATAGTAATATCAATAAAGACTTGAGTTAGGCTTTGATACCAATTGAAGAGTCTAAGTAGGTAGAAACAATATAGTAAAGTATACTCTAGAGGGGGGGGGGGGGGGGGGATGAATAGAGTATGACAAATTTTCGCAGTCACAATGTCAAGGCCTTGAAATAACTTTCAAGGTTTTGTAATTGAACTCAAGGTCTTGTCATTTCTCCAGGAACTGGTTAAGACACTTTGAGAAACTTAAAATATAAACGCAGAAAATAAATAACAGAAAGTAAATTAAGAACACACAATATGATAACGAGGTTCGATACAAACTTGGCCTACGTCCCCACATAGGGTTCCACAACCCGTAGGATTCAAAAGCACTACTATTTCACTCTTTATGGATCCTAGATACAACCTAGAAGATATGCTCTCTTCAAATTCCCTGAAGCCTTACCCGCTTCAATATCGAGTCAAACCAAACCCTAGTGAAATAATAGCCTAGTGAATATGTTTGAGTAGAGGTATACTCTTAGTATAACATTTATGACTTGTACAATAACGCTCAAAGAAATCCCTCATAACTTTAAAGTTAAACAAAAGAATACAAAGTTCTGAGAGAATGAAGATCGATTGCAGTAAGCGTTTCAGTAGATGAATGAGTAAGCTTGTGTGTCTTCACTGCAGTCAATCGATCTCTTTTTATAGATGCTACTTGATTTGTCGTCTATGGCTATCTTCAAGGGAAGCCGTTTGAAAGTTATCGTTTTAACCACATCTAGAGAAAGAGGGTGAAAGCTTTGAAGATCTTCTTGTAACAACCTATATACATGAAGATCCTCTTAGCCGATCAACACTCTTTCTAGACGCAGCTTTCTCCACTTGAATTGGGCTAATCCTGCAAGTTAGTTTAAATAACAACATAGAGGCCCAAAATAATAAAGCCCAAAAGCTTAATACAGATAGAATAGGTTTTGACTCTCATTAATAAAATCATATATATATATATGTATGTATGTATGTATGTATGTATATCCATATATCCATATATCCATATATGTATCCGGGTTTTGTCTTGATCAAGGTGGAGTCAACATGTTCGATGGTGTTTTGAGTTATCATTGGGAGAACAAAATGGATGAAAGGCACAATAAGTATATATAATTTATATGTATTCTATTTTCAATGTAAAACATACTGGTCTTGATGATAATCTACTAAAATATGTGCAATATGCATTGTCAATATATTGGGGAAGCGTTGTGTCATATGCGGATGCAAATATCACAAGAGTCTTTGGAATTTTGAGATGTTTGTTATTTTGGATTGGGAGTTATATCAGTATTATTTATCTAAAGTATTTGGTTCATATGATGTAGCATCTGATGTGAACCACGATATTGCAAAATATTTTATTGAGTTATATCTTACTGACTTTGGAAAAGATTGGGGCAATGCAAAGAGGATATCTACATGACCTTTCAATATTAAACATAAGCATTGGATTGCTCTAGAAATTAACATTGAGGAAAGGAAGGTCATGGTCTATGATTGTAACACGTACATTGTTGATGATGAGACGCTGAAGGAATGTTTGTGGGGCTTAGCCGTGTGGTTGCCTCATCATTTGTGGAAAAGTGCAATGTACCAAAACTTTGAAGGGGTTGGTTCTGCAGGCATTTCTTGACCCCCGAGGCCTCCCTTTTTATCAGACGCTTGAAGATAAGGCTGGGTGGAGGTCATTGTCATAGATGTTATTGGAAGCTGTGTATGAAGATGAAATTTCATACGGGGGATAGGGTGTCGTCGATGTCAGTCTATGACAAATCCATCCAGAATGGGTGGGTGTCTTCAGCGGGTATCGGAGTACAGGAATTGACATACGCCTCAACCTCATGGACACAAGGAATCCCGTAACAAACCCTCCAATGTCGGTCCGTGCATTCCGGAGGAATGTTTTGGTTTATGACATCCTCCCACAACTTGTATAGGTAGTTAAAGCACTTCTTCGAGAGTAAAGACTTCACCTGATCAAAAAGGTTGACCTTATGCGCACTCGTTGGCCATTTGAAGCATTCGATCTCCAACGTAGTCTGCAGCTTATGCAGTTGGCAATCATTGACTCTGTGAATAGCATCTACCACAACGTAGAAGTCGCCAGTCGATGAGTGAAGTGCCTCCTTCAGAACCTTGTGTTGATCCTCAACTCTGTACATAGTTTCACGTAAACATCGAGAAGTTCATACAACTAAATGTTTGATGATAAAGCATACTATAATAGGGGATAGAAAGGAGAGTGTACCTGTTTGTTATACGCGTGCTGAAATGTAGAACATTATCTGTGTAGCATCGTACGAGGTTCCTTCTGTATGGAAGCCACACCATCTCTAAATACGCCATCACACCTGGGCATGGGTGCCATCTCTTGTGTAGCGCCCGACAACGTTGCTGGAATGATTCCTCCGTCTTCGATTGAAACAAACCCCAATAGGTTCTCTTGAAGATGCCAATGTAGCTTAAATTCTTTGTGCTTTTGAGTGCAGCTTCCTCGCATTTTCTCGTGACATGTAACCAGCAAAGGAGATGATGCACGTTGGGGAAGACAACATTTAGCGCTGCCAAGAGACCTAGCTCCCAATCAGTTATAATAGCTTGAGGCTGAGTAGACCCAAGCAAGATCTGAATCTGACTCAACACCCAAACGTATGTGTCTTCGTTTTCGTGCGACATGAAAGCATAGGCGATGCAGTAGTTATGGCTCGAGGTGTGAATCCAACCACCTCGCACAATGGAATCCCATATCTGCAAATGTAATTTTGTTGCGTGTGCAGTATTTTATAATTGACTGTATATGTAATAATTTAATCGTAGTTGATTGACTTACGCATTTGTTTTGTACGTGCTGTCCATTATAATGACGTAATGGAACCTTTGGAGTAGCCGTACCCCGACCGGGTGCGCTAGGAAGAGGTCGCTCAAGATGTCGTTGTCATCTGGATGTCGTCTAAACTCGTAGTAGTAACCTCTTTTCCGTAGACGATGCAAAGTATCTTGGGTCATCGTCTGACTCCCCCTTTCTTCGGCGGCCATCTTGTTAAGCGTGTTAGTAAGGGAACGCGATGATGTGACGCTGTTGCATCCAACTGCCTCAAACCGTATCCAATGGCTTTTGGAGGAGTACCAATTTCCTTCATCCACCTAGCCATCTTCTTTTCTCCATCCGTCATCCTTCCGGCGTACGCGTAGCCTTCAACATTGTGGGAAGTTGGTGGTTATGCGTTCCGTGGGTTACAGTCATCACCCACAGACCCGGCGACCCTTTATTCCCGTGTAGAGAAAAGAGACAACCGTTTATCTTGCTTTGAGTGCTCCGGAGCTTCTTCTCGCGTGGTCGGTACTCCCCGCTTTATTACTAAAACCATGCATTATTTCAGACCCAATTCTTTGAAATGTTTAACCATTTCGTTATGATCATTCCAAGTCCTTGTTTCCGTGAAATCAGATGTAAAATCTGGAAACTATAATCACCAGATTCAACAAATTAATAAAACGTATGCCATGACTAATACATAATGAACTATGATGAACGTATTTGTACTTGGGTTGGACGTGATTGAGAATCATTGCGTAGACCGGGCTGCACAACGTTGAGACGTTGATCCTCTTGCGATTCGTCCATTGCGACACTAGCTTTCTTGTAAGGCGAAATCTGTTTTCTGGATTTTCGGCTTTCCGCCGCTCTTCTTCAAATAGGTGTGGTTGGTGTTGTTCTTAAGCTGCCCACGAGGGACGCATGTGGTCAAAGACGTTCAAGTATGCACGTGGTCAACGGCGTGCATACTTGCACTTGGTCAACGACGTGCATCTCCGCCCTAACCCTAAAACCCTAATGAAACCCTAACACTAAAACCCTAACCCTAACGAAACCCTAACCCTAAACCGAACCCTAAACCCATGATTGGGACTTGTCACTCGGGTTTCTGATTCTCTACGTCTGTATCACGGTTTTGTAAATAAAAGTGGCGACGTATGTAATCATTTAAACACATTTAACGCAAATATCAATAATAATAACAAAAAAAACATAATAATAACATAAAAAACCATCACATACAGACACTGGACACTAGATTTCATACAGACACTATACATTCTTCTGTAAGTGAGCGCTCAACGTCTCCAACAGCTCGTCGCACAGGTCGTCGAACCGAGGAATGCCTGCCAAGGCTGTAGATGCCCAAGGATATACTGAATCCGCTCCTCTCGGTTGGGAGGGATATGTGCGGGGTGAGGCAGGTCCACCCATGGATCCAAGGTGATCGGGTGGATGGGCGCAAGAGGGCCCTCAGCCGGTACCGTCGTGGACAACATATAAGGCCGGATCTGAGATGCGTACCACGCCATGTAGTCCGCGGTGACACCGCCCTAGCAATCTTCGCTGGTCCGCCTGTGCTCACCCATCGGGTAGAAGCGAGCGTCCTCCTGGCTGTCCCACTTGTCATGTTGAGCGGCGAAAGTGGCGACGTACTTCTTCTCCAGGCTGGTGTCGCGGATGACCTGCCTCGGAGGGATGACGTCCTGCATGACTCCCTGGACCCGACCAAACTGCCGAAGACACCGATCAGGCATATATGGCTCCTCCTCCCCGCAGAAAGTAATGGTGCCGCGATAGGTGGATGACCGGTATTCGCCGACAAAGTCCAAATCACGTCCAAAGAGCATCCAACAAACCTACGAAGTATAGTTTTTAATATTAAGTCACATCAACGTACATATTATATTTTATTAATAGTGTCGGACACATACCTCATCGATGGTCAGCCGATCGACGACCTACCGCATATGTCGAACCCGCTCGTGCTTCCCCGCATCTGTCATTCGGGTAGGAGCCTTGGGAGGCTCGAACTTGCCATACCACCGTGGATCCGCCATTCTAACCGGGTCGGCGGACAGCTCACCACGGAAGCGTGGGAAGTAAGCCCAGATCCAAGCTTTCAAATAACAAAAAAGTGGTTAGATTGAAAGTAAAAATTTAGTAAAGTGAAACAATATAAGTTCGGCTCGTACCTGCAGTAAAGACGTGCATCTATCTAAGCCCTTTGCCTCTGTGCGGGTAGCCTCTCCCAGGCCACTGTACAGACAAGCAAGGGCACCTGCACCCCATGCGATGTTGGCCACTCGCTGGATGTCCCAAATGAGGACAAACATCCGGAAGCCGACCTGGCTCTGCGACTTGTCAACAAACAGAGTCGCGGCGAGAGCGGTGGCTAGGTACGCCAAGGCCAAATATCGCTGTCAGTCCGAGTCATCTGTTGTCACCGGACCTCCTATCCAGTCGGCGTCAATCGGCCCATGCCTCTCGATCCATCTCCCTGTTAGTAGTGGCACGGGGTATCCTCCAGCTCGCTTGTACGCCTTCAGCATCAGGACGTCAAGTTGATAGTACTCGGCGACAGTGGGGTGCAACTCCACGTTGGTCAAGGCCGACAGTTAAGCATCTTCGTCAATCTGCAGCCCTAGCAAGCAAGCTACGTCATGTAGCGTGATGGTCATCTCGCCCCATGGAAAATGGAAGGAGCTGGTCTCGGGATGCTAATGCTTGATGAACCCTATCCCGTCAACACCCTCCCAATGCAGACTCTGTAGCTGTGGGATGCCCGTGGGTATCAGCTCCTACCACCAGGTCCCCGGGCCCTCGTAAACATAGGGGTCAACCTCTGCCAAATGAGTCGCCCGATGGTGGATCTTCAGTAGGGGAAGAACCATGGTCCAATCACTCCATATCTGGTACGCTCGGTGGTGCCTATATGACACCGCGATGGTAGAAGCGTCTACGACGCCGACTCGTGATCGGGACCCTCCTCCACCGCCGACGCATCCACCTCCGGCACCTCCACCGCCGGCGCCTCCACCTCCGGCGCCTCCACTTCCACAACACCACCTCCACCCCCAGCCTCCACTGCCCCACCATCACCTCCACTGCCAGCCTCCACCGCCGGCGCCTCCAACGCCACACCACCATCTCCACCCTCATCCTCCACAGTCGGTGCCTCCACAACCACCCTAGCCTCCTCCGTCGCATGCACCTCCACCTCTACCGAGCCACCATCCCCTCCACCTCGGACCCTCACGCCTCCTCCATCTTTGTCATCGTAATCGTCATCTCCGTCTCCATCTCCGTCATGCTCTCTCTGTCTCTCTGTGGGAAATGAAGAGCCACGTTTTCTCCTTCTTTTTTAGACGTGGTTGCACGTCGAAAATAACGTGCAAGTGTGCACATCTGTTTTAACGTGCAAGTGTGCACGTCTAATTGAACGTGCAAGTGTGCACGTCATTAATAACGTGCAGTTATGCACGTCTATTTGAACATGCATTTCTACACGTTCAGCAACACGTGATTGCACGTAGCCACGCCTTGGTTTTTCTCATCTTGCATGTTTTTTGGACGTGCACTCATGTTCATTATAACGTGCATGCACGTTATTTTGAACGTGGTCATTTGCGGTGTATTTAGTTTCCGCGATATGGGATTTTACTAATTAATGAAGATGAAATCATGGAGTATTAAGTTATACGAAATTATGATGATAAAATACAGTTATACATATAAAAGATGACAAACTACAATCATTTGTAAAGATCGGATTATGCAATCATGAAGTTTATGTTTGGTAGTTGGGGACCAATTGATAATGCATCTTTTTTTTTGAAGCAGATAAAGATTAGGCTGGACGATCCTGAAGCGATTATGGAATTTCACCTATACTTATTACCTCAAGGTGGCGACAAAAGTCCTTTAATATCTGTCGTATTATATGATAATACTTAGTTTCGCGATCAAATGGTTCTTTTATTGTTGAGTGTGATCTTACAGGTGTCCAAGGTTCGCGATCGGGTATATTTACTGTTCAATCGTCGTCTTTAGAGGAAGTTTGCTTTGATGATGTGTCCTTCCTAGAAAGGCTACTTGTCTGATTCAAGGATCTAAAGAGCTCAGACCTAAGGGTTTTATGTCAAAGGAAGTTGCAGAGCTCCTTTTCTTATCTCTTCTTTCAGATCCCCTTTCTTATGGGCATTAGGGGGTATATATAGTAGTAACCAAGCGAGCAACTGGCTGGTGACCTCCTGGTTTATGTAGGGGACACGTGTAGCTCATGCCCTCATGCCACCAGTTTAGGGTAGCTACACGTGGCGATATTGGAGGAGAGGTGCTTCACCAGCGAGCTGCTTGCCCTTCTAAGGGAGTTTTAGTTGGTCTTGGAGCTTCCATTCACGATCTCGATTTTGAGGGGCGACATTCTCAGTCAGACCCGAGCCTTAGCTTTCGTGAATTGAGAAAGCTCTGATCGCGGTGATATAATCTTTAGTGTGTACATAACTTTCGTATGTATATGATTTTTGCGTGGGGTAACCCATTTATGACGTTACACCACCATAAAAAAGGGGTTATTTTTCATGGCATCGTCATATCTCCTCGGGACTAGATCGCGAGGAAAATTGACACGCGATCAAGTCTCGATAAAAAGCGATGCCTCCTTTTTCCTTAATGGGGGAACATGAGGCTTGTGTGGAGATGGGCTTGGGCATTCAAGCCCAATAAGTTTATGGGTTATCAGAGCGGGAACCGGTACGGTCCCACAGAGACTTACAAATAGGGTTTTTACTTCCTTTATCTCGTCATTTCATTTTATCTTGAATTGGAAGGAGAGAGAGAAAGAGAGGAAAAAGATAGGTGGTCTTTCTGGAAATAAGAAGACGTTGCTTGGATCTTTTGGTTCAGTGATTTCGGGTGCAGTTACCCCCCATATTGGAGCTTCTTCTTTGATCGGTTCCTCCATTTCGAAGTAAGTGGCCTTCGATCCTGTTTCTTTTTTACACTTTTCGCCATTTTCTATCTTTGGGTTTTGTTTCCACTTTCGGTTTTCTTCGTCTTTTCCCCTGATTTCTTCTGGATTTTGGGGTAAAAGGGGAAATTCTCTTTTTTAGAGGGGTTGCTTTTGGAGAGGGGATGTAAGAAACCCCCTCCTTTGGTGGAGGAAAAGATGAAAAGAGTGGTGTTTAGGGGCGGTTGGACCGGTGGCTCTTGGTTCCCTTCTCGGATTTCATGATCGGACCACCCTGGGTACGGTGGGTGAAGGTTGATCAGGTGGCAGTTCTCCGATGGGACAAAAAGCAAAATCTTTGGGGATCTTCTACTATATTTTCTTTCGGGGACGCTTTGTTTTCTATCTTGTTAAAAGGGATTTTTAGGAAGGAAAAAAGGCGTTTTCCAGCCGTCATTCCTTGGGAAAAGAGTCTTTTCATTGTCTTTTCAAGGGGGCGTGTGAGGCGCCAATCTAACCCTCAAAGGGCTTTTTGGCGCCATTTCTTATCTAATCGCGATTTTGAAAAGACTGCTTTTCCTGTGTTTGATTTTCATTCTTCGCGTCTTTTCAGGGAGTTTGTTTCTTAGAAAGGTCTTTACTTTTTTAGGAAAAATAGACAATGTCATCAGCAAGCGACATCCAGAATATGAGCGTGGGGGATGTAAGAGAGGAATTCAACACATCAAGGACTTCACATTCGTCGCGCGTGAAAAATGACTCAGGGGCCACGACGCCCTCCATTCGTATTCCCCCACTTAAGTTGGAAGAAAGCAGGGGTAAAAGAGAGAAGGCATCATTGTTAAAAGGAAAAAATAGGGCCCCCCTAGCTAGATCGTTTAAGCAACCTCTATCGAAAAAGGATCCCGCGTATTACCATATATCCGAATCTGAGGATGGTCATGGTAAGCGAAGAAAAGTTGCTTGTGACGGGAAGAAACATAAGGAGATTCGCATGGCACCCGGGGATTTTTCCATGCTTCCTTACAATGTTGAAGAGTTCGCGACTAATAGTTTCTGTGAAGGTTATACCCCTTCTAACCCTCCTCCTGTCCCTTCCGTTCTTGAGGAGCGGGTAGTGATGTGTGCGCAAATTGCCATATTTTCTATGCACATATAAGTCCATTTTATCGTCATTCGCATACATATTAGTGGGGAATACATGGGATTAGTGTAGTTTGTGCTTTATTGTCAAATATATGGGTCTGCACGAGTTTGTGCTTTATTGTCAAATATATGGGACACAAGGTGAGGAGTCCGAAGTACTAAGTATCCGGGGCCATTCATGACACCCATGTTTGTGACTCGCGAAAAGGCAGTGCTAAGGTTAGAGAGGTAAAAGCATTATACTGAAAAAAGCATTGAGCGATGTGTGAAAGGTGAGACATTAGGAAGAAGGAATGTGGAATGAATGTTTTGGAAAGAAAGTTTTATTTCCCCGAATTTAATACCACATGGACAAATATTAGCCCACCTTTAGCCTTTTACCAATCTATTTCTCATAAGCTTGAAAAAGTCCTCTTGATTATTAATGCTATGTCACTGAAATTGTTTTATGCATATAAACCTCCTTTTAGGAGTATGAAATTGCTTTTATTGCACAAGCATGGATTTGGTGGACATAAGTACCTTATCGAGGATGGCAATTGATTGTAGGGATATATGAAAAATGAATCTATGATGTTGAGGGTTTACTTTCTTCCTCTGAATGACCATTAAAAGTATTGCTTGGGGACAATCAAGCTTAAGTATGGGGTGTTTGATGTGCGCACAAATTGCCATATTTTCTATGCACATATAAGTCCATTTTATCATCATTCACATACATATTAGTGGGCAATACATGGGATTAGTGTAGTTTGTGCTTTATTATCAAATATATGGGTCTACACGAGTTTCTATATGATTTCGCAGAAAACGGGATGAAAATGGACAGATTTGGAGAAGCGGAAAAAGAACTCGAAGTCTTCTGAAGAGGTCGAAATCGACTGAAGAACCTCGACATCGAGTGCAACAGAGACACAAAAATCGAGCAAGAAGTGAAACAGAGCATCTCGACATACAAAGGTCGATATCGATGTATGATGGTCGATATCGAGTGCCTAGATCGAGCTAATTGATAGAATTCGAGTGCCAATCTGAGTAGAAGAAGGGGAGCTCGAGATAGAGAAAAGAGGAGGTCGATATCAATGTTTTCCAGCAGAGAAGTCCGACTCAGATTTTGATAGAATTCTATCCGAAGCTTGCACGTCTATCCAAAAGTCGAGATTTCCTATCTTCAACGTCAGAGCTATCACTTGAGCTGTTTTACCATGAAGTTTTAGTTTTACTTTATTTAAGTTTTATCTTAGAGAATAAAGATAAAGTTTCGAACCTTTGGATAGAAAAGTTTGATATCTATATCTAGAGGCCGTTAGGGCTGAGTTTAATCATCCAAGCACAGCAAGTTTTAGTAGTTTAACGCAAAGAATTTGTAGAAAGAAAGAGAGGAGGCCGAGTTGAGGTTAGTGGAAGCAAGAGCGGAATTGGCTTGGTTCGGTTGTAATCTTTCTTTCGGAGTTTTAATCAAAGTAGTTTTCTTTCAATTATGATGATGAGTTGCATGATGAGAAGCGAGTAGTCAACCCACTTCTAGGGTCGGGGTGAGCCCGACGACAGCGATGTAGGGTAAGTGCATCAAAGGTATGACTTTTATACGATTTCGTCTTCTATCCTATGCATGATCCTTTGCGAAAGTTAGGGAGATTCATTATTTGCATTATTGAAGTGAAAGCCACTCATATTGTGAACTTGGATTACTCATGAATTGGATAATAACTCTTAGGAATTATGCGAGAGCCTCTAATCACCTAAGTGTTGGTAAGGAAAGTAATTTGACGGAAAGACATTAAATTTCATAACTTTACCATCATACCTGCATTGTTATCGTTGTGGCATGAAACCCCGACTTTGGAAGCTTTTAGTTAATTGAATTTATATAAAAAGTTTAAGTTTTGATTTCTGATCATCCTTCTTTACCATTCTACGCTCTTTGGACACTTTTCCGACAATAGGTTACGCAAAACAGTTTCTGTGACAAACATCGGAATTGACTGTATAGGTCGATATCGAGGACTAACGTCAATATCGAGGTCTGTCTCAATGTTGATCTGTGTTGCTTTTTTCTTTTGCAGGAACTTTGCTGGAAATCGACTAGAATTGAGGTCGATATCGACCAGACACATCGATATCGAGTGTCTCCTGAGGTCGAAAGTTTGATCGTGATTTCAACAAGGGAAGCGCTGACATACCTCCTCGTGGATTCCATCCTGAATTACCCTACTACTGCATCGGGGGGGATTCTTGTATTATTTGATTGATAAGGGAGTTAGCATAGTTGTGAATTATATTTGAATATTTGAATCGCACCTCCCGCCCGTCGAAGAGGTAGCCCCTACAACATCGGAGACTAGGGGAGAGGTATCTATTTTAGAGCCCACGCACTTGCATCTGGCAGCCCGTGCTTTTCCTTGGCCTGTTGGGGTGGAATTAGTTTTGCCTTCTGTGAGAGGGGGTTGCTTGAACATATACCCTAATCATCTGGTGGTTCATCTGGAGAGTTTACTTCAAGAGTTTCGTCTCCCTTTGCCTAGACTTCATGCAAAATTTCTGGGGAAAATTCGAGTGTGCCCAGCTCAGGTTTCCTTTAACGTATGGATGTTTTTAGCCTTTTACACCATGCGATGTATAGCTTTAAAACAAGAGATGTCGTTAGACCATCTGTTTACGTTTTCATCCCTTAGGCATGGGAAAGATGGGTTGGTGTCCGCGTCTCTCAGTGGCGATATGGTAACGAGACTGTCGAGTAGTCCCGGATGGAGGAAAAAATGGTTCTTAGTTCGCGATCCTTCTGAGGCTATTTTAAACTTTAAAACCAGACCAGGCAATTACCAGGCCCCTCCCAAGAACAGGACCGCAGCGACTGATCAATGGAAGGTAATGTTCGGATATGGAAAGAAAATGGGCAAGCATAGTTATAAGGAGTTCATAAGTCCTGCTCGTCTAAAAATGGCAAGACTCAGCCTCCCACATCCTCGGGGTGGGTATTCAGTGTTTCCTTTAACCCGCGATGCATTATAACTTTCTTTCCCTTGTATGCGAAGATAAGTATTCTTACCTCAATCTACACCCGTATATATCATGCTTCCTTTCTTTGGCAGGTATACTGGATCTTACTAAACTCTCCACGGGAGCTTTAAAAGAAAGGAAGACCTCAAAATCATCGGCTGCCGGTGTTTTAACCGTAGCTCGCGAAATTGCTCTGCCTCTAGTTCCTGCCGAGAGTCGTCCCACGGAGGACGTAGCAAGCACCCTGCCCGTCCTTGATTTGGATCAGAGTCCGATCAGAGATGATGAGCTTCTAGTCCAAGCAATTGGCAAGAAAAGAAAGGCAGGGGAGAAAAGACTAGGCATGCCTTCATTAGAAGAGCCTCTCACTCAGTTTGGGATAGCCATATCAGGCTATCGGCAACCCGGTTTCACAGCGATCGACTATCAAAAACTTGCTCTTCCCACGAGGAGTTGTCCGGCTGAAAGGGATTATCTTTGGGCTCTCGCGGACGAGGATCTGGCCGACCAAGGGCAGAAGGCCGTGGGTTGGGTAAGCTTAAATTGCTCTTTTTGCTTCGTTATGAAACATTCACTTCCTTTGGATTTTCCCCTTTTCACATGTCTTATTGTTTGATTATTAGTACAATCTCTATTGGGAAGAAGTGATGAGACGTCTGAAGCAGTATGGCGATCGTGTATCTCAGCTGTAGAAGGAAGTAAAAATCCTTCAAGTTAAGTTATCCAAGCTGAAAGATGCAGAGATGCAAGAAGGGACCATCAAGAGTTTGCAGGATGCTTTGGAGAAGACCGAGAAGGAGCTTGAGAAGGTGAAGGGGGAGCTAGATCTTTCAAACGTAGAGTCCATGAATTTGAGGGAAAAGAATGCAGAAAGTGCTTCACGGATTTCAACCTTAGAGAGTCAACTGCGTGGGTTGGAGGAGGAGTTACAACGTGGGCGCGATGACTTGTCTGCCATTAAGGGGGAGCTGGAGAAGTATATAACCGACGATGGTGTTCATCTGACTAAAGCTACCCTTTACGAGTATCTTTTGACTGATGAATGTACAGAACAACTCGGTAAATTTTTAGAGACGTCTGGGGAATCCATTCTTTTCAACTGAGGCATTCGTACAAGGTGTTGATGGTGGGGTCGTTCAGAGTGTTAACCGGTTCGCCCATCTTGACAGTTTTGTCAGAATGTTTATGCCCAGTTATGAAGCCAGCGATATGGTACTCGCGGACCCGTCTCTAGATTTGGCCCCTTCTTCTTTGAGACCGTCACTTGAAACGGGCATGGTTGGTAATCCTGATGACCAAAATCGCGATCCCGCTATTGGTTCTTAAGAAACACTTGTGTTGGTTGTTTTCTGAACATTAGTTTGTTCTTTTTGCTTGATGTGATGGTTTTTCGAACAATTTCACCCGCGATATTCAGGTCGACTGTTTTGTCGCGGTTCATGGTTTTTATAAGTATATAATTTCTACTCTTACTAGTTGCTTTTGCTTTCTTTGTTCGTTTACTTCGCGATACCCTTACCAATCTCCTGTTGTTGAGCGCTTTATAAGATAACGCGTAAAATAACATAAAATAAAGGGATCGCTAAGTTTTTTTATTTATGGCTAAAATTTGATCTTTGTGGATCAAATTTGTTACAAAACCTTGTTCAGTAATTTTTAGTTTTGCGTGGTATCTCCTATGTCTTCATGGCACATGAGATCATAGGAGATATCTCCATTTTTCTCTGGTCCAGACTCCTGTATGGTAACTTGGAAACGAGCATCTCCTTCATATTCGAATGTAAGGCATGCTCCAATTATGAGGTTATTGATTCTTATAAAATCTCTCCATCCTTCAGAAAGGGAGTACCAGTTTCCTTCGTCTCTTTCTACGAGGATCATGAAGTGTTGGTTTGAGGGAGAGCGGAGGAATACATGGCCTAGGATTTCTTCTTCAAGCTCTGTAAATATATATGGAAGGGGGAGCCTAACCATATGACTCTGAAGAAGGATCATTCTGATGAACCTAGGGTTGGGGTATGTTATGACACTTGGGATAAATCTAGGAGGGGAAAGATTTTGAGAGAGTGCATTGAAACTTGGCATTGTATGAGAGTGTTCTATTTTAAACTTTGTAGGCTAAGGACAGGTGTATTTATATGAATTCGTTGTTTAAGGAAAGGGAGATGGTGTATGGGTTTTTGAATTATCAGCAAGACGCGTGTTGATTGAACGTTGTTGCTGAGCTTCCGATCTGATCTTTGTTTGTGGATAAGTTTAAAGTTAGATCGTGTCTTGTGACAATCTTTTTGTGAGGATAAAGATAAGGATAATGGTTTATCGCTTGCCATGGTTATGTAGAAATTTTAACCTTTTATAAATAGCGTTCTGCTAGTTTTGAAAACTAGAATTTTTGTATTGATGATGTCAAATAGCTCATTGATTGGATCGAGGACCAACTTTCCCATGCTTAGGAGTTTTATAGTGGACGTTGTTGTGGAGAGTTATCTGCATCGGCTTGTATGTTTTGTGAATACTTTGTTTTTCTCTAAAGGATTTATGAATTCTGAATTATTGAATTCTGTTGTTCTTTTCTTTTTAAGCCTCTTCCATATGGATATGTGTCATATGGCAATGATGTTTTGAGGCAAGTGATTTTGTCTTCGCGAGATGGCGATACGTTTTGGGTAACAGTCGAAAAACTGAGCACTGATCGTTATTGGTTTACCGAAGGGTGGTCAAAATTTGTGTTGATGAATGAAATTCGAGTTGGCATACGGTTGGTTTTTTATTATGATGGGAATTCTCTGTTTGATGTCATCGCGATTGAATGGTGATGTGGCGTTTAATGTTCGTTGTTGAAGATAGAGGTAGGATTTGATGTTGTGACTTGTTAAACAAATAAATGAGTTGATTGAAAAGGTTCTTCGTTGTTTGTAATAATATCGACGATGTTGGCGTTAGCCATAAAGTTAAGGAGCTTGTATTTTTATGTTGTTTTAAAGATCGCGATTAATCTGTAAAGCTTATATCTTACATCTTTCGGTCATTTGACACGTGTACGGATAGGGATAATATGCAGTGTTTGCAGGTTTTGCATATTGTCTTTGATGTATGTGTGGATAGAGATAAGGTTTGCAGGTTTTGTCTGCAATTTTCCACATATCTGATGTGCAGAAGTTTTATGGGGTTTGCTCTTGGTTTGTCACGTCTCTTCTGTCATGTTTTTAATATGTGTGGTTCTATCTTGTGTACTTGCGTATAAAGAGGTATGATGGTAGATTTGGTATCTGTGTGGGATAAAGAATGGGTTCTTCAAACTTGTCTCCGCGTGATTTTTATAGATCTATCCATGTTGAGTAGCAACTATGTGCTATGGTATTGAGTTTATAATTTTTGATCTTTGTTTATTATTTGTTAGAGAAAAAATTGAGTTTTCTGGTTTCACAATTATTTTTGAACTTTTAGGCACTCCCGAAGTTCTTTGGGCCTATGTATAATGACGCTGTAAGGGGAGAGGTTCTCCAAACGTCTCCTACAGGTCGATTATTTACTGTAAAGGTGTTCAAAGATTACAATGAATAGTTTTGGTTGACTGATGGGTGGGCTGATTTTGCAAATGATGGTGGTCTTCGTGCTGGATGTTCCGTTGTAATTTTTAAGTATGAAGGGGGGCGCTCTTTTAACACCATAGTGCTTGAACCTAAGGATGACTCCTGCTCTTAAGTTTATTTGTTTTGTGGGTTTGTTGGTGCTGTTCCCTTCTTGTGTTGGCTTTATATTCTCTTTTGTGATGTTTTCGGTTGTTATTTCGATATATGATTTTTATGTGCTTTCTCATGTTGAGACCATAATTTGAACCATAAATGCAATTTTTCAATCTTTGATATGTGATGAAAAATTGAATCGTGACTGTTGGTGGTAATCTCCAGCGTACAACGAGCTGAAGAGATTAACCAAAAATAAATGCAATCTCCAGCGTTCGATATGCGATGGAGATTGACTCGTAAATATTGATGGTAATCTCCAGCGTACAACGAGCTGAAGAGATTAACCAAAAATATATACAATGTCCAGCGTTCGATACGCGATGGAGATTGACTCGTAAATATTGATGGTAATCTCCAGTGCACAACGAGCTGAAAAGATTAAAAAAATATATGCAATCTCCAGCGTTCGATACGCGATGGAGATTGACTAGTAAATATCGATGGCAATCTCTAGCGTACAACGAGTTGAAGATTTTAACAAAAAATAAATGCAATCTCCAACGTTCGATACGCGATGGAGATTGACTCGTAAATATTGATGGTAATCTCCAGCGTACAACGAGCTGAAGAGATTAACCAAAAATAAATGCAATCTCCAGCGTTCGATACGCGATGGAGATTGACTCGTAAATATTGATGGTAATCTCCAGCGTACAACGAGCTGAAGAGATTAACCAAAAATAAATGCAATCTCCGGCGTTCGATAACCGATGGAGATTGACTCGTACATATTGAATGTAATCTCCGGCGTACAACGAGTTGACATTGACTCGTAAATATTGATGGTAATCTTCAACGTACAACGAGGTGAAGAGATTAACCAAAAATAAATGCAATCTCCAGCGTTTGATACGCGGTTGAGATTGACTCGTTAATATTGATGGTAATCTCCAGCGTACAACGAGCTGAAGAGATTAACCAAAAATAAATGCAATCTTTAGCGTTCGATACGTGATGGAGATTGACTCATACATATTGATGGTAATCTCTACCGTACAACGAGCTAAAGAGATTAACCAAAAATAAATGCAATCTCCAGCGTTCGATACGCGATGGAGATTGACTCATAAATATTGATGGTAATCTCCAGCGTACAACGAGCTGAAGAGATTAACCAAAAATAAATGCAATCTCTAGCGTTCGATACGCGGTGGAGATTGACTCGTAAATATTGACGGTAATCTCCAGCGTACAACGAGATGAAGAGATTAACCAAAAATAAATGGAATCTCCAGCGTTCGTTACGTGATGGAGATTGACTCGTACATATTGATGGTAATCTACAGCGTACAACGAGTTGAAGAGATTAACAAAAAATAAATGCAATCTCCAGTGTTATCGAACGCTGGAGATTGACTCGTAAATATTGATGGTAATCTCCAGTGCACAACGAGCTGAAAAGATTAAAAAAATATATGCAATCTCCAGCGTTCGATACGCGATGGAGATTGACTAGTAAATATTGATGGCAATCTCTAGCGTACAACGAGTTGAAGATTTTAACAAAAAATAAATGCAATCTCCAGCGTTCGATACGCGATGGAGATTGACTCGTAAATATTGATGGTAATCTCCAGCGTACAACGAGCTGAAGAGATTAACCAAAAATAAATGCAATCTCCAGCGTTCGATACGCGATGGAGATTGACTCGTAAATATTGATGGTAATCTCCAGTGCACAACGAGCTGAAAAGATTAAAAAAATATATGCAATCTCCAGCGTTCGATACGCGATGGAGATTGACTAGTAAATATTGATGGCAATCTCTAGCGTACAACGAGTTGAAGATTTTAACAAAAAATAAATGCAATCTCCAGCGTTCGATACGCGATGGAGATTGACTCGTAAATATTGATGGTAATCTCCAGCGTACAACGAGCTGAAGAGATTAACAAAAAATAAATGCAATCTCCAGCGTTCGATACGCGATGGAGATTGACTCGTAAATATTGATGGTAATCTCCAGCGTACAACGAGCTGAAGAGATTAACCAAAAATAAATGCAATCTCCAGCGTTCGATACGCGGTGGAGATTGACTCATAAATATTGATGGTAATCTCCAGCGTACAACGAGCTGAAGAGATTAACCAAAAATAAGTGCAATCTCCAGCGTTCGATACGCGATGGAGATTGACTCGTAAATATTGATGGTAATCTCCAGCGTACAACGAGCTGAAGAGATTAACCAAAAATAAATGCTATCTCCATCGTTCGATACGCGATGGAGATTGATTTGTAAATATTGATGGCTCCAACGTATAACGAGCTGAAGAGATTAATAAAAAATAAATGCAATCTCCAGCGTTTGATACGCGATGGGCATTGATTCGTAAATATTGATGGTAATCTCCAGCGTACAACGAGCTGAAGAGTTTTTACCGAAAAGCAAATAGAACTAAAAAACAATTACTTAGATCTGAATTATTTATTTCTTTGAGAACCAAGTTTTGTGGAGTACAATTTTTAGAAACCGTTACATGGGGAACCATCGAGTGCAGATGTATCTAATTGATCTTCCACATCGTACCCTTCGGAATCACATATACTTACTTCGAAGTGAGTGTTTTCCTTATGAACGAAGACTATGGTGGATCTTAAGTGAAGATCGTGAGTTTCTACGAAATCTTTCCATCCTTCAGCAACCCACAGGGAGTGGTAGTGGCATTTAACGAGGCTAACTTTAAAATTCTTCATTGTGCGAGAGGATAGTACGTAGGATTTCATCGGGGACCTGGGATCCGAAATACTCTTGAAAACCGTATGGTAGCATCATGCGGAGCACTTGTTCCTCGAAATCAAGATGGAGGGAAAAATTGTAAGGGTTTTCTTGAGGATTTGGGTTCGCCATTGTCTGATTTGTTGTTTTTTTGTGAATGATGAAATGCAAAATGGGGGTGGGTTTTTATAGAGCAAGGACGGCTTGCGCGTGCCTGTATTTTTAACAGGAATCAGATTTTCGAACGTCCTCGATTGTTGTGAGTTCTACCCATGATCATAGGTAACTGCGTCTTTTCTTTAATGCCTGATTTAATAGTGATGTCATTAGATTCTCTCCACGTGTACGGCGTGCAGTTTGTCTCGGGAAAACTCTCTGTTACTGAACGTTTTTTTCTTCGTCAGTAATAAGTAGGAGTTTGACCTGATTTAGAGTTATCTGATCCTTCAGTATATATAAATGGCCATGGATGTATGGGGGTTTGTCGTGTCTTTTGCTGGTATTCGTCTCTCCCCTATCTTTTTAGAGAAAATGTCTTGTTCTCACTCAGGTCCCCGAGATTTCATAAGGTTTATAGATGTTGCCGAGAAACTACAGTTCTTGGTATTTGTCGTCTTAATACATGGTCTTTTGTTGAATTGTGTCTATGGTTTTCTTCCTCCTTCATGCCTAACCAATTTTTTTATATGTTTATGATAGCCTTTGCCCAACTGCTTTGGGCAAATTTATGGGGAGTTAATATCAGATCACATTTGTTTGACATCCCCTAATGGGAATAGCATGCAAATGACGGTTTCAAAGGATGGTAATGGAAAGTCATGGCTAACAGAGGGTTGGAATGCCTTTGCGGTGGAAAGTGGCATTCGCGTAGGTGCTTCATGGGCCCTATTTAGATATATGGAGGATCATTGCTTTAATGTTTTAGTGTTGGAAGAGGAAACAGAGGAGGAAGAGGAAGAAGAAAAAGATGAGGATGAGGATGAAAAGAACTGATTTATTGTAGGGTCCTTTGCATTTGTTTCCGAAGAAGTGTTATCATGTCTTTGTCAGTTGCGTGTGGCAAAGGTTTCAGGGTGGTTTTATTTGTCGCTGGTTAACTAGTATGCCTCGTTTATGTTTTATGGTGTTTCATACTGAATATGTATGCAATCGAATCATTTGTATGCTTTGTTCATGTTTTATGGTTAACTTGTGTGCTAAATTTATTCTCCGTAGAGGCTTGTTTGCGTATTCGTGCCAAAAGTATACGCGATTGCTAAATTTATTCTCCGATGAGGCTTGTTTGCATATCCATGCCAAAAGTGCACGCGATTGCTAAATTTATTCTCCGAAGAGGCTTCTTTGCATATCCGTGTCAAAAGTGCACGCGATTGCTAAATTTATTCTCCGAAGAGGCTTGTTTGCATATCCATGCCAAAAGTGCACGCGATTGCTAAATTTATTCTCCGAAGAGGCTTGTTTGCATATCCGTGCCAAAAGTGCACGCGATTACTAAATTTATTCTCTTTAAAGACTTGTTTGCATATCCCTGCCAAAAGTGCACGTGATTGCTAAATTTATTCTCCAAAGAGGCTTCTTTGCATATCCGTGTCAAAAGTGCAAGTGATTGCTAAATTTATTCTCCGAAGAGGCTTGTTTGCATATCCATGCCAAAAGTGCACGCGATTGATAAATTTATTCTCCGAAGAGGCTTGTTTGCATATCCATGCCAAAAGTGCACGCGATTGCTAAATTTCTTCTCTTTAAAGGCTTATTTGCATATCCGTGCCAAAAGTGCACGCGATTTCTAAATTTATTCTCCGAATAGGCTTGTTTGCATATCCGTGCCAAAAGTGCACGCGATTGCTAAATTTATTCTCCGAATAGACTTGTTTTCATATCCATGCCAAAAGTGCACGCGATTGCTAAATTTATTCTCTGAAGAGGCTTGTTTGCATATCCGTGCCAAAAGTGTACCAGATTGCTAAATTTATTCTCCGAAGAGGCTTCTTTGCATATCCGTGTCAAAAGTGCACGCGATTGCTAAATTTATTCTCCGAAGAGGCTTGTTTGCATATCCGTGCCAAAAGTACACGCGATTGCTAAATTTATTCTCCAAAGAGGCTTGTTTGTATATCCGTACCCAAAGTGCACGCGATTGCTAAATTTATTCTCCGAAGAGGCTTGTTTGCATATCCGTGCCAAAAGTGCACGCGATTGCTAAATTTATTCTCCGAAGAGGCTTGTTTGCATATCCGTGCCAAAAGTGCACGCGATTGCTAAATTTATTCTCCGAAGAGGCTTGTTTGCATATCCGTGCCAAAAGTGCACGCGATTTCTAAATTTTTTCTCCGAAGAGGCTTCCTTGCATATCCATGCCAAAAGTGCACGCGATTGCTAAATTTATTCTCCGAAGAGGCTTCTTTGCATATCCGTGCCAAAAGTGCACGCGATTGCTAAATTCATTCTACACAGCGACACATGGTTTTTCCAAAAGAGGGCCTAGAACTTTCATATATATATATATATATATATATATATATATATTTAACGAAGTGGTGTACCCCTTATAGGATCCTCGAGACTTCCTATACAGAGAAAATTCTAAGTCATCGGGTCTCCTTATACAAAAAAGGTAAATCTTAACTGGAGTAAGCTTTGAGGTTCTTAGTGTTCCATGCTTTAGGGAGGATAGCCCCTTCGGAGTTCTGAAGCTTAAACGATCCTCTTCCTACTTCCTGGTGAATTATGTAAGGCCCTTCCCACTTGGGTTCGAGTTTCCCTCCTTCTGTGGCTTGCCAAGGACCATGTCCCCTTTTTGTAGTGGGTGTATGAAAACACTTTTGTTGTAGCCATCAGAGAGTCGACGCTAATATTCACTAGCTTTGATACAAGCTATTTCTCTTCTTTCTTCACGGAGGTGCAACTCCAACTCTAATGCTTCATCATTGGTATCTTTGTTGAAGTTAAACACTCTTGCTGAAGGGATCAGTAACTCAATTGGGACGACCGCGTCTACGCCAAAGGTCCTGGCAAAGGGTGTTTCTCATGTGGGACTTTTTCCTGAGATTTGGTATGCCCACAGAACCAAAGGTAAGGTTTCTGCCCATTCACCTTTGGCGAGACCTAATCTTTTCTTCAACGCATTCAGGATTTGTGTATTAGTAGTTTCAGCTTGACCGTTGGACTGGGGGTACGCCACAGATGAGAAGCGAAGCTCTATGTGGAGTCCAAAATAGAAGTCCCGAATAGTCTCACAATCGAATTGAGGTCCATGATCAGTAATGATTGCTCGCGGTACTCCAAAACGACATATCATATTTTTCCAAAGGAACTTTCGTACTTTTTCCGCTGTTATCAAAGCTATGGCTTCGGCTTCTACCCACTTGCTGAAATAATCGACTATTACGAGAATGAATCGTAGTTGCCTAGGAGCCCGCGGAAAAGGTCCGAGGATGTCCATTCCCCATATCGCAAAAGGGTATGGGGCAGATATGCATTTGAGGGGGTGGGGTGGTCGATGTTTGAGGTCGGAATGTCGTTGACAAGGATCATATATCATGATGTAGTGGTGGGTTTCAGCCCTGAGGCTGGGCCAATAATATCCTAGTCGTGTGATCTTTGTGGCAATAGCTCTCCATCCTTGGTGATTTCCTCAGATGCCTGCATGTAATTCCCTGACGATGGCCCGACCTTCCTGGTCAGATACGCAAAGAAGATCTGGGAGGTGAAAACCTCTGTTATATAGCCGACCATCCTTGATTCGGAAAGAAGAAGCTTGCCTTACGAGCTTTCGATATTCTAGGCCATGGGCTCCTTCGATCGACCCATTGTTGATGTATTCTAAGATGGGTTCTCGCCAATCAGATGGTGATATCGCGAAAACCCCTTTATGAATCCCCCGAGTGTGCCTACGCTCTATTACCACACGATCACTTAGTTCGAGGGGTAGCGTAGCTCCTATCCTGGCTAGTATATCAGCGCGTTCGTTTTGTCCATGAGGTATTGAAGAGATTGAACAACGGTCAAATGCAGCAGTGAGGGTTTGTACTCGGGTAAGGTATTCCGGGAGCATTCCTGTTTTTGCCTCATACTCTCCCTTGACCTGCTGGGTCACTATATCTGAATCAGTAAATATTCGTACGTGGCGAGCACCATTGATCAGTGCTTTTCCTATTCCTGCTATCAATGCCTCGTATTCCGCTTCGTTGTTGGTTGCTTTGAAAAGAAGCTGGAAAGACAAGTCAGTGACTTCCCCTGTTGGGCTAGATACAGTTACCCCTGCTCCACACCCGTTAGATGATATGGACCCATCTACATTGATTACCCAATCCTCTCCTTCGCGATCCTTTGTTTATGAGAATGTAGCCTCCACTACGAAGTCAGCTAACGCTTGAGCTAAACGGGATTTTCGTGGTTTGAAATGAATATCAAACTCAGATAGCTCCACATCCCATTTCACCATTCTACCAGAGAGTGATGGTGAATGAAAGATTTGATGGAGGGGAAGATCGGAGAGGATTTCAATGGTGTGAGCTTGGAAGTAAGGCCTCAACAGTCTCGCCGCAAAGATTACAGACAAAGCCATTTTCTCAATAGGGGTGTATCTGGATTCGGTTGGTTGTAGCACTCTACTTGCGAAATAAACAGGGAATTTGGATTCCCTGGTTAGGACGGTACTAATGGTGGTTGATCCAACTGCGAGGTAGAGTTGTAATGTTTCATGTTCCCGGGGATAATGAAGGGTCGGAAGAGTCGCAAGATATTCTTTCATGTCTTTGAAGGCTTTGTCCAATGCTGAACTCCATTCTACTGGGCCTTTTTTCTTCAGTTGGTCGAAGAAAGGTAATGAATGATCTGCCATCACGAGCAAAAATGGCTCAAATAGTTGATTGACCCATTGAGTTTCCAGATGTCTTTCAGTGTTTTAGGAGGAGTCATGTCGAGTATGGTTTGTACTTTTGATGGGTTTATGTCTATTCCTCGGTGACTGATCATGAAACCCAAGAACTTCCCAGAATCAACGCCGAATACACACTTTTCCGGGTTCAGACACACGCGATTGGATCTAAGAGCATCGATGGTTTCTTGTAAGTCAGAAGGGTGTTGCTCTTTGGTCAAACTCTTGACCACAATGTCATCGACATAAACTGCAATGTTCCTCCCTATCTGGGGATTGAAAACTCTTTCAATCATTCGTTGAAAAGTGGCGCCTGCGGTTTTTTAATCCAAAGGGCATTACCTTGTAGCAAAAGGTGCCCTGATTGGTGATGAAGGATGTGCTCTTCTCATCGCGTGGATGCATCTTGATTTGATTGTACCCTGAGTAAGCGTCGAGGAAACTTAAAGTGGCGTGACCCGCTGTGGTATCTACTAACTCATCAATAGAAGGGAGTGGATAACTATCCTTGGGACATGCCTTGTTTAAATCTTTGAAGTCGACGCACATTCTCCACTTTCCACTGCTCTTTTTGACCAAGACTACATTAGATAGCCACGTTGGGTCATTAATCTCGCGAATGAATCCTGCTTGCAAAAGCTTTTCCACTTCTTGTTTGGCGGCTTCGCCTTTCTCCGCGGCCATTTTTCTTTTTCTCTAACACACTGGTTTGGTGTCGTGGGCGAGCCTTAGGGAATGCTCATATATTTCTCGGGGAAGGCCTTTAAGGTCTTGGGGTGACCAAGCAAAGACATCTCTTGAATTTTTGAGAATATCTTTAACACGATTTATATCGGGGGTCTCCAAACTATGCCCATGATAAAGGGCCTCGGTGTTGTTGGTGAAAGGGAAAAACGCCACCTTTTCTTCGACGATCTTATCAGCGATCTTCTCCGGCCGGACTTCCAACTCGGCTTCGGTGGGGTAAGAAGTAGCTTTCAAATTGTCGTTTTCAATTACTTATGACTTTAAAGATCCTGGTGCCGGTCCGTCCATGATGTCGTTGTAGATGGATGGTAGGCGAACCACCGTGAACTCTACCATGTGAGACCTCCTTCCCGGAGGTGTTCCCAAGGTCAACGCGAGTTCAATCATCCCAGCAACTTCAACTTCATGTCCCAAAAAGGAGATAAGTTTCCCAGAGTAACATCGTAGGGCACTTTCTGCAATCCCCAATTGTTCGAATGCGTTCCAATATAGAACATCCACTCCACTGAAGAGCATGTGCCGACTAAAATGTGTTTGACTGTCTTGGTGCCCAGTTGAGCATGAATAACCACGGGGTCTGAGTGGGGCATCCTGAGATCACGGGCGTCAGAAAAATAGAAATTCAAAACAACGTGTTTTGTGGAGGCCTGCTTAATGCTGGATTCTGACGGGGGCTGTCTGGCTTCTCTTTCATAATTTTTTCTTTCTTGATTGCTTGTTCCTGATGCAGATGGTCCTCCCGCGATGGTATTGATGCATTCGTTGGGAAGGGGTGGATTTTGATCATTGTAATGAGAATGTACATATTTGTTCGATGATGACATTGCTTCTGGAACGCGGGGAATATCCCTTGGTGAGGGTCTATAACCACCGCCTCTATTACCGTTTCTCCCTCCACATCCTCGCGGGTAGCCGCCTCTTTCCCTTCCCCCTTGGCCATATGGTGGGCGGTACTATTGGGGAGGAAGGACGGGCCAGTTTTGGTTTTAATTCACAGGTGGGGCACAAATTTGCAGAGGCACTATTTGTTGTGGAGGAGGAGGAGGAGGGATACCATAAACGGGAGGTCATATCATGGATGGATGTGCCATCTGCACATTGCTTGGGGCAGAGGTAGGTAGGTTTGGGTTGGTCAATTGATTGTATTGTACCTCTTGGTGTTGATGTTGAGGAATGATAACAGGAAATTGGCCAGCGGGGGTTATAGTGTTGTTGGGCGTCTCGACCTCCTTTGTTATGGAATTTATTGTTGGGTTTGTGAAAGTAGGGAGGCTTATTTTCATTGGACTTTAAACTTGATCCTGTAGCCTCCAAGGCGTGAATCTGCAAGGTGACCAAGTCGCGCAACTTGTCATAATTGCAGGGTTCCTTTTTGAATAAATAGGTCTTGAAATTGCTCTCGCCAGGTTGCCCATCAAGATGGTGCTAGCCGATTCTTGATTGAATTTCGGGATTTGCACAACCATAATGGTGAATCTGCTGAAGAAACTGCCCAGCGATTCAGATGCTTCTTGTTTAATGGAGTTTAAGTCCAGCATGGTACACTTCCACGTGCAAGAGGTGCCAAAATGAGCAACAAAAATGCTCGATAGTTGGGTGAAGTTGCTTATTGACGATCGAGGTAGGTTGGTGAAGTAGGTCAACGCGACTCCACTCAAGATGGAGGGGAAACATCGACAAAACATGGCGTCATTATTCTCATTCATGCCCATGGCTATGGTTAATTGATTCATGTGATCATTTGGATCAGAGTTCCCGGTATACTTCGCGATGGACACGTCTCTCCATCTTTTGGGTACTGGTGTTTCACGTATGGCTTTGCACAAAGCGGACGGAAAAGGGGGCTCATCCTTCTGAGTCGGCCCCCCCTTAGGAGTCGGACCAGGGGCTCTTGAAGAGATATCCACTGCGAAATCGTCACGGGCTTTCTTACCAATGTTGTCTTTATCGCGATCATGATCTGCACCTTGAGTATTATCAAATGGGCCCGGAAATAAGTTGATCGGGGCGCGAGAAGGGGCCGATTGTTGATAGTACCCGTAGGGGCATATTGAGGAGGGATCATCTTTGCGGGCTGTCCATAGAAGGAGTTCGGAGGACAGCCACCCGCAAAGTAAGTATATTGGGGTAACCCCCCAGGCCCCGTGCTGTCCGAAAGGGGGAACCGCGGCGTTGTTCCAAAGTGGTTGAGGAGGAAGGTCCTCGCCTTCTAGGATGCGATTCTCTTCGTTAGGGGGATTATTTAGATTCAGGTCGTTGTTCCATCCCTCGTCATGGTGTTGTTCTCCCAATTCTTCTCCAAAGAGAGTGAAATTCATTTCTTCCCTACCTGTCATAGAAGTAAAATTTTTTAATTTTCATGAAAAAACCAATTTTTGGTGGGAAAAAACAAACTTTTAAGCAAAGAAAGAAGGACAAAATTCATGAAAGCGAAGAAAAAATTCTTCGGGGACCCCTCGTCGTGAAAGGTTCCCACAGATGGTGCCAATGAAGCGATTATGGAATTTCACCTATACTTATTACCTCAAGGTGACGACAAAAGTCCTTTAATACATGTCGTATTATATGATAATACTTAGTTTCACGATCAAATGGTTCTTTTATTGCTAAGTGTGATCTTACATGTGTCCGAGGTTCGCGATCAGGTATATTTACTGTTCAATCATCGTCTTTAGAGGAAGTTTGCTTTGATGATGTGTCTTTCCAAGAAAGGCTACTTGTCCGATTTAAGGATCTAAAGAGCTCAGACCTAAGGGTTTTATGTCAAAGGAAGTTGCAGAGCTCCTTTTCTTATCTCTTCTTTCAGATCCCCTTTCTTGTGGGCATTAGGGGGTATTTATAGTAGTACCCAAGCGAGCAGCTGGCTGGTGACCTCGTGGTTTATGTAGGGGACACGTGTAGCTCATGCCCTCATACCAGCAGTTTAGGGTAGCTACACGTGGCGATATTGGAGGAGAGGTGCTTCACCAGTGAGATTCTTGCCCTTATGAGGGAGTTTTAGTTGGTCTTGGAGCTTCCATTCGCGATCTCGATTCTGAGAGGCGACATTCTCAGTCAGACCCGAGCCTTAGCTTTCGTGAACTGAGAAAGCTCAGATCGCGGTGATATAATCTTTAGTGCGTACATGACTTTCGTATGTATATGATTTTTGCGTGGGGTAACCCATTTATGATGTTATACCACCATAAAAAAGGGGTTATTTTTCATGGCATCGTCTGATCCCGCAGCAACGTCCTTCCTAGCGCATCCTTCCGAATGAGAACCCGTAGTTCTGGGTCATCTTCCAAGCAAAGGTCGGCAAGAGAACTGTATTCCAGATGAGTGAGTCGATTTACACCAATGTTAGATTCCCTGAAAATATGACGTATGGCTACATTAGAAAATGACGAAAGATCTAACAGAATATCATATTGTAGTAGCTCAATGTTCCAGGGGCACTTCCAGTTCTTAGTAGAACCTTAACAACCAAGAGATTATCTAAGCTCCTTCAATAAGCAAGTTAGTAATTTGTAATTGCTTAGCACGCAGAATGCCCCTTTTTAGCCCAAGGGTTTATGCAAACAGAACCGAAGTTCCATTGCATAACCCAGTGCCATTGGCCAAGGACTCCCAAAGAGAGTTTCTAATAACGAAACCATAAGATGCGGACCCATCCAAGCGCATAAAACCATCGAAGTTGAGCTTGTAAGCATTCTCAAGAGGCTTATCCCACACCCCAGTCCGCCATTTGTTCTTCGCATGGCGTATTGTAGTAGAAGATGTTGAGTTAAATATTGTCGACTGCCCTAGTCTTGTATTAGGAGTAATGTTGTTAGCCCTCCCCGAAGACACATCCTCATTGAAGGACTTGGCCTCCTTCCAAGATTTGTACATAGGGATGTAAAAGACTTTCATTTGTTGAATGGAAACAGTTGTAATATGGTTGAACTCACTTAGTTCTCGTGAAACCAAATCGTCCACCAGCAGATGGCTAGTTTTCCCATTTCCTTGAGACCTATAATGTCTTTAATAGTAGTAAGCGGGATAGGTTTGTCATGAGGAGTTGTGTGACCGATAGAAGTAGGAATATATAGACGAAGCTCATTCCTAAAAAGTCCAGTGAAAGGAAAATTTATGAATAAATGTTGTTGCGTTTAGTTGGTGTTGTCACAGAACACACATCCCTACGGAACAGACATATGTGATCTCTGAAGGTGGTCCTTTGTAGCAAGACCATCTGTGGCCAATTTCCAGAGGAAGTGTTTGACCTTGTCAGGCACATTCAACCTCCAACTGTCTTTAATTTGACCCCAATACAGGTGGTGAGAAAGATCATTAGTTGGTAGAGGTATTTTTGAAATGTGTGAGATGTTGCCTAACGAGAGATAAGGCTGAAGGGTGGATTGAAGCAACTGTATGTCCCACATCTTATTTCGGTCAATGAAATGACTGACGTTCAGTGATGACACCTCCGACGGAAGATGAGAGAGGACTTGATCATAGAATGGATTATCAAAAGCCTAGTTATCATTCCAAAAATTAATTGTGTTATCGTTACCAATACTCCATCAAAGTCCGGGTTTGAAAAGGTATTTGATAGATATTAGTCTTGCCCATTGTCAAGAAGTATAAGATTTCTTAACATAATTTAGAACGGGCGAACCTTTCAAGTATTTCTTGGAGATGAGGCGAACCCATATATTATCTAGTTCAACAATAATCTTTCAAAGAATCTTCATTTGAAGAGCAATATACATTGCTTCGGCTTTGTGAATAACAAGTCCCCCTTTAAGAGTATCTGAACATATCTTATCCCAGCTAATAAGGGGAGTTAACTTATTTGCCTTATTCGAGAAAAACTACTTGTAAACTTTGTCAAGCCCATGAAGAATGTTTATAGGAAGCAGAAAGGCATGTATAAGAAACAACGGTTGAGCGCTCAAATTTGATTTAATTGAAATTTTCCGACCTTCGGCCAAAAGACTGTTGGCTTTCCACTTAGTAAGTTGATCTTTTGTTTTGAGAATGATGTCTGTGAACGTATCTCTATTAACTTTCCCATTAATTATTGGGCAACCTAGATATTTCTCAAAATTATTAGCTTGTGGAATGCCCATGGTAGTGACAATAGATGCGATCGACGCATTATCCGTATTGGGGGAAATGGAGGCAAGACTTATGTAGATTGATCTTTTGCCCAAAAGCCTTACAATAGACATCAAGAATTGATGCCACCGATGAGCAGGCTGATGGGTTAGCTTTGGTAAAAATAAGTATATCATTTGCGAAGGCCAGGAAAGGAACCCTAAGACTTCAGCCAAACGAGATACCCACATCTTTGTTGGTCATGGAATTGAGTTGAAGCTTCCTAGTTAAAACTTCGGATGCCAGAATAAACTGAAAAGGAGAGAGGGAGTCCCCTTGCCTTAAGCCTCTTGATGGAATGAATACAGTCGAAGGTTCGTCGTTAACCAAAAGAGAGTAAGACACAATAGAAACACATTCATGAATCCATGAGATGAACCTAGGCGTAAACCCAAAACAATTCAAAACCTTGAAAAGAAAAGGCCATTCAATTCTATCGTAAACTTTTTCCATATCTAGCTTTAAGGTTACCATCCCTTGTTTACCTTCTTAGACCTGAAAGTGTGGAAAATTTCGTGAGCTATTAGAATATTGTCTAGATAGGATTGACCTTTTGTCAAGGCACCTTAAAGTGGGTGAATCAATTTGTCAAATATCTGTCCCAGCCTCGCCGTGAGAATTTTAGCTATGATCTTTATATAGTAGAACAAAGGCTTATCGATCTATAGTGATTAATCATAGAAGGGTTGTCTTTTTTGGAAGAAGAGTTATGAAAGTATGATTGAGCTACCGAAGTAATCTACCAGAGGAGAAAAAAGCTCTAACAACTTTAATGACTGAAGGCCCAACAACCTTCCAATAAGACTAGTAAAAGCCTGCAGGCATACCGTATGGACTAGGGGCTTTATCAGCCACCATAGAGAAGACCGCCTTCTTAACTTCTAGATTAGAGACATTGCTAGTCAACTGAAGATTGTCCTGGAATGTCACATCTGGAGTAATAATATTAAGAAGGTCATTAAACCGATAGGTTAGATCTGCCAAAGACCGAAATCTGTTTGTGAATTGTTGGAGAAATTCTTGTTGAATAATATCATTGTCGGAAGGTTGCAAACCGTTGTCCAATGTGATATTCCTAATGAATTTCTTCCCTCTTTTAATAGTTGCAATTTTGTGAAAATAGCCGGTATTCGAATCGGTAATTTTGACGTGTTTGATCTTAGCATATTGGCTCCAGTACCGTCTATGAAAGTCCAGTAACCTTTCACGTTTGTTAAGGATTTGCCTCATCACTTTCACGTCATTAGGATTGTAATTTGTAAGAAGTTTAGTTTAAAGAATCAGTAAGGCATCATCAGCTGCCAAGATCTGATTAGTGATATTATGAAATGTTTTCTTGTGCCAAACCTTGGATAGTTTTTCAGTTGTTTGATTTTTTGAGTAAGTTTGAACATATGTGAGCCTTGATGGTTTAACTGCCAAGCTTGAGTCACGATGTTTCTATAATCAGTTCGGTTAACCCAAGCAAGTTCGAAATGAAAAGGACGATTACTGTGCACAACCTCCCTACGGAAATCTGCTGAGATAGGGGCATGGTCTGAACGAGTGAACGGGTGTATTTTAAGTCGAACATAGTTATAGGAAATCAATAGATTAGACTACATAAGAAGACGGTCAAGTCTCTCCAAACAGTTATCCGGACCACCTTTATTCCGTTGCTAGGTATAATAACCTCCAAAAGAAGGGACCTCAGAAAAATCAAAGTAATTCTTAATCTGATTCAGATGGATAAACCTGGAAGGAACAATAGAAACCACATCGAGCTTGTCAGATGGGCAACCAATATCATTCAAATCCCCCATCAGACACAAGGGCACAACTAACTGATCAATATAAAGAGAAATTGAATCCCAGAATGCTTGTTTAAATCTGTTATCGAGTGGGGCGTAAACAATGATGAAAGCTATCGTAGTCTGTAGAATGTTGTCCGTGTAATTGAAATGAATGAACCTGTGTTGTGTTGAAATGAGTTCGAAAGAACCTTGTGCAGTCGATAAATCCTTCCAAAGCAGACAAATGCCCCCGGAAAAGCCAATTAAAGGATCGAAAGCAATACCCGTTGTTAGGAGGAAGAATTGACTTAAACAAATATAAATATAAGCACAAACCAATCCTCTATCCATGCAAATAAAATTCAAGACTTCCTCCCGCTGTACTGGAAGGGAATCAGGATCAATCCACGAGGAGGCGGGTCAGCGATGCTTGGATAGTCTTTGCGAACTCTGCGCAAGTCGACCAGTAGCCTCGATATTGAGTTGGGAGGTCGATATCAACAGGGTCAGTCGATTCCTAGTGGGTGACATCGATCTGTGAAGAACCTACAAAGAAGAGAAAACAACAGAAGAACTCGATATCGACTGGAGTGGTCGAAATCGAGTGGATCAGTGGTTTTTGTTGACTTAGAAGACTGTCGACGTCGGGTTGCTCGATTGCAGGTGGTCGATATTGACTATAATGGTCGATATCGAGTGGCTTCTCAGACGATGTCGAATGCAGAAAAATGAAGAAATAATGTAAAGACAACATAATATTTTGGGGTTTTTCTTCAATAAACTAAAAGGCTTATAGGATAGGGATTTACCACGACGATAACCATGCATGTATTGTAACTCAATTCACATAAAAGATTAAGCTTTTCTTAGCATCAATTAAGAATATAGAGGCTTTCGCATAAAAACCTAATTGTTTCTACCTTTTCATAATTAGGGTTTATGTCAACTTTCGCAGGCAAAGCCTAATTACTATCCAAATTCACATGTATAATCCACTTTCGCTTCATATAAGGTAAATAAGGAATGATCCTAATGTTGCATAAAGGATTGAGCGTAGGGTAGAAGAAGAGATCACATAATCAAATATAGAATAAAGCATACTTACACGGCTACCGTCGTGGTCACCCCGACCCTAGAAGTGGGACGACTACTCGCTCTTCATCACAACAAACATCTTTGGTTGAAAGAAGAAAACTTGCATTAAACTAAACCTTCAAAGCTTTACGACTCAACGCCAGCTCTCGCAAACGCCAAACCCTAAAGCTTCTCTCTAACTCTATTGTTATTGATTGTTGTGTGTTTGAATGTGACTTGAATGAATAAAAACCAGCCCCCTAGGGCTTTATTTATAGGCTACTAATCCTTGCTAGCCAAGGCTAATAGATCCTATCTTCTATCTAAAATCTATCCTTAATAAGTAGGATAAATCTTTATTTAGGTAAATATCTAAATAACTAATAAACATCTTAGGGTAAAAAGGAAACAACTCTTAAGACATATCCTATCTCATTAAGAAGATAAACCATGGCCTTGAGGATAGAACTTGCAATCCGTGTCTCAAAAAGCGCGTCCAATCAGTGTTGCATTCTAGTCGATATTGACCAGTCAGCAAAGAGAAGTAAGTGAATTTAACATCATAGCATATATATGAGCGATCCATAGGCATATGCAATTTTGATCCAACCTCACAGGGATAATGTGTTTGCACTCAACTCTCATGTGTTTAGGCTATGAAGATCAACTCTCAACTCGATTCCATATACAATCTCACAAACATTGCAATTTATAAAAATCCCCTTCGCAACCAATTATGTAGATGCAACAAGAACCATCGGGAGGATTTTCGCTCAAGGGAAGACTTCAAAGAAGACTCCATTCGGCGGGGTTGTAATGGGGCTTGGTAAGAAATAAGGGGTATGGATTTATTTGGCTATGTGGTGCTTATAATATTTGGGAATCAAGACTCCTAAACTTTATCATTACTATATCCAAACCATATCTATACAATAATGCACTTTCCCAACTTGCTTTCCATAATGATCATCAACCTTCTTTCAAACCTTAATAAACCTCTCAAAAATATAAATCTTGTAAAAAAAACTAATGAATAATTGGCTCATGCACTAATATAATCAAATTTTATATTTTTTTTCGGATTTTTTTTGAAAGAAAACATGTACATTTATATGGCGAGCCAAAAATCCTTTTACAATATGTGTCAAGATGCTAATATGTACTGATGTGCGCGCAAATTACCATATTTTCTATGCACATTTATGTCCATTTTATAGTTATTTGCATGCATATTAGTGGGGAAAACATAAGATTAGTGTAATTATGCATAATTGTCAAATATAGAGGTCTACACAAGTTTTTATGATATTTCGCAGAAATCAAGACGAAAATGGACGGAATTTGGACAAGTGAAGAAGAGCGGAAAAAGAACTCGAAGTCTACTGAAGAGGTTGATATCGATGTCTGAAGGTCGATATCGAGTGGCCTAAATCGAGGTTATTGATAGAAGTCGAGTGCCAATCCGAGGAAAAGAAGGACTGCTCGAGATAGTGATAGAGAAGGTCGATATCGAGGTCCCAAGTACGATATCGATGTTGCTGCAGAAAATATTCGACTCAGTTTTTGATAGAATTCTATCCGAAGCGTTTGAGATAATCCTAAAGTCGAGATCTTCTATCTTCTACACCAGACTTATCACTTTATGAGTTTTACCAAGGAGTTTTTAGTTTTACCTTTATTAAGTTCTATCCTAGAGAATAAAGATAGGTTTTCGAATCCTTGGATAGCGAGGTTTGAGATCTATAATTAGAGGCCATTATGGCTGAGTTTAATCATTCAATTACAGCAAGTTTTAGTCATAAAACACAGAGAATAGTTAGAGAGAGAGAGGCCGAGTGAAGTTTGTGTAAGCGAGAGCGGAGCGGCTTTGTTCGGTGTAATATTTCTTTCTTTTACAATACAAAGTAGTTTCCTTTACATGATGATGATGAGTGCAATGATGAAGCGCGAGTAGTCAACCCACTTCTAGGGTCGGGGTGAGCCCGACGATAGCAATATAGGGTAAGTGCATCAAAGGTATGATTTTTATGCGATTCCGTCTTCTATCCTATGCATGATCCTTTATGAGAGTTGAGGAGATTCATTATTTGCATTATTGAAGCGAAAGCCAATCATATTGTGAACTTGAATTTCTCATGAATTGGATAGTAACTCTTAGGTTTTATGCGAGATCCTCTAATCACCTAAGTTTTGGTAACGAAAGTTATTTGACGGAAAGACATTGAATTTCATAACTTTAGCATCATACTTGCATGAATATCGTTGTGGCATGAATCCCCGACCTTGGAAGCCTTTAGTTTATTGAATTTCATACAAAGTTTGAGTTTTTATTTATGTTCATCTTTCCATCACCATTCTAAGCTCTTCGGACTATTTTTTGGACAAATAGGTTACGTATACAGTTTCTGTTGCTGACATCGAAATCGATTGACAAGGTCGATATCAAGCACTAACATCTATATCGAGCATCATCTCGACGTCGACTGCTTTGCTTTTGTCTTCTACAGGAAACTCACTGGAAATCGACCAAAACTGAGGTCGATATCGACCAGACACATCGATATCGAGTGTCACCTGGAGTTGAAACTTGATCGTGACTGCAACTTAGGAAGCGCTGACATACCTCCTCGTGGATTCGATCCTGAATTACCCTACCACTACATCGGGAGGGGTTCTTGTATTTTATTTTCTTTAACAGGGAGTTGGCTTAGTTGTGATATTTATTTATTTTGTTTAAGCAAATCAACCTCCCCTTACGAACAAATTGGCGCCGTTGCCGGGGAGGCAATCAATCGCCACCTAAGTTTACTCACGATCTACTTTTAGTGCTTATTTTACAGGTTTATGCGACACTCTGATCGCGGACCTATCCCGGAAAGTCTTGTGAGCCTGAACGTTTCTTCCATCTTCACAACAAAGCTATTCAAATCATGGCGGATAACGAGACACAAGCTGAGACCATTGAGCAGTTGAGGAAAGAAATTGAGGACCACAACGCTACAATCGCTACTGAGAGGGCCGCCGCTGCTGCAGAGCGAGCCCGTGCTGATAGGGAGGAGAATGCACGCAGACAAGCCCAAGAGCGGCTCAATCAGTATCACAAACGGCGATGCAATATATGCATCTGCGGCTACATGTTCCTGAACCCGCTATTTTAATTCCTCCTTCAAACTATGAAATAAAAATAAACTTCCTATCTGAGATTAATATAAATACTTTTGAAGGAAGACATAATGAATGCCCTTTGCAACATATCTCTACTTTCATGGATTTATATGAAACTATTGCTGATGGTGTGAATTTAGAGTATGTTAGTCTAAAGTCTTTTCGATGGTCTTTGGCAGAGAAGGCATTGAAATGGCTAGAGAGTTTGGCTCCACGCTCGCTAAGGACATGGGCAGAGGTGAAGAATGCGTTCCTAAACAAGTTCTTTCCTCCATCTAAGATGGCGATGCTTTGACAAAGGATCACGACTTTCAAACAAAAGCCTGGTGAGACATTCGCACAGGCGTGGGAGCGATTTAAGGACTTGCTGAGATCATGACCGATACATGGGCAACTTCCATATGTCATCCAAGAGATCTTCTACAACTCCCTTGATGCGCCGAATAAGGAGAGAATCAATTCATACACCTCCTATCGGTACATTGAGCTCACACCAACGGAGGCTTGGGAGACGATTGAGAGGCTAGTTAACTTTGATAACACGTGTGGGACTGCTGCGGCCTATGACTCAAGGCCTGCCCCATCTATGCCTGTTCGGTTTAACGGGAGGTAGATTCAAATATTCAATATAAACTCTAACTATGCTAACTCCCTGTTCCAAGCAAATAATACAAGAATCCCTCCCGATGCAGTGGTAGGGTAATTCAGGATCGAATCCACGAGGAGGTATGTCAGCGCTTCCCTTGTTGTAATCACGATCAAGATTTCGACCTCAGAAGACACTCGATATCGATGTGTCTTGTCGATATCGACCTCAGTTCTGGTCGATTTCAAGCCAAGTTCCTGTAGAAGACAAAAGCAACAAAGTCAACGTTGAGTAGAACCTCGATATCGATGTTAGACCTCGATATCGACCTTTACAGTCGATTCCGATGTTTGTCACATAAACTTCAAAGCGTAACCTATTGTCGGAAAAGTGTCTAAAGAACGTAGAATGGTTAAGAAAATGGTCAGAAATCAAAACTTAATCTTTTATATGAAATTCAATTAACTAAAAGCTTCCAAAGTCGGGGTTTCATGCCACAACGATAACAATGCAAGTATTATGCTAAAGTTATGAAATTTAATGCCTTTCCATCAAATAACTTTCGTTACCAACACTTAGGTGATTAGAGGCTCTCGCATAGTTCCTAAGAGTTACTATCCAATTCATGAGCAATCCAAGTTCACAATATTAGTGGCTTTCGCTTCAATAATGCAAATAATGAATCTCCCTAACTTTCGCAAAGGATCATGCATAGGATAGAAGATGGAATCGCATAAAAGTCATACCTTTGATGCACTTACCCTACATCGCTATCGTCGGGCTCACCCCGACCCTAGAAGTGGGTTGACTACTCGCTTCTCATCATGCAACTCATCATCATCATTGAAAGAAAACTACTTTGTATTGCAAAAGAAAGAAATTACAACCGAACAAAGCCAAACCTCTGCTCTCGCTTCTCTCCAACCTCACTCGGCTCTCCTCTCTCTCTCTACAAATTCTCTGCGTTCTATGTGTTTGAATAACTGAAATTGGATGTAATTGAATGATTAAACTCAGCCCTAACGGCCTCTAGATATAGATATCGAACTTTGCTATCCAAAGACTCGAAACATTATCTTTATTCTCTAAGATAAAACTTAAATAAAGTAAAAACTAAAAGTTCTATGGTAAAACAGCTCATGTGATAGCTCTGATGTTGAAGATAAGAAATCTCGACTTTAGGATAGACGTGCAAGCTTCGGATAGAATTCTATTAAAATCTGAGTCGGAATTCTGTGCTGGCAACATCGATATCGACCATAAGACATCAATATCGACCTCTCTTTTTTCTTATCTCGAGCTCTCCTTCTTCTACTCGGACTGGCACTCGACTTCTATCATTTATCTCAATCTGGGCACTCGATATCGATCATGCATCCTCGATATCGACCTCTGTATGTCGACATGCTCTGTTCTTCTCTTGCTCGATTTCTTCCTCTCTACTACACTCGATGTCGAGGTCCTTTAGTCGATTTTGACCTCTTCAGAACACTTCGAGTTCTTTTTCCGCTCTTCAAAATTTGTCCATTTTTATCCTGTTTTCTGCGAAATCACATAGAAACTTGTGCAGACCCATATAATTGACAATAATGCATAAACTACACTAATCTCATGTTTTCCCACTAATATGCATGCGAATGAATGATAAAATGGACTTAAATGTGCATAGAAAATATGGCACTTAGCGCGCGCATCAAACACACCATACTTAAGCTTGCTTGTCCCCAAGCGACACCTTTAATGGTCATTCAGGGGAAGAAAGTAAACTCTCAACTTCATAGATTCATTTTTCATATATCCCCACAATCAATTGCCATCCTCGATAAGGTACTAATGTGAACCAAATACATGCATGTGCATAAAAGCAATTTCATACTCATAAAAGGAGGGTTATATACATAAAACAATTTCGCGCAACATAGCATTAATAATCAAGAGGACTGTTTTGAAGCTTGTGAGAAGTAGATTGGTAAAAGGCTAAAGGTGGGCTAATATTTGGCCATGTGGTGTTAAATCCGGGGAAACATACTTTCTTTCCAAAACATTCCACATTCCTTCTTCATAATGTCTCACCTTTCACTCATCGCTCAATGCTTTTTTGACTTATAATGCTTTTACCTCTCTGACTTTAGCACTGCCTTCTCGCGAGTCGCAAACATGGGTGTCATGAATGGCCCCGGATACTTAGTACTTCGGACTCCTCACCTTGTGTCCCATCTCGCTGAACTAACATCTCAATGAGCAGGGTCGACCTACCTTTATCTCCTGAGGTGATCGGATTTTTTCTCGCTCATTAAATTTTCCATAATTCATAAATTCTTTCATTCCTGCCAACAACTCTATAAATAATATATGCACAACTCCATATAACAACTCCAAAGTTATAAAATGGGCAATATGTAATATGTGTGGAGCAATAATGATCATGATAAGGCTCATATATAGCTTGTGACTTTTACGAATATGCATAGGTAAGGCTAGGATATGAACTTTTTGTATAAGTATAAGTATTGAAATTTCATAAAAAGTCCTCCATCATCTTATCATGCACATGTCAAAAGCAACTTCAAAATTTCATCTCCTTTATTTTTTTCTTTTTGCACTTCATTGGGACTTCCCTTAACTAGGCAATTTCATGTTATATCTCTAATGAATCTAATTTTGCATCGTAGAGCTTTTTTTTATACTTCCATAACTCTTTTCTTTATTTTCAATTTTTGATGGGGGTCATTTTTTTTTTCATTTTTTTATATCAATAACTTAAAGATAAATATGACTAACTATGTAATATGCATGAACATTATAACTAAAATATGCAATAACTTATGAAATATGCTAAAACATGTGAGTAAGCCTTTCCCCCACCCCATACTTAAAGTTTACAGTGTCCGAACTGTATTAGAACTAGGGTTAAGAAAAACTTACTAAACCATCACAAATTTCAGGAGTCGAAGAAGTCTGCAGGGATGGTCGATATCGACCTTGCAACATCGAAATCGATCTCTAGTATCGATATCTAGCTCAAGCTTCAGGGTGATCCGGCCTCGACCACAAGCCTATCTGAATCGCCCTTAAGGTCGATGTCGATCTTTAACATCGATATCGATGTGTGTGTTGTGCTCTTTCTTTCCTCTTTCCTGCAACTTGTTAAAAACAAACAAAAACATGCAATACTAATATAAAGTAAAAACTGTCCAAATTCAAAACTAAGTCTTTGTTACAGGTTCTAGACTTTTAAGTCGCTAGGCCGACTTCATCCTTTTGCGCTTCTCAAGGCGGCATCTGCAGAGCCCATGTGGCTTGGGCCTCAAATATCATTCCTTTCTTGTCATGCAGCTGCATTCCGCCTGGATGGATTTGATTCACTGTGAATGGTCCCAAATTCTTGTCTTTGAATCTCGTAGGGAACCAATGGTCCTTGGATTTGGTGACGTAAACTTTGTCTCCTATCTCATACAAGCTCGAATCATCATCGGATACCCTACATAAGCGCACATGCCAAGGCACACCTCTTCCAAATAATGATAAATCTTTAATTGTAATGGAACAGGAGGAATCCGTACCTTGACTTACCTTCTTATCTGTCTGTGGCTCAAGTCGACATCGATGTTTAGTCCTCGATATCGAGCTCTGTTGTACTCCTGGAGGATCAGTCGATTTGGAGAGTTTCTGCTTGATATGATCAGGTCGATTTCGACCATCAGGGATCGATATCGAGCTCTCCTTTCCTCCCTTCTCAGTTTCAATGGTGGTCGATTTCGGATTTAGGGCATGGTCGATATTGACCTTCATACCCGATTTTGATGTTCCTTCTCCTCCTCTGTCGACCCCATACTTATGACCTGGCACAGAATCTTGAACATTATTAGTCGATATCGACTTACCTGGGTCGATTTCGATGTTCTATTTGACTCCTTTGTTCAAGACTGCCACAACCTCCTCCACTTGGGCATCTATTCTATGGCCCTCTTTTCTAGCCCTTCTGGTGTCATACTCCTTACTTTGTCTTCTCCACATGCAATGTAGACACCATTGATGGCTTTTATTTCCTTTGGCCCTTGATTTTTCACCGTCTTGTTGAAGGCGTACTCTATCACCTCGTCACTAATTGTGAATGAGAGCAATCCTTTCTTCATGCTAATGTTGGCATCGACGGTCGCTAGGAATGGCCTACCTAGAATAATGGGACAAGCAGGGTCCTCCGCTATATCAACAACTAAGAAATCAGCAGGGACAAAGAATTTACCTACTTGTACTGGCACATCAGTCACTATCCCTGTGGGAATTACTACCGTATTGTTTGCCATGTATAGCCTTGCATCCACGGGCTCCAAAGGACCTATCTGTACCTTGTGCCATATGGTTAGTGGCATCATGCTAACGCTAGCGCCCAAGTCAACTAAAGCATTAAATTTGAATCGACCTAAGCCTATAGCGATAGAAAACTTACCTGGGTCCGCCCGCTTTTGTGGTAGCTCCAATCTGTTGCACTCCTCGGCGATCTCAGAAAGCGATCGCTTCTTACCCAATATGTCCTTAAGGAACCTTACATATGACGGCATCTCATGAAGTGCTTCTGTAATGGTATTGAGACATTGAGTCCTTGAAGCATCTTCACGAACCGCTGGAATTTCTTTTCCGCCGGGTCCTTAATCATCTTTTTAGTTGGGAATGCCAACACCTTCTTCCTTCCCGCGACTGTGGTTAGGTCGACATCGACATCAGTAGGGTCGACATCAACTGGAGGAGTTGATTTCTGTGGTGATGCAACATCAGGGTCGACATCCACAGGAAGGTCGACATCAACGTCACCGTGGTCGATATCGACAGGGGGGGTCGATTTCGATGTCTGCTCTGGCTCCTTTTCCTTCGCTTTTTGCTCGGGCATTTGCAATTGACGCCCACTTCTTAGGTTCATTGCTGCAATATGTCCAGTGGTTTTGCCCTTTTGGTTAGGCACAGTTGATCCAGGGAATGATCCTGACGCTTTGGGTATTGCTTCCGCCAATTGACCCATTTGGGTCTCCATGTTGCGCTTCTAAACGTCGATCTCCCCAAGTCTAGAATTTATGCCCTACAGCTGAGTATGGATGGAGTTGTTGGCTTGTTTGAACTCAGAATGGTTCCTCCACATCTCATCAAGAATGATCTGCAGGTCATCCTTCCTTGTCTCCCCCTTAGGGTGCCCTGGTGCTCTATATGGTGGGGGATCCCTTTGTTGATAGAACCTTTGATCTCCCCAATATGGTTGATCGCCCCCTCCACAGGAGCCTCTCGTCCACTTGGCTTCCTTCTGTTGTTCCGCCATGGATACTTGCTCCGTATGTGGACAGGCACTAGTGTTATGCCTTGTTGAACCACATTCCTAAAAAGTTTGATTGTTGCTCAGGAACCTGACTTGCTTTTGAAGGTAGCGTGTCTGATCATTGTGGAATTATTGCCACACATCAGGGTCTATCTCCTTTCGAGGCTCATATAGTGGCATTGATGGGGCAGGCCTTGAATCATAGGCCGCAGCAGTCCCATAGGTGTTATCGAAGTTCACGAGCCTCTCAATAGTCTCCCATGCCTCCGTTGGTGTAAGCTCAATGTACCGATAGGAGGTATATGAATTGATCCTCTCCTTATTTGGCACATCAAGGGAATTGTAGAATATCTCCTGGATGATATATGAAAGTTGCCCATGCGTCGGGCATGATCTCAGCAAGTCCTTAAATCGCTCCCACGCCTGTGCTAGTGTTTCACCTAGCTTTTGTTTGAAAGCCGTGATCCTTTGTCGCAGCATTGCCATTTTAGAAGGTGCAAAGAACTTATTCAGGAATGCATCCTTCACCTCCGCCCATGTCCTCAGCGAGCGTGGAGCCAAACTCTCAAGCTATTGTAATGCCTTCCCTGCCAAAGACCATCTAAAAGATTTTAGTCTCACATACTCTAAATTTACTCCATCAGCAATTGTTTCACATAAATCCATAAAAGTAGAGATGTGTTGCAGTGGGTATTCATTAGGTCTTCCTTCAAAAGTATTTCGTTTAATTTCAGAATGGAAGTTTATTTTAATCTCATAATTAGAAGGAGGGATAAGTATAGTAGATTCAGGAACGTGAAGCGGCGGATACATGTATTGCATCGCCGTCTGTGGATACTGATTGAGCCGCTCTTGGGCTTGTCTGCGCACATCCTCCTCCCTATCAACACGGGCTCGCTCTGAAGCAGCGGCGGCCCTTTCAACAGTGATTGTGGTGTTGTGGTCCTCGATCTCCTTCCTCAACCGCTCTATGGTCTCAGCCTGCGTCTCGTTGTCAGCCATGATTCGAATTGCTTTGTTGCGAAGATGGAAGAAACGTTCAGGCTCGTCAATGGTTTCCAGGATAGGCCCGTGATCAGAACGTCGCATAAACCTGCAAAATAAGCTCTAAAAGATCGTGAGAAAACTTAGGTGGCGATTGATTGCCTCCTCGGCAATGGCGCCAATTTGTTCGGTTTAACGGGAGGTAGATTCAAATATTCAATATAAATCTAACTATGCTAACTCCCTGTTCCAAGCAAATAATACAAGAATCCCTCCCGATGCATTGGTAGGGTAATTCAGGATCGAATCCACGAGGAGGTATGTCAGCGCTTCCCTTGTTGTAATCACGATCAAGCTTTTGACCTTAGAAGACACTCGATATCGATGTGTCTAGTCGATATCGACCTCAGTTCTGGTCGATTTCCAGCCAAGTTCCTGTAGAAGACAAAAGCAGCAAAGTCGACGTCGAGTAGAACCTCAATATCGAGGTTAGACCTCGATATTGACCTTTACAGTCGATTCTGGTGTTTGTCACAGAAACTTCAAAGCGTAACCTATTGTCGAAAAAGTGTCCGAAGAACGTAGAATGGTTAAGAAAGATGGTCAGAAATCAGAACTTAAAATTTTATATGAAATTCAATTAACTAAAAGCTTCCAAAGTCGGGGTTCATGCCACAACGATAACAATGCAAGTATGATGCTAAAGTTATGAAATTTAATGCCTTTCCGTCAAATAACTTTCGTTACCAACACTTAGGTGATTAGAGGCTCTCGCATAGTTCCTAAGAGTTACTATCCAATTCATGAGCAATCCAAGTTCACAATATGAGTGGATTTCGCTTCAATAATGCAAATAATGAATCTCCCTAACTTTTTCAAAGGATCATGCATAGGATAGAAGATGGAATCGCATAAAAGTCATACCTTTGATGCACTTACCCTACATCGCTATCGTCCGGCTCACCCCGACCCTAGAAGTGGGTTGACTACTCGCTTCTCATCATGCAACTCATCATCATCATTGAAAGAAAACTACTTTGTATTGCAAAAGAAAGAAATTCCAACCGAACAAAGCCAAACCTCCGCTCTCGCTTCTCTCTAACCTCACTCGGCTCTCCTCTCTCTCTCTACAAATTCTCTGCATTCTATGTGTTTGAATAACTAAAAATGGATGTAATTGAATGATTAAACTCAGCCCTAATGGCCTCTAGATATAGATATCGAACTTTGCTATCCAAAGACTCGAAACTTTATCTTTATTCTCTAAGATAAAACTTAAATAAAGTAAAAACTAAAAGTTCTATGGTAAAACAGCTAATGTGATAGCTCTGATGTCGAAGATAAGAAATCTTGACTTTAGGATAGACGTGCAAGCTTCGGATAGAATTCTATCAAAATCTGAGTCGGACTTCTCTCCTGGCAACATCGATATCGACCATAAGACATCGATATTGACCTCTCTTTTATCTTATCTCGAGCTCTCCTTCTTCTACTCGGACTAACACTCGACTTCTATCATTTATTTCGATCTGGGCACTCGATATCGATCATGCATCCTTGATATCGACCTCTGTATGTCGACATGTTCTGTTCTTCTCTTGCTCGATTTTTGCCTCTCTACTACACTCGATGTCGAGGTCCTTCAGTCAATTTCGACCTCTTCAGAAGACTTCGAGTTCTTTTTCCGCTCTTTCAAATCTGTCCATTTTTATCCTGTTTTTTGCGAAATCACATAGAAACTCGTGCAGACCCATATAATTGACAATAATGCATAAACTACACTAATCTCATGTTTTCCGACTAATATGCATGCGAATGAATGATAAAATGGACTTAACAAGGCATAACACGCCGCCTTCAAAAGCAAGTAAGGTTCCCGAGCAACAATCAACCTTGTTAGGAATGTGGCTCAACAAGGCATAACACTAGTGCCTGTCCACATCTTGAGCAAGTACCTATGGTGGAACAACATGAGGAAGCCAAGTGGACGAGAGGCCTCTATGGAGGGGGCAATCAGCAGTACTGGGGAGATCAAAGGTTCCATCAACAAAGGGATCCCCCACCGTATAGAGCACCAGGGCACCCTGAGAGGGAAACAAGGAAGGATGACCTGCAGATCATTCCTGATGAGATGCGAAGGAACCATGCTGAGTTCAAACAAGCCAACAACTCCGTCCATACTCAGCTATAGGGCATCAGCTCTAGGCTTGGGGAGATAGACATTTGGAAGCGCAACATGGAGACCCAAATGGGTCAATTCGCGGAGCAAATACCCAAACCGTCAGGATCACTGCTTGGATCAACTGTGCCCAACCAAAAGGGAAAAACTACTGGACACATAACGGCCATGAATCTAAGGAGTGGGCGTCAATTGCAAATGCCCGAGCAAAAAGCGGAGGAGAAAGAGCCATAACAGACGTCGATATCGACCCCCCTGTCGATATCGACCCCCATCCAGTCGATGTCGACCTAACTCCAACCGCAGGAAAGAAGAAGGTGTTGCCATTCCCATCAAAGAAGGTGATTAAGGACCCATCGAAAAAGAAGTTTCAGCGATTCGTGAAGATGCTTCAAGGACTCAATGTCTCAATTCCATTCACCGAAGCACTTCATGAGATGCCATCATATGTGAGGTTCCTTAAGGAGATATTAGGTAAGAAGCGATTAATTGCTGAGATCGCAGAGGAGTGCATCAGATTGGAGCTATAAGAGAAGCGGGCGGACCCAAGTAAGTTTTCTATCGCTATAGGCTTAGGTTGATATTGCTTTAATGCTTTAGTTGATTTGGGTGCTAGCGTTAGCATGATGTCACTAACCATATGGCACAAGATAAAGGTAGGTCCCCTGGAGCCCGTGGATGCAAAGTTATACATGGCAAACAATACGGTAGTGATTCCAACAGGGATGGTAGATGATGTGCCAGTGCAAGTAGGTAAGTTCTTTGTCCCTGCTGATTTTTAGTTGTTGATATGGCAAAGGACCCTGCTTGTCCCATTATTTTAGGTAGGCCATTCCTAGCAACCGTCGATGCCAACATAAGCGTGAAGAAAGGATTGCTCTCATTTACAATTAGTGACGAAGTGATAGAGTACGCCTTCAACAAAACGGTGAGCAAGAACGAATGGCCAATGGAGATTAAGGCCATCAATGGTGTCTACATCACATGCGGGGAAGCAAAGGTAAGGAGTATGACACCCAAGGAGCTTGAAAAGAGGGCCATAGAAGCCCAAGTGGAGGAGGTCGTGGCAATCTTGAACCAATGAGCCAAAAAGCCACTCGAAATCGACCTAGGTAAGTCGATATCGACTAACAAAGTTCAAGATTATGTGTCAGGTTATAAGTATGGGGTCGACGGAGGAGAAGAAACATCGAAATCGAGCATAAAGGTCGATATCAACCATGAACCTATGCTGAAATCAACTGCCCCAGAAGCTGAGAAAGAAGGAGGAGAGACCTCGATATCGAAATTAGAAGGTCGAAATCGACCTACCCATGTCGAGCAGAACCACTCCAAATCGACAGGACCTGCAGGAGCACAACAGAGCTCGATATCGACTACTGATGATCGATATCGACCTGAGCCACTGATAGAAAAGAAGGTAAGACAAGGTACGGATTCCTCCTTCTCCATCTCAATTAAAGATTTATCATTATTTGGAAGAGGTTTGCCTTGGCATGTGCGCTTATGCAGGGTGTCCGATGATGATTCGAGCCTTTATGAAGTAGGAGATAAGGTGTTTGTCTCCAAATCAAAAGATCATTGGTTCCCTAGTAGATTCAAAGATAAGAGGATGGGACCATTCACGGTGAATCAAATCCATCCAGGCGGAATGCAGTTGAGAGATAAGAAAGGAGTTTTATTTGAGGCCCAAGCCACATGGGCTCTGCAGATGCCGCCTTGAGAGCTTGAAAGGAAGAAGTCGGCCTAGCGACTTTAAAGTCTAGAGCTTGTAACAAAGACAATTAGTTTTTAGTTTTGGACATCTTTTGGTTTTGTTTTGAGACATTAGATGACATTATTGTTTTGTTTGGTTTTAGTTTTTATTTTCTAAGAAGTCGCAGGAAAGAAGAAGAGCTTAACAAACATCGAAATCGAGTAGTAAGATCGATATCGACCTTAAGGTCGATTCAGAGGAGCTGGTGGTCGAGGTCGGATCACCCTGAAGCTGAACCAGAAATCGATGAAACTAGTCGATATCGACTGGTATGCTCGATATCGACCACCACTGCAGACTTCTTCGACTGCTGATTTTTATGAAGTTTAGTAAGTTTCTTTCTTAACCCTAGTTCAAATACAGTGAGGACACTGTAATCTTTAAGTATGGGGTGGGGGAAAGGCTTACTTCCATATTTTAGCATATTCTAGCATTTTTTTGAAATTTTTATAAGTTATTGCATAGTTTTTACATGTTTATGCATACTTAGTTAATTTAGATGTCATTATCTTTTAGAATTTCATATTTATCTTTAAGCATTGCATCATGTTTTAATTTCGAAAAAAAAGAAGAGAAAAATGACCCCCATAAAAAAATTGTGAAAATAAAGAAAAGTTTCATGGAAGCATATAAGGAACTCGACGATGCAAAAGTAGATTCATTAGAGATATAACATGAAATTACCTAGTTAAGGGAAGTCACAATGAAGTGCAATTTTTTGGAGAAAACCATGAAAGAGAGGTAAATCTTGAAGTTGCTTTTGACATGTGCATAATAAGATGATGGAGGACTTTATGATATTTTCCATACAAGTGCTAAAAAGTTCATATCCTAGCCTTACCTATGCTTATTTGCAAAAGTCACAAGCCATATATGAGCCTTACTATATCATTATCATTATTGCTCCACATATATTACATATTTCCCATTTTTTATACCTTATACCCTATCCGGGGACAAAGTTTGAGAATGGATGTCATCTTTGGAGTTGTTATATGGAGTTTGTGCACATTATTATAAAGTTTGGCAGGAATGAAAGAAATTTTGAAATATGGAAAATTTAATGAGCGAGAAAAAATCCGATCACCTCAGGAGATAAAGGTAGGTCGACCCTGCTCGTTGAGATGTTAGTTCAGCGAGATGGGACACAAGGTGAGGAGTTTGAAGTACTAAGTATCCGGGGCCATTCATGACACCCATGTTTGCGACTCGCGAGAAGGCAGTGCTAAGGTTAGAGAGGTAAAAGCATTATAATTAAAAAAGCATTGAGCGATGAGTGAAAGGTGAGAGACATTATGAAGAAGGAATGTGGAATATTTTGGAAAGAAAGTATTATTTCCCCGGATTTAACACCACATGGCCAAATATTAGCCCACCTTTAGCCTTTTACCAATCTACTTCTCACAAGCTTGCAAAAGTCTTCTTGATTATTAATGTTATGTCGCTGAAATTGTGTTATGCATATAAACCTCCTTCTATGAGTATGAAATTGCTTTTATTGCACATGCATGGATTTGGTTGACATTAGTACCTTATCGAGGATGACAATTGATTTGTGCACATTATTATGAAGTTTGGCAGGAATGAAAGAAATTTTGAAATATGGAAAATTTAATGAATGAGAAAAAATCCGATGACCTCAGGAGATAAAGGTAGGTCGACCCTGCTCGTTGAGATGGGACACAAGGTGAGGAGTCCGAAGTACTGAGTATCCGGGGCCATTCATGACACCCATGTTTGCGACTCACGAGAAGGCAGTGCTAAGGTTAGAGAGGTAAAAGCATTATAGCGAAAAAAAAAAGCATTGAGCGATGAGTGAAAGGTGAGAAACATTATGAAGAAGGAATGTGGAATGAAAGTTGGAAAGAAAGTTTATTTCCTCAGATTTAACACCACATGGCCAAATATTAGCCCACCTTTAGCCTTTTACCAATCTACTTCTCTAAAGCTTGCAAAAGTCCTCTTGATTATTAATGCTATGTTGCGAAATTGTTTTATGCATATAAACCTCCTTTTATGAGTATGATGTTGCTTGTATTCACATGCATGGATTTGGTTGACATTAGTACCTTATCGAGGATGGCAATTGATTGTAGGGACGTATGAGAATGAATCTATGGTGTTGAGGGTTTACTTTCTTCCCCTGAATGACCATTAAAAGTATTGCTTGGTGACAAGCAAGCTTTAGTATGGGGTGTTTGATGTGCGTGCAAATTGCCATATTTTCTATGCACATTTATGTCCATTTTATAGTTATTTGCATGCATAAAAGTGAGGAAAACATAAGATTAGTGTAGTTATGCATAATTGTCAAATATAGAGGTCTACATGAGTTTTTATGATATTTTGCATAAATCAAGATGAAAATGGACGGAATTTGGACAAGTGAATAAGAGCGGAAAAAGAACTCGAAGTCTACTGAAGAGGTCGATATCGATGTCTGAAGGTCGATATCGAGTGGCCTAAATCGAGGTTATTGATAGAAGTCGAGTGCCAATCCGAGGAAAAGAAGGACTGCTCGAGATAGAGATAGAGAAGGTCGATATCGAGGTCCCAAGGTCGATATCGATGTTGCTGCAGAAAATATTCGACTCAGTTTTTTATAGAATTCTATCCGAAGCGTTCGAGATAATCCTAAAGTCGAGATCTTCTATCTTCTACACCAGACTTATCACTTTATGAGTTTTACCAAGGAGTTTTTAGTTTTTACCTTTATTAAGTTTTATCCTGGAGAATAAAGATAGGTTTTCGAATCCTTGGATAGTGAGGTTTGATATCTATAATTAGAGGCCGTTAGGGCTGAGTTTAATCATTCAATTATAGCAAGTTTTAGTCATACAATGCAGAGAATAGTTAGAGAGAGAGAGGCCGAGTGGAGTTTGTGTAAGCGAGAGCGGAGTGGCTGTGTTCGGTGTAATATTTCTTTCTTTCGCAATACAAAGTAGTTTCCTTTACATGATGATGATGAGTGCAATGATGAAGCACGAGTAGTCAACCACTTCTAGGGTCGGGGTGAGCCCGACGATAGCAATATAGGGTAAGTGCATCAAAGGTATGATTTTTATGCGATTCCTTCTTCTATCCTATGCATGATCCTTTGCGAGAGTTGAGGAGATTCATTATTTGCATTATTGAAGCGAAAGCCAATCATATTGTGAACTTGGATTTCTCATGAATTGGATAGTAACTCTTTGGTTTTATGTGAGAGCCTCTAATCACCTAAGTGTTGGTAACGAAAGTTATTTGATGGAAAGACATTAAATTTCATAACTTTAGCATCATACTTGCATGAATATCGTTGTGGCATGAATTCCCGACCTTCGAAGCCTTTAGTTTATTGCATTTCATACAAAGTTTGAGTTTTTACTTCTGTCCATCTTTCTATCACCATTCTAAGCTCTCCAGACTACTTTTTTGACAAATAGGTTATGTATATAGTTTCTGTTGCTGACATCGAAATCGACTGACAAGGTCGATATCAAGCACTAACATCGATATCGAGCATCATCTCGACGTCGACTGCTTTAATTTTGTCTTCTGCGGGAAACTCACTGGAAATCGACTAGAACTGAGGTCGATATCGACCAGACACATCGATATCGAGTGTCTCCTGGAGTCGAAACTTGATCGTGACTGCAACTTAGGAAGCGCTGACATACCTCCTCGTGGATTCGATCCTGAATTACCCTACCACTACATCGGGAGGGATTCTTGTATTTTATTTGCTTGAACAGGGAGTTGGCTTAGTTGAGATATTTATTTATTTTGTTTAAGCGAATCAACCTCCCCTTACGAAGATGTACCATCCCATAATTTTCTTGCTCAAAACTAACAATATGCATTTTCTTTCCACAATGCATTATTCTAACCATTCTAAGTCTCAATTCCCAAATGGGGGTCAGGCTCAATTCGGCTAGGGATAATTTTGTGGAGTTTGCAATATAAGGCTCAAGCTAATGTTCTAGCTTCAAGGAGAGATAATGCAGGGTAGGTAAAGAGAGGATAAAAATGGCTTAAAAGATGCCTCCATCATTTAATTCTCGTAAACATAAACATATATATGTAGTGGCTTTGAATAACTATCACAACATTTAGAGATGCATAGGAAGAGTAAATACACGAGTTGGGAGGTCGATATCGACAGGGGCAGTCGATTCCTAGTGGGTGACGTCGATCTGTGAAGAACCTGCGAAGAAGAGAAAACAACAGATAAACTCGATATCGACTGGAGTGGTCAAAATCGAGTGGATCAATGATTCCTGTTGACTTAGAAGACTGTCGACGTCGGGTTGCTCGATTGTAGGTGTTCGATATTGACTATATTGGTCGATATCGAGTGGCTTCTCAGATGATGTCGAATGCAGAAAAATGAAGAAATAATGTAAAGACAACAGAATATTTTGGGGTTTTTCTTCAATAAACTAAAAGGCTTCTAGGATAGAGATTTACCACGACGATAACCATGCATGTATTGTAACTCAATTCACATAAAAGATTAAGCTTTTCTCAGCATCAATTAGGAATATAGAGGCTTTCGCATAAAAACCTAATTGTTTCTACCTTTTCATAATTAGGGTTTATGCCAACTTTCGCAGGCAAAACCTAATTACTATCTAAATTCACATGTATAATCCACTTTCGCTTCTTATAAGGTAAATAAGGAATCAATCTAAACTTGCATAAAGGATTGAGCGCGGGGTAGAATAAGAGATCGCATAATCAAATATAGAATAAAGCGTACTTACATGGCTACCGTCGGGCTCACCCCAACCCTAAAAGTGGGACGACTACTCGCTCTTCATTGCAAAAAACATCTTTGATTGAAAGAAGAAAACTTGCATTAAACTAAACCTTCAAAGCTTTACAACTTAACGCCGGCTCTCGCAAACGCCAAACCCTAAAGCTTCTCTCTAACTCTATTGCTATTGATTGTTGTGTGTTTGAATGTGACTTGAATGAATAAAAACCAGCCCCCTAGGGCTTTATTTATAGGCTACTAATCCTTGCTAGCCAAGGAAAGTAGATCCTATCTTCTATCTAAAATCTATCCGTAACAAGTAGCATAAATCTTTATTTAGGTAAATATCTAAATAACTAATAAACATCTTAGGGTAAAAAGGAAACAACCCTTAAGACATATCCTATCTAATTAAGAAGATAAATCGTAGCCTTGATGATAGAACTTGCAATCCGCGTCTCGAAAAGCGTGTCTAATCCGTGTTGCATTCTAGTCGATATTGACCAGTCAGGTTGAAATCGACCTCTCTGTTTCTGCTAGAGAAGCTCAATTCCACTCGATCTCTAGAGCAACGTCGATATCGATACATCTACTCGATATCGAGTGGTCTTCTAGTTTGGTTTTCGTTGTCTGTCTCGACACTCAGAGTGTCGAGGTCTTTAGTCGATATCGACCAGTGAAGTCGATTTCGACCTCTTTTCAGCTTCTCTTGGCTTCTTTGTTTTGACTCCGATTCCGCTCCAATTCCTACATATTTAGACCAAAACTTGTGTAGACTCTATTTCTTGCAGGTTAGCTCATTCTACACAAATTTGCATTATTTTTCACCCTTTAATTTAGGAATCGAATGAAATATGAAGTCAAAAGATGCGATAAAAAGGACTCTAAATATGCACATAACTCGTGAAACCACATATCTTCCAAAGCTTCTCCTTGGGAAGTTTGTCAGTTTTGGTTTCCAAAAGCGTGATAACATTGATCGAGTTATTTTTACATAAAAGATCGATATTCGTCCAAAAATTCTGGCTACGGATTCGTCTGGAGTTTTAAGTACAAATATTCATAGGAAACTACTTTTATAACGTGACCCTTTGTAGGTGCTCATAGGAACGAATGGGTAAGCAAGTCCACTCTCCTGGTCGGTTATCCCATTGTTTGGGTACGAAAGAAGCTAGTAGCAACTGTATTTAGACAATTTAAAAGCCTTTTGAGGGCAACAACTGAGATATAAGAACTTGTAAAAGCGAAAAACAAATTGAAAGGCCTGGTGAAGGCAACAAGAACCGAGCCGATGTTTGTGAATGAAGATAAGAATCCCATGGCCAAGTAAGGTGCACAAACCTAAACACCATGCTCCTAAAATAGGAGCTCCATCCAGCCACCTATAAAACCGATTGAGCAGCAAATGAAAAGCAACTTTATATATCAAATACAGAGGAACACGATACAAGCAACAAGGAACCAAGTAAAATGGCAAGGAGCACAAATTGTGTTTTGGACAACCATCACCATAAAATGCTAAATTGTATATGAATTGCTTATGATCGGTGTAACCGAAATGATACATGTATATGTATTGTTGCGATTAAGCGAAAACAAAGATCCACTTGTATGCCTATGCATTTTGGGCAAATAACAAGATGTGAAAGGTAATTGAAGGATAGGCAAATTTGGGACCCAAACACTTCCACAATCATATATAAACAAACGAAGGTTGGTCAAGATACAAATTGAGCTTTCACAAGCCCAATACTTAACACCAATCCAAGAACTTATAAAAGTCAACAAGGATATACAACACTTAAGAAAGAATATGCCTAGTAGAATAAATTGTGCATAAACAAAACAGATGAATAAAAAAATGTGTTGTATACACCAAGACCTCATGAGAATTAAGGTGTCTATAATCACTGTCAATAGGGCCTTGAATCCATAGAAGTTGTCGAACAACATATTAAACAAAATTAGGAGCCATCGGATTTACCGAAATAGAACACCGGTAGCCATTGTTTTTAAGAAACCGATAGGCCTTGTAAAGGCAAGTAGTTGTAACTGGTAGTTTAAATTGATGATGAGGATGAACAAAAGGTGATGCTATGGAGCGAAACCTGTGCTGAAGCAAGCACCTGCCAAGAGCAAGTGACCTGCAAAACCGAACAAAAGACACCGCAGCAACAAGAACAATACTGTGGTACTGCACCATGTACGGAGGCCGACAAAGCCAACTCAACGCTAAGGCCACCTAGATCTCATATTGGATAGTATAGCCTAAACTCGTTAAATTGACATTGATATAGAAGCCCGAGTGAGGGAAATAAATGAGTATGACAGTGTTCGATCGATACAGTTTAGGATGTGTTAGATATTTTGGTCTGGTATAGGCAATGATTAGTCTTTTATGGTGATTGTGCAGCCAACACAGAAACCACTTAGTTTGACAAAACAAAGTAAGTATACCATTTGGTGTGGTGCAGAATGTCGTTACCTTTCTACAACACCAAAAAGAATAACTCAAACCAACAACTTAACTAGCAACCTAATAACTAGTATAGTGGAATAGTAATGGGTCGATCCCACAGAGAGAATACCTTTCATGTCTATCAAATTGCTATCAAAGAGAATAAGATCGAAGAGTAATTGAATGAAAAGACAATTGAATAAAGCAAAAGTAGCAATGGCGAATTTGTGATAATTAATATTGATGAGATAGTTTCCCCCCTCCAATTCATCAACAATGGTTATGTCTTTGATCCTTGACTCTATCCTACCTTTCTTTGTTTGATTCATCTAATGTTAGACTACTCCAACCCTAAGCAATCAAACAATGGCAATGACACAAACAACTAAAGATAGAGGCACAACTCTCTAACCCTAATTGATGCAATTGATAAAGTAGAATTGTCAATATCCCATACACACCCAATCGATGCTTTCACGAGATCGATTGGCTATGTTGTGCTACTGATTCAATCAACTTGCAAGAGATAATCAAACCTTTAGCAAGAAAGCAAATTCCGTCAAGGAGGCCAATCAAGAGGGAATACATACAATCAATCGATGAAGAACAAAGATAGATTTCGCAAATCATATAATCAATCAATCGATAAATCAAACATAGAATAGATAGAAATCAAGTCTCACAAATCATATAACCATGTCTCTAAATTGCAGGCGAAACGAAAGAGGTTTAGTTCCTCATGGGAGTTTTTCCTCTTATTATCTCCATTGAAGTCTCTCTCAAACTAGGTCTCTCTATAATCTCTCACAATCGGCCACAAATATATAAACCAAAAACCTAATTATTTATCCAAAGATAGATTTTGCAATCCCGCATCCGAGCGGACTGGCGGGCGCCGTGCTTTAGGCGGCGGGCACCGTCCCAACAGTATCGTGTTCTTCATCTGATTTCTCCTGAATCCAAGCTAAGCTTCTTCCTATGCCTCTTCTTTCCTTTTCCAATGGTTTCCTCGGGTTTATAGCTCTCCATACTCATCCTTAGCAAAGCCATAAATGCATCCTTCCGAGCATCGGAACATAAATATGCGAATAAGCACAAAAAGAGCATAGATTCCACACATGCAAGATAAAATACTAATGAGGTGAAATATTCAATAAACATGACATATACTCCTCTAAATGCAATAACAACTACCTATAATGCCTATCTAAAATATGCCTTATCAAACTCCCCCACACTTAAGCTTCGCTAGTCCTCGAGCTAATAATAAAAGCAACCCATATGTACGAGCTCACCATTAATGCAATAGCCTTACAAAAACAAATTAAATTTCAACTTTTAAGGGACACATGATCAAGTGAATCAACATCATCTCATGTATCTAACGATCAAATAATAGAAGTAGAAATCATCCAACCTCACCAGGGATAATGTGTTTCACTCCTGCTCTCATGTGTTTAGGCTTTAAGCATACACTCGCCTCAATTCCATATACAAGCATCAAATCAAATATTGACATTTATATCACAAAATCTCCACCGGATACATCAAAGCAAAAATAAGGACATCAAGAGGACTTTCGCTCAATGGAAACCTTCATATAGAAGACGCCATTCGGCGGGGTTGTAATGGGGCTTAGTACGAAATATAAGGGAAATGAATTGTATTTGGTCATGTGATACTATAAATTCCGGGAAAATAAGATTCCAAAAACACCCAACATAACACAAACCAACTCAATAATACATCAAGCTCTCCTAAGCACAACATCTCAATAAATATGACAATAAAGCCCAAAATCCTCTATAAATCACCGACTCTCAAAATATATCAATAAACTCATAAGCTCTCAAATCATCATCTCATACTCATCTCATAATCATCTCATCATCATGCATCTACAACACCCAACCAATCTTTCTTTCAACCAACATAAATCCAATCCTCCTCATATGCAAAAATAAATAAACTTGGCTCTTTATTCTCTTCTTTTTTTTCCGAATGCCATTTTTTTTCTTTTTTTTTTGAGCCATATACATGAAATACAACTATGAGGGAAAATAAAGCACATAACATTACATCTTCTTAAAACCATAAACCACAAAACTCACACTTTAGCTTCTTTCCTCCTCCACTCCAAAATAGATTCATAACCTACTCAAAATCTTAATTTCCCCGAAAAAAGGAAAGGCTTATCATAGGCTAGGAATAATGCAATTTTGTGGAGCTACAAATAAAATAGGCTAAAGGCTCAAATTGGCTTCAAAGCAAGATATAACATAAGGTAGACATGGATAAAATGTGGCTAAAAAGTTGCCTCTATCATTTGAACTTATCAAGCAATGATCATGTATATAATCGGTCTTGGAAATAGATAACCATGTCAATACTCAAAGATAAATGCATAGAAAGAGTAAATCACACAAGAAAAGTAAAAGGAATATAGATGTATCCCTTATCAGGCTAAAAATAATCTCACAAGGTTCATATTGTGTGGGATTTCATTCATACTCCAATCTCGATCATACATGCTCAATTACATCACCAATCATGCTCCTTAGAAAACATTTTATAAAAGCAAATAAGGCTAAGCACTTCAACTAAGTCGTAGGGTTTACAAGTTCATGCCATCAAAAAGCTTAGAGTTTCGCTTAACCAAGGTGGTTGTTTTAACAATGACATATTATGCAATGCATGATATTTTTGTGATTTTTGACATTTTTTCCTTTTTAAACTAAAACATAACTAAAACAATGGCTTAAAACCATAACCATGACAGAAACAATGACCGAAACCCATAAACATCCACATAATCCAAACATAAGCAATCCAAACATAGCAACAGAAATATCCGAGCATAAGAATGTCTAAGTACAGACAAAATAAAAAACCAGCAGAAATATGAAACTATCTCAACAAACTCATCAAACTCATAAGACATCTCCCTCATACTTAAAGATTGCATTGTCCTCAATGCCTAAACACACGGACAAAGCAACAAATAAATAGAGCAAAGTGTACGGAAAGCCAAAAACAACTCACTGGGGCGGTGGTGCAAATAGGTAAAAATGCTGGAACTGCTGAACGAACGAGTCAAAGCTGCTCTGAAGGCCGAAGAGTGCGCGGGCATGGTCCTCCTGCCTTTGGTAAAGCTCATCCTGCCATTGACGAAGATCCTGATGGTATTGTCGGAACTCTGTTCCCTGAGCAATCTACAACTGATGAATCTCGTCTAGCCGGTAGCCATACTGACCAGATCGTCCAAAGGAAGAGGAGGGAACATAACTCATGTCAGTGTCGGAATCATCAGTCCTAGCCCGGTTAGACTCTCCTCTCATATAAGTAGCAAGTGGGACATCCCACCCGACATCATAAGCAGGAATCTGGCCCCCATCATCATCATCATCATCAGAACCAGAAGAGAGCTCCTCAGCCTCCGACGGAATGTTGAAAGCGGCAATCGTCGAACCCAAAGGAAGCTCAGCCGGTAGACGAATGATGTGGTCACCTCTACGACTGGCATTCTAGATATAAGGGGCCTGATCGCCCTCCAAGTGCCTCATCCGAGTCAGCATCTCTAGTGATATGCGCGAATCCCCATCAATAGTTACCTGGTCAGTAACTCTCACCTAACAACGTACGACAATAATAATGATCAACCCACCAAAACCAATCATCCTCGTATCCCTCTGAGATCCTCTAATCATCATATCAGCACAAGCATCTGGGAACAACTGAGCCCAATCAGGGGTAACCTCTGCCACAGGTGTCAAGCAATACGTCACCGCCCATGCCTTCATAGAAACCTTGTTCCGCTTATTCTGCTCGAAGAAGGTGTTGTTGAGCACCTTGTGGCAGAGACGCAGAGCGGGATGAGTAATCGAATAGTTGTAGTTACCTCCCCCACGGATCCAGGGGGAACCTGTAGCAGCGGCCCATGTATCAACAGGTCGGGGTCTCAATATCCTGTTCCTCCAATCAGCAGTAGGAGGAAGAGTAATACCCAGATAGCGCCTCAAACGTGTAAAAGTCACCTCATACTCATGCCCCAGCAAAGTAAACTCAATCTGACTCATATTCTCGTTGACCACTAAGGTCACTAGAAACTCTTGGATCAAATCCGGATAAGTCAAACCATATAGCACAATGAAATGTCCAAGGCCCCCATTCTCCATAAGGGTAGCATAAGGCTCCGCTAGACCTAGAGCATCTAGAGCCGGGTGATCGAAAAACTTCGTCGTCGAGTATTTTCTAAGCCTAAGATCATTCCATCTTCCTAATTCATCGTCATCAAGTGTGTTCGGAGCAACCATGTTCGGAGAAACCATGTTCGAAAATGTGGTCGGATTTCGGATTCGGGCAATAGTTTGGATGTAGTGTCGGGATTTGTGATGAAGGAGAGGGTTTGGAAGGTTGAAGAATATGGAGGAGAGTTTGGAGGTTGAGGATGAAGTGAGGAGGGGAATAGAAAATAGGGTTTAAAAATGAAACGGGCCCCACACGTCCAACAAACTGCGGCCCAAATCTTTGAGGCGGTGGGCGCCGTGGTTTAGGCGGCGGGCGCCGTGGCCCTCAATGATGCACACTCCTTCGTTTTTTACCCCAAAGTCCAAATCCTACCTAAAAACTCAATCCAAACATCTCCAAAATGCAAAAACTAACAAACCTAATGCTAATGAAACAAAAATGACACAAAATAAAATAAGAGAAAAGAAAAGAAAAGAAACTTACCTCGAGTTGCCTCCCGAGCAGCACCTTTGTTTTACGTCCTGGGCCAGACGTAATGAAGTGATCCTATTCCTCAAGGATATCCTCCCCTTGCCAGGAGTCCATAACTTGTCCATCGATGTCCTCATGATATTTCTTGATCCTTTGACCATTCACCTTGAAGTTATGACCATCAATCGGGTTCTGTAAATCAACTGCACCATAGGGATAAACGTCGACTACAATGTAAGGACCCGTCCATCTAGACTTGAGCTTCCCAGGGTGAAGTTTTAAGTGTGAAACATACAGCAGAACCTTACCTCCTAGACGAAATTCTCTCCGCAAAATGTGTTTGTCATGCCAAGCTTTTGTTTTGTCCTTATAGATCCTAGCATTCTCATAACCATCCTAACAAATCTCTTCCAACTTCTGAAGTTGAAGCTTCCTCAACTCTCCTGCTTCAAATGCATCCATATTGGCTTGTTTGACTGCCCAGAATGCTTTGTGCTAGAGCTCAACTGGCAAATGACAAGGCTTTCCATAAACCAAGCAAAACTGGGACATCCCAATGGGTGTCTTATAATCAGTACGGTAAGCCCATAGTGCATCTTCCAATGTGAGACTCCCGTCTTTTCTATTCAGTGCAACAGTCTTATCTAAAATCCTCTTTACCTCCTTGTTACACAATTTTGCTTGTCCATTGGTTTGAGAATGATAGGCGGTGGAGACCTTCTGAGTCACGTTGTACTTTCTCAAAAGAGCGCTGACAATCTTATTACAGAAGTGGGTTCCCCTGTCATTGATAACAACCCTGGGACACATAATCAACAGCAAGCAAGATGTAGACCTTCCTAAATGAACTAGGAAAGGGTCCCATGAAATCGATACCCCAGACATCAAAGAGCTCACACACCATGATCGAAGATAGTGGCATCTTATTTCTGCCTGAAATATTTCCGATGCACTGACATCTATCACAAGTTTTGCAGAAAGCATGAGCATCGCGAAAGATGTGAGGCCACCAGAATCCCGCTTCCAGGACTTTCCTAGCTGTCCTCTGTGGTCCAAAATGTCAACCGCTTGGATGTGAATGACGGAATATCAAAACACAAGTTACCTCATTGTCCGGAACATATCGACGAACAATTCTATCAGCGCAGTGCTTCCAAAAGAAAGGGTCATCCCAAACATAGTAGCGAGCATCGTGCCAAATTTTGTCTTTCTTAGCTTTCAGACAATTAAGGGAAGATTCCGGCCACCAAGTAATTAACAATATCAGCGAACCAAGGTTGCTTGGTTTGAATACCCATAAGCAAAGCAGGTGGCTCAGTGTTATCTCCATCAAGCAAATTGGACACCAGCAGTCCGTTAGAACAGTGGGCGCCGTGGTCAGGGAGGCGGATGCCATCAGGCTCAAAGTCATCGTATAACGATATTCTCAGTAATCCTTCATCAGGGAACTCTCCTAGCCTCTTTTGTCGCTCTCCTCCACCATCAGTTCTATAGATCCTACTTAGGTGGTCAACTACCAAGTTCTCTGCTTCCTTTTTATCTCTGATTTGCCAATTGAATTCCATCATCAAATCAACCTAGGCTTTGCGTCCTTCTTGGTCATCAAATAGCGGAGTGCCGAATGATCACTATAAACCACTACCTTGGCACCTAATAAATAAGGACCAAACTTCTCCAGAGCAAATACCACGACTAGCAATTCCTTCTTTGTAGTTGTGTAATTCCGCTGACCCGTATTCAACATCATAGAAGCATAGTAAATCACATGAGATGCTTTCTCAACTTTCTGTCCCGAAATAGCCCCAACAGCATAATCACTAGCATCACACATCAACTCAAAGGGCAGAGTCCAAATAGGAGCCTAAATAATAGGTGCTGAAGTCAACTGATTCCTTAACTCATGAAAAGCTTTCTTACAACTATCGTCAAACACGAAGGACACATCTTTCTTAAGGAGCTCACATAATGGGGAGGTTATCTTAGAAAAATCTTTGATGAACCTCCGATAAAATCCTGCATGACCTAAGAAAGAACGAATCTCATGTACGTTAGTAGGACAAGGTAGAGACTGAATAAGATCTATCTTCGCTTTATCTACCTCAATGCCCTTCTTAAACACAATGTGACTAGGGACAATCCCCCATTCAACCATAAAATTGCACTTTTCAGAGTTTAAGACTAAATTGGTTTCAACACACCTCTTAAGGACTAGTGATAAATGATGCAGAAAAGAGTCAAAATCATCCCCATGCACAGTGAAATCATCCATAAACACTTCAATGAAATGCTCGACATATTAAAAAAAATATACTCATCATGCATCTTTGAAATGTACCAGACGCATTGCATAATCCAAAAGGCATTCTGTTGTAAGCAAAAGTACCAAAAGGACATGTAAAAGTGGTTTTCTCCTAGTCCTTAGGTGCAATAGGAAATTGAAAATACCCAGAATAACCATCCAAAAAGCAATAATAGGATCGGCCGACAAGGCGTTCAAACATTGGATCAATGAAAGGCAAAGAAAAGTGGTCTTTACGTGTCACATCATTGAGTTTGCGATAGTCAATGCAAACTCTCCAACCAGTTTGTACCCTCAAAGGTACCATCTCCCCTTCCTGATTCTCAGAGACCGTGATACCTCCCTTCTTAGAGACCACTTGCGTCGGACTTACCCATTGACTATCAGAAATAAGGTAGATCATACCTGCCCGAAGGAGCTTCAAGACCTCCTTTTTTACGATCTACATCATCGGTGGATTCAACCGTCGCTGAGGTTGTCTTGTTGGCTTCGCATCATCCTCCATGAGTATGCGATGCATACACAATGTTCGACTGATTCCTTTTATGTCAGTAATGGTCCATCCCAAGGCAGTGCGATGTTCCCTAAGGACATCCACTAACCTTTGTTCCTGGTCATAAGTAAGCTTGTTAGAAATAATCATAGGAAGTGTGTTACCCTCTCCCAAAAATGCATATTTCAAATGATCGGGGAGGGGTTTCAATTCAACATCAGGTGCCTGAATGACAGATGGAAGAAGTTTCTCACAAGAAGGATCGAATGGTTCAATTCTATAGAAATGGGACCAATTGTCCGAATTGGCATCCATAGCCACAGACAATTCCTGCAAGTTGTTAGGCAAAGCATAATCACAAGATAATTCTCCCAAAAGGGATTCCAAAACAACCTATAGCTGGTCAGAATGGTCAATACTCATGATATCCTTAGTGAAAATATCAACAACATCAACAAGATTCAGAGAATATGCAGCAGATTTCCCATCAGGTATCAAATATTCAGCTTTTTTCCCATCAACTTCCACAATTAAAGATCCAGCAAAACAATCAATTTTCGCCTTTGTAGTTCGTAAAAGAGGTCTACCTAATATGATAGGTGTTTCGGGTATACCAAGTCCCAAATCAATCACATAAAAATCAGCAGGTAAAATCAAATCATCAACCATAATCAACACATCTTCAACTACCCCCTTAGGGTGAAGTTGAGAGCGGTTAGCAAGCTGTATAACAACCCTAGTCTCATTCAAAGGCCCCAGTCCCAACTCATAATATAATTTGTACGATATCACATTAATAGATGCACCAAGATCAAGCATGGCAGTTTTGAATTTAACTTCAGCTGGGTCTCCCCACTTTTCAGGCCTACGTTTTGAAAAACTAATGACAGAGTTTTGGTGGATAAACAAAGGTGACGCCGATATGGTCACTTTTGGTCCGAAAATTTCACGGAAACCTTTTCGCGCACAAAGCTCCCATTATGACCTATAAACCATATAAACATATTAGGGACACATTTGAGCGAAAACGACACAGTTTTGGTGGATAAAGAAAGGTGACGATGATATGGTCACTTTTGGTCCGAAAATTTCACGGAAAGCTTTCCGCGCACAAAGCTCCCATTATGACCTATAAACCATATAAACATGTTTGGGACACATTTGAGCAAAAACAACACAGTTTTTGTGGATAAAGAAAGCTGACGCCGATATGGTCACTTTTGGTCCGGAAATTTCCCGGAAAGCTTTTCACGCACAAAGCTCCCATTATGACCTATAAACCATATAAACATGTTTGGGACACATTTGAGCGAAAACAACACAGTTTTGGTAGATAAAGAAAGGTAGCGCCGATAAGGTCACTTTTGGTCCGAAAATTTCACGGAAAGCTTTTCGTGCACAAACCTCCCATTATGACCTATAAACCATATAAACATGTTTAGGACACATTTGAGCGAAAACAACAGAGTTTTCGTGGATAAAGAAAGGTGACGCCGATATGGTCACTTTTGGTCCAAAAATTTCACGGAAAGCTTTTCGCGCATAAAGCTCCCATTATGACCTATAAACCATATAAACATATCTGGGACACTTTTGAGCGAAAAAAAACACAGTTTTGGTGGATAAAGAAAGGTGACGCCGATATGGTCACTTTTGGGCCGAAAATTTCACGGAAAGCTTTTCACGCACAAAGCTCCCATTATGACCTATAAACCATATAAACATGTTGGGACACATTTGAGCGAAAAAAACACAGTTTTGGTGGATAAAGAAAGGTGACGCCGATATGGTCACTTTTGGTCCGAAAATTTCACGGAAAGCTTTTCGCGCACAAAGATCCCATTATGACCTATAAACCATATAAACATGTTTGGGACACATTTGAGCGAAAACAACACAGTTTTGGTGGGTAAAGAAAGGTGACGCCGATATGGTCACTTTTGGTCCGAAAATTTCACGGAAACTTTTTCGCGCACAAACTCCCATTATGACCTATAAACCATATAAACATGTTTGGATGCATTTGAGCGAAAACGACAAAGTTTTGATGGATAAAGAAAGGTGACGCCGATATGGTCACTTTTGGTCCGAAAATTTCACGGAAAGCTTTTCGCGCACAAAGCTCCCATTATGACCTATAAAACATATAAACATGTTTGGGACACATTTGAGCGAAAACAACACAGTTTTTGTGGATAAAGAAAGGTGACGCCGATACGGTCACTTTTGGTCCGAAAATTTCACGGAAAGCTTTCTACGCACAAAGCTCCCATTATGACCTATAAACCATATAAACATGTTTGGGACCCATTTGAGCGAAAACAACACAGTTTTTGTGGATAAAGAAAGGTAACGCCAATAAGGACACTTTTTGTCTGAAAATTTCACGGAAAGCTTTTCGTGCACAAAGCTCCCATTATGACCTATAAACCATATAAACATGTTTTAGACACATTTGAGCGAAAACAACAGAGTTTTCGTGGATAAAGAAAGGTGACGCCGATATGGTCACTTTTGGTCCAAAAATTTCACGGAAAGCTTTTCGCGCATAAAGCTCCCATTATGACCTATAAACCATATAAACATATCTGGGAAACTTTTGAGCGAAAAAAAAACACAGTTTTGGTGGATAAAGAAAGGTGACGCCGATATGGTCACTTTTGGGCCGAAAATTTCACGGAAAGCTTTTCACGCACAAAGCTCCCATTATGACCTATAAACCATATAAACATGTTTGGGACACATTTGAGCGAAAAAAACACAGTTTTGGTGGATAAAGAAAGGTGACGCCGATATGGTCACTTTTGGTCCTAAAATTTCATGGAAAGCTTTTCGCGCACAAAGCTCCCATTATGACCTATAAACCATATAAACATATTTGGGACACATTTGAGCGAAAACGGCACAGTTTTGGTGGATAAAGAAAGGTGACGCCGATATGGTCACTTTTGGTCCAAAAATTTCACGGAAAGCTTTTCGTGCACAAAGCTCCCATTATGACCTATACACCATATAAACATGTTTGGACACATTTGAGCTAAAACAACTTAGTTTTTGTGGATAAAGCAAGGTGACGCCGATATGGTCACTTTTGGTCCGAAAATTTCACGGAAAGCATTTCGCGCACAAAGCTCCCATTATGACCTATAAACCATATAAACATCTTTGGGACACATTTGAGCGAAAACGACACAGTTTTGATGGATAAAGAAAGGTGACGCTGATATGGTCACTTTTGGTCCGAAAATTTCACGGAAAGCTTTTCGCGCACAAAGCTCCCATTATGACCTATAAACCATATAAACATGTTTGGGACACATTTGAGCGAAAAAAACACAGTTTTGGTGGATAAAGAAAGGTGACGCCGATATGGTCACTTTTGGTCCGAAAATTTCACGGAAAGCTTTTCGCGCACAAAGCTCCCATTATGACCTATAAACCATATAAACATGTTTGGGACACATTTGAGCGAAAACAACACAGTTTTTGTGGATAAAGAAAGGTGACGCCGATATGGTCACTTTTGGTTCGAAAATTTCACGGAAACCTTTTCGCGCACAAAGCTCCCATTATGACCTATAAACCATATAAACATGTTTGGGATGCATTTGAGCGAAAACGACAAAGTTTTGATGGATAATGAAAGGTGACGCCGATATGGTCACTTTTGGTCCGAAAATTTAACGGAAAGCTTTTCGCGCACAAAGCTCTCATTATGACCTATAAACCATATAAACATGTTTGGGACACATTTGAGCGAAAACAACACAGTTTTTGTGGATAAAGAAAGGTGACGCCGATACGGTCACTTTTGGTCCGAAAATTTCACGGAAAGCTTTCCACGCACAAAGCTCCCATTATGACCTATAAACCATATAAACATGTTTGGGACACATTTGAGCGAAAACAACACAGTTTTGGTGGATAAAGAAAGGTAACACCAATAAGGACACTTTTTGTCCGAAAATTTCACGGAAAGCTTTTCGTGCACAAAGCTCCCATTATGACCTATAAACCATATAAACATGTTTGGGACACATTTGAGCGAAAACAACAGAGTTTTCGTGGATAAAGAAAGGTGACGCCGATATGGTCACTTTTGGTCCAAAAATTTCACGGAAAGCTTTTCGCGCATAAAGCTCCCATTATGACCTATAAACCATATAAACATATCTGGGAAACTTTTGAGCGAAAAAAAAACACAGTTTTGGTGGATAAAGAAAGGTGACGCCGATATGGTCACTTTTGGGCCGAAAATTTCACGGAAAGCTTTTCACGCACAAAGCTCCCATTATGACCTATAAACCATATAAACATGTTTTGGACACATTTGAGCGAAAAAAACACAGTTTTGGTGGTTAAAGAAAGGTGACGCCGATATGGTCACTTTTGGTCCGAAAATTTCACGGAAAGCTTTTCGCGCACAAAGATCCCATTATGACCTATAAACCATATAAACATGTTTGGGACACATTTGAGCGAAAACAACACAGTTTTGGTGGGTAAAGAAAGGTGACGCCGATATGGTCACTTTTGGTCCGAAAATTTCACGGAAACTTTTTCGCGCACAAAGCTCCCATTATGACCTATAAACCATATAAACATGTTTGGGATGCATTTGAGCGAAAACGACAAAGTTTGGGACACATTTGAGCGAAAACAACAGAGTTTTCGTGGATAAAGAAAGGTGACGCCGATATGGTCACTTTTGGTCCGAAAATTTCACGGAAAGCATTTCGCGCACAAAGCTCCCATTATGACCTATAAACCATATAAACATCTTTGGGACACATTTGAGCGAAAACGACACAGTTTTGATGGATAAAGAAAGGTGACGCTGATATGGTCACTTTTGGTCCGAAAATTTCACGGAAAGCTTTTCGCGCACAAAGCTCCCATTATGACCTATAAACCATATAAACATGTTTGGGACACATTTGAGCGAAAAAAACACAGTTTTGGTGGATAAAGAAAGGTGACGCCGATATGGTCACTTTTGGTCCGAAAATTTCACGGAAAGCTTTTCGCGCACAAAGCTCCCATTATGACCTATAAACCATATAAACATGTTTGGGACACATTTGAGCGAAAACAACACAGTTTTTGTGGATAAAGAAAGGTGACGCCGATATGGTCACTTTTGGTTCGAAAATTTCACGGAAACCTTTTCGCGCACAAAGCTCCCATTATGACCTATAAACCATATAAACATGTTTGGGATGCATTTGAGCGAAAACGACAAAGTTTTGATGGATAATGAAAGGTGACGCCGATATGGTCACTTTTGGTCCGAAAATTTAACGGAAAGCTTTTCGCGCACAAAGCTCTCATTATGACCTATAAACCATATAAACATGTTTGGGACACATTTGAGCGAAAACAACACAGTTTTTGTGGATAAAGAAAGGTGACGCCGATACGGTCACTTTTGGTCCGAAAATTTCACGGAAAGCTTTCCACGCACAAAGCTCCCATTATGACCTATAAACCATATAAACATGTTTGGGACACATTTGAGCGAAAACAACACAGTTTTGGTGGATAAAGAAAGGTAACACCAATAAGGACACTTTTTGTCCGAAAATTTCACGGAAAGCTTTTCGTGCACAAAGCTCCCATTATTACCTATAAACCATATAAACATGTTTGGGACACATTTGAGCGAAAACAACAGAGTTTTGGTGGATAAAGAAAGGTGACGCCGATATGGTCACTTTTGGTCCAAAAATTTCACGGAAAGCTTTTCGTGCACAAAGCTCCCATTATGACCTATAAACCATATAAACATGTTTGGGACACATTTGAGCGAAAAAAACACAGTTTTGGTGGATAAAGAAAGGTGACGCCGATATGGTCACTTTTGGTCCTAAAATTTCATGGAAAGCTTTTCGCGCACAAAGCTCCCATTATGACCTATAAACCATATAAACATATTTGGGACACATTTGAGCGAAAACGGCACAGTTTTGGTGGATAAAGAAAGGTGACGCCGATATGGTCACTTTTGGTCCAAAAATTTCACGGAAAGCTTTTCGTGCACAAAGCTCCCATTATGACCTATACACCATATAAACATGTTTGGACACATTTGAGCTAAAACAACTTAGTTTTTGTGGATAAAGCAAGGTGACGCCGATATGGTCACTTTTGGTCCGAAAATTTCACGGAAAGCATTTCGCGCACAAAGCTCCCATTATGACCTATAAACCATATAAACATCTTTGGGACACATTTGAGCGAAAACGACACAGTTTTGATGGATAAAGAAAGGTGACGCTGATATGGTCACTTTTGGTCCGAAAATTTCACGGAAAGCTTTTCGCGCACAAAGCTCCCATTATGACCTATAAACCATATAAACATGTTTGGGACACATTTGAGCGAAAAAAACACAGTTTTGGTGGATAAAGAAAGGTGACGCCGATATGGTCACTTTTGGTCCGAAAATTTCACGGAAAGCTTTTCGCGCACAAAGCTCCCATTATGACCTATAAACCATATAAACATGTTTGGGACACATTTGAGCGAAAACAACACAGTTTTTGTGGATAAAGAAAGGTGACGCCGATATGGTCACTTTTGGTTCGAAAATTTCACGGAAACCTTTTCGCGCACAAAGCTCCCATTATGACCTATAAACCATATAAACATGTTTGGGATGCATTTGAGCGAAAACGACAAAGTTTTGATGGATAATGAAAGGTGACGCCGATATGGTCACTTTTGGTCCGAAAATTTAACGGAAAGCTTTTCGCGCACAAAGCTCTCATTATGACCTATAAACCATATAAACATGTTTGGGACACATTTGAGCGAAAACAACACAGTTTTTGTGGATAAAGAAAGGTGACGCCGATACGGTCACTTTTGGTCCGAAAATTTCACGGAAAGCTTTCCACGCACAAAGCTCCCATTATGACCTATAAACCATATAAACATGTTTGGGACACATTTGAGCGAAAACAACACAGTTTTGGTGGATAAAGAAAGGTAACACCAATAAGGACACTTTTTGTCCGAAAATTTCACGGAAAGCTTTTCGTGCACAAAGCTCCCATTATGACCTATAAACCATATAAACATGTTTGGGACACATTTGAGCGAAAACAACAGAGTTTTCGTGGATAAAGAAAGGTGACGCCGATATGGTCACTTTTGGTCCAAAAATTTCACGGAAAGCTTTTCGCGCATAAAGCTCCCATTATGACCTATAAACCATATAAACATATCTGGGAAACTTTTGAGCGAAAAAAAAACACAGTTTTGGTGGATAAAGAAAGGTGACGCCGATATGGTCACTTTTGGGCCGAAAATTTCACGGAAAGCTTTTCACGCACAAAGCTCCCATTATGACCTATAAACCATATAAACATGTTTTGGACACATTTGAGCGAAAAAAACACAGTTTTGGTGGTTAAAGAAAGGTGACGCCGATATGGTCACTTTTGGTCCGAAAATTTCACGGAAAGCTTTTCGCGCACAAAGATCCCATTATGACCTATAAACCATATAAACATGTTTGGGACACATTTGAGCGAAAACAACACAGTTTTGGTGGGTAAAGAAAGGTGACGCCGATATGGTCACTTTTGGTCCGAAAATTTCACGGAAACTTTTTCGCGCACAAAGCTCCCATTATGACCTATAAACCATATAAACATGTTTGGGATGCATTTGAGCGAAAACGACAAAGTTTGGGACACATTTGAGCGAAAACAACAGAGTTTTCGTGGATAAAGAAAGGTGACGCCGATATGGTCACTTTTGGTCCGAAAATTTCACGGAAAGCATTTCGCGCACAAAGCTCCCATTATGACCTATAAACCATATAAACATCTTTGGGACACATTTGAGCGAAAACGACACAGTTTTGATGGATAAAGAAAGGTGACGCTGATATGGTCACTTTTGGTCCGAAAATTTCACGGAAAGCTTTTCGCGCACAAAGCTCCCATTATGACCTATAAACCATATAAACATGTTTGGGACACATTTGAGCGAAAAAAACACAGTTTTGGTGGATAAAGAAAGGTGACGCCGATATGGTCACTTTTGGTCCGAAAATTTCACGGAAAGCTTTTCGCGCACAAAGCTCCCATTATGACCTATAAACCATATAAACATGTTTGGGACACATTTGAGCGAAAACAACACAGTTTTTGTGGATAAAGAAAGGTGACGCCGATATGGTCACTTTTGGTTCGAAAATTTCACGGAAACCTTTTCGCGCACAAAGCTCCCATTATGACCTATAAACCATATAAACATGTTTGGGATGCATTTGAGCGAAAACGACAAAGTTTTGATGGATAATGAAAGGTGACGCCGATATGGTCACTTTTGGTCCGAAAATTTAACGGAAAGCTTTTCGCGCACAAAGCTCTCATTATGACCTATAAACCATATAAACATGTTTGGGACACATTTGAGCGAAAACAACACAGTTTTTGTGGATAAAGAAAGGTGACGCCGATACGGTCACTTTTGGTCCGAAAATTTCACGGAAAGCTTTCCACGCACAAAGCTCCCATTATGACCTATAAACCATATAAACATGTTTGGGACACATTTGAGCGAAAACAACACAGTTTTGGTGGATAAAGAAAGGTAACACCAATAAGGACACTTTTTGTCCGAAAATTTCACGGAAAGCTTTTCGTGCACAAAGCTCCCATTATTACCTATAAACCATATAAACATGTTTGGGACACATTTGAGCGAAAACAACAGAGTTTTCGTGGATAAAGAAAGGTGACGCCGATATGGTCACTTTTGGTCCAAAAATTTCACGGAAAGCTTTTCGCGCATAAAGCTCCCATTATGACCTATAAACCATATAAACATATCTGGGAAACTTTTGAGCGAAAAAAAAACACAGTTTTGGTGGATAAAGAAAGGTGACGCCGATATGGTCACTTTTGGGCCGAAAATTTCACGGAAAGCTTTTCACGCACAAAGCTCCCATTATGACCTATAAACCATATAAACATGTTTTGGACACATTTGAGCGAAAAAAACACAGTTTTGGTGGTTAAAGAAAGGTGACGCCGATATGGTCACTTTTGGTCCGAAAATTTCACGGAAAGCTTTTCGCGCACAAAGATCCCATTATGACCTATAAACCATATAAACATGTTTGGGACACATTTGAGCGAAAACAACACAGTTTTGGTGGGTAAAGAAAGGTGACGCCGATATGGTCACTTTTGGTCCGAAAATTTCACGGAAACTTTTTCGCGCACAAAGCTCCCATTATGACCTATAAACCATATAAACATGTTTGGGATGCATTTGAGCGAAAACGACAAAGTTTTGATGGATAAAAAAAGGTGACGCCGATATGGTCACTTTTGGTCCGAAAATTTCACGGAAAGCTTTTCGCGCACAAAGCTCCCATTATGACCTATAAAACATATAAACATGTTTGGGACACATTTGAGCGAAAACAACACAGTTTTTGTGGATAAAGAAAGGTGACGCCGATACGGTCACTTTTGGTCCGAAAATTTCACGGAAAGCTTTCTACGCACAAAGCTCCCATTATGACCTATAAACCATATAAACATGTTTGGGACACATTTGAGCGAAAACAACACAGTTTTGGTGGATAAAGAAAGGTAACGCCAATAAGGACACTTTTTGTCCGAAAATTTCACGGAAAGCTTTTCGTGCACAAAGCTCCCATTATGACCTATAAACCATATAAACATGTTTGGGACACATTTGAGCGAAAACGACACAGTTTTGGTGGATAAAGAAAGGTGACGCCGATATGGTCACTTTTGGTCCTAAAATTTCATGGAAAGCTTTTCGCGCACAAAGCTCCCATTATGACCTATAAACCATATAAACATATTTGGGACACATTTGAGCGAAAACGGCACAGTTTTGATGGATAAAGAAAGGTGACGCCGATATGGTCACTTTTGGTCCAAAAATTTCACGGAAAGCTTTTCGTGCACAAAGCTCCCATTATGACCTATACACCATATAAACATGTTTGGACACATTTGAGCGAAAACAACTTAGTTTTTGTGGATAAAGCAAGGTGACGCCGATATGGTCACTTTTGGTCCGAAAATTTCACGGAAAGCATTTCGCGCACAAAGCTCCCATTATGACCTATAAACCATATAAACATCTTTGGGACACATTTGAGCGAAAACGACACAGTTTTGATGGATAAAGAAAGGTGACGCTGATATGGTCACTTTTGGTCCGAAAATTTCACGGAAAGCTTTTCGCGCACAAAGCTCCCATTATGACCTATAAACCATATAAACATGTTTGGGACACATTTGAGCGAAAAAAACACAGTTTTGGTCGATAAAGAAAGGTGACGCCGATATGGTCACTTTTGGTCCGAAAATTTCACGGAAAGCTTTTCGCGCACAAAGCTCCCATTATGACCTATAAACCATATAAACATGTTTGGGACACATTTGAGCGAAAACAACACAGTTTTTGTGGATAAAGAAAGGTGACGCCGATACGGTCACTTTTGGTCCGAAAATTTCATGGAAAGCTTTCCACGCACAAAGCTCCCATTATGACCTATAAACCATATAAACATGTTTGGGACACATTTGAGCGAAAACAACACAGTTTTGGTGGATAAAGAAAGGTAACACCAATAAGGACACTTTTTGTCCGAAAATTTCACGGAAAGCTTTTCGTGCACAAAGCTCCCATTATGACCTATAAACCATATAAACATGTTTGGGACACATTTGAGCGAAAACGACACAGTTTTGGTGGGTAAAGAAAGGTGACGCCGATATGGTCACTTTTGGTCCGAAAGTTTCACGGAAACTTTTTCTCGCATAAAGCTCCCATTATGACCTATAAACCATATAAACATGTTTGGGATGCATTTGAGCGAAAACGACAAAGTTTTGATGGATAAAGAAAGGTGACGCCGGTATGGTCACTTTTGGTCCGAAAATTTCACGAAAAGCTTTTCGCGCACAAAGCTCCCATTATGACCTACAAACCATATAAACATGTTTGGGACACATTTGAGCGAAAACAACACAGTTTTTGTGGATAAAGAAAGGTGACCCCGATACGGTCACTTTTGGTCCTAAAATTTCACGGAAAGCTTTCCACGCACAAAGCTCCCATTATGACCTATAAACCATATAAACATGTTTGGGACACATTTGAGCGTAAACAACACAGTTTTGGTGGATAAAGAAAGGTAACGCCAATAAGGACACTTTTTGTCCGAAAATTTCACGGAAAGTTTTTCGTGCACAAAGCTCCCATTATGACCTATAAACCATATAAACATGTTTGGGACACATTTGAGCGAAAACGACACAGTTTTGGTGGATAAAGAAAGGTGACGCCGATATAGTCACTTTTGGTCCTAAAATTTCATGGAAAGCTTTTCGCGCACAAAGCTCACATTATGACCTATAAACCATATAAACATGTTTGGGACACATTTAAGAGAAAACGGCACAGTTTTGGTGGATAAAGAAAGGTGACGCCGATATGGTCACTTTTGGTCCAAAAATTTCACGGAAAACTTTTCGTGCACAAAGCTCCCATTATGACCTATATACCATATAAACATGTTTGGGACACATTTGAGCGAAAACAACTTAGTTTTTGTGGATAAAGCAAGGTGACGCCGATATGGTCACTTTTGGTCCAAAAATTTCACGGAAACCATTTCGCGCACAAAGCTCCCATTATGACCTATAAACCATATAAACATCTTTGGGACACATTTGAGCGAAAACGACACAGTTTTGATGGATAAAGAAAGGTGACGCTGATATGGTCACTTTTGGTCCGAAAATTTCACGGAAAGCTTTTCGCGCACAAAGCTCCCATTATGACCTATAAACCATATAAACATGTTTGGGACACATTTGAGCGAAAAAAACAAAGTTTTGGTGGATAAAGAAAGGTGACGCCGATATGGTCACTTTTGGTCCGAAAATTTCACGGAAAGCTTTTCGCGCACAAAGCTCCCATTATGACCTATAAACCATATAAAAATGTTTGGGACACATTTGAGCGAAAACAACACAGTTTTGGTGGATAAAGAAAGGTGATGCCGATATGGTCAATTTTGGTTCGAAAATTTCACGGAAACCTTTTCGCGCACAAAGCTCCCATTATGACCTATAAACCATATAAACATGTTTGGGATGCATTTGAGCGAAAACGACAAAGTTTTGATGGATAATGAAAGGTGACGCCGATATGGTCACTTTTGGTCCGAAAATTTCACGGAAAGCTTTTCACGCACAAAGCTCCCATTATGACCTATAAACCATATAACCATGTTTGGGACACATTTGAGCGAAAACAACACAGTTTTTGTGGATAAAGAAAGGTGACGCCGATACGGTCACTTTTGGTCCGAAAATTTCACGGAAAGCTTTCCACGCACAAAGCTCTCATTATGACCTATAAACCATTTAAACATGTATGGGACACATTTGAGCGAAAACAACACAGTTTTGGTGGATAAAGAAAGGTAACGCAATTAAGGGCACTTTTTGTCCGAAAATTTCACGGAAAGTTTTTCGTGCACAAAGCTCCCATTATGACCTATAAACCATATAAACATGTTTGGGACACATTTGAGCGAAAACGACACAGTTTTGGTGGATAAAGAAAGGTGACGCCGATATGGTCACTTTTGGTCCTAAAATTTCATGGAAAGCTTTTCGCGCACAAAGCTCCCATTATGACCTATAAACCATATAAAAATGTTTGGGACACATTTGAGCGAAAACAACACAGTTTTGGTGGATAAAGAAAGGTGACGCCGATATGGTCAATTTTGGTTCGAAAATTTCACGGAAACCTTTTCGCGCACAAAGCTCCCATTATGACCTATAAACCATATAAACATGTTTGGGATGCATTTGAGCGAAAACGACAAAGTTTTGATGGATAATGAAAGGTGACGCCGATATGGTCACTTTTGGTCCGAAAATTTCACGGAAAGCTTTCCACGCACAAAGCTCCCATTATGACCTATAAACCATATAACCATGTTTGGGACACATCTGAGCGAAAACAACACAGTTTTTGTGGATAAAGAAAGGTGACGCCGATACGGTCACTTTTGGTCCGAAAATTTCACGGAAAGCTTTCCACGCACAAAGCTCTCATTATGACCTATAAACCATATAAACATGTATGGGACACATTTGAGCGAAAACAACACAGTTTTGGTGGATAAAGAAAGGTAACGCAATTAAGGGCACTTTTTGTCCGAAAATTTCACGGAATGTTTTTCGTGCACAAAGCTCCCATTATGACCTATAAACCATATAAACATGTTTGGGACACATTTGAGCGAAAACGACACAGTTTTGGTGGATAAAGAAAGGTGACGCCGATATGGTCACTTTTGGTCCTAAAATTTCATGGAAAGCTTTTCGCGCACAAAGCTCCCATTATGACCTATAAACCATATAAACATGTTTGGGACACATTTTAGCGAAAACGACATAGTTTTGGTGGATAAAGAAAGGTGACGCCGATATGGTCACTTTTGGTCCAAAAATTTCACGGAAAGATTTTCGTGCACAAAGCTCCAATTATGACCTATATACACTATATAAACATGTTTGGGACACATTTGAGCGAAAACAACTTAGTTTTTGTGGATAAAGCAAGGTGACGCCAATATGGTCACTTTTGGTCCGAAAATTTCACGGAAAGCATTTCGCGCACAAAGCTCCCATTATGACCTATAAACCATATAAACATCTTTGGGACACATTTGAGCGAAAACGACACAATTTTGATGGATAAAGAAAGGTGACGCTGATATGGTCACTTTTGGTCCGAAAATTTCACGGAAAGCTTTTCGCGCACAAAGCTCCCATTATGACCTATAAACCATATAAACATGTTTGGGACACATTTGAGCGAAGACAACACAGTTTTTGTGGATAAAGAAAGTTGACGCCGATACGTTCACTTTTGGTCCGAAAATTTCACGGAAAGGTTTCCACGCACAAACCTCCCATTATGACCTATAAACCATATAAACATGTTTAGGACACATTTGAGCGAAAACAACACAGTTTTTTTGGATAAACAAAGGTGACGCCGATATGGTTACTTTTCGTCCGAAAATTTCACGGAAAACTTTTCGCGCACAAAGCTCTATTATGACCTATAAACCATATAAATATGTTTGGGACACATTTGAGCGAAAACAACACAGTTTTTGTGGATAAAGAAAGGTGACGCCGATACGGTCACTTTTGGTCCGAAAATTTCACGGAAAGCTTTCCGCGCACAAAGCTCTCATTATGACCTATAAACCATATAAACATGTTTGGGACACATTTGAGCGAAAACAACACAGTTTTTGTGGATAAACAAAGGTGACGCCGATACGGTCACTTTTGGTCCGAAAATTTCATGGAAAGCTTTCCACGCTGAAAGCCCCCATTACGACCTATAAACCAAATAAACATGTTTGGGACACATTTGAGCGAAAACAACACAGTTTTAGTGGATAAACAAAGGTGACGCCGACATGGTTACTTTTGGTCCTAAAATTTCACGGAAAGCTTTTCGCCCACAAAGCTCCCATTAGACCTATACACCATATAAACATGTTTGGGACACATTTGGGCGAAAACAACACAGTTTTTGTGGGTAAAGAAAGGTGACGCCGATATGGTCACTTTTGGTCCGAAAATTTCACGGAAAGCTTTCCGTGCACAAAGCTCCCATTATGACCTATAAACCATATAAACATGTTTGGGACACATTTGAGCAAAAACAACACAGTTTTGGTGGATAAAGAAAGGTGACGCCGATATGGTCACTTTTGGTCCTAAAATTTCATGGAAAGCTTTTCGCGCACAAAGCTCCCATTATGACCTATAAACCATATAAACATGTTTGGGACACATTTTAGCGAAAACGACACAGTTTTGGTGGATAAAGAAAGGTGACGCCGATATGGTCACTTTTGGTCCAAAAATTTCACGGAAAGCTTTTCGTGCACAAAGCTCCCATTATGACCTATACACCATATAAACATGTTTGGGACACATTTGAGCGAAAACAACTTAGTTTGTGTGGATAAAGAAAGGTACGCCGATATGGTCACTTTTGGTCCGAAAATTTCACGGAAAGCATTTCGCGCACAATGCTCCCATTATGACCTATAAACCATATAAACATCTTTGGGACACATTTGAGCGAAAACGACACAATTTTGATGGATAAAGAAAGGTGACGCTGATATGGTCACTTTTGGTCCGAAAATTTCACGGAAAACTTTTCGCGCACAAAGCTCCCATTATCACCTATAAACCATATAAACATGTTTGGGACACATTTGAGCGAAGACAACACAGTTTTTGTGGATAAAGAAAGTTGACGCCGATACGTTCACTTTTGGTCCGAAAATTTCACGGAAAGCTTTCCACGCACAAAGCTCCCATTATGACCTATAAACCATATAAACATGTTTAGGACACATTTGAGCGAAAACAACACAGTTTTTTTGGATAAACAAAGGTGACGCCGATATGGTTACTTTTCGTCCGAAAATTTCACGGAAAACTTTTCGCGCACAAAGCTCTATTATGACCTATAAACCATATAAATATGTTTGGGACACATTTGAGCGAAAACAACACAGTTTTTGTGGATAAAGAAAGGTGACGCCGATACGGTCACTTTTGGTCCGAAAATTTCACGGAAAGCTTTCCGCGCACAAAGCTCTCATTATGACCTATAAACCATATAAACATGTTTGGGACACATTTGAGCGAAAACAACACGGTTTTTGTGGATAAACAAAGGTGACGCCGATACGGTCACTTTTGGTCCGAAAATTTCATGGAAAGCTTTCCACGCTGAAAGCCCCCATTACGACCTATAAACCATATAAACATGTTTGGGACACATTTGAGCGAAAACAACACAGTTTTAGTGGATAAACAAAGGTGACGCCGATATGGTTACTTTTGGTCCTAAAATTTCACGGAAAGCTTTTCGCCCACAAAGCTCCCATTAGACCAATACACCATATAAACATGTTTGGGACACATTTGAGCGAAAACAACACAGTTTTTGTGGGTAAAGAAAGGTGACGCCGATATGGTCACTTTTGGTCCGAAAATTTCACGGAAAGCTTTCCGCGCACAAAGCTCCCATTATGACCTATAAACCATATAAACATGTTTGGGACACATTTGAGCAAAAACAACACAGTTTTGGTGGATAAAGAAAGGTGACGCCGATATGGTCACTTTTGGTCCTAAAATTTCATGGAATGCTTTTCGCGCACAAAGCTCCCATTATGACCTATAGACCATATAAACATGTTTGGGACACATTTTAGCGAAAACGACACAGTTTTGGTGGATAAAGAAAGGTGACGCCGATATGGTCACTTTTGGTCCAAAAATTTCACGGAAAGCTTTTCGTGCACAAAGCTCCCATTATGACCTATACACCATATAAACATGTTTGGGACACATTTGAGCGAAAACAACTTAGTTTTTGTGGATAAAGCAAGGTGACGCCAATATGGTCACTTTTGGTCCGAAAATTTTACGGAAAGCATTTCGCGCACAAAGCTCCCATTATGACCTATAAACCATATAAACATCTTTGGGACACATTTGAGCGAAAACGACACAATTTTGATGGATAAAGAAAGGTGACGCTGATATGGTCACTTTTGGTCCGAAAATTTCACGGAAAGCTTTTCGCGCACAAAGCTCCCATTATGACCTATAAACCATATAAACATGTTTGGGACACATTTGAGCGAAGACAACACAGTTTTTGTGGATAAAGAAAGTTGACGCCGATACGTTCACTTTTGGTCCGAAAATTTCACGGAAAGCTTTCCACGCACAAAGCTCCCATTATGACCTATAAACCATATAAACATGTTTAGGACACATTTGAGCGAAAACAACACAGTTTTTTTGGATAAACAAAGGTGACGCCGATATGGTTACTTTTCGTCCGAAAATTTCACGGAAAACTTTTCGCGCACAAAGCTCTATTATGACCTATAAACCATATAAATATGTTTGGGACACATTTGAGCGAAAACAACACCGTTTAGGTGGATAAACAAAGGTGACGCCGATATGGTCACTTTTGGTCCTAAAATTTCACGGAAAACTTTTCGCGCACAAAGCTCCCATTGTGACCTATACACCATATAAACATGTTTGGGACCCACTTGAGGGAAAACAACACAATTTTTGTGGATAAAGAAAGGTGACGCCGATATGGTCACTTTTGTTCCGAAAATTTCACGGAAAGCTTTCCGCGCACAAAGCTCCCACTATGACCTATAAACCATATAAACATGTTTGGGATACATTTTAGGAAAAATAACACAGTTTTTGTGGATAAAGAAATGTGACGCCGATATGGTCACTTTTGGTCCGGAAATTTCACGGAAAGCTTTTCGCGCACAAAGCTCCCATTATGACCCATAAACCATATAAACATGTTTGGGATACATTTGAGTGAAAACAACATCGTTTTGGTGGATAAACAAAGGTGACGCCGATATGGTCACTTTTGGTCCTAAAATTTCACGGAACGCTTTTCGCGCACAAAGCTCCCATTATGACCTATACACCATATAAACATGTTTGGGACCCATTTGAGGGAAAACAACACAATTTTTGTGGATAAAGAAAGGTGACGCCGATATGGTCACTTTTGTTTCGAAAATTTCACGGAAAGCTTTCCGCGCACAAAGCTCCCATTATGACCTATAAACCATATAAACATGTTTGGGATACATTTGAGGAAAAATAACACAGTTTTTGTGGATAAAGAAATGTGACGCCGATATGGTCACTTTTGGTCCGAAAATTTCACGAAAAGCTTTTCGCGCACAAAGCTCCCATTATGACCTATAAACCATATAAACATGTTTGGGACACATTTGAGCGAAAACAACACAGTTTTTGTGGATAAAGAAAGGTGACGCCGATACGATCACTTTTGGTCCGAAAATTTCACGGAAAGCTTTCCACGCACAAAGCTCCCATTATGACCTATAAACCATATAAACATGTTTGTGACACATTTGAGCGAAAACAACACAGTTTTGGTGGATAAAGAAAGGTAACGCCAATAAGGACACTTTTTGTCCGAAAATTTCACGGAAAGCTTTTCGTGCACAAAGCTCCCATTATGACCTATAAACCATATAAACATGTTTGGGACACATTTGAGCGAAAACGACACAGTTTTGGTGGATAAAGAAAGGTGACGCCGATATGGTCACTTTTGGTCCAAAAATTTCACGGAAAACTTTTCGTGCACAAAGCTCCCTTTATGACCTATACACCATATAAACATGTTTGGGACACATTTGAGCGAAAACAACACAGTTTTGGTGGATAAAGAAAGGTGACGCCGATATGGTCACTTTTGGTTCGAAAATTTCACGGAAACCTTTTCGCGCACAAAGCTCCCATTATGACCTATAAACCATATAAACATGTTTGGGACACATTTGAGCAAAAACAACACAGTTTTTGTGGATAAATAAAGGTGACGCCGATATGGTCACTTTTGGTCCGGAAATTTCACGGAAAGCTTTTCGCGCACAAAGCTCCCATTATGACCCATAAACCATATAAACATGTTTGGGATACATTTGAGTGAAAACAACATCGTTTTGGTGGATAAACAAAGGTGACGCCGATATGGTCACTTTTGGTCCTAAAATTTCACGGAACGCTTTTCGCGCACAAAGCTCCCATTATGACCTATACACCATATAAACATGTTTGGGACCCATTTGAGGGAAAACAACACAATTTTTGTGGATAAAGAAAGGTGACGCCGATATGGTCACTTTTGTTTCGAAAATTTCACGGAAAGCTTTACGCGCACAAAGCTCCCATTATGACCTATAAACCATATAAACATGTTTGGGATACATTTGAGGAAAAATAACACAGTTTTTGTGGATAAAGAAATGTGACGCCGATATGGTCACTTTTGGTCCGAAAATTTCACGAAAAGCTTTTCGCGCACAAAGATCCCATTATGACCTATAAACCATATAAACATGTTTGGGACACATTTGAGCGAAAACAACACAGTTTTTGTGGATAAAGAAAGGTGACGCCGATACGATCACTTTTGGTCCGAAAATTTCACGGAAAGCTTTCCACGCACAAAGCTCCCATTATGACCTATAAACCATATAAACATGTTTGTGACACATTTGAGCGAAAACAACACAGTTTTGGTGGATAAAGAAAGGTAACGCCAATAAGGACACTTTTTGTCCGAAAATTTCACGGAAAGCTTTTCGTGCACAAAGCTCCCATTATGACCTATAAACCATATAAACATGTTTGGGACACATTTGAGCGAAAACGACACAGTTTTGGTGGATAAAGAAAGGTGACGCCGATATGGTCACTTTTGGTCCAAAAATTTCACGGAAAACTTTTCGTGCACAAAGCTCCCTTTATGACCTATACACCATATAAACATGTTTGGGACACATTTGAGCGAAAACAACACAGTTTTGGTGGATAAAGAAAGGTGACGCCGATATGGTCACTTTTGGTTCGAAAATTTCACGGAAACCTTTTCGCGCACAAAGCTCCCATTATGACCTATAAACCATATAAACATGTTTGGGATGCATTTGAGCGAAAACGACAAAGTTTTGATGGATAATGAAAGGTGACGCCGATATGGTCACTTTTGGTCCGAAAATTTCACGGAAAGCTTTTCGCGCACAAAGCTCCCATTATGACCTATAAACCATATGAACATGTTTGGGACACATTTGAGCGAAAAAAACACAGTTTTGGTGGATAAAGAAAGGTGACGCCGATATGGTCACTTTTGGTCCGAAAATTTCACGGAAAGCTTTTCGCGCACAAAGCTCCCATTATGACCTATAAACCATATAAAAATGTTTGGGACACATTTGAGCGAAAACAACACAGTTTTGGTGGATAAAGAAAGGTGACGCCGATATGGTCACTTTTGGTTCGAAAATTTCACGGAAACCTTTTCGCGCACAAAGCTCCCATTATGACCTATAAACCATATAAACATGTTTGGGATGCATTTGAGCGAAAACGACAAAGTTTTGATGGATAATGAAAGGTGAAGCCGATATGGTCACTTTTGGTTCGAAAATTTCACGGAAAGCTTTTCGCGCACAAAGCTCCCATTATGACCTATAAACCATATAAACATGTTTGGGACACATTTGAGCGAAAACAACACAGTTTTTGTGGATAAAGAAAGGTGACGCCGATACGGTCACTTTTGGTCCGAAAATTTCACGGAAAGCTTTCCACGCACAAAGCTCCCATTATGACCTATAAACCATATAAACATGTTTGGGACACATTTGAGCGAAAACAACACAGTTTTGGTGGATAAAGAAAGGTAACGCAATTAAGGGCACTTTTTGTCCAAAAATTTCACGGAAAGCTTTTCGTCCACAAAGCTCCCATTATGACCTATAAACCATATAAACATGTTTGGGACACATTTGAGCGAAAACGACACAGTTTTGGTGGATAAAGAAAGGTGACGCCGATATGGTCACTTTTGGTCCTAAAATTTCATGGAAAGCTTTTCGCGCACAAAGCTCCCATTATGACCTATAAACCATATAAACATGTTTGGGACACATTTTAGCGAAAACGACACAGTTTTGGTGGATAAAGAAAGGTGACGCCGATATGGTTACTTTTGGTCCAAAAATTTCACGGAAAGCTTTTCGTGCACAAAGCTCCCATTATGACCTATACACCATATAAACATGTTTGGGACACATTTGAGCGAAAACAACTTAGTTTTTGTGGATAAAGCAAGGTGACGCCAATATGGTCACTTTTGGTCCGAAAATTTCACGGAAAGCATTTCGCGCACAAAGCTCCCATTATGACCTATAAACCATATAAACATCTTTGGGACACATTTGAGCGAAAACGACACAGTTTTGATGGATAAAGAAAGGTGACGCTGATATGGTCACTTTTGGTCCGAAAATTTCACGGAAAACTTTTCGCGCACAAAGCTCTATTATGACCTATAAACCATATAAATATGTTTGGGACACATTTGAGCGAAAACAACACAGTTTTGTGGATAAAGAAAGGTGACGCCGATACGGTCACTTTTGGTCCGAAAATTTCACGGAAAGCTTTCCGCGCACAAAGCTCTCATTATGACCTATAAACTATATAAACATGTTTGGGACACATTTGAGCGAAAACAATACAGTTTTTGTGGATAAACAAAGGTGACGCCGATACGGTCACTTTTGGTCCGAAAATTTCATGGAAAGCTTTCCACGCTGAAAGCCCCCATTACGACCTATAAACCATTTAAACATGTTTGGGACACATTTGAGCGAAAACAACACAGTTTTAGTGGATAAACAAAGGTGACGCCGATATGGTTACTTTTGGTCCTAAAATTTCACGGAAAGTTTTTCGCGCACAAAGCTCCCATTAGACCTATACACCATATAAACATGTTTGGTACACATTTGAGCGAAAACAACACAGTTTTTGTGGGTAAAGAAAGGTGACGCCGATATGGTCACTTTTGGTCCGAAAATTTCACGGAAAGCTTTCCGCGCACAAAGCTCCCATTATGACCTATAAACCATATAAACATGTTTGGGACACATTTGAGCAAAAACAACACAGTTTTTGTGGATAAAGAAAGGTGACGCCGATATGGTCACTTTTGGTCCGGAAATTTCACGGAAAGATTTTCGCGCACAAAGCTCGCATTATGACCCATAAACCATATAAACATGTTTGGGATACATTTGAGCGAAAACAACACCGTTTTGGTGGATAAACAAAGGTGACGCCGATATGGTCACTTTTGGTCCTAAAATTTCACGGAAAGCTTTTCGCGCACAAAGCTCCCATTATGACCCATACACCATATAAACATGTTTGGGACCCATTTGAGGGAAAACAACACAATTTTTGTGGATAAAGAAAGGTGACGCCGATATGGTCACTTTTGTTCCGAAAATTTCACGGAAAGCTTTCCGCGCACAAAGCTCCCATTATGACCTATAAACCATATAAACATGTTTGGGATAAATTTGAGGAAAAATAACACAGTTTTTGTGGATAAAGAAATGTGACGCCGATATGGTCACTTTTGGTCCGGAAATTTCACGAAAAGCTTTTCACGCACAAAGCTCCCGTTATGACCTATAAACCATATAAACATGTTTGGGACACATTTGAGCGAAAACGACACAATTTTGATGGATAAAGAAAGGTGACGCCGATATGGTCACTTTTGTTCCGAAAATTTCACGGAAAGATTTTCACGCACAAAGCTCCCATTATGACCTATAAACCATATAAACATGTTTGGGACACATTTGAACGAAAACAACACAGTTTTAATCTGAAACGGTAAATATATAGATGTGACCATGAAACCAAAGGTACAAATTACGTAAGACCAAACCGAGAGTCTTACAGTAAAAATATGAATCCCACAAAAGTCCTTCCACAAGTTACTACCCACAAAGTCAAACCTCAACAAACAACGTGCCACACGGCAAGTCAACACTCACAACTTGCCACTCACCTAAAACCACATCCCACGTGACATTACCACTCACCACACACCACAATACGTAAATTCCTCCACTAATAACCTTTTCTACCCAAAAAATTAAAAAAACCTCACACCAAAAGGCTAACTCCAAAAGCACACGGCATTTATGCTTCCCAAGTCAACATTTCAACCTTTTGCGAAAGACAAAGCTGCAAACAATGTATGCATCAGCTTTTAAAAAAGGAAAAGAGAAATGAAGACTTAAAGCACCACAACTTCAACACGCTACCATCACGTGCAGCAAGGGATGACAACACCCCTTCAACTCACCTTCGGAGTTGCCACCCCCGCGCTTCACACACAAACGGCAAGGATAAGGGGCCACAGCACCGCCACCGTCCAAAAACAAAAAATCCTAGACGAGGCCACCCCACCTCTCAAGAAACCAAGGATGAATGAACCCCCGGCGATCGACGACTACGGTCCGGCCAAACTAGGGGGGACCCAATGAAGTGCGAGCCCCAACAAACCTGGTTCACGTCTCCGGACCACCCTCCACGACACGACCCACCAGCACACCATCCTTGGTCCAGAGAGGCGACAACGAACCCCGAGCTAGATCTAAAGAAAAAGGAGATGGGAATCCATGGAAAAACTCAGGACCGGACGGCAGAGACAAAATCCGACCCCAGACCCACCGACGCACCAAAATACACCATGGAGGAGGTCGGATTCGGCAAGAGCCACTGGGAAGAAACGTCGAACACTCACACAAGAGAAACACTCCCACACCATCGAAAAACTCACAAATTAAAAGTGAAACCTCATAAAATAATTCCAGCAACACTCATAAATCAACCCAATAGATAGAGTTTTAAATCAAACTCATATTTAATTAAAGAACAACGGGTTGAGGAAAGGAGGAAGGGACAAAACGAGTAGAGAAACCAAAGAGAAGAGCAACCCTCAAAAGAGAGTTTCTCTCTCAAGGTTTCTCACTCTAACACCCACAACACAGTTTTGGTGGATAAAGAAAGGTAACGCCGATATGGTCACTTTTGGTCCGAAAATTTCTAGGAAAGCTTTTCGTGCACAAAGCTCCCATTATGACCTATAAACCATATAAACATGTTTGGAACGCATTTGAGCGAAAACAACACAGTTTTTGTGGATAAAGAAAGGTGACGCCGATATGGTCACTTTTGGTCCGAAAATTTCGCGGAAAGCTTTTCGCGCACAAAGCTCCCATTATAACCTATACACCATATAAACATGTTTGGGACACATTTGAGAGAAAACAACACAGTTTTTGTGGATAAAGCAAGGTGACGCCGATATGGTCACTTTTGGTCCGAAAATTTCACGGAAAGCATTTCGCGCACAAATCTCCCATTATGACCTATAAATCATATAAACATGTTTGGAATACATTTGAACGAAAACGACACAGTTTTGGTGGATAAAGAAAGGTGAAGCCGATATGGTCACTTTTGGTCCGAAATTTCACGGAAAGCTTTACGCGCACAAAGCTCCCATTATGACCAATAAACCATATAAACATGTTTGGAATACATTTGAGCAAAAACAACACAGTTTTTGTGGATAAAGAAAGGTGACGCCGACATGGTCACTTTTGATCCGGAAATTTCACGGAATGCTTTTCGCGCACAAACCTCCCATTATGACATATAAACCATATAAACATGTTTGGGACACATTTGAGCGAAACACAACACAGTTTTTGTGGATAAAGAAATGTGACGCCGATACGGTCACTTTTGGTCCTAAAATTTCACGGAAAGCTTTCCGCGCACAAAGCTCCCATTATGACCTATAAACCATATAAACAAGTTTGGGACACATTTGAGCGAAAACAACACAGTTTTTGTGGATAAACAAAGGTGACGCCGATACGGACACTTTTGGTCCGAAAATTTCACGGAAAGCTTTCCACGCACAAAGCTCCCATTATGACCTATAAACCATAAAAACAAGTTTAGGAAACATTTGAGCGAAAACAACACATTTTTTATGGATAAATAAAGGTGACGCCGATATGCTCACTTTTGGTCCGAAAATTTCACGGAAAGCATTTTGCGCACAAAGCTCCCATTATGACCTATAAACCATATAAACATGTTTGGGATACATTTGAGCGAAAACGACACAGTTTTGGTGGATAAAGAAAGATGACGCCGATATGGTCACTTTTGGTCCGAAAATTTCACGGAAAGCATTTCCCGCACAAAGCTCCCATTATGACCTATAAACCATATAAACATGTTTGGGATACATTTGAGCGAAAATGACACAGTTTTGATGGATAAAGAAAGGTGACGCCGATATGGTCACTTTTCGTCCGAAAATTTCACGGAAAGCTTTCCGCGCACAAGCTCCCATTATGACCTATAAACCATATAAACATGTTTGAGACACATTTGAGCGAAAACAACACAGTTTTTGTGGATAAAGCAAGGTGACGCCGAAATGGTCACTTTTGTTCCGAAAATTTCACGGAAAGCATTTCGCGCACAAAGCTCCCATTATGACCTATAAATCATATAAACATGTTTGGGATACATTTGAGCGAAAACGACACAGTTTTGGTGGATAAAGCAAGGTGACGCCGAAATGGTCACTTTTGTTCCGAAAATTTCAAGGAAAGCATTCCGCGCACAAAGCTCCCATTATGACCAATAAAGCATATAAACATGTTTGGGATACATTTGAGCAAAAACAACACAGTTTTTGTGGATAAAGAAAGGTGACGTCGATATGGTCACTTTTGATCGGGAAATTTCAGGGAATGCTTTTCGCGCACAAACCTCCCATTATGACCTATTAACCATATAAACATGTTTGGGACACATTTGAGCGAAACACAACATAGTTTTGTGGATAAATAAAGGTGACGCCGATACGGTCACTTTTGGTCCTCAAATTTCACGGAAAGCTTTCCGCGCACAAAGCTCCCATTATGACCTATAAACCATATAAACATGTTTGGGACACATTTGAGCGAAAACAACACAGTTTTTGTGGATAAACAAAGGTGACGCCGATACGGACACTTTTAGTCCGAAAATTTCACGGAAAGCTTTCCACGCACAAAGCTCCCATTATGACCTATAAACCATATAAACATGTTTGAGACACATTTGAGCGAAAACAACACAGTTTTTGTGGATAAATAAAAGTGACGCCGATATGGTCACTTTTGGTCCGAAAATTTCACGGAAAGCATTTTGCGCACAAAGCTCCCATTATGACCTATAAACCATATAAACATGTTTGGGATACATTTGAGCGAAAACGACACAGTTTTGGTGGATAAAGAAAGGTGACGCCGATATGGTCACTTTTGGTCCGAAAATTTCACGGAAAGCATTTCGCGCACAAACCTCCCATTATGACCTATAAACCATATAAACATGTTTGGGGCACATTTGAGCGAAACACAACACAGTTTTTGTGGATAAAGAAAGGTGACGCCGATACGGTCACTTTTGGTCCTAAAATTTCACGGAAAGCTTTTCGCGCACAAAGCTCACATTATGACCTATAAACCATATAAACAAGTTTGGGACACATTTGAACGAAAACAACACAGTTTTTGTGGATAAACAAAGGTGACGCCGATACGGACACTTTTGGTCCGAAAATTTCACGGAAAGCTTTCCACGCACAAAGCTCCCATTATGACCTATAAACCATATAAACATGTTTGGGACACATTTGAGCGAAAACAACACAGTTTTTATGGATAAATAAAGGTGACGCCGATATGGTCACTTTTGGTCCGAAAATTTCACGGAAAGCATTTTGCGCACAAAGCTCCCATTATGACCTATAAACCATATAAACATGTTTGGGATACATTTGAGCGAAAACGACATAGTTTTGGTGGATAAAGAAAGGTGACGCCGATATGGTCACTTTTGGTCCGAAAATTTCACGGAAAGCATTTCGCGCACAAAGCTCCCATTATGACCTATAAACCATATAAACATGTTTGGGATACATTTGAGCGAAAATGACACAGTTTTGATGGATAAAGAAAGGTGACGCCGATATGGTCACTTTTGGTCCGAAAATTTCACGGAAAGCTTTCCGCGCACAAAGCTCCCATTATGACCTATAAACCATATAAACATGTTTGAGACACATTTGAGCAAAAACAACACAGTTTTTGTGGATAAAGCAAGGTGACGCCGAAATGGTCACTTTTGGTCCGAAAATTTCACCGAAAGCATTTCGCGCACAAAGCTCCCATTATGACCTATAAACCATATAAACATGTTTGGGATACATTTGAGCGAAAATGACACAGTTTTGATGGATAAAGAAAGGTGACGCCGATATGGTCACTTTTGATCCGGAAATTTCACGGAATGCTTTTTGCGCACAAACCTCCCATTATGACCTATAAACCATATAAACATGTTTGGGACACATTTGAGCGAAACACAACGCAGTTTTTGTGGATAAAGAAAGGTGACGCCGATACGGTCACTTTTGGTCCTCAAATTTCACGAAAAGTTTTCCGCGCACAAAGCTCCCGTTATGACCTATAAACCATATAAACATGTTTGGGACACATTTGAGCGAAAACAACACAGTTTTTGTGGATAAACAAAGGTGACGTCGATACGGACACTTTTGGTCCGAAAATTTCACGGAAAGCTTTCCACGCACAAAGCTCTCATTATGACCTATAAACCATATAAACATGTTTGGGACACATTTGAGCGAAAACATCACAGTTTTTGTGGATAAATAATGGTGATGCCGATATGGTCACTTTTGGTCCGAAAATTTCACGGAAAACATTTTGCGCACAAAGCTCCCATTATGACCTATAAACCATATAAACATGTTTGGGATACATTTGAGCGAAAATGACACAGTTTTGGTGGATAAAGAAAGGTGACGCCGATATGGTCACTTTTGGTCCGAAAATTTCACGGAAAACATTTCGCGCACAAAGCTCCCATTATGACCTATAAACCATATAAACATGTTTGGGATACATTTGAGCGAAAATGACACAGTTTTGATGGATAAAGAAATGTGACGCCGATATGGTCACTTTTGGTCCGAAAATTTCACGGAAAGCTTTCCGCGCACAAAGCTCCTATTATGACCCATAAACCATATAAACATGTTTGAGATACATTTGAGCGAAAACAACACAGTTTTTGTGGATAAAGGAAGGTGACGCTGATATGGTCACTTTTGGTCCGAAAATTTCACGGAAAGCATTTCGCGCACAAAGCTCCCATTATGACCTATAAACCATATAAACATGTTAGGGATACATTTGAGCGAAAATGACACAGTTTTGTGGATAAAGAAAGGTGACGCCGATATGGTCACTTTTGGTTCGAAAATTTCACAGAAAGCTTTCCACGCACAAAGCTTTCCATGCACCTGAGGGTGGTTAGAGAGAGAAACTCTCAAACGAGGAAACCCCTCCTTGCCTTCCCCTTGCTGTGACAAGCTCCTCCCTCAACCGGCCTTGCTCTCCGGCGACTCCATAGCCTCCGACCAAGCTCTCATCGTCCTCACCAAGTGTTTATGTCCTCGGAAGTGAACCTAGTTGCAACTCATCATCCCGACGTCTCTCTTATCACTCCCATGATGCATTAATGGAGCTCAAGATACATTAATTTCGTCCTACCTACCTCCAGCTGCATTCAAAGCCTCCAACCACCTCGTTACTTCGATTCCCGCTGTTCCCCTCCCCTCCATCACCTGTATTTCAGCTTCCCCGACCTTTTCCTAGCTTCTGGTGTCACTGTAGGCAGTTCAGCCGCCTCAGGCGGCGGCGTTCCTACGCCGGAGCTTGCCCCTACACCCCTCCAGCTCTCAAACTCCTCCATCTCGACTCCTTCAGCTGAGTGCCTCTTCCCACCAATCTTATTCAACTCTTTCGATTGTTTTCTGATCTTTTTTCGATCAGTCACCCTTCCCGGTGGTTTCAGCACCTCAGGCGGCGGTGCTCGGCGCCTGAAACCGTCCGTACTCCTCCCCCCTCCCTCCCCAAACCTCCCATCAGCGTCCGTACAGTACGAAACTAGCCGTTCCCTTACAACCAACGGTCTCAACTGTCACTTCACTTTCAAATTTTCGACCGTTAGAAAAGGTTGACTCGGGTTTGACCAACAGCTCCGAATCCGGTTCTCCTCTGTGGGGCTGTCTCCCGGTGGCCGGAATCACTTCCTGTCTCCGGTTCCGACCTCCTGCCTTCCTGACGATCCCACTACCTTGAAATCTTTCTCATCCAAGCAGTTCCTGAAATTCCCCCAATTCTGAACCACTGCCGTCGCATTACAGAGATGATGAACAGTGCCTGAAACCAAAAATTCGATTGTGGGGTTGCCGTCTGAGCAGAATTCACTAAATTGATCCTCCCCCCCTCCTCCTCTCACCTTTGCGAGTCTGTAGCCTTACCAATTTCACAATTGATTACGTTTTGAAGAAACCCCTCTTTTCTAGGGTTCCTACTGCGCATACAGCTCAGAACTGAACTCTCGACTGTGGGGTTGGCATCTCAAGAGCAATCACAAAATTGACCTATTCCCCCCCTTCACCACTCCATTGCGTTGCTGTAGCCTTAACAATTTCATCATTTATTAAGCATTGAAGAATCCCCTCTTTTCTAGGTCTCCTGTTACGCAATTTCAAGAACAGTGTACGTAGGGTTGCCTCCTTCCTCCCTCTTCTCAAATTGACCGCTCCTCCAGCTTCCATACCTTCTTCCGATCCCCCCACCTTACCAATTTCATCGCTAGTGGCCCAGTGTCAATTCCCCCAAATTCTAGGGTTCATACAGCTTGACAACTTCGCTGTCAACCCTAATTTGATCGTGGGATTGCCTATGCTACTCGACTCACAAAATTGACCTTACCTACTGTCTCCAATACTCCTCCCGCCACCCCTGCCTTACCAATTTGGTTGCTGGTTGCTTGAATAATATTCCCCCAATTTTGGGTCCGACGATTGCGCAGGTGAACCCTAATTTGATTGGGGGGTTCCTTCTATGCTCCCTACACCAAAATTGGTCACTCCCATTGCCTTCTCTACCTTCCCCGACCCACCTGCCTTGCCAATTTGTTTGGTTAAGCCCCAGATAAAATTCCCCCAAATTCTAGGTTTCTGTACACTAACGTCTACACAGATAAACCCTAACTTGATCGGGGGGTTGCTGCTGGCTTGCTTCTCCCAAAATTGGTCATACCCTCTTCTACTAAACCTTCTTCCGCCCTTCTAGCCTTAACAATTGCCTGTCTCTTGCTGTATTGATCATTCCCCCAAATTCTAGGGCTTGCTGCTGTCGATTACCTTGATTCTGTAAGGAACTAGCTCTGTCTTTGCAAGAAGAAATTGAGCTTCAGGACTTACATTACTACACCACTGCTGGGCTTATCTCCCCCCAATTTCTGTATTGAGTTCGTGAAAAAGAAAAACCCTCTTTGAGGGTTTATAATGACAGACAAAGGCCGATCCCCTGCCCAGGGGAGGAGAGCGATCTCCCTTGCGCCTAATCCAATCACAGAAGCGCCAAAGACATCGACGCTGACGAAGATGACAGTCTTAGGCACGCTTCCAAAAGCTCCTACAACTGCACAAGTTACTCCACCAGGTGAGTCTCCTCTTACTGCAGTAACCTGTACAACAGCTGCCCACATTGCTTCTAGCAATGCTCAGGTATGTCTCTCTTCCCCCCTTCCCCTGGATAAAGCCAGGTCCTCTAGGATAGAACCTGTTGTGCAAAAGATCCCTAAGGAGGGACATGACATGCTATTTGATGCTCAAAAGACCTCTAAGAAGGGGCAAATTTCTTTATCTGCTCAAAGGACCCCAATGGAGGGGCAATCTACTTCTGTTACAAGAAAGACCCCAATGGAGGGGCACAATCTGTCTTCTTCTTCTACCTTCCCTCTTGATCTCTCTGAGCAATGCAACTCCCCTCAAACCAGTGATAATCCTATAATTGAAAATGCTGTGAATGATCCTAACTCTGCTGCCGACCCTAATGTGTCTTCTTCCTCTTCCCCTCCATCTAACTCTGATCCAACTCCCCTCCCCCACCCTCTCACCTCAACTATCTCTGATTCAACTCCCCCCCCCCCACCCTCTGACCTCAACTGAACAAGCTCCCACCCCAGCTGAAGCCTACAACTCCAACCCCACCCCTCCTAACCAGCAGCCTGCTGGCTCACTGAACCAACCTAATACCTCCATATTACAAGGTGCTTGGGCTCTAAACCATAATCTAACTGGGAGGCCAAGAAAGATTAGAGGTTTCAAGTTGGAATATGAAGCTTCTGGCTCAGGAGATACTATTAAGGCTTCCAGGAAAGACTGTCTATCCTTAGAAGAAGCCTGGGGTTTCTCTTTAGTAGGATATGTGGTTGGGAGATTTCCTGGGCTTCAAGCCATAGGGAAAATCAAAGATAATTGGCCTAAGCACACATTTAACAACCAAGGAGGTTGGTTGATGTTCAAGTTTTATTCTGAGGAAGATAGAGATTCTGTGTTACTCAAAGGTCCTTTTACAGGACCTGGATACACATTACTTCTCAAGTGTGTCCCTGAAAGATTCACATTTGATAAGGCTCTATTTTCTAAACTCCCTATATGGATCAGAATACATAAACTACCCACAGAATTTTGGACACCTACTATGCTTCAAAGAATAGCAACAAAAATAGGTGACCCTCTAATGACTGACTCCTATACTGAGCAGAGAACTAAACAGTTATATGCTAGAGTCCTAGTGGAAATGGACTGTTCAGTAGAGTTAAAAAGGGCCATACATATTGAGTTTGATGATGCACCTGATCACACTTGTTTTATTGAGTATGAAAATCTCCCTCCTAGATGCAACAACTGTTCTACCTACGGCCATGAAACCATTAAATGTCCTGCAGCTAGGAATACTATCAACACAAAGGAAAAAGAAAGTGATCAATATGCTCCCCCCTCTTCAGGTTCCCAGAGTATCCCTAATGGTTCACAACCTCCTAGGGCACCCCTGCTACCCACCCCAAGAACCTCAGACCACACCTCTACTTGCATCACAGTAGAAAACCATCCTCCCTCTCACACTCCTAATACTTGCTCCACTGCTCAACCAGTGGACCAAAGAAACCAACCCCCTCCCTTCCCTTCTAATACTTCTGCCTCTACCTCCACCACCCCACCTTCTACCTGTAATCACATTCCCCCCTCATCCCCTCCCCCCCCATTGCCCTCCATAGCTAATTCTGCCATTTCACACCCTTCTGCATCCCCTCTTCTCCCCACCCCTCCTAGTTGTCTTGTCTCCCAGCAACTACCCCCCTCCCCCTCCTCCCTGTCTCAAACATGTCCTTCCCCCTCTGCTAACCCTCCCCACCTTTCCCTTTCTACTAGATCTCGTGTTAAATCCTCTCTTTTTTCTTCAATTGAAAGGATAAATAAAGCATATCAGAAGAAGAAAGCCTCCCCCCCCCTCCCCCTAGGGTTGTGAACTACCAAGAGACACAGGAATTCTACAAAGAATGCACTGCTAGAGTGGAAAAAGAGATAGAACAAAGAAGAAGAAATGAATTGGCTAGGAGAGTCTCCTTTGCAGATCAAAACAGCTACCATGTACTTGAATCTATGGATCAAATGGAGAATAATAATGAGGTACAAACTAATCTCTGTGAAAGCTCTAACACTGCCCTCATCTGTTACAACAAAGAGACTCATCAAGAAAATGAAAATCAAGAGCTTATTGACACAAATAAAAAACAAGTGGAAGTGAGAAGGAGCTGCAGATTAAATAAAAATGAGCCAAGACCCCACAGAGAGCAAGTTCTCCTATCTGATTCAGAGACCAGTGAGCATGAGATTGAAGACACAATAGGTATGTCAGATGGGAGAGAATTAGTACTCGGGCTAAAATCTTGGAAAGCCTCCAGCTCAGATAGAGTAAATCATAAAGATAAAGGGCCTAGCACCCTTACAAAAAAGTCTAAATGATTATTGCCTCATGGAATGTAAGAGGGTTTAACAGCACCCCTAAACAAAAAGCTGTTAGAGAGTTTCTGCATCAGAAAAATATATGCTTCTTGGGAATTTTGGAATCAAAGCTCAATGCTAACAAGCTTAATACTATAATGAATAAAGGTTTCACTCAATGGAAATATATGCATAATTTTGAGTATAGTGAAGCTGGTAGAATTGTTATCATTTGGGATCCACAAAGAGTTGAGTTCATCCATGCTAGATCTACTGACCAAATGATTAGTGGGGTGATTAAGTGCAAAGCTTCAAAGAAAACTTTCAACTTGGCACAAGTGTATGGGTTACACACTATAGTGAATAGGAGAGGTTTGTGGAATGATCTAAGTGATGAACTAAATGTTAGAAATGGCCCGTGGCTTATACAGGGTGATTTCAATGCAATCATGAGATCCTGTGAGAGAAAAAATGGTGCCACGGTTACAGCTTATGAGATAGCTGACTTATGGAATTTATGTGTTGAACTTGACCTACATGATGCCCCCTACCAAGGGTTAGACCATACTTGGTTTCAGGGAAATAAATCCACCAAGATAGATAGAGTTATGGTCAATGGGGCATGGGATTCACTAAATATCCACTGTAAAGCCTCTTTTCTCTTGCCCAAGTCTTTCTGTGATCATGCCCAAGTTCTTGTAGAAGTCTTAGAGTGCCCAGTTAAGAAGAAACCTCCCTTTAAATACTTTAACATGTGGAACCAATATGATAACTTTCAGCAGCTCATTTCTGACAACTGGGTGTTTAATGGCAATGGCTCTGCTCAGTTTATTTTATGTAAATTACTGCAAGGCTTAAAGAACCCTCTGAAGAACCTAAACAGATCCCACTTCTCTAATATAAAACAGAAAGCTATAGATGCAGAAAAGGAATATGAATCAGCATTCCAAGCTGTAAGGACTGACCCTCAATCCCCCTCTCTTCTTTTAACACTTGAAACTGCCAAAAAGAAAGCAACAAGGCTCAAGGAAGCTGAACATAAATTTAACTCCCAGCTTGCTAAAGTGAAACACTCTTTTGAAGGGGATAGATATACTGCTTATTTCCATGGGATCATGAGAAAAAATATGAGAAGAAACCATGTCAGCTCACTCACCAAAGAAGATGGTACTGAAACTCTTTCAGAAAGGGAAGTTGCTGCACAATTTGAAAGCTTCTACAAGAGGCTGTTAGGCCAAGTGACTCACACTGAAGATATTGACAGGAGATTCATTGCTGATGGTGGCCCTAAGCTAAAAATTGAGTTCCATGAACAATTGATAAGACCCATCTCTGATGAAGAAATAAAGAACACTCTTTGGTCCATAGGTGATGACAAATCACCTGGCCCAGATGGATACACATCAAAATTTTTCAAAGACACATGGAGCTCCACTGGCCTTCACTTCAGACAAGCTATACATGAATTTTTTAGAACTGGGAAATTATTGAAGCAAACTAATCACACTTCTATTGCCCTTATTGCTAAAAATTCTAACCCTAGAAGTGTGAATGATTTTAGACCCATCTCCTGCTGTAATGTGAGTTACAAAGTCATCACCAAAATCCTGGCCAACAGATTAGCCACTGTTCTCAAAGACATTGTCTCCCCCTCCCAAATTGGCTTCATTGAAGGGAGAATTATGGGAGAAAACATCATGCTATTGCAAGAGCTTATTAGGAAGTATACTAGGAAGAGAATCAGTCCTAGATGTATTTTAAACATTGATCTCAGAAAAGCCTATGATACTATTTCCTGGAAATTTATTGCCCAAATGCTTGACAACCTAAACTTCCCTCACTCCTTTACTCTCTGGATACTTGAATGCATCTGTTCTCCATCTTTCTCTTTAAATGTCAATGGCAATTTACAAGGTTTTTTCAAAGGTAAAAGAGGGTTAAGACAGGGGGACCCCATCTCTCCACTGATTTTTGTGCTGTCTGTTGACTATCTTTCTCGTGTACTTAGATGTAAAACCAGGCATCCTGCTTTTAAATTTCATCCTAAATGTGATCACATGCAACTTTCCCACCTAGCCTATGCAGATGATATAACACTTATGTCTAGAGGTGACAAAGCTTCCATGTGCATCTTACTTGACTCTCTTGAACATTTTACTGCTGTCTCGGGCTTGGAGGTAAGCCCCACAAAATCATCCTTTTTCACTGCAGGGGTTAAGAATGAAGACAAGGCTTATCTTATTAACAGATCTGGTTTCTCCCAAGGAACCTTCCCCTTTAGATATCTTGGAATCCCTATCTCTTCTGGAAAATTAACTATATCCCAATTCACTCCTTTCTTAGATAAAATGCTCACTAATATAAGCTACTGGAATACTAAAAATTTGTCTTATGCAGGAAAGGTGGAACTTATTAGATCAGTGTTACAAGGAATCCAGGGGTTTTGGCTATCTGTCCTCCCATCTCCCTCTACCCTCTGTGATAAAATTAACTCCCTTTGTGCTAAGTTTTTATGGAAATCTCATAGGATCAAATGGAAAGATGTTTGCCTCCCAAAGGAAGAGGGTGGCCTGGGTTTAAAGGACTTAAAAACTTGGAACACTGCTTTTATCTCGAGAATACTTTGGGATATAGTTAATAAAAAAGATAGATTATGGGTTAAATGGGTCCACCATCAATATATACATCAGGGTAGTGTTTGGACTTGGCTTGTACATCAAAAAAATGACTCTCCTCTCATTAAGAAAATACTTGCTGTTAGAGACCTAGTGCTAACCTCTGCAGCATCATATGAAGAAGCTTACAGCTTAATGCAGACCTGGTGTGTAAATGGCCAGTTCAATGTAGGAAGGGCATACAATTTCTTCAGAAGAACACAACCTAAGCCTCCTTGGTCCAGTGTGGTATGGGACAGAAGCATTGCCCCCAAACACTCCTTTATATTATGGCTTGCAGCAAGGAGAAGATTGGCAACTACCGATCTCATCAAAACAAGGGAAGTTGAACTAACCTGTCATTTCTGTCAACTAGAGAATGAATCTCATGATCACTTGTTCTTCTCCTGTAATCTCTCCTCTTCTGTTTGGTCCCAGGTGAAAGCATGGTTGGGCATTTGGAGAGGAATGACCACCCTTAGAAGTGGACTCAAGTGGCTTAAAAAGGAGGCAAAAGGAAAGGGCTGGCAATCAAAGGCAAAGAGAACAGCTTTCGGAGCAACTGTCTACTACATCTGGAAGGCTAGAAATGAGAAAATCTTTGAGAATACAACCAAGTCAGCTGAGGAAATCGTCCACCTTGTGAAGCTGCACGTCTACAAAATGCTCCATCATGACTTCTCCCTTCTATTTACTACCTCTGCAGCACTACACCAAAGCCAGCTACATGAGAACCATCAATGACAGTGTGGTGCCTCTTACTGCAGAAAGTTTGGGAGTTTTTGTATCAATGGCTATACTGTCCTTTATAGTCATAGCTTATGTTAGTTTCTGTCCTCAGTCTCTTAGTCTCTTAGTCTAGCTTCATACACGATTGAGGTGTACAAACTTGTGGGATCGACTAATTCTTTGATTCCCAAGGCCGAAAAGATTGAAAAAATCAGTCATTAGCTTTCGTCTCTCAGTGTCAGTGTCGGCCTAAAAAGATTCATTCTCTTCATAAAAAATAGGAGGTAGAACCGTTCACTAAAAAAAAAATCCTTTTTAAGTGAGATTTTTGTATAAGGTCCTTTAGATAGAGTAGTAATGGGATCTTAGGTGTGCTAAGGTTGTGTTCCTTTAAATCTCTTGATGGCCGAGCCGAAGGGAGATTTAAATGGACACTACCTTAGGGTGTAGGTCCGACCTCTGATAGCCTTGGCTTGATGAAAATGGAGTTACACCGAGCCTCGTGCTCAACACACCTTCAAAGATTGGAACCACTCTATGTGGTTTCATGATTTTGGTTTATGCCTATAAAGCCTACGGGCACTAGGCCTATTGTACTAGCTCCATGTAATTATTCTTTTATGATCAATATATTAACCCTTAAAATCAAAAAAAAAATATTTGGGATACATTTGAGCAAAACAACACAGTTTTTGTGGATAAAGAAAGGTGACGCCGATATGGTCACTTTTGGTCTGGAAATTTCACGGAAAGCTTTTCGCGCAAAAAGCTCCCATTATGACCTATAAACCATATAAACATGTTTGGGACACATTTGAGCGAAAACAACACAGTTTTGGTGGATAAAGAAAGGTGACGCCGATATGGTCACTTTTGGTCCGAAAATTTCACGGAAAGCTTTTCGTGCACAAAGCTCACATTATGACCTATAAACCATATAAACATGTCTGGGACGCATTTGAGCGAAAACAACACAGTTTTTATGGATAAAGAAAGGTGACTCCGATATGGTCACTTTTGGTCCGAAAATTTCACGGAAAGCTTTTCGCGCCCAAAGCTTCCATTTTGACCTATACACTATATAAACATGTTTGGTACACATTTGATCGAAAACAACACAGTTTTGGTGGATAAAGAAAGGTGACGCCGATATGGACACTTTTGGTCCGAAAATTTCACGGAAAGCTTTTCGCGCACAAAGCTCCCATTATGACCTATAAACCATATAAACATGTTTGGGACACATTTGAGCGAAAACAACACAGTTTTTGTGGATAAAGAAAGGTGACGCCGATATGGTCACTTTTGGTCCGAAAATTTCACGGAAAGCATTTCACGCACAAAGCTCCCATTATGACCTATAAACCATATAAACATGTTTGAGACACATTTGAGCAAAAACAACACAGTTTTTGTGGATAAAGCAAGGTGACGCCGAAATGGTCACTTTTGGTCCGAAAATTTCACGGAAAGCATTTCGCGCACAAAGCTCCCATTATGACCTATAAACCATATAAACATGTTTGGGATACATTTAAGCGAAAATGACACAGTTTTGATGGATAAAGAAAGGTGACGCCGATATGGTCACTTTTGATCCGGAAATTTCACGGAATGCTTTTTGCGCACAAACCTCCCATTATGACCTATAAACCATATAAACATGTTTGGGACACATTTGAGCGAAACACAACGCAGTTTTTGTGGATAAAGAAAGGTGACGCCGATACGGTCACTTTTGGTCCTCAAATTTCACGGAAAGTTTTCCGCGCACAAAGCTCCCGTTATGACCTATAAACCATATAAACATGTTTGGGACACATTTGAGCGAAAACAACACAGTTTTTGTGGATAAACAAAGGTGACGTCGATACGGACACTTTTGGTCCGAAAATTTCACGGAAAGCTTTCCACGCACAAAGCTCTCATTATGACCTATAAACCATATAAACATGTTTGGGACACATTTGAGCGAAAACATCACAGTTTTTGTGGATAAATAATGGTGACGCCGATATGGTCACTTTTGGTCCGAAAATTTCACGGAAAACATTTTGCGCACAAAGCTCCCATTATGACCTATAAACCATATAAACATGTTTGGGATACATTTGAGCGAAAATGACACAGTTTTGGTGGATAAAGAAAGGTGACGCCGATATGGTCACTTTTGGTTCGAAAATTTCACGGAAAACATTTCGCGCACAAAGCTCCCATTATGACCTATAAACCATATAAACATGTTTGGGATACATTTGAGCGAAAATGACACAGTTTTGATGGATAAAGAAAGGTGACGCCGATATGGTCACTTTTGGTCCGAAAATTTCACGGAAAGCTTTCCGCGCACAAAGCTCCTATTATGACCCATAAACCATATAAACATGTTTGAGATACATTTGAGCGAAAACAACACAGTTTTTGTGGATAAAGGAAGGTGACGCCGATATGGTCACTTTTGGTTCGAAAATTTCACGGAAAACATTTCGCGCACAAAGCTCCCATTATGACCTATAAACCATATAAACATGTTAGGGATACATTTGAGCGAAAATGACACAGTTTTGTGGATAAAGAAAGGTGACGCCGATATGGTCACTTTTGGTTCGAAAATTTCACAGAAAGCTTTCCACGCACAAAGCTCCGATTATGACCTATAAACCATATAAACATATTTGGGATACATTTGAGCAAAACAACACAGTTTTTGTGGATAAAGAAAGGTGACGCCGATATGGTCACTTTTGGTCTGGAAATTTCACGGAAAGCTTTTCGCGCAAAAAGCTCCCATTATGACCTATAAACCATATAAACATGTTTGGGACACATTTGAGCGAAAACAACACAGTTTTGGTGGATAAAGAAAGGTGACGCCGATATGGTCACTTTTGGTCCGAAAATTTCACGGAAAGCTTTTCGTGCACAAAGCTCACATTATGACCTATAAACCATATAAACATGTCTGGGACGCATTTGAGCGAAAACAACACAGTTTTTATGGATAAAGAAAGGTGACTCCGATATGGTCACTTTTGGTCCGAAAATTTCACGGAAAGCTTTTCGCGCCCAAAGCTTCCATTTTGACCTATACACTATATAAACATGTTTGGTACACATTTGATCGAAAACAACACAGTTTTGGTGGATAAAGAAAGGTGACGCCGATATGGTCACTTTTGGTCCGAAAATTTCACGGAAAGCTTTTCGCGCACAAAGCTCCCATTATGACCTATAAACCATATAAACATGTTTGGGACACATTTGAGCGAAAACAACACAGTTTTTGTGGATAAAGAAAGGTGACGCCGATATGGTCACTTTTGGTCCGAAAATTTCACGGAAAGCATTTCACGCACAAAGCTCCCATTATGACCTATAAACCATATAAACATGTTTGGGACACATTTGAGCGAAAATGACATAGTTTTGGTGGATAAAGAAAGGTGACGCCGATATGGTCACTTTTGGTTCGAAAATTTCACGGAAAGCTTTTCGCGCACAAAGCTCCCATTATGACCTATAAACCATATAAACATGTTTGGGACACATTTGAGCGAAAACAACACAGTTTTTCTGGATAAAGCAAGGTGACGCCGATATGGTAACTTTTGGTCCGAAAATTTCACGGAAAGCATTTCACGCACAAAGCTCCCATTATGACCTATAAACCATATAAACATGTTTGGGACACATTTGAGTGAAAATGACACAGTTTTGGTGGATAAAGAAAGGTGACGCCGATATGGTCACTTTTGTTCGGAAAATTTCACGGAAAGCTTTTCGCGCACAAAGCTCATATTATGACCTATAAACCATATAAACATGTTTGGGACACATTTGGGCGTAAACAACACAGTTTTTGTGGATAAATAAAGGTGACGCCGATACGGTCACTTTTGGTCCGAAAATTTCACGGAAAGCTTTTCGCGCACAAAGCTCCCATTATGACCTTTAAACCATATAAACATGTTTGGGACACATTTGAGCGAAAACAACACAGTTTTTGTGGATAAACAAAGGTGACGCTCATACGGTCACTTTTGGGCCAAAAATTTCACGGAAAGCTTGCCGCGCACAAAGCTCCCATTATGACCTATAAACCATATAAACATGTTTGGTACACATTTGAGTGAAAACAACACAGTTTTTGTGGATAAACAAAGGTGACGCCGATATGGTCACTTTTGGTCTGAAAATTTCACGGAAAGCTTTTCGCGCACAAAGCTCCCATTATGACTTGAAGCGGTAAATCTATAGATCAGAAGTAAGTAATTGCAAAAGAGACAAGTCATAAAGGCTTGCCTGAAAGGTGACACGAGGTCACGCCACACCACTAACCTAACCGGTGTGTATACCAAAAGGGAGGGGAAACCCTCCTACTCTACCTAAATGTATCTCTCCCCTTCTCAACCCGCCCAAATTAAACTCTCCAATTTACTGTCTATACACTATCAACTCCATTCACTCGAAGTAATCTACGCACCCATCGTCTCTCCCTCGGCGACTTGCCTTTGCACCGCAAGGAGATCCGATTTTTATAAGACTCTATCACTCGACTCGCCCAAATCTTGGGGTCACAACTCTCCCCCTTAAATACTACATCGTTTCTTCCTAGCCATGTATAATAAATAAATCCTAGGAAGACCAAAAGCTTCGCTTTAAACATAGGCGTCTGTCTTCTCGAAGCATTCTCAGCCGCAAACCAATGGAGCCAGTCCTCCACTCCTCCTCTTCTACTCGGCAACTGTATCCAGCCCCACACTATATCTCGTGCCGCACTCATCTATTCACACTTAAACCACAAATGGTCTTCAGATTCTTCTTCTTTCTTGCATAGCGGGCATAACGCAGCCTCTTGCCCCTTCCAATGCTTGACTATCCTCCCGGTCTTTAACCTCTTTCTCACTGCAACCCAAACAACAAAGGACCATTTCCTGGATTGGGGACCCTTCCACAATATGTCCCCCCAGTCGACAAGTGGGCTCCTTAGTCGAATCTTATCATAAACTTTTCTAGCATCCAGGGAGCCCTTCGTATTGAGAAAGGGGCTCAAATCGATCCCCACGTCCCTAGCAACAGCCCCATACAGCTCATCTCAGACCTCCAAGACACCCTTCCATACCCAAGTGTCATAAGTCCGCTTCTGTACAGCCCATATACAACTATTTCTCAAGTGTACAGCTTTAGTCCATCGAGTCCAAATAGACTCCTTCCCAAGCGCAATGTCACCAATCAAAGAGGCCATGACACTTCGGTTTCTAGCTCCAAGTTGTTTCAATCCAAGCCCTCCCTCCTCAACTGGTTTAGTAACCATTTCCCAGGCCACCACATTATTTCTTCCATTCAGATTTCCATTCCAAAGGAACCGTCTACATCTCGCTTCCAGGTGGTTTATAACAGCGCAGGGGAGCAAGATAGTCTGGCCCCAAAACGAAAATATGCTTTCCAGCACCGCTTTTATCAGTTGCAGACGACCAGCATACGACAGCGATTTGGCAGCCCAAGAGTGCATCCTAGTGTCCACCTTCTCGTATAGTACCGTGTACTCATCCACTTTGATCCTCCTTGAATTCAGCGGGGTACCCAGATAAGTAACAGGAAACTCCCCCACTTCATACCCCAATTGCTGTGCTATACTCATTCTATCAGCCTCCTCAATCCCAGCTAGAAAGGAGGTACTTTTCTAGACATTTATGCGCAGACCAGACGCCAAGAAAAACTGATCAAGGCACTTTTGAAGGATCCTCACAGATTCATTGTCCGCCCTATAGAATAAAAGGAGATCGTCCGCAAAAGCCAGATTTGTGATTTCCAGTGCTTCACATTTCGGGTGGTAATTGAAATCAGGGGACTTAACTGCCTCCTTCAGCATTCGATTCAGAATCTCCATACAAATCACGAATAAATACGGTGAGAGAGGATCCCCTTGTCTCAAACCTCTCTTAGCTGCGAAATAGCCCTCCGGAGCGCCATTGATCAGAATAGAGAATGAAGTTGATGACACACATTCCATGATAACCGAGATCAACTTATCTGGAAACTCAAGTTGTTGTAATGTAAATTTTATAAAATCCCACCTCACAAATCATACGCTTTCTGCAAATCAACTTTTAAGGTGCACCTAGGAGACACTCTTTTGGTTCCATACCCATTCACAATCTCAAGAGCAACCGCACAGTTGTGGGCTAAAGATCGCCCCGGGATGAACGCACCTTGCGTGTCACCAATCAGCTTAGAAAGCAACGGCTTGATTCTGCCCACTACGACCTTGCTCACCACTTTCATGATCGTGTTACAACACGAAATAGGCCGGAGCTCTTTCACATAGGTGGGGTTTTTTTACCTTTGGGATAAGAGATACAAATGTAGCATTCAACTGCTTTAGAACCTTCTTCTTCACAAATATTTCTGTAACAGCTCGCACAAAATCTCTTCCCAGAATGGCCCAACATGTTTTAAAAAAGTGGCTTCCAAACCCATCCGGCCCCGGAGATTTATTAATCCCTATAGCCCATAAGGCGCCTTTGATCTCCTTCTCTGTCGGGATAGTAATCAGCCCCATAATGTCTTCTGTCTGTACAGCAGCTCCACAGGGAATAATTGGGAAGCTATTATCATCAGGCTGCGTGGCAAATAAATCTTCAAAATAATTTGCTATATACTGCCTGGTCTTCGTATCAGCCTCTATCCAATTATCACTATCATCCTTCATCATGAGAATTGCATTTCTTGCTCGTCTCTCTTTAAGACTGCGGAAAAACATAGAAGATGTCTCCTCTCCCATTATAATCCAGTGTATTTTTGCTCTCTGCTCTGTCAAGCTTACCAATCTGCCCACATTCTGTCTTAGCTCAGATTCAACCTCCTGTGCTTTCTTTACCAACGCCACATTTTCTTTCTCTTTCATCAATCTGATTTGTATCTCCTGCAAACACTGTTTCTGCAATTTAATCTGGCTTTGTAGATCCGGGAAAAGCACACGATCCCAAGATCTTAAGGCATCCTTGACGTTTTTTAATTTCTGCACAAATATGTATTGCTTAGAACCGGAAACCTCCAAGTGCCAAGCACCTCTGACCAGATCCTGGAACGGGGCCTCATTACTCCAGAAATTCTTGAATTTGAAAGGGAATCGATGCCCATTTTGTCTAACTCTAAGTGTCACCACAGCCGGTGAGTGATCAGAGCACCCAGGGACATCAAATAGTGTTTTAGTATCTGTATAAGTATCCCTCCAGTTATCATCTATCAAAACACGATCAATTTTTCTTTCAATCCTCTCGGCACCACTTTGGTTGTTGTTCCATGTATGTCGTGCTCCCACATAATCCATATCTGTCAGATTGCAATCAGTCATGAGCGCGGACATTTCCTGGAAGTCATCATGACTAGCCGCCACAGATGGCCATTTATCTCCAACTTCGAATATGCAATTGAAATCTCCTAGGACAATCCAAGGAGCTTGTAGTTGTTTAGAAATGTTTTGGAGACCTTCCCATAGCACAACCCTATCCCTCTTTTGATTCTCCGCATATACAAAGGTAACCTCCATATCAAAGCAGTGATCTGTTGATACAACTCTGCAATGCACCAGCTGCGCTTCTGAGCACAAAATTTTCACCTCAAAGGTTGCGGGATTCCAAGATATCCATATCCTTCCTCTATCATTGCTACTGCTGCTGTTTTCGTGATGTTCCCAACCATTCATCAACATTCTATGAACCTTTTTAATATTTTTCTTCCATACTTTCGTTTCTAAAAAAGCAATAAGTGATATATCATTATCCCAAACATAGCTAGTTAGGATATTATTCTTAATGCGGTCATTAAGCCCGCATATGTTCCAAGCAGCTAGTTTTACTCTATCCATAAGCCACATGGTTGGGAGTGCTACCCTCCCCAATGACAATATCAGATTCCAGCTGCTCATCAAATCCAAGTTTCCCTTTTTCCGTCTCCATTCCCAGCAACGCAAAACAATTGGAGTTAACCATATTCTGTACTCTTGAGCATCTTTCAGTTTTATAAGCACTACCGCCCCTTCTCTTTCTAGTTGACTTGATGCTCCATTTCTGTTCTTCCTCTTTACTTATTTCTGTTATAATCTGCTGCGTATTTTGCTGTATTTCCTGCCTTTGCACTCCATTATTCATCTCCAAGTTCACTGAAACTGTAACAACAGCAGCATCCATTTCCTTCTTCCTTTCCTCGCTATGACAGCATTTCTGATCCTCCAAACTTGCCCCTATATGGCTTTGCAGCTGTAGCTCCTCAACCATGTTCGAACATGATCCACTGCCTACTGCATCAGGTGCGTACATGGTCTGATTGTCACCTCTTCCATCTTCTATATCTTCCTTAGCCTGCTGTACTCTCTTATCTCTTTCCACCCATATCATTTGGTTATGCTGCCTGGCCTTCTCTTTATCTCTCTTTTTTCGGTTTTGACAAGTAGCCAGTGAGTGTCCAAATTTCACACAGTCAGTGCACATACGGGGCAGCCATTCAAAGATTATATCTTGATTTGTGGAGAGCCCCTTTGTGTCAATGATCTCTACCACCCTTTGTTGAGCATCTTGGGCATTAATTTCCACTAGCATCCTAGCATACGAGATCCTCTCTCCGCTAGCTGTGCGTTCATCCAAAAAAATCGGGTTTCCAATGGCACTCCCAATTCTTCCCAAGGCATCTTCACCCATATAAGTAAGATCGAGGTCGGGCAAACATACCCAAACCGGAATGCTATCAAATGAGTCCCATGAAATAGGAGTACCAGGCTGCCAGATTTTCAGTATAAGCGGTCTTGAGCCCTCAATATACCAAGGACCATTTCTGAGCACCCAATCCCGAGCCTCGACCGTTCTGAATTTGAATACATAGATTCCATTGTGTTTCTGAAATAATCTAGGAGATTCAACCTTCCACTCAGATCTAATGAACGATTGCATACGAGTGTACTGAATTGGACCACCAGTAACAATGCCAATAAGCACCGCCCCCCATTCTTTTTCCTTCTCTTTGACATCCTCTGGCCTCATGATAACTTTCCCTTTTTGCACATCTAAATGCTTCACCAGCTGTACTGCCCTTGGGATATTTCTATTATCTTTGAATGGGTTGTTATTCACAACAGCCCTGGACAACCGATTCTCTCTCCGCTCGAAACTACGCTTAAAAGCAGCAAGAAAGGAAAGATCATCACTTACCTCTGTCTCATTCTTAGGGTTGCAGTCCTCACCATTTTTGACTGGATTTGAGGTCGACGGAGCAACTTCAGCATTTAATAACCCCTTGCCTTTCTCCTTCGTGCAAATCTGAGTGCTAGTGGCCCCATTTACTCCCTTCAAGTTGACACTCTCCTGGACATTCAATGCTCTACCTTCCAATTTCTTTCCTGTAGCTTCGCCAGCCCTGGTCCCACTGTCGCTGCTTACAACACTGCTCTCTCCGACAGTGATTCCACGCCTCAGAGCCCCCCAAGGCCTTTCCTGGAACTCTACTCTCTCCCCCCTTCCCATGGATCCGACGGGCCATGCCTTTGCCGGCGGTGAATCTCACAGGAACCACACCACCCGACAGGCGAGAAGCCCAAGAACCCCAAAAAACACCCTCACGGAAACCGAGGAACTAAACAACCGGGTTTGACCAAATGAAAACACACAAGCTCCCATTATAACCTATAAACCATATAAACATGTTTGGGAGACATTTGAGCGAAAACGACACAGTTTTGGTGGATAAAGAAAGGTGACGCCGATATGGTCACTTTTGGTCCGAAAATTTCACGGAAAGCTTTTCGCGCACAAAGCTCCCATTATGACCCATAAACCATATAAACATGTTTGGGACACATTTGAGCGAAAACAACACAGTTTTGGTGGATAAACAAAGGTGACACCGATATGGTCACTTTTGGTCCGAAAATTTCACGGAAAGCTTTTCGCGTACAAAGCTTCCATTTTGACCTATACACTATATAAACATGTTTGGTACACATTTGATCGAAAACAACACAGTTTTGGTGGATAAAGAAAGGTGACGCCGATATGGTCACTTTTGGTCCGAAAATTTCACGGAAAGCTTTTCGCGCACAAAGCTCCCATTATGACCTATAAACCATATAAACATGTTTGGGACACATTTGAGCGAAAACAACACAGCTTTTGTGGATAAAGAAAGGTGACGCCGATATGGTCACTTTTGGTCCGAAAATTTCACGGAAAGCATTTCCCGTACAAAGCTCCCATTATGACCTATAAACCATATAAACATGTTTGGGACACATTTGAGCGAAAATGACATAGTTTTGGTGGATAAAGAAAGGTGACGCCGATATGGTCACTTTTGGTCCGAAAATTTCACGGAAAGCTTTTCGCGCACAAAGCTCCCATTATGACCTATAAACCATATAAACATGTTTGGGACACATTTGAGCGAAAACAACACAGTTTTTCTGGATAAAGCAAGGTGACGCCGATATGGTCACTTTTGGTCCGAAAATTTCACGGAAAGCATTTCACGCACAAAGCTCTCATTATGACCTATAAACCATATAAACATGTTTGGGACACATTTGAGCGAAAACGACACAGTTTTGGTGGATAAAGAAAGGTGACGCCGATATGGTCACTTTTGTTTCGTAAATTTCACGGAAAGCTTTTCGCGCACAAAGCTCACATTATGACCTATAAACCATATAAACATGTTTGGGACACATTTGAGCGTAAACAACACAGTTTTTGTGGATAAAGAAAGGTGACGCCGATACGGTCACTTTTGGTCCGAAAATTTCACGGAAAGCTTTCCGCGCAGAAAGCTCTCATTATGACCTATAAACCATATAAACATGTTTGGGACACATTTAAGCGAAAACAACACAGTTTTTATGGATAAACAAAGGTGACGCCGATACGGTCACTTTTAGGCCAAAAATTTCACGGAAAACTTTCCGCGCACAAAGCTCCCATTATGACCTATAAACCATATAAACATGTTTGGTACACATTTGAGCGAAAACAACACAGTTTTTGTGGATAAACAAAGGTGACGCCGATATGGTCACTTTTGGTCCGAAAATTTCACGCAAAGCTTTTCGCGCACAAAGCTCCCATTATGACCTATAAACCATATAAACATGTTTGGGACACAATTGAGCGAAAACAACACAGTTTTTTTGGATAAAGCAAGGTGACGCCGATATGGTCACTTTTGGTCCGAAAATTTCACGGAAAGCATTTCACGCACAAAGCTCTCATTATGACCTATAAACCATATAAACATGTTTGGGACACATTTGAGCGAAAACGACACAGTTTTGGTGGATAAAGAAAGGTGACGCCGATATGGTCACTTTTGTTTCGTAAATTTCACGGAAAGCTTTTCGCGCACAAAGCTCACATTATGACCTATAAACCATATAAACATGTTTGGGACACATTTGAGCGTAAACAACACAGTTTTTGTGGATAAAGAAAGGTGACGCCGATACGGTCACTTTTGGTCCGAAAATTTCACGGAAAGCTTTCCGCGCACAAAGCTCTCATTATGACCTATAAACCATATAAACATGTTTGGGACACATTTAAGCGAAAACAACACAGTTTTTATGGATAAACAAAGGTGACGCCGATACAGTCACTTTTGGGCCAAAAATTTCACGGAAAGCTTTCCTCGCACAAAGCTCCCATTATGACCTATAAACCATATAAACATGTTTGGTACACATTTGAGCGAAAACAACACAGTTTTTGTGGATAAACAAAGGTGACGCCGATATGGTCACTTTTGGTCCGAAAATTTCACGGAAAGCTTTTCGTGCACAAAGCTCCCATTATGACCTATAAACCATATAAACATGTTTGGGACACATTTGAGCGAAAACGACACAGTTTTGGTGGATAAAGAAAGGTGACGCCGATATGGTCACTTTTGGTCTGAAAATTTCACGGAAAGCTTTTCACGCACAAAGCTCCCATTATGACCCATAAACCATATAAACATGTTTGGGACACATTTGAGCGAAAACAACATAGTTTTGGTGGATAAACAAAGTTGTCGCCGATATGGTCACTTATGGTCCGAAAATTTCACGGAAAGTTTTTCGCGCACAAAGCTTCCATTATGACCTATACACTATACAAACATGTTTGGTACACATTTGATCGAAAACAACACAGTTTCGGTGGCTAAAGAAAGGTGACGCCGATATGGTCACTTTTGGTCCGAAAATTTCACGGAAAGCTTTTCGCGCACAAAGCTCCCATTATGACTTATAAACCATATAAACATGTTTGGGACACATTTGAGCGAAAACAACACAGTTTTTGTGGATAAAGAAAGGTAACGCCGAAATGGTCACTTTTGGTCCGAAAATTTCACGGAAAGCTTTTTGCGCACAAAGCTCCCATTATGATCGATAAACCATATAAACATGTTTGGGACACATTTGAGCGAAAACAACACAGTTTTGGTGGATAAACAAAGGTGACGCCGATATGGTCACTTTTGATCCGAAAATTTCACGGAAAGCTTTTCGCGCACAAAGCTCCCATTATGACCTATACACCATATAAACATGTTTGGTACTCATTTGAGCGAAAACAACACAGTTTTGGTGGATAAAGAAAGGTGACGCCGATATGTTCACTTTTGGTTCGAAAATTTCACGGAAAGCTTTTCGCGCAGAAAGCTCACATTATGACCTATAAACCATATAAACATGTTTGGCACACATTTGAGCGAAAACAACGTAGTTTTTGTGGATAAAGAAAGGTGATGCCGATACAGTCACTTTTGGGCCAAAAATTTCACGGAAAGCTTTCCGCGCACAAAGCTCCCATTATGAACTATAAACCATATAAACATGTTTGGTACACATTTGAGCGAAAACAACACAGTTTTTGTGGAATAACAAAGGTACACAGTTTTTGTGGATAAAGAAAGGTGACGCCGATACAGTCACTTTTGGTCCGAAAATTTCACGGAAAGCTTTCCGCGCACAAAGCTCCCATTATGACCTATAAACCATAAAAACATGTTTGGGATACATTTGAGCAAAAACAACACAGTTTTTGTGGATAAAGAAAGGTGACGCCGATATGGTGACTTTTGGTCCGAAAATTTCACGAAAAGCTTTTCGCGCACAAAGCTCCCATTATGACCTATAAACCATATAAACATGTTTGGGATGCATTTGAGCGAAAACAACACAGTTTTTGTGGATAAAGAAAGGTGACGACGATATGGCCACTTTTGGTCCGAAATTTTCACGGAATGCTTTTCGCGCACAAAGCTCCCATTATGACCTATAAACCATATAAACATGTTTGGGACACATTTGAGCGAAAACGACACAGTTTTGGTGGATAAAGAAAGGTGACGCCGATATGGTCACTTTTGGTCCGAAAATTTCACGGAAAGCTTTTCGCGCACAAAGCTCCCATTATGACCCATAAACCAACATGTTTGGAACACATTTGAGCGAAAACAACACAGTTTTGGTGGATAAACAAAGGTGACGCAGATATAGTCACTTTTGGTCCGAAAATTTCACGGAAAGCTTTTCACGCACAATGCTTCCATTATGACCTATACACTATATAAACATGTTTGGTACACATTTGATCGAAAACAACACAGTTTTGGTGGATAAAGAAAGGTGACGCCGATATGGTCACTTTTGGTCCGAAAATTTCACGGAAAGCTTTTCGCGCACAAAGCTCCCATTATGACCTATAAACCATGTAAACATGTTTGGGACACATTTGAGCGAAAATGACACAGTTTTGGTGGATAAAGAAAGGTGACACCGATATGGTCACTTTTGGTCGGAAAATTTCACGGAAATCTTTTCGCGGACAAAGCTCCCATTATGACCTATAAACCATATAAACATGTTTGGGACACATTTGAGCGAAAACGACACAGTTTTGGTGGATAAAGAAAGGTGACGCCGATATGGTCACTTTTGTTCCGAAAATTTCACGGAAAGCTTTTCGTGCACAAAGCTCACATTATGACCTATAAACCATATAAACATGTTTGGGACACATTTGAGCGTAAACAACACAGTTTTTGTGGATAAAGAAAGGTGACGCCGATATGGTCACTTTTGGGCAAAAAATTTCACGGAAAGCTTTCCGCGCACAAAGCTCCCATTATGACCTATAAACCATATAAACATGTTTGGTACACATTTGAGCGAAAACAACACAGTTTTTGTGGATAAACAAAGGTGACGCCGATATGGTCACTTTTGGTCCGAAAATTTCACCGAAAGCTTTTCGCGCACAAAGCTCCCATTATGACCTATAAACCATATAAACATGTTTGGGACACATTTGAGCGAAAACGACACAGTTTTGGTGGATAAAGAAAGGTGACGCCGATATGGTCACTTTTGGTCCGAAAATTTCACGGAAAGCTTTTCGCGCACAAACCTCCCATTACGATCCATAAACCATATAAACATGTTTGGGACACATTTGAGCGAAAACAACACAGTTTTGGTGGATAAACAAAGGTGACGCCGATATGGTCACTTTTGATCCGAAAATTTCACGGAAAGTTTTTCGCGCACAAAACTCCCATTATGACCTATACACCATATAAACATGTTTCGTACACATTTGAGCGAAAACAACACAGTTTTGGTGGATAAAGAAAGGTGACGCCGATATGGTCACTTTTGGTCCGAAAATTTCACGGAAAGCTTTTCGCGCACAAAGCTCCCATTATGACCTATAAACCATATAAACATGTTTGGGAAACATTTGAGCGAAAACGACACAGTTTTTGTGGATAAAGGAAGGTGACGCCGATATGGTCACTTTTGGTCCGAAAATTTCACGGAAAGCTTTTCGCGCACAAAGCTCCCATTATGACCCATAAACCATATAAACATGTTTGGGACACATTTGAGCGAAAACAACACAGTTTTGGTGGATAAACAAAGGTGACGCCGATATGGTCACTTTTGGTCCGAAAATTTCACGGAAAGCTTTTCGCGCACAATGCTCCCATTATGACCTATAAACCATATAAACATGTTTGGGACACATTTGAGCGAAAACGACACAGTTTTGGTGGATAAAGAAAGGTGACGCCCATATGGTCACTTTTGGTCCGAAAATTTCACAGAAAGCTTTTCGCGCACAAAGCTTCCATTATGACCCATAAACCATATAAACATGTTTGGGACACATTTGAGCGAAAACAACACAGTTTTGGTGGATAAACAAAGGTGACGCCGATATGGTCACTTTTGGTCCGAAAATTTCACGGAAAGCTTTTCGCGCTCAAAGCTCCCATTATGACCCGCAAACCATATAAACATGTTTGGTACACATTTGATCGAAAACAACACAGTTTTGGTGGATAAAGAAAGGTGACGCCGATATGGTCACTTTTGGTCTGAAAATTTCACGGAAAGCTTTTCGCGCACAAAGCTCCCATTATGACCTATACACCATATAAACATGTTTGGTACACATTTGAGCGAAAACAACACAGTTTTGGTGGATAAAGATAGGTGACGCCGATATGGTCACTTTTGGTCCGAAAATTCCACGAAAAGCTTTTCGCGCACAAAGCTCCCATTATGACCTATAAACCATATAAACATGTTTGGGACACATTTGAGCGAAAACAACGTAGTTTTTGTTGATAAAGAAAGGTGATGCCGATACAGTCACTTTCGGGCCAAAAATTTCACGGAAAGCTTTCCGCGCACAAAGCTCCCATTATGACCTATAAACCATATAAACATGTTTGGTACACATTTGAGCGAAAACAACACAGTTTTTGTGGATAAACAAAGGTACACAGTTTTTGTGGATAAAGAAAGGTGACGCCGATATGGTCACTTTTGGTCCGAAAATTTCACGGAAAGCTTTCCGCGCACAAAGCTCACATTATGACCTATAAACCATATAAACATGTTTGGGACGCATTTGAGCGAAAACAACACAGTTTTTGTGGATAAAGAAAGGTGACGACGATATGGTCACTTTTGGTCCGAAAATTTCACGGAAAGCTTTTCGCGCACAAAGCTCCCATTATGACCTATAAACCATATAAACATGTTTGGGACACATTTGAGCGAAAACAACACAGTTTTTATGGATAAAGAAAGGTGACACCGATACGGTCACTTTTGGTCCGAAAATTTCACGGAAAGCTTTCCGCGCACAAAGCTCCCATTATGACCTATAAACCATATAAACATGTTTGGGACACATTTGAGCGAAAATAACACAGTTTTTGTGGATAAACAAAGATGACGCCGATATGGTCACTTTTGGTCCGAAAATTTCACGGAAAGCTTTCCATGCACAAAGCTCTCATTATTACCTATAAACCATATAAACATGTTTGGGACACATTTGAGCGAAAACAACACAGTTTTTGTGGATAACACAAAGGTGACGCCGATATGGTCACTTTTGGTCCGAAAATTTCACGGAAAGCTTTTCGCGCACAAAGCTCCCATTATGACCTATAAACCATATAAACATGTTTGGGAAACATTTGAGCGAAAACGACATAGTTTTGGTGGATAAAGGAAGGTGATGCCGATATGGTCACTTTTGGTCCGAAAATTTAACGGAAAGCGTTTCGCGCACAAAGCTCCCATTATGACCCATAAACCATATAAACATGTTTGGGACACATTTGGGCGAAAACAACACAGTTTTGGTGGATAAACAAATGTAACGCCGATAGGGTCACTTTTGGTACGAAAATTTCACGGAAAGCTTTTCGCGCACAAAGCTCCCATTATGACCTATAAACCATATAAACATGTTTGGCACACATTTGAGCGAAAACAACGTAGTTTTTGTGGATAAAGAAAGGTGATGCCGATACAGTCACTTTTGGGCCAAAAATTTCACGGAAAGCTTTCCGCGCACAAAGCTCCCATTATGAACTATAAACCATATAAACATGTTTGGTACACATTTGAGCGAAAACAACACAGTTTTTGTGGAATAACAAAGGTACACAGTTTTTGTGGATAAAGAAAGGTGACGCCGATACAGTCACTTTTGGTCCGAAAATTTCACGGAAAGCTTTCCGCGCACAAAGCTCCCATTATGACCTATAAACCATAAAAACATGTTTGGGATACATTTGAGCAAAAACAACACAGTTTTTGTGGATAAAGAAAGGTGACGCCGATATGGTGACTTTTGGACCGAAAATTTCACGAAAAGCTTTTCGCGCACAAAGCTCTCATTATGACCTATAAACCATATAAACATGTTTGGGATGCATTTGAGCGAAAACAACACAGTTTTTGTGGATAAAGAAAGGTGACGACGATATGGCCACTTTTGGTCCGAAATTTTCACGGAATGCTTTTCGCGCACAAAGCTCCCATTATGACCTATAAACCATATAAACATGTTTGGGACACATTTGAGCGAAAACGACACAGTTTTGGTGGATAAAGAAAGGTGACGCCGATATGGTCACTTTTGGTCCGAAAATTTCACGGAAAGCTTTTCGCGCACAAAGCTCCCATTATGACCCATAAACCAACATGTTTGGAACACATTTGAGCGAAAACAACACAGTTTTGGTGGATAAACAAAGGTGACGCCGATATGGTCACTTTTGATCCGAAAATTTCACGGAAAGTTTTTCGCGCACAAAACTCCCATTATGACCTATACACCATATAAACATGTTTCGTACACATTTGAGCGAAAACAACACAGTTTTGGTGGATAAAGAAAGGTGACGCCGATATGGTCACTTTTGGTCCGAAAATTTCATGGAAAGCTTTTCGCGCACAAAGCTCCCATTATGACCTATAAACCATATAAACATGTTTGGGAAACATTTGAGCGAAAACGACACAGTTTTTGTGGATAAAGGAAGGTGACGCCGATATGGTCACTTTTGGTCCGAAAATTTCACGGAAAGCTTTTCGCGCACAAAGCTCCCATTATGACCCATAAACCATATAAACATGTTTGGGACACATTTGAGCGAAAACAACACAGTTTTGGTGGATAAACAAAGGTGACGCCGATATGGTCACTTTTGGTCCGAAAATTTCACGGAAAGCTTTTCGCGCACAAAGCTCCCATTATGACCTATAAACCATATAAACATGTTTGGGACACATTTGAGCGAAAACGACACAGTTTTGGTGGATAAAGAAAGGTGACGCCCATATGGTCACTTTTGGTCCGAAAATTTCACAGAAAGCTTTTCGCGCACAAAGCTTCCATTATGACCCATAAACCATATAAACATGTTTGGGACACATTTGAGCGAAAACATCACAGTTTTGGTGGATAAACAAAGGTGACGCCGATATGGTCACTTTTGGTCCGAAAATTTCACGGAAAGCTTTTCGCGCTCAAAGCTCCCATTATGACCCGTAAACCATATAAACATGTTTGGTACACATTTGATCGAAAACAACACAGTTTTGGTGGATAAAGAAAGGTGACGCCGATATGGTCACTTTTGGTCCGAAAATTTCACGGAAAGCTTTTCGCGCACAAAGCTCCCATTATGACCTATACACCATATAAACATGTTTGGTACACATTTGAGCGAAAACAACACAGTTTTGGTGGATAAAGAAAGGTGACGCCGATATGGTCACTTTTGGTCCGAAAATTCCACGAAAAGCTTTTCGCGCACAAAGCTCCCATTATGACCTATAAACCATATAAACATGTTTGGGACACATTTGAGCGAAAACAACGTAGTTTTTGTTGATAAAGAAAGGTGATGCCGATACAGTCACTTTCGGGCCAAAAATTTCACGGAAAGCTTTCCGCGAACAAAGCTCCCATTATGACCTATAAACCATATAAACATGTTTGGTACACATTTGAGCGAAAACAACACAGTTTTTGTGGATAAACAAAGGTACACAGTTTTTGTGGATAAAGAAAGGTGACGCCGATATGGTCACTTTTGGTCCGAAAATTTCACGGAAAGCTTTCCGCGCACAAAGCTCACATTATGACCTATAAACCATATAAACATGTTTGGGACGCATTTGAGCGAAAACAACACAGTTTTTGTGGATAAAGAAAGGTGACGACGATATGGTCACTTTTGGTCCGAAAATTTCACGGAAAGCTTTTCGCGCACAAAGCTCCCATTATGACCTATAAACCATATAAACATGTTTGGGACACATTTGAGCGAAAACAACACAGTTTTTGTGGATAAAGAAAGGTGACACCGATACGGTCACTTTTGGTCCGAAAATTTCACGGAAAGCTTTCCGCGCACAAAGCTCCCATTATGACCTATAAACCATATAAACATGTTTGGGACACATTTGAGCGAAAATAACACAGTTTTTGTGGATAAACAAAGATGACGCCGATATGGTCACTTTTGGTCCGAAAATTTCACGGAAAGCTTTCCATGCACAAAGCTCTCATTATTACCTATAAACCATATAAACATGTTTGGGACACATTTGAGCGAAAACAACACAGTTTTTGTGGATAACACAAAGGTGACGCCGATATGGTCACTTTTGGTCCGAAAATTTCACGGAAAGCTTTTCGCGCACAAAGCTCCCATTATGACCTATAAACCATATAAACATGTTTGGGAAACATTTGAGCGAAAACGACATAGTTTTGGTGGATAAAGGAAGGTAATGCCGATATGGTCACTTTTGGTCCGAAAATTTAACGGAAAGCGTTTCGCGCACAAAGCTCCCATTATGACCCATAAACCATATAAACATGTTTGGGACACATTTGGGCGAAAACAACACAGTTTTGGTGGATAAACAAATGTAACGCCGATAGGGTCACTTTTGGTACGAAAATTTCACGGAAAGCTTTTCGCGCACAAAGCTCCCATTATGACCTATAAACCATATAAACATGTTTGGCACACATTTGAGCGAAAACAACGTAGTTTTTGTGGTTAAAGAAAGGTGATGCCGATACAGTCACTTTTGGGCCAAAAATTTCACGGAAAGCTTTCCGCGCACAAAGCTCCCATTATGAACTATAAACCATATAAACATGTTTGGTACACATTTGAGCGAAAACAACACAGTTTTTGTGGAATAACAAAGGTACACAGTTTTTGTGGATAAAGAAAGGTGACGCCGATACAGTCACTTTTGGTCCGAAAATTTCACGGAAAGCTTTCCGCGCACAAAGCTCCCATTATGACCTATAAACCATAAAAACATGTTTGGGATACATTTGAGCAAAAACAACACAGTTTTTGTGGATAAAGAAAGGTGACGCCGATATGGTGACTTTTGGGCCGAAAATTTCACGAAAAGCTTTTCGCGCACAAAGCTCCCATTATGACCTATAAACCATATAAACATGTTTGGGATGCATTTGAGCGAAAACAACACAGTTTTTGTGGATAAAGAAAGGTGACGACGATATGGCCACTTTTGGTCCGAAATTTTCACGGAATGCTTTTCGCGCACAAAGCTCCCATTATGACCTATAAACCATATAAACATGTTTGGGACACATTTGAGCGAAAACGACACAGTTTTGGTGGATAAAGAAAGGTGACGCCGATATGGTCACTTTTGGTCCGAAAATTTCACGGAAAGCTTTCCGCGCACAAAGCTCCCATTATGACCTATAAACCATAAAAACATGTTTGGGATACATTTGAGCAAAAACAACACAGTTTTTGTGGATAAAGAAAGGTGACGCCGATATGGTGACTTTTGGGCCGAAAATTTCACGAAAAGCTTTTCGCGCACAAAGCTCCCATTATGACCTATAAACCATATAAACATGTTTGGGATGCATTTGAGCGAAAACAACACAGTTTTTGTTGATAAAGAAAGGTGACGACGATATGGCCACTTTTGGTCCGAAATTTTCACGGAATGCTTTTCGCGCACAAAGCTCCCATTATGACCTATAAACCATATAAACATGTTTGGGACACATTTGAGCGAAAACGACACAGTTTTGGTGGATAAAGAAAGGTGACGCCGATATGGTCACTTTTGGTCCGAAAATTTCACGGAAAGCTTTTCGCGCACAAAGCTCCCATTATGACCCATAAACCAACATGTTTGGAACACATTTGAGCGAAAACAACACAGTTTTGGTCGATAAACAAAGGTGACGCCGATATGGTCACTTTTGATCCGAAAATTTCACGGAAAGTTTTTCGCGCACAAAACTCCCATTATGACCTATACACCATATAAACATGTTTCGTACACATTTGAGCGAAAACAACACAGTTTTGGTGGATAAAGAAAGGTGACGCCGATATGGTCACTTTTGGTCCGAAAATTTCACGGAAAGCTTTTCGCGCACAAAGCTCCAATTATGACCTATAAACCATATAAACATGTTTGGGAAACATTTGAGCGAAAACGACACAGTTTTTGTGGATAAAGGAAGGTGACGCCGATATGGTCACTTTTGGTCCGAAAATTTCACGGAAAGCTTTTCGCGCACAAAGCTCCCATTATGACCCATAAACCATATAAACATGTTTGGGACACATTTGAGCGAAAACAACACAGTTTTGGTGGATAAACAAAGGTGACGCCGATATGGTCACTTTTGGTCCGAAAATTTCACGGAAAGCTTTTCGCGCACAAAGCTCCCATTATGACCTATAAACCATATAAACATGTTTGGGACACATTTGAGCGAAAACGACACAGTTTTGGTGGATAAAGAAAGGTGACGCCCATATGGTCACTTTTGGTCCGAAAATTTCACAGAAAGCTTTTCGCGCACAAAGCTTCCATTATGACCCATAAACCATATAAACATGTTTGGGACACATTTGAGCGAAAACAACACAGTTTTGGTGGATAAACAAAGGTGACGCCGATATGGTCACTTTTGGTCCGAAAATTTCACGGAAAGCTTTTCGCGCTCAAAGCTCCCATTATGACCCGTAAACCATATAAACATGTTTGGTACACATTTGATCGAAAACAACACAGTTTTGGTGGATAAAGAAAGGTGACGCCGATATGGTCACTTTTGGTCCGAAAATTTCACGGAAAGCTTTTCGCGCACAAAGCTCCCATTATGACCTATACACCATATAAACATGTTTGGTACACATTTGAGCGAAAACAACACAGTTTTGGTGGATAAAGAAAGGTGACGCCGATATGGTCACTTTTGGTCCGAAAATTCCACGAAAAGCTTTTCGCGCACAAAGCTCCCATTATGACCTATAAACCATATAAACATGTTTGGGACACATTTGAGAGAAAACAACGTAGTTTTTGTTGATAAAGAAAGGTGATGCCGATACAGTCACTTTCGGGCCAAAAATTTCACGGAAAGCTTTCCGCGCACAAAGCTCCCATTATGACCTATAAACCATATAAACATGTTTGGTACACATTTGAGCGAAAACAACACAGTTTTTGTGGATAAACAAAGGTACACAGTTTTTGTGGATAAAGAAAGGTGACGCCGATATGGTCACTTTTGGTCCGAAAATTTCACGGAAAGCTTTCCGCGCACAAAGCTCACATTATGACCTATAAACCATATAAACATGTTTGGGACGCATTTGAGCGAAAACAACACAGTTTTTGTGGATAAAGAAAGGTGACGACGATATGGTCACTTTTGGTCCGAAAATTTCACGGAAAGCTTTTCGCGCACAAAGCTCCCATTATGACCTATAAACCATATAAACATGTTTGGGACACATTTGAGCGAAAACAACACAGTTTTTGTGGATAAAGAAAGGTGACACCGATACGGTCACTTTTGGTCCGAAAATTTCACGGAAAGCTTTCCGCGCACAAAGCTCCCATTATGACCTATAAACCATATAAACATGTTTGGGACACATTTGAGCGAAAATAACACAGTTTTTGTGGATAAACAAAGATGACGCCGATATGGTCACTTTTGGTCCGAAAATTTCACGGAAAGCTTTCCATGCACAAAGCTCTCATTATTACCTATAAACCATATAAACATGTTTGGGACACATTTGAGCGAAAACAACACAGTTTTTGTGGATAACACAAAGGTGACGCCGATATGGTCACTTTTGGTCCGAAAATTTCACGGAAAGCTTTTCGCGCACAAAGCTCCCATTATGACCTATAAACCATATAAACATGTTTGGGAAACATTTGAGCGAAAACGACATAGTTTTGGTGGATAAAGGAAGGTAATGCCGATATGGTCACTTTTGGTCCGAAAATTTAACGGAAAGCGTTTCGCGCACAAAGCTCCCATTATGACCCATAAACCATATAAACATGTTTGGGACACATTTGGGCGAAAACAACACAGTTTTGGTGGATAAACAAATGTAACGCCGATAGGGTCACTTTTGGTACGAAAATTTCACGGAAAGCTTTTCGCGCACAAAGCTCCCATTATGACCTATAAACCATATAAACATGTTTGGCACACATTTGAGCGAAAACAACGTAGTTTTTGTGGATAAAGAAAGGTGATGCCGATACAGTCACTTTTGGGCCAAAAATTTCACGGAAAGCTTTCCGCGCACAAAGCTCCCATTATGAACTATAAACCATATAAACATGTTTGGTACACATTTGAGCGAAAACAACACAGTTTTTGTGGAATAACAAAGGTACACAGTTTTTGTGGATAAAGAAAGGTCACGCCGATACAGTCACTTTTGGTCCGAAAATTTCACGGAAAGCTTTCCGCGCACAAAGCTCCCATTATGACCTATAAACCATAAAAACATGTTTGGGATACATTTGAGCAAAAACAACACAGTTTTTGTGGATAAAGAAAGGTGACGCCGATATGGTGACTTTTGGGCCGAAAATTTCACGAAAAGCTTTTCGCGCACAAAGCTCCCATTATGACCTATAAACCATATAAACATGTTTGGGATGCATTTGAGCGAAAACAACACAGTTTTTGTGGATAAAGAAAGGTGACGACGATATGGCCACTTTTGGTCCGAAATTTTCACGGAATGCTTTTCGCGCACAAAGCTCCCATTATGACCTATAAACCATATAAACATGTTTGGGACACATTTGAGCGAAAACGACACAGTTTTGGTGGATAAAGAAAGGTGACGCCGATATGGTCACTTTTGGTCCGAAAATTTCACGGAAAGCTTTTCGCGCACAAATCTCCCATTATGACCCATAAACCAACATGTTTGGAACACATTTGAGCGAAAACAACACAGTTTTGGTGGATAAACAAAGGTGACGCCGATATGGTCACTTTTGATCCGAAAATTTCACGGAAAGTTTTTCGCGCACAAAACTCCCATTATGACCTATACACCATATAAACATGTTTCGTACACATTTGAGCGAAAACAACACAGTTTTGGTGGATAAAGAAAGGTGACGCCGATATGGTCACTTTTGGTCCGAAAATTTCACGGAAAGCTTTTCGCGCACAAAGCTCCCATTATGACCTATAAACCATATAAACATGTTTGGGAAACATTTGAGCGAAAACGACACAGTTTTTGTGGATAAAGGAAGGTGACGCCGATATGGTCACTTTTGGTCCGAAAATTTCACGGAAAGCTTTTCGCGCACAAAGCTCCCATTATGACCCATAAACCATATAAACATGTTTGGGACACATTTGAGCGAAAACAACACAGTTTTGGTGGATAAACAAAGGTGACGCCGATATGGTCACTTTTGGTCCGAAAATTTCACGGAAAGCTTTTCGCGCACAAAGCTCCCATTATGACCTATAAACCATATAAACATGTTTGGGACACATTTGAGCGAAAACGACACAGTTTTGGTGGATAAAGAAAGGTGACGCCCATATGGTCACTTTTGGTCCGAAAATTTCACAGAAAGCTTTTCGCGCACAAAGCTTCCATTATGACCCATAAACCATATAAACATGTTTGGGACACATTTGAGCGAAAACAACACAGTTTTGGTGGATAAACAAAGGTGACGCCGATATGGTCACTTTTGGTCCGAAAATTTCACGGAAAGCTTTTCGCGCTCAAAGCTCCCATTATGACCCGTAAACCATATAAACATGTTTGGTACACATTTGATCGAAAACAACACAGTTTTGGTGGATAAAGAAAGGTGACGCCGATATGGTTACTTTTGGTCCGAAAATTTCACGGAAAGCTTTTCGCGCACAAAGCTCCCATTATGACCTATACACCATATAAACATGTTTGGTACACATTTGAGCGAAAACAACACAGTTTTGGTGGATAAAGAAAGGTGACGCCGATATGGTCACTTTTGGTCCGAAAATTCCACGAAAAGCTTTTCGCGCACAAAGCTCCCATTATGACCTATAAACCATATAAACATGTTTGGGACACATTTGAGCGAAAACAACGTAGTTTTTGTTGATAAAGAAAGGTGATGCCGATACAGTCACTTTCGGGCCAAAAATTTCACGGAAAGCTTTCCGCGCACAAAGCTCCCATTATGACCTATAAACCATATAAACATGTTTGGTACACATTTGAGCGAAAACAACACAGTTTTTGTGGATAAACAAAGGTACACAGTTTTTGTGGATAAAGAAAGGTGACGCCGATATGGTCACTTTTGGTCCGAAAATTTCACGGAAAGCTTTCCGCGCACAAAGCTCACATTATGACCTATAAACCATATAAACATGTTTGGGACGCATTTGAGCGAAAACAACACAGTTTTTGTGGATAAAGAAAGGTGATGACGATATGGTCACTTTTGGTCCGAAAATTTCACGGAAAGCTTTTCGCGCACAAAGCTCCCATTATGACCTATAAACCATATAAACATGTTTGGGACACATTTGAGCGAAAACAACACAGTTTTTGTGGATAAAGAAAGGTGACACCGATACGGTCACTTTTGGTCCGAAAATTTCACGGAAAGCTTTCCGCGCACAAAGCTCCCATTATGACCTATAAACCATATAAACATGTTTGGGACACATTTGAGCGAAAATAACACAGTTTTTGTGGATAAACAAAGATGACGCCGATATGGTCACTTTTGGTCCGAAAATTTCACGGAAAGCTTTCCATGCACAAAGCTCTCATTATTACCTATAAACCATATAAACATGTTTGGGACACATTTGAGCGAAAACAACACAGTTTTTGTGGATAACACAAAGGTGACGCCGATATGGTCACTTTTGGTCCGAAAATTTCACGGAAAGCTTTTCGCGCACAAAGCTCCCATTATGACCTATAAACCATATAAACATGTTTGGGAAACATTTGAGCGAAAACGACATAGTTTTGGTGGATAAAGGAAGGTGATGCCGATATGGTCACTTTTGGTCCGAAAATTTAACGGAAAGCGTTTCGCGCACAAAGCTCCCATTATGACCCATAAACCATATAAACATGTTTGGGACACATTTGGGCGAAAACAACACAGTTTTGGTGGATAAACAAATGTAACGCCGATAGGGTCACTTTTGGTACGAAAATTTCACGGAAAGCTTTTCGCGCACAAAGCTCCCATTATGACCTATAAACCATATAAACATGTTTGGCACACATTTGAGCGAAAACAACGTAGTTTTTGTGGATAAAGAAAGGTGATGCCGATACAGTCACTTTTGGGCCAAAAATTTCACGGAAAGCTTTCCGCGCACAAAGCTCCCATTATGAACTTTAAACCATATAAACATGTTTGGTACACATTTGAGCGAAAACAACACAGTTTTTGTGGAATAACAAAGGTACACAGTTTTTGTGGATAAAGAGAGGTGACGCCGATACAGTCACTTTTGGTCCAAAAATTTCACGGAAAGCTTTCCGCGCACAAAGCTCCCATTATGACCTATAAACCATAAAAACATGTTTGGGATACATTTGAGCAAAAACAACACAGTTTTTGTGGATAAAGAAAGGTGACGCCGATATGGTGACTTTTGGGCCGAAAATTTCACGAAAAGCTTTTCGCGCACAAAGCTCCCATTATGACCTATAAACCATATAAACATGTTTGGGATGCATTTGAGCGAAAACAACACAGTTTTTGTGGATAAAGAAAGGTGACGACGATATGGCCACTTTTGGTCCGAAATTTTCACGGAATGCTTTTCGCGCACAAAGCTCCCATTATGACCTATAAACCATATAAACATGTTTGGGACACATTTGAGCGAAAACGACACAGTTTTGGTGGATAAAGAAAGGTGACGCCGATATGGTCACTTTTGGTCCGAAAATTTCACGGAAAGCTTTTCGCGCACAAAGCTCCCATTATGACCCATAAACCAACATGTTTGGAACACATTTGAGCGAAAACAACACAGTTTTGGTGGATAAACAAAGGTGACGCAGATATAGTCACTTTTGGTCCGAAAATTTCACGGAAAGCTTTTCACGCACAATGCTTCCATTATGACCTATAAACCATATAAACATGTTTGGGACACATTTGAGCGAAAATGACACAGTTTTGGTGGATAAAGAAAGGTGACACCGATATGGTCACTTTTGGTCGGAAAATTTCACGGAAATCTTTTCGCGGACAAAGCTCCCATTATGACCTATAAACCATATAAACATGTTTGGTACACATTTGAGCGAAAACAACACAGTTTTTCTGGATAAAGCAAGGTGTCGCCGATATGGTCACTTTTGGTCCGAAAATTTCACGGAAAGCATTTCACGCACAAAGCTCTCATTATGACCTATAAACCATATAAACATGTTTGGGACACATTTGAGCGAAAACGACACAGTTTTGGTGGATAAAGAAAGGTGATGCCGATATGGTCACTTTTGTTCCGAAAATTTCACGGAAAGCTTTTCGTGCACAAAGCTCACATTATGACCTATAAACCATATAAACATGTTTGGGACACATTTGAGCGTAAACAACACAGTTTTTGTGGATAAAGAAAGGTGACGCCGATATGGTCACTTTTGGGCAAAAAATTTCACGGAAAGCGTTCCGCGCACAAAGCTCCCATTATGACCTATAAACCATATAAACATGTTTGGTACACATTTGAGCGAAAACAACACAGTTTTTGTGGATAAACAAAGGTGACGCCGATATGGTCACTTTTGGTCCGAAAATTTCACAGAAAGCTTTTCGCGCACAAAGCTCCCATTATGACCTATAAACCATATAAACATGTTTGGGACACATTTGAGCGAAAACGACACAGTTTTGGTGGATAAAGAAAGGTGACGCCGATATGGTCACTTTTGGTCCGAAAATTTCACGGAAAGCTTTTCGCGCACAAACCTCCCATTATGATCCATAAACCATATAAACATGTTTGGGACACATTTGAGCGAAAACAACACAGTTTTGGTGGATAAACAAAGGTGACGCCGATATGGTCACTTTTGATCCGAAAATTTCACGGAAAGTTTTTCGCGCACAAAACTCCCATTATGACCTATACACCATATAAACATGTTTCGTACACATTTGAGCGAAAACAACACAGTTTTGGTGGATAAAGAAAGGTGACGCCGATATGGTCACTTTTGGTCCGAAAATTTCACGGAAAGCTTTTCGCGCACAAAGCTCCCATTATGACCTATAAACCATATAAACATGTTTGGCACACATTTGAGCGAAAACAACGTAGTTTTTGTGGATAAAGAAAGGTGATGCCGATACAGTCACTTTTGGGCCAAAAATTTCACGGAAAGCTTTCCGCGCACAAAGCTCCCATTATGAACTATAAACCATATAAACATGTTTGGTACACATTTGAGCGAAAACAACACAGTTTTTGTGGAATAACAAAGGTACACAGTTTTTGTGGATAAAGAAAGGTCACGCCGATACAGTCACTTTTGGTCCGAAAATTTCACGGAAAGCTTTCCGCGCACAAAGCTCCCATTATGACCTATAAACCATAAAAACATGTTTGGGATACATTTGAGCAAAAACAACACAGTTTTTGTGGATAAAGAAAGGTGACGCCGATATGGTGACTTTTGGGCCGAAAATTTCACGAAAAGCTTTTCCCGCACAAAGCTCCCATTATGACCTATAAACCATATAAACATGTTTGGGATGCATTTGAGCGAAAACAACACAGTTTTTGTGGATAAAGAAAGGTGACGACGATATGGCCACTTTTGGTCCGAAATTTTCACGGAATGCTTTTCGCGCACAAAGCTCCCATTATGACCTATAAACCATATAAACATGTTTGGGACACATTTGAGCGAAAACGACACAGTTTTGGTGGATAAAGAAAGGTGACGCCGATATGGTCACTTTTGGTCCGAAAATTTCACGGAAAGCTTTTCGCGCACAAATCTCCCATTATGACCCATAAACCAACATGTTTGGAACACATTTGAGCGAAAACAACACAGTTTTGGTGGATAAACAAAGGTGACGCCGATATGGTCACTTTTGATCCGAAAATTTCACGGAAAGTTTTTCGCGCACAAAACTCCCATTATGACCTATACACCATATAAACATGTTTCGTACACATTTGAGCGAAAACAACACAGTTTTGGTGGATAAAGAAAGGTGACGCCGATATGGTCACTTTTGGTCCGAAAATTTCACGGAAAGCTTTTCGCGCACAAAGCTCCCATTATGACCTATAAACCATATAAACATGTTTGGGAAACATTTGAGCGAAAACGACACAGTTTTTGTGGATAAAGGAAGGTGACGCCGATATGGTCACTTTTGGTCCGAAAATTTCACGGAAAGCTTTTCGCGCACAAAGCTCCCATTATGACCCATAAACCATATAAACATGTTTGGGACACATTTGAGCGAAAACAACACAGTTTTGGTGGATAAACAAAGGTGACGCCGATATGGTCACTTTTGGTCCGAAAATTTCACGGAAAGCTTTTCGCGCACAAAGCTCCCATTATGACCTATAAACCATATAAACATGTTTGGGACACATTTGAGCGAAAACGACACAGTTTTGGTGGATAAAGAAAGGTGACGCCCATATGGTCACTTTTGGTCCGAAAATTTCACAGAAAGCTTTTCGCGCACAAAGCTTCCATTATGACCCATAAACCATATAAACATGTTTGGGACACATTTGAGCGAAAACAACACAGTTTTGGTGGATAAACAAAGGTGACGCCGATATGGTCACTTTTGGTCCGAAAATTTCACGGAAAGCTTTTCGCGCTCAAAGCTCCCATTATGACCCGTAAACCATATAAACATGTTTGGTACACATTTGATCGAAAACAACACAGTTTTGGTGGATAAAGAAAGGTGACGCCGATATGGTTACTTTTGGTCCGAAAATTTCACGGAAAGCTTTTCGCGCACAAAGCTCCCATTATGACCTATACACCATATAAACATGTTTGGTACACATTTGAGCGAAAACAACACAGTTTTGGTGGATAAAGAAAGGTGACGCCGATATGGTCACTTTTGGTCCGAAAATTCCACGAAAAGCTTTTCGCGCACAAAGCTCCCATTATGACCTATAAACCATATAAACATGTTTGGGACACATTTGTGCGAAAACAACGTAGTTTTTGTTGATAAAGAAAGGTGATGCCGATACAGTCACTTTCGGGCCAAAAATTTCACGGAAAGCTTTCCGCGCACAAAGCTCCCATTATGACCTATAAACCATATAAACATGTTTGGTACACATTTGAGCGAAAACAACTCAGTTTTTGTGGATAAACAAAGGTACACAGTTTTTGTGGATAAAGAAAGGTGACGCCGATATGGTCACTTTTGGTCCGAAAATTTCACGGAAAGCTTTCCGCGCACAAAGCTCACATTATGACCTATAAACCATATAAACATGTTTGGGACGCATTTGAGCGAAAACAACACAGTTTTTGTGGATAAAGAAAGGTGATGACGATATGGTCACTTTTGGTCCGAAAATTTCACGGAAAGCTTTTCGCGCACAAAGCTCCCATTATGACCTATAAACCATATAAACATGTTTGGGACACATTTGAGCGAAAACAACACAGTTTTTGTGGATAAAGAAAGGTGACACCGATACGGTCACTTTTGGTCCGAAAATTTCACGGAAAGCTTTCCGCGCACAAAGCTCCCATTATGACCTATAAACCATATAAACATGTTTGGGACACATTTGAGCGAAAATAACACAGTTTTTGTGGATAAACAAAGATGACGCCGATATGGTCACTTTTGGTCCGAAAATTTCACGGAAAGCTTTCCATGCACAAAGCTCTCATTATTACCTATAAACCATATAAACATGTTTGGGACACATTTGAGCGAAAACAACACAGTTTTTGTGGATAACACAAAGGTGACGCCGATATGGTCACTTTTGGTCCGAAAATTTCACGGAAAGCTTTTCGCGCACAAAGCTCCCATTATGACCTATAAACCATATAAACATGTTTGGGAAACATTTGAGCGAAAACGACATAGTTTTGGTGGATAAAGGAAGGTGATGCCGATATGGTCACTTTTGGTCCGAAAATTTAACGGAAAGCGTTTCGCGCACAAAGCTCCCATTATGACCCATAAACCATATAAACATGTTTGGGACACATTTGGGCGAAAACAACACAGTTTTGGTGGATAAACAAATGTAACGCCGATAGGGTCACTTTTGGTACGAAAATTTCACGGAAAGCTTTTCGCGCACAAAGCTCCCATTATGACCTATAAACCATATAAACATGTTTGGCACACATTTGAGCGAAAACAACGTAGTTTTTGTGGATAAAGAAAGGTGATGCCGATACAGTCACTTTTGGGCCAAAAATTTCACGGAAAGCTTTCCGCGCACAAAGCTCCCATTATGAACTTTAAACCATATAAACATGTTTGGTACACATTTGAGCGAAAACAACACAGTTTTTGTGGAATAACAAAGGTACACAGTTTTTGTGGATAAAGAGAGGTGACGCCGATACAGTCACTTTTGGTCCAAAAATTTCACGGAAAGCTTTCCGCGCACAAAGCTCCCATTATGACCTATAAACCATAAAAACATGTTTGGGATACATTTGAGCAAAAACAACACAGTTTTTGTGGATAAAGAAAGGTGACGCCGATATGGTGACTTTTGGGCCGAAAATTTCACGAAAAGCTTTTCGCGCACAAAGCTCCCATTATGACCTATAAACCATATAAACATGTTTGGGATGCATTTGAGCGAAAACAACACAGTTTTTGTGGATAAAGAAAGGTGACGACGATATGGCCACTTTTGGTCCGAAATTTTCACGGAATGCTTTTCGCGCACAAAGCTCCCATTATGACCTATAAACCATATAAACATGTTTGGGACACATTTGAGCGAAAACGACACAGTTTTGGTGGATAAAGAAAGGTGACGCCGATATGGTCACTTTTGGTCCGAAAATTTCACGGAAAGCTTTTCGCGCACAAAGCTCCCATTATGACCCATAAACCAACATGTTTGGAACACATTTGAGCGAAAACAACACAGTTTTGGTGGATAAACAAAGGTGACGCAGATATAGTCACTTTTGGTCCGAAAATTTCACGGAAAGCTTTTCACGCACAATGCTTCCATTATGACCTATAAACCATATAAACATGTTTGGGACACATTTGAGCGAAAATGACACAGTTTTGGTGGATAAAGAAAGGTGACACCGATATGGTCACTTTTGGTCGGAAAATTTCACGGAAATCTTTTCGCGGACAAAGCTCCCATTATGACCTATAAACCATATAAACATGTTTGGTACACATTTGAGCGAAAACAACACAGTTTTTCTGGATAAAGCAAGGTGTCGCCGATATGGTCACTTTTGGTCCGAAAATTTCACGGAAAGCATTTCACGCACAAAGCTCTCATTATGACCTATAAACCATATAAACATGTTTGGGACACATTTGAGCGAAAACGACACAGTTTTGGTGGATAAAGAAAGGTGACGCCGATATGGTCACTTTTGTTCCGAAAATTTCACGGAAAGCTTTTCGTGCACAAAGCTCACATTATGACCTATAAACCATATAAACATGTTTGGGACACATTTGAGCGTAAACAACACAGTTTTTGTGGATAAAGAAAGGTGACGCCGATATGGTCACTTTTGGGCAAAAAATTTCACGGAAAGCTTTCCGCGCACAAAGCTCCCATTATGACCTATAAACCATATAAACATGTTTGGTACACATTTGAGCGAAAACAACACAGTTTTTGTGGATAAACAAAGGTGACGCCGATATGGTCACTTTTGGTCCGAAAATTTCACAGAAAGCTTTTCGCGCACAAAGCTCCCATTATGACCTATAAACCATATAAACATGTTTGGGACACATTTGAGCGAAAACGACACAGTTTTGGTGGATAAAGAAAGGTGACGCCGATATGGTCACTTTTGGTCCGAAAATTTCACGGAAAGCTTTTCGCGCACAAACCTCCCATTATGATCCATAAACCATATAAACATGTTTGGGACACATTTGAGCGAAAACAACACAGTTTTGGTGGATAAACAAAGGTGACGCCGATATGGTCACTTTTGATCCGAAAATTTCACGGAAAGTTTTTCGCGCACAAAACTCCCATTATGACCTATACACCATATAAACATGTTTCGTACACATTTGAGCGAAAACAACACAGTTTTGGTGGATAAAGAAAGGTGACGCCGATATGGTCACTTTTGGTCCGAAAATTTCACGGAAAGCTTTTCGCGCACAAAGCTCCCATTATGACCTATAAACCATATAAACATGTTTGGGAAACATTTGAGCGAAAACGACACAGTTTTTGTGGATAAAGGAAGGTGACGCCGATATGGTCACTTTTGGTCCGAAAATTTCACGGAAAGCTTTTCGCGCACAAAGCTCCGATTATGACCCATAAACCATATAAACATGTTTGGGACACATTTGAGCGAAAACAACACAGTTTTTGTGGATAAACAAAGGTGACGCCGATATGGTCACTTTTGGTCCGAAAATTTCACGGAAAGCTTTTCGCGCACAAAGCTCCCATTATGACCTATAAACCATATAAACATGTTTGGGACACATTTGAGCTAAAACGACACAGTTTTGGTGGATAAAGAAAGGTGACGCCCATATGGTCACTTTTGGTCCGAAAATTTCACAGAAAGCTTTTCGCGCACAAAGCTTCCATTATGACCCATAAACCATATAAACATGTTTGGGACACATTTGAGTGAAAACAACACAGTTTTGGTGGATAAACAAAGGTGACGCCGATATGGTCACTTTTGGTCCGAAAATTTCACGGAAAGCTTTTCGCGCACAAAGCTCCCATTATGACCCGTAAACCATATAAACATGTTTGGTACACATTTGATCGAAAACAACACAGTTTTGGTGGATAAAGAAAGGTGACGCCGATATGGTCACTTTTGGTCCGAAAATTTCACGGAAAGCTTTTCGCGCACAAAGCTCCCATTATGACCTATACACCATATAAACATGTTTGGTACACATTTGAGCGAAAACAACACAGTTTTGGTGGATAAAGAAAGGTGACGCCGATATGGTCACTTTTGGTCCGAAAATTCCACGAAAAGCTTTCCGCGCACAAAGCTCCCATTATGACCTATAAACCATATAAACATGTTTGGGACACATTTGAGCGAAAACAACGTAGTTTTTGTTGATAAAGAAAGGTGATGCCGATACAGTCACTTTCGGGCCAAAAATTTCACGGAAAGCTTTCCGCGCACAAAGCTCCCATTATGACCTATAAACCATATAAACATGTTTGGTACACATTTGAGCGAAAAAAACACAGTTTTTGTGGATAAACAAAGGTACACAGTTTTTGTGGATAAAGAAAGGTGACGCCGATATGGTCACTTTTGGTCCGAAAATTTCACGGAAAGCTTTCCGCGCACAAAGCTCACATTATGACCTATAAACCATATAAATATGTTTGGGACGCATTTGAGCGAAAACAACACAGTTTTTGTGGATAAAGAAAGGTGACGACGATATGGTCACTTTTGGTCCGAAAATTTCACGGAAAGCTTTTCGCGCACAAAGCTCTCATTATGACCTATAAACCATATAAACATGTTTGGGACACATTTGAGCGAAAACAACACAATTTTTGTGGATAAAGAAAGGTGACACCGATACGGTCACTTTTGGTCCGAAAATTTCACGGAAAGCTTTCCGCGCACAAAGCTCCCATTATGACCTATAAACCATATAAACATGTTTGGGACACATTTGAGCGAAAATAACACAGTTTTTGTGGATAAACAAAGATGACGCCGATATGGTCACTTTTGGTCCGAAAATTTCACGGAAAGCTTTCCATGAACAAAGCTCTCATTATTACCTATAAACCATATAAACATGTTTGGGACATATTTGAGCGAAAACAACACAGTTTTTGTGGATAACACAAAGGTGACGCCGATATGGTCACTTTTGGTCCGAAAATTTCACGGAAAGCTTTTCGCGCACAAAGCTCCCATTATGACCTATAAACCATATAAACATGTTTGGGAAACATTTGAGCGAAAACGACACAGTTTTGGTGGATAAAGGAAGGTGATGCCGATATGGTCACTTTTGGTCCGAAAATTTCACGGAAAGCTTTTCGCGCACAAAGCTCCCATTATGACCCATAAACCATATAAACATGTTTGGGACACATTTGGGCGAAAACAACACAGTTTTGGTGGATAAACAAATGTAACGCCGATAGGGTCACTTTTGGTACGAAAATTTCACGGAAAGCTTTTCGCGCACAAAGCTCCCATTATGACCTATACACCATATAAACATGTTTGGTACACATTTGAGCGAAAACAACACAGTTTTGGTGGATAAAGAAAGGTGACGCCGATATGGTCACTTTTGGTCCGAAAATTTCACGGAAAGCTTTTCGCGCACAAAGCTCCCATTATGACCTATAAACCATATAAACATGTTTGGGACACATTTGAGCGAAAACGACACAGTTTTGGTGGATAAAGAAAGGTGACGCCGATATGGTCACTTTTGGTCCGAAAATTTCACGGAAAGCTTTTCGTGCACAAAGCTCCCATTATGAACTATAAACCATATAAACATGTTTGGGACACATTTGAGCAAAAACAACACAGTTTTTGTGGATAAAGAAAGGTGACGCCGATACGGTCACTTTTGGGCCTAAAATTTCACGGAAAGCTTTCCGCGCACAAAGCTCCCATTATGACCTATAAACCATATAAACATGTTTGGTACACATATGAACGAAAATACCACAGTTTTTGTGGATAAACAAATGTGACGCCGATATGGTCACTTTTGGTCCGAAATTTTCACGGAAAAGTTTTCGCGCACAAAGCTCCCATTATGACCTATAAACCATAAAAACATGTTTGGGACAGATTTGAGCGAAAACGACACAGTTTTGGTGGATAAACAAAGGTGACGCCGATATGGTCACTTTTGGTCCGAAAATTTCTCGGAAAGCTTTTCGTGCACAAAGCTCCCATTATGACTTGAAGAGGTAAATCAATATAAAGAAAACGGTAGTTACAAAAAAAGACAAGGCACACAAGTGCCTCACCGCAAAATCACCAAATGCCTAAGTAATACCTGACCTATCGGCATGGAACTCAAAAGTGTGACTACCCAGCTATACATCATATACCCCTAGAACCCATCTCATAAAACTCACCCTACCACTCTAACTATCCGCCAATAATAATGTGTGTAACCACCCAATTTCCGCAGGTGTTTTGCCTTTACACCTAGAGGAAATTCGGAGCTTACAAGACTCAATGATGCGAGAAGCCCAAAAACTAGGCCTACATGGCTCCCCACTAAACACCACCCTATTTCGGTCCATCCATGTGTAATAAATGAAAGCATTAAAGATGAAGAGCTTCACTTGAAACATGGTCTTCCTCTTGATCTTCTCTGGCTCGTCCACAAACCATGTAAGCCACTCCATAATCCCACCAGTTCGAGCTGGGAGTCCAGCCCATCCCCACACCACTCGTTGCACTTCTTGTATCTTGCCACATTGAAACCATAAGTGCGTTTCAGTTTCTTCTTCCAGGCGACAAAGAGGGCACAAAGCAGCGTCACTCCCCTTCCAGTGCTTAACAATTCTACCCGTTTCTAGTCTCTCCCTTGCTGCAACCCAAGTAACAAAAGACCACTTACGAGATTGAGCACCTGACCAGATCATCCCTCCCCAATCCACAAGCTGGTCTCTAGCTCTGATCTCCTCAAATATCTTCCCTGCAGAGAGCCCCCCGTTTGATTTGAGGAGATGAGATAACTCCCTCCCGCTGTCTAAAATGCTCTTGTTGCGCAAATCATCTCTGACAGCCAAAATCCGCTTCCAGATCCATGTGTCATACACCCGTTCTTCGACATTCCAGATTGTCTCCCCTTTCAGGTGATTGGATTCCACCCATCTAGTCCAGATACTCCGTTTCAGCGTGATAATATCACCAAGTAAGGCCGCAAACAAGCTTTGATTCCAAGCATGTAGCTGTACAATGCCAAGCCCACCCTCAGAATACGGAAGGGTGATAGAGTCCCATCTTACCCGACTAGCTTTACCACTTGCACAGCCACTCCAAAGGAAGCTTCTGCACATGCTGTTCAGCCGATTAACAACAGTCCTAGGAAGCACAAGTGATTGCCCCCAGAAAGTGAAAATCCCTCCAAGGACAGCCTTAATAAGCTGGACTCTTCCAGCATAAGAGAGGGACCTGGATGCCCATGTAAAAATTCGGTTATGGACCTTCTCAAAGAGGCATCCATATTCAGCTACTACAATCCTTCTGGAATGCAGTGGCAGCCCCAAATAGGTAACCGGGAAGGAACCTTTTTGATAGCCCAGATGCTGCAGCAGCGCATCCTCTTCTTGATTGTTCACCCCCGCAATATAAAAGGTGCTCTTGGCCTCGTTTATGCACATAGCAGCAGCCTCTAAAAACCGAGCAAGAGAATTCATCAGAATGGTAATCGACCCCAGATCAGCACGACAAAACAACAGCAGATCATCAGCAAAAGAGAGGTTCACAAGCTTTAAGTTCTTGCATCTCGGGTGATAATTGAAGTTCGGATCACAAGCTGCATCTCCTAGCATCCGGATGAGCATTTCCATGCAGATTACAAACAAATACGGGGATAGCGGGTCCCCCTGCCTAAGCCCTCTTTTCCCTTTGAAGTGTCCCTCAGGTGCCCCATTAATCAGAATAGAGAAAGAGGTCGTGGTTATGCACTTCATAATAATTTCGATCAGCATTTGTGGGAAATTCAGCTGTTCAAGCGAGAACCGAACAAAATCCCACTGCACATAGTCATACGCTTTTTGCAAATCCACTTTCAACATGCATCTAGGAGAGACGCGCTTCGTGCCATACCTATTGACAATCTCTAATGCCACAGCGCAATTATGGTCTTTAGACCTCCCCGGGACAAAGGCCCCTTGGTTATCTCCAATGAGATCAGGAAGAAGGGGTTTAATTCTTTGCACAAGAATCTTACTGACCACTTTTTGAATAGTATTGCAGTAGGATATTGGTCGAAGAACCTTCACAACAGTAGCATTCGTGACCTTAGGGATGAGGGACACAAAGGTGGCATTGTTCTGAGTAAGCACTCGTCTACTAGTGAAAACCTCTTGAACAGCTCGACAGATGTCCTTCCCAATAAATCCCCAACATCTCTTGAAGAATAGGCTACCAAATCCGTCAGGACCTGGGGACTTGTTGTTGCCGATGGACCACGTTGCTTGCCTAACAGAGTCATCGGAGGGTATGGCAGTTAACAACAGATGCACTTCATCAGGGACACAAGTTCCCACTGGGACATGAGGGAAAGGTCTTTGTACAGACTCACTTGCAAGGAGCTGCTCAAAGTAGGTAGCAATGTGCTTCCTAATCTCCTCTTCGTCTTCAAGCCACCTTCATGCTCATCCTTCATGATTGTCACAGCATTTACAGCCCTTCTTGCCTTTACAGTTCTGAAGAACATGGAAGAAGTCTCTTCTCCCATCTTAATCCAGTGCAATTTCGCTCTTTGCGCAGTTAGACTAATCAGGCGCTGCACATTCTCTCTTAACTCATTCTCAATCTGATTGGCTCTCTCCACAAGGCTCACATTATTCTTTTCTTTTAATAGTCGGATTTGTACCTCCTGTAAACAGTCTCTGTTCAGCTTGATCTTGCCTGTAGGTCCGGGAACACTGCACGGTCCCACGTTCGAAGCGCATCCTTAACTGCTTTAAGTTTCTGTGCAACAATGAATTGTTTGGATCCTTGAACGTGACCACTCCAAGCACTCAGGACCATAGGCTTGAACACTTCCTCATCACACCAGAAGTTTTTAAATCTAAATGGATACCTCCTTCTTCTTTCCTCATTACGAAGAGTAACAATGGCAGGGGAGTGATCCGAAGCCAGGAACATCAAACAAAGTCTTAGCACACGGGAAGCAATCCATCCACAAGTCATTAATCAAAACTTTGTCAATCTTTCTTTCAATTCTCTCAGCACCCTTTTGCCTATTATTCCATGTATGTCTTGCCCCTACATACTCCATTTCTGTCAGTTTGCAGCTGCTCATGAGGTCCAGAAGCTCATCAAAACTGTCATGACTAGCTGCCACTGGAGGCCATTTATCTTCCACTTCACTAATGCAGTTCCGATCTCCAAGTAACACCCAAGAGGAGCTCATATGTGCAGCAATTCTGTTCAAAGCCTCCCATAATTCAGTCCTCTCCTGTCTATAATTCTTAGCATAAACAAATGTCCCTTCAAACTTAAATTTGTTGTCCCTAGTTGTGACTAAGCAGTGCATAAACTGTTCATGTTCCTCCAACAACTGAACATCAAAAACCGCAGGGTTCCTGGTCACCCAAATTCGTCCCTTTCTACTGGCACTGCTGTTCTCCAAGACCTCCCAACCAAGCATGAGACTCTCTTTTACTGTTTTTATGTTTTTCTGTAAGACTTTCATTTCCAAGAAAGCAATCAATCCTACATCATTATCCCAACAGTATTGAGTTAGGATATTATTCTTTACGTGGTCGTTTAGACCACATATGTTCCAGGCACCCAATTTGACCTTATTCATCACAACCTTCCACGTGAGTGCTACCCTCACCATCACAAGTACGAGCATCTGTCTGATCACATAAATATTTTTCTAGCTCACTGTCCTCCACATCTGCAATCGGGAGGAAACGACTGACCATCATTGAGTAGGAGAGACCATTGTTGCTATCATTGCACACCCTCTTGCCTTTCCCCTTCTTTTTGCCCGACTGTGTAACCCATCCTCCATTGTCATCTTGAGAAACTGTAGCCTCCAAGGGAGGTTCCTTATCAACAACCATCCCTATACTGTCACTCTTACCACTAGTGCTCCGTGGACTGTCATGGCAAATCACCTTCTTACTGCTGCTGTTACTCACCACCTTGGGCGCATCCTTGGTACCAGCAGCCTCCACGTCCTTCTCTCCCGTTGTCCCATTCTCTGGCTTCCTCATTTCCAGCTTATCATCCTTTCCAGTTCCAATGCAATGAGACGCCTCAGCTTGGCTCAAAGGATCCATCTCGGTGGCACCAGAAGCAAATCCCTCATTCCCTTTAGAAGACGGTAATTTAGGAACCCATAGCAGCTTCTGTTCAGCACCCACAACAGTCCTCATTTTCTTAACTTTTGCAGTAGCACAATTAACAATCGTATGCCCAAAGCAACAACATTCCTTACACACTTTAGGTAGCCACTCAAAAATGACTTGCTGCACACAATTCACTCCAAACTCATCATCAATGTCAATGCTCTTAGTCATAGCTTCCTTAGCAGAAATTTCTATAAGCATTCTCGCATAAGAGATACCCTCACCACGAGCAGTCCTTTCATCGACACAAATTGGGGTACCTATAGCGCATCCAATCCTGCTTAGAGCAATTTGGTTAAAGTACGAGGGGTCTAAGTCTGGCAGGCAGACCCAAACCGGGAGTTTCTCAAAGGACTTCCAAGCTATAGGGGTACCAGGGCGCCAAGCTTTCAATATCAACGGTTTGGTTCCATCAACATGCCACGGCCCATTGCTGAGCACCCAATCCCTCTCTCTTTCAGATTGAAATTTGAATACAAAAACCCCATTACTTTTCTGTAGCAGCTTAGGATTCAAGCTCTTCCATTCTTCTCCTATGAACTGTTTCATCTTGCTATACGGAATGGCATTACCAGTCACGATCCCAATCAAGACAGCTTCCCATTCTTTTCTAGTCTCTGCAATATCAGCTTTTCTAATGCTGACCTTACCTCTCACTACGTCCTCATGGACTGAGAGTTTCATGGCATTCTCAATGTTTCTATTTTCCTTAAATATCGAAAATTCTGGCTTACCATTAATGGATCTCCCCTGTCTCGGAGCAAAGCTTCTCTTAAGGGCTCCCACAAAAGACATGTGTTCCTTCCACCAATTAGAGCTCTCCTCCCCCAAGACCCTACCTGCGCTCTGTATCTCAGCTTTACTTACCTCATTAATTTTTTCAGATCTGACAGCATCTGTAGCTGAAGGAGAGATCTGAGCAGCCTCGTCAAGGTCTTTGCTCTTTGGTTGGTAGGTGGGAGCATTTACAGCTCTAGCACCAACCAGATCTGTAGTATTACCTGTCTTTCCAACCACCAAGCTATCAGTCGATGCCTCCTTGTTTCCATCACTATTCTGGCCTTCCTTGCTCGAGCCCAGTATCCTCCTAGGTTCCATGAAAACCGCACTCGATTTCTTCCCCTTGTACATGTCCACCTTTCCAGATCTACCCATGCTCGACGGTAGCCACAAGCTCAGACGGCGAAAGCGCCCTGAGATCGCCCAAAAGGGCGTACACGGAAACCGAGGAGAGTGCAATACGGGAGAAGAAAATTTTATGGATAGCTCCCATTATGACCTATAAACCATAAAAACATGTTTGGGACACATTTGAGCGAAAACAACACAGTTTTGGTGGATAAACCAAGGTGACGCCGATATGGTCACTTTTGGTCCGAAAATTTCACAGAAAGCTTTTCGCGCACAAAGCTCCCATTATGACCTATACACCATATAAACATGTTTGGGACACATTTGAGCGAAAACAACACAATTTTTGTGGATAAAGAAAGGTGACGCCGATACGGTCACTTTTGGTCCGAAAATTTCACGGAAAGCTTTCCGCGCAAAAAGCTCCCATTATGACCTATAAACCATAAAAACATGTTTGGGATACATTTGAGCAAAAACAACACAGTTTTTGTGGATAAAGAAAGGTGACGCCGATATGGTCACTTTTGGTCCGAAAATTTCACAGAAAGCTTTTCGGGCACAAAGCTCCCATTATGACCTATAAACCATATAAACATGTTTGGGACGCATTTGAGCGAAAACAACACAGTTTTTGTCGATAAAGAAAGGTGACGACGATATGGTCACTTTTGGTCCGAAAATTTCACGGAAAGCTTTTCGCGCACAAAGCTCCCATTATGACATATACACCATATAAAAATGTTTGGGACACATTTGAGCGAAAACAACACAGTTTTTGTGGATAAAGCAAGGTGACGCCGATATGGTCACTTTTGGTCCGAAAATTTCACGGAAAGCATTTCGCGCACAAAGCTCCCATTATGACCTATAAACCATATAAACATGTTTGGGACACATTTGAGCGAAAACGACACAGTTTTGGTGGATAAAGAAAGGTGATGCCGATACGGTCACTTTTGGTCCGAAAATTTCACGGAAAGCTTTTCGCGCACAAAGCTCCCATTACGACCTATAAACCATATAAACATGTTTGGGACACATTTGATCGAAAACAACACAGTTTTTGTGGATAAACAAAGGTGACGTCGATACGGTCACATTTGGTCCGAAAATTTCACGGAAAGCTTTTCGCGCACAAAACTCCCATTATGACCTATACACCATATAATCATGTTTGGTACACATTTCAGCGAAAACAACACAGTTTTGGTGGATAAGGAAAGGTGACGCCGATATGGTCACTTTTGGTCCGAAAATTTCACGGAAAGCTTTCCGCGCAAAAAGCTCCCATTATGACCTATAAACCATAAAAACATGTTTGGGATACATTTGAGCAAAAACAACACAGTTTTTGTGGATAAACAAAGGTGACGCCGATATGGTCACTTTTGCTCCGAAAATTTCACGGAAAGCTTTTCGGGCACAAAGCTCCCATTATGACCTATAAACCATATAAACATGTTTGGGACGCATTTGAGCGAAAACAACACAGTTTTTGTGGATAAAGAAAGGTGACGACGATATGGTCTCTTTTGGTCCGAAAATTTCAAGGAAAGCTTTTCGCGCACAAAGCTCCCATTATGACTAATAAACCATATAAACATGTTTGGGACATATTTGAGCGAAAACAACACAGTTTTGGTGGATAAACAAAGGTGACGCCGATATGGTCACTTTTGTTCCGAAAATTTCACGGAAAGTTTTTCGCGCACAAAGCTCCCATTATGACCTATAAACCATATAAACATGTTTGGGACACATTTGAGCGAAAACAACACAGTTTTTGTGGATAAAGAAAGGTGACGCCAATACGGTCACTTTTGGTCCGAAATTTTCACGGAAAGCTTTCCGCGCACAAAGCTCTCATTATGACCTATAAACCATAAAAACATGTTTGGGACACATTTGAGCGAAAACAACACAGTTTTTGTGGATAAAGAAAGGTGACGCCAATACGGTCACTTTTGGTCCGAAAATTTCACGGAAAGCTTTTCGCGCACAAAGCTCCCATTATGACCTATAAACCATATAAACATGTTTGGGACACATTTGAGCGAAAACAACACAGTTTTTGTGGATAAACAAAGGTGACTCCGATACAGTCACTTTTGGTCCGAAAATTTCACGGAAAGCTTTTCGTGCACAAAGCTCCCATTATGACCTATAAACCATATAAACATGTTTGGGACACATTTGAGCGAAAACGACACAGTTTTGGTGGATAAAGAAAGGTGACGCCGATACGGTCACTTTTGGTCCGAAAATTTCACGGAAAGCTTTTCGCGCACAAAGCTTCCATTATGACCTATAAACCATATAAACATGTTTGGGACACATTTGAGCGAAAACAACACATTTTTTGTGGATAAAGAAAGGTGACTCCGATACGGTCACTTTTGGTCCGAAAATTTCACGGAAAGCTTTTCGTGCACAAAGCTCCCATTATGACCTATAAACCATATAAATATGTTTGGGACACATTTGAGCGAAAACGACACAGTTTTGGTGGATAAAGAAAGGTGACGCCGATACGGTCACTTTTGGTCCGAAAATTTGACGGAAAGCTTTTCGCGCACAAAGCTCCCATTATGACCTATAAACCATATAAACATGTTTGGGACACATTTGAGCGAAAACAACACAGTTTTTGTGGATAAACAAAGGTGACGCCGATACGGTCACTTTTGGTCCGAAAATTTCACGGAAAGCTTTTCGCGCACAAAGCTCCCATTATGACCTATAAACCATATAAACATGTTTGGGACACATTTGAACGAAAACGACACAGTTTTGGTGGATAAAGAAAGGTGACGCCGATATGGTCACTTTTGGTCCGAAAATTTCACGGAAAGCTTTTCGTGCACAAAGCTCCCATTATGACCTATAAACCATATAAACATGTTTGGGACGCATTTGAGCGAAAACAACACAGTTTTTGTGGATAAAGAAAGGTGACGACGATATGGTCTCTTTTGGTCCGAAAATTTCAAGGAAAGCTTTTCGCGCACAAAGCTCCCATTATGACTAATAAACCATATAAACATGTTTGGGACATATTTGAGCGAAAACAACACAGTTTTGGTGGATAAACAAAGGTGACGCCGATATGGTCACTTTTGTTCCGAAAATTTCACGGAAAGTTTTTCGCGCACAAAGCTCCCATTATGACCTATAAACCATATAAACATGTTTGGGACACATTTGAGCGAAAACAACACAGTTTTTGTGGATAAAGAAAGGTGACGCCAATACGGTCACTTTTGGTCCGAAATTTTCACGGAAAGCTTTCCGCGCACAAAGCTCTCATTATGACCTATAAACCATAAAAACATGTTTGGGATACATTTGAGCAAAAACAACACAGTTTTTGTGGATAAAGAAAGGTGACTCCGATACGGTCACTTTTGGTCCGAAAATTTCACGGAAAGCTTTTCGTGCACAAAGCTCCCATTATGACCTATAAACCATATAAACATGTTTGGGACGCATTTGAGCGAAAACAACACAATTTTTGTTGATAAAGAAAGGTGACGACGATACGGTCACTTTTGGTCCGAAAATTTCACGGAAAACTTTTCGCGCACAAAGCTCCCATTATGACCTATACACCACATAAACATGTTTGGGACACATTTGAGTGAAAACAACACAGTTTTTGTGGATAAAGCAATGTGACGCCGATATGTTCACTTTTGGTCCGAAAATTTCACGGAAAGCATTTCGCGCACAAAGCTCCCATTATGACCTATAAACCATATAAACATGTTTGGGACACATTTGAGCGAAAACGACACAGTTTTGGTGGATAAAGAAAGGTGACGCCGATACGGTCACTTTTGGTCCGAAAATTTCACGGAAAGCTTTTCGCGCACAAAGCTCCCATTATGACCTATAAACCATATAAACATGTTTGGGACGCATTTGAGCGAAAACAACACAGTTTTTGTGGATAAACAAAGGTGACGACGATACGGTCACTTTTGGTCCGAAAATTTCACGGAAAGCTTTTCGCGAACAAAGCTCCCATTATGACCTATAAACCATATAAACATGTTTGGGACACATTTGAGCGAAAACAACACATTTTTTGTGGATAAAGAAAGGTGACTCCGATACGGTCACTTTTGGTCCGAAAATTTCACGGAAAGCTTTTCGTGCACAAAGTTCCCATTATGACCTATAAACCATATAAATATGTTTGGGACACATTTGAGCGAAAACGACACAGTTTTGGTGGATAAAGAAAGGTGACGCCGATACGGTCACTTTTGGTCCGAAAATTTGACGGAAAGCTTTTCGCGCACAAAGCTCCCATTATGACCTATAAACCATATAAACATGTTTGGGACACATTTGAACGAAAACGACACAGTTTTGGTGGATAAAGAAAGGTGACGCCGATATGGTCACTTTTGGTCCGAAAATTTCACGGAAAGCTTTTCGTGCACAAAGCTCCCATTATGACCTATAAACCATATAAACATGTTTGGGACGCATTTGAGCGAAAACAACACAGTTTTTGTGGATAAAGAAAGGTGACGCCGATATGGTCAATTTTGGGCCGAAAATTTCACGGAAAGCTTTTCGCACACAATGCAGCCATTATGACCTATACACCATATAAACATGTTTGGGACACATTTGAGCGAAAACAACACAGTTTTTGTGGATAAACAAAGGTGACGCCGATATGGGTACTTTTGGTCCGAAAATTTCACGGAAAGATTTTCGCGCACAAAGCTACCATTATTACCTATAAACCATATAAACATGTTTGGGACACATTTGAGCGAAAACAACACAGTTTTTGTGGCTAAAGCAAGGTGACTCCGATACGGTCACTTTTTGTCCTAAAATTTCACGGAAAGCATTCCGCGCACAAAGCTCCCACCTTTGTTTATCCACAAAAACTGTGTTGTTTTCGCTCAAATGTGTCCCAAAAATGATTATATGGTTAATAGGTCATAATGGGAGCTTTGTGCGCGGAAAGCTTTCCGTGAAATTTTCCGACCAAAAGTGACCATATCGGCGTCACCTTTCTTTATCCACAAAAAATGTGTTGTTTTCGCTCAAATGTGTCTTAAACATGTTTATATGGTTTATAGGTCATAATGGGAGCTTTGTGCGCCGAAAGCTTTCCGTGAAATTTTCGGACCAAAAGTGACCGTATCAGCGTCACCTTTGTTTATCCACAAAAACTGTGTTGTTTTTGCTCAAATGTGTCACAAACATGTTAATATGGTTTATAGGTCATAATGGGAGCTTTGTGGGCGTAAACCTTTCCGTGAAATTTTAGGACCAAAAGTGACCATATCGGCGTCACCTTTCTTTATCCACAAAAACTGTGTTGTTTTCGCTCAAATGTGTCCCAAACATTTTTATATGGTGTATAGGTCATAATGGGATCTTTGTGCGCGAAAAGCATTCCGTGAAATTTTAGGACCAAAAGTGACCATATCGGCGTCACCTTTGTTTATCCACCAAAACTGTGTTGTTTTCCCTCAAATGTGTCCCACACATGTTTATATGGTTTATGAGTCATAATGGAAGCTTTGTGCGCGAAAACCTTTCCGTGAAATTTTCGGACCAAAAGTGACCATATCGGCGTCACCTTTGTTTATCAACCAAAACTGTGTTGTTTTCGCTCAAACGTGTCTCAAACATGTTTATATGGTTTATAGGTCATAATGTGAGCTTTGTGCGCGAAATGCTTTCCGGGAAATTTTAGGACCAAAAGTGACCATATCGGCGTCACCTTGCTTTCTCCACAAAATTGTATTGTTTTCGCTCAAATGTGTCCCAAACATGTTTATATGGTGTATATGTCATAACGGGAGCTTTGTCCGCGAAAAGCTTTCCGTGAAATTTACGGACCAAAAGTGACAATATCGGCGTCACCTTTCTTTATCCACAAAAACTGTGTTGTTTTCGCTCAAATGTGTCCCAAACATGTTTATATGGTTTATAGGTCATAATGGGAGCTTTGTGCGCATAAAGCTTTCCGTGAAATTTTCGGACCAAAAGTGACCATATCGGCATCACCTTTCTTTATCCATCAAAACATTGTCGTTTTCGCTCAAATGTGTCCCAAACATGTTTATATGGTTTATAGGTCATAATGGGAAATTTGTGCGCAAAAAGCTTTCCGTGAAATTTTCGGACCAAAAGTGACCATATCGGCGTCACCTTGCTTTATCCACAAAAACTGTGTTGTTTTCGCTCAAATTTGTCCCAAACATGTTTATATGGTTTATAGGTCATAATGGGAGCTTTGTGCGCGAAAAGCTTTCCGTAAAATTTCCGGAACAAAAGTGACCATATCGGCGTCACCTTTCTTTATCCACAAAAACTGTGTTGTTTTTTCTCAAATGTATCCCAAACATGTTTATATGGTTTATAGGTCATAATGGGAGCTTTGTGCGCGTAAAGCTTTCCGTGAAATTTTCGGACCAATAGTGACCATATCGGCGTCACCTTGCTTTATCCACAAAAACTGTGTTGTTTTCGCTCAAATGTGTCCCAAACATGTTTATATGGTGTATAGGTCATAATGGGAGCTTTGTGCGCATAAAGCTTTCCGTGAAATTTTCGGACCAAAAGTGACCATATCGGCATCACCTTTCTTTATCCATCAAAACTTTGTCGTTTTCGCTCAAATGTGTCCCAAACATGTTTATATGGTTTATAGGTCATAATGAGAGCTTTGTGCGCGAAAAGCTTTCCGTGAAATTTTCGGACCAAAAGTGACCATATCGGCATCACCTTTCTTTATCCACCAAAACTGTGTCGTTTTCGCTCAAATGTGTCCCAAACATGGTTATATGGTTTATAGGTCATAATGGGAGCTTTGTGCACATAAAGCTTTCCGTGAAATTTTATGACCAAAAGTGACCATATCGGCGTCACCTTTCTTTATCCTAAAAAACTATGTTGTTTTCGCTCAAATGTGTCCCAAACATGTTTATATGGTGTAGGGGTCATAATGGAATCTTTGTGCGCGAAAAGCATTTCGTGAAATTTTAGGACCAAAAGTGACCATAGCGGCGTCACCTTAGTTTATCAACTAAAACTGTGTTGTTTTCGCTCAAATGTGTCCCAAACATGTTTATATGGTTTATGGGTCATAATGGGAGCTTTGTGCGCGAAAAGCTTTCCGTGAAATTTTCGGACCAAAAGTGACCACATCGGCGTCAACTTTGTTTATCCACCAAAAATGTGTTGTTTTTGCTCAAATGTGTCCCAAAGATGTTTATATGGTGTATATGTCATAACAGGAGCTTTGTGCGCGAAAAGCTTTCCGTGAAATTTTCGGACCAAAAGTGACCATATCAGCGTCACCTTTCCTTATCCACCAAAACTGTATTGTTTTTGCTCAAATGTGTCCCAAACATGTTTATATGGTTTATAGGTCATAATGAGAGCTTTGTGCGCGAAAAGCTTTCCGTGAAATTTTCGGACCAAAAGTGACCATATCGGCGTCACCTTTCTTTATCCACAAAAACTGTGTCGTTTTCGCTCAAATGTGTCCCAAACATGTTTATATGGTTTATAGGACATAATGGGAGCTTTGTGCGCGAAAAGCTTTTCGTGAAATTTTCAGACCAAAAGTGACCGTATCGGCGTCACCTTTGTTTATCCACAAAAACTGTGTGGTTTTCGCTCAAATGTGTCACAAACATGTTAATATGGTTTATAGGTCATAATGGGAGCTTTGTGGGCGTAAACCTTTCCGTGAAATTTTAGGACCAAAAGTGACCATATCGGCGTCACCTTTCTTTATCCACAAAAACTGTGTTGTTTTCGCTCAAATGTGTCCCAAACATTTTTATATGGTGTATAGGTCATATTGGGATCTTTGTGCGCGAAAAGCATTCCGTGAAATTTTAGGACCAAAAGTGACCATATCGGCGTCACCTTTGTTTATCCACCAAAACTGTGTTGTTTTCCCTCAAATGTGTCCCACACATGTTTATATGGTTTATGAGTCATAATGGAAGCTTTGTGCGCGAAAACCTTTCCGTGAAATTTTCGGACCAAAAGTGACCATATCGGCGTCACCTTTGTTTATCAACCAAAACTGTGTTGTTTTCGCTCAAACGTGTCTCAAACATGTTTATATGGTTTATAGGTCATAATGTGAGCTTTGTGCGCGAAATGCTTTCCGGGAAATTTTAGGACCAAAAGTGACCATATCGGCGTCACCTTGCTTTCTCCACAAAATTGTATTGTTTTCGCTCAAATGTGTCCCAAACATGTTTATATGGTGTATATGTCATAACGGGAGCTTTGTCCGCGAAAAGCATTCCGTGAAATTTACGGACCAAAAGTGACCATATCGGCGTCACCTTTCTTTATCCACAAAAACTGTGTTGTTTTCGCTCAAATGTGTCCCAAACATGTTTATATGGTGAGGTCATAATGGGAGCTTTGTGCGCATAAAGCTTTCCGTGAAATTTTCGGACCAAAAGTGACCATATCGGCATCACCTTTCTTTATCCATCAAAACTTTGTCGTTTTCGCTCAAATGTGTCCCAAACATGTTTATATGGTTTATAGGTCATAATGGGAAATTTGTGCGCAAAAAGCTTTCCGTGAAATTTTCGGACCAAAAGTGACCATATCGGCGTCACCTTGCTTTATCCACAAAAACTGTGTTGTTTTCGCTCAAATTTGTCCCAAACATGTTTATATGGTTTATAGGTCATAATGGGAGCTTTGTGCGCGAAAAGCTTTCCGTAAAATTTCCGGAACAAAAGTGACCATATCGGCGTCACCTTTCTTTATCCACAAAAACTGTGTTGTTTTTTCTCAAATGTATCCCAAACATGTTTATATGGTTTATAGGTCATAATGGGAGCTTTGTGGGCGTAAAGCTTTCCGTGAAATTTTCGGACCAATACTGACCATATCGGCGTCACCTTGCTTTATCCACAAAAACTGTGTTGTTTTCGCTCAAATGTGTCCCAAACATGTTTATATGGTGTATAGGTCATAATGGGAGCTTTGTGCGCATAAAGCTTTCCGTGAAATTTTCGGACCAAAAGTGACCATATCGGCATCACCTTTCTTTATCCATCAAAACTTTGTCGTTTTCGCTCAAATGTGTCCCAAACATGTTTATATGGTTTATAGGTTATAATGAGAGCTTTGTGCGCGAAAAGCTTTCCGTGAAATTTTCGGACCAAAAGTGACCATATCGGCATCACCTTTCTTTATCCACCAAAACTGTGTCGTTTTCGCTCAAATGTGTCCCAAACATGTTTATATGGTTTATAGGTCATAATGAGAGCTTTGTGCGCGAAAAGCTTTCCGTGAAATTTTCGGACCAAAAGTGACCATATCGGCGTCACCTTTCTTTATCCACCAAAACTGTGTCGTTTTCGCTCAAATGTGTCCCAAACATGTTTATATGGTTTATAGGACATAATGGGAGCTTTGTGCGCGAAAAGCTTTTCGTGAAATTTTCAGACCAAAAGTGACCGTATCGGCGTCACCTTTGTTTATCCACAAAAACTGTGTGGTTTTCGCTCAAATGTGTCACAAACATGTTAATATGGTTTATAGGTCATAATGGGAGCTTTGTGGGCGTAAACCTTTCCGTGAAATTTTAGGACCAAAAGTGACCATATCGGCGTCACCTTTCTTTATCCACAAAAACTGTGTTGTTTTCGCTCAAATGTGTCCCAAACATTTTTATATGGTGTATAGGTCATAATGGGATCTTTGTGCGCGAAAAGCATTCCGTGAAATTTTAGGACCAAAAGTGACCATATCGGCGTCACCTTTGTTTATCCACCAAAACTGTGTTGTTTTCCCTCAAATGTGTCCCACACATGTTTATATGGTTTATGAGTCATAATGGAAGCTTTGTGCGCGAAAACCTTTCCGTGAAATTTTCGGACCAAAAGTGACCATATCGGCGTCACCTTTGTTTATCAACCAAAACTGTGTTGTTTTCGCTCAAACGTGTCTCAAACATGTTTATATGGTTTTTTTTTTTGATTTTAAGGGTTAATATATTGATCATAAAAGAATAATTACATGGAGCTAGTACAATAGGCCTAGTGCCCGTAGGCTTTATAGGCATAAACCAAAATCATGAAACCACATAGAGTGGTTCCAATCTTTGAAGGTGTGTTGAGCACGAGGCTCGGTGTAACTCCATTTTCATCAAGCCAAGGCTATCAGAGGTCGGACCTACACCCTAAGGTAGTGTCCATTTAAATCTCCCTTCGGCTCGGCCATCAAGAGATTTAAAGGAACACAACCTTAGCACACCTAAGATCCCATTACTACTCTATCTAAAGGACCTTATACAAAAATCTCACTTAGGGAGATACTTCTGAATGAGCTGAAGAAATGAAGCTAGACTAAGAGACTGAGGACAGAAACTAACATAAGCTATGACTATAAAGGACAGTATAGCCATTGATACAAAAACTCCCAAACTTTCTGCAGTAAGAGGCACCACACTGTCATTGATGGTTCTCATGTAGCTGGCTTTGGTGTAGTGCTGCAGAGGCAGTAAATAGAAGGGAGAAGTCATGATGGAGCATTTTGTAGACGTGCAGCTTCACAAGGTGGACGATTTCCTCAGCTGACTTGGTTGTATTCTCAAAGATTTTCTCATTTCTAGCCTTCCAGATGTAGTAGACAGTTGCTCCGAAAGCTGTTCTCTTTGCCTTTGATTGCCAGCCCTTTCCTTTTGCCTCCTTTTTAAGCCACTTGAGTCCACTTCTAAGGGTGGTCATTCCTCTCCAAATGCCCAACCATGCTTTCACCTGGGACCAAACAGAAGAGGAGAGATTACAGGAGAAGAACAAGTGATCATGAGATTCATTCTCTAGTTGACAGAAATGACAGGTTAGTTCAACTTCCCTTGTTTTGATGAGATCGGTAGTTGCCAATCTTCTCCTTGCTGCAAGCCATAATATAAAGGAGTGTTTGGGGGCAATGCTTCTGTCCCATACCACACTGGACCAAGGAGGCTTAGGTTGTGTTCTTCTGAAGAAATTGTATGCCCTTCCTACATTGAACTGGCCATTTACACACCAGGTCTGCATTAAGCTGTAAGCTTCTTCATATGATCCTGCAGAGGTTAGCACTAGGTCTCTAACAGCAAGTATTTTCTTAATGAGAGGAGAGTCATTTTTTTGATGTACAAGCCAAGTCCAAACACTACCCTGATGTATATATTGATGGTGGACCCATTTAACCCATAATCTATCTTTTTTATTAACTATATCCCAAAGTATTCTCGAGATAAAAGCAGTGTTCCAAGTTTTTAAGTCCTTTAAACCCAGGCCACCCTCTTCCTTTGGGAGGCAAACATCTTTCCATTTGATCCTATGAGATTTCCATAAAAACTTAGCACAAAGGGAGTTAATTTTATCACAGAGGGTAGAGGGAGATGGGAGGACAGATAGCCAAAACCCCTGGATTCCTTGTAACACTGATCTAATAAGTTCCACCTTTCCTGCATAAGACAAATTTTTAGTATTCCAGTAGCTTATATTAGTGAGCATTTTATCTAAGAAAGGAGTGAATTGGGATATAGTTAATTTTCCAGAAGAGATAGGGATTCCAAGATATCTAAAGGGGAAGGTTCCTTGGGAGAAACCAGATCTGTTAATAAGATAAGCCTTGTCTTCATTCTTAACCCCTGCAGTGAAAAAGGATGATTTTGTGGGGCTTACCTCCAAGCCCGAGACAGCAGTAAAATGTTCAAGAGAGTCAAGTAAGATGCACATGGAAGCTTTGTCACCTCTAGACATAAGTATTATATCATCTGCATAGGCTAGGTGGGAAAGTTGCATGTGATCACATTTAGGATGAAATTTAAAAGCAGGATGCCTGGTTTTACATCTAAGTACACGAGAAAGATAGTCAACAGACAGCACAAAAATCAGTGGAGAGATGGGGTCCCCCTGTCTTAACCCTCTTTTACCTTTGAAAAAACCTTGTAAATTGCCATTGACATTTAAAGAGAAAGATGGAGAACAGATGCATTCAAGTATCCAGAGAGTAAAGGAGTGAGGGAAGTTTAGGTTGTCAAGCATTTGGGCAATAAATTTCCAGGAAATAGTATCATAGGCTTTTCTGAGATCAATGTTTAAAATACATCTAGGACTGATTCTCTTCCTAGTATACTTCCTAATAAGCTCTTGCAATAGCATGATGTTTTCTCCCATAATTCTCCCTTCAATGAAGCCAATTTGGGAGGGGGAGACAATGTCATTGAGAACAGTGGCTAATCTGTTGGCCAGGATTTTGGTGATGACTTTGTAACTCACATTACAGCAGGAGATGGGTCTAAAATCATTCACACTTCTAGGGTTAGAATTTTTAGCAATAAGGGCAATAGAAGTGTGATTAGTTTGCTTCAATAATTTCCCTGTTCTAAAAAATTCATGTATAGCTTGTCTGAAGTGAAGGCCAGTGGAGCTCCATGTGTCTTTGAAAAATTTTGATGTGTATCCATCTGGGCCAGGTGATTTGTCATCACCTATGGACCAAAGAGTGTTCTTTATTTCTTCATCAGAGATGGGTCTTATCAATTGTTCATGGAACTCAATTTTTAGCTTAGGGCCACCATCAGCAATGAATCTCCTGTCAATATCTTCAGTGTGAGTCACTTGGCCTAACAGCCTCTTGTAGAAGCTTTCAAATTGTGCAGCAACTTCCCTTTCTGAAAGAGTTTCAGTACCATCTTCTTTGGTGAGTGAGCTGACATGGTTTCTTCTCATATTTTTTCTCATGATCCCATGGAAATAAGCAGTACATCTATCCCCTTCAAAAGAGTGTTTCACTTTAGCAAGCTGGGAGTTAAATTTATGTTCAGCTTCCTTGAGCCTTGTTGCTTTCTTTTTGGCAGTTTCAAGTGTTAAAAGAAGAGAGGGGGATTGAGGGTCAGTCCTTACAGCTTGGAATGCTGATTCATATTCCTTTTCTGCATCTATAGCTTTCTGTTTTATATTAGAGAAGTGGGATCTGTTTAGGTTCTTCAGAGGGTTCTTTAAGCCTTGCAGTAATTTACATAAAATAAACTGAGCAGAGCCATTGCCATTAAACACCCAGTTGTCAGAAATGAGCTGCTGAAAGTTATCATATTGGTTCCACATGTTAAAGTATTTAAAGGGAGGTTTCTTCTTAACTGGGCACTCTAAGACTTCTACAAGAACTTGGGCATGATCACAGAAAGACTTGGGCAAGAGAAAAGAGGCTTTACAGTGGATATTTAGTGAATCCCATGCCCCATTGACCATAACTCTATCTATCTTGGTGGATTTATTTCCCTGAAACCAAGTATGGTCTAACCCTTGGTAGGGGGCATCATGTAGGTCAAGTTCAACACATAAATTCCATAAGTCAGCTATCTCATAAGCTGTAACCGTGGCACCATTTTTTCTCTCACAGGATCTCATGATTGCATTGAAATCACCCTGTATAAGCCACGGGCCATTTCTAACATTTAGTTCATCACTTAGATCATTCCACAAACCTCTCCTATTCACTATAGTGTGTAACCCATACACTTGTGCCAAGTTGAAAGTTTTCTTTGAAGCTTTGCACTTAATCACCCCACTAATCATTTGGTCAGTAGATCTAGCATGGATGAACTCAACTCTTTGTGGATCCCAAATGATAACAATTCTACCAGCTTCACTATACTCAAAATTATGCATATATTTCCATTGAGTGAAACCTTTATTCATTATAGTATTAAGCTTGTTAGCATTGAGCTTTGATTCCAAAATTCCCAAGAAGCATATATTTTTCTGATGCAGAAACTCTCTAACAGCTTTTTGTTTAGGGGTGCTGTTAAACCCTCTTACATTCCATGAGGCAATAATCATTTAGACTTTTTTGTAAGGGTGCTAGGCCCTTTATCTTTATGATTTACTCTATCTGAGCTGGAGGCTTTCCAAGATTTTAGCCCGAGTACTAATTCTCTCCCATCTGACATACCTATTGTGTCTTCAATCTCATGCTCACTGGTCTCTGAATCAGATAGGAGAACTTGCTCTCTGTGGGGTCTTGGCTCATTTTTATTTAATCTGCAGCTCCTTCTCACTTCCACTTGTTTTTTATTTGTGTCAATAAGCTCTTGATTTTCATTTTCTTGATGAGTCTCTTTGTTGTAACAGATGAGGGCAGTGTTAGAGCTTTCACAGAGATTAGTTTGTACCTCATTATTATTCTCCATTTGATCCATAGATTCAAGTACATGGTAGCTGTTTTGATCTGCAAAGGAGACTCTCCTAGCCAATTCATTTCTTCTTCTTTGTTCTATCTCTTTTTCCACTCTAGCAGTGCATTCTTTGTAGAATTCCTGTGTCTCTTGGTAGTTCACAACCCTAGGGGGAGGGGGGGGGGGGGAGGCTTTCTTCTTCTGATATGCTTTATTTATCCTTTCAATTGAAGAAAAAAGAGAGGATTTAACACGAGATCTAGTAGAAAGGGAAAGGTGGGGAGGGTTAGCAGAGGGGGAAGGACAGGTTTGAGACAGGGAGGAGGGGGAGGGGGGTAGTTGCTGGGAGACAAGACAACTAGGAGGGGTGGGGAGAAGAGGGGATGCAGAAGGGTGTGAAATGGCAGAATTAGCTATGGAGGGCAATGGGGGGGGAGGGGATGAGGGGGGAATGTGATTACAGGTAGAAGGTGGGGTGGTGGAGGTAGAGGCAAAAGTATTAGAAGGGAAGGGAGGGGGTTGGTTTCTTTGGTCCACTGGTTGAGCAGTGGAGCAAGTATTAGGAGTGTGAGAGGGAGGATGGTTTTCTACTGTGATGCAAGTAGAGGTGTAGTCTGAGGTTCTTGGGGTGGGTAGCAGGGGTGCCCTAGGAGGTTGTGAACCATTAGGGATACTCTGGGAACCTGAAGAGGGGGGAGCATATTGATCACTTTCTTTTTCCTTTGTGTTGATAGTATTCCTAGCTGCAGGACATTTAATGGTTTCATGGCCGTAGGTAGAACAGTTGTTGCATCTAGGAGGGAGATTTTCATACTCAATAAAACAAGTGTGATCAGGTGCATCATCAAACTCAATATGTATGGCCCTTTTTAACTCTACTGAACAGTCCATTTCCACTAGGACTCTAGCATATAACTGTTTAGTTCTCTGCTCAGTATAGGAGTCAGTCATTAGAGGGTCACCTATTTTTGTTGCTATTCTTTGAAGCATAGTAGGTGTCCAAAATTCTGTGGGTAGTTTATGTATTCTGATCCATATAGGGAGTTTAGAAAATAGAGCCTTATCAAATGTGAATCTTTCAGGGACACACTTGAGAAGTAATGTGTATCCAGGTCCTGTAAAAGGACCTTTGAGTAACACAGAATCTCTATCTTCCTCAGAATAAAACTTGAACATCAACCAACCTCCTTGGTTGTTAAATGTGTGCTTAGGCCAATTATCTTTGATTTTCCCTATGGCTTGAAGCCCAGGAAATCTCCCAACCACATATCCTACTAAAGAGAAACCCCAGGCTTCTTCTAAGGATAGACAGTCTTTCCTGGAAGCCTTAATAGTATCTTCTGAGCCAGAAGCTTCATATTCCAACTTGAAACCTCTAATCTTTCTTGGCCTCCCAGTTAGATTATGGTTTAGAGCCCAAGCACCTTGTAATATGGAGGTATTAGGTTGGTTCAGTGAGCCAGCAGGCTGCTGGTTAGGAGGGGTGGGGTTGGAGTTGTAGGCTTCAGCTGGGGTGGGAGCTTGTTCAGTTGAGGTCAGAGGGTGGGGGGGGGAGTTGAATCAGAGATAGTTGAGGTGAGAGGGTGGGGGAGGGGAGTTGGATCAGAGTTAGATGGAGGGGAAGAGGAAGAAGACACATTAGGGTCGGCAGCAGAGTTAGGATCATTCACAGCATTTTCAATTATAGGATTATCACTGGTTTGAGGGGAGTTGCATTGCTCAGAGAGATCAAGAGGGAAGGTAGAAGAAGGAGACAGATTGTGCCCCTCCATTGGGGTCTTTCTTGTAACAGAAGTAGATTGCCCCTCCATTGGGGTCCTTTGAGCAGATAAAGAAATTTGCCCCTTCTTAGAGGTCTTTTGAGCATCAAATAGCATGTCATGTCCCTCCTTAGGGATCTTTTGCACAACAGGTTCTATCCTAGAGGACCTGGCTTTATCCAGGGGAAGGGGGGAAGAGAGACATACCTGAGCATTGCTAGAAGCAATGTGGGCAGCTGTTGTACAGGTTACTGCAGTAAGAGGAGACTCACCTGGTGGAGTAACTTGTGCAGTTGTAGGAGCTTTTGGAAGCGTGCCTAAGACTGTCATCTTCGTCAGCGTCGATGTCTTTGGCGCTTCTGTGATTGGATTAGGCGCAAGGGAGATCGCTCTCCTCCCCTGGGCAGGGGATCGGCCTTTGTCTGTCATTATAAACCCTCAAAGAGGGTTTTTCTTTTTCACGAACTCAATACAGAAATTGGGGGGAGATAAGCCCAGCAGTGGTGTAGTAATGTAAGTCCTGAAGCTCAATTTCTTCTTGCAAAGACAGAGCTAGTTCCTTACAGAATCAAGGTAATCGACAGCAGCAAGCCCTAGAATTTGGGGGAATGATCAATACAGCAAGAGACAGGCAATTGTTAAGGCTAGAAGGGCGGAAGAAGGTTTAGTAGAAGAGGGTATGACCAATTTTGGGAGAAGCAAGCCAGCAGCAACCCCCCGATCAAGTTAGGGTTTATCTGTGTAGACGTTAGTGTACAGAAACCTAGAATTTGGGGGAATTTTATCTGGGGCTTAACCGAACAAATTGGCAAGGCAGGTGGGTCGGGGAAGGTAGAGAAGGCAATGGGAGTGACCAATTTTGGTGTAGGGAGCATAGAAGGAACCCCCCAATCAAATTAGTGTTCACCTGCGCAATCGTCGGACCCAAAATTGGGGGAATATTATTCAAGCAACCAGCAACCAAATTGGTAAGGCAGGGGTGGCGGGAGGAGTATTGGAGACAGTAGGTAAGGTCAATTTTGTGAGTCGAGTAGCATAGGCAATCCCACGATCAAATTAGGGTTGACAGCGAAGTTGTCAAGCTGTATGAACCCTAGAATTTGGGGGAATTGACACTGGGCCACTAGCGATGAAATTGGTAAGGTGGGGGGATCGGAAGAAGGTATGGAAGCTGGAGGAGCGGTCAATTTGAGAAGAGGGAGGAAGGAGGCAACCCTACGTACACTGTTCTTGAAATTGCGTAACAGGAGACCTAGAAAAGAGGGGATTCTTCAATGCTTAATAAATGATGAAATTGTTAAGGCTACAGCAACGCAATGGAGTGGTGAAGGGGGGGAATAGGTCAATTTTGTGATTGCTCTTGAGATGCCAACCCCACAGTCGAGAGTTCAGTTCTGAGCTGTATGCGCAGTAGGAACCCTAGAAAAGAGGGGTTTCTTCAAAACGTAATCAATTGTGAAATTGGTAAGGCTACAGACTCGCAAAGGTGAGAGGAGGAGGGGGGGAGGATCAATTTAGTGAATTCTGCTCAGACGGCAACCCCACAATCGAATTTTTGGTTTCAGGCACTGTTCATCATCTCTGTAATGCGACGGCAGTGGTTCAGAATTGGGGGAATTTCAGGAACTGCTTGGATGAGAAAGATTTCAAGGTAGTGGGGTCGTCAGGAAGGCAGGAGGTCGGAACCGGAGACAGGAAGTGATTCCGGCCACCGGGAGACAGCCCCACAGAGGAGAACCGGATTCGGAGCTGTTGGTCAAACCCGAGTCAACCTTTTCTAACGGTCGAAAATTTGAAAGTGAAGTGACAGTTGAGACCGTTGGTTGTAAGGGAACGGCTAGTTTCGTACTGTACGGACGCTGATGGGAGGTTTGGGGAGGGAGGGGGGAGGAGTACGGACGGTTTCAGGCGCCGAGCACCGCCGCCTGAGGTGCTGAAACCACCGGGAAGGGTGACTGATCGAAAAAAGATCAGAAAACAATCGAAAGAGTTGAATAAGATTGGTGGGAAGAGGCACTCAGCTGAAGGAGTCGAGATGGAGGAGTTTGAGAGCTGGAGGGGTGTAGGGGCAAGCTCCGGCGTAGGAACGCCGCCGCCTGAGGCGGCTGAACTGCCTACAGTGACACCAGAAGCTAGGAAAAGGTCGGGGAAGCTGAAATACAGGTGATGGAGGGGAGGGGAACAGCGGGAATCGAAGTAACGAGGTGGTTGGAGGCTTTGAATGCAGCTGGAGGTAGGTAGGACGAAATTAATGTATCTTGAGCTCCATTAATGCATCATGGGAGTGATAAGAGAGACGTCGGGATGATGAGTTGCAACTAGGTTCACTTCCGAGGACATAAACACTTGGTGAGGACGATGAGAGCTTGGTCGGAGGCTATGGAGTCGCCGGAGAGCAAGGCCGGTTGAGGGAGGAGCTTGTCACAGCAAGGGGAAGACAAGGAGGGGTTTCCTCCTTTGAGAGTTTCTCTCTCTAACCACCCTCAGGTGCATATGTTTATATGGTTTATAGCTCATAATGTGAGCTTTGTGCGCGAAATGCTTTCCGGGAAATTTTAGGACCAAAAGTGACCATATCGGCGTCACCTTGCTTTCTCCACAAAATTGTATTGTTTTCGCTTAAATGTGTCCCAAACATGTTTATATGGTGTATATGTCATAACGGGAGCTTTGTCCGCGAAAAGCTTTCCGTGAAATTTACGGACCAAAAGTGACCATATCGGCGTCACCTTTCTTTATCCACAAAAACTGTGTTGTTTTCGCTCAAATGTGTCCCAAACATGTTTATATGGTGAGGTCATAATGGGAGCTTTGTGCGCATAAAGCTTTCCGTGAAATTTTCGGACCAAAAGTGACCATATCGGCATCACCTTTCTTTATCCATCAAAACTTTGTCCTTTTCGCTCAAATGTGTCCCAAACATGTTTATATGGTTTATAGGTCATAATGGGAAATTTGTGCGCAAAAAGCTTTCCGTGAAATTTTCGGACCAAAAGTGACCATATCGGCGTCACCTTGCTTTATCCACAAAAACTGTGTTGTTTTCGCTCAAATTTGTCCCAAACATGTTTATATGGTTTATAGGTCATAATGGGAGCTTTGTGCGCGAAAAGCTTTCCATAAAATTTCCGGAACAAAAGTGTCCATATCGGCGTCACCTTTCTTTATCCACAAAAACTGTGTTGTTTTTTCTCAAATGTATTCCAAACATGTTTATATGGTTTATAGGTCATAATGGGAGCTTTGTGCGCGTAAAGCTTTCCGTGAAATTTTCGGACCAATACTGACCATATCGGCGTCACCTTGCTTTATCCACAAAAACTGTGTTGTTTTCGCTCAAATGTGTCCCAAACATGTTTATATGGTGTATAGGTCATAATGGGAGCTTTGTGCGCATAAAGCTTTCCGTGAAATTTTCGGACCAAAAGTGACCATATCGGCATCACCTTTCTTTATCCATCAAAACTTTGTCGTTTTCGCTCAAATGTGTCCCAAACATGTTTATATGGTTTATAGGTTATAATGAGAGCTTTGTGCGCGAAAAGCTTTCCGTGAAATTTTCGGACCAAAAGTGACCATATCGGCATCACCTTTCTTTATCCACCAAAACTGTGTCGTTTTCGCTCAAATGTGTCCCAAACATGTTTATATGGTTTATAGGTCATAATGGGAGCTTTGTGCACATAAAGCTTTCCGTGAAATTTTATGACCAAAAGTGACCATATCGGCGTCACCTTTCTTTATCCTAAAAAACTATGTTGTTTTCGCTCAAATGTGTCCCAAACATTTTTATATGGTGTATAGGTCATAATGGAATCTTTGTGCGCGAAAAGCATTTCGTGAAATTTTAGGACCAAAAGTGACCATAGCGGCGTCACCTTAGTTTATCCACTAAAACTGTGTTGTTTTCGCTCAAATGTGTCCCAAACATGTTTATATGGTTTATGGGTCATAATGGGAGCTTTGTGCGCGAAAAGCTTTCCGTGAAATTTTCGGACCAAAAGTGACCACATCGGCGTCAACTTTGTTTATCCACCAAAAATGTGTTGTTTTTGCTCAAATGTGTCCCAAAGATGTTTATATGGTGTATATGTCATAATAGGAGCTTTGTGTGCGAAAAGCTTTCCGTGAAATTTTCGGACCAAAAGTGACCATATCAGCGTCACCTTTCCTTATCCACCAAAACTGTATTGTTTTTGCTCAAATGTGTCCCAAACATGTTTATATGGTTTATAGGTCATAATGAGAGCTTTGTGCGCGAAAAGCTTTCCGTGAAATTTTCGGACCAAAAGTGACCATATCGGCGTCACCTTTCTTTATCCACCAAAACTGTGTCGTTTTCGCTCAAATGTGTCCCAAACATGTTTATATGGTTTATAGGACATAATGGGAGCTTTGTGCGCGAAAAGCATTTCGTGAAATTTTCAGACCAAAAGTGACCGTATCGGCGTCACCTTTGTTTATCCACAAAAACTGTGTGGTTTTCGCTCAAATGTGTCACAAACATGTTAATATGGTTTATAGGTCATAATGGGAGCTTTGTGGGCGTAAACCTTTCCGTGAAATTTTAGGACCAAAAGTGACCATATCGGCGTCACCTTTCTTTATCCACAAAAACTGTGTTGTTTTCGCTCAAATGTGTCCCAAACATTTTTATATGGTGTATAGGTCATAATGGGATCTTTGTGCGCGAAAAGCATTCCGTGAAATTTTAGGACCAAAAGTGACCATATCGGCGTCACCTTTGTTTATCCACCAAAACTGTGTTGTTTTCCCTCAAATGTGTCCCACACATGTTTATATGGTTTATGAGTCATAATGGAAGCTTTGTGCGCGAAAACCTTTCCGTGAAATTTTCGGACCAAAAGTGACCATATCGGCGTCACCTTTGTTTATCAACCAAAACTGTGTTGTTTTCGCTCAAACGTGTCTCAAACATGTTTATATGGTTTATAGGTCATAATGTGAGCTTTGTGCGCGAAATGCTTTCCGGGAAATTTTAGGACCAAAAGTGACCATATCGGCGTCACCTTGCTTTCTCCACAAAATTGTATTGTTTTCGCTCAAATGTGTCCCAAACATGTTTATATGGTGTATATGTCATAACGGGAGCTTTGTCCGCGAAAAGCTTTCCGTGAAATTTACGGACCAAAAGTGACCATATCGGCGTCACCTTTCTTTATCCACAAAAACTGTGTTGTTTTCGCTCAAATGTGTCCCAAACATGTTTATATGGTGTATAGGTCATAATGGGAGCTTTGTGCGCATAAAGCTTTCCGTGAAATTTTCGGACCAAAAGTGACCATATCGGCATCACCTTTCTTTATCCATCAAAACTTTGTCGTTTTCGCTCAAATGTGTCCCAAACATGTTTATATGGTTTATAGGTCATAATGAGAGCTTTGTGCGCGAAAAGCTTTCCGTGAAATTTTCGGACCAAAAGTGACCATATCGGCATCACCTTTCTTTATCCACCAAAACTGTGTCGTTTTCGCTGAAATGTGTCCCAAACATGTTTATATGGTTTATAGGTCATAATGGGAGCTTTGTGCGCATAAAGCTTTCCGTGAAATTTTAGGACCAAAAGTGACCATATCGGCGTCACCTTTCTTTATCCACAAAAACTGTGTTGTTTTCGCTCAAATATGTCCCAAACATGTTTATATGGTGTATAGGTCATAATGGGATCTTTGTGCGCGAAAAGCATTCCGTGAAATTTTAGGACCAAAAGTGACCATATCGGCATCACCTTTCTTTATCCACCAAAACTGTGTCGTTTTCGCTCAAATGTGTCCCAAACATGTTTATATGGTTTATAGGTCATAATGGGAGCTTTGTGCGCATAAGGCTTTCCGTGAAATTTTCGGACCAATAGTGACCATATCGGCGTCACCTTGCTTTATCCACAAAAACTGTGTTGTTTTCGCTCAAATGTGTCCCAAACATGTTTATATGGTGTATAGGTCATAATGGGAGCTTTGTGCGCATAAAGCTTTCCGTGAAATTTTCGGACCAAAAGTGACCATATCGGCATCACCTTTCTTTATCCATCAAAACTTTGTCGTTTTCGCTCAAATGTGTCCCAAACATGTTTATATGGTTTATAGGTCATAATGAGAGCTTTGTGCGCGAAAAGCTTTCCGTGAAATTTTTGGACCAAAAGTGACCATATCGGCATCACCTTTCTTTATCCACCAAAACTGTGTCGTTTTCGCTCAAATGTGTCCCAAACATGTTTATATGGTTTATAGGTCATAATGAGAGCTTTGTGCGCGAAAAGCTTTCCGTGAAATTTTCGGACCAAAAGTGACCATATCGGCATCACCTTTCTTTATCCATCAAAACTTTGTCGTTTTCGCTCAAATGTGTCCCAAACATGTTTATATGGTTTATAGGTCATAATGAGAGCTTTGTGCGCGAAAAGCTTTCCGTGAAATTTTTGGACCAAAAGTGACCATATCGGCATCACCTTTCTTTATCCACCAAAACTATGTCGTTTTCGCTCAAATGTGTCCCAAACATGTTTATATGGTTTATAGGTCATAATGGGAGCTTTGTGCGCATAAAGCTTTCCGTGAAATTTTAGGACCAAAAGTGACCATATCGGCGTCACCTTTCTTTATCCACAAAAACTGTGTTGTTTTCGCTCAAATATGTCCCAAACATGTTTATATGGTGTATAGGTCATAATGGGATCTTTGTGCGCGAAAAGAATTCCGTGAAATTTTAGGACCAAAAGTGACCATAGCGGCGTCGCCTTAGTTTATCCACCCAAACTGTGTTGTTTTCGCTCAAATGTGTCCCAAACATGTTTATATGTTTTATGGGTCATAATGGGAGCTTTGTGCGCGAAAAGCTTTCCGTGAAATTTTCGGACCAAAAGTGACCATATCGGCGTCACCTATGTTTATCCACCAAAAATGTGTTGTTTTCGCTCAAATGTGTCCCAAACATGTTTATATGGTGTATATGTTATAACAGGAGCTTTGTGCGCAAAAAGCTTTCCGTGAAATTTTCGGACCAAAAGTGACCATATCAGCGTCACCTTTCTTTATCCACAAAAACTGTGTTGTTTGCGCTCACATGCGTCCCAAACATGTTTATATGGTTTATAGGTCATAATGGGAGCTTTGTGCACGAAATGATTTCCGTGAAATTTTCGGACCAAAAGTGACCATATTGGCGTCACCTTTCTTTATCCACCAAAACTGTATTGTTTTCGCTCAAATGTGTCCCAAACATGTTTATATGGTTTATAGGTCATAATGAGAGCTTTGTGCGCGAAAAGCTTTCCGTGAAAGTTTCGGACCAAAAGTGACCATATCGGCGTCACCTTTCTTTATCCACCAAAACTGTGTCGTTTTCGCTCAAATGTGTCCCAAACATGTTTATATGGTTTATAGGTCATAATGGGAGCTTTGTGCGCGAAAAGCTTTTCGTGAAATTTTCTGACCAAAAGTGACCATATCGGCGTCACCTTTGTTTATCCACAAAAACTGTGTGGTTTTAGCTTAAATGTGTCACAAACATGTTAATATGGTTTATAGGTCATAATGGGAGCTTTGTGTGCGTAAAGCTTTCCGTGAAATTTTAGGACCAAAAGTGACCATATCGGCGTCACCTTTCTTTATCCACAAAAACTGTGTTGTTTTCGCTCAAATGTGTCCCAAACATTTTTATATGGTGTATAGGTCATAATGGGATCTTTGTGCGCGAAAAGCATACCGTGAAATTTTTAGACCAAAAGTGACCATATCGGCGTCACCTTTGTTTATCGACCAAAACTGTGTTGTTTTCCCTCAAATGTTTCCCACACATGTTTATATGGTTTAAGGGTCATAGTGGAAGCTTTGTGCGCGAAAAGCTTTCCGTGAAATTTTCGGACCAAAAGTGACCATATCGGCGCCACCTTTCTTTATCCACAAAAACTGTGTTGTTTTCGCTCAAATGCGTCCCAAAAATATTTATATGGTTTATAGGTCATAATGGGAGCTTTGTGCACGAAAAACTTTCCGTGAAATTTTCGGACCAAAAGTGACCATATCGGCGTCACCTTTGTTTATCCACAAAAACTGTGTTGTTTTTGCTCAAATGTGTCCCAAACATGTTTATATGGTTTATAGGTAATAATGGGAGCTTTGTGCATGGAAAGCTTTCCGTGAAATTTTCGGACCAAAAGTGACTATATCGGCGTCACCTTGCTTTATCCACAAAAACTATGTTGTTTTCGCTCAAATGTGTCCCAAACATGTTTATATGGTGTATAGGTCATAATGGCTGCATTGTGCGCGAAAAGCTTTCCGTGAAATTTTCGGACCAAAATTGACAATATCGGCTTCACCTTTCTCTATCCACAAAAACTGTGTTGTTTTCGCTCAAATGCATCCTAAACATGTTTATATGGTTTATAGGTCATAATGGGAGCTTTGTGCGCGAAAAGCTTTCCGTGAAATTTTCGGACCAAAAGTGACCGTATCGGCGTCATCTTTCTTTTTTTTTACCAAAACTGTGTTGTTTTCGCTCAAATGTGTCCCAAACATGTTTATATGGTTTATAGGTCATAATGAGAGCTTTGTGCGCGAAATGCTTTCCGTGAAATTTTCGGACCAAAAGTGACCATATCGGCGTCACCTTGCTTTATCCAAAAAAACTGTGTCGTTTCCGCTCAAATGTGTCCCAATCATGTTTATATGGTGTATAGGTTATAATGGGAGCTTTGTGGGCGAAAAGCTTTCCGTGAAATTTTCGGACCAAAACAGACCGTATCGGCGTCACCTTTGTATATCCACAAAAACTGTGTTGTTTTCGCTCAAATGTATCCCAAACATGTTTATATGGTTTATAGGTCATAATGGGAGCTTTGTGCGCGAAAAGCTTTCCGTGAAATTTTCGGACCAATAGTGACCGTATCGGTGTCACCTTTCTTTATCCACCAAAACTGTGTCATTTTCGCTCAAATGTGTCCCAAACATGTTTATATGGTTTATAGGTCATAATGGGAGCTTTGTGGGCGAAAAGCTTTCCGTGAAATTTTCGGACCAAAAGTGACCGTATCGGCGTCACCTTTGTTTATCCACAAAAACTGTGTTGTTTTCGCTCAAATGTGTCCCAAACATGTTTATATGGTGTATAGGTCATAATGGGAGCTTTGTGCGCGAAAAGCTTTCCGTGAAATTTTCGGACCAAAAGTGACCGTATCGGCGTCACCTTTGTTTATCCACAAAAACTGTGTTGTTTTCGCTCAAATGTATCCCAAACATGTTTATATGGTTTATAGGTCATAATGGGAGCTTTGTGCGCGAAAAGCTTTCCGTGAAATTTTCGGACCAAAAGTGACCGTATCGGCGTCACCTTTCTTTATCCACCAAAATTGTGTCGTTTTCGCTCAAATGTGTCCCAAACATGTTTATATTGTTTATAGGTCATAATGGGAGCTTTGTGCGCGAAATTCTTTCCGTGAAATTTTCGGAACAAAAGTGACCATATCGGCGTCACCTTGCTTTATCCACAAAAACTGTGTTGTTTTCGCTCAAATGTGTCCCAAACATGTTTATATGGTGTATAGGTCATAATGGGAGCTTTGTGCGCGCAAAGCTTTCCGTCAAATTTTCGGACCAAAATTGACCGTATCGGCATCACCTTTCTTTATCCACAAAAACTGTGTTGTTTTCGCTCAAATGTGTCCCAAACATGTTTATATGGTGATGCGGGACCATCCAAGACACCTTCGGACGCACCTATACTTGGGGATGGACCTATGATTCGAGCTCGTGAGAATGTTGTCATCCTCAAAAGGAAGAAGAAGGCTCCACCATGGGAGAAGGTCCAAAGGTGCAAGTTTGATGGGTCGTTCGTTTTTTAGAGTCGTTCAGCATTTGACAGCTTTTCGACGTCTCAGTAAAATGAGTTGTACGGATTCAATATTAATCGGATTGGATCGTTCTATACCTTGTCGGAACGAGGACGAAGAGATCTACAACTTTGCTGTTGAAGGTATTTCCAGATTCGACCTAGAGATTGGTCGATATTCAACTGTTTTGAGGTGTCACATGTTTAGACGAATTTAACCTATTTTTAGTATTAATTTTACTTTAAGTTATTTTAGGAAACTTTAGGGTTAATTGCTCCTTTTATTATTTTCGGCCCAACAGCCCATATTAGGGTTATATAATGCTGATTTCAGCCTTTGTAAAGAAGACGTTCAATTCTCTTATGAAATTTCAGATTTGTGTGAAACACATTGAGTGAAAGTCAATCGATTCGAAGCATTGCTCATCGATTGGAAATTGGTTCTTGTCTCAGCTTGGTTTGCTTTGTGTTCGTCAACTTCGCAGGACTTGGTGATCCTAGTATCCACAAGCCCTCTCCTTGTGCCTCCAAGTTGTCCGCTTGGTTGTGTAAGGTTGTAGAGGCGGGTTATATAGTCATTGGTATTGCCTCCTACCCTCTAAGGAGGCCTGGGGTCTTTATCTTGTTCTATATAGATCGACTCAGTCCTTATCGGTCGTGTCTTTCAATTATCGCTGCGTTTCTTTGAGTCTTTTGCTTCCGTTCTTTAGTTTCTTGTTTGATTGTCGAAGATCGGGCCATCCTGCGGCTAACCCCGTATCATATGGTGTATAGGTCATAATGGGAGCTTTGTGCGCGAAAAGCTTTCCTTGAAATTTTCGGACCAAAAGTGACCATGTCGGCGTCACCTTTCTTTATCCACAAAAACTGTGTTGTTTTTGCTCAAATGTATCCCAAACATGTTTTTATGGTTTATAGGTCATAATGTGAGCTTTGTGCGCGGAAAGCTTTCCGAGAAATTTTCGGACCAAAAGTGACCGTATCGGCGTCACCTTTCTTTATCCACAAAAACTGTGTTGTTTTCGCTCAAATGTGTCCCAAACATGTTTATATGGTTTATAGGTCATAATGGGAGCTTTGTTCGCGAAAAGCTTTCCGTGAAATTTTCGGACCAAAAGTGACAATATCGGCGTCACCTTTCTTTATCCACCAAAACTGTGTCGTTTTCGCTCAAATGTTTCCCAAACATGTTTATATGGTTTATAGGTCATAATGGGAGCTTTATGCGCGAAAAGCTTTCCGTGAAATTTTCGGACCAAAAGTGATCATATCGGCGTCACCTTTTTGTTATCCACAAAAACTGTGTTGTATTCGCTCAAATGTATCACAAACATGTTTATATGGTTTATAGGTAATAATGGGAGCTTTGTGCATGGAAAGCTTTCCGTGAAATTTTCGGACCAAAAGTGACTATATCGGCGTCACCTTGCTTTATCCACAAAAACTGTGTTGTTTTCGCTCAAATGTGTCCCAAACATGTTTATATGGTGTATATGTCATAATGGGAGCATTGTGCGCGAAAAGCTTTCCGTGAAATTTTCGGACCAAAAGTGACCACATCGGCGTCACCTTTCTTTATCCACAAAAACTGTGTTGTTTTCCCTCAAATGCGACCCAAAAATGTTTATATGGTTTATAGGTCATAATGGGAGCTTTGTGCACGAAAAGCTTTTCGTGAAATTATCGGACCAAAAGTGACCATATCGACGTTACCTTTGTTTATCCACAAAAAAACTGTGTTGTTTTTGCTCAAATGTGTCCCAAACATGTTTATATGGTTTATAGGTAATAATAGGAGCTTTGTGCATGGAAAGCTTTCCGTGAAATTTTTGGACCAAAAGTGACTATATCGGCATCACCTTGCTTTATCCACAAAAACTGTGTTGTTTTCGCTCAAATGGTCTCAAACATGTTTATATGGTGTATAGGTCATAATGGCTGCATTGTGCGCGAAAAGCTTTCCGTGAAATTTTCGGACCAAAAGTGACCATATCGGCGTCACCTTTCTTTGTCCACCAAAACTGTGTTGTTTTCGCTTAAATTTGTCCCAAAGATGTTTATATGGTTTATAGGTCACAATGGGAGCTTTGTGCGCGAAAAGCTTTCCGTGAAATTTTCGGATCAAAAGTGACCATATCGGCGTCACCTTTCTTTATCCACAAAAACTGTGTCATTTTCGATCAAATGTGTCCAATACATGTTTATATGGTTTATAGGTCATATTGTTAGCTTTGTGCGCGAAAAGCTTTCCGTGAAATTTTCGGACCAAAAGTGACCATATGGGCGTCATCTTTCTTTATCCAACAAAACTGTGTCGTTTTCGCTCAAATGTGTCACAAACATGTTTATATGGTTTATAGGTCATAATGAGAGCTTTGTGCGCGAAATGCTTTCCGTGAAAATTTTCGGACCAAAAGTGACCATATCGGCGTCACATTGCTTTATCCACAAAAACTGTGTTGTTTTCACTCAAATGTGTCCCAAACATGTTTATATGGTGTATAGGTAATAATGGGAGCTTTGTGCATGGAAAGCTTTCCGTGAAATTTTGGTCATAATGGGAGCTTTGTGCATGGGTCATAATGGGAGCTTTCCAAACGATATGGTCACTTTTGGTCCGAAAATTTCACGGAAAGCCTTTCGCGCACAAAGCTCCATTATGACGTATACACCATATAAACATGTTTGGGACACATTTGAGCGAAAACAACACAGTTTTTGTGGATAAAGGAAGGTGACGCCGAGAAGGTCACTTTTGGTCCGAAAATTTCACGGAAAGCTTTTCGCGCACAAAGCACCCATTATGACCTATACACCATATAAACATGTTTGGAACACATTTGAGCGAAAACAACACAGTTTTTGTGGATAAAGCAAGGTGACGCCGATATGGTCACTTTTGGTCCAAAAATTTCACGGAAAGCATTTCGCGCACAAAGCTCCCATTATGACCTATAAACAATATAAACATGTTTGTGACACATTTGAGCGAAAACGACACAGTTTTTTTGGATAAAGAAAGGTGACGCCGATACGGTCACTTTTGGTCCGGAAATTTCACGGAAAGCTTTTCGCGCAGAAAGCTCCCATTATGACCTATAAACCATATAAACATGTTTAGGACACATTTGAGTGAAAACAACACAGTTTTTGTGGATAAACAAAGCTGATGCCGATACGGTCACTTTTGGTCCGAAAATTTCACGGAAAGCATTTCGCGCACAAAGCTCCCATTATGACCTATAAACCATATAAACATGGTTGGGACACATTTGATCGAAAACGACACAGTTTTTGTGGATAAAGAAAGGTGACGCCGATATAGTCATTTTTGGTCCGAAAATTTCACGGAAAGCTTTTCGCGCACAAAGCTCCCATTGTGACCTATAAACCATATAAACATGTTTGGGACACATTTGAGCGAAAACAACACAGTTTTTCTGGATAAACAAAGGTGACGCCAATACGGTCACTTTTGGTCCGAAAATTTCACGGAAAGCTTTTCGCGCACAAAGCTCCCATTATGACCTATAAACAATATAAACATGTTTGGGACACATTTGAGCGAAAACGACACAGTTTTTTGGATAAAGAAAGGTGACGCCGATACGGTCACTTTTGGTCCGAAAATTTCACGGAAAGCTTTTCGCGCACAAAGCTCTCATTATGACCATTAAACCATATAAAGATGTTTGGGACACATTTGAGCGAAAACAACACAATTTTTATGGATAAACAAAGGTGACGCCGATACGGTCACTTTTGGTCCGAAAATTTCACGGATAGCTTTTCGCGCACAAAGCTCCCATTATGACCTATAAACCATATAAACATGTTTGTGACACATTTGATCGAAAACGACACAGTTTTTGTGGATAAAGAAAGGTGACGCCGATATGGTCACTTTTGGTCCGAAAATTTCACGGAAAGCTTTTCGCGCACAAAGCTCCCATTGTGACCTATAAACCATATAAACATGTTTGGGACACATTTGAGCGAAAACAATACAGTTTTTGTGGATAAAGAAAGGTGACGCCGATATGGTCAATTTTGGTCCGAAAATTTCACGGAAAGCTTTTCGCGCACAATGCAGCCATTTTGACCTATACACCATATAAACATGTTTGGGACACATTTGAGCGAAAACAACACAGTTTTTGTGGATAAAGCAAGGTGACGCCGATATAGTCACTTTTGGTCCGAAAATTTCACGGAAAGCTTTCCATGCACAAAGCTCCCATTATTACCTATAAACCATATAAACATGTTTGGGACACATTTGAGCGAAAACAACACAGTTTTGTGGATAAAGCAAGATGACGCCGATATGGTCACTTTTGGTCCGAAAATTTCACGGAAAGCATTTCGCGCACAAAGCTCCCATTATGACCTATAAACAATATAAACATGTTTGGGACACATTTGAGCGAAAACGACACAGTTTTTTTGGATAAAGAAAGGTGACGCCGATACGGTCACTTTTGGTCCGAAAATTTCACGGAAAGCTTTTCGCGCACAAAGCACCCATTATGACCTATACACCATATAAACATGTTTGGAACACATTTGAGCGAAAACAACACAGTTTTTGTGGATAAAGCAAGGTGACGCCGATATGGTCACTTTTGGTCCAAAAATTTCACGGAAAGCATTTCGCGCACAAAGCTCCCATTATGACCTATAAACAATATAAACATGTTTGGGACACATTTGAGCGAAAACGACACAGTTTTGTGGATAAAGAAAGGTGACGCCGATATGGTCAATTTTGGTCCGGAAATTTCACGGAAAGCTTTTCGCGCACAATGCAGCCATTTTGACCTATACACCATATAAACATGTTTGGGACACATTTGAGCGAAAACAACACAGTTTTTGTGGATAAAGCAAGGTGACGCCGATATAGTCAATTTTGGTCCGAAAATTTCACGGAAAGCTTTCCATGCACAAAGCTCCCATTATTACCTATAAACCATATAAACATGTTTGGGACACATTTGAGCGAAAACAACACAGTTTTTGTGGATAAAGCAAGGTGACGCCGATATGGTCACTTTTGGTCCGAAAATTTCACGGAAAGCATTTCGCGCACAAAGCTCTCATTATGACCTATAAACAATATAAACATGTTTGGGACACATTTGAGCGAAAACGACACAGTTTTTTTGGATAAAGAAAGGTGACGCCGATACGGTCACTTTTGGTCCGAAAATTTCACGGAAAGCTTTTCGCGCACAAAGCACCATTATGACCTATACACCATATAAACATGTTTGGAACACATTTGAGAGAAAACAACACAGTTTTTGTGGATAAAGCAAGGTGACGCCGATATGGTCACTTTTGGTCCAAAAATTTCACGGAAAGCATTTCGCGCACAAAGCTCCCATTATGACCTATAAACAATATAAACATGTTTGTGACACATTTGAGCGAAAACGACACAGTTTTTTTGGATAAAGAAAGGTGACGCCGATACGGTCACTTTTGGTCCGAAAATTTCACGGAAAGCTTTTCGCGCACAAAGCTCCCATTATGACCTATAAACCATATAAACATGTTTGGGACACATTTGAGTGAAAACAACACAGTTTTTGTGGATAAACAAAGGTGACGGCGATACGGTCACTTTTGGTCCGAAAATTTCGCGGAAAGCTTTTCGCGAACAAAGCTCCCATTATGACCTATAAACCATATAAACATGTTTGGGACACATTTGATCGAAAACGACACAGTTTTTTTGGATAAAGAAAGGTGACGCCGATACGGTCACTTTTGGTCCGAAAATTTCACGGAAAGCTTTTCGCGCACAAAGCACCAATTATGACCTATACACCATATAAACATGTTTGGAACACATTTGAGCGAAAACAACACAGTTTTTGTGGATAAAGCAAGGTGACGCCGATATGGTCACTTTTGGTCCAAAAATTTCACGGAAAGCATTTCGCGCACAAAGCTCCCATTATGACCTATAAACAATATAAACATGTTTGGGACACATTTGAGCGAAAACGACACAGTTTTGTGGATAAAGAAAGGTGACGCCGATATGGTCAATTTTGGTCCGAAAATTTCACGGAAAGCTTTTCGCGCACAATGCAGCCATTTTGACCTATACACCATATAAACATGTTTGGGACACATTTGAGCGAAAACAACACAGTTTTTGTGGATAAAGCAAGGTGACGCCGATATAGTCACTTTTGGTCCGAAAATTTCACGGAAAGCTTTCCATGCACAAAGCTCCCATTATTACCTATAAACCATATAAACATGTTTGTGACACATTTGAGCGAAAACAACACAGTTTTTTTGGATAAAGAAAGGTGACGCCGATACGGTCACTTTTGGTCCGAAAATTTCACGGAAAGCTTTTCGCGCACAAAGCTCCCATTATGACCTATAAACCATATAAACATGTTTGGGACACATTTGAGTGAAAACAACACAGTTTTTGTGGATAAACAAAGCTGATGCCGATACGGTCACTTTTGGTCCGAAAATTTCACGGAAAGCATTTCGCGCACAAAGCTCCCATTATGACCTATAAACCATATAAACATGGTTGGGACACATTTGATCGAAAACGACACAGTTTTTGTGGATAAAGAAAGGTGACGCCGATATGGTCATTTTTGGTCCGAAAATTTCACGGAAAGCTTTTCGCGCACAAAGCTCCCATTGTGACCTATAAACCATATAAACATGTTTGGGACACATTTGAGCGAAAACAACACAGTTTTTCTGGATAAACAAAGGTGACGCCGATACGGTCACTTTTGGTCCGAAAATTTCACGGAAAGCTTTTCGCGCACAAAGCTCCCATTATGACCTATAAACAATATAAACATGTTTGGGACACATTTGAGCGAAAACGACACAGTTTTTTGGATAAAGAAAGGTGACGCCGATACGGTCACTTTTGGTCCGAAAATTTCACGGAAAGCATTTCGCGCACAAAGCTCCCATTATGACCTATAAACCATATAAACATGGTTGGGACACATTTGATCGAAAACGACACAGTTTTTGTGGATAAAGAAAGGTGACGCCGATATGGTCATTTTTGGTCCGAAAATTTCACGGAAAGCTTTTCGCGCACAAAGCTCCCATTGTGACCTATAAACCATATAAACATGTTTGGGACACATTTGAGCGAAAACAACACAGTTTTTCTGGATAAACAAAGGTGACGCCGATACGGTCACTTTTGGTCCGAAAATTTCACGGAAAGCTTTTCGCGCACAAAGCTCCCATTATGACCTATAAACCATATAAACATGTTTGGGACACATTTGAGTGAAAACAACACAGTTTTTTTGGATAAACAAAGGTGACGCCGATACGGTCACTTTTGGTCCGAAAATTTCACGGATAGCTTTTCGCGCACAAAGCTCCCATTATGACCTATAAACCATATAAACATGTTTGTGACACATTTGATCGAAAACGACACAGTTTTTGTGGATAAAGAAAGGTGACGCCGATATGGTCACTTTTGGTCCGAAAATTTCACGGAAAGCTTTTCGCGCACAAAGCTCCCATTGTGACCTATAAACCATATAAACATGTTTGGGACACATTTGAGCGAAAACAATACAGTTTTTGTGGATAAAGAAAGGTGACGCCGATATGGTCAATTTTGGTCCGAAAATTTCACGGAAAGCTTTTCGCGCACAATGCAGCCATTTTGACCTATACACCATATAAACATGTTTGGGACACATTTGAGCGAAAACAACACAGTTTTTGTGGATAAAGCAAGGTGACGCCGATATAGTCACTTTTGGTCCGAAAATTTCACGGAAAGCTTTCCATGCACAAAGCTCCCATTATTACCTATAAACCATATAAACATGTTTGGGACACATTTGAGCGAAAACAAGACAGTTTTGTGGATAAAGCAAGATGACGCCGATATGCTCACTTTTGGTCCGAAAATTTCACGGAAAGCATTTCGCGCACAAAGCTCCCATTATGACCTATAAACAATATAAACATGTTTGGGACACATTTGAGCGAAAACGACACAGTTTTTTTGGATAAAGAAAGGTGACGCCGATACGGTCACTTTTGGTCCGAAAATTTCACGGAAAGCTTTTCGCGCACAAAGCACCCATTATGACCTATACACCATATAAACATGTTTGGAACACATTTGAGCGAAAACAACACAGTTTTTGTGGATAAAGCAAGGTGACGCCGATATGGTCACTTTTGGTCCAAAAATTTCACGGAAAGCATTTCGCGCACAAAGCTCCCATTATGACCTATAAACAATATAAACATGTTTGGGACACATTTGAGCGAAAACGACACAGTTTTGTGGATAAAGAAAGGTGACGCCGATATGGTCAATTTTGGTCCGAAAATTTCACGGAAAGCTTTTCGCGCACAATGCAGCCATTTTGACCTATACACCATATAAACATGTTTGGGACACATTTGAGCGAAAACAACACAGTTTTTGTGGATAAAGCAAGGTGACGCCGATATAGTCACTTTTGGTCCGAAAATTTCACGGAAAGCTTTCCATGCACAAAGCTCCCATTATTACCTATAAACCATATAAACATGTTTGGGACACATTTGAGCGAAAACAACACAGTTTTTGTGGATAAAGCAAGGTGACGCCGATATGGTCACTTTTGGTCCGAAAATTTCACGGAAAGCATTTCGCGCACAAAGCTCTCATTATGACCTATAAACAATATAAACATGTTTGGGACATATTTGAGCGAAAACGACACAGTTTTTTTGGATAAAGAAAGGTGACGCCGATACGGTCACTTTTAGTCCGAAAATTTCACGGAAAGCTTTTCGCGCACAAAGCACCATTATGACCTATACACCATATAAACATGTTTGGAACACATTTGAGAGAAAACAACACAGTTTTTGTGGATAAAGCAAGGTGACGCCGATATGGTCACTTTTGGTCCAAAAATTTCACGGAAAGCATTTCGCGCACAAAGCTCCCATTATGACCTATAAACAATATAAACATGTTTGTGACACATTTGAGCGAAAACGACACAGTTTTTTTGGATAAAGAAAGGTGACGCCGATACGGTCACTTTTGGTCCGAAAATTTCACGGAAAGCTTTTCGCGCACAAAGCTCCCATTATGACCTATAAACCATATAAACATGTTTGGGACACATTTGAGTGAAAACAACACAGTTTTTGTGGATAAACAAAGGTGACGGCGATACGGTCACTTTTGGTCCGAAAATTTCGCGGAAAGCTTTTCGCGAACAAAGCTCCCATTATGACCTATAAACCATATAAACATGTTTGGAACACATTTGATCGAAAACGACACAGTTTTTTTGGATAAAGAAAGGTGACGCCGATACGGTCACTTTTGGTCCGAAAATTTCACGGAAAGCTTTTCGCGCACAAAGCACCCATTATGACCTATACACCATATAAACATGTTTGGAACACATTTGAGCGAAAACAACACAGTTTTTGTGGATAAAGCAAGGTGACGCCGATATGGTCACTTTTGGTCCAAAAATTTCACGGAAAGCATTTCGCGCACAAAGCTCCCATTATGACCTATAAACAATATAAACATGTTTGGGACACATTTGAGCGAAAACGACACAGTTTTGTGGATAAAGAAAGGTGACGCCGATATGGTCAATTTTGGTCCGAAAATTTCACGGAAAGCTTTTCGCGCACAATGCAGCCATTTTGACCTATACACCATATAAACATGTTTGGGACACATTTGAGCGAAAACAACACAGTTTTTGTGGATAAAGCAAGGTGACGCCGATATAGTCACTTTTGGTCCGAAAATTTCACGGAAAGCTTTCCATGCACAAAGCTCCCATTATTACCTATAAACCATATAAACATGTTTGTGACACATTTGAGCGAAAACAACACAGTTTTTTTGGATAAAGAAAGGTGACGCCGATACGGTCACTTTTGGTCCGAAAATTTCACGGAAAGCTTTTCGCGCACAAAGCTCCCATTATGACCTATAAACCATATAAACATGTTTGGGACACATTTGAGTGAAAACAACACAGTTTTTGTGGATAAACAAAGCTGATGCCGATACGGTCACTTTTGGTCCGAAAATTTCACGGAAAGCATTTCGCGCACAAAGCTCCCATTATGACCTATAAACCATATAAACATGGTTGGGACACATTTGATCGAAAACGACACAGTTTTTGTGGATAAAGAAAGGTGACGCCGATATGGTCATTTTTGGTCCGAAAATTTCACGGAAAGCTTTTCGCGCACAAAGCTCCCATTGTGACCTATAAACCATATAAACATGTTTGGGACACATTTGAGCGAAAACAACACAGTTTTTCTGGATAAACAAAGGTGACGCCGATACGGTCACTTTTGGTCCGAAAATTTCACGGAAAGCTTTTCGCGCACAAAGCTCCCATTATGACCTATAAACCATATAAACATGTTTGGGACACATTTGAGTGAAAACAACACAGTTTTTTTGGATAAACAAAGGTGACGCCGATACGGTCACTTTTGGTCCGAAAATTTAACGGATAGCTTTTCGCGCACAAAGCTCCCATTATGACCTATAAACCATATAAACATGTTTGTGACACATTTGATCGAAAACGACACAGTTTTTGTGGATAAAGAAAGGTGACGCCGATATGGTCACTTTTGGTCCGAAAATTTCACGGAAAGCTTTTCGCGCACAAAGCTCCCATTGTGACCTATAAACCATATAAACATGTTTGGGACACATTTGAGCGAAAACAATACAGTTTTTGTGGATAAAGAAAGGTGACGCCGATATGGTCAATTTTGGTCCGAAAATTTCACGGAAAGCTTTTCGCGCACAATGCAGCCATTTTGACCTATACACCATATAAACATGTTTGGGACACATTTGAGCGAAAACAACACAGTTTTTGTGGATAAAGCAAGGTGACGCCGATATAGTCACTTTTGGTCCGAAAATTTCACGGAAAGCTTTCCATGCACAAAGCTCCCATTATTGCCTATAAACCATATAAACATGTTTGGGACACATTTGAGCGAAAACAACACAGTTTTGTGGATAAAGCAAGATGACGCCGATATGGTCACTTTTGGTCCGAAAATTTCACGGAAAGCATTTCGCGCACAAAGCTCCCATTATGACCTATAAACAATATAAACATGTTTGGGACACATTTGAGCGAAAACGACACAGTTTTTTTGGATAAAGAAAGGTGACGCCGATACGGTCACTTTTGGTCCGAAAATTTCACGGAAAGCTTTTCGCGCACAAAGCACCCATTATGACCTATACACCATATAAACATGTTTGGAACACATTTGAGCGAAAACAACACAGTTTTTGTGGATAAAGCAAGGTGACGCCGATATGGTCACTTTTGGTCCAAAAATTTCACGGAAAGCATTTCGCGCACAAAGCTCCCATTATGACCTATAAACAATATAAACATGTTTGGGACACATTTGAGCGAAAACGACACAGTTTTGTGGATAAAGAAAGGTGACGCCGATATGGTCAATTTTGGTCCGAAAATTTCACGGAAAGCTTTTCGCGCACAATGCAGCCATTTTGACCTATACACCATATAAACATGTTTGGGACACATTTGAGCGAAAACAACACAGTTTTTGTGGATAAAGCAAGGTGACGCCGATATAGTCACTTTTGGTCCGAAAAATCACGGAAAGCTTTCCATGCACAAAGCTCCCATTATTACCTATAAACCATATAAACATGTTTGGGACACATTTGAGCGAAAACAACACAGTTTTTGTGGATAAAGCAAGGTGACGCCGATATGGTCACTTTTGGTCCGAAAATTTCACGGAAAGCATTTCGCGCACAAAGCTCTCATTATGACCTATAAACAATATAAACATGTTTGGGACACATTTGAGCGAAAACGACACAGTTTTTTTGGATAAAGAAAGGTGACGCCGATACGGTCACTTTTGGTCCGAAAATTTCACGGAAAGCTTTTCGCGCACAAAGCACCATTATGACCTATACACCATATAAACATGTTTGGAACACATTTGAGAGAAAACAACACAGTTTTTGTGGATAAAGCAAGGTGACGCCGATATGGTCACTTTTGGTCCAAAAATTTCACGGAAAGCATTTCGCGCACAAAGCTCCCATTATGACCTATAAACAATATAAACATGTTTGTGACACATTTGAGCGAAAACGACACAGTTTTTTTGGATAAAGAAAGGTGACGCCGATACGGTCACTTTTGGTCCGAAAATTTCACGGAAAGCTTTTCGCGCACAAAGCTCCCATTATGACCTATAAACCATATAAACATGTTTGGGACACATTTGAGTGAAAACAACACAGTTTTTGTGGATAAACAAAGGTGACGGCGATACGGTCACTTTTGGTCCGAAAATTTCGCGGAAAGCTTTTCGCGAACAAAGCTCCCATTATGACCTATAAACCATATAAACATGTTTGGGACACATTTGATCGAAAACGACACAGTTTTTTTGGATAAAGAAAGGTGACGCCGATAAGGTCACTTTTGGTCCGAAAATTTCACGGAAAGCTTTTCGCGCACAAAGCACCCATTATGACCTATACACCATATAAACATGTTTGGAACACATTTGAGCGAAAACAACACAGTTTTTGTGGATAAAGCAAGGTGACGCCGATATGGTCACTTTTGGTCCAAAAATTTCACGGAAAGCATTTCGCGCACAAAGCTCCCATTATGACCTATAAACAATATAAACATGTTTGGGACACATTTGAGCGAAAACGACACAGTTTTGTGGATAAAGAAAGGTGACGCCGATATGGTCAATTTTGGTCCGAAAATTTCACGGAAAGCTTTTCGCGCACAATGCAGCCATTTTGACCTATACACCATATAAACATGTTTGGGACACATTTGAGCGAAAACAACACAGTTTTTGTGGATAAAGCAAGGTGACGCCGATATAGTCACTTTTGGTCCGAAAATTTCACGGAAAGCTTTCCATGCACAAAGCTCCCATTATTACCTATAAACCATATAAACATGTTTGTGACACATTTGAGCGAAAACAACACAGTTTTTTTGGATAAAGAAAGGTGATGCCGATACGGTCACTTTTGGTCCGAAAATTTCACGGAAAGCTTTTCGCGCACAAAGCTCCCATTATGACCTATAAACCATATAAACATGTTTGGGACACATTTGAGTGAAAACAACACAGTTTTTGTGGATAAACAAAGCTGATGCCGATACGGTCACTTTTGGTCCGAAAATTTCACGGAAAGCATTTCGCGCACAAAGCTCCCATTATGACCTATAAACCATATAAACATGGTTGGGACACATTTGATCGAAAACGACACAGTTTTTGTGGATAAAGAAAGGTGACGCCGATATGGTCATTTTTGGTCCGAAAATTTCACGGAAAGCTTTTCGCGCACAAAGCTCCCATTGTGACCTATAAACCATATAAACATGTTTGGGACACATTTGAGCGAAAACAACACAGTTTTTCTGGATAAACAAAGGTGACGCCGATACGGTCACTTTTGGTCCGAAAATTTCACGGAAAGCTTTTCGCGCACAAAGCTCCCATTATGACCTATAAACAATATAAACATGTTTGGGACACATTTGAGCGAAAACGACACAGTTTTTTGGATAAAGAAAGGTGACGCCGATACGGTCACTTTTGGTCCGAAAATTTCACGGAAAGCATTTCGCGCACAAAGCTCCCATTATGACCTATAAACCATATAAACATGGTTGGGACACATTTGATCGAAAACGACACAGTTTTTGTGGATAAAGAAAGGTGACGCCGATATGGTCATTTTTGGTCCGAAAATTTCACGGAAAGCTTTTCGCGCACAAAGCTCCCATTGTGACCTATAAACCATATAAACATGTTTGGGACACATTTGAGCGAAAACAACACAGTTTTTCTGGATAAACAAAGGTGACGCCGATACGGTCACTTTTGGTCCGAAAATTTCACGGAAAGCTTTTCGCGCACAAAGCTCCCATTATGACCTATAAACCATATAAACATGTTTGGGACACATTTGAGTGAAAACAACACAGTTTTTTTGGATAAACAAAGGTGACGCCGATACGGTCACTTTTGGTCCGAAAATTTCACGGATAGCTTTTCGCGCACAAAGCTCCCATTATGACCTATAAACCATATAAACATGTTTGTGACACATTTGATCGAAAACGACACAGTTTTTGTGGATAAAGAAAGGTGACGCCGATATGGTCACTTTTGGTCCGAAAATTTCACGGAAAGCTTTTCGCGCACAAAGCTCCCATTGTGACCTATAAACCATATAAACATGTTTGGGACACATTTGAGCGAAAACAATACAGTTTTTGTGGATAAAGAAAGGTGACGCCGATATGGTCAATTTTGGTCCGAAAATTTCACGGAAAGCTTTTCGCGCACAATGCAGCCATTTTGACCTATACACCATATAAACATGTTTGGGACACATTTGAGCGAAAACAACACAGTTTTTGTGGATAAAGCAAGGTGACGCCGATATAGTCACTTTTGGTCCGAAAATTTCACGGAAAGCTTTCCATGCACAAAGCTCCCATTATTACCTATAAACCATATAAACATGTTTGGGACACATTTGAGCGAAAACAACACAGTTTTGTGGATAAAGCAAGATGACGCCGATATGGTCACTTTTGGTCCGAAAATTTCACGGAAAGCATTTCGCGCACAAAGCTCCCATTATGACCTATAAACAATATAAACATGTTTGGGACACATTTGAGCGAAAACGACACAGTTTTTTTGGATAAAGAAAGGTGACGCCGATACGGTCACTTTTGGTCCGAAAATTTCACGGAAAGCTTTTCGCGCACAAAGCACCCATTATGACCTATACACCATATAAACATGTTTGGAACACATTTGAGCGAAAACAACACAGTTTTTGTGGATAAAGCAAGGTGACGCCGATATGGTCACTTTTGGTCCAAAAATTTCACGGAAAGCATTTCGCGCACAAAGCTCCCATTATGACCTATAAACAATATAAACATGTTTGGGACACATTTGAGCGAAAACGACACAGTTTTGTGGATAAAGAAAGGTGACGCCGATATGGTCAATTTTGGTCCGAAAATTTCACGGAAAGCTTTTCGCGCACAATGCAGCCATTTTGACCTATACACCATATAAACATGTTTGGGACACATTTGAGCGAAAACAACACAGTTTTTGTGGATAAAGCAAGGTGACGCCGATATAGTCACTTTTGGTCCGAAAATTTCACGGAAAGCTTTCCATGCACAAAGCTCCCATTATTACCTATAAACCATATAAACATGTTTGGGACACATTTGAGCGAAAACAACACAGTTTTTGTGGATAAAGCAAGGTGACGCCGATATGGTCACTTTTGGTCCGAAAATTTCACGGAAAGCTTTCCATGCACAAAGCTCCCATTATTACCTATAAACCATATAAACATGTTTGGGACACATTTGAGCGAAAACGACACAGTTTTTGTGGATAAAGAAAGGTGACGCCGATATGGTCACTTTTGGTCCGAAAATTTCACGGAAAGCTTTTCGCGCACAAAGCTCCCATTGTGACCTATAAACCATATAAACATGTTTGGGACACATTTGAGCGAAAACAATACAGTTTTTGTGGATAAAGAAAGGTGACGCCGATATGGTCAATTTTGGTCCGAAAATTTCACGGAAAGCTTTTCGCGCACAATGCAGCCATTTTGACCTATACACCATATAAACATGTTTGGGACACATTTGAGCGAAAACAACACAGTTTTTGTGGATAAAGCAAGGTGACGCCGATATAGTCACTTTTGGTCCGAAAATTTCACGGAAAGCTTTCCATGCACAAAGCTCCCATTATTACCTATAAACCATATAAACATGTTTGGGACACATTTGAGCGAAAACAACACAGTTTTGTGGATAAAGCAAGATGACGCCGATATGGTCACTTTTGGTCCGAAAATTTCACGGAAAGCATTTCGCGCACAAAGCTCCCATTATGACCTATAAACAATATAAACATGTTTGGGACACATTTGAGCGAAAACGACACAGTTTTTTTGGATAAAGAAAGGTGACGCCGATACGGTCACTTTTGGTCCGAAAATTTCACGGATAGCTTTTCGCGCACAAAGCACCCATTATGACCTATACACCATATAAACATGTTTGGAACACATTTGAGCGAAAACAACACAGTTTTTGTGGATAAAGCAAGGTGACGCCGATATGGTCACTTTTGGTCCAAAAATTTCACGGAAAGCATTTCGCGCACAAAGCTCCCATTATGACCTATAAACAATATAAACATGTTTGGGACACATTTGAGCGAAAACGACACAGTTTTGTGGATAAAGAAAGGTGACGCCGATATGGTCAATTTTGGTCCGAAAATTTCACGGAAAGCTTTTCGCGCACAATGCAGCCATTTTGACCTATACACCATATAAACATGTTTGGGACACATTTGAGCGAAAACAACACAGTTTTTGTGGATAAAGCAAGGTGACGCCGATATAGTCACTTTTGGTCCGAAAATTTCACGGAAAGCTTTCCATGCACAAAGCTCCCATTATTACCTATAAACCATATAAACATGTTTGGGACACATTTGAGCGAAAACAACACAGTTTTTGTGGATAAAGCAAGGTGACGCCGATATGGTCACTTTTGGTCCGAAAATTTCACGGAAAGCTTTCCATGCACAAAGCTCCCATTATTACCTATAAACCATATAAACATGTTTGGGACACATTTGAGCGAAAACAATACAGTTTTTGTGGATAAAGAAAGGTGACGCCGATATGGTCACTTTTGGTCCGAAAATTTCACGGAAAGCTTTTCGCGCACAAAGCTCCCATTGTGACCTATAAACCATATAAACATGTTTGGGACACATTTGAGCGAAAACAATACAGTTTTTGTGGATAAAGAAAGGTGACGCCGATATGGTCAATTTTGGTCCGAAAATTTCACGGAAAGCTTTTCGCGCACAATGCAGCCATTTTGACCTATACACCATATAAACATGTTTGGGACACATTTGAGCGAAAACAACACAGTTTTTGTGGATAAAGCAAGGTGACGCCGATATAGTCACTTTTGGTCCGAAAATTTCACGGAAAGCTTTCCATGCACAAAGCTCCCATTATTACCTATAAACCATATAAACATGTTTGGGACACATTTGAGCGAAAACAACACAGTTTTGTGGATAAAGCAAGATGACGCCGATATGGTCACTTTTGGTCCGAAAATTTCACGGAAAGCATTTCGCGCACAAAGCTCCCATTATGACCTATAAACAATATAAACATGTTTGGGACACATTTGAGCGAAAACGACATAGTTTTTTTGGATAAAGAAAGGTGACGCCGATACGGTCACTTTTGGTCCGAAAATTTCACGGAAAGCTTTTCGCGCACAAAGCACCCATTATGACCTATACACCATATAAACATGTTTGGAACACATTTGAGCGAAAACAACACAGTTTTTGTGGATAAAGCAAGGTGACGCCTATATGGTCACTTTTGGTCCAAAAATTTCACGGAAAGCATTTCGCGCACAAAGCTCCCATTATGACCTATAAACAATATAAACATGTTTGGGACACATTTGAGCGAAAACGACACAGTTTTGTGGATAAAGAAAGGTGACGCCGATATGGTCAATTTTGGTCCGAAAATTTCACGGAAAGCTTTTCGCGCACAATGCAGCCATTTTGACCTATACACCATATAAACATGTTTGGGACACATTTGAGCGAAAACAACACAGTTTTTGTGGATAAAGCAAGGTGACGCCGATATAGTCACTTTTGGTCCGAAAATTTCACGGAAAGCTTTCCATGCACAAAGCTCCCATTATTACCTATAAACCATATAAACATGTTTGGGACACATTTGAGCGAAAACAACACAGTTTTTGTGGATAAAGCAAGGTGACGCCGATATGGTCACTTTTGGTCCGAAAATTTCACGGAAAGCTTTCCATGCACAAAGCTCCCATTATTACCTATAAACCATATAAACATGTTTGGGACACATTTGAGCGAAAACAATACAGTTTTTGTGGATAAAGAAAGGTGACGCCGATATGGTCACTTTTGGTCCGAAAATTTCACGGAAAGCTTTTCGCGCACAAAGCTCCCATTGTGACCTATAAACCATATAAACATGTTTGGGACACATTTGAGCGAAAACAATACAGTTTTTGTGGATAAAGAAAGGTGACGCCGATATGGTCAATTTTGGTCCGAAAATTTCACGGAAAGCTTTTCGCGCACAATGCAGCCATTTTGACCTATACACCATATAAACATGTTTGGGACACATTTGAGCGAAAACAACACAGTTTTTGTGGATAAAGCAAGGTGACGCCGATATAGTCACTTTTGGTCCGAAAATTTCACGGAAAGCTTTCCATGCACAAAGCTCCCATTATTACCTATAAACCATATAAACATGTTTGGGACACATTTGAGCGAAAACAACACAGTTTTGTGGATAAAGCAAGATGACGCCGATATGGTCACTTTTGGTCCGAAAATTTCACGGAAAGCATTTCGCGCACAAAGCTCCCATTATGACCTATAAACAATATAAACATGTTTGGGACACATTTGAGCGAAAACGACACAGTTTTTTTGGATAAAGAAAGGTGACGCCGATACGGTCACTTTTGGTCCGAAAATTTCACGGAAAGCTTTTCGCGCACAAAGCACCCATTATGACCTATACACCATATAAACATGTTTGGAACACATTTGAGCGAAAACAACACAGTTTTTGTGGATAAAGCAAGGTGACGCCGATATGGTCACTTTTGGTCCAAAAATTTCACGGAAAGCATTTCGCGCACAAAGCTCCCATTATGACCTATAAACAATATAAACATGTTTGGGACACATTTGAGCGAAAACGACACAGTTTTGTGGATAAAGAAAGGTGACGCCGATATGGTCAATTTTGGTCCGAAAATTTCACGGAAAGCTTTTCGCGCACAATGCAGCCATTTTGACCTATACACCATATAAACATGTTTGGGACACATTTGAGCGAAAACAACACAGTTTTTGTGGATAAAGCAAGGTGACGCCGATATAGTCACTTTTGGTCCGAAAATTTCACGGAAAGCTTTCCATGCACAAAGCTCCCATTATTACCTATAAACCATATAAACATGTTTGGGACACATTTGAGCGAAAACAACACAGTTTTTGTGGATAAAGCAAGGTGACGCCGATATGGTCACTTTTGGTCCGAAAATTTCACGGAAAGCATTTCGCGCACAAAGCTCTCATTATGACCTATAAACAATATAAACATGTTTGGGACACATTTGAGCGAAAACGACACAGTTTTTTTGGATAAAGAAAGGTGACGCCGATACGGTCACTTTTGGTCCGAAAATTTCACGGAAAGCCCTTCGCGCACAAAGCACCATTATGACCTATACACCATATAAACATGTTTGGAACACATTTGAGAGAAAACAACACAGTTTTTGTGGATAAAGCAAGGTGACGCCGATATGGTCACTTTTGGTCCAAAAATTTCACGGAAAGCATTTCGCGCACAAAGCTCCCATTATGACCTATAAACAATATAAACATGTTTGTGACACATTTGAGCGAAAACGACACAGTTTTTTTGGATAAAGAAAGGTGACGCCGATACGGTCACTTTTGGTCCGAAAATTTCACGGAAAGCTTTTCGCGCACAAAGCTCCCATTATGACCTATAAACCATATAAACATGTTTGGGACACATTTGAGTGAAAACAACACAGTTTTTGTGGATAAACAAAGGTGACGGCGATACGGTCACTTTTGGTCCGAAAATTTCGCGGAAAGCTTTTCGCGAACAAAGCTCCCATTATGACCTATAAACCATATAAACATGTTTGGGACACATTTGATCGAAAACGACACAGTTTTTTTGGATAAAGAAAGGTGACGCCGATACGGTCACTTTTGGTCCGAAAATTTCACGGAAAGCTTTTCGCGCACAAAGCACCCATTATGACCTATACACCATATAAACATGTTTGGAACACATTTGAGCGAAAATAACACAGTTTTTGTGGATAAAGCAAGGTGACGCCGATATGGTCACTTTTGGTCCAAAAATTTCATGGAAAGCATTTCGCGCACAAAGCTCCCATTATGACCTATAAACAATATAAACATGTTTGGGACACATTTGAGCGAAAACGACACAGTTTTGTGGATAAAGAAAGGTGACGCCGATATGGTCAATTTTGGTCCGAAAATTTCACGGAAAGCTTTTCGCGCACAATGCAGCCATTTTGACCTATACACCATATAAACATGTTTGGGACACATTTGAGCGAAAACAACACAGTTTTTGTGGATAAAGCAAGGTGACGCCGATATAGTCACTTTTGGTCCGAAAATTTCACGGAAAGCTTTCCATGCACAAAGCTCCCATTATTACCTATAAACCATATAAACATGTTTGTGACACATTTGAGCGAAAACAACATAGTTTTTGTGGATAAAGCAAGGTGACGCCGATATGGTCACTTTTGGTCCGAAAATTTCACGGAAAGCATTTCGCGCACAAAGCTCTCATTATGACCTATAAACAATATAAACATGTTTGGGACACATTTGAGCGAAAACGACACAGTTTTTTTGGATAAAGAAAGGTGACGCCGATACGGTCACTTTTGGTCCGAAAATTTCACGGAAAGCTTTTCGCGCACAAAGCACCCATTATGACCTATACACCATATAAATATGTTTGGAACACATTTGAGCGAAAACAACACAGTTTTTGTGGATATAGCAAGGTGACGCCGATATGGTCATTTTTGGTCCGAAAATTTCACGGAAAGCTTTTCGCGCACAAAGCTCCCATTGTGACCTATAAACCATATAAACATGTTTGGGACACATTTGAGCGAAAAAAACACAGTTTTTCTGGATAAACAAAGGTGACGCCGATACGGTCACTTTTGGTCCGAAAATTTCACGGAAAGCTTTTCGCGCACAAAGCTCCCATTATGACCTATAAACAATATAAACTTGTTTGGGACACATTTGAGCGAAAACGACACAGTTTTTATGGATAAAGAAAGGTGACGCCGATATGGTCACTTTTGGTCCGAAAATTTCACGGAAAGCTTTTCGCGCACAAAGCTCTCATTATGACCATTAAACCATATAAACATGTTTGGGACACATTTGAGTGAAAACAACACAGTTTTTGTGGATAAACAAAGGTGACGCCGATACGGTCACTTTTGGTCCGAAAATTTCACGGAAAGCTTTTCGCGCACAAAGCTCACATTATGACCTATAAACCATATAAACATGTTTGGGACACATTTGATCGAAAACGACACAGTTTTTGTGGATAAAGAAAGGTGACGCCGATATGGTCATTTTTGGTCCGAAAATTTCACGGAAAGCTTTTCGCGCACAAAGCTCCCATTGTGACCTATAAACCATATAAACATGTTTGGGACACATTTGAGCGAAAACAACACAGTTTTTCTGGATAAACAAAGGTGACGCCGATACGGTCACTTTTGGTCCGAAAATTTCATGGAAAGCTTTTCGCGCACAAAGCTCCCATTATGACCTATAAACAATATAAACTTGTTTGGGACACATTTGAGCGAAAACGACACAGTTTTTTTGGATAAAGAAAGGTGACGCCGATACGGTCACTTTTGGTCCGAAAATTTCACTGAAAGCTTTTCGCGCACAAAGCTCTCATTATGACCATTAAACCATATAAACATGTTTGGGACACATTTAAGCGAAAACAACACAATTTTTATGGATAAACCAAGGTGACGCCGATACGGTCACTTTTGGTTCGAAAATTTCACGGAAAGCTTTTCGCGCACAAAGCTCCCATTATGACCTATAAACCATATAAACATGTTTGTGACACATTTGATCGAAAACGACACAGTTTTTGTTGATAAAGAAAGGTGACGGCGATATGGTCACTTTTGGTCCGAAAATTTCACGGAAAGCTTTTCGCGCACAAAGCTCCCATTGTGACCTATAAACCATATAAACATGTTTGGGACACATTTGAGCGAAAACAATACAGTTTTTGTGGATAAAGAAAGGTGACGCCGATATGGTCAATTTTGGTCCGAAAATTTCACGGAAAGCTTTTCGCGCACAATGCAGCCATTTTGACCTATACACCTTATAAACATGTTTGGGACACATTTGAGCGAAAACAACACAGTTTTTGTGGATAAAGCAAGGTGACGCCGATATAGTCACTTTTGGTCCGAAAATTTCACGGAAAGCTTTCCATGCACAAAGCTCCCATTATTACCTATAAACCATATAAACATGTTTGGGACACATTTGAGCGAAAACAACACAGTTTTTGTGGATAAAGCAAGGTGACGCCGATATGGTCACTTTTGGTCCAAAAATTTCACGGAAAGCATTTCGCGCACAAAGCTCCCATTATGACCTATAAACAATATAAACATGTTTGGGACACATTTGAGCGAAAACGACACAGTTTTTTTGGATAAAGAAAGGTGACGCCGATACGGTCACTTTTGGTCCGAAAATTTCACGGAAAGCTTTTCGCGCACAAAGCACCCATTATGACCTATACACCATATAAACATGTTTGGAACACATTTGAGCGAAAACAACACAGTTTTTGTGGATAAAGCAAGGTGACGCCGATATGGTCACTTTTGGTCCAAAAATTTCACGGAAAGCATTTCGCGCACAAAGCTCCCATTATGACCTATAAACAATATAAACATGTTTGTGACACATTTGAGCGAAAACGACACAGTTTTTTTGGATAAAGAAAGGTGACGCCGATACGGTCACTTTTGGTCCGAAAATTTCACGGAAAGCTTTTCGCGCACAAAGCTCCCATTATGACCTATAAACCATATAAACATGTTTGGGACACATTTGAGTGAAAACAACACAGTTTTTGTGGATAAACAAAGGTGACGGCGATACGGTCACTTTTGGTCCGAAAATTTCGCGGAAAGCTTTTCGCGAACAAAGCTCCCATTATGACCTATAAACCATATAAACATGTTTGGGAGACATTTGATCGAAAACGACACAGTTTTTGTGGATAAAGAAAGGTGACGCCGATATGGTCATTTTTGGTCCGAAAATTTCACGGAAAGCTTTTCGCGCACAAAGCTCCCATTGTGACCTATAAACCATATAAACATGTTTGGGACACATTTGAGCGAAAACAACACAGTTTTTCTGGATAAACAAAGGTGACGCCGATACGGTCACTTTTGGTCCGAAAATTTCACGGAAAGCTTTTCGCGCACAAAGCTTCCATTATGACCTATAAACAATATAAACATGTTTGGGACACATTTGAGCGAAAACGACACAGTTTTTTTGGATAAAGAAAGGTGACGCCGATACGGTCACTTTTGGTCCGAAAATTTCACGGAAAGCTTTTCGCGCACAAAGCTCTCATTATGACCATTAAACCATATAAACATGTTTGGGACACATTTGAGCGAAAACAACACAATTTTTATGGATAAACAAAGGTGACGCCGATACGGTCACTTTTGGTCCGAAAATTTCACGGAAAGCTTTTCGCGCACAAAGCTCCCATTATGACCTATAAACCATATAAACATGTTTGTGACACATTTGATCGAAAACGACACAGTTTTTGTGGATAAAGAAAGGTGACGCCGATATGGTCAATTTTGGTCCGAAAATGTCACGGAAAGCTTTTCGCGCACAATGCAGCCATTATGACCTATACACCATATAAACATGTTTGGGACACATTTCAGCGAAAACAACACAGTTTTTGTGGATAAAGCAAGGTGACGCCGATATAGTCACTTTTGGTCCGAAAATTTCACGGAAAGCTTTCCATGCACAAAGCTCCCATTATTACCTATAAACCATATAAACATGTTTGGGACACATTTGAGCGAAAACAACACAGTTTTTGTGGATAAAGCAAGGTGATGCCGATATGGTCACTTTTGGTCCAAAAATTTCACGGAAAGCATTTCGCGCACAAAGCTCCCATTATGACCTATAAACAATATAAACATTTTTGGGACACATTTGAGCGAAAACGACACAGTTTTTTTGGATAAAGAAAGGTGACGCCGATACGGTCACTTTTGGTCCGAAAATTTCACGGAAAGCTTTTCGCGCACAAAGCTCACATTATGACCTATAAACCATATAAACATGTTTGGGACACATTTGAGGGAAAACAACACAGTTTTGGTGGATAAACAAAGGTGACGCCGATACGGTCACTTTTGGTCCGAAAATTTCACGGAAAGCTTTTTGCGCACAAAGATCCCATTATGACCTATAAACCATACTAGTGTGAGTCCCGTGCCTTAGGCACGGGTATTTGATTAGAATTTATCGCAATTCATAATATCGATGGTATTTGATTAGGATTTATCGCAACTTATAATATTGATATAGTATTATTTATAATGTTGAAAAAAATATGTTTATAAGTATAAATTAAAAATTATCAACCTTACTAACATCTTCCAATTTAACATTTGGAACCATTGAGAAACCTTCCCCAAAAGGATAAACATTTTTTTCTCTTAAAAGGCTAAACTATTTTAGTTGTTCCCTACACGAACATTACAAGTTCATTGGCAATTTGGCATACAAGTTCATTCACAATTTTTAAATCCTAGATTCACATATGTGTCTTTTAAGTAAATCATAATCCAAACACACGGTTGAACAAAAATCTAATTGTCTGAGATGGGACACATGCATAAAACGGGGAACAAAAGGCAATAAGAAATAGCAGTTCTTACTTATGATTGCAGAGTGAATGGTGGTTATGGATCACTGAGACTAAATTCCATTCATCTTAAAAACTTCATGACAGCTGTTGCATTCTTCAAAAGAGAAAAAAAAACACTTGCTGAGCTTACTCCATCAAGGTTTAACAACATAAATATCCTGAACCAAAAGTGAAAGGGTTGAAAGCAAGACAACCTCGAATCTAATTGCATAGCAAAAACCCCTAACGAACTCGGTACTTCTGCTTTTGTGTCCATAGGACTCCTATGATAGGAGACATGAGGATTTCCATAATAGCCCATTTCACAGTGATAGTGGAGAGTATTGGCTTCTTGAAAATTTCCAGATGAAAGTTTTGATTCAGACCAAACCTTGCTTATTCAACTCCAAGACAAAGGGGCTGCAAAAGAATGATAGAGACTAAAGACTTCCTAATATATTGGTTCAGGGGAGTCGACCAGAGTAAGTGGGTTTGTATCAATCTGCAGTACAGACATTTATACACATGGTTACATGCATACCGGAACTCCCATAGCAATCCTCACAACCAGGCCTTGCAATGGGTGCAAGCTCTAAATCAGATGTATTCAATCATGCTATTCATACAATGGTCAAAAGGATAATTTTCAGGACAGTACATTATCCTGGAGATCTTGACCATTTGCATCTGCTTCACTAAAAAAGGCCAGAGATATTCCAAAATGCCCAAATCAAGTAGAGTGAATAATTCTTCTACAAGTGCACATGAGAATACATACAAAAAAAAATTCTGATTGCAGAAGCAGGGGTATACATTCAAAGTTCATATAGTTGACTTCACATGGACATGAGCAGCTATAGAAGCTACATATTAACGACAAAGAACAAAGTACCACAACTTTCAAGAGATGTGCCTGAACAAAAGATCTTCATGTGACTTCATGTCTGTCACTCAAGTTAATGATTACTGATCACAACAACTCTTTCTCTGTCAAAGCTTATCATCCAGCAGAGCTGATGTTTTTACACCAGCAACCACACCATATGGAAGCTTCAGTATGTTGTAGAGTCATTAAACCATGAAAGATACACTTTTATCTTCCCTGCATGATCCTCCAAGCCAAACACGACGAAATAGAACAGCTGAAAGTTATCAAAAAAAAATAATAGCAATATATACACGGTTGCTAAACCTTTCATTGCCATTATTGCCATTCTATAAGTCATGCTCTAGAAGGAAAATAATTACAGCAGTGCTCATTTATGTGCCCAATACAAAGTACTATTTTCAAGTCACAGGAACTATCATTACAAGTCACTGAAGTCAGAGGAGAGAAGATGAAGATGATCGAAATACTCTTTGGTTGAAACCATAGGGAAAACTTACATGTCAATTGCTGAGCAGCGAGTAAGAACTCCCCTTTCCCTTGTTATTTACTTCCGGAGTGAGAGAAGCTCAAAGTTGCGAATCTGGTCATTGCGGGTGCTTCTTGTTGTGCCTGAAGCGTGAGCTCTTGATGTGGGCCGGGTATCAACCCCCTACTGAAGTCTCTGGGTCGTTGTAGAAAGGTTGTTTCTGGTAGAGGTAAGCCTGCTTGTGCGCGGATTACTACCAGGGTCTCCGGAGGATGTTGGCCAGCTGCTTGAAACTGCAGCTCTTCTGGAGGAGCCACTGAGTCTAGAAGCATTCGCCTTCTCAGAATCAACCTGCTTAAAACAATAAATATGTCCATCAAGACCTATACCTAACCCGACATAGCCAAACATCTGATAGAGATGGGTTCAACTTAGCCCGACACAGATAAGAGAATAAGGGACAGAAAGAAGAGAATGAGTTAGCTCCATAGAAAAAGAAGATATAGACTTTAAAGGTAACAATTTATGCTAGCATACTGCTTTTGAGAGATGATCTTCAACTTCTTTCCTATAATCCGGAAACACATCCAAGTATGCAAGTATACAACTCATTATTTGATGCAATATATAAAAGCATACGAATCCAAGAAACATGCTTGTTATTTACATGCCACAGAATCATCAACTCAATAGACGAATCATTTGCCAAGGCTGGATTAGCTTTAAAAAGAGATAGAACACGCATATCTTTAAACATTTGACATACAAACAAATTTGTTTAAGAGTTACTACTTCCAACCCTTATTATTATATAACTCCATATTATCATAAATCCACCTTCACTGTTGAGTCTTTTTCCAGGAATCATAGTGCTAATGGATGTTACCAGCTAGCCTAAGATAGTTTATGAAATGACCGATCCAATCACTAATCGCTGCTTGCATAACTTCCAAACAAATGTCAGCAATTTTTCATTTATTTTTAATAGTCTTATCCGATCATACTTTTTGCTCTAGCTACATGTTTCAGAATCAATAAGTTTACATGTAGAGTTTCCTTACCAGCAAAACATCCGATCCATATGAAATGCCTCCCTTAACTAACCAACAATATTCCTATATGGATTTGTTCAAAATTTGGGGGGAGGGACTACTCAAACATTCACCAACACTAAAACAACAAAGTGGAAATCTGACATTCCAAGTAAACGTCGACTTTACTGCAGAACCATGATGTGAACTCCTTTGCTATTAGAACTGATCTTTTATCATTTAAGTTCATTCTTATTAGATTGCCTACAAAATTAGTGCTGCACTAAGCCATCAGCTTGACAGCTTCTAACACATCTCACTGCTATCACAATATAGAGAGTATACCTCTCCGACAATTTCTTTATCCAATAGATACCTTCCCAAACAATAGTCTTTTTGTTTTGATCGAATTCCCAAACAATTGTCTAATCCTCAGAAATAATATACAAAGTTTAAGATACAACCTAAAATGTTTACCAAAAAAAATACAACCTAAAATCATCTCAAATGCATTAACAAAACATGATGCAGGCTACCTCATAGGAAATTGCAGACAGTAACTAATGTTTTCACATCAAGCTCTAATTTGTCCAGGTTGTGGCTAAACATTTGCTCACACTTGAAAATTAGTGGATTTGAGAGAAAGGCGATATCAACTCATACCGTGACAATGGAGAGCAATGGCCCAAATATCTCCTCATTCATAATCAAAGCATCTTCCGGGACATCCAGCAATATAGTGGTAGCAATTTTTCTGCCATGTTCAAGTCATTTATTTATATCACTGCTCTTAAACCTAGCTCTCTTGACGTATGGAAAGGGAATTGTAGTGTGAATGCTTACAGTTGAGCTTTGTCCCTTTGTCCTCCGAAGATAATCTTGCCAGAAACTTTATCATCATCCAAAAGCTTTGATAGACGATCAAAGTGGTTAGGACTTACAATGCGAGAGACGTCCTTTGACGACAGTAGGTCTGTCCCGTAAAATTCCTCGACACATTGTTATAAAGCATTCACCTGGATAAAAGCATGTTTTAGTATGAATCACAGTTTGATAGACATTCAAAAGGTTTCACCTTAACAAATTTTCCAAGTCTGGTTAGTTATAATGTGAAAACTTACCAACTTTGAAGCAAATTCCTTGGTAGTTATGATGTGATCAGCAGCAACACAGGTTTGTCCATTGTTGTATCACGTCACATTCACAAGTTTAAAGGGCACAACATTCATAAAGAATGTCTTTTTCCATACAGAAATTAAAAGACGTTAAAATTTGGTTTTCTCTTGTTTCTCTAAGGAAAAAATTGAAAATATAATGTACCTAATCACAAATGAGAGCACAGTGATCATCTGAAATTTCTCCCTAAAGGACCAACGAAGAATAAAGATTAACCAGCAAGACATCACTATAAACACCAGCAAATCAGAATGAAATAAGTGAGACATTGAGCACAATGAGAAAGAATGAGAAAAAAAATATTTTACCCATCAAGACAGTGAGCACAATAAGTGAGACAGTTATTTACATATGAACCAGTAAGATCACAAACAAAGAGAAATTATTTTACCAACTGAAGCAACCAATGAGAAAGAATCAAAGAGAAAGAGAACCATGGCTGATATTAGGATACACGAGCTTTCAAAATAATATAAATTCCCCAAATTGCCGATTGATCAAGTGAACTCAATTTCCATTCCTAGGTAGAACCCAGAAAAAAAAATCAAATCTAAGATTGAAATAAGAGGCAGATATCATACCTTAATCTGATTCAATTTGAAGAGGCTACATTAAATGACGACCTAAAAAAATCAGATTGAACAAATCCAATATCAAAAGTGTAGATTGGTAACAATAGCTAATTGGGAGAGATATACCAGATACAACTTTGGAGGGGAAGATGTATTTGATATAAAGCTTTGGATAGTGATGGAAGAGGTGGAGACAAAGAATTGTGAGGGGAAGATGATGGGGACATCTTAGAATTGGCCTGCAAAGCGGCGTAGAGATGAGCGAAACTCCAAATGTCCACATCCAATTGCAACCTTATAAGGAGTAACATATGGAACCAAATACACTTGAATGCTCTGTGTCTATTAAACCCGATGAGGCAAAGGAAACACACTCAGAATTGTAAGCAGTTCATCATGCAATATTTGCATCTAATAAATTGTGGATGGGGAAGTAATCAATGTCAACCAAGACACCACAATGACAAGATTCTCAAATTAGTCATCCTACATAAAGATCGTATTATAAAAGTTCCTTATTATTTTAAGACTGAGGATCGGCTTCGAGTGATGCAAACTTGACTCCTCAGTGGCTCAGTTACAAATGTACCCTCTTTGAGCCAACTGTTTCCTCATGCCACTATCGCACAAACCTGTTCAACTGTATCTGATTTGGCATGCAGCAAGAATATTAAAAAAAATGAAATATATATAAAGACAAGGCATTGCAGCTACACACATCAACTTAATTTGAAGATATCAAGTATATTACAAACAATGCAAGCCAACTGAAAGTAGGTTATTTTTACCCTAAAAATCAATGGAATCGTTGGCTGTAAATTATTTTACCCATCAAAGCAAACAAAGAGAAAGAACTAATTTTTATTGCACCAGTTTATTGCTTCTATAATCTATAACCATTGCTTTTAAATTTTGAAGAAAGAGGACTATAATAGATCTTAGATGGCAAGCAAAAAATTCAAAAACCCAAACATTGCTAAAAAAGAATGATGAATTGAACAAATATGAAACCAGGAAAGACAAGTTATCTCTCAGGAGCAAAAGTTGGAAGCAGACAAAGAGAAGTAAAGTGAAAAGCTCACTTGCAACAGCAGCGGTGGAGGAATAAACACCAACACCTTCTCCTCCGCCTCTCAGGGCCCTGTCTCATCCGAGGGCTGCAGCGGTAGCAGAGGAGCGTTCTCCACCTCAGCCTCATGTACTGGCGGTTGAATGGGCAGCTTTGTGGGTGACTCGGCCTCCAACTCTGCCAACTTCTACTCATCACTCTCTACGCCACCACCACCTCGATGCCGACAAAGCCCTGTCATTCTTTCCATCACTAATGGTAAGCACTCTTCTTCCTCTCCCCTTCACCTTCTTTCTCTGTCTTCATCTCTCTTAACCTTCTTCCCGCTCTCATCTAAACCCTAAAACCACAAACCACCACCAGAGGCAACAATTACATGAGAACGGGAAGTGAAGAGGGCTTCGCCCAAATCCGGCCATCTCCAAACGACAATAATACCCTCCAATTAAAAAATTTCCTCAATGATCTTCAAGGGGAGGTGGAAGATCGAAGAGTGCGGGCGAGCACAACAGTGAAGTAGGCTCGGATCTGCAGGGTTTGGGGAATCAGTACAGAGATAGTGCACCATAGCTAGATGGTATAGAAGAAAAATACCGATCGGTGGTGGACTGGTGGATAATGGATCCAGGCACCTGAGCCAACCCCCTAAACTCCGGTGCCTAAACTCTGTAGTGGGAGAGAAAGTAGGAAAGAAAGTGGGAGAAGAAAGTGGAACCCGTTAGAATTTACTGATTAACCGTAAAAACGTGGGAAAGAGGGTAGATGATGGGGCAGGGTGACATGGTATAATTAGTTAAACGGACGATTTTTTTATTGGTCCACGTCTACAAGTTAGAAGTGAGAAATGACGAGGTTACGACACGTGGATTCGAGTTCTCTGGTGAAGCCACGTAGGATTGTGCTGCTTTTGCTTTTAGGTGTAGTATAGATAAACATGTTTGGGACGCATTTGAGCGAAAACAACACAGTTTTTGTGGATAAAGAAAGGTGATGCCGATATGGTCAATTTTGGTCCGAAAATTTCACGGAAAGGTTTTCGCGCACAATGCAGTCATTATGACCTATACACCATATAAACATGTTTGGGACACATTTGATCGAAAACGACACAGTTTTTGTGGATAAAGAAAGGTGACGCCGATATGGTCACTTTTGGTCCGAAAATTTCACGGAAAGCTTTTCGCGCACAAAGCTCCCATTGTGACCTATAAACCATATACACATGTTTGGGACACATTTGAGCGAAAACAACACAGTTTTTGTGGATAAACAAAGGTGACGCCGATACGGTCACTTTTGGTCCGAAAATTTCACGGAAAGCTTTTCGCGCACAAAGCTCCCATTATGACCTATAAACCATATAAACATGTTAGGGACACATTTGATCGAAAACGACACAGTTTTTGTGGATAAAGAAAGGTGACGCCGATATGGTCACTTTTGGTCCAAAAATTTCACGGAAAGCTTTTCGCGCACAAAGCTCCCATTGTGACCTATAAACCATATAAACATGTTTGGGACACATTTGAGCGAAAACAACACAGTTTTTGTGGATAAACAAAGGTGACGCCGATACGGTCACTTTTGGTCCGAAAATTTCACGGAAAGCTTTTCGCGCACAAAGCTCCCATTATGACCTATAAACAATATAAACATGTTTGGGACACATTTGAGCGAAAACGACACAATTTTTTTGGATAAAGAAAGGTGACGCCGATACGGTCACTTTTGGTCCGAAAATTTAACGGAAAGCTTTTCGCGCACAAAGCTCACATTATGACCTATAAACCATATAAACATGTTTGGGACACATTTGGGCGAAAACAACACAGTTTTTGTGGATAAACAAAGGTGACGCCGATACGGTCACTTTTGGTCCTAAAATTTCACGGAAAGCTTTTCGCGCACAAAGCTCCCATTATGACCTATAAACCATATAAACATGTTTGTGACACATTTGATCGAAAACGATACAGTTTTTGTGGATAAAGAAAGGTGACGCCGATACGGTCACTTTTGGTCCGAAAATTTCACGGAAAGCTTTTCGCGCACAAAGCTCCCATTATGACCTATAAACCATATAAACATGTTTGTGACACATTTGATCGAAAACGACACAGTTTTTGTGGATAAAGAAAGGTGACGCCGATATGGTCACTTTTGGTCCGAAAATTTCACGGAAAGCTTTTCGCGCACAAAGCTCCCATTATGACCTATAAACCATATAAACATGTTTGTGACACATTTGATCGAAAACGACACAGTTTTTATGGATAAAGAAAGGTGACGCCGATATGGTCACTTTTGGTCCGAAAATTTCACGGAAAGCTTTTCGCGCACAAAGCTCCCATTGTGACCTATAAACCATATAAACATGTTTGGGACACATTTGAGCGAAAACAACACAGTTTTTATGGATAAAGAAAGGTGACGCCGATATGGTCAATTTTGGTCCGAAAATTTCACGGAAAGCTTTTCGCGCACAATGCAGCCATTATGACCTATACACCATATAAACATGTTTGGGACACATTTGAGCGAAAACAACACAGTTTTTGTGGATAAAGAAAGGTGACGCCGATATGGTCACTTTTGGTCCGAAAATTTCGCGGAAAGCTTTTCACGCACAAAGCTCCCATTGTGACCTATAAACCATATAAACATGTTTGGGACACATTTGAGCGAAAACAACACAGTTTTTGTGGATATAAAAAGGTGACGCCGATACGGTCACTTTTGGTCCGAAAATTTCACGGAAAGGTTTTCACGCACAATGCAGCCATTATGACCTATACACCATATAAACATGTTTGGGACACATTTGATCGAAAACGATACAGTTTTTGTGGATAAAGAAAGGTGACGCCGATATGGTCACTTTTGGTCCGAAAATTTCACGGAAAGCTTTTCGCGCACAAAGCTCCCATTGTGAACTATAAACCATATAAACTTGTTTGGGACACATTTGAGCGAAAACAACACAGTTTTTGTGGGTATACAAAGGTGACGCCGATACGGTCACTTTTGGTCCGAAAATTTCACGAAAAGCTTTTCGCGCACAAAGCTCCCATTATGACCTATAAACCATATAAACATGTTTGGGACACATTTGATCGAAAACGACACAGTTTCTGTGGATAAAGAAAGGTGACGCCGATATGGTCACTTTTGGTCCGAATATTTCACGGAAAGCTTTTCGCGCCCAAAGCTCCCATTGTGACCTATAAACCATATAAACATTTTTGGGACACATTTGAGCGAAAACAACACAGTTTTTGTGGATAAACAAAGGTGACGCCGATACGGTCACTTTTGGTCCGAAAATTTCACGGAAAGCTTTTCGCGCACAAAGCTCCCATTATGACCTATAAACAATATAAACATGTTTGGGACACATTTGAGCGAAAACGACACAGTTTTTTTGGATAAAGAAAGGTGACGCCGATACGGTCACTTTTGGTCCGAAAATTTACCGGAAAGCTTTTCGCGCACAAAGCTCACATTATGACCTATAAACCATATAAACATGTTTGGGACACATTTGAGCGAAAACAACACAGTTTTTGTGGATAAACAAAGGTGACGCCGATACGGTCACTTTTGGTCCTAAAATTTCACGGAAAGCTTTTCGCGCACAAAGCTCCCATTATGACCTATAAACCATATAAACATGTTTGTGACACATTTGATCGAAAACGATACAGTTTTTGTGGATAAAGAAAGGTGACGCCGATATGGTCACTTTTGGTCCGAAAATTTCACGGAAAGCTTTTCGCGCACGAAGCTCCCATTATGACCTATAAACCATATAAACATGTTTGTGACACATTTGATCGAAAACGACACAGTTTTTGTGGATAAAGAAAGGTGACGCCGATATGGTCACTTTTGGTCCGAAAATTTCACGGAAAGCTTTTCGCGCACAAAGCTCCCATTGTGACCTATAAACCATATAAACATGTTTGGGACACATTTGAGCGAAAACAACACAGTTTTTGTGGATAAAGAAAGGTGATGCCGATATGGTCACTTTTGGTCCGAAAATTTCGCGGAAAGCTTTTCGCGCACAAAGCTCCCATTGTGACCTATAAACCATATAAACATGTTTGGGACACATTTGAGCGAAAACAACACAGTTTTTGTGGATAAAAAAAGGTGACGCCGATACGATCACTTTTGGTCCGAAAATTTCACGGAAAGGTTTTCGCGCACAATGCAGCCATTATGACCTATACACCATATAAACATGTTTGGGACACATTTGATCGAAAACGATACAGTTTTTGTGGATAAAGAAAGGTGACGCCGATATGGTCACTTTTGGTCCGAAAATTTCACGGAAAGCTTTTCGCGCACAAAGCTCCCATTGTGAACTATAAACCATATAAACATGTTTGGGACACATTTGAGCGAAAACAACACAGTTTTTGTGGGTATACAAAGGTGACGCCGATACGGTCACTTTTGGTCCGAAAATTTCACGAAAAGCTTTTCGCGCACAAAGCTCCCATTATGACCTATAAACCATATAAACATGTTTAGGACACATTTGATCGAAAACGACACAGTTTTTGTGGATAAAGAAAGGTGACGCCGATATGGTCACTTTTGGTCCGAATATTTCACGGAAAGCTTTTCGCGCCCAAAGCTCCCATTGTGACCTATAAACCATATAAACATTTTTGGGACACATTTGAGCGAAAACAACACAGTTTTTGAGGATAAACAAAGGTGACGCCGATACGGTCACTTTTGGTCCGAAAATTTCACGGAAAGCTTTTCGCGCACAAAGCTCCCATTATGACCTATAAACAATATAAACATGTTTGGGACACATTTGAGCGAAAACGACACAGTTTTTTTGGATAAAGAAAGGTGACGCCGATACGGTCACTTTTGGTCCGAAAATTTACCGGAAAGCTTTTCGCGCACAAAGCTCACATTATGACCTATAAACCATATAAACATGTTTGGGACACATTTGAGCGAAAACAACACAGTTTTTGTGGATAAACAAAGGTGACGCCGATACGGTCACTTTTGGTCCTAAAATTTCACGGAAAGCTTTTCGCGCACAAAGCTCCCATTATGACCTATAAACCATATAAACATGTTTGTGACACATTTGATCGAAAACGATACAGTTTTTGTGGATAAAGAAAGGTGACGCCGATATGGTCACTTTTGGTCCGAAAATTTCACGGAAAGCTTTTCGCGCACGAAGCTCCCATTATGACCTATAAACCATATAAACATGTTTGTGACACATTTGATCGAAAACGACACAGTTTTTGTGGATAAAGAAAGGTGACGCCGATATGGTCACTTTTGGTCCGAAAATTTCACGGAAAGCTTTTCGCGCACAAAGCTCCCATTGTGACCTATAAACCATATAAACATGTTTGGGACACATTTGAGCGAAAACAACACAGTTTTTGTGGATAAAGAAAGGTGATGCCGATATGGTCACTTTTGGTCCGAAAATTTCGCGGAAAGCTTTTCGCGCACAAAGCTCCCATTGTGACCTATAAACCATATAAACATGTTTGGGACACATTTGAGCGAAAACAACACAGTTTTTGTGGATAAAAAAAGGTGACGCCGATACGATCACTTTTGGTCCGAAAATTTCACGGAAAGGTTTTCGCGCACAATGCAGCCATTATGACCTATACACCATATAAACATGTTTGGGACACATTTGATCGAAAACGATACAGTTTTTGTGGATAAAGAAAGGTGACGCCGATATGGTCACTTTTGGTCCGAAAATTTCACGGAAAGCTTTTCGCGCACAAAGCTCCCATTGTGAACTATAAACCATATAAACATGTTTGGGACACATTTGAGCGAAAACAACACAGTTTTTGTGGGTATACAAAGGTGACGCCGATACGGTCACTTTTGGTCCGAAAATTTCACGAAAAGCTTTTCGCGCACAAAGCTCCCATTATGACCTATAAACCATATAAACATGTTTAGGACACATTTGATCGAAAACGACACAGTTTTTGTGGATAAAGAAAGGTGACGCCGATATGGTCACTTTTGGTCCGAATATTTCACGGAAAGCTTTTCGCGCCCAAAGCTCCCATTGTGACCTATAAACCATATAAACATTTTTGGGACACATTTGAGCGAAAACAACACAGTTTTTGAGGATAAACAAAGGTGACGCCGATACGGTCACTTTTGGTCCGAAAATTTCACGGAAAGCTTTTCGCGCACAAAGCTCACATTTGACCTATAAACAATATAAACATGTTTGGGACACATTTGAGCGAAAACAACACAGTTTTTGTGGATAAACAAAGGTGACGCCAATACGGTCACTTTTGGTCCGAAAATTTCACGGAAAGCTTTTCGCGCACAAAGCTCCCATTATGACCTATAAACCATATAAACATGTTTGTGACACATTTGATCGAAAACGACACAGTTTTTGTGGATAAAGAAAGGTGACGCCGATATGGTCACTTTTGGTCCGAAAATTTCGCGGAAAGCTTTTCGCGCACAAAGCTCCCATTGTGACCTATAAACCATATAAACATGTTTGGGACACATTTGAGCGAAAACAACACAGTTTTTGTGGATAAAAAAAGGTGACGCCGATATGGTCAATTTTGGTCCGAAAATTTCATGGAAAGCTTTTCGCGCTCAATGCAGCCATTATGACCTATACACCATATAAACATGTTTGGGACACATTTGATCGAAAAAAACACAGTTTTTGTGGATAAAGCAAGGTGACGCCGATATGGTCACTTTTGGTCCGAAAATTTCACGGAAAGCTTTTCGCGCACAAGGCTCCCATTGTGACCTATAAACCATATAAACATGTTTGGGACACATATGAGCGAAAACAACACAGTTTTTGTGGATAAACAAAGGTGACGCCGATACGGTCACTTTTGATCCGAAAATTTCACCGAAAGCTTTTCGCGCACAAAGCTCCCATTGTGACCTATAAACCATATAAACATGTTTGGGACACATTTGAGCGAAAACAACACAGTTTTTATGGATAAACAAAGGTGACGCCGATACGGTCACTTTTGGTCCGAAAATTTCACGGAAAGCTTTTCGCGCACAAAGCTCTCATTATGACCTATAAACAATATAAACATGTTTGGGACACATTTGAGCGAAAACGACACAGTTTTTGTGGATAAAGAAGGGTGACACCGATACGGTCACTTTTGGTCCGAAAATTTCACGGAAAGGTTTTCGCGCACAATGCAGCCATTATGACCTATACACCATATAAACATGTTTGGGACACATTTGATCGAAAACGACACAGTTTTTGTGGATAAAGAAAGGTGACGCCGATATGGTCACTTTTGGTCCGAAAATTTCACGGAAAGCTTTTCGCGCACAAAGCTCCCATTGTGACCTATAAACCATATAAACATGTTTGGGACACATTTGAGCGAAAACAACACAGTTTTTGTGGATAAAGAAAGGTGACGCCGATATGGTCAATTTTGGTCCGAAAATTTCACGGAAAGCTTTTCGCGCACAATGCAGCCATTATGACCTATACACCATATAAACATGTTTGGGACACATTTGAGCGAAAACCACACAGTTTTTGTGGATAAAGCATGGTGACTCCGATATGGTCACTTTTGGTCCGAAAATTTCACGGAAAGCATTTCGCGCACAAAGCTCCCATTATGACCTATAAACAATATAAACATGTTTGGGACACATTTGAGCGAAAACGACACAGTTTTTGTGGATAAAGAAGGGTGACACCGATACGGTCACTTTTCGTCCGAAAATTTCACGGAAAGCTTTTCGCGCACAAAGCTTCCATTGTGACCTATAAACCATATAAACATGTTTGGGACACATTTCTGGGAAAACAACCCAGTTTTGGTGGATAAACAAAGGTGACGCCGATACGGTCACTTTTGGTCCGAAAATTTCACAGAAAGCTTTTTGCGCACAAAGATCCCATTATGACCTATAAACCATATAAACATGTTTGGGATGCATTTGAGCGAAAACAACACAGTTTTTGTGGATAAATAAAGGTGACGCCGATATGGTCATATTTGGTCCGAAAATTTCACGGAAAGGTTTTCGCGCACAATGCAGCCATTATGAACTATACACCATATAAACATGTTTGGGACACATTTGATCGAAAACGACACAGTTTTTGTGGATAAAGAAAGGTGACGCCGATATGGTCACTTTTGGTCCGAAAATTTCACGGAAAGCTTTTCGCGCACAAGGCTCCCATTGTGACCTATAAACCATATAAACATGTTTGGGACACATATGAGCGAAAACAAAACAGTTTTTGTGGATAAACAAAGGTGACGCCGATACGGTCACTTTTGATCCGAAAATTTCACGGAAAGCTTTTCGCGCACAAAGCTCCCATTGTGACCTACAAACCATATAAACATGTTTGGGACACATTTGAGCGAAAATCAACACAGTTTTTATGGATAAACAAAGGTGACGCCGATACGGTCACTTTTGGTCCGAAAATTTCACGGAAAGCTTTTCGCGCACAAAGCTCTCATTATGACCTATAAACAATATAAACATGTTTGGGACACATTTGAGCGAAAACGACACAGTTTTTGTGGATAAAGAAGGGTGACACCGATACGGTCACTTTTGGTCCGAAAATTTCACGGAAAGCTTTTCGCGCACAAAGCTCCCATTATGACCTATAAACCATATAAACATGTTTGTGACACATTTGATCGAAAACGACACAGTTTTTATGGATAAAGAAAGGTGACGCCGATATGGTCACTTTTGGTCCGAAAATTTCACGGAAAGCTTTTCGCGCACAAAGCTCCCATTGTAACCTATAAACCATATAAACATGTATGGGACACATTTGAGCGAAAACAACACAGTTTTTGTGGATAAAAAAAGGTGACGCCGATATGGTCAATTTTGGTCCGAAAATTTCATGGAAAGCTTTTCGCGCTCAATGCAGCCATTATGACCTATACACCACATAAACATGTTTGGGACACATTTGAGCGAAAACAACACAGTTTTTGTGGATAAAGCAAGGTGACGCCGATATGGTCACTTTTGGTCCGAAAATTTCACGGAAAGCTTTTCGCGCACAAGGCTCCCATTGTGACCTATAAACCATATAAACATGTTTGGGACACATATGAGCGAAAACAACACAGTTTTTGTGGATAAACAAAGGTGACGCCGATACGTTAACTTTTGATCCGAAAATTTCACCGAAAGCTTTTCGCGCACAAAGCTCCCATTGTGACCTATAAACCATATAAACATGTTTGGGACACATTTGAGCGAAAACGACACAGTTTTTGTGGATAAAGAAGGGTGACACCGATACGGTCACTTTTGGTCCGAAAATTTCACGGAAAGCTTTTCGCGCACAAAGCTCCCATTATGACCTATAAACCATATAAACATGTTTGTGACACATTTGATCGAAAACGACACAGTTTTTATGGATAAAGAAAGGTGACGCCGATATGGTCACTTTTGGTCCGAAAATTTCACGGAAAGCTTTTCGCGCACAAAGCTCCCATTGTGACCTATAAACCATATAAACATGTATGGGACACATTTGAGCGAAAACAACACAGTTTTTGTGGATAAATAAAGGTGACGCCGATATGGTCAATTTTGGTCCGAAAATTTCACGGAAAGGTTTTCGCGCACAATGCAGCCATTATGAACTATACACCATATAAACATGTTTGGGACACATTTGATCGAAAACGACACAGTTTTTGTGGATAAAGAAAGGTGACGCCGATATGGTCACTTTTGGTCCGAAAATTTCACGGAAAGCTTTTCGCGCACAAGGCTCCCATTGTGACCTATAAACCATATAAACATGTTTGGGACACATATGAGCGAAAACAACACAGTTTTTGTGGATAAACAAAGGTGACGCCGATACGGTCACTTTTGATCCGAAAATTTCACGGAAAGCTTTTCGCGCACAAAGCTCCCATTGTGACCTACAAACCATATAAACATGTTTGGGACACATTTGAGCGAAAACAACACAGTTTTTATGGATAAACAAAGGTGACGCCGATACGGTCACTTTTGGTCCGAAAATTTCACGGAAAGCTTTTCGCGCACAAAGCTCTCATTATGACCTATAAACAATATAAACATGTTTGGGACACATTTGATCGAAAACGACACAGTTTTTGTGGATAAAGAAGGGTGACACCGATACGGTCACTTTTGGTCCGAAAATTTCACGGAAAGGTTTTCGCGCACAATGCAGCCATTATGACCTATAAACCATATAAACATGTTTGGGACACATTTGAGCGAAAACAACACAGTTTTTGTGGATAAAGAAAGGTGACGCCGATATGGTCAATTTTGGTCCGAAAATTTCACGGAAAGCTTTTCGCGCACAATGCAGCCATTATGACCTATACACCATATAAACATGTTTGGGACACATTTGAGCGAAAACCACACAGTTTTTGTGGATAAAGCATGGTGACTCCGATATGGTCACTTTTGGTCCGAAAATTTCACGGAAAGCATTTCGCGTACAAAGCTCCCATTATGACCTATAAACAATATAAACATGTTTGGGACACATTTGAGCGAAAACGACACAGTTTTTGTGGATAAAGAAGGGTGACACCGATACGGTCACTTTTGGTCCGAAAATTTCACGGAAAGCTTTTCGCGCACAAAGCTCCCATTATGACCTATAAACCATATAAACATGTTTGTGACACATTTGATCGAAAACGACACAGTTTTTATGGATAAAGAAAGGTGACGCCGATATGGTCACTTTTGGTCCGAAAATTTCACGGAAAGCTTTTCGCGCACAAAGCTCCCATTGTAACCTATAAACCATATAAACATGTATGGGACACATTTGAGCGAAAACAACACAGTTTTTGTGGATAAAAAAAGGTGACGCCGATATGGTCAATTTTGGTCCGAAAATTTCATGGAAAGCTTTTCGCGCTCAATGCAGCCATTATGACCTATACACCACATAAACATGTTTGGGACACATTTGAGCGAAAACAACACAGTTTTTGTGGATAAAGCAAGGTGACGCCGATATGGTCACTTTTGGTCCGAAAATTTCACGGAAAGCTTTTCGCGCACAAGGCTCCCATTGTGACCTATAAACCATATAAACATGTTTGGGACACATATGAGCGAAAACAACACAGTTTTTGTGGATAAACAAAGGTGACGCCGATACGTTAACTTTTGATCCGAAAATTTCACCGAAAGCTTTTCGCGCACAAAGCTCCCATTGTGACCTATAAACCATATAAACATGTTTGGGACACATTTGAGCGAAAACGACACAGTTTTTGTGGATAAAGAAGGGTGACACCGATACGGTCACTTTTGGTCCGAAAATTTCACGGAAAGCTTTTCGCGCACAAAGCTCCCATTATGACCTATAAACCATATAAACATGTTTGTGACACATTTGATCGAAAACGACACAGTTTTTATGGATAAAGAAAGGTGACGCCGATATGGTCACTTTTGGTCCGAAAATTTCACGGAAAGCTTTTCGCGCACAAAGCTCCCATTGTGACCTATAAACCATATAAACATGTATGGGACACATTTGAGCGAAAACAACACAGTTTTTGTGGATAAATAAAGGTGACGCCGATATGGTCAATTTTGGTCCGAAAATTTCACGGAAAGGTTTTCGCGCACAATGCAGCCATTATGAACTATACACCATATAAACAAGTTTGGGACACATTTGATCGAAAACGACACAGTTTTTGTGGATAAAGAAAGGTGACGCCGATATGGTCACTTTTGGTCCGAAAATTTCACGGAAAGCTTTTCGCGCACAAGGCTCCCATTGTGACCTATAAACCATATAAACATGTTTGGGACACATATGAGCGAAAACAACACAGTTTTTGTGGATAAACAAAGGTGACGCCGATACGGTCACTTTTGATCCGAAAATTTCACGGAAAGCTTTTCGCGCACAAAGCTCCCATTGTGACCTACAAACCATATAAACATGTTTGGGACACATTTGAGCGAAAACAACACAGTTTTTATGGATAAACAAAGGTGACGCCGATACGGTCACTTTTGGTCCGAAAATTTCACGGAAAGCTTTTCGCGCACAAAGCTCTCATTATGACCTATAAACAATATAAACATGTTTGGGACACATTTGATCGAAAACGACACAGTTTTTGTGGATAAAGAAGGGTGACACCGATACGGTCACTTTTGGTCCGAAAATTTCACGGAAAGGTTTTCGCGCACAATGCAGCCATTATGACCTATAAACCATATAAACATGTTTGGGACACATTTGAGCGAAAACAACACAGTTTTTGTGGATAAAGAAAGGTGACGCCGATATGGTCAATTTTGGTCCGAAAATTTCACGGAAAGCTTTTCGCGCACAATGCAGCCATTATGACCTATACACCATATAAACATGTTTGGGACACATTTGAGCGAAAACCACACAGTTTTTGTGGATAAAGCATGGTGACTCCGATATGGTCACTTTTGGTCCGAAAATTTCACGGAAAGCATTTCGCGTACAAAGCTCCCATTATGACCTATAAACAATATAAACATGTTTGGGACACATTTGAGCGAAAACGACAAAGTTTTTGTGGATAAAGAAGGGTGACACCGATACGGTCACTTTTCGTCCGAAAATTTCACGGAAAGCTTTTCGCGCACAAAGCTCCCATTGTGACCTATAAACCATATAAACATGTTTGGGACACATTTCTGGGAAAACAACCCAGTTTTGGTGGATAAACAAAGGTGACGCCGATACGGTCACTTTTGGTCAGAAAATTTCACAGAAAGCTTTTTGCGCACAAAGATCCCATTATGACCTATAAACCATATAAACATGTTTGGGACGCATTTGAGCGAAAACAACACAGTTTTTGTGGATAAATAAAGGTGACGCCGATATGGTCAATTTTGGTCTGAAAATTTCACGGAAAGGTTTTCGCGCACAATGCAGCCATTATGAACTATACACCATATAAACATGTTTGGGACACATTTGATCGAAAACGACACAGTTTTTGTGGATAAAGAAAGGTGACGCCGATATGGTCACTTTTGGTCCGAAAATTTCACGGAAAGCATTTCGCGCACAAAGCTCCCATTGTGACCTATAAACAATATAAACATGTTTGGGACACATTTGAGCGAAAACGACACAGTTTTTGTGGATAAAGAAGGGTGACACCGATACGGTCACTTTTGGTCCGAAAATTTCACGGAAAGCTTTTCGCGCACAAAGCTCCCATTATGACCTATAAACAATATAAACATGTTTGGGACACATTTGAGCGAAAACAACACAGTTTTTGTGGATAAACAAAGGTGACGCCGATACGGTCACTTTTGGTCCGAAAATTTCACGGAAAGCTTTTCGCGCACAAAGCTCCCATTATGACCTATAAACCATATAAACATGTTTGGGACACATTTGAACGAAAACGACACAGTTTTTGTGGATAAAGAAAGGTGACGCCGATATGGTCACTTTTGGTCCGAAAATTTAACGGAAAGCTTTTCGCGCACAAAGCTCCCATTGTGACCTATAAACCATATAAACATGTTTGTGACACATTTGATCGAAAACGACACAGTTTTTGTGGATAAAGAAAGGTGACGCCGATATGGTCACTTTTGGTCCGAAAATTTCACGGAAAGCTTTTCGCGCACAAAGATCATATTATGATCTATACACCTTATAAATTTGTTTGGGACACATTTGAGCGAAAACAAAGTGTTTTTGTGGATAAAGAAAGGTGACGCCGATATGGTCACTTTTGGTCCGAAAATTTCACGGAAAGCTTTTCGCGCACAAAGCTCCCATTATAACCTATAAACCATATAAACATGTTTGGGACACATTTGAGCGAAAACAACACAATTTTTGTGGATAAAGAAAGGTGACGCCGATATGGTCACTTTTGGTCCGAAAATTTCACGGAAAGCTTTTCGCGCACAAAGCTCCCATTATGACCTATAAACCATATATACATGTTTGGGACGCATTTGACCGAAAACAACAGTGTTTTTGTGGATAAAGAAAGGTGACGCCGATATAGTCACTTTTGGTCCGAAAATTTCGCGGAAAGCTTTTCGCGCACAAAGCTCCCATTATGACCTATAAACCATATAAACACGTTTGGGACGCATTTGAGCGAAAACAACACAGTTTTGGTGGATAAAGAAAGGTGACGCCAATATGATCACTTTTTGTCCGAAAATTTCACGGAAAGCTTTTCGCGCACAAAGCTCCCATTATGACCTATAAACCATATAAACATGTTTGGGACACATTTGAGCGAAAACAACACAGTTTTGGTGGATAAAGAAAGGTGACGCCGATATGGTCACTTTTGGTCCGAAAATTTCACGGAAAGCTTTTCGCGTAGAAAGCTCCCATTATGACCTATAAACCATATAAACATCTTTGGGACACATTTGAGCGAAAACAACACAGTTTTGGTGGATAAAGAAAGGTGACGCCGATATGGTCACTTTTGGTCCGAAAATTTCACGGAAAGCTTTTCGCGCACAAAGCTCACATTATGACCGATAAACTATATAAACAGGTTTGAGACGCATTTGAGCGAAAACAATACAGTTTTGGTGGATAAAGAAAGGTGACGCCGATATGGTCACTTTTTGTCCGAAATTTTCACGGAAAGCTTTTCGCGCACAAAGCTCTCATTATGACCTATAAACCATATAAACATTTTTGGGACACATTTGAGCGAAAACAACACATTTTTTGTGGATAAAGAAAGGTGACGCCGATATGGTCACTTTTGGTCCGAAAATTTCACGGAAAGCTTATCGCGCACAAAGCTCCCATTATGACCTATATACCATATGAACATGTTTGGGACGCATTTGTGCGAAAACAACACAGTTTTTGTGGATAAAGAAAGGTGACGCCGATATGGTTACTTTTGGTCCGAAAATTTCACGAAAAGCTTTTCGCGCACAAAGCTCACATTATGACCTATAAACCATATAACATGTTTGGGACGCATTTGAGCGAAAACAACACAGTTTTTGTGGATAAGGAAAGGTGACGCCGATATGGTCACTTTTGTTCCGAAAATTTCACGGAAAGCTTTTCGCGCACAAAGCTCACATTATAATCTATACACCTTATAAACATGTTTGGGACACATTTGAGGGAAAACATTATTGTTTTTGTGGATAAAGAAAGGTGACGCCGATATGGTCACTTTTGGTCCGAAAATTTCACGGAAAGCTTTTCGCGCACAAAGCTCCCATTATGACCTATAAACCAAATAAACATGATTGGGACACATTTGAGCGAAAACAACACCGTTTTTGCGGATAAATAAAGGTGACGCCGATATGGTCACTTTTGTTCCGAAAATTTCACGGAAAGCTTTTCGCGCACAAAGATCACATTATGATCTATACACCTTATAAATTTGTTTGGGACACATTTGAGCGAAAACAAAGTGTTTTTGTGGATAAAGAAAGGTGACGCCGATATGGTCACTTTTGGTCCGAAAATTTCACGGAAAGCTTTTCGCGCACAAAGCTCCCATTATAACCTATAAACCATATAAACATGTTTGGGACACATTTGAGCGAAAACAACACAATTTTTGTGGATAAAGAAAGGTGACGCCGATATGGTCACTTTTGGTCCGAAAATTTCACGGAAAGCTTTTCATGCACAAAGCTCCCATTATGACCTATAAACCATATATACATGTTTGGGACGCATTTGAGCGAAAACAACAGTGTTTTTGTGGATAAAGAAAGGTGACGCCGATACGGTCACTTTTGGTCCGAAAATTTCGCGGAAAGCTTTTCGCGCACAAAGCTCCCATTATGACCTATAAACCATATAAACACGTTTGGGACGCATTTGAGCGAAAACAACACAGTTTTGGTGGATAAAGAAAGGTGACGCCAATATGATCACTTTTGGTCCGAAAATTTCACGGAAAGCTTTTCGCGCACAAAGCTCCCATTATGACCTATAAACCATATAAACATGTTTGTGACACATTTGATCGAAAACGACACAGTTTTTGTGGATAAAGAAAGGTGACGCCGATATGGTCACTTTTGGTCCGAAAATTTCACGGAAAGCTTTTCGCGCACAAAGCTCCCATTGTGACCTATAAACCATATAAACATGTTTGGGACACATTTGAGCGAAAACAACACAGTTTTGGTGGATAAAGAAAGGTGACGCCGATATGGTCACTTTTGGTCCGAAAATTTCACGGAAAGCTTTTCGCGCACAAAGCTCACATTATGACCGATAAACTATATAAACAGGTTTGAGACGCATTTGAGCGAAAACAATACAGTTTTGGTGGATAAAGAAAGGTGACGCCGATATGGTCACTTTTTGTCCGAAATTTTCTCGGAAAGCTTTTCGCGCACAAAGCTCTCATTATGACCTATAAACCATATAAACATTTTTGGGACACATTTGAGCGAAAACAACACATTTTTTGTGGATAAAGAAAGGTGACGCCGATATGGTCACTTTTGGTCCGAAAATTTCACGGAAAGCTTTTCGCGCACAAAGAACACATTATGACCTATAAACCATATAACATGTTTGGGACGCATTTGAGCGAAAACAACACAGTTTTTGTGGATAAGGAAAGGTGACGCCGATATGGTCACTTTTGTTCCGAAAATTTCACGGAAAGCTTTTCGCGCACAAAGCTCACATTATAATCTATACACCTTATAAACATGTTTGGGACACATTTGAGGGAAAACATTATTGTTTTTGTGGATAAAGAAAGGTGACGCCGATATGGTCACTTTTGGTCCGAAAATTTCACGGAAAGCTTTTCGCGCACAAAGCTCCCATTATGACCTATAAACCAAATAAACATGATTGGGGTTCATTTGAGCGAAAACAACACAGTTTTTGCGGATAAATAAAGGTGACGCCGATATTGTCACTTTTGTTCCGAAAATTTCACGGAAAGCTTTTCGCGCACAAAGCTCACATTATGATCTATACACATTATAAACATGTTTGGGACACATTTGACCGAAAACAACAGTGTGTTTGTGGATAAAGAAAGGTGACCCCGATATAGTCACTTTTGGTCCGAAAATTTCACGGAAAGCTTTTCGCGCACAAAGCTCATATTATGACCTATAAACCATATAAACACGTTTGGGACACATTTGAGGGAAAACAACACAGTTTTGGCGGATAAATAAAGGTGACGCCGATATGGTCACTTTTGGTCCGAAAATTTCACGGAAAGCTTTTCGCGCACAAAGCTCACATTATGACCTATAAACAATATAAACATGTTTGGGACACATTTGAGCGAAAACAACACAATTTTTGTGGATAAAAAAAGGTGACGCCGATATGGTCAATTTTGGTCCGAAAATTTCATGGAAAGCTTTTCGCGCTCAATGCAGCCATTATGACCTATACACCATATAAACATGTTTGGGACACATTTGAGCGAAAACAACACAGTTTTTGTGGATAAAGAAAGGTGACGCCGATATGGTCACTTTTGGTCCGAAAATTTCGCGGAAATCTTTTCGCGCACAAAGCTCTCATTGTGACCTATAAACCATATAAACATGTTTGGGACACATTTGAGCGAAAACAACACAGTTTTTGTGGATAAAAAAAGGTGACGCCGATATGGTCAATTTTGGTCCGAAAATTTCATGGAAAGCTTTTCGCGCTCAATGCAGCCATTATGACCTATACACCATATAAACATGTTTGGGACACATTTGAGCGAAAACAACACAGTTTTTGTGGATAAAGCAAGGTGACGCCGATATGGTCACTTTTGGTCCGAAAATTTCACGGAAAGCTTTTCGCGCACAAGGCTCCCATTGTGACCTATAAACCATATAAACATGTTTGGGACACATATGAGCGAAAACAACACAGTTTTTGTGGATAAACAAAGGTGACGCCGATACGGTCACTTTTGATCCGAAAATTTCACGTAAAGCTTTTCGCGCACAAAGCTCCCATTGTGACCTATAAACCATATAAACATGTTTGGGACACATTTGAGCGAAAACAACACAGTTTTTATGGATAAACAAAGGTGACGCCGATACGGTCACTTTTGGTCCGAAAATTTCACGGAAAGCTTTTCGCGCACAAAGCTCTCATTATGACCTATAAACAATATAAACATGTTTGGGACACATTTGAGCGAAAACGACACAGTTTTTGTGGATAAAGAAGGGTGACACCGATACGGTCACTTTTGATCCGAAAATTTCACGGAAAGCTTTTCGCGCACAAAGCTCCCATTGTGACCTATAAACCATATAAACATGTTTGGGACACATTTGAGGGAAAACAACCCAGTTTTGGTGGATAAACAAAGGTGACGCCGATACGGTCACTTTTGGTCCGAAAATTTCACGGAATGCTTTTTGCGCACAAAGATCCCATTGTGACCTATAAACCATATAAACATTTTTCGGACACATTTGAGCGAAAACAACACAGTTTTTGTGGATAAACAAAGGTGACGCCGATACGGTCACTTTTGGTCCGAAAATTTCACGGAAAGCTTTTTGCGCACAAAGATCCCATTATGACCTATAAACCATATAAACATGTTTGGGACGCATTTGAGCGAAAACAACACAGTTTTTGTGGATAAAGAAAGGTGACGCCGATATGGTCAATTTTGGTCCGAAAATTTCACGGAAAGGTTTTCGCGCACAATGCAGCCATTATGACCTATACACCATATAAACATGTTTGGGACACATTTGATCGAAAACGACACAGTTTTTGTGGATAAAGAAAGGTGACGCCGATATGGTCACTTTTGGTCCGAAAATTTCACGGAAAGCTTTTCGCGCACAAAGCTCCCATTGTGACCTATAAACCATATAAACATGTTTGGGACACATTTGAGCGAAAACAACACAGTTTTTGTGGATAAAGAAAGGTGACGCCTATATGGTCAATTTTGGTCCGAAAATTTCACGGAAAGCTTTTCGCGCACAATGCAGCCATTATGACCTATACACCATATAAACATGTTTGGGACACATTTGAGCGAAAACCACACAGTTTTTGTGGATAAAGCATGGTGACTCCGATATGGTCACTTTTGGTCCGAAAATTTCACGGAAAGCATTTCGCGCACAAAGCTCCCATTATGACCTATAAACAATATAAACATGTTTGGGACACATTTGAGCGAAAACGACACAGTTTTTGTGGATAAAGAAGGGTGACACCGATACGGTCACTTTTCGTCCGAAAATTTCACGGAAAGCTTTTCGCGCACAAAGCTCCCATTGTGACCTATAAACCATATAAACATGTTTGGGACACATTTCTGGGAAAACAACCCAGTTTTGGTGGATAAACAAAGGTGACGCCGATACGGTCACTTTTGGTCCGAAAATTTCACAGAAAGCTTTTTGCGCACAAAGATCCCATTATGACCTATAAACCATATAAACATGTTTGGGACGCATTTGAGCGAAAACAACACAGTTTTTGTGGATAAAGAAAGGTGACGCCGATATAGTCAATTTTGGTCCGAAAATTTCACGGAAAGCTTTTCGCGCACAATGCAGCCATTATGACCTATACACCATATAAACATGTTTGGGACACATTTGATCGAAAACGACACAGTTTTTGTGGATAAAGAAAGGTGACGCCGATATGGTCACTTTTGGTCCGAAAATTTCACGGAAAGCTTTTCGCGCACAAGGCTCCCATTGTGACCTATAAACCATATAAACATGTTTGGGACACATATGAGCGAAAACAACACAGTTTTTGTGGATAAACAAAGGTGACGCCGATACGGTCACTTTTGATCCGAAAATTTCACGGAAAGCTTTTCGCGCACAAAGCTCCCATTGTGACCTATAAACCATATAAACATGTTTGGGACACATTTGAGCGAAAACAACACAGTTTTTATGGATAAACAAAGGTGACGCCGATACGGTCACTTTTGGTCCGAAAATTTCACGGAAAGCTTTTCGCGCACAAAGCTCTCATTATGACCTATAAACAATATAAACATGTTTGGGACACATTTGAGCGAAAACGACACAGTTTTTGTGGATAAAGAAGGGTGACACCGATACGGTCACTTTTGGTCCGAAAATTTCACGGAAAGCTTTTCGCGCACAAAGCTCCCATTATGACCTATAAACCATATAAACATGTTTGTGACACATTTGATCGAAAACGACACAGTTTTTGTGGATAAAGAAAGGTGACGCCGATATGGTCACTTTTGGTCCGAAAATTTCACGGAAAGCTTTTCGCGCACAAAGCTCCCATTGTGACCTATAAACCATATAAACATGTTTGGGACACATTTGAGCGAAAACAACACAGTTTTTGTGGATAAAGAAAGGTGACGCCGATATGGTCAATTTTGGTCCGAAAATTTCACGGAAAGCTTTTCGCGCACAATGCAGCCATTATGACCTATAAACCATATAAACATGTTTGGGACACATTTGAGCGAAAACCACACAGTTTTTGTGGATAAAGCATGGTGACTCCGATATGGTCACTTTTGGTCCGAAAATTTCACGGAAAGCATTTCGCGCACAAAGCTCCTATTATGACCTATAAACAATATAAACATGTTTGGGACACATTTGAGCGAAAACGACACAGTTTTTGTGGATAAAGAAGGGTGACACCGATACGGTCACTTTTGGTCCGAAAATTTCACGGAAAGCTTTTCGCGCACAAAGCTCCCATTGTGACCTATAAACCATATAAACATGTTTGGGACGCATTTGAGCGAAAACAACACAGTTTTTGTGGAAAAAGAAAGGTGACGCCGATATGGTCAATTTTGGTCCGAAAATTTCACGGAAAGGTTTTCGCGCACAATGCAGCCATTATGACCTATACACCATATAAACATGTTCGGGACACATTTGATCGAAAACGACACAGTTTTTGTGGATAAAGAAAGGTGACGCCGATATGGTCACTTTTGGTCCGAAAATTTCACGGAAAGCTTTTCGCGCACAAGGCTCCCTTTGTGACCTATAAACCATATAAACATGTTTGGGACACATATGAGCGAAAACAACACAGTTTTTGTGGATAAAGAAAGGTGACGCCGATATGGTCACTTTTGGTCCGAAAATTTCACGGAAAGCTTTTCGCGCACAAAGCTCCCATTGTGACCTATAAACCATATAAACATGTTTGGGACACATTTGAGCGAAAACAACACAGTTTTGGTGGATAAAGAAAGGTGACGCCGATATGGTCACTTTTGGTCCGAAAATTTCACGGAAAGCTTTTCGCGCACAAAGCTCACATTATGACCGATAAACTATATAAACAGGTTTGAGACGCATTTGAGCGAAAACAATACAGTTTTGGTGGATAAAGAAAGGTGACGCCGATATGGTCACTTTTTGTCCGAAATTTTCTCGGAAAGCTTTTCGCGCACAAAGCTCTCATTATGACCTATAAACCATATAAACATTTTTGGGACACATTTGAGCGAAAACAACACATTTTTTGTGGATAAAGAAAGGTGACGCCGATATGGTCACTTTTGGTCCGAAAATTTCACGGAAAGCTTTTCGCGCACAAAGAACACATTATGACCTATAAACCATATAACATGTTTGGGACGCATTTGAGCGAAAACAACACAGTTTTTGTGGATAAGGAAAGGTGACGCCGATATGGTCACTTTTGTTCCGAAAATTTCACGGAAAGCTTTTCGCGCACAAAGCTCACATTATAATCTATACACCTTATAAACATGTTTGGGACACATTTGAGGGAAAACATTATTGTTTTTGTGGATAAAGAAAGGTGACGCCGATATGGTCACTTTTGGTCCGAAAATTTCACGGAAAGCTTTTCGCGCACAAAGCTCCCATTATGACCTATAAACCAAATAAACATGATTGGGGTTCATTTGAGCAAAAACAACACAGTTTTTGCGGATAAATAAAGGTGACGCCGATATTGTCACTTTTGTTCCGAAAATTTCACGGAAAGCTTTTCGCGCACAAAGCTCACATTATGATCTATACACATTATAAACATGTTTGGGACACATTTGACCGAAAACAACAGTGTGTTTGTGGATAAAGAAAGGTGACCCCGATATAGTCACTTTTGGTCCGAAAATTTCACGGAAAGCTTTTCGCGCACAAAGCTCATATTATGACCTATAAACCATATAAACACGTTTGGGACACATTTGAGGGAAAACAACACAGTTTTGGCGGATAAATAAAGGTGACGCCGATATGGTCACTTTTGGTCCGAAAATTTCACGGAAAGCTTTTCGCGCACAAAGCTCACATTATGACCTATAAACAATATAAACATGTTTGGGACACATTTGAGCGAAAACAACACAATTTTTGTGGATAAAAAAAGGTGACGCCGATATGGTCAATTTTGGTCCGAAAATTTCATGGAAAGCTTTTCGCGCTCAATGCAGCCATTATGACCTATACACCATATAAACATGTTTGGGACACATTTGAGCGAAAACAACACAGTTTTTGTGGATAAAGAAAGGTGACGCCGATATGGTCACTTTTGGTCCGAAAATTTCGCGGAAATCTTTTCGCGCACAAAGCTCCCATTGTGACCTATAAACCATATAAACATGTTTGGGACACATTTGAGCGAAAACAACACAGTTTTTGTGGATAAAAAAAGGTGACGCCGATATGGTCAATTTTGGTCCGAAAATTTCATGGAAAGCTTTTCGCGCTCAATGCAGCCATTATGACCTATACACCATATAAACATGTTTGGGACACATTTGAGCGAAAACAACACAGTTTTTGTGGATAAAGCAAGGTGACGCCGATATGGTCACTTTTGGTCCGAAAATTTCACGGAAAGCTTTTCGCGCACAAGGCTCCCATTGTGACCTATAAACCATATAAACATGTTTGGGACACATATGAGCGAAAACAACACAGTTTTTGTGGATAAACAAAGGTGACGCCGATACGGTCACTTTTGATCCGAAAATTTCACGTAAAGCTTTTCGCGCACAAAGCTCCCATTGTGACCTATAAACCATATAAACATGTTTGGGACACATTTGAGCGAAAACAACACAGTTTTTATGGATAAACAAAGGTGACGCCGATACGGTCACTTTTGGTCCGAAAATTTCACGGAAAGCTTTTCGCGCACAAAGCTCTCATTATGACCTATAAACAATATAAACATGTTTGGGACACATTTGAGCGAAAACGACACAGTTTTTGTGGATAAAGAAGGGTGACACCGATACGGTCACTTTTGATCCGAAAATTTCACGGAAAGCTTTTCGCGCACAAAGCTCCCATTGTGACCTATAAACCATATAAACATGTTTGGGACACATTTGAGGGAAAACAACCCAGTTTTGGTGGATAAACAAAGGTGACGCCGATACGGTCACTTTTGGTCCGAAAATTTCACGGAATGCTTTTTGCGCACAAAGATCCCATTGTGACCTATAAACCATATAAACATTTTTGGGACACATTTGAGCGAAAACAACACAGTTTTTGTGGATAAACAAAGGTGACGCCGATACGGTCACTTTTGGTCCGAAAATTTCACGGAAAGCTTTTTGCGCACAAAGATCCCATTATGACCTATAAACCATATAAACATGTTTGGGACGCATTTGAGCGAAAACAACACAGTTTTTGTGGATAAAGAAAGGTGACGCCGATATGGTCAATTTTGGTCCGAAAATTTCACGGAAAGGTTTTCGCGCACAATGCAGCCATTATGACCTATACACCATATAAACATGTTTGGGACACATTTGATCGAAAACGACACAGTTTTTGTGGATAAAGAAAGGTGACGCCGATATGGTCACTTTTGGTCCGAAAATTTCACGGAAAGCTTTTCGCGCACAAAGCTCCCATTGTGACCTATAAACCATATAAACATGTTTGGGACACATTTGAGCGAAAACAACACAGTTTTTGTGGATAAAGAAAGGTGACGCCTATATGGTCAATTTTGGTCCGAAAATTTCACGGAAAGCTTTTCGCGCACAATGCAGCCATTATGACCTATACACCATATAAACATGTTTGGGACACATTTGAGCGAAAACCACACAGTTTTTGTGGATAAAGCATGGTGACTCCGATATGGTCACTTTTGGTCCGAAAATTTCACGGAAAGCATTTCGCGCACAAAGCTCCCATTATGACCTATAAACAATATAAACATGTTTGGGACACATTTGAGCGAAAACGACACAGTTTTTGTGGATAAAGAAGGGTGACACCGATACGGTCACTTTTCGTCCGAAAATTTCACGGAAAGCTTTTCGCGCACAAAGCTCCCATTGTGACCTATAAACCATATAAACATGTTTGGGACACATTTCTGGGAAAACAACCCAGTTTTGGTGGATAAACAAAGGTGACGCCGATACGGTCACTTTTGGTCCGAAAATTTAACAGAAAGCTTTTTGCGCACAAAGATCCCATTATGACCTATAAACCATATAAACATGTTTGGGACGCATTTGAGCGAAAACAACACAGTTTTTGTGGATAAAGAAAGGTGACGCCGATATAGTCAATTTTGGTCCGAAAATTTCACGGAAAGCTTTTCGCGCACAATGCAGCCATTATGACCTATACACCATATAAACATGTTTGGGACACATTTGATCGAAAACGACACAGTTTTTGTGGATAAAGAAAGGTGACGCCGATATGGTCACTTTTGGTCCGAAAATTTCACGGAAAGCTTTTCGCGCACAAGGCTCCCATTGTGACCTATAAACCATATAAACATGTTTGGGACACATATGAGCGAAAACAACACAGTTTTTGTGGATAAACAAAGGTGACGCCGATACGGTCACTTTTGATCCGAAAATTTCACGGAAAGCTTTTCGCGCACAAAGCTCCCATTGTGACCTATAAACCATATAAACATGTTTGGGACACATTTGAGCGAAAACAACACAGTTTTTATGGATAAACAAAGGTGACGCCGATACGGTCACTTTTGGTCCGAAAATTTCACGGAAAGCTTTTCGCGCACAAAGCTCTCATTATGACCTATAAACAATATAAACATGTTTGGGACACATTTGAGCGAAAACGACACAGTTTTTGTGGATAAAGAAGGGTGACACCGATACGGTCACTTTTGGTCCGAAAATTTCACGGAAAGCTTTTCGCGCACAAAGCTCCCATTATGACCTATAAACCATATAAACATGTTTGTGACACATTTGATCGAAAACGACACAGTTTTTGTGGATAAAGAAAGGTGACGCCGATATGGTCACTTTTGGTCCGAAAATTTCACGGAAAGCTTTTCGCGCACAAAGCTCCCATTGTGACCTATAAACCATATAAACATGTTTGGGACACATTTGAGCGAAAACAACACAGTTTTTGTGGATAAAGAAAGGTGACGCCGATATGGTCAATTTTGGTCCGAAAATTTCACGGAAAGCTTTTCGCGCACAATGCAGCCATTATGACCTATAAACCATATAAACATGTTTGGGACACATTTGAGCGAAAACCACACAGTTTTTGTGGATAAAGCATGGTGACTCCGATATGGTCACTTTTGGTCCGAAAATTTCACGGAAAGCATTTCGCGCACAAAGCTCCTATTATGACCTATAAACAATATAAACATGTTTGGGACACATTTGAGCGAAAACGACACAGTTTTTGTGGATAAAGAAGGGTGACACCGATACGGTCACTTTTGGTCCGAAAATTTCACGGAAAGCTTTTCGCGCACAAAGCTCCCATTGTGACCTATAAACCATATAAACATGTTTGGGACGCATTTGAGCGAAAACAACACAGTTTTTGTGGAAAAAGAAAGGTGACGCCGATATGGTCAATTTTGGTCCGAAAATTTCACGGAAAGGTTTTCGCGCACAATGCAGCCATTATGACCTATACACCATATAAACATGTTCGGGACACATTTGATCGAAAACGACACAGTTTTTGTGGATAAAGAAAGGTGACGCCGATATGGTCACTTTTGGTCCGAAAATTTCACGGAAAGCTTTTCGCGCACAAGGCTCCCTTTGTGACCTATAAACCATATAAACATGTTTGGGACACATATGAGCGAAAACAACACAGTTTTTGTGGATAAACAAAGGTGACGCCGATACGGTCACTTTTGGTCCGAAAATTTCACGGAAAGCTTTTCGCGCACAAAGCTCCCATTATGACCTATAAACCATATAAACATGTTTGGGACACATTTGAGCGAAAACAACACAGTTTTTGTGGATAAACAAAGGTGACGCCGATACGTTCACTTTTGGTCCGAAAATTTCACGGAAAGCTTTTCGCGCACAAAGCTCCCATTGTGACCTATAAACCATATAAACATGTTTGGGACACATTTGAGCGAAAACAACACAATTTTTGTGGATAAAGAAAGGTGACGCCGATATGGTCAATTTTGGTCCGAAAATTTCACGGAAAGCTTTTCGCGCACAATGCAGCCATTATGACCTATACACCATATAAACATGTTTGGGACACATTTGAGCGAAAACAACACAGTTTTTGTGGATAAAGCAAGTGACGCCGATATAGTCACTTTTGGTCCGAAAATTTCACGGAAAGCTTTCCATGCACAAAGCTCCCATTATTACCTATAAACCATATAAACATGTTTGGGACACATTTGAGCGAAAACGACACATTTTTTGTGGATAAAGAAGGGTGACACCGATACGGTCACTTTTGGTCCGAAAATTTCACGGAAAGCTTTTCGCGCACAAAGCTCTCATTGTGACCTATAAACCATATAAACATGTTTGGGACACATTTGAGGGAAAACAAACCAGTTTTGGTGGATAAACAAAGGTGACGCCGATACGGTCACTTTTGGTCCGAAAATTTCACGGAAAGATTTTTGCGCACAAAGATCCCATTATGACCTATAAACCAAATAAACTTGTTTGGGACGCATTTGAGCGAAAACAACACAGTTTTTGTGGATAAAGAAAGGTGACGCCGATATGGTCAATTTTGGTCCGAAAATTTCACGGAAAGCATTTCGCGCACAAAGCTCCCGTTGTGACCTATAAACCATATAAACATGTTTGGGACACGTTTGAGCGAAAACGACACAGTTTTTGTGGATAAAGAAAGGTGACGCCGATACGGTCACTTTTGGTCCGAAAATTTCACGGAAAGCTTTTCGCGCACAAAGCTCCCATTGTGACCTATAAACCATATATAAACATGTTTGGGACACATTTGAGCGAAAACAACACAGTTTTTGTGGATAAACAAAGGTGACGCCGATACGGTCACTTTTGGTCCGAAAATTTCACGGAAAGCTTTTCGCGCACAAAGCTACCTTTATGACCTATAAACATTATAAACATGTTTGGGACACATTTGAGCGAAAACGACACAGTTTTTTTGGATAAAGAAAGGTGACGCCGATACGGTCACTTTTGGTCCGAAAATTTCACGGAAAGCTTTTCGCGCACAAAGCTCCCATTATGACCTATAAACCATATAAACATGTTTGGGACACATTTGAGCGAAAACAACACAGTTTTTGTGGATAAACAAAGTGACGCCGATAGGGTCACTTTTGGTCCGAAAATTTCACGGAAAGCTTTTCACGCACAAAGCTCCCATTATGACCTATAAACCATATAAACATGTTTGTGACACATTTGATCGAAAACGACACAGTTTTTGTGGATAAAGAAAGGTGACGCCGATATGGTCACTTTTGGTCCGAAAATTTCACGGAAAGCTTTTCGCGCACAAAGATCCCATTGTGACCTATAAACCATATAAACATGTTTGGGACACATTTGAGCGAAAACAACACAGTTTTTGTGGATAAAGAAAGGTGACGCCGATATGGTCACTTTTGGTCCGAAAATTTCACGGAAAGCTTTTCGCGCACATAGCTCCCATTGTGACCTATAAACCATATAAACATGTTTGGGACACATTTGAGCGAAAACAACACAGTTTTTGTGGATAAAGAAATTGACGCCGATATGGTCACTTTTGGTCCGAAAATTTCACGGAAAGCTTTTCGCGCACAAAGCTCCCATTGTGACCTATAAACCATATAAACATGTTTGGGACACATTTGAGCGAAAACAACACAGTTTTTATGGATAAAGAAAGGTGACGCCGATATGGTCACTTTTGGTCCGAAAATTTCACGGAAAGCTTTTCGCGCACAAAGCTCCCATTGTGACCTATAAACCATATAAAAATGTTTGGGACACGTTTGAGCGAAAACGACACAGTTTTGGTGGATAAAGAAAGGTGACGCCGATATGGTCAGTTTTGGTTCGAAAATTTCACGGAAAGCTTTTCGCGCACAAAGCTCCCATTGTGACCTATAAACCATATAAACATGTTTGGGACATGTATGAGCGAAAACGACACAGTTTTGGTGGATAAAGAAAGGTGACGCCGATATGGTCACTTTTGGTCTGCAAATTTCACGGAAAGGTTTTCGCGCACAATGCAGTCATTATGACCTATACACCATATAAACATGTTTGGGACACATTTGATCGAAAACGACACAGTTTTTGTGGATAAAGAAAGGTGACGCCGATATGGTCACTTTTGGTCCGAATATTTAACGGAAAGCTTTTCGCGCCCAAAGCTCCCATTGTGACCTATAAACCATATAAACATGTTTTGGACACATTTGAGCGAAAACAACACAGTTTTTGTGGATAAACAAAGGTGACGCTGATACGGTCACTTTTGGTGCGAAAATTTCACGGAAAGCTTTTCGCGCACAAAGCTCACATTATGACCTATAAACCATATAAACATGTTTGGGACACATTTGATCGAAAACAACACAGTTTTTGTGGATAAAGAAAGGTGACGCCGATATGGTCACTTATGGTCCGAAAATTTCACGGAAAGCTTTTCGCGCACAAAGCTCACATTGTGACCTATAAACCATATAAACATGTTTGGGACACATTTGAGCGAAAACAACACAGTTTTTGTGGATAAAGAAAGGTGACGCCGATATGGTCAATTTTGGTCCGAAAATTTCACGGAAAGCTTTTCGCGCACAATGCAGCCATTATGACCTATACACCATATAAACATGTTTGGGACACATTTGAGCGAAAACAACACAGTTTTTGTGGATAAAGAAATTGACGCTGATTTGGTCACTTTTGGTCCGAAAATTTCACGGAAAGCTTTTCGCGCACAAAGCTCCCATTGTGACCTATAAACCATATAAACATGTTTGGGACACATTTGAGCGAAAACAACACAGTTTTTGTGGATAACGAAAGGTGACGCCGATATGGTCACTTTTGGTCCGAAAATTTCACGGAAAGATTTTCGCGCACATAGCTCCCATTGTGACCTATAAACCATATAAACATGTTTGGGACACATTTGAGCGAAAACAACACAGTTTTTGTGGATAAAGAAAGGTGATGCCGATATAGTCACTTTTGGTCCGAAAATTTCACGGAAAGCTTTTCGCGCACAATGCAGCCATTATGACCTATACACCATATAAACATTTTTGGGACACATTTGAGCGAAAACAACACAGTTTTTGTGGATAAAGCAAGGTGACTCCCATATGGTCACTTTTGGTCCGAAAATTTCACGGAAAGAATTTCGCGCACAAAGCTCCCATTATGATCTATAAACAATATAAATATGTTTGGGACACATTTGAGCGAAAACAACACAGTTTTTGTGGATAAAGAAGGGTGACACCGATACGGTCACTTTTGGTCCGAAAATTTCACGGAAAGCTTTTCGCGCACAAAGCTCTCATTGTGACCTATAAACCATATAAACATGTTTGGGACACATTTGAGGGAAAACAACCCAGTTTTGGTGGATAAACAAAGGTGACGCCGATACGGTCACTTTTGGTCCAAAAAATTCACGGAAAGCTTTTTGCGCACAAAGATCCCATTATGACTTATAAACCATATAAACATGTTTGGGACGCATTAGAGCGAAAACAACACAGTTTTTGTGGATAAAGAAAGGTGACGGCGATATGGTCAATTTTGGTCCGAAAATTTCACGGAAAGGTTTTCGCGCACAATGCAGCCATTATGACCTATAAACCATATAAACATGTTTGGGACACATTTGATCGAAAATGACACAGTTTTTGTGGATAAAGAAAGGTGATGCCGATATGGTCTCTTTTGGTCCGAAAATTTCACGGAAAGCTTTTCGCGCACAATGCAGCCATTATGACCTATACACCATATAAACATGTTTGGGACACATTTGAGCGAAAACAACACAGTTTTTGTGGATAAAGAAATTGACGCCGATATGGTCACTTTTGGTCCGAAAATTTTACGGGAAGCTTTTCGCGCACAAAGCTCCCATTGTGACCTATAAACCATATAAACATGTTTGGGACACATTTGAGCGAAAACAACACAGTTTTTGTGGATAAAGAAAGGTGACGCCGATATGGTCACTTTTGGTCCGAAAATTTCACGGAAAGCTTTTCGCGCACATAGCTCCCATTGTGACCTATAAACCATATAAACATGTTTGGGACACATTTGAGCGAAAACAACACAGTTTTTGTGGATAAAGAAAGGTGACGCCGATATAGTCACTTTTGGTCCGAAAATTTCACGGAAAGCTTTTCGCGCACAATGCAGCCATTATGACCAATACACCATATAAACATGTTTGGGACACATTTGAGCGAAAACAACACAGTTTTTGTGGATAAAGCAAGGTGACTCCCATATGGTCACTTTTGGTCCGAAAATTTCACGGAAAGAATTTCGCGCACAAAGCTCCCATTATGACCTATAAACAATATAAACATGTTTGGGACACATTTGAGCGAAAACGACACAGTTTTTGTGGATAAAGCAAGGTGACTCCCATATGGTCACTTTTGGTCCGAAAATTTCACGGAAAGCTTTTCGCGCACAAAGCTCCCATTGTGACCTATAAACCATATAAACATGTTTGGGACACATTTGAGGGAAAACAACCCAGTTTTTGTGGATAAACAAAGGTGACGCCGATACGGTCACTTTTGGTCCAAAAATTTCACGGAAAGCATTTTGCGCACAAAGATCCCATTATGACTTATAAACCATATAAACATGTTTGCGACGCATTAGAGCAAAAACAACACAGTTTTTGTGGATAAAGAAAGGTGACGCCGATATGGTCAATTTTGGTCCGAAAATTTCACGGAAAGGTTTTCGCGCACAATGCAGCCATTATGACCTATACACCATATAAACATGTTTGGGACACATTTGATCGAAAATGACACAGTTTTTGTGGAGAAAGAAAGGTGACGCCGATATGGTCTCTTTTGGTCCGAAAATTTCACGGAAAGTTTTTCGCGCACAAAGCTCCCATTGTGACCTATAAACCATATAAACATGTTTGGGACACATTTGAGCGAAAACAACACAGTTTTGGTGGATAAACAAAGCTGATGCCGATACGGTCACTTTTGGTCCAAAAATTTCACGGAAAGCTTTTTGCGCACAAAGATCCCATTATGACCTATAAACCATATAAACATGTTTGGGACGCATTTGAGCGAAAACAACACAGTTTTTGTGGATAAAGAAAGGTGACGCCGATATGGTCAATTTTGGTCCGAAAATTTCACGGAAAGGTTTTCGCGCACAATGCAGCCATTATGACCTATACACCATATAAACATGTTTGGGACACATTTGATCGAAAACGACCCAGTTTTTGTGGATAAAGAAAGGTGACGCCGATATGGTCACTTTTGGTCCGAAAATTTCACGGAAAGCTTTTCGCGCACAAAGCTCCCATTGTGACCTATAAACCATATAAACATGTTTGGGACACATTTGAGCGAAAAAACCACAGTTTTTGTGGATAAACAAAGGTGACGCCGATACGGTCACTTTTGGTCCGAAAATTTCACGGAAAGCTTTTCGCGCACAAAGCTCCCATTATGACCTATAAACCATAGAAACATGTTTGGGACACATTTGATCGAAAACGACACAGTTTTTGTGGATAAAGAAAGGTGACGCCGATATGGTCACTTTTGGTCCGAAAATTTCACGGAAAGCTTTTCGCGCACAAAGCTCCCATTGTGACCTATAAACCATATAAACATGTTTGGGACAAATTTAAGCGAAAACAACACAGTTTTTGTGGATAAACAAAGGTGACGCCGATACGGTCACTTTTGGTCCGAAAATTTCACAGAAAGCTTTTCGCGCACAAAGCTCCCATTGTGACCTATAAACCATATAAACATGTTTGGGACAAATTTAAGCGAAAACAACACAGTTTTTGTGGATAAACAAAGGTGACGCCGATACGGTCAATTTTGGTCCAAAAATTTCACGGAAAGCTTTTTGCGCACAAAGATCCCATTATGACCTATAAACCATATAAACATGTTTGGGACGCATTTGAGCGAAAACAACACAGTTTTTGTGGATAAAGAAAGGTGACGCCGATATGGTCAATTTTGGTCCGAAAATTTCACGGAAAGGTTTTCGCGCACAATGCAGCCATTATGACCTATACACCATATAAACATGTTTGGGACACATTTGATCGAAAACGACACAGTTTTTGTGGATAAAGAAAGGTGACGCCGATATGGTCACTTTTGGTCCGAAAATTTCACGGAAAGCTTTTCGCGCACAAAGCTCCCATTATGACCTATAAACCATATTAACATGTTTGTGACACATTTGATCGAAAACGACACAGTTTTTGTGGATAAAGAAAGGTGACGCCGATATGGTCAATTTTGGTCCGAAAATTTCACGGAAAGCTTTTCGCGCACATTGCAGCCATTATGACCTATACACCATATAAACATGTTTGGGACACATTTGAGGGAAAACAACACAGTTTTTGTGGATAAAGCAAGGTGACGCCGATATAGTCACTTTTGGTCCGAAAATTTCACGGAAAGCTTTCCATGCACAAAGCTCCCATTATTACCTATAAACCATATAAACATATTTGGGACACATTTGAGCGAAAACAACACTGTTTTTGTGGATAAAGCAAGGTGACTCCGATATGGTCACTTTTGTTCCGAAAATTTCACGGAAAGCATTTCGCGCACAAAGCTTCCATTATGACCTATAAACAATATAAACATGTTTGGGACACATTTGAGCGAAAACGACACATTTTTTGTGGATAAAGAAGGGTGACACCGATACGGTCACTTTTGGTCCGAAAATTTCACGGAAAGCTTTTCGCGCACAAAGCTCCTATTGTGACCTATAAACCATATAAACATGTTTGGGACAAATTTAAGCGAAAACAACACAGTTTTTGTGGATAAACAAAGGTGACGCCGATACTTTCACTTTTGGTCCGAAAATTTCACGGAAAGCTTTTCGCGCACAAAGCTCCCATTATGACCTATAAACAATATAAACATGTTTGGGACACATTTGAGCGAAAACGACACAGTTTTTTTGGATAAATAAAGGTGACGCCGATACGGTTACTTTTGGTCTGAAATTTTCACGGAAAGCTTTTCGCGCACAAAGCTCCCATTATGACCTATAAACCATATAAACATGTTTGGGACACATTTGAGCGAAAACAACACAGTTTTTGTGGATAAACAAAGGTGACGCCGATACGGTCACTTTTGGTCCGAAAATTTCACGGAAAGCTTTTCGCGCACAAAGCTCCCATTATGACCTATAAACCATATAAACATGTTTGTGACACATTTGATCGAAAACGACACAGTTTTTGTGGATAAAGAAAAGTGACGCCGATACGGTCACTTTTGGTCCGAAAATTTCACGGAAAGCTTTTCGGACACAAAGCTCCCATTGTGACCTATAAACCATATAAACATGTTTGGGACACATTTGAGCGAAAACAACACAGTTTTTGTGGATAAAGAAAGGTGACGCCGATATGGTCAATTTTGGTCCGAAAATTTCACGGAAAGGTTTTTGCGCACAATGCAGCCATTAGGACCTATACACCATATAAACATGTTTGGGACACATTTGATCGAAAATGACACAGTTTTTGTGGATAAAGAAAGGTGACGCCGATATGGTCTCTTTTGGTCCGAAAATTTCACGGAAAGTTTTTCGCGCACAAAGCTCCCATTGTGACCTATAAACCATATAAACATGTTTGGGACACATTTGAGCGAAAACAACACAGTTTTGGTGGATAAACAAAGCTGATGCCGATACGGTCACTTTTGGTCCAAAAATTTCACGGAAAGCTTTTTGCGCACAAAGATCCCATTATGACCTATAAACCATATAAACATGTTTGGGACGCATTTGAGCGAAAACAACACAGTTTTTGTGGATAAAGAAAGGTGACGCCGATATGGTCAATTTTGGTCCGAAAATTTCACGGAAAGGTTTTCGCGCACAATGCAGCCATTATGACCTATACACCATATAAACATGTTTGGGACACATTTGATCGAAAACGACCCAGTTTTTGTGGATAAAGAAAAGTGACGCCGATATGGTCACTTTTGGTCCGAAAATTTCACGGAAAGCTTTTCGCGCACAAAGCTCCCATTGTGACCTATAAACCATATAAACATGTTTGGGACACATTTGAGCGAAAAAACCACAGTTTTTGTGGATAAACAAAGGTGACGCCGATACGGTCACTTTTGGTCCGAAAATTTCACGGAAAGCTTTTCGCGCACAAAGCTCCCATTATGACCTATAAACCATAGAAACATGTTTGGGACACATTTGATCGAAAACGACACAGTTTTTGTGGATAAAGAAAGTTGACGCCGATATGGTCACTTTTGGTCCGAAAATTTCACGGAAAGCTTTTCGCGCACAAAGCTCCCATTGTGACCTATAAACCATATAAACATGTTTGGGACAAATTTAAGCGAAAACAACACAGTTTTTGTGGATAAACAAAGGTGACGCCGATACGGTCACTTTTGGTCCGAAAATTTCACAGAAAGCTTTTCGCGCACAAAGCTCCCATTGTGACCTATAAACCATATAAACATGTTTGGGACAAATTTAAGCGAAAACAACACAGTTTTTGTGGATAAACAAAGGTGACGCCGATACGGTCAATTTTGGTCCAAAAATTTCACGGAAAGCTTTTTGCGCACAAAGATCCCATTATGACCTATAAACCATATAAACATGTTTGGGACGCATTTGAGCGAAAACAACACAGTTTTTGTGGATAAAGAAAGGTGACGCCGATATGGTCAATTTTGGTCCGAAAATTTCACGGAAAGGTTTTCGCGCACAATGCAGCCATTATGACCTATACACCATATAAACATGTTTGGGACACATTTGATCGAAAGCGACACAGTTTTTGTGGATAAAGAAAGGTGACGCCGATATGGTCACTTTTGGTCCGAAAATTTCATGGAAAGCTTTTCGCGCACAAAGCTCTCATTGTGACCTATAAACCATATAAACATGTTTGGGACACATTTGAGCGAAAAAAACACAGTTTTTGTGGATAAACAAAGGTGACGCCGATACGGTCACTTTTGGTCCGAAAATTTCACAGAAAGCTTTTCGCGCACAAAGCTCCCATTATGACCTATAAACAATATAATCATGTTTGGGACACATTTGAGCGAAAACGACACAGTTTTTTTGGATAAAGAAAGGTGACGCCGATACGGTCACTTTTGGTCCGAAAATTTCACGGAAAGCTTTTCGCGCACAAAGCTCCCATTATGACCTATAAACCATATAAACATGTTTGGAACACATTTGAGCGAAAACAACACAGTTTTTGTGGATAAACAAAGGTGACGCCGATACGGTCAGTTTTGGTCCGAAAATTTCACGGAAAGCTTTTCGCGCACAAAGCTCCCATTATGACCTATAAACCATATTAACATGTTTGTGACACATTTGATCGAAAACGACACAGTTTTTGTGGATAAAGAAAGGTGACGCCGATATGGTCAATTTTGGTCCGAAAATTTCACGGAAAGCTTTTCGCGCACATTGCAGCCATTATGACCTATACACCATATAAACATGTTTGGGACACATTTGAGGGAAAACAACACAGTTTTTGTGGATAAAGCAAGGTGACGCCGATATAGTCACTTTTGGTCCGAAAATTTCACGGAAAGCTTTCCATGGACAAAGCTCCCATTATTACCTATAAACCATATAAACATATTTGGGACACATTTGAGCGAAAACAACACTGTTTTTGTGGATAAAGCAAGGTGACTCCGATATGGTCACTTTTGTTCCGAAAATTTCACGGAAAGCATTTCGCGCACAAAGCTTCCATTATGACCTATAAACAATATAAACATGTTTGGGACACATTTGAGCGAAAACGACACATTTTTTGTGGATAAAGAAGGGTGACACCGATACGGTCACTTTTGGTCCGAAAATTTCACGGAAAGCTTTTCGCGCACAAAGCTCCTATTGTGACCTATAAACCATATAAACATGTTTGGGACAAATTTAAGCGAAAACAACACAGTTTTTGTGGATAAACAAAGGTGACGCCGATACTTTCACTTTTGGTCCGAAAATTTCACGGAAAGCTTTTCGCGCACAAAGCTCCCATTATGACCTATAAACAATATAAACATGTTTGGGACACATTTGAGCGAAAACGACACAGTTTTTTTGGATAAATAAAGGTGACGCCGATACGGTTACTTTTGGTCTGAAAATTTCACGGAAAGCTTTTCGCGCACAAAGCTCCCATTATGACCTATAAACCATATAAACATGTTTGGGACACATTTGAGCGAAAACAACACAGTTTTTGTGGATAAACAAAGGTGACGCCGATACGGTCACTTTTGGTCCGAAAATTTCACGGAAAGCTTTTCGCGCAGAAAGCTCCCATTATGACCTATAAACCATATAAACATGTTTGTGACACATTTGATCGAAAACGACACAGTTTTTGTGGATAAAGAAAAGTGACGCCGATACGGTCACTTTTGGTCCGAAAATTTCACGGAAAGCTTTTCGGACACAAAGCTCCCATTGTGACCTATAAACCATATAAACATGTTTGGGACACATTTGAGCGAAAACAACACAGTTTTTGTGGATAAAGAAAGGTGACGCCGATATGGTCAATGTTGGTCCGAAAATTTCACGGAAAGCTTTTCGCGCACAATGCAGCCATTATGACCTATACACCATATAAACATGTTTGGGACACATTTGAGGGAAAACAACACAGTTTTTGTGGATAAAGCAAGGTGACGCCGATATAGTCACTTTTGGTCCGAAAATTTCACGGAAAGCTTTCCATGCACAAAGCTCCCATTATTACCTATAAACCATATAAACATGTTTGGGACACATTTGAGCGAAAACAACACAGTTTTTGTGGATAAAGCAAGGTGACTCCGATATGGTCACTTTTGTTCCGAAAATTTCACGGAAAGCATTTCGCGCACAAAGCTCCCATTATGACCTATAAACAATATAAACATGTTTGGGACACATTTCAGCGAAAACGACACATTTTTTGTGGATAAAGAAGGGTGACACCGATACGGTCACTTTTGGTCCGAAAATTTAACGGAAAGCTTTTCGCGCACAAAGCTCCCATTGTGACATATAAACCATATCAACATGTTTGGGACACATTTGACAGAAAACAACCCAGTTTTGGTGGATAAACAAAGGAGACGCCGATACGGTCACTTTTGGTCCGAAAATTTCACGGAAAGCTTTTTGCGCACAAAGATCCCATTATGACATATAAACCATATAAACATGTTCGGGACGCATTTGAGCGAAAACATCACAGTTTTTGTGGATAAAGAAAGGTGACGATATGGTCACTTTTGGTCCGAAAATTTCACGGAAAGCATTTCGCGCACAAAGCTCCCGTTGTGACCTATAAACCATAGAAACATGTTTGGGACACGTTTGAGCGAAAACGACACAGTTTTGGTGGATAAAGAAAGGTGACGCCGATATGGTCACTTTTGGTCCGAAAATTTCACGGAAAGCTTTTCGCGCACAAAGCTCCCATTGTGACCTATAAACCATATAAACATGTTTGGGACACGTTTGAGCGAAAACGACACAGTTTTGGTGGATAAAGAAAGGTGACGCCGATATGGTCACTTTTGGTCCGAAAATTTCACGGAAAGCTTTTCGCGCACAAAGCTCCCATTGTGACCTATAAACCATATAAACATGTTTGGGACACATTTGAGCGAAAACAACACAGTTTTTGTGGATAAACAAAGGTGACGCCGATATAGTCACTTTTGGTCCGAAAATTTCACGGAAAGCTTTTCGCGCACAATGCAGCCATTATGACCTATACACCATATAAACATGTTTGGGACACATTTGAGCGAAAACAACACAGTTTTTGTGGATAAAGCAAGGTGACTCCCATATGGTCACTTTTGGTCCGAAAATTTCACGGAAAGAATTTCGCGCACAAAGCTCCCATTATGACCTATAAACAATATAAACATGTTTGGGACACATTTGAGCGAAAACGACACAGTTTTTGTGGATAAAGCAAGGTGACTCCCATATGGTCACTTTTGGTCCGAAAATTTCACGGAAAGCTTTTCGCGCACAAAGCTCCCATTGTGACCTATAAACCATATAAACATGTTTGGGACACATTTGAGGGAAAACAACCCAGTTTTGGTGGATAAACAAAGGTGACGCCGATACGGTCACTTTTGGTCCGAAAATTTCACGGAAAGCTTTTTGCGCACAAAGATCCCATTATGACCTATAAACCATATAAACATGTTTGGGACGCATTTGAGCGAAAACAACACAGTTTTTGTGGATAAACAAAGGTGACGCCGATACGGTCACTTTTGGTCCGAAAATTTCACGGAATGCTTTTCGCGCACAAAGCTCACATTATGACCTATAAACAATATAAACATGTTTGGGACACATTTGAGCGAAAACGACACAGTTTTTTTGGATAAAGAAAGGTGACGCCGATACGGTCACTTTTGGTCCGAAAATTTCACGGAAAGTTTTTCGCGCACAAAGCTCCCATTATGACCTATAAACCATATAAACATGTTTGGGACACATTTGAGCGAAAACAACACTGTTTTTGTGGATAAACAAAGGTGACGCCGATACGGTCAGTTTTGGTCCGAAAATTTCACGGAAAGCTTTTCGCGCACAAAGCTCCCATTATGACCTATAAACCATATTAACATGTTTGTGACACATTTGATCGAAAACGACACAGTTTTTGTGGATAAAGAAAGGTGACGCCGATATGGTCAATTTTGGTCCGAAAATTTCACGGAAAGCTTTTCGCGCACAATGCAGCCATTATGACCTATACACCAAATAAACATGTTTGGGACACATTTGAGGGAAAACAACACAGTTTTTGTGGATAAAGCAAGGTGACGCCGATATAGTCACTTTTGGTCCGAAAATTTCACGGAAAGCTTTCCATGCACAAAGCTCCCATTATTACCTATAAACCATATAAACATGTTTGGGACACATTTGAGCGAAAACAACACAGTTTTTGTGGATAAAGCAAGGTGACTCCGATATGGTCACTTTTGTTCCGAAAATTTCACGGAAAGCATTTCGCGCACAAAGCTCCCATTATGACCTATAAACAATATAAACATGTTTGGGACACATTTGAGCGAAAACGACACATTTTTTGTGGATAAAGAAGGGTGACACCGATACGGTCACTTTTGGTCCGAAAATTTCACGGAAAGCTTTTCGCGCACAAAGCTCCTATTGTGACCTATAAACCATATAAACATGTTTGGGACAAATTTAAGCGAAAACAACACAGTTTTTGTGGATAAACAAAGGTGACGCCGATACGGTCACTTTTGGTCCGAAAATTTCACGGAAAGCTTTTCGCGCACAAAGCTCCCATTATGACCTATAAACAATATAAACATGTTTGGGACACATTTGAGCGAAAACGACACAGTTTTTTTGGATAAAGAAAGGTGACGCCGATACGGTCACTTTTGGTCCGAAAATTTCACGGAAAGCTTTTCGCGCACAAAGCTCCCATTATGACCTATAAACAATATAAACATGTTTGGGACACATTTGAGTGAAAACGACACAGTTTTTTTGGATAAAGAAAGGTGACGCCGATATGGTCACTTTTGGTCCGAAAATTTCACGGAAAGCTTTTCGCGCACAAAGCTCCCATTATGACCTATAAACCATATAAACATGTTTGGGACACATTTGAGCGAAAACAACACAGTTTTTGTGGATAAACAAAGGTGACGCCGATACGGTCACTTTTGGTCCGAAAATTTCACGGAAAGAATTTCGCGCACAAAGCTCCCATTATGACCTATAAACAATATAAACATATTTGGGACACATTTGAGCGAAAACGACACAGTTTTTGTGGATAAAGAAGGGTGACACCGATACGGTCACTTTTGGTCCGAAATTTTCACGGAAAGCTTTTCGCGCACAAAGCTCCCATTGTGACCTATAAACCATATAAACATGTTTGGGACACATTTGAGGGAAAACAACCCAGTTTTGGTGGATAAACAAAGGTGACGCCGATACGGTCACTTTTGGTCCGAAAATTTCACGGAAAGCTTTTTGCGCACAAAGATCCCATTATGACCTATAAACCATATAAACATGTTTGTGACGCATTTGAGCGAAAACAACACAGTTTTTGTGGATAAAGAAAGGTGACGCCGATATGGTCAATTTTGGTCCGAAAATTTCACGGAAAGCTTTTCGCGCACAATGCAGCCATTATGACCTATACAACATATAAACATGTTTGGGACACATTTGATCGAAAACGACACAGTTTTTGTGGATAAAGAAAGGTGACGCCGATATGGTCACTTTTGGTCCGAAAATTTCACGGAAAGCTTTTCGTGCACAAAGTTCCCATTCTGACCTATAAACCATATAAACATGTTTGGGACATATTTGAGCGAAAACAACACAGTTTTTGTGGATAAACAAAGGTGACGCCGATACGGTCAGTTTTGGTCCGAAAATTTCACGGAAAGCTTTTCGCGCACAAAGCTCCCATTATGACCTATAAACCATATTAACATGTTTGTGACACATTTGATCGAAAACGACACAGTTTTTGTGGATAAAGAAAGGTGACGCCGATATGGTCAATTTTGGTCCGAAAATTTCACGGAAAGCTTTTCGCGCACAATGCAGCCATTATGACCTATACACCAAATAAACATGTTTGGGACACATTTGAGGGAAAACAACACAGTTTTTGTGGATAAAGCAAGGTGACGCCGATATAGTCACTTTTGGTCCGAAAATTTCACGGAAAGCTTTCCATGCACAAAGCTCCCATTATTACCTATAAACCATATAAACATGTTTGGGACACATTTGAGCGAAAACAACACAGTTTTTGTGGATAAAGCAAGGTGACTCCGATATGGTCACTTTTGTTCCGAAAATTTCACGGAAAGCATTTCGCGCACAAAGCTCCCATTATGACCTATAAACAATATAAACATGTTTGGGACACATTTGAGCGAAAACGACACATTTTTTGTGGATAAAGAAGGGTGACACCGATACGGTCACTTTTGGTCCGAAAATTTCACGGAAAGCTTTTCGCGCACAAAGCTCCTATTGTGACCTATAAACCATATAAACATGTTTGGGACAAATTTAAGCGAAAACAACACAGTTTTTGTGGATAAACAAAGGTGACGCCGATACGGTCACTTTTGGTCCGAAAATTTCACGGAAAGCTTTTCGCGCACAAAGCTCCCATTATGACCTATAAACAATATAAACATGTTTGGGACACATTTGAGCGAAAACGACACAGTTTTTTTGGATAAAGAAAGGTGACGCCGATACGGTCACTTTTGGTCCGAAAATTTCACGGAAAGCTTTTCGCGCACAAAGCTCCCATTATGACCTATAAACAATATAAACATGTTTGGGACACATTTGAGCGAAAACGACACAGTTTTTTTGGATAAAGAAAGGTGACGCCGATATGGTCACTTTTGGTCCGAAAATTTCACGGAAAGCTTTTCGCGCACAAAGCTCCCATTATGACCTATAAACCATATAAACATGTTTGGGACACATTTGAGCGAAAACAACACAGTTTTTGTGGATAAACAAAGGTGACGCCGATACGGTCACTTTTGGTCCGAAAATTTCACGGAAAGAATTTCGCGCACAAAGCTCCCATTATGACCTATAAACAATATAAACATATTTGGGACACATTTGAGCGAAAACGACACAGTTTTTGTGGATAAAGAAGGGTGACACCGATACGGTCACTTTTGGTCCGAAATTTTCACGGAAAGCTTTTCGCGCACAAAGCTCCCATTGTGACCTATAAACCATATAAACATGTTTGGGACACATTTGAGGGAAAACAACCCAGTTTTGGTGGATAAACAAAGGTGACGCCGATACGGTCACTTTTGGTCCGAAAATTTCACGGAAAGCTTTTTGCGCACAAAGATCCCATTATGACCTATAAACCATATAAACATGTTTGTGACGCATTTGAGCGAAAACAACACAGTTTTTGTGGATAAAGAAAGGTGACGCCGATATGGTCAATTTTGGTCCGAAAATTTCACGGAAAGCTTTTCGCGCACAATGCAGCCATTATGACCTATACAACATATAAACATGTTTGGGACACATTTGATCGAAAACGACACAGTTTTTGTGGATAAAGAAAGGTGACGCCGATATGGTCACTTTTGGTCCGAAAATTTCACGGAAAGCTTTTCGTGCACAAAGTTCCCATTCTGACCTATAAACCATATAAACATGTTTGGGACATATTTGAGCGAAAACAACACAGTTTTTGTGGATAAACAAAGGTGACGCCGATACGGTCACTTTTGGTCCGAAAATTTCACGGAATGCTTTTCGCGCACAAAGCTCACATTATGACCTATAAACAATATAAACATGTTTGGGACACATTTGAGCGAAAACGACACAGTTTTTTTTGATAAAGATATGTGACGCCGATACGGTCACTTTTGGTCCGAAAATTTCACGGAATGTTTTTCGCGCACAAAGCTCCCATTATGACCTATAAACCATATAAACATGTTTGGGACACATTTGAGCGAAAACAACACAGTTTTTGTGGATAAACAAAGGTGACGCCGATATGGTCACTTTTGGTCCGAAAATTTCACGGAAAGCTTTTCGCGCACAAAGCTCCCATTGTGACCTATAAACCATATAAACATGTTTGGGACACATTTGAGCGAAAACAACACAGTTTTTGTGGATAAACAAAGGTGACGCCGATACGGTCACTTTTGGTCCGAAAATTTCACGGAAAGCTTTTCGCGCACAAAGCTCCCATTATGACCTATAAACAATATAAACATGTTTGGGACACATTTGAGCGAAAACGACACAATTTTTTTGGATAAAGAAAGGTGACGCCGATACGGTCACTTTTGGTCCGAAAATTTCACGGAAAGCTTTTCGCGCACAAAGCTCCCATTATGACCTATAAACCATATAAACATGTTTGGGACACATTTGAGCGAAAACAACACAGTTTTTGTGGATAAACAAAGGTGACGCCGATACGGTCACTTTTGGTCCGAAAATTTCACGGAAAGCTTTTCGCGCACAAAGCTCCCATTATGACCTATAAACCATATAAACATGTTTGTGACACATTTGATCGAAAACGACACAGTTTTTGTGGATAAAGAAAGGTGACGCCGATATGGTCACTTTTGGTCCGAAAATTTCACGGAAAGATTTTCGCGCACAAAGCTCCCATTGTGACCTATAAACCATATAAACATGTTTAGGACACATTTGAGCGAAAACAACACAGTTTTTGTGGATAAAGAAAGGTGACGCCGATATGGTCAATTTTGGTCCGAAAATTTCACGGAAAGCTATTCGCGCACAAAGCTTCCATTATGACCTATAAACAATATAAACATGTTTTGGACACATTTGAGCGAATACGACACAGTTTTTGTGGATAAAGAAGGGTGACACCGATACGGTCACTTTTGGTCCGAAATTTTCACGGAAAGCTTTTCGCGCACAAAGCTCCCATTGTGACCTGTAAACCATATAAACATGTTTGGGACACATTTGAGGGAAAACAACCCAGTTTTGGTGGATAAACAAAGGTGACGCCGATACGGTCACTTTTGGTCCGAAAATTTCACGGAAAGCTTTTTGCGCACAAAGATCCCATTATGACCTATAAACCATATAAACATGTTTGGGACGCATTTGAGCGAAAACAACACAGTTTTTGTGGATAAAGAAAGGTGACGCCGATATGGTCAATTTTGGTCCGAAAATTTCACGGAAAGATTTTCGCGCACAATGCAGCCATTATGACCTATACACCATATAAACATGTTTATGACACATTTGATCGAAAACGACACAGTTTTTGTGGATAAAGAAAGGTGACGCCGATATGGTCACTTTTGGTCCGAAAATTTCACGGAAAGCTTTTCGCGTACAAAGTTCCCATTGTGACCTATAAACCATATAAACATGTTTGGGACACATTTGAGGGAAAACAACCCAGTTTTGGTGGATAAACAAAGGTGACGCCGATACGGTCACTTTTGGTCCGAAAATTTCACGGAAAGCTTTTTGCGCACAAAGATCCCATTATGACCTATAAACCATATAAACATGTTTGGGATGCATTTGAGCGAAAACAACACAGTTTTTGTGGATAAAGAAAGGTGACGCCGATATGGTCAATTTTGGTCCGAAAATTTCACGGAAAGCTTTCCGCGCACAAAGCTCCCATTATGACCTATAAACAATATAAACATGTTTGGGACACATTTGAGCGAAAACGACACAGTTTTTTTGGATAAAGAAAGGTGACGCCGATACGGTCACTTTTGGTCCGAAAATTTCACGGAAAGCTTTTCGCGCACAAAGCTCCCATTATGACCTATAAACAATATAAACATGTTTGGGACACATTTGAGCGAAAACGACACAGTTTTTTGTGGATAAAGAAGGGTGACACCGATACGGTCACTTTTGGTCCGAAAATTTCACGGAAAGCTTTTCGCGCACAAAGCTCCTATTGTGACCTATAAACCATATAAACATATTTGGGACAAATTTAAGCGAAAACAACACAGTTTTTGTGGATAAACAAAGGTGACGCCGATACGGTCACTTTTGGTCCGAAAATTTCACGGAAAGCTTTTCGCGCACAAAGCTCCCATTATGACCTATAAACAATATAAACATGTTTGGGACACATTTGAGCGAAAACGACACAGTTTTTTTGGATAAAGAAAGGTGACGCCGATACGGTCACTTTTGGTACGAAAATTTCAAGGAAAGCTTTTCGCGCACAAAGCTCCCATTATGACCTATAAACAATATAAACATGTTTGGGACACATTTGAGCGAAAACGACACAGTTTTTTTGGATAAAGAAAGGAGACGCCGATACGGTCACTTTTGGTCCGAAAATTTCACGGAAAGCTTTTCGCGCACAAAGCTCCCATTATGACCTATAAACCATATAAACATGTTTGGGACACATTTGAGCGAAAACAACACAGTTTTTGTGGATAAACAAAGGTGACGCCGATACGGTCCCTTTTGGTCCGAAAATTTCACGGAAAGAATTTCGCGCACAAAGCTCCCATTATGACCTATAAACAATATAAACATATTTGGGACACATTTGAGCGAAAACGACACAGTTTTTGTGGATAAAGAAAGGTGACGCCGATATGGTCAATTTTGGTCCGAAAATTTCACGGAAAGCTTTTCGCGCACAAAGCTCCCATTATGACCTATAAACAATATAAACATGTTTGGGACACATTTGAGCGAAAACGACACATTTTTTGTGGATAAAGAAGGGTGACACCGATACGGTCACTTTTGGTCCGAAAATTTCACGGAAAGCTTTTCGCGCACAAAGCTCCTATTGTGACCTATAAACCATATAAACATGTTTGGGACAAATTTAAGCGAAAACAACACAGTTTTTGTGGATAAACAAAGGTGACGCCGATACGGTCACTTTTGGTCCGAAAATTTCACGGAAAGCTTTTCGCGCACAAAGCTCCCATTATGACCTATAAACCATATAAACATGTTTGGGACACATTTGAGCGAAAACAACACAGTTTTTGTGGATAAACAAAGGTGATGCCGATACGGTCACTTTTGGTCCGAAAATTTCACGGAAAGAATTTCGCGCACAAAGCTCCCATTATGACCTATAAACAATATAAAAATATTTGGGACGCATTTGAGCGAAAACGACATAGTTTTTGTGGATAAAGAAGGGTGACACCGATACGGTCACTTTTGGTCCGAAATTTTCACGGAAAGCTTTTCGCGCACAAAGCTCCCATTGTGACCTATAAACCATATAAACATGTTTGGGACATATTTGAGGGAAAACAACCCAGTTTTGGTTGATAAACAAAGGTGACGCCGATTCGGTCACTTTTGGTCCGAAAATTTCACGGAAAGCTTTTTGCGCACAAAGATCCCATTATGACCTATAAACCATATAAACATGTTTGGGACGCATTTGAGCGAAAACAACACAGTTTTTGTGGATAAAGAAAGGTGACGCCGATATGGTTAATTTTGGTCCGAAAATTTCACGGAAAGCTTTTCGCGCACAATGCAGCCATTATGACCTATACAACATATAAACATGTTTGGGACACATTTGATCGAAAACGACACAGTTTTTGTGGATAAAGAAAGGTGACGCCGATATGGTCACTTTTGGTCCGAAAATTTCACGGAAAGCTTTTCGTGCACAAAGTTCCCATTCTGACCTATAAACCATATAAACATGTTTGGGACATATTTGAGCGAAAACAACACAGTTTTTGTGGATAAACAAAGGTGACGCCGATACGGTCACTTTTGGTCCGAAAATTTCACGGAATGCTTTTCGCGCACAAAGCTCACATTATGACCTATAAACAATATAAACATGTTTGGGACACATTTGAGCGAAAACGACACAGTTTTTATGGATAAAGAAATGTGACGCCGATACGGTCACTTTTGGTCCGAAAATTTCCTGGAAAGTTTTTCGCGCACAAAGCTCCCATTATGACCTATAAACCATATAAACATGTTTGGGACACATTTGAGCGAAAACAACACAGTTTTTGTGGATAAACAAAGGTGACGCCGATACGGTCACTTTTGGTCCGAAAATTTCACGGAAAGAATTTCGCGCACAAAGCTCCCATTATGACCTATAAACAATATAAACATATTTGGGACGCATTTGAGCGAAAACGACACAGTTTTTGTGGATAAAGAAGGGTGACACCGATACGGTCACTTTTGGTCCGAAATTTTCACGGAAAGCTTTTCGCGCACAAAGCTCCCATTGTGACCTATAAACCATATAAACATGTTTGGGACACATTTGAGGGAAAACAACCCAGTTTTGGTGGATAAACAAAGGTGACGCCGATTCGGTCACTTTTGGTCCGAAAATTTCACGGAAAGCTTTTTGCGCACAAAGATCCCATTATGACCTATAAACCATATAAACATGTTTGGGACGCATTTGAGCGAAAACAACACAGTTTTTGTGGATAAAGAAAGGTGACGCCGATATGGTCAATTTTGGTCCGAAAATTTCACGGAAAGCTTTTCGCGCACAATGCAGCCATTATGACCTATACACCATATAAACATGTTTGGGACACATTTGATCGAAAACGACACAGTTTTTGTGGATAAAGAAAGGTGACGCCGATATGGTCACTTTTGGTCCGAAAATATCACGGAAAGCTTTTCGCGCACAAAGTTCCCATTGTGACCTATAAACCATATAAACATGTTTGGGACACATTTGAGCGAAAACAACACAGTTTTTGTGGATAAAGAAAGGTGACGCCTATATGGTCACTTTTGGTCCGAAAATTTCACGGAAAGCTTTTCGCGCACAATGCAGCCATTATGACCTATACACCATATAAACATGTTTGGGACACATTTGAGCGAAAACAACACAGTTTTTGTGGATAAAGCAAGGTGACTCCGATATGGTCACTTTTGGTCTGAAAATTTCACGGAAAGAATTTCGCGCACAAAGCTCCCATTATGACCTATAAACAACATAAACATGTTTGGGACACATTTGAGCGAAAACGACACAGTTTTTGTGGATAAACAAAGGTGACGCCGATATGGTCACTTTTGGTCCGAAAATTTCACGGAAAGCTTTTCGCGCACAAAGCTCCCATTGTGACCTATAAACCATATAAACATGTTTGGGACACATTTGAGCGAAAACAACACAGTTTTTGTGGATAAACAAAGGTGACGCCGATACGGTCACTTTTGGTCCGAAAATTTCACGGAAAGCTTTTCGCGCACAAAGCTCCCATTATGACCTATAAACCATATAAACATGTTTGGGACACATTTGAGCGAAAACAACACAGTTTTTGTGGATAAACAAAGGTGACGCCGATACGGTCACTTTTGGTCCGAAAATTTCACGGAAAGCTTTTCGCGCACAAAGCTCCCATTATGACCTATAAACCATATAAACATGTTTGTGACACATTTGATCGAAAACGACACAGTTTTTGTGGATAAAGAAAGGTGACGCCGATATGGTCACTTTTGGTCCGAAAATTTCACGGAAAGATTTTCGCGCACAAAGCTCCCATTGTGACCTATAAACCATATAAACATGTTTAGGACACATTTGAGCGAAAACAACACAGTTTTTGTGGATAAAGAAAGGTGACGCCGATATGGTCAATTTTGGTCCGAAAATTTCACGGAAAGCTTTTCGCGCACAAAGCTTCCATTATGACCTATAAACAATATAAACATGTTTGGGACACATTTGAGCGAAAACGACACAGTTTTTGTGGATAAAGAAGGGTGACACCGATACGGTCACTTTTGGTCCGAAATTTTCACGGAAAGCTTTTCGCGCACAAAGCTCCCATTGTAACCTATAAACCATATAAACATGTTTGGGACACATTTGAGGGAAAACAACCCAGTTTTGGTGGATAAACAAAGGTGACGCCGATACGGTCACTTTTGGTCCGAAAATTTCACGGAAAGCTTTTTGCACACAAAGATCCCATTATGACCTATAAACCATATAAACATGTTTGGGACGCATTTGAGCGAAAACAACACAGTTTTTGTGGATAAAGAAAGGTGACGCCGATATGGTCAATTTTGGTCCGAAAATTTCACGGAAAGCTTTTCGCGCACAATGCAGCCATTATGACCTATACAACATATAAACATGTTTGGGACACATTTGATCGAAAACGACACAGTTTTTTTGTGGATAAAGAAAGGTGACGCCGATATGGTCACTTTTGGTCCGAAAATTTCACCGAAAGCTTTTCGCGCACAAAGTTCCCATTGTGACCTATAAACCATATAAACATGTTTGGGACACATTTGAGCGAAAACAACACAGTTTTTGTGGATAAACAAAGGTGACGCCGATACGGTCACTTTTGGTCCGAAAATTTCACGGAATGCTTTTCGCGCACAAAGCTCACATTATGACCTATAAACAATATAAACATGTTTGGGACACATTTGAGCGAAAACGACACAGTTTTTATGGATAAAGAAAGGTGACGCCGATACGGTCACTTTTGGTCCGAAAATTTCACGGAATGTTTTTCGCGCACAAAGCTCCCATTATGACCTATAAACCATATAAACATGTTTGGGACACATTTGAGCGAAAACAACACAGTTTTTGTGGATAAACAAAGGTGACGCCGATACGATCACTTTTGGTCCGAAAATTTCACGGAAAGCTTTTCACGCACAAAGCTCCCATTATGACCTATAAACCATATAAACATGTTTGTGACACTTTTGATCGAAAACGACACAGTTTTTGTGGATAAACAAAGGTGACGCCGATATGGTCACTTTTGGTCCGAAAATTTCACGGAAAGCTTTTCGCGCACAAAGCTCCCATTGTGACCTATAAACCATATAAACATGTTTGGGACACATTTGAGCGAAAACAACACAGTTTTTGTGAATAAAGAAAGGTGACGCCGATATGGTCAATTTTGGTCCGAAAATTTCACGGAAAGCTTTTCGCGCACAATGCAGCCATTATGACCTATACACCATATAAACATGTTTGGGATACATTTGAGCGAAAACAACGCAGTTTTTGTGGATAAAGCATGGTTATTCCGATATGGTCACTTTTGGTCCGAAAATTTCACGGAAAGAATTTCGCGCACAAAGCTCCCATTATGACCTATAAACAATATAAACATGTTTGGGACACATTTGAGCGAAAACGACACAGTTTTTGTGGATAAAGAAGGGTGACATCAATACGGTCACTTTTGGTCCGAAATTTTCACGGAAAGCTTTTCGCGCACAAAGCTCCCATTGTGACCTATAAACCATATAAACATGTTTGGGACACATTTGAGGGAAAACAACCCAGTTTTGGTGGATAAACAAAGGTGACGCCGATACGGTCACTTTTGGTCCGAAAATTTCACGGAAAGCTTTTTGCGCACAAAGATCCCATTATGACCTATAAACCATATAAACATGTTTGGGACGCATTTGAGCGAAAACAACACAGTTTTTGTGGATAAAGAAAGGTGACGCCGATATGGTCAATTTTGGTCCGAAAATTTCACGGAAAGCTTTTCGCGCACAATGCAGCCATTATGACCTATACACCATATAAACATGTTTGGGACACATTTGATCGAAAACGACACAGTTTTTGTGGATAAAGAAAGGTGACGCCGATATGGTCACTTTTGGTCCGAAAATATCACGGAAAGCTTTTCGCGCACAAAGTTCCCATTGTGACCTATAAACCATATAAACATGTTTGGGACACATTTGAGCGAAAACAACACAGTTTTTGTGGATAAAGAAAGGTGACGCCTATATGGTCACTTTTGGTCCGAAAATTTCACGGAAAGCTTTTCGCGCACAATGCAGCCATTATGACCTATACACCATATAAACATGTTTGGGACACATTTGAGCGAAAACAACACAGTTTTTGTGGATAAAGCAAGGTGACTCCGATATGGTCACTTTTGGTCTGAAAATTTCACGGAAAGAATTTCGCGCACAAAGCTCCCATTATGACCTATAAACAACATAAACATGTTTGGGACACATTTGAGCGAAAACGACACAGTTTTTGTGGATAAAGAAGGGTGACATCAATACGGTCACTTTTGGTCCGAAATTTTCACGGAAAGCTTTTCGCGCACAAAGCTCCCATTGTGACCTATAAACCATATAAACATGTTTGGGACACATTTGAGGGAAAACAACCCAGTTTTGGTGGATAAACAAAGGTGACGCCGATACGGTCACTTTTGGTCCGAAAATTTCACTGAAAGCTTTTTGCGCACAAAGATCCCATTATGACCTATAAACCATATAAACATGTTTGGGACGCATTTGAGCGAAAACAACACAGTTTTTGTGGATAAAGAAAGGTGACGCCGATATGGTCAATTTTGGTCCGAAAATTTCACGGAAAGCTTTTCGCGCACAATGCAGCCATTATGACCTATACACCATATAAACATGTTTGGGACACATTTGATCGAAAACGACACAGTTTTTGTGGATAAAGAAAGGTGACGCCGATATGGTCACTTTTGGTCCGAAAATTTCACGGAAAGTTTTTCGCGCACAAAGTTCCCATTGTGACCTATAAACCATATAAACATGTTTGGGACACATTTGAGCGAAAACAACACAGTTTTTGTGGATAAACAAAGGTGACTTCGATACGGTCACTTTTGGTCCGAAAATTTCACGGAATGCTTTTCGCGCACAAAGCTCACATTATGACCTATAAACAATATAAACATGTTTGGGACACATTTGAGCGAAAACGACACAATATTTTTGGATAAAGAAAGGTGACGCCGATACGGTCACTTTTGGTCCGAAAATTTCACGGAAAGCTTTTCGCGCACAAAGCTCCCATTATGACCTATAAACCATAAACATGTTTGGGACACATTTGAGCGAAAACGACACAGTTTTTGTGGATAAAGAAGGGTGACATCAATACGGTCACTTTTGGTCCGAAATTTTCACGGAAAGCTTTTCGCGCACAAAGCTCCCATTGTGACCTATAAACCATATAAACATGTTTGGGACACATTTGAGGGAAAACAACCCAGTTTTGGTGGATAAACAAAGGTGACGCCGATACGGTCACTTTTGGTCTGAAAATTTCACGGAAAGCTTTTTGCGCACAAAGATCCCATTATGACCTATAAACCATATAAACATGTTTGGGACGCATTTGAGCGAAAACAACACAGTTTTTGTGGATAAAGAAAGGTGACGCCGATATGGTCAATTTTGGTCCGAAAATTTCACGGAAAGCTTTTCGCGCACAATGCAGCCATTATGACCTATACACCATATAAACATGTTTGGGACACATTTGAGCGAAAACAACACAGTTTTTGTGGATAAAGCAAGGTGACTCCGATATGGTCACTTTTGGTCTGAAAATTTCACGGAAAGAATTTCGCGCACAAAGCTCCCATTATGACCTATAAACAACATAAACATGTTTGGGACACATTTGAGCGAAAACGACACAGTTTTTGTGGATAAAGAAGGGTGACATCAATACGGTCACTTTTGGTCCGAAATTTTCACGGAAAGCTTTTCGCGCACAAAGCTCCCATTGTGACCTATAAACCATATAAACATGTTTGGGACACATTTGAGGGAAAACAACCCAGTTTTGGTGGATAAACAAAGGTGACGCCGATACGGTCACTTTTGGTCCGAAAATTTCACTGAAAGCTTTTTGCGCACAAAGATCCCATTATGACCTATAAACCATATAAACATGTTTGGGACGCATTTGAGCGAAAACAACACAGTTTTTGTGGATAAAGAAAGGTGACGCCGATATGGTCAATTTTGGTCCGAAAATTTCACGGAAAGCTTTTCGCGCACAATGCAGCCATTATGACCTATACACCATATAAACATGTTTGGGACACATTTGATCGAAAACGACACAGTTTTTGTGGATAAAGAAAGGTGACGCCGATATGGTCACTTTTGGTCCGAAAATTTCACGGAAAGCTTTTCGCGCACAAAGTTCCCATTGTGACCTATAAACCATATAAACATGTTTGGGACACATTTGAGCGAAAACAACACAGTTTTTGTGGATAAACAAAGGTGACTTCGATACGGTCACTTTTGGTCCGAAAATTTCACGGAATGCTTTTCGCGCACAAAGCTCACATTATGACCTATAAACAATATAAACATGTTTGGGACACATTTGAGCGAAAACGACACAATATTTTTGGATAAAGAAAGGTGACGCCGATACGGTCACTTTTGGTCCGAAAATTTCACGGAAAGCTTTTCGCGCACAAAGCTCCCATTATGACCTATAAACCATAAACATGTTTGGGACACATTTGAGCGAAAACGACACAGTTTTTGTGGATAAAGAAGGGTGACATCAATACGGTCACTTTTGGTCCGAAATTTTCACGGAAAGCTTTTCGCGCACAAAGCTCCCATTGTGACCTATAAACCATATAAACATGTTTGGGACACATTTGAGGGAAAACAACCCAGTTTTGGTGGATAAACAAAGGTGACGCCGATACGGTCACTTTTGGTCTGAAAATTTCACGGAAAGCTTTTTGCGCACAAAGATCCCATTATGACCTATAAACCATATAAACATGTTTGGGACGCATTTGAGCGAAAACAACACAGTTTTTGTGGATAAAGAAAGGTGACGCCGATATGGTCAATTTTGGTCCGAAAATTTCACGGAAAGCTTTTCGCGCACAATGCAGCCATTATGACCTATACACCATATAAACATGTTTATGACACATTTGATCGAAAACGACACAGTTTTTGTGGATAAAGAAAGGTGACGCCGATATGGTCACTTTTGGTCCGAAAATTTCACGGAAAGCTTTTCGCGTACAAAGTTCCCATTGTGACCTATAAACCATATAAACATGTTTGGGACACATTTGAGCGAAAACAACACAGTTTTTGTGGATAAACAAAGGTGACGCCGATACGGTCACTTTTGGTCCGAAAATTTCACGGAATGCTTTTCGCGCACAAAGCTCACATTATGACCTATAAACAATATAAACATGGGCTGTAGGCAAGTTTTGAGCGGGTGGTTAGAGAGAGAAACTCTCAAAGGAGGAAACCCCTCCTTGCCTTCCCCTTGCCGTGACAAGCTCCTCCCTCAACCGGCCTTGCTCTCCGGCGACTCCATAGCCTCCGAGCAAGCTCTCATCGTCCTCACCAAGTGTTTATGTCCTCGGAAGTGAACCTAGCTGCAACTCATCATCCCGACGTCTCTCCTATCACTCCCATGATGCATTAATGGAGCTCAAGATACATTAATTTCGACCTACCTACCTCCAGCTGCATTCAAAGCCTCCAACCACCTCGTTACTTCGATTCCCGCTGTTCCCCTCCCCTCCTTCACTTGTATTTCAGCTTCCCCGACCTTTTCCTAGCTTCTGGTGTCACTATAGGCAGTTCAGCCGCCTCAGGCGGCGGCGTTCCTACGCCGGAGCTTGCCCCTACACCCCTCCAGCTCTCAAACTCCTCCATCTCGACTCCTTCAGCTGAGTACCTTCCCACCAATCTTATTCAACTCTTTCGATTGTTTTCTGATCTTTTTTCGATCAGTCACCCTTCCCGGTGGTTTCAGCACCTCAGGCGGCGGTGCTCGGCGCCTGAAACCGTCCGTACTCCTCCCCCCTCCCTCCCCAAACCTCCCATCAGCGTCCGTACAGTACGAAACTAGCCGTTCCCTTACAACCAACGGTCTCAACTGTCACTTCACTTTCAAATTTTCGACCGTTAGAAAAGGTTGACTCGGGTTTGACCAACAGCTCCGAATCCGGTTCTCCTCTGTGGGGCTGTCTCCCGGTGGCCGGAATCACTTCCTGTCTCCGGTTCCGACCTCCTGCCTTCCTGACGACCCCACTACCTTGAAATCTTTCTCATCCAAGCAGTTCCTGAAATTCCCCCAATTCTGAACCACTGCCGTCGCCTTACAGAGATGATGAACTGTGCCTGAAACCAAAAATTCGATTGTGGGGTTGCCGTCTGAGCAGAATTCACTAAATTGATCCTCCCCCCCTCCTCCTCTCACCTTTGCGAGTCTGTAGGCTTACCAATTTCACAATTGATTACGTTTTGAAGAAACCCCTCTTTTCTAGGGTTCCTACTGCGCATACAGCTCAGAACTGAACTCTCGACTGTGGGGTTGGCATCTCAAGAGCAATCACAAAATTGACCTATTCCCCCCCTTCACCACTCCATTGCGTTGCTGTAGCCTTAACAATTTCTTCATTTATTAAGCATTGAAGAATCCCCTCTTCTCTAGGTCTTCTGTTACGCAATTTCAAGAACAGTGTACGTAGGGTTGCCTCCTTCCTCCCTCTTCTCAAATTGACCTCTCCTCCAGCTTCCATACCTTCTTCCGATCCCCCCACCTTACCAATTTCATCGCTAGTGGCCTAGTGTCAATTCCCCCAAATTCTAGGGTTCATACAGCTTGACAACTTCGCTGTCAACCCTAATTTGATCGTGGGATTGCCTATGCTACTCGACTCACAAAATTGACCTTACCTACTGTCTCCAATACTCCTCCCGCCACCCCTGCCTTACCAATTTGGTTGCTGGTTGCTTGAATAATATTCCCCCAATTTTGGGTCCGACGATTGCGCAGGTGAACCCTAATTTGATTGGGGGGTTCCTTCTATGCTCCCTACACCAAAATTGGTCACTCCCATTGCCTTCTCTACCTTCCCCGACCCACCTGCCTTGCCAATTTGTTTGGTTAAGCCCCAGATAAAATTCCCCCAAATTCTAGGTTTCTGTACACTAACGTCTACACAGATAAACCCTAACTTGATCGGGGGGTTGCTGCTGGCTTGCTTCTCCCAAAATTGGTCATACCCTCTTCTACTAAACCTTCTTCCGCCCTTCTAGCCTTAACAATTGCCTGTCTCTTGCTGTATTGATCATTCCCCCAAATTCTAGGGCTTGCTGCTGTCGATTACCTTGATTCTGTAAGGAACTAGCTCTGCCTTTGCAAGAAGAAATTGAGCTTCAGGACTTACATTACTACACCACTGCTGGGCTTATCTCCCCCTAATTTCTGTATTGAGTTCGTGAAAAAGAAAAACCCTCTTTGAGGGTTTATAATGACAGACAAAGGCCGATCCCCTGCCCAGGGGAGGAGAGCGATCTCCCTTGCGCCTAATCCAATCACAGAAGCGCCAAAGACATCGACGCCGACGAAGATGACAGTCTTAGGCACGCTTCCAAGAGCTCCTACAACTGCACAAGTTACTCCACCAAGTGAGTCTCCTCTTACTGCAGTAACCTGTACAACAGCTGCCCACATTGCTTCTAGCAATGCTCAGGTATGTCTCTCTTCCCCCCTTCCCCTGGATAAAGCCAGGTCCTCTAGGATAGAACCTGTTGTGCAAAAGATCCCTAAGGAGGGACATGACATGCTATTTGATGCTCAAAAGACCTCTAAGAAGGGGCAAATTTCTTTATCTGCTCAAAGGACCCCAATGGAGGGGCAATCTACTTCTGTTACAAGAAAGACCCCAATGGAGGGGCACAATCTGTCTTCTTCTTCTACCTTCCCTCTTGATCTCTCTGAGCAATGCAACTCCCCTCAAACCAGTGATAATCCTATAATTGAAAATGCTGTGAATGATCCTAACTCTGCTGCCGACCCTAATGTGTCTTCTTCCTCTTCCCCTCCATCTAACTCTGATCCAACTCCCCTCCCCCACCCTCTCACCTCAACTATCTCTGATTCAACTCCCCCCCCCCACCCTCTGACCTCAACTGAACAAGCTCCCACCCCAGCTGAAGCCTACAACTCCAACCCCACCCCTCCTAACCAGCTGCCTGCTGGCTCACTCAACCAACCTAATACCTCCATATTACAAGGTGCTTGGGCTCTAAACCATAATCTAACTGGGAGGCCAAGAAAGATTAGAGGTTTCAAGTTGGAATATGAAGCTTCTGGCTCAGGAGATACTATTAAGGCTTCCAGGAAAGACTGTCTATCCTTAGAAGAAGCCTGGGGTTTCTCTTTAGTAGGATATGTGGTTGGGAGATTTCCTGGGCTTCAAGCCATAGGGAAAATCAAAGATAATTGGCCAAAGCACACATTTAACAACCAAGGAGGTTGGTTGATGTTCAAGTTTTATTCTGAGGAAGATAGAGATTCTGTGTTACTCAAAGGTCCTTTTACAGGACCTGGATACACTTTACTTCTCAAGTGTGTCCCTGAAAGATTCACATTTGATAAGGCTCTATTTTCTAAACTCCCTATATGGATCAGAATACATAAACTACCCACAGAATTTTGGACACCTACTATGCTTCAAAGAATAGCAACAAAAATAGGTGACCCTCTAATGACTGACTCCTATACTGAGCAGAGAACTAAACAGTTATATGCTAGAGTCCTAGTGGAAATGGACTGTTCAGTAGAGTTAAAAAGGGCCATACATATTGAGTTTGATGATGCACCTGATCACACTTGTTTTATTGAGTATGAAAATCTCCCTCCTAGATGCAACAACTGTTCTACCTACGGCCATGAGACCATTAAATGTCCTGCAGCTAGGAATACTATCAACACAAAGGAAAAAGAAAGTGATCAATATGCTCCCCCCTCTTCAGGTTCCCAGAGTATCCCTAATGGTTCACAACCTCCTAGGGCACCCCTGCTACCCACCCCAAGAACCTCAGACCACACCTCTACTTGCATCACAGTAGAAAACCATCCTCCCTCTCACACTCCTAATACTTGCTCCACTGCTCAACCAGTGGACCAAAGAAACCAACCCCCTCCCTTCCCTTCTAATAATTCTGCCTCTACCTCCACCACCCCACCTTCTACCTGTAATCACATTCCCCCCTCATCCCCTCCCCCCCCATTGCCCTCCATAGCTAATTCTGCCATTTCACACCCTTCTGCATCCCCTCTTCTCCCCACCCCTCCTAGTTGTCTTGTCTCCCAGCAACTACCCCCCTCCCCCTCCTCCCTGTCTCAAACCTGTCCTTCCCCCTCTGCTAACCCTCCCCACCTTTCCCTTTCTACTAGATCTCGTGTTAAATCCTCTCTTTTTTCTTCAATTGAAAGGATAAATAAAGCATATCAGAAGAAGAAAGCCCCCCCCCCCTCCCCCTAGGGTTGTGAACTACCAAGAGACACAGGAATTCTACAAAGAATGCACTGCTAGAGTGGAAAAAGAGATAGAACAAAGAAGAAGAAATGAATTGGCTAGGAGAGTCTCCTTTGCAGATCAAAACAGCTACCATGTACTTGAATCTATGGATCAAATGGAGAATAATAATGAGGTACAAACTAATCTCTGTGAAAGCTCTAACACTGCCCTCATCTGTTACAACAAAGAGACTCATCAAGAAAATGAAAATCAAGAGCTTATTGACACAAATAAAAAACAAGTGGAAGTGAGAAGGAGCTGCAGATTAAATAAAAATGAGCCAAGACCCCACAGAGAGCAAGTTCTCCTATCTGATTCAGAGACCAGTGAGCATGAGATTGAAGACACAATAGGTATGTCAGATGGGAGAGAATTAGTACTCGGGCTAAAATCTTGGAAAGCCTCCAGCTCAGATAGAGTAAATCATAAAGATAAAGGGCCTAGCACCCTTACAAAAAAGTCTAAATGATTATTGCCTCATGGAATGTAAGAGGGTTTAACAGCACCCCTAAACAAAAAGCTGTTAGAGAGTTTCTGCATCAGAAAAATATATGCTTCTTGGGAATTTTGGAATCAAAGCTCAATGCTAACAAGCTTAATACTATAATGAATAAAGGTTTTACTCAATGGAAATATATGCATAATTTTGAGTATAGTGAAGCTGGTAGGATTGTTATCATTTGGGATCCACAAAGAGTTGAGTTCATCCATGCTAGATCTACTGACCAAATGATTAGTGGGGTGATTAAGTGCAAAGCTTCAAAGAAAACTTTCAACTTGGCACAAGTGTATGGGTTACACACTATAGTGAATAGGAGAGGTTTGTGGAATGATCTAAGTGATGAACTAAATGTTAGAAATGGCCCGTGGCTTATACAGGGTGATTTCAATGCAATCATGAGATCCTGTGAGAGAAAAAATGGTGCCACGGTTACAGCTTATGAGATAGCTGACTTATGGAATTTATGTGTTGAACTTGACCTACATGATGCCCCCTACCAAGGGTTAGACCATACTTGGTTTCAGGGAAATAAATCCACCAAGATAGATAGAGTTATGGTCAATGGGGCATGGGATTCACTAAATATCCACTGTAAAGCCTCTTTTCTCTTGCCCAAGTCTTTCTGTGATCATGCCCAAGTTCTTGTAGAAGTCTTAGAGTGCCCAGTTAAGAAGAAACCTCCCTTTAAATACTTTAACATGTGGAACCAATATGATAACTTTCTGCAGCTCATTTTTGACAACTGGGTGTTTAATGGCAATGGCTCTGCTCAGTTTATTTTATGTAAATTACTGCAAGGCTTAAAGAACCCTCTGAAGAACCTAAACAGATCCCACTTCTCTAATATAAAACAGAAAGCTATAGATGCAGAAAAGGAATATGAATCAGCATTCCAAGCTGTAAGGACTGACCCTCAATCCTCCTCTCTTCTTTTAACACTTGAAACTGCCAAAAAGAAAGCAACAAGGCTCAAGGAAGCTGAACATAAATTTAACTCCCAGCTTGCTAAAGTGAAACACTCTTTTGAAGGGGATAGATGTACTGCTTATTTCCATGGGATCATGAGAAAAAATATGAGAAGAAACCATGTCAGCTCACTCACCAAAGAAGATGGTACTGAAACTCTTTCAGAAAGGGAAGTTGCTGCACAATTTGAAAGCTTCTACAAGAGGCTGTTAGGCCAAGTGACTCACACTGAAGATATTGACAGGAGATTCATTGCTGATGGTGGCCCTAAGCTAAAAATTGAGTTCCATGAACAATTGATAAGACCCATCTCTAATGAAGAAATAAAGAACACTCTTTGGTCCATAGGTGATGACAAATCACCTGGCCCAGATGGATACACATCAAAATTTTTCAAGGACACATGGAGCTCCACTGGGCTTCACTTCAGACAAGCTATACATGAATTTTTTAGAACTGGGAAATTATTGAAGCAAACTAATCACACTTCTATTGCCCTTATTGCTAAAAATTCTAACCCTAGAAGTGTGAATGATTTTAGACCCATCTCCTGCTGTAATGTGAGCTACAAAGTCATCACTAAAATCCTGGCCAACAGATTAGCCACTGTTCTCAAAGACATTGTCTCCCCCTCCCAAATTGGCTTCATTGAAGGGAGAATTATGGGAGAAAACATCATGCTATTGCAAGAGCTTATTAGGAAGTATACTAGGAAGAGAATCAGTCCTAGATGTATTTTAAACATTGATCTCAGAAAAGCCTATGATACTATTTCCTGGAAATTTATTGCCCAAATGCTTGACAACCTAAACTTCCCTCACTCCTTTACTCTCTGGATACTTGAATGCATCTGTTCTCCCTCTTTCTCTTTAAATGTCAATGGCAATTTACAAGGTTTTTTCAAAGGTAAAAGAGGGTTAAGACAGGGGGACCCCTTCTCTCCACTGATTTTTGTGCTGTCTGTTGACTATCTTTCTCGTGTACTTAGATGTAAAACCAGGCATCCTGCTTTTAAATTTCATCCTAAATGTGATCACATGCAACTTTCCCACCTAGCCTATGCAGATGATATAATACTTATGTCTAGAGGTGACAAAGCTTCCATGTGCATCTTACTTGACTCTCTTGAACACTTTACTGCTGTCTCGGGCTTGGAGGTAAGCCCCACAAAATCATCCTTTTTCACTGCAGGGGTTAAGAATGAAGACAAGGCTTATCTTATTAACAGATCTGGTTTCTCCCAAGGAACCTTCCCCTTTAGATATCTTGGAATCCCTATCTCTTCTGGAAAATTAACTATATCCCAATTCACTCCTTTCTTAGATAAAATGCTCACTAATATAAGCTACTGGAATACAAAAAATTTGTCTTATCCAGGAAAGGTGGAACTTATTAGATCAGTGTTACAAGGAATCCAGGGGTTTTGGCTATCTGTCCTCCCATCTCCCTCTACCCTCTGTGATAAAATTAACTCCCTTTGTGCTAAGTTTTTATGGAAATCTCATAGGATCAAATGGAAAGATGTTTGCCTCCCAAAGGAAGAGGGTGGCCTGGGTTTAAAGGACTTAAAAACTTGGAACACTGCTTTTATCTCGAGAATACTTTGGGATATAGTTAATAAAAAAGATAGATTATGGGTTAAATGGGTCCACCATCAATATATACATCAGGGTAGTGTTTGGACTTGGCTTGTACATCAAAAAAATGACTCTCCTCTCATTAAGAAAATACTTGCTGTTAGAGACCTAGTGCTAACCTCTGCAGGATCATATGAAGAAGCTTACAGCTTAATGCAGACCTGGTGTGTAAATGGCCAGTTCAATGTAGGAAGGGCATACAATTTCTTCAGAAGAACACAACCTAAGCCTCCTTGGTCCAGTGTGGTATGGGACAGAAGCATTGCCCCCAAACACTCCTTTATATTATGGCTTGCAGCAAGGAGAAGATTGGCAACTACCGATCTCATCAAAACAAGGGAAGTTGAACTAACCTGTCATTTCTGTCAACTAGAGAATGAATCTCATGACCACTTGTTCTTCTCCTGTAATCTCTCCTCTTCTGTTTGGTCTCAGGTGAAAGCATGGTTGGGCATTTGGAGAGGAATGACCACCCTTAGAAGTGGACTCAAGTGGCTTAAAAAGGAGGCAAAAGGAAAGGGCTGGCAATCAAAGGCAAAGAGAACAGCTTTCGGAGCAACTGTCTACTACATCTGGAAGGCTAGAAATGAGAAAATCTTTGAGAATACAACCAAGTCAGCTGAGGAAATCGTCCACCTTGTGAAGCTGCACGTCTACAAAATGCTCCATCATGACTTCTCCCTTCTATTTACTACCTCTGCAGCACTACACCAAAGCCAGCTACATGAGAACCATCAATGACAGTGTGGTGCCTCTTACTGCAGAAAGTTTGGGAGTTTTTGTATCAATGGCTATACTGTCCTTTATAGTCATAGCTTATGTTAGTTTCTGTCCTCAGTCTCTTAGTCTAGCTTCATTTCTTCAACTCATTCAGAAGTATCTCCCTAAGTGAGATTTTTGTATAAGGTCCTTTAGATAGAGTAGTAATGGGATCTTAGGTGTGCTAAGGTTGTGTTCCTTTAAATCTCTTGATGGCCGAGCCGAAGGGAGATTTAAATGGACACTACCTTAGGGTGTAGGTCCGACCTCTGATAGCCTTGGCTTGATGAAAATAGAGTTACACCGAGCCTCGTGCTCAACACACCTTCAAAGATTGGAACCACTCTATGTGGTTTCATGATTTTGGTTTATGCCTATAAAGCCTACGGGCACTAGGCCTATTGTACTAGCTCCATGTAATTATTCTTTTATGATCAATATATTAACCCTTAAAATCAAAAAAAAAAAACAATATAAACATGTTTGGGACACATTTGAGCGAAAACGACACAGTATTTTTGGATAAAGAAAGGTGACGCCGATACGGTCACTTTTGGTCCGAAAATTTCACGGAAAGCTTTTCGCGCACAAAGCTCCCATTATGACCTATAAACCATAAACATGTTTGGGACACATTTGAGCGAAAACAACACAGTTTTTGTGGATAAACAAAGGTGACGTCGATACGGTCACTTTAGGTCCGAAAATTTCACGGAAAGAATTTCGCGCACAAAGCTCCCATTATGACCTATAAACAATATAAACATGTTTGGGACACATTTGAGCGAAAACGACACAGTTTTTGTGGATAAAGAAGGGTGACATCAATACGGTCACTTTTGGTCCGAAATTTTCACGGAAAGCTTTTCGCGCACAAAGCTCCCATTGTGACCTATAAACCATATAAACATGTTTGGGACACATTTGAGGGAAAACAACCCAGTTTTGGTGGATAAACAAAGGTGACGCCGATACGGTCACTTTTGGTCCGAAAATTTCACGGAAAGCTTTTTGCGCACAAAGATCCCATTATGACCTATAAACCATATAAACATGTTTGGGACGCATTTGAGCGAAAACAACACAGTTTTTGTGGATAAAGAAAGGTGACGCCGATATGGTCAATTTTGGTCCGAAAATTTCACGGAAAGCTTTTCGCGCACAATGCAGCCATTATGACCTATACACCATATAAACATGTTTGGGACACATTTGATCGAAAACGACACAGTTTTTGTGGATAAAGAAAGGTGACGCCGATATGGTCACTTTTGGTCCGAAAATTTCACGGAAAGCTTTTCGCGCACAAAGTTCCCATTGTGACCTATAAACCATATAAACATGTTTGGGACACATTTGAGCGAAAACAACACAGTTTTTGTGGATAAACAAAGGTGACTCCGATACGGTCACTTTTGGTCCGAAAATTTCACGGAATGCTTTTCGCGCACAAAGCTCACATTATGACCTATAAACAATATAAACATGTTTGGGACACATTTGAGCGAAAACGACACAATATTTTTGGATAAAGAAAGGTGACGCCGATACGGTCACTTTTGGTCCGAAAATTTCACGGAAAGCTTTTCGCGCACAAAGCTCCCATTATGACCTATAAACCATAAACATGTTTGGGACACATTTGAGCGAAAACGACACAGTTTTTGTGGATAAAGAAGGGTGACATCAATACGGTCACTTTTGGTCCGAAATTTTCACGGAAAGCTTTTCGCGCACAAAGCTCCCATTGTGACCTATAAACCATATAAACATGTTTGGGACACATTTGAGGGAAAACAACCCAGTTTTGGTGGATAAACAAAGGTGACGCCGATACGGTCACTTTTGGTCCGAAAATTTCACGGAAAGCTTTTTGCGCAAAAAGATCCCATTATGACCTATAAACCATATAAACATGTTTGGGACGCATTTGAGCGAAAACAACACAGTTTTTGTGGATAAAGAAAGGTGACGCCGATATGGTCAATTTTGGTCCGAAAATTTCACGGAAAGCTTTTCGCGCACAATGCAGCCATTATGACCTATACACCATATAAACATGGTTATGACACATTTGATCGAAAACGACACAGTTTTTGTGGATAAAGAAAGGTGACGCCGATATGGTCACTTTTGGTCCGAAAATTTCACGGAAAGCTTTTCGCGCACAAAGTTCCCATTGTGACCTATAAACCATATAAACATGTTTGGGACACATTTGAGTGAAAACAACACAGTTTTTGTGGATAAACAAAGGTGACGCCGATACGGTCACTTTTGGTCCGAAAATTTCACGGAATGCTTTTCGCGCACAAAGCTCACATTATGACCTATAAACAATATAAACATGTTTGGGACACTTTTGAGCGAAAACGACACAGTATTTTTGGATAAAGAAAGGTGACGCCGATACGGTCACTTTTGGTCCGAAAATTTCACGGAAAGTTTTTCGCGCACAAAGCTCCCATTATGACCTATAAACCATAAACATGTTTGGGACACATTTGAGCGAAAACAACACAGTTTTTGTGGATAAACAAAGGTGACGCCGATACGGTCACTTTTCGTCCGAAAATTTCACGGAAAGCTTTTCGCGCACAAAGCTCCCATTATGACCTATAAACCATATAAACATGTTTGTGACACATTTGATCGAAAACGACACAGTTTTTGTGGATAAAGAAAGGTGACGCCGATATGGTCACTTTTGGTCCGAAAATTTCACGGAAAGCTTTCCATGCACAAAGCTCCCATTATTACCTATAAACCATATAAACATGTTTGGGATACATTTTAGCGAAAATAACACAGTTTTTTTGGATAAACAAAGGTGACGCCGATACGGTCACTTTTGGTCCGAAAATTTCACGGAAAGCTTTTCGCGCACAAAGCTCCCATTATGACCTATACACCATATAAACATGTTTGGGACACATTTGAGCGAAAACAACACAGTTTTTGTGGATAAAGAAAGGTGACGCCGATATGGTCAATTTTGGTCCGAAAATTTCACGGAAAGCTTTTCGCGCACAATGCAGCCATTATGACCTATACACCATATAAACATGTTTGGGACACATTTGAGCGAAAACAATACAGTTTTTGTGGATAAATGACGGAGGGGTAACCTGTCGTTGATCCGTCAAAGAAAACTCAAACCTATAACTAGTATAGTAATAAGCAAGAGGTCGATCCCACATGGAAATTCTCTATTCAAGTGTGATTTAGATGCCAATCAAGTAACCAAAAAAAAAGGGTTTTGAGTGTGAAAGTTCCGCCTTTTATCAAAGCGGATTGAAGCAAACAAAAGTAAATGATTTTAATTCAGACAATTAGGAGAAGCAATTCTACCTACAATTTTCCACTTTATTTGATTGAAGCGATCCTTGTAACTTCTTCTCGTCCTATTAAGGTTTCCTATCAATGCCCTTGTCCCGACCTAATATAGTTACTAGTCCAACCAGTCCTAGCAACCCTTATCAATCGAACAATCCCTAAAGAAGGATTTAACCCAATTGATAGCTTTAAGTTCAGAGATTAGCCAAGGTATTTGCAGTCCCTAAAGAGGGATTTAACAACACATTCAACTTCCTACTCATTCAATTAGTTCAACCAGCCCTAAAGGAACAAGTTTGCCACTTAGGTTAAGGTTCACAACCAGGAATCTACAAAACCTTAGCAATTGAATTGATCTAACAAGTTGGCCAGACAAGATAGAACAAATCAATAATCAATTAAGCACAAAGAAGTTGAAACATTCAAATATAGGAAACAAGGAACGAGAATTAGAAACTCACAATCAATCCAAATAAAGCTTCAAATTGCAGGCATAATAGATGAGTTTAGTTCCTCATGGAAGACATCGCTCAAATCTCTAAAGTGTCTGATGAAATAATAGAATAGAAGAAGTGCTGTAAAAATAACTAAAAGTCGGCCTTTTAAAACTACCAATTCGGCCATCAAACAAAATAAGAACATCTAGGGTTTTTAATCAAAACGACGCGTATCGCTGACGACCACTACTGCGGGTGCAGCATATATGCTGCGGCCGCAGCACACTGTTTCTTCGTACCCAGCTGCAAATTGATTGGCGGCGCCCGCGGCATACATGCTGCGCCCGCGGCACGCTTGTTTTGCCGTAGCTCCTTGTCTTCTTTTGCGGGTTTCTCCTCTTGTCTTGCATCTTTCCTTCCTTGTTCCTTCCCATGTTTCTTGTGTTCCTCTTCGAGATATTTCATCTCCCACATGTTTCCGATTCAATCTGCGAGATAAACACAAATTAGCACAGAATCCGAACCCTTTCGAAATAATCACAACATGCAATTTAGCAACAAAGTATGAAAGAAATGCAACCTAACTAAACTAAAAATGCCTATAATGCCTATCTAAAATTTGCATTATCAATAAAGCAAGGTGACGCCGATATAGTCACTTTTGGTCAGAAAATTTCACGGAAAGCTTTCCATGCACAAAGCTCCCATTATTACCTATAAACCATATAAACATGTTTGGGACACATTTGAGCGAAAACAACACAGTTTTTGTGGATAAAGCAAGGTGACTCCGATATGGTCACTTTTGTTCCGAAAATTTCACGGAAAGCATTTCGCGCACAAAGCTCCCATTATGACCTATAAACAATATAAACATGTTTGGGACACATTTGAGCGAAAACGACACATTTTTTGTGGATAAAGAAGGGTGACACCGATACGGTCACTTTTGGTCCGAAAATTTAACGGAAAGCTTTTCGCGCACAAAGCTCCCACTGTGACCTATAAACCATATAAACATGTTTGGGACACATTTGAGCGAAAACAACCCAGTTTTGGTGGATAAACAAAGGAGACGCCGATACGGTCACTTTTGGTCCGAAAATTTCTCGGAAAGCTTTTTGCGCACAAAGATCCCATTATGACCTATAAACCATATAAACATGTTTGGGACGCATTTGAGCGAAAACAACACAGTTTTTGTGGATAAAGAAAGGTGACGCCGATATGGTCAATTTTGGTCCGAAAATTTCACGGAAAGGTTTTCGCGCACAATGCAGCCATTATGACCTATACACCATATAAACATGTTTGGGACACATTTGATCGAAAACGACACAGTTTTTGTGGATAAAGAAAGGTGACTATATGGTCACTTTTGGTCCGAAAATTTCACGGAAAGCATTTCGCGCACAAAGCTCCCATTGTGACCTATAAACCATATAAACATGTTTGGGACACGTTTGAGCGAAAACGACACAGTTTTGGTGGATAAAGAAAGGTAACGCCGATATGGTCACTTTTGGTCCGAAAATTTCACGGAAAGCTTTTCGCGCACAAAGCTCCCATTGTGACCTATAAACCATATAAACATGTTTGGGACACGTTTGAGCGAAAACGACACAGTTTTGGTGGATAAAGAAAGGTGACGCCGATATGGTCACTTTTGGTCTGAAAATTTCACGGAAAGGTTTTCGCGCACAATGCAGTCATTATGACCTATACACCATATAAACATGTTTGTGACACATTTGATCGAAAACGACACAGTTTTTGTGGATAAAGAAAGGTGACGCCGATATGGTCACTTTTGGTCCGAAAATTTCACGGAAAGCTTTCCGTGCACAAAGCTCCCATTATTACCTATAAACCATATAAACATGTTTGGGATATATTTGAGCGAAAATAACACAGTTTTTTTGGATAAACAAAGGTGACGCCGATACGGTCACTTTTGGTCCGAAAATTTCACGGAAAGCTTTTCGCGCACAAAGCTCCCATTATGACCTATACACCATATAAACATGTTTGGGACACATTTGAGCGAAAACAACACAGTTTTTGTGGATAAAGAAAGGTGACGCCGATATGGTCAATTTTGGTCCGAAAATTTCACGGAAAGCTTTTCGCGCACAATGCAGCCATTATGACCTATACACCATATAAACATGTTTGGGACACATTTGAGCGAAAACAATACAGTTTTTGTGGATAAATGACGGAGGGGTAACCTGTCGTTGATCCGTCAAAGAAAACTCAAACCTATAACTAGTATAGTAATAAGCAAGAGGTCGATCCCACAGGGAAATTCGCTATTCAAGTGTGATTTAGATGCCAATCAAGTAACCAAAAAAAAAGGGTTTTGAGTGTGAAAGTTCCGCCTTTTATCAAAGCGGATTGAAGCAAACAAAAGTAAATGATTTTAATTCAGACAATTAGGAGAAGCAATTCTACCTACAATTTTCCACTTTATTTGATTGAAGCGATCCTTGTAACTTCTTCTCGTCCTATTAAGGTTTCCTATCAATGCCCTTGTCCCGACCTAATATAGTTACTAGTCCAACCAGTCCTAGCAACCCTTATCAATCGAACAATCCCTAAAGAAGGATTTAACCCAATTGATAGCTTTAAGTTCAGAGATTAGCCAAGGTATTTGCAGTCCCTAAAGAGGGATTTAACAACACATTCAACTTCCTACTCATTCAATTAGTTCAACCAGCCCTAAAGGAACAAGTTTGCCACTTAGGTTAAGGTTCACAACCAGGAATCTACAAAACCTTAGCAATTGAATTGATCTAACAAGTTGGCCAGACAAGATAGAACAAATCAATAATCAATTAAGCACAAAGAAGTTGAAACATTCAAATATAGGAAACAAGGAACGAGAATTAGAAACTCACAATCAATCCAAATAAAGCTTCAAATTGCAGGCAGAATAGATGAGTTTAGTTCCTCATGGAAGACATCGCTCAAATCTCTAAAGTGTCTGATGAAATAATAGAATAGAAGAAGTGCTGTAAAAATAGCTAAAAGTCGGCCTTTTAAAACTCCCAATTCGGCCATCAAACAAAATAAGAACATCTAGGGTTTTTAATCAAAACGACGCGTATCGCTGACGACCACTGCTGCGGGCGCAGCATATATGCTGCGGCCGCAGCACACTGTTTCTTCGTACCCAGCTGCAAATTGATTGGCGGCGCCCGCGGCATACATGCTGCGCCCGCGGCACGCTTGTTTTGCCGTAGCTCCTTGTCTTCTTTTGCGGGTTTCTCCTCTTGTCTTGCATCTTTCCTTCCTTGTTCCTTCCCATGTTTCTTGTGTTCCTCTTCGAGATATTTCATCTCCCACATGTTTCCGATTCAATCTGCGAGATAAACACAAATTAGCACAGAATCCGAACCCTTTCGAAATAATCACAAGATGCAATTTAGCAACAAAGTATGAAAGAAATGCAACCTAACTAAACTAAAAATGCCTATAATGCCTATCTAAAATATGCATTATCAATAAAGCAAGGTGACGCCGATATAGTCACTTTTGGTCAGAAAATTTCACGGAAAGCTTTCCATGCACAAAGCTCCCATTATTACCTATAAACCATATAAACATGTTTGGGACACATTTGAGCAAAAACAACACAGTTTTTGTGGATAAAGCAAGGTGACTCCGATATGGTCACTTTTGTTCCGAAAATTTCACGGAAAGCATTTCGCGCACAAAGCTCCCATTATGACCTATAAACAATATAAACATGTTTGGGACACATTTGAGCGAAAACGACACATTTTTTGTGGATAAAGAAGGGTGACACCGATACGGTCACTTTTGGTCCGAAAATTTAACGGAAAGCTTTTCGCGCACAAAGCTCCCACTGTGACCTATAAACCATATAAACATGTTTGGGACACATTTGAGCGAAAACAACCCAGTTTTGGTGGATAAACAAAGGAGACGCCGATACGGTCACTTTTGGTCCGAAAATTTCTCGGAAAGCTTTTTGCGCACAAAGATCCCATTATGACCTATAAACCATATAAACATGTTTGGGACGCATTTGAGCGAAAACAACACAGTTTTTGTGGATAAAGAAAGGTGACGCCGATATGGTCAATTTTGGTCCGAAAATTTCACGGAAAGGTTTTCGCGCACAATGCAGCCATTATGACCTATACACCATATAAACATGTTTGGGACACATTTGATCGAAAACGACACAGTTTTTGTGGATAAAGAAAGGTGACTATATGGTCACTTTTGGTCCGAAAATTTCACGGAAAGCATTTCGCGCACAAAGCTCCCATTGTGACCTATAAACCATATAAACATGTTTGGGACACGTTTGAGCGAAAACGACACAGTTTTGGTGGATAAAGAAAGGTAACGCCGATATGGTCACTTTTGGTCCGAAAATTTCACGGAAAGCTTTTCGCGCACAAAGCTCCCATTGTGACCTATAAACCATATAAACATGTTTGGGACACGTTTGAGCGAAAACGACACAGTTTTGGTGGATAAAGAAAGGTGACGCCGATATGGTCACTTTTGGTCTGAAAATTTCACGGAAAGGTTTTCGCGCACAATGCAGTCATTATGACCTATACACCATATAAACATGTTTGTGACACATTTGATCGAAAACGACACAGTTTTTGTGGATAAAGAAAGGTGACGCCGATATGGTCACTTTTGGTCCGAAAATTTCACGGAAAGCTTTCCGTGCACAAAGCTCCCATTATTACCTATAAACCATATAAACATGTTTGGGATATATTTGAGCGAAAATAACACAGTTTTTTTGGATAAACAAAGGTGACGCCGATACGGTCACTTTTGGTCCGAAAATTTCACGGAAAGCTTTTCGCGCACAAAGCTCCCATTATGACCTATACACCATATAAACATGTTTGGGACACATTTGAGCGAAAACAACACAGTTTTTGTGGATAAAGAAAGGTGACGCCGATATGGTCAATTTTGGTCCGAAAATTTCACGGAAAGGTTTTCGCGCCCAATGCAGCCATTATGACCTATACACCATATAAACATGTTTGGGACACATTTGATCGAAAACGACACAGTTTTTGTGGATAAAGAAAGGTGACGATATGGTCACTTTTGGTCCGAAAATTTCACGGAAAGCTTTTCGCGCACAAAGCTCCCATTGTGACCTATAAACCATATAAACATGTTTGGGACACGTTTGAGCGAAAACGACACAGTTTTGGTGGATAAAGAAAGGTGACGCCGATATGGTCACTTTTGGTCTGAAAATTTCACGGAAAGGTTTTCGCGCACAATGCAGTCATTATGACCTATACACCATATAAACATGTTTGGGACACATTTGATCGAAAACGACACAGTTTTTGTGGATAAAGAAAGGTGACGCCGAATGGTCACTTTTGGTCCGAAAATTTCACGAAAAGCTTTTCGCGCACAAAGCTCCCATTGTGACCTATAAACCATATAAACATGTTTGGGACACATTTGAGCGAAAGCAACACAGTTTTTGTGGATAAACAAAGGTGACGCCGATACGGTCACTTTTGTTCCGAAAATTTCACGGAAAACTTTTCGCGCACAAAGCTCCCATTATGACCTATAAACCATATAAACATGTTTGGGACACATTTTATCGAAAACGACACAGTTTTTGTGGATAAAGAAAGGTGACGCCGATATGGTCACTTTTGGTCCGAAAATTTCACGGAAAGCTTTTCGCGCACAAAGCTCCCATTGTGACCTATAAACCATATAAACATGTTTGGGACACATTTGAGCGAAAACAACACAGTTTTTGTGGATAAACAAAGTTGACGCCGATACGGTCACTTTTGGTCCGAAAATTTCACGGAAAGCTTTTCGCGCACAAAGCTCCCATTATGACCTATAAACAATATAAACATGTTTGGGACACATTTAAGCGAAAACGACACAATTTTTTTGGATAAAGAAAGGTGACGCCGATACGGTCACTTTTGGTCCGAAAATTTCACGGAAAGCTTTTCGCGCACAAAGCTCCCATTATGACCTATAAACCATATAAACATGTTTGGGACACATTTGAGCGAAAACAACACAGTTTTTTTTGGATAAACAAAGGTGACGCCGATACGGTCACTTTTGGTCAGAAAATTTTACGGAAAGCTTTTCGCGCACAAAGCTCCCATTATGACCTATAAACCATTTAAACATGTTTGTGACACATTTGATCGAAAACGACACAGTTTTTGTGGATAAAGAAAGGTGACGCCGATATGGTCACTTTTGGTCCGAAAATTTCACGGAAAGCTTTTCGCGCACAAAGCTCCCATTGTGACCTATAAACCATATAAACATGTTTAGGACACATTTGAGCGAAAACAACACAGTTTTTGTGGATAAAGAAAGGTGACGCCGATATGGTCACTTTTGGTCTGAAAATTTCACGGAAAGGTTTTCGCGCACAATGCAGTCATTATGACCTATACACCATATAAACATGTTTGGGACACATTTGATCGAAAACGACACAGTTTTTGTGGATAAAGAAAGGTGACGCCGATATGGTCACTTTTGGTCCGAAAATTTCACGAAAAGCTTTTCGCGCACAAAGCTCCCATTGTGACCTATAAACCATATAAACATGTTTGGGACACATTTGAGCGAAAGCAACACAGTTTTTGTGGATAAACAAAGGTGACGCCAATACGGTCACTTTTGTTCCGAAAATTTCACGGAAAACTTTTCGCGCACAAAGCTCCCATTATGACCTATAAACCATATAAACATGTTTGGGACACATTTTATCGAAAACGACACAGTTTTTGTGGATAAAGAAAGGTGACGCCGATATGGTCACTTTTGGTCCGAAAATTTCACGGAAAGCTTTTCGCGCACAAAGCTCCCATTGTGACCTATAAACCATATAAACATGTTTGGGACACATTTGAGCGAAAACAACACAGTTTTTGTGGATAAACAAAGTTGACGCCGATACGGTCACTTTTGGTCCGAAAATTTCACGGAAAGCTTTTCGCGCACAAAGCTCCCATTATGACCTATAAACAATATAAACATGTTTGGGACACATTTAAGCGAAAACGACACAATTTTTTTGGATAAAGAAAGGTGACGCCGATACGGTCACTTTTGGTCCGAAAATTTCACGGAAAGCTTTTCGCGCACAAAGCTCCCATTATGACCTATAAACCATATAAACATGTTTGGGACACATTTGAGCGAAAACAACACAGTTTTTTTTGGATAAACAAAGGTGACGCCGATACGGTCACTTTTGGTCAGAAAATTTTACGGAAAGCTTTTCGCGCACAAAGCTCCCATTATGACCTATAAACCATTTAAACATGTTTGTGACACATTTGATCGAAAACGACACAGTTTTTGTGGATAAAGAAAGGTGACGCCGATATGGTCACTTTTGGTCCGAAAATTTCACGGAAAGCTTTTCGTGCACAAAGCTCCCATTGTGACCTATAAACCATATAAACATGTTTAGGACACATTTGAGCGAAAACAACACAGTTTTTGTGGATAAAGAAAGGTGACGCCGATATGGTCACTTTTGGTCTGAAAATTTCACGGAAAGGTTTTCGCGCACAATGCAGTCATTATGACCTATACACCATATAAACATGTTTGGGACACATTTGATCGAAAACGACACAGTTTTTGTGGATAAAGAAAGGTGACGCCGATATGGTCACTTTTGGTCCGAAAATTTCACGAAAAGCTTTTCGCGCACAAAGCTCCCATTGTGACCTATAAACCATATAAACATGTTTGGGACACATTTGAGCGAAAGCAACACAGTTTTTGTGGATAAACAAAGGTGACGCCGATACGGTCACTTTTGTTCCGAAAATTTCACGGAAAACTTTTCGCGCACAAAGCTCCCATTATGACCTATAAACCATATAAACATGTTTGGGACACATTTTATCGAAAACGACACAGTTTTTGTGGATAAAGAAAGGTGACGCCGATATGGTCACTTTTGGTCCGAAAATTTCACGGAAAGCTTTTCGCGCACAAAGCTCCCATTGTGACCTATAAACCATATAAACATGTTTGGGACACATTTGAGCGAAAACAACACAGTTTTTGTGGATAAACAAAGTTGACGCCGATACGGTCACTTTTGGTCCGAAAATTTCACGGAAAGCTTTTCGCGCACAAAGCTCCCATTATGACCTATAAACAATATAAACATGTTTGGGACACATTTAAGCGAAAACGACACAATTTTTTTGGATAAAGAAAGGTGACGCCGATACGGTCACTTTTGGTCCGAAAATTTCACGGAAAGCTTTTCGCGCACAAAGCTCCCATTATGACCTATAAACCATATAAACATGTTTGGGACACATTTGAGCGAAAACAACACAGTTTTTTTTGGATAAACAAAGGTGACGCCGATACGGTCACTTTTGGTCAGAAAATTTTACGGAAAGCTTTTCGCGCACAAAGCTCCCATTATGACCTATAAACTATTTAAACATGTTTGTGACACATTTGATCGAAAACGACACAGTTTTTGTGGATAAAGAAAGGTGACGCCGATATGGTCACTTTTGGTCCGAAAATTTCACGGAAAGCTTTTCGCGCACAAAGCTCCCATTGTGACCTATAAACCATATAAACATGTTTAGGACACATTTGAGCGAAAACAACACAGTTTTTGTGGATAAAGAAAGGTGACGCCGATATGGTCAATTTTGGTCCGAAAATTTCACGGAAAGCTTTTCGCGCACAATGCAGCCATTATGACCTATACACCATATAAACATGTTTGGGACACATTTGAGCGAAAACAACACAGTTTTTGTGGATAAAGCAAGGTGACTCCGATATGGTCACTTTTGGTCCGAAAATTTCACGGAAAGAATTTCGCGCACAAAGCTCCCATTATGACCTATAAACAATATAAACATAAGTTTTGAGCGGGTGGTTAGAGAGAGAAACTCTCAAAGGAGGAAACCCCTCCTTGCCTTCCCCTTGCCGTGACAAGCTCCTCCCTCAACCGGCCTTGCTCTCCGGCGACTCCATAGCCTCCGAGCAAGCTCTCATCGTCCTCACCAAGTGTTTATGTCCTCGGAAGTGAACCTAGCTGCAACTCATCATCCCGACGTCTCTCTTATCACTCCCATGATGCATTAATGGAGCTCAAGATACATTAATTTCGACCTACCTACCTCCAGCTGCATTCAAAGCCTCCAACCACCTCGTTACTTCGATTCCCGCTGTTCCCCTCCCCTCCTTCACTTGTATTTCAGCTTCCCCGACCTTTTCCTAGCTTCTGGTGTCACTATAGGCAGTTCAGCCGCCTCAGGCGGCGGCGTTCCTACGCCGGAGCTTGCCCCTACACCCCTCCAGCTCTCAAACTCCTCCATCTCGACTCCTTCAGCTGAGTACCTTCCCACCAATCTTATTCAACTCTTTCGATTGTTTTCTGATCTTTTTTCGATCAGTCACCCTTCCCGGTGGTTTCAGCACCTCAGGCGGCGGTGCTCGGCGCCTGAAACCGTCCGTACTCCTCCCCCCTCCCTCCCCAAACCTCCCATCAGCGTCCGTACAGTACGAAACTAGCCGTTCCCTTACAACCAACGGTCTCAACTGTCACTTCACTTTCAAATTTTCGACCGTTAGAAAAGGTTGACTCGGGTTTGACCAACAGCTCCGAATCCGGTTCTCCTCTGTGGGGCTGTCTCCCGGTGGCCGAAATCACTTCCTGTCTCCGGTTCCGACCTCCTGCCTTCCTTACGACCCCACTACCTTGAAATCTTTCTCATCCAAGCAGTTCCTGAAATTCCCCCAATTCTGAACCACTGCCGTCGCCTTACAGAGATGATGAACTGTGCCTGAAACCAAAAATTCGATTGTGGGGTTGCCGTCTGAGCAGAATTCACTAAATTGATCCTCCCCCCCTCCTCCTCTCACCTTTGCGAGTCTGTAGGCTTACCAATTTCACAATTGATTACGTTTTGAAGAAACCCCTCTTTTCTAGGGTTCCTACTGCGCATACAGCTCAGAACTGAACTCTCGACTGTGGGGTTGGCATCTCAAGAGCAATCACAAAATTGACCTATTCCCCCCCTTCACCACTCCATTGCGTTGCTGTAGCCTTAACAATTTCTTCATTTATTAAGCATTGAAGAATCCCCTCTTCTCTAGGTCTTCTGTTACGCAATTTCAAGAACAGTGTACGTAGGGTTGCCTCCTTCCTCCCTCTTCTCAAATTGACCTCTCCTCCAGCTTCCATACCTTCTTCCGATCCCCCCACCTTACCAATTTCATCGCTAGTGGCCTAGTGTCAATTCCCCCAAATTCTAGGGTTCATACAGCTTGACAACTTCGCTGTCAACCCTAATTTGATCGTGGGATTGCCTATGCTACTCGACTCACAAAATTGACCTTACCTACTGTCTCCAATACTCCTCCCGCCACCCCTGCCTTACCAATTTGGTTGCTGGTTGCTTGAATAATATTCCCCCAATTTTGGGTCCGACGATTGCGCAGGTGAACCCTAATTTGATTGGGGGGTTCCTTCTATGCTCCCTACACCAAAATTGGTTACTCCCATTGCCTTCTCTACCTTCCCCGACCCACCTGCCTTGCCAATTTGTTTGGTTAAGCCCCAGATAAAATTCCCCCAAATTCTAGGTTTCTGTACACTAACGTCTACACAGATAAACCCTAACTTGATCGGGGGGTTGCTGCTGGCTTGCTTCTCCCAAAATTGGTCATACCCTCTTCTACTAAACCTTCTTCCGCCCTTCTAGCCTTAACAATTGCCTGTCTCTTGCTGTATTGATCATTCCCCCAAATTCTAGGGCTTGCTGCTGTCGATTACCTTGATTCTGTAAGGAACTAGCTCTGCCTTTGCAAGAAGAAATTGAGCTTCAGGACTTACATTACTACACCACTGCTGGGCTTATCTCCCCCCAATTTCTGTATTGAGTTCGTGAAAAAGAAAAACCCTCTTTGAGGGTTTATAATGACAGACAAAGGCCGATCCCCTGCCCAGGGGAGGAGAGCGATCTCCCTTGCGCCTAATCCAATCACAGAAGCGCCAAAGACATCGACGCCGACGAAGATGACAGTCTTAGGCACGCTTCCAAGAGCTCCTACAACTGCACAAGTTACTCCACCAAGTGAGTCTCCTCTTACTGCAGTAACCTGTACAACAGCTGCCCACATTGCTTCTAGCAATGCTCAGGTATGTCTCTCTTCCCCCCTTCCCCTGGATAAAGCCAGGTCCTCTAGGATAGAACCTGTTGTGCAAAAGATCCCTAAGGAGGGACATGACATGCTATTTGATGCTCAAAAGACCTCTAAGAAGGGGCAAATTTCTTTATCTGCTCAAAGGACCCCAATGGAGGGGCAATCTACTTCTGTTACAAGAAAGACCCCAATGGAGGGGCACAATCTGTCTTCTTCTTCTACCTTCCCTCTTGATCTCTCTGAGCAATGCAACTCCCCTCAAACCAGTGATAATCCTATAATTGAAAATGCTGTGAATGATCCTAACTCTGCTGCCGACCCTAATGTGTCTTCTTCCTCTTCCCCTCCATCTAACTCTGATCCAACTCCCCTCCCCCACCCTCTCACCTCAACTATCTCTGATTCAACTCCCCCCCCCCACCCTCTGACCTCAACTGAACAAGCTCCCACCCCAGCTGAAGCCTACAACTCCAACCCCACCCCTCCTAACCAGCTGCCTGCTGGCTCACTCAACCAACCTAATACCTCCATATTACAAGGTGCTTGGGCTCTAAACCATAATCTAACTGGGAGGCCAAGAAAGATTAGAGGTTTCAAGTTGGAATATGAAGCTTCTGGCTCAGGAGATACTATTAAGGCTTCCAGGAAAGACTGTCTATCCTTAGAAGAAGCCTGGGGTTTCTCTTTAGTAGGATATGTGGTTGGGAGATTTCCTGGGCTTCAAGCCATAGGGAAAATCAAAGATAATTGGCCAAAGCACACATTTAACAACCAAGGAGGTTGGTTGATGTTCAAGTTTTATTCTGAGGAAGATAGAGATTCTGTGTTACTCAAAGGTCCTTTTACATGACCTGGATACACTTTACTTCTCAAGTGTGTCCCTGAAAGATTCACATTTGATAAGGCTCTATTTTCTAAACTCCCTATATGGATCAGAATACATAAACTACCCACAGAATTTTGGACACCTACTATGCTTCAAAGAATAGCAACAAAAATAGGTGACCCTCTAATGACTGACTCCTATACTGAGCAGAGAACTAAACAGTTATATGCTAGAGTCCTAGTGGAAATGGACTGTTCAGTAGAGTTAAAAAGGGCCATACATATTGAGTTTGATGATGCACCTGATCACACTTGTTTTATTGAGTATGAAAATCTCCCTCCTAGATGCAACAACTGTTCTACCTACGGCCATGAGACCATTAAATGTCCTGCAGCTAGGAATACTATCAACACAAAGGAAAAAGAAAGTGATCAATATGCTCCCCCCTCTTCAGGTTCCCAGAGTATCCCTAATGGTTCACAACCTCCTAGGGCACCCCTGCTACCCACCCCAAGAACCTCAGACCACACCTCTACTTGCATCACAGTAGAAAACCATCCTCCCTCTCACACTCCTAATACTTGCTCCACTGCTCAACCAGTGGACCAAAGAAACCAACCCCCTCCCTTCCCTTCTAATACTTCTGCCTCTACCTCCACCACCCCACCTTCTACCTATAATCACATTCCCCCCTCATCCCCTCCCCCCCCATTGCCCTCCATAGCTAATTCTGCCATTTCACACCCTTCTGCATCCCCTCTTCTCCCCACCCCTCCTAGTTGTCTTGTCTCCCAGCAACTACCCCCCTCCCCCTCCTCCCTGTCTCAAACCTGTCCTTCCCCCTCTGCTAACCCTCCCCACCTTTCCCTTTCTACTAGATCTCGTGTTAAATCCTCTCTTTTTTCTTCAATTGAAAGGATAAATAAAGCATATCAGAAGAAGAAAGCCCCCCCCCCTCCCCCTAGGGTTGTGAACTACCAAGAGACACAGGAATTCTACAAAGAATGCACTGCTAGAGTGGAAAAAGAGATAGAACAAAGAAGAAGAAATGAATTGGCTAGGAGAGTCTCCTTTGCAGATCAAAACAGCTACCATGTACTTGAATCTATGGATCAAATGGAGAATAATAATGAGGTACAAACTAATCTCTGTGAAAGCTCTAACACTGCCCTCATCTGTTACAACAAAGAGACTCATCAAGAAAATGAAAATCAAGAGCTTATTGACACAAATAAAAAACAAGTGGAAGTGAGAAGGAGCTGCAGATTAAATAAAAATGAGCCAAGACCCCACAGAGAGCAAGTTCTCCTATCTGATTCAGAGACCAGTGAGCATGAGATTGAAGACACAATAGGTATGTCAGATGGGAGAGAATTAGTACTCGGGCTAAAATCTTGGAAAGCCTCCAGCTCAGATAGAGTAAATCATAAAGATAAAGGGCCTAGCACCCTTACAAAAAAGTCTAAATGATTATTGCCTCATGGAATGTAAGAGGGTTTAACAGCACCCCTAAACAAAAAGCTGTTAGAGAGTTTCTGCATCAGAAAAATATATGCTTCTTGGGAATTTTGGAATCAAAGCTCAATGCTAACAAGCTTAATACTATAATGAATAAAGGTTTTACTCAATGGAAATATATGCATAATTTTGAGTGATGAACTAAATGATGAACTAAATGTTAGAAATGGCCCGTGGCTTATACAGGGTGATTTCAATGCAATCATGAGATCCTGTGAGAGAAAAAATGGTGCCACGGTTACAGCTTATGAGATAGCTGACTTATGGAATTTATGTGTTGAACTTGACCTACATGATGCCCCCTACCAAGGGTTAGACCATACTTGGTTTCAGGGAAATAAATCCACCAAGATAGATAGAGTTATGGTCAATGGGGCATGGGATTCACTAAATATCCACTGTAAAGCCTCTTTTCTCTTGCCCAAGTCTTTCTGTGATCATGCCCAAGTTCTTGTAGAAGTCTTAGAGTGCCCAGTTAAGAAGAAACCTCCCTTTAAATACTTTAACATGTGGAACCAATATGATAACTTTCTGCAGCTCATTTCTGACAACTGGGTGTTTAATGGCAATGGCTCTGCTCAGTTTATTTTATGTAAATTACTGCAAGGCTTAAAGAACCCTCTAAAGAACCTAAACAGATCCCACTTCTCTAATATAAAACAGAAAGCTATAGATGCAGAAAAGGAATATGAATCAGCATTCCAAGCTGTAAGGACTGACCCTCAATCCTCCTCTCTTCTTTTAACACTTGAAACTGCCAAAAAGAAAGCAACAAGGCTCAAGGAAGCTGAACATAAATTTAACTCCCAGCTTGCTAAAGTGAAACACTCTTTTGAAGGGGATAGATGTACTGCTTATTTCCATGGGATCATGAGAAAAAATATGAGAAGAAACCATGTCAGCTCACTCACCAAAGAAGATGGTACTGAAACTCTTTCAGAAAGGGAAGTTGCTGCACAATTTGAAAGCTTCTACAAGAGGCTGTTAGGCCAAGTGACTCACACTGAAGATATTGACAGGAGATTCATTGCTGATGGTGGCCCTAAGCTAAAAATTGAGTTCCATTAACAATTGATAAGACCCATCTCTGATGAAGAAATAAAGAACACTCTTTGGTCCATAGGTGATGACAAATCACCTGGCCCAGATGGATACACATCAAAATTTTTCAAGGACACATGGAGCTCCACTGGCCTTCACTTCAGACAAGCAATACATGAATTTTTTAGAACTGGGAAATTATTGAAGCAAACTAATCACACTTCTATTGCCCTTATTGCTAAAAATTCTAACCCTAGAAGTGTGAATGATTTTAGACCCATCTCCTGCTGTAATGTGAGCTACAAAGTCATCACTAAAATCCTGGCCAACAGATTAGCCACTGTTCTCAAAGACATTGTCTCCCCCTCCCAAATTGGCTTCATTGAAGGGAGAATTATGGGAGAAAACATCATGCTATTGCAAGAGCTTATTAGGAAGTATACTAGGAAGAGAATCAGTCCTAGATGTATTTTAAACATTGATCTCAGAAAAGCCTATGATACTATTTCCTGGAAATTTATTGCCCAAATGCTTGACAACCTAAACTTCCTTCACTCCTTTACTCTCTGGATACTTGAATGCATCTGTTCTCCCTCTTTCTCTTTAAATGTCAATGGCAATTTACAAGGTTTTTTCAAAGGTAAAAGAGGGTTAAGACAGGGGGACCCCATCTCTCCACTGATTTTTGTGCTGTCTGTTGACTATCTTTCTCGTGTACTTAGATGTAAAACCAGGCATCCTGCTTTTAAATTTCATCCTAAATGTGATCACATGCAACTTTCCCACCTAGCCTATGCAGATGATATAATACTTATGTCTAGAGGTGACAAAGCTTCCATGTGCATCTTACTTGACTCTCTTGAACACTTTACTGCTGTCTCGGGCTTGGAGGTAAGCCCCACAAAATCATCCTTTTTCACTGCAGGGGTTAAGAATGAAGACAAGGCTTATCTTATTAACAGATCTGGTTTCTCCCAAGGAACCTTCCCCTTTAGATATCTTGGAATCCCTATCTCTTCTGGAAAATTAACTATATCCCAATTCACTCCTTTCTTAGATAAAATGCTCACTAATATAAGCTACTGGAATACAAAAAATTTGTCTTATGCAGGAAAGGTGGAACTTATTAGATCAGTGTTACAAGGAATCCAGGGGTTTTGGCTATCTGTCCTCCCATCTCCCTCTACCCTCTGTGATAAAATTAACTCCCTTTGTGCTAAGTTTTTATGGAAATCTCATAGGATCAAATGGAAAGATGTTTGCCTCCCAAAGGAAGAGGGTGGCCTGGGTTTAAAGGACTTAAAAACTTGGAACACTGCTTTTATCTCGAGAATACTTTGGGATATAGTTAATAAAAAAGATAGATTATGGGTTAAATGGGTCCACCATCAATATATACATCAGGGTAGTGTTTGGACTTGGCTTGTACATCAAAAAAATGACTCTCCTCTCATTAAGAAAATACTTGCTGTTAGAGACCTAGTGCTAACCTCTGCAGGATCATATGAAGAAGCTTACAGCTTAATGCAGACCTGGTGTGTAAATGGCCAGTTCAATGTAGGAAGGGCATACAATTTCTTCAGAAGAACACAACCTAAGCCTCCTTGGTCCAGTGTGGTATGGGACAGAAGCATTGCCCCCAAACACTCCTTTATATTATGGCTTGCAGCAAGGAGAAGATTGGCAACTACCGATCTCATCAAAACAAGGGAAGTTGAACTAACCTGTCATTTCTGTCAACTAGAGAATGAATCTCATGACCACTTGTTCTTCTCCTGTAATCTCTCCTCTTCTGTTTGGTCTCAGGTGAAAGCATGGTTGGGCATTTGGAGAGGAATGACCACCCTTAGAAGTGGACTCAAGTGGCTTAAAAAGGAGGCAAAAGGAAAGGGCTGGCAATCAAAGGCAAAGAGAACAGCTTTCGGAGCAACTGTCTACTACATCTGGAAGGCTAGAAATGAGAAAATCTTTGAGAATACAACCAAGTCAGCTGAGGAAATCGTCCACCTTGTGAAGCTGCACGTCTACAAAATGCTCCATCATGACTTCTCCCTTCTATTTACTACCTCTGCAGCACTACACCAAAGCCAGCTACATGAGAACCATCAATGACAGTGTGGTGCCTCTTACTGCAGAAAGTTTGGGAGTTTTTGTATCAATGGCTATACTGTCCTTTATAGTCATAGCTTATGTTAGTTTCTGTCCTCAGTCTCTTAGTCTAGCTTCATTTCTTCAACTCATTCAGAAGTATCTCCCTAAGTGAGATTTTTGTATAAGGTCCTTTAGATAGAGTAGTAATGGGATCTTAGGTGTGCTAAGGTTGTGTTCCTTTAAATCTCTTGATGGCCGAGCCGAAGGGAGATTTAAATGGACACTACCTTAGGGTGTAGGTCCGACCTCTGATAGCCTTGGCTTGATGAAAATAGAGTTACACCGAGCCTCGTGCTCAACACACCTTCAAAGATTGGAACCACTCTATGTGGTTTCATGATTTTGGTTTATGCCTATAAAGCCTACGGGCACTAGGCCTATTGTACTAGCTCCATGTAATTATTCTTTTATGATCAATATATTAACCCTTAAAATCAAAAAAAAAAAAAACAATATAAACATGTTTGGGACACGTTTGAGCGAAAACGACACAGTTTTGGTGGATAAAGAAAGGTGACGCCGATACGGTCACTTTTGGTCCGAAATTTGCACGGAAAGCTTTTCGCGCACAAAGCTCCCATTATGACCTATAAACCATATAAACATGTTTGGGACACATTTGAGCGAAAACGACACAGTTTTTTTGGATAAAGAAAGGTGACGCCGATACGGTCACTTTTGGTCCGAAAATTTCACGGAAAGCTTTTCGCGCACAAAGCTCCCATTATGACCTATAAACCATATAAACATGTTTGGGACACATTTGAGCGAAAACGACACAGTTTTTGTGGATAAACAAAGGTGACGCCGATATGGTCACTTTTAGTCCGAAAATTTCACGGAAAGCTTTTCGCGCACAAAGCTCCCATTATGACCTATAAACCATATAAACATGTTTGGGACACATTTGATCGAAAACGACACAGTTTTTGTGGATAAACAAAGGTGACGCCGATACGGTCACTTTTGGTCCGAAAATTTCACGGAAAGCTTTTCGCGCACAAAGTTCCCATTGTGACCTATAAACCATATAAACATGTTTGGGACACATTTGAGCGAAAACAACACAGTTTTTGTGGATAAACAAAGGTGACGCCGATACGGTCACTTTTGGTCCGAAAATTTCACGGAATGCTTTTCGCGCACAAAACTCACATTATGACCTATAAACAATATAAACATGTTTGGGACACATTTGAGCGAAAACGACACAGTTTTTTTGGATAAAGAAAGGTGACGCCGATACGGTCACTTTTGGTCCGAAAATTTCACGGAAAGTTTTTCGCGCACAAAGCTCCCATTATGACCTATAAATCATATAAACATGTTTGGGACACATTAGAGCGAAAACAACACAGTTTTTGTGGATAAACAAAGGTGACGCCGATACGGTCACTTTTGGTCCGAAAATTTCACGGAAAGCTTTTCGCGGACAAAGCTCCCATTGTGACCATTAAACCATCTAAACATGTTTGGGACACATTTAAGCGAAAACAACACAGTTTTGGTGGACAAAGAAAGGTGACGCCGATATGGTCACTTTTGGTCCGAAAATTTCACAGAAAGCTTTTCGTGCACAAAGTTCCCATTATGACCTATAAACCATATAAACATGTTTGGGACACATTTGAGCGAAAACAACACAGTTTTTGTGGATAAACAAAGGTGACGCCGATACGGTCACTTTTGGTCCGAAAATTTTACGGAAAGCTTTTCGCGCACAAAGCTCCCATTATGAGCTATAAACCATATAAACATGTTTGGGACACGTTTGAGCGAAAACGACACAGTTTTGGTGGATAAAGAAAGGTGACGCCGATATGGTCACTTTTGGTCCGAAAATTTCACGGAAAGCTTTTCGCGCACAAAGCTAACATTATGACCTATAAACCATATAAACATGATTGGGACACATTTGATCGAAAATGACACAGTTTTTGTTGATAAAGAAAGGTGACGCCGATATGGTCACTTTTGGTCCGAAAATTTCACGGAAAGTTTTTCGCGGACAAAGCTCCCATTGTGACCATTAAACCATCTAAACATGTTTGGGACACATTTAAGCGAAAACAACACAGTTTTGGTGCACAAAGAAAGGTGGCGCCGATATGGTCACTTTTGGTCCGAAAATTTCACAGAAAGCTTTTCGTGCACAAAGCTCACATTATGACCTATAAACCATATAAACATGTTTGGGACACATTTGAGCGAAAACAACACAGTTTTTGTGGATAAACAAAGGTGACGCCGATACGGTCACTTTTGGTCCGAAAATTTCACGGAAAGCTTTTCGCGCACAAAGCTCCCATTATGACCTATAAACCATATAAACATGTTTGGGACACGTTTGAGCGAAAACGACACAGTTTTGGTGGATAAAGAAAGGTGACGCCGATATGGTCACTTTTGGTCCGAAAATTTCACGGAAAGCTTTTCGCGCACAAAGCTAACATTATGACCTATAAACCATATAAACATGATTGGGACACATTTGATCGAAAATGACACAGTTTTTGTTGATAATGAAAGGTGACGCCGATATGGTCACTTTTGGTCTGAAAATTTCACGGAAAGCTTTTCGCGCACAAAGCTCCCATTGTGACCATTAAACCATCTAAATATGTTTGGGACACATTTAAGCGAAAACAACACAGTTTTGGTGAACAAAGAAAGTTGACGCCGATATGGTCACTTTTGGTCCGAAAATTTCACGGAAAGCTTTTCGTGCACAAAGCTCCCATTATGACCTATAAACCATATAAACATGTTTGGGACACATTTGAGCGAAAACAACACAGTTTTTGTGGATAAAGCAAGGTGACGCCGATATGGTCACTTTTGGTCCGAAAATTTCACGGAAAGCTTTTCGCGCACAAAGCTAAGATTATGACCTATAAACTATATAAACATGTTTGGGATACATTTGATCGAAAATGACACAGTTTTTGTGGATAAAGAAAGGTGACGCCGATATGGTCACTTTTGGTCCGAAAATTTCACGGCAAGTTTTTCGCGCACAAAGCTCACATTATGACCTATAAACCATATAAACATGTTTGGGACACATTTGAGCGGAAACAACACAGTTTTTTTGGATAAAGCAAGGTGACGCCGATATGGACACTTTTGGTCCGAAAATTTCACGGAAAGCATTTCGCGCACAAAGCTCCCATTATGACCTATAGACAATATAAACATGTTTGGGACACATTTGAGCGAAAACGACACAGTTTTGGTGGATAAAGAAAGGTGACGCTGATACGGTCACTTTTGGTCAGAAAATTTTACGGAAAGCTTTTCGCGCACAAAGCTCCCATTATGACCTATAAACCATATAAACATGTTTGGGACACATTTGAGCGAAAACGACACAGTTTTGGTGGATAAAGAAAGGTGACGCCGATATGGTCACTTTTGGTCCGAAAATTTCACGGAATGCTTTTCGCGCACATAGCTAAGATTATGACCTATAAACCATATAAACATGTTTGGGACACATTTGATCGAAAATGACACAGTTTTTGTGGATAAAGAAAGGTGACGCCGATTCGGTCACTTTTCGTCCGAAAATTTCACGGAAAGCTTTTCGCGCACAAAGCTCACATTATGACCTATAAACCATATAAACATGTTTGGGACACATTTGAGCGAAAACAACCCAGTTTTTGTGGATAAAGAAAGGTGACGCCGATATGGTCACTTTTGGTCCGAAAATTTCACGGAAAGCTTTTCGCGCACAATGCTCCCATTATGACCTATACACAATTTAAACATGTTTGGGACACATTTGAGCGAAAACAACACAGTTTTTGTGGATAAAGCAAGGTGACGCCGATATAGTAACTTTTGGTCCGAAAATTTCACGGAAAGCTTTTCGCGCACAAAGCTCCCATTATGACCTATAAACCAAATAAACATGTTTGGGACACATTTGAGCGAAAACAACACAGTTTTTATGGATAAATAAAGATGACGCCGATACGGTCACTTTTGGTCCGAAAACTTCACGGAACGCTTTCCGCGCACAAAGCTCCCATTATGACGTATAAACCATAAAAAGATATTTCGGATACATTTGAGCAAAAACAACACAGTTTTTGTGGATAAAGAAAGGTGACGCCGATATGGTCACTTTTGGTCCGAAAATTTCACGGAAAGCTTTTCGCGCACAAAGCTCCCATTATGACCTATACACCATATAAACATGTTTGGGACACATTTGAGCGAAAACAACACAGTTTTTGTGGATAAAGAAAGGTGACGCCGATACGGTCACTTTTGGTCCGAAAATTTCACGGAAAACTTTTCGCGCACAAAGCTCCCATTATGACCTATACACCATATAAACATGTTTGGGACACATTTGAGCGAAAACGACACAGTTTTTTTGGATAAAGAAAGGTGACGCCGATACGGTCACTTTTGGTCCGAAAATTTCACGGAAAGCTTTTCGCGCACAAAGCTCCCATTATGACCTATAAACCATATAAACATGTTTGGGACACATTTGAGCGAAAACGACACAGTTTTTGTGGATAAACAAAGGTGACAACGATATGGTCACTTTTGGTCCGAAAATTTCACGGAATGCTTTTCGCGCACAAAGCTCCCATTATGACCTATAAACCATATAAACATGTTTGGGACACATTTGATCGAAAACGACACAGTTTTTGTGGATAAACAAAGGTGACGCCGATACGGTCACTTTTGGTCCGAAAATTTCACGGAAATCTTTTCGCGCACAAAGTTCCCATTGTGACCTTTAAACCATCTAAACATGTTTGGGACACATTTGAGCGAAAACAACACAGTTTTTGTGGATAAACAAAGGTGACGCCGATACGGTCACTTTTGGTCCGAAAATTTCACGGAATGCTTTTCGCGCACAAAACTCACATTATGACCTATAAACAATATAAACATGTTTGGGACATATTTGAGCGAAAACGACACAGTTTTTTTGGATAAAGAAAGGTGACGCCGATACGGTCACTTTTGGTCCGAAAATTTCACGGAAAGTTTTTCGCGCACAAAGCTCCCATTATGACCTATAAACCATATAAACATGTTTGGGACACATTTGAGCGAAAACAACACAGTTTTTGTGGATAAAGAAAGGCGACGCCAATATAGTCACTTTTGGTCCGAAAATTTCACGGAAAGCTTTTCGCGCACAAAGCTAACATTATGACCTATAAACCATATAAACATGATTGGGACACATTTGATCCAAAATGACACAGTTTTTGTGGATAAAGAAAGGTGACGCCGATATGGTCACTTTTGGTCCGAAAATTTCACGGAAAGCTTTTCGCGCACAAAGCTCCCATTGTGACCATTAAACCAACTAAACATGTTTGGGACACATTTAAGCGAAAACAACACAGTTTTGGTGGACAAAGAAAGGTGACGCCGATATGGTCACTTTTGGTCCGAAAATTTCACGGAAAGCTTTTCGTGCACAAAGCTCCCATTATGACCTATAAACCATATAAACATGTTTGGGACGCATTTGAGCGAAAACAACACCGTTTTTGTGGATAAAGAAAGGTGACGCCGATACGGTCACTTTTGGTCCGAAAATTTCACGGAAAGCTTTTCGCGCACAAAGCTCCCATTATGACCTATAAACCATATAAACATGTTTGGGACACGTTTGAGCGAAAACGACACAGTTTTGGTGGATAAAGAAAGGTGACGCCGATATGGTCACTTTTGGTCTGAAAATTTCACGGAAAGCTTTTCGCGCACAAAGCTCCCATTGTGACCATTAAACCATCTAAATATGTTTGGGACACATTTAAGCGAAAACAACACAGTTTTGGTGGACAAAGAAAGGTGACGCCGATATGGTCACTTTTGGTCCGAAAATTTCACGGAAAGCTTTTCGTGCACAAAGCTCCCATTATGACCTATAAACCATATAAACATGTTTGGGACGCATTTGAGCGAAAACAACACAGTTTTTGTGGATAAAGAAAGGTGACGACGATATGGTCAATTTTGGTCCTAAAATTCCACGGAAAGCTTTTCGCGCACAATGCAGCCATTATGACCTATACACCATATAAACATGTTTGGGACACATTTGAGCGAAAACAACACAGTTTTTGTGGATAAAGAAAGGTGACGCCTATATGGTCACTTTTGGCCGAAAATTTCACGGAAAGTTTTTCGCGCACAAAGCTCCCATTATGACCTATACACCATATAAACATGTTTGGGACACATTTGAGCGAAAACAACACAGTTTTTGTGGATAAAGAAAGGTGACGCCGATACGGTCACTTTTGGTCCGAAAATTTCACGGAAAACTTTTCGCTCACAAAGCTCCCATTATGACCTATACACCATATAAACATGTTTGGGACACATTTGAGCGAAAACAACACAGTTTTTGTGGATAAAGAAAGGTGACGCCGATACGGTCACTTTTGGTCCGAAAATTTCACGGAAAACTTTTCGCTCACAAAGCTCCCATTATGACCTATACACCATATAAACATGTTTGGGACACATTTGAGCGAAAACAACACAGTTTTTTGTGGATAAAGAAAGGTGACGCCGATACGGTCACTTTTGGTCCGAAAATTTCACGGAAAGCTTTTCGCGCACAAAGCTCCCATTATGACTATACACCATATAAACAAGTTTGGGACACATTTGAGCGAAAACGGCACAGTTTTGGTGGATAAAGAATGGTGACGCCGATATGGTCACTTTTGGTCCGAAAATTTCACGGAAAGCTTTTCGCGCACAAAGCTAACATTATGACCTATAAACCATATAAACATGATTGGGACACATTTGATCCAAAATGACACAGTTTTTGTGGATAAAGAAAGGTGACGCCGATATGGTCACTTTTGGTCCGAAAATTTCACGGAAAGCTTTTCGCGCACAAAGCTCCCATTGTGACCATTAAACCAACTACACATGTTTGGGACACATTTAAGCGAAAACAACACAGTTTTGGTGGACAAAGAAAGGTGACGCCGATATGGTCACTTTTGGTCCGAAAATTTCACGGAAAGCTTTTCGTGCACAAAGCTCCCATTATGACCTATAAACCATATAAACATGTTTGGGACGCATTTGAGCGAAAACAACACAGTTTTTGTGGATAAAGAAAGGTGACGCCGATATGGTCAATTTCGGTCCGAAAATTTCACGGAAAGCTTTTCGCGCACAATGCAGCCAATATGACCTATACACCATATAAACATGTTTGGGACACATTTGAGCGAAAACAACACAGTTTTTGTGGAAAAAGCAAGGTGACGCCGATTAGTCAATTTTGGTCCGAAAATTTCACGGAAAGCTTTCCGTGCACAAAGCTCACATTATTACCTATAAACCATATAAACATGTTTGGGACACATTTGAGCAAAAACAACACAGTTTTTGTGGATAAACAAAGGTGACGCCGATATGGTCACTTTTGGTCCGAAAATTTCACGGAAAGCTTTTCGTGCACAAAGCTCCCATTATGACCTATAAACCATATAAACATTTTTGGGACGCATTTGAGCGAAAACAACACAGTTTTTTTGGATAAAGAAAGGAGACGCCGATATGGTCACTTTTGGTCCGAAAATTTCACGGAAAGCTTTTCGCGCACAATGCTCCCATTATGACATATACACCATATAAACATGTTTGGGACACATTTGAGCGAAAACAACACAGTGTTTGTGGATAAAGCAAGGTGACGACGATATAGTAAGTTTTGGTCCGAAAATTTCACGGAAAGCTTTCCATGCACAAAGCTCCCATTATTACCTATAAACCATATAAACATTTTTGGGACACATTTGAGCGAAAATAACACAGTTTTTGTGGATAAACAAAGGTGACGCCGATATGGTTACTTTTGGTCCGAAAATTTCACGGAAAGCTTTTCGCGCACAAAACTCCCATTATGACCTATGAACCCTATAAACATGTTTGGGACACATTTGAGCGAAAACAACACAGTTTTTGTGGATAAATAAAGGTGACGCCGATACAGTCACTTTTGGTCCGAAAACTTCACGGAAAGCTTTCCGCGCACAAAGCTCCCATTATGACCTATAAACCATAAAAAGATGTTTGGGATACATTTGAGCAAAAACAACACAGTTTTTGTGGATAAAGAAAGGTGACGCCGATATGGTCACTTTTGGTCCGAAAATTTCACGGAAAGCTTTTCGTGCACAAATCTCCCATTATGACCTATAAACCATATAAACATTTTTGGAACGTATTTGAGCGAAAACAACACAGTTTTTGTGGATAAAGAAAGGTGAAGCCGATATGGTCACTTTTGGTCCGAAAATTTCACGGAAAGCTTTTCGCGCACAAAGCTCCCATTGTGACCATTAAACCAACTACACATATTTGGGACACATTTAAGCGAAAACAACACAGTTTTGGTGGACAAAGAAAGGTGACGCCGATATGGTCACTTTTGGTCCGAAAATTTCACGGAAAGCTTTTCGTGCACAAAGCTCCCATTATGACCTATAAACCATATAAACATGTTTGGGACACATTTGAGCGAAAACAACACAGTTTTTGTGGATAAAGAAAGGTGACGCCGATATGGTCAATTTCGGTCCGAAAATTTCACGGAAAGCTTTTCGCGCACAATGCAGCCAATATGACCTATACACCATATAAACATGTTTGGGACACATTTGAGCGAAAACAAGACAGTTTTTGTGGAAAAAGCAAGGTGACGCCGATTAGTCAATTTTGGTCCGAAAATTTCACGGAAAGCTTTCCGTGCACAAAGCTCACATTATTACCTATAAACCATATAAACATGTTTGGGACACATTTGAGCAAAAACAACACAGTTTTTGTGGATAAACAAAGGTGACGCCGATATGTTCACTTTTGGTCCGAAAATTTCACGGAAAGCTTTTCGTGCACAAAGCTCCCATTATGACCTATAAACCATATAAACATTTTTGGGACGCATTTGAGCGAAAACAACACAGTTTTTTTGGATAAAGAAATGAGACACCGATATGGTCACTTTTGGTCCGAAAATTTCACGGAAAGCTTTTCGCGCACAATGCTCCCATTATGACATATACACCATATAAACATGTTTGGGACACATTTGAGCGAAAACAACATAGTGTTTGTGGATAAAGCAAGGTGACGACGATATAGTAACTTTTGGTCCGAAAATTTCACGGAAAGCATTCCATGCACAAAGCTTCCATTATTACCTATAAACAATATAAACATGTTTGGGACACATTTGAGCGAAAATAACACAGTTTTTGTGGATAAACAAAGGTGACGCCGATATGGTTACTTTTGGTCCGAAAATTTCACGGAAAGCTTTTCGCGCACAAAACTCCCATTATGACCTATAAACCCTATAAACATGTTTGGGACACATTTGAGCGAAAACAACACAGTTTTTGTGGATAAATAAAGGTGACGCCGATACGGTCACTTTTGGTCCGAAAACTTCACGGAAAGCTTTCCGCGCACAAAGCTCCCATTATGACCTATAAACCATAAAAAGATGTTTGGGATACATTTGAGCGAAAACAACACAGTTTTTGTGGATAAAGAAAGGTGACGCCGATATGGTCACTTTTGGTCCGAAAATTTCACGGAAAGCTTTTCGTGCACAAAGCTCCCATTATGACCTATAAACCATATAAACATTTTTGGAACGCATTTGAGCGAAAACAACACAGTTTTTGTGGATAAAGAAAGGTGAAGCCGATATGGTCACTTTTGGTCCGAAAATTTCACGGAAAGCTTTTCGCGCACAATGCTCCCATTATGACCTATACACCATTTAAACATGTTTGGGACACATTTGAGCGAAAACAACACAGTTTTTGTGGATAAAGCAAGGTGTCGCCGATATAGTAACTTTTGGTCCGAAAATAACACGGAAAGCTTTCCATGCACAAAGCTCCCATTATTACCTATAAACCATATAAACATGTTTGGGACACATTTGAGCGAAAATAACACAGTTTTTGTGGATAAACAAAGGTGACGCCGATATGGTTACTTTTGGTCCGATAATTTCACGGAAAGCTTTTCGCGCACAAAGCTCCCATTATGACCTATAAACCATAAAAACATGTTTGCGACACATTTGAGCGAAAACAACACAGTTTTTGTGGATAAATATAGGTGACGCCGATACGGTCACTTTTGGTCCGAAAACGTCACGGAACGCTTTCCGCGCACAAAGCTCCCATTATGACCTATAAACCATAAAAAGATATTTGGGATACATTTGAGCAAAAACAACACAGTTTTTGTGGATAAAGAAAGGTGACGCCTATATGGTCACTTTTGGTCCGAAAATTTCACGGAAAGTTTTTCGCGCACAAAGCTCCCATTATGACCTATACACCATATAAACATGTTTTGGACACATTTGAGCGAAAACAACACAGTTTTTGTGGATAAAGAAATGTGACGCCGATACGGTCACTTTTGGTCCGAAAATTTAACGGAAAACTTTTCGCTCACAAAGCTCCCATTATGACCTATACACCATATAAACATGTTTGGGACACATTTGAGCGAAAACAACACAGTTTTTGTGGATAAAGAAAGGTGACGCCGATACGGTCACTTTTGGTCCGAAAATTTCACGGAAAGCTTTTCGCGCACAAAGCTCCCATTATGACCTATACACCATATAAACATGTTTGGGACACATTTGAGCGGAAACAACACAGTTTTTTTGGATAAAGCAAGGTGACGCCGATATGATCACTTTTGGTCCGAAAATTTCACGGAAAGCATTTCGCGCACAAAGCTCCCATTATGACCTATAAACAATATAAACATGTTTGGGACACATTTGAGCGTAAACGACAAAGTTTTTTTGGATAAAGAAAGGTGACGCCGATACGGTCACTTTTGGTCCGAAAATTTCACGGAAAGCTTTTCGCGCACAAAGCTCCCATTATGACCTATAAACCATATACACATGTTTGGGACACATTTGAGCGAAAACGGCACAGTTTTGGTGGATAAAGAAAGGTGACGCCGATATGGTCACTTTTGGTCCGAAAATTTCACGGAAAGCTTTTCGCGCACAAAGCTAACATTATGACCTATAAACCATATAAACATGATTGGGACACATTTGATCCAAAATGACACAGTTTTTGTGGATAAAGAAAGGTGACGCCGATATGGTCACTTTTGGTCCAAAAATTTCACGGAAAGCTTTTCGCGCACAAAGCTCCCATTGTGACCATTAAACCAACTAAACATGTTTGGGACACATTTAAGCGAAAACAACACAGTTTTGGTGGACAAAGAAAGGTGACGCCGATATGGTCACTTTTGGACCGAAAATTTCACGGAAAGCTTTTCGTGCACAAAGCTCCCATTATGACCTATAAACCATATAAACATGTTTGGGACGCATTTGAGCGAAAACAACACAGTTTTTGTGGATAAAGAAAGGTGACGCCGATATGGTCAATTTCGGTCCGAAAATTTCACGGAAAGCTTTTCGCGCACAATGCAGCCATTATGACCTATACACCATATAAACATGTTTGGGACACATTTGAGCGAAAACAACACAGTTTTTGTGGAAAAAGCAAGGTGACGCCGATATAGTCAATTTTGTTCCGAAAATTTCACGGAAAGCTTTCCGTGCACAAAGCTCACATTATTACCTATAAACCATATAAACATGTTTGGGACACATTTGAGCAAAAACAACACAGTTTTTGTGGATAAACAAAGGTGACGCCGATATGGTCACTTTTGGTCCGAAAATTTCACGGAAAGCTTTTCGTGCACAAAGCTCCCATTATGACCTATAAACCATATCAACATTTTTGGGACGCATTTGAGCGAAAACAACACAGTTTTTTTGGATAAAGAAAGGAGACGCCGATATGGTCACTTTTGGTCCGAAAATTTCACGGAAAGCTTTTCGCGCACAATGCTCCCATTATGACATATACACCATATAAACATGTTTGGGACACATTTGTGCGAAAACAACACAGTGATTGTGGATAAAGCAAGGTGACGACGATATAGTAACTTTTGGTCCGAAAATTTCACGGAAAGCTTTCCATGCACAAAGCTCCCATTATTACCTATAAACGATATAAACATGTTTGGGACACATTTGAGCGAAAATAACATAGTTTTTGTGGATAAACAAAGGTGACGCCGATATGGTTACTTTTGGTCCGAAAATTTCACGGAAAGCTTTTCGCGCACAAAACTCCCATTATGACCTATAAACCATAAAAAGATGTTTGGGATACATTTGAGCAAAAACAACACAGTTTTTGTGGATAAAGAAAGGTGACGCCGATATGGTCACTTTTGGTCCGAAAATTTCACGGAAAGCTTTTCGTGCACAAAGCTCCCATTATGACCTATAAACCATATAAACATTTTTGGAACGCATTTGAGCGAAAACAACACAGTTTTTGTGGATAAAGAAAAGGTGAAGCCGATATGGTCACTTTTGGTCCGAAAATTTCACGGAAAGCTTTTCGCGCACAATGCTCCCATTATGACCTATACACCATTTAAATATGTTTGGGACACATTTGAGCGAAAATAACACAGTTTTTGTGGATAAACAAAGGTGACGCCGATATGGTTACTTTTGGTCCGAAAATTTCACGGAAAGCTTTTCGCGCACAAAGCTCCCATTATGACCTATAAACCATAAAAATATGTTTGCGACACATTTGAGCGAAAACAACACAGTTTTTGTGGATAAATATAGGTGACGCCGATACGGTCACTTTTGGTCCGAAAACGTCACGGAACGCTTTCCGCGCACAAAGCTCCCATTATGACCTATAAACCATAAAAAGATATTTGGGATACATTTGAGCAAAAACAACACAGTTTTTGTGGATAAAGAAAGGTGACGCCTATATGGTCACTTTTGGTCCGAAAATTTCACGGAAAGTTTTTCGCGCACAAAGCTCCCATTATGACCTATACACCATATAAACATGTTTGGGACACATTTGAGCGAAAACAACACAATTTTGTGTATAAAGAAAGGTGACGCCGATACGGTCACTTTTGGTCCGAAAATTTCACGGAAAACTTTTCGCTCACAAAGCTCCCATTATGACCTATACACCATATAAACATGTTTGGGACACATTTGAGCGAAAACAACACAGTTTTTGTGGATAAAGAAAGGTGACGCCAATACGGTCACTTTTGGTCCGAAAATTTCACGGAAAGCTTTTCGCGCACAAAGCTCCCATTATGACCTATAAACCATATAAACATTTTTGGGACGCATTTGAGCGAAAACAACACAGTTTTTTTGGATAAAGAAAGGAGACGCCGATATGGTCACTTTTGGTCCGAAAATTTCACGGAAAGCTTTTCGCGCACAATGCTCCCATTATGACATATACACCATATAAACATGTTATGGACACATTTGAGCGAAAACAACACAGTGTTTGTGGATAAACAAAGGTGACGCCGATATAGTAACTTTTGGTCCGAAAATTTCACGGAAAGCTTTCCATGCACAAAGCTCCCATTATTACCTATAAACCATATAAACATGTTTGGGACACATTTGAGCGAAAATAACACAGTTTTTGTGGATAAACAAAGGTGACGCCGATATGGTTACTTTTGGTCCGAAAATTTCACGGAAAGCTTTTCGCGCACAAAACTTCCATTATGACCTATAAACCCTATAAACATGTTTGGGACACATTTGAGCGAAAACAACACAGTTTTTGTGGATAAATAAAGGTGACGCAGATACGGTCACTTTTGGTCCGAAAACTTCACGGAAAGCTTTCCGCGCACAAAGCTCCCATTATGACCTATAAACCATAAAAAGATGTTTGGGGGACATTTGAGCAAAAACAACACAGTTTTTGTGGATAAAGAAAGGTGACGCCGATATGGTCACTTTTGGTCCGAAAATTTCACGGAAAGCTTTTCGTGCACAAAGCTCCCATTATGACCTATAAACCATATAAACATTTTTGGAACGCATTTGAGCGAAAACAACACAGTTTTTGTGGATAAAGAAAGGTGAAGCCGATATGGTCACTTTTGGTCCGAAAATTTCACGGAAAGCTTTTCGCGCACAATGCTCCCATTATGACCTATACACCATTTAAACATGTTTGGGACACATTTGAACGAAAACAACACAGTTTTTGTGGATAAAGCAAGGTGTCGCCGATATAGTAACTTTTGGTCCGAAAATTTCACGGAAAGCTTTCCATGCACAAAGCTCCCATTATTACCTATAAACCATATAAACATGTTTGGGACACATTTGAGCGAAAATAACACAGTTTTTGTAGATAAACAAAGGTGACGCCGATATGGTTACTTTTGGTCCGAAAATTTCACGGAAAGCTTTTCGCGCACAAAGCTCCCATTATGACCTATAAACCATAAAAACATGTTTGGGACACATTTGAACGAAAACAACACAGTTTTTGTGGATAAAGAAAGGTGACGCCTATATGGTCACTTTTGGTCCGAAAATTTCACGGAAAGTTTTTCGCGCACAAAGCTCCCATTATGACCTATACACCATATAAACATGTTTGGGACACATTTGAGCGAAAACAACACAATTTTGTGTATAAAGAAAGGTGACGCCGATACGGTCACTTTTGGTCCGAAAATTTCACGGAAAACTTTTCGCTCACAAAGCTCCCATTATGACCTATACACCATATAAACATGTTTGGGACACATTTGAGCGAAAACAACACAGTTTTTGTGGATAAAGAAAGGTGACGCCGATACGGTCACTTTTGGTCCGAAAATTTCACGGAAAGCTTTTCGCGCACAAAGCTCCCATTATGACCTATAAACCATATAAACATTTTTGGGACGCATTTGAGCGAAAACAACACAGTTTTTTTGGATAAAGAAAGGAGACGCCGATATGGTCACTTTTGGTCCGAAAATTTCACGGAAAGCTTTTCGCGAACAATGCTCCCATTATGACATATACACCATATAAACATGTTATGGACACATTTGAGCGAAAACAACACAGTGTTTGTGGATAAACAAAGGTGACGCCGATATAGTAACTTTTGGTCCGAAAATTTCACGGAAAGCTTTCCATGCACAAAGCTCCCATTATTACCTATAAACCATATAAACATGTTTGGGACACATTTGAGCGAAAATAACACAGTTTTTGTGGATAAACAAAGGTGACGCCCATATGGTTACTTTTGGTCCGAAAATTTCACGGAAAGCTTTTCGCGCACAAAACTTCCATTATGACCTATAAACCCTATAAACATGTTTGGGACACATTTGAGCGAAAACAACACAGTTTTTGTGGATAAATAAAGGTGACGCCGATACGGTCACTTTTGGTCCGAAAACTTCACGGAAAGCTTTCCGCGCACAAAGCTCCCATTATGACCTATAAACCATAAAAAGATGTTTGGGGGACATTTGAGCAAAAACAACACAGTTTTTGTGGATAAAGAAAGGTGACGCCGATATGGTCACTTTTGGTCCGAAAATTTCACGGAAAGCTTTTCGTGCACAAAGCTCCCATTATGACCTATAAACCATATAAACATTTTTGGAACGCATTTGAGCGAAAACAACACAGTTTTTGTGGATAAAGAAAGGTGAAGCCGATATGGTCACTTTTGGTCCGAAAATTTCACGGAAAGCTTTTCGCGCACAATGCTCCCATTATGACCTATACACCATTTAAACATGTTTGGGACACATTTGAACGAAAACAACACAGTTTTTGTGGATAAAGCAAGGTGTCGCCGATATAGTAACTTTTGGTCCGAAAATTTCACGGAAAGCTTTCCATGCACAAAGCTCCCATTATTACCTATAAACCATATAAACATGTTTGGGACACATTTGAGCGAAAATAACACAGTTTTTGTAGATAAACAAAGGTGACGCCGATATGGTTACTTTTGGTCCGAAAATTTCACGGAAAGCTTTTCGCGCACAAAGCTCCCATTATGACCTATAAACCATAAAAACATGTTTGGGACACATTTGAACGAAAACCACACAGTTTTTGTGGATAAATAAAGGTGACGCCGATACGGTCACTTTTGGTCCGAAAATTTCACGGAAAGCTTTTCGCGTACAATGCAGCCATTATGACCTATACACCATATAAACATGTTTGGGACACATTTGAGCGAAAACAACATAGTTTTTGTGGATAAAGCAAGGTGACGCCGATATAGTCACTTTTGGTCCGAAAATTTCACGAAAAGCTTTCCATGCACAAAGCTCACATTGTTACCTATAAACCATATTAACATGTTTGGGAGACATTTGAGCAAAAACAACACAGTTTTTGTGGATAAACAAAGGTGACGCCGATATGGTCACTTTTGGTCCGAAAATTTCACGGAAAGCTTTTCGCGCCCAATGCTCCCATTATGACCTATACACCATTTAAACATGTTTGGGACACATTTGAGCGAAAACAACACAGTTTTTGTGGATAAACAAAGGTGACGCCGATATGGTCACTTTTGGTCCGAAAATTTCACGGAAAGCTTTTCGTGCACAAAGCTCCCATCATGACCTATAAACCATATAAACATTTTTGGGACGCATTTGAGCGAAAACAACACAGTTTTTGTGGATAAAGAAAGGTGACGCCGATATGGTCACTTTTGGTCCGAAAATTTCACGGAAAGCTTTTCGCGCCCAATGCTCCCATTATGACCTATACACCATTTAAACATGTTTGGGACACATTTGAGCGAAAACAACACAGTTTTTGTGGATAAAGCAAGGTGTCGCCGATATAGTAACTTTTGGTCCGAAAATTTCACGGAAAGCTTTCCATGCACAAAGCTCCCATTATTACCTATAAACCATATAAACATGTTTGGGACACATTTGAGCGAAAATAACACAGTTTTTGTGGATAAACAAAGGTGACGCCGATATGGTTACTTTTAATCCGAAAATTTCACGGAAAGGTTTTCGCGCACAAAGCTCCCATTATGACCTATAAACCATAAAAACATGTTTGGGACACATTTGAGCGAAAACAACACAGTTTTTGTGGATAAATAAAGGTGACGCCGATACGGTCACTTTTGGTCCGAAAATTTCAGGGAAAGCTTTTCGCGTACAATGCAGCCATTATGACCTATACACCATATAAGCATGTTTGGGACACATTTGAGCGAAAAAAACACAGTTTTTGTGGATAAAGCAAGGTGACGCCGATATAGTCACTTTTGGTCCGAAAATTTCACGAAAAGCTTTCCATGCACAAAGCTCACATTATTACCTATAAACCATATAAACATGTTTGGGACACATTTGAGCAAAAACAACACAGTTTTTGTGGATAAACAAAGGTGACGCCGATATGGTCACTTTTGGTCCGAAAATTTCACGGAAAGCTTTTCGTGCACAAAGCTCCCATCATGACCTATAAACCATATAAACATTTTTGGGACGCATTTGAGCGAAAACAACACAGTTTTTGTGAATAACGAAAGGTGACGCCGATATGGTCACTTTTGGTCCGAAAATTTCACGGAAAGTTTTTCGCGCACAAAGCTCCCATTATGACCTATACACCATATAAACATGTTTGTGACACATTTAAGCGAAAACAACACAGTTTTTGTGGATAAAGAAAGGTGACGCCGATACGGTCACTTTTGGTCCGAAAATTTCACGGAAAACTTTTCGCGCACAAAGCTCCCATTATGACCTATACACCATATAAACATGTTTGGGACACATTTGAGCCAAAACAACACAGTTTTTGTGGATAAAGAAAGGTGACGCCGATACGGTCATTTTGGGTCCGAAAATTTCACGGAAAGCTTTTCGCGCACAAAGCTCCCATTATGACCTATACACCATATAAACATGTTTGGGACACATTTGAGCGGAAACAACACAGTTTTTTTGGATAAAGCAAGGTGACGCCGATATGGTCACTTTTGGTGCGAAAATTTCACGGAAAGCATTTCGCGCACAAAGCTCCCATTATGACCTATAAACAATATAAACATGTTTGGGACACATATGAGCGAAAACGACACAGATTTTTTGGATAAAGAAAGGTGACGCCGATACGGTCACTTTTGGTCCGAAAATTTCACGGAAAGCTTTTCGCGTACAATGCAGCCATTATGACCTATACACCATATAAACATGTTTGGGACACATTTGAGCGAAAACAACATAGTTTTTGTGGATAAAGCAAGGTGACGCCGATATAGTCACTTTTGGTCCGAAAATTTCACGAAAAGCTTTCCATGCACAAAGCTCACATTGTTACCTATAAACCATATTAACATGTTTGGGAGACATTTGAGCAAAAACAACACAGTTTTTGTGGATAAACAAAGGTGACGCCGATATGGTCACTTTTGGTCCGAAAATTTCACGGAAAGCTTTTCGCGCCCAATGCTCCCATTATGACCTATACACCATTTAAACATGTTTGGGACACATTTGAGCGAAAACAACACAGTTTTTGTGGATAAACAAAGGTGACGCCGATATGGTCACTTTTGGTCCGAAAATTTCACGGAAAGCTTTTCATGCACAAAGCTCCCATCATGACCTATAAACCATATAAACATTTTTGGGACGCATTTGAGCGAAAACAACACAGTTTTTGTGGATAAAGAAAGGTGACGCCGATATGGTCACTTTTGGTCCGAAAATTTCACGGAAAGCTTTTCGCGCCCAATGCTCCCATTATGACCTATACACCATTTAAACATGTTTGGGACACATTTGAGCGAAAACAACACAGTTTTTGTGGATAAAGCAAGGTGTCGCCGATATAGTAACTTTTGGTCCGAAAATTTCACGGAAAGCTTTCCATGCACAAAGCTCCCATTATTACCTATAAACCATATAAACATGTTTGGGACACATTTGAGCGAAAATAACACAGTTTTTGTGGATAAACAAAGGTGACGCCGATATGGTTACTTTTAATCCGAAAATTTCACGGAAAGGTTTTCGCGCACAAAGCTCCCATTATGACCTATAAACCATAAAAACATGTTTGGGACACATTTGAGCGAAAACAACACAGTTTTTGTGGATAAATAAAGGTGACGCCGATACGGTCACTTTTGGTCCGAAAATTTCAGGGAAAGCTTTTCGCGTACAATGCAGCCATTATGACCTATACACCATATAAGCATGTTTGGGACACATTTGAGCGAAAAAAACACAGTTTTTGTGGATAAAGCAAGGTGACGCCGATATAGTCACTTTTGGTCCGAAAATTTCACGAAAAGCTTTCCATGCACAAAGCTCACATTATTACCTATAAACCATATAAACATGTTTGGGACACATTTGAGCAAAAACAACACAGTTTTTGTGGATAAACAAAGGTGACGCCGATATGGTCACTTTTGGTCCGAAAATTTCACGGAAAGCTTTTCGTGCACAAAGCTCCCATCATGACCTATAAACCATATAAACATTTTTGGGACGCATTTGAGCGAAAACAACACAGTTTTTGTGAATAACGAAAGGTGACGCCGATATGGTCACTTTTGGTCCGAAAATTTCACGGAAAGTTTTTCGCGCACAAAGCTCCCATTATGACCTATACACCATATAAACATGTTTGTGACACATTTAAGCGAAAACAACACAGTTTTTGTGGATAAAGAAAGGTGACGCCGATACGGTCACTTTTGGTCCGAAAATTTCACGGAAAACTTTTCGCGCACAAAGCTCCCATTATGACCTATACACCATATAAACATGTTTGGGACACATTTGAGCCAAAACAACACAGTTTTTGTGGATAAAGAAAGGTGACGCCGATACGGTCATTTTGGGTCCGAAAATTTCACGGAAAGCTTTTCGCGCACAAAGCTCCCATTATGACCTATACACCATATAAACATGTTTGGGACACATTTGAGCGGAAACAACACAGTTTTTTTGGATAAAGCAAGGTGACGCCGATATGGTCACTTTTGGTGCGAAAATTTCACGGAAAGCATTTCGCGCACAAAGCTCCCATTATGACCTATAAACAATATAAACATGTTTGGGACACATATGAGCGAAAACGACACAGTTTTTTTGGATAAAGAAAGGTGACGCCGATACGGTCACTTTTGGTCCGAAAATTTCACGGAAAGCTTTTCGCGCACAAAGCTCCCATTATGACCTATAAACCATATAAACTTGTTTGGGACACATTTGAGCGAAAACGACACAGTTTTGGTGGATAATGAAAGGTGACGCCGATATGGTCACTTTTGGTCCGAAAATTTCACGGAAAGCTTTTCGCGCACAAATCTAACATTATGACCTATAAACCATATAAACATGATTGGGACACATTTGATCCAAAATGACACAGTTTTTGTGGATAAAGAAAGGTGACGCCGATATGGTCACTTTTGGTCCGAAAATTTCACGGAAAGCTTTTCGCGCACAAAGCTCCCATTGTGACCATTAAACCATCTAAACATGTTTGGGAAACATTTAAGCGAAAACAACACAGTTTTGGTGGACAAAGAAAGGTGACACCGATATGGTCACTTTTGGTCCGAAAATTTCACGGAAAGCTTTTCGTGCACAAAGCTCCCATCATGACCTATAAACCATATAAACATTTTTGGGACGCATTTGAGCGAAAACAACACAGTTTTTGTGGATAAAGAAAGGTGACGCCGATATGGTCACTTTTGGTCCGAAAATTTCACGGAAAGCTTTTCGCGCCCAATGCTCCCATTATGACCTATACACCATATAAACATGTTTGGGACACATTTTAGCGAAAACAACACAGTTTTTGTGGATAAAGCAAGGTGACGCCGATATAGTCAATTTTTGTCCGAAAATTTCACGGAAAGCTTTCCACGGACAAAGCTCACATTATTACCTATAAACCATATAAACATGTTTGGGACACATTTGAGCAAAAACAACACAGTTTTTGTGGATAAACAAAGGTGACGCCGATATGGTCACTTTTGGTCCGAAAATTTCACGGAAAGCTTTTCGTGCACAATGCTCCCATTATGACCTATAAACCATATAAACATTTTTGGGACGCATTTGAGCGAAAACAACACAGTTTTTGTGGATAAAGAAAGGTGACGCCGATATGGTCACTTTTGGTCCGAAAATTTCACGGAAAGCTTTTCGCGCACAATGCTCCCATTATGACATATACACCATATAAACATGTTTGGGACAAATTTGAGCGAAAACAACACAGTTTTTGTGGATAAAGCAAGGTGACGCCGATATAGTAACTTTTGGTCCGAAAATTTCACGGAAAGCTTTCCATGCACAAAGCTCCCATTATTACCTATAAACCATATAAACATGTTTGGAACACATTTGAGCGAAAATAACACAGTTTTTGTGGATAAACAAAGGTGACGCCGATATGGTTACTTTTGTTCCGAAAATTTCACGGAAAGCTTTTCGCGCACAAAGCTCCCATTATGACCTATAAACCATATAAATATGTTTGGGACACATTTGAGCGAAAACAACACAGTTTTTGTGGATAAATAAAGGTGACGCCAATACGGTCACTTTTGGTCCGAAAACTTCACGGAAAGCTTTCCGCGCACAAAGCTCCCATTATGACCTATACACCATATAAACATGTTTGGGACATATTTGAGCGAAAACCACACAGTTTTTGTGGATAAACAAAGGTGACGCCGATATGGTCACTTTTGGTCTGAAAATTTCACGAAAAGCTTTTCGCGCACAAAGCTCCTATTATGACCTATAAACCATATAAACATGTTTGGGACACATTTGAGCGAAAACCTCACAGTTTTTGTGGATAAACAAAGGTGACGCCGATATGGTCACTTTTGGTCTGAAAATTTCACGAAAAGCTTTTCGCGCACAAAGCTCCCATTATGACCTATAAACCATATAAACATGTTTGGGACACATTTGAGCGAAAACGACACAGTTTTGTTTGATAAAGCAAGGTGACGCCGATATGGTCACTTTTGTTCCAAAAATTTCACGGAAAGCATTTCGCGCACAAAGCTCTCATTATGACCTATAAACCATATCAACATGTTTGGGATACATTTGAGCGAAAACGACACAGTTTTGGTGGATAAAGAAAGGTAACGCCGATATGGTCACTTTTGGTCCGAAAATTTCACGGAAAGCATTTCGTGCACAAAGCTCCCATTATGACCTATAAACCATATAAACATGTTGGTGACGCATGTGAGCGAAAACAACACAGTTTTTGTGGATAAAGAAAGGTGACGCCGATATGGTCACTTTTGGTCCGAAAATTTCACAGAAAGCTTTTCGCGCACAAAGCTCCCATTATGACTTATAAACCATATAAACATGTTTGGGATATATTTGAGCGAAAACGACACAGTTTTGGTGGATAAAGAAAGGTGAAGCCGATATGGTCACTTTTGGTCCGAAAATTTCACGGAAAGCTTTACGCGCACAAAGCTCCCATTATGACCTATAAACCATATAAACATGTTTGGGATACATTTGGGCAAAAACAACACAGTTTTTGTGGATAAACAAAGGTGACGCCGATATGGTCACTTTTGTTCCGAAAATTTCACGGAAAGCTTTACGCGCACAAAGCTCCCATTATTACCTATAAACCATATAAACTTGTTTGGGACACATTTGAGCGAAAACAACACAGTTTTTGTGGATAAAGAAAAGGTGACGCCGATATGGTCACTTTTGGTCCGGAAATTTTACAGATAGCTTTTCGCGCACAAAGCTCCCATTATGACTTGACTTGAAGCGGTGAATATATAGAATGTAAAGTAATTACAAAAAATTGTGAGCCTAGCAAGACTCATGCAAAATGGCTAAAGCCGAGTGGGTGTGATCATGGACACCACACACCAAGCAAAACCTCTAACATCCCATTCCTACGTAGCTACTCTTTCACCACTATCACCACTAATCCCCATTACATATACTCTACTCGGCTACCTTTCTAAATATTTTAACCACCGTTTCTCAACGGATGACTTGCCAATGCATCTCGTTGAGATCCGGAATTTACACGACTCAATAATTCTCAAAGCCCATTGTCTTGGCTTACAAGCTTCTCCTTTGAACACCACACTATTTCTATCTAACCAAGTATAGTAGATAAAAGCTAAGAAAACAAGGAGCATGGTTTTAAAAGCCATCTTCTTCTTAATGCTCGGACTTTCCGCCGCAAACCAACGCAGCCATTCAACGATTCCACCTGGCATAGTCGGGAGGCCAATCCACTCCCAAACAATGTCTCTCACCCCCATTATCACTGCACAACCGAACCAAAGGTGACGTTCAGATTCCTCCGCTTGCTTGCATAAGGGACACACGGCCATAGCATCACCCTTCCAATGTTTGATGATGCGTCCTGTTTTAAGGCGCTCATGAGCGGCTACCCACGTCACAAACGACCACTTCCTTGACTGCTCCCCTCTCCATATAGAGTCCCCATTATGACCTATACACCATATCAACATGTTTGTGACACATTTGAGCGAAAACGACACAGTTTTGGTGGATAAAGAAAGGTGACGCCGATATGGTCACTTTTGGTCCGAAAATTTCACGGAAAGCTTTTCGCGCACAAAGCTCTCATTATGACATATAAACCATATCAACATGTTTGGGACACATTTGAGCGGAAACGACACAGTTTGTATGGATAAAGAAAGGTGACGCCGATATGGTCACTTTCGGTCCGAAAATTTCACGGAAAGCTTTTCGCGCACAAAGCTCCCATTATGACCTATAAACCATATAAACATGTTTGGGACACATTTGAGCGAAAACAATACAGTTTTGGTGGATAAAGAAAGGTAACGCCGATACGGTCACTTTTGGTCCGAAAATTTCACGGAAAGTATTTCGTGCACAAAGCTCCCATTATGACCTATAAACCATATAAACATGTTGGTGACGCATGTGAGCGAAAACAACACAGTTTTTGTGGATAAAGAAAGGTGACGCCGATATGGTCACTTTTGGTCCGAAAATTTCACGGAAAGTTTTTCGCGCACAAAGCTCCCATTATGACCTATAAACCATATAAACATGTTTGGGATATATTTGAGCGAAAACGACACAGTTTTGTTGGATAAAGAAAGGTGAAGCCGATATGGTCACTTTTGGTCCGAAAATTTCACGGAAAGCTTTACGCGCACAAAGCTCCCGTTGTGACCATTAAACCATCTAAACATGTTTGGGACATATTTAAGCGAAAACAACACAGTTTTGGTGGACAAAGAAAGGTGACGCCGATATGGTTACTTTTGGTTCGAAAATTTCACGGAAAGCTTTTCGTGCACAAAGCTCCCATTATGACCTATAAACCATATAAACATGTTTGGGACGCATTTGAGCGAAAAGAACACAGTTTTTGTGGATAAAGAAAGGTGACGCCGATATGGTCAATTTTGGTCCGAAAATTTCACGGAAAGCTTTTCGCGCACAATGCAGCCATTATGACCTATACACCATCTAAACATGTTTGGGACATATTTGAGCGACAACAACACAGTTTTTGTGGATAAAGCAAGGTGATGCCGATATAGTCAATTTTGGTCCGAAAATTTCACGGAAAGCTTTCCGTGCACAAAGCTCACATTATTACCTATAAACCATATAAACATGTTTAGGACACATTTGAGCAAAAACAACACAGTATTTGTGGATAAACAAAGGTGACGCCGATATGGTCACTTTTGAGCCGAAAATTTCACGGAAAGCTTTTCGTGCACAATGCTCCCATTATGACATATACACCATATAAACATTTTTGGGACGCATTTGAGCGAAAACAACACAGTTTTTGTGGATAAAGAAAGGTGACGCCGATATGGTCACTTTTGGTCCGAAAATTTCACGGAAAGCTTTTCGCGCACAAAGCTCCCATTATGAACCATAAACCATCTAAACATGTTTGGAACACATTTGAGCGAAAACAACACAGTTTTGGTGGATAAACAAAGGTGACGCCGATATAGAAACTTTTGGTCCGAAAATTTCACAGAAAGCTTTTCGCGCACAAAGCTCCCATTATGACCTATAAACCATATAAACATGTTTGGGAAACATTTGAGCGAAAACAACACAGTTTTTGTGGATAAATAAAGGTGACGCCGATACGGTCACTTTTGGTCCGAAAACTTCACGGAAAGCTTTCCGCGCACAAAGCTCCCATTATGACCTATACACCATATAAACATGTTTGGGACACATTTGAGCGAAAATCACATAGTTTTTGTGGATAAACAAAGGTGACGCCGATATGGTCACTTTTGGTCTGAAAATTTCACGAAAAGCTTTTCGCGCACAAAGCTCCTATTATGACCTATAAACCATATAAACATGTTTGGGACACATTTGAGCGAAAACGACATAGTTTTGGTGGATAAAGAAAGGTGACGCTGATATGGTCACTTTTGGTCCGAAAATTTCACGAAAAGCTTTTCGCGCGCAAAGCTCTCATTATGACCTATAAACCATATAACCATGTTTGGGACACATTTGAGCGAAAACAATACAGTTTTGGTGGATAAAGCAAGGTGACGCCGATATGGTCACTTTTGGTCCAAAAATTTCACGGAAAGAATTTCGCGCACAATGCTCCCATTATGACCTATAAACCATATAAACATGTTTGGGATATATTTGAGCGAAAACGACACAGTTTTGGTGGATAAAGAAAGGTGAAGCCGATGTGGTCACTTTTGTTCTAAAAATTTCACGGAAAGCTTTACGCGCACAAAGCTCCAATTATGACCTATACACCATATAAACATGTTTGGGATACATTTGAGCGAAAACAACACAGTTTTTGTGGATAAAGCAAGGTGACGCCGATATGGTCACTTTTGGTCCGAAAATTTCACGGAAAGCATTTCGCGCACAAAGCTCCCATTATGATCTATAAACCATATAAACATGTTTGGGATAAATTTGAGCGAAAACGACACAGTTTTGGTGGATAAAGAAAGGTGAGGCCAATGTTGTCACTTTTGGTCCGAAAATTTCACGGAAAGCTTTACGCGCACAAAGCTCCCATTCTGACCTATAAACCATATAAACATGTTTGGGACAAATTTGAGCAAAAACAACACAGTTTTTGTGGATAAAGAAAGGTGACACCGATATGGTCACTTTTGGTCCGGAAATTTTACGGATAGCTTTTCGCGCACAAAGCTCTCATTATGACCTATAAACCATATAAACATGTTTGGGACACATTTGAGCGAAAACAATACAGTTTTGGTGGATAAAGAATGGTGACGCCAATATGGTCACTTTTGGTCCGAAAATTTTACGGAATGCTTTTCGCGCACAAAGCTCACATTATGACTTGTAAACCATATAAACATGTTTGGGACACATTTGAGCGAAAACAACACATTTTGGTGGATAAAGAAAGGTGACGCCGATATGGTCACTTTTGGTCCGAAAATTTCACGGAAAGCTTTTCGCGCAAAAAGCTCGCATTATGACCTATACATCATATAAACATGTTTGCGACACATTTGAGCAAAAACAACACAGTTTTTGTGGATAAAGCAAGGTGACGCCGATATGGTCACTTTTGGTCCGAAAATTTCACGGAAAGCATTTCGCGCACAAAGCTCCCATTATGACATATAAACCATATAAACATGTTTTGGACGCATGTGAGCGAAAACAACACAGTTTTTGTGGATAAAGAAAGGTGACGCCGATATGGTCACTTTTGGTCCGAAAATTTCACAGAAAGCTTTTCGCGCACAAAGCTCCCATTATGACATATACACCATATAAACATGTTTGGTACACATTTGAGCGAAAACAACACAGTTTTTGTGGATAAAGCAAGGTGACGCCGATATGGTCACTTTTGGTTCAAAAATTTCACGGAACGCATTTCGCGCACAAAGCTCCCATTATGACCTATAAACAATATAAACATGTTTGGGATACATTTGAGCGAAAGCGACACAGTTTTGGTGGATAAAGAAAGGTGAAGCCGATATGGTCACTTTTGGTTCGAAAATTTCACGGAAAACTTTCGCGCACAAGCTCCCATTATGACCTATAAACCATATAAACATGTTTGGGATACATTTGAGCAAAAACAACACAGTTTTTGTGGATAAAGAAAGGTGACGCCGATATGGTCACTCTTGGTCCGGAAATTTCACGGAAAGCTTTTCGCGCACAAAGCTCCCATTATGACCTATAAACCATATAAACATGTTTGGGACACATTTGAGCGAAAACAGCACATTTTGGTGGATAAAGAAAGGTGACGCCGATATGGTCACTTTTGGTCCGAAAATTTCACGGAAAGCTTTTCGCGCACAATGCTCCCATTATGACCTATAAACCATATAAACATGTTTGGGACACATTTGAGCGAAAACAATACAGTTTTGGTGGATAAAGAAAGGTGACGCCGATACGGTCACTTTTGGTCCGAAAATTTCACGGAAAGCTTATCGCGCACAAAGCTCCCATTATGACCTATAAACCATATAAACATGTTTGGGACACATTTGAGCGAAAACAATACAGTTTTGGTGGATAAAGAAAGGTGACGCCGGTACAGTCACTTTTGGTCCGAAAATTTCACGGAAAGCTTTTCGCGCACAAAGCTCCCATTATGACCTATAAACCATATAAACATGTTTGGGACACATTTGAGCGAAAACGACACAGTTTTGGTGGATAAAGAAAGGTGACGCCGATATGGTCACTTTTGGTCCGAAAATTTCACGGAAAGCTTTTCGCGCACAAAGCTAACATTATGACCTATAAACCATATAAACATGATTGGGACACATTTGATCCAAAATGACACAGTTTTTGTGGATAAAGAAAGGTGACGCCGATATGGTCACTTTTAGTCCGAAAATTTCACGGAAAGCTTTTCGCGCACAAAGCTCCCATTGTGACCATTAAACCATCTAAACATGTTTGGGACACATTTAAGCGAAAACAACACAGTTTTGGTGGACAAAGAAAGGTGACGCCGATATGGTCACTTTTGGTCCGGAAATTTTACAGATAGCTTTTCGCGCACAAAGCTCACATTATGACTTGACTTGAAGCGGTGAATATGTAGAATGTAAAGTAATTACAAAAAATTGTGAGCCTAGCAAGACTCATGCAAAATGGCTAAAGCCGAGTGGGTGTGATCATGGACACCACACACCAAGCAAAACCTCTAACATCCCATTCCTACGTAGCTACTCTTTCACCACTATCACCACTAATCCCCATTACATATACTCTACTCGGATACCTTTCTAAATATTTTAACCACCGTTTCTCAACGGATGACTTGCCAATGCATCTCGTTGAGATCCGAAATTTACACGACTCAATAATTCTCAAAGCCCATTGTCTTGGCTTACAAGCTTCTTCTTTGAACACCACACTATTTCTATCTAACCAAGTATAGTAGATAAAAGCTAAGAAAACAAGGAGCTTGGTTTTAAAAGCCATCTTCTTCTTAATGCTCGGACTTTCCGCCGCAAACCAAGGCAGCCATTCAACGATTCCACCTGGCATAGTCGGGAGGCCAATCCACTCCCAAACAATGTCTCTCACCCCCATTATCACTGCACAACCGAACCAAAGGTGACGTTCAGATTCCTCCGCTTGCTTGCATAAGGGACACAGGGCCATACCATCACCCTTCCAATGTTTGATGATGCGTCCTGTATTAAGGCGCTCATGAGCAGCTACCCACGTCACAAACGACCACTTCCTTGACTGCTCCCCTCTCCATATAGAGTCCCCATTATGACCTATAAACCATATAAACATGTTCGGGACGCATTTGAGCGAAAACAACACAGTTTTGGTGGATAAAGAAAGGTGACGCCGATATGGTCACTTTTGGTCCTAAAATTTCACGGAATGCCTTTCGCGCACAAAGATCCCATTATGACCTATACACCATATAAACATGTTTGGACACATTTGAGCGAAAACAACGCAGTTTTTGTGGATAAAGAAAGGTGACGCCGATATGGTCACTTTTGGTCCGGAAATTTCACGGAAAGCTTTTCGCGCACAAAGCTCCCATTATGACCTATAAACCATATAAACATGTTTGGGACACATTTGAGCGAAAACAACACATTTTGGTGGATAAAGAAAGGTGACGCCGATATGGTCACTTTTGGTCCGAAAATTTCACGGAAAGCTTTTCACGCACAAAGCTCCCATTATGACCTATACATCATATAAACATGTTTGGGACACATTTGAGCGAAAACAACAAAGTTTTTGTGGATAAAGCAAGGTGACGCCGATATGGTCACTTTTGGTCCGAAAATTTCACGGAAAGCTTTTCGCGCACAATGCTCCCATTATGACCTATAAACCATATAAACATGTTTGGGACACATTTGAGCGAAAACAATACAGTTTTGGTGGATAAAGAAAGGTGACGCCGATACGGTCACTTTTGGTCCGAAAATTTCACGGAAAGCATTTCGTGCACAAAGCTCCCATTATGACATATAAACCATATAAACATGTTTTGGACGCATGTGAGCGAAAACAACACAGTTTTTGTGGATAAAGAAAGGTGACGCCGATATGGTCACTTTTGGTCCGAAAATTTCACAGAAAGCTTTTCGCGCACAAAGCTCCCATTATGACATATACACCATATAAACATGTTTGGTACACATTTGAGCGAAAACAACACTGTTTTTGTGGATAAAGCAAGGTGACGCCGATATGGTCACTTTTGGTTCAAAAATTTCACGGAACGCATTTCGCGCATAAAGCTCCCATTATGACCTATAAACAATATAAACATGTTTGGGATACATTTGAGCGAAAGCGACACAGTTTTGGTGGATAAAGAAAGGTGAAGCCGATATGGTCACTTTTGGTTCGAAAATTTCACGGAAAACTTTCGCGCACAAGCTCCCATTATGACCTATAAACCATATAAACATGTTTGGGATACATTTGAGCAAAAACAACACAGTTTTTGTGTATAAAGAAAGGTGACGCCGATATGGTCACTCTTGGTCCGGAAATTTCACGGAAAGCTTTTCGCGCACAAAGCTCCCATTATGACCTATAAACCATATAAACATGTTTGGGACACATTTGAGCGAAAACAGCACATTTATGTGGATAAAGAAAGGTGACGCCGATATGGTCACTTTTGGTCCGAAAATTTCACGGAAAGCTTTTCACGCACAAAGCTCCCATTATGACCTATACATCATATAAACATGTTTGGGACACATTTGAGCGAAAACAACAAAGTTTTTGTGGATAAAGCAAGGTGACGCCGATATGGTCACTTTTGGTCCGAAAATTTCACGGAAAGCTTTTCGCGCACAAAGCTCCCATTATGACCTATAAACCATATAAACATGTTTGGGACACATTTGAGCGAAAACAATACAGTTTTGGTGGATAAAGAAAGGTGACGCCGGTACAGTCACTTTTGGTCCGAAAATTTCACGGAAAGCTTTTCGCGCACAAAGCTCCCATTATGACCTATAAACCATATAAACATGTTTGGGACACATTTGAGCGAAAACGACACAGTTTTGGTGGATAAAGAAAGGTGACGCCGATATGGTCACTTTTGGTCCGAAAATTTCACGGAAAGCTTTTCGCGCACAAAGCTAACATTATGACCTATAAACCATATAAACATGATTGGGACACATTTGATCCAAAATGACACAGTTTTTGTGGATAAAGAAAGGTGACGCCGATATGGTCACTTTTGGTCCGAAAATTTCACGGAAAGCTTTTCGCGCACAAAGCTCCCATTGTGACCATTAAACCATCTAAACATGTTTGGGACACATTTAAGCGAAAACAACACAGTTTTGGTGGACAAAGAAAGGTGACGCCGATATGGTCACTTTTGGTCCGGAAATTTTACAGATAGCTTTTCGCGCACAAAGCTCACATTATGACTTGACTTGAAGCGGTGAATATGTAGAATGTAAAGTAATTACAAAAAATTGTGAGCCTAGCAAGACTCATGCAAAATGGCTAAAGCCGAGTGGGTGTGATCATGGACACCACACACCAAGCAAAACCTCTAACATCCCATTCCTACGTAGCTACTCTTTCACCACTATCACCACTAATCCCCATTACATATACTCTACTCGGCTACCTTTCTAAATATTTTAACCACCGTTTCTCAACGGATGACTTGCAAATGCATCTCGTTGAGATCCGGAATTTACACGACTCAATAATTCTCAAAGCCCATTGTCTTGGCTTACAAGCTTCTCCACTGAACACCACACTATTTCTATCTAACCAAGTATAGTAGATAAAAGCTAAGAAAACAAGGAGCTTGGTTTTAAAAGCCATCTTCTTCTTAATGCTCGGGCTTTCCGCCGCAAACCAACGCAGCCATTCAACGATTCCACCTGGCATAGTCGGGAGGCCAATCCACTCCCAAACAATGTCTCTCACCCCCATTATCACTGCACAACCGAACCAAAGGTGACGTTCAGATTCCTCCGCTTGCTTGCATAAGGGACACACGGCCATAGAATCACCCTTCCAATGTTTGATGATGCGTCCTGTATTAAGGCGCTCATGAGCGGCTACCCACGTCACAAACGACCACTTCCTTGACTGCTCCCCTCTCCATATAGAGTCCCCATTATGACCTATAAACCATATAAACATGTTTGGGACACATTTGAGCGAAAACAACACAGTTTTGGTGGATAAACAAAGGTGACGCCGATATGGTCACTTTTGATCCTAAAATTTCACGGAATGCTTTTCGCGCACAAAGATCCCATTATGACCTATACACCATATAAACATGTTTGGACACATTTGAGCAAAAACAACACAGTTTTTGTGGATAAAGAAAGGTGACGTCGATATGGTCACTTTTGGTCCAAAAATTTCACGGAAAGCTTTTCGCGCACAAAGCTCTCATTATGACCTATAAACCATATCAACATGTTTGGGACACATTTGAGCGAAAACGACACAGTTTTGATGGATAAAGAAAGTTGACGCCGATTTGGTCACTTTTGGTCCGAAAATTTCACGGAAAGCTTTTCGCGCACAAAGCTCCCATTATGACCTATAAACCATATAAACATGTTTGGGACCCATTTGAGCGAAAACAATACAGTTTTGGTGCATAAAGAAAGGTGACGCCGATATGGTCACTTTTGGTCCGAAAATTTCACGGAAAGCATTTCGTGCACAAAGCTCCCATTATGACCTATAAACCATATAAACATGTTGGTGACGCATGTGAGCGAAAACAACACAGTTTTTGTGGATAAAGAAAGTTTACGCCGATATGGTCACTTTTGGTCCGAAAATTTCACAGAAAGCTTTTCGCGCACAAAGCTCCCATTATGACATATACACCATATAAACATGTTTGGGACAGATTTGAGCGAAAATAACAAAGTTTTTGTGGATAATGCAAGGTGACGCCGATATGGTCACTTTTGGTCCTAAAATTTCACGGAATGTTTTTCGCTCACAATGCTCCCATTATGACATATAAACCATATAAACATGTTTGGGATATATTTGAGCGAAAACGACACAGTTTTGGTGGATAAAGAAAGGTGAAGCCGATATGGTCACTTTTGGTCCAAAAATTTCACGGAAAGCTTTACGCGCACAAAGCTCCCATTATGACCTATAAACCATATAAACATGTTTGGGATACATTTGACCAAAAACAACACAGTTTTTGTGGATAAACAAAGGTGACACCGATAGGGTCACGTTTGGTCCGAAAATTTCACGGAAAGCTTTTCGCGCACAATGCTCCCATTATGAACCATAACCATATAAACATGTTTGGAACACATTTGAGCGAAAACAACACAGTTTTGGTGGATAAAGAAAGGTGACGCCGATATGGTCACTTTTGTTCCTAAAATTTCACGGAATGTTTTTCGCTCACAATGCTCCCATTAGTCCTATACACCAATTAAACATGTTTGGGACATATTTGAGCGAAAACAACACAGTTTTTGTGTATAAACAAAGGTGATGTCGATATGGTCACTTTTGGTCTGAAAATTTCACGGAAAGCTTTCCGCGCACAAAGCTCCCATTATGACCTATAAACCATATAAACATGTTTGGGACACATTTGAGCGAAAACGACATAGTTTTTTTTGGATAAAGAAAGGTGACGCCGATACGGTCAATTTTGGTCCGAAAATTTCACGGAAAGCTTTTCGCGCACAAAGCTCTCATTATGACCTATAAACCATATAAACATGTTTGGGCCACATTTGAGCGAAAACGACACAGTTTTGATGGATAAAGAAAGGTGACGCCGATATGGTCACTTTTGGTCCGAAAATTTCACGGAAAGCTTCTCGCGCACAAAGCTCCCATTATGACCTATAATCCATATAAACATGTTTGGGACACATTTGAGCGAAAACAATACAGTTTTGGTGGATAAAGAAAGGTGAAGCCGATATGGTCACTTTTGGTCCGAAAATTTCAAGGAAAGCTTTCACGCACAAGCTCCCATTATGACCTATAAACCATATAAACATGTTTGGGATACATTTGAGAAAAAACAACACAGTTTTTGTGGATAAGGAAAGGTGACGCCGATATGGTCACTTTTGGTCCGGAAATATCACGGAAAGCTTTTCGCGCACAAAGCTCCCATTATGACCTATAAACCATATAAACATGTTTGGGACACATTTGAGCGAAAACAGCACATTTTGGTGGATAAAGAAAGGTGACGCCGATATGGTCACTTTTGGTCCGAAAATTTCACGGAAAGCTTTTCGCGCACAAAGCTCCCATTATGACCTATACATCATATAAACATGATTGGGACACATTTGAGCGAAAACAACAAAGTTTTTGTGGATAAAGCAAGGTGACGCCGATATGGTCACTTTTGGTCCGAAAATTTCACGGAAAGCTTTTCGCGCACAATGCTCCCATTATGACCTATAAACCATATAAACATGTTTGGGACACATTTGAGCGAAAACAATACAGTTTTGGTGGATAAAGAAAGGTGACGCCGATACGGTCACTTTTGGTCCGAAAATTTCACGGAAAGCATTTCGTGCACAAAGCTCCCATTATGACATATAAACCATATAAACATGTTTTGGACGCATGTGAGCGAAAACAACACAGTTTTTGTGGATAAAGAAAGGTGACGCCGATATGGTCACTTTTGGTCCGAAAATTTCACAGAAAGCTTTTCGCGCACAAAGCTCCCATTATGACATATACACCATATAAACATGTTTGGTACACATTTGAGCGAAAACAACACTGTTTTTGTGGATAAAGCAAGGTGACGCCGATATGGTCACTTTTGGTTCAAAAATTTCACGGAACGCATTTCGCGCATAAAGCTCCCATTATGACCTATAAACAATATAAACATGTTTGGGATACATTTGAGCGAAAGCGACACAGTTTTGGTGGATAAAGAAAGGTGAAGCCGATATGGTCACTTTTGGTTCGAAAATTTCACGGAAAACTTTCGCGCACAAGCTCCCATTATGACCTATAAACCATATAAACATGTTTGGGATACATTTGAGCAAAAACAACACAGTTTTTGTGTATAAAGAAAGGTGACGCCGATATGGTCACTCTTGGTCCGGAAATTTCACGGAAAGCTTTTCGCGCACAAAGCTCCCATTATGACCTATAAACCATATAAACATGTTTGGGACACATTTGAGCGAAAACAGCACATTTATGTGGATAAAGAAAGGTGACGCCGATATGGTCACTTTTGGTCCGAAAATTTCACGGAAAGCTTTTCACGCACAAAGCTCCCATTATGACCTATACATCATATAAACATGTTTGGGACACATTTGAGCGAAAACAACAAAGTTTTTGTGGATAAAGCAAGGTGACGCCGATATGGTCACTTTTGGTCCGAAAATTTCACGGAAAGCTTTTCGCGCACAAAGCTCCCATTATGACCTATAAACCATATAAACATGTTTGGGACACATTTGAGCGAAAACAATACAGTTTTGGTGGATAAAGAAAGGTGACGCCGGTACAGTCACTTTTGGTCCGAAAATTTCACGGAAAGCTTTTCGCGCACAAAGCTCCCATTATGACCTATAAACCATATAAACATGTTTGGGACACATTTGAGCGAAAACGACACAGTTTTGGTGGATAAAGAAAGGTGACGCCGATATGGTCACTTTTGGTCCGAAAATTTCACGGAAAGCTTTTCGCGCACAAAGCTAACATTATGACCTATAAACCATATAAACATGATTGGGACACATTTGATCCAAAATGACACAGTTTTTGTGGATAAAGAAAGGTGACGCCGATATGGTCACTTTTGGTCCGAAAATTTCACGGAAAGCTTTTCGCGCACAAAGCTCCCATTGTGACCATTAAACCATCTAAACATGTTTGGGACACATTTAAGCGAAAACAACACAGTTTTGGTGGACAAAGAAAGGTGACGCCGATATGGTCACTTTTGGTCCGGAAATTTTACAGATAGCTTTTCGCGCACAAAGCTCACATTATGACTTGACTTGAAGCGGTGAATATGTAGAATGTAAAGTAATTACAAAAAATTGTGAGCCTAGCAAGACTCATGCAAAATGGCTAAAGCCGAGTGGGTGTGATCATGGACACCACACACCAAGCAAAACCTCTAACATCCCATTCCTACGTAGCTACTCTTTCACCACTATCACCACTAATCCCCATTACATATACTCTACTCGGCTACCTTTCTAAATATTTTAACCACCGTTTCTCAACGGATGACTTGCAAATGCATCTCGTTGAGATCCGGAATTTACACGACTCAATAATTCTCAAAGCCCATTGTCTTGGCTTACAAGCTTCTCCATTGAACACCACACTATTTCTATCTAACCAAGTATAGTAGATAAAAGCTAAGAAAACAAGGAGCTTGGTTTTAAAAGCCATCTTCTTCTTAATGCTCGGGCTTTCCGCCGCAAACCAACGCAGCCATTCAACGATTCCACCTGGCATAGTCGGGAGGCCAATCCACTCCCAAACAATGTCTCTCACCCCCATTATCACTGCACAACCGAACCAAAGGTGACGTTCAGATTCCTCCGCTTGCTTGCATAAGGGACACACGGCCATAGAATCACCCTTCCAATGTTTGATGATGCGTCCTGTATTAAGGCGCTCATGAGCGGCTACCCACGTCACAAACGACCACTTCCTTGACTGCTCCCCTCTCCATATAGAGTCCCCATTATGACCTATAAACCATATAAACATGTTTGGGACACATTTGAGCGAAAACAACACAGTTTTGGTGGATAAACAAAGGTGACGCCGATATGGTCACTTTTGATCCTAAAATTTCACGGAATGCTTTTCGCGCACAAAGATCCCATTATGACCTATACACCATATAAACATGTTTGGACACATTTGAGCAAAAACAACACAGTTTTTGTGGATAAAGAAAGGTGACGTCGATATGGTCACTTTTGGTCCAAAAATTTCACGGAAAGCTTTTCGCGCACAAAGCTCTCATTATGACCTATAAACCATATCAACATGTTTGGGACACATTTGAGCGAAAACGACACAGTTTTGATGGATAAAGAAAGTTGACGCCGATTTGGTCACTTTTGGTCCGAAAATTTCACGGAAAGCTTTTCGCGCACAAAGCTCCCATTATGACCTATAAACCATATAAACATGTTTGGGACCCATTTGAGCGAAAACAATACAGTTTTGGTGCATAAAGAAAGGTGACGCCGATATGGTCACTTTTGGTCCGAAAATTTCACGGAAAGCATTTCGTGCACAAAGCTCCCATTATGACCTATAAACCATATAAACATGTTGGTGACGCATGTGAGCGAAAACAACACAGTTTTTGTGGATAAAGAAAGTTTACGCCGATATGGTCACTTTTGGTCCGAAAATTTCACAGAAAGCTTTTCGCGCACAAAGCTCCCATTATGACATATACACCATATAAACATGTTTGGGACAGATTTGAGCGAAAATAACAAAGTTTTTGTGGATAATGCAAGGTGACGCCGATATGGTCACTTTTGGTCCTAAAATTTCACGGAATGTTTTTCGCTCACAATGCTCCCATTATGACATATAAACCATATAAACATGTTTGGGATATATTTGAGCGAAAACGACACAGTTTTGGTGGATAAAGAAAGGTGAAGCCGATATGGTCACTTTTGGTCCAAAAATTTCACGGAAAGCTTTACGCGCACAAAGCTCTCATTATGACCTATAACCATATAAACATGTTTGGGATACATTTGACCAAAAACAACACAGTTTTTGTGGATAAACAAAGGTGACACCGATAGGGTCACGTTTGGTCCGAAAATTTCACGGAAAGCTTTTCGCGCACAATGCTCCCATTATGAACCATAACCATATAAACATGTTTGGAACACATTTGAGCGAAAACAACACAGTTTTGGTGGATAAAGAAAGGTGACGCCGATATGGTCACTTTTGTTCCTAAAATTTCACGGAATGTTTTTCGCTCACAATGCTCCCATTAGTCCTATACACCAATTAAACATGTTTGGGACATATTTGAGCGAAAACAACACAGTTTTTGTGTATAAACAAAGGTGATGTCGATATGGTCACTTTTGGTCTGAAAATTTCACGGAAAGCTTTCCGCGCACAAAGCTCCCATTATGACCTATAAACCATATAAACATGTTTGGGACACATTTGAGCGAAAACGACATAGTTTTTTTTGGATAAAGAAAGGTGACGCCGATACGGTCAATTTTGGTCCGAAAATTTCACGGAAAGCTTTTCGCGCACAAAGCTCTCATTATGACCTATAAACCATATAAACATGTTTGGGCCACATTTGAGCGAAAACGACACAGTTTTGATGGATAAAGAAAGGTGACGCCGATATGGTCACTTTTGGTCCGAAAATTTCACGGAAAGCTTCTCGCGCACAAAGCTCCCATTATGACCTATAATCCATATAAACATGTTTGGGACACATTTGAGCGAAAACAATACAGTTTTGGTGGATAAAGAAAGGTGAAGCCGATATGGTCACTTTTGGTCCGAAAATTTCAAGGAAAGCTTTCACGCACAAGCTCCCATTATGACCTATAAACCATATAAACATGTTTGGGATACATTTGAGAAAAAACAACACAGTTTTTGTGGATAAGGAAAGGTGACGCCGATATGGTCACTTTTGGTCCGGAAATATCACGGAAAGCTTTTCGCGCACAAAGCTCCCATTATGACCTATAAACCATATCAACATGTTTGGGACACATTTGAGCGAAAACAGCACATTTTGGTGGATAAAGAAAGGTGACGCCGATATGGTCACTTTTGGTCCGAAAATTTCACGGAAAGCTTTTCGCGCACAAAGCTCCCATTATGACCTATACATCATATAAACATGATTGGGACACATTTGAGCGAAAACAACAAAGTTTTTGTGGATAAAGCAAGGTGACGCCGATATGGTCACTTTTGGTCCGAAAATTTCACGGAAAGCATTTCGCGCACAAAGCTCCCAATATGACCTATAAACCATATAAACATGTTTGGGACACATTTGAGCGAAAACAACACAGTTTTTGTGGATAAACAAAGGTGACGGCGATATGGTCACTTTTGGTCCAAAAATTTCACAGAAAGCTTTTCACGCACAAAGCTCCCATTATTACCTATAAACAATATAAACTTGTTTAGGACACATTTGAGCGAAAACAACATAGTTTTTTGGATAAAGAAAGGTGACGCCAATATGGTCACTTTTGGTCCGGAAATTTTACGGATAGCTTTTCGTGCACAAAGCTCCCATTATGACTTGACTTGAAGCGGTGAATATATAGAATGTAAAGTAATTACAAAAAATTGTTAGCCTAGCAAGACTCATGCAAAATGGCTAAAGTCGAGTGGGTGTGATCATGGACACCACACACCAAGCAAATCCTCTAACATCCTTTTCCTATGTAGCTACTCTTTCACCACTATCACCACTAATCCCCATTACATATACTCTACTCGGCTACCTTTCTAAATATTTTAACCACCGTTTCTCAACGGATGACTTGCCAATGCATCTCGTTGAGATCCGGAATTTACACGACTCAATAATTTTCAAAGCCCATTGTCTTGGCTTACAAGCTTCTCCTTTGAACACCACACTATTTCTATCTAACCAAGTATAGTAGATAAAAGCTAAGAAAACAAGGAGCTTGGTTTTAAAAGCCATCTTCTTCTTAATGCTCGGACTTTCCGCCGCAAACCAACGCAGCCATTCAACGATTCCACCTGGCATAGTCGGGAGGCCAATCCACTCCCAAACAATGTCTCTCACCCCCATTATCACTGCACAACCGAACCAAAGGTGACGTTCAGATTCCTCCGCTTGCTTGCATAAGGGACACACGGCCATAGCATCACCCTTCTAATGTTTGATGATGCGTCCTGTATTAAGGCGCTCATGAGCGGCTACCCACGTCACAAACGACCACTTCCTTGACTGCTCCCCTCTCCATATAGAGTCCCCATTATGACCTATAAACCATATAAACATGTTTGGGACACATTTGAGCGAAAACAACACAGTTTTGGTGGATAAACAAAGGTGACGCCGATATGGTAACTTTTGGTCCGAAAATTTCACGGAAAGCTTTTCGTGCACAAAGCTCCCATTATGAACCATAAACCATATAAACATGTTTGGGACACATTTGAGCAAAAACAACACAGTTTTGGTGGATAAACAAAGGTGACGCCGATATGGTCACTTTTGGTCCAAAAATTTCGCGGAAAGCATTTCGCGCACAAAGCTTACATTATGACCTATAAACCATATAAACATGTTTGGGACACGTTTGAGCGAAAACAACACAGTTTTGGTGGATAAACAAAGGTGACGCCGATATGGTCACTTTTGGTCCGAAAATTTCACGGAAAGGTTTTCGCGCACAAAGCTTCCATTATGACCCATAAACCATATAAACATGTGTGGGACACATTTGAGCGAAAACAACACAGTTTTGTTAGATAAACAAAGGTGACGCCGATATGGTCACTTTTGGTCCGAAAATTTCACGGAAAGCTTTATGCGCACAAAGCTCCCATTATGACCTATACACCATATAAACATGTTTGAGACACATTTGAGCGAAAACAACACAGTTTTCTGGATAAATCAAGGTGACGCTGATATGGTCACTTTTAGTCCGAAAATTTCACGGAAAGCTTTACGCGCACAAAGCTCCCATTATGACCTATAAACCATATAAACATGTTTTAGACACATTTGAGCGAAAACAACACAGTTTTTGTGGATAAACAAAGGTGACGCCGATACGGTCACTTTTGGTCCGAAAATTTCACGGAAAGCTTTCCGCGCACAAAGCTCCCATTATGACCTCTAAACCATATAAACATGTTTGGGACACATTTGAGCGAAAACAACACAGTTTTTGTGGATAAAGAAAGGTGACGCCGATACGGTCACTTTTGGTCCGAAAATTTCACGGAAAGCTTTTCGCGCACAAAGCTCTCATTATAACCTATTAAGCATATAAACATGTTTGGGACACATTTGAGCGAAAACAACACAGTTTTTGTGGATAAACAAAGGTGACGCCGATATGGTCACTTTTGGTCCGAAAATTTCGCGGAAAGCTTTTCGCACACAAAGCTCCCATTATGACCCATAAACCATATATACATGTTTGGGACACATTTGAGCAAAAACAAAACAGTTTTGGTGGATAAACAAAGGTGACGCCGATATGGTCACTTTTGGTCCGAAAATTTCACGGAAAGCTTTATGCGCACAAAGCTCCCACTATGACCAATACACCGTATAAACATGATTGTGACACATTTGAGCGAAAACAACAAAGTTTTTGTGGATAAAGAAAGGTGACGCCGAAATGGTCACTTTTGGTCCGAAAATTTCACGGAAAGCTTTCCGCGCACAAAGCTCCAATTATGACCTATAAACCATATAAACATGTTTGGGATACATTTGAGCAAAAAAAAACACAGTTTTTGTGGATAAAGAAAGGTGACACCGATATGGTCACTTTTGGTCTGGAAATTTTACGGAAAGCTTTTCGCGCACAAAGCTCCCATTATGACCTATAAACCATATAAACATGTTTGGGACACATTTGAGCAAAAACAACACAGTTTTTGTGGATAAAGAAAGGTGACGCCGATATGGTAACTTTTGGTCCGGAAATTTCACGGAAAGGTTTTCGCGCACAAAGCTCTCATTATGACCTATAAACCATATAAACATGTTTGGGACACATTTGAGCGAAAACAACACAGTTTTTGTAGATAAATCAAGGTGACGCCGATATGGTCACTTTTTTCCGAAAATTTCACGGAAAGCATTTCGTGCACAAAGCTCCCATTTTGACCTATAAACCATATAAACATGTTTGGGACGCATGTGAGCGCAAATAACACAGTTTTTGTGGATAAAGAAAGGTGACGCCGATATGGTCACTTTTGGTCCGAAAATTTCACGGAAAGCTTTTCACACACAAAGCTCCCATTATGACCCATGAACCATATAAACATGTTTGGGACACATTTGAGCAAAAGCAACACAGGTTTGGTGGACAAACAATGGTGACGCCGATATGGTTACTTTTGGTCCAAAAATTTCCCGGAAAGCATTTCGCGCACAAAGTTCACATTATGACCTATAAACCATATAAACATGTTTGGGACACGTTTGAGCGAAAACAAGACAGTTTTGGTGGATAAACAAAGGTGACGCCGATATGGTCACTTTTGGTCTGAAAATTTCACGAAAAGCTTTTCGCGCACAAAGCTCCCATTATGACCTATAAACAATATAAACATGTTTGGGACACATTTGAGGGAAAACGACACAGTTTTGGTGGATAAAGAAAGGTTACGCCGATATGGTCACTTTTGGTCCGAAAATTTCACGGAAAGGTTTTCGCGCACAAAGGTTCCATTATGACCCATAAACCATATAAACATGTGTGGGACACATTTGAGCGAAAACAACACAGTTTTGTTAGATAAACAAAGGTGACGCCGATATGGTCACTTTTGGTCCGAAAATTTCACGGAAAGCTTTATGCGCACAAAGCTCCCATTATGACCTATACACCATATAAACATGTTTGAGACACATTTGAGCGAAAACAACACAGTTTTGTGGATAAATCAAGGTGACGCCGATATGGTCACTTTTAGTCCGAAAATTTCACGGAAAGCTTTTCGCGCACAAAGCTCCTGTTATGACATATACACCATATAAACATGTTTGGGACACATTTGAGGGAAAACGACACAGTTTTGGTGGATAAACAAAGGTGACGCCGATATGGTCACTTTTGGTCCGAAAATTTCACGGAAAGGTTTTCGCGCACAAAGCTCCCATTATGACCCATAAACCATATAAACATGTTTGGGACAGACATTTGAGCGAAAACAACACAGTTTTGGTGGATAAACTAAGGTGTCGCCGCTATGGTCACTTTTGGTCCTAAAATTTCACGGAATGCTTTTCGCGCACAAAGATCCCATTATGACCTATACACCATATAAACATGATTGGGACACATTTGAGCGAAAACAACACAGTTTTTGTGGATAAAAAAAGGTGACGCCGATACGGTCACTTTTGGTCCTAAAATTTCAAGGAAAGCTTTATGCGCACAAAGCTCCCATTATGACCTATACACCATTTAAACATGTTTGGGACACATTTGAGCGAAAACAACACAGTTTTTGTGGATAAAGCAAGGTGACGCCGATATGGTCACTTTTAGTCCGAAAATTTCACGGGAAGCTTTACGCGCACAAAGCTCCCATTATGACCTACAAACCATATAAACATGTTTGGGATACATTTGAGCAAAAACAACACATTTTTTGTGGATAAAGAAATGTGACGCCGATATGGTCACTTTTGGTCCTAAAATTTCACGGAAAGCTTTATGCGCACAAAGCTCCAATTATGACCAATACACCATATAAACATGATTGTGACACATTTGAGCGAAAACAACACAGTTTTGGTGGATAAAGAAAGGTGAAGCCGATATGGTCACTTTTGGTCCGAAAATTTCACGGAAAGCTTTTCACGCACAAGCTCCCATTATGACCAATAAACCATATAAACATGTTTGGTATACATTTGAGCAAAAACAACACAGTCTTTGTGGATAAAGAAAGGTGACGCCGATATGGTCACTTTTGGTCCGGAAATTTCACGGAAAGCTTTTCGCGCACAAAGCTCCCATTATGACCTATAAACCATATAAACATGTTTGGGACACATTTGAGCGAAAACAGCACATTTTGGTGGATAAAGAAAGGTGACGCCGATATGGTCACTTTTGGTCCGAAAATTTCACGGAAATCTTTTCGCGCACAAAGCTCTCATTATGACCTATACATCATATAAACATGTTTGGGACACATTTGAGCGAAAACAACAAAGTTTTTGTGGATAAAGAAAGGTGACGCCGATATGGTCACTTTTGGTCCGAAAATTTCACGGAAAGCATTTCGCGCACAAAGCTCCCATTATGACCAATAAACCATATAAACATGTTTGGGACACATTTGAGCGAAAACAACACAGTTTTTGTGGATAAACAAAGGTGACGCCGATATGGTCACTTTTGGTCCAAAAGTTTCACAGAAAGCTTTTCACGCACAAAGCTCCCATTATTACCTATAAACCATATAAACTTGTTTGGGACAAATTTGAGCGAAAACAACATAGTTTTTTGGATAAAGAAAGGTGACGCCAATATGGTCACTTTTGGTCCGGAAATTTTACGGATAGCTTTTCGTGCACAAAGCTCCCATTATGACTTGACTTGAAGCGGTGAATATATAGAATGTAAAGTAATTACAAAAAATTGTTAGCCTAGCAAGACTCATGCAAAATGGCTAAAGTCGAGTGGGTGTGATCATGGACACCACACACCAAGCAAAACCTCTAACATCCTTTTCCTATGTAGCTACTCTTTCACCACTATCACCACTAATCCCCATTACATATACTCTACTCGGCTACCTTTCTAAATATTTTAACCACCGTTTCTCAACGGATGACTTGCCAATGCATCTCGTTGAGATCCGGAATTTACACGACTCAATAATTTTCAAAGCCCATTGTCTTGGCTTACAAGCTTCTCCTTTGAACACCACACTATTTCTATCTAACCAAGTATAGTAGATAAAAGCTAAGAAAACAAGGAGCTTGGTTTTAAAAGCCATCTTCTTCTTAATGCTCGGACTTTCCGCCGCAAACCAACGCAGCCATTCAACGATTCCACCTGGCATAGTCGGGAGGCCAATCCACTCCCAAACAATGTCTCTCACCCCCATTATCACTGCACAACCGAACCAAAGGTGACGTTCAGATTCCTCCGCTTGCTTGCATAAGGGACACACGGCCATAGCATCACCCTTCTAATGTTTGATGATGCGTCCTGTATTAAGGCGCTCATGAGCGGCTACCCACGTCACAAACGACCACTTCCTTGACTGCTCCCCTCTCCATATAGAGTCCCCATTATGACCTATAAACCATATAAACATGTTTGGGACACATTTGAGCGAAAACAACACAGTTTTGGTGGATAAACAAAGGTGACGCCGATATGGTAACTTTTGGTCCGAAAATTTCACGGAAAGCTTTTCGTGCACAAAGCTCCCATTATGAACCATAAACCATATAAACATGTTTGGGACACATTTGAGCAAAAACAACACAGTTTTGGTGGATAAACAAAGGTGACGCCGATATGGTCACTTTTGGTCCAAAAATTTCGCGGAAAGCATTTCGCGCACAAAGCTTACATTATGACCTATAAACCATATAAACATGTTTGGGACACGTTTGAGCGAAAACAACACAGTTTTGGTGGATAAACAAAGGTGACGCCGATATGGTCACTTTTGGTCCGAAAATTTCACGGAAAGGTTTTCGCGCACAAAGCTTCCATTATGACCCATAAACCATATAAACATGTGTGGGACACATTTGAGCGAAAACAACACAGTTTTGTTAGATAAACAAAGGTGACGCCGATATGGTCACTTTTGGTCCGAAAATTTCACGGAAAGCTTTATGCGCACAAAGCTCCCATTATGACCTATACACCATATAAACATGTTTGAGACACATTTGAGCGAAAACAACACAGTTTTCTGGATAAATCAAGGTGACGCTGATATGGTCACTTTTAGTCCGAAAATTTCACGGAAAGCTTTACGCGCACAAAGCTCCCATTATGACCTATAAACCATATAAACATGTTTTAGACACATTTGAGCGAAAACAACACAGTTTTTGTGGATAAACAAAGGTGACGCCGATACGGTCACTTTTGGTCCGAAAATTTCACGGAAAGCTTTCCGCGCACAAAGCTCCCATTATGACCTCTAAACCATATAAACATGTTTGGGACACATTTGAGCGAAAACAACACAGTTTTTGTTGATAAAGAAAGGTGACGCCGATACGGTCACTTTTGGTCCGAAAATTTCACGGAAAGCTTTTCGCGCACAAAGCTCTCATTATAACCTATTAAGCATATAAACATGTTTGGGACACATTTGAGCGAAAACAACACAGTTTTTTTGGATAAACAAAGGTGACGCCGATATGGTCACTTTTGGTCCGAAAATTTCGCGGAAAGCTTTTCGCACACAAAGCTCCCATTATGACCCATAAACCATATATACATGTTTGGGACACATTTGAGCAAAAACAAAACAGTTTTGGTGGATAAACAAAGGTGACGCCGATATGGTCACTTTTGGTCCGAAAATTTCACGGAAAGCTTTATGCGCACAAAGCTCCCACTATGACCAATACACCGTATAAACATGATTGTGACACATTTGAGCGAAAACAACAAAGTTTTTGTGGATAAAGAAAGGTGACGCCGAAATGGTCACTTTTGGTCCGAAAATTTCACGGAAAGCTTTCCGCGCACAAAGCTCCCATTATGACCTATAAACCATATAAACATGTTTGGGACACATTTGAGCAAAAACAACACAGTTTTTGTGGATAAAGAAAGGTGACGCCGATATGGTCACTTTTGGTCCGGAAATTTCACGGAAAGGTTTTCGCGCACAAAGCTCTCATTATGACCTATAAACCATATAAACATGTTTGGGACACATTTGAGCGAAAACAACACAGTTTTTGTAGATAAATCAAGGTGACGCCGATATGGTCACTTTTTTCCGAAAATTTCACGGAAAGCATTTCGTGCACAAAGCTCCCATTTTGACCTATAAACCATATAAACATGTTTGGGACGCATGTGAGCGCAAATAACACAGTTTTTGTGGATAAAGAAAGGTGACGCCGATATGGTCACTTTTGGTCCGAAAATTTCACGGAAAGCTTTTCACACACAAAGCTCCCATTATGACCCATGAACCATATAAACATGTTTGGGACACATTTGAGCAAAAGCAACACAGGTTTGGTGGACAAACAATGGTGACGCCGATATGGTCACTTTTGGTCCAAAAATTTCCCGGAAAGCATTTCGCGCACAAAGTTCACATTATGACCTATAAACCATATAAACATGTTTGGGACACGTTTGAGCGAAAACAAGACAGTTTTGGTGGATAAACAAAGGTGACGCCGATATGGTCACTTTTGGTCTGAAAATTTCACGAAAAGCTTTTCGCGCACAAAGCTCCCATTATGACCTATAAACAATATAAACATGTTTGGGACACATTTGAGGGAAAACGACACAGTTTTGGTCGATAAAGAAAGGTTACGCCGATATGGTCACTTTTGGTCCGAAAATTTCACGGAAAGGTTTTCGCGCACAAAGGTTCCATTATGACCCATAAACCATATAAACATGTGTGGGACACATTTGAGCGAAAACAACACAGTTTTGTTAGATAAACAAAGGTGACGCCGATATGGTCACTTTTGGTCCGAAAATTTCACGGAAAGCTTTATGCGCACAAAGCTCCCATTATGACCTATACACCATATAAACATGTTTGAGACACATTTGAGCGAAAACAACACAGTTTTGTGGATAAATCAAGGTGACGCCGATATGGTCACTTTTAGTCCGAAAATTTCACGGAAAGCTTTTCGCGCACAAAGCTCCTGTTATGACATATACACCATATAAACATGTTTGGGACACATTTGAGGGAAAACGACACAGTTTTGGTGGATAAACAAAGGTGACGCCGATATGGTCACTTTTGGTCCGAAAATTTCACGGAAAGGTTTAAGCGCACAAAGCTCCCATTATGACCCATAAACCATATAAACATGTTTGGGACAGACATTTGAGCGAAAACAACACAGTTTTGGTGGATAAACTAAGGTGTCGCCGCTATGGTCACTTTTGGTCCTAAAATTTCACGGAATGCTTTTCGCGCACAAAGATCCCATTATGACCTATACACCATATAAACATGTTTGGGACACATTTGAGCGAAAACAACACAGTTTTTGTGGATAAAAAAAGGTGACGCCGATACGGTCACTTTTGGTCCTAAAATTTCAAGGAAAGCTTCATGCGCACAAAGCTCCCATTATGACCTATACACCATTTAAACATGTTTGGGACACATTTGAGCGAAAACAACACAGTTTTTGTGGATAAAGCAAGGTGACGCCGATATGGTCACTTTTAGTCCGAAAATTTCACGGGAAGCTTTACGCGCACAAAGCTCCCATTATGACCTACAAACCATATAAACATGTTTGGGATACATTTGAGCAAAAACAACACATTTTTTGTGGATAAAGAAATGTGACGCCGATATGGTCACTTTTGTTCCGGAAATTTCACGGAAAGCTTTTCGGGCACAAAGATTCCATTATGACCTATAAACCATATAAACATGTTTGGGACACATTTGAGCGAAAACAACACAGTTTTTGTGGATAAAGCAAGGTGACGCCGATATGGTCACTTTTGGTCCGAAAATTTCACGGAAAGCATTTCTCACACAAACCTCCCATTATGACCTATAAACCATATAAACATGTTTGGGACACATTTGAGCGAAAACAACACAGTTTTTGTGGATAAACAATGTTGACGCCGATATGGTCACTTTTGGTCCTAAAATTTCACGGAAAGCTTTATGCGCACAAAGCTCCAATTATGACCAATACACCATATAAACATGATTGTGACACATTTGAGCGAAAACAACACGGTTTTGGTGGATAAAGAAAGGTGAAGCCGATATGGTCACTTTTGGTCCGAAAATTTCACGGAAAGCTTTTCACGCACAAGCTCCCATTATGACCAATAAACCATATAAACATGTTTGGGATACATTTGAGCAAAAACAACACAGTTTTTGTGGATAAAGAAAGGTGACGCCGATATGGTCACTTTTGGTCCGGAAATTTCACGGAAAGCTTTTCGCGCACAAAGCTCCCATTATGACCTATAAACCATATAAACATGTTTGGGACACATTTGAGCGAAAACAACACATTTTGGTGGATAAAGAAAGGTGACGCCGATATGGTCACTTTTGGTCCGAAAATTTCACGGAAATCTTTTCGCGCACAAAGCTCTCATTATGACCTATACATCATATAAACATGTTTGGGACACATTTGAGCGAAAACAACAAAGTTTTTGTGGATAAAGAAAGGTGACGCCGATATGGTCACTTTTGGTCCGAAAATTTCACGGAAAGCATTTCGCGCACAAAGCTCCCATTATGACCAATAAACCATATAAACATGTTTGGGACACATTTGAGCGAAAACAACACAGTTTTTGTGGATAAACAAAGGTGACGCCGATATGGTCACTTTTGGTCCAAAAGTTTCACAGAAAGCTTTTCACGCACAAAGCTCCCATTATTACCTATAAACCATATAAACTTGTTTGGGACAAATTTGAGCGAAAACAACATAGTTTTTTGGATAAAGAAAGGTGACGCCAATATGGTCACTTTTGGTCCGGAAATTTTACGGATAGCTTTTCGCGCACAAAGCTCCCATTATGACTTGACTTGAAGCGGTGAATGTATAGAATGTAAAGTAATTACAAAAAATTGTTAGCCTAGCAAGACTCATGAAAAATGGCTAAAGTCGAGTGGGTGTGCTCATGGACACCACACACTAAGCAAAACCTCTAACATCCCTTTCCTATGTAGCCACTCTTTCAGCACTATCACCACTAATCCCCATTACATATACTCTACTCGGCTACCTTTCTAAATATTTTAACCACCGTTTCTCAACGGATGACTTGCCAATGCATCTCGTTGAGATCCGGAATTTACACGACTCAATAATTCTCAAAGCCCATTGTCTTGGCTTACAAGCTTCTCCTTTGAACACCACACTATTTCTATCTAACCAAGTATAGTAGATAAAAGCTAAGAAAACAAGGAGCTTGGTTTTAAAAGCCATCTTCTTCTTAATGCTCGGACTTTCCGCCGCAAACCAACGCAGCCATTCAACGATTCCACCTGGCATAGTCGGGAGGCCAATCCACTCCCAAACAATGTCTCTCACCCCCATTATCACTGCACAACCGAACCAAAGGTGACGTTCAGATTCCTCCGCTTGCTTGCATAAGGGACACTCGGCCATAGCATCACCCTTCCAATGTTTGATGATGCGTCCTGTTTTGAGGCGCTCATGAGCGGCTACCCACGTCACAAACGACCACTTCCTTGACTGCTCCCCTCTCCATATAGAGACCCCATTATGACCTATAAACCATATAAACATGTTTGGGACACATTTGCGCGAAAACAACACAGTTTTGGTGGATAAACAAAGGTGACGCCGATATGGTAACTTTTGGTCCGAAAATTTCACGGAAAGCTTTTCGCGCACAAAGCTCCCATTATGAACCATAAACCATCTAAACATGTTTGGAACACATTTGAGCGAAAACAACACAGTTTTGGTGGATAAACAAAGGTGACGCCGATATGGTCACTTTTGGTCCTAAAATTTCAAGGAATGCTTTTCGCGCACAATTCTCCCATTATGACCTATACACCATATAAACATGTTTGGGACACATTTGAGCGAAAACAACACAGTTTTTGTGGATAAAGAAAGGTGACGTCGATATGGTCACTTTTAGTCCTAAAATTTCACGGAAAGCTTTCCGCGCACAAACCTCCCATTATAACCTATAAACCATATAAACATGTTTGGGACACATTTGAGCGAAAACCACATTGATGCGGGACCATCCCAGACACCTTCAGACACACCTATACTTGGGGATGGACCTATGATTCGAGCTCACGAGAATGATGTCATTCTCAAGAGGAAGAAGAAGGCTCCACCATGGGAGAAGGTGCAAAGGTGGAAGCTTGACGTTTTTTAGATTCGTTCAGCATTTGACAGCTTTTCGACGTCTCAGTAAATTGAGTCGTACGGAGTCAATATTAATCGGATTGAGGCGTGCCATACCTTGTCGGAACGATCACGAAGAGATCTACAACTTTGCTGTTGAAGGTTTTTCCAGATTCGACCTAGAGATTGGCCGAAATTCAACTTCTTTGAGGCTGTCTTATGTTTAGACGAATTTATCCTATTTTTAGTAATCTTCTTTACTTAAGTTATTTTTAGTATTTTAGGGATTTAAGTTAATTTCTATTTTATTTATTATTTCTTTAGAAATCAGCCTCCTAGGTTATAAGAAGAGGCGTTCCCCTTGTTCAGAACATAACACGTTCAATTTGATAAAAATTTCAGCCTTTGTGTGAAACACAAGTGTGAGGAAGTCAATCGATTCGAAGCGTTGCTCATCGATTGCAATTGGTTATAGATCCTGCTTGGTTTGCTTTGAGTTCGTCAACCTCGCGAGAGCTTGGTGATCCAGGTAATCACAAGTCCCCTACTTGTGCCACCAAGTTGTCCGCTTGGTTGTGTAAGGTTGTAGAGGCGGGCTTTGTAGTCGTTGGTATTTGGTTCCTACCCTCTTAGGAGGCCTGGGGTCTTTATCTCGTTCTACCTTAGTTCGAATCACCCTTCTATTGGTCTTTCTTTCATTTTTTTGTTGAGTCTTTGCTTCCGTTCTTGTCTTTGAGTCTTGATTGTCGAAGATCGGGCCACCCTGCGGCTAACCCCGTATCAAATTGGTATCAGAGCTTTGGTTTCCGACATCAATTGTGTCTTTTCTTATTCATAAACACAAAACCCTACAAAAAAAATAGAGTCTTTCTTGTTCTTGGTTTTTACTTCTTGAATTTTTGAAATTGATTGCTACTAATCCTTGTTTGTGATAGTTGTGGTTGCTAGCCTTAAACACTAAGCCAGCCGAGACCCTCACAAGTGTAGCCGACATCACCTTGGGTAGTCGACATTGATTTCATCAAGGACCCAACTCGGCTGCACCTTCTTCTCTCACAAACCCTAGTTTATTGTTCTATCTTTGGCCTATTTTGATCTATCTTGTTTTTATCTATTTTGCCTATTTAATTTCTGATTTTGTGGTAGATATAATTCATTTTATCTATCATAGGTTATACAAAGGCATAGATAGATAGACTTACCAAAGTTAGCCAAAGTTCCATCTATATATATTTCATTAGGGCTACATAAATTTTATTTTCCTTTCACCATAGTTTAAATTTTCAATAGTCCTTTTATTTCATTGTTAAGTGTTCTTGCATTAGTAAAAAAAAAACAGTCATCCGAAAAAGTATACATTCAAAGCTTTGACCTAGGAGGATAAAATTCACTAGGGGCAAAAGTAGCTTCAAAAAAAAAAAAAAGAGGATTGTTGAGGTCTAGTGCAAGAACTTTCAAGGACCAATTTTGGTGAAATTTCATAGCCCTAGTTGAATATCTCAAAACATATACCTCCCAAAACACAAAATTTTTTTAAGCCCTACCTTGCAACCACAACGTCCTTGCTAAGGATTGAAATCAAAAAGAGGTAAAAATCATAGTCTTTCTTTCTTTTCTTTCATTTTCTTTTCGTATTTTGGTCTGTCGAGCAGTGCAGTGGCCATACCGACCCCTTACCGACCCTGTACCGACCCCCCTAGCCTCGGTACAGCTCCTGTCGAGTGCGTCGAATCCTGCAGTGGCCATACCGACCCCGTACCGACCCCGTACCGACCCCCCTTGCCTCGGTACAGCTCCTGTCGCGTGCGTCGAATCCTCCAGTCCCTGTACCGACCCCATACCGACCCTGTACCGACCCCCCTGCCTCGGTACAGCTTCTGTCGAGTCTGTTTCGGGTCGATTTCGAGTCCTTTGTTGCGTGTTTCTTTGTCCTTTTCCTTGCTTACTCTCTTTTGATCGTTAAGTCCTTGCTTGAGTGTTGATTTGCCCAAAGCGGATTGCCCCAACAAGCTTATCATAACCAATTAGAGAGAAGTGTGTGAGAGAAACACTTGTGAGATTGTTTATATTTTTACTAACTGTCACATAGTTCTTTGTTTGTCTTCTTTACCATGTCTAATCAGGGCAACAATATGATTACTAGAGCTGAGATGATCAAACAGTTGGAAGCCGTGAATGAGACATTGGTACGAATAAATGAAAGATTGACGACAGTAGAGGCACGACATTCTTCTGGGGCATCTACTGGCCCTAAAGGGAGTAATCCTAACTCTTCTACTCTTAAACCTATGTACATTCCTTGCTTTATATGCCAAGGTAGAGGACATGTTATGAAGGATTGCCCAAATAAGAAGACTTTCATGATTAATCACCTAGGCAAAAATGGATCTGAAAATTCTAGTGGTGAAAATGTTGAGCATGTTACTAATGATCATGATCCTAGTTTACTTGCCTCTAGAGATGATTGCATTGAATATGAGCATGATGATTCTTTGATTGTTAGTACAGTTTTAAGTGTTCAACCTACACCTTGTGATAATAATCAAAGAGAAGATTTGTTTCATACTAAATGCATAGAAATAGGCAAACCTCCTAATATGATCGTTGATGGTGTAAATTGTTCTACTATTGCTAGCCTTGAGATGATTGAAACTCCAGCCTTGAAAAAGGTTGAAAACTTGCTAGCATTGGATGGAAACATAGGGATCAATGACCAAGCTAAAGTGCATATTACGTTAGAACATCATGACGTTGTTATGAAATCTGAATTGTGCACTAATCAAGTTCCTTTTCTTGGTTTTGTAGAGAGCTCTAATGGCCTACAACTTGACGAAGCCAAGATCAAACCCATCAAGGTGAAGTCAATCCCTACAACATTCGATCTTGAGACGAGTTTCCATGGGCATGACGTATTTGATCCAGGAGCTCGTGTGGATGCTTTTGCAGAATCTTATGCGACCTTGGATTCGAGGACGAATCCTTTTCAAGAAAGGGAGGATGATGCGGGACCATCCCAGACACCTTCAGACACATCTAAACTTGGGGATGGACCTATGATTCGAGCTCACGAGAATGATGTCATTCTCAAGAGGAAGAAGAAGGCTCCACCATGGGAGAAGGTGCAAAGGTGGAAGCTTGACGTTTTTTAGATTCGTTCAGCATTTGACAGCTTTTCGACGTCTCAGTAAATTGAGTCATACGGAGTCAATATTAATCGGATTGAGGCGTGCCATACCTTGTCGGAACGACCACGAAGAGATCTACCACTTGGCTGTTGAAGGTTTTCCCAGATTCGACCTAGAGATCGGCCGAAATTCAACATCTTTGAGGCTGTCACATGTTTAGACGAATTTATCCTATTTTTAGTAATCTTCTTTACTTAAGTTATTTTTAGTATTTTAGGGATTTAAGTTAATTTCTATTTTATTTATTATTTCTTTAGAAATCAGCCTCCTAGGTTATAAGAAGAGGCGTTCCCCTTGTTCAGAACATAACACGTTCAATTTGATAAAAATTTCAGCCTTTGTGTGAAACACAAGTGTGAGGAAGTCAATCGATTCGAAGCGTTGCTCATCGATTGCAATTGGTTATAGATGCTGCTTGGTTTGCTTTGAGTTCGTCAACCTCGCGAGGGCTTGGTGATCCAGGTAATCACAAGTCCCCTCCTTGTGCCTCCAAGTTGTCCGCTTTGTTGTGTAAGGTTGTAGAGGCGGACTTTGTAGTCGTTGGTATTTGGTTCCTACCCTCTTAGGAGGCCTGGGGTCTTTATCTCGTTCTACCTTAGTTCGAATCACCCTTCTATCGGTCTTTCTTTCATTGTTTTGTTGAGTCTTTGCTTCCGTTGTTGTCTTTGAGTCTTGATTGTCGAAGATCGGGCCACCCTGCGGCTAACCCCGTTTCACACATAGTTTTTGTGGATAAAGAAAGGTGACACCGATACGGTCACTTTTGGTCAGAAAATTTCACGGAAAGCTTTTCGCGCACTAACCTCCCATTATGACCTATACACCATATAAACATGTTTGGGACACATTTGAGCAAAAACAACACAGTTTTTGTGGATAAAGCAAGGTGACGCCGATATGGTCACTTTTGGTCCGGAAATTTCACGGAAATCATTTCGCGCACAAAGCTCCCATTATGACCTATAAACCATATAAACATGTTTGGGATACATTTGAGCGAAAACGACACAGTTTTGGTGGATAAAGAAAGGTGAAGCCGATATGGTCACTTTTAGTCCGAAAATTTCACGGAAAGCTTTTCGCGCAAAAAGCTCCCTTTATGACCTATAAACCATATAAACATGTTTGGGACTTATTTGAGCGAAAAAAACACAGTTTTGGTGGATAAAGAAAGGTGACGCCAATATGGTCACTTTTGGTCCGAAAATTTCACGGAAAGCTTTTCACGCACAAAGCTCCCATTATGACCTATAAATCATATAAACATGTTTGGGACACATTTGAGCGAAAACGACAGAGTTTTGGTGGATAAAGAAAGGTGACGCCGATATGGTCACTTTTGGTCCGAAAATTTCACGGAAAGCTTTTCGCGCACAAAGCTCCCATTATGACCTATACACCACATAAACACGTTTGGGACACATTTGAGCTAAAACAACACAGTTTTTATGGATAAACAAAGGTGACGCCGATATGGTCACTTTTGGTCCGAAAATTTCACCGAAAGCTTTTCGCGCACAAAGCTCTCATTATGACCTATAAACCATATAAACATGTTTGGGAAACATTTGAGAAAAAACAACACAGTTTTGGTGGATAAAGAAAGGTAACGCAGATATGGTCACTTTTGTTCCGAAAATTTCACGGAAAGCTTTTCGCACACAAAGCTGCGGTAATGACCTATAAACCATATAAACATGTTTGGGACACATTTGAGCGAAAACGACAGAGTTTTGGTGGATAAAGAAACGTGACGCCGATATGGTCACTTTTGGTACGAAAATTTCACGGAAAGCTTTTCGCGCACAAAGCTCCCATTATGACCTATAAACCATATAAACATGTTTGGGACATATATGAGCGAAAACAACACAGTTTTTGTGGATAAAGAAAGGTGACGCCGATATGGTCACTTTTGGTCCGAAAATTTCACGGAAAGCTTTTCACGCACAAAAATCCCATTATGACCTATAAACCATATAAACATGTTTGGAACACATTTGAGCGAAAACGACTGAGTTTTGGTGGATAAAAAAAGGTGACGCCGATATGGTCACTTTTGGTCCGAAAATTTTACGGAAAGCTTTTCACGCACAAAGCTCCCATTATGACCTATAAATCATATAAACATGTTTGGGACACATTTGAGCGAGAACGACAGAGTTTTGGTGGATAAAGAAAGGTGACGCCGATATGGTCACTTTTGGTCCGAAAATTTCACGGAAAGCTTTTCGCACACAAAGCTCCCATTATGACCTATAAACCATATAAACATGTTTGGGACACATTTGAGCGAAAACGACAGAGTTTTGGTGGATAAAGAAAGGTGACGCCGATATGGTCACTTTTGGTACGAAAATTTCACGGAAAGCTTTTCGCGCACAAAGCTCCCATTATGACCTATAAACCATATAAACATGTTTGGGACATATATGAGCGAAAACAACACAGTTTTTGTGGATAAAGAAAGGTGACGCCGATATGGTCACTTTTGGTCCGAAAATTTCACGGAAAGCTTTTCGCGCACAAAGCTCCCATTATGACCTATAAACCATATAAACATGTTTGGAACACATTTGAGCGAAAACGACAGAGTTTTGGTGGATAAAAAAAGGTGACGCCGATATGGTCACTTTTGGTCCGAAAATTTCACGGAAAGCTTTTCGCGCACAAAGCTCCCATTATGACCTATAAACCATATAAACATATTTGGGACACATTTGAGCGAAAACCACACAGTTTTTGTGGATAAAGAAAGGTGACGCCGATACGGTCACTTTTGGTCCGAAAATTTCACGGAAAGCTTTTCGCGCACAAAGCTCTCATTATGACCTATAAACCATATAAACATGTTTGGGACACATTTGAGCGAAAACCACACAGTTTTTGTAGATAAAGAAAGGTGACGCCGATACGGTCACTTTTGGTCCGAAAATTTCACGGAAAGCTTTTCGCGCACAAAGCTTCCATTACGACCTATAAACCATATAAACATGTTTGGGATATATATGAGCGAAAACAACACAGTTTTTGTGGATAAAGAAAGGTGACGCCGATATGGTCACTTTTGGTCCGAAAATTTCACAGAAAGCTTTTCGCGCACAAAGCTCCCATTATGACATATACACCACATAAACACGTTTGGGACATATTTGAGCGAAAACGACACAGTTTTTGTGGATATTCAAAGGTGACGCCGATATGGTCACTTTTGGTCCGAAAATTTCACGGAAATCTTTCCGCGCACAAAGCTCCATTATGACCTATAAACCATATAAACATGTTTGGAAAACATTTGAGCAAAAACAACACAGTTTTGGTGGATTAAGAAAGGTAACGCCGATATGGTCACTTTTGGTCCGAAAATTTCAAGGAACGCTTTTCGCGCACAAAGCTCCCATTATGACCTATAAACCATATAAACATGTTTGGGACACATTTGAGCGAAAACGACAGAGTTTTGGTGGATAAAGAAAGGTGATGTCGATATGGTCACTTTTGGTCCGAAAATTTCACGAAAAGCTTTTCGCGCACAAAGCTCACATTATGACCTATAAACCATATAAACATGTTTGGGACACATTTTAGCGAAAACCACAAAGTTTTGTGGATAAAGAAAGGTGACGCCGATACGGTCACTTTTGGTCCGAAAATTTCACGAAAAGCTTTTCGCGCACAAAGCTCCCATTATGACCTATAAACCATATAAAAATGTTTGGGACATATATGAGCGAAAACAACACAGTTTTTGGTGGATAAAGAAAGGTGACGCCGATATGGTCACTTTTGGTACGAAAATTTCACGGAAAGCTTTTCGCGCACAAAGCTCCCATTATGACCTATAAACCATATAAACATGTTTGGGACATATATGAGCGAAAACAACACAGTTTTTGTGGATAAAGAAAGGTGACGCCGATATGGTCATTTTTGGTCCGAAAATTTCACGGAAAGCTTTTCGCGCACGAAGCTCCCATTATGACCTATAAACCATATAAACATGTTTGGGACACATTTGAGCGAAAACGACAGAGTTTTGGTGGATAAAAAAAGGTGACGCCGATATGGTCACTTTTGGTCCGAAAATTTCACGGAAAGCTTTTCGCGCACAAAGCTCCCATTATGACCTATACACCACATAAACACGTTTGGGACACATTTGAGCGAAAACAACACAGTTTTTGTGGATAGACAAAGGTGACGCCGATATGGTCACATTTTGTCCGAAAATTTCACGGAAAGCTTTTCGCGCACAAAGCTCCCATTATGACCTATAAACCATATAAACATGTTTGGGAAACATTTGAGAAAAAACAACACAGTTTTGGTGGATAAAGAACGGTAACGCCGATATGGTCACTTTTGATCCGAAAATTTCACGTTAAGCTTTTCGCGCACAAAGCTCCCTTTATGACCTATAAACCATATAAACATGTTTGGGACACATTTCAGCGAAAACGACACAGTTTTGATGGATAAAGAAAGGTGACGCCGATATAATCACTTTTGGTCCGAAAATTTCACGGAAAGCTTTCCGCGCACAAAGCTCCCATTATGACCTATAAACCATGAAAACATGTTTGGGACGCATTTGAGCGAAAACCGCGCAGTTTTTGTGGATAAAAAAAGGTGACACCGATACTGTCACTTTTGATCCGAAAATTTCACAGAAAGCATTACGCGCACAAAGCTCCCATTATGACCTATAAACCATATAAACATGTTTGGGACACATTTGAGCGAAAACCACACAGTTTTGTGGATAAAGAAAGGTGACGCCGGTACGGTCACTTATGGTCCGAAAATTTCATGGAACGTTTTACGCGAACAAAGCTCCTATTATGACCTATAAACCATATAAACATGTTTGGGACACATTTCAGCGAAAACGACACATATTTTGTGGATAAAGAAAGGTGAGGCCGAAACGGTCACTTTTGGTCCGAAAATTTCACAGAAAGTTTTACGCGCACAAAGCTCCCATTATGACCTATAAACCATATAAACATGTTTGGGACACATTTAAGTGAAAATGACACAGTATTGGTGGATAAAGAAAGGTGACGCCGATATGGTCACTTTTGGTCCGAAAATTTCACGGAAAGCTTTTCGCGCACAAAGCTACCATTATGACCTATAAACCATATAAACATGTTTGGGATGCATTTGAGCGAAAACCAGACAGTTTTTGTGGATAAAGAAAGGTGACGCCGATACGGTCAATTTTTTTCCGAAAATTTCACGGAAAGTTTTACGCGCACAAAGCTCCCATTATGACCTATAAACTTTATAAACATGTTTTGGACATATATGTGCGAAAACAACACAGTTTTGGTGGATAAAGAAAGATGACGCCGATATGGACGTCACTTTTGGTCCGAAAATTTCACGAAAAGCTTTTCGCGCACAAAGCTCCCATTATGACCTATAAACCATATAAACATGTTTGGGACACATTTGAGCGAAAACGACAGAGTTTTGGTGGATAAAGAAAGGTGACGCCGATATGGTCACTTTTGGTCCGAAAATTTCACGGAAAGCTTTTCGCGCACAAAGCTCCCATTATGACCTATATACCACATAAACATGTTTGGGACACATTTGAGCGAAATCAACACAGTTTTTGTGGATAAAGAAATTTAACGTCGATATGGTCACTTTTGGTCCGGAAATTTCACGGAAAGCTTTTCGCGCACAAAGCTCAAATGATGACCTATAAACCATATAAACATGTTTGGGACACATTTCAGCGAAAACGACACAGTTTTGATGGATAAAGAAAGGTGACGCCGATATGGTCACTTTTGGTCCGAAAATTTCACGGAAAGCTTTCCGCGCACAAAGCTCCCATTATGACTTGAACTATCCGACGTATACCCCTAGAACCCATCTCATAAAACTCACCCTACCACTCTAACTATCCGCCGATAATAATGTGTGTAACCACCCAATTTCCGCAGGTTTTTTGCATTTACACCTAGAGGAAATTCGGAGCTTACAAGACTCAATGATGCGAGAAGCCCAAAAAAAAATGTAGGCCTAGTTTTTGGGCTTCTCGCATCATTGAGTCTTGTAAGCTCCGAATTTCCTCTAGGTGTAAAGGCAAAACACCTGCGGAAATTGGGTGGTTACACACATTATTATCGGCGGATAGTTAGAGTGGTAGGGTGAGTTTTATGAGAAGGGTTCTAGGGGTATAAGATGTATAACTGGGGAGCCACACTTTTGAGTTCCATACCGATAGGTCGGGTATTACTTAGGCATTTGGTGATTTTGCGGTGAGGCACTTGTGTGCCTTGTCTTTTTGTAACTATCGTTTTCTTTCTATTGATTTACCTCTTCAAGCTCCCATTATGACCTATAAACCATATAAACATGTTTGGGACACATTTGAGCGAAAACAACACAGTTTTTGTGGGTAAAGAAAGTTGACGCCGATATGGTCACTTTTGGTCCGGAAATTTCACGGAAAGCTTTTCGCGCACAAAGCTCCCTTTATGACCTATAAACCATATAAACATGTTTGGGACACAGTTGAGCGAAAACAACACAGTTTTGGTCGATAAAGAAAGGTGACGCCGATATGGTCACTTTTGGTCCGAAAATTTCACGGAACGCTTTTCGAGCACAAAGCTCCCATTATGACCAATAAACCATATAAACATGTTTGGGACACATTTCAACGAAAACGACACAGTTTTGATGGATAAAGAAGGTGATGCCGATATGGTCACTTTTGGTCCGAAAATTTCACAGAAAGTTTTACGCGCACAAAGCTCCCATTATGACCCTATAAACCATATAAACTTGTTTGGGACACATTTGAGTGAAAATAACACTGTTTCGGTGGATAAAGAAAGGTGACGCCGATAAGGTCACTTTTGGTCCGAAAATTTCACGGAATGCTTTTCGCGCACAAAGCTCCTATTATGACCTATAAACCATATAAACATGTTTGGGACACATTTGACCGAAAACCACACAGTTTTTGTGGATAAAGAAAGGTGACGCCGATATGGTCACTTTTGGTCCGAAAATTTCACGGAAAGCTTTTCGCGCACAAAGCTCCCATTATGACCTATAAACCATATCAACATGTTTGGGACACATTTGAGCAAAAACCACACAGTTTTTGTGGATAAAGAAAGGTGACGCCGATACGGTCACTTTTGGTCCGAAAATTTCACGGAAAGTTTTACGCGCACAAAGCTCCCATTATGACCTATAAACCATATAAACATGTTTGGGACACATTTGACCGAAAACCACACAGTTTTTGTGGATAAAGAAAGGTGACGCCGATATGGTCACTTTTGGTCCGAAAATTTCACGGAAAGCTTTTCGCGCATAAAGCTCCCATTATGACCTATAAACCATATAAACATGTTTGGGACACATTTGAGCGAAAACCATACAGTTTTTGTGGATAAAGAAAGGTGACGCCGATACGGTCACTTTTGGTCCGAAAATTTCACAGAAAGTTTTACGCGCACAAAGCTCCAATTATGACCTATAAACCATATAAACATTTTTTGGACACATTTGAGTGAAAATAACACAGTTTTGGTGGATAAAGAAAGGTGATGCTGATATGGTAACTTTTGGTCCGAAAATTTCACGGAAAGCTTTTCGCGCACAAAGCTCCCATTATGACCTATAGACCATATAAACATGTTTGGGACACATATAGCCGAAAACCACACAGTTTTTGTGGATAAAGAAAGGTGACGCCGATACGGTCACTTTTGGTCCGAATATTTCACGGAAAGTTTTTCGCGCACAAAGCTCCCATTATGACGTATAAACCATATAAACATGTTTGGGACATATATGAGCGAAAACAACACAGTTTTTATGGATAAAGAAAGGTGACGCCGATATGGTCACTTTTGGTCCGAAAATTTCACGGAACGCTTTTCGCGCACAAAGCTCCCATTATGACCTATAAACCATATAAACATGTTTGGGACACATTTGAGCGAAAACGACACAGTTTTGATGGATAAAGAAAGGTGACTCCGATACGGTCACTTGTGGTCCGAAAATTTCACGGAAAGCTTTTCGCGCACAAAGCTCCCATTATGACCTATTAACCATATAAACATGTTTGGAACACATATGAGCGAAAACAACACAATTTTTGTGGATAAAGAAAGGTGATGCCGATATGGTCACTTTTGGTCCGAAAATTTCACAGAAAGTTTTACGCGCATAAAGCTCCCATTATGACCTATAAACTATATAAACATGTTTGGGACATATATGAGCGAAAACAACACAGTTTTTGTGGATAAATAAAGGTGATGCCGATATGGTCACTTTTGGTCGGGAAATTTCACGGAAAGCTTTCCGCGCAAAAAGCTCCCATTATGACCCATAAACCATATAAACATGTTTGGGACACATTTGAGTGAAAATAACACAGTTTTGGTGGATAAAGAAAGGTGACGCCGATAAGGTCACATTTGGTCCGAAAATTTTACGGAAAGCTTTTCGCGCACAAAGCTCCCATTATGACCTATAAACCATATAAACATGTTTAAGACACATTTGAGCGAAAACCACACAGTTTTTGTGGATAAAGAAAGGTGACGCCGATACGGTCACTTTTGGTCTGAAAATTTCACAGAAAGTTTTACGCGCACAAAGCTCCCATTATGACCTATAAACCATATAAACATGTTTGGGACATATATGAGCGAAAACAACACAGTTTTTTTGGATAAAGAAAGGTGACGCCGATATGGTCACTTTTGGTCCGAAAATTTCACGGAAAGCTTTTCGCGCACAAAGCTCCCATTATGACCTATAAACCATATAAACATGTTTGGGACACATTTGAGCGAAAACGACAGAGTTTTGGTGGATAAAGAAAGGTGACGCCGATAAGGTCACTTTTGGTCCGAAAATTTCACGGAAAGCTTTTCGCGCACAAAGCTCCCATTATCACCTATATACCACATAAACATGTTTGGGACACATTTTAGCGAAAACAACACAGTTTTTGTGGGTAAAGAAAGTTGACGCCGATATGGTCACTTTTGGTTCGGAAATTTCACGGAAAGCTTTTCGCGCACAAAGCTCCCATTATGACCTATAAACCATATAAACATGTTTGGGACACAGATGAGCGAAAACAACACAGTTTTGGTCGATAAAGAAAGGTGACGCCGAGATGGTCACTTTTGGTCCGAAAATTTCACGGAACGCTTTTCGAGCACAAAGCTCCCATTATGACCAATAAACCATATAAACATGTTTGGGACACATTTCAGCGAAAACGACACAGTTTTGATGGATAAAGAAGGTGACGCCGATATGGTCACTTTTGGTCCGAAAATTTCACAGAAAGCTTTCGCGCACAAAGCTCCCATTATGACCTATAAACCATATAAAAATGTTTGGGACACATTTTAGCGAAAACCACAAAGTTTTGTGGATAAAGAAAGGTGACGCCGATACGGTCACTTTTGGTCCGAAAATTTCACGAAAAGCTTTTCGCGCACAAAGCTCCCATTATGACCTATAAACCATATAAAAATGTTTGGGACATATATGAGCGAAAACAACACAGTTTTTGGTGGATAAAGAAAGGTGACGCCGATATGGTCACTTTTGGTACGAAAATTTCACGGAAAGCTTTTCGCGCACAAAGCTCCATTATGACCTATAAACCATATAAACATGTTTGGGACATATATGAGCGAAAACAACACAGTTTTTGTGGATAAAGAAAGGTGACGCCGATATGGTCACTTTTGGTCCGAAAATTTCACGGAAAGCTTTTCGCGCACAAAGCTCCCATTATGACCTATAAACCATATAAACATGTTTGGACACATTTGAGCGAAAACGACAGAGTTTTGGTGGATAAAATAAGGTGACGTCGATATGGTCACTTTTGGTCCGAAAATTTCACGGAAAGCTTTTCGCGCACAAAGCTCCCATTATGACCTATACACCACATAAACACGTTTGGGACACATTTGAGCGAAAACAACACAGTTTTTGTGGATAGACAAAGGTGACGCCGATATGGTCACATTTTGTCCGAAAATTTCACGGAAAGCTTTTCGCGCACAAAGCTCCCATTATGACCTATAAATCATATAAACATGTTTGGGAAACATTTGAGAAAAAACAACACAGTTTTGGTGGATAAAGAACGGTAACGCCGATATGGTCACTTTTGATCCGAAAATTTCACGGAAAGCTTTTCGCGCACAAAGCTCCCATTATGACCTATAAACCATATAAACATGTTTGGGACACATTTCAGCGAAAACGACACAGTTTTGATGGATAAAGAAAGGTGACGCCGATATAATCACTTTTGGTCCGAAAATTTCACGGAAAGCTTTCCGCGCACAAAGCTCCCATTATGACCTATGAACCATATAAACATGTTTGGGACACATTTGAGCGAAAACCACACAGTTTTTGTGGATAAAGAAAGGTGACGCCGGTACGGTCACTTATGGTCCGAAAATTTCATGGAACGTTTTACGCGAACAAAGCTCCTATTATGACCTATAAACCATATAAACATGTTTGGGACACATTTCAGCGAAAACGACACATATTTTGTGGATAAACAAAGGTGAGGCCGAAACGGTCACTTTTGGTCCGAAAATTTCACAGAAAGTTTTACGCGCACAAAGCTCCCATTATGACCTATAAACCATATAAACATGTTTGGGACACATTTAAGTGAAAATGACACAGTATTGGTGGATAAAGAAAGGTGACGCCGATATGGTCACTTTTGGTCCGAAAATTTCACGGAAAGCTTTTCGCGCACAAAGCTCCCATTATGACCTATAAACCATATAAACATGTTTGGGATGCATTTGAGCGAAAACCACACAGTTTTTGTGGATAAAGAAAGGTGACGCCGATACGGTCAATTTTTTTCCGAAAATTTCACGGAAAGTTTTACGCGCACAAAGCTCCCATTATGACCTATAAACTTTATAAACATGTTTTGGACATATATGTGCGAAAACAACACAGTTTTTGTGGATAAAGAAAGATGACGCCGATATGGACGTCACTTTTGGTCCGAAAATTTCACGAAAAGCTTTTCGCGCACAAAGCTCCCATTATGACCTATAAACCATATAAACATGTTTGGGACACATTTGAGCGAAAACGACAGAGTTTTGGTGGACAAAGAAAGGTGACGCCGATATGGTCACTTTTGGTCCGAAAATTTCACGGAAAGCTTTTCGCGCACAAAGCTCCCATTATCACCTATATACCACATAAACATGTTTGGGACACATTTTAGCGAAAACAACACAGTTTTTGTGGGTAAAGAAAGTTGACGCCGATATGGTCACTTTTGGTTCGGAAATTTCACGGAAAGCTTTTCGCGCACAAAGCTCCCATTATGACCTATAAACCATATAAACATGTTTGGGACACAGATGAGCGAAAACAACACAGTTTTGGTCGATAAAGAAAGGTGACGCCGAGATGGTCACTTTTGGTCCGAAAATTTCACGGAACGCTTTTCGAGCACAAAGCTCCCATTATGACCAATAAACCATATAAACATGTTTGGGACACATTTCAGCGAAAACGACACAGTTTTGATGGATAAAGAAGGTGACGCCGATATGGTCACTTTTGGTCCGAAAATTTCACAGAAAGCTTTCGCGCACAAAGCTCCCATTATGACCTATAAACCATATAAAAATGTTTGGGACACATTTTAGCGAAAACCACAAAGTTTTGTGGATAAAGAAAGGTGACGCCGATACGGTCACTTTTGGTCCGAAAATTTCACGAAAAGCTTTTCGCGCACAAAGCTCCCATTATGACCTATAAACCATATAAAAATGTTTGGGACATATATGAGCGAAAACAACACAGTTTTTGGTGGATAAAGAAAGGTGACGCCGATATGGTCACTTTTGGTACGAAAATTTCACGGAAAGCTTTTCGCGCACAAAGCTCCCATTATGACCTATAAACCATATAAACATGTTTGGGACATATATGAGCGAAAACAACACAGTTTTTGTGGATAAAGAAAGGTGACGCCGATATGGTCACTTTTGGTCCGAAAATTTCACGGAAAGCTTTTCGCGCACAAAGCTCCCATTATGACCTATAAACCATATAAACATGTTTGGACACATTTGAGCGAAAACGACAGAGTTTTGGTGGATAAAATAAGGTGACGTCGATATGGTCACTTTTGGTCCGAAAATTTCACGGAAAGCTTTTCGCGCACAAAGCTCCCATTATGACCTATACACCACATAAACACGTTTGGGACACATTTGAGCGAAAACAACACAGTTTTTGTGGATAGACAAAGGTGACGCCGATATGGTCACATTTTGTCCGAAAATTTCACGGAAAGCTTTTCGCGCACAAAGCTCCCATTATGACCTATAAATCATATAAACATGTTTGGGAAACATTTGAGAAAAAACAACACAGTTTTGGTGGATAAAGAACGGTAACGCCGATATGGTCACTTTTGATCCGAAAATTTCACGGAAAGCTTTTCGCGCACAAAGCTCCCATTATGACCTATAAACCATATAAACATGTTTGGGACACATTTCAGCGAAAACGACACAGTTTTGATGGATAAAGAAAGGTGACGCCGATATAATCACTTTTGGTCCGAAAATTTCACGGAAAGCTTTCCGCGCACAAAGCTCCCATTATGACCTATAAACCATATAAACATGTTTGGGACACATTTGAGCGAAAACCACACAGTTTTTGTGGATAAAGAAAGGTGACGCCGGTACGGTCACTTATGGTCCGAAAATTTCATGGAACGTTTTACGCGAACAAAGCTCCTATTATGACCTATAAACCATATAAACATGTTTGGGACACATTTCAGCGAAAACGACACATATTTTGTGGATAAACAAAGGTGAGGCCGAAACGGTCACTTTTGGTCCGAAAATTTCACAGAAAGTTTTACGCGCACAAAGCTCCCATTATGACCTATAAACCATATAAACATGTTTGGGACACATTTAAGTGAAAATGACACAGTATTGGTGGATAAAGAAAGGTGACGCCGATATGGTCACTTTTGGTCCGAAAATTTCACGGAAAGCTTTTCGCGCACAAAGCTCCCATTATGACCTATAAACCATATAAACATGTTTGGGATGCATTTGAGCGAAAACCACACAGTTTTTGTGGATAAAGAAAGGTGACGCCGATACGGTCAATTTTTTTCCGAAAATTTCACGGAAAGTTTTACGCGCACAAAGCTCCCATTATGACCTATAAACTTTATAAACATGTTTTGGACATATATGTGCGAAAACAACACAGTTTTTGTGGATAAAGAAAGATGACGCCGATATGGACGTCACTTTTGGTCCGAAAATTTCACGAAAAGCTTTTCGCGCACAAAGCTCCCATTATGACCTATAAACCATATAAACATGTTTGGGACACATTTGAGCGAAAACGACAGAGTTTTGGTGGACAAAGAAAGGTGACGCCGATATGGTCACTTTTGGTCCGAAAATTTCACGGAAAGCTTTTCGCGCACAAAGCTCCCATTATGACCTATATACCACATAAACATGTTTGGGACACATTTGAGCGAAATCAATACAGTTTTTGTGGATAAAGAAATTTAACGTCGATATGGTCACTTTTGGTCCGGAAATTTCACGGAAAGCTTTTCGCGCACAAAGCTCAAATGATGACCTATAAACCATATAAACATGTTTGGGACACATTTCAGCGAAAACGACACAGTTTTGATGGATAAAGAAAGGTGACGCCGATATGGTCACTTTTGGTCCGAAAATTTCACGGAAAGCTTTCCGCGCACAAAGCTCCCATTATGACTTGAACTATCCGACGTATACCCCTAGAACCCATCTCATAAAACTCACCCTACCACTCTAACTATCCGCCGATAATAATGTGTGTAACCACCCAATTTCCGCAGGTGTTTTGCATTTACACCTAGAGGAAATTCGGAGCTTACAAGACTCAATGATGCGAGAAGCCCAAAAAAAAATGTAGGCCTAGTTTTTGGGCTTCTCGCATCATTGAGTCTTGTAAGCTCCGAATTTCCTCTAGGTGTAAAGGCAAAACACCTGCGGAAATTGGGTGGTTACACACATTATTATCGGCGGATAGTTAGAGTGGTAGGGTGAGTTTTATGAGATGGGTTCTAGGGGTATAAGATGTATAACTGGGGAGCCACACTTTTGAGTTCCATACCGATAGGTCGGGTTTTACTTAGGCATTTGGTGATTTTGCGGTGAGGCACTTGTGTGCCTTGTCTTTTTGTAACTACCGTTTTCTTTCTATTGATTTACCTCTTCAAGCTCCCATTATGACCTATAAACCATATAAACATGTTTGGGACACATTTGAGCGAAAACAACACAGTTTTTGTGGGTAAAGAAAGTTGACGCCGATATGGTCACTTTTGGTCCGGAAATTTCACGGAAAGCTTTTCGCGCACAAAGCTCCCTTTATGACCTATAAACCATATAAACATGTTTGGGACACAGTTGAGCGAAAACAACACAGTTTTGGTCGATAAAGAAAGGTGACGCCGATATGGTCACTTTTGGTCCGAAAATTTCACGGAACGCTTTTCGAGCACAAAGCTCCCATTATGACCAATAAACCATATAAACATGTTTGGGACACATTTCAACGAAAACGACACAGTTTTGATGGATAAAGAAGGTGACGCCGATATGGTCACTTTTGGTCCGAAAATTTCACAGAAAGTTTTACGCGCACAAAGCTCCCATTATGACCCTATAAACCATATAAACTTGTTTGGGACACATTTGAGTGAAAATAACACTGTTTTGGTGGATAAAGAAAGGTGACGCCGATAAGGTCACTTTTGGTCCGAAAATTTCACGGAATGCTTTTCGCGCACAAAGCTCCTATTATGACCTATAAACCATATAAACATGTTTGGGACACATTTGACCGAAAACCACACAGTTTTTGTGGATAAAGAAAGGTGACGCCGATATGGTCACTTTTGGTCCGAAAATTTCACGGAAAGCTTTTCGCGCACAAAGCTCCCATTATGACCTATAAACCATATCAACATGTTTGGGACACATTTGAGCAAAAACCACACAGTTTTTGTGGATAAAGAAAGGTGACGCCGATACGGTCACTTTTGGTCCGAAAATTTCACGGAAAGTTTTACGCGCAGAAAGCTCCCATTATGACCTATAAACCATATAAACATGTTTGGGACACATTTGACCGAAAACCACACAGTTTTTGTGGATAAAGAAAGGTGACGCCGATATGGTCACTTTTGGTCCGAAAATTTCACGGAAAGCTTTTCGCGCACAAAGCTCCCATTATGACCTATAAACCATATAAACATGTTTGGGACACATTTGATCGAAAACCATACAGTTTTTGTGGATAAAGAAAGGTGACGCCGATACGGTCACTTTTGGTCCGAAAATTTCACAGAAAGTTTTACGCGCACAAAGCTCCAATTATGACCTATAAACCATATAAACATTTTTTGGACACATTTGAGTGAAAATAACACAGTTTTGGTGGATAAAGAAAGGTGATGCCGATATGGTAACTTTTGGTCCGAAAATTTCACGGAAAGCTTTTCGCGCACAAAGCTCCCATTATGACCTATAGACCATATAAACATGTTTGGGACACATATAGCCGAAAACCACACAGTTTTTGTGGATAAAGAAAGGTGACGCCGATACGGTCACTTTTGGTCCGAATATTTCACGGAAAGCTTTCCGCGCAAAAAGCTCCCATTATGACCCATAAACCATATAAACATGTTTGGGACACATTTGAGTGAAAATAACACAGTTTTGGTGGATAAAGAAAGGTGACGCCGATAAGGTCACATTTGGTCCGAAAATTTTACGGAAAGCTTTTCGCGCACAAAGCTCCCATTATGACCTATAAACCATATAAACATGTTTAAGACACATTTGAGCGAAAACCACACAGTTTTTGTGGATAAAGAAAGGTGACGCCGATACGGTCACTTTTGGTCTGAAAATTTCACGGAACGCTTTTCGCGCACAAAGCTCCCATTATGACCTATAAACCATATAAACATGTTTGGGACACATTTGAGCGAAAACGACACAGTTTTGATGGATAAAGAAAGGTGACGCCGATACGGTCACTTGTGGTCCGAAAATTTCACGGAAAGCTTTTCGCGCACAAAGCTCCCATTATGACCTATAAACCATATAAACATGTTTGGAACACATATGAGCGAAAACAACACAATTTTTGTGGATAAAGAAAGGTGATGCCGATATGGTCACTTTTGGTCCGAAAATTTCACAGAAAGTTTTACGCGCATAAAGCTCCCATTATGACCTATAAACCATATAAACATGTTTGGGACATATATGAGCGAAAACAACACAGTTTTTTTGGATAAAGAAAGGTGACGCCGATATGGTCACTTTTGGTCCGAAAATTTCACGGAAAGCTTTTCGCGCACAAAGCTCCCATTATGACCTATAAACCATATAAACATGTTTGGGACACATTTGAGCGAAAACGACAGAGTTTTGGTGGATAAAGAAAGGTGACGCCGATAAGGTCACTTTTGGTCCGAAAATTTCACAGAAAGCTTTTCGCGCACAAAGCTCCCATTATCACCTATATACCACATAAACATGTTTGGGACACATTTTAGCGAAAACAACACAGTTTTTGTGGGTAAAGAAAGTTGACGCCGATATGGTCACTTTTGGTTCGGAAATTTCACGGAATGCTTTTCGCGCACAAAGCTCCCATTATGACCTATAAACCATATAAACATGTTTGGGACACAGATGAGCGAAAACAACACAGTTTTGGTCGATAAAGAAAGGTGACGCCGAGATGGTCACTTTTGGTCCGAAAATTTCACGGAACGCTTTTCGAGCACAAAGCTCCCATTATGACCAATAAACCATATAAACATGTTTGGGACACATTTCAGCGAAAACGACACAGTTTTGATGGATAAAGAAGGTGACGCCGATATGGTCACTTTTGGTCCGAAAATTTCACAGAAAGTTTTACGCGCACAAAGCTCCCATTATGACCTTATAAACCATATAAACTTGTTTGGGACACATTTGAGTGAAAATAACACTGTTTTGGTGGATAAAGAAAGGTGACGCCGATAAGGTCACTTTTGGTCCGAAAATTTCACGGAAAGCTTTTCGCGCACAAAGCTCCCATTATGACCTATAAACCATATAAACATGTTTGGGAAACATTTGAGCAAAAACCGCACAATTTTTGTGGATAAAGAAAGGTGACGCCGATACGGTCACTTTTGGTCCGAAAATTTCACGGAAAGTTTTACATGCAAAAAGCTCCCATTATGACCTATAAACCATATAAACATGTTTGGGACACATTTGACCGAAAACCACACAGTTTTTGTGGATAAAGAAAGGTGACGCCGATATGGTCACTTTTGGTCCGAAAATTTCACGGAAAGCTTTTCGCGCACAAAGCTCCCATTATGACCTATAAACCATATAAACATGTTTGGGACACATTTGAGCAAAAACCACACAGTTTTTGTGGATAAAGAAAGGTGACGCCGATACGGTCACTTTTGGTCCGAAAATTTCACGGAAAGTTTTACGCGCACAAAGCTCCCATTATGACCTATAAACCATATAAACATGTTTGGGACACATTTGACCGAAAACCACACAGTTTTTGTGGATAAAGAAAGGTGACGCCGATATGGTCACTTTTGGTCCGAAAATTTCACGGAAAGGTTTTCGCGCACAAAGCTCCCATTATGACCTATAAACCATATAAACATGTTTGGGACAAATTTGAGCAAAAACCATACAGTTTTTGTGGATAAAGAAAGGTGACGCCGATACGGTCACTTTTGGTCCGAAAATTTCACAGAAAGTTTTACGCGCACAAAACTCCCATTATGACCTATAAACCATATAAACATTTTTGGGACACACTTGAGTGAAAATAACACGGTTTTGGTGGATAAAGAAAGGTGATGCCGATATGGTAACTTTTGGTCCGAAAATTTCACGGAAAGCTTTTCGCGCACAAAGCTCCAATTATGACCTATAAACCATATAAACATGTTTGGGACACATATAACCGAAAACCACACAGTTTTTGTGGATAAAGAAAGGTGACGCCGATACGGTCACTTTTGGTCCGAAAATTTCACGGAAAGCTTTTCGCGCACAAAGCTCCCATTATGACGTATAAACCATATAAACATGTTTGGGACATATATGAGCGAAAACAACACAGTTTTTGTGGATAAAGAAAGGTGACGCCGATATGGTCACTTCTGGTCCGAAAATTTCACGGAACGCTTTTCGCGCACAAAGCTCCCATTATGACCTATAAACCATATAAACATGTTTGGGACACATTTGAGCGAAAACGACACAGTTTTGATGGATAAAGAAAGGTGACGCCGATACGGTCACTTTTGGTCCGAAAATTTCACGGAAAGCTTTTCGCGCACAAAGCTCTCATTATTACCTATAAACCATATAAACATGTTTGGGACACATATGAGCGAAAACAACACAATTATTGTGGATAAAGAAAGGGGATGCCGATATGGTCACTTTTGGTCCGAAAATTTCACAGAAAGTTTTACGCGCACAAAGCTCCCATTATGACCTATAAACTATATAAACATGTTTGGGACATATATGAGCGAAAACAACACAGTTTTTGTGGATAAATAAAGGTGACGCCGATATGGTCACTTTTGGTCCGAAAATTTCACGGAAAGCTTTTCGCGCACAAAGCTCCTATTATGACCTATAAACCATATAAACATGTTTGGGACACATTTGAGCGAAAACGACAGAGTTTTGGTGGATAAAGAAAGGTGACGCAGAAATGGTCACTTTTGGTCCGAAAATTTCACGGAAAGCTTTTCGCGCACAAAGCTCTCATTATGACCTATACACCACATAAACATGTTTGGGACACATTTGAGCGAAAACAACACAGTTTTTGTGGATAAACAACGGTGACATCCATATGGTCACTTTTGGTCCGAAAATTTCACGGAAAGCTTTCCGCGCACAAAGCTCCCATTATGACTTGAAGAGGTAAATCAATAGAATGGTAAACATAGTTACAAAAAAGTAGGACCATGGAGCCCCACTACAAAAGTGGATGTATACTAACACTACCTAACCAGCCGGTAGACTCTCAAAGTCGAGTCGAGAAGCTCTCTCTATACCCTCCAAACCTCTACTACTTGCCATCTACGCTATTCCCCCGTACTAAGGATCCTACGTAACCATCGAATTTCTCTAGGTGACTTGCCTTTGCACCTTAGAGAAATTCGAAGCTTACACGAATCAACTATATAAACCATATAAACATGTTTGGGACACATTTGAGTGAAAATAACATAGTTTTGGTGGATAAAGAAAGGTGATGCCGATATGGTCACTTTTGGTCCGAAAATTTCACGGAAAGCTTTTCGCGTACAAAGCTCCCATTATGACCTATAAACCATATAAACATGTTTGGGACACATTTGACCGAAAACCACACAGTTTTTGTGGATAAAGAAAGGTGACGCCGATACGGTCACTTTTGGTCCGAAAATTTCACGGAAAGCTTTTCGCGCACAAAGCTCCCATTATGACCTATAAACCATATAAACATGTTTGGGACATATATGAGCGAAAACAACACAGTTTTTGTGGATAAAGAAAGGTGACGCCGATATGGTCACTTTTGGTCCGAAAATTTCACGGAAAGCTTTTCGCGCACAAAACTCCCATTATGACCTATAAACATGTTTGGGACACATTTGAGCGAAAACGACATAGTTTTAATGGATAAAGAAAGGTGACGCCGATACGGTCACTTTTGGTCCGAAAATTTCACGGAAAGCTTTTCGCGCACAAAGCTCCCATTATGACCTATAAACCATATAAACATGTTTGGGACACATATGAGCGAAACCAACATAGTTTTTTGTGGATAAAGAAAGGTGATGCCGATATGGTCACTTTTGGTCCGAAAATTTCACAAAACGTTTTACGCGCACAAAGCTCCCATTATGACCTATAAACCATATAAACATGTTTGGGACATATATGATCGAAAACAACACAGTTTTTGTGGATAAATAAAGGTGACGCCGATGTGGTCACTTTTGGTCCGAAAATTTCACGGAAAGCTTTTCGCGCACAAAGCTCCCGTTATGACCTATACACTACATAATCATGTTTGGGACACATTTGAGCGAAAACAACACAGTTTTTGTGGATAAACAAAGGTGACGTCGATATGGTCACTTTTGGTCCGAAAATTTAACGGAAAGCTTTCCGCGCACAAAGCTCCCATTATGACTTGAAGAGGTAAATCAATAGAATGGTAAACATAGTTACAAAAAAGTAGGACCATGGAGCCCCACTACAAAAGTGGATGTATACTAACACCACCTAACCAGCCGGTAGACTCTCAAAGTCGAGTCGAGAAGCTCTTTCTATACCCTCCAAACCTCTACTACTTGTCATCTACGCTATTCCCCCGTACTAAGGATCCTACTTAACCATCAAATTTCTCTAGGTGACTTGCCTTTGCACCTTAGAGAAATTCGAAGCTTACACGAATCAACCATATAAACATGTTTGGGATACATATGAGCGAAAGTAACACAGTTTTTGTGGATAAACAAAGGTGACGCCGATATGGTCACTTTTGGTCCGAAAATTTCACGGAAAACTTTTCGTGCACAAAGCTCCCATTATGACATATACACCATATAAACATGTTTGGGACACATTTGAGCGAAAACAACACAGTTTTTGTGGATAAAGCAAGGTGATGCCGATATGGTCACTTTTGGTCCGGAAATTTCACGGAAAGCATTTCGCGCACAAAGCTCCCATTATGACCTATAAACCATATAAACATGTTTCGGACACATTTGAGTGAAAACAACACAGTTTTGGTGGATAAAGAAAGGTGACGCCGATATGGTCACTTTTGGTCCGAAAATTTCACGGAAAGCTTTTCCCGAACAAAGCTCCCATTATGAGCTATAAACCATATAAACATGTTTGGGACACATTTGAGCGAAAACGACATAGTTTTGATGGATAAAGAAAGGTGACGCCGATTTGGTCACTTTTGGTCCGAAAATTTCACGGAAAGCTTTTCGCGCACAAAGCTCCCATTATGACGTATAAACCATATAAACATGTTTGGGACATATATGAGCGAAAACAACACAGTTTTTGTGGATAAAGAAAGGTGACGCCGATACGGTCACTTTTGGTCCGAAAATTTCACAGAAAGTTTTACGCGCACAAAGCTCCCATTATGACCTATAAACCATATAAACATGTTTGGGACACATTTGAGTGAAAATAATACAGTTTTTGTGGATAGAGAAAGGTGACGCCGATATGGTCACTTTTTGTCCGTAAACTTCACGGAAAGCTTTTCGCGCACAAAGCTCCCATTATGACCTATAAACCATATAAATATGTTTGGGACACATTTGAGCGAAAACCACACAGTTTTTATGGATAAAGAAACGTGATGCCGATACGGTCACTTTTGGTCCGAAAATTTCACGGAAAGCTTTTCGCGCACAAAGCTCACATTATGACCTATAAACAAAATAAACATGTTTGGGACACATATGAGCGAAAACAACATAGTTTTTTGTGCATAAAGAAAGGTGATGCCGATATGGTCACTTTTGGTCCGAAAATTTCACAAAAAGTTTTACGCGCACAAAGCTCCCATTATGACCTATAAACCATATAAACATGTTTGGGACATATATGAGCGAAAACAACACAGTTTTTGTGGATAAAGAAAGGTGACGCCGATATGGTCACTTTTGGTCCGAAAATTTCACGGAAAGCTTTTCGCGCACAAAGCTCACATTATGACCTATAAACCATATAAACATGTTTGGGACACATTTGAGCGAAAACGACAGAGTTTTGGTGGATAAAGAAAGGTGACGTCGATATGGTCACTTTTGGTCCGAAAATTTCACGGAAAGCTTTTCGCGCACAAAGCTCCCATTATGACCTATACACCACATAAACATGTTTGGGACACATGTGAGCGAAAACAATACAATTTTTGTTAATAAACAAAGGTGACGCCGATATGGTCACTTTTGGTCCGAAAATTTTACGGAAAGCTTTCCGTGCACAAAGCTCCCATTATGACATATAAACCATATAAAGATGTTTGGGACACATTTGAGCATGAACAACACAGTTTTTGTGGATAAAGAAAGGAGACGCCGATATGGTCACTTTTGGTCCGGAAATTTCACTGAAAGCTTTTCACTCAAAAAGCTCCCATTATGACCTATAAACCATATAAACATGTTTTGGACATAGTTGAGCGAAAACAACAAAGTTTTGGTGGATAAAGAAAGGTGACGCCGATATGGTCACTTTTGGTCCGAAAGTTTCACGGAACGCTTTTCGCGCACAAAGCTCCCATTATGACCTATAAATCATATAAACATGTTTGGGACACATTTGAGCGAAAACGACACAGTTTTGATGGATAAAGAAAGGTGACGCCGATATGGTCACTTTTGGTCCGAAAATTTCACGGAAAGCTTTTAGCGCACAAAGCTCCCATTATGACCTATAAACCATATAAACATGTTTGGGACGCATTTGAGCGAAAACAACACAGTTTTTGTGGATAAAGAAAGGTGTCGCCGATACGGTCACTTTTGGTCCGAAAATTTCACGGAAAGTTTTATGTGCACAAAGCTCCCATTATGACCTATAAACAATATAAACATGTTTGGAACAAATTTGAGCGAAAATAACACAATTTTTGTGGATAAAGATATGTGACGCCGATATGGTCACATTTGGTCCGAAAATTTCACAGAAAGCTTTCCGCGCACAAAGCTCCCATTATGACCTATAGACCATATAAACATGTTTGGGACACATTTGAGCAAAAACAACACAGTTTTTGTGGATAAAGAAAGGTGACGCCGATATGGTCACTTTTGGTCCGAAAATTTCACGTAACGCTTTTCGCGCCCAAAGCTCCCATTATGACCTATAAACCATATAAACATGTTTGGGACACATTTGATCGAAAACGACACAGTTTTGATGGATAAAGAAAGGTGACGCCGATATGGTTACTTTTGGTCCTAAAATTTCACGGAAAGCATTTCGCACACAAAGCTCACATTATGACCTATAAACCATATAAACATGTTTGGGACACATTTGAGCGAAAACAACACTGTTTTGGTGGATAAAGAAAGGTGACGCCGATATGGTAACTTTTGGTCCGAAAATTTCACGGAAAGCTTTTCGTGCACAAAGCTCCAATTATGAGCTATAAACCATATAAACATTTTTGGGATACATTTGAGCGAAAACAACAATGTTTTTGTGGATAAAGAAAGGTGATGCCGATATGGTCACTTTTGGTCCGAAAATTTCACGGAAAGCATTTCGCGCACAAAGCTCCCATTGTGACCTATAAACCATATAAACATGTTTCAGACACATTTGAGCGAAAACAACACAGTTTTGGTGGATAAAGAAAGGTGACGCCGATATGGTCACTTTTGGTCCGAAAATTTCACGGTAAGCTTTTTGCGCACAAAGCTCCCATTATGAGCTATAGACCATATAAACATGTTTGGGACACATTTTAGCGAAACCACACAGTTTTTGTGGATAAAGAAAGGTGACGCCGATACGGTCACTTTTGGTCCGAAAATTTCACGGAAAGCTTTTCGCGCACAAAGCTCCCATTATGACCTATAAACAATATAAACATGTTTGGGACACATTTGAGCGAAAACCACACAGTTTTTGTGGATAAAGAAAGGTGACGCCGATATGGTCACTTTTGGTCCGAAATTTTCACGGAAAGCTTTTCGCGCACAAAGCTCACATTATGACCTATAAACCATATAAACATGTTTGGGACAGATATGAGCGAAAACAACACAGTTTTTTTCGATAAAGAAAGGTGACGCCGATATGGTCACTTTTGGTCCGAAAATTTCATGGAAAGCTTTTCGCGCACAAAGCTCCCATTATGACCTATAAACCACATAAATATTTTTGGGACACATTTGAGCGAAAACGACACAGTTTTGGTGGATAAAGAAAGGTGACGCCGATATGGTTACTTTTGGTCCGAAAATTTCACGGAAAGCTTTTCGCGCACAAAGCTCCCATTATGACCTATAAACCATATAAACATGTTTGGGACATATATGAGCGAAAACGACACAGTTTTTGTGGATAAAGAAAGGTGACGCCGATATGGAAAATTTCACGGAAAGCTTTTCGCGCACAAAGCTCCCATTATGACCTATAAACCATATAAACATGTTTCGGACACATTTGAGCGAAAACAACACAGTTTTGGTGGATAAAGAAAGGTGACGCCGATATGGTCACTTTTGGTCAGAAAATTTCACGGAACTCTTTTCGCGCACAAATCTCCCATTATGACCTATACACCACATAAACATGTTTGGGACACATTTGAGCGAAAACAACACAATTTTTGTTAATAAACAAAGGTGACGCCGATATGGTCACTTTTGGTCCGAAAATTTTACGGAAAGCTTTCCGCGCACAAAGCTCCCATTATGACCTATAAACCATATAAACATGTTTGGGACACATTTGAGCAAAAACAACACAGTTTTTGTGGATAAAGAAAGGTGACGCCGATATGGTCACTTTTGGTCCGGAAATTACACGGAAAGCTTTTCACTCAAAAAGCTCCCATTATGACCTATAAACCATATAAACATGTTTTGGACATAGTTGAGCGAAAACAACAAAGTTTTGGTGGATAAAGAAAGGTGACGCCGATATGGTCACTTTTGGACCGAAAATTTCACGGAACGCTTTTCGCGCACAAAGCTCCCATTATGACCTATAAACCATATAAACATATTTTGGACACATTTGAGCGAAAATGACACAGTTTTGATGGATAAAGAAAGGTGACGCCGATATGGTCACTTTTGGTCCGAAAATTTCACGGAAAGCTTTTAGCGCAGAAAGCTCCCATTATGACCTATAAACCATATAAACATGTTTGGGACGTATTTGAGCGAAAACCACACTGTTTTTGTGGATAAAGAAAGGTGACGCCGATATGGTCACTTTTGGTTCGAAAATTTCACGAAAAGCTTTTCATGCACAAAGCTCCCATTATGACCTATACACCATATAAACATGTTTGGGACACATTTGAGCGAAAACAACACAGTTTTTGTGGATTAAGCAAGGTGACGCCGATATGGTCACTTTTGGTCCGAAAATTTCACGGAAAGCATTTCGCACACAAAGCTCACATTATGACCTATAAACCATATAAACATGTTTGGGACACATTTGAGCGAAAACAACACTGTTTTGGTGGATAAAGAAAGGTGACACCGATATGGTAACTTTTGGTCCGAAAATTTCACGGAAAGCTTTTCGTGCACAAAGCTCCTATTATGATCTATAAACCATATAAACATGTTTCGGATACATTTGAGCGAAAAAGACACAGTTTTGGTGGATAAAGAAAGGTGACGCCGATATGGTCACTTTTGGTCCGAAAATTTCACGGAAAGCTTTTCGCGCACAAAGCTCCCATTGTGACCTATAAACCATATAAACATGTTTCAGACACATTTGAGCGAAAACAACACAGTTTTGGTGGATAAAGAAAGGTGACGCCGATATGGTTAGTTTTGGTCCGAAAATTTCACGGAAAGCTTTTTGCGCACAAAGCTCCCAGTATGAGCTATAGACCATATAAACATGTTTGGGACACATTTTAGCGAAACCACACAGTTTTGGTGGATAAAGAAAGGTGACGCCGATATGGTCACTTATGGTCCGAAAATTTCACGAAAAGCTTTTCGCGCACAAAGCTCCCATTGTGACCTATTAACCATATAAACATGTTTGGGACACATTTGAGCGAAAACCACACAGTTTTTGTGGATAAAGAAAGGTGACGCCGATACGGTCACTTTTGGTCCGAAAATTTCACGGAAAGCTTTTCGCACACAAAGCTCCCATTATGACCTATAAACCACATAAATATGTTTGGGACACATTTGAGCGATAAAGACACAGTTTTGGTGGATAAAGAAAGGTGACGCCGATATGGTCACTTTTGGTCCGAAAATTTCACGAAAATCCTTTCGTGCACAAAGCTCCCATTGTGACCTATAAACCATATAAACATGTTTGGGACACATTTGAGCGAAAACCACACAGTTTTTGTGGATAAAGAAAGGTAACGCCGATATGGTCACTTTTGGTCCGAAAATTTCACGGAAAGCTTTTCGCGCACAAAGCTCCCATTATGACCTATAAACCATATAAACATGTTTGGGACAGATATGAGCGAAAACAACACAGTTTTTTTCGATAAAGAAAGGTGACGCCGATATGGTCAATTTTGGTCCGAAAAGCTTTTCGCGCACAAAGCTCCCATTATGACCTATAAACCACATAAATATGTTTGGGACACATTTGAGCGAAAACGACACAGTTTTGGTGGATAAAGAAAGCTGACGCCGATATGGTCACTTTTGGTCCGAAAATTTCATGGAAAGCTTTTCGAGCACAAATCTCCCATTGTGACCTATAAACCATATAAACATGTTTGGGACACATTTGAGCGAAAACCACACAGTTTTTGTGGATAAAGAAAGGTGACGCCGATATGGTTACTTTTGGTCCGAAATTTTCATAGAAAGCTTTTCGCGCACAAAGCTCCCATTATGACCTATAAACCATATAAACATGTTTGGGACAGATATGAGCGAAAATAACACAGTTTTTTTCAATAAAGAAAGGTGACGCCGATATGGAAAATTTCACGGAAAGCTTTTCGCGCACAAAACTCCCATTATGACCTATAAACCATATAGACATGTTTGGGACACATTTGAGCGAAAACCACACAGTTATTGTGGATAAACAAAGGTGACGCCGATACGGTCACTTTTGGTCCGAAAATTTCACGGAAAGCTTTTCGCGCACAACTCTCCCATTATGACCTATACACCACATAAACATGTTCGGGACACATTTGAGCGAAAACAACACAATTTTTGTTAATAAACAAAGGTGACGCCGATATGGTCACTTTTGGTCCGAAAATTTTACGTAAAGCTTTCCGCGCACAAAGCTCCCATTATGACCTATAAACCATATAAACATGTTTGGGACAGATATGTGCGAAAACAACACAGTTTTTTTCGATAAAGAAAGGTGACGCCGATATGGTCACTTTTGGTCCGAAAATTTCACGAAAAGCTTTTCGCGCACAAAGCTCCCATTATGACCTATAAACCACATAAATATGTTTGGGACACATTTGAGCGAAAACGACACAGTTTTGGTGGATAAAGAAAGCTGACGCCGATATGGTCACTTTTGGTCCGAAAATTTCACGGAAAGCTTTTCGCGCACAAAGCTCCCATTGTGACCTATAAACCATATAAACATGTTTGGGACACATTTGAGCGAAAACCACACAGTTTTTGTGGATAAAGAAAGGTGACGCCGATATGGTTACTTTTGGTCCGAAATTTTCACGGAAAGCTTTTCGCGTACAAAGCTCCCATTATGACCTATAAACCATATAAACATGTTTGGGACAGATATGAGCGAAAACAACACAGTTTTTTTCGATAAAGAAAGGTGACGCCGATATGGTCACTTTTGGTCCGAAAAGCTTTTCGCGCACAAAGCTCCCATTGTGACCTATAAACCACATAAATATGTTTGGGACACATTTGAGCGAAAACGACACAGTTTGGGTGGATAAAGAAAGCTGACCCCGATATGGTCACTTTTGGTCCGAAAATTTCACGGAAAGCTTTTCGCGCACAAAGCTCCCATTGTGACCTATAAACCATATAAACATGTTTGGGACACATTTGAGCGAAAACCACACAGTTTTTGTGGATAAAGAAAGGTGACGCCGATCTGGTCACTTTTGGTCCGAAAATTTTACGTAAAGCTTTCCGCGCACAAAGCTCCCATTATGACCTATAAACCATATAAACATGTTTGGGACACATTTGAGCAAAAACAACACAGTTTTTGTGGATAAAGAAAGGTGACGCCGATATGGTCACTTTTGGTCCGGAAATTTCACGGAAAGCTTTTCACTCAAAAAGCTCCCATTATGACCTATAAACCATATAAACATGTTTGGGACATAGTTGAGCGAAATCAACAAAGTTTTTGTGGATAAAGAAAGGTGACGCCGATATGGTCACTTTTGGTCCGAAAATTTCACGGAACGCTTTTCGCGCACAAAGCTCCCATTATGACCTATAATCCATATAAACATGTTTGGGACACATTTGAACGAAAACGACACAGTTTTGATGGATAACGAAAGGTGACGCCGATATGGTCACTTTTGGTCCGAAAATTTCACGGAAAACTTTTAGCGCACAAAGCTCCCATTATGACCTATTAACCATATAAACATGTTTGGGATGCATTTGAGCGAAAACCACACTGTTTTTGTGGATAAAGAAAGGTGACGCCGATACGGTCACTTTTGGTCCGAAAATTTCACGGAATGTTTTATGTGCACAAAGCTCCCATTATGACCTATAAACAATATAAACATGTTTGGAACACATTTGAGCGAAAATAACACAATTTTTGTGGATAAAGAAATGTGACGCCGATATGGTCACTTTTGGTCCGAAAATTTCACAGAAAGCTTTGCGCGCACAAAGCTCCCATTATGACCTATAGACCATATAAACATGTTTGGGACACATTTGAGCAAAAACAACACAGTTTTTGTGGATAAAGAAAGGTGACGCCGATATGGTCACTTTTGGTCCGAAAATTTCACGGAACGCTTTTTGCGCCCAAAGCTCCCATTATGACCTATAAACAATATAAACATGTTTGGGACACATTTGATCAAAAACGACACAGTTTTGATAGATAAAGTAAGGTGACGCCGATATGTTCACTTTTGGTCCGAAAATTTCACGGAAAGCTTTTCGTGCACAAAGCTCCCATTATGACCTATAAACCATATAGACATGTTGGGACACATTTGAGCGAAAACCACACAGTTTTTGTGGATAAACAAAGGTGACGCCGATACGGTCACTTTTGGTCCGAAAATTTCAAGGAAAGTTTTACGCGCACAAAGTTCCCGTTATGACCTATATAAACCATATAAACATGTTTGGGACACATATGAGCGAAAATAACATAGTTTTTGCGGATAAAGAAAGGTGACGCCGATATGGTCACTTTTGGTTCGAAAATTTCACGAAAAGCTTTTCGCGCACAAAGCTCCCATTATGACCTATACACCATATAAACATGTTTGGGACACATTTGAGCGAAAACAACACAGTTTTTGTGGATTAAGCAAGGTGACGCCGATATGGTCACTTTTGGTCCGAAAATTTCACGGAAAGCATTTCGCACACAAAGCTCACATTATGACCTATAAACCATATAAACATGTTTGGGACACATTTGAGCGAAAACGACACTGTTTTTGGTGGATAAAGAAAGGTGACGCCAATATGGTAACTTTTGGTCCGAAAATTTCACGGAAAGCTTTTCGCGCACAAAGCTCCCATTATGACCTATAAACCATATAGACATGTTTGGGACACATTTGAGCGAAAACCACACAGTTTTTGTGGATAAACAAAGGTGACGCCGATACGGTCACTTTTGGTCCGAAAATTTCAAGGAAAGTTTTACGCGCACAAAGTTCCCGTTATGACCTATATAAACCATATAAACATGTTTGGGACACATATGAGCGAAAATAACATAGTTTTTGCGGATAAACAAAGGTGACGCCGATATGGTCACTTTTGGTTCGAAAATTTCACGGAAAGTTTTATGTGCACAAAGCTCCCATTATGACCTATAAACAATATAAACATGTTTGGAACACATTTGAGCGAAAATAACACAATTTTTGTGGATAAAGAAATGTGACGCCGATATGGTCACTTTTGGTCCGAAAATTTCACAGAAAGCTTTGCGCGCACAAAGCTCCCATTATGACCTATAGACCATATAAACATGTTTGGGACACATTTGAGCAAAAACAACACAGTTTTTGTGGATAAAGAAAGGTGACGCCGATATGGTCACATTTGGTCCGAAAATTTCACGGAACGCTTTTTGCGCCCAAAGCTCCCATTATGACCTATAAACAATATAAACATGTTTGGGACACATTTGATCAAAAACGACACAGTTTTGATAGATAAAGTAAGGTGACGCCGATATGTTCACTTTTGGTCCGAAAATTTCACGGAAAGCTTTTCGCGCACAAAACTCCCATTATGACCTATAAACCATATAGACATGTTTGGGACACATTTGAGCGAAAATCACACAGTTTTTGTGGATAAACAAAGGTGACGCCGATACGGTCACTTTTGGTCCGAAAATTTCACGGAAAGCTTTTCGCGCACAAATCTCCCATTATGACCTATACACCATATAAACATGTTTGGGACACATTTGAGCGAAAACAACACAATTTTTGTTAATAAACAAAGGTGACGCCGATATGGTCACTTTTGGTCCGAAAATTTTACGTAAAGCTTTCCGCGCACAAAGCTCCCATTATGACCTATAAACCATATAAACATGTTTGGGACAGATATGTGCGAAAACAACACAGTTTTTTTCGATAAAGAAAGGTGACGCCGATATGGTCACTTTTGGTCCGAAAATTTCACGAAAAGCTTTTCGCGCACAAAGCTCCCATTATGACCTATAAACCACATAAATATGTTTGGGACACATTTGAGCGAAAACGACACAGTTTTGGTGGATAAAGAAAGCTGACGCCGATATGGTCACTTTTGGTCCGAAAATTTCACGGAAAGCTTTTCGCGCACAAACCTCCTATTGTGACCTATAAACCATATAAACATGTTTGGGACACATTTGAGCGAAAACCACACAGTTTTTGTGGATAAAGAAAGGTGACGCCGATATGGTTACTTTTGGTCCGAAATTTTCACGGAAAGCTTTTCGCGTACAAAGCTCCCATTATGACCTATAAACCATATAAACATGTTTGGGACAGATATGAGCGAAAACAACACAGTTTTTTTCGATAAAGAAAGGTGACGCCGATATGGTCACTTTTGGTCCGAAAAGCTTTTCGCGCACAAAGCTCCCATTATGACCTATAAACCACATAAATATGTTTGGGACACATTTGAGCGAAAACGACACAGTTTGGGTGGATAAAGAAAGGTGACGCCGATATGGTCACTTTTGGTCCGGAAATTTCACGGAAAGCTTTTCACTCAAAAAGCTCCCATTATGACCTATAAACCATATAAACATGTTTGGGACATAGTTGAGCGAAAACAACAAAGTTTTGGTGGATAAAGAAAGGTGACGCCGATATGGTCACTTTTGGTCCGAAAATTTCACGGAACGCTTTTCGCGCACAAAGCTCCCATTATGACCTATAATCCATATAAACATGTTTGGGACACATTTGAACGAAAACGACACAGTTTTGATGGATAACGAAAGGTGACGCCGATATGGTCACTTTTGGTCCGAAAATTTCACGGAACGCTTTTTGCGCCCAAAGCTCCCATTATGACCTATAAACAATATAAACATGTTTGGGACACATTTGATCGAAAACGACACAGTTTTGATAGATAAAGTAAGGTGACGCCGATATGTTCACTTTTGGTCCGAAAATTTCACGGAAAGCTTTTCTCGCCCAAAGCTCCCATTATGACCTATAAACCATATAGACATGTTTGGGACACATTTGAGCGAAAACCACACAGTTTTTGTGGATAAACAAAGGTGACGCCGATACGGTCACTTTTGGTCCGAAAATTTCAAGGAAAGTTTTACGCGCACAAAGTTCCCGTTATGACCTATATAAACCATATAAACATGTTTGGGACACATATGAGCGAAAATAACATAGTTTTTGCGGATAAACAAAGGTGACGCCGATATGGTCACTTTTGGTTCGAAAATTTCACGAAAAGCTTTTCGCGCACAAAGCTCCCATTATGACCTATACACCATATAAACATGTTTGGGACACATTTGAGCGAAAACAACACAGTTTTTGTGGATTAAGCAAGGTGACGCCGATATGGTCACTTTTGGTCCGAAAATTTCACGGAAAGCATTTCGCACACAAAGCTCACATTATGACCTATAAACCATATAAACATGTTTGGGACACATTTGAGCGAAAACAACACAGTTTTGGTGGATAAAGAAAGGTGATGCCGATATGGTAACTTTTGGTCCGAAAATTTCACGGAAAGCTTTTCGTGCACAAAGCTCCTATTATGATCTATAAACTGTATAAACATGTTTGGGATACATTTGAGCGAAAAAGACACAGTTTTGGTGGATAAAGAAAGGTGACGCTGATATGGTCACTTTTGGTCCGAAAATTTCACGGAAAGCTTTTCGCGCACAAAGCTCCCATTATGATATAAACATGTTTGGACGACACAATTTTGATGGATAAAGAAAGGTGACGCCGATACGGTCACTTTTGGTCCAAAAATTTCACGGAAAGCTTTTCGCGCACAAATCCCATTATGACCTATAAACTACATAAATATGTTTGGGACACATTTGAGCGAAAAAGACACAGTTTTGGTGGATAAAGAAAGGTGACGCCGATATGGTCACTTTTGGTCCGAAAATTTCACGAAAAGCATTTCGCGCACAAAGCTCCCATTGTGACCTATAAACCATATAAACATGTTTGGGACACATTTGAGCGAAAACCACACAGTTTTTGTGGATAAAGAAAGGTGACGCCGATATGGTCACTTTTGGTCCGAAAATTTCAAGGAAAGCTTTTCGCGCACAAAGCTCCCATTATGACCTATAAACCATATAAACATGTTTGGGACACATTTGAGCGAAAGCCACACAGTTTTTGTGGATAAAGAAAGGTGACGCCGATATGGTCACTTTTGGTCCGAAAATTTCACGAAAAGCTTTTCGCGCACAAAGCTCCCATTATGACCTATAAACCATATAAACATGTTTGGGACAAATATGAGCGAAAACAACACAGTTTTTTTCGATAAAGAAAGGTGACGCCGATATGGTCACTTTTGGTCCTAAAATTTCACGGAAAGCTTTTCGCGCACAAAGCTCCCATTATGACCTATAAACCACATAAATATGTTTGGGACACATTTGAGTGAAAACGACACAGTTTTGGTGGATAAAGAAAGGTGACGCCGATATGGTCACTTTTGGTCCGAAAATTTCACGGAAAGCTTTTCGCGCACAAAGCTCACATTGTGACCTATAAACCATATAAACATGTTTGGGACACATTTGAGCGAAAACCACACATTTTTTGTTGATAAAGAAAGGTGACGCAGATATGGTCACTTTTGGTCCGGAAATTTCACGGAAAGCTTTTCGCGCACAAAGCTCCCATTATGACCTATAAACCATATAAACATGTTTGGGACATATATGAGCGAAAACAACACAGTTTTTGTGGATAAAGAAAGGTGACGCCGATATGGAAAATTTCACGGAAAGCTTTTCGCGCACAAAGCTCCCATTATGACCTATAAACCATATAAACATGTTTCGGACACATTTGAGCGAAAACAACCCAGTTTTGGTGGATAAAGAAAGGTGACGCCGATATGGTCACTTTTGGTCCGAAAATTTCACGGAAAGTTTTACGTGAACAAAGCTCTCATTATGACCTATAAACCATATAAACATGTTTGGGATACATATGAGCGAAAATAACACAGTTTTTGTGGATAAACAAAGGTGACGCCGATATGGTCACTTTTGGTCCGAAAATTTCACGGAAAGCTTTTGGTGCACAAAGCTCCCATTATGACATATACACCATATAAACATGTTTGGGACACATTTGAGCGAAAACAACACAGTTTTTGTGGATAAAGCAAGGTGATGCCGATATGGTCACTTTTGGTCCAGAAATTTCACGGAAAGCATTTCGCGCACAAAGCTCCCATTATGACCTATAAACCATATAAACATGTTTCGGACACATTTGAGTGAAAACAACACAGTTTTGGTGGATAAAGAAAGGTGACGCCGATATGGTCACTTTTGGTCCGAAAATTTCACGGAAAGCTTTTCGTGCACAAAGCTCCTATTATGATCTATAAACTGTATAAACATGTTTGGGATACATTTGAGCGAAAAAGACACAGTTTTGGTGGATAAAGAAAGGTGACGCTGATATGGTCACTTTTGGTCCGAAAATTTCACGGAAAGCTTTTCGCGCACAAAGCTCCCATTATGATATAAACATGTTTGGACGACACAATTTTGATGGATAAAGAAAGGTGACGCCGATACGGTCACTTTTGGTCCAAAAATTTCACGGAAAGCTTTTCGCGCACAAATCCCATTATGACCTATAAACTACATAAATATGTTTGGGACACATTTGAGCGAAAAAGACACAGTTTTGGTGGATAAAGAAAGGTGACGCCGATATGGTCACTTTTGGTCCGAAAATTTCACGAAAAGCATTTCGCGCACAAAGCTCCCATTGTGACCTATAAACCATATAAACATGTTTGGGACACATTTGAGCGAAAACCACACAGTTTTTGTGGATAAAGAAAGGTGACGCCGATATGGTCACTTTTGGTCCGAAAATTTCAAGGAAAGCTTTTCGCGCACAAAGCTCCCATTATGACCTATAAACCATATAAACATGTTTGGGACACATTTGAGCGAAAGCCACACAGTTTTTGTGGATAAAGAAAGGTGACGCCGATATGGTCACTTTTGGTCCGAAAATTTCACGAAAAGCTTTTCGCGCACAAAGCTCCCATTATGACCTATAAACCATATAAACATGTTTGGGACAAATATGAGCGAAAACAACACAGTTTTTTTCGATAAAGAAAGGTGACGCCGATATGGTCACTTTTGGTCCTAAAATTTCACGGAAAGCTTTTCGCGCACAAAGCTCCCATTATGACCTATAAACCACATAAATATGTTTGGGACACATTTGAGTGAAAACGACACAGTTTTGGTGGATAAAGAAAGGTGACGCCGATATGGTCACTTTTGGTCCGAAAATTTCACGGAAAGCTTTTCGCGCACAAAGCTCACATTGTGACCTATAAACCATATAAACATGTTTGGGACACATTTGAGCGAAAACCACACATTTTTTGTTGATAAAGAAAGGTGACGCAGATATGGTCACTTTTGGTCCGGAAATTTCACGGAAAGCTTTTCGCGCACAAAGCTCCCATTATGACCTATAAACCATATAAACATGTTTGGGACATATATGAGCGAAAACAACACAGTTTTTGTGGATAAAGAAAGGTGACGCCGATATGGAAAATTTCACGGAAAGCTTTTCGCGCACAAAGCTCCCATTATGACCTATAAACCATATAAACATGTTTCGGACACATTTGAGCGAAAACAACCCAGTTTTGGTGGATAAAGAAAGGTGACGCCGATATGGTCACTTTTGGTCCGAAAATTTCACGGAAAGTTTTACGTGAACAAAGCTCTCATTATGACCTATAAACCATATAAACATGTTTGGGATACATATGAGCGAAAATAACACAGTTTTTGTGGATAAACAAAGGTGACGCCGATATGGTCACTTTTGGTCCGAAAATTTCACGGAAAGCTTTTGGTGCACAAAGCTCCCATTATGACATATACACCATATAAACATGTTTGGGACACATTTGAGCGAAAACAACACAGTTTTTGTGGATAAAGCAAGGTGATGCCGATATGGTCACTTTTGGTCCAGAAATTTCACGGAAAGCATTTCGCGCACAAAGCTCCCATTATGACCTATAAACCATATAAACATGTTTCGGACACATTTGAGTGAAAACAACACAGTTTTGGTGGATAAAGAAAGGTGACGCCGATATGGTCACTTTTGGTCCGAAAATTTCACGGAAAGCTTTTCGTGCACAAAGCTCACATTATGAGATATAAACCATATAAACATGTTTGGGACACATTTTAGCGAAAACCACACAGTTTTTGTGGATAAAGAAAGGTGACGCCGATACGGTCACTTTTGGTCCGAAAATTTCACGGAAATTGATGCGGGACCATCCAAGACACCATCCAAGACACCTTCGGACACACCTATACTTGGAGATGGACCTATGATTCGAGCTCGTGAGAATGATGTCATCCTCAAGAGGAAGAAGAAGGCTCCACCATGGGAGAAGGTCCAAAGGTGCAAGCTTGATGGGTCGTTCAGCATTTGACAGCTTTTCGACGTCTCAGTAAAATGAGTCGTACGGATTCAATATTAATCGGATTGGATCGTGCTATACCTTGTCGGAACGAGGACGAAGAGATCTACAACTTTGCTGTTGAAGGTTTTTCCGGATTCGACCTAGAGATTGGCCGAAAATCACATGCTTTGCAGCTGTCACATGTTTAAACGAATTTAGCCTATTTTTAGTATTATTTTTACTTAAGTTATTTTAGGAAACTTTAGGGTTAATTTTATTAGTTCCTTTAAGTTGTTATTTTTTCATCTTTAGTTACCTAAAACCGGCCCAATAAGCCCTTGTTAGGGTTATATAATGCCGATTCCAGCCCTTGTAAAACCACACGTTCAATTCAATAAGAAAATTCAGATTTGTGTTGAAACACATTGAGTGAAAGTCAATCCATTCGAAGCATTGCTCATCGATTGCAAATTGGTTCTTGTCTCAGCTTGGTTTGCTTTGTGTTCGTCAACTTGGCAAGACTTGGTGATCCTTGTATCCACAAGCCCCCTCCTTGTGCCTCCAAGTTGTCCGCTTGGTTGTGTAGGGTTGTAGAGGCGGGTTATATAGTCATTGGTATTGGTTCCTACCCTCTTAGGAGGCCTGGGGTCTTTATCTTGTTCTATATAGATCGAATCAGTCCTTATCGGCCGTGTCTTTCAATTATCGCTGCGTTCTTTGAGTCGTTTGCTTCCGATCTTTAGTTTGTTGTTTGATTGTCGAAGATCGAGCATTCTGCGGCTAACCCCGTATCAAATTGGTATCAGAGCCAGGTTTTCGACATCAAATTGCGTCTTTCCTTTTCATAAACACAAAAACCCACAAAAAGAGTCCTTTTCTTGTTTCGGTCTTTTACTTCTTAATTTCTGAATTTTGATTATTGCACTAATCTTTTATTTGTGATTGTTGTGGTTGCATAGCCTAAACACAAAGCCTAGCCGAGACCGTGGAGTCGACCAGCCCATGAGCACATCCCCTTGTGCAAACCCTAGCCGACGGCACCTTGTGTCCCCATAGTTGAAGCTTGGTCGATTTCAGCCTCCACACAAAACCCTAGTTTGTTCTATATTTGGAACTTTTAATCTATCTATTTCATTGCCTTATTTAAAATCTGATTTTATTTGATAGATTTAATTCAATTCTATCTATCATATATCATAAAGGCTTTAGATAGATCCACTTCCCAAAATTAGCCAATTTTATCTATATCTATTTTGTTAGGGCTTGATTTTTATCTTTTATCACCCTCTATCTCAGATTTTTCGAGTCCTCCTTTCAGTTTTATAGTCTTTCTTGCATTAGGTCAAAAAAAAAATTTCGGTTTCGAAAATTAAAAAAAACAGAGATTGAACTTGGACCTAGGAGGATAAAATTCACTAGGGGCAAAAGTAAGTCAAAAAAAAAAAGAGTTTGTTGATTCAATCTAGTGCAAGAAAGCTCCCAAAGGACCAACCTTGGTGATCTACCTAGCCCTAGTCGACACACCTCTATCCTAAACACATTACGTCCACAAAAGTCACAATATTGAAACCCTACCTTGCAACTACAACATCATAACTTAAAAGGTTTTCAATCAAAAGAGGTAAATTTCCATACTTTCCCTTAGTTTTCCTTCTTTTTTAAGTCTGTCGGGCACTGCAGAGGCCATACCGACCCTGTACCGACCCCGTACCGACCCCCTCAGCCTCGGTACAGCTCCTGTCGAAGTCTGTCGAGTACCGCAGAGGTCATACCGACCCCGTACCAACCCCGTACCGACCCCCTTAGCCTCGGTACAGCTCCTGACGAAGAGTGTCGAGTCCAGCAGCCCCTGTACCGACCTCATACCGACCCTGTACCGACCCCCCTGCCTCGGTACAGCTTGTGTCGAGCCTATTTCGGGTCGATTTCGAGGCACTTGGTCGATTTCGACCTTCTTTTTCTTCTGTTTTGTGTGATCCTTGCTGCTGATTGAGTCCTATACTTGCTTGGATTGAGTCCTTTGTTTGTGTCGAGTCATTTTTTGCTTTGTTCCTCCTTCATACTCTCATATCTATACTTTGATTGTTAGGTTTTTGCTTGAGTGTTGATTTGCCCAAAGCTGATTGCCCCAACAAGCGTGACATACCAATTAGAGTGAGGGAGTGTGAGCGAAACACATTGTGAGATTGTTTATATTGTACTAACTTTTACATAGTTCCGTGTTTGTCTTCTCTTTGCAATGTCTCAGCCAGGTAACCAAGTAAACAATGCGAGTAATCCCAACCATGGGAGCAACTCTAGCACCACCATTACTCCAGAGCAACTCAACACTTTCATGGCTAGCATGCCTGACTCGTACAGTACCGTCATGGGGTGCATAGCTCAGATGGAAAAAAGCTTGGCGGCAATAGAGCTTCAGCGTTTTGGCTCTAATACGGTCTTCGTACAAGGAGTCCCACCTAGAGTTGAAGTGCCACCAGTTGAAAGGGAAGAAACTCATCCTATTCCTCCTAATAAAGCTATTCCACATCATGTTCTTTCTAGTGAAAATATTCAGTTTGTTGATAAAATTGAAGAGCATGTTAATGATGATCAAGGATTTAATTTAATTGCCTATGATGATAATGTTTGCATTGAATCTGAGCATGATGATTCTTTGATTGATAGTAAGGTTTTAAGTGTTCAACCTATGCCTTGTGTTGATAATCAAAGAGAAGAGTTGTGTCATACTACATGCTTAGAAAATGGCAATGTTTCTAATATGATCATTGATGATAAAAATTGTTCTCATATTGCTAGCCTTGAATTAAATGAAAATCCAGCCTTGACAAAGGATGACAACTTGCTAGCCATTGATGGAAACATATTGATACATGACCTTGGATTCGATCTTCTTTTCTTGGAAACATATTGAGTTAGAACCTTATGACGATGATATGAAATATGAGTTGTGCACTAATCAATCTTCTTTTCTTGGTTTTATAGTGAGCTCTAGTGGTATACAACTTGACAAAGCCAAGATCAAATCCATCCAAACGTGGTCAACCCCTACTACAATCGGTCTTGTGAGGAGTGTTCATGGGCATGAGGTTTTCGATCCAGGAGCTCGTGTGGATGCAATTACAGAATCATATGCGACCTTGGATTCGAGGACGAATCCTTTTCAAGAAAGGGGGAATGATGCGGGACCATCCAAGACACCATCCAAGACACCTTCGGACACACCTATACTTGGAGATGGACCTATGATTCGAGCTCGTGAGAATGATGTCATCCTCAAGAGGAAGAAGAAGGCTCCACCATGGGAGAAGGTCCAAAGGTGCAAGCTTGATGGGTCGTTCGTTTTTTAGAGTCGTTCAGCATTTGACAGCTTTTCGACGTCTCAGTAAAATGAGTCGTACGGATTCAATATTAATCGGATTGGATCGTGCTATACCTTGTCGGAACGAGGACGAAGAGATCTACAACTTTTCTGTTGAAGGTTTTTCCGGATTCGACATAGAGATTGGCCGAAAATCACATGCTTTGCAGCTGTCACATGTTTAGACGAATTTAGCCTATTTTTAGTATTATTTTTACTTAAGTTATTTTAGGAAACTTTAGGGTTAATTTTATTAGTTCCTTTAAGTTGTTATTTTATCTTCTTTAGTTACCTAAAACCGGCCCAATAAGCCCTTGTTAGGGTTATATAATGCCGATTCCAGCCCTTGTAAAACAACACGTTCAATTCAATAAGAAAATTCAGATATGTGTTGAAACACATTGAGTGAAAGTCAATCGATTCGAAACATTGCTCATCGATTGCAAATTGGTTCTTGTCTCAGCTTGGTTTGCTTTGTGTTCATCAACTTGGCAAGACTTGGTGATCCTAGTATCCACAAGCCCCCTCCTTGTGCCTCCAAGTTGTCCGCTTGGTTGTGTAGGGTTGTAGAGGCGGGTTATATAGTCATTGGTATTGGTTCCTACCCTCTTAGGAGGCCTGGGGTCTTTATCTTGTTCTATATAGATCAACTCAAAACTTATCGGTCGTGTCTTTCAATTATCGCTGTGTTCTTTGAGTCTTTTGCTTCCGTTCTTTAGTTTGTTGTTTGATTGTCGAAGATCGGGGATCCTGCGGCTTACCCCGTATCAGAAAGCTTTTCGCGCACAAAGCTCCCATTATGACATATAAACCATATAAACATGTTTGGGACATATATGAGCGAAAACAACACAGTTTTGTCGATAAAGAAAGGTGAAGCCGATATGGCCACTTTTGGTCCGAAAATTTCACGGAAAGCTTTTCGCGCACAAAGCTCTCATTATGACCTATAAACCATATAAATATGTTTGGGATACATTTGAGCGAAAACGACACAGTTTTGGTGGATAAAGAAAGGTGACGCCGATATGGTCACTTTTGGTCCGAAAATTTCACGGAAAGCTTTTCGCGCACAAAGCTCCTATTATGACCTATAAACCATATAAACATGTTTGTGACACATTTGAGCGAAAACCACACAGTTTTTGTGGATAAAGAAAGGTGACGCCGATACGGTCACTTTTGGTCCGAAAATTTCACGGAAAGTTTTTCGCGCACAAAGCTCCTATTATCACCTACAAACCATATAAACATGTTTGGGACATATATGAGCGAAAACAACACAATTTTTGTGGATAAAGAAAGGTGACGCCGATATGGAAAATTTCACGGAAAGCTTTTCGCGCACAAAGCTCCCATTATGACCTATAAACCATATAAACATGTTTCGGATACATTTGAGCGAAAACAACACAGTTTTGGTGGATAAAGAAAGGTGACGCCGATATGGTCACTTTTGGTCCGAAAATTTCACAGAAAGCTTTTCGCGCACAAAGCTCCCATTATGAGCTATAAACCATATAAACGTGTTTGGGACACATTTGAGCGAAAACCACACAGTTTTTGTGGATAAATAAAGGTGACGCCGATATGGTCACTTTTGGTCCAAAAATTTCACGGAAAGCTTTTTGCGCACAAAGATCCCATTATGACCTATACACCACATAAACATGTTTGGGACACATTTGAGCGAAAAAAACACAGTTTTTGTGGATAAACAAAGGTGACGCCGATATGGTCACTTTGGGGCCGAAAATTTCACGGAAAGCTTTCCGCGCACAAAGCTCCCATTATGACCTATAAACCATATAAACATGTTTGGGACACATTTGAGCAAAAACAACACAGTTTTTGTGGATAAAGAAAGGTGATGCCGATATGGTCACTTTTGGTCCGGAAATTTCACGGAAAGCTTTTCGCGCACAAAGCTCCCATTATGACCATATAAACATGTTTGGGACACAGTTGAGCGAAAACAACACAGTTTTGGTGGATAAAGAAAGGTGACGCCGATATGGTCACTTTTGGTCCGAAAATTTCACGGAATGCTTTTCGCGCACAAAGCTCCCATTATAACCTATAAACCATATACACATGTGTGGGACACATTTGAGCGAAAACGACACAGTTTTGATGGATAAAGAAAGGTGACGTCGATATGGTCACATTTGGTCCGAAAATTTCACGGAAAGCTTTTCGCGCACAAAGCTCCCATTATGACCAAAAACAATATAAACATGTTTGGGACGCATTCGAGCGAAAACAACACAGTTTTTGTGGATAAAGAAAGGTGACGCCGATATGGTCACTTTTGGTCCGAAAATCTCACGGAAAGCTTTCGCGCACAAAGCTCCCATTATAACCTATAAACCAAATACACATGTTTGGGACGCATTTGAGCGAAAACCACACAGTTTTTGTGGATAAAGAAAGGTGACGCCGATACGGTCACTTTTGGTCCGAAAATTTCACGGAATGTTTTACGCGCACAAAGCTACCATTATGACCTATAAACCATATAAACATGTTTGGGACACATTTGAGCGAAAATAACACAGTTTTGTGGATAAACAAAGGTGACGCCGATATGGTCACTTTTGGTCCAAAAATTTCACGGAAAGGTTTCCGTGCACAAAATTCCCATTATGACCTATAAACCATATAAACATGTTTGGGACACATTTGAGGAAAAACAACACAGTTTTTGTGGATAAAGAAAGGTGACGCCGATACGGTCACTTTTGGTCCGGAAATTTCACGGATAGCTTTTCGTGCACAAAGCTCCTATTTTGACCTATAAACCATATAAACATGTTTGGGACACTGTTGAGCGAAAACAACACAGTTTTGGTGGATAAAGAAATGTGACGCCGATTTGGTCACTCTTGGTCCGAAAATTTCACGGAACGCTTTTCGCGCACAAAGCTCCCATTATGACCTATTAACCATATAAACATGTTTGGGACACATTTGAGCGAAAACGACACAGTTTTGATGGATAAAGAAAGCTGACGCCGATATGGTCACTTTTGGTCCGAAAATTTCACGGAAAGCTTTTCGCGCACAAAGCTCCCATTATGACCTATAAACCATATAAACATGATTGGGACACATTTGAGCGAAACCACACAGTTTTTGTGGATAAACAAAGGTGACGCCGATACGGTCACTTTTGGTCCGAAAATTTTAACGGAAAGTTTTAAGCGCACAAAGCTCCCATTATGACCTATAAACCATATAAACATGTTTGGGACACATATGAGCGAAAATAACACAGTTTTTGTGGATAAACAAAGGTGACGCCGATATGGTCACTTTTGGTCCGAAAATTTCACGGAAAGCTTTTCGCGCACAAAGCTCCCATTATGACCTATACACCATATAAACATCTTTGGGACACATTTGAGCGAACACAACACAATTTTTGTGGATAAAGCAAGGTGACGCCGATATGGTCACTTTTGGTCCGAAAATTTCACAGAAAGCATTTCGCACACAAAGCTCACATTATGACCTATAAACCATATAAACATGTTTGGGACACATTTGAACGAAAACAACACTGTTTTGGTGGATAAAGAAAGGTGACGCCGATATGGTCACTTTTGGTCCGAAAATTTCACGGAAAGCTTTTCGTGCACAAAGCTCCTATTATGAGCTATAAACCATATAAACATGTTTGGGACACATTTGAGCGAAAACAACACAATTTTTGTGGATAAAGAAAGGTGATGTCGATATGGTCACTTTTGGTCCAAAAATTTCACGGAAAGCTTTTCGCGCACAAAGCTCCCATTATGACCTATACACCATATAAACATGTTTGGGACACATTTGAGCGAAAACAACACAGTTTTTGTGGATAAAGCAAGGTGACGCCGATATGGTCACTTTTGGTCCGAAAATTTCACGGAAAGCATTTCGCACACAAAGCTCACATTATGACCTATAATCCATATAAACATGTTTGGGACACATTTGAGCAAAAACAACACAGTTTTGGTGGATAAAGAAAGGTGACGCCGATATGGTCACTTTTGGTCCGAAAATTTCACAGAAAGCTTTTCGCGCACAAAGCTCCCATTATGACCTATAAACCATATAAACATGTTTGGGACACATTTGAGCAAAAACAACATAGTTTTTGTGGATAAAGAAAGGTGACGCCGATATGGTCACTTTCGGTCCGAAAATTTCACGGAAAGCTTTCCGCGCACAAAGATCTCATTATGACTTGAAGTGGTAAATCAATAGATGGTAACATAGTTACAAAAAGACAAGACCAATGGTCTCGCCGCAAAAAGATTGTCGTCTACGACCCTACCTATCTAACCAGTATACCTCCCAAAATGAAACCCCATCTACACTATCAAGCGCTCCTACTCTTCCAATCTCCAATCAATCTAACTCAGTCTAGTGTACCTCCCCCTACTCTACCGTCGAAGTTAACCCATGTAACCAACGCCTTTCTTTAGGTGTTTTGCCTTTGCACCTTAAAGAAATGCGATACTTACATGTTTCAATGACTCTCTTAGCCCAATACTTAGGCTTACATGGTTCACCACAAAAAACAACTTTGTTTCTATCTATCCTAGTATAATAAATAAACGCATTAAATACAAGTAATTTCACTTGGAACATGGCTCTCTTCTTGACTGCGTCGCTCTCATTTGCAAACCAACCTAGCCACTCCGCGAGCCCTCCCGTACGGGCCGGCAGTCCTACCCAAGCCCACACAAAATCTCTTGCTTCCTTGATCACACCACAATCAAACCATAAGTGGCGCTCAGTCTCCTCCTCCCTCCTACATAAGGGGCATAACGCCGCCTCTGGGCCCTTCCAGTGCTTCACAATTCTACCCGTCTGTAGTCTTTGCAGCGTAGCCACCCACGTAACAAAGCTCCACTTCCGAGATTGTGCACCTTTCCAAAGCATATCCCCCAGTCTACCAGCTGATCTCTAACTCGGATGGCTTCATAAATTTTACCTCCAGCCAGCGCCCCATTAGCCTTGATCATATGTGACATATCCATCCCATTCAAGAGGACATTCTTTCCCCTCCAGCCAGCGCCCCTTCTCCCATAGTGAGCCAATGAAGCTTTGCACGCTGAGCTGTGGAGCTGATCAGTCTACCCACATTCTCACGCAACTCTTTCTCCATCTGCATAGCCTCTTCCAACAGCCCGGGATTATCTTTTTATGTTAACAGTCTGATATGTTTTTCCTTCAGGGCCTCCTTGCTATGTTTAACTTTGCTTTGTAAATCTGGAAAAGAAGACCTATCCCAAGAGCGCAGAGCATCCTTGACACTCTTGAGTTTCTGCGCCACTATATACTACTTAGACCCAACGACATGGCCAGTCCAAGCACTCATCACTAATGATTTAAATGCCTCCTCTTCACACCAAAAGTTTTTAAACTTGAAGGGGTACCTTCTCTTGCTTTCTGCATTCCTTATGGTGACTACTGCAGGCGAATGATCAGAGCATAGCGGGACGTCAAACAGTGCTTTAGCATTGGGGAGATTCATGATCCATGAGTCATTTGCTAGCACCCTATCAATCTTCCTCTCTATACGATCAGCTCCAGTTCTGCTGTTGTTCCACGTATACCTTGCTCCCACATACTCCAAATCAGTAATCTGGCAGTCGGACATGAGTGTCAATAACTCATCAAAACTATCATGACTAGCAGCCTGAGGGGGCCATTTATCCTCCACTTCAATTATGCAGTTAAAATCTCCAAGAATGACCCAAGGAGCATCCATCTGATCTGCAATACCCCTTAGAGCAGTCCATAACTCAGCTCGTTCTCTTCTATAATTCTCAGCATAAACGAAGGTAGCTTCAAACGCAGCTCTCTTATCACGTGACTGCACTTTGAAATGCATGAACTGCCCATGCTTCATCACCAATTGTACCTCATACACGTTCGGATTCCAAGTTACCCAGATCCTCCCAGTGCAAGTCAAGCTGCTATTTTCCTCTACTTTCCATCTGTGCATAAGGCTATTCTGAACACTACTTATATTTCTATTCATCACTTTAGTTTCTAAAAATGCCATCAAAGCAATTTCATTATCCCAACAATAGCTTGTAAGGATATTATTCTTTATGTGGTCATTGAGACAACATATATTCCAAGCTCCAAGTTTCAGCTTATCTATCAAACACCTCCTCGTGAGTGCTACCCTCACCATTGAAATTCCTCTCTTCATTTTGATCAAAAATGTACCTTTCCATCCCCTCTCCCTCATGATCCACTTGTTGAGCTAGGGGCATGAAACAGTTGAAGAAATGTGGATCATCCTTGGCAGCTGAACAACTACTCCCCTCACCCTTGTTTCTCTTACCTTTCTTGTTAGACTGAGTTTTCCACCCATCATCTTTACCCTTCTTCCCATCTGTTGAAGCAAATGTTTCCACATCCTCACTCTTGCTGTCGGCCATAATGGACTGTGCACCAGTAGCTGTAGCTTCCTGGATATGCGGAGTATCCCCATTAATAGGTGTATCCCCGTCTGTTGGCGCCGACACCTTATCAGGTAAAGGATGACACTTCACATCCATGAAGCTTATATCCTTTACTGTAGAAACCTCAGCCACAGACTCTTTGACAATCCACTCTTTCTTAAGCATTCCATTATCTTTAGCCTTTCGTTTAGCAACCAAGCAGCTAGGTACCAGATGCCCAAACATCAAACACTCTTTGCAAATCTTAGGGAGCCACTCAAATATTATGTCCTGCATAGCCGGATGTCCTTTTGTATCTGTGATCTCAATTTTCGTTTGCAACGCTTCAACTGGAGATACTTCAACCATCATCCTAGCATACGATAATCGATCCCCGCTCGCAGTCCTCTCGTCTACACAGATTGGATCTCCAATTGCACTTCCGATCCTCCCAAGGGCACTTTGACAGAAGTAAGTAGGGTCGAGATTTGGTAAGCAAACCCAAACCGGCACCCTGTCAAATGAGTTTCAGGTGATGGGCGCCCCGGATTCCCAAATCTTCAGGATGAATGGACGAGAGCCATCCACCTTCCAGGGACCATTCCTCAGCACCCAGTCCCTATCCTCAACAGCTCTGAATTTAAAAATAAAGATTCCATTGTTTTTCTGATATACACGAGGAGTGTAGCTCCTCCATTCCTCTTCAACATAGGATTTCATGCGCCTATAGTGGACAGCATTCCCCGTCACAACACCAATTAGAACCGCACCCCACTCACGTTCCTTTTCCTCCATATCTTGAGGTCTAATGGTGACTTTACCTTTGGCAACATCCAGGTGTTTCTCCAGCTTCATGACCATATCAATATTTCGATTATCTTTAAACTGAGAGTTACCTGTAGCTTTAGCGGCTCGAAGGTCCCTCGCAACAAATGGTTTCTTCACAGCTGCAATAAAGGACATGGGAGACCCATTTCCAGTTGAAACCCCCGAAGTGTTACCCCGAATCTGATGGGGGACTTCTTCCATCACACTCTTTCCTTTAGGATCGAGCTCATTAACATCAGCATTCAATGAGCCAGAGGAGCTCTCACCTACCTCTGTTTTCTCTTTTTGACCAGCTCCACCGTCACCATTAATGGCACCCGAAGTCACCTTGTTGCAAAAGCGAATCGGAGCAGTCAACGGCTTGACAACCTGACCTGTTCCCCTAACCTTATTGGCACTCTTCTTCCCCAATTCGGCGCCGGAGGAACCCACCCACCGCCGTGAGGGCAGATCGGGCGAGAAACCCTTGACAAGCACCACCAAATCGCCTGACACAGTAACCGAGGCAGTACACAAACGGGGGAGGCTGAATTTTTAGATCTCATTATGACCTATAAACCATATAAACATGTTTGGGACACATTTGAGCGAAAACGACACAGTTTTTGTGGATAAAGAAAGGTGACGCCGATATGGTCACTTTTGATCCGAAAATTTCACGGAAAGCTTTTCGCGCACAAAGCTCCCATTATGACCCATAAACCATATAAACAAGTTTGGGACACATTTGAGCGAAAACGACACAGTTTTGGTGGATAAAGAAAGGTGACGCCGATATAGTCACTCTAGGTCCGAAAATTTCTCGGAAAGCTTTTCGCGCATAAAGCTCCCATTATGACCTATAAACCATATAAAGATGTTTCGGATACATTTGAGCAAAAACAACACATTTTTGTGGATAAAGAAAGGTGACGCCGATATGGTCACTTTTGGTCAGAAAATTTCACGGAAAGCTTTTCGCGCACAAAGCTCCCATTATGACCTATAAACCATATAAACATGTTTGGGACACATTTGAGCGAAAACGACACAATTTTGGTGGATAAAGAAAGGTGACGCCGATATGGTCACTTTTGGTCCGGAAATTTCACGGAAAACTTTTCACGCACAAAGCTCCCATTATGACCTATAAACCATATAAACATGTTTGGGACACATATGAGCGAAAATAACACAGTTTTTGTGGATAAACAAAGGTGACGCTGATATGGTCACTTTTGGTCCGAAAATTTCACGGGAAGCTTTTCGCGCACAAAGCTCCCATTATGACCCATAAACCATATAAACAAGTTTGGGACACATTTGAGCGAAAACAACACAGTTTTAGTGGATAAATAAAGGTGACGCCGATATTGTCACTTTTGGTCCGAAAATTTCACGGAAAGCTTTTCGCGCACAAAGCTCCTATTATGACCTATACACCATATAATAATGTTTGGGACACATTTGAGCGAAAACAACACAGTTTTTGTGGATAAAGAAAGGTGACGCCGATATGGTCACTTTTGGTCCGGAAATTTCACGGAAAGCTTTTCGCGCACAAAGCTCTCATTATGACTTATAAACTATACAAACATGTTTGGGAAACATTTGAGCGAAAACAACACAGTTTTGGTGGATAAAGAGGGGAGACGCCGATATGGTCACTTTTGGTCCGAAAATTTCACGGAACGCTTTTCGTGCACAAAACTCCCATTATGACCTATAAACCATATAAACATGTTTGGACGACACAATTTTGATGGATAAAGAAAGGTTACGCCGATATGGTCACTTTTGGTCCGAAAATTTGACGGAAATCTTTTCGCGCACAAAGCTCCCATTATGACCTATAAACCATATAAACATGTTTGGGACACATTTGAGCGAAAACCACACAGTTTTTGTGGATAAACAAAGGTGACGCCGATACGGTCACTTTTGGTCCGAAAATTTCACAGAAAGTTTTACGCGCACAAAGCTACCATTATGACCTATAAACTATATAAACATGTTTGGGACACATGTGAGCGAAAATGACACAGTTTTTGTGGATAAACAAAGGTGATGCCGATATGGTCACTTTTGGTCCGAAAATTTCACGGAAAGTTTTTCGCGCAGAAAGCTCCTATTATGACCTATAAACCATATAAACATGTTTGGGACACATTTGAGCGAAAACGACACAGTTTTGGTGGATAAAGAATGGTGACGCCGATATGGTCACTTTTGGTCCGAAAATTTCTCGGAAAGCTTTTCGCCCATAAAGCTCCCATTATGACCTATAAACCATATAAACATGTTTGGGATACATTTGAGCAAAAACAGCACAGTTTTTGTGGATAAAGAAAGGTGACGCCGATATGGTCACTTTTGGTCCAAAAATTTCACGGAACGCTTTTCGCGCACAAAGCTCCCATTATGACCTATAAACCATATAAACATGTTTGGACGACACAATTTTGATGGATAAAGAAAGGTGACGCCGATATGGTCACTTTTGGTCCGAAAATTTCACGGAAAGCTTTTCGCGCACAAAGCTCCCATTATGACCTATAAACCATACAAACATGTTTGGGACACATTTGAGCGAAAACAAAACACTTTTGGTGGATAAAGAAAGGTGACGCCGATATGGTCACCTTTGGTCCGAAAATTTCACGGAAAGCTGTTTGCGCACAAAGCTCACATTATGACATATACACCATATAAACATGTTTAGGACACATTTGAGCGAAAACATCACAGTTTTGGTGGATAAAGAAAGGTGACGCCGATATGGTCACTTTTGGTTCGAAAATTTCACGGAAAGCTTTTCGCGCACAAAGCACCCTTTATGAGCTATAAACCATATAAACATGTTTGTGACATATTTGAGCGAAAACAACACAGTTTTTGTGGATAAAGAAAGGTGACGCCGATATGGTCACTTTTGGTCCGAAAATTTCACGGAAAGGTTTTCGCGCACAAAGCTCACATTATGACCAATAAACCATATAAACATGTTTGGGAAACATTTGTGCGAAAACAACACAGTTTTTGTGGATAAAGAAAGGTGACGCCGATATGGTCACTTTTGGTCCGAAAATTTCACGGAAAGCTTTTCGCGCTGAAGGCTCCCATTATGACCTATAAACCATATAAACATGTCTGGGATACATTTGAGCAAAAACAACACAGTTTTTGTGAATAAAGAAAGGTGACGCCGATATGGTCACTTTTGGTCCGAAAATTTCACGGAAAGCTTTCCGCGCACAAAGCTCACATTATGACCTATAAACCATATAAACATGTTTGGGACACATTTGAGCGAAAACGACACAGTTTTGGTGGATAAAGAAAGGTGACGCCGATATGGTCACTTTTGGTCCGAAAATTTCACGGAAAGCTTTTCGCGCACAAAACTCCCATTATGACCTGTAAACCATATATACATGTTTGGGACACATTTGAGCGAAAACAACACAGTTTTTGTGGATAAAAAAAGGTGACGCCGATATGGTCACTTTTGGTCCGGAAATATCACGGAAAGCTTTTCGCGCACAAAGCTCTCATTATGACCTATAAACCATATAAATATATTTGGGATATATATGAGCGAAAATAATACAGTTTTTGTGGATAAACAAAGGTGACGCCGATATGGTCACTTTTGGTCCCAAAATTTCACGGAAAGCTTTTCGCGCACGAAGCTCCCTTTATGAGCTATAAACCATACAAACATGTTTGGGACACATTTGAGCGAAAACAACACAGTTTTTGTGGATAAAGAAAGGTGACGCCGATATGGTCACTTTTGGTCCGAAAATTTGAAGGAAAGGTTTTCGCGCACAAAGCTCCCATTATGACCAATAAACCATATAAACATGTTTGGGACACATTTGAGCGAAAACAACCCAGTTTTTGTGGATAAAGAAAGGTGACGCCGATACGGTCACTTTTGGTCCGAAAATTTCGCGAAAAGTTTTACGCGCACAATGTTTGGGACACATTTGAGCGAAAATAACACAGTTTTGGTGGATAAAGACAGGTGACGCCGATATGGTCACTTTTGGTCCGAAAATTTCACGGAACGCTTTTCGCGGACAAAGCTCCCATTATCACCTATAAACCATATAAACATGTTTGGGACACATTTGAGCGAAAGCAACACAGTTTTTGTGGATAAACAAAGGTGAAGCCGATATGGTCACTTTTGGTCCGGAAATTTCACGGAAAGCTTTTCTCGCACAAAGATCCCTTTATGGCCTATAAGCCATATAAACATGTTTGGGACACATATGAGCGAAAATAACACAGTTTTTGTGGATAAACAAAGGTGACGCCGATATGGTCACTTTTGGTCCGAAAATTTCACGGAAAGCTTTTCGCGCACAAAGCTCCCATTATGACCTATAAACCATATAAACATGTTTGGGACACATTTGAGCGAAAACAACACAGTTTTTGTGGATAAAAAAAGGTGACGCCGATATGGTCACTTTTGGTCCGAAAATTTCACGGAAAGGTTTTCGCGCACAAAGCTCCCATTATGACCAATAAACCATACAAACATGTTTGGGACACATTTGAGAGAAAAAGACACAGTTTTGGTGGATAATGAAAGGTGACGTCGATATGGTCACTTTTGGTCCGAAAATTTCACGGAAAGCTTTTCGCGCAGAAAGCTCCCATTATGACCTATAAACCATATAAACATGTTTGGGACACATTTGAGCGAAAACGACGTAGTTTTGGTGGATAAAGAAAGGTGACGCCGATATGGTCACTTTTGGTGCGAAAATTTCATGGAACGCTTTTCGCGCACAAAGCTCCCATTATGACCTATAAACCATATAAACATGTTTGGACGACACAATTTTGATGGATAAAGAAAGGTGACGCCGATATAGTCACTTTTGGTCCGAAAATTTCACGGAAAGCTTTTCGCGCACAAAGCTCCCATTATGACCTATAAACCATATAAACATGTTTGGGACACTTTTGAGCGAAAACCACACAGTTTTTGTGGATAAAGAAAGGTGACGCCGATATGGTCACTTTTGGTCCGGAAATTTCACGGAAAGCTTTTCGCGCACAAAGCTCTCATTATGACTTATAAACTATACAAACATGTTTGGGAAACATTTGAGCGAAAACAACACAGTTTTGGTGGATAAAGAGGGGAGACGCCGATATGGTCACTTTTGGTCCGAAAATTTCACGGAACGCTTTTCGTGCACAAAACTCCCATTATGACCTATAAACCATATAAACATGTTTGGACGACACAATTTTGATGGATAAAGAAAGGTTACGCCGATATGGTCACTTTTGGTCCGAAAATTTGACGGAAATCTTTTCGCGCACAAAGATCCCATTATGACCTATAAACCATATAAACATGTTTGGGACACATTTGAGCGAAAACCACACAGTTTTTGTGGATAAACAAAGGTGACGCCGATACGGTCACTTTTGGTCCGAAAATTTCACAGAAAGTTTTACGCGCACAAAGCTACCATTATGACCTATAAACTATATAAACATGTTTGGGACACATGTGAGCGAAAATGACACAGTTTTTGTGGATAAACAAAGGTGATGCCGATATGGTCACTTTTGGTCCGAAAATTTCACGGAAAGTTTTTCGCGCAGAAAGCTCCTATTATGACCTATAAACCATATAAACATGTTTGGGACACATTTGAGCGAAAACGACACAGTTTTGGTGGATAAAGAATGGTGACGCCGATATGGTCACTTTTGGTCCGAAAATTTCTCGGAAAGCTTTTCGCCCATAAAGCTCCCATTATGACCTATAAACCATATAAACATGCTTGGGATACATTTGAGCAAAAACAGCATAGTTTTTGTGGATAAAGAAAGGTGACGCCGATATGGTCACTTTTGGTCCAAAAATTTCACGGAACGCTTTTCGCGCACAAAGCTCCCATTATGACCTATAAACCATATAAACATGTTTGGACGACACAATTTTGATGGATAAAGAAAGGTGACGCCGATATGGTCACTTTTGGTCCGAAAATTTCACGGAAAGCTTTTCGCGCACAAAGCTCCCATTATGACCTATAAACCATACAAACATGTTTGGGACACATTTGAGCGAAAACAAAACACTTTTGGTGGATAAAGAAAGGTGACGCCGATATGGTCACCTTTGGTCCGAAAATTTCACGGAAAGCTGTTCGCGCACAAAGCTCACATTATGACCTATACACCATATAAACATGTTTAGGACACATTTGAGCGAAAACATCACAGTTTTGGTGGATAAAGAAAGGTGACGCCGATATGGTCACTTTTGGTTCGAAAATTTCACGGAAAGCTTTTCGCGCACAAAGCACCCTTTATGAGCTATAAACCATATAAACATGTTTGGGACACATTTGAGCGAAAACAACACAGTTTTTGTGGATAAAGAAAGTTGACGCCGATATGGTCACTTTTGGTCCGAAAATTTCACGGAAAGGTTTTCGCGCACAAAGCTCACATTATGACCAATAAACCATATAAACATGTTTGGGAAACATTTGTGCGAAAACAACACAGTTTTTGTGGATAAAGAAAGGTGACGCCGATATGGTCACTTTTGGTCCGAAAATTTCACGGAAAGCTTTTCGCGCTGAAGGCTCCCATTATGACCTATAAACCATATAAACATGTCTGGGATACATTTGAGCAAAAACAACACAGTTTTTGTGAATAAAGAAAGGTGACGCCGATATGGTCACTTTTGGTCCGAAAATTTCACGGAAAGCTTTCCGCGCACAAAGCTCACATTATGACCTATAAACCATATAAACATGTTTGGGACACATTTGAGCGAAAACGACACAGTTTTGGTGGATAAAGAAAGGTGACGCCGATATGGTCACTTTTGGTCCGAAAATTTCACGGAAAGCTTTTCGCGCACAAAACTCCCATTATGACCTGTAAACCATATATACATGTTTGGGACACATTTGAGCGAAAACAACACAGTTTTTGTGGATAAACAAAGGTGACGCCGATATGGTCACTTTTGGTCCGGAAATTTCACGGAAAGCTTTTCGCGCACAAAGCTCTCATTATGACCTATAAACCATATAAATATATTTGGGATATATATGAGCGAAAATAATACAGTTTTTGTGGATAAACAAAGGTGACGCCGATATGGTCACTTTTGGTCCCAAAATTTCACGGAAAGCTTTTCGCGCACGAAGCTCCCTTTATGAGCTATAAACCATACAAACATGTTTGGGACACATTTGAGCGAAAACAACACAGTTTTTGTGGATAAAGAAAGGTGACGCCGATATGGTCACTTTTGGTCCGAAAATTTCAAGGAAAGGTTTTCGCGCACAAAGCTCCCATTATGACCAATAAACCATATAAACATGTTTGGGACACATTTGAGCGAAAACAACCCAGTTTTTGTGGATAAAGAAAGGTGACGCCGATACGGTCACTTTTGGTTCGAAAATTTCGCGAAAAGTTTTACGCGCACAATGTTTGGGACACATTTGAGCGAAAATAACACAGTTTTGGTGGATAAAGACAGGTGACGCCGATATGGTCACTTTTGGTCCGAAAATTTCACGGAACGCTTTTCGCGGACAAAGCTCCCATTATCACCTATAAACCATATAAACATGTTTGGGACACATTTGAGCGAAAGCAACACAGTTTTTGTGGATAAACAAAGGTGAAGCCGATATGGTCACTTTTGGTCCGGAAATTTCACGGAAAGCTTTTCTCGCACAAAGATCCCTTTATGGCCTATAAGCCATATAAACATGTTTGGGACACATATGAGCGAAAATAACACAGTTTTTGTGGATAAACAAAGGTGACGCCGATATGGTCACTTTTGGTCCGAAAATTTCACGGAAAGCTTTTCGCGCACAAAGCTCCCATTATGACCTATAAACCATATAAACATGTTTGGGACACATATGAGCGAAAACAACACAGTTTTTGTGGATAAAAAAAGGTGACGCCGATATGGTCACTTTTGGTCCGAAAATTTCACGGAAAGGTTTTCGCGCACAAAGCTCCCATTATGACCAATAAACCATACAAACATGTTTGGGACACATTTGAGAGAAAAAGACACAGTTTTGGTGGATAATGAAAGGTGACGTCGATATGGTCACTTTTGGTCCGAAAATTTCACGGAAAGCTTTTCGCGCAGAAAGCTCCCATTATGACCTATAAACCATATAAACATGTTTGGGACACATTTGAGCGAAAACGACGTAGTTTTGGTGGATAAAGAAAGGTGACGCCGATATGGTCACTTTTGGTGCGAAAATTTCATGGAACGCTTTTCGCGCACAAAGCTCCCATTATGACCTATAAACCATATAAACATGTTTGGACGACACAATTTTGATGGATAAAGAAAGGTGACGCCGATATAGTCACTTTTGGTCCGAAAATTTCACGGAAAGATTTTCGCGCACAAAGCTCCCATTATGACCTATAAACCATATAAACATGTTTGGGACACTTTTGAGCGAAAACCACACAGTTTTTGTGGATAAACAAAGGTGACGCCGATACGGTCACTTTTGGTCCAAAAATTTCACGGAAAGTTTTACTCGCACAAAGCTCACATTATGACCTATAAACCATATAAACATGTTTGGGACACATGTGAGCGAAAATAACACAGTTTTTGTGGATAAACAAAGGTGACGCCGATATGGTCACTTTTGGTCCGAAAATTTCACGGAAAGCTGTTCTTGCACAAAGCTCCCATTATGACCTATACACCATATAAACATGTTTGGGACACATTTGAGCGAAAACAACACAGTTTTTGTGGATAAAGCAAGGTGACGCCAATATGGTCACTTTTTGTCCGGAAATTTCACGGAAAGCATTTCGCGCACAAAGCTCCCATTATGACCTATAAACCATATAAACATGTTTAGGACACATTTGAGCGAAAACAACACAGTTTTGGTGGATAAAGAAAGGTGACGCCGTTATGGTCACTTTTGTTTCGAAAATTTCACGGAAAGCTTTTCGCGCACAAAGCTCCCTTTATGAGCTATAAACCATATAAACATGTTTGGGACACATTTGAGCAAAAACAACACAGTTTTTGTGGATAAAGAAAGGTGACGCCGATATGGTCACTTTTGGTCCGAAAATTTCAAGGAAACATTTTCGCGCACAAAGCTCCCATTATGACCAATAAACCATATAAACATGTTTGGGACACATTTGAGCGAAAACATCACAGTTTTTGTGGATAAAGAAAGGTGACGCCGGTATGGTCACTTTTGGTCCGAAAATTTCACGGAAAGCTTTTCGCGCAGAAAGCTCCCATTATGACCTATAAACCATATAAACATGTTTGGGACACATTTGAGCGAAAACGACACAGTTTTGGTGGATAAAGAAAGGTGACGCCGATATGGTCACTTTTGGTCCGAAAATTTCTCGGAAAGCTTTTCGCCCATAAATCTCCCATTATGACCTATAAACCATATCTGGGATACATTTGAGCAAAAACAACACAGTTTTTGTGGATAAAGAAAGGTGACGCCGATATGGTCACTTTTGGTCTGAAAATTTCACGGAAAGCTTTCCGCGCACAAAGCTCACATTATGACCTATAAACCATATAAACATGTTTGGGACACATTTGAGCGAAAACGACACATTTTGGTGGATAAAGAAAGGTGACGCCGATATGGTCACTTTTGGTCCGAAAATTTCACGGAAAGCTTTTCGCAAACAAAGCTCACATTATGACCTGTAAACCATATAAACATGTTTGGGAAACATTTGAGCGAAAATAACACAGTTTTTGTGGATAAACAAAGGTGATGCCGATATGGTCACTTTTGGTCCGGAAATTTCACGAAAAGCTTTTCGCGCACAAAGCTCTCATTATGACCTATAAACCATATAAACATATTTGGGATACATTTGAGCGAAAACGACACAGTTTTGGTGGATAAAGAAAGGTGACGCCGATATGGTCACTTTTGGTCCGAAAATTTCTCGGAAAGCTTTTCGCCCATAAAGCTCCCATTATGACCTATAAACCATATCTGGGATACATTTGAGCAAAAACAACACAGTTTTTGTGGATAAATAAATGTGACGCCGATATGGTCACTTTTGGTCCCAAAATTTCACAGAAAGCTTTTCGCGCACAAAGCTCCCATTATGACCTATACACCATATAAACATGTTTGGGACAGATTTGAGCGAAAACAACCCAGTTTTTGTGGACAAAGAAAGGTGACGCCGATACAGTCACTTTTGGTCCGAAAATTTCGCGGAAAGTTTTACGCGCACAATGTTTGGGACACATTTGAGCGAAAATAACACAATTTTTGTGGATAAAGACAGGTGACGCCGATATGGTCACTTTTGGTCCGAAAATTTCACGGAACGCTTTTCGCGGACAAAGCTCCCATTATGACCTATAAACCATATAAACATGTTTGGGACACATTTGAGCGAAAGCAACACAGTTTTGTTGGATAAACAAAGGTGACGCCGATATGGTCACTTTTGGTCCGGAAATTTCACGGAAAGCTTTTCTCGCACAAAGATCCCATTATGGCCTATAAGCCATATAAATATGTTTGGGACACATTTGAGCGAAAACAATACAGTTTTAGTTGATAAAGAAAGGTGACGCCGATATGGTCACTTTTGGTCCGGAAATTTCACGGAAAGCTTTTCGCGCACAAAGCTCTCATTATGACCTATAAACCAAATAAACATATTTGGGATACATATGAGCGAAAATAACACAATTTTTTGTGGATAAACAAAGGTGACGCCGATATGGTCACTTTTGGTCCCAAAATTTTATGGAAAGCTTTTCGCGCACAAAGCACCCATTATCACCTATAAACCACATAAACATGTTTGGGACACATTTGAGCGAAAACAACACAATTTTGGTGGATAAATAAATGTGACGCCGATAAGGTCACTTTTGGTTCGAAAATTTCACGGAAAGCTTTTCGCGCTTAAAGCTCCCATTTTGACCTATAAACCATATAAACATGTTTGGGACAAATTTGAGCGAAAACCACACAGTTTTTGTGGATACAGAAAGGTGACGCCGATGCGGTCACTTTTGGTCTGAAAATTTCACGGAAAGTTTTACGCGCACAAAGCTCCCAGTATGACCTATAAACCATATAAACATATTTGGGACACATTTGAGCGAAAATAACATAGTTTTTGTGGATAAATAAAGGTGACGCCGATGTGGTCACTTTTGGTCAGAAAATTTTCACGGAAAGCTTTTCGCGCAAAAAGCACACATTATGACCCATTAACCATATAAACATGTTTGGGACACATTTGAGCGAAAACAACACAGTTTTGGTGGATAAACAAAGGTGACGCCGATATGGTCACTTTTGGTCCCGAAATTTCACGGAAAGCTTTATATATAATTTACTTGCCGATATGGGGATGTGACGACATTGTGTCTCAAGTAAAACAACCGACCCCAACCATCCACAAATATCCACCCACAAATTAATATCACAACATATTTCCTCCCCCACCACTAGGGTGGCTCATCCGGGTCGACCCGACCCGACCCGACCCGAACATTCCGGGTGGGGGTCAACCCGAATGCTTGAGATTTTTAAAAATGCGACCCGTCACCCGACCCGAACCCGAGATTTGTAATTCCGGGTTTTCCGGGTCGGGTCACGGGTTCACCCGAAAACCCGAGTTTTAAAATTTTGTTAGTTGTTACAAAATTACAAAGGATTTTATTTTACTTTTCATCCGCATATTAGTTATTCGTGAATCAAAATTAAATAAAAAGGATTTTTTAAGGGTATATGTAATTGTAAATTTGTAATTGTAAATAAAAAGGATTTTTCATCCGCATGTTAGTTGTTACAAAATTAAATTTGCAATCAAAATTAAATAAAAATACGATCGTGATTCGTGAATCGTATTATTCGTATATGTAATTGTAAATTTGTAATCAAAATTAAATAAATAAGATTTGTTTTTTACTTTTCATCTGCATATATATATATTTTAAGGGTGGGATGTCTAATAGAGCACACACAACAATAAATTTTTTTTTTTTTTAAATCCGGGTCGGGTTAAACCCCGAGACCTGCGGGATCTGACCCCGACCCGCCCGTTGACCCGAGATTTCTTAAAATTCGACCCGAGACCCGACCCCAAGGGGTCTCGGGTCAACCCCGACCCCGTGTTTTCCGGACCGGGTCGGATCGGGTTTCCGAATCGGGTCCATTTTGAGCCACCCTACCCACCACTACATACCACACGGCAAAAACAGGCCACACAAATTAAACTCCTTGAAATTAAATGACACGGCAAAACAAGCCAGTAGAAGACAAATCCACATAAAAGATAAGTCAACACCTACCTACGACAAATAAAAAGCAGCTGCAGCTTTTTAAAAGCAAGGAAGGGAGCACCATACCCACACGCAACATGCATCATCAGGCGTGGGCCCCAACCGACACCACCACCATGGCCAAGCACACATTCAGCTCTTCAACACACTAATCGGCAGGCCATAGAAGACAATGGCAAGAAGGGACCCGAACGCCGGACCACACTTCAAGTAGCACACCACGCATCAACCACGAGCAACAAACCCCTCCAAACGAGCCACCACAGGACCCACGGTGCACAGCCACACCAAAGAGGCACCGGAGCACCCCTAACCGCCTTCCAACGCCCAAGGCCACCCACGTTCAATCCATTCCTAAAAATCCGGTACCAAGAGCAAGAGGAAGACGGAAGGACCACCCACACGAGGAGACCCACTAGGACCACGCATAAAACCGACCAAGGCCGGTCCACACCAGTGAGAGACGACGAGGCGACCGTACAAGGACCTCACTTGGAACCGCTCCGACCAGGGGTCAAGGCACCGAAAAACCACTAGCGCCCGACACAAAGACCCACCACCAAGTTGCTAGTGGCGGAGACCCACACCCAGCCACCACCCACTCCACAAGCAGGGACCGACAAACAAACACCTTAGCAACCCAAGCGCCCAGATCCGGATGCACCTGATCAGAACGGGACCAACTTCACTCCGCCCATGGAGCGTGACCCCCGGTCTGCAACACCACCCTACCCACGGCTTCGAGGACGGTGCCAAGCCCAAAGAGGTGACCCACCACGGCAGTCCGACGGACACCGGCACCGGAGAAACCAAGCTGCTCAGCCGGAAAATAGAACGAGCTAACCCACAAGCTCCCATTATGACCTATATACCATATAAACATGTTTGGGACACATTTGAGCGAAAACAACACATTTTTTGTGGATAAAGAAAGGTGACGCCGATATAGTCACTTTTGGTCCGGAAATTTCACGGAAAGCTTTTCGCGCACAAAACTCCCATTATGACCTATAAACCATATAAACATGTTTGGAACACATTTGAGCGAAAACAATACAGATTTTGTGTATAAACAAAGATGTCGCCGATATGGTCACTTTTGGTTCGAAAATTTCACGGAACGTTTTTCGCGCACAAAGCACCCATTATGACCTATAAACCATATAAACATGTTTGGGACACATTTGAGCGAAAACGACACAGTTTTGATGGATAAAGAAAAGTGACGCCGATATGGTCACTTTTGGTACGAAAATTTCACGGAAAGCTTTTCGCGCACAAAGCTCCCATTATGACTTATAAACCATTAAACATGTTTGGGACACATTTGAGCGAAAACCATACAGTTTTTGTCTATAAAGAAAGGTGACGTCGATACGGTCAATTTTGGTCCGAAAATTTCACAGAAAGTTTTACACGCACAAAGCTCCCATTATTACCTATAAACCATATAAACATGTTTGGGACATATATGAGCGAAAACAACACAGTTTTTGTGGATAAAGAAAGGTGACGCCGATACGGTCACTTTTGGTCCGAAAATTTCACGGAAAGTTTTACGCGCACAATGCTCCCATTATAACCTATAAACCATATAAACATGTTTGCGACACATTTGAGCGAAAATAACACAGTTTTAGTGGATAAACAAAGGTGACGCCGATATGGTCACTTTTGGTCCGAAAATTTCACAGAATGCTTTTCGCGCACAAAGCTCTCATTATGACCTATAAACCATATAAAAATGTTTGGGACACATTTGAGCGAAAGCGACATAGTTTTGATGGATAAAGAAAGGTAACGTCGATATGGTCACTTTTGGTCCGAAAATTTCACGGAAAGCTTTTCGCGCACAAAGCTCCCATTATGACCTATAAACCATATAAACATGTTTGGGACACATTTGAGCAAAAATTACACAGTTTTTGTGGATAAAGAAAGGTGACGCTGATATGGTCACTTTTGGACCGGAAATTTACAGTTTTTTATGACCTATAAACCATATAAACATGTTTGGGACACATTTGAGCAAAAACAACACAGTTTTTATGGATAAAGAAAGGTGACGCCGATAGGATCACTTTTTGTCCGGAAATTTCACGGAAAGTTTTCGCGCACAAAGCTCCCATTATGACCTCTAAACCATATAAACATGTTTGGGACACATTTGAGCGAAAAAAACACAGTTTTTGTGGATAAACAAATGTGACGCCGATATGGTCACTTTTGGTCGGAAAATTTCACGGAAAGCTTTTCAAGCAAAAAGCTCCCATTATGACCCATAAACCATATAAACATGTTTGGGACACATTTGAGCGAAAACCACACAGTTTTTGTGGATAAAGAAAGGTGACGCCGATACGGTCACTTTTGGTCCGAAAATTTCACGAAAAGTTTTACGCGCACAATGCTCCCATTATGACCTATAAACCATATAAACATGTTTGGGACACATTTGAGCTAAAATAACACAGTTTTTGTGGATAAACAAAGGTGACGCCGATATGGTCACTTTTGGTCGGAAAATTTCACGCAAAGCTTTTCGCGCAAAAAGCTCCCATTATCCATATAAAATGTTTAGGACACATTTGAGCGAAAACAACACATTTTGGTGGATAAAGAAAGGTGACGCCGATATGGTCACTTTTGGTCCTAAAATTTCACGGAATGCTTTTCGCGCACAAAGCTTCCATTGTGACCTATACACCATATAAACATGTTTGAGACACATTTGAGCGAAAACCACACAGTTTTTGTGGATAAAGAAAGGTGACGCCGATATGGTCACTTTTGGTCCGAAAATTTCACGGAAAGCTTTTCGCGCACAAAGCTCCCATTATGACCTATAAACCATATAAACATGTTTGGGACACATTTGAGCGAAAATAACACAGTTTTTGTGGATAAACAAAGGTGACGCCGATATTGTCACTTTTGGTCGGAAAATTTCACGCAAAGCTTTTTGCGCAAAAAGCTCCCATTATGACCCATAAACCATATAAAATATTTGGGACACATTTGAGCGAAAACTACACATTTTGGTGGATAAACAAATGTGACGCCGATATGGTCACTTTTGGTCCTAAAATTTCACGAAATGCTTTTCGCGCACAAAGCTCCCATTATGACCTATACACCATATAAACATGTTTGGGAAACATTTGAGCGAAAACCACACAGTTTTTGTGGATAAATAAAGGTGACGCCGATATGGTCATTTTTGGTCCGAAAATTTCACGGAACGCTTTTCGCGCACAAAGCTCCCTTTATGACCTATAAACCATATAAACATGTTTGGGACAAATTTGAGCGAAAGTGACATAGTTTTGATAGATAAAGAAAGGTAACGTCGATATGGTCACTTTTGGTCCGAAAATTTCACGGAAAGCTTTTCGCGCACAAAGCTCCCATTATGACCTATAAACCATATAAACATGTTTGGGACACATTTGAGCAAAAACAACACAGTTTTTGTGGATAAAGAAAGGTGACGCTGATATGGTCACTTTCGGTTCGGAAATTTACAGTTTTTTATGACCTATAAACCATATAAACATGTTTGGGACACATTTGAGCAAAAACAATACAGTTTTTATGGATAAAGAAAGGTGACGCCGATATGGTCACTTTTGGTCCGGAAATTTCACGGAAAGCTTTTCGCGCACAAAGCTCCCATTATGACCTATAAACCATATAAACATGTTTGGGACACATTTGAGCGAAAATAACACAGATTTTGTGGATAAACAAAGGTGATGTCGATATGGTCACTTTTGGTCGGAAAATTTCACGGAAAGCTTTTCGAGCAAAAAGCTCCCATTATGACCCATAAACCATATAAACATGTTTGGGACACATTTGAGCGAAAACCACACAGTTTTTGTGGATAAAGAAAGGTGACGCCGATACGGTCACTTTTGGTCGGAAAATTTCACGGAAAGTTTTACGCGCACAATACTCCCATTATGACCTATAAACCATATAAACATGTTTTGAACACATTTGAGCGAAAATAACACAGTTTTTTGGATAAACAAAGGTGACGCCGATATGGTCACTCTTGGCCGGAAAATTTCACGCAAAGCTTTTCACGCAAAAAGCTCCCATTATGACCCATAAACCATATAAAATGTTTGGGACACATTTGAGCGAAAACAAAACAGTTTTTTTGGATAAAGAAAGGTGACACCGATAAGGTCACTTTAAGTCCGGAAATTTAACGGAAAGCTTTTCGCGCACAAAGCTAATATTATGACCTACAAACCATATAAACATGTTGGGACATAGTTGAGTGAAAACAACACAGTTTTGGTGGACAAAGAAAGGTGACGGCGATATGGTCACTTTTGGTCCGAAAATTTCACGGAACGCTTTTCGCGCACAAAGCTCCCTTTATGACCTATAAACCATATAAACATGTTTGGGACACATTTGAGCGAAAGCGACATAGTTTTGATAGATAAAAAAAAGGTGACGCCGATATGGTCACTTTTGATCCGAAAATTTCACGGAAAGCTTTTCGCGCACAAAGCTCCCATATTGACCTATAAACCATATAAACATGTTTGGGACACATTTTAGCAAAAACAACACAGTTTTTGTGGATAAAGAAAGCTGACGCTGATATGGTCACTTTTGGTCTGGAAATTTACAGTTTTTTTATGACCTATAAACCATATAAACATGTTTGGGACACATTTGAGCAAAAACCACACAGTTTTTGTGGATAAAGAAAGGTGACGCCGATACGGTCACTTTTGGTCGGAAAATTTCACGGAAAGTTTTACGCGCACAAAGCTCCCATTATGACCTATAAACCATATAAACATGTTTGGGACACATTTGAGCGAAAACAACACAGTTTTGGTAGATAAACAAAGGTGACGCCGATATGGTCACTTTTGGTCCGAAAATTTCACGGAAAGCTTTTCGCGCACAAAGCTCCCATTATGACCCATAAACCATATAAACATGTTTGGGACACGTTTGAGCGAAAACCACACAGTTTTGGTGGATAAAGAAAGGTTACCCCGATATGGTCACTTTTGGTCAGGAAATTTCACGGAAAGCTTTTCACGCACAAAGCTCCCATTATGACCTATAAACCATATAAACATGTTTGGGAAACATTTGAGCGAAAACAACACAGTTTTGGTGGATAAAGAAAGGTGACGCCGATATGGTCACTTTTGGTCCGAAAATTTCACGGAACGCTTTTCGCGCACAAAGCTCCCATTATGACCTATAAACCATATAAATATGTTTGGGACACATTTGAGAGAAAAAGACACAGTTTTTGTGGATAAAGAAAGGTGACGCCGAATTGGTCAGTTTTGGTCCGAAAGTTTCACGGAAAGCTTTTCGCGCACAAAGCTCCCATTATGACCTCTACACCGTATAAACATGTTTGGGACACATTTGAGCGAAAACCAAATTGTTTTTGTGGATAAAGAAAGGAGACGCCGATACGGTCACTTTTGGTCCGAAAATTTCACGGAAAGTTTTACGCGCACAAAGCTCACATTATGACCTATAAACCATATAAACATGTTTGGGACACATTTGAGCGAAAATAACACAGTTTTTGTGGATAAACAAAGTTGACGCCGATATGGTCACTTTTTGTCGGAAAATTTCACGGAAAGCTTTTCGCGCAAAAAGCTCCCATTATGACCCATAAACCATATAAACATGTTTGGGACACATTTAGGCGAAAACAACACAGTTTTGTTGGATAAACAAAGGTGACGCCGATATGGTCACTTTTGGTCCGAAAATTTCATGGAAAGCTTTTCGCGCATAAAGCTCCCATTATGACCTATACACTGTATAAACATGTTGGGACACATTTGAGCGAAAACAACACAGTTTTTGTGGATAAAGAAAGCTAAGCCGATATGGTCACTTTTGGTCCGGAAATTTCACGGAAAGCTTTTCGCGTACAAAGCTCCCAATATGACCTATAAACCATATAAACATGTTTGCGACATATTTGAGCTTAAACGACACAGTTTTGATGGATAAAGAAAGGTGACGCCGAAATGGTCACTTTTGGTCCGAAAATTTCACGGAAAGCTTTTCGCGCACAAAGCTCTCATTATTACCCATAAACCATATAAATATGTTTGGGAAACATTTGAGCGAAAACAACACAGTTTTGGTGGATAAAGAAAGGTGACGCCGATATGGTCACTTTTGGTACGAAAATTTCACGGAACGCTTAACGCGCACAAAGCTCCAATTATGACCTATAAACCATATAAACATTTTTGGGACACATTTGAGCGAAAAACGACATAATTTTGATGGATAAAGAAAGGTGACGCCGAAATGGTCACTTTTGGTCCGAAAATTTCACGGAAAGCTTTTCGCGCACAGAGCTCCCATTATGACCTATAAACCATATAAACATGTTTGGGACACATTTGAGCGAAAACCAAACAGTTGTTGTGGATAAAAAAAGGTGACGCCGATACGGTCACTTTTTGTTCGAAAATTTCACGGAAAGTTTTACGCGCACAAAGCTCCCATTATGACCTATAAACCATATAAAAATGTTTGGGACACATTTGAGCGAAAATAACACAGTGTTTGTGGATAAACAAAGGTGACGCCGATATGGTCACTTTTGGTCCGAAAATTTCACGGAAAGCTTTTCGCGCACAAAGCTCCCATTATGACCCATAAACCATATAAACATGTTTGGGACACGTTTGAGCGAAAACCACACAGTTTTGATTGATAAAGAAAGGTGACCCCGATATGGTCACGTTTGGTCCGGAAATTTCACGGAAAGCTTTTCGCGCACAAAGCTCCCATTATGACCTATAAACCATATAAACATGTTTAGGAAACATTTGAGCGAAAACGACACAGTTTGGGTGGATATAGAAAGGTGACGCCGATATGGTCACTTTTGGTCCGAAAATTTCACAGAACGCTTTTCGCGCACAAAGCTCCCATTATGACCTATAAACCATATAAACATGTTTGGGAAAAATTTGAGCGAAAACGACACAGTTTTTGTAAATAAAGAAAGGTGACGCCGAAATGGTCACTTTTGGTCCGAAAATTTCACGGAAAGCTTTTCGCGCACAAAGCTCACATTATGACCTATACATCATATAAACATGTTTGGGACACATTTGAGCGCAAACAACACAGTTTTTGTGGATAAAGAAAGGTACGCCGATATGGTCACTTTTGGTCCAAAATTTCACGGAAAGCTTTTCGCGCACAAAGCTCACATTATGACCTATACACCATATAAACATGTTTGGGACTCATTTGAGCGAAAACAACACAGTTTTTGTGGATAAAGAAAGGTACGCCGATATGGTCACCTTTGGTCTGGAAATTTCACGGAAAGCTTTTCGCGCACAAAACTCCCATTATGACCTATAAACCATATAAACATGTTTGGGAAACATTTGAGCAAAAACAACACAGTTTTGGTGGATAAAGAAAGGTGACGCCGATATGGTCACTTTTGGTCCGAAAATTTCACGGAACGCTTTTCGCGCACAAAGCTCCCATTATGACCTATACACCGTATAAACATGTTTGGGACACATTTGAGCGAAAACCAAACAGTTTTTGTGGATAAAGAAAGGTGACGCCGATATGGTCACTTTTGGTCCGAAAATTTCACGGAAAGCTTTTCGCGCACAAAGCTCCCATTATGACCTATACACCATATAAACATGTTGGGACACATTTGAGCGAAAACGACACAGTTTTGATGGATTAAGAAAGGTGACGCCGAAATGGTCACTTTTGGTCCGAAAATTTCACGGAATGCTTTTTCGCGCACAAAGCTCTCATTATGACCCATAAACCATATAAACATGCTTGTGACACATTTGAGCGAAAACAACACAGTTTTTGTGAATAAACAAAGGTGACGCCGATATGGTCACTTTTGGTCTGAAATTTTCACGGAACGCTTTTCGCGCACAAAGCTCCCATTATAACCTATAAACCATATAAACATGTTTGGGACACATTTGAGCGAAAACGACACAGTTTTGATGGATAAAGAAAGGTGACGCCGAAATGGTCACTTTTGGTCCGAAAATTTCACGGAAAGCTTTTCGCACACAGAACTCCCATTATGACCTATAAACCATATAAACATGTTTGGGACACATTTGAGCGAAAACCAAACAGTTTTTGTGGATAAAGAAAGGTGACGCTGATGCGGTCACTTTTGGTCCGAAAATTTCACGGAAAGTTTTACGCGCACAAAGCTCCCATTATGACCGATAAACCATATAAACATGTTTGGGACACATTTGAGCGAAAATAACACAGTTTTTGTGGATTAACAAAGGTGACGCCGATATGGTCTCTTTTGGTCCGAAAATTTCACGGAACGCTTTTCGCGCACAAAGCTCCCATTATGACCTATAAACCATATAAACATATTTGGGAAACATTTGAGCGAAAACAACACTTTTGGTCCGAAAATTTCACGGAACGCTTTTCGCGCACAAAGCTCCCATTATAACCTATAAACCACATAAACATGTTTGGGACACATTTGAGCGAAAACGACACAATTTTGATGGATAAAGAAAGGTGACGCCGAAATGGTCACTTTTGGTCCGAAAATTTCATGGAGAGCTTTTCGCGCACAAAGCTCCCATTATGACCTATAAACCATATAAACATGTTTGGGACACATTTGAGCGAAAACCAAACAGTGTTTGTGGATAAAGAAAGGTGACGCCGATACGGTTACTTTTGGTCCGAAAATTTCACGGAAAGTTTTACGCGCACAATGCTCCCATTATGACCTATAAACCATATAAACATGTTTTGGACACATTTGAGCGAAAATAACACAGTTTTTGTGGATAAACAAAGGTGACGCCGATATGGTCACTTTTGGTCCGAAAATTTCAAGGAATGCTTTTCGCGCACAAAGCTCACATTATGACCTATACACCATATAAACATGTTTGTGACACATTTGAGCGAAAACAACACAGTTTTTGTGGATAAAGAAATGTACGCCGATATGGTCACTTTTGGTCCGGAAATTTCACGGAAAGCTTTCCGCGCACAAAGCTCTCCTAATGACCTATAAACCATATAAATATGTTCGGGAAACATTTGAGCGAAAACAACACAGTTTTGGTGGATAAAGAAAGGTGACGCCGATATGGTCACTTTTGGTCCGTAAATTTCACGGAACGCTTATCGCGCACAAAGCTCCCATTATGACCTATAAACCATATAAACATGTTTGGGACACATTTGAGCGAAAACGACATAATTTTGATGGATAAAGAAAGGTGACGCCGAAATGGTCACTTTTGGTCCGAAAATTTCACGGAAAGCTTTTCGCGCACAGAGCTCCCATTATGACCTATAAACCATATAAACATGTTTGGGACACATTTGAGCGAAAACCAAATAGTTTTTGTGGATAAAGAAAGGTGACGCCGATACGGTCACTATTGGTCCGAAAATTTCACGTAAAGTTTTACGGGCACAAAGCTCCCATTATGACATATAAACCATATAAAAATGTTTGGGAAATATTTGAGCGAAAACGACACAGTTTTGGTGGATAAAGAAAGGTGACGCCGATATGGTCACTTTTGGTCCGAAAAATTCACGGAACGCTTTTCGCGCACAAAGCTCCCATTATGACCTATAAACCATATAAACATGTTTGGGACACATTTGAGCGAAAACGACACAGTTTTTGTGGATAAAGAAAGGTGACGCCGAAATGGTCACTTTTGGTCCGAAAATTTCACGGAAAGCTTTTCGCGCACAAAGCTCACATTATGACCTATACACCATATAAACATGTTTGAGAAACATTTGAGCAAAAACAACACAGTTTTGGTGGATAAAGAAAGGTGACGCCGATATGGTCACTTTTGGTCCGAAAATTTCACGGAACGCTTTTCGCGCACAAAGCTCCCATTATGACCTATACACCGTATAAACATGTTTGGGACACATTTGAGCGAAAACCAAACAGTTTTTGTGGATAAAGAAAGGTGACGCCGATATGGTCACTTTTGGTCCGAAAATTTAACGGAAAGCTATTCGTGCACAAAGCTCCCATTATGACCTATACACCATATAAACATGTTGGGACACATTTGAGCGAAAACAACACAGTTTTTGTTGATAAAGAAAGGTACGCCGATATGGTCACTTTTGGTCCGAAAATTTCACGGAAAGCTTTTCGCGTACAAAGCTCCCAATATGACCTATAAACTATATAAACATGTTTGGGACACATTTGAGCGAAAACGACACAGTTTTGATGGATAAAGTAAGGTGACGCCGAAATGGTCACTTTTGGTCCGAAAATTTCACGGAAAGCTTTTTCGCGCACAAAGCTCTCATTATGACCCATAAACCATATAAACATGCTTGTGACACATTTGAGCGAAAACAACACAGTTTTTGTGGATAAAGAAAGGTGACGCCGATATGGTCACTTTTGGTCCGAAAATTTCACGGAAAGCTTTTCGCGCACAAAGCTCCCATTATGACCCGTAAACCATATAAACATGTTTGGGACACATTTGAGCGAAAACGACACAGTTTTGGTGGATAAAGAAAGGTGACGCCGAAATGATCACTTTTGGTCCGAAAATTTCACGGAAAGCTTTTCGCGCACAAAGCTCACATTATGACCTATACACCATATAAACATGTTTGGGACACATTTGAGCGAAAACAACACAGTTTTTGTGGATAAAGAAAGGTACGCCGATATGGTCACTTTTGGTCCGGAAATTTCACGGAAAGCTTTTCGCGCACAAAACTCCCATTATGACCTATAAACCATATAAACATGTTTGGGAAACATTTGAGCGAAAACAACACAGTTTTGGTGGATAAAGAAAGGTGACGCCGATATGGTCACTTTTGGTCCGAAAATTTCACGGAACGCTTTTCGCGCACAAAGCTCCCATTATAACCTATAAACCATATAAACATGTTTGGGACACATTTGAGCGAAAACGACACAGTTTTGATGGATAAAGAAAGGTGACGCCGAAATGGTCACTTTTGGTCGAAAAATTTCACGGAAAGCTTTTCGCACACAGAACTCCCATTATGACCTATAAACCATATAAACATGTTTGGGACACATTTGAGCGAAAACCAAACAGTGTTTGTGGATAAAGAAAGGTGACGCCGATACGGTTACTTTTGGTCCGAAAATTTCACGGAAAGTTTTACGCGCACAATGCTCTCATTATGACCTATAAACCATATAAACATGTTTGGGACACATTTGAGCGAAAATAACACAGTTTTTGTGGATAAACAAAGGTGACGCCGATATGGTCTCTTTTGGTCCGAAAATTTCACGGAAAGCTTTTCGCGCACAAAGCTCCCATTATGACCTATACACCATATAAACATGTTTGGGACACATTTGAGCGAAAACAACACAGTTTTGGTGGATAATGAAAGGTGACGCCGATATTGTCACTTTTGGTCCGAAAATTTCACGGAACGCTTTTCGCGCACAAAGCTCCCATTATGACCTATAAACCATATAAACATATTTAGGAAACATTTGAGCGAAAACAACACTTTTGGTCCGAAAATTTCACGGAACGCTTTTCGCGCACAAAGCTCTCATTATAACCTATAAACCACATAAACATGTTTGGGACACATTTGAGCGAAAACGACACAATTTTGATGGATAAAGAAAGGTGACGCCGAAATGGTCACTTTTGGTCCGAAAATTTCATGGAAAGCTTTTCGCGCACAAAGCTCCCATTATGACCTATAAACCATATAAACATGTTTGGGACACATTTGAGCGAAAACCAAACAGTTTTTGTGGATAAAGAAAGGTGACGCCGATACGGTTACTTTTGGTCCGAAAATTTCACGGAAAGTTTTACGCGCACAATGCTCCCATTATGACCTATAAACCATATAAACATGTTTTGGACACATTTGAGCGAAAATAACACAGTTTTTGTGGATAAACAAAGGTGACGCCGATATGGTCACTTTTGGTCCGAAAATTTCAAGGAATGCTTTTCGCGCACAAAGCTCACATTATGACCTATACACCATATAAACATGTTTGTGACACATTTGAGCGAAAACAACACAGTTTTTGTGGATAAAGAAATGTACGCCGATATGGTCACTTTTGGTCCGGAAATTTCACGGAAAGCTTTTCGCGCACAAAGCTCACATTATCACCTATAAACCATATAAATATGTTCGGGAAACATTTGAGCGAAAACAACACAGTTTTGGTGGATAAAGAAAGGTGACGCCGATATGGTCACTTTTGGTCCGTGAATTTCACGGAACGCTTATCGCGCACAAAGCTCCCATTATGACCTATAAACCATATAAACATGTTTGGGACACATTTGAGCGAAAACGACATAATTTTGATGGATAAAGAAAGGTGACGCCGAAATGGTCACTTTTGGACCAAAAATTTCACGGAAAGCTTTTCGCACACAGAGATCCCATTATGACCTATAAACCATATAAACATGTTTGGGACACATTTGAGCGAAAACCAAACAGTTTTTGTGGATAAAGAAAGGTGACGCCGATGCGGTCACTTTTGGTCCGAAAATTTCACGAAAAGTTTTACGCGCACAAAGCTCCCATTATGACCTATAAACCATATAAACGTGTTTGGGACACATTTGAGCGAAAATAACACAGTTTTGGTGGATAAAGAAAGGTTACGTCGATATGGTCACTTTTTGTTCGAAAATTTCACGGAAAGCTTTCCGCGCACAAAGCTCCCATTATGATCCCATAAACCATATAAACATGTTTGGGACACATTTGAGCGAAAACAACACAGTTTTGGTGGATAAAGAAAGGTGACGCCGATTTGGTCACTTTTGTTCCGAAAATTTCACGGAAAGCTTTTCACGCACAAAGCTCCCATTATGACCTATAAACCATATAAACATGTTTGGGACGCATTTGAGCGAAAATAACACAATTTTATTGGATAAAGAAAGGTGACGGCTATATGGTCAATTTTGGTCCGAAAATTTCACGGAAAGCTTTTCGCGCACAAAGCTCCCATTATGACCCATAAACCATATAAACATGTTTGGGACACATTTGAGCGATAATAACACAGTTTTTGTGGATAAACAAAGGTGACGCCGATATGGTCTCTTTTGGTCCGAAAATTTCACGGAACGCTTTTCGCGCACAAAGCTCCCATTATGACCTATAAACCATATAAACATATTTGGGAAACATTTGAGCGAAAACAACACTTTTGGTCCGAAAATTTCACGGAACGCTTTTCGCGCACAAAGCTCCCATTATAACCTATAAACCACATAAACATGTTTGGGACACATTTGAGCGAAAACGACACAATTTTGATGGATAAAGAAGGTGACGCCGAAATGGTCACTTTTGGTCCGAAAATTTCATGGAAAGCTTTTCGCGCACAAAGCTCCCATTATGACCTATAAACCATATAAACATGTTTGGGATACATTTGAGCGAAAACCAAACAGTGTTTGTGGATAAAGAAAGGTGACGCCGATACGGTTACTTTTGGTCCGAAAATTTCACGAAAAGTTTTACGCGCACAATGCTCCCATTATGACCTATAAACCGTATAAACATGTTTGGGACACATTTGAGCGAAAATAACACAGTTTTTGTGGATAAACAAAGGTGACGCCGATATGGTCTCTTTTGGTCCGAAAATTTCACGGAAAGCTTTTCGCGCACAAAGCTCCCATTATGACCTATACACCATATAAACATATTTGGGACACATTTGAGCGAAAACAACACAGTTTTGGTGGATAAAGAAAGGTGACGCCGATATGGTCACTTTTGGTCCGAAAATTTCACGGAACGCTTTTCGCGCACAAAGCTCCCATTATGACCTATAAACCATATAAACATATTTGGGAAACATTTGAGCGAAAACAACACTTTTGGTCATAAAATTTCACGGAACGCTTTTCGCGCACAAAGCTCCCATTATAACCTATAAACCACATAAACATGTTTGGGACACATTTGAGCGAAAACGACACAATTTTGATGGATAAAGGAAGGTGACGCCGAAATGGTCACTTTTGGTCCGAAAATTTCATGGAAAGCTTTTCGCGCACAAAGCTCCCATTATGACCTATAAACCATATAAACATGTTTGGGACACGTTTGAGCGAAAACCAAACAGTTTTTGTGGATAAAGAAAGGTGACGCCGATACGGTCACTTTTGGTCCGAAAATTTCACGGAAAGTTTTACGCGCACAAAGCTCTCAATATGACCTATAAACCATATAAAAATGTTTGGGACACATTTGAGCGAAAACAACACACTTTTGATGGACAATGAAAGGTGACGCCGATATGGTTACTTTTGGTCCTAAAATTTCATGGAAAGCTTTTCCCGCAGAAAGTTCCCATTATGACCCATACACCATATATACATGTTTGGGACACATTTGAGCGATAACAACACAGTTTTTGTGGATAAAGAAAGGTACGCCGATATGGTCACTTTTGGTCCGGAAATTTCACGGAAAGCTTTTCGCGCACAAAGCTCCCATTATGACCTATAAACCATATAAACATGTTTGGGAAACATTTGAGCGAAAACAACACAGTTTTGGTGGATAAAGAAAGGTGACGCCGATATGGTTACTTTTGGTCCGAAAATTTCACGGAACGCTTTTCGCGCACAAAGCTCCCATTATGATCTATAAACCATATAAACATGTTTGGGACACATTTGAGCGAAAACGACACAGTTTTGATGGATAAAGAAAGGTGACGCCGAAATGGTCACTTTTGGACCAAAAATTTCACGGAAAGCTTTTCGCACACAGAGATCCCATTATGACCTATAAACCATATAAACACGTTTGGGACACATTTGAGCGAAAACCAAACAGTTTTTGTGGATAAAGAAAGGTGACGCCGATACGGTCACTTTTGGTTCGAAAATTTCACGAAAAGTTTTACGCGCACAAAGCTCCCATTATGACCTATAAACCATATAAACGTGTTTGGGACACATTTGAGCGAAAATAACACAGTTTTTGTGGATAAACAAAGGTGACGCCGATATGGTCATTTTTGGTCCGAAATTTCACGGAACGCTTTTCGCGCACAAAGCTCCCATTATGACCCAAAAACTATATAAACATGTTTGGGACACATTTGAGCGAAAACGACACAGTTTTGATGGATAAAGAAAGGTGACGCCGATATGGTCACTTTTGGTCCGAAAATTTCACGGAAAGCTTTCCGCGCACAAAGCTCCCATTATGACCTATAAACCATATAAACATGTTTGTGACACATTTGAGCGAAAACCACACAGTTTTTGTTGATAAAGAAAGGTGACGCCAATACTTTCTCTTTTGGTCCGAAAATTTCACGGAAAGTTTTACGCGCACAAAGCTCCCATTATGACCCATAAACCATATAAACATGTTTGGGACAAATTTCAGCGAAAATATCACAGTTTTTGTGGATAAACAAAGGTGACGCCGATATGGTCACTTTTGGTCCGGAAATTTCACGGAAAGCTTTTCGCGCACAAAGCTCCCATTATGACCTATAAACCATATAAACATGTTTGGGACACATTTGAGCGAAAACCAAACAGTTTTTGTGGATAAAGAAAGGTGACGCCGATACGGTCACTTTTGGTCCGAAAATTTCACGGAAAGTTTTACGCGCATAAAGCTCTCATTATGACCTATAAACCATATAAAAATGTTTGGGACACATTTGAGCGAAAACAACACACTTTTGATGGACAATGAAAGGTGACGCCGATATGGTTACTTTTGGTCCTAAAATTTCATGGAAAGCTTTTCCCGCAGAAAGTTCCCATTATGACCTATACACCATATATACATGTTTGGGACACATTTGAGCGATAACAACACAGTTTTTGTGGATAAAGAAAGGTACGCCGATATGGTCAATTTTGGTCCGGAAATTTCACGGAAAGCTTTTCGCGCACAAAGCACCCATTATGACCTATAAACCATATAAACATGTTTGGGAAACATTTGAGCGAAAACCACACAGTTTTTGTTGATAAAGAAAGGTGACGCAAATACTGTCACTTTTGGTCCGAAAATTTCACGGAAAGTTTTACGCGCACAAAGCTCCAATAACCTATAAACCATATAAACATGTTTGGGACACATTTGAGCAAAAACAACACAGTTTTTGTGGATGAAGAAAGGTGTCGCCGATTTGATCACTTTTGGTCCGGAAATATACAATTTTTTATGACCTATAAACCATATAAACATGTTTGGGACACATTTGAGCAAAAACAACACAGTTTTTGTGGATAAAGAAAGGTGGCGCCGATATGGTCACTTTTGGTCCGAAAATTTCACGGAACGCTTTTCACGCACATAGCTCCCATTATGACCTATAAACCATATAAACATGTTTGGGACACATTTGAGCGAAAACCAAACAGTTTTTGTGGATAAAGAAAGGTGACGCTGATGCGGTCACTTTTGGTCCGAAAATTTCACGGAATGTTTTACGTGCACAAAGCTCCCATTATGACCAATAAACCATATAAACATGTTTGGGACACATTTGAGCGAAAATAACACAGTTTTTGTGGATAAACAAAGGTGACGCCGATATGGTCTCTTTTGGTCCGAAAATTTCACGGAACGCTTTTCGCGCACAAAGCTCCCATTATGACCTATAAACCATATAAACATATTTGGGAAACATTTGAGCGAAAACAACACTTTTGGTCCGAAAATTTCACGGAACGCTTTTCGCGCACAAAGCTCCCATTATAACCTATAAACCACATAAACATGTTTGGGACACATTTGAGCGAAAACGACACAATTTTGATGGATAAAGAAGGTGACGCCGAAATGGTCACTTTTGGTCCGAAAATTTCATGGAAAGCTTTTCGCGCACAAAGCTCCCATTATAACCTATAAACCACATAAACATGTTTGGGACACATTTGAGCGAAAATAACACAGTTTTTGTGGATAAACAAAGGTGACGCCGATATGGTCTCTTTTGGTCCGAAAATTTCACGGAAAGCTTTTCGCGCACAAAGCTCCCATTATGACCTATACACCATATAAACATATTTGGGACACATTTGAGCGAAAACAACACAGTTTTGGTGGATAAAGAAAGGTGACGCCGATATGGTCACTTTTGGTCCGAAAATTTCACGGAACGCTTTTCGCGCACAAAGCTCCCATTATGACCTATAAACCATATAAACATATTTGGGAAACATTTGAGCGAAAACAACACTTTTGGTCATAAAATTTCACGGAACGCTTTTCGCGCACAAAGCTCCCATTATAACCTATAAACCACATAAACATGTTTGGGACACATTTGAGCGAAAACGACACAATTTTGATGGATAAAGGAAGGTGACGCCGAAATGGTCACTTTTGGTCCGAAAATTTCATGGAAAGCTTTTCGCGCACAAAGCTCCCATTATGACCTATAAACCATATAAACATGTTTGGGACACATTTGAGCGAAAACCAAACAGTTTTTGTGGATAAAGAAAGGTGACGCCGATACGGTCACTTTTGGTCCGAAAATTTCACGGAAAGTTTTACGCGCACAAAGCTCTCAATATGACCTATAAACCATATAAAAATGTTTGGGACACATTTGAGCGAAAACAACACACTTTTGATGGACAATGAAAGGTGACGCCGATATGGTTACTTTTGGTCCTAAAATTTCATGGAAAGCTTTTCCCGCAGAAAGTTCCCATTATGACCCATACACCATATATACATGTTTGGGACACATTTGAGCGATAACAACACAGTTTTTGTGGATAAAGAAAGGTACGCCGATATGGTCACTTTTGGTCCGGAAATTTCACGGAAAGCTTTTCGCGCACAAAGCTCCCATTATGACCTATAAACCATATAAACATGTTTGGGAAACATTTGAGCGAAAACAACACAGTTTTGGTGGATAAAGAAAGGTGACGCCGATATGGTTACTTTTGGTCCGAAAATTTCACGGAACGCTTTTCGCGCACAAAGCTCCCATTATGACCTATAAACCATATAAACATGTTTGGGACACATTTGAGCGAAAACGACACAGTTTTGATGGATAAAGAAAGGTGACGCCGAAATGGTCACTTTTGGACCAAAAATTTCACGGAAAGCTTTTCGCACACAGAGATCCCATTATGACCTATAAACCATATAAACACGTTTGGGACACATTTGAGCGAAAACCAAACAGTTTTTGTGGATAAAGAAAGGTGACGCCGATACGGTCACTTTTGGTTCGAAAATTTCACGAAAAGTTTTACGCGCACAAAGCTCCCATTATGACCTATAAACCATATAAACGTGTTTGGGACACATTTGAGCGAAAATAACACAGTTTTTGTGGATAAACAAAGGTGACGCCGATATGGTCATTTTTGGTCCGAAATTTCACGGAACGCTTTTCGCGCACAAAGCTCCCATTATGACCCAAAAACTATATAAACATGTTTGGGACACATTTGAGCGAAAACGACACAGTTTTGATGGATAAAGAAAGGTGACGCCGATATGGTCACTTTTGGTCCGAAAATTTCACGGAAAGCTTTCCGCGCACAAAGCTCCCATTATGACCTATAAACCATATAAACATGTTTGTGACACATTTGAGCGAAAACCACACAGTTTTTGTTGATAAAGAAAGGTGACGCCAATACTGTCACTTTTGGTCCGAAAATTTCACGGAAAGTTTTACGCGCACAAAGCTCCCATTATGACCCATAAACCATATAAACATGTTTGGGACAAATTTCAGCGAAAATATCACAGTTTTTGTGGATAAACAAAGGTGACGCCGATATGGTCACTTTTGGTCCGGAAATTTCACGGAAAGCTTTTCGCGCACAAAGCTCCCAATATGACCTATAAACCATATAAACATGTTTGGGACACATTTGAGCGAAAACCAAACAGTTTTTGTGGATAAAGAAAGGTGACGCCGATACGGTCACTTTTGGTTCGAAAATTTCACGGAAAGTTTTACGCGCATAAAGCTCTCATTATGACCTATAAACCATATAAAAATGTTTGGGACACATTTGAGCGAAAACAACACACTTTTGATGGACAATGAAAGGTGACGCCGATATGGTTACTTTTGGTCCTAAAATTTCATGGAAAGCTTTTCCTGCAGAAAGTTCCCATTATGACCTATACACCATATATACATGTTTGGGACACATTTGAGCGATAACAACACAATTTTTGTGGATAAAGAAAGGTACGCCGATATGGTCAATTTTGGTCCGGAAATTTCACGGAAAGCTTTTCGCGCACAAAGCACCCATTATGACCTATAAACCATATAAACATGTTTGGGAAACATTTGAGCGAAAACCACACAGTTTTTGTTGATAAAGAAAGGTGACGCCAATACTGTCACTTTTGGTCCGAAAATTTCACGGAAAGTTTTACGCGCACAAAGCTCCAATAACCTATAAACCATATAAACATGTTTGGGACACATTTGAGCAAAAACAACACAGTTTTTGTGGATGAAGAAAGGTGTCGCCGATTTGATCACTTTTGGTCCGGAAATATACAATTTTTTATGACCTATAAACCATATAAACATGTTTGGGACACATTTGAGCAAAAACAACACAGTTTTTGTGGATAAAGAAAGGTGGCGCCGATATGGTCACTTTTGGTCCGAAAATTTCACGGAACGCTTTTCACGCACATAGCTCCCATTATGACCTATAAACCATATAAACATGTTTGGGACACATTTGAGCGAAAACCAAACAGTTTTTGTGGATAAAGAAAGGTGACGCTGATGCGGTCACTTTTGGTCCGAAAATTTCACGGAATGTTTTACGTGCACAAAGCTCCCATTATGACCAATAAACCATATAAACATGTTTGGGACACATTTGAGCAAAAACAACACAGTTTTTGTGGATGAAGAAAGGTGTCGCCGATTTGATCACTTTTGGTCCGGAAATATACAATTTTTTATGACCTATAAACCATATAAACATGTTTGGGACACATTTGAGCAAAAACAACACAGTTTTTATGGATAAAGAAAGGTGGCGCCGATATGGTCACTTTTGGTCCGAAAAATTCACGGAACGCTTTTCACGCACATAGCTCCCATTATGACCTATAAACCATATAAACATGTTTGGGACACATTTGAGCGAAAACCAAACAGTTTTTGTGGATAAAGAAAGGTGACGCTGATGCGGTCACTTTTGGTCCGAAAATTTCACGGACTGTTTTACGTGCACAAAGCTCCCATTATGACCAATAAACCATATAAACATGTTTGGGACACATTTGAGCGAAAATAACACAGTTTTTGTGGATAAACAAAGGTGACGCCGATATGGTCATTTTTGGTCCGAAATTTCACGGAAAGTTTTACGCGCACAAAGCTCCCATTATGACCAATAAACGATATAAACATGTTTGGGACACATTTGAGCGAAAATAACACAGTTTTTGTGGATAAACAAAGGTGACGCCGATATGGTCTCTTTTGGTCCGAAAATTTCACGGAACGCTTTTCGCGCACAAAGCTCCCATTATGACCTATAAACCATATAAACATATTTGGGAAACATTTGAGCGAAAACAACACTTTTGGTCCGAAAATTTCACGGAACGCTTTTCGCGCACAAAGCTCCCATTATAACCTATAAACCACATAAACATGTTTGGGACACATTTGAGCGAAAACGACACAATTTTGATGGATAAAGAAGGTGACGCCGAAATGGTCACTTTTGGTCCGAAAATTTCATGGAAAGCTTTTCGCGCACAAAGCTCCCATTATAACCTATAAACCACATAAACATGTTTGGGACACATTTGAGCGAAAATAACACAGTTTTTGTGGATAAACAAAGGTGACGCCGATATGGTCTCTTTTGGTCCGAAAATTTCACGGAAAGCTTTTCGCGCACAAAGCTCCCATTATGACCTATACACCATATAAACATATTTGGGACACATTTGAGCGAAAACAACACAGTTTTGGTGGATAAAGAAAGGTGACGCCGATATGGTCACTTTTGGTCCGAAAATTTCACGGAACGCTTTTCGCGCACAAAGCTCCCATTATGACCTATAAACCATATAAACATATTTGGGAAACATTTGAGCGAAAACAACACTTTTGGTCATAAAATTTCACGGAACGCTTTTCGCGCACAAAGCTCCCATTATAACCTATAAACCACATAAACATGTTTGGGACACATTTGAGCGAAAACGACACAATTTTGATGGATAAAGGAAGGTGACGCCGAAATGGTCACTTTTGGTCCGAAAATTTCATGGAAAGCTTTTCGCGCACAAAGCTCCCATTATGACCTATAAACCATATAAACATGTTTGGGACACATTTGAGCGAAAACCAAACAGTTTTTGTGGATAAAGAAAGGTGACGCCGATACGGTCACTTTTGGTCCGAAAATTTCACGGAAAGTTTTACGCGCACAAAGCTCTCAATATGACCTATAAACCATATAAAAATGTTTGGGACACATTTGAGCGAAAACAACACACTTTTGATGGACAATGAAAGGTGACGCCGATATGGTTACTTTTGGTCCTAAAATTTCATGGAAAGCTTTTCCCGCAGAAAGTTCCCATTATGACCCATACACCATATATACATGTTTGGGACACATTTGAGCGATAACAACACAGTTTTTGTGGATAAAGAAAGGTACGCCGATATGGTCACTTTTGGTCCGGAAATTTCACGGAAAGCTTTTCGCGCACAAAGCTCCCATTATGACCTATAAACCATATAAACATGTTTGGGAAACATTTGAGCGAAAACAACACAGTTTTGGTGGATAAAGAAAGGTGACGCCGATATGGTTACTTTTGGTCCGAAAATTTCACGGAACGCTTTTCGCGCACAAAGCTCCCATTATGACCTATAAACCATATAAACATGTTTGGGACACATTTGAGCGAAAACGACACAGTTTTGATGGATAAAGAAAGGTGACGCCGAAATGGTCACTTTTGGACCAAAAATTTCACGGAAAGCTTTTCGCACACAGAGATCCCATTATGACCTATAAACCATATAAACACGTTTGGGACACATTTGAGCGAAAACCAAACAGTTTTTGTGGATAAAGAAAGGTGACGCCGATACGGTCACTTTTGGTTCGAAAATTTCACGAAAAGTTTTACGCGCACAAAGCTCCCATTATGACCTATAAACCATATAAACGTGTTTGGGACACATTTGAGCGAAAATAACACAGTTTTTGTGGATAAACAAAGGTGACGCCGATATGGTCATTTTTGGTCCGAAATTTCACGGAACGCTTTTCGCGCACAAAGCTCCCATTATGACCCAAAAACTATATAAACATGTTTGGGACACATTTGAGCGAAAACGACACAGTTTTGATGGATAAAGAAAGGTGACGCCGATATGGTCACTTTTGGTCCGAAAATTTCACGGAAAGCTTTCCGCGCACAAAGCTCCCATTATGACCTATAAACCATATAAACATGTTTGTGACACATTTGAGCGAAAACCACACAGTTTTTGTTGATAAAGAAAGGTGACGCCAATACTGTCACTTTTGGTCCGAAAATTTCACGGAAAGTTTTACGCGCACAAAGCTCCCATTATGACCCATAAACCATATAAACATGTTTGGGACAAATTTCAGCGAAAATATCACAGTTTTTGTGGATAAACAAAGGTGACGCCGATATGGTCACTTTTGGTCCGGAAATTTCACGGAAAGCTTTTCGCGCACAAAGCTCCCAATATGACCTATAAACCATATAAACATGTTTGGGACACATTTGAGCGAAAACCAAACAGTTTTTGTGGATAAAGAAAGGTGACGCCGATACGGTCACTTTTGGTTCGAAAATTTCACGGAAAGTTTTACGCGCATAAAGCTCTCATTATGACCTATAAACCATATAAAAATGTTTGGGACACATTTGAGCGAAAACAACACACTTTTGATGGACAATGAAAGGTGACGCCGATATGGTTACTTTTGGTCCTAAAATTTCATGGAAAGCTTTTCCTGCAGAAAGTTCCCATTATGACCTATACACCATATATACATGTTTGGGACACATTTGAGCGATAACAACACAATTTTTGTGGATAAAGAAAGGTACGCCGATATGGTCAATTTTGGTCCGGAAATTTCACGGAAAGCTTTTCGCGCACAAAGCACCCATTATGACCTATAAACCATATAAACATGTTTGGGAAACATTTGAGCGAAAACCACACAGTTTTTGTTGATAAAGAAAGGTGACGCCAATACTGTCACTTTTGGTCCGAAAATTTCACGGAAAGTTTTACGCGCACAAAGCTCCAATAACCTATAAACCATATAAACATGTTTGGGACACATTTGAGCAAAAACAACACAGTTTTTGTGGATGAAGAAAGGTGTCGCCGATTTGATCACTTTTGGTCCGGAAATATACAATTTTTTATGACCTATAAACCATATAAACATGTTTGGGACACATTTGAGCAAAAACAACACAGTTTTTGTGGATAAAGAAAGGTGGCGCCGATATGGTCACTTTTGGTCCGAAAATTTCACGGAACGCTTTTCACGCACATAGCTCCCATTATGACCTATAAACCATATAAACATGTTTGGGACACATTTGAGCGAAAACCAAACAGTTTTTGTGGATAAAGAAAGGTGACGCCGATACGGTCACTTTTGGTTCGAAAATTTCACGAAAAGTTTTACGCGCATAAAGCTCTCATTATGACCTATAAACCATATAAAAATGTTTGGGACACATTTGAGCGAAAACAACACACTTTTGATGGACAATGAAAGGTGACGCCGATATGGTTACTTTTGGTCCTAAAATTTCATGGAAAGCTTTTCCTGCAGAAAGTTCCCATTATGACCTATACACCATATATACATGTTTGGGACACATTTGAGCGATAACAACACAATTTTTGTGGATAAAGAAAGGTACGCCGATATGGTCAATTTTGGTCCGGAAATTTCACGGAAAGCTTTTCGCGCACAAAGCACCCATTATGACCTATAAACCATATAAACATGTTTGGGAAACATTTGAGCGAAAACCACACAGTTTTTGTTGATAAAGAAAGGTGACGCCAATACTGTCACTTTTGGTCCGAAAATTTCACGGAAAGTTTTACGCGCACAAAGCTCCAATAACCTATAAACCATATAAACATGTTTGGGACACATTTGAGCAAAAACAACACAGTTTTTGTGGATGAAGAAAGGTGTCGCCGATTTGATCACTTTTGGTCCGGAAATATAAAATTTTTTATGACCTATAAACCATATAAACATGTTTGGGACACATTTGAGCAAAAACAACACAGTTTTTGTGGATAAAGAAAGGTGGCGCCGATATGGTCACTTTTGGTCCGAAAATTTCACGGAACGCTTTTCACGCACATAGCTCCCATTATGACCTATAAACCATATAAACATGTTTGGGACACATTTGAGCGAAAACCAAACAGTTTTTGTGGATAAAGAAAGGTGACGCTGATGCGGTCACTTTTGGTCCGAAAATTTCACGGAATGTTTTACGTGCACAAAGCTCCCATTATGACCAATAAACCATATAAACATGTTTGGGACACATTTGAGCAAAAACAACACAGTTTTTGTGGATGAAGAAAGGTGTCGCCGATTTGATCACTTTTGGTCCGGAAATATACAATTTTTTATGACCTATAAACCATATAAACATGTTTGGGACACATTTGAGCAAAAACAACACAGTTTTTATGGATAAAGAAAGGTGGCGCCGATATGGTCACTTTTGGTCCGAAAAATTCACGGAACGCTTTTCACGCACATAGCTCCCATTATGACCTATAAACCATATAAACATGTTTGGGACACATTTGAGCGAAAACCAAACAGTTTTTGTGGATAAAGAAAGGTGACGCTGATGCGGTCACTTTTGGTCCGAAAATTTCACGGACTGTTTTACGTGCACAAAGCTCCCATTATGACCAATAAACCATATAAACATGTTTGGGACACATTTGAGCGAAAATAACACAGTTTTTGTGGATAAACAAAGGTGACGCCGATATGGTCATTTTTGGTCCGAAATTTCACGGAAAGTTTTACGCGCACAAAGCTCCCATTATGACCAATAAACGATATAAACATGTTTGGGACAGATTTGAGCGAAAATAACACAGTTTTTGTGGATAAACAAAGGTGACGCCGATATGGTCTCTTTTGGTCCGAAAATTTCACGGAACGCTTTTCGCGCACAAAGCTCCCATTATGACCTATAAACCATATAAACATATTTGGGAAACATTTGAGCGAAAACAACACTTTTGGTCCGAAAATTTCACGGAACGCTTTTCGCGCACAAAGCTCACATTATAACCTATAAACCACATAAACATGTTTGGGACACATTTGAGCGAAAACGACACAATTTTGATGGATAAAGAAGGTGACGCCGAAATGGTCACTTTTGGTCCGAAAATTTCATGGAATGCTTTTCGCGCACATAGCTCCCATTATGACCTATAAACCATATAAACATGTATGGGACACATTTGAGCGAAAACCAAACAGTGTTTGTGGATAAAGAAAGGTGACGCCGATACGGTTACTTTTGGTCCGAAAATTTCACGGAAAGTTTTACGCGCACAATGCTCCCATTATGACCTATAAACCATATAAACATGTTTGGGACGCATTTGAGCGAAAATAACACAATTTTATTGGATAAAGAAAGGTGAAGCCTATATGGTCACTTTTGGTCCGAAAATTTCACGGAAAGCTTTTCGCGCACAAAGCTCCCATTATGACACATAAACCATATAAACATGTTTGGGATAAATTTCAGCGAAAATATCACAGTTTTTGTGGATAAACAAAGGTGACGCCGATATGGTCACTTTTGGTCCGGAAATTTCACGGAAAGCTTTTCGCGCACAAAGCACCCATTATGTCCTATAAACCATATAAACATGTTTGGGAAACATTTGAGCGAAAACAACACAGTTTTGGTGGATAAAGAAAGGTGACGCCGATATGGTCACTTTTGGTCCGAAAATTTCACGGAACGCTTTTCGCGCACAAAGCTCCCATTATGACCCAAAAACTATATAAACATGTTTGGGACACATTTGAGCGAAAACGACAAAGTTTTGCTGGATAAAGAAAGGTGACGCCGATATGGTCACTTTTGGTCCGAAAATTTCACGGAAAGCTTTCCGCGCACAAAGCTCCCATTATGACCTATAAACCATATAAACATGTTTGGGACACATTTGAGCGAAAACCACACAGTTTTTGTTGATAAAGAAAGGTGACGCCAATACTGTCACTTTTGGTCCGAAAATTTTACGGAAAGTTTTACGCGCACAAAGCTCCCATTATGACCCATAAACCATATAAACATGTTTGGGACAAATTTCAGCGAAAATATCACAGTTTTTGTGGATAAGCAAAGGTGACGCCGATATGGTCACTTTTGGTCCGGAAATTTCACGGAAAGCTTTTCGCGCACAAAGCTCCCATTATGACCTATAAACCATATAAACATGTTTGGGACACATTTGAGCGAAAACCAAACAGTTTTTGTGGATAAAGAAAGGTGACGCCGATACGGTCACTTTTGGTCCGAAAATTTCACGGAAAGTTTTACGCGCATAAAGCTCTCATTATGACCTATAAACCATATAAAAATGTTTGGGACACATTTGAGCGAAAACAACACACTTTTGATGGACAATGAAAGGTGACGCCGATATGGTTACTTTTGGTCCTAAAATTTCATGGAAAGCTTTTCCCGCAGAAAGTTCCCATTATGACCTATACACCATATATACATGTTTGGGACACATTTGAGCGATAACAACACAGTTTTTGTGGATAAAGAAAGGTACGCCGATATGGTCAATTTTGGTCCGGAAATTTCACGGAAAGCTTTTCGCGCACAAAGCACCCATTATGACCTATAAACCATATAAACATGTTTGGGAAACATTTGAGCGAAAACCACACAGTTTTTGTTGATAAAGAAAGGTGACGCCAATACTGTCACTTTTGGTCCGAAAATTTCACGGAAAGTTTTACGCGCACAAAGCTCCCATTATGACCCATAAACCATATAAACATGTTTGGGACAAATTTCAGCGAAAATATCACAGTTTTTGTGGATAAACAAAGGTGACGCCGATATGGTCACTTTTGGTCCGGAAATTTCACGGAAAGCTTTTCGCGCACAAAGCTCCCATTATGACCTATAAACCATATAAACATGTTTGGGACACATTTGAGCGAAAACCAAACAGTTTTTGTGGATAAAGAAAGGTGACGCCGATACGGTCACTTTTGGTCCGAAAATTTCACGGAAAGTTTTACGCGCATAAAGCTCTCATTATGACCTATAAACCATATAAAAATGTTTGGGACACATTTGAGCGAAAACAACACACTTTTGATGGACAATGAAAGGTGACGCCGATATGGTTACTTTTGGTCCTAAAATTTCATGGAAAGCTTTTCCCGCAGAAAGTTCCCATTATGACCTATACACCATATATACATGTTTGGGACACATTTGAGCGATAACAACACAGTTTTTGTGGATAAAGAAAGGTACGCCGATATGGTCAATTTTGGTCCGGAAATTTCACGGAAAGCTTTTCGCGCACAAAGCACCCATTATGACCTATAAACCATATAAACATGTTTGGGAAACATTTGAGCGAAAACCACACAGTTTTTGTTGATAAAGAAAGGTGACGCCAATACTGTCACTTTTGGTCCGAAAATTTCACGGAAAGTTTTACGCGCACAAAGCTCCAATAACCTATAAACCATATAAACATGTTTGGGACACATTTGAGCAAAAACAACACAGTTTTTGTGGATGAAGAAAGGTGTCGCCGATTTGATCACTTTTGGTCCGGAAATATACAATTTTTTATTACCTATAAACCATATAAACATGTTTGGGACACATTTGAGCAAAAAACAACACAGTTTTTGTGGATAAAGAAAGGTGACGCCGATATGGTCACTTTTGGTCCGAAAATTTCACGGAACGCTTTTCACGCACATAGCTCCCATTATGACCTATAAACCATATAAACATGTTTGGGACACATTTGAGCGAAAACCAAACAGTGTTTGTGGATAAAGAAAGGTGACGCCGATACGGTTACTTTTGGTCCGAAAATTTCACGGAAAGTTTTACGCGCACAATGCTCCCATTATGACCTATAAACCATATAAACATGTTTGGGACGCATTTGAGCGAAAATAACACAATTTTATTGGATAAAGAAAGGTGACGCCTATATGGTCACTTTTGGTCCGAAAATTTCACGGAATGCTTTTCGCGCACAAAGCTCCCATTATGACACATAAACCATATAAACATGTTTGGGATAAATTTCAGCGAAAATATCACAGTTTTTTTGGATAAACAAAGGTGACGCCGATATGGTCACTTTTGGTCCGGAAATTTCACGGAAAGCTTTTCGCGCACAAAGCACCCATTATGTCCTATAAACCATATAAACATGTTTGGGAAACATTTGAGCGAAAACAACACAGTTTTGGTGGATAAAGAAAGGTGACGCCGATATGGTCACTTTTGGTCCGAAAATTTCACGGAACGCTTTTCGCGCACAAAGCTCCCATTATGACCCAAAAACTATATAAACATGTTTGGGACACATTTGAGCGAAAACGACAAAGTTTTGCTGGATAAAGAAAGGTGACGCCGATATGGTCACTTTTGGTCCGAAAATTTCACGGAAAGCTTTCCGCGCACAAAGCTCCCATTATGACCTATAAACCATATAAACATGTTTGGGACACATTTGAGCGAAAACCACACAGTTTTTGTTGATAAAGAAAGGTGACGCCAATACTGTCACTTTTGGTCCGAAAATTTTACGGAAAGTTTTACGCGCACAAAGCTCCCATTATGACCCATAAACCATATAAACATGTTTGGGACAAATTTCAGCGAAAATATCACAGTTTTTGTGGATAAGCAAAGGTGACGCCGATATGGTCACTTTTGGTCCGGAAATTTCACGGAAAGCTTTTCGCGCACAAAGCTCCCATTATGACCTATAAACCATATAAACATGTTTGGGACACATTTGAGCGAAAACCAAACAGTTTTTGTGGATAAAGAAAGGTGACGCCGATACGGTCACTTTTGGTCCGAAAATTTCACGGAAAGTTTTACGCGCATAAAGCTCTCATTATGACCTATAAACCATATAAAAATGTTTGGGACACATTTGAGCGAAAACAACACACTTTTGATGGACAATGAAAGGTGACGCCGATATGGTTACTTTTGGTCCTAAAATTTCATGGAAAGCTTTTCCCGCAGAAAGTTCCCATTATGACCTATACACCATATATACATGTTTGGGACACATTTGAGCGATAACAACACAGTTTTTGTGGATAAAGAAAGGTACGCCGATATGGTCAATTTTGGTCCGGAAATTTCACGGAAAGCTTTTCGCGCACAAAGCACCCATTATGACCTATAAACCATATAAAAATGTTTGGGAAACATTTGAGCGAAAACCACACAGTTTTTGTTGATAAAGAAAGGTGACGCCAATACTGTCACTTTTGGTCCGAAAATTTCACGGAAAGTTTTACGCGCACAAAGCTCCCATTATGACCCATAAACCATATAAACATGTTTGGGACAAATTTCAGCGAAAATATCACAGTTTTTGTGGATAAACAAAGGTGACGCCGATATGGTCACTTTTGGTCCGGAAATTTCACGGAAAGCTTTTCGCGCACAAAGCTCCCATTATGACCTATAAACCATATAAACATGTTTGGGACACATTTGAGCGAAAACCAAACAGTTTTTGTGGATAAAGAAAGGTTACGCCGATACGGTCACTTTTGGTCCGAAAATTTCACGGAAAGTTTTACGCGCATAAAGCTCTCATTATGACCTATAAACCATATAAAAATGTTTGGGACACATTTGAGCGAAAACAACACACTTTTGATGGACAATGAAAGGTGACGCCGATATGGTTACTTTTGGTCCTAAAATTTCATGGAAAGCTTTTCCCGCAGAAAGTTCCCATTATGACCTATACACCATATATACATGTTTGGGACACATTTGAGCGATAACAACACAGTTTTTGTGGATAAAGAAAGGTACGCCGATATGGTCAATTTTGGTCCGGAAATTTCACGGAAAGCTTTTCGCGCACAAAGCACCCATTATGACCTATAAACCATATAAACATGTTTGGGAAACATTTGAGCGAAAACCACACAGTTTTTGTTGATAAAGAAAGGTGACGCCAATACTGTCACTTTTGGTCCGAAAATTTCACGGAAAGTTTTACGCGCACAAAGCTCCAATAACCTATAAACCATATAAACATGTTTGGGACACATTTGAGCAAAAACAACACAGTTTTTGTGGATGAAGAAAGGTGTCGCCGATTTGATCACTTTTGGTCCGGAAATATACAATTTTTTATTACCTATAAACCATATAAACATGTTTGGGACACATTTGAGCAAAAACAACACAGTTTTTGTGGATAAAGAAAGGTGACGCCGATATGGTCACTTTTGGTCCGAAAATTTCACGGAACGCTTTTCACGCACATAGCTCCCATTATGACCTATAAACCATATAAACATGTTTGGGACACATTTGAGCGAAAACCAAACAGTTTTTGTGGATAAAGAAAGGTGACGCTGATGCGGTCACTTTTGGTCCGAAAATTTCACGGAATGTTTTACGCGCACAAAGCTCCCATTATGACCAATAAACCATATAAACATGTTTGGGACACATTTGAGCGAAAATAACACAGTTTTTGTGGATAAACAAAGGTGACGCCGATATGGTCTCTTTTGGTCCGAAAATTTCACGGAACGCTTTTCGCGCACAAAGCTCCCATTATGACCTATAAACCATATAAACATATTTGGGAAACATTTGAGGGAAAACAACACTTTTGGTCCGAAAATTTCACGGAACGCTTTTCGCGCACAAAGCTCCCATTATAACCTATAAACCACATAAACATGTTTGGGACACATTTGAGCGAAAACGACACAATTTTGATGGATAAAGAAGGTGACGCCGAAATGGTCACTTTTGGTCCGAAAATTTCATGGAAAGCTTTCCGCGCACAAAGCTCCCATTATGACCTATAAACCATATAAACATGTTTGGGACACATTTGAGCGAAAACCAAACAGTGTTTGTGGATAAAGAAAGGTGACGCCGATACAGTTACTTTTGGTCCGAAAATTTCACGGAAAGTTTTACACGCACAATGCTCCCATTATGACCTATAAACCATATAAACATGTTTGGGACACATTTGAGCGAAAACCAAACAGTTTTTGTGGATAAAGAAAGGTGACCCTGATGCGGTCACTTTTGTTCCGAAAATTTCACGGAAAGTTTTACGCGCACAAAGCTCCCATTATGACCAATAAACGATATAAACATGTTTGGGACACATTTGAGCGAAAATAACACAGTTTTTGTGGATAAACAAAGGTGACGCCGATATGGTCTCTTTTGGTCCGAAAATTTCACGGAACGCTTTTCGCGCACAAAGCTCCCATTATGACCTATAAACCATATAAACATATTTGGGAAACATTTGAGCGAAAACAACACTTTTGGTCCGAAAATTTCACGGAACGCTTTTCGCGCACAAAGCTCCCATTATAACCTATAAACCACATAAACATGTTTGGGACACATTTGAGCGAAAACGACACAATTTTGATGGATAAAGAAGGTGACGCCGAAATGGTCACTTTTGGTCCGAAAATTTCATGGAATGCTTTTCGCGCACAAAGCTCCCATTATGACCTATAAACCATATAAACATGTTTGGGACACATTTGAGCGAAAACCAAACAGTGTTTGTGGATAAAGAAAGGTGACGCCGATACGGTTACTTTTGGTCCGAAAATTTCACGGAAAGTTTTACGCGCACAATGCTCCCATTATGACCTATAAACCATATAAACATGTTTGGGACGCATTTGAGCGAAAATAACACAATTTTATTGGATAAAGAAAGGTGACGCCTATATGGTCACTTTTGGTCCGAAAATTTCACGGAAAGCTTTTCGCGCACAAAGCTCCCATTATGACCCATAAACCATATAAACATGTTTGGGATAAATTTCAGCGAAAATATCACAGTTTTTGTGGATAAACAAAGGTGACGCCGATATGGTCACTTTTGGTCCGGAAATTTCACGGAAAGCTTTTCGCGCACAAAGAACCCATTATGACCTATAAACCATATAAACATGTTTGGGAAACATTTGAGCGAAAACAACACAGTTTTGGTGGATAAAGAAAGGTGACGCCGATATGGTCACTTTTGGTCCGAAAATTTCACGGAACGCTTTTCGCGCACAAAGCTCCCATTATGACCCAAAAACTATATAAACATGTTTGGGACACATTTGAGCGAAAACGACAAAGTTTTGCTGGATAAAGAAAGGTGACGCCGATATGGTCACTTTTGGTCCGAAAATTTCACGGAAAGCTTTCCGCGCACAAAGCTCCCATTATGACCTATAAACCATATAAACATGTTTGGGAAACATTTGAGCGAAAACAACACAGTTTTGGTGGATAAAGAAAGGTGACGCCGATATGGTCACTTTTGGTCCGAAAATTTCACGGAACGCTTTTCGCGCACAAAGCTCCCATTATGACCCAAAAACTATATAAACATGTTTGGGACACATTTGAGCGAAAACGACAAAGTTTTGCTGGATAAAGAAAGGTGACGCCAATACTGTCACTTTTGGTCCGAAAATTTCACGGAAATTTTTACGCGCACAAAGCTCCTATGACCTATAAACCATATAAACATGTTTGGGACACATTTGAGCAAAAACAACACAGTTTTTGTGGATAAAGAAAGGTGTCGCCGATATGGTCACTTTTGGTCCGGAAATTTCACGGAAAGCTTTTCGCGCACAAAGCTCCTATTATGACCTATAAACCATATAAACATGTTTGGGACACATTTCAGAAAAAACCACGCAGTTTCTGTGGATAAACAAAGGTGACGCCGATATGGTCACTTTTGGTCCGAAAATTTCACGGAAAGCTTTCCGCGCACAAAGCTCCCATTATGACCTATAAACCATATAAACATGTTTGTGACACATTTGAGCGAAAACCACACAGTTTTTGTTGATAAAGAAAGGTGACGCCAATACTGTCACTTTTGTCCCGAAAATTTTACGAAAAGTTTTACGCGCACAAAGCTCCCATAACCTATAAACCATATAAACATGTTTGGGACACATTTGAGCAAAAACAACACAGTTTTTGTGGATAAAGAAAGGTGTCGCCGATTTGCTCACTTTTGGTCCGGAAATATACAATTTTTTATGACCTATAAACCATATAAACATGTTTGGGACACATTTGAGCAAAAACAACACAGTTTTTGTGGATAAAGAAAGGTGACGCCGATATGGTCACTTTTGGTCCGAAAATTTCACGGAACGCTTTTCACGCACATAGCTCCCATTATGACCTATAAACCATATAAACATGTTTGGGACACATTTGAGCGAAAACTAAACAGTTTTTGTGGATAAAGAAAGGTGACGCTGATGCGGTCACTTTTGGTCCGAAAATATCACGGAAAGTTTTACGCGCACAAAGCTCCCATTATGACCAATAAACCATATAAACATGTTTGGGACACATTTGAGCGAAAATAACACAGTTTTTGTGGATAAACAAAGGTGACGCCGATATGGTCTCTTTTGGTCCGAAAATTTCACGGAACGCTTTTCACGCACATAGCTCCCATTATGACCTATAAACCATATAAACATGTTTGGGACACATTTGAGCGAAAACCAAACTGTTTTTGTGGATAAAGAAAGGTGACGCTGATGCGGTCACTTTTGGTCCGAAAATTTCACGTAAAGTTTTACGCGCACAAAGCTCCCATTATGACCAATAAACCATATAAACATGTTTGGGACACATTTGAGCGAAAATAACACAGTTTTTGTGGATAAACAAAGGTGACGCCGATATGGTCTCTTTTGGTCCGAAAATTTCACGGAACGCTTTTCGCGCACAAAGCTCCCATTATGACCTATAAACCATATAAACATATTTGGGAAACATTTGTGCGAAAACAACACTTTTGGTCCGAAAATTTCAAGGAACGCTTTTCGCGCACAAAGCTCCCATTATAACCTATAAACCACATAAACATGTTTGGGACACATTTGAGCGAAAACGACACAATTTTGATGGATAAAGAAGGTGACGCCGAAATGGTCACTTTTGGTCCGAAAATTTCATGGAAAGCTTTTCGCGCACAAAGCTCCCATTATGACCTATAAACCGTATAAACATGTTTGGGACACATTTGAGCGAAAACCAAACAGTGTTGGATAAAGAAAGGTGACGCCGATACGGTTACTTTTGGTCCAAAAATTTCACGGAAAGTTTTACGCGCACAATGCTCCCATTATGACCTATAAACCATATAAACATGTTTGGGACACATTTGAGCGAAAACCAAACAGTTTTTGTGGATAAAGAAAGGTGACGCTGATGCGGTCACTTTTGGTCCGAAAATTTCACGGAAAGTTTTACGCGCACAAAGCTCCAATTATGACCAATAAACCATATAAACATGTTTGGGACACATTTGAGCGAAAATAACACAGTTTTTGTGGATAAACAAAGGTGACGCCGATATGGTCTCTTTTGGTCCGAAAATTTCACGGAACGCTTTTCGCGCACAAAGCTCCCATTATGACCTATAAACCATATAAACATATTTGGGAAACATTTGAGCGAAAACAACACTTTTGGTCCGAAAATTTCACGGAACGCTTTTCGCGCACAAAGCTCCCATTATAACCTATAAACCACATAAACATGTTTGGGACACATTTGAGCGAAAACGACACAATTTTGATGGATAAAGAAGGTGACGCCGAAATGGTCACTTTTGGTCCGAAAATTTCATGGAAAGCTTTTCGCGCACAAAGCTCCCATTATGACCTATAAACCATATAAACATGTTTGGGACACATTTGAGCAAAAACAAAACAGTTTTTGTGGATAAAGAAAGGTGACGCCGATATGGTCACTTTTGGTCCGAAAATTTCACGGAACGCTTTTCACGCACATAGCTCCCATTATGACCTATAAACCATATAAACATGTTTGGGACACATTTGAGCGAAAACTAAACAGTTTTTGTGGATAAAGAAAGGTGACGCTGATGCGGTCACTTTTGGTCCGAAAATTTCACGGAAAGTTTTACGCGCACAAAGCTCCCATTATGACCAATAAACCATATAAACATGTTTGGGACACATTTGAGCGAAAATAACACAGTTTTTGTGGATAAACAAAGGTGACGCCGATATGGTCTCTTTTGGTCCGAAAATTTCACGGAACGCTTTTCGCGCACAAAGCTCCCATTATGACCTATAAACCATATAAACATATTTGGGAAACATTTGAGCGAAAACAACACTTTTGGTCCAAAAATTTCACGGAACGCTTTTCGCGCACAAAGCTCCCATTATGACCTATAAACCATATAAACATGTTTGGGACACATTTGAGCGAAAACCAAACAGTGTTTGTGGATAAAGAAAGGTGACGCCGATACGGTTACTTTTGGTCCGAAAATTTCACGGAAAGTTTTACGCGCACAATGCTCCCATTATGACCTATAAACCATATAAACATGTTTGGGACGCATTTGAGCGAAAATAACACAATTTTATTGGATAAAGAAAGGTGACGCCTATATGGTCACTTTTGGTCCGAAAATTTCACGGAAAGCTTTTCGCGCACAAAGCTCCCATTATGACCCATAAACCATATAAACATGTTTGGGACAAATTTCAGCGAAAATATCACAGTTTTTGTGGATAAACAAAGGTGACGCCGATATGGTCACTTTTGGTCCGGAAATTTCACGGAAAGCTTTTCGCGCACAAAGCTCCCATTATTACCTATAAACCATATAAACATGTTTGGGAAACATTTGAGCGAAAACAACACAGTTTTGGTGGATAAAGAAAGGTGACGCCGATATGGTCACTTTTGGTCCGAAAATTTCACGGAACGCTTTTCGCGCACATAGCTCCCATTATGACCTATAAACCATATAAACATGTTTGGGACACATTTGAGCGAAAACGACACAGTTTTTGTGGATAAACAAAGGTGACGCCGATATGGTCTCTTTTGGTCCGAAAATTTCACGGAACGCTTTTCACGCACATAGCTCCCATTATGACCTATAAACCATATAAACATGTTTGGGACACATTTGAGCGAAAACCAAACAGTTTTTGTGGATAAAGAAAGGTGACGCTGATGCGGTCACTTTTGGTCCGAAAATTTCACGGAAAGTTTTACGCGCACAAAGCTCCTATTATGACCAATAAACCATATAAACATGTTTGGGACACATTTGAGCGAAAATAACACAGTTTTTGTGGATAAACAAAGGTGACGCCGATATGGTCTCTTTTGGTCCGAAAATTTCACGGAACGCTTTTCGCGCACAAAGCTCCCATTATGACCTATAAACCATATAAACATATTTGGGAAACATTTGAGCGAAAACAACACTTTTGGTCCGAAAATTTCACGGAACGCTTTTCGCGCACAAAGCTCCCATTATAACCTATAAACCACATAAACATGTTTGGGACACATTTGAGCGAAAACGACACAATTTTGATGGATAAAGAAGGTGACGCCGAAATGGTCACTTTTGGTCCGAAAATTTCATGGAAAGCTTTTCGCGCACAAAGCTCCCATTATGACCTATAAACCATATAAACATGTTTGGGACACATTTGAGCGAAAACCAAACAGTGTTGGATAAAGAAAGGTGACGCCGATACAGTTACTTTTGGTCCGAAAATTTCACGGAAAGTTTTACGCGCACAATGCTCCCATTATGACCTATAAACCATATAAACATGTTTGGGACACATTTGAGCGAAAACCAAACAGTTTTTGTGGATAAAGAAAGGTGACGCTGATGCGGTCACTTTTGGTCCGAAAATTTCACGGAAAGTTTTACGCGCACAAAGCTCCAATTATGACCAATAAACCATATAAACATGTTTGGGACACATTTGAGCGAAAATAACACAGTTTTTGTGGATAAACAAAGGTGACGCCGATATGGTCTCTTTTGGTCCGAAAATTTCACGGAACGCTTTTCGCGCACAAAGCTCCCATTATAACCTATAAACCACATAAACATGTTTGGGACACATTTGAGCGAAAACGACACAATTTTGATGGATAAAGAAGGTGACGCCGAAATGGTCACTTTTGGTCCGAAAATTTCATGGAAAGCTTTTCGCGCACAAAGCTCCCATTATGACCTATAAACCATATAAACATGTTTGGGACACATTTGAGCGAAAACCAAACAGTGTTTGTGGATAAAGAAAGGTGACGCCGATACGGTTACTTTTGGTCCGAAAATTTCACGGAAAGTTTTATGCGCACAATGCTCCCATTATGACCTATAAACCATATAAACATGTTTGGGACACATTTGAGCGAAAACCAAACAGTTTTTGTGGATAAAGAAAGGTGACGCTGATGCGGTCACATTTGGTCCGAAAATTTCACGGAAAGTTTTACGCGCACAAAGCTCCCATTATGACCAATAAACCATATAAACATGTTTGGGACACATTTGAGCGAAAATAACACAGTTTTTGTGGATAAACAAAGGTGACGCCGATATGGTCTCTTTTGGTCCGAAAATTTCACGGAAAGCTTTCCGCGCACATAGCTCCCATTATGACCTATAAACCATATAAACATGTTTGTGACACATTTGAGCGAAAACCACACAGTGTTTGTGGATAAAGAAAGGTGACGCCAATACTGTCACTTTTGGTCCGAAAATTTCACGGAAAAATTTTACGCGCACAAAGCTCCCATAACCTATAAACCATATAAACATGTTTGGGACACATTTGAGCAAAAACAACACAGTTTTTGTGGATAAAGAAAGGTGTCGCCGATTTGATCACTTTTGGTCCGGAAATATACAATTTTTTATGACCTATAAACCATATAAACATGTTTGGGACACATTTGAGCAAAAACAACACAGTTTTTGTGGATAAAGAAAGGTGACGCCGATATGGTCACTTTTGGTCCGAAAATTTCACGGAACGCTTTTCACGCACATAGCTCCCATTATGACCTATAAACCATATAAACATGTTTGGGACACATTTGAGCGAAAACCAAACAGTTTTTGTGGATAAAGAAAGGTGACGCTGATGCGGTCACTTTTGGTCCGAAAATTTCACGGAAAGTTTTACGCGCATAAAGCTCCCATTATGACCAATAAACCATATAAACATGTTTGGGACACATTTGAGCGAAAATAACACAGTTTTTGTGGATAAACAAAGGTGACGCCGATATGGTCTCTTTTGGTCCGAAAATTTCACGGAACGCTTTTTGCGCACAAAGCTCCCATTATGACCTATAAACCATATAAACATATTTGGGAAACATTTGTGCGAAAACAACACTTTTGGTCCGAAAATTTCACGGAACGCTTTTCGCGCACAAAGCTCCCATTATAACCTATAAACCACATAAACATGTTTGGGACACATTTGAGCGAAAACGACACAATTTTGATGGATAAAGAAGGTGACGCCGAAATGGTCACTTTTGGTCCGAAAATTTCATGGAAAGCTTTTCGCGCACAAAGCTCCCATTATGACCTATAAACCATATAAACATGTTTGGGACACATTTGAGCGAAAACCAAACAGTGTTTGTGGATAAAGAAAGGTGACGCCGATACGGTTACTTTTGGTCCGAAAATTTCACGGAAAGTTTTACGCACACAATGCTCCCATTATGACCTATAAACCATATAAACATGTTTGGGGCACATTTGAGCGAAAACCAAACAGTTTTTGTGGATAAAGAAAGGTGACGCTGATGCGGTCACTTTTGGTCCGAAAATTTCACGGAAAGTTTTACGCGCACAAAGCTCCCATTATGACCAATAAACCATATAAACATGTTTGGGACACATTTGAGCGAAAATAACACAGTTTTTGTGGATAAACAAAGGTGACGCCGATATGGTCTCTTTTGGTCCGAAAATTTCACGGAAAGCTTTCCGCGCACAAAGCTCCCATTATGACCTATAAACCATATAAACATGTTTGTGACACATTTGAGCGAAAAGCACACAGTGTTTGTGGATAAAGAAAGGTGACGCCAATACTGTCACTTTTGGTCCGAAAATTTCACGGAAAAATTTTACGCGCACAAAGCTCTCATAACCTATAAACCATATAAACATGTTTGGGACACATTTGAGCAAAAACAACACAGTTTTTGTGGATAAAGAAAGGTGTCGCCGATTTGATCACTTTTGGTCCGGAAATATACAATTTTTTATGACCTATAAACCATATAAACATGTTTGGGACACATTTGAGCAAAAACAACACAGTTTTTGTGGATAAAGAAAGGTGACGCCGATACGGTCACTTTTGGTCCGAAAATTTCACGGAACGCATTTCACGCACATAGCTCCCATTATGACCTATAAACCATATAAACATGTTTGGGACACATTTGAGCGAAAACCAAACAGTTTTTGTGGATAAAGAAAGGTGACGCTGATGCGGTCACTTTTGGTCCGAAAATTTCACGGAAAGTTTTACGCGCATAAAGCTCCCATTATGACTAATAAACCATATAAACATGTTTGGGACACATTTGAGCGAAAATAACACAGTTTTTGTGGATAAACAAAGGTGACGCCGATATGGTCTCTTTTGGTCCGAAAATTTCACGGAACGCTTTTCGCGCACAAAGCTCCCATTATGACCTATAAACCATATAAACATATTTGGGAAACATTTGAGCGAAAACAACACTTTTGGTCCGAAAATTTCACGGAACGCTTTTCGCGCACAAAGCTCCCATTATAACCTATAAACCACATAAACATGTTTGGGACACATTTGAGCGAAAACGACACAATTTTGATGGATAAAGAAGGTGACGCCGAAATGGTCACTTTTGGTCCGAAAATTTCATGGAAAGCTTTTCGCGCACAAAGCTCCCATTATGACCTATAAACCATATAAACATGTTTGGGACACATTTGAGCAAAAACAAAACAGTTTTTGTGGATAAAGAAAGGTGACGCCGATATGGTCACTTTTGGTCCGAAAATTTCACGGAACGCTTTTCACGCACATAGCTCCCATTATGACCTATAAACCATATAAACATGTTTGGGACACATTTGAGCGAAAACTAAACAGTTTTTGTGGATAAAGAAAGGTGACGCTGATGCGGTCACTTTTGGTCCGAAAATTTCACGGAAAGTTTTACGCGCACAAAGCTCCCATTATGACCAATAAACCATATAAACATGTTTGGGACACATTTGAGCGAAAATAACACAGTTTTTGTGGATAAACAAAGGTGACGCCGATATGGTCTCTTTTGGTCCGAAAATTTCACGGAACGCTTTTCGCGCACAAAGCTCCCATTATGACCTATAAACCATATAAACATATTTGGGAAACATTTGAGCGAAAACAACACTTTTGGTCCAAAAATTTCACGGAACGCTTTTCGCGCACAAAGCTCCCATTATGACCTATAAACCATATAAACATGTTTGGGACACATTTGAGCGAAAACCAAACAGTGTTTGTGGATAAAGAAAGGTGACGCCGATACGGTTACTTTTGGTCCGAAAATTTCACGGAAAGTTTTACGCGCACAATGCTCCCATTATGACCTATAAACCATATAAACATGTTTGGGACGCATTTGAGCGAAAATAACACAATTTTATTGGATAAAGAAAGGTGACGCCTATATGGTCACTTTTGGTCCGAAAATTTCACGGAAAGCTTTTCGCGCACAAAGCTCCCATTATGACCCATAAACCATATAAACATGTTTGGGACAAATTTCAGCGAAAATATCACAGTTTTTGTGGATAAACAAAGGTGACGCCGATATGGTCACTTTTGGTCCGGAAATTTCACGGAAAGCTTTTCGCGCACAAAGCTCCCATTATTACCTATAAACCATATAAACATGTTTGGGAAACATTTGAGCGAAAACAACACAGTTTTGGTGGATAAAGAAAGGTGACGCCGATATGGTCACTTTTGGTCCGAAAATTTCACGGAACGCTTTTCGCGCACATAGCTCCCATTATGACCTATAAACCATATAAACATGTTTGGGACACATTTGAGCGAAAACGACACAGTTTTTGTGGATAAACAAAGGTGACGCCGATATGGTCTCTTTTGGTCCGAAAATTTCACGGAACGCTTTTCACGCACATAGCTCCCATTATGACCTATAAACCATATAAACATGTTTGGGACACATTTGAGCGAAAACCAAACAGTTTTTGTGGATAAAGAAAGGTGACGCTGATGCGGTCACTTTTGGTCCGAAAATTTCACGGAAAGTTTTACGCGCACAAAGCTCCTATTATGACCAATAAACCATATAAACATGTTTGGGACACATTTGAGCGAAAATAACACAGTTTTTGTGGATAAACAAAGGTGACGCCGATATGGTCTCTTTTGGTCCGAAAATTTCACGGAACGCTTTTCGCGCACAAAGCTCCCATTATGACCTATAAACCATATAAACATATTTGGGAAACATTTGAGCGAAAACAAGACTTTTGGTCCGAAAATTTCACGGAACGCTTTTCGCGCACAAAGCTCCCATTATAACCTATAAACCACATAAACATGTTTGGGACACATTTGAGCGAAAACGACACAATTTTGATGGATAAAGAAGGTGACGCCGAAATGGTCACTTTTGGTCCGAAAATTTCATGGAAAGCTTTTCGCGCACAAAGCTCCCATTATGACCTATAAACCATATAAACATGTTTGGGACACATTTGAGCGAAAACCAAACAGTGTTGGATAAAGAAAGGTGACGCCGATACAGTTACTTTTGGTCCGAAAATTTCACGGAAAGTTTTACGCGCACAATGCTCCCATTATGACCTATAAACCATATAAACATGTTTGGGACACATTTGAGCGAAAACCAAACAGTTTTTGTGGATAAAGAAAGGTGACGCTGATGCGGTCACTTTTGGTCCGAAAATTTCACGGAAAGTTTTACGCGCACAAAGCTCCAATTATGACCAATAAACCATATAAACATGTTTGGGACACATTTGAGCGAAAATAACACAGTTTTTGTGGATAAACAAAGGTGACGCCGATATGGTCTCTTTTGGTCCGAAAATTTCACGGAACGCTTTTCGCGCACAAAGCTCCCATTATAACCTATAAACCACATAAACATGTTTGGGACACATTTGAGCGAAAACGACACAATTTTGATGGATAAAGAAGGTGACGCCGAAATGGTCACTTTTGGTCCGAAAATTTCATGGAAAGCTTTTCGCGCACAAAGCTCCCATTATGACCTATAAACCATATAAACATGTTTGGGACACATTTGAGCGAAAACCAAACAGTGTTTGTGGATAAAGAAAGGTGACGCCGATACGGTTACTTTTGGTCCGAAAATTTCACGGAAAGTTTTATGCGCACAATGCTCCCATTATGACCTATAAACCATATAAACATGTTTGGGACACATTTGAGCGAAAACCAAACAGTTTTTGTGGATAAAGAAAGGTGACGCTGATGCGGTCACATTTGGTCCGAAAATTTCACGGAAAGTTTTACGCGCACAAAGCTCCCATTATGACCAATAAACCATATAAACATGTTTGGGACACATTTGAGCGAAAATAACACAGTTTTTGTGGATAAACAAAGGTGACGCCGATATGGTCTCTTTTGGTCCGAAAATTTCACGGAAAGCTTTCCGCGCACATAGCTCCCATTATGACCTATAAACCATATAAACATGTTTGTGACACATTTGAGCGAAAACCACACAGTGTTTGTGGATAAAGAAAGGTGACGCCAATACTGTCACTTTTGGTCCGAAAATTTCACGGAAAAATTTTACGCGCACAAAGCTCCCATAACCTATAAACCATATAAACATGTTTGGGACACATTTGAGCAAAAACAACACAGTTTTTGTGGATAAAGAAAGGTGTCGCCGATTTGATCACTTTTGGTCCGGAAATATACAATTTTTTATGACCTATAAACCATATAAACATGTTTGGGACACATTTGAGCAAAAACAACACAGTTTTTGTGGATAAAGAAAGGTGACGCCGATATGGTCACTTTTGGTCCGAAAATTTCACGGAACGCTTTTCACGCACATAGCTCCCATTATGACCTATAAACCATATAAACATGTTTGGGACACATTTGAGCGAAAACCAAACAGTTTTTGTGGATAAAGAAAGGTGACGCTGATGCGGTCACTTTTGGTCCGAAAATTTCACGGAAAGTTTTACGCGCATAAAGCTCCCATTATGACCAATAAACCATATAAACATGTTTGGGACACATTTGAGCGAAAATAACACAGTTTTTGTGGATAAACAAAGGTGACGCCGATATGGTCTCTTTTGGTCCGAAAATTTCACGGAACGCTTTTTGCGCACAAAGCTCCCATTATGACCTATAAACCATATAAACATATTTGGGAAACATTTGTGCGAAAACAACACTTTTGGTCCGAAAATTTCACGGAACGCTTTTCGCGCACAAAGCTCCCATTATAACCTATAAACCACATAAACATGTTTGGGACACATTTGAGCGAAAACGACACAATTTTGATGGATAAAGAAGGTGACGCCGAAATGGTCACTTTTGGTCCGAAAATTTCATGGAAAGCTTTTCGCGCACAAAGCTCCCATTATGACCTATAAACCATATAAACATGTTTGGGACACATTTGAGCGAAAACCAAACAGTGTTTGTGGATAAAGAAAGGTGACGCCGATACGGTTACTTTTGGTCCGAAAATTTCACGGAAAGTTTTACGCACACAATGCTCCCATTATGACCTATAAACCATATAAACATGTTTGGGGCACATTTGAGCGAAAACCAAACAGTTTTTGTGGATAAAGAAAGGTGACGCTGATGCGGTCACTTTTGGTCCGAAAATTTCACGGAAAGTTTTACGCGCACAAAGCTCCCATTATGACCAATAAACCATATAAACATGTTTGGGACACATTTGAGCGAAAATAACACAGTTTTTGTGGATAAACAAAGGTGACGCCGATATGGTCTCTTTTGGTCCGAAAATTTCACGGAAAGCTTTCCGCGCACAAAGCTCCCATTATGACCTATAAACCATATAAACATGTTTGTGACACATTTGAGCGAAAAGCACACAGTGTTTGTGGATAAAGAAAGGTGACGCCAATACTGTCACTTTTGGTCCGAAAATTTCACGGAAAAATTTTACGCGCACAAAGCTCTCATAACCTATAAACCATATAAACATGTTTGGGACACATTTGAGCAAAAACAACACAGTTTTTGTGGATAAAGAAAGGTGTCGCCGATTTGATCACTTTTGGTCCGGAAATATACAATTTTTTATGACCTATAAACCATATAAACATGTTTGGGACACATTTGAGCAAAAACAACACAGTTTTTGTGGATAAAGAAAGGTGACGCCGATACGGTCACTTTTGGTCCGAAAATTTCACGGAACGCATTTCACGCACATAGCTCCCATTATGACCTATAAACCATATAAACATGTTTGGGACACATTTGAGCGAAAACCAAACAGTTTTTGTGGATAAAGAAAGGTGACGCTGATGCGGTCACTTTTGGTCCGAAAATTTCACGGAAAGTTTTACGCGCATAAAGCTCCCATTATGACTAATAAACCATATAAACATGTTTGGGACACATTTGAGCGAAAATAACACAGTTTTTGTGGATAAACAAAGGTGACGCCGATATGGTCTCTTTTGGTCCGAAAATTTCACGGAACGCTTTTCGCGCACAAAGCTCCCATTATGACCTATAAACCATATAAACATATTTGGGAAACATTTGAGCGAAAACAACACTTTTGGTCCGAAAATTTCACGGAACGCTTTTCGCGCACAAAGCTCCCATTATAACCTATAAACCACATAAACATGTTTGGGACACATTTGAGCGAAAACGACACGATTTTGATGGATAAAGAAGGTGACGCCGAAATGGTCACTTTTGGTCCGAAAATTTCATGGAAAGCTTTTCGCGCACAAAGCTCCCATTATGACCTATAAACCATATTAACATGTTTGGGACACATTTGAGCGAAAACCAAACAGTGTTTGTGGATAAAGAAAGGTGACGCCGATACGGTTACTTTTGGTCCGAAAATTTCACGGAAAGTTTTACGCGCACAATGCTCCCATTATGACCTATAAACCATATAAACATGTTTGGGACACATTTGAGCGAAAACCAAACAGTTTTTGTGGATAAAGAAAGGTGACGCTGATGCGGTCACTTTTGGTCCGAAAATTTCACGGAAAGTTTTACGCGCACAAAGCTCCCATTATGACCAATAAACCATATAAACATGTTTGGGACACATTTGAGCGAAAATAACACAGTTTTTGTGGATAAACAAAGGTGACGCCGATATGGTCTCTTTTGGTCCGAAAATTTCACGGAACGCTTTTCGCGCACAAAGCTCCCATTATGACCTATAAACCATATAAACATATTTGGGAAACATTTGAGCGAAAACAACACTTTTGGTCCGAAAATTTCACGGAACGCTTTTCGCGCACAAAGCTCCCATTATGACCTATAAACCATATAAACATGTTTGGGACACATTTGAGCGAAAACCAAACAGTGTTTGTGGATAAAGAAAGGTGACGCCGATACGGTTACTTTTGGTCCGAAAATTTCACGGAAAGTTTTACGCGCACAATGCTCCCATTATGACCTATAAACCATATAAACATGTTTGGGACGCATTTGAGCGAAAATAACACAATTTTATTGGATAAAGAAAGGTGACGCCTCTATGGTCACTTTTGGACCGAAAATTTCACGGAAAGCTTTTCGCGCACAAAGCTCCCATTATGACCCATAAACCATATAAACATGTTTGGGACAAATTTCAGCGAAAATATCACAGTTTTTGTGGATAAACAAAGGTGACGCCGATATGGTCACTTTTGGTCCGGAAATTTCACGGAAAGCTTTTCGCGCACAAAGCTCCCATTATGACCTATAAACCATATAAACATGTTTGGGAAACATTTGAGCGAAAACAACACAGTTTTGGTGGATAAAGAAAGGTGACGCCGATATGGTCACTTTTGGTCCGAAAATTTCACGGAACGCTTTTCGCGCACATAGCTCCCATTATGACCTATAAACCATATAAACATGTTTGAGACACATTTGAGCGAAAACGACACAGTTTTGATTGATAAAGAAAGGTGACGCCGAAATGGTCACTTTTGGTCTGAAAATTTCACGGATAGCTTTTCGCACACAGAGCTCCCATTATGACCTATAAACCATATAAACATGTTTGGGACACATTTGAGCGAAAACCAAACAGTTTTTGTGGATAAAGAAAGGTGACGCCGATACGGTCACTTTTGGTCCGAAAATTTCACGAAAAGTTTTACGCGCGCACAAAGCTCCCATTATGACCTATAAACCATATAAACGTGTTTGGGACACATTTGAGCGAAAATAACACAGTTTTGGTGGATAAAGAAAGGTTACGTCGATATGGTCACTTTTGGTCCGAAAATTTCACGGAAAGCTTTCCGCGCACAAAGCTCCCATTATGATCCCATAAACCATATAAACATGTTTGGGACACATTTGAGTGAAAACAATACAGTTTTGGTGGATAAAGAAAGGTGACGCCGATTTGGTCACTTTTGTTCCGAAAATTTCACGGAAAGATTTTCACGCACAAAGCTCCCATTATGACCTATAAACCATATAAACATGTTTGGGACGCATTTGAGCGAAAATAACACAATTTTATTGGATAAAGAAAGGTGACGCCTATATGGTCACTTTTGGTCCGGAAATTTCACGGAAAGCTTTTCGCGCACAAAGCTCACATTATGACCCAAAAACTATATAAACATGTTTGGGACACATTTGAGCGAAAACGACAAAGTTTTGCTGGATAAAGAAAGGTGACGCCGATATGGTCACTTTTGGTCCGAAAATTTCACGGAAAGCTTTTCGCGCACAAAGCTCCCATTATGACCTATAAACCATATAAACATGTTTGGGACATATGTGAGCGAAAACCAAACAGTTTTTGTTGATAAAGAAAGGTGACGCCAATACTGTCACTTTTGGTCCGAAAATTTCACGGAAAGTTTTACGCGCACAAAGCTCCCATAACCTATAAACCATATAAACATGTTTGGAACACATTTGAGCAAAAACAACACAGTTTTTGTGGATAAAGAAAGGTGTCGCCGATTTGATCACTTTTGGTCCGGAAATATACAGTTTTTTATGACCTATAAACCATATAAACATGTTTGGGACACATTTGAGCAAAAACAACACAGTTTTTGTGGATAAAGAAAGGTGACGCCGATATGGTCACTTTTGGTCCGGAAATTTCACGGAAAGCTTTTCGCGCACAAAGCTCCCATTATGACCTATAAACCATATAAACATATTTGGGAAACATTTGAGCGAAAACAACACTTTTGGTCCGAAAATTTCACGGAACGCTTTTTGCGCACAAAGCTCCCATTATAACCTATAAACCACATAAACATGTTTGGGACACATTTGAGCGAAAACGACACGATTTTGATGGATAAAGAAGGTGACGCCGAAATGGTCACTTTTGGTCCGAAAATTTCATGGAAAGCTTTCCGCGCACAAAGTTCCCATTATGACCTATAAACCATATTAACATGTTTGGGACACATTTGAGCGAAAACCAAACAGTGTTTGTGGATAAAGAAAGGTGACGCCGATACGGTTACTTTTGGTCCGAAAATTTCACGGAAAGTTTTACGCGCACAATGCTCCTATTATGACCTATAAACCATATAAACATGTTTGGGACACATTTGAGCGAAAATAACACAGTTTTTGTGGATAAACAAAGGTGACGCCGATATGGTCTCTTTTGGTCCGAAAATTTCACGGAACGCTTTTCGCGCACAAAGCTCCCATTATGACCTATAAACCATATAAACATATTTGGGAAACATTTGAGCGAAAACAACACTTTTGGTCCGAAAATTTCACGGAACGCTTTTCGCGCACAAAGCTCCCATTATGACCTATAAACCATATAAACATGTTTGGGACACATTTGAGCGAAAACCAAACAGTGTTTGTGGATAAAGAAAGGTGACGCCGATACGGTTACTTTTGGTCCGAAAATTTCACGGAAAGTTTTACGCGCACAATGCTCCCATTATGACCTATAAACCATATAAACATGTTTGGGACGCATTTGAGCGAAAATAACACAATTTTATTGGATAAAGAAAGGTGACGCCTCTATGGTCACTTTTGGTCCGAAAATTTCACGGAAAGCTTTTCGCGCACAAAGCTCCCATTATGACCCATAAACCATATAAACATGTTTGGGACAAATTTCAGCGAAAATATCACAGTTTTTGTGGATAAACAAAGGTGACGCCGATATGGTCACTTTTGGTCCGGAAATTTCACGGAAAGCTTTTCGCGCACAAAGCTCCCATTATGACCTATAAACCATATAAACATGTTTGGGAAACATTTGAGCGAAAACAACACAGTTTTGGTGGATAAAGAAAGGTGACGCCGATATGGTCACTTTTGGTCCGAAAATTTCACGGAACGCTTTTCGCGCACATAGCTCCCATTATGACCTATAAACCATATAAACATGTTTGAGACACATTTGAGCGAAAACGACACAGTTTTGATTGATAAAGAAAGGTGACGCCGAAATGGTCACTTTTGGTCTGAAAATTTCACGGAAAGCTTTTCGCACACAGAGCTCCCATTATGACCTATAAACCATATAAACATGTTTGGGACACATTTGAGCGAAAACCAAACAGTTTTTGTGGATAAAGAAAGGTGACGCCGATACGGTCACTTTTGGTCCGAAAATTTCACGAAAAGTTTTACGCGCGCACAAAGCTCCCATTATGACCTATAAACCATATAAACGTGTTTGGGACACATTTGAGCGAAAATAACACAGTTTTGGTGGATAAAGAAAGGTTACGTCGATATGGTCACTTTTGGTCCGAAAATTTCACGGAAAGCTTTCCGCGCACAAAGCTCCCATTATGATCCCATAAACCATATAAACATGTTTGGGACACATTTGAGTGAAAACAATACAGTTTTGGTGGATAAAGAAAGGTGACGCCGATTTGGTCACTTTTGTTCCGAAAATTTCACGGAAAGATTTTCACGCACAAAGCTCCCATTATGACCTATAAACCATATAAACATGTTTGGGACGCATTTGAGCGAAAATAACACAATTTTATTGGATAAAGAAAGGTGACGCCTATATGGTCACTTTTGGTCCGGAAATTTCACGGAAAGCTTTTCGCGCACAAAGCTCACATTATGACCCAAAAACTATATAAACATGTTTGGGACACATTTGAGCGAAAACGACAAAGTTTTGCTGGATAAAGAAAGGTGACGCCGATATGGTCACTTTTGGTCCGAAAATTTCACGGAAAGCTTTTCGCGCACAAAGCTCCCATTATGACCTATAAACCATATAAACATGTTTGGGACACATGTGAGCGAAAACCAAACAGTTTTTGTTGATAAAGAAAGGTGACGCCAATACTGTCACTTTTGGTCCGAAAATTTCACGGAAAGTTTTACGCGCACAAAGCTCCCATAACCTATAAACCATATAAACATGTTTGGAACACATTTGAGCAAAAACAACACAGTTTTTGTGGATAAAGAAAGGTGTCGCCGATTTGATCACTTTTGGTCCGGAAATATACAGTTTTTTATGACCTATAAACCATATAAACATGTTTGGGACACATTTGAGCAAAAACAACACAGTTTTTGTGGATAAAGAAAGGTGACGCCGATATGGTCACTTTTGGTCCGGAAATTTCACGGAAAGCTTTTCGCGCACAAAGCTCCCATTATGACCTATAAACCATATAAACATATTTGGGAAACATTTGAGCGAAAACAACACTTTTGGTCCGAAAATTTCACGGAACGCTTTTTGCGCACAAAGCTCCCATTATAACCTATAAACCACATAAACATGTTTGGGACACATTTGAGCGAAAACGACACGATTTTGATGGATAAAGAAGGTGACGCCGAAATGGTCACTTTTGGTCCGAAAATTTCATGGAAAGCTTTCCGCGCACAAAGTTCCCATTATGACCTATAAACCATATTAACATGTTTGGGACACATTTGAGCGAAAACCAAACAGTGTTTGTGGATAAAGAAAGTTGACGCCGATACGGTTACTTTTGGTCCGAAAATTTCACGGAAAGTTTTACGCGCACAATGCTCCTATTATGACCTATAAACCATATAAACATGTTTGGGACACATTTGAGCGAAAATAACACAGTTTTTGTGGATAAACAAAGGTGACGCCGATATGGTCTCTTTTGGTCCGAAAATTTCACGGAATGCTTTTCGCGCACAAAGCTCCCATTATGACCTATAAACCATATAAACATATTTGGGAAACATTTGAGCGAAAACAACACTTTTGGTCCGAAAATTTCACGGAACGCTTTTCGCGCACAAAGCTCCCATTATGACCTATAAACCATATAAACATGTTTGGGACACATTTGAGCGAAAACCAAACAGTGTTTGTGGATAAAGAAAGGTGACGCCGATACGGTTACTTTTGGTCCGAAAATTTCACGGAAAGTTTTACGCGCACAATGCTCCCATTATGACCTATAAACCATATAAACATGTTTGGGACGCATTTGAGCGAAAATAACACAATTTTATTGGATAAAGAAAGGTGACGCCTCTATGGTCACTTTTGGTCCGAAAATTTCACGGAAAGCTTTTCGCGCACAAAGCTCCCATTATGACCCATAAACCATATAAACATGTTTGGGACAAATTTCAGCGAAAATATCACAGTTTTTGTGGATAAACAAAGGTGACGCCGATATGGTCACTTTTGGTCCGGAAATTTCACGGAAAGCTTTTCGCGCACAAAGCTCCCATTATGACCTATAAACCATATAAACATGTTTGGGAAACATTTGAGCGAAAACAACACAGTTTTGGTGGATAAAGAAAGGTGACGCCGATATGGTCACTTTTGGTCCGAAAATTTCACGGAACGCTTTTCGCGCACATAGCTCCCATTATGACCTATAAACCATATAAACATGTTTGGGACACATTTTAGCGAAAACGACACAGTTTTGATGGATAAAGAAAGGTGACGCCGAAATGGTCACTTTTGGTCTGAAAATTTCACGGAAAGCTTTTCGCACACAGAGCTCCCATTATGACCTATAAACCATATAAACATGTTTGGGACACATTTGAGCGAAAACCAAACAGTTTTTGTGGATAAAGAAAGGTGACGCCGATACGGTCACTTTTGGTCCGAAAATTTCACGAAAAGTTTTACGCGCGCACAAAGCTCCCATTATGACCTATAAACCATATAAACGTGTTTGGGACACATTTGAGCGAAAATAACACAGTTTTGGTGGATAAAGAAAGGTTACGTCGATATGTTCACTTTTGGTCCGAAAATTTCACGGAAAGCTTTCCGCGCACAAAGCTCCCATTATGATCCCATAAACCATATAAACATGTTTGGGACACATTTGAGCGAAAACAATACAGTTTTGGTGGATAAAGAAAGGTGACGCCGATTTGGTCACTTTTGTTCCGAAAATTTCACGGAAAGATTTTCACGCACAAAGCTCCCATTATGACCTATAAACCATATAAACATGTTTGGGACGCATTTGAGCGAAAATAACACAATTTTATTGGATAAAGAAAGGTGACGCCTATATGGTCACTTTTGGTCCGGAAATTTCACGGAAAGCTTTTCGCGCACAAAGCTCCCATTATGACCCAAAAACTATATAAACATGTTTGGGACACATTTGAGCGAAAACGACAAAGTTTTGCTGGATAAAGAAAGGTGACGCCGATATGGTCACTTTTGGTCCGAAAATTTCACGGAAAGCTTTTCGCGCACAAAGCTCCCATTATGACCTATAAACCATATAAACATGTTTGGGACACATGTGAGCGAAAACCAAACAGTTTTTGTTGATAAAGAAAGGTGACGCCAATACTGTCACTTTTGGTCCGAAAATTTCACGGAAAGTTTTACGCACACAAAGCTCCCATAACCTATAAACCATATAAACATGTTTGGAACACATTTGAGCAAAAACAACACAGTTTTTGTGGATAAAGAAAGGTGTCGCCGATTTGATCACTTTTGGTCCGGAAATATACAGTTTTTTATGACCTATAAACCATATAAACATGTTTGGGACACATTTGAGCAAAAACAACACAGTTTTTGTGGATAAAGAAAGGTGACGCCGATATGGTCACTTTTGGTCCGGAAATTTCACGGAAAGCTTTTCGCGCACAAAGCTCCCATTATGACCTATAAACCATATAAACATGTTTGGGACACATTTCAGAAAAAACCACGCAGTTTTTGTGGATAACAAAGGTGACGCCGATATGGTCACTTTTGGTCGGAAAATTTCACGGAAAGCTTTTCGCGCAAAAAGCTTCCATTATGACCCATAAACCATATAAACATGTTTGGGATACATTTGAGCGAAAACGACTCAGTTTTGGTGGATAATGAAAGGTGACGCCGATATGGTCACTTTTGGTCCGAAAATTTCACGGAACGGTTTTGGCGCACAAAGCTCCCATTATGACCTATAAACCATATAAACATGTTTGGGACACATTTGAGCGAAAGCGACACAATTTTGATGGATAAAGAAAGGTGATGCCGATATGGTCTGTTTTGGTCCGAAAATTTCACGGAAAGCTTTTCGCGCACAAAGCTCCCATTATGACCTAAAAACCATATTAACATGTTTGGGACATATTTGAGCGAATACCACACAGTTTTTGTTGATAAAGAAAGGTGACGCCGATACGGTTACTTTTGGTCCGAAAATTTCACGGAAAGTTTTACGCGCACAATGCTCCCATTATGACCTATAAACCATATAAACATGTTTGGGACGCATTTGAGCGAAAATAACACAATTTAATTGGATAAAGAAAGGTGACGCCTATATGGTCACCTATATGGTCACTTTTGGTCCGAAAATTTCACGGAAAGCTTTTCGCGCACAAAGCTCCCATTATGACCTATAAACCATATAAACATGTTTGGGAAACATTTGAGCGAAAACAACACAGTTTTGGTGGATAAAGAAAGGTGACGCCGATATGGTCACTTTTGGTCCGAAAATTTCACGGAACGCTTTTCGCGCACATAGCTCCCATTATGACCTATAAACCATATAAACATGTTTGGGACACATTTGAGCGAAAACGACACAGTTTTGATGGATAAAGAAAGGTGACGCCGAAATGGTCACTTTTGGTCTGAAAATTTCACGGAAAGCTTTTCGCACACAGAGCTCCCATTATGACCTATAAACCATATAAACATGTTTGGGACACATTTGAGCGAAAACCAAACAGTTTTTGTTGATAAAGAAAGGTGACGCCGATACGGTCACTTTTGGTCCGAAAATTTCACGAAAAGTTTTACGCGCACAAAGCTCCCATTATGACCTATAAACCATATAAACGTGTTTGGGACACATTTGAGCGAAAATAACACAGTTTTGGTGGATAAAGAAAGGTTACGTCGATATGGTCACTTTTGGTCCGAAAATTTCACGGAAAGCTTTCCGCAAACAAAGCTCCCATTATGATCCCATAAACCATATAAACATGTTTGGGACACATTTGAGCGAAAACAATACAGTTTTGGTGGATAAAGAAAGGTGACGCCGATTTGGTCACTTTTGTTCCGAAAATTTCACGGAAAGATTTTCACGCACAAAGCTCCCATTATGACCTATAAACCATATAAACATGTTTGGGACGCATTTGAGCGAAAATAACACAATTTTATTGGATAAAGAAAGGTGACGCCTATATGGTCACTTTTGGTCCGGAAATTTCACGGAAAGCTTTTCGCGCACAAAGCTCACATTATGACCCAAAAACTATATAAACATGTTTGGGACACATTTGAGCGAAAACGACAAAGTTTTGCTGGATAAAGAAAGGTGACGCCGATATGGTCACTTTTGGTCCGAAAATTTCACGGAAAGCTTTTCGCGCACAAAGCTCCCATTATGACCTATAAACCATATAAACATGTTTGGGACACATGTGAGCGAAAACCAAACAGTTTTTGTTGATAAAGAAAGGTGACGCCAATACTGTCACTTTTGGTCCTAAAATTTCACGGAAAGTTTTACGCGCACAAAGCTCCCATAACCTATAAACCATATAAACATGTTTGGAACACATTTGAGCAAAAACAACACAGTTTTTGTGGATAAAGAAAGGTGTCGCCGATTTGATCACTTTTGGTCCGGAAATATACAGTTTTTTATGACCTATAAACCATATAAACATGTTTGGGACACATTTGAGCAAAAACAACACAGTTTTTGTGGATAAAGAAAGGTGACGCCGATATGGTCACTTTTGGTCCGAAAATTTCACGGAAAGCTTTTCGCGCACAAAGCTCCCATTATGACCTATAAACCATATAAACATGTTTGGGACACATTTCAGAAAAAACCACGCAGTTTTTGTGGATAACAAAGGTGACGCCGATATGGTCACTTTTGGTCGGAAAATTTCACGGAAAGCTTTTCGCGCAAAAAGCTTCCATTATGACCCATAAACCATATAAACATGTTTGGGATACATTTGAGCGAAAACGACTCAGTTTTGGTAGATAATGAAAGGTGACGCCGATATGGTCACTTTTGGTCCGAAAATTTCACGGAACGGTTTTGGCGCACAAAGCTCCCATTATGACCTATAAACCATATAAACATGTTTGGGACACATTTGAGCGAAAGCGACACAATTTTGATGGATAAAGAAAGGTGATGCCGATATGGTCTGTTTTGGTCCGAAAATTTCACGGAAAGCTTTTCGCGCACATAGTTCCCATTATGACCTAAAAACCATATTAACATGTTTGGGACATATTTGAGCGAATACCACACAGTTTTTGTTGATAAAGAAAGGTGACGCCGATACTGTCGCTTTTGGTCCGAAAATTTCACGGAAAGTTTTAGGCGCACAAACCTCCCATTATGACCTATAAACCAAATAAACATGCTTGGGACACATTTAAGCGAAAACAACACAGTTTTGGTGGATAAAGAAAGGTGACGCCGATTTGGTCACTTTGGTCGGAAAATTTCACGAAAATGCTTTTCGCGCACAAAGCTCCCATTAAGACCTATAAACCATATAAACATGTTTGGGACGCATTTGAACGAAAATAACACAGTTTTAGTGGATAAAGAAAGGTGACGCCGATATGGTCACTTTTGGTCGGAAAATTTCACGGAAAGCTTTTCGCGCAAAAAGCTCCCATTATGACCCAAAAACTATATAAACATGTTTGGGACACATTTGAGCGAAAACGACAAAGTTTTGCTGGATAAAGAAAGGTGACGCCGATATGGTCACTTTTGGTCCGAAAATTTCACGGAAAGCTTTCCGCGCACAAAGCTCCCATTATGACCTATAAACCATATAAACATGTTTGGGCCACATTTGAGCGAAAACAACACAGTTTTTTTCGATAACGAAAGGTAACGCCGATATGGTCACCTTTGTTCCGAAAATTTCACGGAAAGCTTTTCCCGCACAAAGCTCCCATTATGACCTATAAACCATATAAACATGTTTGGGACACATTTGAGCAAAAATAACACATTTTTTGTGGATAAAGAAATGTTACGTCGATATGGTCACTTTTGGACCGAAAATTTCGCGGAAAGCTTTCCACGCACAAAGCTCACATTATGATCCCATAAACCATATAAACATGTTTGGGACACATTTGAGTGAAAACAACACAGTTTTGGTGGATAAAGAAAGGTGACGCTGATTTGGTCACTTTTGGTCCGAAAATTTCACGGAAAGCTTTTCGCGCACAAAGCTCCCATTATGACCCATAAACAATATAAACATGTTTGGGACACATTTGAGCGAAAACAACACAGTTTTGGTGGATAAAGAAAGGTGACGCTGATTTGATCACTTTTGGACCGAAAATATCACGGAAAGCTTTTCCCGCACAAAGCTCCCATTATGACCTATAAACCATATAAACATGTTTGGGACGCATTTGAGCGAAAATAACACAGTTTTAGTGGATAAAGAAAGGTGACGCCTATATGGTCACTTTTGGTCCGGAAATTTCACGGAAAGCTTTTCGCGCACAAAGCTCCCATTGTGACCTATCAACCATATAAACATTTTTGGGACACAGTTGAGCGAAAACAACACAGTTTTGGTGGATAAAGAAAGGTGACGCCGATATGGTCACTTTTGGTCCGAAAATTTCACGGAACGTTTTTCGTGCACAAAGCTCCCCTTATGACCTATAAACCATATAAACATGTTTGGGACACATTTGAGCGAAAGCGACACAGTTTTGATGGATAAAGAAAGGTGACGCCGATATGGTCACTTTTGGTCCGAAAATTTCACGGAAAGCTTTTCGCGCACAAAGCTCCCATTATGACCTATAAACCATATAAACATGTTTGGGACACATTTGAGCAAAAACAACACAGTTTTTGTGGATAAAGAAAGGTGACGCCGATATGGTTACTTTTTGTCCGAAAATTTCACGGAACGCTTTTCACGCACAAAGCTCCCATTATGACCTATAAACCATATAAACATGTTTGGGACACATTTGAGCGAAAACGACACAGTTTTGATGGATAAAGAAAGGTGACGCCGAAATGGTCACTTTTGGTCTGAAAATTTCTTGGAAAGATTTTCGCACACAGAGCTCCCATTATGACCTATAAACCATATAAACATGTTTGGGACACATTTGAGCGAAAACCAAACAGTTTTTGTGGATAAAGAAAGGTGACGCCGATACTGTCACTTTTGGTCCGAAAATTTCACGAAAAGTTTTACGCGCACAAAGCTCCCATTATGACCTATAAACCATATAAACGTGTTTGGGACACATTTGAGCGAAAATAACACAGTTTTGGTGGATAAAGAAAGGTTACGTCGATATGGTCACTTTTGGTCCGAAAATTTCACGGAAAGCTTTCCGCGCACAAAGCTCCCATTATGATCCCATAAACCATATAAACATGTTTGGGGCACATTTGAGCGAAAACAATACAGTTTTGGTGGATAAAGAAAGGTGACGCCGATTTGGTCACTTTTGTTCCGAAAATTTCACGGAAAGATTTTCACGCACAAAGCTCCCATTATGACCTATAAACCATATAAACATGTTTGGGACGCATTTGAGCGAAAATAACACAATTTTATTGGATAAAGAAAGGTGACGCCTATATGGTCACTTTTGGTCCGAAAATTTCACGGAAAGCTTTTCGCGCACAAAGCTCCCATTATGACCCATAAACCATATAAATATGTTTGGGACGCATTTCAGCGAAAATATCACAGTTTTTGTGGATAAACAAAGGTGACGCCGATATGGTCACTTTTGGTCCGGAAATTTCACGGAAAGCTTTTCGCGCACAAAGCTCACATTATGACCCAAAAACTATATAAACATGTTTGGGACACATTTGAGCGAAAACGACAAAGTTTTGCTGGATAAAGAAAGGTGACGCCGATATGGTCACTTTTGGTCCGAAAATTTCACGGAAAGCTTTCCGCGCACAAAGCTCCCATTATGACCTATAAACCATATAAACATGTTTGGGACACATTTGAGCGAAAACCACACAGTTTTTGTTGATAAAGAAAGGTGACGCCAATACTGTCACTTTTGGTCCGAAAATTTCACGGAAAGTTTTACGCGCACAAAGCTCCCATGACCTATAAACCATATAAACATGTTTGGGACACATTTGAGCAAAAACAACACAGTTTTTGTGGATAAAGAAAGGTGTCGCCGATTTGATCACTTTTGGTCCGGAAATATATAGTTTTTTATGACCTATAAACCATATAAACATGTTTGGGACACATTTGAGCAAAAACAACACAGTTTTTGTGGATAAAGAAAGGTGACGCCGATATGGTCACTTTTGGTCCGGAAATTTCACGGAAAGCTTTTCGCGCACAAAGCTCCTATTATGACCTATAAACCATATAAACATGTTTGGGACACATTTCAGAAAAAACCACGCAGTTTTTGTGGATAAACAAAGGTGACGCCGATATGGTCACTTTTGGTCGGAAAATTTCACGGAAAGCTTTTCACGCAAAAAGCTCCCATTATGACCCATAGAACCATATAAACATGTTTGGGACACATTTGAGCAAAAACAACACAGTTTTTGTGGATAAAGAAAGGTGACGCCGATATGGTCACTTTTGGTCCGGAAATTTCACGGAAAGCTTTTCGCGCACAAAGCTCCCATTATGACCTATAAACCATATAAACATGTTTGGGAGACATTTCAGAGAAAACCACGCAGTTTTTGTGGATAAACAAAGGTGACGCCGATATGGTCACTTTTGGTCGGAAAATTTCACGGAAAGCTTTTCGCGCAAAAAGCTCCCATTATGACCCATAAACCATATAAACATGTTTGGGATACATTTGAGCAAAAACGACTCAGTTTTGGTGGATAAAGAAAGGTGACGCCGATATGGTCACTTTTGGTCCGAAAATTTCACGGAACGGTTTTGGCGCACAAAGCTCCCATTATGACCTATAAACCATATAAACATGTTTGGGACACATTTGAGCGAAAGCGACACAATTTTGATGGATAAAGAAAGGTGACGCCGATATGGTATGTTTTGGTCCGAAAATTTCACGGAAAACTTTTCGCGCACAAAGCTCCCATTATGACCTAAAAACCATATTAACATGTTTGGGACATATTTGAGCGAAAACCACACAGTTTTTGTTGATAAAGAAAGGTGACGCCGATACTGTCGCTTTTGGTCCGAAAATTTCACGGAAAGTTTTAGGCGCACAAAGCTCCCATTATGACATATAAACCAAATAAACATGTTTGGGACACATTTAAGCGAAAACAACACAGTTTTGGTGGATAAAGAAAGGTGACGCCGATTTGGTCACTTTGGTCGGAAAATTTCTCGAAAATGCTTTTCGCGCACAAAGCTCCCATTAAGACCTATAGACCATATAAACATGTTTGGGACGCATTTGAACGAAAATAACACAGTTTTAGTGGATAAAGAAAGGTGACGCCGATATGGTCACTTTTGGTCGGAAAATTTCACGGAAAGCTTTTCGCGCAAAAAGCTCCCATTATGACCCAAAAACTATATAAACATGTTTGGGACACATTTGAGCGAAAACGACAAAGTTTTGCTGGATAAAGAAAGGTGACGCCGATATGGTCACTTTTGGTCCGAAAATTTCACGGAAAGCTTTCCGCGCACAAAGCTCCCATTATGACCTATAAACCATATAAACATGTTTGGGCCACATTTGAGCGAAAACAACACAGTTTTTTTGGAAAACGAAAGATAACGCCGATATGGTCACCTTTGTTCCGAAAATTTCACGGAAAGCTTTTCCCGCACAAAGCTCCCATTATGACCGATAAACCATATAAACATGTTTGGGACACATTTGAGCGAAAACAACACAGTTTTGGTGGATAAAGAAAGGTGACGCTGATTCGGTCACTTTTGGTCCGAAAATTTCACGGAAAGCTTTTCGCGCACAAAGCTCCCATTATGACCTATAAACCGTATAAACATGTTTGGGACGCATTTGAGCGAAAATAACACAGTTTTAGTGGATAAAGAAAGGTGACGCCTATATGGTCACTTTTGGTCCGGAAATTTCACGGAAAGCTTTTCGCGCACAAAGCTCCCATTATGACCTATCAACCATATAAACATGTTTGGGACACAGTTGAGCGAAAACAACACAGTTTTGGTGGATAAAGAAAGGTGACGCCGATATGGTCACTTTTGGTCAGAAAATTTCACGGAACGTTTTTCGTGCACAAAGCTCCCATTATGACCTATAAACCATATAAACATGTTTGGGACACATTTGAGCGAAAGCGACACAGTTTTGATGGATAAAGAAAGGTGACGCCGATATGGTCACTTTTGGTCCGAAAATTTCACGGAAAGCTTTTCGCGCACAAAGCTCCCATTATGACCTATAAACCATATAAACATGTTTGGGACACATTTGAGCGAAAACCACACAGTTTTTGTGTATAAAGAAAGGTGACGCCGATACTGTCACTTTTGGTCCGAAAATTTCACGGAAAGATTTACGCGTACAAAGCTCCCATTATGACCTATAAACCATATAAACATGTTTGGGACACATTTGATCGAAAAGAACACAGTTTTTGTGGATAAATAAAGGTGACGCTGATATGGTCACTTTTGGTCGGAAAATTTGACGGAAAGCTTTTCGCGCGGAAAGCTCCCATTATAACCCATAAACCATATAAACATGTTTGGGAAACATTTGAGCAAAAACGACACAGTTTTGGTGGATAAAGAAAGGTGACGCCGATATGGTCACTTCTGGTCCGGAAATTTCACGGAACGCTTTTCGCGCACAAAGCTCTCATTATGACCTATAAACCATATAAACATGTTTGGGACACATTTGAGCGAAATCGACACAGTTTTGATGGATAAAGAAAGGTGACGCCGATATGGTCACTTTTGGTTCGAAAATTTCACGGAAAGCTTTTCGCGCACAAAGCTCCCATTATGACCTATAAACCATATAAACATGTTTGGGACACATTTGAGCAAAAACAACACAGTTTTTGTGGTTAAAGAAAGGTGACGCCGATATGGTCACTTTTGGTCCGGAAATTTCACGGAAAGCTTTTCGCGCACAAAGCTCCCATTATGACCTATAAACCATATAAACATGTTTGGGACACATTTGAGTGAAAACCACACAGTTTTTGTGGATAAAGAAAGGTGACGCCGATACGGTCACTTTTGGTCCGAAAATTTCACGGAAAGATTTACGCGTACAAAGCTCCCATTTTGACCTATAAACCATATAAACATGTTTGGGACACAGTTGAGCGAAAACAACACAATTTTGGTGGATAAAGAAAGGTGACGCTGATATGGTCACTTTTGGTCCGAAAATTTCACGGAACGCTTTTCGCGCACAAAGCTCTCATTATGACCTATAAACCATATAAACATGTTTGGGACACATTTGAGCGAAATCGACACAGTTTTGATGGATAAAGAAAGGTGACGCCGATATGGTCACTTTTGGTTCGAAAATTTCACGGAAAGCTTTTCGCGCACAAAGCTCCCATTATGACCTATAAACCATATAAACATGTTTGGGACACATTTGAGCAAAAACAACACAGTTTTTGTGGTTAAAGAAAGGTGACGCCGATATGGTCACTTTTGGTCCGGAAATTTCACGGAAAGCTTTTCGCGCACAAAGCTCCCATTATGACCTATAAACCATATAAACATGTTTGGGACACATTTGAGTGAAAACCACACAGTTTTTGTGGATAAAGAAAGGTGACGCCGATACGGTCACTTTTGGTCCGAAAATTTCACGGAAAGATTTACGCGTACAAAGCTCCCATTATGACCTATAAACCATATAAACATGTTTGGGACACATTTGAGCGAAAACAACACAGTTTTTTTGGATAACGAAAGGTAACGCCGATATGGTCACTTTTGGTCCGGAAATTTACAGTTTTTTATGACCTATAAACCATATAAACATGTTTGGGACACATTTGAGCAAAAACAACACAGTTTTTGTGGATAAAGAAAGGTGACGCCGATATGGTCACTTTTGGTCCGGAAATTTCACGGAAAGCTTTTCGCGCACAAAGCTCCCATTATGACCTATAAACCATATAAACATGTTTGGGACACATTTGAGCAAAAACAACACAGTTTTTGTGGATAAAGAAAGGTGACGCCGATATGGTCACTTTTGGTCCGAAAATTTCACGGAAAGCTTTTCGCGCACAAAGCTCCCATTATGACCTATAAACCATATAAACATGTTTGGGACACATTTGAGTGAAAACCACACAGTTTTTGTGGATAAAGAAAGGTGACGCCGATACGGTCACTTTTGGTCCGAAAATTTCACGGAAAGATTTACGCGTACAAAGCTCCCATTATGACCTATAAACCATATAAACATGTTTGGGACACATTTGAGCGAAAACAACACAGTTTTTTTGGATAACGAAAGGTAACGCCGATATGGTCACTTTTGGTCCGGAAATTTACAGTTTTTTATGACCTATAAACCATATAAACATGTTTGGGACACATTTGAGCAAAAACAACACAGTTTTTGTGGATAAAGAAAGGTGACGCCGATATGGTCACTTTTGGTCCGGAAATTTTACGGAAAGCTTTTCGCGCACAAAGCTCCCATTATGACCTATAAACCATATAAACATGTTTGGGACACATTTGAGCAAAAACAACACAGTTTTTGTGGATAAAGAAAGGTGACGCCGATATGGTCACTTTTGGTCCGGAAATTTCACGGAAAGCTTTTCGCGCACAAAGCTCCCATTATGACCTATCAACCATATAAACATGTTTGGGACACAGTTGAGCGAAAACAACACAGTTTTGGTGGATAAAGAAAGGTGACGCCGATATGGTCACTTTTGGTCCGAAAATTTCACGGAACGTTTTTCGTGCACAAAGCTCCCATTATGACCTATAAACCATATAAACATGTTTGGGACACATTTGAGCGAAAGCGACACAGTTTTGATGGATAAAGAAAGGTGACGCCGATATGGTCACTTTTGGTCCGGAAATTTCACGGAAAGCTTTTCGCGCACAAAGCTCCCATTATGACCTATCAACCATATAAACATGTTTGGGACACAGTTGAGCGAAAACAACACAGTTTTGGTGGATAAAGAAAGGTGACGCCGATATGGTCACTTTTGGTCCGAAAATTTCACGGAACGTTTTTCGTGCACAAAGCTCCCATTATGACCTATAAACCATATAAACATGTTTGGGACACATTTGAGCGAAAGCGACACAGTTTTGATGGATAAAGAAAGGTGACGCCGATATGGTCACTTTTGGTCCGAAAATTTCACGGAAAGCTTTTCGCGCACAAAGCTCCCATTATGACCTATAAACCATATAAACATGTTTGGGACACATTTGAGCGAAAACCACACAGTTTTTGTGTATAAAGAAAGGTGACGCCGATACTGTCACTTTTGGTCCGAAAATTTCACGGAAAGATTTACGCGTACAAAGCTCCCATTATGACCTATAAACCATATAAACATGTTTGGGACACATTTGAGCGAAAAGAACACAGTTTTTGTGGATAAATAAAGGTGACGCTGATATGGTCACTTTTGGTCGGAAAATTTGACGGAAAGTTTTCGCGCGGAAAGCTCCCATTATAACCCATAAACCATATAAACATGTTTGGGAAACATTTGAGCAAAAACGACACAGTTTTGGTGGATAAAGAAAGGTGACGCCGATATGGTCACTTTTGGTCCGGAAATTTCACGGAAAGCTTTTCGTGCTCAAAGCTTCCATTTTGACCTATAAACCATATAAACATGTTTGGGACACAGTTGAGCGAAAACAACACAATTTTGGTGGATAAAGAAAGGTGACGCTGATATGGTCACTTTTGGTCCGAAAATTTCACGGAACGCTTTTCGCGCACAAAGCTCTCATTATGACCTATAAACCATATAAACATGTTTGGGACACATTTGAGCGAAATCGACACAGTTTTGATGGATAAAGAAAGGTGACGCCGATATGGTCACTTTTGGTTCGAAAATTTCACGGAAAGCTTTTCGCGCACAAAGCTCCCATTATGACCTATAAACCATATAAACATGTTTGGGACACATTTGAGCAAAAACAACACAGTTTTTGTGGTTAAAGAAAGGTGACGCCGATATGGTCACTTTTGGTCCGGAAATTTCACGGAAAGCTTTTCGCGCACAAAGCTCCCATTATGACCTATAAACCATATAAACATGTTTGGGACACATTTGAGTGAAAACCACACAGTTTTTGTGGATAAAGAAAGGTGACGCCGATACGGTCACTTTTGGTCCGAAAATTTCACGGAAAGATTTACACGTACAAAGCTCCCATTATGACCTATAAACCATATAAACATGTTTGGGACACATTTGAGCGAAAACAACACAGTTTTTTTGGATAACGAAAGGTAACGCCGATATGGTCACTTTTGGTCCGGAAATTTACAGTTTTTTATGACCTATAAACCATATAAACATGTTTGGGACACATTTGAGCAAAAACAACACAGTTTTTGTGGATAAAGAAAGGTGACGCCGATATGGTCACTTTTGGTCCGGAAATTTCACGGAAAGCTTTTCGCGCACAAAGCTCCCATTATGACCTATAAACCATATAAACATGTTTGGGACACATTTGAGCGAAAGCGACACAGTTTTGATGGATAAAGAAAGGTGACGCCGATATGGTCACTTTTGGTCCGGAAATTTCACGGAAAGCTTTTCGCGCACAAAGCTCCCATTATGACCTATCAACCATATAAACATGTTTGGGACACAGTTGAGCGAAAACAACACAGTTTTGGTGGATAAAGAAAGGTGACGCCGATATGGTCACTTTTGGTCCGAAAATTTCACGGAACGTTTTTCGTGCACAAAGCTCCCATTATGACCTATAAACCATATAAACATGTTTGGGACACATTTGAGCGAAAGCGACACAGTTTTGATGGATAAAGAAAGGTGACGCCGATATGGTCACTTTTGGTCCGAAAATTTCACGGAAAGCTTTTCGCGCACAAAGCTCCCATTATGACCTATAAACCATATAAACATGTTTGGGACACATTTGAGCGAAAACCACACAGTTTTTGTGTATAAAGAAAGGTGACGCCGATACTGTCACTTTTGGTCCGAAAATTTCACGGAAAGATTTACGCGTACAAAGCTCCCATTATGACCTATAAACCATATAAACATGTTTGGGACACATTTGAGCGAAAAGAACACAGTTTTTGTGGATAAATAAAGGTGACGCTGATATGGTCACTTTTGGTCGGAAAATTTGACGGAAAGCTTTTCGCGCGGAAAGCTCCCATTATAACCCATAAACCATATAAACATGTTTGGGAAACATTTGAGCAAAAACGACACAGTTTTGGTGGATAAAGAAAGGTGACGCCGATATGGTCACTTTTGGTCCGGAAATTTCACGGAAAGCTTTTCGTGCTCAAAGCTTCCATTTTGACCTATAAACCATATAAACATGTTTGGGACACAGTTGAGCGAAAACAACACAATTTTGGTGGATAAAGAAAGGTGACGCTGATATGGTCACTTTTGGTCCGAAAATTTCACGGAACGCTTTTCGCGCACAAAGCTCTCATTATGACCTATAAACCATATAAACATGTTTGGGACACATTTGAGCGAAATCGACACAGTTTTGATGGATAAAGAAAGGTGACGCCGATATGGTCACTTTTGGTTCGAAAATTTCACGGAAAGCTTTTCGCGCACAAAGCTCCCATTATGACCTATAAACCATATAAACATGTTTGGGACACATTTGAGCGAAATCGACACAGTTTTGATGGATAAAGAAAGGTGACGCCGATATGGTCACTTTTGGTCCGGAAATTTCACGGAAAGCTTTTCGCGCACAAAGCTCCCATTATGACCTATAAACCATATAAACATGTTTGGGACACATTTGAGCAAAAACAACACAGTTTTTGTGGATAAAGAAAGGTGACGCCGATATGGTCACTTTTGGTCCGGAAATTTCACGGAAAGCTTTTCGCGCACAAAGCTCCCATTATGACCTATAAACCATATAAACATGTTTGGGACACATTTGAGCGAAAACCACACAGTTTTTGTGGATAAAGAAAGGTGACGCCGATACGGTCACTTTTGGTCCGAAAATTTCACGGAAAGATTTACGCGTACGAAGCTCCCATTATGACCTATAAACCATATAAACATGTTTGGGACACATTTGAGCGAAAACCACACAGTTTTTGTGGATAAAGAAAGGTTACGTCGATATGGTCACTTTTGGACCGAAAATTTCGCGGAAAGCTTTCCACGCACAAAGCTCCCATTATGATCCCATAAACCATATAAACATGTTTGGGACACATTTGAGCGAAAACAACACAGTTTTGGTGGATAAAGAAAGGTGACGCTGATTCGATCACTTTTGGTCCGAAAATTTCAAGGAAAGCTTTTCGCGCACAAAGCTCCCATTATGACCTATAAACCGTATAAACATGTTTGGGACGCATTTGAGGGAAAATAACACAGTTTTAGTGGATAAAGAAAGGTGACGCCTATATGGTCACTTTTGGTCCGGAAATTTCACGGAAAGTTTTTCGCGCACAAAGCTCCCATTATGACCTATCAACCATATAAACATGTTTGGGACACAGTTGAGCGAAAACAACAATTTTTTGGTGGATAAAGAAAGGTGACGCCGATATGGTCACTTTTGGTCCGAAAATTTCACGGAACGTTTTTCGTGCACAAAGCTCCCATTATGACCTATAAACCATATAAACATGTTTGGGACACATTTGAGCGAAATCGACACAGTTTTGATGGATAAAGAAAGGTGACGCCGATATGGTCACTTTTGGTTCGAAAATTTCACGGAAAGCTTTTCGCGCACAAAGCTCACATTATGACCTATAAACCATATAAACATGTTTGGGACACATTTGAGCAAAAACAACACAGTTTTTGTGGTTAAAGAAAGGTGACGCCGATATGGTCACTTTTGGTCCGGAAATTTCACGGAAAGCTTTTCGCGCACAAAGCTCCCATTATGACCTATAAACCATATAAACATGTTTGGGACACATTTGAGGGAAAACCACACAGTTTTTGTGGATAAAAAAAGGTGACGCCGATACGGTCACTTTTGGTCCGAAAATTTCACGGAAAGATTTACGCGTACAAAGCTCCCATTATGACCTATAAACCATATAAACATGTTTGGGACACATTTGAGCGAAAACAACACAGTTTTTTTGGATAACGAAAGGTAACGCCGATATGGTCACTTTTGGTCCGGAAATTTACAGTTTTTTATGACCTATAAACCATATAAACATGTTTGGGACACATTTGAGCGAAAAGAACACAGTTTTTGTGGATAAATAAAGGTGACGCTGATATGGTCACTTTTGGTCGGAAAATTTGACGGAAAGCTTTTCGCGCGGAAAGCTCCCATTATAACCCATAAACCATATAAACATGTTTGGGAAACATTTGAGCAAAAACGACACAGTTTTGGTGGATAAAGAAAGGTGACGCCGATATGGTCACTTTTGGTCCGGAAATTTCACGGAAAGCTTTTCGTGCTCAAAGCTTCCATTTTGACCTATAAACCATATAAACATGTTTGGGACACAGTTGAGCGAAAACAACACAATTTTGGTGGATAAAGAAAGGTGACGCTGATATGGTCACTTTTGGTCCGAAAATTTCACGGAACGCTTTTCGCGCACAAAGCTCTCATTATGACCTATAAACCATATAAACATGTTTGGGACACATTTGAGCGAAAACGACACAGTTTTGATGGATAAAGAAAGGTGACGCCGAAATGGTCACTTTTGGTCTGAAAATTTCACGGAAAGCTTTTCGCACACAGAGCTCCCATTATGACCTATAAACCATATAAACATGTTTGGGACACATTTGAGCGAAAACCAAACAGTTTTTGTTGATAAAGAAAGGTGACGCCGATACGGTCACTTTTGGTCTGAAAATTTCACGGAAAGCTTTTCGCACACAGAGCTCCCATTATGACCTATAAACCATATAAACATGTTTGGGACACATTTGAGCGAAAACCAAACAGTTTTTGTGGATAAAGAAAGGTGACGCCGATACGGTCACTTTTGGTCCGAAAATTTCACGAAAAGTTTTACGCGCGCACAAAGCTCCCATTATGACCTATAAACCATATAAACGTGTTTGGGACACATTTGAGCGAAAATAACACAGTTTTGGTGGATAAAGAAAGGTTACGTCGATATGTTCACTTTTGGTCCGAAAATTTCACGGAAAGCTTTCCGCGCACAAAGCTCCCATTATGATCCCATAAACCATATAAACATGTTTGGGACACATTTGAGCGAAAACAATACAGTTTTGGTGGATAAAGAAAGGTGACGCCGATTTGGTCACTTTTGTTCCGAAAATTTCACGGAAAGATTTTCACGCACAAAGCTCCCATTATGACCTATAAACCATATAAACATGTTTGGGACGCATTTGAGCGAAAATAACACAATTTTATTGGATAAAGAAAGGTGACGCCTATATGGTCACTTTTGGTCCGGAAATTTCACGGAAAGCTTTTCGCGCACAAAGCTCCCATTATGACCCAAAAACTATATAAACATGTTTGGGACACATTTGAGCGAAAACGACAAAGTTTTGCTGGATAAAGAAAGGTGACGCCGATATGGTCACTTTTGGTCCGAAAATTTCACGGAAAGCTTTTCGCGCACAAAGCTCCCATTATGACCTATAAACCATATAAACATGTTTGGGACACATGTGAGCGAAAACCAAACAGTTTTTGTTGATAAAGAAAGGTGACGCCAATACTGTCACTTTTGGTCCGAAAATTTCACGGAAAGTTTTACGCACACAAAGCTCCCATAACCTATAAACCATATAAACATGTTTGGAACACATTTGAGCAAAAACAACACAGTTTTTGTGGATAAAGAAAGGTGTCGCCGATATGATCACTTTTGGTCCGGAAATATACAGTTTTTTATGACCTATAAACCATATAAACATGTTTGGGACACATTTGAGCAAAAACAACACAGTTTTTGTGGATAAAGAAAGGTGACGCCGATATGGTCACTTTTGGTCCGGAAATTTCACGGAAAGCTTTTCGCGCACAAAGCTCCCATTATGACCTATAAACCATATAAACATGTTTGGGACACATTTCAGAAAAAACCACGCAGTTTTTGTGGATAACAAAGGTGACGCCGATATGGTCACTTTTGGTCGGAAAATTTCACGGAAAGCTTTTCGCGCAAAAAGCTTCCATTATGACCCATAAACCATATAAACATGTTTGGGATACATTTGAGCGAAAACGACTCAGTTTTGGTGGATAATGAAAGGTGACGCCGATATGGTCACTTTTGGTCCGAAAATTTCACGGAACGGTTTTGGCGCACAAAGCTCCCATTATGACCTATAAACCATATAAACATGTTTGGGACACATTTGAGCGAAAGCGACACAATTTTGATGGATAAAGAAAGGTGATGCCGATATGGTCTGTTTTGGTCCGAAAATTTCACGGAAAGCTTTTCGCGCACAAAGCTCCCATTATGACCTAAAAACCATATTAACATGTTTGGGACATATTTGAGCGAATACCACACAGTTTTTGTTGATAAAGAAAGGTGACGCCGATACGGTTACTTTTGGTCCGAAAATTTCACGGAAAGTTTTACGCGCACAATGCTCCCATTATGACCTATAAACCATATAAACATGTTTGGGACGCATTTGAGCGAAAATAACACAATTTAATTGGATAAAGAAAGGTGACGCCTATATGGTCACCTATATGGTCACTTTTGGTCCGAAAATTTCACGGAAAGCTTTTCGCGCACAAAGCTCCCATTATGACCCATAAACCATATAAACATGTTTGGGACAAATTTCACAAAAATATCACAGTTTTTGTGGATAAACAAAGGTGACGCCGATATGGTCACTTTTGGTCCGGAAATTTCACGGAAAGCTTTTCGCGCACAAAGCTCCCATTATGACCTATAAACCATATAAACATGTTTGGGAAACATTTGAGCGAAAACAACACAGTTTTGGTGGATAAAGAAAGGTGACGCCGATATGGTCACTTTTGGTCCGAAAATTTCACGGAACGCTTTTCGCGCACATAGCTCCCATTATGACCTATAAACCATATAAACATGTTTGGGACACATTTGAGCGAAAACGACACAGTTTTGATGGATAAAGAAAGGTGACGCCGAAATGGTCACTTTTGGTCTGAAAATTTCACGGAAAGCTTTTCGCACACAGAGCTCCCATTATGACCTATAAACCATATAAACATGTTTGGGACACATTTGAGCGAAAACCAAACAGTTTTTGTTGATAAAGAAAGGTGACGCCGATACGGTCACTTTTGGTCCGAAAATTTCACGAAAAGTTTTACGCGCACAAAGCTCCCATTATGACCTATAAACCATATAAACGTGTTTGGGACACATTTGAGCGAAAATAACACAGTTTTGGTGGATAAAGAAAGGTTACGTCGATATGGTCACTTTTGGTCCGAAAATTTCACGGAAAGCTTTCCGCAAACAAAGCTCCCATTATGATCCCATAAACCATATAAACATGTTTGGGACAAATTTGAGCGAAAACAATACAGTTTTGGTGGATAAAGAAAGGTGACGCCGATTTGGTCACTTTTGTTCCGAAAATTTCACGGAAAGATTTTCACGCACAAAGCTCCCATTATGACTTATAAACCATATAAACATGTTTGGGACGCATTTGAGCGAAAATAACACAATTTTATTGGATAAAGAAAGGTGACGCCTATATGGTCACTTTTGGTCCGGAAATTTCACGGAAAGCTTTTCGCGCACAAAGCTCACATTATGACCCAAAAACTATATAAACATGTTTGGGACACATTTGAGCGAAAACGACAAAGTTTTGCTGGATAAAGAAAGGTGACGCCGATATGGTCACTTTTGGTCCGAAAATTTCACGGAAAGCTTTTCGCGCACAAAGCTCCCATTATGACCTATAAACCATATAAACATGTTTGGGACACATGTGAGCGAAAACCAAACAGTTTTTGTTGATAAAGAAAGGTGACGCCAATACTGTCACTTTTGGTCCTAAAATTTCACGGAAAGTTTTACGCGCACAAAGTGATGCGGGACCATCTTCTACAACTCCAGACACACCCATCATACTTGGAGAAGGACCAATGACTCGAGCTAGAGCTAAGAAGCTTCAGAGAGACTCATTCAACTTTGTGGGTCATGCTTTGTTCTCGAGCAAGGTTCAACTCCCCGAGCCTACATTGAAGACATATATGTGCATTGGAGCACAAATGGAGGCCGAGCCACCCTAACATCAGCTTGGTCGAAATTTCACTAAGTGTTGAGCTTATTTTCAGCTTATGAACATTATTGGGCTGAATTGGGCTTTTATTATTTATTCGTTTTAAAACCTTATTTACTTATGTTCTTAGGTTTATTTAATTAGGCCCATTAGTATTTAGATCTATCTTATTCTATCTTCTATCTCCTAAAACCGGCCAGAACAGCCTTGTAAGGCCTATATATGGCCGCACCTTTCATTGAATCAGATGGGAACTTTGATAATTACAATTCTCTCATTAAGAGTGTTTACACCTTCGAGTGTTTGTTGATTCAATTAGAGCTGTGCTCATTGATCAATCGATTGATACATATCTCAGCTTGGTTTGCTTTGCCGTTCATCAACTTCGCAAGACTTGGTGAATCTAGTATCCACAAGCCCCCTTCTGGTGCTTCAAGTTGTCCGCTTGATTGTGTCGGATTGTAGAGGCGGGTTGTGTAGGCATTGGTATTGGTTCCTACCCTCTGAGGAGGCCTGGGGTCTTTATCTTGCGCTGCATAGATCGACTCAGTCCATATCAGGTCGTGTCTTTCCATTCTTGCATTCAATTTCGAGTCTTTCTCTTTTGTTCTTACTGTTTTCGTGTCTTTCTTGAGTTCTTGATCAATTCTTGATCGAGTTCTTGGAGTCTTACATTGTTGCGTTCTTGTTCTTGTTTAGTTCTTGCTTGTTGTCGAAGATCGGACCACCAAACGGCTAACCCCGTATCAAATTGGCATCAGAGCTTTGGTTTCCGACATCAAGATTGAGTCTTTTCTTTTCCTAAACACAAAAATCCAAAAAACAGAGTCCTTTTCTTGTTTTGGTTATTTACTTCTTGCATTCTTTTGATTATTTTACTAATCTTGAGTTTGTGATTGTTTGTGGTTGCATAGCCTAAACACAAAGCCTAGCCGAGACCGTGGAGTCGACCAAAGGTGCACACAATCCCATTGTGAACACCCATAGCCGACGGCAGAATCTGTCCCCATAGCCTTGCTTTGGCCGAATCCATCAAACCACAAGGAACCCTAGTTTGTTATCTTTTCTATCCCTTGTTCTATCTTTGGAACTTTTATCTATCTTTTATCTATTTCCTTTATCTCTTGCCTATTTTAAATTCTGATTTTTGGTGGATAAAATCATTATATCTATCAAATATCTAATTAAGGCATAAGATAGATCCGATTACCTTAAATAGCCATTCTATCTATAAATTTGCATTAGGGCTGAACTTTTTTATCTTTTCACCACAATTCTCAGAATTTTCGAGTCCTATATTATTATTAGAGTTCTTTCTTGCATTAGTTTCATAAGTTAAAAAAAAAAAAAAAAAAAAAAAAAAAAAAAAAAAAATCAGTTTCGAAATTTATTTTAAAACTTGGACCTAGGAGGATAAAATTCACTAGGGGCAAAAGTAAGTCAAAAAAAAAAAAAGAGGAAAGTGTTTGTTTGATCTAGTGCAAGAAAGCTCCCAAGGACAATTGGTGAACCCTTTTTCTCAGCCCTAGTCGACATACCCTATCCCAAACACATACACCTCCACAAAAATTGAAACCCTACCCTGCAACTACAACGTCCTAACTTAAAGGTTTTCAATCAAAAGAGGTAAACTTCCAAATTTTCTTTTGCTTTCTTATCTTCTTTTGTGTCGAGTGCTCTTTCACTCCTTGATCGAGTGCTGCTGTGTGTTGTTTGTTGGTGTCGAGTGCTCCCTTGCTACTGTCGAGTACTCATTAGTCTATTTCGAGTTGATCCTTGTTGTGTCGAGTACTGATTTTGATTGATCAAGTGCTCTCCTTGTTGTGTCGAATTGAATTCTTGCAAATTCCCATCTGTTTTGCTTGAATTGAGTTGTTTGCTTACATCGAGTGCTCTACAGCCCTTGTTGAGTACTCTTCTGTGTTGTTTCATTCATTACATACCTTGATTGCCTTGTTTTTGCTTGGTAGTTGATTTGCCCAAAGTGGATTGCCCTAGCAAGCGTGATATATCAATCAGAGAGGGAGTGTGAGCGAAACACAACTGTGAGCTGTTTATAAGTTTTACTAACCTTAACATAGTTCTTTGTTTCTTTTTCTTTTGTTATAATGTCTAATAACCAGGGAAACAATGGTGGTAACAATACCACTAATTCAAGTGCTACTGTAACCCCCGAACAGTTCGCCATCATGATGAACAACATCACTACCATCATGAACACCATGGCTAACAAGGAGTCCGTAGCTGAACTAGCCGCCAAGGTGACAGCTTTGGAGAACTCTAGGCCGAGTGGTTCAAACACCATAGGAGGTCAGCAAGACCGAGTGGAGATACATCAAGACGAAAGAGAGGTCGTAAATCCTAACCCTATTCCTAATCCTAATCCTCATGTCAATATTAATTTAGATAATCCTTTATTCAATGAAAACAACTCTCCACGGGGTGGGAGAAATGATCGGAATAATGGGTTTGTTAATGTGCAAGGTCAAGGACAGGGAAGGGGAAGAGGTCGTGGCTATCAAGAGCAATTCTATTACTCGGAGCAAGATAACGACTTCCAAGAAGAGGAGTATTGGGAGCGACGCCCGAGACGGAATCAAAGGGGAAATCAGAACCGACCACCTAGGTTCAATGACGACGACGGTATAGGTAAGGTTAAGGTAAAGATTCCTCCTTTTGATGGTAAGACTGATCCAGATGCTTATATTGATTGGGAGATTAAAATGGAGCAAATCTGGAATTGTCATAATTTCTCAGAACCTAAGAAAGTACAACTAGCTTCCCTAGAGTTTCAAGGTTTTGCATTAATCTGGTGGGATAATCTTGTTAAGGAAAGAAGAAGATCCCTTGATGCACCTATTGCTTCTTGGGAACAATTAAAAGTGGTAATGAGAAATAGGTTTGTACCTCAACATTATGATAGAGAGCTATTAAACAGATTAGAAAACCTTAAACAAGGTAGTAAAACTGTTGAGGAAACATTTAATGTTATGCAAGAAGCTATGGCTCGAGCTAATGTGGTAGAAACTCACGATAAAACTAATGTTAGATACCTTAGGATCTTGCATCCCGCTTTAGCTCATGAAATTGATTATTTTCCCTACACTACCCCTACTGAATTATTACATCTAGCTATGAAAGTAGAAAAGGGACAACGTTACAAGAGCCAAGCTAATAGAGTGTCGAGTGGCCAGCAACAAGGGTGGCGTTCCAACAGGCCCCAACAGCCCCAAGGGCGCTCGGAGATGGGCTCTAGGGAGCGAGCTCAGCAGCCCCAATGGAGGAGTGAGGGCCGACAGCCCCAACAGCCCCTCGACAAGGGTAAAGGTCCATGGAATGGACGAGAATCGTCTGGGACATCTACTGGTCCCAAAGGGAGTAATCCTAACTCTTCTACCATTCGTTCTAGAGATATTGTATGCTTTAAATGCCAAGGTAGAGGACATTATATGAAGGATTGCCCTAATAAGAAAACTCTCATGGTTAATCAATTTGGAGAATATGAATCTGAAAACTCTTGTGATGAACATGATGAGAATGCTAATAATGACAATGATCAGAACTTAAACCTTGTTTGTTATGAAAATGATGATGATGAGGTTGAATATGAACATGGAGAATCTTTGATTGTTAGGAGAGTGTTAAGTGTTGTTCCTACACCATGTGAAGATAATCAAAGAGAAAACTTATTTCATACTCGTTGTCTTGTTAAAGGAAAGGTTGTAAATGTGATCATTGATGGAGGTAGTTGCTGTAATTTAGCTAGTCAAGAAATGGTTGACAAATTGCATTTACCTACTGTCCAACACCCTAGACCTTACAAATTGCATTGGATGAATGATTGTGGCTTATTAAAAGTTCATAGACAAGTTAAAGTGCATATTAAACTAGGACATTATGAAGATGATGTTTTATGTGATATTGTGCCTATGCAAGCTTGTCATATTCTATTAGGCCGTCCTTGGCAATCTGATCGTAAGGTTATTCATGATGGGTTTACTAATCGCTATACCTTTACTTTTCAGGGAAAGAATGTCATTCTCAAACCCATGACACCTACACAAGTAGCTGATGAGATTGAGAAGCGGAAGGTAAGTAAAGGTGAGTTAGATCAGGAGGCTCAATCGAGCCAAGTGGATCCTCAAACTCGAGCTAAGAGTGTGTTCTTGGTTTCCAAAAGCACATTCCTGGACGAATTTGCGGATGGTGGAACTATGCTTATGCGCCTTTGCAAGAGCTTGAGCATGTTGAGTGAAGAGCTTAAAGCTTCTCTTCCATCAAACATTCTCGCTCTTCTTGAGGAGTTTAAGGATGTGTTTCCCGATGACATACCACCAGGTCTACCCCCTATTCGTGGAATTGAGCATCAAATTGATCTTATTCCAGGGGCTGCATTACCTAATAGGCCTGCGTATCGTATGAATCCCACTGAGACCCAAGAGGTCCAAACCCAAGTCCAGGAACTGTTGGATAAGGGTTATATTAGAGAAAGCTTAAGTCCTAGTGCTGTACCTGTGTTATTAGTCCCTAAGAAAGATGGATCATGGAGAATGTGTGTAGATTGTAGGGCTATTAACAACATTACTATTAAATATCGTCACCCTATTCCTAGATTAGATGATATGTTAGATGAGTTACATGGAGCTTCTATATTTTCTAAAATTGATCTTAGAAGTGGTTATCATCAGATTAGAATGAAAAAGGGGGATGAATGGAAAACAGCCTTTAAGACTAAGCTTGGTTTATATGAGTGGTTGGTTATGCCTTTTGGTTTAACTAATGCTCCTAGCACTTTTATGCGTTTAATGAATCATGTGCTTCGAGATTTCATTGGAAGATTTGTTGTTGTTTATTTTGATGATATTCTGATTTATAGCAAATCTCTTAATGAACATGAATCACATCTTAGAGAAGTGCTTAAAACGCTGAGAATTGAACACTTGTATGCTAATTTAAAGAAGTGTGAATTATGTAATGAACAAGTGTCTTTTCTTGGATTTGTAGTGAGCTCTAATGGACTGCGTGTTGATGAATCAAAGATTAAAGCCATCCAAGAGTGGCCGACACCCACTAACATAGGACATGTACGCAGCTTCCAAGGACTTGCTAGCTTCTACCGACGATTTGTGCGAGACTTTAGTACAATCTCAGCCCCACTGACCGAGCTTACTAAGAAGAGAAGTGAGTTTACATGGGGAGCAGCTCAGGAGGAAGCATTCAACACACTTAAGGACAGGCTCACTCACGCACCCCTATTAGCGTTGCCGGACTTTACTCAGCCTTTTGAAGTAGAGTGTGATGCTAGCGGAGTCGGAATTGGTGGAGTCCTTATGCAGGGAGGTAAGCCTATTGCTTTCTTTTCTGAGAAATTGAAAGGTGCTTGTCTTAATTACTCTACCTATGATAAGGAATTGTATGCATTGTTTAGAGTACTTAAGACATGGTCTCACTATCTATGGCCTAGTGAGTTTATTCTTAGGACTGATCATGAGTCTTTAAAACACTTTAAAAGCCAAGATAAACTTGATAGGAGACATGGTAGATGGATGGAGTTTATTGAAACATTTCCTTATGTAATTAAGTATAAGAAAGGCAAAGACAATGTGGTAGCTGATGCATTATCTAGGAGACATGTTCTTTTAACCACTTTGGATTCTAGAGTCTTAGGCTTTGTTTACATAACGGAATTGTATGAATCTGATTTGGATTTTGGTGATATCTTTCGAAAATGCTTAGAAAAGGGTCCTAATGACAGCTTTTATATACATGAAGGATTCTTATTTCGAAAAGATCAAGTGTGTATTCCTAGATGTTCTCTACGATTATTACTTGTTAGTGAAGCCCATAGTGGTGGATTAATGGGACATTTTGGGAGAGATAAGACCTATAACACCCTGAAATCACACTTTTATTGGCCACATATGCTTAGGGATGTAGAACATTGCCTTAAGAAATGCATAGATTGCATTAAAGCCAAAGCTAAGCTTATGCCTCATGGCCTTTATACACCACTACCGACCCCCTCAGCCCCTTGGGAAGACATTTCTATGGATTTTATAGTTGGGTTGCCTAGAACTAAGAAGGGGAGAGATTCTATATTTGTGGTAGTGGATAGGTTCTCTAAAATGGCTCATTTCATTGCATGCCACAAAACTGATGATGCTACCAATGTTGCTAATCTATTCTTTAAAGAAGTAGTTAGGTTGCATGGCGTGCCTAAAACCATTGTTAGTGATAGGGATGTGAAATTCTTAAGTCATTTTTGGCGCACTTTATGGAATAAATTGGGAACTAGATTGCTATTCTCTACTTCTAGCCACCCCCAAACTGATGGCCAAACTGAGGTGACTAATAGAACCCTTGCTACTGTCCTAAGAGCTATTATTAGGAAGAATTTGAAACTTTGGGAAGAAGCCTTACCTCATGTGGAATTTGCTTATAATAGAACCATGCATTCGGCTACTAAAATCAGTCCATTTGAATGTGTGTATGGTGTTAATCCACTAACCCCTTTTGATCTTACTCCATATCCTATGAGAGACAAAGAATCATTTGAGGCAGGTAAGCATGTCGAGTTCATTAAGGAGCTGCATGAACGAACTCGAGAGAAGCTGAAGCTAAAGGCTGAATACAATGCTAACAAGGCCAACAAGGGACGTCGCTTGGTCACATTTCAGCCTGGAGATCTTGTATGGGTGCACTTGAGGAAGGAGCGGTTTCCAGAAGCTCGGAAGAACAAGCTGTCGCCGCGTGGTGATGGGCCATTTCGGATCAAGAAGAGAGTGGGCGACAATGCCTACCAATTGGAGCTTCCTGGAGACATGGGCGTGAGCGCTACATTCAACGTCGCGGATCTAATCCCTTACTTCGCTGTGGATGAAGACTTGGATTCGTGGTCGAATCCTTTTCAAGAAGGGGAGGTTGATGCGGGACCATCTTCTACAACTCCAGACACACCCATCATACTTGGAGAAGGACCAATGACTCGAGCTAGAGCTAAGAAGCTTCAGAGAGACTCATTCAACTTTGTGGGTCATGCTTTGTTCTCGAGCAAGGTTCAACTCCCCGAGCCTACATTGAAGACATATATGTGCATTGGAGCACAAATGGAGGCCGAGCCACCCTAACATCAGCTTGGTCGAAATTTCACTAAGTGTTGAGCTTATTTTCAGCTTATGAACATTATTGGGCTGAATTGGGCTTTTATTATTTATTCGTTTTAAAACCTTATTTACTTATGTTCTTAGGTTTATTTAATTAGGCCCATTAGTATTTAGATCTATCTTATTCTATCTTCTATCTCCTAAAACCGGCCAGAACAGCCTTGTAAGGCCTATATATGGCCGCACCTTTCATTGAATCAGATGGGAACTTTGATAATTACAATTCTCTCATTAAGAGTGTTTACACCTTCGAGTGTTTGTTGATTCAATTAGAGCTGTGCTCATTGATCAATCGATTGATACATATCTCAGCTTGGTTTGCTTTGCCGTTCATCAACTTCGCAAGACTTGGTGAATCTAGTATCCACAAGCCCCCTTCTGGTGCTTCAAGTTGTCCGCTTGATTGTGTCGGATTGTAGAGGCGGGTTGTGTAGGCATTGGTATTGGTTCCTACCCTCTGAGGAGGCCTGGGGTCTTTATCTTGCGCTGCATAGATCGACTCAGTCCATATCAGGTCGTGTCTTTCCATTCTTGCATTCAATTTCGAGTCTTTCTCTTTTGTTCTTACTGTTTTCGTGTCTTTCTTGAGTTCTTGATCAATTCTTGATCGAGTTCTTGGAGTCTTACATTGTTGCGTTCTTGTTCTTGTTTAGTTCTTGCTTGTTGTCGAAGATCGGACCACCAAACGGCTAACCCCGTATCACAAAGCTCCCATAACCTATAAACCATATAAACATGTTTGGAACACATTTGAGCAAAAACAACACAGTTTTTGTGGATAAAGAAAGGTGTCGCCGATTTGATCACTTTTGGTCCGGAAATATACAGTTTTTTATGACCTATAAACCATATAAACATGTTTGGGACACATTTGAGCAAAAACAACACAGTTTTTGTGGATAAAGAAAGGTGACGCCGATATGGTCACTTTTGGTCCGGAAATTTCACGGAAAGCTTTTCGCGCACAAAGCTCCCATTATGACCTATAAACCATATAAACATGTTTGGGACACATTTCAGAAAAAACCACGCAGTTTTTGTGGATAACAAAGGTGACGCCGATATGGTCACTTTTGGTCGGAAAATTTCACGGAAAGCTTTTTGCGCAAAAAGCTTCCATTATGACCCATAAACCATATAAACATGTTTGGGATACATTTGAGCGAAAACGACTCAGTTTTGGTGGATAATGAAAGGTGACGCCGATATGGTCACTTTTGGTCCGAAAATTTCACGGAACGGTTTTGGCGCACAAAGCTCCCATTATGACCTATAAACCATATAAACATGTTTGGGACACATTTGAGCGAAAGCGACACAATTTTGATGGATAAAGAAAGGTGATGCCGATATGGTCTGTTTTGGTCCGAAAATTTCACGGAAAGCTTTTCGCGCACAAAGTTCCCATTATGACCTAAAAACCATATTAACATGTTTGGGACATATTTGAGCGAATACCACACAGTTTTTGTTGATAAAGAAAGGTGACGCCGATACTGTCGCTTTTGGTCCGAAAATTTCACGGAAAGTTTTAGGCGCACAAACCTCCCATTATGACCTATAAACCAAATAAACATGCTTGGGACACATTTAAGCGAAAACAACACAGTTTTGGTGGATAAAGAAAGGTGACGCCGATTTGGTCACTTTGGTCGGAAAATTTCACGAAAATGCTTTTCGCGCACAAAGCTCCCATTAAGACCTATAAACCATATAAACATGTTTGGGACGCATTTGAACGAAAATAACACAGTTTTAGTGGATAAAGAAAGGTGACGCCGATATGGTCACTTTTGGTCGGAAAATTTCACGGAAAGCTTTTCGCGCAAAAAGCTCCCATTATGACCCAAAAACTATATAAACATGTTTGGGACACATTTGAGCGAAAACGACAAAGTTTTGCTGGATAAAGAAAGGTGACGCCGATATGGTCACTTTTGGTCCGAAAATTTCACGGAAAGCTTTCCGCGCACAAAGCTCCCATTATGACCTATAAACCATATAAACATGTTTGGGCCACATTTGAGCGAAAACAACACAGTTTTTTTCGATAACGAAAGGTAACGCCGATATGGTCACCTTTGTTCCGAAAATTTCACGGAAAGCTTTTCCCGCACAAAGCTCCCATTATGACCTATAAACCATATAAACATGTTTGGGACACATTTGAGCAAAAATAACACATTTTTTGTGGATAAAGAAATGTTACGTCGATATGGTCACTTTTGGACCGAAAATTTCGCGGAAAGCTTTCCACGCACAAAGCTCACATTATGATCCCATAAACCATATAAACATGTTTGGGACACATTTGAGTGAAAACAACACAGTTTTGGTGGATAAAGAAAGGTGACGCTGATTTGGTCACTTTTGGTCCGAAAATTTCACGGAAAGCTTTTCGCGCACAAAGCTCCCATTATGACCCATAAACAATATAAACATGTTTGGGACACATTTGAGCGAAAACAACACAGTTTTGGTGGATAAAGAAAGGTGACGCTGATTTGATCACTTTTGGACCGAAAATATCACGGAAAGCTTTTCGCGCACAAAGCTCCCATTATGACCTATAAACCATATAAACATGTTTGGGACGCATTTGAGCGAAAATAACACAGTTTTAGTGGATAAAGAAAGGTGACGCCTATATGGTCACTTTTGGTCCGGAAATTTCACGGAAAGCTTTTCGCGCACAAAGCTCCCATTGTGACCTATCAACCATATAAACATTTTTGGGACACAGTTGAGCGAAAACAACACAGTTTTGGTGGATAAAGAAAGGTGACGCCGATATGGTCACTTTTGGTCCGAAAATTTCACGGAACGTTTTTCGTGCACAAAGCTCCCCTTATGACCTATAAACCATATAAACATGTTTGGGACACATTTGAGCGAAAGCGACACAGTTTTGATGGATAAAGAAAGGTGACGCCGATATGGTCACTTTTGGTCCGAAAATTTCACGGAAAGCTTTTCGCGCACAAAGCTCCCATTATGACCTATAAACCATATAAACATGTTTGGGACACATTTGAGCAAAAACAACACATTTTTTGTGGATAAAGAAAGGTGACGCCGATATGGTCACTTTTTGTCCGAAAATTTCACGGAACGCTTTTCACGCACAAAGCTCCCATTATGACCTATAAACCATATAAACATGTTTGGGACACATTTGAGCGAAAACGACACAGTTTTGATGGATAAAGAAAGGTGACGCCGAAATGGTCACTTTTGGTCTGAAAATTTCTTGGAAAGATTTTCGCACACAGAGCTCCCATTATGACCTATAAACCATATAAACATGTTTGGGACACATTTGAGCGAAAACCAAACAGTTTTTGTGGATAAAGAAAGGTGACGCCGATACTGTCACTTTTGGTCCGAAAATTTCACGAAAAGTTTTACGCGCACAAAGCTCCCATTATGACCTATAAACCATATAAACGTGTTTGGGACACATTTGAGCGAAAATAACACAGTTTTGGTGGATAAAGAAAGGTTACGTCGATATGGTCACTTTTGGTCCGAAAATTTCACGGAAAGCTTTCCGCGCACAAAGCTCCCATTATGATCCCATAAACCATATAAACATGTTTGGGGCACATTTGAGCGAAAACAATACAGTTTTGGTGGATAAAGAAAGGTGACGCCGATTTGGTCACTTTTGTTCCGAAAATTTCACGGAAAGATTTTCACGCACAAAGCTCCCATTATGACCTGTAAACCATATAAACATGTTTGGGACGCATTTGAGCGAAAATAACACAATTTTATTGGATAAAGAAAGGTGACGCCTATATGGTCACTTTTGGTCCGAAAATTTCACGGAAAGCTTTTCGCGCACAAAGCTCCCATTATGACCCATAAACCATATAAACATGTTTGGGACGCATTTCAGCGAAAATATCACAGTTTTTGTGGATAAACAAAGGTGACGCCGATATGGTCACTTTTGGTCCGGAAATTTCACGGAAAGCTTTTCGCGCACAAAGCTCACATTATGACCCAAAAACTATATAAACATGTTTGGGACACATTTGAGCGAAAACGACAAAGTTTTGCTGGATAAAGAAAGGTGACGCCGATATGGTCACTTTTGGTCCGAAAATTTCACGGAAAGCTTTCCGCGCACAAAGCTCCCATTATGACCTATAAACCATATAAACATGTTTGGGACACATTTGAGCGAAAACCACACAGTTTTTGTTGATAAAGAAAGGTGACGCCAATACTGTCACTTTTGGTCCGAAAATTTCACGGAAAGTTTTACGCGCACAAAGCTCCCATGACCTATAAACCATATAAACATGTTTGGGACACATTTGAGCAAAAACAACACAGTTTTTGTGGATAAAGAAAGGTGTCGCCGATTTGATCACTTTTGGTCCGGAAATATATAGTTTTTTATGACCTATAAACCATATAAACATGTTTGGGACACATTTGAGCAAAAACAACACAGTTTTTGTGGATAAAGAAAGGTGACGCCGATATGGTCACTTTTGGTCCGGAAATTTCACGGAAAGCTTTTCGCGCACAAAGCTCCTATTATGACCTATAAACCATATAAACATGTTTGGGACACATTTCAGAAAAAACCACGCAGTTTTTGTGGATAAACAAAGGTGACGCCGATATGGTCACTTTTGGTCGGAAAATTTCACGGAAAGCTTTTCACGCAAAAAGCTCCCATTATGACCCATAGAACCATATAAACATGTTTGGGACACATTTGAGCAAAAACAACACAGTTTTTGTGGATAAAGAAAGGTGACGCCGATATGGTCACTTTTGGTCCGGAAATTTCACGGAAAGCTTTTCGCGCACAAAGCTCCCATTATGACCTATAAACCATATAAACATGTTTGGGAGACATTTCAGAGAAAACCACGCAGTTTTTGTGGATAAACAAAGGTGACGCCGATATGGTCACTTTTGGTCGGAAAATTTCACGGAAAGCTTTTCGCGCAAAAAGCTCCCATTATGACCCATAAACCATATAAACATGTTTGGGATACATTTGAGCAAAAACGACTCAGTTTTGGTGGATAAAGAAAGGTGACGTCGATATGGTCACTTTTGGTCCGAAAATTTCACGGAACGGTTTTGGCGCACAAAGCTCCCATTATGACCTATAAACCATATAAACATGTTTGGGACACATTTGAGCGAAAGCGACACAATTTTGATGGATAAAGAAAGGTGACGCCGATATGGTATGTTTTGGTCCGAAAATTTCACGGAAAACTTTTCGCGCACAAAGCTCCCATTATGACCTAAAAACCATATTAACATGTTTGGGACATATTTGAGCGAAAACCACACAGTTTTTGTTGATAAAGAAAGGTGACGCCGATACTGTCGCTTTTGGTCCGAAAATTTCACGGAAAGTTTTAGGCGCACAAAGCTCCCATTATGACATATAAACCAAATAAACATGTTTGGGACACATTTAAGCGAAAATAACACAGTTTTAGTGGATAAAGAAAGGTGACGCCGATATGGTCACTTTTGGTCGGAAAATTTCACGGAAAGCTTTTCGCGCAAAAAGCTCCCATTATGACCCAAAAACTATATAAACATGTTTGGGACACATTTGAGCGAAAACGACAAAGTTTTGCTGGATAAAGAAAGGTGACGCCGATATGGTCACTTTTGGTCCGAAAATTTCACGGAAAGCTTTCCGCGCACAAAGCTCCCATTATGACCTATAAACCATATAAACATGTTTGGGCCACATTTGAGCGAAAACAACACAGTTTTTTTGGAAAACGAAAGATAACGCCGATATGGTCACCTTTGTTCCGAAAATTTCACGGAAAGCTTTTCCCGCACAAAGCTCCCATTATGACCGATAAACCATATAAACATGTTTGGGACACATTTGAGCGAAAACAACACAGTTTTGGTGGATAAAGAAAGGTGACGCTGATTCGATCACTTTTGGTCCGAAAATTTCACGGAAAGCTTTTCACGCACAAAGCTCCCATTATGACCTATAAACCGTATAAACATGTTTGGGACGCATTTGAGCGAAAATAACACAGTTTTAGTGGATAAAGAAAGGTGACGCCTATATGGTCACTTTTGGTCCGGAAATTTCACGGAAAGCTTTTCGCGCACAAAGCTCCCATTATGACCTATCAACCATATAAACATGTTTGGGACACAGTTGAGCGAAAACAACACAGTTTTGGTGGATAAAGAAAGGTGACGCCGATATGGTCACTTTTGGTCAGAAAATTTCACGGAACGTTTTTCGTGCACAAAGCTCCCATTATGACCTATAAACCATATAAACATGTTTGGGACACATTTGAGCGAAAGCGACACAGTTTTGATGGATAAAGAAAGGTGACGCCGATATGGTCACTTTTGGTCCGAAAATTTCACGGAAAGCTTTTCGCGCACAAAGCTCCCATTATGACCTATAAACCATATAAACATGTTTGGGACACATTTGAGCGAAAACCACACAGTTTTTGTGTATAAAGAAAGGTGACGCCGATACTGTCACTTTTGGTCCGAAAATTTCACGGAAAGATTTACGCGTACAAAGCTCCCATTATGACCTATAAACCATATAAACATGTTTGGGACACATTTGATCGAAAAGAACACAGTTTTTGTGGATAAATAAAGGTGACGCTGATATGGTCACTTTTGGTCGGAAAATTTGACGGAAAGCTTTTCGCGCGGAAAGCTCCCATTATAACCCATAAACCATATAAACATGTTTGGGAAACATTTGAGCAAAAACGACACAGTTTTGGTGGATAAAGAAAGGTGACGCCGATATGGTCACTTCTGGTCCGGAAATTTCACGGAACGCTTTTCGCGCACAAAGCTCTCATTATGACCTATAAACCATATAAACATGTTTGGGACACATTTGAGCGAAATCGACACAGTTTTGATGGATAAAGAAAGGTGACGCCGATATGGTCACTTTTGGTTCGAAAATTTCACGGAAAGCTTTTCGCGCACAAAGCTCCCATTATGACCTATAAACCATATAAACATGTTTGGGACACATTTGAGCAAAAACAACACAGTTTTTGTGGTTAAAGAAAGGTGACGCCGATATGGTCACTTTTGGTCCGGAAATTTCACGGAAAGCTTTTCGCGCACAAAGCTCCCATTATGACCTATAAACCATATAAACATGTTTGGGACACATTTGAGTGAAAACCACACAGTTTTTGTGGATAAAGAAAGGTGACGCCGATACGGTCACTTTTGGTCCGAAAATTTCACGGAAAGATTTACGCGTACAAAGCTCCCATTTTGACCTATAAACCATATAAACATGTTTGGGACACAGTTGAGCGAAAACAACACAATTTTGGTGGATAAAGAAAGGTGACGCTGATATGGTCACTTTTGGTCCGAAAATTTCACGGAACGCTTTTCGCGCACAAAGCTCTCATTATGACCTATAAACCATATAAACATGTTTGGGACACATTTGAGCGAAATCGACACAGTTTTGATGGATAAAGAAAGGTGACGCCGATATGGTCACTTTTGGTTCGAAAATTTCACGGAAAGCTTTTCGCGCACAAAGCTCCCATTATGACCTATAAACCATATAAACATGTTTGGGACACATTTGAGCAAAAACAACACAGTTTTTGTGGTTAAAGAAAGGTGACGCCGATATGGTCACTTTTGGTCCGGAAATTTCACGGAAAGCTTTTCGCGCACAAAGCTCCCATTATGACCTATAAACCATATAAACATGTTTGGGACACATTTGAGTGAAAACCACACAGTTTTTGTGGATAAAGAAAGGTGACGCCGATACGGTCACTTTTGGTCCGAAAATTTCACGGAAAGATTTACGCGTACAAAGCTCCCATTATGACCTATAAACCATATAAACATGTTTGGGACACATTTGAGCGAAAACAACACAGTTTTTTTGGATAACGAAAGGTAACGCCGATATGGTCACTTTTGGTCCGGAAATTTACAGTTTTTTATGACCTATAAACCATATAAACATGTTTGGGACACATTTGAGCAAAAACAACACAGTTTTTGTGGATAAAGAAAGGTGACGCCGATATGGTCACTTTTGGTCCGGAAATTTCACGGAAAGCTTTTCGCGCACAAAGCTCCCATTATGACCTATAAACCATATAAACATGTTTGGGACACATTTGAGCAAAAACAACACAGTTTTTGTGGATAAAGAAAGGTGACGCCGATATGGTCACTTTTGGTCCGGAAATTTCACGGAAAGCTTTTCGCGCACAAAGCTCCCATTATGACCTATCAACCATATAAACATGTTTGGGACACAGTTGAGCGAAAACAACACAGTTTTGGTGGATAAAGAAAGGTGACGCCGATATGGTCACTTTTGGTCCGAAAATTTCACGGAACGTTTTTCGTGCACAAAGCTCCCATTATGACCTATAAACCATATAAACATGTTTGGGACACATTTGAGCGAAAGCGACACAGTTTTGATGGATAAAGAAAGGTGACGCCGATATGGTCACTTTTGGTCCGAAAATTTCACGGAAAGCTTTTCGCGCACAAAGCTCCCATTATGACCTATAAACCATATAAACATGTTTGGGACACATTTGAGCGAAAACCACACAGTTTTTGTGTATAAAGAAAGGTGACGCCGATACTGTCACTTTTGGTCCGAAAATTTCACGGAAAGATTTACGCGTACAAAGCTCCCATTATGACCTATAAACCATATAAACATGTTTGGGACACATTTGAGCGAAAAGAACACAGTTTTTGTGGATAAATAAAGGTGACGCTGATATGGTCACTTTTGGTCGGAAAATTTGACGGAAAGCTTTTCGCGCGGAAAGCTCCCATTATAACCCATAAACCATATAAACATGTTTGGGAAACATTTGAGCAAAAACGACACAGTTTTGGTGGATAAAGAAAGGTGACGCCGATATGGTCACTTTTGGTCCGGAAATTTCACGGAAAGCTTTTCGTGCTCAAAGCTTCCATTTTGACCTATAAACCATATAAACATGTTTGGGACACAGTTGAGCGAAAACAACACAATTTTGGTGGATAAAGAAAGGTGACGCTGATATGGTCACTTTTGGTCCGAAAATTTCACGGAACGCTTTTCGCGCACAAAGCTCTCATTATGACCTATAAACCATATAAACATGTTTGGGACACATTTGAGCGAAATCGACACAGTTTTGATGGATAAAGAAAGGTGACGCCGATATGGTCACTTTTGGTTCGAAAATTTCACGGAAAGCTTTTCGCGCACAAAGCTCCCATTATGACCTATAAACCATATAAACATGTTTGGGACACATTTGAGCAAAAACAACACAGTTTTTGTGGTTAAAGAAAGGTGACGCCGATATGGTCACTTTTGGTCCGGAAATTTCACGGAAAGCTTTTCGCGCACAAAGCTCCCATTATGACCTATAAACCATATAAACATGTTTGGGACACATTTGAGTGAAAACCACACAGTTTTTGTGGATAAAGAAAGGTGACGCCGATACGGTCACTTTTGGTCCGAAAATTTCACGGAAAGATTTACGCGTACAAAGCTCCCATTATGACCTATAAACCATATAAACATGTTTGGGACACATTTGAGCGAAAACAACACAGTTTTTTTGGATAACGAAAGGTAACGCCGATATGGTCACTTTTGGTCCGGAAATTTACAGTTTTTTATGACCTATAAACCATATAAACATGTTTGGGACACATTTGAGCAAAAACAACACAGTTTTTGTGGATAAAGAAAGGTGACGCCGATATGGTCACTTTTGGTCCGGAAATTTCACGAAAAGCTTTTCGCGCACAAAGCTCCCATTATGACCTATAAACCATATAAACATGTTTGGGACACATTTGAGCAAAAACAACACAGTTTTTGTGGATAAAGAAAGGTGACGCCGATATGGTCACTTTTGGTCCGGAAATTTCACGGAAAGCTTTTCGCGCACAAAGCTCCCATTATGACCTATAAACCATATAAACATGTTTGGGACACATTTGAGCGAAAACCACACAGTTTTTGTGGATAAAGAAAGGTGACGCCGATACGGTCACTTTTGGTCCGAAAATTTCACGGAATGATTTACGCGTACGAAGCTCCCATTATGACCTATAAACCATATAAACATGTTTGGGACACATTTGAGCGAAAACCACACAGTTTTTGTGGATAAAGAAAGGTTACGTCGATATGGTCACTTTTGGACCGAAAATTTCGCGGAAAGCTTTCCACGCACAAAGCTCCCATTATGATCCCATAAACCATATAAACATGTTTGGGACACATTTGAGCGAAAACAACACAGTTTTGGTGGATAAAGAAAGGTGACGCTGATTCGATCACTTTTGGTCCGAAAATTTCAAGGAAAGCTTTTCGCGCACAAAGCTCCCATTATGACCTATAAACCGTATAAACATGTTTGGGACGCATTTGAGGGAAAATAACACAGTTTTAGTGGATAAAGAAAGGTGACGCCTATATGGTCACTTTTGGTCCGGAAATTTCACGGAAAGTTTTTCGCGCACAAAGCTCCCATTATGACCTATCAACCATATAAACATGTTTGGGACACAGTTGAGCGAAAACAACAATTTTTTGGTGGATAAAGAAAGGTGACGCCGATATGGTCACTTTTGGTCCGAAAATTTCACGGAACGTTTTTCGTGCACAAAGCTCCCATTATGACCTATAAACCATATAAACATGTTTGGGACACATTTGAGCGAAATCGACACAGTTTTGATGGATAAAGAAAGGTGACGCCGATATGGTCACTTTTGGTTCGAAAATTTCACGGAAAGCTTTTCGCGCACAAAGCTCACATTATGACCTATAAACCATATAAACATGTTTGGGACACATTTGAGCAAAAACAACACAGTTTTTGTGGTTAAAGAAAGGTGACGCCGATATGGTCACTTTTGGTCCGGAAATTTCACGGAAAGCTTTTCGCGCACAAAGCTCCCATTATGACCTATAAACCATATAAACATGTTTGGGACACATTTGAGGGAAAACCACACAGTTTTTGTGGATAAAAAAAGGTGACGCCGATACGGTCACTTTTGGTCCGAAAATTTCACGGAAAGATTTACGCGTACAAAGCTCCCATTATGACCTATAAACCATATAAACATGTTTGGGACACATTTGAGCGAAAACAACACAGTTTTTTTGGATAACGAAAGGTAACGCCGATATGGTCACTTTTGGTCCGGAAATTTACAGTTTTTTATGACCTATAAACCATATAAACATGTTTGGGACACATTTGAGCGAAAAGAACACAGTTTTTGTGGATAAATAAAGGTGACGCTGATATGGTCACTTTTGGTCGGAAAATTTGACGGAAAGCTTTTCGCGCGGAAAGCTCCCATTATAACCCATAAACCATATAAACATGTTTGGGAAACATTTCAGCAAAAACGACACAGTTTTGGTGGATAAAGAAAGGTGACGCCGATATGGTCACTTTTGGTCCGGAAATTTCACGGAAAGCTTTTCGTGCTCAAAGCTTCCATTTTGACCTATAAACCATATAAACATGTTTGGGACACAGTTGAGCGAAAACAACACAATTTTGGTGGATAAAGAAAGGTGACGCTGATATGGTCACTTTTGGTCCGAAAATTTCACGGAAAGCTTTTCGCGCACAAAGCTCTCATTATGACCTATAAACCATATAAACATGTTTGGGACACATTTGAGCGAAATCGACACAGTTTTGATGGATAAAGAAAGGTGACGCCGATATGGTCACTTTTGGTTCGAAAATTTCACGGAAAGCTTTTCGCGCACAAAGCTCCCATTATGACCTATAAACCATATAAACATGTTTGGGACACATTTGAGCAAAAACAACACAAATTTTGTGGTTAAAGAAAGGTGACGCCGATATGGTCACTTTTGGTCCGGAAATTTCACGGAAAGCTTTTCGCGCACAAAGCTCCCATTATGACCTATAAACCATATAAACATGTTTGGGACACATTTGAGTGAAAACCACACAGTTTTTGTGGATAAAGAAAGGTGACGCCGATACGGTCACTTTTGGTCCGAAAATTTCACGGAAAGATTTACGCGTACAAAGCTCCCATTATGACCTATAAACCATATAAACATGTTTGGGACACATTTGAGCGAAAACAACACAGTTTTTTTGGATAACGAAAGGTAACGCCGATATGGTCACTTTTGGTCCGGAAATTTACAGTTTTTTATGACCTATAAACCATATAAACATGTTTGGGACACATTTGAGCAAAAACAACACAGTTTTTGTGGATAAAGAAAGGTGACGCCGATATGGTCACTTTTGGTCCGGAAATTTCACGGAAAGCTTTTCGCGCACAAAGCTCCCATTATGACCTATAAACCATATAAACATGTTTGGGACACATTTGAGCAAAAACAACACAGTTTTTGTGGATAAAGAAAGGTGACGCCGATATGGTCACTTTTGGTCCGGAAATTTCACGGAAAGCTTTTCGCGCACAAAGCTCCCATTATGACCTATAAACCATATAAACATGTTTGGGACACATTTGAGCGAAAACCACACAGTTTTTGTGGATAAAGAAAGGTGACGCCGATACGGTCACTTTTGGTCCGAAAATTTCACGGAAAGATTTACGCGTACGAAGCTCTCATTATGACCTATAAACCATATAAACATGTTTGGGACACATTTGAGCGAAAACCACACAGTTTTTGTGGATAAAGAAAGGTGACGCCGATACGGTCACTTTTGTTCCGAAAATTTCACGGAAAGTTTTACGCGCGCAAAGCTCCCATTATGATGACCTATAAACCATATAAACATGTTTGGGACACATTTGAGCAAAAACAACACAGTTTTTGTGGATAAAGAAAGGTGACGCCGATATTGTCACTTTTGGTCCGGAAATTTCACGGAAAGCTTTTCGCGCACAAAGCTCCCATTATGACCTATAAACCATATAAACATTTTTGGGAAACATTTGAGCGAAAACCACACAGTTTTTGTGGATAAAGAAAGGTGACGCCGATACGGTCACTTTTGGTCCGAAAATTTCACGGAAAGATTTACGCGTACAAAGCTCACATTATGACCTATAAACCATATAAACATGTTTGGGACACATTTGAGCGAAAACAACACAGTTTTTTTGGATAACGAAAGGTAACGCCGATATGGTCACCTTTGTTCCGAAAATTTCACGGAAAGCTTTTCCCGCACAAAGCTCCCATTATGACCTATAAACCATATAAACATGTTTGGGACACATTTGAGCGAAAACAACACATTTTTTGTGGATAAAGAAAGGTTACGTCGATATGGTCACTTTTGGACCGAAAATTTCGCGGAAAGCTTTCCACGCACAAAGCTCCCATTATGATCCCATAAACCATATAAATATGTTTGGGACACATTTGAGTGAAAACAACACAGTTTTGGTGGATAAAGAAAGGTGACGCTGATTTGGTCACTTTTGGTCCGAAAATTTCACGGAAAACTTTTCGCGCACAAAGCTCCCATTATGACCTATAAACCATATAAACATGTTTGGGACGCATTTGAGCGAAATTAACACAGTTTTAGTGGTTAAAGAAAGGTGACGCCTATATGGTCACTTTTGGTCCGGAAATTTCACGGAAAGCTTTTCGCGTACAAAGCTCCCATTATGACCTATCAACCATATAAACATGTTTGGGACACAGTTGAGCGAAAACCACACAGTTTTTGTGGATAAAGAAAGGTGACGCCGATACGGTCACTTTTGGTCCGAAAATTTCACGGAAAGATTTACGCGTACGAAGCTCCCATTATGACCTATAAACCATATAAACATGTTTGGGACACATTTGAGCGAAAACCACACAGTTTTTGTGGATAAAGAAAGGTTACGTCGATATGGTCACTTTTGGACCGAAAATTTCGCGGAAAGCTTTCCACGCACAAAGCTCCCATTATGATCCCATAAACCATATAAACATGTTTGGGACACATTTGAGCGAAAACAACACAGTTTTGGTGGATAAAGAAAGGTGACGCTGATTCGATCACTTTTGGTCCGAAAATTTCAAGGAAAGCTTTTCGCGCACAAAGCTCCCATTATGACCTATAAACCGTATAAACATGTTTGGGACGCATTTGAGCGAAAATAACACAGTTTTAGTGGATAAAGAAAGGTGACGCCTATATGGTCACTTTTGGTCCGGAAATTTCACGGAAAGTTTTTCGCGCACAAAGCTCCCATTATGACCTATCAACCATATAAACATGTTTGGGACACAGTTGAGCGAAAACAACAATTTTTTGGTGGATAAAGAAAGGTGACGCCGATATGGTCACTTTTGGTCCGAAAATTTCACGGAACGTTTTTCGTGCACAAAGCTCCCATTATGACCTATAAACCATATAAACATGTTTGGGACACATTTGAGCGAAATCGACACAGTTTTGATGGATAAAGAAAGGTGACGCCGATATGGTCACTTTTGGTTCGAAAATTTCACGGAAAGCTTTTCGCGCACAAAGCTCACATTATGACCTATAAACCATATAAACATGTTTGGGACACATTTGAGCAAAAACAACACAGTTTTTGTGGTTAAAGAAAGGTGACGCCGATATGGTCACTTTTGGTCCGGAAATTTCACGGAAAGCTTTTCGCGCACAAAGCTCCCATTATGACCTATAAACCATATAAACATGTTTGGGACACATTTGAGTGAAAACCACACAGTTTTTGTGGATAAAAAAAGGTGACGCCGATACGGTCACTTTTGGTCCGAAAATTTCACGGAAAGATTTACGCGTACAAAGCTCCCATTATGACCTATAAACCATATAAACATGTTTGGGACACATTTGAGCGAAAACAACATAGTTTTTTTGGATAACGAAAGGTAACGCCGATATGGTCACTTTTGGTCCGGAAATTTACAGTTTTTTATGACCTATAAACCATATAAACATGTTTGGGACACATTTGAGCAAAAACAACACAGTTTTTGTGGATAAAGAAAGGTGACGCCGATATGGTCACTTTTGGTCCGGAAATTTCACGGAAAGCTTTTCGCGCACAAAGCTCCCATTATGACCTATAAACCATATAAACATGTTTGGGACACATTTGAGCAAAAACAACACAGTTTTTGTGGATAAAGAAAGGTGACGCAGAAATGGTCACTTTTGGTCCGGAAATTTCACGGAAAGCGTTTCGCGCACAAAGCTCCCATTATGACCTATAAACCATATAAACATGTTTGGGACACATTTGAGCGAAAACCACACGGTTTTTGTGGATAAAGAAAGGTGACGCCGATACGGTCACTTTTGGTCCGAAAATTTCACGGAAAGATTTACGCGTACAAAGCTCCCATTATGACCTATAAACCATATAAACATGTTTGGGACACATTTGAGCGAAAACAACACAGTTTTTTTGGATAACGAAAGGTAACGCCGATATGGTCACTTTTGGTCCGAAAATTTACAGTTTTTTATGACCTATAAACCATATAAACATGTTTGGGACACATTTGAGAAAAAACAACACTGTTTTTGTGGATAAAGAGAGGTGACGCCGATATGGTCACTTTTGGTCCGGAAATTTCACGGAAAGCTTTTCGCGCACAAAGCTCCCATTATGACCTATAAACCATATAAACATGTTTGGGACACATTTGAGCAAAAACAACACAGTTTTTGTGGATAAAGAAAGGTGACGCCGATATGGTCACTTTTGGTCCGGAAATTTCACGGAAAGCTTTTCGCGCACAAAGCTCCCATTATGACCTATAAACCATATAAACATGTTTGGGACACATTTGAGCGAAAACCACACAGTTTTTGTAGATAAAGAAAGGTGACGCCGATACGGTCACTTTTGGTCCGAAAATTTCACGGAAAGATTTACGCGTACGAAGCTCTCATTATGACCTATAAACCATATAAACATGTTTGGGACACATTTGAGCGAAAACCACACAGTTTTTGTGGATAAAGAAAGGTGACGCCGATACGGTCACTTTTGTTCCGAAAATTTCACGGAAAGTTTTACGCGCGCAAAGCTCCCATTATGACCTATAAACCATATAAACATGTTTGGGACACATTTGAGCAAAAACAACACAGTTTTTGTGGATAAAGAAAGGTGACGCCGATATTGTCACTTTTGGTCCGGAAATTTCACGGAAAGCTTTTCGCGCACAAAGCTCCCATTATGACCTATAAACCATATAAACATTTTTGGGAAACATTTGAGCGAAAACCACACAGTTTTTGTGGATAAAGAAAGGTGACGCCGATACGGTCACTTTTGGTCCGAAAATTTCACGGAAAGATTTACGCGTACAAAGCTCACATTATGACCTATAAACCATATAAACATGTTTGGGACACATTTGAGCGAAAACAACACAGTTTTTTTGGATAACGAAAGGTAACGCCGATATGGTCACCTTTGTTCCGAAAATTTCACGGAAAGCTTTTCCCGCGCAAAGCTCCCATTATGACCTATAAACCATATAAACATGTTTGGGACACATTTGAGCGAAAACAACACATTTTTTGTGGATAAAGAAAGGTTACGTCGATATGGTCACTTTTGGACCGAAAATTTCGCGGAAAGCTTTCCACGCACAAAGCTCCCATTATGATCCCATAAACCATATAAATATGTTTGGGACACATTTGAGCGAAAACAACACAGTTTTGGTGGATAAAGAAAGGTGACGCTGATTTGGTCACTTTTGGTCCGAAAATTTCACGGAAAACTTTTCGCGCACAAAGCTCCCATTATGACCTATAAACCATATAAACATGTTTGGGACGCATTTGAGCGAAATTAACACAGTTTTAGTGGTTAAAGAAAGGTGACGCCTATATGGTCACTTTTGGTCCGGAAATTTCACGGAAAGCTTTTCGCGTACAAACCTCCCATTATGACCTATCAACCATATAATCATGTTTGGGACACAGTTGAGCGAAAACCACACAGTTTTTGTGGATAAAGAAAGGTGACGCCGATACGGTCACTTTTGGTCCGAAAATTTCACGGAAAGATTTACGCGTACGAAGCTCCCATTATGACCTATAAACCATATAAACATGTTTGTGACACATTTGAGCGAAAACCACACAGTGTTTGTGGATAAAGAAAGGTGACGCCGATACGGTCACTTTTGTTCCGAAAATTTCACGGAAAGTTTTACGCGCACAAAGCTCCCATTATGACCTATAAACCATATAAACATGTTTGGGACACATTTGAGCAAAAACAACACAGTTTTTGTGGATAAAGAAAGGTGACGCCGATATTGTCACTTTTGGTCCGAAAATTTCACGGAAAGCTTTTCGCGCACAAAGCTCCCATTATGACCTATAAACCATATAAACATTTTTGGGAAACATTTGAGCGAAAACCACACAGTTTTTGTGGATAAAGAAAGGTGACGCCGATACGGTCACTTTTGGTCCGAAAATTTGACGGAAAGCTTTTCGCGCAGAAAGCTCCCATTATAACCCATAAACCATATAAACATGTTTGGGAATCATTTGAGCGAAAACGACACAGTTTTGGTGGATAAAGAAAGGTGACGCCGATATGGTCACTTTTGGTCCGGAAATTTCACGGAAAGCTTTCCGCGCACAAAGCTCCCATTATGACCTATAAACCATATAAACATGTTTGGGCCACATTTGAGCGAAAACAACACAGTTTTTTTGGAAAACGAAAGATAACGCCGATATGGTCACCTTTGTTCCGAAAATTTCACGGAAAGCTTTTCCCGCACAAAGCTCCCATTATGACCGATAAACCATATAAACATGTTTGGGACACATTTGAGCGAAAACAACACATTTTTTGTGGATAAAAGAAAGGTTACGTCGATATGGTCACTTTTGGACCGAAAATTTCGCGGAAAGCTTTCCACGCACAAAGCTCCCATTATGATCCCATAAACCATATAAACATGTTTGGGACACATTTGAGCGAAAACAACACAGTTTTGGTGGATAAAGAAAGGTGACGCTGATTCGATCACTTTTGGTCCGAAAATTTCACGGAAAGCTTTTCGCGCACAAAGCTCCCATTATGACCTATCAACCATATAAACATGTTTGGGACACAGTTGAGCGAAAACAACACAGTTTTGGTGGATAAAGAAAGGTGACGCCGATATGGTCACTTTTGGTCCGAAAATTTCACGGAACGTTTTTCGTGCACAAAGCTCCCATTATAACCTATAAACCATATAAACATGTTTAGGACACATTTGAGCGAAAGCGACACAGTTTTGATGGATAAAGAAAGGTGACGCCGATATGGTCACTTTTGGTCCGAAAATTTCACGGAAAGCTTTTCGCGCACAAAGCTCCCATTATGACCTATAAACCATATAAACATGTTTGGGACACATTTGAGCGAAAACCACACAGTTTTTGTGTATAAAGAAAGGTGACGCCGATACTGTCACTTTTGGTCCGAAAATTTCACGGAAAGATTTACGCGTACAAAGCTCCCATTATGACCTATAAACCATATAAACATGTTTGGGACACATTTGAGCGAAAAGAACACAGTTTTTGTGGATAAATAAAGGTGACGCTGATATGGTCACTTTTGGTCGGAAAATTTGACGGAAAGCTTTTCGCGCGGAAAGCTCCCATTATAACCCATAAACCATATAAACATGTTTGGGAAACATTTGAGCAAAAACGACACAGTTTTGGTGGATAAAGAAAGGTGACGCCGATATGGTCACTTTTGGTCCGGAAATTTCACGGAAAGCTTTTCGTGCACAAAGCTTCCATTTTGACCTATAAACAATATAAACATGTTTGGGACACAGTTGAGCGAAAACAACACAGTTTTGGTGGATAAAGAAAGGTGACGCCGATATGGTCACTTTTGGTCCGAAAATTTCACGGAAAGATTTACGCGTACGAAGCTCCCATTATGACCTATAAACCATATAAACATGTTTGGGACACATTTGAGCGAAAACCACACAGTTTTTGTGGATAAAGAAAGGTGACGCCGATACAGTCACTTTTGTTCCGAAAATTTCACGGAAAGTTTTACGCGCACAAAGCTCCCATTATGACCTATAAACCATATAAACATGTTTGGGACACATTTGAGCAAAAACAACACAGTTTTTGTGGATAAAGAAAGGTGACGCCGATATTGTCACTTTTGGTCCGGAAATTTCACGGAAAGCTTTTCGCGCACAAAGCTCCCATTATGACCTATAAACCATATAAACATTTTTGGGAAACATTTGAGCGAAAACCACACAGTTTTTGTGGATAAAGAAAGGTGACGCCGATACGGTCACTTTTGGTCCGAAAATTTCACGGAAAGATTTACGCGTACAAAGCTCACATTATGACCTATAAACCATATAAACATGTTTGGGACACATTTGAGCGAAAACAACAAAGTTTTTTTGGATAACGAAAGGTAACGCCGATATGGTCACCTTTGTTCCGAAAATTTCACGGAAAGCTTTTCCCGCACAAAGCTCCCATTATGACCTATAAACCATATAAACATGTTTGGGACACATTTGAGCGAAAACAACACATTTTTTGTGGATAAAGAAAGGTTACGTCGATATGGTCACTTTTGGACCGAAAATTTCGCGGAAAGCTTTCCACGCACAAAGCTCCCATTATGATCCCATAAACCATATAAATATGTTTGGGACACATTTGAGCGAAAACAACACAGTTTTGGTGGATAAAGAAAGGTGACGCTAATTTGGTACTTTTGGTCCGAAAATTTCACGGAAAACTTTTCGCGCACAAAGCTCCCATTATGACCTATAAACCATATAAACATGTTTGGGACGCATTTGAGCGAAATTAACACAGTTTTAGTGGTTAAAGAAAGGTGACGCCTATATGGTCACTTTTGGTCCGGAAATTTCACGGAAAGCTTTTCGCGTACAAAGCTCCCATTATGACCTATCAACCATATAAACATGTTTGGGATACAGTTGAGCGAAAACCACACAGTTTTTGTGGATAAAGAAAGGTGACGCCGATACGGTCACTTTTGGTCCGAAAATTTCACGGAAAGATTTACGCGTACGAAGCTCCCATTATGACCTATAAACCATATAAACATGTTTGTGACACATTTGAGCGAAAACCACACAGTTTTTGTGGATAAAGAAAGGTGACGCCGATACGGTCACTTTTGTTCCGAAAATTTCACGGAAAGTTTTACGCGCACAAAGCTCCCATTATGACCTATAAACCATATAAACATGTTTGGGACACAGTTGAGCGAAAACAACACAGTTTTGGTGGATAAAGAAAGGTGACGCCGATATGGTCACTTTTGGTCCGAAAATTTCACGGAACGTTTTTCGTGCACAAAGCTCCCATTATAACCTATAAACCATATAAACATGTTTAGGACACATTTGAGCGAAAGCGACACAGTTTTGATGGATAAAGAAAGGTGACGCCGATATGGTCACTTTTGGTCCGAAAATTTCACGGAAAGCTTTTCGCGCACAAAGCTCCCATTATGACCTATAAACCATATAAACATGTTTGGGACACATTTGAGCGAAAACCACACAGTTTTTGTGTATAAAGAAAGGTGACGCCGATACTGTCACTTTTGGTCCGAAAATTTCACGGAAAGATTTACGCGTACAAAGCTCCCATTATGACCTATAAACCATATAAACATGTTTGGGACACATTTGAGCGAAAAGAACACAGTTTTTGTGGATAAATAAAGGTGACGCTGATATGGTCACTTTTGGTCGGAAAATTTGACGGAAAGCTTTTCGCGCGGAAAGCTCCCATTATAACCCATAAACCATATAAACATGTTTGGGAAACATTTGAGCAAAAACGACACAGTTTTGGTGGATAAAGAAAGGTGACGCCGATATGGTCACTTTTGGTCCGGAAATTTCACGGAAAGCTTTTCGTGCACAAAGCTTCCATTTTGACCTATAAACAATATAAACATGTTTGGGACACAGTTGAGCGAAAACAACACAGTTTTGGTGGATAAAGAAAGGTGACGCCGATATGGTCACTTTTGGTCCGAAAATTTCACGGAAAGATTTACGCGTACGAAGCTCCCATTATGACCTATAAACCATATAAACATGTTTGGGACACATTTGAGCGAAAACCACACAGTTTTTGTGGATAAAGAAAGGTGACGCCGATACAGTCACTTTTGTTCCGAAAATTTCACGGAAAGTTTTACGCGCACAAAGCTCCCATTATGACCTATAAACCATATAAACATGTTTGGGACACATTTGAGCAAAAACAACACAGTTTTTGTGGATAAAGAAAGGTGACGCCGATATTGTCACTTTTGGTCCGGAAATTTCACGGAAAGCTTTTCGCGCACAAAGCTCCCATTATGACCTATAAACCATATAAACATTTTTGGGAAACATTTGAGCGAAAACCACACAGTTTTTGTGGATAAAGAAAGGTGACGCCGATACGGTCACTTTTGGTCCGAAAATTTCACGGAAAGATTTACGCGTACAAAGCTCACATTATGACCTATAAACCATATAAACATGTTTGGGACACATTTGAGCGAAAACAACAAAGTTTTTTTGGATAACGAAAGGTAACGCCGATATGGTCACCTTTGTTCCGAAAATTTCACGGAAAGCTTTTCCCGCACAAAGCTCCCATTATGACCTATAAACCATATAAACATGTTTGGGACACATTTGAGCGAAAACAACACATTTTTTGTGGATAAAGAAAGGTTACGTCGATATGGTCACTTTTGGACCGAAAATTTCGCGGAAAGCTTTCCACGCACAAAGCTCCCATTATGATCCCATAAACCATATAAATATGTTTGGGACACATTTGAGCGAAAACAACACAGTTTTGGTGGATAAAGAAAGGTGACGCTAATTTGGTACTTTTGGTCCGAAAATTTCACGGAAAACTTTTCGCGCACAAAGCTCCCATTATGACCTATAAACCATATAAACATGTTTGGGACGCATTTGAGCGAAATTAACACAGTTTTAGTGGTTAAAGAAAGGTGACGCCTATATGGTCACTTTTGGTCCGGAAATTTCACGGAAAGCTTTTCGCGTACAAAGCTCCCATTATGACCTATCAACCATATAAACATGTTTGGGATACAGTTGAGCGAAAACCACACAGTTTTTGTGGATAAAGAAAGGTGACGCCGATACGGTCACTTTTGGTCCGAAAATTTCACGGAAAGATTTACGCGTACGAAGCTCCCATTATGACCTATAAACCATATAAACATGTTTGTGACACATTTGAGCGAAAACCACACAGTTTTTGTGGATAAAGAAAGGTGACGCCGATACGGTCACTTTTGTTCCGAAAATTTCACGGAAAGTTTTACGCGCACAAAGCTCCCATTATGACCTATAAACCATATAAACATGTTTGGGACACATTTGAGCAAAAACAACACAGTTTTTGTGGATAAAGAAAGGTGACGCCGATATTGTCACTTTTGGTCCGGAAATTTCACGGAAAGCTTTTCGCGCACAAAGCTCCCATTATGACCTATAAACCATATAAACATTTTTGGGAAACATTTGAGCGAAAACCACACAGTTTTTGTGGATAAAGAAAGGTGACGCCGATACGGTCACTTTTGGTCCGAAAATTTCACGGAAAGATTTACGCGTACAAAGCTCACATTATGACCTATAAACAATATAAACATGTTTGGGACACATTTGAGCGAAAACAACAAAGTTTTTTTGGATAACGAAAGGTAACGCCGATATGGTCACCTTTGTTCCGAAAATTTCACGGAAAGCTTTTCCCGCACAAAGCTCCCATTATGACCTATAAACCATATAAACATGTTTGGGACACATTTGAGCGAAAACAACACATTTTTTGTGGATAAAGAAAGGTTACGTCGATATGGTCACTTTTGGACCGAAAATTTCGCGGAAAGCTTTCCACGCACAAAGCTCCCATTATGATCCCATAAACCATATAAATATGTTTGGGACACATTTGAGCGAAAACAACACAGTTTTGGTGGATAAAGAAAGGTGACGCTAATTTGGTACTTTTGGTCCGAAAATTTCACGGAAAACTTTTCGCGCACAAAGCTCCCATTATGACCTATAAACCATATAAACATGTTTGGGACGCATTTGAGCGAAATTAACACAGTTTTAGTGGTTAAAGAAAGGTGACGCCTATATGGTCACTTTTGGTCCGGAAATTTCACGGAAAGCTTTTCGCGTACAAAGCTCCCATTATGACCTATCAACCATATAAACATGTTTGGGATACAGTTGAGCGAAAACCACACAGTTTTTGTGGATAAAGAAAGGTGACGCCGATACGGTCACTTTTGGTCCGAAAATTTCACGGAAAGATTTACGCGTACGAAGCTCCCATTATGACCTATAAACCATATAAACATGTTTGTGACACATTTGAGCGAAAACCACACAGTTTTTGTGGATAAAGAAAGGTGACGCCGATACGGTCACTTTTGTTCCGAAAATTTCACGGAAAGTTTTACGCGCACAAAGCTCCCATTATGACCTATAAACCATATAAACATGTTTGGGACACATTTGAGCAAAAACAACACAGTTTTTGTGGATAAAGAAAGGTGACGCCGATATTGTCACTTTTGGTCCGGAAATTTCACGGAAAGCTTTTCGCGCACAAAGCTCCCATTATGACCTATAAACCATATAAACATTTTTGGGAAACATTTGAGCGAAAACCACACAGTTTTTATGGATAAAGAAAGGTGACGCCGATACGGTCACTTTTGGTCCGAAAATTTGACGGAAAGCTTTTCGCGCAGAAAGCTCCCATTATAACCCATAAACCATATAAACATGTTTGGGAATCATTTGAGCGAAAACGACACAGTTTTGGTGGATAAAGAAAGGTGACGCCGATATGGTCACTTTTGGTCCGAAAATTTCACGGAAAGCTTTCCGCGCACAAAGCTCCCATTATGACCTATAAACCATATAAACATGTTTGGGCCACATTTGAGCGAAAACAACACAGTTTTTTTGGAAAACGAAAGATAACACCGATATGGTCACCTTTGTTCCGAAAATTTCACGGAAAGCTTTTCCCGCACAAAGCTCCCAGTATGACCGATAAACCATATAAACATGTTTGGGACACATTTGAGCGAAAACAACACATTTTTTGTGGATAAAAGAAAGGTTACGTCGATATGGTCACTTTTGGACCGAAAATTTCGCGGAAAGCTTTCCACGCACAAAGCTCCCATTATGATCCCATAAACCATATAAACATGTTTGGGACACATTTGAGCGAAAACAACACAGTTTTGGTGGATAAAGAAAGGTGACGCTGATTCGATCACTTTTGGTCCGAAAATTTCACGGAAAGCTTATCGCGCACAAAGCTCCCATTATGACCTATAAACCGTATAAACATGTTTGGGACGCATTTGTGCGAAAATAACACAGTTTTAGTGGATAAAGAAAGGTGACGCCTATATGGTCACTTTTGGTCCGGAAATTTCACGGAAAGCTTTTCGCGCACAAAGCTCCCATTATGACCTATCAACCATGTAAACATGTTTGGGACACAGTTGAGCGAAAACAACACAGTTTTGGTGGATAAAGAAAGGTGACGCCGATATGGTCACTTTTGGTCCGAAAATTTCACGGAACATTTTTCGTGCACAAAGCTCCCATTATGACCTATAAACCATATAAACATGTTTGGGACACATTTGAGCGAAAGCGACACAGTTTTGATGGATAAAGAAAGGTGACGCCGATATGGTCACTTTTGGTCCGAAAATTTCACGGAAAGCTTTTCGCGCACAAAGCTCCCATTATGACCTATAAACCATATAAACATGTTTGGGACACATTTGAGCGAAAACCACACAGTTTTTGTGTATAAAGAAAGGTGACGCCGATACTGTCACTTTTGGTCCGAAAATTTCACGGAAAGATTTACGCGTACAAAGCTCCCATTATGACCTATAAACCATATAAACATGTTTGGGACACATTTGAGCGAAAAGAACACAGTTTTTGTGGATAAATAAAGGTGACGCTGATATGGTCACTTTTGGTCGGAAAATTTGACGGAAAGCTTTTCGCGCGGAAAGCTCCCATTATAACCCATAAACCATATAAACATGTTTGGGAAACATTTGAGCAAAAACGACACAGTTTTGGTGGATAAAGAAAGGTGACGCCGATACGGTCACTTTTGGTCCGAAAATTTCACGGAACGTTTTTCGTGCACAAAGTTCCCATTATAACCTATAAACCATATAAACATGTTTAGGACACATTTGAGCGAAAGCGACACAGTTTTGATGGATAAAGAAAGGTGACGCCGATATGGTCACTTTTGGTCCGAAAATTTCACGGAAAGCTTTTCGCGCACAAAGCTCCCATTATGACCTATAAACCATATAAACATGTTTGGGACACATTTGAGCGAAAACCACACAGTTTTTGTGTATAAAGAAAGGTGACGCCGATACTGTCACTTTTGGTCCGAAAATTTCACGGAAAGATTTACGCGTACAAAGCTCCCATTATGACCTATAAACCATATAAACATGTTTGGGACACATTTGAGCGAAAAGAACACAGTTTTTGTGGATAAATAAAGGTGACGCTGATATGGTCACTTTTGGTCGGAAAATTTGACGGAAAGCTTTTAGCGCGGAAAGCTCCCATTATAACCCATAAACCATATAAACATGTTTGGGAAACATTTGAGCAAAAACGACACAGTTTTGGTGGATAAAGAAAGGTGACGCCGATATGGTCACTTTTGGTCCGGAAATTTCACGGAAAGCTTTTCATGCACAAAGCTTCCATTTTGACCTATAAACAATATAAACATGTTTGGGACACAGTTGAGCGAAAACAACACAGTTTTGGTGGATAAAGAAAGGTGACGCCGATATGGTCACTTTTGGTCCGAAAATTTCACGGAAAGATTTACGCGTACGAAGCTCCCATTATGACCTATAAACCATATAAACATGTTTGGGACACATTTGAGCGAAAACCACACAGTTTTTGTGGATAAAGAAAGGTGACGCCGATACGGTCACTTTTGTTCCGAAAATTTCACGGAAAGTTTTACGCGCACAAAGCTCCCATTATGACCTATAAACCATATAAACATGTTTGGGACACATTTGAGCAAAAACAACACAGTTTTTGTGGATAAAGAAAGGTGACGCCGATATTGTCACTTTTGGTCCGGAATTTCACGGAAAGCTTTTCGCGCACAAAGCTCCCATTATGACCTATAAACCATATAAACATTTTTGGGAAACATTTGAGCGAAAACCACACAGTTTTTGTGGATAAAGAAAGGTGACGCCGATACGGTCACTTTTGGTCCGAAAATTTCACGGAAAGATTTACGCGTACAAAGCTCACATTATGACCTATAAACCATATAAACATGTTTGGGACACATTTGAGCGAAAACAACACAGTTTTTTTGGATAACGAAAGGTAACGCCGATATGGTCACCTTTGTTCCGAAAATTTCACGGAAAGCTTTTCCCGCACAAAGCTCCCATTATGACCTATAAACCATATAAACATGTTTGGGACACATTTGAGCGAAAACAACACATTTTTTGTGGATAAAGAAAGGTTACGTCGATATGGTCACTTTTGGACCGAAAATTTCGCGGAAAGCTTTCCACGCACAAAGCTCCCATTATGATCCCATAAACCATATAAATATGTTTGGGACACATTTGAGCGAAAACAACACAGTTTTGGTGGATAAAGAAAGGTGACGCTGATTTGGTCACTTTTGGTCCGAAAATTTCACGGAAAACTTTTCGCGCACAAAGCTCCCATTATGACCTATAAACCATATAAACATGTTTGGGACGCATTTGAGCGAAATTAACACAGTTTTAGTGGTTAAAGAAAGGTGACGCCTATATGGTCACTTTTGGTCCGGAAATTTCACGGAAAGCTTTTCGCGTACAAAGCTCCCATTATGACCTATCAACCATATAAACATGTTTGGGACACAGTTGAGCGAAAACCACACAGTTTTTGTGGATAAAGAAAGGTGACGCCGATACGGTCACTTTTGGTCCGAAAATTTCACGGAAAGATTTACGCGTACGAAGCTCCCATTATGACCTATAAACCATATAAACATGTTTGTGACACATTTGAGCGAAAACCACAAAGTTTTTGTGGATAAAGAAAGGTGACGCCGATACGGTCACTTTTGTTCCGAAAATTTCACGGAAAGTTTTACGCGCACAAAGCTCCCATTATGACCTATAAACCATATAAACATGTTTGGGACACATTTGAGCAAAAACAACACAGTTTTTGTGGATAAAGAAAGGTGACGCCGATATTGTCACTTTTGGTCCGGAAATTTCTTGGAAATCTTTTCGCGCACAAAGCTCCCATTATGACCTATAAACCATATAAACATTTTTGGGAAACATTTGAGCGAAAACCACACAGTTTTTGTGGATAAAGAAAGGTGACGCCGATACGGTCACTTTTGGTCCGAAAATTTGACGGAAAGCTTTTCGCGCAGAAAGCTCCCATTATAACCCATAAACCATATAAACATGTTTGGGAAACATTTGAGCGAAAACGACACAGTTTTGGTGGATAAAGAAAGGTGACGCCGATATGGTCACTTTTGGTCCGAAAATTTCACGGAAAGCTTTCCGCGCACAAAGCTCCCATTATGACCTATAAACCATATAAACATGTTTGGGCCACATTTGAGCGAAAACAACACAGTTTTTTTGGAAAACGAAAGATAACGCCGATATGGTCACCTTTGTTCCGAAAATTTCACGGAAAGCTTTTCCCGCACAAAGCTCCCATTATGACCGATAAACCATATAAACATGTTTGGGACACATTTGAGCGAAAACAACACATTTTTTGTGGATAAAAGAAAGGTTACGTCGATATGGTCACTTTTGGACCGAAAATTTCGCGGAAAGCTTTCCACGCACAAAGCTCCCATTATGATCCCATAAACCATATAAACATGTTTGGGACACATTTGAGCGAAAACAACACAGTCTTGGTGGATAAAGAAAGGTGACGCTGATTCGATCACTTTTGGTCCGAAAATTTCACGGAAAGCTTTTCGTGCACAAAGCTCCCATTATGACCTATAAACCGTATAAACATGTTTGGGACGCATTTGTGCGAAAATAACACAGTTTTAGTGGATAAAGAAAGGTGACGCCTATATGGTCACTTTTGGTCCGGAAATTTCACGGAAAGCTTTTCGCGCACAAAGCTCCCATTATGACCTATCAACCATGTAAACATGTTTGGGACACAGTTGAGCGAAAACAACACAGTTTTGGTGGATAAAGAAAGGTGACGCCGATATGGTCACTTTTGGTCCGAAAATTTCACGGAACGTTTTTCGTGCACAAAGCTCCCATTATGACCTATAAACCATATAAACATGTTTGGGACACATTTGAGCGAAAGCGACACAGTTTTGATGGATAAAGAAAGGTGACGCCGATATGGTCACTTTTGGTCCGAAAATTTCACGGAAAGCTTTTCGCGCACAAAGCTCCCATTATGACCTATAAACCATATAAACATGTTTGGGACACATTTGAGCGAAAACCACACAGTTTTTGTGTATAAAGAAAGGTGACGCCGATACTGTCACTTTTGGTCCGAAAATTTCACGGAAAGATTTACGCGTACAAAGCTCCCATTATGACCTATAAACCATATAAACATGTTTGGGACATATTTGAGCGAAAAGAACACAGTTTTTGTGGATAAATAAAGGTGACGCTGATATGGTCACTTTTGGTCGGAAAATTTGACGGAAAGCTTTTCGCGCGGAAAGCTCCCATTATAACCCATAAACCATATAAACATGTTTGGGAAACATTTGAGCAAAAACGACACAGTTTTGGTGGATAAAGAAAGGTGACGCCGATATGGTCACTTTTGGTCCGGAAATTTCACGGAAAGCTTTTCGTGCACAAAGCTTCCATTTTGACCTATAAACCATATAAACATGTTTGGGACACAGTTGAGCGAAAACAACACAGTTTTGGTGGATAAAGAAAGGTGACGCCGATATGGTCACTTTTGGTCCGAAAATTTCACGGAACGCTTTTCGCGCACAAAGCTCTCATTATGACCTATAAACCATATAAACATGTTTGGGACACATTTGAGCGAAATCGACACAGTTTTGATGGATAAAGAAAGGTGACGCCGATATGGTCACTTTTGGTTCGAAATTTTCACGGAAAGCTTTTCGCGCACAAAGCTCCCATTATGACCTATAAACCATATAAACATGTTTGGGACACATTTGAGCAAAAACAACACAGTTTTTGTGGTTAAAGAAAGGTGACGCCGATATGGTCACTTTTGGTCCGGAAATTTCACGGAAAGCTTTTCGCGCACAAAGCTCCCATTATGACCTATAAACCATATAAACATGTTTGGGACACATTTGAGCGAAAACCACACAGTTTTTGTGGATAAAGAAAGGTGACGCCGATACGGTCACTTTTGGTCCGAAAATTTCACGGAAAGATTTACGCGTACAAAGCTCCCATTATGACCTATAAACCATATAAACATGTTTGGGACACATTTGAGCGAAAACAACACAGTTTTTTTGGATAACGAAAGGTAACGCCGATATGGTCACTTTTGGTCCGGAAATTTACAGTTTTTTATGACCTATAAACCATATAAACATGTTTGGGACACATTTGAGCAAAAACAACACAGTTTTTGTGGATAAAGAAAGGTGACGCCGATATGGTCACTTTTGGTCCGGAAATTTCACGGAAAGCTTTTCGCGCACAAGGCTCCCATTATGACCTATAAACCATATAAACATGTTTGGGACACATTTCAGCAAAAACAACACAATTTTTGTGGATAAAGAAAGGTGACGCCAATATGGTCACTTTTGGTCCGGAAATTTCACGGAAAGCTTTTCGCGCACAAAGCTCCCATTATGACCTATCAACCATATAAACATGTTTGGGACACATTTGAACGAAAACCACACAGTTTTTGTGGATAAAGAAAGGTGACGCCGATACGGTCACTTTTGGTCCGAAAATTTCACGAAAAGATTTACGCGTACAAAGCTCCCATTATGACCTATAAACCATATAAACATGTTTGGGACACCTTTGAGCGAAAACCACACAGTTTTTGTGGATAAAGAAAGGTGACGCCGATACGGTCACTTTTGTTCCGAAAATTTCACGGAAAGTTTTACGCGCACAAAGCTCCCATTATGACCTATAAACCATATAAACATGTTTGGGACACATTTGAGCAAAAACAACACGGTTTTTGTGGATAAAGAAAGGTGACGTCGATATGGTCACTTTTGGTCCGGAAATTTACAGTTTTTTATGACCTATAAACCATATAAACATGTTTGGGACACATTTGAGCAAAAACAACACAGTTTTTGTGGATAAAGAAAGGTGACGCCGATACGGTCACTTTTGGTCCGAAAATTTCACGGAAAGATTTACGCGTACAAAGCTCCCATTATGACCTATAAACCATATAAACATGTTTGGGACACATTTGAGCGAAAACAACACAGTTTTTTTGGATAACGAAAGGTAACGCCGATATGGTCACTTTTGGTCCGGAAATTTACAGTTTTTTATGACCTATAAACCATATAAACATGTTTGGGACACATTTGAGCAAAAACAACACAGTTTTTGTGGATAAAGAAAGGTGACGCCGATATGGTCACTTTTGGTCCGGAAATTTCACGGAAAGCTTTTCGCGCACAAGGCTCCCATTATGACCTATAAACCATATAAACATGTTTGGGACACATTTGAGCAAAAACAACACAATTTTTGTGGATAAAGAAAGGTGACGCCAATATGGTCACTTTTGGTCCGGAAATTTCACGGAAAGATTTTCGCGCACAAAGCTCCCATTATGACCTATCAACCATATAAACATGTTTGGGACACATTTGAACGAAAACCACACAGTTTTTGTGGATAAAGAAAGGTGACGCCGATACGGTCACTTTTGGTCCGAAAATTTCACGAAAAGATTTACGCGTACAAAGCTCCCATTATGACCTATAAACCATATAAACATGTTTGGGACACATTTGAGCGAAAACCACACAGTTTTTGTGGATAAAGAAAGGTGACGCCGATACGGTCACTTTTGTTCCGAAAATTTCACGGAAAGTTTTACGCGCACAAAGCTCCCATTATGACCTATAAACCATATAAACATGTTTGGGACACATTTGAGCAAAAACAACACGGTTTTTGTGGATAAAGAAAGGTGACGTCGATATGGTCACTTTTGGTCCGGAAATTTACAGTTTTTTATGACCTATAAACCATATAAACATGTTTGGGACACATTTGAGCAAAAACAACACAGTTTTTGTGGATAAAGAAAGGTGACGCCGATATTGTCACTTTTGGTCCGGAAATTTCACGGAAAGCTTTTCGCACACAAAGCTCCCATTATGACCTATAAACTATATAAACATTTTTGTGAAACATTTGAGCGAAAACCACACAGTTTTTGTGGATAAAGAAAGGTGACGCCGATACGGTCACTTTTGGTCCGAAAATTTCACGGAACGTTTTTCGTGCACAAAGCTCCCATTATGACCTATAAACCATATAAACATGTTTGGGACACATTTGAGCGAAAGCGACACAGTTTTGATGGATAAAGAAAGGTGACGCCGATATGGTCACTTTTGGTCCGAAAATTTCACGGAAAGCTTTTCGCGCACAAAGCTCCCATTATGACCTATAAACCATATAAACATGTTTGGGACACATTTGAGCGAAAAGAACACAGTTTTTGTGGATAAATAAAGGTGACGCTGATATGGTCACTTTTGGTCCGAAAATTTCACGGAAAGCTTTTCGCGCGGAATGCTCCCATTATAACCCATAAACCATATAAACATGTTTGGGAAACATTTGAGCAAAAACGACACAGTTTTGGTGGATAAAGAAAGGTGACGCCGATATGGTCACTTTTGGTCCGTAAATTTCACGGAAAGCTTTTCGTGCACAAAGCTTCCATTTTGACCTATAAACCATATAAACATGTTTGGGACACAGTTGAGCGAAAACAACACAGTTTTGGTGGATAAAGAAAGGTGACGCCGATATGGTCACTTTTGGTCCGAAAATTTCACGGAACGCTTTTCGCGCACAAAGCTCTCATTATGACCTATAAACCATATAAACACGTTTGGGACACATTTGAGCGAAATCGACACAGTTTTGATGGATAAAGAAAGGTGACGCCGATATGGTCACTTTTGGTTCGAAATTTTCACGGAAAGCTTTTCGCGCACAAAGCTCCCATTATGACCTATAAACCATATAAACATGTTTGGGACACATTTGAGCAAAAACAACACAGTTTTTGTGGTTAAAGAAAGGTGACGCCGATATGGTCACTTTTGGTCCGGAAATTTCACGGAAAGCTTTTCGCGCACAAAGCTCCCATTATGACCTATAAACCATATAAACATGTTTGGGACACATTTGAGCGAAAACCACACAGTTTTTGTGGATAAAGAAAGGTGACGCCGATACGGTCACTTTTGGTCCGAAAATTTCACGGAAAGATTTACGCGTACAAAGCTCCCATTATGACCTATAAACCATATAAACATGTTTGGGACACATTTGAGCGAAAACAACACAATTTTTTTGGATAACGAAAGGTAACGCCGATATGGTCACTTTTGGTCCGGAAATTTACAGTTTTTTATGACCTATAAACCATATAAACATGTTTGGGACACATTTGAGCAAAAACAACACAGTTTTTGTGGATAAAGAAAGGTGACGCCGATATGGTCACTTTTGGTCCGGAAATTTCACGGAAAGCTTTTCGCGGACAAAGCTTCCATTATGACCTATAAACCATATAAACATGTTTGGGACACATTTGAGCAAAAACAACACAGTTTTTGTGGATAAAGAAAGGTGACGCCGATATGGTCACTTTTGGTCCGGAAATTTCACGGAAAGCTTTTCGCGCACAAAGCTCCCATTATGACCTATAAACCATATAAACATGTTTGGGACACATTTGAACGAAAACCACACAGTTTTTGTGGATAAAGAAAGGTGACGCCGATACGGTCACTTTTGGTCCGAAAATTTCACGGAAAGATTTACGCGTACAAAGCTCCCATTATGACCTATAAACCACATAAACATGTTTGGGACACATTTGAGCGAAAACCACACAGTTTTTGTGGATAAAGAAAGGTGACGCCGATACGGTCACTTTTGTTCCGAAAATTTCACGGAAAGTTTTACGCGCACAAAGCTCCCATTATGACCTATAAACCATATAAACATGTTTGGGACACATTTGAGCAAAAACAACACGGTTTTTGTGGATAAAGAAAGGTGACGTCGATATGGTCACTTTTGGTCCGGAAATTTACAGTTTTTTATGACCTATAAACCATATAAACATGTTTGGGACACATTTAAGCAAAAACAACACAGTTTTTGTGGATAAAGAAAGGTGACGCCGATATTGTCACTTTTGGTCCGGAAATTTCACGGAAAGCTTTTCGCGCACAAAGCTCCCATTATGACCTATAAACTATATAAACATTTTTGTGAAACATTTGAGCGAAAACCACACAGTTTTTGTGGATAAAGAAAGGTGACGCCGATACGGTCACTTTTGGTCCGAAAATTTCACGGAAAGCTTTTCGTGCACAAAGCTTCCATTTTGACCTATAAACCATATAAACATGTTTGGGACACAGTTGAGCGAAAACAACACAGTTTTGGTGGATAAAGAAAGGTGACGCCGATATGGTCACTTTTGGTCCGAAAATTTCACGGAACGCTTTTCGCGCACAAAGCTCTCATTATGACCTATAAACCATATAAACATGTTTGGGACACATTTGAGCGAAATCGACACAGTTTTGATGGATAAAGAAAGGTGACGCCGATATGGTCACTTTTGGTTCGAAATTTTCACGGAAAGCTTTTCGCGCACAAAGCTCCCATTATGACCTATAAACCATATAAACATGTTTGGGACACATTTGAGCAAAAACAACACAGTTTTAGTGGATAAAGAAAGGTGACGCCTATATGGTCACTTTTGGTCCGGAAATTTCACGGAAAGCTTTTCGCGCACAAAGCTCCCATTATGACGTATCAACCATGTAAACATGTTTGGGACACAGTTGAGCGAAAACAACACAGTTTCGGTGGATAAAGAAAGGTGACGCCGATATGGTCACTTTTGGTCCGAAAATTTCACGGAACGTTTTTCGTGCACAAAGCTCCCATTATGACCTATAAACCATATAAACATGTTTGGGACACATTTGAGCGAAAGCGACACAGTTTTGATGGATAAAGAAAGGTGACGCCGATATGGTCACTTTTGGTCCGAAAATTTCACGGAAAGCTTTTCGCGCACAAAGCTCCCATTATGACCTATAAACCATATAAACATGTTTGGGACACATTTGAGCGAAAACCACACAGTTTTTGTGTATAAAGAAAGGTGACGCCGATACTGTCACTTTTGGTCCGAAAATTTCACGGAAAGATTTACGCGTACAAAGCTCCCATTATGACCTATAAACCATATAAACATGTTTGGGACACATTTGAGCGAAAAGAACACAGTTTTTGTGGATAAATAAAGGTGACGCTGATATGGTCACTTTTGGTCCGAAAATTTCACGGAAAGCTTTTCGCGCGGAATGCTCCCATTATAACCCATAAACCATATAAACATGTTTGGGAAACATTTGAGCAAAAACGACACAGTTTTGGTGGATAAAGAAAGGTGACGCCGATATGGTCACTTTTGGTCCGTAAATTTCACGGAAAGCTTTTCGTGCACAAAGCTTCCATTTTGACCTATAAACCATATAAACATGTTTGGGACACAGTTGAGCGAAAACAACACAGTTTTGGTGGATAAAGAAAGGTGACGCCGATGTGGTCACTTTTGGTCCGAAAATTTCACGGAACGCTTTTCGCGCACAAAGCTCTCATTATGACCTATAAACCATATAAACATGTTTGGGACACATTTGAGCGAAATCGACACAGTTTTGATGGATAAAGAAAGGTGACGCCGATATGGTCACTTTTGGTTCGAAATTTTCACAGAAAGCTTTTCGCGCACAAAGCTCCCATTATGACCTATAAACCATATAAACATGTTTGGGACACATTTGAGCAAAAACAACACAGTTTTTGTGGTTAATGAAAGGTGACGCCGATATGGTCACTTTTGGTCCGGAAATTTCACGGAAAGCTTTTCGCGCACAAAGCTCCCATTATGACCTATAAACCATATAAACATGTTTGGGACACATTTGAGCGAAAACCACACAGTTTTTGTGGATAAAGAAAGGTGACGCCGATACGGTCACTTTTGGTCCGAAAATTTCACGGAAAGATTTACGCGTACAAAGCTCCCATTATGACCTATAAACCATATAAACATGTTTGGGACACATTTGAGCGAAAACAACACAGTTTTTTTGGATAACGAAAGGTAACGCCGATATGGTCACTTTTGGTCCGGAAATTTACAGTTTTTTATGACCTATAAACCATATAAACATGTTTGGGACACGTTTGAGCAAAAACAACACAGTTTTTGTGGATAAAGAAAGGTGACGCCGATATGGTCACTTTTGGTCCGGAAATTTCACGGAAAGCTTTTCGCGCACAAAGCTCCCATTATGACCTATAAACCATATAAACATGTTTGGGACACATTTGAGCAAAAACAACACAGTTTTTGTGGATAAAGAAAGGTGACGCCGATATGGTCACTTTTGGTCCGGAAATTTCACGGAAAGCTTTTCGCGCACAAAGCTCCCATTATGACCTATAAACCATATAAACATGTTTGGGACACATTTGAACGAAAACCACACAGTTTTTGTGGATAAAGAAAGGTGACGCCGATACGGTCACTTTTGGTCCGAAAATTTCACGGAAAGATTTACGCGTACAAAGCTCCCATTATGACCTATAAACCATATAAACATGTTTGGGACACATTTGAGCGAAAACCACACAGTTTTTGTGGATAAAGAAAGGTGACGCCGATACGGTCACTTTTGTTCCGAAAATTTCACGGAAAGTTTTACGCGTACAAAGCTCACATTATGACCTATAAACCATATAAACATGTTTGGGACACATTTGAGCAAAAAAAACACGGTTTTTGTGGATAAAGAAAGGTGACGTCGATATGGTCACTTTTGGTCCGGAAATTTACAGTTTTTTATGACCTATAAACCATATAAACATGTTTGGGACACATTTGAGCAAAAACAACACAGTTTTTGTGGATAAAGAAAGGTGACGCCGATATTGTCACTTTTGGTCCGGAAATTTCACGGAAAGCTTTTCGCGCACAAAGCTCCCATTATGACCTATAAACTATATAAACATTTTTGTGAAACATTTGAGCGAAAACCACACAGTTTTTGTGGATAAAGAAAGGTGACGCCGATACGGTCACTTTTGGTCCGAAAATTTCACGGAACGTTTTTCGTGCACAAAGCTCCCATTATGACCTATAAACCATATAAACATGTTTGGGACACATTTGAGCGAAAGCGACACAGTTTTGATGGATAAAGAAAGGTGACGCCGATATGGTCACTTTTGGTCCGAAAATTTCACGGAAAGCTTTTCGCGCACAAAGCTCCCATTATGACCTATAAACCATATAAACATGTTTGGGACACATTTGAGCGAAAACCACACAGTTTTTGTGTATAAAGAAAGGTGACGCCGATACTGTCACTTTTGGTCCGAAAATTTCACGGAAAGATTTACGCGTACAAAGCTCCCATTATGACCTATAAACCATATAAACATGTTTGGGACACATTTGAGCGAAAAGAACACAGTTTTTGTGGTAAATAAAGGTGACGCTGATATGGTCACTTTTGGTCCGAAAATTTCACGGAAAGCTTTTCGCGCGGAATGCTCCCATTATAACCCATAAACCATATAAACATGTTTGGGAAACATTTGAGCAAAAACGACACAGTTTTGGTGGATAAAGAAAGGTGACGCCGATATGGTCACTTTTGGTCCGGAAATTTCACGGAAAGCTTTTCGTGCACAAAGCTTCCATTTTGACCTATAAACCATATAAACATGTTTGGGACACAGTTGAGCGAAAACAACACAGTTTTGGTGGATAAAGAAAGGTGACGCCGATATGGTCACTTTTGGTCCGAAAATTTCACGGAACGCTTTTCGCGCACAAAGCTCTCATTATGACCTATAAACCATATAAACATGTTTGGGACACATTTGAGCGAAATCGACACAGTTTTGATGGATAAAGAAAGGTGACGCCGATATGGTCACTTTTGGTTCGAAAATTTCACGGAAAGCTTTTCGCGCACAAAGCTCCCATTATGACCTATAAACCATATAAACATGTTTGGGACACATTTGAGCAAAAACAACACAGTTTTTGTGGTTAAAGAAAGGTGACGCCGATATGGTCACTTTTGGTCCGGAAATTTCACGGAAAGCTTTTCGCGCACAAAGCTCCCATTATGACCTATAAACCATATAAACATGTTTGGGACACATTTGAGCGAAAACCACACAGTTTTTGTGGATAAAGAAAGGTGACGCCGATACGGTCACTTTTGGTCCGAAAATTTCACGGAAAGATTTACGCGTACAAAGCTCCCATTATGACCTATAAACCATATAAACATGTTTGGGACACATTTGAGCGAAAACAACACAGTTTTTTTGGATAACGAAAGGTAACGCCGATATGGTCACTTTTGGTCCGGAAATTTACAGTTTTTTATGACCTATAAACCATATAAACATGTTTGGGACACATTTGAGCAAAAACAACACAGTTTTTGTGGATAAAGAAAGGTGACGCCGATATGGTCACTTTTGGTCCGGAAATTTCACGGAAAGCTTTTCGCGCACAAAGCTCCCATTATGACCTATAAACCATATAAACATGTTTGGGAAACATTTGAGCGAAAACCACACAGTTTTTGTGGATAAAGAAAGGTGACGCCGATACGGTCACTTTTGGTCCGAAAATTTCACGGAAAGATTTACGCGTACAAAGCTCCCATTATGACCTATAAACCATATAAACATGTTTGGGACACATTTGAGCGAAAACAACACAGTTTTTTTGGATAACGAAAGGTAACGCCGATATGGTCACTTTTGGTCCGGAAATTTACAGTTTTTTATGATCTATAAACCATATAAACATGTTTGGGACACATTTGAGCAAAAACAACACTGTTTTTGTGGATAAAGAAAGGTGACGCCGATATGGTCACTTTTGGTCCGGAAATTTCACGGAAAGCTTTTCGCGCACAAAGCTCCCATTATGACCTATAAACCATATAAACATGTTTGGGACACATTTGAGCAAAAACAACACAGTTTTTGTGGATAAAGAAAGGTGACGCCGATATGGTCACTTTTGGTCCGGAAATTTCACGGAAAGCTTTTCGCGCACAAAGCTCCTATTATGACCTATAAACCCTATAAACATGTTTGGGACACATTTGAGCGAAAACCACACAGTTTTTGTGGATAAAGAAAGGTGACGCCGATACGGTCACTTTTGGTCCGATAATTTCACGGAAAGATTTACGCGTACGAAGCTCCCATTATGACCTATAAACCATATAAACATGTTTGGGACACATTTGAGCGAAAACCACACAGTTTTTGTGGATAAAGAAAGGTGACGCCGATACGGTCACTTTTGTTCCGAAAATTTCACGGAAAGATTTACGCGTACGAAGCTCCCATTATGACCTATAAACCATATAAACATGTTTGGGACACATTTGAGCAAAAACAACACAGTTTTTGTGGATAAAGAAAGATGACGTCGATATGGTCACTTTTGGTCCGGAAATTTCACGGAATGCTTTTCGCGCACAAAGCTCCCATTATGACCTATAAACCATATAAACATGTTTGGGACACATTTGAACGAAAACCACACAGTTTTTGTGGATAAAGAAAGGTGACGCCGATACGGTCACTTTTGGTCCGAAAATTTCACGGAAAGATTTACGCGTACAAAGCTCCCATTATGACCTATAAACCATATAAACATGTTTGGGACACATTTGAGCGAAAACCACACAGTTTTTGTGGATAAAGAAAGGTGACGCCGATACGGTCACTTTTGTTCCGAAAATTACACGGAAAGTTTTACGCGCACAAAGCTCCCATTATGACCTATAAACCATATAAACATGTTTGGGACACATTTGAGCAAAAACAACACGGTTTTTGTGGATAAAGAAAGGTGACGTCGATATGGTCACTTTTGGTCCGGAAATTTACAGTTTTTTATGACCTATAAATCATATAAACATGTTTGGGACACATTTGAGCAAAAACAACACAGTTTTTGTGGATAAAGAAAGGTGACGCCGATATTGTCACTTTTGGTCCGGAAATTTCACGGAAAGCTTTTCGCGCACAAAGCTCCCATTATGACCTATAAACTATATAAACATTTTTGTGAAACATTTGAGCGAAAACCACACAGTTTTTGTGGATAAAGAAAGGTGACGCTGATACGGTCACTTTTGGTCCGAAAATTTCACGGAAAGATTTACACGTACAAAGCTCACATTATGACCTATAATCCATATAAACATGTTTGGGACACATTTGAGCGAAAACAACACAGTTTTTTTGGATAACGAAAGGTAACGCCGATATGGTCACCTTTGTTCCGAAAATTTCACGGAAAGCGTTTCCCGCACAAAGCTCCCATTATGACCTATAAACCATATAAACATGTTTGAGACACATTTGAGCGAAAACAACACATTTTTTGTGGATAAAGAAAGGTTACGTCGATATGGTCACTTTTGGACCGAAAATTTCGCGGAAAGCTTTCCACGCACAAAGCTCCCATTATGATCCCATAAACCATATAAACATGTTTGGGACACATTTGAGCGAAAACAACACAGTTTTGGTGGATAAAGAAAGGTGACGCTAATTTGGTCACTTTTGGTCCGAAAATTTCACGGAAAACTTTTCGCGCACAAAGCTCCCATTATGACCTATAAACCATATAAACATGTTTAGGACGCATTTGAGCGAAATTAACACAGTTTTAGTGGATAAAGAAAGGTGACGCCTATATGGTAACTTTTGGTCCGGAAATTTCACGGAAAGCTTTTCGCGTACAAAGCTCACATTATGACCTATAACCATATAAACATGTTTGGGACACAGTTGAGCGAAAACAACACAGTTTTGGTGGATAAAGAAAGGTGACGCCGATATGGTCACTTTTGGTCCGAAAATTTCACGGAAAGTTTTTCGTGCACAAAGCTCCCATTATGACCTATAAACCATATAAACATGTTTGGGAAACATTTGAGCGAAAGCGACACAGTTTTGATGGATAAAGAAAGGTGACGCCGATATGGTCACTTTTGGTCCGAAAATTTCACGTAAAGCTTTTCGCGCACAAAGCTCCCATTATGACCTATAAACCATATAAACATGTTTGGGACACATTTGAGCGAAAACCACACAGTTTTTGTGTATAAAGAAAGGTGACGCCGATACTGTCACTTTTGGTCCGAAAATTTCACGGAAAGATTTACGCGTACAAAGCTCCCATTATCACCTATAAACCATATAAACATGTTTGGGACACATTTTTGCGAAAAGAACACAGTTTTTGTGGATAAATAAAGGTGACGCTGATATGGTCACTTTTGGTCGGAAAATTTGACGGAAAGCTTTTCGCGCGGAAAGCTCCCATTATAACCCATAAACCATATAAACATGTTTGGGAAACATTTGAGCAAAAACGACACAGTTTTGGTGGATAAAGAAAGGTGACGCCGATATGGTCACTTTTGGTCCGGAAATTTCACGGAAAGCTTTTCGTGCACAAAGCTTCCATTTTGACCTATAAACCATATAAACATGTTTGGGACACAGTTGAGCGAAAACAAAACAGTTTTGGTGGATAAAGAAAGGTGACGCCGATATGGTCACTTTTGGTCCGAAAATTTCACGGAACGCTTTTCGCGCACAAAGCTCTCATTATGACCTATAAACCATATAAACATGTTTGGGACACATTTGAGCGAAATCGACACAGTTTTGATGGATAAAGAAAGGTGACGCCGATATGGTCACTTTTGGTTCGAAAATTTCACGGAAAGCTTTTCGCGCACAAAGCTCCCATTATGACCTATAAACCATATAAACATGTTTGGGACACATTTGAGCAAAAACAACACAGTTTTTGTGGATAAAGAAAGGTGACGCCGGTATGGTCACTTTTGGTCCGGAAATTTCACGGAAAGCTTTTCGCGCACAAAGCTCCCATTATGACCTATAAACCATATAAACATGTTTGGGACACATTTGAGCAAAAACAACACAGTTTTTGTGGATAAAGAAAGGTGACGCCGATATGGTCACTTTTGGTCCGGAAATTTCACGGAAAGCTTTTCGCGCACAAAGCACCCATTATGACCTATAAACCATATAAACATGTTTGGGACACATTTGAGCGAAAACCACACAGTTTTTGTGGATAAAGAAAGGTGACGCCGATACGGTCACTTTTGGTCCGAAAATTTCACGGAAAGATTTACGCGTACAAAGCTCCCATTATGACCTATAAACCATATAAACATGTTTGGGACACATTTGAGCGAAAACAACACAGTTATTTTGGATAACGAAAGGTAACGCCGATATGGTCACTTTTGGTCCGGAAATTTACAGTTTTTTATGATCTATAAACCATATAAACATGTTTGGGACACATTTGAGCAAAAACAACACTGTTTTTGTGGATAAAGAAAGGTGACGCCGATATGGTCACTTTTGGTCCGGAAATTTCACGGAAAGCTTTTCGCGCACAAAGCTCCCATTATGACCTATAAACCATATAAACATGTTTGGGACACATTTGAGCGAAAACCACACAGTTTTTGTGGATAAAGAAAGGTGACGCCGATACGGTCACTTTTGGTCCGAAAATTTCACGGAAAGATTTACGCGTACGAAGCTCCCATTATGACCTATAAACCATATAAACATGTTTGGGACACATTTGAGCGAAAACCACACAGTTTTTGTGGATAAAGAAAGGTGACGCCGATACGGTCACTTTTGTTCCGAAAATTTCACGGAAAGATTTACGCGTACGAAGCTCCCATTATGACCTATAAACCATATAAACATGTTTGGGACACATTTGAGCGAAAACCACACAGTTTTTAAGGATAAAGAAAGGTGACGCCGATACGGTCACTTTTGGTCCGAAAATTTCACGGAAAGATTTACGCGTACGAAGCTCCCATTATGACCTATAAACCATATAAACATGTTTGGGACACATTTGAGCGAAAACCACACAGTTTTTGTGGATAAAGAAAGGTGACGCCGATACGGTCACTTTTGTTCCGAAAATTTCACGGAAAGATTTACGCGTACGAAGCTCCCATTATGACCTATAAACCATATAAACATGTTTGGGACACATTTGAGCAAAAACAACACAGTTTTTGTGGATAAAGAAAGGTGACGCCGATATGGTCACTTTTGGTCCGGAAATTTCACGGAAAGCTTTTCGCGCACAAAGCTCCCATTATGACCTATAAACCATATAAACATGTTTGGGACACATTTGAGCGAAAACCACACAGTTTTTGTGGATAAAGAAAGGTGACGCCGATACGGTCACTTTTGGTCCGAAAATTTCACGGAAAGATTTACGCGTACAAAGCTCCCATTATGACCTATAAACCATATAAACATTTTTGGGACACATTTGAGCGAAAACAACACAGTTTTTTTGGATAACGAAAGGTAACGCTGATATGGTCACTTTTGGTCCGGAAATTTACAGTTTTTTATGATCTATAAACCATATAAACATGTTTGGGACACATTTGAGCAAAAACAACACTGTTTTTGTGGATAAAGAAAGGTGACGCCGATATGGTCACTTTTGGTCCGGAAATTTCACGGAAAGCTTTTCGCGCACAAAGCTCCCATTATGACCTATAAACCATATAAACATGTTTGGGACACATTTGAGCAAAAACAACACAGTTTTTGTGGATAAAGAAAGGTGACGCCGATATTGTCACTTTTGGTCCGGAAATTTCACGGAAAGTTTTTCGCGCACAAAGCTCCCATTATGACCTATAAACCATATAAACATTTTTGGGAAACATTTGAGCGAAAAGCACACAGTTTTTGTGGATAAAGAAAGGTGACGCCGATACGGTCACTTTTGGTCCGAAAATTTCACGGAAAGATTTACGCGTACAAAGCTCACATTATGACCTATAAACCATATAAACATGTTTGGGACACATTTGAGCGAAAACAACTCAGTTTTTTTGGATAACGAAAGGTAACGCCGATATGGTCACCTTTGTTCCGAAAATTTCACGGAAAGCTTTTCCCGCACAAAGCTCCCATTATGACCTATAAACCATATAAACATGTTTGGGACACATTTGAGCGAAAACAACACATTTTTTGTGGATAAAGAAAGGTTACGTCGATATGGTCACTTTTGGACCGAAAATTTCGCGGAAAGCTTTCCACGCACAAAGCTCCCATTATGACCTATTAACCATATAAACATGTTTGGGACACATTTGAGCGAAAACAACACAGTTTTTTTGGATAACGAAAGGTAACGCCGATATGGTCACTTTTGGTCCGGAAATTTACAGTTTTTTATGACATATAAACCATATAAACATGTTTGGGACACATTTGAGCAAAAACAACACAGTTTTTGTGGATAAAGAAAGATGACGCCGATATGGTCACTTTTGGTCCGGAAATTTCACGGAAAGCTTTTCGCGCACAAAGCTCCCATTATGACCTATAAACCATATCTACATGTTTGGGACACATTTGAGCAAAAACAACACAGTTTTTGTGGATAAAGAAAGGTGACGCCGATATGGTCACTTTTGGTCCGGAAATTTCACGGAAAGCTTTTCGCGCACAAAGCTCCCATTATGACCTATAAACCATATAAACATGTTTGGGACACATTTGAACGAAAACCACACAGTTTTTGTGGATAAAGAAAGGTGACGCCGATACGGTCACTTTTGGTCCGAAAATTTCACGGAAAGATTTACGCGTACAAAGCTCCCATTATGACCTATAAACCATATAAACATGTTTGGGACACATTTGAGCGAAAACCACACAGTTTTTGTGGATAAAGAAAGGTGACGCCGATACGGTCACTTTTGTTCCGAAAATTTCACGGAAAGTTTTACGCGCACAAAGCTCCCATTATGACCTATAAACCATATAAACATGTTTGGGACACATTTGAGCAAAAACAACACGGTTTTTGTGGATAAAGAAAGGTGACGTCGATATGGTCACTTTTGGTCCGGAAATTTACAGTTTTTTATGACCTATAAACCATATAAACATGTTTGGGACACATTTGAGCAAAAACAACACAGTTTTTGTGGATAAAGAAAGGTGACGCCGATATTGTCACTTTTGGTCCGGAAATTTCACGGAAAGCTTTTCGCGCACAAAGCTCCCATTATGACCTATAAACTATATAAACATTTTTGTGAAACATTTGAGCGAAAACCACACAGTTTTTGTGGATAAAGAAAGGTGACGCCGATACGGTCACTTTTGGTCCGAAAATTTCACGGAAAGATTTACGCGTACAAAGCTCACATTATGACCTATAAACCATATAAACATGTTTGGGACACATTTGAGCGAAAACAACACAGTTTTTTTGGATAACGAAAGGTAACGCCGATATGGTCACCTTTGTTCCGAAAATTTCACGGAAAGCGTTTCCCGCACAAAGCTCCCATTATGACCTATAAACCATATAAACATGTTTGAGACACATTTGAGCGAAAACAACACATTTTTTGTGGATAAAGAAAGGTTACGTCGATATGGTCACTTTTGGACCGAAAATTTCACGGAAAGCTTTCCACGCACAAAGCTCCCATTATGATCCCATAAACCATATAAACATGTTTGGGACACAGTTGAGCGAAAACAACACAGTTTTGGTGGATAAAGAAAGGTGACGCCGATATGGTCACTTTTGGTCCGAAAATTTCACGGAAAGTTTTTCGTGCATAAAGCTCCCATTATGACCTATAAACCATATAAACATGTTTGGGACACATTTGAGCGAAAGCGACACAGTTTTGATGGATAAAGAAAGGTGACGCCGATATGGTCACTTTTGGTCCGAAAATTTCACGGAAAGCTTTTCGCGCACAAAGCTCCCATTATGACCTATAAACCATATAAACATGTTTGGGACACATTTGAGCGAAAACCACACAGTTTTTGTGTATAAAGAAAGGTGACGCCGATACTGTCACTTTTGGTCCGAAAATTTCACGGAAAGATTTACGCGTACAAAGCTCCCATTATGACCTATAAACCATATAAACATGTTTGGGACACATTTGAGCGAAAAGAACACAGTTTTTGTGGATAAATAAAGGTGACGCTGATATGGTCACTTTTGGTCGGAAAATTTGACGGAAAGCTTTTCGCGCGGAAAGCTCCCATTATAACCCATAAACCATATAAACATGTTTGGGAAACATTTGAGCAAAAACGACACAGTTTTGGTGGATAAAGAAAGGTGACGCCGATATGGTCACTTTTGGTCCGGAAATTTCACGGAATGCTTTTCGTGCACAAAGCTTCCATTTTGACCTATAAACCATATAAACATGTTTGGGACACAGTTGAGCGAAAACAACACAGTTTTGGTGGATAAAGAAAGGTGACGCCGATATGGTCACTTTTGGTCCGAAAATTTCACGGAACGCTTTTCGCGCACAAAGCTCTCATTATGACCTATAAACCATATAAACATGTTTGGGACACATTTGAGCGAAATCGACACAGTTTTGATGGATAAAGAAAGGTGACGCCGATATGGTCACTTTTGGTTCGAAAATTTCACGGAAAGCTTTTCTCGCACAAAGCTCCCATTATGACCTATAAACCATATAAACATGTTTGGGACACATTTGAGCAAAAACAACACAGTTTTTGTGGTTAAAGAAAGGTGACGCCGATATGGTCAGTTTTGGTCCGGAAATTTCACGGAAAGCTTTTCGCGCACAAAGCTCCCATAATGACCTATAAACCATATAAATATGTTTGGGACACATTTGAGCGAAAACCACACAGTTTTTGTGGATAAAGAAAGGTGACGACGATACGGTCACTTTTGGTCCGAAAATTTCACGGAAAGATTTATGCGTACAAAGCTCCCATTATGACCTATAAACCATATAAACATGTTTGGGGCACATTTGAGCGAAAACAACACAGTTTTTTTGGATAACGAAAGATAACGCCGATATGGTCACTTCTGGTCCGGAAATTTACAGTTTTTTATGACCTATAAACCATATAAACATGTTTGGGACACATTTGAGCAAAAACAACAAAGTTTTTGTGGATAAAGAAAGGTGACGCCGATATGGTCACTTTTGGTCCGGAAATTTCACGGAAAGCTTTTCGCGCACAAAGCTCCCATTATGACCTATAAACCATATAAACATGTTTGGGACACATTTGAGCAAAAACAACACAGTTTTTGTGGATAAAGAAAGGTGACGCCGATATGGTCACTTTTGGTCCGGAAATTTCACGGAAAGCTTTTCGCGCACAAAGCTCCCATTATGACCTATAAACCATATAAACATGTTTGGGACACATTTGAGCGAAAACCACACAGTTTTTGTGGATAAAGAAAGGTGACGCCGATACGGTCACTTTTGGTCCGAAAATTTCACGGAAAGATTTACGCGTACAAAGCTCACATTATGACCTATAAACCATATAAACATGTTTGGGACACATTTGAGCGAAAACAACACAGTTTTTTTGGATAACGAAAGGTAACGCCGATATGGTCACTTTTGGTCCGGAAATTTACAGTTTTTTATGATCTATAAACCATATAAACATGTTTGGGACACATTTGAGCAAAAACAACACTGTTTTTGTGGATAAAGAAAGGTGACGCCGATATGGTCACTTTTGGTCCGGAAATTTCACGGAAAGCTTTTCGCGCACAAAGCTCCCATTATGACCTACAAACCATATAAACATGTTTGGGACACATTTGAGCAAAAACAACACAGTTTTTGTGGATAAAGAAAGGTGACGCCGATATGGTCACTTTTGGTCCGGAAATTTCACGGAAAGCTTTTCGCGCACAAAGCTCCCATTATGACCTATAAACCATATAAACATGTTTGGGACACATTTGAGCGAAAACCACACAGTTTTTGTGGATAAAGAAAGGTGACGCCGATACGGTCACTTTTGGTCCGAAAATTTCACGTAAAGATTTACGCGTACGAAGCTCCCATTATGACCAATAAACCATATAAACATGTTTGGGACACATTTGAGCGAAAACCACACAGTTTTTGTGGATAAAGAAAGGTGACGCCGATACGGTCACTTTTGTTCCGAAAATTTCACGGAAAGTTTTACGCGCACAAAGCTCCCATTATGACCTATAAACCATATAAACATGTTTGGGACACATTTGAGCAAAAACAACACAGTTTTTGTGGATAAAGAAAGGTGACGCCGATATTGTCACTTTTGGTCCGGAAATTTCACGGAAAGTTTTTCGCGCACAAAGCTCCCATTATGACCTATAAACCATATAAACATTTTTGGGAAACATTTGAGCGAAAACCACACAGTTTTTGTGGATAAAGAAAGGTGACGCCGATACGGTCACTTTTGGTCCGAAAATTTCACGGAAAGATTTACGCGTACAAAGCTCCCATTATGACCTATAAACCATATAAACATGTTTGGGACACATTTGAGCGAAAACAGCATATTTTTTGTGGATAAAGAAAGGTTACGTCGATATGGTCACTTTTGGACCGAAAATTTCGCGGAAAGCTTTCCACGCACAAAGCTCCCATTATGATCCCATAAACCATATAAACATGTTTGGGACACATTTGAGCGAAAACAACACAGTTTTGGTGGATAAAGAAAGGTGACGCTGATTTGGTCACTTTTGGTCCGAAAATTTCACGGAAAACTTTTCGCGCACAAAGCTCCCATTATGACCTATAAACCATATAAACATGTTTGGGACACATTTGAGCGAAAAAAACATATTTTTTGTGGATAAAGAAAGGTTACGTCGATATGGTCACTTTTGGTCCGGAAATTTCACAGAAAGCTTTTCGCGTACAAAGCTCCCATTATGACCTATCAACCATATAAACATGTTTGGGACACAATTGAGCGAAAACAACACAGTTTTGGTGGATAAAGAAAGGTGACGCCGATATGGTCACTTTTGGTCCGAAAATTTCACGGAAAGTTTTTCGTGCACAAAGCTCCCATTATGACCTATAAACCATATAAACATGTTTGGGACACATTTGAGCGAAAGCGACACAGTTTTGATGGATAAAGAAAGGTGACGCCGATATGGTCACTTTTGGTCCGAAAATTTCACGGAAAGATTTACGCGTACAAAGCTCCCATTATGACCTATAAACCATATAAACATGTTTGGGACACATTTGAGCGAAAAGAACACAGTTTTTGTGGATAAATAAAGGTGATGCTGATATGGTCACTTTTGGTCGGAAAATTTGACGGAAAGCTTTTCGCGCAGAAAGCTCCCATTATAACCCATAAACCATATAAACATGTTTGGGAAACATTTGAGCGAAAACGACACAGTTTTGGTGGATAAAGAAAGGTGACGCTGATATGGTAACTTTTGGTCCGGAAATTTCACGGAAAGCTTTTCGTGCACAAAGCTTCCATTTTAACCTATAAACCATATAAACATGTTTGGGACACAGTTGAGCAAAAACAACACAGTTTTTGTGGATAAAGAATGGTGACGCCGATATGGTCACTTTTGGTCCGAAAATTTGACGGAACGCTTTTCGCGCACAAAGCTCTCATTATGACCTATAAACCATATAAAAATGTTTGGGACACATTTGAGCGAAATCGGCACAGTTTTGATTAATAAAGAAAGTTGACGCCGATATGGTCACTTTTGGTTCGAAAATTTCACGGAAAGCTTTTCGCGCACAAAGCTCCCATTATGAGCTATAAACCATATAAACATGTTTGGGACACATTTGAGCAAAAACAACACAGTTTTTGTGGATAAAGAAAGGTGACGCCGATATGGTCACTTTTGGTCCGAAAATTTCACGGAAAGCTTTTCGCGCACAAAGCTCCCATTATGACCTATAAACCTTATAAACATGTTTGGGACACATTTGAGCGAAAACCACACAGTTTTTGTGGATAAAGAAAGGTGACGCCGATACGGTCACTTTTGTTCCGAAAATTTCACGGAAAGTTTTACGCGCACAAAGCTCCCATTATGACCTATAAACCATATAAACATGTTTGGGACACATTTGAGCAAAATCAACACGGTTTTTGTGGATAAAGAAAGGTGACGCCGATATGGTCACTTTTGGTCTGGAAATTTAAAGTTTTTTATGACCTATAAACCATATAAACATGTTTGGGACACATTTGAGCAAAAACAACACAGTTTTTGTGGATAAAGAAAGGTGACGCCGATATGGTCACTTTTGGTCCGGAAATTTCACGGAATGCTTTTCGCGCACAAAGCTCCCATTATGACCTATAAACCATATAAACATGTTTGGGACACATTTGAGCGAAAACCACACAGTTTTTGTGGATAAAGAAAGGTGACGCCGATACGGTCACTTTTGGTCCGAAAATTTCACGGAAAGATTTACGCGTACAAAGCTCCCATTATGACCTATAAACCATATAAAAATGTTTGGGACACATTTGAGCGAAAAAAACACAGTTTTTGTGGATAAATAAAGGTGACGCTGATATGGTCACTTTTGGTCAGAAAATTTGACGGAAATCTTTTCGCGCAGAAAGCTCCCATTATAACCCATAAACCATATAAACATGTTTAGGAAACATTTGAGCGAAAACGACACAGTTTTGGTGGATAAAGAAAGGTGACGCCGATATGGTCACTTTTGGTCCGGAAATTTCACGGAAAGATTTTCGTGCACAAAGCTTCCATTTTGACCTATAAACCATATAAACATGTTTGGGACACAGTTGAGAGAAAGCAACACAGTTTTGGTGGATAAAGAAAGGTGACGCCGATATGGTCACTTTTGGTCCGAAAATTTCACGGAACGCTTTTCGCGCACAAAGCTCTAATTATGACCTATAAACCATATAAACATGTTTGGGACACATTTGAGCGAAAAGAACACAGTTTTTGTGGATAAAGAAAGGCGACGCCGATATGGTCACTTTTGGTCCGAAAATTTCACGGAAAGATTTACGCGTACAAAACTCCCATTATGACCTATAAACCATATAAACATGTTTGGGACACATTTGAGCGAAAAAAACACAGTTTTTGTGGATAAATAAAGGTGACGCTGATATGGTCACTTTTGGTCGGAAAATTTGACGGAAAGCTTTTCGCGCAGAAAGCTCCCATTATAACCCATAAACCATATAAACATATTTGGGAAACATTTGAGCGAAAACGACACAGTTTTGGTGGATAAAGAAAGGTGACGCCGATATGGTCACTTTTGGTCCGGAAATTTCACGGAAAGCTTTTCGTGCACAAAGCTTCCATTTTGACCTATAAACCATATAAACATGTTTGGGACACAGTTGAGCGAAAGCAACACAGCTTTGGTGGATAAAGAAAGGTGACGCCGATATGGTCACTTTTGGTCCGAAAATTTCACGGAACGCTTTTCGCGCACAAAGCTCTAATTATGACCTATAAACCATATAAACATGTTTGGGACACATTTAAGCGAAAAGAACACAGTTTTTGTGGATAATGAAAGGTGACGCCGATACGGTCACTTTTGGTCCGGAAATTTACAGTTTTTTATGACCTATAAACCATATAAGCATGTTTGGGACACATTTGAGCAAAAATAACATAGTTTTTGTGGATATAGAAAGGTGACGCCGATATGGTCACTTTTGGTCCGGAAATTTCACGGAAAGCTTTTCGCGCACAAAGCTCCCATTGTGACCCATTAAACCATATAAACATGTTTGGGACACATTTGAGCGAAAAGAACACAGTTTTTGTGGATAAATAAAGGTGACGCTGATATGGTCACTTTTGGTCGGAAAATTTGACGGAAAGCTTTTCGCGCAGAAAGCTCCCAATATAACCCATAAACCATATAAACATGTTTGGGAAACATTTGAGCGAAAACGACACAGTTTTGGTGGATAAAGAAAGGTGACGCCGATATGGTCACTTTTGGTTCGAAAATTTCACGGAAAGCTTTTCGCGCACAAAGCTCACATTATGACCTATAAACCATATAAACATGTTTGGGACACATTTGAGCGAAATCGACACAGTTTTGATGGATAAAGAAAGGTGACGCCGATATGGTCACTTTTGGTTCGAAAATTTCACGGAAAGATTTTCGCGCACAAAGCTCTCATTATGACCTATAAACCATATAAACATGTTTGGGACACATTTGAGCGAAATCGACACAGTTTTGATGGATAAAGAAAGGTGACGCCGATATGGTCACATTTGGTTCGAAAATTTCACGGAAAGCTTTTCGCGCACAAAGCTCCCATTATGACCTATAAACCATATAAACATGTTTGGGACACATTTGAGCAAAAACAACACAGTTTTTGTGGATAAAGAAAGGTGACGCCGATATGGTCACTTTTGGTCCGGAAATTTCACAGAAAGCTTTTCGCGCACAAAGCTCCCATTATGACCTATAAACCATATAAACATGTTTGGGACACATTTGAGCGAAAACCACATAGTTTTTGTGGATAAAGAAAGGTGACGCCAATACGGTCACTTTTGTTCCGAAAATTTCACGGAAAGTTTTACGCGCACAAAGCTCTCATTATGATCTATAAACCATATAAACATGTTTGGGACACATTTGAGCAAAAACAACACAGTTTTTGTGGATAAAGAAAGGTGACGCCGATATGGTCACTTTTGGTCCGGAAATTTACAGTTTTTTATGACCTATAAACCATATAAACATGTTTGGGACACATTTGAGCAAAAACAACACAGTTTTTGTGGATAAAGAAAGGTTACGCCGATATGGTCACTTTTGGTGCGGAAATTTCACGGAAAGGTTTTCGCGCACAAAGCTCCCATTATGACCTATAAACCATATAAACATGTTTGGGACACATTTGAGCGAAAACCACACAGTTTTGTTGGATAAAGAAAGGTGACGCCGATAAGGTCACTTTTGGTCCAAAATTTTCACAGAAAGTTTTACGAGCACAAAGCTCCCATTATGACCTATAAACCATATAAACATGTTTGGGCCACATTTGAGCAAAAACAACACAGTTTTTGTGGATAATGAAAGGTGACGCCGATATGGTCACTTTTGGTCTGGAAATTTACAGTTTTTTATGACCTATAAACCATATAAGCATGTTTGGGACACATTTGAGCAAAAACAACACAGTTTTTGTGGATAAAGAAAGGTGACGCCGATATGGTCACTTTTGGTCCGGAAATTTCACGGAAAGCTTTTCGCGCACAAAGCTCCCATTGTGACCCATAAACCATATAAACATATTTGGGACACATTTGAGAGAAAAGAACACAGTTTTTGTGGATAAATAAAGGTGACGCTGATATGGTCACTTTTGGTCGGAAAATTTGACGGAAAGCTTTTTGCGCAGAAAGCTCCCATTATAACCCATAAACCATATAAACATGTTTGGGAAACATTTGAGCGAAAACGACACAGTTTTGGTGGATAAAGAAAGGTGACGCCGATATGGTCACTTTTGGTTCGAAAATTTCACGGAAATCTTTTCGCGCACAAAGCTCACATTATGACCTATAAACCATATAAACATGTTTGGGACACATTTGAGCGAAATCGACACAGTTTTGATGGATAAAGAAAGGTGACGCCGATATGGTCACTTTTGGTTCGAAAATTTCACGGAAAGATTTTCGCGCACAAAGCTCTCATTATGACCTATAAACCATATAAACATGTTTGGGACACATTTGAGCGAAATCGACACAGTTTTGATGGATAAAGAAAGGTGACGCCGATATGGTCACATTTGGTTCGAAAATTTCACGGAAAGCTTTTCGCGCACAAAGCTCCCATTATGACCTATAAACCATATAAACATGTTTGGGACACATTTGAGCAAAAACAACACAGTTTTTGTGGATAAAGAAAGGTGACGCCGATATGGTCACTTTTGGTCCGGAAATTTCACAGAAAGCTTTTCGCGCACAAAGCTCCCATTATGACCTATAAACCATATAAACATGTTTGGGACACATTTGAGCGAAAACCACATAGTTTTTGTGGATAAAGAAAGGTGACGCCAATACGGTCACTTTTGTTCCGAAAATTTCACGGAAAGTTTTACGCGCACAAAGCTCTCATTATGATCTATAAACCATATAAACATGTTTGGGACACATTTGAGCAAAAACAACACAGTTTTTGTGGATAAAGAAAGGTGACGCCGATATGGTCACTTTTGGTCCGGAAATTTACAGTTTTTTATGACCTATAAACCATATAAACATGTTTGGGACACATTTGAGCAAAAACAACAGAGTTTTTGTGGATAATGAAAGGTGACGCCGATATGGTCACTTTTGGTCCGGAAATTTACAGTTTTTTATGACCTATAAACCATATAAGCATGTTTGGGACACATTTGAGCAAAAACAACACAGTTTTTGTGGATAAAGAAAGGTGACGCCGATATGGTCACTTTTGGTCCGGAAATTTCACGGAAAGCTTTTCGCGCACAAAGCTCCCATTGTGACCCATAAACCATATAAACATATTTCGGACACATTTGAGAGAAAAGAACACAGTTTTTGTGGATAAATAAAGGTGACGCTGATATGGTCACTTTTGGTCGGAAAATTTGACGGAAAGCTTTTCGCGCAGAAAGCTCCCATTATAACCCATAAACCATATAAACATGTTTGGGAAACATTTGAGCGAAAACGACACAGTTTTGGTTGATAAAGAAAGGTGACGCCGATATGGTCACTTTTGGTCCGGAAATTTCACGGAAAGCTTTTCGTGCACAAAGCTTCCATTTTGACCTATAAACCATATAAACATGTTTGGGACACAGTTGAGCGAAAACAACACAGTTTTGGTGGATAAAGAAAGGTGACGCCGATATGGTCACTTTTGGTCCGAAAATTTCACGGAACACTTTTCGCGCACAAAGCTCTAATTATGACCTATAAACCATATAAACATGTTTGGGAACATTTGAGCGAAAAGAACACAGTTTTTGTGGATAATGAAAGGTGACACCGATACGGTCACTTTTGGTCCGGAAATTTACAGTTTTTTATGACCTATAAACCATATAAGCATGTTTGGGACACATTTGAGCAAAAACAACACAGTTTTTGTGGATAAAGAAAGGTGACGCCGATATGGTCACTTTTGGTCCGGAAATTTCACGGAAAGCTTTTCGCGCACAAAGCTCCCATTGTGACCCATAAACCATATAAACATGTTTGGGACACATTTGAGCGAAAAGAACACAGTTTTTGTGGATAAATAAAGGTGAAGCTGATATGGTCACTTTTGGTCGGAAAATTTGACGGAAAGCTTTTCGCGCAGAAAGCTCCCATTATAACCCATAAACCATATAAACATGTTTGGGAAACATTTGAGCGAAAACGACACAGTTTTGGTTGATAAAGAAAGGTGACGCCGATATAGTCACTTTTGGTCCGGAAATTTCACGGAAAGCTTTTCGTGCACAAAGCTTCCATTTTGACCTATAAACCATATAAACATGTTTGAGACACAGTTGAGCGAAAACAACACAGTTTTGGTGGATAAAGAAAGGTGACGCCGATATGGTCACTTTTGGTCCGAAAATTTCACGGAACACTTTTCGCGCACAAAGCTCTAATTATGACCTATAAACCATATAAACATGTTTGGGAACATTTGAGCGAAAAGAACACAGTTTTTGTGGATAATGAAAGGTGACACCGATACGGTCACTTTTGGTCCGGAAATTTACAGTTTTTTATGACCTATAAACCATATAAGCATGTTTGGGACACATTTGAGCAAAAACAACACAGTTTTTGTGGATAAAGAAAGGTGACGCCGATATGGTCACTTTTGGTCCGGAAATTTCACGGAAAGCTTTTCGCGCACAAAGCTCCCATTGTGACCCATAAACCATATAAACATGTTTGGGACACATTTGAGCGAAAAGAACACAGTTTTTGTGGATAAATAAAGGTGACGCTGATATGGTCACTTTTGGTCGGAAAATTTGACGGAAAGCTTTTCGCGCAGAAAGCTCCCATTATAACCCATAAACCATATAAACATGTTTGGGAAACATTTGAGCGAAAACGACACAGTTTTGGTGGATAAAGAAAGGTGACGCCGATATGGTCACTTTTGGTTCGAAAATTTCACGGAAAGCTTTTCGCGCACAAAGCTCACATTATGACCTATAAACCATATAAACATGTTTGGGACACATTTGAGCGAAATCGACAAAGTTTTGATGGATAAAGAAAGGTGACGCCGATATGGTCACTTTTGGTTCGAAAATTTCACGGAAAGATTTTCGCGCACAAAGCTCTCATTATGACCTATAAACCATATAAACATGTTTGGGACACATTTGAGCGAAATCGACACAGTTTTGATGGATAAAGAAAGGTGACGCCGATATGGTCACATTTGGTTCGAAAATTTCACGGAAAGCTTTTCGCGCACAAAGCTCCCATTATGACCTATAAACCATATAAACATGTTTGGGACACATTTGAGCGAAATCGACACAGTTTTGATGGATAAAGAAAGGTGACGCCGATATGGTCACTTTTGGTTCGAAAATTTCACGGAAAGATTTTCGCGCACAAAGCTCTCATTATGACCTATAAACCATATAAACATGTTTGGGACACATTTGAGCGAAATCGACACAGTTTTGATGAATAAAGAAAGGTGACGCCGATATGGTCACATTTGGTTCGAAAATTTCACGGAAAGCTTTTCGCGCACAAAGCTCCCATTATGACCTATAAACCATATAAACATGTTTGGGACACATTTGAGCAAAAACAACACAGTTTTTGTGGTTAAAGATAGGTGACGCCGATATGGTCACTTTTGGTCCGGAAATTTCACAGAAAGCTTTTCGCGCACAAAGCTCCCATTATGACCTATAAACCATATAAACATGTTTGGGACAAATTTGAGCGAAAACCACACAATTTTTGTGGATAAAGAAAGGTGACGCCAATACGGTCACTTTTGTTCCGAAAATTTCACGGAAAGTTTTACGCGCACAAAGCTCTCATTATGATCTATAAACCATATAAACATGTTTGGGACACATTTGAGCAAAAAAAACACAGTTTTTGTGGATAAAGAAAGGTGACGCCGATATGGTCACTTTTGGTCCGGAAATTTACAGTTTTTATGACCTATAAACCATATAAACATGTTTGGGACACATTTGAGCAAAAACAACACAGTTTTTGTGGATAATGAAAGGTTACGCCGATATGGTCACTTTTGGTCCGGAAATTTCACGGAAAGCTTTTCGCGCACAAAGCTCCCATTATGACCTATAAACCATATAAACATGTTTGGGACACATTTGAGCGAAAACCACACAGTTTTGTTGGATAAAGAAAGGTGACGCCGATAAGGTCACTTTTGGTCCGAAATTTTCACAGAAAGTTTTACGCGCACAAAGCTCCCATTATGACCTATAAACCATATAAACATGTTTGGGCCACATTTGAGCAAAAACAACACAGTTTTTGTGGATAATGAAAGGTGACGCCGATATGGTCACTTTTGGTCCGGAAATTTACAGTTTTTTATGACCTATAAACCATATAAGCATGTTTGGGACACATTTGAGCAAAAACAACACAGTTTTTGTGGATAAAGAAAGGTGACGCCGATATGGTCACTTTTGGTCCGGAAATTTCACGGAAAGATTTTCGCGCACAAAGCTCCCATTGTGACCCATAAACCATATAAACATATTTGGGACAATTTGAGCGAAAAGAACACAGTTTTTGTGGACAAATAAAGGTGACGCTGATATGGTCACTTTTGGTCGGAAAATTTGACGGAAAGCTTTTCGCGCAGAAAGCTCCCATTATAACCCATAAACCATATAAACATGTTTGGGAAACATTTGAGCGAAAACGACACAGTTTTGGTGGATAAAGAAAGGTGACGCCGATATGGTCACTTTTGGTTCGAAAATTTCACGGAAAGCTTTTCGCGCACAAAGCTCCCATTATGACCTATAAACCATATAAACATGTTTGGGACACATTTGAGGGAAATCGACACAGTTTTGATGGATAAAGAAAGGTGACGCCGATATGGTCACTTTTGGTTCGAAAATTTCACGGAAAGATTTTCGCGCACAAAGCTCTCATTATGACCTATAAACCATATAAACATGTTTGGGACACATTTGAGCGAAATCGACACAGTTTTGATGGATAAAGAAAGGTGACGCCGATATGGTCACATTTGGTTCGAAAATTTCACGGAAAGCTTTTCGCGCACAAAGCTCCCATTATGACCTATAAACCATATAAACATGTTTGGGACATATTTGAGCGAAATCGACACAGTTTTAATGGATAAAGAAAGGTGACGCCGATATGGTCACTTTTGGTTCGAAAATTTCACGGAAAGATTTTCGCGCACAAAGCTCTCATTATGACCTATAAACCATATAAACATGTTTGGGACACATTTGAGCGAAATCGACACAGTTTTGATGGATAAAGAAAGGTGACGCCGATATGGTCACTTTTGGTTCGAAAATTTCACGGAAAGCTTTTCGCGCACAAAGCTCCCATTATGACCTATAAACCATATAAACATGTTTGGGACACATTTGAGCAAAAACAACACAAATTTTGTGGTTAAAGAAAGGTGACGCCGATATGGTCACTTTTTGTCCGAAAATTTCACGGAACGCTTTTCACGCACAAAGCTCCCATTATGACCTATAAACCATATAAACATGTTTGGGACACATTTGAGCGAAAACCACACAGTTTTTGTGGATAAAGAAAGGTGACGCCAATACGGTCACTTTTGTTCCGAAAATTTCACGGAAAGTTTTACGCGCACAAAGCTCTCATTATGATCTATAAACCATATAAACATGTTTGGGACACATTTGAGCAAAAACAACACAGTTTTTGTGGATAAAGAAAGGTGACGCCGATATGGTCACTTTTGGTCCGGAAATTTACAGTTTTTATGACCTATAAACCATATAAACATGTTTGGGACACATTTGAGCAAAAAAAACACAGTTTTTGTGGATAATGAAAGGTTACGCCGATATGGTCACTTTTGGTCCGGAAATTTCACGGAAAGCTTTTCGCGCACAAAGCTCCCATTATGACCTATAAACCATATAAACATGTTTGGGACACATTTGAGCGAAAACCACACAGTTTTGTTGGATAAAGAAAGGTGACGCCGATAAGGTCACTTTTGGTCCGAAATTTTCACAGAAAGTTTTACGCGCACAAAGCTCCCATTATGACCTATAAACCATATAAACATGTTTGGGCCACATTTGAGCAAAAACAACACAGTTTTTGTGGATAATGAAAGGTGACGCCGATATGGTCACTTTTGGTCCGGAAATTTACAGTTTTTTATGACCTATAAACCATATAAGCATGTTTAGGACACATTTGAGCAAAAACAACACAGTTTTTGTGGATAAAGAAAGGTGACGCCGATATGGTCACTTTTGGTCCGGAAATTTCACGGAAAGCTTTTCGCGCACAAAGCTCCCATTGTGACCCATAAACCATATAAACATATTTGGGACACATTTGAGCGAAAAGAACACAGTTTTTGTGGACAAATAAAGGTGACGCTGATATGGTCACTTTTGGTCGGAAAATTTGACGGAAAGCTTTTCGCGCAGAAAGCTCCCATTATAACCCATAAACCATATAAAAATGTTTGGGAAACATTTGAGCGAAAACGACACAGTTTTGGTGGATAAAGAAAGGTGACGCCGATATGGTCACTTTTGGTCCGGAAATTTCACGGAAAGCTTTTCGTGCACAAAGCTTCCATTTTGACCTATAAACCATATAAACATGTTTGGGACACAGTTGAGCGAAAACAACACAGTTTTGGTGGATAAAGAAAGGTGACCCCGATATGGTCACTTTTCGTCCGAAAATTTCATGGAACGCTTTTCGCGCACAAAGCTCTCATTATGACCTATAAACCATATAAACATGTTTGGGACACATTTGAGCGAAATCGACACAGTTTTGATGGATAAAGAAAGGTGACGCCGATATGGTCACTTTTGGTTCGAAAATTTCACGGAAAGCTTTTCGCGCACAAAGCTCCCATTATGACCTATAAACCATATAAACATATTTGGGACACAATTGAGCAAAAACAACACAGTGTTTGTGGATAAAGAAAGGTGACGCCGATATGGTCACTTTTGGTCCGAAAATTTCACGGAAAGATTTACGCGTACAAAGCTCCCATTATGACCTATAAACCATATAAACATGTTTGGGACACATTTGAGCGAAAAAAACACAGTTTTTGTGGATAAATAAAGGTGACGCTGATATGGTCACTTTTGGTCGGAAAATTTGACGGAAAGCTTTTCGCGCAGAAAGCTCCTATTATAACCCATAAACCATATAAACATGTTTGGGAAACATTTGAGCGAAAACGACACCGTTTTGGTGGATAAAGAAAGGTGACGCCGATATGGTCACTTTTGGTCCGGAAATTTCACGGAAAGCTTTTCGTGCACAAAGCTTCCATTTTGACCTATAAACCATATAAACATGTTTGGGACACAGTTGAGCGAAAGCAACACAGTTTTGGTGGATAAAGAAAGGTGACGCCGATATGGTCACTTTTGGTCCGAAAATTTCACGGAACGCTTTTCGCGCACAAAGCTCTAATTATGACCTATAAACCATATAAACATGTTTGGGACACATTTGAGCAAAAAAAACACAGTTTTTGTGGATAATGAAAGGTTACGCCGATATGGTCACTTTTGGTCCGGAAATTTCACGGAAAGCTTTTCGCGCACAAAGCTCCCATTATGACCTATAAACCATATAAACATGTTTGGGACACATTTGAGCGAAAACCACACAGTTTTGTTGGATAAAGAAAGGTGACGCCGATAAGGTCACTTTTGGTCCGAAATTTTCACAGAAAGTTTTACGCGCACAAAGCTCCCATTATGACCTATAAACCATATAAACATGTTTGGGCCACATTTGAGCAAAAACAACACAGTTTTTGTGGATAATGAAAGGTGACGCCGATATGGTCACTTTTGGTCCGGAAATTTACAGTTTTTTATGACCTATAAACCATATAAGCATGTTTAGGACACATTTGAGCAAAAACAACACAGTTTTTGTGGATAAAGAAAGGTGACGCCGATATGGTCACTTTTGGTCCGGAAATTTCACGGAAAGCTTTTCGCGCACAAAGCTCCCATTGTGACCCATAAACCATATAAACATATTTGGGACACATTTGAGCGAAAAGAACACAGTTTTTGTGGACAAATAAAGGTGACGCTGATATGGTCACTTTTGGTCGGAAAATTTGACGGAAAGCTTTTCGCGCAGAAAGCTCCCATTATAACCCATAAACCATATAAAAATGTTTGGGAAACATTTGAGCGAAAACGACACAGTTTTGGTGGATAAAGAAAGGTGACGCCGATATGGTCACTTTTGGTCCGGAAATTTCACGGAAAGCTTTTCGTGCACAAAGCTTCCATTTTGACCTATAAACCATATAAACATGTTTGGGACACAGTTGAGCGAAAACAACACAGTTTTGGTGGATAAAGAAAGGTGACCCCGATATGGTCACTTTTCGTCCGAAAATTTCATGGAACGCTTTTCGCGCACAAAGCTCTCATTATGACCTATAAACCATATAAACATGTTTGGGACACATTTGAGCGAAATCGACACAGTTTTGATGGATAAAGAAAGGTGACGCCGATATGGTCACTTTTGGTTCGAAAATTTCACGGAAAGCTTTTCGCGCACAAAGCTCCCATTATGACCTATAAACCATATAAACATATTTGGGACACAATTGAGCAAAAACAACACAGTGTTTGTGGATAAAGAAAGGTGACGCCGATATGGTCACTTTTGGTCCGAAAATTTCACGGAAAGATTTACGCGTACAAAGCTCCCATTATGACCTATAAACCATATAAACATGTTTGGGACACATTTGAGCGAAAAAAACACAGTTTTTGTGGATAAATAAAGGTGACGCTGATATGGTCACTTTTGGTCGGAAAATTTGACGGAAAGCTTTTCGCGCAGAAAGCTCCTATTATAACCCATAAACCATATAAACATGTTTGGGAAACATTTGAGCGAAAACGACACCGTTTTGGTGGATAAAGAAAGGTGACGCCGATATGGTCACTTTTGGTCCGGAAATTTCACGGAAAGCTTTTCGTGCACAAAGCTTCCATTTTGACCTATAAACCATATAAACATGTTTGGGACACAGTTGAGCGAAAGCAACACAGTTTTGGTGGATAAAGAAAGGTGACGCCGATATGGTCACTTTTGGTCCGAAAATTTCACGGAACGCTTTTCGCGCACAAAGCTCTAATTATGACCTATAAACCATATAAACATGTTTGGGACACATTTGAGCGAAAAGAACACAGTTTTTGTGGATAATGAAAGGTGACGCCGATATGGTCACTTTTGGTCCGGAAATTTACAGTTTTTTATGACCTATAATCCATATAAGCATGTTTGGGACACATTTGAGCAAAAACAACACAGTTTTTGTGGATAAAGAAAGGTGACGCCGATATGGTCACTTTTGGTCCGGAAATTTCACGGAAAGCTTTTCGCGCACAAAGCTCCCATTGTGACCCATAAACCATATAAAAATGTTTGGGACACATTTGAGCGAAAAGAACACAGTTTTTGTGGATAAATAAAGGTGACGCTGATATGGTCACTTTTGGTCGGAAAATTTGACGGAAAGCTTTTCGCGCAGAAAGCTCCCATTATAACCCATAAACCATATAAACATGTTTGGGAAACATTTGGGCGAAAACGACACAGTTTTGGTGGATAAAGAAAGGTGACGCCGATATGGTCACTTTTGGTCCGGAAATTTCACGGAAAGCTTTTCGTGCACAAAGCTTCCATTTTGACCTATAAACCATATAAACATGTTTGGGACACAGTTGAGCGAAATCGACACAGTTTTGGTGGATAAAGAAAGGTGACGCCGATATGGTCACTTTTCGTCCGAAAATTTCACGGAACACTTTTCGCGCACAAAGCTCTCATTATGACCTATAAACCATATAAATATGTTTGGGACACATTTGAGCGAAATCGACACAGTTTGGATGGATAAAGAAAGGTGACGCCGATATGGTCACTTTTGGTTCGAAAATTTCACGGAAAGCTTTTCGCGCACAAAGCTCCCATTATGACCTATAAACCATATAAACATGTTTTGTACACAATTGAGCAAAAACAACACAGTTTTTGTGGATAAAGAAAGGTGACGCCGATATGGTCACTTTTGGTCCGGAAATTTCACAGAAAGCTTTTCGCGCACAAAGCTCCCATTATGACCTATAAACCATATAAACATGTTTGGGACACATTTGAGCGAAAACCACACAGTTTTTGTGGATAAAGAATGGTGACGCCGATACGGTCACTTTTGTTCCAATAATTTCACGGAAAGTTTTACGCGCACAAAGCTCCCATTATGACCTATAAACCATATAAACATGTTTGGGACACATTTGAGCAAAAACAACACAGTTTTTGTGGATAAAGAAAGGTGACGCCGATATGGTCACTTTTGGTCCGGAAATTTACAGTTTTTTATGACCTATAAACCATATAAACATGTTTGGGACACATTTGAGCAAAAACAACACAGTTTTTGTGGATAAAGAAAGGTGACGCCGATATGGTCACTTTTGGTCCGGAAATTTCACGGAAAGCTTTTCGCGCACAAAGCTCCCATTATGACCTATAAACCATATAAACATGTTTGGGACACATTTGAGCGAAAACCACACAGTTTTTGTGGATAAAGAAAGGTGACGCCGATACGGTCACTTTTGGTCCGAAATTTTCACGGAAAGTTTTACGCGCACAAAGCTCCCATTATGACCTATAAACCATATAAACATGTTTGGGCCACATTTGAGCAAAAACAACACAGTTTTTGTGGATAATGAAAGGTGACGCCGATATGGTCACTTTTCGTCCGGAAATTTACAGTTTTTTATGACCTATAAACCATATAAGCATGTTTGGGACACATTTGAGCAAAAACAACACAGTTTTTGTGGATAAAGAAAGGTGACGCCGATATGGTCACTTTTGGTCCGAAAATTTCACAGAAAGCTTTTCGCGCACAAAGCTCCCATTATGACCTATAAACCATATAAACATGTTTGGGACACATTTGAGCGAAAACCACACAGTTTTGTTGGATAAAGAAAGGTGACGCCGATAAGGTCACTTTTGGTCCGAAATTTTCACAGAAAGTTTTACGCGCACAAAGCTCCCATTATGACCTATAAACCATATAAACATGTTTGGGCCACATTTGAGCAAAAACAACACAGTTTTCGTGGATAATGAAAGGTGACGCCGATATGGTCACTTTTGGTCCGGAAATTTACAGTTTTTTATGACCTATAATCCATATAAGCATGTTTGGGACACATTTGAGCAAAAACAACACAGTTTTTGTGGATAAAGAAAGGTGACGCCGATATGGTCACTTTTGGTCCGGAAATTTCACAGAAAGCTTTTCGCGCACAAAGCTCCCATTATGACCTATAAACCATATAAACATGTTTGGGACACATTTGAGCGAAAACCACACAGTTTTTGTGGATAAAGAAAGGTGACGCCGATACGGTCACTTTTGTTCCAAAAATTTCACGGAAAGTTTTACGCGCACAAAGCTCCCATTATGACCTATAAACCATATAAACATGTTTGGGACACATTTGAGCAAAAACAACACAGTTTTTGTGGATAAAGAAAGGTGACGCCGATATGGTCACTTTTGGTCCGGAAATTTACAGTTTTTTATGACCTATAAACCATATAAACATGTTTGGGACACATTTGAGCAAAAACAACACAGTTTTTGTGGATAAAGAAAGGTGACGCCGATATGGTCACTTTTCGTCCGAAAATTTCACGGAACGCTTTTCGCGCACAAAGCTCTCATTATGACCTATAAACCATATAAACATGTTTGGGACACATTTGAGCGAAATCGACAAAGTTTTGATGGATAAAGAAAGGTGACGCCGATATGGTCACTTTTGGTTCGAAAATTTCACGGAAAGCTTTTCGCGCACAAAGCTCCCATTATGACCTATAAACCATATAAACATGTTTGGTACACAATTGAGCAAAAACAACACAGTTTTTGTGGATAAAGAAAGGTGACGCCGATATGGTCACTTTTGGTCCGGAAATTTCACAGAAAGCTTTTCGCGCACAAAGCTCCCATTATGACCTATAAACCATATAAACATGTTTGGGACACATTTGAGCGAAAACCACAGTTTTTGTGGATAAAGAAAGGTGACGCCGATACGGTCACTTTTGTTCCAAAAATTTCACAGAAAGTTTTACGCGCACAAAGCTCCCATTATGACCTATAAACCATATAAACATGTTTGGGACACATTTGAGCAAAAACAACACAGTTTTTGTGGATAAAGAAAGGTGACGCCGATATGGTCACTTTTGGTCCGGAAATTTACAGTTTTTTATGACCTATAAACCATATAAACATGTTTGGGACACATTTGAGCAAAAACAACACAGTTTTTGTGGATAAAGAAATGTGACGCCGATATGGTCACTTTTGTTCCGAAAATTTCACGGAAAGTTTTACGCGCACAAAGCTCCCATTATGACCTATAAACCATATAAACATGTTTGGGACACATTTGAGCAAAAACAACACAGTTTTTGTGGATAAAGAAAGGTGACGCTGATATGGTCACTTTTGGTCGGAAAATTTGACGGAAAGTTTTTCACGCAGAAAGCTCCCATTATAACCCATAAACCATATAAACATGTTTGGGAAACATTTGAGCGAAAACGACACAGTTTTGGTGGATAAAGAAAGGTGACGCCGATATGGTCACTTTTGGTCCGGAAATTTCACGGAAAGCTTTTCGTGTACAAAGCTTCCATTTTGACCTATAAACCATATAAACATGTTTGGGACACAGTTGAGCGAAAACAACACAGTTTTGGTGGATAAAGAAAGGTGACGCCGATATGGTCACTTTTGGTCCGAAAATTTCACGGAACGCTTTTCGCGCACAAAGCTCTCATTTTGACCTATGAACCATATAAACATGTTTGGGACACATTTGAGCGAAATCGACACAGTTTTGATGGATAAAGAAAGGTGACGCCGATATGGTCACTTTTGGTTCGAAAATTTCACGGAAAGCTTTTCGCGCACAAAGCTCCCATTGTGACCCATAAACCATATAAACATGTTTGGGACACATTTGAGCGAAAAGAACACAGTTTTTGTGGATAAATAAAGGTGACGCTGATATGGTCACTTTTGGTCGGAAAATTTGACGGAAAGCTTTTCACGCAGAAAGCTCCCATTATAACCCATAAACCATATAAACATGTTTGGGAAACATTTGAGCGAAAACGACACAGTTTTGGTGGATAAAGAAAGGTGACGCCGATATGGTCACTTTTGGTCCGGAAATTTCACGGAAAGCTTTTCGTGTACAAAGCTTCCATTTTGACCTATAAACCATATGAACATTTTTGGGACACAGTTGAGCGAAAACAACACAGTTTTGGTGGATAAAGAAAGGTGACGCCGATATGGTCACTTTTGGTCCGAAAATTTCACGGAACGCTTTTCGCGCACAAAGCTCTCATTTTGACCTATAAACCATATAAACATGTTTGGGACACATTTGAGCGAAATCGACACAGTTTTGATGGATAAAGAAAGGTGACGCCGATATGGTCACTTTTGGTTCGAAAATTTCACGGAAAGCTTTTCGCGCACAAAGCTCCCATTATGACCTATAAACCATATAAACATGTTTGGGCCACATTTGAGCAAAAACAACACAGTTTTTGTGGATAATGAAAGGTGACGCCGATATGGTCACTTTTGGTCCGGAAATTTACAGTTTTTTATGACCTATAAACCATATAAGCATGTTTGGGACACATTTGAGCAAAAACAACACAGTTTTTGTGGATAAAGAAAGGTGACGCCGATATGGTCACTTTTGGTCCGGAAATTTCACGGAAAGCTTTTCGCGCACAAAGCTCCCATTGTGATCCATAAACCATATAAACATGTTTGGGACACATTTGAGCGAAAAGAACACAGTTTTTGTGGATAAATAAAGGTGACGCTGATATGGTCACTTTTGGTCGGAAAATTTGACGGAAAGCTTTTCGCGCAGAAAGCTCCCATTTTGACCTATAAACCATATAAACATGTTTGGGACACATTTGAGCGAAAACCACACAGTTTTTGTGGATAAAGAAAGGTGACGCCGATACGGTCACTTTTGTTCCGAAAATTTCACGGAAAGTTTTACGCGCACAAAGCTCCCATTATGACCTATAAACCATATAAACATGTTTGGGACACATTTGAGCAAAAACAACACAGTTTTTGTGGATAAAGAAAGGTGACGCCGATATGGTCACTTTTGGTCCGGAAATTTACAGTTTTTTATGACCTATAAACCATATAAACATGTTTGGGACACATTTGAGCAAAAACAACACAATTTTTGTGGATAAAGAAAGGTGACGCCGATATGGTCACTTTTGGTCCGGAAATTTCACGGAAAGCTTTTCGCGAACAAAGCTCCCATTGTGACCCATAAACCATATAAACATGTTTGGGACACATTTGAGCGAAAAGAACACAGTTTTTGTGGATAAATAAAGGTGACGCTGATATGGTCACTTTTGGTCGGAAAATTTGACGGAAAGCTTTTTGCGCAGAAAGCTCCCATTATAACCCATAAACCATATAAACATGTTTGGGAAACATTTGAGCGAAAACGACACAGTTTTGGTGGATAAAGAAAGGTGACGCCGATATGCTCACTTTTGGTATGGAAATTTCACGGAAAGCTTTTCGTGCACAAAGCTTCCATTTTGACCTATAAACCATATAAACATGTTTGGGCCACATTTGAGCAAAAACAACACAGTTTTTGTGGATAATGAAAGGTGACGCCGATATGGTCACTTTTGGTCCGGAAATTTACAGTTTTTTATGACCTATAAACCATATAAGCATGTTTGGGACACATTTGAGCAAAAACAACACAGTTTTTGTGGATAAAGAAAGGTGACGCCGATATGGTCACTTTTGGTCCGGAAATTTCACGGAAAGCTTTTCGCGCACAAAGCTCCCATTGTGATCCATAAACCATATAAACATGTTTGGGACACATTTGAGCGAAAAGAACACAGTTTTTGTGGATAAATAAAGGTGACGCTGATATGGTCACTTTTGGTCGGAAAATTTGACGGAAAGCTTTTCGCGCAGAAAGCTCCCATTTTGACCTATAAACCATATAAACATGTTTGGGACACATTTGAGCGAAAACCACACAGTTTTTGTGGATAAAGAAAGGTGACGCCGATACGGTCACTTTTGTTCCGAAAATTTCACGGAAAGTTTTACGCGCACAAAGCTCCCATTATGACCTATAAACCATATAAACATGTTTGGGACACATTTGAGCAAAAACAACACAGTTTTTGTGGATAAAGAAAGGTGACGCCGATATGGTCACTTTTGGTCCGGAAATTTACAGTTTTTTATGACCTATAAACCATATAAACATGTTTGGGACACATTTGAGCAAAAACAACACAGTTTTTGTGGATAAAGAAAGGTGACGCCGATATGGTCACTTTTGGTCCGGAAATTTACAGTTTTTTATGACCTATAAACCATATAAACATGTTTGGGACACATTTGAGCAAAAACAACACAGTTTTTGTGGATAAAGAAAGGTGACGCCGATATGGTCACTTTTGGTCCGGAAATTTCACGGAAAGCTTTTCGCGCACAAAGCTCCCATTGTGACCCATAAACCATATAAACATGTTTGGGACACATTTGAGCGAAAAGAACACAGTTTTTGTGGATAAATAAAGGTGACGCTGATATGGTCACTTTTGGTCGGAAAATTTGACGGAAAGCTTTTTGCGCAGAAAGCTCCCATTATAACCCATAAACCATATAAACATGTTTGGGAAACATTTGAGCGAAAACGACACAGTTTTGGTGGATAAAGAAAGGTGACGCCGATATGCTCACTTTTGGTATGGAAATTTCACGGAAAGCTTTTCGTGCACAAAGCTTCCATTTTGACCTATAAACCATATAAACATGTTTGGGACACAGTTGAGCGAAAACAACACAGTTTTGGTGGATAAAGAAAGGTGACGCCGATATGGTCACTTTTCGTCCGAAAATTTCACGGAACGCTTTTCGCGCACAAAGCTCTCATTATGACCTATAAACCATATAAACATGTTTGGGACACATTTGAGCGAAATCGACACAGTTTTGATGGATAAAGAAAGGTGACGCCGATATGGTCCCTTTTGGTTCGAAAATTTCACGGAATGCTTTTCGCGCACAAAGCTCCCATTATGACCTATAAACCATATAAACATGTTTGGGACACATTTGAGCAAAAACAACACAGTTTTTGTGGATAATGAAAGGTTACGCCGATATGGTCACTTTTGGTCCGGAAATTTCACGGAAAGCTTTTCGCGCACAAAGCTCCCATTATGACCTATAAACCATATAAACATGTTTGGGACACATTTGAGCGAAAACCACACAGTTTTGTTGGATAAAGAAAGGTGACGCCGATAAGGTCACTTTTGGTCCGAAATTTTCACAGAAAGTTTTACGCGCACAAAGCTCCCATTATGACCTATAAACCATATAAACATGTTTGGGCCACATTTGAGCAAAAACAACACAGTTTTTGTGGATAATGAAAGGTGACGCCGATATGGTCACTTTTGGTCCGGAAATTTACAGTTTTTTATGACCTATAAACCATATAAGCATGTTTGGGACACATTTGAGCAAAAACAACACAGTTTTTGTGGATAAAGAAAGGTGACGCCGATATGGTCACTTTTGGTCCGGAAATTTCACGGAAAGCTTTTCGCGCACAAAGCTCCCATTGTGATCCATAAACCATATAAACATGTTTGGGACACATTTGAGCGAAAAGAACACAGTTTTTGTGGATAAATAAAGGTGACGCTGATATGGTCACTTTTGGTCGGAAAATTTGACGGAAAGCTTTTCGCGCAGAAAGCTCCCATTTTGACCTATAAACCATATAAACATGTTTGGGACACATTTGAGCGAAAACCACACAGTTTTTGTGGATAAAGAAAGGTGACGCCGATACGGTCACTTTTGTTCCGAAAATTTCACGGAAAGTTTTACGCGCACAAAGCTCCCATTATGACCTATAAACCATATAAACATGTTTGGGACACATTTGAGCAAAAACAACACAGTTTTTGTGGATAAAGAAAGGTGACGCCGATATGGTCACTTTTGGTCCGGAAATTTACAGTTTTTTATGACCTATAAACCATATAAACATGTTTGGGACACATTTGAGCAAAAACAACACAGTTTTTGTGGATAAAGAAAGGTGACGCCGATATGGTCACTTTTGGTCCGGAAATTTACAGTTTTTTATGACCTATAAACCATATAAACATGTTTGGGACACATTTGAGCAAAAACAACACAGTTTTTGTGGATAAAGAAAGGTGACGCCGATATGGTCACTTTTGGTCCGGAAATTCCACGGAAAGCTTTTCGCGCACAAAGCTCCCATTGTGACCCATAAACCATATAAACATGTTTGGGACACATTTGAGCGAAAAGAACACAGTTTTTGTGGATAAATAAAGGTGACGCTGATATGGTCACTTTTGGTCGGAAAATTTGACGGAAAGCTTTTTGCGCAGAAAGCTCCCATTATAACCCATAAACCATATAAACATGTTTGGGAAACATTTGAGCGAAAACGACACAGTTTTGGTGGATAAAGAAAGGTGACGCCGATATGCTCACTTTTGGTATGGAAATTTCACGGAAAGCTTTTCGTGCACAAAGCTTCCATTTTGACCTATAAACCATATAAACATGTTTGGGACACAGTTGAGCGAAAACAACACAGTTTTGGTGGATAAAGAAAGGTGACGCCGATATGGTCACTTTTCGTCCGAAAATTTCACGGAACGCTTTTCGCGCACAAAGCTCTCATTATGACCTATAAACCATATAAACATGTTTGGGACACATTTGAGCGAAATCGACACAGTTTTGATGGATAAAGAAAGGTGACGCCGATATGGTCCCTTTTGGTTCGAAAATTTCACGGAATGCTTTTCGCGCACAAAGCTCCCATTATGACCTATAAACCATATAAACATGTTTGGGACACATTTGAGCAAAAACAACACAGTTTTTGTGGATAAAGAAAGGTGACGCCGATATGGTCACTTTTGGTCCGGAAATTTACAGTTTTTTATGACCTATAAACCATATAAACATGTTTGGGACACATTTGAGCAAAAACAACACAGTTTTTGTGGATAAAGAAAGGTGACGCCGATATGGTCACTTTTGGTCCGGAAATTTCACGGAAAGCTTTTCGCGCACAAAGCTCCCATTATGACCTATAAACCATATAAACATGTTTGGGACACATTTGAGCGAAAACCACACAGTTTTTGTGGATAAAGAAAGGTGACGCCGATACGGTCACTTTTGGTCCGAAATTTTCACGGAAAGTTTTACGCGCACAAAGCTCCCATTATGACCTATAAACCATATAAACATGTTTGGGCCACATTTGAGCAAAAACAACACAGTTTTTGTGGATAATGAAAGGTGACGCCGATATGGTCACTTTTGGTCCGGAAATTTACAGTTTTTTATGACCTATAAACCATATAAGCATGTTTGGGACACATTTGAGCAAAAACAACACAGTTTTTGTGGATAAAGAAAGGTGACACCGATATGGTCACTTTTGGTCCGGAAATTTCACGGAAAGCTTTTCGCGCACAAAGCTCACATTGTGACCCATAAACCATATAAACATGTTTGGGACACATTTGAGCGAAAAGAACACAGTTTTTTTGGATAAATAAAGGTGACGCTGATATGGTCACTTTTGGTCGGAAAATTTGACGGAAAGTTTTTCACGCAGAAAGCTCCCATTATAACCCATAAACCATATAAACATGTTTGGGAAACATTTGAGCGAAAACGACACAGTTTTGGTGGATAAAGAAAGGTGACGCCGATATAGTCACTTTTGGTCCGGAAATTTCACGGAAAGCTTTTCGTGTACAAAGCTTCCATTTTGAACTATAAACCATATAAACATGTTTGGGACACAGTTGAGCGAAAACAACACAGTTTTGGTGGATAAAGAAAGGTGACGCCGATATGGTCACTTTTGGTCCGAAAATTTCACGGAACGCTTTTCGCGCACAAAGCTCTAATTTTGACCTTTAAACCATATAAACATGTTTGGGACACATTTGAGCGAAATCGACACAGTTTTGATGGATAAAGAAAGGTGACGCCGATATGGTCACTTTTGGTTCGAAAATTTCACGGAAAGCTTTTCGCGCACAAAGCTCCCGTTGTGACCCATAAACCATATAAACATGTTTGGGACACATTTGAGCGAAAAGAACACAGTTTTTGTGGATAAATAAAGGTGACGCTGATATGGTCACTTTTGGTCGGAAAATTTGACGGAAAGCTTTTCACGCAGAAAGCTCCCATTATTACCCATAAACCATATAAACATGTTTGGGAAACATTTGAGCGAAAACGACACCGTTTTGGTGGATAAAGAAAGGTGACGCCGATATGGTCACTTTTGGTCCGGAAATTTCACGGAAAGCTTTTCGTGTACAAAGCTTCCATTTTAACCTATAAACCATATGAACATGTTTGGGACACAGTTGAGCGAAAACAACACAGTTTTGGTGGATAAAGAAAGGTGACGCCGATATGGTCACTTTTGGTCCGAAAATTTCACGGAACGCTTTTCGCGCACAAAGCTCTCATTTTGACCTATAAACCATATAAACATGTTTGGGACACATTTGAGCGAAATCGACACAGTTTTGATGGATAAAGAAAGGTGACGCCGATATGGTCACTTTTGGTCCGGAAATTTCACAGAAAGCTTTTCGCGCACAAAGCTCCCATTATGACCTATAAACCATATAAACATGTTTGGGACACATTTGAGCGAAAACCACACAGTTTTTGTGGATACAGAAAGGTGACGCCGATACGGTCACTTTTGTTCCAAAAATTTCACGGAAAGTTTTACGCGCACAAAGCTCCCATTATGACCTATAAACCATATAAACATGTTTGGGACACATTTGAGCAAAAACAACACAGTTTTTGTGGATAAAGAAAGGTGACGCCGATATGGTCACTTTTGGTCCGGAAATTTACAGTTTTTTATGACCTATAAACCATATAAGCATGTTTGGGACACATTTGAGCAAAAACAACACAGTTTTTGTGGATAAAGAAAGGTGACGCCGATATGGTCACTTTTGGTCCGGAAATTTCACGGAAAGCTTTTCGCACACAAAGCTCCCATTGTGACCCATAAACCATATAAACATGTTTGGGACACATTTGAGCGAAAAGAACACAGTTTTTTTGGATAAAAAAAGGTTACGCTGATATGGTCACTTTTGGTCGGAAAATTTGACGGAAAGTTTTTCACGCAGAAAGCTCCCATTATAACCCATAAACCATATAAACATGTTTGGGAAACATTTGAGCGAAAACGACACAGTTTTGGTGGATAAAGAAAGGTGACGCCGATATGGTCACTTTTGGTCCGGAAATTTCACGGAAAGCTTTTCGTGTACAAAGCTTCCATTTTGACCTATAAACCATATAAACATGTTTGGGACACAGTTGAGCGAAAACAACACAGTTTTGGTGGATAAAGAAAGGTGACGCCGATATGGTCACTTTTGGTCCGAAAATTTCACGGAACGCTTTTCGCGCACAAAGCTCTCATTTTGACCTATAAACCATATAAACATGTTTGGGACACATTTGAGCGAAATCGACACAGTTTTGATGGATAAAGAAAGGTGACGCCGATATGGTCACTTTTGGTTCGAAAATTTCACGGAAAGCTTTTCGCGCACAAAGCTCCCATTGTGACCCATAAACCATATAAACATGTTTGGGACACATTTGAGCGAAAAGAACACAGTTTTTGTGGATAAATAAAGGTGACGCTGATATGGTCACTTTTGGTCGGAAAATTTGACGGAAAGTTTTTCACGCAGAAAGCTCCCATTATAACCCATAAACCATATAAACATGTTTGGGAAACATTTGAGCGAAAACGACACAGTTTTGGTGGATAAAGAAAGGTGACGCCGATATGGTCACTTTTGGTCCGGAAATTTCACGGAAAGCTTTTCGTGTACAAAGCTTCCATTTTGACCTATAAACCATATGAACATTTTTAGGACACAGTTGAGCGAAAACAACACAGTTTTGGTGGATAAAGAAAGGTGACGCCGATATGGTCACTTTTGGTCCGAAAATTTGACGGAACGCTTTTCGCGCACAAAGCTCTCATTTTGACCTATAAACCATATAAACATGTTTGGGACACATTTGAGCAAAAACAACACAGTTTTTGTGGATAAAGAAAGGTGACGCCGATATGGTCACTTTTGGTCCGGAAATTTCACGGAAAGCTTTTCGCGCACAAAGCTCCCATTGTGACCCATAAACCATATAAACATGTTTGGGACACATTTGAGCGAAAAGAACACAGTTTTTGTGGATAAATAAAGGTGACGCTGATATGGTTGCTTTTGGTCGGAAAATTTGACGGAAAGCTTTTTGCGCAGAACGCTCCCATTATAACCCATAAACCATATAAACATGTTTGGGAAACATTTGAGCGAAAACGACACAGTTTTGGTGGATAAAGAAAGGTGACGCCGATATGCTCACTTTTGGTATGGAAATTTCACGGAAAGCTTTTCGTGCACAAAGCTTCCATTTTGACCTATAAACCATATAAACATGTTTGGGTCACAGTTGAGCGAAAACAACACAGTTTTGGTGGATAAAGAAAGGTGACGCCGATATGGTCACTTTTCGTCCGAAAATTTCACGGAACGCTTTTCGCGCACAAAGCTCTCATTATGACCTATAAACCATATAAACATGTTTGGGACACATTTGAGCGAAATCGACACAGTTTTGATGGATAAAGAAAGGTGACGCCGATATGGTCCCTTTTGGTTCGAAAATTTCACGGAAAGCTTTTCGCGCACAAAGCTCCCATTATTACCTATAAACCATATAAACATGTTTGGGACACATTTGAGCAAAAACAACACAGTTTTTGTGGATAAAGAAAGGTGACGCCGATATGGTCACTTTTGGTCCGGAAATTTACAGTTTTTTATGACCTATAAACCATATAAACATGTTTGGGATACATTTGAGCAAAAACAACACAGTTTTTGTGGATAAAGAAAGGTGACGCCGATATGGTCACTTTTGGTCCGGAAATTTGACGGAAAGCTTTTCGCGCACAAAGCTCCCATTATGACCTATAAACCATATAAACATGTTTGGGACACATTTGAGCGAAAACCACACAGTTTTTGTGGATAAAGAAAGGTGACGCCGATACGGTCACTTTTGGTCCGAAATTTTCACGGAAAGTTTTACGCGCACAAAGCTCCCATTATGACCTATAAACCATATAAACATGTTTGGGCCACATTTGAGCAAAAACAACACAGTTTTTGTGGATAATGAAAGGTGATGCCGATATGGTCACTTTTGGTCCGGAAATTTACAGTTTTTTATGACCTATAAACCATATAAACATGTTTGGGACACATTTGAGCAAAAACAACACAGTTTTTGTGGATAAAGAAAGGTGACGCCGATATGGTCACTTTTGGTCCGGAAATTTCACGGAAAGCTTTTCGCGCACAAAGCTCACATTGTGACCCATAAACCATATAAACATGTTTGGGACACATTTGAGCGAAAAGAACACAGTTTTTTTGGATAAATAAAGGTGACGCTGATATGGTCACTTTTGGTCGGAAAATTTGACGGAATGTTTTTCACGCAGAAAGCTCCCATTATAACCCATAAACCATATAAACATGTTTGGGAAACATTTGAGCGAAAACGACACAGTTTTGGTGGATAAAGAAAGGTGACGCCGATATGGTCACTTTTGGTCCGGAAATTTCACGGAAAGCTTTTCGTGTACAAAGCTTCCATTTTGACCTATAAACCATATAAACATGTTTGGGACACAGTTGAGCGAAAACAACACAGTTTTGGTGGATAAAGAAAGGTGACGCCGATATGGTCACTTTTGGTCCGAAAATTTCACGGAACGCTTTTCGCGCACAAAGCTCTCATTTTGACCTTTAAACCATATAAACATGTTTGGGACACATTTGAGCGAAATCGACACAGTTTTGATGGATAAAGAAAGGTGACGCCGATATGGTCACTTTTGGTTCGAAAATTTCACGGAAAGCTTTTCGCGCACAAAGCTCCCGTTGTGACCCATAAACCATATAAACATGTTTGGGACACATTTGAGCGAAAAGAACACAGTTTTTGTGGATAAATAAAGGTGACGCTGATATGGTCACTTTTGGTCGGAAAATTTGACGGAAAGCTTTTCACGCAGAAAGCTCCCATTATAACCCATAAACCATATAAACATGTTTGGGAAACATTTGAGCGAAAACGACACAGTTTTGGTGGATAAAGAAAGGTGACGCCGATATGGTCACTTTTGGTCCGGAAATTTCACGGAAAGCTTTTCGTGTACAAAGCTTCCATTTTAACCTATAAACCATATGAACATGTTTGGGACACAGTTGAGCGAAAACCACACAGTTTTTGTGGATAAAGAAAGGTGACGCCGATACGGTCACTTTTGGTCCGAAATTTTCACGGAAAGTTTTACGCGCACAAAGCTCCCATTATGACCTATAAACCATATAAACATGTTTGGGACACATTTGAGCAAAAACAACACAGTTTTTGTGGATAAAGAAAGGTGACGCCGATATGGTCACTTTTGGTCCGGAAATTTCACGGAAAGCTTTTCGCGCACAAAGCTCCCATTGTGACCCATAAACCATATAAACATGTTTGGGACACATTTGAGCGAAAAGAACACAGTTTTTGTGGATAAATAAAGGTGACGCTGATATGGTTGCTTTTGGTCGGAAAATTTGACGGAAAGCTTTTTGCGCAGAACGCTCCCATTATAACCCATAAACCATATAAACATGTTTGGGAAACATTTGAGCGAAAACGACACAGTTTTGGTGGATAAAGAAAGGTGACGCCGATATGCTCACTTTTGGTATGGAAATTTCACGGAAAGCTTTTCGTGCACAAAGCTTCCATTTTGACCTATAAACCATATAAACATGTTTGGGTCACAGTTGAGCGAAAACAACACAGTTTTGGTGGATAAAGAAAGGTGACGCCGATATGGTCACTTTTCGTCCGAAAATTTCACGGAACGCTTTTCGCGCACAAAGCTCTCATTATGACCTATAAACCATATAAACATGTTTGGGACACATTTGAGCGAAATCGACACAGTTTTGATGGATAAAGAAAGGTGAAGCCGATATGGTCCCTTTTGGTTCGAAAATTTCACGGAAAGCTTTTCGCGCACAAAGCTCCCATTATGACCTATAAACCATATAAACATGTTTGGGACACATTTGAGCAAAAACAACACAGTTTTTGTGGATAAAGAAAGGTGACGCCGATATGGTCACTATTGGTCCGGAAATTTACAGTTTTTTATGACCTATAAACCATATAAACATGTTTGGGACACATTTGAGCGAAAACGACACAGTTTTGGTGGATAAAGAAAGGTGACGCCGATATGGTCACTTTTGGTCCGGAAATTTCACGGAAAGCTTTTCGTGTACAAAGCTTCCATTTTAACCTATAAACCATATGAACATGTTTGGGACACAGTTGAGCGAAAACCACACAGTTTTTGTGGATAAAGAAAGGTGACGCCGATACGGTCACTTTTGGTCCGAAATTTTCACGGAAAGTTTTACGCGCACAAAGCTCCCATTATGACCTATAAACCATATTAACATGTTTGGGCCACATTTGAGCAAAAACAACACAGTTTTTGTGGATAATGAAAGGTGACGCCGATATGGTCACTTTTGGTCCGGAAATTTACAGTTTTTTATGACCTATAAACCATATAAGCATGTTTGGGACACATTTGAGCAAAAACAACACAGTTTTTGTGGATAAAGAAAGGTGACGCCGATATGGTCACTTTTGGTCCGGAAATTTCACGGAAAGCTTTTCGCGCACAAAGCTCCCATTGTGACCCATAAATCATATAAACATGTTTGGGACACATTTGAGCGAAAAGAACACAGTTTTTTTGGATAAATAAAGGTGACGCTGATATGGTCACTTTTGGTCGGAAAATTTAACGGAAAGTTTTTCACGCAGAAAGCTCCCATTATAACCCATAAACCATATAAACATGTTTGGGAAACATTTGAGCGAAAACGACACAGTTTTGGTGGATAAAGAAAGGTGACGCCGATATGGTCACTTTTGGTCCGGAAATTTCACGGAAAGCTTTTCGTGTACAAAGCTTCCATTTTGACCTATAAACCATATAAACATGTTTGGGACACAGTTGAGCGAAAACAACACAGTTTTGGTGGATAAAGAAAGGTGACGCCGATATGGTCACTTTTGGTCCGAAAATTTCACGGAACGCTTTTCGTGCACAAAGCTCTCATTTTGACCTTTAAACCATATAAACATGTTTGGGACACATTTGAGCGAAATCGACACAGTTTTGATGGATAAAGAAAGGTGACGCCGATATGGTCACTTTTGGTTCGAAAATTTCACGGAAAGCTTTTCGCGCACAAAGCTCCCGTTGTGACCCATAAACCATATAAACATGTTTGGGACACATTTGAGCGAAAAGAACACAGTTTTTGTGGATAAATAAAGGTGACGCTGATATGGTCACTTTTGGTCGGAAAATTTGACGGAAAGCTTTTCACGCAGAAAGCTCCCATTATAACCCATAAACCATATAAACATGTTTGGGAAACATTTGAACGAAAACGACACAGTTTTGGTGGATAAAGAAAGGTGACGCCGATATGGTCACTTTTGGTCCGGAAATTTCACGGAAAGCTTTTCGTGTACAAAGCTTCCATTTTAACCTATAAACCATATGAACATGTTTGGGACACAGTTGAGCGAAAACCACACAGTTTTTGTGGATAAAGAAAGTTGACGCCGATACGGTCACTTTTGGTCCGAAATTTTCACGGAAAGTTTTACGCGCACAAAGCTCCCATTATGACCTATAAACCATATAAACATGTTTGGGCCACATTTGAGCAAAAACAACACAGTTTTTGTGGGTAATGAAAGGTGATGCCGATATGGTCACTTTTGGTCCGGAAATTTACAGTTTTTTATGACCTATAAACCATATAAGCATGTTTGGGACACATTTGAGCAAAAACAACACAGTTTTTGTGGATAAAGAAAGGTGACGCCGATATGGTCACTTTTGGTCCGGAAATTTCACGGAAAGCTTTTCGCGCACAAAGCTCCCATTGTGACCCATAAACCATATAAACATGTTTGGGACACATTTGAGCGAAAAGAACACAGTTTTTTTGGATAAATAAAGGTGACGCTGATATGGTCACTTTTGGTCGGAAAATTTGACGGAAAGTTTTTCACGCAGAAAGCTCCCATTATAACCCATAAACCATATAAACATGTTTGGGAAACATTTGAGCGAAAACGACACAGTTTTGGTGGATAAAGAAAGGTGACGCCGATATGGTCACTTTTGGTCCGGAAATTTCACGGAAAGCTTTTCGTGTACAAAGCTTCCATTTTGACCTATAAACCATATAAACATGTTTGGGACACAGTTGAGCGAAAACAACACAGTTTTGGTGGATAAAGAAAGGTGACGCCGATATGGTCACTTTTGGTCCGAAAATTTCACGGAACGCTTTTCGCGCACAAAGCTCTCATTTTGACCTTTAAACCATATAAACATTTTTGGGACACATTTGAGCGAAATCGACACAGTTTTGATGGATAAAGAAAGGTGACGCCGATATGGTCACTTTTGGTTCGAAAATTTCACGGAAAGCTTTTCGCGCACAAAGCTCCCGTTGTGACCCATAAACCATATAAACATGTTTGGGACACATTTGAGCGAAAAGAACACAGTTTTTGTGGATAAATAAATGATACGGGGTTAGCCGTTTGGTGGTCCGATCTTCGACAACAAGCAAGAACTAAACAAGAACAAGAACGCAGCAATGTAAGACTCCAAGAATTCGATCAAGAATTGATCAAGAACTCAAGAAAGACACGAAAACAGTAAGAACAAAAGAGAAAGACTCGAAATTGAATGCAAGAATGGAAAGACACGACCTGATATGGACTGAGTCGATCTATGCAGCGCAAGATAAAGACCCCAGGCCTCCTCAGAGGGTAGGAACCAATACCAATGCCTACACAACCCGCCTCTACAATCCGACACAATCAAGCGGACAACTTGAAGCACCAGAAGGGGGCTTGTGGATACTAGATTCACCAAGTCTTGCGAAGTTGATGAACGGCAAAGCAAACCAAGCTAAAACAAACCAATTCGATGATCAACGAGCACAGCTCTAGTTGGATCAACAAGACACTCCATGTGTTTCCCACAATTTGAGAGATCTAAATTCTATTCATAATGTTCTAATTGAATTACAATAAGAGAACTCGGAATATATAGGCCACGCAGGGCTGTTGGGCCGAGCTAGATGATAAAATAAGATAAAACTAACATCTAATGGAAATAATAAAAATAACCTTAAAGTTTCCTAAAATAACTTAAGTAAAAGAACTACTAAATAGGAAATAAATATAATGTTCCAAAACTTAACAAAATCCCGTCAAAACCAGTAGCAGCTCAAAGAATGTGGATTTCGGCCAAGCTATAGGACGAATCTGGAAAAACCTTCAACAGCAAAGTTGTAGATCTCTTCGTCCTCGTTCCAACAAGGTATGGCACGCCTCAATCCGATCAATATTGAATCCGTACGACCCATTTTACAGAGACGTCGAAAAGCTGTCAAATGACTATGAACGAATGTAAAACGTCATTCGCACTTTGGATCTTCTCCCAAGGTGGAGCCTTCTTCTTCCTCTTGAGGATGACAACATTCTCATGAGCTCGAATCATAGGTCCATCCTCATAGGTCCATCCCCAAGTATAGATGTGTCCGAAGGTGACTTGGATGGTGTCTTGGATGGTCCCGCATCAATCTCCCTTTCTTGAAAAGGATTCGTCCTCGAATCCAAGGTCGTATATGATTCCGCACATCCAGCCACACGAGCTCCTGGATCGAACACCATATGCCCATGGAAATCCATCTCAAGAACGATTGGTGTAGGGATTGACCACTCCTTGTTAGGTATTATCTCAGCTTCATCTACAAAATCAATAAAAGAAACTTTATGAGTGCATAATTCAAATTTCATATCATCATTATGTTCTAACGTAATATGCACTTTAGCTTGGTCAATAATCCCTAAGTTTTCATCCAATGCTAGCAAGTTTTCTTCCTTTTTCAAGGCTGAATTTTCAATTAACTCGATGCTAGCAATAGTAGAAGAATTTTCACCATCAATGATCAAATTAGACACTTTGCCTATTTCTAAGCACAAATACTCTCTTTGATTATCCTCACAAGGACTAGGTTGAACACTTAAAATTTTACTATCAATCAAAGAATCATCATGCTCATATTCAATGCAAACATTATCATCATAGGCAATTAAATTAAGATCTTGATCACTATTATCAACATGCTCTACATTTTCAGCAATAAGAGAATTATCTATGCTAGAAGAAATATTAAGTTGAGTAGGAATAGGATGAGTTTCTTCCCTTTCAATTGGTGGCACGTCATCTCTAGGTGGGACTCCTTGTCCAAACACCATATTGGAGCCAAAACGCTTAAGCTCTAGTGCCGTCAAACTGTTATCCAACTTAACCAATTCTTCATTGGTCACCATATTCTCTTGGATCTTAGCTAACTTCTCCATGATAGTACTGAACCAGTCATTGCCCTGGCTATTAGACATTATAACAAAGAGAAAAGTAACAAGGAACTATGTTAAAGGTTAGTAAAACTATAAACAGCTCACAATTGTGTTTCGCTCACACTCCCTCTCTAATTGGTATGTCACGCTTGTTGGGGCAATCCGCTTTGGGCAAATCAACTACCAAGCAAAGACTAAACAAATCAAGGTATGTAGTGACTGAAACGAACAACAAAGCACTCGATAAAGGCAAAGAGCACTCGACAGCAGCTGTAAACAATAGATTCAAGCAAAACAGATGGGTAATTGCAATGAATCAATTCGACACAACAAAGAGATCACTCGGCAAGGGCTGAGATCACTCGACACAATACAAGAGAGAACTCGGCAAGGGCTGAGATCACTCGACTCAATCAAAGTAAGCAACTCAATAGAAGAGAAATTGCTCGACACAGCAACTATGAGCACTTGATCAACAAAATCAGTACTCAACAGAAACAAAAGAAGAAAGAAATACAAGGAAAGTATGGAAATTTACCTCTTTTGATTGTAACCCCAAGTAAGGATGTTGTAGTTGCAAGGGTAGGGTTTAAAGATTGTGTTTAGGAGGTAATGGGATTGGTCTAGGGCTGATTTCAACACCAATGTAGTCCCTTGATGATTCCTTACAAAAGATGAACAAAGAGCTCCAAAGAACACAAATCAAACAACTTTCTTTCTTTCTTTTTTTTTTTTTTTTTTTTTTTTGGTATTTTCGGATCTGATTTTTCTTCTTTTTTTTTTTTTTTTTTTTTTACAGCAGCTCTATATGCACGAAAATTAAATAAAATGCAAGGGAAATTCGAAAATTTGGTGAATAAAATAAAATTCAGCCCTAGAATGGTAGAAATAGGTGAGGTTTTGTTATCTTTGGTAAGTGGATCTATCTTATGCCTTTAGATATACTTGATAGATATAATTGAATTATTCCACCAAATAAAATCTGATTTCTCAATAAGGCAAGAAAATAGATAGAATTAAAATATCTCAAAGATAAAATAAATAACCCAAAGATAGAAAATGATAGAAAAGATAAACAAACTAGGGTTTGTTCTTTGTGTGGTGGTAGAGTCGGCCAAGCAAGGACTTATGGGGACAGCTAGGGCTGCCGTCGGCGGTTAGAGTACACAACAGGGGCTGTGCACACTTGTGGTCGACTCCACTGGTCTCGGCTAGGCTTTGTGTTTAGGCTATGCAACCACAAACAATCACAAACTCAAGATTAGTGCAATAATCAATTCAAGAACAAGAAGTAAAAGACCAAAACAAGAAAAGGACTCTTTTTGTGGGTTTTTGTGTTTATGAAAAGAAAAGACTCAATCTTGATGTCGGAAACCAAAGCTCTGATGCCAATTTGATACGGGGTTAGCCGTTTGGTGGTCCGATCTTCGACAACAAGCAAGAACTAAACAAGAACAAGAACGCAGCAATGTAAGACTCCAAGAATTCGATCAAGAATTGATCAAGAACTCAAGAAAGACACGAAAACAGTAAGAACAAAAGAGAAAGACTCGAAATTGAATGCAAGAATGGAAAGACACGACCTGATATGGACTGAGTCGATCTATGCAGCGCAAGATAAAGACCCCAGGCCTCCTCAGAGGGTAGGAACCAATACCAATGCCTACACAACCCGCCTCTACAATCCGACACAATCAAGCGGACAACTTGAAGCACCAGAAGGGGGCTTGTGGATACTAGATTCACCAAGTCTTGCGAAGTTGATGAACGGCAAAGCAAACCAAGCTAAAACAAACCAATTCGATGATCAACGAGCACAGCTCTAGTTGGATCAACAAGACACTCCATGTGTTTCCCACAATTTGAGAGATCTAAATTCTATTCATAATGTTCTAATTGAATTACAATAAGAGAACTCGGAATATATAGGCCACGCAGGGCTGTTGGGCCGAGCTAGATGATAAAATAAGATAAAACTAACATCTAATGGAAATAATAAAAATAACCTTAAAGTTTCCTAAAATAACTTAAGTAAAAGAACTACTAAATAGGAAATAAATATAATGTTCCAAAACTTAACAAAATCCCGTCAAAACCAGTAGCAGCTCAAAGAATGTGGATTTCGGCCAAGCTATAGGACGAATCTGGAAAAACCTTCAACAGCAAAGTTGTAGATCTCTTCGTCCTCGTTCCAACAAGGTATGGCACGCCTCAATCCGATCAATATTGAATCCGTACGACCCATTTTACAGAGACGTCGAAAAGCTGTCAAATGACTATGAACGAATGTAAAACGTCATTCGCACTTTGGATCTTCTCCCAAGGTGGAGCCTTCTTCTTCCTCTTGAGGATGACAACATTCTCATGAGCTCGAATCATAGGTCCATCCTCATAGGTCCATCCCCAAGTATAGATGTGTCCGAAGGTGACTTGGATGGTGTCTTGGATGGTCCCGCATCAATAAAGGTGACGCTGATATGGTCACTTTTGGTCGGAAAATTTGACGGAAAGCTTTTCACGCAGAAAGCTCCCATTATAACCCATAAACCATATAAACATGTTTGGGAAACATTTGAGCGAAAACGACACAGTTTTGGTGGATAAAGAAAGGTGACGCCGATATGGTCACTTTTGGTCCGGAAATTTCACGGAAAGCTTTTCGTGTACAAAGCTTCCATTTTAACCTATAAACCATATGAACATGTTTGGGACACAGTTGAGCGAAAACCACACAGTTTTTGTGGATAAAGAAAGGTGACGCCGATACGGTCACTTTTGGTCCGAAATTTTCACGGAAAGTTTTACGCGCACAAAGCTCCCATTATGACCTATAAACCATATAAACATGTTTGGGCCACATTTGAGCAAAAACAACACAGTTTTTGTGGATAATGAAAGGTGACGCCGATATGGTCACTTTTGGTCCGGAAATTTACAGTTTTTTATGACCTATAAACCATATAAGCATGTTTGGGACACATTTGAGCAAAAACAACACAGTATTTGTGGATAAAGAAAGGTGACGCCGATATGGTCACTTTTGGTCCGGAAATTTCACGGAAAGCTTTTCACGCACAAAGCTCCCATTGTGACCCATAAACCATATAAACATGTTTGGGACACATTTGAGCGAAAAGAACACAGTTTTTTTGGATAAATAAAGGTGACGCTGATATGGTCACTTTTGGTCGGAAAATTTGACGGAAAGTTTTTCACGCAGAAAGCTCCCATTATAACCCATAAACCATATAAACATGTTTGGGAAACATTTGAGCCAAAACGACACAGTTTTGGTGGATAAAGAAAGGTGACGCCGATATGGTCACTTTTGGTCCGGAAATTTCACGGAAAGCTTTTCGTGTACAAAGCTTCCATTTTGACCTATAAACCATATAAACATGTTTGGGACACAGTTGAGCGAAAACAACACAGTTTTGGTGGATAAAGAAAGGTGACGCCGATATGGTCACTTTTGGTTCGAAAATTTCACGGAAAGCTTTTCGCGCACAAAGCTCTCATTTTGACCTATAAACCATATAAACATGTTTGGGACACATTTGAGCGAAATCGACACAGTTTTGATGGATAAAGAAAGGTGACGCCGATATGGTCACTTTTGGTTCGAAAATTTCACGGAAAGCTTTTCGCGCACAAAGCTCCCATTGTGACCCATAAACCATATAAACATGTTTGGGACACATTTGAGTGAAAAGAACACAGTTTTTGTGGATAAATAAAGGTGACGCTGATATGGTCACTTTTGGTCGGAAAATTTGACGGAAAGCTTTTCACGCAGAAAGCTCCCATTATAACACATAAACCATGTAAACATGTTTGAGAAACATTTGAGCGAAAACGACACAGTTTTGGTGGATAAAGAAAGGTGACGCCGATATGGTCACTTTTGGTCCGGAAATTTCACGGAAAGCTTTTCGTGTACAAAGCTTCCATTTTGACCTATAAACCATATGAACATGTTTGGGACACAGTTGAGCGAAAACAACACAGTTTTGGTGGATAAAGAAAGGTGACGCCGATATGGTCACTTTTGGTCCGAAAATTTCACGGAACGCTTTTCGCGCACAAAGCTCTCATTTTGACCTATAAACCATATAAACATGTTTGGGACACATTTGAGCGAAATCGACACAGTTTTGATGGATAAAGAAAGGTGACGCCGATATGGTCACTTTTGGTTCGAAAATTTCACGGAAAGCTTTTCGCGCACAAAGCTCCCATTATGACCTATAAACCATATAAACATGTTTGGGCCACATTTGAGCAAAAACAACACAGTTTTTGTGGATAATGAAAGGTGACGCCGATATGGTCACTTTTGGTCCGGAAATTTACAGTTTTTTATGACCTATAAACCATGATGCGGGACCATCCAAGACACCATCCAAGTCACCTTCGGACACATCTATACTTGGGGATGGACCTATGAGGATGGACCTATGATTCGAGCTCATGAGAATGTTGTCATCCTCAAGAGGAAGAAGAAGGCTCCACCTTGGGAGAAGATCCAAAGTGCGAATGACGTTTTACATTCGTTCATAGTCATTTGACAGCTTTTCGACGTCTCTGTAAAATGGGTCGTACGGATTCAATATTGATCGGATTGAGGCGTGCCATACCTTGTTGGAACGAGGACGAAGAGATCTACAACTTTGCTGTTGAAGGTTTTTCCAGATTCGTCCTATAGCTTGGCCGAAATCCACATTCTTTGAGCTGCTACTGGTTTTGACGGGATTTTGTTAAGTTTTGGAACATTATATTTATTTCCTATTTAGTAGTTCTTTTACTTAAGTTATTTTAGGAAACTTTAAGGTTATTTTTATTATTTCCATTAGATGTTAGTTTTATCTTATTTTATCATCTAGCTCGGCCCAACAGCCCTGCGTGGCCTATATATTCCGAGTTCTCTTATTGTAATTCAATTAGAACATTATGAATAGAATTTAGATCTCTCAAATTGTGGGAAACACATGGAGTGTCTTGTTGATCCAACTAGAGCTGTGCTCGTTGATCATCGAATTGGTTTGTTTTAGCTTGGTTTGCTTTGCCGTTCATCAACTTCGCAAGACTTGGTGAATCTAGTATCCACAAGCCCCCTTCTGGTGCTTCAAGTTGTCCGCTTGATTGTGTCGGATTGTAGAGGCGGGTTGTGTAGGCATTGGTATTGGTTCCTACCCTCTGAGGAGGCCTGGGGTCTTTATCTTGCGCTGCATAGATCGACTCAGTCCATATCAGGTCGTGTCTTTCCATTCTTGCATTCAATTTCGAGTCTTTCTCTTTTGTTCTTACTGTTTTCGTGTCTTTCTTGAGTTCTTGATCAATTCTTGATCGAATTCTTGGAGTCTTACATTGCTGCGTTCTTGTTCTTGTTTAGTTCTTGCTTGTTGTCGAAGATCGGACCACCAAACGGCTAACCCCGTATCAAATATTGATGCGGGACCATCCAAGACACCATCCAAGTCACCTTCGGACACATCTATACTTGGGGATGGACCTATGAGGATGGACCTATGATTCGAGCTCATGAGAATGTTGTCATCCTCAAGAGGAAGAAGAAGGCTCCACCTTGGGAGAAGATCCAAAGTGCGAATGACGTTTTACATTCGTTCATAGTCATTTGACAGCTTTTCGACGTCTCTGTAAAATGGGTCGTACGGATTCAATATTGATCGGATTGAGGCGTGCCATACCTTGTTGGAACGAGGACGAAGAGATCTACAACTTTGCTGTTGAAGGTTTTTCCAGATTCGTCCTATAGCTTGGCCGAAATCCACATTCTTTGAGCTGCTACTGGTTTTGACGGGATTTTGTTAAGTTTTGGAACATTATATTTATTTCCTATTTAGTAGTTCTTTTACTTAAGTTATTTTAGGAAACTTTAAGGTTATTTTTATTATTTCCATTAGATGTTAGTTTTATCTTATTTTATCATCTAGCTCGGCCCAACAGCCCTGCGTGGCCTATATATTCCGAGTTCTCTTATTGTAATTCAATTAGAACATTATGAATAGAATTTAGATCTCTCAAATTGTGGGAAACACATGGAGTGTCTTGTTGATCCAACTAGAGCTGTGCTCGTTGATCATCGAATTGGTTTGTTTTAGCTTGGTTTGCTTTGCCGTTCATCAACTTCGCAAGACTTGGTGAATCTAGTATCCACAAGCCCCCTTCTGGTGCTTCAAGTTGTCCGCTTGATTGTGTCGGATTGTAGAGGCGGGTTGTGTAGGCATTGGTATTGGTTCCTACCCTCTGAGGAGGCCTGGGGTCTTTATCTTGCGCTGCATAGATCGACTCAGTCCATATCAGGTCGTGTCTTTCCATTCTTGCATTCAATTTCGAGTCTTTCTCTTTTGTTCTTACTGTTTTCGTGTCTTTCTTGAGTTCTTGATCAATTCTTGATCGAATTCTTGGAGTCTTACATTGCTGCGTTCTTGTTCTTGTTTAGTTCTTGCTTGTTGTCGAAGATCGGACCACCAAACGGCTAACCCCGTATCAAATATTGATGCGGGACCATCCAAGACACCATCCAAGTCACCTTCGGACACATCTATACTTGGGGATGGACCTATGAGGATGGACCTATGATTCGAGCTCATGAGAATGTTGTCATCCTCAAGAGGAAGAAGAAGGCTCCACCTTGGGAGAAGATCCAAAGTGCGAATGACGTTTTACATTCGTTCATAGTCATTTGACAGCTTTTCGACGTCTCTGTAAAATGGGTCGTACGGATTCAATATTGATCGGATTGAGGCGTGCCATACCTTGTTGGAACGAGGACGAAGAGATCTACAACTTTGCTGTTGAAGGTTTTTCCAGATTCGTCCTATAGCTTGGCCGAAATCCACATTCTTTGAGCTGCTACTGGTTTTGACGGGATTTTGTTAAGTTTTGGAACATTATATTTATTTCCTATTTAGTAGTTCTTTTACTTAAGTTATTTTAGGAAACTTTAAGGTTATTTTTATTATTTCCATTAGATGTTAGTTTTATCTTATTTTATCATCTAGCTCGGCCCAACAGCCCTGCGTGGCCTATATATTCCGAGTTCTCTTATTGTAATTCAATTAGAACATTATGAATAGAATTTAGATCTCTCAAATTGTGGGAAACACATGGAGTGTCTTGTTGATCCAACTAGAGCTGTGCTCGTTGATCATCGAATTGGTTTGTTTTAGCTTGGTTTGCTTTGCCGTTCATCAACTTCGCAAGACTTGGTGAATCTAGTATCCACAAGCCCCCTTCTGGTGCTTCAAGTTGTCCGCTTGATTGTGTCGGATTGTAGAGGCGGGTTGTGTAGGCATTGGTATTGGTTCCTACCCTCTGAGGAGGCCTGGGGTCTTTATCTTGCGCTGCATAGATCGACTCAGTCCATATCAGGTCGTGTCTTTCCATTCTTGCATTCAATTTCGAGTCTTTCTCTTTTGTTCTTACTGTTTTCGTGTCTTTCTTGAGTTCTTGATCAATTCTTGATCGAATTCTTGGAGTCTTACATTGCTGCGTTCTTGTTCTTGTTTAGTTCTTGCTTGTTGTCGAAGATCGGACCACCAAACGGCTAACCCCGTATCAAATATTGATGCGGGACCATCCAAGACACCATCCAAGTCACCTTCGGACACATCTATACTTGGGGATGGACCTATGAGGATGGACCTATGATTCGAGCTCATGAGAATGTTGTCATCCTCAAGAGGAAGAAGAAGGCTCCACCTTGGGAGAAGATCCAAAGTGCGAATGACGTTTTACATTCGTTCATAGTCATTTGACAGCTTTTCGACGTCTCTGTAAAATGGGTCGTACGGATTCAATATTGATCGGATTGAGGCGTGCCATACCTTGTTGGAACGAGGACGAAGAGATCTACAACTTTGCTGTTGAAGGTTTTTCCAGATTCGTCCTATAGCTTGGCCGAAATCCACATTCTTTGAGCTGCTACTGGTTTTGACGGGATTTTGTTAAGTTTTGGAACATTATATTTATTTCCTATTTAGTAGTTCTTTTACTTAAGTTATTTTAGGAAACTTTAAGGTTATTTTTATTATTTCCATTAGATGTTAGTTTTATCTTATTTTATCATCTAGCTCGGCCCAACAGCCCTGCGTGGCCTATATATTCCGAGTTCTCTTATTGTAATTCAATTAGAACATTATGAATAGAATTTAGATCTCTCAAATTGTGGGAAACACATGGAGTGTCTTGTTGATCCAACTAGAGCTGTGCTCGTTGATCATCGAATTGGTTTGTTTTAGCTTGGTTTGCTTTGCCGTTCATCAACTTCGCAAGACTTGGTGAATCTAGTATCCACAAGCCCCCTTCTGGTGCTTCAAGTTGTCCGCTTGATTGTGTCGGATTGTAGAGGCGGGTTGTGTAGGCATTGGTATTGGTTCCTACCCTCTGAGGAGGCCTGGGGTCTTTATCTTGCGCTGCATAGATCGACTCAGTCCATATCAGGTCGTGTCTTTCCATTCTTGCATTCAATTTCGAGTCTTTCTCTTTTGTTCTTACTGTTTTCGTGTCTTTCTTGAGTTCTTGATCAATTCTTGATCGAATTCTTGGAGTCTTACATTGCTGCGTTCTTGTTCTTGTTTAGTTCTTGCTTGTTGTCGAAGATCGGACCACCAAACGGCTAACCCCGTATCAAACCATATAAGCATGTTTGGGACACATTTGAGCAAAAACAACACAGTTTTTGTGGATAAAGAAAGGTGACGCCGATATGGTCACTTTTGGTCCGGAAATTTCACGGAAAGCTTTTCGCGCACAAAGCTCCCATTGTGATCCATAAACCATATAAACATGTTTGGGACACATTTGAGCGAAAAGAACACAGTTTTTGTGGATAAATAAAGGTGACGCTGATATGGTCACTTTTGGTCGGAAAATTTGACGGAAAGCTTTTCGCGCAGAAAGCTCCCATTATGACATATAAACCATATAAACATGTTTGGGACACATTTGAGCGAAAAGAACACAGTTTTTGTGGATAAATAAAGGTGACGCTGATATGGTCACTTTTGGTCGGAAAATTTGACGGAAAGCTTTTCGCGCACAAAGCTCCCATTATGACATATAAACCATATAAACATGTTTGGGACACATTTGAGCGAAAACCACACAGTTTTTGTGGATAAAGAAGGGTGACGCCGATACGGTCACTTTTGTTCCGAAAATTTAACGGAAAGTTTTACGCGCACAAAGCTCCCATTATGACCTATAAACCATATAAACATGTTTGGGACACATTTGAGAAAAAACAACACAGTTTTTGTGGATAAAGAAAGGTGACGCCGATATGGTCACTTTTGGTCCGGAAATTTACAGTTTTTTATGACCTATAAACCATATAAACATGTTTGGGACACATTTGAGCAAAAACAACACAGTTTTTGTGGATAAAGAAAGGTGACGCCGATATGGTCACTTTTGGTCCGGAAATTTCACGGAAAGCTTTTCGCGCACAAAGCTCCCATTGTGACCCATAAACCATATAAACATGTTTGGGACACATTTGAGCGAAAAGAACACAGTTTTTGTGGATAAATAAAGGTGACGCTGATATGGTCACTTTTGGTCGGAAAATTTGACGGAAAGCTTTTTGCGCAGAAAGCTCCCATTATAACCCATAAACCATATAAACATGTTTGGGAAACATTTGAGCGAAAACGACACAGTTTTGGTGGATAAAGAAAGGTGACGCCGATATGCTCACTTTTGGTATGGAAATTTCACGGAAAGCTTTTCGTGCACAAAGCTTCCATTTTGACCTATAAACCATATAAACATGTTTGGGACACAGTTGAGCGAAAACAACACAGTTTTGGTGGATAAAGAAAGGTGACGCCGATATGGTCACTTTTCGTCCGAAAATTTCACGGAACGCTTTTCGCGCACAAAGCTCTCATTATGACCTATAAACCATATAAACATGTTTGGGACACATTTGAGCGAAATCGACACAGTTTTGATGGATAAAGAAAGGTGACGCCGATATGGTCCCTTTTGGTTCGAAAATTTCACGGAATGCTTTTCGCGCACAAAGCTCCCATTATGACCTATAAATCATATAAACATGTTTGGGACACATTTGAGCAAAAACAACACAGTTTTTGTGGATAAAGAAAGGTGACGCCGATATGGTCACTTTTGGTCCGGAAATTTACAGTTTTTTATGACCTATAAACCATATAAACATGTTTGGGACACATTTGAGCAAAAACAACACAGTTTTTGTGGATAAAGAAAGGTGACGCCGATATGGTCACTTTTGGTCCGGAAATTTCACGGAAAGCTTTTCGCGCACAAAGCTCCCATTATGACCTATAAACCATATAAACATGTTTGGGACACATTTGAGCGAAAACCACACAGTTTTTGTGGATAAAGAAAGGTGACGCCGATACGGTCACTTTTGGTCCGAAATTTTCACGGAAAGTTTTACGCGCACAAAGCTCCCATTATGACCTATAAACCATATAAGCATGTTTGGGCCACATTTGAGCAAAAACAACACAGTTTTTGTGGATAATGAAAGGTGACGCCGATATGGTCACTTTTGGTCCGGAAATTTACAATTTTTTATGACCTATAAACCATATAAGCATGTTTGGGACACATTTGAGAAAAAACAACACAGTTTTTGTGGATAAAGAAAGGTGACGCCGATATGGTCACTTTTGGTCCGGAAATTTCACGGAAAGCTTTTCGCGCACAAAGCTCCCATTGTGACCCAGAAACCATATAAACATGTTTGGGACACATTTGAGCGAAAAGAACACAGTTTTTGTGGATAAATAAAGGTGACGCTGATATGGTCACTTTTGGTCGGAAAATTTGACGGAAAGCTTTTCGCGCAGAAAGCTCCCATTATAACACATAAACCATATAAACATGTTTGGGAAACATTTGCGCGAAAACGACACAGTTTTGGTGGATAAAGAAAGGTGACGCCGATATGCTCACTTTTGTTCCGGAAATTTCACGGAAAGCTTTTCGTGCACAAAGCTTCCATTTTGACCTATAAACCATATAAACATGTTTGGGACACAGTTGAGCGAAAACAACACAGTTTTGGTGGATAAAGAAAGGTGACGCCGATATGGTCACTTTTCGTCCGAAAATTTCACGGAACGCTTTTCGCGCACAAAGCTCTCATTATGACCTATAAACCATATAAACATGTTTGGGACACATTTGAGCGAAATCGACACAGTTTTGATGGATAAAGAAAGGTGACGCCGATATGGTCACTTTTGGTTCGAAAATTTCACGGAAAGCTTTTCGCGCACAAAGCTCCCATTATGACCTATAAACCATATAAACATGTTTGGGACACATTTGAGCAAAAACAACACAGTTTTTGTGGATAAAGAAAGGTGACGCCGATATGGTCACTTTTGGTCCGGAATTTCACGGAAAGCTTTTCGCGCACAAAGCTCCCATTATGACCTATAAACCATATAAACATGTTTGGGACACATTTCAGCAAAAACCACACAGTTTTTGTGGATAAAGAAAGGTGACGCCGATACGGTCACTTTTGGTCCGAAATTTTCACGGAAAGTTTTACGCGCACAAAGCTCCCATTATGACCTATAAACCATATAAACATGTTTGGGCCACATTTGAGCAAAAACAACACAGTTTTTGTGGATAATGAAAGGTGACGCCGATATGGTCACTTTTGGTCCGGATATTTACAGATTTTTATGACCTATAAACCATATAAGCATGTTTGGGACACATTTGAGCAAAAATAACACAGTTTTTGTGGATACAGAAAGGTGACGCCGATATGGTCACTTTTGGTCCGGAAATTTGACGGAAAGCTTTTCGCGCACAAAGCTCCCATTGTGACCCATAAACCATATAAACATGTTTGGGAAACATTTGAACGAAAACAACACAGTTTTTGTGGATAAAGAAAGGTGACGCCGATATGGTCACCTTTGTTCCGAAAATTTCACGGAAAGTTTTCGCGTACAAAGCTCCCATTATTACCTATAAACCATATAAACATGTTTGGGACACATTTGAGCGAAAACCGCACAGTTTTTGTGGATAAAGAAAGGTGACGCCAATACGGTCACTTTTAGTCCGAAAATTTCACGGAAAGCTTTTCGCGCACAAAGCTGCCATTATGACCTATAAACCATATAAACATGATTAGGACACATATGAGCGAAAATAACACAGTTTTTGTGGATAAACAAAGGTGACGCCGATATGGTCACTTTTGGTCCGAAAATTTCACGGAAAGCTTTCCGCGCACAAAGCTCCCATTATGTCCTATAAACCATATAAACATGTTTGGGACACATTTGAGCGAAAGCGACATAGTTTTGATGGATAAAGAAAGGTGACGCCGAATGGTCACTTTTGGTTCGAAAATTTCACGGAAAGATTTTTTCGCGCACAAAGCTCCCATTATGACCTATAAACCAAATAAACATGTTTGGGACACATTTGAGCGAAAACTACACAATTTTTGTGGATAAAGAAAAGTGACGCCGATACGGACACTTTTGGTCCGAAAATTTCACGAAAAGTTTTACGCGCACAACGCTCCCATTATGACCTATAAACCATATAAACATGTTTGGGACACATTTGAGCAAAAACAACACAGTTTTTGTGGATAAAGAAAGGTGACGCCGATATGGTCACTTTTGGTCCGGAAATTTCACGGAAAGCTTTTCGCGCATAATGCTCCCATTATGACCTATAAACCATATAAACAAGTTTGGGACACATTTGAGCGAAAACCACATAATTTTTGTGGATAAAGAAAGGTGACGGCGATACGGTTACTTTTGGTCCGAAAATTTCACGGAAAGTTTTACGCGCACAAAGCTCCCATTATGACCTATAAACCATATAAACATGTTTGGGACACATTTGAGCGAAAATAACACTGTTTTTGTGGATAAACAAAGGTGATGCCGATATGGTCACTTTTGGTCGGAAAATTTCACGGAAAGCTTTTCGCGCAAAAAGATCGCATTATAACAATTCCTTTCTTTGTAGGGTCATTTTCCCCCTAGAGGGGGAATGAAAAGAATTCATAAACCATATAAACATGTTTGGGACACACTTGAGCGAAAACAACACAGTTTTGGTGGATAAACAAAGGTGACGCCGATATGGTCACTTTTGGTCCGAAAATTTCACGGAAAGCTTTCCGCGCACAAAGCTCCCATTATGATCCCATAAACCATATTAAAATGTTTGGGACACATTTGAGCGAAAACAACATAGTTTTGGTGGATAAAGAAAGGTGACGCCGATTTGGTCACGTTTGGTCCGGAAATTTCACGGAAATCTTTTCGCGCACAAAGCTCCCATTATGACCTATAAACCATATAAACAGGTTTGGGACACATTTGAGCGAAAACCACACAGTTTTTGTGGATAAAGAAAGGTGACGCCGATACGGTCACTTTTGTTCCGAAAATTTCACGGAAAGTTTTACGCGCACAAAGCTCCCATTATGACATATAAACCATATAAACAAGTTTGGGACACATTTGAGCAAAAACAACACAGTTTTTGTGGATAAAGAAAGGTGACGCCGATATGGTCACTTTTGGTCCGGAAATTTCACGGAAAGCTTTTCGCGCACAAAGCTCCCATTGTGACCCATAAACCATATAAACATGTTTGGGACACATTTGAGCGAAAACAACAGAGTTTTTGTGGATAAAGAAAGGTGACGCCGATATGGTCACCTTTGTTCCGAAAATTTCACGGAAAGTTTTTCGCGTACAAAGCTCCCATTATTACCTATAAACCATATAAACATGTTTGGGACACATTTGAGCGAAAACCGCACAGTTTTTGTGGATAAAGAAAGGTGACGCCGATACCGTCACTTTTGGTCCGAAAATTTCACGGAAAGCTTTTCGCGCACAAAGCTCCCATTATGACCTATAAACCATATAAACATGATTGGGACACATATGAGCGAAAATAACACAGTTTTTGTGGATAAAGAAAGGTGACGCCGATACGGTCACTTTTAGTCCGAAAATTTCACGGAAAGTTTTACTCGCACAAAGCTCTCATTATGATCCCATAAACCATATAAACATGTTCGGGACACATTTGAGCAAAAACAACACAGTTTCGGTGGATAAAGAAAGGTGACGCCGATTTGGTCACTTTTGGTCCGAAAATTTCACGGAAAGCTTTTCGCGCACAAAGCTCCCATTATGTCCTATGAACCATATAAACATGTTTGGGACACATTTGAGCGAAAACAACACAGTTTTTGTGGATAAAGAAAGGTGACGCCGATATGGTCGCTTTTGTTCCGAAAATTTCACGGAAAACTTTCCGCGCACAAAGCTCCCACCATTATGACCTATAAACCATATAAACATGTTTGGGACACAGTTGAGCGAAAACAACACAATTTTGGTGGATAAAGAAAGGTGACGCCGATATGGTCACTTTTGGTCCGGAAATTTCATGGAAAGATTTTTTCGAGCACAAAGCTCACATTATGACCTATAAACCATATAAACATGTTTGGGACACATTTGAGCGAAAACCACACAGTTTTTGAGGATAAAGAAAAGTGACGCCGATACGGACACTTTTGATCCTAAAATTTCACGAAAAGTTTTACGCGCACAAAGCTCCCAATATGACCTATAAACCATATAAACATGTTTGGGACACATTTGAGCAAAAACAACACAGTTTTTGTGGATAAAGAAAGGTGACGCTGATATGGTCACTTTTGGTCCGGAAATTTACAGTTTTTTATGACCTATAAACCATATAAACATGTTTGGGACACATTTGAGCAAAAACAACACAGTTTTTGTGGATAAAGAAAGGTGACGCCGATATGGTCACTTTTGGTCCGGAAATTTCACGGAAAGCTTTTCGCGCACAAAGCTCCCATTGTGACCCATAAACCATATAAACATGTTTGGGACACATTTGAGCGAAAACAACACAGTTTTTGTTGATAAAGAAAGGTGACGCCGATATGGTCACCTTTGTTCCTAAAATTTCACGGAAAGTTTTTCGCGTACAAAGCTCCCATTATTACCTATAAACCATATAAACATGTTTGGGACACATTTGAGCGAAAACCGCACAGTTTTTGTGGATAAAGAAAGGTGACGCCGATACCGTCACTTTTGGTCCGAAAATTTCACGGAAAGCTTTTCGCGCACAAAGCTCCCATTATGACCTATAAACCATATAAACATGATTGGGACACATATGAGCGAAAATAACACAGTTTTTGTGGATAAAGAAAGGTGACGCCGATACGGTCACTTTTAGTCCGAAAATTTCACGGAAAGTTTTACGCGCACAAAGCTCTCATTATGATCCCATAAACCATATAGACATGTTCGGGACACATTTGAGCAAAAACAACACAGTTTCGGTGGATAAAGAAAGGTGACGCCGATTTGGTCACTTTTGGTCCGAAAATTTCACGGAAAGCTTTTCGCGCACAAAGCTCCCATTATGTCCTATGAACCATATAAACTTGTTTGGGACACATTTGAGCGAAAACAACACAGTTTTTGTGGATAAAGAAAGGTGACGCCGATATGGTCACTTTTGTTCCGAAAATTTCACGGAAAGCTTTCCGCTCACAAAGCTCCCACCATTATGACCTATAAACCATATAAACATGTTTGGGACACAGTTGAGCGAAAACAACACAATTTTGGTGGATAAAGAAAGGTGACGCCGATATGGTCACTTTTGGTCCGGAAATTTCATGGAAAGATTTTTTCGAGCACAAAGCTCACATTATGACCTATAAACCATATAAACATGTTTGGGACACATTTGAGCGAAAACCACACAGTTTTTGAGGATAAAGAAAAGTGACGCCGATACGGACACTTTTGATCCTAAAATTTCACGAAAAGTTTTACGCGCACAAAGATCCCATTATGACCTATAAACCATATAAACATGTTTGGGACACATTTGAGTAAAAACAACACAGTTTTTGTGGATAAAGAAAGGTGACGCCGATATGGTAACTTTTGGTCCGGAAATTTCACGGAAATCTTTTCGCGCACAAAGCTCCCATTATGACCTATAAACCATATAAACATGTTTGGGACACATTTGAGCGAAAACCACACAGTTTTTGTGGATAAAGAAAAGTGACGCCGATACGGTCACTTTTGGTCCGAAAATTTCACGGAAAGTTTTACGCGCAAAAAGCTCCCATTATGAACTATAAACCATATAACATGTTTGGGACACGTTTGAGCGAAAATAACACAGTTTTTGTGGATAAACAAAGGTGACGCCGATATGGTCACTTTTGGTCGGAAAATTTCACGGAAAGCTTTTCGCGCAAAAAGCTCCCATTATGACCCATAGAACCATATAAACATGTTTGGGAGAGATTTGAACGAAAACGACAAAATTTTGGTGGATAAAGAAAGGTGACGCCGATATGGTCACTTTTGGTCTGGAAATTTCACGGAAAGCTTTTCGCGCACAAAGCTCCCATTATGACCTATAAACCATATAAACATGTTTGGGAAACATTTGAGCGAAAACAACACAGTTTTGGTGGATAAAGAAAGGTGACGCCGATATGGTCACTTTTGGTCCAAAAATTTCACGGAACGCTTTTCGTGCACAAAGCTCCCATTATGACCTATAAACCATATAAACATGTTTGGGACACATTTGAGCGAAAACGACACAGTTTTGATGGATAAAGAAAGGTGACGCCGAAATGGTCACTTTTGGTCCGAAAATTTCACGAAAATCTTTTCGCGCACAAAGCTCCCATTATGACCTATAAACCATATAAACATGTTTGGGACACATTTGAGCGAAAATAACACTGTTTTTGTGGATAAACAAAGGTGATGCCGATATGGTCACTTTTGGTCGGAAAATTTCACGGAAAGCTTTTTGCGCAAAAAGCTCTCATTATGACCCATAAACAATATAAACATGTTTGGGACACATTTGAGCGAAAACAACACAGTTTTGATGGATAAACAAAGGTGACGCCGATATGGTAACTTTTGGTCCGAAAATTTCACGGAAAGCTTTTCGCGCACAAAGCTCCCACTATGACCTATACACCATATAAACATGTTTGGGACACATTTGAGCGAATACAACACAGTTTTTGTGGATAAAGAAAGGTGACGCCGATATGGTCACTTTTGATCCGGAAATTTCACGGAAACCTTTTCGTGCACAAAGCTCCCATTATGACTTATAAACCATATAAACATGTTTGGGAAACATTTGAGCGAAAACAACGCAGTTTTGGTGGATAAAGAAAGGTGACGCCGATATGGTTACTTTTGGTCGGAAAATTTCACGGAACGCTTTTCGCGCACAAAGCTCCCATTATGACCTATAAACCTTATAAACATGTTTGGGACACATATGAGCGAAAACGACACAGTTTTGATGGATAAAGAAAGGTGATTCCGATATAGTCACTTTTGGTCCGAAAATTTCACGGAACGCTTTTTGCGTATAAAGCTCTCATTATGACATATAAACCATATAAACATGTTTAGGACACATTTAAGCGAAAACCCCACAGTTTTTGTGGATAAATAAAGGTGACGCCGATACGGTCACTTTAGGTCCGAAAATTTCACGGAATGTTTTATGCGCACAAAGCTCTCATTATGACCTATAAATCATATAAACATGTCAGGGACACATTTGAGCAAAAATAACACAGTTTTTTAGGATAAACAAAGGTGACGCCGATATGGTCACTTTTGGTCGTAAAATTTCACGGAAAGCTTTTCAGGCAAAAAGCACCCATTATTACCCATAAACCATATAAACATGTTTGGGACACATTTGAGCGAAAACAACACAGTTTTGGTGGATAAACAAAGGTGAACCCGATATGGTCACTTTTGGTCCGAAAATTTCAAGGAAAGGTTTCCGCGCACAAAGCTCTCATTATGATCCCATAAACCATATAAAAATGTTTGGGACACATTTGAGCGAAAACAATATAGTTTTCGTGGATAAACAAAGGTGACGCCGATATGGTCACTTTTGGTCCGGAAATTTCACGGAAAGCTTTTCGCGCAGAAAGCTCCCATTATGACCTATAAACCATATAAACATGTTTGGGACACATATGAGCGAAAATAACACAGTTTTTGTGGATAAACAAAGGTGACGCCGATATGGTCACTTTTGGTCCGAAAATTTCACGGAAAGCTTTCCGCGAACAAAGCTTCCATTATGACCTATAAACCATATAAACATTTTTGGGACACATTTGAGCGAAAACAACACATTTTTTGTGGATAAAGAAAGGTTACGCCGATATGGTCACTTTTGGTCCGGAAATTTCACGGAAAGCTTTTCGCGCACAAAGCTTCCATTCTGACCTATAAACCATATAAACATGTTTGGGACACATATCAGCGAAAATAACACAGTTTTTGTGGATAAACAAAGGTGACGCCGATATGGTCGTTTTTGGTCCGAAAATTTCACGGAAAGCTTTCCGCGCACAAAGCTCCCATTATGACCTATAAACCATATAAACATGTTTAGGACACATTTGAGCGAAAACAACACAGTTTTTGTGGATAAAGAAAGTTGACGCCGATATGGTCACCTTTGTTCCGAAAATTTCACGGAAAACTTTTCGCGTACAAAGCTCCCATTATGACCTTTAAACCATATAAACATGTTTGGGACACATTTGAGCGAAAACCAAACAGTTTTTGTGGAGAAAGAAAGGTGACGCCGATACGGTCACTTTTGGTCCGAAAATTTCACGGAAAGCTTTTCGCGCACAAAACTCCCATTATGACCTATAAACCATATAAACATGTTTGGGCCACATATGAGCGAAAATAACACAGTTTTTGTGGATAAACAAAGGTGACGCCGATATGGTCACTTTTGGTCCGAAAATTTCACAGAAAGCTTTCCGCGCACAAAGCTCCCATTATGACCTATAAACCATATAAACATGTTTGGGACACATTTAAGCGAAAACAATACAATTTTTGTGGATAAATAAAGGTGACGCCGATATGGTTACTTTTGTTCCAAAAATTTCACGGAATGCTTTTCACGCACAAAGCTCCCATTATGACCTATAAACCATATAAACATGTTTAGGACACATTTGAGTGAAAACCACACAGTTTTTGTGGATTAAGAAAGGTGACGCCGATACGGTCACTTTTAGGTCTGAAAATTTCACGGAAAGTTTTACGCGCACAAAGCTCCCATTATGATCCCATAAACCATATAAACATGTTTGGGACACATTTGAGCGAAAACAACACAGTTTTGGTGGATAAAGAAAGTTGACGCCGATTTGGTCACTTTTTGTCCGAAAATTTCACGGAAAGCTTTTCGCGCACAAAGCTCACATTATGACCTATAAACCATATAAACATGTTTGGGACGCATTTGAGCGAAAATAACACAGTTTTAGTGGATAAAGAAAGATGACGCCGATATGGTCACTTTTGGTCCGAAAATTTCACGAAAAGCTTTCCGCGCACAAAGCTCCCATTATGATCCCATAAACCATATAAAAATGTTTGGGACACATTTGAGAGAAAACAACACAGTTTTGGTGGATAAAGAAAGGTGACGCCGATTTGGTCACGTTTGGTCCGAAAATTTCACGGAAAGCTTTTCGCGCACAAAGCTCCCATTATGACCTATAAACCATATAAACATATTTGGGACACATTTGAGCGAAAACCACACAGTTTTTGTGGATAAAGAAAGGTGATGCCGATACGGTCACTTTTAGGTCCGAAAATTTCACGGAAAGTTTTACGCGCACAAAGCTCCCATTATGATCCCATAAACCATATAAACATGTTTGGGACACATTTGAGCGAAAACAACACAGTTTTGGTGGATAAAGAAAGTTGACGCCGATTTGGTCACGTTTGGTCCGAAAATTTCACGGAAAGCTTTTCGCGCACAAAGCTCCCATTATGACCTATCAACCATATAAACATATTTGGGACACATTTGAGCGAAAACCACACAGTTTTTGTGGATAAAGAAAGGTGACGCCGATACGGTCACTTTTAGGTCCGAAACTTTCACGGAAAGTTTTACGCGCACAAAGCTCCCATTATGATCCCATAAACCATATAAACATGTTTGGGACACATTTGAGCGAAAACAACACAGTTTTTGTGGATAAAGAAAGGTGACGCCGATATGGTCACTTTTGATCCGGAAATTTCACGGAAAGCTTTTCGTGCACAAAGCTCCCATTATGACTTATAAACCATATAAACATGTTTGGGAAACATTTGAGCGAAAACAGCGCAGTTTTGGTGGATAAAGAAAGGTGACGCCGATATGGTCACTTTTGGTCCGAAAATTTCACGGAACGCTTTTCGCGCAGAAAGCTCCCACTATGACCTATACACTATATAAACATGTTTGGGACACATTTGAGCGAATACAACACAGTTTTTGTGGATAAAGAAAGGTGACGCCGATATGGTCACTTTTGATCCGGAAATTTCACGGAAAGCTTTTCGTGCACAAAGCTCCCATTATGACTTATAAACCATATAAACATGTTTGGGAAACATTTGAGCGAAAACAGCGCAGTTTTGGTGGATAAAGAAAGGTGACGCTGATATGGTCACTTTTGGTCCGAAAATTTCACGGAACGCTTTTCGCGCAGAAAGCTCCCACTATGACCTATACACTATATAAACATGTTTGGGACACATTTGAGCGAATACAACACAGTTTTTGTGGATAAAGAAAGGTGACGCCGATATGGTCACTTTTGATCCGGAAATTTCACGGAAAGCTTTTCGTGCACAAAGCTCCCATTATGACTTATAAACCATATAAACATGTTTCGGAAACATTTGAGCGAAAACAGCGCAGTTTTGGTGGATAAAGAAGGGTGACGCCGATATGGTCACTTTTGGTCCGAAAATCTCACGTAACGCTTTTCGCGCACAAAGCTCCCATTATGACCTATAAACCATATAAACATGTTTGGGACACATATGAGCGAAAACGACACAGTTTTGATGGATAAAGAAAGGTGATGCCGATATAGTCACTTTTGGTCCGAAAATTTCACGGAACGCTTTTTGCGCATAAAGCTCCCATTATGACATATAAACCATATAAACATGTTTAGGACACATTTGAGCGAAAACCCCACAGTTTTTGTGGATAAATAAAGCTGACGCCGATACGGTCACTTTTGGTCCGAAAATTTCACGGAATGTTTTATGCGCACAAAGCTCCCATTATGACCTATAAACCATATAAACATGTTAGGGACACATTTGAGCAAAAATAACACAGTTTTTGAGGATAAACAAAGGTGACGCCGATATGGTCACTTTTGGTCGTAAAATATCACGGAAAGCATTTCGGGCAAAAAGCACCCATTATTACCCATAAACCATATAAACATGTTTGGGACACATTTGAGCGAAAACAACACAGTTTTGGTGGATAAACAAAGGTGAACCCGATATGGTCACTTTTGGTCCGAAAATTTCAAGGAAAGCTTTCCACGCACTAAGCTCCCATTATGATCCCATAAACCATATAAAAATGTTTGGGACACATTTGAGCGAAAAAAATACAGTTTTAGTGGATAAACAAAGGTGACGCCGATATGGTCACTTTTGGTCCGGAAATTTCACGGAAAGCTTTTCGCGCACAAAGCTCCCATTATGACCTATAAACCATATAAACATGTTTGGGACACATATGAGCGAAAATAACACAGTTTTTGTGGATAAAGAAAGGTGACGCCGATATGGTCACTTTTGGTCCGAAAATTTAACGGAAAGCTTTCCGCGAACAAAGCTTCCATTATGACCTATAAACCATATAAACATTTTTGGGACACATTTGAGCGAAAACAACACATTTTTTGTGGATTAAGAAAGGTTACGCCGATTTGGTCACGTTTGGTCCGAAAATTTCACGGAAAGCTTTTCGCGCACAAAACTCCCATTATGACCTATAAACCATATAAACATATTTGGGACACATTTGAGCGAAAACTTTACAGTATTTGTGGATAAAGAAAGGTGACGCTGATACGGTCACTTTTAGGTCCGAAACTTTCACGGAAAGTTTTACGCGCACAAAGCTCCCATTATGATCCCATAAACCATATAAAGATGTTTGGGACACATTTGAACGAAAACAACACAGTTTTGGTGGATAAAGAAAGTTGACGCCGATTTGGTCACTTTTGGTCCGAAAATTTCACGGAAAGCTTTTCGCGCACAAAACTCCCACTATGACCTATACACCATAAAAACATGTTTGGGACACATTTGAGCGAATACAACACAGTTTTTGTGGATAAAGAAAGGTGACGCCGATATGGTCACTTTTGATACGGAAATTTCACGGAAAGCTTTTCGTGCACAAAACTCCCATTATGACTTATAAACCATATAAACATGTTTGGGAAACATTTGAGCGAAAACAGCGCAGTTTTGGTGGATAAAGAAAGGTGACGCCGATATGGTCACTTTTCGTCCGAAAATTTCACGGAACGCTTTTCGCGCATAAAGCTCCCATTATGACCTATAAACCATATAAACATGTTTGGGACACATATGAGCGAAAACCACACAGTTTTGATGGATAAAGAAAGGTGACGCCGATATAGTCAATTTTGGTCCGAAAATTTCACGGAACGCTTTTTGCGCATAAAGCTCCCATTATGACATATAAACCATATAAACATGTTTATGACACATTTGAGCGAAAACCCCACAGTTTTTGTGGATAAATAAAGGTGACGCCAATACGGTCACTTTTAGGTCCGAAAATTTCACGGAAAGTTTTACGCGCACAAAGCTCCCATTATGATCCCATAAACCATATAAACATGTTTGAGACACATTTGAGCGAAAACAACACAGTTTTGGTGGATAAACAAAGGTGACGCCGATATGGTAACTTTTGGTCCGAAAATTTCACGGAAAACTTTTCGCGCACAAAGCTCCCATTATGACCTATACACCATATAAACATGTTTGGGACCCATTTGAGCGAAACCAACACAGTTTTAGTGGATAAAGAAAGGTGACGCCGATATGGTCACTTTTTGTCCAAAAATTTCACGGAACGCTTTTCGCGCACAAAGCTCCCGTTATGACCTATAAACCATATAAACATGTTTGGGACACATTTGAGCGAAAACGACACAGTTTTGATAGATAAAGAAAGCTGACGCCGAAATGGTCACTTTTGGTCCGAAAATTTCACGGAAATCTTTTCGCGCACAAAGCTCCCATTATGACCTATAAACCATATGAACATGTTTGGGACACATTTGAGAGAAAACCAAACAGTTTTTGTGGATAAAGAAAGGTGACGCCGTTACGGTCACTTTTGGTCCGAAAATTTCACGGAATGTTTTACGCGCACAAAGCTCCTATTATGACCTATAAACCATATAAACATGTTTGGGACACATTTGAGCGAAAATAACACTATTTTTGTGGATAAACAAAGGTGATGCCGATATGGTCACTTTTGGTCGGTAAATTTCACGGAAAGCTTTTCGCGCACAAAGCTCCCATTATGACCTATAAACCATATAAACATGTTTGGGACACATATCAGCGAAAATAACACAGTTTTTGTGGATAAACAAAGGTGACGCCGTTATGGTCACTTTTGGTCCGAAAATTTCACGGAAAGCTTTCCGCGAACAAAGCTCCCATTATGACCTATAAACCATATAAATATTTTTGGGACACATTTGAGCGAAAACAACACATTTTTTGTGGATAAAGAAAGGTTACGCCGATATGGTCACTTTTGGTCCGGAAATTTCACGGAAAGCTTTTCGCGCACAAAGCTTCCATTATGACCTATAAACCATATAAACATGTTTGGGACACAGTTGAGCGAAAACAACACATTTTTGGTGGATAAAGAAAGGTGACGTCGATATGGTCACTTTTGGTCCGAAAATTTCACGGAACGCTTTTCGCGCACAAAGCTCACATTATGACCTATCAACCATATAAACATGTTTGGGACACATTTGAGCGAAATCGACACAGTTTTGATGGATAAAGAAAGGTGACGCCGATATGGTCACTTTTGGTTCAAAAATTTCACGGAAAGCTTTTCGCGCACAAAGCTCTCATTATGACCTATAAACCATATAAACATGTTTGGGACACATTTGAGCAAAAAGAACACAGTTTTTGTGGATAAACAAAGGTGACGCCGATATGGTCACTTTTGGTCCGGAAATTTCACGTAAAGCTTTTCGCGCACAAAGCTCCCATTATGACCTATAAACCATATAAACATCTTTGGGACACATATGAGCGAAAATAACACAGTTTTTGTGGATAAACAAAGGTGACGCCGATATGGTCACTTTTGGTTCGAAAATTTCACGGAAAGCTTTCCGCGAACAAAGCTCCCATTATGACCTATAAAACATATAAACATTTTTGGGACTTATTTGAGCGAAAATAACACAGTTTTTGTGGATAAACAAAGGTGACGCCGATATGGTCACTTTTGGTCCGAAAATTTCACGGAAAGCGTTCCGCGAACAAAGCTCCCATTATGACCTATAAACCATATAATCATTTTTGGGACACATTTGAGCGAAAACAACACATTTTTTGTGGATAAAGAAAGGTTACGCCGATATGGTCACTTTTGGTCCGGAAATTTCACGGAAAGCTTTTCGCGCACAAAGCTTCCATTATGACCTATAAACCATATAAACATGTTTGGGACACATATCAGCGAAAATAACACAGTTTTTGTGGATAAACAAAGGTGACGCCGATATGGTCGCTTTTGGTCCGAAAATTTCACGGAAAGCTTTCTGCGCACAAAGCTCCCATTATGACCTATAAACCATATAAACATGTTTGGGACACATTTGAGCGAAAACAACACAGTTTTTGTGGATAAAGAAAGGTGACGCCGATATGGTCACCTTTGTTCCGAAAATTTCACGGAAAGCTTTTCGCGTACAAAGCTCCCATTATGACCTATAAACCATATAACCATGTTTGAGACACATTTGAGCGAAAACCAAACAGTGTTTGTGGAGAACGAAAGGTGACGCCGATACGGTCACTTTTGGTCCGAAAATTTCACGGAAAGCTTTCCGCACACAAAGCTCCCATTATGACCTATAAACCATATAAACATGTTTGGGACACATTTGAGCGAAAACCACATAGTTTTTGTGGATAAAGAAAGGAGACGCCGATACGGTCACTTTTAGGTCCGAAAATTTCACGGAAAGTTTTACGCGCACAAAGCTCCCATTATGATCCCATAAACCATATAAACATGTTTGGGACACATTTGAGCGAAAACAACACAGTTTTGGTGGATAAAGAAAGTTGACGCCGATTTGGTCACTTTTGGTCTGAAAATTTCACGGAAAGCTTTTTGCGCACAAAGCTCCCATTATGACCTATAAACCATATAAACATGTTTGGGATGCATTTGAGCGAAAATATCACAGTTTTAGTGGATAAAGAAAGATGACGCCGATATGGTCACTTTTGGTCCGAAAATTTCACGAAAAGCTTTCCGCGCACAAAGCTCCCATTATGATCCCATAAACCATATAAAAATGTTTGGGACACATTTGAGCGAAAACAACACAGTTTTGTTGGATAAAGAAAGGTGACGCCGATTAGGTCACGTTTGGTCCGAAAATTTCACGGAAAGCTTTTCGCGCACAAAGCTCCCATTATGACCTATAAACCATATAAACATGTTTGGGACACATTTGAGCGAAAACAACACAGTTTTTGTGGATAAAGAAAGGTGACGCCGATATGGTCACTTTTTGTCCAAAAATTTCACGGAACGCTTTTCGCGCACAAAGCTCCCGTTATGACCTATAAACCATATAAACATGTTTGGGACACATTTGAGCGAAAACGACACAGTTTTGATAGATAAAGAAAGCTGACGCCGAAATGGTCACTTTTGGTCCGAAAATTTCACGGAAATCTTTTCGCGCACAAAGCTCCCATTATGACCTATAAACCATATGAACATGTTTGGGACACATTTGAGAGAAAACCAAACAGTTTTTGTGGATAAAGAAAGGTGACGCCGTTATGGTCACTTTTGGTCCGAAAATTTCACGGAATGTTTTACGCGCACAAAGCTCCCATTATGACCTATAAACCATATAAACATGTTTGGGACACATTTGAGCGAAAATAACACTGTTTTTGTGGATAAACAAAGGTGATGCCGATATGGTCACTTTTGGTCGGTAAATTTCACGGAAAGCTTTTCGCGCACAAAGCTCCCATTATGACCTATAAACCATAAAAACATGTTTGGGACACATATCAGCGAAAATAACACAGTTTTTGTGGATAAACAAAGGTGACGCCGTTATGGTCACTTTTGGTCCGAAAATTTCACGGAAAGCTTTCCGCGAACAAAGCTCCCATTATGACCTATAAACCATATAAATATTTTTGGGACACATTTGAGCGAAAACAACACATTTTTTGTGGATAAAGAAAGGTTACGCCGATATGGTCACTTTTGGTCCGGAAATTTCACGGAAAGCTTTTCGCGCACAAAGCTTCCATTATGACCTATAAACCATATAAACATGTTTGGGACACATATCAGCGAAAATAACACAGTTTTTGTGGATAAACAAAGGTGACGCCGATATGGTCGCTTTTGGTCCGAAAATTTCACGGAAAGCTTTCTGCGCACAAAGCTCCCATTATGACCTATAAACCATATAAACATGTTTGGGACACATTTGAGCGAAAACAACACAGTTTTTGTGGATAAAGAAAGGTGACGCCGATATGGTCACCTTTGTTCCGAAAATTTCACGGAAAGCTTTTCGCGTACAAAGCTCCCATTATGACCTATAAACCATATAACCATGTTTGGGACACATTTGAGCGAAAACCAAACAGTGTTTGTGGAGAAAGAAAGGTGACGCCGATACGGTCACTTTTGGTCCGAAAATTTCACGGAAAGCTTTCCGCACACAAAGCTCCCATTATGACCTATAAACCATATAAACATGTTTGGGACACATTTGAGCGAAAACCACATAGTTTTTGTGGATAAAGAAAGGAGACGCCGATACGGTCACTTTTAGGTCCGAAAATTTCACGGAAAGTTTTACGCGCACAAAGCTCCCATTATGATCCCATAAACCATATAAACATGTTTGGGACACATTTGAGCGAAAACAACACAGTTTTGGTGGATAAAGAAAGTTGACGCCGATTTGGTCACTTTTGGTCTGAAAATTTCACGGAAAGCTTTTCGCGCACAAAGCTCCCATTATGACCTATAAACCATATAAACATGTTTGGGATGCATTTGAGCGAAAATATCACAGTTTTAGTGGATAAAGAAAGATGACGCCGATATGGTCACTTTTGGTCCGAAAATTTCACGAAAAGCTTTCCGCGCACAAAGCTCCCATTATGATCCCATAAACCATATAAAAATGTTTGGGACACATTTGAGCGAAAACAACACAGTTTTGTTGGATAAAGAAAGGTGACGCCGATTAGGTCACGTTTGGTCCGAAAATTTCACGGAAAGCTTTTCGCGCACAAAGCTCCCATTATGACCTATAAACCATATAAACATGTTTGGGACACATTTGAGCGAAAACAACACAGTTTTTGTGGATAAAGAAAGGTGACGCCGATATGGTCACTTTTTGTCCAAAAATTTCACGGAACGCTTTTCGCGCACAAAGCTCCCGTTATGACCTATAAACCATATAAACATGTTTGGGACACATTTGAGCGAAAACGACACAGTTTTGATAGATAAAGAAAGCTGACGCCGAAATGGTCACTTTTGGTCCGAAAATTTCACGGAAATCTTTTCGCGCACAAAGCTCCCATTATGACCTATAAACCATATGAACATGTTTGGGACACATTTGAGAGAAAACCAAACAGTTTTTGTGGATAAAGAAAGGTGACGCCGTTATGGTCACTTTTGGTCCGAAAATTTCACGGAATGTTTTACGCGCACAAAGCTCCCATTATGACCTATAAACCATATAAACATGTTTGGGACACATTTGAGCGAAAATAACACTGTTTTTGTGGATAAACAAAGGTGATGCCGATATGGTCACTTTTGGTCGGTAAAATTCACGGAAAGCTTTTCGCGCACAAAGCTCCCATTATGACCTATAAACCATATAAACATGTTTGGGACACATATCAGCGAAAATAACACAGTTTTTGTGGATAAACAAAGGTGACGCCGTTATGGTCACTTTTGGTCCGAAAATTTCACGGAAAGCTTTCCGCGAACAAAGCTCCCATTATGTCCTATAAACCATATAAATATTTTTGGGACACATTTGAGCGAAAACAACACATTTTTTGTGGATAAAGAAAGGTTACGCCGATATGGTCACTTTTGGTCCGGAAATTTCACGGAAAGCTTTTCGCGCACAAAGCTTCCATTATGACCTATAAACCATATAAACATGTTTGGGACACAGTTGAGCGAAAACAACACATTTTTGGTGGATAAAGAAAGGTGACGTCGATATGGTCACTTTTGGTCCGAAAATTTCACGGAACGCTTTTCGCGCACAAAGCTCACATTATGACCTATCAACCATATAAACATGTTTGGGACACATTTGAGCGAAATCGACACAGTTTTGATGGATAAAGAAAGGTGACGCCGATATGGTCACTTTTGGTTCAAAAATTTCACGGAAAGCTTTTCGCGCACAAAGCTCTCATTATGACCTATAAACCATATAAACATGTTTGGGACACATTTGAGCAAAAAGAACACAGTTTTTGTGGATAAACAGAGGTGACGCCGATATGGTCACTTTTGGTCCGGAAATTTCACGTAAAGCTTTTCGCGCACAAAGCTCCCATTATGACCTATAAACCATATAAACATCTTTGGGACACATATGAGCGAAAATAACACAGTTTTTGTGGATAAACAAAGGTGACGCCGATATGGTCACTTTTGGTTCGAAAATTTCACGGAAAGCTTTCCGCGAACAAAGCTCCCATTATGACCTATAAAACATATAAACATTTTTGGGACTCATTTGAGCGAAAATAACACAGTTTTTGCGGATAAACAAAGGTGACGCCGATATGGTCACTTTTGGTCCGAAAATTTCACGGAAAGCTTTCCGCGAACAAAGCTCCCATTATGACCTATAAACCATATAATCATTTTTGGGACACATTTGAGCGAAAACAACACATTTTTTGTGGATAAAGAAAGGTTACGCCGATATGGTCACTTTTGGTCCGGAAATTTCACGGAAAGCTTTTCGCGCACAAAGCTTCCATTATGACCTATAAACCATATAAACATGGTTGGGACACATATCAGCGAAAATAACACAGTTTTTTTGGATAAACAAAGGTGACGCCGATATGGTCGCTTTTGGTCCGAAAATTTCACGGAAAGCTTTCTGCGCACAAAGCTCCCATTATGACCTATAAACCATATAAACATGTTTGGGACACATTTGAGCGAAAACAACACAGTTTTTGTGGATAAAGAAAGGTGACGCCGATATGGTCACCTTTGTTCCGAAAATTTCACGGAAAGCTTTTCGCGTACAAAGCTCCCATTATGACCTATAAACCATATAACCATGTTTGGGACACATTTGAGCGAAAACCAAACAGTGTTTGTGGAGAAAGAAAGGTGACGCCGATACGGTCACTTTTGGTCCGAAAATTTCACGGAAAGCTTTCCGCACACAAAGCTCCCATTATGACCTATAAACCATATAAACATGTTTGGGACACATTTGAGCGAAAACCACATAGTTTTTGTGGATAAAGAAAGGAGACGCCGATACGGTCACTTTTAGGTCCGAAAATTTCACGGAAAGTTTTACGCGCACAAAGCTCCCATTATGATCCCATAAACCATATAAACATGTTTGGGACACATTTGAGCGAAAACAACACAGTTTTGGTGGATAAAGAAAGTTGACGCCGATTTGGTCACTTTTGGTCTGAAAATTTCACGGAAAGCTTTTCGCGCACAAAGCTCCCATTATGACCTATAAACCATATAAACATGTTTGGGATGCATTTGAGCGAAAATAACACAGTTGTAGTGGATAAAGAAAGATGACGCCGATATGGTCACTTTTGGTCCGAAAATTTCACGAAAAGCTTTCCGCGCACAAAGCTCCCATTATGATACCATAAACCATATAAAAATGTTTGGGACACATTTGAGCGAAAACAACACAGTTTTGTTGGATAAAGAAAGGTGACGCCGATTAGGTCACGTTTGGTCCGAAAATTTCACGGAAAGCTTTTCGCGCACAAATCTCCCATTATGACCTATAAACCATATAAACATGTTTGGGACACATTTGAGCGAAAACCACACAGTTTTTGTGGATAAAGAAAGGTGACGCCGATACGGTCACTTTTAGGTCCGAAACTTTCACGGAAAGTTTTACGCGCACAAAGCTCCCATTATGATCCCATAAACCATATAAAGATGTTTGGGACACATTTGAACGAAAACAACACAGTTTTGGTGGATAAAGAAAGTTGACGCCGATTTGGTCACTTTTGGTCCGAAAATTTCACGGAAAGCTTTTCACGCACAAAGCTCCCACTATTACCTATACACCATATAAACATGTTTGGGACACATTTGAGCGAATACAACACAGTTTTTGTGGATAAAGAAAGGTGACGCCGATATGGTCACTTTTGATCCGGAAATTTCACGGAAAGCTTTCCGCGAACAAAACTCCCATTATGACCTATAAACCATATAAATATTTTTGGGACACATTTGAGCGAAAACAGCGCAGTTTTGGTGGATAAAGAAAGGTGTCGCCGATATGGTCACTTTTGGTCCGGAAATTTCACGGAAAGCTTTTCGCGCACAAAGCTTCCATTATGACCTATAAACCATATAAACATGTTTGGGACACATATGAGCGAAAACCACACAGTTTTGATGGATAAAGAAAGGTGACGTCGATATGGTCACTTTTGGTCCGAAAATTTCACGGAACGCTTTTCGCGCACAAAGCTCACATTATGACCTATCAACCATATAAACATGTTTGGGACACATTTGAGAGAAATCGACACAGTTTTGATGGATAAAGAAAGGTGACGCCGATATGGTCACTTTTGGTTCAAAAATTTTACGGAAAGCTTTTCGCGCACAAAGCTCTCATTATGACCTATAAACCATATAAACATGTTTGGGACACATTTGAGCAAAAAGAACACATTTTTTGTGGATAAACAAAGGTGACGCCGATATGGTAACTTTTGGTCCGGTAATTTCACGTAAAGCTTTTCGCGCACAAAGCTCCCATTATGAACTATAAACCATATAAACATCTTTGGGACACATTTGAGCGAAAACAATACAGTTTTTGTGGATAAACAAAGGTGACGCCGATATGGTCACTTTTGGTCCGGAAATTTCACGGAAAGCTTTTCGCGCACAAAGCTCCCATTATGACCTATAAACCATATAAACATGTTTTGGACACATATCAGCGAAAATAACACAGTTTTGATAGATAAAGAAAGCTGACGCCGTTATGGTCACTTTTGGTCCGAAAATTTCACGGAAAGCTTTCCGCGAACAAAGCTCCCATTATGACCTATAAACCATATAATCATTTTTGGGACACATTTGAGCGAAAACAACACATTTTTTGTGGATAAAGAAAGGTTACGCCGATATGGTCACTTTTGGTCCGAAAATTTCACGGAAAGCTTTTCGCGCACAAAGCTTCCATTATGACCTATAAACCATATAAACATGTTTGGGACACATATCAGCGAAAATAACACAGTTTTTGTGGATAAACAAAGGTGACGCCGATATGGTCGCTTTTGGTCCGAAAATTTCACGGAAAGCTTTCTGCGCACAAAGCTCCCATTATGACCTATAAACCATATAAACATGTTTGGGACACATTTGAGCGAAAACCACATAGTTTTTGTGGATAAAGAAAGGAGACGCCGATACGGTCACTTTTAGGTCCGAAAATTTCACGGAAAGTTTTACGCGCACAAAGCTCCCATTATGATCCCATAAACCATATAAACATGTTTGGGACACATTTGAGCGAAAACAACACAGTTTTGGTGGATAAAGAAAGTTGACGCCGATTTGGTCACTTTTGGTCTGAAAATTTCACGGAAAGCTTTTCGCGCACAAAGCTCCCATTATGACCTATAAACCATATAAACATGTTTCGGATGCATTTGAGCGAAAATAACACAGTTTTAGTGGATAAAGAAAGATGACGCCGATATGGTCACTTTTGGTCCGAAAATTTCACGAAAAGCTTTCCGCGCACAAAGCTCCCATTATGATCCCATAAACCATATAAAAATGTTTGGGACACATTTGAGCGAAAACAACACAGTTTTGTTGGATAAAGAAAGGTGACGCCGATTAGGTCACGTTTGGTCCGAAAATTTCACGGAAAGCTTTTCGCGCACAAAGCTCCCATTATGACCTATAAACCATATAAACATGTTTGGGACACATTTGAGCGAAAACAACACAGTTTTTGTGGATAAAGAAAGGTGACGCCGATATGGTCACTTTTGGTCCGGAAATTTCACGGAAAGCTTTCCGCGAACAAAACTCCCATTATGACCTATAAACCATATAAATATTTTTGGGACACATTTGAGCGAAAACAGCGCAGTTTTGGTGGATAAAGAAAGGTGTCGCCGATATGGTCACTTTTGGTCCGGAAATTTCACGGAAAGCTTTTCGCGCACAAAGCTTCCATTATGACCTATAAACCATATAAACATGTTTGGGACACATATGAGCGAAAACCACACAGTTTTGATGGATAAAGAAAGGTGACGTCGATATGGTCACTTTTGGTCCGAAAATTTCACGGAACGCTTTTCGCGCACAAAGCTCACATTATGACCTATCAACCATATAAACATGTTTGGGACACATTTGAGAGAAATCGACACAGTTTTGATGGATAAAGAAAGGTGACGCCGATATGGTCACTTTTGGTTCAAAAATTTTACGGAAAGCTTTTCGCGCACAAAGCTCTCATTATGACCTATAAACCATATAAACATGTTTGGGACACATTTGAGCAAAAAGAACACATTTTTTGTGGATAAACAAAGGTGACGCCGATATGGTAACTTTTGGTCCGGTAATTTCACGTAAAGCTTTTCGCGCACAAAGCTCCCATTAAGAACTATAAACCATATAAACATCTTTGGGACACATTTGAGCGAAAACAATACAGTTTTTGTGGATAAACAAAGGTGACGCCGATATGGTCACTTTTGGTCCGGAAATTTCACGGAAAGCTTTTCGCGCACAAAGCTCCCATTATGACCTATAAACCATATAAACATGTTTTGGACACATATCAGCGAAAATAACACAGTTTTGATAGATAAAGAAAGCTGACGCCGTTATGGTCACTTTTGGTCCGAAAATTTCACGGAAAGCTTTCCGCGAACAAAGCTCCCATTATGACCTATAAACCATATAATCATTTTTGGGACACATTTGAGCGAAAACAACACATTTTTTGTGGATAAAGAAAGGTTACGCCGATATGGTCACTTTTGGTCCGAAAATTTCACGGAAAGCTTTTCGCGCACAAAGCTTCCATTATGACCTATAAACCATATAAACATGTTTGGGACACATATCAGCGAAAATAACACAGTTTTTGTGGATAAACAAAGGTGACGCCGATATGGTCGCTTTTGGTCCGAAAATTTCACGGAAAGCTTTCTGCGCACAAAGCTCCCATTATGACCTATAAACCATATAAACATGTTTGGGACACATTTGAGCGAAAACCACATAGTTTTTGTGGATAAAGAAAGGAGACGCCGATACGGTCACTTTTAGGTCCGAAAATTTCACGGAAAGTTTTACGCGCACAAAGCTCCCATTATGATCCCATAAACCATATAAACATGTTTGGGACACATTTGAGCGAAAACAACACAGTTTTGGTGGATAAAGAAAGTTGACGCCGATTTGGTCACTTTTGGTCTGAAAATTTCACGGAAAGCTTTTCGCGCACAAAGCTCCCATTATGACCTATAAACCATATAAACATGTTTCGGATGCATTTGAGCGAAAATAACACAGTTTTAGTGGATAAAGAAAGATGACGCCGATATGGTCACTTTTGGTCCGAAAATTTCACGAAAAGCTTTCCGCGCACAAAGCTCCCATTATGATCCCATAAACCATATAAAAATGTTTGGGACACATTTGAGCGAAAACAACACAGTTTTGTTGGATAAAGAAAGGTGACGCCGATTAGGTCACGTTTGGTCCGAAAATTTCACGGAAAGCTTTTCGCGCACAAAGCTCCCATTATGACCTATAAACCATATAAACATGTTTGGGACACATTTGAGCGAAAACAACACAGTTTTTGTGGATAAAGAAAGGTGACGCCGATATGGTCACTTTTGGTCCGGAAATTTCACGTAAAGCTTTTCGCGCACAAAGCTCCCATTATGACTTATAAACCATATAAACATCTTTGGGACACATATGAGCGAAAATAACACAGTTTTTGTGGATAAACAAAGGTGACGCCGATATGGTCACTTTTGGTTCGAAAATTTCACGGAAAGCTTTCCGCGAACAAAGCTCCCATTATGACCTATAAAACATATAAACATTTTTGGGACTCATTTGAGCGAAAATAACACAGTTTTTGTGGATAAACAAAGGTGACGCCGATATGGTCACTTTTGGTCCGAAAATTTCACGGAAAGCTTTCCGCGAACAAAGCTCCCATTATGACCTATAAACCATATAATCATTTTTGGGACACATTTGAGCGAAAACAACACATTTTTTGTGGATAAAGAAAGGTTACGCCGATATGGTCACTTTTGGTCCGGAAATTTCACGGAAAGCTTTTCGCGCACAAAGCTTCCATTATGACCTATAAACCATATAAACATGTTTGGGACACATATCAGCGAAAATAACACAGTTTTTGTGGATAAACAAAGGTGACGCCGATATGGTCGCTTTTGGTCCGAAAATTTCACGGAAAGCTTTCTGCGCACAAAGCTCCCATTATGACCTATAAACCATATAAACATGTTTGGGACACATTTGAGCGAAAACAACACAGTTTTTGTGGATAAAGAAAGGTGACGCCGATATGGTCACCTTTGTTCCGAAAATTTCACGGAAAGCTTTTCGCGTACAAAGCTCCCATTATGACCTATAAACCATATAACCATGTTTGGGACACATTTGAGCGAAAACCAAACAGTGTTATTGGAGAAAGAAAGGTGACGCCGATACGGTCACTTTTGGTCCGAAAATTTCACGGAAAGCTTTCCGCACACAAAGCTCCCATTATGACCTATAAACCATATAAACATGTTTGGGACACATTTGAGCGAAAACCACATAGTTTTTGTGGATAAAGAAAGGAGACGCCGATACGGTCACTTTTAGGTCCGAAAATTTCACGGAAAGTTTTACGCGCACAAAGCTCCCATTATGATCCCATAAACCATATAAACATGTTTGGGACACATTTGAGCGAAAACAACACAGTTTTGGTGGATAAAGAAAGTTGACGCCGATTTGGTCACTTTTGGTCTGAAATTTTCACGGAAAGCTTTTCGCGCACAAAGGTCCCATTATGACCTATAAACCATATAAACATGTTTGGGATGCATTTGAGCGAAAATAACACAGTTTTAGTGGATAAAGAAAGATGACGCCGATATGGTCACTTTTGGTCCGAAAATTTCACGAAAAGCTTTCCGCGCACAAAGCTCCCATTATGATCCCATAAACCATATAAAAATGTTTGGGACACATTTGAGCGAAAACAACACAGTTTTATTGGATAAAGAAAGGTGACGCCGATTAGGTCACGTTTGGTCCGAAAATTTCACGGAAAGCTTTTCGCGCACAAAGCTCCCATTATGACCTATAAACCATATAAACATGTTTGGGACACATTTGAGCGAAAACAACACAGTTTTTGTGGATAAAGAAAGGTGACGCCGATATGGTCACTTTTGGTCCGGAAATTTCACGTAAAGCTTTTCGCGCACAAAGCTACCATTATGACCTATAAACCATATAAACATCTTTGGGACACATATGAGCGAAAATAACACAGTTTTTGTGGATAAACAAAGGTGACGCCGATATGGTCACTTTTGGTTCGAAAATTTCACGGAAAGCTTTCCGCGAACAAAGCTCCCATTATGACCTATAAAACATATAAACATTTTTGGGACTCATTTGAGCGAAAATAACACAGTTTTTGTGGATAAACAAAGGTGACGCCGATATGGTCACTTTTGGTCCGAAAATTTCACGGAAAGCTTTCCGCACACAAAGCTCCCATTATGATCCTATAAACCATATAAAAATGTTTGGGACACATTTGAGCGAAAACAACACAGTTTTTGTGGATAAAGAAAGGTGACGCCGATATGGTCACTTTTGGTCCGGAAATTTACAGTTTTTTATGACCTATAAACCATATAAACATGTTTGGGACGCATTTGAGCGAAAATAACACAGTTTTAGTGGATAAAGAAAGGTGACGCCGATATGGTCACTTTTGGTCCGGAAATTTCACGGAAAGCTTATCGCGCACAAAGCTCCCATTATGACCTATAAACCATATAAACATGTTTGTGACACATTTGAACGAAAACCACACAATTTTTGTGGATAAAGAAAGGTGACCCCGATACGGTCACTTTTGGTCCGAAAATTTCACGGAAAGTTTTACGTGCACAAAGCTCCCTTTATGACCTATAAACCATATAAACATGTTTGGGACACATTTGAGCGAAAATAACACAGTTTTTTTGGATAAACAAAGGTGACGCCGATATAGTCACTTTTGGTCGGAAAATTTCACGGAAAGCTTTTCGCGCAAAAAGCTCCCATTATGACCCATAAACCATATAAACATGTTTAGGAGACATTTGAGCGAAAACGACACAGTTTTGGTGGATAAAGAAAGGTGACGCCGATATGGTCACTTTTGGTCCGGAAATTTCACGGAAAGATTTTTTCGAGCACAAAGCTCACATTATGACCTATAAACCATATAAACATGTTTGGGACACATTTGAGCGAAAACCACACAGTTTTTGAGGATAAAGAAAAGTGACGCCGATACGGACACTTTTGATCCTAAAATTTCACGAAAAGTTTTACGCGCACAAAGCTCCCATTATGACCTATAAACCATATAAACATGTTTGAGACACATTTGAGCAAAAACAACACAGTTTTTGTGGATAAAGAAAGGTGACGCCGATATGGTCACTTTTGGTCCGGAAATTTCACGGAAATCTTTTCGCGCACAAAGCTCCCATTATGACCTATAAACCATATAAACATGTTTGGGACACATTTGAGCGAAAACCACACAGTTTTTGTGGATAAAGAAAGGTGACGCCGATACGGTCACTTTTGGTCCGAAAATTTCACGGAAAGTTTTACGCGCACAAAGCTCCCATTATGAACTATAAACCATATAACATGTTTGGGACACGTTTGAGCGAAAATAACACAGTTTTTGTGGATAAACAAAGGTGACGCCGATATGGTCACTTTTGGTCGGAAAATTTCACGGAAAGCTTTTCGCGCAAAAAGCTCCCATTATGACCCATAGAACCATATAAACATGTTTGGGAGACATTTGAACGAAAACGACACAGTTTTGGTGGATAAAGAAAGGTGACGCCGATATGGTCACTTTTGGTCCGGAAATTTCACGGAATGATTTTTTCGAGCACAAAGCTCACATTATGACCTATAAACCATATAAACATGTTTGGGACACATTTGAGCGAAAACCACACAGTTTTTGAGGATAAAGAAAAGTGACGCCGATACGGACACTTTTGATCCTAAAATTTCACGAAATGTTTTACGCGCACAAAGCTCCCATTATGACCTATAAACCATATAAACATGTTTGGGACACATTTGAGCAAAAACAACACAGTTTTTGTGGATAAAGAAAGGTGACGCCGATATGGTCACTTTTGGTCCGGAAATTTCACGGAAATCATTTCGCGCACAAAGCTCCCATTATGACCTATAAACCATATAAACATGTTTGGGACACATTTGAGCGAAAACCACACAGTTTTTGTGGATAAAGAAAGGTGACGCCGATACGGTCACTTTTGGTCCGAAAATTTCACGGAAAGTTTTACGCGCACAAAGCTCCCATTATGAACTATAAACCATATAACATGTTTGGGACACGTTTGAGCGAAAATAACACAGTTTTTGTGAATAAACAAAGGTGACGCCGATATGGTCACTTTTGGTCGGAAAATTTCACGGAAAGCTTTTCACGCAAAAAGCTCCCATTATGACCCATAGAACCATATAAACATGTTTGGGAGACATTTGAACGAAAACGACACAGTTTTGGTGGATAAAGAAAGGTGACGCCGATATGGTCACTTTTGGTCTGGAAATTTCACGAAAAGCTTTTCGCGCACAAAGCTCCCATTATGACTTATAAACCATATAAACATGTTTGGGAAACATTTGAGCGAAAATAACACAATTTTGGTGGATAAAGAAAGGTGACGCCGATACGGTCACTTTTGGTCCAAAAATTTCACGGAACGCTTTTCGCGCACAAAGCTCCCATTATGACCTATAAACCATATAAACATGTTTGGGACACATTTGAGCGAAAACGACACAGTTTTGATGGGTAAAAAAGGTGACGCCGAAATGGTCACTTTTGGTCCGAAAATTTCACGGAAATCTTTTCGCGCACAAAGCTCCCATGATAACCTATAAACCATATAAACATGTTTGGGACACATTTGAGTGAAAACCAAACAGTTTTTGTGGATAAAGAAAGGTGACGCTGATACGGTCACTTTTGGTCCGAAAATTTCACGGAAAGTTTTACGCGCACAAAGCTCCCATTATGACCTATAAACCATATAAACATGTTTGGGACACATTTGAGCGAAAATAACACTGTTTTTGTGGATAAACAAAGGTGATGCCGATATGGTCACTTTTGGTCGGAAAATTTCACGGAAAGCTTTTCGCGCAAAAAGCTCTCATTATGACCCATCAACCATATAAACATGTTTGGGACACATTTGAGGGAAAACAACACAGTTTTGATGGATAAACAAAGGTGACGCCGATATGGTCACTTTTGATCCGGAAATTTCACGGAAAGCTTTTCGCGCACAAAGCTCCCATTATGACCTATAAACCATATAAACATGTTTGGGACACATATGAGCGAAAACGACACAGTTTTGATGGATAAAGAAAGGTGATGCCGATATAGTCACTTTTGGTCCGAAAATTTCACGGAACGCTTTTTGCGTATAAAGCTCCCATTATGACATATAAACCATATAAACATGTTTAGGGCACATTTGAGCGAAAACCCCACAGTTTTTGTGGATAAATAAAGGTGACGCCGATACGGTCACTTTAGGTCCAAAAATTTCACGGAATATTTTATGCGCATAAAGCTCCCATTATGACCTATAAACCATATAAACCTGTCAGGGACACATTTGAGCAAAAATAACACAGTTTTTTAGGATAAACAAAGGTGACGCCGATATGGTCACTTTTGGTCGTAAAATTTCACGGAAAGCTTTTCGGGCAAAAAGCACCCATTATTACCCATAAACCATATAAACATGTTTGGGACACATTTGAGCGAAAACAACACAGTTTTGGTGGATAAACAAAGGTGAACCCGATATGGTCACTTTTGGTCCGAAAATTTCAAGGAAAGCTTTCCGCGCACAAAGCTCTCATTATGATCCCATAAACCATATAAAAATGTTTGGGACACATTTGAGCGAAAACAATACAGTTTTGGTGGATAAACAAAGGTGACGCCGATATGGTCACTTTTGGTCCGGAAATTTCACGGAAAGCTTTTCGCGCACAAAGCTCCCATTATGACCTATAAACCATATAAATATGTTTGGGACACATATGAGCGAAAATAACACAGTTTTTGTGGATAAACAAAGGTGACGCCGATATGGTCACTTTTGGTCCGAAAATTTCACGGAAAGCTTTCCGCGAACAAAGCTTCCATTATGACCTATAAACCATATAAACATTTTTGGGACACATTTGAGCGAAAACAACACATTTTTTGTGGATAAAGAAAGATTACGCCGATATGGTCACTTTTGGTCCGGAAATTTCACGGAAAGCTTTTCGCGCACAAAGCTTCCATTATGACCTATAAACCATATAAACATGTTTGGGACACATATCAGCGAAAATAACACAGTTTTTGTGGATAAACAAAGGTGACGCCGATATGGTCGCGTTTGGTCCGAAAATTTCACGGAAAGCTTTCCGCGCACAAAGCTCCCATTATGACCTATAAACCATATAAACATGTTTGGGACACATTTGAGCGAAAACTAAACAGTTTTTGTGGAGAAAGAAAGGTGACGCCGATACGGTCACTTTTGGTCCGAAAATTTCACGGAAAGCTTTTCGCGCACAAAACTCCCATTATGACCTATAAACCTTATAAACATGTTTGGGACACATATGAGCGAAAATAACACAGTTTTTTTGGATAAACAAAGGTGACGCCGATATGGTCACTTTTGGTCCGAAAATTTCACAGAAAGCTTTCTGCGCACAAAGCTCCCATTATGTGACCTATAAACCATATAAACATGTTTGGGACACATTTAAGCGAAAACAATACAATTTTTGTGGATAAATAAAGGTGACGCCGATATGGTCACTTTTGTTCCAGAAATTTCACGGAAAGCTTTTCACGCACAAAGCTTCCATTATGACCTATAAACCATATAAACATGTTTGGGACACATTTGAGTGAAAACCACACAGTTTTTGTGGATAAAGAAAGGTGACGCCGATACGGTCACTTTTAGGTCCAAAAATTTCACGGAAAGTTTTACGCGCACAAAGCTCCCATTATGATCCCATAAACCATATAAACATGTTTGGGACACATTTGAGCGAAAACAACACAGTTTTGGTGGATAAAGAAAGTTGACGCCGATTTGGTCACTTTTTGTCCGAAAATTTCACGGAAAGCTTTTCGCGCACAAAGCTCACATTATGACCTATAAACCATATAAACATGTTTGGGACGCATTTGAGCGAAAATAACACAGTTTTAGTGGATAAAGAAAGATGACGCCGATATGGTCACTTTTGGTCCGAAAATTTCACGAAAAGCTTTCCGCGCACAAAGCTCCCATTATGATCCCATAAACCATATAAAAATGTTTGGGACACATTTGAGCGAAAACAACACAGTTTTAGTGGATAAAGAAAGGTGACGCCGATTTGGTCACCTTTGGTCCGAAAATTTCACGGAAAGCTTTTCGCGCACAAAGCTCCCATTATGACCTATAAACCATATAAACATATTTGGGACACATTTGAGCGAAAACCACACAGTTTTTGTGGATAAAGAAAGGTGACGCCGATACGGTCACTTTTAGGTCCGAAACTTTCACGGAAAGTTTTACGCGCACAAAGCTCCCATTATGATCCCATAAACCATATAAACATGTTTGGGACACATTTGAGCGAAAACAACACAGTTTTGGTGGATAAAGAAAGTTGACGCCGATTTGGTCACTTTTGGTTCGAAAATTTCACGGAAAGCATTTCGCGCACAAAGCTCCCACTATGACCTATACACCATATAAACATGTTTGGGACACATTTGAGCGAATACAACACAGTTTTTGTGGATAAAGAAAGGTGAAGCCGATATGGTCACTTTTGATCCGGAAATTTCACGGAAAGCTTTTCGTGCACAAAGCTCCCATTATGACTTATAAACCATATAAACATGTTTCGGAAACATTTGAGCGAAAACAGCGCAATTTTGGTCGATAAAGAAAGGTGATGCCGATATGGTCACTTTTGGTCCGAAAATTTCACGGAACGCTTTTCGCGCACAAAGCTCCCATTATGACCTATAAACTATATAAACATGTTTGGGACACATATGAGCGAAAACGACACAGTTTTGATGGATAAAGAAAGGTGATGCCGATATAGTCACTTTTGGTCCGAAAATTTCACGGAACGCTTTTTGCGCATAAAGCTCCCATTATGACATATAAACCATATAAACATGTTTAGGACACATTTGAGCGAAAACCCCACAGTTTTTGTGGATAAATAAAAGTGACGCCGATACGGTCACTTTTGGTCCGAAAATTTCACGGAATGTTTTATGCGCACAAAGCTCCCATTATGACCTATAAACCATATAAACATGTTAGGGACACATTTGAGCAAAAATAACACAGTTTTTGAGGATAAACAAAGGTGACGCCGATATGGTCACTTTTGGTCGTAAAATTTCACGGAAAGCATTTCGGGCAAAAAGCACCCATTATTACCCATAAACCATATAAACATGTTTGGGACACATTTGAGCGAAAACAACACAGTTTTGGTGGATAAACAAAGGTGAACCCGATATGGTTACTTTTGGTCCAAAAATTTCAAGGAAAGCTTTCCGCGCACAAAGCTCCCATTATGATCCCATAAACCATATAAAAATGTTTGGGACACATTTGAGCGAAAACAATACAGTTTTAGTGGATAAACAAAGGTGACGCCGATATGGTAACTTTTGGTCCGGAAATTTCACGGAAAGCTTTTCGCGCACAAAGCTCCCATTATGACCTATAAACCATATAAACATGTTTGGGACAGATATGAGCGAAAATAACACAGTTTTTGTGGATAAAGAAAGGTGACGCCGATATGGTCACTTTTGGTCCGAAAATTTCACGGAAAGCTTTCCGCGAACAAAGCTTCCATTATGACCTATAAACCATATAAACATTTTTGGGACACATTTGAGCGAAAACAACACATTTTTTGTGGATAAAGAAAGGTGACGCCGATACGGTCACTTTTAGGTCCGAAACTTTCACGGAAAGTTTTACGCGCACAAAGCTCCCATTATGATCCCATAAACCATATAAACATGTTTGGTACACATTTGAGCGAAAACAACACAGTTTTGGTGGATAAAGAAAGTTGACGCCGATTTGGTCACTTGTGGTCCGAAAATTTCACGGAAAGCTTTTCGCGCACAAAGCTCCCACTATGACCTATACACCATATAAACATGTTTGTGACACATTTGAGCGAATACAACACAATTTTTGTGGATAAAGAAAGGTAACGCCGATATGGTCACTTTTGATCCGGAAATTTCACGGAAAGCTTTTCGTGCACAAAGCTCCCATTATGACTTATAAACCATATAAACATGTTTGGGAAACATTTGAGCGAAAACTGCGCAGTTTTGGTGGATAAAGAAAGGTGACGCCGATATGGTCACTTTTGGTCCGAAAATTTCACGGAACGCTTTTCGCGCATAAAGCTCCCATTATGGCCTATAAACCGTATAAACATGTTTGGGACACATATGAGCGAAAACCACACAGTTTTGATGGATAAAGAAAGGTGACGCCTTATATGGTCACTTTTGGTCCAAAAATTTCACGGAACGCTTTTCGCGCACAAAGCTCCCATTATGACCTATAAACCATATAAACATGTTTTGGACACATTTGAGCGAAAACGACACAGTTTTGATAGATAAAGAAAGGTGACGCCGAAATGGTCACTTTTGGACCGAAAATTTCACGGAAATCTTTTCGCGCACAAAGCTCCCATTATGACCTATAAACCATATAAACATGTTTGGGACACATTTAAGCGAAAATAACACTGTTTTTGTGGATAAACAAAGGTGATGCCGATATGGTCTCTTTTCGTCGGTAAATTTCACGGAAAGCTTTTCGCGCAAAAAGCTCTCATTATGACCCATAAACCATATAAACATGTTTGGGACACATTTGAGCGAAAACAATACAGTTTTAGTGGATAAACAAAGGTGAACCCGATATGGTCACTTTTGGTCCGAAAATTTCAAGGAAAGCTTTTCGCGCACAAAGCTCCCATTATGATCCCATAAACCATATAAAAATGTTTGGGACACATTTGAGCGAAAACAATACAGTTTTGGTGGATAAACAAAGGTGACGCCGATATGGTCACTTTTGGTCCGGAAATTTCACGGAAAGTTTTTCGCGCACAAAGCTTCCATTATGACCTATAAACCATATAAACATGTTCGGGACACATATTAGCGAAAATAACACAGTTTTTGTGGATAAACAAAGGTGACGCCGTTATGGTCACTTTTGGTCCGAAAATTTCACGGAAAGCTTTCCGCGAACAAAGCTCCCATTATGACCTATAAACCATAAAAATATTTTTGGGACACATTTGAGCGAAAACAACACATTTTTTGTGGATAAAGAAAGGTTACGCCAATATGGTCACTTTTGGTCCGGAAATTTCACGGAAAGCTTTTCGCGCACAAAGCTTCCATTATGACCTATAAACCATATAAATATGTTTAGGACACAGTTGAGCGAAAACAACACATTTTTGGTGGATAAAGAAAGGTGATGTCGATATGGTCACTTTTGGTCCGAAAATTTCACGGAACGCTTTTCGCGCACAAAGCTCACATTATGACCTATCAACCATATAAACATGTTTGGGACACATTTGAGCGAAATCGACACAGTTTTGATGGATAAAGAAAGGTGACGCCGATATGGTCACTTTTGGTTTGAAAATTTCACGGAAAGCTTTTCGCGCACAAAGCTCTCATTATGACCTATAAACCATATAAACATGTTTGGGACACATTTGAGAGAAAACCAAACAGTTTTTGTGGATAAAGAAAGGTGACGCCGATACGGTTACTTTTGGTCCTAAAATTTCACGGAATGTTTTACGCGCACAAAGCTCCCATTATGACCTATAAACCATATAAACATGTTTGGGACACATTTAAGCGAAAATAACACTGTTTTTGTGGATAAACAAAGGTGATGCCGATATGGTCACTTTTGGTCGGTAAATTTCACGGAAAGCTTTTTGCGCAAAAAGCTCTCATTATGACCCATAAACCATATAAACATGTTTGGGACACATTTGAGCGAAAACAATACAGTTTTAGTGGATAAACAAAGGTGAACCCGATATGGTCACTTTTGGTCCGAAAATTTCAAGGAAAGATTTCCGCGCACAAAGCTCCCATTATGATCCCATAAACCATATAAAAATGTTTGGGACACATTTGAGCGAAAACAATACAGTTTTGGTGGATAAACAAAGGTGACGCCGATATGGTCACTTTTGGTCCGGAAATTTCACGGAAAGCTTTTCACGCACAAAGCTTCCATTATGACCTATAAACCATATAAACATGTTTGGGACACATATTAGCGAAAATAACACAGTTTTTGTGGATAAACAAAGGTGACGCCGTTATGGTCACTTTTGGTCCGAAAATTTCACGGAAAGCTTTCCGCGAACAAAGCTCCCATTATGACCTATAAACCATATAAATATTTTTGGGACACATTTGAGCGAAAACAACACATTTTTTGTGGATAAAGAAAGGTTACGCCAATATGGTCACTTTTGGTCCGGAAATTTCACGGAAAGCTTTTCGCGCACAAAGCTTCCATTATGACCTATAAACCATATAAACATGTTTAGGACACAGTTGAGCGAAAACAACACATTTTTGGTGGATAAAGAAAGGTGATGTCGATATGGTCACTTTTGGTCCGAAAATTTCACGGAACGCTTTTCGCGCACAAAGCTCACATTATGACCTATCAACCATATAAACATGTTTGGGACACATTTGAGCGAAATCGACACAGTTTTGATGGATAAAGAAAGGTGACGCCGATATGGTCACTTTTGGTTTGAAAATTTCACGGAAAGCTTTTCGCGCACAAAGCTCTCATTATGACCTATAAACCATATAAACATGTTTGGGACACATTTGTGCAAAAACAACACAGTTTTTGTGGATAAACAAAGGTGACGCCGATATGGTCACTTTTGGTCTGGAAATTTCACGTAAAGCTTTTCGCACACAAAGCTCCCATTATGACCTATAAACCATATAAACATCTTTGGGACACATATGAGCGAAAATAACACAGTTTTTGTGGATAAACAAAGGTGACGCCGATATGGTCACTTTTGGTCCGAAAATTTCACGGAAAGCTTTCCGCGAACAAAGCTCCCATTATGACCTATAAACCATATAAACATTTTTGGGACACATTTGAGCGAAAACAACACATTTTTTGTGGATAAAGAAAGGTTACGCCGATATGGTCACTTTTGGTTAGGAAATTTCACGGAAAGCTTTTCGCGCACAAAGCTTCCATTATGACCTATAAACCATATAAACATGTTTGGGACACATATCAGCGAAAATAACACAGTTTTTGTGGATAAACAAAGGTGACGCCGATATGGTCGCTTTTGGTCCGAAAATTTCACGGAAAGCTTTCCGCGCACAAAGCTCCCATTATGACCTATAAACCATATAAACATGTTTGGGACACATTTGAGCGAAAACAACACAGTTTTTGTGGATAAAGAAAGGTGACGCCGATATGGTCACCTTTGTTCCGAAAATTTCACGGAAAGCTTTTCGCGTACAAAGCTCCCATTATGACCTATAAACCATATAACCATGTTTGGGACACATTTGAGCGAAAACCAAACAGTGTTTGTGGAGAAAGACAGGTGACGCCGATACGGTCACTTTTGGTCCGAAAATTTCACGGAAAGCTTTTCGCGCACAAAGCTCCCATTATGACCTATAAACCATATAAACTTGTTTGGGACACATATGAGCGAAAATAACACAGTTTTTGTGGATAAACAAAGGTGACGCCGATATGGTCACTTTTGGTCCGAAAATTTCACGGAAAGCTTTCCGCGCACAAAGCTCCCATTATGACCTATAAACCATATAAATATGTTTGGGACACATTTGAGCGAAAACCACATAGTTTTTGTGGATAAAGAAAGGTGACGTCGATACGGTCACTTTTAGGTCCGAAAATTTCACGGAAAGTTTTACGCGCACAAAGCTCCCATTATGATCCCATAAACCATATAAACATGTTTGGGACACATTTGAGCGAAAACAACACAGTTTTGGTGGATAAAGAAAGTTGACGCCGATTTGGTCACTTTTGGTCTGAAAATTTCACGGAAAGCTTTTCGCGCACAAAGCTCCCATTATGACCTATAAACCATATAAACATGTTTGGGATGCATTTGCGCGAAAATAACACAGCTTTAGTGGATAAAGAAAGATGACGCCGATATGGTCACTTTTGGTCCGAAAATTTCACGAAAAGCTTTCCGCGCACAAAGCTCCCAGTATGATCACATAAACCATATAAAAATGTTTGGGACACATTTGAGCGAAAACAACACAGTTTTGTTGGGTAAAGAAAGGTGACGCCGATTAGGTCATGTTTGGTCCGAAAATTTCACGGAAAGCTTTTCGCGCACAAAGTTCCCATTATGACCTATAAACCATATAAACATGTTTGGGACACATTTGAGCGAAAACAACACAGTTTTTGTGGATAAAGAAAGGTGACGCCGATACGGTCACTTTTAGGTCCGAAACTTTCACGGAACGTTTTACGCGCATAGAGCTCCCATTATGATCCCATAAACCATATAAACATGTTTGTGACACATTTGAGCGAAAACAACACAGTTTTGGTGAATAAAGAAAGTTGACGCCGATTTGGTCACTTTTGGTCCGAAAATTTCACGGAAAGCTTTTCGCGCACAAAGCTCCCACTACGACCTATACACCATATAAACATGTTTGGGACACATTTGAGCGAATACAACACAATTTTTGTGGATAAAGAAAGGTGACGCCGATATGGTCACTTTTGATCCGGAAATTTCACGGAAAGCTTTTCGTGCACAAAGCTCCCATTATGACTTATAAACCATATAAACATGTTTGGGAAACATTTGAGCGAAAACTGCGCAGTTTTGGTGGATAAAGAAAGGTGACGCCGATATGGTCACTTTTGGTCCGAAAATTTCACGGAACGCTTTTCGCGCGTAAAGCTCCCATTATGACCTATAAACCATATAAACATGTTTGGGACACATATGAGCGAAAACCACACAGTTTTGATGGATAAAGAAAGGTGACGCCGATATAGTCAATTTTGGTCCGAAAATTTCACGGAACGCTTTTTGCGCATAAAGCTCCCATTATGACATATAATCCATATAAACATGTTTAGGACACATTTGAGCGAAAACCCCACAGTTTTTGTGGATAAATAAAGGTGACGCCGATACGGTCACTTTTAGGTCCGAAAATTTCACGGAAAGTTTTACGCGCACAAAGCTCCCATTACGATCCCATAAACCATATAAACATGTTTGAGACACATTTGAGCGAAAACAACACAGTTTTGGTGGATAAACAAAGGTGACGCCGATATGGTAACTTTTGGTCCGAAAATTTCACGGAAAACTTTTCGCGCACAAAGCTCCCATTATGACCTATACACCATATAAACATGTTTGGGACACATTTGAGCGAAAACAACACAGTTTTGGTGGATAAAGAAAGGTGACGCCGATATGGTCACTTTTGGTCCAAAAATTTCACGGAACGCTTTTCGCGCACAAAGCTCCCATTATGACATATAAACCATATAAACATGTTTTGGACACATTTGAGCGAAAACGACACAGTTTTGATAGATAAAGAAAGGTGACGCCGAAATGGTCACTTTTGGTCCGAAAATTACACGGAAAGCTTTCCGCGAACAAAGCTCCCATTATGACCTATAAACCATATAAACATTTTTGGGACACATTTGAGCGAAAACAACACATTTTTTGTGGATAAAGAAAGGTTACGCCGATATGGTCACTTTTGGTCCGGAAATTTCACGGAATGCTTTTCGCGCACAAAGCTTCCATTATGACCTATAAACCATATAAACATGTTTGGGACACATATCAGCGAAAATAACACAGTTTTTGTGGATAAACAAAGGTGACGCCGATATGGTCGCTTTTGGTCCGAAAATTTCACGGAAAGCTTTCCGCGCACAAAGCTCCCATTATGACCTATAAACCATATAAACATGTTTGGGACACATTTGAGCGAAAACAACACAGTTTTTGTGGATAAAGAAAGGTGACGCCGATATGGTCACCTTTGTTCCGAAAATTTCACAGAAAGCTTTTCGCGTACAAAGCTCCCATTATGACCTATAAACCATAAAACCATGTTTGGGACACATTTGAGCGAAAACCAAACAGTGTTTGTGGAGAAAGAAACGTGACGCCGATACGGTCACTTTTGGTCCGAAAATTTCACGGAAAGCTTTTCGCGCACAAAGCTCCCATTATGACCTATAAACCATATAAACATGTTTGGGACACATATGAGCGAAAATAACACAGTTTTTGTGGATAAACAAAGGTGACGCCGATATGGTCACTTTTGGTCCGAAAATTTCACGGAAAGCTTTCCGCGCACAAAGCTCCCATTATGACCTATAAACCATATAAATATGTTTGGGACACATTTGAGCGAAAACCACATAGTTTTTGTGGATAAAGAAAGGTGACGCCGATACGGTCACTTTTAGGTCCGAAAATTTCACGGAAAGTTTTACGCGCACAAAGCTCCCATTATGATCCCATAAACCATATAAACATGTTTGGGACACATTTGAGCGAAAACAACCCAGTTTTGGTGGATAAAGAAAGTTGACGCCGATTTGGTCACTTTTGGTCTGAAAATTTCACGGAAAGCTTTTCGCGCACAAAGCTCCCACTATGACCTATACACCATATAAACATGTTTGGGACACATTTGAGCGAATACAACACAATTTTTGTGGATAAAGAAAGGTGACGCCGATATGGTCACTTTTGATCCGGAAATTTCACGGAAAGCTTTTCGTGCACAAAGCTCCCATTATGACTTATAAACCATATAAACATGTTTGGGAAACATTTGAGCGAAAACTGCGCAGTTTTGGTGGATAAAGAAAAATGACGCCGATATGGTCACTTTTGGTCCGAAAATTTCACGAAAAGCTTTCCGCGCACAAAGTTCCCAATATGATCCCATAAACCATATAAAAATGTTTGGGACACATTTGAGCGAAAACAACACAGCTTTGTTGGATAAAGAAAGGTGACGCCGATTAGGTCTTGTTTGGTCCGAAAATTTCACGGAAAGCTTTTCGCGCACAAAGCTCCCACTATGACCTATACACCATATAAACATGTTTGGGACACATTTGAGCGAATACAACACAATTTTTGTGGATAAAGAAAGGTGACGCCGATATGGTCACTTTTGATCCGGAAATTTCACGGAAAGCTTTTCGTGCACAAAGCTCCCATTATGACTTATAAACCATATAAACATGTTTGGGAAATATTTGAGCGAAAACTGCGCAGTTTTGGTGGATAAAGAAAAATGACGCCGATATGGTCACTTTTGGTCCGAAAATTTCACGGAACGCTTTTCGCGCATAAAGCTCCCATTATGACCTATAAACCATATAAACATGTTTGGGACACATATGAGCGAAAACCACACAGTTTTGATGGATAAAGAAAGGTGACGCCGATATAGTCAATTTTGGTCCGAAAATTTCACGGAACGCTTTTTGCGCATAAAGCTCCCATTATGACATATAATCCATATAAACATGTTTAGGACACATTTGAGCGAAAACCCCACAGTTTTTGTGGATAAATAAAGGTGACGCCGATACGGTCACTTTTAGGTCCGAAAATTTCACGGAAAGTTTTACGCGCACAAAGCTCCCATTACGATCCCATAAACCATATAAACATGTTTGAGACACATTTGAGCGAAAACAACACAGTTTTGGTGGATAAACAAAGGTGACGCCGATATGGTAACTTTTGGTCCGAAAATTTCACGGAAAACTTTTCGCGCACAAAGCTCCCATTATGACCTATACACCATATAAACATGTTTGGGACACATTTTAGCGAAAACAACACAGTTTTGGTGGATAAAGAAAGGTGACGCCGATATGGTCACTTTTGGTCCAAAAATTTCACGGAACGCTTTTCGCGCACAAAGCTCCCATTATGACCTATAAACCATATAAACATGTTTTGGACACATTTGAGCGAAAACGACACAGTTTTGATAGATAAAGAAAGGTGACGCCGAAATGGTCACTTTTGGTCCGAAAATTTCACGGAAATCTTTTCGCGCACAAAGCTCCCATTATGACCTATAAACCATATGAACATGTTTGGGACACATTTGAGAGAAAACCAAACAGTTTTTGTGGATAAAGAAAGGTGACGCCGATACGGTTACTTTTGGTCCGAAAATTTCACGGAATGTTTTACGCGCACAAAGCTTCCATTATGACCTATAAACCATATAAACATGTTTGGGACACATTTGAGCGAAAATAACACTGTTTTTGTGGATAAACAAAGGTGATGCCGATATTGTCACTTTTGGTCGGTAAATTTCACGGAAAGCTTTTCGCGCCAAAAGATCTCATTATGACCCATAATCCATATAAACATGTTTGGGACACATTTGAGCGAAAACAATTCAGTTTTAGTGGATAAACAAAGGTGAACTCGATATGGTCACTTTTGGTCCGAAAATTTCAAGGAAAGCTTTCCGCGCACAAAGCTCCCATTATGATCCCATAAACCATATAAAAATGTTTGGGACACATTTGAGCGAAAACAATACAGTTTTTGTGGATAAACAAAGGTGACGCCGATATGGTCACTTTTGGTCCGGAAATTTGACGGAAAGCTTTTCGCGCACAAAACTCCCATTATGACCTATAAACCATATAAACATGTTTGGGACACATATTAGCGAAAATAACACAGTTTTTGTGGATAAACAAAGGTGACGCCGTTATGGTCACTTTTGGTCCGAAAATTTCACAGAAAGCTTTCCGCGAACAAAGCTCCCATTATGACCTATAAACCATATAAATATTTTTGGGACACATTTGAGCGAAAACAACACATTTTTTGTGGATAAAGAAAGGTTACACCGATATGGTCACTTTTGGTCCGGAAATTTCACGGAAAGCTTTTCGCGCACAAAGCTTCCATTATGACCTATAAACCATATAAACATGTTTGGGACACAGTTGAGCGAAAACAACACATTTTTGGTGGATAAAGAAAGGTGATGTTGATATGGTCACTTTTGGTCCGAAAATTTCACGGAACGCTTTTCGCGCACAAAGCTCACATTATGACCTATCAACCATATAAACATGTTTGGGACACATTTGAGCGAAATCGACACAGTTTTGATGGATAAAGAAAGGTGACGCCGATATGGTCACTTTTGGTTCGAAAATTTCACGGAAAGCTTTTCGCGCACAAAGCTCTCATTATGACCTATAAACCATATAAACATGTTTGGGACACATTTGAGCAAAAACAACACAGTTTTTGTGGATAAACAAAGGTGACGCCGATATGGTCACTTTTGGTCCGGAAATTTCACGTAAAGCTTTTCGCACACAAAGCTCCCATTATGACCTATAAACCATATAAACATCTTTGGGACACATATGAGCGAAAATAACACAGTTTTTGTGGATATACAAAGGTGACGCCGATATGGTCACTTTTGGTCCGAAAATTTCACGGAAAGCTTTCCGCGAACAAAGCTCCCATTATGACCTATAAACCATATAAACATTTTTGGGACTCATTTGAGCGAAAATAACACTGTTTTTGTGGATAAACAAAGGTGACGCCGTTATGGTCACTTTTGGTCCGAAAATTTCACGGAAAGCTTTCCGCGAACAAAGCTTCCATTATGACCTATAAACCATATAAATATTTTTGGGACACATTTGAGCGAAAACAACACATTTTTTGTGGATAAAGAAAGGTTACGCCGATATGGTCACTTTTGGTCCGGAAATTTCACGGAAAGCTTTTCGCGCACAAAGCTTCCATTATGACCTATAAACCATATAAACATGTTTGGGACACAGTTGAGCGAAAACAACACATTTTTGGTGGATAAAGAAAGGTGATGTCGATATGGTCACTTTTGGTCCGAAAATTTCACGGAACGCTTTTCGCGCACAAAGCTCACATTATGACCTATCAACCATATAAACATGTTTGGGACACATTTGAGCGAAATCGACACAGTTTTGATGGATAAAGAAAGGTGACGCCGATATGGTCACTTTTGGTTCGAAAATTTCACGGAAAGCTTTTCGCGCACAAAGCTCTCATTATGACCTATAAACCATATAAACATGTTTGGGACACATTTGAGCAAAAACAACACAGTTTTTGTGGATAAACAAAGGTGACGCCGATATGGTCACTTTTGGTCCGGAAATTTCACGTAAAGCTTTTCGCGCACAAAGCTCCCATTATGACCTATAAACCATATAAACATCTTTGGGACACATATGAGCGAAAATAACACAGTTTTTGTGGATAAACAAAGGTGACGCCGATATGGTCACTTTTGGTCCGAAAATTTCACGGAAAGCTTTCCGCGAACAAAGCTCCCATTATGACCTATAAACCATATAAACATTTTTGGGACTCATTTGAGCGAAAATAACACAGTTTTTGTCGATAAACAAAGGTGACGCCGATATGGTCACTTTTGGTCCAGAAATTTGACGGAAAGCTTTTCGCGCACAAAGCTCCCATTATGACCTATAAACCATATAAACATGTTTGGGACACATATTAGCGAAAATAACACAGTTTTTGTGGATAAACAAAGGTGACGCCGTTATGGTCACTTTTGGTCCGAAAATTTCACGGAAAGCTTTCCGCGAACAAAGCTCCCATTATGACCTATAAACCATATAAATATTTTTGGGACACATTTGAGCGAAAACAACACATTTTTTGTGGATAAAGAAAGGTTACGCCGATATGGTCACTTTTGGTTCGGAAATTTCACGGAAAGCTTTTCGCGCACAAAGCTTCCATTATGACCTATAAACCATATAAACATGTTTGGGACACAGTTGAGCGAAAACAACACATTTTTGGTGGATAAAGAAAGGTGATGTCGATATGGTCACTTTTGGTCCGAAACTTTCACGGAACGCTTTTCGCGCACAAAGCTCACATTATGACCTATCAACCATATAAACATGTTTGGGACACATTTGAGCGAAATCGACACAGTTTTGAGGGATAAAGAAAGGTGACGCCGATATGGTCACTTTTGGTTCGAAAATTTCACGGAAATCTTTTCGCGCACAAAGCTCCCATTATGACCTATAAACCATATGAACATGTTTGGGACACATTTGAGAGAAAACCAAACAGTTTTTGTGGATAAAGAAAGGTGACGCCGATACGGTTACTTTTGGTCCGAAAATTTCACGGAATGTTTTACGCGCACAAAGCTCCCATTATGACCTATAAACCATATAAACATGTTTGGGACACATTTGAGCGAAAATAACACTGTTTTTGTGGATAAACAAAGGTGATGCCGATATGGTCACTTTTGGTCGGTAAATTTCACGGAAAGCTTTTCGCGCCAAAAGCTCTCATTATGACCCATAATCCATATAAACATGTTTGGGACACATTTGAGCGAAAACAATTCAGTTTTAGTGGATAAACAAAGGTGAACTCGATATGGTCACTTTTGGTCCGAAAATTTCAAGGAAAGCTTTCCGCGCACAAAGCTCCCATTATAATCCCATAAACCATATAAAAATGTTTGGGACACATTTGAGCGAAAACAATACAGTTTTTGTGGATAAAAAAAGGTGATGCCGATATGGTCACTTTTGGTCCGGAAATTTGACGGAAAGCTTTTCGCGCACAAAGCTCCCATTATGACCTATAAACAATATAAACATGTTTGGGACACATATTAGCGAAAATAACACAGTTTTTGTGGATAAACAAAGGTGACGCCGTTATGGTCACTTTTGGTCCGAAAATTTCACGGAAAGCTTTCCGCGAACAAAGCTCCCATTATGACCTATAAACCATATAAATATTTTTGGGACACATTTGAGCGAAAACAACACATTTTTTGTGGATAAAGAAAGGTTACGCCGATATGGTCACTTTTGGTCCGGAAATTTCACGGAAAGCTTTTCACGCACAAAGCTTCCATTATGACCTATAAACCATATAAACATGTTTGGGACACAGTTGAGCGAAAACAACACATTTTTGGTGGATAAAGAAAGGTGATGTCGATATGGTCACTTTTGGTCCGAAAATTTCACGGAACGCTTTTTGCGCACAAAGCTCACATTATGACCTATCAACCATATAAACATGTTTGGGACACATTTGAGCGAAATCGACACAGTTTTGATGGATAAAGAAAGGTGACGCCGATATGGTCACTTTTGGTTCGAAAATTTCACGGAAAGCTTTTTGCGCACAAAGCTCTCATTATGACCTATAAACCATATAAACATGTTTGGGAAACATTTGAGCAAAAACAACACAGTTTTTGTGGATAAACAAAGGTGACGCCGATATGGTCACTTTTGGTCCGGAAATTTCACGTAAAGCTTTTCGCGCACAAAGCTCCCATTATGACCTATAAACCATATAATCATCTTTGGGACACATATGAGCGAAAATAACACAGTTTTTGTGGATAAACAAAGGTGACGCCGATATGGTCACTTTTGGTCCGAAAATTTCACGGAAAGCTTTCCGCGAACAAAGCTCCCATTATGACCTATAAACCATATAAACATTTTTGGGACTCATTTGAGCGAAAATAACACAGTTTTTGTCGATAAACAAAGGTGACGCCGATATGGTCACTTTTGGTCCAGAAATTTGACGGAAAGCTTTTCGCGCACAAAGCTCCCATTATGACCTATAAACCATATAAACATGTTTGGGACACATATTAGCGAAAATAACACAGTTTTTGTGGATAAACAAAGGTGACGCCGTTATGGTCACTTTTGGTCCGAAAATTTCACGGAAAGCTTTCCGCGAACAAAGCTCCCATTATGACCTATAAACCATATAAATATTTTTGGGACACATTTGAGCGAAAACAACACATTTTTTGTGGATAAAGAAAGGTTACGCCGATATGGTCACTTTTGGTTCGGAAATTTCACGGAAAGCTTTTCGCGCACAAAGCTTCCATTATGACCTATAAACCATATAAACATGTTTGGGACACAGTTGAGCGAAAACAACACATTTTTGGTGGATAAAGAAAGGTGATGTCGATATGGTCACTTTTGGTCCGAAACTTTCACGGAACGCTTTTCGCGCACAAAGCTCACATTATGACCTATCAACCATATAAACATGTTTGGGACACATTTGAGCGAAATCGACACAGTTTTGAGGGATAAAGAAAGGTGACGCCGATATGGTCACTTTTGGTTCGAAAATTTCACGGAAATCTTTTCGCGCACAAAGCTCCCATTATGACCTATAAACCATATGAACATGTTTGGGACACATTTGAGAGAAAACCAAACAGTTTTTGTGGATAAAGAAAGGTGACGCCGATACGGTTACTTTTGGTCCGAAAATTTCACGGAATGTTTTACGCGCACAAAGCTCCCATTATGACCTATAAACCATATAAACATGTTTGGGACACATTTGAGCGAAAATAACACTGTTTTTGTGGATAAACAAAGGTGATGCCGATATGGTCACTTTTGGTCGGTAAATTTCACGGAAAGCTTTTCGCGCCAAAAGCTCTCATTATGACCCATAATCCATATAAACATGTTTGGGACACATTTGAGCGAAAACAATTCAGTTTTAGTGGATAAACAAAGGTGAACTCGATATGGTCACTTTTGGTCCGAAAATTTCAAGGAAAGCTTTCCGCGCACAAAGCTCCCATTATAATCCCATAAACCATATAAAAATGTTTGGGACACATTTGAGCGAAAACAATACAGTTTTTGTGGATAAAAAAAGGTGATGCCGATATGGTCACTTTTGGTCCGGAAATTTGACGGAAAGCTTTTCGCGCACAAAGCTCCCATTATGACCTATAAACAATATAAACATGTTTGGGACACATATTAGCGAAAATAACACAGTTTTTGTGGATAAACAAAGGTGACGCCGTTATGGTCACTTTTGGTCCGAAAATTTCACGGAAAGCTTTCCGCGAACAAAGCTCCCATTATGACCTATAAACCATATAAATATTTTTGGGACACATTTGAGCGAAAACAACACATTTTTTGTGGATAAAGAAAGGTTACGCCGATATGGTCACTTTTGGTCCGGAAATTTCACGGAAAGCTTTTCACGCACAAAGCTTCCATTATGACCTATAAACCATATAAACATGTTTGGGACACAGTTGAGCGAAAACAACACATTTTTGGTGGATAAAGAAAGGTGATGTCGATATGGTCACTTTTGGTCCGAAAATTTCACGGAACGCTTTTTGCGCACAAAGCTCACATTATGACCTATCAACCATATAAACATGTTTGGGACACATTTGAGCGAAATCGACACAGTTTTGATGGATAAAGAAAGGTGACGCCGATATGGTCACTTTTGGTTCGAAAATTTCACGGAAAGCTTTTTGCGCACAAAGCTCTCATTATGACCTATAAACCATATAAACATGTTTGGGAAACATTTGAGCAAAAACAACACAGTTTTTGTGGATAAACAAAGGTGACGCCGATATGGTCACTTTTGGTCCGGAAATTTCACGTAAAGCTTTTCGCGCACAAAGCTCCCATTATGACCTATAAACCATATAATCATCTTTGGGACACATATGAGCGAAAATAACACAGTTTTTGTGGATAAACAAAGGTGACGCCGATATGGTCACTTTTGGTCCGAAAATTTCACGGAAAGCTTTCCGCGAACAAAGCTCCCATTATGACCTATAAACCATATAAACATTTTTGGGACTCATTTGAGCGAAAATAACACAGTTTTTGTGGATAAACAAAGGTGACGCCGATATGGTCACTTTTGGTCCGAAAATTTCACGGAAAGCTTTCCGCGAACAAAGCTCCCATTATGACCTATAAACCATATAAACATGTTTGGGACACATTTGAGCAAAAACAACACAATTTTTGTGGATAAAGAAAGGTGACGCCGATATGGTCACCTTTGTTCCGAAAATTTCACGGAAAGCTTTTCGCGTACAAAGCTCCCATTATGACATATAAACCATATAACCATGTTTGGGACACATTTGAGCGAAAACCAAACAGTGTTTGTGGAGAAAGAAAGGTGACGCCGATACGGTCACTTTTGGTCCGAAAATTTCACGGAAAGCTTTTCGCGCACAAAGCTCCCATTATGACCTATAAACCATATAAACATGTTTGGGACACATATGAGCGAAAATAACACAGTTTTTGTGGATAAACAAAGGTGACGCCGATATGGTCACTTTTGGTCCAAAAATTTCACGGAAAGCTTTCCGCGCACAAAGCTCCCATTATGACCTATAAACCATATAAATATGTTTGGGACACATTTGAGCGAAAACCACATAGTTTTTGTGGATAAAGAAAGGTGACGCCGATACGGTCACTTTTAGGTCCGAAATTTCACGGAAAGTTTAACGCGCACAAAGCTCCTATTATGATCCCATAAACCATATAAACATGTTTGGGACACATTTGAGCGAAAACAACACAGTTTTGGTGGATAAAGAAAGTTGACGCCGTTTTGGTCACTTTTGGTCTAAAAATTTCACGGAAAGCTTTTCGCGCACAAAGCTCCCATTATGCTCTATAAACCCCATATAAACATGTTTGGGATGCATTTGAGCGAAAATAACACAGTTTTAGTGGATAAAGAAAGATGACGCCGATATGGTCACTTTTGGTCCGAAAATTTCACGAAAAGCTTTCCGCGCACAAAGCTCCCAGTATGATCCCATAAACCATATAAAAATGTTTGGGACACATTTGAGGGAAAATAACACAGTTTTGTTGGATAAAGAAAGGTGACGCCGATTAGGTCATGTTTGGTCCGAAAATTTCACAGAAAGCGTTTCGCGCACAAAGCTCCCATTATGACCTATAAACCATATAAACATGTTTGGGACACATTTGAGCGAAAACAACACAGTTTTTGTGGATAAACAAAGGTGATGCCGATATGGTCACTTTTGGTCGGTAAATTTCACGGAAAGCTTTTCGCGCCAAAAGCTGTCATTATGACCCATAATCCATATAAACATGTTTGGGACACATTTGAGCGAAAACAATTCAGTTTTAGTGGATAAACAAAGGTGAACTCGATATGGTCACTTTTGGTCCGAAATTTTCAAGGAAAGCTTTCCGCGCACAAGGCTCCCATTATGATCCCATAAACCATATAAAAATGTTTGGGACACATTTGAGCGAAAACAATACAGTTTTTGTGGATAAACAAAGGTGACGCCGATATGGTCACTTTTGGTCCGGAAATTTGACGGAAAGCTTTTCGCGCACAAAGCTCACATTATGACCTATAAACCATATAAACATGTTTGGGACACATATTAGCGAAAATAACACAGTTTTTGTGGATAAACAAAGGTGACGCCGTTATGGTCACTTTTGGTCCGAAAATTTCACATAAAGCTTTCCGCGAACAAAGCTCCCATTAAGACCTATAAACCATATAAATATTTTTGGGACACATTTGAGCGAAAACAACACATTTTTTGTGGATAAAGAAAGGTTACGCCGATATGGTCACTTTTGGTCCGGAAATTTCACGGAAAGCTTTTCGCGCACAAAGCTTCCATTATGACCTATAAACCATATAAACATATTTGGGACACAGTTGAGCGAAAACAACACATTTTTGGTGGATAAAGAAAGGTGATGTCGATATGGTCACTTTTGGTCCGAAAATTTCACGGAACGCTTTTCGCGCACAAAGCTCACATTATGACCTATCAACCATATAAACATGTTTGGGACACATTTGAGCGAAATCGACACAGTTTTGATGGATAAAGAAAGGTGACGCCGATATGGTCACTTTTGGTTCGAAAATTTCACGGAAAGCTTTTCGCGCACAAAGCTCTCATTATGACCTATAAACCATATAAACATGTTTGGGACACATTTGAGCAAAAACAACACAGTTTTTGTGGATAAACAAAGGTGACGCCGATATGGTCACTTTTGGTCCGGAAATTTCACGTAAAGCTTTTCGCGCACAAAGCTCCCATTATGACCTATAAACCATATAAACATCTTTGGGACACATATGAGCGAAAATAACACAGTTTTTGTGGATAAACAAAGGTGACGCCGATATGGTCACTTTTGGTCCGAAAATTTCACGGAAAGCTTTCCGCGCACAAAGCTCCCATTATGACCTATAAACCATATAAATATGTTTGGGACACATTTGAGCGAAAATAACACAGTTTTTGTGGATAAAGAAAGGTGACGCCGATACGGTCACTTTTAGGTCCGAAATTTCACGGAAACTTTAACGCGCACAAAGCTCCTATTATTATCCCATAAACCATATAAACATTTTTGGGACACATTTGAGCGAAAACAACACAGTTTTGGTGGATAAAGAAAGTTGACGCCGATTTGGTCACTTTTGGTCTAAAAATTTCACGGAAAGCTTTTCGCGCACAAACCTCCCATTATGACCTATAAACCCCATATAAACATGTTTGGGATGCATTTGAGCGAAAATAACACAGTTTTAGTGGATAAAGAAAGATGACGCCGATATGGTCACTTTTGGTCCGAAAATTTCACGAAAAGCTTTCCGCGCACAAAGCTCCCAGTATGATCCCATAAACCATATAAAAATGTTTGGGACACATTTGAGCGAAAACAACACAGTTTTGTTGGATAAAGAAAGGTGACGCCGATTAGGTCATGTTTGGTCCGAAAATTTCACAGAAAGCGTTTCGCGCACAAAGCTCCCATTATGACCTATAAACCATATAAACATGTTTGGGACACATTTGAGCGAAAACAACACAGTTTTTGTGGATAAAGAAAAGTGACGCCGATACGGTCACTTTTAGGTCCGAAACTTTCACGGAAAGTTTTACGCGCACAGAGCTCCCATTATGATCCCATAAACCATATAAACATGTTTGTGACACATTTGAGCGAAAACAACACAGTTTTGGTGGATAAAGAAAGTTGACGCCGATTTGGTCACTTTTGGTCCGAAAATTTCACGGAAAGCTTTTCGCGCACAAAGCTCCCATTATGACCGATAAACCATATAAACATGTTTGGGACGCATTTGAGCGAAAATAACACAGTTTTAGTGGATAAAGAAAGATGACACCGATATGGTCACTTTTGGTCCGAAAATTTCACGAAAAGCTTTCCGCACACAAAGCTCCCATTATGATCCTATAAACCATATAAAAATGTTTGGGACACATTTGAGCGAAAACAACACAGTTTTTGTGGATAAAGAAAGGTGACGCCGATGTGGTCACTTTTGGTCCGGAAATTTACAGTTTTTCATGACCTATAAACCATATAAACATGTTTGGGACGCATTTGAGCGAAAATAACACAGTTTTAGTGGATAAAGAAAGGTGACGCCGATATGGTCACTTTTGGTCCGGAAATTTCACGGAAAGCTTATCGCGCACAAAGCTCCCATTATGACCTATAAACCATATAAACATGTTTGTGACACATTTGAACGAAAACCACACAATTTTTGTGGATAAAGAAAGGTGACGCCGATACGGTCACTTTTGGTCCGAAAATTTCACGGAAAGTTTTACGAGCACAAAGCTCCCATTATGACCTATAAACCATATAAACATGTTTGGGACACATTTGAGCGAAAATAACACAGTTTTTTTGGATAAACAAAGGTGACGCCGATATAGTCACTTTTGGTCGGAAAATTTCACGGAAAGCTTTTCGCGCAAAAAGCTCCCATTATGACCCATAAACCATATAAACATGTTTGGGAGACATTTGAACGAAAACGACACAGTTTTGGTGGATAAAGAAAGGTGACGCCGATATGGTCACTTTTCGTCCGGAAATTTCACGGAAAGCTTTTCGCGCACAAAGCTCCCATTATGACCTACAAACCATATAAACATGTTTGGAACGCATTTGAGCCAAAATAACACAGTTTTAGTGGATAAAGAAAGATGACGCCGATATGGTCACTTTTGGTCCGAAAATTTCACGAAAAGCTTTCCGCACACAAAGCTCCCATTATGATCCTATAAACCATATAAAAATGTTTGGGACACATTTGAGCGAAAACAACACAGTTTTTGTGGATAAAGAAAGGTGACGCCGATATGGTCACTTTTGGTCCGGAAATTTACAGTTTTTTATGACCTATAAACCATATAAACATGTTTGGGACGCATTTGAGCGAAAATAACACAGTTTTAGTGGATAAAGAAAGATGACGCCGATATGGTCACTTTTGGTCCGGAAATTTCACGTAAAGCTTATCGCGTACAAAGCTCCCATTATGACCTATAAACCATATAAACATGTTTGTAACACATTTGAACGAAAACCACACAATTTTTGTGGATAAAGAAAGGTGACGCCGATACGGTCACTTTTGGTCCGAAAATTTCACGGAACGTTTTACGAGCACAAAGCTCCCATTATGACCTATAAACCATATAAACATGTTTGGGACACATTTGAGCGAAAACAACACAGTTTTTTTGGATAAACAAAGGTGACGCCGATATAGTCACTTTTGATCGGAAAATTTCACGGAAAGCTTTTCGCGCAAAAAGCTCCCATTATGACCCATAAACCATATAAACATGTTTGGGAGACATTTGAGCGAAAACGACACAGTTTTGGTGGATAAAGAAAAGTGACGCCGATATGGTCACTTTTGGTCCGGAAATTTCACGGAAAGCTTTTCGCGCACAAAGCTCCCATTATGATCTACAAACCATATAAACATGTTTGGAACGCATTTGAGCGAAAATAACACAGTTTTAGTGGATAAAGAAAGGTGACGCCGATATGGTCACTTTTGGTTCGGAAATTTCACGGAAAGCTTTTCGCGCACAAAGCTCCGATAATGACCTATAAACCATATAAACATGTTTGGGACACATATGAGCGAAAATAACACAGTTTTTGTGGATAAACAAAGGTGACGCCGATATGGTCACTTTTGGTCCGAAAATTTCACGGAAAGCTTTCCGCGCACAAAGCTCCCATCATGACTTGAAGAGGTAAATCAATAGAAAGAAAACGATAGTTACAAAAAAGACAAGGCACACAAGTGCCTCACCGCAAAATCACCAAATGCCTAAGTAATACCTGACCTATCGGCATGGAACTCAAAAGTGTGACTACCCAGCTATACATCATATACCCCTAGAACCCATCTCATAAAACTCACCCTACCACTCTAACTATCCGCCAATAATAATGTGTGTAACCACCCAATTTCCGCAGGTGTTTTGCCTTTACACCTAGAGGAAATTCGGAGCTTACAAGACTCAATGATGCGAGAAGCCCAAAAACTAGGCCTACACGGCTCCCCACTAAACACCACCCTATTTCGGTCCATCCATGTGTAATAAATGAAAGAATTAAAGATGAAGAGCTTCACTTGAAACATGGTCTTCCTCTTGATCTTCTCTGGCTCGTCCACAAACCATGTAAGTCACTCCATAATCCCACCAGTTCGAGATGGGAGTCCAGCCCATCCCCACACCACTCGTTGCACTTCTTGTATCTTGCCACATTGAAACCATAAGTGCGTTTCAGTTTCTTCTTCCAGCCGACAAAGAGGGCACAAAGCAGCGTCACTCCCCTTCCAATGCTTAACAATTCTACCCGTTTGTAGTCTCTCCCTTGCTGCAACCCAAGTAACAAATGACCACTTACGAGATTGAGCACCTGACCAGATCATCCCTCCCCAATCCACAAGCTGGTCTCTAGCTCTGATCTCCTCATATATCTTCCCTGCAGAGAGCCCCCCGTTTGATTTGAGGAGATGAGATAACTCCCTCCCGCTGTCTAAAATGCTCTTGCTGCGCAAATCATCTCTGACAGCCAAAATCCGCTTCCAGATCCATGTGTCATACACCCGTTCTTCGGCATTCCAGATTGTCTCCCCTTTCAGGTGATTGGATTCCACCCATCTAGTCAAGATACTCCGTTTCAGCGTGATAATATCACCAAGCAAGGCCTCAAACAAGCTTTGATTCCAAGCATGTAGCTGTACAATGCCAAGCCCACCCTCAGAATACGGAAGGGTGATAGAGTCCCATCTTACCCGACTAGCTTTACCACTTGCACAGCCACTCCAAAGGAAGCTTCTGCACATGTTGTTCAGCCGATTAACAACAGTCCTAGGAAGCACAAGTGATTGCCCCCAGAAAGTGAAAATCCCTCCAAGGACAGCCTTAATAAGCTGGACTCTTCCAGCATAAGAGAGGGACCTGGATGCCCATGTAAAAATTCGGTTATGGACCTTCTCAAAGAGGCATCCATATTCAGCTACTACAATCCTTCTGGAATGCAGTGGCAGCCCCAAATAGGTAACCGGGAAGGAACCTTTTTTATAGCCCAGATGCTGCAGCAGCGCATCCTCTTCTTGATTGTTCACCCCCGCAATATAAAAGGTGCTCTTGGCCTCGTTTATGCACATACTAGCAGCCTCTAAAAACCGAGCAAGAGAATTCATCAGAATGGTAATCGACCCCAGATCAGCACGACAAAACAATAGCAGATCATCAGCAAAAGAGAGGTTCACAAGCTTTAAGTTCTTGCATCTCGGGTGATAATTGAAGTTCGGATCACAAGCTACATCTCCTAGCATCCGGCTGAGCATTTCCATGCAGATTACAAACAAACACGGGGATAGCGGGTCCCCCTGCCTAAGCCCTCTTTTCCCTTTGAAGTGTTCCTCAGGTGCCCCATTAATGAGAATAGAGAAAGAGGTTGTGGTTATGCACTCCATAATAATTTCGATCAGCATTTGTGGGAAATTCAACTGTTCAAGCGAGAACCGAACAAAATCCCACCGCACATAGTCACACGCTTTTTGCAAATCCACTTTCAACATGCATCTAGGAGAGACACGCTTCGTGCCATACCCATTGACAATCTCTAATGCCACAGCACAATTATGGGCTATAGACCTCCCCGGGACAAAGGCCCCTTGGTTATCTCCAATGAGATCAGGAAGAAGGGGTTTAATTCTTTGCACAAGAATCTTACTGACCACTCTTTGAATAGTATTGCAGCAGGATATCGGGTGAAGATCCTTCACAACAGTAGGGTTCGTGATGTTAGGGATGAGGGACACAAAGGTGGTATTGTTCTGAGTAAGCACTCGTCTACTAGTGAAAACCTCTTGAACAGCTTGACAGATGTGCTTCCCAATAAATCCCCAACATCTCTTGAAGAATAGGCTACCAAATCCGTCAGGACCTGGGGACTTGTTGTTGCCGATGGACCACATTGCTTGCCTAACGAAGTCATCGGAGGGTATGGCAGTTAACAACAGATGCACTTCATTAGGGACACAAGTTCTCACTGGGACATGAGGGAAAGGTCTTTGTACAGACTCACTTGCAAGGAGCTGCTCAAAGTAGGTAGCAATGTGCTTCCTAATCTCCTCTTCGTCTTCAAGCCACCTACCATGCTCATCCTTCATGATTGTCACAACATTTACAGCCCTTCTTGCCTTTACATTTCTGAAGAACATGGAAGAAGTCTCTTCTCCCATCTTAATCCAATGCAATTTCGCTCTTTGCGCAGTTAGACTAATCAGGCGCTGCACATTCTCTCTTAACTCCTTCTCAATCTGATTGGCTCTCTCCACAAGGCTCACATCATTCTTTTCTTTTAATAGTCGGATTTGTACCTCCTGTAAACAGTCTCTGTTCAGCTTGATCTTAGCCTGTAGGTCCGGGAACACTCCACGGTCCCACGTTTGAAGCGCATCCTTAACTGCTTTAAGTTTCTGTGCAACAATGAATTGTTTGGATCCTTGAACGTGACCACTCCAAGCACTCAGGACCATAGGCTTGAACACTTCCTCATCACACCAGAAGTTTTTAAATCTAAATGGATACCTCCTTCTTCTTTCCTCATTACGAAGAGTAACAATGGCAGGGGAGTGATCCGAGCAGCCAGGAACATCAAACAAAGTGTTAGCACACGGGAAGCAATCAATCCACAAGTCATTAATCAAAACTTTGTCAATCTTTCTTTCAATTCTCTCAGCGCCCTTTTGCCCATTATTCCATGTATGTCTTGCCCCTACATACTCCATTTCTGTCAGTTTGCAGCTGCTCATGAGGTCCAGAAGCTCATCAAAACTGTCATGACTAGCTGCCACTGGAGGCCATTTATCTTCCACTTCACTAATGCAGTTCAGATCTCCAAGTAACACCCAAGAGGAGCTCATATGTGCAGCAATTCTGTTCAAAGCCTCCCATAATTCAGTCCTCTCCTGTCTATAATTCTTAGCATAAACAAATGTCCCTTCAAACATAAATTTTCTATCCCTAGTTGTGACTAAGCAGTGCATAAACAGTTCATGTTCCTCCAACAACTGAACACCAAAAACCGCAGGGTTCCAGGTCACCCAATTTCGTCCCTTTCTACTAACACTGCTGTTCTCCAAGACCTCCCAACCAAGCATGAGACTCTCTTTTACTGTTTTTATGTTTTTCTGTAAGACTTTCGTTTCCAAGAAAGCAATCAATCCTACATCATTATCCCAACAATATTGAGTTAGGATATTATTCTTTACGTGGTCGTTTAGACCACAAATGTTCCAGGCACCCAATTTGACCTTATTCATCACAACCTTCCACGTGAGTGCTACCCTCACCATCACAAGTACGAGCATCTATTTGATCAAATAAATATTTTTCTAGCTCACTGTCCTCCACATCCGCAATCGGGAGGAAACGACTGACCATCATTGAGTAGGAGAGACCATTGTTGCTATCATTGCACACCCTCTTGCCTTTCCCCTTCTTTTTGCCCGACTGTGTAACCCATCCTCCATTGTCATCTTGAGAAATTGTAGCCTCCAAGGGAGGTTCCTTATCAACAACCATCCCTATACTGTCACTCTTACCACTAGTGCTCCGTGGACTGTCATGGCAAATCACCTTCTTACTGCTGCTGTTACTCACCACCTTGGGCGCATCCTTGGTACCAGCAGCCTCCACGTCCTTCTCTCCCGTTGTCCCATTCTCTGGCTTCCTCATTTCCAGCTTATCATCCTTTCCAGTTCCAATGTAATGAGACGCCTCAGCTTGGCTCAAATGATCCATCTCCGTGGCACCAGAAGTAGATCCCTCATTCCCTTTAGAAGACGGTAATTTAGGAACCCATAGCAGCTTCTGTTCAGCACCCACAACAGTCCTCATTTTCTTAGTTTTTGCAGTAGCACAATTAACAATCGTATGCCCAAAGCAACAGCATTCCTTACACACTTTAGGTAGCCACTCAAAAATGACTTGCTGCACACAATTCACTCCAAACTCATCATCAATGTCAATGCTCTTAGTCATAGCTTCCTTAGCAGAAATTTCTATAAGCATTCTCGCATAAGAGATACCCTCACCACGAGCAGTCCTTTCATCGACACAAATTGGGGTACCTATAGCGCATCCAATCCTGCTTAGAGCAATTTGGTTAAATTACGAGGGGTCTAAGTCTGGCAGGCAGACCCAAACCGGGATTTTCTCAAAGGACTTCCAAGCTATAGGGGTACCAGGGCGCCAAGCTTTCAATATCAACGGTTTGGTTCCATCAACATGCCACGGCCCATTGCTGAGCACCCAATCCCTCTCTCTTTCAGATTGAAATTTGAATACAAAAACCCCATTACTTTTCTGTAGCAGCTTAGGATTCAAGCTCTTCCATTCTTCTCCTATGAACTGTTTCATCTTGCTATACGGAATGGCATTACCAGTCACGATCCCAATCAAGACAGCTTCCCATTCTTTTCTAGTCTCTGCAATATCAGCTTTTCTAATGCTGACCTTACCTCTCACTACGTCCTCATGGACTGAGAGTTTCATGGCATTCTCAATGTTTCTATTTTCCTTAAATGTCAAAAATTTTGGCTTACCATTAATGGATCTCCCCTGTTTCGGAGCAAAGCTTCTCTTAAGGGCTCCCACAAACGACATGTGTTCCTTCCACCGATTAGAGCTCTCCTCCCCCAAGACCCTACCTGCGCTCTGTATCTCAACTTTACTTACCTCATTAATTTTTTCAGATCTGACCGCATCTATAGCTGAAGGAGAGATCTGAGAAGCCTCGTCAAGGTCTTTGCTCTTTCGTTGGTAGGTGGGAGCATTTACAGCTCTAGCACCAACCAGATCTGTAGTATTACCTGTCTTTCCAACCACCAAGCTATCAGTCGATGCCTCCTTGTTTCCACCACTATTCTGGCCTTCCTTGCTCGAGCCCAGTATCCTCTTAGGTTCCATGAAAACCGCACTCGATTTCTTCCCCTTGTACATGTCCACCTTTCCAGATCTACCCATGCTCGACGGCAGCCACAAGCTCAGACGGCGAAATCACCTAAAAGGGCGTACACGGAAACCGAGGAGAGTGCAATACGGGAGAAGAAAATTTTGTGGATAGCTCCCATTATGACCTATCAACCATATAAACATGTTTGGGACACATCTGAGCGACAACAACACATTTTTTGTGGATAAAGAAAGGTTACGCCGATATGGTCACTTTTGGTCCGAAAATTTCGCGGAAAGCTTTCCGCGCACAAAGCTCCCATTATGGTCCCATAAACCATATAAAAATATTTGGGACACATTTGAGCGAAAACAACACAGTTTTGGTGGATAAACAAAGGTGACGTCGATATGGTCACTTTTGGTCCGGAAATTTCACGGAAAGCTTTTCGCGCAAAAAGCTCCCATTATGACCTATAAACCATATAAACATGTTTGGGACATATTTGAGCGAAAACCACACAGTTTTTGTGGATAAAGAAAGGTGACGCCGATACGGTCACTTTTGGTCCGAAAATTTCACGGAAAGTTTTACACGCACAAAGCTCTCATTATGACCTATAAACCATATAAACATGTTTGGGACACATTTGAGCGAAAACCACACAGTTTTTTGTGGATAAAGAAAGGTGACGCCGATACGGTCACTTTTGGTCCGAAAATTTCACGGAAAGTTTTACGCGCACAAAGCTCCCATTATGACCTATAAACCATATAAACATGTTTGGGACACATTTGAGCGAAAATAACACTGTTTTTGTGGATAAACAAAGGTGATGCCGATATGGTCACTTTTGGTCGGAAAATTTCACGGAAAGCTTTTCGCGCAAAAAGCTCTCATTGTGACCAATAAACCATATAAACATGTTTGGGACACATTTGAGCGAAAACAACACAGTTTTGGTAGATAAACAAAGGTGACGCCGATATGGTCACTTTTAGTCCGAAAATTTCACGAAAAGCTTTCCGCGCACAAAGCTCCCATTATGATCCCATGAACCATATAAAAATGTTTGGGACACATTTGAGAGAAAACAAAACAGTTTTGGTGGATAAAGAAAGGTGACGCCGATTTGGTCACGTTTGGTCCGAAAATTTCACGGAAAGCTTTTCGCGCACAAAGCTCACATTATGACCTATAAACCATATAAACATGTTTGGGAGACATTTGAGCGAAAACGACACAGTTTTGATGGATAAAGAAAGGTGACGCCAAAATGGTCACTTTTGGTCCAAAAATTTCACGGAAATCTTTTCGCGCACAAAGCTCCCATTATGACCTATAAACCATATAAACATGTTTGGGACACATTTGAGCGAAAATAACACTGTTTTTGTGGATAAACAAAGGTGATGCCGATATGGTCACTTTTGGTCGGAAAATTTCACGGAAAGCTTTTCGCGCAAAAAGCTCTCATTATAAAAATGTTTGGGACACATTTGAGCGAAAACCACAGTTTTTGTGGATAAAGAAAGGTGACGCCGATACGGTCACTTTTAGGTCCGAAAATTTCACGGAATGTTTTACGCGCACAAAGCTCCCATTATGATCCCATAAACCATATAAACATGTTTGGGACACATTTGAGCGAAAACAACACAGTTTTTGTGGATAAAGAAAGTTGACGCCGATTTGGTCACTTTTGGTCCGAAAATTTCACGGAAAGCTTTTCGCGCACAAAGCTCCCATTATGACCTATAAACCATATAAACATGTTTGAGACGCATTTGAGCGAAAATAACACAGTTTTAGTGGATAAAGAAAGGTGACGCCGATATGGTCACTTTTGGTCCGAAAATTTCACGAAAAGCTTTCAGTGCACAAGCTCCCATTATGATCCCATAAACCATATAAAAATGTTTGGGACACATTTGAGCGAAAACAACACAGTTTTGGTGGATAAAGAAAGGTGACGCCGATTTGGTCACGTTTGGTCCGAAAATTTCACGAAAAGCTTTTCCCGCACAAAGCTCACATTATGACCTATAAACCATATAAACATGTTTGGGACACATTTGAGCGAAAACCACACAGTTTTTGTGGATAAAGAAAGGTGACGCCGATATGGTCACTTTTGGTCCGAAAATTTCACGGAACGCTTTTCGCGCACAAAGCTCCCATTATGACCTATAAACCATATAAACATGTTTGGGACATATTTGAGCGAAAACGACACAGTTTTGATGGATAAAGAAAGGTGACGCCGATATAGTCACTTTTGGTCCGAAAATTTCACGGAACGCTTTTCGCGCACAAAGCTCCAATTATGACCTATAAACCATATAAACATGTTTAGGACACATTTGAGCGAAAACCCCAGAGTTTTGTGGATAAAGAAAGGTGACGCCGATACGGTCACTTTTGGTCCGAAAATTGCACGGAAAGTTTTATGCGCACAAAGCTCCCATTATGACCTATAAACCATATAAACATATTTGGGACACATTTGAGCAAAAATAACACAGTTTTTTAGGATAAACAAAGGTGACGCCGATATGGTCACTTTTGGTCGTAAAATTTCACGGAAAACTTTTCGGGCAAAAAGCACCCATTATGACCCATAAACCATATAAACATGTTTGGGACACATTTGAGCGAAAACAACACAGTTTTGGTGGATAAACAAAGGTGACGCCGATATGGTCACTTTTGGTCCGAAAATTTCACGGAAAGCTTTCCGCGCACAAAGCTCCCATTATGATCCCATAAACCATATAAAAATGTTTGGGACACATGTGAGCGAAAACAACACAGTTTTGGTGGATAAAAAAGGTGACGCCGATATGGTCACTTTTGGTCCGAAAATTTCACGGAAAGCTTTTCGCGCACAAAGCTCCCATAATGACCTATAAACCATATAAACATGTTTGGGACACATATGAGCGAAAATAACACAGTTTTTATGGATAAACAAAGGTGACGCCGATATGGTCACTTTTGGTCCGAAAATTTCACGGAAAGCTTTCTGCGCACAAAGCTCCCATTATGACCTATAAACCATATAAACATGTTTGGGACACATCTGAGCGACAACAACACATTTTTTGTGGATAAAGAAAGGTTACGCCGATATGGTCACTTTTGGTCCGAAAATTTCACGGAAAGCTTTCTGCGCACAAAGCTCCCATTATGATCCCATAAACCATATAAAAATGTTTGGGACACATTTGAGCGAAAACAACACAGTTTTGGTGGATAAAGAAAGGTGACGCCGATTTGGTCACGTTTGGTCCGAAAATTTCACGGAAAGCTTTTCGCGCACAAAGCTCCCATTATGACCTATAAACCATATAAACATGTTTGGGACACATTTGAGCGAAAACCACATAGTTTTTGTGGATAAAGGAAGGTAACGCCGATACGGTCACTTTTGGTCCGAAAATTTCACGGAAAGTTTTACGCGCACAAAGCTGCCATTATGATCCCATAAACCATATAAAAATGTTTGGGACACATTTGAGCGAAAACAACACAGTTTTTGTGGATAAAGAAAGGTGACGCCGATACGGTCACTTTTGGTCCGAAAATTTCACGGAAAGTTTTACGCGCACAAAGCTCTCATTATGACCTATAAACCATATAAACATTTTTGGGACACATTTGAGCGAAAACCACACAGTTTTTTGTGGATAAAGAAAGGTGACGCCGATACGGTCACTTTTGGTCCGAAAATTTCACGGAAAGTTTTACGCGCACAAAGCTCTCATTATGACCTATAAACCATATAAACATGTTTGGGACACATTTGAGCGAAAATAACACTGTTTTTGTGGATAAACAAAGGTGATGCCGATATGGTCACTTTTGGTCGGAAAATTTCACGGAAAGCTTTTCGCGCAAAAAGCTCTCATTGTGACCCATAAACCATATAAACATGTTTGGGACACATTTGAGCGAAAACAACACAGTTTTGGTAGATAAACAAAGGTGACGCCGATATGGTCACTTTTAGTCCGAAAATTTCACGAAAAGCTTTCCGCGCACAAAGCTCCCATTATGATCCCATGAACCATATAAAAATGTTTGGGACACATTTGAGAGAAAACAAAACAGTTTTGGTGGATAAAGAAAGGTGACGCCGATTTGGTCACGTTTGGTCCGAAAATTTCACGGAAAGCTTTTCGCGCACAAAGCTCACATTATGACCTATAAACCATATAAACATGTTTGGGAGACATTTGAGCGAAAACGACACAGTTTTGATGGATAAAGAAAGGTGACGCCAAAATGGTCACTTTTGGTCCAAAAATTTCACGGAAATCTTTTCGCGCACAAAGCTCCCATTATGACCTATAAACCATATAAACATGTTTGGGACACATTTGAGCGAAAATAACACTGTTTTTGTGGATAAACAAAGGTGATGCCGATATGGTCACTTTTGGTCGGAAAATTTCACGGAAAGCTTTTCGCGCAAAAAGCTCTCATTATGACCCATAAACCATATAAAAATGTTTGGGACACATTTGAGCGAAAACCACAATTTTTGTGGATAAAGAAAGGTGACGCCGATACGGTCACTTTTAGGTCCGAAAATTTCACTGAATGTTTTACGCGCACAAAGCTCTCATTATGATCCCATAAACCATATAAACATGTTTGGGACACATTTGAGCGAAAACAACACAGTTTTGGTGGATAAAGAAAGTTGACGCCGATTTGGTCACTTTTGGTCCGAAAATTTCACGGAAAGCTTTTCGCGCACAAAGCTCCCATTATGACCTATAAACCATATAAACATGTTTGAGACGCATTTGAGCGAAAATAACACAGTTTTAGTGGATAAAGAAAGGTGACGCCGATATGGTCACTTTTGGTCCGAAAATTTCACGGAACGCTTTTCGCGCACAAAGCTCCCATTATGACCTATAAACCATATAAACATGTTTGGGACACATTTGAGCGAAAACGACACAGTTTTGATGGATAAAGAAAGGTGACGCCGATATAGTCACTTTTGGTCCGAAAATTTCACGGAACGCTTTTCGCGCACAAAGCTCCAATTATGACCTATAAACCATATAAACATGTTTAGGACACATTTGAGCGAAAACCCCAGAGTTTTGTGGATAAAGAAAGGTGACGCCGATACAGTCACTTTTGGTCCGAAAATTGCACGGAAAGTTTTATGCGCACAAAGCTCCCATTATGACCTATAAACCATATAAACATGTTTGGGACACATTTGAGCAAAAATAACACAGTTTTTTAGGATAAACAAAGGTGACGCCGATATGGTCACTTTTGGTCGTAAAATTTCACGGAAAACTTTTCGGGCAAAAAGCACCCATTATGACCCATAAACCATATAAACATGTTTGGGACACATTTGAGCGAAAACAACACAGTTTTGGTGGATAAACAAAGGTGACGCCGATATGGTCACTTTTGGTCCGAAAATTTCACGGAAAGCTTTTCGCGCACAAAGCTCCCATTATGACCTATAAACCATATAAACATGTTTGAGACGCATTTGAGCGAAAATAACACAGTTTTAGTGGATAAAGAAAGGTGACGCCGATATGGTCACTTTTGGTCCGAAAATTTCACGAAAAGCTTTCCGCGCACAAGCTCCCATTATGATCCCATAAACCATATAAAAATGTTTGGGACACATTTGAGCGAAAACAACACAGTTTTGGTGGATAAAGAAAGGTGACGCCGATTTGGTCACGTTTGGTCCGAAAATTTCACGGAAAGCTTTTCGCGCACAAAGCTCACATTATGACCTATAAACCATATAAACATGTTTGGGACACATTTGAGCGAAAACCACACAGTTTTTGTGGATAAAGAAAGGTGACGCCGATATGGTCACTTTTGGTCCGAAAATTTCACGGAACGCTTTTCGCGCACAAAGCTCCCATTATGACCTATAAACCATATAAACATGTTTGGGACACATTTGAGCGAAAACGACACAGTTTTGATGGATAAAGAAAGGTGACGCCGATATAGTCACTTTTGGTCCGAAAATTTCACGGAACGCTTTTCGCGCACAAAGCTCCAATTATGACCTATAAACCATATAAACATGTTTAGGACACATTTGAGCGAAAACCCCAGAGTTTTGTGGATAAAGAAAGGTGACGCCGATACAGTCACTTTTGGTCCGAAAATTGCACGGAAAGTTTTATGCGCACAAAGCTCCCATTATGACCTATAAACCATATAAACATGTTTGGGACACATTTGAGCAAAAATAACACAGTTTTTTAGGATAAACAAAGGTGACGCCGATATGGTCACTTTTGGTCGTAAAATTTCACGGAAAACTTTTCGGGCAAAAAGCACCCATTATGACCCATAAACCATATAAACATGTTTGGGACACATTTGAGCGAAAACAACACAGTTTTGGTGGATAAACAAAGGTGACGCCGATATGGTCACTTTTGGTCCGAAAATTTCACGGAAAGCTTTCCGCGCACAAAGCTCCCATTATGATCCCATAAACCATATAAAAATGTTTGGGACACATGTGAGCGAAAACAACACAGTTTTGGTGGATAAAAAAGGTGACGCCGATATGGTCACTTTTGGTCCGAAAATTTCACGGAAAGCTTTTCGCGCACAAGGCTTCCATAATGACCTATAAACCATATAAACATGTTTGGGACACATATGAGCGAAAATAACATAGTTTTTGTGGATAAACAAAGGTGACGCCGATATGGTCACTTTTGATCCGAAAATTTCACGGAAAGCTTTCTGCGCACAAAGCTCCCATTATGACCTATAAACCATATAAACATGTTTGGGACACATCTGAGCGACAACAACACATTTTTTGTGGATAAAGAAAGGTTACGCCGATATGGTCACTTTTGGTCCGAAAATTTCACGGAAAGCTTTCTGCGCACAAAGCTCCCATTATGATCCCATAAACCATATAAAAATGTTTGGGACACATTTGAGCGAAAACAACACAGTTTTGGTGGATAAAGAAAGGTGACGCCGATTTGGTCACGTTTGGTCCGAAAATTTCACGGAAAGCTTTTCGCGCACAAAGCTCCCATTATGACCTATAAACCATATAAACATGTTTGGGACACATTTGAGCGAAAACCACATAGTTTTTGTGGATAAAGGAAGGTAACGCCGATACGGTCACTTTTGGTCCGAAAATTTCACGGAAAGTTTTACGCGCACAAAGTTGCCATTATGATCCCATAAACCATATAAAAATGTTTGGGACACATTTGAGCGAAAACAACACAGTTTTGGTGGATAGTCAAAGGTGACGCCGATATGGTCACTTTTGGTCCGGAAATTTCACGGAAAGTTTTTCGCGCACAAAGCTCCCATTATGACCTATAAACCATATAAACATGTTTAGGACACAGTTGAGCGAAAATAACACAGTTTTTGTGGATAAACAAAGGTGACGCCGATATGGTCACTTTTGGTCCGAAAATTTCACGGAAAGCTTTTCGCGCACAAAGCTCCCATTATGACCTATAAACCATATAAACATTTTTGGGACACATTTGAGCGAAAACCACACAGTTTTTGTGGATAAAGAAAGGTGACGCCGATACGGTCACTTTTGGTCCGAAAATTTCACAGAAAGCTTTTCGCGCACAAACCTCCCATTATGACCTATAATCCATATAAACATGTTTGAGACACATATGAGCGAAAGCGACACAGTTTTGATGGATAGAGAAAGGTGACGTCGATATGGTCACTTTTGTTCCGAAAATTTCACGGAAAGCTTTTCGCGCACAAAGCTCCCTTTATGACCTATAAACCATATAAACATGTTTGGGACACATTTGAGCGAAAGCGACACAGTTTTGATGGATAGAGAAAGGTGACGTCGATATGGTCACTTTTGGTTCGAAAATTTCACGGAAAGTTTTTCGCGCACAAAGCTCCCATTATGACCTATAAACCATATAAAAATGTTTGGGACACATATGAGCGAAAACCACACAGTTTTTGTGTATAAAGAAAGGTGACGCCGATATGGTCACTTTTGTTCCGAAAATTTCACGGAAAGCTTTTCGTGCACAAAGCTCTCATTATGACCTATAAACCAGATAAACATGGTTGGGACACATTTGAGCGAAAATAACACATTTTTTGTGGATAAAGAAAGGTTACGCCGATTTGGTCACTTTTAGTCCGAAAATTTCACGGAAAGCTTTTCGCGCACAAAGCTCCCATTATGATCCCATAAACCATATAAAAATGTTTGGGACACATTTGAGCAAAAACAACACAGTTTTGGTAGATAGACAAAGGTGACGCCGATACGGTCACTTTTGGTCCGAAAATTTCACGGAAAGCTTTTCGCGCACAAAGCTCCCATTATGACCTATAAACCATATAAACATGTTTGGGACACGAATGTGCGAAAACAACACAGTTTTGGTGGATAAAGAAAGATGACGCCGATATGGTCACTTTTGGTCCGAAAATTTCACGGAATGCTTTTCGCGCACAAAGCTCCCTTTATGACCTATAAACCATATAAACATGTTTGGGACACATTTGAGCGAAAGCGACAAAGTTTTGATGGATAAAGAAAGGTGACGTCGATATGGTCACTTTTGGTTCGAAAATTTCACGGAAAGCTTTTCGCGCACAAAGCTCCCATTATGACCTATAAACCATATAAACATGTTTGGGAAACATTTGAGCAAAAACCCCACAGTTTTTGTGTATAAAGAATGGTGACGCCGATATGGTCACTTTTGTTCCGAAAATTTCACGGAATGCTTTTCGTGCACAAAGCTCCCATTATGACCTATAAACCATATAAACATGTTTGGGATACATTTTAGCGAAAACAAGACATTTTTGTGGATAAAGAATGGTTACGCCGATATGGTCACTTTTGGTCCGAAAATTTCACGGAAAGATTTCCGCGCACAAAGCTCCCATTATGATCCCATAAACCATATAAAAATGTTTGGGACACATTTGAGCGAAAACAACACAGTTTTGGTGTATAAACAAAGGTGACGCCGATATGGTCACTTTTGGTTCGGAAATTTTACGGAAAGCTTTCTGCGCACAAAGCTCCCATTATGATCTTATAAGCCATATAAAAATGTTTGGGACACATTTGAGCGATAACATCAGAGTTTTTGTGGATAAAGAAAGGTGACGCCGATTTGGTCACTTTTGGTCCGAAAATTTCACGGAAAGCTTTTCGCGCACAAAGCTCCCATTATGACCTATAAACCACATAAACATGTTTGTGATGCATTTGAGCGAAAATAACACAGTTTTAGTGGATAAAGAAAGGTGACACCGATATGGTCACTTTTGGTCCGGAAATTTCACGGAAAGCTTTTCGCGCACAAAGCTCCCATTATGACCTATAAACCATATAAACATGTTTGGGACACAGTTGAGCGAAAGCGACACAGTTTTGGTGGATAAAGAAAGGTGACGCCGATATGGTCACTTTTGGTCCGAAAATTTCACGGAATGCTTTTCGCGCACAAAGCTCCCTTTATGACCCATAAACCATATAAACATGTTTGGGACACATTTGAGCGAAAGCGACACAGTTTTGATGGATAAAGAAAGGTGACGTCAATATGGTCACTTTTGGTTCGAAAATTTCACGGAAAGCTTTTCGCGCACAAAGCTCCCATTATGACCTATAAACCATATAAACATGTTTGGGACACTTTTGAGCGAAAGCGACACAGTTTTGATGGATAAAGAAAGGTGACGTCGATATGGTCAATTTTGGTTCAACAATTTCACGGAAAGTTTTACGCGCACAAAGCTCCCATTATGATCCCATAAACCATATAAAAAAGTTTGGGACACATTTGAGCGAAAACAACACAGTTTTGGTGGATAAACAAAGGTGACGCCGATATGGTCACTTTTGGTCCGGAAATTTCACGGAAAGCTTTTCGCGCACAAAGCTCCCATTATGACCTATAAACCATATAAACATGTTTGGGACACATTTGAGCGAAAACCACACAGTTTTTGTGGATAAAGAAAGGTGACGCCGATGCGGTCACTTTTGGTCCGAAAATTTCACGGAAAGCTTTTCGCGCACAAACCTGCCATTATGACCTATAATCCATATAAACATGTTTGAGACACATATGAGCGAAAATAACACAGTTTTTGTGGATAAACAAAGGTGACGTCGATATGGTCACTTTTGGTCCGGAAATTTCACGGAAAGCTTTCCGCGCACAAAGCTCCCATTATGACCTATAAACCATATAAACATGTTTGGGACATATTTGAGCGAAAACAATACAGTTTTTGTGTATAAAGAAAGGTGACGCCGATATGGTCACTTTTGTTCCGAAAATTTCACGGAAAGCTTTTCGTGCACAAAGCTCCCATTATGACCTATAAACCAGATAAACATGTTTGGGACACATTTGAGCGAAAATAACACATTTTTTGTGGATAAAGAAAGGTTACGCCGATATGGTCACTTTTGGTCCGAAAATTTCACGGAAAGATTTCCGCGCACAAAGCTCCCATTATGACCTATAAACCATATAAACATGTTTGGGACACATTTGAGCGAAAACAATACAGTTTTGGTGTATAAACAAAGGTGACGCCGATATGGTCACTTTTGGTCCGGAAATTTCACGGAAAGCTTTTCGCGCACAAAGCTCCCATTATGACCTATAAACCATATAAACATGTTTGGGACACATATGAGCGAAAACAATACAGTTTTTTTGGATAAAGAAAGGTGACGCCGATATGGTCACTTTTGTTCCTAAAATTTCACGGAAAGCTTTTCGCGCAGAAAGCTCACATTATGACCTATAAACCATATAAACATGTTTGGGACACATATGAGCGAAAATAACACAGTTTTTGTGGATAAAGAAGGGTGACGCCGATATGGTCACCTTTGTTCCGAAAATTTCACGGAAAGCTTTTCGCGCACAAAGCTCCCATTATGACCTATAAACCATATAAACATGTTTGGGACACATTTGAGCGAAAACTACACAGTTTTCGTGGATAAAGAAAGGAGACGCCGATACGGTCACTTTTGGTCCGAAAATTTCACGGAAAGCTTTTCGTGCACAAAGCTCCCATTACGACCTATAAACCATATAAACATGTTTGGGACACATATGAGCGAAAATAACACAATTTTTGTGGATAAACAAAGGTGACGCCGATATGGTCACTTTTGGTCCGAAAATTTCACGGAAAGCTTTTCGCGCACAAAGCTCCCATTATGACCTATAAACCATATAAACATGTTTGGGACACAGTGGAGCGAAAGCGACACAGTTTTGGTGGATAAAGAAAGGTGACGCCGATATGGTCACTTTTGGTCCGAAAATTTCACGGAATGCTTTTCGCGCACAAAGCTCCCTTTATGACCCATAAACCATATAAACATGTTTGGGACACATTTGAGCGAAAACAATACAGTTTTTTTGGATAAAGAAAGGTGACGCCGATATGGTCACTTTTGTTCCTAAAATTTCACGGAAAGCTTTTCGCGCAGAAAGCTCACATTATGACCTATAAACCATATAAACATGTTTGGGACACATTTGAGCGAAAACAACACATTTTTTGTGGATAAAGAAAGGTTACGCCGATATGGTCACTTTTGGTCTGAAAATTTCATGGAAAGCTTTCTGCGCACAAAGCTCACATTATGACATATAAACCATATAAACATGTTTGGGACACATTTGAGCGAAACTAACACAGTTTTTGTGGATAAACAAAGTTGACGCCGATATGGTCACTTTTGGTCCGAAAATTTCACGGAAAGATTTCCGCGCACAAAGCTCCAATTATGACCTATAAACCATATAAACATGTTTGGGACACATTTGAGCGAAAATAACACAGTTTTTGTGGATAAACAATGTTGACGCCGATGTGGTCACTTTTGATCCGAAATTTTCACGGAAAGCTTTCCGCGCACAAAGCTCCCATTATGACCTATAAACCATATAAACATGTTTGGGGCACATTTGAGCGAAAACAACACATTTTTTGTGGATAAAGAAAGGTTACGCCGATATGGTCACTTTTGGTCCGAAAATTTCACGGAAAGATTTCCGCGCACAAAGCTCCCATTATGACCCCATAAACCATATAAAAATGTTTGGGATACATTCCAGCGAAAACAACACAGTTTTGGTGTATAAACAAAGGTGACGCCGATATGGTCACTTTTGGTCCGGAAATTTCACGGAAAGCTTTTCGCGCAGAAAGCTCACATTATGACCTATAAACCATATAAACATGTTTGGGACACATATGAGCGAAAATAACACAGTTTTTGTGGATAAAGAAGGGTGACGCCGATATGGTCACCTTTGTTCCGAAAATTTCACGGAAAGCTTTCCGCGCACAAAGCTCCCATTATGACCTATAAACCATATAAACATGTTTGGGACACATTTGAGCGAAAACTACACAGTTTTCGTGGATAAAGAAAGGAGACGCCGATACGGTCACTTTTGGTCCGAAAATTTCACGGAAAGCTTTTCGTGCACAAAGCTCCCATTACGACCCATAAACCATATAAACATGTTTGGGACACATATGAGCGAAAACAACACAGTTTTGGTGTATAAACAAAGGTGACGCCGATATGGTCACTTTTGGTCCGGAAATTTCACGGAAAGCTTTTCGCGCACAAAGCTCCCATTATGACCTATAAACCATATAAACATGTTTGGGACACATTTGAGCGAAAACAATACAGTTTTTTTGGATAAAGAAAGGTGACGCCGATATGGTCACTTTTGTTCCTAAAATTTCACGGAAAGCTTTTCGCGCAGAAAGCTCACATTATGACCTATAAACCATATAAACATGTTTGGGACACATTTGAGCGAAAACAACACATTTTTTGTGGATAAAGAAAGGTTACGCCGATATGGTCACTTTTGGTCTGAAAATTTCATGGAAAGCTTTCTGCGCACAAAGCTCACATTATGACATATAAACCATATAAACATGTTTGGGACACATTTGAGCGAAACTAACACAGTTTTTGTGGATAAACAAAGTTGACGCCGATATGGTCACTTTTGGTCCGAAAATTTCACGGAAAGATTTCCGCGCACAAAGCTCCAATTATGACCTATAAACCATATAAACATGTTTGGGACACATTTGAGCGAAAATAACACAGTTTTTGTGGATAAACAATGTTGACGCCGATGTGGTCACTTTTGATCCGAAATTTTCACGGAAAGCTTTCCGCGCACAAAGCTCCCATTATGACCTATAAACCATATAAACATGTTTGGGGCACATTTGAGCGAAAACAACACATTTTTTGTGGATAAAGAAAGGTTACGCCGATATGGTCACTTTTGGTCCGAAAATTTCACGGAAAGATTTCCGCGCACAAAGCTCCCATTATGACCCCATAAACCATATAAAAATGTTTGGGATACATTCCAGCGAAAACAACACAGTTTTGGTGTATAAACAAAGGTGACGCCGATATGGTCACTTTTGGTCCGGAAATTTCACGGAAAGCTTTTCGCGCAGAAAGCTCACATTATGACCTATAAACCATATAAACATGTTTGGGACACATATGAGCGAAAATAACACAGTTTTTGTGGATAAAGAAGGGTGACGCCGGTATGGTCACCTTTGTTCCGAAAATTTCACGGAAAGCTTTCCGCGCACAAAGCTCCCATTATGACCTATAAACCATATAAACATGTTTGGGACACATTTGAGCGAAAACTACACAGTTTTCGTGGATAAAGAAAGGAGACGCCGATACGGTCACTTTTGGTCCGAAAATTTCACGGAAAGCTTTTCGTGCACAAAGCTCCCATTACGACCCATAAACCATATAAACATGTTTGGGACACATATGAGCGAAAACAACACAGTTTTGGTGTATAAACAAAGGTGACGCCGATATGGTCACTTTTGGTCCGGAAATTTCACGGAAAGCTTTTCGCGCACAAAGCTCCCATTATGACCTATAAACCATATAAACATGTTTGGGACACATTTGAGCGAAAACAATACAGTTTTTTTGGATAAAGAAAGGTGACGCCGATATGGTCACTTTTGTTCCTAAAATTTCACGGAAAGCTTTTCGCGCAGAAAGCTCACATTATGACCTATAAACCATATAAACATGTTTGGGACACATTTGAGCGAAAACAACACATTTTTTGTGGATAAAGAAAGGTTACGCCGATATGGTCACTTTTGGTCTGAAAATTTCATGGAAAGCTTTCTGCGCACAAAGCTCACATTATGACATATAAACCATATAAACATGTTTGGGACACATTTGAGCGAAACTAACACAGTTTTTGTGGATAAACAAAGTTGACGCCGATATGGTCACTTTTGGTCCGAAAATTTCACGGAAAGATTTCCGCGCACAAAGCTCCAATTATGACCTATAAACCATATAAACATGTTTGGGACACATTTGAGCGAAAATAACACAGTTTTTGTGGATAAACAATGTTGACGCCGATGTGGTCACTTTTGATCCGAAATTTTCACGGAAAGCTTTCCGCGCACAAAGCTCCCATTATGACCTATAAACCATATAAACATGTTTGGGGCACATTTGAGCGAAAACAACACATTTTTTGTGGATAAAGAAAGGTTACGCCGATATGGTCACTTTTGGTCCGAAAATTTCACGGAAAGATTTCCGCGCACAAAGCTCCCATTATGACCCCATAAACCAAATAAAAATGTTTGGGATACATTCCAGCGAAAACAACACAGTTTTGGTGTATAAACAAAGGTGACGCCGATATGGTCACTTTTGGTCCGGAAATTTCACGGAAAGCTTTTCGCGCAGAAAGCTCACATTATGACCTATATAAACCATATAAACATGTTTGGGACACATATGAGCGAAAATAACACAGTTTTTGTGGATAAAGAAGGGTGACGCCGGTATGGTCACCTTTGTTCCGAAAATTTCACGGAAAGCTTTCCGCGCACAAAGCTCCCATTATGACCTATAAACCATATAAACATGTTTGGGACACATTTGAGCGAAAACTACACAGTTTTCGTGGATAAAGAAAGGAGACGCCGATACGGTCACTTTTGGTCCGAAAATTTCACGGAAAGCTTTTCGTGCACAAAGCTCCCATTACGACCCATAAACCATATAAACATGTTTGGGACACATATGAGCGAAAACAACACAGTTTTGGTGTATAAACAAAGGTGACGCCGATATGGTCACTTTTGGTCCGGAAATTTCACGGAAAGCTTTTCGCGCACAAAGCTCCCATTATGACCTATAAACCATATAAACATGTTTGGGACACATTTGAGCGAAAACAATACAGTTTTTTTGGATAAAGAAAGGTGACGCCGATATGGTCACTTTTGTTCCTAAAATTTCACGGAAAGCTTTTCGCGCAGAAAGCTCACATTATGACCTATAAACCATATAAACATGTTTGGGACACATTTGAGCGAAAACAACACATTTTTTGTGGATAAAGAAAGGTTACGCCGATATGGTCACTTTTGGTCTGAAAATTTCAAGGAAAGCTTTCTGCGCACAAAGCTCACATTATGACATATAAACCATATAAACATGTTTGGGACACATTTGAGCGAAACTAACACAGTTTTTGTGGATAAACAAAGTTGACGCCGATATGGTCACTTTTGGTCCGAAAATTTCACGGAAAGATTTCCGCGCACAAAGCTCCAATTATGACCTATAAACCATATAAACATGTTTGGGACACATTTGAGCGAAAATAACACAGTTTTTGTGGATAAACAATGTTGACGCCGATGTGGTCACTTTTGATCCGAAATTTTCACGGAAAGCTTTCCGCGCACAAAGCTCCCATTATGACCTATAAACCATATAAACATGTTTGGGGCACATTTGAGCGAAAACAACACATTTTTTGTGGATAAAGAAAGGTTACGCCGATATGGTCACTTTTGGTCTGAAAATTTCACGGAAAGATTTCTGCGCACAAAGCTCCCATTATGATCCCATAAACCATATAAAAATGTTTGGGATACATTCCAGCGAAAACAACACAGTTTTTGTGGATAAACAAAGTTGACGCCGATATGGTCACTTTTGGTCCGGAAATTTCACGGAAAGCTTTTCGCGCAGAAAGCTCACATTATGACCTATAAACCATATAAACATGTTTGGGACACATATGAGCGAAAATAACACAGTTTTTGTGGATAAAGAAGGGTGACGCCGATATGGTCACCTTTGTTCCGAAAATTTCACGGAAAGCTTTTCGCGCACAAAGCTCCCATTACGACCTATAAACCATATAAACATGTTTGGGACACATTTGAGCGAAAACTACACAGTTTTCGTGGATAAAGAAAGGAGACGCCGATACGGTCACTTTTGGTCCGAAAATTTCACGGAAAGCTTTTCGTGCACAAAGCTCCCATTACGACCTATAAACCATATAAACATGTTTGGGACACATATGAGCGAAAATAACACAGTTTTTGTGGATAAACAAAGGTGACGCCGATATGGTCACTTTTGGTCCGAAAATTTCACGGAAAGCTTTCCGCGCACAAAGCTTCCATTATGACCTATAAACCATATAAACATGTTTGGGACACATTTGAGCGAAAACAATACAGTTTTTTTGGATAAAGAAAGGTGACGCCGATATGGTCACTTTTGTTCCTAAAATTTCACGGAAAGCTTTTCGCGCAGAAAGCTCACATTATGACCTATAAACCATATAAACATGTTTGGGACACATTTGAGCGAAAACAACACATTTTTTGTGGATAAAGAAAGGTTACGCCGATATAGTCACTTTTGGTCTGAAAATTTCACGGAAAGCTTTCTGCGCACAAAGCTCACATTATGACCTATAAACCATATAAACATGTTTGGGACACATTTGAGCGAAACTAACACAATTTTTGTGGATAAACAAAGTTGACGCCGATATGGTCACTTTTGGTCCGAAAATTTCACGGAAAGATTTCCGCGCACAAAGCTCCAATTATGACCTATAAACCATATAAACATGTTTGGGACACATTTGAGCGAAAATAACACAGTTTTTGTGGATAAACAATGTTGACGCCGATGTGGTCACTTTTGATCCGAAATTTTCACGGAAAGCTTTCCGCGCACAAAGCTCCCATTATGACCTATAAACCATATAAACATGTTTGGGACACATTTGAGCGAAAACAACACATTTTTTGTGGATAAAGAAAGGTTACGCCGATATGGTCACTTTTGGTCCGAAAATTTCACGGAAAGCTTTCTGAGCACAAAGCTCCCATTATGATCCCATAAACCATATAAACATGTTTGGGACAAATTTGAGCGAAAACTACACAGTTTTCGTGGATAAAGAAAGGAGACGCCGATACGGTCACTTTTGGTCTGAAAATTTCACGGAAAGCTTTTCGTGCACAAAGCTCCCATTATGACCTATAAACCATATAAACATGTTTTGGACACATATGAGCGAAAATAACACAGTTTTTGTGGATAAACAAAGGTGACGCCGATATGGTCACTTTTGGTCCGAAAATTTCACGGAAAGCTTTCCGCGTACAAAGCTTCCATTATGACCTATAAACCATATAAACATGTTTGGGACACATTTGAGCGAAAACAATACAGTTTTTTTGGATAAAGAAAGGTGACGCCGATATGGTCACTTTTGTTCCTAAAATTTCACGGAAAGCTTTTCGCGCAGAAAGCTCACATTATGACCTATAAACCATATAAACATGTTTGGGATACATATGAGCGAAAATAACACAGTTTTTGTGGATAACCAAAGGTCACGCCGATATGGTCACTTTTGTTCCGAAAATTTCACGGAAAGCTTTTCGTGCACAAAGCTCCCATTATGACCTATAAACCATATAAACATGTTTGGGACACATTTGAGCGAAAATAACACATTTTTTGTGGATAAAGAAAGGTTACGCCGATATGGTCACTTTTGGTCTGAAAATTTCACGGATAGCTTTCTGCGCACAAAGCTCACATTATGACCTATAAACCATATAAACATGTTTGGGACACATTTGAGCGAAACTAACACAGTTTTTGTGGATAAACAAAGTTGACGCCGATATGGTGACTTTTGGTCCGAAAATTTCACGGAAAGCTTTCCGCGCAAAAAGCTCCAATTATGACCTATAAACCATATAAACATGTTTGGGACACATTTGAGCGAAAATAACACAGTTTTTGTGGATAAACAATGTTGACGCCGATATGGTCACTTTTGATCCGAAATTTTCACGGAAAGCTTTCCGCGCACAAAGCTCCCATTATGACCTATAAACCATATAAACATGTTTGGGACACATTTGAGCGAAAACAACACAGTTTTTGTGGATAAAGAAAGGTGACGCCGATATGGTCACCTTTGTTCCGAAAATTTCACGGAAAGCTTTTCACGTACAAAGCTCCCATTATGACCTATAAACCATATAAACATGTTTGGGACACATTTGAGCGAAAACAACACAGTTTTGGTGTATAAACAAAGGTGACGCCGATATGGGCACTTTTGGTCCGGAAATTTCACGGAAAGCTTTTCGCGCACAAAGCTCCCATTATGACCTATAAACCATATAAACATGTTTGGGACACATATGAGCGAAAACAATACAGTTTTTTTGGATAAAGAAAGGTGACGCCGATATGGTCACTTTTGTTCCTAAAATTTCACGGAAAGCTTTTCGCGCAGAAAGCTCACATTATGACCTATAAACCATATAAACATGTTAGGGACACATATGAGCGAAAATAACACAGTTTTTGTGGATAAAGAAGGGTGACGCCGATATGGTCACCTTTGTTCCGAAAATTTCACGGAAAGCTTTCTGCGCACAAAGCTCACATTATGACCTATAAACCATATAAACATGTTTGGGACACATTTGAGCGAAACTAACACAGTTTTTGTGGATAAACAAAGTTGACGCCGATATGGTCACTTTTGGTCCGAAAATTTCACGGAAAGATTTCCGCGCACAAAGCTCCAATTATGACCTATAAACCATATAAACATGTTTGAGACACATTTGAGCGAAAATAACACAGTTTTTGTGGATAAACAATGTTGACGCCGATGTGGCACTTTTGATCCGAAATTTTCACGGAAAGCTTTCCGCGCACAAAGCTCCCATTATGACCTATAAACCATATAAACATGTTTGGGACACATTTGAGCGAAAACAACACATTTTTTGTGGATAAAGAAAGGTTACGCCGATATGGTCACTTTTGGTCCGAAAATTTCACGGAAAGCTTTCTGAGCACAAAGCTCCCATTATGATCCCATAAACCATATAAAAATGTTTGGGACACATTTGAGCGAAAACAACACAGTTTTGGTGTATAAACAAAGGTGACGCCGATATGGTCACTTTTGGTCCGGAAATTTCACGGAAAGCTTTTCGCGCACAAAGCTCCCATTATGACCTATAAACCATATAAACATGTTTGGGACACATATGAGCGAAAATAACACAGTTTTTGTGGATAAAGAAGGGTGACGCCGATATGGTCACCTTTGTTCCGAAAATTTCACGGAAAGCTTTTCGCGCACAAAGCTCCTATTATGACCTATAAACCATATAAACATGTTTGGGACAAATTTGAGCGAAAACTACACAGTTTTCGTGGATAAAGAAAGGAGACGCCGATACGGTCACTTTTGGTCCGAAAATTTCACGGAAAGCTTTTCGTGCACAAAGCTCCCATTATGACCTATAAACCATATAAACATGTTTGGGACACATATGAGCGAAAATAACACAGTTTTTGTTGATAAACAAAGGTGACGCCGATATGGTCACTTTTGGTCCGAAAATTTCACGGAAAGCTTTCCGCGTACAAAGCTTCCATTATGACCTATAAACCATATAAACATGTTTGGGACACATATGAGCGAAAACAATACAGTTTTTTTGGATAAAGAAAGGTGACGCCGATATGGTCACTTTTGTTCCTAAAATTTCACGGAAAGCTTTTCGCGCAGAAAGCTCACATTATGACCTATAAACCATATAAACATGTTTGGGACACATTTGAGCGAAAATAACACATTTTTTGTGGATAAAGAAAGGTTACGCCGATACGGTCACTTTTGGTCCGAAAATTTCACGGAAAGCTTTTCGTGCACAAAGCTCCCATTATGACCTGTAAAACATATAAACATGTTTGGGACACATATGAGCGAAAATAACATAGTTTTTGTGGATAAACAAAGGTGACGCCGATATGGTCACTTTTGTTCCTAAAATCTCACGGAAAGCTTTTCGCGCAGAAAGCTCACATTATGACCTATAAACCATATAAACATGTTTGGGACACATTTGAGCGAATACAACACATTTTTTGTGGATAAAGAAAGGTTATGCCGATATGGTCACTTTTGGTCCGAAAATTTCACGGAAAGATTTCCGCGCACAAAGCTCCCATTATGATCCCATAAACCATATAAAAATGTTTGGGATACATTTGAGCGAAAACAACACAGTTTTGGTGTATAAACAAAGGTGACGCCGATATGGTCACTTTTGGTCCGGAAATTTCACGGAAAGCTTTTCGCGCACAAAGCTCACATTATGACCTATAAACCATATAAACATGTTTGGGACACATATGAGTGAAAATAACACAGTTTTTGTGGATAAAGAAAGGTGACGCCGATATGGTCACCTTTGTTCCGAAAATTTCACGGAAAGCTTTTCACGTACAAAGCTCCCATTATGACCTATAAACCATATAAACGTGTTTGGGACACATTTGAGCGAAAACTATACCGTTTTCGTGGATAAAGAAAGGTGACGCCGATACGGTCACTTTTGGTCCGAAAATTTCACGGAAAGCTTTTCGTGCACAAAGCTCCCATTATGACCTATAAACCATATAAACATGTTTGGGACACATATGAGCGAAAATAACACAGTTTTTGTGGATAAAGAAAGGTGACGCCGATATGGTCACCTTTGTTCCGAAAATTTTACGGAAAGCTTTTCACGTACAAAGCTCCCATTATGACCTATAAACCATATAAACATGTTTGGGACACATTTGAGCGAAAACTACACAGTTTTTGTGGATAAACAAAGGTGACGCCGATATGGTCACTTTTGGTCCGAAAATTTCACGGAAAGATTTCCGCGCACAAAGCTCCCATTATGATCCCATAAACCATATAAAAATGTTTGGGACACATTTGAGCGAAAACAACACAGTTTTGGTGGATAAAGAAAGGTGACGCCGATTTGGTCACTTTTGGTCCGAAAATTTCACGGAAAGCTGTTCGCGCACAAAGCTCTCATTATGACCTATAAACCACATAAACATGTTTGGGATGCATTTGAGCGAAAATAACACAGTTTTTGTGGATAAAGAAAGGTGACGCCGATATGGTCACCTTTGTTCCGAAAATTTAACGGAAAGCTTTTCACGTACAAAGCTCCCGTTATGACCTATAAACCATATAAACATGTTTGGGACACATTTGAGCGAAAACTACACAGTTTTCGTGGATAAAGAAAGGTGACGCCGATACGGTCACATTTGGTCCGAAAATTTCACGGAAAGCTTTTCATGCACAAAGCTCCCATTATGACCTATAAACCATATAAACATGTTTGGGACACATATGAGCGAAAATAACACGGTTTTTGGGGATAAACAAACGTGACGCCGATATGGTCACTTTTGGTCCGAAAATTTCACGGAAAGCTTTCCGCGCACAAAGCTCCCATTATGACCTATAAACCATATAAACATGTTTGGGACACATTTGAGCGAAAACAATACAGTTTTTGTGGATAAAGAAAGGTGACGCCGATATGGTCACTTTTGTTCCTAAAATTTCACGGAAAGCTTTTCGCGCAGAAAGCTCACATTATGACCTATAAACCATATAAACATGTTTGGGACACATTTGAGCGAAAACAACACATTTTTTGTGGATAAAGAAAGGTTACGCCGATACGGTCACTTTTGGTCCGAAAATTTCACGGAAAGCTTTTCGTGCACAAAGCTCCCATTATGACTTATAAACCATATAAACATGTTTGGGACACATATGAGCGAAAATAACATAGTTTTTGTGGATAAACAAAGGTGACGCCGATATGGTCACTTTTGGTCCGAAAATTTCACGGAAAGCTTTCCGCGCACAAAGCTCCCATTATGACCTATAAACCATATAAACATGTTTGGGACACATTTGAGCGAAAACAATGCAATTTTTGTGGATAAAGAAAGTTGACGCCGATATGGTCACTTTTGTTCCTAAAATTTCACGGAAAGCTTTTCGCGCAGAAAGCTCACATTATGACCTATAAACCATATAAACATGTTTGGGACACATTTGAGCGAAAACAACACATTTTTTGTGGATAAAGAAAGGTTATGCCGATATGGTCACTTTTGGTCCGAAAATTTCACGGAAAGATTTCCGCGCACAAAGCTCCCATTATGATCCCATAAACCATATAAAAATGTTTGGGATACATTTGAGCGAAAACAACACAGTTTTGGTGTATAAACAAAGGTGACGCCGATATGGTCACTTTTGGTCCGGAAATTTCACGGAAAGCTTTTCGCGCACAAATCTCACATTATGACCTATAAACCATATAAACATGTTTGGGACACATATGAGCGAAAATAACACAGTTTTTGTGGATAAAGAAAGGTGACGCCGATATGGTCACCTTTGTTCCGAAAATTTCACGGAAAGCTTTTCACGTACAAAGCTGCCATTATGACCTATAAACCATATAAACGTGTTTGGGACACATTTGAGCGAAAACTATACAGTTTTCGTGGATAAAGAAAGGTGACGCCGATACGGTCACTTTTGGTCCGAAAATTTCACGGAAAGCTTTTCGTGCACAAAGCTCCCATTATGACCTATAAACCATATAAACATGTTTGGGACACATATGAGCGAAAATAACACAGTTTTTGTGGATAAAGAAAGGTGACGCCGATATGGTCACCTTTGTTCCGAAAATTTTACGGAAAGCTTTTCACGTACAAAGCTCCCATTATGACCTATAAACCATATAAACATGTTTGGGACACATTTGAGCGAAAACTACACAGTTTTTGTGGATAAACAAAGGTGACGCCGATATGGTCACTTTTGGTCCGAAAATTTCACGGAAAGCTTTCCGCGTACAAAGCTTTCATTATGACCTATAAACCATATAAACATGTTCGGGACACATTTGAGCGAAAACAATACAGTTTTTTTGGATAAAGAAAGGTGACGCCGATATGGTCACTTTTGTTCCACGGAAAGCTTTTCGCGCAGAAAGCTCACATTATGACCTATAAACCATATAAACATGTTTGGGACACATTTGAGCGAAAACAACACATTTTTTGTGGATAAAGAAAGGTTACGCTGATATGGTCACTTTTGGTCTGAAAATTTCACGGAAAGCTTTCTGCGCACAAAGCTCACATTATGACCTATAAACCATATAAACATGTTTGGGACACATTTGAGCGAAAATAACACAGTTTTTGTGGATAAACAAAGTTGACGCCGATATGGTCACTTTTGGTCCGAAAATTTCACGGAAAGATTTCCGCGCACAAAGCTCCCATTATGATCCCATAAACCATATAAAAATGTTTGGGACACATTTGAGCGAAAACAACACAGTTTTGGTGTATAAACAAAGGTGACGCCGATATGGTTACTTTTGGTCCGAAAATTTCACGGAAAGCTTTTCGCGCACAAAGCTCCCATTATGACCTATAAACCATATAAACATGTTTGGGACACATATGAGCGAAAATAACACAGTTTTTGTGGATAAAGAAAGGTGACGCCGATATGGTCACCTTTGTTCCGAAAATTTCACGGAAAGCTTTTCACGTACAAAGGTCCCATTATGACCTATAAACCATATAAACATGTTTGGGACACATTTGAGCGAAAACTACACAGTTTTCGTGGATAAAGAAAGGTGACGCCGATACGGTCACTTTTGGTCCGAAAATTTCACGGAAAGCTTTTCGCGCACAAAGGTCCCATTATGACCTATAAACCATATAAACATGTTTGCGACACATTTGAGCGAAAACTACACAGTTTTCGTGGATAAAGAAAGGTGACGCCGATACGGTCACTTTTGGTCCAAAAATTTCACGGAAAGCTTTCCGCGCACAAAGCTCCCATTATGACCTATAAACCATATAAACATGTTTGGGACACATTTGAGCGAAAACAATACAGTTTTTGTGGATAAAGAAAGGTGACGCCGATATGGTAACTTTTGTTCCTAAAATTTCACGGAAAGCTTTTCGCGCAGAAAGCTCACATTATGACCTATAAACCATATAAACATGTTTGGGACACATTTGAGCGAAAACAACACATTTTTTGTGGATAAAGAAAGGTTACGCCGATATGGTCACTTTTGTTCCGAAAATTTCACGGAAAGCTTTTCGTGCAAAAAGCTCCCATTATGACCTATAAACCATATAAACATGTTTGGGATACATTTGCGCGAAAACAACACATTTTTTGTGGATAAAGAAAGGTTACGCCGATATGGTCACTTTTGGTCCGAAAATTTCACGGAATACTTTTCGTGCACAAAGCTCCCATTATGACCTATAAACCATATAAACATGTTTGGGACACATATGAGCGAAAATAACACAGTTTTTGTGGATAAACAAAGGTGACGCCGATATGGTCACTTTTGGTCCGAAAATTTCACGGAAAACTTTCCGCGCACAAAGCTCCATTATGACCTATAAACCATATAAACATGTTTGGGACACATTTGAGCGAAAACAACACATTTTTTGTGGATAAAGAAAGGTTACGCCGATATGGTCACTTTTGTTCCGAAAATTTCACGGAAAGCTTTTCGTGCAAAAAGCTCCCATTATGACCTATCAACCATATAAACATGTTTGGGATACATTTGAGCGAAAACAACACATTTTTTGTGGATAAAGAAAGGTTACGCCGATATGGTCACTTTTGGTCCGAAAATTTCACGGAAAGATTTCCGCGCACAAAGCTCACATTATGACCTATAAACCATATAAACATGTTTGGGACACATTTGAGCGAAAATAACACAGTTTTTGTGGATAAACAAAGGTGACGCCGATATGGTCACTTTTGGTCCGAAAATTTCACGGAAAGTTTTCCGCGCACAAAGCTCCCATTATGACCTATAAACCATATAAACATGTTTGGGACACATTTGAACGAAAACAACACAGTTTTTGTGGATAAAGAAAGGTGACGCCGATATGGTCACCTTTGTTCCGAAAATTTCACGGAAAGCTTTTCGCGTACAAAGCTCCCATTATGACCTATAAACCATATAAACATGTTTGGGAGACATTTGAGCGAAAACCACACAGTTTTGTAGATAAAGAAAGGTGACGCCGATACGGTCACTTTTGGTCTGAAAATTTCACGGAAAGCTTTTCGCGCACAAAGCTCCCATTATGAGCTATAAACCATATAAACATGTTTGGGATACATATGAGCGAAAATAACACAGTTTTTGTGGATAACCAAAGGTCACGCTGATATGGTCACTTTTGGTCCGAAAATTTCACGGAAAGCTTTCCGCGCACAAAGCTCCCATTATGACCTATAAACCATATAAACATGTTTGGGACACATTAGAGCGAAAGCGACACAGTTTTGATGGATAAAGAAAGGTGACGCCGATATGGTCACTTTTGTTCCTAAAATTTCACGGAAAGCTTTTCGCGCACAAAGCTCACATTATGACCTATAAACCATATAAACATGTTTGGGACACATTTGAGCGAAAACAACACATTTTTTGTGGATAAAGAAAGGTTACGCCGATATGGTCACTTTTGTTCCGAAAATTTCACGGAAAACTTTTCGTGCAAAAAGCTCTCATTATGACCTATAAACCATATAAACATGTTTGGGATACATTTGAGCGAAAACAACACATTTTTTGTGGATAAAGAAAGGTTACGCCGATATGGTCACTTTTGGTCCGAAAATTTCACGGAATACTTTTCGTGCACAAAGCTCCCATTATGACCTATAAACCATATAAACATGTTTGGGACACATATGAGCGAAAATAACACAGTTTTTGTGGATAAACAAAGGTGACGCCGATATGGTCACTTTTGGTCCGAAAATTTCACGGAAAGCTTTCCGCGCACAAAGCTCCCATTATGACCTATAAACCATATAAACATGTTTGGGACACATTTGAGCGAAAATAACACAGTTTTTGTGGATAAAGAAAGGTGACGCCGATATGGTCACTTTTGGTCCGAAAATTTCACGGAAAGCTTTCCGCGCACAAAGCTCCCATTATGACCTATAAACCATATAAACATGTTTGGGACACATTTGAGCGAAAACAACACAGTTTTTGTGGATAAAGAAAGGTGACGCCGATATGGTCACCTTTGTTCCGAAAATTTCACGGAAAGATTTTCGCGTACAAAGCTCCCATTATGACCTATAAACCATATAAACATGTTTGGGACACATTTGAGCGAAAACCACACAGTTTTGTAGATAAAGAAAGGTGACGCCGATACGGTCACTTTTGGTCTGAAAATTTCACGGAAAGCTTTTCGCGCACAAAGCTCCCATTATAACCTATAAACCATATAAACATGTTTGGGATACATATGAGCGAAAATAACACAGTTTTTGTTGATAAACAAAGGTCACGCTGATATGGTCACTTTTGGTCCGAAAATGTCACGGAATGCTTTCCGCGCACAAAGCTCCCATTATGACCCATAAACCATATAAACATGTTTGGGACACATTTGAGCGAAAGCGACACAGTTTTGATGGATAAAGAAAGGTGACGCCGATATGGTCACTTTTGTTCCTAAAATTTCACGGAAAGCTTTTCGCGCACAAAGCTCACATTATGACCTATAAACCATATAAACATGTTTGAGACACATTTGAGCGAAAACAACACATTTTTGTGGATAAAGAAAGGTTACGCCGATATGGTCACTTTTGTTCCGAAAATTTCACGGAAAACTTTTCGTGCAAAAAGCTCCCATTATGACTTATAAACCATATAAACATGTTTGGGATACATTTGAGCGAAAACAACACATTTTTTGTGGATAAAGAAAGGTTACGCCGATATGGTCACTTTTGGTCCGAAAATTTCACGGAATACTTTTCGTGCACAAAGCTCCCATTATGACCTATAAACCATATAAACATGTTTGGGACACATATGAGCGAAAATAACACAGTTTTTGTGGATAAACAAAGGTGACGCCGATATGGTCACTTTTGGTCCGAAAATTTCACGGAAAGCTTTCCGCGCACAAAGCTCCCATTATGACCTATAAACCATATAAACATGTTTGGGACACATTTGAACGAAAACAACACAGTTTTTGTGGATAAAGAAAGGTGACGCCGATATGGTCACCTTTGTTCCGAAAATTTCACGGAAAGCTTTTCGCGTACAAAGCTCCCATTATGACCTATAAACCATATAAACATGTTTGGGACACATTTGAGCGAAAACCACACAGTTTTGTAGATAAAGAAAGGTGACGCCGATACGGTCACTTTTGGTCTGAAAATATCACGGAAAGCTTTTCGCGCACAAAGCTCCCATTATGAGCTATAAACCATATAAACATGTTTGGGATACATATGAGCGAAAATAACACAGTTTTTGTGGATAACCAAAGGTCACGCTGATATGGTCACTTTTGGTCCGAAAATTTCACGGAAAGCTTTCCGCGCACAAAGCTCCCATTATGACCTATAAACCATATAAACATGTTTGGGACACATTAGAGCGAAAGCGACACAGTTTTGATGGATAAAGAAAGGTGACGCCGATATGGTCACTTTTGTTCCTAAAATTTCACGGAAAGCTTTTCGCGCACAAAGCTCACATTATGACCTATAAACCATATAAACATGTTTGGGACACATTTGAGCGAAAACAACACATTTTTTGTGGATAAAGAAAGGTTACGCCGATATGGTCACTCTTGGTCCGAAAATTTCACGGAAAGCTTTCTGCGCACAAAGCTCCCATTATGATCCCGTAAACCATATAAACATGTTTGGGACACATTTGAGCGAAAATAACACAGTTTTTGTGGATAAACAAAGGTGACGCCGATATGGTCACTTTTGGTCCGAAAATTTCACGGAAAGCTTTCCGCGCACAAAGCTCCCATTATGACCTATAAACCATATAAACATGTTTGGGACACATTTGAACGAAAACAACACAGTTTTTGTGGATAAAGAAAGGTGACGCCGATATGGTCACCTTTGTTCCGAAAATTTCACGGAAAGCTTTTCGCGTACAAAGCTCCCATTATGACCTATAAACCATATAAACATGTTTGGGAGACATTTGAGCGAAAACCACACAGTTTTGTAGATAAAGAAAGGTGACGCCGATACGGTCACTTTTGGTCTGAAAATTTCACGGAAAGCTTTTCGCGCACAAAGCTCACATTATGAGCTATTAACCATATAAACATGTTTGGGATACATATGAGCGAAAATAACACAGTTTTTGTGGATAACCAAAGGTCACGCTGATATGGTCACTTTTGGTCCGAAAATTTCACGGAAAGCTTTCCGCGCACAAAGCTCCCATTATGACCTATAAACCATATAAACATGTTTGGGACACATTAGAGCGAAAGAGACACAGTTTTGATGGATAAAGAAAGGTGACGCCGATATGGTCACTTTTGTTCCTAAAATTTCACGGAAAGCTTTTCGCGCACAAAGCTCACATTATGACCTATAAACCATATAAAAATGTTTGGGACACATTTGAGCGAAAACAACACATTTTTTGTGGATAAAGAAAGGTTACGCCGATATGGTCACTCTTGGTCCGAAAATTTCACGGAAAGCTTTCTGCGCACAAAGCTCCCATTATGATCCCGTAAACCATATAAACATGTTTGGGACACATTTGAGCGAAAATAACACAGTTTTTGTGGATAAACAAAGGTGACGCCGATATGGTCACTTTTGGTCCGAAAATTTCACGGAAAGCTTTCCGCGCACAAAGCTCACATTATGACCTATAAACCATATAAACATGTTTGGGACACATTTGAACGAAAACAACACAGTTTTTGTGGATAAAGAAAGGTGACGCCGATATGGTCACCTTTGTTCCGAAAATTTCACGGAAAGCTTTTCGCGTACAAAGCTCCCATTATGACCTATAAACCATATAAACATGTTTGGGACACATTTGAGCGAAAACCACACAGTTTTGTAGATAAAGAAAGGTGACGCCGATACGGTCACTTTTGGTCTGAAAATTTCACGGAAAGCTTTTCGCGCACAAAGCTCCCATTATGAGCTATAAACCATATAAACATGTTTGGGATACATATGAGCGAAAATAACACAGTTTTTGTGGATAACCAAAGGTCACGCTGATATGGTCACTTTTGGTCCGAAAATTTCACGGAAAGCTTTCCGGGCACAAAGCTCCCATTATGACCTATAAACCATATAAACATGTTTGGGACACATTAGAGCGAAAGCGACACAGTTTTGATGGATAAAGAAAGGTGACGCCGATATGGTCACTTTTGTTCCTAAAATTTCACGGAAAGCTTTTCGCGCACAAAGCTCACATTATGACCTATAAACCATATAAACATGTTTGGGACACATTTGAGCGAAAACAACACATTTTTTGTGGATAAAGAAAGGTTACGCCGATATGGTCACTTTTGGTCCGAAAATTTCACGGAAAGCTTTCTGCGCACAAAGCTCCCATTATGATCCCGTAAACCATATAAACATGTTTGGGACACATTTGAGCGAAAATAACACAGTTTTTGTGGATAAACAAAGGTGACGCCGATATGGTCACTTTTGGTCCGAAAATTTCACGGAAAGCTTTCCGCGCACAAAGCTCCCATTATGACCTATAAACCATATAAACATGTTTGGGACACATTTGAACGAAAACAACACAGTTTTTGTGGATAAAGAAAGGTGACGCCGATATGGTCACCTTTGTTCCGAAAATTTCACGGAAAGCTTTTCGCGTACAAAGCTCCCATTATGACCTATAAACCATATAAACATGTTTGGGAGACATTTGAGCGAAAACCACACAGTTTTGTAGATAAAGAAAGGTGACGCCGATACGGTCACTTTTGGTCTGAAAATTTCACGGAAAGCTTTTCGCGCACAAAGCTCCCATTATGAGCTATAAACCATATAAACATGTTTGGGATACATATGAGCGAAAATAACACAGTTTTTGTGGATAACCAAAGGTCACGCTGATATGGTCACTTTTGGTCCGAAAATTTCACGGAAAGCTTTCCGCGCACAAAGCTCCCATTATGACCTATAAACCATATAAACATGTTTGGGACACATTAGAGCGAAAGCGACACAGTTTTGATGGATAAAGAAAGGTGACGCCGATATGGTCACTTTTGTTCCTAAAATTTCACGGAAAGCTTTTCGCGCACAAAGCTCACATTATGACCTATAAACCATATAAACATGTTTGGGACACATTTGAGCGAAAACAACACATTTTTTGTGGATAAAGAAAGGTTACGCCGATATGGTCACTTTTGTTCCGAAAATTTCACGGAAAACTTTTCGTGCAAAAAGCTCCCATTATGACCTATAAACCATATAAACATGTTTGGGATACATTTGAGCGAAAACAACACATTTTTTTAGGATAAAGAAAGGTTACGCCGATATGGTCACTTTTGGTCCGAAAATTTCACGGAATACTTTTCGTGCACAAAGCTCCCATTATGACCTATAAACCATATAAACATGTTTGGGACACATATGAGCGAAAATAACACAGTTTTTGTGGATAAACAAAGGTGACGCCGATATGGTCACTTTTGGTCCGAAAATTTCACGGAAAGCTTTCCGCGCACAAAGCTCCCATTATGACCTATAAACCATATAAACATGTTTGGGACACATTTGAGCGAAAATAACACAGTTTTTGTGGATAAACAAAGGTGACGCCGATATGGTCACTTTTGGTCCGAAAATTTCACGGAAAGCTTTCCGCGCACAAAGCTCCCATTATGACCTATAAACCATATAAACATGTTTGGGACACATTTGAGCGAAAACAACACAGTTTTTGTGGATAAAGAAAGGTGACGCCGATATGGTCACCTTTGTTCCGAAAATTTCACGGAAAGATTTTCGCGTACAAAGCTCCCATTATGACCTATAAACCATATAAACATGTTTGGGACACATTTGAGCGAAAACCACACAGTTTTGTAGATAAAGAAAGGTGACGCCGATACGGTCACTTTTGGTCTGAAAATTTCACGGAAAGCTTTTCGCGCACAAAGCTCCCTTTATAACCTATAAACCATATAAACATGTTTGGGATACATATGAGCGAAAATAACACAGTTTTTGTTGATAAACAAAGGTCACGCTGATATGGTCACTTTTGGTCCGAAAATGTCACGGAAAGCTTTCCGCGCAGAAAGCTCCCATTATGACCTATAAACCATATAAACATGTTTGGGACACATTTGAGCGAAAGCGACACAGTTTTGATGGATAAAGAAAGGTGACGCCGATATGGTCACTTTTGTTCCTAAAATTTCACGGAAAGCTTTTCGCGCACAAAGCTCACATTATGACCTATAAACCATATAAACATGTTTGAGACACATTTGAGCGAAAACAACACATTTTTTGTGGATAAAGAAAGGTTACGCCGATATGGTCACTTTTGTTCCGAAAATTTCACGGAAAACTTTTCGTGCAAAAAGCTCCCATTATGACCTATAAACCATATAAACATGTTTGGGATACATTTGAGCGAAAACAACACATTTTTTGTGGATAAAGAAAGGTTACGCCGATATGGTCACTTTTGGTCCGAAAATTTCACGGAATACTTTTCGTGCACAAAGCTCCCATTATGACCTATAAACCATATAAACATGTTTGGGACACATATGAGCGAAAATAACACAGTTTTTGTGGATAAACAAAGGTGACGCCGATATGGTCACTTTTGGTCCGAAAATTTCACGGAAAGCTTTCCGCGCACAAAGCTCCCATTATGACCTATAAACCATATAAACATGTTTGGGACACATTTGAACGAAAACAACACAGTTTTTGTGGATAAAGAAAGGTGACGCCGATGTGGTCACCTTTGTTCCGAAAATTTCACGGAAAGCTTTTCGCGTACAAAGCTCCCATTATGACCTATAAACCATATAAACATGTTTGGGACACATTTGAGCGAAAACCACACAGTTTTGTAGATAAAGAAAGGTGACGCCGATACGGTCACTTTTGGTCTGAAAATTTCACGGAAAGCTTTTCGCGCACAAAGCTCCCATTATGAGTTATAAACCATATAAACATGTTTGGGATACATATGAGCGAAAATAACACAGTTTTTGTGGATAACCAAAGGTCACGCTGATATGGTCACTTTTGGTCCGAAAATTTCACGGAAAGCTTTCCGCGCACAAAGCTCCCATTATGACCTATAAACCATATAAACATGTTTGGGACACATTAGAGCGAAAGCGACACAGTTTTGATGGATAAAGAAAGGTGACGCCGATATGGTCACTTTTGTTCCTAAAATTTCACGGAAAGCTTGTCGCGCACAAAGCTCACATTATGACCTATAAACCATATAAACATGTTTGGGACACATTTGAGCGAAAACAACACATTTTTTGTGGATAAAGAAAGGTTACGCCGATATGGTCACTTTTGGTCCGAAAATTTCACGGAAAGCTTTCTGCGCACAAAGCTCCCATTATGATCCCGTAAACCATATAAACATGTTTGGGACACATTTGAGCGAAAATAACACAGTTTTTGTGGATAAACAAAGGTGACGCCGATATGGTCACTTTTGGTCCGAAAATTTCACGGAAAGCTTTCCGCGCACAAAGCTCCCATTATGACCTATAAACCATATAAACATGTTTGGGACACATTTGAGCGAAAATAACACAGTTTTTGTGGATAAACAAAGGTGACGCCGATATGGTCACTTTTGGTCCGAAAATTTCACGGAAAGCTTTCCGCGCACAAAGCTCCCATTATGACCTATAAACCATATAAACATGTTTGGGATACATTTGAGCGAAAACAACACAGTTTTTGTGGATAAAGAAAGGTGACGCCGATATGGTCACCTTTGTTCCGAAAATTTCACGGAAAGATTTTCGCGTACAAAGCTCCCATTATGACCTATAAACCATATAAACATGTTTGGGACACATTTGAGCGAAAACCACACAGTTTTGTAGATAAAGAAAGGTGACGCCGATACGGTCACTTTTGGTCTGAAAATTTCACGGAAAGCTTTTCGCGCACAAAGCTCACATTATAACCTATAAACCATATAAACATGTTTGGGATACATATGAGCGAAAATAACACAGTTTTTGTTGATAAACAAAGGTCACGCTGATATGGTCACTTTTGGTCCGAAAATGTCACGGAAAGCTTTCCGCGCACAAAGCTCCCATTATGACCTATAAACCATATAAACATGTTTGGGACACATTTGAGCGAAAGCGACACAGTTTTGATGGATAAAGAAAGGTGACGCCGATATGGTCACTTTTGTTCCTAAAATTTCACGGAAAGCTTTTCGCGCACAAAGCTCACATTATGACCTATAAACCATATAAACATGTTTGAGACACATTTGAGCGAAAACAACACATTTTTTGTGGATAAAGAAAGGTTACGCCGATATGGTCACTTTTGTTCCGAAAATTTCACGGAAAACTTTTCGTGCAAATAGCTCCCATTATGACCTATAAACCATATAAACATGTTTGGGATACATTTGAGCGAAAACAACACATTTTTTGTGGATAAAGAAAGGTTACGCCGATATGGTCACTTTTGGTCCGAAAATTTCACGGAATACTTTTCATGCACAAAGCTCCCATTATGACCTATAAACCATATAAACATGTTTGGGACACATATGAGCGAAAATAACACAGTTTTTGTGGATAAACAAAGGTGACGCCGATATGGTCACTTTTGGTCCGAAAATTTCACGGAAAGCTTTCCGCGCACAAAGCTCCCATTATGACCTATAAACCATATAAACATGTTTGGGACACATTTGAACGAAAACAACACAGTTTTTGTGGATAAAGAAAGGTGACGCCGATGTGGTCACCTTTGTTCCGAAAATTTCACGGAAAGCTTTTCGCGTACAAAGCTCCCATTATGACCTATAAACCATATAAACATGTTTGGGACACATTTGAGCGAAAACCACACAGTTTTGTAGATAAAGAAAGGTGACGCCGATACGGTCACTTTTGGTCTGAAAATTTCACGGAAAGCTTTTCGCGCACAAAGCTCCCATTATGAGTTATAAACCATATAAACATGTTTGGGATACATATGAGCGAAAATAACACAGTTTTTGTGGATAACCAAAGGTCACGCTGATATGGTCACTTTTGGTCCGAAAATTTCACGGAAAGCTTTCCGCGCACAAAGCTCCCATTATGACCTATAAACCATATAAACATGTTTGGGACACATTAGAGCGAAAGCGACACAGTTTTGATGGATAAAGAAAGGTGACGCCGATATGGTCACTTTTGTTCCTAAAATTTCACGGAAAGCTTGTCGCGCACAAAGCTCACATTATGACCTATAAACCATATAAACATGTTTGGGACACATTTGAGCGAAAACAACACATTTTTTGTGGATAAAGAAAGGTTACGCCGATATGGTCACTTTTGGTCCGAAAATTTCACGGAAAGCTTTCTGCGCACAAAGCTCCCATTATGATCCCGTAAACCATATAAACATGTTTGGGACACATTTGAGCGAAAATAACACAGTTTTTGTGGATAAACAAAGGTGACGCCGATATGGTCACTTTTGGTCCGAAAATTTCACGGAAAGCTTTCCGCGCACAAAGCTCCCATTATGACCTATAAACCATATAAACATGTTTGGGACACATTTGAGCGAAAATAACACAGTTTTTGTGGATAAACAAAGGTGACGCCGATATGGTCACTTTTGGTCCGAAAATTTCACGGAAAGCTTTCCGCGCACAAAGCTCCCATTATGACCTATAAACCATATAAACATGTTTGGGATACATTTGAGCGAAAACAACACAGTTTTTGTGGATAAAGAAAGGTGACGCCGATATGGTCACCTTTGTTCCGAAAATTTCACGGAAAGATTTTCGCGTACAAAGCTCCCATTATGACCTATAAACCATATAAACATGTTTGGGACACATTTGAGCGAAAACCACACAGTTTTGTAGATAAAGAAAGGTGACGCCGATACGGTCACTTTTGGTCTGAAAATTTCACGGAAAGCTTTTCGCGCACAAAGCTCACATTATAACCTATAAACCATATAAACATGTTTGGGATACATATGAGCGAAAATAACACAGTTTTTGTTGATAAACAAAGGTCACGCTGATATGGTCACTTTTGGTCCGAAAATGTCACGGAAAGCTTTCCGCGCACAAAGCTCCCATTATGACCTATAAACCATATAAACATGTTTGGGACACATTTGAGCGAAAGCGACACAGTTTTGATGGATAAAGAAAGGTGACGCCGATATGGTCACTTTTGTTCCTAAAATTTCACGGAAAGCTTTTCGCGCACAAAGCTCACATTATGACCTATAAACCATATAAACATGTTTGAGACACATTTGAGCGAAAACAACACATTTTTTGTGGATAAAGAAAGGTTACGCCGATATGGTCACTTTTGTTCCGAAAATTTCACGGAAAACTTTTCGTGCAAATAGCTCCCATTATGACCTATAAACCATATAAACATGTTTGGGATACATTTGAGCGAAAACAACACATTTTTTGTGGATAAAGAAAGGTTACGCCGATATGGTCACTTTTGGTCCGAAAATTTCACGGAATACTTTTCATGCACAAAGCTCCCATTATGACCTATAAACCATATAAACATGTTTGGGACACATATGAGCGAAAATAACACAGTTTTTGTGGATAAACAAAGGTGACGCCGATATGGTCACTTTTGGTCCGAAAATTTCACGGAAAGCTTTCCGCGCACAAAGCTCCCATTATGACCTATAAACCATATAAACATGTTTGGGACACATTTGAACGAAAACAACACAGTTTTTGTGGATAAAGAAAGGTGACGCCGATATGGTCACCTTTGTTCCGAAAATTTCACGGAAAGCTTTTCGCGTACAAAGCTCCCATTATGACCTATAAACCATATAAACATGTTTGGGACACATTTGAGCGAAAACCACACAGTTTTGTAGATAAAGAAAGGTGACGCCGATACGGTCACTTTTGGTCTGAAAATTTCACGGAAAGCTTTTCGCGCACAAAGCTCCCATTATGAGGTATAAACCATATAAACATGTTTGGGATACATATGAGCGAAAATAACACAGTTTTTGTGGATAACCAAAGGTCACGCTGATATGGTCACTTTTGGTCCGAAAATTTCACGGAAAGCTTTCCGCGCACAAAGCTCCCATTATGACCTATAAACCATATAAACATGTTTGGGACACATTAGAGCGAAAGCGACACAGTTTTGATGGATAAAGAAAGGTGACGCCGATATGGTCACTTTTGTTCCTAAAATTTCACGGAAAGCTTTTCGCGCACAAAGCTCACATTATGACCTATAAACCATATAAACATGTTTGGGACACATTTGAGCGAAAACAACACATTTTTTGTGGATAAAGAAAGGTTACGCCGATATGGTCACTTTTGTTCCGAAAATTTCACGGAAAACTTTTCGTGCAAAAAGCTCCCATTATGACCTATAAACCATATAAACATGTTTGGGATACATTTGAGCGAAAACAACACATTTTTTGTGGATAAAGAAAGGTTACGCCGATATGGTCACTTTTGGTCCGAAAATTTCACGGAATACTTTTCGTGCACAAAGCTCCCATTATGACCTATAAACCATATAAACATGTTTGGGACACATATGAGCGAAAATAACACAGTTTTTTGGATAAACAAAGGTGACGCCAATATGGTCACTTTTGGTCCGAAAATTTCACGGAAAGCTTTCCGCGCACAAAGCTCCCATTATGACCTATAAACCATATAAACATGTTTGGGACACATTTGAGCGAAAATAACACAGTTTTTGTGGATAAACAAAGGTGACGCCGATATGGTCACTTTTGGTCCGAAAATTTCACGGAAAGCTTTCCGCGCACAAAGCTCCCATTATGACCTATAAACCATATAAACATGTTTGGGACACATTTGAGCGAAAACAACACAGTTTTTGTGGATAAAGAAAGGTGACGCCGATATGGTCACCTTTGTTCCGAAAATTTCACGGAAAGAATTTCGCGTACAAAGCTCCCATTATGACCTATAAACCATATAAACATGTTTGGGACACATTTGAGCGAAAACCACACAGTTTTGTAGATAAAGAAAGGTGACGCCGATACGGTCACTTTTGGTCTGAAAATTTCACGGAAAGCTTTTCGCGCACAAAGCTCCCATTATAACCTATAAACCATATAAACATGTTTGGGATACATATGAGCGAAAATAACACAGTTTTTGTTGATAAACAAAGGTCACGCTGATATGGTCACTTTTGGTCCGAAAATGTCACGGAAAGCTTTCCGCGCACAAAGCTCACATTATGACCTATAAACCATATAAACATGTTTGGGACACATTTGAGCGAAAGCGACACAGTTTTGATGGATAAAGAAAGGTGACGCCGATATGGTCACTTTTGTTCCTAAAATTTCACGGAAAGCTTTTCGCGCACAAAGCTCACATTATGACCTATAAACCATATAAACATGTTTGAGACACATTTGAGCGAAAACAACACATTTTTTGTGGATAAAGAAAGGTTACGCCGATATGGTCACTTTTGTTCCGAAAATTTCACGGAAAACTTTTCGTGCAAAAAGCTCCCATTATGACCTATAAACCATATAAACATGTTTGGGATACATTTGAGCGAAAACAACACATTTTTTGTGGATAAAGAAAGGTTACGCCGATATGGTCACTTTTGGTCCGAAAATTTCACGGAATACTTTTCGTGCACAAAGCTCCCATTATGACCTATAAACCATATAAACATGTTTGGGACACATATGAGCGAAAATAACACAGTTTTTGTGGATAAACAAAGGTGACGCCGATATGGTCACTTTTGGTCCGAAAATTTCACGGAAAGCTTTCCGCGCACAAAGCTCCCATTATGACCTATAAACCATATAAACATGTTTGGGACACATTTGAACGAAAACAACACAGTTTTTGTGGATAAAGAAAGGTGACGCCGATATGGTCACCTTTGTTCCGAAAATTTCACGGAAAGCTTTTCGCGTACAAAGCTCCCATTATGACCTATAAACCATATAAACATGTTTGGGACACATTTGAGCGAAAACCACACAGTTTTGTAGATAAAGAAAGGTGACGCCGATACGGTCACTTTTGGTCTGAAAATTTCACGGAAAGCTTTTCGCGCACAAAGCTCCCATTATGAGCTATAAACCATATAAACATGTTTGGGATACATATGAGCGAAAATAACACAGTTTTTGTGGATAACCAAAGGTCACGCTGATATGGTCACTTTTGGTCCGAAAATTTCACGGAAAGCTTTCCGCGCACAAAGCTCCCATTATGACCTATAAACCATATAAACATGTTTGGGACACATTAGAGCGAAAGCGACACAGTTTTGATGGATAAAGAAAGGTGACGCCGATATGGTCACTTTTGTTCCTAAAATTTCACGGAAAGCTTTTCGCGCACAAAGCTCACATTATGACCTATAAACCATATAAACATTTTTGGGACACATTTGAGCGAAAACAACACATTTTTTGTGGATAAAGAAAGGTTACGCCGATATGGTCACTTTTGTTCCGAAAATTTCACGGAAAACTTTTCGTGCAAAAAGCTCCCATTATGACCTATAAACCATATAAACATGTTTGGGATACATTTGAGCGAAAACAACACATTTTTTGTGGATAAAGAAAGGTTACGCCGATATGGTCACTTTTGGTCCGAAAATTTCACGGAATACTTTTCGTGCGCAAAGCTCCCATTATGACCTATAAACCATATAAACATGTTTGGGACACATATGAGCGAAAATAACACAGTTTTTGTGGATAAACAAAGGTGACGCCGATATGGTCACTTTTGGTCCGAAAATTTCACGGAAAGCTTTCCGCGCACAAAGCTCATATTATGACCTATAAACCATATAAACATGTTTGGGACACATTTGAGCGAAAATAACACAGTTTTTGTGGATAAACAAAGGTGACGCCGATATGGTCACTTTTGGTCCGAAAATTTCACGGAAAGCTTTCCGCGCACAAAGCTCCCATTATGACCTATAAACCATATAAACATGTTTGGGACACATTTGAGCGAAAACAACACAGTTTTTGTGGATAAAGAAAGGTGACGCCGATACGGTCACTTTTGGTCTGAAAATTTCACGGAAAGCTTTTCGCGCACAAAGCTCCCATTATAACCTATAAACCATATAAACATGTTTGGGATACATATGAGCGAAAATAACACAGTTTTTGTTGATAAACAAAGGTCACGCTGATATGGTCACTTTTGGTCCGAAAATGTCACGGAAAGCTTTCCGCGCACAAAGCTCCCATTATGAACTATAAACCATATAAACATGTTTGGTACACATTTGAGCGAAAGCGACACAGTTTTGATGGATAAAGAAAGGTGACGCCGATTTGGTCACTTTTGTTCCTAAAATTTCACGGAAAGCTTTTCGCGCACAAAGCTCACATTATGACCTATAAGCCATATAAACATGTTTGAGACACATTTGAGCGAAAACAACACATTTTTTGTGGATAAAGAAAGGTTACGCCGATATGGTCACTTTTGTTCCGAAAATTTCACGGAAAACTTTTCGTGCAAAAAGCTCCCATTATGACCTATAAACCATATAAACATGTTTGGGATACATTTGAGCGAAAACAACACATTTTTTGTGGATAAAGAAAGGTTACGCCGATATGGTCACTTTTGGTCCGAAAATTTCACGGAATACTTTTCGTGCACAAAGCTCCCATTATGACCTATAAACCATATAAACATGTTTGGGACACATATGAGCGAAAATAACACAGTTTTTGTGGATAAACAAAGGTGACGCCGATATGGTCACTTTTGGTCCGAAAATTTCACGGAAAGCTTTCCGCGCACAAAGCTCCCATTATGACCTATAAACCATATAAACATGTTTGGGACACATTTGAGCGAAAACAATACAGTTTTTCTGGATAAAGAAAGGTGACGCCGATATGGTCACTTTTGTTCCTAAAATATCACGGAAAGCTTTTCGCGCAGAAAGCTCACATTATGACCTATAAACCATATAAACATGTTTGGGACACATTTGAGCGAAAACAACACATTTTTTGTGGATAAAGAAAGGTTACGCCGATATGGTCACTTTTGTTCTGAAAATTTCCCGGAAAGCTTTTCCTGCAAAAAGCTCCCATTATGACCTATAAACCATATAAACATGTTTGGGATACATTTGAGCGAAAACAACACATTTTTTGTGGATAAAGAAAGGTTACGCCGATATGGTCACTTTTGGTCCGAAAATTTCACGAAAAACTTTTCGTGCACAAAGCTCCCATTATGACCTATAAACCATATAAACATGTTTGGGACACATATGAGCGAAAATAACACAGTTTTTGTGGATAAACAAAGGTGACGCCGATATGGTCACTTTTGGTCCGAAAATTTCACGGAAAGCTTTCCGCGCACAAAGCTCCCATTATGACCTATAAACCATATAAACATGTTTGGGACACATTTGAGCGAAAACAATACAGTTTTTGTGGATAAAGAAAGGTGACGCCGATATGGTCACTTTTGTTCCTAAAATTTCAGGGAAAGCTTTTCGCGCAGAAAGCTCACATTATGACCTATAAACCATATAAACATGTTTGGGACACATTTGAGCGAAAACAACACATTTTTTGTGGATAAAGAAAGGTTACGCCGATATGGTCACTTTTGTTCCGAAAATTTCACGGAAAGCTTTTCGTGCAAAAAGCTCCCATTATGACCTATAAACCATATAAACATGTTTGGGATACATTTGAGCGAAAACAACACATTTTTTGTGGATAAAGAAAGGTTACGCCGATATGGTCACTTTTGGTCAGAAAATTTCACGGAAAGATTTCCGCGCACAAAGCTCCCATTATGACCTATAAACCATATAAACATGTTTGGTACACATTTGAGCGAAAATAACACAGTTTTTGTGGATAAACAAACGTGACGCCGATATGGTCACTTTTGGTCCGAAAATTTCACGGAAAGCTTTCCGCGCACAAAGCTCCCATTATGACCTATAAACCATATAAACATGTTTGGGACACATTTGAGCGAAAACAACACAGTTTTTGTGGATAAAGAAAGGTGACGCCGATATGGTCACCTTTGTTCCGAAAATTTCAAGGAAAGCTTTTCGCGTACAAAGCTCCCATTATGACTTATAAACCATATAAACATGTTTGGGATACATTTGAGCGAAAACCACACAGTTTTTGTAGATAAAGAAAGGTGACGCCGATACGGTCACTTTTGGTCTGAAAATTTCACGGAAAGCTTTTCGCGCACAAAGCTCACATTATGACCTATAAACCATATAAACATGTTTGGGATACATATGAGCGAAAATAACACAGTTTTTGTGGATAAACAAAGGTCACGCTGATATGGTCACTTTTGGTCCGAAAATTTCACGGAAAGCTTTCCGCGCACAAAGCTCCCATTATGACCTATAAACCATATAAACATGTTTGGGACACATTTGAGCGAAAGCGACACAGTTTTGATGGATAAAGAAAGGTGACGCCGATATGGTCACTTTTGTTCCTAAAATTTCACGGAAAGCTTTTCGCGCACAAAGCTCACATTATGACCTATAAACCATATAAACATGTTTGGGACACATTTGAGCGAAAGCGACACAGTTTTGATGGATAAAGAAAGGTGACGCCGATATGGTCACCTTTGTTCCGAAAATTTCACGGAAAGCTTTTCACGTACAAAGCTCCCATTATGACCTATAAACCATATAAACATGTTTGGGACACAATTGAGCGAAAACTACACAGTTTTCGTGGATAAAGAAAGGTGACGCTGATACGGTCACTTTTGGTCCGAAAATTTCACGGAAAGCTTTTCGTGCACAAAGCTCCCATTATGACCTATAAACCATATAAACATGTTTGGGACACATATGAGCGAAAATAACACGGTTTTTTGTGGATAAACAAAGGTGACGCCGATATGGTCACTTTTGGTCCGAAAATTTCACGGAAAGCTTTCCACGCACAAAGCTCCCATTATGACCTATAAACCATATAAACATGTTTGGGACACATTTGAGCGAAAACAATACAGTTTTTGTGGATAAAGAAAGGTGACGCCGATATTGTCACTTTTGTTCCTAAAATTTCACGGAAAGCTTTTCGCGCAGAAAGCTCACATTATGACCTATAAACCATATAAACATGTTTGGGACACATTTGAGCGAAAACAACACATTTTTTGTGGATCAAGAAAGGTTACGCCGATATGGTCACTTTTGTTCCGAAAATTTCACGGAAAGCTTTTCGTGCAAAAAGCTCCCATTATGACCTATAAACCATATAAACATGTTTGGGACACATTTGAGCGAAAATAACACAGTTTTTGTGGATAAACAAAGGTGACGCCGATATGGTAACTTTTGGTCCGAAAATTTCACGGAAAGCTTTCCGCGCACAAAGCTCCCATTATGACCTATAAACCATATAAACATGTTTGGGATGCATTTGAGCGAAAATAACACAGTTTTAGTGGATAAAGAAGGGTGACGCCGATATGGTCACTTTGGTCCGGAAATTTCACAGAAAGCTTTTCGCGCACAAAGCTCCCATAATGTCCTATAAACCATATAAACATGTTTGGGACACATTTGAGCGAAAATAACACAGTTTTTGTGGATAAACAAAGGTGACGCCGATATGGTCACTTTTGGTCCGAAAATTTCACGGAAAGCTTTCCGCGCACAAAGCTCCCATTATGACCTATAAACCATATAAACATGTTTGGGACACATTTGAGCGAAAACAACACAGTTTTTGTGGATAAAGAAAGGTGACGCCGATATGGTCACCTTTTTTCCGAAAATTTCACGGAAAGCTTTTCGCGTACAAAGCTCCCATTATGACCTATAAACCATATAAACATGTTTGGGACACATTTGAGCGAAAACCACACAGTTTTTGTGGATAAAGAAAGGTGACGCCGATACGGTCACTTTTGGTCCGAAAATTTCACGGAAAGTTTTACGCGCACAAAGCTCCCATTATGATCCCATAAACCATATAAACATGTTTGTGTCACATTTGAGCGAAAACCACGCAGTTTTTGTGGATAAAGAAAGGTGACGCCGATATGGTCACCTTTGTTCCGAAAATTTCACGGAAAGCTTTTCATGTACAAAGCTCCCATTATGACCTATAAACCATATAAACATGTTTGGGACACATTTGAGCGAAAACTACACAGTTTTCGTGGATAAAGAAAGGTGACGCTGATACGGTCACTTTTGGTCCGAAAATTTCACGGAAAGCTTTTCGTGCACAAAGCTCCCATTATGACCTATAAACCATATAAACATGTTTGGGACACATATGAGCGAAAATAACATAGTTTTTGTGGATAAACAAAGGTGACGCCGATATGGTCACTTTTGGTCCGAAAATTTCACGGAAAGCTTTCCACGCACAAAGCTCCCATTATGACCTATAAACCATATAAACATGTTTGGGACACATTTGAGCGAAAACAATACAGTTTTTGTGGATAAAGAAAGGTGACGCCGATATTGTCACTTTTGTTCCTAATATTTCACGGAAAGCTTTTCGCGCAGAAAGCTCACATTATGACCTATAAACCATATAAACATGTTTGGGACACATTTGAGCGAAAACAACACATTTTTTGTGGATCAAGAAAGGTTACGCCGATATGGTCACTTTTGTTCCGAAAATTTCACGGAAAGCTTTTCGTGCAAAAAGCTCCCATTATGACCTATAAACCATATAAACATGTTTGGGACACATTTGAGCGAAAATAACACAGTTTTTGTGGATAAACAAAGGTGACGCCGATATGGTCACTTTTGGTCCGAAAATTTCACGGAAAGCTTTCCGCGCACAAAGCTCCCATTATGACCTATAAACCATATAAACATGTTTGGGACACATTTGAGCGAAAACAACACAGTTTTTGTGGATAAAGAAAGGTGACGCCGATATGGTCACCTTTGTTCCGAAAATTTCACGGAAAGCTTACAAAGCTCCCATTATGACCTATAAACCATATAACCATGTTTGGGACACATTTGAGCGAAAACCACACAGTTTTTGTGGATAAAGAAAGGTGACGCCGATACGGTCACTTTTGGTCCGAAAATTTCACGGAAAGCTTTTCGCGCACAAAGTTCCCATTATGACCTATAAACCATATAAACATGTTTGGAATACATATGAGCGAAAATAACACAGTTTTTGTGGATAAACAAAGGTGACGCTGATATGGTCACTTTTGGTCCGAAAATTTCACGGAAAGCTTTCCGCGCACAAAGCTCCCATTATGACCTATAAACCATATAAACATGTTTGGGACACATTTGAGCGAAAGCGACACAGTTTTGATGGATAAAGAAAGTTGACGCCGATATGGTCACTTTTGTTCCTAAAATTTCACGGAAAGCTTTTCGCGCACAAAGCTCACATTATGACCTATAAGCCATATAAACATGTTTGGGACACATTTGAGCGAAAACAACACAGTTTTTGTGGATAAAGAAAGGTTACGCCGATATTGTCACTTTTGGTCCGAAAATTTCACGGAAAGTTTTACGCGCACAAAGCTCCCATTATGATCCCATAAACCATATAAACATGTTTGTGTCACATTTGAGCGAAAACCACGCAGTTTTTGTGGATAAAGAAAGGTGACGCCGATATGGTCACCTTTGTTCCGAAAATTTCACGGAAAGCTTTTCACGTACAAAGCTCCCATTATGACCTATAAACCATATAAACATGTTTGGGACACATTTGAGCGAAAACTACACAGTTTTCGTGGATAAAGAAAGGTGACGCTGATACGGTCACTTTTGGTCCGAAAATTTCACGGAAAGCTTTTCGTGCACAAAGCTCCCATTATGACCTATAAACCATATAAACATGTTTGGGACACATATGAGCGAAAATAACATAGTTTTTGTGGATAAACAAAGGTGACGCCGATATGGTCACTTTTGGTCCGAAAATTTCACGGAAAGCTTTCCACGCACAAAGCTCCCATTATGACCTATAAACCATATAAACATGTTTGGGACACATTTGAGCGAAAACAATACAGTTTTTGTGGATAAAGAAAGGTGACGCCGATATTGTCACTTTTGTTCCTAAAATTTCACGGAAAGCTTTTCGCGCAGAAAGCTCACATTATGACCTATAAACCATATAAACATGTTTGGGACACATTTGAGCGAAAACAACACATTTTTTGTGGATCAAGAAAGGTTACGCCGATATGGTCACTTTTGTTCCGAAAATTTCACGGAAAGCTTTTCGTGCAAAAAGCTCCCATTATGACCTATAAACCATATAAACATGTTTGGGACACATTTGAGCGAAAATAACACAGTTTTTGTGGATAAACAAAGGTGACGCCGATATGGTCACTTTTGGTCCGAAAATTTCACGGAAAGCTTTCCGCGCACAAAGCTCCCATTATGACCTATAAACCATATAAACATGTTTGGGACACATTTGAGCGAAAACAACACAGTTTTTGTGGATAAAGAAAGGTGACGCCGATATGGTCACCTTTGTTCCGAAAATTTCACGGAAAGCTTACAAAGCTCCCATTATGACCTATAAACCATATAAACATGTTTGGGACACATTTGAGCGAAAACCACACAGTTTTTGTGGATAAAGAAAGGTGACGCCGATACGGTCACTTTTGGTCCGAAAATTTCACGGAAAGCTTTTCGCGCACAAAGTTCCCATTATGACCTATAAACCATATAAACATGTTTGGAATACATATGAGCGAAAATAACACAGTTTTTGTGGATAAACAAAGGTGACGCTGATATGGTCACTTTTGGTCCGAAAATTTCACGGAAAGCTTTCCGCGCACAAAGCTCCCATTATGACCTATAAACCATATAAACATGTTTGGGACACATTTGAGCGAAAGCGACACAGTTTTGATGGATAAAGAAAGTTGACGCCGATATGGTCACTTTTGTTCCTAAAATTTCACGGAAAGCTTTTCGCGCACAAAGCTCACATTATGACCTATAAGCCATATAAACATGTTTGGGACACATTTGAGCGAAAACAACACAGTTTTTGTGGATAAAGAAAGGTTACGCCGATATTGTCACTTTTGGTCCGAAAATTTCACGGAAAGCTTTCTGCGCATAAAGCTCCCATTATGATCCCATAAACCATATAAAAATGTTTGGGACACATTGGAGCGAAAACAACAAAGTTTTGGTGGATAAAGAAAGGTGACGCCGATTTGGTCACGTTTGGTCCGAAAATTTCACGGAAAGCTTTTCGCGCACAAAGCAAACAATATGACCTATAAACCATATAAACATGTTTGGGACACATTTGAGCGAAAACCACACAGTTTTTGTGGATAAAGAAAGGTGACGCCGATACGGTCACTTTTGGTCCGAAAATTTCACGGAAAGTTTTACGCGCACAAAGCTCCCATTATGATCCCATAAACCATATAAACATGTTTGTGTCACATTTGAGCGAAAACCACACAGTTTTTGTGGATAAAGAAAGGTGACGCCGATACGGTCACTTTTGGTCCGAAAATTTCACGGAAAGTTTTACACACGCACAAAGCTCCCATTATGATCCCATAAACCATATAAACATGTTTGGAACACATTTGAGCGAAAACAACACAGTTTTGGTGGATAAAGAAAGTTGACGCCGATTTGGTCACTTTTGGTCCGAAAATTTCACGGAAAGCTTTTCGCGCACAAAGCTCCCATTATGTCCTATAAACCATATAAACATGTTTGGTAAACAGTTGAGCGAAAACAACACAGTTTTGGTGGATAAAGAAAGTTGACGCCGATATGGTCACTTTTGGTCCGAAAATTTCACGGAACGCTTTTCGCGCACAAAGCTCCCATTATGACCTATAAACCATATAAACATGTTTGGGACACATATGAGCGAAAATAACACAGTTTTTGTGGATAAATAAAGGTGACGCCGATATGGTCACTTTTGTTCCGAAAATTTCACGGAAAGCTTTCCACGCACAAAGCTCCCATTATGATCCCATAAACCATATAAAAATGTTTGGGACACATTTGAGCGAAAACAACACAGTTTTGGTGTATAAACAAAGGTGACGCCGATATGGTCACTTTTGGTCCGAAAATTTCACGGAAAGCTTTTCGCGCACAAAGCTCCCATTATGACCTATAAACCATATAAACATGTTTGGGACACATTTGAGCGAAAACAACACAGTTTTTGTGGATAAAGAAAGGTGACGCCGATATGGTCACCTTTGTTCCGAAAATTTCACGGAAAGCTTTTCGCGCACAAAGCTCCCATTATGACCTATAAACCATATAAACATGTTTGGGACACATTTGAGCGAAAACAACACAGTTTTTGTGGATAAAGAAAGGTGACGCCGATATGGTCACCTTTGTTCCGAAAATTTCACGGAAAGCTTTTCGCGTACAAAGCTCCCATTATGACCTATAAACCATATAAACATGTTTGGGATACATATGAGCGAAAACCACACAGTTTTTGTAGATAAAGAAAGGTGACGCCGATACGGTCACTTTTGGTCTGAAAATTTCACGGAAAGCTTTTCGCGCACAAAGCTCCCATTATGACCTATAAACCATATAAACATGTTTGGGACACATTTGAGCGAAAGCGACACAGTTTTGATGGATAAAGAAAGGTGACGTCGATATGGTCAATTTTGTTCCTAAAATTTCACGGAAAGCTTTTCGCGCACAAAGCTCACATTATGACCTATAAACCATATAAACATGTTTGGGACATATTTGAGCGAAAACAACACATTTTTTGTGGATAAAGAAAGGTTACGCCGATATGGTCACTTTTGGTCCGAAAATTTCACGGAATGCTTTCTGCGCACAAAGCTCCCATTATGATCCCATAAACCATATAAACATGTTTGGGACACATTGGAGCGAAAACAACAAACTTTTTGTGGATAAAGAAAGGTGACGCCGATTTGGTCACTTTTGGTCCGAAAATTTCACGGAAAGCTTTTCGCGCACAAAGCAAACATTATGACCTATAAACCATATAAACATGTTTGGGACACATTTGAGCGAAAACTACACAGTTTTCATGGATAAAGAAAGGTGACGCCGATACGGTCACTTTTGGTCCGAAAATTTCATGGAAAGCTTTCCACGCACAAAGCTCCCATTATGACCTATAAACCATATAAACATGTTTGGGACACATATGAGCGAAAATAACACGGTTTTTGTGGATAAACAAAGGTGACGCCGATATGGTCACTTTTGGTCCGAAAATTTCACGGAAAGCTTTCCACGCACAAAGCTCCCATTATGACCTATAAACCATATAAACATGTTTGGGACACATTTGAGCGAAAACAATACAGTTTTTGTGGATAAAGAAAGGTGACGCCGATATTGTCACTTTTGTTCCTAAAATTTCACGGAAAGCTTTTCGCGCAGAAAGCTCACATTATGACCTATAAACCATATAAACATGTTTGGGACACATTTGAGTGAAAACAACACATTTTTTGTGGATCAAGAAAGGTTACGCCGATATGGTCACTTTTGTTCCGAAAATTTCACGGAAAGCTTTTCGTGCAAAAAGCTCCCATTATGACCTATAAACCATATAAACATGTTTGGGACACATTTGAGCGAAAATAACACAGTTTTTGTGGATAAACAAAGGTGACGCCGATATGGTCACTTTTGGTCCGAAAATTTCACGGAAAGCTTTTCGCGCACAAAGCTCCCATTATGACCTATAAACCATATAAACATGTTTGGGATGCATTTGAGCGAAAATAACACAGTTTTAGTGGATAAAGAAGGGTGACGCCGATATGGTCACTTTTGGTCCGGAAATTTCACGGAAAGCTTTTCGCGTACAAAGCTCCCATTATGACCTATAAACCATATAAACATGTTTGGGACACATTTGAGCGAAAGCGACACAGTTTTGATGGATAAAGAAAGGTGACGCCGATATGGTCACTTTTGTTCCGAAAATTTCACGGAAAGCTTTTCGCGCACAAAGCTCACATTATGACCTATAAACCATATAAACATGTTTGGGACACATTTGAGCGAAAACAACACATTTTTTGTGGATAAAGAAAGGTTACGCCGATATGGTCACTTTTGGTCCGAAAATTTCACGGAAAGCTTTCTGCGCACAAAGCTCCCATTATGATCTCATAAACCATATAAACATGTTTGGGACACATTGGAGCAAAAACAACAAACTTTTTGTGGATAAAGAAAGGTGACGCCGATTTGGTCACTTTTGGTCCGAAAATTTCACGGAAAGCTTTTCGCGCACAAAGCAAACATTATGACCTATAAACCATATAAGCATGTTTGGGACACATTTGAGCGAAAACCACACAGTTTTTGTGGATAAAGAAAGGTTACGCCGATACGGTCACTTTTGGTCCGAAAATTTCACGGAAAGTTTTACGCGCACAAAGCTCCCATTATGATCCCATAAACCATATAAACATGTTTGTGTCACATTTGAGCGAAAACCACGCAGTTTTTGTGGATAAATAAAGGTGACGCCGATATGGTCACCTTTGTTCCGAAAATTTCACGGAAAGCTTTTCACGTACAAAGCTCCCATTATGACCTATAAACCATATAAACATGTTTGGGACACATTTGAGCGAAAACTACACAGTTTTCGTGGATAAAGAAAGGTGACGCCGATACGGTCACTTTTGGTCCGAAAATTTCATGGAAAGCTTTTCGTGCACAAAGCTCCCATTATGACCTATAAACCATATAAACATGTTTGGGACACATATGAGCGAAAATAACACGGTTTTTGTGGATAAACAAAGGTGACGCCGATATGGTCACTTTTGGTCCGAAAATTTCACGGAAAGCTTTCCACGCACAAAGCTCCCATTATGACCTATAAACCATATAAACATGTTTGGGATGCATTTGAGCGAAAATAACACAGTTTTAGTGGATAAAGAAGGGTGACGCCGATATGGTCACTTTTGGTCCGGAAATTTCACGGAAAGCTTTTCGCGTACAAAGCTCCCATTATGACCTATAAACCATATAAACATGTTTGGGACACATTTGAGCGAAAGCGACACAGTTTTGATGGATAAAGAAAGGTGACGCCGATATGGTCACTTTTGTTCCGAAAATTTCACGGAAAGCTTTTCGCGCACAAAGCTCACATTATGACCTATAAACCATATAAACATGTTTGGGACACATTTGAGCGAAAACAACACATTTTTTGTGGATAAAGAAAGGTTACGCCGATATGGTCACTTTTGGTCCGAAAATTTCACGGAAAGCTTTCTGCGCACAAAGCTCCCATTATGATCTCGTAAACCATATAAACATGTTTGGGACACATTGGAGCAAAAACAACAAACTTTTTGTGGATAAAGAAAGGTGACGCCGATTTGGTCACTTTTGGTCCGAAAATTTCACGGAAAGCTTTTCGCGCACAAAGCAAACATTATGACCTATAAACCATATAAGCATGTTTGGGACACATTTGAGCGAAAACCACACAGTTTTTGTGGATAAAGAAAGGTTACGCCGATACGGTCACTTTTGGTCCGAAAATTTCACGGAAAGTTTTACGCGCACAAAGCTCCCATTATGATCCCATAAACCATATAAACATGTTTGTGTCACATTTGAGCGAAAACCACGCAGTTTTTGTGGATAAATAAAGGTGACGCCGATATGGTCACCTTTGTTCCGAAAATTTCACGGAAAGCTTTTCACGTACAAAGCTCCCATTATGACCTATAAACCATATAAACATGTTTGGGACACATTTGAGCGAAAACTACACAGTTTTCGTGGATAAAGAAAGGTGACGCCGATACGGTCACTTTTGGTCCGAAAATTTCATGGAAAGCTTTTCGTGCACAAAGCTCCCATTATGACCTATAAACCATATAAACATGTTTGGGACACATATGAGCGAAAATAACACGGTTTTTGTGGATAAACAAAGGTGACGCCGATATGGTCACTTTTGGTCCGAAAATTTCACGGAAAGCTTTCCACGCACAAAGCTCCCATTATGACCTATAAACCATATAAACATGTTTGGGACACATTTGAGCGAAAACAACACAGTTTTTGTGGATAAAGAAAGGTTACGCCGATATGGTCACTTTTGTTCCGAAAATTTCACGGAAAGCTTTTCGTGCAAAAAGCTCCCATTATGACCTATAAACCATATAAACATGTTTGGGACACATTTGAGCGAAAATAACACATTTTTTGTGGATAAACAAAGGTGACGCCGATATGGTCACTTTTGGTCCGAAAATTTCACGGAAAGCTTTCCGCGCACAAAGCTCCCATTATGACCTATAAACCATATAAACATGTTTGAGATGCCTTTGAGCGAAAATAACACAGTTTTAGTGGATAAAGAAGGGTGACGCCGATATGGTCACTTTGGTCCGGAAATTTCACGGAAAGCTTTTCGCGCACAAAGCTCCCATTATGTCCTATAAACCATATAAACATGTTTGGGACACATTTGAGCGAAAATAACACAGTTTTTGTGGATAAACAAAGGTGACGCCGATATGGTCACTTTTGATCCGAAAATTTCACGGAAAGCTTTCCGCGCACAAAGCTCCCATTATGACCTATAAACCATATAAACATGTTTGGGACACATTTGAGCGAAAACAACACAGTTTTTGTGGATAAAGAAAGGTGACGCCGACATGGTCACCTTTGTTCCGAAAATTTCACGGAAAGCTTTTCGCGTACAAAGCTCCCATTATGACCTATAAACCATATAAACATGTTTGGGACACATTTGAGCGAAAACCACATAGTTTTTGTGGATAAAGAAAGGTGACGCCGATACGGTCACTTTTGGTCCGAAAATTTCACGGAAAGCTTTTCGCGCACAAAGTTCCCATTATGACCTATAAACCATATAAACATGTTTGGGATACATATGAGCGAAAATAACACAGTTTTTGTGGATAAACAAAGGTGACGCTGATATGGTCACTTTTGGTTCGAAAATTTCACGGAAAGCTTTCCGCGCACAAAGCTCCCATTATGACCTATAAACCATATAAACATGTTTGGGACACATTTGAGCGAAAACCACACAATTTTTGTGGATAAAGAAAGGTGACGCCGATACGGTCACTTTTGGTGCGAAAATTTCACGGAAAGTTTTACGCGCACAAAGCTCCCATTATGATCCCATAAACCATATAAACATGTTTGTGTCACATTTGAGCGAAAACCACACAGTTTTTGTGGATAAAGAAAGGTGACGCCGATACGGTCACTTTTGGTCCGAAAATTTCACGGAAAGTTTTACACACGCACAAAGCTCCCATTATGATCCCATAAACCATATAAACATGTTTGGGACACATTTGAGCGAAAACAACACAGTTTTGGTGGATAAAGAAAGTTGACGCCGATTTGGTCACTTTTGGTCCGAAAATTTCACGGAAAACTTTTCGCGCACAAAGCTCCCATTATGACCTATAAACCACATAAACATGTTTGGGATGCATTTGAGCGAAAATAACACAGTTTTAGTGGATAAAGAAGGGTGACGCCGATATGGTCACTTTGGTCCGGAAATTTCACGGAAACCTTTTCGCGCACAAAGCTCCCATTATGTCCTATAAACCATATAAACATGTTTGGGAAACAGTTGAGCGAAAACAACACAGTTTTGGTGGATAAAGAAAGGTGACGCCGATATGGTCACTTTTGGTCCGAAAATTTCACGGAACGCTTTTCGCGCACAAAGCTCCCATTATGACCTATAAACCATATAAACATGTTTGGGACACATATGAGCGAAAATAACACAGTTTTTGTGGATAAATAAAGGTGACGCCGATATGGTCACTTTTGTTCCGAAAATTTCACGGAAAGCTTTCCACGCACAAAGCTCCCATTATGATCCCATAAACCATATAAAAATGTTTGGGACACATTTGAGCGAAAACAACACAGTTTTGGTGTATAAACAAAGGTGACGCCGATATGGTCACTTTTGGTCCGGAAATTTCACGGAAAGCTTTTCGCGCACAAAGCTCTCATTATGACCTATAAACCATATAAACATGTTTGGGACACATATGAGCGAAAATAACACAGTTTTTGTGGATAAACAAAGGTGACGCCGATATGGTCACTTTTGGTCCGAAAATTTCACGGAAAGCTTTCCGCGCACAAAGCTCCCATTATGACCTATAAACCATATAAACATGTTTGGGACACATTTGAGCGAAAACAATACAGTTTTTGTGGATAAAGAAAGGTGACGCCGATATGGTCACTTTTGTTCCTAAAATTTCACGGAAAGCTTTTCGCGCAGAAAGCTCACATTATGACCTATAAACCATATAAACATGTTTGGGACACATTTGAGCGAAAACAACACATTTTTTGTGGATAAAGAAAGGTTACGCCGATATGGTCACTTTTGTTCCGAAAATTTCACGGAAAGCTTTTCGTGCAAAAAGCTCCCATTATGACCTATAAACCATATAAACATGTTTGGGACACATTTCAGCGAAAATAACACATTTTTTGTGGATAAACAAAGGTGACGCCGATATGGTCACTTTTGGTCCGAAAATTTCACGGAAAGCTTTCCGCGCACAAAGCTCCCATTATGACCTATAAACCATATAAACATGTTTGAGATGCATTTGAGCGAAAATAACACAGTTTTAGTGGATAAAGAAGGGTGACGCCGATATGGTCACTTTGGTCCGGAAATTTCACGGAAAGCTTTTCGCGCACAAAGCTCCCATTATGTCCTATAAACCATATAAACATGTTTGGGATACATTTGAGCGAAAATAACACAGTTTTTGTGGATAAACAAAGGTGACGCCGATATGGTCACTTTTGGTCCGAAAATTTCACGGAAAGCTTTCCGCGCACAAAGCTCTCATTATGACCTATAAACCATATAAACATGTTTGGGACACATTTGAGCGAAAACAACACAGTTTTTGTGGATAAAGAAAGGTGACGCCGACATGGTCACCTTTGTTCCGAAAATTTCACGGAAAGCTTTTCGCGTACAAAGCTCCCATTCTGACCTATAAACCATATAAACATGTTTGGGACACATTTGAGCGAAAACCACACAGTTTTTGTGGATAAAGAAAGGTGACGCCGATACGGTCACTTTTGGTCCGAAAATTTCACGGAAAGTTTTACGCGCACAAAGCTCCCATTATGATCCCATAAACCATATAAACATGTTTGTGTCACATTTGAGCGAAAACCACGCAGTTTTTGTGGATAAATAAAGGTGACGCCGATATGGTCACCTTTGTTCCGAAAATTTCACGGAAAGCTTTTCACGTACAAAGCTCCCATTATGACCTATAAACCATATAAACATGTTTGGGACACATTTGAGCGAAAACTACACAGTTTTCGTGGATAAAGAAAGGTGACGCCGATACGGTCACTTTTGGTCCGAAAATTTCATGGAAAGCTTTTCGTGCACAAAGCTCCCATTATGACCTATAAACCATATAAACATGTTTGGGACACATATGAGCGAAAATAACACGGTTTTTGTGGATAAACAAAGGTGACGCCGATATGGTCACTTTTGGTCCGAAAATTTCACGGAAAGCTTTCCACGCACAAAGCTCCCATTATGACCTATAAACCATATAAACATGTTTGGGACACATTTGAGCGAAAACAACACAGTTTTTGTGGATAAAGAAAGGTTACGCCGATATGGTCACTTTTGTTCCGAAAATTTCACGGAAAGCTTTTCGTGCAAAAAGCTCCCATTATGACCTATAAACCATATAAACATGTTTGGGACACATTTGAGCGAAAATAACACATTTTTTGTGGATAAACAAAGGTGACGCCGATATGGTCACTTTTGGTCCGAAAATTTCACGGAAAGCTTTCCGCGCACAAAGCTCCCATTATGACCTATAAACCATATAAACATGTTTGAGATGCCTTTGAGCGAAAATAACACAGTTTTAGTGGATAAAGAAGGGTGACGCCGATATGGTCACTTTGGTCCGGAAATTTCACGGAAAGCTTTTCGCGCACAAAGCTCCCATTATGTCCTATAAACCATATAAACATGTTTGGGACACATTTGAGCGAAAATAACACAGTTTTTGTGGATAAACAAAGGTGACGCCGATATGGTCACTTTTGATCCGAAAATTTCACGGAAAGCTTTCCGCGCACAAAGCTCCCATTATGACCTATAAACCATATAAACATGTTTGGGACACATTTGAGCGAAAACAACACAGTTTTTGTGGATAAAGAAAGGTGACGCCGACATGGTCACCTTTGTTCCGAAAATTTCACGGAAAGCTTTTCGCGTACAAAGCTCCCATTATGACCTATAAACCATATAAACATGTTTGGGACACATTTGAGCGAAAACCACATAGTTTTTGTGGATAAAGAAAGGTGACGCCGATACGGTCACTTTTGGTCCGAAAATTTCACGGAAAGCTTTTCGCGCACAAAGTTCCCATTATGACCTATAAACCATATAAACATGTTTGGGATACATATGAGCAAAAATAACACAGTTTTTGTGGATAAACAAAGGTGACGCTGATATGGTCACTTTTGGTCCGAAAATTTCACGGAAAGCTTTCCGCGCACAAAGCTCCCATTATGACCTATAAACCATATAAACATGTTTGGGACACATTTGAGCGAAAGCGACACAGTTTTGATGGATAAAGAAAGGTGACGCCGATTTGGTCACGTTTGGTCCGAAAATTTCACGGAAAGCTTTTCGCGCACAAAGCAACATTATGACCTATAAACCATATAAACATGTTTGGGACACATTTGAGCGAAAACCACACAATTTTTGTGGATAAAGAAAGGTGACGCCGATACGGTCACTTTTGGTGCGAAAATTTCACGGAAAGTTTTACGCGCACAAAGCTCCCATTATGATCCCATAAACCATATAAACATGTTTGTGTCACATTTGAGCGAAAACCACACAGTTTTTGTGGATAAAGAAAGGTGACGCCGATACGGTCACTTTTGGTCCGAAAATTTCACGGAAAGTTTTACACACGCACAAAGCTCCCATTATGATCCCATAAACCATATAAACATGTTTGGGACACATTTGAGCGAAAACAACACAGTTTTGGTGGATAAAGAAAGTTGACGCCGATTTGGTCACTTTTGATCCGAAAATTTCACGGAAAACTTTTCGCGCACAAAGCTCCCATTATGACCTATAAACCACATAAACATGTTTGGGATGCATTTGAGCGAAAATAACACAGTTTTAGTGGATAAAGAAGGGTGACGCCGATATGGTCACTTTGGTCCGGAAATTTCACGGAAACCTTTTCGCGCACAAAGCTCCCATTATGTCCTATAAACCATATAAACATGTTTGGGAAACAGTTGAGCGAAAACAACACAGTTTTGGTGGATAAAGAAAGGTGACGCCGATATGGTCACTTTTGGTCCGAAAATTTCACGGAACGCTTTTCGCGCACAAAGCTCCCATTATGACCTATAAACCATATAAACATGTTTGGGACACATATGAGCGAAAATAACACAGTTTTTGTGGATAAATAAAGGTGACGCCGATATGGTCACTTTTGTTCCGAAAATTTCACGGAAAGCTTTCCACGCACAAAGCTCCCATTATGATCCCATAAACCATATAAAAATGTTTGGGACACATTTGAGCGAAAACAACACAGTTTTGGTGTATAAACAAAGGTGACGCCGATATGGTCACTTTTGGTCCGGAAATTTCACGGAAAGCTTTTCGCGCACAAAGCTCTCATTATGACCTATAAACCATATAAACATGTTTGGGACACATATGAGCGAAAATAACACAGTTTTTGTGGATAAACAAAGGTGACGCCGATATGGTCACTTTTGGTCCGAAAATTTCACGGAAAGCTTTCCGCGCACAAAGCTCCCATTATGACCTATAAACCATATAAACATGTTTGAGATGCATTTGAGCGAAAATAACACAGTTTTAGTGGATAAAGAAGGGTGACGCCGATATGGTCACTTTGGTCCGGAAATTTCACGGAAAGCTTTTCGCGCACAAAGCTCCCATTATGTCCTATAAACCATATAAACATGTTTGGGATACATTTGAGCGAAAATAACACAGTTTTTGTGGATAAACAAAGGTGACGCCGATATGGTCACTTTTGGTCCGAAAATTTCACGGAAAGCTTTCCGCGCACAAAGCTCTCATTATGACCTATAAACCATATAAACATGTTTGGGACACATTTGAGCGAAAACAACACAGTTTTTGTGGATAAAGAAAGGTGACGCCGACATGGTCACCTTTGTTCCGAAAATTTCACGGAAAGCTTTTCGCGTACAAAGCTCCCATTCTGACCTATAAACCATATAAACATGTTTGGGACACATTTGAGCGAAAACCACACAGTTTTTGTGGATAAAGAAAGGTGACGCCGATACGGTCACTTTTGGTCCGAAAATTTCACGGAAAGTTTTACGCGCACAAAGCTCCCATTATGATCCCATAAACCATATAAACATGTTTGTGTCACATTTGAGCGAAAACCACGCAGTTTTTGTGGATAAATAAAGGTGACGCCGATATGGTCACCTTTGTTCCGAAAATTTCACGGAAAGCTTTTCACGTACAAAGCTCCCATTATGACCTATAAACCATATAAACATGTTTGGGACACATTTGAGCGAAAACTACACAGTTTTCGTGGATAAAGAAAGGTGACGCCGATACGGTCACTTTTGGTCCGAAAATTTCATGGAAAGCTTTTCGTGCACAAAGCTCCCATTATGACCTATAAACCATATAAACATGTTTGGGACACATATGAGCGAAAATAACACGGTTTTTGTGGATAAACAAAGGTGACGCCGATATGGTCACTTTTGGTCCGAAAATTTCACGGAAAGCTTTCCACGCACAAAGCTCCCATTATGACCTATAAACCATATAAACATGTTTGGGACACATTTGAGCGAAAACAACACAGTTTTTGTGGATAAAGAAAGGTTACGCCGATATGGTCACTTTTGTTCCGAAAATTTCACGGAAAGCTTTTCGTGCAAAAAGCTCCCATTATGACCTATAAACCATATAAACATGTTTGGGACACATTTGAGCGAAAATAACACATTTTTTGTGGATAAACAAAGGTGACGCCGATATGGTCACTTTTGGTCCGAAAATTTCACGGAAAGCTTTCCGCGCACAAAGCTCCCATTATGACCTATAAACCATATAAACATGTTTGAGATGCCTTTGAGCGAAAATAACACAGTTTTAGTGGATAAAGAAGGGTGACGCCGATATGGTCACTTTGGTCCGGAAATTTCACGGAAAGCTTTTCGCGCACAAAGCTCCCATTATGTCCTATAAACCATATAAACATGTTTGGGACACATTTGAGCGAAAATAACACAGTTTTTGTGGATAAACAAAGGTGACGCCGATATGGTCACTTTTGATCCGAAAATTTCACGGAAAGCTTTCCGCGCACAAAGCTCCCATTATGACCTATAAACCATATAAACATGTTTGGGACACATTTGAGCGAAAACAACACAGTTTTTGTGGATAAAGAAAGGTGACGCCGACATGGTCACCTTTGTTCCGAAAATTTCACGGAAAGCTTTTCGCGTACAAAGCTCCCATTATGACCTATAAACCATATAAACATGTTTGGGACACATTTGAGCGAAAACCACATAGTTTTTGTGGATAAAGAAAGGTGACGCCGATACGGTCACTTTTGGTCCGAAAATTTCACGGAAAGCTTTTCGCGCACAAAGTTCCCATTATGACCTATAAACCATATAAACATGTTTGGGATACATATGAGCAAAAATAACACAGTTTTTGTGGATAAACAAAGGTGACGCTGATATGGTCACTTTTGGTCCGAAAATTTCACGGAAAGCTTTCCGCGCACAAAGCTCCCATTATGACCTATAAACCATATAAACATGTTTGGGACACATTTGAGCGAAAGCGACACAGTTTTGATGGATAAAGAAAGGTGACGCCGATTTGGTCACGTTTGGTCCGAAAATTTCACGGAAAGCTTTTCGCGCACAAAGCAACATTATGACCTATAAACCATATAAACATGTTTGGGACACATTTGAGCGAAAACCACACAATTTTTGTGGATAAAGAAAGGTGACGCCGATACGGTCACTTTTGGTGCGAAAATTTCACGGAAAGTTTTACGCGCACAAAGCTCCCATTATGATCCCATAAACCATATAAACATGTTTGTGTCACATTTGAGCGAAAACCACACAGTTTTTGTGGATAAAGAAAGGTGACGCCGATACGGTCACTTTTGGTCCGAAAATTTCACGGAAAGTTTTACACACGCACAAAGCTCCCATTATGATCCCATAAACCATATAAACATGTTTGGGACACATTTGAGCGAAAACAACACAGTTTTGGTGGATAAAGAAAGTTGACGCCGATTTGGTCACTTTTGATCCGAAAATTTCACGGAAAACTTTTCGCGCACAAAGCTCCCATTATGACCTATAAACCACATAAACATGTTTGGGATGCATTTGAGCGAAAATAACACAGTTTTAGTGGATAAAGAAGGGTGACGCCGATATGGTCACTTTGGTCCGGAAATTTCACGGAAACCTTTTCGCGCACAAAGCTCCCATTATGTCCTATAAACCATATAAACATGTTTGGGAAACAGTTGAGCGAAAACAACACAGTTTTGGTGGATAAAGAAAGGTGACGCCGATATGGTCACTTTTGGTCCGAAAATTTCACGGAACGCTTTTCGCGCACAAAGCTCCCATTATGACCTATAAACCATATAAACATGTTTGGGACACATATGAGCGAAAATAACACAGTTTTTGTGGATAAATAAAGGTGACGCCGATATGGTCACTTTTGTTCCGAAAATTTCACGGAAAGCTTTCCACGCACAAAGCTCCCATTATGATCCCATAAACCATATAAAAATGTTTGGGACACATTTGAGCGAAAACAACACAGTTTTGGTGTATAAACAAAGGTGACGCCGATATGGTCACTTTTGGTCCGGAAATTTCACGGAAAGCTTTTCGCGCACAAAGCTCTCATTATGACCTATAAACCATATAAACATGCTTGGGACACATATGAGCGAAAATAACACAGTTTTTGTGGATAAACAAAGGTGACGCCGATATGGTCACTTTTGGTCCGAAAATTTCACGGAAAGCTTTCCGCGCACAAAGCTCCCATTATGACCTATAAACCATATAAACATGTTTGGGACACATTTGAGCGAAAACAATACAGTTTTTGTGGATAAAGAAAGGTGACGCCGATATGGTCACTTTTGTTCCTAAAATTTCACGGAAAGCTTTTCGCGCAGAAAGCTCACATTATGACCTATAAACCATATAAACATGTTTGGGACACATTTGAGCGAAAACAACACATTTTTTGTGGATAAAGAAAGGTTACGCCGATATGGTCACTTTTGTTCCGAAAATTTCACGGAAAGCTTTTCGTGCAAAAAGCTCCCATTATGACCTATAAACCATATAAAAATGTTTGGGATACATTTGAGCGAAAACAACACATTTTTTGTGGATAAAGAAAGGTTACGCCGATATGGTCACTTTTGGTCCGAAAATTTCACGGAAAGATTTCCGCGCACAAAGCTCCCATTATGACCTATAAACCATATAAACATGTTTGGTACACATTTGAGCGAAAATAACACAGTTTTTGTGGATAAACAAACGTGACGCCGATATGGTCACTTTTGGTCCGAAAATTTCACGGAAAGCTTTCCGCGCACAAAGCTCCCATTATGACCTATAAACCATATAAACATGTTTGGGACACATTTGAGCGAAAACAACACAGTTTTGTGGATAAAGAAAGGTGACGCCGATATGGTCACCTTTGTTCCGAAAATTTCACGGAAAGCTTTTCGCGTACAAAGCTCCCATTATGACCTATAAACCATATAAACATGTTTGGAACACATTTGAGCGAAAACCACACAGTTTTTGTGGATAAAGAAAGGTGACGCCGATACGGTCACTTTTGGTCCGAAAATTTCACGGAAAGTTTTACGCGCACAAAGCTCCCATTATGATCCCATAAACCATATAAACATGTTTGTGTCACATTTGAGCGAAAACCACACAGTTTTTGTGGATAAAGAAAGGTGACGCAGATATGGTCACCTTTATTCCGAAAATTTCACGGAAAGCTTTTCACGTACAAAGCTCCCATTATGACCTATAAACCATATAAACATGTTTGGGACACATTTGAGCGAAAACTACACAGTTTTCGTGGATAAAGAAAGGTGACGCCGATACGGTCACTTTTGGTCCGAAAATTTCACGGAAAGCTTTTCGTGCACAAAGCTCCCATTATGACCTATAAACCATATAAACATGTTTAGGACACATATGAGCGAAAATAACACGGTTTTTGTGGATAAACAAAGGTGACGCCGATATGGTCACTTTTGGTCCGAAAATTTCACGGAAAGCTTTCCGCGCACAAAGCTCCCATTATGACCTATAAACCATATAAACATGTTTGGGACACATTTGAGCGAAAACAATACAGTTTTTGTGGATAAAGAAAGGTGACGCCGATATGGTCACTTTTGTTCCTAAAATTTCACGGAAAGCTTTTCGCGCAGAAAGCTCAAATTATGACCTATAAACCATATAAACATGTTTGGGACACATTTGAGCGAAAACAACACATTTTCTGTGGATAAAGAAAGGTTACGCCGATATGGTCACTTTTGTTCCGAAAATTTCACGGAAAGCTTTTCGTGCAAAAAGCTCCCATTATGACCTATAAACCATATAAACATGTTTGGGACACATTTGAGCGTAAATAACACAGTTTTTGTGGATAACCAAAGGTGACGCCGATATGGTCACTTTTGGTCCGAAAATTTCACGGAAAGCTTTCCGCGCACAAAGCTCCCATTATGACCTATAAACCATATAAACATGTTTGGGACACATTTGAGCGAAAACAACACAGTTTTTGTGGATAAAGAAAGGTGACGCCGATATGGTCACCTTTGTTCCGAAAATTTCACGGAAAGCTTTTCGCGTACAAAGCTCCCATTATGACCTATAAACCATATAAACATGTTTGTCCACATTTGAGCGAAAGCGACACAGTTTTGATGGATAAAGAAAGGTGACGCCGATTTGGTCACGTTTGGTCCGAAAATTTCACGGAAAGCTTTTCGTGCACAAAGCAAACATTATGACCTATAAACCATATAAACATGTTTGGGACACATTTGAGCGAAAACCACACAATTTTTGTGGATAAAGAAAGGTGACGCCGATACGGTCACTTTTGGTCCGAAAATTTCACGGAAAGTTTTACGCGCACAAAGCTCCCATTATGATCCCATAAACCATATAAACATGTTTGTGTCACATTTGAGCGAAAACCACACAGTTTTTGTGGATAAAGAAAGGTGACGCCGATACGGTCACTTTTGGTCCAAAAATTTCACGGAAAGTTTTACACACGCACAAAGCTCCCATTATGATCCCATAAACCATATAAACATGTTTGGGACACATTTGAGCGAAAACAACACAGTTTTGGTGGATAAAGAAAGTTGACGCCGATTTGGTCACTTTTGGTCCGAAAATTTCACGGAAAACTTTTCGCGCACAAAGCTCCCATTATGACCTATAAACCACATAAACATGTTTGGGATGCATTTGAGCGAAAATAACACAGTTTTAGTGGATAAAGAAGGGTGACGCCGATATGGTCACTTTGGTCCGGAAATTTCACGGAAACCTTTTCGCGCACAAAGCTCCCATTATGTCCTATAAACCATATAAACATGTTTGGGAAACAGTTGAGCGAAAACAACACAGTTTTGGTGGATAAAGAAAGGTGACGCCGATATGGTCACTTTTGGTCCGAAAATTTCACGGAACGCTTTTCGCGCACAAAGCTCCCATTATGACCTATAAACCATATAAACATGTTTGGGACACATATGAGCGAAAATAACACAGTTTTTGTGGATAAATAAAGGTGACGCCGATATGGTCACTTTTGTTCCGAAAATTTCACGGAAAGCTTTCCACGCACAAAGCTCCCATTATGATCCCATAAACCATATAAAAATGTTTGGGACACATTTGAGCGAAAACAACACAGTTTTGGTGTATAAACAAAGGTGACGCCGATATGGTCACTTTTGGTCCGGAAATTTCACGGAAAGCTTTTCGCGCACAAAGCTCTCATTATGACCTATAAACCATATAAACATGCTTGGGACACATATGAGCGAAAATAACACAGTTTTTGTGGATAAACAAAGGTGACGCCGATATGGTCACTTTTGGTCCGAAAATTTCACGGAAAGCTTTCCGCGCACAAAGCTCCCATTATGACCTATAAACCATATAAACATGTTTGGGACACATTTGAGCGAAAACAATACAGTTTTTGTGGATAAAGAAAGGTGACGCCGATATGGTCACTTTTGTTCCTAAAATTTCACGGAAAGCTTTTCGCGCAGAAAGCTCACATTATGACCTATAAACCATATAAACATGTTTGGGACACATTTGAGCGAAAACAACACATTTTTTGTGGATAAAGAAAGGTTACGCCGATATGGTCACTTTTGTTCCGAAAATTTCACGGAAAGCTTTTCGTGCAAAAAGCTCCCATTATGACCTATAAACCATATAAAAATGTTTGGGATACATTTGAGCGAAAACAACACATTTTTTGTGGATAAAGAAAGGTTACGCCGATATGGTCACTTTTGGTCCGAAAATTTCACGGAAAGATTTCCGCGCACAAAGCTCCCATTATGACCTATAAACCATATAAACATGTTTGGTACACATTTGAGCGAAAATAACACAGTTTTTGTGGATAAACAAACGTGACGCCGATATGGTCACTTTTGGTCCGAAAATTTCACGGAAAGCTTTCCGCGCACAAAGCTCCCATTATGACCTATAAACCATATAAACATGTTTGGGACACATTTGAGCGAAAACAACACAGTTTTGTGGATAAAGAAAGGTGACGCCGATATGGTCACCTTTGTTCCGAAAATTTCACGGAAAGCTTTTCGCGTACAAAGCTCCCATTATGACCTATAAACCATATAAACATGTTTGGAACACATTTGAGCGAAAACCACACAGTTTTTGTGGATAAAGAAAGGTGACGCCGATACGGTCACTTTTGGTCCGAAAATTTCACGGAAAGTTTTACGCGCACAAAGCTCCCATTATGATCCCATAAACCATATAAACATGTTTGTGTCACATTTGAGCGAAAACCACACAGTTTTTGTGGATAAAGAAAGGTGACGCAGATATGGTCACCTTTATTCCGAAAATTTCACGGAAAGCTTTTCACGTACAAAGCTCCCATTATGACCTATAAACCATATAAACATGTTTGGGACACATTTGAGCGAAAACTACACAGTTTTCGTGGATAAAGAAAGGTGACGCCGATACGGTCACTTTTGGTCCGAAAATTTCACGGAAAGCTTTTCGTGCACAAAGCTCCCATTATGACCTATAAACCATATAAACATGTTTAGGACACATATGAGCGAAAATAACACGGTTTTTGTGGATAAACAAAGGTGACGCCGATATGGTCACTTTTGGTCCGAAAATTTCACGGAAAGCTTTCCGCGCACAAAGCTCCCATTATGACCTATAAACCATATAAACATGTTTGGGACACATTTGAGCGAAAACAATACAGTTTTTGTGGATAAAGAAAGGTGACGCCGATATGGTCACTTTTGTTCCTAAAATTTCACGGAAAGCTTTTCGCGCAGAAAGCTCACATTATGACCTATAAACCATATAAACATGTTTGGGACACATTTGAGCGAAAACAACACATTTTCTGTGGATAAAGAAAGGTTACGCCGATATGGTCACTTTTGTTCCGAAAATTTCACGGAAAGCTTTTCGTGCAAAAAGCTCCCATTATGACCTATAAACCATATAAACATGTTTGGGACACATTTGAGCGTAAATAACACAGTTTTTGTGGATAACCAAAGGTGACGCCGATATGGTCACTTTTGGTCCGAAAATTTCACGGAAAGCTTTCCGCGCACAAAGCTCCCATTATGACCTATAAACCATATAAACATGTTTGGGACACATTTGAGCGAAAACAACACAGTTTTTGTGGATAAAGAAAGGTGACGCCGATATGGTCACCTTTGTTCCGAAAATTTCACGGAAAGCTTTTCGCGTACAAAGCTCCCATTATGACCTATAAACCATATAAACATGTTTGGGACACATTTGAGCGAAAACCACACAGTTTTTGTGGATAAAGAAAGGTGACGCCGATACGGTCACTTTTGGTCCAAAAATTTCACGGAAAGCTTTTCGCGCACAAAGTTCCCATTATGACCTATAAACCATATAAACATGTTTGGGATACATATGAGCGAAAATAACAAAGTTTTTGTGGATAAACAAAGGTGACGCTGATATGATCACTTTTGGTCCGAAAATTTCACGGAAAGCTTTCCGCGCACAAAGCTCACATTATGACCTATAAACCATATAAACATGTTTGGGACACATTTGAGCGAAAACAACACATTTTTTGTTGATAAAGAAAGGTTACGCCGATATTGTCACTTTTGGTCCGAAAATTTCACGGAAAGCTTTCTGCGCACAAAGCTCCCATTATGATCCCATAAACCATATAAAAATGTTTGGGACACATTGGAGCGAAAACAACGAAGTTTTGGTGGATAACGAAAGGTGACGCCGATTTGGTCACGTTTGGTCCGAAAATTTCACGGAAAGCTTTTCGCGCACAAAGCAAACATTATGACCTATAAACCATATAAACATGTTTGGGACACATTTGAGCGAAAACCACACAGTTTTTGTTGATAAAGAAAGGTGACGCCGATACGGTAACTTTTGGTCCGAAAATTTCACGGAAAGTTTTACGCGCACAAAGCTCCCATTGTGATCCCATAAACCATATAAACATGTTTGTGTCACATTTGAGCGAAAACCACACAGTTTTTATGGATAAAGAAAGGTGACGCCGATACGGTCACTTTTGGTCCGAAAATTTCACGGAAAGTTTTACACATGCACAAAGCTCCCATTATGATCCCATAAACCATATAAACATGTTTGGGACACATTTGAGCGAAAACAACACAGTTTTGGTGGATAAAGAAAGTTGACGTCGATTTGGTCACTTTTGGTCCGAAAATTTCACGGAAAACTTTTCGCGCACAAAGCTCACATTATGACCTATAAACCACATAAACATGTTTGGGATGCATTTGAGCGAAAATAACACAGTTTTAGTGGATAAAGAAGGGTGACGCCGATATGGTCACTTTGGTCCGGAAATTTCACGGAAAGCTTTTCGCGCACAAAGCTCCCATTATGTCCTATAAACCATATAAACATGTTTGGGAAACAGTTGAGCGAAAACAACACAGTTTTGGTGGATAAAGAAAGGTGACGCCGATATGGTCACTTTTGGTCCGAAAATTTCACGGAACGCTTTTCGCGCACAAAGCTCCCATTATGACCTATAAACCATATAAACATGTTTGGGACACATATGAGCGAAAATAACACAGTTTTTGTGGATAAATAAAGGTGACGCCGATATGGTCACTTTTGTTCCGAAAATTTCACGGAAAGCTTTCCACGCACAAAGCTCCCATTATGATCCCATAAACCATATAAAAATGTTTGGGACACATTTGAGCGAAAACAACACAGTTTTGGTGTATAAACAAAGGTGACGCCGATATGGTCACTTTTGGTCCGGAAATTTCACGGAAAGTTTTTCGCGCACAAAGCTCCCATTATGACCTATAAACCATATAAACATGTTTGGGACACATTTGAGCGAAAACCACACAGTTTTTGTGGATAAAGAAAGGTGACGCCGATACGGTCACTTTTGGTCCGAAAATTTCACGGAAAGCTTTTCGCGCACAAACCTCCCATTATGACCTATAATCCATATAAACATGTTTGAGACACATATGAGCGAAAATAACACAGTTTTTGTGGATAAACAAAGGTGACGTCGATATGGTCACTTTTGGTCCGAAAATTTCACGGAAAGCTTTCCGCGCACAAAGCTCCCATTATGACCTATAAACCATATAAACATGTTTGGGACACATTTGAGCGAAAGTGACACAGTTTTGATGGATAAAGAAAGTTGACGCCGATATGGTCACTTTTGTTCCTAAAATTTCACGGAAAGCTTTTCGCGCACAAAGCTCACATTATGACCTATAAACCATATAAACATGTTTGGGACACATTTGAGCGAAAACAACACATTTTTTGTTGATAAAGAAAGGTTACGCCGATATTGTCACTTTTGGTCCGAAAATTTCACGGAAACCTTTCTGCGCACAAAGCTCCCATTATGATCCCATAAACCATATAAAAATGTTTGGGACACATTGGAGCGAAAACAACAAAGTTTTGGTGGATAAAGAAAGGTGACGCCGATTTGGTCACGTTTGGTCCGAAAATTTCACGGAAAGCTTTTCGCGCACAAAGCAAACATTATGACCTATAAACCATATAAACATGTTTGGGACACATTTGAGCGAAAACCACACAGTTTTTGTGGATAAAGAAAGGTGACGCCGATACGGTCACTTTTGGTCCGAAAATTTCACGGAAAGTTTTACGCGCACAAAGCTCCCATTGTGATCCCATAAACCATATAAACATGTTTGTGTCACATTTGAGCGAAAACCACACAGTTTTTGTGGATAAAGAAAGGTGACGCCGATACGGTCACTTTTGGTCCGAAAATTTCACGGAATGTTTTACACGCACAAAGCTCCCATTATGACCTTTAAACCACATAAACATGTTTGGGATGCATTTGAGCGAAAATAACACAGTTTTAGTGGATAAAGAAAGGTGACACTGATATGGTCAATTTTGGTCCGGAAATTTCACGAAAAGCTTTTCGCGCACAAAGCTCCCATTATGACCTATAAACCATATAAACATGTGTGGGACACAGTTAAGCGAAAACAACATAGTTTTGATGGATAAAGAAAGGTGACGCCGATATGGTCACTTTTGTTCCGAAAATTTCACGGAAAGCTTTTCGTGCACAAAGCTCCCATTATGACCTATAAACCATATAAACATATTTGGGACACATTTGAGCGAAAACAACAAATTTTTTGTGGATAAAGAAAGGTTACGCCGATATGGTCACTTTTGGTCCGAAAATTTCACGGAAAGCTTTCTGCGCACAAAGCTCCCATTATGGTCCCATAAACCATATAAAAATGTTTGAGACACATTTGAAAGAAAACAACACCGTTTTGGTGGATAAAGAAAGGTGACGCCGATTTGGTCAATTTTGGTCCGAAAATTTCACGGAAAGCTTTTCGCGCAAAAAGCTCCCATTATGACCTATAAACCACATAAACATGTTTGGGATGCATTTGAGCGAAAATAACACAGTTTTAGTGGATAAAGAAAGGTGACGCCGATATGGTCACTTTTGGTCCGAAAATTTCACGGAATGCTTTTCGCGCACAAAGCTCCCTTTATGACCTATAAACCATATAAACATGTTTGGGACACATTTGAGCGAAAGCGACACAGTTTTGATGGATAAAGAAAGGTGACGTCGATATGGTAACTTTTGGTTCGGAAATTTCACGGAAAGTTTTTCGCGCACAAAGCTCACATTATGACCTATAAACCATATAAACATGTTTGGGACACATTTGAGCGAAAACCACACAGTTTTTGTGTATAAAGAAAGGTGACGCCGATATGGTCACTTTTGTTCCGAAAATTTCACGGCAAGCTTTTCATGCACAAAGCTCCCAATATGACCTATAAACCATATAAACATGTTTGGGACACATTTGAGCGAAAACAACACATTTTTTGTGGATAAAGAAAGGTTACGCCGATATGGTCACTTTTGGTCCGAAAATTTCACGGAAAGATTTCCGCGCACAAAGCTCCCATTATGACCTATATACCATATAAACATGTTTGGGACACATTTGAGTGAAAATAACACAGTTTTTGTGGATAAACAAAGGTGACGCCGATATGGTCACTTTTGGTCCGAAAATTTCACGGAAAGATTTCCGCGCACAAAGCTCCCATTATGACCTATAAACCATATAAACATGTTTGGGACACATTTGAGCGAAAATAACACAGTTTTTGTGGATAAACAAAGGTGACGCCGATATGGTCACTTTTGGTCCGAAAATTTCACGGAAAGATTTCCGCGCACGAAGCTTACATTATGACCTATAAACCATATAAACATGTTTGGGACACATTTGAGCGAAAACAACACAGTTTTTGTGGATAAAGAAAGGTGACGCCGATATGGTCACCTTTGTTCCGAAAATTTCACGGAAAGCTTTTCGCGTACAAAGCACCCATTATGACCTATAAACCATATAAACATGTTTGGGACACATTTGAGCGAAAACCACACATATTTTGTGGATAAAGAAAGGTGACGCCGATACGGTCACTTTTGGTCCGAAAATATCACGGAAAGCTTTTCGTGCACAAAGCTCCCATTATGACCTATAAACCATATAAACATGTTTGGGACACATATGAGCGAAAATAACATAGTTTTTGTGGATAAAGAAAGGTGACGCCGATATGGTCACTTTTGGTCAGAAAATTTCACGGAAAGCTTTCCGCGCACAAAGCTCCCATTATGGCCTATAAACCATATAAACATGTTTGGGACACATTTGAGCGAAAACAATACAATTTTTGTGGATAAAGAAAGGTGACGCCGATATGGTCACTTTTGTTCCTAAAATTTCACGGAAAGCTTTTCGCGCACAAAGCTCACATTATGACCTATAAACCATATAAACATGTTTGGGACACATTTGAGCGAAAACAACACATTTTTTGTGGATAAAGAAAGGTTACGCCGATATGGTCACTTTTGGTCCAAAAATTTCACGGAAAGCTTTCTGCGCACAAAGCTCCCATTATGATCCCATAAACCATATAAACATGTTTGGGACACATTTGAGCGAAAACAACACAGTTTTGGTGGATAAAGAAAGTTGACGCCGATTTGGTCACTTTTGGTCCCAAAATTTCACGGAAAGCTTTTCGCGCACAAAGCTCCCATTATGACCTATAAACCACATAAACATGTTTGTGATGCATTTGAGCGAAAACAACACAGTTTTGGTGGATAAAGAAAGGTGACGCCGATATGGTCACTTTTGGTCCGGAAATTTCACGGAAAGCTTTTCGCGCACAAAGCTCCCATTATGACCTATAAACCATATAAACATGTGTGGGACACAGTTAAGCGAAAACAACACAGTTTTGATGGATAAAGAAAGGTGACGCCGATATGGTCACTTTTGGTCCGAAAATTTCACGGAACGCTTTTCGCGCACAAAGCTCCCTTTATGACCTATAAACCATATAAACATGTTTGGCACACATTTGAGCGAAAGCAACACTGTTTTGATGGATAAAGAAAGGTGACGTCGATATGGTCACTTTTGGTTCGAAAATTTCACGGAAAGCTTTTCGCGCACAAAGCTCCCATTATGACCTATAAACCATATAAACATGTTTGGGACATATTTGAGTGAAAACCACACAGTTTTGTTGTATAAAGAAAGGTGACGCCGATATGGTCACATTTGTTCCGAAAATTTCACGGAAAGCTTTTCGTGCACAAAGGTCCCATTATGACCTATAAACCATATAAACATGTTTGGGACACATTTGAGCAAAAACAACACATTTTTTGTGGATAAAGAAAGGTTACGCCGATATGGTCACTTTTGGTCCGAAAATTTCACGGAAAGCTTTCCGCGCACAAAGATCCCATTATGATCCCATAAACCATATAAAAATGTTTGGGACACATTTGAGCGAAAACAACACAGTTTTGGTGGATAAACAAAGGTGACGCCGATATGGTCACTTTTGGTCCGAAAATTTCACGGCACGCTTTTCGCGCACAAAGCTCCCATTATGACCTATAAACCATATAAACATGTTTGGGACACATTTGAGCGAAAGCGACACAGTTTTGATGGATAAAGAAAGGTGACGCCGATATGGTCACTTTTGGTTCGAAAATTTCACGGAACGCTTTACGCGCACAAAGCTCCCATTATGACCTATAAACCATATAAACATGTTTGGGACACATTTGAGCGAAAACCACACAGTTTTTGTGGATAAAGGAAGGTGACGCCGATACGGTCACTTTTGGTCTGAAAATTTCACGGAAACTTTTACGCGCACAAAGCTCCCATTATGATCCCATAAACCATATAAACATGTTTGGAACACATTTGAGGAAAACCACACAGTTTTTGTGGATAAAGAAAGGTGACGCCCATACGGTCACTTTTGGTCCGAAAATTTCACGGAAAGTTTTAAGCGCACAAAGCTCCCATTATGATCCCATAAACCATATAAACATGTTTGGGACACATTTGAGCGAAAACAACACAGTTTTGGTGGATAAAGAAAGTTGACGCCGATTTGGTCGCTTTTGGTCCGAAAAATTCACGGAAAACTTTTCGCGCACAAAGCTCCCATTATGACCTATAAACCACATAAACATGTTTGGGATGCATTTGAGCGAAAATAACACAGTTTTAGTGGATAAAGAAAGGTGACGCCGATATGGTCACTTTTGGTCCGGAAATTTCACGGAAAACTTTTCGCGCACAAAGCTCCCATTATGACCTATAAACCATATAAACATGTTTGGGACACAGTTGAGCGAAAACAACACAGTTTTGGTGGATAAAGAAAGGTGACGCCGATATGGTCACTTTTGGCTCGAAAATTTCACGGAATGTTTTTCGCGCACAAAGCTCCCATTATGACCTATAAACCATATAAACATGTTGGGGACACATTTGAGCGAAAACCACACAGTTTTTGTGTATAAAGAAAGGTGACGCCGATATGGTCACTTTTGTTCCGAAAATTTCACGGAAAGCTTTTCGTGCACAAAGCTCCCATTATGACCTATAAACCATATAAACATGTTTGGGACACATTTGAGCAAAAACAACACATTTTATGTGGATAAAGAAAGGTTACGCCGATATGGTCACTTTTGGTCCGAAAATTTCACGGAAAGCTTTCCGCGCACAAAGATCCCATTATGATCCCATAAACCATATAAAAATGTTTGGGACACATTTGAGGGAAAGCATCATAGTTTTGGAGGATAAAAAAAGGTGACGCCGATATGGTCACTTTTGGTCCGGAAATTGCACGGAAAGCTTTTCACGCACAAAGCTCCCATTATGACCTATAAACCATATAAACATGTTTTGGACACATTTGAGCGAAAATAACACAGTTTTTGTGGATAAACAAAGGTGACGCCGATATGGTCAGTTTTGGTCAGAAAATTTCACGGAAAGCTTTCCGCGCACAAAGCTCACATTATGACCTATAAACTCTATAAACATGTTTGGGACACATTTGAGCGAAAACAATACAGTTTTTGTGGATAAAGAAAGGTGACGCCGATATGGTCAGTTTTGTTCCGAAAATTTCACGGAAAGCTTTTCGCGCACAAAGCTCACATTATGACCTATAAACCATATAAACATGTTTGGGACACATTTGAGCAAAAACAACACATTTTTTGTGGATAAAGAAAGGTTACGCCGATATGGTCACTTTTGGTTCGAAAATTTCACGGAAAGCTTTCTGCGCACAAAGCTCCCATTATGATCCCATAAACCATATAAACATGTTGGGACACATTTGAGCGAAAACCACACAGTTTTTGTGGATAAAGGAAGGTGACGCCGATACGGTCACTTTTGGTCCGAAAATTTCACGGAATGTTTTACACGCACAAAGCTCCCATTATGATCCCATAAACCATATAAACATGTTTGGGACACATTTGAGCGAAAACAACACAGTTTTGGTGGATAAAGAAAGTTGACGCCGATTTGGTCACTTTTGGTCCGAAAAATTCACGGAAAACGTTTCGCGCACAAAGCACCCATTATGACCTATAAACCACATAAACATGTTTGTGATGCATTTGAGCGAAAACAACAAAGTTTTAGTGGATAAAGAAAGGTGACGCCGATATGGTCACTTTTGGTCCGGAAATTTCACGGAAAGCTTTTCGTGCACAAAGCTCCCATTATGACCTATAAACCATATAAACATGTGTGGGACACAGTTAAGCGAAAACAACACAGTTTTGATGGAGAAAGAAAGGTGACGCCGATATGGTCACTTTTGGTCCGAAAATTTCACGGAACGCTTTTCGCGCACAAAGCTCCCTTTATGACCTATAAACCATATAAACATGTTTGGGACACATTTGAGCGAAAGCGACACAGTTTTGATGGATAAAGAAAGGTGACGTCGATATGGTCACTTTTGGTTCGAAAATTTCACGGAATGTTTTTCACGCACAAAGCTCCCATTATGACCTATAAACCATATAAACATGTTTGGGACACATTTGAGCGAAAACCACACAGTTTTTGTGTATAAAGAAAGGTGACGCCGATATGGTCACTTTTGTTCCGAAAATTTCACGGAAAGCTTTTCGTGCACAAAGCTCCCATTATGACCTATAAACCATATAAACATGTTTGGGACACATTTGAGCAAAAACAACACATTTTTTGTGGATAAAGAAAGGTTACGCCGATATGGTCACTTTTGGTCCGAAAATTTCACGTAAAGCTTTCCGCGCACAAAGATCCCATTATGATCCCATAAACCATATAAAAATGTTTGGGACACATTTGAGGGAAAACATCATAGTTTTGGAGGATAAAAAAAGGTGACGCCGATATGGTCACTTTTGGTCCGGAAATTGCACGGAAAGCTTTTCACGCACAAAGCTCCCATTATGACCTATAAACCATATAAACATGTTTTGGACACATTTGAGCGAAAATAACACGGTTTTTGTGGATAAACAAAGGTGACGCCGATATGGTCACTTTTGGTCAGAAAATTTCACGGAAAGCTTTCCGCGCACAAAGCTCCCATTATGACCTATAAACCATATAAACATGTTTGGGACACATTTGAGCGAAAACAATACAGTTTTTGTGGATAAAGAAAGGTGACGCCGATATGGTCAGTTTTGTTCCGAAAATTTCACGGAAAGCTTTTCGCGCACAAAGCTCACATTATGACCTATAAACCATATAAACATGTTTGGGACACATTTTAGCAAAAACAACACATTTTTTGTGGATAAAGAAAGGTTACGCCGATATGGTCACTTTTGGTCCGAAAATTTCACGGAAAGCTTTCTGCGCACAAAGCTCCCATTATGATCCCATAAACCATATAAACATGTTGGGACACATTTGAGCGAAAACCACACAGTTTTTGTGGATAAAGGAAGGTGACGCCGATACGGTCACTTTTGGTCCGAAAATTTCACGGAATGTTTTACACGCACAAAGCTCCCATTATGATCCCATAAACCATATAAACATGTTTTGGACACATTTGAGCGAAAACAACACAGTTTTGGTGGATAAAGAAAGTTGACGCCGATTTGGTCACTTTTGGTCCGAAAATTTCACGGAAAACTTTTCGCGCACAAAGCTCCCATTATGACCTATAAACCACATAAACATGTTTGTGATGCATTTGAGCGAAAACAACACAGTTTTAGTGGATAAAGAAAGGTGACGCCGATATGGTCACTTTTGGTCCGGAAATTTCACGGAAAGCTTTTCGCGCACAAAGCTCCCATTATGACCTATAAACCATATAAACATGTGTGGGACACAGTTAAGCGAAAACAACACAGTTTTGATGGATAAAGAAAGGTGACGCCGATATGGTCACTTTTGGTCCGAAAATTTCACGGAACGCTTTTCGCGCACAAAGCTCCCTTTATGACCTATAAACCATATAAACATGTTTGGCACACATTTGAGCGAAAGCAACACAGTTTTGATGGATAAAGAAAGGTGACGTCGATATGGTCACTTTTGGTTCGAAAATTTCACGGAAAGCTTTTCGCGCACAAAGCTCCCATTATGACCTATAAACCATATAAACATGTTTGGGACACATTTGAGTGAAAACCACACTGTTTTTTTGTATAAAGAAAGGTGACGCCGATATGGTCACATTTGTTCCGAAAATTTCACGGAAAGCTTTTCGTGCACAAAGCTCCCATTATGACCTATAAACCATATAAACATGTTTGGGACACATTTGAGCAAAAACAACACATTTTTTGTGGATAAAGAAAGGTGACGCCGATATTGTCACTTTTGGTCCGAAAATTTCACAGCACGCTTTTCGCGCACAAAGCTCCCATTGTGACCTATAAACCATATAAACATGTTTGGGACACATTTGAGCGAAAGCGACACAGTTTTGATGGATAAAGAAAGGTGACGCCGATATGGTCACTTTTGGTTCGAAAATTTCACGGAACGCTTTACGCGCACAAAGCTCCCATTATGACCTATAAACCATATAAACATGTTTGGGACACATTTGAGCGAAAACCACACAGTTTTTGTGGATAAAGGAAGGTGACGCCGATACGGTCACTTTTGGTCTGAAAATTTCACGGAAACTTTTACGCGCACAAAGCTCCCATTATGATCCCATAAACCATATAAACATGTTTGGGACACATTTAAGGAAAACCACACAGTGTTTGTGGATAATGAAAGGTGACGCCCATACGGTCACTTTTGGTCCGAAAATTTCACGGAAAGTTTTACGCGCACAAAGCTCCCATTATGATCCCATAAACCATATAAACATGTTTGGCACACATTTGAGCGAAAACAACACAGTTTTGGTGGATAAAGAAAGTTGACTCCGATTTGGTCGCTTTTGGTCCGAAAAATTCACGGAAAACTTTTCGCGCACAAAGCTCCCATTATGACCTATAAACCACATAAACATGTTTGGGATGCATTTGAGCGAAAATAACATAGTTTTAGTGGATAAAGAAAGGTGACGCCGATATGGTCACTTTTGGTCCGGAAATTTCACGGAAAGCTTTTCGCGCACAAAGCTCCCATTATGACCTATAAACCATATAAACATGTTTGGGACACAGTTGAGCGAAAACAACACAGTTTTGGTGGATAAAGAAAGGTGACGCCGATATGGTCACTTTTGGTCCGAAAATTTCACGGAACCCTTTTCGCTCAAAAAGCGCCCTTTATGACCTATAAACCATATAAACATGTTTGGGACACATTTGAGCGAAAGCGACACAGTTTTGATGGATAAAGAAAGGTGACGTCGATATGGTCACTTTTGGTTCGAAAATTTCACGGAATGTTTTTCGCGCACAAAGCTCCCATTATGACCTATAAACCATATAAACATGTTTGGGACACATTTGAGCGAAAACCACACAGTTTTTGTGTATAAAGAAAGGTGACGCCGATATGGTCACTTTTGTTCCGAAAATTTCACGGAAAGCTTTTCGTGCACAAAGCTCCCATTATGACCTATAAGCCATATAAACGTGTTTGGGACACATCTGAGCAAAAACAACACATTTTTTGTGGATAAATAAAGGTTACGCCGATATGGTCACTTTTGGTCCGAAAGCTTTCCGCGCACAAAGATCCCATTATGATCCCATAAACCATATAAAAATGTTTGGGACACATTTGAGGGAAAACATCATAGTTTTGGAGGATAAAAAAAGGTGACGCCGATATGGTCACTTTTGGTCCGGAAATTGCACGGAAAGCTTTTCGCGCACAAAGTTCCCATTATGCCCTATAAACCATATAAACATGTTTTGGAAACATTTGAGCGAAAATAACACAGTTTTTGTGGATAAACAAAGGTGACGCCGATATGGTCACTTTTGGTCAGAAAATTTCACGGAAAGCTTTCCGCGCACAAAGCTCACATTATGACCTATAAACCATATAAACATGTTTGGGACACATTTGAGCGAAAACAATACAGTTTTTGTGGATAAAGAAAGGTGACGCCGATATGGTCAGTTTTGTTCCGAAAATTTCACGGAAAGCTTTTCGCGCACAAAGCTCACATTATGACCTATAAACCATATAAACATGTTTGGGACATATTTGAGAAAAAACAACACATTTTTTGTGGATAAAGAAAGGTTACGCCGATATGGTCACTTTTGGTCCGAAAATTTCACGGAAAGCTTTCTACGCACAAAGCTCCCATTATGATCCCATAAACCATATAAAAATGTTTGGGACACATTTGAGCGAAAACAACACAATTTTTGTGGATAAAGAAAGGTGACGCCGATATGGTCATCTTTGTTCCAAAAATTTCACGGAAAGGTTTTCGCGTACAAAGCTCCCATTATAACCTATAAACCATATAAACATGTTTGGGACACATTTGAGCGAAAATCACACAGTTTTTGTAGAAAAAGAAAGGTGACGCCGATACGGTCACTTTTGGTCCGAAAATTTCACGGAAAGCTTTTCGCGCACAAAGCTCCCATTATGACCTATAAACCATATAAACATGTTTGGGACACATTTGAGCAAAAACAACACATTTTTTGTGGATAAAGAAAGGTTACGCCGATATGGTCACTTTTGGTCCGAAAATTTCACGGAACGCTTTTCACGCACAAAGCTCCCTTTATGACCTATAAACCATATAAACATGTTTGGGACACATTTGAGCGAAAGCAACACAGTTTTGATGGATAAAGAAAGGTGACGTCGATATGGTCACTTTTGGTTCGAAAATTTCACGGAAAGCTTTTCGCGCACAAAGCTCCCATTATGACCTATAAACCATATAAACATGTTTGGAACACATTTGAGCGAAAGCAACACAGTTTAGATGGATAAAGAAAGGTGACGCCGATATGGTCACTTTTGGTCCGAAAATTTCACGGAACGCTTTTCGTGCACAAAGCTCCCTTTATGACCTATAAACCATATAAACATGTTTGGGACACATTTGAGCGAAAGCGACACAGTTTTGATATATAAAGAAAGGTGACGTCGATATGGTCACTTTTGGTTCGAAAATTTCACGGAAAGTTTTTCGCGCACAAAGCTCCCATTGTGACCTATAAACCATATAAACATGTTTGGGACACATTTGAGCGAAAACCACACAGTTTTTGTGTATAAAGAAAGGTGACGCCGATATGGTCACTTTTGTTCCGAAAATTTCACGGAAAGCTTTTCGTGCACAAACCTCCCATTATGACCTATAAACCATATAAACATGTTTGGGACACATTTGAGCAAAAACAACACATTTTTTGTGGATAAAGAAAGGTTACGCCGATATGGTCACTTTTGGTCCGAAAATTTCACGGAAAGCTTTCCGCGCACAAAGATCCCATTATGATCCCATAAACCATATAAAAATGTTTGGGACACATTTGAGCGAAAACATCACAGTTTTGGTGGATAAACAAAGGTGACGCCGAAATGGTCACTTTTGGTCAGAAAATTTCACGGAAAGCTTTCCGCGCACAAAGCTCACATTATGACCTATAAACCATATAAACATGTTTGGGACACATTTGAGCGAAAACAATACAGTTTTTGTGGATAAAGAAAGGTGACGCCGATATGGTCAGTTTTGTTCCGAAAATTTCACGGAAAGCTTTTCGCGCACAAAGCTCACATTATGACCTATAAACCATATAAACATGTTTGGGACATATTTGAGAAAAAACAACACATTTTTTGTGGATAAAGAAAGGTTACGCCGATATGGTCACTTTTGGTCCGAAAATTTCACGGAAAGCTTTCTGTGCACAAAGCTCCCATTATGATCCCATAAACCATATAAAAATGTTTGGGACACATTTGAGCGAAAACAACACAATTTTTGTGGATAAAGAAAGGTGACGCCGATATGGTCATCTTTGTTCCAAAAATTTCACGGAAAGGTTTTCGCGTACAAAGCTCCCATTATGACCTATAAACCATATAAACATGTTTGGGACACATTTGAGCGAAAATCACACAGTTTTTGTAGAAAAAGAAAGGTGACGCCGATACGGTCACTTTTGGTCCGAAAATTTCACGGAAAGCTTTTCGCGCACAAAGCTCCCATTATGACCTATAAACCATATAAACATGTTTGGGACACATTTGAGCAAAAACAACACATTTTTTGTGGATAAAGAAAGGTTACGCCGATATGGTCACTTTTGGTCCGAAAATTTCACGGAACGCTTTTCACGCACAAAGCTCCCTTTATGACCTATAAACCATATAAACATGTTTGGGACACATTTGAGCGAAAGCAACACAGTTTTGATGGATAAAGAAAGGTGACGTCGATATGGTGACTTTTGGTTCGAAAATTTCACGGAAAGCTTTTCGCGCACAAAGCTCCCATTATGACCTATAAACCATATAAACATGTTTGGAACACATTTGAGCGAAAGCAACACAGTTTAGATGGATAAAGAAAGGTGACGCCGATATGGTCACTTTTGGTCCGAAAATTTCACGGAACGCTTTTCGTGCACAAAGCTCCCTTTATGACCTATAAACCATATAAACATGTTTGGGACACATTTGAGCGAAAGCGACACAGTTTTGATATATAAAGAAAGGTGACGTCGATATGGTCACTTTTGGTTCGAAAATTTCACGGAAAGTTTTTCGCGCACAAAGCTCCCATTGTGACCTATAAACCATATAAACATGTTTGGGACACATTTGAGCGAAAACCACACAGTTTTTGTGTATAAAGAAAGGTGACGCCGATATGGTCACTTTTGTTCCGAAAATTTCACGGAAAGGTTTTCGTGCACAAACCTCCCATTATGACCTATAAACCATATAAACATGTTTGGGACACATTTGAGCAAAAACAACACATTTTTTGTGGATAAAGAAAGGTTACGCCGATATGGTCACTTTTGGTCCGAAAATTTCACGGAAAGCTTTCCGCGCACAAAGATCCCATTATGATCCCATAAACCATATAAAAATGTTTGGGACACATTTGAGCGAAAACATCACAGTTTTGGTGGATAAACAAAGGTGACGCCGAAATGGTCACTTTTGGTCCGGAAATTTCACGGAAAGCTTTTCGCGCACAAAGCTCCCATTATGACCTATAAACCATATGAACATGTTTTGGACACATTTGAGTGAAAATAACACAGTTTTTGTGGATAAACAAAGGTGACGCCGATATGGTCACTTTTGGTCAGAAAATTTCACGGAAAGCTTTCCGCGCACAAAGCTCACATTATGACCTATAAACCATATAAACATGTTTGGGACACATTTGAGCGAAAACAATACAGTTTTTGTGGATAAAGAAAGGTGACGCCGATATGGTCACTTTTGTTCCGAAAATTTCACGTAATGCTTTTCGCGCACAAAGCTCACATTATGACCTATAAACCATATAAACATGTTTGGGACACATTTGAGCGAAAACAACACATTTTTTGTGGATAAAGAAAGATTACGCCGATATGGTCACTTTTGGTCCGAAAATTTCACGGAAAGCTTTCTGCGCACAAAGCTCCCATTATGATCCCATAAACCATATAAAAATGTTTGGGACACATTTGAGCGAAAACAACACAGTTTTTGTGGATAAAGAAAGGTGACGCCGATATGGTCATCTTTGTTCCAAAAATTTCACGGAAAGGTTTTCGCGTACAAAGCTCCCATTATGACCTATAAACCATATAAACATGTTTGGGACACATTTGAGCGAAAATCACACAGTTTTTGTAGAAAAAGAAAGGTGACGCCGATACGGTCACTTTTGGTCCGAAAATTTCACGGAAAGCTTTTCGCGCACAAAGCTCCCATTATGACCTATAAACCATATAAACATGTTTGGGACACATTTGAGCAAAAACAACACATTTTTTGTGGATAAAGAAAGGTTACGCCGATATGGTCACTTTTGGTCCGAAAATTTCACGGAACGCTTTTCACGCACAAAGCTCCCTTTATGACCTATAAACCATATAAACATGTTTGGGACACATTTGAGCGAAAGCAACACAGTTTTGATGGATAAAGAAAGGTGACGTCGATATGGTCACTTTTGGTTCGAAAATTTCACGGAAAGCTTTTCGCGCACAAAGCTCCCATTATGACCTATAAACCATATAAACATGTTTGGAACACATTTGAGCGAAAGCAACACAGTTTAGATGGATAAAGAAAGGTGACGCCGATATGGTCACTTTTGGTCCGAAAATTTCACGGAACGCTTTTCGTGCACAAAGCTCCCTTTATGACCTATAAACCATATAAACATGTTTGGGACACATTTGAGCGAAAGCGACACAGTTTTGATATATAAAGAAAGGTGACGTCGATATGGTCACTTTTGGTTCGAAAATTTCACGGAAAGTTTTTCGCGCACAAAGCTCCCATTGTGACCTATAAACCATATAAACATGTTTGGGACACATTTGAGCGAAAACCACACAGTTTTTGTGTATAAAGAAAGGTGACGCCGATATGGTCACTTTTGTTCCGAAAATTTCACGGAAAGCTTTTCGTGCACAAACCTCCCATTATGACCTATAAACCATATAAACATGTTTGGGACACATTTGAGCAAAAACAACACATTTTTTGTGGATAAAGAAAGGTTACGCCGATATGGTCACTTTTGGTCCGAAAATTTCACGGAAAGCTTTCCGCGCACAAAGATCCCATTATGATCCCATAAACCATATAAAAATGTTTGGGACACATTTGAGCGAAAACATCACAGTTTTGGTGGATAAACAAAGGTGACGCCGAAATGGTCACTTTTGGTCAGAAAATTTCACGGAAAGCTTTCCGCGCACAAAGCTCACATTATGACCTATAAACCATATAAACATGTTTGGGACACATTTGAGCGAAAACAATACAGTTTTTGTGGATAAAGAAAGGTGACGCCGATATGGTCAGTTTTGTTCCGAAAATTTCACGGAAAGCTTTTCGCGCACAAAGCTCACATTATGATCTATAAACCATATAAACATGTTTGGGACATATTTGAGAAAAAACAACACATTTTTTGTGGATATAGAAAGGTTACGCCGATATGGTCACTTTTGGTCCGAAAATTTCACGGAAAGCTTTCTGTGCACAAAGCTCCCATTATGATCCCATAAACCATATAAAAATGTTTGGGACACATTTGAGCGAAAACAACACAATTTTTGTGGATAAAGAAAGGTGACGCCGATATGGTCATCTTTGTTCCAAAAATTTCACGGAAAGGTTTTCGCGTACAAAGCTCCCATTATGACCTATAAACCATATAAACATGTTTGGGACACATTTGAGCGAAAATCACACAGTTTTTGTAGAAAAAGAAAGGTGACGCCGATACGGTCACTTTTGGTCCGAAAATTTCACGGAAAGCTTTTCGCGCACAAAGCTCCCATTATGACCTATAAACCATATAAACATGTTTGGGACACATTTGAGCAAAAACAACACATTTTTTGTGGATAAAGAAAGGTTACGCCGATATGGTCACTTTTGGTCCGAAAATTTCACGGAACGCTTTTCACGCACAAAGCTCCCTTTATGACCTATAAACCATATAAACATGTTTGGGACACATTTGAGCGAAAGCAACACAGTTTTGATGGATAAAGAAAGGTGACGTCGATATGGTGACTTTTGGTTCGAAAATTTCACGGAAAGCTTTTCGCGCACAAAGCTCCCATTATGACCTATAAACCATATAAACATGTTTGGAACACATTTGAGCGAAAGCAACACAGTTTAGATGGATAAAGAAAGGTGACGCCGATATGGTCACTTTTGGTCCGAAAATTTCACGGAACGCTTTTCGTGCACAAAGCTCCCTTTATGACCTATAAACCATATAAACATGTTTGGGACACATTTGAGCGAAAGCGACACAGTTTTGATATATAAAGAAAGGTGACGTCGATATGGTCACTTTTGGTTCGAAAATTTCACGGAAAGTTTTTCGCGCACAAAGCTCCCATTGTGACCTATAAACCATATAAACATGTTTGGGACACATTTGAGCGAAAACCACACAGTTTTTGTGTATAAAGAAAGGTGACGCCGATATGGTCACTTTTGTTCCGAAAATTTCACGGAAAGCTTTTCGTGCACAAACCTCCCATTATGACCTATAAACCATATAAACATGTTTGGGACACATTTGAGCAAAAACAACACATTTTTTGTGGATAAAGAAAGGTTACGCCGATATGGTCACTTTTGGTCCGAAAATTTCACGGAAAGCTTTCCGCGCACAAAGATCCCATTATGATCCCATAAACCATATAAAAATGTTTGGGACACATTTGAGCGAAAACATCACAGTTTTGGTGGATAAACAAAGGTGACGCCGAAATGGTCACTTTTGGTCCGGAAATTTCACGGAAAGCTTTTCGCGCACAAAGCTCCCATTATGACCTATAAACCATATGAACATGTTTTGGACACATTTGAGTGAAAATAACACAGTTTTTGTGGATAAACAAAGGTGACGCCGATATGGTCACTTTTGGTCAGAAAATTTCACGGAAAGCTTTCCGCGCACAAAGCTCACATTATGACCTATAAACCATATAAACATGTTTGGGACACATTTGAGCGAAAACAATACAGTTTTTGTGGATAAAGAAAGGTGACGCCGATATGGTCACTTTTGTTCCGAAAATTTCACGTAATGCTTTTCGCGCACAAAGCTCACATTATGACCTATAAACCATATAAACATGTTTGGGACACATTTGAGCGAAAACAACACATTTTTTGTGGATAAAGAAAGATTACGCCGATATGGTCACTTTTGGTCCGAAAATTTCACGGAAAGCTTTATGCGCACAAAGCTCCCATTATGATCCCATAAACCATATAAAAATGTTTGGGACACATTTGAGCGAAAACAACACAGTTTTTGTGGATAAAGAAAGGTGACGCCGATATGGTCATCTTTGTTCCAAAAATTTCACGGAAAGGTTTTCGCGTACAAAGCTCCCATTATGACCTATAAACCATATAAACATGTTTGGGACACATTTGAGCGAAAATCACACAGTTTTTGTAGAAAAAGAAAGGTGACGCCGATACGGTCACTTTTGGTCCGAAAATTTCACGGAAAGCTTTTCGCGCACAAAGCTCCCATTATGACCTATAAACCATATAAACATGTTTGGGACACATTTGAGCAAAAACAACACATTTTTTGTGGATAAAGAAAGGTTACGCCGATATGGTCACTTTTGGTCCGAAAATTTCACGGAACGCTTTTCACGCACAAAGCTCCCTTTATGACCTATAAACCATATAAACATGTTTGGGACACATTTGAGCGAAAGCAACACAGTTTTGATGGATAAAGAAAGGTGACGTCGATATGGTCACTTTTGGTTCGAAAATTTCACGGAAAGCTTTTCGCGCACAAAGCTCCCATTATGACCTATAAACCATATAAACATGTTTGGAACACATTTGAGCGAAAGCAACACAGTTTAGATGGATAAAGAAAGGTGACGCCGATATGGTCACTTTTGGTCCGAAAATTTCACGGAACGCTTTTCGTGCACAAAGCTCCCTTTATGACCTATAAACCATATAAACATGTTTGGGACACATTTGAGCGAAAGCGACACAGTTTTGATATATAAAGAAAGGTGACGTCGATATGGTCACTTTTGGTTCGAAAATTTCACGGAAAGTTTTTCGCGCACAAAGCTCCCATTGTGACCTATAAACCATATAAACATGTTTGGGACACATTTGAGCGAAAACCACACAGTTTTTGTGTATAAAGAAAGGTGACGCCGATATGGTCACTTTTGTTCCGAAAATTTCACGGAAAGCTTTTCGTGCACAAACCTCCCATTATGACCTATAAACCATATAAACATGTTTGGGACACATTTGAGCAAAAACAACACATTTTTTGTGGATAAAGAAAGGTTACGCCGATATGGTCACTTTTGGTCCGAAAATTTCACGGAAAGCTTTCCGCGCACAAAGATCCCATTATGATCCCATAAACCATATAAAAATGTTTGGGACACATTTGAGCGAAAACATCACAGTTTTGGTGGATAAACAAAGGTGACGCCGAAATGGTCACTTTTGGTCAGAAAATTTCACTGAAAGCTTTCCGCGCACAAAGCTCACATTATGACCTATAAACCATATAAACATGTTTGGGACACATTTGAGCGAAAACAATACAGTTTTTGTGGATAAAGAAAGGTGACGCCGATATGGTCAGTTTTGTTCCGAAAATTTCACGGAAAGCTTTTCGCGCACAAAGCTCACATTATGACCTATAAACCATATAAACATGTTTGGGACATATTTGAGAAAAAACAACACATTTTTTGTGGATAAAGAAAGGTTACGCCGATATGGTCACTTTTGGTCCGAAAATTTCACGGAAAGCTTTCTGCGCACAAAGCTCCCATTATGATCCCATAAACCATATAAAAATGTTTGGGACACATTTGAGCGAAAACAACACAATTTTTGTGGATAAAGAAAGGTGACGCCGATATGGTCATCTTTGTTCCAAAAATTTCACGGAAAGGTTTTCGCGTACAAAGCTCCCATTATGACCTATAAACCATATAAACATGTTTGGGACACATTTGAGCGAAAATCACACAGTTTTTGTAGAAAAAGAAAGGTGACGCCGATACGGTCACTTTTGGTCCGAAAATTTCAGGGAAAGCTTTTCGCGCACAAAGCTCCCATTATGACCTATAAACCATATAAACATGTTTGGGACACATTTGAGCAAAAACAACACATTTTTTGTGGATAAAGAAAGGTTACGCCGATATGGTCACTTTTGGTCCGAAAATTTCACGGAACGCTTTTCACGCACAAAGCTCCCTTTATGACCTATAAACCATATAAACATGTTTGGGACACATTTGAGCGAAAGCAACACAGTTTTGATGGATAAAGAAAGGTGACGTCGATATGGTCACTTTTGGTTCGAAAATTTCACGGAAAGCTTTTCGCGCACAAAGCTCCCATTATGACCTATAAACCATATAAACATGTTTGGAACACATTTGAGCGAAAGCAACACAGTTTAGATGGATAAAGAAAGGTGACGCCGATATGGTCACTTTTGGTCCGAAAATTTCACGGAACGCTTTTCGTGCACAAAGCTCCCTTTATGACCTATAAACCATATAAACATGTTTGGGACACATTTGAGCGAAAGCGACACAGTTTTGATATATAAAGAAAGGTGACGTCGATATGGTCACTTTTGGTTCGAAAATTTCACGGAAAGTTTTTCGCGCACAAAGCTCCCATTGTGACCTATAAACCATATAAACATGTTTGGGACACATTTGAGCGAAAACCACACAGTTTTTGTGTATAAAGAAAGGTGACGCCGATATGGTCACTTTTGTTCCGAAAATTTCACGGAAAGCTTTTCGTGCACAAACCTCCCATTATGACCTATAAACCATATAAACATGTTTGGGACACATTTGAGCAAAAACAACACATTTTTTGTGGATAAAGAAAGGTTACGCCGATATGGTCACTTTTGGTCCGAAAATTTCACGGAAAGCTTTCCGCGCACAAAGATCCCATTATGATCCCATAAACCATATAAAAATGTTTGGGACACATTTGAGCGAAAACATCACAGTTTTGGTGGATAAACAAAGGTGACGCCGAAATGGTCACTTTTGGTCCGGAAATTTCACGGAAAGCTTTTCGCGCACAAAGCTCCCATTATGACCTATAAACCATATAAACATGTTTTGGACACATTTGAGTGAAAATAACACAGTTTTTGTGGATAAACAAAGGTGACGCCGATATGGTCACTTTTGGTCAGAAAATTTCACGGAAAGCTTTCCGCGCACAAAGCTCACATTATGACCTATAAACCATATAAACATGTTTGGGACACATTTGAGCGAAAACAATACAGTTTTTGTGGATAAAGAAAGGTGACGCCGATATGGTCACTTTTGTTCCGAAAATTTCACGTAATGCTTTTCGCGCACAAAGCTCACATTATGACCTATAAACCATATAAACATGTTTGGGACACATTTGAGCGAAAACAACACATTTTTTGTGGATAAAGAAAGATTACGCCGATATGGTCACTTTTGGTCCGAAAATTTCACGGAAAGCTTTCTGCGCACAAAGCTCCCATTATGATCCCATAAACCATATAAAAATGTTTGGGACACATTTGAGCGAAAACAACACAGTTTTTGTGGATAAAGAAAGGTGACGCCGATATGGCCACTTTTGTTCCAAAAATTTCACGAAAAGCTTTTCATGCACAAAGCTCCCATTATGACCTATAAACCATATAAACATGTTTGGGACACATTTGAGCGAAAACCACACAGTTTTTGTGGACAAAGAATGGTGACGCCGATACGGTCACTTTTGGTCCGAAAATTTCACGGAAACTTTTACGCGCACAAAGCTCACATTATGACCTATAAACCATATAAACATGTTTGGGACACATTTGAGCGAAAACAATACAGTTTTTGTGGATAAAGAAAGGTGACGCCGATATGGTCACTTTTGTTCCGAAAATTTCACGTAATGCTTTTCGCGCACAAAGCTCACATTATGACCTATAAACCATATAAACATGTTTGGGACACATTTGAGCGAAAACAACACATTTTTTGTGGATAAAGAAAGATTACGCCGATATGGTCACTTTTGGTCCGAAAATTTCACGGAAAGCTTTCTGCGCACAAAGCTCCCATTATGATCCCATAAACCATATAAAAATGTTTGGGACACATTTGAGCGAAAACAACACAGTTTTTGTGGATAAAGAAAGGTGACGCCGATATGGCCACTTTTGTTCCAAAAATTTCACGAAAAGCTTTTCATGCACAAAGCTCCCATTATGACCTATAAACCATATAAACATGTTTGGGACACATTTGAGCGAAAACCACACAGTTTTTGTGGACAAAGAATGGTGACGCCGATACGGTCACTTTTGTTCCGAAAATTTTACGGAAAGGTTTTCGCGTACAAAGCTCCCATTATGACCTATAAACCATATAAACATGTTTGGGTCACAGTTCAGCGAAAACAACACAGTTTTGGTGGAAAAAGAAAGGTGACGCCGATATGGTCAATTTTGGTCCGAAAATTTCACGGAACGCTTTTCGTGCACAAAGCTCCCTTTATGACCTATAAACCATATAAACATGTTTGGGACACATTTGAGCGAAAATAACACAGTTTTTGTGGATAAACAAAGGTGACGCCGATATGGTCACTTTTGGTCCGAAAATATCACGGAACGCTTTCCGCGCACAAAGCTCACATTATGACCTATAAACCAATAAACATGTTTGGGACACAGTTGAGCGAAAACAACACAGTTTTGGTGGATAAAGAAAGGTGAAGCCGATATGGTCACTTTTGGTCCGAAAATTTCACGGAACGCTTTTCGCGCACAAAGCTCCCTTTATGACCTATAAACCATATAAACATGTTTGGGACACATTTGAGCGAAAGCAACACAGTTTTGATGGATAAAGAAAGGTGACGTCGATATGGTCACTTTTGGTTCGAAAATTTCACGGAAAGCTTTTCGCGCACAAAGCTCCCATTATGACCTATAAACCATATAAACATGTTTGGGTCACATTTGAGTGAAAACCACACAGTTTTTGTGTATAAAGAAAGGTGACGCCGATATGGCCACTTTTGTTCCAAAAATTTCACGAAAAGCTTTTCATGCACAAAGCTCCCATTATGACCTATAAACCATATAAACATGTTTGGGACACATTTGAGCGAAAACCACACAGTTTTTGTGGACAAAGAATGGTGACGCCGATACGGTCACTTTTGGTCCGAAAATTTCACGGAAACTTTTACGCGCACAAAGCTCCTATTATGATCCTATAAACCATATAAACATGTTTGGGACACATTTGAGGAAAACAACACAGTTTTGAAGGATAAAGAATGTTGACGCCGATTAGGTCACTTTTGGTCCGAAAATTTCACGGAAAACTTTTCGCGCACAAAGCTCTCATTATGACCGATAAACCACATAAACATGTTTGGGATGCATTTGAGCGAAAATAACACATTTTTAGTGGATAAAGAAAGGTGACGCCGATATGGTCACTTTTGGTCCGGAAATTTCACGGAAAGCTTTTCGCGCACAAAGCTCCCATTATGACCTATAAACCATATAAACATGTTTGGGACACAGTTGAGCGAAAACAACACTGTTTTGGTGGATAAAGAAAGGTGACGCCGATATAGTCACTTTTGGTTCGAAAATTTCACGGAAGGCTTTTCGCGCACAAAGCTCTCTTTATGACCTATAAACCATATAAACATTTTTGGGACACATTTGAGCGAAAGCGACACAGTTTTGATATATAAAGAAAGGTGACGTCGATATGGTCACTTTTGGTTCGAAAATTTCACGGAAAGTTTTTCGCGCACAAAGCTCCCATTGTGACCTATAAACCATATAAACATGTTTGGGACACATTTGAGCGAAAACCACACAGTTTTTGTGTATAAAGAAAGGTGACGCCGATATGGTCACTTTTGTTCCGAAAATTTCACGGAAAGCTTTTCGTGCACAAACCTCCCATTATGACCTATAAACCATATAAACATGTTTGGGACACATTTGAGCAAAAACAACACATTTTTTGTGGATAAAGAAAGGTTACGCCGATATGGTCACTTTTGGTCCGAAAATTTCACGGAAAGCTTTCCGCGCACAAAGATCCCATTATGATCCCATAAACCATATAAAAATGTTTGGGACACATTTGAGCGAAAACATCACAGTTTTGGTGGATAAACAAAGGTGACGCCGAAATGGTCACTTTTGGTCCGGAAATTTCACGGAAAGCTTTTCGCGCACAAAGCTCCCATTATGACCTATAAACCATATAAACATGTTTTGGACACATTTGAGTGAAAATAACACAGTTTTTGTGGATAAACAAAGGTGACGCCGATATGGTCACTTTTGTCAGAAAATTTCACGGAAAGCTTTCCGCGCACAAAGCTCACATTATGACCCATAAACCATATAAACATGTTTGGGACACATTTGAGCGAAAACAATACAGTTTTTGTGGATAAAGAAAGGTGACGCCGATATGGTCACTTTTGTTCCGAAAATTTCACGTAATGCTTTTCGCGCACAAAGCTCACATTATGACCTATAAACCATATAAACATGTTTGGGACACATTTGAGCGAAAACAACACATTTTTTGTGGATAAAGAAAGATTACGCCGATATGGTCACTTTTGGTCCGAAAATTTCACGGAAAGCTTTCTGCGCACAAAGCTCCCATTATGATCCCATAAACCATATAAAAATGTTTGGGACACATTTGAGCGAAAACAACACAGTTTTTGTGGATAAAGAAAGGTGAAGCCGATATGGTCACTTTTGGTCCGAAAATTTCACGGAACGCTTTTCGCGCACAAAGCTCCCATTATGACCTATAAACCATATAAACATGTTTGGGTCACATTTGAGTGAAAACCACACAGTTTTTGTGTATAAAGAAAGGTGACGCCGATATGGTCACTTTTGTTCCGAAAATTTCACGGAAAGCTTTTCATGCACAAAGCTCCCATTATGACCTATAAACCATATAAACATGTTTGGGACACATTTGAGCGAAAACCACACAGTTTTTGTGGACAAAGAATGGTGACGCCGATACGGTCACTTTTGGTCCGAAAATTTCACGGAAAGTTTTACGCGCACAAAGCTCCTATTATGATCCTATAAACCATATAAACATGTTTGGGACACATTTGAGCGAAAACAACACAGTTTTGGTGGATAAAGAATGTTGACGCCGATTTGGTCACTTTTGGTCCGAAAATTTCACGGAAAACTTTTCGCGCACAAAGCTCTCATTATGACCGATAAACCACATAAACATGTTTGGGATGCATTTGAGCGAAAATAACACAGTTTTAGTGGATAAAGAAAGGTGACGCCGATATGGTCACTTTTGGTCCGGAAATTTCACGGAAAGCTTTTCGCGCACAAAGCTCCCATTATGACCTATAAACCATATAAACATGTTTGGGAACAGTTGAGCGAAAACAACACTGTTTTGGTGGATAAAGAAAGGTGACGTCGATATGGTCACTTTTGGTTCTAAAATTTTACGGAAAGCTTTTTGCGCACAAAGCTCCCATTATGACCTATAAACCATATAAACATGTTTGGGACACATTTGAGCGAAAACCACACAGTTTTTGTGTATAAAGAAAGGTGACGCCGATATGGTGACTTTTGTTCCGAAAATTTCACGGAAAGCTTTTCGTGCACAAAGCTCCCATTATGACCTATAAACCATATAAACATGTTTGGGACACATTTGAGCAAAAACAACACATTTTTTGTGGATAAAGAAAGGTTACGCCGATATGGTCACTTTTGGTCCGAAAATTTCACGGAAAGCTTTCCGCGCACAAAGCTCCCATTATGACCTATAAACCATATAAACATGTTTTGGACACATTTGAGCGAAAATAACACAGTTTTTGTGGATAAACAAACGTGACGCCGATATGGTCACTTTTGGTCCGAAAATTTCACGGAAAGCTTTCCGCGCACAAAGCTCTCATTATGACCTATAAACCATATAAACATGTTTGGGACACATTTGAGCGAAAACAATACAGTTTTTGTGGATAAAGAAAGGTGACGCCGATATGGTCACTTTTGTTCCGAAAATTTCACGGAAAGCTTTTCACGCACAAAGCTCACATTATGACCTATAAACCATATATACATGTTTGGGACACATTTGAGCGAAAACAACACAGTTTTTGTGGATAAAGAAAGGTGACGCCGATATGGTCACTTTTGTCCCGAAAATTTCACGGAATGCTTTTCGCGTACAAAGCTCCCAATATGACCTATAAACCATATAAACATGTTTGGGACACAGTTGAGCGAAAACAACACAGTTTTGGTGGATAAAGAAAGGTGAAGCCGATATGGTCACTTTTGGTCCGAAAATTTCACGGAACGCTTTTCGCGCACAAAGCTCCCTTTATGACCTATAAAACATATAAACATGTTTGGGTCACATTTGAGCGAAAACCACACAGTTTTTGTGTATAAAGAAAGGTGACGCCGATATGGTCACTTTTGTTCCGAAAATTTCACGGAAAGCTTTTCATGCACAAAGCTCCCATTATGACCTATAAACCATATAAACATGTTTGGGACACATTTGAGCGAAAACCACACAGTTTTTGTGGACAAAGAATGGTGACGCCGATACGGTCACTTTTGGTCCGAAAATTTCACGGAAAGTTTTACGCGCTCCAAGCTCCCATTATGATCCTATAAACCATATAAACATGTTTGGGACACATTTGAGCGAAAACAACACAGTTTTGGTGGATAAAGAATGTTGACGCCGATTTGGTCACTTTTGGTCCGAAAATTTCAGGGAAAACTTTTCGCGCACAAAGCTCCCATTATGACCTATAAACCACATAAACATGTTTGGGATGCATTTGAGCGAAAATAACACAGTTTTAGTGGATAAAGAAAGGTGACGCCGATATGGTCAATTTTGGTCCGGAAATTTCACGGAAATCTTTTCGCGCACAAAGCTCCCATTATGACCTATAAACCATATAAACATGTTTGGGACACAGTTGAGCGAAAACAACACTGTTTTGGTGGATAAAGAAAGGTGACGCCAATATAGTCACTTTTGGTCCAAAAATTTCACGGAACGCTTTTCGCGCACAAAGCTCCCTTTATGACCTATAAACCATATAAACATTTTTGGGACACATTTGAGCGAAAGCGACACAGTTTTGATGGATAAAGAAAGGTGACGTCGATATGATCACTTTTGGTTCGAAAATTTTACGGAAAGCTTTTCGCGCACAAAGCTCCCATTATGACCTATAAACCATATAAACATGTTTGGGACACATTTGAGCGAAAACCACACAGTTTTTGTGTATAAAGAAAGGTGACGCCGATATGGTCACTTTTGTTCCGAAAATTTCACGGAAAGCTTTTCGTGCACAAAGCTCCCATTATGACCTATAAACCATATAGACATGTTTGGGACACATTTGAGCAAAAACAACACATTTTTTGTGGATAAAGAAAGGTTACGCCGATATGGTCACTTTTGGTCCGAAAATTTCACGGAAAGCTTTCCACGCACAAAGCTCCCATTATGACCTATAAACCATATAAACATGTTTTGGACACATTTGAGCGAAAATAACACAGTTTTTGTGGATAAACAAACGTGACGCCGATATGGTCACTTTTGGTCCGAAAATTTCAAGGAAAGCTTTCAGCGCACAAAGCTCTCATTATGACCTATAAACCATATAAACATGTTTGGGACACATTTGAGCGAAAACAATACAGTTTTCGTGGATAAAGAAAGGTGACGCCGATATGGTCACTTTTGTTCCGAAAATTTCACGGAAAGCTTTTCGCGCACAAAGCTCACATTATGACCTATAAACCATATAAACATGTTTGGGACACATTTGAGCGAAAACAACACAGTTTTTGTGGATAAAGAAAGGTGACGCCGATATCGTCACTTTTGTCCCGAAAATTTCACGGAATGCTTTTCCCGTACAAAGCTCCCATTATGACCTATAAACCATAAAAACATGTTTGGGACACATTTGAGCGAAAACCACACAGTTTTTGTTGATAAAGAAAGGTGACGCCGATACGGTCACTTTTGGTCCGAAAATTTCACGGAAAGCTTTTCGCGCACAAAGCTCCCATTATGACCTATAAACCATATAAACATGTTTGGGACACATATGAGCGAAAATAACACAGTTTTTGTGGATAAACAATGGTGACGCCGATACGGTCACTTTTGGTCCGAAAATATCACGGAAAGCTTTCCGCGCACAGAGCTCACATTATGACCTATAAACCATATAAACATTTTTGGGACACATTTGAGCGAAAACAATACAGTTTTTGTGGATAAAGAAAGGTGACGCCGATATGGTCACTTTTGTTCCGAAAATTTCACGGAAAGCTTTTCGCGCACAAAGCTCACATTATGACCTATAAACCATATAAACATGTTTGGGAGACATTTGAGCGAAAACAACACATTTTTTGTCGATAAAGAAATGTTACGCCGATATGGTCACTTTTGGTCCGAAAATTTCACGGAAAGCTTTCTGCGCACAAAGCTCCCATTATGATCCCATAAACCATATAAAAATGTTTGGGACATATTTGAGTGAAAACAACACAGTTTTCGTGGATAAAGAAAGGTGACGCCGATTTGGTCACGTTTGGTCCGAAAATTTCACGGAAAGCTTTTCGCGCACAAAGCTCCCATTATGACCTATAAACCATATAAACATGTTTGGGTCACATTTGAGCGAAAACCACACAGTTTTTGTGTATAAAGAAAGGTGACGCCGATATCGTCACTTTTGTTCCGAAAATTTCAAGGAAAGCTTTCTGCGCACAAAGCTCTCATTATGACCTATAAACCATATAAACATGTTTGGGTCACATTTGAGCGATAACCACACAGTTTTTGTGTATAAAGAAAGGTGACGCCGATATCGTCACTTTTGGTCCGAAAATTTCACGGAAAGCTTTTCGCGCACAAAGCTCCCATTATGACCTATAAACCATATAAACATGTTTGGGACACATATGAGCGAAAATAACACAGTTTTTGTGGATAAACAAAGGTGACGCCGATACGGTCACTTTTGGTCCGAAAATATCACGGAAAGCTTTCCGCGCACAAAGCTCACATTATGACCTATAAACCATATAAACATTTTTGGGACACATTTGAGCGAAAACAATACAGTTTTTGTGGATAAAGAAAGGTGACGCCGATATGGTCACTTTTGTTCCGAAAATTTCACGGAAAGCTTTTCGCGCACAAAGCTCACATTATGACCTATAAACCATATAAACATGTTTGGGAGACATTTGAGCGAAAACAACACATTTTTTGTGGATAAAGAAATGATACGCCGATATGGTCACTTTTGGTCCGAAAATTTCACGGAAAGCTTTCTGCGCACAAAGCTCCCATTATGATCCCATAAACCATATAAAAATGTTTGGGACATATTTGAGCGAAAACAACACAGTTTTGGTGGATAAAGAAAGGTGACGCCGATTTGGTCACGTTTGGTCCGAAAATTTCACGGAAAGCTTTTCGCGCACAAAGCTCCCATTATGACCTATAAACCATATGAACATGTTTGGGACACAGTTGAGCGAAAGCGACACAGTTTTGATGGATAAAGAAAGGTGACGTCGATATGGTCACTTTTGGTTCAAAAAATTCACGGAAAGCTTTTCGCGCACAAAGCTCCCATTATGACCTATAAACCATATAAACATGTTTGGGTCACATTTGAGCGATAACCACACAGTTTTTGTGTATAAAGAAAGGTGACGCCGATATCGTCACTTTTGTTCCGAAAATTTCACGGAAAGCTTTTCGTGCACAAAGCTCCCATTATGACCTATAAACCATATAAACATGTTTGGGACACATATGACCGAAAACAACACAGTTTTGGTGGATAAAGAAAGGTGACGCCGATTTGGTCACGTTTGGTCCGAAAATTTCACGGAAAGCTTTTCTCGCACAAAGCTCCCATTATGACCTATAAACCATATAAACATGTTTGTGACACATTTGAGCGAAAATAACACAGTTTTTGTGGATAAAGAAAGGTGACGCCGATATGGTCACTTTTGGTCCGTAAATTTCACGGAAAGCTTTTCACGCACAAAGCACACATTATGACCTATAAACCATACAAACATGTTTGGGACACAGTTGAGCGAAAACAACACAGTTTTGGTGGATAAAGAAAGGTGACGCCGATATGGTCACTTTTGGTCCGAAAATTTCAAGGAATGCTTTTCGCGCACAAAGCTCACATTATGACCTATAAACCATATAAACATGTTTGGGACACATTTGAGCGAAAACAACACATTTTTTGTGGATAAAGAAAGGTTACGCCGATATGGTCACTTTTGGTCCGAAAATTTCACGGAAAGCTTTCTGCGCACAAAGCTCCCATTATGATCCCATAAACCATATAAAAATGTTTGGGACACATTTGAGCGAAAACAACACAGTTTTTGTGGATAAAGAAAGGTGACGCCGATACGGTCACTTTTGGTCGGAAAATTTCACGGAAAGCTTTTCGCGCACAAAGCTCCCATTATGACCTATAAACCATATAAACATGTGTGGGACACATTTGAGCGAAAGCAACACAGTTTTGATGGATAAAGAAAGGTGACGTCGATATGGTCACTTTTGCTTCGAAAATTTCACGGAAAGCTTTTCGCGCACAAAGCTCCCATTATGACCTATAAACCATATAAACATGTTTGGGACACATTTGAGCGAAGGCAACACAGTTTTGATGGATAAAGAAAGGTGACGCCGATATGGTCACTTTTGGTCCGAAAATTTCACGGAACGCTTTTCGCGCACAAAGCTCCCTTTATGACCTATAAACCATATAAAAATATTTGGGACACATTTGAAAGAAAACAACACAGTTTTGGTGGACAAAGAAAGGTGACGCCGATATGGTGACTTTTGGTCCGAAAATTTCACGGAACGCTTTTCGCGCACAAAGCTCCCTTTATGACCTATAAACCATATAAACATGTTTGGGACACATTTGAGCGAAAGCAACACAGTTTTGATGGATAAAGAAAGGTGACGTCGATATGGTCACTTTTGGTTCGAAAATTTCAAGGAAAGCTTTTCGCGCACAAAACTCCCATTATGACCTATAAACCATATAAACATGTTTGGGTCACATTTGAGCGAAAACCACACAGTTTTTGTGTATAAAGAAAGGTGACGCCGATATCGTCACTTTTGTTCCGAAAATTTCACGGAAAGCTTTTCGTGCACAAAGCTCCCATTATGACCTATAAACCATATAAACATGTTTGGGACACATATGAGCGAGAATAACACAGTTTTTGTGGATAAACAAAGGTGACGCCGATACGGTCACTTTTGGTCCGAAAATATCACGGAAAGCTTTCCGCGCAAGAAGCTCACATTATGACCTATAAACCATAAAAACATATTTGGGACACATTTGAGCGAAAACAATACAGTTTTTGTGGATAAAGAAAGGTGACGCCGATATGGTCACTTTTGTTCCGAAAATTTCACGGAAATCTTTTCGCGCACAAAGCTCACATTATGACCTATAAACCATATAAACATGTTTGGGAGACATTTGAGCGAAAACAACACATTTTTTGTGGATAAAGAAATGTTACGCCGATATGGTCACTTTTGGTCCGAAAATTTCACGGAAAGCTTTCTGCGCACAAAGCTCCCATTATGATCCCATAAACCATATAAAAATGTTTGGGACATATTTGAGCGAAAACAACACAGTTTTGGTGGATAAAGAAAGGTGACGCCGATTTGGTCACGTTTGGTCCGAAAATTTCACGGAAAGCTTTTCGCGCACAAAGCTCCCATTATGACCTATAAACCATATAAACATGTTTGTGACACATTTGAGCGAAAATAACACAGTTTTTGTGGATAAAGAAAGGTGACGCCGATATGGTCACCTTTGTTCCGAAAATTTCACGGAAAGGTTTTCGCGTACAAAGCCCCCATTATGACCTATAAACCATATAAACATGTTTGGGACACATTTGAGCGAAAACCACACAGTTTTTGTGGATAAAGAAAGGTGACGCCGATATGGTCACTTTTGGTCCGGAAATTTCACGGAAAGCTTTTCGCGCACAAAGCTCCCATTATGACCTATAAACCATACAAACATGTTTGGGACACAGTTGAGCGAAAACAACACAGTTTTGGTGGATAAAGAAAAGTGACGCCGATATGGTCACTTTTGGTCCGAAAATTTCAAGGAATGCTTTTCGCGCACAAAGCTCACATTATGACCTATAAACCATATAAACATGTTTGGGACACATTTGAGCGAAAACAACACATTTTTTGTGGATAAAGAAAGGCTACGCCGATATGGTCACTTTTGTTCCGAAAATTTCACGGCAAGCTTTCTGCGCACAAAGCTCCCATTATGATCCCATAAACCATATAAAAATGTTTGGGACACATTTGAGCGAAAACAACACAGTTTTTGTGGATAAAGAAAGGTGACGCCGATATGGTCACCTTTGTTCCGAAAATTTCACGGAAAGGTTTTCGCGTACAAAGCTCCCATTATGATCTATAAACCATATAAACATGTTTGGGACACATTTGAGTGAAAACCACACAGTTTTTGTGGATAAAGAAAGGTGACGCCGATACGGTCACTTTTGGTTGAAAAATTTCACGGAAATCTTTTCGCGCACAAAGCTCACATTATGACCTATAAACCATATAAACATGTTTGGGACACATTTGAGCGAAAGCAACACAGTTTTGATGGATAAAGAAAGGTGACGTCGATATGGTCACTTTTGCTTCGAAAATTTCACGGAAACCTTTTCGCGCACAAAGCTCCCATTATGACCTATAAACCATACAAACATGTTTGGGACACAGTTGAGCGAAAACAACACAGTTTTGGTGGATAAAGAAAGGTGACGCCGATATGGTCACTTTTGGTCCGAAAATTTCAAGAAATGCTTTTCGCGCACAAAGCTCACATTATGACCTATAAACCATATAAACATGTTTGGGACACATTTGAGCGAAAACAACACATTTTTTGTGGATAAAGAAAGGTTACGCCGATATGGTCACATTTGGTCCGAAAATTTCACGGAAAGCTTTCTGCGCACAAAGCTCCCATTATGATCCCATAAACCATATAAAAATGTTTGGGACACATTTGAGCGAAAACAACACAGTTTTTGTGGATAAAGAAAGGTGACGCCGATACGGTCACTTTTGGTCGGAAAATTTCACGGAAAGCTTTTCGCGCACAAAGCTCCCATTATGACCTATAAACCATATAAACATGTGTGGGACACATTTGAGCGAAAGCAACACAGTTTTGATGGATAAAGAAAGGTGACGTCGATATGGTCACTTTTGCTTCGAAAATTTCACGGAAAGCTTTTCGGGCACAAAGCTCCCATTATGACCTATAAACCATATAAACATGTTTGGGACACATTTGAGCGAAGGCAACACAGTTTTGATGGATAAAGAAAGGTGACGCCGATATGGTCACTTTTGGTCCGAAAATTTCACGGAACGCTTTTCGCGCACAAAGCTCCCTTTATGACCTATAAACCATATAAAAATATTTGGGACACATTTGAAAGAAAACAACACAGTTTTGGTGGACAAAGAAAGGTGACGCCGATATGGTGACTTTTGGTCCGAAAATTTCACGGAACGCTTTTCGCGCACAAAGCTCCCTTTATGACCTATAAACCATATAAACATGTTTGGGACACATTTGAGCGAAAGCAACACAGTTTTGATGGATAAAGAAAGGTGACGTCGATATGGTCACTTTTGGTTCGAAAATTTCAAGGAAAGCTTTTCGCGCACAAAACTCCCATTATGACCTATAAACCATATAAACATGTTTGGGTCACATTTGAGCGAAAACCACACAGTTTTTGTGTATAAAGAAAGGTGACGCCGATATCGTCACTTTTGTTCCGAAAATTTCACGGAAAGCTTTTCGTGCACAAAGCTCCCATTATGACCTATAAACCATATAAACATGTTTGGGACACATATGAGCGAGAATAACACAGTTTTTGTGGATAAACAAAGGTGACGCCGATACGGTCACTTTTGGTCCGAAAATATCACGGAAAGCTTTCCGCGCAAGAAGCTCACATTATGACCTATAAACCATAAAAACATATTTGGGACACATTTGAGCGAAAACAATACAGTTTTTGTGGATAAAGAAAGGTGACGCCGATATGGTCACTTTTGTTCCGAAAATTTCACGGAAATCTTTTCGCGCACAAAGCTCACATTATGACCTATAAACCATATAAACATGTTTGGGAGACATTTGAGCGAAAACAACACATTTTTTGTGGATAAAGAAATGTTACGCCGATATGGTCACTTTTGGTCCGAAAATTTCACGGAAAGCTTTCTGCGCACAAAGCTCCCATTATGATCCCATAAACCATATAAAAATGTTTGGGACATATTTGAGCGAAAACAACACAGTTTTGGTGGATAAAGAAAGGTGACGCCGATTTGGTCACGTTTGGTCCGAAAATTTCACGGAAAGCTTTTCGCGCACAAAGCTCCCATTATGACCTATAAACCATATAAACATGTTTGTGACACATTTGAGCGAAAATAACACAGTTTTTGTGGATAAAGAAAGGTGACGCCGATATGGTCACCTTTGTTCCGAAAATTTCACGGAAAGGTTTTCGCGTACAAAGCCCCCATTATGACCTATAAACCATATAAACATGTTTGGGACACATTTGAGCGAAAACCACACAGTTTTTGTGGATAAAGAAAGGTGACGCCGATATGGTCACTTTTGGTCCGGAAATTTCACGGAAAGCTTTTCGCGCACAAAGCTCCCATTATGACCTATAAACCATACAAACATGTTTGGGACACAGTTGAGCGAAAACAACACAGTTTTGGTGGATAAAGAAAAGTGACGCCGATATGGTCACTTTTGGTCCGAAAATTTCAAGGAATGCTTTTCGCGCACAAAGCTCACATTATGACCTATAAACCATATAAACATGTTTGGGACACATTTGAGCGAAAACAACACATTTTTTGTGGATAAAGAAAGGCTACGCCGATATGGTCACTTTTGTTCCGAAAATTTCACGGCAAGCTTTCTGCGCACAAAGCTCCCATTATGATCCCATAAACCATATAAAAATGTTTGGGACACATTTGAGCGAAAACAACACAGTTTTTGTGGATAAAGAAAGGTGACGCCGATATGGTCACCTTTGTTCCGAAAATTTCACGGAAAGGTTTTCGCGTACAAAGCTCCCATTATGATCTATAAACCATATAAACATGTTTGGGACACATTTGAGTGAAAACCACACAGTTTTTGTGGATAAAGAAAGGTGACGCCGATACGGTCACTTTTGGTTGAAAAATTTCACGGAAATCTTTTCGCGCACAAAGCTCACATTATGACCTATAAACCATATAAACATGTTTGGGACACATTTGAGCGAAAGCAACACAGTTTTGATGGATAAAGAAAGGTGACGTCGATATGGTCACTTTTGCTTCGAAAATTTCACGGAAACCTTTTCGCGCACAAAGCTCCCATTATGACCTATAAACCATACAAACATGTTTGGGACACAGTTGAGCGAAAACAACACAGTTTTGGTGGATAAAGAAAGGTGACGCCGATATGGTCACTTTTGGTCCGAAAATTTCAAGAAATGCTTTTCGCGCACAAAGCTCACATTATGACCTATAAACCATATAAACATGTTTGGGACACATTTGAGCGAAAACAACACATTTTTTGTGGATAAAGAAAGGTTACGCCGATATGGTCACATTTGGTCCGAAAATTTCACGGAAAGCTTTCTGCGCACAAAGCTCCCATTATGATCCCATAAACCATATAAAAATGTTTGGGACACATTTGAGCGAAAACAACACAGTTTTTGTGGATAAAGAAAGGTGACGCCGATACGGTCACTTTTGGTCGGAAAATTTCAGGGAAAGCTTTTCGCGCACAAAGCTCCCATTATGACCTATAAACCATATAAACATGTGTGGGACACATTTGAGCGAAAGCAACACAGTTTTGATGGATAAAGAAAGGTGACGTCGATATGGTCACTTTTGCTTCGAAAATTTCACGGAAAACTTTTCGCGCACAAAGCTCCCATTATGACCTATAAACCATATAAACATGTTTGGGACACATTTGAGCGAAGGCAACACAGTTTTGATGGATAAAAAAAGGTGACGCCGATATGGTCACTTTTGGTCCGAAAATTTCACGGAACGCTTTTCGCGCACAAAGCTCCCTTTATGACCTATAAACCATATAAAAATATTTGGGACACATTTGAGAGAAAACAACACAGTTTTGGTGGACAAAGAAAGGTGACGCCGATATGGTCACTTTTGGTCCGAAAATTTCACGGAACGCTTTTCGCGCACAAAGCTCCCTTTATGACCTATAAACCATATAAACATGTTTGGGACACATTTGAGCGAAAGCAACACAGTTTTGATGGATAAAGAAAGGTGACGTCGATATGGTTACTTTTGGTTCGAAAATTTCAAGGAAAGCTTTTCGCGCACCAAACTCCCATTATGACCTATAAACCATATAAACATGTTTGGGTCACATTTGAGCGAAAACCACACAGTTTTTGTGTATAAAGAAAGGTGACGCCGATATCGTCACTTTTGTTCCGAAAATTACACGGAAAGCTTTTCGTGCACAAAGCTCCCATTATGACCTATAAACCATATAAACATGTTTGGGACACATTTGAGCAAAAACAACACATTTTTTGTGGATAAAGAAAGGTTACGCCGATATGGTCACTTTTGGTACGAAAATTTCACGGAAAGCTTTCCGAGCACAAAGATCCCATTATGATCACATAAACCATATAAAAATGTTTTTGAGCGAAAACAACACAGTTTTGGTGGATAAACAAAGGTGACGCCGATATGGTCACTTTTGGTCCGGAAATTTCACGGAAAGCTTTTCGCGCACAAAGCTCCCATTATGACCTATAAACCATATGAACATGTTTGGGACACAGTTGAGCGAAAACAACACAGTTTTGGTGGATAAAGAAAGGTGACGCCGATATGGTCACTTTTGGTCCGAAATTTCACGGAACGCTTTTCGCGCACAAAGCTCCCTTTATGACCTATAAACCATATAAACATGTTTTGGACACATTTGAGCGAAAGCGACACAGTTTTGATGGATAAAGAAAGGTGACGTCGATATGGTCACTTTTGGTTCAAAAATTTCACGGAAAGCTTTTCGCGCACAAAGCTCCCATTATGACCTATAAACCATATAAACATGTTTGGGTCACATTTGAGCGAAAACCACACAGTTTTTGTGTATAAAGAAAGGTGACGCCGATATCGTCACTTTTGTTCCGAAAATTTCACGGAAAGCTTTTCGTGCACAAAGCTCCCATTATGACCTATAAACCATATAAACATGTTTGGGACACATATGAGCGAAAATAACAGTTTTTGTGGATAAACAAAGGTGACGCCGATACGGTCACTTTTGGTCCGAAAATATCACGGAAAGCTTTCCGCGCACAAAGCTCACATTATGACCTATAAACCATATAAACATTTTTGGGACACATTTGAGCGAAAACAATACAGTTTTTGTGGATAAAGAAAGGTGACGCCGATATGGTCACTTTTGTTCCGAAAATTTCACGGAAAGCTTTTCGCGCACAAAGCTCACATTATGACCTATAAACCATATAAACATGTTTGGGAGACATTTGAGCGAAAACAACACATTTTTTGTGGATAAAGAAATGTTACGCCGATATGGTCACTTTTGGTCCGAAAATTTCACGGAAAGCTTTCTGCGCACAAAGCTCCCATTATGATCCCATAAACCATATAAAAATGTTTGGGACATATTTGAGCGAAAACAACACAGTTTTGGTGGATAAAGAAAGGTGACGCCGATTTGGTCACGTTTGGTCCGAAAATTTCACGGAAAGGTTTTCGCGCACAATGCTCCCATTATGACCTATAAACCATATAAACATGTTTGTGACACATTTGAGCGAAAATAACACAGTTTTTGTGGATAAAGAAAGGTGACGCCGATATGGTCACCTTTGTTCCGAAAATTTCACGGAAAGGTTTTCGCGTACAAAGCTCCCATTATGATCTATAAACCATATAAACATGTTTGGGACACATTTGAGGGAAAACCACACAATTTTTGTGGATAAAGAAAGGTGACGCCGATACGGTCACTTTTGGTCGGAAAATTTCACGGAAAGCTTTTCGCGCACAAAGCTCCCATTATGACCTATAAACCATATAAATATGTTTGGGACACATTTGAGCGAAAGCAACACAGTTTTGATGGATAAAGAATGGTGACGTCGATATGGTCACTTTTGCTTCGAAAATTTCACGGAAATCTTTTCGCGCACAAAGCTCCCATTATGACCTATAAACCATATAAACATGTTTGGGACACATTTGAGCGAAAGCAACACAGTTTTGATGGATAAAGAAAGGTGACGCCGATATGGTCACTTTTGGTCCGAAAATTTCACGGAAAGCTTTCCGCGCACAAAGATCCCATTATGATCACATAAACCATATAAAAATGTTTTTGAGCGAAAACAACACTGTTTTGGTGGATAAACAAAGGTAACGCCGATATGGTCACTTTTGGTCCGGAAATTTCACGGAAAGCTTTTCGCGCAAAAAGCTCCCATTATGACCTATAAACCATATAAACATGTTTGGGACACAGTTGAGCGAAAACAACACAGTTTTGGTGGATAAAGAAAGGTGACGTCGAGATGGTCACTTTTGGTCCGAAAATTTCACGGAAAGCTTTTCGCGCACAAAGCTCCCTTTATGACCTATAAACCATATAAACATGTTTGGGACACATTTGAGCGAAAGCAACACAGTTTTGATGGATAAAGAAAGGTGACGTCGATATGGTTACTTTTGGTTCGAAAATTTCACGGAAAGCTTTTCGCGCACAAAGCTCCCATTATGACCTATAAACCATATAAACATGTTTGGGTCACATTTGAGCGAAAACCACACAGTTTTTGTGTATAAAGAAAGGTGACGCCGATATCGTCACTTTTGTTCCGAAAATTTCACGGAAAGCTTTTCGTGCACAAAGCTCCCATTATGACCTATAAACCATATAAACATGTTTGGGACACATATGAGCGAAAATAACAGTTTTTTTGGATAAACAAAGGTGACGCCGATACGGTCACTTTTGGTCCGAAAATATCACGGAAAGCTTTCCGCGCACAAAGCTCACATTATGACCTATAAACCATATAAACATTTTTGGGACACATTTGAGCGAAAACAATACAGTTTTTGTGGATAAAGAAAGGTGACGCCGATATGGTCACTTTTGTTCCGAAAATTTCACGGAAAGCTTTTCGCGCACAAAGCTCACATTATGACCTATAAACCATATAAACATGTTTGGGAGACATTTGAGCGAAAACAACACATTTTTTGTGGATAAAGAAATGTCACGCCGATATGGTCACTTTTGGTCCGAAAATTTCACGGAAAGCTTTCTGCGCACAAAGCTCCCATTATGATCCCATAAACCATATAAAAATGTTTGGGACATATTTGAGCGAAAACAACACAGTTTTGGTGGATAAAGAAAGGTGACGCCGATTTGGTCACGTTTGGTCCGAAAATTTCACGGAAAGGTTTTCGCGCACAATGCTCCCATTATGACCTATAAACCATATAAACATGTTTGTGACACATTTGAGCGAAAATAACACAGTTTTTGTGGATAAAGAAAGGTGACGCCGATATGGTCACCTTTGTTCCGAAAATTTCACGGAAAGGTTTTCGCGTACAAAGCTCCCATTATGATCTATAAACCATATAAACATGTTTGGGACACATTTGAGGGAAAACCACACAGTTTTTGTGGATAAAGAAAGGTGACGCCGATACGGTCACTTTTGGTCGGAAAATTTCACGGAAAGCTTTTCGCGCACAAAGCTCCCATTATGACCTATAAACCATATAAACATGTTTGGGACACATTTGAGCGAAAGCAACACAGTTTTGATGGATAAAGAAAGGTGACGTCGATATGGTCACTTTTGCTTCGAAAATTTCACGGAAATCTTTTCGCGCACAAAGCTCCCATTATGACCTATAAACCATATAAACATGTTTGGGACACATTTGAGCGAAAGCAACACAGTTTTGATGGATAAAGAAAGGTGACGCCGATATGGTCACTTTTGGTCCGAAAATTTCACGGAAAGCTTTCCGCGCACAAAGATCCCATTATGATCACATAAACCATATAAAAATGTTTTTGAGCGAAAACAACACAGTTTTGGTGGATAAACAAAGGTGACGCCGATATGGTCACTTTTGGTCCGGAAATTTCACGGAAAGCTTTTCGCGCACAAAGCTCCCATTATGACCTATAAACCATATAAACATGTTTGGGACACAGTTGAGCGAAAACAACACAGTTTTGGTGGATAAAGAAAGGTGACGTCGAGATGGTCACTTTTGGTCCGAAAATTTCACGGAAAGCTTTTCGCGCACAAAGCTCCCTTTATGACCTATAAACCATATAAACATGTTTGGGACACATTTGAGCGAAAGCAACACAGTTTTGATGGATAAAGAAAGGTGACGTCGATATGGTTACTTTTGGATCGAAAATTTCACGGAAAGCTTTTCGCGCACAAAGCTCCCATTATGACCTATAAACCATATAAACATGTTTGGGTCACATTTGAGCGAAAACCACACAGTTTTTGTGTATAAAGAAAGGTGACGCCGATATCGTCATTTTTGTTCCGAAAATTTCACGGAAAGCTTTTCGTGCACAAAGCTCCCATTATGACCTATAAACCATATAAACATGTTTGGGACACATTTGAGCAAAAACAACACATTTTTTGTGGATAAAGAAAGGTTACGCCGATATGGTCACTTTTGGTCCGAAAATTTCACGGAAAGCTTTCCGAGCACAAAGATCCCATTATGATCACAAAAACCATATAAAAATGTTTTTGAGCGAAAACAACACAGTTTTGGTGGATAAACAAAGGTGACGCCGATATGGTCACTTTTGGTCCGGAAATTTCACGGAAAGCTTTTCGCGCACAAAGCTCCCTTTATGACCTATAAACCATATAAACATGTTTGGGACACATTTGAGCGAAAGCAACACAGTTTTGATGGATAAAGAAAGGTGACGTCGATATGGTTACTTTTGGTTCGAAAATTTCACGGAAAGCTTTTCGCGCACAAAGCTCCCATTATGACCTATAAACCATATAAACATGTTTGGGTCACATTTGAGCGAAAACAACACAGTTTTTGTGTATAAAGAAAGATGACGCCGATATCGTCACTTTTGTTCCGAAAATTTCACGGAAAGCTTTTCGTGCACAAAACTCCCATTATGACCTATAAACCATATAAACATGTTTGGGACACATTTGAGCAAAAACAACACATTTTTTGTGGATAAAGAAAGGTTACGCCGATATGGTCACTTTTGGTACGAAAATTTCACGGAAAGCTTTCCGAGCACAAAGATCCCATTATGATCACATAAACCATATAAAAATGTTTTTGAGCGAAAACAACACAGTTTTGGTGGATAAACAAAGGTGACGCCGATATGGTCACTTATGGTCCGGAAATTTCACGGAAAGCTTTTCGCGCACAAAGCTCCCATTATGACCTATAAACCATATGAACATGTTTGGGACACAGTTGAGCGAAAACAACATAGTTTTGGTGGATAAAGAAAGGTGACGCTGATATGGTCACTTTTGGTCCGAAATTTTACGGAACGCTTTTCGCGCACAAAGCTCCCTTTATGACCTATAAACCATATAAACATGTTTTGGACACATTTGAGCGAAAGCGACACAGTTTTGATGGATAAAGAAAGGTGACGTCGATATGGTCACTTTTGGTTCAAAAATTTCACGGAAAGCTTTTCGCGCACAAAGCTCCCATTATGACCTATAAACCATATAAACATGTTTGGGTCACATTTGAGCGAAAACCACATAGTTTTTGTGTATAAAGAAAGGTGATGCCGATATCGTCACTTTTGTTCCGAAAATTTCACGGAAGGCTTTTCGTGCACAAAGCTCCCATTATGACCTATAAACCATATAAACATGTTTGGGACACATATGAGCGAAAATAACAGTTTTTGTGGATAAACAAAGGTGACGCCGATACGGTCACTTTTGGTCCGAAAATATCACGGAAAGCTTTCCGCGCACAAAGCTCACATTATGACCTATAAACCATATAAACATTTTTGGGACACATTTGAGCGAAAACAATACAGTTTTTGTGGATAAAGAAAGGTGACGCCGATATGGTCACTTTTGTTCCGAAAATTTCACGGAAAGCTTTTCGCGCACAAAGCTCACATTATGACCTATAGACCATATAAACATGTTTGGGAGACATTTGAGCGAAAACAACACATTTTTTGTGGATAAAGAAATGTTACGCCGATATGGTCACTTTTGGTCCGAAAATTTCACGGAAAGCTTTCTGCGCACAAAGCTCCCATTATGATCCCATAAACCATATAAAAATGTTTGGGACATATTTGAGCGAAAACAACACAGTTTTGGTGGATAAAGAAAGGTGACGCCGATTTGGTCACGTTTGGTCCGAAAATATCACGGAAAGGTTTTCGCGCACAATGCTCCCATTATGACCTATAAACCATATAAACATGTTTGTGACACATTTGAGCGAAAATAACACAGTTTTTGTGGATAAAGAAAGGTGACGCCGATATGGTCACCTTTGTTCCGAAAATTTCACGGAAAGGTTTTCGCGTACAAAGCTCCCATTATGATCTATAAACCATATAAACATGTTTGGGACACATTTTAGTGAAAACCACACAGTTTTTGTGGATAAAGAAAGGTGACGCCGATACGGTCACTTTTGGTCGGAAAATTTCACGGAAAGCTTTTCGCGCACAAAGCTCCCATTATGACCTATAAACCATATAAACATGTTTGGGACACATTTGAGCGAAAGCAACACAGTTTTGATGGATAAAGAAAGGTGACGTCGATATGGTCACTTTTGCTTCGAAAATTTCACGGAAAGCTTTTCGCGCACAAAGCTCCCATTATGACCTATAAACCATATAAACATGTTTGGGACACATTTGAGCGAAAGCAACACAGTTTTGATGGATAAAGAAAGGTGACGCCGATATGGTCACTTTTGGTCCGAAAATTTCACGGAACGCTTTTCGCGCACAAAGCTTCTTTATGACCTATAAACCATATAAAAATATTTGGGACACATTTGAGCGAAAACAACACAGTTTTGGTGGATAAAGAAAGGTGACGCCGATATGGTCACTTTTGGTCCGAAAATTTCACGGAACGCTTTTCGCGCACAAAGCTCCCTTTATGACCTATAAACCATATAAACATGTTTGGGACACATTTGAGCGAAAGCAACACAGTTTTGATGGATAAAGAAAGGTGACGTCGATATGGTCACTTTTGGTTCGAAAATTTCACGGAAAGCTTTTCGCGCACAAAGCTCCTATTATGACCTATAAACCATATAAACATGTTTGGGTCACATTTGAGCGAAAACCACACAGTTTTTGTGTATAAAGAACGGTGACGCCGATATCGTCACTTTTGTTCCGAAAATTTTACGGAAATCTTTTCGTGCACAAAGATCCCATTATGACCTATAAACCATATAAACATGTTTGGGACACATTTGAGAAAAAACAACACATTTTTTGTGGATAAAGAAAGGTTACGCCGATATGGTCACTTTTGGTCCGAAAATTTCACGGAAAGCTTTCCGCGCACAAAGATCCCATTATGATCACATAAACAATATAAAAATGTTTTTGAGCGAAAACAACACAGTTTTGGTGGATAAACAAAGGTGACGCCGATATGGTCACTTTTGGTCCGGAAATTTCACGGAAAGCTTTTCGCGCACAAAGCTCCCATTATGACCTATAAACCATATAAACATGTTTGGGACACAGTTGAGCGAAAACAACACAGTTTTGGTGGATAAAGAAAGGTGACGTCGATATGGTCACTTTTGGTTCAAAATTTTCACGGAAAGCTTTTCGCGCACAAAGCTCCCATTATGACCTATAAACCATATAAACATGTTTGGGACACATTTGAGCGAAAACCACACAGTTTTGGTGTATAAAGAAAGGTGACGCCATATGGTCACTTTTGTTCCGAAAATTTCACGGAAAGCTTTTCGTGCACAAAGCTCCCATTATGACCTATAAACCATATAAATATGTTTGGGACATATTTGAGCGAAAACCACACAGTTTTTGTGGATAAAGAAAGGTGACGCCGATACGGTCACTTTTGGTCCGAAAATTTCACGGAAAGCTTTTCGCGCACAATGCTCCCATTATGACCTATAAACCATATAAAAATGTTTGGGACACAGTTGAGCGAAAACAACACAGTTTTGGTGGATAAACAAATGTGACGCCGATATGGTCACTTTTGGTCCGGAAATTTCACGGAAAGCTTTTCGCGCACAAAGCTCCCATTATGAACTATAAACCATATAAACATGTTAGGGACACATATAAGCGAAAATAACACAGTTTTTGTGGATAAACAAAGGTGACGCCGATATGGTCACTTTTGGTCCAAAAATTTCACGGAAAGCTTTCCGCGCACAAAGCTCCCATTATGACCTATAAACCATATAAACATGTTTGGGACACATTAGAGCGAAAACAACACAGTTTTTGTGGATAAAGAAAGGTGACGCCGATATGGTCACCTTTGTTCCGAAAATTTCATGGAAAGCTTTTCGCGCACAAAGCTCGCATTATGACCCATAAACCATATAAACATGTTTGGGACACATTTGAGCGAAAACAACATAGTTTTAGTGGATAAAGAAAGGTGACACCGATATGGTCACTTTTGGTCCTAAAATTTCACGGAATGCTTTTCACGCACAAAGCTCACATTATGACCTATACACCATATAAACATGTTTGGGACACATTTGAGCGAAAACCACACAGTTTTGGTGTATAAAGAAAGGTGATGCCATATGGTCACTTTTGTTCCGAAAATTTCACGGAAAGCTTTTCGTGCACAAAGCTCCCATTATGACCTATAAACCATATAAACATGTTTGGGACATATTTGAGCGAAAACCACACAGTTTTCGTGGATAAAGAAAGGTGACGCCGATACGGTCACTTTTGGTCCGAAAATTTCACGGAAAGCTTTTCGCGCACAAAGCTCCCATTATGACCTATAAACCATATAAAAATGTTTGGGACACAGTTGAGCGAAAACAACACAGTTTTGGTGGATAAACAAATGTGACGCCGATATGGTCACTTTTGGTCCGGAAATTTCACGGAAAGCTTTTCGCGCACAAAGCTCCCATTATGAACTATAAACCATATAAACATGTTTGGGACACATTTGAGCGAAAATAACACAGTTTTTGTGGATAAACAAAGGTGATGCCGATTTGGTCACTTTTGGTCCGAAAATTTCACGGAAAGCTTTTCGCGCACAAAGCTCACATTATGACCCATAAACCATATAAACATGTTTGGGACACATTTGAGCGAAAACAACACAGTTTTGGTGGATAAAGAAAGGTGACACCGATATGGTCACTTTTGGTCCGGAAATTTCACGGAAAGCTTTTCACGCACAAAGCTCCCATTATGACCTATAAACCATATAAACATGTTTGGGAAAAATTTGAGCAAAAACAAACCAGCTTTGGTGGATAAAGAAAGGTGACGCCGATATGGTCACTTTTGGTCCGAAAATTTCACGGAACGCTTTTCGCGCACAAACCTCCCATTATGACCTATAAACCATATAAACATGTGTGCGACACATTTGAGCGAAAATGACACAGTTTTGATGGATAAAGAAAGGTGACGCCGATATGGTCACTTTTGGTCCGAAAATTTCAGGGAAAGTTTTTCGCGCACAAAGCTCCCATTATGACCTATAAACCATATAAACATGTTTGGGACACATTTGAGCGAAAACTACACAGTTTTTGTGGATAAAGAAAGGTGACGCCGATACGGTCACTTTTTATCCGAAAATTTCACGGAAAGTTTTACGCGCACAAAGCTCCCATTATGACCTATAAACCATATAAACATGTTTGGGACACATTTGAGCGAAAATAACACAATTTTTGTGGATAAACAAAGGTGACGCCGATATGGTCACTTTTGGTCGGAAAATTTCACGGAAAGCTTTTCTCGCAAAAAGCTCGCATTATGACCCCTAAACCATATAAACATGTTTGGGACACATTTGAGCGAAAACAACACAGTTTTGGTGGATAAACAAAGGTGACGCCGATATGGTCACTTTTGGTCCGAAAATTTCACGGAAAGCTTTTCGCGCACAAAGCTCACATTATGACCCATAAACCATATAAACATGTTTGGGACACATTTGAGCGAAAACAACACAGTTTTGGTGGATAAAGAAAGGTGACACCGATATGGTCACTTTTGGTCCGGAAATTTCACGGAAAGCTTTTCACGCACAAAGCTCCCATTATGACCTATAAACCATATAAACATGTTTGGGAAAAATTTGAGCGAAAACAAACCAGCTTTGGTGGATAAAGAAAGGTGACGCCGATATGGTCACTTTTGGTCCGAAAATTTCACGGAACGCTTTTCGCGCACAAACCTCCCATTATGACCTATAAACCATATAAACATGTGTGCGACACATTTGAGTGAAAATGACACAGTTTTGATGGATAAAGAAAGGTGACGCCGATATGGTCACTTTTGGTCCGAAAATTTCAGGGAAAGTTTTTCGCGCACAAAGCTCCCATTATGACCTATAAACCATATAAACATGTTTGGGACACATTTGAGCGAAAACTACACAGTTTTTGTGGATAAAGAAAGGTGACGCCGATACGGTCACTTTTTATCCGAAAATTTCACGGAAAGTTTTACGCGCACAAAGCTCCCATTATGACCTATAAACCATATAAACATGTTTGGGACACATTTGAGCGAAAATAACACAGTTTTTGTGGATAAACAAAGGTGACGCCGATATGGTCACTTTTGGTCCGAAAATTTCACGGAAAGCTTTTCGGACAAAAAGTACCCATTATGACCCATAAAGCATATAAACATGTTTGGGACACATTTGAGCGAAAACAACACAGTTTTGGTGGATAAACAAAGGTGACGCCGATGTGGTCACTTTTGGTCCGGAAATTTCACGGAAAGCTTTTCCCGCACAAAGCTCCCATTATGACCTATAAACCATATAAACATGTTTGGGACACATTTGAGCGAAAATAACACAGTTTTTGTGGATAAACAAAGGTGACGCCGATATGGTCACTTTTGGTCCAAAAATTTCACGGAAAGCTTTCCGCGGACAAAGCTCCCATTATGACCTATAAACCATATAAACATGTTTGGGACACATTTAAGCGAAAACAACACAGTTTTTGTGGATAATGAAAGGTGACGCCGATATGGTCACTTTTGGTCCGGAAATTTCACGGAAAGCTTTTCACGCACAAAGCTCCCATTATGACCTATAAACCATATAAACATGTTTGGGAAAAATTTGAGCGAAAACAAACCAGTTTTGGTGGATAAAGAAAGGTGACCCCGATATGGTCACTTTTGGTCCGAAAATTTCACGGAACGCTTTTCACGCACAAACCTCCCATTATGACTTATAAACCATATAAACATGTTTGGGACACATTTGAGCGAAAACGACACAGTTTTGATGGATAAAGAAAGGTGACGCCGATATGGTCTCTTTTGGTCCGAAAATTTCAGGGAAAGTTTTTCGCGCACAAAGCTCCCATTATTACCTATAAAACATATAAACATGTTTGGGACACATTTGAGCGAAAACTACACAGTTTTTGTGGATAAAGAAAGATGACGCCGATACGGTCACTTTTGGTCCGAAAATTTCACGGAAAGTTTGACGCGCACAGAGCTCCCATTATGACCTATAAACCATATAAACATGTTTGGGACACATTTGAGCGAAAATAACACAGTTTTTTTGGATAAACAAAGGTGACGCCGATATGGTCACTTTTGGTCGAAAAATTTCACGGAAAGCTTTTCGGGCAAAAAGTACCCATTATGACCCATAAAGCATATAAACATGTTTGGGACACATTTGAGCGAAAACAACACAGTTTTGGTGGATAAACAAAGGTGACGCCGATGTGGTCACTTTTGGTCCGGAAATTTCACTGAAAGCTTTTCGCGCACAAAGCTCCCATTATGACCTATAAACCATATAAACATGTTTAGGACACAGTTGAGCGAAAACAACACAGTTTTGGTGGATAAACAAATGTGACGCCGATATGGTCACTTTTGGTCCGGAAATTTCACTGAAAGCTTTTCGCGCACAAAGCTCCCATTATGAACTATAAAACATATAAACATGTTTGGGACACATTTGAGCGAAAATAACACAGTTTTTGTGGATAAACAAAGGTGATGCCGATTTGGTCACTTTTGGTCGGAAAATTTCACGGAAAGCTTTTCTCGCAAAAAGCTCCCATTATGACCCCTAAACCATATAAACATGTTTGGGACACATTTGAGCGAAAACAACACAGTTTTGGTGGATAAACAAAGGTGACGCCGATATGGTCACTTTTGGTCCGAAAATTTCACGGAAAGCTTTTCGCGCACAAAGCTCTCATTATGACCTATAAACCATATAAACATGTTTGGGACACATTTGAGCGAAAACAACATAGTTTTTGTGGATAAAGAAAGGTGACGCCGATATGGTCACCTTTGTTCCGAAAATTTCACGGAAAGTTTTTCGCGCACAAAGCTCTCATTATGACCCATAAGCCATATAAACATGTTTGGGACACATTTAAGCGAAAACAACACAGTTTTTTTGGATAATGAAAGGTGACGCCGATATGGTCACTTTTGGTCCGGAAATTTCACGGAAAGCTTTTCACGCACAAAGCTCCCATTATGACCTATAAACCATATAAACATGTTTGGGAAAAATTTGAGCGAAAACAAACCAGTTTTGGTGGATAAAGAAAGGTGACCCCGATATGGTCACTTTTGGTCCGAAAATTTCACGGAACGCTTTTCACGCACAAACCTCCCATTATGACTTATAAACCATATAAACATGTTTGGGACACATTTGAGCGAAAACGACACAGTTTTGATGGATAAAGAAAGGTGACGCCGATATGGTCTCTTTTGGTCCGAAAATTTCAGGGAAAGTTTTTCGCGCACAAAGCTCCCATTATGACCTATAAAACATATAAACATGTTTGGGACACATTTGAGCGAAAACTACATAGTTTTTGTGGATAAAGAAAGATGACGCCGATACGGTCACTTTTGGTCCGAAAATTTCACGGAAAGTTTGACGCGCACTGAGCTCCCATTATGACCTATAAACCATATAAACATGTTTGGGACACATTTGAGCGAAAATAACACAGTTTTTTTGGATAAACAAAGGTGACGCCGATATGGTCACTTTTGGTCGAAAAATTTCACGGAAAGCTTTTCGGGCAAAAAGTACCCATTATGACCCATAAAGCATATAAACATGTTTGGGACACATTTGAGCGAAAACAACACAGTTTTGGTGGATAAACAAAGGTGACGCCGATGTGGTCACTTTTGGTCCGGAAATTTCACCGAAAGCTTTTCGCGCACAAAGCTCCCATTATGACCTATAAACCATATAAACATGTTTAGGACACAGTTGAGCGAAAACAACACAGTTTTGGTGGATAAACAAATGTGACGCCGATATGGTCACTTTTGGTCCGGAAATTTCACGGAAAGCTTTTCGCGCACAAAGCTCCCATTATGACCTATAAAACATATAAACATGTTTGGGACACATTTGAGCGAAAATAACACAGTTTTTGTGGATAAACAAAGGTGATGCCGATTTGGTCACTTTTGGTCGGAAAATTTCACGGAAAGCTTTTCTCGCAAAAAGCTCCCATTATGACCCCTAAACCATATAAACATGTTTGGGACACATTTGAGCGAAAACAACACAGTTTTTGTGGATAATGAAAGGTGACGCCGATATGGTCACTTTTGGTCCGGAAATTTCACGGAAAGCTTTTCACGCACAAAGCTCCCATTATGACTTATAAACCATATAAACATGTTTGGGAAAAATTTGAGCGAAAACAAACCAGTTTTGGTGGATAAAGAAAGGTGACGCCGATACGGTCACTTTTTATCCGAAAATTTCACGGAAATTTTTACGCGCACAAAGCTCCCATTATGACCTATAAACCATATAAACATGTGTGCGACACATTTGAGCGAAAATGACACAGTTTTGATGGATAAAGAAAGGTGACGCCGATATGGTCACTTTTGGTCCGAAAATTTCAGGGAAAGTTTTTCGCGCACAAAGCTCCCATTATGACCTATAAACCATATAAACATGTTTGGGACACATTTGAGCGAAAACTACACAGTTTTTGTGGATAAAGAAAGGTGACGCCGATACGGTCACTTTTTATCCGAAAATTTCACGGAAAGTTTTACGCGCACAAAGCTCCCATTATGACCTATAAACCATATAAACATGTTTGGGACACATTTGAGCGAAAACTACACAGTTTTTGTGGATAAAGAAAGGTGACGCCGATACGGTCACTTTTTATCCGAAAATTTCACGGAAAGTTTTACGCGCACAAAGCTCCCATTATGACCTATAAACCATATAAACATGTTTGGGACACATTTGAGCGAAAATAACACAGTTTTTGTGGATAAACAAAGGTGACGCCGATATGGTCACTTTTGGTCGGAAAATTTCACGGAAAGCTTTTCGGACAAAAAGTACCCATTATGACCCATAAAGCATATAAACATGTTTGGGACACATTTGAGCGAAAACAACACAGTTTTGGTGGATAAACAAAGGTGACGCCGATGTGGTCACTTTTGGTCCGGAAATTTCACGGAAAGCTTTTCCCGCACAAAGCTCCCATTATGACCTATAAACCATATAAACATGTTTGGGACACATTTGAGCGAAAATAACACAATTTTTGTGGATAAACAAAGGTGACGCCGATATGGTCACTTTTGGTCCAAAAATTTCACGGAAAGCTTTCCGCGGACAAAGCTCCCATTATGACCTATAAACCATATAAACATGTTTGGGACACATTTGAGCGAAAACAACACAGTTTTTGTGGATAAAGAAAGGTGACGCCGATATGGTCACTTTTGGTCCTAAAATTTCACGGAATGCTTTTCACGCACAAAGCTCACATTACGACCTATACACCATATAAACATGTTTGGGACACATTTAAGTGAAAACAACACAGTTTTTGTGGATAATGAAAGGTGACGCCGATATGGTCACTTTTGGTCCGGAAATTTCACGGAAAGCTTTTCACGCACAAAGCTCCCATTATGACCTATAAACCATATAAACATGTTTGGGAAAAATTTGAGCGAAAAAAAACCAGTTTTGGTGGATAAAGAAAGGTGACCCCGATATGGTCACTTTTGGTCCGAAAATTTCACGGAACGCTTTTCACGCACAAACCTCCCATTATGACTTATAAACCATATAAACATGTTTGGGACACATTTGAGCGAAAACGACACAGTTTTGATGGATAAAGAAAGGTGACGCCGATATGGTCTCTTTTGGTCCGAAAATTTCAGGGAAAGTTTTTCGCGCACAAAGCTCCCATTATGACCTATAAAACATATAAACATGTTTGGGACACATTTGAGCGAAAACTATACAGTTTTTGTGGATAAAGAAAGATGACGCCGATACGGTCACTTTTGGTCCGAAAATTTCACGGAAAGTTTGACGCGCACAGAGCTCCCATTATGACCTATAAACCATATAAACATGTTTGGGACACATTTGAGCGAAAATAACACAGTTTTTTTGGATAAACAAAGGTGACGCCGATATGGTCACTTTTGGTCGAAAAATTTCACGGAAAGCTTTTCGGGCAAAAAGTACCCATTATGACCCATAAAGCATATAAACATGTTTGGGACACATTTGAGCGAAAACAACACAGTTTTGGTGGATAAACAAAGGTGACGCCGATGTGGTCACTTTTGGTCCGGAAATTTCACTGAAAGCTTTTCGCGCACAAAGCTCCCATTATGACCTATAAACCATATAAACATGTTTAGGACACAGTTGAGCGAAAACAACACAGTTTTGGTGGATAAACAAATGTGACGCCGATATGGTCACTTTTGGTCCGGAAATTTCACGGAAAGCTTTTCGCGCACAAAGCTCCCATTATGAACTATAAAACATATAAACATGTTTGGGACACATTTGAGCGAAAATAACACAGTTTTTGTGGATAAACAAAGGTGATGCCGATTTGGTCACTTTTGGTCGGAAAATTTCACGGAAAGCTTTTCTCGCAAAAAGCTCCCATTATGACCCCTAAACCATATAAACATGTTTGGGACACATTTGAGCGAAAACAACACAGTTTTGGTGGATAAACAAAGGTGACGCCGATATGGTCACTTTTGGTCCGAAAATTTCACGGAAAGCTTTTCGCGCACAAAGCTCTCATTATGACCTATAAACCATATAAACATGTTTGGGACACATTTGAGCGAAAACAACATAGTTTTTGTGGATAAAGAAAGGTGACGCCGATATGGTCACTTTTGTTCCGAAAATTTCACGGAAAGTTTTTCGCGCACAAAGCTCTCATTATGACCCATAAGCCATATAAACATGTTTGGGACACATTTGAGCAAAAACAACACAGTTTTGGTGGATAAAGAAAGGTGATACCGATATGGTCACTTTTGGTCCTAAAATTTCACGGTATGCTTTTCACGCACAAAGCTAACATTATAACCTATACACCATGAAAACATGTTTGGGACACATTTGAGCGAAAACAACACAGTTTTTGTGGATAATGAAAGGTGACGCCGATATGGTCACTTTTGGTCCGGAAATTTCACGGAAAGCTTTTCACGCACAAAGCTCCCATTATGACTTATAAACCATATAAACATGTTTGGGAAAAATTTGAGCGAAAACAAACCAGTTATGGTGGATAAAGAAAGGTGACGCCGATATGGTCACTTTTGGTCCGAAAATTTCACGGAACGCTTTTCGCGCACAAAACTCCCATTATGACCTATAAACCATATAAACATGTTTGGGACACATTTGAGCGAAACCACACAGTTTTTGTGGATAAAGAAAGTTGATGCCGATACAGTCAGTTTTGGTCCGAAAATTTCAGGGAAAGTTTTTCGCGCACAAGGCTCACATTATGAATATAAACCATATAAACATGTTTGGGACACATTTGAGCGAAAACTACACAGTTTTTGTGGATAAAGAAAGGTGACGCCGATACGGTCACTTTTGGTCCGAAAATTTCACGGAAAGTTTTACGCGCACAAAGCTCCCATTATGACCTATAAACCATATAAACATGTTTGGGACACATTTGAGCGAAAATAAGACAGTTTTTGTGGATAAACAAAGGTGACGCCGATATGGTCACTTTTGGTCGGAAAATTTCAGGGAAAGCTTTTCGGGCAAAAAGCACCCATTATGACCCATTAAGCATATAAACATGTTTGGGACACATTTGAGCGAAAACAACACAGTTTTGGTGGATAAACAAAGGTGACGCCGATGTGGTCACTTTTGGTCCGGAAATTTCACGGAAAGCTTTTCCCGCACAAAGCTCCCATTATGACCTATAAACCATATAAACATGTTAGGGACACATATGAGCGAAAATAACACAGTTTTTGTGGATAAACAAAGGTGACGCCGATATGGTAACTTTTGGTCCGAAAATTTCACGGAAAGCTTTCCGCGCACAAAGCTCCCATTATGACCTATAAACCATATAAACATGTTTGGGACACATTTGAGCGAAAACAACACAGTTTTTGTGGATAAAGAGAGGTGAAGCCGATATGGTCACCTTTGTTCCGAAAATTTCACGGAAAGCTTTTCGCGCACAAAGCTCTCATTATGACCCATAAGCCATATAAACATGTTTGGGACACATTTGAGCGAAAACAACACAGTTTTGGTGGATAAAGAAATGTGACGCCGATATGGTCACTTTTGGTCCGAAAATTTCACGGAAAGCTTTTCGCGCACAAAGCTCCCATTATGACCTATAAACCATATAAACATGTTTGGGACACATTTGAGCGAAAGCACACAGTTTTTGTGGATAAAGAAAGGTGACGCCGATACAGTCACTTTTGGTCCGAAAATTTCACGGAAAGTTTTACACGCATAAATCTCCCATTATGACCTATAAACCATATAAACATGTTTGGGACACATTTGAGCGAAAATAACACAGTTTTTGTGGATAAAGAAAGGTGACGCCGATATTGTCACTTTTGGTCCGAAAATTTCACGGAACGCTTTTCGCGCACAAACCTCCCATTATGACCTATAAACCATATAAACATGTTTGGGACACATTTGAGCGAAAACGACATAGTTTTGATGGATAAAGAAAGGTGACGCCGATATGGTCACTTTTGGTCCGAAAATTTCAGGGAAAGTTTTTCGCGCACAAAGCTCCCATTATGAATATAAACTCTATAAACATGTGTGGGACACATTTGAGCGAAAACTACACGGTTTTTGTGGATAAAGAAAGGTGACGCCGATACGGTCACTTTTGGTCTGAAAATTTCACGGAAAGTTTTACGCGCACAAAGCTCCTATTATGACCTATAAACCATATAAACATGTTTGGGACACATTTGAGCGAAAATAACACTGTTTTTGTGGATAAACAAAGGTGACGCCGATATGGTTACTTTTGGTCGAAAAATTTCACGGAAAGCTTTTCGGGCAAAAAGCACCCATTATGACCCATAAAGCATATAAACATGTTTAGGACACATTTGAGCGAAAACAACACAGTTTTGGTGGATAAACAAAGGTGACGCCGATATGGTCACCTTTGTTCCGAAAATTTTACGGAAAGCTTTTCGCGCACAAAGCTCCCATTATGACCTATAAACCATATAAACATGTTCGGGACACATTTGAGCGAAAACAACACATTTTTTGGGGATAAAGAAAGGTTACGCCGATATGGTCACTTTTTGTCCGAAAATTTCACGGAAAGCTTTCCGCGCACAAAGCTCCCATTATGATTCCATAAACCATATAAACATGTTTGGGACACATTTGAGCGAAAAAAACACAGTTTTGGTGGATAAAGAAAGGTGACGCCGATATGGTCACTTTTGGTCCTAAAATTTCACGGAATAATTTTCGCGCACAAAGCTCACATTATGACCTATACACCATATAAACATGTTTGGGACACATTTGAGCGAAAACCACACAGATTTTGTGGATAAAGAAAGGTGACGCCGATATAGTCACTTTTGGTCCGAAAATTTCACGGAAAGCTTTCCGCGCACAAAGCTCCTATTATGACCTATAAACCATATAAACATGTTTGGGACACATTTGAACAAAAACAACACAGTTTTTGTGGATAAAGAAAGGTGACGCCGATATGGTCACTTTTGGTCCGGAAATTTAACGGAAAGCTTTTCGCGCACAAAGCTCCCGTTATGACCTATAAATCATATAAACATGTTTGGGACACATTTGAGCGAAAACCACACAGTTTTGTGGATAAAGAAAGGTGACGCCGATAAGGTCACTTTTGGTCCGAAAATTTCACGGAAAGTTTTACGCACACAAAGCTCCCTTTATCACCTATAAACCATATAAACATGTTTGGGACACATTTGAGCGAAAATAACACAGTTTTTGTGGATAAACAAAGGTGATTCCGATATGGTCACTTTTGGTCGGAAAATTTCATGGAAAGCTTTTCGCGCAAAAAACTCCCATTATGACCCATAAACCATATAAACATGTTTGGGACACATTTGAGCGAAAACAACACAGTTTTGGTTGATAAACAAAGGTGACGCCGATATGGTCACTTTTGGTCCGAAAATTTCACGGAAAGCTTTTCGCGCACAAAGTTCCCATTATGACCTATACACCATATAAACATGTTTGGGACACATTTGAGCGAAAACAACACAGTTTTTGTGGATAAAGAAAGGTGACGCCGATATGGTCACTTTTGGTCTGGAAATTTCACGGAAAGGTTTTTGCGCTCAAAGCTCCCATTATGACCTATAAACCATATAAACATGTTTGGGAAAAATTTGAGCGAAAACAACACAGTTTTGGTGGATAAAGAAATGTGACGCCGATATGGTCACTTTTGGTCCGAAAATTTCACGGAAAGCTTTTCGCGCACAAAGCTCCCATTATGACCTATAAACCATATAATCATGTTTGGGACACATTTGAGCGAAAATAACACAGTTTTTGTGGATAAACAAAGGTGACGCCGATATGGTAACTTTTGGTCGGAAAATTTCACGGAAAGCTTTTCGGGCAAAAAGCACCCATTATGACCCATAAAGCATATAAACATGTTTGGGACACATTTGAGCGAAAACAACACAGTTTTGGTGGATAAACAAAGGTGACGCCAATATGGTCACTTTTGGTCCGGAAATTTCACGGAAAGCTTTTCGCGCACAAAGCTCCCATTATGACTTGAAGAGGTAAATCAATAGATAAGTAAACATAGTTACAAAAAAGTAGGACCATGGAGCCCCACTGCAAAAGTGGCTGTATACTAACACTACCTAACCAGCCGGTAGACTCTCAAAGTTGAGTTAAAGAGCTAACTCTATACCCTCCAAACCTCTACTATTAACCATCTAATCTACGCCCCCGTACTAAGGATTCTACGTAACCAACGAATTTCTCTAGGTGACTTGCCTTTGCACCTTAGAGAGATTCGAAGCTTACACGAATCAATGATCCTAGCCGCCCAGAAATTAGGCTTACAACTTTCGCCACAAAAGACAACCTTGTTTCGATCCAACCAGGTAAAATAAATGAAGGCATTAAAGACAAGGAGTTTCACTTGGAACATGGTCTTCTTACGAGTCATGGTATCCTCTCTAGCAAACCAATCAAGCCAATATACTATACCTCCCTCTCGTATAGGAAGCCCCACCCATGCCCAAACTTTGTCTCTAGCCTCCCTTATCTTGTCACACCCAAACCAAAGGTGCTACTCAGTTTCTTCTTCTAGATGACATAGAGGGCAAAGGGCGGCCGAAGGTCCCTTCCAATGCTTAATTATCCTTCCCGTTTGAAGTCTTTCAAGCGCTGCTACCCAAGTGACGAACCCCTATTTCCGAGATTGAGCTCCATTCCATAATATATCACCCCATTCAACAAGTTGGCTTCTAGTGCGAATAACTTCATATATCTTCCCACCAGAGAGCCCACCATTGGGTTTGAGCAAATGCGCTAAGTCCATGCCCTGCTCAATGACATCTTTGCTGCGCAGAACATCCCAAACAGCAAGGATCCTCTTCCAAATCCAAGTGTCATAGACACGTTCCGAGGCTGTCCAAATAGAGTCGTTGCGTAGATGATTAGCATCCGCCCAGCGTGTCCAGATGCTCCTCCTCTGAAGGATTATATCCCCTAATAGCGCAGCAAACATGCTGCTGTTCCAAGCTTCGAGTTGCTTAATTCCAAGGCCTCCCTCAGCATAAGGGAGGGTGACAACATCCCAAGCAACACGACTTGCATTCCCTCTAGCTTGCCCAGTCCACAAGAAGCTCCTACACATACCATTAAGTCGCTTAACAACAGCCTTAGGGAGGATCATCGACTGCCCCCAGAATGTGAACAGCCCACCCAAAACCGACTTGATAATCTGAACTCTCCCCGCATATGACAGCTTGCTTGAAGACCAACAGGCCATTTTGCTTTTAATTTTATCGAAGAGAGTACCATATTCAGCAACTACAATGCGCCTTGAGTGCAAAGGCATACCAAGGTAGGTGACAGGAAACGAACCTCTTTGGAAACCCAGGCACTGTTCAAGAGCATCAGCCTCTGTCGAGCAAATCCCAGCAAGATAACACGTGCTCTTGCTCTCATTAATCCGCATCCCAACAGCAGCAAGAAATTGATTCACACACCCCATCAAAATAGAGATAGAACCTTCATAAGCCCGACAGAACAGCAAAAGGTCATCCGCAAATGACAAATTAGTGAGCTGAAGGGCTTTGCATCTAGGATGGAAGTTGAAGTTGGGATTGGTAGTCGCCGCATCTAGCATTCTGTTTAGGACCTCCATGCATATGACAAACAAGTAGGGGGATAGGGGGTCCCCTTGCCTAAGCCCCCTCTTTCCTCTGAAAAAACCTTCAGGTGCCCCATTGATCACAATAGAGAAAGAGGTAGTCGACACACATTGCATAATAACATCAATCAGCTGCTGAGGGAAACGCAAGTGCTCCAGGGCAAACCGCACAAAGTCCCAACGAACGAAGTCATAAGCTTTTTGAAGATCAACTTTAAGCATACACCTCGGGGACACTCTTTTCGTTCCATATCCATTGACAATCTCAAGGGCAATAGCACAATTGTGAGCAATAGATCGCCCCCGGGACAAATGCACCTTGGTTATCTCCAATAAGATCCGGCAAGAGAGACTTGATCCTCCCAACTATAACCTTACTTACAACTTTCATGATGGTATTGCAACACGAAATTGGCCGAAGATCCTTAACATAAGTAGGATTCTTCACTTTCGGAATTAGAGTAATGAAGGTGGCATTCAGCTGACCAAGGACTCTACGGCTTGTGAACATTTCTCGGACAGCCCGACAAATATCCCTCCCAAGGAACCCCCAACACTGTTTGAAGAAGAGGCTCCCAAACCCATCGGGCCCCGGAGATTTATTATGGCCAATGGACCACATGGCAGCTTTGATTTCCTCATCTGTGGGACTGGCATTAAGCATAGGGGCAGCCGCATCATGTACAGAAGTGCCCTGATGTACCATCGGAAAAGGGGCATGAGGGGACTCAGTGGCTAGCAACTCCTCAAAATAACCAGCCACATGCTTCCTAACCATCTCTTCATCCTCAATTAGATCACCCTTATCATCCTTCATCATTACTATCGCATTGGAAGCCCGACGAGCCATAATGTTTCTAAAGAACATAGAAGAGGACTCCTCCCCCATAGTGAGCCAATGCATTTTAGCCCTTTGAGCAGTGAGGCTAAGAAGCCTTCCCACATTCTCCCTAAGCTCTCTTTGTATTCCATTCACCTCAACAACCAATCTGGCATTATGTTTTTCTGTCAGCAGTCGTATCTGTGCCTCCTTAAGCCGATCTTTGTTCAATCTGATTTGGCTTTGCAGATCCGGGAAGGAAGCCCGATCCCACGTCCGAAGAGCATCTTTAACGTTTCTCAACTTCTGGGCAACTATGAATTGCTTAGAGCCTTCAACATGGCCTGTCCAAGCACTCAGAGCCAAGGCCTTGAACGCCTCTTCTTTACACCAGAAATTCTTAAACTTGAATGGGAAACGATGTCGACAGCCCTCACTCTTAATCGTGATTACAGCGGGAGAATGATCAGAGCATCCTGGAACATCAAAGAGCGCTTTTGATATTGGGAACTTATCCAGCCATAAATCATTAACAAGCACCCGATCAATCTTTCTCTCAATACGGTCATCCCCCTGCTGCCCACTGTTCCATGTGTGCCTTGCTCCTATGTATTCCAGATCTGTCAGATGGCAATCACAAAGGAGGCTCGATAATTTGTCAAATCTCTCATGGCTGGCTGAAATAGTAGGCCATTTATCCTCAACCTCAAAGATGCAGTTAAAGTCCCCTACCAGTGCCCAAGGAGCACCTATTTGATCAGCAATGCCTCTTATTGTAGCCCACAATTCAAGTCGATCTTTTCTGTAATTCTCAGCATACACAAACGTGACTTCAAACTCAATCCTGGCATCCTTAGTCTGTACTCTACAGTGCATGAATTGAGCGTGTTTAAGCAGTAGAGTAACATCAAAAACATCCGGATTCCAGGTCACCCAAATCCTACCACAATTACTAAGATTCCTATTCTCCTCTACTTCCCATCTGTACATCAAGCTATTCCTCACAGTATTTATATTTTTTTGCATTACTTTCATTTCTAGAAATGCCATAAGAGCTACCTCATTATCCCAACAATAACTTGTAAGGATATTATTCTTTATGTGATCATTGAGACCACATACGTTCCAGGCTCCGAATTTGATTTTATTCATCAAAAACCTCCTCGTGAGTGCTACCCTCACCATTGTAGTTCCTTGCTTCAGTTTGATCAAAAATATGCCTCTCCTCTTCATTATGATCATGGGCTGCAAGAGGCACAAAACAGCTAGGAGAAACTGAATTAACAATGACAGTAGCACCCTCAAATTTCTCTCTTTTACCTCTTCTCCCCTTCTTGCTAGTCTGTGTCATCCATCCTTCTTGACAGTCTCTATTGTCAAGCATTTTTTTCCTTGCCTTTGGAGCGATCAATTGAGCCTTCGATGGGAGGTCGACCCTCCCCCACGTCTTCTGTAGGATCCTTAGCACCCTCCTGAGTGTTCAGCATTTCCTGAATTTTTATCCCATCATTAGTTTCCATGGGGGCATTTTTCTCTTTCACAACCCAAGTCCTTCTAGCAGCTCCCCATTCCTTCCCCTTTAACTTTTGTTTAGCCACAATGCAATTGTTGATAAGATGACTAAACTGGAGGCATTCTCGACAGATTTTAGGAAGCCATTCAAACACAACATCATGCGTAACAGGATGCCCCTTTGTATCAGTGATTTCTATGTTCCTTTGTAGAGCTTCCTCCGGCGAAACCTCCACAAGCATACGAGCATACGAAATGCGCTCTCCTGAGGCAGTACGATCATCCACACAGATAAGGTCGCCAATCGCACTCCCAATCCTCCCCAAAGCACTCTGACAGAAATATGTGGGATCTAAATTCGGAAGACAGACCCATACAGGCACACGTTCAAACGATTGCCAAGTAATGGGTGCACCCGACTCCCAACACTTCAGTATGAGTGGTCGTGAGACACCCACATGCCATGGACCATTTCTCAGGACCCAGTTTCTATCTTCCTCCTTTTGGAACTTGAAAACAAATATTCCATTGTTCTTTTGGAATAGTCGGGGCTTGCTGCAGCTCCACTCCTTGTCAATGAAGGATTTCATGTGGTTGTACTGAACCGGACTACCAGTAACCACCCCAATGAGTACAGCACTCCATTCCCTCACCTTCTCTTCCACATCTTGAGGTCGAATGGTAACCTTACCTTTGACGACATCAGGGTGCTTCTCTAGTTTCATCGCATTGAGGATGTTCCTGTTATCCTTGAACTGCCCATGACCAGTAGGATCCACCACCCTACGGTCCCGAGCCTTTAGGGACTTCATGACAGCATCTTTGAAAGAGAGGGGAGACAATGTACCTTTCTCTTCATGTGTCTCACCCTCACTCCTGGTCAACTTTCCATGGTGTTCTTCTTGTGGCCCCGAGGTGTTAGCCTTGACTTCCAGCCTCCCTTTAGAGTTGTAATCAGCAGCTGAGTCAATAAATGAGGTCAAGGAGCTTTCACCTACCTCAATCGGCTTCTGTGGACCAGCTTTAATGGCACCGTCACTGGGTTTCTTTACTTCCAAATTGCACATACGAATTGGAGCTGTCAACGGCCTAGCAGCCTGACGAGAACTCCGAGCCTTCCCCGAGCTTCTCTTTCCCAGGGCACCAGAGGAACCCTAGCCCACCGCCAAGGAGGCAGGCCGGACGGGAAATCCCTGAATCTCCCAAATCTCCAAGCACGGAAACTGAGGCAGTATGCAAAGGTGACGCCGATATGGTCACTTTTGGTCCGAAAATTTCACGGAAAGCTTTCCGTGCACAAAGCTCACATTATGACCTATAAACCATATAAACATGTTTGGGACACATTTGAGCGAAAACAACACAGTTTTTGTGGATAAAGAAAGATGACGCCGATATGGTCACCTTTGTTCCGAAAATTTCACGGAAAGCTTTTCACGCACAAAGCTCCCATTATGACCTATAAACCATATAAACATGTTTTGGACACATTCGAGCGAAAACAACACAGGTTTTGTGGATAAAGAAAGGTGACGCCGATATGGTCACTTTCGGTCCGAAAATTTCACGGAAAGCTTTCCGCGCACAAAGCTCCCATTATGACCTATAAACCATATAAACATGTTTGGGACACATTTGAAAAAAAATAACACAGTTTCTGTGGATAAAAAAAGGTGACGCCGATATGGTCACTTTTGGTCCGGAAATTTCACGGAAAGCTTTTCGCACACAAAGCTCCCATTATGACCTATAAACCATATAAACATGTTTGGGACACATTTGAGCAAAAACCACACATTTTATTGGATAAAGAAAGGTGACGCCGATACGGTCACTTTTGCTCCGAAAATTTCACAGAAAGTTTTACGCGCACAAAGCTCCCATTATGACCTATAAACCATATAAACATGTTTGGGACACATTTGAGCGAAAATAACACAGTTTTTGTGGATAAACAAAGGTGATGCCGATATGGTCACTTTTGGTCGGAAAATTTCACGGAAAGCTTTCCGCGCAAAAAGCTCCCATTATGACCCATAAACCATATAAACATGTTTGGGACACATTTGAGCGAAAACAACACAGTTTTGGTGGATAAACAAAGGTGACGCCGATATGGTCACTTTTGGTCCGGAAATTTCACGGAAAGCTTTTCACGCACAAAGCTCCCATTATGACCTATAAACCATATAAACATATTTGGGACACATTTGAGCAAAAACCACACAGTTTTATTGGATAAAGAAAGGTGACGCCGATACGGTCACTTTTGCTCCGAAAATTTCACAGAAAGTTTTACGTGCACAAAGCTCCCATTATGACCTATAAACCATATAAACATGTTTGGGACACATTTGAGCGAAAATAACACAGTTTTTGTGGATAAACAAAGGTGATGCCGATATGGTCACTTTTGGTGGGAAAATTTCACGGAAAGCTTTCCGCGCAAAAAGCTCCCATTATGACCCATAAACCATATAAACATGTTTGGGACACATTTGAGCGAAAACAACACAGTTTTGGTGGATAAACAAAGGTGACGCCGATATGGTCACTTTTGGTCCGGAAATTTCACGGAAAGCTTTCTGCGCACAAAGCTCACATTATGACCTATAAACCACATAAACATGTTTGGGACACATTTGAGCGAAAACAACACAGTTTTTGTGGATAAAGAAAGGTGACGCCGATATGGTCACCTTTGTTCCGAAAATTTCACGGAAAGCTTTTCGCGCACAAAGCTCCCATCATGACCTATAAACCATATAAACATGTTTGTGACACATTCGAGCGAAAACAACACATTTTCTGTGGATAAAGAAAGGTTACGCCGATATGGTCACTTTTGGTCCGAAAATTTCACGGAATGCTTTTCGCGCACAAAGCTCACATTATGACCTATACACCATATAAACATGTTTGGGACACATTTGAGCGAAAACCACACAGTTTTTGTGGATGAAGAAAGGTGACGCCGATATGGTCACTTTTGGTCCGAAAATTTCACGGAAAGCTTTTCGCGCACGAAGCTCCCATTATGACCTATAAACCATATAAACATGTTTGGGACACATTTGAGCAAAAACAACATTGTTTTTGTGGATAAAGAAAGGTGACGCCGATATGGTCACTTTTGGTCCGGAAATTTCACGGAAAGCTTTTCACGCACAAAGCTCCCATTATGACCTATAAACCATATAAACATGTTTGGGACACATTTAAGCGAAAACCACACAGTTTTTATGGATAAAGAAAGGTGACGCCGATACGGTCACTTTTGGTCCGAAAATTTCACGGAAAGCTTTACGCGCACAAAGGTCCCATTATGACCTATAAACCATATAAACATGTTTGGGACACATTTGAGCGAAAATAACACAGTTTTTGTGGATAGACAAAGGTGATGCCGATATGGTCACTTTTGGTCGGAAAATTTAACGGAAAGCTTTTCGCGAAAAAAGCTCCCATTATGACCCATAAACTATATAAACATGTTTGGGACACATTTGAGCGAAAACAACACAGTTTTGGTGGATAAACAAAGGTGACGCCGATATGGTCACTTTTGGTCCGAAAATTTCACGGAAAGCTTTTCGCGCACAAAGCTCCCATTATGACCTATACACCATATAAACATGTTTGGGACACATTTGAGCGAAAACAACACAATTTTTGTGGATAAAGAAAGGTGACGCCTATATGGTCACTTTTGGTCCGGAAATTTCACGGAAAGCTTTTCGCGCACGAAGCTCCCATTATGACCTATAAACCATATAAACATGTTTGGGAAAAATTTGAGCGAAAACAACACAGTTTTGGTGGATAAAGAAAGGTGACGCCGATACGGTCACTTTTGGTCCGAAAATTTCACGGAAAGCTTTACGCGCACAAAGGTCCCATTATGACCTATAAACCATATAAACATGTTTGGGACACATTTGAGCGAAAATAACACAGTTTTTGTGGATAGACAAAGGTGATGCCGATATGGTCACTTTTGGTCGGAAAATTTAACGGAAAGCTTTTCGCGCAAAAAGCTCCCATTATGACCCATAAACTATATAAACATGTTTGGGACACATTTGAGCGAAAACAACACAGTTTTGGTGGATAAACAAAGGTGACGCCGATATGGTCACTTTTGGTCCGAAAATTTCACGGAAAGCTTTTCACGCACAAAGCTCCCATTATGACCTATAAACCATATAAACATGTTTTGGACACATTCGAGCGAAAACAACACAGGTTTTGTGGATAAAGAAAGGTGACGCCGATATGGTCACTTTCGGTCCGAAAATTTCACGGAAAGCATTCCGCGCACAAAGCTCCCATTATGACCTATAAACCATATAAACATGTTTGGGACACATTTGAGCAAAAATAACACAGTTTCTGTGGATAAAAAAAGGTGACGCCGATATGGTCACTTTTGGTCCGGAAATTTCACGGAAAGCTTTTCGCGCACAAAGCTCCCATTATGACCTATAAACCATATAAACATGTTTGGGACACATTTGAGAAAAAACCACACATTTTATTGGATAAAGAAAGGTGACGCCGATACGGTCACTTTTGCTCCGAAAATTTCACAGAAAGTTTTACGCGCACAAAGCTCCCATTATGACCTATAAACCATATAAACATGTTTGGGACACATTTGAGCGAAAATAACACAGTTTTTGTGGATAAACAATGGTGATGCCGATATGGTCACTTTTGGTCGGAAAATTTCACGGAAAGCTTTCCGCGCAAAAAGCTCCCATTATGACCCATAAACCATATAAACATGTTTGGGACACATTTGAGCGAAAACAACACAGTTTTGGTGGATAAACAAAGGTGACGCCGATATGGTCACTTTTGGTCCGGAAATTTCACGGAAAGCTTTTCACGCACAAAGCTCCCATTATGACCTATAAACCATATAAACATGTTTGGGACACATTTGAGCGAAAATAACACAGTTTTTGTGGATAGACAAAGGTGATGCCGATATGGTCACTTTTGGTCTGAAAATTTAACGGAAAGCTTTTCGCGCAAAAAGCTCCCATTATGACCCATAAACTATATAAACATGTTTGGGACACATTTGAGCGAAAATAACACAGTTTTTGTGGATAAACAATGGTGATGCCGATATGGTCACTTTTGGTCGGAAAATTTCACGGAAAGCTTTCCGCGCAAAAAGCTCCCATTATGACCCATAAACCATATAAACATGTTTGGGACACATTTGAGCGAAAACAACACAGTTTTGGTGGATAAACAAAGGTGACGCCGATATGGTCACTTTTGGTCCGGAAATTTCACGGAAAGCTTTCTGCGCACAAAGCTCACATTATGACCTATAAACCACATAAACATGTTTGGGACACATTTGAGCGAAAACAACACAGTTTTTGTGGATAAAGAAAGGTGACGCCGATATGGTCACCTTTGTTCCGAAAATTTCACGGAAAGCTTTTCGCGCACAAAGCTCCCATCATGACCTATAAACCATATAAACATGTTTGTGACACATTCGAGCGAAAACAACACATTTTCTGTGGATAAAGAAAGGTTACGCCGATATGGTCACTTTTGGTCCGAAAATTTCACGGAATGCTTTTCGCGCACAAAGCTCACATTATGACCTATACACCATATAAACATGTTTGGGACACATTTGAGCGAAAACCACACAGTTTTTGTGGATGAAGAAAGGTGACGCCGATATGGTCACTTTTGGTCCGAAAATTTCACGGAAAGCTTTTCGCGCACGAAGCTCCCATTATGACCTATAAACCATATAAACATGTTTGGGACACATTTGAGCAAAAACAACATTGTTTTTGTGGATAAAGAAAGGTGACGCCGATATGGTCACTTTTGGTCCGGAAATTTCACGGAAAGCTTTTCACGCACAAAGCTCCCATTATGACCTATAAACCATATAAACATGTTTGGGACACATTTAAGCGAAAACCACACAGTTTTTATGGATAAAGAAAGGTGACGCCGATACGGTCACTTTTGGTCCGAAAATTTCACGGAAAGCTTTACGCGCACAAAGTTCCCATTATGACCTATAAACCATATAAACATGTTTGGGACACATTTGAGCGAAAATAACACAGTTTTTGTGGATAGACAAAGGTGATGCCGATATGGTCACTTTTGGTCGGAAAATTTAACGGAAAGCTTTTCGCGCAAAAAGCTCCCATTATGACCCATAAACTATATAAACATGTTTGGGACACATTTGAGCGAAAACAACACAGTTTTGGTGGATAAACAAAGGTGACGCCGATATGGTCACTTTTGGTCCGAAAATTTCACGGAAAGCTTTTCGCGCACAAAGCTCCCATTATGACCTATACACCATATAAACATGTTTGGGACACATTTGAGCGAAAACAACACAATTTTTGTGGATAAAGAAAGGTGACGCCTATATGGTCACTTTTGGTCCGGAAATTTCACGGAAAGCTTTTCGCGCACGAAGCTCCCATTATGACCTATAAACCATATAAACATGTTTGGGAAACATTTGAGCGAAAACAACACAGTTTTGGTGGATAAAGAAAGGTGACGCCGATATGGTCACTTTTGGTCCGAAAATTTCACGGAACGCTTTTCGCGCACAAAGCTCCCATTATGACCCATAAACCATATAAACATGTTTGGGACACATTTGAGCGAAAATGACACCGTTTTGATGGATAAATAAAGGTGACGCCGATATGGTCACTTTTGGTCCGAAAATTTCACGGAACGCTTTTCGCGCACAAAGCTCCCATTATGACCTATTAACCATATAAACATGTTCGGGACACATTTGAGCGAAAACCACACAGTTTTTGTGGATAAAGAAAGGTGACGCCGATACGGTCACTTTTGGTCCGAAAATTTCACGGAAAGCTTTTCGCGCACAAAGCTCCCATTATGACCTATAAACCATATAAACATGTTTGGGACACATATGAGCGAAAATAACACAGTTTTTGTGGATAAACAAAGGTGACGCCGATATGGTCACTTTTGTTCCGAAAATTTCACGGAAAGCTTTCCGCGCACAAACTTCCCATTATGACCTATAAACCATATAAACATGTTTGGGACACATTTGAACGAAAACAACACAGTTTTGGTGGATAAAGAAAGGTGACGCCGATTTGGTCACTTTTGTTCCGAAAAATTTCACGGAAAGCTTTTTGCGCACAAAGCTCCCATTATGACCTATAAACCATATAAACATGTTTGGGACGCATATGAGCGAAAATAACACAGTTATAGTGGATAAAGAAAGGTGACGCCTATATGGTCACTTTTGGTCCGGAAATTTCACGGAAAGCTTTTCGCGCACAAAGCTCCCATTATGACCTGTAAAACATATAAACATGTTTGGGACACAGTTGAGCGAAAACAACACAGTTTTTGTGGATAAAGAAAGGTGACGCCGATATGGTCACTTTTGGTCTTAAAATTTCATGGAACGCTTTTCGCGCACAAAGCTCTCATTATGACCTATAAACCATATAAACATGTTTGGGACACATTTGAGCGAAAGCGACACAGTTTTGATGGATAAAGAAAGGTGACGCCGATATGGTCACTTTTGGTCCGAAAATCTCACGGAAAGCTTTTCGCGCACAAAGCTCCCATTATGACCTATAAACCATATAAACATGTTTGATACGGGGATTAGCCGTGTATGTCCCGATCTTTCGACAACAAGCACAAAACACAAAGGTAACAAGTTAGATGAGATAGAACTCGATGGAACTCAAAATGATTCAACAAGTAAAGATAAATGGATGAGAAAGTCTAGGTAGAACGAGCGAATAGACCCTTGATCACAATTGAACAAAGTCCTAAACCAACGCCTAGCTAACCAATCTCTACAATCTCACACAACCAGGGACGTATCCAAGGAGCACGAGAAGGGGGCTCGTGGGAGCTTGATAGCACGAATCAACTAGCGAAGATCGACACACACAAGACAAACCAAGCGGATTCAACACCAAGAACTCTCGGCAATCTTGAAACACTCAAGACAATTTGGCTTGCAAAGCAATGCTCATAAGATGAATAAAATGATCAATGTTGTGTCCTTACAACCGGCCTAGGAGGCTATTTATAGCCTTAGATGGAAATAGAAAAGGCTGAAAATAAATGACTATTAAAAGAAATTCAGCAAATTAAAAGAAATCCAGAAAATGGCAAATAGAATCCCTAAAATCTAGGACAAGCCTAAAGACTAGGACAACTAGCCGCTAGTGGTTGTCATGGGCTGCGTGGTACTCGGTACAGCTTCGGCACCAATCCGAACAAGGGTCCGTGGCTTGGGCTGCGTTGATTCCGAGTCCTCTTTAGCTAAGGCATGACTCACGAGATTAAGAAGAGCTTGGTGAAGCTTCTTGGCACGAGCTCGAGTCATTGGCCCATCCGTCATCATTGGTGCATTTGGAGGAGGCCTAGGCTCGGATGGTCCCTCATCAATGTTTGGGACACATTTGAGCGAAAACCACACAGTTTTTATGGATAAAGAAAGGTGACACCGATACGGTCACTTTTGGTCAGAAAATTTCACGGAAAGTTTTACGCGCACAAAGCTCCCATTATGACCTATAAACCATATAAACATGTTTTGGACACATTCGAGCGAAAACAACACAGGTTTTGTGGATAAAGAAAGGTGACGCCGATATGGTCACTTTCGGTCCGAAAATTTCACGGAAAGCTTTCCGCGCACAAAGCTCCCATTATGACCTATAAACCATATAAACATGTTTGGGACACATTTGAAAAAAAATAACACAGTTTCTGTGGATAAAAAAAGGTGACGCCGATATGGTCACTTTTGGTCCGGAAATTTCACGGAAAGCTTTTCGCACACAAAGCTCCCATTATGACCTATAAACCATATAAACATGTTTGGGACACATTTGAGCAAAAACCACACATTTTATTGGATAAAGAAAGGTGACGCCGATACGGTCACTTTTGCTCCGAAAATTTCACAGAAAGTTTTACGCGCACAAAGCTCCCATTATGACCTATAAACCATATAAACATGTTTGGGACACATTTGAGCGAAAATAACACAGTTTTTGTGGATAAACAAAGGTGATGCCGATATGGTCACTTTTGGTCGGAAAATTTCACGGAAAGCTTTCCGCGCAAAAAGCTCCCATTATGACCCATAAACCATATAAACATGTTTGGGACACATTTGAGCGAAAACAACACAGTTTTGGTGGATAAACAAAGGTGACGCCGATATGGTCACTTTTGGTCCGGAAATTTCACGGAAAGCTTTTCACGCACAAAGCTCCCATTATGACCTATAAACCATATAAACATGTTTGGGACACATTTGAGCAAAAACCACACAGTTTTATTGGATAAAGAAAGGTGACGCCGATACGGTCACTTTTGCTCCGAAAATTTCACAGAAAGTTTTACGTGCACAAAGCTCCCATTATGACCTATAAACCATATAAACATGTTTGGGACACATTTGAGCGAAAATAACACAGTTTTTGTGGATAAACAAAGGTGATGCCGATATGGTCACTTTTGGTGGGAAAATTTCACGGAAAGCTTTCCGCGCAAAAAGCTCCCATTATGACCCATAAACCATATAAACATGTTTGGGACACATTTGAGCGAAAACAACACAGTTTTGGTGGATAAACAAAGGTGACGCCGATATGGTCACTTTTGGTCCGGAAATTTCACGGAAAGCTTTCTGCGCACAAAGCTCACATTATGACCTATAAACCACATAAACATGTTTGGGACACATTTGAGCGAAAACAACACAGTTTTTGTGGATAAAGAAAGGTGACGCCGATATGGTCACCTTTGTTCCGAAAATTTCACGGAAAGCTTTTCGCGCACAAAGCTCCCATCATGACCTATAAACCATATAAACATGTTTGTGACACATTCGAGCGAAAACAACACATTTTCTGTGGATAAAGAAAGGTTACGCCGATATGGTCACTTTTGGTCCGAAAATTTCACGGAATGCTTTTCGCGCACAAAGCTCACATTATGACCTATACACCATATAAACATGTTTGGGACACATTTGAGCGAAAACCACACAGTTTTTGTGGATGAAGAAAGGTGACGCCGATATGGTCACTTTTGGTCCGAAAATTTCACGGAAAGCTTTTCGCGCACGAAGCTCCCATTATGACCTATAAACCATATAAACATGTTTGGGACACATTTGAGCAAAAACAACATTGTTTTTGTGGATAAAGAAAGGTGACGCCGATATGGTCACTTTTGGTCCGGAAATTTCACGGAAAGCTTTTCACGCACAAAGCTCCCATTATGACCTATAAACCATATAAACATGTTTGGGACACATTTAAGCGAAAACCACACAGTTTTTATGGATAAAGAAAGGTGACGCCGATACGGTCACTTTTGGTCCGAAAATTTCACGGAAAGCTTTACGCGCACAAAGGTCCCATTATGACCTATAAACCATATAAACATGTTTGGGACACATTTGAGCGAAAATAACACAGTTTTTGTGGATAGACAAAGGTGATGCCGATATGGTCACTTTTGGTCGGAAAATTTAACGGAAAGCTTTTCGCGAAAAAAGCTCCCATTATGACCCATAAACTATATAAACATGTTTGGGACACATTTGAGCGAAAACAACACAGTTTTGGTGGATAAACAAAGGTGACGCCGATATGGTCACTTTTGGTCCGAAAATTTCACGGAAAGCTTTTCGCGCACAAAGCTCCCATTATGACCTATACACCATATAAACATGTTTGGGACACATTTGAGCGAAAACAACACAATTTTTGTGGATAAAGAAAGGTGACGCCTATATGGTCACTTTTGGTCCGGAAATTTCACGGAAAGCTTTTCGCGCACGAAGCTCCCATTATGACCTATAAACCATATAAACATGTTTGGGAAAAATTTGAGCGAAAACAACACAGTTTTGGTGGATAAAGAAAGGTGACGCCGATACGGTCACTTTTGGTCCGAAAATTTCACGGAAAGCTTTACGCGCACAAAGGTCCCATTATGACCTATAAACCATATAAACATGTTTGGGACACATTTGAGCGAAAATAACACAGTTTTTGTGGATAGACAAAGGTGATGCCGATATGGTCACTTTTGGTCGGAAAATTTAACGGAAAGCTTTTCGCGCATAAAGCTCCCATTATGACCCATAAACTATATAAACATGTTTGGGACACATTTGAGCGAAAACAACACAGTTTTGGTGGATAAACAAAGGTGACGCCGATATGGTCACTTTTGGTCCGAAAATTTCACGGAAAGCTTTTCACGCACAAAGCTCCCATTATGACCTATAAACCATATAAACATGTTTTGGACACATTCGAGCGAAAACAACACAGGTTTTGTGGATAAAGAAAGGTGACGCCGATATGGTCACTTTCGGTCCGAAAATTTCACGGAAAGCATTCCGCGCACAAAGCTCCCATTATGACCTATAAACCATATAAACATGTTTGGGACACATTTGAGCAAAAATAACACAGTTTCTGTGGATAAAAAAAGGTGACGCCGATATGGTCACTTTTGGTCCGGAAATTTCACGGAAAGCTTTTCGCGCACAAAGCTCCCATTATGACCTATAAACCATATAAACATGTTTGGGACACATTTGAGAAAAAACCACACATTTTATTGGATAAAGAAAGGTGACGCCGATACGGTCACTTTTGCTCCGAAAATTTCACAGAAAGTTTTACGCGCACAAAGCTCCCATTATGACCTATAAACCATATAAACATGTTTGGGACACATTTGAGCGAAAATAACACAGTTTTTGTGGATAAACAATGGTGATGCCGATATGGTCACTTTTGGTCGGAAAATTTCACGGAAAGCTTTCCGCGCAAAAAGCTCCCATTATGACCCATAAACCATATAAACATGTTTGGGACACATTTGAGCGAAAACAACACAGTTTTGGTGGATAAACAAAGGTGACGCCGATATGGTCACTTTTGGTCCGGAAATTTCACGGAAAGCTTTTCACGCACAAAGCTCCCATTATGACCTATAAACCATATAAACATGTTTGGGACACATTTGAGCGAAAATAACACAGTTTTTGTGGATAGACAAAGGTGATGCCGATATGGTCACTTTTGGTCTGAAAATTTAACGGAAAGCTTTTCGCGCAAAAAGCTCCCATTATGACCCATAAACCATATAAACATGTTTGGGACACATTTGAGCGAAAACAACACAGTTTTGGTGGATAAACAAAGGTGACGCCGATATGGTCACTTTTGGTCCGGAAATTTCACGGAAAGCTTTCTGCGCACAAAGCTCACATTATGACCTATAAACCACATAAACATGTTTGGGACACATTTGAGCGAAAACAACACAGTTTTTGTGGATAAAGAAAGGTGACGCCGATATGGTCACCTTTGTTCCGAAAATTTCACGGAAAGCTTTTCGCGCACAAAGCTCCCATCATGACCTATAAACCATATAAACATGTTTGTGACACATTCGAGCGAAAACAACACATTTTCTGTGGATAAAGAAAGGTTACGCCGATATGGTCACTTTTGGTCCGAAAATTTCACGGAATGCTTTTCGCGCACAAAGCTCACATTATGACCTATACACCATATAAACATGTTTGGGACACATTTGAGCGAAAACCACACAGTTTTTGTGGATGAAGAAAGGTGACGCCGATATGGTCACTTTTGGTCCGAAAATTTCACGGAAAGCTTTTCGCGCACGAAGCTCCCATTATGACCTATAAACCATATAAACATGTTTGGGACACATTTGAGCAAAAACAACATTGTTTTTGTGGATAAAGAAAGGTGACGCCGATATGGTCACTTTTGGTCCGGAAATTTCACGGAAAGCTTTTCACGCACAAAGCTCCCATTATGACCTATAAACCATATAAACATGTTTGGGACACATTTAAGCGAAAACCACACAGTTTTTATGGATAAAGAAAGGTGACGCCGATACGGTCACTTTTGGTCCGAAAATTTCACGGAAAGCTTTACGCGCACAAAGTTCCCATTATGACCTATAAACCATATAAACATGTTTGGGACACATTTGAGCGAAAATAACACAGTTTTTGTGGATAGACAAAGGTGATGCCGATATGGTCACTTTTGGTCGGAAAATTTAACGGAAAGCTTTTCGCGCAAAAAGCTCCCATTATGACCCATAAACTATATAAACATGTTTGGGACACATTTGAGCGAAAACAACACAGTTTTGGTGGATAAACAAAGGTGACGCCGATATGGTCACTTTTGGTCCGAAAATTTCACGGAAAGCTTTTCGCGCACAAAGCTCCCATTATGACCTATACACCATATAAACATGTTTGGGACACATTTGAGCGAAAACAACACAATTTTTGTGGATAAAGAAAGGTGACGCCTATATGGTCACTTTTGGTCCGGAAATTTCACGGAAAGCTTTTCGCGCACGAAGCTCCCATTATGACCTATAAACCATATAAACATGTTTGGGAAAAATTTGAGCGAAAACAACACAGTTTTGGTGGATAAAGAAAGGTGACGCCGATATGGTCACTTTTGGTCCGAAAATTTCACGGAACGCTTTTCGCGCACAAAGCTCCCATTATGACCCATAAACCATATAAACATGTTTGGGACACATTTGAGCGAAAATGACACCGTTTTGATGGATAAATAAAGGTGACGCCGATATGGTCACTTTTGGTCCGAAAATTTCACGGAACGCTTTTCGCGCACAAAGCTCCCATTATGACCTATTAACCATATAAACATGTTCGGGACACATTTGAGCGAAAACCACACAGTTTTTGTGGATAAAGAAAGGTGACGCCGATACGGTCACTTTTGGTCCGAAAATTTCACGGAAAGCTTTTCGCGCACAAAGCTCCCATTATGACCTATAAACCATATAAACATGTTTGGGACACATATGAGCGAAAATAACACAGTTTTTGTGGATAAACAAAGGTGACGCCGATATGGTCACTTTTGTTCCGAAAATTTCACGGAAAGCTTTCCGCGCACAAACTTCCCATTATGACCTATAAACCATATAAATATGTTTGGGACACATTTGAACGAAAACAACACAGTTTTGGTGGATAAAGAAAGGTGACGCCGATTTGGTCACTTTTGTTCCGAAAAATTTCACGGAAAGCTTTTTGCGCACAAAGCTCCCATTATGACCTATAAACCATATAAACATGTTTGGGACGCATATGAGCGAAAATAACACAGTTATAGTGGATAAAGAAAGGTGACGCCTATATGGTCACTTTTGGTCCGGAAATTTCACGGAAAGCTTTTCGCGCACAAAGCTCCCATTATGACCTGTAAAACATATAAACATGTTTGGGACACAGTTGAGCGAAAACAACACAGTTTTTGTGGATAAAGAAAGGTGACGCCGATATGGTCACTTTTGGTCTTAAAATTTCATGGAACGCTTTTCGCGCACAAAGCTCTCATTATGACCTATAAACCATATAAACATGTTTGGGACACATTTGAGCGAAAGCGACACAGTTTTGATGGATAAAGAAAGGTGACGCCGATATGGTCACTTTTGGTCCGAAAATCTCACGGAAAGCTTTTCGCGCACAAAGCTCCCATTATGACCTATAAACCATATAAACATGTTTGATACGGGGATTAGCCGTGTATGTCCCGATCTTTCGACAACAAGCACAAAACACAAAGGTAACAAGTTAGATGAGATAGAACTCGATGGAACTCAAAATGATTCAACAAGTAAAGATAAATGGATGAGAAAGTCTAGGTAGAACGAGCGAATAGACCCTTGATCACAATTGAACAAAGTCCTAAACCAACGCCTAGCTAACCAATCTCTACAATCTCACACAACCAGGGACGTATCCAAGGAGCACGAGAAGGGGGCTCGTGGGAGCTTGATAGCACGAATCAACTAGCGAAGATCGACACACACAAGACAAACCAAGCGGATTCAACACCAAGAACTCTCGGCAATCTTGAAACACTCAAGACAATTTGGCTTGCAAAGCAATGCTCATAAGATGAATAAAATGATCAATGTTGTGTCCTTACAACCGGCCTAGGAGGCTATTTATAGCCTTAGATGGAAATAGAAAAGGCTGAAAATAAATGACTATTAAAAGAAATTCAGCAAATTAAAAGAAATCCAGAAAATGGCAAATAGAATCCCTAAAATCTAGGACAAGCCTAAAGACTAGGACAACTAGCCGCTAGTGGTTGTCATGGGCTGCGTGGTACTCGGTACAGCTTCGGCACCAATCCGAACAAGGGTCCGTGGCTTGGGCTGCGTTGATTCCGAGTCCTCTTTAGCTAAGGCATGACTCACGAGATTAAGAAGAGCTTGGTGAAGCTTCTTGGCACGAGCTCGAGTCATTGGCCCATCCGTCATCATTGGTGCATTTGGAGGAGGCCTAGGCTCGGATGGTCCCTCATCAATGTTTGGGACACATTTGAGCGAAAACCACACAGTTTTTATGGATAAAGAAAGGTGACACCGATACGGTCACTTTTGGTCAGAAAATTTCACGGAAAGTTTTACGCGCACAAAGCTCCCATTATGACCTATAAACCATATAAACATGTTTGGGACACATTTGAGCGAAATTCCACATGTGGCAAAGCTTCCTCCCACAACCTAAGGTTTTTCTTGATTATAGCTCTAAGGATGGTAGTTAGCGTCCTATTGGTGACGTCGGTTTGCCCATCAGTTTGAGGGTGGCTAGAGGTAGAAAATAACAACTTAGTTCCCATTTTATGCCATAATGTCTTCCAAAAACAACTTAGGAACTTAGTGTCATGGTCACTAACTATGGTCCTCGGAATGCCATGTAACCTAACAATTTCTCTAAAGAACAAATCAGCTACATTAGAGGCATCATCGGTTTTATGACAAGCTATTATAAAATGTGCCATTTTAGAGAAACGATCAACAACCACAAAGATCGAATCTCTCCCCTTCATAGTCCTAGGTAACCCCACAATAAAATCCATCGATATGTCTTCCCAAGGGGCTGTAAAACCAAGAAATCCAAGAAAAGAGACTTGATTAGTGCACATTTCACATTTCTTTAAATTAGCATACAAGTGCTCTAATCGAAGTGTAGAGAGTACTTCCCTTAAATGTGCTTCATGTTCTTCGGGAGACTTGCTGTAAATCAAAATATCATCAAAATATACAACAACAAATTTCCCTATAAAATTCCTAAGCACATGATTCATAAGACGCATAAATGTACTAGGAGCATTAGTTAGACCGAATGGCATAACAAGCCATTCATATAGACCAAATTTGGTCTTGAAGGCTGTTTTCCACTCATCCCCTTCTCTCATCCTTATTTGATGGTATCCACTCTTCAAATCTATCTTAGAAAATAGAGTAGCACCATGTAGTTCATCTAGCATGTCATCTAGACGAGGGATGGGGTGCCTATACTTGACCGTGATGTTGTTAATGGCTCGACAATCAACACACATTCTCCATGTGTTGTCTTTCTTCGGCACTAGCAACACCGGAACGGCACAAGGACTCTTGCTCTCTTGTACGTATCCCTTGTCCAACAATTCTTGAACTTGGGATTGGACCTCTTGGGTCTCGATAGGATTCATCCTATAAGCCGGCCTATTAGGCAAAGAAGCCCCGGGTATGAGAACAATTTGATGCTCAATCCCTCGGATAGGGGGCAGGCCGGTTGGGATCTCTTCGGGGAATACATCCCTATATTCCTCAAGTAGGGCCAAGATCCGTGGGGGTAAGGTGGCTCGAAGCTCCTCACTTAACAAACTCAACTCTTTGCATAAGAGCATGAGTGTCGTTTCCCCATCCAAGTACTCGTCCTCAAATCCTCCCTTTGATGCAAAGAGAACAGTTGGGGCTCGAGGGCTTGTGTTTTGGCTCGATGGAGCTGGCCCTTGTGTCTTACCTTCACTTACCTTCTTCTTCTCAAACTCGTCGGCCACTTGCGTGGGTGTCATGGGCTTGAGAGTGATGTTCTTTCCCTTATGCATAAAAGAATAGCGGTTAGTGAAACCACCATGTAAGACCTTGCGATCAAATTGCCATGGACGACCAAGAAGAATATGACAAGCTTGCATGGGCACTATATCACATAACACATCATCTTCATAATGTCCTAGTTTAATAGAAACCTTAACTTGCTTGTTTACTTTCAATGCACCACAATCATTCATCCAATGCCAACTTATAAGGCCTAGGGTGATGTATAGTAGGAAGTTGTAACTTTTCAACCATTTCTACACTAGCAATATTGCAACAACTACCACCATCAACAATTACATCACAAACCTTGCCTTTGACTAAGCATCTTGTATGAAATAAATTTTCTCTTTGGTTATCATCACATGGGGTTGGTTTAGCATGCAAGGCTCTCCTAGCAATCAAACATTCACCATGTTCATACTCAATGCAGTCATTATCATCATAGTCATCATAGGAATTCACATTAGCATCACAATCATCATGCAAACACTCATTAACTTCATCATGCTCAATATCATCTTCACAAGTGTTGCCTTGGTGATCTAGTATAAGAGTTTTCCTATGTGGGCAATCTTTCATCATATGGCCTCTATCTTGGCACTTGAAACACACAATTTCCCTATTTCTAGGAGCGGAAGGGTTAGGGTTACCTCCCTTGGTGTTACCGGTGGTGTTACTTGGGGTTCGAGTGCCATTCGTCGCTCCCGCGCTCGCGGCTGCGTGATTTGGCATCCCGCGGTATCCACTCCCGGTCCTTGCTTCTCCTCCATGCCCGGGGCCTTGCCTCGGTACCGAGGGCTCTCTCCCGTAGGGTGGTGTGACTCGGCGGCTTTGATAGCTTTGGCTTCCCGAGCTTCGGTTTCCTTGAGCTCCTAAGCTTCTTGCCTTCAATTTCCTATCAACCTTCACGGCTAAATGTAAGAGATCAATGCTAGTATTATAAGGATAAAAATCAACTTCTCTAGCCAAGTAAGGGTGTAGGATTCTTAAGAACCGAGCATTGGTGTCTTCCTCATCTTCTACCACGTTTGCCCTTGCCATAGCCAATTGCATGGCATTGAATGCTTCCTCCACACTCCTGGAACCTTGCTTGAGGTTCTCAAACCGCTGCTTGAGTTCCCTAGCGTAGTGTTGAGGGATGAATCGTGCCCTCATGAGTGCCTTCATTTGTTCCCACGTGGCTACGGGTGCGTCTAGGGCTCTTCTCCTTTCCTTCACAAGGGTATCCCACCATATTAGTGCAAAACCGCTAAATTCAAGGGTGGCTAGTTGTACCTTCTTGTAATCGGTGAAGTTGTGGGAGCTCCAAATGTGCTCGATCTTGGTCTCCCATTCGAGGTAAGTGTCCGGATCGCACTTTCCCTCAAAAGGTGGGATTGTGACCTTGACCTTGCCAATTCCGTCTTGCTCGGGCTCTCGGGGCCTCCGTGGACGGGGTCCTTGTTCATGCCTTCTCGATTGGCGCTCCCATTGATCCTCTTCTTCTTGGAAACCCTCAAAGTGTTCATAGGGCTCAAAGTCATCCTGCACATCACGAAAATGATTAAAACGACCACGCCTCTCACGAGGAGGTGGGTTCTCTTCAGGTGGGGTATTTCGTGCATAAATAGGAGTTCTAGGAGGATCTTCCCAGTTGTCTTGGGTGTGCTCCGGGGGTGGAACACGGCTGTGATGTCCGGAAGCCGAAGTCTGGCCTTGGGGTGCCCTAGGCATCTCCGTGGACGTCGAAGGACGTGCCTCTAGGGCTGCCATCCTTTCCATCAATGTCGTGATGTTGTTGTTCATTTTGTTCAACATGTTGAACAACTCTGGGGAAATGGGCTCGGAAGTCTCCGACCTTGGTGATTTGTTACCTATAGTCATCACAACTCAAACAAACACGTAAATAGGTTAAGGTTAGGCAAAACAAAAACTTCCTCACAAGTGTTTGCTCTCGGCACTCCTCTCCCTTTGGTGTTGAAATGCTTGTTGTTGCAATATGTCTTACGATAGTCAATCACTCAAGCTAGTCAAAAGGACAATAAAAAATCCTCTAACCAAAAGAGATTAGCTAGACAATCAATGATAAGGTTCCAAGCAGAAAATTTCAGAAATGAATCAAAGAAAGTGAGATCAAGAGATAATAGAAACAAGGGACAAGAATAAAATGGGAAGAAATGACTAAGCACAAAACTTGATCAAATCAACCTTGTCTAACCTTCAAACTACAAGCAAGATAGTTGTTGGTAGGCTAAGGATAGGTTGAATGGTAAGATGGTGTTTAGGCTTTCTTGGCTCACAATGGCTCTTGTTCACTTGCAATGCTTACTCTTGCACTTCTCTTGTACACTTAGAACAATCAACAACAATGCAACTCAAATCTGATTTTTCTTTTGAATTCTTTTTCTTTCTTTCTCTTTTTTTTTCACTGTTGTCTTCTCTCTTCTTTTTTTTTGAAGTCTGATTTTTTTTCTTGACTCTCAGAAATTAAACTACAAATGACGCAAATGAAAAATCTGAAAAATGACAATAAAAGAGACCTTGTAACTAATAGAGCCGTTGGGATGGAAGTGTGGCTAAAAAATAGGAGCTGGAAATGGTATGGCTAAAATGTAGGGATTTTTTTTTGACTTTATCTTTGTTTTTCAGAAAATAGCAAAAATAGAAGACCAAAAATCTGATTTTTCTTGGTGGTGATGAAATGGGGTCGAATGGTGGTTTGGTGGTGGTGATAGGGTGGCGGTATGGTGGTGATGAATTGGTGATGGGGTCGGCAGAAGGTAATGCCTAAGCAAACCAACAACAACCAATGCTAATAGTAAGAAAAATCAAACAAAAGAAGAGATGATCAAACCTTGCACTCCAATGGAGTTTTGAGCTTTTTTGATGATGACAATGGTGGCATGGAGATGAGACACTTGATGTCGGTAGCCGAAGCTCTGATACCAATTTGATACGGGGATTAGCCGTGTATGTCCCGATCTTTCGACAACAAGCACAAAACACAAAGGTAACAAGTTAGATGAGATAGAACTCGATGGAACTCAAAATGATTCAACAAGTAAAGATAAATGGATGAGAAAGTCTAGGTAGAACGAGCGAATAGACCCTTGATCCCAATTGAACAAAGTCCTAAACCAACGACTAGCTAACCAATCTCTACAATCTCACACAACCAGGGACGTATCCAAGGAGCACGAGAAGGGGGCTCGTGGGAGCTTGATAGCACCAATCAACTAGCGAAGATCGACACACACAAGACAAACCAAGCGGATTCAACACCAAGAACTCTCGGCAATCTTGAAACACTCAAGACAATTTGGCTTGCAAAGCAATGCTCATAAGATGAATAAAATGATCAATGTTGTGTCCTTACAACCGGCCTAGGAGGCTATTTATAGCCTTAGATGGAAATAGAAAAGGCTGAAAATAAATAAATATTAAAAGAAATTCAGCAAATTAAAAGAAATCCAGAAAATGGCAAATAGAATCCCTAAAATCTAGGACAAGCCTAAAGACTAAGACAACTAGCCGTTAGTGGTTGTCATGGGCTGCGTGGTACTCGGTACAGCTTCGGCACCAATCCGAACAAGGGTCCGTGGCTTGGGCTGCGTTGATTCCGAGTCCTCTTTAGCTAAGGCATGACTCACGAGATTAAGAAGAGCTTGGTGAAGCTTCTTGGCACGAGCTCGAGTCATTGGCCCATCCGTCATCATTGGTGCATTTGGAGGAGGCCTAGGCTCGGATGGTCCCTCATCAATGTTTGGGACACATTTGAGCGAAAACCACACAGTTTTTATGGATAAACAAAGGTGACACCGATACGGTCACTTTTGGTCAGAAAATTTCACGGAAAGTTTTACGCGCACAAAGCTCCCATTATGACCTATAAACCATATAAACATGTTTGGGACACATTTGAGCGAAAATAACAGTTTTTGTGGATAAACAAAAGTGACGCCGATATGGCCACTTTTGGCCTGAAAATTTCACGGAAAGCTTTTCACGCAAAAAGCTCCCATTATGACCCATAAGCCATATACACATGTTTGGGACACATTTGAGGGAAAACAACACAGATTTGGTGGATAAACAAATGTGATGCCGATATGGTCACTTTTGGTCCTAAAATTTCACGGAATGCTTTTCGTGCACAAAGCTCACATTGACCTATACACCATATAAACATGTTTGGGACACATTTGAGCGAAAACCACAGAGTTTTTGTGGATAAAGAAAGGTGACACCGATATGGTCACTTTTGGTCCGGAAATTTCACGGAAAGCTTTTCACGCACAAAGCTCCCATTATGACCTATAAACCATATAAACATGTTTGGGACATATATGAGCGAAAATAACACAGTTTTTGTGGATAAACAAAGGTGACGCTGATATGGTCACTTTTGGTCCGAATATTTCACGGAAAGCTTTCCGCGCACAAAGGTCACATTATCACCTATAAACCATATAAACATGTTTGGGACACATTTGAGCAAAAACAACACAGTTTTTGTGGATAAAGAAAGGTGACGCCAATATGGTCAGCTTTGTTCCGAAAATTTCACGGAAAGCTTTTCGCGCACAAAGCTCCCATTATGACCTATAAACCATATAAACATGTTTGGGACACATTCGAGCGAAAACAACACATTTTTTGTGGATAAAGAAAGGTTACGCCGATATGGTCACTTTTGGTCCGAAAATTTCACGGAAAGCTTTCCGCACACAAAACTCCCATTATGTTCCCATAAACCATATAAACATGTTTGGAACACATTTGAGCGAAAACAACACAGTTTTGGTGGATAAAGAAAGGTGACGCCGATATGGTCACTTTTGGTCCTAAAATTTCACAGAATGCTTTTCGCGCACAAAGCTCACATTATGACCTATACATCATATAAACATGTTTGGTACACATTTGAGCGAAAACCACACAGTTTTTGTGGATAAAGAAAGGTGACGCCGATATGGTCACTTTTGGTCCGAAAATATCACGGAAAGCTTTCCGCGCACAAAGCTCCCATTATGACCTATAAACCATATAAACATGTTTGGGACACATTTGAGCAAAAACAACACAGTTTTTGTGGATAAAGAAAGGTGACGCCGATATGGCTACTTTTGGTCCGAAAATTTCACGGAAAGCTTTTCGCGCACAAAGCTCCCATTATGACCTATAAACCATATAAACATGTTTGGGACACATTTGAGCGAAAACCACACAGTTTTTGGGGATAAAGAAAGGTGACGCCGATACGGTCACTTTTGGTCCGAAAATTTCACGGAAAGTTTTACGCGCACAAAGCTCCCATTATGACCTATAAACCATATAAACATGTTTGGGACACATTTGAGCGAAAACAACACAGTTTTGGTGGATAAACAAATGCGATGCCGATATGGTCACTTTTGGTCCTAAAATTTCACGAAATTCTTTTCGTGCACAAAGCTCACATTTTGACCTATACACCATATAAACATGTTTAGGACACATTTGAGCGAAAACCACACAGTTTTTGTGGATAAAGAAAGGTGACTCCGATATGGTCACTTTTGGTCCGGAAATTTCACGGAAAGCTTTTCGCGCACAAAGCTCCCATTATGACCTATAAACCATATAAACATGTTTGGGACACATATGAGCGAAAATAACACAGTTTTTGTGGATAAACAAAGGTGACGCTGATATGGTCACTTTTGGTCCGAATATTTCACGGAAAGCTTTCCGCGCACAAAGCTCACATTATCACCTATAAACCATATAAACATGTTTGGGACACATTTGAGCAAAAACAACACAGTTTTTGTTGATAAAAAAAGGTGACGCCGATATGGTCACCTTTGTTCCGAAAATTTCACGGAAAGCTTTTCACGCACAAAGCTCCCATTATGACCTATAAACCATATAAACATGTTTGGGACACATTCGAGCGAAAACAACACATTTTTTGTGGATAAAGAAAGGTTACGCCGATATGGTCACTTTTGGTCCGAAAATTTCACGGAAAGCTTTCCGCGCACAAAACTCCCATTATGACCTATAAACCATATAAACATGTTTGGGACACATTTGAGCAAAAACAACACAGTTTTTGTGTATAAAGAAAGGTGACGCCGATATGGCTACTTTTGGTCCGAAAATTTCACGGAAAGCTTTTCGCGCACAAAGCTCCCATTATTACCTATAAACAATATAAACATGTTTGGTACACATTTGAGCGAAAACCACACAGTTTTTGTGGATAAAGAAAGGTTACGCCGATATGGTCACTTTTGATCCGGAAATTTCACGGAAAGCTTTTCGCGCACAAAGCTCCCATTATGACCTATAAACCATATAAACATGTTTGGGACGCATTTGAGCGAAAACAACACAGTTTTTGTGGATAAAGAAAGGTGACGCCGATATGGTCACTTTTGGTCCTAAAATTTCACGGAAAGCTTTTCGCGCACAAAGCTCTCATTATAACCTATAAACCATAGAAATATGTTTGGGACGCATTTGAGCGAAAACAACACAGTTTTTGTGGATAAAGAAAGGTGACGCCGATATGGTCACTTTTGGTCCGAAAATTTCACGGAAAGCTTTTCGCGCATAAAGCTCCCATAATGACCTATAAACCATATAAACATGTTTGGGACGCATTTGATTTAAAACCACATAGTTTTTGTGGATAAAGAAAGGTGACGCCGAAATGGTCACTTTTGGTCCGAAAATTTCACGGAAAGCTTTTCGCGCAGAAAGCTCCCATTATGACATATAAACCATATAAACATGTTTGAGACACATTTGAGCGAAAATGACACAGTTTTGGTGGATAAAGAAAGGTGACGCCGATATGGTCACTTTTGGTCCGAAAATTTCACGGAAAGCTTTTCGCGCGCAAAGCTCCCATTATGACATATAAACCATATAAACATGTTTGGCACGCATTTGAGTGAAACCAACACAGTTTTTGTGGATAAAGATAGGTGACGCCGAAATGGTCACTTTTGGTCCGAAAATTTCACGGAAAGCTTTTCGCGCAGAAAGCTCCCATTATGACATATAAACCATATAAACATGTTTGAGACACATTTGAGTGAAAATGACACAGTTTTGGTGGATAAAGAAAGGTGACGCCGATATGGTCACTTTTGGTCCGAAAATTTCACGGAAAGCTTTTCGCGCGCAAAGCTCCCATTATGACATATAAACCATATAAACATGTTTGGCACGCATTTGAGTGAAACCAACACAGTTTTTGTGGATAAAGATAGGTGACGCCGATATGGTCACTTTTGGTCCGAAAATTTCACGGAAAGCTTTTCGCGCCCAAAGCTCCCATTATGACCTATAAACCATATAAACATGTTTGGGACAAATTTGAGCAAAAACAGCACAGTTTTTGTGGATAAAGAAAGGTAACGCCGATGTGGTCACTTGTGGTCCGAAAATTTCACGGAAAGCTTTTCATGCAGAAAGCTCACATTATGACCTATAAACCATATAAACATGTTTGGGACACATTTGAGCGAAAATAGCACAGTTTTGTTGGATAAAGAAAGGTGACACCGATATGGTCACTTTTGGTCCGAAAATTTCACGGAAAGCTTTTCGCGCACAAAGCTCCTATTATAACCAATAAACCATATAAACATGTTTGGGACACATTTTAGCGAAAACAACACAGTTTTGGTGGATAAAGAAAGGTGACGCCGATTTGGTCACTATTGGTTTGAAAATTTCACGGAAAGCTTTTCGTGCAGAAAGCTCCCATTATGACCTATAAACCATATAAACATGTTTGAAACGCATTTGAGCGAAAACAACACAGTTTTGGTGGATAAACAAAGGTGATGCCGATATGGTCACTTTTGGGTCGGAAATTTCACGGAAAGCTTTTCGCGCACAAAGCTCCCATTATGACCTATAAACCATATAAACATGTTTGGAACACATATGAGCAAAAATAACATAGTTTTTGTGGATAAATAAGGGTGACGCCGATTTGGTCACTTTTGGTCCGAAAATTTTACGGAAAGCTTTCCGCGCACAAAGCTCCCATTATGACTTATAAATCATATAAACATGTTTGGGACACATTTGATCGAAAACCACATAGTTTTTGTGGATAAAGAAAGGTGACGCCGAAATGGTCACTTTTGGTCCGAAAATTTCACGGAAAGCTTTTCACGCAGAAAGCTCCCATTATGACCTATAAACCATATAAACATGTTTGGCACGCATTTGAGTGAAAACAACACAGTTTTTGTGGATAAAGATAGGTGACGCCAATATGGTCACTTTTGGTCCGAAAATTTCACGGAAAGCTTTTCGCGCACAAAGCTCCTGATGTGCGCGCAAATTGCCATATTTTCTATGCACATATGAATTCATTTTGTTGTCTTTTGCATGCACATTAATGGGAAAACATGGGAATAGTGTAGTTTATGCTTAAATGTCAAATATATGGGTTTGCACGAGTTTCCATGTGATTTCGCAGAAAACAGGATGAAAATGGATGAATTCAGAAGAGCAGAAAAAGAACTCGAAGTCTTCTGAAGAGGTCGAAATCGACTGAAGACCTCGACATCGAGTACATCGAGACATAGGAATCGAGCAGAAAGGAAACAGAGCATTTCGACACAGAAGAGGTCGATATCGACCCTTAAGGTCGATATCGATGCTGTCAGATTGACCAAGTTGATAGAAGTCGAGTAGGAGAAGGAGAAGCTCGAGATAAGATTTTGCAGGGGTCGATATCGAGGTCCAAGGGTCGATATCGACCATGCCAGCAGAAGAATTCGACTCCGATTTTGATAGAATTGTATCCAATGCTTGCAATATCTATCCAAAGGTCAAGATTTCCTATCATCAACATCAGATTTATCACGAGGAGGCTGATTTCACCATGAAGTTTTAGTTTTTATTTTATTTTAGTTATCATAGAGAATAAAGATAAGGTTTCGAGTCCTTGTCGACATCTACAAATAGAAGCCAATAAGGCTGAGTTTAGGTATTCCGAATTCAGTTTGAGACGCAATTCAGTTGCAATAGAGAATAGAGAGAGAGAGAGAGAGGTGGCCGAGTGGAGTTGTAAAGCGAAAGCGGAGTGGCTTGTTCGGTTGTACTTTCTTTCGGAGTTTTAATTCAAAGTAGCTTTCTTTCAATAACAATGATGATGATGTGCATGATGAGGAGCGAGTAGTCAACCCACTTCTAGGGTCGGGGTGAGCCCGACGATAGCAATGTGAGGTAAGTGCATCAAAGGTATGACTTTTATGCGATCCCGTCTTCTACCACATGCATGATCCTTTGCGAAAGTTAGGGAGATTCATTATTTGCATTATTGAAGCGAAAGCCACTCATATTGCGAACTTGAATTACTCATGAATTGGATAGTAACTCTTAGGAATTATGCGAAAGCCTCTAGTCACCTAAGTGTTGATAACGAAAGTTATTTGACGGAAAGACATAAAAGTTCATATCTTTAGCATGAAACTTGCATTGTTATCGTTGTGGCATAAAACCCCGACTTTGGAAGCCTTTTAATTAATTAAATTCTTCATAAAAGTCTTAGTTTTGTTTCTGTTCATCTTCCCTCTCCATTCTATTTTCTTCGGATCCTTTTCCGACAAATTGGTTACAAAAACAGTTTCTGTGACAAGCATCGAAATCGACCTTAAGGGTCGATATCGAGGGCTAACATCGATATCGAGGTCTCTGCTCGACGTCGACTTGCTGTTTTGTCTTCTGCAGGAACTGCGCTAGGAAATCGACCAGAACTGAGGTCGATATCGACCAGTATACTCGATATCGAATGTCTGTTGAGGTCGAAAGCTTTGATCGTGAGTACAACAAAGGAAGCGCTGACCTACCTCCTCGTGGATTCGATCCTGAATTACCCTACTACTACAAGGGAGGGGATTCTTGTATTATTTGTTTGGGACAGGGAGATAGTCTAGTTGTGCTTTATTTTATTCTCCTATTTTACATACAACACCCAGCACCTCCCCCTATTACGAACAAATTGGCGCCGTTTCCGGGGAGGCAATCAATCGCCACCTAAGTTAATCACGATCTTTTTCTAAGCTTATTTTGCAGGTTTATGCGACGTTCTGATCGCGGACCTATCCTGGAACCAATTGACGAGCCTGAACGTTTCTACCATCTTCGCAACAAAGCAATTCGCATCATGGATGACAACGAGACGCAGGCTGAGATCATAGAGCGGTTGAGAAAGGAGATCGAGGACCACAATGCTACAATCGCTGCTGAAAGGGCCGCTGCTGCTGTTGAGCGAGCCCGTGCTGATAGGGAGGAGGATGCGCGCAGACAAGCCCAAGAGCGGCTAAATCAGTATCCACAGACGGCGATGCAATACATGCATCCGCCCCTTCATGTTCCTGAATCTGCCATTATAATTCCTCACTCCAATTATGAATTGAAAATTAACTTCCTATCTGAGATTAAAAGAAATACTTTTGAAGGAAGACATAATGAATGCCCCCTGCAACACATCTCTACTTTTATGGACTTATGTGAAACAGTTGCTGATGGAGTAAACTTAGAGTATGTGCGACTAAAATCTTTTCGATGGTCTTTGGCAGGAAAGGCATTACAATGGCTTGAAAGTTTGGCTCCACGATCGCTAAGGACATGGGCGGAAGTGAAAGATGCATTCTTGAACAAATTCTTCCCACCTTCTAAAACGGCAATGCTACGACAAAGGATCACGGCTTTCAAACAAAAGCCAGGTGAAACCCTAGCACAGGCGTGGGAGCGCTTCAAAGACTTGCTGAGATCATGCCCGACGCATGGGCAACTTCCATATGTCATCCAAGAGATCTTTTATAACGCCCTTGATGCGCCGAATAAAGAGAGGATCAATTCATATACCTCCTATCGGTACATTGAGCTTACACCAACGGAGGCATGGGAAACCATTGAGAGGCTTGTGAACTTTGACAACACCTATGGGGCTGCTGCGGCCTATGATGCAAGGCCTGCCCCATCTATGCCACTATATGAGCCTCCAAGGGAGATAGATCCTGAAGTACGGCAACAATTCCATAACGATCAAACACGCCGCCTTCAAAAGCAAGTAAGGTTCCTGAGCAACAATCAACCTTGTCAGGAGTGTGGTTCAATAAGGCATAACACCAGTGCCTGTCCACATACTGAGCAAGTATCCATGGCGGAACAACATGAGGAGGTCAAATGGACGAGAGGCCCCTATGGAGGGGGCAATCATCAAAATTGGGGTGATCAAAGGTTCTATCAAAGGGATCCCCCAACCTATAGGGCACCAGGGCACCCTGAGCGGGAGACTAAGAAAGATGACCTGCAAATCATCCTTGATGAGATGCGGAGGAACCACGCTGAGTTCAAACAAGCCAATAACTCCGTCCATACTCAGCTGCAGGGCATCAATTCTAGACTTGGGGAGATCGACGTTTGGAAGCGCAACATGGAGACTCAAATGAGTCAATTGGCGGAAGCAATGCCCAAAGCGTCCGGATCACTCCCTGGATCCACTGTGCCCAACCAAAAGGGCAAAACCACAGGTCATATCGCGGCAATAAACCTAAGGAGTGGGCGTCAATTACAAACGCCCGAGCGAAAAGTGGAGGAGAAGGAGCCAGAACAGACGTCGATATCGACCCCCCCTGTCGATATCGACCAAGGTGACATCGATGTCGACCCTCCTGTCGATGTCGACCCTAATTCTGCGTCACCACAGAAATCGACTCTTCCAGTCGATATCGACCCCACTGCTGCCGATATCGACCTCACTACAGCCGCAGGAAGGAAGAAGGTGTTGCCATTCCCAACTAGAAAAGTGACTAAGGACCCAGCGGAAAAGAAGTTCCAACGGTTCGTGAAGATGCTCCAAGGGCTTAATGTCTCTATACCATTCACAGAGGCACTTCACGAGATGCCATCTTATGTAAGGTTCCTTAAGGATATCTTGGGTAAGAAGCGATCGCTCTCTGAGATCGCAGAGGAATGCAACAGGTTGGAGCTACCACAAAAGCGGGCGGACCCAGGTAAGTTTTCTATCGCTATAGGTCTAGGTCAATTCAAATTTAATGCTTTAGTTGACTTGGGCGCTAGCGTTAGCATGATGCCACTAACCATTTGGCACAAGGTAAAGATAGGTCCTCTGGAGCCCGTGGATGCAAGATTATACATGGCTAACAATACCGTAGTTATTCCAACTGGGATAGTGACAGATGTGCCAGTACAAGTAGGCAAATTCTTTGTCCCTGCTGATTTCCTAGTTGTTGACATAGCGGAGGACCCTGCTTGTCCAATTATTTTAGGTAGGCCATTTCTAGCAACCGTCGATGCCAACATTAGCGTGAAGAAAGGATTGCTCTCACTCACAATTAGTGATGAAGTAATAGAGTATTCCTTCAACAAGACGGTGCAAAGTCAAGGGCCAATGGAGATAAAAGCCATCAAAGAAGCCCAAGTAGAGGAAGTTGAAGCAATCTTGAACGAAGGAGCTCAACAGGACATCGAAATCGACCCAGGTAAGTCGATATCGACCACTATTGTTCAAGATTCTGTGACAGGTCATAAGTATGGGGTCGACGGAGGGAAAGAGGAAGCATCGAAATCGGGGTCAAGGGTCGATATCGACCACACCCTATCGAAATCGACCACCATCAGCGCTGAGAAGAGAGGCGAGGAGACCTCGATATCGACCTCTGAGGGTCGAAATCGACCTGACCATATCGAGTCAAAACTCCCCAAATCGACTGATCCTACAGGTGTACAACAGGGATCGATATCGACCTCTGCACATCGACATCGACCTGAGCCACAGACTGAGAAGAAGGTAAGTCAAGGTACGGATTCCTCTTGTTCAATTACAATAAAGGACTTATCATTATTTGGAAGAGGTGTGCCTTGGCATGTGCGTTTATGTAGGATATCCGATGATAGTTCAAGCCAATATGAGATAGGAGACAAGGTCTATGTTGCCAAATCTAAAGACCATTGGTTCCCTACAAGATTCAAGGATAAGAGCTTAGGTCCATTCACGGTGAATCAAATCAATCCCGGGGGAATGCAGCTGCGGGACAAGAAAGGAGTAATATTTGAGGCCCAAGCTACATGGGCTCTGCAGATGCCACCTTGAAAAGCGCAAAGGAAGAAGTCGGCCTAGCGACTTAAAAATCTAGAGCTTGTAACAAAGACTTAGTTTTGGTTTTAAGACAGCTTAGTTTTGGTTTTAGACACTTTATTGTTTTGCATATTTTGTGTTTAGTTTTCAAATTGCAGGAAAGAGAAAAGCACACAGAAAGGCATCGAAATCGATGTCGGACATCGAAATCGACCTCAAGGTCGACATGGATAGGGTTTGTGATCGAGGGCGAATCACCCTGAAGCCCGAGCAGAAATCAAGAGAGACATCGATATCGATGTAAAGGGTCGATATCGACCTTCCCTGTTGTCTTCTTCAACTCCTGAAATTTGTGACGGTTTAGTAAGTTTTCTTCTTAACCCTAGTTCTAATACAGTGAGGACACTGTAAACTTTAAGTATGGGGTGGGGGAAAGGCTTATTTGCATATTCATACTTAGGTTAGGGTTGCATATTTATTTTAATGCATATTTATTTTAATTGACCAATGCATATTTATTTTAATTGACCCCCATCAAAAATTTTGAAAAAAGAGAGTCATGGAAGTATAAAAAAGAGCTCTATGATGCAATATTAGATTCATTAGAGATATAACATGAGATTGCCTAGTTAAGGGAAGTCCCAATGAAGTGCAATTTTTTTGAGAAAATCATAAAGGAGATGAAAATTTGAAGTTGCTTTTGACATGTGCATGATAAGATGATGGAGGATTTTTTTTTATAAAAATTCCATACAAGCAAAGTTCATATCCTAGCCTTACCTACGCATATTCACAAAAGCCATATATGAGACTTATTATGATCATTATTGTTCCACATATACATATTGTCCATTTTTTACCTTATACCCTATCCGGGGACAAAGTTTTTTGAATGGATGACATCTTTGGAGTTATATGGAGTTGTGCATTTATAAAGTTGTTGGCAGGAATGATACAATATGGAAAATTAAATGAGCGAGAAAAAATCCGATCACCTCAGGAGATAAAGGTAGGTCGACCCTGCTCGCTGAGATAATAGTTCGGCGAGATGGGACACAAAGGTGAGGAGTCCGAAGTACTAAGTATCCGGGGCCATTCATGACACCCATGTTTGCGACTCGCGAGAAGGCAGTGCTAAGGTTAGAGAGGTAAAAGCATTAAAGTGAAAAAAGCATTGAACGATGAGTGAAAGGTGAGACATTATGAAGGAGGAATGTGGAATATTTTGGAAAGAAAGTGTACTTCCCCGGATTTAACACCACATAGCCAGATATTAGCCCACCTTTAGCCTTTTACCAATCCACTTCTCACAAGCTTGAAGAAAGTCCTCTTGATTATTAATGCAATGTCGCTAGAATTGTTTTTTTTTGCATATTACCTCCATTATAAGTATGAAATTGCTTTTATGCACAGGCATGGACTTGGTTGACATAAGTACCTTCTCGAGGATGGCAATTGATTGTAAGGACATATGAAAAATGAATCTATGATGTTGAGGGTTTACTTTCTTCCCCTGAATAACCATTAAGAGTATTGCTCGGGGACAAGCAAGCTTAAGTATGGGGTGTTTGATGTGCGCGCAAATTGCCATATTTTCTATGCACATATGAATTCATTTTATTGTCTTTTGCATGCACATTAATGGGAAAACATGGGAATAGTGTAGTTTATGCTTAAATGTCAAATATATGGGTTTCCACGAGTTTCCATGTGATTTCGCAGAAAACAGGATGAAAATGGATGAATTCAGAAGAGCAGAAAAAGAACTCGAAGTCTTCTGAAGAGGTTGAAATCGACTGAAGACCTCGACATCGAGTACATCGAGACATAGGAATCGAGCAGAAAGGAAACAGAGCATTTCGACACAGAAGAGGTCGATATCGACCCTTAAGGTCGATATCGATGCTGTCAGATTGACCAAGTTGATAGAAGTCGAGTAGGAGAAGGAGAAGCTCGAGATAAGATTTTGCAGGGGTCGATATCGAGGTCCAAGGGTCGATATCGACCATGCCAGCAGAAGAATTCGACTCCGATTTTGATAGAATTGTATCCAATGCTTGCAATATCTATCCAAAGGTCAAGATTTCCTATCATCAACATCAGATTTATCACGAGGAGGCTGATTTCACCATGAAGTTTTAGTTTTTATTTTATTTTAGTTATCATAGAGAATAAAGATAAGGTTTCGAGTCCTTGTCGACATCTACAAATAGAAGCCAATAGGGCTGAGTTTAGGTATTCCGAATTCAGTTTGAGACGAAATTCAGTTGCAATAGAAAATAGAGAGAGAGAGAGAGAGAGGTGGCCGAGTGGAGTTGTAAAGCGAAAGCGGAGTGGCTTGTTCGGTTGTACTTTCTTTCGGAGTTTTAATTCAAAGTAGCTTTCTTTCAATAACAATGATGATGATGTGCATGATGAGGAGCGAGTAGTCAACCCACTTCTAGGGTCGGGGTGAGCCCGACGATAGCAATGTGAGGTAAGTGCATCAAAGGTATGACTTTTATGCGATCCCGTCTTCTACCACATGCATGATCCTTTGCGAAAGTTAGGGAGATTCATTATTTGCATTATTGAAGCGAAAGCCACTCATATTGCGAACTTGAATTACTCATGAATTGGATAGTAACTCTTAGGAATTATGCGAAAGCCTCTAGTCACCTAAGTGTTGATAACGAAAGTTATTTGACGGAAAGACATAAAAGTTCATATCTTTAGCATGAAACTTGCATTGTTATCGTTGTGGCATAAAACCCCGACTTTGGAAGCCTTTTAATTAATTAAATTCTTCATAAAAGTCTTAGTTTTGTTTCTGTTCATCTTCCCTCTCCATTCTATTTTCTTCGGATCCTTTTCCGACAAATTGGTTACAAAAACAGTTTCTGTGACAAGCATCGAAATCGACCTTAAGGGTCGATATCGAGGGCTAACATCGATATCGAGGTCTCTGCTCGACGTCGACTTGCTGTTTTGTCTTCTGCAGGAACTGCGCTAGGAAATCGACCAGAACTGAGGTCGATATCGACCAGTATACTCGATATCGAATGTCTGTTGAGGTCGAAAGCTTTGATCGTGAGTACAACAAAGGAAGCGCTGACCTACCTCCTCGTGGATTCGATCCTGAATTACCCTACTACTACAAGGGAGGGGATTCTTGTATTATTTGTTTGGGACAGGGAGATAGTCTAGTTGTGCTTTATTTTATTCTCCTATTTTACATACAACACCCAGCACCTCCCCCTATTACGAACAGCTCCCATTATGACTTATAAACCATATAAACATGTTTGGGACAAATTTGAGCAAAAACAGCATAGTTTTTGTGGATAAAGAAAGGTAACGCCGATATGGTCACTTTTGGTCCGAAAATTTCACGGAAAGCTTTTCGTGCAGAAAGCTCCCATTATGACCTATAAACCATATAAACATGTTTGGGACAAATTTGAGCGAAAACAGCACAGTTTTGGTGGATAAAGAAAGGTGACGCCGATGTGGTCACTTTTGGTCCGAAAATTTCACGGAAAGCTTTTCGCGTACAAAGCTCCCATTATAACCAATAAACCATATAAACATGTTTGGGACACATTTGAGCGAAAACAACACAGTTTTGGTGGATAAAGAAAGGTGACGCCGATTTGGTCACTATTGGTTTGAAAATTTCACGGAAAGCTTTTCGTGCAGAAAGCTCCCATTATGACCTATAAACCATATAAACATGTTAGAGATGCATTTGAGCGAAAACAAGACAGTTTTGGTGGATAAACAAAGGTGATGCAGATATGGTCACTTTTGGGTCAGAAATTTCACAGAAAGCTTTTCACGCACAAAACTCCCATTATGACCTATAAACCATATAAACATGTTTGGGACACATATGAGCGTAAATAACACAGTTTTTGTGGATAAATAAGGGTGACGCCGATTTGGTCACTTTTGGTCCGAAAATTTCACGGAAAGCTTTCCGCGCACAAAGCTCCCATTATGACTTATAAATCATATAAACATGTTTGGGACACATTTGAGCGAAAACAACATAGTTTTTGTGGATAAAGAAAGGTGACGCCGATATTGTCACTTTTGTTCCGAAAATTTCACGGAATGCTTTTCGCGCACAAAGATCTCATTATGACCTATAAACCATATAAACATGTTTGGGACACATTTGAGCAAAAACAACACACTTTTTGTGAATAAAGAAAGGTAACGCTAATATGGTCACTTTTGGTCCGAAAATCTCATGGAAAGCTTTTCGCGCACAAAGCTCCGATTATGACCTATAAACCATATAAACATGTTTGGGACACATTTGAGCGAAAACAACACAATTTTTATGGATAAAGAAAGGTGACGCGGATATGGTCACTTTTGGTCGGAAAATTTCACGGAAAGCTTTTGGCGCACAAAGCTCCCATTATAACCCATAAACCATATAAACATGTTTGGAACAAATTTGAGCGAAAAACACACAATTTTTGTGTATAAAGAAAGGTGACGCCGATATGGTCACTTTTGGTCCGAAAATCTCACGAAAAGCATTTCGCGCACGAAGCTCCGATTATGACCTCTAAACAATATAAACATGTTTGGGGCACATTTGAGCGAAAACAATACAATTCTTGTGGATAAAGAAAGGTGACGCCGAAATGGTCACTTTTGTTCCGAAAATTTCACGGAAAGCTTTTCGCGCACAAAGCTCCCGTTAGACTATCCACAATGGTTTTGTCTATAATGTATACATTTGCACAAGGTGTGTAAAAATACACCTTACTTTTTGGTATTTTTCTCCAATGGTCAAATGTGTATTTTTTACACACCGTTCAAATACAATTAATTTAAAACAAAAAAGAAAACAAAAATCATAAAAAACACACCAATAAAATTGTCTTGCTTTTTGAAAAAGTTTTTGCACATGGGGGAGGTGTTGTGCTCAAATTTGCACATTACATGCTCAAATGTGCACATTTGCACACCCCAAAAGCAACCAATGGAGCTCAAAAATGTCAAAAAAATGCACATTTAGACATTTGCACACAACCATTGGAGTTAGTCTTATGACCTATAAACCATATAAACATGTTTGGGACACATTTGACTGAAAACGACACAATTTTTGTGGATAAAGAAAGGTGACGCCGATATGGTCACTTTTGTTCCGAAAATTTCACGGAAAGCTTTTCGCGCACAAAGCTCCCATTATGACCTATAAACCATATAAACATGTTTGGGACACATTTCAGCTAAAACAACACAATTTTTGTGGATAAAGAAAGGTGACGCCGATATTGTCTATTTTAGTCCGAAAATTTCACGGAAAGCTTTTCGCGCACAAAGCTCCCATTATAACCAATAAACCATATAAACATGTTTGGGACACATTTGAGCGAAAACAACACAGTTTTGGTGGATAGAGAAAGGTGACGCCGATTTGGTCACTATTGGTTTGAAAATTTCACGGAAAGCTTTTCGCGCAGAAAGCTCCCATTATGACCTATAAACCATATAAACATGTTTGAGACGCATTTGAGCGAAAACAACACAGTTTTGGTGGATAAACAAAGGTGATGCCGATATGGTCACTTTTGGGTCGGAAATTTCACGGAAAGCTTTTCGCGCACAAAGCTCCCATTATGACCTATAAACCATATAAACATGTTTGAGACACATATGAGCGAAAATAACACAGTTTTTGTGGATAAACAAAGGTGACGCCGATTTGGTCACTTTTGGTCCGAAAATATCACGGAAAGCTTTCCGCGCACAAAGCACCCATTATGACTTATAAACCATATAAACATGTTTGGGACACATTTGAGCGAAAATAACACAGTTTTTGTGGATAAACAAAAGTGACGCCGATATGGTCACTTTTGGCCTGAAAATTTCACGGAAAGCTTTTCGCGCAAAAAGCTCCCATTATGACCCATAAACCATATACACATGTTTGGGACACATTTGAGCGAAAACAACAGAGTTTTGGTGGAGAAACAAATGTGATGCCGATTTGGTCACTTTTGGTCCTAAAATTTCACGGAAAGCTTTTCGCGCTCTAAGCTCCCATTATGACCTATAAACCATATAAACATGTTTGGGACACATATGAGAGAAAATAACACAGTTTTTGTGGATAAAGAAAGGTGACGCCGATATGGTCACTTTTGGTCCGAATATTTCACGGAAAGCTTTCCGCACACAAAGCTCACATTATGACCTATAAACCATATAAACATGTTTGGGACACATTTGAGCGAAAACAACACAATTTTTGTGAATAAAGAAAGGTGACGCCGATATGGTCACTTTTGGTCCGAAAATCTCATGGAAAGCTTTTCGCGCACAAAGCTCCGATTATGACCTATAAACCATATAAACATTTTTGGGACACATTTGAGGGAAAACAATACAGTTTTTGTGGATAAAGAAAGATGACGCCGATAGGGTCACTTTTGGTCCGAAAATTTCACGGAAAGCTTTCCGCGCACAAAGCTCCCATTTCGACCTATAAACCATATAAACATGTTTGGGACACATTTGAGCGAAAACAACACAATTTTTGTGGATAAAGAAAGGTGACGCGGATATGGTCACTTTTGGTCGGAAAATTTCACGGAAAGCTTTTGGCGCACAAAGCTCCCATTATAACCCATAAACTATATAAACATGTTTGGAACACATTTGAGCGAAAACAACACAATTTTTGTGTATAAAGAAAGGTGACACCGATATGGTCACTTTTGGTCCGAAAATCTCACGGAAAGCATTTCGCGCACAAAGCTCCGATTATGACCTAGAAACCATATAAACATGTTTGGGGCACATTTGAGCGAAAACAACACAATTTTTGTGGATAAAGAAAGGGTACGCCGATATGTTCACTTTTGTTCCGAAAATTTCACAAAAAGCTTTTCGCGCACAAAGCTCCCATTATGACCTATAAACCATATAAACATGTTTGGGACACATTTGAGCGAAAACAACACAATTTTTGTGGATAAAGAAAGGTGACGCCGATATTGTCTATTTTAGTCCGAAAATTTCACGGAAAGCTTTTCGCGCACAAAGCTCCCATTATAACCAATAAACCATATAAACATGTTTGGGACACATTTGAGCGAAAACAACACAGTTTTGGTGGATAAAGAAAGGTGACGTCGATTTGGTCACTATTGGTTTGAGAATTTCACGGAAAGCTTTTTGCGGAGAAAGCTCCCATTATGACCTATAAACCATATAAAAATGTTTGAGACGCATTTAAGCGAAAACAACACAGTTTTGGTGGATAAACAAAGGTGATGCCGATATGGTCACTTTTGGGTCGGAAATTTCACGGAAAGCTTTTCGCACACAAAGCTCCCATTATGACCTATAAACCATATAAACATGTTTGGGACACATATGAGCGAAAATAACACAGTTTTTGTGGATAAACAAAGGTGACGCCGATTTGGTCACTTTTGGTCCGAAAATATCACGGAAAGCTTTCCGCGCACAAAGCTCCCATTATGACTTATAAACCATATAAACATGTTTGGGACACATTTGAGCGAAAACAACACAGTTTTGGTGGATAAAGAAAGGTGACGCCGATTTGGTCACTATTGGTTTGAAAATTTCACGGAAAGCTTTTTGCGGAGAAAGCTCCCATTATGACCTATAAACCATATAAACATGTTTGAGACGCATTTGAGCGAAAACAACACAGTTTTGGTGGATAAACAAAGGTGATGCCGATATGGTCACTTTTGGGTCGGAAATTTCACGGAAAGCTTTTCGCTCACAAAGCTCACATTATGACCTATAAACCATATAAACATGTTTGGAACACATATGAGCGAAAATAACACAGTTTTTGTGGATAAACAAAGGTGACGCCGATTTGGTCACTTTTGGTCCGAATATATCACGGAAAGCTTTCCGCGCACAAAGCTCCCATTATGACTTATAAACCATATAAACATGTTTGGGACACATTTGAGCGAAAATAACACAGTTTTTGTGGATAAACAAAAGTGACGCCGATATGGTCACTTTTGGCCTGAAAATTTCACGGAAAGCTTTTCGCGCAAAAAGCTCCCATTATGACCCATAAACCATATACACATGTTTGGGACACATTTATGCGAAAACAACACAGTTTTGGTGGATAAACAAATGTGATGCCGATATGGTCACTTTTGGTCCTAAAATTTCACGGAATGCTTTTCGCGCACAAAACTCACATTATGACCTATACACCATATAAACATGTTTGGGACACATTTGAGCGAAAACCACACAGTTTTTTTGGATAAAGAAAGGTGACGCCGATATGGTCACTTTTGGTCCGGAAATTTCACGGAAAGCTTTTCGCGCACAAAGCTCCCATTATGACCTATAAACCATATAAACATGTTTGGGACACATTTGAGCGAAAACAACACAATTTTTATGGATAAAGAAAGGTGACGCGGATATGGTCACTTTTGGTCGGAAAATTTCACGGAAAGCTTTTGGCGCACAAAGCTCCCATTATAACCCATAAACCATATAAACATGTTTGGAACAAATTTGAGCGAAAAACACACAATTTTTGTGTATAAAGAAAGGTGACGCCGATATGGTCACTTTTGGTCCGAAAATCTCACGAAAAGCATTTCGCGCACGAAGCTCCGATTATGACCTCTAAACAATATAAACATGTTTGGGGCACATTTGAGCGAAAACAATACAATTCTTGTGGATAAAGAAAGGTGACGCCGAAATGGTCACTTTTGTTCCGAAAATTTCACGGAAAGCTTTTCGCGCACAAAGCTCCCGTTAGACTATCCACAATGGTTTTGTCTATAATGTATACATTTGCACAAGGTGTGTAAAAATACACCTTACTTTTTGGTATTTTTCTCCAATGGTCAAATGTGTATTTTTTACACACCATTCAAATACAATTAATTTAAAACAAAAAAGAAAACAAAAATCATAAAAAACACACCAATAAAATTGTTTTGCTTTTTGAAAAAGTTTTTGCACATGGGGGAGGTGTTGTGCTCAAATTTGCACATTACATGCTCAAATGTGCACATTTGCACAACCCAAAAGCAACCAATGGAGCTCAAAAATGTCAAAAAAATGCACATTTAGACATTTGCACACAACCATTGGAGTTAGTCTTATGACCTATAAACCATATAAACATGTTTGGGACACATTTGACTGAAAACGACACAATTTTTGTGGATAAAGAAAGGTGACGCCGATATGGTCACTTTTGTTCCGAAAATTTCACGGAAAGCTTTTCGCGCACAAAGCTCCCATTATGACCTATAAACCATATAAACATGTTTGGGACACATTTCAGCGAAAACAACACAATTTTTGTGGATAAAGAAAGGTGACGCCGATATTGTCTATTTTAGTCCGAAAATTTCACGGAAAGCTTTTCGCGCACAAAGCTCCCATTATAACCAATAAACCATATAAACATGTTTGGGACACATTTGAGCGAAAACAACACAGTTTTGGTGGATAGAGAAAGGTGACGCCGATTTGGTCACTATTGGTTTGAAAATTTCACGGAAAGCTTTTCGCGCAGAAAGCTCCCATTATGACCTATAAACCATATAAACATGTTTGAGACGCATTTGAGCGAAAACAACACATTTTTGGTGGATAAACAAAGGTGATGCCGATATGGTCACTTTTGGGTCGGAAATTTCACGGAAAGCTTTTCGCGCACAAAGCTCCCATTATGACCTATAAACCATATAAACATGTTTGAGACACATATGAGCGAAAATAACACAGTTTTTGTGGATAAACAAAGGTGACGCCGATTTGGTCACTTTTGGTCCGAAAATATCACGGAAAGCTTTCCGCGCACAAAGCACCCATTATGACTTATAAACCATATAAACATGTTTGGGACACATTTGAGCGAAAATAACACAGTTTTTGTGGATAAACAAAAGTGACGCCGATATGTTCACTTTTGGCCTGAAAATTTCACGGAAAGCTTTTCGCGCAAAAAGCTCCCATTATGACCCATAAACCATATACACATGTTTGGGACACATTTGAGCGAAAACAACAGAGTTTTGGTGGAGAAACAAATGTGATGCCGATATGGTCACTTTTGGTCCTAAAATTTCACGGAAAGCTTTTCGCGCTCTAAGCTCCCATTATGACCTATAAACCATATAAACATGTTTGGGACACATATGAGAGAAAATAACACAGTTTTTGTGGATAAAGAAAGGTGACGCCGATATGGTCACTTTTGGTCCGAATATTTCACGGAAAGCTTTCCGCGCACAAAGCTCACATTATGACCTATAAACCATATAAACATGTTTGGGACACATTTGAGCGAAAACAACACAATTTTTGTGAATAAAGAAAGGTGACGCCGATATGGTCACTTTTGGTCCGAAAATCTCATGGAAAGCTTTTCGCGCACAAAGCTCCGATTATGACCTATAAACCATATAAACATTTTTGGGACACATTTGAGGGAAAACAATACAGTTTTTGTGGATAAAGAAAGATGACGCCGATAGGGTCACTTTTGGTCCGAAAATTTCACGGAAAGCTTTCCGCGCACAAAGCTCCCATTTCGACCTATAAACCATATAAACATGTTTGGGACACATTTGAGCGAAAACAACACAATTTTTGTGGATAAAGAAAGGTGACGCGGATATGGTCACTTTTGGTCGGAAAATTTCACGGAAAGCTTTTGGCGCACAAAGCTCCCATTATAACCCATAAACTATATAAACATGTTTGGAACACATTTGAGCGAAAACAACACAATTTTTGTGTATAAAGAAAGGTGACACCGATATGGTCACTTTTGGTCCGAAAATCTCACGGAAAGCATTTCGCGCACAAAGCTCCGATTATGACCTAGAAACCATATAAACATGTTTGGGGCACATTTGAGCGAAAACAACACAATTTTTGTGGATAAAGAAAGGGTACGCCGATATGTTCACTTTTGTTCCGAAAATTTCACAGAAAGCTTTTCGCGCACAAAGCTCCCATTATGACCTATAAACCATATAAACATGTTTGGGACACATTTGAGCGAAAACAACACAATTTTTGTGGATAAAGAAAGGTGACGCCGATATTGTCTATTTTAGTCCGAAAATTTCACGGAAAGCTTTTCGCGCACAAAGCTCCCATTATAACCAATAAACCATATAAACATGTTTGGGACACATTTGAGCGAAAACAACACAGTTTTGGTGGATAAAGAAAGGTGACGTCGATTTGGTCACTATTGGTTTGAGAATTTCACGGAAAGCTTTTTGCGGAGAAAGCTCCCATTATGACCTATAAACCATATAAAAATGTTTGAGACGCATTTAAGCGAAAACAACACAGTTTTGGTGGATAAACAAAGGTGATGCCGATATGGTCACTTTTGGGTCGGAAATTTCACGGAAAGCTTTTCGCACACAAAGCTCCCATTATGACCTATAAACCATATAAACATGTTTGGGACACATATGAGCGAAAATAACACAGTTTTTGTGGATAAACAAAGGTGACGCCGATTTGGTCACTTTTGGTCCGAAAATATCACGGAAAGCTTTCCGCGCACAAAGCTCCCATTATGACTTATAAACCATATAAACATGTTTGGGACACATTTGAGCGAAAACAACACAGTTTTGGTGGATAAAGAAAGGTGACGCCGATTTGGTCACTATTGGTTTGAAAATTTCACGGAAAGCTTTTTGCGGAGAAAGCTCCCATTATGACCTATAAACCATATAAACATGTTTGAGACGCATTTGAGCGAAAACAACACAGTTTTGGTGGATAAACAAAGGTGATGCCGATATGGTCACTTTTGGGTCGGAAATTTCACGGAAAGCTTTTCGCTCACAAAGCTCACATTATGACCTATAAACCATATAAACATGTTTGGAACACATATGAGCAAAAATAACAACGTTTTTGTGGATAAACAAAGGTGACGCCGATTTGGTCACTTTTGGACCGAATATATCACGGAAAGCTTTCCGCGCACAAAGCTCCCATTATGACTTATAAACCATATAAACATGTTTGGGACACATTTGAGCGAAAATAACACAGTTTTTGTGGATAAACAAAAGTGACGCCGATATGGTCACTTTTGGCCTGAAAATTTCACGGAAAGCTTTTCGCGCAAAAAGCTCCCATTATGACCCATAAACCATATACACATGTTTGGGACACATTTATGCGAAAACAACACAGTTTTGGTGGATAAACAAATGTGATGCCGATATGGTCACTTTTGGTCCTAAAATTTCACGGAATGCTTTTCGCGCACAAAGCTCACATTATGACCTATACACCATATAAACATGTTTGGGACACATTTGAGCGAAAACCACACAGTTTTTTTGGATAAAGAAAGGTGACGCCGATATGGTCACTTTTGGTCCGGAAATTTCACGGAAAGCTTTTCGCGCACAAAGCTCCCATTATGACCTATAAACCATATAAACATGTTTGGGACACATATGAGCGAAAATAACACAGTTTTTGTGGATAAACAAAGGTGACGCCGATATGGTCACTTTTGGTCCGAATATTTCACGGAAAGCTTTCCGCGCACAAAGCTCACATTATGACCTATAAACCATATAAACATGTTTGGGACACATTTGAGCGAAAACAACACAATTTTTGTGAATAAAGAAAGGTGACGCCGATATGGTCACTTTTGGTCCGAAAATCTCACAAAGCTCCCATTATGACCTATAAAGCTCCCATTATGACCTATAAACCATATAAACATGTTTGGGACACATTTGAGCGAAAACAACACAATTTTTGTGGATAAAGAAAGGTGACGCCGATATTGTCACTTTTAGTCCGAAAATTTCACGAAAAGCTTTTCGCGCACAAAGTTCCCATTATAACCAATAAACCATATAAACATGTTTGGGACACATTTGAGGGAAAACAACACAGTATTGGTGGATAAAGAAAGGTGACGCCGATTTGGTCACTATTGGTTTGAAAATTTCACGGAAAGCTTTTCGCGCAGAAAGCTCCCATTATGACCTATAAACCATATAAACATGTTTGAGACGAATTTGAGCGAAAACAACACAGTTTTGGTGGATAAAAAAAAGTGATGCCGATATGGTCACTTTTGGTCCGAAAATTTCACGGAAAGCTTTTCGCGCACAAAGCTCCCATTATGACCTATAAACCATATAAACATGTTTGTGACACATTTGAGCGAAAATAACACAGTTTTTGTGGATAAAGAAAGGTGACGCCGATATGGTCACTTTCGGTCCGAAAATTTCACGGAATGCTTTTCGCGCACAAAGCTCCCATTATGACCCATAAACCATATACACATGTTTGGGACACATTTGAGCGAAAACAACACAGTTTTGGTGGATAAACAAATGTGATGCCGATATGGTCACTTTTGGTCCTAAAATTTCACGGAATGCATTTCGCGCACAAAGCTCACATTATGACCTATACACCATATAAACATGTTTGGGACACATTTGAGCGAAAACCACACAGTTTTTGTGGATAAAGAAAGGTGACGCCGATATGGTCACTTTTGTTACGGAAATTTCACGGAGAGCTTTTCGCGCACAAAGCTCCCATTATGACCTATAAACCATATAAACATGTTCGACAAACATATGAGCGAAAATAACACAGTTTTTGTGGATAAACAAAGGTGACGCCGATATGGTCACTTTTGGTCCGAATATTTCACGGAAAGCTTTCCGCGCACAAAGCTCACATTATGACCTATAAACCATATAAACATGTTTGGGACACATTTGAGCGAAAACAACACAGTTTTGGTGGATAAAGAAAGTTAACGCCGATATGGTCACTTTTGGTCCTAAAATTTCACGGAATGCTTTTCGCGCACAAAGCTCACATTATAACCTATACACTATATAAACATGTTTGGTACACATTTGAGCGAAAACGACACAGTTTTTGTGCATAAAGAAGGGTGACGCCGATATGGTCACTTTTGGTCCGAAAATTTCACGGAAAGCTTTCCGCGCACAAAGCTCCCATTATGACCTATAAACCATATAAACATGTTTGGGACACATTTGAGTAAAAACAACACAGTTTTTGAGGATAAAGAAAGGTGATGCCGATATTGTCACTTTTGGTCCGATAATTTCACGGAAAGCTTTTCGCGCACAAAGCTCCCATTATGACCTATAAACCATATAAACATCTTTGGGACACATTTGAGCGAAAACCACACAGTTTTTGTGGATAAAGAAAGGTGACGCCGATACGGTCACTTTTAGTCCGAAAATTTCACGGAAAGTTTTACGCGCACAAAGCTCCCATTATGACCTATAAACCATATAAACATGTTTGGGACACATTTGAGCAAAAACAACACAGTTTTTGTGGATAAAGAAAGGTGACGCCGATATTGCTACTTTTGGTCCGGAAATTTCACGGAAAGCTTTTCGCGCACAAAGCTCTCATTATGACCTATAAACCATATAAACGTATTTGGGACACATTTGAGCGAAAACAACACAATTTTTGTGGATAAAGAAAGGTGACGCCGATATTATCACTTTTAGTCCGAAAATTTCACAGAAAGCTTTTCGCGCGCAAAGCTCCCATTATGACCTATAAACCATATAAACATGTTTGGGACATATATGAGCGAAAATAACACAGTTTTTGTGGATAAACAAAGGTGACGCCGATATGGTCACTTTTGGTCCGAATATTTCACGGAAAGCTTTCCACGCACAAAGCTCACATTATGACCTATAAACCATATAAACATGTTTGGGACACATTTGAGCGAAAACAACACAGTTTTTGTGGATAAAGAAAGGTGACGCCGATATAGTCACCTTTGTTCCGAAAATTTCACGGAAAGCTTTTCGCGCACAAAGCTCCCATTATGACATATAAACCATATAAACATGTTTGGGACACATTCGAGCGAAAACAACACATTTTTTGTGGATAAAGAATGGTTACGCCGATATGGTCACTTTTGTTCCGAAAATTTCGCGGAAAGCTTTCCGCGCACAAAGCTCGCATTATGACCTATAAACCATATAAACATGTTTGGGACAAATTTGAGCGAAAACAACACAGTTTTGGTGGATAAAGAAAGGTAACGCCGATATGGTCACTTTTGGTCCTAAAATTTCACGGAATGCTTTTCGCGCACAAAACTCACATTATGACCTATACAGCATATAAACATGTTTGGTACACATTTGAGCGAAAACCACACAGTTTTTGTTGATAAAGAAAGGTGACGCCGATATGGTCACTTTTGGTCCGAAAATTTCACGGAAAGCTTTCCGCGCACAAAGCTCCCATTATGACCAATAAACCATATAAACATGTTTGGGACACATTTGAGCGAAAACAAAACAGTTTTGGTGGATAACCAAAGGTGACGCCGATATGGTCACTTTTGGTCCGAAAATTTCACGGAAAGTTTTTCGCGCACAAAGCTCCCATTATGACCTATACACCATATAAACATGTTTGGGACACATTTGAGCGAAAACAACACAGTTTTTGTGGATAAAGAAAGGTGACGCCGATATGGTCACTTTTGGTCCGGAAATTTCACGGAAAGCTTTTCGCGCACAAAGCTCACATTATGACCTATAAACCATATAAACATGTTTGAGAAAAATTTGAGCGAAAACAACACAGTTTTGGTGGATAAAGAAAGGTGACGCCGATATGGTCACTTTTGGTCCGAAAATTTCACGGAACGCTTTTCGCGCACATAGCTCCCATTATGACCTATAAACCATATAAACATGTTTGGGACACATTTGAGCGAAAACGACACAGTTTTGATGGATAAAGAAAGGTGAGGCCGATATGGTCACTTTTGGTCCGAAAATTTCACGGAAATCTTTTCGCGAACAAAGCTCCCATTATGACCTATAAACCATATAAACATATTTGGGACACATTTGAGTGAAAACCACACAGTTTTTGTGGATAAAGAAAGGTGACGCCGATACACTCACTTTTGGTCCGAAAATTTCACGGAAAGTTTTACGTGCACAAAGTTCTCATTATGACCTATAAACCATATAAACATGTTTGGGACACATTTCAGCGAAAACCACACAGTTTTTGTGGATAAAGAAAGGTGACGCCGATATGGTCACTTTTGGTCGAAAAATTTCACGGAAAGCTTTTCGGACAAAAAGCACCCATTATGACCCATAAAGCATATAAACATGTTTGGGACACATTTGAGCGAAAACAACACAGTTTTCGTGGATAAACAAAGGTGACGCCGATATGGTCACTTTTTGGTCGGAAATTTCACGAAAAGCTTTTCGCGCACAAAGCTCCCATTTTGACCTATAAACCATATAAACATGTTTGGGACACATATGAGCGAAAATAACAAAGTTTTTGTGGATAAACAAAGGTGACGCCGATATGGTCACTTTTGATCCGAAAATTTCACGGAAAGCTTTCCGCGCACAAAGCTCCTATTATGATCCCATAAACCATATAAACATGTTTGGGACACATTTGAGCGAAAACAACACAGTTTTGGTGGATAAAGAAAGGTGACGCCGATATGGTCACTTTTGATCCGAAAATTTCACGGAAAGCTTTTCGCGCACAAAGCTCCCATTATGACTTATAAATCATATAAACATGTTTGGGACGCATTTGAGCGAAAACAACACAGTTTTTGTGGATAAAGAAAGGTGACGCCGATATTGTCACTTTTGTTTCGAAAATTTCACGGAAAGCTTTTCGCGCACAAAGATCTCATTATGACCTATAAACCATATAAACATGTTTGGTACACAATTGAGCGAAAACAACACAATTTTTGTGAATAAAGAAAGGTGACGCCGATATGGTCACTTTTGGTCCGAAAATCTCATGGAAAGCTTTTCGTGCACAAAGCTCCGATTATGACCTATAAACCATATAAACATGTTTGGGACACATTTGAGGGAAAACAATACAGTTTTTGTGGATAAAGAAAGGTGACGCCGATAGGGTCACTTTTGGTCCGAAAATTTCACGGAAAGCTTTCCGCGCACAAAGCTCCCATTTCGACCTATAAACCATATAAACATGTTTGGGACACATTTGAGCGAAAACAACACAATTTTTGTGGATAAACAAAGGTGACGCGGATATGGTCACTTTTGGTCGGAAAATTTCGCGGAAAGCTTTTCGCGCACATAGCTCCCATTATAACCCATAAACCATATAAAAATGTTTGGAACAGATTTGAGCGAAAACAACACAATTTTTGTGTATAAAGAAAGGTGACACCGATATGGTCACTTATGGTCCGAAAATCTCACGGAAAGCATTTCGCGCACAAATCTCCGATTATGACCTATAAACCATATAAACATGTTTGGGACACATTTGAGCGAAAACAACACAATTTTTGTGGATAAAGAAAGGTGACGCCGATATGGTCACTTTTGTTCCGAAAATTTCACGGAAAGCTTTTCGCGCACAAAGCTCCCATTATGACCTATAAACCATATAAACATGTTTGGGACACATTTGACCGAAAATAACACAATTTTTGTGGATAAAGAAAGGTGACGCCGATATGGTCAATTTTGTTCCGAAAATTTCACGGAAAGCTTTTCGCGCACAAAGCTCCCATTATGACCTATAAACCATATAAACATGTTTGGGACACATTTGAGCGAAAACAACACAATTTTTGTGGATAAAGAAAGGTGACGCTGATATTGTCACTTTTAGTCCGAAAATTTCACGGAAAGCATTTCGCGCACAAAGCTCCCATTATAACCAATAAACCATATAAACATGTTTGGGACACATTTGAGTGAAAACAACACAGTTTTGGTGGATATAGAAAGGTGACGCCGATTTGGTCACTATTGGTTTGAAAATTTCACGGAAAGCTTTTCGCGCACAAAGCTCCCATTATGACCTATAAACCATATAAACATGTTTGGGACACATTTGAGCGAAAACAATACAGTTTTTATAGATAAAGAAAGGTGACGCCGAAATGGTAACTTTTTGACCGAAAATTTCACGGAAAGCTTTTCGCGCACAAAGCTCCCATTATGACCTATAAACAATATAAACATATTTGTGACACATTTGAGCGAAAACAACACAATTTTTGTGGATAAAGAAAGGTGACGCCGATATGGTCACTTTTTGTCCGAAAATCTCACGGAAAGCTTTTCGCGCACAAAGCTCCGATTATGACCTATAAACCATATAAACATGTTTAGGACACATTTGAGCGAAAACAACACAATTTTTGTGGATAAAGAAAGGTGACGCCGATATGGTCACTTTTTGTCCGAAAATCTCACGGAAAGCTTTTCTCGCACAAAACTCCGATTATGACCTATAAACCATATAAACATGTTTGGGACACATTTGAGCGAAAACAACACAGTTTTGGTGGATAAAGAAAGGTGACGTCGATTTGGTCACAATTGGTCCGAAAATTTCACGAAAAGCTTTTCGCGCAGAAAGCTCCCATTATGACCTATAAACCATATAAACATGTTTGAGATGCATTTGAGCGAAAAAAACATAGTTTTGGTAGATAAACAAAGGTGATGCCGATATGGTCACTTTTTTGTCCGAAAATTTCACGGAAAGCTTTTCGCGCACAAAGCTCCCATTATGACCTATAAACCATATAAACATGTTTGGGACACATTTGAGCGAAAACGACACAGTTTTGATGGATAAAGAAAGGTGACGCCGATACGGTCACTTTTGGTCCGAAAATTTCACGGAAAGCTTTTCGCGCACAAAGCTCCCATTATGACCTATAAACCATATAAACATGTTTGGGATACATTTGAGCTAAAACAACACAGTTTTGGTGGGTAAACAAAGGTGACACCGATATGGTCACTTTTGTCCGAAAATTTCACGATAAGCTTTTCGCGCACAAAGCTCCCATTATGACCTATAAACCATATAACCATGTTTGGGACACATTTGAGCGAAAACAACACAGTTTTTGTGGATAAAGAAAGGTGACGCCGAAATGGTAACTTTTTGTCCGAAAATTTCACGGAAAGCTTTTCGCGCACAAAGCTCCCATTATGATCTATAAACCATATAAACATATTTGGGACACATTTGAGCGAAAACAACATAATTTTTGTGGATAAAGAAAGGTGACGCCGATATGGTCACTTTTTGTCCGAAAATCTCACGGAAAGCTTTTCGCGCACAAAGCTCCGATTATGACCTATAAACCATATAAACATGTTTAGGACACATTTGAGCGAAAACAACACAATTTTTGTGGATAAAGAAAGGTGACGCCGATATGGTCACTTTTTGTCCGAAAATCTCACGGAAAGCTTTTCTCGCACAAAGCTCCGATTATGACCAATAAACCATATAAACATGTTTGGGACACATTTGAGCGAAAACAACACAGTTTTGGTGGATAAAGAAAGGTGACGCCGATTTGGTCACTATTGGTCCGAAAATTTCACGGAAAGCTTTTCGCGCAGAAAGCTCCCATTATGACCTATAAACCATATAAACATGTTTGAGACGCATTTGAGCGAAAACAACATAGTTTTGGTGGATAAACAAAGGTGATGCCGATATGGTCACTTTTTTGTCCGAAAATTTCACGGAAAGCTTTTCGCGCACAAAGCTCCCATTATGACCTATAAACCATATAAACATGTTTGGGACACATTTGAGCAAAAGCGACACAGCTTTGATGGATAAAGAAAGGTGACGCAGATACGGTCACTTTTGGTCCGAAAATTTCACGGAAAGCTTTTCGCGCACAAAGCTCCCATTATAACCAATAAACCATATAAACATGTTTGGGACACATTTGAGCGAAAACAACACAGTTTTGGTGGATAAAGAAAGGTGACGCCGATTTGGTCACTATTGGTTTTAAAATTTCACGGAAAGCTTTTCGCGCACAAAACTCCCATTATGACCTATAAACCATATAAACATGTTTGGGACACATTTGAGCGAAAACAACACAGTTTTTGTGGATAAAGAAAGGTGACGCCGAAATGGTAACTTTTTTTCCGAAAATTTCACGGAAAGCTTTTCGTGCACAAACACTAGTACAAATTAGCTCTAATATCACGGATATTTCGGGCCAAATATCACGGATATAGTCCAAGACACGCCCGGGCTTCCCCTCGGTGGGCTATTAGGGAAGGCAATCAAATATCACGGTTCTTCAAATAGGCACGCCCGTGATATTAGGCTGGGGGATTTTTCATATTACACTCTAATATCACGGATCTTCTATTTGACACGCCCGGGATATTAGGGTATTATTTTTCATATTACACTCTAATATCACGGATCTTCCAATGGTTACGTCAGGGATATTAGGGTCTTGTATATTTTTATTACGAGTGTAATATCACGGATTCCCTCTGGGAACGTCCGTGATATTAGGTGTGTTCCCTTCTAATATATTTGACATATATCACAGATCCTCGCCCGGGATCATTGTTGCCTGAGTATCCTAGATGAAAATGTCCCCACCCATCTGTTTTTTTTTTCAATAATAAACAAACAAAGAGTTGATACAACAGTTGGCTTAACTATCAAAAAAGGCGAATTCGCTCATTGCATTTTGGGTCTTGATAAGTCATGAAATATCATACCGAACTCAATGAATATGTTTTTACATAGTTTTGAAACCAAATATCAGCTAGAGACAAGCTTACATGATGAGCAGAAAACGATCCTGCAGGGAAGACAGAAAACCTACATGGGTTAAAAGCTCTACTGATCAGAACGAGTAAAGTACCCGGGACAGGCACATTCACAGTGAAGTACTTGTATATCAAAGCTTGATGCTCTAACTCAATCCATGGAGCTGGAGTGAACGATCCTATGATACCGGTGAGTGACCCGTGGATGCTTCCAGAAGCATAACCTGAAAGAGACCATAAGACATTCCAAAATCCAGAAATTAGACAAACTAACACAGATTCTGAACCAACAAGAAAAAAAACACAAAACTTGAATAGTAGCATCAAAGCATAGGACCATAAAATCCATGGGGGCCATAGTCTAGAAAACAGGAATAATAGTAATAATACACAAACATGTCAGTTCATGACAAACTTGTGCAAAATAAGTCCACTCCAAAATCTTCACAAAATGAAGAGGCATTCATCTGCCAGAGACATTAAAGGAAGCATTAGCCAAATGAATGAATAAAAGTTACCATTTATTTATTTACTTTAGGAGTAAAACAAAGGACTGCAGTACATGGAGCAAGATGGGAAACAATAGCAGCAGTTATTCAATTCTTTTTTTTCACTGTTATCAAATACTTTCCTATGGCTATAGATGCTACACTACCAACTATTTACTGGCCAAAAGCAACAATATCATCATCATCTCTGCAGCCTAGAAACTCATGAATTTACCCTCCGGTTTTACAGTCAATGGTAGAAAGACTCAAGAAATGTGTTCAATGTTCATACCAATGTAGCTAATCCAAGATGAAAATGACAATATTAACCTAAAACAGTGGCATGAGATTAAAAAAATGGATGATTAAGATAAATGGATAAACAAATAAACCAACATTTCTAGAGTAAGCAGAAGCATGTGAGTGCTGATAAAAAGACCAGGTCAAGCTATGGGCACTCCTATGATCCCCTCCATCTTTACTAGCACTAACAAAGCTAACCTCTGATCTTGGTGATACGGGGGTTGGTAGTATGTTGGTAAAGCTCAATTGGTAGTTTCTAAAAGAAAAAACCGTCATGGGATGAATGAAAACAAAATTTCAAAATTTATATCAAATGAAGCCAGAGAAAACAACAACAAGAGCTTCACTTGCCAAAGAAAATAAAATCAAACTTATCATATATCAATGCAAATACTTGGAGAGGAACCCAATAATAGGTTGGCACTTTTTCTTAGGTCGGCAAGATCTTAACTTGAGGCAGTACTTCTTATATCCAAACCAAGCACTTCCACTTCATGCAATAACCTCGAATAATCAAGAGAGGAAAAATGAGTTACACCAAGTGAAAAAAATTAAGATCAAAAGAATTATATAAGAAACTTTTTGGAGTTTGAAAGTAAACCAAAAGAGAGAACAAGAGAAGTCTCCTTCACAAAAACAATGAAACTAGCTTATGAAGGGAAAAAGGTTATGCACTCATCATTTCAAAACCAAACTACTGTTAGAATGCAGCCAACTGCTAGAATATCAGTTCAAAATTCGTCTATCTTAAATTTGTTGATAGAGAGGTACCAGAGAGAAATAAGCTAGTAAAAAAGCATAACTGTACTTTTTTTTGGTAAACATAACCGTACTTATTATAGACTAGGGAGGACCATTGGATGACACTCAAGTTCCCCTATCACACTAGTACATCATGCTAGTGCTACTCATCTACCCTAATATCCAACATGCCGCAGCATAAACATAAACGTTGAATGAGAATCAAAATGTGTGTAAGAAAGCGAGATTTGTGTGCAAACTGACAAACAGATGAGCAATACCACATAATGAAGTTGTACTTGATCCAATTAGTTTTTTCCCCTTGCAAAATAAAATTATGTCCAAAGTTGGAATGCTGTAAAACTGGTAGAAATAATAGACATGTGCAGCAGCCGACAAGTGTTAACATTTAAAATAAATGTAAAGTTCAGAGTTCAGAGAGGAATCACAAGTCTTTTGCAGTAGAAGTTACCTCACCAGCTTCATAAAGATCTAAGCCACAAGGTCCTTTTTTCCTGGTTATCATGGTTCACGTCCCATATTGCACTAAACAATAACTTTAGAAGATTCAACTTGGCTTCATCTCAAACTGAAACTTGTTAAATAAATGTGCAAACAAATGGACAAGAGAATTGTTCTTAACTAGACAATTTGATAACCTGAGAGCAAATATCGTGCAGACCTCTACTGTATTGAAGGTGTGGATCCCATTGCCTACAACAAAATAGAAACTGTCGTCAAATAAAAAAATATTTTGAAACAAAATGAGGGAAAGAAACCAAAATGTTCCAAGTTTTGTTTAGGTTACCATGGACTTCGCTTGGGGCAAGAACTTGAAGGATAACCTGTGGAGGTGTATACTTTTGATCCATTTGTCTTGTGAGTTGTGAACACCTAAAAAATCCATATAAGACACCCCCATGAATTGTCATTTGAGAAGATTTTCAGCCCACTGAAAGACAAGGATGCAAGACCTTTTCTGAATCTACACGATGGCCTGATCTCTCCATCTCTCCCAAGCATAAAACCTGCTACCTTCAAAATTCAGTGAAGAACTATTAGCTACAAGGGAAAGAGTACTTACCTTGAGTTGAATCATGTAAAAACACCTTGTCGAATTCAAATTCTTTTCTGATCCCTACTGATCTAACAACAACTTTCTCTTGACCAGCCAAGATGGGTTCACGAATTGCTTTCCTATCCGTTGACAAAAACGGTCGGATTCGACAGAACACCCTAATACTACCTATCAAATAAACCCAACTTCAGATACCAACTACTAACTGTGAATAGATACAAAAGACAAAAGGTGAAACAATTCATAGGAAATTGAATGTTGGTTACCTTTCAAGTCCAATAGTTTATTCAATGATTCTCTCCGCTTTGCATCCAAACTTGTCTGCTTCAATTGTATTCTTAAAAGTTTCAAATAGTCTTAATGATTGAATCTAGTTTGGAATGGCCCCAACTGATGATTATAACTCATACTCGTAATTAGTCCGACTTGATTACGATTCGTATTCGAGAGTTTAACGTAGCTAATCAGACCAACTAATGATATTGACCCGATTGGATACAAATACTAATATGGGGTTAATAGGGTAGACTTATGAGTGGTTGAATTAAAGGTAGAAGAGAAGTGTTTGGTGCAGAGGAATCTTCTACTTGGGTTTGAGTAATATGTGGACTACAGTAGAGTGCAGCCTACAAAGGGTTTCACTATCTGTGTTAAGGCATAAGATCTAATCGGCAAAAGGCAAGGGAGGATGAAAGCTAGCACAATTACTACTCCAAACCAGAAAAGTACACGCAAATTACTTCGAGCAGATGCCATTTCAGACTATAATCGAATTCCTGACTATCCGAGCACCTTTAAAACTCGAGACTCCCAAACTATCACAAATTACACATTGAATTCAAGAACCGACAAAACCCTAAGTATAGATAGAATTCGAGTGTACTTACCCAAGAGCAAAATCCTAAGGACAGACGCCGGCGGCCATAAGTTCACTTCGTCAAGAGCGAAATCTCCTCCGGCGAGACGAGAGAGAGACGAGGACGGCGAGAGAGGCGAGAGAGAGACGGTGTGGTGAGGTGTGCAGGCGAGGACGGCGAGAGCGACGAAGTGTGCACGAGAAGAGATGAGACGAGGACGAGGATGGAGTGAGAGACAGCGACGAGGACGAGGCCAGAGAGAGAGACGAGGGCGGTGATGGCGAAATCTGAGAGACGAAGTGAGGCCAGAGAGCCTCCAGAGAGACGAAGTGAGGCCGTGAGGGCTGGGTAAAAAATTAGAAATTGTAAAATATCACCCAAATATTCCGTTTTTACAATCCGGGATATTTTTCCGAGATATTACCTCTAATATCCCGGGCGTGTTTTACATTTTATGCCCCGGAATATTAGATTTTATTACATTTTGGAATCTACCCCTAATATTCCGGTTTTATTTGTTAATATCCGTGATATTAGGTTTTTACCTATTAAATTTTTATTTACTCGACTTAAAAAGGCCTAAAATCACGGATATATTAGGTCCGTGATATTAGGGTTATGTGATATAATTGAAGATTTGTACTAGTGAAAGCTCCCATTATGACCTATAAACCATATAAACATATTTGTGACACATTTGATCGAAAACAACACAATTTTTGTGGATAAAGAAAGGTGACGCCGATATGGTCACTTTTTGTCCGAAAATCTCACGGAAAGCTTTTCTCGCACAAAGCTCCGATTATGACCTATAAACCATATAAACATGTTTGGGACACATTTGAGCGAAAACAACAAAGTTTTGGTGGATAAAGAAAGGTGACGCCGATTTGGTCACAATTGGTCCGAAAATTTCACGGAAAGCTTTTCGCGCGGAAAGCTCCCATTATGACCTATAAACCATATAAACATGTTTGAGACGCATTTGAGCGAAAACAACATAGTTTTGGTGGATAAACAAAGGTGATGCCAATATGGTCACTTTTTTGTCCGAAAATTTCACGGAAAGCTTTTCGCGCACAAAGCTCCCATTATAACCTATAAACCATATAAACATGTTTGGGACACATTTGAGCGAAAGCGACACAGTTTTGATGGATAAAGAAAGGTGACGCCGATACGGTCACTTTTGGTCCGAAAATTTCACGGAAAGCTTTTCGTGCACAAAGCTCCCATTATGACCTATAAACCATATAAACATGTTTGGGATACATTTGAGCTAAAACAACATAGTTTTGGTGGGTAAACAAAGGTGACACCGATATGGTCACTTTTCTCCGAAAATTTCACGGTAAGCTTTTCGCGCACAAAGCTCCCATTATGACCTATAAACCATATAAACATGTTTGGGACACATTTGAGCGAAAACAACACAGTTTTTGTGGATAAAGAAAGGTGACGCCGAAATGGTAACTTAATGTCCGAAAATTTCACGGAAAGCTTTTCGCGCACAAAGCTCCCATTATGACCTATAAACCATATAAACATATTTGGGACACATTTGAGCGAAAACAACACAATTTTTGTGGATAAAGAAAGGTGACGCCGATATGGTCACTTTTTGTCCAAAAATCTCACGGAAAGCTTTTCGCGCACAAAGCTCCGATTATGACCTATAAACCATATAAACATGTTTAGGACACATTTGAGCGAAAACAACACAATTTTTGTGGATAAAGAAAGGTGACGCCGATATGGTCACTTTTTGTCCGAAAATCTCACGGAAAGCTTTTCTCGCACAAAGCTCCGATTATGACCTATAAACCATATAAACATGTTTGGGACACATTTGAGCGAAAACAACACAGTTTTGGTGGATAAAGAAAGGTGACGCCGATATGGTCACTTTTGGTCCGAAAATTTTACGGAAAGCTTTTCGCGCACAAAGCTCCCATTATGACCTATAAACCATAAAAACATGTTTGGGACGCATTTGAGCGAAAACAACACAGTTTTGGTGGATAAAGAAAGGTGACATCGATATGGTCACTTTTGTCCGAAAATTTCACGGTAAGCTTTTCGCGCACAAAGCTCCCATTATGACCTATAAACCATATAAACATGTTTGGGACACATTTGAGCGAAAACAACACAGTTTTTGTGGATAAAGAAAGGTGACGCCGAAATGGTAACTTTTTGTCCGAAAATTTCACGGAAAGCTTTTCGCGCACAAAGCTCCCATTATGACCTATGAACCATATAAACATATTTGGGACACATTTGAGCGAAAACAACACAATTTTTGTGGATAAAGAAAGGTGACGCCGATATGGTCACTTTTTGTCCGAAAATCTCACGGAAAGCTTTTCTCGCACAAAGCTCCGATTATGACCTATAAACCATATAAACATGTTTGGGACACATTTGAGCGAAAACAACACAGTTTTGGTGGATAAAGAAAGGTGACGCCGATATGGTCACTTTTGGTCCGAAAATTTTACGGAAAGCTTTTAGCGCACAAAGCTCCCATTATGACTTATAAATCATATAAACATGTTTGGGACGCATTTGAGCGAAAACAACACAGTTTTGGTGGATAAAGAAAGGTGACGCCGATATGGTCACTTTTGGTCCGAAAATTTCACGGAAAGCTTTTCGCGCACAAAACTCCCATTATGACTTATAAATCATATAAACATGTTTGGGACGCATTTGAGCGAAAAAAACACAGTTTTGGTTTGAATAGGTAAATATATAGATGGTTGGCTAAAAAGCCGGGGGTACAAAATTCGTAAGACCAAACCACGAGACTTACGGTAAAAGAATTGAGTCCATAATTTCTACCACATGGTTCTTACCACTAAACCCACAAAATATTAAATTACCACTAAACCCACGTAACCACTAAAGGACAGCCAAACAACGGTTTCCATACTAACCCAGAAAATATTAAATTACCACAAAATTATTCCACTAAAAAGATCAGGTGGATAAACAAAGATGACGCCGATATGGTCACTTTTGGTCCGAAAATTTCACGTAAAGCTTTTCGCGCACAAAGCTCCCATTATGACCTATAAACCATATAAACATATTTGGGACGCATTTGAGCGAAAACAACACAGTTTTGGTGGATAAACAAAGGTGACGCCAACATGGTCACTTTTGGTCCGAAAATTTCACGGAAAGCTTTTCGCGCATAAAGCTCCCACTATGACCTTTAAACCATATAAACATGTTTGGGACACATTTCAGCAAAAACAACACAGTTTTGGTGGATAAACAAAGGTGACGCCAATATGGTCACTTTTGGTCCTAAAATTTCACGGAAAGCTTTTCGCGCACAAAGCTCCCATTATGACCTATAAACCATATAAACATGTTTGGGACGTATTTGAGTGAAAACAACACAGTTTTTGTGGATAAAGAAAAGTGACGCCGATATGGTCACTTTTGGTCCGAAAATTTCACGGAGAGCTTTTCACGCACAAAGCTCACATTATGACCTATAAACCATATAAACATGTTTGGGAAACATTTGAGCGAAAACAACACAGTTCTGGTGGATAAAGAAAGGTGACGTCGATATGGTCACTTTTGGTCCGAAAATTTCACGGAAAGCTTTTCGCGCACAAAGCTCCCATTATGACCTATAAACCATATAAAAATGTTTAGGACACATTTGAGCGAAAACAACAAATTTTGGTGGATAAACAAAGGTGACGCCGATATGGTCACTTTTGGTCCGAAAATTTCACGGAAAGCTTTTCGCGCACAAAGCTCCCATTATGACCTATAAACCATATAAACATGTTTGGGACGCATTTGAGGAAAACAACACATTTTTTGTGGATAAAGAAAGGTGATGCCGATATGGTCACTTTTGGTCCGAAAATTTCACGGAAAGCTTTTCGCGCACAAAGCTCACATTATCCCCTATAAACCATATAAACATGTTTGGAATACATTTGAGTGAATACAACACAGTTTTGGTGGATAAACAAAGGTGACGCTGATATGGTAACTTTTGGTCCGAAAATTTCACGTAAAGCTTTTCGCGCACAAAGCTCCCATTATGACCTATAAACCATATAAACATGTTTTGGACACATTTGAGCGAAAGCGACACAGTTTTGATGGATAAAGAAAGGTGACGCCGATACGGTCACTTTTGGTCCGAAAATTTCACGGAAAGCTTTTCGCGCACAAAGCTCCCATTATGACCTATAAACCATATAAACATGTTTGGGATACATTTCAGCTAAAACAACACAGTTTTGGTGGGTAAACAAAGGTGACACCGATATGGTCACTTTTGTCCGAAAATTTCACGGTAAGCTTTTCGCGCACAAAGCTCCCATTATGGCCAATAAACCATATAAACATGTTTGGGACACATTTGAGCGAAAACAACACAGTTTTTGTGGATAAAGAAAGGTGACGCCGAAATGGTAACTTTTTGTCCGAAAATTTCACGGAAAGCTTTTCGCGCACAAAGCTCACATTATGACCTATAAACCATATAAACATATTTGGGACACATTTGAGCGAAAAAAACACAATTTTTGTGGATAAAGAAAGGTGACGCCGATATGGTCACTTTTTGTCCGAAAATCTCACGGAAAGCTTTTCTCGCACAAAGCTCCGATTATGACCTATAAACCATATAAACATGTTTGGGACACATTTGAGCGAAAACAACACAGTTTTGGTGGATAAAGAAAGGTGACGCCGATTTGGTCACTATTGGTCCGAAAATTTCACGGAAAGCTTTTCGCGCAGAAAGCTCCCATTATGACCTATAAACCATATAAACATGTTTGAGACGCATTTGAGCAAAAACAACACAGTTTGGTGGATAAACAAAGGTGACGTCGATATGGTCACTTTTAGTCCTAAAATTTCACGGAAAGCTTTTCGCGCACAAAGCTCCCATTATGACCTATAAACCATATAAACATGTTTGGGACACATTTGAGCGAAAACAACACAGTTTTGGTAGATAAACAAAGGTGACGCCGATATGGTCACTTTTGGTCCGAAAATTTCACGGAAAGCTTTTCGCGCACAAAGCTCCCATTATGACCTAGAAACCATATAAACATGTTTGGGACACATTTGAGCGAAAACAACACAGTTTTGGTGGATAAAGAAAGGTGACGCCGATATGGTCACTTTTGGTCCGAAAATTTCACGGAAAGCTTTTCGCGCACAAAGCTCCCATTATGACTTATAAATCATATAAACATGTTTGGGACGCATTTGAGCGAAAAAAACACAGTTTTGGTCTGAATAGGTAAATATATAGATGGTTGGCTAAAAAGCCGGGGGTACAAAATTCGTAAGACCAAACCACGAGACTTACGGTAAAAGAATTGAGCCCATAATTTCTACCACATGGTTATTACCACTAAACCCACAAAATAATAAATTACCACTAAACCCACGTCACCACTAAAGGACAGCCAAACAACGGCTTCCATACTAACCCACAAAATATTAAATTACCACAAAATTATTCCACTAAAAAGATCAAGTGGATAAACAAAGGTGACGCCGATATGGTCACTTTTGGTCCGAAAATTTCACGTAAAGCTTTTCGCGCACAAAGCTCCCATTATGACCTATAAACCATATAAACATGTTTGGGATGCATTTGAGCGAAAACAACACAATTTTTGTGGATAAAGAAAGGTGACGCCGATATGGTCACTTTTGGTCCGAAAATTTCACGGAAAGCTTTTCGCGCACAAAGCTCCCATTATGACCTATAAACCATATAAACATATTTGGGACGCATTTGAGCGAAAACAACACAGTTTTGGTGGATAAACAAAGGTGACGCCGACATGGTCACTTTTGGTCCGAAAATTTCACGGAAAGCTTTTCGCGGATAAAGCTCCCACTATGACCTTTAAACCATATAAACATGTTTGGGACACATTTCAGCAAAAACAACACAGTTTTGGTGGATAAACAAAGGTGACGCCGATATGGTCACTTTTGGTCCTAAAGTTTCACGGAAAGCTTTTCGCGCACAAAACTCCCATTATGACCTATAAACCATATAAACATATTTGGGACGCATTTGAGTGAAAACAACACAATTTTTGTGGATAAAGAAAAGTGACGCCGATATGGTCACTTTTGGTCCGAAAATTTCACGGAGAGCTTTTCACGCACAAAGCTCACATTATGACCTATAAACCATATAAACATGTTTGGGAAACATTTGAGCGAAAACAACACAGTTCTGGTGGATAAACAAAGGTGACGTCGATACGGTCACTTTTGGTCCGAAAATTTCACGGAAAGCTTTTCGCGCACAAAGCTCCCATTATGACCTATAAACCATATAAACATGTTTAGGACACATTTGAGCGAAAACAACAAATTTTGGTGGATAAAGAAAGGTGACGCCGATATCGTCACTTTTGGTCCGAAAATTTCACGGAAAGCTTTTCGCGCACAAAGCTCCCATTATGACCTATAAACCATATAAACATGTTTGGGACACATTTGAGCGAAAACAACACAGTTTTGGTAGATAAACAAAGGTGACGCCGATATGGTCACTTTTGGTCCGAAAATTTCACGGAAGGCTTTTCGCGCACAAAGCTCCCATTATGACCTATAAACCATATAAACATGTTTGGGACACATTTGAGCGAAAACAACACAGTTTTGGTGGATAAAGAAAGGTGACGCCGATTTGGTCACTATTGGTCCGAAAATTTCACGGAAAGCTTTTCGCGCAGAAAGCTCCCATTATGACCTATAAACCATATAAACATGTTTGAGACGCATTTGAGCAAAAACAACACAGTTTGGTGGATAAATAAAGGTGACGTCGATATTGTCACTTTTAGTCCTAAAATTTCACGGAAAGCTTTTCGCGCACAAAGCTCCCATTATGACCTATAAACCATATAAACATGTTTGGGACACATTTGAGCGAAAACAACACAGTTTTGGTAGATAAACAAAGGTGACGCCGATATGGTCACTTTTGGTCCGAAAATTTCACGGAAAGCTTTTCGCGCACAAAGATCCCATTATGACCTATAAACCATATAAACATGTTTGGGACACATTTGAGCGAAAACAACACAGTTTTGGTGGATAAAGAAAGGTGACGCCGATATAGTCACTTTTGGTCCGAAAATTTCACGGAAAGCTTTTCGCGCACAAAGCTCCCATTTTGACTTATAAATCATATAAACATGTTTGGGACGCATTTGAGCGAAAAAAACACAGTTTTGGTCTGAATAGGTAAATATATAGATGGTTGGCTAAAAAGCCGGGGGTACAAAATTCGTAAGACCAAACCACGAGACTTACGGTAAAAGAATTGAGCCCATAATTTCTACCACATGGTTCTTACCACTAAACCCACAAAATATTAAATTACCACTAAACCCACGTCACCACTAAAGGACAGCCAAACAACGGCTTCCATACTAACCCAGAAAATATTAAATTACCACAAAATTATTCCACTAAAAAGATCAGGTGGATAAACAAAGGTGACGCCGATATGGTCACTTTTGGTCCGAAAATTTCACGTAAAGCTTTTCGCGCACAAAGCTCCCATTATGACCTATAAACCATATAAACATGTTTGGGATGCATTTGAGCGAAAACAACACAATTTTTGTGGATAAAGAAAGGTGACGCCGATATGGTCACTTTTGGTCCGAAAATTTCACGGAAAGCTTTTCGCGCACAAAGCTCCCATTATGACCTATAAACCATATAAACATGTTTGAGACGCATTTGAGCGAAAACAACATAGTTTTGGTGGATAAACAAAGGTGATGCCGATATGGTCACTTTTGGTCCGAAAATTTCACGGAAAGCTTTTCGCGCACAAAGCTCCCATTATGACCTATAAACCATATAAACATGTTTGGGACACATTTGAGCTAAAGCGACGCAGTTTTGATGGATAAAGAAAGGTGACGCCGATACGGTCACTTTTGGTACGAAAATTTCACGGAAAGCTTTTCGCGCACAAAGCTCACATTATGACCTATAAACCGTATAAACATGTTTGGGATACATTTGAGCTAAAACAACACAGTTTTGGTGGGTAAACAAAGGTGACACCGATATGGTCACTTTTGTCCGAAAATTTCACGGAAAGCTTTTCGCGCACAAAACTCCCATTATGACCTATAAACCATATAAACATGTTTGGGACGCATTTTAGTGAAAACAACACAGTTTTTGTGGATAAAGAAAAGTGACGCTGATATGGTCACTTTTGGTCCGAAAATTTCACGGAGAGCTTTTCACGCACAAAGCTCACATAAGACCTATAAACCATATAAACATGTTTGGGAAACATTTGAGCGAAAACAACACAGTTCTGGTGGATAAACAAAGGTGACGTCGATACGGTCACTTTTGGTCCGAAAATTTCACGGAAAGCTTTTCGCGCACAAAGCTCCCATTATGACCTATAAACCATATAAACATGTTTAGGACACATTTGAGCGAAAACTACAAATTTTGGTGGATAAAGAAAGGTGACGCCGATATCGTCACTTTTGGTCCGAAAATTTCACGGAAAGCTTTTCGCGCACAAAGCTCCCATTATGACCTATAAACCATATAAACATGTTTGGGACACATTTGAGCGAAAACAACACAGTTTTTGTGGATAAAGAAAGGTGACGCCGATATTGTCACTTTTGTTTCGAAAATTTCACGGAAAGCTTTTCGCGCACAAAGATCTCATTATGACCTATAAACCATATAAACATGTTTGGGACACAATTGAGCGAAAACAATACAGTTTTTGTAGATAAAGAAAGGTGACGCCGATAGGGTCACTTTTGGTCGAAAAATTTCACGGAAAGCTTTTCGGGCAAAAAGCACCCATTACGACCCATAAAGCATATAAACTTGTTTGGGACACATTTGAGCGAAAACAACACAGTTTTGGTGGATATACAAAGGAGACGCCGATATGGTCACTTTTGGGTCGGAAATTTCACGAAAAGTTTTTCGCGCACAAAGCTCCCATTATGACCTATAAACTATATAAACATGTTTGGGACACATATGAGCGAAAATAACACAGTTTTTGTGGATAAACAAAGGTGACGCCGATATGGTCACTTTTGGTCCGAAAATTTCACGGAAAGCTTTCCGCGCACAAAGGTCCCATTATGATCCCATAAACCATATAAACATGTTTGGAACACATTTGAGCGAAAACAACACAGTTTTGGTGGATAAAGAAAGGTGACGCCGATATGGTCACTTTTGGTCCGAAAATTTCACGGAAAGCTTTTCGCGCACAAAGCTCCCATTATGACTTATAAATCATATAAACATGGTTGGGACGCATTTGAGCGAAAACAACACAGTTTTTGTGGATAAAGAAAGGTGACGCCGATATTGTCACTTTTGTTTCGAAAATTTCACGGAAAGCTTTTCGCGCACAAAGATCTCATTATGACCTATAAACCATATAAACATGTTTGGGACACAATTGAGCGAAAACAACACAATTTTTGTGAATAAAGAAAGGTGGTGCCGATATGGTCACTTTTGGTCCGAAAATCTCATGGAAAGCTTTTCGCGCACAAAGCTCCGATTATGACCTATAAACAATATAAACATGTTTGGGACACATTTGAGGGAAAACAATACAGTTTTTGTGGATAAAGAAAGGTGACACCGATATGGTCACTTTTGTTCCGAAAATTTCACGGAATGCTTTTCGCGCACAAAGCTCCCATTATAACCTATAAACCATATAAACATGTTTGGGACACATTTGACCGAAAACAACACAATTTTTGTGGATAAAGAAAGGTGACGCCGATTTGGTCACTATTGGTTTGAAAATTTCACGGAAAGCTTTTCGCGCAGAAAGCTCCCATTATGACCTATAAACCATATAAACATGTTTGAGACGCATTTGAGCGAAAACAACATAGTTTTGGTGGATAAACAAAGTTGATGCCGATATGGTCACTTTTGGTCCGAAAATTTCACGGAAAGCTTTTCGCGCACAAAGCTCCCATTATGACCTATAAACCATATAAACATGTTTGGGACACATTTGAGCTAAAGCGACACAGTTTTGATGGATAAAGAAAGGTGACGCCGATACGGTCACTTTTGGTACGAAAATTTCACGGAAAGCTTTTCGCGCACAAAGCTCACATTATGACCTATAAACCATATAAACATGTTTGGGATACATTTGAGCTAAAACAACACAGTTTTGGTGGGTAAACAAAGGTGACACAGATATGGTCACTTTTGTCCGAAAATTTCACGGAAAGCTTTTCGCGCACAAAGCTCCCATTATGACCTATAAACCATATAAACATTTTTGGGACACATTTGAGCGAAAACAACACAGTTTTTGTGGATAAAGAAAGGTGACGCCGAAATGGTAACTTTTTGTCCGAAAATTTCACGGAAAGCTTTTCGTGCACAAAGCTCCCATTATGACCTATAAACCATATAAACATATTTGGGACACATTTGAGCGAAAACAACACAATTTTTGTGGATAAAGAAAGGTGATGCCGATATGGTCACTTTTTGTCCGAAAATCTCACGGAAAGCTTTTCGCGCACAAAGCTCCGATTATGACCTATAAACCATATAAACATGTTTAGGACACATTTGAGCGAAAACAACACTGATTTTGTGGATAAATAAAAGTGACGCCGATATGGTCACTTTTTGTCCGAAAATCTCACGGAAAGCTTTTCGCGCACAAAGCTCCCATTATGAACTATAAACCATATAAACATGTTTGGGACACATTTGAGCGAAAACAACACAATTTTTGTGGATAAAGAAAGGTGACGCTGATATTGTCACTTTTAGTCCGAAAATTTCACGGAAAGCTTTTCGCGCACAAAGCTCCCATTATGACATATAAACCATATAAACATATTTGGGACACATTTGAGCGAAAACAACACAATTTTTGTGGATAAAGAAAGGTGACGCCGATATGGTCACTTTTTGTCCGAAAATCTCACGGAAAGCTTTTCGCGCACAAAGTTCCGATTATGACCTATAAACCATATAAACATGTTTAGGACACATTTGAGCGAAAACAACACAATTTTTGTGGATAAAGAAAGGTGACGCCGATATGGTCACTTTTTGTCCGAAAATCTCACGGAAAGCTGTTCTCGCACAAAGCTCCGATTATGACCTATAAACCATATAAACATGTTTGGGACACATTTGAGCGAAAACAACACAGTTTTGGTGGATAAAGAAAGGTGACGCCGATTTGGTCACAATTGGTCCGAAAATTTCACGGAAAGCTTTTCGCGCAGAAAGCTCCCATTATGACCTATAAACCATATAAACATGTTTAGGACACATATGAGCGAAAATAACACAGTTTTTGTGGATAAACAAAGGTGACGCCGATATGGTCACTTTTGGTCCGAAAATTTCACGGAAAGCTTTCCGCGCACAAAGCTCCGATCATGACCTATAAACCATATAAACATGTTTGGGACACATTTGAGGGAAAACAATAAAGTTTTTTTGGATAAAGAAAGGTGACGCCGATATGGTCACTTTTGGTCGAAAAATTTCACGGAAAGCTTTTCGGGCAAAAAGCACCCATTATGACCCATAAAGCATATAAACTTGTTTGGGACACATTTGAGCGAAAACAACACAGTTTTGGTGGATATACAAAGGTGACGCCGATATGGTCACTTTTGGGTCGGAAATTTCACGAAAAGTTTTTCGCGCACAAAGCTCACATTATGACCTATAAACCATATACACATGTTTGGGACACATATGAGCAAAAATAACATAGTTTTTGTGGATAAAGAAAGGTGACGCCGATATGGTCACTTTTGGTCCGAAAATTTCACAGAAAGCTTTCCGCGCACAAAGCTCCCATTATGATCCCATAAACCATATAAACATGTTTGGGACACATTTGAGCGAAAACAACACAGTTTTGGTGGATAAAGAAAGGTGACGCCGATATGGTCACTTTTGGTCCGAAAATTTCACGGAAAGCTTTTCGCGCACAAAGCTCCCATTATGACTTATAAATCATATAAACATGTTTGGGACACATTTGAGCGAAAACAACACAGTTTTTGTGGATAAAGAAAGGTGACGCCGATATTGTCACTTTTGTTTCGAAAATTTCACGGAAAGCTTTTCGCGTACAAAGATCTCATTATGACCTATAAACCATATAAACATGTTTAGGACACATTTGAGCGAAAGCGACACAGTTTTGATGGATAAAGAAAGGTGACGCCGATACGGTCACTTTTGGTCCGAAAATTTCACGGAAAGCTTTTCGCGCACAAAGCTCCCATTATGACCTATACACAATATAAACATGTTTGGGACACATTTGAGGGAAAACAATACAGTTTTTGTGGATAAAGAAAGGTGACGCCGATATGGTCACTTTTGTTCCGAAAATTTCACGGAATGCTTTTCGCGCACAAAGCTCCCATTATAACCTATAAACCAAATAAACATGTTTGGGACACATTTGACCGAAAACAACACAATTTGGTGGATATAGAAAGGTGATGCCGATATGGTCAATTTTGTTCCGAAAATTTCACGGAAAGCTTTTCGCGCACAAAGCTCACATTATGACCTATATACCATATAAACATTTTTGGGACACATTTGAGCGAAAACAACACAATTTTTGTGGATAAAGAAAGGTGACGCTGATATTGTCACTTTTAGTCCGAAAATTTCACGGAAAGCTTTTCGCGCACAAAGCTTCCATTATAACCAATAAACCATATAAACATGTTTGGGACACATTTGAGCGAAAACAACACAGTTTTGGTGGATAAAGAAAGGTGACGCCGATTTGGTCACTATTGGTTTGAAAATTTCACGGAAAGCTTTTCGCGCAGAAAGCTCCCATTATGACCTATAAACCATATAAACATGTTTGAGACGCATTTGAGCAAAAACAACATAGTTTTGGTGGATAAACAAAGGTGATGCCGATATGGTCACTTTTGGTCCGAAAACTTCACGGAAAGCTTTTCGCGCACAAAGCTCCCATTATGACCTATAAACCATATAAACATGTTCGGGACACATTTGAGCTAAAGCGACACAGTTTTGATGGATAAAGAAAGGTGACGCCGATACGGTCACTTTTGGTCCGAAAATTTCACGGAAAGCTTTTCGCGCACAAAGCTCACATTATGAAACCATATAAACATGTTTGAGATACATTTGAGCTAAAACAACACAGTTTTGGTGGGTAAACAAAGGTGACACCGATATGGTCACTTTTGTCCGAAAATTTCACGGAAAGCTTTTCGCGCACAAAGCTCCCATTATGACCTATAAACCATATAAACATGTTTGGGACACATTTGAGCGAAAACAACACAGTTTTTGTGGATAAAGAAAGGTGACGCCGAAATGGTAACTTTTTGTCCGAAAATTTCACGGAAAGCTTTTCGCGCACAAAGCTCCCATTATGACCTATAAACCATATAAACATATTTGGGACACAGTTGAGCGAAAACAACACAATTTTTGTGGATAAAGAAAGGTGATGCCGATATGGTCACTTTTTGTCCGAAAATCTCACGGAAAGCTTTTCGCGCACAAAGCTCCAATTATGACCTATAAACCATATAAACATGTTTAGGACACATTTGAGTGAAAACAACACTGATTTTGTGGATAAATAAAGGTGACGCCGATATGGTCACTTTTTGTCCGAAAATCTCACGGAAAGCTTTTCGCGCACAAACCTCCCATTATGAACTATAAACCATATAAACATTTTTCGGACACATTTGAGTGAAAACAACACAATTTTTGTGGATAAAGAAAGGTGACGCTGATATTCACAATTTTAGTCCGAAAATTTCACGGAAAGCTTTTCGCGCACAAAGCTCCCATTATGACCTATAAACCATATAAACATATTTGGGACACATTTGAGCGAAAACAACACAATTTTTGTGGATAAAGAAAGGTGACGCCGATATGGTCACTTTTTGTCCGAAAATCTCACGGAAAGCTTTTCGCGCACAAAGTTCCGATTATGACCTATAAACCATATAAACATGTTTAGGACACATTTGAGCGAAAACAACACAATTTTTGTGGATAAAGAAAGGTGACGCCGATATGGTCACTTTTTGTCCGAAAATCTCACGGAAAGCTTTTCTCGCACAAAGCTCCGATTATGACCTATAAACCATATAAACATGTTTGGGACACATTTGAGCGAAAACAACACAGTTTTGGTGGAAAAAGAAAGGTGACGCCGATTTGGTCACAATTGGTCCGAAAATTTCACGGAAAGCTTTTCGCGCAGAAAGCTCCCATTATGACCTATAAACCATATAAACATGTTTAGGACACATATGAGCGAAAATAACACAGTTTTTGTGGATAAACAAAGGTGATGCCGATATGGTCACTTTTGGTCCGAAAATTTCACGGAAAGCTTTCCGCGCACAAAGCTCCGATCATGACCTATAAACCATATAAACATGTTTGGGACACATTTGAGGGAAAACAATAAAGTTTTTTTGGATAAAGAAAGGTGACGCCGATATGGTCACTTTTGGTCGAAAAATTTCACGGAAAGCTTTTCGGGCAAAAAGCACCCATTATGACCCATAAAGCATATAAACTTGTTTGGGACACATTTGAGCGAAAACAACACAGTTTTGGTGGATATACAAAGGTGACGCCGATATGGTCACTTTTGGGTCGGAAATTTCACGAAAAGTTTTTCGCGCACAAAGCTCCCATTATGACCTATAAACCATATAAACATGTTTGGGACATATATGAGCAAAAATAACACAGTTTTTATGGATAAAGAAAGGTGACGCCGATATGGTCACTTTTGGTCCGAAAATTTCACAGAAAGCTTTCCGCGCACAAAGCTCCCATTATGATCCCATAAACCATATAAACATGTTTGGGACACATTTGAGCGAAAACAACACAGTTTTGGTGGATAAAGAAAGGTGACGCCGATATGGTCACTTTTGGTCCGAAAATTTCACGGAAAGCTTTTCGCGCACAAAGCTCCCATTATGACTTATAAATCATATAAACATGTTTGGGACACATTTGAGCGAAAACAACACAGTTTTTGTGGATAAAGAAAGGTGACGCCGATATTGTCACTTTTGTTTCGAAAATTTCACGGAAAGCTTTTCGCGTACAAAGATCTCATTATGACCTATAAACCATATAAACATGTTTAGGACACATTTGAGCGAAAGCGACACAGTTTTGATGGATAAAGAAAGGTGACGCCGATACGGTCACTTTTGGTCCGAAAATTTCACGGAAAGCTTTTCGCGCACAAAGCTCCCATTATGACCTATACACAATATAAACATGTTTGGGACACATTTGAGGGAAAACAATACAGTTTTTGTGGATAAAGAAAGGTGACGCCGATATGGTCACTTTTGTTCCGAAAATTTCACGGAATGCTTTTCGCGCACAAAGCTCCCATTATAACCTATAAACCAAATAAACATGTTTGGGACACATTTGACCGAAAATAACACAATTTTTGTGGATATAGAAAGGTGATGCCGATATGGTCAATTTTGTTCCGAAAATTTCACGGAAAGCTTTTCGCGCACAAAGCTCACATTAAGACCTATATACCATATAAACATTTTTGGGACACATTTGAGCGAAAACAACACAATTTTTGTGGATAAAGAAAGGTGACGCTGATATTGTCACTTTTAGTCCGAAAATTTCACGGAAATCTTTTCGCGCACAAAGCTCCCATTATAACCAATAAACCATATAAACATGTTTGGGACACATTTGAGCGAAAACAACACAGTTTTGGTGGATAAAGAAAGGTGACGCCGATTTGGTCACTATTGGTTTGAAAATTTCACGGAAAGCTTTTCGCGCAGAAAGCTCCCATTATGACCTATAAACCATATAAACATGTTTGAGACGCATTTGAGCAAAAACAACATAGTTTTGGTGGATAAACAAAGGTGATGCCGATATGGTCACTTTTGGTCCGAAAATTTCACGGAAAGTTTTTCGCGCACAAAGCTCCCATTATGACCTATAAACCATATAAACATGTTCGGGACACATTTGAGCTAAAGCGACACAGTTTTGATGGATAAAGAAAGGTGACGCCGATACGGTCACTTTTGGTCCGAAAATTTCACGGAAAGCTTTTCACGCACAAAGCTCACATTATGAAACCATATAAACATGTTTGGGATACATTTGAGCTAAAACAACACAGTTTTGGTGGGTAAACAAAGGTGACACCGATATGGTCACTTTTGTCCGAAAATTTCACGGAAAGCTTTTCGCGCACAAAGCTCCCATTATGACCTATAAACCATATAAACATGTTTGGGACACATTTGAGCGAAAACAACACAGTTTTTGTGGATAAAGAAAGGTGACGCCGAAATGGTAACTTTTTGTCCGAAAATTTCACGGAAAGCTTTTCGCGCACAAAGCTCCCATTATGACCTATAAACCATATAAACATATTTGGGACACATTTGAGCGAAAACAACACAATTTTTGTGGATAAAGAAAGGTGATGCCGATATGGTCACTTTTTGTCCGAAAATCTCACGGAAAGCTTTTCGCGCACAAAGCTCCGATTATGACCTATAAACCATATAAACATGTTTAGGACACATTTGAGCGAAAACAACACTGATTTTGTGGATAAATAAAGGTGACGCCGATATGGTCACTTTTTGTCCGAAAATCTCACGGAAAGCTTTTCGCGCACAAACCTCCCATTATGAACTATAAACCATATAAACATGTTTGGGACACATTTGAGCGAAAACAACACAATTTTTGTGGATAAAGAAAGGTGACGCTGATATTGTCACTTTTAGTCCGAAAATTTCACGGAAAGCTTTTCGCGCACAAAGCTCCCATTATGACCTATAAACCATATAAACATATTTGGGACACATTTGAGCGAAAACAACACAATTTTTGTGGATAAAGAAAGGTGACGCCGATATGGTCACTTTTTGTCCGAAAATCTCACGGAAAGCTTTTCGCGCACAAAGTTCCGATTATGACCTATAAACCATATAAACATGTTTAGGACACATTTAAGCGAAAACAACACAATTTTTGTGGATCAAGAAAGGTGACGCCGATATGGTCACTTTTTGTCCGAAAATCTCACGGAAAGCTTTTCTCGCACAAAGCTCCGATTATGACCTATAAACCACATAAACATGTTTGGGACACATTTGAGCGAAAACAACACAGTTTTGGTGGATAAAGAAAGGTGACGCCGATTGGGTCACAATTGGTCCGAAAATTTCACGGAAAGCTTTTCGCGCAGAAAGCTCCCATTATGACCTATAAACCATATAAACATGTTTGGGACACATATGAGCGAAAATAACACAGTTTTTGTGGATAAACAAAGGTGACGCCGATATGGTCACTTTTGGTCCGAAAATTTTACGGAAAGCTTTCCGCGCACAAAGCTCCGATCATGACCTATAAACCATATAAACATGTTTGAGACACATTTGAGGGAAAACAATACAGTTTTTGTGGATAAAGAAAGGTGACGCCGATATGGTCACTTTTGGTCGAAAAATTTCACGGAAAGCTTTTCGGGCAAAAAGCACCCATTATGACCCATAAAGCATATAAACTTGTTTGGGACACATTTGAGCGAAAACAACACAGTTTTGGTGGATATACAAAGGTGACGCCGATATGGTCACTTTTGGGTCGGAAATTTCACGAAAAGTTTTTCGCGCACAAAGCTCCCATTATGACCTATAAACCATATAAACATGTTTGGGACACATATGAGCAAAAATAACACAGTTTTTGTGGATAAACAAAGGTGACGCCGATATGGTCACTTTTGGTCCGAAAATTTCACGGAAAGCTTTCCGCGCACAAAGCTCCCATTATGATCCCATAAACCATATAAACATGTTTGGGACACATTTGAGCGAAAACAACACAGTTTTGGTGGATAAAGAAAGGTGACACCGATATGGTCACTTTTGGTCCGAAAATTTCACGGAAAGCTTTTCGCGCACAAAGCTCCCATTATGACTTATAAATCATATAAACATGTTTGGGACACATTTGAGCGAAAACAACACAGTTTTTGTGGATAAAGAAAGGTGACGCCGATATTGTCACTTTTGTTTCGAAAATTTCACGGAAAGCTTTTCGCGTACAAAGATCTCATTATGACCTATAAACCATATAAACATGTTTGGGACACATTTGAGCGAAAGCGACACAGTTTTGATGGATAAAGAAAGGTGACGCCGATACGGTCACTTTTGGTCCGAAAATTTCACGGAAAGCTTTTCGCGCACAAAGCTCCCATTATGACCTATAAACAATATAAACATGTTTGGGACACATTTGAGGGAAAACAATACAGTTTTTGTGGATAAAGAAAGGTGACGCCGATATGGTCACTTTTGTTCCGAAAATTTCACGGAATGCTTTTCGCGCACAAAGCTCCCATTATAACCTATAAACCATATAAACATGTTTGGGACACATTTGACCGAAAACAACACAATTTTTATGGATAAAGAAAGGTGATGCCGATATGGTCAATTTTGTTCCGAAAATTTCACGGAAAGCTTTTCGCGCACAAAGCTCACATTATGACCTATATACCATATAAACATTTTTGGGACACATTTGAGCGAAAACAACACAATTTTTGTGGATAAAGAAAGGTGACGCTATATTGTCACTTTTAGTCCGAAAATTTCACGGAAAGCTTTTCGCGCACAAAGCTCCCATTATAACCAATAAACCATATAAACATGTTTGGGACACATTTGAGCGAAAACAACACAGTTTTGGTGGATAAAGAAAGGTGACGCCGATTTGGTCACTATTGGTTTGAAAATTTCACGGAAAGCTTTTCGCGCAGAAAGCTCCCATTATGACCTATAAACCATATAAACATGTTTGAGACGCATTTGAGCAAAAACAACATAGTTTTGGTGGATAAACAAAGGTGATGCCGATATGGTCACTTTTGGTCCGAAAATTTCACGGAAAGCTTTTCGCGCACAAAGCTCCCATTATGACCTATAAACCATATAAACATGTTCGGGACACATTTGAGCTAAAGCGACACAGTTTTGATGGATAAAGAAAGGTGACGCCGATACGGTCACTTTTGGTCCGAAAATTTCACGGAAAGCTTTTCGCGCACAAAGCTCACATTATGAAACATATAAACATGTTTGGGATACATTTGAGCTAAAACAACACAGTTTTGGTGGGTAAACAAAGGTGACACCGATATGGTCACTTTTGTCCGAAAATTTCACGGAAAGCTTTTCGCGCAAAAAGCTCCCATTATGACCTATAAACCATATAAACATGTTTGGGACACATTTGAGCGAAAACAACACAGTTTTTGTGGATAAAGAAAGGTGACGCCGAAATGGTAACTTTTTGTCCGAAAATTTCACGGAAAGCTTTTCGCGCACAAAGCTCCCATTATGACCTATAAACCATATAAACATATTTGGGACACATTTGAGCGAAAACAACACAATTTTTGTGGATAAAGAAAGGTGATGCCGATATGGTCACTTTTTGTCCGAAAATCTCACGGAAAGCTTTTCGCGCACAAAGCTCCGATTATGACCTATAAACCATATAAACATGTTTAGGACACATTTGAGCGAAAACAACACTGATTTTGTGGATAAATAAAGGTGACGCTGATATGGTCACTTTTTGTCCGAAAATCTCACGGAAAGCTTTTCGCGCACAAAGCTCCCATTATGAACTATAAACCATATAAACATGTTTGGGACACATTTGAGCGAAAACAACACAATTTTTGTGGATAAAGAAAGGTGACGCTGATATTGTCACTTTTAGTCCGAAAATTTCACAGAAAGCTTTTCGCGCACAAAGCTCCCATTATGACCTATAAACCATATAAACATATTTGGGACACATTTGAGCGAAAACAACACAATTTTTGTGGATAAAGAAAGGTGACGCCGATATGGTCACTTTTTGTCCGAAAATCTCACGGAAAGCTTTTCGCGCACAAAGTTCCGATTATGACCTATAAACCATATAAACATGTTTAGGACACATTTGAGCGAAAACAACACAATTTTTGTGGATAAAGAAAGGTGACGCCGATATGGTCACTTTTTGTCCGAAAATCTCACGGAAAGCTTTTCTCGCACAAAGCTCCGATTATGACCTATAAACCATATAAACATGTTTGGGACACATTTGAGCGAAAACAACACAGTTTTGGTGGATAAAGAAAGGTGACGCCGATTTGGTCACAATTGGTCCGAAAATTTCACGGAAAGCTTTTCGCGCAGAAAGCTCCCATTATGACCTATAAACCATATAAACATGTTTGGGACACATATGAGCGAAAATAACACAGTTTTTGTGGATAAACAAAGGTGACGCCGATATGGTCACTTTTGGTCCGAAAATTTCACGGAAAGCTTTCCGCGCACAAAGCTCCGATCATGACCTATAAACCATATAAACATGTTTGGGACACATTTGAGGGAAAACAATACAGTTTTTGTGGATAAAGAAAGGTGACGCCGATATGGTCACTTTTGGTCGAAAAATTTCACGGAAAGCTTTTCGGGCAAAAAGCACCCATTATGACCCATAAAGCATATAAACTTGTTTGGGACACATTTGAGCGAAAACAACACAGTTTTGGTGGATATACAAAGGTGACGCCGATATGGTTACTTTTGGGTCGGAAATTTCACGAAAAGTTTTTCGCGCACAAAGCTCCCATTATGACCTATAAACCATATAAACATGTTTGGGACACATATGAGCAAAAATAACACAGTTTTTGTGGATAAACAAAGGTGACGCCGATATGGTCACTTTTGGTCCGAAAATTTCACGGAAAGCTTTCCGCGCACAAAGCTCCCATTATGATCCCATAAACCATATAAACATGTTTGGGACACATTTGAGCGAAAACAACACAGTTTTGGTGGATAAAGAAAGGTGACGCCGATATGGTCACTTTTGGTCCGAAAATTTCACGGAAAGCTTTTCGCGCACAAAGCTCCCATTATGACTTATAAATCATATAAACATGTTTGGGATGCATTTGAGCGAAAACAACACAGTTTTTGTGGATAAAGAAAGGTGACGCCGATATTGTCACTTTTGTTTCGAAAATTTCACGGAAAGCTTTTCGCGTACAGAGATCTTATTATGACCTATAAACCATATAAACATGTTTGGGACACATTTGAGCGAAAGCGACACAGTTTTGATGGATAAAGAAAGGTGACGCCGATACGGTCACTTTTGGTCCGAAAATTTCACGGAAACCTTTTCGCGCACAAAGCTCCCATTATGACCTATAAACAATATAAACATGTTTGGGACACATTTGAGGGAAAACAATACAGTTTTTGTGGATAAAGAAAGGTGACGCCGATATGGTCACTTTTGTTCCGAAAATTTCATGGAATGCTTTTCGCGCACAAAGCTCCCATTATAACCTAAAAACCATATAAACATGTTTGGGACACATTTGACCGAAAACAACACAATTTTGGTGGATAAACAAAGGTGATGCCGATATGGTCACTTTTGGTCCGAAAATTTCACGGAAAGCTTTTCGCGCACAAAGCTCCCATTATGACCTATAAACCATATAAACATGTTCGGGACACATTTGAGCTAAAGCGACACAGCTTTGATGGATAAAGAAAGGTGACGCAGATACGGTCACTTTTGGTCCGAAAATTTTACGGAAAGCTTTTCGCGCACAAAGCTCCCATTATAATCAATAAACCATATAAACATGTTTGGGACACATTTGAGCGAAAACAACACAGTTTTGGTGGATAAAGAAAGGTGACGCCGATTTGGTAACTATTGGTTTGAAAATTTCACGGAAAGCTTTTCGCGCAGAAAGCTTCCATTATGACCTATAAACCATATAAACATGTTTGAGACGCATTTGAGCGAAAACAACATAGTTTTGGTGGATAAACAAAGGTGATGCCGATATGGTCACTTTTGGTCCGAAAATTTCACGGAAAGCTTTTCGCGCACAAAGCTCCCATTATGACCTATAAACCATATAAACATGTTTGGGAAAATTTTGAGCTAAAGCGACACAGTTTTGATGGATAAAGAAAGGTGAGGCCGATACGGTCACTTTTGGTCCGAAAATTTCACGGAAAGCTTTTCGCGCACAAAGCTCACATTATGACCTATAAACCATATAAACATGTTTGGGATACATTTGAGCTAAAACAACACAGTTTTGGTGGGTAAACAAAGGTGACACCGATATGGTCACTTTTGTCCGAAAATTTCACGGAAGTATTTCGCGCACAAAGCTCCCATTATGACCTATAAACCATATAAACATGTTTGGGACACATTTGAGCGAAAACAACACAGTTTTTGTGGATAAAGTAAGGTGACGCCGAAATGGTAACTTTTTGTCCGAAAATTTCACGGAAAGCTTTTCGCGCACAAAGCTCACATTATGACCTATAAACCATATAAACATATTTGGGACACATTTGAGCGAAAACAACACAATTTTTGTGGATAAAGAAAGGTGATACCGATATGGTCACTTTTTGTCCGAAAATCTCACGGAAAGCTTTTCTCGCACAAAGCTCCGATTATGACCTATAAACCATATAAACATGTTTTGGACATATTTGAGCGAAAACAACACAGTTTTGGTGGATAAAGAAAGGTGACGCCGATTTGGTCACAATTGGTCCGAAAATTTCACGGAAAGCTTTTCGCGCAGAAAGCTCCCATTATGACCTATAAACCATATAAACATGTTTGAGACGCATTTGAGTGAAAACAACATACTTTTGGTGGATAAACAAAGGTGATGCTGATATGGTCACTTTTGGTCCGAAAATTTCACGGAAAGCATTTCGCGCACAAAGATCCCGTTATGACCTATAAACCATATAAACATGTTTGGGACACATTTGAGCGAAAGCGACACAGTTTTGATGCATAAAGAAAGGTGACGCCGATACGGTCACTTTTGGTCCGAAAATTTCACAGAAAGCTTTTCGCGCACAAAGCTCCCATTATGACCTATAAACCATATAAACATGTTTGGGATACATTTGAGCTAAAACAACACAGTTTTGGTGGGTAAACAAAGGTGACACCGATATGGTCACTTTTGTCCGAAAATTTCACGGAAAGCTTTTCGCGCACAAAGCTCCCATTATGACCTATAAACCATATAAACATGTTTGGGATATATTTGAGCTAAAACAACACAGTTTTGGTGGGTAAACAAAGGTGACACCGATATGGTCACTTTTGTCCGAAAATTTCACGGAAAGCTTTTCGCGCACAAAGCTCCCATTATGACCTATAAACCATATAAACATGTTTGGGACACATTTTAGCGAAAACAACACAGTTTTTGTAGATAAAGAAAGGTGAAGCCGAAATGGTAACTTTTTGTCCGAAAATTTCACGGAAAGCTTTTCGCGCACAAAGCTCCAATTATGACCTATAAACCATATAAACATGTTTAGGACACATTTGAGCGAAAACAACACAATTTTTGTGGATAAATAAAGGTGACGCCGATATGGTCACTTTTTGTCCGAAAATCTCATGGAAAGCTTTTCGCGCACAAAGCTCCGATTATGACCTATAAACCATATAAACATGTTTAGGACACATTTGAGCGAAAACAACACAATTTTTTTGGATAAAGAAAGGTGACGCCGATATGGTCACTTTTTGTCCGAAAATCTCACGGAAAGCTTTTCTCGCACAAAACTCCGATTATGACCTATAAACCATATAAACATGTTTGGGACACATCTGAGCGAAAACAACACAGTTTTGGTGGATAAAGAAAGGTTACGCCGATTCGGTCACTATTGGACCGTAAATTTCACGGAAAGCTTTTCGCGCAGAAAGCTCCCATTATGACCTATAAACCATATAAACATGTTTGAGACGCATTTGAGCAAAAACAACACAGTTTGGTGGATAAACAAAGGTGACGTCGATATGGTCACTTTTAGTCCTAAAATTTCACGGAAAGCTTTTCGCGCACAAAGCTCCCATTATGACCTATAAACCATATAAACATGTTTGGGACACATTTGAGCGAAAACAACACAGTTTTGGTAGATAAACAAAGGTGACGCCGATATGGTCACTTTTGGTCCGAAAATTTCACGGAAAGCTTTTCGCGCACAAAGCTCCCATTATGACCTATAAACCATATAAACATGTTTGGGACGCATTTGAGCGATAACAACACAGTTTTTGTGGATAAAGAAAGGTGATGCCGATATGGTCACTTTTGGTCCGAAAATTTCACGGAAAGCTTTTCGCGCACAAAGCTCCCATTATGACCTATAAACCATATAAACATGTTTGGGACACATTTGAGCGAAAACAACACAGTTTTGGTCTGAATAGGTAAATATATAGATGGTTGGCTAAAAAGCCGGGGGTACAAAATTCGTAAGACCAAACCACGAGACTTACGGTAAAAGAATTGAGCCCATAATTTCTACCACATGGTTCTTACCACTAAACCCTCAAAATATTAAATTACCACTAAACCCACGTCACCACTAAAGGACAGCCAAACAACGGCTTCCATACTAACCCAGAAAATATTAACTTACCACAAAATTATTCCACTAAAAAGATCAGGTGGATAAACAAAGGTGACGCCGATATGGTCACTTTTGGTCCGAAATTTTCACGTAAAGCTTTTCGCGCACAAAGCTCCCATTATGACCTATAAACCATATAAACATGTTTGGGATGCATTTGAGCGAAAACAACACAATTTTTGTGGATAAACAAAGGTGACGCCGACATGGTCACTTTTGGTCCAAAAATTTCACGGAAAGCTTTTCGCGCATATAGCTCCCACTATGACCTTTAAACCATATAAACATGTTTGGGACACATTTGAGCAAAAACAACACACTTTTGGTGGATAAACAAAGGTGACGCCGATATGGTCACTTTTGGTCCGAAAATTTCACGGAAAGCTTTTCGCGCACAAAGCTCCCATTATGACCTATAAACCATATAAACATGTTTGGGACGCATTTGAGCGAAAACAACACATTTTTTGTGGATAAAGAAAGGTGATGCCGATATGGTCACTTTTGGTCCGAAAATTTCACGGAAAGCTTTTCGCGCACAAAGCTCACATTATGACCTATAAACCATATAAACATGTTTGGGACACATTTGAGTGAAAACAACACAGTTTTGGTGGATAAACAAAGGTGACGCTCATATGGTAACTTTTGGTCCGAAAATTTCACGGAAAGCTTTTCGCGCACAAATCTCCCATTATGACCTATAAACCATATAAACATGTTTGGGACGATTTGAGCGAAAACAACACAGTTTTTGTGGATAAAGAAAGGTGACGCCGATATGGTCACTTTTGGTCTGAAAATTTCACGGAAAGCTTTTCGCGCACAAAGCTCCCATTATGACCTATAAACCATATAAACATATTTGGGATACATTTGAGCAAAAACAACACAGTTTTGGTGGATAAACAAAGGTGACGCCGATATGGTCACTTTTGGTCCGAAAATATCACGGAAAGCTTTTTGCGCACAAAGCTCCCATTGTGACCTATAAACCAGATAAACATGTTTGGGACGCATTTGAGCGAAAAAAATACAGTTTTTGTGGATAAAGAAAGGTGACGCCGATATGGTCACTATTGGTCCGAAAATTTCACGGAAAGCTTTTCGCGCACAAAGCTCCCATTATGACCTATAAACCATATAAACATGTTTGGGAAACATTTGAGCGAGAACAACACAGTTTTGGTGGATAAACAAAGGTGACGCCGATATGGTCACTTTTGGTCCGAAAATTTCACGGAAAGCTTTTCGCGCACAAAGCTCCCATTATGACCTATAAACCATATAAACATGTTTGGGACACATTTGAGCAAAAACAACACAGTTTTGGTCGATAAAGAAAGGTGACGCCGATATGGTCACTTTTGGTCCGAAAATTTCACGGAAAGCTTTTCGCGCACAAAGCTCCCAATATGACCTATAGACCATATAATCATTTTTGGGACACATTTGAGCGAAAACAATACGGTTTTTGTGGATAAAGAAAGGTGACGCCGATATGGTCACTTTTGGTTCGAAAATTTCACGGAAAGCTTTTCGCGCACAAAGCTCCCATTATGACCTATAAACCATATAAACATGTTTGGGATACATTTGAGCTAAAACAACACAGTTTTGGTGGATAAACAAAGGTGACACCGATATGGTCACTTTTGTCCGAAAATTTCACGGAAAGCTTTTCGCGCACAACGCTCCCATTATGACCTATAAACCATATAAACATATTTGGAACGCATTTGAGCGAAAACAACACAGTTTTGGTGGATAAACAAAGGTGACGCCGATATGGTCACTTTTGGTCCGAAAATTTCACGGAAAGCTTTTCGCGCACAAAGCTCACATTATGACCTTTAAACCATATAAACATGTTTGGGACACATTTGAGCAAAAACAACACAGTTTTGGTGGATAAACAAAGGTGACGCCGATATGGTCACTTTTGGTCCTAAAATTTCACGGAAAGCTTTTCGCGCACAAAGCTCCCATAATGACCTATAAACAATATAAACATCTTTGGGACGCATTTGAGTGAAAACAATACAGTTTTTGTGGATAAAGAAAAGTAACGCCGATATGGTCACTTTTGGTCTGAAAATTTCACGGAGAGCTTTTCGCGCACAAAGCTCCCATTATGACCTATAAACCATATAAACATGTTTGGGACACATTTGAGCGAAAACAACAAATTTTGGTGGATAAACAAAGGTGACGCCGATATGGTCACTTTTGGTCCGAAAATTTCACGGAAAACTTTTCGCGAACAAAGCTCCCATTATGACCTATAAACCATATAAACATGTTTGTGACATATATGAGCGAAAACAACACAGTTTTTTTCGATAAAGAAAGGTGACGCCAATATGGTCACTTTTGGTCCGAAAACTTCACGGAAAGCTTTTCGCGCACAAAGCTCCCATTATGAACTATAAACCATATAAACATGTTTGGGACACATTTGAGTGAAAACAACATAGTTTTGGCGGATAAACAAAGGTGACGCCGATATGGTCACTTTTGATCCGAAAATTTCACGGAAAGCTTTTCGCGCACAAAGCTCCCATTATGACCTATAAACCATATAAACATGTTTGTGACAGATATGAGCGAAAACAACACAGTTTTTTTCGATAAAGAAAGGTGACGCCAATATGGTCACTTTTGGTCCGAAAATTTCACGGAAAGCTTTTCGCGCACAAAGCTCCCATTATGACCTATAAACCATATAAACATGTTTGGGACACATTTGAGTGAAAACAACATAGTTTTGGTGGATAAACAAAGGTGACGCCGATATGGTCACTTTTGGTCCGAAAATTTCACGGAAAGCTTTTCGCGCACAAAGCTCCCATTATGACCTATAAACAATATAAACATGTTTGGGATTCATTTGAGCGAAAACAACACAGTTTTTGTGGATAAAGAAAGGTGACGCCGATATGGTCACTTTTGGTCCGAAAATTTCACGGAAAGCTTTTCGCGCACAAAGCTCCCATTATGACCTATAAACCATATAAACATGTTTGGGATGCATTTGAGCGAAAACAACACAGTTTTTGTGGATAAAGAAAGGTTACGCCGATATGGTCACTTTTGGTCCGAAAATTTCACGGAAAGCTTTTCGCGCACAAAGCTCTCATTATGACCTATAAACCATATAAACATATTTGGGATGCATTTGAGCGAAAACAACACAGTTTTGGTGGATAAACAAAGGTGACGCCGATATGGTCACTTTTGGTCCGAAAATATCACGGAAAGCTTTTTGCGCACAAAGCTCCCATTATGACCTATTAACCAGATAAACATGTTTGGGACGCATTTGAGCGAAAAAAACACAGTTTTTGTGGATAAAGAAAGGTGACGCCGATATGGTCACTTTTGGTCCGAAAATTTCACGGAAAGCTTTTCGCGCACAAAGCTCCCATTATGACCTATAAACCATATAAACATATTTGGGACACATTTGAGCGAAAACAACACAATTTTTGTGGATAAAGAAAGGTGACGCCGATATGGTCACTTTTTGTCCGAAAATCTCACGGAATGCTTTTCGCGCACAAAGCTCCGATTATGACCTATAAACCATATAAACATGTTTAGGACACATTTGAGCGAAAACAACACAATTTTCGTGGATAAAGAAAGGTGACGCCGATATGGTCATTTTTTGTCCGAAAATCTCACGGAAAGCTTTTCTCGCACAAAGCTCCGATTATGACCTATAAACCATATAAACATGTTTGGGACACATCTGAGCGAAAATAACACAGTTTTGGTGGATAAAGAAAGGTGACGCCGATTTGGTCACTATTGGTCCGAAAATTTCACGTAAAGCTTTTCGCGCAGAAAGCTCCCATTATGACCTATAAACCATATAAACATGTTTGGGATGCATTTGAGCGAAAACAACACAGTTTTTGTGGATAAAGAAAGGTGACGCCGATATGGTCACTTTTGGTCCTAAAATTTCACGGAAAGCTTTTCGCGCACCAAGCTCCCATTATGACCTATAAACCATATAAACATGTTTGGGACACATTTGAGCGAAAACAACAAAGTTTTGGTAGATAATCAAAGGTGACGCCGATATGGTCACTTTTGGTCCGAAAATTTCGCGAAAAGCTTTTCGCGCACAAAGCTCCCATTATGACCTATAAACCATATAAACATGTTTGGGACGCATTTGAGCGATAACAACACAGTTTTTGTGTATAAAGAAAGGGGACGCCGATATGGTCACTTATGGTCCGAAAATCTCACGGAAAGCATTTCGCGCACAAAGCGCCGATTATGACCTATAAACCATATAAACATGTTTGGGACACATTTTAGCGAAAACAACACAATTTCTGTGGATAAAGAAAGGTGACGCCGATATGGTCACTTTTGTTCCGAAAATTTCACGGAAAGCTTTTCGCGCAGAAAGCTCCCATTATGACCTATAAACCATATAAACATGTTTGGGACACATTTGAGCGAAAACAACACAGTTTTGGTCTGAATAGGTAAATATATAGATGGTTGGCTAAAAAGTCGGGGGTACAAAATTCGTAAGACCAAACCACGAGTCTTACGGTAAAAGAATTGAGCCCATAATTTCTACCACATGGTTCTTACCACTAAACCCACAAAATATTAAATTACCACTAAACCCACGTCACCACTAAAGGACAGCCAAACAACGGCTTCCATACTAACCCAGAAAATATTATATTACCACAAAATTATTCCACTAAAAAGATCAGGTGGATAAACAAAGGTGACGCCAATATGGTCACTTTTGTCCGAAAATTTCACGGAAAGCTTTTCGCGCAAAAAGCTCCCATTATGACCTATAAACCATATAAACATGTTTGGGATGCATTTGAGTGAAAACAACATAGTTTTGGTGGATAAACAAAGGTGACGCCGATATGGTCACTTTTGGTCCGAAAATTTCACGGAAAGCTTTTCGCGCACAAAGCTCCCATTATGACCTATAAACAATATAAACATGTTTGGGATGCATTTGAGCGAAAACAACACAGTTTTTGTGGATAAAGATAGGTGACGCCGATATGGTCTCTTTTGGTCCGAAAATTTCACGGAAAGCTTTCCGCGCACAAAGCTCCCATTATGACCTATAAACCATATAAACATGTTTGGGATGCATTTGAGCGAAAACAACACTGTTTTTGTGGATAAAGAAAGGTTACGCCGATATGGTCACTTTTGGTCCGAAAATTTCACGGAAAGCTTTTCGCGCACAAAGCTCCCATTATGACCTATAAACCATATAAACATATTTGGGATGCATTTGAGCGAAAACAACACAGTTTTGGTGGATAAACAAAGGTGACACCGATATGGTCACTTTTGGTCCGAAAATATCACGGAAAGCTTTTTGCGCACAAAGCTCCCATTATGACCTATAAACCAGATAAACATGTTTGGGACGCATTTGAGCGAAAAAAACACAGTTTTTGTGGATAAAGAAAGGTGACGCCGATATGGTCACTTTTGGTCCGAAAATTTCACGGAAAGCTTTTCGCGCACAAAGCTCCCATTATGACCTATAAACCATATAAACATATTTGGGACACATTTGAGCGAAAACAACACAAATTTTGTGGATAAAGAAAGGTGACGCCGATATGGTCACTTTTTGTCCGAAAATCTCACGGAAAGCTTTTCGCGCACAAAGCTCCGATTATGACCTATAAACCATATAAACATGTTTAGGACACATTTGAGCGAAAACAACACAATTTTCGTGGATAAAGAAAGGTGACGCCGATATGGTCATTTTTTGTCCGAAAATCTCACGGAAAGCTTTTCTCGCACAAAGCTCCGATTATGACCTATAAACCATATAAACATGTTTGGGACACATCTGAGCGAAAACAACACAGTTTTGGTGGATAAAGAAAGGTGACGCCGATTTTGTCACTATTGGTCCGAAAATTTCACGTAAAGCTTTTCGCGCAGAAAGCTCCCATTATGACCTATAAACCATATAAACATGTTTGGGATGCATTTGAGCGAAAACAACACAGTTTTTGTGGATAAAGAAAGGTGACGCCGATATGGTCACTTTTGGTCCTAAAATTTCACGGAAAGCTTTTCGCGCACCATGCTCCCATTATGACCTATAAACCATATAAACAAGTTTGGGACACATTTGAGCGAAAACAACACAGTTTTGGTAGATAAACAAAGGTGACGTCGATATGGTCACTTTTGGTCCGAAAATTTCGCGGAAAGCTTTTCGCGCACAAAGCTCCCATTATTACCTATAAACCATATAAACATGTTTGGGACGCATTTGAGCGATAACAACACAGTTTTTGTGTATAAAGAAAGGTGACGCCGATATGGTCACTTATGGTCCGAAAATCTCACGGAAAGCATTTCGCGCACAAAGCTCCGATTATGACCTATAAACCATATAAACATGTTTGGGACACATTTTAGCGAAAACAACACAATTTCTGTGGATAAAGAAAGGTGACGCCGATATGGTCACTTTTGTTCCGAAAATTTCACAGAAAGCTTTTCGCGCAGAAAGCTCCCATTATGACCTATAAACCATATAAACATGTTTGGGACACATTTGAGCGAAAACAACACAGTTTTGGTTTGAATAGGTAAATTTATAGATGGTTGGCTAAAAAGTCGGGGGTACAAAATTCGTAAGACCAAACCACGAGTCTTACGGTAAAAGAATTGAGCCCATAATTTCTACCACATGGTTCTTACCACTAAACCCACAAAATATTAAATTACCACTAAACCCACGTCACCACTAAAGGACAGCCAAACAACGGTGATGCGGGACCATCTTCTACAACTCCAGACACACCCATCATACTTGGAGAAGGACCAATGACTCGAGCTAGAGCTAAGAAGCTTCAGAGAGACTCATTCAACTTTGTGGGTCATGCTTTGTTCTCGAGCAAGGTTCAACTCCCCGAGCCTACATTGAAGACATATATGTGCATTGGAGCACAAATGGAGGCCGAGCCACCCTAACATCAGCTTGGTCGAAATTTCACTAAGTGTTGAGCTTATTTTCAGCTTATGAACATTATTGGGCTGAATTGGGCTTTTATTATTTATTCGTTTTAAAACCTTATTTACTTATGTTCTTAGGTTTATTTAATTAGGCCCATTAGTATTTAGATCTATCTTATTCTATCTTCTATCTCCTAAAACCGGCCAGAACAGCCTTGTAAGGCCTATATATGGCCGCACCTTTCATTGAATCAGATTGGAACTTTGATAATTACAATTCTCTCATTAAGAGTGTTTACACCTTCGAGTGTTTGTTGATTCAATTAGAGCTGTGCTCATTGATCAATCGATTGATACATATCTCAGCTTGGTTTGCTTTGCCGTTCATCAACTTCGCAAGACTTGGTGAATCTAGTATCCACAAGCCCCCTTCTGGTGCTTCAAGTTGTCCGCTTGATTGTGTCGGATTGTAGAGGCGGGTTGTGTAGGCATTGGTATTGGTTCCTACCCTCTGAGGAGGCCTGGGGTCTTTATCTTGCGCTGCATAGATCGACTCAGTCCATATCAGGTCGTGTCTTTCCATTCTTGCATTCAATTTCGAGTCTTTCTCTTTTGTTCTTACTGTTTTCGTGTCTTTCTTGAGTTCTTGATCAATTCTTGATCGAGTTCTTGGAGTCTTACATTGTTGCGTTCTTGTTCTTGTTTAGTTCTTGCTTGTTGTCGAAGATCGGACCACCAAACGGCTAACCCCGTATCAAATTGGCATCAGAGCTTTGGTTTCCGACATCAAGATTGAGTCTTTTCTTTTCCTAAACACAAAAATCCAAAAAACAGAGTCCTTTTCTTGTTTTGGTTATTTACTTCTTGCATTCTTTTGATTATTTTACTAATCTTGAGTTTGTGATTGTTTGTGGTTGCATAGCCTAAACACAAAGCCTAGCCGAGACCGTGGAGTCGACCAAAGGTGCACACAATCCCATTGTGAACACCCATAGCCGACGGCAGAATCTGTCCCCATAGCCTTGCTTTGGCCGAATCCATCAAACCACAAGGAACCCTAGTTTGTTATCTTTTCTATCCCTTGTTCTATCTTTGGAACTTTTATCTATCTTTTATCTATTTCCTTTATCTCTTGCCTATTTTAAATTCTGATTTTTGGTGGATAAAATCATTATATCTATCAAATATCTAATTAAGGCATAAGATAGATCCGATTACCTTAAATAGCCATTCTATCTATAAATTTGCATTAGGGCTGAACTTTTTTATCTTTTCACCACAATTCTCAGAATTTTCGAGTCCTATATTATTATTAGAGTTCTTTCTTGCATTAGTTTCATAAGTTAAAAAAAAAAAAAAAAAAAAAAAAAAAAAAAAAAAAAATCAGTTTCGAAATTTATTTTAAAACTTGGACCTAGGAGGATAGAATTCACTAGGGGCAAAAGTAAGTCAAAAAAAAAAAAAGAGGAAAGTGTTTGTTTGATCTAGTGCAAGAAAGCTCCCAAGGACAATTGGTGAACCCTTTTTCTCAGCCCTAGTCGACATACCCTATCCCAAACACATACACCTCCACAAAAATTGAAACCCTACCCTGCAACTACAACGTCCTAACTTAAAGGTTTTCAATCAAAAGAGGTAAACTTCCAAATTTTCTTTTGCTTTCTTATCTTCTTTTGTGTCGAGTGCTCTTTCACTCCTTGATCGAGTGCTGCTGTGTGTTGTTTGTTGGTGTCGAGTGCTCCCTTGCTACTGTCGAGTACTCATTAGTCTATTTCGAGTTGATCCTTGTTGTGTCGAGTACTGATTTTGATTGATCAAGTGCTCTCCTTGTTGTGTCGAATTGAATTCTTGCAAATTCCCATCTGTTTTGCTTGAATTGAGTTGTTTGCTTACATCGAGTGCTCTACAGCCCTTGTTGAGTACTCTTCTGTGTTGTTTCATTCATTACATACCTTGATTGCCTTGTTTTTGCTTGGTAGTTGATTTGCCCAAAGTGGATTGCCCTAGCAAGCGTGATATATCAATCAGAGAGGGAGTGTGAGCGAAACACAACTGTGAGCTGTTTATAAGTTTTACTAACCTTAACATAGTTCTTTGTTTCTTTTTCTTTTGTTATAATGTCTAATAACCAGGGAAACAATGGTGGTAACAATACCACTAATTCAAGTGCTACTGTAACCCCCGAACAGTTCGCCATCATGATGAACAACATCACTACCATCATGAACACCATGGCTAACAAGGAGTCCGTAGCTGAACTAGCCGCCAAGGTGACAGCTTTGGAGAACTCTAGGCCGAGTGGTTCAAACACCATAGGAGGTCAGCAAGACCGAGTGGAGATACATCAAGACGAAAGAGAGGTCGTAAATCCTAACCCTATTCCTAATCCTAATCCTCATGTCAATATTAATTTAGATAATCCTTTATTCAATGAAAACAACTCTCCACGGGGTGGGAGAAATGATCGGAATAATGGGTTTGTTAATGTGCAAGGTCAAGGACAGGGAAGGGGAAGAGGTCGTGGCTATCAAGAGCAATTCTATTACTCGGAGCAAGATAACGACTTCCAAGAAGAGGAGTATTGGGAGCGACGCCCGAGACGGAATCAAAGGGGAAATCAGAACCGACCACCTAGGTTCAATGACGACGACGGTATAGGTAAGGTTAAGGTAAAGATTCCTCCTTTTGATGGTAAGACTGATCCAGATGCTTATATTGATTGGGAGATTAAAATGGAGCAAATCTGGAATTGTCATAATTTCTCAGAACCTAAGAAAGTACAACTAGCTTCCCTAGAGTTTCAAGGTTTTGCATTAATCTGGTGGGATAATCTTGTTAAGGAAAGAAGAAGATCCCTTGATGCACCTATTGCTTCTTGGGAACAATTAAAAGTGGTAATGAGAAATAGGTTTGTACCTCAACATTATGATAGAGAGCTATTAAACAGATTAGAAAACCTTAAACAAGGTAGTAAAACTGTTGAGGAAACATTTAATGTTATGCAAGAAGCTATGGCTCGAGCTAATGTGGTAGAAACTCACGATAAAACTAATGTTAGATACCTTAGGATCTTGCATCCCGCTTTAGCTCATGAAATTGATTATTTTCCCTACACTACCCCTACTGAATTATTACATCTAGCTATGAAAGTAGAAAAGGGACAACGTTACAAGAGCCAAGCTAATAGAGTGTCGAGTGGCCAGCAACAAGGGTGGCGTTCCAACAGGCCCCAACAGCCCCAAGGGCGCTCGGAGATGGGCTCTAGGGAGCGAGCTCAGCAGCCCCAATGGAGGAGTGAGGGCCGACAGCCCCAACAGCCCCTCGACAAGGGTAAAGGTCCATGGAATGGACGAGAATCGTCTGGGACATCTACTGGTCCCAAAGGGAGTAATCCTAACTCTTCTACCATTCGTTCTAGAGATATTGTATGCTTTAAATGCCAAGGTAGAGGACATTATATGAAGGATTGCCCTAATAAGAAAACTCTCATGGTTAATCAATTTGGAGAATATGAATCTGAAAACTCTTGTGATGAACATGATGAGAATGCTAATAATGACAATGATCAGAACTTAAACCTTGTTTGTTATGAAAATGATGATGATGAGGTTGAATATGAACATGGAGAATCTTTGATTGTTAGGAGAGTGTTAAGTGTTGTTCCTACACCATGTGAAGATAATCAAAGAGAAAACTTATTTCATACTCGTTGTCTTGTTAAAGGAAAGGTTGTAAATGTGATCATTGATGGAGGTAGTTGCTGTAATTTAGCTAGTCAAGAAATGGTTGACAAATTGCATTTACCTACTGTCCAACACCCTAGACCTTACAAATTGCATTGGATGAATGATTGTGGCTTATTAAAAGTTCATAGACAAGTTAAAGTGCATATTAAACTAGGACATTATGAAGATGATGTTTTATGTGATATTGTGCCTATGCAAGCTTGTCATATTCTATTAGGCCGTCCTTGGCAATCTGATCGTAAGGTTATTCATGATGGGTTTACTAATCGCTATACCTTTACTTTTCAGGGAAAGAATGTCATTCTCAAACCCATGACACCTACACAAGTAGCTGATGAGATTGAGAAGCGGAAGGTAAGTAAAGGTGAGTTAGATCAGGAGGCTCAATCGAGCCAAGTGGATCCTCAAACTCGAGCTAAGAGTGTGTTCTTGGTTTCCAAAAGCACATTCCTGGACGAATTTGCGGATGGTGGAACTATGCTTATGCGCCTTTGCAAGAGCTTGAGCATGTTGAGTGAAGAGCTTAAAGCTTCTCTTCCATCAAACATTCTCGCTCTTCTTGAGGAGTTTAAGGATGTGTTTCCCGATGACATACCACCAGGTCTACCCCCTATTCGTGGAATTGAGCATCAAATTGATCTTATTCCAGGGGCTGCATTACCTAATAGGCCTGCGTATCGTATGAATCCCACTGAGACCCAAGAGGTCCAAACCCAAGTCCAGGAACTGTTGGATAAGGGTTATATTAGAGAAAGCTTAAGTCCTAGTGCTGTACCTGTGTTATTAGTCCCTAAGAAAGATGGATCATGGAGAATGTGTGTAGATTGTAGGGCTATTAACAACATTACTATTAAATATCGTCACCCTATTCCTAGATTAGATGATATGTTAGATGAGTTACATGGAGCTTCTATATTTTCTAAAATTGATCTTAGAAGTGGTTATCATCAGATTAGAATGAAAAAGGGGGATGAATGGAAAACAGCCTTTAAGACTAAGCTTGGTTTATATGAGTGGTTGGTTATGCCTTTTGGGTTAACTAATGCTCCTAGCACTTTTATGCGTTTAATGAATCATGTGCTTCGAGATTTCATTGGAAGATTTGTTGTTGTTTATTTTGATGATATTCTGATTTATAGCAAATCTCTTAATGAACATGAATCACATCTTAGAGAAGTGCTTAAAACGCTGAGAATTGAACACTTGTATGCTAATTTAAAGAAGTGTGAATTATGTAATGAACAAGTGTCTTTTCTTGGATTTGTAGTGAGCTCTAATGGACTGCGTGTTGATGAATCAAAGATTAAAGCCATCCAAGAGTGGCCGACACCCACTAACATAGGACATGTACGCAGCTTCCAAGGACTTGCTAGCTTCTACCGACGATTTGTGCGAGACTTTAGTACAATCTCAGCCCCACTGACCGAGCTTACTAAGAAGAGAAGTGAGTTTACATGGGGAGCAGCTCAGGAGGAAGCATTCAACACACTTAAGGACAAGCTCACTCACGCACCCCTATTAGCGTTGCCGGACTTTACTCAGCCTTTTGAAGTAGAGTGTGATGCTAGCGGAGTCGGAATTGGTGGAGTCCTTATGCAGGGAGGTAAGCCTATTGCTTTCTTTTCTGAGAAATTGAAAGGTGCTTGTCTTAATTACTCTACCTATGATAAGGAATTGTATGCATTGTTTAGAGTACTTAAGACATGGTCTCACTATCTATGGCCTAGTGAGTTTATTCTTAGGACTGATCATGAGTCTTTAAAACACTTTAAAAGCCAAGATAAACTTGATAGGAGACATGGTAGATGGATGGAGTTTATTGAAACATTTCCTTATGTAATTAAGTATAAGAAAGGCAAAGACAATGTGGTAGCTGATGCATTATCTAGGAGACATGTTCTTTTAACCACTTTGGATTCTAGAGTCTTAGGCTTTGTTTACATAAAGGAATTGTATGAATCTGATTTGGATTTTGGTGATATCTTTCGAAAATGCTTAGAAAAGGGTCCTAATGACAGCTTTTATATACATGAAGGATTCTTATTTCGAAAAGATCAAGTGTGCATTCCTAGATGTTCTCTACGATTATTACTTGTTAGTGAAGCCCATAGTGGTGGATTAATGGGACATTTTGGTAGAGATAAGACCTATAACACCCTGAAATCACACTTTTATTGGCCACATATGCTTAGGGATGTAGAACATTGCCTTAAGAGATGCATAGATTGCATTAAAGCCAAAGCTAAGCTTATGCCTCATGGCCTTTATACACCACTACCGACCCCCTCAGCCCCTTGGGAAGACATTTCTATGGATTTTATAGTTGGGTTGCCTAGAACTAAGAAGGGGAGAGATTCTATATTTGTGGTAGTGGATAGGTTCTCTAAAATGGCTCATTTCATTGCATGCCACAAAACTGATGATGCTACCAATGTTGCTAATCTATTCTTTAAAGAAGTAGTTAGGTTGCATGGCGTGCCTAAAACCATTGTTAGTGATAGGGATGTGAAATTCTTAAGTCATTTTTGGCGCACTTTATGGAATAAATTGGGAACTAGATTGCTATTCTCTACTTCTAGCCACCCCCAAACTGATGGCCAAACTGAGGTGACTAATAGAACCCTTGCTACTGTCCTAAGAGCTATTATTAGGAAGAATTTGAAACTTTGGGAAGAAGCCTTACCTCATGTGGAATTTGCTTATAATAGAACCATGCATTCGGCTACTAAAATCAGTCCATTTGAATGTGTGTATGGTGTTAATCCACTAACCCCTTTTGATCTTACTCCATATCCTATGAGAGACAAAGAATCTTTTGAGGCAGGTAAGCACGTCGAGTTCATTAAGGAGCTGCATGAACGAACTCGAGAGAAGCTGAAGCTAAAGGCTGAATACAATGCTAACAAGGCCAACAAGGGACGTCGCTTGGTCACATTTCAGCCTGGAGATCTTGTATGGGTGCACTTGAGGAAGGAGCGGTTTCCAGAAGCTCGGAAGAACAAGCTGTCGCCGCGTGGTGATGGGCCATTTCGGATCAAGAAGAGAGTGGGCGACAATGCCTACCAATTGGAGCTTCCTGGAGACATGGGCGTGAGCGCTACATTCAACGTCGCGGATCTAATCCCTTACTTCGCTGTGGATGAAGACTTGGATTCGTGGTCGAATCCTTTTCAAGAAGGGGAGGTTGATGCGGGACCATCTTCTACAACTCCAGACACACCCATCATACTTGGAGAAGGACCAATGACTCGAGCTAGAGCTAAGAAGCTTCAGAGAGACTCATTCAACTTTGTGGGTCATGCTTTGTTCTCGAGCAAGGTTCAACTCCCCGAGCCTACATTGAAGACATATATGTGCATTGGAGCACAAATGGAGGCCGAGCCACCCTAACATCAGCTTGGTCGAAATTTCACTAAGTGTTGAGCTTATTTTCAGCTTATGAACATTATTGGGCTGAATTGGGCTTTTATTATTTATTCGTTTTAAAACCTTATTTACTTATGTTCTTAGGTTTATTTAATTAGGCCCATTAGTATTTAGATCTATCTTATTCTATCTTCTATCTCCTAAAACCGGCCAGAACAGCCTTGTAAGGCCTATATATGGCCGCACCTTTCATTGAATCAGATTGGAACTTTGATAATTACAATTCTCTCATTAAGAGTGTTTACACCTTCGAGTGTTTGTTGATTCAATTAGAGCTGTGCTCATTGATCAATCGATTGATACATATCTCAGCTTGGTTTGCTTTGCCGTTCATCAACTTCGCAAGACTTGGTGAATCTAGTATCCACAAGCCCCCTTCTGGTGCTTCAAGTTGTCCGCTTGATTGTGTCGGATTGTAGAGGCGGGTTGTGTAGGCATTGGTATTGGTTCCTACCCTCTGAGGAGGCCTGGGGTCTTTATCTTGCGCTGCATAGATCGACTCAGTCCATATCAGGTCGTGTCTTTCCATTCTTGCATTCAATTTCGAGTCTTTCTCTTTTGTTCTTACTGTTTTCGTGTCTTTCTTGAGTTCTTGATCAATTCTTGATCGAGTTCTTGGAGTCTTACATTGTTGCGTTCTTGTTCTTGTTTAGTTCTTGCTTGTTGTCGAAGATCGGACCACCAAACGGCTAACCCCGTATCAAACGGCTTCCATACTAACCCAGAAAATATTAAATTACCACAAAATTATTCCACTAAAAAGATCAGGTGGATAAACAAAGGTGACGTCGATATGGTCACTTTTGGTTCGAAAATTTCACGTAAAGCTTTTCGCGCACAAAACTCCCATTATGACCTATAAACCATATAAACATGTTTGGGATGCATTTGAGCGAAAACAACACAGTTTTTGTGGATAAAGAAAGGTGACACCGATTTGGTCACTTTTGGTCCGAAAATTTCACGGAAAGCTTTTCGCGCACAAAGCTCCCATTGTGACTTATAAATCATATAAACATGTTTGGGACACATTTGAGCGAAAACAACACAGTTTTTGTGGATAAAGAAAGGTGACGCCGATATTGTCACTTTTGTTTCGAAAATTTCACGGAAAGCTTTTCGCGCACAAAGATCTCATTATGACCTATAAACCATATAAACATGTTTGGGACACAATTGAGCGAAAACAACACAATTTTTGTGAATAAAGAAAGGTGACGCCGATATGGTTACTTTTGGTCCGAAAATCTCAGGGAAAGCTTTTCGCGCACAAAGCTCCCATTTCGACCTATAAACCATATAAACATGTTTGGGACACATTTGAGAGAAAACAACACAATTTTTGTGGATAAACAAAGGTGACGCGGATATGGTCACTTTTGGTCGGAAAATTTCGCGGAAACCTTTTCGCGCACAAAGCTCCCATTATAACCCATAAACCATATAAACATGTATGGAACACATTTGAGCGAAAACAACACAATTTTTGTGTATCAAGAAAGGTGACGCCGATATGGTCACTTATGGTCCGAAAATCTCACGGAAAGCATTTCGCGCACAAAGCTCCGATTATGACCTATAAACCATATAAACATGTTTGGGACACATTTTAGCGAAAACAACATACTTTCTGTGGATAAAGAAAGGTGACGCCGATATGGTCAATTTTGTTCCGAAAATATCACGGAAAGCTTTTCGCGCACAAAGCTCCCATTATGACCTATAAACCATATAAACATGTTTGGGACACATTTGACTGAAAACAACACAATTTTTGTGAATAAAGAAAGGTGACGCCGATATGGTCACTTTTGTTCTGAAAATTTCACGGAAAGCTTTTCGCGCACAAAGCTCCGATTATGACCTATAAACCATATAAACATGTTTGGGACACATTTGAGCGAAAACAACACAATTTTTGTGGATAAAGAAAGGTGACGCTGATATTGTCACTTTTAGTCCGAAAATTTCACGGAAAGCTTTTCGCACGCAAAGCTCCCATTATGACCAATAAACCATATAAACATGTTTGGGACACATTTGAGCAAAAACAACACAGTTTTGGTGGATAAAGAAAGGTGACGCCGATTTGGTCACTATTGGTTTGAAAATTTCACGGAAAGCTTTTCGCGCAGAAAGCTCCCATTATGACCTATAAACCATATAAACATGTTTGAGACGCATTTGAGCGAAAACAACATAGTTTTGGTGGATAAACAAAGGTGATGCCGATATGGTCACTTTTGGTCCGAAAATTTCACGGAAAGCTTTTCGCGCACAAAGCTCCCATTATGACCTATAAACCATATAAACATGTTTGGGACACATTTGACCGAAAGCGACACAGTTTTGATGGATAAAGAAAGGTGACGCCGATACGGTAACTTTTGGTCCGAAAATTTCACGGAAAGCTTTTCGCGCACAAAGCTCCCATTATGACCTATAAACCATATAAACATGTTTGGGATGCATTTGAGCGAAAACAACACAGTTTTTGTGGATAAAGAAAGGTGACGCCGATATGGTCACTTTTGGTCCGAAAATTTCACGGAAAGCTTTTCGCGCACAAAGCTCCCATTATGACCTATAAACCATATAAACATATTTGGGATGCATTTGAGCGAAAACAACACAGTTTTTGTGGATGAAGAAAGGTGACGCCGATATGGTTACTTTTGATCCGAAAATTTCACGGAAAGCTTTTCGCGCACAAAGCTCCCATTATGACCTATAAACCATATAAACATATTTGAGATGCATTTGAGCGAAAACAACACAGTTTTGGTGGATAAACAAAGGTAAAGCCGATATGGTCACTTTTGGTCCGAAAATATCACGGAAAGCTTTTTGCGCACAAAGCTCCCATTATGACTTATAAACCAGATAAACATGTTTGGGACGCATTTGAGCGAAAAAAACACAGTTTTTGTGGATAAAGAATGGTGACGCCGATATGGTCACTTTTGGTCCGAAAATTTCACGGAAAGCTTTTCGCGCACAAAGCTCCCATTATGACCTATAAACCATATAAACATATTTGGGACACATTTGAGCGAAAACAACACAATTTTTGTGGACAAAGAAAGGTGACGCCGATATGGTCACTTTTTGTCCGAAAATCTCACGGAAAGCTTTTCGCGCACAAAGCTCCGATTATGACCTATAAACCATATAAACATGTTTAGGACACATTTGAGTGAAAACAACACAATTTTCGTGGATAAAGAAAGGTGACGCCGATATGGTCATTTTTTGTCCGAAAATATCACGTAAAGCTTTTCGCGCAGAAAGCTCCCATTATGACCTATAAACCATATAAACATGTTTGGGATGCATTTGAGCGAAAACAACACAGTTTTTGTGGATAAAGAAAGGTGACGCCGATATGGTCACTTTTGGTCCTAAAATTTCACGGAAAGCTTTTCGCGCACCAAGCTCCCATTACGACCTATAAACCATATAAACATGTTTGGGACACATTTGAACGAAAACAACACAGTTTTGGTAGATAAACAAAGGTGACGCCGATATGGTCACTTTTGGTCCGAAAATTTCGCGGAAAGCTTTTCGCGCACAAAGCTCCCATTATGACCTATAAACCATATAAACATGTTTGGGACGCATTTGAGCGATAACAACACAGTTTTTGTGTATAAAGAAAGGTGACGCCGATATGGTCACTTATGGTCCGAAAATCTCACGGAAATCATTTCGCGCACAAAGCTCCGATTATGACCTATAAACCATATAAACATGTTTGGGACACATTTTAGCGAAAACAACACAATTTCTGTGGATAAAGAAAGGTGACGCCGATATGGTCACTTTTGTTCCGAAAATTTCACGGAAAGCTTTTCGCGCAGAAAGCTCCCATTATGACCTATAAACCATATAAACATGTTTGGGACACATTTGAGCGAAAACAACACATTTTTTGTCGATAAAGAAAGGTGACGCCGATATGGTCACTTTTGGTCCGAAAATTTCACGGAAAGCCTTTCGCGCACAAAGCTCCCATTATGACCTATAAACCATATAAACATTTTTGGGATACATTTGAGCTAAAACAACACAGTTTTGGTGGATAAACAAAGGTGACAACGATATGGTCACTTTTGGTCCGAAAATTTAACGGAAAGCTTTTCGCGCACAAAGCTCCCATTATGACCTATAAACCATATAAACATGTTTGGGACGCATTTGAGCAAAAATAACACAGTTTTTGTGAATAAAGAAAGGTGAAGCGGATATGGTCACTTTTGGTCGGAAAATTTCGCGGAAAGCTTTTCGCGCACAAAGCTCCCATTATAACCCATAAACCATATAAACATGTTTGGAACACATTTGAGCGAAAACAACACAATTTTTGTGTATCAAGAAAGGTGACGCCGATATGGTCACTTATGGTCCGAAAATCTCACGGAAAGCATTTCGCGCACAAAGTTCCGATTATGACCTATAAACCATATAAACATGTTTGGGACACATTTTAGCGAAAACAACACAATTTCTGTGGATAAAGAAAGGTGACGCCGATATGGTCACTTTTGTTCCGAAAATTTCACGGAAAGCTTTTCGCGCACAAAGCTCCCATTATGACCTATAAACCATATAAACATGTTTGGGACACATTTGACTGAAAACAACACAATTTTTGTGGATAAAGAAAGGTGACGCCGATATGGTCACTTTTGTTCCGAAAATTTCACGGAAACCTTTTCGCGCACAAAGCTCCCATTATGACCTATAAACCATATAAACATGTTTGGGACACATTTGAGCGAAAACAACACAATTTTTGTGGATAAAGAAAGGTGACGCTGATATTGTCACTTTTAGTCCGAAAATTTCACGGAAAGCTTTTCGCACAAAAAGCTCCCATTATGACCAATAAATCATATAAACATGTTTGGGACACATTTGAGCGAAAACAACACAGTTTTGGTGAATAAAGAAAGGTGACGCCGATTTGGTCACTATTGGTTTCAAAATTTCACGGAAAGCTTTTCGCGCAGAAAGCTCCCATTATGACCTATAAACCATATAAACATGTTTGAGACGCATTTGAGCGAAAACAACATAGTTTTGGTGGATAAACAAAGGTGATGCCGATATGGTCACTTTTGGTCCGAAAATTTCACGGAAAGCTTTTCGCGCACAAAGCTCCCATTATGACCTATAAACCATATAAACATGTTTGGGACACATTTCAGCGAAAGCGACACAGTTTTGATGGATAAAGAAAGGTGACGCCGATACGGTCACTTTTGGTCCGAAAATTTCACGGAAAGCTTTTCGCGCACAAAGCTCCCATTATGACCTATAAACCATATAAACATGTTTGGTATACGTTTGAGCTAAAACAACATAGTTTTGGTTGGTAAACAAAGGTGACACCGATATGGTCACTTTTGTCCGAAAATTTCACGGAAAGCTTTTCGCGCACAAAGCTCCCATTATGACCTATAAACCATATAAACATGTTTGGGACACATTTGAGCGAAAACAACACAGTTTTTGTGGATAAAGAAAAGTGACGCCGAAATGGTAACTTTTTGTCCGAAAATTTCACGGAAAGCTTTTCGCGCACAAAGCTCCCATTATGACCTATAAACCATATAAACATAGTTGGGACACATTTGAGCGAAAACAACACAATTTTTGTGGATAAAGAAAGGTGACGCCGATATGGTCACTTTTTGTCCGAAAATCTCACGGAAAGCTTTTCGCGCACAAAGCTCCGATTATGACCTATAAACCATATAAACATGTTTAGGACACATTTGAGCGAAAACAACACAATTTTTGTGGATAAAGAAATATGACGCCGATATGGTCACTTTTTGTCCGAAAATCTCACGGAAAGCTTTTCGTGCACAAAGCTCCCATTATGACCTATAAACCATATAAACATGTTTGGGACACATTTGAGCGAAAACAACACAATTTTTGTGGATAAAGAAAGGTGACGCTGATATTGTCACTTTTAGTCCGAAAATTTCACGGAAAGCTTTTCGCGCACAAAGCTCCCATTATGACCAATAAACCATATAAACATGTTTGGGACACATTTGAGAGAAAACAACACAGTTTTGGTGGATAAAGAAAGGTGACGCCAATTTGGTCACTATTGGTTTGAAAATTTCACGGAAAGCTTTTCGCGCACAAAGCTCCCATTATGACCTATAAACCATATAAACATGTTTGGGACACATTTGAGCGAGAACAACACAGTTTTGGTGGATAAACAAAGGTGACGCCGATATGGTCACTTTTGGTCCGAAAATTTTAGGGAAAGCTTTTCGCGCACAAAGCTGTCATTATGACCTATAAACCATATAAACATGTTTGGGACAAATTTGAGCGAAAACAACACAGTTTTGGTGGATAAACAAAGGTAACACCGATATGGTCACTTTTGGTTCGAAAATTTCACGGAAAGCTTTTCGCCCACAACGCTCCCATTATGACCTATAAACCATATAAACATGTTTGGGACACATTTGAGCAAAAACAACACAGTTTTGGTCGATAAACAAAGGTGACGCCGATATGGTCACTTTTGGTCCTAAAATATCACGGAAAACTTTTCGCGCACAAAGCTCCCATTATGACCTATAAACCATATAAACATTTTGGGACACATTTGAGCGAAAACAATACAGTTTTGTGGATAAAGAAAGGTGAGGCCGATGTGGTCACTTTTTGTCCGAAAATTTCACGGAAAGCTTTTCGCGCACAAAGCTCCCATTATGACCTATAAACCATATAAACATGTTTGGGAGACATTTGAGCAAAAACAACACGGTTTTAGTGGATAAACAAAGGTGACGCCGATATGGTCACTTTTGGTCCGAAAATTTCACGGAAAGCTTTTCGCGCACAAAGCCCCCATTATGACCTATAAACCATATAAACATGTTTGGGAGACATTTGAGCAAAAACAACACGGTTTTAGTGGATAAACAAAGGTGACGCCGATATGGTCACTTTTGGTCCGAAAATTTCACGGAAAGCTTTTCGCGCACAAAGCTCCCATTATGACCTATAAACCATATAAACATGTTTGGGACACATTTGAGCAAAAACAACACAGTTTTGGTGGATAAACAAAGGTGACGCCGATATGGTCACTTTTGGTCCGAAAATTTCACGGAAAGCTTTTCGCGCACAAAGCTCCCATTATGACCTATAAATCATACATACATGTTTAGGAGACATTTGAGCAAAAACAAAACAGTTTTAGTGGATAAACAAAGGTGACGCTGATATGGTCACTTTTGGTCCGAAAATTTCACGGAAAGATTTTCGCGCACAAAGCTCCCATTATGACCTATAAACCATATAAACATGTTTGGGACACATTTGAGCAAAAACAACACAGTTTTGGTGGATAAACAAAGGTGACACCGATATGGTCACTTTTGGTCCGAAAATTTCACGGAAAGCTTTTCACGCACAAAGCTCCCATTATGACCTATAAACCATATAAACATGTTTATGAGACATTTGAGCAAAAACAACACAGTTTTGGTGGATAAACAAAGGTGATGCCGATATGGTCACTTTTGGTCCGAAAATTTCACGGAAAGCTTTTCGCGCACAAAGCTCCCATTATGACCTATAAACCATATAAACATGTTTGGAACGCATTTGAGCGAAAACAACACAGTTTTGGTCGATAATCAAAGGTGACGCCGATATGGTCACTTTTGGTCCTAAAATTTCACAGAAAGCTTTTCGCGCACAAAGCTCCCATTATGACCTATAAACCATATAAACATGTTTGGGACACATTTGAGCGAAAATAATACAGTTTTTGTGGATAAAGAAAGGTGACGCCGATATGGTCACTTTTGGTCCGAAAATTTCACGGAAAGCTTTTCGCGCACAAAGCTCCCATTATGACCTATAAATCATACATACATGTTTAGGAGACATTTGAGCAAAAACAAAACAGTTTTAGTGGATAAACAAAGGTGACGCTGATATGGTCACTTTTGGTCCGAAAATTTCACGGAAAGATTTTCGCGCACAAAGCTCCCATTATGACCTATAAACCATATAAACATGTTTGGGACACATTTGAGCAAAAACAACACAGTTTTGGTGGATAAACAAAGGTGACACCGATATGGTCACTTTTGGTCCGAAAATTTCACGGAAAGCTTTTCGCGCACAAAGCTCCCATTATGACCTATAAACCATATAAACATGTTTGGGACACATTTGAGCAAAAACAACACAGTTTTGGTGGATAAACAAAGGTGACGCCGAAATGGTCACTTTTGGTCCTAAAATTTCACGGAAAGCTTTTCGCGCACAAAGCTCCCATTATGACCTATAAACCATATAAACATTTTTGGGACACATTTGAGCGAAAACAATACAGTTTTTGTGGATAAAGAAAGGTAAGGCCGATGTGGTCACTTTTGGTCCGAAAATTTCACGGAAAGCTTTTCGCGCACAAAGCTCCCATTATGACCTATAAACCATATAAACATGTTTGGGACGCATTTGAGCGAAAACAACACAGTTTTTGTCGATAAAGAAAGGTGACGCCGATATGGTCACTTTTGGTCCGAAAATTTCACGGAAAGCCTTTCGCGCACAAAGCTCCCATTATGACCTATAAACCATATAAACATGTTTGGGACACTTTTGAGAAAAAACAACACAGTTTTGGTGGATAAACAAAGGTGACGCCGATATGGTCACTTTTGGTTCTAAAATTTCACAGAAAGCTTTTCGCGCACAAAGCTCCCATTATGACCTATAAACCATATAAAAATGTTTGGGATACATTTGAGCTAAAACAACACAGTTTTGGTGGATAAACAAAGGTGACACCGATATGGTCAGTTTTGGTCCTAAATTTCATGGAAAGCTTTTCGCGCACAAAGCTCCCATTATGACCTATAAACCATATAAACATGTTTGGGACACATTTGAGCAAAAACAACACAATTTTTGTGGATAAAGAAAGGTGACGCTGATATTGTCACTTTTGGTCCGAAAATTTCACGGAAAGCTTTTCGCGCACAAAGCTCCCATTATGACCTATAAATCATACATACATGTTTAGGAGACATTTGAGCAAAAACAAAACAGTTTTAGTGGATAAACAAAGGTGACGCCGATATGGTCACTTTTGGTCCGAAAATTTCACGGAAAGCTTTTCACGCACAAAGCTCCCATTATGACCTATAAACCATATAAACATGTTTATGAGACATTTGAGCAAAAACAACACAGTTTTGGTGGATAAACAAAGGTGATGCCGATATGGTCACTTTTGGTCCGAAAATTTCACGGAAAGCTTTTCGCGCACAAAGCTCCCATTATGACCTATAAACCATATAAACATGTTTGGAACGCATTTGAGCGAAAACAACACAGTTTTGGTCGATAATCAAAGGTGACGCCGATATGGTCACTTTTGGTCCTAAAATTTCACAGAAAGCTTTTCGCGCACAAAGCTCCCATTATGACCTATAAACCATATAAACATGTTTGGGACACATTTGAGCGAAAATAATACAGTTTTTGTGGATAAAGAAAGATGACGCCGATATGGTCACTTTTGGTCCGAAAATTTCACGGAAAGCTTTTCGCGCACAAAGCTCACATTATGACCTATAAACCAGATAAACATGTTTGGGACGCATTTGAGCGAAAAAAACACAGTTTTTGTGTATAAAGAAAGGTGACGCCGATATGGTCACTATTGGTCCGAAAATTTCACGGAAAGCTTTTCGCGCACAAAGCTCCCATTATGACCTATAAACCATATAAACATGTTTGGGAAACATTTGAGCGAGAACAACACAGTTTTGGTGGATAAACAAAGGTGACGCCGATATGGTCACTTTTGGTCCGAAAATTTTAGGGAAAGCTTTTCGCGCACAAAGCTGTCATTATGACCTATAAACCATATAAACATGTATGGGACAAATTTGAGCGAAAACAACATAGTTTTGGTGGATAAACAAAGGTAACGTCGATAATGTTACTTTTGGTCCGAAAATTTCACGGAAAGCTTTTCGCGCACAACGCTCCCATTATGACCTATAAACCATATAAACATGTTTGGGACATATTTGAGCGAAAACAATACAGTTTTTGTGGATAAAGAAAGGTGACGCCGATATGGTCACTTTTGGTCCGAAAATTTCACGGAAAGCTTTTCACGCACAAAGCTCCCATTATGACCTATAAATCATACATACATGTTTAGGAGACATTTGAGCAAAAACAAAACAGTTATGGTGGATAAACAAAGGTGACGCCGATATGGTCACTTTTGGTCCGAAAATTTCACGGAAAGCTTTTCGCGCACAAAGCTCCCATTATGACCTATAAACCATATAAACATGTTTGGGACACATTTGAGCAAAAACAACACAATTTTTGTGGATAAAGAAAGGTGACGCTGATATTGTCACTTTTGGTCCGAAAATTTCACGGAAAGCTTTTCGCGCACAAAGCTCCCATTATGACCTATAAATCATACATACATGTTTAGGAGACATTTGAGCAAAAACAAAACAGTTTTAGTGGATAAACAAAGGTGACGCCGATATGGTCACTTTTGGTCCGAAAATTTCACGGAAAGCTTTTCACGCACAAAGCTCCCATTATGACCTATAAACCATATAAACATGTTTATGAGACATTTGAGCAAAAACAACACAGTTTTGGTGGATAAACAAAGGTGATGCCGATATGGTCACTTTTGGTCCGAAAATTTCACGGAAAGCTTTTCGCGCACAAAGCTCCCATTATGACCTATAAACCATATAAACATGTTTGGAACGCATTTGAGCGAAAACAACACAGTTTTGGTCGATAATCAAAGGTGACGCCGATATGGTCACTTTTGGTCCTAAAATTTCACAGAAAGCTTTTCGCGCACAAAGCTCCCATTATGACCTATAAACCATATAAACATGTTTGGGACACATTTGAGCGAAAATAATACAGTTTTTGTGGATAAAGAAAGGTGACGCCGATATGGTCACTTTTGGTCCGAAAATTTCACGGAAAGCTTTTCGCGCACAAAGCTCCCATTATGACCTATAAATCATACATACATGTTTAGGAGACATTTGAGCAAAAACAAAAAAGTTTTAGTGGATAAACAAAGGTGACGCCGATATGGTCACTTTTGGTCCGAAAATTTCACGGAAAGCTTTTCGCGCACAAAGCTCCCATTATGACCTATAAACCATATAAACATGTTTGGGACACATTTGAGCAAAAACAACACAGTTTTGGTGGATAAACAAAGGTGACGCCGAAATGGTCACTTTTGGTCCTAAAATTTCACGGAAAGCTTTTCGCGCACAAAGCTCCCATTATGACCTATAAACCATATAAACATTTTTGGGACACATTTGAGCGAAAACAATACAGTTTTTGTGGATAAAGAAAGGTAAGGCCGATGTGGTCACTTTTGGTCCGAAAATTTCACGGAAAGCTTTTCGCGCACAAAGCTCCCATTATGACCTATAAACCATATAAACATGTTTGGGACGCATTTGAGCGAAAACAACACAGTTTTTGTCGATAAAGAAAGGTGACGCCGATATGGTCACTTTTGGTCCGAAAATTTCACGGAAAGCCTTTCGCGCACAAAGCTCCCATTATGACCTATAAACCATATAAACATGTTTGGGACACTTTTGAGAAAAAACAACACAGTTTTGGTGGATAAACAAAGGTGACGCCGATATGGTCACTTTTGGTCCTAAAATTTCACAGAAAGCTTTTCGCGCACAAAGCTCCCATTATGACCTATAAACCATATAAAAATGTTTGGGATACATTTGAGCTAAAACAACACAGTTTTGGTGGATAAACAAAGGTGACACCGATATGGTCAGTTTTGGTCCTAAATTTCATGGAAAGCTTTTCGCGCACAAAGCTCCCATTATGACCTATAAACCATATAAACATGTTTGGGACACATTTGAGGGAAAACAATACAATTTTTGTGGATAAAGAAAGGTGACGCCGATATGGTCACTTTTGGTCCGAAAATATCACGGAAAGCTTTTAGGGCACAAAGCTCACATTATGACCTATAAACCAGATAAACATGTTTGGGACGCATTTGAGCGAAAAAAACACAGTTTTTGTATATAAAGAAAGGTGACGCCGATATGGTCACTATTGGTCCGAAAATTTCACGGAAAGCTTTTCGCGCACAAAGCTCCCATTATGACCTATAAACCATATAAACATGTTTGGGAAACATTTGAGCGAGAACAACACAGTTTTGGTGGATAAACAAAGGTGACGCCGATATGGTCACTTTTGGTCCGAAAATTTTAGGGAAAGCTTTTCGCGCACAAAGCTGTCATTATGACCTATAAACCATATAAACATGTATGGGACAAATTTGAGCGAAAACAACATAGTTTTGGTGGATAAACAAAGGTAACGTCGATAATGTTACTTTTGGTCCGAAAATTTCACGGAAAGCTTTTCGCGCACAACGCTCCCATTATGACCTATAAACCATATAAACATGTTTGGGACATATTTCAGCGAAAACAATACAGTTTTTGTGGATAAAGAAAGGTGACGCCGATATGGTCACTTTTGGTCCGAAAATTTCACGGAAAGCTTTTCACGCACAAAGCTCCCATTATGACCTATAAATCATACATACATGTTTAGGAGACATTTGAGCAAAAACAAAACAGTTATGGTGGATAAACAAAGGTGACGCCGATATGGTCACTTTTGGTCCGAAAATTTCACGGAAAGCTTTTCGCGCACAAAGCTCCCATTATGACCTATAAACCATATAAACATGTTTGGGACACATTTGAGCAAAAACAACACAATTTTTGTGGATAAAGAAAGGTGACGCTGATATTGTCACTTTTGGTCCGAAAATTTCACGGAAAGCTTTTCGCGCACAAAGCTCCCATTATGACCTATAAATCATACATACATGTTTAGGAGACATTTGAGCAAAAACAAAACAGTTTTAGTGGATAAACAAAGGTGACGCCGATATGGTCACTTTTGGTCCTAAAATTTCACGGAAAGCTTTTCGCGCACAAAGCTCCCATTATGACCTATAAACCATATAAACATTATGGGACACATTTGAGCGAAAACAATACAGTTTTGATGGATAAAGAAAGGTGAGGCCGATGTGGTCACTTTTGGTCCGAAAATTTCACGGAAAGCCTTTCGCGCACAAAGCTCCCATTATGACCTATAAACCATATAAACATTTTTGGGATACATTTGAGCTAAAACAACACAGTTTTGGTGGATAAACAAAGGTGACAACGATATGGTCACTTTTGGTCCGAAAATTTAACGGAAAGCTTTTCGCGCACAAAGCTCCCATTATGACCTATAAACCATATAAACATGTTTGGGACGCATTTGAGCAAAAATAACACAGTTTTTGTGGATAAAGAAAGGTGACGCCGATATGGTCACTTATGGTCCGAAAATTTCACGGAAAGCTTTTCGCGCACAAAGCACCCATTATGACCCATAAACCATATAAACATGTTTGGGAGACATTTGAGCGAAAAAAACACAGTTTTTGTGGATAAAGAAAGGTGACGCCGATATGGTTACTTTTGGTCCGAAAATTTCACGGAAAGCTTTTCGCGCACAAAGCTCCCATTATGACCTATAAACCATATAAACATGTTTGGGACACATTAGAGCGAAAACAACACAGTTTTGGTGGATAAACAAAGGTGACGCCGATACGGCCACTTTTGGTCCTAAAATTTCACGGAAAGTTTTTCGCGCACAAAGCTCCCATTATGACCTATAAACCATATAAACATGTTTGGGAGACATTTGAGCAAAAAAACACAGTTTTGGTGGATAAACAAAGGTGATGCCTATATGGTCACTTTTGGTCTGAAAATTTCACGGAAAGCTTTTCGCGTACAAAGCTCCCATTATGACCTATAAACCATATAAACATGTTTGGGACGCATTTGAGCGAAAACAACACAGTTTTTGTGGATAAAGAAAGGTGACGCCGATATGGTCACTTTTGGTCCGAAAATTTCACGGAAATCTTTTCGTGCACAAAGCTCCCATTATGACCTATAAACCATATAAACATGTTTGAGAAATATTTGAGCGAAAACAACACAGTTTTGGTGGATAAACAAAGGTGACGTCGATATGGTCACTTTTGGTCCGAAAATTTCACGGAAAGCTTTTCGCGCACAAAGCTCCCATTATGACCTATAAACAATATAAACATTTTTGGGACACATTTGAGCGAAAACAATACAGTTTTTGTGGATAAAAAAAGGTGAGGCCGATATGGTCACTTTTGGTCCGAAAATTTCACGGAAAGCTTTTCCGCACAAAGCTCCCATTATGACCTATAAACCATATAAACATGTTTGGGAGACATTTGAGCAAAAACAACACTGTTTTGGTGGATAAACAAAGGTGACACCGATATGGTCACTTTTAGTCCGAAAATTTCACGGAAAGTTTTCGCGCACAAAGCTCCCATTATGACCTATAAACCATATAAACATTTTTGGGACACATTTGAGCGAAAACAACACAGTTTTTGTGGATAAAGAAAGGTGACGCCGATATGGTCACTTTTGGTCCGAAAATTTCACGGAAAGCTTTTCGTTTACAAAGCTCCCATTATGACCTATAAACCATATAAACATGTTTGGGATGCATTTGAGCGAAAACAACACAGTTTCTGTGGATAAAGAAAGGTGACGCCGATATGGTCACTTTTGGTCCGAAAATTTCACAGAAAGCTTTTCGTGCACAAAGCTCCCATTATGACCTATAAACCATATAAACATGTTTGGGAAACATTTGAGCGAAAACAACACAGTTTTGGTCGATAAACAAAGGTGACGCCGATATGGTCACTTTTGGTCCTAAAATTTCACGGAAAGCTTTTCGCGCACAAAGCTCCCATTATGACCTATAAACCATATAAACATGTTTGGGACACATTTGAGCGAAAACAACACAGTTGTTGTGGATAAAGAAAGGTGACACCGATATGGTCACTTTTGGTCCGAAAATTTCACGGAAAGCTTTTCGTGCACAAAGCTCCCATTATGACCTATAAACCATATAAACATGTTTGGGAAACATTTGAGCTAAAACAACCTAGTTTTGGTGGATAAACAAAGGTGACACCGATATGGTCACTTTTGGTCCTAAAATTTCACGGAATGCTTTTCGCGCACAAAGCTCACATTATGACCTATACACCATATAAACACGTTTGGGACACATTTGAGCGAAAACCACACAGTTTTTGTGGATAAAGAAGGTGACGCCGATATGGTCACTTTTGGTCCGAAAATATCACGGAAAGCTTTTTGCGCACAAAGCTACCATTATGACCTATAAACCAGATAAACATGTTTGGGAAACATTTGAGCGAAAACAATACAGTTTTTGTGGATAAAGAAATGTGACGCCGATATGGTCACTTTTGGTCCTAAAATTTCACGGAAAGCTTTTCGCGCACAAAGCTCCCATTATGACCTATAAACCGTATAAACATTTTTGGGACACATTTGAGCGAAAACAATACAGTTTTTGTGGATAAAGAAAGGTGAGGCCGATGTGGTCACTTTTGGTCCGAAAATTTCACGGAAAGCTTTTCGCGCACAAAGCTCCCATTATGACCTATAAACCATATAAACATGTTTGGGACGCATTTGAGTAAAAACAAAATAGTTTTGGTGGATAAACAAAGGTGACGCCGATATGGTCACTTTTGGTCCGAAAATTTCACGGAAAGCTTTTCGCGCACAAAGCTCCCATTATGACCTATAAACCATATAAACATGTTTGGGACACATTTGAGCAAAAACGACACAGTTTTGGTGGATAAACAAAGGTGACGCCGATATGGTCACTTTTGGTCCTAAAATTTCACGGAAAGATTTTTGCGCACAAAGCTCCCATTATGACCTATAAACCATATAAACATTTTTGGGACACATTTGAGCGAAAACAATACAGTTTTTGTGGATAAAGAAATGTGACGCCGATATGGTCACTTTTGGTCCGAAAATTTCACGGAAAGCTTTTCGCGCACAAAGCTCCCATTATGACCTATAAACCATATAAACATGTTTGGGACGCATTTGAGCGAAAACAACACATTTTTTGTCGATAAAGAAAGGTGACGCCAATATGGTCACTTTTGGTCCGAAAATTTCACGGAAAGCCTTTCGCGCACAAAGCTCCCATTATGACCTATAAACCATATAAACATTTTTGGGATACATTTGAGCTAAAACAACACAGTTTTGGTGGATAAACAAAGGTGACAACGATATGGTCACTTTTGGTCCGAAAATTTAACGGAAAGCTTTTCGCGCACAAAGCTCCCATTATGACCTATAAACCATATAAACATGTTTGGGACGCATTTGAGCAAAAATAACACAGTTTTTGTGGATAAAGAAAGGTGACGCCGATATGGTCACTTTTGGTCCGAAAATTTCACGGAAAGATTTTCGCGCACAAAGCTCCCATTATGACCTATAAATCATACATACATGTTTAGGAGACATTTGAGCAAAAACAAAACAGTTTTAGTGGATAAACAAAGGTGACGCTGATATGGTCACTTTTGGTCCGAAAATTTCACGGAAAGATTTTTGCGCACAAAGCTCCCATTATGACCTATAAACCATATAAACATGTTTGGGACACATTTGAGCAAAAACAACACAGTTTTGGTGGATAAACAAAGGTGACACCGATATGGTCACTTTTGGTCCGAAAATTTCACGGAAAGCTTTTCACGCACAAAGCTCCCATTATGACCTATAAACCATATAAACATGTTTATGAGACATTTGAGCAAAAACAACACAGTTTTGGTGGATAAACAAAGGTGATGCCGATATGGTCACTTTTGGTCCGAAAATTTCACGGAAAGCTTTTCGCGCACAAAGCTCCCATTATGACCTATAAACCATATAAACATGTTTGGAACGCATTTGAGCGAAAACAACACAGTTTTGGTCGATAATCAAAGGTGACGCCGATATGGTCACTTTTGGTCCTAAAATTTCACAGAAAGCTTTTCGCGCACAAAGCTCCCATTATGACCTATAAACCATATAAACATGTTTGGGACACATTTGAGCGAAAATAATACAGTTTTTGTGGATAAAGAAAGGTGACGCCGATATGGTCACTTTTGGTCCGAAAATTTCACGGAAAGCTTTTCGCGCACAAAGCTCCCATTATGACCTATAAATCATACATACATGTTTAGGAGACATTTGAGCAAAAACAAAAAAGTTTTAGTGGATAAACAAAGGTGACGCCGATATGGTCACTTTTGGTCCGAAAATTTCACGGAAAGCTTTTCGCGCACAAAGCTCCCATTATGACCTATAAACCATATAAACATGTTTGGGACACATTTGAGCAAAAACAACACAGTTTTGGTGGATAAACAAAGGTGACGCCGAAATGGTCACTTTTGGTCCTAAAATTTCACGGAAAGCTTTTCGCGCACAAAGCTCCCATTATGACCTATAAACCATATAAACATTTTTGGGACACATTTGAGCGAAAACAATACAGTTTTTGTGGATATAGAAAGGTAAGGCCGATGTGGTCACTTTTGGTCCGAAAATTTCACGGAAAGCTTTTCGTGCACAAAGCTCCCATTATGACCTATAAACCATATAAACATGTTTGGGACGCATTTGAGCGAAAACAACACAGTTTTTGTCGATAAAGAAAGGTGACGCCGATATGGTCACTTTTGGTCCGAAAATTTCACGGAAAGCCTTTCGCGCACAAAGCTCCCATTATGACCTATAAACCATATAAACATGTTTGGGACACTTTTGAGAAAAAACAACACAGTTTTGGTGGATAAACAAAGGTGACGCCGATATGGTCACTTTTGGTCCTAAAATTTCACAGAAAGCTTTTCGCGCACAAAGCTCCCATTATGACCTATAAACCATATAAAAATGTTTGGGATACATTTGAGCTAAAACAACACAGTTTTGGTGGATAAACAAAGGTGACACCGATATGGTCAGTTTTGGTCCTAAATTTCATGGAAAGCTTTTCGCGCACAAAGCTCCCATTATGACCTATAAACCATATAAACATGTTTGGGACACATTTGAGGGAAAACAATACAATTTTTGTGGATAAAGAAAGGTGACGCCGATATGGTCACTTTTGGTCCGAAAATATCACGGAAAGCTTTTAGGGCACAAAGCTCACATTATGACCTATAAACCAGATAAACATGTTTGGGACGCATTTGAGCGAAAAAAACACAGTTTTTGTGTATAAAGAAAGGTGACGCCGATATGGTCACTATTGGTCCGAAAATTTCACGGAAAGCTTTTCGCGCACAAAGCTCCCATTATGACCTATAAACCATATAAACATGTTTGGGAAACATTTGAGCGAGAACAACACAGTTTTGGTGGATAAACAAAGGTGACGCCGATATGGTCACTTTTGGTCCGAAAATTTTAGGGAAAGCTTTTCGCGCACAAAGCTGTCATTATGACCTATAAACCATATAAACATGTATGGGACAAATTTGAGCGAAAACAACATAGTTTTGGTGGATAAACAAAGGTAACGTCGATAATGTTACTTTTGGTCCGAAAATTTCACGGAAAGCTTTTCGCGCACAACGCTCCCATTATGACCTATAAACCATATAAACATGTTTGGGACACATTTGAGCGAAAACAATACAGTTTTTGTGGATAAAGAAAGGTGACGCCGATATGGTCACTTTTGGTCCGAAAATTTCACGGAAAGCTTTTCACGCACAAAGCTCCCATTATGACCTATAAATCATACATACATGTTTAGGAGACATTTGAGCAAAAACAAAACAGTTTTGGTGGATAAACAAAGGTGACGCCGATATGGTCACTTTTGGTCCGAAAATTTCACGGAAAGCTTTTCGCGCATAAAGCTCCCATTATGACCTATAAACCATATAAACATGTTTGGGACACATTTGAGCAAAAACAACACAATTTTTGTGGATAAAGAAAGGTGACGCTGATATTGTCACTTTTGGTCCGAAAATTTCACGGAAAGCTTTTCGCGCACAAAGCTCCCATTATGACCTATAAACCATATAAACATGTTTGGGACACATTTGAGCAAAAACAAAACAGTTTTAGTGGATAAACAAAGGTGACGCCGATATGGTCACTTTTGGTCCTAAAATTTCACGGAAAGCTTTTCGCGCACAAAGCTCCCATTATGACCTATAAACCATATAAACATTATGGGACACATTTGAGCGAAAACAATACAGTTTTGATGGATAAAGAAAGGTGAGGCCGATGTGGTCACTTTTGGTCCGAAAATTTCACGGAAAGCCTTTCGCGCACAAAGCTCCCATTATGACCTATAAACCATATAAACATTTTTGGGATACATTTGAGCTAAAACAACACAGTTTTGGTGGATAAACAAAGGTGACAACGATATGGTCACTTTTGGTCCGAAAATTTAACGGAAAGCTTTTCGCGCACAAAGCTCCCATTATGACCTATAAACCATATAAACATGTTTGGGACGCATTTGAGCAAAAATAACACAGTTTTTGTGGATAAAGAAAGGTGACGCCGATATGGTCACTTATGGTCCGAAAATTTCACGGAAAGCTTTTCGCGCACAAAGCACCCATTATGACCCATAAACCATATAAACATGTTTGGGAGACATTTGAGCGAAAAAAACACAGTTTTTGTGGATAAAGAAAGGTGACGCCGATATGGTTACTTTTGGTCCGAAAATTTCACGGAAAGCTTTTCGCGCACAAAGCTCCCATTATGACCTATAAACCATATAAACATGTTTGGGACACATTAGAGCGAAAACAACACAGTTTTGGTGGATAAACAAAGGTGACGCCGATACGGCCACTTTTGGTCCTAAAATTTCACGGAAAGTTTTTCGCGCACAAAGCTCCCATTATGACCTATAAACCATATAAACATGTTTGGGAGACATTTGAGCAAAAAAAACACAGTTTTGGTGGATAAACAAAGGTGATGCCTATATGGTCACTTTTGGTCTGAAAATTTCACGGAAAGCTTTTCGCGTACAAAGCTCCCATTATGACCTATAAACCATATAAACATGTTTGGGACGCATTTGAGCGAAAACAACACAGTTTTTGTGGATAAAGAAAGGTGACGCCGATATGGTCACTTTTGGTCCGAAAATTTCACGGAAATCTTTTCGTGCACAAAGCTCCCATTATGACCTATAAACCATATAAACATGTTTGAGAAATATTTGAGCGAAAACAACACAGTTTTGGTGGATAAACAAAGGTGACGTCGATATGGTCACTTTTGGTCCGAAAATTTCACGGAAAGCTTTTCGCGCACAAAGCTCCCATTATGACCTATAAACAATATAAACATTTTTGGGACACATTTGAGCGAAAACAATACAGTTTTTGTGGATAAAAAAAGGTGAGGCCGATATGGTCACTTTTGGTCCGAAAATTTCACGGAAAGCTTTTCCGCACAAAGCTCCCATTATGACCTATAAACCATATAAACATGTTTGGGAGACATTTGAGCAAAAACAACACTGTTTTGGTGGATAAACAAAGGTGACACCGATATGGTCACTTTTAGTCCGAAAATTTCACGGAAAGTTTTCGCGCACAAAGCTCCCATTATGACCTATAAACCATATAAACATTTTTGGGACACATTTGAGCGAAAACAACACAGTTTTTGTGGATAAAGAAAGGTGACGCCGATATGGTCACTTTTGGTCCGAAAATTTCACGGAAAGCTTTTCGTTTACAAAGCTCCCATTATGACCTATAAACCATATAAACATGTTTGGGATGCATTTGAGCGAAAACAACACAGTTTCTGTGGATAAAGAAAGGTGACGCCGATATGGTCACTTTTGGTCCGAAAATTTCACAGAAAGCTTTTCGTGCACAAAGCTCCCATTATGACCTATAAACCATATAAACATGTTTGGGAAACATTTGAGCGAAAACAACACAGTTTTGGTCGATAAACAAAGGTGACGCCGATATGGTCACTTTTGGTCCTAAAATTTCACGGAAAGCTTTTCGCGCAGAAAGCTCCCATTATGACCTATAAACCATATAAACATGTTTGGGACACATTTGAGCGAAAACAACACAGTTGTTGTGGATAAAGAAAGGTGACACCGATATGGTCACTTTTGGTCCGAAAATTTCACGGAAAGCTTTTCGTGCACAAAGCTCCCATTATGACCTATAAACCATATAAACATGTTTGGGAAACATTTGAGCTAAAACAACCTAGTTTTGGTGGATAAACAAAGGTGACACCGATATGGTCACTTTTGGTCCTAAAATTTCACGGAATGCTTTTCGCGCACAAAGCTCACATTATGACCTATACACCATATAAACACGTTTGGGACACATTTGAGCGAAAACCACACAGTTTTTGTGGATAAAGAAGGTGACGCCGATATGGTCACTTTTGGTCCGAAAATATCACGGAAAGCTTTTTGCGCACAAAGCTACCATTATGACCTATAAACCAGATAAACATGTTTGGGAAACATTTGAGCGAAAACAATACAGTTTTTGTGGATAAAGAAATGTGACGCCGATATGGTCACTTTTGGTCCTAAAATTTCACGGAAAGCTTTTCGCGCACAAAGCTCCCATTATGACCTATAAACCGTATAAACATTTTTGGGACACATTTGAGCGAAAACAATACAGTTTTTGTGGATAAAGAAAGGTGAGGCCGATGTGGTCACTTTTGGTCCGAAAATTTCACGGAAAGCTTTTCGCGCACAAAGCTCCCATTATGACCTATAAACCATATAAACATGTTTGGGACGCATTTGAGTAAAAACAAAATAGTTTTGGTGGATAAACAAAGGTGACGCCGATATGGTCACTTTTGGTCCGAAAATTTCACGGAAAGCTTTTCGCGCACAAAGCTCCCATTATGACCTATAAACCATATAAACATGTTTGGGACACATTTGAGCAAAAACGACACAGTTTTGGTGGATAAACAAAGGTGACGCCGATATGGTCACTTTTGGTCCTAAAATTTCACGGAAAGATTTTTGCGCACAAAGCTCCCATTATGACCTATAAACCATATAAACATTTTTGGGACACATTTGAGCGAAAACAATACAGTTTTTGTGGATAAAGAAATGTGACGCCGATATGGTCACTTTTGGTCCGAAAATTTCACGGAAAGCTTTTCGCGCACAAAGCTCCCATTATGACCTATAAACCATATAAACATGTTTGGGACGCATTTGAGCGAAAACAACACATTTTTTGTCGATAAAGAAAGGTGACGCCAATATGGTCACTTTTGGTCCGAAAATTTCACGGAAAGCCTTTCGCGCACAAAGCTCCCATTATGACCTATAAACCATATAAACATTTTTGGGATACATTTGAGCTAAAACAACACAGTTTTGGTGGATAAACAAAGGTGACAACGATATGGTCACTTTTGGTCCGAAAATTTAACGGAAAGCTTTTCGCGCACAAAGCTCCCATTATGACCTATAAACCATATAAACATGTTTGGGACGCATTTGAGCAAAAATAACACAGTTTTTGTGGATAAAGAAAGGTGACGCCGATATGGTCACTTATGGTCCGAAAATTTCACGGAAAGCTTTTCGCGCACAAAGCACCCATTATGACCCATAAACCATATAAACATGTTTGAGAGACATTTGAGCGAAAAAAACACAGTTTTTGTGGATAAAGAAAGGTGACGCCGATATGGTTACTTTTGGTCCGAAAATTTCACGGAAAGCTTTTCGCGCACAAAGCTCCCATTATGACCTATATACCATATAAACATGTTTGGGAGACATTTGAGCAAAAAAACACAGTTTTGGTGGATAAACAAAGGTGATGCCTATATGGTCACTTTTGGTCTGAAAATTTCACGGAAAGCTTTTCGCGTACAAAGCTCCCATTATGACCTATAAACCATATAAACATGTTTGGGACGCATTTGAGCGAAAACAACACAGTTTTTGTGGATAAAGAAAGGTGACGCCGATATGGTCACTTTTGGTCCGAAAATTTCACGGAAATCTTTTCGTGCACAAAGCTCCCATTATGACCTATAAACCATATAAACATGTTTGAGAAATATTTGAGCGAAAACAACACAGTTTTGGTGGATAAACAAAGGTGACGTCGATATGGTCACTTTTGGTCCGAAAATTTCACGGAAAGCTTTTCGCGCAAAAAGCTCCCATTATGACCTATAAACAATATAAACATTTTTGGGACACATTTGAGCGAAAACAATACAGTTTTTGTGGATAAAAAAAGGTGAGGCCGATATGGTCACTTTTGGTCCGAAAATTTCACGGAAAGCTTTTCCGCACAAAGCTCCCATTATGACCTATAAACCATATAAACATGTTTGAGAGACATTTGAGCAAAAACAACACAGTTTTGGTGGATAAACAAAGGTGACACCGATATGGTCACTTTTAGTCCGAAAATTTCACGGAACGTTTTCGCGCACAAAGCTCCCATTATGACCTATAAACCATATAAACATTTTTGGGACACATTTGAGCGAAAACAACACAGTTTTTGTGGATAAAGAAAGGTGAAGCCGATATGGTCACTTTTGGTCCGAAAATTTCACGGAAAGCTTTTCGTTTACAAAGCTCCCATTATGACCTATAAACCATATAAACATGTTTGGGATGCATTTGAGCGAAAACAACACAGTTTCTGTGGATAAAGAAAGGTGACGCCGATATGGTCACTTTTGGTCCGAAAATTTCACGGAAAGCTTTTCGTGCACAAAGCTCCCATTATGACCTATAAACCATATAAACATGTTTGGGAAACATTTGAGCGAAAACAACACAGTTTTGGTCGATAAACAAAGGTGACGCCGATATGGTCACTTTTGGTCCTAAAATTTCACGGAAAGCTTTTCGCGCACAAAGCTCCCATTATGACCTATAAACCATATAAACTTGTTTGGGACACATTTGAGCGAAAACAACACAGTTGTTGTGGATAAAGAAAGGTGACACCGATATGGTCACTTTTGGTCCGAAAATTTCACGGAAAGCTTTTCGTGCACAAAGCTCCCATTATGACCTATAAACCATATAAACATGTTTGGGACACATTTGAGCAAAAACAACCTAGTTTTGGTGGATAAACAAAGGTGACACCGATATGGTCACTTTTGGTCCTAAAATTTCACGGAATGCTTTTCGCGCACAAAGCTCCTATTATGACCTATAAACATTATAAACATTTTTGGGACACATTGAGCGTAAACAATACAGTTTTTGTGGAGAAAAAAAGGTGAGGCCGATATGGTCACTTTTGGTCCGAAAATTTCACGGAAAGCTTTTCGCGCACAAAGCTCCCATTATGAGCTATAAACCATATAAACATGTTTGGAAGACATTTGAGCAAAAACAACACAGTTTTGGTGGATAAACAAAGGTGACGCCGATATGGTCACTTTTGGACCGAAAATTTCACGGAAAGCTTTTCGCGCACAAAGCTCACATTATGACCTATAAACAATATAAACATGTTTGGCACGCATTTGAGCGAAAACAACACAGTTTTTGTGGATAAAAAAAGGTGACGCCGATATGGTCACTTTTGGACCGAAAATTTCACGGAAAGCTTTTCGCGCACAAAGCTCCCATTATGACCTATAAATCATACATACATGTTTAGGAGACATTTGAGCAAAAATAAAACAGTTTTAGTGGATAAACAAAGGTGACGCCGATATGGTCACTTTTGGTCCGAAAATTTCACGGAAAGCTTTTCGCGCACAAAGCTCCCATTATGACCTATAAACCATATAAAAATGTTTGGGACACATTTGAGCAAAATCAACACAGTTTTGGTGGATAAACAAAGGTGACGCCGATATGGTCACTTTTGGTCCTAAAATTTCACGGAAAACTTTTCACGCACAAAGCTCCCATTATGACCTATAAACCATATAAACATTATGGGACACATTTGAGCGAAAACAATACAGTTTTTGTGGATAAAGAAAGGTAACGCCGATATGGTCACTTTTGGTCCGAAAATTTCACGGAAAGCTTTTCCCGCACAAAGCTCACATTATGACCTATAAACCATATAAACATGTTTGGGACACATTTGAGCAAAAACAACACAGTTTTGGTCGATAAACAAAGGTGACGCCGATATGGTCACTTTTGGTCCTAAAATTTCACGGAAAGCTTTTCGCGCACAAAGCTCCCATTATGACCTATAAACCATATAAACATGTTTGGGACACATTTGAGCGAAAACAATACAGTTTTTGTGGATAAAAAAAGGTGACGCCGATGTGGTCACTTTTGGTCTGAAAATTTCACGGAAAGCTTTTCGCTCACAAAGCTCCCATTATGACCTATAAACCATATAAACATGTTTGGGACACATTTGAGCAAAAACAACACAGTTTTGGTGGATAAACAAAGGTGACGCCGATATGGTCACTTTTGGTCCTAAAATTTCACGGAAAGCTTTTCGCGCACAAAGCTCCCATTATGACCTATAAACCATATAAACATTTTTGGAACACATTTGAGCGAAAACAATACAGTTTTTGTGGATAAAGAAAGGTGAGGCCGATACGGTCACTTTTGGTCCGAAAATTTCACGGAAAGCTTTTCGCGCACAAAGCACCCATTATGACCCATAAACCATATAAACATGTTTGGGACGCATTTGAGCGAAAACAACACAGTTTTTGTGGATAAAGAAAGGTGACGCCGATATGGTCACTATTGGTCTGAAAATTTCACGGAAAGATTTTCGCGCACAAAGCTCCCATTATGACCTATAAACCATATAAACATGGTTGGGAAACATTTGAGCGAGAACAACACAGTTTTGGTGGATAAACAAAGGTAACGCCGATATGGTCACTTTTGGTCCGAAAATTTCATGGAAAGCTTTTCGCGCACAAAGCTCACATTATGACCTATAAACCATATAAACATGTTTGGGACACATTTGAGCAAAAACAACACAGTTTTGGTCGATAAACATAGGTGACGCCGATATGGTCACTTTTTGTCATAAAATTTCACGGAAAGTTTTTCGCGCACAAAGCTCCCATTTTGACCTATAAACCATATAAACATGTTTGGGACACATTTGAGCGAAAACAATACAGTTTTTGTGGATAAAAAAAGGTGACGCCGATGTGGTCACTTTTGGTCTGAAAATTTCACGGAAAGCTTTTCGCGCACAAAGCTCCCGTTATGACCTATAAACCATACATACATGTTTGGGAGACATTTGAACAAAAACAAAACAGTTTTGGTGGATAAACAAAGGTGACGCCGATATGGTCACTTTTGGTCCGAAAATTTCACGGAAATCTTTTTGCGCACAAAGCTCCCATTATGACCTATAAACCATTTAACATGTTTGGGCAGCATTTGAGCGAAAACAACACAGTTTTTGTGGATAAAGAAAGGTGACGCCGATATGGTCACTTTTGGTCCGAAAATTTAATGGAAAGCTTTTCGCGCACAAAGCTCCCATTATGACCTATAAACCATATAAACATGTTTGGGACACATTAGAGCGAAAACAACACAGTTTGGTGGATAAACAAAGGTGACTCCGATATGGTCACTTTTGGTCCGAAAATTTAACGAAAAGCTTTTCGCGCACAAAGCTCCCATTATGACCTATAACCCATATAAACATGTTTGGGACGCATTTGAGCGAAAACAACACAGTTTTTGTGGATAAAGAAAGGTGACGCCGATATGGTCACTTTTGGTCCGAAAATATCACGGAAAGCTTTTCGCGCACAAAGCTCTCATTATGACCTATAAACCATATAAACATGTTTGGGACGCATTTGAGCGAAAACAACACAGTTTTTGTGGATAAAGAAAGGTGACGCCGATATGGTCAGTTTTGGTCCGAAAATTTCACGGAAAGCTTTTCGCGCACAAAGCTCCCATTATGACCTATAAACCATATAAACATGTTTGGGACGCATTTGAGCGAAAACAACACAGTTTTTGTGGATAAAGAAAGGTGACGCCGATATGGTCACTATTGGTCTGAAAATTTCACGGAAAGCTTTTTGCGCACAAAGCTCCCATTATGACCTATAAACCATATAAACATGGTTGGGAAACATTTGAGCGAGAACAACACAGTTTTGGTGGATAAACAAAGGTGACGCCGATATGGTCACTTTTGGTCCGAAAATTTCATGGAAAGCTTTTCGCGCATAAAGCTGCCATTATGACCTATAAACCATATAAACATGTTTGGGACACATTTGAGCGAAAACAACACAGTTTTGGTGGATAAACAAAGGTAACGCCGATATGGTCACTTTTGGTCCGAAAATTTCACGGAAAGCATTTCGCGCACAAAGCTCACATTATGACCTATAAACCATATATACATGTTTGGGACACATTTGAGCAAAAACAACACAGTTTTGGTCGATAAACAAAGGTGACGCCGATACGGTCACTTTTGGTCCTAAAATTTCACTGAAAGCTTTTCGCGCACAAAGCTCCCATTATGACCTATAAACCATATAAACATTTTTGGGACACATTTGAGCGAAAACAATACAGTTTTTGTGGATAAAGAAAGGTGAGGCCGATATGGTCACTTTTGGTCCGAAAATTTCACGGAAAGCTTTTCGCGCACAAAGCTCACATTATGACCTATAAACCATATAAACATGTTTGGGACACATTTGAGCAAAAACAACACAGTTTTGGTCGATAAACATAGGTGACGCCGATATGGTCACTTTTGGTCATAAAATTTCACGGAAAGTTTTTCGCGCACAAAGCTCCCATTATGACCTATAAACCATATAAACATGTTTGGGACACATTTGAGCGAAAACAATACAGTTTTTGTGGATAAAAAAAGGTGACGCCGATATGGTCACTTTTGGTCCGAAAATTTCACGGAAAGCTTTTCGCGCACAAAGCTCCCATTATGACCTATAAACCATATAAACATGTTTGGGACACATTTGAGCAAAAACAACGCAGTTTTGGTGGATAAACAAAGGTGACGACGATACGGTCACTTTTGGTCCGAAAATTTCACGGAAAGCTTTTCGCGCACAAAGCTCCCATTATGACCTATAAACCATATAAACATGTTTGGGACACATTAGAGAGAAAACAACACAGTTTGGTGGATAAACAAAGGTGACTCCGATATGGTCACTTTTGGCCCGAAAATTTCACGGAAAGCTTTTCGCGCACAAAGCTCCCATTATGACCTATAAACCATATAAACATGTTTGGGACGCATTTGAGCGAAAACAACACAGTTTTTGTGGATAAAGAAAGGTGACGCCGATATGGTCACTTTTGGTCCGAAAATATCACGGAAAGCTTTTCGCGCACAAAGCTCCCATTATGACCTATAAACCATATAAACATGTTTGGGACGCATTTGAGCGAAAACAACACAGTTTTTGTGGATAAAGAAAGGTGACGCCGATATGGTCAGTTTTGGTCCGAAAATTTCACGGAAAGCTTTTCGCGCACAAAGCTCCCATTATGACCTATAAACCATATAAACATGTTTGGGACACATTTGAGCAAAAACAACACAGTTTTGGTGGATAAACAAAGGTGACGCCGATATGGTCACTTTTGTTCCGAAAATTTCACGGAAAGTTTTTCGCGCACAAAGCTCCCATTATGACCTATAAACCATATAAACATGTTTGGGACACATTTGAGCAAAAACAACACAGTTTTGGTGGATAAACAAAGGTGACGCCGATATGGTCACTTTTGGTCCGAAAATTTCACGGAAAGTTTTTCGCGCACAAAGCTCACATTATGACCTATAAACCATATAAACATGTTTGGGACACATTTGAGCGAAAACAACACAGTTTTGGTCGATAAACAAAGGTGACGCCGATATGGTCACTTTTGGTCATAAAATTTCACGGAAAGTTTTTCGCGCACAAAGCTCCCATTATGACCTATAAACCATATAAACATGTTTGGGACGCATTTGAGCAAAAACAACACAGTTTTGGTCGATAAACAAAGGTGACGCCGATATGGTCACTTTTGGTCTGAAAATCTCACGGAAAGCTTTTCGCGCACAAAGCTCCCATTATGACCTATAAACCATACATACACGTTTGGGAGACATTTGAAAAAAAACAATACAGTTTTGGTGGATAAACAAAGGTGACGCCGATGTGGTCACTTTTGGTTCGAAAATTTCACGGAAAGCTTTTCGCGCACAAAGCTCCCGTTATGACCTATAAACCATACATACATGTTTGGGACACATTTGAGCAAAAACAACACAGTTTTGGTGGATAAACAAAGGTGACGCCGATACGGTCACTTATGGTCCTAAAATTTCACGGAAAGCTTTTCGCGTACAAAGCTCCCTTTATGACCTATAAACCATATAAACATTTTTGGGACACATTTGAGCGAAAACAACACAGTTTTGGTGGATAAAAAAAGGTGACGTCGATATGGTCACTTTTGGTCCAAAAATTTCACGGAAAGCTTTTCGCGCACAAAGCTCACATTATGACCTATAAACCATATAAACATGTTTGGGACACATTTGAGCAAAAACAACACAGTTTTGGTGGATAAACAAAGGTGACGCCGATATGGTCACTTTTGGTCCTAAAATTTCACGGAAAGCTTTTCGCGCACAAAGCTCTCATTATGACCTATAAACCATATAAACATTTTTGGGACACATTTAGCGAAAACAATACAGTTTTTGTGGTTAAAAAAAGGTGAGGCCGATATTGGTCACTTTTGGTTCGAAAATTTCACGGAAAGCTTTTCGCGCACAAAGCTCCCATTATGACCTATAAACCATATAAACATGTTTGGGACACATTTGACCAAAAACAACACAGTTTTGGTGGATAAACAAAGGTGACGCCGATATGGTCACTTTTGGTCCGAAAATTTCACGGAAAGCTTTTCGCGCACAAAGCTCCCATTATGACCTATAAACAATATAAACATGTTTGGGACGCATTTGTGCGAAAACAACACAGTTTTTGTGGATAAAAAAAGGTGACGCCAATATGGTCACTTTTGGTCCGAAAATTTCACGGAAAGCTTTTCGCGCACAAAGCTCACATTATGACCTATAAACCATATAAACATGTTTGGGACACATTTGAGCAAAAACAACGCAGTTTTGGTGGATAAACAAAGGTGACGCCGATACGGTCACTTTTGGTCCGAAAATTTCACGGAAAGCTTTTCGCGCACAAAGCTCCCATTATGACCTATAAACCATATAAACATGTTTTGGACACATTAGAGCGAAAACAACACAGTTTGGTGGATAAACAAAGGTGACTCCGATATGGTCACTTTTGGTCCGAAAATTTCACGGAATGTTTTTCGCGCACAAAGCTCCCATTATGACCTATAAACCATATAAACATGTTTGGGACGCATTTGAGCGAAAACAACACAGTTTTTGTGGATAAAGAAAGGTGACGCCGATATGGTCACTTTTGGTCCGAAAATATCACGGAAAGCTTTTCGCGCACAAAGCTCCCATTATGACCTATAAACCATATAAACATGTTTGGGACGCATTTGAGCGAAAACAACACAGTTTTTGTGGATAAAGAAAGGTGACGCCGATATGGTCAGTTTTGGTCCGAAAATTTCACGGAAAGCTTTTCGCGCACAAAGCTCCCATTATGACCTATAAACCATATAAACATGTTTGGGACACATTTGAGCAAAAACAACACAGTTTTGGTGGATAAACAAAGGTGACGCCGATATGGTCACTTTTGGTCCGAAAATTTCACGGAAAGTTTTTCGCGCACAAAGCTCCCATTATGACCTATAAACCATATAAACATGTTTGGGACGCATTTGAGCGAAAACAACACAGTTTTTGTGGATAAAGAAAGGTGACGCCGATATGGTCACTATTGGTCCGAAAATTTCACGGAAAGCTTTTCGCGCACAAAGCTCCCATTATGACCTATAAACCATATAAACATGGTTGGGAAACATTTGAGCGAGAACAACACAGTTTTGGTGGATAAACAAAGGTGACGCCGATATGGTCACTTTTGGTCCGAAAATTTCATGGAAAGCTTTTCGCGCATAAAGCTGCCATTATGACCTATAAACCATATAAACATGTTTGGGACACATTTGAGCGAAAACAACACAGTTTTGGTGGATAAACAAAGGTAACGCCGATATGGTCACTTTTGGTCCGAAAATTTCACGGAAAGCTTTTCGCGCATAAAGCTCACATTATGACCTATAAACCATATATACATGTTTGGGACACATTTGAGCAAAAATAACACAGTTTTGGTCGATAAACAAAGGTGACGCCGATATGGTCACTTTTGGTCAAAAAATTTCACGGAAAGTTTTTCGCGCACAAAGCTCCCATTATGACCTATAAACCATATAAACATGTTTGGGAAACATTTGAGCGAAAACAATACAGTTTTTGTGGATAAAAAAAGGTGACGCCGATGTGGTCACTTTTGGTCTGAAAATTTCACGGAAAGCTTTTCGCGCACAAAGCTCCCGTTATGACCTATAAACCATACATACATGTTTGGGAGACATTTGAAAAAAAACAAAACAGTTTTGGTGGATAAACAAAGGTGACGCCGATACGGTCACTTTTGGTCCTAAAATTTCACGGAAAGCTTTTCGCGCACAAAGCTCCCTTTATGACCTATAAACCATATAAACATTTTTGGGACACATTTGAGCGAAAACAATACAGTTTTTGTGGATAAAGAAAGGTGAGGCCGATATGGTCACTTTTGGTCCGAAAATTTCACGGAAAGCTTTTGGCGCACAAAGCTCCCATTATGACCTATAAACCATATAAACATGTTTGGCAGACATTTGAGCAAAAACAACACAGTTTTGGTGGATAAACAAAGGTGACGCCGATATGGTCACTTTTGGTCCGAAAATTTCACGGAAAGCTTTTCGCGCATAAAGCTCCCATTATGACCTATAAACCATAAACATGTTTGGGACACATTTGAGCGAAAACAACACAGTTTGGTGGATAAACAAAGGTGACTCCGATATGGTCACTTTTGGCCCGAAAATTTCACGGAAAGCTTTTCGCGCACAAAGCTCCCATTATGACCTATAAACCATATAAACATGTTTGGGAAACATTTGAGCGAAAACAACACAGTTTTGGTGGATAAAAAAAGGTGACGTCGATATGGTCACTTTTGGTCCAAAAATTTCACGGAAAGCTTTTCGCGCACAAAGCTCACATTATGACCTATAAACCATATAAACATGTTTGGGAAACATTTGAGCGAAAACAACACAGTTTTGGTGGATAAAAAAAGGTGACGTCGATATGGTCACTTTTGGTCCAAAAATTTCACGGAAAGCTTTTCGCGCACAAAGCTCACATTATGACCTATAAACCATATAAACATGTTTGGGACACATTTGAGCAAAAACAACACAGTTTTGGTGGATAAACAAAGGTGACGCCGATATGGTCACTTTTGGTCCTAAAATTTCACGGAAAGCTTTTCGCGCACAAAGCTCTCATTATGACCTATAAACCATATAAACATTTTTGGGACACATTTAGCGAAAACAATACAGTTTTTGTGGTTAAAAAAAGGTGAGGCCGATATGGTCACTTTTGGTTCGAAAATTTCACGGAAAGCTTTTCGCGCACAAAGCTCCCATTATGACCTATAAACCATATAAACATGTTTGGGACACATTTGTGCAAAAACAACACAGTTTTGGTGGATAAACAAAGGTGACGCCGATATGGTCACTTTTGGTCCGAAAATTTCACGGAAAGTTTTTCGCGCACAAAGCTCCCATTATGACCTATAAACCATATAAACATGGTTGGGAAACATTTGAGCGAGAACAACACAGTTTTGGTGGATAAACAAAGGTGACGCCGATATGGTCACTTTTGGTCCGAAAATTTCATGGAAAGCTTTTCGCGCATAAAGCTGCCATTATGACCTATAAACCATATAAACATGTTTGGGACACATTTGAGCGAAAACAACACAGTTTTGGTGGATAAACAAAGGTAACGCCGATATGGTCACTTTTGGTCCGAAAATTTCACGGAAAGCTTTTCGCGCATAAAGCTCACATTATGACCTATAAACCATATATACATGTTTGGGACACATTTGAGCAAAAATAACACAGTTTTGGTCGATAAACAAAGGTGACGCCGATATGGTCACTTTTGGTCATAAAATTTCACGGAAAGTTTTTCGCGCACAAAGCTCCCATTATGACCTATAAACCATATAAACATGTTTGGGAAACATTTGAGCGAAAACAATACAGTTTTTGTGGATAAAAAAAGGTGACGCCGATGTGGTCACTTTTGGTCTGAAAATTTCACGGAAAGCTTTTCGCGCACAAAGCTCCCGTTATGACCTATAAACCATACATACATGTTTGGGAGACATTTGAAAAAAAACAAAACAGTTTTGGTGGATAAACAAAGGTGACGCCGATATGGTCACTTTTGGTCCGAAAATTTCACGGAAAGCTTTTCGCGCACAAAGCTCTCATTATGACCTATAAACCATATAAACATGTTTGGGACACATTTGAGCAAAAACAACACAGTTTTGGTGGATAAACAAAGGTGACGCCGATACGGTCACTTTTGGTCCTAAAATTTCACGGAAAGCTTTTCGCGCACAAAGCTCCCTTTATGACCTATAAACCATATAAACATTTTTGGGACACATTTGAGCGAAAACAATACAGTTTTTGTGGATAAAGAAAGGTGAGGCCGATATGGTCACTTTTGGTCCGAAAATTTCACGGAAAGCTTTTGGCGCACAAAGCTCCCATTATGACCTATAAACCATATAAACATGTTTGGCAGACATTTGAGCAAAAACAACACAGTTTTGGTGGATAAACAAAGGTGACGCCGATATGGTCACTTTTGGTCCGAAAATTTCACGGAAAGCTTTTCGCGCATAAAGCTCCCATTATGACCTATAAACCATAAACATGTTTGGGACACATTTGAGCGAAAACAACACAGTTTTTGTGGATAAAGAAAGGTGACGCCGATATGGTCACTTTTGGTCCGAAAATTTCACGGAAAGCTTTTCGTGCACAAAGCTCTCATTATGACCTATAAACCATATAAACATGTTTGGGAAACATTTGAGCGAAAACAACACAGTTTTGGTGGATAAAAAAAGGTGACGTCGATATGGTCACTTTTGGTCCAAAAATTTCACGGAAAGCTTTTCGCGCACAAAGCTCACATTATGACCTATAAACCATATAAACATGTTTGGGACACATTTGAGCAAAAACAACACAGTTTTGGTGGATAAACAAAGGTGACGCCGATATGGTCACTTTTGGTCCTAAAATTTCACGGAAAGCTTTTCGCGCACAAAGCTCTCATTATGACCTATAAACCATATAAACATTTTTGGGACACATTTAGCGAAAACAATACAGTTTTTGTGGTTAAAAAAAGGTGAGGCCGATATGGTCACTTTTGGTTCGAAAATTTCACGGAAAGCTTTTCGCGCACAAAGCTCCCATTATGACCTATAAACCATATAAACATGTTTGGGACACATTTGTGCAAAAACAACACAGTTTTGGTGGATAAACAAAGGTGACGCCGATATGGTCACTTTTGGTCCGAAAATTTCACGGAAAGTTTTTCGCGCACAAAGCTCCCATTATGACCTATAAACCATATAAACATGTTTGGGACGCATTTGAGCGAAAACAACACAGTTTTTGTGGATAAAGAAAGGTGACGCCGATATGGTCACTATTGGTCCGAAAATTTCACGGAAAGCTTTTCGCGCACAAAGCTCCCATTATGACCTATAAACCATATAAACATGGTTGGGAAACATTTGAGCGAGAACAACACAGTTTTGGTGGATAAACAAAGGTGACGCCGATATGGTCACTTTTGGTCCGAAAATTTCATGGAAAGCTTTTCGCGCATAAAGCTGCCATTATGACCTATAAACCATATAAACATGTTTGGGACACATTTGAGCGAAAACAACACAGTTTTGGTGGATAAACAAAGGTAACGCCGATATGGTCACTTTTGGTCCGAAAATTTCACGGAAAGCTTTTCGCGCACAAAGCTCACATTATGACCTATAAACCATATATACATGTTAGGGACACATTTGAGCAAAAACAACACAGTTTTGGTCGATAAACAAAGGTGACGCCGATATGGTCACTTTTGGTCATAAAATTTCACGGAAAGTTTTTCGCGCACAAAGCTCCCATTATGACCTATAAACCATATAAACATGTTTGGGACACATTTGAGCGAAAACAATATAGTTTTTGTGGATAAAAAAAGGTGACGCCGATGTGGTCACTTTTGGTCTGAAAATTTCACGGAAAGCTTTTCGCGCACAAAGCTCCCGTTATGACCTATAAACCATACATACATGTTTGGGAGACATTTGAAAAAAAACAAAACAGTTTTGGTGGATAAACAAAGGTGACACCGATATGGTCACTTTTGGTCCGAAAATTTCACGGAAAGCTTTTCGCGCACAAAGCTCCCATTATGACCTATAAACCATATAAACATGTTTGGGACACATTTGAGCAAAAACAACACAGTTTTGGTTGATAAACAAAGGTGACGCCGATACGGTCACTTTTGGTCCTAAAATTTCACGGAAAGCTTTTCGCGCACAAAGCTCCCTTTATGACCTATAAACCATATAAACATTTTTGGGACACATTTGAGCGAAGACAATACAGTTTTTGTGGATAAAGAAAGGTGAGGCCGATATGGTCACTTTTGGTCCGAAAATTTCACGGAAAGCTTTTGGCGCACAAAGCTCCCATTATGACCTATAAACCATATAAACATGTTTGGCAGACATTTGAGCAAAAACAACACAGTTTTGGTGGATAAACAAAGGTGACGCCGATATGGTCACTTTTGGTCCGAAAATTTCACCGAAAGCTTTTCGCGCATAAAGCTCCCATTATGACCTATAAACCATAAACATGTTTGGGACACATTTGAGCGAAAACAACACAGTTTTTGTGGATAAAGAAAGGTGACGCCGATATGGTCACTTTTGGTCCGAAAATTTCACGGAAAGCTTTTCGTGCACAAAGCTCTCATTATGACCTATAAACCATATAAACATGTTTGGGAAACATTTGAGCGAAAACAACACAGTTTTGGTGGATAAAAAAAGGTGACGTCGATATGGTCACTTTTGGTCCAAAAATTTCACGGAAAGCTTTTCGCGCACAAAGCTCACATTATGACCTATAAACCATATAAACATGTTTGGGACACATTTGAGCAAAAACAACACAGTTTTGGTGGATAAACAAAGGTGACGCCGATATGGTCACTTTTGGTCCTAAAATTTCACGGAAAGCTTTTCGCGCACAAAGCTCTCATTATGACCTATAAACCATATAAACATTTTTGGGACACATTTAGCGAAAACAATACAGTTTTTGTGGTTAAAAAAAGGTGAGGCCGATATGGTCACTTTTGGTTCGAAAATTTCACGGAAAGCTTTTCGCGCACAAAGCTCCCATTATGATCTATAAACCATATAAACATGTTTGGGACACATTTGAGCAAAAACAACACAGTTTTGGTGGATAAACAAAGGTGACGCCGATATGGTCACTTTTGGTCCGAAAATTTCACGGAAAGTTTTTCGCGCACAAACCTCCCATTATGACCTATAAACCATATAAACATGTTTGGGACGCATTTGAGCGAAAACAACACAGTTTTTGTGGATAAAGAAAGGTGACGCCGATATGGTCACTTTTGGTCCGAAAATTTCACGGAAAGTTTTTCGTGCACAAAGCTCCCATTATGACCTATAAACCATATAAACATGTTTGGGAAACATTTGAGCGAAAACAACACAGTTTTGGTGGATAAACAAAGGTGACGTCGATATGGTCACTTTTGGTCCAAAAATTTCACGGAAAGCTTTTCGCGCACAAAGCTCCCATTATGACCTATAAACCATATAAACATGTTTGGGAGACATTTGAGCAAAAACAACAAAGTTTTGGTTGATAAACAAAGGTGACGCCGATATGGTCACTTTTGTTCCGATAATTTCACGGAAATCTTTTCGCGCACAAAGCTCCCATTATGACCTATAAACCATATAAACATGTTTGGGAGACATTTGAGCAAAAACAACAAAGTTTTGGTTGATAAACAAAGGTGACGCCGATATGGTCACTTTTGGTCCGAAAATTTCACGGAAAGCTTTTCGCGCACAAAGCTCCCATTATGACCTATAAACCATATAAACATGTTTGGGAAACATTTGAGCGAGAACAACACAGTTTTGGTGGATAAACAAAGGTAACGCCGATATGGTCACTTTTGGTCCGAAAATTTCATGGAAAGCTTTTCGCGCACAAAGCTGCCATTATGACCTATAAACCATATAAACATGTTTGGTACACATTTGAGCGAAAACAACACAGTTTTGGTGAATAAACAAAGGTAACGCCGATATGGTCACTTTTGGTCCGAAAATTTCACGGAAAGCTTTTCGCGCACAAAGCTCACATTATGACCTATAAAACATATAAACATGTTTGGGACACATTTGAGGAAAAACAACACAGTTTTGGTAGATAAACAAAGGTGACGCCGATATGGTCACTTTTGGTCCTAAAATTTCACGGAAAGCTGTTCGCGCAAAAAGCTCCCATTATGACCTATAAACAATATAAACATGTTTGGGACGCATTTGAGCGAAAACAACACAGTTTTGTGGATAAAGAAAGGTGACGCCGATATGGTCACTATTGGTCCGAAAATTTCACGGAAAGCTTTTCGCGCACAAAGCTCCCATTATGACCTATAAACAATATAAACATGTTTGGGACGCATTTGAGCGAAAACAACACAGTTTTGTGGATAAAGAAAGGTGACGCCGATATGGTCACTATTGGTCCGAAAATTTCACAGAAAGCTTTTCGCGCACAAAGCTCCCATGACCTATAAACCATATAAACATGTTTGGGAAACGTTTGAGCGAGAACAACACAGTTTTGGTGGATAAACAAAGGTGACGCCGATATGGTCACTTTTGGTCCGAAAATTTCATGGAAAGCTTTTCGCGCACAAAGCTGCCATTATGACCTATAAACCATATAAACATGTTTGGGACACATTTGAGCGAAAACAACACAGTTTTGGTGGATAAACAAAGGTAACGCCGATATGGTCACTTTTGTTCCGAAAATTTCACGGAAAGCTTTTCGCGCACAAAGCTCACATTATGACCTATAAACCATATAAACATGTTTGGGACACATTTGAGCAAAAACAACACAGTTTTGGTGGATAAACAAAGGTGACGCCGATATGGTCACTTTTGGTCCGAAAATTTCATGGAAAGCTTTTCGCGCACAAAGCTGCCATTATGACCTATAAACCATATAAACATGTTTGGGACACATTTGAGCGAAAACAACACAGTTTTGGTGGATAAACAAAGGTAACGCCGATATGGTCACTTTTGTTCCGAAAATTTCACGGAAAGCTTTTCGCACACAAAGCTCACATTATGACCTATAAACCATATAAACATGTTTGGGACACATTTGAGCAAAAACAACACAGTTTTGGTAGATAAACAAAGGTGACGCCGATATGGTCACTTTTGGTCCTAAAATTTCACGGAAAGCTTTTCGCGCACAAAGCTCCCATTATGACCTATAAACCATATAAACATGTTTGGGACACATATGAGCGAAAACAGTACAGTTTTGTGGATAAAAAAAGGTGACGCCGATATGGTCACTTTTGGTCTGAAAAATTCACGGAAAGCTTTTCGCGCACAAAGCTCCCGTTATGACCTATAAACAATACATACATGTTTGGGAGACATTTGAACAAAAACAAAACAGTTTTGGTGGATAAACAAAGGTGACGCCGATATGGTCACTTTTGGTCCGAAAATTTCACGGAAAGCTTTTCGCGCACAAAGCTCCCATTATGACCTATAAACCATATAAACATGTTTGGGAGACATTTGAGCAAAAACAACAATGTTTTGGTGGATAAACAAAGGTGACGCCGATATGGTCACTTTTGGTCCGAAAATTTCACGGAAAGCTTTTCGCGCACAAAGCTCCCATTATGACCTATAAACAATATAAACATGTTTGGGACGCATTTGAGCGAAAACAACACAGTTTTTGTGGATAAAGAAAGGTGACGCCGATATGGTCACTTTTGGTCCGAAAATTTCACGGAAAGCTTTTCGCGCACAAAGCTCCCATTATGACCTATAAACCATATAAACATGTTTGGGACACATTTGAGCAAAAACAACACAGTTTTGGTGGATAAACAAAGGTGACGCCGATACGGTCACTTTTGGTCCTAAAATTTCACGGAAAGCTTTTCGCGCACAAAGCTCCCATTATGACCCATAAACCATATAAACATTTTTGGGACACATTTGAGCGAAAACAATACAGTTTTTGTGGATAAAAAAAGGTGAGGCCGATATGGTCACTTTTGGTCCGAAAATTTCACGGAAAGCTTTTCGCGCACAAAGCTCCCATTATGACCTATAAACCATATAAACATGTTTGGGAGACATTTGAGCAAAAACAACACAGTTTTGGTTGATAAACAAAGGTGACGCCGATATGGTCACTTTTGGTCCGAAAATTTGACGGAAAGCTTTTCGCGCATAAAGCTCCCATTATGACCTATAAACCATATAAACATGTTTCGGACGCATTTGAGCGAAAACAACACAGTTTTTGTGGATAAAGAAAGGTGACGCCGATATGGTCACTTTTGGTCCGAAAATTTCACGGAAAGTTTTTCGTGCACAAAGCTCCCATTATGACCTATAAACCATATAAACATGTTTGGGAAACATTTGAGCGAAAACAACACAGTTTTGGTGGATAAACAAAGGTGACGTCGATATGGTCACTTTTGGTCCAAAAATTTCACGGAAAGCTTTTCGCGCACAAAGCTCCCATTATGACCTATAAACCATATAAACATGTTTGGGAGACATTTGAGCAAAAACAACAAAGTTTTGGTTGATAAACAAAGGTGACGCCGATATGGTCACTTTTGTTCCGATAATTTCACGGAAATCTTTTCGCGCACAAAGCTCCCATTATGACCTATAAACCATATAAACATGTTTGGGAGACATTTGAGCAAAAACAACAAAGTTTTGGTTGATAAACAAAGGTGACGCCGATATGGTCACTTTTGGTCCGAAAATTTCACGGAAAGCTTTTCGCGCACAAAGCTCCCATTATGACCTATAAACCATATAAACATGTTTGGGAAACATTTGAGCGAGAACAACACAGTTTTGGTGGATAAACAAAGGTAACGCCGATATGGTCACTTTTGGTCCGAAAATTTCATGGAAAGCTTTTCGCGCACAAAGCTGCCATTATGACCTATAAACCATATAAACATGTTTGGTACACATTTGAGCGAAAACAACACAGTTTTGGTGAATAAACAAAGGTAACGCCGATATGGTCACTTTTGGTCCGAAAATTTCACGGAAAGCTTTTCGCGCACAAAGCTCACATTATGACCTATAAAACATATAAACATGTTTGGGACACATTTGAGGAAAAACAACACAGTTTTGGTAGATAAACAAAGGTGACGCCGATATGGTCACTTTTGGTCCTAAAATTTCACGGAAAGCTGTTCGCGCAAAAAGCTCCCATTATGACCTATAAACAATATAAACATGTTTGGGACGCATTTGAGCGAAAACAACACAGTTTTGTGGATAAAGAAAGGTGACGCCGATATGGTCACTATTGGTCCGAAAATTTCACGGAAAGCTTTTCGCGCACAAAGCTCCCATTATGACCTATAAACAATATAAACATGTTTGGGACGCATTTGAGCGAAAACAACACAGTTTTGTGGATAAAGAAAGGTGACGCCGATATGGTCACTATTGGTCCGAAAATTTCACAGAAAGCTTTTCGCGCACAAAGCTCCCATGACCTATAAACCATATAAACATGTTTGGGAAACGTTTGAGCGAGAACAACACAGTTTTGGTGGATAAACAAAGGTGACGCCGATATGGTCACTTTTGGTCCGAAAATTTCATGGAAAGCTTTTCGCGCACAAAGCTGCCATTATGACCTATAAACCATATAAACATGTTTGGGACACATTTGAGCGAAAACAACACAGTTTTGGTGGATAAACAAAGGTAACGCCGATATGGTCACTTTTGTTCCGAAAATTTCACGGAAAGCTTTTCGCGCACAAAGCTCACATTATGACCTATAAACCATATAAACATGTTTGGGACACATTTGAGCAAAAACAACACAGTTTTGGTGGATAAACAAAGGTGACGCCGATATGGTCACTTTTGGTCCGAAAATTTCATGGAAAGCTTTTCGCGCACAAAGCTGCCATTATGACCTATAAACCATATAAACATGTTTGGGACACATTTGAGCGAAAACAACACAGTTTTGGTGGATAAACAAAGGTAACGCCGATATGGTCACTTTTGTTCCGAAAATTTCACGGAAAGCTTTTCGCACACAAAGCTCACATTATGACCTATAAACCATATAAACATGTTTGGGACACATTTGAGCAAAAACAACACAGTTTTGGTAGATAAACAAAGGTGACGCCGATATGGTCACTTTTGGTCCTAAAATTTCACGGAAAGCTTTTCGCGCACAAAGCTCCCATTATGACCTATAAACCATATAAACATGTTTGGGACACATATGAGCGAAAACAGTACAGTTTTGTGGATAAAAAAAGGTGACGCCGATATGGTCACTTTTGGTCTGAAAAATTCACGGAAAGCTTTTCGCGCACAAAGCTCCCGTTATGACCTATAAACAATACATACATGTTTGGGAGACATTTGAACAAAAACAAAACAGTTTTGGTGGATAAACAAAGGTGACGCCGATATGGTCACTTTTGGTCCGAAAATTTCACGGAAAGCTTTTCGCGCACAAAGCTCCCATTATGACCTATAAACCATATAAACATGTTTGGGAGACATTTGAGCAAAAACAACAATGTTTTGGTGGATAAACAAAGGTGACGCCGATATGGTCACTTTTGGTCCGAAAATTTCACGGAAAGCTTTTCGCGCACAAAGCTCCCATTATGACCTATAAACAATATAAACATGTTTGGGACGCATTTGAGCGAAAACAACACAGTTTTTGTGGATAAAGAAAGGTGACGCCGATATGGTCACTTTTGGTCCGAAAATTTCACGGAAAGCTTTTCGCGCACAAAGCTCCCATTATGACCTATAAACCATATAAACATGTTTGGGACACATTTGAGCAAAAACAACACAGTTTTGGTGGATAAACAAAGGTGACGCCGATACGGTCACTTTTGGTCCTAAAATTTCACGGAAAGCTTTTCGCGCACAAAGCTCCCATTATGACCCATAAACCATATAAACATTTTTGGGACACATTTGAGCGAAAACAATACAGTTTTTGTGGATAAAAAAAGGTGAGGCCGATATGGTCACTTTTGGTCCGAAAATTTCACGGAAAGCTTTTCGCGCACAAAGCTCCCATTATGACCTATAAACCATATAAACATGTTTGGGAGACATTTGAGCAAAAACAACACAGTTTTGGTTGATAAACAAAGGTGACGCCGATATGGTCACTTTTGGTCCGAAAATTTGACGGAAAGCTTTTCGCGCATAAAGCTCCCATTATGACCTATAAACCATATAAACATGTTTCGGACGCATTTGAGCGAAAACAACACAGTTTTTGTGGATAAAGAAAGGTGACGCCGATATGGTCACTATTGGTCCGAAAATTTCACGGAAAGCTTTTCGCGCACAAAGCTCCCATTATGACCTATAAACCATATAAACATGTTTGGGAAACATTTGAGCGAGAACAACACAGTTTTGGTGGATAAACAAAGGTGACGCCGATATGGTCACTTTTGGTCCAAAAATTTCATGGAAAGCTTTTCGTGCACAAAGCTGCCATTATGACCTATAAACCATATAAACATGTTTGGGACACATTTGAGCGAAAACAACACAGTTTTGGTGGATAAACAAAGTTAACGCCGATATGGTCACTTTTGGTCCGAAAATTTCACGGAAAGCTTTTCGCGCACAAAGCTCACATTATGACCTATAAAACATATAAACATGTTTGGGACACATTTGAGGAAAAACAACACAGTTTTGGTAGATAAACAAAGGTGACGCCGATATGGTCACTTTTGGTCCTAAAATTTCACGGAAAGCTGTTCGCGCAAAAAGCTCCCATTATGACCTATAAACAATATAAACATGTTTGGGACGCATTTGAGCGAAAACAACACAGTTTTGTGGATAAAGAAAGGTGACGCCGATATGGTCACTATTGGTCCGAAAATTTCACGGAAAGCTTTTCGCGCACAAAGCTCCCATTATGACCTATAAACAATATAAACATGTTTGGGACGCATTTGAGCGAAAACAACACAGTTTTGTGGATAAAGAAAGGTGACGCCGATATGGTCACTATTGGTCCGAAAATTTCACAGAAAGCTTTTCGCGCACAAAGCTCCCATGACCTATAAACCATATAAACATGTTTGGGAAACGTTTGAGCGAGAACAACACAGTTTTGGTGGATAAACAAAGGTGACGCCGATATGGTCACTTTTGGTCCGAAAATTTCATGGAAAGCTTTTCGCGCACAAAGCTGCCATTATGACCTATAAACCATATAAACATGTTTGGGACACATTTGAGCGAAAACAACACAGTTTTGGTGGATAAACAAAGGTAACGCCGATATGGTCACTTTTGTTCCGAAAATTTCACGGAAAGCTTTTCGCGCACAAAGCTCACATTATGACCTATAAACCATATAAACATGTTTGGGACACATTTGAGCAAAAACAACACAGTTTTGGTGGATAAACAAAGGTGACGCCGATATGGTCACTTTTGGTCCGAAAATTTCATGGAAAGCTTTTCGCGCACAAAGCTGCCATTATGACCTATAAACCATATAAACATGTTTGGGACACATTTGAGCGAAAACAACACAGTTTTGGTGGATAAACAAAGGTAACGCCGATATGGTCACTTTTGTTCCGAAAATTTCACGGAAAGCTTTTCGCACACAAAGCTCACATTATGACCTATAAACCATATAAACATGTTTGGGACACATTTGAGCAAAAACAACACAGTTTTGGTAGATAAACAAAGGTGACGCCGATATGGTCACTTTTGGTCCTAAAATTTCACGGAAAGCTTTTCGCGCACAAAGCTCCCATTATGACCTATAAACCATATAAACATGTTTGGGACACATATGAGCGAAAACAGTACAGTTTTGTGGATAAAAAAAGGTGACGCCGATATGGTCACTTTTGGTCTGAAAAATTCACGGAAAGCTTTTCGCGCACAAAGCTCCCGTTATGACCTATAAACAATACATACATGTTTGGGAGACATTTGAACAAAAACAAAACAGTTTTGGTGGATAAACAAAGGTGACGCCGATATGGTCACTTTTGGTCCGAAAATTTCACGGAAAGCTTTTCGCGCACAAAGCTCCCATTATGACCTATAAACCATATAAACATGTTTGGGAGACATTTGAGCAAAAACAACAATGTTTTGGTGGATAAACAAAGGTGACGCCGATATGGTCACTTTTGGTCCGAAAATTTCACGGAAAGCTTTTCGCGCACAAAGCTCCCATTATGACCTATAAACAATATAAACATGTTTGGGACGCATTTGAGCGAAAACAACACAGTTTTTGTGGATAAAGAAAGGTGACGCCGATATGGTCACTTTTGGTCCGAAAATTTCACGGAAAGCTTTTCGCGCACAAAGCTCCCATTATGACCTATAAACCATATAAACATGTTTGGGACACATTTGAGCAAAAACAACACAGTTTTGGTGGATAAACAAAGGTGACGCCGATACGGTCACTTTTGGTCCTAAAATTTCACGGAAAGCTTTTCGCGCACAAAGCTCCCATTATGACCCATAAACCATATAAACATTTTTGGGACACATTTGAGCGAAAACAATACAGTTTTTGTGGATAAAAAAAGGTGAGGCCGATATGTTCACTTTTGGTCCGAAAATTTCACGGAAAGCTTTTCGCGCACAAAGCTCCCATTATGACCTATAAACCATATAAACATGTTTGGGAGACATTTGAGCAAAAACAACACAGTTTTGGTTGATAAACAAAGGTGACGCCGATATGGTCACTTTTGGTCCGAAAATTTGACGGAAAGCTTTTCGCGCATAAAGCTCCCATTATGACCTATAAACCATATAAACATGTTTCGGACGCATTTGAGCGAAAACAACACAGTTTTTGTGGATAAAGAAAGGTGACGCCGATATGGTCACTATTGGTCCGAAAATTTCACGGAAAGCTTTTCGCCCACAAAGCTCCCATTATGACCTATAAACCATATAAACATGTTTGGGAAACATTTGAGCGAGAACAACACAGTTTTGGTGGATAAACAAAGGTGACGCCGATATGGTCACTTTTGGTCCAAAAATTTCATGGAAAGCTTTTCGTGCACAAAGCTGCCATTATGACCTATAAACCATATAAACATGTTTGGGACACATTTGAGCGAAAACAACACAGTTTTGGTGGATAAACAAAGTTAACGCCGATATGGTCACTTTTGGTCCGAAAATTTCACGGAAAGCTTTTCGCGCACAAAGCTCACATTATGACCTATAAACCATATAAACATGTTTAGGACACATTTGAGCAAAAACAACACAGTTTTGGTCGATAAACAAAGGTGACGCCGATATGGTCACTTTTGGTCCGAAAATTTCACGGAAAGTTTTTCGTGCACAAAGCTCCCATTATGACCTATAAACCATATAAACATGTTTGGGAAACATTTGAGCGAAAACAACACAATTTTGGTGGATAAACAAAGGTGACGTCGATATGGTCACTTTTGGTCCAAAAATTTCACGGAAAGCTTTTCGCGCACAAAGCTCCCATTATGACCTATAAACCATATAAACATTTTTGGGACACATTTGAGCGAAAACAATACAGTTTTTGTGGATAAAAAAAGGTGAGGCCGATATGGTCACTTTTGGTCCGAAAATTTCACGGAAAGCTTTTCGCGCACAAAGCTCCCATTATGACCTATAAACCATATAAACATGTTTGGGAAACATTTGAGCGAGAACAACACAGTTTTGGTGGATAAACAAAGGTGACGCCGATATGGTCACTTTTGGTCCAAAAATTTCATGGAAAGCTTTTCGTGCACAAAGCTGCCATTATGACCTATAAACCATATAAACATGTTTGGGACACATTTGAGCGAAAACAACACAGTTTTGGTGGATAAACAAAGTTAACGCCGATATGGTCACTTTTGGTCCGAAAATTTCACGGAAAGCTTTTCGCGCACAAAGCTCACATTATGACCTATAAACCATATAAACATGTTTAGGACACATTTGAGCAAAAACAACACAGTTTTGGTGGATAAACAAAGGTGACGCCGATATGGTCACTTTTGGTCCGAAAATTTCACGGAAAGCTTTTCGCGCACAAAGCTCCCATTATGACCTATAAACCATATAAACATGTTTGGGAGACATTTGAGCAAAAACAACAATGTTTTGGTGGATAAACAAAGGTGACGCCGATATGGTCACTTTTGGTCCGAAAATTTCACGGAAAGCTTTTCGCGCACAAAGCTCCCATTATGACCTATAAACAATATAAACATGTTTGGGACGCATTTGAGCGAAAACAACACAGTTTTTGTGGATAAAGAAAGGTGACGCCGATATGGTCACTTTTGGTCCGAAAATTTCACGGAAAGCTTTTCGCGCACAAAGCTCCCATTATGACCTATAAACCATATAAACATGTTTGGGACACATTTGAGCAAAAACAACACAGTTTTGGTGGATAAACAAAGGTGACGCCGATACGGTCACTTTTGGTCCTAAAATTTCACGGAAAGCTTTTCGCGCACAAAGCTCCCATTATGACCCATAAACCATATAAACATTTTTGGGACACATTTGAGCGAAAACAATACAGTTTTTGTGGATAAAAAAAGGTGAGGCCGATATGGTCACTTTTGGTCCGAAAATTTCACGGAAAGCTTTTCGCGCACAAAGCTCCCATTATGACCTATAAACCATATAAACATGTTTGGGAGACATTTGAGCAAAAACAACACAGTTTTGGTTGATAAACAAAGGTGACGCCGATATGGTCACTTTTGGTCCGAAAATTTCACGGAAAGCTTTTCGCGCACAAAGCTCCCATTATGACCTATAAACCATATAAACATGTTTCGGACGCATTTGAGCGAAAACAACACAGTTTTTGTGGATAAAGAAAGGTGACGCCGATATGGTCACTATTGGTCCGAAAATTTCACGGAAAGCTTTTCGCGCACAAAGCTCCCATTATGACCTATAAACCATATAAACATGTTTGGGAAACATTTGAGCGAGAACAACACAGTTTTGGTGGATAAACAAAGGTGACGCCGATATGGTCACTTTTGGTCCAAAAATTTCATGGAAAGCTTTTCGTGCACAAAGCTGCCATTATGACCTATAAACCATTTAAACATGTTTGGGACACATTTGAGCGAAAACAACACAGTTTTGGTGGATAAACAAAGTTAACGCCGATATGGTCACTTTTGGTCCGAAAATTTCACGGAAAGCTTTTCGCGCACAAAGCTCACATTATGACCTATAAACCATATAAACATGTTTAGGACACATTTGAGCAAAAACAACACAGTTTTGGTCGATAAACAAAGGTGACGCCGATATGGTCACTTTTGGTCCGAAAATTTTACGGAAAGTTTTTCGTGCACAAAGCTCCCATTATGACCTATAAACCATATAAACATGTTTGGGAAACATTTGAGCGAAAACAACACAATTTTGGTGGATAAACAAAGGTGACGTCGATATGGTCACTTTTGGTCCAAAAATTTCACGGAAAGCTTTTCGCGCACAAAGCTCCCATTATGACCTATAAACCATATAAACATTTTTGGGACACATTTGAGCGAAAACAATACAGTTTTTGTGGATAAAAAAAGGTGAGGCCGATATGGTCACTTTTGGTCCGAAAATTTCACGGAAAGCTTTTCGCGCACAAAGCTCCCATTATGACCTATAAACCATATAAACATGTTTGGGAGACATTTGAGCAAAAACAACACAGTTTTGGTGGATAAACAAAGGTGACGCCGATATGGTCACTTTTGGTCCGAAAATTTCACGGAAATCTTTTCGCGCACAAAGCTCCCATTATGACCTATAAACCATATAAACATGTTTGGGACGCATTTGAGCGAAAACAACACAGTTTTTGTGGATAAAGAAAGGTGACGCCGATATGGTCACTTTTTGTCCGAAAATTTCACGGAAAGTTTTTCGTGCACAAAGCTCCCATTATGACCTATAAACCATATAAACATGTTTGGGAAACATTTGAGCGAAAACAACACAGTTTTGGTGGATAAACAAAGGTGACGTCGATATGGTCACTTTTGGTCCAAAAATTTCACGGAAAGCTTTTCGCGCACAAAGCTCCCATTATGACCTATAAACCATATAAACATGTTTGGGAGACATTTGAGCAAAAACAACACAGTTTTGGTGGATAAACAAAGGTGACGCCGATATGGTCACTTTTGGTCCGAAAATTTCACGGAAAGCTTTTCACGCACAAAGCTCCCATTATGACCTATAAACCATATAAACATGTTTGGGACACATTTGAGCGAAAACAGTACAGTTTTTGTGGATAAAAAAAGGTGACGCCGATATGGTCACTTTTGGTCTGAAAATTTCACGAAATGCTTTTCGCGCACAAAGCTCCCGTTATGACCTATAAACAATACATACATGTTTGGGAGACATTTGAACAAAAACAAAACAGTTTTGGTGGATAAACAAAGGTGACGCCGATATGGTCACTTTTGGTCTGAAAATTTCACGGAAAGCTTTTCGTGCACAAAGCTCCCATTATGACCTATAAACCATATAAACATGTTTGGGACACATTTGAGCAAAAACAACACAGTTTTGGTGGATAAACAAAGGTGACGCCGATACGGTCACTTTTGGTCCTAAAATTTCACGGAAAGCTTTTCGCACACAAAGCTCCCATTATGACCTATAAACCATATAAACATTTTTGGGACACATTTGAGCGAAAACAATACAGTTTTATTGGATAAAGAAAGGTGAGGCCGATATGGTCACTTTTGGTACGAAAAATTTCATGGAAAGCTTTTCGCGCACAAAGCTCCATTTATGACCTATAAACCATATAAACATGTTTGGGAGACATTTGAGCAAAAACAACACAGTTTTGGTGGATAAACAAAGGTGACGCCGATATGGTCACTTTTGGTCCGAAAATTTCACGGAAAGCTTTTCGCACACAAAGCTCCCATTATGACCTATAAACCATATAAACATTTTTGGGACACATTTGAGCGAAAACAATACAGTTTTATTGGATAAAGAAAGGTGAGGCCGATATGGTCACTTTTGGTACGAAAAATTTCATGGAAAGCTTTTCGCGCACAAAGCTCCATTTATGACCTATAAACCATATAAACATGTTTGGGAGACATTTGAGCAAAAACAACACAGTTTTGGTGGATAAACAAAGGTGACGCCGATATGGTCACTTTTGGTCCGAAAATTTCACGGAAAGCTTTTCGCGCACAAAGCTCCCATTATGACCTATAAACCATATAAACATGTTTGGGATGCATTTGAGCGAAAACAACACAGTTTTTGTGGATAAACAAAGGTGACGCCGATATGGTCACTTTTGGTCCGAAAATTTCACGGAAAGCTTTTCGCGCACAAAGCTCCCATTATGACCTATAAACCATATAAACATGTTTGGGACGCATTTGAGCGAAAAAAACACAGTTTTTGTGGATAAACAAAGGTGACGCCGATATGGTCACTTTTGGTCCGAAAATTTCACGGAAAGCTTTTCGCGCACAAAGCTCCCATTATGACCTATAAACCATATAAACATGTTTGGGATGCATTTGAGCGAAAACAACACAGTTTTTGTGGATAAAGAAAGGTGACGCCGATATGGTCACTTTTGGTCCGAAAATTTCACGGAAAGTTTTTCGTGCACAAAGCTCCCATTATGACCTATAAACCATATAAACATGTTTGGGAAACATTTGAGCGAAAACAACACAGTTTTGGTGGATAAACATAGGTGACGTCGATATGGTCACTTTTGGTCCAAAAATTTCACGGAAAGCTTTTCGCGCACAAAGCTCCCATTATCACCTATAAACCATATAAACATGTTTGGGACACATGTTTTCTTTATCCACCAAAACTGTGTTGTTTTCGATCAAATATGTCCCAAACATGTTTTGAAGGTTTATAGGTCATAATGGGAGCTTTGTGAGCGAAAAGCTTTCCGTGAAATTTTCGGACCAAAAATGACCATATCGGCGTCCCCTTTCTATATCCACAAAAACTGTGTTGTTTTCGCTCAAATGCGTCCCAAACATGTTTATATGGTTTATAGGATATAATGGGAGCTTTGTGCACGAAAAGCTTTCCGTGATATTTTCGGACCAAAATAATAATATCGGCCTCACCTTTCTTTATCCACAAAAACTGTGTTGTTTTCACTCAAATATGTCCCAAACATGTTCATATGGTTTATAGTCATAATGGGAGCTTTGTGCGCAAAAAGCTTTCCGTGAAATTTTCGAACCAAAAGTGACCATATCGGCGTCACCTTTCTTTATCCACAAAAAATGTGCTGTTTTCGCTCAAATGTGTCCCAAAAATGTTTATATGGTTTATAGGTCATAATTGGAGCTTTGTGCGTGAAAAGCTTTCCGTGAAATTTTCGGACTTAAAGTGACCAAATCGGCGTCACCTTTCTTTATCCACAAAAACTGTGTTGTTTTCGCTCAAATGTGTCCCAAAAATGTATATATGGTTTATAGGTCATAATGAGAGCTTTGTGGGCGGAAGGCTTTCCGTGAAATTTTCGGACCAAAAGTGACCATATCGGCGTCACCTTTCTTTATCCTCAAAAACTGTGTTGTTTTCGCTCAAATGTAGCCCAAACATGTTTATATGGTTTATAGGTCATAATGTGAGCTTTGCGCGCGAAAAGCTTTCCGTGATATTTTCGGACCAAAATAATAATATCGGCCTCACCTTTCTTTATCCACAAAAACTGTGTTGTTTTTGCTCAAATGTGTTCAAAACATGTTTATATGGTTTATAGGTCATAATGAGAGCTTTCTGCGCGAAAAGCTTTCCGTGAAATTTTCGGACCAAAAGTGACCATATCGGCGTCACCTTTCTTTATCCACAAAATCTTTGTTGTTTTCCCTCAAATGTGTCCCGTGCGTGTTTATATGGTTTATAGGTCATAATGGGAGCTTTGTGCGGATAAAGCTTTCCGTGAAATTTTCGGACCAAAACTGACCATATCGGCGTCACCTTTGTATATCCACCATAACTGTGTTGTTTTCGCTCAAATGCATTCCAAACATGTTTGTATGGTTTATAAGTCATAATGTGAGCTTTGTGCGCGAAAAGCTTTCCGTGAAATTTTCGGAACAAAAGTGACCATATCGGCGTCACCTTTCTTTATCCACAAAAACCGTGTTGTTTTCGCTCAAATGTAGCTCAAACATGTTTATATGGTTTATAGGTCATAATGGGAGCTTTGTGCGCGAAAAGGTTTCCGTGATATTTTCGGACCAAAATAACCATATCGGCCATACCTTTCATTATCCACAAAAACTGTGTTGTTTTCACTCAAATATGTCCCAAACATGTTCATATGGTTTATAGGTCATAATGGGTGCTTTGTGGGCAAAAAGCTTTCCGTGAAATTTTCGAACCAAAAGTGACCATATCGGCGTCACCTTTCTTTATCAACCAAAACTGTGTTGTTTTTGCTCAAATGTGTCCCAAACATGTTTATATGGTTTATATGTCATAATGAGAGCTTTCTGCGCGAAAAGCTTTCCGTGAAATTTTCGGACCAAAAGTGACCATATCGGCGTCACCTTTCTTTATCCACCGAAACTGTCTTGTTTTTGCTCAAATGTGTCCCAAAAATGTTTATATGGTTTATAGGGCATAATCAGAGCTTTCTGCGCGAAAAGCTTTCCGTGAAATTTTCGGACCAAAAGTGACCATATCGGCGTCACCTTTTTTTATCCACAAAAACCGTGTTGTTTTCCCTCAAATGTAGCTCAAACATGTTTATATGGTTTATAGGTCATAATGGGAGCTTTGTGCCCGAAAAGGTTTCCGTGATATTTTCGGACCAAAATAACCATATCGGCCTTACCTTTCATTATCCAGAAAAACTGTGTTGTTTTCACTCAAATATGTCCCAAACATGTTCATATGGTTTATAGGTCATAATGGGAGCTTTGTGGGCAAAAAGCTTTCCGTGAAATTTTCGAACCAAAAGTGACCATATCGGCGTCACCTTTCTTTATCCACCAAAACTGTGTTGTTTTTGCTCAAATGTGTCCCAAACATGTTTATATGGTTTATATGTCATAATGAGAGCTTTCTGCGCGAAAAGCTTTCCGTGAAATTTTCGGACCAAAAGTGACCATATCGGCGTCACCTTTCTTTATCCACAAACCGTGTTGTGTTCGCTCAAATGAAGCTCAAACATGTTTATATGGTTTATAGGTCATAATAAGAGCTTTGTGCGCGAAAAGCTTTCCGTGATATTTTCGGACCAAAATAACCATATCGGCCTCACCTTTCTTTATCCACAAAAAATGTGTTGTTTTTACTCAAATATGTCCCAAACATGTTCATATGGTTTATAGGTCATAATGGGAGCTTTGTGCGCAAAAAGCGTTCCGTGAAATTTTCGAACCAAAAGTGACTATATCGGCGTCACCTTTCTTTATCCACAAAAACTGTGTTGTTTTCGCTCAAATGCATTCCAAACATGTTTATATGGTTTATAGGTCATAATGGGAGCTTTGTGCGCGAAAAGCTTTCCGTGAAATTTTCGGAACAAAAGTGACCTTATCGGCGTCACCTTTCTTTATCCACCAAAACTGTGTTGTTTTTGCTCAAATGTGTCTCAAACATGTTTATATGGTTTATAGGTCATATTGAGAGCTTACTGCGCGAAAAACTTTCCGTGAAATTTTCGGACCAAAAGTGACCATATCGGCGTCACCTTTGTTTATCCACAAAAATCGTGTTGTTTTCGCTCAAAAGTAGCTCAAACATGTTTATATGGTTTATAGGTCATAATGTGAGATATGTGCGCGAAAAGATTTCCGTGAAATTTTCGGACCAAAATGACCATATCGGCCTCACATTTCTTTATCCACAAAAACTGTATTGTTTTCGCTCAAATATATCCCAAACATGTTTATATGGTTTATAGATCATAATGGGAGCTTTGTGCGCGAAAAGCTTTCCGTGAAATTTTTGAACCAAAAGTGACCATATCGGCGTCACCATTCTTTATCCACAAAAACTGTGTTGTTTTCGCTCAAATATGTCCCAAACATGTTTATATGGTTTATAGGTCATTATGGGAGCTTTGTGCGCGAAAAGCTTTCCGTGAAATTTTCGGACCAAAAGTGACAATATAGGCGTCACCTTTCTTTATCCACCAAAACTGTGTTGTTTTTGCTCAAATGTGTCCCAAACATGTTTATATGGTTTATAGGTCATAATGAGAGCTTTCTGCGCGAAAAGCTTTCCGTGAAATTTTCGGACCAAAAGTGACCATATCGGCGTCACCTTTCTTTATCCACAAAAACCGTGTTGTTTTCGCTCAAATGAAGCTCAAACATGTTTATATGGTTTATAGGTCATAATGGGAGCTTTGTGCGCGAAAAGCTTTCCGTGAAATTTTCGGAACAAAAGTGACCATATCGGCGTCACCTTTCTTTATCCACCAAAACTGTGTTGTTTTTGCTCAAATGTGTCCCAAACATGTTTATATGGTTTATAGGTCATAATGAGAGCTTTCTGCGCGAAAAGCTTTCCGTGAAATTTTCGGACCAAAAGTGACCATATTGGCGTCACCTTTGTATATCCACAAAAACCGTGTTGTTTTCGCTCAAAAGTAGCTCAAACATGTTTATATGGTTTATAGGTCATAATGGGAGCTTTGTGCGCGAAAAGGTTTCCGTGATATTTTTGGACCAAAATAACCTTATCAGCCTCACCTTTCTTTATCCACAAAAACTGTGTTGTATTCGCTCAAATATGTCCCAAACATGTTTATATGGTTTATAGGTCATAATGGGAGCTTTGTGCGCAAAAAGCTTTCCGTGAAATTTTCGGACCAAAAGTGACCATATCGGCGTCACCTTTCTTTATCCACAAAAACTGTGTTGTTTTCGCTCAAATGCGTCCCAAACATGTTTATATGTTTTATAGGATATAATGGGAGCTTTGTGCACGAAAAGTTTTCCGTGAAATTTTTGGACCAAAAGTGACCATATCGGTGTCACCTTTGTTTATCCACCAAACTATGTTGATTTCGCTCAAATGTGTTCCAAACATGTTTATGTGGTTTATAGGACCATATCGGCGTCACCTTTGTTTATCCACCAAAACTGTGATGTTTTCGCTCAAATGTGTCCCAAGCATGTTTATATAGTTTATAGGTCATAATGGGAGCTTTGTGTGCGAAAAGCTTTCCGTGAAATTTTCGGACCAAAAGTGACCATATCGGCGTCACCTTTCTTTATCTACCAAAACTGTGTTGTTTTTGCTCAAATTTTTCCAAAACATGTTTATATGGTTTATAGGTCATAATGGGAGCTTTGTGCGCGAAAATCTTTCCGTGTAATTTTCGGACCAAAATTGACCATATCGGCGTCACCTTTCTATATCCACAAAAACTGTGTTGTTTTCACTCAAATGCGTCCCAAACATGTTTATATGGTTTATAGGTCATTATGGGAGCTTTGTGCGCGAAAAGCTTTCCGTGAAATTTTCGGGCCAAAATGACCATATCGGCGTCACCTTTCTTTATCGACCAAAACTGTGTTGTTTTTGCTCAAATTTGTCCCAAACATGTTTATATGGTTTATAGGTCATAATGAGTGCTTTCTGCGCGAAAAACTTTCCGTGAAATTTTCGGACCAAAAGTGACCATATCGGCGTCACCTTTCTTTATCCTCAAAAACTGTGTTGTTTTCGCTCAAATGTAGCCCAAACATGTTTATATGGTTTATAGGTCATAATGGGAGCTTTGTGCGCGAAAAGCTTTCCGTGATATTTTCGGACCAAAATAACAATATCGGCTTCACCTTTCTTTATGCACAAAAACTGTGTTGTTTTCAAACAAATATGTCCCAAACATGTTCATATGGTTTATAGGTCATAATGGGAGCTTTGTGCGCAAAAAGCTTTCCGTGAAATTTTCGAACCAAAAGTGACCATATCGGCGTCACCTTTCTTTATCCACAATCACTGTGTTGTTTTCGCTCAAATGTGTCCCAAACATGTTTATATGGTTTATAGGTCATTATGGGAGCTTTGTGCGCGAAAAGCTTTCCGTGAAATTTTCGGACCAAAAGTGACCATATCGGCGTCACCTTTCTTTATCCACAAAAACTGTGTTGTTTTCGCTCAAATGTGTCTCAAAAATGTTTGTATGGTTTATAGGTCATAATGAGAGCTTTGAGGGCGGAAGGGTTTCCGTGAAATTTTCGGACCAAAAGTGAGCATATTGGCGTCACCTTTCTTTATCCACAAAATCCGTGTTGTTTTCGCTATAATGTATCCCGAACATGTTTATATGGCTTATAGGTCATAATGGGAGCTTTGTGCGCGAAAAGCTTTCCGTGAAATTTTAAGACCAAAAGTGACCATATCGGCGTCACCTTTCTTTATCCGCAAAAACTGTGTTGTTTTCGCTCAAATGCGTCCCAAACATGTCTATGTTTTATAGGTCATAATGGGAGCTTTGTGCGCGAAAAGCTTTCCGTGAAATTTTCGGACCAAAAGTGACCATATCGGCGTCACCTTTCTTTATCCTCAAAAACTGTGTTGTTTTCGCTCAAATGTAGCCCAAACATGTTTATATGGTTTATAGGTCATAATGGGAGCTTTGTGCGCGAAAAGCTTTCCGTGATATTTTCGGACCAAAATAACAATATCGGCTTCACCTTTCTTTATGCACAAAAACTGTGTTGTTTTCAAACAAATATGTCCCAAACATGTTCATATGGTTTATAGGTCATAATGGGAGCTTTGTGCGCAAAAAGCTTTCCGTGAAATTTTCGAACCAAAAGTGACCATATCGGCGTCACCTTTCTTTATCCACAATCACTGTGTTGTTTTCGCTCAAATGTGTCCCAAACATGTTTATATGGTTTATAGGTCATTATGGGAGCTTTGTGCGCGAAAAGCTTTCCGTGAAATTTTCGGACCAAAAGTGACCATATCGGCGTCACCTTTCTTTATCCACAAAAACTGTGTTGTTTTCGCTCAAATGTGTCTCAAAAATGTTTGTATGGTTTATAGGTCATAATGAAAGCTTTGAGGGCGGAAGGGTTTCCGTGAAATTTTCGGACCAAAAGTGAGCATATTGGCGTCACCTTTCTTTATCCACAAAATCCGTGTTGTTTTCGCTATAATGTATCCCGAACATGTTTATATGGCTTATAGGTCATAATGGGAGCTTTGTGCGCGAAAAGCTTTCCGTGAAATTTTAAGACCAAAAGTGACCATATCGGCGTCACCTTTCTTTATCCGCAAAAACTGTGTTGTTTTCGCTCAAATGCGTCCCAAACATGTCTATGTTTTATAGGTCATAATGGGAGCTTTGTGCGCGAAAAGCTTTCCGTGAAATTTTTGGACCAAAAGTGACCATATCGGCGTCACCTTTGTTTATCCACCAAACTGTGTTGATTTCGCTCAAATGTGTCCCAAACATGTTTATATGGTTTATAGGTCATAATGGGAGCTTTGTGCGCGAAAAGCTTTCCGTGAAATTTTCGGGCCAAAAGTGACCATATCGGCGTCACCTTTCTTTATCTACCAAAACTGTGTTGTTTTTGCTCAAATTTTTCCAGAACGTGTTTATATGGTTTATAGTTCATAATGGGAGCTTTGTGCGCGGAAATCTTTCCGTGTAATTTTCGGAACAAAAGTGACCATATCGGCGTCACCTTTCTTTATCCACCAAAACTGTGTTGTTTTTGCTCAAATGTGTCCCAAACATGTTTATATGGTTTATAGGTCATAATGAGAGCTTTTTGCGCGAAAAGCTTTCCGTGAAATTTTCGGACCAAAAGTGACCATATTGGCGTCACCTTTGTATATCCACAAAAACCGTGTTGTTTTCGCTCAAAAGTAGCTCAAACATGTTTATATGGTTTATAGGTCATAATGGGAGCTTTGTGCGCGAAAAGGTTTCCGTGATATTTTTGGACCAAAATAACCATATCAGCCTCACCTTTCTTTATCCACAAAAACTGTGTTGTATTCGCTCAAATATGTCCCAAACATGTTTATATGGTTTATCGGTCATAATGGGAGCTTTGTGCGCAAAAAGCTTTCCGTGAAATTTTCGGACCAAAAGTGATCATATCGGCGTCACCTTTCTTTATCCACAGAAACTGTGTTGTTTTCGCTCAAATGCGTCCCAAACATGTTTATATGTTTTATAGGATATAATGGGAGCTTTGTGCACGAAAAGTTTTCCGTGAAATTTTTGGACCAAAAGTGACCATATCGGCGTCACCTTTGTTTATCCACCAAACTATGTTGATTTCGCTCAAATGTGTTCCAAACATGTTTATGTGGTTTATAGGACCATATCGGCGTCACCTTTGTTTATCCACCAAAACTGTGATGTTTTCGCTCAAATGTGTCCCAAGCATGTTTATGTGGTTTATAGGTCATAATGGAAGCTTTGTGTGCGAAAAGCTTTCCGTGAAATTTTCGGACCAAAAGTGACCATATCGGCGTCACCTTTCTTTATCTACCAAAACTGTGTTGTTTTTGCTCAAATTTTTCCAAAACATGTTTATATGGTTTATAGGTCATAATGGGAGCTTTGTGCGCGAAAATCTTTCCGTGTAATTTTCGGACCAAAATTGACCATATCGGCGTCACCTTTCTATATCCACAAAAACTGTGTTGTTTTCGCTCAAATGCGTACCAAACATGTTTATATGGTTTATAGGTCATTATGGGAGCTTTGTGCGCGAAAAGCTTTCCGTGAAATTTTCGGACCAAAATGACCATATCGGCGTCACCTTTCTTTATCGACCAAAACTGTGTTGTTTTTGCTCAAATTTGTCCCAAACATGTTTATATGGTTTATAGGTCATAATGAGTGCTTTCTGCGCGAAAAACTTTCCGTGAAATTTTCGGACCAAAAGTGACCATATCGGCGTCACCTTTCTTTATCCTCAAAAACTGTGTTGTTTTCGCTCAAATGTAGCCCAAACATGTTTATATGGTTTATAGGTCATAATGGGAGCTTTGTGCGCAAAAAGCTTTCCGTGAAATTTTCGGACCAAAATAACAATATCGGCGTCACCTTTCTTTATCCACAAAAACTGTGTTGTTTTCGCTCAAATGCGTCCCAAACATGTTTATATGTTTTATAGGATATAATGGGAGCTTTGTGCACGAAAAGTTTTCCGTGAAATTTTTGGACCAAAAGTGACCATATCGGCGTCACCTTTGTTTATCCACCAAACTATGTTGATTTCGCTCAAATGTGTTCCAAACATGTTTATGTGGTTTATAGGACCATATCGGCGTCACCTTTGTTTATCCACCAAAACTGTGATGTTTTCGCTCAAATGTGTCCCAAGCATGTTTATATGGTTTATAGGTCATAATGGGAGCTTTGTGTGCGAAAAGCTTTCCGTGAAATTTTCGGACCAAAAGTGACCATATCGGCGTCACCTTTCTTTATCTACCAAAACTGTGTTGTTTTTGCTCAAATTTTTCCAAAACATGTTTATATGGTTTATAGGTCATAATGGGAGCTTTGTGCGCGAAAATCTTTCCGTGTAATTTTCGGACCAAAATTGACCATATCGGCGTCACCTTTCTATATCCACAAAAACTGTGTTGTTTTCGCTCAAATGCGTCCCAAACATGTTTATATGGTTTATAGGTCATTATGGGAGCTTTGTGCGCGAAAAGCTTTCCGTGAAATTTTCGGACCAAAATGACCATATCGGCGTCACCTTTCTTTATCGACCAAAACTGTGTTGTTTTTGCTCAAATTTGTCCCAAACATGTTTATATGGTTTATAGGTCATAATGAGTGCTTTCTGCGCGAAAAACTTTCCGTGAAATTTTCGGACCAAAAGTGACCATATCGGCGTCACCTTTCTTTATCCTCAAAAACTGTGTTGTTTTCGCTCAAATGTAGCCCAAACATGTTTATATGGTTTATAGGTCATAATGGGAGCTTTGTGCGCGAAAAGCTTTTCGTGATATTTTCGGACCAAAATAACAATATCGGCTTCACCTTTCTTTATCCACAAAAACTGTGTTGTTTTCAAACAAATATGTCCCAAACATGTTCATATGGTTTATAGGTCATAATGGGAGCTTTGTGCGCAAAAAGCTTTCCGTGAAATTTTCGAACCAAAAGTGACCATATCGGCGTCACCTTTCTTTATCCACAAAAACTGTGTTGTTTTCGCTCAAATGTGTCCCAAACATGTTTATATGGTTTATAGGTCATTATGGGAGCTTTGTGCGCGAAAAGCTTTCCGTGAAATTTTCGGACCAAAAGTGACCATATCGGCGTCACCTTTGTTTATCCACCAAACTGTGTTGATTTCGCTCAAATGTGTCCCAAACATGTTTATATGGTTTATAGGTCATAATGGGAGCTTTGTGCGCGAAAAGCTTTCCGTGAAATTTTCGGGCCAAAAGTGACCATATCGGCGTCACCTTTCTTTATCTACCAAAACTGTGTTGTTTTTGCTCAAATTTTTCCAAAACGTGTTTATATGGTTTATAGTTCATAATGGGAGCTTTGTGCGCGAAAATCTTTCCGTGTAATTTTCGGAACAAAAGTGACCATATCGGCGTCACCTTTCTTTATCCACCAAAACTGTGTTGTTTTCGCTCAAATATGTCCCAAACATGTTTTGAAGGTTTATAGGTCATAATGGGAGCTTTGTGAGCGAAAAGCTTTCCGTGAAATTTTCGGACCAAAATTGACCATATCGGCATCACCTTTCTATATCCACAAAAACTGTGTTGTTTTCGCTCAAATGCGTCCCAAACATGTTTATATGGTTTATAGGATATAATGGGAGCTTTGTGCGCGAAAAGCTTTCCGTGATATTTTCGGACCAAAATAATAATATCGGCCTCACCTTTCTTTATCCACAAAAACTGTGTTGTTTTCCCACAAATATGTCCCAAACATGTTCATATGGTTTATAGGTCATAATGGGAGCTTTGTGCGCAAAAAGCTTTCCGTGAAATTTTCGAACCAAAAGTGACCATATCGGCGTCACCTTTCTTAATCCACAAAAACCGTGTTGTGTTCGCTCAAATGTGTCTCAAAAATGTTTATATGGTTTATAGGTCATAATGAGAGCTTTGAGGGCGGAAGGGTTTCCGTGAAATTTTCGGACCAAAAGTGACCATATCGGCGTCACCTTTCTTTATCCACAAAATCCGTGTTGTTTTCGCTATAATGTATCCCGAACATGTTTATATGGCTTATAGGTCATAATGGGAGCTTTGTGCGCGAAAAGCTTTCCGTGAAATTTTAAGACCAAAAGTTACCATATCGGCGTCACCTTTCTTTATCGGCAAAAATTGTGTTGTGTTCGCTCAAATGCGTCCCAAACATGTTTATATGTTTTATAGGTCATAATGGGAGCTTTGTGCGCGAAAAGCTTTCCGTGAAATTTTTGGTCCAAAAGTGACCATATCGGCGTCACCTTTGTTTATCCACCAAACTGTGTTGATTTCGCTCAAATGTGTCCCAAACATGTTTATATGGTTTATAGGTCATAATGGGAGCTTTGTGCGCGAAAAGCTTTCCGTGAAATTTTTGGACCAAAAGTGACCATATCGGCGTCACCTTTGTTTATCCACCAAACTGTGTTGTTTTTGCTCAAATGTGTTCAAAACATGTTTATATGGTTTATAGGTCATAATGAGAGCTTTCTGCGCGAAAAGCTTTCCGTGAAATTTTCAAACCAAAAGTGACCATATCGGCGTCACCTTTCTTTATCCTCAAAAAGCTTGTTGTTTTCGCTCAAATGTAGCCCAAACATGTTCATATGGTTTATAGGTCATAATGGGAGCTTTGCGCGCGAAAAGCTTTCCGTGATATTTTCGGACCAAAATAATAATATCGGCCTCACCTTTCTTTATCCACAAAAACTGTGTTGTTTTCACTCAAATATGTCCCAAACATGTTCATATGGTTTATAGGTCATAATGGGTGCTTTGTACGCAAAAAGCTTTCCGTGAAATTTTCGAACCAAAAGTGACCATATCGGCGTCACCTTTTTTTATCCACAAAAACTGTGCTGTTTTCGCTCAAATGTGTCCCAAACATGTTTATATGGTTTATAGGTCATAATGGGAGCTTTGTGCGCGAAAATCTTTCCGTGTAATTTTCGGACCAAAAGAGACCATATCGGCGTCACCTTTCTTTATCCACCAAAACTGTGTTGTTTTCGCTCAAATATGTCCCAAACATGTTTTGAAGGTTTATAGGTCATAATGGGAGCTTTGTGAGCGAAAAGCTTTCCGTGAAATTTTCGGACCAAAAATGACCATATCGGCGTCCCCTTTCTATATCCACAAAAACTGTGTTGTTTTCGCTCAAATGTGTCCCAAACATGTTTATATGGTTTATAGGATATAATGGGAGCTTTGTGCACGAAAAGCTTTCCGTGATATTTTCGGACCAAAATAATAATATCGGCCTCACCTTTTTTATCCACAAAAACTGTGTTGTTTTCACTCAAATATGTCCCAAACATGTTCATATGGTTTATAGTCATAATGGGAGCTTTGTGCGCAAAAAGCTTTCCGTGAAATTTTCGAACCAAAAGTGACCATATCGGCGTCACCTTTCTTTATCCACAAAAAATGTGCTGTTTTCGCTCAAATGTGTCCCAAACATGTTTATATGGTTTATAGGTCATAATTGGAGCTTTGTGCGTGAAAAGCTTTCCGTGAAATTTTCGGACTTAAAGTGACCAAATCGGCGTCACCTTTCTTTATCCACAAAAACTGTGTTGTTTTCGCTCAAATGTGTCCCAAAAATGTATATATGGTTTATAGGTCATAATGAGAGCTTTGTGGGCGGAAGGCTTTCCGTGAAATTTTCGGACCAAAAGTGACCATATCGGCGTCACCTTTCTTTATCCACAAAAACCGTGTTGTTTTCGCTCAAAAGTAGCTCAAACATGTTTATATGGTTTATAGGTCATAATGGGAGCTTTGCGCGCGAAAAGCTTTCCGTGATATTTTCGGACCAAAATAATAATATCGGCCTCACCTTTCTTTATCCACAAAAACTGTGTTGTTTTCACTCAAATATGTCCCAAACATGTTCATATGGTTTATAGGTCATAATGGGTGCTTTGTACGCAAAAAGCTTTCCGTGAAATTTTCGAACCAAAAGTAACCATATCGGCGTCACCTTTTTTTATCCACAAAAACTGTGCTGTTTTCGCTCAAATGTGTCCCAAACATGTTTATATGGTTTATAGGTCATAATGGGAGCTTTGTGCGCGAAAATCTTTCCGTGTAATTTTCGGACCAAAAGAGACCATATCGGCGTCACCTTTCTTTATCCACCAAAACTGTGTTGTTTTCGCTCAAATATGTCCCAAACATGTTTTGAAGGTTTATAGGTCATAATGGGAGCTTTGTGAGCGAAAAGCTTTCCGTGAAATTTTCGGACCAAAAATGACCATATCGGCGTCCCCTTTCTATATCCACAAAAACTGTGTTGTTTTCGCTCAAATGCGTCCCAAACATGTTTATATGGTTTATAGGATATAATGGGAGCTTTGTGCACGAAAAGCTTTCCGTGATATTTTCGGACCAAAATAATAATATCGACCTCACCTTTCTTTATCCACAAAAACTGTGTTGTTTTCACTCAAATATGTCCCAAACATGTTCATATGGTTTATAGTCATAATGGGAGCTTTGTGCGCAAAAAGCTTTCCGTGAAATTTTCGAACCAAAAGTGACCATATCGGCGTCACCTTTCTTTATCCACAAAAAATGTGCTGTTTTCGCTCAAATGTGTCCCAAACATGTTTATATGGTTTATAGGTCATAATTGGAGCTTTGTGCGTGAAAAGCTTTCCGTGAAATTTTCGGACTTAAAGTGACCAAATCGGCGTCACCTTTCTTTATCCACAAAAACTGTGTTGTTTTCGCTCAAATGTGTCCCAAAAATGTATATATGGTTTATAGGTCATAATGAGAGCTTTGTGGGCGGAAGGCTTTCCGTGAAATTTTCGGACCAAAAGTGACCATATCGGCGTCACCTTTCTTTATCCTCAAAAACTGTGTTGTTTTCGCTCAAATGTAGCCCAAACATGTTTATATGGTTTATAGGTCATAATGTGAGCTTTGCGCGCGAAAAGCTTTCCGTGATATTTTCGGACCAAAATAATAATATCGGCCTCACCTTTCTTTATCCACAAAAACTGTGTTGTTTTTGCTCAAATGTGTTCAAAACATGTTTATATGGTTTATAGGTCATAATGAGAGCTTTCTGCGCGAAAAGCTTTCCGTGAAATTTTCGGACCAAAAGTGACCATATCGGCGTCACCTTTCTTTATCCACAAAATCTGTGTTGTTTTCCCTCAAATGTGTCCCGTGCGTGTTTATATGGTTTATAGGTCATAATGGGAGCTTTGTGCGGATAATGCTTTCCGTGAAATTTTCGGACCAAAACTGACCATATCGGCGTCACCTTTGTATATCCACCATAACTGTGTTGTTTTCGCTCAAATGCATTCCAAACATGTTTATATGGTTTATAAGTCATAATGGGAGCTTTGTGCGCGAAAAGCTTTCCGTGAAATTTTCGGAACAAAAGTGACCATATCGGCGTCACCTTTCTTTATCCACAAAAACCGTGTTGTTTTCGCTCAAATGTAGCTCAAACATGTTTATATGGTTTATAGGTCATAATGGGAGCTTTGTGCGCGAAAAGGTTTCCGTGATATTTTCGGACCAAAATAACCATATATGCCTTACCTTTCATTATCCACAAAAACTGTGTTGTTTTCACTCAAATATGTCCCAAACATGTTTATATGGTTTATAGGTCATAATGGGTGCTTTGTGGGCAAAAAGCTTTCCGTGAAATTTTCGAACCAAAAGTGACCATATCGGCGTCACCTTTCTTTATCCACCAAAACTGTGTTGTTTTTGCTCAAATGTGTCCCAAACATGTTTATATGGTTTATATGTCATAATGAGAGCTTTCTGCGCGAAAAGCTTTCCGTGAAATTTTCGGACCAAAAGTGACCATATCGGCGTCACCTTTCTTTATCCACCGAAACTGTCTTGTTTTTGCTCAAATGTGTCCCAAACATGTTTATATGGTTTATAGGGCATAATCAGAGCTTTCTGCGCGAAAAGCTTTCCGTGAAATTTTCGGACCAAAAGTGACCATATCGGCGTCACCTTTTTTTATCCACAAAAACCGTGTTGTTTTCCCTCAAATGTAGCTCAAACATGTTTATATGGTTTATAGGTCATAATGGGAGCTTTGTGCGCGAAAAGGTTTCCGTGATATTTTCGGACCAAAATAACCATATCGGCCTTACCTTTCATTATCCACAAAAACTGTGTTGTTTTAACTCAAATATGTCCCAAACATGTTCATATGGTTTATAGGTCATAATGGGAGCTTTGTGGGCAAAAAGCTTTCCGTGAAATTTTCGAACCAAAAGTGACCATATCGGCGTCACCTTTCTTTATCCACCAAAACTGTGTTGTTTTTGCTCAAATGTGTCCCAAACATGTTTATATGGTTTATATGTCATAATGAGAGCTTTCTGCGCGAAAAGCTTTCCGTGAAATTTTCGGACCAAAAGTGACCATATCGGCGTCACCTTTCTTTATCCACAAACCGTGTTGTGTTCGCTCAAATGAAGCTCAAACATGTTTATATGGTTTATAGGTCATAATAAGAGCTTTGTGCGCGAAAAGCTTTCCGTGATATTTTCGGACCAAAATAACCATATCGGCCTCACCTTTCTTTATCCACAAAAAATGTGTTGTTTTCACTCAAATATGTCCCAAACATGTTCATATGGTTTATAGGTCATAATGGGAGCTTTGTGCGCAAAAAGCGTTCCGTGAAATTTTCGAACCAAAAGTGACTATATCGGCGTCACCTTTCTTTATCCACAAAAACTGTGTTGTTTTCGCTCAAATGCATTCCAAACATGTTTATATGGTTTATAGGTCATAATGGGAGCTTTGTGCGCGAAAAGCTTTCCGTGAAATTTTCGGAACAAAAGTGACCTTATCGGCGTCACCTTTCTTTATCCACCAAAACTGTGTTGTTTTTGCTCAAATGTGTCCCAAACATGTTTATATGGTTTATAGGTCATATTGAGAGCTTACTGCGCGAAAAACTTTCCGTGAAATTTTCGGACCAAAAGTGACCATATCGGCGTCACCTTTGTTTATCCACAAAAACCGTGTTGTTTTCGCTCAAAAGTAGCTCAAACATGTTTATATGGTTTATAGGTCATAATGGGAGCTTTGCGCGCGAAAAGCTTTCCGTGATATTTTCGGACCAAAATAATAATATCGGCCTCACCTTTCTTTATCCACAAAAACTGTGTTGTTTTCACTCAAATATGTCCCAAACATGTTCATATGGTTTATAGGTCATAATGGGTGCTTTGTACGCAAAAAGCTTTCCGTGAAATTTTCGAACCAAAAGTAACCATATCGGCGTCACCTTTTTTTATCCACAAAAACTGTGCTGTTTTCGCTCAAATGTGTCCCAAACATGTTTATATGGTTTATAGGTCATAATGGGAGCTTTGTGCGTGAAAATCTTTCCGTGTAATTTTCGGACCAAAAGAGACCATATCGGCGTCACCTTTCTTTATCCACCAAAACTGTGTTGTTTTCACTCAAATATGTCCCAAACATGTTTTGAAGGTTTATAGGTCATAATGGGAGCTTTGTGAGCGAAAAGCTTTCCGTGAAATTTTCGGACCAAAAATGACCATATCGGCGTCCCCTTTCTATATCCACAAAAACTGTGTTGTTTTCGCTCAAATGCGTCCCAAACATGTTTATATGGTTTATAGGATATAATGGGAGCTTTGTGCACGAAAAGCTTTCCGTGATATTTTCGGACCAAAATAATAATATCGGCCTCACCTTTCTTTATCCACAAAAACTGTGTTGTTTTCACTCAAATATGTCCCAAACATGTTCATATGGTTTATAGTCATAATGGGAGCTTTGTGCGCAAAAAGCTTTCCGTGAAATTTTCGAACCAAAAGTGACCATATCGGCGTCACCTTTCTTTATCCACAAAAAATGTGCTGTTTTCGCTCAAATGTGTCCCAAACATGTTTATATGGTTTATAGGTCATAATTGGAGCTTTGTGCGTGAAAAGCTTTCCGTGAAATTTTCGGACTTAAAGTGACCAAATCGGCGTCACCTTTCTTTATCCACAAAAACTGTGTTGTTTTCGCTCAAATGTGTCCCAAAAATGTATATATGGTTTATAGGTCATAATGAGAGCTTTGTGGGCGGAAGGCTTTCCGTGAAATTTTCGGACCAAAAGTGACCATATCGGCGTCACCTTTCTTTATCCTCAAAAACTGTGTTGTTTTCGCTCAAATGTAGCCCAAACATGTTTATATGGTTTATAGGTCATAATGTGAGCTTTGCGCGCGAAAAGCTTTTCGTGATATTTTCGGACCAAAATAATAATATCGGCCTCACCTTTCTTTATCCACAAAAACTGTGTTGTTTTTGCTCAAATGTGTTCAAAACATGTTTATATGGTTTATAGGTCATAATGAGAGCTTTCTGCGCGAAAAGCTTTCCGTGAAATTTTCGGACCAAAAGTGACCATATCGGCGTCACCTTTCTTTATCCACAAAATCTGTGTTGTTTTCCCTCAAATGTGTCCCGTGCGTGTTTATATGGTTTATAGGTCATAATGGGAGCTTTGTGCGGATAAAGCTTTCCGTGAAATTTTCGGACCAAAACTGACCATATCGGCGTCACCTTTGTATATCCACCATAACTGTGTTGTTTTCGCTCAAATGCATTCCAAACATGTTTATATGGTTTATAAGTCATAATGGGAGCTTTGTGCGCGAAAAGCTTTCCGTGAAATTTTCGGAACAAAAGTGACCATATCGGCGTCACCTTTCTTTATCCACAAAAACCGTGTTGTTTTCGCTCAAATGTAGCTCAAACATGTTTATATGGTTTATAGGTCATAATGGGAGCTTTGTGCGCGAAAAGGTTTCCGTGATATTTTCGGACCAAAATAACCATATCGGCCTTACCTTTCATTATCCACAAAAACTGTGTTGTTTTCACTCAAATATGTCCCAAACATGTTCATATGGTTTATAGGTCATAATGGGTGTTTTGTGGGCAAAAAGCTTTCCGTGAAATTTTCGAACCAAAAGTGACCATATCGGCGTCACCTTTCTTTATCCACCAAAACTGTATTGTTTTTGCTCAAATGTGTCCCAAACATGTTTATATGGTTTATATGTCATAATGAGAGCTTTCTGCGCGAAAAGCTTTCCGTGAAATTTTCGGACCAAAAGTGACCATATCGGCGTCACCTTTCTTTATCCACCGAAACTGTCTTGTTTTTGCTCAAATGTGTCCTAAACATGTTTATATGGTTTATAGGGCATAATCAGAGCTTTCTGCGCGAAAAGCTTTCCGTGAAATTTTCGGACCAAAAGTGACCATATCGGCGTCACCTTTTTTTATCCACAAAAACCGTGTTGTTTTCCCTCAAATGTAGCTCAAACATGTTTATATGGTTTATAGGTCATAATGGGAGCTTTGTGCGCGAAAAGGTTTCCGTGATATTTTCGGACCAAAATAACCATATCGGCCTTACCTTTCATTATCCACAAAAACTGTGTTGTTTTCACTCAAATATGTCCCAAACATGTTCATATGGTTTATAGGTCATAATGGGAGCTTTGTGGGCAAAAAGCTTTCCGTGAAATTTTCGAACCAAAAGTGACCATATCGGCGTCACCTTTCTTTATCCACCAAAACTGTGTTGTTTTTGCTCAAATGTGTCCCAAACATGTTTATATGGTTTATATGTCATAATGAGAGCTTTCTGCGCGAAAAGTTTTCCGTGAAATTTTCGGACCAAAAGTGACCATATCGGCGTCACCTTTCTTTATCCACAAACCGTGTTGTGTTCGCTCAAATGAAGCTCAAACATGTTTATATGGTTTATAGGTCATAATAAGAGCTTTGTGCGCGAAAAGCTTTCCGTGATATTTTCGGACCAAAATAACCATATCGGCCTCACCTTTCTTTATCCACAAAAAATGTGTTGTTTTCACTCAAATATGTCCCAAACATGTTCATATGGTTTATAGGTCATAATGGGAGCTTTGTGCGCAAAAAGCGTTCCGTGAAATTTTCGAACCAAAAGTGACTATATCGGCGTCACCTTTCTTTATCCACAAAAACTGTGTTGTTTTTCGCTCAAATGCATTCCAAACATGTTTATATGGTTTATAGGTCATAATGGGAGCTTTGTGCGCGAAAAGCTTTCCGTGAAATTTTCGGAACAAAAGTGACCTTATCGGCGTCACCTTTCTTTATCCACCAAAACTGTGTTGTTTTTGGTCAAATGTGTCCCAAACATGTTTATATGGTTTATAGGTCATATTGAGAGCTTACTGCGCGAAAAACTTTCCGTGAAATTTTCGGACCAAAAGTGACCATATCGGCGTCACCTTTGTTTATCCACAAAAACCGTGTTGTTTTCGCTCAAAAGTAGCTCAAACATGTTTATATGGTTTATAGGTCATAATGGGAGCTTTGCGCGCGAAAAGCTTTCCGTGATATTTTCGGACCAAAATAATAATATCGGCCTCACCTTTCTTTATCCACAAAAACTGTGTTGTTTTCACTCAAATATGTCCCAAACATGTTCATATGGTTTATAGGTCATAATGGGTGCTTTGTACGCAAAAAGCTTTCCGTGAAATTTTCGAACCAAAAGTAACCATATCGGCGTCACCTTTTTTTATCCACAAAAACTGTGCTGTTTTCGCTCAAATGTGTCCCAAACATGTTTATATGGTTTATAGGTCATAATGGGAGCTTTGTGCGCGAAAATCTTTCCGTGTAATTTTCGGACCAAAAGAGACCATATCGGCGTCACCTTTCTTTATCCACCAAAACTGTGTTGTTTTCGCTCAAATATGTCCCAAACATGTTTTGAAGGTTTATAGGTCATAATGGGAGCTTTGTGAGCGAAAAGCTTTCCGTGAAATTTTCGGACAAAAAATGACCATATCGGCGTCCCCTTTCTATATCCACAAAAACTGTGTTGTTTTCGCTCAAATGCGTCCCAAACATGTTTATATGGTTTATAGGATATAATGGGAGCTTTGTGCACGAAAAGCTTTCCGTGATATTTTCGGACCAAAATAATAATATCGGCCTCACCTTTCTTTATCCACAAAAACTGTGTTGTTTTCACTCAAATATGTCCCAAACATGTTCATATGGTTTATAGTCATAATGGGAGCTTTGTGCGCAAAAAGCTTTCCGTGAAATTTTCGAACCAAAAGTGACCATATCGGCGTCACCTTTCTTTATCCACAAAAAATGTGTTGTTTTCGCTCAAATGTGTCCCAAACATGTTTATATGGTTTACAGGTCATAATTGGAGCTTTGTGCGTGAAAAGCTTTCCGTGAAATTTTCGGACTTAAAGTGACCAAATCGGCGTCACCTTTCTTTATCCACAAAAACTGTGTTGTTTTCGCTCAAATATGTCCCAAAAATGTATATATGGTTTATAGGTCATAATGAGAGCTTTGTGGGCGGAAGGGTTTCCGTGAAATTTTCGGACCAAAAGTGACCATATCGGCGTCACCTTTCTTTATCCTAAAAAACTGTGTTGTTTTCGCTCAAATGTAGCCCAAACATGTTCATATGGTTTATAGGTCAAAATGTGAGCTTTGCGCGCGAAAAGCTTTCCGTGATATTTTCGGACCAAAATAATAATATCGGCCTCACCTTTCTTTATCCACAAAAACTGTGTTGTTTTTGCTCAAATGTGTTCAAAACATGTTTATATGGTTTATAGGTCATAATGAGAGCTTTCTGCGCGAAAAGCTTTCCGTGAAATTTTCGGACCAAAAGTGACCATATCGGCGTCACCTTTCTTTATCCACAAAATCTGTGTTGTTTTCCCTCAAATGTGTCCCGTGCGTGTTTATATGGTTTATAGGTCATAATGGGAGCTTTGTGCGGATAAAGCTTTCCGTGAAATTTTCGGACCAAAACTGACCATATCGGCGTCACCTTTGTATATCCACCATAACTGTGTTGTTTTCGCTCAAATGCATTTCAAACATGTTTATATGGTTTATAAGTCATAATGGGAGCTTTGTGCGCGAAAAGCTTTCCGTGAAATTTTCGGACCAAAAGTGACCATATCGGCGTCACCTTTTTTTATCCACAAAAACCGTGTTGTTTTCCCTCAAATGTAGCTCAAACATGTTTATATGGTTTATAGGTCATAATGGGAGCTTTGTGCGCGAAAAGGTTTCCGTGATATTTTCGGACCAAAATAACCATATCGGCCTTACCTTTCATTATCCACAAAAACTGTGTTGTTTTCACTCAAATATGTCCCAAACATGTTCATATGGTTTATAGGTCATAATGGGAGCTTTGTGGGCAAAAAGCTTTCCGTGAAATTTTCGAACCAAAAGTGACCATATCGGCGTCACCTTTCTTTATCCACCAAAACTGTGTTGTTTTTGCTCAAATGTGTCCCAAACATGTTTATATGGTTTATATGTCATAATGAGAGCTTTCTGCGCGAAAAGTTTTCCGTGAAATTTTCGGACCAAAAGTGACCATATCGGCGTCACCTTTCTTTATCCACAAACCGTGTTGTGTTCGCTCAAATGAAGCTCAAACATGTTTATATGGTTTATAGGTCATAATAAGAGCTTTGTGCGCGAAAAGCTTTCCGTGATATTTTCGGACCAAAATAACCATATCGGCCTCACCTTTCTTTATCCACAAAAAATGTGTTGTTTTCACTCAAATATGTCCCAAACATGTTCATATGGTTTATAGGTCATAATGGGAGCTTTGTGCGCAAAAAGCGTTCCGTGAAATTTTCGAACCAAAAGTGACTATATCGGCGTCACCTTTCTTTATCCACAAAAACTGTGTTGTTTTCGCTCAAATGCATTCCAAACATGTTTATATGGTTTATAGGTCATAATGGGAGCTTTGTGCGCGAAAAGCTTTCCGTGAAATTTTCGGAACAAAAGTGACCTTATCGGCGTCACCTTTCTTTATCCACCAAAACTGTGTTGTTTTTGCTCAAATGTGTCCCAAACATGTTTATATGGTTTATAGGTCATATTGAGAGCTTACTGCGCGAAAAACTTTCCGTGAAATTTTCGGACCAAAAGTGACCATATCGGCGTCACCTTTGTTTATCCACAAAAACCGTGTTGTTTTCGCTCAAAAGTAGCTCAAACATGTTTATATGGTTTATAGGTCATAATGGGAGCTTTGCGCGCGAAAAGCTTTCCGTGATATTTTCGGACCAAAATAATAATATCGGCCTCACCTTTCTTTATCCACAAAAACTGTGTTGTTTTCACTCAAATATGTCCCAAACATGTTCATATGGTTTATAGGTCATAATGGGTGCTTTGTACGCAAAAAGCTTTCCGTGAAATTTTCGAACCAAAAGTAACCATATCGGCGTCACCTTTTTTTATCCACAAAAACTGTGCTGTTTTCGCTCAAATGTGTCCCAAACATGTTTATATGGTTTATAGGTCATAATGGGAGCTTTGTGCGCGAAAATCTTTCCGTGTAATTTTCGGACCAAAAGAGACCATATCGGCGTCACCTTTCTTTATCCACCAAAACTGTGTTGTTTTCGCTCAAATATGTCCCAAACATGTTTTGAAGGTTTATAGGTCATAATGGGAGCTTTGTGAGCGAAAAGCTTTCCGTGAAATTTTCGGACAAAAAATGACCATATCGGCGTCCCCTTTCTATATCCACAAAAACTGTGTTGTTTTCGCTCAAATGCGTCCCAAACATGTTTATATGGTTTATAGGATATAATGGGAGCTTTGTGCACGAAAAGCTTTCCGTGATATTTTCGGACCAAAATAATAATATCGGCCTCACCTTTCTTTATCCACAAAAACTGTGTTGTTTTCACTCAAATATGTCCCAAACATGTTCATATGGTTTATAGTCATAATGGGAGCTTTGTGCGCAAAAAGCTTTCCGTGAAATTTTCGAACCAAAAGTGACCATATCGGCGTCACCTTTCTTTATCCACAAAAAATGTGTTGTTTTCGCTCAAATGTGTCCCAAACATGTTTATATGGTTTATAGGTCATAATTGGAGCTTTGTGCGTGAAAAGCTTTCCGTGAAATTTTCGGACTTAAAGTGACCAAATCGGCGTCACCTTTCTTTATCCACAAAAACTGTGTTGTTTTCGCTCAAATATGTCCCAAAAATGTATATATGGTTTATAGGTCATAATGAGAGCTTTGTGGGCGGAAGGGTTTCCGTGAAATTTTCGGACCAAAAGTGACCATATCGGCGTCACCTTTCTTTATCCTAAAAAACTGTGTTGTTTTCGCTCAAATGTAGCCCAAACATGTTCATATGGTTTATAGGTCATAATGTGAGCTTTGCGCGCGAAAAGCTTTCCGTGATATTTTCGGACCAAAATAATAATATCGGCCTCACCTTTCTTTATCCACAAAAACTGTGTTGTTTTTGCTCAAATGTGTTCAAAACATGTTTATATGGTTTATAGGTCATAATGAGAGCTTTCTGCGCGAAACGCTTTCCGTGAAATTTTCGGACCAAAAGTGACCATATCGGCGTCACCTTTCTTTATCCACAAAATCTGTGTTGTTTTCCCTCAAATGTGTCCCGTGCGTGTTTATATGGTTTATAGGTCATAATGGGAGCTTTGTGCGGATAAAGCTTTCCGTGAAATTTTCGGACCAAAACTGACCATATCGGCGTCACCTTTGTATATCCACCATAACTGTGTTGTTTTCGCTCAAATGCATTTCAAACATGTTTATATGGTTTATAAGTCATAATGGGAGCTTTGTGCGCGAAAAGCTTTCCGTGAAATTTTCGGAACAAAAGTGACCATATCGGCGTCACCTTTCTTTATCCACAAAAACCGTGTTGTTTTCGCTCAAATGTAGCTCAAACATGTTTATATGGTTTATAGGTCATATTGGGAGCTTTGTGCGCGAAAAGGTTTCCGTGATATTTTCGGACCAAAATAACCATATCGGCCTTACCTTTCATTATCCACAAAAACTGTGTTGTTTTCACTCAAATATGTCCCAAACATGTTCATATGGTTTATAGGTCATAATGGGTGCTTTGTGGGCAAAAAGCTTTCCGTGAAATTTTCGAACCAAAAGTGACCATATCGGCGTCACCTTTCTTTATCCACCAAAACTGTGTTGTTTTTGCTCAAATGTGTCCCAAACATGTTTATATGGTTTATATGTCATAATGAGAGCTTTCTGCGCGAAAAGCTTTCCGTGAAATTTTCGGACCAAAAGTGACCATATCGGCGTCACCTTTCTTTATCCACCGAAACTGTCTTGTTTTTGCTCAAATGTGTCCCAAACATGTTTATATGGTTTATAGGGCATAATCAGAGCTTTCTGCGCGAAAAGCTTTCCGTGAAATTTTCGGACCAAAAGTGACCATATCGGCGTCACCTTTTTTTATCCACAAAAACCGTGTTGTTTTCCCTCAAATGTAGCTCAAACATGTTTATATGGTTTATAGGTCATAATGGGAGCTTTGTCCGCGAAAAGGTTTCCGTGATATTTTCGGACCAAAATAACCATATCGGCCTTACCTTTCATTATCCACAAAAACTGTGTTGTTTTCACTCAAATATGTCCCAAACATGTTCATATGGTTTATAGGTCATAATGGGAGCTTTGTGGGCAAAAAGCTTTCCGTGAAATTTTCGAAACAAAAGTGACCATATCGGCGTCACCTTTCTTTATCCACCAAAACTGTGTTGTTTTTGCTCAAATGTGTCCCAAACATGTTTATATGGTTTATATGTCATAATGAGAGCTTTCTGCGCGAAAAGCTTTCCGTGAAATTTTCGGACCAAAAGTGACCATATCGGCGTCACCTTTCTTTATCCACAAACCGTGTTGTGTTCGCTCAAATGAAGCTCAAACATGTTTATATGGTTTATAGGTCATAATAAGAGCTTTGTGCGCGAAAAGCTTTCCGTGATATTTTCGGACCAAAATAACCATATCGGCCTCACCTTTCTTTATCCACAAAAAATGTGTTGTTTTCACTCAAATATGTCCCAAACATGTTCATATGGTTTATAGGTCATAATGGGAGCTTTGTGCGCAAAAAGCGTTCCGTGAAATTTTCGAACCAAAAGTGACTATATCGGCGTCACCTTTCTTTATCCACAAAAACTGTGTTGTTTTCGCTCAAATGCATTCCAAACATGTTTATATGGTTTATAGGTCATAATGGGAGCTTTGTGCGCGAAAAGCTTTCCGTGAAATTTTCGGAACAAAAGTGACCTTATCGGCGTCACCTTTCTTTATCAACCAAAACTGTGTTGTTTTTGCTCAAATGTGTCCCAAACATGTTTATATGGTTTATAGGTCATATTGAGAGCTTACTGCGCGAAAAACTTTCCGTGAAATTTTCGGACCAAAAGTGACCATATCGGCGTCACCTTTTTTTATCCACAAAAACCGTGTTGTTTTCGCTCAAAAGTAGCTCAAACATGTTTATATGGTTTATAGGTCATAATGTGAGCTTTGTGCGCGAAAAGATTTCCGTGAAATTTTCGGACCAAAATGACCATATCGGCCTCACATTTCTTTATCCACAAAAACTGTATTGTTTTCGCTCAAATATATCCCAAACATGTTTATATGGTTTATAGATCATAATGGGAGCTTTGTGCGCGAAAAGCTTTCCGTGAAATTTTTGAACCAAAAGTGACCATATCGGCGTCACCATTCTTTATCCACAAAAACTGTGTTGTTTTCGCTCAAATATGTCCCAAACATGTTTATATGGTTTATAGGTCATAATGGGAGCTTTGTGCGCGAAAAGCTTTCCGTGAAATTTTCGGACCAAAAGTGACCATATCGGCGTCACCTTTGTATATCCACCATAACTGTGGTGTTTTCGCTCAAATGTGTCCCAAAAATGTTTATATGGTTTATAGGTCATAATGGGAGCTTTGTGCGCGAAAAGCTTTCCGTGAAATTTTCGGACCAAAAGTGACAATATAGGCGTCACCTTTCTTTATCCACCAAAACTGTGTTGTTTTTGCTCAAATGTGTCCCAAACATGTTTATATGGTTTATAGGTCATAATGAGAGCTTTCTGCGCGAAAAGCTTTCCGTGAAATTTTCGGACCAAAAGTGACCATATCGGCGTCACCTTTCTTTATCCACAAAAACCGTGTTGTTTTCGCTCAAATGAAGCTCAAACATGTTTATATGGTTTATAGGTCATAATGGGAGCTTTGTGCGCGAAAAGCTTTCCGTGAAGTTTTCGGAACAAAAGTGACCATATCGGCGTCACCTTTCTTTATCCACCAAAACTGTGTTGTTTTTGCTCAAATGTGTCCCAAACATGTTTATATGGTTTATAGGTCATAATGAGAGCTTTCTGCGCGAAAAGCTTTTCGTGAAATTTTCGGACCAAAAGTGACCATATTGGTGTCACCTTTGTATATCCACAAAAACCGTGTTGTTTTCCCTCAAAAGTAGCTCAAACATGTTTATATGGTTTATAGGTCATAATGGGAGCTTTGTGCGCGAAAAGGTTTCCGTGATATTTTTGGACCAAAATAACCATATCAGCCTCACCTTTCTTTATCCACAAAAACTGTGTTGTATTCGCTCAAATATGTCCCAAACATGTTTATATGGTTTATAGGTCATAATGGGAGCTTTGTGCGCAAAAAGCTTTCCGTGAAATTTTCGGACCAAAAGTGACCATATCGGCGTCACCTTTCTTCATCCAGAAAAACTGTGTTGTTTTCGCTCAAATATGTCCCAAACATGTTTATATGGTTTATAGGTCATAATGGGAGCTTTGTGCGTGAAAAGTTTTCCGTGAAATTTTCGGAACAAAAGTAACCATATCGGCGTCACCTTTCTTTATCCACCAAAACTGTGTTGTTTTCGCTCAAATATATCCCAAACATGTTTATATGGTTTATAGATCATAATGAGAGCTTTCTGCGCGAAAAGCTTTCCGTGAAATTTTTGAACCAAAAGTGACCATATCGGCGTCACCTTTCTTTACGCACAAAACCGTGTTGTTTTCGCTCAAATGAAGCTCAAACATGTTTATATGGTTTATAGGTCATAATGGGAGCTTTGTGCGCGAAAAGCTTTCCGTGAAATTTTCGGAACAAAAGTGACCATATCGGCGTCACCTTTCTTTATCCACCAAAACTGTGTTGTTTTTGCTCAAATGTGTCCCAAACATGTTTATATGGTTTATAGGTCATAATGAGAGCTTTCTGCGCGAAAAGCTTTCCGTGAAATTTTCGGACCAAAAGTGAACATATTGGCGTCACCTTTGTATATCCACAAAAACCGTGTTGTTTTCGCTCAAAAGTAGCTCAAACATGTTTATATGGTTTATAGGTCATAATGGGAGCTTTGTGCGCGAAAAGGTTTCCGTGATATTTTCGGACCAAAATAACCATATCAGCCTCACCTTTCTTTATCCACAAAAACTGTGTTGTATTCGCTCAAATATGTCCCAAACATGTTTATATGGTTTCTAGGTCATAATGGGAGCTTTGTGCGCAAAAAGCTTTCCGTGAAATTTTCGGACCAAAAGTGACCATATCGGCGTCACCTTTCTTCATTCAGAAAAACTGTGTTGTTTTCGCTCAAATATGTCCCAAACATGTTTATATGGTTTATAGGTCATAATGGGAGCTTTGTGCGTGAAAAGTTTTCCGTGAAATTTTCGGAACAAAAGTAACCATATCGGCGTCACCTTTCTTTATCCACCAAAACTGTGTTGTTTTCGCTCAAATATATCCCAAACATGTTTATATGGTTTATAGATCATAATGAGAGCTTTCTGCGCGAAAAGCTTTCCGTGAAATTTTTGAACCAAAAGTGACCATATCGGCGTCACCTTTCTTTACCCACAAAACCGTGTTGTTTTCGCTCAAATGAAGCTCAAACATGTTTATATGGTTTATAGGTCATAATGGGAGCTTTGTGCGTGAAAAGTTTTCCGTGAAATTTTCGGAACAAAAGTAACCATATCGGCGTCACCTTTCTTTATCCACCAAAACTGTGTTGTTTTCGCTCAAATATATCCCAAACATGTTTATATGGTTTATAGGTCATAATGGGAGCTTTGTGCGCGAAAAGCTTTCCGTGAAATTTTCGGAACAAAAGTGACCATATCGGCGTCACCTTTCTTTATACACCAAAACTGTGTTGTTTTTGCTCAAATGTGTCCCAAACATGTTTATATGGTTTATAGGTCATAATGAGAGCTTTCTACGCGAAAAGCTTTCCGTGATATTTTCGAACCAAAAGTGACCATATCGGCGTCACCTTTCTTTATCCACCAAAACTGTGTTGTTTTTGCTCAAATGTGTCCCAAACATGTTTATATGGTTTATAGGTCATAATGAGAGCTTTCTGCGCGAAAAGCTTTCCGTGAAATTTTCGGACCAAAAGTGATCATATCGGCGTCACCTTTCTTTATCCATAAAAACCGTGTTGTTTTCGCTCAAATGAAGCTCAAACATGTTTATATGGTTTATAGGTCATAATGGGAGCTTTGTGCGCGAACAGCTTTCCGTGATATTTTCGGACCAAAATAACCATATCGGCCTCACCTTTCTTTATCCACAAAAACTGTGTTGTTTTCACTCAAATATGTCCCAAACATGTTCATATGGTTTATAGGTCATAATGGGAGCTTTGTGCGCGAAAAGCTTTCCGTGAAATTTTCGGAACAAAAGTGACCATATCGGCATCACCTTTCTTTATCCACCAAAACGGTGTTGTTTTTGCTCAAATGTGTCCCAAACATGTTTATATGGTTTATAGGTCATAATGAGAGCTTACTGCGCGAAAAACGTTCGGTGAAGTTTTCGGACCAAAAGTGACCATATCGGCGTCACCTTTCTTTATCCACAAAAACCGTGTTGTTTTCGCTCAAAAGTAGCTCAAACATGTTTATATGGTTTATAGGTCATAATGAGAGCTTTGTGCTCGAAAAGATTTCCGTGAAATTTTCGGACCAAAATGACCATATCGGCCTCACATTTCTTTATCCACAAAAACTGTGTTGTTTTCGCTCAAATATATCCCAAACATGTTTATATGGTTTATAGATCATAATGGGAGCTTTGTGCGCGAAAAGCTTTCCGTGAAATTTTTGAACCAAAAGTGACCATATCGGCGTCACCATTCTTTATCCACAAAAACTGTGTTGTTTTCGCTCAAATATGTCACAAACATGTTTATATGGTTTATAGGTCATGATGGGAGCTTTGTGCGCGAAAACCTTTCCGTGAAATTTTCGGAACAAAAGTGACCAATCGGCGTCACCTTTCTATATCCACAAAAACTGTGTTGTTTTCGCTCAAATTTGTCCCAAACATGTTTATATGGTGTATAGGTCATAATGGGAGCTTTGTGCGCGAAAAGCTTTCCGTGAAATTTTCGGACCAAAAGTGACCATATCGGCGTCACCTTTCTTTATCCACAAAAACTGTATTGTTTTCCCTCAAATGTGTCCCAAGCGTGTTTATATGGTTTATAGGTCATAATGGGAGCTTTGTGCGCTTAAATCTTTCCGTGAAATTTTCGAACCAAAAGTGACCATATCGGCGTCACCTTTGTATATCCACCATAACTGTGTTTATTTCCTCAAATGTGTCCCAAAAATGTTTATATGGTTTATAGGTCATAATGGGCGCTTTGTGCGCGAAAAGCTTTCCGTGAAATTTTCGGACCAAAAATGACCATATAGGCGTCACCTTTCTTTATCCACAAAAACTGTGTTGTTTTCGCTCAAATGTGTCCCAAACATGTTTATATGGTGTATAGGTCATAATGGGAGCTTTGTGCGCGAAAAGCTTTCCGTGAAATTTTCGGACCAAAAGTGACAATATCGGCGTCACCTTTCTTTATCTACCAAAACTGTGTTGTTTTTGCTCAAATGTGTCGCAAACATGTTTATATGGTTTATAGGTCATAATGAGAGCTTTCTGCGCGAAAAGCTTTCCGTGAAATTTTCGGACCAAAAGTGACCATATCGGCGTCACCTTTGTTTATCCACAAAAACCGTGTTGTTTTCGCTCAAATGAAGCTCAAAAATGTTTATATGGTTTATTGGTCATAATGGGAGCTTTGTGCGCGAAAAGCTTTCCGTGATATTTTCGGACCAAAATAACCATATCGGCCTCACCTTTCTTTATCCACAAAAACTGTGTTGTTTTCACTCAAATATATCCCAAATATGTTCTGGTTTATAGGTCATAATGGGAGCTTTGTGCGCAAAAAGCTTTCCGTGAAATTTTCGAACCAAAAGTGACTATATCGGCGTCACCTTTCTTTATCCACAAAAACTGTGTTATTATCGCTCAAATTCATTCCAAACATGTTTCTATGGTTTATAGGTCATAATGGGAGCTTTGTGCGCGAAAAGCTTTCTGTGAAATTTTCGGAACAAAAGTGACCATATCGGCGTCACCTTTCTTTATCCACCAAAACTGTGTTGTTTTTGCTCAAATGTGTCCCAAACATGTTTATATGGTTTATAGGTCATAATGAGAGCTTTCTGCGCGAAAAGCTTTCCGTGAAATTTTCGGACCAAAAGTGACCATATCGGCGTCACCTTTCTTCATCCACAAAAACTGTGTTGTCTTCGCTCAAATATGTCCCAAACATCTTTATATGGTTTATAGGTCATAATGGGAGCTTTGTGCGCGAAAAGTTTTCCGTGAAATTTTCGGAACAAAAGTGACCATATCGGCGTCACCTTTCTTTATCCACCAAAACTGTGTTGTTTTTGCTCAAATGTGTCCGAAACATGTTTATATGGTTTATACGTCATAATGAGAGCTTTCTGCGCGAAAAGCATTCCGTAAAATTTTCGAACCAAAAGTGACCATATCGGCGTCACCTTTCTTTATCCACAAAAACCGTGTTGTTTTCGCTCAAATGAAGCTCAAACATGTTTATATGGTTTATAGGTCATAATGGGAGCTTTGTGAGCGAAAAGCTTTCCATGATATTTTTGGACCAAAATAACCATATCGGCCTCACCTTTCTTTATCCACAAAAACTGTGTTGTTTTCACTCAAATATGTCCCAAACATGTTCATATGGTTTCTAGGTCATAATGGGAGCTTTGTGCACAAAAAGCTTTCCGTGAAATTTTTGAACCAAAAGTGACTATATCGGCGTCACCTTTCTTTATCCACAAAAACTGTGTTGTTTTCGCTCAAATGCATTCCAAACATGTTTATATGGTTTATAGGTCATAATGGGAGCTTTGTGCGCGAAAAGCTTTCCGTGAAATTTTCGGAACAAAAGTGACCATATCGGCGTCACCTTTTTTTATCCACCAAAACTGTGTTGTTTTTGCTCAAATGTGTCCCAAACATGTTTATATGGTTTATAGGTCATAATCAGAGCTTTCTGCGCGAAAAGTTTCCGTGAAATTTTCGGACCAAAAGTGACCATATCGACGTCACCTTTGTATATCCACAAAAACCGTGTTGTTTTCGCTCAAAAGTAGCTCAAACATGTTTATAGGGTTTATAGGTCATAATGGGAGCTTTGTGCGCGAAAAGTTTTCCGTTAAATTTTCGGAACAAAAGTGACCATATTGGCGTCACCTTTCTTTATCCACCAAAACTGTGTTGTTTTTGCTCAAATGCATTCCAAACATGTTTATATGGTTTATAGGTCATAATGGGAGCTTTGTGCGCAAAAAGATTTCCGTGAAATTTTCGGACCAAAATGACCATATCGGCCTCACAATTCTTTATCCACAAAAACTGTGTTGTTTTCGCTCAAATATATCCCAAACATGTTTATATTGTTTATAGATCATAATGGGAGCTTTGTGCGCGAAAAGCTTTCCGTGAAATTTTTGAACCAAAAGTGACCATATCGGCGTCACCATTCTTTATCCACAAAAACTGTGTTGTTTTCACTCAAATATGTCCCAAACATGTTTATATGGTTTATAGGTCATAATGGGAGCTTTATGCGCGAAAAGCTTTCCGTGAAATTTTCGGACCAAAAGTGACCATATCGGCGTCACCTTTCTTTATCCACAAAAATTGTGTTGTTTTCGCTCAAATGTGTCCCAAGCATGTTTATATGGTTTATAGGTCCTAATGGGAGCTTTGTGCGCGAAAAGCTTTCCGTTAAATTTTCGGACCAAAAGTGACCATATCGGCGTCACCTTTCTTTATCCACAAAAACTGTATTTTTTTCCCTCAAATGTGTCCCAAGCGTGTTTATATGGTTTATAGGTCATAATGGGAGCTTTGTGCGCATAAAGCTTTCCCTGAAATTTTCGGACCAAAAGTGACCATATCGGCGTCACCTTTGTATATCCACCATAACTGTGTTGTTTTCGCTCAAATGTGTCCCAAACATGTTTATATGGTGTATAGGTAATAATAGGAGCTTTTTGCGCGAAAAGCTTTCCGTGAAATTTTCGGACCAAAAGTGACAATATCGGCGTCACCTTTCTTTATCCACCAAAACTGTGTTATTTTTGCTCAAATGTGTCCCAAACATGTTTATATGGTTTATAGGTCATAATCAGAGCTTTCTGCGCGAAAAGTTTCCGTGAAATTTTCGGACCAAAAGTGACCATATCGACGTCACCTTTGTATATCCACAAAAACCGTGTTGTTTTCGCTCAAAAGTAGCTCAAACATGTTTATAGGGTTTATAGGTCATAATGGGAGCTTTGTGCGCGAAAAGTTTTCCGTTAAATTTTCGGAACAAAAGTGACCATATTGGCGTCACCTTTCTTTATCCACCAAAACTGTGTTGTTTTTGCTCAAATGTGTCCCAAACATGTTTATATGGTTTATAGGTCATAATGAGAGCTTTCTGCGCGAAAAGCTTTCCGTGAAATTTTCGAACCAAAAGTGACCATATCGGCGTCACCTTTCTTTATCCACAAAAACCGTGTTGTTTTCGCTCAAATGAAGCTCAAACATGTTTATATGGTTTATAGGTCATAATGGGAGCTTTGTGCGCGAAAAGCTTTCCGTGATATTTTCGGACCAAAATAACCATATCGGCCGCACCTTTCTTTATCCACAAAAACTGTGTTGTTTTCACTCAAATATGTCCCAAACATGTTCATATGGTTTATAGGTCATAATGGGAGCTTTGTGCGCAAAAAGCTTTCCGTGAAATTTTCGAACCAAAAGTGACTATATCGGCGTCACCTTTCTTTATCCACAAAAACTATGTTGTTTTCGCTCAAATGCATTCCAAACATGTTTATATGGTTTATAGGTCATAATGGGAGCTTTGTGCGCGAAAAGCTTTCCGTGAAATTTTCGGAACAAAAGTGACCATATCGGTGTCACCTTTCTTTATCCACCAAAACTGTGTTGTTTTTGCTCAAATGTGTCCCAAACATGTTTATATGGTTTATAGGTCATAATGAGAGCTTTCTGCGCGAAAAGCTTTCCGTGAAATTTTCGGACCAAAAGTGACCATATCGGTGTCACCTTTCTTTATCCACAGAAACCGTGTTGTTTTCGCTCAAAAGTAGCTCAAACATGTTTATATGGTTTATATGTCATAATGGGAGCTTTATGCGCGAAAAACTTTCCGTGAAATTTTCGGACCAAAAGTGACCATATCGGCGTCACCTTTCTTTATCCACAAAAATTGTGTTGTTTTCGCTCAAATTTGTCCCAAACATTTTTATATGGTGTATAAGTCATAATGGGAGCTTTGTCCGCTAAAAGCTTTCCGTGAAATTTTCGGAACAAAAGTGACCATATCGGCGTCACCTTTCTTTATCCACAAAAACTGTGTTGTTTTCGCTCAAATTTGTCCCAAACATGTTTATATGGTGTATAAGTCATAATGGGAGCTTTGTGCGCGAAAAGCTTTCCGTGAAATTTTCGGACCAAAAGTGACCATATCGGCGTCACCTTTCTTTATCCACAAAAACTGTATTTTTTTCCCTCAAATGTGTCCCAAGCGTGTTTATATGGTTTATCGGTCATAATGGGAGCTTTGTGCGCATAAAGCTTTACGTGAAATTTTCGGACCAAAAGTGACCATATCGGCGTCACCTTTGTATATCCACCATAACTGTGTTGTTTTCGCTCAAATGTGTCCCAAACATGTTTATATAGTTTATAGGTCATAATGGGCGTTTTGTGCGCTAAAAGCTTTCCGTGAAATTTTCGGACCAAAAGTGACCATATAGGCGTCACCTTTCTTTATCCATAAAAACTGTGTTGTTTTCGCTCAAATGTGTCCCAAACATGTTTATATGGTGTATAGGTCATAATGGGAGCTTTGTGCGCGAAAAGCTTTCCGTGAAATTTTCGGACCAAAAGTGACAATATCGGCGTCACCTTTCTTTATCCACAAAATTTGTATTGTTTTCGTTCAAATGCGTCCCAAACATGTTTATATGGTTTATAGGTCATAATGGGAGCATTGTGCACGAAAAGCTTTCCGTGAAATTTTCGGAACAAAAGAGACCATATTGGCGTCACCTTTCTTTATCCACAAAAAATGTATTGTTTTCGCTAAAATGCGTCCAAAACATGTTTATATGGTTTATAGGTCATAATGGGAGCTTTGTGCGCGAAAAGCTTTCCGTGAAATTTTCGGACCAAAAGTGACCATATCGGCGTCACCTTTCTTTATCCACAAAAATTGTGTTGTTTTCGCTAAAATGTTTCCCAAACATGTTAATATGGTTTATAGGCCATAATGGGAGCTTTGTGCGCGAAAAGCTTTCCGTGAAATTTTCGGACCAAAAGTGACCATATCGGCGTCACCTTTCTTTATCCACCAAAATTGTGTTGTTTTTGCTCAAATGTGTCCCAAACATGTCTATATGGTTTATAGGTCATAATAGGAGCTTTGTACGCGAAAAGCATTCCGTAAAATTTTCGGTCCAAAAGTGACCATATTGGCGTCACCTTTCTTTATCCTCAAAAACTGTGTTGTTTTCGCTCAAATGTTTCCCAAATATATTTATATGGTTTATAGGTCATAATGAGAGCTTTGTGGGCGGAAGGCTTTCCGTGAAATTTTCGGAACAAAAGTGACCATATCGGCGTCACCTTTCTTTATCCACAAAAACTGTGTTGTTTTCGCTCAAATGCGTCCCAAACATGTTTATATGGTTTATAGGTCATAATGGGAGCTTTGTGCTCGAAAAGCTTTCCGTGAAATTTTTGGACCAAAAGTGACCATATCGGCGTCACCTTTGTTTATCCACCAAACTGTGTAGATTTCGCTCAAATGTGTCCCAAAAATGTTTATATGGTTTATAGGACCATATCGGCGTCACCTTTGTTTATCCACCAAAACTGTGTTGTTTTCGCTCAAATGTGTCCCAAGCATGTTTATATGGTTTATAGGTCATAATGGGAGCTTTGTACGCGAAAAGCTTTCCGTGAAATTTTCGAACCAAAAGTGACCATATCGGCGTCACCTTTCTTTATCTACCAAAAACTGTGTTGTTTTTGCTCAAATTTTTCCAAAACATGTTTATATGGTTTATATGTCATAATGGGAGCTTTGTGTGCGAAAAGCTTTCCGTGTAATTTTCGGACCAAAATTGACCATATCGGCGTCACCTTTCTTTATCCACAAAAACTGTATTTTTTTCCCTCAAATGTGTCCCAAGCGTGTTTATATGGTTTATAGGTCATAATGGGAGCTTTGTGCGCATAAAGCTTTCCCTGAAATTTTCGGACCAAAAGTGACCATATCGGCGTCACCTTTGCATATCCACCATAACTGTGTTGTTTTCGCTCAAATGTGTCCCAAACATGTTTATATGGTGTATAGGTAATAATAGGAGCTTTTTGCGCGAAAAGCTTTCCGTGAAATTTTCGGACCAAAAGTGACAATATCGGCGTCACCTTTCTTTATCCACCAAAACTGTGTTATTTTTGCTCAAATGTGTCCCAAACATGTTTATATGGTTTATAGGTCATAATCAGAGCTTTCTGCGCGAAAAGTTTCCGTGAAATTTTCGGACCAAAAGTGACCATATCGACGTCACCTTTGTATATCCACAAAAACCGTGTTGTTTTCGCTCAAAAGTAGCTCAAACATGTTTATAGGGTTTATAGGTCATAATGGGAGCTTTGTGCGCGAAAAGTTTTCCGTTAAATTTTCGGAACAAAAGTGACCATATTGGCGTCACCTTTCTTTATCCACCAAAACTGTGTTGGTTTTGCTCAAATGTGTCCCAAACATGTTTATATGGTTTATAGGTCATAATGAGAGCTTTCTGCGCGAAAAGCTTTCCGTGAAATTTTCGAACCAAAAGTGACCATATCGGCGTCACCTTTCTTTATCCACAAAGACCGTGTTGTTTTCGCTCAAATGAAGCTCAAACATGTTTATATGGTTTATAGGTCATAATGGGAGCTTTGTGCGCGAAAAGCTTTCCGTGATATTTTCGGACCAAAATAACCATATCGGCCGCACCTTTCTTTATCCACAAAAACTGTGTTGTTTTCACTCAAATATGTCCCAAACATGTTCATATGGTTTATAGGTCATAATGGGAGCTTTGTGCGCAAAAAGCTTTCCGTGAAATTTTCGAACCAAAAGTGACTATATCGGCGTCACCTTTCTTTATCCACAAAAACTATGTTGTTTTCGCTCAAATGCATTCCAAACATGTTTATATGGTTTATAGGTCATAATGGGAGCTTTGTGCGCGAAAAGCTTTCCGTGAAATTTTCGGAACAAAAGTGACCATATCGGTGTCACCTTTCTTTATCCACCAAAACTGTGTTGTTTTTGCTCAAATGTGTCCCAACCATGTTTATATGGTTTATAGGTCATAATGAGAGCTTTCTGCGCGAAAAGCTTTCCGTGAAATTTTCGGACCAAAAGTGACCATATCGGCGTCACCTTTCTTTATCCACAGAAACCGTGTTGTTTTCGCTCAAAAGTAGCTAAAACATGTTTATATGGTTTATAGGTCATAATGGGAGCTTTATGCGCGAAAAACTTTCCGTGAAATTTTCGGACCAAAAGTGACCATATCGGCGTCACCTTTCTTTATCCACAAAAATTGTGTTGTTTTCGCTCAAATTTGTCCCAAACATTTTTATATGGTGTATAAGTCATAATGGGAGCTTTGTCCGCTAAAAGCTTTCCGTGAAATTTTCGGAACAAAAGTGACCATATCGGCGTCACCTTTCTTTATCCACAAAAACTGTGTTGTTTTCGCTCAAATTTGTCCCAAACATGTTTATATGGTGTATAAGTCATAATGGGAGCTTTGTGCGCGAAAAGCTTTCCGTGATATTTTCGGACCAAAATAACCATATCGGCCTCACCTTTCTTTATCCACAAAAACTGTGTTGTTTTCACTCAAATATGTCCCAAACATGTTCATATGGTTTATAGGTCATAATGGGAGCTTTGTGCGCAAAAAGCTTTCCGTGAAATTTTCGAACCAAAAGTGACTATATCGGCGTCACCTTCTTTATCCACAAAAACTGTGTTGTTTTCGCTCAAATGCATTCCAAACATGTTTATCTGGTTTATAGGTCATAATGGGAGCTTTGTGCGCGAAAAGCTTTCCGTGAAATTTTCGGAACAAAAGTGACCATATCGGTGTCACCTTTCTTTATCCACCAAAACTGTGTTGTTTTTGCTCAAATGTGTCCCAAACATGTTTATATGGTTTATAGGTCATAATGAGAGCTTTCTGCGCGAAAAGCTTTCCGTGAAATTTTCGGACCAAAAGTGACCATATCGGCATCACCTTTCTTTATCCACAGAAACCGTGTTGTTTTCGCTCAAAAGTAGCTCAAACATGTTTATATGGTTTATAGGTCATAATGTGAGCTTTGTGCGCGAAAAGATTTCCGTGAAATTTTCAGACCAAAATGACCATATCGGCCTCACATTTCTTTATCCACAAAAACTGTGTTGTTTTCACTCAAATATATCCCAAACATGTTTATATGGTTTATAGATCATAATGGGAGCTTTGTGCGCGAAAAGCTTTCCGTGAAATTTTTGAACCAAAAGTGACCATATCGGCGTCACCATTCTTTATCCACAAAAACTGTGTTGTTTTCGCTCAAATATGTCCCAAACATGGTTATATGTTTATAGGACATAATGGGAGCTTTGTGCGCGAAAAGCTTTCTGTGAAATTTTCGGACCAAAAGTGACCATATCGGCGTCACCTTTCTTTATCCACAAAAATTGTGTTGTTTTCGCTCAAATGTGTCCCAAACATGTTTATATGGTTTATAGGTCCTAATGGGAGCTTTGTCCGCGAAAATCTTTCCGTGAAATTTTCGGAACAAAAGTGACCATATCGGCGTCACCTTTCTTTATCCACAAAAACTGTGTTCTTTTCGCTCAAATTTGTCCCAAACATGTTTATATGGTGTATAAGTCATAATGGGAGCTTTGTGCGCGAAAAGCTTTCCGTGAAATTTTCGGACCAAAAGTGACCATATCGGCGTCACCTTTCTTTATCCACAAAAACTGTATTTTTTTCGCTCAAATGTGTCCCAAACGTGTTTATATGGTTTATAGGTCATAATGGGAGCTTTGTGCGCATAAAGCTCTCCGTGAAATTTTCGGACCAAAAGTGACCATATCGGCGTTACCTTTGTATATCCACCATAACTGCGTTGTTTTCGCTCAAATGTGTCCCAAACATGTTTATATAGTTTATAGGTCATAATGGGCGTTTTGTGCGCGAAAAGCTTTCCGTGAAATTTTCGGACCAAAAGTGACCATATAGGCGTCACCTTTCTTTATCCACAAAAACTGTGTTGTTTTCGCTCAAATATGTCCCAAACATGTTTATATGGTGTATAGGTCATAATGGGAGCTTTGTGCGCGAAAAGCTTTCCGTGAAATTTTCGGACCAAAAGTGACAATATCGACGTCACCTTTCTTTATCTACAAAAACTGTATTGTTTTCGTTCAAATGCGTCCCAAACATGTTTATATGGTTTATAGGTCATAATGGGAGCATTGTGCACGAAAAGCTTTCCGTGAAATTTTCGGAACAAAAGTGACCATATTGGCGTCACCTTTCTTTATCCACAAAAAATGTATTGTTTTCGCTAAAATGCGTCCAAAACATGTTTATATGGTTTATAGGTCATAATGGGAGCTTTGTGCGCGAAAAGCTTTCCGTGAAATTTTCGGACCAAAAGTGACCATATCGGCGTCACCTTTCTTTATCCACAAAAACTGTGTTGTTTTCGCTCAAATGTTTCCCAAACATGTTCATATGGTTTATAGGTCATAATGGGAGCTTTGTGCGCGAAAAGCTTTCCGTGAAATTTTCGGACCAAAAGTGACCATATCGGCGTCACCTTTCTTTATCCACCAAAATTGTGTTGTTTTTGCTCAAATGTGTCCCAAACATGTCTATATGGTTTATAGGTCATAATAGGAGCTTTGTACGCGAAAAGCTTTCCGTAAAATTTTCGGACCAAAAGTGACCATATTGGCGTCACCTTTCTTTATCCACAAAAACTGTGTTGTTTTCACTCAAATGTGTCCCAAATATATTTATATGGTTTATAGGTCATAATGAGAGCTTTGTGGGCGGAAGGCTTTCCGTGAAATTTTCGGAACAAAAGTGACCATATCGGCGTCACCTTTCTTTATCCACAAAAACTGTGTTGTTTTCGCTCAAATGCGTCCCAAACATGTTTATATGGTTCATAGGTCATAATGGGAGCTTTGTGCTCGAAAAGCTTTCCGTGAAATTTTTGGACCAAAAGTGACCATATCGGCGTCACCTTTGTTTATCCACCAAACTGTGTAGATTTCGCTCAAATGTGTCCCAAAAATGTTTATATGGTTTATAGGACCATATCGGCGTCACCTTTGTTTATCCACCAAAACATTGTTGTTTTCGCTCAAATGTGTCCCAAGCATGTTTATGTGGTTTATAGGTAATAATGGGAGCTTTGTACGCGAAAAGCTTTCCGTGAAATTTTCGGACCAAAAGTGACCATATCGGCGTCACCTTTCTTTATCTACCAAAACTGTGTTGTTTTTGCTCAAATTTTTCCAAAACATGATTATATGGTTTATATGTCATAATGGGAACTTTGTGCGCGAAAAGCTTTTCGTGTAATTTTCGGACCAAAAGTGACCAAATAGGCGTCACCTTTCTTTATCCACCAAAACTGTGTTGTTTTCGCTCAAATATGTCCCAAACATGTTTTGATGGTTTATAGGTCATAATGGGAGCTTTGTGAGAGAAAAGCTTTCCGTGAAATTTTCGGACCAAAATTGACCATATCGGAGTCACCTTTCTATATCCACAAAAACTGTGTTGTTTTCGCTCAAATTTGTCCCAAACATGTTTATATGGTGTATAGGTCATAATTGGAGCTTTGTGCGCGAAAAGCTTTCCGTGAAATTTTCGTACCAAAAGTGACCATATCAGCGTCACCTTTCTTTATCCACAAAAACTGTATTTTTTTCCCTCAAATGTGTCCCAAGCGTGTTTATATGGTTTATAGGTCATAATGGGAGCTTTATGCGCATAAAGCTTTCCCTGAAATTTTCGGACCAAAAGTGACCATATCGGCGTCACCTTTGCATATCCACCATAACTGTGTTGTTTTCGCTCAAATGTGTCCCAAACATGTTTATATGGTTTATAGGTCATAATGGGCGCTTTGTGCGCGAAAAGCTTTCCGTGAAATTTTCGGACCAAAAGTGACCATATAGGCGTCACATTTCTTTATCCACAAAAACTGTGTTGTCTTCGCTCAAATGTATCCCAAACATGTTTATATGGTGTATAGGTCATAATGGGAGCTTTGTGCGCGAAAAGCTTTCCGTGAAATTTTCGGACCAAAAGTGACAATATCGGCGTCACCTTTCTTTATCCACCAAAACTGTGTTATTTTTGCTCAAATGTGTCCCAAACATGTTGATATGGTTTATAGGTCATAATCAGAGCTTTCTGCGCGAAAAGCTTTCCGTGAAATTTTCGGACCAAAAGTGACCATATCGACGTCACCTTTGTATATCCACAAAAACCGTGTTGTTTTCGCTCAAAAGTAGCTCAAACATGTTTATATGGTTTATAGGTCATATCGGGAGATTTGTGCGCGAAAAGGTTTCCGTGATATTTTCGGACCAAAATAACCATATCAGCCTCACCTTTCTTTATCCACAAAAAATGTGTTGTTTTCGCTCAAATATATCCCAAACATGTTTATATGGTTGATAGGTCATAATGAGAGCTTTGTGCGCGAAAAGCTTTCCGTGAAATTTTCGGACCAAAAGTGACCATATCGGCGTCACCTTTCTTCATCCACAAAAACTGTGTTGTTTTCGCTCAAATATGTCCCAAATATGTTTATATGGTTTATAGGTCATAATGGGAGCTTTGTGCGCGAAAAGTTTTCCGTTAAATTTTCGGAACAAAAGTGACCATATTGGCGTCACCTTTCTTTATCCACCAAAACTGTGTTGTTTTTGCTCAAATGTGTCCCAAACATGTTTATATGGTTTATAGGTCATAATGAGAGCTTTCTGCGCGAAAAGCTTTCCGTGAAATTTTCGGACCAAAAGTGACCATATCGGCGTCACCTTTCTTTATCCACAAAAACCGTGTTGTTTTCGCTCAAATGAAGCTCAAACATGTTTATATGGTTTATAGGTCATAATGGGAGCTTTGTGCGCGAAAAGCTTTCCGTGATATTTTCGGACCAAAATAACCATATCGGCCTCACCTTTCTTTATCCACAAAAACTGTGTTGTTTTCACTCAAATATGTCCCAAACATGTTCATATGGTTTATAGGTCATAATGGGAGATTTGTGCGCAAAAAGCTTTCCGTGAAATTTTCGAACCAAAAGTGACTATATCGGCGTCACCTTTCTTTATCCACAAAAATTGTGTTGTTTTCGCTCAAATGCATTCCAAACATGTTTATATGGTTTATAGGTCATAATGGGAGCTTTGTGCGTGAAAAGCTTTCCGTGAAATTTTCGGACCAAAAGTGACAATATCGGCGTCACCTTTCTTTATCCACCAAAACTGTGTTGTTTTTGCTCAAATGCATCCCAATCATGTTTATATGGTTTATAGGTCATAATGGGAGCTTTGTGCGCGAAAAGCTTTCCGTGAAATTTTCGGACCAAACCTGACAGTATCGGTGTCACCTTTGTTTATCCACCAAAACTGTGGTAATTTCGCTCAAATGTGTCCCAAAAATGTTTATATGGTTTATAGGTCATAATGGGAGCTTTCTGCACGAAAAGCTTTCCGTGAAATTTTCGGACCAAAAGTGACCATATCGGCGTCACCTTTCTTTATCCACCAAAACTGTGTTGATTTCGCTCAAATGTGTTCCAAACATGTTTATATGGTTTATAGGTCATAATGGGAGCTTTCTGCGCGAAAAGCTTTTCGTGAAATTTTCGGACCAAAAGTGACCATATCGGCGTCACCTTTCTTTATCCACCAAATCTGTGTTGTTTTCGCTCAAATGTGTCCCAAACATGTTTTTATGGTTTATGGGTCATAATAGGAGCTTTGTGTGCTGAAAGATTTCCGTGAAATTTTCGGACCAAAAGTGACCATATCGGCGTCACCTTTCTTTATACACTAAAACTGTGTTGTTATCTCTCAAATGTGACCCAAACATGTTTATATGGTTTATGGGTCATAATGGGAGTTTTGTGCGCGAAAAGCTTTCCGTGAAATTTTCGGACCAAAAGTGACCATATCGGCGTCACCTTTGTTTATCCACCAAAACTGTATTGTTTTCGCTAAAATGTGTCCCAAACATGTTTATATGGTTTATAGGTCCTAATGGGAGCTTTGTGCGCGAAAAGCTTTCCGTGAAATTTTCGGACCAAAAGTGACCATATCGGTCTCACCTTTTTTTATCCACAAAAACTGTGTTATTTTCGCTCAAATGCGGCCCAAACATCTTTATATGGTTTATAGGTCATAATGGGAGCTTTGTGCGCGAAAAGCTTTCCGTAAAATTTTCGGACCAAAAGTGACCATATCGTCGTCACCTTTCTTTATCCAAAAAAACTGTGTTGTTTTTGCTCAAATGTGTCCCAAACATGTCTATATGGTTTATAGGTCATAATGGGAGCTTTGTACGCGAAAAGCTTTCTGTAAAATTTTCGGACCAAAAGTGACCATATTGGTGTCACCTTTCTTTATCCACAAAAACTGTGTTGTTTTCGCTCAAATGTGTCCCAAACATATTTATATGGTTTATAGGTCATAATGAGAGCTTTGTGGGCGGAAGGCTTTCCGTTAAATTTTCTGACCAAAAGTGACCATATCGGCATCACCTTTCTTTATCCACAAAAACTGTGTTGTTTTCGCTCAAATGTATCCCGAACATGTTTATATGGTTTATAAGTCATAATGGGAGCTTTGTGCGCGAAAAGCTTTCCGTGAAATTTTAAGACCAAAAGTGACCATATCGGCGTCACCTTTCTTTATCCACCAAAATTGTGTTGTTTTTGCTCAAATGTGTCCCAAAACATGTCTATATGGTTTATAGGTCTAATAGGAGCTTTGTACGCGAAAAGCTTTCCGTAAAATTTTCGGACCAAAAGTGACAATATTGGCGTCACCTTTCTTTATCCACAAAAACTGTGTTGTTTTCGATCAAATGTGTCCCAAACATATTTATATGGTTTATAGGTCTTAATGAGAGCTTTGTGGGCGGAAGGCTTTCCGTGAAATTTTCGGACCAAAAGTGACCATATCGGCATCACCTTTCTTTATCCACAAAAACTGTGTTGTTTTCGTTCAAATGTATCCCGAACATGTTTATATGGTTTATAGGTCCTAATGGGAGCTTTGTGCGCGAAAAGCTTTCCGTGAAATTTTAAGACCAAAAGTGACCATATCGGCGTCACCTTTCTTTATCCACAAAAACTGTGTTGTTTTCGCTCAAATGCGTCCCAAACATGTTTATATGGTTTATAGGTCATAATGGAAGCTTTGTGCTCGAAAAGCTTTCCGTGAAATTTTTGGACCAAAAGTGACCATATCGGCGTCACCTTTGTTTATCCACCAAACTGTGTAGATTTCGCTCAAATGTGTCCCAAAAATGTTTATATGGTTTATAGGACCATATCGGCGTCACCTTTGTTTATCCACCAAAACATTGTTGTTTTCGCTCAAATGTGTCCCAAGCATGTTTATATGGTTTATAGGTCATAATGGGAGCTTTGTACGCGAAAAGCTTTCCGTGAAATTTTCGGACCAAAAGTGACCATATCGGCGTCACCTTTCTTTATCTACCAAAACTGTGTTGTTTTTGCTCAAATTTTTCCAAAACATGATTATATGGTTTATATGTCATAATGGGAACTTTGTGCGCGAAAAGCTTTTCGTGTAATTTTCGGACCAAAAGTGACCAAATAGGCGTCACCTTTCTTTATCCACCAAAACTGTGTTGTTTTCGCTCAAATATGTCCCAAACATGTTTTGATGGTTTATAGGTCATAATGGGAGCTTTGTGAGCGAAAAGCTTTCCGTGAAATTTTCGGACCAAAATTGACCATATCGGAGTCACCTTTCTATATCCACAAAAACTGTGTTGTTTTCGCTTAAATGCATCCCAAACATGTTTATATGGTTTATAGGTCATAATGGGAGCTTTGTGCGTGAAAAGCTTTCCGTGAAATTTTCGGACCAAAAGTGACAATATCGGCGTCACCTTTCTTTATCCACCAAAACTGTGTTGTTTTTGCTCAAATGCATCCCAATCATGTTTATATGGTTTATAGGTCATAATGGGAGCTTTGTGCGCGAAAAGCTTTCCGTGAAATTTTCGGACCAAAAGTGACAGTATCGGTGTCACCTTTGTTTATCCACCAAAACTGTGGTAATTTCGCTCAAATGTGTCCCAAAAATGTTTATATGGTTTATAGGTCATAATGTGAGCTTTCTGCACGAAAAGCTTTCCGTGAAATTTTCGGACCAAAAGTGACCATATCGGCGTCACCTTTCTTTATCCACCAAAACTGTGTTGATTTCGCTCAAATGTGTTCCAAACATGTTTATATGGTTTATAGGTCATAATGGGAGCTTTCTGCGCGAAAAGCTTTTCGTGAAATTTTCGGACCAAAAGTGACCATATCGGCGTCACCTTTCTTTATCCACCAAATCTGTGTTGTTTTCGCTCAAATGTGTCCCAAACATGTTTTTATGGTTTATGGGTCATAATAGGAGCTTTGTGTGCGGAAAGATTTCCGTGAAATTTTCGGACCAAAAGTGACCATATCGGCGTCACCTTTCTTTATACACCAAAACTGTGTTGTTATCGCTCAAATGTGACCCAAACATGTTTATATGGTTTATGGGTCATAATGGGAGTTTTGTGCGCGAAAAGCTTTCCGTGAAATTTTCGGACCAAAAGTGACCATATCGGCGTCACCTTTGTTTATCAACCAAAACTGTATTGTTTTCGCTAAAATGTGTCCCAAACATGTTTATATGGTTTATAGGTCCTAATGGGAGCTTTGTGCGCGAAAAGCTTTCCGTGAAATTTTCGGACCAAAAGTGACCATATCGGTCTCACCTTTTTTTATCCACAAAAACTGTGTTATTTTCGCTCAAATGCGGCCCAAACATCTTTATATGGTTTATAGGTCATAATGGGAGCTTTGTGCGCGAAAAGCTTTCCGTAAAATTTTCGGACCAAAAGTGACCATATCGGCGTCACCTTTGTTTATCCACCAAAACATTGTTGTTTTCGCTCAAATGTGTCCCAAGCATATTTATATGGTTTATAGGTCATAATGGGAGCTTTGTACGCGAAAAGCTTTCTGTAAAATTTTCGGACCAAAAGTGACCATATTGGTGTCACCTTTCTTTATCCACAAAAACTGTGTTGTTTTCGCTCAAATGTGTCCCAAACATATTTATATGGTTTATAGGTCATAATGAGAGATTTGTGGGCGGAAGGATTTCCGTTAAATTTTCTGACCAAAAGTGACCATATCGGCATCACCTTTCTTTATCCACAAAAACTGTGTTGTTTTCGCTCAAATGTATCCCGAACATGTTTATATGGTTTATAAGTCATAATGGGAGCTTTGTGCGCGAAAAGCTTTCCGTGAAATTTTAAGACCAAAAGTGACCATATCGGCGTCACCTTTCTTTATCCACAAAAACTGTGTTGTTTTCGCTCAAATGCGTCCCAAACATGTTTATATGGTTTACAGGTCATAATGGGAGCTTTGTGCTCAAAAAGCTTTCCGTGAAATTTTTGGACCAAAAGTGACCATATAGGCGTCACCTTTGTTTATCCACCAAACTGTGTAGATTTCGCTCAAATGTGTCCCAAACATGTTTATATGGTTTATAGGACCATATCGGCGTCACCTTTGTTTATCCACCAAAACTGTGTTGTTTTCGCTCAAATGTGTCCCAAGCATGTTTATATGGTTTATAGGTCATAATGGGAGCTTTGTACGCGAAAAGCTTTCCGTGAAATTTTCGGACCAAAAGTGACCATATCGGCGTCACCTTTCTTTATCTACCAAAACTGTGTTGTTTCTGCTCAAAATTTTCCAAAACATGTTTATATGGTTTATAGGTCATAATGGGAGCTTTGTGCGCGAAATGCTTTTCGTGTAATTTTCGGACCAAAAGTGACCAAATAGGCGTCACCTTTCTTTATCCACCAAAACTGTGTTGTTTTCGCTCAAATATGTCCCAAACATGTTTTGATGGTTTATAGGTCATAATGGGAGCTATGTGAGCGAAAAGCTTTCCGTGAAATTTTCGGACCAAAATTGACCATATCGGAGTCAACTTTCTATATCCACAAAAACTGTGTTGTTTTCGCTCAAATGCGTTCCAAACACATATGGTTTATAGGTCATAATGGGAGCTTTGTGCGTGAAAAGCTTTCCGTGAAATTTTCGGACCAAAAGTGACAATATCGGCGTCACCTTTCTTTATCCACAAAAACTGTGTTGTTTTTGCTCAAATGCATCCCAATCATGTTTATATAGTTTATAGGTCATAATGGGAGCTTTGTGCGCGAAAAGCTTTCCGTGAAATTTTCGGACCAAAAGTGACCATATCGGCCTCACCTTTCTTTATCCACAAAAACTGTGTTATTTTCGCTCAAATGCAGCCCAAACATCTTTATATGGTTTATAGGTCATAATGGGAGCTTTGTGCACGAAAAGCTTTCCGTAAAATTTTCGGACCCAAAGTGACCATATCGGCGTCACCTTTCTTTATCCAAAAAAACTGTGTTGTTTTCGCTCAAATGTGTCCCAAACATGTTTATATGGTTTATGGGTCATAATGGGAGCTCATAATGGGAGCTTTCTGCGCGAAAAGCTTTCCGTGAAATTTTCCCAAACATGTTTATATGGTTTTGAGAATGATATTAGTTTGATTGGTCTGCTTGAAACTAAATTGTTGCATAGGAACTACGAAGAGGTGAAGAATAGAATGATGAAGGACTGGAAGGTTTGTGAGAATGGTAATGAAGTGATGAAGGGTCGAATATGGGTTACCTGGAACCCCAAAGTGATTGATGTTGAGATCTTGTGCGTTCATGATCAGTATATTCATTGCAGTGTGTGCTCCAAGGACAGAAAGTTTAAATTTGCTGCAACATTTATCTATGCTTGTAACTCTAAGACAGACAGAATTCCTTTGTGGACTGACTTGAGGATGCTTGCTGATCAGACTAGGTTGCCTTGGGTGGTACTGGGAGACTTGAACTGTATTGTGAAAATCGAGGAGAAATGGCCACAACGTAAGGGAAGGGGAGATGAATTCTCTGAATTGAGGTCTGTCTTAGAGGACTGTGGACTTTGCGATCTTCCTTTAATGGGGGCTGAGCTGACTTGGAACAACAAACAGCGTGATGAAACTAGATTGGAAAAGAAACCGGATCGCATCTTGGTTAATGATGTGTGGTTGGACAGCTATGACAACACTAAGGCTTTCTTTGATACTCTGGGTGTCTCGGACCATTCCCCGGGTGTTGTTTTGCTAAGGAATGAACTGAACAAGCGCCACTATCCATTTAAATATAAAATTTTTTGGGGCAAGGAAGAGGAATTTGATTCAATTGTCAGGGCTGCGTGGACAGAAGAGGTTAGAGGGTCTCGACAATTTAAGCTTGCTAAGAAGCTTAAGAATGTCAAGGAGGCTCTCAAGCCGTGGGATAAGGCTAGATTCCCGGAGCTACAAATGGTTATTAAACTAAACAAAGGTACTTTTCATGAGCTTCAGTTGCGTGTCAGGTCTGAGAGAGATAACCCGGTTTTACTGAATGAAATTGAAGCTGCTGAGAAATCTCTTCGTGAGAATGTTGCGCGCCTTATCAGTCTCACTACTCAGAAAGAGAAGATTCACTGGCTCACGATGGGAGAGGAAACGTCGTCCTTGTTCTATAAAAGTGTCAAGGAGAGGCAAGCTAGAAATGCAATTCTTATTTTATGTGATGATAATGGGACAGCCATTGAGCATGAGGATGCTATTCGTGAACACATTCTGAAATTCTTTAGGGAGCTGCTTTCTACTTCCCCGGGCAGCAGAACTGAGCTGAATCTCCCTCCTGGTGCAAGCTTTAATACTGAGGTTGCTGCTAATCTCACTCGGCTACCTAGTTATGATGAGATAAGAAGGACAATGTGGTCCATTGGAACTAACAAGTCTCCAGGGCCCGACGGATTCGGAAGTAAATTCTTTAGGGATGCCTGGAGGATTGTTGGAGTGGACACGTGTGAAGCGCTAGAGAAATTTTTAGACATGGGAAAATGTTGAAGCAATTCAATGCAACTTTCATTTCCTTAATTCCCAAAGTGCCTAATCCCACGTTCGTTAAGGATCTAAGGCCTATTTCGTGTTGTAATACCTTCCTGAAGGTTGTGACTAAGATCGTTGCTGGACGGATCAAGGGGCTGTTGGGAGATGTTATCTTGGATAGCCAAGGAGCATTCGTTCCGGGGAGATCTTTGGCACATAACACGGTTGTGGCCACTGAAATTGTCTATGGGTATGGTACTAAACGAGTTTCACCAAGATGCACTATAAAGGTTGACTTGCAAAAAACTTATGATTTCTTGAGTTGGGACTTCATCAAAGACACGCTATACTATCTCCAGCTGCCTGAAAAGCTTATTGCACTGATTATGGAATGCATTACGACACCTTCCTTCTCCATTCTCATAAATGGTGCCCCCGAAGGTTTCTTCCCTGGCCGGAGGGGAATAAGGCAGGGGGATCCCCTCTCCCCTTATATTTTCGTCCTTTGCATGGAAATACTGAGCAGAAAGCTACAGAAAGCCACGAAAAATAACAGTTTCAGATTTCACCCGAAGTGTTAGAATCTGAGACTTGTTCACCTGGCTTTTGCGGACGACCTCTTGATTTTTTGACGGGGGGATGTGCAATCAGTGAGCATAATAAAGAGTTGTCTGGATGGTTTCTTTGCTACTTCTGGGCTGAGAGCAAATGTCGACAAGAGTACCATTTTCCTTGCTGGCTGTACAGATGAGGTGGCGGCTGATATTGTAAATATGTTGGGTTTTACCAAGGGGGAGCTACCTATCAAATACCTTGGTACACCGCTAAATTCCAGACGAATTAAGATTCATGAGTATGGGCTTCTTTTCGACAAGTTCAGCAATCTTATTAACACCTGGGCGACGAGAAAGCTCTCATATGCTGGAAGGTTACAACTGCTACAGTCAATATGGTATTAATACTTTTTGGAGCCAGACTATTCTCCTTCCTAAGGGAGTGGTGGAGATCATAGATAGCATGATGAAAAATTTCTTGTGGAATGGTACCTTGGAGGGGAAAAGCTTTCCGTGAAATTTTCGGACCAAAAGTGACCATATCGACGTCACCTTTCTTTATCCACCAAAACTGTGTTGTTTTCGCTCAAATGTGTCCCAAACATGTTTTGATGGTTTATAGGTCATAATGGGAGCTTTGTGAGCGAAAAGCTTTCCGTGAAATTTTTGGACCAAAAGTGACCATATCGGAGTCACCTTTCTGTATCCATAAAAACTATGTTGTTTTCGCTCAAATGCGTCCCAAACATGTTTATATGGTTTGTAGGTCATAATGGGAGCTTTGTGCGCGAAAAGTTTTCCGTGAAATTTTCGTACCAAAAGTGAACATATTGGCGTAACCTTTGTTTATCCACCAAAACTGTGTTGTTTTCGCTCAAATGTGTCCCAAACATGTTTATATGGTTTATAGGTCATAATGGGAGTTTTGTGCGCGGAAAGCTTTTCGTGAAATTTTCGGACCAAAAGTGACTATATCGGAGTCACCTTTCTTTATCCACCAAAACTGTGTTGTTTCGCTCAAATATTTCCCAAACATGTTTATATGGTTTATGGGTCATAATGGGAGCTTTGTGCGTGAAAAGCTTTCCGTGAAATTTTCGGACCAAAAGTGACCATATCGGCGTCACCTTTGTTTATCCACCAAAACTGTGTTGTGTTTGCTCAAATGTGTCCCAAACATGTTTATATGGTTTATAGGTCATAATGTGATGAAGGGAAAACAAGTGGTGCTTATCAACAAGTTTGGATTCGTTCTGCAGATTTGACAGCTTTGCGACGTCTCAGTAAAATGGGTCGTTCAGAGTCCATATTGATCGGATTGGGTCATGCCATACCTTGTTGGAACGAGGACGAACAGATCTACAACTTTTCTGTTGAAGGGTTTTCCAGAATCTACCGAGAACATGGCCAAAAATCAACATCTTTGCAGCTGTTTACTGTTTGGACGAAAATAATTATCTTTTCATATTTAGTTTATCATCTTAAGCATTATATTTATTTAGGAATAATGTAAATTATAATAATATCTATTAGTTGACTTTTCAATTCATTGATATTATATCTAATTAGTTTTTATCTTTATTAATTAGGATATTTTTATCTAGTTAGGATTAAGTTTGACAAGCAATCCTTAGTCTCTAAGGAAGCCAACCAAACCCTAGATATTTTTCTATTTAAATGTTCCATTCATTCAATAAAATTAGATAGAATTGAATTTTTGACAAAAAGTCAGATTTGGAGAGTTCTCCTAGGGAGGAACCGAGTTTCCCTGCGTGGGATAGGTTTCGATGTGTTGTTCTTAGCTTGATTTGTCTTGTGTGTGTCGCTCCTCGTTGAAGGGTTGGTGCTACCACATGTTTGGTGTGTGTCGATCCTTGTTGAAGGATTGGTGCTATCCATCATGATTGGTGTGTGTCGATTCTCGTCATTGGACTGGTGCTATCAAGTATCCACGAGCCCCCTCCTTGTGCCTCCAAGTTGTCCGCTTGGTTGTGTAATGTTGTAGAGGCGGGCTTTATAGTCGTTGGTATTTGGTTCCTACCCTCTAAGGAGGCCTGGGGTCTTTATCTCATTCTATTTTAGTTCGAATAAGTCCTTATCGGTCATGTCTTTACTATCAATTTTGAGTCTTTATTGTTTTTGTCGAGTCTGTCTTTGTTCTTGAGTCTTTCTTGCTGCGTTCTTTAAGTTCTTGATAGTTCTTGCTTCCGTTCTTGAGTTTCGTGTTTGATTGTAGATCTCTTCGTCCTCGTTCCAACAAGGTATGGCAGGACCCAATCCGATCAATATGGACTCCGAACGACCCATTTTACTGAGACGTCGCAAAGCTGTCAAATCTGCAGAACGAATCCAAACTTGTTGATATGCACCACTTGTTTCCCTTCATCATATACATATATAGATCATACTCATCGACTCGATTGGGGACCGAAATGGTATAAAACACAAATGCCCCCATGACCCTAGCAAAGACTCTAAGACTCACAGATAACGGCCGTTCTGTATTCAAACACACAAAGTAACCGAATGCTCATTCATAAGTGCAATCCTAGCATGATACTACATGGCATGCTTTAATGCTTATTCAACACCTAGTATGTCATATATTCACAAGCAGGTATTCTCTTTCGAATCTGAGTAAGCCCATAAAGGAACTTACCTGTATAAGCCGAACATCAGAGAATCAGGCAGAAGCAGAGTCCAAGTAATGAATCATCCAATAGTAAGCAATGTCCAACATATCACAATCACCTAATAACATACAAATGCATAAGTCTATCTAATTCACACAAGGCGCCCCTAACTATCATACATCTCTTCCCATATCTCATTTCAGATTATTCCATCTTATCTCATCATAATTCAAATACCATTCCATGTTCATCCCATCGCATCACCCCATTTCCAAAACAATCTTTCAAAGAACTCAACTTAGAAAATCAAACAATTCTTTTAAAATCGCTTATCCAATTCCCGACACTAAACACTTAAACCTTAAAACCAATTTCCAAAAATCATATCATAGAAATCATATCCGGCATTTTATTCCATAAACTTGACTTTAACATTTCAAGTAATTTAAGACATTGATAACCATTTCCAAAGTAAATCCATCTTTAAAACCCCCATTTATAAAACATTAACTCTTAGTCAACTTGCAAATTTATTCTATTAAAATAATTCCGGCATAACCTACTTTATTTAAAACCATCATCTTACAATTTACCTTTATAAAACCTTATATGAAATACTCATCATATTTATAATTCAAAGTCAGTAAATTATCTCAAATTTCCTACATCACATATTAACCTCACTCAATTACATATTCCAATTAATCTCACTTTTAAAACCATGTAAAATCATATATAAAATAACATACATATATATGACAATTAATATTACTTTTAAAACCTTCTTATAATATATATTAATATTTTAGAAATATATATATATATATATATATATATATATATATATATACATTTTCCCAAAATCCGAAATAGAACTAATATAACACATACATATATAACTTAACCCATATCCACATATACTAACCCACACCAACAGCCAGCCCAACCCGAAACAAAGAGAAAAAGAGAAAGAGTCCAGCCCAACAGATAAGGGAAGGAAAAGGTGGTGGTCGGAACCGGATCCGAGTCCAAAACCCAAGACCCATCCCAGCGACCAAAGAAAAGGAATGATCTGATTTATTAGCCCCTCTCAGGATGTAGGCCCAACCCGGATTTGTTTTATAATGTAAGCCCAGCAAAATAGGCCCAAGGCCCAACCCATTCACTCCAACAGGTAATCGAAGGCTGGCTTCCTCTTTTTTTTTAAAGGAGTGGGCCCTAGTTGAGGTGGCAGTGAGGTGGCAAGGAGGGGGGCCCGCTTTGTCTCCCTCCTTGTTCTGTTCGGTGAAACAGAGAACAGGGAGAGGAAGCCCCTGTGTTCGACGGAGGAAGGAGAGGAGGAGGGAGCTGGCCGGCGGTGGGGGAGCTGGGCTCCGGCCACTCGGCACACCCACACGGAGACAGAAAGGAAGAGAAGAAGAAGAAGAAGAAGGGGAGAGCTCACCGAGGTTATTCTCGGTGCCGGAATATGCTCGGGGCGGCTCGACGGCGCCGGCTGCTCTCGGGCGGATCTGGGATTTCCTGGGGCGTCGAGGGAGTCGTGAGGAGTGCTGCTGGTGGCCTGGATTGTTGTGGCTCGGTTCCTCGGCTTCGAAACAGAGGAGGAATAAGTGATGACGGTGGCGACATTTGGTGGTTTGAAACAGAGCTCGGGGAGGTCCTCGCTGCGAATCGGAGGGGAAGGCAGGGGTGGAGCTATGGGGTTCAATCAGAAAATAAGGAGATGGTGGAGGAAGGGAGGTGGCGGCGGTTGGTTGTTTTGGAGCTTATAGCTCTCGGCAACAATGGGGGTAAAAGAGAGGTTTGGATGTGTTTGGTGTAGGGTTTGTTGGGGCTTGGATCAAAATAAAAGGGAGGGGACCAAAATCTGAATTTGTGGGTGTGGGAGAGGGTTGGCGTGGTAGCTGCAGGCAGCAAGCAAGGGTCTATTTGGCCCTTTTCCACATTTGGGGAGGCAAGGGTGTGTGTACAGGGGAACCTCAACGTGAAGAGAGAGAGAGAAATAAAACAGGAGATGGTCCCCACAAAACCAAATTTTAAAATACCCGGAACCCGCTATCTCGACGTATCCCGACTCGTTTGAGATTTAATAAAATTTTCGGATCCGCAATAAAATAATGAACCTCAAATAAATTCCAAATCCCGAAGTAAGAAGGCGGAAGTAGAATATGTCGGAATCAAATTTTAAAATGATGTCGGAATCATTCATAATGATTTTAACTCGGAAATTGCTCGAGGACAAGTTCTTCTCCAATTTTATATCTCATATATAAAATAATATACTTTTAATTAAATTAATATTAAAATAATATTTCGGCCTTTACAGTATGTGTTTTCCACGTAGCCTTCCAAGCCCTTGTTGTCGAATATTTGTATCTTATTGTTCATTATTTATTGGTAATCTTTATCTTTATATATTGTTGGCAGGGGCGGAGCCAGGGGGTCCTGGGGGGTCATGTGCCCCTCCTCTCATCCGACGAAGTACATAGGTGTATTCTCTTAGTTGATAATTTCGTTTTGATATATAATATGCCCTAATCCGACATCTGAGTAAAAAGTTATGAATGTTTAAAAATTAAGGGTATATTAATCATTTTAATTTTATTTTAATAGACTATAATGCTTTTACATTTTACTTATATTAACATTTACATACTATAATTCATCTCGAGAGCTTCAAAATGAGAGGTTATACTAATCATTGCGACAATAAAATAAGAAGTTACGCAAGTGTAAAATTTTTATATCTTGTTATGCATTATTATATATTATTAGTGCAACAAGTTATATATTGACTACTTGACTAGGGTTGTTATTCGACTCAAACAAGTCTAGTATTGCTTGATTATATTTAGCTCGTTTAGAAACGAGTCGAGCTCGAGTCGAACCTATATTTGAACTTGAGCTCATACTCGGCTTGTTTAGTAAATGAACGAGCTTGAGCTGACTTTTTTTCCAAGTATTATGCAACCTTACTTGCTCATGACATAGTAACTTAAAAGAAAATTTGTAAATTTCACAAGATTCGTGCTATTTGAGTTTCAATCGAGTCGAGCCGAGCTTTGAATCGAGTATAAAAATGTGCTCATAATAAGCTCATTTTGTAAATGATGCTCAAGTCGAGCTTTTATTGAGCAAAACTCGAATCAAGCTTGAAGGTTCGATAATGTATAACTAAGTAGGATAAAGATACTCTAGAAGGGGGGTTGAATAGAGTATGCCAACTTTTCGCTGACAATCTCAAGACTTTTGAAACGCTTTCCAAACCTTTGGGAGTAAACTCAATTCTTTCAATTGGGATACCTGAAGCACAACAAAGTTATACAATTCGAATCAAGTGCGGAAATAATGGTAAAGCAATAAGTAAAGAACACGATGAATTATTAACGAGGTTCGGCTCCTTTAAGGCTTAGTCCCCGCCTAGGGTTCTTCCACAACCCTAGGATTCAACAGGCTTTATTGATTCACAAAACATAGGATCCTAATAGCTCACCGAGAACCCTCTCTCCTATACAATTGCAATCTAGTCAACTGTCGCTCCCTTGGAGTCCTAGACCAATCTAGAAGAGCCCCACCTCTCTCAGCTATCTAGTACAATCCTCTAACACTCGTGAATCAATAACCTAGTGCACACTTCCTGAGTTACAAACTCTCGAGTATAACACTCTCTCAGAATATATCCTATAAGCTCACTGTGTAACTCTCAAATGCTTTGAAACAAAAGATAAGACTCTTAACACCTAGCAGAGAGTACACGTAGAAGAAAGATTGACTTGAGGGCTGAGTGTGCGTTGTAAATCAATGTTCGTCAGAGTTCAACTCTTTCTTTCTTCTTTCTTCTTCATCTCCTTTTATACTTGATCAAATCGGCGCCAAGAATCCTCACCCAACGGCTACTTGAAATCATGGCTTAGAGGGATCTTCGCAATCTTCTATTTTGGGAAACTGCAAAGCCACCATCCACCTGATTTGATCTTCATATCTTTCAGCTTTAAGGAAGGAGATTTCTTTGAAATCTTTGTTGTATTGTTAGTATAACATATGTATAATAATATTCGGAAACCATACATGGATAATATATATAAGATAATAACTAAAATACAGGTTTTGAATTTCATCAATATAGCTTTGGCCTCAAGACCTTTGACACAAGCTTTGTGTCAAAGCCTTTGAAACCACATCCGATTTTCATCAATGGAGTGGAGTTATCAATCTCCCCCTTGATGAAAGACAAAACCTGTGCATCCCTGTAACTTAGTCAAGCAAATATATCATAAAAAATCGGATTAAGTACTTGCAGAGGTTAGACAAATGTTGGAATATATAAGTTCAAAACCAATGATAAACACATCCAACAAAGTAAGGCAAAATAAGGTCTTCCAAGACCCTATACTTCAAAGCGGTTTAAAGTCTAACCAAGTTTAAAGTCTAACCAATCTCCCCCTTTTTGTCTTTCAACAAAGGGAGGAGTATGACAACAGTCACCAAAAGTTTTGAAAACAGGGCCAACAGTGTTAGAGAGTTAGATCAAGGATTAGGATAGGGGTTTAGGGTTCATCGTCTTGAGCACCATCCTTGATCAGCATCTTCAACTCGTTTAACAGCTTGGCCATCTCTCTCATCTCAACCACCAACTCATGGTGCAACTCCTTGAAGTCCAGGCGAACTTCCTCCAAACCCAACTCCAGGTTCTCCATGCATTCATCGATAGCAGAGCTAGTGGGAAGAGATTTTGAGGAAGAAGAGGCAAGGCTCCAAGTCCCTTGAGGGGTCTGAGTTATGCCGATCTTCTCAAAGCTCTTGGAGTCAAATTTTCCCGTATGATGTTGTAGTTCTTCATTTTCAAAATCAATTTTAGAAGCTTTGAAGACACGGGTCAAGAGGTTTGCGAATGGGAGGGGAGTTCCTTTTCTGGCTTTTCGGGTGTGAGCAATGGATCCTAAAATGGTATTGGCCAGATCAAGATCATGGCCATTCGATATGCGGTACAGGAGGACCGTAGCATTGTCAGTGAGGAGGGAGCCAGAGTTGATTCGGGGTAAAAGATATCTCACAATAATGTTAAAGATGATTTTGGCTTCAAGTGTGAGGGACGAGTGGGTGAGTTGTTTGGTTGTGCTGCTTGATGCTTCAGGAAGCAGGTATTTGGCACGGGCAAGAGTAACATACTGGTCTTTTGTGGGGGTTTGAGGGGAGGATGGACTTGGTTTGGGAAGACCAAGGAGTTCAGCGAAGTCAAGGGAGTTGAACATGATTCTAACCCCTTTGACGACTGACTCCAGAGTCCAGCCTTCATCGGTGTGCTTGGCTTTGAGGTTTATGTAGAAGAGACGGGTGAGTTGGGGGTAATACTCAGATTCAAAGTTCAGCAGGGTCCATGCAGGGGTTTGTTTGAGAAGGGAGATACAGGGTAGGTTCAAAGCTTCTAAAAAATTAAAATCGTTAAAATCAGAACAACAAATCCTACAAGTTTTGAACTTGTCTACCCATTTGCCAGCCATCTCAGCATTCTCAAACCAGGAGGAGGGTAAGGATTGGTTTACCTGGATAAGTGCAGGGGGATCGACGGCAGGCTCAGCGTTCTTTCTTCGGGCTTTTGTTGGAGCGGTCGACTTGACGGGCGCTTCAAATCTTTTGAGAGTGGCTTTCCTAGAGCGCTTGGGAGGTGGAGACGTCTTGGCTTTAGCAGCCTTGCGCTTCTTCGGGGACGGGGGAGGAGGAGGAGGAGTAGGAGAGGGAACAGGTTCCGGCTCCTCTTCCTCTTCTTCCTTAGACCCCGAGCCCTCAACAGACTCCTCAGCCTCATCTCCCTCGGCCTCCTCGTCATCATCAACCTCGTCGTCCTCCTCAGCTTCATCTTCCTCTGGTTCCTCTCCTGCAGGAACCTCCTTCTCCGCTTCTCTCTTGGCCTCTTCCTCGGCCTTTTTCTTTTCTTTCACAGCCTCTTCCTCTGCCTTTTTCTTTTTCTGGGCCTCTTCCTCGGCCTCTTTTTCAGCATCTCTCTCTAGAACCTCCTCAAGATCTTCCTCTTCCTCCTCTTCCTCAACAATGACCTTTTTCTTTCCCTTAAGCTTCCTACTGAGGGGCGTCTTTTTCAGGCGCTTCGTGGACTGTTTGATTTCGGCAAGGGTGCTCTCAGGGACGGTGATCGGGACAGTGGTCTCAGGGGTAGGTTTGGGTTGAGGGGAAGTCACGAGGGGGATCTGACGACCTTTGGAGGTAGCGCCAAGTCTTTTGGGAGTGGAGGTTTTCTTGGATTTGGGTGCCATGGATACGAACGGTAAAAAAAAAATTTCAGAGAAAGGATGAAGAAGATGGTTTAAAGGTCAGAGAGAATAGAGAGAATCGGTGGGCTCTGAAGATGTGAATAGTGGGGGTAAAGATTGTGTGGTTTAAAAAGGGAGCGGGTGAGGTAAGTTGATGGGACAAGGTGGTAATTTCCAAGGTAATAACTCTAACTCATCATATCACTGCCATATTTTCAAAATCAATTTTACCAAAACAATTTCAAAATTTAAACAAAGAGCCGTTTGAATCTTCATGATTAAGGCAAGATGTTTATCCAATTTTAAAAAATTTCCACAAATAAAAATATAATCGGATAACATGCAATAAAAAAGATTTTCCTGAATAGGTAACAATGAAGTAAAGATATTTCAAATTCCCTTAAAAAAATATTTGATCAAATATCTAAAAAGATACCAACCAAATATATGATCCGTTATATGTGCTCTACTGTTCAGTTCACAACCTTTGAAATGAGGTTCAAAGGTCTTGATACTAAGTAGAAGTTTTCTTTCGTAAAGGGAAAGCTCCCCCTACGAAAGTGCATTCCTGTTAAGCATTCCGATTTCACGTCTAATGAAGGTGAACCTGTCCTCTGCCAATGGCTTAGTAAAAATGTCAGCCCATTGATAATCAGTTGATATAAATGATATTGATACATCACCTTTTTCCACATGGTCTCTAATGAAATGATGCCTCACATCAATATGTTTGGTCTTTGAATGCTGAACGGGATTCTTTGTAATGGAGATGGCACTTGTGTTGTCACACTTAATGGGAATGTTTTTGAGGTTGATGCCAAGATCTCTCATTTGTTGAGCAATCCAAAGGATTTGGGAGCAGCATGCTCCAGCGGCTATGTATTCGGCTTCGGCAGTGGAAAGAGCAACTGAGTTTTGTTTCTTTGAGTGCCAACTAATCAAGGATGCCCCTAAGAATTGGCAACATCCCGATGTGCTCTTCCTATCCACCTTATAGCCTGCAAAGTCTGCATCAGAATACCCAATTAGTGTAAAATCTCTTTGCTTCGGGTACCACAAGCCAAGCTCCTTGGTGCCATTTAGATATCGAAAGATCCTCTTCACAGCCACGAGGTGAGATTCTTTAGGGTCAGCTTGAAACCTAGCACACATGCAAACACTAAACATGATGTCAGGTCTACTAGCAGTAAGATATAATAAAGATCCAATCATCCCTCGATACTCCTTTTGATTAATGCTCTTCCCGGTCTTGTCTTGATCTAAGGACAAGGTTGAGCTCGTGGGTGTCTTGGCTACTTTGGATTGATCCATCTTAAACTTCTTCAAGAGATCCTTAGTATACTTGCTTTGGTTGACAAAGATCCCTCTCTTAGATTGATGAACTTGCAACCCCAAAAGGAAGTTGAGTTCTCCCATTAAGCTCATCTCAAATTCACTGCACATTATATCGGAAAATTCCTTGCACAAAGATGTGTTAGTAGCACCAAAGAATATATCATCAACATATATTTGGATAACCAATATGTCCTTTCCTTTGGTCTTGATAAAAAGAGTCTTGTCGTTCAACCCCCTTTTAAAATCATTTTCTAAAAGATATTTTGACAAGCGCTTATACCAAGCTCTTGGGGCTTGTTTCAAACCATATAGCGCTTTGTCTAGTTTGTAAACATGATTAGGAAATTCCGAACTTTCAAAACCTGGGGGTTGAGCCACATAAACTTCTTCTTCTAAGAAACCATTAAGATATGCACACTTGACATCCATTTGATATAATTTTATGCCCATAAAAGATGCAAATGCTAATAAAATGCGAATGGCTTCAAGCCTAGCTACGGGAGCAAAAGTCTCCTCGTAGTCGATACCTTCCTCTTGATTGTAGCCTTGAGCAACAAGCCTTGCTTTGTTCCTCACGACCTTACCATTCTCATCTAGCTTGTTCCGAAATACCCAACGTGTGCCAATGACTGATTGAGGCTTTGGCCTAGGCTTCAAGGTCCAGACTTTGTTTCTTTCAAATTCATTAAGCTCACTTTGCATAGCAATGATCCAGTCTGGCTCTTGAAGGGCCTCATTCACCTTCTTTGGTTCTACAAGTGAAACAAAAGCGTGAAAAGTACAGAGATTTTTAAGTTTAGAACGAGTTTGAACACTAGATGTAGGGTCAGAGATGATATCCTGTAATGGGTGTGACGAGGAGTATTTGAACTTTTTCTTGCTAGTCTCAGCTCCCTGGTTCGTCATATCAACATGATTTGTTTGAGGTCCATCTGACTCCATGGATACATTATGCTCAGTTACTGCAGTGTCTGACGTCTCAATAGCTTTGGACTGAGCTTCAAGACCTTGAGCCAACTCCTCAGTGTTAAGAATCTGATCCTGCATGTTCCTCTTCTCTGTGTTCTTAGTAGCAATATCATCACCATCCTCATTCTCTGTATGGCTGTTAAGATCTAAATCTGCAACACTTTCACTTAAAGAACCGTCATTGCATTCATCAAATATAACATGAATACTTTCCTCAACCATCTTGGTCCTTTTGTTGAAGATTCTATATGCTTTGCTACTTGTGGAGTAGCCAAGAAATATACCTTCATCACTACGCGCATCAAATTTCCCAAGGTTATCTTTTCCATTGTTATGAACAAAACAAGTACAGCCAAAGGGTTTGAAATACGATATAAGGGGTTTGCGGCCTTTGAAAAGTTCGTAAGGAGTTTTCTTTAAGATGGAACGAATAAGACAACGATTCAAAATATAGTTAGCTGCATTAACAGCTTCAGCCCAATAGGTTTTAGGTAGTGCATTTTCTAAAAGCATAGTCCTGGCCATGTCCTCTAGGGTGCGGTTCTTTCGTTCCACAACCCCATTCTGTTGAGGTGTCCTAGGAGCAGAAAAATTATAGGAGATGACATATTTAGCACAAAACCAATCAAACTGAAGTTGATCAAACTCCCTACCATGATCACTTCGAATTGACCCTATGGACTCGTTTCTTAAAGTTTGCAACTCCTTACAAAGTTTTGAAAACTCAAATAAAGCCTCTGATTTTTCTTTTAAAAATGCAACCCAAGTATATCTCAAAAAATCATCAACAACAACAAGCATGTACTTTTTACCATTGGGAGATTTGACTCCCATAGGACCACATAAATCCATAAGTAAAAGTTCAAGGGGTCTAGAAGTACTTACAACCTTTTTGGGTTTGAAAGAGCTGCGTGTTTGTTTACCTCGTGTGCATGCTTTGCACATCTCAATACCTTTGAAGTCCATCTCAGGTAGTCCTCTTACAAGCCCTTTGGACACAAGCTTTTGTAGTGTATGTGGGCTTACATGACCGAGTTTCCTGTGCCAGAGCTTTGGATCATCAGTCAAAGCCTTTAGGCAGGTTAAGCTTCCTTGTGCCACTTGCTCGGCATTCACGGCATAGATGTTGTTATAACGACAGGCAATTAGAATTATTTCACCTGTATCTTCTCTGCGCACTAAACATCTTTTCTTGTTAAATCCAACATCATTACCATTATCACATAGTTGAGAAACACTAAGCAAATTATACTTCAAACCATCAACAAGATAAACATTTTTAATACTGTGGTTAGGATCACTCCCAACACTACCGATACCAACGATGTCACACTTTCCTTTGTCACCAAGAGTGATTGTTCTAGTGGATTGCTTCTTCAGTTCATGGAAGAGAGACCTCTTCCCACTCATATGTCTAGAGCATCCACTATCAATAATCCATTTTTGCTCTTTCACCTTGGTGATCTCCTGCAAAACAAAAATCAACCTTTGTGGCTAGACCAATAAGCAAATTTAGATCCTTTATTGGGATAAACCATATTTGGTAAAATAGTGCCTTTGGGGACCCAAACTTGCGTTATCCGTTCTTTTCTCAAGTGAACAGGAAATGTATTGCGAATAATATGAGGATCCTTTCTTTTATAGGGGCAGGTCTCTCTTACATGTCCCTTTCTTGCACAATGGTGACATATAGGAGAGGTTCTGCTTCCTTTTGCCTTTACAAAAGTGGTAATGTGTTGCTTCTTTAAAAACCTCGGGTTGTAACCAATACCACATTTGTTTAGAGAACTTTGTTGCTCACCCAACATCCTATCAAGAGTGCCCTTGGACTTGGTAAAACTTATGAGGGCTGTCTGTTGGTCTTGAATCTTCTTATTCAGGGAGATCTTCTCGCTCTCTAAGTCATGATGTTCACTTCTTAGAGACGAGAGATCCTGCTTGAGTTCAGATTTCTCTGAGTCAAGAGTCTTGACTTTAATGTCAAGACCCGAATAAAAGGTTTCAAGACTTTTGACCCTCATTGACAGTTCCTCAATAGTTCTTTCCTGGTCCACGGTTTTCTTAATAAGAGTGTTGGTTTGGGCAATAAGCTTCTCTTCATTGGCAATCATATTAGAAAGGAATTCCGATAGTACCTCTTTTGGACTTGCCATAAGTTCTCTTACAGTTACCTCAAGTTGCTCATCATGGGATTCATCTCCTGAGGCCTTGAGACAATGTTGGCCTTCTCATCATCTGAATCTGAGTCACCTGAGTCAGAATCACTCCAAGCTGCCACCATGGCTTTCTTTTTCCATCTATCACCTTTCTTGAACTGGCTCTTCTTCTTTTGAGGGCAATCTTTCACTAAAAGGTCTGTTTCACCACATTCAAAACAAGACAAAGGTTTAGTCTTCTTGTCATATTTGTTGTATTGAGACTTACCTCGAAATTTAGAAGACTCTGATCCATCTTTGTTGTTGAATTGCTTCTTCATCTTGAGGATTCGAGAAAGACCCCTTGTAATGAGAGCAAAGGGATCATCCTCATCATCATCCTCATTTTTAGAATCAGACACATCTTTGGGTTCATCCTTCTTAGACTTGAGTGCCAAGTTCTTAGTGCTTGTTGGGATTTCTCCATCGTCTTCATTGAGAATCATCTCATGTGTGATCAACTTCCCAAGCAAGTCATCAAGGGGTAGAGTGGTGAGATTTTGAGCTTCCTCTTTGGCTGTTACTTTAAGGCCCCATTTGTCATTTGGGAGGCACCTCAATATCTTCCTTACTTTCTCAACATTTTCAAAGGTCTTGCCGAGAGAGTCAAGGTTGTTCGTGATTTCCATGAATCGTGTGAACATGGCCTTGATAAACTCATCAGGCTTCATTTTGAAAAGTTCATACTTTCGAAGGAAGATACTGATCTTGGTGTCCTTCACTTGACTGGTTCCTTCGTAGGTGACAACTAACTTGTCCCAAATCTCTTTAGACGACCTACAAGATGAAATATGATTAAACTCATCAATACTAAGACCACAATATAGTAAGTTAATGGCCTTATAGTTCTTGGAAACGAGTTCAAGATCCGCTTGGATGTATTCGTCCTCAGTCTTCGCGACTTTGCTTCCATTAGGTCCTTCTTTCTCAGGAATCTTTGGACCATTCTCTATAATGTTCCAAAGTTCCAGATCTTGATCTATAATGCACATTTTCATCAAGGACTTCCAGTGGACAAAGTTGTTTCCCACCAAGAGCGGTGGTCTATTGGTAGACCTCCCTTGTGCAAATCCTCCGCTTGCTTCACCAGACATGATCAAAACTCACAAGATTGTTAGATCAAAAGCAGTGAGTAAGGCTTTGATACCAATTGAAGGTTCGATAATGTATAACTAAGTAGAATAAAGGTACTCTAGAAGGGGGGTTGAATAGAGTATGCCAACTTTTCGCTGACAATCTCAAGACTTTTGAAACGCTTCCCAAACCTTTGGGAGTAAACTCAATTCTTTCAATTGGGATACCTGAAGCACAACAAAGTTATACAATTCGAATCAAGTGCGGAAATAATGGTAAAGCAATAAGTAAAGAACACGATGAATTATTAACGAGGTTCGGCTCCTTTAAGGCTTAGTCCCCGCCTAGGGTTCTTCCACAACCCTAGGATTCAACAGGCTTTATTGATTCACAAAACATAGGATCCTAATAGCTGACCGAGAAGCCTCTCTCCTATACAATTGCAATCTAGTCAACTCTCGTTCCCTTGGAGTCCTAGACCAATCTAGAAGAGCCCCACCTCTCTCAGCTATCTAGTACAATCCTCTTACACTCGTGAATCAATAACCTAGTGCACACTTCCTGAGTTACAAACTCTCGAGTATAACACTCTCTCAGAATATATCCTATAAGCTCACTGTGTAACTCTCAAATGCTTTGAAACAAAAGATAAGACTCTTAACACCTAGCAGAGAGTACACGTAGAAGAAAGATTGACTTGAGGGCTGAGTGTGCGTTGTAAATCAATGTTCGTCAGAGTTCAACTCTTTCTTTCTTCTTTCTTCTTCATCTCCTTTTATACTTGATCAAATCGGCGCCAAGAATCCTCACCCAACGGCTACTTGAAATCATGGCTTAGGAGGGATCTTCGCAATCTTCTATTTTGGGAAACTGCGAAGCCACTATTCACCTGATTTGATCTTCATATCTTTCAGCTTTAAGGAAGGAGATTTCTTCGAAATCTTTGTTGTATGGTTAGTATAACATATGTATAATAATATTCCGAAACCATACATGGATAATATATGTAAGATAATAACTAAAATACAGGTTTTGAATTTCATCAATACAGCTTTGGCCTCAAGACCTTTGACACAAGCTTTGTGTCAAAGCCCTTGAATCCATTTCCGATTTTCATCAAGGGAGTGGAGTTATCAAAGCTCTAGCTATTCAGCTCATAAAACAACCATAATCTTCACTTAATGTTTATTATATTGTGTTTCCTATACTTATTTAGTTAAATTTTTTCTGGATATTTCATTTATGTATTTATATTTCTTTTTTTTATGTGCAAAAAAAATGATAGCATTTTATCATAAACCGATGACATTTTATCTTAAAATAACATAATTTATTATCGTATTATATATAAGGCAAAAATACATAAAACCACCCTTTATTCATGGTTGTTTGCAAATAACCACCCCTTATTCAAAAATTGCAAATAACCACCCATTATATACAAATTGGTTGCAACTAACCACCCATACCCACTTTTCTTGTTAAACCTCACTTAAGTCAATAGGAAAAGACAATTATACTACACTTGTCAATCGGGTCATTCGGGTCGAGTCGTTTCGGATTTCGGGTAAAACGGGTTCCGGGTAGATCTGAGTTGACTCGAACTCGGGTTTGAATCAGTTTCTGGTCAAATCGGGTTGATTTTGGGTTTGTCAATTTTTTCCTTTTTAAATTAAAAAAATCATGATTTGGTAATTTTGCGATAATTTTAAAATGCTAAAATTATAGACGTGGTTCATAAGTTCTAGAGCTTGTAATTATATAATATATCGATCTAAAATATTTTATTTTTATTATTTCTCATAAATATTAACAAAATTTTAAAATATATAAAATATCAAAAATTTAAATAATTTTTTTTAAAATAATTTCATGTAATTAGTAATAAGCATATAATTATTTTAATATTTTTTAGAGTTTTCATCTTCTTAAAAAATGTGATAAAAATAAAAAATCAAATACTATTGATTGGAAGGAGTATTACACAATACAAAAAAAAAATAAAAAAGTTGATTTGAAAATGAAAGATCAAGTGATTGTAATTATAAAATGTAATAACTTAGAATCTCCATAAAAAAATTTAATCATATATAATTATAAATCAATCTGGTCACCAAGTCAATCGGGTACGGGTCCAAACCCAGATGACCCAGAAAATTACCGAGTTTCGGGTTCGGGTCGGAAAAAAATTTGGGGTTAAAATTTTCGGGTCTTGACCCAAAATTTTTCGGGCGTTCGTGTCGGGTCGTGTTTTGACAGGTCTAATTATACCCATAACGTTTTAATGTTTTACATATTCTCTATATTAGTCTCAACTAAATCAAATTTCCAATCTAATTAGCCGAATAGAGGTCCACGAACAAGACCCGATGACCACCAGGAGGTTCCACCAGAGGCCGTCATTGCCGGAGGCGATGAACAGCAGGAGACTCTAGACATTCATCACCCTTTTTTTAGAATTGGAGAAAACTTAATTAGATTTAACAAGAAAAGTGGGTATGAGTGGTTAGTTGCAACCAATTTGTATATAATGGGTGGTTATTTGCAAATTTTTGAATAAGGGGTGGTTATTTGCAAACAACCTTGAATAAAGGGTGGTTTTATGCATTTTCGCCTATATATAATTCTTTATACCAATTTAATCCAAAACTATATTTCATGTACAATTGTGCCCCCTACGAAATTTTTCTGGCTCCGCCACTGATTGTTGGTAATATAATACGGAGTATGTGCTTGCCCGTGTTTTTTTTATTATAGGAAAGTAATTAAGGTGGACTCGGGCCGCCCATTTAGCAAATGCAAGAAAGCAATCCACTACAATAAACAACGACAGCTCGGCGGGAGCCATAATCCGGGATTGGGAAGGACAATCAATATACATATGTTATCAAAAACTAGGTAACCAAATCCCCTTGAAAGCGGAAGCTCTTGCTCAAAAGCTGGGAATCCAACATGCTATTCAAATCCGTATCGACAAAATCCACATTGAAGGCGACTCCAGTATAATCATAAACTATCTCAACCAAAAATCTAAATGTCCTTGGGAAATTGAACTGATCTTGTCATATATTAAACTCTTTCTATCAACTTTGAAAGAAGTTTCCTTCTTTCATGTCCCCGTTTAGGCAACAGAGTGGCTGATAAGGTTGCACACGTTTGCCACTCTGCCGGGGGTGTCGATATTCACAACAATTTTGGTCTTTTAGACCTCATTCGAAAGGATGTCATCGGGTAGAACTCGCTCGCACGAATTCTTTCCTAATAAAAAAAATGCAAGAAAGTGATCGCATAGAGGGCCTTGAAATATTATTCATATGTTTTGTTATATAAAACTTATATGGAACAAAGAAACATTGTTTTTTTTATTGGGTAAGAATTCGGATGCGACGGAGTCGCTATCCGATCGCATCCTTGTGGATGAGGTCGGCGAGACCAGGATCACTATGTAGATTGGGATTATTGGTTACGTGGGCGAGGTGTGCAACCCAATCAGCCACGCAATTACCGGAACGAAGAATGTGTGAAAACGAAACTTCGCTAATCCCAGTGATAAGGGAACAGATGTCAGACATGACAAGTTCAATCTCTCATGGGCATTTAATTCCTTTTCTAAGGTAGTTGATGATGATGAGAGAATCACCTTCTATGATGAGTTTGTCGATGTTCATTTGTCTAGCATTTATAATACCCCTTTTGAGGGCAAGAGCTTCCTCCATCAAAGGCGTTTGTGTACCAATTTTTTCCCCGCCTATTGCCACTGCTGTTCCTCTGTCATTACGAATGATGAATCCTGTTGAGCTTTGTCGATTCGGGCTAGCTGACCCATCAAAATTAAGTTTTACCCACCCAATCGGTGGTTTCTTCTACTTGGCCTTATTATTCTTTCTCCTGGCTCCATCTGTCCTCTCTTTCCTTCTTTGTTCGTCGTGGTTTGTTTCATCATGTAATTTACATGCCTTAATCCAGTTTAGTCGATTTACTTCCACTTTTTGGGTGAAGCCTATTTCAGAGGACAGTTTCTCTTGTTGAAAGATAAACAGATTTCTGGTCAGCGAGATTGTCCACCAGTGGAAAGCCATTTGTTGCTTTTCGGCTTGTGTTAATATGGCTCCAATCTTTGACATTAGTAACTTGATGTTTCTAGTGGATCTAATCTCGTTTTCAATTACCATTTTTACTTTATCATTGAGATTCCTGACGAATGAATTATATTTACATTCAAAGAAAAGGTGCACAGAATCTTCTTGATGATGATTACACAGAGCACAATATGGTGGGATTGATAGCCCCTTATTTGCTAGTCGCCCGGCAATGGTTAAACCATCTTGGCAAACTTTCCACAAAAAATTTTTAATTTTAGGCGGGGAATCAATTTTCCAAATCCAAGCATTATCATCTTTTATAGGTTCTATGGAATTGGTTGCTAATCTGTAAGCACTTGATATAGTCAACCAACCTTTATTATCCGGTCACCAATACAATCTGTCCTCAATACTACTGACAGGGAGTGGAATCTTGCATATTTGTTGCACAATGTCATACGGGAGGACTTGTTCCAATTTTCCGCTACACCAGGAATTATTAACTATAAATTCGTTTACTCTTGTATTTAAATTTAAATTTGATGGGTCAGTACAATGCTTCCATAAAGGTTGTGGTGGCCCCCAATTGTCTTCCCAAAACTTGATAGATTTTCCATTCCCTACAGACCAGCTCAGTCCCTTTTTAAACGGTATGACTAGTTTCCTTAGTTGTGACCATTGCCAAGAAGCGTTCCCACTGCCCTGGTAATTAAGAATATGGGTGTCTTTTAGATATTTCGACGTAATAATTTGGACCCATATGTTATCTGGTTCGGCTAATATTTTCCAAAGTAACTTCATTTGTAGAGCAATATTCATTTCTCTTGTTTTTCTTAGACCCAAACCCCCAGATTCCTTTGGCTTACAAATTTTCTCCCAACTAATCAATGGTTTGTATTGTAAATCCTTATTCCAGAAGAAAGTCCTATTTATTTTGTCAAGATTTGAGTGCATTGATGACGGGAGATTGAAACTTTGCATTGTATATAATGGTTTCGCCGCCAAGTTAGAGTTGATTAGAACAGAGCGACCCTGTTTGGACAAAGAATTAGCTTTCCATTTAGCAAGTTGTGCCGTTGTTTTGTTGATGATTTCCTCAAAAGTAGTCTTGTTGACTCGACCGTTTATAATCGGGCATCCAAGGTATTTGTCTAGTTTTGCCTGATTGGCTATATTTAGGGACCCTTCTATAATCGGGAAGCGGCTTCTAGGATTCCCTGGCGAGCATTGAAACACTGATTTGCCGTAGTTAATTCTCTGGCAGGAGATCTGGCAATATTCAGTCATGATGTTTTTGACCTTGTCACACGCCTCAACATTTCCCTTGGAGAAAATGATAATGTCATCAACAAACGATAGAAAGGGGATACTAATTCTCGATCTTCCAAATGAGAACCCAAGTCCGGATTTGTTTTGATTGGCCTCAGCAGTTAATTTTCTAGCTAGCACCTCGGCCCCAAGAATGAAGAGAAAGGGGGAAAGCAGATCTCCTTGTCTTAGTCCTCTATTAGCTAGGAACATATCAGTAGGCCCATTGTTGTCTAAATTCGAGAAGGATACGGTGGTTACACATTCCATAATCAGTTCAATGAATTTGTTGTGGAAACCAAATTTTTTTAGTACACTCGCAGTGAATTCCCAATCTACACGATCATATGCCTTCTCCATATCTAATTTAATGGCTAGCCACCCATCCGCGCCAGTCCGGGTTTTGAATGAGTGGAATATCTCATGTGCAATTAGCACATTATCTTGTATGGCCTTGTCTGACACAAACGCACCTTGCAGTGGATGGATTAATTTTCCAATCACTGATTTCAGTCTTTCTGTAAGGATTTTTTAAATGATTTTATAAATGGTAGAACACAAACTGATAGGTCTATAATAACTGATTTTAGTGGGATTGTCACATTTTGGCAATAATGTGATAAACGTGTGGTTGGTTTGCCGGAGGAGTTTGTCCGAATGGAAGAAAGCTTTGACAGCTCGTATAACATCAACCCCAACAATATCCCAATATAATTTATAAAATTCAGCTGTCATTCCATCTGGTCTTGGGGATTTATTTTGACCCAAGGAAAACACCGCATTCTTGATTTCCCCATTAGATGGTTGCTCGATAAGACGGATATTTTCCTCATCTGTAATAGATGAAGGAATTAAATCCAAGTAATTATTTAATAAACTCTTATTAATTTGCTATTTGGAGAAACGAGTCATAAAATCCCTACGGATTTCATTTCGAATATTTTCCTCACCAAAAATCAAAGTTCCTTCAGAGGTTGTAATTTGTCGTATTATTTTCCTATTTCTCCTTCCAGAAGCTATTTTGTGAAAGTATGCTGAGTTACAGTCTGACATTTTAATATGTTTAGATTTTGCTCGTTGGCCCCAATAATCTTTCTGGTATTTTAATAGTGACTCTTTTTTCCTAATGAGTGCCTTTTCCTTTGTCTCATGGGTGTTTGGTTGACTGAGAGGATTCGCCGCTTGTAATGTAATAAGTTCTTTCTCCACATTTTGTATTTGTCTGAAGATATTTCCTAGCGTGTATTTATTCCATTCCTTGGCATTTTGTTTAAGAATCCTTGTTTTGGTTATTAGTATGTACATGGCAGAACCATGGCAGTCGGTCCGCCATGCTTGTTTAACAACATTTCGGAAGTCATTTCTCTTGATCCACATATTTTCAAATTTGAATGGCGGTGGCTTATACAATGTTTGACTATAGAGGGTCGTAGTAATAGGACAATGATCCAAGTCGAGAAAGCCCCGTTTGTGGTCACGATTTCTGGATACATGTCGAGGAATTGGTGTTGAACAAGCACACGATCAAGTTTTTCCATAATATTGTCCACTCCCTCCACTTTTTTCCTCCATGTGAATGTGTTTCCAGCGGTCGGGATATCTAAAAGAGCACATTGATTTTTGAATTCATTTAGTCTTTGAAATCTATTATGGTTATGTATTACACCACCCATTTTCTCATTATAATCACATATCTCGTTTAGATCACCAATTACCATACATGGTAAAGTTTCTCTTGAGATAATGTTTGTGAGCTCATTCCAGAACGCATCCTTATCTGACGCATTCGGAGGCCCATATACAAAGAAAATCATACCAACGAAATTGTTGCTAACACAAGAATATTTGACATCAATAATTCTTGGTAGATGAATTTCCATTGTGATTGTTTCGTTCAGTAGGTAATTTTCATTCCACATTAGTCCTAGTCCACCTGATTTGCCGTTGCCAGCAGACCAAACAGCTTTGTTGAATCCGCCTCCGAACCAAGTTTTTTCAAGAGGAATTTTGTCTGTCTTGGTTTCTGCTACGACCATTAAGGCTATATGCTCATTCGTTTTCATCGCTTTGATATCCGTCCAGAGATTTGGTCTTCCTAAACCCCTAACATTCCAAAAACAAATTTCCATTTGATCTCTATAAGTTGTATGAAGCAGCATGGTAAGCTCTTCATACAGAAGTTGTGTGCCCATTTCGTTGTTTCTGTAAGATTACTTGTTTTGTGATTGAAAGTATTCATGCCAAAGCTTCGAGCTTTTGAATGTTTTCTACACTTATAGGAATGGTGAACACAAGTAGTTAGATTATTCTCCTGTTTACTCCTATCGATAAAAGGTTGGTTCGATTTGCTTAACACATGATTTGCACTAATCTTTATTTCATTAATCAAGATGCATACATAAAGGATTACACCACTAGACTTAATATCTACATTGACCTTATTAACTTCACATTCCAACCTAACATAATAAGAAGCAGTCAAGCAAAAGTAAATATTACATCCCATAGATTTGTCATCAAGGACCCCTACCCCAACATTGATCAATCTTACAAACGACCGGGCAATAACAGACATACATAAGACACATTTCAAGATTTGTGGCTTTATTCTGGAATTGGCAGAGAGAGACTCATCGCCACCAAGGAGGACTCCCATCAGCCACACTAGGGACAAACTTCCCCTTCTTAATGCTACCACCTATCAGAGTCATGGTGGAGCTGGCGGAATCACCTTCCTCGGTCTTCATCTTTCGCTTCCCCGACTCGGATTTGGATATGCCACTAAGCGCTGGGTGGTCAGCCATAGCAGGAAAGGCTGCAGGGAACACAAACTGCTCATGAAGGGACTCGGCAAGGCGGTCTGGATTGCTCAGATTAGGCAAGTTGAATTCCACAGATGGAGGAACATCTCTAAAGATGACCTCATAATCAGCTTGTGTAAGGCCAGGGTCAGCTAGCCCATCAGTCACCAGACACACCTCCATGAACTCGTCTTCATCAAAATCCAAACATTCTTCATCGTCGACAACAAAAGCTTGAAGACCGGGTTGCAATTCCACCTTGAGGTTAGAATTCTCATCACCTAGGGGTGCATTGTCGAAAGGGAGCACAGTAGGCGCCACCATGGATAGAGGGACAGGAGCCATGACATTATCATCAACCATGACAGGTGTAGCAGAAGCAGAGTTGCTAGCAGAACTACCAGGAGATTTAGAAGTAGAAGAATGAGAGGAGATTGTGACATTCTTCCCAAAGCTTTTCAAAAGATCCTCCTTGGAGTGACCAAACATGGGTGGAGGCCGCACAGGAGGTTTCCTGGCAACAACTCGCACCCAGTCACCCTCACCATCAACATTTTTATTCTCCTCATCCATAGGAGGATTCTCCACAGGTGCTTGCAACCCATGGACGGCACCAACATTGCACAAATTCCTACTCGGACATGCCTCAAAAAGATGATCAATTGCACCACAACTTCCACATCCCATAGGAAAGTCCTCAAACCACATAGGGTAGGACTCCACTTCACCCATCTCATTAATCATAAAGATCTCCCTAGCAGCAATTTTAGTAACATCCACAGACACAAAAACCCTTGGATATCTAAACCGAGCCCCCTTAGCGTTAAAAGTCGCCACCTTAATGACATTTCCCAAACTATTAGCTTTCACAATGTCCCTAAGAATGCTGTCATGGACATATTTAGCAGGCAAACCAGGAAACCTGATCCACATGTCTAATAGAGTAACAGATTCCGACATAGGATCAAAATTCAGTCTCCATGGTCGGAGAAGGATAAGTTGCCCAGAGACATGGAAGGGACGATTGTCCCAAACCCATGCCCGGTCCTCAACTTTGTCGAATCGCAATTCAAACCAGTTGTGAGCAACTGAAATGAGTTGAAAACCCCCAGAGAGAGACTTCCACACATACCTCATTTTCTTTCGAACATCCTTGGCCTCCATTGCATCACCAATGATTGTAGCAAACAGCGAGGATTCATTCAACAGAGAGATGTTCTCTTGCACCTTGCCCTGCAAGGCCAAGAGCTTCTCTCTATTGAGGGACTTCCTCTTGAACTTTCTCTTCGCTTTTGCTTTCTACATAGCATCACAGCCATCATTGGAGTGGCGCATCTCCTCAAGAAGGTTAGAGCCCTTCGGCTTGGGGTTCCCCTTAAGGTGTTTGGACATGTTTGGAGCAGGATCATCTGCAACCATGGGTTTTTTCCCTTTGTCGACCATGGATGGAGCCATTACAAGTAGAAACCAAAGAAATTTGTTAGAAACAATAGCACTGGAAAGTTTATAGTGAAAGATGAGAGAGATGGAAGTGTGAGTGATCTGCACAACCCATCTGCTATTTATATAGAGAGAAATGTGAGAAAGAGGAAAGGAAAAAGGGTTAAGGAAATCACAAACCCAGAAGCAAGCATGCAGGAAGCCAGTAGAGGCTACAACGAAGAATAGCCCAAAATCAATTTCGGTAGCCTCAGAGAACGTAGCACCAATCGAAATCCACCACATCAGGCCCCATTCGGAGTCCGTACGCCCAAAGCAAGGCCATGGAGAATAAGCCGAAAAAAATTTAAGGTGTGAAACCTAATTTGGTATTTTAAAAATTTCAGCATTTGCGTACATAACAATATTTTTTTGAGAAATTACATAACAACATTAATACAATAGAATTAGTAAAAAATTATATAATTTCATATCAAAGGTCTCGTTTTCATATCTGAACGGCCTCGTTTTCACATCTGAACGAGGCCTCCAAACTCGATTCGACGACCTTGGAGGGACTACGCACGCAACAGAGTTCACTTTATAGTATTCTTTCGTATGTGAATTTCCTATTAAAAAAAAAGTAGTAGAGATCAAATGATTTAGGCAGGTCAACATATCAGTTATGTTGTTATTTTCGATTTCCCATAAGCATTTTCAAATGCCAAAGAGTGCATTGAATGTTGATAACTCATGCCAGGCCCGACCCAGAGGCAAGGGCAGGCTGGGTGATGGCCCAGAGTCCAAATAAATTTGGGGCCCAATAATAAAAAAAAAATTGTGTATGTATTACATTTAACCCATTATTTTTAGTTCCAAATATCCCTTTAGTTCATTTAAAAGAGAATAAGCCGAAAAAATTTATAAGCCCATAACTACTTCTTCTTCTAATCAGAATAGGCCCATAAATTAATTAGTAGTGGTATATTAACATTAATATATTGTCTTAAGTAACAAACAATGGACAACGAACAATAAGAAATTAAGAGCAACTCACCTGTCATCCATTTTCAAATGTATAGAAACAAGACGCTCGGGTTGGGTTCGTATAATTTATAACATTTAATAAAACTATTTCAAAATTATTTCAAAATTAAACCCATTATTGTGAAGATATGTTTCGTTTTTAATTTTTATTTCCTTACCCCTTTTCTTATTAACTACATATAAACTATAACGTCTTTGGGCATGTAGTATTATTACTGTCAATTAGTTTTGTTGTTGTCGTGTTTATATACTTGCTTATTGTATCGATCCTTTTTTATTGCGTTTTTTAATAAAAAAAATTTGATATTTTATATATTAAGTAGTTTCAATTTTCTTGAAAAAACATGTATGACTCGTAAATGACATATTTTTGTTAATGGATGAAAGTTACTATTCTATTATAGAAAATAAATGGATTTTTAGTGATTGAAATTAAACGTAGCTTTTATTTTTTATAATTAATTTAATTTTAAATTATTAGGGCTCAAAAATTTTGTTTGTCCCGGACTGGCGGACTATATAAAAGTAGGACCAGCTCTGACTCAGGCCACAAACTATAACCTTTGATTTCAGTCTGTTAGATAATGAGTCTAGCAGCCTCATGAAGACCGACTCTTAGAGCATATGCCTCTGCTCCCAGTACCGAGCCTTCATAGCACCGACACGTATCAAGGCTCATAAGGTGTCTCTATTCAGAAGGAGAGATCCGTCAAACGGTAGGGTTAAATGCATTATCCGATTCAATTCGAAGTTGATCAACAGCGCCTGGGTGGCTCCTTCGTTTTGTCAAACCTAATCTCGACAGAGGATGCCACCGGCCTGGCTGGTGAGATGCTCGCTCGGCTTCATGGAGTCAGTCAAGGAAGCTAAGTCAAAAGGTATGGAATTCTTATTAAAATCTCAAAGGAAAATATCTCATATATGATAAAAATTACTTTTACACCACATGCAGATATTATAGCAAAATTAAGTAATTAACCACACAAAACACTGATTTCCACTGTGACAAACCGTATGCAAACCCTGATATTGTTGAACATGATGGAAGCCAAATCCTTAACATGGCCAAGTTTGAGTAATGCCTGGATTGAAGGAACAGCTGCACAAGCTTAAGATGCCTTAACACAGACATCCCCATCACATATCCATCCCTCTTTTGGGCCTTCATTCTCATCATCTTTGGTTTCCTTGCTGCTTTCATCATCTTTGGTTTCCTTGCTGCTTTCATCCTCCAAAGCACACTTGGGATGCAGATCAAAGTCGCACTCGATGCAACTGAACGCCCACATGTCTCCTTCCTCCTCACATCCATCACAGATGTAACTCGTGCGCCGCAGGAGCTCAAGCTCATGCTCTTCATGGAGTGCATGCTTCAACGTCTTAGGCCACCCCTTTACCATCTCCTCAAAGCGAGCCTCGATCTCCTTCAAACGTTTGTCGGTGAAGGGGTAAGCCTCGGCACCATGAACTATGATGAGGACATGAGGTCTCTGGCTTCTGTCGTGATCGTCTTCCCTGTAGGGCTGAGAGCAACCAGTTTGGGAATGCCTTGGACCTTGAACAAGCGGCTCAAGGAAGCCTTCCTTGAGTCCCCAAAGGGAAGGGCTAACCACGGCATGGTAGCAAAGAACTCGTCAAAGGAAGACTGGTCCCTGTCACTCGAGATGAAGATCACTTCAATTGCTCCCTTTTCTTCCTTAATCTTGTTGTAGGTTTCAATCAGCTTTGGTAGAAAAGCACGACATGGTGGGCACCAGTGAGCAGAGAAGTATATGAGTATATTCTTCCCTACGAGATCAGATACAAGAATCTGTGCAAACAAGAGGAAACTTTCATGTCTATTAAAAAAAAAAAAGAATTTCAATGCATTGAAATCAGAATGTGAATCAAAGAAGAGGATAATGCTCTTACTTTTGAGCCACTTTTGTCGATCACGTAGTCTAGATCGCCTGAAACTAAGATTGACTCCAGAGTTTGTGCTTCTTCTCTTGCCTTCTGCAACTCTGCAAGCTCTTTACACTTCTCTGGGGTAAAGGGATAACCCAGAATTCCAAATTCTTCTATAGTTTCAGCCACGTTTTGATGAAGGGTTTTACCATCTTTTCCAATGATAACCACAGTGGGCACTGTCGAGAGCTCAAAATAGCGAGCCAGCTTTTCACAGCTCTTATCCTTCAAAGGCAAAGTGTACCATGGCATGCAATCCAATCCCTTTCGAAATAATTCTTCATCATCATCTAGAGGGATGGAAACAACCACAAAACTCTCACCCTTTGCTTTCAAGTTCTCAAACAAATCTACCAAAGATGGTTTGAATTCAACACAGGAGTTGTGAGATGACAAGGAAAAGTACAATGCAACAGTTTTTCCTTTAAGATCAGAGATAGGTACCTGTGGTAAAAAAAAAAAACGCATACATAAGAATGGCTTAACAGACAAAAATAACAAGGTAAAGATAACAGCTGCGGATAGCAGTCAATACTCACATTCTTTCCGTCACCTGAGATCACAAAATCACGCGACTTTGACACTAAAATAGACATTATGGTCTGATTCTTCCTAGCTTCTTCCTCCTGATCTTTTAATTCCTTGATCCTTTCTTGAGAGAACGGATAACCTTCCGCTTCATACTCACGGATAACCTCCACACCCGCATCCGTAAGAACCTTCCCTTGCTCGTCCACGATCACAAGGTGGGGAATCCCCCTCACCTCAAACAATTCATCCAGCCGATCACGGGTCTCGGAGTCCGAGAATGGAATTGCAAGCCATGGCATCTTGGAGAAGTAGTCACGGTATGATTCATCATCCTCGTCGGCCGAGATAAACACTACCTCAAAATCACCTCTCTGGGATGACAGATCATTATAAACTTCCACTAGATTAGGAGTGAAACGTTGGCAGGGGCCACACCAAGATGCTGAAAAGTACAAACCGACCTTTTTGCCTTTCAGAGTTGCAATTTTCACCTACACAAGTTAATCATGCAGTTAGATCTGTTAGAAATAAAGAAAGTCCTGGAGTTAGTTAGAATTCAGTTGTAACCGTGTGAACTAAAATGCCTCTGTACATTGAAGCAGCTGTATATAAGCTAAAAGAACTCCTAGATAAACTAAGAATTTGAAATGATCAGAAAATTCCTATTTGGATGCCAAAGGATCGACCTCCAGCACGGTGCAACACTACAACTCAGGTTCCCAGGAAACAAGTGCAAAAAAAAAAAAAAAAAAAAAAAAAAAAAAAAAAAATCAAGTATTTCAGCAAATCAGTTGACTCAGATTCCCTCTTTTCGCAGTAAAATAGGAAATCAACAAAAATTGATACCTGATCGCCGGTGTTGCGAACGAGGAAATCCCTATCGGAACTGAACAGAAGAGAGGAGAGCTCGTGAGTGGCGAGGTCTCCGACACCATCGCCTGCCATTTCGCTAAAGTTTGAGTTGGGGTTGAGGTGTTCGATGGCGGCGTATAACCTACTACGGAGTACAAAATAAACCTAAACTAGTTCTTTTCCCGAACCATGTTCGAATTTGTTTTCAGAATATTTTTGGTCGAGTTTAACTAACCACACAAAATACCCAACACATATCAATTTCCCACTAACATAGCTTTTTTGCTCATTCTCCTCACTATGTCATTGTTCAAACAATTCCGTTGTCATGATGCAGTCTTTTCTCAAGACAATCCGTACTTCGAATTTGACAAAGAATAGTAGATCGACCGCTTTCATATTTCTTTTGACATTGTAGTTTTGGCCTAACTTTCTATGTTACACATTACATTACACCTCTCAAATCGATCTAAATTATTTGAGAAAAAGACACCGTAGGTTCAAATTTCTTCCTTCACAATCCATTTAAATATTGCTCATGGTTAATCTTCCATCAACTTCATTCAAGATTTTAATACTTTAGTTCTATAGAGTTTAGACATTTAAACCTATGGTGTCTTTTTCTCAAATAATTTAGATCGATTTGAGAGGTGTAATGTAATGTGTAACATAGAAAGTTAGGCCAAAAACTACAATGACAAAAGAAATATGAAAGCGGTCGATCTACTATTCTTTGTCAAATTCGAAGTACTGATTGTCTTGAGAAAAGACTTCATCATGACAACGGAAGATTTTGAACAATGACATAGTGAGGAGAATGAGCAAAAAAGCTATGTTAGTGGGAAATTGATATGTGTTGGGTATTTTGTGTGGTTAGGCCCGGGTCTTAGGCCCGGATATTTGATTAAAATTTAATATTTATGATTTTAATTTAAAAGGGTGCAGTTTGTTATTATTTATAATTATAATTACAATGATACATTATATAATGTTAGTTAATAATATGTAAATTATTCCCCCAGGTCTCCATTAGTTCAGTATGCAATCACCTTCTTTCTTCTATAACTGCTCTGTGCTACTACATAGGAAGAACATTAAGTCAACACATTAAGCTAATTAACACATTTCCCCCTTTTCCTAAATTTGGTTGAATACAAGATATAACTCTATTCAAATTAGTACTTCACTCAAGTTTTTCCGTCAACCATAAGAATCAAATTCAACCCAAATTAGCACTTCCTTGTCATAGACTGCCAGATCATCTTCCATGAATAAATATGAAGAATTTTATACTTTATGCAAAAAGTGTGCTCCTTTCCTTGTCGGTTTCCATGGGCTCTGCAGAAGGAGCCTCATTGCTATCTGTTGCATTCTCATTGCTAGCTTCTCAATCTTGAGGTTAGGTCTAGTTAGGCTGGGGTGATTGAGCAGGCTCGAGAGTGACTGGCTTTGGTGCAGCTGGCTTAGGCTATGTCATGATTGACCTTCAAAAACCTGTCAAAGGACAAACACACGAAGTAAGTTCTTGAGAATATGAGGGCAAATTGAGTAGTATCATGTTAGACAATACACTAAATTATACCTTTAATCAGAATGCGAGAGAATTACATAAAATAAAATAAAATAAGCAAGGAAATAACGAGACACACCAAAAAAAATCAACAACGTAAGTTTTCTTCTCAAGTTTAAAAAACGATGACGCAAATGAGTCATTAGCTTATTATTTCAACGAAAACGTGATCAAATCATACATATCTAGTATACGTATAGAGATATATGTTGTGATTAGTAAAGAGAAGCTATAATTTATTCGCATTAGGAAGAAATTCACAAACCATATATATGGTTTTGAGACGAATTTGCTGTTGAGCTTATTAAGAAGCCTCAGTTCCTCCAATGTTGCCTGAATTCATAGACTACAGGAGAAATTAATTAAGAGGTCAATGTGCTATATAGAGCCATTTTCATACAGGTAAAGCAAAGATGTAGAAGTATCAATGTGAAATCCAGATCACGGGCAAATTTTACTACTAAAATACAAAGGCAAACAAACTGTTTTTGCTTTCCCTGTCTGATAATAAAATACCTCCAAACAGGTTTTAGTAGGTCAATTTCGAAATGTCAGCCTATAGCTTTGTTCAATCCCTAACATTCCATTTAGAAAGAGAAAAAAAGAGCCAGTTGATTACTTGATTGGCATTCTCGGTCTCAGTCACCTGCCAATACATTGTACTGTCAGATCGGAGAGTAAGTATACCTGCCGATTCTTGATCACAATAGCACTCGCTGTCCAAAAATGTTCTAGGTTTCGCATCGGTTTCCATTCTTCATGAACGAAAAATAAAAGGAAACGTAGCCATGCATAAGAACAAAAGGGCCAGCCATTTTGAACAAAAGAGCCCATGATACGAATACTGATTTAATCGAGAGTAGACATCGTGATTACTGAACTCTGCTAATGTTGTGTTAAACCTAGCAGAGACTGAACATCACTAAAGGATACCGAACATTTAGGTGATTCATGGCATCTGAAAAACTGAAAATAACAGTGATTAACTTTCCAATATGCTAAGTGTAGTCGGATGCTCCTCATAGTGATTAACTATTCTAGTTCAGAAGTTAGTGACCTTAAAAAACGTATTGTATGTGGTAATGGCTAGCTACATACCTCAACAGGGTCTCAGCTCAGAGCACCGCGTGCTCACTTCAATTGAATCAAGAAGCAGCCTCTTGGCTTGCTTCTGCAGGTACCTCATTTACAATAATAGTAACTGGCTGTCATCCAGATTGTTTGTGCTTAATCCACCTTTTGGGACCAGCTAGAATGTTTATGATCCGAATAACATCTCCTGGAGGACAATCATGCAGGCATAATTGCGTCAAGTTTACTGATGCTTCATACCGAAGTTAGACAAATATCAATCTATTTCAATTTATGCTCCAACAACTCAATCAATCATCAAGTAGAATCACATTTAATAAAGTACCAAACTTACTCGAATGAAGAAGCAACTATAGCTGATTGTTCACCGGAAGAGATAAGAAACTATTGAATTTATTTGATGTACATGATGCCCTGCATCAGTCAGGTGTCTAGATCTGGATGATTATTGCTATCTTCAGTTGTCTCTCCTCCTTCTACTAAGTTGGTCAAGTTGTATGTAATGACATGTATTGCCTTGAAACCTAGTGATGTTGAAAAGCTACATTGCAAGTATGCATCTAGTCATCCCTCTACTCTTTCTTCTCCTCTTTCTTTGCTTCCGGTATATAATTATCTGGCTTACGATGTAGCCATTTGTTATGGCACCAAGGACTGAGCCCATTACAACTTCATAGGAGCCATTTGATGCACCATTCAATTCGTTTGACTGCTGATTGAGCTCCATTATGTGAGATAGCACAACTGATGTAATTCTGCAATTCACAATAGATTGAATCATGTATTAAGAAGATGCATGGTAGCATGGGATCATCATGATTTCACAAAGTATCTTTGTAATTAAAATACATCCTGTCTTTTCACCTTCGTAGTCCAATGAAGAAAAAAAGCAGAAACAAAAGATTATAAACGAAATTTGAAATTAACTATGATCTTAATTTCAGAAATTGATGTTAAAAGAATAAAAAATGGGTTAGGAAAGAAATCATGCAGCTCGGGTTAGTATTCTATACTAATGCACATGAAGAAATCATGCAGCTCATAAAGTACAATTGGTATTAAGTATTAACTATAAAGAGCAACAACATCACAATAAAGCAAATATATTGTAATGCAATTCCCACCTTGTGCTAGTATGCAGGTATTTGCTATATACTGTTTGTAACTTCTTACAATATAAAACTACTACCACCATGCTTTCTACAGTAGAAGCTACAGATAGTAACTACAAAAGAACTTCAACAACTCTTATTCTAAAAGACGTCACCAACAAACCAAAATATGTTCTCTTAATCTCATTTATTTCACATAGGCCATTTAAATTTACCTTTAAAAGATTTTTGTAATAAATCTCTCTTGTCAATAAATTTCTCTTGTCAATAAATTTTAAATGTAAGCACCAATACAAATAATCAAGGTAGACAATACACCAAAAAAAAAGATCAAATAATGGGTGAAAAAGAAATAACTTAGAATTCTAGCTCTTAAAGAAAAAAGCTCCTCCTTTCTTTATATCACCAGAAAAATTCTCCCAGTATGAACAGCCAATTAAACCCACTCCAAATTAGAGTTGTATGCAACAAAGTTAACTGCAAATGGAAAATTAAAACCAAGTCTCTCATTAAGCACACAACAAAAGATGCAAAAGTTCCTAGAAAGTAGAAACATTTGCACGTTTTGAACTAAGAACACATATTGTTATACCATAGACATAGATGCCCCTATACTTTTTCTCTATCTATGCATTGAAATATAGGGTAACAAAGAGCCCCTTTCAGATGTGTTATTGTAACAAAAGTTACAAACTCTACTAAGGTGAAAAGACAGGATGTATTTAAAACCACCCTTTATCATACCTTATAGAACAACTGTAACACAAATACCATCCAACACCAAATAGAACAAATGTAACACAAATAGAACTATAGAAGAAAATGAGAGGAAAATAAAGCAGGTTACCTTTCACATCACCATTGTTTTATTCTCAAAATTGCATTTAAAATCACCCATTATCCAGTTATCTATTTTACCATCATTCATGAATTTTACTTAATTAGCCATCCATCAAATGTATACTGCTATAATCCATATTGCACTAAACCACCCATTTTTTTCCTCAAAAATTGCTACTAGGCGGGGACATAGGCAAGTTGAGCCGAACCTGATTAACAAATCGTGTGTTCTTTATTTTCTATCCTTTGCCTTGCTTTTTATTCGCTTTTCTTGTCTTGACTTGTTTCTGTATTTCAGATAAGATCTTATATCTGGCGGTAAGGTCTTACAGTTTTTATGTTGCGAAAAGTTGTCATACTCTATTCATCCCCACCTTCTAGAGTATTTGTCTACTATTTATCTACCTATTCCGCACTTCACAATTCTTCTGACCACTCACTATCTCCAGGAGTATAACTCCGAAGCTATAAACATCAGCCTTGGTGGAAAAATGACCTTGAAATATATATTTTGGTGCCATATAACCCCTGTGTATAAAAAATTTCAAACAGTTCAAGGAAATTAAAGGTGAATGTTGATGTTAGAAGGCCCTCTATTATATAGTATCTTACAATGTCCCAGCGACTTTTGTGGTATCGCCATGAGTGTGTTCCAATAAAATCAACTTTGCTATCCCGAAATCTGCACTTTTGGGGTTCATATCAGCATCCAATAATATGTTGCTTGTCTTGAGATTCCGGTGGACAATGTTCAGCCGAGACTCATGGTGAAGATACCGACATCCCCTTGCTATTCCAAATATGATGTTGCACCTTGTTCTGCAGTCCAAAGTACCTAACTTGCTTGGATCTGGATGAAGTTCCACAATTTATCCTAACTTAAGATATAAACGAAGAAAACAAGCAATCAAAGTAGCTTGTAGAGGTTAATTTAGTGAATTTTAAGTACAATATTACCGAACAAAATATGATCAAGGCTCAAGTTGGGCACATATTGAAAGACAAGTAGTCTTTCTGTTCTCTCTTCATAATATCCCAAAAGCCTCACCAGATTCCTGTGCTGAAGCTTAATTCGCGACTATTAACACCTCGGTGCTGAACTCTTTGTTACCTTGTCTAGATTCTTTCGAAAGTCTCTTGATTGCTACTTCCTCTCCGTTCTAGAGTGTGCCCTTTTAGACAGCACCAAATCCACCCTGCCCAAGTCTATTTGCGTACGAAAAGCCGTCTATTGCTTTCTTCATCGCTACAAAGCTAAATTTTTCCACTCCTTGTTGACCTTCTATCTTATGTTCTTTGGACATAGCTGATATAAACATACAAAAAAAATAACAAAACAATTTGTGCTATCTTTCCTCCAATTTAAGAAAATCAGAAGTGCACTAAAAACATATATATACCTTCTTGTACAGTATTACCAAATTCCTCATGGTTGTGGAAGGAGTTTATCGCCTTGTGATACTTTATCCGCAGCCAGAAACAAAGACCAGCAACAAGCAACAATGCAAGAACTATAGGCACAACGACTCTTACCACATAGTTCGTTTCATTCTTTCCTACATACCGAATAACTAAGCAATTAATGTACCACTTATATGTGTGAATTAGTTGATTTCCCAAACATACATACGGCGTACTCAAAGATATATATGTTCAGAAGTCAAACAAAATGTGGTGGCCGAGATCCTAGGTGAATCATACTCTCAAACAATATAGGGTTGTGTGCCTGGGCGCAAATGCATAATACGCCCAACTTATATATAAAATTGATGAGATTTTATATAAATATCAATTGGTAAGTAGTCCATCAACCTTAGGTGGATATGCCACAAATTTGTACCTGTAAGCGATGAAGTAGGTGATGATCATGGTGACTGAGCTCTGGGCTCAGAAAAAAATGGGAATGAATCATATCAAACCTGGCAACTAGGGCTGAAAAAAATGGGAATGAATCATAATATTATTCATTATGTTACACATATTTTAAAAAAAATCTGCTAATTTTTACTTCTATGAAATTTTTTTACTATCAATGTCATATGTAAACCACAATTTATGAGTTTTTTTGCTATATTTTTCTTTTAATACTTTCATAAGATTATTCATTATGTTACACATATATTTTAAAAAATTCTTCTAATTTTTACTTCTATGAAAATTTTTTACTATCAATGTCATATTTAAACCACAATTTATGAGGTTTTTTTTGTCATACTTTTCAATCCTATAATTTTTTTTCCATTTACCAATGGCAAATTCTTTAATAAATTTATAATTTTCTTTCAATATTTTAAAAAAAATCTTAATCATGCTACAAATATATATAAATTATAAAATTATCAAATGAATTTTTATAATAAAATATCATATTTATACCACAATTTATGGTTTTCTTTCAATATATTTTTTAAAAATTTCTTTATTATATATCGAGAAAAAAAATATTTCCCGACCAGAAATTTCGCCCCCCTCCAGCAATTCCTGCGTCCACCACTGGCCCAAGCAATCCCCTTTCCACAACAATTTAACAGTTCTTTGAGTGTATCAACCAAGCATTGATAACAGTGGTCGTCTTTTATGTATGGGCTACACTGGACTAGGCAATGCAATGACTGAAGCTCGGTTATATTCACATCACCGGTTGCATATAACTTGGTGAAGGACTTCCGTTTGCGGCCTAGGGTTCATTCCGGTGTTCAGCTTCATGAAGAACTGCTTGGGATCAGATACATTATCAAGGCTGGATTGCCCCACCTATATGCCACTTTCCTCAACAAAGCCAAATGAACTATCTGCGGAGTAACGCAAAGTGCATTCCGGGTACCAAATGATGGCATCCTTCTCTTTTGGGCTATCGGATACGACTTTCCTTGTAGCAGCTTGGACACAGCTGCTGCACACTGCGGTTTCAAGATCTCTTCTGGAGTAAAACCCCAGGTAACACTTTATCATACCGCTACCCAGCCACAGGTGCAGAGAGATGGGCAAAATGATTACTCTGTATGTCATATGCTTTGTTCGAAGACAAAATAGTTAGTTGAAAGTCCGACTATGAGGCCTTCTCGGAGCTTCATTGTTATAGACCAACTAAAAAGCTGCTGAATAACCATATCAAAAGAGATTTTTGCTCAGAAATTGTGAAGTTTTCAGCAAGTATGAGGCCATCTCCCATGGTAAGCCAAAAAATGGATTTTGGCCTAATTTTGCTCCCACCCTAGGCCAACACCCATTTTAGCTTTTTTGTTTTTGGCCTATTTCTAAAAGAAAGGCCAAATTTGGCTTCCTCTTTTGGAAGGCCAAATGCTATTTATTTATTTATTAACTAGTCTTACTACCCGCTCGTTGTGCGGTTTCTGAATAAATTTTATTTTATTATATAAATCATTAAATTAATATTCCATATAAGGTAAATATATAATTTTCAATTATGTTTTATGTAAATATATGTTTGTTTCTTAATTAATTATGCATGTTTCTCTTGCTTAAAAAAGTTTAACATAGTACCCAATTTACTTTATTATTTATTAAAAAAAAGTTTAAAATCTATTTGTATACATATATATAATACATATGTAAAAAAAACTTAGTACCCTATTTACTTAATTATTTATTAAAAAAAGTTTCATAAGTTAGAAAATATCACAATTGTACAATATTTGTTTCAAATATATACACCACTGTTTATAAGTTAATACTAATGTCATCAAAGATATTTTGTTTTTCTTGACCAAAAAAAGATATTTTTTAAGTGATGTCGATCATCAAATGCAGTAGAACATTATGTACATCATATATTTCGAAAGATTTTTTTCTTTTTGCATAACAGGTTGCTAAACGAAGTTATGTAATTACCGAAGGTATATAATATTGGGCTAATTTCCTCTATATTATATAGATTATTTGATCTAAAAAGATAATATTTCTAACTAATTAAAATATAAGGCTGAATATTTATAAAAAATCTAATTAAAATAAAAGGTTATATTGGAAAGATTATGTATCTAAAAAGATAAGTTTTTACCTAACTATATTCTTTTATTAATTGATGTGACTCAAAAATATAATACCGCTTTAATCCAGAAAATGACACGTAAGCAAAAATAATCCCGTTTTAATCCAGAAAATTTCATGGACGCGAGATCGCACTATAGCCCGTTTTAGCCCTCTGCTTTAGTATTTTACAAGTCTAAACCAATTCCATCAACTCTCAACCCAATCCCGATCAGAAAACCCTAAATAAATCTGGAACGTTCCACTCGTGCCGCACAGAAATCAACACCTGCCTCTCAAAATCGACCAAAATCAATCATCCGTAGAGGAAATTGACATTTTCGAATCCACTTCAAGCAAAGCCATACAGAAACACCGCATGAAATTCGGAGTTACTTAGCATAAAAAGAATCATAAAAGACTGAAAATATACATACACAAAGCAAATTGAAATTCAAACAGGGAGAGAGTGAGAATCGGAAAATTGAATGAGCACGGCCTTGATTTTAATTATAAAAAATTTGTATGTATTTGCTTATTAATTATTAAAAAAACTAATTAAGATATAAGGTTATATTGGATAGATAATTTGATCTAAAAAGATAAGTTTTTTACTAATTATATTGACTTATTAAATGATGTGGCTAAAAAAATAATACAATTTTAATCCAGAATATGACACGTAAGCAAAAATAATCCCGTTTTAATCCAGAAAATTCCATGGATGTGAAATCGCACCAGAACCCGTTTCAGGCCTCTGTTTTAGTATATTACTAGTTTTACTATCCGCCCGTTGTGCGGTTTCTTAATGAACAAATTGATGTTTAATTTATATTTTATTTCTGAAATTTGAACGTTATAATATATTGTTTGGTTGAAATTTTTGGATCTTTTAATAACAATAAACTAAATTAAGAGTATGTTTAGTTCATATCAATATAAAAACATATATATAGATAAATAAACATATCTTATTTAAGATTCTTATCAAAATAATAATAATAATAATAATAATAATAATAATAATAATAATAATAATAATAATAATAATAATAATAATAATAATAATAATAATAATAATAATAAAATTAGTTACCCTATACCGTATGTGAATCTTTTATCTCTTCAACCATCCGATCCACAATATATATTTATTTATTTATTTTTCATGATAGGTTATATTGAATTATATTAAGAGTACGGTCTTTTATCTTAATTGTTGGTTAATCTTAATTGTTGGTTAAAATGATAGGTTTTTAGCTAACTATATTCATTTATTAATTGATGTGGGCCAGAAATATAATACCACTTTAATCCAGAAAATCCCACATAAGCAAAAATAATCCCGCTTTAATCCAGAAAATTCCGTGGACGCGAGATCGCACCAGAGCCCGTTTCAGGCCTCTGTTTTAGTATTTTATATAGATTTATTTTTAAGTGTTTAATATTTATATAAATATATAAATAATACAATTATAAACCTATATATTTTATAGTTATGGTTTTTAATTAAAAATAAAAGTTGTTCTATTGTAAAGATATTCAAGAGTTCTTCAATATGACAATATTTGACCTATTTGAATTATCATTGCATAAATAATATTTTTAGAAAATAACATTAATATTTTTTATTATAGATTCATCAAAATTATAATGAAAAAAATATTAAGTTGCTTAAAGTACTAAAGAAGAAAAAACAAGTACAAAATAAAACTGTCAATTATTGAATCATTATCACATCCAATATTCTGGTAGATCCGCATTACTCTCTTCATAACCATTTTTTGTTCCGAATCCATCAATTTGATCATCTTCATGTATATAGTTTTCATTGCTCGTTCGAAAGTTACCATAGTCATAATTTTCAATAGTTTCATTTGAAGAGTGAAATGATGATGATATTTGAGAAGAATTCATTGTTGATTCAAATTGGAAGGATAAAGATAGAATCAAATGGCGAAAATGAGATGTGACGGTTCTAAATTATATTTGTACTTATAGGAAATTTAGCCTGCCAAAATTGGCCTACGGTGGGAACAGTAAAACCGTATAATAGGCTAAAAGAGAATATTATATAGAATATTCTCTTTTGATAGGCTATTTTCCCTAGCCATTGTGGCTTAAGGGGGAAGATGCTGTGAAGGTTTCAAAAGGACGTGCAAGGGCATATGTAGTCTGCAGGAGCCATCTAGTAGTAATATTTAGTTGTTGTTTTTTTTTTGTGGTTGCCAGATGGGAAAGATGTTTTCCAATGTGTACGAATGTTCTATACTGTGGACTATTCCGACAGCGTGGCTGGTCGCGCGGAGACAGATTACATCGTCTTTAGTTTTTGTGGTTTATTAAAACTACTATTTTTCTCACTGATGTGTAACGTTAACCCCCAAATCCTGGTGGTTTTTTAGCCCTATTTGCAACCCCAACTCTCCAACAATCAAACCCAATACCCTAATACCTCGACCACCACTGCGGTGCCGAAAACCCAATTAAGATGGATAAAGATTTGTTTTCACTTACTCGTTGTAGAAGTCCCTCGCTACATTCTGATTGATAATTTGGTTTACAGATCTTCTGACCATTCACTATCTCCAAGAGTATAATTCCGAAGCTATAAACATCAGCCTTGGTCGAAAAATGACCACTGGCTACTTTCTCTGTTGGGCAATCGGCTAAGACTTTCTTTACAGCAAATTGGACACATCTGCTGCACACCGCGGTTTCAAGATCTCCTCTGCATTAGAAAAAAGCCATACACATTTTCGGTGATCCCGGTTTCTTCGATCATACCCATTCATGATTTGCTGGTGAGTTCTGAGAGGAGGAGATCCAGGCTCTTCTTGTAGTCGTTGTCAGCTGTGTAGTTCCCGAATGTGGAGTACGTTGCATTCGCTATCAACATAATTTGTTAACTCCACCTTGACGATAAGACTGAATTAAGGAAGATTAAAGTCTTGGATGATGAAAGCCAAAAGTTCTGGTTTCCAGGACTTGGTAAGGTCTTACCATGAGACAACCAAATGCATTGGAGTTGTTGAGATTCGATTTCACAATTGGGCCTTCGGTTTCAAAACTGGGCCTGATTTCTAATAAGCCCATTTTATTAGATCCAATATATTATTGATCTATGAAACATAATTAAAACTGGGCCAAATGTTTGTTGGGCCTGAGAGAGTTCGGAAATGTTGATTAAGGATGGATTTGTTTAAATTTATCTTATCTCTTCATATCTAGTTGTTACTTGGTTAAGATTTTCCAGGAATTCTGTGCTCCTCCAAACGGCTTCAAAGATCTCAACAACATCCGATAGTGTAGGTCTTGAAATTGTGTTGATACGTTGCATACAATCCGGAAGTGTCGTTGCATTCAAATGTTTGATTTTCAAAATCATAGTATTGTATTTACTTTGAGTGTGTGAGGTTGCAGAAGAAGTAGATTGCAGAAGATCATCTATACAGCGCTCAACGTTCTACTGCAATCACGTCTCCTGCAAAGCATTCGCATCTCACATCGCTCCTTTGGCTTAGTATTGTATTTACTTTGAGTGTGTGAGGTTTTATTTTGAGCTTCATAGTACTATTCATTTAGAGTTATACTCAGGGTTTCTTTACTCAATCATAAAGGGTACTTTGGTATCCATAGAAGCTTTATTTCACTAGTGTGCTTGGGTTGCTAGATAAGAAGTTAGTCTAGAAGATTGAAGGTCTTCTAGAGGTTGTATCTAGGGCTCATAAGATAAAGTGAAATAAAGTTGTTGAATCCTACGGGTTGGATAACCCTAGGCGGGGACGTAGGCGGTTGTGCCGAACCTCGTTAACAAGTCTCGTGTTCTTATTATTTATCTCGGTTTAACTTGCTTCTGTTTTGCAGATAAGGTCTTACTGTCTGCAGTAAGGTCTTACAGTTTAGTTTTATGAAAAGTTTCCATACTCCATTCAACCCCCCTTCTGGAGTATATTCGTGCTTTATATCTGCTTATTCCGCACTTCAATTGGTATCAGAGCCTAACTCACGTTCATTAGGTATCATTATCTATGAGTCTAACCATGGCATGTGAAGGGCAAGGTGGTTTCGGCCAAGGAAGATCTATCTCTCGTCCACCTCTCTTTGTTGGGAATAACTTCATGCATTGGAAATCTCTAATGCAAATGTTTGTTATTGATCAAGATTTGGAACTCTGGCATATCATTATGCGAGGACCAAATATCCCCAAGAAAGAAGGTCCCAATGGAACAAGGGTGGATAAATCAGAGGATGAATACACCCAGACTGATTTAGAAAGTGTGGCTAAGAATTTCAAAGCCATAAATCTGTTGTACTGTGGTTTGACTACGGATGAATTCAACCGTATCTCTTCGTGCAGAACAGCAAAAGAAATCTGGGATAAATTGGTGGTTACTTATGAAGGAACCAGCCAGGTCAAAGAGACCAAAATTAGTATCTTTCTTAGACAATATGAATTGTTTAAGATGAACCCTGATGAGTCAGTTAAAACTATGTTTACCCGTTTTACGGAAATCATAAATAACCTTGACTCATTAGGTAAGACCTTTTTGAATGAAGAAAAGGTTAGAAAGATACAAAGGTGCTTACCTAAAGCTAAATGGGGTCCTAAAGTGACGGCCATAGAAGAAGCTCAAGATCTTAGCACATTGGCTCTTGATGATCTACTAGGAAAGTTAATAACCCATGAAATGATCCTCAACGAGGACGATGGGGAACTTCCTACCAATCTCAAAAACCTTGCTCTTAAGGTCAAGATAGAAGAACCATCAGAGGATTCTGATAGCGACGATGATGAAGATCCTTTTGCTCTAATCACTCGTGGATTAGCACGCATATTGAAAATGAAAAAGCAATTCGCCAAAAGTAAGCCCTCTAACTCTTCTAAGAAGAGTCGAGTTCTTACTTGTTATGAATGTGGTGAAACAGATCATCTCGTCAAAGAATGTCCTATAAAGAAGAAGAACAAAGCAAATAAAAAGGAGTCCAACAAGAAAGTGATGGCTGCTTGGAGTGACTCAGATTGCTCAAGTGACTCAGATGCTGATGAGGAGCATGCAAACTTGTGCCTTATGGCAAAATCTGACGAGACCAAGGATCAACACTTAGATGGAGTTGTAAGGAATCTTCTCTCTAGCCCTATTAATGTTTTATCTGAATTCCTGAAGAATATGATTTCGAATGAAGAAACTTACAACAAGGAAATCAGCTGCTTGAAAGAGAAAGTGCAGGATCAAGAATTATGCATAAGGAAGCTGTCGCAGAAATTGCAAGATCTTGACAGCCAGAATTCTGTGGTTATCACAGAGAGTAAGACCTTACGATCAGAAATTTCTGAACTTAAGGCAAACATCTCTTCTCTTAAGAATCATAATCATGATCTTAAGAATGAAAATGTGAAGCTTTCTAAGGAATGTCAAGATCAACAAACATCCCTTGTGCAATTCACTCGATCCAAAGCAACTCTTGACAAGATGCTTGGAGAACAACAACTCTCCTTAAATCGAAGTGGTATAGGATACAACAGGAATTTTCCTGCAAAGCCTACTACCAAGTTCGTTAAGGCTAAAGGAAGTTGGCGATCTCCAACTTGCTTCTTTTGTTGTAAGAAAGGTCATGTAAAGGAAACGTGTCCTTATAGGAGAACGGATCCTTACATTATTAGGAATACTTTTCCTGTTCGGTTAAATGAACGGATAAGACAAATTTGGGTTCCAAAAGGGACAAGGTTACCAAACATGGTTTACCCCCACAATGGATCCAAATCAGTTTATTGGTCTAGCCGAAAAGGTTGATTTTGTGTTTTGCAGGATATCACCAAGACCAAGGATCAAAAATGGATAATGGATAGTGGTTGCTCAAGACATATGAGTGGGAAAGAATCTCTTTTTCACAATCTAAAGAAGCAATCCGGTGGAACTATTACTCTTGGTGATAAAGCAAAATGCAACATCGTCGGTATTGGTAACATTGGTGTTGATTCAAATAATTCTATCAATGATGTATATCTTGTTGATGGCTTGAAATATAATCTTCTTAGTGTTTCGCAGCTTTGTGATAAGGGAAATCTTGTTAGCTTTAACACGAAGAAGTGTGTCGTACAAGATGAAGAGACTGGAGAAATTGTTCTTACTGCATACAGAGACTCTAACATTTATGCTCTTAACACTAATCATATTGCAGGCTCCAACCTGAAATGTCTCAAGGCCTTATCAAAAGATCCAAGGGTTTGGCATAGGAGACTTGGACATATAGGTATGCTTACTCTCAGCAAACTCCTCTCAAAGGACCTTGTTCGAGGCCTTCCTGACTTAAACTTCAAGGTCAATGATCTTTGCAAAGCCTGCTCAAGAGGTAAACATACCCGTAGTCCATTCAAAAAGAAGCTGGTCGTTAGTACTACTAGACCTTTGGAGCTTCTACACATGGATCTTTGCGGACCTATGCGTGTCAAATCTCCCAAAGGTAAACAATACATATTTGTTATTCTTGATGATTATTCTCGATTTACTTGGGTTTTCTTTCTCAAAGATAAATCAGAAACTCTGTTTTATTTTTCTAAACTTTGTAAGGAGTTACAAACTTTGAAAAACCTACCTATCGTTTCTATTAGAAGTGATCATGGTAGAGAATTTGATCAATTAAACTTTGATTTATTTTGTGCGAAATATGGTATTTCTCACAATTTTTCGGCTCCTAGGACACCTCAACAAAATGGTGTTGTGGAACGAAAGAACCGCACCCTAGAGGAAATGTCCAGGACTATGCTATTGGAGAATAATATGCCAAAGTCATACTGGGCAGAAGCTGTAAATACAACAAATTATATTCTCAATAGATGTTTAATTAGATCAATTTTAAAGAAAACTCCTTATGAGCTTTTTAAAGGAAGAAAACCAAGCACATTGTATTTTAAACCATTTGGATGTACGTGTTACGTACATAACAATGGTAAGGATAATCTTGGGAAATTCGATGCACGTAGCGACGAAGGTATATTTCTTGGATACTCGACTCAAAGCAAGGCTTATCGAGTTTTTAATAAACGTACCAAAATTGTCGAAGAAAGCATCCATGTATTATTTGATGAAAGTGATAACGGTATCTTGAGTGAAGGATTTGCAGATTTGAAGTTGAATACTCATGAGGGAGATGAATCAGATGGAGAAGGCAATCGTCCTGAAAAGAGCAAATCCAGAAATATGCAGGAATCATTTCAAGATCTTACTGAGCTGTCACATGGGCTTGAAACGAGGTCTCAAGGCCTTACAAATGAAGCCAGTCTTGAAGATGGGCCTCCTCCAGAACCTCAAGGCCCTTATCCTACGAATCCTCCTGAACCTCAGGAGTCGTATCCTTACACTTCCAGTGATCCTGGTCCTAGCCAAGGATCTGTAAGAAGAAGATTCAAACATGCCTCATCTCACTCTACTTCGGATATCATTTCTGACCCTTCATCTGGTGTTCAAACAAGTTCTAAAGTTAGAAATTTATGTGCTTTTCACGCATTTGTTTCTCTTGTAGAACCCAAGAAGTATACCGAAGCTCTTCAAAAACCTGATTGGATTATAGCTATGCAGAATGAGCTTAACGAGTTTGAACGAAATAAAGTATGGATCCTTACGGCACGGCCAAAGGGTAAATCTATTATTGGAACTCGTTGGGTATTTCGAAACAAGCTTGATGAAGGAGGAAACATCATTCGAAACAAGGCTCGTCTTGTTGCTCAAGGATACAATCAAGAGGAAGGTATTGATTACGAGGAGACTTTTGCTCCCGTAGCCAGACTAGAAGCTATTCGTATGCTCCTTGCCTTTGCTTCATTCATGAGCATCAAACTCTTTCAAATGGACGTTAAATGCGCCTTTTTGAATGGTTTCTTAGATGAAGAGGTTTATGTCGCTCAACCTCCCGGTTTTGAAAACGATGAATTTCCAGATCATGTTTATAAGCTCGACAAAGCTCTTTATGGCTTGAAGCAAGCCCCAAGAGCTTGGTATGAGCGACTTTCAAAATATCTTTTGGAAAATAATTTCAAAAGGGGGTTAATTGACAAAACTCTATTCACCAAAACCCAAGGTAATGATATCCTTGTTGTACAAATCTATGTGGATGATATGTTGTTTGGAGCTACTAACGAATCTTTGTGCAAGTAATTTTCAAATATGATGTGCAAGAAATTCGAGATGAGTATGATGGGGGAGCTAAATTTCTTTCTGGGTCTACATGTTCATCAAAGTTCTAAAGGTATATTCCTTAATCAAGGAAAATACACTCGAGAACTTCTCAAGAAGTATAAGATGAGGGAATCCGAAGTGGGTAAAACTCCTATGAGCTCTACTCTTTCTTTGGATCAAGATCTTACCGGAAAATAGGTAAATCAGAAAGAATATCGAGGTATGATCAGATCTCTTATTTATCTTACTGCTAGTAGACCTGACATTATGTTCAGTGTTTGCATGTGTGCCAGATTCCAAGCTAACCCGAAAGAATCACATCTTATATCGGTAAAGAGGATTTTGAGATATCTAAATGGTACAAAGGATCTCGGATTATGGTATCCCACTCAATCTAGTTTCAATCTTGTCGGATACTCCGATGCTGATTTTGCAGGATATAAAGTGGATAGGAAAAGCACTTCCGGATGTTGTCAATTTCTCGGGTCATCCCTTATAAGTTGGCATTCCAAGAAGCAAAATTCAGTGGCCCTTTCAACAGCCGAAGCTGAATATATTGCTGCTGGAGCTTGTTGTGCTCAAGTCCTATGGATTGCACAACAACTCCAAGATCTTTGAATCAACTATAAGAGCATACCCATAAAATGTGACCACACAAGTGCTATTTCTATCTCCAAAAATCCTGTACAGCATTCAAGAACGAAACACATTGATGTGAGACACCACTTCATTCGAGATCATGTAGAAAAAGGAGATGTGTCTTTGACATTCATCTCTACTGAACTACAACTTGCAGATATCTTCACAAAACCCTTACCCGAAGAGAGATTCAATTTCATCAGGCTAGAACTTGGAATGCTGAATAAGGAAGCATCAACGTAGGGGGAGCAATCTTGTAAGATCATATTCCCTACGTCCTGATCTTGAAAAAGATTTCAAGACCTTACTAATTCATAGTAAGGTGATGAATCGATTTTTCATAATATTGAATTATGGATCAGATCTCTTAGTTAATATCTTTATAGATATTTAACTAAAAGAAGATTTATCTTTTGAACAATTTCCTTTTAAAACTGATTTTCTTTTGTTTTGGGATTTTGTTCGTCAAATCTTTCAAGTATTATCTCTTTAGATTTGTAACCTAAAAATAATTTAATTCAAAAATCCGATTTTATTTTCAGTTAAGATCTTTTTGGATTTATCTCTTCTTGTTACATCTTTAATTGCACTTATCCATTTATTTTCGAAAATTGGTTTCACATTGAGTGATTTGGACCGGTTTTTATGGAGAGATTTTTTAACTGGGAGATCTAAAGTCTTGGGATTTTATTTGGAAGTTCAAAGGTTTTTCTCCTCCTATTTATACCTCTCATCTCCCACCCGTCAAATCATCCCTTTCACTTTCGATTCTCTCTCTCTCTGATCTCTCCTCTTCCCAAAAACACTCAAGAGCTCCATTGATTTCATGGCTCCAAAGAAAAACACTTCCTCTCCCTCTACCCGGTCTGGTTCCAAAAGGCTCCGCACCTCAGATCACAAGGGCAAGGGCATAGCCATCGACGACGATTACAAGGGAAAGGCTGTTCTCTGGCAATCGGAAACCTCTTCGGAGAGTGAGGGCGAGGGAACTCGCGATCGCCGGAAGATCATCAAGCGGGAGCCCCGTTATCCTCCTCGCAATCATCCGCGCCAGGTGAATCCTCGCGCTCCTAAGAAGGCTCCGCTCAGTGTTCTAAAATTCGGCCTTGGCGGCCGCCAAGACGTCGCCAAGACGCTTGGCGGTGCCCTACCGCTACGAAATGGGCCTTGGCGGTGTGTTCTTGGCGGAAGCAGGCCTTGGCGGCCGTGATAGGGTAGCTTGGCGGGCTTGGTGGGCGCGGAACGGACCTTGGCGGGCTTGGCAGGACGGGACGGGCTTGGCGGCCAGGACGGATTAAAAAAAATCAATCTCTCTAATCGTCGATTCCGTTCTTGAGCCTCAAGATCGTCTCTTCGGCTTCTTCGTGGCGTCCCGCGTCTGGCCTCTGTTGTGCTTGTGCGCCTGTGCTCGAGTTCCTCTAGTTCTCTCCTTCTCTGGTGGGCGGTGGCGCTGTGACGGTCTGGCCTCTGCTTGCCTTGTCGCCGGTATGTCTCTCTCTCTCTCTCTCTCGCAGCCCCTCTCTCTCTCGCAATTGCAGACGAACAGCCGAACAGGGGGTTGAACTCTATCCTCTTTAATCAACCGGCTGTTCATATTGTTTGAACTCTATCCTCTCTAATGTTGATCGAAAGTTCACATCTTTATTAATTTGGATCTTTAATTTGGAGTAACAGTGAACATCTTTGTTAATTTGGATCTTTGTTAATTTGCAGCCCCTGTCCTCGATCTTTAATTTGAGTAACAGACTAATTTGCAGCCCCTGTCCCGTATGATGAGTGTATGTGTATGACAGTATGTATAGTGTATATATTATATATATATATATATATATATATTATTTGATTTGAATGCAGCCCCTGTCCCGTATGAGTGTATGTGTATGACAGTATGTATAGTGTATATATATATATTATTTGATTTGAATCATTTGATTGTCCTAATAGGCTAATACACAGTGTATGTGTAATGTGACTATGTGAGTCTATGACTCTATGTATTATATAATTTATATATTTGTATTTGACTATTGCTTTAGATGGTATTACAGTAACTTTGTTTAATTTGATCAATTGTCAAGTGTTGTTTATTTGCTTTGTTTATTGATCGGTAAAGTAAGATAGTAATTGTGAATTGTTTGTTTATTGGTATTGTTTATTTATTTGTCTTGTTTCATGTTGTTTATTTGTGTAGATTCCTTTAAAGTCTTTTGTCAATGGCTTCTAACGTCGAATCTATGAGTGGTGCTTCGAAATTAAAGCGATCTAGTGGTGATATTGGATGGGAGTATGGAATGTTAGTTGATGCATCGAATCAAGATAAGTGGAAATGTTTGAAATGTGAGAAATATTTTAGTGGGGGAGTTACCCGAATCAAGCTTCACATTGCCGGAATTAGGGGTCAAATTGCACCTTGTCTAAAATCTTCGGACGAAGATAAGAAAAGGTGCAAGGATGCAATTGAACAAACAAAAAAAAAGAAGTTAGCAATGAGAGAAGAAAATGAGAACATTAGAAGAGAAGTTGAAGTTCGTGTCCTTGAAGAAGAAAGTGATGATGAAGTTGTGGAAGTTGGGAGATCGAAAAAGCAACCTCGAACACTTGGTGCTATTGATAGATTTGTATCGCAAATCAATCCCGATGACAAATGTTTGAATGAAGCAAAAAGAAGAAGGCAACAAAGCATTAATGATGCTCTCTACAAAGAAAGAACTCTTCAAGTGAGTCAATATGAAGCTAGATGGGTATATGAGACCGGCATTCCTTTTCATGCGGTGGATAATGATAGTTTCAAGAGATTTATCGAGGCGGTTGGACAATTTGGTCCGGGTTTCCAAACCCCAAGTCAATATCAACTTAGGGAGCCACTTTTGAAGGGGGAAGTGGAGAGAACAAAGTCGTCGCTCAAGGGAGTTGAGGAAGAATGGAAGAGAAATGGATGTTCTATCATGACCGATGCTTGGAGTGATAGGAATAGGAGAAGTATCATGAACTTGTGTGTTAATTCTGACGGTGGGACTACTTTCATTAGTTCTAAAGAGGCTTCTCTAGATGCACATACCGGGGCCTACATATTTGAGTATGTTGACGAGTGCATTGAAACTATTGGAGATAAGAATGTAGTGCAAGTGGTGTCCGATAATGCTTCAAACAATATGGCGGCTTCGAAGTTATTGCTTGCTAAAAGACCCCATATTTTTTGGACTCCTTGTGCTACTCATTCTCTCAATCTCATGCTCGAAGCTATCGGTAAGCTCTCTATTTTCAAGACTCCGATTATGAAAGCAAAGAGTTTTACCGTCTTCATTTACTCTCATCATAAGACATTGGCATTGATGAGAAAGCGTACAAGAAGAAATATAGTTCGTCCGGGTGTGACTAGATTTGCATCTTCTTTCTTAACATTGCAAAGTTTAATGGAAAAGAAAGAAGATTTGAAGCATATGATGACCTCAAGGGAATGGGAAGGCATGAAATTGTCGAAGAGCACGAAGGGGAAAGCCGCTTGTGATACCATTATGGATAAATCTTTTTGGAATGGTGTAGCCATGTGTTTGAAGGTGTTTACACCATTGGTTAAAGTGCTTAGGCTTGTTGATGGAGATGTGAAGCCGGCTATGGGGTTTGTGTATGGTGAGTTGCAAAAGGCAAAAGAAGCTATCAAAGAGGTTTTCAAGGGTAGAGAAGAGAAGTACAAGCCTATACTTGATATCGTGGAAGAAAAAGGTATGAAAATGCTTATACTTACTCTCTTTCTTTGTCAAAATATGAATTCAATTTGAATGATAGTTTGTTTTAATCTAAATTCCTTTTATTCTCACATGAAAAATAGGGAAGGATCGTATTGATACTCCACTTCACTTGATGGCCTACTTTTTGAATCCATATTACTACTACAATAATGGCTCTAAATGGACCGCCGATGAGATGGGAAAAGTTATGATGGAGTTTTTTTATGCATGGAACGGTTGTTTCCGGAATTTGAATTGCAAAGTCAAGTTGTAAATGTGGAGTTGGTGAAGTACCAAAAGCAAAATGGTCCGTTTGGAAGAGCTTTGGCGCTAAAAAGTTGTGAGAAAAATGATGATGCTTATGATCCGGGTATTTCTTTTACTATTTTCTTTATAGTTGTATATGTTTAATTAATATTTTATACACAAGTTAAGAGAATTCTTACTTTAACTATGTGTAGTTGCATGGTGGACAATCTACGACAATCAAACTCCTAATCTTCAAAAGGTTGCAAAGAGGATTCTTGCTTTGACAACAAGCTCATCCGGCTGTGAAAGAAATTGGAGTGTCTTCGAAGGGGTATTTTGATTCTCATTTTAATATCTTTTAATTATTCTTCATTTTAAATTCTTTGTACTTTTTGTGCATTTGTACATGCTATATATTTATTTCAATTTTTAAACATGTAGATTCACTCAAAGAAAAGGAATAGATTAGATACCGACCGGATGAAAAAGCTAGTCTATGTCCAATTCAATTCAAGATTGTTGAACAAGAAAATGATGAGTCGAAAGGAGAAAGTAGACGTGCTTCTAGCAAATGAGGCTATCCATGCACAATCATGGATAGTTGATGGAGAAGATGACGAAGAAGATGAGCTCACGCTTGGTTCAAGAGCACATGATGATGTGAGGGAGCCCGACGAGGATGATTTTATCTCCGATGGCTCGGAGGATGAGGCAATTGATGATGAAGAATTTGACTTTGAGTCCGACAAGGAGATTGATGCCCACCAATATGGAAATGAAGAGATTGAAGTTTAGATTATATAGATTGGGTTTTTGCTTTTTAACATATATGTTTATGCCACTTTTTGTTCGTTTTGAGCCAAACAACGTTAAAATGGTCATGACTTAATCACTTAAACTTTCATTTGCATTATGTTTTTTTAATGTAGTGATGATAAACACTTTAGAAATGAATAATTATTACATCATATATATTCTAGTCCTAGTACAGGGGATAAATATAAGAAAATCTTAAGAAAACGTTTTGACCGCCGAGAATCCGCTAATAAGGCCGCCGAACCGTCTTGGCGCTTGGCGGTACCTCACCGCCGAGCATCCGCCGAGCGTTTTTTAGAACATTGGCTCCGCTTCAACACCTCCAGGCTCCAATGGATCAAGAGGTATTCTCCGACACCCCTCTCGCTTGGTTCGGTAATCACACAAAATATGGGATGTGGAAGGATAGGTTCGTTAATCGACCCATAACCTTCTGTGAGCATGTGGATCTAGATTTTCTAGAATCCACACACCTCACGTGTGTCAATCTGTTGAAGAACTCGCATGTCTGGTCTCTCCTCAACCCCAGAACCATTGCCTATCCACGCCTCACCCGACTCTTCTTTGTGAATCTCACTGCCCATAGAGAAAAAGGAGTCCTTACTCTTTCTTCTCAAGTCAAGCAGCGTCACATTACTCTCACCCGCTCCTCCTTATCCGTTATCCTTGGCATTCCTGAAGAAATCAACACACAAAATCACCCCACCAAAACCTACTGTCTTCAAAAAGTACAAAAGGAATTCTTTGTGCGACCTATCCCTCCCACTGAATCCTTCAAGCCTAAACCAAAACACACTCATAACATCCTCTCCCTTGAAGCTAAGATGGTTTTCACCATTCTCGCTCGCTGTGTAATGCCTCGGAAAAACTCTCGCGAACTTGTCACTGACAATTTGCTTCATGTGCTCTATTTGATTATGGCGGGCTTTGAGATGAATGTCCCTGATTTGATTCTCTCCTACATGCTTCATACCATTAACACACCTCTGACCGCACCACTGCCTTATGCCAACTTCCTCCCTAAGATCTTTGAGTTTTTCGATATTGACACACAAGGGGAGGAATATGTCTCTCACACCAGCCGAATTGATGAGGATTGCTGGAAGAGATTGGGAATTGAACAAACTCCGGCCGGAGGCTGGATTTTAAAGACCCCTTCCCAAGCTCAAGGGGACACTGTGAAGTTGGAGCAACGAATCGAGGATCTGGAAGCAGAGGTGGACATGCTTCGGAAGGATTTAAACGCGGATAGAGCAGACATTGTCGATCGCCAGGATGACAGCCACCAGCGACTCTTGATTATGGATGAAAAACTGAATCAGCTTTTCATGTTGTGTGGCATGAACCACCGAGCCACAACGTCGATTATGCCACTGGATGCTGAAGCTGTCACACATGTGGAGGAGACGGCCAAGAACGTACTTGTCAACTGTGAACGCAAGGTGCTGAAACGCTTCATCCTACGCCCTCTCTTCCCGGAGCCAACTGTCCTCACTGTAGAGGAGTATGGTATTGTGAAGAAATGGATGGATGAGGAAGAAAAGCGGCAGGCCGAGATGTGGAAGGTTCACACAGTGAAGAACGCAAAGAATAGGTGGCGTGAGAAGATCTTCCAAGGGCGCCGAGCTCCGGAGAATGTGTATCCCAAGTATGGCCAATGGTACGAGGAGGAGGTGGTTGTATTGTCTGATGACGAGTGATGGTCTCTGGAGCTGTGTCTTGCGTGTCTTGAAAACTATTTTGGGCTTATGTTTTAATACTTTCTGGTTGCTGGTATCTTTAAAACTCTCTCTTCCCTTATTGTTGAAAGAAAAAAAGGGGGAGAACTCTGGTTTGTAAGGCCTTACTTTTGCTTTGTTGGCCTTACTGTTTTTAGGTTTTTAAACTCTTGGAAAACTTTGATCCAACATTATCTATTGCACCATGTTATATATGCTGCTTGTTCTTTTTATCACTGGAAACAAGTACATGCACAAGCTTACAAGTTTTCTCTTTCATCAAGGGGGAGATTGTTAACTCCACCTTGATGATAAGACTGAATTAAGGAAGATTAAAGTCTTGGATGATGAAAGCCAAAAGTTCTGGTTTCCAGGACTTGGTTGTAAAGGCTCGGATTTTCAAATCCTTATTTTTCAGAAAAAGAGAATTAAAAAGGAAATTAAATCGGTTTTAAAACTCGTTTAGCGGATTCCGACCGGAATATAAAATTTGACAAATATTTTCCATCCTTTTACCTCGAAAATTTAAAATAATTATCGGTTGACGATATCCTTGTCGATTTTAAAATTCTAATTGATCGAGAAAGGGAGAGTCGGGGAAACTAACATTCGGGGATTAATTTCGGGATTCGAAATTCGCGTATTCGGGATTTATTTCGGGTATTTATTTTACCCATTCCCACACGCTATCACCTACTCCCTCCCCATACCCTGCAACTCGAACCCATCCCTCTTCAGTTCACCTGCCCACCTTCACCGTCATTCTTCTTCATATTCACAAACTACCGTCACCACTTCTCCATCATCATCCATCGATCGTCACCATCACCACCATCGCAGCCTTGGTTCCTCCCCTCGTCACCATCACCATGCACCTCGCCTCGGAGCCTCTTCATCGTCGTTTTCACCCTCACATCCTCCTCTTTCATCGAAGAGCAATCGCAGCCGCCCCTGGAGCTCTTGGCGTCATCGACGAGCCTCCGAAGATCCCACGTCCGTTTGAGAGTGAACCAACCTCCTTGCTCTGTTTTGCAAGCTAACTTCCGATAAGCGTCCCTCCTTCGTTTTTGATCAAAATTGCTTGCAGTCTTCACCATCACACTCACCCACATCCGGTGTAGGTTCAACAAGCCATCGCGAGCCACCGACGAAGCCCAGAACTCTGATCGAGATCTCCGAAGTCGCAAAAAATCCATCTCGGTGAGCTCCGAATTTATCCTCGTTTCGATTCGTTTCTGAGTCTTTTTCGAAGCTTAGACTAGTCGAGAGTGTGCGTGAGCTGAGTGCGGGACGATCGGGTGAGGTCGAGAGCTCCGACGATCGTCGGAGCTCGGTCGGCATGAGCGAGAGCGTGAGGGCGCGAGGCGAGCTCGAGAGCGAGTCCGGGAGTGCAGGCGGGTGCGTGAGTGCGCGAGGAGGGGGGTGCGAGAGTCCGAGCTATCTGGGCGGAGCCATGGCATAGCGGGAGCGGCGTCGAGACGGACGAGCAGCTGCGGACGAGCAGAGCTTGGCGCCAGGCGGGCTCCCACCGTTTCAAATTCGGGAAGAAGATGAAGAATGACGTTGCTCATGTGGGCCCCCCTTGCCTTTACAAATTTTGTTTTAATAAGTAAACCGGTTGGAAGTATATAATTATGAGTTTGGTTCGGTTCGGGTTTATCCGTTTATTTATTTAATTATTTAACGGTATTTAAAATATTATAATATTATTTGAGGATTAAAATATAAAATAATATTTCAGAGATTTTATAAAGGGGTCGGTTTTATTAAATTAAAACGGTTGAGACTTTAAAGGATTTGGATGTATTTTTCGAAAGTAATTAATAAGTGGTATTTAAATATTATATAATATTAATTGGGATTTAAAATATATTATGTGAGACTTGAAGTTTTAAAAAGAAATTTAGAAAATAATTTCGAGGTTGAAAAATGATTTAATAAATAAATTGGAAAAGAAATTTGGGCGAGCATTTTTAAGGGTCGGAATTCTTAACTATTTGACTCGGATTTTGAAACGGTTTTGAAACTAACCTAAGAGTAAGACTTATTCGATGACTAACCAGCATGATAATATGATCGGTTGATTAACGGTATGATATGTGTGACTAATTGCATGATATTGTGGTGATTTTTAGAAGAGATTAAATGTTCAATATTTATGATGATGATGATGATGATGATGGTATATATATATATATGGGAAGTACGAGTATGAAATAATAATATGTGAATTGGCTAAGTATGATATATATATATATATATATATATATGGAGGTTATTTTTAAACTGATGAGTTGACAAGTTATGATGAGACGAGATGAGAAATGAAGATGAGATGATAATGTTAATAATGATGAGACAGTCGAGTTATCACATAGTATGTAGGTATTGCATATGCATAAAAGCATGCCATGTAGTATCATGCTTAGGACTCGTACTTATGAATGAGCATTCTTATTCTGTATGCGTTTGAATACAGAACGGCCGTTATCTGTGAGTCCAAGAGTCGTTGTTAGGGTCATAGGGCAGCCCCGCTTCATCGGGCGTTGTCCTCCTTGAGTCATTTATATATATATATCATGAGATACGAGATGAGCATGAGATACGATATGATGATGAGATGTGATATGCTATAGCATCGAACTGGCCAGTCTCCACCCTATCTAGAAGGGGGGTGGTGGTATAAGAGGGATATACCACTTGGTATTCTTTGTTAATGCCTTACTTCATATTCTGCATATATGAATTAGGAGCATGATAGTGTGGTTAATATTCTAGTACTGCATGAAGGCATCCTTTATTCTAGGTATAGGCGTATTATATGTCCTCAGCGCGGTCAGAGGATCCGCAGGCGAACTCTTGACCTGACTTTGTGGTATAGTTTCAGGTACCCGATCCACTGCTTGATTCTGTGCTGTTTTAACGGGGTCCATTCATATGGCGGAGAGTGAGTGTTTGAACCCTGACTTCACCAGATTCATACTTTTGGGATTTCTTCCTACTTATACTCTGTTTTGACCCAGCTCTGCGGCGACACTGGTTGTATCGTTTCAGAATTTATGTCATTGGCATGATAAAAGATTTTCCGCTTTGTAGACTTAGGACAGGTACAGGAGTTACCCCGGGGTCTCCAGCAGACCTTTCGGATTTGGGTGTGAAATCCCGCTTTAAACTACAAATCCTTGATTTCAAACCTTCAACCTGTACTCGGGGCGCAAGATCCTAACGAGGGGTTTTATCCCTCGAAACGTAACTCGGGAATCAGAATCTCGGGCCGTTACATTGGTAAGGTCTTACCATGAGACAACCAAATGCATTGGAGTTGCTGAGATTCGATTTCACAATTGGGCCTTCGGTTTCAAAACTGGGCCTGATTTCTAATAAGCCCATTTTATTAGATCCAATATATTATTGATCTATGAAACATAATTAAAACTGGGCCAAATGTTTGTTGGGCCTGAGAGTGTTCAAAAATGTTGATTAAGGATGGATTTGTTTAAATCTATCTTATCTCTTCATATCTAGTTGTTACTTGGTTAAGATTTTCCAGGAATTCTGTGCTCCTCCAAACGGCTTCAAAGATCTCAACAACATCCGATAGTGTAGGTCTTGGAATTGTGTTGATACGTTGCATACAATCCGGAAGTGTCGTTGCATTCAAATCTTTGATTTTCAATATCATACTTCTCGGCCTATATAAAGCAGAAGAAGAAGATTGCAGAAGATCATCTACACAGCGCTCAACGTTCTACTGCAATCACGTCTCCTGCAAAGCATTCGCATCTCACATCGCTCCTTTGGCTTAGTATTGTATTTACTTTGAGTGTGTGAGGTTTTATTTTAAGCTTCATAGTACTATTCATTTAGAGTTATACTCGGGGTTTCTTTACTCAATCATAGAGGGTACTTTGGTATCCATAGAAGCTTTATTTCACTAGTGTGCTTGGGTTGCTAGATAGGAAGTTAGTCTAGAAGAGGGAAGGTCTTCTAGAGGTTGTATCTAGGGCTCATAAGATAAAGTGAAATAAAGTTGTTGAATCCTACGGGTTGGATAACCCTAGGCGGGGACGTAGGCGGTTGTGCCGAACCTCGTTAACAAGTCTCGTGTTCTTATTCTTTATCTCGGTTTAACTTGCTTCTGTTTTGCAGATAAGGTCTTACTGTCTGCAGTAAGGTCTTACAGTTTAGTTTTGCGAAAAGTTGTCATACTCCATTCAACCCCTTCTGGAGCATATTCGTGCTTTATATATGCTTATTCCACACTTCATAATTTGAATAGTGCGTTCACATTTTGCGCAAATAGGAAGGCGATGACAACAAGCAAAACAGCAGATCTATTTGGAGAAGCAGCATAATTGCTGCGATCTATCAATTCAGATAAAGAGAGAATGAATATGTCCTAATTCGGAAGGGCCACTAATTCCTTAGCTAAATTTCCAACTGTCAGATTGACCAGGTGGCGTACCACTCAGTATTTGAAAGAACGTACGTGCAAGGGAATATACACATAAATTCTTGCAACGATAAGTCGTCTGATGTTTTGAATTGAGAAGTTTTCAGCCAAGTATATGAAATTTCAATAGGTAGTGAATCGAAAGTTGCCCCTTTGCCATGTTGATTAATGAAATTAAATTGGAAGGCAATGATCGAGTAGGTGTATACTTGTAGTTAAGTCCATGGTAAGGATTTGGTGGTACCTAAACTAAGGTCATGGGTTGATTATTCAACGACCGTACGTACTGCGATAACTGATATGAACTCGGCACCTGAGAATGTCCTCTACCTGCCGTTTCCATTTGCCCCAAAATTGTCAACTCTCCAATCACCATCCACTAATAGAGTAATAAAATTTGTTTAATATATGTTAAATTTTACCTAACAACTCATCCATAAGAAGATTACTGGCTTCAGGCGTCATACTATATATATACACTTACACTAACATATTAAAAAAAATACACACAAAAAGAAAGAATCATGTCTCTTCTTCCGAATTACATGATACCTGCAACCTCAATCCTGGTGGTTTTTGCCCTATTTGCAACCCCAACTCTCCAACAATCAAACCCAATACCCAAATACCTCGACCACCGCTGCGGTGCCGGAAACTACACCGAAGGCAGCCCCTACCAACTCAACCTCAACACCCTCCTCTCCGACCTCGAATCCAACTCCTCCTCCTCCTTCTACCAAACCTCCATCGCCGAAGGTTCCGAAAACACCGTCTACGGGCGCTACTTCTGCCGCCACGACCTCTCCCTCCCCGTCTGCAGCGCCTGTGTGCAGGCCGCCACCAAGCAGATCGTCTCCAGCTTCGGCTGCCCCAACCTCAAGGAAGCCATCGTCTGGTTCGAGCAATGCACGCTCCTCTTCCTCAACAGCTCCGCCAGGCTCGACGCCGTGGACCTGGCATCCCCTTTCATCGTCTGGTACACCCCGTCCAATGTGTCTGACCCGGGCGCGTTCTACCCGGTTCTCCAGGACACGATGGACCGGCTCATCAAAGAGACCGCCTATGGGACCGCATCGGATGGGTTCGGGATAGTGGAGGGGAACGTGTCGAAGGCCGTGGCGCTGTATAGCTTGGCGCAGTGCACCCCTGATAGGCTCGGGCTGTTGTGCGAGAGGTGTCTCAACAAGGCGCTGCTCGAAATCGACAGGTATTATAACCAAAACATTCATGTGGCATTTTTCTATCCCAATTGTCAGGTGAGGTATAGTGCTTTAGCCCGGTTCTATGATGTTACCAACTCGCCGTCGACGGTGGCCTCCCCTCCCCCTCCGATCACTCGAGTGCCGAACAATCCCGGTCAGCCAACGCCAGGTGATCTAATTCTAAGCCTCAAAACTAAATCATCAAATTAAGATACATATGTTTTGGCATTAATTTGCTGAATAAATATTTAATTGTAATTATTGTTTCGTTTGGTCATAAATCAGGTAATTGGGCGATCGGCAGTAGGACCAACAAAGTTTTGAATGTTATTGGGATTTTCATGGCACTCTCCACATTGATACGTTGTTAAATTGTACGAGTGAGCTACTTCCGTTGTAGAGTTTTCCGAAAGTCGATCTCATGTGAAGAAAATAAACCAATTTCGAGTATTGTCAATAGTTTGGATTGTAATTTCTTATTCATTGATTTTGTATGTATTTCTTCCTTTTGTATTCCATCGATTTATCTCTGTGTAGGGCTGTGCATGATTCGGCCCAAACCGAATTTTTGAACTGAACCAAAATAAACCGAACCGAACCGAACCTAACCGAAGTTTTTCGGTTCGACTTTCGGTTCAAAAATTTTCATTTTTCGGTTTCGGTTCGGTTTGTGTTCGGTTTCGGTTCGGTTTGTGTTAAACCGATTTTTTAAAAAATATTCCAATATATATGTGTATATATAATAACACACTACATAAATACAATATATATATATATATATATATATATATATATATATATATATATATATTTGTGTGTGCATATACACTGTATATAAATATATATTTTTAATATTCTAATACATATATGTGTGTGCATGTACAGTGTATATATACACTAATACATACTCTCTCCGTCTCAAAATAGATGTCTTTGGACTATTCATGCACGTTTTTTAATGAGCTAAAAACTATATAAAATATCCACTTTTTAATTAATTTTTTAAAATAATTCTATACTTATTAGTAATATGTATGATATTATTTAAAAATATTTAAGAAAATGTTGATATTTTATATAGTTTTTAACTTCTTAAGAAAACGTGCATGAATAGTAAAAGACATCTATTGTGGGACGGAGGGAGTATATTTTTTCTATGTGTAGTGTGTAGTGTGTATATATACACATATATACAGTGTATATACAAACATATATATACACTAATACATATTTTTTTTGTTCGGTTTGTGTTAAACCGAATTTTTTTTTAAAAAGGAAATTTTTAAATTTTTTTTATGGAAATTCGGTTCAACTATGTTAAAACCGAACCGAACACAAACCAAACCGATAAATAACCGAACCGAACCTAATGCTTTCGGTTCGGCTTTCGGTTTGAAATTTTGAGATTTTCGGTTTCGGTTCGGTTCGGTTCGGCCCGGTTCGGTTAGGTTCTGGACCGATGCACAACCCTATCTCTGTGGGCTAAAATATCCTATTTTTTTATGCAATTAAATGACTTTATAGCTCGGGTATCAATGTCCGGGCTAACATGTGATATTTTGTCTTCATCATTACATCACAAATCCCTTGCCTTGGGCTTGGTGTTTAACAAACTGCTGCCTCTGATCTAGCTAATGCAGCAGGTATAGTTTCTATTTGTGGTGGTTTGTGCTGGTCGTAGAAAATCGCTGCAATAGCCCATTGAGCATATGCATGTTATGCAACGCCAATAGATGAAGCAAGCAAAAACACTACATTAATGGCTTTCAACAAGTTTCAAGTAGTAATGGTCTTGTGCCTTTAGGCACCACTTTTTGACCGCCACAAACCCCTTATTGTTGTAATCATACTTTGACAAGAAAAAAATATAAAATCCTTTGTATACAACCAAAAACCCAAAATAACTCAAATCAATATAACATCAAATTTGATTCAACCAAAATTCAATTCTAATCGATACAATATCAAAAAAAAGGTGTGAAATAATGATTTACCTAAAATTATTAGAAATATAATGAAAATTATGCAAATCTAGTGCATAAAATCAATGGTTACTCCTACTGTTAACTGATTTTATAATGAAATCTCATTAGGTTTATAGACTGGTGGACAGAGATGTAGACCCCTGAGTTATATTACACCTTCCGTAAAATTTCTTCAAAATAGAGAAATAAAAAACATATTTTCCCAATTATTTTTGCTCCGATTCCAACAGATTTTTCATTTTTACTCCAAATGATTTGTATTGCTTCTCTATATTAGAACAATAAGTAGAGAATCTGTTGAAAAAAAAAATGCTTAAAATTCTAAAAAAAACCCTTAAAAACTCTAAAATGGAGAAGTTATTGGGATGATTTTAGCCCATAGAATTTGATTCAACCAAAACTCAATTTTACTCACTTGATTTAAGCGAAATCCACCCAATACTATTAAAATTCGGTTCAACTCAACACCGAAACCCTACCCGATCGTTATCTAACTCGATTAAACTCGACTTGACCAAAATCTGATATATAACTGGATCAAGATTGACTCGACTCGAAATGATGTGAATAAATATCAATCCAATCGAAGAATCACCATATTCGACATTTAACTTTAATCCGAAATGATCCGAAACCGACTCGACCCCTGATAGCCACCATTGACTCCTGAGTCCAGACTCGGTACTCGCCGGTAAGGAATTCGTCCAACAACATGGCAACTAACAATTAGCACGTCTCCATATATACCTTTACCGTTTAATTACTACCAATGGAATATTTTGAAAATTCTGAAAAATAGATTTAAAAAAAAAAACTTGATCGATGGATATTCATATACTTCTTCTAGCCAATTTAATTCTGAAACTCTCCAATCACATTTCAAAACCTCATTTTGCAACATATACTCCGTATAAAACAAAGAAACATGTTTGTTGTTCCGAGTTCATGATGAGATTTTATTATAACTATTATTATTATTATTATTATATATTATTCTGATTTTGATATACTTAATATTTTCTGTAAATTATATATATATATTTACATTATAAATTGTTTTAAAATAGAAGTAATTGGAATATAATATGATGTATAATATTAATGTTGATATTTAAAATGGGTTTTAAAGAATTGTATATTGATATAAATGGTAAGATATTTGGGGGTTATAATGTTTTGTGAATGTTATGTCTTAAGACAAAATTGCTTCGTTTTAATATATTAGATAAAGGTGATATTTTAAAATATTGTTATTAAGACTTAAAGATATAATATTATTATGGTGATTTAAAATACAATATTTTGAGATTCGGATTTTAAAGGAAAAGAATTTGGACAATGGGGTTTTAAAGGTTAGAACTTGATTTGGCAAAAGGAAGTGGATTTAGTGAGATTAAAATGGGAATTTCTAGTAATGAACTAACCTTGTCGGATTTATTTTGATAAAATAATTATAATAATTTAATTTAAAAGGCAATGCCTTGTAAAGGGGTTTTGAGTCGAGTATGATTGAGAAAATGGTTTAAAGAATGATTTAGTCTAACTTGAGATTAAAGAGTTTTGGGAAATCTTGGGGAGTTGACTTACTTCTCTACCTTGTGAGTGTATAAATTTTGATATGTCGATATTTCTATGGTAGATGATATGATATGGATTTATGTGGATTGAAGCATTGTTTGACCTATTAGAATCTTGAACCGAATTATGAAGCATGATGAGATGTTACATGATATTATGATGTGTTGATATAAATGAAAGCATGATGTTATAGTATATGATTAAGAAGCATGATAAGTTCTTAAATGTTGAAGTATGATATGTTATATGACGATTAGAGTATGAATATACCTTAGAGTATGAATATGACTTATATATAATAATAATGGTGCCTGATTCTAAATGATGGGAGATGGTATGCGATGCATGACGAGATGATTCGAGATGATAATGATGAATTAATGTTAAGATGCGATATTCTATGATTCGTGAACTTATATGTGATAGTTAGGGGCGCCTTGTGTGATTGAGATATGCTTAGTGTAAATTAGAAGTAGATTCATCTACATTACTTATATATGATAGGTTATCATCTGTGATGTATCACTTGTTGTATACATGGATTCTGCCTTTTGCTATTCTGCCTATCCAGGTAAGTTCCTTTATGGGCTTACTCAGATTCGAAAGAGATTACCTGCTTGTGAATATATGACATACTAGGTGTTGCATAAGCATTAAAGCATGCCATGTAGTATCATGCTAGGATTGCACTTGTGATTGAGCATTCTATTTCTTTATGCGTATGTAAACAGAGCGGCCGTTATCTGTGATAGTCCTAGAGTCTTTGTTAGGGTCATAGGGTAGCCCAGCCCCATCGGATTCCCTGAGTCTATCGAGTCGATATGATATGATGATGAGATAGCCCAATACCATCGGGCATGAGCATGATATATGATATGATGACCCAGCACCATCGGGCATGAGCATGATATATGATATGATGATGATATATGAAATGATGATGAGATATGATATGATGATGAGATATGATATGATGATGAAATATGATATGATGATGAGATATGATATGCTATAGCATCAAACTGGCCAGTCTCTGCACTAACGGGAAGGGGTGCAGAGGTAGGAGAGGGATATGCCACTTGGCATTCTTTGGGCGCCTTTACCGTTCATTTTCGCATATTGTAAATTAGGATCATGTTATTGTGATTTAATTTCCGCATTTGCATCATCTTTATATTAGTGTATGTGTATGTTTGCTTGCGGGATAGGGTGTGTTGGGGTCTCGGTCTGATCCCGCTCGCACCAATTGTTTTTAGGTATGATTGCTCCCTGTCTCTGTGGCATGGGAAAATCCCTCGGGCGATTGCAAAGAATCTGTCTAACCCCGCTAATTTGGCTACTACCTTAGAATTTATACTATGGTTTTGACTCGGCTCTGTCGTGGCATTTGTATCTAACCCTTACTTCCGCTTTACTTTCATTTAAATTGAATTTCTGTAACTTCGAGTGATTGGGGTTCGAAATCCCCGCTTTGAATACTGATTGATCATTAGAGGTTTGAAACCTCGACCCGTACCTGAATTGCAACATCCGAACGAAGGTATCCAACCTTCAAAACGTAACCCGGGTATTTATATCCGGGCCGTTACAATGTCTTCATTTATCTTGTCAATAGATGAAAACCGTCTTGCCAATAGACTTCCTCTAAACATATTTAATTAAAATTTAAAAAACATATTTAAAATTTTGCTAAGTAAAATATTTTTCAAATCGATATATTTAATCTATACACTCAGGACATATGTTAGAAGACCTGTCAAAACATGACCTGATTCAAAAAATTTGATCCGTACGCCCGGTAATTTTACGGGTTTGAACCCGGTGTTTTAGATCCGGGACCCGAAATCGACCCGAATCCGAATAATCCGAGAATTTTAGGGTCAAGACCAAGTGGCCCGTTGGGTCAAAATCGACCCGGTGAGTCAGCACCATGTAGACGTCACACAAGCACCAAATTGACCCCATACAGATTTGTCATGTAATTGTATTAGTTAAGGTCACTCAAAGGTTAAATATCTTATATATTTTATAATTATAGTTTGTTTAGAACATTTATTTATATAAATATGATTTTTGTAGGCTTCAAATATTAATATAATATCATTATTATAATAATATTTATAAATTTATTTATAATATTATTATTTAGTTTAATTTGACATATTTATATTATAATTTAATTTTGATATTATTTTAATATTTTTAAAAAGTCTTCAAAAAGTTTGAGTTTTTTGACCCGGTGGATCGACCCGAACCCGGGACAAACCCAGTTTGGCTCGACCCGGAACGACCGGTAATCCGATTGATCTGAAACCCGATTTACCCGGAATCCGAATGACCCGAACCCGAACCCAACCCGAATGACCCGATTGACAGGTCTATCCACAACCATGATTCCATTTGATAATCTTAACTATTTATTTTCACTTTTTAACTTTTTAGCAATACTAATAATAAGAATAATAATTTATTAAACTTAAATTTATCTTAAATATATTCTACTATATTATCTATGGATGGATAAATAATAATAATAATAATAATAATAATAATAATAATAATAATAATAATAATTGTGGTAAATTTTTATTTTATTTTATTTATATTTTTAAAGTTATTTCATTTTATATTTTTAAAGTTTTTTCCTTTTTTTATAAGTAAAAGTTGTAAAATTATATATATTAGATTTTAAAATATCTTAAATACTTTGTTGTTTTATAATGTTATTTTTGTTAGAAAAGATGTCATTTTAGTGGGGAATACTATGTACACGACCAACTTTTTGTCAAGTGCATAGTGTTGACATCGGCTTTTCCAGTCAACAAAATATCTACTGACTCTAGAAGCAGGTGTTAGCAGACTTTTTGCATACAAAAATATTTACTGACTCTAAATGCTGGTGTGACACCGTGCATATGATGAAAAATTGATTATGATAATATTGTTTGTCTGTATGCACGTACCTACATATTTAATGGATACTTTAGTATCTTTAGTATAAACAACAAGGTATAGGTGTACATTTCAGTTACATGTTACAATAATAACGATTCTCAATTTCATTTCTTTGTTTTTCTCTTCCTCTCCCTCTTTTCTGTTATCTTCTTTGTTTGTACATCAACATGATATCAAAGCTATAAATTTCATTTGAAGTGGAGATCAATTATTTGCCATTGAAAAGGCGCTTAACACATTTTTCAGGGGATCAGACATAGTTGCAAGTTTGTTCACTCGAATCAAGAAGGTTTAGGAAAATCAGGATTCTTTTTGAGATTTTCCTCCCTATAAATGTGGCTTGTCACATGCAATCAAAAAGTATAAGCAAGATCAACGATTGATGTAGTTATCGGTGGCTTTAGAAGATTCTTACATGGCTTTTTATGGTGGAATCTTGATGAATTCATCTCTTCCAACCATCAATCATGCATATTTTGTGCTCATTCAAGAAGAAACTCAGTGAGAAATGAAGACAACCAATCACTTGCTTTTGGAATCATCTTTTGCAAATGTTTTCACCACCAAACTTCTTGTTTCTCCGCCTTTAGCTAATGGTTTTAAGGAATCTTTGATCTTGCTAATCATTCTCATCACAATGACTCTATGCCTCGTCGTGAATGTTCATTCTATGGCAAGCAAGTCATCTTGTTGATGAGTGCTTCAAACTTCATGGTCTTTTCATTGGATTAAAGAACATAGGTGTTGTAAATTCCTATGTTTCAACCAAAGCTTCTGCCAGCCAGTTTGTTAATTTTGGCTTATCCGTTATTTAGTACAATTAGTTTTTGACTTTTGTTCACCAATCATCACCTTCTACTACAAGAAATTTCACTTTAAGCTTTGGTAAATTTATTGGTACTTTGTGCTTCTCTTCATAATTTTAGTCTTCTTCTTCATGTTTTATTTTTGACATGTTTACATGGATCATTGATACGGGACCTAGTGACCATATGTGTCACAAAATGGATTTCTTCACTAGCGTGCATCCTTTACAACATCCAATTCAAATTTCCATGCCCAATGGTCATGCTAGATAAGGTACCTTTGTTGGGTTTGTCCGAGTATCTTCTAAACTTTTTTGTGGGTGATCTTCCATTGTAAGGACCTTGGTTTTTAAAAAAGATTTTTAAATAATAATTTATTCAAATGGCTTTAACTCAAAAAATTCAGATATTTTGAAAATTCTCGTATTCAATATGATAATCCGATTTTAAAATCCTTAAAGTGGATTCCGACCCGATTTTGAACTTTTGGAGATAAATTCCATCTTTTCGCCTCGGGATTCAGAATTAACTTCGGATGTCGATATCCTCGTGTTTTTGAAACCTTATTTTGATAAGAGTCAGAATAAGATCGAGCGAGCGGGTTTCGGGATTCAAATTTCGGGTATTTCAATTATATTTTTGGGGGACCACATTGTCTCTTTCTTTCTCTCTCTCATCTTTGTCTTCTACCTCCTCCAGCTCACACTCTCTCCTGGTCCTCCTCACACTCGATTTTGGTAGTTCACACTGGTCCCCCCTCACCTTCTTTATATTGGAGCCAAACACAACCGCACTGACAAACACACCCACACCTCCTCTTCCCACCACCCTTGTTTTCCCCTTTTTGGCAAGCACTAACAAACCTCTCCCTTACCTCTTTCTCTCCTCTATTCTCTTTCTTTCAATTACCCACAAATCGCCAAGCTTCCCAGCTCTCACCGAGACCTTTCTACCCCCTTGTGCTGCATCTCCAGGAACCTCTACCATATTCCTTGTTCGTCTTCGAACCTTCCCCAAACACGCACTCTCCACTCCCTCCATTTTCTAAATCCAACACCCAAGGACCTCCTCTCCTCCCCTTGTCGCTGAGCACCTGAGCTCCAACACCTCACCCCCTTCTTGTTCGTTGAGCAACAACCACTCCTCCTCTCTCTAACGACCAAGGACAACGGAGTCCAGCCACCAAGAGCCACCCCAAAGCCGCAACACCTCCAATCTCTCCTCTTACCATGCTTCCACGTGAAAAAGGTCGATAAACCCCGAATTTTCCATTTTTTGACCCAAAAACCCCTAAAGGTGGACCTTTATTTACTTCTCTCCCGTCCCAGGCCCAACACGGAGAGCTTCCGCCATCAATGAGGCCGAATTGAGCTCGACGCCACCTTTTTCGATGAGCGCTTCAAGCTCGGTGAGCACTCTTGCTTACTTGATAATATTTTTGCAAAGTCGACGCAAATATTTTGCAGGGATGCTTGTAAAGTATTTGGTAAGACCTAGTGAGAATATTGAGATAATTATGTGATACTTATACAGGTATTTCATGGGGACGCCTATGGAATACTTGTAGGGATCGCAAAATGCCTTATTTATATGCTTAATTGAGATGTTTAGCATGGTATTATTCCATGATCGATTTAATTGATGCTTTGCATGCTTTATAAGATGAATTCTCATAATATTGTTCTCATATGTGGAATTCGTTCAAAAGATGATCATGTGTATACAACTCGAGTAAAATATGTCTGAATCAATGAGTAGAAATAACTCACTTATTCATAAAATAGAACTTATGTGATTGATATGGTGTTGTGCCTTCTACACCTGACGTGTGATCGTTCATATGTTGTGACTTTATGAGATTTTGTGAAGTTATGTCATGCACCTCTATCTTGTTCGTATGTACGATGATATTTATTCCTGATGTTTTGCTTATGGGATTACTCGATATCCTATAATTGTCTGACTTGTATAATTGATACCTTACATGTCTCTTATTCCAATAAGATGAATTCTTCCCTGTTTACTTGGTTAGGGAAAGAGACTTGTACAACTTGGCCTTATAGGTTGAAATAATGAATAGATGTAACTCGCTTAGTAATGAAGACAAGAATGATCTCTAAAAAGTAGACTTTAAATCTTGGTTGAAGGGTTTCCTCCTCTCTAGAGGAAGAGACTATATACTCGAACTAACTTGTTAATAGTGAGACTCGATAAGATAGCAAGCTGACTTGTTGATTGACCTCCTTGAATTCTTGGCGAAGTTTTATTTGCGACCATTGAGAAGTTTGATAAATTGTCACAACAACTTATTATCTCTCTTCAATGATCTTCTTTTGTCTTAGCGCTCTTGATCCTTCTTAGTTTCTTTCATGTTGGTCACTTATGTTCTAAACCTTATGGGTCTAACTTGTTACAAACCGGTATATAAGGTAGGGTATTGATTGTCTTGAGGGAGTACAATACCAAAAAGGGGGTCTTGATGAGTGATTATTAGAAATCTGTTGGATGTGATCTTTTGTATCGAGAGATCGTTTGAAGTCTTTATTCATTCGGGAAACTCGTTTGAAGGTCTTCCTTATGGTTGATGTTCACCCAAAAGTATATTGTCTTCCTAAGAAACAACTAGGCTTTCTTTCATAATGGGTTATGGAGTCAGTGGGGATGAGTCGATGTTGCCCTGAGAAACTTCTATTAGGTTATGATGGTAGTCTTGTTTGTGTTCCCATGTTGGATGTATTATTGTGTTATATACTTGTTCTATTTGGATCTACGTTGATATGTATATCTATCCTATTGCACTTGATTCATCCATGTCTTAGCCACCTTAGCTTAGGATCGCCTTACCTTCATTAGTACTTCTTTTGTGTCTCCCTCACCTTACGATATGATTGGTTTGACTTCTGATGCGTTGTCATGTTAGCTCCTATATACATGTATATCATCTGCTATGAACCCGTGACTTATTGGTGTTATAGTGCTCTATAGCGATTCATGACTTGTGAACTGCGTGTTCTTATTCTTCATCTATATTGTTGTTATCACTCCTAATCATATATTCATGATAGTCCTCACATCATTCTTTTGTTACCGCTTGCCCTTTTGGATGCTTAAGAATGTTATATAGGTATAATTAAATTAGTTATGTTGTGACTGTATACCCCATCTGCATCATGCCTTTATTATTACTACCGCGGCTTCACAGTAAACTTGTTATCCCTGTATGTTCTCATCACATGATCATTTGCTCCTTGTATGCTTACAATCATTAAATGATATTGATTTAGTTATGTTATGATTTATGCTTTATGTGCTAAGTCTTGTTTAGCTGTATATCTCTCACCACTGTCCCATCTTAACTTGTGCTATAACTCTACGACTGTTATACTTTAAGGACTTCACTCGTCGCATGACCACCCACTATTGTAGCTCTATAAATTCGTGTGATGATCTTTAGAAAAATACAGCGTGTTATTCTTTTGTAATATGCCACCCTTGGAAACTATTATGTGATTTTGATGGTAGCCACACTTAAGTATCCATGACTTGATATGAGATTACATCTAGTTACTTGTAATAATTATGCCTTGTTGACATGTATATGCACATCCCGAGGTTTGTGTAACTTGAGATAGTCGCTACTGTATCATGGTCGCATTACTTCCTCTCATACATCTCTCATGCCCCTGTTAGGTTTTCGCATGATCATTTTGGCCTATTATGCGTTGTTGTAATGTATGTCGTTACATGCTACCTATGTGCCCTCCTACTGTGTTGTGTGCTACTAGTACCCCTCATATGATCTCTACTTTCAAAGAAATGATTATTGAGTTTTATGCCCTAAGTGATTGATTACTATAACTACATGACCCATGATAGCTCGGCCGTGCCTTTTCCATCTGTATCTTAGTTGGTATGCATATCTATGACATTATACTCTATATATCTATGCTTAGTCCCCATCGATTTAGACTTACAACGTTCTCGATTATACTTCACCTATATTCATGTTGTGTGGTTATATAGTTGTTTTGTCTAGTTGTGAATCGCCATGTTAGTGGTTAGACCATACCTCCGCATGCTTACACCTTGCCATGTTATTAACTACTATTTGGTAATTTAGTATTTGAGAATATGCTTACATGATTATTGCACTCTCTATATCACTTATGTGATCATTCCTATGATATGATTAGTCCGAATCATTATGCATCATCTTGTTAGTTGTTAAAGTATGATTTCGTGCATTTACCCATCGTCATGTGTTATTGATAGTATATAGAAATTTCGCATCAATGATGAGGTATGTGATTCTTTGCACTATTTACGTTATTTGTATGGTCACTTATGTAATAGGGTTTTGATAGTATACCTATCTTGCATATTTTCCCTTGTTACGTGATTTTATGAAATTATGATTGCTTACGCATTTTGAATATCATCATTAGAGCTATCTTGTTACCTTTTGATACTATCATACTCTATTTTATTCGGATAGAAGCCATGCATAGGCCCTAATATTGCACATGCTTACTTTTACTTGCCCCATGATGTGTTTCTATACTCGTTATGCATTAATAGTTTTAAGCCTCGTATGCTCGCACGACCACCCCTATGGTTTAAATTGCACTTGTATGTATATGCACCACATTTTGTAAAAAAAAAAAATAGAACAAAAAAAACAAAATTTTTTTTTGCTAATACTATACTATCTCCCATGTTGAGGTTATAATGGTATGAAATGTATGTTGACGTACGCCTTGGTGACACAATTGCATAAATCACACACTTACACTTGCCTTTCTAGTAAACTATATGATGTTTCTTTTGTGACTCTTGAGACATGTTCATACTATTTCTTACATGTTTTGTTTAGTTCCTTACACCATAGTAGCATATAGGATTCCCTCAAGCACGTACTAAATATATTTAGTCACATTCGGGTGACAAATTGTTAAATCTATTTTATGTATGTATGGATGTTGTACTTTAACAACATTCCTGGTCATTATATGTGTGATATTCCCTGTTAGTGATGATTTGACTTGAGGATAGTATGTAAATCGATATTGCTCTCATGATGATAGGTTGTTTATCTTGTACCTTTCCACATGATATGACACTAGTGCCAGAATCGTATTACCATTGCCCCCTGAGATAGGTTCATGTTAGTGTGCAAGATTACCCTGTTGTGTGTTTTATGACTAGATGTGTTACATGATGATCTGAGTGACACGATCGTAACCTTAAGGGTTTCCCATGGGCATCGGCGAAATTCTCGTGTTGAGTCTTACCAGATACTATCCGAGTCTACCCTTGTGTCAGGAGTCCGTCGAATCCCTTAGTGTCTCTTTCCTCCGGTTCAAACCTAAGTCTTGTGTTACCCTTGTGCAGATTTATGTGATTATATGATGTGTTGATGATGTGATTTGATGACGAAGAGATTTCATAGTATGACGAATCCTAATGTGTTGATATTTTGAGCTAGAAATGTTGAGATCTGAGATGATGATATGTTAGATATTTAGTATTTGAGTTGATGTTGAGACTGATCATGAGAAATGAACTTAGCAAGTGAAATATGGGATTAGCCCTTAGAGGTGGATAAACTGCTTGTTGCATCCTTGAAAATCTGGTTGACTGACATAGGAGGAGCCGACATAAGTTTCCGAAATGTTGTTTGCTTTAAAAAGGATTTTAGTCTCGAGGACGAGACTTGTTTTTAGAGGTGGATGATGTGAAGACCGGAAATTTTAAAATATTATTTTATGAATATCCATTTGAATCTAATGAGACGAGTATGGCAATTCTTATGACATTCTAAATTAAACAGAATTTGTTTGGTTAAATCTTGTATTTATTTTGTGTTAGAATTTTATAAAACAGAAAATGACGGAGTAATTTTGTAATTTGACTAAACTAACCTAACCCTAATTGAGGAGGTATATATATACCCCTATAGCTGCCCAAACCCATTGTTCACATCTCTCTCCCCGAATTCAGATCTGAGCCGCCCTTTCCATGGCCGATTCTTGCCACTTCGACCTCCTCCTCTCGACCTGCTCTCTCCCTCTCCTTCCGGATTCGAATGGCCGCCATTGAAGAGTTGCAACCGAGCTTTCGAAGCTCTTCTCGTCCTCTATCTCGCACCCCTCGCCCTCGCTCCTCGCCTTTAGAACCCGAACCACCGATGGAAAACCTTCATCTGCCCCTACATATCTAAGATCTCGGCATCTCGTCTCCCTCTCCCGCTCACTAGTTCAGAGGAGGACTCCCGATGAGTTAAAGTCGCCGAGCTTCCACCTGTCGACCAGAGCATTGGACACCGAAGAAGAAGGACGACCTGGTGCTTCCTCCTCCTTAAGTCTGAAGTCGATGCCGACTCAAGGAGCCTATCACCTAGAGCTGTGCTCCTCGAGGTCAAATCCAGGCGATTCCGACTCACCGCCGCCTGGATTCCAGCAGCATCCTCACTGTCGATGTCGGAGCGGCTGTTGTTGGGAGATGAAAAGCGGAGCCTCGTTCCCAAGAGCAGGACTGCAGAATCGCGCAGGAGGTCGAACCCACACCTCCTGCTTGAATCCGAACCTTTGTGACCTCGATTTGGGTATAGATTCTAGGCTTCCTCTATCTTCATTTCGGTTGAATTTTATCAGTTCTTTGTTTGGTAGGAGACCTTGTGTTTTGGTCACTAATGAGATTATTGGATTGATTGAGACTCAAATATCAATTTTTTTCATGCTATTATTCTTTGTTGGCAAATTGTTGTTTTAATTGGTGAATAACTAATTGGGTACTGGTTGTGGTTTAGTTAGGAAATTCATGTCACCTAGGATCTCATTGATCGAAGAATGAGTGTAAATAAATTAGATTTGAGTGTAAATAAATTAGATTTGGCTAATTATCATTGAAGTTGACTAATAATTAGTTGTTTAACTCTTGAGTATAGTAATAAATTGACTTTTAATACGGATGGGAGTCTTGGTGGTTATGTAAATAAAATAGGTATATATTTGGTCATGTTGAATCAAGAAATGACTTTCAAATTCATTCTAATGATGTAATGTGATCTATTTAGGTGTTGATTCGCGAGTATATTTAAATTGGTACACTAATTAGATGACTTGGCGTATGTTATATGATGGAGATAAGTTGTAACTTTTCTTATAGAAACCGACTTGAAAATATGTAATGTATCGTGTTTGAATGATGTTTGATAAATGGACTGGATAAGTAAACATATAAGTGTAGTTAATTAGGACATATTTAAAGTGTCTAAGATGATTAAAAGATGTCTTGAGAATTTGTGATGTCTTGTGACCTTGTTTAATGAATAAATTAGCTAAGCTTGAAGTTGTTAAACTATATTGGTTATTATTGTTTATTATGTGTTTATTTAGAAAACCCGCTTATTTAAGTAAGATAGGATCCTTCTTATGAATTATCTAAACCTTAAGTGTGAGTATCTTATTTGAATGTTTTAGGACTAATGTACTTGATGAGCAAAATCTTGTAAGAGTAGCTAAGATGTGATCAATTGTATAAGGTTATATAAAAGACATCTTGGAGATTTGTTATACTTGTATGCTTGTTGTTGTGCTTATCGAGATATGAAATTGGTTCTTTTGACTTGATATCACTACCTCATATTTAAACTAGGTATATTGGTTAACTAGAGTATAGATATGGATGTTTTAGGTTCGTTAAGTGGTTGAATTCTAGTGATAATCTACTTTCACTAGAGTAACTATGTAATAAATGTCTTGAGAGCTTGATGTGCCTTGTGAACTTACTATACATGGCCTTCCTTGATATGACTATGACCCTAAAATACGATTTTGTTACAATTTAACCTTAGTTCATATATGTCGACTTACCTTGGTCTACTCCTTGAGCATGATTTATTATGCGAGTTTGATAAATAAGACTTGTTGATCCTTGGTTTTGAGAACTTATGATTTTATTGAGTATTCGAGTATTTGCTAATTGACTTGAGAAAATGTTTAAGGAAAACCTGAACTTGAAATGAGGTAAGATGTTTTAAGTGATGATATTGGAAAGGCTTTGAGCTAAGTTTCATACTTGACGAGAACAAGGTTAATTGAGAATGATGGTTATGATGAGAATGCGAGATCACTTGAATAAAATATTATTAAGTCTTGTGTGTTGAGTAAATGTGTATTGATGAGTTGTTCCTTACTTATTACTTACAAGTGTGATTGGATGGTACTCCGAGTGGCTTGTTTGCTGATGGATGATTCTCTGAGTGGCTTGTTTACTGGCTAATTGGATGTGAAGACTTCAGGTAAGTCCTATGGGGCTTGCTCAAGTGATTGGACCTCATGCCTGATGTGTCATATAGTATGTAGGTGTTGCATATGCATAAAAGCATGCCATGTAGTATCATGCTTAGGACTTGCACTTATGAATGAGCATTCCTATTCTTTATGCGTTTGAAACAGAACGGCCATTATCTGTGATAGTCCTAGAGTCTTTTCTAGGGTTATAGGGTAGTCTAGCCCCATCGGGCTTGCCCTGAGTCAATCGAGTCGATATGAGCATGATATGATAGCCCAGCACCATCGGGCAAGCGATGTGATGATATGATACGATGATGTCGTGGTTTGTGCACCACCACGAGGAAATTGCTATGCTATAGCACCGAACTAGCCAGTCTCTGCACTAACGGGAAGGGGTGCAGAGGTAGGAGAGAGATATGCCACTTGGCATTATGTGTGGATCCAATTTATCGCTTTCTGCATTATATAAACTGTCAACATGCTTGTGTGATTTAAATTCTAGTACTGCATTAGAGAATCCTTTATTCTAGGTATAGGCGTATTATATGACCTCAGCGAGGACTTCCGGTCCCGCATGAGTGGCTCGACCTTGATTGTGGTATAGTTTCAGGCACCTGCTCCTTTTGCTTGCTGATTTGCTTCTTTGGCGGGGTTTTCTCATGGGAAGAGAGTGTTAAGAAAACTTCATCTATTATAACTTGACTTTACAAATGTTTTGGTTAAGTTTGTCATTTAGAAACATGTTGTATTTATATTGATTTGAACCCGTTTTATCTCTTTTGAGTTTTGACTAGGTGACTTAGGACAGGTTCACGTGCGAAAGCACAGATAATGATTGGATTCTTTGCTTGTTTTGAGGGTTTAAAATCCCCTTTTTCTTGAATTATATCATTAAATCCTTAAGACTTAAATAGGGTTATAAATTGAAGTTGATAAATAAGCAGCTCGTACTTGGATCGCAAGATTTAACACCGTGGTTAGTTTGATAACATTTGATATAACATTTGAATCATGAAGTTGATAAATAAGCAGCTCGTACTTTTGATAAATCTTGAATTACATCATGGAAGGCTGTGATGAATATTTGATAAATCTTGGCCTGACTTCGTGGTTAGTTTCAGGTATATGATCCTTGCTTGCTTGCATGCTTTCATAGCTAGTTTATCTTTTGGCGCACTATCAACTTAGAGACTGACTTTCACCCGAAATACATACTTGGGGTATTTACTACTCGTTTTCCTCGTATTTGGTTTGACCCTGCTCCGCCGAGGCAGGTTGTATCTTCGATTTCCTTACGTATTTTAAACTTAAATGGTTTTAAACGACTTAGAAAGTAGGATAGGTTTGGGGTACCCAACGACCATATCTCGTACCTGAGGTTCAAAATCTCCTCTTTTAAAACATAGTACTTTGGGTTTGAAACCTTGACCCGTACTTGGATTGCAAGATCTTTACGAAGGTATCCAACCTTCGAAACGTAACCTGAATATTATATTCGAGCCATTTCAAAGTTGGTATCAGAGCGTGGTTGTGCAATTCGGGTACAAAAGGGTTGAGAGAAGGTTTTGGAAAACCGCCCATAGCTTTCAGGGAGTTTTTAAAAGGTTTTAAAAAAGGAGCAAAATGAATTTAATCAACCTAACATAAGGTAAGGAAAATGGAATGGGTAATCGAGTGGGTAAAAAGGTGATAGACCATCCCACTGCATGTAGACTTGGGAATGGGTAGGAAAAACATAGCTTTATACTTTAAAGAGGGCCTAGAAGATTCCAAGGAGTGTGCACCGCGGTAGTTGGAGTAGCGGGGTTAGGATACAGAGACCGAGAGGTAGTTGCCCCCTCCAATCAGTCGTCCCTTGAAGGGCGGCTTCTAGATAGCTTGTGGTGTATTTATAAACTAGGTTCGAGGGCAATCCCCCTCATAGGAGATCAGATTAATTATTGATGATTGTTCTGTGCTGAGTGCTGTTATACTTAAGGTAGAGATCTTATTGGTATGTTTTAACTATGAACCATGTATTGAATATTTGTTCAAACGAGACAGCGGGAGGGAAGCCTTACTCCTATATAGTCAGAGTTTCAGTTCAGGTGGAGCAGTCTTTTCTGTTGTTTCACCCTCTTGATGATCCCTGTCATTCTTCCATCTCTCCCATAAAAATGTCTAAGTGTTGGTAAGGGTTGAATAGTGTCCATTCCTTTCCTTTCTGATTCTCTCTCTGTGCCTCAAAATTAACGTTCTTATTGAGTCTTTCTCTCTGATATCAGCATCCTTCATGGGAAATTTTGGTTGGGGAGCTAATCATGTTCGAGATGTATATTTGGGTGCGTTGATAATTTGAGTGTGTGATGAAGTATGGTACTTGACACCATAGGTCATACCACGAGTAATTGGGCTACTCGGATGTCAAACCCTGAGTGGGATAAGATTCTCGATATTATTATGAGTATAGAGAGTGGGTTGTTTTATGGAGTCATCTCTCTCAATCCTCACAATGGTCAGCCGGTGTCTTCTTGCCGCGAGATTCTAAACACAACCTCTACCATTTTCTTTCAGAAATTAATGTGAATGTTCTTCAAATTTACCAAAATAAGTCATACAAGCGTCCCATAGGAAATGAGGGTGATGAGTCGGTAGGGATGAATCAATGGTTGCCCTTAGAAATTTCTGTCTGATTATAATGGTAGCTCGCTATAGAAATGCATAACTTGATTTGATATTGTATTCCCAACATGTATTATGATGAAGATCATTAATATGAACTCATGCTTGTATGTCATTATGTATCCATGCTTGACCACGTTGCTTAGGGCTCGTGTCGTACTTCGTTATATTCTTGTCATATCACTATGTATGCACAACATGATTTATTTGGCTTATTGCATTATCATACTAATGATTGATTGAATGCATATGTCACATGTTATGAGCTCGTATGATCATCGCTCTCTCCTGAATTAGGTTCGTGATAGTGTGGTTAACTCTTCTTTGTATACATGCCCTGTAAACTGGCCACCTTAGAATGATAGCTTGATAATTACACTTGATGCTCATTATGCCTCCTATGACGATTCATTCCTAGCATGCTTATAAATCTATCATTCCGTGATTTTCTCTTTATTACTCTATGACAATCCATCATGCTTTCATGAACATTATATTGAACTCATTTAGATCACCCTTGACTATGCTCATGTCTTTCCATGTGTCACTAATATTATGTAGGACCTATGCTTTTCAAATGTATCTTGTCGTATGATTACATGCCTTACTTATCCTATCGTGTGAACGTTGTTGCCATAGGGTGTGATAGATTACTATACTGCCTTTATATGTCTTATTCATGGTATTTAATCTGATTATTATGATATATCTCGACATTCTTGCATGTGACTCCACATTGTTATGACTTGTCTATGTGTATGCCATACATGAGCCATTGTTCTTACATGAGAAGTGATAGGTTGCTAGATCGTCTTGCATGTGCATTAGTATATAATTTGAGCATGTTTCTCCTTTACGAATACATGTCATGCTAGTGTTCCATGATATGACCGGTATGCATCATGATCGATATGTGTTATGCTTGCCGAAATTATAACCACATAGATTTCCATAACGGCATCGTTGTCAATCTCGGGTAGGTACCTTGTCTTTAGTCTCGTTGGTATTGGTCCATACTTGACTCCATTAGGAATTCGGGTTGTCCGCTTTTGTCTCTCCCCTATCTCCGCTAACTTAGAATCTCTTCGCGCTACTTTCGACGAACGCCGACAGGAAAAAGAAAACGGCCAGCTGAATAGCACTAGAGCGGCAGAAGCGTGGTGGGCCCATGACCCACGGGTTCCAGAACCGACGTCATCGACGACACTAAAAGGCGAGTACGTTTCAGTGGTTGCGGTCACTGGATACGATTGATGGCTATTGATGTACATATTTCTAGCCCTGTTTTTGTGCATATTTTAGCTTCGTATTCCATGCAATCCATATATTCTAGGGTGAGAACATTGAGAATTTGTGTAGTATGTGCTAACATGCAAGAAATAGAGTCAGCATAAGTTTTGATTTAAATGTGTAGGAATTGGAGGGGAATCGAAGTCAAAACGAGAAGCTAAGAGCTATTATAAAGCAATCGAGGTCGACTAGATAGCTCGAAAAATCGGCTGGACCAAGTGGCCCCGAAACTAAGTACCGAGAGCCAAGAAAACACAAGCTATTGGAAAGGCACTCGACATAATCCTAGATTGAGTAGACCACTCGACATCGATATGTTGGCTGAGCTCGAGTAGAATCAAGAGAGGTCGAGCAAAAGTGAAGCACTCGACATCGACTGGTCAGGTCGATGTCGAATGAAGATTTCTGCGGTCTAGACGCGGTTTGACGAATCCGATATGTAGAGATATAATAAAGCCATGGTTTTATCTTAGGATTTAGATAGATTACTTCCTATGGGTACTTTCCTATTTCCCCTAGGATTTTTATTATTTACCTTAATAATGTTTTATCCTACTCATTATTGGATATAATTTAGATAGAGTAGTTTTACTAGGATTAGAACTCCTTTCCTTGGCTAGCAAGGATTGAGAGCCTATAAATAAAGCCCTTGGGGGGAGGGGGCTGGTTTTAGGATCAACCAACAATCCAATCTAAGCCAGAAACACAAGAGCAAAGTAGTAGTTTTAGGTTTTAGTTTTGAGAAGCTTTAAGGTTTTGGAGTTTGCAAAAGTCGACGTTGGGATTTTAAAGACTTCAAGTTCATTCTTGATGTGCGCGCATATTGCCATATTTTCTACGCACATTTATATCCATTTTATCATTATTTGCATGCATATTAGTGGCAAAACATAAGATTGGCATAGTTTATGCATAATTGTCAAATATAGAGGTCTGCACGAGTTTTTATGTGATTTCACAGAAAACGAGGCAAAAATGGATAGATTTGGAAAAGAGATGAAGAGCGGAAAAAAAACTTGAAGTCTACTGAGAGGTCAAAATCGATGATGAACCTCGACATCAAGTGAAACAGAGCACCAGGAATCGAGCAGAGGAGAAACAGAGCATGTCGACACAGAAGAGGTCGATATCGATGTCCTATGGTCGACATCGAGTGTCCCAAATCGAGATAAAAGATAGAAATCGAGTGCCAATCCGAGGAAGAGAAGGACTGCTCGAGATAGAGATAAAGAGAAGGTCGATATCGAGGTCCTAAGGTCGATATCGATGTTGCCAGCAGAAAGATTCGACTCAGTTGTTGATAGAATTCTATCCGAAGCGTTCGAGATAATCCTAAAGTCGAGATCTTCTATCTTCTACAACCAGACTTATCACTTTATGAGTTTTACCATGGTATTTTTAGTTTAACCTTTATTAAAGTTTTATCTTAGAGAATAAAGATAGGTTTTCGAATCCTTGCCTAGCGAGATTTGAGATCTATAATTAGAAGCCATTAGGGCTGAGTTTAATCATCCAAGCAATCAGTTTTTACATTATACACGCAGAGATTAGGAGAGAGAGAGAGAGGGAGGCCGAGTGGAGTTGTGTAAGCAATAGCGGAGTGGCTTTGTTCGGTGTAACCTTTCTTTCATTCTCAATACAAAGTAGTTTCTTTTATATTATGATGATGAGTTCAACGATGAAGCGCGAGTAGTCAACCTACTTCTAGGGTCGGGGTGAGCCCGACGATAGCAATGTAGGGTAAGTGCATCAAAGGTATGATTTTTATGCGATTCCGTCTTCTATCCTATGCATGGTCCTTTGCGAAAGTTAGGGAGATTCATTCTTTGCATTATTGAAGCGAAAGCCAATCATATTGTGAACTTGGATTACTCATGAATTGAATAGTAACTCTTAGGTTTTATGCGAGAGCCTCTAATCACCTAAGTGTTGGTAACGAAAGTTATTTGACGGAAAGACATTAAATTTCATAACTTTAGCATCATACTTGCATGAATATCGTTGTGTCATGAACCACCGACCTTGGAAGCCTTTAGTTTATTGAATTTTTATAAAAAGTTTGAGTTTTTATTTCTGTCCATCTTTCCATAACCATTCTACTCTCTTCGGACTACTTTTCCGACAATAGGTTACGTACACAGTTTCTGTTACAGACATCGAAACGGCTGGCAAGGTCGATATCGAGCACTAACATCGATATCGAGGTCTATCTCGACGTCGGCTGCTTTGCTTTTGTCTTCTGCAGGAAACTCACTGGAAATCGACTAGAACCGAGGTCGATATCGACCAGACACCTCGATATCGAGTGTCTCCTGGAGTCGAAAGCTTGATCGTGATTATAACTAAGGAAGCGCTGACATACCTCCTTGTGGATTCGATCCTGAATTACCCTACCACTACATCGGGAGGGATTCTTGTATTTTATTTGCTTGAAAAGGGAGTTGGCTTAGTTGTGATATTTATTTGATATTTTGGTTAAGCGAATCTACCTCCCCTAAACGAAAAATTCTTTCAATGCAAGTTATTTCCTTTTATACAAAGATGTCGACTTTAACAATGAGCAAGTAGTCGCTTAAGCTCTTAGGGTCTGGGTGAGCCCGACGTTAGCCATGCATGCTTGAGGTAAGTATTGATGTTGATATTTGTTGCGTCTTGATCATCCCCTACTCTTTTGTGTTTAGTCCTTATCGCAAGAAAAGGGATTCATGCTAACAACTTGGATTATACACATAAAATTGGTAGAGACAATTAGGTTTATTTGCAAGAATATTCCTACTTGGTGTACGACGAAAGATTGTTCCTCAGGTGAGATAGCGTAATTGTCTGTCTTACTTATCTATTGCATGTTTGGTTAACGTTGTGGTAAAACCTAGCCTTAGGAGTTCATTTTATATTAATTTACATCCCTTTAATCATTCAAACCCCTGGATTTTATGTTCAAAGCTTCTACTTTCCATCCTTATTCTCTTCGGCCTACTTTGTTGACAGTTACTAACCCTCTGCAGGAGCACTCGAAATTGACCCCATAGGTCGATATCAACATCACTTATATCGTTCGACGTCTGCTGTGTCGACACTACATCCGCTTCTGCTCTAAGCTCGAGATCGAGTACTTTACTCGACATCGAGTGCCTTAGATTGACCGACAGTCTTCTGAGTCGGTCGACTTCTGTTGTTAACGTTGGACATCGACTCCTTAGGTCGAGTTCGACTGCTTTTTTTTTTGTCTATACAGGTGTTCTACATCGAGATCGACAGCCACTGATCGACATCGACTACCTTTGTCGAGATCGAGTGCCTTTTGGTCTACACAAAACGTGAATTCGGGCTATTATCAGATCCCGCTGACCAGCTTCCTCGAGGATCGACCCTAATTCCCCTACCACTACAAAAGGGAGTTTTGAATTCATTTAAAAGGCTAGGGTTGCGATTGTTCTCATAGTATTTATATATTTTCAATATCAATTCTCCCTACATCAAATTTTGGCGCCGTTGCCGATGAAGCTATCATTCGCGCCTTTAGTAGTCTATTTCACGTTCTACTTTGAGTGCTGTTTTATAGGTGTATGCGACGCACTGATCGCACGCCTGAATTTGAAGCATTAGAAGACCCCGATCGCTTTCTCCACTTTCGATCTAGAATCCAAAGAATCATGGTCGATCAAGAGATTGAAGCTCAAGAGATTGAGCCCCTAAAGAAGCAAGTAGAGGATTTTCCCGCTAGAGAGGCGGCACAAAGAGCACGCGGTGATAGGGAGGAGGAAGCAAAGAGGCGATATGAGGCCCAAATCAATGCACTCCCTCAAAACGCAAAGCAATACATGCACCCATTGCTCACCGTGCCCGAATAGGCTATTTTTATCCCTCACTCTAATTTTGAAATGAAAACATGTTTCCTAACCAAAATTAGGAGACATACTTTTGCAGGGAAACCTAATGAATGCCCTCTAGCGCATATTACTACTTTGCTAGACCTATGTGATACTTTTGCAGGGAAAGCACTACAATGGTTGGAAAGCCTAGCACCAAGATCGCTCCGCAAATGGGATGAAGTCAAGGATGCATTCCTTAACAAGTTTTTCCCTCCATCCAAGACTGCGGTTATTCATCAAAAGATCATGGATTTCAAGCAAAAGTCTAATGAGACATTAGCACAAGTGTAGGAGTGATTCAAAGAACTTCTAAGGTCTTGTCCTATGCATGGGCAACCACCCTACGTCATCTAGGAAATTATCTACAACTCCCTGGACGTAGCAACAAATCAGAGAATTAACACTTACACCTCCTATGGGTATCTTGACCTTCCACCGCAATGTGATTGGGATACCATAGAGAGGTTGGTAGAATTCGACAATATCTATGGGACTCCTGCAGCCTCTGACTCAAGGCCCGTCCCATCAATGCCACTAAATGAGCTATCCCAAGAGATAGATCCCGACGTCAAAGACCAATTCATGAATGATCAACTTACGAGGCTTCAAAAACAAGTTAAGTTACTCTCCGCCAACCAACCCTGCACCAAATGCGACTCCGAGAAGCACATCACTCCCGCTTGCCCGTACATGGTGCAAGTGGACATAGCGGTTACTCACCAGGAGGTGAGGTTCATGAGGAATCCCAACCGCCAAGGATATCGAAATTGGGGAAATCCACCAACCTAATAAAACACGAGGGATCCTCCACCCGGAGAGAGAGCAAAGGAAGGATGATGTTCAAATCATCCTTGATGAGTTAAGAAAGAACCAAACAGACAATCAATAATCCAGCAACGCCATCCAAACTCAATTGCACGAGCTTAATGCCCGCCTAGGGGAGATCGATATTTGGAGGAAGAACGTGGAGACCCAATTGGGTCAACTAGCGGCACATGTTCCAAGGCCATCCGGAATGTTCCAAGGGAAACCACAAGCAAATCCAAAGGGGCAAGCCGGACACATCGTCGATGTAAACCTAAGGAGTGGATGTAAATTACAAGAGCCATGAAACAAAGAGGAAGGAGAAGTCACTGGAAAAGCAGTCGATATCGACCACCCAGCCGATGTCGAGGGCCCTGTCGATGTTGACCACTCTGTCAATATCGAGCCCACTGCGAAGCTCACAGAGCCACAAACACACCTAAGATCGAGTACTACACTTGATGTTGACACCCAAGTCAATATCGAGGCATCTGCAGAGAAACATTCACACCAAACTCCTCCGAGGTCGAGCAAGCGAGTCGATGTCGACTTGTCCAAAACGCCCAAATCGACCACTGCCTTAGACTGACCGACAGTCTTCTGAGTCGGTCAATTTTTGTTGCTAATGTACGACATCGACTTTTTAGGTCGAGTTCAACTGCTTGTTTTTGTCTCTGTATGTCTTCTACATCGAGATCAACAGCCACTAATCGACATCGACTACCTCTATCAAGATCGAGTGCCTTCTGGTCGACCCAAAATGTGAATTCGGGCTATTATCGGATCCTGCTGACCAGCTTCCTCGAGTATCGAACCTAATTCCCCATCCACTATAGCAGGGAGTTTATAATTCATTTGAACGGCTAGGGTTGTGATTATTCTCATAATATTTATATATTTTCAATATCAATTCTCCCTACATCATCCATGCCTTGGGAAGAAGGGGAGTTCCCCAGTTGAGTTACTGATCTCTTTTGTACTAATTGGGAATAATGAGTTTCAATAGGTCTAGAATCGATATAATGATGAATTTTGATATATTGGTTTTGATATGCTGAACTGGTAGTGAATATTGCCTGGTTGCCTTTTGTCTATGATGATGAGCTTCGATGCATTGATATTCTGACGTGTTGACATTTTGAGTTAGTGGGTATTACCTGATTGCTTTTGCCTATAAAATTTGAATTATAAATGCTGGATTCCTGATTGGTAATTGGTAATGGTGATGGTTTGGTGATGACAGATGTTAATGATTTGATGGTAGTGATATTCTAGTGAGTAGGACATAGGGCATACATTTGTTGGTTCTTCTTTCTTGACCAGGTGGTTTGATATTCTTTTGTAGAACTTTCGGAGAGTGATAGGAATGAGACCTTAGTTTAGGCATAATTGGGTGAGTTCTAGGACGGATAAGAGATGGTGGTTAGGGATTTTCAGATGAGCCTTGTAGGTAGGCATTAGGTGCGGCATAGGATAAGAGTGGCAAGATCGTGAAAATGAGGTTGTAGTATAGGTGATCATTTTGGATGAAGAGTAGAGTAAATTTTTTAGGTACCTTTAAGGGGAGATATGAATAGACTAGGGCGTGTATGATTGAGGGTTCTTGTAAGGAGGTTGTGATGATGGATAGGGTGTCATATTAAGAATGGTAACGACGTCATTGAGGAACTAGTTTGGGTGGCGTTAAGGTTTGAGTAATTGGGATTGCTTGAGGAGTGGTAGACCTTGAGACTCAGGCTATTCGTACGGTGAATCGGGATGCCTTTGGTAAATGAATGAATTGTGGGTATTGTTAAGGTTTGAATGGCTAGGATGGTCGAGGATTAGTAGATCTTGGGGATTAGGTAGTTGAAGGTGAGTTTTGTACTTGGTAATTGCTCATGTAGTTTTGAGGATACTTACTAACGTATAATTGGAGAATTATTAGAGGCGTGGTCGGAAGATTCTGGGATAGAAAAGCGATAGAGGGAAAGGACAAATGAGTTTCAAGGAAAAGGCTACAAGCTGAGTGAAAGATATCGTTAGGGTTAATCGTAAGACTGTTTGATTGGGTTTCGAGGAAGAAATTTTAGAATGGCGAATATGGGAATACCAATGGTCGTGGAATTTTGGGAATTCAAATAGATCGTGATGTCTTGGGTAAATTCGGATAAGGATGACATATGAATTCTTCGAGGAAATGATTGGTAATGAAAGACCAATAAGGGGTAAGGTGTCGTTGTTTGAGGATTGTAGTCTAAGACAAATTGAGAGTGTGCAACAATAAGGAACTAGAATAAGAAGTCTTGTGAGATCGTGATTGTTTTGGGAAAATAGTGGAATTTTGAGTGGTGAATTAGTGTTTGGAGTAAGTGAAATGTTATGACCTTTGGGAAATAAGGAGAAACGATTCGGTTTAGAGATATTCTGATGAGTTTTGCTTGGGGTAACACTTGTTCATTTGACCACTTGAGGATAAGTGTAGTGAGGAGAAACTTGATGATTTATGATTACAAATTTATCACTAGTTGGCTCTCTGGGTTAGAATCTGATGACTGCAGACGGTCGAGTATTGCTAGGACTTTTCGATCTAAGTGAATGAGGTGCTTATGTTATTTGGGAAGCATGAATAGCTTGGTGTAGTCAGAGTCTCAACTCTCTCTTTCCGCCCAGTTAGAACCCCGCGATCATGGAGCCAAACCAGCCTCAATAGCGGTAAGCATAATGGATACCTAAAAATGTTAAAAGTGGGCGGGATCAGATAATCCCTACTTGGGTCTGTCCCTTCCTTAAGGGTGTTTTTCCCACAATATGCACACACATATGCTACACGTAATAATCATGCTTCTAGATGCAAGGCGGAATATTAACACACTAGCATGCCCCTAAGATCAAGTGCATAATAATAATAATAATAAGGCCTTATCACAGAATACCAAGTGGTATATCCCTCTCTTACCGCCAACCCCCTTCCCGATAGGGTGAAGACTGGCCTGTTCATGAATGTGTTCCATTCCATTATAATCGAATCAGCCCGCAGGCCCGACCCGTAATCATATATAAAGCCCGCAGGCAAATCTCGTAATCATGCTCATAATATAACTAAAGGTGGTACCATATGACTCGAATGACTCAGGACGAGACCCGATGAGACTAGGTTGTCCAATGACCTTAGCAAAGACTCTAGATACTTCACATAACGGTTGTTCTGTTTACATATGTATAAAGAAATAGAATGCTCAACGGTCAATGCAACCAAGCACGGTACTACATGGTATGCTGATTATGAATGCAAGCACCTAGTATATCATGCACACATAGCAGGGTTCTATTCGATCTGAGTAAGCTCCGTAGAGACTTACCTGGCGGTGTAGAACAACATTGTAGTAATCACACATTTAAAGTCACCTAGTAGTCATAATGGAAGTATAAGTCTATCTATTTAAACATACAAACATACACGATTTCATCACATATCGAAAGTCTCTTCATCACATTCCATATCATCATCGTCATTCAACTCACCTCACGTTTCATCGCAAGGTCTCAATATAACTCTTTAAGTACCATCTCAACTCATATCATCTCACAAATCATATAACACGTACAATCGCATCATATCTCATATAACATCACATCATGCCTCTTAATCATTATCATCACATAACATCATGCTTTCATTTATATCAGCGCATCATAATTTCATTTTTAAGGACACATATCAACATTTCACCTCATAATTCATATTAACAATTATAACACATCACAACATGCTTATCAGATCAATATCTCATCAAAGATCATATATCATATCATATCATGGCAATATCGGCATACTATTATGTTCACACAAGTCATCAAATTTATTAATCAAGTCAAACCAAGTAGGAAATCACCGAGCTCCCGAAACTCTCTAAATCTCATGTTAGGTCAAATGATTATTCAAATAATTCTCTTAAATTATACTCAGCCCAAAATCCATTTATTAAATCAATTTTCGACCTTTGAAAATATTCGTCAAATTCGTTTTTCGATTTAAGTTCGATAATATATTTTAAATCCCCATATTTTATAAGGCCACAATATATATATATATATATATATATATATATATATATATATATATATATATATACCCTTAATATAATAATTTATCAAAGTTAGGATTTAATTATTTTGTTTTATAAAGTCCGCCTCTTTTTATTCAAGCTACAAAACTTGCCCCTTTGCTAAATTACAAAACCGGCCCTTTATTCATTTAACTAAAATCGGATTCCAAAAAAAACCCACTTCCCTTCTCTTGTTAAAATAGATCCGGCCCAAGATAGCACAGCCCAACCCAAGATTCTTTTTTTTTTTATTTCCAAAACCTGAAGCCCGAAGTCAGGAAAAAAAGGAGGGTGGACCCTTAGTGCTGATGTGGACACGGGCCCCGTAGTCATCCTCTTCCTCGGCTTCATTCTCCGTCCCCTGTTCGAAGCGGCTGGCGGGATCAATCTCTCTGCCGCTCTCCTCCCTCATTCGTTCTTCCCCGCCTGGCTCGTCTCGAGCTTCTTTGGCTCACTCCTTCTTTCATGCCCTCGCCCTTAGTGCTGAGGTGCATCTTTATGAAGTTTCAGAGTGCAAAGAGAGGAGAATCCTTACCGAACATAGGATGGGAAAAATGGGGGAGGAGGAATGGAGTGGGCGGCGTCAGCTCTTTTGGTGGCTCCTGGGGCTGCTGGCTGCGCTGGCTCATCGTGGGCTCCGAGGAGATGTAGTGGGTGCTGCTGACTCGTGGTAGAAGGAGGAAAGACAAGGGAGGTCGAGTTATTGGTGTTCTCGGCAAAATAGAGGAGGTGTGTGAAAGCTGCGATTTTCAGCGGTAGTCGGCGATGGTGGCTTAGGGGGGGATGGGGGGTGGCCGATGGTGGAGGCTGAAGACGATGACTGATGGTGAAGGGGTGTAGGTGTGGTGGTGATGGAGGCTAGCCCAAAGAAGGGACTTTTGGAGCTTAAAGCTCTCGGTAACAGTGAGATGAAGAGGAGGCTTATGGTGTGTTTGGTTTAGGGGTTTGTGTGGGTATAGAAATGGGTCAAAGATCTGATTTTTTTTTAAGGTGATAAGATGTTTGTTTGCTATGAAAGGGGGAATCAAGGAAGAAAGGGAGTGGAGGAATGGATGAGTATTATCCAAAGGAGGAGATTGAAATTGGTCAAGATGGGAAATTGGTCTTCCGAATACCGCTCTCTCGATCAATTCGATTTTTAAAACTGAAAGAATATCGTTATCCAGAGGAATTTTTTGAATCCCGAGATGAAAAGATGGAATCGATCTTCAAAAGCTCGAAATTGGGTCGGAATTCGCTTTAAGGGTTTCGAGTTCGATTTATTAAACTGAGGACGAGTTTTCCTCGAAATATCCGATTTACGCCCGTTTTTAAATTCTTCTATCCGAAATCAAAATTTGAAAACCCAAGCCTTTACATCATCTACCTCTAAAAACAAGTCTCGTCCCCGAGACAAAAACCATTTCAAAGCAAGGGGATGAAGTTTGAAATACGTGAATCCAAAGATTATCTTCCAATGATCCCGTAAGCACCTCATAAGTTCCCCTATGAGATCCTCACAGTATCTTCGTCGTGATCATAATATCCCTAATAGGTCGTATCAAGAATATGATATGGGCCCCTACCACATCCTTACTCTGACTTCTCGGCCATATTATAACTCGAAAAGCATCTTAGCGTCTCCACTAGGTCTTAGCAAGCAATCTACAAGTGCCCCTATAAAATGCTTGTATCAACTTCGTGGGGCGTTATAATGTAGCTCGGGTCGGGGAAAGTTTAAAAAGGGTTCCTCACTTTGAAAAAGATCGGTCTCAAAATCGTTGAAATTCTCGGTCGCGTTGGCCTTTTAAAACTCTAGTTAGTCCTTTTTAGTACTGTTAAAATCTTTCAAATCCGACGTTAGTCAAGCAATTTCAAGACTCAAGAGGTGGAATCATCCACCTCTAAGGGCTAATCCCCGGTTCCAGATCATAATCAAGTTTAGAAAGTTAGATCCTACCAGGTTTCATGAGTTCAAAACTCAAGGCGTCATATAGTATAATAATTCATGCAACACATTCCTAAGTCAATCACATACATTAAACACTTCTAGAATAACATCACACATCAGTAGGGCTCATAAGTTGCACGTCATGCTAACCGGATAATCACATAACATCCTACTCGTACTAACTGTCAAGAATAAACACTTCAGAGTCATACAAGAATCGTCACATATCGACATTATATCGGGGATCCAGAAGTCACTAATACTAACACATCAACCTAACACCTAGTAACGTATAAGAGGTCATCATATCATATAATTATTCATGTCAGGAATCCTCATTTCATCACAAAGACAACATATATCATAGCTGACTCTATCATATCATCACCTAGCAATGGGTCACATCATCAAGGAAACCTGCATATAGCTACCAACCATAACAGAACACAACCATCACTCATCCATCATCACTCTCAAGTCAAGATCAAACTCATCTAGGTCTACTAACTCGAACCTGATAATAGTCCTAAGTACCATTGCATCTTGTTTATTCTATATCCCACTCATAGATGATCTCTTTAGCCTCATACACCCGTAATCAAAGCCTAAGTCCTAAACCAATTACTAGATATTTTAACTCTTAGGTCATCAAGTCGTCTAAGGATCAATCATCTATCACGACTCCCTATTAAGTACATCCTCATCCTAGGTGTTTCCTACCAATTTCATCCATTTCTCGTACGTCCTTCAAATTCCGTCCGGCCATTATCCCTTAAAAGAATCCCAAGTCACCTCAATATTCAAATCTTACTTTCGATTCCACTAAGCCTTCCCAATAATAATCCACCTCTAAAGATCAAACTCTTACTGCTACCCTCATCATCAACATCATACTATGTCCTCAATATTCAACAGAAGATTCATTTTCCTAACGGGTTACATATCCCAACACAACACAAGTACCTCACCTCGATAGAAATACTCGACCGCCTACTCTCGATAATTTCTACTCCATAGAACCTTCTACTCCTAACTCATAACCACACATCATAAGATCCCGCATCGATCCCAAAACTCACAATCACATTCTACCCAACTAACTCACAAGGACACAATTAATTTGAACTGCATCGCTCCATATCCCAATAAGATAATAGCAATCTACCTCATTCATTGCACCAAATCACCATTTTGAACCTCACTATAACCTTAACCAATCGCGACTCTCAAGTTGTCCTACTCTAGTTTCTCATTTCCACATATTCCTAATTGCCCCAATTTACAATTCCCCAAACCTCAACGTCTTTCCGCTTAAAGCCTTTACTTACCAATCTTGATCATTCCACAATTTCCTATGTCATCCTCACCCAATTACACAAGTCTCGCAATTTAACCAATCTTCTAAAATTCTTCGCCCTATAGTATTCCCAATATCTTCCATTTTGCCTAGTTTCCTAATTCATTCCTCAAAATCTTCTTATTTCGAACCTCAAACAATTAGCCCTACGAGCAACCTCAATGACATTCTCACTTAGCTACCATCACTTTTCCTCGAAGGTTCATCTTCCATTTGTTAATACCCCATGGCCCAAGATAATTCCTACACATCAATTTCGGTTTCCTTCCCTATGCTAGAATCCTCTAATACCGCATCTACCGATCTTCTACTCATAACTCTACCAAACATCCCTAATGTTAACGGAATAAAACCCCAAGCGTACATTCTGCAACCAAATTCCCAATATACACAATTTTCTCAAGCGCCCTATACTTCTTACCCTAACGATTCCCAACTCATTTCTTTCCAAAGTCTTTCCCAATCACAACACCTACAATCTAATCCCAAATTCTATAAATCCTCAAGCATTCCTTATGTACTCCAAATCTCATTACCATTCGAAGCTAGTTTCCTCAACAACATCGTTACCATCCCTATTACAATAACCTATCTATCACCACATCCTCCCTATACGAATTCCTTGGTCAACACACCTAGTCTACCTATCATACAACCACTCTCTCAAAAACTTGCTATCCTAATCCTATACCTTACCTAAGGCCTAACTAGAGAGGTCATCACAAGGCCACTAACCACTATCTCCTACAAGTCCTAGAACTCACTCGGTCTCATCTAAGCTAACATCGCCTCCCTACATCTTTATCTCGCACTATCATCGATCAATCCTACAACTCAAGCCCTCTCACCACTCTCCGATCATTCTACCCAAGGTCCTGAGTCCACATAATCAAGTAGAAACCAAACATAGAAGTCATCACATATATCCTACGACATGCTTAATAACACCCTATATCTATAGCATCATCAGTACATCGTCGATCATATCACACAACTCAAGGTATCCGTATACTCAATAATATTGTGAATCATTATACATATAGACATAATCTAGTCAAATCATCAAGTTGCATCATGCTAACGACCACAGCAAGGATAATATCATATCAACATCATAATGGTTCATCATCCCGCACTAATAGAGTCTATCATCTATCATATCATATCACCAAATCATGGTCCCACATTTGAAATTCACATTTTATAGGCAAAACATTTAGACAGTATTTGCTAACTCAAAGTATCAACACGTTATGCCATCATTGCATATCAGTTTACCAAGGCATCGAAGCAATATTTACTACCATCCCAGCCTATCAATGGCAGCACATCGGAATTCATTATCATGTCAGTTCTAGAACTATCGCACAGGGCTCCAAGTCAACAGAGATAGGGGAATGAAAAGGGAAGACAATCCGGATTCCTAATGGACCCAAACATAGACCCATGTTAAAGACGACGAGACTAGCGACAAGGTTCCAACCCAAGAATGATAATGATGCCCTTATGGAAGTCTATGAGGTTATAATTGCGGAAAGAAAACATGTATTCGTCATGGAGCATATTAGCCATATTAATTCACACTAGCAGGTTCCTATCCCAGGGACAAACGACATATGCATTCATCCATGTACATATAATCAATTTCTACATGGAGTGCATACAAGAGAAACTAGCAACCTATCATCTCATGTAATAGTCATGCTTGGCACATAATCATGCAAGATACGAGGTCATGCAGAGCTGAATAAGCATCACATGTATTTCATATATGAACAATTGCACGAGCATGGTATACAAATAAATAGGTATGATCAACTATAAGCATGACGAGATATGCACCAAAGCATGAATACAATCAAGGTAATCCAAATAGGTCCAACCTAACATTCATGTGTCATGTGCATACGAAGTCATGGTGTGTGATCATGTAAAGTATCAGGTCATATATTCATGCAAGCACGAGAGGATGTCACAGAAGGCATGATAAGCATTGAGCGCATCATCAACTAATTAATCATGCTAAGGAGATCATTTCACGGCACAATGTATACCGAAAAGAGCTGACCACACTATCATGAACCTAAGTCAAGGAAGGGCAACAATCACGCGGATTCATAACATGGGACAAATACTCTCAATCAATCGTTATCATATCAATTGCAACAAGCCAAGTAGATCAGGTTGGAACTTCATAGGATAGTGACAAAATTGTAGCAAGGTATAACACGAGACCTAAGCAATGTGGCTAAGCATGGATATAATGGCATATGTAGTTTCTCACTAATGATCATTCATAAGGTTCATGTCAAGAATGTACATAATATCACATCAAGTCATGCAATTCTAGAAAAGCTACCATTATAATAAAACAGAAATCCCTAAGGGCAATCATCGACTCATCCCAACCGACTCATCACCCCATTTCCCGTGGGAATCTAGTGTGTCTTAACATGGTAAGGAGAGAGGTTATTCACTATACTTTCCGAAAGAGGATGGTAGAGTTCGTGTTTAGACTCTTGTGGCAAGAAGACACGGTTCAACCATTTCAAAAATCGAGAAGGACAACTCCCTAAGGAAACTCACTCTCTAGAATCAAAATCACGCCAACACTCATTTCCCATCACACACTCACCTAACCTTGTATCCGATTACAACTTCCGACGCAATCAGCTTATCATCAGGCAAAAGAGCTCGATATGAACATCAAGGTTTGGGACATGGAATAGAAATCAGAACAAGAGGGAGTGGATACTCTTTAACCTAATCAACACACTTAGACACTTTTGTGGGATGGACGATGGAATGTTAGGAGTCATCAAGGAGGATTGGACAATGGAAAGGACTGTTCCACTGAACTGGAAATCCGACTACATAAGCATGAGGTTTCTCCAGCTATCCCATTTGCACAAACATTCAACACATGTTTCCCAGTCTGGAGATACCAATCAAACTTCTAGCCTAAGCATACAACACTCAACACAGAACTAGTCAACGAGGCAAACATGATCCCTTTCGAATTTTATAAAAGCACAGAGACGATCTATGCCGTCCTTCGAGGGATGGCTGATCGGAGGGGCAAATACCTCACGGCCTCCTAACCCATGCTACTCCAAACCTCGGGCTCCTTGGAGTCTTTGAAACCCGTTTGTAAAAGAAAGCTAGTATTTTGTCTACCATTCCCCGAATTTTATATCCATAAGGGATGTCTACCGCTTGGGTCTCTACCCACGAGTTCGATCCTAAAGGCCGGTTAGTCTAGGGTTAGGTCCAATTAAATTCATTTTTCCCATTGAAAACATTTTGCAAAACCATTTGAAATCCTTGAGCCATTTTCAAAACCACCTCAACCTATCATACTCGGATTGCAAAACCTGGCTCTGAAACCAACTTTGTAATGGCCCGGGATTATGATTCCTGGGTTATGTTCCGAGGGATGAAACCCCTCGATGGGATCTTGCACGCCGAGTACAGGTTGAAGGTTTGAAACCAGCAATTGCGCTTTGAAAGTGGGATTTCACACCCAAAAACCGAGAGGGACCCTTGGAATCCCCGGGGTAAGTCCCATGTACCTTCCCTATGGCCTAAGTCGTAAAACCATTTATCATACAACCAGTCAAGTTTCCAAAATCATACATAAGGTTGCCACGGCAGAGCCGGGTTAAAACATTATCCAAATACGTAAATCCAAACCGTTATTAATTTAGTGTTGTCAGAGTCTCAACTCTCTCTTTCCACCCAGTTAGAACCCTGTGGTCATGGAGCCAAACCAGCCTCAATAGTGGTAAGGATAATGGATACCTAAAAATGTTAATAGTGGGCGGGATCAGATGATGCCCACTTGGGTATGTCCCTTCCTTAAGGGTGTTGTTCCCACAATATGCACACACATATGCTATACCTAATAATCATGCCTCTAGATGCAAGGTGGAATATTAACATACTAGCATGCCCCTAATATCAAGTGCATAATAATAATAATAAGGCCTTTTCACAGAATACCAAGTGGTATATCGCTCTCCTACCTCTACCCCCCTTCCCGATAGGGCGAAGACTGACCTGTTCGTGAATGCATTCCATTCCATTATAATCGAATCGGCCCGCAGGCCCGAACCATAATCATATATAAAGCCCGCATGCAAATCTTGTAATCATGCTCATAATATAACTAAAGGTGGTGCCATATGACTCGAATGACTCAGGACGAGATCCGATGAGACTGGGCCATCCTATGACCCTAGCAAAGACTCTAGATACTTCACAGATAACAGCCGTTCTATTTACATACACATAAAGAAATAGAATGCTCAACGGACAATGCAACCTAGCATGGTACTACATGGCATGCTGATCATGAATGCAAGCACCTAGTATATCATGCACACAAAGCAGGGTTCTATTCGATCTGAGTAAGCTCTGTAGAGACTTACCTGGCGGTGCAGAACATCATTGTAGCAATCACACATTTAAAGTCACCTAGTATTCATAATAGAAGTATATCGAAAGTCATCATTGTAGCAATCACACATTTAAACACACACGATTTCATCACATATCGAAAGTCTCATCATCACATTCCATATCAGCATCGTCATTCAACTCACCTCATATTTCATCGCAAGGTCTCAATATAACTCCTTAAGTACCATCATAACTCATATCATCTCACAAATCATATAACACGTACCATCGCATCATATCTCATATAACATCACATCATGCCTATTAATCATTATCATATAATATAACATCATGCTTTCATTTATATAAGTGCATCATAATTTCATTTTTAAGGTCACATATCAACATTTCACCTCATAATTCATATTAACAATTATAACACTATGCTTATCAGATCAATATCTCATCAAAGATCATATATCCTATCATATCGTGGCAATATCGGCATACTATAATTTATGTTCACACAAGTCATCAAATTTATTCATCAAGTCAAACCAAGTAGGAAATCCCCGAGTTCTCGAAACTCTCTAAATCTCACGTTAGGACAAATCATTATTCAAATAATTCTCTTAAATTATACTCGGTCCAAAATCCATTTACCAAATCAATTTCCGACCTTTGAAAATAATCATCAAATTCGTTTTTCGATTTAAGTTCGATAATATATTTCAAATCCCCATATTTTATAAGGCCATAATATATATATATATATATATATATATATATATATATATTTAAATACCCTTAATATAATAATTTATCAATGTTAAGATTTAATTATTTTATTTTATAAATTCCGCACCTTTTTATTCAAGCTACAAAATTTTCCCCTTTGCTAAACTACAAAACCGGCCCTTTATTCATTTAACTAAAATCAGATTCCCAAAAAAAAAACCCTCTTCCCTTCTCTTGTTAAAATCGATCCGGCCTAAGATAGCACAGCCCAGCCCAAGATTCTTTTTTTTTTGTTTCCTAAACCTGAAGCCCGAAGTCAGTAAAAAAAAGGAGGGTGGACCCTCAGTGTTGATGTGGATGCATGCCCCGCAGTCATCCTCTTCCTCGGCTTCATTCTCTGTCCCCTGTTCGAAGCGGCCGACGGCATCAATCTGTCTGCCGCTCTCCTCCCTCACTCGTTCTTCCCCGCCTGTCTCGTTTCGAGCTTCTTTGGCTTGCTCCTCCTCTCACGCACTAGCCCACTATCTCTCCGATCTGCTCTCGAGCTCGCCGCTCTTACGCCACTCGTGCTCTCGCTCTCCGATCTCCTCTCGAGCTCGCCGCTCTCACCCTCCCCTCCTAGTTAGCTCAACGATAAGGAAGAAACACATAAGAATTCGAAACAGCACACACAAGGAAGGGAAAGTAAAGGGTCGAGGCTCACCGAGAGGTTTGTGCGTGACGGGTTTGTCGGAGGGCTTCGGAGCCCGATTCGGCTCGCCAGGGGCTCAAGCTTCTCCCGCTTGGCCTGATTCAAAGGTCGAAGGCTTAAAGGTGCATCTTTATGAAGTTTCAGAGTGGAAAGAGAGGAGAATCCTTACCGAAATTAAGACAGGGGAAATGGGGGAGGAGGAATGGAGCTGGCGGCGTCGATTCTTCTGGTGGCTCCTGTGGCAGCTGGCTGCGCTGGCTCGTCGTGGGCTTCAAGGAGATGTAGTGGGTTCTGTTTACTCGTGGTATAAGGAGGAAGAACAAGGGAGGTCGAGTTGTTGGTGTTCTCGGCAAAACAGAGGAGGTTGGTGAAAGCTGCGATTTTCAGTGGTGGTCGGCGACGGTGGCTGGGTGGGGTGGCTGATGGTGGAGGCTGAGGAAGATGACTGGTGGTGGAGGGGGTGTAGGTGTAGTGGTGATGAAGGCTAGCCCAATGGAGGGGCTTTTTGAGCTTAAAGCTCCCGACAACAGTGAAATGAAGAAGAGGCTTATGGTGTGTTTGGTTTAGGGGCTTGTGTGGGTATAGAAATGGGTCAAAGATCTGATTTTTTTATGGAGATAAGATGTTTGTTTGCTATGAAAGGGGGAATCAAGGAAGAAGGGGAGTGGAGGAATGGATGAGTATTGTCCAAAGGAGGAGATTGAAATTGGTCAAGATGGGGACCAATGGTAGAGGTTTAGATAAGAGTGGGTGAAAGAAGGCGGAAATGGTGGTCCCGAGTCAGAAATTTAAATTTCCAATGATTGTTCTTCCGAATTCTGCTCTCTCGGTCAATTCAACTTTTAAAATTGAAAGAATATCATTATCCAGATGAATTTTTCGAATCCCGAGATGAAAAGACAGAATCGATCTTCAAAAGCTCAAAATTGGGTCAGAATTCGCTTTATGGGTTTCAAGTTCGATTTATTAAATTGAGGACGAGTTTTTCTTGAAATATTCGATTTATGCTCGTTTTTAAATTCTTTTATCCAAAATCAAAATTTGAAAACCCGAGCCTTTACATGAATTAGATTGTTAATGGAAACCTTGGTTGATTTTGCATGTAATAGAGGTTTTGATGAGGATTTGGGATTTTAGACTTAGCTTGTGATTCTTGGAGAGTAATAGATTCAGATATTTAGCTTAATTGGTTAGTTGGAAAGTTGGAATTGTAAGCTTGAGATCTTGTGTAAGCAGATTTTGGAGAACTCGTTGACTTGAGCTTTGAGGTGTATATTTGATGAATTTGGACTAGGCTTTGACTTGTGGTCTTTTATGAAAGGAATTGAAGAGGACGTCTATGGGTTTTAGCTGCAAGAGGAACGAGAGGCGCCTGTACTTGAGAATTTTAGCATAAATTGTGTTTGGTAGACCTAGCTGAGGCTTGCTTTTGACTTCGGGAGCTCGATGTTGGTGTGTGTGTATGTTGGTTCATTGATATATTGATATACGGTGATAGGATATGATTAACCATTATATGTTAATATATTTCCATTGTGTGGAGATGAAATTCATGTTATGACGGATTCTGTTATGTGACATGTGATACGATGACCTTCTGATATGTTGCTATGTGATAATATGATATGTCGATAATGGAGCCTTGATATGATGGTAGACCCTGATATTGATAAACTTTGATGGTTGACCTAATTACGCATTTATATGAATTTCTGAGCTTTATGAATTGTTGAACATGACATTAGCATATTGACTAGATAGAATGGAATGACTTGACTTGAGAACGGAACCTAGCAAGAGAATATAGGATTAGCCCTTAGAGGTAGATGTTGTTCTTGAAATATGATTGACTAACATAGGGAGAATTGACTGGGATTAAAAATGATTTTAGTCTTGAGGACGAGACTTATTTTTAGAGGTGGATGATGTAAAGACCTTGATTTTTAAAAATAATTTTTAAATAATAATTTATTCAAATAAATTTAAGTCGGAAAATTCAGATATTTTGAAAATTCTCGTCCTCAATATAATAATCCTATTTTAAAATCCTTAAAGCGGCTTCCGACCCAATTTTGAACTTTTGGAGATAAATTTCATCTTTTCGCCTCGGGATTCGAAATTAACTTCGGATGTCGATATGCTCGTATTTTTTAAACCTTCTTTTGATAGAGTCGGAATAAGATCGAGCGAACGGGTTTCGGGATTCGAATTTTGGGTATTTGAATTATATTTTTGGGGAACCACATTGTCTCGTTCTTTCTCTCTCTCATCTTTGTCTTCTACCTCCTCCAGCTCATAGTCTCTCTTTCTCTTCCTCACACCCGATTTTGGCAGTTCACACTGGTCCCCCCCCCCCCCCCTTACTTTATATTGGAACCAAACACAGCCTCACTGACATACACACCCACACCTCCTCTTCCCACCACCCTTGTTTTCCTCTTTTTAGGAAGCACCAACAACCCTCTCCCTACCCTCTTTCTCTCCTCTGTTCTCTTTCTTTCAATTACCCACAAATGGCCAAGCTTCCCAGCTCTCACCGAGCCCTTTTTGTCCCCCTGTGCTGCATCTCCAAGCACCTCCACCACCTTCCTTGTTCGTCTTCGAACCTTCCCCAAACACGCACTCTCCACTCCCTCCATTTTAGGATTCCAACACCCAAGGACCTCATCTCCTTCCCTTGTCGCCGAGCACCTGAGCACCAGCACCTCACCCCCGTTGTTGTTCATTGAACAGTAGCCACTCCTCCTCTCTCTGATGACCAAGGACGACGGAGTCCAGCCACCAGGAGCCACCCCAAAGCCGTGACACCTCCAATCTATCCTCTTCCCCTACTTCTGCGTGAAAAAGGTCGGTAAACCTCGATCCTTCCATTTTTCGATGCAAAAAACCCTAAAGGTGGACCATTATTTACTTCTCTCCTGTCCTAGGCCCAACACGGAGAGCTATCGCCGTCAACAAGGCCGAATCAAGCTCGACGCCTCCTTTTCCAGCGAGCGCTTCAACCTCGGTGAGCACTCCTTCTTCTTCCCTTTCTTGTCCTTTCTATAGTTCTTGCTGTCGGGTTGGGTGATCTGAACTAGGCTACCAACAAGCCTCTCCTTTCTCCTTCGTTTTCTCTTCCAGATTTTTGAGCAGTGGGTTGATGGGGGAGACGATGAGCAGTGAAAAAGAGGTTGGTTTTCTGTTTTATTTAGTGGTCCGGTTCACCATTTATTTAATTAAAAAAGGGTTGTTTTCGTTGGTTCCTTTTAAAACACAAAATCAGATTTTGGTGTTGAGTATTGGGTCGGGATTAAAAATCCGATTTGGGCCTTTTTCATCAAAAATCTGATTTTGGTTAAATGGGATCCGAATTTTAAATAGGTTTTGGGCCTATTCTTTGGGATAAGAATGTTGAGTTTTAAAATAGATTTTAAAGCCTTAAATATATTTTATGTAAATATTATATAAATGGAATATAACATATTATATAGTATTATTGTTGAGATTTAAAAATATAATATTATGGGACTTGGATTAGAAAAAGGAATTTGGAAAAGGTTTTAAAAGTTGGAAATGAAATTAATAAAATTAAAAGAAGGATTTTTGGAAATGCCCTAAACTTATCCGATTTGTTTTCATAAAATAATAAAAGAAGTTGATGTAAAAAGTAATGTTTTGTAAATGGATTTTGGGTTAAGTATAATTTGAGAAAGTGTTTTGAATAAAGATTCGATCTAACTTAAGATTAAAGAGTTTTGGGAAATCTTGGGATATTGACTTACTTGTCTGACTTGTAAATGTATAAATTATGATATGTGATATTGTTATAATGTGTTATATATTGATTAGGAGATAAGTATAAGATAATGATGTGTTGTTATGTATAAGATAATGATGAGATAAGATATTGATACATATCAATTATGAGATACAGTCGATATCGACTAAAGTTCAGTCGATTTCCAGTCAACTTCGTGCAAAACAGACAAAACAGCCGACGTCGAGTGGAACACTTGATATCAAGTCAGTCAATCGATATCGACTGCAACAGTCGAAATCGAGTCTTCAACAGAAAGCTTAAAACGTAACCAATTTGTCGAAAAAGTGTCCGAAGAATATGAGAATGATCTAGGAAAGACGAACAGAATAAAATCGCAGATTTGTATAAAACTCAATAAACTAAAAAACTCCAAGATCGGGGATCTCATGCCACAACGATAACCATACAAACCTATGCAAAATTCATGAAAGATTATGCATTTTCATCAAATAACTTTCGGTATTAACAATTAGGTAAATTAGAGGCTCTCGCATAAACCCTAAGTGTTACTATCCCAATTTCATAATGAATCCAAATTCACAATAAGATTGCTTTCGCTTCAATAATGCAAATAAGGATCGCCTATTACTTTCGTAGAAGAATCATGCATATAGGATAGAAGACGAAATTGCATAAAAATCATACCTTTGATGCATAAACTTACATGGCTACCGTCGGGCTCACCCCGACCCTAAAAGTAAGGGAAATACTCGCGCTTCATAGCCATAGACATCATCGTAATCATTGGAAAATAACAAACTTGAATTGAAATTGCAAACGTCGAAAGTACAATCGATGGAGAAAATGCCAATCCCTCTATGCTCTCTCTCTTGGACCTCTCTCTCTCTCTAACTATTCCTAGACTGAATTGAAAACGTTTTTCTTGGATTCGATGATAAAAACTCAGCCCTAATGGCTCTAATTATAGATTTCCAACCTTGCTATCCAAGGAAAGGAAAATCTATCTTATTCCTAAGATAAAACTTACTAAAGTAAATAAATAAAATCTCTTTAGGTAAATATGGAATTCACCATAAAGGATATAAAGTCTCATAATAAGAAAAAAGATTCCCGACTTAGTGTAGAAGCAATTTGTCTCGGATAAGATTTCATCAAATTGTCGGATCTTCTGCAGCTTCAGTCGATATCGAGTAAGGTCACTCGATATCGACTCATCATCTTTGTTTCGAATCAGCTTCACTCGATCTCGGCTCTTCACTCAATCTCCTTTACTCGATATCGAGTGGCTTTAGTCGATATCGACTTGTTTACATCGAGTAGAGTGATTCTCTTCCTGGCTCGATTTCTGGTCATCAGCTTCACTTGATGTCGAGTCACTTAGTCGATTTTGAATCCTCAGTAGACTTCGAGTGATTTTCTAGCTTCTCTTCTCTTCTCCAAATCGCTCTGATTTTGCCTAAATTTTTGCGAAATAACACAAGAACTAGTGTAGACCTCCATAATTGGCAAATAAACATAAACTACACAAATATTATGCTTTCCCAACCAATATGCATGAAAATATAGAAATAAATCGAAGTAAAAGTAATTGAAAAACATGGAAAATTGAGCGGATGTCAACACCCCATACTTAAGCTTGCTTGTCCTAAAGCAATACTTTTAGCGGTCATTCAGGAGAAGAAACTAAACCCTCAACATCATAGATTTATTGTCATATGTCCCTACAATCAATTTTCATCCTCGAAAAGGTACTAATGTAAACAAATCCATACTTGTGAATAAAAGCAACTTCAGACGCACAAAAGGAGGGTTATGCATAAAACAATTTCATGCGACAAAACATTAATAATCAAGAGGACTTTTATGCAAGCTCATAGAGAAGTAGATTGGTAAAAGCTAAAGGTGGGCAAATTTTTGGCCATGTGGTGTTAAATTTGGGGAAATAAACTTTCTTTCCAAACTTCCATAGCACATTCCTTCTTCATAATATTTCTCATCTTTCGCTCTTTGCTCAATGCTTTTTTTATAATGCTTTTACCTCACTAACCTTAGCACTGCCTTCTCGCGAGTCACAAACATGGGTGTCATGAATGGCCACGGATACTTAGTACTTCGGACTCCTCACCTTGGTGTCCCATCTCGCTGAACTAACATCTCAACGAGCAGGGTCGATCTACCTGGAGGTGATCAGATTTTTTCTCGCTCATTAAATTTTCCATAATTCAAATTTTCTTTCATCCTACCAACAACTTCAATAATAATATGCACAAACTCCATATATAAACTCGAAATATGACATCCATTCTCAACATAATCTTCGGATATGGTATAAGGTATAAAAATGGGCAATATGTAATGTATGTGGAGCAATAATAATGTAAGGCTCATGTATGGCTTGCATAATGCAAATATGCATAGGTAAGGCTAGGATATTAAATTGAGCACATGTATGGAAAATATAAAGTCCTCCATCCTCTTATTTTGCACATGTCAAAAGCAACTTCAGATTTTACCTCCTTTCGTGGTTTTCTCTAAAAATCGCACTTCATTGTGACTTCCCTTTACTAGGCAATTTCATGTTATATCTCTAATGAATATACTTTTGCATCGTCGAGTTCTATTAAACTTCCATGACACTTATCAAAATATTTTCAAAATTTTCAATGGGGGTGATTTTTTAGACTTTATTTTTTAGACTTTGGACAATAAACATGATGCATATAGATAGATACATATGTCCAAAGTAACCATGTATAATGCAATTGGAGAAGTATGCATAAATATGAAAAAAAAAAATGTGAAATATGCGCAAAAATAATTAAAATATGCAAGTAAGCATTTCCCCCACTCCATACCTAAAGATTACAGTGTCCTCACTGTATATAAGAACTAGGGTTAAGAAAGAAACTTAATAGAAATTAGCGCAAATCACAAAAATCAGGTGTCGAAGACGTCTACAGGGTCAGTCGATATCGAATGATCCAGTCGATATCGACTGATATCACTCAATTCCTAGTGAGGTTAAGCTTCAGGGTGATCCTCAGTCGATCACAGCTTCTCCAAATCGACATGCGCAATCGATATCGAGTTATAGACTCGATATCGAGTCACCGTTTTGCAGCTTCTTGCTCCTAAAATTCGTTAGACAATAAAACAAAAAGCCAAAACAAAACATAAAGTCTCAAAACTAAACCAAAAAATATCCAAACCCTAAAAACTATTTGTCTCATTACAAGCTCTAGACTTTGTAGTCGCTAGGAAAACTTCTTCTTTCATGGTCTTAAGGCAGCATCTGGAGAGCCCACGTAGCCTGGGCTTCAAATAGTACTCCGTTCTTATCTCACAGCTACATCCCGCCTGGATGGATCTTGTTCACTGTAAATGGACCCATCTTCTTTGTTTTGAACATTCTCGAGAACCAATGATCTTTTGATTTGGAGACATACACCTTATCCCCTACTTCGTAGTTGCTTGGATCATCATTAGATATCCTACACAAACGCACATACCAAGGAAAACCTCTCCCATATATGGACAAGTCATTTATTGAAATTGGGGAAGAGGGATCCATACCTCGGCTTACCTTTGCGGAGCTTTCCTTTTCCTTCTGAGGATCCAGTTGATATCGAGTAAGGTCACTCGATATCGAGTCATTATCTACTCCTGGTGATTCACTCGATAATGGAGAAGTCGACTCGACCTGATCGACTCGACATCGACTCATTTTACTCGATATCGAGTGCCTCCCTTCAGCTTTTGACTCAGTCGATGTCGACTTTAAATTTTGGTCAATTTCGTGTGGTTCACTCGATTTCAAGTGGTGTGATCCGACATCGACCCCATACTTAAGACCTGGCACATCATCTGAAAAATTGTCAATCGATATCAACATAAATCGACTTAACTAGGCCGAGATCGAGTGGTACTTTAGTGTCTTTGTTCAAGATTGCCATGATTTCCTCCACTTGGGCTTCTATAGCCCACTTTTAAAACTCTTCGGGGGTCATAGTTCTTACCTTAGGTTCCCCGCAAACGATATAGATGCCCTTGTTTGATTTTACCTCCATAGGACCTTCATGCCTCTTTACCGTTTTGCTGAAGGAGTACTGTATGACTTCATCGCTTATGGTGAATGAGAGCAATCCTTTCCTTATGCTTATGTTCGCATCAACGGTTGCTAAGAAGGGCCTTCCTAAAATAATTAGACAAGCAGGGTCCTCTGCCATATCAACAACTAGAAAATCAGCAGGGACAAAGAATTTACCTACCTGAAGCGGCACATCATCTACTAGACCTGTTGGAATGACCACCGTGTTGTTCGCCATATAGAGTTTAGCATCCACGGGCTCTAGGGCACCAATCTTTACCTTTGACCATATTATTAGTGGCATAATGCTTACACTCGCCCCAAAATCACATAAAGCATTAAATCGGTGTTGACCTAAGCCTATAGTGATAGCGAACTTACCTGGGTCTAGCCGCTTCTCTGGTAGCTCCATCTTGCTGCATTCCTCTGCGATCTTAGCAATTGATCGCTTCTTTCCCGGTATGTCCTTGAGAAACCGTACATATGATGACATTTCATGAAGAGCTTCTGTGAATGGAATTGTAACATTTAGCCCTTGAAGCATCTTCACAAAGCGCTAGAATTTCTATTCCGCCGGGTCCTTTAAAGTTTTCTTTGGGAATGGCAGCGTCTTCTTCTTTACTGTTGCTAGAGTCGGGTCGATATCGAGTGGTGTTGAGTCGATATCGACCAAGTCGATTTCTAGTGATGCTCAGCTTCTGGTTTGACATCGAGTAAAGGGGACTCGATGTCGACTTTATCCCGGTCGATATTGACTAGGTGAGTCGATATCGAGTCACCTCCAGTGGCTTCTTCCTTCGCTTTTTGCTCGAGCGTTCGCAGCTGATGCCCACTCCATAAATTCTTGCCGCTATGTGACTAGTAGATTTGCCCTTAAGATTGGGCACAGCAGACCCCGGCAGTGATCCTAACGGTTTGGGAATTTAATTAGCCAATTGACCCATTTGAGTCTCCATGCTCTTCTTCCAAACGTCGATCTCCTCGAGCCTAGAGTTGACGCCGTGCAACTTGATGTGCGCGCAAATTGCCATATTTTCTATGCACATATAAGTCCATTTTATCATTCATTTGCATGCATATTAATGGGAAAACATGGGATTAGTGTAGTTTATGCTTAAATATCACATATATGGGTCTGCATGAGTTTCTATGTGATTTCGCAGAAAACAGGATAAAAATGGACAGATTTGGAAGAGCGGAAAAAGAACTCGAAGTCTTCTGAAGAGGTCGAAATCGACTGGGGACCTCGACATCGAGTACAGCAGAGACATAGGAATCGAGCAAGAAGAGAATAGAGCATGTCGACACCAGAGAGGTCGATATCAACGTCTGAAGGTCGATATCGAGTGCCTAGATCGAGCTAAAAGATAGAAGTCGAGTGCTAATCCGAGTAGAAGAAGGAGAGCTCGAGATATAGTTTCACAGAGGTCGATATCGACGTGTGGAGGTCGATATCGATGTTGCTCAGCAAAAGAATCTGACTCAGATTTTGATAGAATTCTATCCGAAGCTTGCATGTCTATCCAAAAGTCGAGATTTCTTATCTTCAATGTCAGAGCTATCATATGAGCTGATTTACCATGGAATTTTTAGTTTTTACTTTATTTATGTTTTATCTTAGAGAATAAAGATAAAGTTTCGAGTCTTTGGATAGCAAAGTTCGATATCTATATCTAGAGGCCATTAGGGCTGAGTTTAATCATCAAGACACATCCAATTTCAGTTATTCAAACACATATACACGCAGAGAATTAGTAGAGAGAGAGAGAGAGGAGGTCGTGTGAGTTGGTGGAAGCGAGAGCGGAGATTTGGCTTGTTCGGTTGTAATCTTTCTTTCATAGCTTAATTCAAAGTAGTTTTCTTTCAATGATGATGATGAGTTGCATGATGAGAAGCGAGTAGTCAACCCACTTCTAGGGTCGGAGTGAGCCCGACGATAGCGATGTAGAGTAAGTGCATCAAAGGTATGACTTTTATGCGATTCCGTCTTCTATCCTATGCATGATTCCTTGCGAAAGTTAGGGAGATTCATTATTTGCATTATTGAAGTGAAAGCCACTCATATTGTGAACTTGGATTGCTCATGAATTGGATAGTGACTCTTAGGAACTATGTGAGAGCCTCTAATCACCTAAGTGTTGATAACGAAAGTTATTTGACGGAAAGGCATTAAATTTCATAACTTTAGCATCAAACTTGCATTGTTATCGTTGTGGCATGAAACCCCGACTTTGGAAGCTTTTTAATTAATTGAATTCATATAAAAGTTTAAGTTTTGATTTCTGATCATCCTTCTTTACCATTCTACGTTCTTCGGACACTTTTTCGACAATTGGTTACACAAAACAGTTTCTGTGACAAACATCGGAATCAAATGTAAAGGTCGATATCGAGGTCTAACGTCGATATCGAGGGATGTCTTGACGTCGACTTTGCTGTTTTTGTCTTCTGCAGGAACTCTACTGGAAATCGACCAGAACTGAGGTCAATATCGACCAAACACATCAATATCGAGTGTCTTCTGAGGTCGAAAGCTTGATCGTGATTACAACAAGGGAAGCGCTGACATACCTCCTCGTGGATTCGATCCTGAATTACCCTACCACTACATCGGGAGGGATTCTTGTATTATTTGTTTGGGACAGGGAGTTAGCATAGTTGTGAATTATATTTGAATATTTGAATCTACCTCCCGCATAAGCGAACAAATTGGCGCCATTGTCGGGGATGCAATCAATCGCCACCTAAGTTTTCTCTTGATCTTTTAGAGTTTATTTTGCAGGTTTATGCGATGTTCTAATCGCGGACCTATCTTGGAACCAATCAACGAGCCTGAATGTTTCTTTCATCTTTGCAACAAATCAATTCGCATCGTGGCTGACAACGAGACGCAGGCTGAGACCATAGAGCGATTGAGGAAGGAGATCGAGGACCACAATGCTACAATCACTGCTGAGAGGGCCGCCACTGCTGCAGGGCGAGCCCGTGCTGATAGGGAGGAGGATGCGCGTAGACAAGCCCAAAAGTGGCTCAATCAGTATCCACAAATGGCGATGCAATACATGCATCCACCGCTCCATGTTCCTGAATCCGCTATTTTAATTCCTCACTCCAATTATGAAATTAAAATTAACTTCCTTTATGAAATTAAAAGAAATACTTTTGAAGGAAGACCTAATGAATACCCCCTGCAACACATCTATACTTTTATGGATTTATGTGAAACAGTTGCTGATGGAGTAACTTTACAGTATGTGAGACTAAAATCTTTTCGATGGTCTTTGGCAGGGAAGGCATTACAATGGCTTGAGAGTTTGGCTCCACGCTCGCTGAGAACATGGGCGGAGATGAAGGATGCATTCCTGAATAAGTTCTTTCCACCTTCTAAAATGGCGATGCTGTGGCAAAGGATCACGACTTTCAAACAAAAGCCAGGTGAAACACTAGCACAGGCGTGGGAGCGATTTATGCACTTGCTGAGATCATGCCCGACGCATGGGCAACTTCCACATGTCATCCAGGAGATATTTTACAACGCCCTTGATGCGCCGAATAAGGAGAGGATCAATTCATATACCTCCTATCGCTACATTGAGCTTACAGCAACGGAGGCCTGGGAGACCATTGAGAGGCTCGTGAACTTTGATAACACCTATGGGGCAGATGCGGCCTATGATGCAAGGCCTGCCCCATCAATGCCAATATATGAGCCTCCAAGGGAGATAGATCCTGATGTGCGGCAACAATTCCACAACGATCAGACGCGCCACCTTCAAAAGCAAGTCACGTTCCTGAGCAACAATCAAACTTGTCAGGAATGTGGCTCAATAAGGCATAACACTAGTGCCTGTCCACATACTGAGCAAGTATCCATGGCGGAACAACATGAGGAAGCCAAGTGGACGAGAGGCTCCTATGGAGGGGGCAATCAACCATATTGAGGCGATCAAAGGTTCTATCAAAGGGATCCCTCCACCATATAGAGCACTAGGGCACCCTAAGCGGGAGACAAGGAAGGATGACCTGCAAATCATTATTGATGAGATGCAGAGGAACCATGCTGAGTTCAAACAAGCCAACAACTCCGTCCATACTTAGCTGCAGGGCATCAATTCTAGGCTTGGGGAGATCGACGTTTGGAAGCGCAACATGGAGACCCAAATGGGTCAATTGGCGGAGGCAATACCCAAAGCGTCAGGATCATTCCCTGGATCCATTGTGCCCAACCAAAAGGGAAAAACCACTGGACATATTGTGGCAGTAAACCTAAGGAGTGGGCATCAATTACAATCGCCCGAGAAAAAAGCGGAGGAAAAGGAGCCAGAACCGACGTCGATATCGACCCCCCTTGTCGATATCGACCAAGGTGACGTCGAAATCGACCTTCCAGTCGATGTCGACCCTGATGCGGCGTCACCACAGAAATCGACTCCTCTAGTCGATGTCGACCCTACTGATGTCGATGTCGACCTCACTACAGCCGCAGGGAAGAAGAAGGTGTTGCCATTCCCAACTAGAAAAGTGATTAAGGACCCAGCGGAAAAGAAGTTCCAGCGGTTCATGAAGATGCTTCAGGGACTTAATGTCTCTATACCATTTATAGAAGCACTTCATGAGATGCCATCCTATGTAAGGTTCCTTAAAGAAATCTTGGGTAAGAAGCGATCTCTTTCTGAGATCGCAGAGGAGTGCAACAGGTTGGAGCTACCACAAAAGCGGGCGGACCCATGTAAGTTTTCTATCGCTATAGGTTTAGGTCAATTCAAATTTATTGCTTTAGTTGACTTAGGCGCTAGCGTTAGCATGATGCCACTAACCATTTGGCACAAGGTAAAGATAGGTCCTCTGGAGCCCGTTGATGCAAGACTATACATGGCAAACAATACGGTAGTGATTCCAACTGGGATAGTAACAGATGTGCCAGTACAAGTAGGTAAATTTTTTGTCCCTGCTGATTTCTTAGTTATTGATATATCAGAGGACCCTGCTTGTCCCATTATTTTAGGTAGGCCATTCCTAGCAACCGTCGATGCCAACATTAGCGTGAAGAAAGGATTGCTCTCATTCACAATTAGTGACGAGGTGATAGAGTATGCCTTCAACAACACGGTGAAAAATCAAGGGCCAATGGAGATAAAAGCCATCAATGGTGTCTACATTGCATGTGGAGAAGCCAAAATAAGGAGTATGACACCGGAAGAGCTTGAGAAGAGGGCTATAGAAGCCCAAGTGGAGGAGGTTGTGGCAATCTTGAACGAAGGGGCCAAACAGAACATCGAAATCGACCCAAGTAAGTCGATATCGACTAATAATGTTCAAGATTTTATGTCAGGTCATAAGTATGGGGTCGATGGAGGAGAAAGAGGAACATCGAAATCGAGGTTTAAGGTCGATATCGACCATGCCTTAGTGACGAAATCGACCACCATTGAAGCTGAGAAGGGAGGAACAGAGACCTCGATATCGACCTCTGAGGGTTGAAATCGACCTGGTCATATCGAGCAGAAAAACTCCAAATCGACTGATCCTCCAGGAGTACAACAGACCTCGATATCGAGGAGTGAAGATCGATATCGACCTGAAACACAGACAGATAAGAAGGTAAGTCAAGGTACGGATTCCTCCTGTTCCATTACAATCAAAGATTTATCATTATTTGGAAGAGGTGTGCCTTGGCATGTGCGCTTATGTAGGGTATCCGATGATGATTCGAGCCAATATGAGATAGGAGACAAAGTCTATGTAGCCAAATCTAAGGACCATTGGTTTCCTACGAGATTTAAAGGTAAAAATTTGGGACCATTTACGGTGAATCAGATCCATCCCGGTGGAATGCAGCTGCATGAGAAGAAAGGAGTGATATTTGAGGCCCAAGCCACATGGGCTCTGCAGATGCCGCCTTGAGAAGTGCAAAGGAAGATGTCGGCCTAGCGACTTAAAAGTCTAGAGCATGTAACAAAGACTTAGTTTTGGTTTTAGACATTTTTTACTTTGGTTTGAGACACTTTATTATATTGCATTGTTTTGGTTTTATTTTTAACAAGTGCAGGAAAGAGAAAAGCACACAGAAAAGACATCGAAATCGATGTTAAAAATCGACATCGACCTTATGGTCGATTCAGATGGGCTTGTGGTCGAGGTTGAATCACCCTGAAGCTTGAGCCAGAAAACGATGAGAAACATCGATATCGATGTTCAAGGTCGATATCGACCATGCCTGCTATCTTCTTCGACTCCTGAAATTTGTGATGGTTTAGTAAGTTTTTCTTAACCCTAGTTCTAATACAGTGAGGACACTGTAGTTTTGAAGTATGGGGTGGGGGAAAGGCTTACTTACATATTTTAGCATTTTTTATAAGTCATTGCATATTTATATAGTTCATGCATATTACATAGTTAGTCATATTTATTTTAAGTTTTATATAAATTCGAAAAAAAAGACCCCCATAAAAAAAGACCCCCATCAAAAAAATTGAAAATAAAGAAAGAGTCATGGAAGTATAAAAAAGAGCTCTATGATGCAAAATTAGATTCATTAGAGATATAACAAAAAATTGCCTAGTTAAGGGAAATCCCAATGAAGTGCAAAAGGAAAAAATAAAGGAGATGAAAATTTTGAAGTTGCTTTTGACATGTGCATGATAAGATGATGGTGGACTTTTTATGAAAATTCCGTACAAGTGCTTACATATACAAGTTCATATCTTAGCCTTACCTATGCATATTTGCAAAAGTCACAAGCCATATATGAGCCTTATCATGATCATTATTGCTCCATGTGCATATATCATATTGCCCATTTTATACCTTATACCCTATCCGGGGAATATGTTGAGAATGGATGTCATCTTTTGGAGTTGTTATATGGAGTTGTGCAATATTATTGAAGTTGTTGGAAGGAATGAAAGAATTTATGAAATATGGAAAATTTAATGAGCGAAAAAAAATTCGATCGCCTCAGGAAATAAAGGTAGGTCGACCCTGCTCGTTGAGCTGTTAGTTCAGCGAGATGGGACAGAAGGTGAGGAGTCCGAAGTACTAAGTATCCGGGGCCATTCATGACACCCATGTTTGTGACTCGCGAGAAGTCAGTACTAAGGTTGGAGAGGTAAAAGCATTATATTGAAATAATTGAATAAAAGCATTGAGCAATGAGTGAAAGGTGACACATTATGAAGAAGGAATGTGGAATGTTTTGGAAAGAAAGTATGTTTCCCTAGATTTAACACCACATGGCTAGATATTAGCCCACCTTTAGCCTTTTACCAATCTACTTCTCACAAGCTTGCAAAAGTCCTCTTGATTATTAATGATATGTCGCTAAAATTGTTTTTGCATATAAACCTCCTTTTATGAGTATGAAATTTCTTTATGCACAGGCATGGACTTGGTTGACATAAGTACCTTATCGAGGATGGAAATTGATTGTAGGGACATATGAAAAATGAATCAATGATGTTGAGGGTTAACTTTCTTCCCCTGAATGACCATCAAAGGTATATCTTGGGGACAAGCAAGCTTAAGTATGGGGTGTTTGATGTGCGTGCAAATTGCCATATTTTCTGTGCACATATAAGTCCATTTTATCATTCATTTGCATGCATATTAATGGGAAAACATGGGATTAGTGTAGTTTACGCTTAAATATCAAATATATGGATCTGCACGAGTTTCTATGTGATTTCGCAGAAAATAGGATAAAAATGGACAGATTTGGAAGAGCGGAAAAAGAACTCGAAGTCTTCTGAAGAGGTCGAAATTGACTGGGGAGCTCGACATCGAGTACAGCAGAGACATAGGAATCGAGAAAGAAGAGAACAGAGCATGTCGACACCAGAGAGGTCGATATCGAGTGCCCAGATCGAGCTAAAAGATAGAAGTCGGGTGCTAATCTGAGTAGGAAAAGGAGAGCTCGAGATATAGTTTCACAGAGGTCGATATCGACGTCTGGAGGTCGATATCGATGTTGCTCAGCAGAAGAATCCGACTCAGATTTTGATAGAATTCTATCCGAAGCTTGCACGTTTATCCAAAAGTCGAGATTTCTTATCTTCAATGTCAGAGCTATCATATGAGCTGATTTACCATGGAATTTTTAGTTTTTACTTTATTTAAGTTTTATCTTAGAGAATAAAGATAAAGTTTCGAGTCTTTGGATAGCAAAGTTCGATATCTATATCTAGAGGCCATTAGGGCTGAGTTTAATCATCAAGACACATCCATTTTCAGTTATTCAAACACATATACATGCAGAGAATTAGTAGAGAGAGAGAGGAGGCCGTGTGAGTTGGTGGAAGCGAGAGCGGAGATTTGGCTTGTTCGGTTGTAATCTTTCTTTCACAGTTTAATTCAAAGTAGTTTTCTTTCAATGATGATGATGAGTTGCATGATGAGAAGCGAGTAGTCAACCCACTTCCAAGGTCGGGGTGAGCCCGACGATAGCGATGTAGGGTAAGTGCATCAAAGGTATGACTTTTATGCGATTCCGTCTTCTATCCTATGCATGATTCCTTGCGAAAGTTAGGGAGATTAATTATTTGCATTATTGAAGCGAAAGCCACTCATATTGTGAACTTGGATTGCTCATGAATTGGATAGTAACTCTTAGGAACTATGTGAGAGCCTCTAATCACCTAAGTGTTGATAATGAAAGTTATTTGACGGAAAGGCATTAAATTTCATAACTTTAGCATAAAACTTGCATTGTTATCGTTGTGGCATGAAACCCCGACTTTGGAAGCTTTTTAATTAATTGAATTCATATAAAAGTTGAAGTTTTGATTTCTGATCATCCTTCTTTACCATTCTACGTTCTTCGGACACTTTTCCGACAATTGGTTACGCAAAACAGTTTTTGTGACAAACATCGGAATCGACTGTAAAGGTCGATATCGAGGTGTAACGTTGATATCGAGGTATGTCTCAACGTCAACTTTGCTGCTTTTGTCTTCTGCAGGAACTCTACTGGAAATCGACCAGAATTGAGGTCGATATCAAACAGACACATCAATATCGAGTGTCTTCTGAGGTGGAAAGCTTGATCGTGATTACAACAAGGGAAGCGCTGACATACCTCCTCGTGGATTTGATCCTGAATTACCCTACCACTACATCGGGAGGGATTCTTGTGTTATTTATTTGGGACAGGGAGTTAGCATAGTTGTGAATTATATTTGAATATTTGAATCTACCTCCCGCATAAGCGAACACAGCTGAGTGTGGACTGAGTTGTTGGATTTTTTAAACTCAGCGTGGTTCCTCTGCATCTCATCAAGTATGATTTGCAGGTCATCTTTCTTTGGTTCCCGCTCGGGGTGTCCAGGTGCTCTATAAGGTGGGGGGTCCCTCTGTTGGTGCTGGGGTTGGTAGAATCTTTGATCCCCCCCAATATTGTCGGTTGCCCCCTCCATAGGGGCCTCTCATCCATTTAGCTTCCTCATGTGTCTCTGCAATACTGACTTGCTCAAGATGTGGGCAGGCGTTGGTGTTGTACCTAGTAGACCCACATTCCTGGTTTGGTTGTTGGCAAAGAACCTTACTTGCTTTTGTAGGCGGCGTGCCTGATCATTGTTGAATTGATGTCTTACGTCTGGATCAATCTCTCTTGGAGGCTCATAAAGTGGCATAGATGGGGCAGACCTTGGGTCGTAGGCCGCAGCAGTCCCATATGTGTTGTCGAAGTTGACAAGCCTCTCAATTGTGTCCCAGGCCTCCGTAGGTGTGAGCTCAATTTACCGATAGGAGGTGTGAAAGAGTTGATTCTCTCCTTATTCGGTGCATCGAGGGAGTTGTAGAAGATCTCCTGGATGACGTAAGGTAGTTGCCCATGCGTAGGGCATGATCGCAATAGGTCCTTCAAGCACTCCCATGTCCGCGCCAATGTCTCGCCAGGCTTTTGTTTAAAAGTCGAGATTCTTCGTCATAGCATCGCCATTTTTTATGGAGGGAAGAACTTGTTAAGGAACGCATCCTTCACCTCTACCCATGTCCTTAGCGAGCATGGAGCCAAGCTTTCAAGCCACTACAAAGCATTCTCTGAAAGAGACCATCGAAAAGATTTTAGTTTAACGTATTCTAAATTAGCGCCATCGGCGACAGTCTCACATAAATCCATAAAAGTAGCAATATGTTGCAAGAGGCATTCATTAGTTCTTCCTTCAAAAGTATTGCATTTAATTGCATAAAGGAAGTTAATTTTAATTTCATAATTGGAAGGAGGGATAATGATTGCAGATTCGGGCACGGTGAGTGTACGGTGCATGTATTGCATTGCCGTCTGCGGATATTTGTTCGCTCTTAGGAGCGGAAGGTAGATTCAAATATTCAATATAAACTCTAACTATGCTAACTCCCTGTCCCAAACAAATAATATAAGAATCCCTCCCGATGTAGTGGTAGGGTAATTCAGGATCGAATCCACAAGGAGGTGTGTCAGCGCTTCCCTAGTTGTAATCACGATCAAGCTTTCGCCCTCAGAAGACACTCGATATCGATGGTTCTGGTCAATATCGACCTCAGTTCTGGTCGATTTCCAGTAGAGTTCCTGCAGAAGACAAAAGCAGCAAAGTCGACTTCGAGACAAACCTCGATATCGACGTTAGACCTCGATATCGACCTTTACAGTCGATTCCGATGTTTGTCATAGAAACTGTAATTCGTAACCGATTGTCGAAAAAGTGTCCGAAGAACGTAGAATGGTAAAGAAGGATGATCAGAAATCAAAACTCAAACTTTTATATGAATTCAATTAATTAAAAAACTTCCAAAGTCGGGGTTTCATGCCACAACGATAACAATGCAAGTTTTATGCTAAAGTTATGAAATTTAATGCCTTTTCATCAAATAGCTTTCGTTACCAACACTTAGGTGATTGGAGGCTCTCGCATGGTTCCTAAGAGTTACTATCCAATTCATGAGTAATCCAAGTTCACAATATGAGTGGCTTTCGCTTCAATAATGCAAATAATGAATCTTCCTAACTTTCGCAAGGAATCATGCATAGGATAGAAGACGGAATCGCATAAAAGTCATACCTTTGATACACTTACCCTACATTGCTATCGTCGGGCTCACCCCGACCCTAGAAGTGGGTTGACTACTCGCTTCTCATCATGCAACTCATCATCATTATTGAAAGAAAACTACTTTGTATTTGCCAAAGAAAGAAATTATAACCGAACAAGCCAAATCTCCGCTCTCGCTTCCACACAACTCACTCGGCTCCTTCTCTCTCTCTAACTCGCTAAAACTCAATGTAAAACTGAAATTGTATGTGCTTGGATGTGTGTGGATGCTTAAACTCAGCCCTAATGGCCTCTAGATATAGATATCGAACTTTGCTATCCAAAGACTCGAAACTTTATCTTTATTCTCTAAGATAAAACTTAAAAAAGTAAAAACTAAAAGTTCTATGGTAAATCAGCTCATATGATGGCTCTGCTGTTGAAGATAAGAAATCTCAACTTTAGGATAGACGTGCAAGCTTCAGATAGAATTCTATCAAAATCTGAGTCGGATTCCTCTGTTGGCAACATCGATATCGACCTTCAGACGTCGATATCAACCTCTGTGAAACTCTATCTCGAGCTCTCCTTCTCCTACTCGGATTAGCACTCGACTTCTATCATTTATCTCGATCTGGGCACTCGATATCGACCTTGATCCTCGATATCGACCTTTGTGGTGTCGACATGCTCTGCTTCATTTCTTGCTCGATTCCTACCTCTGCTGTTGTACTTGATGTCGAGGTCTCCAATCGATTTCGGCCTCTTCAGAAGACTTCGAGTTCTTTTTCCGCTTTTTCAAATTTGTCCATTTTAATCCTGTTTTCTGCGAAATCACATAGAAACTCATGCATACCCATATATTTGATATTTGAGCATAAACTACACTAATCCCATGTTTTCCCACTAATATGCATGCAAATGAATGATAAAATGGACTTATATGTGCAAATAAAATATGGCAATTTGCGCGCACATCAAACACCCCATACTTAAGCTTGCTTGTCCCCAAGCAATACCTTTAATTGTCATTCAGGGGAAGAAAGTAAACCCTCAACATCATAGATTCATTTTTCATATGTCCCTACAATCAATTGCCATCCTCGATAAGGTACTTATGTCAACCAAGTCCATGCCTGTCCATAAAAGTAATTTCATACTCTTAAAAGGAGGTTTATATGCAAAAACAATTTTAAGGACATAGCATTAATAATGAAGAGGCCTTTTTGCAAGCTTGCGAGAAGTAGATTGGTAAAAGGCTAAAGGTGGGCTAATATTTGGCCATGTAGTGTTAAATCCGGGGAAATAAACTTTCTTTCCAAAACATTCCACATTCCTTCTTCATAATGTGTCACCTTTCACTCATCGCTCAATGCTTTTATTCAATATAATGCTTTTACCTCTCTAACCTTGGTACTGCCTTCTCGCGAGTCACAAACATGGGTGTCATGAATGGCCCCAGATACTTAGTACTTCGGACTCCTCACCCTGTGTCCCATCTCGCTGAACTAACATCTCAACGAGTAGGGTCGACCTACCTTTATCTCCTGAGGTGATCGGATTTTTTCTCGCTCATTAAATTTTCCATAATTCATAAATTCTTTCATTCCTGCCAACAACTTCATAAATAATGCACAACTCCATATAAAAACTCCAAAGATGACATCCATTCTCAACATAGTCCCCGGATAGGGTATAAGGTATAGAATGGGCAATATGATATATATGGAGCAATAATAATCATGATAAGGCTCATATATGGCTTTGTGACTTTTACAAATATGCATAGGTAAGGCTAGGATATGAACTTGTATATGTAAGCACTTGTATGGAATTTCATAAAAAGTCCTCCATCATCTTATCATGCACATGTCAAAAGCAACTTCAAATTTTCATCTCCTTTATTTTTTTCTTTTTGCACTTCATTGGAACTTCCCTTAACTACGCAATTGAATGTTATATCTCTAATGAATCTAATTTTGCATCATAGAGCTCTTTTTTATACTTCCATGACTCTTTCTTTATTTTCAATTTTTAATGGGGGTCATCATTACATTTTTTTTTCGAAATATATAAGACTTAACATAAATATGACTATGTAATATGCATAAAATATATAAATAAATATGCAATGACTTATAAAATATGCTAAAACATGTAAGTAAGCCTTTCCCCCACCCCCATACTTAAATTTTACAGTGTCCTCACTGTATTAGAACTAAGGTTAAGAAGAACTTACTAAACCGTCACAAATTTCAGGAGTCGAAGAAGACAGCAGGCATGGTCGATATCGACCTTTAACATCGATATCGATGTTTCTCATCGATTTCTGGCTTAGGCTTCAGGGTGATCCGGCCTCGACCATAAGCCCATCTTAATCGACCATAAGGTCGATGTCGATCTTTAACATCGATTTCGATGTCTATTCTGTGTTCTTTTCTCTTTCCTGCAATTTATTAAACATAAAACCAAAACAAAACATGCAAAACAATAAAGTGTCTCAAACCAAAGTAAAACTGTCTAAAACCAAAACTAAGTCTTTGTTACATGCTCTAGACTTTTAAGTCGCTAGGCCGACTTCTTCCTTTGCACTTCTCAAGGCGGCATCTGCAGAGCCCATGTGGCTTGGGCCTCAAATATTACTCCTTTCATGTCACGCAGCTGCATTCCGCCGGGATGGATTTGATTCACTGTGAATGGTCCCAAATTCTTATCTTTGAATCTCATAGGGAACCAATGGTCCTTGGATTTTGGCTACATAGACTTTGTCTCCTATCTCATATTGGCTCGAATCATCTTCAGATACCCTACATAAGCGCACATGCCAAGGCACACCTCTTCCAAATAATGATAGATCTTTAATTGTAATGGAACAGGAGGAATCCGTACCTTGACTTACCTTCTTGTCTATCTCTGGTTCAGGTCGATATCGATGTTCAGTCCTCGATATCGAGGTCTGTTGGACTCCTGGAGGATCAGTCGATTTGGAGTGTTTCTGCTCAATATGACCAGGTCGATTTCGACCCTCAGTGGTCGATATCGAGGTCTCTGTTCCTCCCTCCTCTGCTTCAATGGTGGTCGATTTCGGCTCTAGGGTATGGTCGATATCGACCTTAAACCTCGATTTTGACGTTCCTTCTTTTCCTCTGTCGACCCCATACTTATGACCTGACACAGAATTTTGAACATTATTAGTCGATATCGACTTACCTGGGTCGATTTCGATGTTCTGTTTGGCCCCTTCGTTCAAGATTGCCATAACTTCCTCCACTTGGGCTTCTATGGCCCTCTTTTCAAGCTCTTTTGATGTCATACTCCTTACTTTGGCCTCTCCACATGCAATGTAGACACCATTGATGGCTTTTATCTCCATTGGCCCTTGATTTTTCACCGTCTTGTTGAAGGCATACTCTATCACCTCATCACTAATTGTGAATGAGAGCAATCCTTTCTTCACGCTAATGTTGGCATCGACGGTTGCTAGGAATAACCTACCTAAAAGAATGGGACAAGCAGGGTCCACCACTATATCAACAACTAAGAAATCAGTAGGGACAAGAATTTACCTATTTGTATTGGCACATCCGTTACCATCCCAGTTGGAATCACTACCGTGTTGTTTGCCGTGTATAGTCTTGCATCCACGGGCTCCAGAGGACCTATCTTTACCTTGTGCCATATGGTTAGTGGCATCATGCTAATGCTAGTGCCTAAGTCAACTAAAGCATTAAATTTGAATTGACCTAAACCTATAGCGATAGAAAACTTACCTGGGTCCGCCCGCTTTTGTGGTAGCTCCAACCTGTTGCACTCCTCTGCGATCTCAGAAAGCGATCGCTTCTTACCCAAGATGTCCTTAAGGAACCTTACATAGGATGGCATCTCATGAAGTGCTTCTGTGAATGGTATAGAGACATTAAGTCCTTGAAACATCTTCACGAACCGCTGGAACTTCTTTTCCGCTGGGTCCTTAATCATCTTTTTAGTTGGGAATGACAACACCTTCTTCCTTTTCGCAGATGTAGTTAGGTCGACATCGACATCAGTAGGGTCGACATTGACTGGAGGAGCCGATTTCTGTGGTGATGCAGCATCAGGGTCGACATCGACTAGAAGGTGGATTTCGACGTCACCTTGGTCGATATCGATAGGGGGGGTCGATATCGATGTCTGTTCTGGCTCCTTTTCCTCCACTTTTTGCTCGGGCGTTTGTAATTGATGCCCACTCATTAGATTTACTGCCGCAATATATCCAGTGGTGTAACGGCCCGGATATAAATATCCGGGATACGTTTCAAAGGTTGGATACCTTCGTTCGGATGTTGCAATTCAGGTACAGGTCGAGGTTTCAAACCTCTAAAGATCAGTATTCAAAGCGGGGATTTCGAACCCCAAACAATCGAAGTCGCAGAAACTCAATTCAAATGAAGGTAAAGCGAAAACAAGGTTTAGATACAAATGCCACGATAGAGCCGGGTCGAACCAAAACATATATTCTAAAGTCGTATAGCCAAATTAGCGGAGTTAGGCATGTTCTTTGCAATCGCCCGGGGGGATTTTCCCATGCCATAGAGACAGGGAGCAATCATACCTAAAAACAAGTTGTGCGAGCGGGATCAGACCAAGACCCCAACGCACTCTGTCCCCCAAGCAAATATACACATACGCTATAATAAAGATGCTTCGATGCAATGTAGAAATTAAATCACACTAGCATGTTCCTAAATTATAATATGCGGAAAAGAACTGTAAAGGCGCCCAAAGAATGCCAAGTGGCATATCCCTCTCCTACCTCTGCACCCCTTTCCGTTAGTGCAGAGACTGGCCAGTTCGATGCTATAGCATATCATATCTCATTATAGCATATCATATCTCATCATCATATCATATATCATGCTCATGCCCGATGGTGCTGGGCTATCATCATGCTCATATCGACTCGATAGACTCAGGGCACCCGATGGGGCTGGGCTACCCTATGACCCTAGCAAAGACTCTAGGACTATCACAGATAACGACCGTTCTGTTCTCAATCACACAAAGTAACCGAATGCTCATTCATAAGTGCAATCCTAGCATGATACTACATGGCATGCTTTAATGCTTATGCAACACATAGTATGTCATATATTCACAAGCAGGTATTTTCTTTCGAATCTGAGTAAGCCCATAAAGGAACTTACCTGAATAGGCCGAACAGCAGAGAAACAAGGCAAACGCAAAATCCAAGCAATGAATCACCAATAGTAAGCAATGTCCAACAGATCACAAATCACCTAATAAACATACAAATATGCATAAGTCTACCTAATTCACACAAGGCGCCCCTAACTATCATACATAACTCCACATATCTCATTTCAGATTATTCCATCTTATCTCATCACAATTCATATATCATTTCCAAAACAATCTCTCAAAGAAGTCAACCTAGAAAATCAAACAATTCTTTTAAAATCGCTTATCCAAATCCCGACATTAAACATTTAAGCCTTAAAACCAATTTCCCAAAATCATATTATAGAAATCATTCCGGCATGTTTCTTATTTAAAAAACATTATATAAATAAATTCCAATATTAAATCATCAAAATAAACCTATGTTCACAAATCATATTTATAAATCAAAACCAGCAATTCACTTTAAAATTCCTAACTCACATATTTAAATCCTCCTAAAATGCATCATATATAAATAAATCCGAAATAACAATTAATATAACATATATATATATATATATATATATATATATATATATATATATATATAACATAACACAAATCATATAAACTACAGAAATTTAAAACACCACATCACATATATATATTCCTCCCACCATTCTCCGACCACTCCATAAAAGAATCTCACCCACACGTTAAAAAAGAAGCAATCATGGACATTATTACACATAAAGATTACATCATATCAACTAGCATTTATATCAATAGCATCATTAGTTCATCATTAAGCATTGCAACTGTATCAAAAGTCTCAATCTACCGTCATGCTCAACAAGTGTTGTAAAACACCATATATGAACCTAATCAAACCAAGCTAGCAATTTTCATCATAACCTTATCAAATAAACAGTTCAGGTCCTCAGCATTGGCAGTTCATACTTTTATAGGCCAAGGAATTTAGATCACGCTTAGCAACTCAGAATAGCATCACATCAAGTCATCATGGCACATTAGGACTATCATGCATCGAATCATACATATCATCATAGACAACGGATAATCAGGCAATAATCATTACCAAGTCATCACATCAACACGAAATTTTTCAACATCAGGTCAGTGCAATATCATCATCAACATATTCCGAAGGGATCAACAATTCGAACGGAAGACATTCTCGCTTGCAAGTCATATCGTACTCAATAACCACCATCCTCGAAACAAGCTTGTTCCGCCGGCATCGTCGATCCTGAGGTCCGTGGGTTATGGGCCCACGCTTCTGCTGCGCTGTTCTATCGCTATCTAACTTCCCGTCCCCTCTTCTATGCGGTCGCTCATTCAATATATCGCGTAGGAGTCTAAGTTAGCGGAGATAGGGGAGTGACAATAGCGGACGACCCAATCTTTCTTTCGGAGACAAAATGGACCAAATCTAAAGATGACACGACTAGAGACAAGACTCCGACCCGGGAGTAGTAACGATGCCCTTAAGGAGGTCTATTAGGTTACAATTGTGGCAAACAAGCACGAAATCATCATGGAGCATATCAATCACACTAATCCACACTAACATGTACCTATTCAAGGAGAATGACATGCATATTCACTCCGAAAGACACAGTCGAATCCTACATGGATACAGATGAGACAAGCGTAATAGTCTTTCATCCCATGGAGGCAGATATGTCTAGCAACCTAGGCAAGTTATGCGGAGTCAATAATGGTCATGTGGGGTCCAAGGTCATGCGATATTTAGTGAAGATAACGAGCATCATGTATATGAAAGAATGTACAATTATGAAAAAGTGAAATCAAATATAGTAGGGCGAGGTATATCGTAACGGTCAGACGAAGCGTCATGCGAGAACACATAAAATCAGCATAGTAACCATCACACCTGACAACAATGATCATATAATAAGTAAAAGAAATTGGCATGTAAACATACAACAGGATACATTTAAAAGCGCACGTAATACATGGTACTAGCGACACATGATAAGGCATGATCATAATCAGGAGTCATTTAAATAGGTTCAACATAATGCTCATGAAAGCGAGAAGGATCATCACAGAGTAACAAGGAGAAAATCACGGGAGATAGGTCATAATCATGCTAAGAGTGAACCGTCGTAGGGCACATTTTTGGTACAATAACTATCGCATTATAGAATAAGTATGACATGTAATCATTTAGCGAGTCATATTGGAAATCATAAGCGTTATAGGAGGCTAATAGCACATATCGAACATGAATACAATCAAGGTAATAGGAATAGATTCATGCTAACATTTAGATGTCATGCGTAAGCGAAATCATGGTATAGTGTGGTGTGTGACCATGCGAGGTGTAAAGTCATATGTTCATGGAAGCACGAGAGGATATCATAGGGTAATAGAAGAACACTACCGAACGAGAACATGTAATCATGCTAGAATTTACCCTCACGGAAAGCAAATCGATTTTCGAATCCAATATCACTCTTATCAGGATGAGTAAAACCCTTTAAGAGGATAAAGAGAGGGAAGAACCACACTATCAGGGACCTAGCTCAATAGAGAATGAACAATAATGCAAGCAGGGCATAAATGTGCATAAGTCATAACCAAGGATCCTACACGTTACTAATGGCTTAACATAACATAGGACACATACATGCACTTGATTGATTACTCGACATTAAGCAAGACTTCAATTCAATCACATTCCAATAATATAGAAGCATGGGAGGAAATGTAACAATGTATAATGCAAGTCTAAGTAACGGGCAATATGACGAGAATATGGGGACATGAGTTCGAATCAGCACATACTAGGATGAAACATGCATTCACCAAGACTCAATTATGCCACATATTCTCCATTCAATGCAAGGAACACACAACACTATCATATGCAAAATAATCCACAATAGTTAATCTGACAAATACAAAATAGGTGGGCGTGCTATAGGTTCTTGTCACAGAAGGAATGATAGGCATCAAGGCGTCCTCGGTGAGCATGCTAAGGAGAATATCTTATGAGCATTCATACAATGAAGAATTGATCACACTATCATGGACCTAATTCAGGCGGAGCAATAATCATATAGACTCATATCATATGGTTTATGCTCTCAATCAATCATCAGCAAGATCAATACGATAGGTCAAGTAGATATGCTATAACGACATCAAACCATGATAGAACACGAGACCTAAGTAATGTGACCAGCATGGATACAGGATGTCATACAACCACGAATTTACATTAAGGATCATCATCATAACAGGTACTGAGGATTACGTACCATATAAGGAATGTTGACATGAAATTATAACACGTATCCATCAAGTAAGGGACTCACTCTATCATGATACTAGAACCGAACGATCACACTATCATGAACCTATTCACAGGAAGGACATCAATTATACAACTTCCTATCATATGAAATATATATTCGTGCCCTAGTATGACAATGCAATATACTAAGTAGATCATGTCGGGATGGTATGGATATAACAAATGTAGCTCGAACCCATACAATGGTCATCATGAACATCAAAGCACATAAGCACGATTTCACACTAAGGATCAATCTGTAGGTCAAGGAGTAGTACCACATAGTATCACACAATCATGGACAGAGCAATCAAGATAACCCGATAGAGATCCATAAGGGCAAATATTGACTCTTCCCAACTGACTCATCACCCAACTTTCCCGTGTGACTCGGATACTACTTTTTATGGCAAGAAGACACCGGTTGATCGTCATAAGAATCAAGAAAGACAACCGCAGAAACACCTTACTTTCTAACTTGGATTTACATTAAGATCTAACTTCCAATACTCTCCCAAGCAACCCTCATATTCAACCATGATTCCCGAAATGATGTGTTTACCAACCCGATTTTCCGTGAAGGAGACCGATATTCAAGAGAAGGACGCGATAAGACCATCAAGGGATTAACATAGTGGAAGGGAGTTGTTCCACACAAGCTGGGCTTGACCATATAAGAAGAAGAAGGGTATTCCCGCTATCCCGTTTGCATAGATCATTCAATATTCATTAAATAGTTAGGACATACCAATCAAATCTTTAGCATATCAAGCACTCAACATAGAATCAGTTAGTGACAATTATAACGACCTCCTTGGAGTCCTCTAGACACACCTGTAAAGAACAAGCTAATATTTCGCCTACCCATTCCCAACTACATCCAATAGGTATGGTCTAGTGCCTTTTCTACCCACTCGATCCCTTTAGTTGGTTCCAATCTATTTCTTAAGTCAAGTTCATATTTAGTCCAATTGAGTTAGGCATTTTAAGTTCATTTTGCCCCTTTAAAACATCTTCAAATCCTTTGAAATTCATGGGCAATTTTCCAAAACATACACCCGACCCTTGCATACCCGAATTGCACAACCTGGCTCTGATACCAACTTTGTAACGACTCGGATATAAATATCTGGGATACGTTTCGAAGGTTGGATACCTTCATTCGGATGTTGCAATTCAGGTACAGGTCGAGGTTTCAAAGCTCTAAAGATCAGTATTCAAAGCTGGGATTTCGAACCCCAAACAATCGAAGTCGCGGAAACTCAATTCAAATGAAGGTAAAGCGGAAACAAGGTTTAGATACAAATGCCACGACAGAGCCGGGTCGAACCAAAACATATATTCTAAAGTCGTATAGCCAAATTAGCGGAGTTAGGCAGGTTCTTTGCAATCGCCCGGGGGGGATTTTCCCACGCCATAGAGACAGGGAGCAATCATACCTAAAAACAAGTTGTGCGAGCGGGATCAGACCGAGACCCCAACGCACTCTGTCCTGCAAGCAAATATACACATACGCTATAATAAAGATGTTTCGATGCAATGCAGCAATTAAATCACACTAGCATGTTCCTAAATTATAATATGCGGAAAAGAACTGTAAAGGCGCCCAAAGAATGCCAAGTGGCATATCCCTCTCATACCTCTGCACCCCTTTCCGTTAGTGCAGAGACTGGCCAGTTCGATGCTATAGCATATCATATCTCATCATAGCATATCATATCTCATCATCATATCATATATCATGCTCATGCCCGATGGTGCTGGGCTATCATCATGCTCATATCGACTCGATAGACTCAGGACACCCGATGGGGCTGAGCTACCCTATGACCCTAGCAAAGACTCTAGGACTATCACAGATAATGGCCTTTCTGTTCTCAATCACACAAAGTAACCGAATGCTCATTCATAAGTGCAATCCTAGCATGATACTACATGGCATGCTTTAATGCTTATGCAACACCTAGTATGTTACATATTCACAAGCAGGTATTCTCTTTCGAATCTAAGTAAGCCCGTAAAGGAACTTACCTGAATAGGCCGAACATCAGAGAAACAAGGCAAACGCAGAATCCAAGCAATGAATCACCAATAGTAAGCAATGTCCAACAGATCACAAATCACCTAATAAGCATACAAATATGCATAAGTCTACCTAATTCACACAAGGCACCCCTAACTATCATACATAGCTCCACATATCTCATTTCAGATTATTCCATCTTATCTCATCACAATTCATATATCATTTCCAAAACAATCTCTCAAAGAACTCAACTTAGAAAAGCAAACAATTCTTTTAAAATCGCTTATCCAAATCCCGACATTAAACATTTAAGCCTTAAAACCAATTTCCCAAAATCATATTATAGAAATCATTCCGGCATGTTTCTTATTTTAAAAACATTATATAAATAAATTCCAATATTAAATCATCAAAATAAACCTATCTTCACAAATCATATTTATAAATCAAAACCAACAATTCACTTTAAAATTCCTAACTCACATATTTAAATCCTCATAAAATGCATCATATATAAATAATCCAATTAATACTATTTTAAAACAAATAAAAAATATATAACGATTAATTTCCAGAATTTATAATTATAACCAAATCCCAAAATAATAATAATATTCAAATAATTTAACACTTACTATCCATATAATCTCAAAACAATAACCATAAATATATTTATAACCCAATATCAATTAATATTACTTTTAAAACCATTTTTAAATTTATTAAAATTTCAGAATATATATATATAGATATTCCCAAAATCCGAAATAACAATTAATATAACATATATATATATAACATAACACAAATCATATAAACTACAGAAATTTAAAACACCACATCACATATATATAACCTATATATATAAGCCCATTCAGACCCAAGAAACCAGCCCATTCCGTTAAGCCCAAACCCGAGCCCATACACGGATCCCCAAACTTACTCTCAGATTTTTAGTACATGAACCGGCCCTCCCCTTTTTTTTTATCCCTGAACCGGACCAAGAAAAAGAGAGAAAAGGGAGACCAGACCGGACTCCATCTACTTCCCCTGTTCGAAACCGAAAACAGAGAGGAAGAGAGTCTTGCCGAAAGCTCTCGCCGTCGGCCTGGCCTTCCCCTCTCACTTCGACCACCCCTAACCCAGAACGGAAAGGATGCAACGAGGAAGAAAGAGATGGTTCGAATGCTCACCAAGGGCTCGAGATTCTTCGAAAACTTTCGGTCGGAGTTCGATTTGGCTTCGTCGGAGTTGAAATGAGGCAGCTCTTGGCCTAGGTCGATGCTAAGAGGCGTAAAGGTGGAGCTTTATTGGGTTTAAGAGAGAAATAGGGAGGAGAGAATGCTTACAAAGCTTGAACACAAAAAGAACCGAGAAGAAAGAACAAGAGGAGTGGCTCGGCGATGGCTTGGAGACCAAGCCTTGGACGTTGGAGAGCTTCTACTGTTGTTGACTCAAAGGAAGAAGGTGGAGCAAGGGGGGGCTTGTCTTTCAACTAACAGGGAAGCGAGAATGGTGATGGCGGCATGGTAGCTGCTCGGCTCTTGGGAGGAGAAACAGGGGCTCGATGAAACAGGTAGGGTGGTGGTGTTGATCGGAACGGAATGGTGGCGCCGGTGGTGGCTTACTAGCTCAAGGAGATGGAAGGATGGTGATTTGGGCTCGGTGGAATAAGGCACCCAAAGGGGTTCTTTTTTTTATATATTTGAAGAGATAAACAAAGGGGAGAGGATAGGGTGTTTGTTATTCTGAATCAGTAGGAGGGAGGCGTGAATGAGGGTTTGTGGGATTGGATTCCAATTTGAAGAGGAAGGGGAGGGTTGCTAGCTGTACACTACAGAGGGAATTTGGCATTTTGCCTGTAATAAGAGGAGCATGGTGAGAGAGGGAGGGTGGTGGCGTGGGGTTTGTTGGCTCAAAGGGTAGGAGAGAGCTGTTCTGTAAATAGAGAGAGAAGAAAAAGAAAATAGAATAGAAGTGGTCCTCACAAGACCCAATTTCAAAATACCCGTAACCGCTATCTCGACGTATACCGACTCGTTTGAAATTTAATAAAATTTTCGAATCCGCAATAAAATAATGAACCTCAAAATAAATTTCAAATCTCGAAGTAAGAAGGCGGAAATAAAATCCGTCGAAATCAAATTTTAAAACGATGTCGAAATCATTCATAATGATTTTAAATCGGAAATTGTGCTCGAGGACAAGTTTTTCTCCAATTTTATATCTCAGATATAAAATAATATACTTTTAATTAAAATAATATTTTGGGCTTTACCAGTGGTTTTGCCCTTTTGGTTGGGCACAGTGGATCCAGGGAATGATCCTGAATTTTTGGGTATTGCCTCCGCCAATTGACTCATTTGAGTCTCCATGTTGCGCTTCCAAACGTCGATCTCCCAAAGCCTAGAATTGATGCCCTGCAGCTGAGTATGGACAGAATTGTTGGCTTGTTTGAACTCAGCATGGTTCCTCCGCATCTCATCAAGAATGATTTGCAGGTCATCTTTCCTTGTCTCCCGCTCAGGGTGCCCTCGTGCTTTATATGGTGGGGGATCCCTTTTATAGAACCTTTGATCGCCCCAATATTGTTGATTGCCCCCTCCATAGGAGCCTCTCATCCACTTGGCTTCCTCATGTTGTTCCGCCATGGATACTTGCTCAGTATGTGGACATGCACTAGTTTTATGCCTTATTGAACCACATTCCTGACAAGGTTGATTGTTGCTCAGGAACCTGACTTGTTTTTGAAGGCGGCACGTCTGATCGTTGTGGAATTGTTACCGCACATCAGGATCTATCTCCCTTGGAGGCTCATATAGTGGCATTGATGGGGCAGGCCTTGCATCATAGGCTGCAGCAGCCCCATAGGCGTTGTCAAAGTTCACGAGCCTCTCAATGGTCTCCCATGCCTCCGTTGGTATAAGCTCAATGTACTGATAAGAGGTATATGAATTGATTCTCTCCTTATTCGGCACATCAAGGGCATTGTAGAATATCTCCTGGATGACATATGGAAGTTGCCCATGCGTCGTGCATGATCTCAGCAAGTCCTTAAATTGCTCCCACGCCTGTGCTAGTGTTTCACCTGGCTTTTGTTTGAAAGTCGTGATCCTTTGCCGCAGCATCTCCGTTTTAGAAGGTGGAAAGAACTTATTCAGGAATGCATCCTTCACCTCCTCCCATGTCCTCAGCGAGCGTGGAGCCAAACTCTCAAGCCATTGTAATGCCTTCCCAGCAAAAGACCATCGAAAAGATTTCAGTCTCACATACTCTAAATTTACTACATCAGCTACTGTTTGACATAAATCCATAAAAGTAGAGATATGTTGCAAAGGGCATTCATTATGTCTTTCTTCAAAAGTATTTCTTTTAATTTCAGAAAGGAAGTTAATTTTAATTTCATAATTGGAGTGCGGAATTAAAATAGCGGATTCAGGAACGCGAAGCGGCGGATGCGTGTATTGCATCACCGTCTGTGGATACTGATTGAGCCGCTCTTGGGCTTGTCTGTGTGCATCCTCCTCCCTATCAGCACGGGCTCGCTCTACAGTAGCGGCGGCCCTCTCAGCAGCGATAGTAGCATTGTGGTCCTCGATCTCCGCATGCGTCTCATTGTCAGCCATGATGCGAATTGCTTTGTTGCGAAGATGGTAGAAACGTTCAGGCTCGTTGATGGGTTCCAGGATAGGTCCGCGATCAGAACGTCGCATAAATCTGCAAAATAAGCTTCAAAAAGATCGTGAGAAAACTTAGGTGGCGATTGATTGCCTCCCCGGAAACGGCGCCAATTTGTTCGCTCTTAGGAGCGAGAGGTAGATTCAAATATTCAATATAAACTCTAACTATGCTAACTCCCTGTCCCAAACAAATAATACAAGAATCCCTCCCGATGTGGTGGTAGGGTAATTCAGGATCAAATCCATGAGGAGGTGTGTCAACGCTTCCCTTGTTGTAATCACGATCAAGCTTTCGCCCTCAGAAGACACTCGATATCGATGTGTCTGGTCGATATCGACCTCAGTTCTGATCGATTTCCAGTAGAGTTCCTGTAGAAGATAAAAGCAACAAAGTCGACTTCGAGAAAGACCTCGATATTGACGTTAGACCTCGATATCGACCTTTACAGTCGATTTCGATGTTTGTCACAGAAACTGTAATTCGTAACCGATTGTCGAAAAAGTGTCCGAAAAACGTAGAATGGTAAAGAAGGATGATCAGAAATCAAAACTCAAACTTTTATATGAATTCAATTAATTAAAAAACTTCCAAAGTCGGGGTTTCATGCCACAACGATAACAATGCAAGTTTTATGCTAAAGTTATGAAATTTAATGCCTTTCCGTCAAATAACTTTCGTTACCAACACTTAGGTGATTAGAGGCTGTCGCATAGTTCCTAAGAGTTACTATCCAATTCATGAGTAATCCAAGTTCACAATATGAGTGGCTTTCGCTTCAATAATGCAAATAATGAATCTTCCTAACTTTCGCAAGGAATCATGCATAGGATAGAAGACAAAATCGCATAAAAGTCATACCTTTGATGCACTTACCCTACATTGCTATCGTCGGGCTCACCCCGACCCTAGAAGTGGGTTGACTACTCGCTTCTCATCATGCAACTCGTCATCATTATTAAAAGAAAACTACTTTGTATTTGACAAAGAAAGAAATTACAACCGAACAAGCCAAATCTCCGCTCTCGCTTCCACACAACTCACTCGGCTCCTTCTCTCTCTCTCTAACTCACTAAAACTCAATGTAAACCTAAAATTTTATGTTCTTGGATGTGTGTGGATGCTTAAATTCAGCCCTAATGGCCTCTAGATATAGATATCGAACTTTTCTATCTAAAGACTCAAAACTTTATCTTTATTCTCTAAGATAAAACTTAAATAAAGTAAAAACTAAAAGTTCTATGGTAAATCAGCTCATATGATAGCTCTGCTGTTGAAGATAAGAAATCTCGACTTTAGGATAGACGTGCAAGCTTCGGATAGAATTCTATGAAAATCTGAGTCGGATTCCTCTGTTGGCAACATCGATATCGACCTTCAGACGTCGATATCAACCTCTGTGAAACTCTATCTCGAGCTCTCCTTCTCCTACTCGGATTAGCACTCGACTTCTATCATTTATCTCGATTTGGGCACTCGATATCGACCTTGATCCTCGATATCGACCTTTGTGGTGTCGACATGCTCTGCTTCATTTCTTGCTCGATTCCTACCTTTGCTGATGTACTCGATGTCGAGGTCTCCAGTCGATTTCGACCTCTTCAGAAGACTTCGAGTTCTTTTTCCGCTCTTTCAAATCTGTCTATTTTAATCCTGTTTTCTGCAAAATCACATAGAAACTCGTGATGACCCATATATTTGATATTTAAGCGTAAACTACACTAATCCCATGTTTTCCCACTAATATGCATGCAAATGAATGATAAAATGGACTTATATGTGCACATAAAATATGGCAATTTGCGCGCACATCAATATTTATGGAGCCTCTCTTGGGCATGTCTACGTGCTTCATCCTCTCGATCGGCGCGAGCTCTCTCTGCATCTGTAGTTGCCCTCTCATTGGCAATGGTAGTATTGTGGTCCCCAATCTCCTTCCTCAACCTCTCTATGAGTTGAGCCTCTGTCTCTTTCTCCGCCATGATTCGGATTGCTCTGTTTCGGAGGTGGAGGAAACGTTCGGGCTCGTCTAGACTTTCTAAGATATGTACGCGATCAGAGCGTAACATAAACCTACAAAATTAGTACTAGAAAAGAACGTGAGTAAAAACTTAGGGCGCGAATGATTGCCTCCCCGGCAACGGTGCCAAAATTTGACGTAGGTGGGTTTCGAGTATGAAAATATAAATAAAATATAAACACAAACCGATCTCCAAGCCTTCTCAAATAAATTACAAGAAACCCTCCCGATGTAGTGGTAGGGTATTCAGGATCAATCCACGAGGAGGTGTGTCAGCGTATCCTAAGCTTGCAACCACGTTCTATTTCGACTCAGCAGATCACTCGATATCGGGTAATACAGTCGATATCGAATAAAGTTCAGTCGATTTCCAGTCAACTTCCTGCAAAACAAATAAAATAGTCGACGTCGAGTGGAACACTCGATATCGATTCAGTCACTCGATATCGACTACAGCAGTCGAAATCGAGTCTTCAACAGAAAGCTTAAAACGTAACCAATTTGTCGAAAAAGTGTCCAAAGAATATGAGAATAATTTAGGAAAGATGAACAGAATAAAATCGCATATTTGTATAAAACTCACTAAACTCAAAACCTCCAAGATCGGGGATCTCATACCACAACGATAACCATACAAGCCTATGCTAAATTCATGAAAGATTATGTCTTTTCATCAAATAACATTCGTTATTAACAATTAGGTAATTTAGAGGCTCTCGCATAAACCCTAAGTGTTACTATCCCAATTTCATAATTAATCCAAATTCACAATAAGATTGCTTTCGCTTCAATAATGCAAATAAGGATCGCCTACTACTTTCATAGAAGAATCATACATATAGGATAGAAGACGAAATTGCATAAAAATCATACCTTTGATGCATAAACATACATGGCTACCGTCGGGCTCACCCTGACCCTAGAAGTAAGGGAACTACTCGCACTTCATAGCCATACATGTAAAGACCAAATATATTTTAGATATCATATTAGTATTATTTTAATTAAAATGTTATTATTTATTTCAATTTGTAAAAATAGGAGAAAAATCGTCCTCGAGCACGGGTTCAATTTTAAAATCCTTCCGGCATCAATTTAAATAAAGGATTTTGACGGGATTTGATTTTCGACTTCGAGTTCGAGTATTAATAAAATTAATTAAGCTCCGGGTATCGAAAAAGTTATTTAATTCCGTTATCTTGAGATTTGTAATTGAAAGTTATTTAAATTGATTTAGTCGGGATTCGATCGGGCGAGCGGGTTTCTAGTCTATTCCGTTATTTTGAATTCTTGCGTTGGGGACCAATTCTACTTTATTTTGTTTTCCTCTCTCTCTCTCTCTCTCTCTCTCTCTCTACAGTCCTGCCTTACCTCACAAACCTGCAATTACACACCCAGCTCACCATGATCCCCTCTCTTATCTTCTTTCCCTCCCGCTGCAGCCTTGTTGCACCCACACCCCACCCTCTTCTTCTCACATTTCTGTATCTGCAGCAGATTTCCCAAACCTCTCCCTCCTCTCTTCTAAAGCTGTAGAACCCCCAACAGCTCACCACACTCCCTTGCCCATCCCCTCTTCTGGTCCTCTGTTCACCGAGCCCACCAAACCACCTCACCAGCTCCCCGTCGTCGCCGCCATCGGACCACCACCACCACAAGGGTCCCCTTGCTTCCTCTGTTTCCATCGAACAGCAGCAACACTTCCTTCTAATTCCGAGCAGCTGCATCTCTCTGCCACCCTCTCTTTCTCCTTCGTCTGTCACTGAGCGCCACCTTGCCGACGCCAGAAGCAACCAGGAGCCTCAACGGCACCGCCGAGCCGCGTAACCCCTTCCTTCCCCTGTTCCAATCCGAGAGGTGAGAGACTTCGATTCCCTCTTATTTCAGCTCGAATCTCCTCAACACTGTGCCTCACCCATCTCTCCTCCCTTCCTAGGCTCGAGCAACGTTCCTACCCCGTCAACCATAGCCAGAGGCCGCCATTGACATCGGAATTTCCCCGGAAAATCACCACTGTAAGTCACCTTTTCTCCCTCCTCTCCTCGTGTCGTTTCCTTCATTGTGGTCGGGTTTAGGTCGGAATCTAGGATCGATCAGATTGGGGGTGGTTGGGTTGAGAACGGAGCTCCGCTGGTTAGCTTCTTCTTCTTCTCCTTCCTCCGTCGTCGGCAAGCGAAGCCCAGACTGAGTTTGACGAAAGGCATCTCCTTTCTCCTATTGGGCTGGGCCTGACCCGGATCCCTCTACCGGGTTATATCATTTTAAACCAGATCATGCTAGCTTCTCTTTTCTGAATCCGGATTGGGAAAACGGATCGGGTTGGTTTCGTTTTAATTGGACGGATTCTTGTCCTTTCCTTTCTTCCGGGTTGGACCCTTTCCCTTGGGCTTGGGTCTGGGTAAGGCTTGGGCCTTTTCTTTTCTCCTTCACTCGGGTGGGCTGTAAATATGGGTGGGTTATTTTAATTTCGGTATTATTTATATGTTAAATGTTATGTTTATATATATATATATATATATATATATATATATATATATATATATATATATATATATATATATATATATATATATATATATATATATATATACATATATACTTATATGTTGTATTGATTATTATTTCTGATTTTAGGAATATATATATATATATATATATATATGTTCTGGGATTATTAATATTTATATTTAAAAGGGTTTTAAAAGTGATATTAATTGATATGGGGTTATAAATATATTTATGGTTATTATTTTGAGACATTATGGATAGTAAGTGTTAAATTATTTGGATATTATTATTATTTTGGGATTGGGTTATAAATATAGTATTATGGAAAATTAATTGTTATATATTGTTTAATTTTTTTAAAATAATATTGATTGGGTTATTTAATTGATGCCTTTTATGAGGATTTAAACATGTGAGTTAGGAATTTTAAAGCGAATTGTTAGTTTTGAATTATAATAATGATTTGTGATCATAGGTTATTGTGATGATTTAATATTGGAATTTATTTATAATGTTTTGAAATAAGAAGCATGCCGGAATGATTTCTATAATATGATTTTGGGAAATTGGTTTTAAGGCCCAAGTGTTTAATGTCGGGATTTGGATAGACGATTTTCAAAAGGATTGTTTGATTTCTAAGTTGAGTTCCTTGAGAGATTGTTTTGGAAATGATGAGATGATGAGATGAGACGAACATGAAATGAGATATGGATTGGGATGAGATAAGATGGAATAATCTGAAATAAGATATGAGAAGAGATGTATGGTAGTTAGGGGCGCCTTGTGTGAATTAGTTAGACTTATGCATTTATATGTTATTAGGTGATTGTGACATGTTGGACATTGCTTGCTATTGGTGACTCGTTACTTGGATTCTGCTTCTGCCTTGTTCTCTGCTGTTCGGCTTATTCAGGTAAGTTCCTTTATGGGCTTACTCAGATTCGAAAGAGATTACCTGCTTATGAATATATGACATACTAGGTGTTGCATAAGCATTAAAGCATGCCATGTAGTATCATGCTAGGATTGCACTTGTGATTGAGCATTCTATTTCTTTATGCGTATGTAACAGAACGGCCATTATCTGTGATAGTCCTAGAGTCTCTGTTAGGGTCATAGGGTAGCCCAGCCCCATCGGGTGCCCTGAGTCTATCGAGTCGATATAATATGATATGATAGCCCAGCACCATCGGGCAAGCGACGATATGATATGATATGATATGATATGATATGATATGATATGATATGATATGATATGATATGATATGATATGATATGATATGATATGATATGATATGATATGATATGATATGATATGATATGATATGATATGATATGATATGATATGATATGATATGATATGATATGATATGATGATACCGTGGGTGAGTGCACCACCACGAGGATATTGCTTTGCTATAGCACCGAACTGGCCAGTCTCTGAACTAACGGGAAGGGGTGCAGAGGTAGGAGAGGGACATGCCACTTGGCATTCTTTGGGCGCCTTTACAGTTCTTTTTCGCATATTGCAAAATAGGACCATGTTAGTGTGATTTAATTTCCGCATATGCATCATCTTTATATTAGCGTATGTGTATATTTGCTTGCGGGACAGGGTGTGTTGGGGCCTCGGTCTGATCCCGCTCGCACCAATTGTTTTTAGGTTTGATTGCTCCCTGTCTCTATGGCGTGGGAAAGTCCCCCGGGCGATTGCAAAGAAATCTGTCTGACACTGCTAATTTGTCTATATGACTTTAGAATTTATGTTTGGTTTTGACCCGGCTCTGCCGTGGCTTTTGTATCTAAACCGTACTTCTACTTTGCTTTCGTTAAATTGAATTTCTGTGACTTCGATTGATTAGAGGTTTGAAACCTCGACCCGTACCTGAATTACAACATCCGAACGAAGGTATCCGACGTTCGAAACGTATCCCGGAAATTTATATCCGGGCCGTTACAATACACATCATCATAATCATTGGAAAATAACAAACTTGAATTGAAATTGCAAACGTCGAAAGTACAACCGATGGAGAAAACGCCAATCTCTCTTTGCTCTCTCTCTTTGCCCTCTCTCTCTAACTATTCCTAGACTGAATTGAAAACATTCTTCTTGGATTCAATGATAAAAAAAAACTCATCCCTAATGACTCTAATTATAGATTTCAAACCTTGTTATCCAAGGAAAGGAAAATCTATCTTATTCCTAAGATAAAACTTGATAAAGTAACTAAATAAAATCTCTTTAGGTAAATATAGAATTCATCATAAAGGATATAAAGTCTCATAATAAGATAAAAGATTCCCGACTTAGTGTAGAAGCAATTTGTCTAGGACAAGATTTCGTCAAACCGTCGGATCTTCTACAGCTTCAGTCAGTATCGAGTAAGGTAACTCGATATCGACTCATCATCTTCGTTTCGAATCAGCTTCACTCGATCTCGGCTCTCCACTCGATCTCCTTCACTCGATATCGAGTGGCTTTAGTCGATATAGACTTGTTTGCATCTAGTAGAGTGATTCTCTTCCTGGCTCGATTTCTAGTCTTCAGTTTCACTCGATGTCGAGTCACTTAGTCGATTTCGACTCCTCAATAGACTTCGAGTGATTTTCCAGCTTCTCTTCTTTTCTCGAAATCGCTCTGATTTTGCCTCCATTTCTGCGAAATAACACAAGAACTCGTGTAGACCTCCATAATTGGCAAATAAACATAAACTACAAAAATCTTATGCTTTCCCAACCAATATGCATGAAAATATAGACAGAAATCGAAGTAAAAGTAGATGAATTCATGGTAAATTGAGCGCACATCATTGAGGCAAAGCATTTGCAGGAGGAGGTTGAAGGGATTGAGGTGCGGTAAAAATTGAGGTAAAATTAAAATCAAAATCAAGATCAGAAGTAGGGGTAGGCATAGTAGGTACTGTAGTAACAGGTTTGTGATGAAAAGGAAAATGTGATTCATGGAAAACAATGTCCCTAGTATTAATGATTTACTTGGTGGCAATGTACAGTGCTGTGTATCCTTTCTTACCAAAAGAGTATCAAATAAACACACAAGGCTTAGACTGAGGAGACAACTTATCTGTGGTATGAGGATAAGTAGAAACAAAGCAAAGACAACCAAAAGTTTTGATGAAAGAGTAATCAGGCTCTTTATTGTAGAGGAGGAAATAAGGGGACTGAAAATTGAGAGAAGGAAGAGGTGTTCGATTGATGAGAAATGTTGCTGTTAAGAAACATTCTCCCCAGTAAATAAGAGGTAAGTTGGACTGTAAGAAAAGGGCATGAGCCACCTCCAAGATGTGTTTATGCTTCCTCTCAACTGTGCCATTCTGTTGGGGAGTGTAAGCACAACTAGTTTGATGAAGGATACCTTTTGAAGAATAAATATGTGAAGCACTGGAACCACAAAACTCGGGAGCATTATCACTGCGGATGATCTTGATTTTGGAAGAGAACTGAGTAAAATCATCTCAATAAAAGATATCAAAATAGTAATGACATGGCTTTCGGTAGGCATCAAGTAAGTTCATGTGCATTTAGTATGATAATCTGCAATGGTTAAGAAGTATCTATAACCATTGTGAGTAGGGGTTCGATTGGGGCCCCAAGTGTCTATATGTATGAGGTCAAATGGAGCAGAAGCTCTAGAAATGGACTCAAGAAAAGAGTTCCTGTGTTGCCTGACATTGGGGAAAATCTTGCAAAGATAAGAAGGTTTGATGGTGTTACCAACAACAGTATTGAGTTTTAGTTGAGATAAGGGAACATGTCCCATTCTGCAATGCCATAATTCAAGTAAATAGGAGGACAAAGTAGCAGATGAAGCACAAACAGATGAAGTTTTATTCATGAAAGTAAGTTCAGTACATTGATTGGGAAACAAAGTAACATCAAGTCCTGGAATACTAGAAGATGACATGTTTGCAATATAAAGACCCTTAATCTCACTGCCAATCATAAGTGGTGTCTTCATCAAATGGCCCTGTAGGAAACAAAAATTGGAAGTAAAAAAAAACATCAGAATGTGTTTGTGAAATTAACTTCTTAACTGCAATAAGGTTGAAGCAAAATTCAGGGACATGAAGGACATTAGTAAGGGTAAGGAAAGAAGAGAGGATGTTAGAGCCATAATGAGATACAGTAGCAGTTTTACCATTTGGCATGGTGAGTAAAATTGGCTTTAACAAAGGAGAAAAAGAAGAAAACAAAGATCTATCAGGTGTAAGGTGATTTGTAGCGCCACTGTCTATGATCCAAATACAAGAAGAAAGAAAAAAGAAGTTTGCACCTTCCAGGAAAGCTGCAGTCTCAGGTATGTAAGTATTTGGTTTACTTAAGAGAGCAATGAGCTGGTTGTATTGCTTGGCTGTGAGAGAATGAGAACTAGACTCAATAGTAGCAGCAGTATTTACTAAAGGACCTTTTCTTGGAGGATAACCGTGCTTCTTCCAACACTTATTAGTGGTATGTCCTCCTAATTTGCAGAAATCACATAAAAATGTATGTCCATTAATCTTCAAGCAAGACTCAAGGACATGGCCACCAATCTTGCAATGGTCACAAAATAAAGTGCCACGGCCTATAGAAGGAGGATTGAAAGTACTTTTACCACCTGGTGGAGCTGAATCAAATTTCCCTCAACCAACAGATTTGGTAGAATTGAATTGAGAATTACGCTGCGATGATAGAGCAGTGGATAGATGCGATGGAGCATCAGGCCTGGATCCAATTTCTCATTGCTCTTCATCCTGAAGAACAAGTTTATAAACCTCACTCAAAGTCGATGGAGATTGTATCATAAGGATTTGAGCTCGAGTAGAGTTGTAGGAGTCATTCAAACCAACAAGGAATTGTATGATCTGTTGATCTTCGAGAAGCTTTTGAACCAAACTAGCAGATCCGCAATCACAAACGCGATCCTCAATCAACAAAGAGTACTCATCCCATAAACATTTCAATTTAGTGAAATAAGATGTAACGGTCAGTGGACTTTGAGAAATTGAGAAAATATCACGCTGAATCTAGAATAAGCGAGTACAACTAGAGCGAGAGAAGAAAGATTCTAAATTTCTCCAAATCAAAACATCAGATCTAAAGTAAAGGATGGACTCAGCTATATCTTTCTCAACTAAATGATTAATCCATGAAATTACCATATTATTGCACCTCTCCCACTGCTTAATCGCATTCGATCCAGTTGCAGGGCGAGAGCAAGAGCCAGTAACAAATCCAAGTTTATTTTTGGCGAGTAAAGAGACTTCGACAGAGCGTCGCCACGAACCATAGTTACGATCATTCAGCAAGTTGGTGGACAAAATGTAATTTGGATGGTCCGAGTGATAAAGGAACAACTCATCACTTGGATCCAAGGAAGAAGCAGAGAAAGGAGGCTCATCCGCCATTGGAGCGCGGAAGATGAAGAACGTAGACTGATACCATGTAGTAAGATGCAAATGTGTTTGAATTTTTTTGTTTCATTGAATGAATTCATATTTACAAAATGTGAAGGTATTTATATGACAAGAGTTGCTTCTTTCTCAAGCCAACCACTAATCAACTTGCCTAACAAATGGATTTGACCAAGTTTGACTAATACAATTAACCTATGGTCAATCATATTGAACTTCTACTGGCAGACACGAAGATAGTACTTATGTCATTTTTAATGTTTCCATTTGTTATATTTTCAGAGAAGCTAATATTGTAGCTAATAGGATTGCATGTTTGACCTACAGTATCCCTGTCGACGGATGTTTGGAGAATGATGCAGAACTTCATGTTTTAGTCCGCAAAGACGCTCTAAGATGCACTGCGACTTATGGGCGGTAGCTTTCCTTCTTCCAAAAAAAATGTTAATCATGCATGTTTTATAATCCATGATTTTAAATTAATTTGGAAAAGTAGTTGCTTTATGAAAGCAGTTTTGGACGTAGTCACAAGATGCTTCATTACTGTACAAACATACGCATTTCTTTCTTTTGTTTAATTTGGGATGTTAAAGTCGACTTGATCTAATAGAATTAAAGATATTAAAGGATAATTATGTACGAACCTACATATAAAAGGTACAGATAATATATTAATTAATGGGGCTTTATTTCAAAATTAATTGATAATAGAGATGAGTATTAAAGACCCGAAATTTTAAAATATTATTTTGTAACCTAGGATTTAGATTAAATATTATATTTATGAGATTTTGGAAATTTTGAAAATCTCCGTCCTCCATCAAAATGATTTCTATTTTATTCAGAGTAAATTCTGGCATATATCCAATTTCAAAAATATATATATATAAATAATATAATAGATCTATTATGCTTTCCTATACCGAGACGTGGAGATAACTTTCGGATTTCAAGTATGAAATGAATATTAACTTGAATATACTGAAATAATTAGGATAATTTTTAGGACATTTATAGTTTAAATAGAAATTTTTGGGTTGTATATTGTTATTGAGATGGAAATTTTATAAAACATGAATAGCGGGACAATTAAGTAAATTACTAGAAACTAACCCTAAAGAACCCATATAAATACTTTGTACTCCTCATTTTGCCCCAAAGCAGCCGCTGTTTCCTCTCTCCTTTCATTCTCATCTGAACTCGAGTACGAGCTCCATGGCTGCGCCCTCCCTCCTTGCTCCCCACTCCCTTCTTCCATGGAATCCGCTGCATCTGACTCGATCCCATTCCTCCTCGCCAGCCCGGAATCCGACACCTCTCTACTTCAATGTCTCTCCCTCTCGATCCGACTTCCTTCTCCCCCGATCTCCTCTTCTTCCATGGCGTCCCTCCCGCCTCCATGACTGCTGCCATTCCGAGATCGAGCACATACGCCTGAACCCCTCGAAACCGAAGTCGACGCGTGATGAGACCCTGCCGGAGCTGTGTTTCCCCCTCCACTGTCGCCTTCAGGGATGGATTCAATGCCCCCCTCTTCCTCGACCCTGAGCAAGATCGATGCTCGGGGATGAGCTTGTGGGAACCGAGGACTGCTCCTCACCTGCCTCTCTCCTGTCGAACCCGCTCAAGTCAAAACCAGCGTTGATGTCGAGCGCCCCGCTACAGACGCAAAACCCGAGCTACAACCTGGACCTTTGAAGCCCAGGAGCCTCCGGGGGCCATTCCGAAGCTTCTATGGCCCTGACTCAATGAGTCTCGAACCTCCTTGCCTTAAATCCGGGATTAGGGTATACATTTTGGGTCCCTCTTTAGCTAATTCAATTCATTTGGTTGTGGATTGATCTAATATGTTTGACTTTCCTAATTAAACTGAATCAAATTGGGAATAAAACTAAATTGAGTTTATTGCTTGAATTGTTTCGATGGTGTTGTGAGTTTTGCTAGATGGATTGATTAGTTGCGGTTGTGAGTTTAATTGATGTTTGTGTTGGTTTTCAAATTCAATTTAGCTTATTGTACTTGAAGGTAGATTAAGTTACAATGGTTTGATCAAATTAAGTTAAATTACCTTAGTGAGATAAGTTTAAAATGATAAGGTGACATTTTATTTAATAGTGATGTTGGTGGCTCGGAATGATTCATAACCGAACCGTGTTATTAATAAATTAATGTTTTGATTATTGTAATGGATTTCGATTGAATAACTAATAGAAATAACTAATTTGGTGTATTCATTAAGTGAGTTTCTATATAAATTGATACGTAGTTGGGTAATTTGGACTAAAATTATTTGAAGTATAGAATCGAGTTATACAAGATACCAACTATATGAGAATAGGATAGGATTCATTCTATTAGAGAATTATTTAGATAACATATGTATCACGTTAGATTGTTGATTGACTAATGAATTTATCATAAGTGGCTAATGTGTTACTACCTTGTGATGGAAACTAGTGAGTCAACTTTACTTAGATTCGAATAATGGTAGAGATTTTCTAGAATGTGGGTATATTCTTTTTTTTTTCTTAAGTTAATAAATAGTATAAACCCATTTTTGACTAAAGCGGTGATCAACTATGACTTACAAGCTACGTTATCCTATCGAATTCTTATAAGTTACCTTATAAGTAAAGCTTAATTGAAACGTTCTACTCACCAATTTACTTGATCATAAATGTATTTCTTACCAATCATAGATGTTTCTTACCAATCATTTATTTGAGTAAGGAGATAATATAAATGTTAATAGGTTTTATTCTTATAGAAAGAGACCTAATACATACTTGTCATATTTTGGTTTTACTTGATGATGAGTTAAAACTATATAAAGTAAGTTACGAGAACTCGTTATATTTGTAAGTGATTGTGATGCCTTATGAGTTGACCTTGCTTCAAGTGGTTTTGCTATAAGGGGACTTATCCTTGTTCACTCTCTAGATATGAACGATATTGTGTGATCATTTGCCTTATAAGTATTTAATGAGAATTCATACGAGATAGTGGTTGAATTCTTGTGATGTTTAGAGGCTTTATGGTTTGTTGAGTTATTGAAGGACTTGATAATTGTTGAATTACGTACTTGAGCAAATGTTAAGGAAAATATAAGGTTGATTTGAAGTAAGATGTTTGAGTGAGGATCTTGGTAAAGACGTTGAACGAAGTTTCATACTTGATGTGAACAAGGTTAATTGAGAATGATAATCATGTTGAGAATGCGGGATTACTTGAATAAAATGTGATTTAGTCATGTGATGACTTGAGGTCTACTTGTGTGTTGATTAAACATGTGTTGATGAGCTATTTCCTTGCTTATTATTTGCTAGCGTGATTAGATGACTCTTTGAGTGGCTTATTTGCTGATGGATGAATCTCTGAGTGGCTTGTTGGCTGGCTAATTGGATGTGAAGACTCCAGGTAAGTTTCCTACGGGAGCTTACTCTGTAACCAGGACCTCCTGCCTGATGTGTCATATAGTATGTAGGTGTTGCATCTGCATAAAAGCATGTCATGTTGTATCATGCTTAGGACTTGCACTTATGAATGAGCATCCCTATTCTTTATGCGTTTAAAAAGAGAACGGTCGTTATCTGTGAGTCCTTAGAGTCGTTGCTAGGGTCATTGGGGCATTCGTGTTTCATATCGATTCGGTCCCAATTGAGTCTTATATTACGATATGGCTGCGGCGGTGACTGAGCGTCCTACCACGGAGTTGGGTACGGACATATGATGGTTGCGGCATCGACCGAGCGTCCTACCTCAGAGTTGGGTACGGACATGTATGACCCCGGAGTGGGCACATATTGGGAGATTGGGGATATGCCACTTGGCATTCTGTGTGGATCCATTTAATCGCTTTCTGCATATATAAATTGTCAGCATGCTTGTGAGATTTAAATTTCGTACTGCACTAGAACATCCTTTATTGTAGGTATAGGCGTATTATATGTCCTCAGCGAGGTCTTTAGGGCCCGCATGCGTCTCTTGGCCTGACTTCGTGGATAGTTTTAGGTACCCGCTCCCTTTTGCTTGTTGATTGCTTCTACGACGGGGTTTTCTCATGGGACGAGTGTTCAGAAGACTTCGTACATCTTACAACTTGACTTTATAAATGTTTTGGTTTAGCTGGACATTTAAAAACAATGTATACTTATCTTGATTCCAACTCGTTTCGTCTCTTTTGAGTTTTGGCTAGTTGGATTAGGACAGGTTCCCTTGCGAAAGCACAAAATCTTATGGACTATTTGACTCTTTTGAGGGTTTGAAATCCCTTTTTTCTAAAGTTGTATCATTAAATTATTAAGACTTAAGCAGGGTTATCACTTGAAGAGAATAAATAAACAGCTCGTACTTGGATTGCTAAGATCAGGCAGAGGGATATTTCTTCCCTCTAGACGTAACCCGGATTTCATAATCTGGGTCGTTATAAAGTTGGTATCAGAGCGAGGTTGTGCAATCCGAGTACAAATGAGTTGTAAAAGAATTGGTGATTTTGAGTTTTGGAATTAAAATGGCCCAATGGTTTTCACGAGTTTTCGAATGTTTTCAAAGGGGCAAAATGAATTTAATATGGATAAGTAAGATAACCACATTGAGGAGTGAGGATTGAGATTCGATCGGGTAGTCATGGCGATAGTTTATCCCTTACGGATATAGAGTGGGATTGGTAGAGCCCCTTAGCTTTATACTTTGCAGATGGGCATGGAAGATTACAAGAAGATATATCGCGTTGGTTGGAGTTTTGGATAGAAATTGTTAGAGGACTCTCCCATGAATGGAATTGTGTATTTGTCTTTGTGTTGTTCTTCTTGATTGGAAAACATTGTTTGATATATGTTCAAGAGTGTATTATGTCTTTATGGGAATAGAGGGCATATGGAAAATCTTGTTTGGGTAATTTATGCACTTGATTATAGAGATAGGTAAATTTGGGAGAGAAGTTTGGTGATTCATGAGTGTTACTCTTGATGACTTGACATGATATTTGTTTATATGATATTCTTTCATTATGACATCTGACGTGATTCTTATAACATGCTTGGATCTTGTTATGGACTTATAATTTGTGGTACCTGATGACTTGGTTTGGACAGTTGCTATCATGCTTGACGTGTTTGACTTGTACATATTTGTTATGTCACTTATATCACTTATGATGGAAATTGTTGGTGCCTTTTTGGCCTTGGTTTGATGAGGAAATGAGATGAGATTATGAGGATTTACATGACTGTGATTGATTTTTCGTACTGGTTAGTTGGAAGCTTATGAGCTCAGGCTTGAGAACCTTACTCTAGTTGATGGGAAAACTTATGGTTTTGAGAATTGAGGAATTATATGTGTTGATTTGAGAGTCATGACATTCTGACTATAAGACTTCATGGTTGAGTTGATAAAAAATGCTTATGGAATTGAGAGTCTTGATATAAATTGTTGATTTTTTCTTATATGATAATGTTTTCACAAAGTCGACATAAGTATTTTATAGGGACGCTTGTAAAGTACTTGGTCGGATCTAGTGAGAACATCGTGATGATTTTGTGATACTTATAAAAGTATTTCATGGGGACGCCTATGAAATACTTGTAGGGATCACAAAATGCATCGCCTATATGCTTATTTGAGATGTTTTGGCATGAATTATTCTATGATCTATTTAGTGATGCCTTACATGATAAATTCTAATGATATTGCTCTCATATGCAAAATTCGTTTAAAAGATGATCATGTGTATTCAACTCAACTAAAATGTATGTGAATCAATGAATGGACATGACTCGCTTATTCATAAAATAAGATTTATGTGATTGATATGGCGTTGTCCCAATTACCCTCGACGTGTTATCATTCATATGTTGTGGCCTTATGAGTTTGTGTGAAGTTATGTCATGCACCTCTATCTTGTTTGTATGAACGATGATGGTTATTTATGATGTATTGCTTATGCGGCTACTCGTTATCCTATAATTGTCTGACTTGTATAATGGATGTGTTACATGTCCGTTGTTCCAATAAGATGATGCTATTCTTGCTTGTCTACTTGGTTAGGGAAGAGACTCTATATTCGAGCTAACTTGTTAATGGCAAGACTCGATGAGATAACAAACCAAACTTTTGATCGACCTACTTGGATTTCTTGGTGAAGTTTTCCTTGCGATTTTTGAGAACCTCGATATATTTCCATGACAATTCCTTGTCTCCCTTCGACACTCTTCTTCTACCTTGTCGCTCTGGTTCCTTTCATGTTGTCACTTATGTTCCAAACCTTATGAGTCTAATTTGTTGCGAATTGGTGTATATTAATTAGAGAGTCGATTGCCTTCAAGAAGTACAACACCAAAATGGGGTCTTGATGAGTAACTCTTAGAAGTCGGTTGGATGTCATCTTTTGTATCGAGAGTTCCTATGACATTTTTGTTCATTTGGGAAAATTCGGTTCAAGGTCTTCCTTATGGTTGGTATCCACCCAAAAGTATATTGTCTCCCTAAGAAACAACTAGGCTTCTTTCAGAATGGGTTATGAAGTTAGCGGGGATGAGTCGATGTTGCCCTGAGAAACTTATTTTTGGTTATGATGGCAGTTTTGTTTGTGTTTCCAAGTTTTGATGTATTATTGTGTTATATGCTTGTTTTATTTGCACCTACGTTGATATGTATATTTGTCTTACTGTACTTGATCCATCCATACCTTATACACCTTATCTTATGGTCGTATTACCATTCATAGTACTCTTTTTATGTTTCCCTCGCCTTGTTATATGATTGACATGATTTCCGATGCATTGCCATGTTAGCCCCTATACATGTATATCATATGTTTATGACCCCATGGCTCATTTGATATTACTAATGTCATATAGGGTCCATGACTTGCGAACTACCTGATCTTATTCTCCATCTATATTATTTTTTATTACTCATAATCATAGATTCAGGATAGTCTCTTTATTCCTTCCTTTTGTTACGACTTGTACTCTTTGGATGTTTAAGAATGTTAGGTATGATTGAACTAGTTATGTTGTGCCTGTATACCCCATCTGCATCATGTCTTTATTATCTCTACCGCTAGTTCATAGTAGAATGGTCATCCTTCTTGTGTGTTCTTGTCATAAGATCCTTTCATCTTTGTTTGCTTATACTTGATAAATGATATTGATTTAGCTATGTTATGATTTCATGCCTTATGTGGTTAACGTTTGGTTTAGCTGTATACCTCTAATCGTTGTCTCTTCTTGATACTTGCTATAACCCTATGACTGTCACGCTTTAAGGACCTTACACATCTCATGTCTACACACCACGATAGCTATATAAATTTATGTGACGACCTTTCGACATATACGACGTGTTATTCTCTTATAGTATATCGCTCCTAGAAAATATTATCTGATTTTAATGATAGTCACACTTGGACATCCATTACTTGATATGACATTACACTTAGTTACTTGTAATATTCATGCCTTCGTTGACATGTATAAGCATATTATGACATTTTGTGTAACTCAGATAGTTACCACTGTTTCATGGTCGTATTATTTCCTTTTTACACATAACTCATGCTCTTGTTGTGTTTCGCATGATCACTTTGCCTTATTATGTATTGTTGTAATGTATGCTGTTACATGCTACTTATGTGCACTCTTACTCGGTTGTGTGCTACTAGTATCCCTCGTATTATCTCTATTTTCAAAGAAATGGTTACTGATTTCTATGCCCTAATTATAACAGTGATTGATTACTTTACTGCATGACTCATGATAGCTCGATCGGCTCGTACCTTTCCTATCTGTATCTTAGTTGGTGTTCATATTTATGTCATTATACTCTATATATCCATGCTTAGTCCTTACCGTTTTAGATTCACATCGCTTTGATTATACTTACATATCTTCATGTAGTGTGGTTATATAGTTGTTTTGACTGGTTGCGAATCGTCATGTTAGTGATTAAACCATACATCCGCATGCTTACACCTTGCCATATGTTATATTTGGAAATGAAGTATTTGAGAAAATGATTATGCGATTTATTGCACTCTCTATATTATTTATATGATCACTCTTCTGATATGGGTGGTTTGCCTTATGGTGTACCATCTTATTTGTTGTTAAAATATATTTTCATGTACTTGCCCATCGTCATGTCTTATCGATAATATGTAGAAATCTCGCATCAACAAAATGATATGTGATTCCTTACACTATTTACATCATCCGTATGATCACTCATTTAATAGGGTTTTGGTAGTACACCTATCTTGCATATTCACCCTTGTTATGTGAGTTTATGAAATTATGATTGCTTACGCATTTTGAATATAATCATTAAAGCTATCTTGTTACCTTTTAGCATCATCATACTCTACTTTATATGGATGGTATCATACATAGGCTATAATATTGCCCATGCTTACTTTTACTTACCACATGATGTCTTTCTATACTCATTATGCACTAATAGTTTTAAGCCTCGTATGCTCGTATGTCCATTCCTATAGTTTAAATTGCACTTGCATCTCTATACACCATATTTTGCTTAAGAATTGTTGATGTTATACTATTTACCATGTTGAACTTATAGTGGTATGAAATATGTGTTGATGTATGCTTTGGTGACACAAATGTAGAAGCACACACTTATACTTGTCTTTTCCTAGTGAGCTATTTGATATTTCTTTCGTGACTTTTAGGACATGTTAATGCTATCCCCTACATGTTTTGCTAGTTCTCTTACACCATAGTGGCATATAGGATCCCCTCAAGCTTGCATTGAATCTATTTAGTATATTCGGGTAATAGATTGTTAGATCTATCCTGTGTATATCTATGAGTGATGTACCTAAATAACATCTTCTAGTCATTATATGTGATACCCTTTGCTAGTGAGTAGGTGAATTGATAGTAGTATGTATATTGATATTTCCTTGATGACGCTAGATTATTTACCTTATACCTTATCACACGTTATGACACTCACACTAGAATCATATTGCCATTGTCTCATGAGATAGGTCCATGTTAGTGTGCAAGATTACAATGTTGTGTGTTTGTGACATCATGTGTTACATGATGATTTGAGTGATACAATCATAACCTTAAGGGTTTCCCATGGGCATCGGCAAAATTCTCGTGTTCAGTCTTACCAGATACTATACGAGTTGATCATCGTGTCAAGAGTTAGTCGAATTGTCCCTTAGTGTCTATTTCTTTCAATTCAGCTTAAGCCATGCGTCATCCTTGTACCGTTGTCTATGGTGTGATCAGAAGTGGGTCGTCTAGACTAATCAGAGTTGCGCATTTCAATTGCACGATTTTATGCTAGTCATGATGCTTGATTGTGCCCTTTCGGGTTGGTGTGAATGTGTGAGTAAGATGATTGTGTTCATTTCTGATTGATAGCAAGGTGCAGAAATCTATGATTATATGTTCTACTGATGATTTGATGTGATGATAATGGGATTTCATAGTATCATGAATTCCAATATGTTGATACCTTGAGCTTGAAATGCTGAAATCTAATATGATAACGAATCTTACTATGATGATGTTTTAAATATGTCGATACTCGAGTTTGATGTTGAAAATGATCATGAGAAATGAACTTAGGAAGTGGAATCTGGAACTAGCTCTTAGAGGTGCATAAACTACTTCTTGAATCCTTGGAAATCTGGTTGACTCACATATGAGGAGTTCACTCGAGTTCAAAATGTTTTGTTTCTTTTAAAAAGGATTTTAGTCTCGAGGACGAGGCTTGTTTTTAGAGGTGGATGATGTAAAGACCCGAAATTTTAAAATATTATTTTGTAACCTATGATTTAGATTAAATATTAAATTTCTGAGATTTTGGAAAATTTGGAAATCTCTGTCCTCCATCAAAATGATTTCTATTTTATTCAGAGCAAATTCTGGCATATATCCAATTTCAAATATATATATATATATAAATAATATAATAGATATATTCTGCTTTCCTATACCAAGACGTGGAGATAACTTTCGGATTTCAAGTAAGAAATGAATATTAACTTGAATATACTGAAATAAACAGGATAATTTTTAGGACATTTATAGTTTAAATAGAAATTTTTTGGTTGTATATTGTTATTGGGATGGAAATTTTATAAAACATGAATAGCGGGACAATTAAGTAAATTACTAGAAGCTAACCCTAAAGAACCCATATAAATACTTTGTACTCCTTATTTTGCCCCAAAGCAGCTGCTGTTTCCTCTCTCATTTCATTCTCATCTGAACTCGAGTACGAGCTCCATGGCTGCACCCTCCCTCCTTGCTCCCCACTCCCTTCTTCCATGGAATCTGCTGCATCTGACTCGATCACGTTCCTCTTGCCAACCCGAAATCCGACACCTCTCTACTTCAATGTCTCTCCCTCTCGATCCGACTTCCTTCTCCCCCGATCTCCTCGTCTTCCATGGCGTCCCTCCCGCCTCCATGACTGCTACCATTCCGAGATCGAGCACGTACGCCTAAACCCGTCGAAACCGAATTCGACATATGATGAGACCCTGCCGGAGCTGTGTTTCCCCCTCCACTGTCGCCTTCGGGGATGTATTCAATGCCCTCCTCTTCCTCGACCCTGAGCAAGATCGATGCTATGGGATGATCTTGTGGGAACCGAGGACTGCTCCTCACCTGCCTCTCTCCTGTCGCACCCGCTCGAGTGAAAACCAGCGTTGATGTCGAGCGCCCCGCTACAGATGCGAAGCCCGAGCCACAACATGGACCTTTGAAGCCTAGGAGCCTCCGGGGGCCATTCCAAAGCTTCTATTGTAACGGCCCGGATATAAATATCCGAGATACGTTTCGAAGGTTGGATACCTTCATTCGGATGTTGCAATTCAGGTACGGGTTGAGGTTTCAAACCTCTAAAGATCAATATTAAAAGCTGGGATTTCGAACCCCAAGCAATCGAAGTCACAAAAATTCAATTCAAACAAAAGTAAAGTGGAAGCAAGGTTTAGATACAAGTGCCACGGCAGAGCCGGGTCAAAACCAAAACATAGTGGGCGATTGCCATTGTATCAAGTTAGAATATATTAGCTGGATTCTTCAATTCGCCAAGAGATTCCCCGTCACAGAAGCAAGGAGCAATCAAGAGCGGTACCTTACACTATCCATGAAGTCAGGCCCGGTAATCGCCTGCGAGTCCTCTGACCGCGCTGAGGCCACATAATATGCCTATACCTAAATAAAAGATGACTAATGCAGTACAAGACTTAAATCACACTATCATGCCCCTAGTATATATAATATGCAGAAAAGAACTGTAAAGGGCCCAAGACAATGCCAAGTGGCATATCCCTCTCCTACCTCTGCACCCCTTCCCGTTAGTGCAGAGACTGGCCAGTTCGGTGCTATAGCATAGCAATTTTCTCGTGGTTGTGCACTAACCACGACATCATCATATCATATCATCTCTTGCCCGATGGTGCTGGGCTATCATATCATGCTCATATCGACTCGATAGACTCAGGGCACCCGATGGGGCTGGGCTGCCCTATGACCCTAGCAAAGACTCTAGGACTATCACAGATAATGTCCGTTCTGTATTCAAACACACATAGTAAACACATGATCAATTCAATGCGATCCTAGCATGATACTACATGGCATGCTTTAATATGCAACAAAGCTACACATTACATGACACATCAGGCAGGAGGTCCAGGTTACTGTGTAAGTCCCGTAGGATACTTACCTGAAGATGCAGAACAGCAAGATAACACAAGCAAGGACCCAAATGCAAGTCCAAAGCAATCCAAAAGCAATACACACCTATCATCAAGCCATTTCCATAAGCTACCGGACCAATATTCATACACACGAAACCCGAGTTCTCAACACCCTCAAAACCAATCGATAGTAAAACCGTTTTCCAAAACCTCTCCGATACGATCAAATCGACCCAAAATCATTCTTCCAATCAACCCATTGATAAAATCAGACCAACCATATTTTCCAAACTCTTAAACCCCAAATTAAGTCAACTTATATCCAAAATAATTCCTCAATTCATACTTGGCGAAATTCCAACATTAAACATTTAAACCTTAAATTCAATTTCTCAACGTGTTATAAAACAATTCCGGCATTTATCTCTTTAAACTCCTCATCTTAAAATCACCTTATAAATCATTTAATAAGCACTTATTAATCACACTTTTCAAATAATACTATAAACTCCATTTTTGAACGACATCTAATAACACCAAATAATATCATAATAATACATATATCAAATAGTACAACTTTTAAACACTTTTATAATATATACTAATTTTCCGCAAATATAATACCTCAAAACAGAATAGTCAACTAATAATACTAGCCAACAATAGTTCATACAAATCGTAATATATATATATATATATGTATATATATATGTATAACATATCAATAATAGTGTCAAACACAATATAAGTAAAGCAAATAACCCAGCCCAAAGTTATACAGCCTAGAAGAAGAACCCGAAACCAAGCCCAGCCCAAAACCCAAGTCCAAAACAGACAAGCCCAACCCGGAAAACAATAAGGAGAGTGGAAGGGAAGGACCCGGATTGAAAATGTCATAACCCGAAATGGAGTATCCGACCCGGCCAGCTCAACATAAAAGAAGAAAAGAAGAAAAGAAGAAAAGAGGACCAACCGGCCCAATAGAAAGGGAGATCCGGCCTAGCTCGAAATAAAATGATATAACCCGAAATGGAGTATCCGAGTTAAGCCCACCCAATTAAGCCCAGAATCAAGACCCCGTCTCCCTCCCCACAAGCTCAGAACAGAGCTATCGGAACCGAGAGGAACGAGGTGAAACCCAGAGCCTCCGGTGACGCCTTTCCGGCTCCAACCACCACCTAAATGACCGATAGGGAAATCCGACCACACCCAACCCCAAGAGAGCAACGCGACGTGAGAAGAAGGAGGGAGGAAGAGTGATTACCGAGGATTCAAAGGTTCGACTCCGGGGAGGTTGCTCGGCGGCGACTCCTGCTGCAAGGATGCAGGGAAGAGCTTCCTCCGACCCTAGTACGATGGTAAAAGGTGTAAAGGTACGCCTTTAACTGATTCAAGTCGAGAACGAAGGGAATCGAGGGGTACCGATTCGGATTCAGAACCCACTGAGCATCGCCTCTTATAGTTCTCAAAACTCGCTCGTTCCTACTTAAGCCAAACCCCTCTCCTGTGACTTACCTCATACCACTATCGATCCTTCTAACCTGCTCAAATTCCCTCGCCAGCCTCCGACCATTCTTCAAGAGAATCTCACCCACAAGTTCAAAGAAGAAGCAATCATGGACATTATTATACAGAAGGACTACATCATATCAACTAGCATTTATTAATAGCATCATTAGTTCATCATTAAGCATTGTAACTGTATCAAAAGTCTCAATTTATCGTCATGCTCAACAAGTATGGCAAAATATCATATATGAACCGGATCGAATCAAGCTAGCAAGTTTCATCATAAACTTATCAGATAAACAATCCAGGTTTCACAGCATTTGCAGTTCACATTTATAGGCAAGGAATTTACATCATGCTTAGCAACTCAGAGTAGCATCACATCAAGTCATCATGGCACATTAGGACTGTAAGGCATCGAATCATATATATCATCATAGACAATGGATAATCAAGCAATAATCATCATCACGTCAGCACATCAAACATGTTAGTTCCAACATCAGGTAAGTGCAATATCATCATCAACATATCCAGAAGGGATTGACAATTCGAACGGAGGACACTCTCGCTTGGAGGTCATATCGTACTCAATAACCGCCATTCTCGAACAAGCTTGTTTCGTCGGCATCTTCGATCCTCAGGCCCGTGGGTTATGGGCCCACGCTTCCGCTGTGTTGTTCTATCGCTATCTAACTTCTCGTTCCCTCTTTTATGCGGTCGCTCATCCAATGTATCGCGTAGGAGTCTAAGTTAGCGGAGATAGGGGAGTGACAATAGCAGACAACCCAATGTTTCTTTCGGAGAAAAAATGGACCAAAGCTAAAGATGACATGACTAGAGACAAGACTCCGACCCGAGAATAGTAACGATGCCCTTATGGAAGTCTATTAGGTTACAATTGTGACAGTCAAATGTGAATTCATCATGGAGGGTATCAATCACATTAATCCACACTAACATGTACCTATCTCAAGGAACAACAACATACACATTCATTCTAACGGCACAATCGGGTCCTATACTGATGCATGTGAAACAAGCTAGTAGTCTATTACTCCATGGAAGCAGATATGCCTAGCAACTTCAAGCAAGCTATGCGGAACCAATAATAATCATGTATGATTCAAAGTCATGCAGAATTTAATGAAGATAACGAGCATCATGTATATGAAAGAATGTATAAGCATGAGCAAGTGAGGTCAAATATAGCATGGCGAGGTATATCATAACAACCAGACTAAGTGTCATATGAGAATATATAAGAGCGGCATAGTAATTATCACAGCTAACAGCAATAATCACATAGTAGGTTAAGAATGACATGTAATCATACGACGAGATACATTTAGAAACATAGGTCCTACATGATGCTATTGATACATGATAAGACAAGGGCATAGTCAAGAGTCGCCTAAAAGAATTCAACAAAATGTTCATAGAGCATGAGACATCATTACAGAGTGGGACAATGAGGACATCACCAGTGATAGATTATAAGCATGCTAGAAACAAACTATCATATTGCACATAAAACGATATAACAACTATCACACTATAGGACAAGCATGTTCTCGTAATAGAATAAGTATGGCAAGCCACCATTTAGTGAGTCATATTGGAAATCATAAGCCACACAGGATACTACTAGCACGTATCAAAACATGAATTCAATCGAGGCAATTTGGCTAGATTCATTCTGCATTCATGTGTCATGCGTATGCAAAATCATGATATAGCGTGGTGTGTGATCATGCGAGGTGTCAAGTCATACGTTCATGCAAGCACGAGAGAATTTCATAGAGTAATAGGGGAAACACTACCGAGCGATATCATGTAAGTGTTAAGAGGAGAAAATCGAGTACAAATAATAAGATGTGTATAAATGTAAACCGACTCCTAGCCTATGCAAATAATTACAAGTCTTCCTCCCGTTGTAGTGGAAGGGTAGTCAGGATCGATCCACGAGGAGGCGTGTTAGCGGGATCCTAGTAGCGTTGGAAATCTCACGTCTGCGTCGACCAGAAGCCTCGATGTCGACCTTGGGCCTCGATGTCGACCTCGGCTCTCGATGTTCTCCGCAACAAAAGACCAGCAGAAACAAAAACAAGTGGTCGATATCGACTGGAAAGGGTCGATAACAATGTCAGTCACGAAATCGACTGGCTCAGAAGTCTGCCGGTCGATACAGAAGGGTCGATATCGATGTCTAGGTGTCGATATCGATGTTCAGTAAACTCCACAGTGATGATCATCGTCGACTCAGAAAACTGTCGACGAACTCAGTGGTCGATATCGACGTCTAGGGTCGATATCGATGTCTTCCTGCAGTGGGTTAGTTTTTCCGTCGGCAAAGAAGGGCCGAAGATTTAAGAATGGATGAGAAGGGATGAACAGAAATAACAGTGGTTTATGTGAATTAAACTATGTAAAAGAAACAACTCCTAGGATTAGGGTTTACCACAACGTTAACCAATGCATGCGATAAGATAAATAAGACGGACAATTGCGCTATTTCACCCGAGGGACAAGCTTTCGCCGCACACCAACTCTTAGGATTATTCTTGCAAATAAACCTAATTGTCTCTACCAATTTTATGTTTATGACTCAAGTTGTTAGCATGAATCCCTTTTCTTTCGATTAGGACTAAACATAGAATCGTAGGAGGAGAGATAGACACAACGATATCGACATCAAATACTTACCTCAAGCGCGCATGGCTAACGTCGGGCTCACCCCGACCCTAAGAGCTTTGGGGGACTACTCGCTTCTCATCATGGAACTCATTGTTGATTGAAAAGAAGAAACTTGCATTAAAATAAACTCCAAAGCTTTACAACTTAACATCAACTTTCGCAAACGTTAAACCCTACAACTTCTCTCTAACTCTATTGATTGTCTTACTTGCTTGTTGAAAAGATCTAACAAACCAGCCCCTAGGGCTTTATTTATAGGCTACTAATCCTTGCTATCCAAGGATTGTAACTTCTATCTAAACTGAGGACTCTATCCGAACAATTTGGATAAGTCTTTTATTTTGATAAAACTTTAAAGGAAAAGCAACATCATAAGCGGTAGCAAAGCAAAGCTAGTGAATTTAACGTCATAGCACATATTTTGGCGATCCATAGGCATATGCAATTTTGATCCAATCTCACAGGGATAATGTGTTTGCTCTCAACTCTCATATGTTTAGGCTATGAAGATCAACTCTCAACTCAATTTCATATACAATCTTATAAATATTGCAATTTATAAAAATCCACTTAGCAACCAATTATGAAAATGCAATAAGAACTATCAGGAGGACTTTTGCTCAATGGAAGACTTCAAAGAAGACTCCATTCGGCGGGGTTGTCATGGGGCTTGGTATGAAATAAAGGGTATGGAATTATTTGGCTATGTGGTGCTTTTATAATTTGGGAATCAAGACTCCTAAATCTCAACACTTGCAATATCCAAACCATAACTCTTCAATGTTGCACTTTCCAAGCTCAATCTCCTATAATGCTCTTTCCCAACTCATCTTTATATAATAGGCTCTAAAGATGCACTAAAGGATGTAAACTATACTATCAACCCTTCTTCCAAGTTCTAATATACCTCTAAAAAATATAACACTTGTTATGAATAAAATACTTAAGGATTTTGGCTCATGCACTGTATATCTCTATTTTTTCGGATTTATTTTCGGAAATAATAAGTAAATACTAAAAGAATAGGTACATTTATATGGTGAGCCAAAAAATCCTTTTACAAAATATGACAAAATGTAAATATGCACCAACCCATAATTTCCTTGCTCAAAACTGGACATTATGCTCTTTTCTTTCAACAAGGCATTAGTCTAGCCAATCTAAGTCTCAATTCCCAAATGGGGGTCAGGCTCAATTCGGCTAGGGATAATTTTATGGAGTTTGTAATTTCAAGCTCAGGCTAATATTCTGGCTTCAAGCAGGGATAATGCAGGGTAGGTTAAGAGAGGATAAAAATGGCTTAAAAGATGCCTCCATCATTTAATTCTCGTAAACATAAACATATATATGCATTGGCTTTGAATAACTATCACAACATTTAGAGATGCATAGGAAGAGTAAATTCACTGAAGAAAGCGGAGGGATTTTTGATGTTCTCCCTATAGGCCAAAATTCTCACAAGGACAATTTTTGTTGGATTTGCTTTTTAGCCTAGGATCATATGTGCTCAATTTCATCACAAGTTCACAATCTACATAAAAATTTTATGGACTTAGGCTAAACCATCCAAATATGCCATAGGGTTTACATGATCAAGTCAGCTATTGAGTTTTCATCATAGGACATCTAAGTAGGGAAAAAAACAAACTTAAAAATAAACATGCATTTTTTTGTATTTTTGACATTTTTTATATTTTTTTGGATTTTGACATTTTTATAGACTTAACAAACTAAAAGACTAAGGACTTAAACTTTAAAATGCATAAATGTTTAAATATAATGTAGTGCATACAAATAGAGTAGAAAGTAAATAAAATACAAGCCAAGTTTGCCATGTTTTAAATATTACCACAACCAGATAAAGCAGTTTATAATGTCCAATTTGAATCCCCACCCCATACTTAAAGATTACAGTGTCCTCACCGTTAGAAAAGTAAAGTAGAGGGAAGGAATCACTCACGCTCACTTACGTAATAAACATCACTGCTCAGGAGGCGAAGGAGGTGGCAACAGTAAGGGCCAGTCCTGTGTAGGGGCTGACCCTGAGTAGTAGGTCGGGGCGCCCTGTGGGAATGTGGAAGGGCCAGCCTGCTGATCGAAAGAATAGCCCATATATGAGCCCAAACCCTCGAGGAACCTCCCATAGCAGCGCTGCTCCTCGTGGATCTCAGTGACGGATAGCTCCAGCCTAATAAAGCGGGCAGTCATGTCGTCCTGCCAATCAGTGGAATAGGCGGGCTGGAAGGGAGGAGGAGGTGGAGGCACATAGCTATGGTGGTTGTGGTGGCTGTGATGGCTGTGGTGGCTATGGTGGGACCCTTGCGGGCCCTCTCCACCTCCAGCTGCATCATCCCTGGCGTCATCATTATCGTCGCCATCCATGCCCCCCTGGTATACTGGGGGCTGCTGTGCTCCGTCTGAGTGGGGGTCAGCGTCCCAAGACATGGCGTCTATCTCCGGCTCATGGTTGTAGAGTGGGGGCCTCCTCCGAAGGGTGGGATCAGCAGATGGATCTATATCCGTATGATATGGTTTCCCAGTCCAAGACTGGTACCAATCTGGGATATGTAGGAGATCCAAAAAGTCATGTCGCAGACGCATCCCTGTCTGGGGTGTCTCCATCCCTGTGCGCCTGTCGCGATGACTCCGCCCTGGCGCAATACTGAAGCATCAAGGTACGTGAGCTGGTAAGCCGTGTACCTCTCAGTGTGGACGCCTAGACCCTCGGCGAGGATAGCTACCATGCCGCCGTCCATGATATCAGTGGAGACCGTGCGTCTACGGTCCAGGATATGCTCAAGCCAGGCGTGTAGGTATGGCAGAGGATCATCCTCAAAGAGAATCCTCCGTAGAGTCTCCGTCTCACGGTGTGTGGGGCGACGGAGCTCAGGTCTGGCCCAAAGGGTACTCGCCAGGACACGCAGGATGACCCTGAATAGGGGACTCACGACCCTGGAGGTGAAGGAGTCCGTGGGAGCGAGGTAGGGTATGCCTGATATGTAGCCCCAAATGATGTTGGGGTCCTGGACCCTGAAGGCGGCGGGAGTGTGGATGAACCCAAAAATGTTGCTCATCTCCTCGAGCGATAATCTGTGACGCCTGTTGCCGAGCTAGAAGATAACTCGACGGCTGATCGAGGTGCGCTCAGGGACCTGCAGTGTGGCCATAAACTCCCCAATCAGTACGGGGTAGTGCGCCTCCAGAGGCTCAATCAGCCTGTGCAGGGAGACATTCTCAAATGCCTCCTGAACGCCGGTGTGAAATCCCAGCTGGATCATGTCTGGGAGATGGTACCATCGAGCCCTGCTGGCTCGGGCAATCAGATCCTCGGCTAGGGAACGCTGCTGATCGTCATCAATGCGAAGCGTGTCCTGAGGGATGTTCTTGGCTCTTACCATCATCTGCAAAAGAAACCATTGCCATAGATAATTCTCCTTTGTATTAAATAGGGAGAACCCCATACTTAGGTTCCATATTATCCTAAAAATTATGTAAAGGTAAATTGACTAAGTGAGAGTGGTAACATGATCTAAAAAGAAGACAAGAAAGTACCTAAGGATGGCAATTTATATAAACATAATTTTCTTGAATTTTTAACACTAAGGAACCTAATGACTTATAGAATTTTGGCCCACATATATAAAAAAATCAGATTTTAATCCCCTAAAAAAATCAGTATTTTAGCCCTTAAAAAAATCAGAATTTAAACTCCAAAATAAATCAGCATTTAAACTCCAAAATAAATCAGAATTTCAGCCCTTGTAAAAAAAATCAGAATTTAAATTCCAAAAAAAATTCAGAATTTCAGCTCCTAAAAAAATTTCAGAATCAGCCCATAATGTATAAAAAATCAGATATTTAGCCCATACTTATGTAAAATTCCGATTCTTTCCCAAAATAAAAATCAAATCTCACCCCCTTTATATATATAAAAATCAGATTCATTAGGCCTTATATATACAAAAATCAGAATCTTGCCCCACATAAATAAAAAATCAGATTCATGCCCCACAAAACATACGATTACTCTTTCCCGCGCAAATATCGTTCAAACCCTAAACACCCAATATGTAATTTCCTCCCAAAATCAACTAACTAATCATGAAAATTTATAAAAATAGATGAAGGGTAAGAAATCATACCAGAAAAGTGTCGGAATTAAGGGAGAAAGAGGCAAGAAACCGCAAAAATCAAGAAAAATCAACTGTCGAACAGAAAATCGACGTCGGTATCGGGGCTTGGGGTCGAAATCGACCGGATCTGGGCGTGTGGTGATTTGCTGGTGCTGCCGTGGGCTCTCCGGTGGCTTGTAGCGGCCAGATCTGGTGGTTCTTGGCCGGAATGGAGTAGATCTGGGCGAGGGGGCTTGAAAACGAGAGAGAGAGAGGGCAAGAGCGAGGAGAGAAAGAGATAACGAGGGCTGTTGGGGTTGAGGAGTTCTGTCGGGGTTCGGATCTGGTGGGGGAGACAAATGGCTGTGGTGCGGCAGTGAGAGCGACGGGAGAGGGATGAGAGATGAAGGAGAGAGATGAAGAAGAGTGGGCAACAATGGCGGCTGGTAGGGTATCGAAAGAGGGGAGGGGTGTCGAAGTCGGGGATATTTAAAGGGAATAAAGAAACCGAAAATTAAAACAGAAAAAGAAAATAAAATCTGACCTGGCACCTACCTCTGTAGTCGATATCGACCTTAGAGGTCGATATCAACCCCCCTTCTCAATCTGTGTAACTCTGGTCATGCTCACTTCTGTCGGCCTGTCGATATCGACCATATAGGTCGATATCGACCTCTCTTCCGGACTTGATTTCCTTGCTGACTTTAGATAGAATAGCCACGAATGATCTAAAAAGTATAAAATAGACTAAAAACAAAAAGAGAAAGAAAAGGAAAAGAACGGGTTGCCTCCCGGAAGCGCTTGAGTTTAAGTCGCTAGCTCGACATATTTCCCTTTTTGCGCTAGTTCAACGCCAAGGTGGCGCGAATCTCTTCTTCTGGGTCCTCCTTGTCATAATATTCCTTTACCCGGTGGCCATTTACCTTAAAGGTGGATCCATCATCGCAAAGTAACTCCACCGCTCCATGAGGGAATATTTTATAAACCTTGAAAGGTCAGCTCCATCTTGTCCTTAGTTTCCCTGGAAATAAGCGAAGTCTAGAATTAAAAACAAAGACTTTGTCACCTACCTCATATGTTTTTGGCACCAATTTCCTATCGTGCCATTTCTTAGTGCGCTCCTTGTAGATTTCGGCATTCTCATATGCCTTTAGGCGCAACTCCTCCAAGGCTTGTAAGTCAATGAACCTTCTTTTTCCAACTTCGTCGAAATCCATGTTAAGCTCCTTAAGAGCCCACATTGCCTTATGCTCAAGTTCGACGGGCAAATGACATGACTTACCATATACCAAGTTATAGGGGGTCGTGCGAAGTGGTGTCTTATAGGCCGTTCGGTAGGCCCAGAGCGCATCATCCAATTTGGATGACCAATCTTTCCTTGAGCGGGAGACCGTCTTCTCCAAGATGGCTTTGATTTGGCGATTGGAGACTTCTACTTGGCCGCTGGTTTGAGGGTGATAGGGCGTTGCCACCCTATGGTTTACCCCATACTTAGCTAAAAGAGCTTCAAAGCCTCTCTCAATGAAATGCGAGCCACCATCTAAAATAAGAACTCTAGGAACACCAAAGCGAGGAAAGATGTTAGTTTTCATAAACTTAGAGACTACCTTCGCATCGTTGGTCCTAGTTGCCATGGCCTCCACCCATTTAGAGACATAGTCCACCGCTACTAGAATGTATTTGTAAGGGCTTGACGCAGGGAATGGTCCCATGAAGTCAATACCCCATACATCAAAGAGTTCTACCTCTATAATGCCTGTGAGTCGTGTCTCATTCCTCCATGTGATATTACCTACACGTTGACACTCATCACAAGAGGTTACATAGTTTTCACATCCTTGAAAAGGGTAGGCCAATAAAAACCACATTGAAGAATTTTCGCCGCGGTCTTGAATCCTTTAGCATGGCCTCCTGTAGGGAGAGAATGACAATGGTGAATCACGCTCTCTACCTCTTCCTCCGGGATACAACGTCGAAAGATATGGTCTTTCCCTTGTTTGAATAAGTAAGGTTCATCCCAATAGTATTGTTTGACGTCGTGCAAAAACTTCTTCTTTTGTTGCGAAGTTAAGCCTGAAGGAATCTCGCCTCCTACAATATAGTTAGCAAAATCCGCATACCAAGGTACCTTCGCTCTCCTTACATCAAATAAATCTTGAATAGGACTAGAAGGAGGTGTAAAGAAGAAATCCTCACCGGAGCTTACCTCTTTTTCACCTTCGGAGTGTTTTGAAGGTGGTCGATATCGACCTGTAGGGGTCGATATCGACTGGACGGCATCGACAGGTTCAGTCGATATGGGCTGCTCGATATGGGTCCTCGATGTCGACGTTTGAAGGTCGATTTCGACCTCTATGGTGGAAAACCTGTGATCAAAATTGGTCGACATCGATGCAAGTATTACCTTCGGGGCAGTCGATATCGACCTGTCGGGGTCGATATCGAGTAGATTTTCCGCCCGTTTTACCTCTTGCCTCATTAGGTGCTCATCAGGGCGGGAGTCATTGATTGGTATGTTGTCATATGACTCATTCAGAAGCTCTTTGGGTAGCCGTGAAAGATGATCGACTACGGAGTTCTCCATTCCTTTCTTATCTTTAAGCTCAACGTCGAACTCTTGTAGTAGGAGCACCCATCGTAGGAGCCTAGGTTTAGCATCCTTCTTCGCCATCAAGTACCTAAGAGTTGCATGGTCAGTATGAACAATTACCTTAGAACCTACTAGGTACGAGCGGAACTTATCAAAAGCGAAGACCACCACCAAGAACTCCTTTTCCGTCGTGGTGTACTTCGTTTGAACGGCATCAAGAGTCTTGCTTGCATAGTAGATGGCGTGAAGCTTTTTGTCTCTCCTTTGTCCTAGGACAGCACCTACGGCATAATCACTTGTGTCGCACATGATCTCAAAGGGTTGCAACCAATCGGGCGATTGAATGATAGGGGCGGATATAAGGGCCTCCTTCAACCTATTGAAAGCTTCAAGATAATCACTAGAAAATGCAAACTTAACATCCTTCATTAGTAGGTTAGTTAAAGGTTTGGCAATCTTAGAAAACTCCTGAATAAACCTCCTATAGAAACCTGCGTAACCAAGGAAGCTTCTTATGTCCTTAATTGATGAAGGTGGTGGCAATTTTTCAATGAGCTCTATCTTTGCCCTGTCCACCTCAATTCCCCTTTTCGAGACTTTGTGGCCTAGCACAATCCCTTCCCTTACCATAAAGTGGCACTTTTCCCAATTGACAACTAAGTTTGTCTCTTCACATCGTGCAAGTACCCTGCGAAGGTTAGCAAGACAAACATCGAAAGTAGTGCCATAAACAGAGAAATCATCCATAAATACCTCCACGATGTCCTCTATCATGTCGGAGAAGATGGCCATCATACATCTTTGAAAGGTAGCAGGGGCATTGCAGAGCCCAAATGGCATTCTCCTATATGCAAAAGTCCCATAGGGACAAGTGAAGGTGGTCTTCTCCTGATCGTCAGGATGAATAGGGACCTGCCAAAAGCCAGAATATCCATCCAGGTAACAAAAATAATCATGTTCGGCGAGTCTCTCTAATACCTGGTCAATGAATGGAAGGGGAAAGTGATCCTTTCTAGTGGCATTGTTGAGTTTCCTGTAATCAATACACATTCGCCAACTAGTTGTGATTCGCTTTGGCACAAGCTCACCCTTCTCATTCTCCTCAACGGTCATTCCACCCTTCTTAGGCACCACATGGACTGGGCTCACCCATTCGCTGTCGGAGATGGCATAGATGATTCCTGCATCCAGCATGCGCATGATCTCCTTCTCCACTACCTCTCTCATGTTGAGGTTGAGCTTCCGTTGGTGTTCTATAGATGCCTTATGATCATCCTCAAGGAGGATTCTATGCATACAAGTAGCGGGTGAAATACCTTTAATGTCCTCAAGAGAATATCCAATAGCCTTACGATGAGCACGAAGTACTTCCATAAGCTTATCTACTTCCTGTGTGGTTAGTGAAGCATTGATAATTACAGGAAAGGTAGAATTGGGACCAAGAAACTCATACCTAAGTGTGTTGGGTAAAGGCTTAAGCACCGGAGAAGGGCCTTGTAGGATAAGGATTGGCTCTACTTCCTCCGTCTTCATAATCTCACCAAGGTAATCCATCTCAATTCTCTTTATTGAAGTTCCCAAATCAGCTATAGGGGTTGGCGTGGACCAAACATAGAGTGATGCCAACTTTGATTGGGACTCCTCAAAGTATTCTTGCAGAAAAGAAGTCGGGGGCGAATAGGAATAGTCAATATCGACTGAGAGTTCAGCACATACCTCGGCTTCGGAGCTGTTTGACGACAAGTGGTAAGGGTCGATTTCGACCTCTAATGTCAATATCGGCTGGTCGATTTCGACCTCTGCAGTCGACATGGGCTGGTCGATTTCGCCTGTAAGAGAAGAAGAAAGAACTTGACTTACTGAGTGTATCGATGTCATTTGAGGGCACTCGATATCGAGTGATATGGTTGATGTCGACCTCTCTTCGTCGATATCGACCTCTTCTTCGAGCTCCATAGATAAAGCATCATCGAATATTTCCTCATCACTCGTGCATGTAGCCAGGAACTCCTCAATGTCCTCGTCGGTAAGCTCCTCTGCAGCTAGGGCTAGGGCCTCCTCAGGAGTTAGGGCCCTTTCCGTCGGTTCTTTGCAATCCATGATGCTAGTGTAGACCGACTTGATTTCCATACCATTAACTTCCTTCATTGTGGGGTTGAAGGAGAATTCAATTACTTCGTTCCCTATAGTAAAGGTTAGTAATCCTCTACGTACATTAATATTGGCATCCGTAGTAGCTAAGAAAGGCCTACCAAGGATGATAGGTACAATAGGATCTTCGGGCATGTCCAATACAATGAAATCAGTAGGTACAAAGAACTTACTTACCTTTACTGGAACGTCATCAACTATACCTGTGGGTCTGACGAATGAATTATCAGCCATATAAAGTTTCATATCCACAGGTTCAAGTGCTCCGATGTTCACCTTTTGCCAAATAGAGAGAGGCATGAGACTTGCACTTGCCCCTAGGTCTCACAGGGCTTTGTAGCGATGTTGGCCAAGTCCCACGGTGATTGCAAACTTCCCTAGATCACTCCTCTTCTCAGGGAAGACCATCTTTGAGCACTCCTCTGCGATCTCTGCCATGGACCACTTCTTGCTAAGGATGTCTTTTAGGAATCGAACATAGGCGGGCATCTCGCTTAGGGCTTCTGTAAGAGGGATAGTAATGTTAAGTCCTTGGAGAATCTTTACAAAGCACCTAAACTTACCTTGAGTGGGGTCCTTCAATGCTTTGGAAGGGAAAGGAAACGTCTTCTTTGGCGGAGAAGCCAAAACGGTGGTCGGAGGGGCCTGCTGAACATCGATGTCGACTGGAGTTGGGTCGATATCGACTGGTAGGGTCGATTTCGACCTCTGTTGTGATTTCTCAGGCTCCGCAGTGTCATCGACGTCGACCAGGGGGTCGACATGGTGGTCGATATCGACCTCAGGGTCGACATCGACTGGTTTGTCGATGTCGACAAGGTCTGTTGTTTCTTCGTCCGTTGCCGTTTGTGGTTTATGAATTTTGGTGCCACTCCTTAGTTGCATGGCTGCTATGTGTCCTGACCCGGATTGCCCCTTAGGATTGGTAGTTGGTTGCCCAGGGAATGTTCCGGATGGTCTAGGGATTTGTGCCGCCAATTGACCCAGTTGGGTCTCTACGTTCCTCTTCCAAATATCCATCTCCCCAATCCTTGTGGTAAGGTGATTGAGTTGAGAATGGATAGCATTGTTGGATTGATCATTCTTAGCTTGGTTCCGCCTTATCTCATCCAGCACAAGTTGAAGATCATCCTTCTTTTGGTCTCTCTCTGGGTGCCCAGGAGCTCTATAGAGTGGGGGGTCGCTAGGGTTAACCTGGTTCCTTTGTGGTTGTTGGAACCTTTGGTCTCCCCAATATTGGCGATTGGGACCCCTCATGAAGTTGGCTTCCTCATGAGTGTCCGCTAGTTGCACTTGCTCAGCATGGGGGCACTCAATGGTAGTGTGTCGCTGCGATCCACATTCGATGCAATCCTGGTTTGCTGAAAGGAATCGTACTTGTTTCTGGAGCTTTCTAAGTTGATCCCTATGAAATTGTTCCTTTACATCCGGATCGCTCACCTTAGAGGGTTCGTATAATGGCATAGATGGGGCAGGCCTTGACGATGATGGTGCGTCGGAGGCCTCAGGAGTCCCATATGTATTTTCGAATTCCACCAACCTTTCTATGGTTTCCCAAGCCTCTTGTGGAGCGAGTTCAAGATAGCCATAGGCGGTGTAAGTGTTGATCCTCTCCTTGGTGGCAGCATCAAGGGCATTGTATATGATCTCCTGAATTACGTACGGTGGTTGGCCATGCGTCGTGCATGATCGTAGTAGGTCCTTAAACCTTTCCTAAACAGTCGCCCGAGCCTCACCATGCTTTTGTTTGAAAGCCGGGATTTTCTATCGGATCAACGCCGTCTTAGAAGGAGGAAAGAACTTGTTGATGAACGCATCCTTGACTTCATTCCAGGTGCGGAGCGATCTTGGGGCTAAGCTCTCCAACCACTGCAATGCTTTTCCTGTAAGAGACCAGCGAAATGCTTTTAGTTGGACATACTCAAGACTTTGTCCATCAGCAATTGTATCGCAAAGGTCTAAGAAGGTCGATATATGTGCTATAGGGCATTCGTTAGGTGTCCCTTCATATTGATGCCTTCTTATCTCAGTTAAAAAATTTGGTTTTATTTCAAAATTAGAAGTAGGGATTGGAATAGCCGATTCAGGCACTGTGAGCGATGGATGCATGTATTGCTTTGCATTCCGGGGGAGGGCGTTGATTTGAGTCTCATATCGTCTCCTGGCTTCCTCCTCCCTGTCAGCACGCTCCCTTAGTGCCGCTTCTCTGGTAGTGAAATCCTCTACTTGCTTCCTTAAGCGTTCAATTTGTTGTGCCTGGGTCCCGTTGTCCGCCATGATTCTTTGAACTCGAGCCCTTAGGTGGAGAAAGCGTTCTGGTTCGTCTAGTCCTTCAAATTCAGGTTGGTCACCTGTTCGTCGCATACACCTATAAAATAACACTAAAAAGGACCGTGAAAATAAACTACTAGGGCGCGATTGATAGCTTCCCCGGCAACGGCGTCAAAATTTGTTAAGAGGAGGAAATCGAGTACAAATAATAAGATGTGTATAAATGTAAACCGACTCCTAGCCTATGCAAATAATTACAAGACTTCCTCCCGTTGTAGTGGAAGGGTAGTCAGGATCGATCCACGAGGAGGCGTGTCAGCGGGATCCTAGTAGCGTTGGAAATCTCACGTCTGCGTCGACCAGAAGCTTCGATGTCGACCTTGGGCCTCGATGTCGACCTCGGCTGTCGATGTTCTCCACAACAAAAGACCTGCAGAGACAAAAACAAGTGGTCGATATCGACTGGAAAGGGTCGATATCGATGTCAGTCATGAAATCGACTGGCTCAAAAGTCTGCAGTCGATACAGAAGGGTCGATATCGATGTCTGGGTGTCGATATCGATGTTCAGTAAACTCCGCAGTGATGATCGTCGTCGACTCAGAAAACTGTCGATGAACTCAGTGGTCGATATCGACGTCTGGAGTCGATATCGATGTCTTCCTGCAATGGGTTAGTTTTTCCGTCGGCAAAGAAGGGCCGAAGATTTAAGAATGGATGAGAAGGGATGAACAGAAATAACAGTGGTTTATGTGAATTAAACTATGTAAAAGAAACGACTCCTAGGATTAGGGTTTACCACAACGTTAACTAATGCATGCGATAAGATAAATAAGACGGACAATTGCGCTATTTCACCCGAGGGACAAGCTTTCGCCGTACACCAACTCTTAGGATTATTCTTGCAAATAAACCTAATTGTCTCTACCAATTTTATGTTTATGACTCAAGTTGTTAGCATGAATCCCTTTTCTTTTGATTAGGACTAAACATAGAATAATTACCTCAAATAATTACCTCAAGCGCGCATGGCTAACGTCGGGCTCACCCCGACCCTAAGGCTTTGGGGTACTACTCGCTTCTCATCATGGAACTCATTGTTGATTGAAAAGAAGAAACTTGCATTAAAATAAACTCCGAAGCTTTACAACTTAACGTCAACTTTCGCAAACGTCAAACCCTAAAACTTCTCTCTAACTCTATTGATTGTCTTACTTGCTTGTTGAAAAGATCTAACAAACCAGCCCCTAGGGCTTTATTTATAGGCTACTAATCCTTTCTATCCAAGGATTATAACTTCTATCTAAACTAAGGAATCTATCCGAATAATTTGGATAAGTCTTTTATTTTGATAAAACTTTAAAGGAAAAGATAACAAACCAGCTGCTAATATCTAGAAGAACGAGATAATTCGTGGCCTTGATGATAGAATTCACAATCCGAGTCTCGAAATCGGATTTATCTTCTGTCGAGGTAAGGTCGATATCGACACCAGAGGTCGATATCGATGTCTGTGTTTCTGCTCGACTTGTCCAGCTCCAGTCGATGTCTATGACGATGGTCGATATCGAGGTAGTATGTCGATATCGATGTCTTCTTGGTTGGTCTGTGTGGTCTATCTCGACAATCAAAAGTCGTGTCAACAACTAGGGTCAATATCGATGTCTTCAGGTCGATATCGACCTCTGCTCAGCTTCACTTGGCTTCTTCGTTTTGACTCCGATTTCATCGAATCCCTGCATGGTTAGCTCAAAACTCGTGCAGACTCTATTTCTTGTACTTTAGCCCATTCTTACACAAGTTTTTATACTTTTGAAACTTTTCTTTGGAGATCGAATGAAATATGAAGTCAAAAGATGCAATAAACAGAGGTACAAATATGTACATCAGTAAGCACGCTAGGATTAATCATCATGGAAAGCAAGTCGATCCTTTAATTCAACATCGATCTAATCAAGACGAGTGAAACATGTTAAGAGAACAGAAAGAGGGAAGAGCCACACTATCAGGGACCTAGCTCAAGATAGAATCAACAATAGTGTAGGCAAGGTAGAGTTTGCACAGGTCACAATCAAGGATCCTACAGGTTACTAATGGCTCAACATAACATATGATACATACATGCACTTGATTGATTACTATGACGGTATGCAAGAGTTTAATCAATCACATTTCAACGAGATAGTAGCATGAGAGGAAATGTAACGATGTATAATGCAAGTCTAAGTAACGGGCATTATGACCAGAATATGGGGGCATGAGTTCAAATCAACACATACTGAAATAAAAGGTTGTATTTAACAGGATTTCACTATACCAACCTATTCTCTTCACAACAACATTAATTTCAGAATAATCAACAATAGTCGACCTGAGGATTACAAATATATGGGCATGCTATAGATTCTGGCCACAAAAGGAAGGATAAGCATCGAGTCATCATCAGCTAGCATGCTAGGGACGTCATCTTAAGAGGCATTCATATAAAGAAGAGTTGATCACACTATCATGGACCTAATCCAAGAGAAAGCAATGATCATATAGATCCATATCATGTAGTTCATGCTTCTAATCACTCAGTAGTACGATCATTACAATAGGTCAATTAGACATGCGATGACAACACATAATTATGGCAGGGAGCGAGATGCAACACGAGACCTAAGCAACGTGACTAGCATGGATACAGGATGTCATACAACCACGAATTTACATTAAGGATCATCATCATAACATGTACTAAGAATTACGTAGCATATAAGGCATGTTGACATCAAATTATAACACGTATCCATCAAGTAAGGGACTCACTCTAGTATGTAACTCATTATGGATCATATAGATCCATATAAGGCATGTACTGAGAATTTGTGCCCTAGTATGACAATGCAATATACTCACTAGATCATGTCGGGATGATAGGGCGTAGCATATGTAACTCGGACTCACACAATGGTCATCATGAACATCAAGCATGTAAGCACAGTTTCAAACTAAGGATCAAACTGTAGGTCAAGGAGTAGTGCATATAGAATCACACAATCATGGTCAGAGCAATCAAGATAATCCGATAGAGGTCCATAAGGGCAAACATTGGCTCTTCCCAACTGACTCATCACCCATCTTTCCAGTGGGATCTTGGTGCGACTCTTCGTGACAAGAAGACATTGATGGATCGTCATAAGAATTGATAAGGACAGCCCCATAAACATCTCACTCTCTATCTCGGAATTACATCAAAGACCGTCTTCCAATACTCTCTCAAACAACCCTCATATTCAATCATGATTCCCGACACAATGTGTTTACCAACCCAATTCCCCGTGGAAGACACTGAAATTCGGGAGAAAGACTCGATAGAACCGTCAAGGGGTTAACATAGTGGAAGGGGCTGTTTCAAACAAGCTGGGCTTGACCATATAAGAAAAAGGGTACTCCCGCTATCCCATTTGCACAGATCATTCAATATGCATTCAATAGTTAGGACATACCAATCAAATGTTTAGTATATCAAGCACTCAACATAGAATCAGTCAATGACAATTATAACGATCTCCTCTTTTATCATAAGCCAAGTTCATATTTAGTCCAATTCAGTTAGGCATATTAAGTTCATTTTGCCCCTTTAAAACGCTTTCAAATCTTTTGAAATCCATGGGCGGTTTTCCAAAACATACACTCGACCCTTGCGTACCCGAATTGCACAACCTCGCTCTGATACCAACTTTGTAACAGCCCGGATATAAATATCCGAGATACGTTTCGAAGGTTGGATACCTTCGTTCGGATGTTGCAATTCAGGTACGGGTCGAGGTTTCAAACCTCTAAAGATCAATATTCAAAGCGGGGATTTCGAACCCCAAGCGATCGAAGTCACAAAAATTCAATTCAAATGAAAGTAAAGCGGAAGCAAGGTTTAGATACAAGTGCCACGGCAGAGCCGGGTCAAAACCAAAACATAGTGGGCGATTGCCATTGTATCAAGTTAGAATATATTAGCCGGATTCTTCAATTGGCCAAGAGATTCCCCGTCACAGAAGCAAGGAGCAATCAAGAGCGGTACCTAACACTATCCACGAAGTCAGGCCCGGTAATCGCCTACGGGTCCTCTGATCGCGCTGAGGCCACATAACATGCCTATATCTAAATAAAAGATGACTAATGCAGTACAAGACTTAAATCGCACTATCATGCCCCTAGTATATATAATATGCAGAAAAGAACTGTAAAGGGCCCAAGACAATGCCAAGTGGCATATCCTTCTCCTACCTCTGCACCCCTTCCCGTTAGTGTAGAGACTGGCGAGTTCGGTGCTATAGCATAGCAATTTCCTCGTGGTGGTGCACTAACCATGGCATCATCATATCATATCATATCATCTCATCTCCTGCCCGATGGTGCTGGGCTTTCATATCATGCTCATATCGACTCGATAGACTCAGGGCCTCCGATGGGGCTGGGCTGCCCTATGACCCTAGCAAAGACTCTAGGACTATCACATATAACGGCCGTTTTGTATTCAAACACACATAGTAAACACATGCTCAGTTCAATTAAATCCTAGCATGATACTACATGGCATGCTTTAATATGCAACAAAGCTACACATTACATGACACATCAGGCAGGAGGTCCAGGTTACTGAGTAAGTCCCGTAGGATACTTACCTGAAGATGCAGAACAACAAGATAACACAAGCAAGGGCCCAAATGCAAGTCCAAAGCAATACACACCTATCATTAAGCCATTTTCATAAGCTACCGGACCAATATTCATACACACGAAACCCGAGTTCTCAACACCCTCAAAACCAATCGATAGTAAAACCGTTTTCCAAAACCTTTCCGATACGATCAAATCGATCCAAAATCATTCTTCCAATCAACCCATTGATAAAATCAGACCAACCATATTTTTCAAACTCTTAAACCCCAAATTAAGTCAACTTATATCCAAAATAATTCCTCAATTCATACTTGGCCAAATTCCGACATTAAACATTCAAACCTTAAATTCAATTTCTAAAAATCATGTCATAAAACAATTCCGGCATTTATCTCTTTAAAATCCTCATCTTAAAATCACCTTATAAATCATTTAATAAGCATTTATTAATCACACTTCTCAAATAATACTATAAACTCCATTTTTGAACGACATCTAATAACACAAAATAATATCATAATAATACATATATCAAATAGTACCATTTTTAAACACTTTTATAATATATACTAATTTTCTGCAAATAACCCAGCCCAAAGTTATACAGCCCGGAAGAAGAACCCAAAACCAAGCCCAGCCCACAACCCAAGTCCAAAACAGACAAGCCCAACCCGGAAAACAATAAGGAGAGTGGAAGGGAAGGACCCGGATTGAAAATGTCATAACCCAGAATGGAGTATCCGACCCGGCCAGAAGCTAACGGAACCGAGAGGAATGAGGTGAAACCCAGAGCCTCCGGTGGTGCCTTTCCGGCTCCAACCACCACCCAAACGACCGATAGGGAAATCCGACCACACCCAACCCCAAGAGAGCAAAGCGACGTGAGAAGAAGGAGGGAGGAAGAGAGATTACCGAGGATTCAAAGGTTCGACTCCGGGGAGGTTGCTCGGCGGCGACACCGGCTGCAACGATGAAGGGAAGAGCTTCCTCCGGCCCTAGTACGATGGTAAAGGGTGTAAAGGTATGCCTTTCACTTATTCAAGTCGAGAACGAAGGGAATCGAGGGGTACCGATTCGGATTAAAAACAGGGGGGGAAAGAGGGGCTTGGCGGCTCCGTCGGGGCTCCTGGTGGCTCCAGCTGCTCATTGTGGGTTCGTGGTGGTGTAAGGAAGTTGTAGGTGGTGGCTCGGTTACTCAACAAGGAGGGGGGGGGTTGTTCTTCGAAAACAGGGGAGGGTGGAGGTACTTTGGTGGCTTCAATGGTGGTCGGCGATGGGAAAGACAGTGAGGAGGAGGAGGCTTCCAGCGGCGACGGAAGGTGTCAAAAAGGGAGGGCCTTCGGCTGAGCTCCCTGATGTACATATTTGTACCTTTGTTTATTGCATCTTTTGACTTCTTATTTCATTCGATTTCCAAAGAAAAGGTTCAAAAGAATATAAACTTGTGTAAGAATGGGCTAAAATGCAAGAAATAGAGTCTGCACAAGTTTTGAGCTAACCATGCAGGAATTCGAGCGAAAACGGAGTCAAAACGAAGGAGCCAAGTGAAGCTGAGCAGAGGTAGATATCGACCCCTGACATAGATATCGACCTCTGGTGTAGACATCGACCTTCAACATAGATATCGACCTCAACATAGACATCAAGTGAAGCTGAGAAGAGGTAGATATCAACCTTAGATCCAGATATCGACCCCCGGTGTCGATATCGACCCCCATATGGACCTCAACATAGACATCGACCAGAGCTGAACAAGTCGAGCAGGAACAGAGACCTCGATATCGACCTCTGGTGTCGATATCGACCCCTTATCTCGACAAAAGATAGACTCGGTTTCGTATGTGGATTGGAACTATATCTTCAAGGAGGCACGGAATTATCTCATACTTTTAAGATAGATGGCAACTGATGTTTTATTTATCTTTTACCTTTAAGTTATTTAAGTTTATCAAAAATAAAAGACCTATCCTAATCATTTGGATAGAGTTCATAGTTTAGATAGGAGTTACAATCCTTGGATAGCGAGGATTAGTAGCCTATAAATAAAGCCTTAGGGGCTGATTTGTTAGATCATCCACGAATCCAATCGAATCTTAGAATTCAATTGACAATCAAGACAATAGAGTTAGAGTTAGAGAGAAGTTTTAGGGTTTGACGTTTGCGAAAGTTGACGTTGAGTTGTAAAGCTTCGAAGTTTATTTTAATGCAAGTTTCTTCCTTTCAATCAACAATGAGTTCCATGATGAGAAGCGAGTAGTTCCCCAAAGCTCTTAGGGTCAGGGTGAGCCCGACGTTAGCCATGCGCGCTTGAGGTAAGCATTTGATGTTGATATCGTTGTGTCTATCTCTCCTCCTACAATTCTATGTTTAGTCCTAATCGAAAGAAAAGGGATTCATGCTAACAATTTGAGTTATAAACATAAAATTAGTAGAGACAATTAGGTTTATTTGCAAGAGTAATCCTAAAAGTTGGTGTACAGCGAAAGCTTGTCCCTCGGGTGAAATAGCACAATTGTCCGTCTTGTTTATCTTATCGCACGCATTGGTTAACGTTGTGGTAAACCCTAATCCTAGGAGATGTTTTTACATATTTTATACACCTAAAAACCCACTGTTATTCTTGTTCATTGCTTCTCTCTCCATTCTCAAATCTTTGGCCTTTCTTTGCCGACGAAGAACTAACACAATGCAGGGAGACATCGATATCGACCCTAGAGGTCGATATCGACCACTGAGTTCGTCGACAGTTTTCTGAGTCGACAACGAACATCGCTGCGGAGTTTGCTGAGCATCGATATCGACCCCCTTGTGTCGAAATCGACCCCTCTGTATCGACTGGCAGTCTTCTGAGCCAGTCGATTTCGTAAACTGACATCGATATCGACCCCCACCAGTCGATATCGACCACTTGTTTTTGTTTCTGCAGGTCTTCTGTTTTAGAGAACATCGACAGCCAAGGTCGATTTCGAGGCCTGACATCGAGATCGAGGCTTCTGGTCGATGCAGACGTGAGATTTCCAAAACTACTAGGATCCCGCTGACACGCCTCCTCGTGGATCGATCCTGACTACCCTTCCACTACAACGGGAGGAAGTCTTGTAATTATTTGCTTAGGCCAGGAGTCGATTTACATTTATTTACATCTTTATATTTGTCATTACTTGACATATCAAGCCTCCTGCAACAACAAATTAGCGCCGTTGCCGGGGAGGCAATCAATCGCACCCTAGTAGTCTATCTCACGTCTCTACCTAGTTTGGTTTTGCAGGTGTATGCGACGCGCTGATCGCCCACCTGAATTCGAAGGAGTAGACGACCCTGAGCGTTATTTCCATCTAAGGGCCCAAGCTCAAAGAATCATGGCGGACAACGCGAACCAGGCTGAACTTATTGAACAACTAAGGAAGTAGGTTGAGGACTTAACGACTAGAGAGGCGGCACTTAAGGAGCGCGCGGATAGGGAGGAGGAAGGCCGGAGGCAAATAGAAGCCCAAATCAATGCCATCCCTAGGAATGCCAAGCAATATATGCACCCTGCGCTCACAGTGCCTGAATCGGCGATTCTTATCCCTGCCTCTAATTTTGAAATAAAACCTAACTTCCTAACTGAGATTAGAAGGCACCAATATGAAGGAAAACCTAATGAATGCCCTATGGCACATATTTCAACCTTCTTAGACCTTTGTGATACTATTGTTGATGGACGAAGTCTTGAATATGTCCAACTAAAAGCCTTTCGATGGTCTCTTACATGGAAAGCATTGCAGTGGTTGGAAAGCTTAGCCCCAAGATCGCTCCGCACCTGGAATGAAGTCAAGGACGCGTTCCTCAACAAGTTCTTTCCTCCTTCTAAGACGGCGTTGATCTGAAAGAAAATCACGGCTTTCAAACAAAAGCCTGGTGAGGCTCTGGCGACTGTTTGGGAAAGGTTTAAGGACCTCCTACGATCATGCCCGATGCATGGCCAACCACCGTATGTAATTCAGGAGATCATTTACAGTGCTCTTGACGCTGCAACTAAGGAGAGGATCAACACCTACACCTCCTATGGCTACCTTGAACTCGCTCCACAAGAGGCTTGGGAGACCATAGAGAGGTTGGTGGAATTTGACAATACATATGGGACTCCTGAGGCTTCCGACGCACCATCATCGTCGAGGCCTGCCCCATCTATGCCCTTATATGAACCCTCCAATGTAATCGATCCGGATGTGAAGGAGCGATTCCACAGAGATCAACTTCGAAAGCTCCAAAAGCAAGTAAGGTTCCTTTCAGCGAACCAAGATTGCATTGAATGCGGATCACAGCGGCACACCACCATCGAGTGCCCCCATGCTGAACAAGTGCACCTAGCGGAGACTCACCAAGAGGCGCGCTACATGAGGGGTCCCAATCACCAATATTGGGGAGATCAAAGGTTCCATCAACCACAAAGGAACCCGGTTAACCCTAGGGACCCTCCGCCTTATAGAGCTCCTGGGCACCCGGAGAGAGACCAAAAGAAGGATGATCTTCAACTAGTACTGGACGAAATCAGGCGGAATCAGGCTAAGAATGATCAATCCAACAATGCCATCCATTCTCAACTCAATCACCTTACCACAAGGATTGGGGAGATGGATATATGGAAAAGGAACGTAGAGACCCAACTGGGTCAATTGGCGGCACAAATCCCTAGACCGTCCGGAACACTCCCTGGGCAACCCACTACAAATCCTAAGAGATAATCCGGGACGGGCCATGTCGCAGCCATACAGTTAAGGAGTGGCACCAAAGTACAAAGGCCACGAACAGAATCGGAGAAAGCAGCAGACCCAGTCGACATCGACAGACCAGTCGATGTCGACCCAGAGGTCGATATCGACCACCATGTCGACCCCCTGGTCGATGTCGATTGCATTGCAGAACCTGAGAAATCACAGCAGAGGTCGAAATCGACCCTACCAGTCGATATCGACCAAAGCCCAGTCGACATCGATGTCCAGCAGGCCCCTCCGACCACCGTTTTGGCCCCTCCACCAAAGAAGACGTTGCCATTCCCATCCAAGGCATTAGAGGATCCCACCAAAGGTAAGTTTAGGCGCTTCATAAAGATTCTTCAAGGACTTAATGTTACTATCCCTCTTACAGAAGCCCTAAGCGAGATGCCTGCCTATGTGCGATTCCTGAAAGACATCCTGAGCAAGAAGAGATCAATGGCAGAGATCGCAGAGGAGTGCTCAAAGATGGACTTCCCTGAGAAGAAGAGTGATCCAGGGAAGTTTGCAATCACCGTGGGACTTGGCCAACATCGCTACAAAGCCCTATGTGACCTAGGGGCAAGTGTAAGTCTCATGCCTCTCTCTATTTGGCAAAAGGTGAACATTGGCGCCCTTGAACCTGTGGACATGAAGCTCTATATGGCTGACAACTCATTCGTCAGACCCACAGGTATAGTTGATGACGTTCCGGTAAAGGTAGGTAAGTTCTTTGTGCCTACTGATTTCATTGTATTGGAGATGCCTGAAGATCCTGTAGTGCCTATTATCCTTGGTAGGCCTTTCTTAGCTACTGCAGATGCCAATATCAATGTACGTCGAGGGTTACTAACCTTTACTATAGGGAACGAAGTCATAGAATTCTCTTTCAACCCAACCATGAGCGAAACAAAGCACCTGGAGCAAGTAGTCCTCTCGCCGGCTAAGGAGAAGCTTAGAAAATTTTTGTTGGCGAGGACGGAAACAGCAAGTAGGGTCAACATCGACTGGAACCAGTCGATATTGACTAAAAACATCGAAATCGACCCCCCTTGGTCGAAATCGAGTATACCAGACTGCTGCCAGGAGCTTAAGTATGGGGTCACAGAGGTCGATATCGACCCTCACATATCGATATCGACCACAACACTCAAAATCGACCCTCCTTGGTCGAAATCGACCACCCCTCAGCCCGAAGATTTCTGTTTCGAGCCCAAACAGGTAAGCCCAGGTATGACTCCTAACCCTCCTCCGTCCATTATTGATAAATCAATTAAGCAGATTATTGATAATTCTACTAAAGAGAGGGTTAAAGCTCCATGGTTTGCCTATATTGCTAAAGTTAGGTCAAGAAAGAGAAAGAAAGCACCCAAAGAAGAACCTAACATCAAAGAAGCCTTCGTCGCCGAACTTAGATGCTATCAAAAGGACCTAGATGATCCAGGAGAACGCTTGAGCTCGAAGGGCCCCTACATAAAAGGGTCATAAAGCATTGACGGAGAAGTTGGCCTAGCGACTCAAAAATCTAGAGCGTGTACATAAACCTTTAAATTTTTTCGCATTAGATGGTTTTTAGGATTTAACATTTGGATTTTGAACTTTTAAAACTGAGATAATTCGTGCTTTATCTATATTCCTAACAAAGATTTCAGGTTATCAAGCAAAAGGAACGACGAAGAAGAAAAGAAGCTTCTGCAGAGGCAGTCGAAATCGACCAGGCCAGTCGAAATTGACCCCCCCAGGGTCAAGCCATCTCCTGGAGTCGACATCGAGGACTCAGGAGTGAAAAGCAGAGGTCGATATCGACCCTAATACTTGATATCGACCCCAACCTTGCAGCCCTTGTCTTCACTTTCTTCCTCGACTTCGACAGATGCAGTCGACATCGACCACTGACCTAGATATCGACTTCTGGCATCGACCAAATCTGAAATCGACCTGAATCCGTAAGTTTGCGCTGTGAGTTTCTCTCTACCCTTGTTCTTCTTTTTAATACAGTGAGGACACTGTATATTTTAAGTATGGGGTGGGGGAAAGACACGTCTTATGGTCTTAACTTGGTTTTCTTCTTCGCATTGCATTCATGCTTAAATTTTCATATTTAGTTTTACTTTTATAAAATGTCAGAAAATCCAAAAAAAAAATGTGAAAAATGTCAAAAATACAAAAAAATGCATGTTTATTTTTAAGTTTATTTTTTTTACCCTACTTAGATGTCCTATGATGAAAACTCAATAGCTGACTTGATCATGTAAATCCTATGGCATATTTGGATGGTTTAGCCTAAGTCTTTAAAATTTTTATGTAGATTGTGAACTTGTGATGAAATTGAGCACATATGATCCTAGGCTAAAAAGCAAATCCAACAAAAATTGTCCTTGTGAGAATTTTGACCCATAGGGAGAACATCAAAAATCCCTTCGCTTTCTTGAGTGAATTTACTCTTCCTATGCATCTCTAAATGTTGTGATAGTTATTCAAAACCAATGCATATATATGTTTATGTTTACGAGAATTAAATGATGGAGGCATCTTTTAAGCCATTTTTATCCTCTCTTTACCTACCCTGCATTATCCCTGCTTGAAGCCAGAACATTAGCCTGAGCCTGAAATTGCAAACTCCACAAAAATTATCCCTAGCCGAATTGAGCCTGACCCCATTTGGGAATTGAGACTTAGATTGGTTGAACTAATGCCTTCTGGAAAGAAAAGAGCATAATGTCCAGTTTTGAGCAAGGAAATTATAGGATGGTGCATATTTACATTTTGTCATATTTTGTAAAAGGATTTATGGCTCAACATATAAATGCACATATTTACTTATTATTTTCCGAAAAAAAAATAAATAAATAAAGATATCTATAGTGCATGAGCCAAAATCCTTAAGTCTTTTATTCATACAAATGTTATATTTTTTACAGGTATATTAGAACTTGGAAGAAGGGTTGATGGAATGCATCTTTAGAGCATATTATGACGAGTTATGGTTTGGGTATTGCAAGTGTTGAGATTTAGGAGTCTTGATTCCCGAATTATAAAAGCACCACATAGCCAAATAATTCCATACCCTTTATTTCATACCAAGCCCCATTACAACCCCGCTGAATGGAGTTTTCTTTGAAGTCTTCCATTGAGCGAAAGTCCTCCTGATGATTCTTATTGCATTTTCATAATTGGTTGCGAAGTGGATTATTATAAATTGCAATGTTTATGAGATTGTATATGGAATTGAGTTGAGAGTTGATCTTCATAGCCTAAACACATGAGAGTTGAGTGAAAACACATTATCCCTGTGAGGTTGGATAAAAATTCCATATGCCTATGGATCGCCAAAATATGTGCTATGACGTTAAATTCACTTGCTTTGCTTTGCTACCGCTTATGATGTTGCTTTTGACAAAGGCGAAGACTTGAAGGGTGTGTTGTAGGTGTTGGTTATTGCTTGGTTATTGCTTGAGGACAAGCAAGTCTAAGTATGGGTGTTTTGATGTACATATTTGTACCTTTGTTTATTGCATCTTTTAACTTCTTATTTCATTCGATTTCCAAAGAAAAGGTTCAAAAGAATATAAACTTGTGTAAGAATGGGCTAAAATGCAAGAAATAGAGTCTGCACAAGTTTTAAGCTAACCATGCAGGAATTCGAGCGAAAACAGAGTCAAAACGAAGGAGCCAAGTGAAGCTGAGCAGAGGTAGATATCGATCCCTGACATAGATATCCACCTCTGGTGTAGATATCGACCTTCAACATAGATATCGACCTCAACATAGACATCAAGTGAAGCTGAGAAGAGGTAGTTATCGAACTTAGACCCAGATATCGACCCCCGGTGTCAATATCGACCCCCATATCAACCTCAACATAGACATCGACCAGAGCTGAACAAGTCGAGCAGGAACAGAGACCTCGATATCGACCTCTGGTGTCGATATCGACCCCTTATCTCAACAGAAGATTGACTCGATTTCGAATGCGGATTGGAACTATATCTTCAAGGAGGCACGGAATTATCTCATACTTTCAAGATAGATGGCAGCTGATGTTTTATTTATCTTTTACCTTTAAGTTATTTAAGTTTATCAAAAATAAAAGACCTATCCTAATCATTTGGATAGATTTCATAGTTTAGATAGGAGTTACAATCCTTGGATAGCGAGGATTAGTAGCCTATAAATAAAGCCTTAGGGGCTGATTTGTTAGATCATCCACGAATCCAATCGAATCTTAGAATTCAATTGACAATCAAGACAATAGAGTTAGAGTTAGAGAGAAGTTTTAGGGTTTGACGTTTGCGAAAGTTGACGTTGAGTTGTAAAGCTTCGAAGTTTATTTTAATACAAGTTTCTTCCTTTCAATCAACAATGAGTTCCATGATGAGAAGCGAGTAGTTCCCCAAAGCTCTTAGGGTCGGGGTGAGCCCGACGTTAGCCATGCGCGCTTGAGGTAAGCATTTGATGTTGATATCGTTGTGTCTATCTCTCCTCCTACAATTCTATGTTTAGTCCTAATCGAAAGAAAAGGGATTCATGCTAACAACTTGAGTTATAAACATAAAATTAGTAGAGACAATTAGGTTTATTTGCAAGAGTAATCCTAAAAGTTGGTGTACAGCGAAAGCATGTCCCTCGGGTGAAATAGCACAATTGTCCGTCTTATTTATCTTATCGCACGCATTGGTTAACGTTGTGGTAAACCCTAATCCTAGGAGTTGTTTTTACATATTTTATACACCTAAAAACCCACTGTTATTCCTGTTCATTGCTTCTCTCTCCATTCTCAAATCTTCGGCCTTTCTTTGCCGACGAAGAACTAACACACTGTAGGGAGACATTGATATCGACCCTAGACGTCGATATCGACCACTGAGTTCGTCGACAGTTTTCTGAGTCGACAACGAACATCGCTGCGGAGTTTGCTGAGCATCGATATCGACCCCCTTGTGTCGAAATCGACCCCTCTGTATCGACTGGCAGTCTTCTAAGCCAGTCGATTTCATGAACTGACATCGATATCGACCCCCACTAGTCGATATCGACCACTTGTTTTTGTTTCTGCAGGTCTTCTGTTGCAGAGAACATCGACAGCCAAGGTCGATTTCGATGCCTGACATCGAGATCGAGGCTTCTGGTCGACACAGACGTGAGATTTCCAAAACTACTAGGATCCCGCTGACACGCCTCCTCATGGATCGATCCTGACTACCCTTCCACTACAACGGGAGGAAGTCTTGTAATTATTTGCTTAGGCCAGGAGTCGATTTACATTTATTTACATCTTTATATTTGTAATTACTTGACATATCAAGCCTCCTGCAAGAACATTCCCACGAGAATAAAGGAGAATGAGGGATAAGGTTTGTTAGAGACGAGGGTGGGTTGCTGGAATTGAAACCAATAAGAGAGAGGGGAGGCTGCAGAGGGTGTTGTTGCATTTGGTGTGTGGGCTGTGTGTGAGGGAGGGGACCAGCTCAAATTGCAGTAATCCGGGAGGGAGGGAGGGAGGGAGAGAGAAAGAGAGAGAGAGAATAAAGAAAAGGAAAATAAAATAGGAATTAAAAGAGGTCCCCACAATACCAATTCAAATTAGCGGAATAGACTCAAGACCCGCTCGCCCGATCGAATCCCGACTAAATCAAATTTAATCAAATTTCAATTAAATTTCAAGACAAACGGAATAAAATAAATTTTTTCAATACCCGGAGCTTGAATGCGGAATTAAAACCCGATAGAACCTAAATTCTCAAAACGATGCCGAAATGACTTTAAAATCAAAACTTACGCTCGAGGACGGGTTTTATTCCACTTTTACAAATTCAATCTAATAATAATATAATATATAGAATAATAATACCAAATATATTCAGTCTTTACATCTATGGCCCTGACTCAATGAGTCTCGAACCTCCTTGCCTTAAATCCGGGATTGGGGTATACATTTTGGGTCCTTCTTTAGCTAATTCGATTCATTTGGTTGTGGATTGAACTAATATGTTTGACTTTCCTAATTAAACTGAATCAAATTGGGAATAAAACTAAATTGAGTTTATTGCTTGAATTGTTTCGATGCTGTTGTGAGTTTTGCTAGATGGATTGATTAGTTGCAGTTGTGAGTTTAATTGATGTTTGTGTTAGTTTCCAAATTCAATTTAGCTTACTGTTGAAGTTAGATTAAGTTACAATGGTTTGATCAAATTAAGTTAAATTACCTTGGTGAGATAAGTTTAAAATAATAAGGTGACATTTTATTTAATAGTGATGTTGGTGGCTCGGAATGATTCATAACCGAACCGTGTTATTAATAAATTAATGTTTTGATTATTTTAACGGATTTCGATTGAATAACTAATAGAAATAACTAATTTGGTGTATTCATTAAGTGAGTTTCTATAGAAATTGATTACGTAGTTGGGTAATTTGGACTAAAATTATTTAAAGTATATAATCGAGTTATATAAGATACCAACTATATGAGAATAGGATAGGATTCATTCTATTACAGGATTATTTAGATAACATATGTATCACGTTAGATTGTTGATTGACTAATGAATTTATCATAAGTGGCTAATGTGTTACTACCTTGTGATGGAAACTAGTGAGTCAAATTTACTTAGATTCGAATAATGGTAGAGATTTTCTAGAATGTGGGTATATTCTTTTTTTTTTTTCTTAAGTTAATAAATAGTATAAACCCATTTTTGACTAAAGCGGTGATCAACTATGACTTACAAGCTACCTTGTCCTATCGAATTCTTATAAGTTACCTCATAAGTAAAGCTTAATTGAAACGTTCTACTCACCAATTTACTTGATCATAAATGTATTTCTTGCCAATCATAGATGTTTCTTACCAATCATTTATTTGAGTAAGGAGATAATATAAATGTTAATAGGGTTTATTCTTATAGAAAGAGACCTAATACATACTTGTCATTTTTTGGTTTTACTTGATGATGAGTTAAAACTATATAAAGTAAGTTACGAGAACTCGTTATATTTGTAATTGATTGTGATGCCTTATGAATTGACCTTGCTTCAAGTGGTTTTGCTATAAGGGGACTTATCCTTGTTCACTCTCTAGATATGAACGATATTGTGTGATTATTTGCCTTATAAGTATTTAATGAGAATTCATACGAGATAGTGGTTGAATTCTTGTGATGTTTAGAGGCTTTATGGTTTGTTGAGTTATTGAAGGACTTGATAATTGTTGAATTACGTACTTGAGCAAATGTTAAGGAAAACATGAGCTTGATCTGAAGTAAGATGTTTGAGTGAGGATCTTGGTAATGACTTTGAACGAAGTTTCATACTTGATGTGAACAAGGTTAATTGAGAATGATAATCATGTTGAGAATGCGGGATTACTTGAATGAAATGTGATTTAGTCATGTGATAACTTGAGGTCTGCTTGTGTGCTGATTAAACATGTGTTGTTGATGGTTGCGGCACTGACCAAGCGTCCTACCTCGGAGTTGGGTACGGACATGTATGACCCCGGAGTGGGCACATTGTAACAGCCCAAATATAAATATTTGGGTTACGTTTCGAAGGATTGGGTACCTTCGTTCGGATCTTGCAATTCGAGTATGGGTTGAGTTTTAAAGACAATGTTTGTAGTGCTCAAAGAACGGATTTCGCACCCTAAATTTGCGATAGGGCCATTAGGTATCCCAAACCTGTCCTATTTGTCTACGTCGCCTAAATCATTTCAAGTATGAAAAGCATAAAGAAGGAAACCTCATAATACAACTGGCCTCGGCAGAGCCGGGTCAAAACCAAAATAAACGAGTATGAAGATCCAAAGCGTCAAGTATGGTGGTAAATCAGTTTCTCGGTCTGAACATCCCCAACAGAAAACCCTCGTCATGGAAGCACGGAATAAGCAAGGATCAAATGCCTGAAACTACACCACGAGTCAAGGTCGAGCCACTCATGCGGGCCCTGAAGACTTCGCTGAGGACATATAATATGCCTATACCTAAATAAAGGATGCTCTAATGTAGTGCAGAAATATTAAACACACAACCATGCTAACAGTTTATATATATGCAAAAAGCGATTATATGGGATCCCGCACAGAATGCCAAGTGGCATGTCCCTCTCCTACTCCGGCACCCATACTCGTTAGTGCAGGAACCGGCTGCGTTTTTTACTCCCGCACCCATGCTCGTTAGTGCGGGAACCGGCCGCGTTCAATACCATAACATTATCAATAGTCATGCTCGTCAATTTAACAGTTTGACTCGATGAGGACAAAGCCCGATGGGACTGGACTGTCCTATGACCCTAGCAAATGACTCTAGGACTCACAATTTAACGGCCGTTCTACCATACCAAAGAGAATACGGATGCTCGATTAATTGTGCAACCTAAGCATGATACTACATGTTTATGCAGGATGCAACACCTACACACTATATGACACATCCAGCATGAGGTTCTAACTTGAGTAAGCCCCGGAGGACTTACCCGAAGAAGCGCAGGATCCAAGCAATATAGCGGCAAGAGTAAGTAAGTCCAGCAGATCAGATAACCTAGTAATTTCATAAATAACATATTAAGTCTAAGTCTAATTTACATCAAGCACACAAGTTACATATGAAACATATAAGATACACATAACAATATAGCTCAACCATTTCATCGTTATCAACATAAATTATCATCCCATCTCCATTTCCCATCTCATCTAATCATATCTCATAATCCGGCATCTTTCTCAATTCGATCATAATATCATCATCATCATCATCAGTCAACTCATCTCATCATCATTATATTTTACCTCATCAATTTCCATAGTTTAACTCAAGATTCTAACATGTCAGATCATGTTTCAATTCATATAGATTCAGGAAATAACTTATATAATTTCACAAGTAGGAGTCATAATTCAATTCACCAAGTCAACTCAAGTAAATCAATTCAAAGTCTCTCAAAACCCTTAAATTCCCAAGAAGTCAATTTAATAGTCAAATAATTCTTTCAAAATCACACTTAGCAAATTTCATTTATAAAACATTAAACCTTTTACCAACTTGCAAATTCCTACTATCAAAATAATCCCGGCATATTTCTTTTTCCTTCAAAACTCATTATTCTAAAGTCATAATAATTCCCAACACTTTAATAACTTTTAAATAATATATATATATATATATTAAACTAACCCACCAACTCAAACTACCCATTTTAAATATCAAAACTTATTCACATAAATCATTCTCAACAAATCAGTTTAAATAAATAAATAAATAAATCGGAGAATATATAATTAAATAACTTAACAATATAAAGAATCACAATCCATGAAGTATTTAAGTAACCTTCCCACATTAAAACAATATAATCAAATAAGTAAATAATCCTTAAAATTAGTTTTTTGATAACTTATAATAATAATTTAATACTCAGGAGATTTCAAAAGAATATTTATAATAATATTTCATTTTAACCATTTTTAAAAACACATATAAAACCACCATATAATAATATACTATATTCCAAATAGTTATACTTTTCATACAACTTATAATATATAAATTTTTTACAGAAAATATCAATTACCTCAAAACTCAGAATAAAATAATAATAATATAATAATTAAATAATAATTATACACTAACTATATAACATAACTATGTTATGTGAAAAATGTAAACAATCTTTTTAGCATCCCCAATCGGCCAACTAGGCCCAACCCAGAAGCCCGGATCCATTTCCGGATCCAAAAACCGAGCCCACCCAACAAAACCCAAACTAGATTTTTTTTTTAAAATGAACTGGACCAGAAATAGAAAAAAGAAAAAGGAGGTTCGAACGGAGAAGGAGAGGAGAAGAACTCCTCGCCGCCGCCGCCCTGGCCATATCCGGTCACCCTCTCTATCCCTCACTCATCCCCGACCCCAAACTGACCCACGAAGAAAGAGAAAGAAGCTCACCGAGGGTTCGAATAACTCGCCGGAAAAAAGGCCGATGGGCTCGATTCGGCTTCGTCGATGAAGTAGGGGCTCCATGTGGCTGAGTATGGATGAAAGAGTGAATAAAGACCCGACTTTACAAGTTTTGAATGGAAAACAGATGGTTGATGGCTCACCGAGTTTCGAACGGAAAACCAGGGGAAACGCGGGAGGTGGTGGCGGCGTCGGCGACCCCGAGCTCGGCTTCTGGGTGCTCCTAGTTGCATCCTTGGAAGTTGAAGGAAGGATGTGAAGCTGAAGATGCCGGCTACTCGCTCGAAATCAGAGGGAGGTGGAGCTTGGCTCTTCGACGGCAAAACAGGGGAGGTTCTCCTAGCTACTTCACTACGACGACGAGGAGAGGAAGAGGGTTGTTGGGGGTTGAAAAACGGGAAGGAGTGAAGGCCTGGAACAGAGGGAGCAAGGAGGTGGAAAGAAGGTGTGGTGATGGGTGTTGGTGTCGTTAGCAGGGAAGCAGAGGAGGAACAAAAGAAAGGGAAAAGGTAGGGGTCTTATTTATTTTATTTTATTTGAAATGAAACAAGGGAGGGAGGAATACATGGGAGGTAGCAGCTAGCTGGTGGTATAGGGAGCGGTAGAGTGGAGATGGGGATGTGAGGTAGGGGTTGTAGTAGTGTTAGGCCGGTTGTATGGGTTTAGACTAGCAACTAGGAATAGAATAGGGTGAGGGAGGTTGAATGTGTGAGTGAGAAAGTAAAATTAATTACCCGGATATAAATTCTAAAACCCGCTTTTCGACCTTAACCCGACGTGATTAAAATAAATTTAAGATAAATATTCGAACCCGAATTAAATAACGAAACTCAAAAATATTTCCAACCCTCGGAATAATAAAGCGGAAATAAATTCATTTCAAATCGAATATTAAGTTCATGCCGGAATTTATAAAGACTGAATATAATTTATATATATGATATTATTATTTTAATTAAATATGTCATTATTTATTTCAAATTGTAAAAGCGGAGAAAAATCGTCCTCGAGCACGAGTTCAATTTTATTATCCTTCCGGCATCATTTTAAATTTAGGATTTTGACGGGATTTAATTTTTGCTTTCGAGTTCGAGTATTAATAAAAATTAATTTAAACTCCGAGTTTTGATTGAAATTTATCTAATTCCGTTAATCTTGAAATTTAATTGAAATTTTATTAAATTCGATTTAGTCGGGATTCGATCGGGCGAGCGGATTTTGAGTCTTTTCCGCTAATTTGAATTGGTATTGTGGGGACCTCTTTTAATTTCCATTTTATCTTCTTTATCTCTCTCTCTCTCTCTCTCTCTCCCTCCCTCTCACGGTGTTGTTACATTGCACCCTTGTCCTTATTCTCCAATTGCCAAATCCCACCTCCTGCCTTGCCAGCAATGTACAGTTGCAATTGTTGTTGCTTTGTGCCCCATTTCACACCATAAACACTCTCTGCCCTCCTTCTCAACCACCCCAAACTTCAACCAAAACCTACAACCCATTCCTCACCTTCTCTTTTTCCCCTTCTCTGCAAATGGCCATCATTATCACCACACCATCGTGACCTCACCTCCTGTTTCGTTACACAGCCAGCAGCCACCTCCGCCTCCCTTCTTCTCTCCCGCCGAGCAGCAACCCACCAACTGCCACCTCCTCCTTGGCACCACCACCTTCCGTCGTCGTCAAAAGAGCCCACAACCACCACCACCAGACCACATCCTCTCCCCCCCCCCTCTGTTTCTCGTTGTCGAGCAACACCGAGGCCGCGCCTCACAGCTCCACTTCCTCCTCCTTCATCCCTCCTTCCAAGCAGCAGCTATGGTACCTCCGACGTCCGGCGACACCCAGCAGCCACCCAGGAGTACGCCGGGGACAACGCCGGCGCCACCTTCTTCCTCCATTCTCTGTTTTTCGAATTCAAGCCGTAAGAGGTTTGTTCCCATTTCTTTCACTCCCTTACACCTCCAAACCGCTAAAAGGCGAGGCTTTAAGCCCCTCCCATCCTCCCTAGGTCGTCCCCGACAAGACTCCGACTCCGGCGAGCGTTTCCGGGCGTGTGAACATCTCGATGAGCACCTTCTTCTTCTTCTTCCCTTTCTTGCTTGATCCTTGTTCCTTGGTGCCGCTTTAGGTGGTCGGAGAAGCTTTCGCCGCCGGCGAGCCACCCTCCCTCTCCCTCTTTCCTTCTTTCGCTTTCAAACGCAAGGGTCTGTTTTGGGGGATGATGAATAGTGGCGTACGGTTTTGGTTTTGAAATTCTTTAATTGTTTGGTTTGGGTTTCACAAAATCAGAATTGAGATTGGGATGGGCTGTGACCCGGTTTTAACAAAGGATTGGGCCTTTTTCACGGGTTAAGGGTTTGGGCTGGTGGTTGTTTTAAATTTGTGTTATACATTTAGGTTTGTAAAGACTCGGAATTTTAAGATATTATTTTATAAATTAAGAATTAATTTTGTTTTAATATTGATTTAATTGGGATTTGAATTCTAAGGATTCGGAAAATTTTGAATAATTTTGTCCTCGAGCAAATGATTTGTTTGGATTCTTTCAACCAAATTCCGGCATAAATTTGTTATTTAATTCAAAGATGAATTCATTTCGCTCTATTATTTAAGGCTTAGAAATATTTTCGGGCTTCATTAGCTAATTCGGATTCGAAAGTTTATTTTAAATTGATTTTTAATTGAGTCGGGTTAAGGTCGGAAAGCGGGTTTCAGAATTTATTCCGGGTATTAATTTGACTTTTATAGCCACTCTTACACTCAATCCCTCTACCCATTCTCCTCCCCTCTCCTATACTTGTAGGCTTGCAGCTACAAAACCGGAGCCATCTTCACCCTTTACCAACTCCCTCACCTCACCCCTACCTCCTGCTTCACTTCACTTCAGCCACTCTCCTCCCCGATGGTGTCCTTCAGATCCGAGAATGGGAGCTCCCATACCCGCCCTTCTCCATCCTCCTTTTGCTGCTTCCTCTTCCTTGGTCCCGATTTTTCCGTCTTCCTCAAATGAACCTTTGCCATCTCACCTTCTTCCTCCATTTGAGACCATCGAGTTATAGGAACTCCGACCTCTTTGTCGCCGATCTCACACCTTCCTCTTCATCGCCACCACTTCAGACCCCGAGCTGGACGAGATGGTGAGAGGGAGCGACGAGGAGTACGGGCCAGGCCGAGTGAGGTGAGGATGAGGGAGGTTGAGAGCGCGCGAGAGAGACGCGAGGGCGAGCGAGCGAGCCGAGCTCAGCCAGCAGGGCCGGCTGCTTAAGGAAGAAGATGGTGATGACGGGGCAACAGGTGGGGCCCATTTTAAATGCTTTCTTTTATTTTCTTTTGATTTTGTTTATTTTGGGTTTAGGATGAAAACCGGGATTGGGAGTGGGCCGGGTTTGATGTTTTAAAAAAGGGGTCCGGTTCGGTTTAAGGTTGGTCCGGTTTGAGGGCTTATTTTACCCCTTTATTTATTTATTTATTTATTATTTAATTACTTATTTAATTAATTATTATTATTTGATTGTTGATTAATTAATTATTTCATTATTTATTTACTTTCTAAGTATTTATTTAATTAATTATTATAAATTATTTAAATATGATTTAATTGAGGGTTTATTTAATTGTTATACATATTATTTACTAATTATTTAATTGATTATATGTTTATTTCATGATGAAAATGTTAGAATGTTTATTAGATGTTATTTTTATAAGAATGTTAATATTGAGTTGATATTTATTATAATTAAATTATTAAGATTCAATTTGAAAGTGTTAGTTATATGATTATGTTAAATGTTTACAAAAATTTCTTTACATGTTTATATAATTGTTATTAGATTATTATTATTGTCATTATTCTGGTTTATTAATAAACTAATATTTTCTGTAATTTACTTATATATTATAAGTTGTTTTTAAAGTAGAATTATTGGCATATATTATGTTACGATATGATGTTTTAACATGTGTTTTTAGAAAAGTTTAAGTGATTTATTAATGTTATTTTATTTATGTGGTTTATTAAAAATGGGAGGATTTGGTGTTTTATTTAGTTGAATAATGTTTGAGAAATTGTTTAAAGAGGTTTAAGGTTTTAAGGGATGTTGAAATCATAGTTAATATTTTCGATAGTGATCTCTGACTTGTATTTTGAGATATGTTTCTCAAATGGATTATTGTTTTAAAACCGATAAGCCGGAATTATTTTAATAATATAATTTTGGGAAAATTGTTTAAGGATTCAAATGTTTAATATCGGGAGTTGGCTAAGTATGCTTTTAAAATAATTGGTTGCTTATTGAGTTGTTTATGAGTTTATATGTTGACATCTTGAGATGATTTATGAGAATGAGAATGGAGTTGTGATGATATAAGATGTTAAGTTAAGATGGAGATGATGATGATGATGTTGATATAAATACGATGTGATGATGAGAATATGTCCAAGTCGTGGAAACGAGATGAGAAATTGAATTAAGACATTAATGTTGATGATGATGGGATGGTTAACTTATATATGTTTTATGTGAATCTTATGTGTGTTATTTGATATGTTTTGTGTAACTTAAACTTAGACTTATTATGTTATATATTGAATTACTAGGTGATCTCTGATATGTCTGGACTTGCTATTACTTTTGTTGGTTGCTTGGATTCTGCGCTTCTCCAGGTAAGTTCCTTGAACTTACTCATGATGGGCGCTTTATGCACTGGGTGTCATATAGTAGGCTAGTGATCATGCACCATACGACTTAGAATCATGCTTAGGATATAAAACGGAAACCATATGTCTTGCTATCTGTCTTTGCTAGAAACGACCGTTATAAGTGTTTATTGGTTGGGACCTTTTTCTTTATTTTTGTCATCCTAGTTGGCGCTTATATAGAAAGTTGCTTGCACTCGATGATGCGGTAGGCTTTTGGTATAGAAAGTTGCTTGCACTCGATGATGCGGTAGGCTTTCTAGTAAGTGCATTAGGACTCTTAGAGCCTTAGGCCTTATATAAGTGTCATTGCTTGCCTTCCTTTCATAGTTAGTAGGCTCATTGCGTGGGGTTGGCCTGCACTGTAGGGTGAGGTAGCTCCTTTGATGGTGAGTTGCTATAGGATTTCTTAGGAGCCTAGAGGGACATGCTTTTTGGCATTTCTTGTAATTGGCGCGCTTCTTTATTTATTTCTGCATTTACTTATCCGCATGCTTATCTGTTTAAATTCCGTCTTGCATTAAGCATTTCATCTTAGGAATAGGATGCTTATTATATGCCTCTCAGAGTGTTTACACACGCGCAGGAGTGACCTGATGATTGACCCAGATCCCCTTCTTTTTTTTTAGATTCAGGTAACCGTTAGCCGCTATCTTTGCTCATATGGATGCTTGGCGGGTTCAGACTTTTGGCGTTAGATCGAGAGCTTGGGAGACCACTAAACTTTCTTTCTTTTAAAATATTTTGCATCGTTTTAAACTTTCTTTCTTTTATTGCGAAAACTTGTGACTCGTACTCGGGTTTTAAGATCTAGTTGGAAGGTAACCTTGCCTTCTTAAACGTAACTCGGATAATTAGGTTTTCTTTCCTAGGCCCAAGGGAGGGCAAATAGGGGAAGGAAGATCCTTATTTTCCGGGCCGTTACAAGGTTATAGACATATATATATATATATATATATATATATATATATATATATATATATATATATATATATATATATATATATATATATATATATATATATATATATATGTTATATTTTTGTTGTTTTTCTGATTTTTAGGAATATATATATATATATATTTATTTGATCTGAAATTATTAATATATGTATTTTAAAAGGTTTTAAGAGTAATATTAATTGATATTGGGTTATAAATATATTTATGGTTATTGTTTTGAGATTATATGGATAGTAAGTGTTAAATTATTTGAATATTATTATTATTTTGGGATTTGGTTATAATTGTAAATTCTGGAAATTAATCGTTATATATTGTTTAATTGTTGTAAAATAGTATTAATTGGATTATTTATATATGATGCATCTTATGAGGATTTAAATATGTGAGTTAGGAATTTTAAAGTGAATTGTTGGTTTTGATTTATAAATATAATTTGTGAACATGAGATTATTTTGATGATTTAATATTGAAATTTATTTATATAATGTTTTTGAAATAAGAAAATTGCCGGAATGATTTCTATAATATGATTTTGGGAAATTGGTTTTAAGGCTTAAGTGTTTAATATCGGGATTTGGATAAGCGATTTTAAAAGAATTGTTTGATTTTCTAAGTTGAGTTCTTGATACGTTTGGAATTCCCGATCCTTCGCATGTGGGCTCGGAAGCAAGAACACCAACTTGTTGATGGCCCGATCTTGAAATTATCTTTGCTATATTCTCGATGTTTACAATCAATTATAATAAATCCTTTGAACTATTGTGAAATAAACGAAAAAAACAACAAATAAAACTAAGGCAAAAGGCAAAGAACACTGAACAGCGACGGAAACAGGGGCACAACGACGGATGATGCGGGCGCTGCTACAGTGCCGCGGCCGCTGCTACAGTGCCGCTACAGTCACGCGACGGCTGGGTTCTGGATTTGGCGACAGTTTTCGCAGCTTTGGTGATCTTTGTGTTTGACGTGTGTTTGAAGGCTTGTGTTTGGATCTTGGTTGAATTGGGTAACAAGAACATAAAGGATAGTGAAGGCTTTTGGATTGGGGAATTGGGGAAACCTTTTAATCCTAAAAAGGTTCCTCAATTATATTTTCCAATCTGATTTTTATTGAATGCCAAAGAACGTTTAAATAGAATCCTAATCTCTATAAACCCTAATATGTGGCCAGCCATCCTTTACAAAAGGATAGACTTGGCTGACCTATTTCTAATATAATAATATAAATAAAATCCTAACTAGATAAATCATAAAAAGATGATAATTAAGAAAGCCTAAGGATAGACTCTCCTAACCATCTTATTTAACCTAACTAAGTAATACTATAAATAAGACATTCCATAAATAGCTCCAACTAACATAGGAGGTACTAAATATGGAAAGAAAATAAAACTAATAATAATAATAATAATAATAATTAAATAAAATATCTTTTCTTCAAGCCATGGTCGCGCCTTCTCCTTCCTCTTGAGGATGACACTCTTTGCCATCAAAAGCCCTCGAATCGATCTTGAGAGCTCGCCTGGATCAAGATTATTGTTTGACCCACAGAGCTCGCCTGGATCAAGAACTTGCACCACTAAAGAACCCTAATTTTCTAGATTTCTAGTTTATTTCCCTTATTTTCTTTCTTTTTGCTTACTTTTAGATCAGCGTATCATAGATTTTTTTTCCTATTTTGCTGTTTCTGTCACATTACAGTAGCTTCCAACAGCGGTTTTCATCGTCTAAAAAAAAAACAAAGCCGAGAGCTTCAAAAAAGAAAAAAGCATTCATCTTACCTTTGTTGAGTTAGTAACTCATTGCATATTGTTCCTTCTTTTATTTCGCTACTTGTTAGATAATCTAATTGGTTTTAAGCATTACAAAAGAACCCCCTTGTGTGATTTTGTGCTATGCCGACACAGGAGCCTTGGTCACACCCCTCTTTTTTTTGAACCGTGTTGCAACTGTCAGATAATAGTTGACGGAGTGTGTGCACTTGATTGCCTTTGTGATTGCATCATTCCTACTACTATCTCTTGCTGATATTTCGTGCATCACATTGTAGCTTTATTTCTTCTATATTAGCTGCTTGTTCATACTTGCGCTCCTAGCAATCCGATTTGTGGCTGATCTCTTTTGCAATTGAATCTCTACTTGCTATCTTCAATATTGCAAAATTCTGTGTCCAGGGAAGATTAATTGAATTAAGTGCCTGTTTTTCTCGCCTCTTTGATTTCTAAAAACTGAATCACTCTTAGGATCAAAAGGGCTTGCATTACTTGGTTTCTGGTCTTTGCTCCGTTTACTTGTTGCTCTTCTGATATTGTAGGAACATGTCTAACGGAAACGACCCAAATTCTTCCCCTACCCCTCCTGCACCACTTACTGCGGCAGACGTACGGTCCATCATTGTGACTGAACTTGCCCAATTAACCAATCGCTTGGCCATTGAAAAGGCCCAGGACCATGCTGAACTTTCGGCTCAGATCGACCTAGCCATTGATCGGAGACTTGAGGAAAGGAAATAGAATGAGGCTTCTGGATCTACACCTCCCTCAGGTGGTAAGCCGCCTCCTAGAGGTCATACACCTCCCTCAGGTAATACCCCACCATCAGGTAATCCACCCCCATCTGGTCAACTACATTTGAAACTGCGATCTGCTACGCCTAACCCTTTTGCAGGAGAAAATGACAATGATCCGTTATCTGGCTTTAACGGTAATGATGTACGTCGAGACCATACCCCCCCTCGGCATCAGCAATATGGACGGCAACAACAGTATCAACCACCTCACCAGGCTCACGCCAATCCTCTGTTCATCAGAGCCAACTGGGACGACAGTCGTAGCAATGCTGATCTGAACGACATGCCCCACTTGGAGGAAGCATACCATGAGGTAGATCCTAACTTTGATGATTTACCTAACCCTAATTTTGGTCGTCCTAGATTTGATAATGCATAGGCTATCCAACGGCGCGATGTTAAAATAAAATTAGAAACATTTGATGGTACTAATAATCCTGAAGCTTATCTTGTTTGGGAAGATTATACTAACTATGTTTTGGAACATCTGCGCTATGAGGAAACAGAGAAGTTGGAAGTTGTTATATTACATTTGACAGGTATGGCTCGCACTTGGTGGTTCCGCACTCGTGAGATCCGTCGTCGTCAAGGTAAGCAACCTGTTGAAACTTGGCCCCAACTTCGCTACCTATTGAGGAAACGCCACGTGCCTGAGGAATACACAGACACCATGAGAATGCATCTAGCTTCTTGCTGCCAAGGAGCTCGCTCACCCATGGAATACAGAGACGAGCTTGAACGACTCGCTCATCAGGCTAATGTTTATCTTACTGAGCGTGCTTTATGTACTCAATTTCTTGCTGGGCTTAATATCTCTATTAAAAATCCTTTGGCCATTCATTCTATTAGGGATGTTAACACTTTATCTCATAAGGCACAACTTCTGTATGAGCAGCAGCAGCAACAACAGCAGAGGACCAGGATCGATTAGGCCTCCCAAGGTCGCATGTTTGTTCCCTTTGCTTCTTCTAGTCAATCCAGACCTTCTACTAACCCTTCTATGCAGCAAAAGGGAGTTTCCAAATCACCTCAACAGGGTTATCAGGTTGAAACTAGAAGAGTTGATGCACCATCTAGGGAACGCACCAAAGACATCCGCTGCTTCACTTGTGGTGGTTCTGGACATGTCTCTCGCGAAGGCCCTCAGAAAAGGAAGGTTCTTCTCAATGATTTGGGAGACCATTACTATGAGGAGGAGACTGTCGAGGACCATGTAATTTCGAGTGAAGTGGAGGAGGACCAGCCGATTGAGCCTAACGACGAAATAGACCCCAATGACTTCCAAGAGACTCTTTGTCTTGTCAATCGTCGGGTCCTACACATCCAGGAAGCTCCCATGGCTGATCAAAGGGAGAACATTTTCCACACCAAGTGTGTGGTTAGCAAGGCTACCTTGAGCGTCATAGTCGACGGTGGGAGTTGCTACAACCTCAGCAATGAGAAGGTAGTGGATTTCTTACACTTGACTACTACTCCTAGGGCTACTCACTATGGTTTAAATGGCATAACTGATGATGGATCTGATATTATGGTGACTAAACAATGCTTAGTGTCATTTTCTATTGGCTCATATCATGATCAAGTTTTATGTGACCTTGCTCGAATGGATTGTAGTCATATTTTGCTAGGCCGTCCTTGGTTATATGATCGTTCTGTTATACATGATGGTCGTGCGAATACATATTCCTTCACTTTTGATGGGAGGATAGTCACTCTCCTACCCCTTTCGCCTTAAGCTGTGTTGCAGGAATAGGTTCGCAAGAAACAATAGCAGGACGCTCAAAATGAGGCCCAACGGAAGGGGAAGCAACATGCGGCCCAGTCAACTGCGCCCGCGGCCTCCAAGGCCGTACCCGCGGCCACCTCGGCGCCTACCCCCTCTCCTTCTGCATCACCACAGCCCTCTCATACCCCGCTTCAGGGCTCTGTTGAACGACGTTCTTTGGTCTCTCAACCTCATAAAGAGACTGTCACCTGGAATGCTCATCGACCTCATATCCTTTTGATCATGAAAGAGGTCTTACTTAATATTGTGGATTTGAATCATATTCCTGCACCTATTGCTGCTCTTTTGCTGGATTATTTAGATGTCCATCTAGCTGATCTGCCACAAGGATTGTCGCCTATTCGTGGGATTGAACATCAGATTGATTTCGTCCCTAGCGCTGCCTTGCCTAATCGTGCCGCCTATAGGGCTAGTCCAGAGGAAACTAAGGAGCTGCAACGCCAAGTCACGGAGCTGATGGATAAGGGCTTTGTTCGAGAAAGCCTCTCCCCTTGTGCCATGCCTGTCATCTTGGTTCCTAAGAAGGATGGCTCTTGGCGCATGTGTGTTGATTGTAGGGCAATCAACCAAATAACGGTTAAGTATCGTCACCCTATTCCTCGTTTAGATGATATGCTTGATGAATTGTATGGTGCATGTATTTTCTCTAAAATTGATCTTAGAAGCGGCTATCATCAAACTAGGGTGAAACAGGGAGATGAATGGAAAACGGCTTTTAAGACTAAGTATGGGTTATATGAATGGTTAGTAATGCCTTTTGGTTTGACAAATGCCCCTTCTACTTTTATGAGGCTTATGAACCATGTGCTTAGACGTTACTTAGGCAAATTTGTCTTTGTTTATTTTGACGATATCTTAATTTATAGCAAGAACATGCATGATCACCTTAGTCATTTAAAATTGGTATTTGACTGTCTCCAAAAAGAAAAACTATATGCCAATTTGAAAAAGTTCTCCTTTGCTTCTGCATTTACTATTTTCCTTGGATTTGTTGTGTCTGCTTCTGTTTTAAAGGTAGATGAGGAGAAGGTTCGTGCTATTCAAGAGTGGGCCCAGCCGCATAACCCCACTCATGTCCGCTCATTCTTGGGCCTTGCTGGCTTCTATCGACGCTTCGTCAAGGACTTCAGCACCATTACCGCCCCCCTACATGAGCTCACCAAGAAGGATGTGACGTTTTGCTGGATAGACGAACATCAGAGGGCATTCGATGCTCTCAAGGATCGTCTCACCCATGCCCCAGTGCTGCAACTACCTCACTTCGCACAACCGTTCGAGCTCGAGTGTGATGCTTCTGGCACTGGCATTGGTGGGGTACTGCTACAGAATAGGCGCCCTATTGCCTATTTCAGCGAGAAGTGGGGCCCCGCTGAGCTCAACTATTCTACCTACGACAAGGAACTGTTTGCCCTGGTTCGATGCTTACAGACATGGCAGCACTACCTTTGGCCTAAGGAGTTTGTGATTCATTCGGATCATGAAGCTCTAAAGTAAATCAAAGGTCAGGCAGTGCTCAGCAGGTGACTTGCTCGTTGGGTGGAGTTTCTGGAGACCTTTTCCTATGTGGTTCACCACAAGAAGGGAAAGGATAATGTGGTAGCTGACGCGCTATCACGAAGGTATGTCCTCCTAAACCATATGGATGCACATGTTTTGGGTTTTGCGTTGATAAAGGAACTGTATGCTTCTGATGGTTTCTTTAAAACTCTTTATGCTCAATGTGTGTCCAAGAGTGAAGTTGATTCTTATTTTCTTGATAATGGTTATTTATTTAAGATGGGCAAGCTTTGTATCCCATCTTCTTCTATTAGACGACTGTTAACTCAAGAAATACATGAATCTAGGGGACATGGAGGTTTCGACAAAACCTTAGCTGGACTTAAGGAACATTACTTTTGGCCTAAAATGTCTAATTATGTGCTTAGATTTGTCAAAAGTTGTGTCACATGTGCTAAGGCTAAATCGAAATCTAATGTTAATGGTCTATACCAACCTTTGCCTATATCGAATGCACCCTGGGAAGATGTGTCTATGGATTTCATTATAGGATTGCCTAGAACTTCTAAGGGTCATGATTCTATTTTTGTTGTTGTAGACAGATTCTCAAAAATGGCTCATTTCATACCTTGTCACAAAACTGATGATGATATTCATGTTGCTCATTTATTCTTTAAGGATGTTGTTCGCTTACATGGATTGCCTTTATCTATAGTTTCTGATCGTGACTCTAAATTCTTAAGCTGTTTTTGGAAAACTTTATGGTCTAAGTTGGGTACCAAACTATTATTTTCTACTTCTTGTCACCCCCAAACTGATGGCCAAACTGAGGTTACAAATAGAACTCTTGGGGCTCTCCTTAGAGTCATGTTGCGAACTAACCTCTGGAGGTGGGAAGACTGCCTACCATTTGTTGAGTTTGCTTATAACAGGTCTAGGCACTCAGCAACCAAGCAGACTCCATTTGAGGTTGTCTATGGCCGAAATCCACTCACCCCAGTGGACATGATGCCACGGCCTCTTAAGGAGAGCATGGATGCAGCTAAGCAAGTGGACTTCATCAAGCGCTTGCATGAGCGTACCAAGGCGTAGCTGGAAAGAAAGACTGCGCAATACAAGGCAGCGAAGGACAAGCATCGCAAGGATGTGCAGTTCAACGTTGGTGATCTGGTATGGCTGCATCTCAGGAAGGAAAGGTTTCCACAACAACGAAAATCTAAGCTGGACCCCAGGGGAGATGGACCATTTCGAGTGGTTCAGAAGATGGGTCCTAATGCCTACAAGCTGGATCTCCCTGCCGACAAGTACAGTGTTCATTCTACCTTCAATGTCACTGATCTATCTTTGTTTATACCTGACGATGACTCTGACGACGATTTGAGGACAAATCAAACTCAAGTGGAGGAGAATGATGCAGTGCAATTGTGGATGACTCCTGGTGACATTGAGGACAACATGAAGGTTTCTTACGATGGTCCTATCACTCGTGCAAGGGCCAAGAGAATTCAAGCTGCAACCAAAGCTCTTCTTGTCCGTTACCAAGGAACGATGGAGCAAGGGTTCAGGCCACCCTGGGTCACTTTGCTCAAGACTACACCGCCGACACAAGAGATGAGCTTCCGTCCCCAAACCAAGCTCATGCAAACTCGCAACCACCCACCTTGAACTCGGCATGGGCTCTTGTCGAGTGGGCCTAGGAACTTGGCCGAGTGACTTTGGTTGGGCCGGAGTAGTTTTATCCACTTAATTAATTAGTGTTATTTTATGTCATTAGATTAATAATGTGGAAGACTATATCTCTTCTAGATTAAGTCTTGTCCACCAGGTTTTAGAATTATATCTTCTTAGGTTTACTTTTATCTTTAGGTTATTTTTATCTATCTTTATCAACCTAAATTCTATCTTGCATGATTAGAATTGGGTGTTAGTTTTCTATTTGACCAAACTCATATACTTTGAATTAGGTAGATTGATTAGAATTGAGAAAACCCTTTAAGGAATTAAGGGTTCTTCGATTTCAATCCCAAAGTTTCAAGTGCTCTTGTGATCCATCTACATTCGGCAACACACACCCAAACCCTAACTCACCAACCGAACCAAAATCCAAACACAAACAAACACACAAACCCTAGCGCAATCTGTCGCAAAAAGGAGGCGCTTCTGTCGCCGAAAGGAGAAGGCATCTGTCGTAGCGCTTCACCCACGTCCCAGGCGGCGGCCGCCCCAGGCCTAGAGTGGCCGCGACATCCGAAGCCGCCCCGTCGCTCGTGCGCGCCCGCATCCTCGCTTCTAGGCGCCGCGCGACCTCCGACGCTGCTTCTCTCTTCTCTCGCTTTCTCTTATGTTCTGTCGCTATTTCCGTTTCCAGTTTTGCTGAATTTGTCTGTGTGAAACCGTCGCTATACTCGGAAACTTAATCGCTTGTATTATTTATTCCAAAATCAGGAGATATCAAAGAGCATTGCAAGATCGGGCAAATATACGGCGTGGTTCTTGATCTTGAGCCCACAGGCGAAGGATCGGGTATCCCAAACGTATCAGTTCTTGAGAGATTGTTTTGGAAATGAGATGATGAGATGAGATGAACATGAAATGATATATGAATTGTGATGAGATAAGATGGAATAATCTGAAATGAGATATGTGAAGATATGTATGATAGTAAGGGGCGCCTTGTATGAATTAGATAGACTTATGCATTTGTATGTTATTAGGTGATTGTGATATGTTGGACATTGCTTACTATTGGTGACTCATTACTTGGATTCTGCTTCTGCCTTGTTTCTCTGCTATTCGGCTTATTTAGGTAAGTTCCTTTATGTGATTACTCAGATTCAAAAGAGAATACCTGCTTGTGAATATAAGATATACTAGGTGTTGCATAAGCATTAAAGCATGCCATGTAGTATCATGCTAGGATTGCATTGAACTGAGCATGTGTTTACTATGTGTGTTTGAATACAGAACGGCCGTTATCTGTGATAGTCCTGGAGTCTTTGCTAGGGTCATAGGGTAGCACAGCCCCATCGGGTGCCCTGAGTCTATCGAGTCGATATGAGCATGATATGATAGCCCAGCACCATCGGGCAAGAGATGAGATGATATGATATGATATGATATGATAGCCCAGCACCATCGGGCAAGTGATGAGATGATATGATATGATATGATGATGTTGTGGTTAGTGCACCACCACGAGGAAATTGCTATGCTATAGCACCGAATTGGTCAGTCTCTGCATTAACGAGAAGGGGTGCAGAGGTAGGAGAGGGATATGCCACTTGGCATTGCCTTGGGACCTTTACATTTCTTTTCTGCATATTATATATACTAGGGGCATGATAGTGTGATTTAAATCTTGTACTACATTAGTCATCTTTTATTTAGGTATAGGCATGTTATTTGGCCTCAGCTTGGTCAGAGGACCCGCATGCGATCACCGGGCCTGACTTCGTGGATAGTGTTAGGTACCGCTCTTGATTGCTCCTTGCTTCTGTGACGGTGAATCTCTTGGCGAATTGAAGAATCTGGCTAGTGTATTCTAACTTGATAAATGGCAATCACCCACTGTGTTTTGGTTTTGACCCAGCTCTGCCGTGGCTCTTGTATCTAAACCTTGCTTCCACTTTACTTTCGTTTGAATTGGGTTTTTGTGACTTTGATTGCTTGGGGTTCGAAATCCCCGCTTTGAATACTGATCTTCGAGGTTTGAAACCTCGACCCGTACCTGAATTGCAACATCCGAACGAAGGTATCTAACCTTCGAAGCGTAACCCGGATATTTATATCCGGGCCGTTACAAAGTTGGTATCAGAGCCAGGTTGTGCAATTCGGGTACGCAAGTGTCGAGTGTATGTTTTGGAAAACCGCCCATGGATTTCAAAAGATTTGAAAGCGTTTTAAAGGGGAAAAATGAACTTAATATGTCTAACTCAATTGGACTAAATATGAACTTGGCTTATGATAAAAGAGGAGAACCAACTAATAAGGGACCGAGAGGGTAGAAAAGGCGCTAGACCATCCCTATCGGATGTAGTTGGGAATGGGTAGGCGAAATATTAGTTTCTTCTTTACAGATGGGTCTGGAAGATTCCAAGGAGATCATTGTAATTATCATTGACTGATTCTGTGTTGAGTGATTAATATGCTAAAGATTTGATTGGTATGTCCTAACTATCTAATGAATATTGAATGATCTGTGCAAACGGGATAGCGGGAGTACCCTTCTTCTTCTTATATTGTCAAGCCCAGCTTGTGTGGAACAACTCCCTTCCACTATGTTAATCCCTTGACGGTCTTATCGCGTCCTCCTCTTGAATACCGGTCTCCTCCACGGGAAAGTGGGTTGGTAAACACATTGTTTCGGGAATCATGGTCGAATATGAGGGTTGCTTGGGAGAGTATTGGAAGTTAGCTCTTGATGTAATTCCAAGTTAGGAAGTAAGGTGGTTCTCCGGTTGTCTTTCTTGATTCTTATGACGACCAACCGGTGTATTCTTGCCATGAAAGTCGTATCCGAGTCCCACGGGAAAGATGGGTGATGAGTCAGTTAGGAAGAGTCAATGTTTGCCCTTATGGATCTCTACCGGGTTATCTTTATTGCTCTATCCATGATTGTGTGATTCTATATGCACTACTCCTCGACCTACAGTTTGATCCTTAGTTGAAACTGTGCGTACATGTTTGATGTTCATGATGACCATTGTGTGAGTCCGAGTTACATATGTTACGCCCTATCATCCCAGCATGCTCTACTCAGTATGTTGCATCGTTGTATTAGTGCATGAATATAAATATCATATGTTAGGAAGCTGCATAATTGATGCTATCCCTGTGAATAAGTTCACGATAGTGTGACTCTCCCCTCCTGCTACACTCTTAAAAGGTTGAGTTCATCCTGATTGGATTGATGTTAGATTCGATGATTTACTTGCTTCCATGATGGTTAGTCCTAGCATGCCTTCAATATAGTCACTCGGTAGTGTTTTCCTATTACATCTATGATTAGTTACCTTGCTCAGATATCTTATTGTGCCTTGCTCTACCATGACTATATGTTGTCATAGCATGTCTATGTGACCTATTGTACTGATCGTATTAATGGTTGGTTAGAAGCATGAACTACCTGATATGGATCTGTATGGCTATTGATTTCTCCTGAGTTAGGTACATGATAGTGTGATCATCTCTTCCTTGTATGAATACCTCGTAGGATGTTCTCCTTGGCATGCTAGCCGGTGACGCCTCGGTGCTTATCGTTCCTTTTGTAACTAGAATCTATAGCATGTCCATCTATTTTGTATTCCTCAAACTAAATATTGTTGATTTTTCTGCAATCAATGTTGTTGTGTGTTAATTGTGCTAAATTAAATATATGTTAGTACAAAAGAGTCTTGATAAACACATGTTTCATCCTAATATACATTGATTTGAACTCATGTCCCCATCTCCTAGTCATGTTGTCCCGTTACTTAGACTTGCTCTATACCTCGCTGCATTTCCTCTCACGCATCTATATTATTGGAATGTGATTGAATTGAAGTCTTGCTTAATGTCGAGTAATCAATCAAGTGCACATATGTGTCCTATGTTAGGTTGAGCCATTAGTAACATGTAGAATCCTTGGTTATGACTTACGCACATTTATGCCCTGCTTGCATTACTGTTCATTCTCTCTTGAGCTAGGTCCCTGATAGTGTGGTTCTTCCCTCTCCTATCCTCTTAAAATGTTTTACTCATCCTGATAAGAGTGATATTGGATTCGAAGATCGACTTGCTTTCTGTGATGGTTAATTCTAGCATGTTTACATGTTCTCGCTCGGTGGTATCCCTCTATTACTCTATGATATCTTCTCGTGCTTGCATGAACGTATGACTTGACACCTCGCATGATCACACACCACCCTATATCATGATTTTGCATATGCATGACGCATGAATATTGGAATGAATCTAGTTGGATTACTTTAATTGTATTCATGTTCGATGTGTGCTAGTAGTATCCTGTGAAGCTTATGACTTCCAATATGACTCACTAAATGGTGACTTGCCATACTTATTCTATTACATAAACATGCCTGTTCTATAATGTGGTAGTTATTGTACCATTTTATGTGCCCTATGATGATTCATTCCTAGCATGATTATAATCTATCGCCCGTGATGTTATCTTGTTCACCCTGTGGTGATCCAATTGCTTTCATGTACATCATGTTGAACTTATTTAATCACTCTTGACTATGCCATGCCTGATCATGTATAACTAGCATCACGTAGGACCTATGTTTCTAAATGTATCTCGTCGTATGATTACATGTCATTCTTAACCTACTATGTGATTATTGCTGTTAGCTGTGATAATTACTATGCCGCTCTTATATATTCTCGTATGACACTTAGTCTGGTTGTTATGATATACCTCGCCATGCCATATTCGACCTCACTTGCTCATGCTTATAGATTCTTTCATATATATGATGCTCATTACCTTCATTAAACCCCGCATGAGTTCGAATCATACATGATTATTGTTGGTTCCGCATAGCTTGGTTGAAGTTGCTAGGCCTATCTGCTTCCATGGAGTAATAGGCTATTAACTTGTATCACATGCATTCGTGTAGGAGTCGATTGTGTCGTTGGAATGAATGTGTATGTCGTTCTCCTTCGATAGGTACATGTTAGTGTGGATTAATATGATTAATATGCCCCATGATGAATTCGTGCTTGTTTGTCCCAATTGTAATCTAATAGACTTCCTTAAGGGCATCGTTACTATTCCCGGGTCGGAGTCTTGTCTCTAGTCGTGTCATCTTTAGCTTTGGTCCATTTTGTCTCCGAGAGAAACATTGGGTCGTCCGCTCTTGTCACTCCCCTATCTCCACTAACTTAGACTCATACGCGATACATTGAATGAGCGACCGCATAGAAGAGGGGACGGGAAGTTAGATAACAATAGAGCAGCGCAGCGGAAGCGTGGGCCCATAACCCACGGGCCTCAGGATCGACGATGTCGACGGAACGAGCTCATTTCGAGGATGGCGGTTATTGAGTACGATATGACTTGCAAGCGAGAGCGCTGTCCATTTGAATTGTTAATCCTTTCTGAACTTCTTGATGGTGATATAACACTGACTTGATGTTGAAAATCGCGCGTTTGGTGTGCTGACGTGATGATGATTATTGCCTGATTATCCATTATCTATGATGATATATATGATTCGATGCCTTATAACCCTAATGTGCCATGATGACTTGATGTGATGCTACTCTGAGTTGCCAAGCATGATCTAAATTCCTTGCCTACAAAAGTATGAACTGCAGATGCTGAGAACCTGAACTGTTTATTAGATATGGTTATGATGAAACGTGCTAGCTTGATTTGATTAGGTTCATATATGATGTTTTGCAATACTTGTTGAGCATGACGATAAATTTAGACTTTGGATACAGTTGCAATGATTAATGATGAACTAATGATGCTGTTGATATAAATGCTAGTTGATATGATGTAGTCCTTATGTGTAATAATGTCCATGATTGCTTCTTCTTTGAACATGTGAGTGAGGTCCTTTGGTAGAGTGGTCAGAGAGGGGAGAAAGGAAATTGAGCGGTTAGAATGATCGATGATAGTATGAGGTAAGTCATATGAGAGGGGTTTGGCTTAAGTAGGAACGAGTGAGTTTGAGAGCTATAAGAGGCGATGCTTAGTGGGTTCCGATGAGCTTCCAGATGAATCTTAGGTGGGGGTATGGTTAGAATAGGTCGACTAGGTGGTGATCGGGGTATTCTTATAGAAGAGATGTGGTTAGAAGGTTTCCATGCTTGTGATGGCTTAGGTAGTATGGGCAGTGTAGGGAATGGCTCTTGTGAGTATCGAGAATATAGTATGCAGGGGTGCTCGGGTGTGAAAAACAGAGGCAGGGGTTGGATTCTTAGAGGTGGATTGTTAGTGAGAGTGCTTAGTAGGAAGCGGTGTGAGATTAAAAGGTCGAAATGAATTGGGGCTTCTTCTGTGGGGTAGTATCCGAGTTGATGTTGGTAAGTCTAGATGAAGATTGGTCTTCGTTTGAGGGTTGAAGATGAGCGAGCGGGGTTGCGTTTTATTTTAACTGATATAATGAGCAAAACCTTCTTGATCATGTGATTATGAACTAGCATGATGTTGGATAGCGACCGTGATAAACCTGATATGGCATAATATTACATGTTGATATGCAAATATAATTGATAGTGACCACTATGATCATGATAAAGTGACACATTGCTATCCTACTAGGTTGTTCTAGAAGCATGTTATAATGTGTTGTATGAATCATGAGATGATGATATGTTGATTATGTGAAAGCATGATGTTATACTATATGGTTGATAAGCATGATTATGAATAGGTAAATAAGGAATATGACTTATGTATATATATGAGATGATGGTGTCTGATGACTAAATGATCGTTATATGGTATTGTAAGTAGTTGTAATGTTGTTTTGTGAGTATGTTAGCATTTCGATGCTTGGTATATGGTTAGATCTTTCCTTTTGCTGAAGCTTAAATGGCATGACCTTGTGTGTTAATGTGTTGACAATTGATATTAGTCTGTTGACCTTATGATGAGATTCTGCTATGACTACCTTTACCATGCTAATGTTTGAATTGACATGCTAAATCCGTTATGACTGGTTCCACTTGTATTGCGATGTTGAGATGCGATCGTGAGATTCGACATGTAGTAGCGTACTGACTCCATGACACGTACCCTCTTTGATCTCTTGACATGTGTGCTTGCGTGATAAGTTTTGAGAGTTCGATGATGCACTTGTGATGCCTTCTGTATGAGGTAGATATATTTTATGACTCATGGTATGATGTTAAGATTTTGTTATTGCTTTTGGCATGTTCTGAAGGGGATGGTATGATTTATTTTATGGGTAATCATGTTATGCGGTTGAGATGTCGATTGGTTGAGATTATCATGATTGATGTTGAGACTGCCATATGAGAGGTGGCTGATGATATTATGAGTCGATGAGTTGATTTACTTATGTGCATATTGAGTTGAGAATGATGATAGAATGATTTTGGAACCTAGGAAGAGAATATGGGATTAGCCCTTAGAGGTGGATGATTCCACCTCCTACCTTCTGAATTTGATTGATTGGTTTGCGAGAAGCTGATTTGGTTTTTGGAAGACTTTGACGAAATCTTGATTTGAAAGGATTTGACTTGTTTTGGTGTAAAGCTGCTTGATTAAACATTGAATCTGAAGATTTTGAGCGGTTTTGAGAAGGACCAATTTGGGGTTTTAAAGAAGTTGAGAGTTTCAATGATTTGGATGACAATCTTTCCATTTACAAAACGCTTTGAGGTTTTACGAACTGGATTTACATTATGACGTCTCGCGAAGTGGATACAAGCATTTTATAGGGGCGCTTATAGATTGCTTGCTAAGACCTAGTCGGGACGCTATAATGCTTTTAGAGTTGTGGTACTTCCGAAAAAGTCGAAGCGATGATTTGATAAGGGCGCTTATTACACACTTGACAAGACCAATTGGAGATGTCACGACCGTGACTAGGATGTTGTGAGAATCCCGGAAGACGCAACCGAGATGATTACAAGATCCTTGGACATGGTCCTCGGACTCACCGATTTCAAACTCCTTCCCATTGCTTTAAAATGATTTTAGTCTCGGGGACGAGACTTGTTTTTAGAGGTGGATAAATGTAAAGACTGAATATAATTTATATATATGATATTATTATTTTAATTAAATATGTCATTATTTATTGCAAATTGTAAAAGCGGAGAAAAATCGTCCTCGAGCACGAGTTCAATTTTAAAATCCTTCCAGCATCATTTTAAATTTAGGATTTTGACGGGATTTGATTTTCGCTTTCGAGTTCGAGTATTAATAAAAATTTATTTAAGCTCCGAGTTTTGATTGGAATTTATCTAATTCCGTTAATCTTGAAATTTAATTGAAATTTTATTAAATTCGATTTAGTCGAGATTCGATCGGGCGAGTGGGTTTCGAGTCTTTTCCGCTAATTTGAATTGATATTGTGGGGACCTCTTTTAATTTCTATTTTATCTTCTTTATCTCTCTCTCTCTCTCTCCCTCTCACGGTGCTGTTACATTGCACCCTTGTCCTTATTCTCCAATTGCCAAATCCCTCCTCCTGCCTTGCCAGTAATGGACAGCTGCAATTGTTGTTGCTTTGTGCCCCATTTTACACCATAAACACTCTCTGCCCTCCTTCTCACCCACCCCAAACTTCAACCAAAACCCACAACCCATTCCTCACCTTCTTTGTTTCCCCTTCTCTGCAAATGGCCACCATTATCACCACACCACCGTGACCTCACCTTCTTTTCATTACACAGCCAGCAGCCACCTCCGCCTCCCGCCTTCTCTCCCGCTGAGAAGCAACCCACCAACTGCCACCTCCTCCTCGGCACCACCACCTTCCGTCGTCGTCAAAAGAGCCCACAACCACCACCACCAGACCACATCCCCTCCCCCCCCCCCCCCCCTCTGTTTCTCGTTGTCGAGCAACACCGAGGTGGCGCCTCACAGCTCCACTTCCTTCTCCTTCATCCCTCCTTCCAAGCAGCAGCTATGGTACCTCCGACATCCGGCGACACCCAACAGCCACTCAGGAGCACGTCGGGGACAATGCCGGCGCCACCTTCTTCCTCCCTTCTATGTTTTCCGAATTCAAGGAGTAAGAGGTTTTTTCCCATTTCTTTCACTCCCTTACACCTCCAAACCACTAAAAGGCGAGGCTTTAAGCCCCTCCCATCCTCCCTAGGTCGTCCCTGACAAGACTCCGATTCCGGCGAGCGTTTTCAAGCGTTTCCGGGAGTGTGAACATCTCGGTGAGCACCTCCTACTTCTTCTTCCCTTTCTTGCTTGATCCTTGTTCCTTGGTGCCACTTTAGGTGGTCGGAGAAGCTTTCGCCACTGGCGAGCCACCCTCCATCTCCCTCTTTCCTTCTTTCGATTTCAAACGCAGGGGTCTGTTTTGGGGGATGATGAACAGTGGCGTACGGTTTTGGTTTTGGTTTTGAGATTCTTTAATTGTTTGGTTTGGGTTTCACAAAATCAGAATTGAGATTGGGATGGGATGTGACCCGGTTTTAACAAAGGATTGGGCCTTTTTCACGGGTTAAGGGTTTGGGCTGGTGGTTGTTTTAAATTTGTGTTCTACATTTAGGTTATAGACATGTATATATATGTTTTATTTTTGTTGTTATTTCTAATTTTTAGGAATATATATATATATATATATATATATATATTTGATCTGAAATTATTAATATATGTATTTTAAAAGGTTTTAAGAGTAATATTAATTGATATTGGGTTATAAATATATTTATGGTTATTGTTTTGAGATTATATGGATAGTAAGTGTTAAATTATTTGAATATTATTATTATTTTGGGATTTGGTTATAATTGTAAATTCTAGAAATTAATCGTTATATATTGTTTAATTGTTGTAAAATAGTATTAATTGGATTATTTATATATGATGCATCTTTTGAGGATTTAAATATGTGAGTTAGGAATTTTAAAGTGAATTGTTGGTTTTGATTTATAAATATGATTTGTGAACATGGGATTATTTTGATGATTTAATATTTAAATTTATTTATATAATGTTTTTGAAATAAGAAACATGCCGGAATGATTTCTATAATATGATTTTGGGAAATTGGTTTTAAGGCTTAAGTGTTTAATATCGGGATTTGGATAAGCGATTTTAAATGAATTGTTTGATTTTCTAAGTTGAGTTCTTGAGAGATTGTTTTGGAAATGAGATGATGAGATGAGATGAACATGAAATGATATATGAATTGTGATGAGATAAGATGGAATAATCTGAAATGAGATATGTGAAGATATGTATGATAGTTAGGGGCGCCTTGTGTGAATTAGATAGACTTATGCATTTGTATGTTATTAGGTGATTGTGATATGTTGGACATTGCTTACTATTGGTGACTCATTACTTGGATTCTCCTTCAGCCTTGTTTCTCTGCTGTTCGGCTTATTCAGGTAAGTTTCTTTATGGGCTTACTCAGATTTGAAAGAGAATACCTGCTTGTGAATATATGACATACTAGGTGTTGCATAAGCATTAAAGCATGCCATGTAGTATCATGCTAGGATTGCATTGAACTGAGCATGTGTTTACTATGTGTGTTTGAATACAGAACGGTCGTTATCTGTGACAGTCCTAGAGTCTTTGCTAGGGTCATAGGGTAGCCCAGCCCCATCGGGTGCCCTGAGTCTATCGAGTCGATATGAGCATGATATGATAGCCCAGCACCATCGGGCAAGAGATGAGATGAGATGATATGATATGATATGATAGCCCAGCACCATCGGGCAAGCGATGAGACGATATGATATGATATGATGATGCCGTGGTTATTTCACCACCACGAGGAAATTGCTATGCTATAGCACCGAACTGGCCAGTCTCTGCACTAATGGGAAGGGGTGCAGAGGTAGGAGAGGGATATGCCACTTGGCATTGCCTTGGGCCCTTTACAATTCTTTTTTGCATATTATATATACTAGGGGCATGATAGTGTGATTTAAATCTTGGACTGCATTAGTCATCTTTTATTTAGGTATAGGCATGTTATGTGGCATCAGCATGGTCAGAGGACCCGCAGGCGATCACCGGGCCTGACTTCGTGGATAGTGTTAGGTACCGCTCTTGATTGCTCCTTGCTTTTGTGACGGGGAATCTCTTGGCGAATTGAAGAATCCGGCTAGTGTATTCTAACTTGATAAATGGCAATCACCCACTGTGTTTGGGTTTTGACCTGGCTCTGCCGTGGCTCTTGTATCTAAACCTTGCTTCTGCTTTACTTTAGTTTAAATTGGGTTTTGTGACTTTGATTGCTTGGGGTTCGAAATCCCCGCTTTGAATACAAATCTTCGAGGTTTGAAACCTCGACCCGTGCCTGAATTGCAACATCCGAACGAAGGTATCCGACCTTCGAAACGTAACCCGGGTATTTATATACGGGCCATTACAGAATTCGTCTCAAAAGAATAAAATAAATCGCTTGCTCGAGGACGTAAATCTTTGAAATTTTTCCTAGTTTTAGAAATTAAATAAAATCTGAAATCGGAAATAAAATCAATAATTATAAAATAATATTTAAAAATCTCGGTCTTTACACACAGATTGGGAGATTGGGGATATGCCACTTGGCATTCTATGTGGATCCATTTAATCGATTTCTGCATATATAAATTGTCAGTATGCTTGTGTGATTTAAATTCCGTACTGCATTAGAACATCCTTTATTTTAGGTAAAGGCGTATTATATGTCCTCAGCGAGGTCTTTAGGGCCCGCATGCGTCTCTTGGCCTGACTTCGTGAATAGTTTCAGGTACCCGCTCCCTTTTGCTTGTTGATTGCTTCTATGGCAGGGTTTTCTCATAGGAGGAGTGTTAAGAAGACTTCGTACATCTTACAACTTGACTTTATAAATGTTTTGGTTTAGTTGGACATTTAAAAACAAGTATACTTATCTTGATTCCAACTCGTTTCGTCTCTTTTGAGTTTTGGCTAGTTGGATTAGGACAGGTTCCCGTGCGAAAGCACAAAATCTTATGGACTATTTGACTCTTTTGAGGGTTTGAAATCCCTTTTTTCTTAAGTTGTATCATTAAATTATTAAGACTTAAGCAGGGTTATAACTTGAAGAGAATAAATAAACAGCTCGTACTTGGATTGCTAAGATCTGGCAGAGGGATATTTCTTACCTCTAGACGTAACCCGGATTTCATAATCTGGGCCGTTACAGTAACCCCCCTAGAGCTAGGAATGTCATGTACAATCGTAGGTCCAAATCAGAAGACACAAAAAATACATCAATTCAAGGGGTTTGATCTATCTAAAAATCTATAAATCTATAAATCTATAAATCTATATCTATCTATAAATCTATCTATAATCTATAATCTACATCTATCTATAAATATATAAAAAGTTGTGTTCACCTCTACTTTAATACACATTTATTTAATGATTCATCTTTTATATATTTTTTTGTTTCTACTTCATACAAAATCAAAAACACCTTTACAGCTCAACAGTTAAATAATATATTTCTTATAGGTAAGGTTTTGAATTCAAATCCTATTGCACTTTGTCCATATTTATTTTTCTTTTTTCTTCCATATTTTATTAAAACTGTTTTTTTACAGTAGGTAAGAAGTAGATCGACACAGCGATCTTGAAACCATCAAAAGATGGCTTGGAAGACCTTACGCAGAGGGTCGCCACTCAAAAGAAAAAAAGCTAAGATTACAGATACATAAACATATAATTAAAGAAACTAAAAAAATAGACTCTTTGCAACTTGAGATCTGGTTCGGCGAGCCCTTGCATCTTGAAATTTTGGATTTGATTGAATTTAGATTAGGTCAATCTCAATCAAACACTGGACAAAGATAGAGAATAGGAAATATTCCAAATCCATCTACTGCCCACATCCACATAGAAGGAGGATCAATTGCATGCAAGAGGTCATACTTGAAAAAAGGAGGGATTTAATAAAAAGTTTCAAGTTTAGAGGGGATCAAGAAACAAATAGTTTGTGCTGGGGTTTAAGATTTGATATTTTGGTTTCGAAAGTACATTCCTAAAATGTCGTGTGTCGGTTGTGTAAAGACCGAGATTTTTAAATATTATTATTATTATAATTATAGATTTCATTGTGATTCAAAATTTATTTAAATTCTATGAATCCAAATTTTTTTTATTTTTATTTTTGAAAATTTCCGTCCTCGAGCAAGCGATTTTATTTTTAGTCTTTTGAGATAAATTCCGGCATTAACTTGTTATTCGATTAAAAATGAATTTATCCCGCTTTATTATTCCGAGACTTGAAAATACTTTCGGATTTCATCATCATCATTATTATTATTATTATTTTTATTATTATTATTATTATTATTATTATTATTATTTTGGATTTCATTGTTTTATTTTAGATTTGAAATTTTGATTTAATTTGAATGGAGTCGGGATAAGATCGAGAGAGCGGGTTTCGGAATTTATTTTCGGGTATTATATTTGACTTTTGCTCCCTTTTCACATCCAGCCACCCTCAAACCTATCCCTACAGTACCTAACCTCCCTCTATTCCTAACTGTTCAGCCTCCCTTTTTCTTCATAAATCAACTCCAACTCCACCCGTCACCATTGTCCAACTCCATCCCTCCTCCTTCTTCCATTCATCTGTCACTACCATCCCCCTGCTCCCCTCGTTCATCACCACCAGTACCACCACCTTCCCCCCCCCCCTCCATTGAATCCAAGGGAAAGCCCTTCCTCCCTGTTTTTTTTTTAGACCAAGTCGGGAGCCTCCGAAGCACCTCCACACCTCCACCTCGCGCAGACGGCTGACAACCGAAGACGAAGACGAGCCCCGATGCCACCAGCTCTAACTCAGTCCAGCAACGACTCGAGCCTCCGAACGAACCTCGGTGTGTCCAGTTCTCTCGGTGAGCATCCCGCAACCCCCTCCTTTCGATTTTGCTCTTCCTTGCACTTAATTACCTCGTTGTAAACCTCGAAAGTGGACTCCGGGAAGGATAGACACCATGGGCTCGGGTTTTGACATAGATAGCGAGAGGGAGGAAGCTTGAGCGAGAGTGTGGGCGCGGATGCAAAGGAGAGGTGGCGAGCGAGAGAGCGCTATGAGAGTGAGCGAAGGGCGGGACCGAGATGGAACGCCGGAGAGCGAGAGAGTGAGGCCGGAGTGAGCGAGGGAGAGCGGGAGTGCTGAGGCTGTTAGATGAGGGTGAGGCGAGCGACAAACAGGAAAGGGGTGAGGAAGATGATGATGACTGGGCTGGGTGGGGGCCACGGGTCCGGTTTTCTTTTTTTTCTTCTTCTCTTCTTCTTTTCTTGGGGTCCGGTTCAATTAAGAAAAAAAAGGAAATCGGATTGGGGAAAGGTTTCTGGGCCGGGTTTGGATCCAAGCCTTGGGCTGGGAGTTGTTGGGCCTTTTCTTTTAGGTTATTGTTAAAATGGGAGTAATGGTGTTTATGTAATTAATGTTCGATTTTAATTACTTATTTATTCAATTATTATTTATTTAATTGGGTTGTTTCATTATTATTACTTTTCTTAAATAATTGATTATTATTTAATTATTTTTATATAATGAATATTTAAATTAATTATTGTTCAAATATTTATTCATTGGCCATTTTCTTATGTGTTAAAGCATTCAAGTGCTTGTGTGCTTATTTAGTGGTTTTAAAGAAGTTAATATATATTATTTGAAATGATGACTTTTAAAATTTTGAGAATATTTGAGAAGTTTGTTTAAATATTGAGTTGACCTAACATGAAATGTAAGAGGTTTGGGTGGCTTTGGAAAAAATGACTTACTTGACTTAACTTATTGAAGTACTTGATGGATCTAATTACTTGAGAAATTTGAAAATTATGTTATAAAATGAATATGTTGCAACCACGATTGGGCACAATGGAATCTTGAATTGAATTATGGAAATTGATGAGATGTTATATGAAATGATAGATGAGATATGATACTTGAGACGAGATGCGAGATGATACATGATGAGTTGATGATGAAATGATAAGATGCGATGTTCTATGTTTATGTGAACTTAGGTGTGATAGTTAGGAACGCCTTGTGTGACTTAGACATAGACTTATGCACATTTGTGTACTCGTTAGGTAACATGTGAACTGGTTGGATACTTCTTGCTGCATTGCTTGGAATCTGCGCGCCTCCAGGTAAGTCCTCCGGGGCTTACTCAAGTTAGAACCTCATGCCTGATGTGTCATATAGTGTGTAGGTGTTGCCTGCATATTCATTTAGTATCATGCTTAGGTTGCACAAATTAATCGAGCATCCGTATTCTCTTTGCGTATGGTAGAACGGCCGTTAAATTGTGAGTCCTAGAGTCATTTGCTAGGGTCATAGGATGGTCCAATCCCATCGGGCTTAGTCCTCATCGAGTCAGACTGTTAAATTGACGAGCATGACTACTGATATGATTGATGATGTTATGATATTGAACGCGACTGGTTCCCGCACTAACGAGCATGGGTGCGGGAGTATAAAACACGGTCGGTTCCTGCACTAACGAGCATGGGTGCGGGAGTAGAAGAGGGACATGCCACTTGGCATTCTGTGCGGGATCCCATTTAATCGCTTTCTGCATATATATAAATTGCTAGCATGCTTGTGTGTTTAATATTTCCGCACTGCATTAGAGCATCCTTTATCTAGGTATAGGCATACTATATGTCCTCAGCGAGGTCTTCAGGGCCTGCATGAGTGGCTCAACCTTGACTTCGTGGTTAGTTTCAGGTACTCGTACCCTTGCTTGATCGTGTGCTGTTGTGGCGAGGGATATTTTATGGCGCAGTGAGAGGGAGAGAAAGACTGACTTGAACTTCACACTCTTGCTGCATATCTCCTCGTGTTTGGTTTTGACCCAGCCATGTCATGGAAATTTGAATTATGATATCTCCTTCTTATGCTTTCAAACTTAAAACATTTTGAGCGACTTAGGCAAGTAGGATAGGTTCGAGGAACCTAATGGCCCTATCGTGAATTTAGGGTGCGAAATCCCTTCTTTGAGCATTAAAAACTTTATTTTAAATTTCAACCCGTACTCGAATCGCAAGATCCGAACGAAGGTATCCAATCCTTTGAAACGTAACCTGAATATTTATATTTGGGCCGTTACAAAGGTGGTATTAAAGCTTGGGTTGTGCGATTCGAGTACAAATGGGTTGAAGTATGATTTTGAAAATCGCCCAATGTTTTTAAAGGATTTTTAAGGGTTTTAAAGGGGCAAAATGAATTTAATATGGCTAAATTAATGAACATAGCTTAATAAACTTGACTTAAAGTGAGGGAATCGGATAAGAGAAATCGAGTGGGTAGCAAGGCGATAGACCATCCCTATTGGATGTAGACTTGGGAAAGGGTAGGCAAAACTTAGCTTTGTACTTTATAGAGGGATTGGAAGAATCCAAGGGGTTTTCACCGTGGTGGTTGGAGTAGCGGAGTTAGAATATAGAGGCCGAGAGGATAGTTGCCCCTCCGGTCAGTTGCCCCTCGAAGGGCGGCTTCTAGATAGATTCTGTGATTTTATATAAATTGGGCCTGAGGGCGATCCTCCTCGAAGGGGATCAGATTAATTATTGTTGCTTGATTCTGTGATGAGTGTTGTCTTCTTTGAGCGAGAATTCTATTAATATGTTTAAACCTCCGTTGGATATGAGTTGAAATTATGTGTGAACGGGATAACGAGAGAGTCCTTCCCCACTCTATAGCCGAGATTTCATTTCTTGTGAAGCAATCTTGTCCATTATTCAACTGTTGGTGTCCTTTTCTTTTCATTTTGCCTTTTATTCAACATATTTCTAAAGGTGATAATTGTTGAAGAGTGTCCGTCCTTTTGATTCCGCCTGCCTCTCCTCCTATCTTCTCTCGTGTCTCAAAATAGTGTCTTATCGATTCTCTCATTTTCCCTTCTTTTCCTTCCTTTACTTTCCTTTTCTTTTCTATCTTTTTCCTATTCCTTCCTTCTTCTTCCCTTTCTTTTACCTTCTTCCATAGATGTTCTTATCGAGTCTTCTCTATGATATTAGCGTCTTCCATGGGAAATTGGGGTAGAAATCTAATCATATTCGGGATTTCTGTTCGGGTGCATTGATTACTTAAGTGTGTGATGGAGTATGGCACTTGAAACCATAGGTCATGCCACAAGTTAATTAATGTACTGGAATAACAACTTCGGATGATCTAAGATTTTCGACATGATTTTAAATCTATAGAACATGTTGTTTTAGAGAGCCATCCTTTTCGATTTTGTAAAGGTTCACAGGTGTCTTTTTGTCATAAAACTTTATCTAGAGCTTGACCATCCTTCTTTGGGAAACAGTTGAGTGCTCTTTTCCCTTACCCAAATGAGTCATACAAGCAGTCCACAGGAAATGGGTTCTTGAGTCAGTTGTTGACATTGCCCTTGGAGATTTCTGTTTGTTTATGATTGTAATCCCATCTGTGATTATGTGACCTGATATTACATTATGCTAAATACATGTCCCTATACCCTTATATTCAGATCCAACCACATTGCTTTAGGCTCGTATTATACTTCGTAGTATTCCTCCATGTTCCTATGTCATTGTAGCATGATTAACTTGATCCCTTTGCACATGGTTATGTTAGTTGACTAAATGTACGAATGTGTCACATGCTATACATATTGTAGGATATATGAAATGTGATTTGAGGGATACCGTTCCTTATCCGCGTGGATGTTTGCTCTCTCTTGACGTAGGTTCCTGGTAGTATTATCGTTCTTTCATGCCTTCATGAGCAACTGGTCTGACACCTTGCATGACCACACACCACGAAATGTTCTGGTTTCGTGTATACATGACCCATGCAGTTATATTAAACTTATTCAGAACACCCCTTACTGTACCTATGTTTTGCCATGGATTACTAGTGTCATGTAGAAACTATGCTTTCCAAATATAACTCATCATATGATTTCGAGTCGTGCGTGCATTCCTATGTGAATGTTGTCGTCGTAGGATGTGATAGCTTACTATACCACCCTTATATGCTTTTGTGCCATGAATATATGTTACTGTTGTTCATTGCGATAGGTACTTGATAGTGTTCATTGATATGACCGGTGTACTTCATGAGCTATGTGTATCTTGCTTGCTATGATTATGCCTCACAGATCTCCATAAGGGCCTCGTTGTTATTCTCGGGTTGGAATCTTGTCTCTAGTCTCGTTAGCCTTTGGTCCATATGTTACTCCGTAGGGAGTCCGGGTTGTCCTCTTTTGTCTCTCCCCTATCTCCGTTAACTTAGAGCCTCTGTGTTATCTTTTTGGAATGAATGACGGCATGAGAAAAAGAACAACCAGCCGGGTAGCACTAGAGTAGCGCAGTGGAAGCATGGTGAGCTCATGACCCACTAGTCTCAGAACTGATGTCGTCCGTAGCCTTGGAGGATGAGTGCGCAGTGGATTCATAGATATGCCTCGGGAAGGGGGGGCGTTCCCCATTCGAGCTACTAACCTTCCTTGTGATGATTAAGAATGATGATTGTGTGCAATAGGCCTAATGTGATATAATTCTGATGCATTGATGTTGTAATGTTGATATTTGGGTTGTTGGTGAGTATAACCTAGTTGCCCTTGCATATGAGATATGGGTTACCGATGCTAGAGAGTAGATGGTTGTTGATGTGTTAGCAACTTTTGGCTAAGTGGGTATGCTTGATGATCTTCCTCTCTTCTCTTTCCTTTTATATCCTCTTCCTTTCTTCCCCTTTCTTCTCTTAAAGATGAGGGTCCCATTTGCAGTAGGATTAGAGGGGTGTATAGGAGGACTAGAAATCGTAGGTTTCGATCGTTGATGGCATGAGACAGAGTCACAGGAAGAGGACATTGGCTTAGGCAGGACCGAGTGAGTTTCTAAGGGCTGCTAGAAGACGGTGATTAGGGTTTTTCAGATGAGACTTCTAGGTGGATCTTAGGTGAGGCATATGATGAGAATGACAAGAGTTGCGGAATTACGGTTGTAGTATACGTGAGTAAATTGGGATGAAGGATAGCGTAAATCTATTTAGGTATCCTTGAGGGAAGGTATGAGTAGACTAGATATGTTTGATTTAGGAGCTCTCGTAGAGGGAACGTAATGATAGGTAGGTTATCATATTAGGAGTGGTAGCAATGTTGTCGAGGAGCGAATTGTGGATGGCGTTAAGGTTTGGGTAACTAGGGTTGTTGTGAAGTTATAGACCTCGGGACTCAGGATATTCATATTGAGAACAGGGACGACTTTGGTAAAAAGGGAGTGAATTGCGGATATTGTTAAGGTTTGAGTGGCTAGGACGGTCGATGATTAGTTGATCTTGAGAATAAGGTCGTTCTTATGATAGGCGCTAGAATATGAAATCTGTACTTGGAGATAGGCTCGTACGTTATTATGGATACTTGCTAGAAGATAATTGTAGAATTATTAAAGGCGTAATCAGAAGAATTCTAGAATAGGAAGGCGATTGTAATTGGTATGAATAACAGTGATTTGAACGCTGAGGTATTAGGGAAGGACAAATGAGTTTTCAAGGAAAGGGGCTATAGCTGTATAAGGAGGATCGTTAGGGTTGATCGTAGGTCTGTTTGATTGGGTGTAGAGATTGAAGTTTTGAATGGTGAATATAGGAATACCAATGGTTGTGGAACTTTGGGAAATTTAAATAGCTTGTGATGCCTTGGGTAATTTCGGATGAGGATAACGTAGAGATTCTCTGAAGAAATGATTGGTAATAAAGGTCAATTAGGGGTAAGCTGTCGTTGGTTGAGGAATGTGGTCTAAGACTTGGGAGTGTGCAATAATAAGGAATTAGAATAAGACATCTTGGGAGATTGTGATTGTTTTGGAAAAATAGTGGAATTTCGAGCGATGAATTAGAGTTGGGGGTAAGTGAAAATGTTGTGACCTTTGCAAAATGAGAAGATGTGATTCGGTTTAGAAATGTTCTGATTAGTTGCTTGGGTAATCCTTGTGTGCTTGACCACTTGGGGATAGGTACAGATGAGGAGGAACTTGATGTTTTATGGTTACGGGATTATCACTAGTTGGCTCTCTGGCTTAGAATATGAGGAATGCAGACGATTGAGAATTGCTAGGACCTTTCGATATAGCTGAGTGAGGTGCTTGTGTTATTTGGGATGCATGAATAGCTTGGGAGATGAACCTTTGTCGTTGGATATTGAGGGTATAGAATATAAGAGTGCTCTTGTTAGGGTTAGCAGTAGAAGTTGGTTCCTAGAGGTGGATTAGCAGTGAGTGTGCTTAGTGGCTTGGGAAATAGAATAGAAATAGTGTAGCAGTTTGGGTGTATGCTTTAGAGGCAATGATCGGATGGATCCTAAAGACATAGAAGGCATGGATACGAGTGTTAAGGAACACCTAGATTGACCTTGTTAGCGGTTTTGATGAGAATTGGAAAATTTGGGTGAATTCTGAGGTTGGAACGTTAGACTTAGCCTGTGACTCTTGGAGAGTTATGAGTTCAGGCAATTAGGACTTGTTTGGTTAAGTGGGAAGTTGGGACTGTGAGCTTGAGATCTTGAGTGAATTGATCCTTAGAGGACACGTTGACAGGGGTCTTGAGGTATGTATTGGATGAATTTGGAATAGGCTTGGACCCTATGGTTTTTGTGAAAAAGAATTGAAGAGGACACATGTGAGTTTTGGCTATAAGGAACGCGAGATGCGGTTGTACTTGGGGGTTTTAACACGAATTGAGTTTGGTGAACCTAGCGGGGGTTCGATCTTGATTTCGACAGCTTGATGGTGATGTGTGTGTTCTGGTTGCGTTTGATTGGATTGGTAACAATGTGCAGGCTTTCCTGAAATTATGATTTGTTAATGACGTGATTTGATGTGTCGATGTGTTGTCGCTTTGACAAGATGAAATTCCGGTGAGTTAGTGGTTGACATGATGATCCCTTGAGCTTTGATATGATAAAAGACCTTGATGTTGATAAATTTTGTTATGATGTGCTATTCGGTGGTGCGATGTCTTGAGATGTCTGGATATGTCGTAATCTTAAGCTTGAAATGTTGAAATTGATCTTGAAGCATGAACCTAGAAAGTGGAATATGGGATTAGCCCTTAGAGGTGGATGTTGCCCCCTCTTGAAATTCTTGAAACCTGATGGACTTAAATAAGAGAAATGACTTGGATTTTGAAAGACCGAGCGCGATCGAGAATTTGCTTGACCAACTTGAATTGAGAACCCTTTTTAAACTTTTTCAACCCGAGTTTACATTATAATGTCCCACGAAGTGGATACAAGCATTTATAGGGGCACCTATAAATTGCTTGCTAAGACCTAGTGGAGACGTTATGATTCGTTTGAGTTATAATGTAACCGAGAAGTCGGGGTAAGGTTGTGATAAGGGCCCATATCATATTCTTGCTACGACCAATTGGAAATATTATGATCATGACGAAGATTCTGCGAGGATCTCATAGGGGCACTTATGAGGTACTTATGGGATCAATGGCATGATCCTCGGACTCACCAATTTCGAACTTCATCCCCTTGCTTTAAAAAGGATTTTAGTCTCGGGGACGAGACATGTTTTTAGAGGTGGATGATGTAAAGACCGAGATTTTTAAATATTATTATTATTATTATAATTATAGATTTCATTGTGATTCAAAATTTATTTAAATTCTAAGAATCCAAATTTTTTTTTTTGAAAATTTCCGTCCTCGAGCAAGCGATTTTATTTTTAGTCTTTTGAGATAAATTCCGGCATGAACTTGTTATTCGATTAAAAATGAATTTATCCCGCTTTATTATTCCGAGACTTGAAAATACTTTCGGATTTCATCATCATCATCATCATTATTATTATTATTTTTTATTATTATTATTATTATTATTATTATTATTATTATTATTATTATTATTATTATTATTATTATTATTATTATTATTATTATTATTATTATTATTTTGGATTTCATTGTTTTATTTTAGATTTGAAATTTTGATTTAATTTGAATGGAGTCGGGATAAGATCGAGAGAGCGGGTTTCGGGATTTATTTTCGGGTATTATATTTGACTTTTGCTCCCCTTTCACATCCAACCACCCTCAAACCTATCCCTACAGTACCTAACCTCCCTCTATTCCTAACTGTTGAGCCTCCCTTTTTCTTCATAAATCAACTCCAACTCCACCCGTCACCATTGTCCCACTCCATCCCTCCTCCTTCTTCCATTCATCTATCACTACCATCCCCCTGCTCCCCTCGTTCATCACCACCAGTACCACCACCTTTCCCCCCTCCATTGAATCCAAGGGAAAGCCCTTCCTCCCTGTTTTTTTTAGACCAAGCCGGGAGCCTCCGAAGCAACTCCACACCTCCACCTCGCGCAGACGGCTGACAACCGAAGACGAAGACGAGCCCCGATGCCACTAGCTCCACCTCAGTCCAGCAACGCCCGCCCATTCCGAAGCACAGAAGGTCGAGCACGACTCGAGCCTCCGAACGAACCTCGGCGTGTCCAGTTCTCTCGGTGAGCATCCCGCAACCCCCTCCTTTCGATTTTGCTCTTCCTTGCACTTAATTACCTCGTTGAAACCTCGAAAGTGGACTCCGGGAAGGAGAGACACCATGGGCTCGGGTTTTGACATAGATAGCGAGAGGGAGGAAGCTTGAGCAAGAGAGTGGGCGCGGATGCAAAGGAGAGGTGGCGAGCGAGAGAGCACTGTGAGAGTGAGCGAAGGGCGGGACCGAGATGGAACGCCGGAGAGCGAGAGAGTGACGCCGGAGTGAGCGAGGGAGAGCGGGAGTGCTGAGGCTGTTAGATGAGGGTGAGGCAAGCGGCAAACAGGAAAGGGGTGAGGAAGATGATGATGACTGGGCTGGGTGGGGGCCACGGGTCCGGTTTTCTTTTTTTTTCTTCTTCTCTTCTTCTTTTCTTGGGGTCCGGTTCAATTAAGAAAAAAAAAGGAAATCGGATTGGGGAAAGGTTTCTGGGCCGAGTTTGGATCCGGGCCTTGGGCTGGGAGTTGTTGGGCCTTTTCTTTTAGGTTATGGGTTAAAATGGGAGTAATGGTGTTTATGTAATTAATGTCCGATTTTAATTACTTATTTATTCAATTATTATTTATTTAATTGGGTTATTTCATTATTATTACTTTTCTGAAATAATTGATTATTATTTAATTATTTTTATATAATGAATATTTGAATTAATTATTGTTCAAATATTTATTCATTGGCCATTTTCTTATGTGTTAAAGCATTCACGTGCTTGTGTGCTTATTTAGTGGTTTTAAAGAAGTTAATATATATTATTTGAAATGATGACTTTTAAATTTTTGAGAATATTTGAGAAGTTTGTTTAAATATTGAGTTGACCTAACATGAAATGTAAGAGGTTTGGGTGGCTTTGGAAAAAATGACTTACTTAACTTAACTTATTGAAGTACTTGATGGATCTAATTACTTGAGAAATTTGAAAATTATGTTATAAAATGAATATGTTGCAAGCACGATTGGGCACAATGGAATCTTGAATTGAATTATGGAAATTGATGAGATGTTATATGAAATGATATATGAGATATGCTACTTGAGACGAGATGCGAGATGATACATGATGAGTTGATGATGAAATGATAAGATGCGATGTTCTATGATTATGTGAACTTAGGTGTGATAGTTAGGAACGCCTTGTGTGACTTAGACATAGACTTATGCACATTTGTGTACTCGTTAGGTAACATGTGAACTGGTTGGATACTGCTTGCTGCATTGCTTGGAATCTGCGCGCCTCCAGGTAAGTCCTCCGGGGCTTACTCAAGTTAGAACCTCATGCCTGATGTGTCATATAGTTTGTAGGTGTTGCATCCTGCATATTCATGTAGTATCATACTTAGGTTGCACAAATTAATCGAGCATCCGTATTCTCTTTGCGTATGGTAGAACGGCCGTTAAATTGTGAGTCCTAGAGTCATTTACTAGGGTCATAGGACGGTCCAGTCCCATCGGGCTTAGTCCTCATCGAGTCAGACTGTTAAATTGACGAGCATGACTACTGATACGATTGATGATGTTATGATATTGAACGCGACCGGTTCCCGCACTAACGAGCATGGGTGCGGGAGTATAAAACGCGGTCGGTTCCTGCACTAACGAGCATGGGTGCGGGAGTAGGAGAGGGACATGCCACTTGGCATTCTATGCGGGATCCCATTTAATCGCTTTCTGCATATATATAAATTGCTAGCATGCTTGTGTGTTTAATATTTCCACACTGCATTAGAGCATCCTTTATCTAGGTATAGGCATACTATATGTCCTCAGCGAGGTCTTAAGGGCCCACATGAGTGGCTCGACCTTGACTTCGTGGTTAGTTTCAGGTACCCGTACCCTTGCTTGATCGTGTGCTGTTGTGGCGGGGGATATTTTATGGCGCAATAAGAGGGAGAGAAAGACTGACTTGAACTTCACACTCTTGCTGCATATTTCCTCGTGTTTGGTTTTGACCCAGCCATGTCATGGAAATTTGTATTATGATATCTCCTTCTTATGCTTTCAAACTTAAAACGTTTTGAGCGACTTAGGCAAGTAGGACAGGTTCGAGGAACCTAATGGCCCTATCGCGAATTTAGGGTGCGAAATCCCTTCTTTGAGCATTAAAAACTTTATTTTAAAACTCAACCCGTACTCGAATTGCAAGATCCGAACGAAGGTATCCACTCCTTCGAAACGTAACCTGAATATTTATATTTGGGCCGTTACAAGTTGTGCAAGGTTTAGTGAGGGTAAAGTTTTCAGATTAAGGGATTAAACTGTCGCTATAAGGAGAAGAGGGGTAATGGCATCAACGACGCCGAGCCACGGAGAACCGAGGGCAGATCTGAGCATGGTTGGACGGGAGGGGGAGAGAGAGCAGGCACTGGGGAGGTTTGGAAGGTTGGGAGCCGCCGATAGCAACGGGTGGCTCGAGGAAGCATTGGCCACCGAAGGGCGGTGGATGAGTTGGGGACAGGGGTGAGGGACAGGAGAAGGAGCTGTGACGCTGGAGCCTTCCCATCGAAAGAAGCCAGAGCGGCACCGACTCAAAGCCGAGGGAGGTGGCCTGATAGAAGGGAGGATGGGGGAGAGAGAGAGCACAAGGTGGAGGCTCAGGGGTGAGGTCCTGAAGATTCGCCCACAGAAGTAGGAGAGGTGCAGTCCATCGGAGGGCACGGCAGCGCACGGAGAGGCGCACTTGGGACCGAACAGCCTGCGCGCCGGTTGGAGGGAGGCAGGAAGGGAAGAGCCGACATGGTTGATGTTGTTTGTGGCTGCAGTGAAACGGTGATAAATGGTTAGGATACTCTGTCTGGGCGACGCATAGAGGAGCACCCGAGGCAAGGCGGCGCTGGAAAGCGGCTAGATTTTGGGCTAGCTCATTAAAACTGCTTATACATAGTTTATACTATCTATAATCTATGAACTATATCTATTATCTATAATCTATAATACATAAAAGTTTGTATTATAGCTAATTAAATGCTCATTTATGCGATTATTGATATTTTATATTTTTGTTTTTTCTATTCCATAAAAGATAAAAAATTCTAACATAGTTTAATGGTTTAAGCATTCATTTGATATACATATCATGATTTTTTTTCTCACATATTTTTCACTTTTTGTTTTATGTTCAATTGTTATGTGTATTTTTTAAAATAGAAATCAAATGAAGATTTATAAAGATTGGAAATTATTTTATTTATATATAAATTCAAAACAAGATCTATACAATTTTTTTATTAAAAATCTTCATATAGAGTTTATACTATACCAATGTGTTAATTGGATCATTCGTTACATAATTATCATAATCTTTTTGTTTTTAGTTTTAACTAATTTGAAAATAACTTATTGATAGGGCCAGACCTAGGGATTTTAGGGCCGGAGGCAAGGAAAAAAATGATTGTTTTGATCAATAAGTATATTCATAATTTTTTTTTAAATAGTTTTTCAAACAATGCAAATTATTTATTTATTTAACCATTATCAAATCCTGATTTTATTTTTATCACTAAAAGGAAAATTTATAGACTTTCAGTGGTATATGAGTATGACTAATGCGGGAATCTCTCGTCATAACACAACAAAAGACTACAATTTTTAGATTTACCCATTTACTTGTTCACTAAATGTTATTATATTTCCTTATAAGTCCTATTACAAAAACGTGAATTTTTTAGTGAGAAATAAAAGTGAAAAATATTTTTTTAATATTCTATTTTTTCCCATGAATGTAAAACAGTATGGTTAAACACATAAAAACATATCGTTATTTTGCAAATTTATCCAAATAAAATACTATAACCACTTAAATAAATTTATTAAAGTAGCATAAGTTGTTACTTAAAAATTAACCACACTTTTTTCATTTATAAGAAAAATTGAAAGATGGAGATTTTTTTACAGTCTTTGTCATTGATTCAAAATATTGAATAAATCAATAAGTTATGTAACAAATGAGTTTTTTTATGTATAAATTTTATTAAATCTTTTATAACATGTATATATAATAATATATAATACGTTTATCATATATATAATCTAATTTTTTTTCGGAGCCCTACTCGATAAGGGACCCTAGACGACCGCCCCTTGGCCTACCCTAAGGGCCGGCCTGATCTTAGCTTAATTATTTTATTGATTGTCTATATTGTGATCCTTAAGGTATATTTCTTTGTTTTGTTGATCCCTATTAAGTATACTTTTTTTTATCCTATGCTTTTTAGTTTGTTGAAATTTCGCAAAATAATACTACTTTACTACATTCTTTTTTTTATTAAGTAAGAATTCGAGGTTCAAACAGGCCTGATACCTCGAGTGGCCGACAAAGTCGGCAGACAGAGGACCGTCAAACATACAACATAAATACAACATAAAAAGAAGGGTGCAATACAAAAGTGAAAAGCAACAAATCTAGGCGAACAAACAAACCTAATCCTAATACGTTGGGGACAACATAGACTACAACCTAATGCCAAGTGCCAATCAAAGACATCGCTGGCCAGCGGTATATCAGGACTCCCTGTGGGCAGTGAAGACGATCCTCCTAGGAAATATCCGGATCATGGAGTCGCCTCGATACACACCGCCTCGACCCCAGCCAGACCCGACACCGGATGCCAGAGCCCCAACTAAGAAAAAGAACGTCACGAACACCTAGAGAAGCAGCCGAGAACCACCTAAGTAAAAAACGCACCAAAAAACCCTTATGGTAATTTATCGAGACCCTTACGGGATTTTATCAAGTCCTTGCGGGATTTAGGCCCTTTCGGAGTTTTTTTTTATATATATATATATATATATATAATTTTTAATTTTTTTATGGATAAATAAATTTATATATTTATCCATAAAAAAATATTTTCCCAAGCTTGCCTTCCTAAGCTTGCCTTGCAAGCATGAACCAGATGGCATGAAAATCCAGGGAAATCCCAAAAATCCTGGCACACCTTGGAGCCCAAGGAAACCCGAAATCATTCGTCGGCGAAGTTTGAGGCGATGTAGGCAGATGGGAGCTAGGGGAGATGAACCGAGACTAGCCCACAAGCGCTGCAGCCAGGATAAACTGGGACACAAACGATAAGATTGAAAGGTAGGGGATAGGATTGAAACGGGGGAAGTAGCAGACGCCGGCTGTCGGAAACTAGCCATCAGATCGACTAGAGGCTGAGAGACATGGGCAACCGTGAAGCTAGAAAGAGGGTAACGAGATTGGAGTGGAGGAGGAAAGGGAGGAAGAAGCTAGCGGAGTCGGGCGATTCACAGTCACCAAGAAAAGGGGCAAGCAGGCGGAGGCAAGGGAGCGCTTGCCGGTGAGACACGGGCTGAGCGTAGAGGGCCGAAAGTGGTCGGGGTGGGAGCATGGGGGAAGAGCAAATCAAACACCGCCATCGGAGTATATCATCGCACCACGAGGACAGCGATCGGAGAATAATCCGGCCAAAAGACCCCCGAGGAGGGTAATGAAAGGGAGATTTGATCGAATTGGGTGGTTGAAGGTGGTGATTTGGTCAAGAATGGCCTGATTGAGAAGAAGAGGGTTGAAGAAGATGGTTTGGAGAAGGAGGAGTTTCTCTTTACTACATTTTTTTAATAGAGCATTAACTAGACCTGTCAAACGGGTCATTCGGGTCGGGTCACTTCGGGTCCCGGGTAATACGGGTTTCGGGTATTTCTGGGTTGAATCGAACCCGGGTTTGACCGGGTTTTGGGTCATTTCGGGTCGATTTCGGGTTGGTCAATTTTTTCTTTTTTAAATTAAAAAAATCATAATTTGATAATTTTGCTATAAATTTAAAAAACTAAAATTAAAGACATTGATCATAAGTTCTAGTGCTTGTAATTATATACTATATATGATCTAAAATATTTTATTTTTATTATTTCTCGTAATTTTTAATAAAATGTAATAATATATAAATATCAAAATTTTAAATAATTTTTTAAAAATATTTTTATTACATTTGATATTCTATATATTATTACATTTTATTAAAAAAAACATTTGATTTTTTTATTATTTCTCATAATTTTTTAATAAAATCTAATAATTTATAAAATATCAAATTTTCAAATAATTTTTTAAAAATATTTTTATACAATTAGTAATAAGCATAGAATTTTTTTAATATTTTAATATTTTTTAGAATTTTATCTTCTTAAAAAAGTCTATTGAAAAACAAAACATCAAATACTATCGATTGGACGGAGTATTACACAATACAAATAAATATAAAAGTTGATTTGAAAATGAAAGATCAAGTGATTGTAAGTATAAAATGTAATAAATTGGAATCTTCATAAAAAAATTTAATCATATATAATTATAAATCAACCGGGTCAATCGGGTCACCGGGTCAATTGGGTAAATCGGGTCAAAATTACCTGGTCAATCGGGTCACCGGGTCGAAACCCAGATTACCGAGAAAATTTTTGGGTTTTCGGGTTCGGGTCAGAAAAAATATCCGGGTCAAAATTTCCAGGTTCGGGTCGGAAATTTTCCGGGCGTTCAGGTCAGGTCGACCGGGTCGAGTTATGTTTTGACAGGTCTAGCATTAACTCTCAACGAGTACACGATGAAATAATTGTTATTCTTTTTTTTAATCTACAATGAATAATTGTTAATTTAATTTTTTTTCTTTGGAACATTTTCTAACTAATTATTATAAATTAAATAATTACATACAATTTTTAAATTTAATAGAGTACGATCATTTGTTTTAAATCACACTTTTTTCAAATAATTGATTATGTCATTTTTTTGAAACTGCACATTTTAATCTCACTAATTAGGAAGCTCAAAGGCTATCAAGATCAATTTTGATGGCTCTAGACTACCATCAGGTTTGACCTCAACTGGGTTTGTTATTCGTGATCACACCGGATTGGTTGTGTCTTCTGGTTCTTCGCAGTGTAGTGCCGTCTCTCCGCTGATGGTTGAAGCCTTGGCGCTCCACTCGGGGCTTGTGACTGCTCGAGATTCGGGCTTGCGTTGTATTGAGGTTGAGGGTGACAATCTCACCATCATCAAAACAATTTCCGGTGTCTGGCACTGCCCTTGGGAGATTGAGATGATTGTCACAGATATCTAGTTTTTTCTTCTGCAATTTGATTGGGCATCGTGCTCCCACGTCTTTCGTGAAATCAACCGTGTTGCACGCAAGGTTGCTCATATCAGACACTCCATGGATCGTGAAGCTCTCACATCTCATCCGGAGTTCCTGTCCCTTATCCGACAGGACGCCATTGGGAGGTGCATCAGCAAGATCTGACGCCTCCCAAAATCTTACCTTGTATAAAAAAAAAAGGAAGGTCAAAGGCTATAACTGTTTCTTCTTTTTTTTTTTGTAATTGTTGCTCAAAAATCTAATCTAAACCATTTATGTTATTAATGTTATAGTAAATCAAATGATAAAATAGAAGTCTGAATGGGAAGGCAAATTATAGAAGCGTTCTCAAACATCTATTGATTCCGATCGTACGGTTGTTCATTAACTGTTTTGATATCTATTGATTTCTCCGTTTACCGTCGATTTTCAATTAGTGTTTTCGGGTATGAATTGTTTTCTTTCTCGTGGATTCTTCTTTGTTCATACCAATGAATTCATGTGAAGGTTTGAGTTTTATTTCCTTCTAGCCACAATCCATGAAAACCGATGATTTAAAAGTTGCTAAGAAAGATCTGTCTGGTGATACGTTAGAGTAAGAATTCTTATGCTCTTTCATTTTTCGGATCATATTTTCTCTATTTGAATTGTTAATATTCGTCTCTTCTCCTCTTAAATTTGCTCCTTCTTTGAATCGTATTCTCCTTTTATTTATATATATATATATATATATAGAGGATAGATATATATATACATACACACGTGTGTATATATACACGTGTATACATATGTACATACATGTATACATATGTGTGTGTATATCTAATTTCTTATGTGCTTTTGTTTCCTTTCCCTATTGACTCCAGCCTTGGTGTAAAGTGAATATTGAAAAGAAAATTGAAATATTATCGGTAAAATAAAAAGATTTCTTACTTTGATCTCGTATTCTATTTTTTATTGAGTGTAGATAAAATGATCTTCTTATGGACAATTCCATTCGCCACGAAAAAATGATTCGATAGCCAATATATTGTTATTCATAATATTGATGCAGATTCAATATCATCAAGATGTAATTCATCACGTTGAAATTTCTATTATCCTAGTCATGGGTATTTTTTCAGGATTGGTATAGACAATATAGACTAATAAAGCGTGACATGCAAGTCTATCTATGCTCGGGTTATTTACCCAAAACACTTATATGTTATTTAAGATATCTTTTTAATGTTATTATTGGATGGTGTTTGGTATGGAGTTATGTGGAGATATGGAATAAAGGAGACGACGGGTTCAATTCGGGTTCAACTCTTATTGTGATTTTATCCGATTTAGTTGGATCCGGTTTACACGTTTTTCATCCGTATCTTGATTGTATTTGGGCTTGGACCTATGTTCACTGGGCTTAGTTGATCATCAGCCTTAGGAGTATATATAGGTGATTACTCAGACCCAGTTCGTTGTAACAAACACTTCATTGTCTTCATTTCCGTTTTGGAATCAAGAACATTCTCTAGTTCTTCGACCACCAAATCTCCCATACATAATTTGGATCCTCGGGGTCTTTATGGTATCAAAGCGAAGGTTGAGAAACACAGATTGTTAGAGGGAGGGATTTGAAGATTGATGTCGGAGAGGGAGAAGATGAAGAAAGCAGCACATGTCGTCGTCCAGCAGATCGCGCAAATCAACGGAGCTTCGCAGGGGGATCCATTGACGTTAGCGAATTCCGATTCAATTGGAACTTTGCTTACAAATATACAATGTGATGGAAGCAATTTCATCGCCTAGAGCAAGCAGGTGTGAATGGCTCTTGTAGCAAAGATGAAGTTGGGGTTCATCAATGGATCGATTCCGAAACCTAAGGAGGAATCGGAGGACTTGCTGGATGGTAGCTTGCTGGATCTTGAACTCCATGACGACTGATCTTGCGAATTTGTTCATATATGCGAATGCTGGTAGAGAGCTTTGGACGGAGATTATGGAAAGGTACAATCAAAGCAACGCGCAAGTAATTTTTCGGGTAAGGCAAGAGATGAGGAGGCTTACACAAGGAGATCTGAGTGTCACAACTTACTACAGAAAGCTCAAGAGGTGTTGGGATGAGATACAAAACTTGAATGGAATTCCACAGTGTAGTTGTGGAGCCATGGAAAAGTGTGGTTGTCGGATTCTCGCACGATTTCTTGAGCTAGAGAATCAAGAATGTCTGATGCAATTTCTCCTAAACTTGAATGGAGAGTTTGAAGCCATTAGAAGTCAAATCTTGTCTATGGATCCATTGCCTACCGTAAACAGGGTGTTTTATCTGGTTGCACAGGTGGAGACACAAACACAAATCACAAGCAAAAATGTGGAAGGTGCTGGATTCTTTGTGAATTGGGTTACACAAAAGGGAAGTTCTTCCAACTCCACCACGAAAGATTACAAGGAATACAAGAAGTTGAAGTCTAGAGAAAGAAAGAAGTGCAGTCATTGCAATTTGGATGGTCATGCTTCATATCAATGTTTTGAGGTTATTGGGTACCCAGATTGGTACAAGGCAAACAGAAACAAGCGGGGCATGAAAATGGCTGCAAATGTGGTGAATGATCAAGAAAGCTTGATGACAACATTAGAGGATAAGGAAGGAGCTAGCGTCAGGAAGATGAGTAGTATTGATCCAGAATTGGTACATGCTGTGTGTCAAGAAATGTTGAAGGCATTCAAAGGAAAAGAAGTAGCAAGTGCAAATTTTGCAGGATTTGCAGGTAATTCTCGTACTTCTTTAAATTCAATTGAATTAAGTAAGGATGAATGGATACTAAACACAGGGGCCACAAACCATATGACTCCACATTTATGGTCTTTGATAAATGTAAGAAATCTGAGTTTGCCTATTCGGTTAAGTTGCCTGATGGGTCGATTCAAAGGTTGACAAAGTGGGATCAGTTCAGATTAGAAATGATTTTGTGATCAGAGATGTATTACATTTGCCTCATTTTAAGTTCAATCTACTTTTAGTGAGAAGGGTTATAGTACAAAAAAAAAGTGTTGGCAGTGTTTGATGAGGATCATTGTGAATTTCAGGACCGAGTGAGTAACGTTGTGGTGGCTATTGTGAAAGCTTGGAGGGCTGTATACAATAAACACAAAGGAAGTTTAAGAAGTTGCTGATAAGAGATATGCAGCTAGAAGTGATATTAGGGATGGTAAATGTTCATTTTCAGTACATTATAACAGTAGTTTGTTGCATAATAGGCTTGGGCACATTTCTTGTCATAGTATGAATCATGTGCCAGGCTATAATAATGTAGGCAATGCAAAAAACTATGTGTGTGATGCTTGTTCAGTAGCAAAATTTCACAAACTTCCTTTTCAAAAAAGTGTTAATAGAAGTGATTGTTTGTTTGACATCATTCATGTTGATCTCTGGGGGCCATATGGGGTTGCAAATGTGAATGGTTCACATTATTTTTATACAATAGTGGATGACATAAGCAAAGCTACCTGGACCTATCTTCTACATGATAAAACACAAGTGATAAGTATTTTAAGAGAATTCTTTGCTATGACAAAGAATCAGTTTGGGAAGTTCCCAAAGTGGTAAAATCAGATAATGGCACAGAAATATGTAATGAAGAGTGTAGAAAAATGCTTGCTGAATTGGGGGCCATTCATCAAAGATCCATGCCTTATAGGCCCCAGCAAAATGGGGTTGTAGAGAGGAAACATAGGCATCTATTGGATACTGCGAGAGCATTGAGGTTTCATGCTGGATTACCCAAGTATCTTTGGGGATAGTGTGTACTCTCAGACACCTTTTGAGAAGCATAAACTGGATGACACCTTTTGAGAAGCTGTTTGGTAAGCCACCAAGTTATGAGAATTTGAGAGTGATTGGGTGTTTGAGTTATGCTTATATGACACAGAGCGGAATGGATAAGTCTTATGATCAGGTAGGAAATGTGTGCTCATTAGGTATCCTTTCAAGACTCCAGCAACTCAGATTGAGATTCCTCAAAGGATAGAAGAGGATGTAGACACTCATATCTCAAAGGATACTGAGGTGAATAATGGATTAGACTCGAAAGAGATTGAGGCGACTCTAGTTGGTAAGTTGCACACAGAATCAGGAAGCTCTGGGTTACAAAGATCAGCTAGAGAGAGGACATTACCATCCTGGACATCAGATTTTGCTATTAGTGCAAATTCTGACGATGAGCAGGCTAATGTATCAGCTTTTATGACTCAAGTCAGGAAGATTCACGAACCCATGAATTATGGTGAGGCTAAAGGGAACCATAATTAGGAAGAAGCAATGAGTAAGGAACTCAAGGCTTTAGAAGATAATGGAACTTGGGTGCTAACTGATTTACCTAAGGGACACAAAGCTATAGGTTCCAAATGGGTGGTCAAAGTGAAGTATAACCCTGATGGATCCATAGATATATATAAGGCCAGATTGGTGGTGACAGGTTTCAATCAAAAGCTTGGGAAGGATAACAAGCATACGTTTAGTCCTGTAGCTAAACTTCCAACGGTAAGGGTTGTTATAGTATTAGCTACAGCCAAGCAATGGTCATTATTTCAATTGGACGTGAATAACGCTTTCCTTCATGGATTTCTAGAGGAAGAGATTTACATGAGACCTCCTGAAGGTTATGATCTTGCTAGGAGTGATCAAGTATGATGCTTGAAACTTTCATTGTATGACCTAAAGCAAGATTCAAGACAATGGAATCATGAATTAACTGGTTTCTTGACAAGTCTGGGATACACGTAGTTAGCAAATGATTACTCTTGAGGGATCATTCACTGCTATCCTAGTTTATATCGATGATATGTTGTTAACAGGTGATAATGTGGTTGAATTAGAAAGGGTAAAACAGGCTTTGCACACCTAGTTCACCTTTAAGGACCTTGGTTTGGCCAAATATTTTCTTGGGATGAAAACACAAAGATCTGAGAATGGGACTTACTTAAGTCAGAGGAAATACGTGTCTGATATTTTAAAGAGCACAAGGATGAGTGAGTGCAAGGTGGATGAGGCACCCCTTGCTACAGGTTTGAAACTGAGCAGTGAAAGTGGAGAGGTGTTAGCAGATGCAAAGAATTACAGGTGCATTGTGGGCAAGCTCCTCTATTTGGCACTTACAAGACCTGACATTTCATATTTAGTCCAGCATTTGTCTCAGTTTGTTTTGTGCCTGCGGCTTGCACATCAACAAGTTGTGACTCACGTATTAAGTTACTTGAAAGAAACTTTGTCAAAGGGAATTTTTTTTCCAGTGCAATCAAACTTGAAGATCATTGGGTTCTCGGATGCGGATTGGGGTTCATGTTTATCCACGAGAAGATCATTGTCTGGTTATTGTGTATTTTTAGGTCATGCTCTTGTGTCCTTGAAGACAAAGAAGCAAGCCACAATATCTAGACCGTCGACTAAAGTTGAGTGCAGGAGCATGGCATATACCACAACTAAGCTAATGTGGTTGAGTTATGATATGTTTAGGATACCCGATCCTTCGCCTGTGGGCTCAAGATCAAGAACCACGCCGTATATTTTCCCGATCTTGCAATGTTCTTCCAATATCTCCTAATTAATAAATTAACTAAACTAATTAGGAAACTGATTAAACCACGGAATCAAGACTTAAGACAATTCAAATTAAACTTAAAGTGATGAAAGAGAGAAGTAAGGGGTCAGGTGCGCGCAGCCTGGATTTGTCAGGGCGGGGACGCTCGCTGACGGTGGATGCCGAGCACACAGGAGCGCGTCTCCTCAGGGTGTGCATAAGCGAAGCCGGGGACACACTCGCTGATAGCGAGAACGGATGCGGTACGAGAGCGAGCGAGGACGATAGCGAGCGCGCGCGAGAGCGAGGTAGCGATGCCGCGGAAGATGCGCAGGAGCGAGCGCAAGAGATGTGCGAGCACAGGCTGGCGCGCATGGAGATGACGACGCTTGCACTCTCGGTCGCGAGCGAGGACGCGGCTGTCACCAAGGGCGGCTGATCCTCTTCCTGCGACGAGTTGGGTTAGAGCTGGGTGTTTGTTGGGATCGGCTATGGTGATGAACGATGGGGATGGTGATGATTGTGGTGCCAAAGATAGGACGGTGGTGATGGTATGGGTTTGCCGGTGAAGGCAAGGCCTTTAGATCAAGGGAACCGAAGAACCTTAATTCACCTTAAGGGTATCTTCGATATATTTCTTAATCTTCCTTTATTGAATGTTGTATAAAACTTAAATAGAGTACAATGTCTCCTAAAAGATAGAATTTAAAAGCTTAACGATAAACTAATAATCCTAAGATAAACTCTATCTAATTAAGATAAAATATATCAAACTTAAAGCCTAAGGAAGATCTAACAATTATCTTCCACATTATTTTTCCTAAACTGATAAAATAAATAATGTCATAAAATAATACTAATTAATTAAGTGGATAAAACAACTCCTAGGCCCAACCAAAGTTACTCGGCCAAGTTCCTAGGCCCATTCGACAAGAGCCCATGCCGAGTTCAAGGTGGGTGGTTGCGAGTTTGCATGAGCTTGGTTTGGGGACGGAAGCTCATCTCTTGTGTCGGTGGTGTAGTCTTGAGCAAAGTGACCCAGGGTGGCCTGAACCCTTACTCCATCGTTCCTTGGTAATGGACAAGAAGAGCTTTGGTTGCATCTTGAATCCTCTTGGCCCTTGCACGAGTGTTAGGACCATCGAAAGGAACCTTCATGTTGTCCTCAATGTCACCAGGAGTCATCGACAATTGCACTGCATCATTCTCCTCCACTTGAGTTCGATTTGTCCTCAAATCGTCGTCAGATTCATCGTCAGGTATGAACAAGGATAGATCAGCGACGTTGAAGGTAGAATGAACACCGTACTTATCGACAGGGAGATCCAGCTTGTAGGCATTAGGACCCATCTTCTGAACCACTCGAAATGGTCCATCTCCCCTGGGGTCCAGCTTAGATTTCCGTTGTTGCGGAAACCTTTCCTTCCTGAGATGTAGCACATACTAGATCACCAATGTTGAACTTCACATCCTTGCGATGCTTGTCCTTCGCTGCCTTGTATTGCGCAGTCTTTCTTTCCAGCTACGCCTTGGTACGCTCATGCAAGTGCTTGATGAAGTCCACTTGTTTAGCTGCATCCATGCTCTCCTTCTCCCCACTGGGGTGAGTGGATTTCGGCCATAGACAACCTCAAATGGAGTTTGCTTGGTTGCTGAGTGCCTAGACCTGTTATAAGCAAACTCAACAAATGGTAGGCAGTCTTCCCACCTCCGGAGGTTAGTTCGCAACATGACTCTAAGGAGAGCCCCAAGAGTTCTATTTGTAACCTCAGTTTGGCCATCAGTTTGGGGGTGACAAGAAGTAGAAAATAATAGTTTTGTACACAACTTAGACCATAAAGTTTTCCAAAAACAGCTTAAGAATTTAGAGTCACGATCAGAAACTATAGATAAAGGCAATCCATGTAAGCGAACAACATCCTTAAAGAATAAATGAGCAACATGAATAGCATCATCAGTTTTGTGACAAGGTATGAAATGAGCCATTTTTGAGAATCTGTCTACAACAACAAAAATAGAATCATGACCCTTAGAAGTTCTAGGCAATCCTACAATAAAATTCATAGACACATCTTCCCAGGGTGCATTCGATATAGGCAAAGGTTGATATAGACCATTAGCATTAGATTTCGATTTAGCCTTAGCACATGTGACACAACTTTTGACAAATCTCTGCACATAATTAGACATTTTAGGCCAAAAGTAATGTTCCTTAAGTCCAGCTAAGGTTTTGTCGAAACCTCCATGTTCCCTAGATTCATGTATTTCTTGAGTTAACAGTCGTCTAATAGAAGAAGATGGGATACAAAGCTTGCCCATCTTAAAAAAATAACCATTATCAAGAAAATAAGAATCAACTTCACCCTTCGACACACATTGAGCATAAATAGTTTTAAAGAAACCATCAGAGGCATACAGTTCCTTTATCAAAGCAAAACCCAAAATATGTGCATCCATATGGTTTAGGAGGACATACCTTCGTGATAGCGCGTCAGCTACCACATTATCCTTTCCCTTCTTGTGGTGAACCACATAGGAAAAGGTCTCCAGAAACTCCACCCAACGAGCAAGTTGCCTGCTGAGCACTGCCTGACCTTTGAGGTACTTCAGAGCTTCATGATCCGAATGAATCACAAACTCCTTAGGCCAAAGGTAGTGTTGCCATGTATGTAAGCATCGAACCAGGGTGAACAGTTCCTTGTCCTAGGTAGAATAGTTGAGCTCAGCGGGGCCTAACTTCTCGCTGAAATAGGCAATAGGGCGCCTATTCTGTAGCAGTACCCCACCAATGCCAGTGCCAGAAGCATCACACTCGAGCTCGAACGGTTGTGCGAAGTCAGGTAGTTGCAGCACTGGGGCGTGGGTGAGACGATCCTTGAGAGCATCGAATGCCCTCTGATGTGCGTCTGTCCAGCGAAACGTCACATTCTTCTTGGTCAGCTCATGTAGGGGGGTGGCAATGGTGCTGAAGTCCTTGACGAAGCGCCTATAGAAGCCAGCAAGGCCCAAGAATGAGCGGACATGAGTGGGGGTATGCGGCAGGACCCACTCTTGAATAGCACGAACCTTCTCCTCGTCTACCTTTAAACTAGAAGCAGAGACAACAAATCCAAGGAACATAGTAGATGCAGAAGCAAAAGAGCACTTTTTCAAATTGGCATATAGTTTTTCTTTTCGAAGACAATCAAATACCAATTTTAAGTGACTGTAAAGATCGGAAAAAAAAAAATTTAATTTATTATTTTATTTAAATATTTATTTATGTCGGATTTGATCCTTTAATTCAAATTTTTTTTTAAAATTTCCGTTCTGGAGCCAACGACTTATTTAAATTCCTTCGAACAATTCCGGCATAAAATTGTGACTCAAATTTGAAAACGAATAATTCCGCTTTATTTTTTTTTCAAGGCTTAAAAATTTTTTTTTTTGACCTTCACTATTTAATTCGGATTCGATTAATTATTTTAAAATGTGTCGGGTTAAGGTCGGAAAGCGGGTTTCGAGGTTTATTACCGGGTATAATAGTTGACTTTCACCCTTAGCCACCCTAGACCCCTACCCAATAGCCCCTAGACCCCTCTTTACCACACAACCAGCTGCCCCTCCTCACTTCACCCGACACCAGTACACCACCCTCACCTCCATCACTCCCTTTTATTTTTTCAACTCCTCTGTACAAGTCTACCTCCTCTCCCACTATCTCCCCCTCTTTATCAAATTTGAACCCAAACACACCCTCTCCCTCTTCACTCCCCTTTTCTTCAAACAAGCAGCCCCTGTTTTCACCAGGAGCAGCCATGAGCCACCGCCTGCGTTAGATCTTCCCCTCCTCCCCGGTTTTCTTATTTCAGCATCCGACCAAGCTAGCACCTCTCCGAGTCCCCGGCGAGGCAATCAAACTCCGGCGACCTCAAATCCTTCCCGACGAAGCTTCGACCCTCGGTGAGCATTCGAACCTCCCTTCCTCATCCTAGCTTCGATTTTCTATTTCTTTTCATTCGAATTGCATAAGACGTGGGGGCCTGAGAGTGGGCGAGCTTGAGAGCTCCGGTGAGCTCAGGAGTGGGCGAGAGCGAGAGCGTCGAGAGAGAGATGGAGGCAGGTGAGTGCGAGGGCGAAGGGGAAAGAAGAGTGAGGGATGTGTGCGAGTAAGAGCGTGAGAGAGAGAGAGAGAGAGCGGGCAAGAGCGGAGGGCAGACGAGGTCGGGGCGGAGCTGGGCTACGGCGACGAACCAGGAGAGCGGCAGGGGTGAGGTTGAAGAAAGACGTGGGGCCCACGGGTTCAGTCTTCCTTTTTCTTTCTTTTAGACCGGTTCGGTCCAGTTCCTTCCTTTTTCTTTATTCCGGTTCACCTGGGTGTAAAAAGGGGTTGGGTTGGTGTTTTGGATCCGGGTTTGGGCCGGGTAAGAGATCCGGGCTGGGCTACTCCTTGGGCCGGTCTGTTTTGTTTTAATTGTGATATTTGTGTTGTTTGATATATTATATAACTTATGTCAAGGATTTAATTATTATTTAATTTCGCTCTAAAATATCATTCTAAAATATTATGAGTATTTAGATTATTATTAAATTTATTTTTTTCCTGATTTATTTATTTAATCAATTCATTATTTACTTGTTTACTCCTTTATCATTTATTTACTGAATTATTTAATTATTTAATGAATTGTTTGGTTAAGTGCTAATATAAAAATCGTTAGATTTAATATACATTATTTGACATACGTATCAAGTGTCGAAAATTGTTAAAACAATATAATAAAGGTTTTGAAATATTATATGCCGGGATTATTTTAATACTCTAATTTTGGAAAATTGGTTACAGATTTAAATGTTTAAGTGTTGGGATTCATTTAAACTAAATGTATATTTATGATACCACTTCATTTTAATAGTTATGTCCAGATTTCTTATGATGATATTAGTCCACTTATTCTATTATCAAAGATTATTATATTATTTTATTAAGTGTTGGAATTTGGTGGAGTATTAAATTAGAATAAATTGTTTAACTAACAGATTGCCTTAATTTGAGATCAATGACTTTTAGGAATTTTAATCGTTTTACTTGGAGTTGGATTGTGAAATTAATTTATGAACTTGCTTGAGGATTATATGGATAAAAACACGAATGAATATAAAATTGAAACATGTTATGATATATTGGAACTCCGAGATGAATGATGGAAGTTGTTAAAGAAATTGATGTTATAAGGTAACTTGAGATTACGAGATGATAATTCATGGAAACGAGAATGAGACGCTATATGATAGATATGAGATGAGATGAGATTGGGCGATGATATGACTTGATGATGATGATGAATGAGTTTCTTTTGGCTTTACTTAGTTCTGTGTAGCGGTAAATGGGTCCCTTTGTGAGCTTAGACTTATAGTTGTTGCTTATTAAATTGCTAGGTGATCCGTGACGTGATTGACTTGCTTACTGCTTTTGCTGTTCTGCTATTCCAGGTAAGTCCTCCGGGGCTTACTCAAGTTAGAACCTCATGCCTGATGTGTCATATAGTATGTAGGCATTATAATATCATGTCATGTAGTAGCATGCTTAGGTTTTTCATTAACATATGAGCATACATATTATGAATGCGATTGGTAGAAACGGTCGTAAGTTGTGAGTCTAGAGTCGTTGCTAGGGTCATAGGACAACCCAACTCCATCGGGTTGTCCTGATAGAGTCATCTGAGAGCATGATTTACTGAGTTATATACATGACTGCGGCGGTGACCGAGTGTCCCACCCCGGCTGAAGTGTGGACTGAGATATGAGATATACTGCGGCACCGACCGAGTCGTCTGGCCCCGACTGAGGCAGACATCCGACCCCGGCTGAGGTACGGATATGAGAGAGATACCCGCCCCGGCTGAGGCATGGGTTTTGAGATATTGGGATATGCCACTTGGCATTCTGTGTGGGCCCATTTACTGCATTTATGTCATTATATATGAATTGTCAACATGCTTGCGTGTTTAATATTTCAGTAATGCATTAGATCATTTTCATCTAGGCTTAGAGCGTATTATATGTCCTCAGCGAGGTCTTCAGGGCCCGCATGAGTGGCTCGACCTTGAATTCATGGTTAGTTTCAGGTACCCGTACCCTTGCTTGATCATGTGCTGTTGTGGCGAGGGATATGTTATGGCGCAGTGAGAGGGAGAGTAAGACCGACTTGAACTCCACACTTTTGCTACTTATTTCCTCGTATTTGGTTTTGACCCGGCCATGCCGTGGCAACTTGTATTATGATATTTCCTTCTTATTGCTTTCGAACTTAAAACGTTTTGAGCGACTTAGGCAAGTAGGACAGGTTCTGGGGACGTAACGGCCCTATTGCGAACTTTAGGGTGCGAAATTCCTTCTTTGATCACTAAAACTTTGTTTTAAAACTCAACCCGTACTCGAATTACAAGATCCGAATGAAGGTATCCAATCCTTCGAAACGTAACCCGAATATTTATATTTGGGCCTTTACAAAGGTGGTATCAGAGCTTGGGTTGCGCGATTCGAGTACAAATGGGTTGAAGTATGATTTTAAAAATCGCCCAATGTTTTAAAGGATTTTGAAGGGTTTTTAAAGGGCAAAATGAATTTAATATGGCTAAATTAATGAACAATGCTTAATAAACTTGACTTAAGAAAAATCAGAAAAGGGAAATCGAGTGGGTAGAAAGGCGATAGACCATCCCTATTGGATGTAGACTTGGAGAAGGGTAGGTAAAAACTTAGCTTTGTATTTACAGAGGGCCTGGAAGACTCCAAGGAGTTTGCACCGTAGTGGTTGGAGTAGCGGGGTTAGAATGTAGAGGCCGAGAGGATAGTTGCCCCTCCGGTCAGTTGCCCCTCGAAGGGCAGCTTCTAGATAGATTGTGTGGTTTTATATAAATTGGGCCTGAGGGCGATCCCCCTCGAAGGGGATCTCATTATACATTTTTGAGTGCTTATGTGCTAGATGCCTTGTTTTGACATTCCTCTTCATGTGTTCCTCCCCTCGGTCTAGGATTTTATTTGATATACTCTTGGGAGTGTGTTGAAATTCTACAGCTAGGATAGCAAGACGTCCTTTCTTATCATTTGGTTGGGAAGTGTAGACCATATAGGGTGATCTTTCCACGTCCTTCATTCATTGGCGTCATGCTCCTTTCATTTTGCATTTTACCCTTTCCTACCTTCCTTCCATATTGATAGTGATATATTGGCAAAATCTTTCACGGGGAAATTGGGTTGATCATCTCACTACGTTCATGATTCTTGCTCGAGTGTGTTGACTCCTTGGGTATATGATGTGAGAGTTAGGTGAAAGTAGGAATGTGGGAGACTTGAGGATGGGATAGTATTGAAAGGAGCAGAATTTGTATCGAAAGTCTAAGGTACTAGGTTAGGAAAAAGCAGAGAGGTCAACTTAGTCAATTAGAGGCGCTACCGAAACTTGCTTTGGGATACATGTAGGGATTAGGAATCTAAATTTTTGTGATTGGGGATACAAAATGAGAGGATGACACTTATAAGGTTGTAGTGGAAGATGATTCTTTAGAGGTGGATTAGCGATGGGAATGTATGCGGATATGGGGAGTAGAATAAGGGTATTGAAACAATTTCGGGAAATTTAGGATAGGACGACATGTAAGGATTGTAATCGTTTGGGATCGTAGCAGAGTTTTGAGTGATAGTTGGCATTTCGAGTAAGTATGTATGAAATTTGGGAAATGCAATTTGATTCATGAGTGCTCGTATGAGTTACTTAGGCAAACCTCATGTGTGGATCAGTTGAGGAGAGATGCAGTAAGGGTTTACTCAAAGGTTCAAGATCGAAGAGCTTTCAGACCTTTAGGTGAGTTTGGGATTTTATTGCTGAGAAAGAAAGGGGGGTGAGGTTTTGGAATAATTGATCTTGATATGTGATAATTGGGTAAAGTATTAATTTAAGGTTTTAGGTGAGTGAATAGGAAAAATCGGGATCGTAAGCTTGGGACCGTACTTGAGTAATTGGAGAACTTGTTTGACTTGTGCAATTAGGTTCTTCATGATGAACTTTGGGTGAGCTGTAGGCCCTTGCACTTTTGCAGGAATCGGTGAGGGAAATGGAAGTTTGATTTTACGGAGAGTGAGACGCACTAGGACCTGGGATTCGGAATATGGCATGAGTCTTCTTGATGCTCATTTACATCTTGTGAATACTTCTATGCTACGTGATAAGCCGTTGCCTTCATTCCAGCAATCATGGTGGACACCCGACATGGACCGATAGGGCATGGAGGCCCCGTACATAGAGGTAGAGGATGCCCCCGTCGTAGGACATCTACTGTTTCGGCCGACGCTAACACCCCGACACCTGAGGGCGGCGAGACTCAGGTCCCCCTTCAGCAGACCACACCGGGGCATATGGATCGAGCTGCGATCCTGGAGGTATTGCGAGAGTTTCTTGGGGAGTCGCAGTCTGCAGCACCCGGGGCCCAGATTCCTATCGAGCAGCCTATAGCACCTGAGCCCGCTCGAGCTATTCCTATGGCCGTTGCACGACCCGAGAAGCGCATCGACTGGGTGAAGGTCATGGGGCAGTGTCACCCACCACAGTTCTCAGAAGACGCCGGAGAGGATGTCGAGATGTGGTTTCGTCAGCTAGACGGGATCTTCGACCATATCGATGCGCCAGCTACAGAGCGACAGAGGCTAGCAGCAGGACATCTGCGGAAGGACGCCTTTGATCGCTGGTCCGTGTACAAGACGGAGCAGACCGAGTGGAGTTATGATGCTTTCCGGACTTTGATGCTGAAGGAGTATAGTCCCCCGGGGACTCAGATTGCTCGCGAGGTGGCATTTTATCGTGGGACCTACAACCCGTCTCTCTCTGTTGTTGATGTTGTCCGCCAGTTCAAGAAGGAGCTGGTTTACTGTGCACACCTGTGTCCCACTGACGAGAGTCGCATTCGATTGTTGTCGATGAGGTTGTCACCAGCGGTACTACTGCATGCTTCTAGTCTGGGCGCAGTCTCGTTCGATCGTTTCCTGAAGGTGGTTCTTCCATACGATCAGCAGCGCATTCTCTCTGATGCTGCTTATGCTTCCTCCCTTTTTGAGAGGAAGAGGCCGAGGCCTGATGAGACTAGAGGAGAGATGAGACCCAGTGGAGGAGGATTTAGAGGAGGATTTCGGGGAGATACATCGAGAGTACCATTTGCACCACCAGCTTAGAGCAGAGAGACTAGAGCCCGAGCTACATGTTATGGATGCCATGAGGAGGGACACGTTCTGCAATCTTGTCCGAGAAAGCACACTCTGTGTTTTTCATGCGGGACTCGAGGGCATCGATCTCATCGCTGTCCCAAGACTAGAGAGACACCATCTGCACCAGTCCCCAGACTTTCGGAGGCTCCTAGGCCACCACTACTGGCTCATCCTCAGAGCCATGGGAGAGGATTTGCAGCTAACCGAGGACGAGGAGGTAGAGGATTCCAGGGCGACGAGGGTCGTGGTCACGGAGGACGGTCATCGGGAGGGCAAGATGCCGGCCTGCCCCCACCACCCTGCGTTTATCAGATGAGCGCAGAGGAGTATTCCGGCCCTCTTACTGCAGGTAGTGCGATTCTACATGATTGACTTTGTGTTTAACTGTATGCTTGGTTGTGACTCTGTGAGTGATATTGATGTGCGGATTCCATGTTTTTATGATCTATTGATATATGATTGGTTGATGTTAGAATTTGACACGTTTATAGATTTTATCATGACGATGGATTTTGATGAAATGATATTCTGAATTGTTAACACTTGGAACTTGATGTGAGATAGACTTGAGAAATTGAATCTAGGACGTGGAATATGGGACTAGCCCTTAGAGGTGGATGACTCCACCTCTTGATGTTCTAAAATTTCTTGACTAATGTCGGATTTCAAAGATTTTGAACGGTGCTAAAAAGGACTAACTTGGATTTTGAAAGACCAAACGCGATCGAGAATTTCAACGATTTTGAGGCAAATTGTTTTAATTATTCATTTATTCATTTATTTATTTATTTTTATTATTTATTTTATTTATTGCGAAACCCTTTTGAAACTTACCTGTTTCGGGTAAATCTATAATACTTCACGAAGTGGATACAAGCATTTTATGGGGGCGCTTGTAGGGTGCTTGCTAAGACCTAGGGATGATATTGTAGTACTTTTAGAGTTGCGGCACCTCCGAAGAGTCGAAGCAAGGATGTGATAGGGGCGCCTATTGCATACTTGTCAAGACCAATTGGAGATGCCACGCCCGTGACTAGGATGTTGTGAGAATCCCGGAAGACGCAACCGAGATGATTGCAAGATCCTTGAACATGGTCCTTGGACTCGCGTTTTAAAACTTCCTCCTCTTACTTTGAAGTAATTTTAGTCTCGGGGACGAGACTTGTTTTTAGAGGTGGATAATGTAAAGATCGGAAAAAAAAAAATTTTAATTTATTATTTTATTTAAATATTTATTTATGTCGGATTTGATCCATTAATTCAATTTTTTTTTTAAAATTTCCGTTCTGGAGCCAACGACTTATTTAAATTCCTTCGAACAATTCCGGCATAAAATTGTGACTCAAATTAGAAAACGAATAATTCCGCTTTATTTTTTTTTCAAGGCTTAAAAATATTTTTTTTTTGACCTTCACTATTTAATTCGGATTCGATTAATTATTTTAAAATGTGTCGGGTTAAGGTCGAAAAGCGGGTTTCGAGGTTTATTACCGGGTATAATAGTTGACTTTCACCCTTAGCCACCCTAGACCCCTACCCAATAGCCCCTAGACCCCTCTTTACCACACAACCAGCTGCCCCTCCTCACTTCACCCGACACCAGTACACCACCCTCACCTCCATCACTCCCTTTTATTTTTTCAACCTCCTTTGTACAAGCCTACCTCCTCTCCCACTGTCAACAGCAGCACCATACCCCTATCTCCCCTCTTTATCAAATTTGAACCCAAACACACCCTCTCTCTCTTCACTCCCCTTTTCTTCAAACAAGCAGCCCCTGTTTTCACCAGGAGCAGCCATGAGCCACCGCCTGCGTTAGATCTTCCCCTCCTCCCCAGTTTTCTGATTTCAGCATCCGGCCAAGCTAGCACCTCTCCGAGTCCCCGGCGAGGCAATCAAACTCCGGCGACCTCAAATCCTTCCCGACGAAGCTTCGACCCTCGGTGAGCATTCGAACCTCCCTTCCTCATCCTAGCTTCGATTTTCTATTTCTTTTCATTCAAATTGCATAAGACGTGGGGGCCTGAGAGTGGGCGAGCTTGAGAGCTCCGGTGAGCTCGGGAGTGGGCGAGAGCGAGAGCGTCGAGAGAGAGAATGGAGGCGGGTGAGTGCGAGGGCGAAGGGGAAAGAAGAGTGAGGGATGTGTGCGAGTAAGAGCGTGAGAGAGAGAGAGAGCGGGCAAGAGCGGAGGGCACACGAGGTCGGGGCGGAGCTGGGCTGCGGCGACAAACCAGGAGAGCGGCAGGGGTGAGGTTGAAGAAAGACGTGGGGCCCACGGGTTCAGTCTTCCTTTTTCTTTCTTTTAGACCGGTTCGGTCCGGTTCCTTCCTTTTTCTTTATTCCGGTTCACCTGGGTGTAAAAAGGGGTTGGGTTGGTGTTTTGGATCCGGGTTTGGGCCGGGTAAGAGATCCGGGCTGGGCTACTCCTTGGGCCGGTCTGTTTTGTTTTAATTGTGATATTTGTGTTGTTTGATATATTATATAACTTATGTCAAGGATTTAATTATTATTTAATTTCGCTCTAAAATATCATTCTAAAATATTATGAGTATTTAGATTATTATTAAATTTATTTTTTTCCTGATTTATTTATTTAATCAATTCATTATTTACTTGTTTACTCCTTTATCATTTATTTACTGAATTATTTAATTATTTAATGAATTGTTTGGTTAAGTGCTAATATAAAAATCGTTAGATTTAATATACATTATTTGACATACGTATCAAGTGTCGAAAATTGTTAAAACAATATAATATAGGTTTTGAAATATTATATGCCGGGATTATTTTAATACTCTAATTTTGGAAAATTGGTTACAGATTTAAATGTTTAAGTGTTGGGATTCATTTAAACTAAATGTATATTTATGATACCACTTCATTTTAATAGTTATGTCCGGATTTCTTATGATGATATTAGTCCACTTATTCTATTATCAAAGATTATTATATTATTTTATTAAGTGTTGGAATTTGGTGGAGTATTAAATTAGAATAAATTGTTTAACTAACAGATTGCCTTAATTTGAGATCAATGACTTTTAGGAATTTTAATCGTTTTACTTGGAGTTGGATTGTGAAATTAATTTATGAACTTGCTTGAGGATTATATGGATAAAAACACGAATGAATATAAAATTGAAACATGTTATGATATATTGGAACTCCGAGATGAATGATGGAAGTTGTTAAAGAAATTGATGTTATAAGGTAACTTGAGATTACGAGATGATAATTCATGGAAACGAGAATGAGACGCTATATGATAGATATGAGATGAGATGAGATTGGGCGATGATATGACTTGATGATGATGATGAATGAGTTTCTTTTGGCTTTACTTAGTTCTGTGTAGCGGTAAATGGGTCCCTTTGTGAGCTTAGACTTATAGTTGTTGCTTATTAAATTGCTAGGTGATCCGTGACGTGATTGACTTGCTTACTGCTTTTGCTGTTCTGCTATTCCAGGTAAGTCCTCCGGGGCTTACTCAAGTTAGAACCTCATGCCTGATGTGTCATATAGTATGTAGGCATTATAATATCATGTCATGTAGTAGCATGCTTAGGTTTTTCATTAACATATGAGCATACATATTATGAATGCGATTGGTAGAAACGGCCGTAAGTTGTGAGTCTAGAGTCGTTGCTAGGGTCATAGGACAACCCAACTCCATCGGGTTGTCCTGATAGAGTCATCTGAGAGCATGATTTACTGAGTTATATACATGACTGCGGCGGTGACCGAGTGTCCCACCCCGGCTGAAGTGTGGACTGAGATATGAGATATACTGCGGCACCGACCGAGTCGTCTGGCCCCGACTGAGGCAGACATCCGACCCCGGCTGAGGTACGGATATGAGAGAGATACCCGCCCCGGCTGAGGCATGGGTTTTGAGATATTGAGATATGCCACTTGGCATTCTGTGTGGGCCCATTTACTGCATTTATGTCATTATATATGAATTGTCAACATGCTTGCGTGTTTAATATTTCAGTAATGCATTAGATCATTTTCATCTAGGCTTAGAGCGTATTATATGTCCTCAGCGAGGTCTTCAGGGCCCGCATGAGTGGCTCGACCTTGAATTCGTGGTTAGTTTCAGGTACCCGTACCCTTGCTTGATCATGTGCTGTTGTGGCGAGGGATATGTTATGGCGCAGTGAGAGGGAGAGTAAGACCGACTTGAACTCCACACTTTTGCTACTTATTTCCTCGTATTTGGTTTTGACCCGGCCATGCCGTGGCAACTTGTATTATGATATTTCCTTCTTATTGCTTTCGAACTTAAAACGTTTTGAGCGACTTAGGCAAGTAGGACAGGTTCTGGGGACGTAACGGCCCTATTGCGAACTTTATGGTGCGAAATTCCTTCTTTGATCACTAAAACTTTGTTTTAAAACTCAACCCGTACTCGAATTACAAGATCCGAATGAAGGTATCCAATCCTTCGAAACGTAACCCGAATATTTATATTTGGGCCTTTACAAAGGTGGTATCAGAGCTTGGGTTGTGCGATTCGAGTACAAATGGGTTGAAGTATGATTTCAAAAATCGCCCAATGTTTTAAAGGATTTTGAAGGGTTTTTAAAGGGCAAAATGAATTTAATATGGCTAAATTAATGAACAATGCTTAATAAACTTGACTTAAGAAAAATCAGAAAAGGGAAATCGAGTGGGTAGAAAGGCGATAGACCATCCCTATTGGATGTAGACTTGGAGAAGGGTAGGTAAAAACTTAGCTTTGTATTTACAGAGGGCCTGGAAGACTCCAAGGAGTTTGCACCGTAGTGGTTGGAGTAGCGGGGTTAGAATGTAGAGGCCGAGAGGATAGTTGCCCCTCCGGTCAGTTGCCCCTCGAAGGGCAGCTTCTAGATAGATTGTGTGGTTTTATATAAATTGGGCCTGAGGGCGATCCCCCTCGAAGGGGATCTCATTATACATTTTTGAGTGCTTATGTGCTAGATGCCTTGTTTTGACATTCCTCTTCATGTGTTCCTCCCCTCGGTCTAGGATTTTATTTGATATACTCTTGGGAGTGTGTTGAAATTCTACAGCTAGGATAGCAAGACGTCCTTTCTTATCATTTGGTTGGGAAGTGTAGACCATATAGGGTGATCTTTCCACGTCCTTCATTCATTGGCGTCATGCTCCTTTCATTTTGCATTTTACCCTTTCCTACCTTCCTTCCATATTGATAGTGATATATTGGCAAAATCTTTCACGGGGAAATTGGGTTGATCATCTCACTACGTTCATGATTCTTGCTCGAGTGTGTTGACTCCTTGGGTATATGATGTGAGAGTTAGGTGAAAGTAGGAATGTGGGAGACTTGAGGATGGGATAGTATTGAAAGGAGCAGAATTTGTATCGAAAGTCTAAGGTACTAGGTTAGGAAAAAGCAGAGAGGTCAACTTAGTCAATTAGAGGCGCTACCGAAACTTGCTTTGGGATACATGTAGGGATTAGGAATCTAAATTTTTGTGATTGGGGATACAAAATGAGAGGATGACACTTATAAGGTTGTAGTGGAAGATGATTCTTTAGAGGTGGATTAGCGATGGGAATGTATGCGGATATGGGGAGTAGAATAAGGGTATTGAAACAATTTCGGGAAATTTAGGATAGGACGACATGTAAGGATTGTAATCGTTTGGGATCGTAGCAGAGTTTTGAGTGATAGTTGGCATTTCGAGTAAGTATGTATGAAATTTGGGAAATGCAATTTGATTCATGAGTGCTCGTATGAGTTACTTAGGCAAACCTCATGTGTGGATCAGTTGAGGAGAGATGCAGTAAGGGTTTACTCAAAGGTTCAAGATCGAAGAGCTTTCAGACCTTTAGGTGAGTTTGGGATTTTATTGCTGAGAAAGAAAGGGGGGTGAGGTTTTGGAATAATTGATCTTGATATGTGATAATTGGGTAAAGTATTAATTTAAGGTTTTAGGTGAGTGAATAGGAAAAATCGGGATCGTAAGCTTGGGACCGTACTTGAGTAATTGGAGAACTTGTTTGACTTGTGCAATTAGGTTCTTCATGATGAACTTTGGGTGAGCTGTAGGCCCTTGCACTTTTGCAGGAATCGGTGAGGGAAATGGAAGTTTGATTTTACGGAGAGTGAGACGCACTAGGACCTGGGATTCGGAATATGGCATGAGTCTTCTTGATGCTCATTTACATCTTGTGAATACTTCTATGCTACGTGATAAGCCGTTGCCTTCATTCCAGCAATCATGGTGGACACCCGACATGGACCGATAGGGCATGGAGGCCCCGTACATAGAGGTAGAGGATGCCCCCGTCGTAGGACATCTACTGTTTCGGCCGACGCTAACACCCCGACACCTGAGGGCGGCGAGACTCAGGTCCCCCTTCAGCAGACCACACCGGGGCATATGGATCGAGCTGCGATCCTGGAGGTATTGCGAGAGTTTCTTGGGGAGTCGCAGTCTGCAGCACCCGGGGCCCAGATTCCTATCGAGCAGCCTATAGCACCTGAGCCCGCTCGAGCTATTCCTATGGCCGTTGCACGACCCGAGAAGCGCATCGACTGGGTGAAGGTCATGGGGCAGTGTCACCCACCGCAGTTCTCAGGAGACGCCGGAGAGGATGTCGAGATGTGGTTTTGTCAGCTAGACGGGATCTTCGACCATATCGATGCGCCAGCTACAGAGCGACAGAGGCTAGCAGCAGGACATCTGCGGAAGGACGCCTTTGATCGCTGGTCCGTGTACAAGACGGAGCAGACCGAGTGGAGTTATGATGCTTTCCGGACTTTGATGCTGAAGGAGTATAGTCCCCCGGGGACTCAGATTGCTCGCGAGGTGGCATTTTATCGTGGGACCTATAACCCGTCTCTCTCTGTTGTTGATGTTGTCCGCCAGTTCAAGAAGGAGCTGGTTTACTGTGCACACCTGTGTCCCACTGACGAGAGTCGCATTCGATTGTTGTCGATGAGGTTGTCACCAGCGGTACTACTGCATGCTTCTAGTCTGGGCGCAGTCTCGTTCGATCGTTTCCTGGAGGTGGTTCTTCTATACGATCAGCAGCGCATTCTCTCTAATGCTGCTTATGCTTCCTCCCTTTCTGAGAGGAAGAGGCCGAGGCCTGATGAGACTAGAGGAGAGATGAGACCCAGTGGAGGAGGATTTAGAGGAGGATTTCGGGGAGATACATCGAGAGTACCATTTGCACCACCAGCTCAGAGCAGAGAGACTAGAGCCCGAGCTACATGTTATGGATGCCATGAGGAGGGACACGTTCTGCAATCTTGTCCGAGAAAGCACACTCTGTGTTTTTCATGCGGGACTCGAGGGCATCGATCTCATCGCTGCCCCAAGACTAGAGAGACACCATCTGCACCAGTCCCCAGACTTTCGGAGGCTCCTAGGCCACCACTACTGGCTCATCCTCAGAGCCATGGGAGAGGATTTGCAGCTAACCGAGGACGAGGAGGTAGAGGATTCCAGGGCGACGAGGGTCGTGGTCATGGAGGACGGTCATCGGGAGGGCAAGATGCCGGCCTGCCCCCACCACCCTGCGTTTATCAGATGAGCGCAGAGGAGTATTCCGGCCCTCTTACTGCAGGTAGTGCGATTCTACATGATTGACTTTGTGTTTAACTGTATGCTTGGTTGTGACTCTGTGAGTGATATTGATGTGCGGATTCCATGTTTTTATGATCTATTGATATATGATTGGTTGATGTTAGAATTTGACACGTTTATAGATTTTATCATGACGATGGATTTTGATGAAATGATATTCTGAATTGTTAACACTTGGAACTTGATGTGAGATAGACTTGAGAAATTGAATCTAGGACGTGGAATATGGGACTAGCCCTTAGAGGTGGATGACTCCACCTCTTGATGTTCTAAAATTTCTTGACTAATGTCGGATTTCAAAGATTTTGAACGGTGCTAAAAAGGACTAACTTGGATTTTGAAAGACCAAACGCGATCGAGAATTTCAACGATTTTGAGGCAAATTGTTTTAATTATTCATTTATTCATTTATTTATTTATTTTTATTATTTATTTTATTTATTGCGAAACCCTTTTGAAACTTACCTGTTTCGGGTAAATCTATAATACTTCACGAAGTGGATACAAGCATTTTATGGGGGCACTTGTAGGGTGCTTGCTAAGACCTAGTGATGATATTGTAGTACTTTTAGAGTTGCGGCACCTCCGAAGAGTCGAAGCAAGGATGTGATAGGGGCGCCTATTGCATACTTGTCAAGACCAATTGGAGATGCCACGCCCGTGACTAGGATGTTGTGAGAATCCCGGAAGACGCAACCGAGATGATTGCAAGATCCTTGAACATGGTCCTTGGACTCGCGTTTTAAAACTTCCTCCTCTTACTTTGAAGTAATTTTAGTCTCGGGGACGAGACTTGTTTTTAGAGGTGGATAATGTAAAGATCGGAAAAAAAAATTTTAATTTATTATTTTATTTAAATATTTATTTATGTCGGATTTGATCCTTTAATTCAATTTTTTTTTTAAAATTTCCGTTCTGGAGCCAACGACTTATTTAAATTCCTTCGAACAATTCCGGCATAAAATTGTGACTCAAATTTGAAAACGAATAATTCCGCTTTATTTTTTTTTCAAGGCTTAAAAATATTTTTTTTTTGACCTTCACTATTTAATTCGGATTCGATTAATTATTTTAAAATGTGTCGGGTTAAGGTCGAAAAGCGGGTTTCGAGGTTTATTACCGGGTATAATAGTTGACTTTCACCCTTAGCCACCCTAGACCCCTACCCAATAGCCCCTAGACCCCTCTTTACCACACAACCAGCTGCCCCTCCTCACTTCACCCGACACCAGTGCACCACCCTCACCTCCATCACTCCCTTTTATTTTTTCAACCTCCTTTGTACAAGCCTACCTCCTCTCCCACTGTCAACAGCAGCACCATACCCCTATCTCCCCTCTTTATCAAATTTGAACCCAAACACACCCTCTCCCTCTTCACTCCCCTTTTCTTCAAACAAGCAGCCCCTGTTTTCACCAGGAGCAGCCATGAGCCACCGCCTGCGTTAGATCTTCCCCTCCTCCCCGGTTTTCTGATTTCAGCATCCGGCCAAGCTAGCACCTCTCCGAGTCCCCGGCGAGGCAATCAAACTCCGGCGACCTCAAATCCTTCCCGACGAAGCTTCGACCCTCGGTGAGCATTCGAACCTCCCTTCCTCATCCTAGCTTCGATTTTCTATTTCTTTTCATTCGAATTACATAAGACGTGGGGGCCTGAGAGTGGGCGAGCTTGAGAGCTCCGGTGAGCTCGGGAGTGGGCGAGAGCGAGAGCGTCGAGAGAGAGAATGGAGGCGGGTGAGTGCGAGGGCGAAGGGGAAAGAAGAGTGAGGGATGTGTGCGAGTAAGAGCGTTAGAGAGAGAGAGAGAGAGCGGGCAAGAGCGGAGGGCAGACGAGGTCGGGGCGGAGCTGGGCTGCGGCGACAAACCAGGAGAGCGGCAGGGGTGAGGTTGAAGAAAGACGTGGGGCCCACGGGTTCAGTCTTCCTTTTTCTTTCTTTTAGACCGGTTCGGTCCGGTTCCTTCCTTTTTCTTTATTCCGGTTCACCTGGGTGTAAAAAGGGGTTGGGTTGGTGTTTTGGATCCGGGTTTGGGCCGGGTAAGAGATCCGGGCTGGGCTACTCCTTGGGCCGGTCTGTTTTGTTTTAATTGTGATATTTGTGTTGTTTGATATATTATATAACTTATGTCAAGGATTTAATTATTATTTAATTTCGCTCTAAAATATCATTCTAAAATATTATGAGTATTTAGATTATTATTAAATTTATTTTTTTCCTGATTTATTTATTTAATCAATTCATTATTTACTTGTTTACTCCTTTATCATTTATTTACTGAATTATTTAATTATTTAATGAATTGTTTGGTTAAGTGCTAATATAAAAATCGTTAGATTTAATATACATTATTTGACATACGTATCAAGTGTCGAAAATTGTTAAAACAATATAATAAAGGTTTTGAAATATTATATGCCGGGATTATTTTAATACTCTAATTTTGGAAAATTGGTTACAGATTTAAATGTTTAAGTGTTGGGATTCATTTAAACTAAATGTATATTTATGATACCACTTCATTTTAATAGTTATGTCCGGATTTCTTATGATGATATTAGTCCACTTATTCTATTATCAAAGATTATTATATTATTTTATTAAGTGTTGGAATTTGGTGGAGTATTAAATTAGAATAAATTGTTTAACTAACAGATTGCCTTAATTTGAGATCAATGACTTTTAGGAATTTTAATCGTTTTACTTGGAGTTGGATTGTGAAATTAATTTATGAACTTGCTTGAGGATTATATGGATAAAAACACGAATGAATATAAAATTGAAACATGTTATGATATATTGGAACTCCGAGATGAATGATGGAAGTTGTTAAAGAAATTGATGTTATAAGGTAACTTGAGATTACGAGATGATAATTCATGGAAACGAGAATGAGACGCTATATGATAGATATGAGATGAGATGAGATTGGGCGATGATATGACTTGATGATGATGATGAATGAGTTTCTTTTGGCTTTACTTAGTTCTGTGTAGCGGTAAATGGGTCCCTTTGTGAGCTTAGACTTATAGTTGTTGCTTATTAAATTGCTAGGTGATCCGTGACGTGATTGACTTGCTTACTGCTTTTGCTGTTCTGCTATTCCAGGTAAGTCCTCCGGGGCTTACTCAAGTTAGAACCTCATGCCTGATGTGTCATATAGTATGTAGGCATTATAATATCATGTCATGTAGTAGCATGCTTAGGTTTTGCATTAACATATGAGCATACGTATTATGAATGCGATTGGTAGAAACGGCCGTAAGTTGTGAGTCTAGAGTCGTTACTAGGGTCATAGGACAACCCAACTCCATCGGGTTGTCCTGATAGAGTCATCTGAGAGCATGATTTACTGAGTTATATACATGACTGCGGCGGTGACCGAGTGTCCCACCCCGGCTGAGGTGTGGACTGAGACATGAGATATACTGCGGCACCAACCGAGTCGTCTGGCCCCGACTGAGGCAGACATCCGACCCCGGCTGAGGTACGGATATGAGAGAGATACCCGCCCCGGCTGAGGCATGGGTTTTGAGATATTGGGATATGCCACTTGGCATTCTGTGTGGGCCCATTTACTGCATTTATGTCATTATATATGAATTGTCAACATGCTTGCGTGTTTAATATTTCAGTAATGCATTAGATCATTTTCATCTAGGCTTAGAGCGTATTATATGTCCTCAGCGAGGTCTTCAGGGCCCGCATGAGTGGCTCGACCTTGACTTCGTGGTTAATTTCAGGTACCCGTACCCTTGCTTGATCATGTGCTGTTGTGGCGAGGGATATCTTATGGCGCAGTGAGAGGGAGAGTAAGACCGACTTGAACTCCACACTTTTGCTACTTATTTCCTCGTATTTGGTTTTGACCCGGCCATGCCGTGGCAACTTGTATTGTGATATTTCCTTCTTATTGCTTTCGAACTTAAAACGTTTTGAGCGACTTAGGCAAGTAGGACAGGTTCGGGGGACGTAACGGCCCTATTGCGAATTTTAGGGTGCGAAATCCCTTCTTTGATCACTAAAACTTTGTTTTAAAACTCAACCCGTACTCGAATTGCAAGATCCGAACGAAGGTATCCAATCCTTCGAAACGTAACCCGAATATTTATATTTGGGCCGTTACAGTGACTAAGGTGATCATGCATGTTCTTGCTATAAATTAAGTCAAAATAAACAACGACAAATTTGCCTAAGTAACGTCTAAGTACATGGTTCATAAGCCTCATAAAAGTAGAAGGAGCATTTGTCAAACCAAAAGGCATTACTAACCATTCAAATAAACCATACTTAGTCTTAAAAGCCGTTTTCCATTCATCTCCCTGTTTCATCCTAATTTGATGATAGCCACTTCTAAGATCAATTTTAGAGAAAATACATGCACCATACAATTCATCAAGCATATCATCTAAACGAGGAATAGGGTGACGATACTTAACCGTTATTTGGTTGATTGCCCTGCAATCAACACACATGCACCAAGAGCCATCCTTCTTAGGAACCAAGATGACAGGCACGGCACAAGGGGAGAGGCTTTCTCGAACAAAGCCCTTATCCATCAGCTCCATGACTTGGCGTTGCAGCTCCTTAGTTTCCTCTGGACTAGCCCTATAGGCGGCACGATTAGGCAAGGCTGCGCCAGGGACGAAATCAATCTGATGTTTAATCCCACGAATAGGCGGCAATCCTTGTGGCAGATCAGCTGGAAGGACATCTAAATAATCCTGCAAGAGAGCAGCAATAGGTGCAGGAATATGACTCAAATCCACAGTATTAAGTAAGACTTCTTTCATGATCAAAAGGATATGAGGTCGATGAGCATTCCAGGAGAGTCTATTTCTGAGGTTGAGAGACCAAAGAACGTCGTTCAACAGAGCCCTGAAGTGGGGTATGAGAGGGTTGTGGTGATGCAGAAGGAGAGGGGGTAGGCTCCGAGGTGGCCGCGGGTGCGGCCTTGAAGGCCGCGGGCGCGGTAGTCTGGGCCGCATGTTGCTTCCCTTTCCGATGGGCCTCCTTTTGAGCGTCCTGCTGTTGTTTCTTGCGAACATGTTCCTCCAACACAGCTTGAGGCGAAAGGGGTAGGAGAGTGACTCTCCTCCCATCAAAAGTGAAGGAATATGTATTCGCACGACCATCATGTATAACAGAATGATCATATAACCAAGGACGGCCTAGCAAAATATGACTACAATCCATTCAAGCAACATCACATAAGACTTGATCATGATATGAGCCAATAGAAAATGACACTAAGCATTGTTTAGTCACCATAATATCAGATCCATCATCAGTTATGCCATTTAAACCATAGTGAGTAGCCCTAGGAGTAGTAGTCAAGTGTAAGAAATCCACTACCTTTTCATTGATGAGGTTGTAGCAACTCCCACCGTCGACTATGACGCTCAAGGTGGCCTTGCTAACCACACACTTGGTGTGGAAAATGTTCTCCCTTTGATCAGCCATGGGAGCTTCCTGGATGTGTAGGACCCGACGATTGACAAGACAAAGAGTCTCCTGGAAGTCACTGGGGTCTATTTCGTCGTTAGGCTCAATCGGCTGGTCCTCCTCCACTTCACTCGAAATTACATGGTCCTCGACAGTCTCCTCCTCATAGTAATGTTCTCCCAAATCATTTAGAAGAACCTTCCTTTTCTGAGGGCATTCGCGAGAGACATGTCCAGAACCACCACAAGTGAAGCAGCGGATGTCTTTGGTGCGTTCCTTAGATGGTGCAGCAACTCTTCTAGTTTCAACTTGATAACCCTGTTGAGATGAGTTGGAAACTCCCTTTTGCTGCATAGAAGGGTTAGTAGAAGGTCTGGATTGACTAGAAGAAGCAAAGGGAACAAACCTGCGACCTTGGGAGGCTTGATCGATCCTGGTCCTCTGTTGTTGCTGTTGTTGCTGCTCATACAGAAGTTATGCCTTATGAGATAAAGTGTTAATATCCCTAATAGAATGAATAGCCAAAGGATTTTTAATAGAGATATTAAGCCCAACAAGAAATTGAGTACATAAAGCACGCTCAGTAAGATAAACATTAGCCTGATGAGCGAGTCGTTCAAGTTCGTCTCTGTATTCCATGGGTGAGTGAGCTCCTTGGCGGCAAGAAGCTAGACGCATCCTCATGGTGTCTGTGTATTCCTCAGGCACGTGGCGTTTCTTCAATAGGTAGCGAAGATGGGGCCAAGTTTCAACAGGTTGCTTACCTTGACGACGACGGATCTCACGAGTGCGGAACCACCAAGTGCGAGCCATATCTGTCAAATGTAATATAACAACTTCCAACTTCTCTGTTTCCTCATAGCGCACATGTTCCAAAACATAGTTAGTATAATCTTCCCAAACAAGATAAGCTTCAGGATTATTAGTACCATCAAATGTTTCCAATTTTATTTTAACATCGCGCCTTTGGATAGCCTATGCATTATCAAATCTAGGACGACCAAAATTAGGGTTAGGTAAATCATCAAAGTTAGGATCTACCTTATGGTATGCGTCCTCAAAGTGGGGCATGTCGTTCAGATCAGCATTGCTACGACTGTCGTCCCAGTTGGCTCTGACGAACAGAGGATTGGCGTGAGTCTAGTGAGGTGGTTGATACTGTTGTTGCCGTCCATATTGCTGATGCTGAGGGGGGGTATGGTCTCGGCGTATATCATTTCCGTTAAAGCCAGATAACGGATCATTGTCATTCTCTCCTGCAAAAGGGTTAGGCGTAGCAGATCGCAGTTTAAAATGTAGTTGACCAGACGGGGGTGGATTACCTGATGGTGGGGTATTACCTGAGGGAGGTGTATGACCGGTAGGAGGCGGCTTACCACCTGAGGGAGGTGTAGATCCAGAAGCCTCATTCCGTTTCCTTTCCTCAAGTCTCCGATCAATGGCTTGGTCGATTTGAGCCGAAAGTTCAACACGGTCCTGGGCCTTTTCAATAGCCACGCGATTGGTTAATTGGGCAAGTTCAGTCGCAATGATGGACCGTACGTCTGCCGCAGTAAGTGGTGCAGGAGGGGTAGGGGAAGAATTTGGGCCGTTTTCGTTTGACATGTTCCTACAATATCAGAAGAGCAACAAGTAAACGGAGCAAAGACCAGAAATCAAGTAATGCAAGCCCTTTTGATCCTAAGAGTGATTCAGTTTTTAGAAATCAAATAGGAGAGAAAACAAGGAACTCAATTCAAGTAATATTCCCTGGACATAGAATTTTGCAATATTGAAGATAACAAGTAGAGATTAAATTGCAAAAGAAATCAGCCGCAAGTCGGATAGCAAGGATCGCAAGTATGAACAAGAGGCTAATGTAGAAGAAAAATAATAGCTACAATGTGATGCTCGAAAATATAATAATATGTAGCAATAGATACGATGCAATCACAAGGGTAAGCAAGTGCACACACTCTGTCAACTATTATCTGACGGTTGCAATACGGTTCAGAAAAAGAGGGGTGTGACCAAGGCTCCTGTGTCAACACAGCACAAAATCACACAAGGGGGTTCTTTTGTGATGCTTAAAACCAATTAGATCATATAACACGTAGCAAAAGGAAAGAACAAGATGCAATGAGTTACTAACTCAATCAAAGGTAAAGAGGAATGCCCTTTTTTTTTCAAGCTCTCGGTTTTTCTGTTTTTTTTTTTTTTGACTAAAGCGTCGCTGTAATAGGCTGTAGAGGCGATGGAACTAAGGAGAAAATAAAATAACAAAGCTACGATGATCTAAAAGTAAGAAAAAAAATGAAAAAGGGAAATTGGCTAGAAATCTGGAAAATTAGGGTTCTTTAGTGGTGCAAGTTCATATAATGCTTTAATCCAAGAATCACATTCATAGGCATGATATGTAGCAAAAAGGAATAAAAATCAAAACTTGCAATCAAGAACTCAATATCTTCCAAATTAAAGATCCAACAAGAAAATAACTAAAATAAAGTGCCAATTTTTTTTTGGGTGAATAATAAAGAACTAAAATTTATGCAGCGGAAATGGTGAAAAAGATGGCACGAAAGAAATCACTCAAAAAGGAATCAAGATAGTAAAGAACTTGGATAAACATGAGAATCCGATACCACTTGATACGTTTGAGATACCCGATCCTTCGCCTGTGGGCTCAAGATCAAGAACCACGCCGTATATTTGCCCGATCTTGCAATGTTCTTCCAATATCTCCTGATTAATAAATTAACTAAACTAATTAGGAAACTAATTAAACCACGGAATCAAGACTTAAGACAATTCAAATTAAACTTAAAGCGATGAAAGAGAGAAGTAAGGGGTCAGGTGCGTGCAACCTGGATTTGTGAGGGTGGGGACGCTCGCTGACAGTGGATGCCGAGCACACAGGAGCGCGTCTCCTCAGGGTGTGCGTAAGCGAAGCCGGGGACACACTCGCTGATAGCGAGAACGGATGCGGTGCGAGAGCGAGCAAGGACGATAGCGAGCGCGCGCGAGAGCGAGGTAGCGATGCCGCGGAAGATGCGCAGGAGCGAGCGCAGGAGATGCGTGAGCGCAGGCTGGCGCACGCGGAGACGACGACGCTTGCACTCTCGGGCGCGAGGGTGGACGCGACCGTCGCCAAGGGCGGCTGATCCTCTTCCTGCGACGAGTTGGATTAGAGCTGGGTGTTTGTTGGGATCGGCTATGGTGATGAACGATGGGGATGGTGATGATTGTGGTGCCAAAGATAGGATGGTGGTGATGGTATGGGTTTGCTGGTGAAGGCAAGGCCTTTAGATCAAAGGAACCGAAGAACCTTAATTCACCTTAAGGGTCTCTTCGATATATTTCTTAATCTTCCTTTATTGAATGTTGTATAAAACTTAAATAGAGTACAATGTCTCCTAAAAGATAGAATTTAAAAGCTATAACGATAAACTAATAATCCTAAGATAAACTCTATCTAATTAAGATAAAATATATCAAACTTAAAGTCTAAGGAAGATCTAATAATTATCTTCCACATTATTTTTCCTAAACTAATAAAATAAATAATGTCATAAAATAACACTAATTAATTAAGTAGATAAAACAACTCCTAGGCCCAACCAAAGTTGCTCGGCCAAGTTCCTAGGTCCATTCGACAATAGCCCATGTCGAGTTCAAGGTGGGTGGTTGCAAGTTTGCATGAGCTTGGTTTGGGGACGGAAGCTCATCTCTTGTGCCGGTGGTGTAGTCTTGAGCAAAGTGACCCAGGGTGGCCTGAACCCTTGCTCCATCGTTCCTTGGTAACGGACAAGAAGAGCTTTGGTTGCATCTTGAATCCTCTTGGCCCTTGCATGAGTGATAGGACCATCGAAAGGAACCTTCATGTTGTCCTCAATGTCACCAGGAGTCATCGACAATTGCACTGCATCAAGTTACTTATGCAGAGATTTAGAATCCCAGTGCAGCTTCCTGTCACTTTATTTTGTGACAACAAATCGGCGCAATAAATAGCAGCAAATCCATGCTTTCATGAACGAACTAAGCATCTGGACATAGACTGCCACTTTGCCAGAGAGAAGGTTCAGTGTGGGTTTTTGCAGACAGCATACATCAATACGAAGCTACAGTTAGCCGATATTATGACCAAAGCTCTTTACAGTCCCCAGCATAATAATCTCAGTGTCAAGTTGGGTCTTACACACATTCCAACTTGAGGGGAGGCTATGGAGTTATGTGGAGATATGGAACAAAGGAGACGACGGGTTCAATTCGGGTTCAACTCTTATTGTGATTTTATCCGATTTAGTTGGACCCGGTTTACACGTTTTTCATCCGTATCTTGATTGTATTTGGGCTTGGGCCTATGTTCACTGGGCTTAGTTGATCACCACACTTAGCAGTATATATAGGTGATGAATCAGACACAGTTCGTTGTAACAAACACTTCATCGTCTTCATTTCTGTTTTGGAATCAAGAACATTCTTCTGGTTCTTCGACCACCAAATCTCCCATACACAATTTGGATCCTCGGGGTCTTTAGTTTTGTTCATAGTTTACGTCCCTACCGTGTTTGATTTAGTTTTGCCTAGATTCGTCTTCTATAGGTTGCATGCGATGTTTTTGCTTGGTTGTATTGCACCTTTTCTATGTTCTGATTGTATATTTTTTATGGTTTACCATATGTCGACTTGTAGGCCATCGAGATTTAGGTATATCTGATCTCAAACCCTTAATTAAAAAAAAAGTTTCTGATTTTTTTTAAATTATTATGTAGGACCACCACATTGAGCAAAAACAGCACACGAATTCACTATATATTGCCCACTATAAAAGCGTTTGTCCCTCCTTCCCTATTGGTATCAAATCAAACATTATTCGATTTATCAGGTTTTAATCCAACTTTCACCATAAAACCCCCCAAAAAGGGTTTCATTTTGTAGCTCTATTGGCCAATTCTTCGACATGGCGGTTCCGAGCACTCAACAACAGCACAGCCAAGGCATCAACAACGGTAGCTTCCCATTCATATTCTTTAATAATTCGATCGACCGATTACTCATCCATTGTGTTGCTTTTGGTTTTGTTCTTGTCATCGGTGTTTTCCTAAGACGAACGGGCAGGGATTGATGCCGAAGGAGAGCGTAACGGTCTGGCGAAACACGTCGCCTTCTTCGATATCAATGGTGACGGTGTCGTTTATCCTTGGGAGACCTTCAAAGGTTTGTATTTTCACCATATATACATAATTAAAGCAACTTTGTCAATGAATTTTAAATTTTTTTTTAAAGAAAAATATGGTATGTGTTATAACGAGAATGAAATTAGCGAAGAACAACACAGAGATTTACGTGGTTCAGCAACGGTGTGTTGCCTACATCCACGGGCAGAGAACCAGTTTTCTTATTAGAGGAAGCAAAACAGATTAGGGTTACAAGGTTGGATTGCCTCTAGGTTAAGCCTGTAGGAGATTATATAGCCTTACCTAATTCTAATAGGAGCCTTACCTAATTCTAATCCTATTAGAATAAGTATATCAACAAGGCCTAAATGGATAAATCTAAATCTACATAAATATATCTTTATCTATATCTTATTATAGATAAATCTACCTATAATAAATATATCCCTAAAGATAAACTCTATTAGAAAAATATGGTATGAAAAATGAAATGACCAGGTTTTCGTGCAATTGGATGTGGGATTCCGCTCTCCACTGCGGCAGCGTTGTTCATAAACATGGGTCTCAGTCAAAAGACTCGCCCTGTAATATATTCTTCTCGATCTCGATCTATATTCTTTCTGTTATTTGTGTTATCAAGTAGCAACTCATGTCAAATTAACTGGAAATACTGGAATATGTTTAATTATAAACTTTAATGGATCGAGAAAGCACGTTTTAAAAAATGTATATTTCAAAAAATCTGTTATTATAAATAAAATGATTACATATTTTTTGAAACAACCGGTCGGGAAGTATGAAATCGGGAGTCGTCTCGGGTTCATATTTTTATTTTTGGTTATAAGATCGGTAGCCTTCAGCCTTCCTTATATTTTAAGGTCGGGATCCACGGCTTCTCCATTCTTTATATTTTGTATGGTTATACCACTCACAATCATTAATGTAGGATGTCTATCTTTTTTTTATCCCAACACTGTCGTATCCTATCCATGCGATCGAAAATATACCAAAAAATGCATACTATAGTTACACGAGAGAAAAATTAGAAAATCTTCACATGACTAAACAAACCGTGGTTAGTTGGTTGGAGATTCTCCACCCTTAAACAAGTATACATGTAGGATTTGAATCCTATAAATAGAGTACTTCCTCGTAAGAGAACACTTTGACCTCCTTATTAGACCTATTTCATATGAGATGGATAAATCACTGATTTTGACAAAAAAAAATGTTCAAATTAATCAAAATTCACAATTATTTTTAAAATAAATAATTAAATGATTAATTGGTGTTATGAATTCTAGAAAACTAAGAGAAAATAATTTTAATTTATACATTACTGTAATTTTTTTTTGTCCTTAACTATGTTAATTTACTACATTGTTGTTAATCTTATCTTTTATATATACACACACTAAAACAGAGGCTCAAACTATACTTTTGGTGCGATTCGGAACAATTTAACATTTTTTACTACATCAATTAATGAGGCAATCTATTATAGCCATATCAATTAATAATTTCACATCTTTTAGCAACATCATTCAACTTAGAGTAATTTTGAATAATAATCAGAATTAATTGAGATAATATATTTTTATTATATATTGATTATTTGTATTTTGATAATATTGTGACTTATTTGAATAATTCTAATTAATTTTAACAAACTAATCTTATAAATATATCATACAAAAATATCAGTTCTATCTAATATTTATTGATTAATTTAATACTACATTTTGGAGTAGAATATCTTATAGACTAGAATTATTAAAATAATTCTTATGGATTAAAATACAAGTAGAGGAAGAAAAGAAATAAAAATAATTAATTTTGGATAACTTTTGCACCAGAAAATAAAGTTTTGGAGAGTTTATTAGAAATAAATAAAAATGTAGAGTTTTCTTCGTTACAAAAATAGTAGGTTGGATTTTTTATCAAGTATTTTAAGATTTTAAATAATTTAATTACATTATTGGTGCAAAGATATATAAAAAGATAAATAAATTAAAAAAAATATGTCCATATGTATGATTACTAGACCTGTCAATCGGGTCATTCGGGTCGAATTCGGGTCCGGTCATTACGGGTTTTGGGTAAAACGGGTTCCGGGTAAAACGGGTCCCGGGTAGATCCAAGTTGGTTTGAACTAGGGTTTGAGCCGGTTTAGGGTCAAATCGGGTCGATTTCGGGTTTGTCAAATTTTTCTTTTTTAAATTAAAAAATTCATGATTTGGTAATTTTGCGATAATTTTAAAATGCTAAAATTAAAGACGTGGTTCATAAGTTTTAGTGCTTGTAATTATATACTATATCTGATAAAAAATATTTAATTTTTATTATTTCTTTTAATTTTAAATAAAATTTAAAAATATATAAAATATCGAAATTTTAAATAATTTTTTAAAATAATTTCATGCAATTAGTAATAAGCATAGAATTATTTTAATATTTTAATATTTTTTAGAGTTTTTTCTTCTTAAAAAATGTGATGAAAAATCAAAAATCAAATATTATGGATTGGAGGAAGTATTACACAATACAAATAAATATAAAAGTTGATTTGAAAATGAAATATCAAATGATTGTAATTATAAAATGTAAATAAATTGGAATCTCCATAAAAAAAATTAATCAAATATAATTATAAATCAATCGGGTTAATCGGATCACCGGGTCATCGGGTCAATCGGATCAATCGGGTCAAAATTACCGGGTCAATCGGGTCACCGGGTTGATACCCAGATGACCCGAAAAATTACCGGGTTTTCAGGTTCGGGTCGGAAAAAAAATTTAGGTCAAAATTTTCGGGTCCTGACCCAAATTTTACCGGGCATTTGGGTCGGGTTTTCGGGTCGGGTTATGTTTTGACAAGTCTAATGATTACCTATATAATTTTATGTCAATGTAAATTAAAAATTTTCACATTTTTGTTGTATGCTAAAACTGTTTTGGGATTTAAGCTTTAATTTAAAAATATAAAAATAAATATCAATAACCCTTTAGAAGAAAACATAACCATGCTAAATTATTTAATCACATGATTGAATTAATCTTTAAAATTAAGTATTATTAAATATTTTAAATAAATAATATAAATATTTAAAAGTTTGTTATTCAAATCTTAGTTGGTTACAAGATTTTTTTTATAGACAATAATTATTTGTATCTTAGATTATATATGTAATTTCACTTACTATGATCTTAATTTAGTTTAATTTATAATTGATTGAAAGCTTTTATTAAAAGATTTCAAACAAACTCTTTTGATCTTCATGTAAAATTTAATAAAATAATAATACAAATATAATTGATATAATAAAATATATAATTTACTAAATAAATAAGCAAGAGCATGGGTAATGATTACTATTATTATAATACTAAAGCCAATGCATAGAAGCCTATGTGGCATCTTATGGTTGATTTTGGAAAAAATTTCTCACACCAAAAAAATATTAAAATAATATAAAGTCGTAATTTAGGAAAAATCACAAGAAGTCACAATCTATTTATATACAGATATTTTAATTAATGAAAATAAAATTTTATCTATATCTATTAGTTAATTAAATATCTATTTTCGTAAATGTTATCTAACTAAAAAATAATATCTTAATTAAGATAATACTAGTATAGTTTTTGTGTCATGACATGTTTTTTTTAATTTTCATAAAATATTAATAATATAATAGATTATAGAGATAAAATAAAACGAAAACATTAAAAAAAAAAGTTTGATCGATTTGATTTGTAGGTGGTCTTCAAATTAAGAATCTCTAATTTGATGTTATCATATAGATATGAATTTTGATAACTATTGTAGAAATAAATAAAGTTTGATAGATTTAATTTTTGTAGATTATTATGAATATTATGATACGTAAAATATAAAGTATATGGAGGGTTTATTTATTTAAAATTAAAATTTAATTTTAATAATATATTTTTAATGTCCCATGATCGACTCCCCTATTGTTATGATTTAAAATAATTTTATCGCTTTATAGTTACTATTACACTAGTTCAGTACCAGCACTGTGTGCGGTTTTTTAATTTAAATAAATTTAATAATAAAATCCGTTTATTCAATTAATTAATTTCTTCCATACTTGTGATTTCTCAAATCTGAATGAATTTATACTTAATTAGTATAAAAGTTAATTTTTCCTTACTCCGGTCGTACTCCTTAATCCTTGCTAGTGCATATTAGTGGAAACAACATATGAAAAGCTATAATTTCTCAAATCTGAATGAATTTATACTTTATTGACAATATATGAAACAACGTGTGAAAAGCTAGTATATATTAGTGGAAACAACAAAATAACATACCTTGTAACCACTCAGCACATTATTTCGAAAAGCTTACCAAGGAATTGTAAACAAAGTCGTAAATAACCTGCAATAACAACACCAAAAAGAAGGGAAAAGACGTCAACGTTTGTGAAATAACATTAACAATCTAAACTATATATAGGTCAAAATATAAAAATCTATCCATAATTATATATATAATCCAAAAATATATCACATAAACATATCAATACCTTCACGATATATAGGAAAATTTTATTTCTTATTGAATTCCACAAGTTGATAACTTTTACACGGCTGAGTATTATTTTTTCAATTTACCCAAAACCTTTTATCTTCTTCATATTGATAAAGTTATTGATAAATTTATTTAATTATTATGACCATGCTAAGTATTATTTCAATTCGTCAAAACTTTTTATCTTCTGAAAATATTTTCATATTGATGAAGTTATTGATAAAGTTATTTAATTAGTATATCCATTTAATATATTGATAAAGTCATTATCTTCTAAAAATATGTTCATATATAGTGAAAATAGGTAAAATCTTATCTTATATAATAGTCTTTAAAATTAGTGAATATCTTCTAAAAATTTATCCATATCTAATGAAATTGGGTCAAATTTTATCTTATGCATATATAGATATATTGATTAAATAGAGTTAGAATAAAAATTTATCTTATGCATATATTTTAAAATTAGTTAATATCTTCTAAAAATATATCCATATCTAATCAAATTGGGTCAAATTTTATCTTAGGCATATATAGATATATTGATTAAAGAGTGTAAGAATAAAATTTTATCTTATGCATATATTGATTAATTCAAAATTTTGTGATTGGTTCATATAACTATGATTAAGGAGAAGCCGCCATGTGTCTCAGTCGACTTCTCCTTTATTATATATAATTGATGATTTTGAATTAATCCCATTATTATTATTTTAAAGAATTACTAAAAAATAGACTATCCTTAATTAATAATAATGAATAAATATAATTGTATTTAAAAGAATTTGTTAAATTTTTTGGTCATATCTAAAATTAAACACTAGTTTTATTACTCGCCCGTTGTGCGATTTGTTAATAAATTTTATTATATAAACCATCTTTGAATTAATATAAATTACTACTGAATATAAAGTAAATATATAATCTTCAATTGTATTATTTTTTTAGAATGTAAACACATGTTTGAGTTTAAATTAATCATGTTTGTTCTCTTATTAAAAAATGGTTAAAATATATTTTTATCTTGAGTCTAGATTTTATAATTTTTAATAAAAAAAATATTACTTGATAAAAAGAATAAAAGATGACGTATTAAATCCAAAAGAAAGGAACATAACATAAATTTCATATGTAAATTCAATCCATTTTTATTGTTATTTATAAAAAATATAAATATTTATAATATTTATAACAAAATATATCAAAAATGATAATAACTTATCAATTGATGTAATATTGGATAGATTATTTGATCTAAAAAGATAAGTTTTCTAATTGATTAAGATATAAGGTTGAATATTTATAAGAATAAGTGAGACCATTAATTGAGATGATAAAATTTTATTGGGTTATTAATTGATGTGGCTATTTTTTTTATCTAAAAATTAAAGGTTCAATATTTGTATAGGTTTAATTTTGTATGCTAAGGGTTCAAGTTTTGTTCATTTAATTTTTACGTTAGGGTTTGAAGTTTTATATTAAAGGTTCAATTTTTTATGATACAATATGCAACTTTTTTTATGTTAAAGGTTTAATATAGTCTTAATTAGGTTGCCATCGCGTTTACTAAACGAAATATATGCATGATTCTCGGTTCTCACTCGAACGCCTATATATAAGGACAGTAGGTATATATTTCATTTTTAAAAATTTGATATTTATTATTCAGTGCACCTATAAGATAGAAACTATGATATATAATGAATCTTAATTCAGGGGAAACCTAATTTTAAATTGATAAACGGTTATTGAATTGGAATTTAAAGCGCAAATATTATATTCAATTTGATATAAAACATAAAATAATTGACCAAATATTGGATAGCTTGTTTGATAAAAAAAAGATAAGTTTTCTAACTAATTAAAATATAAGGTTGAATATTTATAATCAAAATTAAATCACAATATGACACGTATGCAAAAATAACCCCGTTATAATCTAGAAAATGACACGTAAGCGAATCGCACCAGATGCCTTTTCAGGCCTCTGCTTTAGTATTTTACTAGTTTTATTACTCGCCCGTTGTGCGATTTTTTAATAAATTTTATTATATAAAATATCATTGAATTAATATAAATTACTACTTTAAATATATCCAATTGAGAAATAATATCAAATTTTTTAAAAATAAATTGGGTTTAAGATTTAATTATATGATTAAGAAGATGCTACCAATTTATACCTTACAATATAAATTTCTTAGAAAAATATTATATCAAAGTTGAAATTAAATTCATCAAAGAAGGTGGAAGGATTAAATATCAAGTATCGATCTAACTAAGATAGGAATATATATTTTTCTCAAAAAAATAGATAGGAATATATATATATATATATATAAATCTCACGTACTATTTATTTAAACTATTTAATATATAATTTATTTAATATATATATAGATTATTGATCAAAATATAACTAACGGGATTATTTTTGCCTACGTGTCATATTCTGAATTAAATTGGTATTATATTTTTGGGCCACATCAATTAATAAGCCAATATAGTTAGGTAAAAAATTTATCTTTTTAGATCAATAATCTATCCAATATTATTTTTATTTGTAAAATATTATTTGTAAAAAATTTATTCACCGGGTTTTTTATTAAAAAAAACCCATATATGATATCTCCATCTTATTTGATGGGAACAAACAACAATCACGCATTCTACCGAGAGAATGCAAAGGAAACCGTTCCGATCTTTTTGCAATCACGCTATGTTAAATGAATTAAATTAAATTTCCCCATCTTTTATTTATTAATTAAATAACCTGAAACTTATCTTTTTATACTTCACATCTAAGAAATAATCTTTCCAATATGATAACTTAAATTTTTATTATTTTATCTACATCTTAATTTGAAAAAGGTTAGAGTAATTTATCTTAAAGTAAGTTAAGAAAGCATTTCTCTTTTTTTTTTCCTCCGAAGCTCGGAATTTCTTTGATGAATATTGGATAGATCAATGGAGTATTAGATTTCACGTAAATTGATTATTAAAAAAAATTATATGGTCTCACTCTTTGTGATTTTAAAATTATCCAATATATATTATTATATTTGATTAGTTAAATTGGATATGTTTTCAACAATAAGTGTATTATGTGTATAATATATATTAATTGATGTCGGCCAAAAATATAATACAATTTTATTCCAGAAAATGACACGTAAGCAAAAATAATCCCGCTTTAATCCAGAAAATTCCACGTAAGCGAAATCGCACAAGAGATCTGAAACGGCCTCTGCTTTAGTATTTTATATAGATAGATATAGATAATTCAATATTTGAATTTGTAGAAAATTCTTATGGTTTAAGAGTTTATATAGATATAGATATAGATATAAATATAAATATAAATATAAATAGATAGATATAAATTAGATTTATTAGTGGTGTCGTGTTTTCTACAAATTTAATTATAAAAAAACTTTAAAAAAACCCCAATAATTTTTTTTTAAATATTAAGAATATTTGTTAATTTGAAGTTATTTTTGTGCCACACTAGTTCATGTGTAAATGCAGTTACATATTTGTGACACATCAAGAGCATATAGGTGGATCAAAATCTAAATAATATATAATATATACCGTATATGCTAATTTGCATTCATATGGTAATTAATAAGCGTTGCATTTGTAGGGGAAATTTCCGTCTCTACTCTTCCCCATTGAGATTGAAAACATTGCCAAAGCCAAACATAGCAGCGATTCCGGCGTCTACGACAATCAAGGAAGGTATGAGAATTGCATCGATATGTAGCGTCGTCACACACCCTTAATTTTCGTTATCTTGTCATGCTAGCTGTTACAAAATTTTTATAAAAAACATATTTATGTGTTCGTAAGGTTTGTACCTTCCAAGTTTGAAGAGATTTTTGTGAAGCATGCACACACACATCCGGATGCATTAACTCAGAAAGAGCTCAAACTGTTGAAGGCTAACCGAGTGCCCAAGGATTATGCTGGACGGTTAGTTTTTTTTTTCCCACCGTGTTTTCGTAAACCATTTTATGAGCAAGCGTTTGATATCCAAATCCAGTTGAGGGTTTACCATGTAATATTACCCACCAAAGGTTCCTGATTAGAACTCCGGATGACCGCTCTCTGTTAATCTGTTTACCAAATTAAATCAAGGTTTACCATGTTATAAGTATGTTGTGTAATGTAGGCTTGCGGCTTACACTGAATGGAAGATGCTATACGTTCTTTGCAAGGACGAGAGCGGCTTGTTGCACAAAGACACTATAAGAGCCGTCTATGATGGAAGCCTGTTCGAGAAGATGGCTAGCAATAGATCCTCGACTCAAAAGAAAGCATAAAAATTATAAGTATAAAAAATTCATGAAGACCGATTGATCATGCTATTACCGTTCTTTGCTACTTTTCTATATATGCCTTGTTTCATTATAAATGCTTGCAACTAGTCATTCGGAAATATTCTCACAACTTGCTTGGTCATGTGATCGAGAATTGAGATATACATACTGAGCAGTTGTATGTTTTGTTGTTGTACGTATAGATAATTTATTTGTATCACAACTTCATATGGGATTTGGATTAGTTTTTATGCATTTTTTGTCTATACACATCTTCCTATTAATAAAATCACGTACATTAATTGAGCAACAAAGACTAAAGAATTCAACCATTTCTAGAGTTTATATATATTCAGTTAAAATTAATGAAATGATCTATAAAACTCAACAGTTAATTCTACGGTTTCGACAATATGATAACATCTTATTTGATTGCCAACTCTTAAAACTTGTCCAACCTCGATCAAGCATTTCAACTCCTATATTAATTGTTGATCACATTGTTCACTTTCTTGGGATAATCTGTGATGATCCTAATCACATTCTTCACTTTCTTGGGATAATCTGTGATGATCCTAATGGATTTTATAAAGAACCTTGGCTTTATCAAGGATCTTCAGTTGGACTCCATGGAAGCTCTGCTTGAAGAGAGAAAATCCAACGGAGAGGAAGAGAGAGAGAAGCAGAATTTGAGAACTGATTTTTCTTGATTACCAAACTCTCCTGTTCTTGACATTTATAACCCAAATATCATGGGCTTGTACTGACCAAAATATCCCTATTTATGAACACCTGAATTATACAATTACTCTTGTCCTATCATCTTCTATATCCCCTCCTCAAGCCGGAGGAGTGGAGGACACTAAGTCGAGCTTGCAAACAAGGAAATGGTGTTGCTCTTGCCCCCAAGAGTTTGGTCAAGAAATGGAAAAGGTTAGCTAGACAATGGGGTCAAAAGGAGGTGAGAAGGGAGGGCCGTGCAGTTGTCAGACTCACTAATCTAGTGAGAAGGGAGGGTCCCAAGATAGTGTTCTTAATGGAAACTAGATGTGAGCAGAAAAGAATGGAGGAAGTTCGATTGAAGTTGGGATTTCATAATTCCTTTACTGTGGATTGTGTGGGAAAGTCAGGCGTTTTGTGCTTGATGTGGGAGGAGGGCGTGGATGTTTGTATTCAGACCTTCATTGCCCATCATGTGGATGCAATGGTGTCCGATGAGGAGGGAAACTGGAGGCTGACGGGCTTCTATGGCTGGCCGAAAAGGGGAGAGAAGGTGTTTTCTTGGGGGTTGCTCTGCAGACTTGCCCAGGATCCTCATGGGGCATGGTTGTGTATGGGTGATTTTAACCAAGTTATATGTGCGGAGGATAAGGTAGAGGGGCATGTGCCTAGAATTGATGATATGAGGGAGTTCAGGGAAGCCCTTGAGTATTGGGGTTAAGAGCTTGCTCCTTTCCATGGATCATGTTTTACATGGGATAATGGGAGAAAGGATGGAGATTTTATCAAAGAAAGACTCGATTACGTGGTGTGCAACAAGGAGATGAGAGCTAGATTCCCGAGCACGAGTGCAGTACACTTGGAGCGGCAAGGGTCTGACCATCTTCCTATTATGGTCTATAAGCTCCGAGTGGAGAGGGAGTGGGGTGAGGAAAGGAGAGGAGTGACACCCTCGAGATTTGAAGCCCTATGGACTGAGCACGAGGGATGTCAAGAGGTTGTCAGGAATTGCTGGTTGAACCCGGGTAGTATGAGAAATGAGGGAGGAGTGATGGGGAGGGTGTCGAGATGCTTGGAGGATCTGAAAGAATGGAATAAGCTGACTTTCGGGAATGTATTGGAGAAGCTTAGGAAGGTGAGGGAACAACTTAGGGAGATGCATAAGAGAGGTATGACTGGAGATCTGGTGGATAGGAGAAGGGAGCTGGAAAGGGAGGAAGAGAGGTTGATGGAAGAGGAGGAGTTGTTATGGTTTCAAAGGGCGAAAGCCAATGAGTTCAGATGGGGTGATAGAAACTCCAAGTACTTCCATCAAAAGGCCAGTGGGAGGCAAAAGCAGAATGAGCTATCTAGACTTGTAAATGATGAGGGGATGGAATGGAGAAGTCGGGAAGGAATGTCTAGGGTGGCAGTGAACTATTTCAAGAACTTGTTTCAACCAGGCCCGAACGCATCTTTGGATATGGCTTCTCAAGGAATTTCGCCTATTCTGTCGGCGGATGACAATCTAGAGCTCACTCGTCCATTCTCTGGTGAGGAGGTAAAATCTGCCATTTTCTCTATGCATCCCACAAAATCTCCCAGGCCTGACGGTATGTCAGCCATGTTCTACCAGCGCTACTGGCATATTGTGGGTCCGGATGTTACAAAATTTATTCTTGAAATTACTGCTGGTGCCCCTTTTTCGGATGGTCTTAACCACATGCACATTGCATTAATCCCGAAGGTTTCTTCTTCTTTTAGGATGAAGGATCTCCGTCCGATTAGTCTTTGTAATGTGCTGTATAAGATCATCTCAAAAATGATGACTAACCGTCTTAAAGCTTGTCTTAGCAAGGTCATTGGTCCAACTCAGAGCGCTTTTGTGCCTGGAAGACTCATAAAGGACAATGTTTTATCTGCTTTTGAAATCTTCCACTATATGAAGACTAGAAGAGAGGGGAAGAAGGGATTCATGGCGCTTAAGCTGGATATGGCAAAAGCGTACAATAGGGTTGAGTGGTCTTTCCTGGATCATTGCATGGAGAAGATGGGCTTCTGCCTGGAGTGGAGGAGCCTAGTGATGCGTTGTGTCACTTCGGTCTCGTTTGCTGCTTTGTTTGGGGGGTGACGTCTCCTGTTTTCATGCCTGGCAGGGGGCTGCGGCAAGGTAACCCCCTCTCTTCTTATTTGTTTCTAATATGTGTTGAGGCGTTTTTGGGTTTAATTAGGAAAAGCGAGGAGGAAGGAAGGTGGCAAGGAGTTAGGATTGTGACATCGGCTCCTAGGGTCTCCCATCTATTTTTTGCTGACGATAGTATACTGTTTGCAAAGGCGACCTGTCAACAGAGCTCAGAAATTGTGAACATCCTCCGCATTTACGGAGAAACGTCAGGACAATAGGTGAACTTTGCGAAGTCTGAGCGATCTTTCAGCAGGAATGTAGACTCTGGGGGTGAGGGAGGAGATCTAAAGCCGGTTGGGATTTGCAGAGGTGGAGAAACACGAGCGATATCTGGGACTTCCTACGATGATTGGGAAGTCGAAGAAAGTGATTTTTAGTGGTGTCCGGGATAGGATCTGAAAGAATCTGAAGGGTTGGAAGTCCCGGACGCTTTCATGAGCGGGAAAGGAAGTTTTACTCAAATCAGTGGTTCAAGCAATTCCCACGTATATGATGTCCTGTTTCCTCCTTCCGAGCTACATGTGCAAGGAGATTGAGAAGATGATGTGTGATTTTTGGTGGGGCGAAGGGGAGGGAGGAAGGAAGAAGATGCATTGGATGTCATGGAGGTGTATGGGTGTGTCAAAGGATTGTGGGGGTCTTGGTTTCCGGGACATGGAGGCATTCAACTTAGCTTTGCTAGCTAAGATGGGGTGGAGGATTATAAAGGAACCAGATTCTCTTTTAGCAAGGCTCCTAAAAGCAGGGTATTTTCCTCGGTCCACTTTTCTTTATGCGGGACTTGGATACAACCTGAGTTATGCATGGCGAAGCCTCCTAAAGGCTAGGGAAGTTTTAGAAGCGGGGCTATTTTGGACGGTCGGAAATGGGGTAAATCTCAATACATAGACGGATAGATGGCTTCCTAGGCCATCGACATTCCGACTGATTTCAACGCCGAGGTTGGATGAAGGGCCGGTGCTAGTGGTAGACCTCATTGATTGGGGGAGCGAGTCTTGGGATGAAGGGCTGGTGCGATCGATTTTTCTGTAGTGTGATGCCGACATCATTCTTGATATTCATTTGGTGGATTCGTTGACGGAGGACTGCCTCTCATGGTTTTACACGAGTGATGGGGATTTCTCGGTTCACTTCGCTTACCAATTGGCCATGGATAGGAGGCGCAGAAGCGAGGGTGAGGGGCAGGGTTCTGATTATAAGAAGATTAGGAAGCTTTGGAGCACGCTGCGGAAATTGCCGGTGGTTCCGAGGGTCCGACACTTGTTGTGGCGGGCTTGTCGCGGGATCCTACCATGTAAAACGGCTCTCTATGACAGGCAAGTGCTACAGGAACCGGGCTGTGAGGGGTGTGGTGCGGAGGACACAGTGATGCATGCCTTGTTTGAGGGTAAATGGGCAAAAGGGGTCTGGGAATTTGCTCCTAAGCTAAAGAAGTTGGGAAAGGGGATGAGGGAGTTCTCAAACTGGCTGGAGAGAGTGACGAGGCTGAAGGAGAAGGGTGTGGCCAGCTTGTGGGGCTATATTGTCGATGGTATATGGCAAGCAAGAAATAAAAGGATTTTTGAGGGAGTAGAGCATGATCCATTGCACATCTTTGAGCTAGCGTGTGACAGTGCTAATCGCCATGAGATTGAGGGAAGTAGGAGGGGGAGCTCGGACCACACACGAGAAGAGGAAAGGGTTTATGCGAGGTGGTATCTACCGGCGGATGGCTTCATCAAGGTGAACTATGATGCAGCGTCTTCGACAGATAAGGGGTGTGGCGTGGGGATAATTGCCAAGGACGCCTTTGGTGCAGTGACGTGGGCTGCTGCGAAGAAAATTCAAAGGGGAATGGAGCCGCTTATAGCCGAGCTGGAATCGGTGGTTTGGACACTGCAAGTAGCTATTGAAAAAGGAGTCCAAGACATTGTCATTGAGTCCGACTGTGAAAATGCCATACGATTGCTGGAAGGGAGATCACTCTCTCGGGAGTTGCTGGCTCATTGGTATACAAGGCTTGTCGGTTGGCAAGCGCTTTCCATGAGTGCAAGTTGTTGCATGTTCGTCGGGAGGGAAACAAAGCAGCACATTACTTAGCTCAACTTCGATCGGATTCGGTCTATTTTGCTTATTTGAATTGGATTTTCCTTTGAACCTTTTTGAAATTGTTTTTGGCGATTTGATGATTAATGAAGGATGAAGCTACAGTTTTACCATAAAAAAAATATATCCCCTCCTCAAGCCGGAGGAGTGGAGGACACTAAGCTGAGCTTACAAACAAGGAAATGGTGTTGCTCCTGCCCCAAGGGTTTGGTCAAGATATCAGCCAGCTGTAGTTGAGAATGAACAAAGGTGGGCAACAAAAAAGCTTCTTGAAACCGTTCTCGAACATAATGGCAATCAAGGCGTAAGTGCTTAGTTCTTTCATGGAATACGGGGTTCTCGACAATATGGATTGCAGATTTGCTATCGCAAAATAAGGGAATAGGCTTAGGAACTAAACACTGAAACTTATAAAGAATGGAATCCAGCCATACCAGTTCACTTGAGGTCTTTGACAAGCTTCGATACTCTGCATGTGTAGAGGATTTGGAAACAGTGGTATGTTTCTTAGTTTTCTAGGAAACGAGCGCCTTGCCCATGAATACACAAAACCCAGAGAGAGAACGACCACTGAATAAGCAATTCCCCCAGTCCAAATCACAATAAGCAGTGAGATCAATGTGATTGTGCACAAGATATAATAACCCTAAATTGACAGTGCCACAGAGGTATCTGACCACATGAACCACAACCTGCCAATGAGGAACCCGGGGAGAGAGCATAAACTGGTTGAGATGTTGGACGGCATAGGAGATATCTGGTCGAGTCATATTCAGATACAACAACCGACCCACCAACCGATGATATTTCTCTGGATCATCAAGCTCATCACCCGTATCAACCGACAGTTTCAAATCTCTAGACATGGGGAAGGACGCAACTTTGCAATCTTCCATCTTAGTATCTTGAAGTATATCCAAGACATATTTGCATTGGTTAAGTAAATTACCTTGATCAGTACGTGATATTTCCAAGCCCAGAAAATATCGAACATTGCCAAGGTCCTTGATGGTGAAAGCACAATGCAGATCTTGCTTCAAAGTAGTGATCTCAGTGATGTTGTCTCCAGTCAACCACAAGTCATCTACATACACAAGAACATCTACCAACCCTTCAGGAACTGTCTTGAGGAATAATGAATGATCAAACGAAGACTGAGCATAACCTTTGTTCACCAAAAACCTGGATAATTCAACATTCCACTGACGAGAGGCTTGCTTCAACCCATAGAGTGACCGTTTGAGCCTACAAACTTGCTCAGGAGCACCTTTAGAGTACCCCTCTGGAACTTTCATATACACTTCTTCAACCAGAAATCCGTGGAGAAATGCATTATTTATGTCGAGCTACATAATTGGCCACCGCTTTTGAGTAGCAACAGCTAACAACATTCAAACAGTAGTAAACTTTGCTACAGGGGAGAAAGTGTGTTTATAGTCCTTGCCTTTGATTTGGTTATACCCTTTAGCAACCAATCTGGCCTTGAACCTTTCAACACTGCCATCTGGACGAAATTTAGTTTTGTATACCCACTTACAACCAATAGCAATTTTACCTGCAGAGCGAATGGTAAGCGATCATGTTTCATTATCTTCAAGGGCTTGCAATTCCTTCTGCATAGCCTCCACCCATAAGGGATCATCACGTGCCTGGGCATTGTTAATACGAGGATATGTCGAGTATCTAAGTTACAAATAATAAAGATATGTATAAATGTAAACCGACTCTTAGCCTATGCAAATAATTACAAGACTTCCTCCCGTTGTAGTGGAAGGGTAGTCAGGATCGATCCACGAGGAGGCGTGTCAGCGGGATCCTAGTAGCGTTGGAAATCTCACGTCTTGCGTCGACCAGAAGCCTCGATTTCGACCTTGGAGCTCGATGTCGACCTTGGCTATCGATCCTTTCTGCAACAGAAGACCTGCAGAAACAAAAACAAGCAGTCGATATCGACAGGGGAGGGGTCGATATCGATGTCAGTCCACGAAATCGACTGGCTCAGAAGTCCGCCAGTCGATACAGAAGGGTCGATTTCGACGTCTGGGGTCGATATCGATGTTTGCAGCAGTGACCTAGGAGTCTCAAGATCGACTCAGAAAATTGTCGATCTATCAGCGTGGTCGATATCGATGTCTGGCCTCGATATCGACGTCTTCCTGCAGTGGGTTAGTTCTTCGTCGGCAAAGAAAGGCCGAAGACTTTAGGATGGATAAGGGAGTGATGATCAGAAATAAGACAGAGGTTTTTTGATGAATTAACTATATAAAAAGAAACTCCTAGGATTAAGGTTTACCACAACGTTAACCAATGCATGCGATAAGATAAATAAGACGGACAATTGTGCTATTTCACCCGAGGGACAAGCTTTCGCCGTACACCAACTCTTAGGATTACTCTTGCAAATAAACCTAATTGTCTCTACCAATTTTATGTTTATAACTCAAGTTGTTAGCATGAATCCCTTTTCTTTCGATTAGGACTAAACATAGAATCGTAGGAGATGATATAGACACAACGATATCAACATCTAATACTTACCTCAAGTGCGCATGGCTAACGTTGGGCTCACCCCGACCCTAAGAGCTTTGGGGGACTACTCGCTTCTCATCATGGAACTCATCATTGATTGAAATAAAGAAACTTGCATTAATATATACTCCGAAGCTTTACAACTCAACGTCGGCTTTCGCAAACGCCAAACCCTAAAACTTCTCTCTAACTCTATTGAATGTATTTGAACTCTAAAATTGGATTGATGATTCCCAGCCCCCTAGGGCTTTATTTATAGGCTACTAATCCTCTCTATCCAAGGATTATAACTTCTATCTAAACTATGAACTCTATCCAAACAATTAGGATAGGTCTTTTATTTTGATAAAACTTTAAACTAATTTAAAGGTAGAAAGTAAATAAATCCCAGCTGCTATCTATCTATATGTTGCAAGATAAATCCGTGCCTCCTTGAAGATATAGTTCCCAATCCCCATCTCGAAATCGAGTCTATCTTCTGTCGAGATGAGGTCGATATCGACACCAGAGGTCGATATCGATGTCTGTGTTCCTGCTCGACTTGTCCAGCTCCAGTCGATGTCTATGTTGAGGTCGATATCGATGTAGTATGTCGATATCGATGTTTTCTTGGTTGGTCTGTGTGGTCTATCTCGACACTCAGAAGGCGTGTCGACAACTATGGTCGATTTGACTCCGATTTCATCGAATTCCTGCATGGTTAGCTCAAAACTTGTGCAAACTCTATTTCTTGTATTTTAGCCCATTCTTACATAAGTTTTTATCCTTTTGAACCTTTTCTTTGGAAACCGAATGAAATATGAAGCCAAAAGATGCAATAAAAAGAGGTACAAATGTGTACATCAAAACACCCCATACTTAGACTTGCTTGTCCTCAAGCAATAACCAAGCAATAACCAACACCTACAACACACCCTTCAAGTCTTCGCCTTTGTCAAAAGCAACATCATAAGTGGTAGCAAAGCAAAGCAAGTGAATTTAACGTCATTGCAATTATTTAGGCGATCCATAGGCATAAGCAATTTTTATCCAACCTCACAGGGATAATGTGTTTGCACTCAACTCTCATGTGTTTAGGCTATGAAGATCAACTCTCAACTCAATTCCATACACAATCTCATAAACATTGCAATTTATAATAGTCCACTTCGCAACCAATTATGAAAATGCAATAAGAACTATCAGGAGGACTTTCGCTCAATGGAAGACTTCAAAGAAGACTCCATTCGGCGGGGTTGTAATGGGGCTTGGTATGAAATAAAAGGGTATGGAATTATTTGGCTATGTGGTGCTTATATAATTTGGGAATCAAGACTCCTAAATCTCAACACTTGCAATATCCAAACCATAACTCTTCCATGTTGCTCTTTTCCAAGCTCAATTCTTCATAATGCTCTTTCTCTACTCATCTTTCCATAATATACTCTAAAGATGCACTAAAAGATGTAAACCATACTACCAACCCTTCTTTCAAACTCTAATATGCCTCTCAAAAATATAACACTTGTATGAATAAAAAGACTTAAGGATATATATATATATCTCAATTTTTTTTGACGAAAATATTAAGTAAATACTAAAAGAATATGTGCATTTATATGGTGAGCCAAAAATCCTTTTTACAAAATATGACAAGATGAAAATATATACCAACCCATAATTTCCTTGCTCAAAACTGAATATATGCACTTTTCTTTCCACAATGCATTAGTCCAGCCAATCTAAGTCTCAATTCCCAAATGGGGGTCAGGCTCAATTTGGCTAGGGATAATTTTGTGGAGTTTGTAATTTCAGGCTCAGGCTAATATTCTGGCTTCAAGCAGAGAGAATGCAGGGTAGGTAAAGAGAGGATAAAAATGGCTTAAAAGATGCCTCCATCATTTAATTCTCGTAAACATAAACATATATATACATTGGCTTTGAATAACTATCATAACATTTAGAGATGCATATGAAGAGTAAATTTACTCAAGAAAGCGGAGGGATTTTTGATGTTCTCCCTATAGGCCAAAATTCTATCTAGGACAATTTTTGTTGGATTTGCTTTTTAGCCTAGGATCATATGTGCTCAATTTCATCACAAGTTCACAATCTACATAAAAATTTTAAGGACTTAGGCTAAACCATCCAAATATGCCATAGGATTTACATGATCAAGTCAGCTATTGAGTTTTCATCAAAGGACATTTAAGTAGGGTTTAAAAACAAACTTAAAAATAAATATGCATTTTTTTTGTATTTTTGACATTTTTCTATTTTTTTGGATTTTTTTGACATTTTATAAAAGTAAAATTAAGAACAAAAATTTAAATATGAATGCAATGCGAAGAATAAAACCAAGTTATGACCATAAGACATGTTTTCCCCCCACCCCAATACTTAAAATATACATTGTCCTCACTGTATTAAAAAGAAGAACAAGGGTAGAGAGAAACTTACAGCGCAACCTGCGGATTTAGATCGATTCCAGATTAGGTCGATGCCAGAAGTCGATATCTATCTCAGTGGTCGATGTCGACTGCATCTGTCGAAGTCGAGGAAGAAAATGAAGATAAGGGCTGCCTGATTGGAGTCGATATCGATGATTATGGTCAATATCGACCTTCGCTTTTCGCTCCTGAGTCCTCGATGTCGACTCCAGGAGATGGCTTGACCCTGGGGGGTCGATTTCGACTGGCTTGGTCGATTTCGACTGCCTCTGCAGAAGCTTCTTTTCTTCTTTGTCGTCTCTTCTTGCTTAACAACCTGAAATCTTTGTTAGGAATATAGATAAAGCCACGAATTATCTCAGTTTTAAAAGTTCAAAATCCAAAATTGAAAACCCTAAAAACCATCTATGCGAAAAATTTAAATGTTTTATGTACATGCTCTAGAGTTTTGAGTCGCTAGGCCGACTTCTCCGTCAATTCCTTATGAGCCTTTAATGTAGGGACCCTTCGAGCTTGAGCCTTCTCCTAGATCATCTAGGTCCTTTTGGTAGTAGCGAAGCTCGGCGACCAAGGCTTCTTTGATGTTAGGTTCTTCTTTGGGCGCTTTCCTTCTCTTTCTTGACCTAACTTTAGCAATATAGGCAAACCATGGAGCTTTGACCCTCTCTTTAGTAGAATTATCAATAATTGGCTTAATTGATTCATCAATAAGGGACATAGGAGGGTTGGAAGTCATACCTGGGCTTACCTGTTTAGACCCGAAACAGAAATCTTCGGGCTGAGGGGTGGTCGATTTCGACCAAGGTGGGTCGATTTCGAGTATGTTGGTCGATATCGACATGTGGGGGTCGATGTCGACCTCTGTGACCCCATACTTGAGCTCCTGGCAACAATCTGGCATACTCAATTTCGACCAAGGGGGGTCGATTTCGATGTTTTTAGTCGATATCGACTGTAACTAGTCGATGTCGACCTTGCTTGTTGTTTCCGTCCTCGCCAACAAAAATTTTCTAAGCTTCTCCTTAGCCGGCGAGAGGACTACTTGCTCCAGGTGCTTCGTTTCGCTCATGGTTGGGTTGAAAGAGAATTCTATTACTTCGTTCCCTATAGTAAAGGTTAGTAATCCTCGACGTACATTGATATTGGCATCAGCAGTAGCTAAGAAAGGCCTACCAAGGATAATAGGCTCTACGGGATCTTCAGGCATCTCCAATACAATGAAATCAGTAGGCACAAAGAACTTACCTACCTTTACTGGAACGTCATCGACTATACCTTTGGGTCTGACGAATGAATTGTCAGCCATATAGAGTTTCATGTCCACAGGTTCAAGTGCGCCAATGTTCACCTTTTGCCAAATAGAGAGAGGCATGAGACTTACGCTTGCCCCTAGGTCACATAGGGCTTTGTAGCGATGTTGGCCAAGTCCCACGGTGATTGCAAACTTCCCTGGATCACTCTTTTTCTCAGGGAAGTCCATTTTTGAGCACTCCTCTGCGATCTCTGCCATGGATCTCTTTTTGCTAAGGATGTCTTTCAGGAATCGCACATAGGCGGGCATCTCGCTTAGGGCTTCTGTAAGAGGGATGGTAACATTAAGACCTTGAAGAATTTTTACAAAGCGCCTAAACTTACCTTTGGTGGGATCCTCCAATGCTTTGGATGGGAATGGCAACGTCTTCTTTGGCGTAGGGGCCAAAACGGAGGTTGGAGGGGCCTGCTGAACATCGATGTCGACTGGAATCTGGTCGATATCGACTGGAATCTGGTCGATATCAACTGGAATGGTCGATTTCGACCTCTTTTGTGGCTCTAATGGCTCTGCAGTGGCCTCGACATCGACATGGGTGTCGACCTAGGGGTCGATATCGACCTCGTCCTCGACATCGACTGGTCTGTCGATGTCGACTGGGTCTGCTGCTTTCTCCGATTCCGTTCGTGGCTTTTGTACTTTGTTGCCACTCCTTAATTGCATGGCTGCGACATGGCCCGTCCCGGATTGCCCCTTAGGATTTGTAGTGGGTTGCCCAGGGAATGTTCCGGATGGTCTAGGGATTTATGTCGCCAATTGACCCAGTTGGGTCTCTACGTTCTTTTTCCAAATATCCATCTCTCCAATCCTTGTGGTAAGGGGATTGAGTTGAGAATGGATTGCATTGTTGGATTGATCATTTTTAGCCTGATTCCGCCTGATTTCATCCAGCACAAGTTGAAGATCATCCTTCTTTTGGTCTCTCTCCGGGTGCCCAGGAGCTCTATAAGGCGGGGGATCCCTAGGGTTAACTGGGTTCCTTTGTGGTTGATGGAACCTTTTGTCTCCCCAATACTGGTGATTGGGACCCCTCATGTAGCGCGCCTCCTGGTGAGTCTCCACTAGGTGTATTTGTTCGGCATGGGGGCACTCGACGGTGGTGTGCCGCTGCGATCCACATTCAATGCAATCTTGGTTCGCTGAAAGGAACCTCACTTGCTTTTGGAGCTTTCGAAGTTGATCTCTATGGAATTGCTCCTTCACGTCCGGATCGATTACATTGGAGGGTTCATATAAGGGCATAGATGGGGCAGGCCTCGACGATGATGATGTGTTGGAAGCCTCAGGAGTCCCATATGTGTTGTCAAATTCCATCAACCTCTCTATGGTTTCCCAAGCCTCTTGTGGAGCGAGTTCAAGGTAGCCATAGGAGGTTTAAGTGTTGATCCTCTCCTTGGTGGCAGCATCAAGAGCATTGTAAATTATTTCCTGAATCACGTACGGTGGTTGGTCATGCGTCGGGCATGATCGTAGTAGGTCCTTAAACCTTTCCCAAACAGTCGCCAGAGCCTCACCAGGCTTTTGTTTGAAAGCTGTGATTTTCTGTTGGATCAACGCCGTCTTAGAAGGAGGGAAGAACTTGTTGAGGAACGCGTCCTTGACTTCATTCCAAGTGCGGAGCGATCTTGGGGCTAAGCTCTCCAACCACTGCAATGCTTTTCCTGTAAGAGACCAACGGAAGGCTTTTAGTTGGACATATTCAAGACTTCGTCCATCAGCAATAGTATCAGAGAGGTCTAAGAAGGTTGAAATATGTGCCATAGGGCATTCATTAGGTTTTCCTTCATATTGATGCCTTCTAATCTCAGTTAGGAAGTTAGGTTTAATTTCAAAATTAGAGGCAGGGATAAGAATCGCCGATTCAGGCACGGTGAGCGCGGGGTGCATATATTGCTTGGCATTCTAAGGGAGGGCATTGATTTGGGCTTCTATTTGCCTCCGGCCTTCCTCCTCCCTATCCGCATGCTCCTTAAGTGCCGCCTCTCTAGTTGTTAAGTCCTCCAATTGCTTCCTTAGTTGCTCAATCAACTCAGCCTGGTTTGCGTTGTCTGCCATGATTCTTTGAGCTTGGGCTCTTAGATGGAAGTAGCGTTCAAGGTCGTCTACTCCTTCAAATTCAGGTGGGCGATCAGCGCGTCACATACACCTGCAAGGCCAAACTAGAAAGAAACGTGAGATAGACTACTAGGGCGCGATTGATTGCCTCCCCGGCAACGACACCAATTTGTTAATAGGAGGATATATCGAGTATCTAAGTTACAAATAATAAAGATATGTATAAATGTAAACCGACTCCTAGCCTATGTAAATAATTACAAGACTTCCTCCCGTTGTAGTGGAAGGGTAGTCAGGATCGATCCACGAGGAGGCGTGTCAGCGGGATCCTAGTAGCGTTGGAAATCTCACGTCTTGCGTCGACCAGAAGCCTCGATTTCGACCTTGGAGCTCAATGTCGACCTTGGCTGTCGATCCTTTCTGCAACAGAAGACCTGCAGAAACAAAAACAAGCAGTCGATATCGACAGGGGAGGGGTCGATATCGATGTCAGTCCACGAAATCGACTGGCTCAGAAGTCCGCCAGTCGATACAGAAGGGTCGATTTCGACGTCTGGGGTTGATATCGATGTTTGCAGCAGTGACCCAGGAGTCTCGAGATCGACTCAGAAAATTGTCGATCTATCAGCGTGGTCGATATCGACGTCGTCCTGTAGTGGGTTAGTTCTTCGTCGGCAAAGAAAGGCCGAAGACTTTAAGATGGATGAGGGAGCGATGATCAGAAATAAGACAGAGGTTTTTTGATGAATTAACTATATAAAAAGAAACTCCTAGGATTAGGGTTTACCACAACGTTAACCAATGCATGCGATAAGATAAATAAGACGGACAATTGTGCTATTTCACCCGAGGGACAAGCTTTCGCCGTACACCAACTCTTAGGATTACTCTTGCAAATAAACCTAATTGTCTCTACCAATTTTATGTTTATAATTCAAGTTGTTAGCGTGAATTCCTTTCCTTTCGATTAGGACTAAACATAGAATCGTAGGAGATGATATAGACACAACGATATCAACATCTAATACTTACCTCAAGTGCGCATGGCTAACGTCGGGCTCACCCCGACCCTAAGAGCTTTGGGGGACTACTCGCTTCTCATCATGGAACTCATCATTGATTGAAAGAAAGAAACTTGCATTAATATAAACTCCGAAGCTTTACAACTCAACGTCGGCTTTCGCAAACGCCAAACCCTAAAACTTCTCTCTAACTCTATTGAATGTATTTGAACTCTAAAATTGGATTGATGATTCCCAGCCCCCTAGGGCTTTATTTATAGGCTACTAATCCTCGCTATCCAAGGATTGTAACTTCTATCTAAACTATGAACTCTATCCAAACAATTAGGATAGGTCTTTTATTTTGATAAAACTTTAAACTAATTTAAAGGTAGAAAGTAAATAAATCCCAGCTGCTATCTATCTATATGTTACAAGATAAATCCGTGCCTCCTTGAAGATATAGTTCCCAATCCGCATCTCGAAATCGAGTCTTGTAACACCCCTTCTTAATACACTGAAGAGATGTTGCAGCGCCATCAATTACGCGGACTTTAATGTCTTTGTAACCGCCTTAGGCTTATAGGGACATGCAACCATGCTCCCATAAACAAGATGATAATAAATAAATGTTAAATAAGCGGAAGACTTAAATACAAAATATTCCAAAATAAAGTTACCCAAAACAAAGGGTCGAAATACAATTATCAAATTAATGAAATAGTAGCAGCGGAATAAAAACAATCCCATAAATTCTAGAAGTTTGTACCTTAACTAAAAAACACGATAAAATGAAAAACAATGAAATCCTTTATTCTTGAGCGCCTCAAGACCGTTTACCTAAACCTGCGGATCGACGGCTGAGGTGTAGTATGCAGACCAGGGACCCCAACCATCCAAAGGAGAAAAATAGGACGGTTAGTCTTTTTACGACTAGCAAGTAGCAGAAAGTAAAATGTTCAAGACTCCGTCTACCACCCATTGACCATAAAAGGGTATTGGTGATTGTAGACTAAAATATGAATTAGGAGTAAATATTTATGTGGAACCTGACTCGTTTGATTAAATAAAAATAATGTAAAAGGATGATCCAAGAAGGACCGAGTGTTTGAATGGGATGCGGATCCGAAGACCCTAAGGAATCATATTCCGAGTACGGAAAGAATATGATATAACATCGCTGAAATTGGGTCACCTATTAGTAAAATAATATACAACAAAACAATAATAATACATTTATAACAACGTTATCATTTCATTAGGACAAGTGATATTGGCCTCGGCCGCATATACTGGGCGGATGACCTACTACCCTTAGGTAGATGTACCCATTCGAGAGATTTGCAATTTCGAAGGGGCATCTCATGAGACGTTTATAGAGCAAGGTATAACCGAACCTTGACCTGACTTTACCCTTTTTCCATTATTTAAGACACACATCATAATAACAACAACAATAATAATAATACAAACGGTATAAGTACCAATCCACAATTACATCCTAGGTGACCACAAAAGGCATAATGTACACTTTAGATCTATAAAGTGCACGAAATAATATAACTGACAAGCATGGATATTCAAAACCAATATACACCATACTTAACTAGCATGAAGGAAACAAAATGAACAAATCATGCTTTTTAGGAAGTTCGGGCATTTAATATAATTTTCTCAAATTATGGGATCAAACTATAATTACCCGAGTTATCATGCTATGTGAGATTTCAGATTTGATAAATAGCAACAAACTGAACTAACTTGCATATTTATCACAAATTCATAGCATGGAATGTATAGAAGACACAAAAAAACAATAATTACGAAAAAGGCACGAAATTTGCAAAAGTGCACTGATTGAACCAAACCACTTGCCTTAATCTGACGAAATGCTTATTCGTAGTTGAGAAAAATAATTTGAGAATGGACCTGAGATTTTACAGAATTAATAAGGGTATTAGTAACTTTTAAGAAATTACGGAAACGGCACCGTAACTTTTAAAAAGTACAAAACTTACCCTTGCTTTTCCCAAAAGCCAATCGATTCTGTACCCACCAAATCTCAGGAGTTAAACAGGCTATAAACTGTTCCAAAACAGTATGTAGGTTAGATTAAACATCGCTTACTTATTCGAAACTCGATAAATTGCGATGAATAGAGCGGATCTTACCCAAACGGGACTCGGAATCGTCCAATTTTCGAGCCTATGATCCCTTGCTATGGTATGAATCTGAAAAGAAATGATTTATAAGGATTATCAGCCCTTGAATCGAATGAATAAAGAAACGTTCATCAAAATCACGTTTTTCTACTAGGCAGAAAAACTGCTCACCAGTCGATTTCGGGGCTATGGTACGAGCACCCCTGAGCAGATTTGAGGAAACGAAAAGGTGGGTTTGACAGAGGGTATTGCAAGGTTTACGGTGGATTTGGATTTGATGGCTTTGAGTCACTGTGGTAGTGGTGGCAATGCTTCAAAGTTGGCCTCTCGATCACTGTTCTGCAGAAACTTCCGACGTCTTTCCGGTGAGCTGCTGCGTCGGGGCTTGCACGGTGGCTTCCTGGGTGTTGGAGGAGGCCTGTGGTGGTGGTCGTTGGCCTTGGGATCGTCGGAATCGTGGCCGAGGGTGAACGGAGATAGTTGTCGTTTGTGATTTTCGGCTGATGTTTACGGGGTTGCAGAGGATGATGGAGAGGAAGTTATGTCGTGTGTTTGATATGGATGGGAAGCTCGTAATGCCCTCTAAGATTTAATCTAATCAAATCCCCTAAAGATATGGATTTTAGGTTGGAAAGATTTAGCCAAAGATTGTTACTTATCATATAGTTAAAGATAGAATTTTTGTTTTAAAAAAAAACAACCGAGCCCTCCCGTATTCAGCCTTTTGGTTGCTGATGTTGGGCTGCTTAGTGGGCCGTTGTGGGCTGGCCTGGAGTTGGGTAGCCCATATGCATGTATATATATACATAAATAACTACATATGTATATATATATATATATATATAGTATAATATATATAACTAGCTATCCACTAATTTACCCATAAATAATAAATAAATATTATTTATAAAATATTTATTTATTTAAGTAAATTAAATAAATTAATTTCCCCCATTTCACATTATAAAATGTGAAATCACTATCTCACGAATTTTGACACACTAAGAATAAGAGGAATAAGAAATACTTCCGACTTTTATTTAATAAAATTCTAAAATTAAATAAACGGAAATACGCGGGTATTTCATATCTCCCCACAAAAAAGAAGTTTCGTCCCGAAACTTAAGCAGAAAACAAATAAGGAAAACTCTCTCTCATATCTGCTTCGGTCTCCCACGTCATTGCCTCTGTTCCGTGCTTAGACCAAAGCACCTTTACTAGAGGCACAACCTTATTCCTGAGCTGCTTCTCCCGCCTCTCTAGAATGCGAACTGGTTCCTCTTCATAGGTTCCGGTAGGACGGACCTCAATGTCTTCATAGCTCAAGACATGAGATGGATCAGGCACGTACTTCCGAAGTAAGGAAATGTGGAAGACGTCATGCACTGGATGAGCGGTAGGTGGCAAAGCTAAACGATAAGCAACTGTGCCCACCTTCTGGAGAATCTCAAATGGTCCTACAAAGCGAGGGTTCAGCTTCCCACGCTTTCCAAATCGGAACACTCCTTTTGTCGGCGAGACCTTCACAAATACTTTCTCACCGACCTGGAACTCTAGGTCCCTCCTCTTACCGTCAGCATATGCCTTCTGTCGGCACTGAGCTGCCAACATGCGCTGCCTGATCACTCCTACTTGCATGGTAGTCTCCTCTAGAAGCTCGGGCCCAAGAATGAGTGCATCTGCTGCCTCATCCCAACATACTGGCGATCTGCACTTCCGCCCATACAGAGCCTCAAACGGAGCCATCTTGATGGATGCATGCCAGCTATTGTTGTAAGTGAACTCAATCAAACTCAAGTTGGTCTCCCAATCAGTTGGTCTATCCAGAACACATGCCCTCAACATGTCCTCTAACGTCTGAATAGTGCGTTCTGACTGGCCATCTGTCTGTGGATGGAATGACGTACTGAAATTCAAGGTCGTCCCTAGGCCTCCCTGAAGTTCTCTCCAAAACTTAGAGATAAATCTCCCATCGCGATCTGAAACAATGGTTTTCGGAATACCATGGAGTCGGACGATCTCCTTCATGTACACCCTTGCTAACTTTGGCACCTTCCAGTCACTCCGGATTGCAATAAAGTGCGCACATTTGGTGAGTCTATCCACTATCACCCAAATGGCGTCTTTCTGCCCTTGGACTCGGGGTAAGCCTGTCACGAAGTCCATCGAGATATGCTCCCACTTCCACTCCGGCACCGGAAGGGGCTGCAATGTACCAGCAGGTCGTCGATGCTCAATCTTCACCTGCTGACACACCAAACATCTAGCCACGAACTCGGCTATGTCCTGCTTCATCCCTGGCCACCAGTAACCACATCGGAGGTCTTTGTACATCTTGCTCGACCCCGGGTGTACTGAGTAAGCAGAAGAATGAGCCTCCTGAAGTATGGTCTGCCTAAGCTCCTGAACATCCGGAAAACAAATCCGCTTCCCAAACCATAAGGAGTCATCCTCCTGAACGATAAAGCCTGGGGTCTTGCCCTCAAAGAAGTCTGCACACAACCGCACCAATGCAGTATCCCCAACTTGTGCCACCTTAATCTTCTCTAGAAGTTCTGACTGAACCTCCAACATACACAGTTGACCACGGTTTCTCTCAAACCACACCTCGATACCCAACTTCAACAAATCCTGCTGTAACACAGGTCTCTCCGTCAAGCATGCAATCATAGCCTCATGTTGAGACTTTCGGCTCAAAGCATCTGCTACAACATTGGCCTTCCCCGGATGATAGAGAAGTTCAATGTCATAGTCTTTGATAAGCTCCAGCCATCTCCTCTGTCGCATATTGAGCTCCTTCTGGGTGAACACATACTTCAAACTCTTGTGGTCTGTGAAGATTTGGCAGCGAACACCGTAGAGGTAGTGTCGCCAGATCTTTAAAGCAAAGACCACAGCAGCTAGCTCCAAATCATGCACTGGATAATTCTCCTCATACTGCTTAAGTTGCCTGGATGCATATGCTATCACCCTGTCATCTTGCATAAGCACACAACCCAGCCCTTGCTTGGAAGCATCGCTGTACACAACATACCCTTCTCCATCTCTCGGCAATGCTAGAATCGGTGCAGTGGTCAACCGTTTCTTCAGTTCCTGAAAGCTCTGCTCGCACTTCTCATTCCACACAAACTTCTGAGACTTTCTCAACAAAGAGGTAAGCGGTTGGGCGAGTTTAGAGAACCCTTCCACAAACCTCCTATAGTATCCAGCTAATCCCAGAAAGCTTCGGACTTCCTTCGCATTCTTCGGCTGAGCCCAGTGTTTCACTGCTGAGATCTTCTGAGGGTCTACCATCACTCCCTCCTCAGATATAATATGACCTAGGAAGGTCACCTGCTTGATCCAGAAGTCACACTTGGACAACTTAGCATAAAGCTAATGTTGTCGCAGCACTGACAATGCAGTCCGTAAATGCTCCTCATGAGCTTCCTCGCTCGGAGAGTATATCAAAATATCATCGATGAACACCACCACAAACTTATCCAAATAGTCGTGAAAACACCTATTCATCAACTCCATAAACACAGCTGGTGCGTTGGTTAAACCAAAGGGCATCACCACGAACTCATAATGTCCGTATCTGGTCCTGAAAGCAGTCTTCGGAATATCCTCCTCGCGAATCCGTAATTGATGATACCCAGAACGAAGGTCAATCTTGGAGAACACCCTTGCTCCTTGTAACTGATCTAGCAAGTCATCAATTCGCGGCAACGGGTACTTGTTCTTGATCGTCACTTTATTCAACTCACGGTAATCAATACACAGCCGGAAGGATCCATCCTTCTTCTTCACAAATAATACTGGAGCCCCCCATGGCGACGCACTAGGCCTGATATAGCCCTTCTCCAATAGCTCTTCCAATTGAGACTTCAACTCCTTCATCTCAACGGGAGCCATACGATATGGAGCTTTGGAGAGTGGAGACGTCCTTGGTTCCAGATCAATAGTGAACTCAACAAAGCGCTTCGGTGGCAACTCGGTAATGTCATCAGGAAATACGTCGGGAAATTCCCGAATCACTGGAATATCGGAGATTGTGACTGTCTTGGACACTGAGTCTTGCAAATAGCATAACAGACCCACACAACCCTGTCGCAGTAGCCTAGCCGCCTGCATCATATTAATAATATGGCCATTCTCAACGGAAACGCGCCCTCGGAATTTGCACACACATGTGCCATCCGGTGATAAGGTCACAATCCTCCGCTCGAAGTCAATCACCGCGCCATGTTGCCCTAACCAATCCATACCTAAGATGATATCCAGCGGCATAAGCGGAATCACCACCAAATCGGCGTCGAACTCTCGACCCCCAATCGTGATAGGAAATCTGCTCAACATCTTTTTTCTTATCATTGTCCCCCCATCAGGGAGTCCGACTATAAAAGGATCATCTAAAGGCACACTACCTAACTTAAGCCTATCAACAAGCTTTTCAGCAATAAAAGAATGGGTAGCACCAGAATCAAACAAAATATCAATGGACTCAGTATGATGGTAGATAATACCTTGAGTCACTGGTGCGTTAGCATCTACCTCCTCCCTCATCACATATAGGCGCTTCCCGGGGTTGGAAGGCCCAGCTGCATTGCTTCCCTTGTTCACAGTCGGTTGCGATCCCGTAGGAACTTGAGTCCTCTGCTGAAAGGACTGACTGTTGCGCTGTTGTGGTGGAGGTCTAAACTGCCCCTGATTCTGATTCTTCGGCGATGCAGCCGTTGCTTGATAAGAACGAGACTGCACGCCACTCGAGGTCTTGCAAAACCGTATCATATGGCCCGGCTTGTCACAACCTCGGCAAATCCTTAGTGTCTCCGTACATGCAGGTTTGATGTGACCCTCCTTGCCACAATTATGACAGATCACCTGTCTCCCACCAGTATTGTGAGAGCGCCCTCCTGTCTGGCCAGTTGGGGCTCTACCCCCACTCGTACCCCCAGTTGGGGTAGATTCCGCAGCTCTCTTGACACCAGAATGCTTCTGGTGCCCCTTCTTCCTATTGGCGAACTCCTGATTCTGCCGTGTCTCATCCATCGTGGCCTCCACCCTATACCCAGCATCAATGTAAGCCTCTAGGGTAGGGTAGTCCCTATGCAACATCTGCAGCTTCATGCGGCCGGGTAGGGACTCATGGAAGTAATGTATCCTGTCTGCCTCAGTCCTGACCAAATCTCCAGCATAAGGCAGTAATCCATAATATCGGGTCACCATCGCAGCCATTCTCATCTCGAAAGGAGCAGGAGTCAAAAATTCTCTCCTCTTCTCTATCCTCAGTGAAGGTGCAAAGTAATGATCCGTGAGGGACTGTTTGAAGGCCTCCCAAGTCGGGTTCACCTCCCATCCCAATCTAGCAGCCTCCCACCATAATCCAGCTTCACCCTTCAGGCGAATAGCAGTAATATGCACCTTATCCTGATATGTGCACACAATACCTCTGAACAACTTCTCCATATGGGTCAACCACTCGACTACGACAAATGGTTCACCCGACCCATTGAAGTCATCTGGCTTCATAGCATTCACCGCCTTGAGTGCTCGGAAGTAAGAGTCTCCCAGGTCTGTTACTCTGCCTGGAACAGCAGTCTCAACGACTAATGGTGCTTGAAACGGAGCCTGTGTAGGTGGCGGTGGTGGCGGCGGGTTCGCTCTGGCTATGACCTCTGTCACCGCCTCATGAGCAATCTGCCGCATCATCTGCACCATCTCCTCACGCCAGTCTTCCCCTGCTGTTCTGACAGACCCGTTCCTATGGCCCTCAGTACGGTTACCCACACTCTGATGGCTTGCAGCGGGGCTGGGCATTCCCCTATGGCTGGACTCTATATGACTAGGCTCGCGTCGGCTAGGCTCACGTTGGGGCCCACCTGAGCCTCTCTCCTGTCTAGTGGCTCGTCGACGAGCAGCTGCAGCACGATTTTCAGCTCTCAACTGTGCTAAAGCAGCCCGGTCAGCTAATGACTGCTCTCTGGTTGCCTCGCCCGTAGATGGAACGGAATCCTCATCCGCCCAATGCCCATTCTCCTGGCTCACAGTCCTCTCTGACGAGGTCTCAGGGCGACGACGAACGCCTCGAGTGTTCATGATCTATAAGTCCAAAATCACTGTCATTAATACTCCATTTATTTGCATAGTACCAATGGTTTATCAAGATCATAATCACTCACAATACCATGATATATATATATATATATTCAATTGCATTATATAGTATCATGTCACTAAATCAACGTTAACGAAAGATTAAAACTGCCAAATGCGGGAAGTAATACGATATAAAGTTGCTAAGGGCATGTATGGACACGCAGGTCCTTTGCCCATTATTGGAATAAGTGTGAAGGTTTAGAACGGGTGATCGGAACTTAGGTGTTTCTTGGCTTCTTGTGCTTAAGGTTTCCAGTACCCTTGACAGAAAACCATCCTCCTTTCCCCCTTCCCCCGGGGCGTTGGAAGGTGAAATGCACCCCAGCTTCCACAAACCTCTCAAATTTTTGTTGTTCTTCGCCATCTAACCTCTTCAACAATTCCAACATCAAAGTGCGATTCTCCTCATACTTTAAACCTTCGGGGGTACCATGCAGCCGTTTTGCACGAAGCTCTATGATCTTTTCCATAAGCTTCCCTTTTTCCTCTTCCTCCGCCAGACCCTCTCGGTCTTGCATCTGCGTGAGCCTGGCAACCCTTAAGGTTATCTCATCATAGCAGAATTGATCATAGATAGGAACCCATGGAGTAACCCCTGCTTTTCGGATAACCATACCATCTTCGCCCCCATAGCTTGGCGGTGGGCGATCCTTACCCATATAACTAGCTCGGAATTCATTCCTTGCCTGTGCTGATAACATTGGGTCGATATCCGATTCCTCTCCAGGGTCATACTCGAAATCAGCTCTTATGGGTCCATTCACCTCACCTTCCTCGCTCGCAGGCAAAGCGACTCTCTTCCCCGTGATTGCGCTAGCCTCGGTAGAGATAGAAGACATCTAAGAGTAAGATTGAATAGTGGGTCAATACCCAAGTTGACTTGCACTTAAAGAGTGGAATGCTAATGACTCTACAATTACAGGTTAGGTAGTTGAGGGCTTGACTATTTTAAAATTAAAATTAAAAAAAAACTTTTCACACTTCAAATATAAAATACATTTTCTAAAAATAATTTAAATATATCATCATTTTTTTAAACCTTTTTGAAGAAACCTTTAAATTCATTTTGAAGTATCCCAAAAGCTTTATTTTCATTTTATAAAACCAAAAGCTCTGATACCACCATCTGTAACACCCCTTCTTAATACACCGAAGAGATGTTGCAGCGCCAGCAATTACGCGGACTTTAATGTCTTTGTAACCGCCTTAGGCTTATAGGGACATGCAACCATGCTCCCATAAACAAGATGATAATAAATAAATGTTAAATAAGCGGAAGACTTAAATATAAAATATTCTAAAATAAAGTTACCCAAAACAAAGGGTCCAAATACAATTATCAAATTAATGAAATAGTAGCAGCGGAATGAAAACAATCCCATAAATTCTAGAAGTTTGTACCTTAACTAAAAAACACGATAAAATGAAAAACAATGAAATCCTTTATTCTTCAGCGCGTCAAGACCGTTTACCTAAACCTGCGGATCGACGGCTGAGGTGTAGTATGCAGACCAGGGACCCCAACCGTCCAAAGGAGAAAAATAGGACGGTTAGTCTTTTTACGACTAGCAAGTAGCAGAAAGTAAAATGTTCAAGACTCCGTCTACCACCCATTGACCATAAAAGGGTATTGGTGATTGTAGACTAAAATATGAATTAGGAGTAAATATTTATGTGGAACCTGACTCGTTTGATTAAATAAAAATAATGTAAAAGGATGATCCAAGAAGGACCGAGTGTTTGAATGGGATGCGGATCCGAAGACCCTAAGGAATCATATTCCGAGTACGGAAAGAATATGATATAACATCGCTGAAATTGGGTCACCTATTAGTAAAATAATATACAACACAACAATAATAATACATTTATAACAACATTATCATTTCATTAGGACAAGTGATACTGGCCTCGGCCGCATATACTGGGCGGATGACCTACTACCCTTAGGTAGATGTACCCATTCGAGAGATTTGCAATTTCGAAGGGGCATCTCATGAGACGTTTATAGAGCAAGGTATAACCGAACCTTGACCTGACTTTACCCTTTTTCCATTATTTAAGACACACATCATAATAACAACAACAATAATAATAATAATACAAACGGTATAAGTACCAATCCACAATTACATCCTAGGTGACCACAAAAGGCATAATGTACACTTTAGATCTATAAAGTGCACGAAATAATATAACTGACAAGCATGGATATTCAAAACCAATAATACACCATACTTAACTAGCATGAAGGAAACAAAATGAACAAATCATGCTTTTTAGGAAGTTCGGGCATTTAATATAATTTTCTCAAATTATGGGATCAAACTATAATTACCCGAGTTATCATGCTATGTGAGATTTCAGATTTGATAAATAGCAACAAACTGAACTAACTTGCATATTTATCACAAATTCATAGCATGGAATGTATAGAAGACACAAAAAGACAATAATTACGAAAAAGGCACGAAATTTGCAAAAGTGCACTGATTGAACCAAACCACTTGCCTTAATCTGACGAAATGCTTATTCGTAGTTGAGAAAAATAATTTGAGAATGGACCTGAGATTTTACAGAATTAATAAGGGTATTAGTAACTTTTCAGAAATTACGGAAACGGCACCGTAACTTTTAAAAAGTACAAAACTTACCCTTGCTTTTCCCAAAAGCCAATCGATTCTGTACCCACCAAATCTCAGGAGTTAAACAGGCTATAAACTGTTCCAAAACAGTATGTAGGTTAGATTAAACATCGCTTACTTATTCGAAACTCGATAAATTGCGATGAATAGAGCGGATCTTACCCAAACGGGACTCGGAATCGTCCAATTTTCGAGCCTATGATCCCTTGCTATGGTATGAATCTGAAAAGAAATGATTTATAAGGATTATCAGCCCTTGAATCGAATGAATAAAGAAACGTTCATCAAAATCACGCTTTTCTGCTATGCAGAAAAACTGCTCACCAGTCGATTTCGGGGCTATGGTACGAGCACCCCTGAGCAGATTTGAGGAAACGAAAAGATGGGTTTGACAGAAGGTATTGCAAGGTTTACGGTGGATTTGGATTTGATGGCTTTGAGTCACTGTGGTAGTGGTGGCAATGCTTCAAAGTTGGCCTCTCGATCACTGTTCTGCAGAAACTTCCGACGCCGTTTCCGACGTCTTTCCGGTGAGCTGCTGCGTCGGGGCTTACACGGTGGCTTCCTGGGTGTTGGAGGAGGACTGTGGTGGTGGTCGTTGGCCTTGGGATCGTCGGAATCGTGGCCGAGGGTGAACGGAGATAGTTGTCGTTTGTGATTTTCGGCTGATGTTTACGGGGTTGCAGAGGATGATGGAGAGGAAGTTATGGAGTGTGTTTGATATGGATGGGAAGCTCGTAATGCCCTCTAAGATTTAACCTAATCAAATCCCCTAAAGATATGGATTTTAGGTTGGAAAGATTTAGCCAAAGATTGTTACTTATCATATAGTTAAAGATAGAATTTTTGTTTTTAAAAAAAAACAACCGAGCCCTCCCGTATTCAGCCTTTTGGTTGCTGATGTTGGGCTGCTTAGTGGGCCGTTGTGGGCTGGCCTGGAGTTGGGTAGCCCATATGCATGTATATATATACATAAATAACTACATATGTATATATATATATATATATATATATATATATATATATAATATATATATATAATTAGCTATCCACTAATTTACCCATAAATAATAAATAAATATTATTTATAAAATATTTATTTATTTAAGTAAATTAAATAAATTAATTTCCCCCATTTCACATTATAAAATGTGAAATCACTATCTCACGAATTTTGACACACTAAGAATAAGAGGAATAAGAAATACTTCCGACTTTTATTTAATAAAATTCTAAAATTAAATAAACGGAAATACGCGGGTATTTCAAGTCTATCTTCTGTCGAGATGAGGTCGATATCGATGTCTGTGTTCCTGCTCGACTTGTCCAGCTCCAGTCGATGTCTATGTTGAGGTCGATATCGATGTAGTATGTCGATATCAATGTTTTCTTGGTTGGTCTATGTGGTCTATCTCGACACTCAGAAGGCGTGTCGACAACTATGGTCGATTTGACTCCGATTTCATCGAATTCCTGCATGGTTAGCTCAAAACTTGTGCAGACTCTATTTGTTGTATTTTAGCCCATTCTTACACAAGTTTTTATCCTTTTGAACCTTTTCTTTGGGAACCGAATGAAATATGAAGCCAAAAGATGCAATAAAAAGAGGTACAAATGTGTACATCAGGCATAGGTTAAGCTCTTTGAGGGAAAGGACACTAGCCAAGGATGCCACATAATCCTTAGGATAATATGTGGGATCATCCAAAGCTATGGCTAGAAAGGAGGTGGATAAGGATTGGGATGTACCAGGACATATTAAGTCTTTTTGGTGAGCAGAAAGATGTATTTGTCTAGTAGACCTTCTGATGTTCAAAATAGGAGAGGTATTAGACGTGATAGGAGGCTCGGAGGGAATGGGTTCAGGGGAATATTCATGACCAACTGAAGGTTCAACAGAAGGTTCATGACCAACTGAAGGTTCAACAGAAGATTCAGGAGATGAATCAAAGGTGTTAGAAACAACAAATGTTGATACATCATAAAATGAATTTTGTGGTTGTGAGAATTGTAAATCAAAACAGCTAGCTAGATTGATTAAGAGCAAATAAGTTTATGATTTTGAGAGAGGTTGATTAGGAGATGAGGAATCCCTGTAAGGAAATATATCCTCAAATAATAACACATCTCTGCTGAGTAATGTGGTTTTGGTGGTAAGATCATATAATGTGTAAGCTTTATGGTCTAGAGGATACCCTAACATGACGCATTTCCGTGTCTTGGATGCAAATTTATCTTTCACACTGCCTTTGACAAGTGCAAAACACAAACACCCGACGATTCTCAATCTGCTATAATCGGGTTTTGTTCCCATCAGCTTCTCAAATGGAGTGACCCAATTCAGAACTGATGAAGGCATCAAATTGATTAGAAGAGTGTTGCAGGAACACAATCTCCCCAAAAATGCAAGGGAAGATGAGCAAACAATCTGATAGCTCGAGTTGTTTCTATCAAGTGCCTATACTTGCACTCAACCCGTCCATTTTGTTGAGGCACTGAATGTTGATGGAAGATCCCTTTCTGAGCAAAAATATCTTTGCACTTGAAGAATTCAGAACCATGATCAGTTCTTACTGCCTTGATTGTGGTGCCAAATTGATTTTCAATAAGAACAATGAAATCAATAACAATCTGAGCTACCTGATTCTTAGCAGCGATAAAAAAAAGTCCAAACAGCACATGTTTGATCATCCAAGATAGTCACAAAATAACGAGCACCGGATCGACTTTGGATCTTGTATGGCCCTCAAAAATCAATATGTAGCAATTCAAACTTTGCATTAGATATGGTCTTGCTTACAGTGAAAGGGATAGAATGGTGCTTAGCCATGATACAGGCCTCACAAAATAAACTGTCATTGCCTATAGAAGGACATCCCTGAAAATGCTTTAATTTGGAAAATGAAATGTGCCCTAGCCTAGCATGCCACACTTGGCTAGAAACACCTTTATTAGACAGAGAACTAGATTTAGATGGTTTAGGAACCGCATGAGCAGCACTGCAGGAACTGTGTGAACCAGCTTCAGTATGCAAAGTAGCTTTGAATAATCTCCTAGTCATCCTTGCTGCACTTAGGATTTCCCGACCACTCTTAGGGTTCTGAAACACACACTTGGTTCTCTTAAAATTCACATCGAGATCAGTATCATCCACAATTTTCCCAACTGACATCAAATTGGTTTTGAAATCAGGAACATGAAAAACATCTTTCAACAAAATCCCTGAAGAAAGTTTGATATCCCCGATATCTCTAACTTGTCTTATTGTTCCATCAGGCAGACAAACTCTAATCGGCCGAGTCAAAACTCGTTTATGTTGCAATAGATTCTCATCATATATCATATGATCAGTAGCACCGGAATCAATAATCCAAGTAAAGGCATTCTTAGTCTGATTCTTAGAAGAAAACTTAGCGAGAGATGTACCTACGCAGTGTGATAATGACCCCTGAACTTTGCCCTTGCCTTTCATGGCCTTTAAAACCTCCTGGCAAACGGCATTAACCAAGGCCATATCAAACCCTGTGCCTTCCTCTGCTATTTCCTCATCGGTATCGTCGAGCGGGGATTCAAACATCCATACTACATTTGCAGATTCCTTAGTAAACTTCTTTCCTTTTCGATCTTTGAACCAATCCGGATATCCAATAATTTTGAAGTAGCCATCCTTAGTGTGACCAATCATCCCGCAGTGATTACACAATTTGTCTGACTTGTCCTTCTTATAAGATTTCTTTTTGCTATTTGATTTCCCAGCTGCAAAAGCACTCCCATCCTGTGATGTCTCCTTGTTTTTACTTCCTCCAGCAGCCTCTACTTGCTTAACCAAATAGTAGGCTCTGTTTATAGTTGGTAACGAATCAGTGGAGAGGATCTGATTCCTCACACTCTCATATGTGTCTCCTAATATCAAGAATTGGAGAAGTTTGTTGCAATTATCAGATTCCTCCATTTTCGTAGAAAGACAACAAGTACACATGCGTCTCGCCTCACAAGTACACTCCGAGACTCCTTCAAGAGTAAGAATCTCATCCCATATCTTTTTAATCTTGTTGAAGTAATCAGTGACACTCAAGTTTCCTTGATTCTGATTGCACAAACTTTTCTTCAACTGATAAAGAAGAGGTCCTTTAGTCTGTGCATATCGCTCGATAATTTCTTGCCAAAGTTCTCTCGCTGAATCGGCGTACATGAAACCTTTAGCAATTTCCGCATTCATAGAGTTCAGTATCCAACATCTTACCATATAATTACACCGCTTCCACCTCGGAACATCTGCCGGCGGGACTGATTCCAGATCAAAATTTCCATCAATGAACGCGATCTTATACTTCGCTCCGAGTGCCATCTTTATGCCTCAACTCCAACTCAAGAAATTGAGGTCGTTGAAAGCACTAGCCATCAATTGTGCTCCTGGATGATCTGCGTTGGAAAGGCCGAGCGGATCATTCATGTTTTCGCTTCTAGATCCAACTTCTCCGATCACTGTGTTCCTCTCAACAAAGTTCTCTGCCATATCTCCAATTTCTTCCTTAAAACAACTTCCAAGCGTCGATCAATCACCGTAAGCTCTGATACCATATAAAGAACCTTGTCTTTATCAAGGATCTTCAGTTGGACTCCATGGAAGCTCTGCTTGAAGAGAGAAAATCCAACGGAGAGGAAGAATGAGAGAAACAGAATTTGAGAACTAATTTTTATTGATTAACAAACTCTCTCGTTCTTTACATTTATAACCCAACTATCATGGGCTTGTACTGACCAAAATACCCCTATTTATAAACACCTGAATTACACAATTGCCCTTGTCCTATCATCCTCTATAGATTTGGGTGATGAGTGTCATGAACCTTGAAGATGATTACCAACTGACGCCACTAGAAGCCAAGGCAAAATCCAAATCAATCGACTCAACTCATTCCCTGGAAGGATGTATAGCATGTAGTTCATGTTAGTCTGTTGGGAGATCTGGGAGCTTGATGGCTAAGTCGTGATGTGAGTGTAAACTCCTTAAGATTTCTCAGCATTCTTTTTAGTTCTTCTTCATCGTTGGCCATTTTGTTTGATTTCTGTCTTCGTAACCTGGAAAAAATTCATTCAATTTTTGTATCGCAAGGCACTAGAGAAAGATTAGTAGCACAGGTGTGAACCATACACGATGGTTGCGCCCAAAAGAAACTTACGAAATATGCTTAATCAAAAACTCGTCACTCCTCGACAATGGCGCAGTGTAGTGGTGCGTATAGAATGTCGTGTGTTATACACCCCAAATCTAAATTCTATACCTTCAACTAATAACTAGTATTAGCAGTAAGTACAAGTCGATCCCACAGAAAGGGCATGTGACTTTTGTTGAGCGTCTTAAGTAAGCGAGCAGTTTGTATTGAGATTGAGAGGAATAATGCGTAGAAATAAAGTAAACGAGATAATGATTGCAAATTAGATAATAAGAGAGATGATATATAGTTTAACCTATATTTGCAACATTGGTAGTTCCATGATCATCGGGTTGTTTGGTTATGCTCCGATATCTTAGCGTCGGTTTGTGCACAAAATTGAATAGCTTCTTGATTCGATCACTATCAATTCCCTAAACTCTTTCATGGGGTTTGAGAAGGAATATATCTCTAATCACATAAGCATATAATTCATGTAATTCTCGCATATTAGACGTGTCACCTGGTTGTCAATCCAACTATCGCATCCGCTAAGAATAACACTAAACTATATGTTATTACTCTTTCATATTCATGAATTTCAACCTGTTCATCAACATATGTTTGATACTATAGTGGATTAATGTCCGCAATAGCGGATTTAGCTATAATCTCTTAGCATGTTAATTATCTATCTTAGTGGCCAATTAAGACAAGTAAACAACTTTAACATATAAAGAACAAGAGTAATAAATATCCAAATATGCATAAACCATAACTATAAAATAGTATTTAAACAGCCCTCACATGTCTCTAACCAATTCATAAAATATAAGCAAAACTATAAAGAAGGTTTAGTCGAGCATGACTTACTTAAATAGAGGAAAAGGGAAAGAGAGAGATGAGTTTGTGAGAGAGAGTGTTGTGAGTTGTGAATGTGTGTAAAATGGCTAGAGGTGAGGGCTATTTATAATGCCTAGGGTTGACATTCTTAAGGTGGAACCAAGGCTCGTGGGCCAGATTCGACCATATCGCAATTTGCTAAAGATACGCATCGGTGGGCGCCGCTAGTGATCGGTGGGCGCCGACAAGCATCGGTAGGTGCCGCTAGGCATCGGCGGGCACCGATCCAATTGTATCCTGCTGGCATCTTTATTGTGTCCTAGCAGTCGGTGGACGCCGATCCAGGCCACGGGCGCCGCTCCTGCTGAGTCTTATTTTCTTCCTTTGCTCGTGCTTTTGCTTCTTCTATAATTTTCCCATATTTTATCTCGTCTTTTCTTATGCTTCTTTTTCTCCATAATGCAGCCTTCGTTCTCGCTTAGTGTTTTATCCCTGGAATCTATATAAATAAAGATAAAATGCATAGATTCCAAACTTTGCAACTTTCAAGGCAATGATCGTACTTTATGATAAAAACCTAACTAAATGCAGCCTAAATGACTTAAAAATGACCTAAAACCTATACAAATCATGCATTATCGTGTAGTGTCCTCTTCATTCTCTAGTGTAGCAGTACGATCGGTGGTTGTGCTATCAGGAGAGGGTTCTTGATCTCTACCATTCTTTGATACAATCATGGGAGAGTGACCAATGTCAAACTCATTCTCATCTTCTGTTTCTATCTCCTCAGGGATTACAAATTGATATATTCCATCATGAGAGTCTTGGCCAAGAGTGCCTGCAATCTTATTGTCAAATGATTGCTTGAAATAAAACTCATCTTCATTGAAGGTAACATTTTTTAAAGTTATAACTTTGTAACATCCAAGCTACAAGAGAAGTAATCTGTACCCCTTTACACCCTCTGGATAGCCAAACAAAACACACTTCAGTGCCCTTGGTTGCAGGGAGTAAGCAGTGCATTCAAACGATCTGATGTCATGTCATGATTCTTGCCAATCTACATCTCATTTGGTGTTTTAAAATCAATCACAGAAGATGGAGATCTATTAATAAAGTATGTAGCAGTGAGCTGAGTGCAAATTCTCCCCATAGGGAATGTTTCATCCCAACAGCTAATAGTAGGCATCTAGTCTTTTCAAGCACTGTTGAGGGGTGCCAAGTACAATAAGAAGTCTTTTTATGCCATTTTTAAGACAATAAGTGTCAAAATCTTTGTCACAAAACTCAAGACCATTGTCAGTTTTAAGACACTTAACCTTGTACTCAGATTGACTCTCAACCATGGTTTTCCAGTTTATAAAAGCAACAAAAGCCTCATTTTTTTGTGCAAGCAAAGTAATCCAGATTTTTTAGAATATTGATCAACGAAGGAAATAAAATAATCTTTTTCTTCTATTGTTTTAATTTGAGCAGGGCCCTACAAATTAGAATGCCATACTCAAGGGGTTTTTCAGCTTTATAATTTGTCACAGGTAAACTATGTCTAGCAGATTTACCAAAAACACAAGTTTCACCCAAAGCCAATTTAGTAGGATTGTCAGGAAGCAAGCCATTTCTATACAAATAATACAAGCCCTTACTTCCTATATGACAAAGCATGTTGTGCCATTTTTTAGTCAAATACAAAGACATAATTGCATTACCTTTAGCCATGTTGAGTTCAAAGGAAGCAAGGACATAGTAAAGACCACATTTTCTAATGTCCTTCACAATTATATGGTTACATTTACTTACCAATCTGACCTTGTTCTTAGAACTCATAATGCAATTCTTATCTTCAAGAACATATTCTGATATCAGACTCCTTCTCAAGCTAGCTAGGTACCCACCTGACATATCCATCACAAAATCATACTTTATATGAAAATACTTCTTTTAAGCGATAGGGATAAGCAATTCAAACTCACCGTAGGATTTACAATTTCATGCCATAAGGATTATAGAGTTTCGCTTACCAAAGTGGGTATATGCGATGCATGATATTTTTGGATTTTTTGACATATTCTTATTTTTTTTCTTTGATTTTCTAATGCATAATAAAGTGCAGAAATTAAACATGAAATGCATGTAGAAATATGATCAATTTAATGCACTAATACCTCCCCCACACTTAAATCTTTCATTGCCCTCAATGAAACAAGAAAGACAACAAAATTAAACAATAAAAATAGGTGTGAGAAAAGGAAAAACTGACTTGCTCATTGTGGTGGCAGCTGCGGTGGATATCCAAAGAAGTTCATGATCTGAAACATGCTACAAAAGTTGACGAGGCAATGACTCTTGGCATCCTGTTGAGTGGCTAAAGATGAGTATCGTTGGTCCAACCCTTGCATACTCTAGTCAATGCGATCAAATCTGTCCATGATCTGGTGATGGTAAGTCTCAAAGTATTGTTGGGAAGGAAAGGCGAGACCGATGTACTGATATGATCTGGCTCCTCCAAAATTTGTAAAAGTCCTATATGTTCTGCCCTAGGAGGAACCAACTCCATAATCTGTGAAAGCTCTTAGCGATCTGCCGTAAGATGTACCAGCTTCCTCATACTCTAGAAATATAGGCGCTTTTTACTGTAGAAAAGAATTCTGATCCATCTCAAAATCGAATTGATGACCTTCAGGGACCTCGCCAACTGGCCCCTCGATGTGAGGGGCAACCTTCACAATGGACGGATGGTCAAGGTCCTCATGTGCGATGTTGAGATCTGTGATTGTAGGTCCGGTAGGGAACCCATCAAAACGGGGCAAAATCAACGTGTGGGCTATGTTCGGCCCTGCCGTCCATATGAACTGATCTCTGCGACACCTCAGAATACTAACCATTCTCAAAGATGCTAGGTTCAAGTGGTATGGCTCAACACTCTCGTCATAGTCATCGAGATCGACTTCCAACCCATAAACGATCAAAGTAATGGGCCCTCCGATCCCAATCTTCACATTTGCATTCCTGGCTCTTGAAGTTCTTGTGATTGTATCATAGGCTCTCAAAAATAGCTGGGCCAGTATGAGATGTCATCTACGCCTAGCAGTAAGCATGTGAACCATGCCCGGTTTCTCTTTGAGACCTTGTTTATCTCAACATGCCTAAAAAATGTGTTGGTGAGGACCTTTGAGCATCATCTGAGAGCAGGGTGTGTAATGCTCGAGTTGTAGTCATCCCCAGAAGTCATCTATCTCCCTATGACATCAAACCAGTATTGCTCCGGGAGTAAGGACTATGACAAAAGCTCCTAAACAGCAGTGGGAAGCACAGTCACACCCAACATCTCAACAAGAACCAACAAAGACACATCTCGATCCTCTCCTCCCAATCTGAACTGTAAATTATCGCCTTGTATCATATATGTAGCCAGAAATTCACGAACCAATTTGAGATACATAGGCACACATTCCTCCACTAATTTCAACAAACCACTATTTCCCACAAATGATCGCACTTCCTCCTCTAAATCCAATGATCTCAAAGTGTCCAAATCGAAGAATTTCGACGAAATATACCGACGACTACCCAACCATTCCCATTTATATAGTTGTCTTGCATTCAACCCATTCAGAGTATCCATATTGAATTCAGCCATCTTAAAATAAATAGATTTGGATTGAAGACTTACAAACAAATGGACAAAACTGAAGTCGCGGAGGTCAAAGGCGAAAACACTAGATCTACCTGCACAGTAGCAGAATCCGCTGGCAGCGGATGGCTGTGGATCCGAGGAAGTCTCAGCTGGCTCCTGGCGGAGCTTAGACCATGAAATCCGCTGGCAGCGAGTGGTCGCAGGTGGCAGCGGATTTGGGTGATCCTCTTCTAGTGGCGGCGGGTTGGTGGCGGGATGGTTATGCGATCAGTAGAATCGAGAACTTCCTTCAATGGACCACACAATGGTGTAGAAAGAATTGGTTTTTGGATAGTTTAGGATGAATGTGGTGGATCTTTACCTCTTTTTTAACCTTGTGAGCTTGATCTTTCTTTGTGAATATGAAGTACCGCTAGTAAAGATCTGTTGATGGTTTATTGAAGTAGACATCCCACGGATCCTTGTATTCACCATATTTCTTGACAAAGTAGACATCTTTCATTGTTTGCTCGGGAGCCACAGGAATTGGCTTCTGTCTTGGTTCTTCGAATTCTGGGATGCTGACACCTTCCTTAGATAAGTGAAGGGGCACCGACATACACTCAATCTCCTTGGACATCTCATGGTATTCTTTATCAATCGGCACTAGCTTCTCGTCCTTGTCATCAGAAATTTCATCTTTGGTTGCATCCTGGCTTGTAGGATAGGATGTCAGAGCAAATGATTACTCTTTTGTAATTTGGTTGCCCATCCTGTAGAAAAGTTCAATGAACTTAAAACATTCTAAACTCTCGAGGTTCCCGTAGCTCATGGACTTGGTGAGTCTTCTCGATTTTGAATTCATGCCTTCAAGTATGCAAATTTTCATGTCTTCCTCATAAAAGAACTCATCTTCTACCTTTAGGATATATTGATGAAAATCTTCTCCTGGCGATTGTTGTAGATTCAACATTGTGACCTTTTTTCCTTCGTGGGTAGAAAAATTTTCGGCGCTTTTCTCCTTCTCTTGTTCTTAATGTGCCAATGTGACCATAATGTACCACCATGGGTCTTCTTCATTACTCAGGGCCATCTCTATTGATTGTGTTTGCATCTCGGAATTTACACCTTCTAAAACACACGTGATTATCCCTTCTAGTAGATGAGAACCTTGGCTGTTTACGAAGAGTCCTACTCTTTCAAGGTAATGGTGAAACTTCTCTCCTAGGGCCTGAAATAAGCTCAACGATCACATATTAGTAGCATGATGTCAAAAACCATCATATAGGTCCCTAACAATAGTTAACAAAGAAAACATACTAAATTAAACAGCGCTCCCCGACAACGGTGCCAAAATTTGACGAAAGATGAACTAGTCGTTGATTCTCGCCAAAGATAAATCATTAATACTCAACACTAGTATAGCGAATAAGTAAAGGTGTCGATCCCACAGAGAGTGTGTACTTAGTATGATTTCCTGTCAACTATACAGAATAAAAAGGAAAGAACACAATAGAGTAGTAAAGCAAGTGATTGATGTGAATGAAATTGTAAGCAAGGTAAAGCAATATTAATGATGATTGAATGAATATGATGGGGCTGATGTCATGTACTTATCTCGACATGGTTTGTTATTCAGGATCTTCTTAGTATTACCCTAGGGACCGGTTTGTGCATAGAGTTGAATAGCTTCCTGATTCGATCACTACCAACTCCCTAAACTCTTGCATGGGGTTCGAAAAGTATTAGGTCACAAGTCTCTTTAGCAATTCAATAAAACCTATGATTTATAACAAGTTATCACTTGGTTGTCAACCTAGTCTTTGCCTTTTACCTATAAGCAATATTATTAAAAGAAAAAATAAAATACTGAATACTCCCTCCGTTCTAAAATATAAGTCGTTTTGACTTTATGACACGTTTTTTAATGAGCTAAAAACTATATAAAATATTAACTTTTTTATTAATTTTTTTAAATAATATTATACTTATTAATAATAACTATAATATTATTTTAAAAAATTAATAAAAAAAATTAATATTTTATATAGTTTTTAGCTCCTTAAAAAATGTGCCACAAAGTCAAAACGACTTATATTTTAGAACGGAGGGAGTATTTAAGAAGGGTACTCTCTCAATTTCCGTGCCCGGGTGATTTTGAGCGATTCCCATTTCCAATGGCTGCGCCGGAGGTGGTTGCCTCGAGTGGCCGCCGGTATGGGCAGATCCAATAAGAAGGGGAGCCATACTAAGGGTAAGGAGACGGTGGCGTTGCTGGAACCACGTAGGGTGGTTCATCGAGAGCAGAAACAATTTGAGAACGGAGAGACGTCGGTCAAGCGCGGTTGTTCAGATCTGGCGATTCAAGCAGTAAATGTGAAGGGGAATGCCCCAAAAAAGCCCTCCTTCAGCGTTGAAGGCATTAATGAGGACCCACAAGCAGGTAAGGTGAATAATGTCAACTTATCGCAAAGTTCTGTGAACCTAATGTCTGATGAGACTGAGAAGGATACGAGTGAGATCTTTGATTTTGTCGAATGAGCATATTCTGAAAGAGGATCACCAGACCTTCATTGAAGCTTTTAAAAGAAGCTATGAAGGAAAGGACAAGAAAAAATTGTGGACCGCAGCTTCGTGAGCCTATTCAAGGATAATAGAAACATCACCTCTGCTACACGGCTCATAATCCATGAAGATGTGCAACGAGGCAAGGTGAAGATCATACCAGAGGATGTAAAAGATACTAAGGAGGAATGGCAAGCTATTCTCATTGGCATTGTCACTGGAAACGTTGTGCAACATGCTAGAATGGAGTGTTTGTGTACAAATTCAAAACCATGGAGGAAAGGGACTAGGTATTGTGTTGTGGCCCGTGGTACATCGATGATTTGAGGCCTCTCATTCTCAAAACTTGGAGCCCAGGTATGCCGATTAATTGGGGCTCCTTTGATAAAATTCCAATCTGGACTTGTCTCCCGGACATAGACCCGATTTACCTAAATATGATAGCTTTGAGTCGAATTGGTTGTGTGATTGGTACTCTGGTGTGTGTAGATGATAGAACTGTGAAAGGTGAGAGGATTTCGTATGTGAGGCTGCTAATGGAGGTTACGGAGGAGGATGCAATGAGGAAAAGCATCGATATTGAAGATGAATTTGGGGTTTCGAAGAAATAAAGAGTGGTTTTTGAGTGGCTGCCCAAGATTTGCAGCTTCTGTTTGAATTTTGGGCATGTAAAAGAGAAGTGTGCCAAGGCCTCTCCTCCTGTGATTTCTCCTGCTCAACAGATGTGGATGCCTAAGTCAAATAGTCAGGGTATGGTGAGCAATGGATTAATGATTGAAGGAGGCCCAAGCACCTCTGTCATGTCTTCTGCTGATGCTTGTTTAGCTAGCAAAGCCCGTGTATTGGGATCAGACAACGAGAGTGATAGGCACTCTAACAAGTGCCTTGAGGTGAATTCTGACAAGATGCAAAAATCTGAATGTGCAGTGAAGTAATGTGAGAAAAATCAGCTAGACTTGAAATCAAAAAATTATGTGACAGCTTTTATGAATATTGTGGATGTGAGCAAGGTTCCCCAGTGGAGCAATGATGATGTAGATGAAGATATAAGAAGAAGTCATCGTTTGCAAAACAAGAGAGCTAAGGTAGCTAAGGACGTAGTTGTCTCTGACATGTCGGGCCTGCAAAGCATTTCGGAATCATCTATGACAGCAACAGACAAGAATGTTAACGTGGGTAAAGTGCTTCAGCAAAAAATACAGCAGTTGAAAGTGAGTTCAGGTCGGTTGGAAGTTGAGTCTGCCACCTCAAATAGCAAGAGATCAGAAGAAAAAAGTACCCTACATGGTAGGGAAAATGGTAAACATGATCAGGAAGAGTTGAACTAGAAAAAGCCATCGAGTAGGAAAGTTGCAAGGCAGCAACCCTCCTCTGAGCAAAAACAAATTAGAATATATGGTGCCACCTTAAACTGGTTTATACAACTCCCAGGAGTTGAAGGTCTGAGCCTGGCAGAAGATGATATGGAGCTGGAAATGGGTGAAAGTGAGCGTAGCACTCACGCCGAAGATATTGATGGATAGAATCAAATTTGGATCCTGGAATATACGGAGTCTTAATGATTCCGTCAAAAATAATATTATAAATACTTACTATTGGAATAATGATGTTTGGCTGATCGGATTTCTAGAAACTAAAGTGTATGCGGATAAGGTCGATGATGTTAGAGATACACTGATGCATGGATGAGAAATTTTTTAGAATAGCACGAAGACAGAAAATATTTTTTATTTCGATTTTTTTAGACAAAGAAATACTATTCCTTGAATTTTTCTAGGCTATGCCAAAGAAAAGAGGTTGAGAGCTCTCACAGCCCAGGCACAACGACTACCCGAAACCGACACAGGTGGGTAAGTCTTCGCGTGAGATATCCAGCATCTGGATTACATGGAATCCGGACGTATTCAGTGTTCGGATTATGTTTGCTAGGCCACAAATTGTTCACTGTGATGTGGAGACTAAAGATGGGAAGTTTAGGTTTGAGGCTTCATTTATTTACGCAGCGAATTATGCTAATCAACGCACTGAAGTATGGAATAATTTAAGAGATGTTGCTACTGCTGCTCACCGACCTTGGACCGTGCTTGGTGATTTCAACTGCATCCTTGAAGTAGAGGATAAATGGCCATCTATTACTGCTGCTCATGACAATTTCACCGAACTTCTTTCGATTATGCATGACTGACAGTTAGTGGATCTGGATTACATGGGGGCTCAGTTGACATGGTCGAACAGAAAAAAAGGAGAGAAGAAGATGGAGAGGAAGATTGAAAGATTGCTCGTCAATGATGCTTGGTTAGAGCAATTTGCTGATTCGAAGGCTTTCTTCGACACGTCGGGTTGCTCTGACCATTCACCAGCGATCGTTACTTTAAAAAACCAAGTGAAGTGCAGGAAGTACCCGTTCAAATTCAAGAACTTTTGGTGTAGTGAAGATGCTTTTCGATCAATTGTGAAAGTTGCTTGGCATGAGTCTGTTGTGGGTTCGAAATAGTTTATCCTTGCCCAGAAATTACGGAATGTCAAAGAAGCAATCAGAACTTGGGATAGAGCTATGTTTCTGGAACTTCAAACTCAGATTAAGCTTGGCACGTCTTGTTGAAATAATAAACTTAATTTTAGTATTTTTAATTCATCTAAGTTACATGCATCCATTGAATATGGAAGTTTATGCATGTTGGAAATATATGAATTCATTTCTTGAGTTTAAAGTGAATAAGTTTTTAGATTTAATGTATAGGAAGTTGATATTAAGGTTCATGCACCACTAGCCTATAAATAGGTGCCTTTGGAAGCTAAAAGAGATAAGAGTGAAAAACACAAAAATAAGAGTTAAACACATTTGAGAGCTTTTGAGCTTATTTTCCTCTTCAAATTGCCTCTTCCAATATTATTTCCTCTTCAAATTCTATCAAATTGGTATCAGAGCCCGGTTATGGCTAATTCAAGTTTTCCGTTCCAATTTCCTCGTCTCACAGAAGAAAATTATGAGAACTGGTGTCTCCGCATGAAGGCACTTCTTGGTTCCCAAGATGTGTGGGAGATTGTCGTGAGAGGCTATGAGATGCCTCAAGATGAAGCTTTGTTGACTCCCACCGAGAAGGAGGTCTTTCAAAAGACCCGGAAGAAGGATCAACAAGCTCTCAGTCTCATCCACCAATGTCTGGATGAGTCCATGTTCGAAAGAGTGGCCAATGAGACGACCGCCAAGGAAGCATGGGAAATCTTGAAAACCTCTAACCAAGGGGTTGACAAGGTGAAGAAGGTGCGCTTGCAATCTTTGCGAGGAGAATTTGAAGGTCTCCAAATGCAAGAGTCCGAATCATTTGCGGATTTCTTTGCAAGATTATTAGCCGTGGTCAACCAAATGAAGCGATATGGAGAAAGCATCAAGGATGCTCGAGTTGTTGAGAAGATACTTCGTTCGATGCCAACGAAGTTCGATCACGTCGTAGTAGCCATCGAAGAGTCAAAAGACTTGGAGACTATGACGGTTGAAGAACTCATGGGTTCTTTACAAGCCCGTGAGGAGATAATCAAAAGCAGAAAGGATGAGCCAACAGAGCAAGTCCTAGCCACCAAGCACTCAACCCAAGAGAAGGGTGATGATCACGAGAGGTCTCAAAGAGGAAGAGGACGAGGACGTGGACGTGGATCTTTTCGAGGAAGAGGAAGAGGCGGACAATCAAATCATGACTCCAATGATGGAGAAGGTGGTCAATCCTTGAGAGGACGAGGAAGAGGAAACTTTGGCAGACAGGATAAGTCAAAGGTTCGATGTTATAATTGCCAAAATTTTGGGCACTATGCTCGAGATTGTTGGAGTGCTCCTGTTGAGGAGAAAGCCAACTATGCGGATGATTCAAAAGTGGATGATGCCACTTTGTTGCTAGCCTACCAAGGCGAGGACAAAGACAAGAAGGATGTGTGGTACCTTGACAATGCGGCGAGCAACCACATGTGTGGTGACAAGAAGAAATTTGTAGATCTTGATGAGTCGATCACCGGAGGTGTTACGTTCGGAGACAACTCCAAAGTTCCCATCAAGGGAAAAGGTACAATTCTGATCCGTATGAAGAATGGTGGTCATCAATTCATAAGCAATGTTTATTTTGTTCCTAACATGAAGAGCAACATTTTGAGTCTGGGACAACTTTTGGAGAAGAACTACGAGGTGCACATGAAGAATCATTGTCTCTTGCTCCAGGATGATCATCAGAATGTGATCGGCAAGGTGCCAATGACGAAGAATAGAATGTTCTTGTTGAATATTCAAACGGATGTCGCCAAATGTCTCAAAGCTTGTGTAAATGAGACACCATGGCTATGGCATCTAAGGCTTGGGCATGTGAACTTCGGGAGCTTGAAGTTGATGTCTCAAAGAAAGATGTTGAATGGTTTGCCTCCAATTGATCAGCCAGATCAAATTTGTGAAGGGTGTCTCGTCGGCAAACAAGTCCGAAAAAGCTTTCCAAAAGAGAGCACTACAAGAGCAAATCAGCCACTTAAACTTGTTCATGCCGATGTTTGTGGACCAATAAAGCCAACATCGTTCGGTAAAAATCGGTATTTCCTGCTCTTCATTGATGATTTCAGTAGAAAGACCTGGGTTTATTTTCTGAAAGAAAAATCCCAAGTTTTTTATATGTTCAAAAACTTTAAAGCTCTTGTGGAGAAACAAACTGGTCTTTATATCAAGTCTCTTAGAACTGATAGAGGTGGCGAGTTTACTTCTAATGAATTCAATGAGTTCTGTGATTTGAATGGCATCAAAAGATTTCTCACAGTGCCAAGATCTCCTCAACAAAATGGCGTGGTTGAAAGAAAGAATCGGACCATTCTCAACATGGCCCGAAGCATGCTGATGACAAAGAAGATGCCGAAAGAGTTCTGGGCTGAGGCAGTTGACTGCTCTGTCTATCTAGCCAACCGATGTCCAACGAAGAGCTTATCAGATCAAACTCCTCAAGAAGCATGGAGTGGAAGAAAGCCAAGTGCATCTCATTTTAGAGTGTTTGGGAGCATTGGCTATGTACATGTGCCAGATCAGGTGAGAACGAAGCTTGAAGATAAAAGCAAGAAGCATGTCTTCATCGGCTATGACCGGAGATCAAAAGGCTACAAGCTCTATGATCCAGTGACGAACAAGATTGTTATTAGCAGAGATGTTCAATTCGATGAAAATGATGCATGGGATTGGAGCCTTGAAGACAGGGAGAGATATGATTTCTTTCCATCTCCTACTGAAGAAGAGCAAGGCGAAGGTGTTTATCCAGAACCTACAACGCCTTCTCCATCACCAAGCATTCAAAGCTCACCATATTCTTCAAGGATGTCAGCATCGCCATCATCCTATGAAAGCTCGAGTGGGAGACCTCCAAAAATGAGATGCCTTGAAGAAATTTATGCTCAGGAGGAGGATTCGCATGATGATCTAACTCTCTATTGTTATTTCGCTGATTCTGAGCCCGTGGATTTTCAGGAAGTAGTGAATGATGAAAAATGGAGAGTTGCTATGAATGAAGAGATCAAGTCGATCGAGAAGAATGATACGTGGGCGCTGACAACTTTACCAAAAGGTGAAAAGCCCATTGGTCTGAAGTGGGTTTTCAAGGAGAAGAAGAATGCTCAAGGAAAAGTTGAGAGGTACAAGGCAAGGCTAGTTGCCAAAGGCTACAGCCAGCGTCCAGGAATTGACTATGGTGAGGTATTTGCTCCAGTTGCTCGATTAGAGACTGTTCGTCTGATGATTTCACTTGCTGCTCAGAGAAAGTGGAAGGTTTACCAGATGGATGTGAAATCGGCATTTTTAAATGGCCTGCTTGAAGAGGATGTTTATGTTGAACAACCTCCTGGGTATCTCATCAAAGGCCATGAAGATAAGGTGTTGAAGTTGAAGAAAGCCTTATATGGTTTAAAACAAGCACCTCGTGCATGGAATAGCAGGATTGACAAGTATCTGCAAGAGAACGGGTTTGTCAAATGCCCAAATGAATATGCGCTCTATGCCAAGGTCTGTGAAAATGGTGATACTCTATTTGTTTGCTTATATGTTGATGATCTGATTTTCACGGGTAATAACCCGAGAATGTTCGGAGATTTCAAGCAAGCCATGACAAGAGAATTTGAGATGACTGATCTTGGTCTCATGTCTTATTATCTCGGCATTGAGATTAAGCAATCAGATGATGGGATTTTCATTTGCCAAGAAAGATTTGCTAATGAGATTCTGAAGAAGTTCAGAATGGATGGTTGTCGGCCTGTAACTACACCGACGGATTACGGAGTCAAGTTGTCAAAGTATGACGAAGGTGAGAAGGTTGATTCTACAACTTTCAAGAGTCTTGTTGGAAGCCTGAGATATCTAACATGCACTCGACCAGACATTCTGTATGGAGTTGGGCTCGTGAGTCGATACATGGAGACACCGACATTAGCACATTTCAAAGCAGCAAAACGTATTCTTCGGTACATCAAAGGTACTATCAGCTATGGTTTGCTTTATTCTTCTTCAAATGAATATAAGCTTGTGGGTTATAGTGATAGTGACTGGGCCGGAGATGTTGATGATCGAAAGAGTACTACTGGCTTTGTTTTCTTCATGGGAGATACTGCTTTCACTTGGAGTTCAAAGAAGCAGTCTATTGTTACCCTTTCTACTTGCGAAGCTGAGTATGTTGCTGCTACATCTTGTGTTTGTCATGCTATCTGGTTGAGAAGATTGTTAGGAGATTTGCAGATGCCGCAACCGGAAGCAGCAGAGATCCTTGTTGATAACAAGTCAGCCATAGCTTTGGCTAAGAACCCTGTGTTCCATGATCGAAGCAAGCACATAGACACGAGGTATCATTTCATCCGTGAATGTGTTTCCAAGAACGATATTGAAGTCAAGTACGTGAAGACTCAAGACCAAGTTGCAGATATTTTCATGAAGCCTTTTAAAGCCGAGACTTTCATCAAGTTACGGTCTATGCTCGGAGTTACAAGGAATTAAGTTCAAGGGGGTGTGTTGAAATAATAAACTTAATTTTAGTATTTTTAATTCATCTTAAGTTACATGCATCCATTGAATATGGAAGTTTATGCATGTTGGAAACATATGAATTCATTTCTTGAGTTTAAAGTGAATAAGTTTTTAGATTTAATGTATAGGAAGTTGATATTAAGGTTCATGCACCACTAGCCTATAAATAGGTGCCTTTGGAAGCTTGAAGAGATAAGAGTGAAAAACACAAAAATAAGAGTTAAACACATTTGAGAGCTTTTGAGCTTATTTTCCTCTTCAAATTGCCTCTTCCAATATTATTTCCTCTTCAAATTCTATCACGTCTAGTCTCCGGGAGCTTCAGCTGCGCTTGCAGGTGGAAAAGACCAACTCAGCCCTGATGGATATGGCACAAAGAGAATAGGACAATCTTAGGCAGAATGTTGCGCGGCTATTGGCTTGACGAAACAGAAAGCTAAGTTACATTGGCTTACACTTGGAGAAGAAACTTCCTCACTATTTTACAGTTTTACATAAATGTGAAAGCACACAGAGCAAAGAACTCGAATCTAGCTATGAAGGATGAGGTGAAAAGCTGTTAGAAGATGAGGAATAAAACAAAAAACATATAGTGGGCAACTGTGAAAAGTTGTTAGGCTCCGTATCTGAGTTTGGGGTTTTTCTGGAGTTGGGAGATGGGGCTACTATCCCTCTGGACGCATTTGCCCAGCTCACCGTTATACCCACGTAGATGGAGATTAAGAAGGCTTTTTGGTCTATAGATAACAACAAGTCCCCGGGACCAGAAGGTTTTGGAAGCAAATTTTTTAAGGAGTGTTGAAGCTTTATAAGTAGGGATGTTTGTATGGTTGTCCAAGAGATATTCAGAAGTGGGAAGATATTGACTCAGTTCAATACAACGTTTGTTTCCCTTCTCCCAAAAGTCAAGAATCCTACTGTGGTTAAGGATTTCAAACCCATCTCCTGTTGCAACACAATTATGAAGGCAGTAGTAAAATTCTAGTTGCTCGAATTAAGCCCTTGCTTGCCGATCTTGTGGGTGAAAATCAAGGTGCTTTCATTCCTAGGAGGTCGATAGCTCATAATTATGTGGTGGCTCTTGAGATTATGAATGGCTATGGAACTAAGAGATGCTCTCCGAGATGCACGTTTAAGATTGACTTGCAGAAGGCTTATGACTTCATCAGTTGAGATTTCGTTCAGTTCGCTTTATTCAAACTGAATTTCCCGCTAATGCCGAGAGAGCTCATAATGGAGTGCTTGTCTATACCGATATATTCCATTCTAATTAATGGTGCTCCGGAAGGGTTTTTTTAGGGGAAAGCGTAGACTTCACAGGGAGATCCTTTATCGCCCTACCTTTTCACCATTTGTATGGATATCCTCGGTCGGATGATTAAGTCCGATATTGATACCCCAGACTTTAACTTCCATCCGAGATGTAGGGACTTGGGGTTAGCGCACCTGATGTTTGCAGACGACCTATTGTTGTTCTGCAGAGATGATATCGGATCGGTTGGGATTCTTCAAAACTGTTTGTAGCGCTTTCTTGATTTTAACTTCCATCCGAGATGTAGGGACTTGGGGTTAGCGCACCTGATGTTTGCAGACGACCTATTGTTGTTCTGCAGAGATGATATCGGATCGGTTGGGATTCTTCAAAACTGTTTGTAGCGCTTTCTTGAGGCGTCGGGATTGACGTCTGAACTTGGAAAAGAGCACCGCTTATTTTGGTGGGTTTGTTGAACCGACCTCGAGTGAGATTTAACGACAGTTGGGCATCCATGAGGGTATCCTCCCTATTAAATACCTTGGAGTTCCGCTACACTCCAGGCACATTATCGTGTCCGAGTACAATGAGTTACTTGAAAAGGTCAAATCGGATATTCAGAATTGGTCCACAAAGAAACTCTCATATGCTGGACGACTTCAGCTTATAAAAAGCGGTCTTGGGGGGGCATTTTCTCTTTATGGGGTACTATTATTCTACTCCAGAAAGGTGTAATTGATGAATTGGAGAGATTTTGCCGAGTGGCATGGACATGCAGAGGGCTAACGGTCACTTGTGGCATGGAGTGAGGTCACTAAACCTTATGTGGAGGGTGGTCTAGCGGTCAAGGATATTTCAACCTGGAACAGAAGTGCTTTTTCGAAGTTTATCTCTGATTTGGCTTTGGGCAAGCTGAACATCTGGACTCGATGGGCTTCCACTAATCACCTTCAAAATGCTTCTATTTGGGAGGTGACTCCGAAAGTCTATGACTCGTGGATGTGGAAAAATATTTTAAAAGTTAGAGATGAGCTTCATGGCAAAGACATTGATTTTGAGCTGAGCCAGAGAGGAGAGCTGTCATGGGGAAGGACCTATGAGCTGCTGTGTTGCCCGGGCATCACAGTTGACTAGGGAGACCTTGTTCGTAAGGGGAGGTTGATTCGCTTAAACAAAATATCAAATAAATATCACAACTAAGCCAACTCCCTGTTCAAGCAAATAAAATACAAGAATCCCTCCCGATGTAGTGGTAGGGTAATTCAGGATCGAATCCACGAGGAGGTATGTCAGCGCTTCCTTAGTTGCAATCACGATCAAGCTTTCGACTCCAGGAGACACTCGATATCGAGGTGTCTGGTCGATATCGACCTCAGTTCTGGTCGATTTCTAGTGAGTTTCCTGCAAAAGACAGAAGCAAAGCAATCGACGTCGAGATGGACCTCGATATCGATGTTAGTGCTCGATATCGACCTTGTCAGTCGATTTCGATGTCAACAATAGAAACTGTATTCGTAACATAATTGTCGAAAAAGAAGTCCGAAGAGCGTAGAATGATGCAGGAAAGATGGACAGAAATAAAAAAAAACTCAAACTTTATATAAGAATTTAATAAACTAAAGGCTTCCAAGGTCGGGGATTCATGTCACAACGATATTCATGCAAGTATGATGCTAAAGTTATGAAATTTAATGTCTTTCCATCAAATAACTTTTGTTACCAACACTTAGGTGATAAGAGGCTCTCGCATAAAACCTAAGAGTTATTATCCAATTGATGAATAATCCAAGTTCACAATATGATTGGCTTTCGCTTCAATAATTCAATTAATGAATCTCCTTAACTTTCGCAAAGGATCATGATTAGGATAGAAGACGGAATCGCATAAAAATCATACCTTTGATGCACTTACCCTACATCGCTATCGTCGGGCTCACCCCGACCCAAGAAGTGGGTTGACTACTCGCGCTTCATCATTGAACTCATCATCATCATGGAAAAGAAACTACTTTGTATTGCAAAAGAAAGAAAGTACACCGAACAAAGCCACTCCGCTCTTGCTTACACAAACTCCACTCGGCCCCCTCTCTCTCTCTTAAATCTCTACGTAACTATGTGTTTGAATGACTGAAATTGAATGTGTGCTTGAATGCTTAAACTCAGCCCTAATGGCCTCTAATTATAGATCTCAAACCTCGCTATCCAAGGATTCGAAAACCTATCTTTATTCTCTAAGATAAAACTTAATAAAGGTAAAAACTAAAAACTCCTTGGTAAATAACATAAAGGATAAAGTCTGGAATCGAAGATAAAAGATCTCGACTTTAGGATAGATATGGACGCTTCGGATAGAATTCTATCAAAAACTGAGTCGAATCTTTCTGCAGGCAACATCGATATCGACCATAAGACATCGATATCGACCTTCTCTATCTCTATCTCGAGTTGTCCTTCTCTTCCTCGGATTGGCACTCGACTTCTATCTTTTATCTCAATTCAGGCCACTCGATATCGACCTTCACACATCGATATCGACCTCTTCTGTATCGATGCTCTGTTCTCCTCTGCTCGATTTCTGGTGCTCTGTTTCCCTCGATGTCGAGGTTTATCATCGATTTCGACCTCTCAGTAGACTTCAAGTTCTTTTTCCGCTCTTCTTCACTTGTCCAAATTCCATCCATTTTCGTCTTGATTTCTGTGAAATCACATGAAAACTCGTGTAGACCTTTATATTTGACAATAATGCATAAACTACACTAATCTTATGTGTTCCCACTAATATGCATGCAAATAACAATAAAATGGACATAAATGTGCATAGAAAATATGGCAATTTGCGCGCCCATCAAACACCCCATACTTAAGCTTGCTTGTCCCCAAGCAATACTTTTAATGGTCATTCAGGGGAAGAAAGTAAACCCTCAACATCATAGATTCATTCTTATATGTCCCTACACTCAATTGCCATCCTCGAAAAGGTACTAATGTCAACCAAATCCATGCATGTGCATAAAAGCAACATCATACTCACAAAAGGAGTTTTATATGCATAAAAACAATTTCGCAACATAACATTAATAATCAAGAGGACTTTTGCAAGCTATAGCGAAGTAGATTGGTAAAAGGCTAAAGGTGGGCTAGTTTTTGGCCATGTGGTGTTAATACGGGGAAATAAACTTTCTTTCCAAAACATTCCACATTCCTTCTTCATCATATTTCTCACCTTTCACTCATCGCTCAATGCTTTTTTTAACTATAATGCTTTTACCTCTATAACCTTAGTACTGCCTTCTCGTGAGTCGCAAACATGGGTGTCATGAATGGCCCCGGATACTTAGTACTTCGGACTCCTCACCTTGTGTCCCATCTCGCTGAACTAACATCTCAACGAGCAGGGTTGACCTACCTTTATCTCCTGAGGTGATCAGATTTTTTGTCACTCGTTAAATTTTCCATATTTCAAAATTTGTTTCATTCCTGCCAATAACTTCATAATAATGTGCACAAACTCCATATAACAACTCCAAAGATGACATCCATTCTTAAACTTGTCCCCGGATAGGGTATAAGGTATAAAAAATGGGAAATATGTAATATATGTGGAGCAATAATGATAATGAGGCTCATATATGGCTTGTGACTTTTGCAAATATGCATAGGTAAGGCTTAGGATATGAACTTTGTAGCATATGTATGGAAATTTCTTAAAGTCCTCCATCATCTTATCATGCACATGTCAAAAGCAACTTCAAGTTTTACCTCACTTTCATGGTTTTCTCTAAAAAAAATTGCACTTCATTGTGACTTCCCTTAACTAGGCAAGTTCATGTTATATCTCTAATGAATCTACTTTTGCATCGTCGAGTTCCTTATTAGCTTCCATGACTCTTTTCTTTATTTTCACAATTTTTTATGGGGGTCATTTTTTTGCGAAATTAAACTATGATGCAATGCCTAAAGATAAAGATGACTAACTATGTATGAATTTGCATAAACTATGTAAAAACTATGCAATAGCTATGAAAAATGCTCAAAATATGCTAAAATATGCGAGTAAGCCTTCCCCCACCCCATACTTAAAGATTACAGTGTCCTCACTGTATTAAAACTAGGGTTAAGAAAGAAACTTACTAAAACGTCATAAATTTCAGGAGTCGAAGAAGTCAGCAGTGGTTGTCGATATCGACCTTTATCATCGAAATCGGATAATTCCATCGATTTCTGGTTCAAGCTTCAGGGAGATTCGGCCTCGACCACAAGCTCCTCTGAATCGACCTTAAGGTGGATATCGAGCTCTTTGCTCGATTTCGATGTCTGTTGTTTTCTCCTTCTTTCCTGCAACTTGTTAGAAAAATAAAAACAAACCCCGACAAATAATAATGTCTCAAAACAAAGCAAAAAATGTCCAAAACTTAAAACTAGTTGTCTTTGTTACAAGCTCTAGACTTTATAGTCGCTAGGCCGACTTCTCCTTTCGTGCTCTCAAGGCGGCATCTGCAGAGCCCATGTGGCTTGGGCCTCAAATAGAACTCCTTTCTTGTCACGCATTTGCATTCTGCCCGGATGGATTTGATTCACCGTGAATGGTCCCATCCTCTTGTCTTTGAATATACTAGGGAACCAATGATATTTTGATTTGGAGATAAATACCTTATCTCCTACTTCATAATGGCTCGAATCATCATCGGATACCCTACACAAGCGCACATGCCAAGGCAAACCTCTTCCAAAAAGTGATAAATCTTTAATTGAGATGGAAAAAGAGGAATCCGTACCTTGACTTACCTTCTCTTCTTTCCGTGGCTCAGGTCGACATCGATCATCAATAGTCGATATTGAGCTCTGTTGTGGTCTTGGAGGTTTTGTCGATTTGGAGTGTTTCTGCTCGACATGATCAGGTCGATTTCGACCTTCAGAGATCGATATCGAAGTCTGTCCTCCTTTTTTCTCAGCTTTTGTGGTGGTCGATTTTGGCATGTGTTCATGGTCGATATCGACCTTTATGCTCGATTTTGAGGTTCCTTCTCCTCCATCGACCCCATACTTATAACCTGGCACAAAATCTTGAACTTTGTTAGTCGATATCGACTTACCTGGGTCGGTTTTGAGTGGCTTTTTGGCTCCTTAGTTCAAGATTGCCACAACTTCCTCCACTTGGGCTTCTATGGCCCTCTTTTCAAGGTCTTCTGGTGTCATACTTCTTACCTTAGCTTCTCCACATGTGATGTAGACACCATTGATGACCTTTATCTCCATTGGCCCCTCATTATTCCTCACCGTTTTATTGAAGGCGTACTCTATCACTTCGTCACTGATGGTGAATGAGAGCAATCCTTTCTTCACGCTTATGTTGGCATCGATGGTTGCTGGGAATGGCCTACCTAAAATAATGAGACAAGTAGGGTCCTCTACCATATCCACAACTAAGAAATCAACAGGGACAAAGAATTTACTTACTTGCACTGGCACATCATCTACCATCCATGTTGGAATCACTATTGCATTGTTTGCCATGTATAACTTTGCATCTACGGGCACCAGGGGACCTATCTTTATCTTGTGCCATATGGTTAGTGGCATCATGCTAAGACTAGCGCCCAAATCAACTAAAGCATTAAAGCGATATCGACCTAAGCCTATAGCGATAGAAAACTTACCTGGGTCCGCCCGCTTCTGTGGTAGCTCCAATCTGTTGCACTCCTCCGCGATCTCAATAAGCGATCGCTTCTTACCCAATATGTCCTTAAGGAACCTCACATATGATTGCATCTCATGAAGTGCTTCGGTGAATGGAATTGAGACATTAAGTCCTTGAAGCATCTTCATAAACCACTGGAACTTCTTTTCCGCCGGATCCTTAACAATTTTCTTAGGGAATGGCAACACCTTCTTCTTCCCTGCGGCTGGAGTTAGGTCGACATCGACTGGATGGGGGTCGATATCGACTGGAGGAGTTAATTTCTGTGGTGATTCAGCAACTACGTCGACATTGACTATAGGAGGGTCGACATCGATATCACCTTGGTCGATATGGACAAAGGGGTCGATATCGACGTCTGTTCTAGGGCCTTCTCCTCCGCTTTTTGCTCGGGCATTTGTAATTGATGCCCACTCCTTAAGTTCATGGCCGCTATGTGTCCAGTAGTTTTGCCCTTTTGGTTGGGCACAGTTGATCCAGGCAATGCTCCTGACGGTTTGGGTATTTGCTCCGCCAATTGACCCATTTGGGTCTCCATGTTGCGCTTCCAAACGTCTATATCCCCGAGCCTAGAGTTGATACCCTGCAGCTGAGTATGAATAGAGTTATTGGCTTGTTTGAACTCGGCGTAGTTCCTCCGCATCTCATCAAGAATGATCTGCAGGTCATCCTTCCTTGTTTCGCGCTCAGGGTGCCCTGGTGCTCTATATGGTGGGGGATCCCTTTGTTGATAGAATCTTTGATCTCCCCAATACTGCTGATTACCCCCTCCATAGGGGCCTCTCATCCACTTGGCTTCCTCATGTTGTTCAACCATAGATACTTGCTCAAGATGTGGACAGGCACTAGTGTTATGCCTTGTTGAACCACATTCCTGACAAGGTTGATTGTTGCTCAGGAACCTGACTTGCTTTTGAAGGCGGCGTTTCTGATCGTTATGGATTTGTTGTTGTACATCAGGATCAATCTTCTTTGGAGGCTCATAAAGTGGCATAGATGGGGCAGGCCTTGAGTCATAGGCCGCAGCAGTCCCATACGTGTTATCAAAATTGACCAGCCTCTCAATCGTCTCTTAGGCCTCCGTTGGTGTGAGCTCAATGTACCGATAGGAGGTATAAGAGTTGATCCTCTCCTTATTCGGCGCATCAAGGGAGTTGTAAAAGATCTCCTGGATGACATATAGAAGTTGCCCATACGTTGGGCATGATCTCAACAAGTCCTTAAAATGCTCCCACGCCTGTGCTAGTGTTTCACCAGGCTTTTGTTTGAAAGTCGTGATCCTTTGCCACAGCATCGCAGTTTTAGATGGAGGAAAGAACTTATTTAGGAACACATCATTCACCTCTGCCCATGTCCTCAGCGAGCGTGGAGCCAAACTCTCTAGCCATTGCAATGCTTTCCCTGCCAAAGACCATCGGAAAGATTTCAGTCTCACATACTCTAAATTCACACCATCAGCAATAGTTTCACATAAATCCATGAAAGTAGAGATATGTTGCAATGGGAATTCATTAGGTCTTCCCTCAAAAGTGTTTCTTTTAATCTCAGATAGAAAGTTTATTTTCATTTCATAGTTTGAAGGAGGAATTAAAATAGCGGATTCAAGAACATGTAGCGGCGGATGCATGTATTGCATCGTCGTCTGTGGATACTGATTTAGCCACTCTTGGGCTTATCTGCGCGCATCCTCCTCCCTATCAGCATGGGCTCACTTTGCAGCAGTGGCGGCCCTCTCAGCAGCGATTGTAGCATTATGGTCCTCTATTTCTTTCCTCAACCGCTCAATGGTCTCAGCTTGTGTCTCGTTATCCGCCATGATTTGAATAGCTTTGTTGCGAAGATGGAAGAAACGTTCAGGCTCATCTATGCTTTCCAGGATAGGTCCGCGATCAGAGCGTCGCATAAACCTACAAAATAAGCACTAAAAGATGATCGTGAGAAAACTTAGGTGGCGATTCATTTCCTCCCCAGCAACGGCGCCTATTTGTTCATAAGGGGAGGTTGATTCGCTTAAACAAAATATCAAATAAATATCACAACTAAGCCAACTCCCTGTTCAAGCAAATAAAATACAAGAATCCCTCCTAATGTAGTGGTAGGGTAATTCAGGATCGAATCCACGAGGAGGTATGTCAGCGCTTCCTTAGTTGCAATCACGATTAAGCTTTCGACTCCAGGAGACACTCGATATCGAGATGTCTGGTCGATATCGACCTCAGTTCTGGTCAATTTCCATTGAGTTTCCTGCAGAAGACAGAAGCAAAGCAGTCGACGTCGAGATGGACCTCGATATCGATGTTAGTGCTCGATACGAACTTGTCAATCGATTTCGATGTCAACAACAGAAACTATATTCGTAACCTATTTATCGGAAAAGAAGTCCGAAGAGCGTAGAATGATGTAGGGGAAAGATGGACATAAATAAAAAAAAACTCAAACTTTATATAAGAATTTAATAAACTAAAGGCTTCCAAGGTCGGGGATTCATTCCACAACAATATTCATGCAAGTATGATGCTAAAGTTATGAAATTTAATGTCTTTCCGTCAAATAACTTTCGTTACCAACACTTAGGTGATTAGAGGCTCTCGCATAAACCTAAGAGTTACTATCCAATTTATGAGTAATCCAAGTTCACAATATGATTGGCTTTTGCTTCAATAATGCAATTAATGAATCTCCTAAACTTTCGCAAAGGATCATGCATAGGATAGAAGACGGAATCGCATAAAAATCATACCTTTGATGCACTTACCCTACATCACTATCGTCGGGCTCACCCCAAACCTAGAAGTGGATTGACTACTCGCGCTTCATCATTGAACTCATCATCATCATGGAAAAGAAACAACTTTGTATTGCAAAAGAAAGAAAGTACACCGAACAAAGCCACTCTGCTCTCGCTTACACAAACTCTACTCGGCCTCCTCTCTCTCTCTTAAATCTCTGCGTAACTATGTGTTTGAATGACTGAAATTGAATGTGTGCTTGAATGCTTAAACTCAGCCCTAATGGCCTCTAATTATAGATCTCAAACCTCGTTATCCAAGGATTCGAAAACCTATCTTTATTCTCTAAGATAAAACTTAATAAAGGTAAAAACTAAAAACTCCTTAGTAAATAACATCAAGGATGAAGTCTGGTATAGAAGATAAAAGATCTCGACTTTAGGATAGACATGCACGCTTCGGATAGAATTCTATTAAAAACTGAGTCGAATCTTTCTGCAGGCCACATCGATATCGACTATAAGACATCGATATCGACCTTCTCTATCTCTATCTCGAGCTGTCCTTCTCTTCTTCGGATTGGCACTCGACTTCTATCTTTTATCTTGATTCAGGCCACTCGATATCGACCTTCAGACATCGATATCAACCTCTTCTGTGTCGACATGCTCTGTTCTCCTCTGCTCGATTTCTGGTGCTCAGTTTCCCTCGATGTCGAGGTTCATCATCGATTTTGACCTCTCAGTAGACTTCGAGTTCTTTTTCCGCTCTTCTTCACTTGTCCAAATTCCGTCCATTTTCGTCTTGATTTATGCGAAATCACATGAAAACTCGTGTAGACCTCTATATTTGACAATAATGCATAAAATACACTAATCTTATGTTTTCCCACAAATATGCATGCAAATAACGATAAAATGGATATAAATGTGCATAGAAAATACGGACATTTGCGCACACATCAGATCTTCTCTGGAGAGGTGCATAGAGCAAAAAATGGGCCTTTGTAGTATGGGTTGCAGCCAGAAACAGACTCCAAACTGGACGAATTGTCAAGCATTGGAAAGGTGTTGATGTTTTTGTCTGTAAGTTGTGTGGGGTAGGGGAAGAAACGGAGACACATCTATGGTTTCAATGTCCAATTATTTGTGAGATATGTAGCATCGTATGGAGGCAGATTGGACTGCCCAACAGAGAGGGGGACATTGTCGCCTGGCTGAGCTAGTTTGCCGAGGAGGGTAGCTCTGTAAAGTTGGGTGCCATTTTCCAAGCCAAACTGTTAGTTTTTTGCACAGTAGTTTACTTTTCTTGATTGCATCGAAATGAAGTGGTGTTTCGTAATCTGCCTTGTACACCTATTTTGTGTGCGGAACGAATTAAAGATATATGTAAAAGACGCATCTCTTGTAAGTGTAAAGGCAAAACACTATGAGAGAAAATATGGGTAAAGAGTCTCGTTAGATAGTACTCAAAGTAGGGTATAGTTGGGCTTTTAGAGAGGTTGATGCAAATATGTAGATTTTTTAAGTTTGGGCTAGGTACTTGGGTACAACTTTGGGTCATGGCTCTCGGCCATGCGTAGCCGCGTATGTGAAGTTTTTGCTCTTCACCTTCCTTTTGTACTAAGCCCGCGAATCAAATGGTTAAAAAGCCGACTCTGTATACTGACTGCACTGCTCCCTCTTGACAGTTTGCTTCTGTTAGAGCTATTGTGTCACTGTCATTCCATACTTTCTCTGTCGATACCGAACACGGTAACTAACCTATTACACCTCTATAAATTTACCTCTTCAAAAAAAATATTATTAAAGTGTCGGTTTCCTTCCATAAACTAGTTTCCCAACCTATTATCACTAGATGTGTTTGTTACTATAGAGGTTCGAGCCACATGAGCGGAGGTATTCGAAACCCTTAGCTAGATGCAACTCAATCAAGGTAGATAATCAAGACAAAAGCATGCAATATAATAACAATATAAGTGCAAAAAAAATGAGATAAAAAGATAAAAAGAACCTGAATTGATAACCAAACCAATGTCTTGACAAGTAGATGAGTGAAAGATTAGCCTAGCATGGCTATCTCATGCAAAACATAAAAGAAAAGAGAACTTTGGGGTTCCGTTCTACAAGGGAGGCGGATCCCTCTCCGAGAGAAGAGAGAATGATTGGTTGTTGAATTAATGAAAAATCCCAAGTCTAGAGGTCTATTTATAAGGGTGGAATGGGCTTTGAAATTTGAGATTCGGTCCACGAACGAATCTGAAATCGTATTTATCGGCGGGTGCCGATATTGTATCTTCGAAAATCGGAATTTGCTAGGTGATCCGCTAACTCCCGCTGATATCCGCTGGTACCCGCTGGCATTCGTTGGCAGTGGATCCTGGCGACTTGGTGCCCGCAGACTTGGGTGCTCGGTCTTGTCCTCGCGGACACACCTGTTGGTCGCGAGTCCTTGCGGCTTGGTCGCGGTTTGGCCTTGGCTTGTCTTTCCTCCTTCGTTCTTCCTCCTTTGTCTTAGCTCGTCTTCACTTGGCCTTCGCTTCACTTTTTCTTTGATATTTTCTTCCTTGATTTGTCTCTCGGCTTCCTTGTATTGCCTCTCACCACGTCGGATCTCTTAATTTGCATAAAATCCCAAAATAGCATAGTTTTCGACTCTTTCCACAATGAATGCACTTTATGCTAAATAAATGTATAAATGCAACCTAAATGATATCATAATGACTCTAAATTCCTATACAAATTGTGCCTTATCATATTTCCGAGGAAGATGTACGGGGTAGATCAAAAAGAAAATTTGTGGGAATTTTAAGGGCGAAGATTGGGGAAACACAAGCACCCGAAAACCTTAAGGAGAGAGTAGTTGAGAGGTTTATGAAACACAGTTTCAAAAGAGGATTTATGATTGAGGATAGGGGTGGGAAGGCGGTTTTATATATAAGCCACAGTGTGGACAACAAATTCCCAAAAATGAAGAGGGAGACACGAGCCTTTTAGAAGACTTAAGGCCATATCAATAATCCGATTGTTGACTCTTGACGGTTCCATTTTGTTGATGGGAGTAAGGGAAAGTAGGGCGATGGCTAATACCCAAATCACGAAAATGGGATCGTAATGGTAAAAATTTGGTGCCATTGTCAGTTTGGATTGAGATTATTGGCGTGGAAAAATAGTTTGTAACAAGTTTAATGAAATGGGAGATAATAGAGGCCACTTTAAATTTCAGTTGAAAGGGAAAAACCCATATGAATTTCGAATAATCGTCTACTATTGTAATAAAATACTTGGCATCGGTAATGGAAGGCTCATGGCCTGGGCCCCAAATGTCTATAAAAAGAAGCTGCAAAAGTTTAGTGGACCTGCTTGGGCTAATAAGGTGGAGGAACCGATGGGCTTTGGCCCAACTACAAGTTTAGCACTGAGATGCCTTAGGGTTGGCTAGGTTCAGAGAACGGAGGACGGCGCCGATGACAGCATGTGAAGAATGTTGCAAGCGTTTATGCCAGAGGTCGGGAGGAGAGAGAGCGGTGGTGGTGGTGAGGCATGCCATTGAACAAGATTGGATCATCGCCGGAAAGACGTACATGCCATCCTCGGGAGGGCCTCAAAGAAGAAGATATGTTGTCTGTAAGTCCCTCACAATGAAACAAGAGGGAAAGAATTCAAAAAAAAACCAAATTGTCAGTGCAAAATTGATTTACAGAGAGAAGATTTTTGTTGAGAGAGGATGTATGCAACAAATTGCAAAGATGAAAAGAGCGATTTGAAGAGGAGAAAGGTGAAGAGAGAGAGAGAGGCAGAACCAGAGTTCCTGATCAGAACAGTAGAACCATCACCAAGGGAAACATGAAAGGTGCTGGAATACGGGAGATTGTCAAGACAAAGGCTGGAAATGTCAAAAATGAAGTGTTGATTCGCACTTGTGTTTGGGTACCAAGAAGAAGTGGTGTGGTGAGCCTGGAATGATCTTGGCGGAGGGGCTTGGAAAGCTTGGTCAAAGTAGTGCCAACATTTCATTGTTGTGTGACCTCTCCTTTCGCACAATTGACAGATGAACCTCGTGTCCTGTTCACCTGAAAATGTGAAACCATTTTCACAGCCTCTTCTAGAGGATGGATAACCCCCTCGACCATCGTTGAAGCCAAAAGAGGTGTTGTCCTCGACCACTGTTGTTAGAGCTGTGACCCCCAGCTCAGCCTCGACCGGATTGATTTCCTTTGTACGAGCAAAGTTGCAGGCGGGTTATCTTTAGAGGACCATTCAAGATATGTAGGAGAACTATCATCAGAAGGAGCAGGCTTGGAGCCGTCGACATAGCTTAAGAGTCGGGTGCCTTTAGGTAGGATGAAATATGCTTTTTTAGATGGGAATGTTTGTGTTTGTGAGTTTGATGGTGTTTAGGGCATTGAAGTTTGGGAGAGAAAGGGGTGAAGAATAAGAAGAAGAAGAATTTGGGAGAAGATCCATGGTGGTTGTTACAGCAGAGGAGAAAGAATGGAGACAGAATAGAGGCTGCAAAAGGAGGTGGTGGTGGTTGTCAGAGAAATAGAAAAAGAAGGTGGATCGGAGGCGTCTGTCGTTAGGCTTTGATGCCTTGATGAATAAGACAATTTTGATAGCGATGTTTATCAGAATTTCAATTCATTCCTCCTTGAATTTACATTGTGAGACATATGAATATGTGTGTGTGTGTGTGTAAATCACAGGATAGATATCACAAACTGTCATCCATATTGCTTCTTGAGGGCCAAGTCATGGGCTTCAAGACCTTGGGCTTTGATGGTTCAACAATTTGCTCTTCATTTGGTTCTGGACTACTTGGTCCACTAGTAAACAACCGACAAAAGCAGACAAATCTTAGAAGGCAAAGATTTAAAAAGTTACAGCTCTTCATCAAGAGCCTTCCAAAGAGATTAGGAGGTAGTGAAGTTTACCTCCTGTCTAGCAACATCATCAGACAACCTTAGTGTAACACCCACATTGTATCTCCTCTTTGATGATGTCACTTTGTGAGTAATGATGTGCATTAATAAGAGCTTCAGAGGCAAAGTTTTATAACAAGTTATAAATCTCATTGGAATTTTTGTCAAGTTTGAAATGACATGAGACCCAATCAAACATTGACTAAAGAGAATCTAAAATTTCTTAGACATTCAAGACATATTTAAGTTCAAGTTTGTAAATTATATAAAGAAATGGAAAGATACTATGTGTTTAAATATGCAAGATACTCTCCGTAAAATCTTACGAATGATTTTCAGCTTACTATTCCGATAAGATTGAAGTTAATTACCAACATTAAAGACAAATTATTTCCATTTGGGGGAATTAAAGTATGGTGGGAAATGACAGTGAGGATATGCTGTCCCTCCTCCTCCCTGTCCTTCTCACATAAATCCCCCTTTTCTATTTTTCTTTTTTTCCTTTTTAAATTTAATTATTTTACTTTTTTTTATATCTTGGGGATGGGGAGGCTAAGGCACGGGGCCCTGTCTCTTTGGGAACAGGTGATCCCAGCCGGGGAAATGAGTTTTGAGAAAAGGGACAAGTTGAGTAGATGGGCCATTACCTACAAATAGCCTATAAAGAGGGAAGAAGTGTAATTAAATTGTAAATCATTTGGATTTGCTTCCGATTTCATTTTATTTATAGATATACATGGGATATGTTTCAGGTGATGAGTAATAAGCTCATCCCTCCTTTGGCCTCCACGTACTACACATTATGTGTAACCAAACCATTGGTTCAATGATCCTACATATATGGAAATTGTGACTTGTTCGGAGCATCGAGTTGAATGCGGCACGCGCGCGCACACACACACACATATTTTATTAGGCAGTATAGGCTGATTTTATATGCATATATTTCATTGTCATATAATCATGTTTTATGGTTAATTGCACATTTTGCACTTTTAGTGGTGAAGTTCGGAAACTACGCTATTTTATTGGATTTATGCAGATTCGTAGTGTTGACATGGTTAGGAGCTTGGGAAGAGACCAAAGAGGATTTTCAAAGAGCATGGAACAAGGCAAGGAAGGGTTAGAAGACGAATTGGGAAGCTAAGGAGCACGAGAACAAGAGCGGAAACGAAGGAACATGGAGAAATCATCTCTTTAAGCTTCTGAGAACTTCGATTCAGCTTCCGGTATCTTCACGAGAGTTGTATTCCTTGAAAAGAGCTTTCTAACTCATATTCATATGTGTCAATCGAACGAACAACGACTCCAAAAAGTGCATTACAAGTTCAGTCTGTCGAAGCTGTAAGGAGCGGCGCCCGCCGTCTCGCTATTTCCGGATCTGCGCAACGCGGCCCAAATCTTATCTTTATGGAAACTCTATCTATCAACTCTAGGGTTTTGGCCAACGGCTTGAGGCCTTATATTAGACCTATTTTCATTAGTTATTCGGGGGATTAACATTCCAATTTACATCCACATTTCACTTTCAATTCATTAGGTTTTTATGTTTTATTTTCCATTAAAGAGAAGGAAGTTAGGTAAGCCATGCTTGGCTAATCTTCCGCCGTTTTCATCTACACTTTCGAGACTTGGTTGGTTGTTTATGAGTTTCTAATGAAGTAGTATTTCTCTCTTTAATGTCTTTCGATTTCCCTTGTGTATATTGATGATATTATTGTGATTCACGACCATAATACTATCTTGCTAGGTTTTTGTTCTTTCGTTATTGAATAAATTCCGTGGTAGCATGCTTAGGATTGTGAGAACCGTGTTTTGATCATGACTAAGTAGGGATTTTGACATATGTCTAAACAACGGTTACCGTGTTTACTTGGTGTTATTCATATGCCTTGATTCTTAGGAACTTATGCTATCTTTATGTTAAATCTATGTCCGTGCTTAGGTTACATAAAGGTCAATGTTGCATATAATGTTGATAAACCCATAAAGTCAATATTGCGTATACCTTGCTCTATAAACATTTTATGAAATATTGATTCAATCTGTAGGTTTCTCGAATGAATATATTTTACCCCAAGGGGTATTATAGGTTTGTGGCTTCTTAACGGTCATAACCGGAATCATGTTAAACAAACTTAAAAGTGGTAAAACGAGTATGTAAGTTATACAAGGTTTAATCACAGTAAGTGATACTAAATGTGTAGGCCATTTGATACCTAGTTAAGGGTGATGGTAGGTGTGTTTATCATTCAAAACATAGTAAGCGAGTGATACTTGATTGGTCCATGTAAAGTGATTGATAATCCTAGTTGTGTATATATTTTCCTTTTTAATTCAGAATATATTCGATATAGACGTATTCATATCAGTTTCTTCAACTATCCGTGACTATTCGAGTCTTGTGGTAGTCTTTGTAAATCTTGACTGTCAATCTAAATACATGTTTTATATAATTTACATCTGTGTAAATTATGTGTCCTTCTTTAAACTACTTGAATTCATACCATATTCCGCTCACTGGATTTATAGTTTAAAGCGGTATATTCTTTTCATTCGTGTCATCACTTTCTAGTTCTTCACCAAACTAACTATCCTATTTTGTTTTGGATGGCTGGGGTTCCTTGTCTGTATACAACACCTCAGCTTATAATTTGCAGGTTTAGAAGTCGAGTCTCAAAGAAGAAGTTAATGTAAGAGAAGCTGAGGACGTTTAATTTTATTTTAAAATTCATAGTAAAAAGTTGTATAAGATTTTGATTATTCATTTAAGAAAAATTTGTACAAGTTTGTAATCTTATTTTTTACCCTACTTCTAAAGGTCATATTAATAAAGTATAATTTGTTCTTCCGCTCATATATTATTTTAAATGTTTGTTATTGCTTGTATATGGGAGCATGGTTTCATGTCCTTATAAGCCTAAGGTAATTCCATGTTCTTGTAAAGTATAAGGGCTCACTGGCACTACAACACTTCCTTCTAGCTTTTACAGATGGGGGTGTTACAATTAGTACGATCTCCGAGTGAACCAGCATATTGAGCTTGAGATCTTAGATCTCATCCTTGGATCTAGTGGTTCCTATGATATCCTCAAGCTTGGGTGGATCATCACCACTTCCAAGTGTCATGGCTTTCTTTTTTTCTTCACTTTCTGTAGAAGTGATAGTTACACCAAAGGCTAAGTCTGGAAAAACAACTTTCCAACCCTTCTTGGTGATGAGAATTACTCTCTTCTTGACCTGCTGATTACATATTTAGTACCCTTTTTATTGCATCTTTTGACTTCATATTTCATTCGATTCCAAAAGAAATGGTTGAAAAATAATGCAAATTTTTGTAGAATGAGCTAACGTGCAAGAAATAGAGTATGCACAAGTTTTGGTCTAAATATGTAGGAATTAGAGTGAAATTGGAGTCAAAATGAAGAAACCAAGAACATCAGCAAAAGAAGATCACGGGTTGGACGCGAGTGTCGAGACAGACTCTGAGTGTCGAGACAGACCAAGAACATCAGCAAAAGAAGATCACTCGATATCGACGACCTGAGGTCGATATCGACAAAGACCCAAAAATCGAGTAGAGCTGAGCCCGTCGAGCAGAAACGAAGAGGTCGATTTCGACTAAATTGGTCGATATCAACTAGATTTCGACACGGTTTGGACGCGCTTTTTGAGAAACGGATTGCAAGTCTATCTATATAAGCCACGGTTTATCTTTTGTTTTAGATAAGATTATGTCTTAAGGGTAGTTTCCTTTTTACCCTAAGATTTCTATTAGTTATTTTAGATAGTTACTTAAATAAAAGATCTATCCTACTTGTTTGGATAGAGTTTAGATAGAAGATAGAAGATACTATCCTCGGATAGCAAGGATTAGTAGCCTATAAATAAAGCCCTAGGAGGCTGGTTTAGAGTCATTCAATCACACACACAATCAATAGAGATAGAGTTAGAGAGAAGTTTTAGGGTTTGGCGTTTGCGAGAGCCGACGTTGAGTTGTAAAGCTTCGAGAGTTTAAAGTTTAATGCAAGTTTCTTCTTTTCAATCAATGGAGTTTGTTGCGATGAAGAGCGAGTAGTCGTCCCACTTCTAGGGTCGGGGTGTGCCTTACGGTAGCCATGTAAGTGCGCTTATTCCATATTTGATTATGCGATATCTTCTTCTACCCCGCGCTCAATCCTTTATGCGAGTTTAGGATCGTTCCTTATTTACCTTATATGATGCTAAAGTGGATTATATATGTGAATTTGGATAGTAATTAGGTTTTGCCTGCGAAAGTTGACATAAACCCTAATTATGAAAAAGGTAGAAACAATTAGGTTTTTATGCGAAAGCCTCTATCTCCCTAATTGGTGTTGAGAAAAGTTTAATCTTTTATGAGAATTAGTCATAATACATGCATGGTTACCGTCGTGGTGAATCCCTATCCTAGAAGCCTTGTAGTTTATTGAATTGAAACCCAAAAATCTGTTGCTTTTTATTTCGTTTTCTTTATTTTCTGTTTTTTCTGCAAATCGACATCGACTGGAATTCTACTCGACATTGTCCACTTCTATCGATATCGACCACCCTCCATCGAGCACTTCTTCGTCGACAGTTTTCTGAGTCGACAGAGCTACTGACCCACTCGACATCGACCATTCCAGTCGATATCGAGTGCTTTTGTTGTTTTCTCTCTTCGTAGGTTTTCTCTTCAGATCGACGTCGTCACTAGGAATCGACTGCCCCTGTCGATATTGACGGCTCAACTCGATATCGAGGCTTCTGGTCGACTTGCGCTGAGTTCGCATAGACTATCCAGGCACCGCTGACTCGCCTCCTCGATCGATCCTGATTCCCTTCCACTACAACGGGAGGAAGTCTTGTAATTTATTTGCGTGGACTAGGATTCGGTGTGATATCTACTTGTAGTTATTAGACTTGATTTCCTCCTACGTCAAATTTTGGCGCCGTTGCCGGGGAGGCTATCAATCGCGCCTTGTTTAGTCTATCTCACTCTTTTTCCTAGTGTTTTCTTACAGGTGTATGCGACGCGCTGATCGCACGCCTGAATTCAAAGGAGTAGACGACCCTGAATGCTATCTCCATCTAAGGTCCCGAGCTCAAAGAATCATCGATCGAGGAGGCGAGTCAGCGGTGCCTAGATAGTCTATGCGAACTCAGCGCAAGTCGACCAGAAGCCTCGATATCGAGTTGAGCCGTAGATATAAGGAAGCAAGTTGAGGACTTCACAACTAGAGAGGCGGCACTTAAAGAGCATGCAGATAGGGAGGAGGATGCTAGGAGGCAAATAGAAGCCCAAATCAATGCCCTCCCTCAGAATGCCAAACAATACATGTACCATGTGCTCTCAATGCCTGATTCGACTATTCTTATCCCCCATTCTAATTTTGAGATTAAACCTAGTTTCTTAACTGAGATTAGGTGACTTCAATTTGAGGGGAAACCTAACGATTGTCCTCTTGAGCATATATCTTTATTCCTTGACTTGTGTGACACTATTGCTGATGGACAAAGCCTTGAATATGTAAAACTTAAGGCTTTTCGTTGGTCTCTCGCAGGAAAAGCTCTAGCATGGTTGGAGAGCCTAGCCCCCAAATCGCTCTGCACGTGGGATGAGGTCAAGGATGCCTTCCTCAATAAATTCTTCCCAGCATCAAAGACCGCGATGATACGCCAGAGGATCACCACTTTTAAACAAAAGCCAGGCGAGACATTGGCGCAGGCATGGGAGCGCTTTAAGGAGCTGCTGAGGTCTTGCCCTATGCATGGGCAACCACCCTACATCATCCAGGAGATCATCTACAACACCCTAGACATAGCAACTAAGGAGAGAATCAACACCTATACCTCCTATGGGTATCTTGAGCTCCTACCACAACAAGCTTGGGATACTATAGAGAGGTTGGTCGAATTTGACAACACCTATGGGACTCCTGTGGCCTCCGGCTCAAGGCCTGCCCCATCTATGCCACTCTATGAGCCCTCCAAAGAGATTAATCCCAACGTCAAAGATCAATTCATGCAAGATCAACTCAGGAGGTTTCAGAAGCAAGTCAAATTCCTCTCCGCCAACCAACCCTGCGCTGAATGTAGCTCCGTAAGGCATATCACCACTGATTGCCCCCACACGGAGCAAGTACAACTAGCTTAAACCCACCAGAAGGCGCGCTATATGAGGAATCCAAATTGCCATGGGTACCAAAACTAGGTAAATCAACCACCCCAATATAACCCCAGGGATCCTCCATCATACAGAGCACCTGGCCATCCCGACAGAGAAAAGAGGGATGATCTACAACTCATCTTGGACGAGATGAGGCAGAATCAAGCCAAGAGTGATCAATCCAACAATGTCATCCAAACATCCTTACATGGCATTAACTCTAGGCTTAGCGAGATAGATACATGGAGGAAAGGTGTTGAGACCCAACTGGGTCAATTGGCGGCACAAATTCCACGACAACTCGGAGGGCTCCCTGGTCAACCACAGGCCAATCCAAAGGGGCTACCATCAGGCCACATTGCCGCAGTTCGTCTAAGGAATGGCAAAGAGCTACCAATGAACGTCAGAGAAGCTCAGGAAAGTCCTGGAGAGCCAGTCGATATCGACCACCCCCAGTCGATATCGACTAAGCCACTCGATGTCGACCCATCTGTCGATATCGACCCTGTCTAGACGAACCCGACATCGACCACTACAGTCAATATCGACACCCCACCAGTCGATATCGACCCTTCATCAGCACCACCTCGGGCCATTCCCGCTCCACCAAAGAAAAAGCCATTACCCTACCCCTCCAAATCATTAAAGGATCCAGCGGACGCGAATTTTCAACGGTTTGTGAAGGTTCTCCAAGGCCTTAATGTCACCATTCCATTCATGGAGGCCCTTTATGAGATGCCCTCATACGTCCGTTTCCTTAAGGATATATTGAGCAAGAAGCGATCAATTGCTGAGATCGCTAAGGAGTGCAGCAAGGTGGACTTCCCAGAGAAGAGGAGTGATCCTGGTAGATTCGCCATCACCATTGGGCTTGGCCAACATCGCTACAAGGCCCTGTGTGACCTAGGGGCTAGTGTCAGCCTTATGCCTTTGTCCATATGGTCAAAGGTCAACATTGGAGCCTTGGATCCGGTTGATATGAAATTGTACATGGCTGATAATAATTTTGTAATGCCCATAGGCATCATTGATGACGTCCCAGTCAAGGTGGGTATGTTCTTTGTACCCACTGATTTTATTGTGCTTGATATGGCAGAGGATCCTACTTGCCCAATCATCTTATGGCGGCCGTTCTTAGCTACGGTCGATGCCAATATCAGCGTGCAAAAGGGACTCTTGTCATTCACCATTGGCAATGAGGTCATCGAATTCTCCTTTAACCCTACAATGAAGGAGGTACAACAAATTGAGGTCAAGGCGATGCATATGGGGAGAGTAATCCCTTGCGATGAATCAACAGAGAGAGCCTTGACCAACGAGGAGTTAGAGGAGAGGGCCATGGAGGCCCAAATGGAGGAGCTTTTAGAGATTTGGCACCAAGCCGACGACGGAGGAGAGCTAGACAGAGAACTCGAAATCGACACCACCCAGTCGATATCGAGTGAACATGAGCCAAATCAACTGCCAGAGGCTAAGTATGGGGTCGACACAGCACCCGGAATTGACCAGGGCCAATCGATATCGACTGGGCCCAATCGACATCGACTCCCCCTACTCGACCTGCCTCCATCGACTAAGAAGCAGAAGGTCGATATCGACCAATCCACTTGATATCGACCTGCCCCTGAGAGCAATACGGACTTCGAGGTAAATCCAGGTAAGATTCCTCCACCCTTAGAGATAAATTCGAATATCCCTTTAAAGCGAGTATCTTTGTTTGTATGCCTGACTAACATGATAGGTAAGCCCATAAAAGAATACAAAGGCAGGCGACAAGGTGCTTATTGAGCAATGCAACGTCCTGGGATACAGAAGAAATGATGGAAGGAAGAGGTCAATCATGACGATCTATAAAGTCTATCCAGGAAGGTTGGAGCTTAAAGACAAGAAAGGGACGTTGTTCAAAGTAGAGCTTGAAAGCCCTGAACAGGACATAAGAGCGATATGGTCCCTACATGTGCCACCTTGGATAGAAGCGCGGAAGAAGTCGGCCTAGCGACTATAAAGTCTAGAGCTTGTACATAAAACCTTTTAAATTTCTGCATGGATAGTTTTAGGATTCAAAGTTTGAATTTTTAGGATTTGAAGACTTTGGATATACTGTGGTTTTATCTATTATGCACTAACGATTTCAGGAATGACGAGGAAGAAAAGAAGCTTCTGCAGAACTACTCGAAATCAACTAAACTAGTCGAAATCGACTAACTGGATCAAGCCATCTCCTGGAGTCGACATCGATGACTAAGGAGCGAAAAGGAGTAGTCGATATCGACCAACATAGTCGATATCGTCCAAAATCTGGCGGCCCTCGACTTCACCTTCTTCCTCGACTTCGACAGATGCAATCGACATCGACCACTGTACTCGACATCGACTTTTGGCATCAACCTGACCTGAAATCGACCTAAATCCGCAGGTTGCGCTGTGAGTTTCTCTCTACCCTTGTTCTTTTTTTAACGCAGTGAGGACACTGTATATTTTAAGTATTGGGGTGGGGTAGAAACATGTCTTATGGTCACAACTTGGTTTTCTTCTTCGCATTGCATTCATGTTTAAGCTTATGTTCTTAGTTTTTACTTTCATAAAAATAAAAAGAATCCAAAAAAAAATAGAAAATGTCAAAAATACAAAAAAATGCATATTTACTTCTTAAGTTTGTTTTTAAACCCTACTTAGATGTCCTATGATGAAAACTCAATAGCTGACTTGATCATGTAAATCCTATGGCATATTTGGTTAGTTTAGCCTGAGTCCTTAAAATGGTTTTTATGTAGATTGCGAACTTGTGATGAAATTGAGCACATATGATCCTAGGCTAAAAAGCAAATCCAACAAAAATTGTCCTAGTGAGAATTTTGGCCTATAGGGAGAACATCAAAAATCCCTCCGCTTTCTTGAGTCTATTTACTCTTCCTATGCATCTCTAAATGTTGTGATAGTTATTCAAAACCAATACTTATATACGTTTATGTTTACGAGAATTAAATGATGAAGGCATCTTTTAAGCTATTTTTATCCTCTCTTTACCTACCCTGCATTATCCCTGCTTGAAGCCAGAATATTAGCCTGAGCCTGATATTGCAAACTCCACAAAATTATCCCCAACCGAATTGAGTCTGACCCATATTTGAGAATTGAGATTTAGATTGGTTAGAATAATGTATTGTGGAAAGAAAAGTGCATATTGTCTAGTTTTGAGCAAAAGAAATATTGGGTATGTATATATTTGCATCTTGTCATACTTTGTAAAAGGATTTTGGCTCACCATACAAATGCTCATTTTCATTTTTATTTATTAATTTTCATTCAAAAAAAATCGATATATATTAGGGGTGGGCGCGGGACGGGACGGGACGGGATGAGGGTCGTCCCGCGTCCCGTCCCACGTAATTTTTACGGGACGGGACCGGGACGGGATTCTCTACTTTTTTTTCAATCCCGCGCGGGCCTTGTCCCTCACGGGACGGGACGGGACCGGGACGGGACGGGCCTTGTCCCTCGAATAAATAACATTATAAAAAATTAAAATTCTTATACATAAATTTATAATATTTTACGATTTTTCTTATATATACACACTGAACACATTATACATATAATTACACAATATATATATATATATATATATACACAAACAAACAAAGAATATTGTATACACACTTCACAAAAGTGTGTATATATACATAATATACAAGGTTATACAAATTAGTATGTATATATAGACACTGTAAGTGTGTGTATATATACACTGTTTTTTTAGGTAAGGTATATACACTGTAAATGGGTATATATGTGTATATATATACACTGTAAATAAATATATATATATATATATATATATATATATATATATATATATATATATATGCAGGACGAGACGGGATTTGCGGGATAAGGAGTCCTCGTCCCGCGTCCCGTCCCGCATAATTTTTACGGGACGGGATTTATTTTTTTTTCAAATCCCACCGGGATCGGGACGGGCCCGGAATTTGCGGGGTTTGTGCTCACCCCTAATATATATATATATATACATATATATATACATATATATATATGTTGTGTATGAGCCAAATCATTCCTTAGTTCTTTATTTATCTTTTATACAAGGTCTATATTTTTTAGAGCATATTAGGGTTTGAAAGAATGTTGATAAGCATTATGAAAAAGAAGTTTGGATGAGCATGATTGTAGAGATATGGTTTGGATATAGTAGTGATAAAGTTTAGGAGTCTTGATTCCCGAATTTTATAAGCACCACATAGCCAAATAATTCCATACCCTTTATTTCTTACCAAACCCCATTACAACCCCGCAGAATGGAGTCTTCTTTGAAGTCTTCCATTGAGCGAAAGTCCTCCTGATGGTTCTTATTGCATTTTCATAATTGGTTGCGAAGTGGATTCTTATAAATTGCAATGTTTATGAGAGTGTATATGAAATTGAGTTGAGCGTTGATCTTCATAGCCTAAACACATGAGAGTTGATTGCAAACGCATTATCCCTGTGAGGTCGGATCAAAATTGCAAATGCATATGGATCGCTCAAATATGTGTTATGACGTTAAATTCACTTGCTTTGCTTTGCTACCACTTATGATGTTGCTTTTGACAAGGGCGAAAACTTGAAGGGTGTGTTGTAGGTGTTGGTTATTGCTTGGTTATTGCTTGAGGACAAGCAAGTCTAAGTATGGGGTGTTTTGATGTACATATTTAGTACCCTTTTTATTGCATCTTTTGACTTCATATTTAATTCAATTCCAAAAGAAAAGGTTGAAAAATAATGCAAATTTGTGTAGAATGAGCTAACGTGTAAGAAATAGAGTCTGCACAAGTTTTGGTCTAAATATGTAGGAATTGGAGCGAAATTGGAGTCAAAACGAAGAAACCAAGAACATCAGCAAAAGAAGATCACGGGTTGGACGCGAGTGTCGAGACATACTCTGAGTGTCGAGACAGACCAAGAACATCAGCAAAAGAAGATCACTCGATATCGACGACCTGAGGTCGATATCGACAAAGACCCAGAAATCGAGTAAAGCTGAGCCCGTCGAGTAGAAACGAAGAGGTCAATTTCGACTGAACTGGTCGATATCAACTAGATTTCGACACGGTTTGGACGCGCTTTTCGAGACACAGATTGCAAGTCTATCTATATAAGCCACGGTTTATCTTTTGTTTTAGATAAGATTATGTATTAAGGGTAGTTTCCTTTTTACCCTAAGATTTCTATTAGTTATTTTAGATAGTTACTTAAATAAAAGATATATCCTACTTGTTTGGATAGAGTTTAGATTGAAGATAGAAGATACTATCCTTGGATAGCGAGGATTAGTAGCCTATAAATAAATCCCTAGGGGGCTGGTTTAGAGTCATTCAATCACACACACAATCAATAGAGATAGAGTTAGAGAGAAGTTTTAGGGTTTGGCGTTTGCGAGAGCCGAAGTTGAGTTGTAAAGCTCCGGGAGTTTAAAGTTTAATGCAAGTTTCTTCTTTTCAATTAATGGAGTTTGTTGCGATGAAGAGCGAGTAGTCGTCCCACTTCTAGGGTCGAGGTGAGTCCGATGGTAGCCATGTAAGTGCGCTTATTTCATATATGATTATGCGATATCTTCTTCTACCCCGCGCTCAATCCTTTATTCGAGTTTAGGATCATTCCTTATTTACCTTATATGAAGCGAAAGTGGATTATATATGTGAATTTGGATAGTAATTAGGTTTTGCCTGCGAAATTTGACATAAACCCTGATTATGAAAAAGGTAGAAACAATTAGGTTTTTATGCGAAAGCCTCTATCTCCCTAATTGGTGTTGAGAAAAGTTTAATCTTTTATGAGAATTAATCATAATACATGCATGGTTACCGTCGTGGTGAATCCCTATCCTAGAAGCCTTGTAGTTTATTGAATTAAAACCCAAAAATCTGTTGATTTTTATTTCGTTTTCTTTATTTTCTGTTTTTCTGCAAATCGACATCGACTGGAATTCTACGCGATATTGACCACCCTGCATCGAGCACTTCTTCGTCGACAGAGCTACTGACCCACTCGACATCGACCATTCCAGTCGATATCGATCGAGTGCTTCTGTTGTTTTCTCTCTTCGCAGGTTTTCTCTCCAAATCGACGTCGTCACTAGGAATCGGCTGTCCCTGTCGATATCGACTGCTCAACTCGATATAGAGGCTTCTGGTCGACTTGCGCTGAGTTCGCATAGACTATCTAGGCATCGCTGACTCGCCTCCTCATGGATCGATCCTAAGTACCTTCCACTACAACAGGAGGAAGTCTTGTAATTTATTTGCGTGGACTAGGATTCGGTTTGATATCTACTTGTATTTATTGGACTTGATTTCCTCCTACGTCACCTGCCACATGGAAAACTCCATCGTTCCATCAAACGACTTAATCTTAAAAGTGTTGTCTCCCATTGTCCTTGAAAAACAGTCTGTTAGTTCAAGATTCAACAAAAACCAGAGCAAATCCTACTCCGCAGAGCCTCGGATGGGAGACTCAATCCACTAAATCGAAGTTTAAAACAAGAACTCGCTTTACAAACACACAATTAACATCAAACCAAAATAAAAAAAACCCTTTCTATAAACATAAGCGTGCAAGAACGAAGAGAAAACACAAGAACAAAAACGAGATTGGAGATAAGAACCCCCCCTGAAGCTAGATATGAGCTTCCTCTGTGAAGCTAACTCTATATCTAGAAGAACGAAGTCAGGGCGTGTTGAGGATGACTGTCTCGAAGCTAAATCGCCTTTGTTCTCTTCTTCTTCTTCTTCTTCTTCTTCTTCTTCTTCTTCTTCTTCTTCTTCTTCTTCCTCTCTCTCTCTCTCTCAAATCTAGGGTTTCTTACCATCGAGCTCGAATGAGGTGCACTGTACCTTTAGGGTTTCTTCCTTATATAGGCAAGCCATAATCGAAACAACGCATTTTGCCACAAGGGAGTTGAGCAGTCAAAGCAAGCTTCGATCCAACCAACCTTTCTTTGGCCCAAAATTTTCCAAATAAGCCCAATATCAACAATAGGCTCACAAACAATATCTCAAGTTTTATACTTATACCATCTGAGCTAGCATGAGGTGACCCATCCAACCTGACTCGAGCCAGGGGTTGATCACTCACAAGCTAGGGTAGGGTCATGGTGTGGTGCTAGTGTATGTGTATGTGTGTCATACACGAGCTTGTTTAAGAGTTTACAAGATTACAAGGATTTTTACAAAAATGATTTTGTGAGAAACAAACATTCTTTTGCACATCATAGAGATCCCTCTAGACTGAAAATAATCTAGTAGTAGAAGGAAAAGCAACCATGCCATCTTAATACAAAATACTACAAGGAACACCAATCTAACGCCCCCTAGTTCGAAAGTCAAAACGATGAAAAAATTATGTATTTTTTTGTATTTTTTTACTAATTTTGGGACTAATAGAGTAAAAAATGATTAATTATAAACACAACTTATCTTAGTTGATAAGGCTACCCCCACGACTCTTGTCGCTGAGAATTTGAACCTACAAGAAAGGTCGCACCTCACAACCATGTCACAACTTTTACCATGTCTATGATGCGGAATATGATTTTCCATCTTTTAGTTAGGTTTTAGGATATTATTTTTGGCCAACTTTTTTAGGCCTATTTAAGGACATCTTAGCTAGGGCTAGTTTCAAGGCATCTAATTCTGAATCTAATTCATCATCTTCTAACACAATGAGTTTTAATAATTGAGAGAATTCTACAAGAGAGCCTCCATGACAATTGAGTGCTAAACTCTTTCTTTTTATTTATAGATTGAAGCTCTAGGTTGTTAAAATTGTGAAATTTTTATCTTATTATATTCCTATTGCTTCGTTTTGTCTATCCTTGCACTTATTGCTTGAATGTTTGTGATCCTTGCCTATTTGGCCGACTTGTTAGAATTATACTTATTCAATTGCTAGGGTTTTGTAGACTCTTCATATTGAACCTTAACTCGTAACCCGTTAGGACTCTTAGGAATAATTGGAGGGAAATAATGACATGTTAAATATCGGTTGTTGATAGGCAATTGCATTTTTCTTGGTTAATCTCTAATCTTAATGTTTTTGCGAGGTTAAATCTTGACCTTGTTAGGGTTGTCTAGGAATAAGGGTTAGTATGACTAGTAGATCTAGTAATTTATATAAGATTGTGACGAGAACAAGAATAGGATGAAAAAAGTACTTGGTGAAGAAGAATCAATGATTTATCAAACTAAAGTAGAAATTTTTAGTTGAAACTAATTCCCTCAATTGTTATTTCTCAACTAACTTATTTATATTCTCTTTTCTAAACTTTAATCCACCAAAACCCATCTGTTTATGCTAATTGATAAATATACTCGATTTAGGAATACTTGATTCTTTGTGGAATCGACCTCGTAGTTACTTATTATACTAATTTGTAGGTTTGAGTTTACTTTAATTTTGATAGGAATTTCCTTTTACTAAATAGATCAATATGCAGCTGTATATATAGATCTTAAACACCTAATGAAGATCATGGAAAATAAAGTATATAGTGAAAACAACATCCTATATGAAGACCAAAACCATACCAACAAATTGAAACAATCAAGTATCGAATGATAGAGGATTTTATCGATGAATAACAAAAAAAATCTTGAATCAAAGATTCGAAATAGATCAAGATTTATTCGATCTAGTTGAAGCATCCAAAGAAATCAACCAACATTCCTAGAATAGATATAGACCTAAACTATCATATAGATAAGCATGTAATCGATTAAAAAGAGTATTTTAAAGGGCAGAGCAAACGCAATAAAATGGAGAAAACAAACATTGACATTAATCTAGATTAATAGAGAAAAAAATGACACTAATAACATTTTATAAGATTGAAAAAAAACTAAAATCAAAGACAAGAAAATATAATATGGATCGAAGTAGGTAAAACTCTTTTCGTCCTATCTTCATATGTGAGATTACATGGTTATATATAGATCTAAGGATAAGAAGTGAATACATAAATATAAGTATAATCATGGTGGGAGTTTGAAAAGGTGAAAATTTTGGGAATTGAAGGGGCTAGGAGGTGAGCAATTCACATATTAATATTACAAAAAAAATAAAGAAGTCGGTGGTAATGCTCTTACTAAGTCAATTTACCCAAACAAATGGTAAAAAAAAACTCTACAATTTTTTTTGAGGATAATCATAATTTCACCAATTCCTCCTCTCTCGCACTTTTCTCCGCCTTTTCTCTTCAAGGAAGGATTTGTGCTCCCCCACTCATTTTTGTCTCCTTTGTCCCCTCTCTCGCTCTCACACACACAAAACACACACTTTTTCTCTATGCCCACCCCTCTTTGTTTGCCGACCAGTACTCCAGCCATTGCAACAACACACAATCTTATTATTCAATCTATATGGTGATAGAAGAATAAACCTAACTTTGTGTATTCTTTCTTTTGTACGATATAAGAAAATTGTATTTAATTTAGAGCTTGCGTAAAGGGCAGGAGGTGAATTTGATAAAAAAAAAAAGAAAAGGAGGAATTTGGATCTTCATTTATAGCTCGACAGATCTGGTAATTTCGAAATACTATTCTGATATCATTAAAGCAATACACAAGCGAAAATACATTATGATGAATTAGTTCTCTCTCATTCTCTTTTTCCTCTTCTTAATTTGGCTTATGTTTTTCTTTTATTGTTATTGTATTATTGATCAATTGTGTGAGTTGTTCATGGATTTGAAACAACTTAATTTTAAGTGTAACCTATGATACTCGAATATGACTCTTTGGTCATGGTATCACGTATCGAATATAGTTGGATTCGTGGATACGACCCAATACCACTTGGATTCGCATATCCAAGTGTTCGATACGGTCAATGTATCATTGACCACACAAAAACGACTGGTTGTTGCTATATGCAACGAGCACATATGCTATATGCAAACAGAGGTACGAATCCTAGATCCACTTGAAACACAGTCTAGCATGTGTCTAACATTAAATGTGTATGATATCTAAAAAGCTAGAAACAAATCCCGCATTTGCTTGTGCAATTCAAAGAAAAAAAAGCTAAGAACGAATCCATGATCCATTCATGTTAAAAGTTAAAAAACAAAATAAAGTTGATTTTTTTAAAAAGAAAATAAGAACAATGGGCAGACATATGATCCATCCGTGTATACATTTTTTTTTAATTTTGAACTTGTATTTTTTTTCCAAAATAATCATGTGAAAAAATCAAGGATCTGTTACACGCATTAAAAGAATCAAAGATCCATTATACATATTAAACGGATCAAGGATCCATTTGTAATAATTTTTGTAATATCAAACGCATTTAATGCTATACACGTGTTATGTTTAAGTTCAAACGGATGTGAAAAAATCAAGGATCTGTTCCACATATTAAAAGAATCAAAGATCCATTATACATATTAAACAGATTAAGGATCCATTTGTAATAATTTTTGTAATATCAGACGCATTAATGCTATACACGTGTTATGTTTAAGTTCAAACGGATCTAAGATATATTTATGTGAGTCTATATAGCACGTGTTCTCGGTGTATATAAGCTTGCCTAAAGGATTTTGGATACGGATCGATTTTCGTATCGGATAATCCGATATGCGGTTTATTAATATTTTATTAAAATAAAACTTATTAAAAAAACCTAAATCATGGCACCCCTCTCAATTGCTCTCTCTCCCCTCTCGCCCGACCTCAGAACGAGCGATTGAGCCAGCCTTCATCATCACCTCGCTCGCTGTCAGTTGCCACCGCCCACCGCCGGAGACAACCACCTACCGGCCGATCGGAGACGGCCACCTGAAATCTGAGCCGAGGTTTGCCTCTCCTTTCTTGTTCTTCTCGCGCTTCGTTTCTCTGTGGTTCGCTAGTTCAGATCTAAAATTATGCAATTTTGGATCTGATAGATCGACTATTGGCTGGCTGGTTTCCTGCCACCGCCCATCGGAGACGACCACAGCTTGTCTTCACTGGCCCGGTCACCAACTGAGGTTCGTCTCTCCAGTCTCCTTTATTTTTCTTCTCTCGCACTGGCTGTGGCTGGTTTCTCAAATTCTCAGGTTGTGAAATTATCGATCTTCTCACATTATGTCTACTTCTAAATCTAATTCGTCCATCAATGCTGAAAGTAGTGCTGCTAGTGCTAGGATTCACTGAGAATATAGCTCGTCTTTGGAGATTTGTTGAAATAGTTGAAAAGGGGAAAGGTGATGGTAATGCTGCTTGGTGGTGTAAACAGTAGTGCTCTTGCTTTATGTTGTTGAACTTACTTTATGTTGTTGTTGTTGAACTTGCTTGATCATGTTTCTCTTTTGAACTTTGATAGTTTTAATGTAGTTTCCTTTATATATGTTTTGATAATATATATCTATTATTTATGCTTAGACCTTTAAAACAACATATAATTCATATTGCTACATCCTTGCTGGATCGTATCCTAAATTTTTTAGATTACCGTATCCTTGTATCCCTATCCTATCTTATAGGGTGTTACTAGTCTCAATTTCTACCGGTTTATGAAGCTTGCTTTGAAATTGTCTTGTTTTTTGAGCCAGACTAGGGTTATATGAACCGACAAATTTTCAATTTTCTCATTCCTGATGCATATTTATAAGTGTTTTTTTTTCTAGTTATGATATTGGCATTAGTCATTGGCTGGCTAGTGGATTTTCGTCTCAGTTTCCATCGAGCACCTGTCCACATTTTATTCAGTCGTTATGATGTTTGTACTTAAGCCTGCTATTAGCGTGGTCCCGTGACTAATCAATGGCTAGACTGGATGGTGGTGTTAGGGTGGAAAGAAGGGGAGGGAGGGGGGTCTGTACCCAGTGTCTTTTGATCTGTAATGTATTACCTTAACTATGCATTTTGCAAGAGGGATCTTTAGGGTCCGCTTGAACTTCAAAAGCTTACTCAAACCTGGCAGCTTTGTAGCCACCAGTTTAAGGAATGGAGTTTTGCTAGTTCAGGACTTCACTTTTTGTTTATGCTAATTTGACCTAATTCCTCCTTGCAGAACCGAATTTGTGCAAAAGGTCTGGGAACGTGAGCTTTTGAAGAGATTGTAGTAGGGTTTGATCTTGTGAACAGCCAGCTTTTGAAATAAGAGTGAAAAATGAGGCAAGAAGACAAGGGGCTAGCATTGATTTGCGAGGAATGAGGGACTTTTAAATTTTTGGTACACAGTCTTCTTTGGAGAAGAGGTTTTGAATGCTCAAATCCTCTAGGATATCTGATTCAATCCTGCAGTGTGCTTATTGGCATGGTCCTGGTGACGAGCCTCTACTTCATGCAGGGAAGCTCAAGTATGCGGTGCAGTGACAACATTCTAGGATTAACTTCTTTGGCTGTTACTGTTTACATTCCTCTCTTTATATGCAATAACTTTCTCCCGTATTTTTCGAGAGCAAGGCAAGACGAATATCCACCAACATCCTGACTACTACTAGGTGAGTAACACCAGAGGAAATCTTGGTAAATATTAGAATGAAAGCTTTGATTTTGTGTGTGCTTATATCCCAAACCTGACATAAAAAGATTAAAAACTGCATGTAGGTGCTAGAGATTTAAATTTAGAACTTCATTTTGAATGTTTTCCACCATAATTTATAATCTTATAGAATGAGAATGATAACCAACTGCACATGAAATGTGGGTGAATATTGATCATTTTATAGCAACGAGCATTTGTTTTCTTTCCATTCAATTGCAAAATATGCTTTAAATCATGCAAGTGTTCATAAACATATTTGGAAAAAGGAAGTAAAAACAGGAGATTAAAATTGCTAATGGATAAGGGCTTCTGTTTTATCTTGTTGATTGAGCAATGTCTTTTTTTTTTTTTTAATGTAAGGGAAGAAAACAATTCCTCTTGAAGACATTAAGTATTTGGGGCTATTTGACTTTGCTGGCTCTTCATCCCCCGATCATCAGTCTCCAGTGGTTTACAAGTACCACCAAGTGGGTGGTATCTCTGGTAGCATGGAGCAACAGAGCCATGAAAAGACCTTCGAACTTTCTACAGCTTCATCTCGCGGACATGACAACTTGAACAGGTCTCAGGGACTTTACCGTAAGAGTGGGCAGTTAGAGGATAATGATTTCCGAGACCAAAGTCCACGGTTAATCTATATTGACGATCCAAGGAAAACTAATGAAAAGTATGAGTTCGCAAGCAATGAGATCCGAACTAGCAAGTATACCTTGATAACTTTCTTGCCTAAGAATCTTTTTATTCAGTTTCATCGAGTTGCTTATCTGTATTTCTTGGCTATAGCTGCACTCAATCAGCTTCCTCCTCTTGCTGTTTTTGGTAGAACTGTATCACTCTTTCCCCTACTTTTCGTTCTCTTTGTCACTGCGGTAAAAGATGGATATGAGGATTGGCGGAGACATAGGTCAGACAAAAAGGAGAATAATAGGGAAGCTTCAGTATTCCAATCTGGTCGCTTCCAACCCAAAACGTGGAAAAAAATTCAAGCTGGTGAGGTTGTTAAGATTTTTGCTAACGAGACCATTCCATGTGACATTGTCTTGTTAGGCACCAGTGATCCTAGTGGAATTGCATACATTCTTACTATGAATTTGGACGGGGAGTCTAATTTGAAGACCAGATATGCTAGGCAAGAAACAGCTTCAGTTGTGGCAGAAGGTGCTGGTGTTTCAGGGCTCATCAGATGTGAGCAACCCAACAGGAATATCTATGAGTTCACTGCCAACATGGATTTCCAAGGGCATAAGTTCTCCCTCAGTCAATCTAATATCATCCTACGTGGCTGTCAACTGAAAAACACGGAATGGGTGGTAGGTGTGGTCGTTTATACTGGCCAGGAAACAAAAGCAATGCTGAATAGTGCAGCTTCAGCTGCTAAAAGAAGTAAGTTGGAGGGTTACATGAACAGGGAAACACTGTGGTTATCTATTTTTCTTCTTGTCATGTGCTCAGTGGTTGCTCTAGGGATGGGCCTATGGCTTGGACACCACAAGGGCGAGCTTGATACATTGCCTTATTACCGGAAATTATATTTCACAAATGGGAGAAATAATAAGAAGAAATACAAATATTATGGTATCGGTATGGAGACTTTCATTGCATTTTTGAGTTCCATTATTGTTTTTCAGATAATGATACCAATATCTCTCTATATTACGATGGAGTTGGTTCGATTGGGACAGTCATACTTCATGATTGGAGATAAGCACATGTATGACAGTGGTAGCAATTCAAGGTTTCAGTGCAGATCTCTGAACATAAATGAGGATTTAGGTCAGATAAGGTATATTTTTTCAGACAAGACAGGGACACTTACACAAAACAAAATGGAATTTAAATTGGCTAGCATATATGGCAAAAACTATGGGCCCACATCCACAACTGATCCCTTGATTGATGGGAGTGTCCCAGGTAACTTCTCCTTCTTTGATTTGCATTTTATTCTTGAGGAGATATTGGTTTAAAAAATGAATTTCAGTTGCAATTTCTTGTTAACTTGCATAATTTGATTCCTTCCATTACCTGGGTACTTTCACTTGTTTTACTTTTTTTTTTCCTTTTTTTTTTGGAAAAGGCAAATGTTGTGTTACTAATATTGTGGGTACTTGTTTTACTTCTATCTATGATGTCTTTCTGCTTAAAACGATAGACTTTCATATGGTTTTCTTCTTGGATATTTCATAGTGATCCCTGATATCTTTTCGCCCAACAAATGCTTTTTTTTATGTTCACTTTAGATTGTTCTTATAGAAGGGGAACATTTGGTTAATTAAGAAATAAAATAGCCCATAAGATGTTTAGATTATTAGACTTATGTCAAATTTGGGTGATAACATCCAATTTTATTTCCATATGTGGGAGGGAAATGTTCCAATGGATAAAGGGAACTAAAGCCTAAATATCATAGAACTTAAGGCAAATTTGGAAGGTCACAAATGTGGAAAACATTGCCTACTCCCTTTTATTTTCCATTTTCCTTGTCCTACTACTAAATATTGATCACATTATAATTGTCGTTTTTCTTACTTCATCTCTTGTGCCTTTCAGTTGTCTAATATTTTTGTGCCGCCACTTCTTGCATAGTCTCACAGATATAGTTTTTATAAAGATAACTCTAGATGATGGTGCATGTTCTTTTCTTTGCTAAATTATGGGTAATTTAAGCGGGAAGTAATGGATATGTTACAGAGGGTCTACATTAGCTCAGTTCGTAATGCATTTAAGACCTGATTGACAATTCAAATTTGAGCCAAAGCATTTCTCTGTAATAAATTTCCCTTTCAATGAAAATTCTGAATGATCTTTACGCAGAAGAGACTCAAGAAGCTGCTATCCTTTGGCAGAGACCAAAGCTGAAAGCTGAAAGTGGCATTGACTTTGAACTTTTGGATTTGTTGCATAAAGACATGAAAGATGATGAACGCGTTGCTGCACATGAGTTTTTTCTTACACTGGCAGCATGTAATACTGTAATCCCTATGTACGTGCAACGCACATCCAATGGCTTTCAGGGGAGTGATTCGAGAGAAAATATTGAAGCAATTGATTACCAGGGGGAATCTCCTGATGAACAAGCACTAGTTACTGCTGCTTCTGCTTATGGGTATACCCTTTCTGAGCGTACTTCTGGGCACATTGTAATAGATGTTAATGGAGAGAAGCTAAGGTAAGAGGGTTAGGTCATAAAATCATTGTGGTCTTGATGTTCTGCTGGTTTTCTCATTCACTAGCTACTACATTTGCACCTTGTTGCTTCTATGAAGTACACCTTATAATGGTTTCTTTGCAATTTTTTTGTAGGTTGGATGTGTTAGGTCTTCATGAGTTTGATAGTATGCGTAAACGGATGTCTGTTGTGATAAGATTTCCTGACAATTCTGTTAAGGTTTTGGTCAAAGGTGCAGACACTTCAATGTTGAGCATCTTAGCCAGAGGTTCTGAGAGAGATGATTATCTTAGAATGGCAACACAGGGCCATATTACTCAGTATTCATCATGTGGCTTGCGTACACTTGTTGTTGCTGCACGTGATCTTACAGATTTAGAGCTTGAAGAGTGGCAGCACAGGTACGAGGATGCTAGTACATCATTGACTGAAAGATCTGCTAAGTTACGTCAAACTGCAGCCCTTGTAGAGTGCAATTTGAAGCTACTGGGAGCGACTGGAGTAGAAGACAAACTGCAAGATGGAGTACCTGAAGCTATTGAGTCCCTGCGGCAGGCTGGTATAAAAGTTTGGGTTTTGACAGGAGATAAACAGGAAACGGCAATCTCTATTGGTCTTTCCTGCAAACTCTTGACTGTTGATATGCAGCAGATTGTCATAAATGGGACATCAGAGGCTGAATGCAAGCTTCTTTTGGCTGAGGCCAAGAACAAGTATTGTGTGAGATCATCTGGTTTCAGAGATCAGAATCTGAAACGAAAGAAGGATGATGCCACTGATTACCTTGAGATTTCTAATGATCTGAAGACTGTAAATGACGATGGGATTTTATATGACTCATTAGCACTGATTATCGATGGGAATAGTCTTGTCTACATCTTGGAGAAAGATCTGGAGTCAGAGGCATGGATTCGTCTCTTCTTTATAGTCAACATAAATACTGTTTAGAAATATCGCGTTTGGATGTGGTGATGAGTTATTTTCATTTTATCTATGCTTCACGTCATAGTTAATATTTCAACAAGCAGCAACTTCTTTATTTAGTCTAGGTTATTGTATGTGATTTGCTTCTGTTTGTATTTGTTCCTTTGTTGCTGATTTTGATTTATTTTGGCAGTTATTTGACCTTGCGATTTGCTGCAAGGTTGTGCTTTGCTGCCGTGTTGCACCCTTGCAAAAGGCTGGTATTGTTGATCTAATCAAGAGCAGAACAGATGATTTGACTCTGGCTGTTGGTGATGGTGAGTTCATTGTTGGTCAATGTTTAGACGTTCATGTTTCTGCCTTCTTTCAGTTCTATGTCATCTTATGTTTGTAGCTACAGACCCATACTTCTTGTTTATTTCTTTTGCATGTATAATAGTATATTAATGCTCCAAAATTCTGTGCCAGGTGCTAATGATGTTTCAATGATCCAAATGGCGGATGTTGGTGTTGGGATCTGTGGTCAAGAAGGGCGTCAGGCAGTGATGGCATCTGACTTTGCTATGGGGCAGTTCAGATTTTTGAAAAGATTACTTCTAGTTCATGGCCACTGGAATTATCAGCGTATCGGCTATTTAGTGCTCTACAACTTCTATAGGAATGCTGTTTTTGTGCTTATGCTATTCTGGTATGATTTATTTTGTTTCACTTTCTTTCTTGTACACTATTCTTCCCAATTGCTTAGAAACATTTGGATGCCATTCACTAGTTCTGTTTCTATGCTCCAAATGCTATGAACAATTATTGTTTTTCTTCTTTTGCTGATTATTTTTTTATTGGAGATTCTATTTTCATTGTTTGCTTGAGCTTTTGTTTCTTTTTTATGTTCTTAATCCAACTAAATGTTATTATCTTGCAATATTCTGTATGTTTTCCATGTCATCTCATCACAACCCCATATGACTGGAGATTCACATATGCATTGTTTGCTTAAAGTTTTCTCTGGTTATGCTCCTAAATCCTAATCCAACTACATTTCATTATCTTGCAATATTCTGAATGGTTTCCATGTCATCTCCTTCTCAAACCCACACCACAACCCCATTCCTTGCAGCAGAAACTTTTCCCTATGAGTTTCATCACTGTGTTTTGTTAGTCAAAGTGGGATTGTACAAGAGATCATTTGTTTTAATTATTTTATTTATTTATTTATTGTTTTCCACATTATCTTTTCCACTTACAACATATAAGTGACCCAGTTCTTGTACCCATTTATGCATCCTCCATAAGGAACAATATAGAGTCTATATTGCCTTGTTTACCTTATTCCAGTTATTATTGGTGGAAGCCTTGATCAGCTCTAGGAATTAATGTACTCTCTATCAAGTAATATTCTCTTTGGGAGGGCTGTGGCTTCAAAAACTATGTGCTGATGCAGGCTTTAGATAATAAATGGAGAAATTAGGGCCATATGCCTTGTTACCTTATTCCAGTGATTATTTGTGGAAGCTTTGATCAGTACTCTCTATCAATTAATACTCTCTTTGGGAGGACTGTGGCTTCAAAAACTATGTGTTGTGATGCAGGCTTAGATAATAAATGGTGAAATTACTGTAATTTATACCTTGGATGTAAAGAATTAATATGAAAGAAGTCTTGATAAATTAAGTCTGATTTAACTCATTTTATAATCCAAAGTTTCTGTGTGTTGCGTTGTCTAGTATGAGTGTGCCAGTAATAACTTGAACCAAGAAATCTGTTCTGCATTTTCTATATGAGGTAACACACTCCAATATCTCTTGCAAAATATTTTTGGATAAAATGTTATATTTGTTGGGTAACAGGTACATATTGTATACTGCTTTTTCCACTACGTCCGCCTTGACAGATTGGAGCAGTGTACTTTATTCTGTCATCTATACTTCTGTGCCTACTTTGGTTGTCGGTATTCTGGACAAGGACTTGAGCCACAGGACACTTCTCCGGTACCCTAAACTTTATTGTGCAGGGCACAGGGAGGAGAGCTATAACTTGCGTCTTTTTTGGATCACGATGCTTGACACGTTGTGGCAGAGTCTGGCTCTGTTCTTTATTCCTTTCCTCGCTTACAAGGAAACTGCAATCGACATTTGGAGTTTAGGAAGTTTGTGGACAATTGCCGTTGTAATCCTTGTTAACGTTCACTTGGCGATGGACATTCAGCGTTGGGTATCTGTTACCCATGCTGCTGTGTGGGGATCCATAATCATTACTTATGGATGCATGATGTTGTTGGATGCTATACCTTCATTTCCAAACTACTGGTCAGTTATAGCTTACGACTTACGTCTGTGTGTCTATCCAATTTTGTAGCCGTAGTTATGATGTGCCTTCATATAAAGAATCTAGAGCTGATTCATTTTTCCTTTCAATTTGCAGGACGATTTTTCATCTGTTTGGTTCTACCAAGTACTGGATCACAATTTTGCTCGTAATAACTGTGGCACTTCTCCCTCGCTTTCTGTACAAGGTTGTGTCCGAGATGGTCTGGCCTTCAGATATCCAGATTGCAAGAGAGTCTGAGATTCTGGGAAAACGATCCCTTCTGGAGCCGAAGGATCAGAGTCACGGCTAAATTGTTATCCTTAACCTGAGGTGTACAGCGTGAGACTTGATTATGCCTTTTCTGGTTGTGCAAATATACGCCCCTTCGTATTGCTGCAGGCAATTGGCATTTGGCAGGCGCCATGGTAAGCATCTCAATCTTGCCAGTTTCGTTTCTCCCTTGGCTGCAACATGAGGTCTGTGGTGGTCTATCCTAAATCTAGGTGATTTTACATTGCTTCTAAAATCTCAACACTGTTGCCAGTTTTGGGAAAGTCGTAGGCCAAGAAAGAAGCAAAAGCTGAGTTGGGAGATAGGCTGTTTTGGTGGTAGATAGGCCAAGAAAGAAGCAAAAGCTGAGTTGGGAGATAGACTTGCGAAAATGGCAAGACCGTTTTGGTGGTAGATAGGCTGATGATTCAAGAAGCAGATATGAGGATGTGATAATAGGATTTGTTCAGTAGGAGAAAAAAAAAAGCAAAAAGAGGGGAGTTTCATATCGATATATATATATTCCCATTTCTTTTATCGACCTTTGGTGTCAAAAATAGGAAGCCGTAATTTCGCAGCGGAAGATAGTAAACATAAGGAACAACTACGCCACTTTCCTGTGTAAGATAAATTGTTTCATCATGTAATTAAAGCTCGGTGTGTCATTGCTCTTCACACCAAGGAATGAAAAAAAAACCAGTTTCACTCTCAATCCCAGTCCCTGTGTGTTCAATGTTTTGACTAAAAATGCGCTTGCTTTCATGACGTTTTTTTTTTTCGGTTGAAATGGGAGGTGTATTTAGACCTCTGTCAAAGTGTCAATGCATAGCCGGGACATTCGATAGGCCGTGCTTTTTTTTTTTTTTGATTGGGTAAGGATTCAGATGCGCATGAAAACGCTATCTGATAGCATCCTTTCGGATGAGATCTGCAAGACCAGGATCAGTATGTAGGATAGGGTTGGAGGTAACATGAACAAGGTGTGCAACCTTATTTGCCACGCAACTACATGTACGATAACTACATGTACGATGGATGTGAGAGAATGAGACATCGTTGAACCCAGTGAGGATTGTGCTGATGTCAGATATTGTCATTTCGATTTCCCAGTCGATTATGATTTTTGAGTCTCCTTCTATAATCAAGCTTTGAATGTGTAGTTCTTTCGCTTTAAGAAGACCCGCTCTTAATGCTAGTGCTTCCGCCATTAAAGGTGACTGTTTGCCAATTAAATCACATTCAAGTGCCACTGTTTCTCCAAGGTTGTTTCGAATAATGTACCCAATAGAACTTACTCTGTGCGTTGAGGCTGCCCCATCGAAATTTAATTTCATTTTCCCGATTTTTTGGCCTAGAATTCGTCGGTGTAGGTCGAACATAAAACAAGATGATACTCCCTCCATTTGGAAATATAATCAATTTATTTTGACACACTTTTTAAAGAGTTAAAATCTAAATAAAATAATTTTTTTTAATTTTTCACATGATTATATACTTATTAGTAATATATATAAGACTATGTAAAAAAAAATCAAAAAAAATTATTTTATATAGTTTTAAATTCTTAAAAAGCGTGAAAAAAAATCAATGGATTTATATTTCGGAACGAAGGTTGTTATTTGCACCGCTAATTTTTACTATGTCCACCGCTAATCACCGTAGCTGGCGACGGTGGCTTTAATGACGATTAACGAAAGCCACCGTTGTATATAGCGGTGGGGTGGACCGTATAAGGTCAACCACCGACGTATGTGACGGTGGCTAACTCCGTCTGGGGGAAGACGACGTTAAACTGGGTAACCCACTGTAGCCTTATACGGTGGCACCCACCCCAGCTACCTGCGGTGGAGCAGGCTTTATGGATTACGGTGTGGGGTTTAATTTTAGGAGAGAGGAAGGGCCCGGACCGGCCCGGACCGGCCCGATTAGCAATGGTAGCCCGACCCGTACTGACCCGGAGATTATAAAAATTCGAAAAAATGTCCTAAATGAATTGTTTTTCGGACCGGATAACCTCAATTTTTGTAGCTCTTGTACTCTCCTAATAGAACTTGAAATTTGCAATCAACATCCACAATTTCAATAATAGCGTTCATTGGTGGGTCAGGTCGGTCTAGACAAACGAGCATATTTAAGTATATCAAAAGGGAGACGGATAAAACCAAGTTTGGAAGAATGTCATAAAAAACAAACGTAGTTAAGACAATAAGATACATTGAACAACATATGTCAAGAAATGAAAGACAGAAGGCTGCAAGTCCAGGAAACATGAAAATGCTAATATCGCAGCTGACGACCACCATCTCGCCGGTGGTAGGCTCTGTATCGTGCAATCCTGGCTGCGAACTGCTCGTCCCACCCATTGACTGTTGGATGGTGGTGCTGTGTCCACGTAGAGTACACGGGAGGTAAAGGGGATCTAAGAAATAACCAAATCTGCGTAAAACGTATGGAAAAAAAGAAATGAGAAGGGAAAAAACTCAATGTGAAGAAGGAAATGCATATGACATTCGAAACATACCGGTACGACAAGGTTGCTGTTGCCGACTAAAGCTATCCAATCTAACTCGTCGTACGACGATACGGACGGGCCTCCAGTGGCGTAAAGAGGGAGGCACAACATCGACATCATCTGTGATAGTATCACCAACGGACGTTGGTGCAGCGTGGCAAACATTTCGCCCATTATCGGAATCTCCATCCAATACGTAGCATCATGACACGCACCAAAGTAATTGACCCTCATGAGGAGTTCATCCAAGGCAGGGTAGTAATGGTAGCGATCTACATGCAACTGTAACTCAATGGCCAAATCCCGTCGAACCTGTGGCCATGCATCTTCACCCAAGTTCAGAGGACAAGCGAACGATCTATAACCACAATGACCATCACCTACAACATTTGTTACGACTCGAATGAAAGTAATCATGAAGTCGTCGATGTTTCCTGTTCCCCAATCGAAACGTAGGTGAGGGAGATTCTGAGGCGGAAGTGTATGAGGTGGTGCAGATGGGATGTCCCCTCTAGACTCTGCCGTTGATCTTCCTCGGCCTCGTCCCCGGCAAGGACTACGACCACGACCTCTTCCTCGTCCTCTTCCACGGCCAGTAGGAGAGTTGTCGCCGTGAAGTGCATTGGACCCAGTGCCCTCTTCATTTTGTGCAATTGTTTCAGCGTCCGTAGATGCAGATCGACCCCGCCCTTGACTTTGTCCCCTCAAAGATCCGCTGCTGCCGTCTCTAGCAGCTCTACGCTCGGCCCGAGCACGCTCCCGTTCCCATGGCAGAGGGTTCGTTCGACAAGGGTTGCGAGTCCTCGGCCTCTCAGTCAGTCTATGGTCCTCGGGGTCAGGCGGAGTCAATGGTGTGTGGGAGGGACGATCGCCATCGTTGAATGTTGAGGCGATCCTCCGACGAGTATCGTCGTCCATGGCTCCACTCTGGAACAACGTGATAAGCACGAGATGTCTACATCAGCTCTCGTGAGCGGCGTGTTATCATCTACATGGGCAACATAGGGACGATCATAATCCAATTGCTTCCAAAATATGTGAATCTGGGACGGCCTTATCGGTATCTGCGCGTCCCGAGCAGCTTGCATTTCATGTGTGCAGGGCAGACCGAAGACGGTCATCCAGTAACTATCTCGGCATGGCTGCAATGGCGGATCTGTTTCCATCTTCATGTATATTTCGAACAACAGGTTGAAACATTCATTCGACACAATATGTCGAACCCGATCGAATAACTAGAGGCCATGTGAGTCTGTCGGCCAAGTGTTGTAAGCTCGCCCCATCGTGTTCTTCACTTCAGTGATTTGGTCCTCCATCATTAGATCGATTGCTTTGATGACGTGAGTGAAGTCACCGATCCCAGAGTGGAGGGTGCTCTTAGCACTGCATGGGTGGACTCCTCCCTATGGAGAAAGACATCGGTCGTGCGTGTTGACATGTGAATAATTGATGGCGCAAATGGAATGAGGATAGAGAAGAATGACATACCTGTTCGTTGTTTTTGTACCAAAATGCTCTATAGTATCTGTCCATGCGCGAACAATGTTCTGCGAGTAATCGCGCAACCACGTCGCCTCCAAATACGGCATCAACCCCTCAATGTGGCCCCACTCTGCATGCATACCCCTCCTTCGGGCGTCGAACGTGTCAGCTGATCTGGATTCAAAGAGGCCATAACACGCGCTCTTAAAACGACCCGCGACATCAAGATTCTTCGACTTTTTGAAAGCTGCTTCTTCGCATTTGCGGAGGATGTGTACTTTGCACAACATATGTCTCACATTGGAAAACACCGATCGTAGTGCTCCGATGAGTCCCAGCTCCCGATCGGTGACAATACATTAGGTTGAGTGCCCCGCAAAAGGTACTGGAGCTGTTGTAACGCCCAAATGTACGTATCCGTGTTCTCGTGCGACATGAAGCAGATGGCAATGATGAAGTTCTTCCCTGTGCAAGTGAAGCCAATGAACTCACACAATGGGATCCCGTACCTGCCCGATCACATATTTTAGTTGTTGCCCCTCCCTTTTTTTAAGAAGAGGATTTGTTACAAATAGAAACATATGCATTCGTCCTGTATGTGCTTTCGACGACGACGACGTATGGGAAGATGTGCAGCACGTGGCGAGATTGTGAATGAGCGAAGAAAACATCTTGAAGTTTGTTCGCATCATCAGGGGATCTCCTTGTAGCGTAGAAGTACTTTCTCTCTCGCAATATGTGGAGAGCTTCTTGAGTGACTGTTCGGTCTCCTCTAGCTTCAGCTTTGAATTTTGCCCTAGCATTGTACACTTGTCGCCGTGATGTTACGAACAACTGCTTCCGTTTTGTAGATTTCTTCTGTAATGTTGCTAAGATCGGCTTTGGTGGTGTACCAGTTACGATGAGGGCTAATGTAGTCTCCAACTGTTCTTTATCCATTCGACCGAGGTATGGGGGTCCATCCAACGTAGCTGGAAGGTCATGGTTGTGCCTTCTGTGAACTACGTCTAACCCCCACTCGCCCCGCCTGAACTCTACCCCCGACAAGGCAAAAAGACACTGTTCTAGCTTTGAAATGCCCCTACGAGTGGTACGACCGGGCACATCACTGGCAACTCTTGGCCTCTTGCGTGGAATGTACTCACCGTACTTCTCACACGCGAGAAATACACTGCCACGTCTTGTACGAGTGCTTGCCCATGACCGCTCTATAGTGAGAACCATATGTAGCGGTAGGGCAACGCGATGACAATGATGTATCAAGTCATCGCGATTTGACCACGTTTGCGTTGTGGTGAACTCCTCTGTGTAGTCATGGAATACCCGACGACTGGTATCCATTTCGTTATACGGATCCGACATCGGGTCCGCTTGCTCTTCTAATGGATGTTGTGTGGCGGTAAATACATTTATTCAGACATATATATCCTACCGTATATCTACATACACTCTTTTTAATTAACATTATATATATATACGTCAAAATATCCTATGAAAATAGATTACGACTCTACCATGTAATTATATCAACAACGTACGTATACACCGTACGTAATATCTATATTCACTATATTTAGATCAAAATTCTATATGGAAATAGATTACGACTGTAATTAAAAGTAATATCTATATTCACTATATACGTTAACAAATGCTATGGAAATAGATTACGACTGTAATTAAAAGTACGTACCGGTTCAGGTGTACGTGGACTTCCTTCTGACTTTGTAGCAACGGTTGGTGGCAATGCGACGACAATCGTAGGTACTTTTGGATAGGGATGATCCGTGCGATGTTCGTTCTTATAGAGATGTTATTCCACCGTCACACATAACGGTGAAATAATATGACCATTGGGTTCACGTCATATGCTCCTCCGGCCGCTTTCCAATGCGATGGTCTACACCGTCACTCAAACGGTGTACACCGTGACCCTCTACAGTGTCTACCGTTTAGGGCGACGGTGTATACCGTTACCCTCTACGGTGTCTACCGTTGAGGGCGACGGTGAGTACCGTTGAGGTCGACGATGGACCTTGATCACCGTCGTATCATGCGGTGGCAGACGAAGATGGATTGATCACCGTCGTATCATATGGTGGCAGACGAAGATGGTTGTCAAAGTCTAAATTCCTACCAAAGGGCATGAACTCGATCTGCAAATATAAACAGTGTTTGTCAGTTTATACATGTAAATTTAAAAGTATACAAAGAAAATGTAGACGGCGTACGTATATGTACATACCTTGTTGACAGTCATCTCGTCTAATCTCCGACGCAGCTCCTGCAACCGCAACACTTGGGGCCCTCCATCTCTGTTCAAGGTCCACGGCGTCGCCAAATCCAAATATTGCACGCCGTGATATGGATCCCGTGCAAGTCTCTGAATTTGAAGGAGTAGACGACCCTGAGCGCTATTTCCATCTAAGAGCCCAAGCTCAAAGAATCATGACAGACAACGCGAACCAGGCTGAACTTATTGAGCAACTTAAGGAGGAGGAAGGCCAGAGGCAAATAGAAGCCCAAATCAATGCCCTCCCTCGGAATGCCAAGCAATATATGCACCCCGCGCTCACAGTGCCTGAATCGGCGATTCTTATCCCTGCCTCTAATTTTGAAATTAAACCTAACTTCCTTACTGAAATAAGAAGGCATCAATATAAAGGAAAACCTAATGAATGCCCTATGGCACATATATCAACCTTCTTAGACCTTTGTGATACTATTGCTGATGGACAGAGTCTTGAATATGTCCAACTAAAAGCTTTTCGTTGGTCCCTTAAAGGAAAAGCATTGCAGTGGTTGGAAAGCTTAACCCCAAGATCGCTCCGCACCTGGAATGAAGTCAAGGACGCGTTCCTCAACAAGTTCTTCCCTTCTTCTAAGACGGCGTTGATCCGACAGAAAATCACGGCTTTCAAACAAAAGCCTGGTGAGGCTCTGGCGACTGTTTGGGAAAGGTTTAAGGACCTACTACGATCATGCCCGAAGCATGGCCAACCACCGTACGTAATTCAGGAGATTATCTATAATGCTCTTGATGCTGCATCCAAGGAGAGGATCAACACCTATACCTCCTATGGCTACCTTAAACTCGCTCCACAAGAGGCTTGTGACACCATAGAGAGGTTGGTGGAGTTCGACAACACATATGGGACTCCTGAAGCTTCCGACACATCTTCATCGTCGAGGCCTGCCCCATTTATGCCCTTATATGAACCCTCCAAGGTAATCGATCCGGACGTGAAGGAGCAATTCCATAGAGATCAACTTCAAAAGCTCCAAAAGCAAGTAAGGTTCCTTTCAGCGAACCAAGATTGCATTGAGTGCAGATCGCAGCGGCACACCACCATCGAGTGCCCCCATGTTGAACAAGTACACCTAGCGGAGACTCACCAGGAGGCACGCTACATGAGGGGCCCCAATCACCAATATTGGGGAGACCAAAGGTTCCATCAACCAAAAAGGAACGCGGTTAACCCTAGGGACCCCCCGCCTTATAGAGCTCCTGGGCACCCGGAGAGGGACCAACGGAAGGATGATCTTCAACTTGTGCTGGATGAGATAAGGCGGAACCAAGCTAAGAATGATCAATCCAACAATGTAATCCATTCTCAACTCAATCACCTTACCACAAGGATTAGGGAGATGGATATATGGAAAAAGAATGTAGAGACCCAATTAGGTCAATTGGCGGCGCAAATCCCTAGACCGTCCGGAATGTTCCCTGGGCAACCCAATACAAATCCTAAGGGGCAATCCGGGACGGGCCATGTCGCAGCCATGTAATTAAGGAGTGGCAACAAAGTACAAAAGCCACGAACGGAATCAGAGAAGGCAGCAGATCCAATCGACATCGACAGCCTAGTCGATGTCGAGGAAGACGTCGATATTGACCCCCTGGTCGACACCCAGGTCGACGTCGAGGCCACTGCAGAGCCATCAGAGCCATAACAGAGGTCGACATCGACCATTCCGGTCGATATCAGCCACGTCCCAGTCGATGTCGATGTCCAGCAGGCCCCTCTGACCACCGTTTTGGCCCCGCCGCCAAAGAAGACGTTGTCATTCCCATCCAAAGAATTGGAGGATCCCACCAAAGGTAAGTTTAGGCGCTTTGTAAAAATTCTTCAAGGTCTTAAAGTTACCATTCCTCTTACAGAAGCCCTAAGCAAGATGCCCGCCTATGTACGATTCCTGAAAGACATCCTTAGCAAGAAGAGATCCATGGCAGAGATCGCAGATGAGTGCTCAAAGATGGACTTCCCTGAGAAGAGGAGTGATCCAGGGAAGTTTGCAATCACCGTGGGACTTGGCCAACATTGTTATAAGGCCCTATGTGACCTAGGGGCAAGCGTAAGTCTTATGCCCCTTTCTATTTGGCAAAAGGTGAACATTGGCGCACTTGAACCTGTGGACATGAAACTTTATATGGTCGACAACTCCTTCATCAGGCCCACATGTATTGTTGATGACGTTCCGGTAAAGGTAGGTAAGTTCTTTGTTCCTACTGATTTCATTGTATTGGAGATGCCTGAAGATCCTGTAGTACCTATTATCCTTGGTAGGCCTTTTTTAGCTACTGCTGATGCCAATATCAATGTACGTCGAGGATTACTAACCTTTACTATAGGGAACGAAGTGATAGAATTCTCTTTCAACCCGACCATTAGTGAAATGAAGCACCTGGAGCAAGTAGTCCTCTCGTCGGCTAAGGAAAAGCTTAGAAAATTTTTGTTGGCGAGGACGGAAACAACAAGCAGGGTCGACATCGACTGGAACCAGTCGATATCGAATAAAAACATCGAAATCGACCCCCCTTGGTCGAAATCGAGTATGCCAGATTGTTGTTAGGAGCTTAAGTATGGGGTTACAGAGGTCGATATCGACCCCCACATGTCGGTATCGACCACAGAACTCGAAATTGACCCACCTTGGTCGAAATCGACTACCCCTCAGCCTGAAGATTTCTGTTTCGGGTCCAAACAGGTAAGCCCAAGTATGACTCCTAACCCTCCTCTGTCCCTTATTAATAAATCAATTAAGCCAATTATTGATAATTCAACTAATGAGAGGGTCAAAGCTCCATGGTTTGCCTATATTGCAAAAGTTAGGTCAAGAAAGAGAAAGAAAGCGCCCAAAGAAAAACCTAACGATGAAGAAGCCTTGGTCGTCGAGCTTAGATACTACCAAAAGGACCTAGATGATCCAGGAGAACGCTCAAGCTCGAATGGTCCCTACATAAAAGGCTCGTGAAGAATTGACGGAGAAGTCGGCCTAGCGACTCAAAACTCTAGAGCTTGTACATAAAACTTGATTTTTTTTCATAGATGGTTTTTAGGATTTGACTTTTGGCTTTTTAAACTTTCAAAACTGAGATAATTCGCGGCTTTATCTATAAATCTAACCAAGATTTCAGGTTATCAAGCAAACGGAATGACGAAGAAGAAAAGAAACTTATGCGGAAGCAGTCGAAATCGACCAGGCTAGTCGAAATCGACCCCCCCCCCCCGGGTCAAGCCATCTCCTGGAGTCGACATCGAGGACTCAGGAGTGAAAAGCAGAGGTCGATATCGACCATAATTATCGATATCGACCTTCATCAGGCAGCCCTTGTCTTCACTTTCTTCCTAGACTTTGACAGATGCAGTCGACATCGACCACTGACATAGATATCGACTTCTGGCATCGACCAAATCTGAAATCGACCTGAATCCGCAGGTTGCACTGTGAGTTTCTCTCTACCCTTGTTCTTCTTTTTAATACAGTGAGGACACTGTATATTTTAAGTATGGGGTGGGGAAAAAACATGTCTTATGGTCATAACTTGGTTTTCTTCTTTGCATTGCATTCATGTTTAAATTTTTGTTCTTAGTTTTACTTTTATAAAATGTCAAAAAAAATCCAAAAAATAGAAAAATGTCAAAAATACAAAAACAAAATGCATGTTTATTTTTAAGTTTATTTTTTAAACCCTACTTAGATGTCCTATGATGAAAACTCAATATCTGACTTGATCATGTAAATCCTATGGCATATTTGGATGGTTTAGCCTAAGTCTTTAAAATTTTTATGTAGATTGTGAACTTGTGATGAAATTGAGCACATATGATCCTAGGCTAAAAAGCAAATCCAACAAAAATTGTCCTTGTGAGAATTTTGGCCTATAGGGAGAACATCAAAAATCCCTCCGATTTCTTGAGTGTATTTACTCTTCCTATGCATCTATAAATGTCGTGATAGTTATTCAAAGCCAATGCATACATATGTTTATGTTTACGAGAATTAAATGATGGAGGCATCTTTTAAGCCGTTTTTATCCTCTCTTTACCTACCCTGCATTATCCCTGCTTGAAGCCAGAATATTAGCCTGAGCCTGAAATTGCAAACTCCACAAAATTATCCCTAGCCAAATTGAGCCTGACCCCCATTTGGGAATTGAGACTTAGATTGGCTGGACTAATGCCTCGTGAAAAAAAAAAGTGCATATATTCAGTTTTGAGCAAGGAAATTATGGGTTGGTATATATTTTCATCTTGTCATATTTTGTAAAAGGATTTTTGGCTCACCATATAAATACACATATTTTATAGTATTTATTTATTATTTTCGTCAAAAAAAAGAAGAAAAAAAAAGAAGAAAAAAAAAAGAAAAAAAGAGATGTATATATGTAGTGCATGAGCCAAAGTCCTCAAGTCCTTTATTTATTTCATACAAGTGTTATAATTTTGAGAGGCATATAAGTGTTTGAAAGAAGGGTTGATAGTATAGTTGACATCTTTTAGTGCATCTTTAGAGCATATTATGGAAAGATGAGTTGGGAAAGAGCATTATGGAGATTGAGCTTCGAAAGTGCAACATTGAAGAGTTATGGTTTGGATATTGTAAGTGTTGAGATTTAGGAGTCTTGATTCCCGAATTATAAAAGCACCACATAGCCAAATAATTCCATACCCTTTTATTTCATACCAAGCCCCATTACAACCCTGCCGAATGGAGTCTTCTTTGAAGTCTTCCATTGAGCGAAAGTCCTCCTGATGGTTCTTATTGCATTTTCATAATTGGTTGCGAAGTGGATTTTTATAAATTGCAATGTTTATGAGTTTGTGTATGGAATTGAGTGGAGCGTTGATCTTCATAGCCTAAACACATGAGAGTTGAGTGCAAACACATTATCCCTGTGAGGTTGGATCAAAATTGCATATGCCTATGGATCGCCAAAATATGTGCTATGACGTTAAATTCACTTGCTTTGCTTTGCTACCGCTTATGATGTTGATTTTGACAAGGGCGAAGACTTGAAGGGTGTGTTGTAGGTGTTGGTTATTGCTTGGTTATTGCTTGAGGACAAGCATGTCTATGTATGGGGTGTTTGGGGGAAAAACATGTCTTATGGTCATAACTTGGTTTTCTTCTTCGCATTGCATTCATGTTTAAATTTTTGTTCTTAGTTTTACTTTTATAAAATGTCAAAAAAAATCCGAAAATAGAAAAATGTCAAAAATACAAAAAAAATGCATGTTTATTTTTAAGTTTATTTTTTAAACCCTACTTAGATGTCCTATGATGAAAACTCAATAGCTGACTTGATCATGTAAATCCTATGGCATATTTGGATGGTTTAGCCTAAGTCCTTAAAATTTTTGTGTAGATTGTGAACTTGTGATGAAATTGAGCACATATGATCCTAGGCTAAAAAGCAAATCCAACAAAAATTGTCCTTGTGAGAATTTTGGCCTATAGGGAGAACATCAAAAATCCCTCTGATTTCTTGAGTGTATTTATTCTTCCTATGCATCTGTAAATGTCGTGATAGTTATTCAAAGCCAATGCATATATATGTTTATGTTTACGAGAATTAAATGATGGAGGCATCTTTTAAGCCGTTTTTATCCTCTCTTTACCTACCCTGCATTATCCCTGCTTGAAGCCAGAATATTAGCCTGAGCCTGAAATTGCAAACTCCACAAAATTATCCCTAGCAAAATTGAGCCTGACCCCCATTTGGGAATTGAGACTTAGATTGGCTGGACTAATGCCTTGTGGAAAGAAAAGTGCATATATTCAGTTTTGAGTAAGAAAATTATGGGTTGGTATATATTTTCATCTTGTCATATTTTGTAAAAGGATTTTTGGCTCACCATATAAATACACATATTTTATAGTATTTATTTATTATTTTCGTCAAAAAAAAGAAGAAAAAAAAAGAAGAAAAAAAAAAGAAAAAAAGAGATGTATATACGTAGTGCATGAGCCAAAGTCCTCAAGTCCTTTATTTATTTCATACAAGTGTTATAATTTTGAGAGGCATATAAGTGTTTGAAAGAAGGGTTGATAGTAATGTTGACATCTTTTAGTGCATCTTTAGAGCATATTATGGAAAGATGAGTTGGGAAAGAGCATTATGGAGATTGAGCTTGGAAAGTGCAACATTGAAGAGTTATGGTTTGGATATTGCAAGTGTTGAGATTTAGGAGTCTTGATTCCCGAATTATAAAAGCACCACATAGCCAAATAATTCCATACCCTTTTATTTCATACCAAGCCCCATTACAACCCTGCCGAATGGAGTCTTCTTTGAAGTCTTCCATTGAGCGAAAGTCCTCCTGATGGTTCTTATTGCATTTTCATAATTGGTTGCGAAGTGGATTTTTATAAATTGCAATGTTTATGAGTTTATGTATGGAATTGAGTTGAGCGTTGATCTTCATAGCCTAAACACATGAGAGTTGAGTGCAAACACATTATCCCTGTGAGGTTGGATCAAAATTGCATATGCCTATGGATCGCCAAAATATGTGCTATGACGTTAAATTCACTTGCTTTGCTTTGCTACCGCTTATGATGTTGCTTTTGACAAGGGCGAAGACTTGAAGGGTGTGTTGTAGGTGTTGGTTATTGCTTGGTCATTGCTTGAGGACAAGCAAGTCTAGGTATGGGGTGTTTTGATGTACATATTTGTACCTCTTTTTATTGCATCTTTTGACTTCATATTTCATTCGATTTCCGGAAAAAATGTTCAAAAGAATATAAACTTATGTAAGAATAAGCTAAAATACAAGAAATAGAGCCTGCACAAGTTTTGAGCTAACCATGCAGGAATTCGAGCGAAATCGGAGTCAAAACCGAGAAACCAAGGAGAGAAAAAGAGAGGTCGATATCGACCTTAAACATCGACATCGACTACAGTACATCGACACATAACTGAGTGTCGAGACAGACCATCACACAGCAGAGAAAAGCACTCGATATCGACCTTACATCATCGATATCGACCTCCACATAGACATCGAGAGGAGATGGACAAGTCGAGCAGGAACAGAGACATCGATTTCGACCTTCCTGGTCGATATCGACCTTATCTCGACAGAAGATAGATTCGATTTCGAGACGCGGATTGGAAACTTTATCTTCAAGGAGGCACGGATTATCTTGTACTTTTAGATAGTTAGCAGCTGAGATTTATTTTTACCTTTAAGTTTTATCAAGTTAGTTTAAGTTTTATCAAAATAAAAGACTTATCCTAATTGTTTGGATAGAGTTCATAGTTTAGATAGAAGTTACAATCCTTGGCTAACAAGGATTAGTAGCCTATAAATAAAGCCCTAGGGGGCTGGCATTCAGCAATCCATCAACACATCCAATTACAAGCAATAGAGTTGGAGAGAAGTTTTAGGGTTTGACGTTTGCGAGAGCCGACGTTGAGTTATAAAGCTTCGGAGTTTATAGTTTAATGCAAGTTTATTTCTTTCAATCAATGATGAGTTCCATGGTGAGAAGCGAGTAGTCCCCCAAGGCTCTTAGGATCGGGGTGAGCCCGACGTTAGCCATGCGTGCTTGACGTAAGTGTTAGATGTTGATATCGTTGTGTCTATATCATCTCCTACGATTCTATGTTTAGTCATAATCGAAAGAAAAAGGATTCATGCTAACAACTTGAGTTATAAACATAAAATTGGTAGAGACAATTAGGTTTATTTGCAAGAGTAATCCTAAGAGTTGGTGTACAACGAAAGCTTGTCCCTCGGGTGAAATAGCGCAATTGTCCGTCTTATTTATCTTATCGCATGCATTGGTTAACGTTGTGGTAAACCCTAATCCTAGGAGTTGCTTTTTACATAGTTTATACACATAAAACCTTGTTTTATTTCTGTTCATCGCATCCTCATCCATCCTAAAGTCTTCGGCCTTTCTTCGCCGACAAAAGCTAACAACTTTGCAGGAGAAGACATCGATATCGACCCTTCAACGTCGATATCGACCACTGAGTTCGTCGACAGTTTTCTGAGTCGACGACGATCATCACTGCTGAGTTACTGAACATCGATATCGACCTTTGAACGTCGATATCGATCACCTGTGTCGACTGGCAGTCTTCTGAGCCAGTCGATTCTGTCTGCTAACATCGATATCGACCATCCCTAGTCGATATCGACTGCCGTTTTTGTCTCTGCAGGTCTTCTGCTGCAGAAAGGATCGACAACCTAGGTCGACATCGAGCACCAAGGTCGAAATCGAGGCTTCTGGTCGACGCAAGACGTGAGATTTCCAACGCTACTAGGATCTCGCTGACACGCCTCCTCGTGGATCGATCCTGACTACCCTTCTACTACAACGGGAGGAAGTCTTGTAATTATTTGCATAGGCTAGGAGTCGGTTTAAATTTACATCTTATTATTTGTATTTAAGAACTAGACCTCCTCCTATCAACAACGGGCGGTCCGCAACACCACCCCATACTCTAATCCACGTGATAATGTCTGTATACGATTAACAAACAAATTCTAATTCCTATCGATCAAATATCAAAATATTTTTGCTACCTAAAATCCCATAAACATTCGACTACTACATATTTGAATTATACTAACTATTTCCACTTTCAATTTTTCCATTACCTACATAATTATGGTACGTTTATCATATTATAGCCACATAAAATTATAATGTAACATTAAATTCTATTATTCACACATATCACACATATCATGACAACATATTCAATTATACCATTAAACTCTATTCTTACGTTTATGTTTTTATATTATATCATTATTCACACATATAACATGTATTACAACACTAAACTATATTATAAAATCTAAACTCTATTATAAAATTTAACTCTATTATAGCATTATTCATACCTCTGGTAGCCCCACCGCCGGTATACCCACCGTCCCTCTCCCACCATGAGGACGATCGCGTCCACATCTCTGAATAATCGGAGCCGGCTACATTTTATAAATCAACAATTACTTATCAATTACTTATCCTCAGTCAATAAATTTTAAATTACGCTTTTTTCATATTTACGATATTACCTGTAATGGATCTATATCACCACGTCCACGGCCCGCACCACGACCTCGCCCTCGAGCACCATCCTGAATACTCTCACTCACCATTGTGTAGCACAAAAAGATAGGACAAACAACGGAGAAATGGTAATGGGACAAAAGACTAGGAATGTCAGATATGACAAAAAGGTTGGGAATATCGAAGAAGACAAAACGACAAGAGAACGGAACGGGAGAAGCGGATTTGTGTGGATACGGTGGGCCCCTAACGCCTTTTTATAGGGCTCGGAGCCCACCGTATCCATCCACTGTGGATATCCACCCGTTGCGTAATGGGCAGATATCCACCGTCACTTATTGCGATGCATTTGTAATTTCAAAATTTGAACCCACCGTAATACGTTGCGGTGGGTTATTAATTTTTGAATTCCGAGGCACACCCACCGTTGGTACATACGGTGGAATTTACACTTAACGCCCGTTAAAGTAAACGTCACCGCTGTATACAACGGTGAATCCTATACGCTCTTTACCCACCGTATTGTACAACGGTGGTTTTCGTTAATCGTCATTAAAGCCACCGTGATTAGCTACGGTGATTAGCGGTGAAAATAGTAAAAATTAGCGGTGGAAATATCCAGGCCGTTTCGGAACCGAGGGAGTAGTAAACATATATTTTAGGGTAAATTGCATAAAATCACTCATATCCTATTGCTTAAAACCCCCCTTTAGCTAATTACTGAAAACTACCAATTAAAGTGATTTTAGTTGTGAAAGGTCACCTTTGACACTCTTGAGTCACAGAACGAACGTCAAACTTGTCCCCACGTTTTATTTTATTTTTATTGTTTTCTTTTCAACAAATTGAGATTTCTTTATATTTGAAAAATAAATAAAAAACAAATTAATGATTTTTAAAAATAAGATAATCGATTAAAACCCCTTTAATCATTTTAAAAACATTATCTTAAGAACATCCGTTTGGAGAATAAGAAGCACATCTAATGGATCCAAAATTACTTTTGAGTCGATTTTTATTGTTGATTAAGATTAGATCAGAGTAGAGGAAGTCGATGATGGCATTATCAAGGGTGATTTTGAACAAATTCGATTCGAGATTGTTAGGGTGATTAATTTTGAACAAATTCAGTTTTCGAGTTGGGGCTTTTGGTGACATGGTTGGAGGTTATAGACTGCAAAATGAAGAATGAAATTGAAGAATTGCAACTCTTCTCTTTCGAAAGGTAGAAGAAGAAGAAGTAGAGAAGTTAGATAAAATAGGTCTTTTTGCCTCGCCGGACTTCATTTCATTCGATTCTTCTTAATAGGACCCTTTTAATATATTTTTTAAAATAAAAATTGATTATGGAATCGAATTTCAACTTATGTCATCTTGCACGATTTTATAAAAATTCTCTTATTCGATTGTTTTGATTTTACTAATTAAACCATTTAGGTATTTTTCCATTCATGTTACTTGTAATGATTAAGTAATGTTAGTTGTAGTTTTTGAGAAAGTAAAATGGCGGAGAAATAATTAGAGATATAAGTGTATTTTTGTTTATTTTTTTAAAAAGTGTGAAAATCTCTAAAATGATATGTTTTAATTAACAGAGTTAGACATAGTCATGGGTCACAGGTTGCCAGGTTCACGACCCACCAGGTCTAGGTCAATGGATTGGCAGGTTCAGATTAGGGTCTGCCACCCTAAGATCTGTCGACCCGCCAAGTCGACCCATACCCATCTTTTTTGAATTTTTTTGAAAATAAATTTGTAATTATTATTTATATTATTATTAGAATAATTCATATTCATAATAATATACTCCTCATTCTTCTTTTTTTTATAGCTTTGTAATTGTTCCTTCCATCTCTTCATTTTCAATATGGGATAAAAACCAAATGTTGGGGGATGAGAAGACATCCTCCCACATCGAAAATAAAGAGTTAGAATAAGAAGACATGAATGTATATATGTGTGTGTATCCCATTATCCCATGACTCACATTTCACTTAAGTTTTATTTCCTACATTGGAAATGAAGTTTAAGAATAAAGTGACATATTTCTCTCTCTTACATCTCACATTGAAATTGTAGTAGATGAAGAAAGTGGTATGGAGATATGAAATCTTCCCACGTTTTTCATCCATTTCATATCGAAATTAAGTGGAGGATAAAAAGTGGTATGAATATATAAAATCTTCACATCTTATTTTTTTTTATTAAATAATCAAAATTTTAAAAAAAATCAAATTCTGTTTAATAAGGCTACCCGGCGGGTCATATGAACTCACCGATCCGTGGCTTTGGTGGGTTAGGGTCCAGGTTGGAATATCCCAACCCGTGACCAAGCGGGTTTGACCTGTGACCATGTCTAAACGGAGGGTGTATATTATTATTATTATTATTATTATTATTATTATTATTATTATTATTATTATTATTATTATTATTATTATTATTATTAGTGAAAAATAAGGATAAAAATCCAATAATTGTAAAATTTTACAAAAATATGTTCAATTTTTGTTTTATGATTATATAACCAAATGAACAAGATTATATGTGTACATAACCAATTAATCATTTTATAAAAAGTATATTAAAATGGTTTTGTTAACGAAAATCAAACGAAATGAAGTTTAACGAGGTAAAAGGGTTTATTTATCCATAAAAGTCTTTTAATATATCAATTTATTCACAAGAGCACTTTAATATATTTGTTTGTCCCTTGTGACTTTTAGTATACCAATGTGTCTCAACAAGCTCTTTTAGAGCAAGCCCAACAGCTTTGCTAAAATAGAGAAAATGAGAGATTTTAGAGAAAAAAACCATTTTTTCTTCCCAACAGCTTCTCTAAACTCATCTCTAAAATAGAGAAATGAATGGAGAGAGTGAAAAAATCTCTAAATTTGTAAGAAGAGAAGTTGATCTCTATAATTTAATGTTCGCTTGTCCCTAGATAGAATTTAATAACACAACCCCACATTTTCATCCATAATATAGAAAAAAAATATAATTTCATACTTACTAGTAATAAAAATATAATTATTTTTAAAAATTAATAAAAAAAATTGATATGATTTGATATAATATATAAATTAATTATGTTAAATCAATATAGATGGATAAACCAAACATCATAATTCCATGTTAACTTTTATAAATAAAATAGGATAATTAATTTCATCCAATTTAATGCTATAAAGTTCATATTAAAAAATTAGTCTATAAAATTTTCACTTCAAAAAATATTCACTTGAACTCCTAAATATTGGAATGATTTTATTTTTATAAATTATAAAGTAAGCCTTATTAGTTAATTAATTTAATTAATTAATCGTATATGATCAATCACCAATCTAATTTATAATAAAATATAGGGATTTTTCGTCTGGTAGCCACGGGGTTTGAAACTTTTCGTCTGGTACCCAAAGGTTTTTCAAATTTCGCTTGGTAACCACGTGGTTTTGAAAATTTTTGTTTCGTGACCAAACTTCACAATTCCGTCCAACTCCGTCTACATTTAGGTGACGTGTCACATATTTTATTTGGTTTTGCTTTTTATTTTGCTAAAAAAAAGGCTAAATTAGGCCAATAAAAACAAAAGGATATGATAACCCCAGTTAGGGTTTTAATTAGGAAGGGGAAAAGAACGAAGAAGATGGAGATCACCTGAAAGCTACGTTGAAGACCACCTCGAATCCGAATCGATTCACCACCAATTTCGCACCACCAGTCCTACGTATTTGGATTCACCACCAATTTCGCACCACCGGTCCTACTCAACAACTACCATAGGACCAATTTCGAATTATCTACGGCAATTTAGAAGGTGAGTAATGAAATTGTTGAGTCTTTCCCTACTGTTTCCATGGAGCCTAATTTAATATGGTAGAAGCAAGATAATAGATATGTATTTATTTCTCTGCCATAGAAAAAAGACAATAGAAACCTATTATCTTGTGAACAGTAGGTAGATTTCATCCTTATCGAAAAGGGGCTCTTTAATTTTCCATTTTTCACTTTTGAAGCAACTTGTTTAAAAAAGAGCTTTTTTCACTTGCTTTTAAATCCAGAGGTTTTTTTTATCATATCCTATTCCTAGTAATTGAAAGTTACTTGTCATGTTATAGAGTATACTATTATAATGAGATATTTGTGGAGTCATATAATATTGCAATTTGTTATTTTGTTGTTAAGTTCAATGGTCTCGAGGCATATAATATTGCAATATGAATTTTTTCGAATGCAGAATGGGGGACAAACGAGTTCTTAGAATGAGATGGAGATGTAGTGAATATTTGGATATTGAGATTGCTGACAAAGATAAATGTCTCGTACTTGACTTGTTTGTTGACTTGTTAGAGGGAGCTGAAAAATAAAGGATGGGTCTTCCTAAGCATCCAACCTTATACTATGGATATAATGGGATAAGTTGTCAGGTCTTGACGGATGCAGATGTTATGAAAATGTTTGATGTGATGAAGGATAAACAATGTATTCATCTTGCTATAGGTTCAAGTGATACTCCTTGTATGCCTCTTTAGCTAGCAAGAGGGTTGATGGAGTCCAATAAATCTTGTCCAAGTGAAAGTGGTTTGATTGCCCCTCCATCTCAACTACATCCCGTTGATTTATCTAAGGTAGCCTCATCTCATCCATGTCATGCTAGATATGAACCATGTGAAAGAAAAATTCCTGCCACCACTGCAAGAAGGAAACAACTAAATGTAGCTGCAGGAAAAGGTAGATCTCAACCCACCCATAATGAAGGGATCTTAAGTAGGATAAGGGGCAGAACTCAAAGGTTGGATGTTAGGAACAAGGTTGATTTTGATGATGATATATGTGTTGAGGATAAAAAGTATGGCCCATCAGATGATAGTGTTGATGATGAATCATTTAGTATGGATGACGATATAAATCCCGAAGAGGTAGATGACATTATGTTGGAGAAGGTTGATGATGGGTACAAGCCTTATGCAAGTGAAAAATGGGAGGTGGATGAGGATGCGTATATTGATGGGATGTATACAAATGGCGAATTATATTCGGAAAATGTGTTTGGGAATATTAAGATTCGAGAGTGGATGATCTTTAGTGATAAAAGTCACTTTAAGGATGTGTTGGTTGATTATTGTGTCCAAGAGGGATTTTGTGTTGTTGTCACGCATTCCGAGCGTAAACGATATTCAGCTGATTGTCGTGCAGGGGGGTGTGAATGGCATATTCATGCTTCATGCTTGCCTGATGGTGTTACTTGGGCTATCAAGTCTTTATCAAAGTATCACTCTTGTACAAGGTTAGAAGAGCATAATCCTATGGCGAGTTCCGATTGGGCTGCGAAGAAGGTGCTGGAAGATGTGAGAGCTAATGAAAGTATGGATGGAAATACCCTTAATAACATTTTATTTCAGAAGTTTGGAGTTAAATTGAAGCCCACCAGCTTGTACAGAACAAGGGAATTGGCGTTGGGTATAATCAATGGTGGGCATGATACTTCATATAAATTGTTGCCGGCATATTGTGAGGTGATTAAACTGACAAATCCAGGTTCCAAAGCTCACTGTGCATGGAAACAAGCTGAAGAACTTCCAGAGAAGCCTTTACAGTTTAGCAACATCTTCATTTCTTTCATGCCACAAATTACGGGCTTCATACATGGATGTAGAAGCGTGATAGGAGTTGATGGTACACATTTGAAAGGAAATTATGGTGGAGTTCTTATATCAGCTATCGGATTGGATGGGAATAATGAGTTGTTTCCCCTTGCATATGGCATACATGACAATGAGAGCAAGAGAACTTGGTCCTCCTTCTTTTGGCATTTGAAGGATTGTTTGAAGGGTAGTGAACGTGACAATTGGACAATTATATCGGATAGACAAAAGGTAATTCAAAGTTGAATCTCTAAGAAATTAATGCATTATGTTTTTTTTCATCACATAAAGTCTTACATTTCACATGGATCTAATATAGGGAGTAGAACCAGCCCTTGACGATGTATGGCCAAACATCTCAAGACGTTTTTGTTGTAGACACTTATGTGCCATCTCAAGACGTTTTTGTTGTTTCCCCTTAAATGTGTGTTGACTTTGTAAGTGTATATGTCAAGTATGTATATGTTGAGTTCTTTATGCAGGGAAAGGTGCAATCAAATGGCTCAATGATTTGGGTGATAAGGAATGTTGGGCAAGATATAAATTCAACCCTGATTATGCTTTGATGAAAACACGAGTAATTTTGTGGAAAGTTTTAATGCTACTTTAGGGGTTCATAGATGTAGTCCAGTGTTGACACTTCTTGAAGGGATTAGGCGTAGTTGCATGGTCAGACTTGCAGTTCGACAACAACAATCTGAAAGATGGGATGCAAACGGAATCACACCTTTTGTTGTGGATGTTTTGAATGCGAGAAGAAAAGATTCTAGAACTTGCAAGGTGTATATGGCTTCTAGTAGAGAATTTGAGATTCATGATGGGAATTCCTCCTTACCTGTGAGCTTGGGCAATAGAACTTGTGAGTGTGGACAGTGGCAAATAAGTGGGATTCCTTGCAGACATGCAATTAAAGCTATTCTTCACATCAGAGAGTCACCAGAGGCTTATGTATCACCGCGGTTTTCTGTCCAAACCTACAAACAAGCGTATGCCTCGAACATCATCCCAATTACTGATTCAGATCAATGGCCATCTTTTGACCTTCCCGAAATTGAACCTCCGAGCATGAAAAGGCGAATTGGGAGGCCATCTAGGAATAGGAGGAGAGAAGAAGGAGAGAAAAGGAAGGGGAAGAGATCGGGAACAGTCCAGTGTAGAAAATGCAAGGTATTGAACATTAACATGCACTTTATACACAATTATTTTTCATACTCTTAACAATGACTTGTTGCTTTACATGACATTTTCAGGCGTAAGGTCACAACAGTCGGACTTGTAAAGGTGGACTAACTGCACGTGAGATTAGGGAGCAACAAGGAATAAATGTCGAATGCCATCGAAAAGGGAAAAAACAAAAGCAAACTACAGAGGGTCTTGATTCTCAGATCTTTCCCATTACACCAACAACTCAATGCTCATCTTCAAATGTTCGAGACCTGGGTTTAACACCTTGATTCTGATGCAATAGCTTGTGACTGAGTTTACCCCTTTTGAAAAGTGTGTACTCTTTTTGTGGGAAGGTTATGACAGGGATTGACAGGCGGTTTTTGTGTTTCATGGTTGTCTGGCATGGTTTTTTTGAGATGGTTAGAACAATTGGTTAAAACTGTAGGTTTCTAGCTTGTTATGGATAAGTATTCCTAGTTGTCTTTTTGTAAACATATTGTGGTATTTTAATCTAACCTATATGCTTATCTGCACTTATTTCTTATCCGTTTATTCCCCGGCCTTGGTCATTAGTCTTATATATATAATTTAAAATTCTTATTTAATCTATAATTTGAATGGTATTTGCTTATTTTAAATGGCCTATATGCATGAATGATTAAGTAAGATGGGCAGATGGCAAACCAATATTTACCGATTAATGGGCAAATAAAATAATCTCATATTTCAATGGAATCAACACTTGCTAAATAAAATTTACCTTTTCCTTAAAAATAATCATACATGGTACAATACAACTTTTGTAAAATTAAAAGTAAAAAAAAAAAGAAATCAATGTCACGTCATCAAATTTACACGGAGTTGGACGGAATTGTAAAGTTTGGTCACGAAACAAAAATTTTCAAAACCACGTGGTTACCAAGCAAAATTTGAAAAACCTTTGGGTACCAGACTAAAAGTTTCAAACCCCGTGGCTACCAGACGAAAAATCCCTAAAATATATATTAACCAATTGAAAATAAAAAGATTAAATTTGAATAATATTTTATCCAATTTTCATGATAATTTTTATAGTAACAATATAAATTTGATATTAATACCATTTAAAAATAAATATCAAATTTATCATTAGAGTTTGTTTAAAAAAATATCATGTGAGAATATAATAATAATAATAATAATAAAATGAATATGTCATGAAAGAGGATGGGTAACATTAACATATATTAGTTCACCAACAAATATGAGGGTAAATATTAGAATTAAGTTTAAATGAAGTTTTTAGAAATGTAGAATTAAACATCTTTAATAAATGCATTTATTTATTATAGTCTGTAATAAATGTAAAAATCTGTAAAATAGATAAACTGTTGGAGTTAGAGTGAATTATTTTTCGAGATTTTGATATTTTAATCTCTATTTTAGAGATTTTTTACCACATTTGTTGGGCTTGCTCTTAATATACCTATTTATCTTTTTAGTCTTTGAATTATCCCTAACAAATCTATAATCATTTATATTAAATTAAAAAAAAACAGTTCCAATTTTTTTTTAAATCGGTAAGATTTATAGTGGGGTTAGTCTCCCCTCTCCCCCTATCTATTCTTAATACTCTCCGAAGTCCTTGCTCGAGGACTTCAACATGAATCACAACTATCTAGGAGCAATTTAGGAATTCAAATCACTCGCCTTGGGGTGAGGATCCCTTTCCTATCCTTCGCTGACGATATCGTTATCTTCGCTACATCAACAAAACAAGCATGTGATCAAATCAATAAAGTACTACACGAATATTGTACCCTCTCGGGCCAGAGAATCAATAGACTAAAAAATCTCTTTACCAAACAACTGAAAATACAAACACAAACTCAAACACAGTCATCCACAATGAATTAGGGATCCCTTTCACAACCAACCTTGGAAAATAGCTAGGCTGCACAATCATCACCGACAGGGTCTCCAATGACACTTTCTGCGATCTTTTAGGATCAACAAAAACCCAACTTGACAAATGGAAGGCCAACTCCATTTCACAACAAGGCCGATGCACATTAATAGGATCAACACTGGCAGCGAAACCTCTACATCTAATGCAATGCTTCATGCTCCCCTCTTCCATCCATACATAACTTGATAGTATTAACAGAAATTTCCTTTGGAATAAAGGCCCAAGACATAAACAATTGATTAATTGGTTCGAACTTTGTAAATCTAGGCAAAATGGGGGTCTTGGCCTGCGTAGCTCCGAGGACATGAACACCGCTCTTCAACTCAAATTAATCTAGAAGATTCTTGCTGAACCAACCAATCTCTGGGTTACGATCATAACAAAGAAATACCTCAAACAACAACACATCCTTCAATACAAACGAAAGGGTAACACCTCTTAGCAGTCAAAGCTTTCAAATCTTATCCCTCTTTTTATGAACGACATTCGTTGGTCTATTGGTAATGGAAATGCCATTAATTTCTGGTTTGACCGCTGGTCTGGCGATGTTCCGCTTATTGCTATTGCGAAGGACCTCTCAAACATTGACCCCCACCTTAAGGTGAGCCATTTCATTCAAGATGATAAATCTTGGAATGCACAAAAAATCCATGACCTTGTCAAAGATCAAATCGATGATACCACCATCACCTCCATCCTACAAACACCAATCCCAAAAAACATTGATCAAGATAGACTCTACTGGAGATGGAGCAAGAATGGTTGGTTCTCTACTAAGTCAGCCATTGATATGCTCCACAACACAAAACAACATACTCGATCAGGCCTGCATTGGACCTTGCAACTAGAAACTCTTTCGAAAGTTAAGGATTTCCTATGGCGCATCTCAAAAAATGGGATTCCAACTTCGGTTAAATTGGCCTGCCGTGGGGTGGGTATTCCCACAAATTGCCCCCTGTGCGACTTTAACTATGAAGATCTTCCACATCTTCTTCTAGATTGTCCAATCACATGTGCGACCATACACCAACTAGATCCAAAAATGACGGCCAAACTGCGCTCACACCAACTACAATCACAAAACAAATGATATCTTGAACAACATCAAAGATGACTTAGGGAAACTAAACTTCACTAAGCTCGCTACGGCTTGGTGGAGTATTTGGTTTTTCCGAAACAAATCACTTTTCGATAAAATAAGACTCGACCAGAGAACCACAGTAGCATATACAACTGAACAAATTTATAACTGGAAAAAGGCTAAGTCATTAGATGATGACATAACACCAGCTGAAAGTAGCTACAAACATAAAAAAGATAGTCCTAACATCAAATGGTCCAAACCACCATAAAACTACCACAAACTCAATATTCATGGAGCTCTATCAACCACAAACAAAGGTAGTTTCGGTTTCATTATCCGAGACCATATGGGAAACCGAATCTGTTCCGGGGCTGGTGCTTCGCCCTTGAATTCAGTGGTCGGTGCTGAATGTTTTGCGCTTCGGAATGGCATCCAAGCTGCAACTAAACTGCACATAAACCATCTTTTTATTGAAGGGGACAATCTCACTATTATTAATTGTCTCAGAGGTTTATGATCCTCCCCTGGGGAAATTGAAAAGCTGATCTCCGACATTTCTATCTCCCTGCGTTGTTTTGCTACTGTTCAGATCCGCCACATCTACAGGGAAGCCAATCGAGTTGCCGACCGTCTTTCACACCTCGATTTTGACTTTTCCGGTACTTTTATTCCGGGCGACTCCGAGCTTGCAAATCTCATCCTTATGGATGCTCTTGGCTAGTAGAGGCTATCCCCTTCAACTTGAATTTTAGGAAGACCCATTGCCTTTTTGATCCCCAACAATAGAGCCATTAGTCATGAGCGGTGACTTATATCGAAGATGGCCACCTCCACAGCAAATCATCAAACCTAAGTGGTCGCAAATGATGAACCCTGCACCAGACACACTAGAATAGTTATCGGTTCCATCGAATTTTAATTATTTTGAATGTGTTTTCAGGAGGTTTGTTCCACCTTAGATGTCTTTTCTTTCTAGGTATCGTTGTCTCTGTAGATTTATAGTCGTTTTGTTTATCTAGTTGTTTAGTGTTTTTTTCAGTTTAGAAGTGTTTTATCTTGTCATATTTTTTATTTTTTTAATTCGTTGTTGAGTTGTTAAGTATTTTTCTATTTTGAATGTCAAATACACACCATGCCGTTGCCATTTTTTTTCTTTACTCTGGCCTTTGGGTTTATTGTGTCAAATAGTGTGGGCATAATTATCTTATTGTCTTGATCCTTCCCATCTTGTAGTCTTTTTCCTAGGAGGGGGTCGATTTCTTTAAACAGGCAACAAACCACTAACTTTTTTTTTTTTAAAAAAAAAAAAATTGTAATTACTTTATATTTTTTCTTGAATAATTACTAAAAACATCTCAAAAATTGAACGGTTGTATCCATCCATTTGAATCCATAACCTTTCACTTTGTATATATTGCTTACGGAGTACTTTTCCAACTACAGTTGAAACGTACCATTGATCAAAACCTCTGTGTATATATATACTGCAATCATCCGAAAAAAATTGCAGCTTTAATTCGAGGGTTGATCGCTACTCCTTGTTGAGCACCGCACATTAGTTAGAATTAGAAACAAATTAGAAATTAAGAGATGCAACTCATGTCCATTCCTTTCTCTCCTTCTTCCTCCCTGTTGCTAGCGACGGCGATGGTTGCGATCGCCGCCGTCCTCGTCAGTTCGGCTGCCGCAGCGAGCGACACTTTCGTCTACGTTGGGTGCTCCCCGGCAAAATACCCGCCGGCGACCCTGTACGAGAGCAGCGTCGACGCCGTGCTCACCTCCATCCTCAACGGCGCCACCTACTCCGCCTTCAACAACTTCACCTCCGGCGCCGTCCACGGCCTCTTCCAGTGCCGCCCGGACCTCGCCGCCGGCGAATGCGCTGCCTGCGTCTCCCACTCGGTGACCCAACTGGGCGTCCTCTGCGCCGACTCGGTGGGCGCCGCCCTCCAGCTCGACGGCTGCTTCGTCAGGTACGACAACGCGTCCTTCATCGGCGTCGAGGACAAGTCGGTCGTGGTCAGAAGGTGCGGGCCCCAGCTGGAGTACGGCGACACGGACCAGTTGACTCGGAGGGACTCGGTGCTGGGCTACCTCGCGAGTGGGCGCGAGCTGTTCCGGGTTGGCGGGTCGGGGGGTGTTCGCGGGGTGGCGGAGTGCGTCGGAGACCTCACCGCCGGACAGTGCCAGGATTGCTTGGCGGAGGCCATCGGACGCCTGAAAAGCGACTGTGGGTCCGCTTCGTGGGGCGACGTGTTCCTCGCCAAGTGCTACGCGCGTTTCTCCTTCGGTGCTACGCACGCGTCTGCTACACCCGGTCCCGGTTAGTGATTACGGAGTAATTTTTTCCTTATAAAGCTTTAATTAAAATATAAATTTCTGAACAATTTATCAACTCGGAAATGATGCACCAGTTGGATTTATCATTTAATTAATCATGATTGATAAGTTTTCATCTGTAGTAGAACTATAAAGAGACAATAAATATGACCCCAAAACGTTCCATTTTTGAAAAAAGAAGAAGAATGTACTCATTAAGTATATATGTTTGGTATGTCATATTTATATAGTATTTTTATGATATTATATTTACGTTTTAGAAAATATTTTTAAAATATTACTTATTTTTAACCATTTTTAAATAATTTTTTAGAATGAGATTTAAAGAATATTTTTGATGTGATTTCTTAACTTAAATTATGAAAACATACATCGGAAAAACCATTATAATTATTAATTAAATGACATAGTAATTAGGATAAGATAATGTTGTTATATATGCATGCATAGGGGATTTTTTTTCCTCGTGTTAATTACACGTACATGCAAAAGAGGGTCAAACTGAATAGGATTAAGTAAAACATGTATGTTATTATTACTCTCACCATTTGGTGCAATGTCCTTTTCATACAATTTTTTTTAGATGGATAAAAACTATATAAAATATTTATCCTTTTTATACTTTTTAAAAAGTTTATACAGAGTAGAGTAGTTGTTAATAGTAACTATAAAATTGTTAAAAATTTTATAAAAAATAAATATTTTATATAATTCTATCTCCTAAAAAATCATATATAAATAATAACACATGTTATGTGGAAAGGAGATAGTATTATTTTGAGGGTAAAGGAAATCGATTCAATCTGATGGAAACTAATGTAACTGTACGTTCTAACTTGCCTTTATGCAAAGTACTGATCATGTCGATGTCCAAACAGTAGAAGACGATGATTTGGAAAAAAAAGGCTATAGGCATTAATTAGCTAGGTAATTTACTAATTTTGACAAAAATGCATGTATGGGTTTAGCCTTTAGGTAGATAATTAGCTAGATCATATTGTTGGAATCACTGATGGTTGCATGATTTTTTGGAAGGGGGTTAAAATTTTTGTTTTGAAGTTTTTTTCTCGCTATATATATTAAATTTTTTTACAAAAAAAATATTTTAAAAAAATCATAAATTATAATATTAATATGATATTTTATTATAAAAATGCATACAACAAAATTAAATAATTTTTCATATATTTGTGGTTTAACGTAGAGGGAGGGGCGATTGCCCCCCTGTGCCCTTGTGGCCGTCCCTGATTGGAATGGTCAAACAATATTGGATGTATGTAGACCTGTCAAAATATAACTCGATCCGAAAACTTGACCCGAACGTCCCGTAAATTTTGAGTCAAGATCCGAAAATTTTGACCCGAAATTTTTTTTCGACCCGAACCAGAAAATCCGGTAATTTTCTTGGTCATCTGGGTTTAGACCTGGTGACCCTATTGACCCGGTAATTTTGACCCGATTGATTCGATTGACCCGGTGACCCGGTGATCCGATTGACCCGGTGACCCGGTAATCCGATTGACCCGATTGATTTATAATTATATATGATTAGTTTTTTTTATGGAGATTCCAATTTATTTACATTTTATAATTACAATCACTTGATGTTTCATTTTCAATCAACTTTTATATTTATTTGTATTGTGTAATACTCCCGGCCTCCAACTCATAGTATTTAATTTTTTTATTTTTCATCACCTTTTTAAGAAGATAAAAAATCTAAAAGATATTAAAATATTAAAATAATTCTATGCTTATTACTAATTGCATGAAATTATTTTTTAAAAAATTATTTAAAAATTTGATATTTTATATATTTTTAAAATTTTTAAAAATTAAAAGAAATAATAAAAATTAAATATTTTTGATCATATATAGTATATAATTACAAGCACTACAACTTATGAACTCCGTCTTTAATTTTAGCATTTTAAAATTATCGCAAAATTACCAAATCATGATTTTTTAAATTTAAAAACGAAAAATTTTACAAACCCGAAATCGACCCGATTTGACCCGAAACCGTGTCAAACCCGAGTTCAAATCAACCCGGATCTACCCGGGACCTGTTTTACCTAGAACCTGTTTTACCCGAAACCCGAAATGACCCGACCCGAACCCGACCCAAATGACCCGATTGACAGGTCTAGATGTATGTATGGGTGTGTTTGGATTCTAAGTATTCATATTTATAATATAAATATAAATATAAACACTTTTAATTTATTATATATGTTTAAAATAACGTAAATTTAAAATAAAATAAATAAATATATTATATTAACTAAATATTTACTACTGTATTAAGTTTATAATTAATTTATAAACTTAATGTAATTGATTAATACAAATATTTTATTTTAAAATTATATTATTTTAAATACGTTGTAAATTGATTTTACCAAACACTTTACAAATATTTATGTTTATAAAGCATAATTTTTTTGAATCCAAACACACCCGGGCTTTTTGGGTACATATATAATACACATGGAACATATTGAACACCTTTTTAAAAATTTCTTCAAAATAGATAAATGAAATACATATTCTCTATTTCGAAGATTTTGAGAATCTTTTAGCTTTGAAGAATACTCATTCTCATTATGGAGAATTAGATGAAAAGTCTATTAGACCCAAAAAGGCGTTAGAATTTTTAAAAACTCCAAATCTCCAATATGGATAGACCCAAAAAGGCCTTAAAATTTTTTCAAAAACTCCAAATCCCCAAGATGGAGAATTTGTTAGAGATACTCTTATAAATATAAATAATTGTAAAATTTATATAAAAAACACTTGTAAAATAAGTTTAGAAATAATATGAATGCTAAATAAAAATATCTTATAAATGATATTAATTAATTATATTATATTAATGGTATAATTATAAACTTCATGTAAAAGTGAATTTAATTAACATAATTTAAAATTCATATTATTTTAAATACATTGTAAATTTATTTACCAAACTCTCTCAAAATATTTATATTTATAAGTGTATTAATATATATGTATTATAAATATAATTACATGGAATACAAACACAAAATAATTATTTATTTTGACCCAAATAAGTACATATATATAGTCGTTAGTTATGTATCGTGTTATATACTAAATTTCCCTCTCAATCACTTACTAATCACTCCCTCCATTAAGCAAAACATATTGTTTACTATCCGCACATATTTTTTAGAATGTTAAAAACTATATATAATAAAAATATTATTATATTAATTTTTTTTAATAATTTCATACATATTAGTAATAAATATGAAATTATTTTTCGAAAATTAATTAAAAGAATTGATATTTTAAAGAGATAGAAGAAACCCTCAAATTATAAAGACTTAAGACACATTAATCATAAATAATGTAATACATGATTACAAATTATTTCAATAATCTAATTATTACCCTTTCATATTTAATTATAATACGAAGATATAAAGGTTAGGAAAAGATAGAAAAGACTACTTAGTTTAATAAACGATATATACAGTAATTTACATTTTTTGGTGATGGCTGAGCTACGGTTAACCACCCTCAAATCCTTACCTTATATAAAATAAACAATAATTTACGTATATTTTAATCTTCAACGTGTTCATCAATTTTTGCTCAAATATTGAAATGAGGTTTACTATATATCAAATTTGCATATATTTTAATCCTCAATGTGCGTATATTTTAATCCTTAACATGTTCATTATATACCAAATTAAAACTGAAAATGAATATATAGAGATTTCAACAAAAATAAGATGACAAAAATAAGTCCCATCTTAGGACAACGTAGGCTCAATTGTTTTGACTAGCATAGTAGATTAATTATTAGCTACTCGTAATATGGAAGACTACAAATCTACAATGTATATGTTTAATAATTTAATGGTAATATATCTTTGAAATAAATGCCAACACACTAACTACCTAATCCCACAAGACAAAGGAGACCTCCCCACCCCTCAATTATATGTGCCATTTTGTAACTTCAATACATACATACATACAAATACAACGCACAAGTTTCACATTAATTTTTTTTTTATAATTTGATGTATCAAAACTGTTGGAAATAATTTTTTTTTGGCCTAAATCCTTCTTCCATTGCCACTTTCTTTACATATAAGGACCATCAAAAGACGACGAGACGGATAAAACACTAGCGATCCTCATCGGATTGATAGCGGTCGTAGCTCTCATCACCCTTTTCACGGCATTCTTGAGAAAGTCATGTGAAGAAAAAGGTAGGAAATCTTAACTTCCAATCGCGATAAAGTGTTACAGTATATATATATATATATATATATATATATATATATATATATATATATATATATATATAATGGTTACTAAAAGGAGACTCAACCTAAAATGGTTTGCAATTGCAGGTGGCAAATAACGTGGATGTACGTTTATGCAGAGCCTAGGTAGGCGTTTTCTTTCGGTGGGGCACTTTTTTTTTTAAAAAAAGAAGCCTTTAACTTTCCTTCTTTTCGATGGTCCCAACGGCTATATATCTCTTCAAGGCAAATTAATTAAAGCTTTAATTTAGATATCAATGGTACGGTATTGGTGGTGGATCTTTCAAAGTGTTTATTGTACTCCTATATATATGTATACAAATATATACTTTGTATTAAAGGATCGGTCGATTACAAGATGTAAATCCTTTTTCAAATCGATAATTGTATGCTAATTAATTGATCGAGATACACATATGTATAAGTTATTATTTAATTATTGTATTATTTTGTGAATTTTAATTAATTTGTATCGGGTTAGTTGTATCGGGTTAGTTATGTTGCTTTGATCTAATATATGATGAAAATATATCGAGCGAATTGGAAAAATAAAGTTAGTTGTATCGGGTTAGTTATGTTGCTTTGATCTAATATATGATGAAAATATATCGAGCGAATTGGAAAAATAAAGTTTTTGTTAGTGTTATGTATCGATCACTGGTTCAATAAACTAACGACCAATGGAAAGTGAAGCCTCGGATGATTTGCCTGAGACGAATAAGAAAACTAAAGTGCAAGTATGGAGTTTGTTGAGATGTGCTTGTTTGACTATGTGAACGAAGGAATTGTGATCTTTAATTTAAATGTGCAATGACTAAGTATGCAATAAGAGTATAAGACGATTAATAAAAAAAAATATTCAATCCGGTTATTTTAGGAGTCGTAATGTTTTGATAGAAGTCAACTACACGGTTTAAGTCCATGATTATTATAAACGGATCCTATAAGGTCACACACTTTGAGTTGACGGAATTAACGGAATTGATGGTTTATTAATATATATGTGATATATTATTAATAAAAAATAATATTTATTTAAGAAATAAATAATAGATGTTATTTATTTGATAAATAACATTATGTAAATTTGTTATGGGTGTACATACCAGACCTTTTGGCCTTACCTAATTAAAAGACTCCTAATTAATTTGGATTAATAGGAGGGTTACCAAGGAAAAGACGTTTGCAAACTTAATTAAAAAGGTGCTTTTATTTGGCAGTTTCTTTCTTGAAAATGGATGAATAGATAATAGGGACTTTGCTCTCTTGACCGAGGGTGTGGAATGAAAAGAATTTGCAAACTTTTTTTTGGAAGCAGAATAAGAATTAAGAAAGCCGCCGATGAAAGGGTTTCTTTCGTAGAGCGTCCGAGCGGACGAGAACTTGGAGTTCTGGATCAGCAGCGAAATCATCGTTGGCAGGGAAACTATAGGCCAAACGTGCAATCCTGTTACCCACAACATTCGATTCCCTGAAAATATGATGAATAGCAACATGAGAAAACGAAATTAGATCAATAATCGTATCGGCCATCAACAACTCGATATTACAGGGGCATTTCCAGTCACCTAGGATAGCTTTAATGACGACCAAACAATCCCCTTCAATAAGCAGGCGTCGGATGCCCAAGGATTTAGCCTATAAGACCCCCATGCGGAGGCCCAAAGCTTCTGCGAAGACTGCAAAATTATTATTACAGGGAGCCAACCCCAAGGAAACGAAAACCCCCTCATGGTTCTGAATAACGAAGCCGAAAGAGCATTCCTCCGACTGGCAGTAGGAACCATCAAAGTTTAGCTTAAAGTACCCGTGTGGTGGTTTTTTCCAAGACTCATTCCTGCGAATGTCATGTATTTGCGATTTGTAGGACGAGGACGATCCTGGATGGATGTCTGTCGTTACCGACGTTGTAGGCATTCCTGTATTATCTATTCCAGCTGACCAAGTCTGGTAAGAAGACTTGTAGAACAAGGCAATAGCTTGGACAGACATGATAGTTAAGTGTTGGAAAGCCAGCTGGTTACGGAAATACCAAATACTCCACCAAGCGTAGGCTAACCTGCTTATATTATTTTTCCCTGTCGAAGTATAGATATTGTGAAGAATATGGTCTGGTTTGGTATTCCTGTTGATAGTAGTGAGAGTTGGGTGGCATAAATCAAGGGCTGATAATAGAGCCACTGTGGTGGGGCATTCAAGCAGAAGATGATAAGTGGACTCCTTTGTACACCCACAGAAGCTACACCCTGAAGGGACATAAACATCTGACCTTTGTAGTCTCTCAGAAGTAGGCAGTTCATCACGCGAGACCTTCAACATAAAATGTCTAATTGAGGAATATCTAGTTTCCAAAGTCAGTTACAGTCAAAATGAGGGTCACCTGCGTGGTTTGGAATAAGCGTCAATGCCAAACTTGTAGAGAACCAGCCATCTCTGCTCGGCCCCCAAAACAGACGATCCAAGAAATTATTTGTGGGTAGTTGAATAGTGGTAATTTGTGAAATTACGATAGAACTAAGAAGTCCCTATAATTCTCTCTAAAGCCTTGTAACTTCCCACTGATTATCAGCCGTAATGAAGCGGTCCACTAGCCAATTCGAGTTTCCATTAGTCAGAGGTTGAAGAACTACTTTTTCCAATAGTGTTTTGAGAGCCCAATTATCCGTCCAAAAGCTAATCGACCTACCGTTACCGATAGACCAGCGGAGGCCTGGTTTGAACAAGTGCCTGATCGAAATTAGGTTGGACCACTGCCATGAGGTGTTACCCTTTTTGACGCAGTTCATCAACAGGGCTCCTTTTAGGTATTTTGCAGAAATAACCCTTACCCAGATGTTATTTGGTTCAACAATGATCTTCCACAGTAGCTTCATCTGCAGAGCTAGGTTCATAGTTTCAGCTTTGTAAAGGCCAACTCCTCCAGAGATAGAATCCGCACAAATTTTATCCCAGTTGATGAGGGGTGTGTATCCTGGGTCCTTGTTCCAGAAGAATTGTTTGTATACTTTGTCAAGTTCGTGGAGAATAGATACATGTAGCAGAAAAGCCTGCATAAGGAAGAGTGGTTGAGCGCTAATACTGGCCTTGATAAGGACCTTCCGCCCCTCCGCAAAGAGGGAGGAAGCTTTCCATTTGAAAAGTTGTTGCGTTGTCTTAAACAACGTCCGCAAAGGTGTCGCGATTCACTCGTCCATTGATAATCGGACATCCAAGGTACTTTTCTAAATTTTTTGCCTGTGGGATCCCCATTGTTGGTGTCACTGTTTGTATAGCTGTAGCTGACGTGTTTGGGGACACTTGGAAGCTTGATTTGTGCAGATTTACTTTTGTCATGAAATTTGGCAGAAACGGTGGATCGTTTGTGATATTTTATTACAGGCTGTCTGGTTTGCCTTCCCAAACAGCATGATGTCATCGGCAAAAGCGAGGAAAGGGACCTTTAGACTGCCTCGGCCGATGGTGAAACCTAGATCTTTTGAATCAGCTGCTTGATGTTGCAAGGTTCTGGCCAAAACCTCTGCAGTGAGTATAAATAGGAAGGGTGATAGTGGGTTCCCCTGTTGTAGTCCTCTTGTGGAAGTAAAGGGTATTGATGGCTCATCATTGATAAGAAAAGAGTATGAAACTGTCTGTACACATTCCTTAATCCAGAGAATAAACTTGTAGTTGAAACCGAATTTGGAAAGAATAGAAAAAAGGAAGGGCCATTCCACTCTATCATAGGCCTTTTTCATAACTAATTTGACGGCCATATGGCCGCACTTTGCCTTATTAAGTTTGAAGGAGTGGAAAATTTCGTGAGCAATAAGTATGTTATCCTGTATTGGTTTGCCTTTCGTGAATGCACTTTGCAGAGGATGGATGAGTTTGTTAAAAACTCGCGAGAGTCTTACTGTGAGGATTTTGGATATAATTTTATAAACTGTAGAGCACAGACTAATCAGTCTAATAGTGTTTGAGGACTTCCGGGTTGTCGCGTTTTTGGATTAACGTGATGAAAGTATGATTAACTTGGCGCAACATTTTGCCAGAGGAAAAAAAGGCCTTTACAGCTTTGATGATTGATGGGCTGACAATATCTCAATATGTCTGATAGAAACCCACAGGCATTCCGTTAGGCCCAGGAGCCTTATCTGGCTTGATGGAAAAAAGGGCATTCTTGATCTCACTATTTGTAGTCGGGGTCGTGAGCAAAATATTATCATCATGAGAGATCCATTCCCAAGCACGCAAAGGTCGTTATCAAAGGACAAGGCGTGGTTGTAAGAAGACTTAATAAAGCGTGCTTTGAAGTTTGTTACGAACTTGCTTCGGATCATGTCATGGTCGGACAGCTGCAGTCTTGAGTTTGATGTACATATTTAGTACCCTTTTTATCGCATCTTTTGACTTCATATTTCATTCAATTCCCAAAGAAAAGGTTGAAAAAAAATATAAATTTGTGTAGAATGAGCTAACGTGCAAAAAATAGAGTCTGCACAAGTTTTGGTCTAATTATGTAGGAATCGGAGCGAAATTGGAGTCAAAACGAAGAAACCAAGTAAAGCAGAAAAGTGGTCGAAATCGACCTAGCCGGTCGATATCGACTGAAGCATCGACACAAACTCTGAGTGTCGAGACAGACCAAGAACACCAGCAAAGGAGAGCACTCGATATCGAGTGAAGGAAGTCGATATCGACTAAGCACCAAAAATCGAGTGGAATGAAGCCCGTCGAGCTGAAACGAAGAGGTCGATTTCGACTGATCTGGTCGATATCGACTGGATTTCGACACGGGTTGGACATACTTTTCGACACGCGGATTGCAAGTCTATCTACATAAACCACGGTTTATCCCTTATTTTAGATAAGATTATGTCTTAAGGATGATTTCCTTTTTACCCTAAGATTTATATTAGTTATTTTAGATTTTTAGCTAAATAAAAGATCTATCCTACTTGTTTGGATAGACTTTAGATAGAAGATAAGATCTACTTTCCTTGAATAGCGAGGATTAGTAGCCTATAAATAAAGCCCTAGGGGGCTGGTTTTTATGCATTCAATCACACAACAATCAATAGAGTTAGAGAGTTAGAGAGAAGTTTTAGGGTTTGGCGTTTGCGAGAGCCGGCGTTGAGTTGTAAAGCTTCGAAGGTTTAATTTTAATGCAAATTTCTTCTTTTCAATCAAAGATGTTTGATGCGATGAAGAGCGAGTAGTCGTCCCGCTTCTAGGGTCGGGGTGAGCCCGACGGTAACCATGTAAGTACGCTTATTCTATATTTGATTATGCGATCTCTTCTTCTACCCCGCGCTCAATCCTTTCTGCGAGTTTAGGATCATTCCTTATTTACCTTATATGATGCGAAAGTGGATTATATATGTGAATTTGGATAGTAATTAGGTTTTGCATGCGAAAGTTGACATAAACCCTAATTATGAAAAAGGTAGAAACAATTAGGTTTTTATGCGAAAGCTTCTATATCCCTAATTGGTGTTGATAAACTTTTAATCTTTTATGTGAATTAAGTATTATACATGCATGGTTACCGTCGTGGTGAATCCCTATCCTAGGAGCCCTTTTAGTTAATTGAAGTAAACCCTAAAAAACCTGCTGTCGTTTATTCCCTTTTCTTTTATTTTCTGTTTTTCTGCAAATCGACATCGACTGAGAGCCACTCGATATCGACCACTTATGTCGATATCGATCACCCTGCATCGAGCACTTCTTCGTCGATAGTTTTCTGAGTCGACAGAGCTACTGACCCACTCGAAATCGACCATTCCGATCGATATCGAGCGCTTATGTTGTTTTCTCTCTTCGCAGGTTTTCTCTCCAGATCAACGTCGTCACTAGAAATTGACTGCCTATGTCAATATCGACCTCCCAACTCGATATCGAGGCTTCTGGTCGACTTGCGCAGAGTTCGCAGAGACTATCCAGGCGCCGCTGACCCGCCTCCTCGTGGATCGATCCTGATTCCCTTCCACTACAACGGGAGGAAGTCTTGTAATTTATTTGCGTGGACTAGGATTCAGTTTGATATCTATTTATATTTATTAGACTCGATTTCCTCCTACATCAGTCTGTTGTAAGGAACTTTATAAATTTTTTGCCACGTTTGACCAATGCGATACGGTGGAAATACCTCGAATTTGTGTCGTTAACCTTGCTGTGTTTTACTTTTGCCCTTTGGCTCCAGTAGCGACGTTGGAAGTCAAGCATTCATTCCCTTTTGTTAAGTAATCTCCGATGCAGTTCATAAGTGACCGAGTTTGGATTTCCAATCATATCTTGCTATAAACGTAACAGCTGTTCATCTGTTTTGAAAAGTTGTTTGTGGATGTTGTTGAAAGTACGCTTATGCCATTTCTTAGCAATATTTTTTAGAAGAGAAGTTTTATTGACAAGTTTGAACATGTATGATATGGAGGGAAAAGAATTTGCAAACTAATTACAAGTAGGTAAGTACGCAAAGGCAAAGGTGGATTTTTTTTAAATATTCAAGAAAAAATAAATATTTACATATATATTCACGAAATCAAAGTATTTACACAAATATTCAAAAGTTACAGAGTTTTTAGAAAAACGCGGTCTCAGTCCGCGTTTTATTCATAAGTGATGTCTTACTCGCGGAGAAATTTGGTCAAAGTTGAAGTTGTTATAAAAACGAGGATTGAAATCACGTTTTTATACCGTATCTTTATTGTTTTTTATTTTTAAATTAAAAAAACAAAATTAATAGCTAAAACGCGACTTGATGCCGCGTTTTACCTTTAAAAAAAAGAAGGGGAAAGGGCAGGACATGGGAGGCGGGGCATCTTCTTCCCCGGGCGCCGATCGAGCAACCCAATGCTATGAATTGGAGGAGGAGTCGCTCCCAACCACCGCTGACCGTCCCTCGCCACCGGCCTTCAAATCCTCAAATCTCCCTTGCCACCGGCGTCCTCTAGAGTAGAGCCCTCGCCAGCGGCCGACTTACCCTTGTCACCGACGACCTTCGTTGAACTGCGCCGCCCAACACCACCTGCGAGACCTTGGTCATCGGAGTTGAATACCACCTCTGTCATCGTCGTAATCATCGACACCATCTTTTCCGCCACCATCCCCGCTCCTTCAATTACGGTTTTTTTAATTTAATTTTATGAATATGAAAATTGGTAGCTTAACAGAGATGTGTCCATGGTGAAGTTGCAAATTTTTTCTTTGCTAAGTTGGAGTTTGGATTGGTTAGTGCAATTGTTGATTCAATTTCTGACATGTGAGTGTGCAACCTGCAATGGTTCGATCGGCTCCCGGGGAAGAAGATGTCCCGCCTCCCATGTCCTGCCCTTTCAGCCTTTCCCTTTTTTTAAAGGTAAAACGCGACATCAAGCTGCATTTTAGTTGTTAATATCGTTTTTAATTTAAAAATACAAAACAATAAAGACGTTGCATAAAAATGCGGTTTTAATCCGCATTTTTATAACAACTTCAACTTTGAACAAATTTCTTCGAGAGTAAGATATCACTTATGAATAAAACGTGGACTGAGACCGCGTTTTTCTGAAAACCCTACAACTTTTGAATATTTGTGTAAATACTTTGATTTCATGAATATATCCGTAAATATTTATTTTTTCTTGAATATTTTTAAAAACAATTCGCAAAGGTGTTGCTAATTTTCTCAAAAGGTTATACGAAGCAACAGTAGCAAAGGGAGAGAAAATCAAAGTGTTGATTTTCTCACCATCATCATCCAATGTAATTTGATTACTAGCCTTTCGATCTTCGTCATACCAGTCGAAGATAAGGGAGATCTAGACGTCGGACTCGTATGGACTAATTAGAGAAGTCATGCTTGGGGCTTTTGAGTATGTTATAGTCTCTCTTGATGATTGGTATTTCTTTGACATGGCTAAACACTTTCCGTAAAAGGGAGTTATCAAGGTCGTTGTTGGGATTGCCAAAAGTTGAGTAAGAGCCATAGTCATACAAGATTGTAGAAGTCCTCCTTCTTCATGCATACTGTGATGCATCGAAAAGGAATGATGTCTAGGCCACTTGAAGAGTGAGAACTGAAAATGCATGGCCATGCTCGGATGGATTATTAGTAATCATCCGTTTAATTGACAGTTCAAATTCAGAGTTCAAGAAACATATTTGATAATAGATATGAATTAAAATGTCACCATATCATCAAATAAGATATTAAGAGACAAATGTATCTTATATTGCACACTTGTTTAAGGACAAGTGGGAGATTGAAGGAATTGTGTCCTTTCATTTAAATGTGCAATGACTAAGCATGAAATAGGACAATTGATAGATATATTCAATCCGATTATTTTAGGAGTCGTAATGCTTTGCTAGAAGCCAAATACAATTAATGGGGTTAAACGGTTTAAGTCCATGAATACTATAAACGGGTCTTATAATGTAACGGCCCGGATATAGATACCCGGCAAAACTAGTGAAAGCGGAAGTAAAGTACAACTTGCCAGGCGAGGCCGGGTCAAAACCAAATCATATATTCTGAAATCGTATAGCCAAATTAGTGGGGTTAGGTAGGTTCTTTGCAATCACCCGGGGGGATTTTCCCACGCCATAGAGACAGGGAGCAATCATACCTAAAAACAAGTTGTGCGAGCGGGATCAGACTAAGACCCCAACGCACTCTGTCCCGCAAGCAAATATATACATACGCTATAATAAAGATGCTTCGATGCAATGCGAAAATTAAATCACACTAACATGTTCCTAAATTATAATATGCGGAAAAGAACTGTAAAGGCGCCCAAGAATGCCAAGTGGCATATCCCTCTCCTACTTCTGCACCCTTTTCCGTTAGTGCAGAGACTGGCCAGTTCGATGCTATAACATATCATATCTCATCATAGCATATCATATCTCATCATCATATCATATATCATGCTCATGCCCGATGGTGCTGGGCTATCATCATGCTCATCTATCGACAACTGACTCAGGGCACCCGATGAAGCTGGGCTACCCCATGACCCTAGCAAAGACTCTAAGACTCACAGATAACGGCCGTTCTGTTCTCAATCACACAAAGTAACCGAATGCTCATTCATAAGTGCAATCCTAGCATGATACTACATGGCATGCTTTAATGCTTATGCAACACCTAGTATGTCATATATTCACAAGCAGGTATTCTCTTTCGAATCTGAGTAAGCCCAGCAAGGAACTTACCTGAATAAGCCGAACAACAAAGATATACGGTAGAAGTAGAATCCAAGCAATATCAACAATCACCTAATAATATAAGCGATAAAAGCGCCATAAGATACTCTCCTACTATTTAACACATAGAAACCTTTTCACAAGATACTCTCGAAGGAAGTAACTAAATTCCGAGAAAATATCCGAAATATTCAAATGTAGGTCAAACTCGGTCAAAGTTGTCATTAAAGAGTTTCCAACATCTTGTTTTCCAACAAAATTCTCAAAAGATATTTCCAAAACATAGAAACTCCTTTTAAATAAATTCTTATAATATTTAAATGACTAACATAACACACCTCCATATTTATAAATAACTCATTTCAAATTTCTCAACTATACATATTAAAATCATCAAAAACACTTGTTCCAAATAATATTACTTTTAAAAAGAATAATTCCATAATTTAAAACACTTACAGAAATTTATTTCATAAAATCAAATTCATCCAATTAATAATAATAATAATAATAATAATAATAATAATAAATAAAAGTCACCATATAATATATATTATATATACTCTTAAAAGGGCCAACAAAACAATAAAACCCAACCCAGCCCAGCCGGCCCAATCCACTTAACCTTTACCAGATCCGACCCGAACCCATACCCAGAAGCCCACCCGCATCCCTGATTAATGAACCGGAAGAAAAAGGAGGTGGACCGACCAAAAGAAAAAGAAAAGGGGAAGCGGCTCAACCGAACCCGTCCCTCCCAACAAACAAAGCTCTACTCTCGACGGAAGAAGACGGAGAAGAAGAAGGAAGCCCATGACTTCCGGCGGCCATCTTTCCGACCCAAAACTCACCCAATAGACTGAATCCATATTTTGACCAAGACCCAACCAACAGGAGAGAAACGACGCAAGGGAGGAGGGAAAAGGAGACACTTACAGCCGCGACTCCGAGGGTTGAGATCTGGCGGAAATGGCGGATTCCGACTGCAATGGACGAGGAAGGAGCGAGAGCAGGCCTAGGAAGAGGTAAGGGATGAGTAAGGAGCGCGATTGAAGGAGCTTCGAGTCGGAATAGAGTATAAAATACAAAACGCACCTACCCGAAAACAGGGGACAGAGACGGCTCGCGTCTCGGCTCCGGTGGACGACTGGGCTCTTCCTCGGTGACTTTTGGCTTCTGAAGGTGGGGAGGATGTGGAGGCAAGCTGTTGGCGACTCGGCTTGGTCGGACGGCTTCCTCTTCTCCTTCTCTTCTTGCGGCAAAACAGGGAAGGTGGTGGCGCCGGCGAATCTGGACGACGAGGAAGAGAAGGGAGGGAGGCCGGAAACGGAGGAGATATGGAGGTGGCTAGGCGCAACGGAATCAAATGTAGGTGGAGGCTTGGTGAAGCTTCGAAAATGGGGTGAGGTTGTGTTTGGAAAGTTGGAAACTTTGGGTCTTTGTGGGATCTGAAATGGGAGAGGAAGGTTTGAGGTTTCTGGGTTTGTGCAGAGGATGAGAGGAGGAAGAGAGGGTATATCCTTGTGGATTGAGGGTGAAGTGAGGGCAATTGAGGGTGTGTGATGCGGGACCATCTTCTACACCTCCGGACACGCCGATCATCTTAGGAGACGGACCTATGACTCGAGCCCGAGCCAAGAAGTTGCAGAGAGACTCATTCATGTTTGTGAGTCACGCTTTATTCTCGAGCGCGGTTCAACTCCCCAAGCCTACATTGAAGACCTACATGTGCATTGGGGTCAAGAGTCTCGAACCACCTTAGCCACATGTATAGGCCGAAATTCCCATTACCCTATTTCCTATTTTAGTACATTTTCTACTTAAGTTATTTTAGGAAACTTTAGGGGTATTTTTATTAATTTCTTTTAAGTATTTCTTTTTATTAATTTCAACCCAACAAGCCCATATTAGGGTTTAATATAGGCGACTGATCTCCTTGTTGAAACTCACGTACAATTTCATTAGAAAATTTCTCTCTTTTGGTGGAAAACACAAGAGTGCAAGTCAATCGATTCGAAGCGTTGCTCATCAATTGCAAATTGGTTTTAGATCTTGCTTGGTTTGCTTTGAGTTCGTCAACCTCACGAGAGCTTGATGATCCAGGTAATCACAAGTCCCCTCCTTGTGCCTCCAAATTGTCCGCTTGGTTGTGTAAGGTTGTAGAGGCGGGCTTTGTAGTCGTTGGTATTTGGTTCCTACCCTCTTAGGAGGCCTGGGGTCTTTATCTCATTCTACCTTAGTTCGAATCACCCTTCTATCGGTCTTTCTTTCATTGTTTTGTTGAGTCTTTGCTTCCGTTCTTGTCTTTTGAGTCTTGATTGTCGAAGATCGGGCCACCCTGCGGCTAACCCCGTATCAAATTGGCATCAGAGCTTTGGTTTCCGACATCAATTGTGTCTTTTGTTATTCATAAGCACAAAACCCTAAAAAAAAATAAAAAAATAGAGTCTTTCTTTGTTCTTGGTTTTTACTTCTTGAATTTTTGAATTTGATTATTGCTAACTCTTGTTTGTGATTGTTGTGTTGCACCTAGCCCAAACACACTACCTAGCCGTGACCCACAGCAAACTTTGGAGCCGATTAGTACCATAGTGCAGCCGATACCATTGTTGAAGTGGACCTCTAGTCAGTAGTTTCCTATTTTGTGCCTTGATCAGCCGATCAAATTGGTTGAACGAAATTTCTAATCGGCAGACTTTCATTCCAAGCACACAAGAGGTTTACTAACCCTAGTTGCTTTCTATCTTAGCCTATTTGTTTATCTATTTTATTGCCTTATTTAATTTTGATTTTTGGTAGATTAAATTACTTTTATCTATCATAGATTATAAAAGGCTTTAGTTAGATATACTTACCATATTAGCCAAACCATCATCTATATATATTTCATTAGGGCTACATAAATTTTATTTTTCTTTCACCATAGTTTCAATTTTCAAGAGTCCTTTTATTTCATAGATAGTTTCTTGCATTAGTAAAAAAAAAGAGTCTGAAAAATTCAAAAAAAAAAAAGAGAATACATTCAAAGCTTTGACCTAGGAGGATAAAATTCACTAGGGGCAAAAGTAAGCTTAAAAAAAAAAGAGGATTGTTGAGTCTAGTGCAAGAAGCTCCAAGGACCAATTTTGGTGAAATTTCATAGCCCTAGTTCAAATTCTCAAACACATACCTCCCAAAACACAAATTTTTTTTTAAGCCCTACCTTGCAACCACAACGTCCTTGCTAAGGGTTTGAATCAAAAAGAGGTACAAATCCTAGTTTTCTTTCTTTTCCTTCATTTTCTTTTCATATTGTGGTCTGTCGAGTACTGCAGTGTCCATACCGACCCCGTACCGACCCCGTACCGACCCCCAGCCTCGGTACAGCTCCTGTCGAGTGTGTCGAATCCTGCAGTGGCCATACCGACCCTGTACCGACCCCGTACCGACCCCCTAGCCTCGGTACAGCTCCTGTCGAGTGTGTCGAGTTCTGCAGTGCCCGTACCGACCCATACCGACCCCGTACCGACCCCCTGCCTCGGTACAGCTTCTGTCGAGTTTGTTTCGGGTCGATTTCGAGGCTTTCGGTCGATTTCGACCTTCTTTTCCACCTTTTGTCGAGTTGTTCTTGCTATTGTTGAGTCCCTTGTTGCGTGTTTCGTTGTCCTTTCCCTTGATTACTCTCTTTTGATCATTAAGTCCTTGCTTGAGTGTTGATTTGCCCAAAGCGGATTACCCCAACAAGCTTGTCATAACCAATTCGAGAGAAGTGTGCGAGCGAAACACATTGTGAGGTTGTTTATCTTTTTGCTAATCTTGAAAAAGTTTCGTGTTTGTCTTTCCTTGCAATGTCTCAGCAAGTTAACAACGAGAACAATGCCAACATTGGCAACGGGAACAACAACTCCAACAACGCTTCTACCTTGCAACCCGAATTGGTAGCCATTCTCTATCGCATTAATCAAAATTTGGCGGCATTGGGAGCAAGGATAACGGCTGTGGAGTCTAGACCGAGCGGGTCTAATAACCTTGGTGGTCAAGGTAATCACGGGCGTGATGATACGCCTAATGATGAAAGGGATGTCCGACATCCTAACCCTCCTCCTAACCTTCATTTGCATAATCCTATTTTTGAAGAGAACAACTCTCCACGAGGGGAGAGATATAGTAGAAATAACGGATTTGCTAATGCGCAGGGCCAAGGACGGGGAAGAGGAAGAGGCCGTGACTTCCAGGAGGAGTTCTACTATTCGGAGCGTGAGGATGACTTCCAAGATGAGGACTATTGGGAGCAACGCCCGAGGCGGAACAACAGAGGAGGACGTTACCAAAACCGTGAGCCTAAAGATCATGATCAAGACGGCATAGGTAAGGTCAAGGTAACAATTCCTTCTTTTGATGGTAAGACGGATCCAGATGCATATATAGACTGGGAAACTAAAATGGAACAAATCTGGAACTGTCACAACTTCTCTGAACCTAAGAAAGTACAATTGGCTTCTTTAGAAATTCAAGGGTTTGCTCTTATTTGGTGGGATAATTTGATTAAGCAAAGAAGAAGAGCCCTTGATGCGCCTATCGCATCATGGAACCAATTGAAAGCTTTAATGAGAATTAGGTTTGTCCCTCAACATTATGCTAGAGAGCTTAGGCAACGCCTAGAAAACCTTAAACAAGGTACCAAATCTGTTGAGGAAACCTTTAATCTTATGCAAGAAACCATGGCTCGAGCTAATGTGGTTGAACCTTATGAAGATACAAATGCTAGATATCTTAGGATATTGCATCCCGCTTTAGCTCATGAAATTGATTATTTCCCCTATACTACTCCTACTGATTTGTTACATTTAGCAATTAAAGTAGAAAGGGGACAACGTTATAAGAGCCAAGGGAGGATGTCGAGTGGACAGCAACCGAATTGGCGTCAAAGTCGACCACAACAGCCCCAAGGGCACTCGGACATGGGTTCTCGAGATCGAGTACAACAGGTTCCATGGAAGGGTGAAGGTCGACCAGCTCAGCAGCCCCTCGACAAGGGTAGAGCGCCATGGAATGGGCGTGAATCGGACATCTACTGGTCCCAAAGGGAGTAATCCTAACCCTTCTACCACTAGATCTAGAGATATTGTTTGTTTTAAATGTCAGGGTAGAGGTCATACTATGAAGGATTGTCCCAATAAAAAGACTCTCATGATTAATCACTTAGGCGAATATGAATCTGAAAACTCTTGTGATGAACATGATGAGCATGCTATGAAAGAAAATGATCAAAACCTTAATCTTGTAACTTATGACGATAATGATGAGGTCGAATATGAACATGGAGAGTCTTTGATTGTTAGGAGAGTTTTAAGTCTTGTTCCTACACCTTGTGATGATAATCAAAGAGAAAACTTGTTTCATACTCGCTGCTTAGTTAAAGGAAAGGTTGTTAATGTGATCATTGATGGGGGAAGTTGTTGTAACTTAGCTAGTCAAGAGATGATTGATAAATTACAACTTCCTACTATTCAGCATCCTAGGCCTTATAGATTGCATTGGATGAATGATTGTGGTAATTTAAAGGTGCATAGGCAAGTTAAAGTGCATATCAAACTAGGACATTATGAAGATGATGTGTTATGTGATATTGTACCTATGCAAGCCTGTCATATTTTATTAGGACGTCCTTGGCAATTTGACCGTAAGGTATTGCATGATGGCTTTACTAATAGATATTCCTTTACTTTTCAGGGCAAGAATGTCGTTCTCAAGCCTATGACGCCAACCCAGGTGGCCGACGAGATTGAGAAGCGGAAGGTAAGTAAAGGTGAGTTAGTTAGGGAGGCTCAGTCGAGCCAAGTGTCTACCCCTACTCGGCCTAAAAGTGTATTTTTGGCTTCCAAGAGTGCATATTTAGACGAGTTTGCGGATGGGGAAACAACCCTCATGCTCCTATGCAAAGGGTTGAATATGTTGAGTGAGGAGCTTCGAGCTACCCTCCCTCCTCGCATCCTATCTCTTATTGAAGAGTTTAAGGATGTCTTCCCCGAGGACATACCAGCAGGTCTACCCCCTATTAGAGGAATTGAGCATCAAATTGATCTCATTCCAGGGGCTTCTTTGCCTAATAGGTCTGCTTGTAGAATGAATCCCACTGAAACCCAAGAGGTTCAATCCCAAGTCCAGGAACTGTTGGACAAGGGATACATTCGGGAAAGTTTGAGTCCATGTGTTGTGCCTGTGTTGTTAGTGCCTAAGAAGGATGGTTCTTGGAGAATGTGTGTAGATTGTAGGGCCATTAACAACATTACTGTTAAATATCGCCATCCTATACCCCGCTTAGATGACATGTTAGATGAGTTGCATGGTTCTTCTATCTTCTCAAAAATTGATTTAAAAAGCGATTACCATCAGATTAGGATGAAGGAAGGCGATGAATGGAAAACAGCCTTTAAAACCAAATTTGGACTTTATGAATGGTTGGTTATGCCTTTTGGCTTGACTAACACTCTTAGTACTTTCATGAGATTAATGAATCATGTGCTTAGAAATTTCATAGGTAAATTTGTTGTTGTGTATTTTGATGACATTCTTATCTATAGTAAATCACCTAAGGAACATGAAGCACATTTAAGGGAAGTACTTTATACTCTAAGATTAGAACACTTGTATGCAAATTTGAAGAAATGTGAACTATGTCATGATCAAGTGTCTTTTCTTGGTTTTGTAGTGAGCTCGAATGGACTGCGTGTCGATGAGGCAAAGGTCAAGGCGATCCAGGAGTGGCCGACACCCACCACCATCGGCCATGTGCGCAGCTTCCAAGGTTTGGCGAGCTTCTACCGGCGGTTTGTGCGCGATTTCAGCACCATCTCAGCCCCTCTCACCGAGCTCACAAAGAAGCGATGCGAGTTCAAGTGGGGCGCAACTCAGGAGGAGGCCTTCTGCATGCTCAAGGAGAAGCTCACTCAGGCGCCATTGCTGGCTCTCCCTGACTTCACTCGGCCCTTTGAGGTGGAGTGCGACGCTAGCGGAGTTGGCATTGGAGGCGTGCTTATGCAGGAAGGTAAGCCTATTGCCTTCTTTTCTGAGAAGTTAAAAGGTGCATGTCTTAATTACTCTACGTATGACAAAGAACTTTATGCATTGTTTAGAGTCCTTAAGACATGGTCCCATTACCTTTGGCCTAGAGAGTTTATACTTAGGACTGATCATGAATCATTGAAACATTTTAAGAGCCAAGATAAACTTGATAGGAGACATGGTAGATGGATGGAATTCATAGAAACATTTCCTTATGTTATAAAGTATAAGAAAGGGAAAGACAATGTGGTTGCTGATGCTTTATCTAGGAGACATGTTCTATTGACCACTTTGGATTCTAGAGTCTTAGGCTTTGTATACATTAAGGAATTGTATGAGAAAGATGCTGATTTTGGGGAAGCTTTTCGAAAGTGCCTAGATAAGGGTCCTACCGACCATTTTTATATCTTTGATGGATTCTTATTTAGGAAGGACCAAGTGTGTATACCTAGGTGTTCTCTTCGATTGCTATTAGTGATTGAAGCCCATTGTGGAGGTTTGATGGGTCATTTTGGGAGAGATAAGACTTACCATACACTTAGGTCCCACTTTTATTGGCCTCATATGCTTAGGGATGTAGAACATTGCCTTAAGAGGTGTATCGATTGCCTAAAGGCCAAGTCTAAGCTCATGCCCCATGGTTTGTATACCTCACTGCCGATTCCCTCTGCCCCTTGGGAAGATATTTCTATGGACTTTATTGTTGGGTTACCTCGAACTAAGAAGGGGAGGGATTCTATTTTTGTGGTGGTAGATAGATTTTCTAAGATTGCTCATTTTATATCATGCCATAAGACTGATGATGCTACTAATGTTGCGAATTTGTTCTTTAAGGAAGTAGTTAGGTTGCATGGTGTGCCTAAGACAATTGTGAGTGATAGGGATGTTAAGTTTCTTAGTCATTTTTGGCGGACTTTATGGAATAAATTGGGAACTAGATTGTTATTTTCTACCTCTAGTCACCCCCAAACAGATGGCCAAACTGAGGTGACCAATAGGACCTTAACCACTATCCTTCGAGCCATTTTAAGGAAAAATTTGAAGCTTTGGGAAGAAGCCTTACCTCATGTGGAGTTTGCTTACAATAGGACAATACATTCCTCAACTAAGATAACTCCTTTTGAATATGTATATGGTGTTAATCCACTAACCCCTTTTGATCTTACTCCATATCCTATGAGAGAGAATGAGTCTTTTGACACAGGTAAGCATGTTGAGTTCGTCAAGGAGCTACATGAATGGACGCGTCAGCAGCTCATGCGGAAGGCTGAGTACAACGCCAATAAGGCCAACAAGGGCCACAGATTGGTGACATTCCAGCCAGGGGATCTTGTGTGGGTGCACTTGAGAAAGGAGAGGTTTCCCAACGAGCGGAAGAGCAAGCTTGCACCACGAGGAGATGGACCTTTTAAGGTTCTGGAGAAGGTGGGCGACAATGCCTACAAGTTGGAGCTTCCTGGAACATATGGCGTGAGTGCTACCTTCAACGTCGCAGATCTTATTCATACTTAGCCGTGGACGAGGACTTGGATTCATGGTCGAATCCTTTCCAAGAAGGGGAGGTTGATGCGGGACCATCTTCTACACCTCCGGACACACCGATCATATTAGGAGACGGACCTATGACTCGAGCCCGAGCCAAGAAGTTGCAGAGAGACCCATTCATGTTTGTGAGTCACGCTTTATTCTCGAGCGCGGTTCAACTCCCCGAGCCTACATTGAAGACCTACATGTGCATTGGGGTCAAGAGTCTCGAACCACCTTAGACACATGTATAGACCGAAATTCCCATTACTCTATTTCCTATTTTAGTACTTTTTCTACTTAAGTTATTTTAGGAAACTTTAGGGGTATTTTTTATTAATTTCTTTAAAGTATTTCTTTTTATTAATTTCAGCCCAACAAGCCCATATTAGGGTTTAATATAGGCGGCTGATCTCCTTGTTGAAACTCACGTACAATTTGATTAGAAAATTTCTCTCTTTTGGTGGAAAACACAAGAGTGCAAGTCAATCGATTCGAAGCGTTGCTCATCGATTGCAAATTGGTTTTAGATCTTGCTTGGTTTGGTTTGAGTTCGTCAACCTCGCGAGAGCTTGGTGGTCCAGGTAATCACAAGTCCCCTCCTTGTGCCTCCAAGTTGTCCGCTTGGTTGTGTAAGATTGTAGAGGCGGGCTTTGTAGTCGTTGGTATTTGGTTCCTACCATCTTAGGAGGCCTGGGGTCTTTATCTCATTCTACCTTAGTTCGAATCACCCTTCTATCGGTCTTTCTTTCATTGTTTTGTTAAGTCTTTGCTTCCGTTCTTGTCTTTTGAGTCTTGATTGTCGAAGATCGGGCCACCATGCGGCTAACCCCGTATCAGTGTGTGTATATATATATATATAGGGCAATTGGGGTGGGTTTGTGTAGAGGGAGGTTGTGTGGGTGCAGAGGAGAGGGTAGTGAGGGAGGGTGGTGTGCTGGGTGAGGGTGGGGGACCATACAGCTATCTAACGGGAGGGAGAGGGAGAGAGAGAAAATTAAATATATATATATATATAAATATAATAAAATTGAATGGTCCCCACTCACTTTACCAAATTCAAATTTCCGACGCTCAATTCCCAATTCCGCTCATAAAACGAAACCCGACGCTAAGAATTTAAATCGAAATCTAAATCATTTCAAATAATAAAATAAAATTTATTAATTCTCGAATACTCGAAAGCGAAATTCAATCCCGTTAAAATCCAGATTTTAAAATGATGTCGGACGGATTTTCACAAGGACGAGTTTTCTTCCATTTTTACGAATAAAATAATCGTATTTTCAAGTAATTTAAGTAAAATAATAATCATATAATATAAAAATATATTTGGTCTTTACATTCATCCACCTCTAAAAACAAGTCTCGTCCCCGAGACTAAAATCATTCTAAACAATGGGAAGAATTTGAAAGTGGTGAGTCCGAGGATCATGCCATCGATCCCGTAAGTACCTCATAAGGGCCCATATGAGATTCTCACAGTATCCTTGACGTGATCATGCTACTCTCAATTGGTCGGAGAAAGTATGGGATATGGGCCCTTATCCCATCCTCGCCCCGACTTCTCGGTCGTATCATAACTCAAAAGCATATAAATATGACTTGGAAAGGTTCAAAAGCGTTTGAAATGGAAAGTTTAACCTCGAAATCATTGAACTCTAGATAGCGCTTATCACTTTAATAAAACAAAAAAAAATGGTCCTTTTCAAAACTGCTCAAAATTTTCAAATCCAATGCTTAATCAAGAAATTTCAGGTTGCGAGAGGTGGAATCATCCACCTCTAAGGGCTAATCTCATATTCTCTTCCTATGTTCCACGTCATTCAATCACCATTCTCAACTCATCAAGGACCATCAAGTCATAATCTCATCAACTCATATATAGATAGCTACCATAATATCAACCACCTCTCACGTGGTAAGTCTCAAACATCAACGAGATAGTCTCAACAATTCAAACGGCTCAACGCATAAACGGTCTAAAACACAACATGAGGGATGCTAGTATCTCAAAACATGCCAAAATGGCGACAAGGTATCAACATACTACGAGTCATAAAGTATCTCGACATCCTACAAAAGCATCACAAGTCCCAACGGACGTCACATCAAGCACATCAGCACGCAAGCCATGAGAACCGATCTCTAGTCACATCATCTCAGCATAGAATCTGCACAGAGAAAGCAATCATAAGTAGGGGTGGGCGCGAGATGGGACGGGACGGGACGACCCTCGACCCGCGTCCCGTCCCGCGTAATTTTTGCGGGACGGGACCGGGACGGGATTCACTATTTTTTTTTCAATCCCGTGCGGGCCCTGTCCCTCATGGGATGGGACGGGACCGGGACGGGACGGGCCCTGTCCCTCAAATAAAAAACATTCGCAAAAAAAACTAAAATTTCAATATATTTTACGGTTTTCAAAGGTGTAACATATATAGGCTTTATAATATTTTTTATATTGTATAATTTTTCATATATATACATACTAAGCACACTATACATATAATTATACAAAATATTTATATAACAAAAATATACAGTAGTGTATATAAACATATAAGAGTGTGTATATATAGCAAAAATATACAGTAGTGTATATAAACATATAAGAGTGTGTATATATAGCAAGTATATATACTATATACACTGTAAAACAAAATATATATGTATATAAACCTATACAGTACGTGTGTGTATATATATACACCAAGTATATATACACTACAAACATATACACTACATACACTGTAAACACTATATAAATAAATAAATAAATAAATAAATAAATAATATATGCGGGACGGGACGGGATTTGCGGGATAAGAAATCTTCGTCCCGCGTCCCGTCCCGCATAATTTTTGCGGGACGGGACCGGGACGGAATTCATTATTTTTTTGTCAAATCCCATCGGGATCGGGACGGGCCCGGGACGGGCCCGGTGACGGAGGAAAACCTTGTCGTTGATCCGTCAAAGTAACTCAAACCTATAACTAGTATAGTAATAAGTAAGAGGTCGATCCACAGGGAGATTTGTTATTCAAATGTGATTTAAATGCCAATTAAAGTAACCAAATGGGGGTGTTTGTGAAAGAAAATGCGAATTATGAAAGGAAAGAGTAAATGGTATTGATTCAAACAATTGAGAGAAGTAGTTCTACCTACAATTTTCCACTTTATTCGGTTGAAGCGATCCTTGTAACTTCTTCTCGTCCTATTAAGGTTCCCATGAATGCCCTTGTCCCGACCTAATATAGTTACTAGTCCAATCAGTCCTAGCAACCCTTATCAATCGAACAGTCCCTAAAGAAGGATTTAACCCAATTGATAGCTTTAAGTTCAGAGATTAGCCAAGGTATTTGCAGTCCCTAAAAAGGGATTTAACAACACATTCAACTTCCTACCTATCCAATTAGTCCAATTAGCCCTAAAGGGACAAGTTTGCTACTTAGGTTAAGGTTCACAATCAGGAATCTACAAAACTCTAGCAATTGAATTGATCTAACTAGTTGCGCGGGCTAGATAGAACAAAACAATAATTCAATAAGCGCAAAGAAGTTGAAGCATTCAAATATAGGAAACAAGGAACGAGAATTAGAAACTCACAATCAATCCAAATAAAGCTTCAAATTGCAGGCAGAACAGATGAGTTTAGTTCCTCATGGAAGACATCGCTCAAGTCTCTAAATTGTCTGATGAACGTAGAATGAAAAATGAAAAGTCGTTCCAAACTAATTAACTCTCGGCCTTTTAAAAGTCTAAACCGAACCTAAAATGAAAATAACAAAAACTAGGGTTTCACAAATCGAAATGCGGCAGATGACCAATGCGGCGGCCGCAGCATAGGTGCCGCGGCTGCTGCACGCGTGTTCCATTCAGGCGCCGCTCCAGCTCCTTGCGGCGGCCGCTGCATGTATGCTGCGGCCGCAGCATATGCCCCGCTGCTTCATCCCGCTGCCAGAAGCTTGATGCAGCTCCAATTCTTTGCTTCCTTTATTCAAGTCTCCAATATCATGCATCTCCATAGTGTTCGATTCTAATATGTAAAAATACTCACAAATTCGCGCAAAATGCGAACTCTCCCAAAATAATCGTCAGATGCACTTTAACTCTAATTCATTAACTAAATGCAACCTAACTAGCCTAAAAATGCCTATAATGCCTATCTAGGATATGCATTATCACTCGGGATTTACGAGATTTGTGCCCACCCCTAATCATAAGCATACAATCACAGAGATGCCCATTTCCAAAATCAAAGACTACTAAGGCTCACCACGAGCTCGCGAGGTCAAGGATAGATCAACACTCGGCTCAACATAAGACACTAAGAGCTCATCTACGACACTCCCATAACTCGACCGGAGGCTATCCTCCGTCTCCCAAGTCGCCTCCTCGGGACTCCTTATAGACCACTGGACCAGAAGAACATGAACCTCCTTGGTCCTCAACTTCTTGACTCGACGGTCAAGCACCCTAACTGTGCTCTCTACATAGGTGTGATCAGGCTCTATCCGGAGATCGGAATGGTCAAGGATATGGCTCGGGTCTAGAATATATCGCCGAAGCTGGGACACATGAAACACATTGTGCACTCCGGCTAACGATGGGGGTAGGGCTAAATGGTACGTGACCTCGCCGACCCTCTCGAGAATCTCAAATGGTCCCACAAATCTAGGGCTCAGCTTGCCCTTGATGCCAAAGCGGCGAACTCCTCTGGTCGGCAACACTCTAAGCCATACATGCGATCCAACCTCAAACTCGATCTCTGTCTGCCTGCGATCTACATACTTCTTCTATCGGTCCTGAGCGACCCTCATATGCTCCTGTATGCGCCCGACCTGGTCGACTGTCTCTCTAACTATCTCCGGCAACGAAGCTGTGGTGTCCACGGGCTCGTCCTAACACACTGGCGAGTTGCAGCGCATCCCATACAATGCCTCATATGGTGCCATCTCGATCGACGAATGGTAGCTGTTGTTGTACGAGAACTCAACCAGCGGTAAGAATCTGACCCAACGGTTGCCCCACTCTAACACGCCGAATCTCAAAATATCCTCCAAAGTCTGGATCGTCCGCTCACTCTGTCCGTCCGTCTGCGGATGATAAGCAGTGCTGAAATACAAACGAGTCCCCAAAGCATCATGAACCTGCTGCCAGAACCTCGATGTGAAACTACCATCTCTATCGAAAACTATCCTCTCGGGAATCCCGTGAAGTCTCACAATCCGTCGGATGAACTCATCTGCTAGTCTCGAAACTGGGCATGTCTCCTAGATGGCAATGAAGTGGGCCGACTTGGTCAGTCTGTCGACCACGACCCAAATAGCATCGAATCCTCTGACGTTTCTCCTCAATCCAGTGACGGAATCCATGGAGATATCTGTCCACTTCCACTCGGGAACTGGAAGCGATCTGACTAAGCCACATGGCCTTTGATGCTCAATCCTGATCTACTGACAGACCTGACATCTGGCGATGAAATATGTAATATCGGCTCGCATCCTCTGCCACCAATAGGATCTCCTCAAGTCCTGGTACATCTTATTCGTCCCTGGATGGACCGAATAATGGGTGGTTTGAGCCTCCTGCATAATCCTCTGTCTCAGATCTAACGTAGAGGGCACTACCACTCTGGAAAGTCAGCAACCCATCGGCTCTCTCCGTAAGCTCTCCAGCCCAACCCTATGCCATCCGCTCTCTCAGTGCTGCCACTTTAGGGCAATCTGCCTGACCTCTACGAATCTCATCTGACAGCTCTGAGTGAATCTCGAGGAAGGATAACTGACCCCTCTCCCGCTGAATCCATACCTCTATGCCACATGACATCAACTCTACCTACAATCTACTCTGAGCTGTCAATCTGGCCACGGCTGCCTCCTGATGAGTCTTTCGACTGAGCGCATCTGCCACCACATTGGCCTTCCCGGGATGATAGATGATCTCCAAATCATAATCCTTCAGGAGCTCTAACCAGCGTCACTGTCTAATGTTGAGCTCCTTCTGGATGAAAATGTACTTCAAGCTCTTGTGATCCATCATCACCTTGTATGAAGTACCATACAGATAGTGTCTCCAGATCTTCAGAGCATACACTACAGCTGCCAACTCAAGATCATTTGTGGGGTAAGTCTCCTCTCCAGGCTTCAACTGGCATGAAGCATAGGTAATAACTCGATCCCTCTGATGCAGAACATAACCCAAACCAGCTCGCAAAGCATCTTTTTAGATCACGAAGTCCTCGGTCCCGTCAGGTAGAGCCAATACTGGTACGGTCATCAGCTTCTCCTTGAGAAGCTCAAAACTGGCCTGGCACTCCTCACTCCAAACGAAAGGGACGTCCTTCCGTGTCAGCTGTGTCATCGGTCGAGCGATCCTCGAGAAGTACTGAACAAAGCGACGGTAGTAGCTGGCCAATCGTAGGAAGGAACAGATGTCTCGAACGTTCTTGGGCACCTCCCAAGCAACGATAGCATCAATCTTCGCCGGATCCACTGCGACTCCAGCTGCTGAGATCACATGACCTAAGAAGGTCACCTCAGGAATCCAAAACTTGCACTTGCTGTACTTGCCGAACAGTTGATGCCTCCTCAATGTCTCCAGAACAATCCTCAGATGCTGCTCATGCTCCTCGTGGCTTTGCGAGTATACTAGGATGTCATCGATGAATACCACAACAAATCTGTCTAGATAGTCTATGAACACCCTATTCATAAGCTCCATGAAGGCTGCTGGTGCGTTGGTCCGGCCGAAAGGCATGACCACAAACTCATAGTGCCCATACCGCGTCTTAAAGGCGGTCTTCTGGATGTCCTCTGATCGCACTCTGACCTGATGATACCCCGATCTCAAGTCGATCTTCGAAAAGATCACTACACCCTGAAGCTGGTCCATGAGGTTGTCAATCCTTGGAAGCGGGTAACGGTTCTTCACCGTCGCCCGGTTCAGCTCGCGGTAATCGATGCACAATCTCAACGAACCATCCTTCTTCTTGACGAACAACATCGGAGCTCCCCATGTCGATGCACTCGGACGAATGTAGCCCTTCTCGGCTAACTCCTCAAGCTGAGCCTTAAGCTCGGCCATCTCTGTGGGTGCCATCCTGTAGGGTACTCGGGAAATGGGCCTGGTGCCCGGCTCCAACTCGATAGCGAAGTCGACCTCTCTCTGTGGGGGTAATTCGGGTAACTCATCGGGGAAGACATCGGTGAAGTCTCGAACGATGGGTACCTCAGACATGGTGGGTCGGCCTCGGTCCACTTCTAAAGCATAACACCAATATCTCGTACAGCCCTGGTCAAGAAGTCTCGCTGCTCGAACTGAACTAATGAGTGCCCCATTCCTCTTGGGGTTACTACCCCAAACCTGGTGCTCGGTGCCATCCTCTGCTAGAATCGACACGGTCCTCGTCCGCAAGTCAATGATCGCCCCATAGTGGTCCATGAAATCCATGCCAAGAATCAAGTCGTGGGTCCTCAAGGTCATCACGATCAGATCGGTGGGCCACTCTCGCTCTCCTATACGGATAGGGCAACCTAGGATCTCACGACTCGTCCTAATCCTAGCCCCATCCGGCATACCCACAGTTAGGGGTGGACCCCTCGTGCAGCTCAGGCTCAGCCTAGAGACGCACGACTCTGCTATGAAGCAGTGTGTGGCACCCGTGTTAAAAAGAATACTCAAGCACTCATCTCGGAGAAATATGGTACATGAGGCACTCGGGGAGCGGATCGATCCTCAACTCTCATCTGGAAAACGCGGGGCGGTGGGGGCAATGTAGAACCAGAAGCTCCAAATGTCTGTCCTCTCCCATAACCTGACCCAGACGGTCCTGCGGAAGACGATTCTTTGCCCGTCCCGGGCCTAGATGGCCCGCGACCCCCTCTAGCTGAACCTCTGTCACGTCCTCGCGGCCGGCCTCTAACAGCTGTGCTGACTCTCCCCTGCCCCGGGGAATAAGGTAGAAGCGGGGGCTGAGGAGCGGCGGGAAGTCTCGGTGCGGGTGTAGCTGGTGGGGTCCTACCACCCTGGGGGCAATGAGCAGCTCTGTGTCCCATACCTCCACAAGTGTAAGATTTGGTAGCTCTATCCGGGCAATCTCTCTGGTAATGACCGGGCTCAAAACAACCATAGCACGTGATACTCCGGACGCTAACACCTCGACGAGCCACTGGTGGTGCTGGGGGTGGCATAACTCTCGACATCACTCCTCTGAATCCTCCGCGGAAGGCTCCTCGGGAACTCACATCCCATCTCGTGTTAGCGGACCTCGGCCTCTTTGCCTCGGGGCGAGAGGGGGCATAAACAGTAGTAGTCAAGATCCTCTGCTGCTCATACATCATCACGACCTCCAGAAAGCGGTCAAACGGAACAGCTCCCAAACTAGATGCGTGTAGAAGAATCTCTGGCGGCAGTCTCATAGATAGCAAGCGAATACTGATGAATTCCTCCCAAAAAAGACCTTAAAGGGCCCACTTGTGGTTGGTCCCTGGGGGGCAGACACGAATCACGCGGTTGTGATACACGGGCTTACCTAACACGCAGACTAAACTCTTCACTGTATTACCTGGGCCGTGCTTTCACCGCGCGCTTAAAATTTATCATTACCCCTCATCTTTCATGGGAGATCATCTAACATTCTGGAGGTTTCAGGGGTCATACCTGTCCGCGGAGAATCACTAATGGTGTTTGTTGACGCGTAAGACAAGTCACGTTATCCCCTTCCGTACCCGGATTAACCTTAACCTTCACTAAGTGATTGCCAGTCGAGCGGCCAACTTAGTGATGATTTCACGTCTTTTCATGATATCCCTCCTTCTATTCTCTTCTTCTTTCTTCAGTATCCTTTTCCGCTTTCGATTTTTGCCAAAAAGTCCTTTTTTCTTCTGTTCATTTCCCCTTTTATAGGGATTGGCTAGAGAACTCCCTTTATGACACTTGTCATATTTGGGTCGACACATGTGGCCCTCGTGGGTGGGGGGCATGATGGACATGTGTCAATAATTCATGTCCGCGTCCTCCCGAACTCGGGGGCCTATTTGGTGTTGTTTCGATATATCCGCGGCCATTCTAGAGTTTGAGGGTTTTCCTAGTTTTGTTTTAATATGTCCGCGTCCACTCTTTGTCTATCATTTCCGCACGGTTTCATCACAGCTCCTCGGATCGGGTTAAGTTCTTTGAGAGCTTGAGACGATTTGACCTCCTCCGCGGAAATGTGTTTCCCCCTTTTTCCTTTGAGGGGTAGTTTCGTAGTTTTTTGTTTGACCGGTGTTTGGGCCTGATCGAGGATTCTTTTTGGCCCATTAGGGTTTTACCTCGGCCCATGTCATTTTGAGGGAAGTTGAAGAGGCGGTAATTTTTCCAAGCACTACTATCAGTTCAATGGTCCCTGCAACATGTATCTCATCTCCAGAAAAGGCGACCAATGTCCCTGGGTATGGCTTAAGTGCAGTTGCCGATACTCCGATCTGTGAGAAAGCTTCCCAAGAGAGAATGTCAACTGATGACCCAGTGTCAATAAAGACTCTTTTGACAGTCTTGATTGCTATCTGAGCGTGTATAACCAATGGGTCGGAGTGGGGCATCCTTACATCTTCCGCGTCACCTGCTAAAAATACCATTTCTGCATGAGGAGTGAGTGCGATCATTCTGCTTACTGCAGAAGGAGGTTGCTTTCCCTCTCGCTCGTAACTTTTCCTCTCTTGGTTGGTAGCTCCTGAAAGAGAGGGCCCTCCAGCAAAAGTGTCGATGTATCCTTCTGGTTCTCGTATACGTTCGACCGCGGACCTTATTCGTCCTTCGTGTCCCCTGGGGGCCTGGTTTACCAATACTTGTGGGGGAGGGGGCCCATTCTGGCGTCCTCGTCGCCATCTCCTTCCCCGACCTCTCCCTCGATTTGGCTGAGGAGCTTCTTCTTGTCCTCTGTATCGGTCATGGTCTCTGCTCTGCTGTCGGGGGGGGGGGGGTTTCCTCTCGCGGGTGACGTTCGGCTGGATGCCGATCGTCCCTTCGGCTTTGGTGATGGTCTTGACGTCGGTGGTCTTGACCATGGTAATCAATTCTTCACGACTGATTTGATCGGCCTCGATCATTCCCTTCTCTTCGGTCATCCCTTTGGTGGCGAGGTTCCTCCCTTCTGTCTGAATTGAGATGGACTTCGTCATCTTGTCGATGGTGTCCTGTTGATTGTTGTTTGGGTGGCTTAGCTGCTCCCTTATCTTTTCTGAATTTTCCGGCGAGTTTGCTGAAGAAGCCTTGATGTCCGTCATTTGCTTTTGATCTTGACATGGCTGCCTCCTCTGCATCTATTTGCCGCGACACCAGATCTCTCAATTGATCATAATCTCTGGGCTTTTTTCTGAACAAGTAAGTCTTGAAATCCCCTTCCGCCAGGTTCCCCATAAGGATGATGGTTGCGGATTCATGGTTGAAGTTTGGGATCTGTACAACCACACTGGTGAAGCGGGCAAAGAAGTGCCCCAGAGTTTCATCCCCTCCTTGTTTGATTGAGTTTAAATCTAGCATGGTCTTCTTTCTTGACCGCGCGCTCCCGAAATGGGTGGAATATTCGGTACAGCTCAGAGAAGCTGGTGACCGAGTTCTTCGGCAGATTAGTGAACTAGGTCAATGCTATCTTCGTCAGTGTGGATAGGAAAGTTCCACACAGCATGGCGTCATTGTACTCATTGATGCCCATCGCGGTCAGAAGTGGCACATATGGTCTTCGGGGGCCGTGGTCCCGTCATACTTCATAAGATTCACATCCCTCCATCGTTTGGGCACTAGTGCCTGACAGATATCTTGGGTGAACACAGATGGCAAGGCTTCAGGGGCGTCAATCTTCATCTGTGCTGAGCCGGACTTGGTGGAGGTGGACACATCAGTCGAGTGCTCCCCCCGGCGATGTTTATTAGGCCGCATGTCAACCCCTTGTGCCCCTTGGTGCAAAGGATCAAATCCCAAGCCCGAGGCTCCGTGCATCGGGTTCCCATATTGATTGAGGTTGAAGACATCTGTCGCGTTTGGTTGACCATACGCGTCGAACTACTGGTTGTGATAGTAGGCCCCATATTGGCCTTGATACGAATTTCCGTATTCATAGAAGTGTCGTGGTTTGTTCACCGGTTGGTAGTGGTGTTGTGGCTCCGGTGCTGGCTAATAATAGTGTTGTGGCGCGGGTGCCTGCTGATAGTAAGGTTGAGGTTCTGGTGCTTGTTAAAAGTAATGGAGCGGCTCATGCTGAACTCCATAGGGCATGTACGCTGGTGGGGCATACTCTCCGTGTGCTGGGACATATGCCGGGTGGTAGGGCGGCACATAGGGCGACGCCCACGTGTCTTGTTGTGTCTCCGTCTGAAGGACAGATGGATTGTACATGCTGGTCGCCTCTTGTTCCGGAGCTGCACTTTGGCTCATTTCATCCGAGTTCTCACTGTTGTACATTGTTCCTGTCCGCGGAGAATCACTCAACTTTTGTTAATAAATTGATTTGGTATGAAACTTGCTATTTTAGATTTTGGATGGACCGTCTCATGTCCCTCTTTTTGTGAGAGGGACTCCCGATGTCCGCGTGTTCTTGGCAAACCTGAAGGTTGCCGGATGGAACCGTGGTTTTGAGGTATCCACGACTCAATATATATTTTTTTGCTTGACTTAATGATGATAAAAACTTAAGAATGAACCCCTCAGTGTGAGTGGGTTCCCACAGACGGCGCCAGTGATGAATTCCTCCCAAAAAAGTCCTTAAAGGGCCCACTTGTGGTGGGTCCCTAGGGGGCAGACACGAATCACGCGGTTGTGATAGACGGGCTTACCTGACACGCGGACTAAACTCTTCACTGTATTACCTGGGCCGTGCTTTCACCGCGCGCTCAAAATTTATCATTACCCCGCATCTTTCATGGGAGAACATCTAACATTCTGGAGGTTTCAGGGGTCATACCTGTCCACGGAGAATCACTAATGGTGTTTGTTGACACGTAAGAAAAGTCACGTTATCCCCTTTCGTACCCGGATTAACCTTAACCTTCACTAAGTGATTGCCAGTCGAGCGGCCAACTTAGTGATGATTTCACGTCTTTTCCTGATATCCCTCCTTCTCTTCTCTTCTTCTTTCTTTAGTATCCTTCTCCGCTTTCGATTTTTGCCAAAAAGTCCTTTTTTCTTCTGTTCATTTCCCATTTTATAGGGATTGGCTAGAGACCTCCCTTTATGACACTTGTCATATTTGGGTCGACACGTGTGGCCCTCGTGTGTGGGGGGCATGATGGACATGTGTCAATAATTCATGTCCGCATCCTCCCGAACTCGGGGGCCTCTTTGGTGCTATTTCAATATATCCGCGCCCATTCTAGAGTTTGGGGGTTTTCCTAGTTTTGTTTTAATATGTCTGCGTCCGCTCTTTGTCTATCATTTCCGCACGTTTTCATCAGATACGACTCTCGTCAGTGGGGCAGAAGTGAGCACAGTAGATCAACTCCCTCTTGAACTGACGAATGACCTCCGATACAGAGCGAGATGGGTCATAAGCAGCGCGCATGAAGGTGACCTTCCTAGCCGTCTGTGTCCCTGGCGGACAATACTCCCGAAGCATCAGTGCTCGAAACTCCTCATAGCTCCACTCTGCCTGGCCCGTCTTACAGACAGTCCAGCGAAGGAAGGCGTCCTCTCACAGAAGTCCTGCGGCCAACCTTTGACGCTCGGAAGTAGGACCGCCGATGAAGTCAAATATGCTATCGATCTGTCTCAGCCATGCCTCGGTGTCCACTCCGTCCTCTCCCAAGAAGTGTGGTGGGCTGCAAAGTGCTAAAGATCGAACCCAGTCGATGTGCTTCTCAGGGCGCACATCGACGGGGGCTGGTGCGACTAGCTGTCCAACTGGGATCTCTATAACTGGCTCAACTGGCTACTCAACGGGAATCTGTATACCAGGTGCATCCGGTGGAGGATCTCCGATAAGTCCTCGTAGCATCTCAATCAATGTCGTCCTATCCATCTATCTCAGTATCTCCTCTGGCTCGGGAGCTGGAATCTCCGCACCCCCGAGTGATGAAACCGTGCGGAAATGATAGATAAAGAGCGGACGCGGACATATTAAAACAAAACTAGGAAAACCCCCAAACTCTAGAATGGGCGCGGATATATCGAAGCAGCACCAAAGAGGCCCCCGAGTTCTGGAGGACGCGGACATGAATTATTAACACATGTCCATCATGCCCCCCACCCACGAGGGCCACATTTGTCGACCCAAATATGACAAGTGTCATAAAGGGATGTCTCTAGCCAATCCCTATAAAATGGGAATGAACAGAAAAAAAGGACTTTTTGGAAAAAGTCAAACGCGGAGAAGGATACTGAAGAAAGAAGAAGAGAAGAGAAGGAGGGATATCAGAAAAAGACGTGAAATCATCACTAAGTTGGCCGCTCGACTGGCAATCAATCCGGGTACGGAAGGGGATAACGTGACTTGTCTTACGTGTCAACAACTCCGCGGACAGGTATGACCCCTGAAACCTCCAGAATGTTAGATGATCTCCCATGAAAGATGCGGGGTAATGATAAATTTTAAGCGCGCGGTGAAAGCACGGCCCAGGTAATACAGTGAAGAGGTTAGTCCACGTGTCAGGTAAGCCCGTGTATCACAACCGCATGATTCGTGTCTGCCCCCCAAGGACCCACCACAAGTGGGCCCTATAAGGACTTTTTTGGGAGGAATTCATCACTGGCGCCGTCTGTGGGAACCCACTCACACTGAGGGGTTCATTCTTAAGTTTTTATCATCATTAAGTCAATCAAAAAATATATATTGTGTCGTGGACACCTCAAACCCACGGTTCCATCCGGCAACCTTCAGGTTTGCCAAGAACACGCGGACATCGGGAGGTCCCTCTCACAAAAAGAGGGACATGAGACTTTTCATCCAAAATCTAAAATAGCAAGTTTCATACCAAATCAATTTATTAACAAATGTTGAGTGATTCTCCGCGGACAGGAACAATGTACAACAGCGAGAACTCGGATGAAATGAGCCAAAGTGCAGCTTTGAAACAAGAGGTCACCAGCATGTACAATCCATCTGTCCTTCAGACGGAGACACAACAAGACACGTGGGCGTCGCCCTATGTGCTGCCCTACCACCCAGCATATGCCCCAGCACACGGAGAGTATGCCCCACCAGCGTACATGCCCTATGTAGTTCAGCATGAGCCGCTCCATTACTATCAGCAAGCACCAGAACCTCAACCTTACTATCAGCAGCCACCCGCGCCAGAACACTATTATCAGCCAGCACCGGAGCCACAACACCACTACCAACCGGTGAACGAACCACGGCACTTCTATGAATATGGAAATCCTATCAAGGCCAATATGGGGCCTACTATCACAACCAGCAGTTCGACGCGTATGGTCAACCAAACGCGGCAGATGACTTCAACCTCAATCAATATGGGAACCCGATGCACGGAGCCTCAGGCTTGGGATTTGATCCTTTGCACCAAGGGGCACAAGGGGTTGACATGCGGCCCAATAAACATCGCCGGGGGGAGCACTCGACTGATGTGTCCCCCTCCACCAAGTCCGACTCAGCACAGATGAAGATTGACGCCCCTGAAGCCTTGCCATCTGTGTTCACCCAAGATATCTGCCGGGCACCAGTGCCCAAACGATGGAGGGATGTGAATCTTATGAAGTATGACGGGACCACGGACCCCGAAGACCATCTGTGCCACTTCATGACTGCGATGGGCATCAATGAGTACAACGACGCCATGCTGTGTAGAACTTTCCCATTAACACTGACGAAGATAGCATTGACCTGGTTCACTAATTTGCCGAAGAACTCGGTCACCAGCTTCTCTGAGCTGAACCGAATATTCCAATCCCATTTCGGGAGCGCGCGGTCAAGAAAGAAGACCATGCTGAATTTAAACTCAATCAAACAAGTGTGGTTGTACAGATCCCAAACTTCAACCATGAATCCGCAACCATTATCCTTATGGGGAACCTGGCGGAAGGGGATTTCAAGACTTAGTTGTTCAAAAAAAAGCCTAGAGATTATGATCAATTGAGAGATCTGGTGTCACGGCAAATAGATGCAGAGGAGGCAGCCGCGTCAAGCTCAAGAGCAAACGGCGGACATCAAGGCTTGTTCAGCAAACTCGCCGGAAAATTCAGAAAAGATAAGGGAGCAGCTAAGCCACCCAAACAACCATCAACAGGACACCATCGACAAGATGACGAAGTCCATCTCAATTCAGACAGAAGGGGGGAACCTCGCCACCAAAGGGATGACCGAAGAGAAGGGAATGATTGAGGTCGATCACATCAGCCGCGAAGAATTGATTACAATGGTCAAGACCACCGACGTCAAGACCATCACCAAAGCAGAAGGGACGATCGGCATCCAGCCGAACGTCACCCGCGAGAGGAAGACCACCCCCGGCAGCAGAGCAGAGACCATGACCGATACAGAGGACAAGAAGAAGCTCCTCATCCAAATCGAGGGAGAGGCCGGGGACGGAGATGGCGACGAGGACGCCAGAATGGGCCCCCTTTCCCACAAGGATCGGTAAACCAGGCCACCAGGGGACACGAAGGACGAATAAGGTCTGCGGTCAAACATATCCCAGAACCAAAAGGATACATCGACACTTTAGCTGGATGGCCCTCTCTTTCAGGAGCTAGCAACCAAGAGAGGAGAAGTTACGAGCGAGAGGGAAAGCAACCGCCTTCTGCAGTAAGCAGAAGGATCGCACTCACTCCTCATGCGGAAATGGTATTTTCAGCAGGTGACGCGGAAGATGTAAGGATGCCCCACTCCGACCCATTGGTCATACACGCTCAGATAGCAAGCAAGACTGTCAAAAGAGTCTTTATTGACACTTGGTCATCAGTTGACATTCTCTCTTGGGAAGCTTTCTCACAGCTCGGAGTATCGGCAACTGCACTTAAGCCATACCCAGGGACATTGGTCGCCTTTTCTGGAGATGAGATACCTGTTGCAGGGACCATTGAAATGACAGTAGTGCTTGGAACAGCACAAAGACGAAGAATGGAGAACATAGTCTTCACCGTTGTCCGAGTTCCAACAGTATACAACGCCCTACTAGGGAGGGTATCCCTCTACAAATTTCAGATGGGTGTTTCTATTTACCATTTTCTCGCCAAATTCCCTATCGTTGGAGGGGAGGTTGGTGAGGTCCGTGGCCAGCAACCAGAGAGCAGGAGTTGTTATCTAACCTCTCTAAAGAAAAAGAAAGAAGTGATGCAGATTGAGAAATATGTCGCAAGCTCGACGAAGAGCGAAGGAAGGAACCCACAGGAAGAACTTGTAGCGGAAACCGATCCAGGAAGCGCCATCACTGAGGCAGAGCTGGAGGTGAGGCCAGCATCCAGAAAGGTTCCCACCATGGATGAAAGACTGACTCATCTGCCTTTTCCCAACCCTGAAGAAAAAGTGTATTTGGGACAGGCTTTAGGACCAGAAGAAAAGAAATGCGTCCTAGATATAATAGCCAGATCAAGAGACGTCATGGTCACCTAAGGACTTACTTGGAGTTCCCCCGTCGATCGCCTTGCACACACTCCGGATAAGACACGACGCCAAGCCTGTCGTGCAGAAGAAGAGGAAAATGGCACCCGAAAAGGCGCTTGCCGCCAAAGAAGAAACAGAGAAATTGCTCGACGCTGGCTTCATCGAAGAAGTGGAAGATTCCGATTGGTTGTCCAATGTGGTTTTAGTCAGAAAATCCAATGGAAAGTGGCGCATGTGTGTTGATTTCTCCGACCTCAACAAGTCTTGCCCTAAGGACAGTTATCCGCTCCCGTCAATCAACGAATTAGTCGACGGAACTGCGGGAAACGCCGTCCTTAGTTTTTTGGACGCATACTCGGGATACAACCAGATCCGCATGGACCCGCTTGATAAAAAAATCGACCACGTTCATTACAAATCAAGGAATATTCTATTATCGAGTCATGCCGTTTGGATTGAGAAATGCAGGCGCCACGTTCCAAAGAACCGTTGATAGAATTTTTCGCGCCCAGATTGGAAGAAATGTGTCAATCTACGTAGATGATATTGTGGTAAAAAGCTTGAGGGCAGAAGATCACACGGCTGACTTGCAAGAGACCTTTGACTCTATACGACGCGGAGGACTAAACTTGAACGCGGAAAAGTGTGTCTTTGGAGTGGATTCCGGGAAGTTCTTGGGATTCTTGGTTAGCCAGCATGGGATAGATGTGAACCTAGAAAATATTGTAGCAATTCAAAGCATGCAACCACCCAGAACGATCAAAGAAGTCCAGACTCTTAACGGGGCTGTCAACTATCTCAGCCGATTTTGCTCTTGTCTCGCGGATAGATCCTTGTCGTTCTTCGCATTGCTGAAAAAGAGAGGGCCCATCCAGTGGACGCCGGAATTACAGCAGGCTTTCGAGGGGATGAAAGAATACTTGATGAAGCTGCCGACTCTTCACAGGCCGGAAAAGCTTGAGACCCTACACCTCTACTTGGCAGTAGGAGCACAACCATCAGCGCTGTTCTCACCTGCAAAGAAAAATATCATGTTTACTACATTAGCAGGGTATTGCAGGATACTGAGACTAGATATGAGCCGATTGAAAAACTAATTATGTGCCTAGTGTTCGCGGCAAGAAGATTGCGACCCTACTTTCAAGACCATCCAGTGCAGGTCTTGACTAGCTTACCCCTGAGGCAGATCCTACACTTTCCATGCCTCTCAGGACGGATGACAAAGTGGGCAGTAGAACTTTTAGAGTTTGAAGTCGAGTATAAGCCGCGGAAAGCCGCATTAGCACAGACTCTAGCCGATTTCATCTGTGAGACAAGCTTTGAAGGACACTCACCATCTGAAGAAAGCAGTTGGGTCCTAAAAGTGGATGGAGCAGTCAAACAAGCTGGTTGCGGAGTGTTGTTGCAGGAGGATTGATATGTCAAGTAATTACAAATAATAAAGATGTAATAAATGTAATCCAACTCCTGGCCTAAGCAAATAATTACAAGACTTCCTCCCGTTGTAGTGGAAGGGTAGTCAGGATCGATCCACGAGGAGGCGTGTCAGCGGGATCCTAGAAGCCTCGGAAATTTCACGTCTGCGTCGACCAGAAGCCTCGATTTCGACCTTGGTACTCGATGTCGACCTCGGCTGTCGATGTTCTCTACAACAGAAGACCTGCAGAGACAAAAACAAGTGGTCGATATCGACTGGTGGGGGTCGATATCGATGTTAGTTCACGAAATCGACTGGCTCAGAAGACTGCCAGTCGATACAGAAGGGTCGATATCGATGTCTGGTGTCGATATCGATGCTCAGCAAACTCCGCAGCGATGTTCGTCGTCGACTCAGAAAACTGTCGACGAACTCAGTGGTCGATATCGACGTCTGGGGTCGATATTGATGTCTCCCTGCAGTGAGTTAGTTCTTTGTCGGCAAAGAAAGGCCGAAGAATTGAGAATGGAGAGAGAAGCAATGAATAGAAATAAAGCAGTGGGTTTCGATGAATATAAAATATGTAAAAACAACTCATAGGATTAGGGTTTACCACAACGTTAACCAATGCATGCGATGAGATAAATAAGACGGACAATTGTGCTATTTCACCCGAGGGACGAGCTTTTGCCGTACACCAACTCTTAGGATTACTCTTTCAAATAAACCTAATTGTCTCTACCAATTTTACGTTTATAACTCAAGTTGTTAGCATGAATCCCTTTTCTTTCGATTAGGACTAAACATAGAATTGTAGGAGGAGAGATAGACACAACGATATCAACATCAAATACTTACCTCAAGCGCGCATGGCTAACGTCGGGCTCACCCCGACCCTAAGAGCTTTGGGGAACTACTCGCTTCTCATCATGGGATTCATCATCAATTGAAAGGAAGAAACTTGCATTAAACTAAACTTCGAAGCTTTACAACTCAACGTCAACTTTCGCAAACGTCAAACCCTAAAACTTCTCTCTAACTCTAACTCTATTGTCTATGTCTTCGGTTGTTCTATGATTGGATGGGATCCCCTTACAAATCAGCCCCTAAGGCTTTATTTATAGGCTACTAATCCTCGCTATCCAAGGATTGTAACTCCTATCTAAACTAATAACTTTATCCGAACAATTAGGATAGGTCTTTTATTTTGATAAAACTTAAATAACTTAAAGGTAAAAGATGAACAAAACTTCAGCCGTCCTCTATCTTTGAAAGTATGAGATAATCCCGTGCCTCCTTGAAGATATAGTTCAAATCCGCATTCGAAATCGAGTCTATCTTCTGTCGAGATAAGGGGTCGATATCGACACTAGAGGTCGATATCGAGGTCTCTGTTTCTGCTCGACTTGTTCAGCTCTGGTCGATTTCTATGTCGAGGTCGATATGGGGGTCGATATCGACACTGGGGGTCGATATCTGGGTCTAAGGTCGATATCTACCTCTGCTCAGCTTCACTTGGCTTCTTCGTTTTGACTCCGATTTCGCTCGAATTCCTGCATGGTTAGCTCAAAACTTGTGTAGACTCTATTTCTTGCATTTTAGCTCATTCTTACACGAGATCATAAGCTTTTGAAACTTTTATTCGGAAATCAAATGAAATATGAAGTCAAAAGATGCAATAAACAAAGGTATAATTATGTATATCACGGAGCCGGAATCGCCTTGATCTCCCAGAAGGCAACTGGTGAACTACGCATATAAACTCGCCTTTCAGGCAACCAACAATAAGGCTGAGTATGAGGCCCTGATAGCAGGACTAGAGATAGCCCTGGCACGTGGAGCAAGAGGAATAGCCGCCTACACAGATTCGGAAGTTTTAATGATGCAAGTTGAAGGATGATACGATGCCAGGACGGGATTAACGCCAGATTACTTGAGGAAAGTCCAAGCCTTACGAAGGGCCTTCGTGAACTTCACGATAACTGCTGTCCCAAGGGAAGAGAATCAGCAAGCAGACGCTTTGGCACGGGTAGGCGCGGCAATGCCATCCGAAATCGGGTCAGAATTCGTGTTTAAGAAAAAAGAAAATCGTGGGCTTGTCAAGGAAGTTTTCTTTGTTGAGACCAACAGAGAAGACGATTGGAGGACCCCCATAGCAGAATATTTGGAAAAAGGGATCCTCCCCGCGGAAAAGTCCGAATCAAGACAAACAGTGACAAGAGCCACCAGGTTCACTGTCCGCGATGGAAAGCTTTTCAAGAGGGGTTTCACGCGGCCTGATTCAATGTGTGTCACCACTGAAGATGGAATGACGATTATACAGGAGCTTCACTCTAGGGTATATGTACATCACCAAGGCTGGAGAGCATTGACTGCAAAAATTATGAGGGCCGGGTATTACTGGCCCACAATGAAACAAGACATCCAAGGGTTCATCCGAAAGTGTGACGCGTGTCAAAAACATGGGAATGTTATCCATCAGCCCGCGGAGACGATGAAGGGAATTCATGGCGCATGCCCTTTTTCGCTTTGGGGAATGGACATCTTAGGGCCATTTCTAACCGCACCGGGCCAGTTGAAATATGTGCTCGCAGTTGTAGATTACTTCACGAAATGGGTAGAAGCTGAGGCCATGGGGCTCATCACCGCTGAAAAGGTGAAGAAGTTCCTCTGGAAGAACCTGGTTTGCCGCTTCGAGGTTCCAGAGTCGATCATCACAGAGCACGGTCCTCAATTCGACTGCGAGACCATCCGCAACTTCTGTGAAGACCTCCACATCAACCTCAAATTTTCATCCGTAGCGCATCCTCAAACGAACGGGCTGGCGGAGGTCACCAACCGGCAAATCCTAGAAGGGATACGGAAAAAATTGGGAGCCACAGCCAAGGGACGATGGGCTGAACTCCTTCCACTGGTGCTCTGGTCTCACAGGATAACCACCAAGGCACCAACAGGCGAGACGCCATTTTCTTTAGTCTAAGGCATGGACGCGGTAATTCCGATCGAGCGAATGATCCCATCAACACGCGTCCTCGAATTTGACCCACAGTCTAACGAAGAGGCACTTGAAATAGAGATGCACTTGAGAGAAGAACGCAGGATGATGGCAGCTTTGAAAGCAGTAGAATACAAGAGACGGGCCGCTAAGTACCATGATCAACGAGTTCGACCGCGACAATTTCAAAAAGGAGATCCAGTCTTATGGTGAGTACAAACCGGAGGGAAGTTAGAAGCCAACTGGGAGGGCCCGTACATTGTGGCCGATGCTATCCAAACCGGCGCATACAAGCTGAAGAACGAGAACGGAGAAATCTTGAACAAAACTTGGAACGCCGATTGTGTGAAGAAGTACTATGTGTAAGTTTGAACATTGATCCTAACTAAATAATCATCCCCGCAGACAGTTGAAAGAGTGGTTAGTGGGCGTTTTTTTGTAAAAATTGTATGTCGCGAAAGTAGGCGAATTTCGTAAGAGGCCGAAAGACGATGGAGCTTTCTCCGCGTCGCTCCCCTGATTGAGACTCATGTTCTCTCAAGGTCGAGCCAAGTAACGACAAGGCCGAAAGATGATGGAGCTTTCCCCGCGTCGCTCCCCTGATCGAGACTCACGTTCTCTCAAGGTCGAGCCAAGTAACAACAAGGCCGAAAGACGATGGTGCTTTCTCCGTGTCGCTCCCCTGATCGAGACTCACGTTCTCTCAAGGTCGAGCCAAGTAACGACAAGGCCAAAAGACGCTGGAGCTTTCTCCGCGTCGCTCCCCTGATTGAGACTCACGTTCTCTCAAGGTCGAGCCAAGTAATGACAAGGCCGAAAGACGCTGGAGCTTTCTCCGCATCGCTCCCCTGATTGAGACTCACGTTCTCTCAAGGTCGAGCCAAGTAACGACAAGGCCGAAAGACGCCGGAGCTTTCTCCGTGTCGCTCCCCTGATTGAGACTCACGTTCTCTCAAAGTCGAGCCAAATAACGACAAGGCCTAAAGACGCTGGAGCTTTCTCCGCGTCACTCCCCTGATTGAGACTCACGTTCTATCAAGAACGAGCCAAGTAACGACAAGGGCGAAAGACGCTGGAGCTTTCTCCGCGTCGCTCCCCTGATTGAGACTCACGTCCCCTCAAGGTTGAGTCAAGTAATGACAAGGCCTAAAGACGCTGGAGCTTACTTCGCGTCACTCCCCTGATTGAGACTCACGTTCTCTCAAGAACGAGCCAAGTAACGACAAGGCCTAAAGACGCTGGAGCTTTCTCCGCGTCGCTCCCCTGATTGAGACTCACGTTCTCTCAAGGTTGAGCCAAGTAACGACAAGGCCAAAAGATGTTGGAGCTCTATCCGCATCGCTCCCCTAATTGAGAACTCACATTCTCTCAAGGTCGAGCCAAGCCACGGCAACAGAACCTAAAGCACTGGGGTTTATTACCACAAACAACATTTCATAAAAAACGTTTGATCGTTCCAACAACAAACATAACACGCAAAACACAGGATGCGAACAAAAGTTGCACACAAAGAATTACACAGGAACTCTCTGGTCCCAAACAGAAAATCCAGAGTTAACCCCAAAAGGGACCGTCGAAGATGACACCCAAAAGCGAGCAGAAATTAAACATCAGGGAGGATGACTGGCCTCGGAGGCGGCATAACATAACAATTTTCTACACAGATAGAACTCTCATCAAGCACGCGGACGTCAAAATAAACCCCACCACGGTGGCGGAAAACCATGACGGACCCCATTCCCAGCCCCTGGGCCGATACAAAGTCGCTCCAACCGCCGACAAACCAGAATATCCTGTAGTCCCGCTTGACTATCCCGATTGGGACATCCACGGCCGAACCCAGGGACAAAAAAACTTGAGACGGATCTGTGACGCCCATTTCGTACTCAAACAAAGCAGGAAGTGACTGTAAATGGGTATAGATAAGCAAAGTATAAGAAAGAAAGCGGTCTTCGAACATGTGAAAAATAAAAGTTAACTCACAAGCTCTTGCATTTGATCTTCGAAATCAAGGGCTAAGTAAAAAGCCCAAGGAGTCTGAGTTGACGCATCCATACTGGAGGATAGAAGCCTAAGAGAGAAACCAAACAGGGTCTCGCTTATAAAGGACTCCGCCGGGTGGTAGTCACCGAATAAATCCTTAAAAGATTCCCCCAGTAAACCCTCGAAAGAAGAGCGGAATAATGACAGTAAAAACTTATAGAGGACACGACCAAAGAAGACAGGTTTGTAATACACTAAAACCAAGGAGAATCCTGTAGACTACCTCGATATTCATGAAATCAAAAGAAACAACAATTGCCAATTCATTACTCGCGGAAAAAAGACCACACATGAACGGAAGTGACCCCATCCGTTCGCGTTCATCAACAAGTACATCATCAAGGAAAATTAATCAAGGGTACGAGCCATTCGTCAAAGGACCCGCGTCCTCATAAGGAAAACGGTCGATGCTCTCATCCCCATCTTCCAAGCCCGTGACTTGGACTTCAAAATAAGCATTCCCTTTGTGTATAAAAACCATAGAAGATCCGACCGCGAACCCATGGGACTCAGCGAAGTCTTTCCAGCCTTGTTGAAGCCAATACATTCCATAATCACCCTTGTAGACGCGAACCGGAAAATTGTGCAAGATGTGAGATGAAAGCGAAACGAGACGTTTGTTCGGGACGATCAATCGATTGGAAGAAAGCCCATTTACCCGCGCCGGAAATAGCCATGAGCGCAACCAAGGTATGAAATGAATAACGGCCGAATAACAAAGGAAAAAGAGGAAGTCCTATCCTTGAAAGCAGAAATAGAGATACGCATGAACACCACTTGGCGAAAGATTCCTCTGAAGAAAAAAGGGATCATTAACCAAGGTAATAGCACTATCACATGCATTGTAAAAAGAGGCACATCGAAGTGTCTCATCAATCAGAAACAGTTATCAATGGGATTTCAATTCAGACCAAGGCCAGATCCGTGAAAACACGCGGCCCAAAAAACACCCCGTGGAAGCACCCCAGGGCAGAAAGCCAGACACGCGGCGAAGTAAAACAAATATAAAGCCCCATGTGATCTTGAAATAGAGGCATGCACAAAATGAGATAATGGAATTCGAAAACCCTCCCAAGGCCTTTTACAGAGTGATAATTACGGAGGAGCAACTCCATTCCCTATGGCTCCCGCTAATGTACGTCCTCGTAGAAGCAGATGCCCACAGTCTGGTGCACCTATGGTCCCGATCCAACCGCGAGCATGAAGTCAAAGTCGAGGTGGACGCGGATGGAATCTATTGGTTCACAGACGGGTGGCCAGGATTCGTAGAGGCAAACAGGGTAAGTGTTGGAGTCGACTTGATCTTCGTGTATCAAGGAGACTCGATCTTTGAAGTCTTCGTCGCAAATCCCGAATGCGACTACAACGGGGTTGCAGGACGTGGGTGAATGCATGGGGTTCAGACAAGGAATGGCCCCGCAACCTCTTGAATGTAGAGAGTAAGATAGCATTCCAATAAATAAAAAAGAACCAAGGGATCATGTAATGTTATCACTTTAAAATAAAAGCAAGTCTCTACATTAAAAGCATAGTGAATGAAACATTTCCTTTATTTGCATATCGGCCTCACGCAGCGATTCGACTTCCTTAAAAACAAGCGCGATTTAACACGAACCACTGGAAGAAGTAGTCGAGGGACAGCACTTGACTCCGGCACAATCAAGATCACGACGCGGACAAATCTTAAAACGAGCGCGATTCGTATGGAAAAATGTCATCGACGACCCCACGACAAACCCGTGACGAGCGACGAATTCTTTCCACCCGCGACTAAGATACAATCGACCATCACGACCTCTGCTCACCTCTACCCAGAAACTCTCAATGGCATAAGAGGACAGGAGAACATGCCGCGGGAGAGAGGATCTGAACTCCACCTCAAATTGGGGCGGAAGGGGCTGCCAAAGAATGGTACAAAGTAAAGACCCTAAGCCTAATTGAGATGCAAAAAGTAGTAAGAGTCAAGAGAGTCAGGAGAGTCATACAAGTAAAGAAAGTTGTTCAGCACATTCCAAAGTTTGAAAGAATGCCCAAGGGTTGGGATTCCCAGACGCCATAGTTTTTATCAAACGCAAATAGAAGACCATAACCAAAAGTAATAAGAAGGTCCCAAACCATAAGCTTAAAAATGGGGAAGCAAAACTCAAGCATGGTTGACAAGTGGCAGGAACCTTCTTAATCATGACCAAATACCGCGACAAAAAAAAAAAGCTGAATGCATGAGGGAGAACATAAGGATGATATTTACTATAAGAGGTTGCGATATACAAAAATACAACCCCTAAAGTAGGTAGCAAAAACTATTGTTCGAAAGCAAAAAAAAAGGTACTACCAGAAACCAACATGAGTTAATCAACGGAAGTTAGTTACAAAACTGGCCCGTGCCAGTAGTATGGTTAAAAGAGGATAGAAAAACAGGCCCTCCCAGTCTCAAGGGTCCGCGGCGACATCAATCTCTTCTTCCTCACCATCAGAATCTTCTTCCTCATCATCGGAGTCCTCTCCCCCGCCAGCTCCTCCGGGGTCAAGCCCCAATCCTCCTTCACCAAACTTGTCCTTCAAAAGCTCTTTTCCCTTCGGAGATCGGAGACACGGCTTGGCCACTAAAGAAAGGAAGGAAACACCCACGTCAGTCTTAACCCACTCTGAAGATAGGAACTTGAGCCCCGCGGGTGATTCCAGCCATTGAAGCGCCGCCTCCTGAGCCGACCGAGACTGGAGTCTCTCCAATTCTTGCTTTACCAGAGTACGATCCTCTTCCACAATAGAGTGGTCAACCTGAAGGTCATTGTAGCGCATCTCGACTGTCTCAAGCTGTTCCTTAAGGTGCTCCACAGACTGTTAGAGTTCTTCTCCATGACGGCGCAAGGCTTCTGATTTTGAAAGGGTCGCATCGCGCTCCGCAGTCAGAATGGAGATCTGCTCATTCAAAGCAGAGTTCTGCTCATTAGCTGCCTGCAATTTCTCATGCAGCTCGGCAGATCGCTTCTTAAACTTCTCAATTGAAGTCGAATCCCCAATGGTATTGCCTAACGTTCTCATCCTGTGGTTCAGCTCCTTGATCTCCGCGGACTTCTTGGTGATCTCCTCCACCTGGGAAGAAAGGCGCCGCTATGACTCGGCTTGGAAGCCCCTAACCAGGGAAAACAAAAACAAAAGCAAAAGGATGAGAAAAGCAGCGACAGAAACAAATAAAGCAACTGAAGAAAAGTGATCCCCGCGTCAACTTACCCATTCGGCCACTCGATCAAATTGAAGAGAGAACTCTTCACACTCTAAACGACGCATCCACGCCTGTTCATTCCGCGCAAATTTGTCTAATAGGCGGAGGCGGATGAGTTCGTCGACCCCAAAACCAGGGATGCGGAAGGCAGGCAAGGTATCATCCCCCTACAAAAAGAGGGCCCCCTCTTCCCCACAGCGTCGGAGGCCCGAGAAGAACTCTCGGCCTTCTTCCTCTTTTGGTAACGAGAAGTGGCCGCGTCCGACGAACGAGGGCGCTTCTCGTGAGACTCAGAGACCGCAACTTCTGCCGCCGTGACAGGCTCACTGGTTTTTTCGGCCTCTCCAACAGCCGCGTCTCGAGGAGCAGGGGGAGGACGAGGTGCACGCTTGGAAGATTTCTTCTTTCATGCCTTACCACTCTCCTGGGAGTGGTGCCGCTCAACCAAAGAACTCAAATCCATTAAATCTGCCAAAGAGAAAATAAAGAACGAAAACATTAGACACCGACAAATGAACATCCTATTTCTTTAAAGAGGGAAAGAAAAGAGGAGACATCAAAAAACATGAAACCATAACGGAAACACGAAAATAGAGTGTTTTAAAGACTAAGGCAACACCTAATCGCGGATGAGGCAAGCTCAATCCCGCCATCTCGAGTCGAAGAGCTCAAACCATAGTTCGCCATGGCAGCTTGGGCTCATGAACAAAGGAATCCTTGAATTTGTCTAGCCTCGCAACCCAAGGCTTTTTGACCGCGCTAAACCAGCCAGGGACGGTTTAAAACTCAAGGGAGACACCAGTCTTGTCTCGGACAAGAAACCACTTGTGCTTCCAGTTTGGCTTGCTTGATAACCTCTCAATATAAGTGCAACTGGAGTTGCATTGGTAAAACCTAGGATCTTGAGGCCCCATCTTCAAAGAAAGGATGCTAAGCATAAGTTCCTTCATCGGAGACACTCCGATGTCCAAGCACCGCATCACAAAGCTGGTAAAGAACATCCAGCAGTTCGGCACAACTTGCGCAGGGCTCAGGTTGTACTCGGACAGAAAAGCGATAAACAAAGGGTGGAGTGGCAGGCGAAATCCTTGAGATATGCTCGCCGCGTATACCACAAGACAATCTTCGTAAGCGTCCAGGCAGCCCCCGCCTTCTGAGGGTAAGCACAACTCCACTCCCGCTGGCCACGGAAAAATTTGAGCTATAGCCGCGACACTAGACTGATCGAGTAGCGTCTTGCATCCCTGTACCTCTTGATTAGGGGAGCGTCGTGGGCGAACTCTCTCAGAAATGACTAAAGGACAAGGTTGAGGGTCGCAGAGGGAAAAATCCCATCCAAAAGGAACAAGAAGACAAATCTTCTAAGGAGTAAGAAGGAATGTCGAGGTCACTAAGAACCTCCTTCGAGCGGACCCTTGCGCACGTCTCCGCGGTTCCGATGGGAGACTCGGCATATGGAGACCCATGATATCTCGGATTCCAAACCACTGGTCGACAGATGCAAACTCGAAGAGGCACGCGCGCCGAGATGAACCTGGGTTTCCACGTCCATCGGATGAGTATCCGCGTTCCCATCGCCCTCCTTAGAAGAAGAAGAAGTTAAGTAAAGAGAGGAATAGTAATCAGGGTCAGAGCGTTTCTGCCATCTTCTCACCTCAATCGGGCTGCCAAATGGACCCACGCGGTCTGGGGTAGAGACGCCGAAAGAAGAGGAAGAGTCTGAGGAAGAGCTTCCTGAATCAGACGCGGAACTCCTGGAGGAAGACGAGGAAGAAGAATCCAAAATTACCACGAAAGGATTCGCTCGGGAAGTAGAGGGCAAGCCCTCTCTCCATCCCTCCTCTCTTTCAATCTCATCCAATACGTCGAGGTTCCCCTCAGAATTAGCCATCCTTGAAAAGGTTAAAAGATGATCTGAAAAGGAACCCGTGTACGCGGACCAAAAATATCAAAAAACCCAAGAAACAAAGTTGGGAGAAAAAGAGAGACCCCGAAAAGATTTAAAAAGGAAAAAAGTAAGAACTTAAACAAGAGGCATGAAAATTAATAGAAAATCTAAAAACATTTCAAAAAAGTTCAAGAACTCAAGAACAAAAGCGAGAATTTACCTTGGAAAGCCGAAGAGACTGCCGGAAAATGCAACCGGGACACCAAAGAACAAACGGAAAGCTCCTGAAAAAGAAAAAGCTGAGAGAGAGCCGCAAACAGCCAAACAGTGGGAAATGAAAAAGTGAGAACGGAACGGGGTAATTTATAGAAAAATTACCGCCTCTTAAACTTCCCTCAAAACGACATGGGCTGAGGTAAAACCCTAATGGGCCAAAAAGAATCCTCAATCAGGCCCAAACACCGGTCAAACAAGAAACTACGAAACTACCCCTCAAAGGAAAAAGGGGGAAACACATTTCCGCGGAGGAGGTCGAATCATCTCAAGCTCTCAAAGAACTTAACCCGATCCGAGGAGCTGTGATGAAACCGTGCGGAAATGATAGACAAAGAGCGGACGCGGACATATTAAAACAAAACTAGGAAAACCCCCAAACTCTAGAATGGACGCGGATATATCAAAACAGCACCAAAGAGGCCCCCGAGTTCGGGAGGACGCAGACATGAATTATTGACACATGTCTATCATGCCCCCCACCCACGAGGGCCACACGTGTCGACCCAAATATGACAAGTGCATAAAGGGAGGTCTCTAGCCAATCCCTATAAAAGGGGAAATGAACAGAAGAAAAAAGGACTTTTGGCAAAAATCGAAAGCGGAGAAGGATACTGAAGAAAGAAGAAGAGAAGAGAAGGAGGGATATCAGGAAAAGACGTGAAATCATCACTAAGTTGGCCGCTCGACTGGCAATCACTTAGTGAAGGTTAAGGTTAATCCGGGTACGGAAGGGGATAACGTGACTTGTCTTACGCGTCAACAAACACCGTTAGTGATTCTCCGCGGACAGGTATGACCCCTGAAACCTCCAGAATGTTAGATGATCTCCCATGAAAGATGCGGGGTAATGATAAATTTTAAGCGCGCGGGGAAAGCACGGCCCAGGTAATACAGTGAAGAGTTTAGTCCGCGTGTCAGGTAAGCCCGTGTATCACAACCGCGTGATTCGTGTCTGCCCTCCAGGGACCCACCACAAGTGGGCCCTTTAAGGACAATTTTTAGAGGAATTCATCACCGAGATCTTGAGTGTCATCATCTGCCATGCCGGCCACGACTCGATGAGGTCGTCCTCTGCCCCTACGTGCTGGGCCCCCACGCTCGACTGTCCCACGTCTTGTATCGACCATACTGCTACATATTCAGAGTTACCACTCAGCACAGAAGCACTCAAGTATGATTATAATGATCTCCTTCGAGGGAGATCGCCCTCAGGCCCAATTGATATACATACAACACGCCAAGCTATCTAAGGCCGCTCTTCGAGGAGCGACTAACCGAAGGGGCAAGTACCTCGCGGACTCTACCTAACTCGCCACTCCAACCGTCGCGGTGCAATTCCTTGGAGTCTTCCAAGCCCATCTGTAAAGAGTAAGCTATATTTTGCCTACTCATTCCCAATCTACATTCGATAGGGATGGTCTAACGCCATTCTACCCACTCGATCCCCATTGTTTGATTTTAATCAATTTTAAGGCCAAGTTCATATTAGGTTCATTTGAGTTAGACATATTAAGTTCATTTTGCCCCTTGAAAACTCTTTCAAATCTTTTGAAATTCGTGGATGGTTTTTCAAAACATACACTCGACCCTTTGGTACCCAAATTGCACAACCTGGCTCTAATACCAACTTTATAACAGCCCGGATATAGATACCCGGGTTACGTTTCGAAGGTTGGTTACCTTCGTTCGGATCTTACAATTCGAGTACGGGTCGAGGTTTCAAAACTCAAAGGATTAGTATTTTAAAGTGGGGATTTCGAACCCCGAAATAGTCGAAGGGCCACGTGGAATCTTCAAGCTGTCCTAGGACTATATCGCGGAAATTAATTTGCAAAACAAGTGAAAGCGGAAGTAAAGTACAACTTGCCACAGCGAGGCCGGGACAAAACCAAATCATATATTCTGAAATCGTATAGCCAAATTAGCGGAGTTAGGCAGGTTCTTTGCAATCGCCCGGGGGGATTTTCCCACGCCATAGAGACAGGGAGCAATCATACCTAAAAACAAGTTGTGCGAGCGGGATCAGACCGAGACCCCAACACACTCTGTCCCGCAAGCAAATATACACATACGTTATAATAAAGATGCTTCGTTGCAATGCGAAAATTAAATCACACTAACATGTTCCTAAATTATAATATGCGGAAAAGAACTGTAAAGGCGCCCAAGAATGCCAAGTGGCATATCCCTCTCCTACCTCTGCATCCCTTTCCGTTAGTGCAGAGACTGGCCAGTTCGATGCTATAGCATATCATATCTCATCATAGCATATCATATCTCATCATCATATCATATATCATGCTCATGCCCGATGGTGCTGGGCTATCATCATGCTCATATATTGACAACTGACTCAGGACACCCGATGAAGCTGGGCTACCCTATGACCCTAGCAAAGACTCTAAGACTCACAGATAACGGCCGTGCTGTTCTCAATCACACAAAGTAACCGAATGCTCATTCATAAGTGCAATCCTAGCATGATACTACATGGCATGCTTTAATGCTTATGCAACATCTAGTATGTCATATATTCACAAGCAGGTATTCTCTTTCGAATCTGAGTAAGCCCAGCAAGGAACTTACCTGAATAAGCCGAACAGCAAAGATACACGGTAGAAGTAGAATCCAAACAATATCAACAATCACCTAATAATATAAGCGATAAAAGCGCCATAAGATACTCTCCTACTATTTAACACATAGAAACCTTTTCACAAGATACTCTCGAAGGAAGTAACTAAATTCCGAGAAAATATCCGAAATATTCAAATTTAGGTCAAACTCGGTCAAAGTTGTCATTAGAGAGTTTCCAACATCTTGTTTTCCAACAAAATTCTCAAAAGATATTTCCAAAACATAGAAACTCCTTTTTCAATAATTTCTTATAATATTTCAATGATTAACATAACATACCTCTATATTTATAAATAACTCATTTCAAATTTCTCAACTATACATATTAAAATCATCAAAAACACTTGTTCCAAATAATATTACTTTTAAAAAGAATAATTCCATAATTTAAAACACTTACAGAAATTTATTTCATAAAATCAAATTCATCCAATTAATAATAATAATAATAATAATAATAATAATAATAAATAAATAAATAATAATAAATAAAAGTCAACATATAATATATATCATATATATACTCTTAAAAGGGCCAACAAAACAATAAAACCCAACCCAGCCCAGCCGGCCCAATCCACTTACCCTTTACCAGATCCGACTTGAACCCATACCCAGAAGCCCACCCGCATCCCCTGATTAATGAACCGGAAGAAAAAGGAGGTGGACCGGCCAAAAGAAAAAGAAAAGGGGAAGCGGCTCAACCGAACATGTCCCTCCCAACGAACAAAGCTCTGCTCTCGACGGAAGAAGACGGAGAAGAAGAAGGAAGCCCAGGACTTCCGGCGGCCATCTTTCTGACCCAAAACTCACCCAACAAACCGAATCCATATTCCGACCAAGACCCAGCCAATAGGAGAGAAACAACGCAAGGGAGAAGGGAAAAGGAGACACTTACAGCCACGACTCCGAGGGTTGAGCTCCGGCGGAAATGGCGGATTCCGACTGCAATGGATGAGCCAGGAGCGAGACCAGGCCTAGGAAGAGGTAAGGGATGAGTAAGGAGCGCGATTGAAGGAGCTTCGAGTCGGAATAAGTATAAAATACAAAACGCACCTACCCGGAAACAGGGGACAGAGGCGGCTCGCGTCTCGGCTCCGATGGACGGCTGGGCTCTTCCTCGATGACTTCTGGCTTCTAAAGGTGGGGAGGATGCGGAGGCAAGTTGTTGGCGACTCAGATTGGTTGGACGGCTTCCTCTTCTCCTTCTCTTCTTGCGGCAAAATAGGGAAGGTGGTGGCGCCGGCGAATCTGGACGACGAGGAAGAGAAGGGAGGAAGGCTGGAAACGGAGGAGATATGGAGGTGGCTAAGCGCAGCGGAATCAAATGTAGGTGAAGGCTTGGTGAAGCTTCAAAAATAGGGTGAGGTTGTGTTTGCAAAGTTGGAAACTTTGGGTATTTGTGGGATCTGAAATGGGAGAGGAAGGTTTGAGGTTTCTGGGTTTGTGCAGAGGATGAGAGGAGGAAGAGAGGGTATCTACTTGTGGATTGAGGGTGAAGTGAGGGCAATTGAGGGTGTGTGTATATATATAGGGCAATTGAGGTGGGTTTGTGTAGAGAGAGGTTGTGTGGGTGCAGAGGAGAGGGTAGTGAGGGAGGGTGGTGTGCTGGGTGAGGGTGGGGGACCATACAACTATCCAACGCGAGGGAGAGGGAGAGAGAGAGAGAGAAAGAGAGAGAGAAAATTAAAAATATATATATATATATATGATATAATAAAATTGAATGGTCCCCACTCACTTTACCAAATTCGAATTTCCGACGATCAATTCCCTATTCCGCTCATAAATCGAAACCCGACGCTAAGAATTTAAATCGAAATCAAAATCATTTCGGATAATAAAATAAATTTTATTAATTCTCGAATACTCAAAAGCGGAATTCAATCCCGTCAAAATCCAGATTTTAAAATGATGTCGGACGGATTGTCACAAGGACGAGTTTTCTTCCATGTTTACGAATAAAATAATTGTATTTTCAATTAATTTAAGTAAAATAATAATCATATAATATAAAAATATATTTGGTCTTTACATATAAGGTCACACACTTTGAGTTGACAGACTAGATCAACGGGATTGATGGTTTATTTATATATATATATATATATATGATATATTGTTAATAAGAAATAATATTTATTTAAGAAATAAATAATAGATGTTATTTATTTGATAAATAACATTACGTAAATTTGCTATGGGTGTACTGATGATGCATGATTTGTACAGGTGTTTTAGATCATTCTTAAGTCATTTAGGCTGCTTTTAGTTAGGTTTTAGTCATAAAATACGATCATTGCCTTGAAAGTTGTAAAGTTCATAATCTACGTGTTTTATACCTATTTATGCAGATTTCTAAGGATTAAGCTAAAGGATACAGTGGAAAGCTAAGATAAAAAGCTTAAGAAGCATAAGGAAGAATCAAGGAAGAAGACGGAAGGAGAAACGAGCAAGACAAGAAGAAGAGAAAAAGAATCACTCTTGAGATCGGTGCCCGCCGACTCCAGCACTTAGACAGAGACATCCGCTAAGCTACAGTGGATCGGCACCCGCCGATGAAGATTCTAGAAGATTTTCTCCGGTTGCAAATGGATGTGCGCATATTTGACCATGTTTTGTGCTTATTTTTATTCCAAATTTTGTCTATTTTATTCCAAATTTTGTCTATTTGACGTCGACTGCTTTATGTCTTCTATTTGTTGTGTTGTGCAGGTTACATTGGACGTCAAGGTCTTATGTTCGACATCGAGGGCTTCTGAACCCTGCTGCTGAGTAATGTACATATTTGTACTTCTTTTTATTGCATCTTTTGACTTCATATTTCATTCGATTTCCAAAGAAAAGGTTCAAAAGAATATAAACTTGTGTAAGAATGGGCTAAAGTGAAAGAAATAGGGTCTGCACAAGTTTTGAGCTAACCATGCAGGAATTCGATGAAATCGGAGTCAAAACGAAGAAGCCAAGTGAAGCTGAGCAGAGGTCGATATCGACCTGAAGACATCGATATCGACCATAGTTGTCGACACGCCTTCTGAGTGTCGAGATAGACCACACAGACAAACCAAAAAGACATCGATATCGACACATTACATCGATATCGACCTCATCATAGACATCGACTGGAGCTGGACAAGTCGAGCAGAAACACAGACGTCGATATCGACCTTATCTCGACAGAAGATAGACTCGATTTCGAGATGCGGATTGGGAACTTTATCTTTAAGGAAGCACGGATTTATCTTGTAACATATAGATAGATAGCAGCTGGGATTTATTTACTTTCTACCTTTAAATTAGTTTAAAGTTTTATCAAAATAAAAGACCTATCCTAATTGTTTGGATAAAGTTCATAGTTTAGATAGGAGTTACAATCCTTGAATAGCGAGGATTAGTAGCCTATAAATAAAGCCCTAGGGGGCTGGCATTCAATAATTCAATTTTAGAGTTCAAATACATTCAATAGAGTTAGAGAGAAGTTTTAGGGTTTGGCGTTCGCGAGAGCCGACGTTGAGTTGTAAAGCTTCGGAGTTTATATTTTAATGCAAGTTACTTTCTTTAAATCAATGAGGAGTTCCATGATGAGAAGCGAGTAGTCCCCCAAAGCTCTTAGGGTCGGGGTGAGCACGACGTTAGCCATGCGTGTTTGAGGTAAGTATTAGATGTTGATATCGTTGTGTCTATATCATCTCCTACAATTATATGTTTAGTCCTAATCGAAAGAAAAGGGATTCATGCTAACAACTTGAGTTATAAACATAAAATTAGTAGAGACAATTAGGTTTATTTGCAAGAGTAATCCTAAGAATTGGTGTACGGCGAAAGCTTGTCCCTCGGGTGAAATAGCGCAATTGTCCGTCTTATTTATCTTATCACATGCATTGGTTAACGATTGTGGTAAACCCTAATCCTAGGAGTTGCTTTTTACATATTTTATACACACAAAACCTCTGTCTTATTTCTGATCATCGCTCCCTCATCCATCCTAAAGTCTTCGGCCTTTCTTTGCCGACGAAGAACTAACCCACTGCAGGAAGACGTCGATATCGAGGCCAAACATCGATATCGACCACGCTAATAGATCGACAGTTTTCTGAGTCGATCTCGAGACTCCTGGGTCACTGCTGCAAACATCGATATCGACCCCAGATGTCGAAATCGACCCTCCTGTGTCGACTGGCAGTCTTCTGAGCCAGTCGATTTCGTGGACTGACATCGATATCGACCCCTACCCTGTCGATATCGACTGCTTGTTTTTGTTTCTGCAGGTCTTCTATTGCAGAAAGGATCGACAGCCAAGGTCGACATCGAGCTCCAAGGTCGAAATCGAGGCTTCTGGTCGACGCAAGACGTGAGATTTCCAACGCTACTAGGATCCCGCTGACACGCCTCCTCGTGGATCGATCCTGACTACCCTTCCACTACAATGGGAGGAAGTCTTATAATTATTTGCATAGGCTAGGAGTCGGTTTACATTTATACATATCTTTATTATTTGTAACTTAGATACTCGACATATCCTCCTATTAACACTGAGTTACCTTACTTGAGATCGACTGTCTCTGATCGACATCGACTGCTTCCAATCACCCCATACTTAAGCTTGCTTGTCCCCAAATAATATCTTGGATGGTCACACAAGAGAAGTCAACAAAAACTCTCAACATTATGGATCCCATTCTATATTACCACTAACAATCAATTGTCATCGTTGCCAAGGTACTTTTGCCAACAATTCCATGCATGTGAATAAAGCAACAATAATCAAGAGGACTTTATCCAAGCTTTAGAGGAATGAAAGGTAAAAGGTATAAAGGTGGGCTAATTTTTGGCCATGTGGTGCTAAATCTGGGAAAATAAAGTTCTTTCCAATAATGCATACCACATTCCTTCTTCTTTTGATTTTCTCACCTTTCTCTCTTCACTCTTTTCTTTTTTCACTATTTTTCATTTACCTCTCTCACTCTAGCACTGCCTTCTCGCGAGTCGCAAACATGGGATTTATGAATGGCCCCGGATACTTAGTGCTTCGGACCCTTCACCTTGGTGTCCCATCTTGCCCGAAATAACATCTCAAGCAAGCAGGGTCGATCATCCTTACTCCTTGCTGACCGAATTTTTTTTCGCTCATTAAATTTTCCATATAAATCATCATTCTGCCATCAATTTCATATAATTTCACAATCATAACATAACCATATAACAGCTCCATAAAATGACCTCCATTTCTCAACATAATCCCCAGATGGGTCATAAGGTATAAAAATGGGCAATCTATAATACTTGTGGAGCAAATATAATGCAATGTGAGGCCCAATATGACTTAGATATGATGTGAGGCTATAATGCATAGGTATTTCAATGGCTAGGAAAAATAAGCTTAAATATGGAAAAATAAAGTCTTCAATCATCTTATCATTGCATATGTCAAAAGCAACATCAATTTAGCTCCCTTCATGGTTTTCTAAAAAAACTACACATCATTGAGACTTCCCTTTACTAAGAAATTTCTTGCAATATCTCTAATGGAATTCACCTTTGTATCGTCGAGTCTTGTCAAAGCTTCCATGACACTTTTTTTGGACTATAAGCGGGGTGTTATCTCATAACAACTTCTTTGGATATCGACATTAATACCAAAAAAATACCAAAAATAATATCCAAAGTATAACATGTTGAAGCAAATCAAACAAAACAGCAAGCAAGTTCTTCCCTCACTCCATACTTAAACAATACAGTGTCCTCAGTATAAAATAAAACAAGGGTAAAGGAGAAAACTTACTAGATTAAGCATAGAAATCTGAATAGGTGCTCGTGATCGTTTCTCAGTGGTCGATAGGTCGATGTCAACAACAATGACCAGGGTTGGTTGATGTCAACAACAAATTTGCTCTCAAGGTGAAGTCGATGGGGATGGACTCCATGGGTGGTCGATATCGACCTCGTTAGGTCGATGTCGACTGCATCTCAATTTGATCTCCTTAGCAACTCTTCAGGGTGGTCGATGTCGACCTAGGTTGGTTGATATCGATCACTGCTGCTGGGTTTGGCCTGGCCTAGCCATGGTCGATGTCGACCTCGTCAGGTCGATATCGACTTCCTTCAGAACTTCGATTTTCCTTGGTTCATCCTTTGTTGTGAATGTCACTTGAAACTAGTTAGTAATAACTTCCAAAACTTCATAAATAAAGTTTATGCAAACCAAAGCCAAAAATCCAAAACCTAAAATAGAAAATCCTAACTATTCAAAGTTTATGTACAAGCTCTACATTTTTAAGTCGCTAGGCCGACTTCTTCTTTTAAGCTCAAGTTGGGTGAAAATATGCCCTTATGCTGCTAGGCGCTTCTTCTGGATCATCCAAGTCTTCATCGTGGTGCCAAAACTCAGCGATGATGGCACTTTCTTCCTCTAGCTTCTCGTTTGGATCCTTTCCGATTGGCTTGCTTTCTTTAGCCTTCCTCTTCTTCTTCTTTGACCTTACCCTATATAGGTTAGTATACCACGAGGCCTTGGCCTCCTCCTAGCATAAGTATTATGCATAGACTGAGGGGGGTTAGGAATCAAACATGAGCTTACCTTTTCGGACTCGAAACAATGATCTTCGGGTTGGGGGTTAGTTAACATCCACTAGATATAGTCGACGTTGACCGACCCTAGTAAAGGGACCCCATACTTAGTCTCTGAGTAGCTCGAAAAATCAACAACAGTGGTCGAGATCAACTAGGAGCAGTCGATATTGACCTCAGTCTCCATCTTCTTGGCTCTTGGTCCGGTCGTGGCGATCGACGTCAACTTAGAGTAGTCGATATCGAACAGTCCTCTTATGCTCATCTCCACCGATAGAAAGTTCCTTAGTAAGTCCTCCTCATTCGTCAACCATCTTTCCTCATGTGTCCCATGGGTGGGAACTCGTTGGGGTACTTCTTTGCATGGAATATATGTCGTGCTTATGCCAATGCTTTTCACTTCTAATAAATTAGTCTCTTGCATCATCAGATTAAAGCGAAACTCGACGATCTCATTGCCGATGGTGAATGATAGAATGCCCTTCCTCACATTGATGTTGGCATCAACAGTGGTAGAAGACGGATCATGTATGGGGTAGAAGACGGAATCGCATAAAAGTCATACCTTTGACGTACTTACCTCACATTGCTATCGTCGGGCTCACCCCGACCCTAGAAGTGGGTTGACTACTCGCTTCTCATCATGCACATCATCATCATTATTATTGAAAGAAAGCTACTTTGGATTAAAACTCCGAAAGAAAGTACAACCGAACAAGCCACTCCGCTCTCGCTTTACAACTCCACTCGGCCTCCTCTCTCTCTCTACTCTCTATTGCAACTGAATTGTGTGTAAAATTGGATCTCAAATTGAATTCCTAAAATCAGCCCTATTGGCCTCTATTTATAGATGTCGATAAGGACTCGAAACCTTATCTTTATTCTCTAAGATAAACTAAAACAAAGTAAAAGCTAAAACTTCATGGTGAAATCAGTCTCCTCATGATAGAACTGGTGTTGATGATAGGAAATCTCGACCTTTGGATAGACACTGCAAGCATTGGATCGAATTCTATCAAAAATCAGAGTCGGATTCCTCTGCTGGCATGGTCGATATCGACCCTTAGACATCGATATCGACCCCTTCAAAACTTCATCTTGAACTTCTCCTTCTCCTACTCGAACTGGCACTCGACTTCTATCAATTTGGTCGATCTGGCAACATCGATATCGACCCCCAGACGTCGATATCGACCCCTTCTGTGTCGACATGCTCTGTTTTCTTTTTCTGCTCGATTCCTATGTCTTTGATATACTCGATGTCAAGGTCTCCAGTCGATTTCGACCTCTTCAGAAGACTTCGAGTTCTTTTTCCACTCTTCCGAATTCATCCATTTTTATCCTGTTTTCTGCGAAATCAGATGGAAACTCGTGCAAACCCATATATTTGACATTTAAGCATAAACTACACTAATCCCATGTTTTCCCATTAATATGCATGCAAAAGACAATAAAATGGATTCATATGTGCATAGAAAATATGGCAATTTGCGCGCACATCAAACACCCCATACTTAAGCTTGCTTGTCCCCAAGCAATACCTTTAATGGTCATTCAGGGGAAGAAAATAAACCCTCAACATCATAGATTCATTTTTCATATGTCCCTACAATCAATTGCCATCCTTGATAAGGTACTTATGTCAACCAAGTCCATGCATGTGCATAAAAGCAATTTCATACTCATAAAGGAGGTAATATGCAAAAACAATTTTAGCGACATAACATTAATAATCAAGAGGACTTTTGCAAGCATGTGAGAAGTGGATTGGTAAAAGGCAAAAGGTGGGCTAATATTTGGCCATGTGGTGTTAAATCCGGGGAAACATAAAAACATTCCACATTCCTTCTTCATAATGTCTCACCTTTCACTCATCGTTCAATGCTTTTTTTCAATATAATGCTTTTACCTCTCCAACCTTAGTACTACCTTCTCGCGAGTCGCAAACATGGGTGTCATGAATGGCCCCGGATACTTATTACTTCGGACTCCTCACCTTGTGTCCCATCCTGCGGAACTATTATCTCAACGCAAGCAGGGTCGACCCACCTTTATCTCCTGAGGTGATCGGATTTTTTCTCGCTCATTTAATTTTCCATATTTCATAATTGTATCATTCCTGCCAACAACTTCATATATGCACAACTCCATATAACTCCAAAGATGACATCCATTCTCAAACTTTGTCCCCGGATAAGGTATAAGGTATAAAAATGGGCAATATGTGTATATGTGGAGCAATAATGATCATGATAGGGCTCATATATGGCTTTGTGACTTTTGCAATGATGCATAGGTAAGGCTAGGATATGAACTTGTATAAGTAAGCACTTGTATGGAATTTTCATAAAAAGTCCTCTATCATCTTATTATGCACATGTCAAAAGCAACTTCAAATTTTCATCTCCTTTATTTTCTCTTCTTGCACTTCATTGGGACTTCCCCTTAACTAGGCAATTTCATGTTATATCTCTAATGAATCTAATTTTGCATCATAGAGCTCTTTTTTATACTTCCATGACTCTTTCTTTTTCAAAATTTTTGATGGGGGTCATATTTCTCTCTCTCTTTTTTTTCGCAATTAAAATATGCATTAAAATAAATATGCAACTCTAAAACTAAGTATGAATATGCAAGTAAGCCTTTCCCCCACCCCATACTTAAAATTTTACAGTGTCCTCACTGTATTAGAACTAGGGTTAAGAAGAAAACTTACTAAATCGTCACAGATTTCAAGAGTCAAAGAAGACAACAGGCATGGTCGATATCGACCCTTTACATCGATATCGATGTCTCTCTTGATTTCTGCTCAGGCTTCAGGGTGATTTGGCCTCGATCACAAACCTTATCCATGTCGACCTTGAGGTCGATTTTGATGTCTGACATCGATTTCGATGCCTTTCTGTGTGCTTTTCTCTTTCTTGTAATTTGAAAACTAAACCCAAAATATGCAAAACAATAAAGTGTCTAAAACCAAAACAAAAGCTGTCTAAAATTAAAACTAAGACTTTGTTACAAGCTCTAGACTTTTAAGTCACTAGGCCGACTTCCTCTTTCGCGCTTCTCAAGGCGGCATCTGCAGAGCCCATGTGGCTTGGGCCTCAAATATCACTCCTTTCTTGTCCCGCAGCTGCATTCCGCCAGGATTGATTTGATTCACCGTGAATGGTCCTAAGTTTTTATCCTTGAATCTCGTAGGGAACCAATGGTCTTTAGACTTGGCAACATAGACCTTTTCTCCTATCTCATATTGGCTCGAATCATCATCGGATACCCTACATAAGCGCACATGCCAAGGTACACCTCTTCCAAATAATGATAAGTCCTTAATTGTAATGGAACAAGAGGAATCCGTACCTTGACTTACCTTCTTCTCAGTCTGTGGCTCAGGTCGATGTCGATGTTCAGAGGTCGATATCAATCCCTGTTGTACACCTGGAGGATCAGTCGATTTGGAGAGTTTTGACTCGATATGATCAGGTCGATATCGACCCTCAGAGGTCGATAACGAGGTCTCCTTGCCTCCCTTCTCAGTGCTGATGGTGGTCGATTTCGATAGGGTGTGGTCGATATCGACCCTTCACCCCGATTTCGATGTTTCCTCTTTTCCTTCATCGACCCCATACTTATGACCTGTCACAGAATCTTGAACATTAGTGGTCGATATCGACTTACCTGGGTCGATTTTGATGTTCTGTTGAGCTCCTTCATTCAAGATTGCATCAACTTCCTCTACTTGGGCTTCATTGATGGCTTTTATCTCCATTGGCCCTTGACTTTTCACCGTCTCGTTGAAGGCATACTCTATTACTTCATCACTAATTGTGAATGAGAGCAATCCTTTCTTTATGCTGATGTTGGCATCGACGGTTGCTAGGAATGGCCTACCTAAAATAATTGGACAAGCAGGGTCCTCCGCTATATCAACAACTAGAAAATCGACAGGGACAAAGAATTTACCTACTTGTACTGGCACATCCATCACTATCCCAGTTGGAATCACTACCGTATTGTTAGCCATGTACAATCTTGTATCCACGGGCTCCAGAGGACCAATCTTTACCTTGTGCCAAATGGTTAGTGGCATCATGCTAACGCTAGCGCCCAAGTCAACTAAAGCATTAAATTTGAATTGACCTAGACCTATAGCGATAGAAAACTTACCTGGGTCCACCCGCTTTTGTGGTAGCTCTAACCTGTTGCACCCCTCTGCGATCTCAGATAGTGATCGTTTCTTACCCAAGATGTCCTTAAGGAACCTTACATAAGATGTCATCTCATGAAGTGCCTCTGTGAATGGTATAGAGACATTAAGTCCTTGGAGCATCTTCACGAACCGTTGGAACTTCTTTTCCGCTGGGTCCTTAATCACCTTTCTAGTTCGGAATGGAAATACCTTTTTCTTTCCCATGGCTGCAGTAAGATCGACATCGACATTAGTAGGGTCGATATCGACTGGAGGAGTCGATTTCTGTGGTGACGCAGAATTAGGGTCGACATCGACAAGAGGGTCGACATCGACGTCACCTTGGTCGATATCGACAGGGGGGTCAATATCGACGTCTGTTCTGGCTCCTTCTCCTCTGCTTTTTGCTTGGGTGTTTGTAATTGACGCCCACTCCTTAGGTTTACTGTCGCAATGTGACCAATGGTTTTGCCCTTTTGGTTGGGCATAGTGGATCCAGGGAGTGATCCTGACGCTTTGGGCATTGCTTCCGCCAATTGACTCATTTGAGTCTCCATGTTGCGCTTCCAAACGTCGATCTCCCCAAGTCTAGAATTGATGCCCTGCAGCTGAGTATGGACGGAGTTATTGGCTTGTTTGAACTCAGCGTGGTTCCTCTGCATCTCATCAAGGATGATTTACAGGTCATCTTTCTTATTCTCCCGCTCAGGGTGCCCTGGTGCCCTATATGTTGGGGGATCCCTTTGATAGAACCTTTGATCACCCCAATTTTGTTGATTGCCCCCTCCATAGGGTCCTCTCGTCCATTTGACCTCCTCATGTTGTTCCGCCATGGATACTTGTTCAGTATGTGGACAGGCACTAGTGTTATGCCTTGTTGAGCCACACTCCTGACAAGGTTGATTGTTGCTCAGGAACCTTACTTGCTTTTGAAGGCGGCGTGTTTGATCGTTATGGAATTATTGCCGCACCTCAGGATCTATCTCCCTTGGAGGCTTATATAGTGGCATAGATGGGGAAGGCCTTGCATCATAGGCCGCAGCAGCCCCATAGGTGTTGTTAAAGTTCACAAGCCTCTCAATGGTCTCCCATGCCTCCGTTGGTGTAAGCTCAATGTACCGATAGGAGGTATATGAATTTATCCTCTCCTTGTTCGGCGCATCAAGGGCATTATAAAAGATCTCCTGGATGACATATGGAAGTTGCCCATGTGTCGGGCATGATCTCAGCAAGTCCTTAAAGCGCTCCCACGCCTGTGCTAGGGTTTCACCTGGCTTTTGTTTGAAAGTCGTGATCCTTTGTCGCAGCATCGCCGTTTTAGAAGGTGGGAAGAATTTGTTCAAGAATGCATCTTTCACCTCCGCCCATGTCCTTAGCGATCATGGAGCCAAACTTTCCAGCCATTGTAATGCCTTCCCTGCCAAAGACCATCGAAAAGATTTTAGTCGCACATACTCAAAGTTTACTCCATCAGCAACTGTTTCACATAAGTCCATAAAAGTAGAGATGTGTTGCAGGGGGCATTCATTATGTCTTCCTTCAAAAGTATTTCTTTTAATCTCAGATAGGAAGTTAATTTTCAATTCATAGTTGGAGTGAGGAATTATAATGGCAGATTCAGGAACATGAAGCGGCGGATGCATGTATTGCATCGCCGTCTGTGGATACTGATTTAGCCGCTCTTGGGCTTGTCTGCGCGCATCCTCCTCCCTATCAACATGGGCTCGCTCAGCAGTAGCGGCGGCCCTTTCAGCAGCGATTGTAGCATTGTGGTCCTTGATCTCCTTCCTCAACCGCTCTATGATCTCAGCCTGCGTCTCGTTGTCAGCCATGATGCGAATTGCTTTGTTGCGAAGATGGTAGAAACGTTCAGGCTCGTTGATTAGTTCCAGGATAGGTCCGCGATCAGAACGTCGCATAAACCTGCAGAATAAGCTCAGAAAAAGATCGTGATTAACTTAGGTGGCGATTGATTGCCTCCCCGGCAACGGCGCCAATTTGTTCGCTATGGGGGTGGTAGTAGGAGATTCAAATAATTCAAAATAAAACAAAGCACAACTAGACTATCTCCTTGTCCCAAACAAATAATACAAGAATCCCCTCCCTTGTAGTAGTAGGGTAATTCAGGATCGAATCCACGAGGAGGTATGTCAGCGCTTCCTTTGTTGTACTCATGATCAAAGCTTTTGACCTCAGCAGACACTCGATATCGAGTATACTAGTCGATATCGATCTCAGTTCCGGTCGATTTCCTAGCGCAGTTCCTGCAGAATACAAAACAGCAAGTCGACGTCGAGTAGAGACCTCGATATCGATGTTAGACCTCGATATCGACCCTTATGGTCGATTTCGATGCTTGTCACAGAAACTGTTTTCGTAACCAATTTGTCGGAAAAGAATCCGAAGAAAATAGGATGGAGAAGGAAGATGAACAGAAACAAAACTAAGACTTTTATGAAGAATTCAATTAATTAAAAGGCTTCCAAAGTCGGGGTTTTATGCCACAACGATAACAATGCAAGTTTCAATGCTAAAGCTATGAACTTTAATGTCTTTCCGTCAAATAACTTTCGTTATCAACACTTAGGTGATTAGAGGCTCTCGCATATTTCCTAAGAGTTACTATCTAATTCATGAGCAATTCAAGTTCACAATATGAGTGGCTTTCGCTTCAATAATGCAAATAATGAATCTCCCTAACTTTCGTAAAGGATCATGCATGGGGTAGAAGACGGAATCGCATAAAAGTCATACCTTTGACGTACTTACCTCACATTGCTATCGTCGGGCTCACCCCGACCCTAGAAGTGGGTTGACTACTCGCTCCTCATCATGCACATCATCATCATTATTGTTGAAAGAAAGCTACTTTGGATTAAAACTCCGAAAGAAAGTACAACCGAACAAGCCACTCCGCTCTCGCTTTACAACTCCACTCGGCCTCCTCTCTCTCTCTCTACTCTCTATTGCAACTGAATTGTGTGTAAAATTGAATCTCAAATTGAATTCCTAAACTCAGCTCTATTGGCCTCTATTTAAAGATGTCGATAAGGACTCGAAACCTTATCTTTATTCTCTAAGATAAACTAAAACAAAGTAAAAGCTAAAACTTCATGGTGAAATCAGTCCCCTCATGATAGATCTAGTGTTGATGATAGAAAATCTCGACCTTTGGATAGACATTGCAAGCATTGGATCGAATTCTATCAAAAATCGGAGTCAGATTCCTCTGTTGGCATGGTCGATATTGACCCTTAGACATCGATATCGACCCCTTCAAAACTTCATCTCGAACTTCTCCTTCTCCTACTCAAACTGGCACTCGACTTCTATCAATTTGGTCGATCTGGCAGCATCGATATCGACCCCCAGACGTCGATATCGACCCCTTCTGTGTCGACATGCTCTGTTTCCTTTTTCTGCTCGATTCCTATGTCTCTGATATACTCGATGTTGAGGTCTCCAGTCGATTTCGACCTCTTCAGAAGACTTCGAGTTCTTTTTCCGCTCTTCCGAATTCATCCATTTTCATCCTGTTTTTTGCGAAATCACATGGAAACTCGTGCAAACCCATATATTTGACATTTAAGCATAAACTACACTAATCCCATGTTTTCCCATTAATATGCATGCAAAAGACAATAAAATGGATTCATATGTGCATAGAAAATATGGCAATTTGCGCGCACATCACTAAGAAAGGCCTAACAAGAATGATAGGTACTATAGGATCCTCAGCCATGTCCAACACGATGAAGTCCATAGGCACAAAGAACTTTCCCATCTGGACAGAGACATCGTCAATGATTCCAGTGGGCTTTACAGAGGTGTTGTCTGCCATGTAGAGTCTCATATCCGCAGGCTCCAAGGATCCAATGTTTACCTTTGACCAGATTGACAAAGGCATGCAACTTACACTAGCCTCTAGGTCGTAGAGAGCTTTGTAGCGATGTTGACCTAGCCCAATTGTGATGGCAAACTTTCTTGGGTCATCCCTTACCTTTGAGAATTCCATCTTACTACATTCCACAACGATTTCAGCTATAGACCTCTTTCTGCTTAATATGTCCTTGAGGAACATCATGTATGCAGGCATTTCGCTGAGAGCTTCTGTAAGTGGAATTGTGATGTTCCAGCCCTGAAGCATCTTCACAAAATGCCTCCACTTTCCCTCAGTAGGATCCTTCAATGCTTTGGAAGGAAAAGGGAGTGTCTTCCTTGGTTTTGGAACTAACACAATCGTCGAAGTTAGAGTAGATCGAGCAGTCTGTTTGATGTCGGCTGTAGGGTGGTCGACATCGACCTCTGTGTTGGGCTTTTAGAGAGGGCTCCATGTGTGGTCGATATCAACAGATCTGTTGTCGACATCGACTATAGTCTGGTCGACTTCGGCCTGGGGGTGGTCGACGTTGACTGTCTCTCCAGCGTCGTCGTTCTTCTCCTGTTCTATGGTCTTTGGCTCTTGTCATTTGTGTCCACTCCTCAAGTGGATAGAGGCTATATGTCCAGATTGATGTCCCTTAGGATTCTTCTCATGTTGCCCTGGGAGCGATCCGGATGGCCGTGGAATTTGGGTCACTAGTTGACCTAGTCGGGTCTCCACATTCTTTTTCCAGATGTCCATTTCCCCAAACCTAGTGTTGAGACCATGCAGCTGGTTCTGAATAGAAATGTTGGATTGTTTTGTCTCAGCCTGCTTTCTTCTCATCTCATCCAGGATAAGCGGCGGATCATCCTTTTGTTGTTCTCTCTCAGGATCTCCAGGAGCTCTGTAGGGTGGGGGGGTCCCTCTGGTATTGTTGGGGTTGGTGATTACCCCAGTTTTGTTGATAGCCTCCATGGTTGGAACCCCTCACAAAGCGTGTTTCTTCGTGGGTCTCAACGATTTGCACTTGCTTTATATGTGATCAAGCAGTGGTGTTGTATTTCTGAGACCCACACTCTAGGCAATCCAGGTTGGCAGTCAGGAACCTCACTTGGTTTTGGCGTCGCCGCACTTGATCTTTCATGAATTGATCATTGACCTCTGGACCAATTTCCTTAGATGTCTTATAGAGTGGCATGGATGGGGCAAACCTCGCGTCAGAGGCCACAGAAGTCCTATAAGTGTTGTCGAACTCCACCAACCTCTCAATGGTATCCCAAGCTCGTTGGGGTATGAGTTCAAGATAGCCATAAGAAGTATATGTGTTGATCCTTTCCTTTGTAGCCATGTCAAGAGCATTGTAGATGATGTCCTGAATCACATACGGTGGTTGCCCATGATTAGGTCATGATCTCAGCAAGTCCTTGTATCTCACCCAGACTTTTGCTAACGTCTCTCCAGGATTATGCTTGAAAGACATGATCTTTTGTCTTATATGCGCCGTCTTGGATGGTGGAAAGAATTTGTTTAGAAAAAAATCCCTAAGCTTAATCCACTTATGGATGGATCCTGGGGTTATGCTTTCCAACCATTGTAATGCCTTCCCTGCAAGAGACCAACGAAAAGCTTTTAGTTTGACATACTCTATATTAGCCCCATCAGCGATGGTCTCACATAAATCTACATAAGTAGCAATATGTGCCATGGGGCATTCAGTGGGTTTCCCTTCAAAAGTATGTCTCCTAATTTCATAAAGAAAACTAGTTTTAATTTCAAAGGAAATTGTAGGGAGAATAATAAGAGGTTCTGGCACTACCAGCGTAGGGTGCATGTATTCTTTGGCATATAGGATCTGGTCTAGCCACTCCTGGGCTTCTCTCCAAGCTCAGGCGTCTCACTCAGCCCTTGCCTCTAAACTTTTATTGAGCTCGAATGCATTCGGTCTTTCTTGTAGTAGGCTCTTCCACCTGCTTGCGAAGCCTCTCAAGCTTCTGCTCAATGGTCTGGGCAGTGGTTTGTTCGTCGGACATGATTCTTCTTAACCTTTCTCTTAGACGAAGGTAGCATTCCGGTTTTTCTAATCCTTTAAACTTTGATGTGCGATCAGTGCATTGCATGCCCCTACAAGACAACAATCAAAACGAACGTGAAAATAGACTATCTAGGACGCGAATGATCGCTTCCCCGACAACGGCACCGGTTTGATCCTCGAGGAAGCGGGTCAGCGGTTCGAAAGTAGCCTGAAATGACGTTTCTGTAATTGACCAGGAGTCACTCAACATCGAATGGAATTGTTAGATGACCTTGTCCTCTACCTCTATGAAAGATTGTTGGATACAGAGCGAAGAGTGATCAATGCAACTAGCGGAGGAGATGTTCTAACAAGACTCCAATTGAGGCAGTAAATTTTTTTGAAGATCTTGCCAATGCCTCACAGTAGTATGGAAGGATACAAAGAGTTCAAGGAATACATCATGTCAAGAATGCAAACTCCAGTCCTATTCAACAAGATGACATCAGTAAGCTGATAGACTTGGTGAAGAGCTTAGTGAATCATGTTACGCCAGTCAGACCCTGTAGAGTATACGGAGATCCGATGCATCCGAATGATCTCTGTCCTCAAGTTCAAGAAGGAGTGATGGAAGTCAATGCGTCGGAGACTACGGTTCCCGAACATATGGTAACAACTTCTTTAACTCGAATTTCAATTCAATTTTTTATCAAGAGTTCGGGAACATGCCAAATGCTCAAGCTCAGTACCAAGGAGGAACCAGTTCAAAGCTAGACCCCAAAATCCTTTGCCACCAGTTCAACCTCAACAAGATGAAAACCTACAACTGATTCTGGATAAGTTCACAGCTACGGAAAAGGTTATCGGACATATGGCACAGGAGATCGGAGAACTAAAGTCATGTGCTTTAAGAAAACTACCATCGCAAGTGGTAGTTAATCCAAAAGAAAAAGCCAAAGAGACCCAGTGAGGGGACAAAACGTCGAGCCAATGACGTTTAACCAAAGATACTTATCGAGAGGCAACCCAAACTAGTAAGTTTATTCAACCCTTACAATTTCAATTTGAAATTTCAATTTAAAGTTATTTCAATTTCAATTTCGCTAATAAAACTTGTAACGGCCCAAATATAAATATTCGGGTTACGTTTCAAACGTAGGATACCTTCGTTCGGATCTTGCAATCCAGGTATGGGTCGAGGTTTCAAAACCTCAAGTGAGAGTGGTAAAGAGGGGATTTTGAACCCCCAATAGAGCGTAGGGCCATTGGGTACCCTTAACCTGTCCTAAGAGACTATATCGCGTGAATCTTTTGTCGTGTAACGACGAAAAACATAAATAGAGTACAACTTGCCACAACGAGGCCAGGTCAAAACCAAAACCACAAAATACTTCAAACACACGAAATACTCATAAGTCGGATATAGGTGGGGTTGATTTGATCGCCCGAGCAAGTCCACGTCAAGGAAGCATGGAGCATACATGATCTGCAAACAAACCTAAAAAAATATGTGCAGGACATGGGATCAGACCGAGGCCCTATGTGCACTCTATTCCCACAAGCAAGCATATACATACGCTATACCTAATAAAGATGTTTCTAATACAATGCGAAATATATAAACAACTAAGCATGATGACAGTGTGTATATATATATATATGCAGAAAGCGATAAAAGGCCTCAAAGAGTGCCAAATGGCATATCCCTCTCCTACCTCCACCCCCCTTCCCTTTAGGGTGGAGCATAGCAACCTTCATCCGCAGATGGTATGTGTGCGCATCAATAGTCTTGTAATCATGCTCATATGGTGAGAAGATCCCGCAAGCTCAACTCTAATCTGACTCGATGAAGGAACAAGCCCGGTGGGTTTTGGTCATACTATGACCCTAGAAATGACTCTAGGACTCACATAGATCACGGTCGTTCTCTTTTCATACGCAATAAGTAAACAGATGCTCAATTCAATGTGCAACTTAAGCATGGTACTACATGGCATGCTTCAATGCTTATGCAACACCTAGTATGTCATACAACTATAAGCGGAAGGGTGTGTCTGATCAGTCTGAGTAAGTCCATAAAGGAACTTACTTTATAAGCCAAACAACAAAAGTATCGCAAGCAAAGTCCACACAAGCAACCAATCCACTCAAGCAATCCAAGAACAATCACCTATGATAATAGTACGAAAGCGATAAGGAATATGACTACTAGATATACACACACTCAAGGACCAAGTCCTAAAACCATTTCAAAAACCAATCCGTCGTTCAACCATTTAAAGCATTCTCAAATCGTTCTCAAAGTGGAAACCTCAAAATCCAACTCATTCAATTATGCCAATTCTATAATACTTAAGTTCATTTCCAAGTCCAATTGTTCATCATTTAATCAAGTTTAAGGATCCCGACATTTGAAACCAAGTTCTCAAATCATTTTCCAAGCATTTAAACCATCATTTCAAATTCCGTCAAAATCCCTTTTTTAATATTAAAATAATCATTTTTATTCCAAAAATCCCATTATTAAATTAATATTCTAAAATCCCATTTTCAGAAATAATCTCAAACTTAGATTCGATTAAAAAGGATCGGAATCAAAAATCAACATCGTAAGCCAATGGGTGGCTCGGCCAAGCCACTGGGGGGGTTTCGCAGCGGCGAGAGGACCGGTTGCGGCCGCGAAATCTCCTCAGATTTCCCCCGCGAGAAGGCACTCGCTGGCCGCGACACAAGGGTTTTGCTGCGGCGAAAACCGCGGACACGGCCGTGAGATGTCTTCTTCCTCCTCTGGTCTTGTTCTGACTCGCCGCAGCAAAACTATGGTCGCCGCAGCGAGATTTGAACCTGGATGGTCGTTTTTTCCTCAAAACTCACTCGTTTTGCTTCGATTCAAAACCTTTTTAACTCAAACTTGTTTGAAAACATTTCTAACATAAAACCAATCTTAAACAACCATGTAAAACTCAAACATGGACTAGAGAGGAGAGCGGAAGAGGGATTACCTAGCCTCTTGGAGGCTTTCTTCAAAAACGTGAAGGAGGTGAGTCCTTGGGCTCCGATCCAACGAGATCTTGCTACGACAAGGCCTAAGAGTGATAGATCGTGGTTAAAAGAGGACCTTTACGTAGATCTAAACTGAAAATGAGAGGATGGAAGGAGGAGAGTTTACCTAGACAACAACATAAAACTGGGCACGGTCGCGGCGGTGAAAATGGGTCTCGCGGCCGCGAGGAAGAACATAGGCTTCTAGGCTCGAGTGTTGCGGCAGCGACCAGGATCTTGCGGGCACGACTAAGATCTCGCGGGCGCGATTAAGATCTCGCGGGCGCAACTAGGGCACTCGCGGCGGTCAAAAGTGTGCGGAAGGTGATTATATGTGGAAAACGCTTTCCGATTCTGATTTTTGGGTTGTTTCTTTGAGAAGATGTCTTCTAGGATGTGTTTCTGGGTGTTTTTATGTGTGAGAAATAAGAAATGGAGAATGGAAGGTGAGGAGAATGGATTGCAAGAAGGAAATTTCAGAACTTTGGCTAGGGTTTTGATTTTTGTGGAAAGATAATGAGATGAGAGAGAGAGAGGTGGTGGCTCAGATTTTTATGTTGATTTTCTGGGGGTTTTGGGATGAGAGCATACTATATATAGGTTAATAATTAGAGTTTTATGAGGGTGAAGACAAAATAATAATGTGTAATGGGGAGGAGAGAGAATGAGTGGAAGAGTGGAGAGGAGTGAGGGTGTGGGAGCTGACCCAAGGGAGAGAGAGATAGAGAGAGAGGGAGAGAGAGATCTCGCTCATCCGACCCTAAGTCCGACTTTCTATCCCGAAATCCGACACAAGTTTCAAATATGTTCCAAACGACTCACAAGACTCTATGTTTTAAAATTAGAATAATATAACGAGATTTAGCTCGAAATCTATGTTTTAAAACATGTCGCAATTTGTTTTCAAAGACTTTCCAGTTTTAGAAATCCACTCGGGACGGGTTTTCGGAAACTTTCTAATTTTTGCAATTAAATACTTATTCAAAATTCCGGTCTTTACAAAACTTCTAGCTTGCTGGAAGAGAAATGTGTGCTTTTGTGAGTGTTTTATACAGATTTAAGGGCTATACACGGAAAAGAATGAAAGAAAACGAAGAAAACAAAGAAAAACCGAAGATCTGATGATAGGTATTTTCGATCATTCTTAAGTCATTTAGGCTGCATTTAGTTAGGTTTTAGTCATAAATTATGATCATTGCCTTGAAAGTTGCAAAGTTCGGAATCTATGCATTTTATGCCTATTTATACAGATTTCTAAGGATTAAGCTAAAGGAGACAGAAGAGAGCTAAGATAAGAAGCTTAAGAAGCATAAGGAAGGATCAAGGAAGAAGACGGAAGAAGAAACAAGCAAGACAAGACAAGAAGAAGAGAAAAAGAATCAATGTAGAGATCGGGGTCCACCGCGCCTGATCGACACCCGCCGACTCTAGCGCTTTGACAGAGACATCCGCGGAGCTACAGTGGATCGGCGCCCGCCGACGAAGATTGTGGAAGATTTTCTCCGGTTGCAATCTATCCATTGGTTTTTTCTTCTACCTTAAGTTCTCCAATTTTTACCCCTCATATGCCTATAAATACAGCTCTCCTCAACCCCCAATTCACACATTCACAACACAACATTCTCTCACGCACTCATCTCTCTCTTTTCCCTTTCCACTATTTAGGTAAGACATGATCGGCTAAACCTTCTTTATAGTTTTGCTTATATTTTATGCATTGGTTAGAGACATATGAGGGTTGTTTCAATACTATTTTATAGTTATGATTTATGTATATTTGGATATTTATTACTCTTATTCATTATATGTTAAGGTTGTTTATTTGTCTTAATTAGCCACTAAGATAGAAAATCAACATGCTAAAAGATTATTGTTAAATCCGCTATTGCGGGCCTCAATCCGATATAGTAGCAAACATATCTTGATGAACAGGTTGGAATTCATGAATATATGAAAGAGTAATAACATATAGTTTAGTGTTATTCTTAACAGATGCGATAGCTGGGTTGACAACCAGGTGACACGTCGAATATGCGAGAATTACATGAATTATAGTTTATGGAATTGGTAGTGATCGAATAAGGAAGCTATTCAATTCTGTGCCCAAATCGACACTAGAATATCGAAGCATAACGAAACAACCTAATGATCATGGAACTACCAATGTTGCGGATATAAGTTAAACCATATACCTCTCTCATATTATTTACTTGCAATCATTATTTTGTTTATTTTACTTTTGCGCATTACTACTCTCAATCTCAATATGAACTGCTCGCTTGCTCAATACACTCAACCAAAGTCGCACGCACTCTCTATGAGATCGACATGTACTTGCTACTAATACTAGTTATTAGCTGAAGGTATAGAATTCAGATTTGGGGTGTAGAACACACGACATTCTGCACTCACCATGTACATACCCTTTTGGCCTCACCTAATTAAAAGACTTCTAATTAATTTGGATTAATAGGAGGGTTACAAAAGAAAAGATGTTTGCAAATTTAATTAAAAAGGTGCTTTTATTTGGTAGTTTCTTTCTTGAAAATGGATGAATAGATAACAGGGGCTTGGCTCTCTTGACCGAGGGTTGAATGAAAAGAATTTGCAAACTAATTACAAGTAGGTAAGTACGTAAAAGCAAAGGTGTTGCTAATTTTCTCAAAAGGTTATACGAAGCAACGGTAGCAAAGGGAGAGAAAATCAAAGGGTTGATTTGCTCACCATCATCATCCAGTGTAATTTAATTACTAGCCTTTCGATTTTCGTCCTACCAATTGAAGACAAGGGAAATCTGACTCCTATGGACTAATTATAGAAGTCATACTTAGGGCTTTTGATCTCTTCCGATTCTATTCAGATTCGATCTGGTTCACGCATCAACATGTAAACAATGATTGATCTATCAATTGTGCATGAAAATCCTTGAATTAGATGTTCAGAAGTGTTCTATATTACCGCTTTAAGCATCTAATTTTCCTTCTGTGAAATTGTTGGAGGCTTTGTTAATATGTGAAGGGACTCCTATCGAATAATACGTGCCTAGCTAGGAGAAGCATATTACAATACTTGTATGTTTTTATTCAAAATACTTCAAAAAATGGGAGTATATAGGTTGGTTGATATCAGTATTGTTAGACTTTTCTCAAATGATTGAAAATAATATAAACTATCAATGATGAACCAAAAATAATTAAACCTTAAAAATTATCAATTCATATATAAGTTCTATTAAACCAATATTAAAACAATGTCCATAATTCGCAAACCAAAATTTATTTGAACTCAAAATATAATTATTACGTAGTAAAAGATTTGGGTATTAGATTGTAAATTAAATGGTGGAAAATGGAAATCAATGCTCATCTTCTTCGTTCTAACAACATGCTCAAATACTCAAATGGATATGGGCATCTTCTCCCTCGATCTAGGGGTGGAAATGGAGCGGATTATGATTGAAAATCATCATTCCATCACCTGTCCAACGGGTATAAATCTTCACCCGCCCCGCTCCATCACCCACAAATCCTTCACCCACATCCAACCCGTGTGGGTGAGCAGGTGGTGCGATGATTATTGGATATCCAATAAGACGAACTAATTATTTTTATTTTGAAACATTATATGAAATATTTTCCTTAGAAGCACATACTAACATATCAAATTTGAATTAAAAAATACGTGGAAAATACATAACTAATAAAATAGAAAATATTCCGATCGAGTTCTAGTTTAACAATGCGTGGAAAATACAAAACATTAGAAAATAAAAAATGATGGGAATATCTTCAATAAAACCACAACGTAGAAACATTTTCGGATTAACTACTTAATCCAATTTTTAAATTACCTACGGAATCTTTTAACAATATAAACTCAAATATAAAAACACAATGTAAAATCAACGTGAAAAAGTGATAGCAAAAGAAATAAATTTAGGGTTTCTAAGGGGTAGAAAAGTAAAATCATATGTTTATTTGGGTTATTGGTTACTTATTGGATGGTTATTGGTGCGAGTTAATATAGAGGGTTTTGAGGCGGGTTATTGGAGCCGGTATTGGTTGACAAATCATCATCCATACCCGCATCGTCACCCACTTCACCTGTCACCCTTGGGTTTTCACCTGCAAAAATTGTGCGGGTGGAGCGGGTGAATCGGATATTCATGCCCCATTTTCAGATCTACCTCGATCTCTCGTTGTCAGTCTTAACTGATCTCTCAATCACTCTTTGTACAATATCTATGGCGCTCAGATCTTGCATCCATGGAGACACCCCTATCTTGCGCGCACTCTTCACTCTCTGTCCTCTCTCGAATCTCAAAAATAGCTCCATGGCTACCTCCTTTAGGCTCTGGGTCAATCTCGATTAATCTCTCTCTCTCCTAGCACATGTACAACCATATATAGCCATCGTCTCCTTGCTGGGGTTGAAGATGAATAGTGATAATGTGAAATATCTCATTAATTTATAAATTATAATTTTTACCCAATATTCTAGTTAATTATATTTTGAGTCCCAATTCATTTTTAGTTTACAAATTTTAGACATTGTATTAATATTGGTTTAATAGGACATGGTTTGTATATGGATTGGTGATTTTTAAAGTTTGTATTATTTTTTGTTCACCGTTAATAGTTCATATTATTTCATTCATTTTTCCTAAATTATACTACAAATTTAACCAAAAAAATTAATTATACTACAAATTAAGGTGATAAGCATGTGGAATATGTAAGGGTTGATAAATACACCGCTAATTTTTGCTCGATATAGCATTAAAATCTACAACTTATTATATAATTAATTCCACAATAAGTTGCGGAACTATTGTCAGATGCACTAAAAATTCAAGACAAAAAAATGTTTAATATGAGAATTCTGCAACTAGTTGTGGAATTCTCACCAAAATAAAAAAAAAATCACAACAAAACAGTATCGTAAGAACTTGCGGACTGCTTCTTGAGGGTTGCCTTCTTCCTTTTATTATTATGTTTTAAATAGTATGGGAACTCCGCAGCGTTGGAATTCTCATATTTAATTTTCTATTTTTTCCTCTGAATTTTCAACGCCTCTGACAAGGTATTCCGCAACAAGTTGCAAAGTAAGATCCGTAATAAAAAAATTAATAGTATATTTAACTTTTACGAATATATATTATGCCGGAAATGTGCAAGTGTCAAATGTTAAGATTAAAACTTGTGGAATTCCAAGAATCATGGTCGAATATATAGTGCACTGTCAAATAAGAAACATGTTGGATTTATTTTATTTTTAAATTATAGGCGGTGATTCACTTTTATCATAAACCATGATAGATCAAATAATTTATTAAATCTATGAAAGAGGTGCATGTATATTCCTTTATTGGACTTATCTACTGTATAACCTATATACTACAGTACATTATTGGTTTCTAATGGGGTAAAAAATTGATTAGGAAGATTTGAAATTATAAACAGCGTACATATAATTGACTAAGCATAGCTTTCCTTGCAAAAGTAGCACTAATGATAACGACCATCTTGTTTTTTAATATATGTACACTACTGAATATTCCCGTGTTATAAAATGATGAATATATGAATTATTAATATTATTATCTAATGTCTACCATTGGAATGGCCATTCACTTTCATCATTAAGGTACCACATGTATGTATATCCTTTATTAAATTGTAGAGCTCAAGTTTGAATTGGATAACTTCTAGTGAAGTCGGGAAATTTTATTATATATTCAATGGCTTTGAGTTATACGAACTGGTTAACAAAGTCACAAAGTCACTTTCTAATAACACTCCAAGCATGGTTTAAAGCATATCTTTGCTATATTAGAGGATGTAAAAAGAGGTTATAATTAAGCGTTTGATTAAAGTTATTATTGTTGCTTGTAACTAGGTCGTCTTTATATGGTTAATTCTAATATCTAAAAAATCATTATCAATAAAGATAAATCATACTCCCTCAGTTTTCAAATAAGTGATTTTTTATTATTTAAGCACGTATTTTAAGGTGATAAAAATAATATAAAATATTAATTTTTTTAATAATTGTTTTCATAAACTCATACTTATTAATAATAAGTATAATATTATTCAAAAAATTAATTAAAATTTTAATATTTTATATAGTTTTTACCCTCATAAAAATACGTGTTTGACTTGAAAAAGTCACTTATTTGGAAACGGATGGAGTATCTAATATATACACATAGTTGGACTCACACTGGTACTATGACATTAACTTATGTTATGAAATACTCAGTTAATGGCATCTGACTAAACAAATGGATCACTATATATAAATTCAATGGGTTAATTAGCATTATGAGACTATGGAGTGTCACACAATTTAAAAAACCCGAATTTTTCTCAAACAATCATGTGAATGAAAAACCAGGGTGAATACCGTATTCTATATGACCTCAAAAGAGCAATAAACATGAATATTGTTTACAATGACGAATATAAGTGAATAAACATGGTCTTGAATACCAATTTCTCACATCAAATATGACTAGTCAAAAGCAAGTACTAAAAAAATGAGAATGTATACATTTGGTTTTTTTTTTTTTTTGGTCAACTGTATACATTTGGTTATGATATTACTAATCAGAAGCTAGTTGATGGTCAAAAAAATTATACCACTAAAACGTATGATATTACTAACCATAAGTTAGTTGATGATAAAAACATTTTTCTTTCTTGCATTCGGTCACTCGAATGAAAAGATGATGGACGGGATCATTGAAATTTACCCGAACACCCACTAAATAAAACTAGAAGATCCTCAATAAAGGTGATTGTACATGTATGTAGAGGCGGGGCATGGAGGTTTGGGGGAGCATGTGCCCCCCTCCCTTGGCCCATTATATATATATATATATATATATATATATATATATATATATATATATATATATATATATATATATATATATATATATATATATATATATATCAATATATATATATAATTCAAAATGATGTCATTTTGGGGTTGTAGTTCAAAAACCCTAGCCACCCGCGTCTCTCACTCTCTCGGTCTCTCCGTGACTTCTGTGAGGCCACCTCTCAATCTCTCATTCTCTCTCGAAGTTCCATCTCCACGGTGTTGCTTCAAACAGTCAGCTAGTAACAGCGTCGCTTCGCCAACGCCTAGCTCCATCTCCACAACTCCACTCGTCAATCGCATCCCTATCTTCTCCACCCGCGGAGCTCCATTTTAATTCTCGATCGAACAGTCGAGTGCATCCGGCATCCCCATCTCCATTTGAATCTATTTGCCTGTTGGACTCGAGCTCCATGATCTCCATTCTTCATCTTCATCTCCATCTGACCATCATTTGTCATCGATTGCTGAGTCGGTGAGCCCCATCTTCTCCCTGCTAGACTATTGTCGGCCTTGCCCTCATCGCCCCATCACTAAGTTTTCTAACTCATTGAAATTGGTTATCTGACTTATCTCCATATTAATTTATTTAAATTGGTTATTTCCTATTAATTGAAATTGGATTATGTATTTGTTGAAATTGGTTATCTATATATTACAGTAAGTTATCATTTTTGGTGGTGTGGTGAATTTGAGATTGATATTGAATTATGTTTGTGTACAATTGTATGTTTTTGGGAAGTTGTATTGTCTATTAACTCCATTTTCGAATTTACAAAATTATTGCTTGAGATTGGGTTATTTCCTAGTGATTGAAATTTGATTATTTACTTATTGAAATTGCTGGTGTGTTGGATTTGAGATTGGGATTTGAGATTGATATTGAATTATGTTTATGTGCAATTGTATTTTTTGGTTGTGTGTTGGATTTGATATTGATATTGAACACGGATTATCAAGTGGCCTTGTGGATTTATGGAAGTGATTTGAGATTAAGATTGAACATGGTTTGCTGCACTCATTGTCATGGCTGGTTATCTCAACAAATATGGACTTATTTTCTAGTTTTGTGAAACTATTGCTAAGGTCGGTTTTCTTCTCTGCTCACTACAATTCCTGGTCTTATTTCCTACATCATTTATATTGCATTTTCTTTGGTTTATTTGATTTTACTGTGATGTGTTAATGGTAGTTCGGATGTTCATTCTTCCTATAAATCTCTTAAACCTAGCTAATGTAAGGTATAATGGTCTGTTGTATGATTGAAGCTTGAGCATCTCTCTTGGCTGTATAAAAAAAAGAACGAACAATGAGATTTTAAAGTAAGACATTGCTGATATTTGGAACAGAAACGTGCGTTTGTGCTCCCCCCCCCCCCCCCCCCCCCAAAAAAAAAAAAAATTTTTTTGACTCCGCCACTGCATGTATGGTCTATTTTCTTGGCAAATTAACAAGGCCATCTATATTAAGAATAAATACAAAGTCTCTAATGTCTCTTGACTGAATTCAATGAGACATCTACGGACATACAACATTGTCATATGGACTAGTGTAATTTCAATATTCTATAGATATCTCACACTGATCATGTGAAATAGAAGATAGAGAATGTTATCAAACACATTGTTGATCATAAGGTAGTTCAGAATGACCCAGAAGAATCGTTAGTTAAATGGGCTCATGCAAATTTGCATTTTGAATTTGACACAATAATTTCTCTCAAATTATCTCCAAAAAAGAGCATATCATTAAATGTTTTGAATAAGTGATATATGTTCTGAGGCCCCTTCCACAAAATGAACTAAAATGATACAACAAATAAGTTGAATGATACATGTGGTTTGGATCCATATTAATATCAAATACGTAAAGCTTTATAATGGTGATCAAATACTCGGTATTAAGCGGAGATAAAATGAGACTATTAAGAAATATATTGGATGGAAGTAACTTCTCTATCATTTTATATCAGCAGATGAATACAAATGAACCAAAAGTTCAATAGATAAAACACTAGACTCTTAGTATATGATTCCTTGGAAGTGGAACGAGTCCATGAGAATATGATGATCATCAAATAGATAAAGGATGTCGGCATCAAAATGGTGGTAAAAAACTAGAAAGAAGTAATTCATGTAAAAATAGATTCTTTAATCATGATGTTATTGGACTCTTAGTTCCAATGCTAAAAAAAAGTAACACTAATTGATTTTAAGTGGGTGTTCGTACAAATGCATATATAAAGTCAAGTTAAGTGCACAAAAGTCTATCACAATTATATGAGAACATTCACCAAAAATGGATGTAATTTTGGTTGTCAATAAACAACTCCAAATGAATTGATGGGTGTGGTAGTTATATACCTCATTGATCATTGAATATAAATAAAATGATCGAATAATTCAAAATGTATAAAGTGTCTGAATCATTAATATATCAAAGTCTCATCACATTCAAGCCCGAAGCATTAATGATCGAATGATTCAAAATGTATAAAATGGTGAAATAATGTATTAGGTCCCGAAGTATTATATAAAGTTGTACTCTTTTCCTTAATCTTTTACTTTTGTCCCACTGGTTTTTCCAAGGTAACGTTTTTAATAAGGTAACTTATTCAACATTTAATACAATTGATCCCCATATCAAATTATGAAAAGCGCATTAGATTCTAAAGTACATTATGCTTGTACATTGAAAGCAGACCACATTAAAACATGGAAGTCAAACACGTTGAAGTCAATTGTAATATATGAAGACATTTTGGATGGTACATATATTAAAGACAAAGTTGAGACTTGACCATGCAGCTCATGAATTCGGTATCATCAAGAAGTTTAAAAAGCTTATCAAAATGAGAAGACTACAAGAAAGATGCTAAATAGAGAGTATACACTCATTGCACTCTTTTTCCATTCAATCAGGTTTTGTCCCATTAGGTTTTCCTAACAAGGTTTTTAACGAGGCAATATCACCAAAGCGTATCAAACAACAATCGTACTCTTTTTCCCTTTGTCATAATTTTTATCCCACTGGGTTTTCTAGACGAGGTTGTTTTTCTGAGACAATATTGTAATATTAGTCATGTATATCCAAGGGAGAGTGTTATAATATTATTATATGAATGGATATATATGGGACGAAAAATCCTAGCTTCCTTGTAATCTCTTATTTAAAGAGTTCATTGGAACCCTAAAGAGAACATTAGTTACTCATCTCTTCTCTCTACCTCGCTTCTCTATTCTCCCTTTCTCTTTGATTTATCACAATTATATATTTTTTTCTTTGATTTTTAAACCATTTACTAACCAATGAGTTAATTCAAAATACTGAAATAAATCTTATATGACGATGTTTCATAACCACCTTATTTTTAGGTGTTTGAATCAATCAACTCTAACTACGATTATATTTTAAAGAAAATATTTTCTTAACATATTATACATTTACTAATCAATCTATATAATTTATATCTATCTATATCCATATAAACTCTCAGAACTTAAAAATTTTCGATGATGTGTCATCCATACCTTGATTATATTAAAAAAAATATTTTGTTATTATAGTTTGAATAAAGATATTGATTATATTATTAAAAAATAATTTTTTAACATATTCTATATTTTTTACCAATGAGTTTTATTTAAAAATTAAATTAATATATAATCTATATCTCTATGTAAATCTTTATATATTATATTAAGTTAAATGCATTTTGTCACCATATTATTCTATCCTTGAATTTTTCTATGTAGTTAAATCTTTCAAATATTGTTATAATTATATTATTTTTTTACTTTCCAATGAGATTATTGTAAAATATCTATATCTATATTTATATCTTTGTATACTACTTTAAATGAGAAGTGTTTTATCCAATCATTTTTATTTAAATCAATTAAACAGAGTTACATTGATATCAAAATTTTCTCTTCTTTTTGACTAACCAATGAAAGTGATTTAAAATATCTATATCTATATATGACACTTTAAATGTGAATATGACACTTTAAAATATCTATATCTATATATGACACTTTAAATGTGAATAATTTTTTAAAATTTATTTTCTAAAAGATTTCTAAAATACTTTTCTAGTAAATATTTTTAGGATTTTTTATTTACATAAATCAATTCTATCTTTCTTATTTTATCCTACCTTTTATTAATATTTTATCATATTAATTTGTTATATTAATAACATATTGTTTTTTAAAAAATCGCAAAAACTGTTCTAGTACTTAATTAATAGCATATAATGTTTAAATGAATTATTTATTTGATCAAACAAAATGTTTTCAGAAGATAGTCTGGTGTTTTATCATGTGAAAAACCTTAATTTTTTTTATTAAGTAAAAATTTGAGATTAGGCATTGCCTGATTCTTGAGAGGCCGACGAAAAGGCAGGCGAAAACCGCCTAGACATACAATGCAAAAAGAAACCAGGCGTAACGAAACAAGCTGAAATAAACCCTATAACAAGACGAACTAAGAAGAACCACTCCCAGAAAGTTGAGGACGTCGGCGAAGAAACCAAGCCAAGCACCACCGAACAGTAGCCCCGCGGGTCAACAGTAGAGCAGGATTCTATCTCCTGTGGGTAGTGCAAACGAAACTCCAGGGAAGCTCGTTCCCGGATACGGAGTCGCCCTTTAACGCACTACCTTGACCCCATCCAGTCCCGACTCCGAGCTTCACGACCCCAACCAAGCAGAAGAACTCCTAGAGATGCCAGATGCAGAGCCACACACCGCTCGATCAAAAACGCCAATAAAAATGTTTTCCAGACCCATGTAGGATTTGTTCGACCCTTTCGGAAATTTAAATCAAACTCTAAAGGGATTTTGTTAACCTTTTCGAGATTTTGTTCAAGACCATATAAAGGTCATAAATTTATACATTATATATTTTCATATATAAAAAGTTTCCTTTATAGAAAGGAAAAAATTTTGCCAGATGGTTGAGTACTATAGTTTTTAATATAAAAATTTTCACACCAAGCACATTATGCTTTTTTTTCTTTTTTTTTTTCATGCTTGCACGACAAGCACAAAAATTGGTTTTAATTTTTTTTCTTTTCAATTTGTTTTCCCCTTATCCTTACAAGGCAAGGATAAGCATTTTTTCTCCCTTTTTTTTTGTACATTCAGAGAACTGGTATAGCTGCACAACAACCAGTAGGGAACAGGGGTCGCACAACGCCCGGAAGAGGAGACAACAACAACCGAAGCCAGCGGAAACAGCGGTCGGAGGGCTCCAGACCGAGTAAGTCAAAGGAAGAGGAGGGTGAACCCGGAGCCAACGCACCACCTTCATTAACCAGCACCCCCGTCTCTCAAAGATCGCCGAGGAAGATGATCTGATCTTGTCGGCGAGGCGAGAAGGTCACGAAAGGTAAAACCCATTAATTTCATAAATCAAAGGAAACTGACACACCCACCCCGGATCTAAAGGAAACCAGATCCAAAAGAAGGATGGAGGGCTGCGCAAGAGGGGTAGAAGAAATGGACGAGGGTGGTCGGAGGAGGGATGCGAGAGCAGATTCGACCATGGCTGCATTGAATGGATATGAAAAAAGTCGTCGAAGGAAGGAACCCAGGAGAGAGGGAGACGAGACTAATATCAAAGGCGGCCAAAGCCGGATTAGGGCGGCCAAAGCCGAAGTAGGGCAGCTGAAGCCGAAGCCGAGTTAGGACGGCCGGAGCCGAAGTTGGGTGGCCGGAGCCGAGGTTGAGCGGCCGAAGCCAGATGTAGGACTCCCTCTCTCTAGATTTTTCTAGAGAGAGGAGAGATATTTTCTCTTATATCATTATATTAAGTGGTTCAAAAACCTTAATTATTACTCGTAAGAATTAAGGGCCCATTTTGAATACAACCAGAAATTGAAGCCAAAATACACAGTGAATAACCTTCCCACTTACTTTAGAGATCAAAATATTTCCAGTATTTCAAACCAAACACACGTTAAGATTTTTAACCACGAATTAGCTACATGTTCAAACTGCAAGTATCATAGCATTAGATGACGATATCAGTAGACGAAGATGATCATAATACAAGAGTACAGTTTAGCAGATTTATGGTGATGGGTTTGAAGATTTCAGTAGATAAGCTCACCGCCTTGAAGAGGTTGGGAAACTGTTGGAATTATTGCAGTCTATCTTACAGATTGATGAAAATTAGACCAAATCACCAAGCATTGGATGATCTGTGAAAATAAGCTGTGTGACTCAGTAAACTTTACGGCGACATCTGATAACCAAAAGCGTTAAGATAGCAAGAGATGGAGTAGGCACGCTTCACATGCTCAGCTTCGAATAAATAAAATTCTCAGAAGCAGGCTTTCATGATGTACATCAGGAAGGAAGTCCCTACAGACTCGCCATTAAAATCTTAATCTGAGCAGAGACTTGAGCGTAGAAAATGAAATCCATGAAGGGAGAGATACCTTTGATCTTATAAACACTGGGGCATCAAACGGGGTTCTGGGCAAATTTTGGATGAGTAGCAGCATAGATGGAAGAACTAGTATCCGTTTTCAGATGGGAAAGCAGATGCTGAACATCAGGGCGTAAATTCTCGGAGGCCCTACCAAAAAGGGCCAGAACCTCTGGCCGTGGCTTGCTATTGACCTGCACAGGTCCACTTTGTCCTTCATAATGAATGACATGGTGGCTGAACCAGGAAAAAAAAAGACAAAAAGTTGAATCAGCTAAAGGTTTGTAGAGTAGAAAATATGTCTTGTCAATTTAACTAAATGAATGCAGTGGAATGGCATGGACCGACGAAGATTTTGAGTTGCATCAGATCACTTCAACAGGATGACGTATGCTTACAGGAAGTCAATTAGATCAGTTATTTCTGATGCATGAACAGGAACAGCAGGGTGCGAGTTCTTCCCAAATACGTCCACCAATATAGCAAGCAGCAGTGACAATGTCTGTCAAACATCATTACAGAAAAAATTATAGTCTGAAAGTATAGAAACTAAAATAGCAACACAACACACAAAAAACGGATTCACAGCTTGGAAGTTGCATTTTGTTTAGTCAACTGGAGATGGGGCCTGACCAATAGGAATTAAAATGAGGCAACAAAACCAGCACGAAGCAAAGAGCTGTTTTCTGAATAAGGGAGAAAACAACATCATCGTCATAAGATAAACGGAATTAAAATCCAAATGTTCTCTCCATGTTTAACTAGAACCTTTCCCACATTAAAAGGCAGGTTCAGAATAAAACTAGATTTACAAGGTGAAAACCTCATCCTCAGCCACATAATTCATAAGATTCTTCATACTCTGACCATCTTCTTACAAATCTTCCACCAACCTTAACCAAGCCAAAGGTAAATATCATCTTTCTTTTCAACTTATTCCAACAAACAGGTGGGGTGTTTAGTCACTACAACTTTTGAACAAGCCCACTTCTTTTACAGTCAACAAAAACAAAGCAGTTGCAAAAATGTTACCAAATACTTGGCTTACTTGCAGCCCCAGTTAGGATAAAGTTAATCCAAAGATGGCCTTGGTCACAAGGAATTGATTTTTGGGTCAGGCCATGAAGATGGTTTTTCCCTAGATATAGATATATCAGAAATCAAGTTTGGAATAAGTCCAAGTTCCCAATCTTGGAATGTTGGCTGAAGTAATGGAATATGGCCTAATTTTAGTAATTGATAAGTATTTGAAATTCATCACAATGCCTCGATTATCACATAGAATCAGATACTGGCAGTGATTAGATGCTGAGATCTGCCAAGAAAATTCAACCTCAAGTGGTTGTTGCTCAGCTGTATGTCTTTGGGTTATGCTTAGAAATTGACTTGGCGGCTTGGCCCCTAATTTTACACGCATGTCTAGTCTTCAAGAAGTCAATTTGGAGGACTTTAGGCATACAAAAAAATATGACCTCTGACACATCTGAGATTATTTATGCCTGGGGATAGCTTTTTTGGCCTTCTAACAAAGGATGACAGGCAAGTTGACAACTCACACTTCCAGAATTTGCAGCACAGAGATATATGTGTGCATAGGGTAATGATATTTGGGAGTTCTTCTATAGCCTTGGCTAGCATCAAGTTGATGTTTGACTATGAGCCATGAGTAAAGAAGGGGCAATCAAGCTTCAATATAATTCAACTTTATGGTTGTGCAAAAAGAGGTGTAGGGTCGTTACAAGGTTTAGAGCTTGCACTGAGTAATGGATGTAACCTTAATTAGGCACTCCAAGTGCTTTTAACTCTATTGATGTTGAGACCTGTATTTTAGGTCATGGATTAAGACATTAAAAATGGTTGACTGTGATTTGGTGACCAAGAGTGAAGGTCAAAACCTGAACACTTCAAGCAACAACTGTAACCTTGTAATGCTTTGCAATTCTATCAGGGTTCAATCCCTGAAACTGGGATTTTGGGCCCTCAAACTGAACTATTAGTGTTGGTTCTTAGATTTTGGGTTTGAAGGATGGAATATAATAGCCTTCCTAAGAAACATTGAGAACACAGAAACAGAACCTGATTTGCCATACCTTGTTGAACAGTGTATGAGCATTTGCTAGTCTTGGAAGCACTGGCCCCACTATGCGAAATGCTATTCTCAGCATTGCAACTGATGACACTGGTCGAAGATGCTGAATGATTAAATGGGCACCTTCCAGCCATTCTTGTGGAAGATTACTGAAAAAGGAATGAAGCAAAGCAACCACATTACCTGAAAATTAGCAAAGTAACACTAGATTAGGACAATAATAAACAAACAGAACAACAATCAAAGTAGTGAAGAAAACAAGAGGAAGTGAAACCAACTGAGTGATGAATATAATCCCCACCAAAGGCTCAGTTGATCATGCTAGTTGAAAGAGGCAAAAGTAAACAACTGCCATCATGCTGTGAACCAGTAATACATGATGATAAGACTTAATTGAAGTCTAAATCACATAAGTAAAATAAAAGGGACTTTAACCGAAAATATCCAACCGATGGCCTACTTGAAATCCTTCAAGGCCCTGAAATACTAATTGTTTGCGAAGGATTCACAGAATCATTGAAGATATGAATCCATACTTAACATTTGTCATGGTGTAACATGGATGTAAACATGGCAATGACTAAGCAAATTGAGGTACAAACCACAATGAGCTTCATATAAATTACGAAGGGAAAAAAAAATCATACCAATGGCTGTTGAGGTATAATCTTGAGCGGCCCAAGTAGGATCCAACAATGCATAGTTAACAGCCGAATCTAGTTCACCAGGTGATCGCTTTCCATCACTAAGCCACCAGCTATCTTTTATTATACGGGATACCTCCATGTACAGTTGCGCATGGAAATCTTGTGGAAGTTGTGCTAGCAAAAGGCCACAAGCTTGAATCAACAAGCAAGACAACTGTTGCCACGAATAGCCACTTCGAGAAACAAAACTGGGACTATTTATTCCTGAAACTGATGGAGCTGATCTGCTTGCATTCATGGAATCTGTACTGCCTCCAGAAGGGGAAGTAGGCAGACCAGAAGTTTGCCCAACACCATTTGAAGATCCATGCATACTGCTGCTCGACTGTATTAGTGTTGCTTGTATATGAACAACCACCTGAACGAGTGAGGAAACAATCTGGGATGCAGAAACAGGAAGGGAAAGCAACTCTATGACAGCAGTTTCTAGAACTAGCTGGGTGTAAGTGCCAGGATCTTGGATTTGGTAAAAAGCCTTCTGGCCTTCAGCAGCACCTGTAGACCCAATCTGAGTTGATGCAGAATTCTTGTTTTGTGGACCACGTGCTGAATGAACAGAACTATCAGACAATGATCTTGAGCTGCTACTAAATGGAGGGATAACATTATTTACTACACCCAGCAACAGAGTAGCAAAGTAGTCTGGAGGTGGAACAGATGCAGAAGGTGACGAAGCAATGTGTTGTGGAAAAGATTCTGAAAATGGAATCTGGAAAATTGGAATATTAGTAAAGCACCCAAATGATTATTTTCAGCTCGAAAGAAAGATAACAAGAAAAAAAACGCAGTTGGAGCTACCTTTGAAACATCAAGAACATTCAAGATTCGAACAATGAGTTTCCCTGTAAGATGTCCGTAGAAGTATGCAAGAATATCACGGACAAAAGTAAATCTGAAAGGATAATAATCTAACAATGGCTTATATATAGCTAGCACGCGCTCAGCTTGATCAAAGGCATCGTTCTCAATCAGTCTATAAACAATTAAAGGTATGACTGGGAGCAACCGTGCTGCAATATCATCAAAGAATACTGGAAACCTGCAAATGGTATATCATCAGCAGTGTCAATAAAGATGGAAAGACAATCAGAAGAGATTGGAAATCACTGTTATGTTAGATAGCAGAAATATGTAATGATTAGTGAGGATTCAGTGAGCAATTGAAAAACTCTTGAAACCATATACAAGTGGCTTTCTTGATATACTCTAGAAAACTTGCATAGGTATTCCACCATGAATTAACACCATACCATACAGTAGACATTCCACATATAAAGGCATTTTGGCTGCTCATTCCTATCCCTGATAATGGGAAAGAGAGGCACAGATCCAGAAGCAAGAGGAAGATTTGCAACTATATAAGGAGTAAAACTTCAAAAATGAGGGAGAAGGTGGATGGCAAATCAATATATTTTTTAAAGCAATCAAGCATTCAGACTCTTCTTGGTTGGATGTAAAATATGTCCTCGTATTTATATGTTTGGTAAAAACAAGTAAAAAAAAATCTTCAATTAAACATGAAAAATAATTTTAAGGTTTAAACACAGAATGGCGCTTTTAAGGAATGAGATCCCTCTAACCCAGACCTGAGAAGTGAGAAAGGACCCCCGACTTTTGAAAGCCGCTAACCAACATCTAGAAACACTGGATCTTTATAATAGACATGGTTTAGTAGATATCTGCACTGGTATAACCTCCTAATTAAGAGTCCCAATGATCTAATCAATAATTGAGTTAGACTGTAACTGTATCAAGCTATGCCTTGACTTGTCAGATGTTTACCATAAAAGGGTGTAGTCAACTGAACAGCATTTCCTGGATCTTTAATTTAAAAACTCATACCAAATCACGGAAAATGAATTGTCAATTGAATTAACCGTAAAGGTAAACCTAATAAGATCTCCTTTAGTGTTCCTCTGTCTGTGACCTTTGGTGAATGTCATTGTTCCCTATGGCCTACATACATTTTAATCAAAGAGCAGGCTTATATATATTGTACTAAATAAAATTCCTCAAGGTGATGGAACTATGAGGGAGCAGAATATAGTCTAGCTAATAGAAAATAGCCCAAGCATAACATCTGATTACTAATTACTAAATATGGCCCCTCTTCAATTCCAAAAAGAAAGAAATACAGTCCATAACAACCAAAAAAAAGACTAATCCATTCCATCATTAGAAAAAGATAAAAAAAAAACAAGGATTTACCTATCTTTCCACGAGAGATGACTTCCTAAAGCCTTGTGCACATCCACACGAGTAAATGTTCCAGAGAACAGCCAATGCTCCGTAGACACATGATTTATGTTGAACAATTTCATTCTCTGTTGAAGTTCTTGTCTGTCAAGCAGACTAATCTGCAAAAAAAATAAAAGGATGATAGGGTAATTTAAGAATTAAGAGTGTAGATAACGTATAAGGCCCGCCAAAACTTGTAACACACAATATGTTGCTGAAAAGTGCATGAATGACAACAAATAATTCAGGAATATCAGGATTCCTCAATTTTGCACTTTTTCAGAATCACCTCTAACTTTTCTCCTCTTCTCTTTTCCTTCTTCACTTCTAAATGTTAGGTGTCGCCCTGTGGCTTCTTTTTTGTTATGAAAAATGTCATTCTAATGCTTGATTGTGGTTAACAGACACACTCAAAGAGGAACAAGTGGCATATTCATGTTCATTCCCTTTAGTTGAATTATGTGTGGAAAGAAGGAAGTAATGTCTGTCCAATGGAATGGCAAACTCATTTTAATTTATGCAAAAAAAAAAACAGTTAACAGCATATCATTCTAAAATATAAAAAATAATTATGTTAAAAATTACCATAATATGCAAAGCATGGGGATCATCATCACGGTCAATCAATGCTAGGAGAAAAATATCCAAAGGAAGCGGCTCGTGGTTCCATATAAATAATGCCAAATTTGTAGTAGTTTTCAAAAGAAGGTCCTGTAAGCAAAAAGGAGCACATGAACAATTTGACTACAAGAACATTCATATTTCCAACAATGTATTCGCTCCTCCAAGACTACTAAAAAAAATGGGTAATGTGCACAGCGTAGGTTAGGTGAGGGGTGGGAGCAGGGGGCTTGGGGAATGAGAAAACGATAAAAGAAAAGGTTGCAGAAAATTGCAACACCTGTAAGGAATGTCCGCGCTGAAGTTCAACTTGAATGTGATGGAGGAGGACATCCACCATAGTGTAGATATTTTCAGTTACTTCCTCTGGAGAAAATTCTCTTAGAACACCTGCCTGCAAAATAACACTTGCAATAAATTTCACTAGTATTAAAATGAAATAACAGAAGTGCACTGGAAACAAAATACAAAGATGCATCCATCAAGAATGTCTGCTCCAGAATAAACAGGGGGAAAGGCTGCAAACTTGTAGTACCAGATTTGCACTGTTTATACTTTCAGGGTGTGCTTGCATCAACACCCAAGCCCCAGCACATAGGTTTTGTCGATGTTCAGGAAAGCTAGTACTGACATACATCCTGACATATGAAGGATCAGCTGACTGAGAAAGAAGCTGGGTGCACTGGTTTATGACAGTTGTCTCTGCCTGCCCAAACAACAAAGATTCATAAATAGTAGTAATAAAATGCTAAATTCCATGTCCTGAAAGGTGTCCAGAAATAAGTCACTCAATTCGCTCACACTAGTGACAGATTTCACTGATGCTAGTTGTTCTCATTCACAAGCAAATGAGATTTATTTATTAAGTAGCCTTCACCACTAATGACCAAGATCAAGTCAAAGATAACAATAAAGAAGGATAAAAGAAGTACAAGAAACCTGTCAAAACTAACTAAACATATCTAGCCAAAACCATAGAATGAAACACTAAAAAGTCCATAGAGTAGGACTCTAGTACTAGTAATGTTACTCTATTTTTTCTCAGAAAAACGTTACAAGTTGTTGAGCTTGAAGATTTGGGGAAATTTCCTGTTTTCCTTTCAAAATAGAAGGGAGGTAAGAACTTTGAACTTCACCATTTGCCTATGGTAAACATTTATATATAATACATATGTGATAAGAGATATCAAGGGTGGCCCAATCTTTACAACACAGGTTCAAGACACTAATTCACAAGCATCGGAACAAAAAATAAACGCTAACAGGCTAATATGAATAATAAACCACCATCATGCTCTTCAGAAGAAGAAAGAAGCAGCTGCATATCATACCTGCAGCCATTTTTGAATTGCTAGGCCCCTATTATCTGTTCGACCACTCAATGCCTTCCGAAGCACAGCAGGGAAATACTTCAGCGTTTTCTCTGACCAGGTGTGCTGACTGTTTGACATGATTTGTTCTAGCAATGTAGGTAGATAAAGAAGATGCTCCGCTTCAGCAATGCCACGCGTCTTAATAATAATAGCAAGTGTGATAACCGTTACACGGTTCAAGGTTTCTGTAAATTCAGTTGGTCCCTACAATAAAGAGACAAGGAAATGATAACTTGTCCTTGGATAAAGACATCGTTTAAAAGTGAGGAGAAATGAAATACATGCTTTGAACCTTTGCATCCTTCTTCACTGAAAAGAAATCTCTCAGAGACAAAATCAAATTCATGCATAAGTTCTCTGCCAATCTAAATACACGGTGATCTCCTCGTTTGGCTTTCAAGGCACTAAGAATTTTTGAAACGTCATACATTAAGCTCTTGTTTTTCCCTTCATACCTATCAAAACGATAAATGACAGAGTAATCAGTAATTTAACAGGCACAACCTTCATCGCACAGTATATTAATATCCATTTTAGAAAGACAAAACAAAAATAAGAGACAACATTGCCATATACAATGACCCGAGAAAAAAGAAAGGGACTAGAACCATTATTTGGGGGGTGGGGGGTGGGGTGGATGGCATGAGGAACTTGAAACGAGAGACAGGGATTTTTCAATTCCCCACCATGATCTGAGCATTAAGTTCTTTTTGGGTTCACACTGTCATTTGGGCGATAACATTTTTTGGTCCTAAATTATGAATTGAGAATTTTGAAATTTGCTGATGTCACCAGAACTTTGTAACTGCCATTGTGATACTGAAGGTCGCTTACATACCAGTCAGTTAATTTGACCATCTATATTAAATAAACAAAGCGAAAATTATGAAAGAAAACATCACAGCATCCCCTATTTAAGCTGAAGATAAACAGTTTGAAGTTTATTTAAGATATCTATGGACTTTGCAAAATGGAAAATCATCATTAATATGTGAATCTATCTGCCATACAGCTAAATAATGCTAACAAACAGCTACATAATGCTAACAAATTAATCAAAAAAGAACTTAATGCTAACAAATTAAACAAAAAACTACAGGATGCAGTTCTAAATAAAAGACTGCAGAGGATAAAAAAATGCAAACACAGAAGACAGAGCGAGACCAGCCTCCACGCAAGCATCTCAGGCTATTGATGCAATATGATGCTTTTTTCTTGAAAATACTGTAGCTATGTTTATCATAATACCTCCACCTCAAAATAAAATAACAATTTGGAGTTCTGCACACCTTTTTAAGAAGTTTATAGAATAAACAAAGGTAACCTTATTTATTTTCATATTTTCTTTTGTCAAATACTGCTACTACCTCATCCGTTTATTATATAGTCTAGGGGCTGATTTAGTTATGTGAACCAAAAGGATAAAAAAAAGTTTGAAGGGACATGTATCTTGAGACAAATATGGAAGCTTAAAACGACATTTGTTATGAGATATAGGGAGTATTATAAATTCCTCTTACGACTGTATTTCCTCCTTGGTGGGGGTGGATTGTGTCAATTTGCACAGTATTCTATATTTGAAATAATTTTTAGAAATAAAGTGCCCCCACGATGTTGTGCCTAGGCAAACCTTTTGCACCCCCGCGCCCCCCCCCCCCACCCCCCCAAAAAAAAAAAAACTGATACGACAGGAGTTTAGAACAAAACATTAACTCACCGGTATAATGGAAGAAACCTATAGTTCAATATTTCAAGCACCAAAAGTGTTGCACCTGGCTTACTTAATGTGCTTGGATTCCTTTGAGTCAAATGCTGCAGACACCAGTGATGTTAGGCAACGTGATTGAAAACAAATCAATGTGTTTACGAAAAGAAACCTTGACACATTCAAGAAATGAGAACATGTAATTTTTTTATGAGCAGCCTCAGTTATGTGAGATGAAGGTAGAAAAATATTATGAAAGACTCTCTTCATTAACTGGGTTAAAAATATAAGACCTTGCTATATTTTAACATTTATTTTTTCCAAATGAGGAAAGTTATGTTATAACAGTTTTAATTCAATGAAGCAAACATGAGTACATAGGCCAAGGCATTACAACTTCTTACACGAACAGAAAAGCCAAGGCATTTCACACTTTAAAATGAAATGCATGGTAAAGAAGATCCTTCTACATGCAGTAACATTTTAGATGCAACTATAGAAATAACAGTAGCTTGAATTACACTCTTATCATGGAAGATCAGGAGAAACAACATAAACTAAATGAGTTTACAGAAATAAGCATAAGGTCTCTACTTGCAACTTCTCAAACTAAATGTGTTTAAGCAACAAGCTCATAATGGAAGATGGGCAAATGTAACATTCTGAAAATCAAACCAAAGAGAACAAAGTACTAGTAGAAGAGAATTACACTGAAATGTGAGCGAAACAAGGAATAAGGTGCAATGAGAAGCAATCTTGTGTAGGTTTCAACCATTGCAATGCTTGGGACAACCTGCATTAATGACATGTAAACATGATATGATCTATCAGACAACTCTGGTACATCTAATATTTCCAGTCAGTTGGATCACAACATCACTGGTCAGATACAGCTTCCCTTTCATTTTTATTCCAAGATTGCTAACTTCAAAAGTGAAACAGGAATGAAAGAAGCTAAGCAGCCTATCCTTGCTAGATAGTGATGTATTTGATAGGTTCCCAAAGCTGTTGCATTTCGCTTTTCCAATAACTCTGATTCCTTTGAGAGTTTGAGTAAGTTCAGAGAAACATACGAGCAACTGGATGCACAATTTGCTTACAGAAGATTTTAGTTTTATCACTCATCTCATCATCTGGCATTGACCGTCATTAACAAGCCAGAATGAATATATTAGCCTTGCAAGTTGCGAATACTACTTGAATGTAAAGCATAAGTGATTAGGCAAATAGTACTTATTGCATTTTGAATTTTAATTTCTAAATACGTTGCATGGCTAAAATATTTTCACGGACCAGATTCAAAACATTTGTAACTAGAAAGATATTTCATTAATGGTTCATCTATCCAATGCCCTTAAGGCATAGGTTAAGAAGCCGAATTGGGAAACTGTTTCCCTAAATAACATGGGTGAACCCTAGAATCTACTTTTTAAAATGGCTAAACTAGGCGTATCTAGGGGGAATATTTCCCAAATCGACAAGCTCCAATGGGGTCCAAAGAAAGAAATTATTCAAGCTATATATTTGGACGACAAGCTCCAATGGGAGCTTTTGGATTTCAGGAGTTGAGGCTTGGGAAAACAAATAATCTCCTAAAATCTCTGAACCATTTTACAAACTTTCAGACAAACATAGCCTCAATTACCTTATCATAAAGAATTTCATTGACGAACCAAAATATATACAACTGTTAGCCAATACAGCTGATAGTTAAAGTTCCTAGGCATCTCACTATTAGATGAGTCCCTAGGTAAACAATTACAGTTGTAATTGTTCAATGTCAGCACAGCAGAACTTATGTTCTGTACGTAGAGTTTCCATAGATGTATTTAGAGTTTATAGGAATCTATTAAATGCTCTTTCTCCCATCTGCCCTCTTGTAATATAAATTGTCCATTTGCCTCAGAATAGTGTTTAGCCTTTCACCTTCAATCTCTCTCAACAAGATCAAGCTGATTTAGAAGCAGCAGAAAAAGCCACATCCTTCCTTCACAAAATCAGATAAAATTGAAAAATTATCCAACATTCATTTCTAACATGCCATAATTCAATAAATCCAACTCCAAAGAGGAAAACTCTACAAAATTGGTCCGGGGATAAACTAATGAAGGACCGCACCACAGTAAGAATATCACAATCAAATAGATGGACACACACTAATCTGTTATCAGTTAAATGCCCAGACACCAGAGTGCTGCATCAAAAAGAGGCATCCTATTGGTCTTCATAAAAGTAATAAAAACTGGCAAATTTACCATAAACAATCGAATACCTGTCCAGTAAACAAGGAATCTTCCATGTGCACCACAAGTTTAAATATCAAGTTGATTGACAATCCAGATAACAATGACATTGGCACAGGACTTGTTTCCCGCATGACCATTAGCCTATCATTTGACTGTGAACCAGAAGCTGGTAAAAGGTCTGTACCAGGGGATTGCAACCAATTCATCACCATGTCACAGGTAGGTTGCGCCATAGTGAAGGACACCACCCAAAACATCCCAACGTTTCTGCTATCCAATTTCATGTAATTTAACATTTGCTCACCTGTTTTATCAACAATGAAAGTTCAAAGTCACATGATGACTTCTATTCATTTAGTGAAAACAAAAATGAGCATCACCACAAATACTCTTTAGAATCCAGAGTAAGTATGATAACACAAAAGGCAGCAGCACTACTAAAAAAATGACTATATACAACCCAAAAAATCTTATGAATAGTATGTACCTTTGTTGTTTACTTGTTTCATCCACTCGTCTATTTGCTTGCCTTTCTGAAGCTGCTCGCTATTTAAATATTCTCGCGTTGCCAGGTTCAATGACCAAATGCGCAAATTTTGACAGCTGCTTATGAAATCAAGTAGAATACTTTGAGGATTAGTAGGATCAACCATTTTCTCTTCTCTGTGAAAAGATAGAAGCTTCTTTGTCAAGTCCATCTACAAAAAACAGAAAAACTTCCGTTAGGTTGAAGCTGCGCTCCAAAAATACCCACAGAAATTTTAAAAAGCAATCTACTCTTTTTCAAAACAATCAAAAGAAGCTAAAAACAAGCTCCTATTTATAGTCAATATCTCCTCAATGTTGATGTATTTAGCAAATTTCAAATACCTTCCTATTCTCTGAATTTAGAGCATTCATGACAAGTTCAAGGCGAATTATTTGTGTAAACAACCATGTGACATGGTTTGTCCGCAGAAAATGATGATCAGCTTCAATTACTCGTGCAATAAGCTTGTCCACAAAGTCAAGGAAATCAATACACCCACTCTTGATCAGAAAGAAAAACATATCTGAAAAGATTTGCCACTCCTGCCAACAGTTTATCTCTGAATTGACAAGAAAAATCATCACTTTACGTTACATATTTGAAGATGAAGTTGAAGAACATATTCAAGAAGCTAGACGAGAATAAATTGATACAAGAGAATCAATGCAGAAAGAATAGGATAATATCCCCTTGAAGTACCGCAAATGAAAAACCTGGTGACTTGAATTGCAATAAGAAATAAAAACCAAATTTTAATAAATACCCTACATAGGTGGGAACAGTCTACAGGATGAAATTTGTCTTATTGATCCAGAAAGCCTCTTCTATGTTAAAAATCAAAAAATAAACATAAACACCAAATTCTCTCTATGTTAAAAATGTTTCTCATTTCTATATCCTCATAATCATAGCTCCTTGTTTCTGTACTGTTTAAAGTCAATATATGCTGTTTTCACCATGAATTCTTTGCAGTGGTGACCTCAAGCTCTGCCCCACCAAGGCAGACAGAAAGTCTCCTCTCTTTCTTCCAAAAGAGGGAGAGTAAAAATTGTCAAAAAAATATTCTCCAAAGCATTAACCTGATAGCAAGTTAAATGTTTGCAAAGACGAGGCTAGTTGTCTGAAACTAAGATCCATTCTCAAACAATTCAAACATCTGCACCCATCCAATGCCATCAAAATTAACCTTCTTTTTTGCTGACAATTCTAGTGAAACTATGCCAATTACCACTCATCTTTTACCTAGAAATCATTTCGAATACCACCAAAAAATGTGAGCAAGTTCATGCTCAAAGTAATTCAAGGCTAATCCTAGAATCTTAAGTGTAGAAAAAAACATTTTTTTGATTTTAAGGTAAAAAATGTATTAAGAAATTGAAATATTTACAAACTCCTTGGAGCTAGATTCATTAGGCTACAAATCAGGGGACCCCAATTTAAGCCTGTAATGTGAGTAAGGCTCACTTCCTAGTGCAGCCAATAAGGGTGGGAGGGCCAAAGTCCAAGTGCGGATCCTGTCTCTTCAAGCCACGGCTATCAGAAGTCGGACACACAATCTTAGTATTCTCAACAACACTAATCTCAGAACCATTGCTTTATCTGGAACATCCTTGAATGTTCAAAACCAACAAGATTGCAGTCATTTTGTTATTCAATCGTTAACTCCAGGTTAAACTATGCAATGATGAAAGAAGTCAAAAACAATGATCACCACCTGTCCACTTAAGAAGCTTAGCTAAAGATAACCATTCATCAGCATATCTAGCTATTCTATTGTCCCTAATATCGAAAAAAATTCATAGTTAACAGGGATTTGATTCATGAATGTAAGAAAATGCTATTCACTTATTCAGAGAATATGAAGGATGAGATTTTTGCCTGAATTTGTCAACTTCAACAGCTCAATGATTCTGTCAATTGTTGCTTCACAAATCATTTCACATGTAAAAACAGCTCCAGGAGTTGGTACAATAGGTTGTGGTCTATAGCAAGGCCCAACAACCAGCACTCTCTTCCACCATTCAGGAGATGGAGCAGTACGAAGTGCATGTCTTATACAACGTATAGCCCGGTCCCAGTCCAATGTGCCTTTCTGGATACATGCAGCCAGATCCTAAAAAGGTAAAGAATAAAATGAGATACCAGTTGGAATATCTATAGATATATAACCAGGAGCATTAGACTGGCAATACATGAACTTAAAGCTTGAAAGTGGCACAAGATTATATTCAAAAGATACACTCAGATAACTTAATCAATCAATAAATATAAGGATGTTCAGAACAACTACAACATTTGCTAAACATGTGATTTAAAGCTTGTGTGAAGATAGACTTTCAACAAGAAAAACAATCTGTAGAACTGAAGTGCTCAATGAGGCTAAGGGAAATGAAAAAAGTCATAAGGCAAAAAAGTGGTATAGTATAGTTACTAGAGTCAAGATAAACTGGTCTTGTAGCAAAGAATCACTATAATTTTGCTCCTGTTTCATTTTCAGGTAGGGATGGTAAACCTTTAAGTGAGGGGTAAATTTCATGAGCCAGAAAATTTTATCTAATTGGTGTGGTGATACTAGTGAATCAGTGATACATGTTGAGGCCAATAATAAAAACAAGAAAACACTGTACCATAGCTGAAAGTCTCCAATACAATTAGAAAAAATAATCTCTCATGTGAAATTAAGTTGAAATCCTAGCAGGCAAGTCCAGGAGCAATCTACATAGCTTCTCCTTTTTTTCTTTAGAAATAGCTTATCAGATTAGTTTGCCGGTATAATGGTTACTATGAAGTTGCATTTGGAAAGGGGAAAAAAAAAAACTCCAGCACCATTTATAATACTATTGCTAACACACCAACACTAACTCTACAGTTCCAATTTTTTTAATCACCTCTCCATGCAACGGTTCTCCTAGAACACTTGGATAAGTAATGGGAGAATACCGGTGATGTCCTGTTACTTCACCTCCCAAATTAGTAGTTCCCTGTGACAGAAAACGTTGCGTTCCAAATGTAGGACAATGTAGGTGTTGGTCCAACATCTGCATATGCATAGCCATCATGTCTCTTCGTCTGTGAATCTCTAGTATAAGTGTAAACAAAGCTTCATCATCTGGTATATTTTCTATAAACTGCAATCCACTACGCAACAACTCGTAAAACGGTACTCGGCATTTATCCTCCCCAACCAACAACCAAACAACATCCAAACAGCTATGAAGCCACTCAATCAGAGCCTTGTCAGGTCTCCACGACTTTGTAACAACCGAATCATTGCTTTGATGGCGTTGATCCCAATTGACAAGCCAGTTCAGCATGTGCTGAAAAATTTCAGAATGAGTCACAGGCTTCAAATTAGATTCAAGACCAGTAAGAATAATCTTGCAACAGAGCTGTCGCAGACTGCTTATTGCATTATCTCTAATGGAAGATACATCTTTCAGGGTAGACATCTGTGGGTTACTCAAATTTTCATTTAATTTTACAGGAGACAAAGCCATGGAAGATGATGGCTCAGTGGCTGAATGTGCAGGGGATCCTATCACTTCAACTGAAGTCAGTGGAGAAGCAGGAGTAGAAGGCTGAAAAGTGGACATAGGCATCTTGTTCCCTGAGGACACAAGACCAGACTGTGGTACAATTGGTAATGCACCATTAGCCACGGGCTGACTTCCCTGGCCAAGTGACAGTTCGGCAGATGATACCACATTCAGAAGAGAAGGTAAGAAAGTATCCCAATTTATGTACCCTACACTACACAAACTCCTCAAAGCAAACAACAGAAACTCTGCTCTTGGTGCATGACTGCTACATTGCACAACCAAAGATACAAAAACAGACTCTGTCACCAACCTCAGTTGCTCTTGTTCCTGCAATGCATGTGAGAATAGTGAGTGTATGCCAGAAGTATCACACATTACGGAACTCAAACATGTAACTTACTGGGAATTGCCTCTGGATATGTTCAAAATCTGAAAGAAACTGCTCATTGGGTGGAGGAAGATCTCTGTTAAGGGCTGTGACACGCTTCTGCGCTTTATTCCTGTAATCATCTTTAGATTAATTGACGCAGATGTAGAAAAATAAAATAAAATCAATTGCATAAACCACAGAAACTCTATCTATTTGTGTACGTCAATAAGGCCTACAAGACAGAGACGTCTTCATTGGGAAACCTGAGTAATGCAACTCTAATTACTACAAAAGACCAAAGCTGAACTATTACCACTAGGATAGCTTATGTTGTTTTTGTGGTCTATTATCTATGAGACGTGAATTCGTATTCAATCCTCTGCAACACTTCCCTTAGTCATAATCCTACTATTCTTTCATTCTCTGTGCATCTTCTTGTTGCAATTTTCACTCTAACAACAATCACAGAAAGCATTACCACATCTTGCTGTTGCAGTTTTCACTGAACAACAACGTTAGGATGGAACAACTGATTACATCTGCTTTGCGAAAGGTAATTGCAAATCGATTGCTCAAATTATATTATAATCAACCCTTGTTCAGAAACGGGTAATAGGGCCAATACAGTTAGTAATCACTCGAAGAACGTAAACAAAAGAGCCAACATGTACACCAAACCAAAAATCGATGGAAGTAATTGGAAGGAAAAACGACTCACGGTGGCTCACGCAATGTTTCTTCGGATTTTTGCCTCCCGGTTCTCTGCAAAACCCCCAAAAAAAAACTCAGAGCAAGATCAAACGCTTGCGAACACAAGAGGAGAGAGAAAAGGGCGGCAGAGAGAGTACCCCTAAGTAAAGATTGAAGAGGTCGATGACGAGGGGGCGCGCAGGGTGGACTTGGTGAGACCGAGAAGAAGCCGGGCGTTGATTTTGCGAAGGCTCCATTGCTGACGAACTCGAGCGGAGCAGCTCCCCCTTTGGCTGTAAATGTAACAAGTGAGAACCGGTTTGTCCCGGTTCACTTGATTGCATTTTATTTTCAAACAACCGGGTTTAGTTTTTTTTTTTTTGAACCGGAAAGAATTTGGAATATTGACAACGCAATCTAAACAAGAGTATCCGTGAGGATGATACTACGAAAAACAACATCAGTAGGGGGAGAGGAGCAGGAGAAGATGTAGCCTAAATGTGAAAGACAGTCCGCTGCACTATTACCTTCCCTAAAGATGTAAGAGAACTCAAATCCCGAGAAATGGAGGAGAGATAATAGAGAGTCGGATATGAGCATCTCAATCTCACTTGAGCATGAAATATCAGTCTTAAGACCGTCAATTATATTGAGGTTGTTATTTTCTATGCAAATAAATTTGATATTAAGTTCAATGGCCTTTAATAAGCCTTTCCACAAGTTGTACCCTTTTGCGCCAATGATGGACAAGAGAGGCGAGATACCAGCTTCCGCGAAAAGGACTTGGCCTCTGTCATCGCGAATGAGGAACCCATAAGTACCACAATTAGCGGGGGATAGTGCATCATCGAAATTTAGTTTGCATCACTCAGGTCTAGGCATCGACCATATGCAACGACGCCTTGCTTTTATTGTGGTAGTTGGGGTCGATTTTGGAACCTCGGGGTCAAGGTCCTTGTCTAGATTAATGGTCTTATTCCAATTACAGATTTGATCCGTGGTGAAGGTTGCGATGGCTCTAGGGTTAGGATCAATGTTGTTGAATAGCATCTTGTTTTGGAAAACCCAGATGCTCCACCATGCAAAGGCAAGGGTGGAGAAATCATGATTCCCCAATTAAGACCTAAGATTAAGAAGTGCATTCGATATAGTAGATGAGGCGGCGTAAATTGAGCTAATTTTGTTAGCAATTTTTGGTGACAAAAGTTGGATCGAGGCTTTTGAAATAGGACAGTTAAATAACAAATGGTCAATGTCCTCGTAGTTCATGTCACAAAGTGGGCAGTTAGTGGGGATACCAAGCCTCTGTTGTGCTAGTTTGGAAGTTGTAAGAAAACCGTCTTTAGTAATATGCTAGACGAAATCCTTGATCTTAGGTAGAAAATCTAATTTCCAAATCCATTGGAAATCAGATCGCGTGTGATGGTTAGCTTTATTGATTATTTCAATGGCAGAAGCGGTAGAGAACCATCCATTCTTACTCCAATTCCAGTATAATCTATCATGATTGATAAATTTTGGTAAGGGGGTTTCGATGATGGAGTTGATGATATTGGTGCTTAATTAGTGGCCCGTCATGGAGTGGAGCTTATCAACGTCCCAGGTTTTGTCAGCTTTGATAAATCGACTAAGCATAAGAGATGGTTCAACCAAGCCAGTTATCATATCAAAAGTTGATGGAGCAACCATTTGCACAATGCTCCAACGAAGACCCTTTTTGAAAAGACTAAGGAGAGTTATAAGTTTTTCTAAGCCTTTCTTATTGTATTGAAGAATATGCTTATCTTTGAGGTATTTTTGAGAAATTAGAAGCACCCACGGACTATTAGGCTCAGCTAGAATCTTCCAAAGAAGCTTTAATTGTAAGGCTTTGTTTATGTCCTCAAAGGATCGAAGACCGAGTCCTCCGTTTTGGTGTGATTTACAAACCTCAAACTAGCTAATGAAAGGCATGTACTTAGGTCCTTTGTTCCAAAGGAAATGTCTGTTAATTTTATCAAGTTCTTTGTGGATAGATGATGGTAATAGAAAACATTGCATTGTGGGGGGGGGGGGTTAGCTAATAAGTTAGATTTGATGAGGGTACAACGACCGGCTTGAGAGAAATTATTGGCAGTCCATTTTGAAAGCTGGTTTCTGCTAGAAGTAATAACTTCGTCAAAGGTGGAATTTGTAACTTTACTAGATATGACAGGGCAACCTAGATATTTGCCTAAGTTGGTAGTGTAAGGTATATGTAGTTTGATGTGGATAGTGTTTTAGTGTGGGCTTCAATATTCGTTGTTGTCTGGAATGCCGATTTGTGTAAATTAATTTTGTGGCCTGAAAATTGACTGAAATTTTCCAAAATCTTATTGATTTGATCGTAAGCAGTTTTTGTAGCTAAGGCGAAAATGATAATGTCATCAGCAAAGGCTAAAAAGGAATCTTTGTGCAAGAGCGAGTAATAGAGATACCGATGTGACTTTTGGGTCGTAAAGATTCTTGTTGTAATCCCCTAGCCAACACTTCAAAGACCAGAAGGAAAAGATAGGGCGACAATGGATCACCTTGACGAAGACCCTTAAAAGGTTTGAATACTTCCGTGGGTTCGTTGTTGATAAGGACAGAATATGTGACAGTTGTTATACATTCCTTAATCCAAAAAATGAAGTGGTCTTTGAAACCAAATCGGTGAAGAATTTCAAAGAGGAAATCCCAATTCACTTTATCAAAAGCTTTTTCCATATCGAGCTCGACAGCCATCCAACCAGATTTACCTTTTTCTGTTGGAAAGAGTGAAAGATTTCATGGGCGATAAGAATATTGTCTTGGATAGAACGATTTGAGATGAAGGCACTTTGAAGTGGGTGGATAAGTTTAGGTATGACCTTTTTTAGCCTAGAAGCGAAAATTTTGGAAATAATCTTGTATATGGTAGAGTAGAGACTAATAGGTCTGAAGTTGTTTGTAGTTGACGAGTTGTCGCATTTGGGAATAAGAGCTATAAAGGTATGGTTTATTTGTCTAAGTAATTTTCCGCTGGTGAAGAAGTTTTTTACTACTTTGATCACTGATGGGCCAACAATGTGCCAGTACTTTCTAAAGAAACCGACAGGGAAGCCATCCGAACCCAGGGATTTGTCGCTTGCTAGGTTGAATACTGCAGATTTAATGTCGTTGTTAGAGATTGGATGGGTGAGCTAGTCATTGTCAGCCGCTGAAATCTCATGGGAGATGTTGTTTAACAACCAGCAATGATCGTGGGTTCTAGGGGGGCTGAGAAGCGACTGGCAAATTCTGATTTGATTTCTTTTCTTATTTCGCAATCCGAAGTAATAGTGAAACTGCCACTGGTTTGAAATGTTTTGATAATATTTCTGTTTCTTCTGCATGAAGCAATACGGTGAAAATATTTTGAGTTAGTATCTTTTAAATGCAATCTTTTAGCTCATTGACCCCAGTACATTTTTTGGTAGTTTACTAATTGTGTGTATTTGTGAAGTAAACGCATGTGTTTATCTTCAATAGTTTTGTCATACTGTTGGAACAGTTGTTGTTGAAGATATTGCAGTTCTGTTTCAATTTTTGCAATTAAGGAGAAAACATTCCCAAATGATCGCTTGCACCAAGCCTTGCCTTTCTTTTTGAGGTCTTGTAATCGTTTAACCAGTTTAAAAATGTTTGAACCAGGGGGATTAAGACGCCAAGCCTGGCAAACTAAGTTTTTATAGTCTTTGTGTTTTGTCCAGGCTAGTTCGAAGCAAAAAGGTTGCATTATGGGGCGTTGGTTAGGGAATAGTTCCAAAGATATTTGACAGTGATCAGATGTTGTGAATGCGTGATTTTTTGTTGTAAGGTTGGGAAGAAGGTGGAATATGTTTTTATGTATTAAAAAGCGATCCAGTTTTTCATAGGTGTTGTTCGGGCCGAAGGACCTTTTCCTCCAGGTGAATTGGTTTCCGAAGGTCGGGATGTCTATGAAATTGTGCTTTAGAATAAAATCCGTGAGCTTGTTAAACCTATGGGAGGAGGCTGTGAGCCTCCCAGTTTTTCATTAATGCAGAGAATGTCATTTAGATCACCTATTATAATGTCAGGATATGGGTAACTTTGTAGAATGTAGGAGATATTGTTCGAGAAGGTATATTTGTTTTGTTGGTGTGGTGGTGCATATACAAAAAGAATTATCATGGTTAAATTGTGGTTAATGTTATGATATTTGGTGAGGATATATTTGTGATCTAAGTGAAGAACTTCAAAGGTATCATTGTTCATATGAGATGGCTTCCAAAGAAGACATGGCTCACCTGGGAGTCCAACTGATGGACAAAAACAGAAGTTATCGAAACCGGCCTTACACTAGTAGGATTTTTTAGAAGGGGTCTGAAGCTTCGTTTCAGCTAGTGCTAAAATATGTATGAATTCAGATTTACAGGTAGAGTCAATCTGGGTCCAAATATTTTTCCTAGCCAAGCCACGGACATTCCAAAAGCTAATCTTCACGTGTGATGATTTTTTTGATATCGGTAAAGTGGGTTAATTCCATCCCATGGGGAGAGAGTGAATTGGTTGATAGCTTAGAGTCGTAAATCCAGGCAAGGGGCCAGCTAAAGCAGACTAGAAGTCTTTTATGGTGGAGCAGTGATGTGCCATACGAGTATACAATATTCAAGCAATCCATAAACGATACTTGAGTAGGGAAGTTCATATTGTTGGGTGTGATTTGGTGTTGCCGTGTAGGGTTTGAAGCGATTCTGGAATTTCACCTATACTTATTACCTCTAGGTGACGACAAAAGTCCTTAAATACCTGCCGTATTATGTGATAATACTTAGTTTCGCGATCAAATGAATCTTTTATTGCTGAGGGTGATCTTACAGATATCCGAGGTTCGCGATCAGGTATATTTACTGTTCAATCGTCGTCTTTAGAGGAAGTTTGCTTCGATGATGTGTCTTTCCTAGAAAAGCTACTTGTCCGATTCAAGGATCTAAAGAACTCAAGCCTAAGGGTTTTATGTCAAAGGAAGTTGCAGAGCTCCTTTTCTTATCTCTTCTTTCGCATCCCTTTTCTTGTGGGCATTGGGGGGTATTTATAGTAGTATCCAAGCGAGCAGCTGGCTGGTGACCTCGTGGTTTATGTAGGGTACACGTGTAGCTCATGCCCTCATGCCAGCAGTTTAAGGTAGCTACACGTGGCGATGTTAGAGGAGAGGTGCTTCACCAGCGAGCTGCTTGCCCTTCCGAGGGAGTTTTGGTTGGTCTCGGGGCTTTCCTTCGTGATCTTGATTCTGAGGGGCAACATTCTCAGTCAGATTTGAGCCTTAGCTCAAGTGTATTGAGAAAGCTCTGATCGCGGGGATATAATCTCTAGTGTGTTCATGACTTTTGTATGCATATGATTTTTGTGTGGGGTAACCTATTTATGACGTTGCACCACCATCCAAAAAAGGGGGCATTTATCATGGCATCGTCAGGGTTGTTTTGGGTTAATTCACTAAGTTGTTTTAGTTGGTAATGGAATGAGTAATTACTGATCGATTATTAGGACATAAGCAATGAGTGTACAAGTAAAGACACCTGAAACATATAAATACAAAAAACGTAAATTTAGTAGATGAAAAGGGTTCCTGCTAAAGTTGAGTTGGTTAGCAAGCAACACATAACCATATGGATAGGAGTACAATAGGCTTTCAGAGCCTTTATAGTTGTCAAGGGGTGGGGGGAGAGTTTTACTATGGTGCTAGTCAAAATAGATTGAATCAAATATAAATATCTAATATAATTAGTAATATCAGTAATTGAGGATGGGACAAACATGTTAAGGGTAGAAAGTCGAGGTGAAGAAAAAAAGAAAGTAAATTAGTGAACTACCACAGATCTTGACAGTAACGTGATAAGAGCAATATGTAAATTTAAATGGTATAAAGTGACTGTAAGGGTAACCAGGCAATGGTAATACAAACCAGCTATAAGTGATATTTGTAATAGTAGAGTTATACAAAAGGGTTGTAAAGCATTCATAATGATAAGCTAACTCCAAACGAGGAAGTAAGCAGGAAGCCAGCAAGCCTATGATGCAGGAGATGGAGCCTTTGATGAGATACATATTAGGATTGCGATCACGTAGGAGGATAGCAGTAGATGAAAGTCCAAGCCTAGCTCTAAAACATCGGTTGGTATGGTGTGATATAATAAAATTTGATCGAAATACCTGCATTAAGATGAAGATAAGTGTAGAAATCTCGGGGAAAACCCCGATCTTTGTTAGTTTATTGAATGAGCATAAAATAGTGTTGGAAATCATTTTGTTGTCCTGAATGACAGTTTGGTGTGTAATAGCGAATTCATAATTCAGAAATATAGCAGCAGATAGAATATTACAAGAGGGGAATCTAACAAAAGATTTATTCCAGAGATTGAGTTTATGTAAAGGTGTTATCTCAAGGTAAATTGAAGGTCGAATATAGTTAAGCAACATTACAAATATGAACCTTTGAAAGGAAACTTCAGAAGAGTAAATATAATGTTTAACATTTGAGTTAATAACATGCAATGAAGATAGCATGATGACATAATTATAGTAGATAGGAGCCATAGAAGGCTGAGATAGTTGGGCATAAAAGGATTGAAAATCCATTTACCCTTTGCCCTTGTCCTTGGAGGACTTGGAGGGAGTTTGGGTGAATTGGTAGTCTCTAGAAAGCTTCCTGGGTTTATTACTGGTTTCGTGGGTGTCCCTGTTAAGTTTCCTCTTGAGTATATGAATTGGGTTAAAGGATATATGAGATTTTTTAACTTTATTTAGATGTAGTGATGAATGGATAATTGAGCGATTATTATTAGTTTTTATTAAGAAACTTATGGGTAGTTGCTTTGATGATTTATTCGAATTATTTAGGTAGGTGGTGAGAAGAGACAAATAGCAAATCATGAAACTGAAGTGAAATATGTCTCTTCTTATTATACACATCACATATTAGGGATCAGGTTGGGTGCTGCAAGGGTCGCGGGTGGTTTTTCTTGGATGTTATTGGGGTTGATATGTGGGGTTTACTCCCAAAGAAGGTCCCATTGGTAGGTTGGGTGTCATTCCCGGAGGAATTTCCCGTGTTATTATTAGGGATTTTGGAAAATCCCATAAGTCTAACCGACACTCCAAAAAAATCTGAGCTAAACCTGACACAAATAGAACTACAGTGTGAAAGAGTAAGGTTTTAAATTGTGGTAATCAATCTAACAACCTATAGACAGTAAGAAAGGGAGGAGTGAGTTACCTCATCCGTGACCCCAGCCGAAGAGGCACAAGGGGCGCCAAAGAGAGCAAAGAGTGGAGACGTCATAGGACAAAGGTGCAAAAAACTTGAAGAAAACCAACTGCTTCCGAAATCATTAGGACAACATCCAATAGCAGCACCCCGAAGTATGTCAAATGAGTCATCAATGTCGAGGTTTCGAGAAAGCGTACTAATGGACTCCAAACCATGATCCCGGATGAGCCCAAGGAACCATAATAGATGGGTTATCGAGCAAACTCAGGTCTTCATTTTTTTTTTGTAACCTTGTATTCTCGAAGTTTTGGTCCAAAAGCGTTTGCACCAAACCATGCCGGACACCAATCAACGAAATCTCTTATGAAATTTTTGGGTTGAATCCTCTCTTTGTCCGTAGTTGGTGGATCTATTTAAAAGATGAGAGATTGGCGATTGAAGGAGGAAGAAGACTATTTCGTAGATCGAGAGGTTTGTGTCTTTGTTAGGGTTTTTGATGGATTTGGGAAATTTGGGGGATTTGTGAGCGATTTGGCTAAGAGTCCAATAATGAACCTCCATGAGGCTAAATTTGCAAGGGATTTAGGATGACATGGGTGGCTAATGTAAGGAATTAAAGCAACCAAGGGAAGGAGGGTGAACAGAAGAAATCTGGGATGGGAGATTGAAGAGGTTAGGAATGAAAATTGGGGGCACATGTGTGAAGGAGGGGAGCGTGTTCTTTTTTGGGTTATTGGGTTTTTGTCTACTCTCAGTAAAAGTAACCGGCTTTCGTACTTTACATTAGACTTGCTGGAGTGGAGGCTGGCAGGTAACTCTATTTTGTTTTTAATATAAGGAAAGGAATCAGGATTAGGGTTGGGCAAAACATAACAGGACAAACCAACCGGTTGCTTACCAATCAAACCAATTATATTGTTACGATATTAATGAACCAATTCCTTAAAGTCGACTAGTAATGGTAATGAGTTTGACGAAGTTGGTATTACTATTACCAACCAATTATATGTATATATATATATATTTTAAAATAAAATTCAATTAAAATTTTAAATAAAATAAAGGATGTTAAACTCCTAAGCTTTTGTTTTTTCGAGTAATTTTTTTATGAGAATATCATTCAATAACTTATTTAATCTACTACTACATACTAGAAAAATTTTACAAAATAATAAAATTGAATGTTTTGTAGATTGTTTGTAACTTTGTCTTCGTGCAAATTTATAGTATATTATTATCTGCTATATAACTTATGTTGATTGTTTATCACTTGTTCTACATACAAGGAAATTTTTATGTCTTCATGCAAATTGTTTGTTGTATTGTTAATTATCTTATAGATTCAAAATATTGTTGTTGATCGCTATATTTATTGATCCATTCTTTTTACTTGGTTAGATTTTTTACAAAATGTTTTCTAATCAATGAAGAAATGTCACAAGCTCTAGCTCGGTCCAAACGAACACACTTTAAAGTTTCGATTAATTTTTATTTTATAATTGTTAAATAATTAATCCTTAATTAAATGAAGGAATTGAAAATTTTTAAATTAAAAAGGGTGAAAGCTGAATTTATCTAGGGGTGACTAATGAACTTTCTCCAAAGTTTGAAAGCTATGTCCTCTCTCTAGAATTCTAGAGAGAGGGAGTTCCAAATCCCTTTTGGGCATTCACCCCCCACTAAGCGGGTTCCGACCACATCTTGGGCCCTTCTCGTCGAGTTTGGCTCCAGAGGCATCATCCTCGGCTTCTTTCCTCGCTCATCCCGTCTCCGATGTCTGCCTCGGCGTCGCTGATGCATGTGGCCTTCCTTTCCTCCTCACATCATTCTTGTACCCAATTGGCACTCCTTGGCGTCGCCGGTGTCGATTCCGACCTCGGGCCGCCGTGACTTTCTTTATCATTGTCCATCTTCTTGGATCCGATCCATCCTTCTTTGATTGCCCTTGGGTGGTGCTTGTCGGAGGTGTTTTCAACCTCCTCCCTTCGGATCCTCTGTGCTTTCCATCTTTTCGCCCCACCTCATTTTATTCCTCGCTCCTCGGAGTCCGTTCAATTTGCGATCTGGGTGGTTTTGGATCTGGCCCATGCAGCGCCACCATCGTTGATTTTAATCTCCTATTTTGGGGCTCTACACCATCCACCTCCCCATCCTCTCTCCTCCTTCTCCTCCCTCTTCGCTTTGGGTGGTCTTGGTTTGGGCCCGTCACCTCCTTTTTTCGTCTTTCCTTGGGCGGTTCTTGTCGGAGGTCGTCGAGTTTCGACACCCCTCCACTTGGCTCCCTTCCAACCTAGGTGTTATTCAACGGTTGCGTTCCCAACAGCCCTTTCCTTGGGCCCAAAGGATTTTCCTTGGGTCTAAGGAGGCTTGAAACCCTGTGCTACATCCCACATTATTAAAAAATATATTATTATTAAAATAATATAATATAATATAATATAAAATTTATTATAAATAATTATTTTTGTTGTTTATGTATATCTATTTATATATATAAATAATAATAATTATTATTTACAATTTCTACTTTTCTGGAAGAAATAACTCTCGAAAGGGTTTATCTAATATCTCGAAAGGGCTGAGCAGATTCCGTAAGGGTCTGGAAAATAATAATGCTCCCTGGAATTTTAGTTTGGTCTCGGGATTTCTGTTCACATTTCTCGTCGGATGATTGTTTTTCCCTATTTTGGCTCATATTTTGCCCCGTCTTTTGGCTTCGGGTTGCTGTCTTAGTGTAGTTGCATTTAGTTCCAAGTTGGGTTGTAGTATCAGACGTCTTGTATGATCGAGAGGATCGTGATTGTGTCCGTGGTCTCCAAAGATCCCTCGTTTAGGCGGGGGCAACGTTGTTGATCCGCGCTTCCCTAGGATTCGCCCTTTTCATCCCTCGAAACGTAACCCGGGAATCATAATCCCGGACCGTCATATGGTATTGTAATGAGTTAAGATGATGTCTGGTGAGCATGCTGACATTTGATTAACTGTCATATTTTGAGATGCATCATATGATTCATGTTTGATGTTATGCGGTTGTGACGTTTTTGATATTCTAAGACTATGATGGTTGTTTTGAGAGGCTCGCCACATAAAAGGAAACAACCAACCACAATCTAGGAGTCCATTAGCCTCAAGTTGAGGCTGGCTAATAAAAAGAATAAATTTCTACAATACCACAAACTATACTGGAGTCAGAAGGCGAAGACAAAACACTTAAAACTTTCTGACATAAACTCTGGCTACCATCACAAAGTAGTCATAGGTCGCAAAAATAGGAAACTTATTAGAGAGATTATAACCCAAGATGAAACAATGATTATAGATTTATAGGGGAAGAGAACTGACAGGACAAAATCGTTGGTTTTCCTATCAAAAGAATATCCAAACTAACCAACTAGTATAGCTAGTAAGTCCGGAGTTGATCCACAGGGAACTATTGTGACTCTATGTGTTCTAATCACTAACAAGAGTAACCAAGGGGGTTTGTATGAAAACAAAATGGAATTGAAATGCACAAAGTAATTAATGGTGGGTTTTGTTGACAATGATGATTGAAAGGTTTCACCTACGATACTCGACCTTGGTTCATCTCCTTGATCCTAGTTCTTCATTCTAGTTTTATCTTTCCTACCATCTATTCTTATCTTGATTTAAATAGGTTATTAATCCTATGAGTTCTAATAACCCCTTATTCCTAGGCAATCTTAACACGGATTAAGGTTTAATCCTAGGAATAGCACTAAGTCTCAAGATATATGAAGCTTATAAGCAATATTAATTCCCTAAAGAACTAACATTTAACCTATAGTCAATCTCTCACACAATCAAGCTTTTCTACGAGATCTACTCAATTGTATTTGCTACTTTGGATTAAGTTTCACAAACGTATGAATCAAAACCCTAGCGATGATGAAATTCTAACGAGGTCACGAATCAAGATAGAATCAACATCCACAACAATGAAAGCACAAAGAGATTGAAATAGATGATGGAATTAAACTAGAAATTCAAACTCACAATTCGATAGAACCAAGTCTTAATCGTAAGCGAAACACAATGAGTTTAGTTGCTCATTCTCCTAAACGTCGTTCTTCAATTCTTCAAAAGTCAAAAGATAAACTAACATAACCTAATTTCAGTCTTAAAAACCTAGGATTACCGTCAAAGAAACTTAGAAAACCGTCGTCCAAAAGACAGGGCCCAAATAGGTGAAAAGGAAAAATAGAACTGGACCGGCCCAGTAAGGTCGCGGGCGCCGCCCCATAGGCCGCGGGCGCGGCTTATACAGTAGATTCCTTCTTGTTGGCAGCGGGCGCTGCTTCCTTGGCCGTGGGCGCGGCTTGTCTGCTTCCCTTGTTCTTCTTAGGCTGCGGGTGCCGCCTCTCTGCTCGAACGTCTCTTCCTTCTTCCTTATGCATTCAACCTTGGCTTTTCTAGCTTGTTTTCACTTCCATATGGTCCCTCCAACTCTCATTAATGATCCCTTACCTCCTTTGAGTCTAGAATCTGCAATTACGCAACAATCTTATGTAGATTCCGCTCTTAACCCTTAAATGTGCAAACAAGTAAACTAACTCATTAACATGCACTATCTACATCTAAATGACCCTAAAACTACTCTATAATGCCTATCTAAATATGCATTATCAAACTCTTTCACACTTAGCCTTTTGCTTGTCCTCGAGCAAAACAATTCATTTGTAAATCATTCATCCCACGACACTATCATTCATGCAATAGCCTCATCAAAAGCAACATCTCAACAAAGTGCAAACATAGGCCAAGCAACCAAACGTCCTAGCATGTATTTGAGTAATCAAGTAGCCCGCATGCTTATCCATCCAACCTCACCGGGAATAAAGTGTTTTCGCTCTCACTCAAGTGTTTAGGCTAATCAAATAACACTCAAACTCCATCCAAATGCAACTAAGCTACATAAGAATTGAAATTGAATCAAAATTGCCATTGAGAATATCATTACTAGAGAGAATCATCATGAGGTCTTTTATGGGTTGTAATGAGGCTTGGTAAGAACATTAAGGTGGGGAGTACTTTGGTCATGTGGTGCTTGCAAATCCGAGAACTAGAATATACTACACCTCTATAATCGCCATACCCTCTAACCATCAAACTCAAGGCTCAAACAACTCATCCAAAGATCATTTTCATCAACCACAATATCCTCCAATTCACAACTAAACCAATGAAGTAGTTCCTTTATTTCACAAAATGTGAAGACATATATATACTTCTTTTTTTTTCCTTCTCTTTTTTTTTTTCTGATTTTTTTTCCATTTTTTTTTCTTTTTGAAATAGATAATACACATACTTTAGAACCAACAACAACTCAAAGGCTCAAGATGACAACTCCACCATTACATATCATTCCACTCTCAAAGCTCACTCAATATTACTCAAACCAATCTCCAACCAACTCTACTCCTAGTTCCCGGATGGGTTAGACTATAATTAGTTAGGTGATGATTTTTGTGGAGCTACAAAGAATAGGCTAATAGGCTCAAAGGGCTTCAAGCAATGGAACAATGTAAGGTAGATATGGAGAATATACGGCTAATAGAAACATGCCTCAATCATATGAAACCACCAATAACGATCATAATAGTGCGACTAGGCATAGATAAACAAAATCAATTCTAAGAGGTAGAAGCATTGGAGAGTATTCACACATAAACGAAAGCAAAAGGACATCAATGATGTGTAGTCCCAATAAGGCCAAAAATCAACTCACAAGGGTAAATTGTTGTTGGATTTCAGACATGCCTAGGAACTTAGATCATACATGCTCAATTATGTTCACCTAGCTATGTTGCACATAAAAACCTTAAATGGGATAAGGCTAATACAATTCACACATGTCATGGGACTTATATGATCATTCTTTTGAGCATACTTATAGGACTAATTAGGCTAGGTGGTTGTTTGATAAATGACATATCTTATGCAAATGGAATGCATGTTATATATTTTTTTTCTTTTTCATTCTTTTTCTCCATTTTTTTTTTCTGTTTTTTGTTTTTTTTTGTTTTTTTTTCGGAAATAGAAAATATATACTCCTTACATGAGAATTCATAAAAATGTAATCTATGCATACTATGAAGAATGAATGATCTAAACATGCAAGATATGTACACTAGCTAGCTAAACCCTCCCCCACACTTGTAACTTTCATTGTCTCAATGAAATTGCAACAATAACAAGCATAAAGAATAAGGGAGGAGAAAAAACAACTTACTTGCTCATTGGTATGGCGGAGGTGGAGGAGGATGGTATGGCGGGAATCCTGGGTAAGCGAAATGGAAGAATTCCTCCTGGCGGAGACGCATCCGCTCAATCGCCTCCATCTGAACTATCTGGGCCTCAATCTGATGATGAAGAAGCTGACTCTAGGTCTCACGCACCGTCGTAAGATCCACTGAGATGCCCTGAATGTCCTGACGGAGATAAGAGAACTCTTGGCGGATGTCCTGCTGGTTCTCCCATAAACTGTGCTGCTCCACTCTCAACGACTCCATCTGTCGTTGGAGTGCCCATAAGGAGGGCTCATCTTCTCTAGAAGTGCCCGAAGAACCAGCACCCGCCTGAGACGGCCCAGGCTGGAAATCCATGGGCTCAGTAGGCGGAGCATCATCCTCATCATCCTCTTCCTCCTCAGCTCCCCCCTCATCATAGTCCGGTCCGAATCCAATGGCAGGGGCCCCTATGGGGGCATCATGAGGAATAAAGAAGTCCGCTACCGTCGGTCTGAAGGGAAGCGGGCGAGGCACCCTAATCTTGTGCACATTGTTTTTCCCCGCCTGCCAGATGAAAGAGGGCCCCTCTCCCACCAAATGGTTCGCTCTCCTCAGTGCGGCTAAATCCAAGCGATAGTTATCGCCCACCGAATCTTGAAGGTCCGACGTGTTGACACGATGTTCCCAAGCAATCAATGTGACTAAACCTCCAAACCCTATGGGCGCTGTCTTCCTCTTCGTCCCATCCCCAAGAGCATCCTTGCAATGATGCAGAAACAACTCCACCCAATCCGGAACTTGGTCTCCATCCGGAGTCAAACACCAAAGATATGAGAGAGCACTTAAGGACACCTTGTTTATCTCCGCTTGCCCAAAGAAGGTGTTGTTCAACACCTTGTGACAAAGGCGGAGCGATGGGTGAAGAATGCTATAATTGTACTCCCCCGCCTTGGGCCGCATCACCCGTCCTGCTGCCCCATGCCAAAAATTGGTGGTGGTGGCTTTGGGAATCCGATACCAATATTCGGTGGCTTCCGCAGAAACTCTGAAAGCTCGAGCAAAACGGTCTCTATCGGAATGGTACGCCCTACCTCTAAGCCGAAAATCAATACCACCCACTTCTTTAGCTTTCAACGTACTCAAAAACTCACGCACCAAACTTGGGTATGTCGGAGCATTCTTGTCTACAAACTCCCTCAAACCTCCTTTCTCTAACAATTGACGAACCGTTGGCTCGAAACCTAGCACTCTCAATGTCGGAACATCAAAGAACTTTGTTGATAAAATATCCCTTCCCTCAAGATCATTCCACCTCTTCTTTTGGTTACTAGACATTCCCGAAGGTCTTTCCATCGTCTATCAATCACTAATGGTCGGAAAAGAGCGGGAAAAGAAGACTTACACGAGCGAGGGTGTCGGAACAACAAACTGAGTACTGGAAACAGGGGCCGCGGGCGCCGCCTCAGAGGCCGCGGGCGCTGCCTGCGCGATGATGCTCCTGTAAAGGCGGCGGGGAAAGCCGCGGGTGCCGCCTGGGGTGTGGCCTCTCTGGCTGCTTCTCCTCGTCTCCGGTGGCTCCGACTTCAATGCCGAAGCGTCGATTCTCTAGAAACGAAGCCGAAAAGATCCCGTTTGCCTCCTTGATGTACGTAAACACTCCGATCTTCACAATGGAGATGGATGGGGTGTGTTTTGGGGTGGTGAAGTGGTGGATGATGGTGGTGGTTTGTGAAGGTGGGTTGTGGAAAGAAAGTTTGAATTTTTGTGGGCGGAATGACGAACGGAGTGCGTGGTTGCGTAGATCGGGAGCGGGAATGTCGGAAAACGGGGTCGATTTTGTGATTGGAGGATGAGAGGGTTGAGATGTGGTAGAGGGTGATGATGGAGCTTGGAGGTTGCTTTAATGGTGATGGGAAGCTAGAAAGAAGGAAAGAAAATAGATAGGAAAGAAAAGAAAGATAGAAGAGAGGGGATATGGACAAAAGAGAAGGCTCACGTGAGGAGTGTAAAATATTTTTTTTTTTATGTGTGCAGCTTTTTTCAGGGTTCTGGATCCGACAGGGCCGCGGGCGCCGCCTGTAGGCCGCGGGTGCGGCCTTTACAGTGGCCTTCCCCCTGTAGGCCGCGGGCGCCGCCTGAGGGGCCGCGGGCGCGACTTTTTGCTCAGATCATCCCCTTCTTCATCCCTTTTTTCTCGTCCCCTGAAAGGTTAGTACACTATGGCGGAAAGCAAAATCCTAAGAATCTAAGATGGTATAGTACTCTTAAAAAAAATAAAACAAACTCGAACGACTAGGAATCAAAAGAAAGAAAATTTTGAAATCTACTTACCTCGGGTTGCCTCCCGAGAAGCGCCTTTGTTTCTCGTCGTTGGCTCGACGAAATAGCTCCTTACTGAGCCTCGTCAGCTGGCTCATGTAGAGCCATCTCTTCCTCTATTCCTGTGGAGAATCCATCAAAATAGACTTTAAGCCTATGACCATTTACCTTGAACACCTTACCGTTTTTCTCATCTTTGATGTCCACCGCTCCATGTGGGAAAATATGAACGATGGTGTATGGGCCTGCCCAACGAGAGCGGAGTTTTCCAGGGAAAACTGTCAGGCGGGATTGATACAGAAGTACCTTATCCCCCACCTTGAAATCTTTCCTCAATATGTGCTTGTCGTGCCAAGCTTTGGTCTTATCCTTGTAGTTGGCGGCGTTGTCATAAGCATCCCATCTCAATTCCTCCAACTCCTGAAGTTGGAGTTTTCGGAACTCGCCAACCTCATTGATCTTCATGTTGCACTCCTTCACCGCCCAATATGCCCTGCGTTGAAGCTCGACTGGAAGATGACACGCTTTTCCATATACTAATCGATAGGGAGACATACCTATTGGTGTTTTGTATGCCGTTCGATAAGCCCATAATGCATCATCCAATCGCGAACTCCAGTCCTTACGATTCGGGGCAACCGTCTTCTCTAAGATGGTTTTGATCTCACGATTTGACACCTCGGCTTGCCCATTGGTTTGGGGGTGATAAGCGGTGGACACCTTTTGCGTTACATGATACTTCTTGAATAAAGCACTCACCGTCTTATTGCAAAAGTGTGTCCCTCTGTCGCTGATCAATGCTCTTGGAACACCGAATATAGAAAAAAGATCCTTCAAGAACCCTGCAACAACTCGTGAATCATCAGTTTTGGTGGCTTTTGCCTCCACCCATTTGGAGACATAATCCACCGCAAGTAATATATAAAGGTTCCCGAAGGAGCTAGGGAAAGGCCCCATGAAAAATATTTCACAAAACATCAAAGCGCATTTGAGGCATTTCATTCCTACCTGACAAGTTCCCCACTCGTTGGCATCGATCACAAGATTTACAATAAGCATGAGCATCACGAAAAATATGAGGCCAAAAGAATCCTGAATCGAGCACTTTCCTAGCGGTTTTCCGTGGTCCGAAATGACCACCACAAGCATGTGAATGACAAAACTCAAGGACAGAAAGTACCTCGTCGTCGGGAAGGCATCGACGAATTACCTGATCCGCACAATGTTTCCATAGAAAGGGGTCATCCCAAACATAGTACCGAGCATCATGACGGATCTTGTCCTTCTTGGCCTTCGGAAAGTTTGGCGGAAACACTCCTGTAACAATGAAATTCACAATATCCGCATACCATGGGTTAGGAGTGTGTACAACCATCAATGACACCCTCGGAAAGTCAAAAAGGTCCACCGCGGGGTTGGCAGCGGGTGCTGCCTCCATGGCCGCGGGTGCTGCCTTTACAGCAGCCTTCCCCTGTAGGCCACGGGCGCCGCCTGAGTGGCCGCGGGCGCGGCTTTTTGCTGAGTCCGAGATTTCCATTAAGCTTTCGTCGGGGAATTGGCCAAGGACGAGTGGGTGTTCTCCCACCCATTCACATGTAATATTCGGCTTAAATGGTCGGCCACGAGGTTCTCCGCACCCTTTTTGTCCTTGATTTCCACATCAAACTCACTCAAGAGCAATACCCACCGAATCAACCTTGGCTTGGCTTCTTTCTTCGTCAAAAGATAATGAAGTGCTGCATGGTCAGTATAAATAATTACCTTAGCGCCAAGTAGGTAGGGTCTGAACTTCTCCAATGCAAACACCACGGCAAGGAGCTCTTTCTCCGTGGTCGTGTAGTTCCGTTGAGCTCCATTTAGCATCATGGATGCATAGTAAATCACATGTGAAGCTCGTTCCACCTTCTGCCCAAGCACGACTCCCAACGAACAGTCACTTGCATCGCACATCAACTCAAACGGTTTGGACCAATCCGGAGCTTGGATGATAGGTGCACTTGTAAGCCTGGCTCTCAACTCATTGAATGCCTCCTTGCATTGGTCATTGAAATCGAATGATGCCTCCTTCTTTAAAAGTTCACATAATGGTGCGGTGATCTTCGAAAAGTCCTTGATGAACCTGCGATAAAAGCCTGCATGACCAAGGAAATAGCGAATTTCTCGCACATTAGTAGGAAAAGGCAATGATTGAATGATATCAATCTTTGCCTTATCAACTTCAAATCCCTTTCGGGAGACAATGTGGCCTAAAACGATTCCCTGCTCAACCATGAAGTGACATTTTTCAGAATTGAGGACTAGATTGGTCTCTACACATCTCTTAAGCACTAGTGTCAAGTGGTGCAAGCAAGACTCAAAGTCATTTCCATGAACCGTGAAATCATCCATGAAAACCTCTATAAAATGCTCAATGTACTCAGAAAATATGCTTACCATACACCTTTGGAAAGTACCGGGTGCGTTACACAATCCAAATGGCATTCTGCGGTATGCAAATGTGCCAAAAGGACATGTAAATGTAGTTTTGTCTTGGTCCTCTGGTGCAATGGCAATCTGGAAATACCCTGAGTAGCCATCTAAGAAACAATAAAAAGAGCGGCCGGCAAGGCGCTCAAGCATTTGATCAATGAAAGGAAGGGGAAAGTGATCCTTACGAGTCACCGCATTCAATTTGCAGTAATCAATACATACTCTCCAGCCTGTTTGGACTCGTGTAGGTACTAGTTCGCCCTCCTTGTTCTCAACCACTGTGACGCCTCCTTTCTTAGGCACCACCTGTGTTGGACTCACCCAATTGCTATCCGAAATAGGGTAGATCATTCCGGCTTGAAGGAGTTTCAGCACCTCCTTCTTTACCACCTCCATCATTGGTGGGTTGAGCCTCCTTTGTGGTTGTCGTGATGGCTTGGCTCCATCCTCCAGCAGAATTCGGTGCATACACATGGCCGGACTAATCCCTTTGATGTCCGCAATTGTCCATCCCAGGGCTGTCTTGTTCTCCTTAAGCACCGTAACTAGCCTCTCCTCTTGATCTTGGTTGAGCTTGTTTGATATGATGACATGCAATGTCTCACCATCCCCCAGGAATGCGTACTTGAGGTGATCTGGCAAAGGTTTGGGCTCAACTTCAGGGGCCTGCACAATAGAAGGAAGGAGCTTTTCCTTCGGGAGAGTTAGTTCAAAAGGACCACCATTATAGGGAGAGGTAAAAGAGGGTTGAGCTATTAGCTCCATCAAAGTTTCCTGCAGGTTAGTAGGAATAGCATAATCAATAGCAAACTCATCTAGAGGAGCCTCTAAAACCACCTGCAGATCATCATCATTAATAAGCTCAAACATGTCTTTAACACATGGCTCTATAACATCAAGAAACCACAGGGAATGATCATCTGAAGGAAACTTCATAGCATCAAAAATATTATACTCTACCTTCACACCATCAAATTCCATAGTAAGAGAGCCAACATGAACATCAATTTTCGTTTTGGCGGTCTTTAAGAACGGCCTACCCAGGAGGATAGGTGCGTCAGGAGAGCCGTTTTCCATGTCCAAAACGAAAAAATCAGCAGGAAAGATCAAAGAGTCAACCATCACAAGAACATCCTCAACAAAGCCTCTAGGATATATGTGAGAGCGATCCGCTAATTGAATCACTACCCTTGTTTCATGCAAAGTACCAATTCCTAGAGTCTTATAAAGCGAGTAAGGTATGACATTGATAGATGCTCCTAAGTCTAACATAGCTCTTTCAAACTTAGTCTCACCTATTGTACAAGGAATGGTGAACATACCTGGATCGCTACACTTCTCGGGCAAACTCTTTCGGAACATAGCGGATACATGCTCACTCACCTGTACTTTTTGCTTCCCCTTCAACTTTTGGTTCCTCTTTATCGTGCATAGTTCCTTCAAAAACTTAGCGTATCGAGGAATACTTTTAATGAGCTTGAGAAGGGGAATGTTTACCTCACATTTGCTAAATACCTCGAAGATCTCCTTATCGCTCTCTGGCCTCCTATAGTCTTTCAAAGCATTCGGGAAGGGTGGAATAGGTTGATAGGGGGTGAGAAGTGAAGGTTTGGATGAACATTCACCCCCGGACAGGTGGCCGCGGGTGCTGCCTTCAGGGCCGCGGGGTGCTGCCATTACAGTACCCCCATCCAGACTGGCCGCGGGCGCCGCCCCATAGACCGCGGGCGTGGCTTCTGTATGACGGTCCTCCATCTCGTACTTTTCCTCCTCCTCGACCTGGGAATCCAAATCCTTCTTGTTTTCATCCTCTTTTTTACCATGAGAAGTGTCAAACAGTTCCTTGCCACTCCTAAGGGTGATGGCGCTGACGTTCTCCTTTGGATTAACCACCGTCTGCGACGGTAGCTTCCCCGAATCTCGAGCTTGAAGTTCACCCACCGTTTGAGCCAATTGACTCACTTGCTTCTCCGTGGCTTTCAACGCTTGTGCTAGTTGAGTATTCTGTTCTAGGATAGCCTTGAGCGTATCCTCAATGGACGAACCTCCTTGTTGAGGACCCCTCTGTCTATTGTCAAACTATTGTCTGTATTGGGGTCCTCCCTGCTGATTGAAAGGAGGTTGTTGCTGCTGATTGTTTCTCATGCCATAGCCTTGTTGATAACCTGCATTATAGTTATTTGAATTGAAATTGTTAGCAAAATTACCATACCTTTGCCCTCGTGGAACAAAATCTCCCATTGCATTCAACTCCATTTCTTGCTCCTGCAGCATGGGACAAGCATCCATGGGATGATTCGGATCAGAATAGAGCCCACACGCCTTGAGTTGTTGTGGGGTTCCTTTAAGCATTATCCGTCTCATCATCTCCTTTATTTCCGCCATATCGCTCTGCAGAGTGGAGTTGGAATCAATCGCTAGCACTCCACGCGCATGTCCGCTTTTGCTGAATTGCCTGGATCCCTCAGAAAGCTCTGAAAACACCTCCCAAGCAGCATTGGGTGTTTTGTTCAAAATGTTACCTCCACATGCGGAGTTGACTGTCTTGCGCTCCTCGTCAAGCAACCCATTAAACAAAAAGAGCACCAAATCTTTCTTTGAGAAACCATGGTAAGGGCAGCTAGAGCAAAGCTTTTTAAAGCGCTCAAAATATTCATAGAGGGTTTCCGTAGCCTGCTGGTCAATGCTGCTGATAGCCTTTTTCAGGCTATTCAACTTCGTCGCAGGAAAATACTTCTCCAGGAAGAGACGCTTCAAATCAGTCCATGTGGTTGCACAACCTGGGGGCAAATAGTAGAACCACTCATTAGCGTCATCCTTCAGCGAAAATGGGAATGCCCTCAATTTGATTTGCTCCTCCGTGACGTTGCCTGGTTTCATTCCGACCACGACAGTATGGAACTCAGATAAGTGCTTGTAGGGGTCCTCACCACTCAACCCATGAAATTTGGGTAAGAGATGGACCACCCCAGATTTCAGCTCGAAGTTCACACCGTCCCCAAGCTCAGGGAACTCCTCCGCCAATGGTTGTTGAGCCAAATCAGGTGTTGTGAGCTCCTTAAGTGTTCGGTTATCCTCGTTAGCCATCTCTATCCTTTCTCCTTCTCCTTGATCGAAAGATAACTCGCGAAGGTGATCACGAGCTTCTCGCCTTAAACTAGAGAGAGTCCTCTCGATATCTGAATTCAAAGACAATAAAGATGAATTAGTAGAACGAGTGTGGACCATATACGTGGTCCACACCTAAGTTAGCAATCAAACACACAAAGTAAACAACTAATAGGTCCCCGGCAACGGCGCCAAATTTTGACAGGACAAAATCGTTGGTTTTCCTATCAAAAGAATATCCAAACTAACCAACTAGTATAGCTAGTAAGTCCGGAGTCGATCCACAGGGAACTATTGTGACTCTATGTGTTCTAATCACTAACAAGAGTAACCAAGGGGGTTTGTATGAAAACAAAATGGAATTGAAATGCACAAAGTAATTAATGGTGGGTTTTGTTGACAATGATGATTGAAAGGTTTCACCTACGATACTCGACCTTGGTTCATCTCCTTGATCCTAGTTCTTCATTCTAGTTTTATCTTTCCTACCATCTATTCTTATCTTGATTTAAATAGGTTATTAATCCTATGAGTTCTAATAACCCCTTATTCCTAGGCAATCTTAACACGGATTAAGGTTTAATCCTAGGAATACACTAAGTCTCAAGATATATGAAGCTTATAAGCAATATTAATTCCCTAAAGAACTAACATTTAACCTATAGTCAATCTCTCACACAATCAAGCTTTTCTACGAGATCTACTCAATTGTATTTGCTACTTTGGATTAAGTTTCACAAACGTATGAATCAAAACCCTAGCGATGATGCAATTCTAACGAGGTCACGAATCAAGATAGAATCAACATCCACAACAATGAAAGCACAAAGTGATTGAAATAGATGATGGAATTAAACTAGAAATTCAAACTCACAATTCGATAGAACCAAGTCTTAATCGTAAGCGAAACACAATGAGTTTAGTTGCTCATTCTCCTAAACGTCGTTCTTCAATTCTTCAAAAGTCAAAAGATAAACTAACATAACCTAATTTCAGTCTTAAAAACCTAGGATTACCATCAAAGAAACTTAGAAAACCGTCGTCCAAAAGACAGGGCCCAAATAGGTGAAAAGGAAAAATAGAACTGGACCGGCCCAGTAAGGCCGCGGGCGCCGCCCCATAGGCTGCGGGCGCGGCTTATACAGTAGATTCCTTCTTGTTGGCAGCGGGCGCTGCTTCCTTGGCCGCGGGCGCGGCTTGTCTGCTTCCCTTGTTCTTCTTAGGCTGCGGGTGCCGCCTCTCTGCTCGAACGTCTCTTCCTTCTTCCTTATGCATTCAACCTTGGCTTTTCTAGCTTGTTTTCACTTCCATATGGTCCCTCCAACTCTCATTAATGATCCCTTACCTCCTTTGAGTCTAGAATCTGCAATTACGCAACAATCGTATGTAGATTCCGCTCTTAACCCTTAAATGAGCAAACAAGTAAACTAACTCATTAACATGCACTATCTACATCTAAATGACCCTAAAACTACTCTATAATGCCTATCTAAATATGCATTATCAAGAACATCAGGAAATAATTTCTCCTGAACTTCGAAAAAAGATTTAAGGAAGAAAGGATAAATTACCAAAAACTACAGGAATACCTCGAACTAATAGACACAAAAATCACTCATGAAGGAAATGAACTTCTCAAAAAACCGATCACAAATAACGAGGTTAAAATGTCTTTTTCTCAATTGGAAAAGGTAAGTCCCCCGGTCCTAATAGCATAACAGTTGAGTTCTACCAACGTTATTAGGACATTACGGGATCGTCTATTATTAAAATCATTAAGGGTTTTTTTCGTTTAGGAAAAATATTAAAACAAATAAATCAAACGTTCATCAATCAAATCCCTAAATGTGACAACCTACGAACAACGAACAATTATAGACCTATCATCCAATACTCGACCCTCTACAAGGCCATTGCAAAAATCATCGCAAATAGAGTAAAAGTTGTGTTGGGGAGACTAATCCACCATCTGCAAGGAGCTTTTATTTTAAACAGAGCGATTTGAGATAATGTACTCATTGCACATGAAATATTCCACTCCTTTCGGTCTAGGAAAGGTCGGGATGCATGGATCGCTATCAAACAAGACATGGAGAAAGCATATGAAAAAGTGATTAGGAATTTCTAATGGCCATTCTGACAACATTCGACTTCTGTTAGCGCTTTTGTGGCTAGATCAAGGAATGCATCGAGACGGTGTCGTTCTCCGTTTTGGTGAATGATGAACCAACGAACACTTTCATTCCTTGTAGGGGGCTTAGTCAAGGTTATCCTATCTCGCACTACCTTTTCATTATAAGAACCGCAGTCCTTGCAAGAAAGCTACAACGAAAAAGCAAAATATCTCGAATTACTATTGGAGTCAAGATTTCTAGAAGTGGCCCTTCAATGCCTTTTCTCTCCTTCGCTGACAATATTATGATTTTCTCAAAAGCGACTCAGAAGGCTTGCCAAGCGACAAAAGGATTAAAGAACGACCAACGACAAAGAAATCAATCCATATTCCATATTATGAAACAAATAACTCTAGACAAATATATCAGATGCTTGATCATGAATGGTAGAGTAAATAAGCATACATTTGAAGAAATTATAGGAAAATCAAATAACCAACTATCAAAATGGAGAGCGAATGAGATATCCCAACAAGGAAGAGTGGTCTTGCTTAAGGCAAATCTGGCAGCGAAACCTAACTATGTTATGCAAAATTTCATGCTCCTAAGCAATATCCACAATGAAAATTTGTAGACCAAAATGCGATAGTGGCTTAGGCCTCCATAAATCGATGGATATGAAAAAGGCCTCTATAGATGAAATTACTCTAGAACATCCTCGCAGAACCTCAAAATGAATGGGTAAAAATCATTAGAGAAAAGTATATGAAAGAGAAGAATATATGAGATTACAAAATGAAAAAGAACACATCTTGAAAATGGGCAAAATTGATCGAGATCAAGGAAGAGTTCTATTCGGGCTTGTGTTGACAAGTTAGAAATGGGAAAACAAATAAATTTTGGAAGGACAAATGACTGGGTATTAATGGGAAGCTTAGGGATAAATGTATTCGGGACCATGTTGACGAACAACAAACAGTTAGCGACTTTATAAAACCAAATAGAACATGGTGCAAAGAAAGATTAGCATATGTACTCCCAATACATATGGTTGACAAAATTATTGAAGTTCACATTTCTATAACGAAATTTGAAGATAGATTATACCGGTATCCAAATAGATATGAGTGGTTTTCTACTGCTAGCGCTCTAGACCACATTACGAAAACCAGAAGGGGAAATCCTGACCACAATGAATGGATTTGGAAAATCGACCGCCCATCGAAGATCAAAAACTTTCTCTGGAAGAATTTCTTTAATGGGACAACAACGAAAACCAGACTACAAAGTAAAGGATGACTTCGAGATCGTGCATAGTGTTTTGGCTTTTTGACTGGTCTCCAGGAAACTCTGAAGCGAGGCTTCTCTTGCATCGAGGTTGATGGAGACAGCTTGAAGGTTATCAATGCCTTGATGGGGATTTGACGATATCCTTGGGAGATTGAGCCAGCGGTCTCGGATGCGCTGGGTTTATGTCGTGCTTTTGACTGCATCTCCTTCTCTCACTCATTTCGTGAGCAGACGACATGCTTGCTCACTTTGGCTTCTCCTCGCAGTTCGTGGATGTCTGTGTTCCGACTTAGTGTACTGACGTCGTCCGGTATGATGCTCTGGGTCGATGGTTTAACTACCGTTAACCACCCCAAATTAAATTCTTGCCTTCGAAAAAAAAAGGAAAAAAAAGCATCTACACGGCTGACGGCTCCACCTTCAACTACCTACCTACATGGTTGCCCACCCCAGCAAGAGAGTGAAGAAGAAAAAGAAAGCATCGAATGTCTTCGTAGCCCCTGTTTGGTATTGATATTAGGATATGGGATATGGGTATGGATATCGCTTATATCCATATCCCTGTTTGGTATACGGGTATATCGGTATCAACTTGATATCCCCCATATACCCCTTCTTTGTAAAAAACCCCTATTTCATATCTCTCAAAAACCACCGGTATCACGCTTACAAGAAAAGAACGTCTTCTTCTTCGCTCTTCGCTCAGTGGTTCACACCTGCTCCATTGCTTCTCCTCAACTAAACAAGGGCAGATCTCCTCCTTTTCTATGTCGTCTCCTTCGTACATCATTCACACCGCTTCTCTGATTGTTCTCCGCTTCTTTGATGGTTTGATTTTCGACATCTTCATACCTAGGGTTTGTTTGATTTTCGATCTGTTTTGTTTCGATATCATAGGCTGATTTCGTTTTTTGTTTTTTGACATCTCTTGCTTATTTTTGATATGATTTTTCAGATCTATAGGTTGATTTAGCCCCTGTTTGTTGTATAGACACTTTTGGGTATTTGTTGGCTAATTAGGGATAATATATATGCCGATTTTTGGAATCGTTGTGGCTGAAATTCGATTTTTCTCAAGTTTGTGCTTTGAATCTTCAAAAATGCGTACACTACTTGTAGACTCTTTGTCCTTCAAGAATGCGTACACTGCTTGTAGAATCTCTGGATACTAGTAGTTGCAATTTGTGGCTGATTTTTTTATATTGTTGGCTAATTTTGAGTGAAATTTTGAGTGATCTTTTGCTTGCTTGCTTGCTTATGGTAGAAGCTGAAATTGGCACGTTTTACTACTCGTTTAGGTGTTGTATTTGTTCCATCTACGATCACAAATGGATGCATTTGAGGTAGATGAATTTCAACTTGATTCATATACCTATCGAACATGAAAAGCTACTAGAATTTGGTTGTTTTTTGGCACAATTGGAAAGATTATGTTGATAGATTGTTGGCATAACACTATTGGTACTTGCAATTTCGCATAACATTTGGTTTTGACTTTTAATATAATGTCGTATGAAATTTGGTATTGAAATCCTTGGAGTAGTTGTTTTCGAATTCATGAATGATGAATGTCATATAACACTTTCTTTATCAACTCTGCAAACTCATATCCTGATATCTTGTAATACCAAACAAGGATATAAGATATCAGATATCAGATTTGATACCCATATTCCTGATATCCATATCTGATACCCATATCTGATATCTGATATCAGGATATGGATACCAAACAGGGGCTTAATATAAGACAGTAGTCCACACACTACACAACCTTTGCCCGAAGGAGAAAGAAGAACAAGGGGAGGATGGCGCCCACACCTAAAATAGCTCCGTCGATGCTTTCCTCTGATTTCGCCAATTTGGCCTCTGAAGCTCAACGTATGCTTCTTTCTGGCGCTGACTGGCTCCATATGGATATCATGGTACGCTTCACCACCCCCCACTCCACCCCACCCCACCCAAACCCCCCATTCCGATTTTGAATTTTCGATTTCCTCTTTTCCCTGCTGTTTTCTAGCAATTTCTGCTCAATTTCTACTGAAATATGCCTATGCGTTGCTTTTGTTTGTTCGATATCATGTATTGTTCGCTAAATTCAATCCCTAGCTTTCTTGCCCCTTTATCATTTTATCGCCGCTTCTTCCTACGATCTTTATCCTTGGGAATCTATAAAAGAATTACTTAACTTACTGCCGTTGGATTTCATGAATTTTGCAAAGTGAATCCAGGATTGAACAAGCTACATATGATATGAGATGAAAACAATAATACAAATCCACCAGCCTAGTCCTGAACGCAAGAGTCCTTCCTTGTTATGCCATAATTCCATTGATGGTCGTTGTCTTCACACACTGGTCAAACATTCTCAAGTTCTGATCCTCGAATTATTAGTCCCATCTTCTTGGAAGCTCTCAGGGAATGCCGCTGGTAATTCCGTGCCAACTCTGCCAAATAATTGATAATTTTGAGGGATCAGGAAAGAAAAGAAGAACTGAGGGACATGTCCCATTGCCCTAGAAACAAACATCCGTATGGGCCCCATCCATATTTGGTTATGCCATGTAGGTTCAGTTGTTTTTCCAAAGATTATCATCTTCTCCTTTATTGGATATTTGGTTATATATATGAAGGACAAGAGGTATAATAAAGATTAAATTGTGCAAATACAAAGAAATGATGCATAGAAAACAGCAAACGATGAACTTCTGTCATTTTTTTATTCTGAAAAAGTCTTAAAGACCTGCTAAGATTATGTTTAAGGTTATGCCTTACCAATTTTTCTCAAAAGAAAGTTTTATCTCCTATTCTCCTCTTTCCAAGAATGCATGGGATTAATAATTGGGCTTTTCTTTCTACTAGTGATGTCTTAGCCCTAAGAAAAAGGAAAATTTTGACATAAAAACACGGAAAACTCCGATCAGGGACAAAAACCTATAAGAAATCTAGTGTCCTGTGTCATAATAATATATTTAAGGCTTAGGCACCACCTTTCTCTTTGTTTGGTATAGTTAAGAGATCATTAGTAATACTTGAAAAGAAATTTCATATATGTTGGCAAAAGGAAATGTGCAAGAGAGTGTCAACCTGTATATAATATATAAAAACCCAACTACTGTGGAGAGTGGAGACTATTGATGTTTCCTTGACAAGCTCAACGTCTAGGAATGTTAATGGTTACAGCTTGGTACTAGACAAGCTTAGCATCTTTGTACACCAAGCTTTCATGAATGGCTGTATAATATAGCTACATTTGCCAATGTTATTATGATAATATGTTTTATATACCCAAAGTTAAAATTGGTAGAACTTTTGGAAAAGATTAGATTTTTCTGTTAATGGGTAAACAATCCAGTATTCCAGTGACATTCACCATTGAGGCTGTTAACAACAGCAAACATTTTTTTCCTTTTCTGTCAGGGGTATATACTGATGGATCATAGTATCTGTCTCATAAAACTAACATTTACCGACAAGTAAAACATCTCTCAACTAAAACTGACAGAAAGAAATCACTTTTTATTTTGGAAATCTTGCAGTGAATACTGTTTTCTTGTTTGTTTACACCTTATTTCATTACAGTATTGTTCATTATAAAAGAAAGCCATGTCCAGAACACCACATTTTAGTCTTTTTAATCAGTGACATGCCCTTTTTTCTGTTTATTTTTCTCCAATGTCTTTTTAATTGTGAAAGATCATTAAATCAGAGCTCATTAAAGACGGCAAGCTCCTAAATTTGTTTCTCGGTTACTAAAGAGTATTTTATAATCAATCTCTTTCATGATGGTTCCTCTATTTTTTTTATAAATTAAATAAAATGCCGCGTCTTTCAGAAGAAAGTGAATTTTTATCCACTTACATTTTATCTACTTTTGCAGGACGGGTACGTCGTCAGTCCTATAATGTAAATGTATCGACTTGTTTGACCTATTTTTTATTCATTACGAGCTTCTTTTTGCCTTACTGAATCACTTCATATTAGCAAGCTGATATGGGATATGGCTCTGGATTCTTATCATAATTCAGAGTAATAATGTGGGATATGGGTGAGGAAAATTATTTTGCCCCACGCTAACTTTTTCTTTTTCTTTTTTCTTATTAATTTTGAAGGCACTTTGTTCCAAACCTTACAATTGGTGCTCCAGTCATTGAGAGTTTAAGAAAGCACACAAAGTAATAAATTATTCCCTGAATTCACGTGATTAGCGCAAGTTCTTGCCCTCTGAAAAGCTTCTTATGCTAACCTATTTATATAGTATTCTGTTTGTTGAATGGTTTCAGAGCATATTTGGATTGTCATCTGATGGTTACTGATCCCTTTGCATATGTTGAGCCACTAAGTAAGGCTGGTGCTTCTGGCTTTACATTTCATGTTGAGACAAACAGAGGTATGATATCACATATTTTGATCATTTGTAATTTGCTTTATCTTTCCTTTTGTACAAATTTATGTTGATAGAATGGCTTGTAATGCAGATGACTGGCAAGAACTTGTCAACCAGATCAAGTCAAAAGGTATGCGACCTGGTGTAGCACTAAAGCCTGCGACACTTGTTGAAGAAGTTTATCCGTTGGTAATCTACTATTTTTCATTAACATTCTTAATTTGTAACTTCCTGTAATATTTTGGCTGTTGATTGGGTGAATTTAGATATTGAAAAGATCTTTGTTTCTCATTGTTTTTGATGTTCTATTTTTCAGCTAGAGGGGGTAAATCCCGTGGAAATGGTTCTTGTTATGACTGTTGAACCTGGATTTGGTGGACAGAAGTTCATGCCAGAAACGATGGAGAAGGTTTGTGATGGTTCTTCTCCAAGTAGATGTCTGCAGACAGGACTTGTAATATGATTACCTTGACTGAACTCTTAAAACCTTTTTTTTTGTATATCTTAGGTGCGATTGTTGAGGAAGAAGTATCCATCCCTTGATATTGAGGTAGTTTTTTCATGAATTGTCATGGAGTGAAATAATTTATATTAAGGAGGAGAAATATATTAAGATGGTATAGAACCGGGGATTGTCCTATGCATTGATGAAGATTCCTGCCAATATGTTGTGCAGGTGGATGGAGGCCTTGGGCCATCAACCATTGATGCAGCAGCTTCAGCAGGCGCCAACTGCATTGTGGCTGGAAGTTCAGTGTTTGGAGCACCTGTGCCAGCTGATGTCATCTCCTTGATGAGAAAACGCGTTGAAGAAGCGAATGCCATCTAACATGGTGTTTATGAGTTATTGAGTGCGGATAATACACCTACTTACTCCATCTATAATCTTTCTAGACATTCTACTTCACAAGAGTGACAAAACCACTTCTCAAGGTTGCTTTGGTTTGGTGCCTAGACTTCCGGTGTTTTGGAAAAATGCTTAAAATAATACCAACATTACATACAATAAGATGATTTCAGAGGACAAAATTAGGAAGTTGCATCACAGATTTGATTGTACCCGGTGGCGCGATGCGCCCTGATGGTAAATATGTTGTGTCATTTCTATGTGCCAGTTTTTGTGTTTAGCTAAAATTTCATGAATTGTGCAACTAGGTACAAATGGTTGCGCAAATGGTGTAATTTTCCTAAAATCTTTGCTGCCTAATTTTTGTTCCCTCGTACAAACATTTTAATGGTAAACTAACTTTTCGGTTTCCCTCCCATCTCCCTCCAAATATAAGATTCGTTTTCCCCTAAAAACTGGTAACTTTCAGGTCTCACATTTTTTGCCGCCCCCTTAAAAAAACTAAAACAAACACAAGAAAAGGAATCAACCAAATTGTTTTAGCCCCGTTTGTTTGTCGAATGCATCTCAACGTGGTCGTCAATGGAGAATAAGCCCTGCGCAGACAAATCGAACACCATTGGCGACCCCCCACACAAAAATCAAGACTTAACATCAGTCAACAGCGATGAAATCGTAACCAGAGTCGATCGTCTTATTGACTCCCTTTCATCCTCACGGACCTCACCCGATAGGCTTGATCACAACTCTGCAGTTTCCAACACCATCGAGGTCTATGCCAATCTTGTACGGCCAGAGATGGAGAGTTACGTCTTTGGATCAATCAAGATAGGCCAGGACTCCTACAAGGATGGAGTCCTCATAGAATCGATGCGCAGGATCGCCAAGTTGACAAACCTACCTGAAGAGTTCTCCAAGGGAGAATGCTCGTTGAGTCAAACCATTTCACTCTTTTAGCGCACGATGGTGTTGATGGAGGAAGAGCTTCGTGGCATTCTAGACGAGTACACCATTGACCCCACGAAGGGGTCTTCGTCTGACCTTCACGATCTATCAAGCAGGCCTCTTGAAGAAGAAGACTTCTCTGGTGTCCCGAGCGAGGCCATATCTCGCATGAGGGTCATAGCCACCGTCATGGCATCTGCTAGGTACGAGATAGAATGTTACCAGGTGTACACTGTCCTTCGTCGCAACGCTTTCAAGGCTGCCATGAAAAGGCAGGGCTTCCAAAAGCTAAGCGTCGAGCAAACACAAAAGATGACTTGGGATTACCATTATCAAGAATGCAGTTTCAAGGCATTGCAACTTGCAAGCCTTTTTTTCTCTTTTCATAAACCTTACATGTTGTGCCCATTTTCTACTCTCATCCTTGGGATTCTGTTTGAAATTTTGACCGATACCTTTTCACATAATCTATAAATGGAGGCAACAACTCAGCTGCAAGACTGGGCTCCTAAAATCAGGCTTGGGCAGGTTGCTGCACCTCTTGGTGTAGATTAGGAAAATGTTAAAAAGAAGTGGTTATTTGCAACTATCCATGTTCCTCCAAGGATGGATGCAAATGCGCCTCAAAGTTTAGGTCAAGAGGTGTTGGTTGCAAGTATGACAACAACAAAACAAAAAGGGTGATGCAAGTGTTGTTGATGTGTTACTTTGATTAAATAAAGGTTAAAGCAAAGTTGTCATGTTGCTTGTAGTCCCTGTAACACCCCTTCTTAATACATTGAAGAGATGTTGCAGCGCCAGCAATTATGCAGACTTTAATGTCTTTGTAACTGCCTTAGGCTTATCGGGACATGCAACCATGCTTCCATAAACAAGATGATAAAATACAAATACTGAACCAGCGAAAGACTTAAATATATAAAATATTCCAAAATAAAGTTACCCAAAAAAAAGGGTCCAAATACAATAACCAAAATAATGAAATAGTATTAGCGGAAATAATATTCAAATAGTAGCAACGGAATGAATACAATAAATCCTATAAATTCTAGAAGTTTGTACCTTAATTCAAAAACACAATAAAATGAAAAACAATGAAATCCTTGATTCCTCGGCGCCTCAAGACCGTTTACTTAAACCTGTGGATCAGCAGCTGAGGTGTAGTATTCAAACCAGGGACCCCAACCGTCCAAATGAGAAAAATAGGACGGTTGGTCTTTTTAGGACTAGCAAGTAGCAGAAAGTAAAATGTTCAAGACTCCGTCTACCACCCATTGACCATAAAAGGCGATTGGTGATTGTAGACTAAAATAAAAAAAATGAGGAATTAATATTTATACGGAACTTGACTCGTTTGATTAAATTGAAATGAAATAACTGGAAGATCCAAAAGGATCGAGTGTTTGAATGGAATGCGGATCCGAAGACCCTAAGGAATCATATTCCGAGTACGAAAAGAATATGATATAATGTCATTGAAAATGGGTCACCTATTAGTAAATAATATAGAATACAACAATAATAATACACTTATAAAAACGTTATCATTTCATTAGGACAAGTGATACTGGTCTCGGTCGCATATACTGGGCGGATGACCTACTACTCATAGGTAGATGTACCCATTCGAAAGATTTGCAATTTCGAAGGGGCATCTCATGAGACGTTTATAGAGCAAGGTATAACCGAACCTTGACCTGACTTTACCATTTTTCATTATTTAATACACACATCACAATAACAACAACAAAAACAACAACAACAACAACAATAATAATAACACACACGGTATGATTACCAATGCACAATTACATCCTAGGTGACCACAAAAGTATAATGTACACTTTCGATCTATAAAGTACACGAAATAATATCACTGACAAGCATGGATATTCAAAACCAATAATATACCATACTTAACTAGCATGAAGGAAACAAAATGAACAAATCATGCTTTTTAGGAAGTTCGAGCATTTAATATAATTTTCTCAAATCATGGGATTAAACTATAATTACCCGAGTTGATCATGCTATGTGAGATTGAGTTGATAAATAGAAACAAACTGAACTAACTTGCATACTTATCACAAACTCATAGCATGAAATTGATAACTGACACAAAAGACAATAATTGCGAAAAAGGCATGAAATTGCAGAAATGCACTCATTGAACCAAACTACTTGCCTTAATCCGACGAAATGCTTATTCGTGGTTGAGAAAACAATTTTATACTGGACCCGAGATTTTATGGAATTTAAATAGGGTATTAGTAGCATTTTTGAAATTACGGAAATGGCACCGTAACTTTTAAAAAGTACAAAACTTACCCTCGCTTTTCCAAAAAGCCAACCCAATTCTGTACCCACTCAATCTCAGGAGTAAAACAGCTGCAAAATGCTCCAATAACACATATGGGTTAATATAACATCGTTTTCTTAATTGAAAATCGATAAACCACGATGAACGGAGCAGATCTTACCCAAACGGGACTCGAAAATGCCCAAGTTTTGAGTCTATGATCCTTTGATATGGTATGAATCTGAAAAAGAATGATTTTGGTGAGATAACAACCCTTGAATTGAAGAAAATAAAGAAAACGAACACGAAACACGTTTTTTCGCACAGCAGAAAAACTGCTCACTAGTCAACTTCGGGGCTGCGATGCGAGTGCCTCAAAGAAGGTATGAGTGAAAGGGATGATGTGTTCGACAGAGGGTACTCAAGGTTTCTGAGGTAGTCAGAGTTGATGGTGTCGGATCATGGTGCTGGTGGTGGCGAAGCCTGAAAGTTGGCTTGTCGTCTTATGGGTGGTTGTGGATCGTGTGGGTGGTGGTCGTTGCCCTTGGGATCGTCGGATTTGTGATCGAGCACAATCGGATCAAATGGTGGACGTGTGTGTTGATGTGTTGTTTGGGGCTGATGAAGAGGATGACTGGGAGAGGAATATGACGTGCGTTTGATATGAATGGGAAGCTGGTAATGTCCTCTAAGATTTAAATTAATTAGATCCCCTAAAGATAGGGATTTTAGGTTGGTAAATTCGGATAAAAGATTAGTTATCATTGTGTTAAAGATAGAATTTTATTAAAGAAAAATCTGTTCCCGTTTCTCGGATTTGGTGGGCTGGCTTCGTGTGCTTCCCGTGAAATCCGAGTGCCGTTAGGAGATGCCACATTTGGGTCAAATTACCATTGAAGCACTGTTCTAAAAATCGCGCCTAGGCGCTAGGCGACCCCCCCTCCGCCTAGAGCTAAATGGCCGTCTAAGCACGCCTAGGCGTTCGCCTTGACCGCCTGGACGCCCCCTAGGCGCTAGGCGGCCCCTCACCACCTAGGATCCGCCTAGCGCTTTTTAGAACACTGCACTGAAGCCAAAAGTGTATATGTTATACACTTGTATATATAAATGTATATATATATATACTATTTACATACATACATAAATAATGTATACAACATATAAACCTAGTTACCCGCTAATTTACCCATAAATAATATATAAATATTATTTGTGAAATATCTAATTTATTTAAATAATTTGAATAAATTAATTTCCCCCATTTCACATTATAAAATGTGAAGTCACTATCTCGCGAATTTTGACACATTAAAATAATAGAAATAAGAACACTTCCGACTTTTATTTAATTAAATTCTAAAATTAAATAAATGAAAATACGCGGGTACTCCCTCCATTCGAATATAAATGACGTTTTGGGGGTTATTTTGTTTAGCAAATTAATTGACGTTTTGGTTTAATTAGTTTTTTATGGACCCACTTTTTGTAATTTTTTGGATTTATTTTGAAATGAAATAATTAATATGTGGTTAAGAGTGTTGCAGTAATAAAGAGAGGTATATAAAGCCTGCGTATTTCAGTACAAACTAAATGCTTCATTTGCTTTTCTTAATTTTGGTGCTTTAGTGTAAAACGTCATTTATAATCAAACGGAGGGAGTATTTCATATCTCCCCAGAAAAAAGAAGTTTCTTCCCGAAACTTAAGCAAAGAACAAATAAGGAAAACTCTCTCTCATATCCTCTTCGGTCTCCCACATCTTCGCCTCAGTTCCATGCTTAGACTAGAGCACCTTCACCAGAGGCACCACCTTGTTCATGAGCTGCTTCTCCCGCCGCTCTAGGATGCGAACTAGTTCCTCCTCATAGGTCCCTGTAGGTCGGACCTCAATGTCTTCATAGCTCAAGACATGAGATGGACTAGACACGTACTTCCAAAGTAAGAAAATGTGGAAGAAGTTTTGTTCCTTCTCCTGGATCATCTAGGTCCTTGTTGTAGTACCCAAGCTCAGCGAATATTGCTTTTTCTCCATAAGTCTCTTCTTTTGGATCATGTCCTTTCCTCATTTTCCTTGACCTAACCTTGCTAATATGAGCAAACCTTGGAGCTTTGACCCTCCCACTAGTGAAATCATCATTAATGGACAAAGGAGGGTTAGAGACCATACCTGAGCTTACCTTTTTGGGCCCGAAACAACGATCTTTGGGCTGAGGGTCAGTCGATATCGTCGATATCGATAGAATGTGGTCGATATCGATCTATGTGGTTGACGTCGATATAGGGTGGTCGACATCGACAGTGAGGACCCCATACTTAAGCTTTTGGCATCGCAGGTGGTCTTCAGGGACACTCGACATTGAGCTGGGTATGTTGATATCGAGCTCTTTGGTCGACATCGACTGAGGACAGTCGATCTCGACCTTCTTTGCAGTAGCGAACTTTGCCGACAAATAATTGCGCAACTTCTCTTCTGCAGATGTGAGCCCATCTTCTTCATAGATTACAAGGGTGAGAAATCCTTGTATTGCTTCCTCACAAGGGATGTACTCCTTGCTCAAGCCGATGTTCTTCACCTCTAGCCTTTTTGTCTCATTCATTGTCGGGTTGAAGCGGAACTCGATGACTTCGTTGCCGATTGTGAACGTAAGGGTGTCATTCCTCACGTTGATGTTGGGGTCAGTGGTTGCTTAGAATGGCCTACCAAGGATGATAGACACAATAGGGTCCTTTGGCATGTCCAACACGATGAAGTCCGTGGGCACAAAGAACTTGCCCACTTTGACAGGGACATCATCCACAATCCCTGTGGGTCTCACGAAGGAGTTGTCCGCCATGTAAAGCTTCATGTCGACGGACTCCAATGGTCCTACTCCCACTTGTTGCCATATTGATAGGGGCATCAAACTTACGCTAGCCCCAAGGTCACATAGGGCTTTGACTTGGTGCTTACCTACCCCTACCGTCACGACAAACTTTCTTGGATTGCCTCTCTTCTCAGGGAACTCAATTGAATGGCCTTCTTCGGCGATCTCAGTGATGGACCTGTTCTTGGCTAGTATGTCCTTCAGGAATCTCATGTAGGCCGGCATCTCGCTAAGGGCTTCCGTGAGTGGTATTGTGGTGTTTAGTCCTTGAAGCACCTTCATGAAGCGTCTAAACTTGGTGTCTGACGGATCCTTCAACGCCTTGGAGGGGAACGAGAGTGTCTTTGTTGGCTTCGGAGCCAAAGTGGTCGATTTGGACTTTCTAGATTGGTCGACATCGACAGAGGGGTCGATATCAACAGGCTTGGTCGACCTCGGAGGAGTCTGGTTCTGATGTCCCTCTGCAGAGACCTCGACATCGACCTTGGGGTCGACATCGAGTGGGTAACTCGATCTCGAGTGGGTCTCTAGTTTTGTGGATGCTGTAGTGGGCCGGTTCGACATCGAGTATATGGTCGACGTCGACAGGGCCCTCGACATCGACTGGGTGGTCGACATCGAATGCTTCTCTAGTGACTTCTCCTTCTTCGCTCCGTGGCTCTTGCAAGTTGCGTCCACTCCCTATATTTACAGCAGTTATGTGTCCGGCTTGCCCCTTTTGGATTTGCTTGTGGTTGCCCTGGGAGCATCCCGAAAGCCGCTAGTTAACACAATTGGGTCTCCACGCTTTTCCTCCAAATATCCATCTCCCCAAATCGGACATTAAGCCCTTGTAATTGTAATTGGTTCTGGATGGCGTTGCTTGATTGTTGATTTTGCGCTTGGTTCCTTCTTAACTCATCAAGTATGAGTTGGACATCATCTTTCCTTGGCTCTCTCTCCGGGTGGCCTGGAGCTCAGTAAGGTGGAGGGTCCTTAGGGTTATATTGGGGCGGTGGATTACCCCAATTTTAATATCCCTGGCGATTGGGATTCCTCATGAATCTATCCTCCTGATGAGTCTCCGCTAGATCTACTTGCTCCGTGTGGGGGCAAGCGCTGGTGATGTGCCTCTCGGAGCCGCATTTGGTGCAGGGTTGGTTGGCGGAGAGGAACTTGACTTGTTTTTGTAGCCTCCTGAGTTGATCCTTCATGAATTGGTCTTTAACGTTGGGATCTATCTCCTTAGAGGGCTCATAAAGTGGCATCGATGTGGCGGGCCTTGAGTCGGAGGCCGCAGGAGTCCTATAGGTGTTGTCAAATTCCACTAACCTCTCTATGGTATCCTAAGCATGTTGCGGTGGAAGTTCAAGATACTCATAGGAGGTGTAGGTGTTTTTAGACTCATCGATGCCACTCGATGTTGACTTCTTTATTGGTAGCTCCGAATTGCTCTCCTTAATATCTCTAGATATAAATTGGTAGCTCCGAATTGCTTTTATTGGTAGCTTCGAATTTCTCTCCTTAATACCCCCATTAAAAATGATACATAGGGTACCAGTTCAAGATACTCATAGGAGGTGTAGGTATTTTTAGGCTTTTGGATATATATTACTCATAGAAGTCGACGTCGAGTACACCACTCGACGTCGACTTTCTGAGGGGTTCCCACCAAATGCAAGGAGAGGAAGGCACTCGACATGGACTGCATTGCACTCGATATAGAGTAGATCACTTGACATTGACCATATGAGAGCCACCTCGACTTCGACCATCTCCTAAACGGTAAGAGTTGCTGTCGTCGTTGAGTGAAACCACTCGATGTCGACTGCTGGCACTCGATATCGACTGCAACAACAGAGCACCTATTTCGAGATTTTGCACATTATTCTAGTAAGTTTCTTCCTATACCCTTGTTTTTATACAGTGTGGACACTGTAATATTTAAGCATGGAGTGGGGGAAAGGCTTACTTATGTTTATTTATGATTATCTCTTGATTTGCTCCATATATGGTACTTTGGATATATATTATTTATCTATATGCTACATGTTATTGTCCAAAGATTATTTTTATCACCCCCATTAAAAATTTTTTGGATTAGTGTCATGGAAGTTGTAACATAACTCGTAGATGCAAAAATAGATTCGTTAGAGATATAGCAATTAAATTACCTAGCAAAGGGAAGTCTCAATGAAGTGCGATTTTTAGGAAAACCATGAAAGGAGTGGAATTCGAAGTTTTTTTGACATATGCTTGATAAGAGGACGAAGGACTTTATTTTCCATTTATACATTATTTACCTTAACCATTACCCATGCTTATTGCCTTTACTTCATATTCTAAGCCATATGTGCTTAATGTCATATTTGCTCCACAAGTTGTGAAGTTTCTATGAAGTGGATGGCAACAACTATTTATACGGAAAATTAATGAGAGAAAAGAAAATCCGGTCACCTAGGAGTTAGGTGAATCGACCCTGCTTGCGGAGGATAAAATTCACGCGAGATGGGACAACCAGGTGAGGAGTCCGAAGCGTTAAGTATCCGAGGTCATTCATGACACCCATGTTTGTGACTCGCGAGAAGGCACCGTTAAGGTTAGAGAGGTAAAAGCAATATAAATGAAAAAAACAAAGATCATTATGAGGAAGAGGAATGTGGAAATCACACAGGAGAAAGTGCATTAAAGAAAGAAGTTTGAAAATTTCTCCCCGGATTAAGAACCATATTGCCAAATATAGCCCACCACTATACCTTTTACCTACTCTTCACCATTGCGCATAAAAGTCCTCTTGATTATTAATGCTATGTTACAAAATGTGTTTTTGCATAACCCTCCTTTTGTGTGAGATGTTGCTTTCATTCACATGCACGAATTTGAAAGCATTAGTACCTTTGCGAGGATGGTAATTGATTGCAGGGTTATATGAGAATAGATCTACGATGTTGAGAGTTTAGTCCTTCCCCTGAATGACCATTAAGAGTATTGCTTGAGAACAAGCAAGCTTAAGTATGGGGTGTTGATGTGCGCCTATTTTGCCATGTTTTGTACTTACTTTTACTCCGATTTTTATGCATATTTTATACTTTTGGGTTGGGGAAGTACGTAATTTGTGTAGTTATGCTTAATTTTGCAAAATATGGAGTCTACACAAAGTTTGGTGTGATTTTCAGGCATTTACAGCTGATTTGGAGGAGTTTGGACGCACTTTGGAGCTTAAAGAAAAACCATGAAAACATTGGAGTAGCTAAGGAAGAGCGCATGATGGTATGGCTGGAGAAAACCCAACTTTTCGCCATTCCTCATTTTGAATCAAGTTCTGTTGCCTTCCTAAGAGTTGTAGTTCTCAAAAAGAGCTTTCCAACGCATATTCATATGCATCAATCAGATGAACGAGGACTCGGGAAAGTGCGTTTCAAGACGAAGCAGAATGTTGAAAGCTGCCAGATGCACTCGATGTCGAGTACACCACTTGACGTCGACCCAAAAATTCGGAAAACTACAAAGCCGAGTTGAGAAGTCCTAGATAGGAGGTAAGGTTAAACATTGGGTAGGATAAATTGTTGGAGCTACAAAAATAGGCTATAAGGCTCAAAGTGGTTTCAAAGCAAGGTAAACATACAAAAGGTAGGTAAAAGAGGATAAAAAGTGGCTAATAAAGAGTGCCTCTATCATTTGATCAAATTATGCAATGACTAATTTATCTTATAATTGTTTCAACACTTAGATATACACCGCAATATCAAGAGGTAATGCATAAGGAGAGTAATACACACATCAAAAAGAAGGGTAAGATATATGAAGATCAATTCCCTATAGGCCAAGTGAACTCACTAGGACATGTTGGATTCTAGTTACCTAGATCCTAAAGTCATACATGTTCAATTTCATATGCAAGTCGAATTTTACATCAAAAACACTTTTAAGAAGACTTAGGCTAAACCATCCAAACTATGTCTTAGGATATTACATGATCAAGCTCAATTATTAGGTTTCATCATAGGACATCTAAGTTAGGGATATAACTAAAAAAAATAAACATGCATTTTTTTTCTTCATTTTCGACATTTTTTTAATTTTTTTTTATAGAATTGATAAAAATAAAAATGAAAATGCTAAATATGCAAACTTGACAAAAATGCAAAATATGCAAAATAACACCACCAAAATCAATCCTCAAACCATAAGCATAAAGTAAGTCGTTACCCCTACCCCATACTTAAAAATTACTTTGACCTCAAAATATAAGCTAAAAAATAAGAGATGTGTGTAAACGAAGACTTACACGATAGGATTGGAGCTGATTTGGAAGCGAAAATAGGTGCTTGTCGTTTGTTGCCCAGTGGTCGACATCGACTAGGGTATGGTCGAAATCGATAGCAACCTTGCCCAAATAGTTGAAGTCGATGTGGCTCTACATGGATGGTCGGCGTCGATTGATCAGGTCAATATCGACTGTAATCTATGTTCCTCTACAATTCTAGAGTTGTCGAGATCGACTGAATGTAGTCGATGTCGAGCACTACTCCTTCTCTCCTGGCCAGGCCTTGGTTGATGTCGACTAATCAGGTCGATATCGACGGGCCTTTAGAACTCTGACTTCTTGCATGGTTCATCATTCATTATACTTGGCACCTGAAACTTATTAAGTAATGCAGACCAAAAACTCCAAAATCCAAGTTATGCATAATTATTATTAACTAACTAACAATAAAATAAAAAGAAATAAAATAGTGGGTCTCCTCCCGTAAGAGCTAAATTTTAAGTCTCTAGCTTGATCTACTACTTTTAAGCCTCAGCCTAGCACATCTTTGTCAGGAGGTATAGGTGGGTCTGGTGGTTTCTTCGGTGGTGGGAAGGGTGGAATGTCATCTAAGGGAATCATATGGCGGAGATGTTTAAATCTCCCCGACTGAACACTCCATGCATCCACCCATTCATGTTCCTGGTCCCCAGCTGGCCCGCATAAAGGACGACATATAGAAACTTCACATACCTCATCCCCTAATCTCTTTCGCTTCATAGGTTGACTTGTTTGCACATCTCCACCACAATAAAACGGTGGAGTGGGAAGATATACTTCCATCTCATCTTGCGGAGCTTCATGCCACTTTGCGAGGACTCCATACTTGAACACGCACATCAGTTGCTCAAAATCGTCGGGCATAGCCTTCACCTTGTAAGGTAAAAGCGACCTTGAAACACCATGGGAAATGACGTCTGACTTCTTCTTTGGTAGCTCTTCTTCTTCTTGGGGTCCTTCAAACTGTTCTTCAAATATAGATAGAAAAGTTAGAATCGAGAATGGGGATAGACATATCTGGGTTTCTATAGGGTAGTCGACATCGACCAAAGAGTAGTTGATGTCGACCTCATCCTCTTCTCTGGACGGCTTCTGTTTTAGACCCTGTGTCTTGACATCGACTGAGGGGCAGTCGACGTTGAAAGGAGAAAGTGCATTAAAGAAAGAAAGTTTGAAAGTTTCTCCCCGGATTAAGCATCACATTGCCAAATAAATCCCACCACTATATCTTTTACCTTCACTTCACCATGCGCTTAAAAGTCCTCTTGATTATTGATGCTATGTTACAAATTGTTTTTGCATAACCCTCGTTTAATGTGAGATGTTGCTTTTCATTCACAGGCACGAATTTGAAAGAAATAGTACCTTTGCGAGGATGGTAATTGATTGTAGGGTTATAAAAGAATGGATCTATGATGTTGAGAGTTTAGTCCTTCCCCTGTATGACAATTAAAAGTATTGCTTAGGGACAAGCAAGCTTAATTATGGAGTGTTTGATGTGCGCCTATTTTACCATGTTGCGTGCTTACATTTATTCCATTTCTTATGCATATTTTATACTTTTGGGTTGGGAAAGTAGTGAATTTGTGTAGTTTGTATTTATTTGCAAGATATAGAGGTCTACACAAGTTTTGGTTTAATTTCGCATGATTTGGAACGTTTTAGAGAAAAGACAAGACACTGGAAGATCACTCAATTTCGAGCAGAGTAATCGATCTCGACCTAAGTCCTCGACTTTGACTGAAGTACCCGATGTCGACTGAAGAAAAGTGCCAAAACAGAAACTAAGGCAAGAAGAGCAATGTCGACCGAGCCCAACCCATGTCGACCGATCAAGAGCACTCGATGTCGACTGGTTCAATCGACATCGACTGGAGCAACAAATGTGTGACAGACGCGTAATGGGCCGAATCTTTGGAGGATCGCTTAGCCACGTCATTTACTCACCATCTTCCAAAGATATTTTTATCCTTATGGGTATATTCCAATTTACCCTAGGGAATATTATTTTAGATATATTCAATGTCTAGTAGGATTTATATTTAGATAGAATATTTAATTTACTAAGTTGATTAGAATTAGAATTTCTTTCCTTGACTAGAAAGGATTAGGAGTCTATAAATAAAGCCCTAGGGCCTGAGTTTTAATAATCCAGAAACACAAGCAATTGTGTGCCCACAAAAAAGAGAGTTAGTCAAGATAGGAGAGAGAGAAGACGGTGTTGTTTGGTTGTGTACTTTTGAAGGTGTAGTTTTTATGCAAAGCTTTGATTTTTATGTTTATTATGTGTTCAAGCAATTTATGTTTTATGTTTATTTCGTAGTTGTTATTTATTTTGAGTTTATTTATGTTTTAGTTATGTTTAAATCTATATATTCAATTCATGCATCATGTTTGAGTTTATTTGTTATTTAAAATACAAAATTCGAAAAAAAATAGAAAATGTCAAAAATAAAATGAAAAAAAAGTCTTGCATTGCATATATATGTGTTATTAAAGATACCCATCTAGTTTGAGTTTGTCCTCTCTATTATATTCTAGCTAACGACGTTCGCCCGCCATCAGTGAGCTACTCAAGAAAGGAGGTGGTCTTTGACTTTGATGACAAATGTAGGAAGGCCTTCAATGAGCTAAAGAGTCACCTGACAAGCGCCCCTATCATTCAAGCACCCAGGTGGTCTCAACCTTTTGAGATCATGTGTGATGCTAGTGACTATGCAGTGGGTGCAGTATTGGGACAAAAAGAAGGAAAGAGTTCTCATGTCATCTACTATGCATCCATGACGCTGAATGGAGCACAGAGGAACTACTATACCACAGAGAAAGATCTTCTGGTCGTGGTCTTTACGCTGGAAAAGTTTCGCTCCTATTTCCTAGAAGCTAAGGTAATTGTCTTTAATGACCATGCTGATCTTTGTTACTTGTTAAGTAAGAAGGAAGCAAAACCAAGATTGATTCGATGGATCTTGCTCCTGAGCGAGTTTGATATCGAAATCAAAGATAAGAAAGGTGCAGAGAACCTAGTGGCAGACCACCTCAATAGACTTGTTCAAGGAGAGGCCAAGCCAGATGATCAAGTGCCAATCCATGGTGAATTCCCAGACGACACATTGTTCTCCTTATTTAGCCAGACCAGGCCGCATCAGCTAACAGATGTCATGGCCGCCGCACAAAGGCAACGGCCACTTGCTAGCAGTGGCCTTACTACAGACATTGAAGAGGAGGGGGACCCCAATGCTTTTGCATTGCTAATGGGTGTCCATACTCCTCGCCCTTGGTTTGCCAATTTGGCGAACGTCATAGTCACTGGAGCATTTCCACCAAACTTCACAAAAGCCCAGAAGGACAAGGTATGTCATGATTCTCACTTCTATGTTTGGGATGACCCCTATCTATGGAAACATTATGTAGATCAAGTAATAAGAAGATGTCTGCCCGACAATGAGGTACAATCTTTACTTTTTGTCATACACATGAATATGGAGGCCACTTTGGTCCTTAAAAGACTGTTAGAAAAGTTTTAGAAGCAGGTTTCTTTTGGCCTCATTTATTTATAGATGCTTATGCTTTTTACAAGTCTTGTGATAGATGTCAAAGGATTGGGAACATATCTGCTAGAAATGAAATGCCACAAACTAAGATCATATTTTGTGAAATTTTTTATGTTTGGGGTATTGATTTTATGGGTCCTTTCCCTAGTTCTTTTAGAAATATCTATATTTTGCTTGCGGTGGACTATGTCTCCAAGTGGGTGGAGGCAAAAGCCACCAGAACTGATGATGCTAGAGTAGTTGCAGATTTTCTGAAAGACACAATGTTTGCAAGATTTGGGGTGCCAAAGGCTTTGATTAGTGATAAGGGACACATTTCTAGAATAGGACTGTGAGTGCTCTATTAAAGAAATATCATGTCACACAGAGAGTGTCTACAACATACCATCGCCAGACCAATGGTCAAGCAAAGATATCTAATCGGGAAATTAAGACCATTATGGAGAAGACAGTGGCACCTAACATGAAGGATTGGAGTTTAAGATGGAATGATGCTTTATAGGCTTAGCGGACAGCCTATAAAACTCCCATTGGGATGTCACCTTATCGATTGGTCTATGGAAAAGCATGCCACCTCCCCGTGGAACTTCAACCGAAAACATACTGGGCTGTAAAGAATTGCAACATGAAAATAAATGAAGTTGGTGAGTTCAGGAAGCTTCAATTGCAAGAGATAGAGGAAGTGCGCTTGGATGCCTATGAAAAGTCATTAATTTACAAGGAGAAGACAAGATCATGGCACGACAAGCATATTCTGTGGAAGGAGCTCAAGATAGGAGATAAGGTTCTCCTATATCAATCGCGCTTAAAACTCTTTCCTAGAAAGCTCAGATCAAGATAGGAAGGACCCTACATGATTTCAAGGATTTTCCCTCATGGAGCCATTGAACTCTATGACCCTAAATCTCACGATCTCTTTAAGGTCAACGGTCATAGAGTGAAGCATTACTTTGAGAATTTCCCACAAAATAATGAAGAAGAGTTGGTGTTTGCTGAGCCAACCAATTAGGCCAATTGAGGGCCAATATGTTGAGCCAGTGACGTAAAACAAAGACGCTGCTCGGAAGGCAACCCGAGGTAAGTTTTCTTTCCATTTAGTTAATTTTCATTGTCAATTTGTTTGGTTTTTATTTTCTTGCATCTGTTATTGTTTTGGGTTAGAGGAACTAAAAATGTAGGTATTCCACAAAGAGGGCATCGAGAAATGAAAAAGGATTTGAAATAACAGATTCAGCAATCGCCGCTACTGTGCAGCGGCCATGACACTCATCTCGCAGCAACATCTGTTGCTGCAGCCGCCGCTATTGTGCAGCGGCTGCGTCATAGGCCCCAGCCCGACCCTTTCGTTTCACTTTTAACACATCATCCGACCCTTTCTCTCTTTCTAACCCTACATGTCGGCCCTCTAACCCTACCACTCCATTCTCATCTTCAACCTCTAGCCATTCCATCACCCTCTCCAAATTCCATTCCCACCACCATTTTTTTTTTTCAAATCTTTTCTCCATTCTCCATCCTCCCAACCAAACAACCCTTAAACTTCATTTTGTTTTGGCCATTCCCCTAAAACCAACCATCAAACCCTCATTAGACTTCTTTTGGCCTCGATCCTTCAAGATCGACCCAACCTCTGTGCCCCAACCAACCATCCTGCTGGGATGCAAAGAAAGAAGACGGACTGCAAGCAGCGACTGTGGCATCATGCAACGGCTGCCGCCGACCCAACCTCTGTGCCCCAGTCTCATTTCAACAGGTAGCGACCGCGGCATATTGCAGTGGCCGCTGCAAGTTTGCCCACTGCATCTCTGTAGCCAGCAGAAGCCGCGACCGCCGCATCTGTCCCATGGCTGCCACAGATGTCCTCGCCGCCAGGTTCTACTCTTTCTCGTATTAGTGCTTTGGTGTTTTTGGTGTTGTGTGTTTGGTGCTATTTTGGTGTTTGGTTGTGATTTTGGTGGAGGAATTGTTCATTGTTGGAAATTTGGTTGAGATGGTGAGATAATTGAGGAATCTGTCTAGTAGTCATAGAGTAGTATGGGAAGGATTTACAAAGAAGAAGTTCGTGCAGACGAAATTCTTCAATGTAGGAATGTTGCACACTTTGGGGATATTTGAGTGCACCCAGCAGATTCTGACACACAGGGGCTTGTGCAACTTTGTTCATCTGAGTTCCCCCACGTATCCTAAGCTGGTTATTGAGTTTCTGTCGACCCTGGCTATGTCTGACGATGACTTTATCACGTTCCATCTGCTTGATCATAAGTATCCCCTCACATTTGTTGAGTTGATGGAGACTTTTGGTATTACTGAGTTGCCCACCGAGGATTGGGAGGAGCAGGGGAATGATCAGTTGACACATGATTTCTGGTACGAGGCCATATGAGAGGTGTTTGATGGACACCGAGGAGAATACAACTACAAGTTTATCCATCCATGCCTACTTTTGATTCACAAATATCTGGCCATTGCTTTTATTGGTCAAGGTGAGGTGAATAAGACAGCACTTGCTGACCTTTCATGGCTCTAGTGTATTTCTCCGAAGACTGCTGTGATTCGAGATTGGGTTGATCTATCACATGGTGGAGAGCCCATGTGTAGAGGGTTCTCCTACACAGAGGAGCAGCTGAAGAGAGCTTATTTGCTGGAGGGATATATTGCCTCCGGTTACATATGGAAGGCGCATCACCAGGGGGTCCACCGATTGAGACTACCTAGAGATCTCCCTTATGGTCCGAAAGTTGCTACCTTCTACATAGAAGGCGATGAGGAGGATGCTTCTGATGATGAAGAGGATGATGATGATGATGAGGAGGAGGAGGACGAGGACACACCGACTGAGCAGGCTTACTCCACTAATCACCCTATGCCAGATTATCAGAGTGGGGGTAGCCAGTTTTTCCTTTTGTTGTGTGAATTACTCTTTTGATGTATTTATCCTCTGAGTGTTGACATGGTTATCATTATTGAGACCGATTGAAATACATGATCATTGCTTATGAGTTTTAAATTATAGAGGCACCTTTTTAGCCATTTTTATCCTCTCTTACCTACCCTACGTTATCTCTGCTTGAAGCCAGAACATTAGCCTGAGCCTTTATGTTATAAGCTCCGCAAAATTATTTTCTAACCAAATTGAGCCTGACCCCCATTCGAGAATTAAGAGTTAGAGTTGGTTGGAATGATGATTTGTGGAAAGGATAAGCTTGTGTTTGGATTTGAGTGAGAGGAATTTTGAGTTTATTGAGTTATGGGTTGGTTTCATATTTTTATCTTGCTATGCACATTATGTAAAAGGATTGTTAGTTCACAATATAAATGCACTAGTGTTTTTATTTATTTTATTATTTTTAGATATAAAAAAATTAGAAAATCGAAAAAGAAGAAAAAATAAAGAAAAAAAAGAGAAAAAGAAGAAGTTTATGATATGAATAAAAGTGCATGAGCCAATTATTCCTTAGTATTCTTTTATTTATGCAACATGGTTGTATTTGAGAGGTATTTTTGGTTTGAAAGAAAGGGTTGAGTTTCTTTATAGAGATGACGAGTTTGGTTGCTTACATTGAAGAGTTATGGTTTGGCTGAGTTGTGTTGGAAATTTAGGAATTTTGATTCCCGAATTTTATCGAGCACCACATTGCCAAATAATTCCATACCTTGTATTTTCTACCAAGCCCCATTACAACCCCGCCGAATGAAGTCTTCTTTGAAGATTTCCATTGAGCGAAAGCCCACTTGATGTTGCTTGTTTGCTTTGATGTATCCGGTGGAGATATTTGTATATAAGTGTCAATGCTTAAGATCGATGTTTGCATACAGAATTGAGTAGAGAGTTGAGCTTAAAAACCTAAACACATGAGAGCGAGAGAAACACATTGTCTCCCTATGAGGTTGGATGAAGAGGCATGCGGGTGACTTGATCACTCAAATACATGCTAGGATGTTTGTTTGCCTTATTTATGTTTGCACTTGCTATGATGTTGCTTTTTTATAGGGTTGAGACATGAAGGGATTTTCTTGTGAGGTATGTGATTCATGTTTATTCTATCATTGCTTGAGGACAGGTAAAAGCTCAAGTGTGGGGGTATTTGATAATGCATATTTTAGATAGGTATTATAGGCATTTTTAGGCTAGTTAGGATGCATTTGGTGCATGTTTGGAGTTAAATTGCATTCTATGATTATTTTGGAAAAGGTCGAATTCTGCGCAAATTTGTGATCTATTTTGCAGGATTAGCAATTCAAACATTAGAAGAGGATGCAATGATCATGGAGTCGAAATTACAAAGTGAAAGATTGAAGAAAGAAGAGAAGAAGTGAAGCTGGAATCTAATGCAGCAGGCTAGGAAGAAGTCGCGGCATTCAGATGATACGGCCACGACTACTGTGCAGCGGCCGCCACAAGCTCCCAACCAAAAGAATCTGAAAACCGCCAAGCATCGACCGCGACATCTGTCCCGCGACCGCTGCATTGGTCGACAGAAGACCCGAAATGATCCATTTTATTATAAACCTAATTTTTATTAGTTTTTACCGACTTTTAGTTTTAAGTACGTGGGAATAACCCTAGTTCGAGAATCTATCTATCTACTATTCTATTCACCGTTCAACAGACAATTAGAGATTGAGCAATGTTTTCCATGAGGAAATAAGCTCCCTTTGTTCTATCTACAATTTGAAGTTTATTTGGATTGAGTTGTGAGTTTCTGAATCTCGTTCCTTATTTCCTATATTGTATGTTTCGACTTCCTTGCACTTAATTCTTGATTGTTTTATTCTATCTTGTTTGGCCAACTTGTTAGATTCAATTCAATTGCTAAGGTTTTGTAGATTCCTAGTTGCGAACCTTAACCCAAGTAGAAAACTTATCCCTTTAGGGCTGATTGAACTAATTGGATGGGTAGGAAGTTGGATCTGTTGTTAAATCCCTCTTTAGGGGACTGCAAGTACCTTGGTTAATCTCTGAACTTAAAGCTATTGATTGGGTTAAATCCCTCTTTAAGGACTGCTCATGAGATAAGGGTTTCTAGGGCTAATTGAAATAGTAACTATATTAGGTCGGGACAAGGACATTCATAGGAAGCCTAAAAGGACGAGAGGAAGTTACAACGATCAACTTAACCAAATAGAGTGGATAATTATAGGTAGGACTACTTCTCCATATTGTCTAAATCAAGTCTATTTATTATTGCTTTTATTCTTCCACTTTGATAAAAGGCGGATGTTTTGCACTCTAAACCCAAAAAAGCCCTTTGGTTACTGAATTGGCAATTGAATAACACTCAAATAGCAAATTTCCTTGTGGGATCGACCTCGTGCTTAGTCACTATACTAGTTTATAAGTTTGAGTTTTGTTTGACAGGATCAACGACAGGTTTTCCTCCCGTCAACTGCTTTGTTTATGTGTTCGATGATGTGCGCTTATTTGACCATATTTCATTCTTACATTTATTCCATTTCTTATGTATATTTTATACTTTTGGGTTGGGAAAGTAGTGAATTTGTGCAGTTTATGTTTAGTCGACATCGACTTCTCTGTTTGTTTTGCAGGCTTTGCAGATCCAAAGAAGAACACTAGAAATCGACAGCCCCTGTCGATATCGACCAAACCAGTCGATATCGAGGCTTCTGGTCGACGTACACAAGAACCTTCGCAAGACTATTCAAGAACCGCTGACTCGCCTCCTCGAGGATTGATCCTAATTCCCTACTACTGCATCGGGAGGGAGTCTTGAAATTTATTTGCTAGGGAAGGAATTGGTTTGATTTACATATTTTATTTATATATTTAGATTCTCCTCTTAACACTCGCCCAAGAGGGTGAAAAATCCTTGTTCTGGTCTAGGCTCGAAGACCACATTCAAGGTATCGAGATCCCTTCCATTATGAAGGGGGTTTATATGAGATTCAATGCTCCTTTGAAAAATGGGGGGTGTACCCCCTAATCCGATGAGATTTCAGAAACTGTTAACCTTTAAAGACCAATGTCATCTGCTTGACATTCTAACGACCGAAAATGGTTTCAATTGGAGAAAAAACAGAATAGATGTGAACAATATCTATGAGAAATTAGATAGGACTCTGATTCAAGACTAAATCCTACAATGGTACCCCCAAATGAAATGGCATAATCAACCCGTAAATCACTAACGAGGACAATGGCATGATTAAGACCAATCACTAACCAAGAAATCAAAAATGGTGTTTTCTCCATTGGAAAAAAACGAATCTCTAGGTCCGGATGGAATGATAATCGAATTTTACCAGCACTACCGAGATCTTGTGGGACCATCAATTATAAAAGCTATCAAATGCTTCTTCCATTCTAGACGGATGCTCAAAACAATAAACCAAACGTTTATGACCCTAGTTCCAAAATGTGATGACTAAAAAACAACAAATAACTATAGATCAATCAGTCTCTGCACGATAATTTATAAGACCATTGCGAAAATACTGGCAGATAGAATAAAACCCTTGTTGAACAAAACTATCCACCCATTGCAATGAGCTTTTATAACTGATAGAGCAATTCAAGACAATGGGCTAATCGCTCACGAAATTTTTCATACCTTTCGAAACAGGAAAGGTCGAGATGGATGGATTGCAATTAAATTAGACATGGAGAAATCCTATGGCAAAGTGGACTGGGAGTTTCTCATTGCAACTATGGAAAGGTTTGGCTTCTGCAAAAAATTCTGTGACTAGATTAAAAAAATGCATCTAAACTATCTCATTCTCTGTTCTCGTAAATGACAAGCCGACTAAAACGTTATGCCTCCTTAGAGGCCCGAGACAAGGTAACACAATATCCCCGTACCTATTCATCATAGGTACAGAAATTCTAGCCAAGAGACTCCAACATCAATGTGACCAAATTAGAAACTCTATTGGATTTAAGATGTCTAGAAATGGTGTTCATGTTCCATTTTTCTCTTTTGCCGAAGACATCATGATATTTGAAAAAGCGACACTGGCAGCATGTTCAACAGTGAAAAAGATATCGAACGAGTATTGTGAGATCTCCGGCTAAAAAATAAAATTTAAAAAATCAGCTTTCCAGGATACTAAAGGGATCTCAAATGAGCAAAAACAACAAATTCAATATTGCATGCAAATTCAAATCAAATATCTCTAGAAAAATACCTTGGCTGTCCTATCATAAATGACAGAGTAACTAGGGAGACATTTGGAGAGGTTTTGGGGAAAACAAAGAACCAACTAACAAAATGAAGAGCGAATGAACTATCCCAACAAGGAAGAGTGATTTTAGTCAAAGCGAATTTAGCTGCCAAACCGAATTATTTGATACAAAATTTCATGCTTCCTACAAGTATACATTATGAGCTTGACCAAATTAACATATGTTTTTTCTATAATAAGGAATCGACTTATAAGCCTTTAATTGGTTGGGACAAAGTGTGCAGACCTAAAAATGAAGGCGGATGTGACATAAACAAAACAAAAGATATGAACAAGACCCTTTAAATGAAATGATTGTGGAAGATTCTAGCTGAGCCTCAGATTGGATGGGTGAAATTTATTAGAGAAAAATATATGAAAGATGGCAATACTTGGGATTACAAAAAGAAGAAAAACACTTCATGACAATGGGCTAAATTGATGGAATTAAAAGGTGAATCCTACCAATGGCATATGACAAATTGGTAACGGAAAAACGATTAAATTTTGGAAGGATAAATGGATATATAATGAGAATCGCCTTCAAGAAATCCGACTACGAAACCAAATAGAAGAGTCTGAAATAATTGACGAGTATATAAAACCAGACAAAACATGCAATGAAGAAAGATTAAAACAAAACCTCCCGATGAATGTTGTGGACGAGATCTTTAGAATCCATATCCTTACAACCAAGATTGAAGATAGATTATATTGGAAAACCATCAGAATTGGCTGGTTTTCTATGTCTAGTGTGTTAGACCACATCACAAAAACAAGAAATAGCTATGACTCATTAGAGTGGATATGGAAGATTGATCGCCCACCGAAAATTAAAACCTTCCTATGGAAAAATATCCTCAATGGAACCCCAACAAAAATCAGACTTAGGAACAAAGGAATCGATGTATCTCTAGGCTACCCCCTCTGCAACCATTGTGAAGAAGACGCTACACACCTATTCACGACATGTCAAACATCTCTTACACTAATCAGAAGAATGGACAAGCAGCTTGAAAGAATAATATGAAACACTGACAAAACTAACAAGACCTACAAGATGATAATCATTGAAAACTTTTATCAACTATCAGCTACTCCGAAATTGATATTAGCGTTTTCCTTATGGGGGTTTGGTCTATTAGGAATAAAATCCTTTTCGAAAATTATGATGTTAAAAAGGAACAATGGATAAAGATCATTACACATTATAGATTATCTTGGAAAAAAGCTCAAGAAGAGGATCTAGAGAATGACAAGTTCACAACTATACATCATTAACCTCAAAACAGATTGAGACGCCGGAAAAAAATTAAATGGAACAAACCGTTCGAGGGATTTATGAAGCTAAATTTTGATGGAGCCAAGATCACTTCTAGGCAAGCAGTTGATGGCTTTGTTATCCATGATAGTCGTGATATAGTGGTGTCCTTCGGTGCGCAAGGATTTGGAAGCGCTTCTTCGATCCAAGTTAAGTGTCTCGGTCTTCATGCCGACCTTTTGATAGTTGTGAAGATGGGCTTTTCTCGCCTCGTGGTGGAAGGAGAATGTCTGACCGTCATTAATGCCCTCCAAGGGATCGGTACTTGCCCGTGGACTATTGAGATAATGACCCTCTGCAAAGCGTTCAAGGTTATCACTTTTTCCCACACTTAGCGGGAAGGCAACTAGGTTGCAGACAAATTGGCGCACATTGGTTTGCTCTCTTCCTTCACTGTTAAGCGGTGCCCTGCTGAGAGTGAAGATCTCGTCCGTAAAAACGCTATTGGGCAATGGTTCGACCGAGGTTGACCATCCCAAATTTTCACCTTGTATCAAAAAAATCACCCAAAAATTAAAAATCAACAACAATCAAACTTACATCGATTTTTGTGAGATTTCCTTTCCGTTGCTCTCACTTCCTCTTGAGCTTCGCTTCATTTGAGGCCATCAGAAGATTAGGGTCTCGACAAAGCGTCTCATCAACCATAGACTTGTATAGGTCTCAGTTCAAATACTGCAAAGTGAGAAGCAGGTGTATAGGTTTGTGATTACGAGCCATTTATTTGCATTACAGCATTAGGGTGGCCCCATCCTTACACCTTGATGGATTTTATCTCACACCCATACACTGTATAAGATAGGATCAGAAGGGTTAAAGGAGAAGGGGAACCCATGGATTCTAGACTTGCTAGTGCTCTTATAATTAAAGGGATTGGTAGTGAAAAAGAAAATGTGTGCTAATTTTGCATCTGGTTCCCATAAATTTGGTAATTTTAGTGCAGATCCAAACATCCAAAACCCAAGCTCACCAAAACCAAATCTGTAGTACCAAAACCAAATCTATAGCACCAAAACGTCAGTATAATAATCCAAAAGCACATCTTGTACACATTCGTAATGGGTTGAGTACTTGAGTTATTGTGAAAGTTTAAGATTTCTCAAAGGCAAATGGAAGTGTCATATCTGCTGCTGTATTTTTTTTTCCTTTATGCTCTTCCATTTTGAGCAAACGTCAATGGGACACAATATCTCATAACAGTTTTACATGGAAAAAAAAATCAGGTCACAAGATTAATGAGAATGCATGTAGTTTACTCTTTTCCCTGATAACCATCAGAGTTATCTGTGTCAGCTGCATGAATATTGCAGATACACCTGCCTTCAGCAACTCATGTTCGCATGGACACTGGAAACCAAAATATGTTACATAGCTTGATTTCAGGGGGGAATATACTTGTTTTCTGACCATGGCGCCTACTTTCCTCAAATTAGATTCAATACCTCATACCCTCCTCCTCACAGTTTCCTCATCCTGAGCATATTTTCTGTTCTTCTTTACACATAAAACCCGGAGCATATGACTTTCTAGCATCATTAGCTGGCAAGACGGCTCAATTGATGAAATCTTTCCTTCACTTGCTATGCTCCTTTGTTCTGATTCAGAAGTTCCTATATATAGTCCACCTATATTAGAGACCAACCGACCCCTTTGGGAATCACATGGGAGGTCTAAAGGAGCATACCTGGGTCCAACTGCTGTGGCTGCAAATCTAAAGTGTTGTTACAGCATCTGGAAACAAACATGTAATTCAAAAGCCATTCAGAAAGTGCCTTTAGATTCACCCGAACAAACCCATCAAACATTTTAAAATTAATAGCAGAAGGGGAAAACACGATATAAACATACTCCTTTTCACTTGCTCTACTTCCCGAGTAGTCGGATAATCCAACGAATGATGATGTGTCATTGTCGTTTTGTTGGATTATCCTGTCTAGAATGTCATTTGTATTCTTCTTGGATAACTTGACATGTGTTTCACACAATGGCTTCAGAGTTCCTGATAATATGCCTTCAGGCCCCGCACATATTTCTTTCTCATGGCTGGCTTTTACCTTGATATTATTCTCATGGGCCTTTCTATGTGCTGAACGCTGGTTAGTAGGGAGATCTTTATCTCCTTGCTTTGCTGAACCTTCAGTAGAGTCAGAAGACTGAACACAGGTGTCAATCTCTTGGTGTGACCCTTCCCTGTTTGTCATACATCCACTTTCAGGGAAGGAAGAAAAGTCTTGACCAAATGCAGATCTTTTGAATGATGTATCCATGGGGCATTTACTTTCGACCGAAGAATCATCCTTGCATCCGCCAAAAGACATGTGAGAGTCAAAATGGAAATCTGAGGCAGAAAGTAGACCATATATGTCCTCCCCCACAGGTTTGCAGAGGCCAGACAGATGATCTTTGTCAGAGCTATGGTATGTAGAACCAAAATCTGTATGCTGAGCCAAATGGATGCTCGCTGAAGGAAAGCCATCCTTGCAGGACAAGTCATCAACTTGACCAAAAGTTTCACCGAAGGTAAATTCTGAAAGAAGTGCATGCACTGGATTTGAAGGAAACGAATCACATGACCTTGTATACTCCCTTGGCCTTTCATATTCTCCATGTTGTCCAGGTATACACATCGTTGACGCTGCTAGTTGTCCGTTAAACTCCTCTCTTATGCTTTGGTATTTTGAGGGGACACCAATGTATATGTTACTTCTCTTGAGAGTCTTCCTTGCTGTGGGTACACCGGCAATGCCACCACCCTTCACTGAAGCAATTAGAAAGAAATGACAAGTTAGTTTTTCAAGAAATTCTGAGTGGGGAGCATAAATCAAGAAAGCAGATCTGCTCTGACAGATTGCTAGAATGACCTGCACTTGATGAGCAAGACTCTCCGCTGCTGAAGGTAAGCAACAGACTATCAGCTCAAATGAAGAAGGGTACATATAGTAATTTGCAAGGAAAGAGAGATGTTCAAGCAACCTCACCTCAAGGAGCTGAAGTTATCCATGGGGTCATCTGTTTTCAGATAAGAGTAACGAGACTGCTTGGCTCCAGAATTGATAAATTTGTTTGCAGTGAAATAACTCGCACTAAGAAAGACAAATGGCTTAAGTATCTGATTTAGTTCATCAACAATGCAACCTGCAGATTATTACATTATAAACATACATTGAATGATCAGACTTCAAAAAGTCACAATCCTCTGCCAGTTGATGCTTAGGATGTTGGCTGGAAAAATCTGGTCATCATGAAACGTGGGATTGTACATGATAACATCCAGTAGTAACTGAATTCTCTTAAAGTGGATATATAGTCAAAGAAGCCACGGCACCTAAATCCCAAAATCTGCGACTTCGTCCATACTGGTCCCTGTAAGATTTTCTATAAAATAAATTTGTAATGTAATTTTATCCTGTTCAGGTCATGGGATGTAATAAAAATTTTACATGTAAATAACCTCTTTGCAAAACTGAAGTCTTCAGTGAAATCTGCTTCATGAGAGATTGTGTTGTAGATATCAGTGAAGCAAGTATCTTCAGAGGAAATGTCAAGTTTTTCATTGAATGAGCTACCATCTGGGAAGCTAGGGCAAACTGCCAGATCACAGAGCCATAAATTAAGCAAAAAAAGAAGCCTGAACGAAAGTTGATAAATGCTTTTAGTTGGCATACAAAAAGATGTATAGTGGAGAAATCCTTGGTCAAAATCACAAACAAGCCATAAACTAAAATTTTATGAGTTGCAAATGACACAGCAGCATGAAACTTCTAATGGAAAAATATCTTTTTAAAAGATAGAAAGGCAAGTATATGATAAAACGAAAATGATTACCTAATCACCCGATTCCTGCCTGTTATGTTGAGTATTTTATATTTTAACATGTCATTATGTCCCTACAAGCTAGTTTACACAAAAGTAAAATAGGTGTGTACTTTTCTATTTTAGGTTTTATAGCCTTTGGTGCTTTTGAGCTTTCTAGCTTCCTAGGTTTTTAGTCCTTAAACAGTTATCTTCCTCTTTATGTAGTAAAACTATCAACTAAATCATCAGATTTGTTTTTTTTTTTTTTGTTTCTTCTGATTCTCCATCTCTCTATCCTTGACTAACACTGCCCAATAAACAACTCAAGAGTGACCCCAACTCAAGTACTGCCTGTTAAATCATCTCACTTCATTTTAGTAGCAACTATGGATAATAAACATTATCAATCCGTTACTAACTGTTGTCTTCTACTCTTCTTAGCCTATAAACTTTCACCTCTCGCAACCAACCGTACAGCATCAGAAAGACACGTAAAGCAGAATCAAGAGAATTAGTTTAATTCCAACAATCAACACCAAACGTTTTCATTAGCATATATTCCCTCTCTCATGGAAGTTTATTGAACAAATGCTAACTCACTTGAACTTCCCCACTGTGTTTATTCATTGGGTTATGGAATGCATCTGCTCTACTACTTTTTCTATTAATGTCAATGGTAACATGCAGGGTTTCTTCAATGGCAAGAGAGGATTAAGACAAGGGGATCCAATATCCCCCCTAATTTTTGTATTGTCTGCTGATTATCTGTCTAGAATATTGAATTGCAGGTCTAGGCTCCCAAGCTTTAAATTTCACCCCAAGTGTGGACTTCTGCAGATAACTCACCTGGCTTATGCAGATGACTTAATCCTACTCTCTAGAGGAGATACGGGCTCGATGAAAGTGCTACTAGACTCATTAGAACTCTTTACTGCTGCTTCTGGACTTGAAGTAAACCCCACAAAATCCTCCTTCTTCTTAGCTGGTGTCAAAGATGAAGATAGAGACTACCTAATTTCCAGAACAGGCTTCAATCATGGGAGTTTTCCTTTCAAATACCTAGGGATTCCTATCTCCTCAGGGAGGCTTACTGTTTCCCAATTCTCTCCTTTCCTGGACAAGCTTTTGGCTAATATCAGTTATTGGAATGCAAAGACCCTATCTTATGCAGGAAAGGTGGAACTAATCAGAGCTGTCTTTCAAGGAATTCAGGCGTTTTGGTTTTCAATTCTTCCCTCTCCTTCAACCTTAATAAATAAAGTAAACAGCTTATGTGCCAAATTTTTATGGAAATCCCACAGGGTTAAATGGAAGGATGTGTGCTTACCAAAGAATGAAGGAGGGCTGGGATTGAAGGATCTCAAAATATGGAACATAGCTTTCCTCTCAAGGCTCCTTTGGGATATCTTGCAGGAAAAGGACTCCTTATGGATAAGATGGATCCATCATCAATACTTACAACATGGAAATGTCTGGAGTTGGAATGCTCACAGGATAAATGACTCCCCCCTCATAAAGAAAATTCTGTCTATCAAAAATGAAATCCTAACTTGTACAGGTTCTGAAGAAAGGGCCTCACAGCTGCTTACAACATGGTACCAAGGTGGGAAGTTCAGAGTTGGAGCTGCGTATGAATTCTTTAGAAAGAAAGCCCCCAAACCTCCATGGAGTTCAGTGGTGTGGGATGGCGCCATAATTCCCAAACATTCATTTATTTTATGGTTGGCTGCAAAGAAAAGGCTTGCAACCAAAGATCTTATCAAGACAAGGGAAGTAGAGCTCAATTGCTGTTTTTGTGACCAAGCTACTGAAACACACGAGCACATCTTTTTTGCGTGTAATTTTTCTTCAAATATTTGGATGCAGGTTAAAAGTTGGCTGGGTATTTGGAGAGGAATGAGCTCCCTCCGAGGTTCCCTCAAATGGATGAAGAAAGAGGCTAAAGGACGGAGCTGGCAATCCAAGGCAAAAAGAGTGGGATTAGCAACAACAACGTACTTCATCTGGAAAGCAAGAAATGATAGTCTTTGAGAGCAAAGCTTGGAGTTCTGAGGAGCTGTTACACCTTATAAAAATTCATGTTTACAAGGTCCTCAGTCAAGCCTTCTCCTTGCACTTCACCTCGGCTGCCACTCTCCAAGAAGGGCTTATTCAGGCTCAATAGCAAATTTCGGATTTGTGGTGTCCTGCCAAGGCAGATGGACTGTCTCAGCTGGTTCCAACCATTTTGCTTGCTGAACAGAAGCCAGAAGGACCTAATATTGCTCAGGAAGCAACTTAAGGAAAACCTCGTACCATGGGCTGCTTAGGGGTAACCTTTTGATCTTGTTACCCCTGGATGACTTGGACTGAGACTTTTGTAATCTACTCGCTCATGGCTCTGTTATAACTATTGGTCTGCCTTAATAGGTTGTAAAAAGGGGTTCAAAGTACTAGGTTGTAGCTACCTTGATGGCCGAGCCGAAGGGGTGGCTTCAACCTAGTACTTTGAGGTGTTTGTCCGACTTCTGATAGCCGTGGCTTGAGGAGACTGGATCTGCACATAGGCCTTGACCCTTCCACCCTTATTGGCCGCATTAGGATGTGAGTCTCACTCACTTATAAGGCTTCAATAGGGGGCAGCCTCGTTTTGTAGCCTATGGTCCTCTATAAACTAGTTTGTAAATTTCTCAATTTCCTAATATATTTTTACCTTAAAATCAAAAAAAAAATTAGCATATATTCCCTCCGTTTTTATTCAAGTGTCATTTACTATTCACATATGTTTTTTTAAGGAGGATAAAAAAGTATATAAAATATCAACTTTTTAATTATTTTTTTAATTTCATACTTATTAGTAATTAAAAAAAAAAGTAGATATTTTATAGTTTTTATCATCCTTAAAAAGCATGCATGAATAGTAAACAACCAAGTGAACGGAGGCAGTAATAGAAGCTCAATATTTATTTCTTACTCTTCCATTTTCATGTTCCCTACAGAAGCCTGAGTTGCAAGTATTTGTCTGCCATGCCAACATGTCACTTTTTACTTGTAAACTATTATAATGGTTTATAAGCAGATGTCATCATGTGAAAAGGAGTGCATTATAAGTGATAAACAGATGCCATCCAACATACCGAAAATAGGTCATCAACATTAGAAGTTAAACAACTGGTTATGGGATAAATATTTCATTTCTGTGTAAACTGAGATTTAAAAAGAGACAGATTCAACTACATTGAAGATCACAATACCCTCGGAAGAGAAAATGTCTAAAAGAGAATGGTAGTGAAACTAGGGAATGTAACAGGACTTCAAATAAACACTTGCTACATACCCTCTAGGAAATCAGCATGAAATTCATGAATGTCACCAAAGTTCTCTTTATCATCAAAATATTTCACCCAAGGATTGTTATCATACAGTCCTGTGCTATATTTCAAGAAGTCAGGCTCTTCATGCCCATATGAAGCAAACCTCCCACTTTGTCCCCAATCTGAACTTAAGTATTTTCCATTGGAAAACATGTCATCGTTTCCCATCATGGACTCCTGCACTTGATACAATCTGAATTAATGCCAGTCAAATTAGGCTTTCTTAACCTCATAACACTAGGCAAATATCTAAAGAAATTGCAACATCTCAATATACTGCTAAAGAATAATGGGCATCTCCCCGCAAAAACAAATGACAATCAGATCATGGTGACTATCATGATTCACACTGGATATGTTTCTCCATCTAAAGCATATGTGCTTACATTTATGTGGAAATGCAAGATCCATTAAAAATGGAAGGCGAAATTGCAAAAACCACCCTTAAATAGGTGTTCTGCGGAAAACCACCCCTTTAAACTAAAATTTCAGAAAACCACCCATTAAACCTTTTTCTTGCAAAGTTACACCCACCACCCAATTTCCGTTAATTGAATGTTAAAGTGCGTGAAAAGTCAGTTATACCCCTTATTTTTATTATTAGTTTACTCCAATCAATTCATATTAGTTGATATTTAACTTTTTGACTTTTTTTTTCAAAAGTAAAAACTATAAAATATCAAAAAATATTATTTTTTAAAAAATAATTTCATACTTACGAAAAAAAAACTCTATAAAAAATTTATGTGTAATTTATGTTTTATACGTTTAAAAAAATGTGTATTACTAAAGGGGCTACTTGAAGAAAATAAAAATTAAAAAAATATTTCATATAGTTTTTATTATTCTAAAAATGTGTGTGGAATAGTGAACATATTTTAAGAATAATAAAAACTAAATGAAATATCATTTTTAAAAAAAATTATTTTCTTCAAGTAGCGCTTTAGTAATATACACTTGTTAAAATATATAAAACATCAATTATATCTACTTTTAGAGTGTTTTTACTAATAAGTATGAAATTATATATAAAAAACTGATATTTTATAGAGTTTTTTACTTTTGAAAAACATGTTAAAAAGGTAAAAATTAATTAATACTGAATAGATAAAAGTAAAATAATAATAATAAAAAACAAGGGATATAATTGACTTTTCACGCACTTTAATGTTCAATTAACGGAAACTGGTGATGGGTGTGACTTTGCAAATGAAATGGTTTTAACGGGTGGTTTTCTGCAATTTTAGTTTTAAGGGGTGGTTTCCTGCAAAACGCCCTATTTAAAGGGTGGTTTTCTGCAATTTTGCCAAAAGGGAATCCTCCTACATTTTGAGCAATTCTTTATGGTCACCTTATGTCAGCTGATAATATCAAAAGTATTTATGTTCATTTGAACAGAATACAAACATCATAAAATTGATGGAATCCAGCTTTCATCTCACTCAGAGAAGGAGGTCAACAGTGCCCTGCTCCTTTCAAATTTAGAAGAAAGAAGATAAACGATCACAAGGTTTTGACTAGGATATAATTAAGGAGCACACAGCGATTGACATGACTGGATCAATATTCTTGTCTGTACACATTAGTGAAGATCAAGAAGAATGCATGACTGCATATTCTCACCACATCCATTTCATGGTCCTCCAGCAGGTTTTCAACGTTCCTGCAGGAATACAGAGGAAAATGATGTCTGGCAGCCTTGAACAAGCCAGATTGATTGTCAGACATTATCCTGCAAGGGTGCACAATAAGACCATTTAATGATTCCATATTTCCATGGATTCATCTTGAATAAAAAGGGGATTGCAGCTGGACAGTAAAATGTACTGCAAAGTGTGGGCATTTCATGGAGAGTAAATATATACCCAAGTAGCCATATAATACAAATAAGGTTAAAAAAAATAGGAGAAAATATTGTCAAACAACCGCTAGCTCAGGAATTAAGAACCGCTAGCTCATTATATTATAAAAAACAAGATAACTCAGGAATTAATAAATAAGCAGACCTAAATTATAGATTAACACAGATACTTGCCTAAAGCTCATCACTGATTGAAGTATAGGATGATGGTTTTCTTGGGAAGAAAAAAAAAAGACATCGCCATGCACAAAAAATTGTTACAGATATTAGGGTGAGTACAAAAGCTCACTTCTGCTGCCTGGAAATGTAAGAGCTTGAGATCAGGACATTATAGGCAACTGCAGCTTTGCACTCATCGTGTTCATGGTAATGTTTTCCTACAGATGTTTGATAAGACTAAATAATGTTACCTTCTAGATAGTTGTGGAGAATTAATAGGTGTTTCAGTTCCCACTTTTCCCAAACCTGAGGTAAGAACTAAAGATGGTCATTAAACAAATAAAGGATCTAAAGATGGTCATTAAACAAATAAAGGATTTCATTTAGTGAGTAAAGAGACCAGACCTTGCATGGAAAAAGCAACATGCGCCTCATATTCAGTATCTTCCTCTGACTTGTTCCTACTTTTTCCATCTTCATCAATTAGCTCAAAAACAGACATTTCTTCAAATTCTGTAACAATAGAAGTTAATGTTAGAAACAAGGTGAAACAAGAAAGAAAAAAAAATAACTCTTGTTAAAAATGTTTAGAATGTTAAATTGCTACAAAGAAAGAGAACATATGTGCAACATACGATGATCCGAAGCATGCTTCAGTTCGTCCCCGTCAGGATTTCCTTCCAATGTAGAGTTGTCTAAATTAGAAGTTCCAATCCTAAACCAGCAAAATTTCAAAGAAGTTCTAGCAAAGTAGGTCAAAGAAACCATGGCGAACAGAACCAATTACAACAAAAAAGCACAAGGAGACATAAAATTAGCAAGGGACTACTTACTTTTTCTCAGGCATCCTCGGTTTTGGGCGGTTTGAAATGTTCCCTGATCCAGCTATAAACCACAAATAGATCAAACAAATAAAATTTCCATAGAATTCAAATGCATACCTGTTTATGGGTATTTATTTAGTGAAATGCGGGATATGGGGATAAGTGATGATAAGTGCAGTAATTTACAACAATGATTATTAAGGTCCGGATAACAAATTCACACAAGGAGAAAGAATTAGAGAAATAATCAAAACCATGGAAATAAAATTTATCCTGTAATATTGTGGTAACAAGCAATACATACTTATCTGTAAAGTTTCGGCATTGTTTACTGATGTGACGATCTTGTCAACGAGTTTTGGGAAAGTTCTGGTCTTGGTAGATTTGTCAGGAAAAGGATCAACCTCTAGAATACCTACAAGTTAGCCAGTGGTGAAAACTTGCAAGGAAACCACGACTTTATCAATATAAGTTATGTCTTAAGTGAATTGTTATTTGTAGGTTAACTATCTCCATGCTAATATCATCATATTTATTTTCCTGATAATAGATGGCCTCACAAGCACTTCATTTCATCAACAACTAATCTTGTACTCAAATAATCCCTTCCACTACACGAGAATTCAATTTGCCATCAATAATAAATCTTATGTTAAAAGATGTGCACCATCAGCCAAAGCAAAACTGCATCCTTCAGAAATTTGGGACAGACTGTGCAAGGATAAGACATCCAGTGATGGTTTTTCCTTTGGGCTCAGGCGGCAAGGGTTGTAACCATCAACAAAGTTGTCCACAAATGAGGTTATGTTCTGGCATTGCTGACGCTTTCTCCGTTCGAAGTATTGTTTTTGCCTTAAATATAACAGAAAAAAATTCAGACATGTAAATAGTTGATATCCAACAAGTTAATGGAGAAAACATGGTAAACAGGTTCATCCATTGGGGCAAGTACAGTGAGGAGTCAAATTGGTAGTCTTAAAAAATCCTCCTCCACCCCCCCCCACACAAACAAACAAGAAGAAGAAGATAATTGGGGGGGGGGGGGGTTGTTATATACTCGGCTCGTTTAGGAAATGAACGAGCTCGAGCCTAGCTTTTTTCGAGCATTAAGCAACCCTATTTGCTCAGAACATAGTAATTTAAAGGAAATTTTAGGAATTTCACAAAATTCGAGCTATTCGAGCTGAAATTGAGCGAGCCGAGTTTTAAAACGAGATTAAACATGTGTTCATACTCGGTTTGTTTAAAAAATGAATGAGCTCGAGATGAGCATTTATCGAGTCAATCTCGAGCCGAGCTCGAGCTACTTGGCTCATATAACACCCCTAGGGGGGGGGGGGGAATAAGGACATTGATTTTTTTTCCACTGTAAGACAGCAGGTGACAGTGAACAGATCCCAAAATAAGCATCAGCATCACTGAAAAAGAGCCCTCCCCCCCCCCCCCCCCCCCCCAAAGAAGACAGCAGGTGACAAATATGACCACACAAATCAAACTGATCACAAAAACAAGCATAAACAAGGATTTGAATGTACTAATGAAACAGAAATGTATGGAAGCATGGAGAAAGATCATCAGAACAAACAGCAATATCCCTCTCTTTCTCCTCCACAAAATAATTGTACGAAGATTAAGGGAGGAAAGAAAATGGCAGTATACCTCTTGTGCTTTGACGCTCTGGACTGAATTTGCAGCTCAGTTGAACCCACATATGACAATACAGAACAGATCAGAATCCTATATCATAAAATATATAACCCACACACAAGTCAACAACAAATATAATTTTTTGAGCTTAAATCATCAAAGTCTGCAGACATCCACATGGTTTGGAATGAGCATCTTAAGTACATCCTCATTGCAAAAACATCACTGAAGGCTCGTGTAAATTATAGTACAGTATATTTTAAAACTGAGGCCTGAGGGTACTAAAGTTATACACTTCCATTTTCTTGTGTACATATTTCAGACCACGAAAGGAGAATAATATGGTTCGTTTATCCGTGCAAATTATAAAATTAAGTATGCAGTGCATCGAAATCAATAAGGTGGGAACAAATCATTGAAACACAAGTATATTTTAATGCAATCATAATTTATTGGCTTCAGCCACGCCCTGCTTCTAAGAGGCTCCGAGTGGCTACTATATTAACAGCAAAAAATTCAATACTCAAGCATCTTAATGCTCCAGTCCAAAATTTGTAAGAGGATAATAATGACGAATTGACTGGCAGTCAGATACTGGAAGCAACAACCTCAATTCTACGAATGTATAGACTAATGGGATACACCAAAGTACATGATATTAGTTTCATTTTAAAAATCACACTTACAGCATTAACTTTTCGCCTCGATCCTCCCATCCATTGCAGCATCGTGATTCTACAAAAAAAAAAAAAACAAATTATGTTCGATGCCACTCCAGAAACGTCTTACAGCACCGATTTTATGCCTTACCTGCAAGAGATTAACAAGAATTTGTAGGGAAAAAACCTAGACGACTAGCACTGAAGCTGGATTCGTGGAACATCGAACCGAAATCTTCGGAAAGCCGAATCAGAACGATGATTGCAATCGGCGAGCTCTCAGGGCGCAGAACAGAAGAGAAAAGAACGACTTACAGAGTAAGTGAAGGGTCCCTCTGAGCTCTGGCTTGAGCGTTGGTGTCGGTTGCGACAGAGAGAAGATCATAAGAGCGGAAGGTGAACGTGATCGCTACACAAAAAAATTTATGTTCGGGGGCCGGGAACGAAGCACCCGGACGGCCCCGGACCTGGCTCATCACTTGCTTTTTTTTCAAAAAAAAAAAGAATTTAATATAGAGGAAATGGTCATGGATAACCCCATATCCATCAAAGTTTGTAAAAGTGACCTCCCGCCCGGAGAATTTGCAAAAATAGCTCAAACCTGAAAAAATGGCAAAAATGTCCCGATTGGACAACTTGTTACTGCCGGTTTAGGAGGGAAAAGAAAAAGAAAATGGAAAGAAAACAAAAAAAAATGATGAAAACTGTCACATTGCATTAAATGCATCCGGCGGGAGGGAAGAGAAAAAAAAAGGAAAGGAGAAGCGAGAGCAGAGCCATCATCACACGCTCTCTCTCTCCATTTGTAACCGTGTGCATTTGAAAACCAAAAAACAGAGGAGGACGACGGGCGGAGAAGCGGAGAAGACGGACAGCGGAGGAGAAGACACGATCGCCGGCGCCGGACTCAAAAGGTAAGCCCCCCTCTCAATTAAACCCGAAATCGTTCTTCCTCTTCTCCTTTATGTGCGAACGTGGGGTGTGGGGTGTGTGGGTGAAGGCATTGGCTATGGGGTTTAGGGATTGAAGGGCAATGGTGGGGGGAGTGATGGGGTGTGGAGGGGTGGCGACGGTTGGTGCCATTTAAGGATGATAATGGTGGTTTTCGGGTATGGTGACAGGAAATCGACGGTTAGGGTTTAGGAAGGCCAAAGAGGGTGGGAATGGTGGGAGTTGAAATTGGGACATGGGGAAGTTTAGGCGGTCGATTGAAGAAGAAGGAGTGATGTAAGAGAAGTGATTTATGTCGATGTTTGTTTTGGAAAGAGAAAGGGGGTGACATGGGCGTCGACCGTGGGTGACAGGGGTGTTGAAATTGGGACATGGGTTAGGGTCATCTTCTATTTGTATAACGTATGTTGAACGCAATTCCATTAGTGTGAAATTGAAATTTGTTGTTTGATGTCGAATGTTTGGGTGGAGATTGGGTTAGTTGAATAGGAGTCACAAGTTTGGAATGGTGATGTCTGACATTAATGGCAAGAGTTTTGAAGTTTTGTGACACGGGATATGTTTCTGGTGACATGGGGATATGAATTTTCTGGAAAACTGATTGTGTTCCTATTACCCAAACTGCAGGAAACAAATGGTTCGATTTAAAAATACACGAAGGCCTCGAGTAGTACCTCCCACACCGGGAGAGCCCCGTTACTGTGTCCCGGAAGAAAAACACTTTCGGGCACGAGTAAACCAAGCGTCTAGATTGGCGATGCTGGCCAACATTGATGACTACGTGGACCCTTACGACTGGGAGAAGCTGCTGGACAACCAGTTGGGGGGATCGTCCAGCTAGCAAACCGATGTCAATTCTCATCACAACTGGTGCATTATGCACTACAACGTCAACTTGTAACTAAGAAGAAGTGGGAGAGTTGGTATATGATTCAAGGGAAGCTCAGACGGTTCTCCATTAAGGAGTTTGCCATTGTGACGGGTCTCCGGTGTGGTCGAGTAAAAGGGATGGAGATGGAGGACGACAAGAAAGCAGTCAAGGACTTCTTCCAATTGGACAGGATGTCTGTGGGCGAGCTAGAGAACGCCTTGAAGAGCTCGATGCAGAAGGAGCCGAGCGCGAGAAGGAGATTCAAGCTTGTTCTCCTCTTTATCATCGAGGCAGTGTTGTTTGGGGGGGAACAAAGGAAGCCTTTGCGGGGGTGGATCGTGAGGTTGGTGGAGAATGTCGATCGGTTCCTGGCATTCCCATGGGGGAGGCTTGTTTATGAGACCACACATCGCTCGCTCTCTGGTGCTGTAGAGCGCCGCTTGGCTGACTTGAAGCCCGATCCCAAGGAGCGCGCTGAATACGGGCTGATGGGCTATCCGATGGCCTTCCAGGTAACCTTACATACGACCCTCATACTATTGTACAACGATATGCGAATTAGGTTTGTAACTGGAGTGTGGATGCCTTGTAGGTTTGGCTATATGAAACAATTCCAGATTTTGGTGTCCAGTTTGCGACGAAGCTGTCCTCCAAAGCGGTGCCTCGGTGCATGAGGTGGAGCTCCAAGGAAGAGAACCTTGCTTACGACACAATTGTTAAATGCATGGATGAGGAGGACGGCATCAATGTTACGGAGAACCCAGTGCTACTACCGGAGAAGGACGAGCTGTCATTGATGGATGGGTGCTACTATCGGAATGAGGAGCCTGACATCTTGTTCGACGACATTGTGCGGCCGTTGGCGCACCTTTTCGATGCTCCGGTTGACATCGCCCCCAAAGTCGTGCCAACAAAACGGACAGGAGCTGAGGAGAAGGATGGCGGGGGGGCTGACGTGGCGAAGACACTTGAGAAGATGATGGAGACGTTGTCAAGCATGTCAATGTGGATGGAGAGTATGGATGGCAAGGTAAGAAAGTCATTGGCATATCTATCTTTATTTTGTGCAGAATCTGAATAACACATGTGACATGAGTAAATGGACTGCTGACACGTAACATATAGTAGGTGACATGCTAAATATACATTCTGAATAAGTGATGATGTTTTGTGATCGGTTTTGTTCACCTTAGTCCGTAGGATTGATCTTGAAAACCTAAACCATGCAGATGAAAGTGTTGGAGGAGGTCGTTCATGGAGTGCGGGTTGGTCAAGGGATGGGAAGAGGCAGGGAAGAAAGAGGAAAGGATGGAGAAGACAACATCACTGGAGATGGTGAAGGTACTGACACTGGAGACAAATTTGTGGGTGGCAAGGATGTCGAAGACAAAGTTGTTGAAGAAGTTGGAGATGGGAATGCTGAAGACAAAGAGGGGGGGGGGGGCGCCAACTGAGGAGGAGAAGGTAAGTTTGGTTTTGGATGACATGGTATATTCTGTTGTGTGACACGGGATATTGGGGCATCACTCTAAAGATTGATGTTGTATTCCAGGACGTTCATGTGGATGAGTTTACAGAGAGTGCAGTTGAAGCTGGTAGGAAGGCTGAACAACAAGAAGGTGTTAAGGTAAGGTCCAGTGGCCCGCGTCGATAATAGCAACAATTTAGTCATATTGCATTCCTTGTAACTTGTGGTTTTGTTTTGCAGGAGGGCGATGTTGATGTCGCAATGGGGACTGGTACTGAAACCAGGGAGAAGGCCCCTCAAGAAGAAGGTGATAAGGTAAGCTCTTATGGCCCGTTTCGACTATATCAACAATGCCATTATGAAATGATGGCGACACGAATAATTATGAAGAGTGACATGGTGTTTTATATTGTGTGACAAGGGAATAATTATTGTGGGGTTTTATGTTGGGTGACATGGTTTTTGAATTCGTTTACCAGACCGTTCATGTGGATGTGGTGACAGAGTGTTCATCAAAGGGTGGGGGGAAGCCTGAAAAACCAGACGATGATAAGGTATGCAATGGTTAAGGATATGTAATTCTAAAATTCTAAACTTGATTCAAATTCATTCTAATGTAATGTAACTTCAATTGCATAGATCAATTTAAGTTCATTTGAATCAATATGTGGTCATTGTCAATTTAACTTCATTGAAATCATTTGTTTTCCAGGGGGGCGCTAATAAGGACGTAGTGGGGACTGATACTGAAGAGATGGAGAAGCCCTCAGAAGGAGAAGCTGTCAAGGGAGACGGGACTGGCACTGAAATAAAGGTACGATCCTTGTGGCCCATTGTAATGACAGAAATTGTTCGCAACGGGTGGTAAAGGGGAAGTGTATGTATGTAAAATAGGAGAATAAAATAAAGCACAACTAGACTATCTCCCTGTCCCAAACAAATAATACAAGAATCCCCTCCCTTGTAGTAGTAGGGTAATTCAGGATCGAATCCACGAGGAGGTAGGTCAGTGCTTCCCTTGTTGTACTCACGATCAATGCTTTCGACCTCAGCAGACACTCGATATCGAGTATACTGGTCGATATCGACCTCAGTTCTGGTCGATTTCCTAGCGCAGTTCCTACAGAAGACAAAACAGTAAGTCGACGTCGAGCAGAGACCTCGATATCGATGTTAGTACTCGATATCGACCCTTAAAGTCGATTTCGATGCTTGTCACAGAAACTGTTTTTGTAACCAATTTGTCGGAAAAGGATCCGAAGAAAATAGAATGGAGAGGGAAGATGAACAGAAGCAAAACTAAGACTTTTATGAAGAATTTAATTAATTAAAAGGCTTCCAAAGTCGGGGTTTTATGCCACAATGATAACAATGCAAGTTTCATGCTAAAGATATGAACTTTAATGTCTTTCCGTCAAATAACTTTCGTTATCAACGCTTATGTGATTAGAGGCTTTCGCATAATTCCTAAGAGTTACTATCCAATTCATGAGTAATTCAAGTTCGCAATATGAGTGGCTTTCGCTTCAATAATGCAAATAATGAATCTCCCTAACTTTCGCAAAGGATCATGCATGTGGTAGGAGACGGAATTGCATAAAAGTCATACCTTTGATGCACTTACCTCACATTGCTATCGTCGGGCTCACCCCGACCCTAGAAGTGGGTTGACTACTCGCTCCTCATCATGCACATCATCATCATTATTATTGAAAGAAAACTACTTTGAATTAAAACTCCGAAAGAAAGTACAACCGAACAAGCCACTCCGCTCTCGCTTTACAACTCCACTCGGCCACTCTCTCTCTCTCTCCCTATTGCAACTGAATTCCGAATCTCTAATTGAATATTGAATAATGAATCGAATACCTAAACTCAGCCCTATTGGCTTCTATTTGTAGATGACGATAAGGACTCGAAACCTTATCTTTATTCTCTATGATAAATAAATAAATAAATAAAAAGTAAAAGCTAAAACTTCATGGTGAAATCAGCCTCCTCATGATAGAGCTGATGTTGATGATAGGAAATTTCGACCTTTGGATAGGTATTGCAAGCATTGGATATAATTCTATCAAAATTGGAGTCGAATTCCTCTGCTGGCATGGTCGATATCGACCCTTCCACTCGATATCGACCCCTCCAAAATCTTATCTCGAGCTTCTCCTTCTCCTACTCGACTTCTATCAACTTGGTCGATCTGGCATGATCGATATCGACCTCCAGACGTCGATATCGACCTCTTCTGTGTCGAGATGCTCTGTTTCCTTTCTGCTCGATTCCTATGTCTCGATGTACTCGATGTCGAGGTCTTTGCTCGATTTCGACCTCTTCAGAAGACTTCGAGTTCCTTTTCCGCTCTTCTGAATTCATCCATTTTCATCCTGTTTTCTGCGAAATCACATGGAAACTCGTGCAAACCCATATATTTGACATTCAAGCATAAACTACACTATTCCCATGTTTTCCCATTAATGTGCATGCAAAAGACAACAAAATGAATTCATATGTGCATAGAAAATATGGCAATTTGCGCGCACATCAAACACCCCATACTTAAGCTTGCTTGTCCCCAAGCAATACTCTTAATGGTCATTCAGGGGAAGAAAGTAAACCCTCAACATCATAGATTCATTTTTCATATGTCCCTACAATCAATTGCCATCCTCGAGAAGGTACTTATGTCAACCAAGTCTATGCCTGTGCATAAAAGCAATTTCATACTTATAAAGGAGGTAATATGCAAAAAACAATTTTAGCGACATTGCATTAATAATCAAGAGGACTTTCTTCAAGCTTGTGAGAAGTGGATTGGTAAAAGGCTAAAGGTGGGCTAATATTTGGCCATGTGGTGTTAAATCCGGGGAAGTACACTTTCTTTCCAAAATATTCCACATTCCTTCTTCATAATGTCTCACCTTTCACTCATCGTTCAATGCTTTTTTCACTTTAATGCTTTTACCTCTCTAACCTTAGCACTGCCTTCTCGCGAGTCGCAAACATGGGTGTCATGAATGGCCCCGGATACTTAGTACTTCGGACTCCTCACCTTTATGTCCCATCTCGCCGAACTATTATCTCAGCGAGCAGGGTCGACCCACCTTTATCTCCTGAGGTGATCGGATTTTTTCTCGCTCATTTAATTTTCCATATTGTATCATTCCTGCCAACAACTTTATAAATGCACAACTCCATATAACTCCAAAGATGTCATCCATTCAAAAAAAACTTTGTCCCCGGATAGGGTATAAGGTAAAAAATGGACAATATGTATATGTGGAGCAATAATGATCATGATAAGTCTCATATATGGCTTTGTGAATATGCGTAGGTAAGGCAAGGGTATGAACTTTTGCTTGTATGGAATTTTTACAAAAAATCCTCCATCATCTTATCATTCATATGTCAAAAGCAACTTCAAATTTTCATCTCCTTTATGATTTTCTCAAAAAATTTGCACTTCATTGGGACTTCCCTTTACTAGGCAATCTCATGTTATATCTCTAATGAATCTAATTTTGCATCATAGAGCTCTTTTTTATACTTCCATGACTCTCTCTTTTCTAAAATTTTTTTTTTTGGGGGTCATTCATTTTTTTTTTATATGCATTAAAATAAATATGCAACCCTAAACTAAGCATGAATATGCAAATAAGCCTTTCCCCCACCCCATACTTAAAATCTACAGTGTCCTCACTGTATTAGAACTAGGGTTAAGAAGAAGACTTACTAAACCGTCATAAATTTCAGGAGTTGAAGAAGACAGCAGGGAAGGTCGATATCGACCCTTTACATCGATATCGATGTCTCTCGATTTCTGCTCGGGCTTCAGGGTGATTCGGCTCGATCACAAACCCTATCCATGTCGACCTTGAGGTCGATTTCGATGTCCGACATCAATTTCGATGCCTTTCTGTGTGCTTTTCTCTTTCCTGCAATTTGAAAACTAAACACACAATATGCAAAACAATAAAGTGTCTAAAACCAAAACAAAAGCTGTCTTAAAACCAAAACTAAGTCTTTGTTACAAGCTCTAGATTTTTAAGTCGCTAGGCCGACTTCTTCCTTTGCGCTTCTCAAGGTGGCATCTGCAGAGCCCATGTGGCTTGGGCCTCAAATATCACTCCTTTCTTGTCCCGTAGCTGCATTCCCCCGGGATTGATTTGATTCACCGTGAATGGACCTAAGCTCTTATCCTTGAATCTTGTAGGGAACCAATGGTCTTTAGATTTGGCAACATAGACCTTGTCTCCTATCTCATATTGGCTTGAACTATCTTCGGATACCCTACATAAACGCACATGCCAAGGCACACCTCTTCCAAATAATGATAAGTCCTTTATTGTAATTGAACAAGAGGAATCCGTACCTTGACTTACCTTCTTCTCCGTCTGTGGCTCAGGTCGATGTCGATGTGCAGAGGTCGATATCGACCCTTGTTGTACACCTGTAGGATCAGTCGATTTGGGGAGTTTTGACTCGATATGATCAGGTCGATTTCGACCCTCAGAGGTCGATATCGAGGTCTCCTCGCCTCTCTTCTCAGCGCTGATGGTGGTCGATTTCGATAGGGTGTGGTCGATATCGACCCTTGACCCCGATTTCGATGCTTCCTCTTTTCCTCCGTCAACCCCATACTTATGACCTGTCACAGAATCTTGAACAATAGTGGTCGATATCGACTTACCTGAGTCGATTTCGATGTCTTGTTGAGCTTCTTCGTTCAAGATTGCTTCAACTTCCTCTACTTGGGCTTCTTTGATGGCTTTTATCTCCATTGGCCCTTGACTTTGCACCGTCTTGTTGAAGGAATACTCTATTACTTCATCACTAATTGTGAGTGAGAGCAATCCTTTCTTCACGCTAATGTTGGCATCGACGGTTGCTAGGAATGGCCTACCTAAAATAATTGGACAAGCAGGGTCCTCCGCTATGTCAACAACTAGGAAATCAGCGGGGACAAAGAATTTACCTACTTGTACTGGCACATCTGTCACTATCCCAGTTGGAATAACTACGGTATTGTTAGCCATGTATAATCTTGCATCCACGGGCTCCAGAGGACCTATCTTTACCTTGTGCCAAATGGTTAGTGGCATCATGCTAACGCTAGCGCCCAAGTCAACTAAAGCATTGAATTTGAATTGACCTAGACCTATAGCGATAGAAAACTTACCTGGGTCCGCCCGCTTTTGTGGTAGCTCCAACCTGTTGCATTCCTCTGCGATCTCAGAGAGCGATCGCTTCTTACCCAAGATGTCTTTAAGGAACCTCACATAAGATGGCATCTCGTGAAGTGCCTCTGTGAATGGTATAGAGACATTAAGCCCTTGGAGCATCTTCACGAACCGTTGGAACTTCTTTTCCGCTGGGTCCTTAGTCACTTTCCTAGTTGGGAATGGCAACACCTTCTTCCTTCCTGCGGCTGTAGTGAGGTCGATATCGGCAGCAGTGGGGTCGATATCGACTGGAAGAGTCGATTTCTGTGGTGACGCAGAATTAGGGTCGACATCGACAGGAGGGTCGACATCGATGTCACCTTGGTCGATATCGACAGGGGGGGTCGATATCGACGTCTGTTCTGGCTCCTTCTCCTCCACTTTTCGCTCGGGCGTTTGTAATTGACGCCCACTCCTTAGGTTTACTGCCGCGATATGACCTGTGGTTTTGCCCTTTTGGTTGGGCACAGTGGATCCAGGGAGTGATCCGGACGCTTTGGGCATTGCTTCCGCCAATTGACTCATTTGAGTCTTCATGTTGCGCTTCCAAACGTCGATCTCCCCAAGTCTAGAATTGATGCCCTGCAGCTGAGTATGGACGGAGTTATTGGCTTGTTTGAACTCAGCGTGGTTCCTTCGCATCTCATCAAGGATGATTTGCAGGTCATCTTTCTTAGTCTCCCGCTCAGGGTGCCCTGGTGCCCTATAGGTTGGGGGATCCCTTTGATAGAACCTTTGATCACCCCAATTTTGTTGATTGCCCCCTCCATAGGGGCCTCTCGTCCATTTGACTTCCTCATGTTGTTCCGCCATGGATACTTGCTCAGTATGTGGACAAGCACTGGTGTTATGCCTTATTGAACCACACTCCTGACAAGGTTGATTGTTGCTCAGGAACCTTACTTGCTTTTGAAGGCGGCGTGTTTGATCGTTATGGAATTGTTGCCGTACTTCAGGATCTATCTCCCTTGGAGGCTCATATAGTGGCATAGATGGGGCAGGCCTTGCATCATAGGCCGCAGCAGCCCCATAGGTGTTGTCAAAGTTCACAAGCCTCTCAATGGTCTCCCATGCCTCCGTTGGTGTAAGCTCAATGTATCGATAGGAGGTATATGAATTGATCCTCTCCTTATTCGGCGCATCAAGGGCATTATAAAAGATCTCTTGGATGACATATGGAAGTTGCCCATGCGTCGGGCATGATCTCAGCAAGTCTTTGAAGCGCTCCCACGCCTGTGCTAGGGTTTCACCTGGCTTTTGTTTGAAAGCCGTGATCCTTTGTCGTAGCATCGCCGTTTTAGAAGGTGGGAAGAATTTGTTCAAGAATGCATCTTTCACCTCCGCCCATGTCCTTAGCGATCGTGGAGCCAAACTTTCCAGCCATTGTAATGCCTTTCCTGCCAAAGACCATCGAAAAGATTTTAGCCGCACATACTCTAAGTTTACTCCATCAGCAACTGTTTCACATAAATCCATAAAAGTAGAGATGTGTTGCAGGGGGCATTCATTATGTCTTCCTTCAAAAGTATTTCTTTTAATCTCAGATAGGAAGTTAATTTTCAGTTCATAATTGGAGTGAGGAATTATAATGGCAGATTCAGGAACATGAAGGGGCGGATGCATGTATTGCATCGCCGTCTGTGGATACTGATTTAGCCGCTCTTGGGCTTGTCTGCGCGCATCCTCCTCCCTATCAGCACGGGCTCGCTCAGCAGCAGCAGCGGCCCTTTCAGCAGCGATTGTGACATTGTGGTCCTCGATTTCCTTTCTCAACCGCTCTATGATCTCAGCCTGCGTCTCGTTGTCAGCCATGATGCGCATTGCTTTGTTGCGAAGATGGTAGAAACGTTCAGGCTCGTCAATTGGTTCCAGGATAGGTCCGCGATCAGAACGTCGCATAAACCTGCAAAATAAGCTTAGAAAAAGATCGTGGTTAACTTAGGTGGCGATTGATTGCCTCCCCGGCAACGGCGCCAATTTGTTCGCTACGAGTGGTAAAGGGGAAGTGTATGTATGTAAAATAGGAGAATAAAATAAAGCACAACTAGACTATCTCCCTGTCCCAAACAAATAATACAAGAATCCCCTCCCTTGTAGTAGTAGGGTAATTCAGGATCGAATCCACGAGGAGGTAGGTCAGCGCTTCCCTTGTTGTACTCACGATCAATGCTTTCGACCTCAGCAGACACTCGATATCGAGTATACTGGTCGATATCGACCTCAGTTTTGGTCGATTTCCTAGCGCAGTTCCTGCAGAAGACAAAACAGTAAGTCGACGTCGAGCAGAGACCTCGATATCGATGTTAGTACTCGATATCGACCCTTAAAGTCGATTTCGATGCTTGTCACAGAAACTGTTTTTGTAACCAATTTGTCGGAAAAGGATCCGAAGAAAATAGAATGGAGAGGGAAGATGAACAGAAGCAAAACTAAGACTTTTATGAAGAATTTAATTAATTAAAAGGCTTCCAAAGTCGGGGTTTTATGCCACAATGATAACAATGCAAGTTTCATGCTAAAGATATGAACTTTAATGTCTTTCCGTCAAATAACTTTCGTTATCAACGCTTATGTGATTAGAGGCTTTCGCATAATTCCTAAGAGTTACTATCCAATTCATGAGTAATTCAAGTTCGCAATATGAGTGGCTTTTGCTTCAATAATGCAAATAATGAATCTCCCTAACTTTCGCAAAGGATCATGCATGTGGTAGGAGACGGAATTGCATAAAAGTCATACCTTTGATGCACTTACCTCACATTGCTATCGTCGGGCTCACCCCGACCCTAGAAGTGGGTTGACTACTCGCTCCTCATCATGCACATCATCATCATTATTATTGAAAGAAAACTACTTTGAATTAAAACTCCGAAAGAAAGTACAACCGAACAAGCCACTCCGCTCTCGCTTTACAACTCCACTCGGCCACTCTCTCTCTCTCTCCCTATTGCAACTGAATTCCGAATCTCTAATTGAATATTGAATAATGAATCGAATACCTAAACTCAGCCCTATTGGCTTCTATTTGTAGATGACGATAAGGACTCGAAACCTTATCTTTATTCTCTATGATAAATAAATAAATAAATAAAAAGTAAAAGCTAAAACTTCATGGTGAAATCAGCCTCCTCATGATAGAGCTGATGTTGATGATAGGAAATTTCGACTTTTGGATAGGTATTGCAAGCATTGGATATAATTCTATCAAAATTGGAGTCGAATTCCTCTGCTGGCATGGTCGATATCGACCCTTCCACTCGATATCGACCCCTCCAAAATCTTATCTCGAGCTTCTCCCTCTCCTACTCGACTTCTATCAACTTGGTCGATCTGGCATGATCGATATCGACCTCCAGACGTCGATATCGACCTCTTCTGTGTCGAGATGCTCTGTTTCCTTTCTGCTCGATTCCTATGTCTCGATGTACTCGATGTCGAGGTCTTTGCTCGATTTCGACCTCTTCAGAAGACTTCGAGTTCCTTTTCCGCTCTTCTGAATTCATCCATTTTCATCCTGTTTTCTGCGAAATCACATGGAAACTCGTGCAAACCCATATATTTGACATTCAAGCATAAACTACACTATTCCCATGTTTTCCCATTAATGTGCATGCAAAAGACAACAAAATGAATTCATATGTGCATAGAAAATATGGCAATTTGCGCGCACATCAGAAATCATCATTTTTTGTTGTAACTAGTGACATGGGGAACTGACTTAGGTGACAAGGGTAATTTTGTTAGGTGACACGGGTCTATGGGAAAAAGGGGGCCAAGAAGAACAAGAAGGATGATGCAGAGGCCGTGGGTCCCCCGGCTAAGAAACCGCGGACCCAGAAAGGGAAGGAAGCCACCATTCCCATTGACGTCGTTTCCTTAGGACTAGTTTCTGCGGCCGACAATGATGCCCTACATGAGTGGCTCGCAAGGTAACCCATACCCATTGGCTAAATTCACTCTTCATTACACGGCAACGTAAACCATTGTCTTACTCAACTCTTCACCCTACATTGTAGGGCAGATGCTGAGAAGTGGTCGGCAGCCTCTGGCCGGGATCTGGCGAAGGACTTCTTTACCTCTCTCCAGACGCCCCGATGTTGGGTGGACACAGAGGTATGATTTTCGTTGCATTTGTATTTGATTGGCGGGTGATCTATGTAGTGTATTTTTTTGGATGTTCATGTTGGTTCACTTCATGCAGCACATGGAGGAGTCGTGCTTCCTACTACGTAAAGTGATCGCGGAGAGGGGTGACGACGTTTCCCCTCGAGTCATTGTCGTGGACACCTTCTTCCCGTGCTTTCTGGAGAGGGAGTGGAAGCAGTACAAAGGAGATGTCGGTGGGTATGAGGCAAATGCCAAAGTGATCGCATACTTGGAGGGCCGGTCCCCGGCGGCAATGGGGCGACAGTGGGCAGGGGTGGACCTCGTCCTCTTACCCTTCAACCTGAAAAATAAACATTGAGTTGCCCTCACAATTGATCTGAAGGAGTGGCAGGTGAGGGTCTACGACTGCGATGTGCACCATGTCACGGACCGCCAGCTGCCCGCCCTATTAATGTGCGTCACCCACCTACTCCCCGTAATCTTGAATCAACACCCCGAGTTGAAGTCCACTTACGCAATGAAGGCGCCAACGCCCTTTGCCCTAAGCCGCGACAAGGGCCTCCCCCAGAACAAGCTGAGGTAAGTTGGGTGCGACGCTTCAATTTCATTTCGTTGGAGGTGGGATCCGACGCATTGTGCTGACAAATTATTCCTCATTGCAGTGGTGACTGTGGGCCGTATACGGTGTTATTCATGCAGCGTCTACTAGAGACCGCCCCCACATTCAACGGAATAGATGACAATTTTATTGGGGCGTACAGGCAGATGCTCGCGGTTGCTGTCTTTCGTGGTGGACTTGGTGGACACTGACTGTTTGTCGTTTTGATGAACTTTTGGATGGGAATACTTGTTTTTGTTTGTGAACACCGTTGCTCCAACTTTGGCCTTTGCTTGATGGGACTACTTGCCTTAGGACTTGACACTTATTTTGAACTTTGACATTAATAGTTGAAGTAGGACTTGGTACTTGAACATTTGATGCACTTGATGGTGTATTCATGAACATTTGGTGTTTAATTGATTCGACGAAAATGCAAAAAATGATAAGTTAGACAATGTAGGTGACACGAGGATTTAACTATGTGACACGAGGATATAAGTAGGTGACAGGGGTTATAACCAGACCAAACAGTTACGAGGCAATGTAGGTGACACAAGGATTTAACTAGGTGACACGAGGATTTAAGTAGGTGACAGGGGTTATAACTAGACCAAACAGTTACGAGGCTGCAGTTATATACACCCAAAATCGGTGACAAGGACCATACACGTGGCTCCAGTTACGAGGCAGTTACTTGAACAGTTATTTTGACTATCTGGTGAAGGAAAAAACGAAAAAGGAAAAAGAATTAACTTTCACCAACTTGCAATTATTGCAGTTGGGGAAAAAAGCACAACATAAGGGGAAGTTAGTGGCTTTAAATAGGTGGAGAAAAAGACAAGAGAAAGATAGAAGGCACTTGACAAGTGCGAGGCCGGTCCTGGGTGCGACAAAGAACAGGGGTGGATCACACTGGAGAAAGAGGGCAGCACGCCGGAGAAGAGGACCACGTCGGAGAAGCACACCGCAGAGGAGCGCGCCTGAGAGGAGGTAAGCCACATATCTTGTTCTTCCAATCCCTCTCAATAAATCCGAATCTGCAATTATTTCCCGATGTTCCAATGTTTCATTTCAACATGCAATGGGCAATTTGAAAGTTGGGGATCTGGGGAAGTTGGGGATATGGAGAAATTGGGGATATGGAGAAATGGGGGTATGGGGAAATGGGGTTATGGGGATGTACGACCTTGAGATTGAAGAAGAACGAGGGAGTATTAGACTGGGTTGTGATTGAACAAGAAGATGGGAGGTTGGGAGGGTCTGACGAGGAAGGTGACAGAAGAAATGTCAGAAACGGGATTACAGAAAATGGGGAAACAGTCTGCTTTGTGTGACATAGGTATCGTTGTTGTATAACATGGGTTTTTAACAGGGTGACATGGGAAAATGTTTCTGTATTTGTGAAAAAAAATATGTGACGGAGGTAATAGTAGGGATTGGATTTCTGTGGATATCTGATTATGTGCATGTTGACCTACTTGGAGGAAAGAGATGGTTCGGTCGAAGAGTTTAAGGAAGAAGGGAGCCCCCCTACTCAAAAAGAATGAGCCACGATTGTTAGTCCCGGAGGAGAAACATTTCCGTGGACGTGTGAACCAAAATTCGAGAGTCTCGCTGTTCGTGAACTTGGATGACTGGGTCGACCCCGTAGATCGGGAGAAGCTGAAGAGAAGCCAGCTTTGGGGGGTTGTGGAATTGGCAAACAGAGTACAATTCTCTTCGCAACTACTGCATTATGTGTTACAACGACAACTTGCGACGGAGAAGAAGTGGGAGACATGGTACCTGCTACAAGGAAAGCTCCGACCCTTCTCGATCAAGGAGTTTGCCCTCGTTACGGGCCTGCGTTGTGGTGTAGTCCGGGGGGAAGCAATGGAGGATGACAAGAAGAACAAGAAGGCTTTGAAGGACTTATTGGCAACGGATAGCATGACGGTTGACGAGAGGGTTTCTCGACCAAATAAATTTATAGTCAAGACCCCCGCTATAGTATAGGGGAGTCAGGTTCGTCCTCAGGAGAGAAGTCAGCGGTTCTAGGTTTAGTTGGTTTCAGGGTTCGGGAGTAGCTGGAAAAGGTGGCGGTCGGTTGTTGTCGATATCGACTGAGACTTGTCGATGTCGAGGGATGGAGAGGGGATGGTGGTTGGTGTCGAGTAGAATCTCTATAGAATTTAAATAATAAAATAAAATAGTAAAAGTGCAAACTTCCAAGGTAAGGGATCACCAAAACAATAAACAGATGTATAAATCACGAATAACATAAAAGAGCATGCTTTACATCAAAGAACCAACTTTCGCTAATTCCAACAATTTAGATAAATCAACTCTCGAAAATAAACCTAATTGTTTCTACCTTTTCTTAATTAGGATTAATAAACTCGCGAATAAAAACCCTAATTACTATCCAAGTTTGCAACATGAATTCCTTGAACTTTCATCCAAGGGTTAAGCATAGAGGTAGATGATGATAGAAACAGACACAATTATGAATTCATCGATTAAGAACACATGCCTATCGTTGGGCTCACCCCAACCCTAGAAGAGGGGAATTAGAAACAAAACATGAAAATAAACAACTAACTTTAAATTAAAACTAAAACTTACAAAACCTTCAATCTTCACTCTAGGCTCTCCTCCTAACTAGTCGCGTCCGAAGACGACTTGGCTTGAATCAATAAAAATCAGCCCCCTAGGGCTTTATTTATAGGCTCCAATCTAACTATTCTAGGAAAGGAACAACTATATCTTCTATCTAATTCTATCTATCTATATAAAGATAAAACATGGAAATAAATAATTAAAGGAACTATATCTAAAGTAGATAAATCTTCTCTATCTTGATAGAACTTGATAAATGTAGAAGGAATCTTCTCTCGAAAATATCTCCATTGGACTTTGGATAGAACTGTGAGTAGAGCTCGGATATGCTCGAAATCGGCTACTGGGCACCAGTCGATATCGACCAACATAGGTCGATATTGACCTCGTCTTCTCAGCTTCAGCTCTGACACTCGATATTGGCATCTGGAGTGAAAATCGACCAAAGTCAGGTCGATATCGACCAAGTCTGGTCGATATCGACCACCTCTTCAGTTCTCAGCATTCTCTGGTCGATTTCTGGGCTTTCTGGCCGATTTGATCCACTCGATATCGACCAAACGTGGTCGATATCGACCTCTTCTGCAGTTTCCAGCATGCTGCTCTGTTCTTGAAACGCACTTTCCCGAGTCCTCGTTCGTCGGATTGACGCATATAAGAATGCGTTGGAAAGCTATTTCCGAGGGCTACAACTCTCATGAAGACTTCAAAGCTTGATTTGGAATGATGAATGGCGAAAAGTGGGCTTTCTTCCAGCTGCACCATCCTTAGCTTCTTCATGACTTTCCTTTAAGCTCCAAAGTGCGTCCGATTTCTGTGAAATATAACAAAAACTTGTGTAGACCTCCATATATTGCAAATAAGCATAAACTATACAAATTTTGTGCTATTCTAACCCAAATGTATGAAATGTTTGCAGAAATCGATATAAAAGATAGTAGAAAACATGGCAAATTCGGCTCACATCAAACACCCCATACTTAAGCTTGCTTGTCCTCAAGCAATACTTTTAATGGTCATACAGGGGAAGAAATCAAAACTCTCAACATCTTAGATTCATTGCCATATAACCCAGCAATCAATTACCATCCTCGAAAAGGTACTAATGTCACAAATCCATACATGTGCAATAATAAAAGCAACATCTACTCACAAAAGGAGGGTTATGCAAAAACATTCATGTGACAAAGCATTAATAATCAAGAGGACTTTAATTAAGCTCAAATAAGGAGTAGATTGGTAAAAGGCTAAAGGTGGGCAATTTTTGGCAATGTGGTGCTAATGATCCGGGGAAATGGAGTAATTTCCAAACTTTCATACCACATTCCTTCTTCCTTTGATTTCTCACCTTTCTCTCATCGCTAATTGCTTTTTTCAATATTATGCTTTTACCTCTCTAACCTCAGCACTGCCTTCTCACGAGTCGCAAACATGGGTGTCATGAATGGCCCCGGATACTTAGTGCTTCGGACTCCTCACCTTTGTGTCCCATCTCGCCAAACTATTATCTCAGCGAGCAGGGTCGATCTTTGATCGGATTTTCTTTCACTCATTAAATTTTCCATATATTTCAAACATTCCTGCCAAACTTCAATAATGATAATAACAACACAACAACCATATAACAATCTCCATAATGTAACATCATTCTCAACATAATCCCCGGATGGAAATAAGGTAAAGAATGGACAATATTTAGAACATGTGGAGCAAATATGAAATAAGGCATATAATGGCTTTTGTGATGCATAAGCATAGGTAAGGCTAAGATATGAAATTGAGCATATGTATGGAAATATATAAAGTCCTCAATCATCTTATCATGCATATGTCAAAAGAAACTTCAAATTTTACCTCTCTTTCATGGTTTTCTCTTAAAAATTGCACTTCATTGTGATTTCCCTTAACTAGGCAATTTCATGTTATATCTCTAATGAATCTATTCTTGCATCGTCGAGTTCAATATAACTTCCATGACACTAATAAAAAATTTTCAATGGGGGTTATTTTTTCAAACTTTGGAAAACATGCATATAAGAACATAGATATCAATGATGAATTCCAAAATAGCCATGTCTAAGCAATTCAAGAAATAAACTCTAAATATGCACACATAATGTCAAATATATCACCTATGCATAAAATAAGCCCTTCCCTCACCCCATACTTAAACATTACAGTGTCCTCACTGTATAAGAACTAGGGTTAGTGAAGAAACTTACTAGACAATAGTGCAGATGCTCGAAATAGGTGCTGTAACACACTTCCAAGAGTCGAAGTAGAGTAGGCTTCTAGTTCTCCGAATTACCTAAAGTCATCAAAGGGAAAGAAAACCTTGCACGAAGTAAAGAAAATAAAAGAAAAACAAATTTATTAAAGAAGAAAAATAACAGCGGGTTGCCTCCCGTAAGCGCTAAATTTTAAGTCTCTAGCTCGACCTACTTCCCTTTTAGCCTTAGCCTGGCTCATCTTTGTCCAGAGGTATTGGTGGATCTGGTGGTTTCTCCGGTGGTGGGAAGCGTGGGATGTCATCCGGGGGCATCGTATGAAAAAGCTTGAATCTCCCCGAGTGAACGCTCCATGGCTCCACCCATTCATCTTCCTTGGCTCCAGCTAGCATGCATAAAGGAAGATATAAAGAAGATCGACATACCTCATTATCATATCTCTTCCGCTTCATTGGTTGATTTGGTTGTGCGTCTCCACCTAAGCAAAACGGTGGAGTGGGAAGAGATATTTCCTCCCCATTCTGTGGAGCTTCGTGCCACTTTGCTAGGACCCCATACTTGAATATGAACATCGGTTGCTCAAAATCGTCGGGGATAGCCTTCACCTTGTAAGGTAAAAGCAACCTTGAAGCACCTTAGGCAACGACATTCGGCTTCTTTGTTTCTAGATCTTCCTTTTCTCGGGATCCTTCAAATGGTTCATCAAAGATAGGCAACAAAGATGTAATCGAAATCGGGGAAAGACATACCTGAAATTCTCTGGGACAGTCGATTTCGACTGAAGTACAGTCGATATCGAGTGTTTGGTCGATATCAAGTGAGGTGCACTCGACATAGACTGATGTCTCTGGATCAGTTCCTCCAGAATGCATATACGTCGAGTCCAGGTGGTCGATATCGACTGAAGGGTAGTCGACATCGACTGGCTCATAGAAGGGGACATTGTCGAGCCAACCTTCTTCTGCTGGAGGTGGATGATAGGAAGCCTCAAGCCTTCGGATCAAGTCTTCCAGCCGGGCTATTTCCCTTAATCGTGCCTCCTCCTGTGCGAGCCTATTTCTCCGTCTCAAATCTTTGAACCATCTTTCCCGTTCGAGATCGTATACTTCTTGCATCTTTGTACCTAACCTTTGAAATCACAATAAAGAACACAAATTAGTAGCAAAAGCTCGGCACCTACTGGGTACCGATGAGGTAGGTGGTGGTAGGGTATGTGATAGGGTAAGAAACAAGGGATGGGCTACTCCTAAACTTTAAACAAATCTAAACTAGGCGCGATTGATATCTCCCCGGCAATGGCGCCAATTTGACGAGAGGGTTTCTCGACCAAATAAATTTATAGTCAAGACCCCCGCTATAGTATAGGGGAGTCAGGTTCGTCCTCAGGAGAGAAGTCTCGACCAAATAAATGTTTCTGTATTTGTGAAAAAAAAAATATGTGACGGAGGTAATAGTAGGGATTGGATTTCTGTGGATATCTGATTATGTGCATGTTGACCTACTTGGAGGAAAGAGATGGTTCGGTCGAAGAGTTTAAGGAAGAAGGGAGCCCCCCTACTCAAAAAGAATGAGCCACGATTGTTAGTCCCGGAGGAGAAACATTTCCGTGGACGTGTGAACCAAAATTCGAGAGTCTCGCTGCTCGTGAACTTGGATGACTGGGTCGACCCCGTAGATCAGGAGAAGCTGAAGAGAAGCCAGCTTTGGGGGGTTGTGGAATTGGCAAACAGAGTACAATTCTCTTCGCAACTACTGCATTATGTGTTACAACGACAACTTGCGACGGAGAAGAAGTGGGAGACATGGTACCTGCTACAAGGAAAGCTCCGACCCTTCTCGATCAAGGAGTTTGCCCTCGTTACGGGCCTGCGTTGTGGTGTAGTCCGGGGGGAAGCAATGGAGGATGACAAGAAGAACAAGAAGGCTTTGAAGGACTTATTGGCAACGGATAGCATGACGGTTGACGAGAGGGTTTCTCGACCAAATAAATTTATAGTCAAGACCCCCGCTATAGTATAGGGGAGTCAGGTTCGTCCTCAGGAGAGAAGTCAGCGGTTCTAGGTTTAGTTGGTTTCAGGGTTCGGGAGTAGCTGGAAAAGGTGGCGGTCGGTTGTTGTCGATATCGACTGAGACTGGTCGATGTCGAGGGATGGAGAGGGGATGGTGGTTGGTGTCGAGTAGAATCTCTATAGAATTTAAATAATAAAATAAAATAGTAAAAGTGCAAACTTCCAAGGTAAGGGATCACCAAAACAATAAACAGATGTATAAATCACGAATAACATAAAAGAGCATGCTTTACATCAAAGAACCAACTTTCGCTAATTCCAACAATTTAGGTAAATCAACTCTCGAAAATAAACCTAATTGTTTCTACCTTTTCTTAATTAGGATTAATAAACTCGCGAATAAAAACCCTAATTACTATCCAAGTTTGCAACATGAATTCCTTGAACTTTCATCCAAGGGTTAAGCATAGAGGTAGATGATGATAGAAACAGACACAATTATGAATTCATCGATTAAGAACACATGCCTATCGTTGGGCTCACCCCAACCCTAGAAGAGGGGAATTAGAAACAAAACATGAAAATAAACAACTAACTTTAAATTAAAACTAAAACTTACAAAACCTTCAATCTTCACTCTAGGCTCTCCTCCTAACTAGTCGCGTCCGAAGACGACTTGGCTTGAATCAATAAAAATCAGCCCCCTAGGGCTTTATTTATAGGCTCCAATCTAACTATTCTAGGAAAGGAACAACTATATCTTCTATCTAATTCTATCTATCTATATAAAGATAAAACATGGAAATAAATAATTAAAGGAACTATATCTAAAGTAGATAAATCTTCTCTATCTTGATAGAACTTGATAAATGTAGAAGGAATCTTCTCTCGAAAATATCTCCATTGGACTTTGGATAGAACTTTGAGTAGAGCTCGGATATGCTCAAAATCGGCTACTGGGCACCAGTCGATATCGACCAACATAGGTCGATATTGACCTCGTCTTCTCAGCTTCAGCTCTGACACTCGATATTGGCATCTGGAGTGAAAATCGACCAAAGTCAGGTCGATATCGACCAAGTCTGGTCGATATCGACCACCTCTTCAGTTCTCAGCATTCTCTGGTCGATTTCTGGGCTTTCTGGCCGATTTGATCCACTCGATATCGACCAAACGTGGTCGATATCGACCTCTTCTGCAGTTTCCAGCATGCTGCTCTGTTCTTGAAACGCACTTTCCCGAGTCCTCGTTCGTCGGATTGACGCATATAAGAATGCGTTGGAAAGCTATTTCCGAGGGCTACAACTCTCATGAAGACTTCAAAGCTTGATTTGGAATGATGAATGGCGAAAAGTGGGCTTTCTTCCAGCTGCACCATCCTTAGCTTCTTCATGACTTTCCTTTAAGCTCCAAAGTGCGTCCGATTTCTGTGAAATATAACAAAAACTTGTGTAGACCTCCATATATTGCAAATAAGCATAAACTATACAAATTTTGTGCTATTCTAACCCAAATGTATGAAATGTTTGCAGAAATCGATATAAAAGATAGTAGAAAACATGGCAAATTCGGCTCACATCAAACACCCCATACTTAAGCTTGCTTGTCCTCAAGCAATACTTTTAATGGTCATACAGGGGAAGAAATCAAAACTCTCAACATCTTAGATTCATTGCCATATAACCCAGCAATCAATTACCATCCTCGAAAAGGTACTAATGTCACAAATCCATACATGTGCAATAATAAAAGCAACATCTACTCACAAAAGGAGGGTTATGCAAAAACATTCATGTGACAAAGCATTAATAATCAAGAGGACTTTAATTAAGCTCAAATAAGGAGTAGATTGGTAAAAGGCTAAAGGTGGGCAATTTTTGGCAATGTGGTGCTAATGATCCGGGGAAATGGAGTAATTTCCAAACTTTCATACCACATTCCTTCTTCCTTTGATTTCTCACCTTTCTCTCATCGCTAATTGCTTTTTTCAATATTATGCTTTTACCTCTCTAACCTCAGCACTGCCTTCTCACGAGTCGCAAACATGGGTGTCATGAATGGCCCCGGATACTTAGTGCTTCGGACTCCTCACCTTTGTGTCCCATCTCGCCAAACTATTATCTCAGCGAGCAGGGTCGATCTTTGATCGGATTTTCTTTCACTCATTAAATTTTCCATATATTTCAAACATTCCTGCCAAACTTCAATAATGATAATAACAACACAACAACCATATAACAATCTCCATAATGTAACATCATTCTCAACATAATCCCCGGATGGAAATAAGGTAAAGAATGGACAATATTTAGAACATGTGGAGCAAATATGAAATAAGGCATATAATGGCTTTTGTGATGCATAAGCATAGGTAAGGCTAAGATATGAAATTGAGCATATGTATGGAAATATATAAAGTCCTCAATCATCTTATCATGCATATGTCAAAAGAAACTTCAAATTTTACCTCTCTTTCATGGTTTTCTCTTAAAAATTGCACTTCATTGTGATTTCCCTTAACTAGGCAATTTCATGTTATATCTCTAATGAATCTATTCTTGCATCGTCGAGTTCAATATAACTTCCATGACACTAATAAAAAATTTTCAATGGGGGTTATTTTTTCAAACTTTGGAAAACATGCATATAAGAACATAGATATCAATGATGAATTCCAAAATAGCCATGTCTAAGCAATTCAAGAAATAAACTCTAAATATGCACACATAATGTCAAATATATCACCTATGCATAAAATAAGCCCTTCCCTCACCCCATACTTAAACATTACAGTGTCCTCACTGTATAAGAACTAGGGTTAGTGAAGAAACTTACTAGACAATAGTGCAGATGCTCGAAATAGGTGCTGTAACACACTTCCAAGAGTCGAAGTAGAGTAGGCTTCTAGTTCTCCGAATTACCTAAAGTCATCAAAGGGAAAGAAAACCTTGCACGAAGTAAAGAAAATAAAAGAAAAACAAATTTATTAAAGAAGAAAAATAACAGCGGGTTGCCTCCCGTAAGCGCTAAATTTTAAGTCTCTAGCTCGACCTACTTCCCTTTTAGCCTTATCCTGGCTCATCTTTGTCCAGAGGTATTGGTGGATCTGGTGGTTCTCCGGTGGTGGGAAGCGTGGGATGTCATCCGGGGGCATCGTATGAAAAAGCTTGAATCTCCCCGAGTGAACGCTCCATGGCTCCACCCATTCATCTTCCTTGGCTCCAGCTAGCAAGCATAAAGGAAGATATAAAGAAGATCGACATACCTCATTATCATATCTCTTCCGCTTCATTGGTTGATTTGGTTGTGCGTCTCCACCTAAGCAAAACGGTGGAGTGGGAAGAGATATTTCCTCCCCATTCTGTGGAGCTTCGTGCCACTTTGCTAGGACCCCATACTTGAATATGAACATCGGTTGCTCAAAATCGTCGGGGATAGCCTTCACCTTGTAAGGTAAAAGCAACCTTGAAGCACCTTAGGCAACGACATTCGGCTTCTTTGTTTCTAGATCTTCCTTTTCTCGGGATCCTTCAAATGGTTCATCAAAGATAGGCAACAAAGATGTAATCGAAATCGGGGAAAGACATACCTGAAATTCTCTGGGACAGTCGATTTCGACTGAAGTACAGTCGATATCGAGTGTTTGGTCGATATCAAGTGAGGTGCACTCGACATAGACTGATGTCTCTGGATCAGTTCCTCCAGAATGCATATACGTCGAGTCCAGGTGGTCGATATCGACTGAAGGGTAGTCGACATCGACTGGCTCATAGAAGGGGACATTGTCGAGCCAACCTTCTTCTGCTGGAGGTGGATGATAGGAAGCCTCAAGCCTTCGGATCAAGTCTTCCAGCCGGGCTATTTCCCTTAATCGTGCCTCCTCCTGTGCGAGCCTATTTCTCCGTCTCAAATCTTTGAACCATCTTTCCCGTTCGAGATCGTATACTTCTTGCATCTTTGTACCTAACCTTTGAAATCACAATAAAGAACACAAATTAGTAGCAAAAGCTCGGCACCTACTGGGTACCGATGAGGTAGGTGGTGGTAGGGTATGTGATAGGGTAAGAAACAAGGGATGGGCTACTCCTAAACTTTAAACAAATCTAAACTAGGCGCGATTGATATCTCCCCGGCAATGGCGCCAATTTGACGAGAGGGTTTCTCGACCAAATAAATTTATAGTCAAGACCCCCGCTATAGTATAGGGGAGTCAGGTTCGTCCTCAGGAGAGAAGTCTCGACCAAATAAATGTTTCTGTATTTGTGAAAAAAAAAATATGTGACGGAGGTAATAGTAGGGATTGGATTTCTGTGGATATCTGATTATGTGCATGTTGACCTACTTGGAGGAAAGAGATGGTTCGGTCGAAGAGTTTAAGGAAGAAGGGAGCCCCCCTACTCAAAAAGAATGAGCCACGATTGTTAGTCCCGGAGGAGAAACATTTCCGTGGACGTGTGAACCAAAATTCGAGAGTCTCGCTGCTCGTGAACTTGGATGACTGGGTCGACCCCGTAGATCAGGAGAAGCTGAAGAGAAGCCAGCTTTGGGGGGTTGTGGAATTGGCAAACAGAGTACAATTCTCTTCGCAACTACTGCATTATGTGTTACAACGACAACTTGCGACGGAGAAGAAGTGGGAGACATGGTACCTGCTACAAGGAAAGCTCCGACCCTTCTCGATCAAGGAGTTTGCCCTCGTTACGGGCCTGCGTTGTGGTGTAGTCCGGGGGGAAGCAATGGAGGATGACAAGAAGAACAAGAAGGCTTTGAAGGACTTATTGGCAACGGATAGCATGACGGTTGACGAGAGGGTTTCTCGACCAAATAAATTTATAGTCAAGACCCCCGCTATAGTATAGGGGAGTCAGGTTCGTCCTCAGGAGAGAAGTCAGCGGTTCTAGGTTTAGTTGGTTTCAGGGTTCGGGAGTAGCTGGAAAAGGTGGCGGTCGGCTGTTGTCGATATCGACTGAGACTGGTCGATGTCGAGGGATGGAGAGGGGATGGTGGTTGGTGTCGAGTAGAATCTCTATAGAATTTAAATAATAAAATAAAATAGTAAAAGTGCAAACTTCCAAGGTAAGGGATCACCAAAACAATAAACAGATGTATAAATCACGAATAACATAAAAGAGCATGCTTTACATCAAAGAACCAACTTTCGCTAATTCCAACAATTTAGGTAAATCAACTCTCGAAAATAAACCTAATTGTTTCTACCTTTTCTTAATTAGGATTAATAAACTCGCGAATAAAAACCCTAATTACTATCCAAGTTTGCAACATGAATTCCTTGAACTTTCATCCAAGGGTTAAGCATAGAGGTAGATGATGATAGAAACAGACACAATTATGAATTCATCGATTAAGAACACATGCCTATCGTTGGGCTCACCCCAACCCTAGAAGAGGGGAATTAGAAACAAAACATGAAAATAAACAACTAACTTTAAATTAAAACTAAAACTTACAAAACCTTCAATCTTCACTCTAGGCTCTCCTCCTAACTAGTCGCGTCCGAAGACGACTTGGCTTGAATCAATAAAAATCAGCCCCCTAGGGCTTTATTTATAGGCTCCAATCTAACTATTCTAGGAAAGGAACAACTATATCTTCTATCTAATTCTATCTATCTATATAAAGATAAAACATGGAAATAAATAATTAAAGGAACTATATCTAAAGTAGATAAATCTTCTCTATCTTGATAGAACTTGATAAATGTAGAAGGAATCTTCTCTCGAAAATATCTCCATTGGACTTTGGATAGAACTTTGAGTAGAGCTCGGATATGCTCAAAATCGGCTACTGGGCACCAGTCGATATCGACCAACATAGGTCGATATTGACCTCGTCTTCTCAGCTTCAGCTCTGACACTCGATATTGGCATCTGGAGTGAAAATCGACCAAAGTCAGGTCGATATCGACCAAGTCTGGTCGATATCGACCACCTCTTCAGTTCTCAGCATTCTCTGGTCGATTTCTGGGCTTTCTGGCCGATTTGATCCACTCGATATCGACCAAACGTGGTCGATATCGACCTCTTCTGCAGTTTCCAGCATGCTGCTCTGTTCTTGAAACGCACTTTCCCGAGTCCTCGTTCGTCGGATTGACGCATATAAGAATGCGTTGGAAAGCTATTTCCGAGGGCTACAACTCTCATGAAGACTTCAAAGCTTGATTTGGAATGATGAATGGCGAAAAGTGGGCTTTCTTCCAGCTGCACCATCCTTAGCTTCTTCATGACTTTCCTTTAAGCTCCAAAGTGCGTCCGATTTCTGTGAAATATAACAAAAACTTGTGTAGACCTCCATATATTGCAAATAAGCATAAAATATACAAATTTTGTGCTATTCTAACCCAAATGTATGAAATGTTTGCAGAAATCGATATAAAAGATAGTAGAAAACATGGCAAATTCGGCTCACATCAAACACCCCATACTTAAGCTTGCTTGTCCTCAAGCAATACTTTTAATGGTCATACAGGGGAAGAAATCAAAACTCTCAACATCTTAGATTCATTGCCATATAACCCAGCAATCAATTACCATCCTCGAAAAGGTACTAATGTCACAAATCCATACATGTGCAATAATAAAAGCAACATCTACTCACAAAAGGAGGGTTATGCAAAAACATTCATGTGACAAAGCATTAATAATCAAGAGGACTTTAATTAAGCTCAAATAAGGAGTAGATTGGTAAAAGGCTAAAGGTGGGCAATTTTTGGCAATGTGGTGCTAATGATCCGGGGAAATGGAGTAATTTCCAAACTTTCATACCACATTCCTTCTTCCTTTGATTTCTCACCTTTCTCTCATCGCTAATTGCTTTTTTCAATATTATGCTTTTACCTCTCTAACCTCAGCACTGCCTTCTCACGAGTCGCAAACATGGGTGTCATGAATGGCCCTGGATACTTAGTGCTTCGGACTCCTCACCTTTGTGTCCCATCTCGCCAAACTATTATCTCAGCGAGCAGGGTCGATCTTTGATCGGATTTTCTTTCACTCATTAAATTTTCCATATATTTCAAACATTCCTGCCAAACTTCAATAATGATAATAACAACACAACAACCATATAACAATCTCCATAATGTAACATCATTCTCAACATAATCCCCGGATGGAAATAAGGTAAAGAATGGACAATATTTAGAACATGTGGAGCAAATATGAAATAAGGCATATAATGGCTTTTGTGATGCATAAGCATAGGTAAGGCTAAGATATGAAATTGAGCATATGTATGGAAATATATAAAGTCCTCAATCATCTTATCATGCATATGTCAAAAGAAACTTAAAATTTTACCTCTCTTTCATGGTTTTCTCTTAAAAATTGCACTTCATTGTGATTTCCCTTAACTAGGCAATTTCATGTTATATCTCTAATGAATCTATTCTTGCATCGTCGAGTTCAATATAACTTCCATGACACTAATAAAAAATTTTCAATGGGGGTTATTTTTTCAAACTTTGGAAAACATGCATATAAGAACATAGATATCAATGATGAATTCCAAAATAGCCATGTCTAAGCAATTCAAGAAATAAACTCTAAATATGCACACATAATGTCAAATATATCACCTATGCATAAAATAAGCCCTTCCCTCACCCCATACTTAAACATTACAGTGTCCTCACTGTATAAGAACTAGGGTTAGTGAAGAAACTTACTAGACAATAGTGCAGATGCTCGAAATAGGTGCTGTAACACACTTCCAAGAGTCGAAGTAGAGTAGGCTTCTAGTTCTCCGAATTACCTAAAGTCATCAAAGGGAAAGAAAACCTTGCACGAAGTAAAGAAAATAAAAGAAAAACAAATTTATTAAAGAAGAAAAATAACAGCGGGTTGCCTCCCGTAAGCGCTAAATTTTAAGTCTCTAGCTCGACCTACTTCCCTTTTAGCCTTAGCCTGGCTCATCTTTGTCCAGAGGTATTGGTGGATCTGGTGGTTTCTCCGGTGGTGGGAAGCGTGGGATGTCATCCGGGGGCATCGTATGAAAAAGCTTGAATCTCCCCGAGTGAACGCTCCATGGCTCCACCCATTCATCTTCCTTGGCTCCAGCTAGCATGCATAAAGGAAGATATAAAGAAGATCGACATACCTCATTATCATATCTCTTCCGCTTCATTGGTTGATTTGGTTGTGCGTCTCCACCTAAGCAAAACGGTGGAGTGGGAAGAGATATTTCCTCCCCATTCTGTGGAGCTTCGTGCCACTTTGCTAGGACCCCATACTTGAATATGAACATCGGTTGCTCAAAATCGTCGGGGATAGCCTTCACCTTGTAAGGTAAAAGCAACCTTGAAGCACCTTAGGCAACGACATTCGGCTTCTTTGTTTCTAGATCTTCCTTTTCTCGGGATCCTTCAAATGGTTCATCAAAGATAGGCAACAAAGATGTAATCGAAATCGGGGAAAGACATACCTGAAATTCTCTGGGACAGTCGATTTCGACTGAAGTACAGTCGATATTGAGTGTTTGGTCGATATCAAGTGAGGTGCACTCGACATAGACTGATGTCTCTGGATCAGTTCCTCCAGAATGCATATACGTCGAGTCCAGGTGGTCGATATCGACTGAAGGGTAGTCGACATCGACTGGCTCATAGAAGGGGACATTGTCGAGCCAACCTTCTTCTGCTGGAGGTGGATGATAGGAAGCCTCAAGCCTTCGGATCAAGTCTTCCAGCCGGGCTATTTCCCTTAATCGTGCCTCCTCCTGTGCGAGCCTATTTCTCCGTCTCAAATCTTTGAACCATCTTTCCCGTTCGAGATCGTATACTTCTTGCATCTTTGTACCTAACCTTTGAAATCACAATAAAGAACACAAATTAGTAGCAAAAGCTCGGCACCTACTGGGTACCGATGAGGTAGGTGGTGGTAGGGTATGTGATAGGGTAAGAAACAAGGGATGGGCTACTCCTAAACTTTAAACAAATCTAAACTAGGCGCGATTGATATCTCCCCGGCAATGGCGCCAATTTGACGAGAGGGTTTCTCGACCAAATAAATTTATAGTCAAGACCCCCGCTATAGTATAGGGGAGTCAGGTTCGTCCTCAGGAGAGAAGTCTCGACCAAATAAATGTTTCTGTATTTGTGAAAAAAAAAATATGTGACGGAGGTAATAGTAGGGATTGGATTTCTGTGGATATCTGATTATGTGCATGTTGACCTACTTGGAGGAAAGAGATGGTTCGGTCGAAGAGTTTAAGGAAGAAGGGAGCCCCCCTACTCAAAAAGAATGAGCCACGATTGTTAGTACCGGAGGAGAAACATTTCCGTGGACGTGTGAACCAAAATTCGAGAGTCTCGCTGCTCGTGAACTTGGATGACTGGGTCGACCCCGTAGATCAGGAGAAGCTGAAGAGAAGCCAGCTTTGGGGGGTTGTGGAATTGGCAAACAGAGTACAATTCTCTTCGCAACTACTGCATTATGTGTTACAACGACAACTTGCGACGGAGAAGAAGTGGGAGACATGGTACCTGCTACAAGGAAAGCTCCGACCCTTCTCGATCAAGGAGTTTGCCCTCGTTACGGGCCTGCGTTGTGGTGTAGTCCGGGGGGAAGCAATGGAGGATGACAAGAAGAACAAGAAGGCTTTGAAGGACTTATTGGCAACGGATAGCATGACGGTTGACGAGAGGGTTTCTCGACCAAATAAATTTATAGTCAAGACCCCCGCTATAGTATAGGGGAGTCAGGTTCGTCCTCAGGAGAGAAGTCAGCGGTTCTAGGTTTAGTTGGTTTCAGGGTTCGGGAGTAGCTGGAAAAGGTGGCGGTCGGTTGTTGTCGATATCGACTGAGACTGGTCGATGTCGAGGGATGGAGAGGGGATGGTGGTTGGTGTCGAGTAGAATCTCTATAGAATTTAAATAATAAAATAAAATAGTAAAAGTGCAAACTTCCAAGGTAAGGGATCACCAAAACAATAAACAGATGTATAAATCACGAATAACATAAAAGAGCATGCTTTACATCAAAGAACCAACTTTCGCTAATTCCAACAATTTAGGTAAATCAACTCTCGAAAATAAACCTAATTGTTTCTACCTTTTCTTAATTAGGATTAATAAACTCGCGAATAAAAACCCTAATTACTATCCAAGTTTGCAACATGAATTCCTTGAACTTTCATCCAAGGGTTAAGCATAGAGGTAGATGATGATAGAAACAGACACAATTATGAATTCATCGATTAAGAACACATGCCTATCGTTGGGCTCACCCCAACCCTAGAAGAGGGGAATTAGAAACAAAACATGAAAATAAACAACTAACTTTAAATTAAAACTAAAACTTACAAAACCTTCAATCTTCACTCTAGGCTCTCCTCCTAACTAGTCGCGTCCGAAGACGACTTGGCTTGAATCAATAAAAATCAGCCCCCTAGGGCTTTATTTATAGGCTCCAATCTAACTATTCTAGGAAAGGAACAACTATATCTTCTATCTAATTCTATCTATCTATATAAAGATAAAACATGGAAATAAATAATTAAAGGAACTATATCTAAAGTAGATAAATCTTCTCTATCTTGATAGAACTTGATAAATGTAGAAGGAATCTTCTCTCGAAAATATCTCCATTGGACTTTGGATAGAACTTTGAGTAGAGCTCGGATATGCTCAAAATCGGCTACTGGGCACCAGTCGATATCGACCAACATAGGTCGATATTGACCTCGTCTTCTCAGCTTCAGCTCTGACACTCGATATTGGCATCTGGAGTGAAAATCGACCAAAGTCAGGTCGATATCGACCAAGTCTGGTCGATATCGACCACCTCTTCAGTTCTCAGCATTCTCTGGTCGATTTCTGGGCTTTCTGGCCGATTTGATCCACTCGATATCGACCAAACGTGGTCGATATCGACCTCTTCTGCAGTTTCCAGCATGCTGCTCTGTTCTTGAAACGCACTTTCCCGAGTCCTCGTTCGTCGGATTGACGCATATAAGAATGCGTTGGAAAGCTATTTCCGAGGGCTACAACTCTCATGAAGACTTCAAAGCTTGATTTGGAATGATGAATGGCGAAAAGTGGGCTTTCTTCCAGCTGCACCATCCTTAGCTTCTTCATGACTTTCCTTTAAGCTCCAAAGTGCGTCCGATTTCTGTGAAATATAACAAAAACTTGTGTAGACCTCCATATATTGCAAATAAGCATAAACTATACAAATTTTGTGCTATTCTAACCCAAATGTATGAAATGTTTGCAGAAATCGATATAAAAGATAGTAGAAAACATGGCAAATTCGGCTCACATCAAACACCCCATACTTAAGCTTGCTTGTCCTCAAGCAATACTTTTAATGGTCATACAGGGGAAGAAATCAAAACTCTCAACATCTTAGATTCATTGCCATATAACCCAGCAATCAATTACCATCCTCGAAAAGGTACTAATGTCACAAATCCATACATGTGCAATAATAAAAGCAACATCTACTCACAAAAGGAGGGTTATGCAAAAACATTCATGTGACAAAGCATTAATAATCAAGAGGACTTTAATTAAGCTCAAATAAGGAGTAGATTGGTAAAAGGCTAAAGGTGGGCAATTTTTGGCAATGTGGTGCTAATGATCCGGGGAAATGGAGTAATTTCCAAACTTTCATACCACATTCCTTCTTCCTTTGATTTCTCACCTTTCTCTCATCGCTAATTGCTTTTTTCAATATTATGCTTTTACCTCTCTAACCTCAGCACTGCCTTCTCACGAGTCGCAAACATGGGTGTCATGAATGGCCCCGGATACTTAGTGCTTCGGACTCCTCACCTTTGTGTCCCATCTCGCCAAACTATTATCTCAGCGAGCAGGGTCGATCTTTGATCGGATTTTCTTTCACTCATTAAATTTTCCATATATTTCAAACATTCCTGCCAAACTTCAATAATGATAATAACAACACAACAACCATATAACAATCTCCATAATGTAACATCATTCTCAACATAATCCCCGGATGGAAATAAGGTAAAGAATGGACAATATTTAGAACATGTGGAGCAAATATGAAATAAGGCATATAATGGCTTTTGTGATGCATAAGCATAGGTAAGGCTAAGATATGAAATTGAGCATATGTATGGAAATATATAAAGTCCTCAATCATCTTATCATGCATATGTCAAAAGAAACTTCAAATTTTACCTCTCTTTCATGGTTTTCTCTTAAAAATTGCACTTCATTGTGATTTCCCTTAACTAGGCAATTTCATGTTATATCTCTAATGAATCTATTCTTGCATCGTCGAGTTCAATATAACTTCCATGACACTAATAAAAAATTTTCAATGGGGGTTATTTTTTCAAACTTTGGAAAACATGCATATAAGAACATAGATATCAATGATGAATTCCAAAATAGCCATGTCTAAGCAATTCAAGAAATAAACTCTAAATATGCACACATAATGTCAAATATATCACCTATGCATAAAATAAGCCCTTCCCTCACCCCATACTTAAACATTACAGTGTCCTCACTGTATAAGAACTAGGGTTAGTGAAGAAACTTACTAGACAATAGTGCAGATGCTCGAAATAGGTGCTGTAACACACTTCCAAGAGTCGAAGTAGAGTAGGCTTCTAGTTCTCCGAATTACCTAAAGTCATCAAAGGGAAAGAAAACCTTGCACGAAGTAAAGAAAATAAAAGAAAAACAAATTTATTAAAGAAGAAAAATAACAGCGGGTTGCCTCCCGTAAGCGCTAAATTTTAAGTCTCTAGCTCGACCTACTTCCCTTTTAGCCTTAGCCTGGCTCATCTTTGTCCAGAGGTATTGGTGGATCTGGTGGTTTCTCCGGTGGTGGGAAGCGTGGGATGTCATCCGGGGGCATCGTATGAAAAAGCTTGAATCTCCCCGAGTGAACGCTCCATGGCTCCACCCATTCATCTTCCTTGGCTCCAGCTAGCATGCATAAAGGAAGATATAAAGAAGATCGACATACCTCATTATCATATCTCTTCCGCTTCATTGGTTGATTTGGTTGTGCGTCTCCACCTAAGCAAAACGGTGGAGTGGGAAGAGATATTTCCTCCCCATTCTGTGGAGCTTCGTGCCACTTTGCTAGGACCCCATACTTGAATATGAACATCGGTTGCTCAAAATCGTCGGGGATAGCCTTCACCTTGTAAGGTAAAAGCAACCTTGAAGCACCTTAGGCAACGACATTCGGCTTCTTTGTTTCTAGATCTTCCTTTTCTCGGGATCCTTCAAATGGTTCATCAAAGATAGGCAACAAAGATGTAATCGAAATCGGGGAAAGACATACCTGAAATTCTCTGGGACAGTCGATTTCGACTGAAGTACAGTCGATATCGAGTGTTTGGTCGATATCAAGTGAGGTGCACTCGACATAGACTGATGTCTCTGGATCAGTTCCTCCAGAATGCATATACGTCGAGTCCAGGTGGTCGATATCGACTGAAGGGTAGTCGACATCGACTGGCTCATAGAAGGGGACATTGTCGAGCCAACCTTCTTCTGCTGGAGGTGGATGATAGGAAGCCTCAAGCCTTCGGATCAAGTCTTCCAGCCGGGCTATTTCCCTTAATCGTGCCTCCTCCTGTGCGAGCCTATTTCTCCGTCTCAAATCTTTGAACCATCTTTCCCGTTCGAGATCGTATACTTCTTGCATCTTTGTACCTAACCTTTGAAATCACAATAAAGAACACAAATTAGTAGCAAAAGCTCGGCACCTACTGGGTACCGATGAGGTAGGTGGTGGTAGGGTATGTGATAGGGTAAGAAACAAGGGATGGGCTACTCCTAAACTTTAAACAAATCTAAACTAGGCGCGATTGATATCTCCCCGGCAATGGCGCCAATTTGACGAGAGGGTTTCTCGACCAAATAAATTTATAGTCAAGACCCCCGCTATAGTATAGGGGAGTCAGGTTCGTCCTCAGGAGAGAAGTCTCGACCAAATAAATGTTTCTGTATTTGTGAAAAAAAAATATGTGACGGAGGTAATAGTAGGGATTGGATTTCTGTGGATATCTGATTATGTGCATGTTGACCTACTTGGAGGAAAGAGATGGTTCGGTCGAAGAGTTTAAGGAAGAAGGGAGCCCCCCTACTCAAAAAGAATGAGCCACGATTGTTAGTCCCGGAGGAGAAACATTTCCATGGACGTGTGAACCAAAATTCGAGAGTCTCGCTGCTCGTGAACTTGGATGACTGGGTCGACCCCGTAGATCAGGAGAAGCTGAAGAGAAGCCAGCTTTGGGGGGTTGTGGAATTGGCAAACAGAGTACAATTCTCTTCGCAACTACTGCATTATGTGTTACAACGACAACTTGCGACGGAGAAGAAGTGGGAGACATGGTACCTGCTACAAGGAAAGCTCCGACCCTTCTCGATCAAGGAGTTTGCCCTCGTTACGGGCCTGCGTTGTGGTGTAGTCCGGGGGGAAGCAATGGAGGATGACAAGAAGAACAAGAAGGCTTTGAAGGACTTATTGGCAACGGATAGCATGACGGTTGACGAGAGGGTTTCTCGACCAAATAAATTTATAGTCAAGACCCCCGCTATAGTATAGGGGAGTCAGGTTCGTCCTCAGGAGAGAAGTCAGCGGTTCTAGGTTTAGTTGGTTTCAGGGTTCGGGAGTAGCTGGAAAAGGTGGCGGTCGGTTGTTGTCGATATCGACTGAGACTGGTCGATGTCGAGGGATGGAGAGGGGATGGTGGTTGGTGTCGAGTAGAATCTATATAGAATTTAAATAATAAAATAAAATAGTAAAAGTGCAAACTTCCAAGGTAAGGGATCACCAAAACAATAAACAGATGTATAAATCACGAATAACATAAAAGAGCATGCTTTACATCAAAGAACCAACTTTCGCTAATTCCAACAATTTAGGTAAATCAACTCTCGAAAATAAACCTAATTGTTTCTACCTTTTCTTAATTAGGATTAATAAACTCGCGAATAAAAACCCTAATTACTATCCAAGTTTGCAACATGAATTCCTTGAACTTTCATCCAAGGGTTAAGCATAGAGGTAGATGATGATAGAAACAGACACAATTATGAATTCATCGATTAAGAACACATGCCTATCGTTGGGCTCACCCCAACCCTAGAAGAGGGGAATTAGAAACAAAACATGAAAATAAACAACTAACTTTAAATTAAAACTAAAACTTACAAAACCTTCAATCTTCACTCTAGGCTCTCCTCCTAACTAGTCGCGTCCGAAGACGACTTGGCTTGAATCAATAAAAATCAGCCCCCTAGGGCTTTATTTATAGGCTCCAATCTAACTATTCTAGGAAAGGAACAACTATATCTTCTATCTAATTCTATCTATCTATATAAAGATAAAACATGGAAATAAATAATTAAAGGAACTATATCTAAAGTAGATAAATCTTCTCTATCTTGATAGAACTTGATAAATGTAGAAGGAATCTTCTCTCGAAAATTTCTCCATTGGACTTTGGATAGAACTTTGAGTAGAGCTCGGATATGCTCAAAATCGGCTACTGGGCACCAGTCGATATCGACCAACATAGGTCGATATTGACCTCGTCTTCTCAACTTCAGCTCTGACACTCGATATTGGCATCTGGAGTGAAAATCGACCAAAGTCAGGTCGATATCGACCAAGTCTGGTCGATATCGACCACCTCTTCAGTTCTCAGCATTCTCTGGTCGATTTCTGGGCTTTCTGGCCGATTTGATCCACTCGATATCGACCAAACGTGGTCGATATCGACCTCTTCTGCAGTTTCCAGCATGCTGCTCTGTTCTTGAAACGCACTTTCCCGAGTCCTCGTTCGTCGGATTGACGCATATAAGAATGCGTTGGAAAGCTATTTCCGAGGGCTACAACTCTCATGAAGACTTCAAAGCTTGATTTGGAATGATGAATGGCGAAAAGTGGGCTTTCTTCCAGCTGCACCATCCTTAGCTTCTTCATGACTTTCCTTTAAGCTCCAAAGTGCGTCCGATTTCTGTGAAATATAACAAAAACTTGTGTAGACCTCCATATATTGCAAATAAGCATAAACTATACAAATTTTGTGCTATTCTAACCCAAATGTATGAAATGTTTGCAGAAATCGATATAAAAGATAGTAGAAAACATGGCAAATTCGGCTCACATCAAACACCCCATACTTAAGCTTGCTTGTCCTCAAGCAATACTTTTAATGGTCATACAGGGGAAGAAATCAAAACTCTCAACATCTTAGATTCATTGCCATATAACCCAGCAATCAATTACCATCCTCGAAAAGGTACTAATGTCACAAATCCATACATGTGCAATAATAAAAGCAACATCTACTCACAAAAGGAGGGTTATGCAAAAACATTCATGTGACAAAGCATTAATAATCAAGAGGACTTTAATTAAGCTCAAATAAGGAGTAGATTGGTAAAAGGCTAAAGGTGGGCAATTTTTGGCAATGTGGTGCTAATGATCCGGGGAAATGGAGTAATTTCCAAACTTTCATACCACATTCCTTCTTCCTTTGATTTCTCACCTTTCTCTCATCGCTAATTGCTTTTTTCAATATTATGCTTTTACCTCTCTAACCTCAGCACTGCCTTCTCACGAGTCGCAAACATGGGTGTCATGAATGGCCCCGGATACTTAGTGCTTCGGACTCCTCACCTTTGTGTCCCATCTCGCCAAACTATTATCTCAGCGAGCAGGGTCGATCTTTGATCGGATTTTCTTTCACTCATTAAATTTTCCATATATTTCAAACATTCCTGCCAAACTTCAATAATGATAATAACAACACAACAACCATATAACAATCTCCATAATGTAACATCATTCTCAACATAATCCCCGGATGGAAATAAGGTAAAGAATGGACAATATTTAGAACATGTGGAGCAAATATGAAATAAGGCATATAATGGCTTTTGTGATGCATAAGCATAGGTAAGGCTAAGATATGAAATTGAGCATATGTATGGAAATATATAAAGTCCTCAATCATCTTATCATGCATATGTCAAAAGAAACTTCAAATTTTACCTCTCTTTCATGGTTTTCTCTTAAAAATTGCACTTCATTGTGATTTCCCTTAACTAGGCAATTTCATGTTATATCTCTAATGAATCTATTCTTGCATCGTCGAGTTCAATATAACTTCCATGACACTAATAAAAAATTTTCAATGGGGGTTATTTTTTCAAACTTTGGAAAACATGCATATAAGAACATAGATATCAATGATGAATTCCAAAATAGCCATGTCTAAGCAATTCAAGAAATAAACTCTAAATATGCACACATAATGTCAAATATATCACCTATGCATAAAATAAGCCCTTCCCTCACCCCATACTTAAACATTACAGTGTCCTCACTGTATAAGAACTAGGGTTAGTGAAGAAACTTACTAGACAATAGTGCAGATGCTCGAAATAGGTGCTGTAACACACTTCCAAGAGTCGAAGTAGAGTAGGCTTCTAGTTCTCCGAATTACCTAAAGTCATCAAAGGGAAAGAAAACCTTGCACGAAGTAAAGAAAATAAAAGAAAAACAAATTTATTAAAGAAGAAAAATAACAGCGGGTTGCCTCCCGTAAGCGCTAAATTTTAAGTCTCTAGCTCGACCTACTTCCCTTTTAGCCTTAGCCTGGCTCATCTTTGTCCAGAGGTATTGGTGGATCTGGTGGTTTCTCCGGTGGTGGGAAGCGTGGGATGTCATCCGGGGGCATCGTATGAAAAAGCTTGAATCTCCCCGAGTGAACGCTCCATGGCTCCACCCATTCATCTTCCTTGGCTCCAGCTAGCATGCATAAAGGAAGATATAAAGAAGATCGACATACCTCATTATCATATCTCTTCCGCTTCATTGGTTGATTTGGTTGTGCGTCTCCACCTAAGCAAAACGGTGGAGTGGGAAGAGATATTTCCTCCCCATTCTGTGGAGCTTCGTGCCACTTTGCTAGGACCCCATACTTGAATATGAACATCGGTTGCTCAAAATCGTCGGGGATAGCCTTCACCTTGTAAGGTAAAAGCAACCTTGAAGCACCTTAGGCAACGACATTCGGCTTCTTTGTTTCTAGATCTTCCTTTTCTCGGGATCCTTCAAATGGTTCATCAAAGATAGGCAACAAAGATGTAATCGAAATCGGGGAAAGACATACCTGAAATTCTCTGGGACAGTCGATTTCGACTGAAGTACAGTCGATATCGAGTGTTTGGTCGATATCAAGTGAGGTGCACTCGACATAGACTGATGTCTCTGGATCAGTTCCTCCAGAATGCATATACGTCGAGTCCAGGTGGTCGATATCGACTGAAGGGTAGTCGACATCGACTGGCTCATAGAAGGGGACATTGTCGAGCCAACCTTCTTCTGCTGGAGGTGGATGATAGGAAGCCTCAAGCCTTCGGATCAAGTCTTCCAGCCGGGCTATTTCCCTTAATCGTGCCTCCTCCTGTGCGAGCCTATTTCTCCGTCTCAAATCTTTGAACCATCTTTCCCGTTCGAGATCGTATACTTCTTGCATCTTTGTACCTAACCTTTGAAATCACAATAAAGAACACAAATTAGTAGCAAAAGCTCGGCACCTACTGGGTACCGATGAGGTAGGTGGTGGTAGGGTATGTGATAGGGTAAGAAACAAGGGATGGGCTACTCCTAAACTTTAAACAAATCTAAACTAGGCGCGATTGATATCTCCCCGGCAATGGCGCCAATTTGACGAGAGGGTTTCTCGACCAAATAAATTTATAGTCAAGACCCCCGCTATAGTATAGGGGAGTCAGGTTCGTCCTCAGGAGAGAAGTCTCGACCAAATAAATGTTTCTGTATTTGTGAAAAAAAAATATGTGACGGAGGTAATAGTAGGGATTGGATTTCTGTGGATATCTGATTATGTGCATGTTGACCTACTTGGAGGAAAGAGATGGTTCGGTCGAAGAGTTTAAGGAAGAAGGGAGCCCCCCTACTCAAAAAGAATGAGCCACGATTGTTAGTCCCGGAGGAGAAACATTTCCATGGACGTGTGAACCAAAATTCGAGAGTCTCGCTGCTCGTGAACTTGGATGACTGGGTCGACCCCGTAGATCAGGAGAAGCTGAAGAGAAGCCAGCTTTGGGGGGTTGTGGAATTGGCAAACAGAGTACAATTCTCTTCGCAACTACTGCATTATGTGTTACAACGACAACTTGCGACGGAGAAGAAGTGGGAGACATGGTACCTGCTACAAGGAAAGCTCCGACCCTTCTCGATCAAGGAGTTTGCCCTCGTTACGGGCCTGCGTTGTGGTGTAGTCCGGGGGGAAGCAATGGAGGATGACAAGAAGAACAAGAAGGCTTTGAAGGACTTATTGGCAACGGATAGCATGACGGTTGACGAGAGGGTTTCTCGACCAAATAAATTTATAGTCAAGACCCCCGCTATAGTATAGGGGAGTCAGGTTCGTCCTCAGGAGAGAAGTCAGCGGTTCTAGGTTTAGTTGGTTTCAGGGTTCGGGAGTAGCTGGAAAAGGTGGCGGTCGGTTGTTGTCGATATCGACTGAGACTGGTCGATGTCGAGGGATGGAGAGGGGATGGTGGTTGGTGTCGAGTAGAATCTCTATAGAATTTAAATAATAAAATAAAATAGTAAAAGTGCAAACTTCCAAGGTAAGGGATCACCAAAACAATAAACAGATGTATAAATCACGAATAACATAAAAGAGCATGCTTTACATCAAAGAACCAACTTTCGCTAATTCCAACAATTTAGGTAAATCAACTCTCGAAAATAAACCTAATTGTTTCTACCTTTTCTTAATTAGGATTAATAAACTCGCGAATAAAAACCCTAATTACTATCCAAGTTTGCAACATGAATTCCTTGAACTTTCATCCAAGGGTTAAGCATAGAGGTAGATGATGATAGAAACAGACACAATTATGAATTCATCGATTAAGAACACATGCCTATCGTTGGGCTCACCCCAACCCTAGAAGAGGGGAATTAGAAACAAAACATGAAAATAAACAACTAACTTTAAATTAAAACTAAAACTTACAAAACCTTCAATCTTCACTCTAGGCTCTCCTCCTAACTAGTCGCGTCCGAAGACGACTTGGCTTGAATCAATAAAAATCAGCCCCCTAGGGCTTTATTTATAGGCTCCAATCTAACTATTCTAGGAAAGGAACAACTATATCTTCTATCTAATTCTATCTATCTATATAAAGATAAAACATGGAAATAAATAATTAAAGGAACTATATCTAAAGTAGATAAATCTTCTCTATCTTGATAGAACTTGATAAATGTAGAAGGAATCTTCTCTCGAAAATATCTCCATTGGACTTTGGATAGAACTTTGAGTAGAGCTCGGATATGCTCAAAATCGGCTACTGGGCACCAGTCGATATCGACCAACATAGGTCGATATTGACCTCGTCTTCTCAGCTTCAGCTCTGACACTCGATATTGGCATCTGGAGTGAAAATCGACCAAAGTCAGGTCGATATCGACCAAGTCTGGTCGATATCGACCACCTCTTCAGTTCTCAGCATTCTCTGGTCGATTTCTGGGCTTTCTGGCCGATTTGATCCACTCGATATCGACCAAACGTGGTCGATATCGACCTCTTCTGCAGTTTCCAGCATGCTGCTCTGTTCTTGAAACGCACTTTCCCGAGTCCTCGTTCGTCGGATTGACGCATATAAGAATGCGTTGGAAAGCTATTTCCGAGGGCTACAACTCTCATGAAGACTTCAAAGCTTGATTTGGAATGATGAATGGCGAAAAGTGGGCTTTCTTCCAGCTGCACCATCCTTAGCTTCTTCATGACTTTCCTTTAAGCTCCAAAGTGCGTCCGATTTCTGTGAAATATAACAAAAACTTGTGTAGACCTCCATATATTGCAAATAAGCATAAACTATACAAATTTTGTGCTATTCTAACCCAAATGTATGAAATGTTTGCAGAAATCGATATAAAAGATAGTAGAAAACATGGCAAATTCGGCTCACATCAAACACCCCATACTTAAGCTTGCTTGTCCTCAAGCAATACTTTTAATGGTCATACAGGGGAAGAAATCAAAACTCTCAACATCTTAGATTCATTGCCATATAACCCAGCAATCAATTACCATCCTCGAAAAGGTACTAATGTCACAAATCCATACATGTGCAATAATAAAAGCAACATCTACTCACAAAAGGAGGGTTATGCAAAAACATTCATGTGACAAAGCATTAATAATCAAGAGGACTTTAATTAAGCTCAAATAAGGAGTAGATTGGTAAAAGGCTAAAGGTGGGCAATTTTTGGCAATGTGGTGCTAATGATCCGGGGAAATGGAGTAATTTCCAAACTTTCATACCACATTCCTTCTTCCTTTGATTTCTCACCTTTCTCTCATCGCTAATTGCTTTTTTCAATATTATGCTTTTACCTCTCTAACCTCAGCACTGCCTTCTCACGAGTCGCAAACATGGGTGTCATGAATGGCCCCGGATACTTAGTGCTTCGGACTCCTCACCTTTGTGTCCCATCTCGCCAAACTATTATCTCAGCGAGCAGGGTCGATCTTTGATCGGATTTTCTTTCACTCATTAAATTTTCCATATATTTCAAACATTCCTGCCAAACTTCAATAATGATAATAACAACACAACAACCATATAACAATCTCCATAATGTAACATCATTCTCAACATAATCCCCGGATGGAAATAAGGTAAAGAATGGACAATATTTAGAACATGTGGAGCAAATATGAAATAAGGCATATAATGGCTTTTGTGATGCATAAGCATAGGTAAGGCTAAGATATGAAATTGAGCATATGTATGGAAATATATAAAGTCCTCAATCATCTTATCATGCATATGTCAAAAGAAACTTCAAATTTTACCTCTCTTTCATGGTTTTCTCTTAAAAATTGCACTTCATTGTGATTTCCCTTAACTAGGCAATTTCATGTTATATCTCTAATGAATCTATTCTTGCATCGTCGAGTTCAATATAACTTCCATGACACTAATAAAAAATTTTCAATGGGGGTTATTTTTTCAAACTTTGGAAAACATGCATATAAGAACATAGATATCAATGATGAATTCCAAAATAGCCATGTCTAAGCAATTCAAGAAATAAACTCTAAATATGCACACATAATGTCAAATATATCACCTATGCATAAAATAAGCCCTTCCCTCACCCCATACTTAAACATTACAGTGTCCTCACTGTATAAGAACTAGGGTTAGTGAAGAAACTTACTAGACAATAGTGCAGATGCTCGAAATAGGTGCTGTAACACACTTCCAAGAGTCGAAGTAGAGTAGGCTTCTAGTTCTCCGAATTACCTAAAGTCATCAAAGGGAAAGAAAACCTTGCACGAAGTAAAGAAAATAAAAGAAAAACAAATTTATTAAAGAAGAAAAATAACAGCGGGTTGCCTCCCGTAAGCGCTAAATTTTAAGTCTCTAGCTCGACCTACTTCCCTTTTAGCCTTAGCCTGGCTCATCTTTGTCCAGAGGTATTGGTGGATCTGGTGGTTTCTCCGGTGGTGGGAAGCGTGGGATGTCATCCGGGGGCATCGTATGAAAAAGCTTGAATCTCCCCGAGTGAACGCTCCATGGCTCCACCCATTCATCTTCCTTGGCTCCAGCTAGCATGCATAAAGGAAGATATAAAGAAGATCGACATACCTCATTATCATATCTCTTCCGCTTCATTGGTTGATTTGGTTGTGCGTCTCCACCTAAGCAAAACGGTGGAGTGGGAAGAGATATTTCCTCCCCATTCTGTGGAGCTTCGTGCCACTTTGCTAGGACCCCATACTTGAATATGAACATCGGTTGCTCAAAATCGTCGGGGATAGCCTTCACCTTGTAAGGTAAAAGCAACCTTGAAGCACCTTAGGCAACGACATTCGGCTTCTTTGTTTCTAGATCTTCCTTTTCTCGGGATCCTTCAAATGGTTCATCAAAGATAGGCAACAAAGATGTAATCGAAATCGGGGAAAGACATACCTGAAATTCTCTGGGACAGTCGATTTCGACTGAAGTACAGTCGATATCGAGTGTTTGGTCGATATCAAGTGAGGTGCACTCGACATAGACTGATGTCTCTGGATCAGTTCCTCCAGAATGCATATACGTCGAGTCCAGGTGGTCGATATCGACTGAAGGGTAGTCGACATCGACTGGCTCATAGAAGGGGACATTGTCGAGCCAACCTTCTTCTGCTGGAGGTGGATGATAGGAAGCCTCAAGCCTTCGGATCAAGTCTTCCAGCCGGGCTATTTCCCTTAATCGTGCCTCCTCCTGTGCGAGCCTATTTCTCCGTCTCAAATCTTTGAACCATCTTTCCCGTTCGAGATCGTATACTTCTTGCATCTTTGTACCTAACCTTTGAAATCACAATAAAGAACACAAATTAGTAGCAAAAGCTCGGCACCTACTGGGTACCGATGAGGTAGGTGGTGGTAGGGTATGTGATAGGGTAAGAAACAAGGGATGGGCTACTCCTAAACTTTAAACAAATCTAAACTAGGCGCGATTGATATCTCCCCGGCAATGGCGCCAATTTGACGAGAGGGTTTCTCGACCAAATAAATTTATAGTCAAGACCCCCGCTATAGTATAGGGGAGTCAGGTTCGTCCTCAGGAGAGAAGTCTCGACCAAATAAATGTTTCTGTATTTGTGAAAAAAAAATATGTGACGGAGGTAATAGTAGGGATTGGATTTCTGTGGATATCTGATTATGTGCATGTTGACCTACTTGGAGGAAAGAGATGGTTCGGTCGAAGAGTTTAAGGAAGAAGGGAGCCCCCCTACTCAAAAAGAATGAGCCACGATTGTTAGTCCCGGAGGAGAAACATTTCCGTGGACGTGTGAACCAAAATTCGAGAGTCTCGCTGCTCGTGAACTTGGATGACTGGGTCGACCCCGTAGATCAGGAGAAGCTGAAGAGAAGCCAGCTTTGGGGGGTTGTGGAATTGGCAAACAGAGTACAATTCTCTTCGCAACTACTGCATTATGTGTTACAACGACAACTTGCGACGGAGAAGAAGTGGGAGACATGGTACCTGCTACAAGGAAAGCTCCGACCCTTCTCGATCAAGGAGTTTGCCCTCGTTACGGGCCTGCGTTGTGGTGTAGTCCGGGGGAAGCAATGGAGGATGACAAGAAGAACAAGAAGGCTTTGAAGGACTTATTGGCAACGGATAGCATGACGGTTGACGAGAGGGTTTCTCGACCAAATAAATTTATAGTCAAGACCCCCGCTATAGTATAGGGGAGTCAGGTTCGTCCTCAGGAGAGAAGTCAGCGGTTCTAGGTTTAGTTGGTTTCAGGGTTCGGGAGTAGCTGGAAAAGGTGGCGGTCGGTTGTTGTCGATATCGACTGAGACTGGTCGATGTCGAGGGATGGAGAGGGGATGGTGGTTGGTGTCGAGTAGAATCTCTATAGAATTTAAATAATAAAATAAAATAGTAAAAGTGCAAACTTCCAAGGTAAGGGATCACCAAAACAATAAACAGATGTATAAATCACGAATAACATAAAAGAGCATGCTTTACATCAAAGAACCAACTTTCGCTAATTCCAACAATTTAGGTAAATCAACTCTCGAAAATAAACCTAATTGTTTCTACCTTTTCTTAATTAGGATTAATAAACTCGCGAATAAAAACCCTAATTACTATCCAAGTTTGCAACATGAATTCCTTGAACTTTCATCCAAGGGTTAAGCATAGAGGTAGATGATGATAGAAACAGACACAATTATGAATTCATCGATTAAGAACACATGCCTATCGTTGGGCTCACCCCAACCCTAGAAGAGGGGAATTAGAAACAAAACATGAAAATAAACAACTAACTTTAAATTAAAACTAAAACTTACAAAACCTTCAATCTTCACTCTAGGCTCTCCTCCTAACTAGTCGCGTCCGAAGACGACTTGGCTTGAATCAATAAAAATCAGCCCCCTAGGGCTTTATTTATAGGCTCCAATCTAACTATTCTAGGAAAGGAACAACTATATCTTCTATCTAATTCTATCTATCTATATAAAGATAAAACATGGAAATAAATAATTAAAGGAACTATATCTAAAGTAGATAAATCTTCTCTATCTTGATAGAACTTGATAAATGTAGAAGGAATCTTCTCTCGAAAATATCTCCATTGGACTTTGGATAGAACTTTGAGTAGAGCTCGGATATGCTCAAAATCGGCTACTGGGCACCAGTCGATATCGACCAACATAGGTCGATATTGACCTCGTCTTCTCAGCTTCAGCTCTGACACTCGATATTGGCATCTGGAGTGAAAATCGACCAAAGTCAGGTCGATATCGACCAAGTCTGGTCGATATCGACCACCTCTTCAGTTCTCAGCATTCTCTGGTCGATTTCTGGGCTTTCTGGCCGATTTGATCCACTCGATATCGACCAAACGTGGTCGATATCGACCTCTTCTGCAGTTTCCAGCATGCTGCTCTGTTCTTGAAACGCACTTTCCCGAGTCCTCGTTCGTCGGATTGACGCATATAAGAATGCGTTGGAAAGCTATTTCCGAGGGCTACAACTCTCATGAAGACTTCAAAGCTTGATTTGGAATGATGAATGGCGAAAAGTGGGCTTTCTTCCAGCTGCACCATCCTTAGCTTCTTCATGACTTTCCTTTAAGCTCCAAAGTGCGTCCGATTTCTGTGAAATATAACAAAAACTTGTGTAGACCTCCATATATTGCAAATAAGCATAAACTATACAAATTTTGTGCTATTCTAACCCAAATGTATGAAATGTTTGCAGAAATCGATATAAAAGATAGTAGAAAACATGGCAAATTCGGCTCACATCAAACACCCCATACTTAAGCTTGCTTGTCCTCAAGCAATACTTTTAATGGTCATACAGGGGAAGAAATCAAAACTCTCAACATCTTAGATTCATTGCCATATAACCCAGCAATCAATTACCATCCTCGAAAAGGTACTAATGTCACAAATCCATACATGTGCAATAATAAAAGCAACATCTACTCACAAAAGGAGGGTTATGCAAAAACATTCATGTGACAAAGCATTAATAATCAAGAGGACTTTAATTAAGCTCAAATAAGGAGTAGATTGGTAAAAGGCTAAAGGTGGGCAATTTTTGGCAATGTGGTGCTAATGATCCGGGGAAATGGAGTAATTTCCAAACTTTCATACCACATTCCTTCTTCCTTTGATTTCTCACCTTTCTCTCATCGCTAATTGCTTTTTTCAATATTATGCTTTTACCTCTCTAACCTCAGCACTGCCTTCTCACGAGTCGCAAACATGGGTGTCATGAATGGCCCCGGATACTTAGTGCTTCGGACTCCTCACCTTTGTGTCCCATCTCGCCAAACTATTATCTCAGCGAGCAGGGTCGATCTTTGATCGGATTTTCTTTCACTCATTAAATTTTCCATATATTTCAAACATTCCTGCCAAACTTCAATAATGATAATAACAACACAACAACCATATAACAATCTCCATAATGTAACATCATTCTCAACATAATCCCCGGATGGAAATAAGGTAAAGAATGGACAATATTTAGAACATGTGGAGCAAATATGAAATAAGGCATATAATGGCTTTTGTGATGCATAAGCATAGGTAAGGCTAAGATATGAAATTGAGCATATGTATGGAAATATATAAAGTCCTCAATCATCTTATCATGCATATGTCAAAAGAAACTTCAAATTTTACCTCTCTTTCATGGTTTTCTCTTAAAAATTGCACTTCATTGTGATTTCCCTTAACTAGGCAATTTCATGTTATATCTCTAATGAATCTATTCTTGCATCGTCGAGTTCAATATAACTTCCATGACACTAATAAAAAATTTTCAATGGGGGTTATTTTTTCAAACTTTGGAAAACATGCATATAAGAACATAGATATCAATGATGAATTCCAAAATAGCCATGTCTAAGCAATTCAAGAAATAAACTCTAAATATGCACACATAATGTCAAATATATCACCTATGCATAAAATAAGCCCTTCCCTCACCCCATACTTAAACATTACAGTGTCCTCACTGTATAAGAACTAGGGTTAGTGAAGAAACTTACTAGACAATAGTGCAGATGCTCGAAATAGGTGCTGTAACACACTTCCAAGAGTCGAAGTAGAGTAGGCTTCTAGTTCTCCGAATTACCTAAAGTCATCAAAGGGAAAGAAAACCTTGCACGAAGTAAAGAAAATAAAAGAAAAACAAATTTATTAAAGAAGAAAAATAACAGCGGGTTGCCTCCCGTAAGCGCTAAATTTTAAGTCTCTAGCTCGACCTACTTCCCTTTTAGCCTTAGCCTGGCTCATCTTTGTCCAGAGGTATTGGTGGATCTGGTGGTTTCTCCGGTGGTGGGAAGCGTGGGATGTCATCCGGGGGCATCGTATGAAAAAGCTTGAATCTCCCCGAGTGAACGCTCCATGGCTCCACCCATTCATCTTCCTTGGCTCCAGCTAGCATGCATAAAGGAAGATATAAAGAAGATCGACATACCTCATTATCATATCTCTTCCGCTTCATTGGTTGATTTGGTTGTGCGTCTCCACCTAAGCAAAACGGTGGAGTGGGAAGAGATATTTCCTCCCCATTCTGTGGAGCTTCGTGCCACTTTGCTAGGACCCCATACTTGAATATGAACATCGGTTGCTCAAAATCGTCGGGGATAGCCTTCACCTTGTAAGGTAAAAGCAACCTTGAAGCACCTTAGGCAATGACATTCGGCTTCTTTGTTTCTAGATCTTCCTTTTCTCGGGATCCTTCAAATGGTTCATCAAAGATAGGCAACAAAGATGTAATCGAAATCGGGGAAAGACATACCTGAAATTCTCTGGGACAGTCGATTTCGACTGAAGTACAGTAGATATCGAGTGTTTGGTCGATATCAAGTGAGGTGCACTCGACATAGACTGATGTCTCTGGATCAGTTCCTCCAGAATGAATATACGTCGAGTCCAGGTGGTCGATATCGACTGAAGGGTAGTCGACATCGACTGGCTCATAGAAGGGGACATTGTCGAGCCAACCTTCTTCTGCTGGAGGTGGATGATAGGAAGCCTCAAGCCTTCGGATCAAGTCTTCCAGCCGGGCTATTTCCCTTAATCGTGCCTCCTCCTGTGCGAGCCTATTTCTCCGTCTCAAATCTTTGAACCATCTTTCCCGTTCGAGATCGTATACTTCTTGCATCTTTGTACCTAACCTTTGAAATCACAATAAAGAACACAAATTAGTAGCAAAAGCTCGGCACCTACTGGGTACCGATGAGGTAGGTGGTGGTAGGGTATGTGATAGGGTAAGAAACAAGGGATGGGCTACTCCTAAACATTAAACAAATCTAAACTAGGCGCGATTGATATCTCCCCGGCAATGGCGCCAATTTGACGAGAGGGTTTCTCGACCAAATAAATTTATAGTCAAGACCCCCGCTATAGTATAGGGGAGTCAGGTTCGTCCTCAGGAGAGAAGTCTCGACCAAATAAATGTTTCTGTATTTGTGAAAAAAAAATATGTGACGGAGGTAATAGTAGGGATTGGATTTCTGTGGATATCTGATTATGTGCATGTTGACCTACTTGGAGGAAAGAGATGGTTCGGTCGAAGAGTTTAAGGAAGAAGGGAGCCCCCCTACTCAAAAAGAATGAGCCACGATTGTTAGTCCCGGAGGAGAAACATTTCCGTGGACGTGTGAACCAAAATTCGAGAGTCTCGCTGCTCGTGAACTTGGATGACTGGGTCGACCCCGTAGATCAGGAGAAGCTGAAGAGAAGCCAGCTTTGGGGGGTTGTGGAATTGGCAAACAGAGTACAATTCTCTTCGCAACTACTGCATTATGTGTTACAACGACAACTTGCGACGGAGAAGAAGTGGGAGACATGGTACCTGCTACAAGGAAAGCTCCGACCCTTCTCGATCAAGGAGTTTGCCCTCGTTACGGGCCTGCGTTGTGGTGTAGTCCGGGGGGAAGCAATGGAGGATGACAAGAAGAACAAGAAGGCTTTGAAGGACTTATTGGCAACGGATAGCATGACGGTTGACGAGAGGGTTTCTCGACCAAATAAATTTATAGTCAAGACCCCCGCTATAGTATAGGGGAGTCAGGTTCGTCCTCAGGAGAGAAGTCAGCGGTTCTAGGTTTAGTTGGTTTCAGGGTTCGGGAGTAGCTGGAAAAGGTGGCGGTCGGTTGTTGTCGATATCGACTGAGACTGGTCGATGTCGAGGGATGGAGAGGGGATGGTGGTTGGTGTCGAGTAGAATCTCTATAGAATTTAAATAATAAAATAAAATAGTAAAAGTGCAAACTTCCAAGGTAAGGGATCACCAAAACAATAAACAGATGTATAAATCACGAATAACATAAAAGAGCATGCTTTACATCAAAGAACCAACTTTCGCTAATTCCAACAATTTAGGTAAATCAACTCTCGAAAATAAACCTAATTGTTTCTACCTTTTCTTAATTAGGATTAATAAACTCGCGAATAAAAACCCTAATTACTATCCAAGTTTGCAACATGAATTCCTTGAACTTTCATCCAAGGGTTAAGCATAGAGGTAGATGATGATAGAAACAGACACAATTATGAATTCATCGATTAAGAACACATGCCTATCGTTGGGCTCACCCCAACCCTAGAAGAGGGGAATTAGAAACAAAACATGAAAATAAACAACTAACTTTAAATTAAAACTAAAACTTACAAAACCTTCAATCTTCACTCTAGGCTCTCCTCCTAACTAGTCGCGTCCGAAGACGACTTGGCTTGAATCAATAAAAATCAGCCCCCTAGGGCTTTATTTATAGGCTCCAATCTAACTATTCTAGGAAAGGAACAACTATATCTTCTATCTAATTCTATCTATCTATATAAAGATAAAACATGGAAATAAATAATTAAAGGAACTATATCTAAAGTAGATAAATCTTCTCTATCTTGATAGAACTTGATAAATGTAGAAGGAATCTTCTCTCGAAAATATCTCCATTGGACTTTGGATAGAACTTTGAGTAGAGCTCGGATATGCTCGAAATCGGCTACTGGGCACCAGTCGATATCGACCAACATAGGTCGATATTGACCTCGTCTTCTCAGCTTCAGCTCTGACACTCGATATTGGCATCTGGAGTGAAAATCGACCAAAGTCAGGTCGATATCGACCAAGTCTGGTCGATATCGACCACCTCTTCAGTTCTCAGCATTCTCTGGTCGATTTCTGGGCTTTCTGGCCGATTTGATCCACTCGATATCGACCAAACGTGGTCGATATCGACCTCTTCTGCAGTTTCCAGCATGCTGCTCTGTTCTTGAAACGCACTTTCCCGAGTCCTCGTTCGTCGGATTGACGCATATGAGAATGCGTTGGAAAGCTATTTCCAAGGGCTACAACTCTCATGAAGACTTCAAAGCTTGATTTGGAATGATGAATGGCGAAAAGTGGGCTTTCTTCCAGCTGCACCATCCTTAGCTTCTTCATGACTTTCCTTTAAGCTCCAAAGTGCGTCCGATTTCTGTGAAATATAACAAAAACTTGTGTAGACCTCCATATATTACAAATAAGCATAAACTACACAAATTTTGTGCTATTCTAACCCAAATGTATGAAATGTTTGCAGAAATCGATATAAAAGATAGTAGAAAACATGGCAAATTCGGCTCACATCAACGGTGGGTGAGCTAGAGACAACTTTCAAGAACTCGATCTTGAAGGAGCGTAGTGCGAGAAGGCGTTTCAAGATCGCTCTCCTCCTCATCATCGAAGGAGTTCTGTTGGGGGGAGAATCGAGGAAACCTATACGAGGCTGGATTGTCAAGCTTGTGGAAAACGTGGATCGGTTCTTGGAATTCCCTTGGGGCAGGGTTGTGTACGAGGCCACCCATGCGTCCCTGAGTGGTGTCATAGAACGGCGGATCGCTGAGTTGAAGCCGAAAGTTGACCGGCATGGTTATGGCCTAATGGGTTATCCATTGGCATTCCAGGTAACCTTCTCGAACGAAGTTATATTTCAATTGTTATGTGCAGTTTAATACGGCGAGTGTTATGTGAGGGTGTTGTAGATTTGGCTGTACGAAGCAGTACCGGACATTGGGGTGCAGTTTGCGAACAAGGTGTCGAATGGGGCGTTGTCTCGCTTGTTGAGGTGGGCTGCTGACGATGACAATCTCAGCTATGAGTCGATCCAAACCCGCATGGAGACGGTGGAGAGCATAAAAGTTGAAGACAACCCCATACTAGTCCCGAGTGATGGTGAGTTTGAGTTGATGACTGGGTGCTTGTATAGGCATGAGGAGGCTGACCTCTTCTACGATGATATCGTAAGGAAGGTGGCGCCTCAATATTATGGTGACGGCTTCGCCAAGGCCGGGGAAAGTTCGGGATTACGTCATGGGAACAAGGAACATGGGGAAGATAAGGTGGGAAAGACAATTGAATTGATTTTGGAGAGGCTAGGAACAATAACAACGTGGATGCAGACCATTGATGACAAGGTACGTCAATCGCATAACTTTGTTTTCGCCCTATTATGCATAACATTGATAACAAGGGTAAAGAACCAAGTGACATGGCAAAATGATTAGGTGACACGTTAATATTGTTGTGAGTGTGATGAATTTGAGGAACCACCCATAATTTTATGTACTGTGTGGTGCAGATGAAGGTCATGGAAGGTGTTGTCAATGGGATGCGCGATGTCCATGACAAGGGGAAAGGGGTGCCACAACAAAAGAGGGATGTCTGTTAAGAGCAAGTGGTCGATGATGTCAGTAAGGACGACGATGTGGAGGTGCTTGTCAAGGAGGGGGGGAAGGATGATGTGGAGGTGTCTGTCAAGGAGGGGGAGGACCCGGACAGAGCTGCTGAGGAGGTAAGTTTTCTTTACGTTGAGATGGTGTTTTCTATAATGTCAGTAAATTTTCATGTGACAAGGTGTTTTCTACGACACGACAAGGTATAAGTAGTTCTGTGACAGGGGAAATTAAAAGTTTTATGTGACAAGGTGTTTTCTACCGTGTGACAAGGTATAAGTAGTTGGGAGACACGGGAACTGAAAATGTAGGAGTTTAGAAGCTTCCTATGTGACAAGCTTTCTAAGTAGTTGTGAGATATCTCAGGCTGCAGATGTGGAGGGCGTGCGAGGCAAGAAGAGTAGGAGGGATTCAGGATGTGATGAAGAAGACATGCCCCGTCATGTGAAGAAACCCAGGGTACAAAAACGGAAGGAGGTTGTCCCCGGCGCGGACGCGATTAAGCTGGGACTTGTATCTGTGTCCGATAACGATGGCTTGGCCCGGTGGATGGCAAGGTAACCCACATCTCTATTTGTGTCCAACTTATTCTACAAACGACTCAATTCACCTAACATCGTCATTGTATAGCGGGGACGTGGAATTGCGGAAGTCAGCCTGCAGCACAGACCTAATGAAGGAGTTCTTTACCTCCCTACGGACGCCCAGGTTTTGGTTAACAACCGAGGTACAAAAAATAAACAAATATTTTCCTTTCTTTATTTCGTAGTGGATAGCTCATTAATTTTGTCGTTCATGTAGCACATGGAAGAAGCATGCTATCTTCTTCGTAAAGGGTTAACGGAGAGGGCTGGGGACGTTGGGTCTCGAGTTGCTGTTCTCGACACCTATTTCGGGTGCTTTCTTCAAAATGAGTGGGATACAAACAACAGCAATGCGGGCACCTACGAAGTGGATCACAAGCTGCTTCACTACTTTGATGGGAGGTCCCCGACCATGGGGCTTTCGTGGGCAGGGGTGGAACTCATCCTGCTACCCTTGAATCTAAAGAATATACATTGGGTTGCCGTTGCGATTGATCTGAACGACTGGCAGGTAAGGGTTTATGATCCGGATGTCCACATCGTGAGGGACCGCCAGTTTCGGGACACTTAAGGTGCGTCACCCACCTTATCCCCGTACTGATGAATGCCCACCCCACGTTGAAGGACACCTACGCGGAAAAGGTTCCAAAGGATATGGCTCTACATCGCGTTAAGGGGATGCCGTAGAACAAACTGAAGTAATTTCTGTGGGACCATTGAATTTCATTTCGTGTGTTATCCGAGTCCTATGAATCTGACAGACACATCCCTATTGCAGTGGAGATTGTGGACCATACACGATCAGGTTCATGCAACTCCTCACCAAGGACGTCCCCACTTTCGACGGACTTGACGACGCATTCATCGAGGCGTACAGGCACATGCTTGCTGTTGCCATCTTCCACGGTAGACTGTAATAAGCCACTTTATATCAGGGTGTGGTTTTCCTTTCACTAGATGGTTATGAACATTTCTACGGTTGTAGTTGATGAACTTATTTGCTCAAAACTTGTAGGATGTTATGATATCCGTTGGTCAGTAGTCGTAGTATTTTATAACATTGGTTGGTCAGTTGATGTTAGTCTTCTATGAACGTCATATGTACTTGGGCTTCTCTTTATCCAAGTACTTCTATTTATAATGTTTGGGTGGAAATATTAGTGACACGTGATATCAATCGGGTGACAAACGCAGCAAAGCAAGTGACAGGGGTGATTTCCTTGTGAGAATGCCAGTCGGAACGTGTCAATTAACAAGCGCATCCAAACAGGTGACACGGGGAATATACCATCTGACACGTTCATACAAACAGGTGACCTGCGACATTCATATTGTTCACAGAAGTTTGACAGGGAAAAAGTACTTACCAACAGTTTGTGATATGTGCATGGACCCAAAAATACTCCCAACTACTTACCCCCATCCCAAATGTACTTACCTAAATGTTGTCATATGTCCATTGACCCAAAAATACTCCCACGTACTTAACCTTTCCCAACAGTACTACGAAGTTATAAACCACTTACCCATCAAAATGGTCCAACCCCTGACCCCAAACTGAACTTGCAAAAGAGAACCCAGCTTCTGAGGTAAGCCGTTGGACCACCGACAAAACAACTACGAACGATGACGCTTCACACGGGGAATTTCTCCGCGAGATGGGTATCGGGATGTCTTAGGGTGACCAGGCCGCCGCTTCACGGCCGGGGGAAGGCACGCCACCCCGGAGATTTCAGGGGGAATCCTTCATTTTGATCTTGGAGGGAGCGGATATAGCACATTCTTGTAACGCGCCTTCCATGATGCGACTTTGTAGAAGTCATTGACAAGAGTGTACATATTGATACCTCGAAACTTGGCAGCGGCTAGGGCATGTGCGCACGGGAACTGGTCGATGTCGAAGCGCTTGCATGTGCAGCTACGGGCACTCAAGTTGACAACCCATGAGGAGAAACCTTTGCGGACGTTGTACTCGTGTGGGCTGAGCGGTCTGACATCCATGCATATTGACATCGCATAATTCGTTTTCAGAGCATCAGAAACATAATCGCTGACCAGCTTACCCCATTTGCTGCTGGTTTCCCGTCGCTCATAAAACCACTTCGATATGGTTTCAATGATGGCACCAATCAGGGCAGTGATGGGTAGGTCACGAGGCTCCTTGAAGACTGAGTTCAGGCACTCCGAGTTGTTCGTTGTCATTATGTTGTAGCGATTCCCCAAGAAGTATGATCGGGCCCAATTCTAGAAACCAGCCTATTTCACGTATTGGCCTGCAGGGGCTGACTGTGCGCAGAAATCAGTAAACAACTTCTCAAATTCAGCCCTCGTGTACGCCTTCGCCATCTTGAAGAACAAGGACTGCAACCCCGTGACACCCTTGTACCTGCACCTCGCATTCTGAAATAGATGCCAGACACAGAACCCTTGCTTCGCAAACACATAGTGGTCCCTCATACCTTGGACGATACTCAGATGCCGATCAGATACAAACATTACGTCCGGGGTGTCCTCGACAACATGTAGCATGTTCCTGAAGAAGAAGCCCCATGACCCATGATTCTCACCATCGACAATCGCGAATGCAATCGGGTATACTTTGTGGTCTGCATCTTGGGCCGTGGCAAAGAGAAGCGTCCCCTTGAACTTACCTTTCAGGAAACTCCCGTCCACTGAAATCACCTGCACATTGAGATCAATAAATGACGGATCTGTGACATGGTCTATCCTGATGGGTGACAAATAAAACTAAACAGGTGACACGGGGTTTTACCTTTCTCAGATGGGGGATAGCCTTGCGCCATACCCCGAAGCTAACAAAGGCGTACTTAAATCTTTGGGAGGAGTCCATCTCAACCCTAGTATATGTCCCGGGGTTAGTCTGCTCCACCATGTGCAAGTATGGAATAATATCCCGGTAACTCTCTTCATCGGTCCCATGCTTTACATCCCTCGCCGCCAATCGTGCCCTTTGGGCCTTCCAGTAGCTACACGTGACGCCGAACTGGGACTTCGTCAGCGACTGCACTTGGTCTGGAACGAGGTTCTTCCGACTCCCGGTGAACCTACAAGTAATAGGTTGAGTTACTTTCACCCGGACAAAGATATAAGGTGACATGTGGAATAATAACAAATGACAAGTGGAATAATGAAAGGTGACAAGTGGAATATTAAAATGTGACAAGGAAGATAGTATTCACAACTAACGTAAAACTTACATGGACACCAGGTTCCGTCCAATCATATCTGACGTAGCATGTCGGTTATGGTTGTGGTTCACGTTGATGCCACATGTTTTCTCTTTGATATACTTTCGGATGACCCACATAGTGGTGCGTAGATAAGGCGAGGCCCTACACATCCACGTGCATTTTGGGTCCACACAACCAACGACTAACAACTTTTTTGTAGACTTCTTTGCAATAAAATCATAGCACTTCTCCACCGCATTCCACCGAAGGCGAGTCTGCACATCAGCCTTCGATGCGAATAATTGTCCCTCCGAAATTTCTATCGTGTTGCATCGTGGGTCCTGGGTGCAAGGCGTTACTCGATCCACCAAAGCTTCAATGTTCTCCATCGGGGTTTGGGATGCGCTAGACCTAGGAATACAATCTTCAAGCTCCTTCATCACCTCATCCTCAACTTCCTCGTTCACACCGTACAACTCCAAATCATCCCAGTCTTCTTCGAGCGTCACTTCAAAACCTTCGTCCTCATCCGAGACCCCAAAGTCAATTAAGGGGCTTGGGCCATCGTCATTCTCTTCCCCGCTGCTAATGGATATCACCTCCAACCCCTCACCCATGTCAACCATGTCACCTGAGGAGCTATCCGTGTCACCCAATTCAATCACTTCCAAACCTTGTTCCTTGTCACCTGGCAATTTGTCCGTGTCACTTGATTGTTTCCCCGTGTCACTTGATTGATTCCCCGTGTCACTTGATTGATTCCCCGTGTCACTTGATTGTCTACCCCTGTCATTACTGTCCATTGCAGCCAGCTCCCTGCTCTTCCCTAATGCCTCCATCACCTCTCCCCCAGCATATAACACAGCATCTTCACACATGGGGTTTTGTTTTGCCTTACCGTTTATCACAATCTCAGCCAAATCTTCCACTTTTTGGGAGGAGGGTGGCCCATTCCGGGGTTCTTCCCCAGCAGGGTGTTCTTTGTCTGGAGGGTGCTCTACTTCGCAACTTCCCTTTTGCAATGGACCGACATATATCACAAGGGGCCATGGATCTTCTCCAAACTTTGAGTTCAGAAATTTAAATGCCTCCAGGTCGTCATCATCAGCTATTATGATCGGATGACCCCCTTCTTTCGAGTTCAGAATGTACGACAATGCCCCCTCTGCATAAGAAGCATCATTGCCGACCTTGAGCCTGATTAGGTTTTTCAAATCGATAAAATCGATGGCTTGTTGTATCATGATATTCTTGTGCGCCTTCACACCCACATACACCCATCTGCCTCCCTCGACCACCCAACAACCATGGAAGATGAGAGTCACGCATACCATGGTGTTTCCACCTGCAATATTAAACAAAGGATGAGAAAAAAGGTTCATGGGTATCTAACACCATAGATGAGGACTGCATCGCCAAATACACTTACCCCTTTCATTTGCCAACACAAGCTTCTGAGGGATCACATTGACACGGGGTATGTGATCACTGACATGTGCATAGACTGAAGCCGACATGTTCTCTGCAACTGGAACAGCGAGGTCGGACCTTGCCTTCCATGGTGGATGATTGGTTTTCATCTCTTTCTCCATCTCCTTCTCCATTTTTTTTGCTGCTTATCATGTGAGAGAAACAGAAAATGAACACCTCTCTCCTCATTCCCCTTTTATACCATACAAATGGTAAAATGTAACACTCCATCACATCACCCATAACCTCACCATCTTTCCCCTCCTTTTGGCGCCAAAATCCCACCCGGGCTATTTGCCTTCCCTCCTCATATGTTCTCTCCTGCCTTTCACCTGCAACCGGCCCTTTAGGTCATAATTTTTATTTGCAAAAATACACCCCTAACCCACTTTTTCCTTTTCCCAAAGTGAGGGTTAGCTATGCAAAGAATCCCAAAAAATGGGTCATCTGTGCAAATCCCCCTTTAATATATAAGGTAACAATTTGGGAGTGTCAAGATGAGACTATCAATTACTATAAGCTTAATTTTGATGGATCAGTTATCTCGGGTGGTTCAGCATCATACGGTTACGTCATCCGTGACTCGGTTGGTGAGGTTGTCGCTCTTGGCCGGTCCATTTGTACAAACATCTCAGTGGTTTATGCCGAAAACCTTGGCCTCAAAATGGGTATTCTGCGTGCTAAGTCGTTAAAGATTTCAAACCTTCTGATCGAAGGGGACAACTTACTGGTTATAAAGGCTCTATTGGGGGATTGGAAATGCCCATGGACAATCGAGATGCTACAAGCGGATATTTTGTTAGATATTTCGTCCTTTACTTATGTTGCTATTCGTCATATTTTCGGGAAATCTAATGCTGTGGCCGACTATCTTGCTCGTAGTGCCCATGCATCCCCTGCCGACGTCAGCTGTGAGGATGATCCAGAACTGCATGTTCTCGTCCGGAAGGATGCGCTAGGAAGGGCCTCTGCTGCGGCCGACCCGACCTAATCTTTATCCAGCGTAAAAAAAAGACTATCAAAACGTGACCCGACACGAGGACCCTACCCATAAAACATGGGTTTTGACACAAATATTTCAACCCGAAACCCGAAGCAACTCAAACTCGTTCAACCCGCAAATTTCTGGGTCGGGTTGGGTCAACTCGTGGGTCACCCGTTGGGTCAAGCTCTAAGATAATAAAAACAAAAATAAATTACAATTTAACCTAATATTGAAATTTATTACTAATAATAATTAGGATTGAATATTATCTTGCAAATTGTTACGTATATAAGAATTAGGATGGAGAGTGGTGAGGGATGTCTTACCGTGCAAATGCAACTTGTTAAAGAGGAGGATTGTGGAGGATGATTGTTGCATTGAGTGCGGTAGAAAAGAGGATGGATTCCATGCTCTCTGTGAATGTGGGAGAGCTAAGAAGGTATGGAAAGCGTGGCCAGGCTTACTGCATTTCTGGAGAGGGAGATCGATGATGGACACTTTTGTTTGGGTTTTTACAGCCGGCACAAAGCAGGAGCAACAAAGGTGGGTGGCTGTGTTGTGCAGTGTTTGGGAGGCTCGAAACAAGCGACTATTCAAAGGTAAGATGCACGAGCAGATTGAGGTGGTGCAGGGGATTAACACAGTGGTGGAGGCACTGAAGGGAAGGGTCGACAGAGGCGGGACTAGCCAGCACCGGGATGTGCAAGGTCGCAAGGTGAAGTGGATGAAGCTGGGAGAGGGGATCATCAAGCTCAATTGTGATACGGCTGTGTCCGAACAAGGGTCGGGGCTAGAGGTTGTTGGACGGGATGAGAGGGGAAGAATGCTGATCGTGGCACACCGAGATGTCGAATTCACAACAGAGGTGGAGGTTCCCGAGGCACAGGTGTAAGATCATGAGATTGATCATAAAATCCTCCTTGAGGGTTTCCATTCATTGATAATCATATATATAGGTTACAAAGGTATTGGGCTTTTGGGCCCACTATACAATATATGCCTATGTAATCTATCAAACCCCTGCAGTCGAAACTGGAGGGGGCCGTACAGTGAGACTGGAGCGAAAATCAATGAATAACTGTCGAGGTAAACCCTTGGTGAATATATCAGCGTACTGATAGGAGGACAGGATATGTAAAACACGGACATGTCCAATGGCAACCTTGTCCCTGACAAAGTGGAGATCAAGCTCAATGTGCTTCGTGCGTTGATGCTGGACTGGGTTGCTAGCTAGATAGATGGCGGAGACGTTGTCAGTGTAGACCAGAGTGGCCTTCTGAAGAGGGCAACGAAGCTCAAGCAGGAGATTGCGGAGCCAAGAGCACTCGGAGACAACGTTGGCAACACCTCTGTATTCTGCCTCAGCGCTGGAGCGAGACACGACCGACTGACGCTTCGCTGACCAAGAGACAAGTGTGTTGTTGAGGAAGACACAGTAGCCAGACGTGGAGCGACGTGTGTCAGGACAACCACCCTAATCCGCATCAGTGTAAGCTACAAGGTCAAGCTTAGCGGAAGGAGTGATCGTGGTGCCTAGCTCGAGGGTGCCGCTGATGTACCGAATGATCCGCTTCAAGGCCTGAAAGTGTGGTTCCCTAGGCGCATGCATAAACAAACAAATCTGCTGAACGGCGTAACTGATATCAGGCCTGGTGAAGGTGAGATACTGAAGAGCACCAGCGAGGGTCCTGTATAATGTAGGATCATCAACCAAAGGACTAGAATGAGCACTGAGTTTGGTGGATGTATCGACAGGGGTGGCAACAGGATTACAGTTAACCATCTTAGCCCGAGCTACAATCTCAGCAGCATACTTACTCTGTGAAAGAAACAGACCAGATGCATGACGCTGAACAGCAACCCCCAAGAAGTAGGATAACTGACCCAGATCAGACATGGCAAACTCGGCACTCAACTGCAAAATAATCGACGTCCGAAGAGCATACGAAGAGGCGGTGATAATAATGTCATCGACATAAAGTAAGAGAAAAGTCGTGTCTGAGCCTCTGCGATAAATGAACAGAGACGAGTCTGAGTGGCTGCCAATGAAGCCTAGGCGTAGCAGATGAGAAGCAAAGCGCTGGAACCAAGCCCTTGGAGCCTGTTTCAGCCCATACAGAGATCGCTTCATGACGTGGGGAGAATTGAATCGAAATATATAATAAAATATAAACCAATACAACTCTTAGCCTCTTCAAATAAATTCAAGACTCCCCGCTATAGTAGTAGGGAATCAGGTTCGATCCACGAGGAAGCGAGTCAGCGGGATCCTAGTAGCGTTGAAGACACGTCCTTTATGTTCGACCAGAAGCCTCGATCTCGATGTCAGACCTCGATGTCGACCTTGGCTGTTGATGTCGTCTGCAACAGAAAACCTGCAGAAACAAAAACTGTAGTCGATATCGACTGTATCAGTTTTGGTCGATATCGACCTCTGCTGTCGATATCGATGTCTTTCCTGCAGTGAGTTAGTGGTTTTGTCGGCAAAGAAAGGGCCGAAGAATCAAGGATGGGAAAGAAGCAATGATCAGAAATAAGCAAAGGTGTTGGGTTTTTCGATGACTCAACGAACGACGGGCAAATTTTAATGTAAAATCAAAGGAAAAAGCCTTCCAAAGTCAAGGATTACCGCGACGACAACCATGATAGTAGAAATAAGGATCAACTACAGATGCATGCTTTTATCATAAAGGAAAAGGCTTTCACCTAAACCGACCAATAGGAAAAGAGATTTTTCAATTACTTAACCTAATTGGTGTCTACCTTAGTCATAATTGAGTTTATAATCTTTCGAATAGAAACCCTAATTACTACCCAAGTTTTACAACATGAGTTCCTTAAATTCGCATTTAAAGATGAAGAGCAAGGTAGAGGGAGATAAAAGATACATTCTTTAACGACGTACTTACCTTACCATCATGGCTATTGTCGGGCTCACCCCGACCCTAGAAGAAAGGGGAACTACTCACTCATGTTGATCGTAGACATGTCTTGAATTGAAATAACTTGCATAAATGGAAAATTTCGAATCTTTACAATCTCAACGCCAACTATCGTAAGCGCTTGAAACTTTAAAGCTCAAAAAAACCTAACTATCTATTGTCTATTGTCCTTGTCTTCGATGATTCTATGATTGGATGCCTAACAAATCAGCCCCTAAGGCTTTATTTATAGGTTACTAATCTTCGCTATCCGAGGATTGCAACTTCTATCTAAACTATTAACTCTATCCGAGCAATTTAGGATAGGTCTTTTATTTTGATAAAACTTAAAGGAAAAGATAACAAACAACTGCTAATATCTAAAAGAACGAGATAACTCATGGCTTCGATGATAGACTTCACAATCCGAGCCTCAAAATCGGATTTATCTTTTGTCGAGGTAGGGTCGATATCGACACCAGAGGTCGATATCGATGCTTGTGTTTCTGCTCGACTTGTCCAACTCCAGTCGATGTCTATGACGATGGTCGATATCGATGCATGTTTGTCGATATCGAGGCTTCTAGTCTGGTTTGTGTGGTTATCTCGACACTCAGAAGTCGTGTCGAATTCCAGGGTCGATATCGATGTCTCCAGTCGATATCGACCTCTTCTCAGCTTCACTCGGCTTGCCCGTTTTGACTCCGATTTCATCGAATTCCTGCATAGTTAGCTCAAAACTCGTGTAGACTCTATTTCTTACACTTTAGCTCATTCTCACACGAGATCATATGCTTTTGAAACTTTTGTTCGGAAATCAAATGAAATATGAAGTCAAAAGGTGCAATAAACAAAGGTATAATTATGTACATCAAAACACCCCATACTTAGACTTGCTTGTCCTCAAGCAATAACCAAGCAATAACCAACACCTACAACACACCCTTCAAGTCTTCGCCTTTGTCAAAAGAAACATCATAAGTGGTAGCAAAGTAAAGCAAGTGAATTTAACGTCATAGCACATATTTTGGCGATCCATAGGCATATGCAATTTTAATCCAACCTCACAGGGATAATGTGTTTGCACTCAACTCTCATGTGTTTAGGCTATGAAGATCACTCTCAACTCAATTCCATATACAATCTCATAAACATTGCAATTTATAAAAATCCACTTCGCAACCAATTATGAAAATGCAATAAGAATCATCAGGAGGACTTTCGCTCAATGGAAGACTTAATAGAAGACTCCATTCGGCGGGGTTGTAATGGGGCTTGGTATGAAATAAAGGGTATGGAATTATTTGGCTATGTGGTGCTTTTATAATTCGGGAATCAAGACTCCTAAATCTCAACACTTGCAATACCCAAACCATAACTCTTCAATATAAGCTCAATCTCTATAATGCTCTTTCCCAACTCATCTTTCCATTATATGCTCTCAAAAATATAACACTTGTATGAATAAAGGACTTAAGGATTTTGGCTCATGCACTATGTGTATATATTTTTTTTCGGATTTTTTTTTCGGAAATAATACTAAAGCTATGTGCATTTATATGGTGAGCCAAAAAATCCTTTTACAAAATATGACAAAATGTAAATATGTACCATCCTATAATTTCCTCGCTCAAAACTAGACATTATGCTCTTTTCTTTCCACAAGGCATTAGTTCCAACCAATCTAAGTCTCAATTCCCAAATGGGGGTCAGGCTCAATTCGGCTAGGGATAATTTTGTGGAGTTTGCAATTCAGGCTCAGGCTAATGTTCTGGCTTCAAGCAGGGATAATGCAGGGTAGGTAAAGAGAGGATAAAAATGGCTTAAAAGATGCCTCCATCATTTAATTCTCGTAAACATAAACATATATATGCATTGGTTTTGAATAACTATCACAACATTTAGAGATGCATAGGAAGAGTAAATTCACTCAAGAAAGCGGAGGGATTTTTGATGTTCTCCCTATAGGTCAAAATTCTCACAAGGACAATTTTTGTTGGATTTGCTTTTTAGCCTAGGATCATATGTGCTCAATTTTATCACAAGTTCACAATCTACATAAAAATTTTAAAGACTTAGGCTAAACCATCCAAATATGCCATAGGATTTACATGATCAAGTCAGCTATTGAGTTTTCATCATAGGACATCTAAGTAGGGTAAAGAAAAATAAACTTAAAAATAAACATGCATTTTTTTTTTGTATTTTGACATTTTTCTATTTTTTTTCTTTTCTTTTTAACATTTTATAGACTCAACAAAATCAAACTAAAAGGTTAAGAACTTAAACTTTAAAATGCATAAATGTTAAATATGATGCAATGCATACAAGTAGAATGTAAATAAAATACACGCCAAGTTTGCCAAGTTTTAAACCTTATCACAACCAGATAAAGCAGTTTATAATGTCCAAGTTCAATCCCCACCCCATACTTAAAGATTACAGTGTCCTCACTGTTAGAAAAATAAAGTAAAGGGAAGGGTCACTCACACTCACTTACGCTATATGTATATCACTGCTCAGGGGGCGGGGGAGGTGGCAACAGCAAGGGCCAGCCCTATGTAGGAGCTGTCCCTGAGTAGTCTGTCGGGGCGGCCTGCGGGAAAGTGGAAGGTCCAGCCTGCTAATCGAAGGAAAAGCCCATATACGAGCCCAAACCCTCGAGGAACCTCCCATAGTGTCGCTGCTCCTCGCGCATCTTAGAGACGGAGAGCTCCAGCCTAGTAAAGTGGGCAGACATGTCTTCCTGCCAATCAGTGGTGTAGGCATGCTGGAAGGGAGGAGGAGGAGGAGGTACATAGCTATGGTGGCTATGGTGACTGTGGTGGCTGTGGTGGCTGTGGTGGCTGTGGTGGGACCCCTGCGGGCCCTCTCCTCCCCCAACCGCATCATCCCCGGCGTCATCATCGTCGTTGCCATCCATGCCTCCCTGGTAGGCTGGGGGCTGCTCAGCTCCGTCGGAATGGGGGTCAGCGTCCCAGGACATGGCATCCACCTCTGGCTCATGGTTGTAGAGTGGGGGTCTCCTCCGTAGGGTGGGGTCAGCGGTCGGATCTATATCCGTATGATATGGCTGCCCAGTCCAAGACTGGTACCAATCAGGGATATACAGCAGATCCATGAAATCGTGTCGTAGGCGCATCCCCGTTTGGGGGTGTCTCCATCCCTGTGCCCCTGTCGCGATGACTCCGCCCTGGCGCAACACCGCAGCGTCTAGGTACGTGAGCTGGTAGGCCGTGTACCTTTCAGTGTGGACGCCTAGAGCCTCGGCGAGGATGGCCACCATGCCACCGTCCAAGATGTCTGTAGAGACCGTTCGTCTGCGGTCTACTATATGCTCGAGCCAGGAGTGGAGGTATGGTAGAGGGTCATCCTCAAAAAGCATCCTCCGTAGAGTCTCCGTCTCACGGTGTGTCGGGCGACGGAGCTCAGGCCTGGCCCAAAGGGTACTCGCCAGGACCCTCAAGATAACCCTAAAAAGTGGACTCACAACCCTAGAGGTGAAGGAGTCAGTAGGAGCAGGGTAGGGTATACCTGATATGTAACTCCAGATGACATTGGGGTCGTGGACCCTGAAGGCGGCCAGAGTGTGGATGAACCCAAAAATCTCGCTCATCTCCTCGAGCGATAGTCTATGTCGCCTGTTGCCGAGCTGGAAGATGACTCGGCGGCCAGTCGAAGTGCGCTCGGGAACCTCTAATGTGGCCATAAACTCCCCAGTGAGAACGGGGTAGTGCGCCTCCAGTGGCTCGATCAGCCTGTGTAGAGAGACGTTCTCAAACGCCTCCTGAACGCCTGGGTGAAATCCTAGCTGGATCATGTCAGGGAGATGGTACCATCGTGCCCTGGTGGCTCGGGGAATCAACTCCTCAGCAAGGGAGCGCTGCTGATCATCCTCAATGCGGAGCGCGTCCTGAGGGATGTTCTTGGCTCTAACCATCGTATGCAAAAGAAGCCAATACCAAAGATAACACTCCTTTTGATTAAAATGGGGAGAACCCCATACTTAGTTTCCAATTATGCTAGAAATTTTGTAAAGGTAAATGTCCAAGTGGAAGAAGGTACCTAAGGATGGTATTTTATCTAAACATAATTTCTTAAAGTTTTAACACTAAGGAACCTTATGACATAAATAAGTTTGGCAAAAAAAATCAGATTTCAAATCTATATAAAAAATCAGAATATAAACCCCCTAAAAAATTAGATTTACAAAATCAGCCCATATATATATAAAATTCAGATTCATAGCCCAAACTTATGAAAAATTCCGATTATTGCCCCACATGAATTATAAAAGTCGGATTTCTCCCTAATATATATATATAAATCAGATTTCATGCCCATATATATACAAAACTCAGATTCATAGCCCCACATATATATAAAAAATTTCATGCCATATAAATATTCTTTCCCGCGCAATCTACGTTCAAAACCTAAACACCCAATATGAAATTTCTTCCCAATCAACTAATTAAATATGAAAAATCAGAAAAAATAGAGGAAGGGTAAGAAATCATACCAGAAGAGTGTTAGAATTAGGGGAGAAAGAGGCAAGCAACCGCAAAAATCGAGAGAGAAAACCGACTGTCGACAGGAGGGTGTCGATATCGATGCCCAGGGGTAGAAATCGACCGGATCCTGTGTGCTGTCGAGGCTGCTGGTGGCGCGGTGGGACCTCCGGTGGCGTGGGGCGGCCGGATTTGGCGATTCTTGGCCGGCAACGTGTAGATCTGGGCGAGGAGACTTGAAAACGAGGGAGAGAGAGGGCTAGGTCGAGAAGAGGAAGAGATGGCAGGGATCTTGTGGCTTGGGGCGTTGCTGCACAGGGCGAGGAAGGGAGGAGGGGGACCTGGTGACAGTGGGTGGGTATGGTGGTTGCAGCGATGGGTGGCTGTGGGGAGAGTGACCGGAGGGTGAAGGATGAAGAGGGATAGAGGCGGCTAGGGTGTCGAAAAGGGGAGGGGGGTGTCGAAGTCGGGGGTGTATAAAGGGGACGAAATCCCAAAAAATAAAACTGAAAGAAATTAAATTCCGACCTGGCACCTACCTCCATCTGTAGTCGATATCGACCTTAGAGGTCGATATCGACCCCCCTTCTGCATCCGTTTAACACGTCCTGTTGCTCCCTTCTGTCGGCTTATCGATATCGACCATATAGGTCGATATCGACCTCTCTTCTGGGCTGGATTTCCTTGTTAACTTTAGATAGAATAGCCACGAATGATCTCAAAAAATATAAAATAAACAAAAAACTAAAAGAGAAAGAAAAAGGAAAAGAACGGGTTGCCTCCCGGAAGCGCTTGAGTTTAAGTCGCTAGCTCGACATATTTCCCTTTTTGCGCTAGTTCAACGCCAAGGTGGCGTGAATCTCTTCTTCCGGGTCCTCCTTGTCATAATATTTCTTTACTCGGTGGCCATTTACCTTAAAGGTTGATCCATCGTCGCAAAATAACTCCACCGCTCCATGAGGGAATACTTTATGAACTTTGAAAGGTCCGCTCCATCTTGTCCTTAGTTTCCCTGGAAATAAGCGAAGCCTAGAGTTGAAAACAAGGACTTTGTCACCTACCTCATATGTTTTTGGCACCAACTTCCTATCATGCCATTTCTTAGTGCGCTCTTTGTAGATTTCGGCATTCTCATATGCCTTTAGGCGCAACTCTTCCAAGGCTTGTAAGTCAATGAACCTCCTCTTTCCCGCTTCGTCGAAATCCATGTTAAGCTCCTTAAGAGCCCACATTGCTTTATGCTCAAGTTCAACGGGCAAGTGACATGACTTACCATATACCAAGTTATAGGGAGTTGTACGAAGTGGTGTTTTATAGGCCGTTCGGTAGGCCCAGAGCGCATCATCCAGTTTGGACGACCAATCTTTCCTTGAGCGGGAAACCGTCTTCTCCAAGATGGCTTTGATTTGGCGATTGGAGACTTCTACTTGACCGCTAGTTTGAGGGTGATAGGGTGTTGCCACCCTATGGTTTACCCCATACTTAGCTAAAAGAGCTTCAAAGCCTCTCTCAATGAAATGCGAGCCACCATCTGAAATAAGGACTCTAGGAACACCAAAACGAGGAAAGATGTTAGTTTTCATAAACTTAGAGACTACCTTCGCGTCGTTGGTCCTAGTTGCGACAGCCTCCACCCATTTAGAGACATAGTCCACCGCTACTAGAATGTATTTGTAGGGGCCTGAAGCAGGGAATGGTCCCATGAAGTCAATGCCCCATACATCAAAGAGTTCGACCTCTAGAATGCCTGTGAGTGGTGTCTCATTCCTCCATGTGATATTACCTGCACGTTGACACTCATCACAAGAGGTTACATAGTTTTGCACATCCTTGAAAAGGTTAGGCCAATAAAAACCACATTGAAGAATTTTCGCCGCGGTCTTGAATCCTTTAGCATGACCTTCTGTAGGGAGAGAATGACAATGGTGAATCACGCTCTCTACCTCGTTCTCCGGGATACAACGTCGAAAGATATGGTCTTTCCCCTGTTTGAATAAATAGGGTTCATCCCAATAATATTGTTTGACGTCGTGCAAAAACTTCTTCCTTTGTTGCGAAGTTAAGCTTGAAGGAATCTCGCCTCCTACAATATAGTTAGCAAAATCCGCATACCAAGGTACCTTCGCCCTTCTTACAGCAAATAGATCATGGATAGGACTAGAAGGAGGTGTAAAGAAGAAATCCTCACCGAAGCTTACCTTTTCGTCACCTTCGGAGGGTTTTGAAGGTGGTCGATATCGACCTGCTGGGGTCGATATCGACTGGACGGCATCGACAGGCTCAGTCGACATGGGCTTCTCGATATGGGTCCTTGATGTCGATGTCTGAAGGTCGATTTCGACCTCTGCAATGGATAACCTGTGATCAAAACTGGTCGACATCGATGCAAGTTTTACCTTTGGGGCAGTCGATATCGACCTTTGGGGGTCGATATCGAGTGGTTCTTCTGCCCGTCTTACCTCTTGCCTCATTAAGTGCTCGTCAGGGCGGGAGTCATTGATTGGTATGTTGTCATGTGACTCTTCCAGAAGCCCTATGGGTAGCCGTGAAAGATGATCGGCTACGGAGTTCTCCGTTCCTTTATTATATTTAAGCTCAACGTCGAACTCTTGTAGTAAGAGCACCCATCGTAGGAGCCTAGGTTTAGCATCCTTCTTTGCCATTAAGTACCTAAGAGCTGCATGGTCAGTATGAACAATAACCTTAGAGCCCACTAGGTATGAGCGGAACTTCTCAAAAGCGAAGACCACCGCTAAGAACTCCTTTTCCGTCGTGGTGTACTTTGTTTGAACGGCATCAAGAGTCTTGCTTGCATAGTAGATGGCATGAAGCTTTTTGTCTCTCCTTTGTCCTAGGACAGCACCTACGGCATAATCGCTTGCGTCGCACATGATCTCAAAAGGTTGCGACCAATCGGGTGATTGAATGATTGGGGCGGATATGAGGGCCTCCTTCAACCTGTTGAAAGCTTCAAGACAATCACTAGAAAATGCAAACTTAACATCCTTCATTAGTAGGTTAGTTAAAAGTTTGGCAATTTTAGAAAAATCTTGAATAAACCTCCTATAGAAACCTGCGTGACCAAGGAAGCTTCTTATGTCTTTAATTGATGAAGGTGGTGGTAATTTTTCAATGAGTTCTATTTTTGCCCTGTCCACCTCAATTCCCCGTTTAGAGACCTTGTGGCCTAGCACAATCCCTTCCCTTACCATAAAGTGGCACTTTTCCCAATTGAGAACCAAGTTTGTCTCTTCACATCGTGCAAGTACCCTGCGAAGGTTAGCAAGACAAATATCGAAAGTAGTGCCATAAACATAGAAGTCATCCATAAATACCTCCACGATGTCCTCAATCATGTCGGAGAAGATAGCCATCATACATCTTTGAAAGGTAGCAGGGGCATTGCAGAGCCCAAATGGCATTCTCCTGTATGCAAAAGTCCCATAGGGACAAGTGAAGGTGGTCTTTTCTTGATCGTCAGGATGAATAGGGACCTGCCAAAAACCAGAATATCCGTCCAAGTAACAAAAATAATCATGTTCGGCGAGTCTCTCTAATACTTGATCAATGAATGGAAGGGGAAAGTGATCCTTTCTAGTGGCATTGTTGAGTTTCCTGTAGTCAATACACATTCGCCAACTAGTTGTGATTCGCTTTGGCACAAGCTCGCCCTTCTCATTCTCCTCAACGGTCATTCCGCCCTTTTTAGGCACCACATGGACTGGGCTCACCCATTCGCTGTCGGAGATAGCATAGATGATTCCTGCATGCAGCATGCGCATGATCTCCTTCTTCACTACCTCTCTCATGTTGGGGTTGAGCTTCCGTTGGTGTTCTATAGATGCCTTATGATCATCCTCAAGGAGGATTCTATGTATACAAGTAGCAGGTGAAATACCTTTTATGTCCTCAAGAGAGTATCCAATAGCCTTACGATGAGCACGAAGTACTTCCATAAGCTTATCTACTTCCTGTGTGGTTAGTGAAGCATTGATAATTACAGGGAAAGTAGAATTTGGACCAAGAAACTCATACCTAAGTGTATTTGGTAGAGGCTTAAGCATCGGAGAAGGGCCTTGTGGGATAAGGATTGGCTCTACCTCCTCCGTCTTCATAATCTCACCAAGGTAATCTGTCTCAATTCTCTTGATAGAAGTTCCCAAATCAGTTATAGGAGTCGGTGTGGACCAAACATAGAGTGATGCCAACTTTGATTTGGACTCTTCAAAATATTCCTGCAGAAAAAAGGTCGAGGGCGAGTAGGAATAATCAATATCGACTGAGAGTTCAGCACATACCTCGGCTTCGGAGCTGTTTGGCGTCAAGTGGTAAAGGTCGATTTCGATCTCTGATGTCGATATCGGCTGGTCGATTTCGGCCTCTTTTGTCGATATCGGCTGGTCGATTTCGACCTCTTCTGTCGACATGGGCTGGTCGATTTCGCCTGTAAGAGAAGAAGGGAGAACTTGACTTACTGAGTGTGTCGATGTCGACTGAGGGCACTCGATATCGAGTGGATTGGTCGATGTCGACCTTTCCTCGTCGATATCGACTTCGTCTTCGAGCTCCATGGATAGAGCATCGTCGAATATTTCCTCATCACTCGTGCATGTAGCCAGGAACTCCTCAATATCCTCGTCGGTAAGCTCTTCTGCAGCTAGGGCTAGGGCCTCTTCAGGAGTTAGGGCCCTTTCCGTCGGTTCTTTGCAATCCATGATGCTAGTGTAGACCGACTTGATTTCCATACCATTAACTTCCTTCATTGTGGGGTTGAAGGAGAATTCAATGACTTCGTTCCCTATAGTAAAGGTTAGTAATCCTCTACGTACATTAATATTGGCATCCGCAGTAGCTAAGAAAGGCCTACCAAGGATGATAGGTACAATAGGATCTTCGGGCATGTCCAATACAATGAAATCAGTAGGCACAAAGAATTTACCTACCTTTACAGGGACGTCATCAACTATACCTGTGGGTCTGACGAATGAATTATCAGCCATATAAAGTTTCATATCCACAGGTTCAAGTGCTCCGATGCTCACCTTTTGCCAAATAGAGAGAGGCATGAGATTTACACTTGCCCCTAGGTCACATAGGGCTTTGTAGCGATGTTGGCCAAGTCCCACGGTGATTGCAAATTTCCCTGGATCACTCCTCTTCTCAGGGAAATCCATCTTTGAGCATTCCTTTGCGATCTCTGCCATGGATGGCTTCTTGCTAAGGATGTCTTTTAAGAATCGAACATAGGTGGGCATCTCGCTTAGGGCTTCTGTAAGAGGGATAGTAATGTTCAGTCCTTGGAGAATCTTTACAAAGCGCCTAAACTTACTTTGAGTGGGGTCCTTCAATGCTTTGGAAGGGAAGGGTAGCGTCTTCTTTGGCGGAGAGGCCAAAACGGTGGTCGGAGGAGCCTGCTGAACCTCGATGTCGACAGGAGGGTGGTCGATATCGACCGGTAGGGTCGATTTCGACCTATGTTGTTCTCTCTCAGGTTCTGAACCTGAGAGAGAACAACAGTGGTGGATTTCGACGGAGGAGCCTGCTGAACCTCGACGTCGGCCAAGGGGTCGACAGTGGTGTCGATATCGACCTCAGGGTCGACATCGACTGGGTTGTCGATGTCGACAGGCTTTGTTACTTCTTCCTCCGTCGCCTTTTGTGGCTTATGAACTTTGGTGCCACTCCTTATTTGCATGGCTGCAATGTGTCCTGACCCGGATTGCCCCTTAGGATTGGTAGTTGGTTGCCCAGGGAATGTTCCGGATGGTCTAGGGATTTGTGCCGCCAATTGACCCAGTTGGGTCTCTACGTTCTTCTTCCAAATATCCATCTCTCCAATCCTTGTGGTAAGGTGATTGAGTTGAGAGTGGATAGCATGGTTGGATTGATCATTCTTGGCTTGGTTCCGCCTTATCTCGTCCAATACAAGTTGAAGATCATCCTTCTTTTGGTCTCTCTCAGGGTGCCCAGGAGCTCTATAGAGTGAGGGGTCCCTAGGGTTAACCTGGTTCCTTTGTGGTTGTTGGAACCTTTGGTCTCCCCAATATTGGCGATTGGGACCCCTCATGAAGTTGGCTTCCTCATGAGTCTCCGCTAGTTGCACTTGCTCAGCATGGGGGCACTCAATGGTAGTATGTCGCTGTGATCCACATTCGATGCAGTCCTGGTTTGCCGATAGGAATCTCACTTGTTTCTGGAGCTTTCTAAGTTGATCCCTATGAAATTGTTCTTTTACATCCGGATCGATCACCTTAGAGGGTTCGTACAATGGCATAGATGGGGCAGGCCTCAACAATGATGGTGCGTCGGAAGCCTCAGGAGTCCCATATGTATTGTCAAATTCCACCAACCTTTCAATGGTTTCCCAAGCCTCTTGAGGAGCGAGTTCAAGGTAGCCATAGGCGGTGTATGTGTTGATCCTCTCCTTGGTGGCAGCGTCAAGAGCATTGTATATGATCTCCTGAATGACGTACGGTGGTTGGCCATGCGTCGGGCATGATCGTAGGAGGTCCTTAAACCTCTCCCAAACAGTTGCCAGAGCCTCACCAGGCTTTTGTTTGAAAGCCGTGATTTTCTGTCGGATCAGCGCCGTCTTAGAAGGAGGAAAGAACTTGTTGAGAAACGCGTCCTTGACTTCATTCCAGGTGCGGAGCGATCTTGGGGCTAAGCTTTCCAACCACTGCAATGCTTTTCCTGTAAGAGACCAGCGAAATGCTTTTAGTTGAACATACTCAAGACTTTGTCCATCAGCAATTGTATCACAGAGGTCTAAGAAGGTTGATATATGTGCCATAGGGCATTCGTTAGGTTTCCCTTCATATTGATGCCTTCTTATTTTAGTTAAAAAGTTTGGCTTAATTTCAAAATTAGAAGTAGGGATTAGAATAGCCGATTCAGGCACTGTGAGCGATGGGTGCATGTATTTCTTAGCATTCCGGGGGAGGGCGTTGATTTGAATCTCATATCGTCTCCTGGCTTCCTCCTCCCTGTCAGCACGCTCTCTTAGTGCCGCTTCTCTGGTAGCGTAATCCTCTACTTGCTTCCTTAAGCGTTCAATTTGTTGTGCCTGGGTCTCGTTGTCTGCCATGATTCTTTGGACTCGAGATCTTAGGTGGAGAAAGCGTTCTGGTTCGTCTAGTCCTTCAAATTCAGGTTGGTCACAAGTACGTCGCATACACCTATAAAATAACACTAAAAAGAACCGTGAAAATAAACTACTAGGGCGCGATTGATAGCTTCCCCGGCAACGGCGCCAAAATTTGACGTGGGGAGAATTGAATCGAAATATATAATAAAATATAAACCAATACAACTCTTAGCCTCTTCAAATAAATTCAAGACTCCCCGCTATAGTAGTAGGGAATCAGGTTCGATCCACGAGGAAGCGAGTCAGCGGGATCCTAGTAGCGTTGAAGACACGTCCTTTATGTTCGACCAGAAGCCTCGATCTCGATGTCAGACCTCGATGTCGACCTTGGCTGTCGATGTCGTCTGCAACAGAAAACCTGCAGAAACAAAAACTGTAGTCGATATCGACTGGTGGGGGTCGATATCGAGGTTAGTTCACGAAATCGACTGGCTCAGAAGTCTGCCAGTCGATACAGGGGGTCGATATCGACACAAGGTGGTCGATATCGATGCTTGCAGAAGTTTCCCAGGAGTCTCGAGATCGACTCAGAAAACCGTCGATCTATCAGTTTTGGTCGATATCGACCTCTGCTATCGATATCGATGTCTTTCATGCAGTGAGTTAGTGGTTTTGTCGGCAAAGAAAGGGCCGAAGAATCAAGGATGGGAAGGAAGCAATGATCAGAAATAAGCAAAGGTGTTGGGTTTTTCGATGACTCAACGAACGGCGGGCAAATTTTAATGTAAACTCAAAGGAAAAAGCCTTCCAAAGTCAAGGATTACCGCGACGACAACCATGATAGTAGAAATAAGGATCAACTAAAGATGCATGCTTTTATCATAAAGGAAAAGGCTTTCACCTAAACCGACCAATAGGAAAAGAGATTTTTCAATTACTTAACCTAATTGGTGTCTACCTTAGTCATAATTGAGTTTATAATCTTTCGAATAGAAACCCTAATTACTACCCAAGTTTTACAACATGAGTTCCTTAAATTCGCATTTAAAGATGAAGAGCAAGGTAGAGGGAGATAAAATATACATTCTTTAACGACGTACTTACCTTACCATCATGGCTATCGTCGGGCTCACCCCGACCCTAGAAGAAAGGGGAACTACTCACTCATGTTGATCGTAGACATGTCTTGAATTGAAATAACTTGCATAAATGGAAAATTTCGAATCTTTACAATCTCAACGCCAACTATCGTAAGCGCTTGAAACTTTAAAGCTAAAAAAACCTAACTATCTATTGTCTATTGTCCTTGTCTTCGATGATTCTATGCTTGGATGCCTAACAAATCAGCCCCTAAGGCTTTATTTATAGGTTACTAATCTTCACTATCCGAGGATTGTAACTTCTATCTAAACTATTAACTCTATCCGAGCAATTTAGGATAGGTCTTTTATTTTGATAAAACTTAAAGGAAAAGATAACAAACAACTGCTAATATCTAAAAGAACGAGATAACTCATGGCTTCGATGATAGACTTCACAATCCGAGCATCAAAATCGGATTTATCTTCTGTCGAGGTAGGGTCGATATCGACACCAGAGGTCGATATCGATGCTTGTGTTTCTGCTCGACTTGTCCAACTCCAGTCGATGTCTATGACGATGGTCGATATCGATGCATGTGTGTCGATATCGAGGCTTCTAGTCTGGTTTGTGTGGTTATCTCGACACTCAGAAGTCGTGTCGAATTCCAGGGTCGATATCGATGTCTCCAGTCGATATCGACCTCTTCTCAGCTTCACTCGGCTTGCCCGTTTTGACTCCGATTTCATCGAATTCCTGCATAGTTAGCTCAAAACTCGTGTAGACTCTATTTCTTACACTTTAGCTCATTCTCACACGAGATCATATGCTTTTGAAACTTTTGTTCGGAAATCAAATGAAATATGAAGTCAAAAGATGCAATAAACAAAGGTATAATTATGTACATCACTTCAGGAGATAGATGTGCTTGGGACGGGCAGCATCAGCAAACCCCGGTGGCTGAAACATGTAGACTGTCTCATTCAGATGACCATGAAGAAAGGCATTCTTGACATCCAGCTGATGAATGGCCCAGTTGCGTGACAAAGCTAAACTCAACACCACTCGGATAGTGGCAGGCTTGACGACGGGGCTGAATGTCTCATCACAGTCAATACCTACCTGCTGAGAACGACCGTTAACCACAAGATGGGCTTTGTAGCGCTCCAATGTCCCGTCGGAGCGGAACTTGTGACGGAAGAGCCACATACATCGGACGACATTCGCATCAGGAGGGCGAGGAACCAGAACCCAAGTACCATTCTTCGTAAGGGCCCTGTATTCGTCGAGCATAGCCGCCTGCCAATTCGGATATAGGAGGGCTGTTTTGTGGGAGGTGGGGATAGGGGAGATGGAGGTAGGGGGGATTGGGAGACGGTGGGAGGGGCGGCGGCGGGTGCAGCACTAGGCTGCGACCGCGGCAAGGGGACGGCGGCCGCGGCCGCGGCAGCGGGGTATGCTGCGGGTGTGGCAGGGCGCATTGTTGCGGCCACGACATCTGGCGGCGGGGGGGCTGTGGGTGTGGATGCGAGGCGGGGCTATGGTTGGTGGTCATGGAGATGATCTGACGGGGTTGGAAGACACCGGAGATGCTGCGGGTGTGTGGTCTGGTGGTAGGGGGTGGTGGTGTGGGAGGAGGGGAAGAGACGGGAGCACCGGGAGAGCTCTGGGGAATAAGAAAATGTGGGAATGAGGACTCTGAATCAGAATGAGACACAGGAGGGGTAGGTGATGTGAAGGGAAAGCGAGATTCATCGAAGGTGACATGCCGAGACAGAATGATCCTGTGGGATTTGATGTTGAGGCAGAGGTAACCGCGATGATCAGACGGATAGCCAAGAAAGAGACAAGGAGTGGAGTGTGGGTGAAGCTTGTGTGGGGCGGTGGATGACTGATTGGGGAAGCATAAACACCCAAAGGTACGAAGGTGATCATACCTAGGCAAGGTGCAATAAAGTGCCTGAGTTGGTGAGCGATGGTGGAGGGTAGTGGAAGGGAGAATGTTTAGGAGGTAGCAAGTGGTGGCTAAGGCGTAAGGCCAAAAAGGAAGGGGAATAGATGCGTGAAAGAGGAGAGAGCGCATCATATTGGTGATGGTTCGGATGATTCGTTCGGCCTTGCCATTCTGTTGGGAGGTATAGGGGCAAGACAAGCGATAGGAGATCCCATTGGTGTTGAAAAAAGTGTGAAACTCTTTGTTATCAAATTCACGGCCATTGTCGCATTGGAAACACTTGATAGGGGTGTGAAATTGTGTTTTGATATAAACATGGAATTTGGCAAAGATGGGAAACACTTGAGATTTAAAGTGCAACGGGAAAACCCATAAGAAATGTGTATAATCATCCAGAAACAAAAGGTAATACTTATGACCCTCTTTGCTAGGCACAGGAGAAGTCCAAATATCACTATGAATAATATCAAATGGGGCAAAAGTAGTGTTTAATGACTGCTGAAAAGGGAGTCTGGCATGCTTGCCTAACTGACATGACGAACATAAAGTAGAGCGACGCTCTTTATTACATGTGACTAGACTCTTTGAATGAAGTAAATCTAAAACTGCAGGACTAGGATGACCAAGGCGGGCATGCCAAAGATCGTATGATGATGCCGAGAGGGCGACTGGACTTGACGGGCTGGATGGTGAGGGCGACGACACATGATAGAGCTCCCCGGTGCTATTACATCTCAGGCGAGTAACCCCCGTAGTGAGATCCTTCACAGAGAAACCAAACGGATCAAACACGAGAGAAACATTATTGTCAGTGGTAAACCGACGGACAGAGATAAGGTTTTTGACAAGTTTGGGGGCAATGAGGACATTGGTGAGGTGTAGTGGGTTGGTTGTGGTTGATAAAGTGGCGTGGCCAATGCCCGAAGTGGCGAGGCGACCACAGTTGCCGACGATAATAGAATGTGCAGGACCCTTAAAAGAAATAGAAGAGATAGTACCTGAGGAGTTCGTCATATGAGAAGTGGCGCCAGTGTCCATGTACCAAGTAGAGTCAAGAGGTGCCAACTGCATGGAAGAGAAGGCGTGCTGCACATCAGTCGGAGTGTAGGCATAATCTGATGAGGAGGGGTAGGCCTGGTGGCCTGCAGGACGAGGAGCAGGACCCAACAAGCCCGCTCCCTGCTGTCGGTTGGAATAGGGGGCCGGTGGGCGGTACGTCGCAGGGGGGTAGCCAAAAGGCATCCAATGCGGGTAGCTGGGATTAGGATACCAGGGGGAGCGAGAGGCATCGGGCTGCTGCGGCCGCGGCTGCCGCCTCTTGTCGATGCGTCACCGCTGCGGCTGTGCTGCGGGGCATAGTTCTCGTCAATGTCGCTTGACGAGACCAATGCCGTCTTGTCCTTGGCGGCGTCGGTGGTCTGACGGTGAAGGCGAGTCTCTTCCATGATCAATTGAGACCGGGTCTTTTCGAAGGTGGGGAGAGGTTCTGTCTGCTGGATATGAGTAGCAGCGGCGTTGTATTCAGAGGGAAGACCTGAAAGGACCTGGAGGACCAGGCGGGTGGCGCTGGGTTTGGAGTCGGCAGCACCTAGTTGATCGGACAGGGTCTTGAGGTGCTGACAATAGGCGGATATCGATGGGAAAGAGGAAAGCTTGCAGTTTGAGAATTCGTGCTCAAGATAGACAGCACGGGTGGACTTGTTGTCTTGAAAGATATTCTGAAGTTTGTTCCAAGCATCCAAGGCGGAGTCTTTGGGGTCAAGGATGGTTGTCAATAGATCTTTTGAGATGGTGTTGAAGATCCATTGGAGGACAATGGTGTCGAGTTGAGCGAAGAGATCGTTGTCTTCACTAGCAAGGCGATCGACGAAGGAGTCGATGTGGTGGAGGACCTTATGAGCCTTAACATGGGTCGTGAAGAGGTGCGACCACATGGTGTAGGAACTGGATTCGTGATCAAGGATGATGGGGATGCAATTTTTGATATTGGAGATGGTGAGAGCGGAGTGGAAGGGCGGTTTGGTGGTGGGTGCGACGGCCATCGGGACGAACAAGAGAGAGGTGCGAGAAAGAGGAAGGGGAGGCGGAAGGTGGGGAGGGGCGCCGCTAGGGGGTGGCGGCGTTGGGGAGGGGTGGGGGCGCCGCTGGGGGGGGGGCGCCGAGAGGGGGGGGGCGGCTAGGGTTTGTGAGGGGGTGCCGAGAGGGGGGCGGCTAGGGTTTTGCAAGGGGGTGGCGGGTAGGCTAGGGTTTTTTTTTTGGGAAAAAGATTAGGGTTGAGGGATCTTAGGCTGTGATACCATGTAAGATCACGAGATTGATCATAAAATCCTCCTTGAGGGTTTCCATTCATTGATAATCATATATATAGGTTACAAAGGTATTGGGCTTTTGGGCCCACTATACAATATATGCCTATATAATCTATCAACAGGCGATGGTGTGGGCTGTCGAACTTGCAGCAGAGCGGGGGTGGAGGTGAATAATTGTCGAGTCAGATTGCCTTCCGCTGGTATCGAAGCTCAACAATGGCTACCATGGCTAGGGGGTGCTGAGGCAAATAGTTGACGCTGCAAGGGAGCTTTCAGCTAGCATCGATGAGGTAACTTGGAAGCATATTAGAAGGGGGGGGGGGGGGGTAACAGAGTAGCTCATGAGTTAGCTAAGGATAGATCAAGCAATGTTAGTTTATTTTTTTCCAATTAATTCCATTCCAAAGACTGTGTACAATGCCATGGTTTTAGATAATACTGAGTACAACCTTACAGGCTCTTTCCCAAAATAAAAATACATATTACTATTGTAGCAACATTAATTACTTATTTTTTTCCATAATATGACTATTATTAGAGTAATATAACAATTTTAGGTTTAGGAACTATGTAAATAGTCATTAAATATACTCCATTTGTTTACTTTTAAATATCGTTTACTATTCATGTATGGTTTTAAAGATGATAAAAATTATATAAAATATCAATTTATATATTATATATAATTTCATACTTCAAACATACTAAAAGAATGAAATTATAACAAATAATAATAAAAAATGATATTTTACATATTTTTATCATCCTTAAATAATGTGTATGAATAGTAATTGAAATTTAAAAAATTCTGGACGAGTAACGCTCTTGACCAGTTGGGTCGACCCGAACCCGTTAAATATGGGTCTGGATTGAGCATTTCATGATTCGTAACTCGAAATGACCCGACCCGTAATGGGCCCGAACTCGAGACGACCCTACCCAAACCCGACCCGCTCGACCTGTTTGACAGGTCTAGTCAAGACTCCAACATTCAATTGAGTACGTCATTTTGATGGAATCATGCAGCTTTGGATGAGGAAATGGAAAATCATGATCGAGCAAGTATCTGAATTGGACCGCTTTATTTGAAACATAATTGATTTCTCTCAAGATATGAGTAGAGGTAGCAATACCCGACCTGACTCGAGAAAACCGATCCGATTAATCGGACTCGAACCTGTCCGACACCCGAATAATTGAAAAAAAAAAAGTTTGGATCCGAGACCGAACAATCCGATCCGAGTTAAGCCTGAAACCCGAAAGCAATCCGAACCCAGTAATAACCCGAACCCGATTATATCCGAATGGACCGACCCGAAATCAACCTGAAACCCGAAATTGTCCGACCCGAACACATCCGAAACCCAAAATTACTCGAACCCGATTATACCCGATACTCGAAATAACTCAAACTCGATTATATCCGAAACCAACGAAAATCTTAGCATTTTCCCTAAAATACTCAAAGCAACCTAAGTATTTGATTACTTAATATTGGATGGTAATACTATCATGCATAGAGTATAATTAAATATAATTTCGTATTCCCTCTATTAAAAAAAGTCACATTTTAGCATTTTTTAAGGCGCTAAAACTATATAAATATCAATTTTTAGTTATTTTTATAATTTCGTAGTTATAATAATAAGTATGAAATTAATATTAAAAAAATAATGTTTTATATAATTTTGACTTTTTAAAAAAATGTTCTAAAAAGTGAAAAGACTTACATTATTTTAACGAATGTAGTATTGATTAAGGAATTATAAATATTAGCTTAATCTATATAGAAGGATAAATATCTCATAGGTAAAAAAATAAATAAATAAATTTGATTTGTTTTATCCAACATGATTCTTGTAGGTAATTCGATTTGACTTAACCCAATTCGACCAAAATCATTGTGACCAAAACCTGATTCACCCGAACCTGCATGTTTAGACCGAAACCCGATTCACCCGAACCCATTTAGATCGAAACCCAATTCACCCGAACCCGTTTAGACCGAAACCCGATTCACCCGAACTGAATAGGACCCGAAAACCCATTTGTATCCGATAAAATAATGCCCGAATAAACCCGAACCGAACCCGATCAGACTCGAATTGTCATCACACCCAATATCAACCCGAGTCCAATATGACCCAAAACTGAATAACCCGACCCGAACCCAACCCAACTCGCCCGATTGTCACCTCTAGATATGAGAATAGGAAACACTTTTGAAATATTGAAAAAGTATTTTCTATTTTCTAGGGATTACTTTAGATATTGATGGTGTTGATAACTATAAGGTTGTCATCTTCGACCTCGATCTTAAAAATCTCCAACTGACTAGCATACGTCAGTCCTGCATGAGTGAGATGGTTACGTTCAAGCCTTGTAGTACTTTCACGAAGCGCCTAAACTTGGTATCTGCCAGGTCCTTCAACTCCCTAGAGGGAAAAGGGAGCTTCTTTGTTGGATTTGGAGCCAAAACGGTCAACCAAGTGCTTTTGAGTGGTCGACATCAAATGGGGTGTGTCGACATCGACTGGAGCACTCGATCTCGAGGGAGCCTATTGTCTAGTGTGCTCTGCAAAGGCCTTGACATCGACCTGCTGGTCGACATCGATTGGGGCACTCGATCTCGAGCGGGTCTGAGGCTTTGTTGGCTTCGCAGTGGGCTCGAAATCGACTAGTTGGTCGATGTCAACAAGGCCCTCGACATTGAGAGAGGGTTGGTTGATGTTGACTGCTTCTCCAGTAACTCCTTCTTTCGCCTTATTCCTTGGCTCTTGCAACATTCGCCCATTCCTTAGGTTTACAGCGGCGATGTGGCCAGATTGCCCCTTGGGATTTGCTTGTGGTTTACCGGGGAGCGTTTCGGATGGCCTTGGAACTTGTGTCGCTAGTTGACCCAATTGGGTTTCAATATTCTTCCTCCATATGTCCATCTCTCCAAAGCGGGCACTAAGCCCGTGCAATTGTGTTTGGATGGCGTTGTTGGCTTGTTGAGTTTGTGCTTGGTTCTTCCTTATCTCATCAAGGATGAGTTAAAGAACATCCTTCCTTGGTTCTCTCTCCGGATGGCCTGGAGCTCGGTAAGGTGAACGATCCCTTGCATTGTATTGGGGTGGTTGATTACCCTAATTTTGATATCCTTGGTGGTTGGGATTCCTCATAAATCAGACCTCTTGATGAGTCTCCGCTATGTTCACTTGCTCCATGTAGGGGCAAGCGGTTGAGATGTGCTTCTCGGAGCCGCACTGGGCGCATGGTTGGTTGGTGGAGAGGAACTTGACTTGCTTTTGTAGTCTCCTAAGTTGATCCTTCATGAATTGGTCTTTAACGTCGAGATATATCTCTTGGGATTTCTCATATAAGGGCATTGATGGGGCGGACCTTGAGTCAGAGGCCGCAAGAGTCCAATAAGTGTTGTCAAATTCCACCAACCTTTCTATGGTATCCCAAGCATGTTGCGGTGGGAGATCAAGATACCCATAGGAGGTGTAGGTGTTGATTCTCTCCTTGGTGGCTACGTCAAGAGTGTTGTATATGATCTCTTCAATGATGTAGGGTGGTTGACCGTGCGTAGGACAAGACCTCAATAGCTCTTTGAATCGCTCCCACACTTGCGCCAATATCTCATTAGGCTTTTGCTTGAAAGCCATGATCTTTTGACGAATAACCGCCATCTTGGATGGAGGGAAGAACTTATTAAAGAACGCATCTTTGACTTCAATCCATGTGCGGAGTGATCTTGGGGTTAGACTCTCCAACCGCTGTAATGCTTTCCCTGCGAGAGACCAACAAAATGCCTTTAGTTTAACATATTCTAAATTTTGTCCATCGGCAATAGTATCACATAGGTTAAGGAAAGTAGTTATATGTGCTAGAGGGCACTCTTTAGGTTTTCCTTCAAAAGTATGTCTCCTAATTTCGGTTAGGAAACTTGTTTTAATTTCAAAGTTAGAGGAAGGGATAAGAATGGCCGATTCGGGCACGACTAGCGATGTATGCATGTATTGCTTCGCCGTTTGAGGGAGTTGATTGAGTTGGGCTTCATACCGCCTTCTTGCTTCCTCCTTTCAATCGGCGCGTGCCCTTTGTGCCACTTCTCTAGCGGTATGGTCTTCAATTTGTTTCCTTAGACGCTCGATCTCTTGAGCTTGGGCTTCTTGATTAGCCATGATTCTTTGGAACTTGATTGTAGATGTAGAAATCTCTCGGGGTCTCCTAAGCCTTCGAATTCAGGTGTGCAATTAGCGCATCGCATACACCTATAAAACAACACTCACAAGAACGTTATAACAGACTACCTAGGGCGCGAATGATCGCTTCCTTGGCAACGACGCCAAATTTTGATGTAGGGGTGAATTGTTTATAAAATATAAATAATATGCTCAACCCTAGCCTCTCAAATAAATTTAAGACTCCCCCGCTGTAGTGGAAGGGTCAGGATCGATCCACGAGGAAGAGTGTCAGCGAATCCGAAGTAATTCACGCAAACGTTCTGCAGAAGTCGACCAGAAGCTCTCGATGTCGACCTGTTCAGTCGATCTCGATCAAGGTAGTCGATCTTTAGTGGTGTTTCCTGCACAGAAAGAAGGCAAAGCAATCGACGTCAACTAAAGCAGTCGATGTCTACAGACAGTCGATCGACACAAAAGACCATCGGTCGATGGGATGCAGTCGATCTCGACCTTTAAAATAGAAAGTAACCGTCGACAAAGATGGCCGAAGAATGTAAGGATGAAAAGGGAAACGTGGATAGAAAATCAGAGGGTTTAAACAATGAATAAATGGATTTAAACAATAATAAAAAGAATCTCCTAAGGCAAAGGATCACCACAACGTTAACCAAACATGCATAAGATCGATAAGGTAAGACGAACAATTACGCTATCACATCAAAGGGACAAACTTTTGCTGTACACCAACAAGTAGGAATACTTTTGCAAATAAACCTAATTGTCTCTACCAATTTTAAATTTATAATCCAAGTTGTTAGCATGAATCCCTTTTCTTTCGAATAGGATTAAGCATAAAAAGGTAGGAGATGATCAAGACATAACAAATATCAACATCAAACTTTCCTTAAGCATGCATGGCTAACGTCAGGCTCACTCTGAATCTAAGAGAAAAGTGACTACTCACTCATGCTTGAAGTTGACATTGTTGAATAAAAGAAAGGAACTTGCACTGAAAGATGGAAACTTGAAGTCTTCACAATCCCGACATCGGCTCTCGCAAACACCAAAACCTTAAAGCTTCCTAAAACTAAAACCTAAACTTAATTGTTGTGTTTCTTACTGTGGATGGATGAGATACCTAAAGCCAGCCCCCATGGGTTTTATTTATAGCCTCGCAACTCCTAGCTAGCCTAGAAGAAGGAGTTCTAATCCTAGTAAAAGTGGTAAATGTAAAATCTATATCTAATACTGAAAAGATATAAACTCAATAAGAAACTAAACTATATCCCTCGGGTAGATAGGAAATACCCATGAGGATTGAATCTATCTAGAAAAGATAATAAAAATGTGGCTTCTTATCTTCTCCTCACACTTGAATTGCTCGATTGTATCTGGTACTGTGCACAAGTTCAGTCGACATTGACTACTGCTCTCGATGATGAGTGCTCTATTTCTTCTCGATTTCTGTTGATTTCACTCGACCTCGGGCACACTCTATCTCTGTCTACATCGATCAGTTCCTCGAGGTCAATCACTTCGGTCGATGTCGACCAGCTTGGTCAATCTATGGTCATGTCAAGTGCTCTTCCAGTAGCTTGTCTTTCTTCTCTTGTTATATACTTAGTTTCTAAACATTTTCTGCAATCGATGTCAAGAGAGTTACTCGATCTCTACTACTCTGTTATGCTTCTCCGCTTCTCGTTTCGGTTTCGATTCCGCTCTAATTTCTGAATATTTAAACCAAAACTTGTGTAGACCTCTATATCTTGCAAATATGCACATACTACATAAATTCAAAGCATTCCCAAACCGTAATGCAAATATAACATAGAAATTAGCATAAAAATTAGGCATAAAACATGGTCAGTTTAGCGGACATCACTAGGTCCAAAACAAGCGTTTTCATCGTCATTGGAGCTCGGAGATCCACCATTGAAGGCCTTGATGGTTTTTTTTTTTGAAGTAGGATCGGACTAGAAATTGGAATATCGAAATTAATAATGAGATGTCGGACTGAGAGGATGAGAACACTATTGAGAATATGATTGATTTTGGAAACAAGACATTTTGGAACTTATCCGGTTTTTGAAAAGCTTTTGTGTGTGCTTGATTATGCTTAGTTTCTGTGTAGCAGTAGATGGGTACTTCTATGCTATAGACTTATATTAGTCTATTAACTGTTAGGTGATATATGACATGTTTGGCTTATCTACCTTACTGGATATTACTATTGTTGTTCTGCTATTCCAAGTAAGTTCCCTAGGGAGCTTAGTCAGATTAGAATCTCATGCTTGTTGTTGCATTTTATGTTAGGTGTTGCATATGCATAAACCACATGTTCGCATGATTCATGCAGTATCCTGCTTAGGTTGCACTAATTGAAGGAGCATCTTTTTACTCTATGTGTTTGGAACTGAACAGTCATTATTTGAGAGTCCTTAGAGTCTTTGCAAGGGTCATAGAACAACCCAGTCCCATCGGGTTTGTCTTGATAGAGTCATTGAGAGCATGAGCATGATTTCCCCTTCTTATATAGAATACTACGGGCGATGATCCTAGTCATACCTATGTACTCTAACCTCGATGTACGTATGGACGATGTTTTACATAATGTTGTTTGCAGGAGGATTGATATGTCAAGTAATTACAAATATAAGGATGTAAATAAATGTAAACCAACTCCTGGCCTAAGAAAATAATTACAAGACTTCCTCCCGTTGTAGTGAAAGGGTAGTCAGGATCGATCCACGAGGAGGCGTGTCAGCGGGATCCTAGTAGCCTTGGAAATCTCAAGTCTGTGTCGACCAGTAGCCTCGATTTCGACCTTAGTGCTCGATGTCGACCTCGGCTGTCGATGTTCTCTGCAACAGAAGACCTGCAAAGACAAAAACAAGTGGTCGATATCGACTGGTGGGGGTCGATATCGATGTCAGTTCACGAAATCGACTGGCTCAGAAGACTGCCAGTCGATACAGAAGGGTCGAAATCGATGTCTGGTGTCGATATCGATGCTTGCAGAAGTTTACCAGGAGTCTCGAGATCGACTCAGAAAACCGTCGATCTATCAGTTTTGGTCGATATCGACCTCTGCTGTCAATATCGATGTCTTTCCTGCAGTGAGTTAGTTTCTCATCGGCAAAGAAAGGCCGAAGACTTTAGGATGAAAAGAGAAGCAATGAATAGAAATAACAGTGGGTTTTTATGTGTATAAACTATGTAAAAAGCAACTCCTAGGATTAGGGTTTACCACAACGTTAACCAATGCATGCGATGAGATAAATAAGACGGACAATTGTGCTATTTCACCCGAGGGACAAGCTTTCGCCGTACACCAACTCTTAGGATTACTCTTTCAAATAAACCTAATTGTCTCTACCAATTTTATGTTTATAACTCAAGTTGTTCGCATGAATCCCTTTTCTTTCGATTAGGACTAAACATAGAATCGTAGGAGGAGAGATAGACACAACGATATCAACATCAAATACTTACCTCAAGCGCGCATGGCTAACGTCGGGCTCACCCCGACCCTAAGAGCTTTGGGGAACTACTCGCTTCTCATCATGGGATTCATCATCAATTGAAAGGAAGAAACTTGCATTAAAATAAACTCCGAAGCTTTACAACTCAACGTCAACTTTCGCAAACGTCAAACCCTAAAACTTCTCTCTAACTCTAATGTCTATGTCTTGTTAATTGATTGTATTCTTGGATGATCTAACAAATCAGCCCTAAGGCTTTATTTATAGGCTACTAATCCTCGCTATCCAAGGATTGTAACTCCTATCTAAACTAATAACTCTATCCGAACAATTAGGATAGGTCTTTTATTTTGATAAAACTTAAAGGAACTTAAAGGTAAAAGATAAATAAACTTCAGCTGCCATCTATCTTGAGAGTATGAGATAATCCCGTGCCTCCTTGAAGATATAGTTCCAATCCGCCTTCTAAATCGAGTCTATCTTCTGTCGAGATAAGGGGTCGATATCGACACCAGAGGTCGATATCGAGGTCTCTGTTCCTGCTCGACTTGTTCAGCTCTGGTCGATTTCTATGTTGAGGTCGATATGGGGGTCGATATCGACACTGGAGGTCGATATCTGCGTCTAAGGTCGATATCTACCTCTTCTCAGCTTCAGTCGTTGAGGTCGATATCTAGGTTGAAGGTCGATATCTACCCCAGAGGTCGATATCTGGGTCTAGGGTCGATATCTACCTCTGCTCAGCTTCACTTGGCTTCTCCGTTTTGACTCCGTTCTTGCTCGAATTCCTGCATGGTTAGCTCAAAACATGTGCAAACTCTATTTCTTGCATTTTAGCCCATTCTTACACAAGTTTATATTCTTTTGAACCCTTTTCTTTGGAAATCGAATGAAATACGAAGTCAAGAGATGCAATAAACAAAGGTACAAATGTGTACATCAAAACACCCCATACTTAGACTTGCTTGTCCTCAAGCAATAACCGAGCAATAACCAACACCTACAACACACCCTTCAAGTCTTCGCCCTTGTCAAAAGCAACATCATAAGTGGTAGCAAAGTAAAGCAAGTGAATTTAACGTCATAGCACATATTTTGGCGATCCATAGGCATATGCAATTTTAATCCAACCTCACAGGGATAATGTGTTTGCACTCAACTCTCATGTGTTTAGGCTATGAAGATCGACTCTCAACTCAATTCCATATACAATCTCATAAACATTGCAATTTATAATGATCCACTTCGCAACCAATTATGAAAATGCAATAAGAATCATCAGGAGGACTTTCGCTCAATGGAAGACTTCATAGAAGACTCCATTCGGCGGGGTTGTAATGGGGCTTGGTATGAAATAAAGGGTATGGAATTATTTGGCTATGTGGTGCTTTTCAAATTCGGGAATCAAGACTCCTAAATCTCAACACTTGCATTACCCAAACCATAACTCTTCAATATAATGCTCTTAAAGATGCATTCCATCAACCCTTCTTCCAAGTTCTACTACACCTCTCAAAAATATAACATTCGTATGAATAAAACTTAAGGATTTTGGCTCATGCACTTTATATATATATACATATATTTTTTTTCGGATTTTTTTTTTTTTTCGAATTGAAATAACTATGTGCATTTATATGGTGAGCCAAAACATCCTTTTACAAGATATGACAAAATGCAAATATGTACCATCCTATAATTTCCTTGCTTACAACTAGACATTATGCTCTATTCTTTCCACAAGGCATTAGTCCAACCAATCTAAGTCTCAATTCCCAAATGGGGGTCAGGCTCAATTCGGCTAGGGATAATTTTGTGGAGTTTGCAATTCAGGCTCAGGCTAATGTTCTGGCTTCAAGCAGGGATAATGCAGGGTAGGTAAAGAGAGGATAAAATTGGCTTAAAAGATGCCTCCATCATTTAATTCTCGTAAACATAAACATATATATGCATTGGTTTTGAATAACTATCACAACATTTAGAGATGCATAGGAAGAGTAAATTCACTCAAGAAAGCGGAGGGATTTAAAATGTTCTCCCTATAGGCCAAAATTCTCACAAGGACAATTTTTGTTGGATTTGCTTTTTACCCTAGGATCATATGTGCTCAATTTCATCATAAGTTCACAATCTATATAAAAATTTAAAGACTTAGGCAAAACCATCCAAATATGCCATAGGGTTTACATGATCAAGTCAGCTATTGAGTTTTCATCATAGGACATCTAAGTAGGGATTAAAGAAAAATAAACTTTAAATAAACATGCATTTTTTTGATTTTTGACATTTTTCTATTTTTTTGGATTTTTGACATTTTATAAAAGTAAAACTAAGAACAAAAATTTAAACATGAATGCAATGCGAAGAAGAAACCAAGTTATGACCATAAGACATGTCTTTCCCCCACCCCATACTTAAAATATACAGTGTCCTCACTGTATTAAAAAGAAGAACAAGGGTAGAGAGACTTACAGCGGATTCAGGTTGATTTCAGGTGAGGTCGATGCCAGAAGTCGATATCTAGGTCAGAGGTCGATGTCGACTGCATCTGTCGAAGTCGAGGAAGAAGATGAAGACAAGGGCTACCTGATTAGGGTCGATATCGAGTAAAATGGTCGATATCGACCTCTCTTTTTCGCTCCTGAGTCCTCGATGTCGACTCCAGGAGGTGGCTTGACCCTGGGGGGTCGATTTCGACTGGCCTGGTCGATTTCGACTGCCTCTGCAGAAGCTTCTTTTCCTCTTCGTCGTTCCTTTTGCTTGATAACCTGAAATCTTGTTAGAAATATAGATAAAGCAAGAATTATCTCAGTTTTAAAAGTTCAAAACAGCCAAAAATTTAAATCCTAAAAACTATCTATGCGAAATTTAAATGTTTTATGTACATGCTGTAGATTTTTGAGTCGCTAGGCCGACTTCTCCGTCAATGCTTCATGACCCTTTTTTGTAAGGAACCTTTGAGCTTGAGCCTTCTCCTGGATCATCTAGGTCCTTTTGATAGCATCTAAGTTCGGCGACCAAGGCTTCTTTGATGTTAGGTTCTTCTTTGGGCGCTTTTCTTCTCTTTCTTGACCTAACTTTAGCAATATAGGCAAACCATGGAGCTTTGACCCTCTCTTTAGTAGAACTATCAATAATCGGCTTAATTGATTTATCAATAATGGACGGAGGAGGGTTAAGATTCATACCTGGGCTTACCTGTTTGGGCCCAAAACAGAAATCTTCGGGCTGAGGGGCGGTCGATTTCGACCAAGGAGGGTAGACTTCGAGTGCTATGGTCGATACCGACATGTGGGGGTCGACATCGACCTCTGTGACCCCATACTTAAGCTCCTGGCAGCGATCTGGCATTCTCGATTTCGACCAAGAGGGGTCGATTTCGATGCTTTTGGTCGATATCGACTGGTTCCAGTCGATGTCGACCCTGCTTGCTGTTTCCGTCCTCGCCAACAAGAATTTTCTAAGCTTTTCTTTGGCCGGCGAGAGGACTACTTGCTCCAGGTGCTTTGTTTCGCTCATGGTTGGGTTGAAAGAGAATTCTATCACTTCGTTCCCTATAGTAAAGGTTAGTAACCCTCGACGTACATTGATATTGGCATCAGCAGTAGCTAAGAAAGGCCTACCAAGTATAATAGGCACTACAGGATCTTCAGGCATCTCCAATATAATGAAATCAGTAGGCACAAAGAACTTACCTACCTTTACCGGAACGTCATCAACTATACCTGTGGGTCTGACGAAGGAGTTGTCAGCCATATAAAGCTTCATGTCCACAGGTTCAAGGGCACCAATGTTCACCTTCTGCCAAATAGAGAGAGGCATGAGACTTACACTTGCCCCTAGGTCACATAGGGCTTTATAGCGATGTTTGCCAAGTCCCACGGTGATTGCAAACTTCCCTGGATCACTCTTCTTCTCAGGGAAGTCCATCTTTGAGCACTCCTTTGCGATCTCTGCCATGGACCTCTTCTTGCTCAGGATGTCTTTGAGGAATCGCACATAGGCGGGCATCTCGCTTAGGGCTTCTGTAAGAGGGATAGTCACGTTGAGTCCTTGAAGTAACTTTATGAAGCGCCTAAACTTGCCTTTGGTGGGATCCTCCAATGCTTTGGAAGGGAATGGCAACGTCTTCTTTGGTGGGGGGGCCAAAACGGTGGTTGGAGGGGCCTGTTGGACATCGACATCGACTGGAATGTGGTCGATATCGACTGGAATGGTCGATTTCGACCTCTGTTGAGGCACTGATGGCTCTGCAGTGTCATCGACGTCGACCAGGGGGTCGACATGGGGGTCGATTTCGACCTCTGGGTCGACATCGACTGGTCTGTCGACGTCGACTGGGTCTGCTGCTTTCTCCTCTGTTCCCTTCCGTGGCTTTTGTACTTTGGTGCCACTCCTTAATTGTATGGCTGCGACATGGCCCGTTCCGGATTGTCCCTTAGGATTTGTGGTGGGTTGCCCAGGGAGTGTTCCGGACGGCCTAGGGATTTGTGCCGCCAATTGACCCAGTTGGGTCTCTACGTTCTTCTTCCAAATATCCATCTCCCCAATCCTTGTGGTAAGGTGATTGAGTTGAGAGTGGATAGCATTGTTGGATTGATCGTTCTTAGCTTGGTTCCGCCTTATCTCGTCCAACACAAGTTGAAGATCATCCTTCTTTTGGTCTCTCTCCGGGTGCCCAGGAGCTCTATAAGGCGGAGGGTCCCTAGGGTTAACCTGGTTCCTTTGTGGTTGAATGAACCTTTGGTCTCCCCAATATTGGTGATTGGGACCCCTCATGTAGCGCGCCTCTTGGTGAGTTTCCGCTAGGTGTACTTGTTCGGCATGTGGGCACTCGATGGTGGTGTGCCGCTGCGATCCGCATTCGATGCAATCTTGGTTCGCTGAAAGGAACCTCACTTGCTTTTGGAGCTTTCTAAGTTGATCTCTGTGGAATTGCTCCTTCACATCCGGATCGATTACATTGGAGGGTTCATATAAGGGCATAGATGGGGCAGGCCTCGACGATGATGATGTGTCGGAAGCCTCAGGAGTCCCATATGTATTGTCAAATTCCACCAGCCTTTCAATGGTTTCCCAAGCCTCTTGGGGAGCGAGTTCAAGGTAGCCATAGGCGGTGTATGTGTTGATCCTCTCCTTCGTTGCAGCGTCAAGAGCATTGTAAATGATTTCATGAATTACATATGGTGGTTGGCCATGCGTCGGGCATGATCGTAGAAGATCCTTGAACCTTTCCCAAACAGTCGCCAGAGCCTCACCAGGCTTTTGTTTGAAAGCCGTGATTTTCTGTCGGATCAACGCCGTCTTAGAAGGAGGGAAGAACTTGTTGAGAAACGCGTCCTTGACTTCATTCCAGGTGCGGAGCGATCTTGGGGCTAAGCTTTCCAACCACTGCAATGCTTTACCTATAAGAGACCAGCGAAAGGCTTTTAGTTGGACATACTCAAGACTTCGTCCATCAGCAATAGTATCACAAAGGTCTAAGAAGGTAGAAATATGTGCCATAGGGCACTCATTACGTTTTCCTTCATATTGATGCCTTCTAATCTCAGTTAAGAAGTTAGGTTTTATTTCAAAATTAGAGGCAGGGATAAGAATTGCCGATTCAGGCACTGTGAGAGCGGGGTGCATATATTGCTTGGCATTCCTAGGGAGGGCATTGATTTGGGCTTCTATTTGCCTCCGGCTTTCCTCCTCCCTATCTGCACGCTCCTTAAGTGCCGCCTCTCTAGTCGTTAAGTCCTCAACCTGCTTCCTTAGTTGTTCAATAAGTTCTGCTTGGTTCGCGTTTTCCGCCATGATTCTTTGTGCTTGGGCCCTTAGATGGAAATAACGCTCAGGGTCGTCTACTCCTTCAAATTCAGGTGGGCGATCAGCGCGTCGCATACACCTGCAAGACCAAACTAAGTAGAGACGTGAGATAGACTACTAGGGCGCGATTGATTGCCTCCCCGGCAACGGCGCCAATTTGTTGTTTGCAGGAGGATTGATATGTCAAGTAATTACAAATATAAGGATGTAAATAAATGTAAACCAACTCCTGGCCTAAGCAAATAATTACAAGACTTCCTCCCGTTGTAGTGAAAGGGTAGTCATGATCGATCCACGAGGAGGCGTGTCAGCGGGATCCTAGTAGCCTTGGAAATCTCAAGTCTGTGTCGACCAGTAGCCTCGATTTCGACCTTAGTGCTCGATGTCGACCTCGGCTGTCGATGTTCTCTGCAACAGAAGACCTGCAAAGACAAAAACAAGTGGTCGATATCGACTGGTGGGGGTCGATATCGATGTCAGTTCACGAAATCGACTGGCTCAGAAGACTGCCAGTCGATACAGAAGGGTTGATATCGATGTCTGGTGTCGATATCGATGCTTGCAGAAGTTTACCAGGAGTCTCGAGATCGACTCAGAAAACCGTCGATCTATCAGTTTTGGTCGATATCGACCTCTGATGTCGATATCGATGTCTTTCCTGCAGTGAGTTAGTTTCTTGTCGGCAAAGAAAGGCCGAAGACTTTAGGATGAAAAGAGAAGCAATGAATAGAAATAACAGTGGGTTTTTATGTGTATAAACTATGTAAAAAGCAACTCCTAGGATTAGGGTTTACCACAACGTTAACCAATGCATGCGATGAGATAAATAAGACGGACAATTGTGCTATTTCACCCGAGGGACAAGCTTTCGCCGTACACCAACTCTTAGGATTACTCTTTCAAATAAACCTAATTGTCTCTACCAATTTTATGTTTATAACTCAAGTTGTTCGCATGAATCCCTTTTCTTTCGATTAGGACTAAACATAGAATCGTAGGAGGAGAGATAGACACAACGATATCAACATCAAATACTTACCTCAAGCGCGCATGGCTAACGTCGGGCTCACCCCGACCCTAAGAGCTTTGGGGAACTACTCGCTTCTCATCATGGGATTCATCATCAATTGAAAGGAAGAAACTTGCATTAAAATAAACTCCGAAGCTTTACAACTCAACGTCAACTTTCGCAAACGTCAAACCCTAAAACTTCTCTCTAACTCTAATGTCTATGTCTTGTTAATTGATTGTATTCTTGGATGATCTAACAAATCAGCCCTAAGGCTTTATTTATAGGCTACTAATCCTCGCTATCCAAGGATTGTAACTCCTATCTAAACTAATAACTCTATCCGAACAATTAGGATAGGTCTTTTATTTTGATAAAACTTAAAGGAACTTAAAGGTAAAAGATAAATAAACTTCAGCTGCCATCTATCTTGAGAGTATGAGATAATCCCGTGCCTCCTTGAAGATATAGTTCCAATCCGCCTTCGAAATCGAGTCTATCTTCTGTCGAGATAAGGGGTCGATATCGACACCAGAGGTCGATATCGAGGTCTCTGTTCCTGCTCGACTTGTTCAGCTCTGGTCGATTTCTATGTTGAGGTCGATATGGGGGTCGATATCGACACTGGAGGTCGATATCTGCGTCTAAGGTCGATATCTACCTCTTCTCAGCTTCAGTCGTTGAGGTCGATATCTAGGTTGAAGGTCGATATCTACCCCAGAGGTCGATATCTGGGTCTAGGGTCGATATCTACCTCTGCTCAGCTTCACTTGGCTTCTCCGTTTTGACTCCGTTTTCGCTCGAATTCCTGCATGGTTAGCTCAAAACATGTGCAAACTCTATTTCTTGCATTTTAGTCCATTCTTACACAAGTTTATATTCTTTTGAACCCTTTTCTTTGGAAATCGAATGAAATACGAAGTCAAGAGATGCAATAAAAAAAGGTACAAATGTGTCAATCACATAACAATTCTATCCATACATATGTACTCCAACCTAGATATAGGTATGGACGATGCTATACATATATTCCGGCCCCGATTGAGGCATGGATTTACCCCACCCCGATCGAGGCAAGGGTTTTGTGAGAGAGAGTTAGGACATGCCGCTTGGCATTCTGTGTGGGCCCATTTACTGCATTTATGTTATTATTATTATTATTATTATTATTATTATTATTATTATTATTATTATTATTATTATTATTATTATTATTATTATTATTATTATTATTATTATATATAAACTGTCAGCATGTCTTATGTGTTTAATTCTCGTATTGCATTAGAGCATCTTTATTAGGTATAACACATACTATGTGGCCTCAGCGAGGATTTCAGATCCTGCATGCGTGGCTCGATCTAATTCCTTTCCCCGTTCTTCTTTTAAAAGGTTTATTTGCAGATATTTGAGTGTTTTGTGCTACTTGGCTGGGATGCTCCTTATGGCGTTGTATGAGTGAGTGAGAGACTAACTCAGACTGCACCTTACTTTTAGGAATTTCTTAATTGATTGATGTAGAAGGAAATCAAGTCTAATAAATATAAATAAATATCAAACCGAATCCTTGTCCACGCAAATAAATTTCAAGACTTCCTCCCGCTGTAGTGGAAGGGAATCAGGATCGATCCATAAGGAGGCGGGTCAGCGATGCCTGGATAGTCTTCAAAGTTCCTGCGCAAGTCGAACAGTAGCCTCGATATCGAGTTGGGGAGTCGATATCGACAAGGGCAGTCGATTCCTAGTGAGTGAAGTCGATCTGTGAAAGCCTGCAAAGAAGGGAAAACAATAGAAGCATTCAATATCGACTAAAGAGGTTGATCTCGAGTAAAGTCAGTGGTTCCTGTCGACTTAGAAGACCGTTGACGTTGGCTAAGCTCGATGCAGGTGGTCGATATCGACTAGAATGGTCGATTTCAAGTGCTCTCACAAAAGGTGACGAATGCAGAAAACAGTAAAATAAAGTAAAAGAAATAAATAAAGATGACAATGTTTTTGGGGTTTTGATTTATATAAACTAAAAGCTTATAAGGTAGGGATTTACCACGACGATAACCATGCATGCATTATTACTTTAATCAATAAAAGATTAAGCTTTTCTCATCACCAATTAGGAATATAGAGGCATTCGCATAAAACCTAATTGTTTCTACCTTTTCATAATTAGGGTTTATGTTAACTTTCGTAGGCAAAACCTAATTATTATCGAAATTCACATGTATAATCCAGTTTCGCTTCATATAAGGTAAATAAGGAATGATTCTAAACTCGCATAAAGGATTGAGCACGGGGTAGAAGAAGAGATCGCAAAATCAAATAGGGAATAAAGCGTACTTACATGGCTACCGTTGGGCTCACCCCGACCCTAGAAGTAGGAAGACTACTCGCTCTTCATGGGGAAAAACATCATCGAATAAAAATAGACTCTTTGCATTAAAGTGGGAAAGAAACTAATCATACAACCACCGCCTTCTTCTCCGCTATCTCTACTCACTCTCGCCTTTATCTCTCTCCTTTGGTTGATCGATTGTTGTGTGTTGGAATGAATAAAAGCCAGCCCCCTAGGGCTTTATTTATAGCCTCCTAACCCTTTCTAGCCAACGATTGTAGTTCTAATCCTACTAAGATTGCTAAAATGAAAGTTTATCTAAACTAAATTATATCCTAAATTAAAATATTAAAATAGGCAATATTCCCTAACATTCTTGGAATATACCCCTAAGATAGATGAATCTTGGTAGATGATAGATGTCTTCGTGGCTAAGCAATATCCCCCAACGATTCGGCCCAATCTGCATTTTTTACATGTCTGCTAAACCAGTCGATGTCGAGTTGACAGGTCGATATTGAGTGACCTATGTCGAGTCGAGTGGGTTTGGTGTGGTCGACATGGCTTTGGCTCGATCTTCATCTTTTCTCCTTAGTCGATTTCAAGTCTTTAGGTCGATATCGAGTTGGCTGGTCGAGATCGAGTGCTTTTAACTCGAGATCGAGTTCTTCTGTCTTGTCTTGTCTTCACTCCAAAATGCTCCGTTTTCTGCGAAATTAAAGCAAAACTTCTGTAGACCTCTATATCTTGCAAATGCACTCAAACTACATAAATTCACTACTTTCCCAACCCGAAAGTATAAAATATGCATGAAAACGGAAAAGATGTAAGCATGAAATATGGTGAAATATGCGCACATCATTGATCATATTTTGGTTTTGACCCGGATCCGCCGTGGCAATTATGTATCGAATTTCTGTTTGCTTGATTTTGAACTACACATGGTTTTGCGTGACATAGAATCTTAGGACAAGTCTCGGTCCCCAATGGACCTTTTGCAGATTTAGGGTACGAAATCCCTCCTTTCAAACTAACTCTTTCATTTTGAAACCTCAATCCGTACATGGATTGCAAGATCCAAACGAAGGTATCCGACCTTTGAAACGCAACCCGTGCTTTATGACTCGGGCCATTACAAAGTTGGTATCAGAGCCAGTTTTTGTAATCCGGGTACAAAAGGGTTGAGAAAACGATTTGAAAAACCGCCCAATGATTTTTAAAGGATTTCAAAAGGATTTCAAAGGGGCAAAATGAACATAATGAAACTAACTTGAGTGAGGAAGAAAGGATTGGATAAAACACGTTGGTAGAAAGGTGATAGACCATCCCTACTGATGTGGAATCGGGGATTGGTAAGCAAAACTTAGCTTTACACTTTACAGAGGGATTGGAAGACTCCAAGGAGTTTGCACTACGGTGATTGGAGTAGTGGGGTAAGATATAGAGATCGAGAGGTTATTTTCCCCCTCCGGTCAGTTGCTCCTCGAAGGGCAACTTCTAAATATGTTGTAGTGATATTTATGAACTCGTCCCGAGGGCGATCCCCCTTAAAGGGGATCAGATTAATTATTGTTGACTGTTAATGTGTTATGTGCTGTAGAGCAAGAAATCTGTTGATATATTTAGACTAATATTGCATGTCTATGTGAGCGGGATAAGTGAGGGAGCCCTTTCTTGCTATATGGTCGAAATTTATGTCTTATGAAGCGGTTTCTTCTATTATTCACTTGTTGACCTAAGGAGGATTTCGAGTATGAAAATAAATATAAAATATAATCTCAAACCGATCTCCAAGCCTTCTCAAATAAATTACAAGAAAACCTCCCGATGTAGTTGTAGGGTATTAAGGATCGATCCACGAGGAGGTGTGTCAGTGGATCCTAAGCTCCACGTTCTATTTCGACTCAACAGATCACTCGATATTGGGCGATACAGTCGATATCGACTCAAGTTCAGTCGATTTCCATTCAACTCCCTGCAAAATAGACAAAGCAGCTGATGTCGAGTGGAACACTCAATTTCGAGTCAGTCACTCGATATCGACCAAAGCAGTCGAAATCGAGTCTTTAGCAGAAAGCTTTAAAACGTACGAATTTATCGGAAAAGTTTCCGAAGAATATAAGAATGATTTAGGAAAGATGAAGAGAATAAATTCGCAGATTTGAATAAAACTCAATAAACTAAAAACCTCCAAGATCTGGGATCTCATGCCACAACGATAACCATATTAGCCTATGCCAAATTCATGAAAGACTATGCCTTTTCATCAAATAAACTTTGTTATTAACAATTAGGTAATTTAGAGGATCTCGCATAAACCCTAAGTGTTACTATCCCAATTTCATAATTAATCCAAATTCACAATAAGATTGCTTTCGCTTCAATAGTGCAAATAAGGATCACCTACTACTCTCGTAGAAGAATCATGCATATAGGATAGAAGACAAAATTGCATAAAAATCATACCTTTGATGCATAAACTTACATGGCTATTGTCGGGCTCACCCCAACCCTAGAAGTAAGGGAACTACTCACGCTTCATAGCCATTGACATCATCATAATCATTGGAAAATAACAAACTTGAATTGAAGTAAACGTCGAGAAATTACAACTAAATAAAGCCAAAATCCCGCTCTCGCTTTCTTTCCTTCACTCAGCCTCCTCTCTCTTTCTCTATTCCTAAACTGAATTGTAAAAGTGCTTTCTTCAATTGGATGATGAACTCTCAGCCCTAATGGCTCTAATTATAGATTTCAAACCTTGCCATTCAAGGAAAGGAATATCTATCTAATTCCTAAGATAAAAATTTGCTAAAGTAAATAAATAAAATCCCTTTAGGTAAATATGGAATTCACCATAAAGGATATAAAGTCTCAAAATAAGATAAAAGATTCCCGACTTAATGTAGAAGCAATCCGACAATTTGCTAAAGTAAATAAATAAAATCCCTTTAGGTAAATATGGAATTCACCATAAAGGATATAAAGTCTCAAAATAAGATAAAAGATTCCCGACTTAATGTAGAAGCAATCCGCCTCGGATAAGATTTTTTCAATCAACGTCGGATCTTCTGCAGCTTCACTCGATATCGAGTAAATTAATTCGATATCGACTAATCATCTTCTATTTCGAGTCAGCTTTACTCGACCTCGACTTTTTCACTTGACCTCCTTCACTCGATATTGAGTGGCTTTAGTCGATATCAACCCATTTGTATCGAGTCGAGTGGTTCTCTTCCTGGCTCAATTTCTGGTCTTCAGTTTCACTCGATGTCGAGTCACTTTAGTCGATGTCGAGCGACTTCTCAGTAGACTTTAAGTGATTTTCCATCTTCTCTTCTCGTCTCTTCTCCAATCGCTTCGATATTGCCTCGATTTTTGCAAAATAACACAAGAACTCGTGTAGACCTTCATAATTGGCAAATAAAGACAAACCACACAAATCTTATGCTTTCCCAACCAATATGCATGAAATTATAGACAGAAATCGAAGTAAAAGTAGATGAAAATCATGGTAAATTGAGCGCACATCAACACCCCATATTTAAGCTTGCTTGTCCTCAAGCAATACTTTTTGCGGTCATTCAGGAAAAGAAGCTAAATCCTCAACATCATAGATTCATTGTTATATGTCCCTACAATCAATTGCCATCCTCGGAAAAGGTACTAATGTCACCAAATCCCTGCTTGTGAATAAAAGCAACTAAACTTTCTTTCCAAACTTTCATACCACATTTCTTCTTCATAATATTTCTCACCTTTCGCTCTTCGCTCAATGCTTTTCTTTTCACTATAATGCTTTTGGCTCTCTAACCTTAGCACTGCCTTCTCGCGATTCGCAAATATGGGTGTCATGAATGGCCCCGGATACTTAGTGCTTCGGACTCCTCACCTTGGTATCCCATCTCGCCGAACTAACATCTCAACGAGCAGGGTCGATCTACCTTTATCTCATGAGGTGATCAGATTTTTTCTCGCTCATTAAATTTCCCATAATTCAAGTTTTCTTTCATCCTGCCAACAACTTTAATATTAATATGCACAAACTCCATATATCAACTCCAAATATGACATCCATTCTCAACATTATCCCCGGATAGGGTATAAGTTATAAAACTGGGCAATATGTAATGTATGTGGAGCAATAATAATGTAAGGCTCATATATGACTTGTGTAGTGCAAATATGCATAGGTAAGGCTAGGATATGAAATTGAGCACATGTATGGAAAATATAAAGTCCTCCATCCTCTTATTATGCACATGTCAAAAGCAACTTCAGATTGTACCTCCTTTCATGGTTTTCTCTAAAAATCACACTTCATTGTGACTTTCCTTTACTAGGCAATTTCATGTTGTATCTTTAATGAATCTATTTTTGCATCGTCGAGTTCTATTAAACTTGCATGACACTTATCAAAAATTTCAAAATTTTCAATGGGGGTGATTTTTTAGACTTTGGAAAATAAACATAATGCATATAGATAGATAAACATATCCAAAGTAACCATGTATAATGCAATTGGAGAAGTATGCATAAATATGAAAAAATGTGAAATATGCACAAAAATGCATGAAACATGCAAGTAAGCCTTTTCCCCACCCCATACTTAAAGATTACAGTGTCCTCACTGTATAAGAACTAGGGTTAAGAAAGAAACTCACTAGAAATTAGCGCAGAATCGTGAAAATCAGGTGCTGAAGACGTCTGCAAGCTTTAGGGTGATTGGCCGCAGTCACAAGCTTTTCACTCGATAAGCCCAGTCGATGTCGAGTTATAGACTCGATATCGAGTCCCTTTTCACAACTTCTTGCTCCTGAAATTCGTTAGACAATAAAGCAAAAAGCCAAACCAAAACATAAAGTCTCAAAACTAAACCAAAAATATTCAAACCCTAAAAACTATTCGTCTTTTTACAAGCTCTAGACTTTATAGTCGCTAGGCCGACTTCTTCTTTTATGCTCTTAAGGCGGCATCTGCAGAGCCCATGTAGCATGGGCTTCAAATAGTACTCCGTTCTTGTCTCGCAGCTGCATCCCGCCTGGATGGATCTTGTTCACTGTAAATGGACCCATCTTCTTTGTTTTGAACTTGCTTGGAAACCAATAATCTTTTGATTTGGAGACATACACCTTGTATCCTACTTCATAGTTGCTCGGATCATCATTGGATATCCTACACAAGCGCAGATACCAAGGCAAACCTCTCCCATGTATAGATAAGTCATTTATTGAAATTGGGGAAGAGAGATCCATACCTCGGCTCACCTTTGCGGAGTTTCCTTTTCCTTCTGAGGGTCCAATCGATATCGAGTAAAGTTACTCAATATCGAGTCATGTTCTGCTCCTGGTGGTTCAATCGATGTTGGAGAAGTCGACTCGACCTGATTGACTCGACATAAAGTCAGTTGACTCGATATCGAGTGTCTTCTTTCAACTTTTGAATCAGTCGATATCGGCTGTGAATTTGGATCAATTTTGAGTGAGTCACTCAATTTTGAGTGGTGTGATCCGACATTGACCCCATACTTAAGACCTGGTACACCATCTGGAAAAATATCAGTCGATATCGATTTACCTGGGTCGACATCGAGTGGTACTTCAGTGTCTTCATTCCAGATTGCCATGATTTCCTCCACTTGGGCTTCTATAGCCCTCTTCTCTAGATCTTCGAGGGTCATAGTTCTTACCTTAGGTTCCCCGCAAGCGATGTATCCGCCCTTGATTGATTTCACCTCCATAGGATTGTCATGCCTCTTTGCCGTCTTGTTGAAGGAGTACTCTATAATTTCATCGCTTATGGTGAATGAGAGCAATCCTTTCCTTATGCTTATGTTTGCATCAACAGTTGCTAAGAAGGGCCTTCCTAAAATAATTGGACAAGCAGGATCCTCTTCCATATCAACAACTAGAAAATCAGCAAGGACAAAGAATTTACCTACTTGAATCGGAACATCGTCTACCAGGCCTGTTGGAATGACCACCGTGTTGTTCGCCATATAGAGTTTAGCATCTACAGGCTCTAGTGCACAAATCTTTACCTTTGACCATATTGTTAGAGGCATAATACTTATGCTTGCCCCTAAATCACATAAAGCATTGAATCGGTGTTGACCTAAGCCTATTGTGATAGCGAACTTACCTCGGTCTGGCCGCTTCTCTGGTAGCTCCATCTTGTTGCATTCCTTTGCGATCTCAACAATTGATCGCTTCTTTCCCAGTATGTCCTTGAGAAACCGTACATACGATGGCATTTCATGAAGAGCTTCGGTGAATGGAATTGTACCATTTAGCCCTTGAAGCATCTTCACAAAGCGCTGGAATTTCTTTTCCGCCGGGTCCTTCAAAGTTTTCTTCGGGAATGGCAGCGTCTTCTTCTTTACTGCTACTGAAGCTAGGTTGATATCGAGTGGTGTTGAGTCGATATCAACTAGATGAGTCGATTTCTGGTGATGTTCAGCTTCTGGTTCGACATCGAGTAAAGGGGACTCGACGTCGACTACATCTCGATCGATATCGACTAGATGAGTCGATATCGAGTCCTCTCTAGTGGCTTCTTCCTCTGCATTTTGCTCGGGCGTTCACAACTCACACCCACTCCTCAGATTCATCACCGTTATATGACTAGTAGTTTGCCCTTAAGATTGGGCACAGTAGATCCTAGCAGTGATCTTGATGGCTTAGGAATTTGTTCAGCCAATTAACCCATTTTGGTCTCCATGCTCTTCTTCCAAACGTCGATCTCCCCAAGCCTAGAGTTGATGCCATATAGCTGAGTGTGGACGAAGTTATTGGATTGTTTAAACTCAGCGTGGTTCCTCCGCATCTCATCAAGTATGATCTGCAGGTCATCTTTCTTTGTTTCCCGCTCGTAATGTCCAGGTGCTCTATAAGGTGGGGGATCCCTCTGTTGGTGCTGAGGTTGGTAGAATCTTTGATCCCCCCAATTGTGCTAGTTGCCCCCTCCATAAGGGCCTCCCATCCATTTAGCTTCCTCATGTGTCTCTGCAATGCTGACTTGCTTAAGGTGTGGGCAGGCATTGGTGTTGTGCCTAGTAGACCCACATTACTGGCAAGTTTGGTTGTTGGTGAGGAACCTTACTTGCTTTTGTAGGTGGCGTGTCTGATCATTATTGAATTGTTGTCTTACGTCCGGATCGATCTCTCTTAGAGGCTCATAAAATGGCATAGATGGGGCAGGCCTTGAGTCGTAGGCCGCAGCAGTCCCATACATGTTGTCGAAGTTGACAAGTCTCTCAATTGTGTCCCATGCCTCCGTAGGTGTAAGCTCGATGTACCGATAGGATGTGTAAGATTTGATTCTTTCCTTATTCGATGCATCGAGGGAGTTGTAGAAGATCTCTTTGATGTCGTAAGGTAGTTGCCCATGCGTAGGGCATGATCGCAATAGGTCCTGGAAGCGCTCCCATGCATGCACCAATGTCTCGCCAGGCTTTTGTTCAAAAGCCGTGATCCTTTGTTGCAGCATCGCCATTTTTGATGGAGGGAAGAACTTGTTAAGGAACGCATCCTTCACCTCTGCCCATGTCCTTAGCGAGCGTGGAGCCAAGCTTTCAAGCCATTGTAAAGCCTTCCTTGCAAGAGACCATTGAAAAGATTTTAGTCTAACGTATTCTAAATTAGCTCCATCGGCGACAGTCTCACATATATCCATAAAAGTAGTGATATGTTGCAAGGGGCATTCATTAGTTCTTCCTTCAAAAGTATTGCGTTTAATTTCAGAAAGGAAGTTAATTTTAATTTCATAAGCGGAAGAAGGGATGATGATCGCAGATTCGGGCACGGTGAGCGTAGGGTGCATGTATTGCATTGCCATCTGTGGATATTGATTGAGCCTTTCTTGGGCTTATCTACATGCTTCCTCCTCTCGATCGACACGAGCTCTCTCAACAGCTGCAGTTGCTCTTTCATTGGCGATAGTAGTATTATGGTCCTCAATCTCCTTCCTCAACTTCTCTATGAGTTGAGCCTCTGTCTTTGCTTCCGCCATGATTCGGATTGCTCTGTTTCAGAGGTGGAGGAAACGTTCGAGCTCGTCTAGACTTTCCAAGATAGGTACGCGATCAGAGCATCTCATAAACCTACAAAATCACCACTAGAAAAGAACGTGAGTAAAAGCTTAGGGCGCGAATGATTGCCTCCCCAGCAACGGCGCCAAAATTTGACATAAGGAGGATTTCAAGTATGAAAATAAATATAAAATATAATCTCAACCCGATCTGCAACCCTTCTCAAATAAATTACAAGAAACCATACCGATCTAGTGGTAGGGTATTTAGGATCGATCCACGAGGAGGTGTGTCAGCGGATCTTAAGCTTGTAACCACATTCTATTTCGACTCAGCAGATCACTCGATATCGGGTGATACAGTCGATATCAACTCAAGTTCAGTCAATTTCCAGTCAACTCCCTGCAAAACAGACAAAGCAGCTGACGTCGAGTGGAACACTTGGTTTCGAGTCAGTCACTCGATATCGACCAAAGCAGTCAAAATCGAATCTTCATCAGAAAGCTTAAAAACGTACGAATTTGTCGGAAAAGTGTCCGAAGAATATAAGAATGATTTAGGAAAGATGAACAGAATAAATTCGCAGATTTGAATAAAACTCAATAAACTAAAAACCTCCAAGATCGGGGATCTCATGCCACAACGATAACCATATATGCTTATGCAAAATTCATGAAAGACTATGCCTTTTCATGAAATAACTTTCGTTATTAACAATTAGGTAATTTAGAGCTCTCGCATAAATCCTAAGTGTTACTATCCCAATTTCATAAGTAATCCAAATTCACAATAAGATTGCTTTCGCTTCAATAGTGCAACTAAGGATCACCTACTACTCTCATAGAAGAATCATGCATATAGGATAGAAGACGAAATTGCATAAAAATCATACCTTTGATGCATAAACTTACATGGCTATCGTCGGGTTCACCCCGACCCTAGAAGTAAGGGAACTACTCGCGTTTCATAGCCATTGACATCATCATAATCATTGGAAAATAACAAACTTGAATTGAAGTAAACGTCGAGAAATTACAACCGAACAAAGCCAAAATCCCGCTCTCGCTTTCTTTCCCTCACTCGGCCTTCTCTCTCTTTCTTTATTCCTAAACTGAATTGTAAAAGTGCTTTCTTCAATTGAATGATGAACTCTCAGCCCTAATGGCTCTAATTATAGATTTCAAACCTTGCGATTCAAGGAAAGAAATATCTATCTAATTCCTAAGATAAAATCTTGCTAAAGTAAATAAATAAATCCCTTGAGGTAAATATGGAATTCACCATAAAGGATATAAAGTCTCAAAATAAGATTAAAGATTCCTGACTTAATGTAGAAGTAATCCGCCTCGGATAAGATTTCGTCAATCGACGTCGGATCTTCTGCAGCTTCACTCGATATCGAGTAAACTCACTCGATATCGACTGATCATCTTCTGTTTCGATTCAACTTTACTCGACCTCAGCTCTTTCACTCGACCTCCTTCACTCGATATCGAGTGGCTTTAGTCAATATCGACCCATTTGTATCGAGTCGAGTGGTTCTCTTCCCGCCTTGATTTTTGTTCTTCAGTTTCACTCGATGTCGAGTCACTTTAGTCGATGTCGAGTGACTCCTCAGTAGACTTCGAGTGATTTTCCAACTTCTCTTCTCTTCTCCAAATTGCTCCGATATTGCCTCGAATTCTGTGAAATAACACAAGAACTCATGTAGACCTCCATAATTGGCAAATAAACATAAACCACACAAATCTCTTTCCCAACCAATATGCATGAAATTATAGACAGAAATTGAAGTAAAAGTAGATGAAAAACATGGTAAATTGAGCGCACATCACTTGTCGGTGTCTTTCCCCTTTCTTTCTGCCTTTGGTTCAATAATGTTTTGATAAAGTTTGGTGATGGTTGAGGGGTGTCTATTCCTTTCATTATGATTTCCTCCCCTTCTATCTTCTTCCATGTCTCAAACTAACCGAATCGTTCTTTATGGTATCGACGTCTCTCACGGGAAATGGAATCGGGAATTTCATCATATCTAGGAATTTGGTTCAGGTGCATTGATTGGTTAAGTGTGTGATAGAGTATGGTACTAGACACCATAGGTCTGGCCACAAGATTATTAATGTACTAGAATTCCAAACTTTGAATGGTTTTGAGTCCATGGAATGGGTTGTTTTGTGGAGTCATCCTCCTCGATTCTCACAATGGTCAACTAGTGTCTACTTGTCATGAGATTCTATACAAACTAAGTTGATTAGCGTTTATTTGATCTAACATGATTTAATCTTTGTGATGGCAAGTATGTTGGATCTCACGAAACTTTTCGCGGGTCTCGATGACAGGAAGGGAAAGAAAATAATTGGGAATCAGGCAGCTGGGATTTTACAAATTACATCGTCGTGGATCACCAGCGAGCATGGATCACCCTTACCTCTTATCGAAGTTTAAGGCGAGGTTGATAACTAGAGCATCGAAGAGGGGGTCGCTGAAGTTGGGGCTCTTGATCTTCAGCAAGGCTTGTCCAAAGAGCGCGATTAGACACTTATTCCATTAAAGAAAAAGAAAATGGGAGGGGGACACTAGTATGCCACAGGGTGATGAGCCCAGGATGAAATTCGATATTGTCATTTCAATTGTTATTAGAATCGCATTCCAGATTGCTAGAGTCGTGAGATCCTAAGATCCCAACGATGGTCCTAATCCAGATCGACATATAAAATCGTTTTGGAGTAGAATCGGACATAGGATAGTTAGAATCTTATGGGATCATTAGGATCGTAAGATCCTAATGATACTATACGATCCTATAAATTGAGCATTTCAGCTCATTTAAAGTGTAGAAAAAGAGCTCATTTTGGCCAAAATTGGCCCAAATGGCCCATTTTACCTTACCCAGTTACCCATCCTCAATTCCAACGATGCAATTCTCAATCTGACTCAAACCCTAACCTTATCCGCCTTCAATCGCTATTCAACTTCAACCTATTCTTTCTCAGTATCTCTAGTCTCAACTCTCAACCTTCGACTTTAATTCAATCTCTCTGGTGGCTCATCTCTCAAATTGTTAGCGTGTTAAAAAATTGGCCAACGTGCTAAACGAGAGGCTGGTGTGCTGCACTGCTGGTCTGTTTTGGACTGAGTTGCTGGCGGACAAGAGGAGTGGTGCAACGCGGTGTTGATTGAGTTGTTTCTTGTTGGCGTCGGTCGGACACTCAGACTTGTTGGGGGCTTATTCATTTGATTAAGGTAATATTTATTGGCTGGCTTCTTTTGCAATGTCATCTAGTGAAGCTTTAGTTCAGTCATCTTCAAGACAGAGGACACTTGGTTCTAAATTAGACCCAGGTTGGGAGCACGCAGTATAAGTAGATAACAAGGCTAAGAAAGTGAAGTGTAAACATTGCAATAAGGGCTTTTCTGGTGGTATTTTTAGGCTCAAGCATCATCTTGGGGGAACTCATATCAATGTCGAGACTTGTGCTCTAGCTCCACATGATGTCAAAGAAAAATTTAAAGCACTTCTACAAGCTAATGCAGAGGAATCTGAAAGAAGGAAGAAGAGCTTTGAAGATATTGGTAAAGGTCAGGAAGAAACTAGATTGTGTGAAAGGGAAAAAAATAGGAAGGGGAAAGGCATTATGAAGCATATGTTAAACAAGTCAAAATCAAAAGTTCAATCGACACAGGCTACACTTAATCAGTTGTATAAGAAGGATGAAAGAGATGATGTTTGCCAATAAATTACTCGGTTTTTATATACCAGTGCTATCCCTTTTAATGTTGTCAACAATCCTGAATTTGCTATTATGATTGATCGGATTGCCAAGTTTGGGATAGGATTGAAGCGTCCAAGTTTTCATGAAGTTAGAGTTAAATTTTTAAAGAAGGAAGTGACTGAAGTGAGGAAGATGGTTGAGTTGCATAAAGAAGGATAGAAGAAATTAGGTTGTTCTATCATGTCAGATGGACGAACCGATAGACAAAGACGGACCCTATGTAACTTTCTCGTCAATAGTCCGAAGGGCACTGTTTTTCTTTCTTCTGTTGATGCATCTAACATCTCAAAAACCACTGATAGAATATTTAGAATGCTAGATGAAGTTGTGGAATGTATTGGGGAGGAAAATGTCATTCAAGTTGTGACTGATAATGCTGAAAACTACAAAGCAGCCGGGGAAAAGTTGATGGAGAAAAGGAAAAGTTTGTACTGGACACCATGCGCTGCACATTGCATTGATTTGATGCTAGAGGACCTTAACAAGAAGATTCATGTTCATGGTACAACAATTGAGAAGGCAAATAGGATAACAACTTTTATATACTCTAGGACATTGGTTCACACATGTTTGAAGGAGTTTACTCAAGGTAGAGAGTTGATTAGACCTATAGCAACTAGATTTGCTACTTCATACTTGTCTTTGAGATGCATCAATGAGCAAAAACGTTCTTTGATGGCTTTTTTTGCATCAAGCAAGTGGAAATCAAGTAGATTTGCCTCATTAGGTGAAGGGAAGAATGTTTAGAAAATTGTTTTAGATACAATTTTCTGGAATGGTGTCATCACTTATTTGAAAGCATCTTTTCCTCTTGTGAAAGTTTTGCGTTTGATAGATTCCGATCAGCCCGCAATGGGATTCATTTATCAAGCAATGGAGAAAGCAAAAGATCAAATCAAAGCAAATTTCAAGAATGTCAAAACGAAGTAAGTTGTTAACTACTTGACTTATTGGTTTTATTATGAATTTATAATTTAGTAGTTTGATAGTTTACTTATGTTAACTTATTGGTTTATTTATGCATTCACAATTTACAAAGTTGATAGTTGATCAGTGTTAATATTTTTGTATGTAGCTATAAGCTTATTATGGATACAGTCGATCAGTGTTGGGAAGCTCAATTACATAAGCCATTGCATGCAACTGGATATTTTTTGAATCCACAATTCCATTAAAATCCAGATTTCAAAGTAGATGCACAAGTCAATATTGGTTTATATGACTGTTTGAATAGAATGGTTCCAAATGATGCTGAAAAGGTGAAGATAGACTTGCAAATGGATGCCTTCAAAAATGAAAAAGGTATTTTTGGTAGTAACTTTGCTGTCATGACAAGAACTAAGAAATCTCCAGGTTGTGCTCATTAACTCTATTTTTGCATTACTTGATTTATTGCTTATAAAATCATTATATTTACTAAACTTAATAAGGGCAATTTCAAAACTTTTGTAGCCGAATGGTGGGTTTCATTTGGTGACGAATGTCCAGAGTTGCAAAGACTTGCTATAAGGATTTTAAGCTTGACATGTAGCTCTTCTGGTTGTGAACGAAATTGGAGTGCATTTGAGCATGAGATGGTATGTTCATATCCTTTCATTTCAGTTATTTCATACATTACTAAATTTTATTTCCACTTGATATTAATCTATTATGTAATAACTTTAATATCTTACACAAATACAGATTGTTAATATGAGTTTTCTTGTCCTTCGGTGGATACAAAAAAGAGAAACCGTCTTCGTCAAGATAAACTAAATGATTTAGTTTATGCATTGTACAATCTGAAACTGAAGAATAACCTTCAAAAGCAACTGATTATACCACCACAACCATTTGATTTGGAAATTGATGACATACCATTAGATGATGAATGGATTATAAAAGGTTTTGGAAATGCAAGTTCTAATGGTGATGCTACGATCATCAATGATGATGGACGGGTGAAGGTTCTTCGGAAAGCGATAGAAGATGTTGCTGAAGAGAATGGATGTAAGTGTAAAATTATTTATGCCTTTGTGCTTGAAAGTTCAAGCCTTAAGTCAAATTTCATGTTTCTTTTTTTTCTTTACTTTATACATTATACATAGGTGATAGTGGTGGAGATCATATGGATTTACGTGAACCAGAGAATGATGTGGGGGGAAGAAGTGTGGAGGATTTAGTCTTTTCAGAAGATAGCTAGGATGGAAATGCTGATATAGGGGCTGCAACAACCGAAACTGCAGGCACTGAAGTTGGAAGCAACAATGAAATTTATGGCTATGAATATGATGATTGAGGATTCAGTATCTTTATGTTTGAAGCTTATGGATCATATGAATTATGTAAGACATTTTGTTATCACTTGCCTTAGAGGCATTGTGTAAGACTTTCATCATGTAACGAGTGTGTTATCACTTTGAATTATGCCATTATGGCTTAGAGACCTTTTTTTATATTATTTGACTTAGAGAGATATGAATTCTATAATTTTAAATGAAGTCATTTTGTTTTATATATATATATAATTATATTTCGAGGATCTTACGATCCCCCGCGGGGATCTTACGATCCGATCCGCTAACCCTGTTGTGATTTGATCCTAGAATCCTGATCCTAATAACATTGGTCACTTCTGCTTATCGACAGCCCGATTTTTCTGTTGTCGATTTTAAAGAGGCTTGTCATTCTAAAAAACAACTATCTATCTGAAAGGGAGTACCTGCGTTCTCTTAGTGATGAAACATTGGTCGACGAGGGGGAAACTACCGGGGGCTGGGTTAGTTTATTTCGAATTTTTTCTTTTTTCACATGTCACTTGGTATATTTACTTCGTATGGTTTCTTAAAGACTTGTGTGTTTGTAGTGCAATCTTCAAAGGGAAGAATTAGCGAGGCATCTGAGATTGGCTTCTGATCACATCAATGATCTAGAGAAGGAGAATAAAGGTCTTAAAGCTCGATTGGAGAAATTGAAGGATGCCGAGGTGCAGAAGGTCACAATAAATAGTTTAAAAGTTGATCCTCAACGAGGTCTAGTCTCACAATCTCCTGCTCACTCGGCTCATGATCAACTGGAAAACAATCCTCCAACTGATTTTTGATAGTTTCTTTGCTTGATCGTTTTGTTAAAACATTTTGTGAACATCTTTTCCTTTGACGATGTATTTGGCGTATTTTGCGAACAACTAATTTTATATGTAATTATGTTTTTCGTGGTAAGGTTTTATTTGATCTTTTCCTAGTTTTGTTGATCACTTTTGTGATTCTATTGTGGAGCAATTTATGAATTGAGTTGTGAGACAATACAAACAAAAGGGTTTGTGATGTTTAAACTGAGGTATGGTGTGTTAGTGTTTTCGTAAATCATGATGATAATGTTGATGTTTATCCCAGTGAGATAAGGTTCTATTATGGTAACACGTGTCAAATATTGCGAGAGAAAAACAGATGTTACAGCATGAAAATGATTTCGTGCGGAAAACGAATCTTATTTGTGAAGTCGGTTTATTGAAATGGTCCTGTTTTTTATAAATAGTAGATGTTTGATAAAAAGTAGCTTTTAACAAACTTTTTTTTTGTGAAACAAGATGCCGAGTTTCGACATGGCTTTGGGGGAGGTATCGCCGAGGAGTTATACCGCGAGTGTTATAACTTTTCCACCTTATGCTTTTTCGTGTATAATACTCAGTGAAAGTTATCTACCTAGACTTGTATGTATGTCTTGACGTTTGCTTAAAATAGTTTTTATGTGGCTATTGTTAACTTTATATTAATCATGCATCCCTTACCATATGTGTACGTAGAGTACGGTGAAGAAGTTCTGGAGCATGTATACTTGTGTTGTCGCAAAAGTCAAGAATTCTTGGTGATGGTTAAAAGGGATGATGGGGATTGGTTTTCGTTATCTGAAGGATGGAGGGAGTTCGCGTTATTTAATAATTTGGCAGTTGGCTTGTGCTTGACATTTGAATATGAAGGTGGTTTTCATTTTCTAGTGACGGTGATGCGTCCAGGTCCTGAGCAAAATGGAGATATCCTAAGTGATATCTACTGCTATAAAGAGCCATAAACCGCGATGAAGTTTGGGGTTTGCATGAGTGGTTTCGTAAGGAGGTTTTGTTTGATGAAGTAATGAATATCGCAGTCGTGTACCTAAGTTAAATAGGCGTGCTTGTTCAATAAAAATTCTCGCATTGCCTTTGTAAACATGTTTAAATCTTTAATTCTATATAGCTTGTGTTGTGTTTTGTATTGGATTTGTATTTGAATAAAAAGTGTATCACGTGTCTGAACTTGCCGTGTCAGAGTAGGTATTGTGTAACTTTACGTTATGGGCACATTCAATTGACACATGGAATATTCCGTGTACGAAAAATGAAGAGGGTCCATGATGAGTTTGTAGCATGGTAAAGCTCAAAGGCTGTACTATACATAGGTTGTTTTGTTTGTTTATTTTCAGCTATGGATTAGTACTTGATTTTGTTTGTTTGTTTTTGCAACCACTTCCGCGTGTTTATACAAAGTATGGTAATGAGGTTCTCAATAACGTTCATCTCTGTACGCGTTCCGATGAGAAGTTTCTGGTGAATGTAGAAAAGCTTAGTATTGATTGTTATTGGTTTACGGAGGGATGGCGGGAGTTCTGAATGGCTAGTGAGCTTCGAGTTAGGTTGCGGTTGATTTTATAGTATGAAGGGAATTCTCTCTTTGATGTTGTCATAGTTAGCCCGAAACCAGATCAAAACGGGGATGTAGGTTTTAACGTTCGATGTTAAATGATTTGAGGGAATAAAAAGGGAAATGGGGGTACCGAGTTGCTTGATAATTTGTTGATTGTGTAAGTTTTAATTTGAGAACAAGAAGAAATTGTGCGTTGATGTTTTGTATGAAAATTTAATTAATTTCTACTATCTATTTTGTGTTGTAGTATTTACAGGGAAATTGAAATAATTTCCAGTGATTATAACGCGAAATGGGATTACACAGAAGTTAGCAATCTCCACCATTAATATCGCGTTGGAGTATTAACAAAAATTTGAACTAATCTCTAGAGATTATAACGCGAAGTGGGATTACACAGAAGTTAGCAATCTCCAGCGTTAATATCACATTGTAGTATTAACGAAAATTTGAACTAATCTCCAGCGATTATAACGCAAAGTGGGATTATGCAGAAGTTAGCAATCTCCACCGTTAATATAGTGTTAGAGCATTAATGAATATTTGAACTAATCTCCACCGATTATAACGCAAAGCGGGACTACACAGAAGTTAGCAATCTCCAGCGTTAATATCGTGTTAGAGTATGAACACAAATTTGAACTAATCTCCAATGATTATAACGCGAAGTGGGATTACACAGAAGTTAGCAATCTCTAGTATTAATATCGCTTTGGAGTATTAACGAAAATCTGAACTAATCTCCAGCGATTATAACGCGAAGCGGGATTACACAGAAGTTAGCAATCTCCAGCGTTAATATCGCGTTGGTGTATTAAAGAAAATTTGAACTAATCTCCAGCGATTATAATGTGAAGCGGGATTACACAGAAGTTAGCAATCTCCAACGTTAATATCGCGTTGGAGTATTAAAGAAAATTTGAACTAATCTTCAACCATGAAGTGGGATTACACAGAAGTTAGCAATCTCCAGCATTAATATCGCATTGGAGTATTAAAGAAAATTTGAACTAATATCCAACCATTATAACGCAAAGTAGGATTATTCAGAAGTTAGCGATCTCCAATATTAATATCACGTTGGGGTATTAAAGAAAATTTGAACTAATCTCCAGCGATTATAACGCAGGGATTACACATAAGGTAGCAAATCTCTAGCGTTAATATCACGTTGGAGTATTAATGAAAATCTGAACTAATCTCCAGCAATTATAACGTGAAGTGGGATTACACAAAAGTTAGCAATCTCTAGCGTTAATATCGCGTTAGAGTATTACAGAAAATCTGAACTAATCTCCAGCGATTATAACGCGAAGTTGGATTACACAAAAGTTAGCAAATCTCCAGCTTTAATATTGCGTTGGAGTATTAACGAAAATTTGAACTAATATTCAGCGATTATAACGCGAATTGGGATTACACTGAAGTTAGCAAATCTCCAGCGTTAATATCGCGTTGGAGTATTAACGAAAATTTGAACTAATCTCCAGCGATTATAATGCAAAGTGGGATTACACAGAAGTTAGCAAATCTCCAGCGTTATTATCGAGTTGGAGTATTAACAAAAATTTGAACTAATTTGTTTGGCTTTGCTATTTTGTTTCAAATATTTCGTTTAATATTATAATATGTATGTGCAGGTGGATTGATAAGTTTCCTTTGGATTTTAGCCACGTGGGATTCATGCTGAGTGCGTTGAACATATCAGTATTCAGGGGTTCTTTCCCAGGCTCTGATCACAATGAATGTGTGGTTATACGTATCAAGATAGGTCAAACTGCATGAAGATAAAAATTTTCCAAATAAATTATGTTCATGATGATTATCAGATAGGGTGCAGTTGTCTGATTTATCGTCCTTTTCGTTAGGTTTAAAGGTGTTTAAATAGTGGAACTAGATGGTTTGACTTTCGTTAAAGGTGTGAAGAATGGCTTCTTCGAGTTCTGGGCCTCGCGACTTCTATAGGCTTGTTCATACCGAAGAACAGTTGCAATTGTTGGTATGCCCTGATGATTCATTTTTGTTCTGTTTTGTTGCAAACATCTTGCTTCATATGAATTTATTTTTGATGTTTTAGGCTCTTCCAAAATCCTTTGGTGATATGTATAGCCATGTGGTAATGGATCAAGTCTCTTTGACATCACTAACTGAGCGAGTTATGGTTGTGAAAGTGTCAGGAGATAGCGATAACCACTTCTGGCTGATTGAGGGGTGGAACGAGTTTGTTCGGGAAAGTGGGGTTCGTGCTGGAGGATCCATGTTGATATTTAATTATGAAGGGGACACACATTTCAATATTATCGTGTTGGAACCAAAGGACGATTCCTCTTCATAGTTTTTTGTTGAATTTGATTTCTTCATGTAATAAATTTTTATAAACGATGCGAGTTTGTTGAATTTGATTTTTTTCGCTATTGATGATACTTTATGTGTTTTGAAAGGTGATTGTACTGTTGTGTGATGAATCGTGTGTTAGCATGTATGATAAGTGTTCGTTAGAAGGGGATGGTGTAGGGTTCAAATATTCAAATAAACAATTCTCAACTAGACTACTCCTTGTCCCAAACAAATAATACAAGAATCCCCTCCCAATGTAGTAGTAGGGTAATTCAGGATCGAATCCACGAGGAGGTATGTCAGCGCTTCCCTTGTTGCAATCAGGATCAAAGCTTTCGTCCTCAGAAGACACTCGATATCGATGTGTCTGGTCGATATCGACCTCAGTTCTGGTCGATTTACAGTAGAGTTTCTGCATAAGACAAAAGCAGCAAAGTCGACTTCGAGACAGACCTCGATATCGACGTTAGACCTCGATATCGACCTTTACAGTCGATTCCGGTGTTTGTCACAGAAACTGTAATTTGTAACCAATTGTCGAAAAAGAGTCCGAAGAACGTAGAATGGTAAAGAAGGATGATCAGAAACAAAACTAAAACTTTTATATGGATTCAATTAATTAAAAGTTCCAAAGTCGGGGTTTCATGCCACAACGATAACAATGCAAGTTTTATGCTAAAGTTATGAAATTTAATGCCTTTCCGTCAAATAACTTTCGTTATCAACACTTAGGTGATTAGAGGCTCTCGCATAGTTCCTAAGAGTTACTATCCAATTCATGAGCAATTCAAGTTCACAATATGAGTGGCTTTCGCTTCAATAATGCAAATAATGAATCTCCCTAACTTTCGCAAAGGATCATGCATAGGATAAAAGACGGAATCGCATAAAAGTCATACCTTTGATGCACTTACCCTACATTGCTATCGTTGCACTCACCCCGACCCTAGAAGTGGTATGACTACTCGCTTTTCATCAAGCAACTCATCATCATTGAAAGAAAACTACTTTGAATTTGCAAAAGAAAGAAATTACAACCGAACAAGTCAAATCTCCGCTCTCGCTTCTCTCCAACTCACTCGGCCTTCTCTCTCTCTCTCTCCTAATTCTCTGCGTGTATATGTGTTTGAATAACTGAAATTGGATGTGTGTGGATTGCCTAAACTCAACCCTAATGGCCTCTAGATATAGATATCGAACTTTGCTATCCAAAGACTCGAAACTTTATCTTTATTCTCTAAGATAAAACTTAAATAAAGTAAAAACTAAAACTTCTATAGTAAATCAGCTCATATGATAGCTCTGATGTTGATTATAGGAAATCTCGACTTTAGGATAGACATGCAAGCTTCGGATATAATTCTATCAAAATCTGAGTCGGATTCCTCTGCTGGACAACATCGATATCGACCTTAAACATCGATATCGACCTCTGTGAAACTTTATCTCGAGCTCTCCTTCTCCTACTCGGATTCGCACTCGACTTCTATCATTTAGCTCAATCTGGCAACATCGATATCGACCATCATCCTCGATATCGACCTCTCTAGTGTCGACATGCTCTTCTTCATTTCCTGCTTGATTCCTATGTCTCTGCTGTACTCGATGTCGAGGTCCCCAGTCGATTTCGACCTCTTCAGAAGACTTCGAGTTCTTTTCCCGCTTTTCCAAATTTGTCCATTTTTATCCTGTTTTTTGCAAAATCACATAGAAACTCGTGCAGACCCATATATTTGATATTTAAGCATAAACTACACTAATCCCATGTTTTCCCATTAATATGCATGCAAATGAATGATAAAATGGACTTATATGTGCATAGAAAATATGGCAATTTGCGCGCACATCAATAAGGTTTTATGCTCCTTGGAGAGTTGTGTGCACATCCGTGCCTAAAGTGCACACGATAGCTAAAGTTTATTCTCCTTGGAGGCTTGTATGCACATCCGTGCTGAAAGTGCTCGCGATAGCTAAAGTTTATTCTCCTTGGAGGCTTGTATGCGCATCCGTGCCTAAACTATACCCATATGGGATCCCTATGACTCCTATACAAAGTAAATCCTAAGTCATCAGGTCCCTAAAGAAAAAGAAAAACTTATGAGATTTACATTAGGTAGTTTAGGATGGTTCTCTGTGTTCTAGGCCTTCTCGAGGATGGTTCCTTCAGAATTTTGTAGCTTAAAAGATCCTCTCTCTTCTTCTTTGTGAATGATATAGGGACCTTCCCACTTAGGTTCGAGCTTTCCACATTCCAAAACCTGTCGTAGGACTAAATTGCCCTTTTGCAAGGGTCGAGAGAATACGCGTTTGTTGTAACCCCTGGAAAGCCATTGTTGATATTCGTGTACTTTGAGGCAAGCTGCGTCTCTTCTTTCTTCATGGAAATGGAACTCTATTTACATGGCTTCAGCATTGGTTTCTTCGTTAAAGTCATGTATTCGGGCAGAGGGGATCAATAGTTCTACCGGGATGACCGTGTCTACTCCGTAGGTCATTGCAAAAGGTGTTTCACCAGTAGGGTTCTTGGCGGAGGTCCTATAAGACCATAGGACAAGAGGAAGAACTTTCGCCCATTCTCCTTTTGCATTTCCTAATCTTTTCTTAAGAGCTTCCAAGATCTGGCGATTAGTTGTCTCTGCTTGGCCGTTTGATTGAGGGTAGGCCACAGAGGAAAAACGTAGGTCAACGTGAAGCCCTGCGCAGAAATCACGAATGACCTCACAATCAAATTGTGGGCCATGATCTGTGATGAAAGCTCGCGAAACACCGAAATGACATATCATATTTTTCCATAGGAATTTTCGCACTTTTTCAGCGGTGATTAAAGACATTGCCTCTACCTCAACCCATTTTGTAAAATAGTCCACAATTACAATGATGAAGCAAAGTTTACATGATGCGGGACCATCTTCTACAACTTCGGACACACCAATCATACTTGGAGAAGGACCTATGACTCGAGCCCGAGCTAAGAAGCTTCAACGCGACTCATTTATGTTTGTGAGTCATGCATTGTTCTTGAGCACGGTTCAACTTCCGGAGCCTACATTGAAGACATATATGTGTATTGGCATGGCTATGGCCGAACCCCCATAGGTTCTAGTGATGCCGATTTCACTAAGTGTTGGAACTTATGTTTATTTCCTAATTTAGCAACTTTCTTACTTAAGTTATTTTAGGAAACTTTTAGGGTTTTTTTTAATAATTTCTCTAAGTTATTATTTTTATTATTTTCGGCCAAAAACAGCCTAGTTAGGGTTATAACAGCCGGCCATCTTCCTTGTAGAGACTACACGTTGAATTTTATGAAAGTTTTCTCTTGTGTGAAACACATTGAGCGTTCAAAGTCAATCGATTCGAAGCAGGGCTTATCAATTGCACGAATTGGTATAGATCTTGCTTGGTTTGCTTTGAGTTCATCAACCTCGCGAGAGCTTGGTGATCCAGGTAATCACAAGTCCCCTCCTTGTGCCTCCAAGTTGTCCGCTTGGTTGTGTAAGGTTGTAGAGGCGGGCTTTATAGTCGTTGGTAATTGGTTCCTACCCTCTAAGGAGGCCTGGGGTCTTTATCTCGTTCTATTTTAGTTTGAATCATCAAACTATCGGTCATGTTCTTTGATTTTCGAGTCTTGTTTCTTGATTTGGTCGACATCGAGTTCTTAAAGGATCTTGGTGTTCTTGTCCAGTCTTGTGTTTTTCGTGTTGAATCTTGCTGCGTTTCTTTAAGTATTGTCGAGTCTTGTTTAATTGTTGCTCAATCCTTGAGTTAGTGTCTTGATTGTCGAAGATCGGGCATCCTACGACTTACCCCGTATCAAATTGGTATTAGAGCTTTGGTTTCCGACATCAATTGTGTCTTTTATTATTCATAAACACAAAACCCTATAAAAATAGAGTCTTTTCTTTGTTTCTTGGTCTTTACTTCTTGAATCTTGATTTCTGATTGCAACTAACCTTTTCTTGTTCATGATAGTTGTGGTTGCTAGCCCTAAACACAAGCCAGCCGAGTCCCTTGCAAGCCGAGCACACAGCAGTCCTCTCCTTGGTTGAGATCGGCCAGCCCTATTGCTCACAAACCCTAATTTGTGCTTGCTTCTATCTTGTTCTATCCTAGATCTATCTATTTTATTGCCTTATTTAATTTCTGATTTTTTTTGTGGTAAATTTATTCATATTATCTATCATAGATTATAAAAAAAGGCTTAGATAGATATACCTTCCATAATTAGCCAAGCCTCATCTTTATATATTGCATAAGGGCTACATATTTTATTTTTCTTTCACTTTAGCATATATTTTCGAAGTCCTTCACTGTAGTTGCTAGTTTCTTGCATTAGTAAAAAAAAAACAGTCTGAAAAAGTCAAAAAAAAAGGCATTCAAGCTTTGCCCTAGGAGGATAAAATTCACTAGGGGCAAAAGTAAGCTTCAAAAAAAAAAGAGGATTGTCGAGTCTAGTGCAAGCAGCTTCAAGGACCAATTTTGGTGAACTTCCGTAGCCCTAGTCGAAAATCTCAAACACATACCTCCCAAACACAAATTTTGAAACCCTACCTTGCAACTACAACATCCTTACTAAGGGTTGAATCAAAAGAGGTAAAAGTTCCAAGTTTTCTTTTCTTTTCCTTATTTTCTATGTTTTCTCCCCATTTTCGAGTAGTGTTCTCCATTGTCGAGTGATCTCTTTGAGTTTGTCGAGTGATTTCTCTTTGTGTCGAGTTGCTACAGCTTTTATCGAGTACTCCTTGAGCTGATCGAGTGCTCAGCTACCTTTGTCGAGTGGTTCTTTGCTACTGTCAAGTATCTTACTTGTGTTCGTTGTTCATTCTCTTGATTCTCTTATCTTGGTAGTTAGGTTCTTCCTTGAGAGTGGATTTGCCCAAAGCGGATTGAAACAACAAGCCTAGACATACCAATTAGAGAGGAGTGTGAGCGAAACACTTGGTGAGATTGTTTATATTTTACTAATCTTAACATAGTTCTTTGTTCTTTTAGTTGAGATGTCTAATAGCCAGGGTAACAATGCCAACAATGGCAATAACTCCAACGACACATCAACCGTGTTGTAAAGACCGGAAAATTTAAAATATTATTTTCTTAAAATATTAAATTATGTTTGACTTTAAAATTAAGATTCTGGAAATTTTGAAATTTCCCGTCCTCGAGCAACTGAATTTTATTTCATTCTTCAGAAACGAATTTCTATATAGTTTTGAATTGGGTTTTAGAAATGGGTTTTTATTTTCGCTTTCGAGATCGAGCATTAATAAAATTAAATTATGCTCCGAGTATCGGAAAATTTATTAAATTCCGTTATCTTGAAATTAGTAAATTTAAATTTTAATCAAATTGAGTTAGTCGGGATTCGATCGGGCGAGCGGGTTTTGAACCTATTACGCTAGTTTGAATTGGTATTGTGGGGGCATCTTTTATTTCCTATTTCTTTTCCTTTTTCCTTACTCTCTCTCTCTCTCCCTCTTCCTCCCGTTCTGTTGCAACCCAAACTGGTCCCCCCTTTTTTTTTGTTTCTTCCCCATTATGTGCAACAGACCCCAATTGCCCTCTGCCTCATCCTCTCTTCCTCCTCCCTCTCTCTTCCATTTGATCTCTGCAAAACTCTCAGTCTCTCCTCCCTCTCCCCCTTCACTTGCCTTCTGCAGCAACCCCACTACCACGCCAAACAACCGAGACCACCCCTCCCCTGCATTGCAGCAGCCCTCTTCACTCCTTCTTCTTCTCTTCTTCAGCTGTCACCTTCCTCCTCCTCTTCTCTCAAGCCGAAGCGGCCACAGGCTCAACCTCCTTCCTCATCCCCTTTCGTCTTCTATTGGGCAGCAGCTCCGCCCACCTTCTCCTCCTTTCTCCGTGTTCAAACAGCAAGCAGTAGCAGATGGTCGCCTCTGTCCTCCCTCCAACATCGGAGTACGCCCGAGCCGCCGGCAGGACCGCCGCCGCCGCCCTCCTTCATCACTCCCCTGTTTTCCGATCGCGCAGCGATAAGCTCCTTCCCCCCTTTTTCTGCTCAAAAGCTTTGTGAAGCCGCACCTTACACCTCTCCTCCATTATTGTCGTCAATCACCCCGAAGCCACCATGATCAGCTGGAGCCACCAGGAGCTGCCGAAGCAGCCCTCGGAACACCCCGGAATCCGTTTTCGAAGACCTCGGTAATTTCCCTCTCCCTCCCTCCTCATTGCTCTCGTTTGATTTTGCTTCTGTGGGTCATGGTCGGAATCTCATGTCGGTTGAGTGGGCAAAGTCTGTGTCGGAACGGAGCTCCGGCGAGCCTGGGTTCCTTCCTCTTCTCCTCCATTTCCGCTGTCGAGCTCAGTTGCTGAAGCAGGGGAAGAAGACGAAGCTCTTCCTTGTGTGGGCCTAATTTCTGGGCCTAAATTCTCGGGTCTGGGCCGGATCTGCCCCATCCTTCCGGATCCCCTCCTCTTCCTCCTTTTCTTTTCCGGGTCGGGTCTCTTGATCCGGACTGGGTTCTTTTCTTTCTCTTCTTTGGGCTGAGATCATGGGCCGGGTCTGGGTCTTGACTTTCGGGTTGGGCTCCTCACCTCTCTCTTCTTTTCTTTCTTTCTTCCGTATGAATCCGGGTCTGGGCAAACGGGTTCGGCTTGGGATCTGGGTTTCCTCCTTCTTTCCTTGGGCTGGGTTGCTGGATTCGGATGGGCTTTTATAAGGGTTATATATAGGTGTTGTTTTGTTTTAATTTTCATTGGCATAAATCATATGTTATTTGTATATATATATATGTGTGTGTGTGATAATTATTATTATTTCTGAGTTTAGTAATATATATATATATATATATATATATATATATATATATATATATATATATATTTTTATAAGTCCTGAAATTATTAATATTTGTATTTAAAAGGTTTTAAAAGTGAGATTAATTGATAGGGAGTTATAAAAATATTTATGGTTATTGTTTTGAGACTTTATGAATAGTAAGTGTTAAATTATTTTGATATTAGTATTATTTTGGGATTTGGTTATAATTATAATATTCTGGAAATTTATCCTTATATATTGTTTATTGTTCTAAAATAATATTAATTGTGAACATAGGATTATTTTGATGATTTAATGTTGGAATTTTTATAATGTTTTGAAATAAGAAATATGCCGGAATTATTATATAACATGATTGTGGGAAATTGATTTTAAGGCTTAAATGTTTAATGTCGAAATTTGGCCAAGTATGATTTGAGAAATTATTTTGAACATGAGTTGACTTAATTTTGGATTTAAGATTTTGGAAAACGGTTTTACTATCGGTCGGTTTTGAGGATGTTGAGAACTTGGGTTCGTATGTATGAATGTTGGTTTGGTAGCTTATGGAAATGGCTTGATGATAGGTGTGTATTGCTTTTGGATTGCTTTGGACTTGCATTTGGGACCTTGCTTGTGTTATCTTGCTGTTCTACATTAACAGGTAAGTATCCTACGGGACTTACTCAGTAACCTGGACCTCCTGCCTAATGTGTCATGTAATGTGTAGTTTTGATGCATATTAAAGCATGCCATGTAGTATCATGCTAGGATTGCATTGAATTGAGCATGTATTTACTTTGTGTGTTTGAAACAGAACGGCCGTTATCTGTGATAGTCCTAGAGTCTTTGCTAGGGTCATAGGGTAGCCCAGCCCCATCGGGTGCCCTGAGTCTATCGAGTCGATATGAGCATGATATGATAGCCCAGCACTATCGGGCAAGAGATGAGATGATTTGATATGATACGATTAGCCCAGTACCATCGGGCATGTTTATTTATTTTATGATATGATGATGAGATATGATATGATATGATGATACCGTGGTGAGTGCACCACCACGAAGAGAGTGTTATGCTATAGCCCGAACTGGCCAGTCTCTGCACTAACGGAAAGGGGTGCAGAGGTAGGAGAGGGATATGCCACTTGGCATTGTCTTGGGCCCTTTTACAGTTCTTATCCGCATATTACATATGCTAGGGACATGATAGTGTGATTTAAATCTTGTACCGCATTAATCATCTTTTATTTAGGCATAGGCATGTTATGTGGCCTCAGCACGGTCAGAGGACCCGCAGGCGATCACCGGGCCTGACTTCGTGGATAGTGTTAGGTACCGCTCTTGTTGCTCCATGCTTCTGTGACGGGGAAATCTTTTGGGCGAATTGAAGAATCCGGCTAATATATTCTAACTTGACAAATGGCAATCACCCACTTTGTTTTGGTTTTGACCCGGCTCTGTCGTGGCTTTTGTATCTAATCCGTACTTCCGCTTTACTTTCGTTTAAATTGTATTTCTGCGACTTCGACTGATTAGAGGTTTGAAACCTCGACCCGTACCTGAATTGCAACATCCGAACGAAGGTATCCGTCCTTCGAAACGTATCGCGGATATTTATATCCGGGCCGTTACAAAGTTGGTATCAGAGCAAGGTTGTGCAATTCGGGTACGCAAGGGTCGAGTGTATGTTTTGGAAAACCGCCCATGAATTTCAAAGGATTTGAAGATTTAAAAAGGGGCAAAATGAACTTAATATGCCTAACTCAATTGGACTAAATATGAACTTGGCTTATGATAAAAGATGAGAACCAACTAATAAGGGATCGAGTGGGTAGAAACGGCGCTAGACCATCCCTATTGGATGTAGTCGGAAATGGGTAGGCGAAATACTAGCTTGTTCTTTACAGATGGGTCGGGAAGACTCCAAGGAGATCATTGTAATTGCCATTGACTTATTCTATGTTGAGTGTTTGATATGTTAAAGATTGGATTGGTATGACCTAATTATTGAATGAATATTGGACGATCTGTGCAAACGGGATAGCGGGAGTACCCTTTTTCTTCTTATATGGTTAAGCTCAGTTTTTGTGGAACCGTCCCTTTCCTTATGAACCCTTTTGATAATTCAATCGAGTCCTCCCTTCGAATATCGGTCTTCCACGGGGATTGGGTTGGTAAACACATGGTGTCGGGAATCATGATTGAATATAAACGTTGTTCGTGAGAGTATTGAAAGACAACCCTTGATGAAATTCCGAGTTAGAGAGTGAGATGTTTACGAGGCTGTCCTTATCGATTCTTATGACAATCCATCAGTGTCCTCTTGTCAAGAAAAGTCGTATCCGAGTTTCACGGGAAAGATGGGTGATGAGTCAGTTAGGAAGAGTCAATGTTGCCCTTATGGATCTCTATCGAGTTATCTTGATTGCTCTGTCCATTATTGCGTGATACTATATGGTACTACTCCTTGACCTACAATTGATCCTTAGTGTGGAATTATGCTTATGTGCTTTAATGTTCATAATGACTATTGTATAAGTTTGAGCTATATTTATCGTATCCATATCATCCCGACATGATCTACTTAGTATATTACATTGTCATACTAGGGCACGAATAAATATGTCATCTGCTATGAAGTTGTATAATTGATGTCCTCTCTGTGAATAGGTTCATGATAGTGTGATCGACTCTTCCTTATAGGAATGCCTCATAAGATGTGCTCTTTAGCATGCTAGCCGATGATGCCTCGATGCTTATCGTTCATTTTGTGACAAGAATCTATAGCATGCCCATCTATTCCGAATTCGCCAGATTAACTATTGTTGATTATTTTGCAAGTTAATATTGTGTGTGATTAGTTGTGTTGAACGGAGAATATGTGTTATAATTGAACCTTGAGGAATTCATGTTTTGTCATATTATGTGTTGATTCGAGCTCATGTCCCCATATACTAGTCATGTCGCCATGTTGCTTAGACTTGCTCTATACCTCGTTGCGTTTTCCTCTCGTGCCACTATGTCGTTGAGATGTGATTGAATGAACTCTTGTATACCGTCGTATTAACCAATCGAGTACATGTATGTACCATATGTTATATTGAACCACTAGTAAAATGTTGGGCCCTTGGTTGTGACTTGTGTGAATTCTACTTTGCCTACGTTATTGTTGATTCACTTTTGAACTAGGTACCTGATAGTGTGGCTCGTTCCTCTTTATGTTCTCTTAACATGTTTCACTCGTCCTGATGAGTTTAATGTTGAATTCGATGATTGACTAGCTTTCCGTGATGATCAAACCTAGCATGCTTACATGGTAAAGATGTCTATTACTCTATGATGGCTCCTCGTGCTTGCATGAACCTATGACTTGACACCTCGCATGATCACGCACCACCCTATATCATGATTTTGCATCTGCATGACGCATGAATATCGGAATGAACCTAGTTGAATTACTCTAGCTGTACTCATGTTCGATGTGTGCTATTAGTATCATGTGGAGCTTATGACTTCCAATATGACCCGCTGAATGATTTCATATCATGCTTGTTCTATAGTGTGACAACTATTGTACCACACATGTGCTCTATGATGGTTCGTTCTTAGCATTATTATAATCTAACACCCATGATGTTCTTCTTGTTACTTTTGATGATGCCTCATGTTTCGTGAATAATATGTTGAACTCCTCTTAATGACTCTTGTCTATGCTTGTATCACATTATGTATCGCTAGTATCATGTAGGATCTATGCTCCCTAAATGTATCTCGTCGTATGATTACATGTCATCCTTAACTTACTATCTGATCATTGCTGTTAGGTGTGATAGTTACTGTGCTGTTCTTATGAGCCCTCGTATGATGCTTCATCTGATTATTATAATATACTTTACCATGATATAATTGGACTCATTTGTTGATGTGTATACCATGCTCTTACATTGATCATATGCATGATGCTCGTTATCTTCACTAAATTCCGCATGACTTCGAATCATATATGATCATTGTTGGTTCCGTCTATCTTGCTTGAAGTTACTAGGCATATCTGTTTCCATGGAATACTAGAATGTTAGCTTGTTTCACATACATCAACGTAGGACTTGATTGTGTCTTTGATGTGAATACGAATGTTGCCCGAGGTAGGTACATGTTAGTGTGGATTGATGTGATTGATATGCTCCATAATGAATTCACGCTTGTTTGTCACAATTGTACCCTAATGGACTTCCATAAAGGCATCGTTACTATTCCCGAGTCGGAGTCTTGTCTCTAGTCGTGTCATCTTTAGCTTTGGTCCATTTTGTCTCCGAGAGAAACATTGGGTCGTCCGCCCTTGTCACTCCCCTATCTCCGCTAACTTGAACTCCTACGCGTTACATTGGATGAGCGACCGCATGGAAAAAGGGATCGGGAAGTCGAATAGCGATAGAGCAGCGCAGCGGAAGCGTGGGCCCATAACCCACGGGCCTCAGGATCGATAATGTCGATGGAATAAGCTCGCTTCGAGGATTACGATTGTTGAGTACGATATGACTTGCAGGTGGGAGCGTCCTCTATTCGAATTGCTAACCCTTTTTGAGCTTGTGGATGATGATATTGCACTGACTTGATGTTGAAAGCTGCTTGTTGATGTGATGACTGTTGCTTGATTGTCTGTTGACTATCATAATATGATTCGATGCCTTACAATCCTAATGTGCCTTGATGACTTAATGTGATGCTACTCTGAGATGTCAAGCATGATCTAAATTCCTTGCCTATAATGTGAACTGCAAATGCTGAGAACCTGAACTGTTTATTAGATGTGGTTATGATAAGGTGTGCTAGCTTGACTTGATTAGGTTCATATATGATGTTTTGCAATACTTATTGAGCATGACAGTAAATTGAGACTTTAAACATAGTTGCAATGCTTAATGATGAGCTAATGATGCTATTGATAAATGCTGATTGATATGATGTAGTCCTTCTGTGTAATAATGTTAATGATTGCTTCTTCTTGAAACATGTGAGTGAGGTCCCTTGGTAGAATGGTTAGAGAGCGGTTAAGGAAATTGAGTGATTGGTATGATGTGAGGGTCTTCTTGATTATGTGATTTGTTAATATGTACTGGCATAATGTTAGATAGCAACCATGATAAACCTGTATGGCATGATATTACATGTTGATATGCAGTATTTAAATCTAGTTGGCAGTGACGAGTATTATCCTGATATATTAATACATTGCTATCCTACTATGTTGTTCTAAAAGCATGTTATAATGTGTTGAATGAATCATGAGATGATGATACGTTGTTATGTGAAAGCATGATGTTATCCTATATGGTTGATAAGCCTAATTATGAATAGGTAAGTGATGAATATGACTTGGATCATATGTATGACTTATGTGTATATATAAGATGATGGTGCATGACTGCTATTAATCGTTATATGACATTGTGATGAGCTAAGATGATGTCTGAAAAGCATGATGACATTTTGATGTTGATATACTATTGATCTTCCCTTTTTGGTTGAATCTTAATAGCATGATTTTGTTGGATTGATGTGATAATATGTTATGATAATGCTGGATAGGGATTGGATAGGATGACTATGTGAATTTATGCTTTACGTGAGATCCCTTGTTATGACTGGTTCCACTAGTGTGCGATGTTAAGATGCGATCGTGAGATTTGACTAGAAGTAGTGTACTGACTCCATGACACCTAACCTCTTTGATCTCTTGACATGTGTGCTTGCGTGATTTATGAGAATTCGATGACGCACTTGTGATGCCTTTGGTATGAGGTAGATATACTTTATGGCTCATGGTTTGACATTAAGACTTTATTATTGCTTTTGGCGTGTTCTGAAAGGATGGTATGATTTATTTTATGGGTAATCATTTTACACGGTTGAGATGTCGATTGGTTCAAATTATCATGATTGATGTTGAGATTGCCATATGAAAAGTGGTTGATGATGTTATGAGTCGATGAGTTGATTTACTTACGTGCATGTTGAGTTGAGGATGATGATAAAAGATTCTGGAAACTAGGAAGAGAATATGGGATTAGCCCTTAGAGGTGGATGACTCCACCTCCTACCTTCTGAATTTTATTGATTGGTTGCGAGAAGCTGATTTGGTTTTGGGAGTTTTTGACGAAATCTTGATTTGAAAGGATTTGACTTGTTTTGGGGTAAAGTTGCTTGATTAAACATCGGATTTGAAGACTTTGAGCGGTTTTGAAAATGGCCAACTAGGGGTTTTAAAGAAGTTGAGAGTTTCAATGATTTGGATGACAATCTTTCCATTTACAAAACACTTTGAGGTTTACGAACTGGATTTACATTATGACGTCTCACGAAGTGGATACAAGCATTTTATAGGGGCGCTTATAAATTGCTTGCTAAGACCTAGTCGGGCGCTATAATGCTTTTAGAGTTGTGGTACTTCCGAAAAGTCGAAGCAAGGATGTGATAAGGGCGCTTATTACACACTTGACAAGACCAATTGGAGATGTCACGGCCGTGACTAGGATGTTGTGAGAATCTCGGAAGACGCAACTGAGACGATTACAAGATCCTTGGACATGGTCCTTGGACTCACCGATTTTAAAACTTCATCCCCTTTGCTTTAAAATGGTTTTAGTCTCGGGGACGAGACTTGTTTTTAGAGTTGGATGAGTGTAAAGACCGGAAAATTTAAAATATTATTTTCTTAAAATATTAAATTATGTTCGACTTTAAAATTAAGATTCTGGAAATTTTGAAATTTCCCGTCCTCGAGCAACTGAATTTTATTTAATTCTTCGGAAACGAATTTCTATATAGTTTTGAATTGGGTTTTAGAAGTGGGTTTTTATTTTCGCTTTCGAGATCGAGCATTAATAAAATTAAATTAAGCTCCGAGTATCGAAAAATTTATTAAATTCCGTTATCTTGAAATTAGTAAATTTAAATTTTAATCAAATTGAGTTAGTCGGGATTCGATCGGGCGAGCGGGTTTTGAACCTATTACGCTAGTTTGAATTGGTATTGTGGGGGCATCTTTTATTTCCTATTTCTTTTCCTTTTTCCTTACTCTCTCTCTCTCTCTCCCTCTTCCTCCCGTTTTGTTGCAACCCAAACTGGTCCCCCTTTTCTTTTGTTTCTTCCCCATTATGTGCAACAGACCCCAATTGCCCTCTGCCTCATCCTCTGTTCCTCCTCCCTCTCTCTTCCATTTGATCTCTGCAAAACTCTCAGTCTCTCCTCCCTCTCCCCCTTCACTTGCCTTCTGCAGCAACCCCACTACCACGCCAAACAACCGAGACCACCCCTCCCCTACATTGCAGCAGCCCTCTTCACCCCTTCTTCTTCTTCTTCAGCTGTCACCTTCCTCCTCCTCTTCTGTCAAGCCGAAGCGGCCACAGGCTCAACCTCCTTCCTCATCCCCTTTCGTCTTCTATTGGGCAGCAGCTCCGCCCACCTTCTCCTCCTTTCTCCGTGTTCAAACAGCAAGCAGTAGCAGCCGGTCGCCTCTGTCCTCCCTCCAACATCGAAGTACGCCCGAGCCGCCGGCAGGACCGCCGCCGCTGCCCTCCTTCATCACTCCCCTGTTTTCCGATCGCACAACGGTAAGCTCCTTCCCCTTTTTTCTGCTCAAAAGCTTTGTGAAGCCTCACCTTACACCTTTCCTCCATTATTGTCGTCAATCACCCCGAAGCCACCATGATCAGCTGGAGCAACCAGGAGCCGCCGAAGCAGCCCTCGGAACACCCCGGAATCCATTTTCGAAGACCTCGGTAATTTCCCTCTCCCTCCCTCCTCATTGCTCTCGTTTGATTTTGCTTTTGTGGGTCATGGTCGGAATCTCGTGTCGGTTGAGTGGGCAAAGTTTGTGTCGGAACGGAGCTCCGGCGAGCCTGGGTTCCTTCCTCTTCTCCTCCATTTCCGCTGTCGAGCTCAGTTGCTGAAGCAGGGGAAGAAGACGAAGCTCTTCCTTGTGTGGGCCTAATTTCTGGGCCTAAATTCTCGGGTCTGGGCCGGATCTGCCCCATCCTTCCGGATCCCCTCCTCTTCCTCCTTTTCTTTTCCGGGTCGGGTCTCTTGATCCGGACTGGGTTCTTTTCTTTCTCTTCTTTGGGCTGAGATCATGGGCCGGGTCTGGGTCTTGACTTTCGGGTTGGGCTCCTCACCTCTCTCTTCTTTTCTTTCTTTCTTCCGTATGAATCCGGGTCTGGGCAAACGGGTTGGGCTTGGGATCCGGGTTTCCTCCTTCTTTCCTTGGGCTGGGTTGCTGGATTCGGATGGGCTTTTATAAGGGTTATATATAGGTGTTGTTTTGTTTTAATTTTCATTGGCATAAATCATATGTTATTTGTATATATATATATATATGTGTGTGTGTGTGTGTGTGTGTGTGTGTGTGTGTGATAATTATTATTATTTCTGAGTTTAGTAAAATATATACATATATTTATAAGTCCTGAAATTATTAATATTTGTATTTAAAAGGTTTTAAAAGTGAGATTAATTCATAGGGAGTTATAAAAATATTTATGGTTATTGTTTTGAGACTTTATGAATAGTAAGTGTTAAATTATTTTGATATTAGTATTATTTTGGGATTTGGTTATAATTATAATATTCTGGAAATTTATCCTTATATATTGTTTATTGTTCTAAAATAATATTAATTGTGAACATAGGATTATTTTGATGATTTAATGTTGGAATTTTTATAATGTTTTGAAATAAGAAATATGCCGGAATTATTTTATAACATGATTGTGGGAAATTGATTTTAAGGCTTAAATGTTTAATGTCGGAATTTGGCCAAGTATGATTTGAGAAATTATTTTGAACATGAGTTGACTTAATTTTGGATTTAAGATTTTGGAAAACGGTTTTACTATCGGTCGGTTTTGAGGATGTTGAGAACTTGGGTTCGTATGTATGAATGTTGGTCTGCTAGCTTATGGAAATGGCTTGATGATAGGTGTGTATTGCTCTTGGATTGCTTTGGACTTGCATTTGGGCCCTTGCTTGTGTTATCTTGCTGTTATGCATCAACAGGTAAGTATCCTATGGGACTTACTCAGTAACTTGGACCTCCTGCTTGATGTGTCATGTAATGTGTAGTTTTGATGCATATTAAAGCATGCCATGTAGTATCATGCTAGGATTGCATTGAATTGAGCATGTGTTTACTTTGTGTGTTTGAAACAGAACGGTCGTTATCTGTGATAGTCCTAGAGTCTTTGCTAGGGTCATAGGGTAGCCCGGCCCCATCGGGTGCCCTGAGTCTATCGAGTCGATATGAGCATGATATGATAGCCCAGCACTATCGGGCAAGAGATGAGATGATTTGATATGATACGATTAGCCCAGTACCATCGGGCATGTTTAGTTATTTTATGATATGATGATGAGATATGATATGATGATGAGATATGATATGATATGATGATACCGTTGTGAGTGCACCACCATGAAGAGAGTGCTATGCTATAGCCGGAACTGGCCAGTCTCTGCACAAACGGGAAGGGGTGCAGAGGTAGGAGAGGGATATGCCACTTGGCATTGTCTTGGGCCCTTTTACAGTTCTTTTCCGCATATTACATATGCTAGGGACATGATAGTGTGATTTAAATCTTATACCGCATTAGTCATCTTTTATTTAGGCATAGGCATGTTATGTGGCCTCAGCGCGGTCAGAGGACCCGCAGGCGATCACCGGGCCTGACTTCGTGGATAGTGTTAGGTACCGCTCTTGTTGCTCCATGCTTCTGTGACGGGGAAATCTTTTGGGCGAATTGAAGAATCCGGCTAATATATTCTAACTTGACAAATGGCAATCACCCACTTTGTTTTGGTTTTGACCCGGCTCTACCGTGGCTTTTGTATCTAATCCGTACTTCCGCTTTACTTTCGTTTAAATTGTATTTCTGCGACTTCGACTGATTAGAGGTTTGAAACCTCGACCCGTACCTGAATTGCAACATCCGAACGAAGGTATCCGACATTCGAAACATATCCCAGATATTTATATCCGGGCCGTTACACATGTCACCCGAGATGTTCACCAATATGATGAACGCCATGAACACCAACATGGCTACCATCACAGAAACCTTGGCTGCGTTGGGAGCAAAGGTGGCGACATTGGAGTCCAGGCCGTGTGGTTCTAACACCATTGGAGGCCGAGGTGATCAAAGGCATGATGATACGCCTCGGAATGAAAGGGAAGTCCATAATCCTAACCCTAATCCTAATCTTAATATCAATAACCCTTTATTTGAAGAAAACAACTCTCCACGAAGGGAGAGATATGGTAGGAATAATGGGTTTGTTAATGTGCAAGGGCAAGGAAGAGGAAGAGGGAGAGGTCGAGGCTTCCAAGAGGAGTTCTACCAGACGGAGGACGATGATGACTTCCAAGAAGAGGAGTATTGGGAGCAACGTCCTAGGCAGCACGATAGAGGGGGTCGATACCAATACCGAGCACCTAGAGAGCTTGAGCAGGGCGGCATAGGTAAGGTTAAGCTAAAAATCCCTCAATTTGATGGTAAGACAGATCTAGATGCATATATTGACTGGGAAACTAAAATGGACCAAATCTGGAATTGTCATAACTTTTCTGAAAATAAAAAGGTGCAACTAGCTTCTCTAGAATTTCAAGGGTTTGCCTTAATTTGGTGGGATAATTTAATTAAGGAAAGAAGAAGAGCCCTTGATGCGCCTATCGCTTCATGGGACCAAATGAAAGCCCTTATGAGAAGACGATTTGTTCCCCAACACTATGCTAGAGAGCTTAGACAACGATTAGAAAACCTTAAACAAGGTACTAAAAGTGTTGAGGAAACCTTTAATGTAATGCAAGAAACCATTGCTAGAGCAAATGTTGTTGAAAATGATGAAGATACAAATGCTAGGTTTCTTAGGATATTGCACCCCGCCTTAGCTCGTGAAATTGATTACTTTCCCTATTCTACGCCTACTGAATTTTTGCATTTAGCTATGAAAGTAGAAAGGGAAGCGAGATATAGGAGCCAAGGTGGACGAATGACGAGTGGGCAGCCCCAACCATGGCGCCAAGGCCGAGCACAACAGCCCCAAGGGCGGCCTGATGGTGGCTACAGCCCTCGGCCAACCCAAACCCAAGGCCGAGGAGATGGCCGAGCTACACAGCAGGCCCTCGACAAGGGCAAGGCGCCTTGAAACGGACGAGATTCGTCTGGGGTATCTACTGGCCCCAAAGGGAGTAATCCTAACCCCTCTACTACTAGATCTAGGGATATTATGTGCTTTAAATGTTAGGGTAGAGGTCATTACATGAAGGATTGCCCTAATAAGAAAACTCTCATGATTAATCACTTAGGCGAATATGAATCTGAAAATTCTAGTGATGAACATGAAGAGCATGCTAATGAGAATGATCAAAACCTTAACCTTCTCACTTATGATAATGATGATGATGGCATTGATTATGAACATGGAGAATCATTGATTGTTAGGAGACTCTTAAGTGTTGTTCCTGAACCTTGTGATAACAATCAACGTGAAAATCTGTTCCATACTAGATGCTTAGTTAAAGGGAAGGTTGTTAATGTGATCATTGATGGAGGAAGTTGTTGTAACTTAGCTAGTCAAGAGATGATTGATAAATTACAACTTCCTACTATTCAGCATCCTAGGCCTTATAGATTGCATTGGATGAATGACTGTGGTAGTTTAAAGGTGAATAGGCAAGTTAAAGTGCATATCAAACTTGGACATTATGAAGATGATGTATTGTGTGATATTGTACCCATGCAAGCCTGTCATATTTTATTAGGTCGTCCTTGGCAATTTGATCGTAAGGTCTTGCATGATGGCTTTACTAACCGATATTCCTTTACTTTGCAGGGAAAGAACGTAGTTCTCAAGCCTATGACACCAACCCAGGTGGCTGACGAGATTGAGAAGCGGAAGGTAAGTAAAGGTGAGTTAGTTAAGGAGGCTCAGTCGAGCCATATGTCTACCCCTACTCGGCCTAAAGATGTTTTCTTGGCTTCCAAGAGCGCATATTTAGATGAGTTTGCGGATGGGGAAACGACTCTCATGCTCCTATGCAAAGGGTTGAATATGTTGAGTGAGGAGCTTCGAGCTACCCTCCCTCCTCACATCCTATCTCTTATTGAAGAGTATAAGGATGTCTTCCCCGAGGACATACCAGCAGGTCTACCCCCTATTAGAGGAATTGAGCATCAAATTGATCTCATTCCAGGGGCTTCTTTTCCTAATAGGCCTGCTTATAGAATGAATCCCACTAAAACCCAAGAGGTTCAATCCCAAGTCCAGGAACTTTTGGATAGGGGTTACATTAGGGAAAGTTTGAGTCCATGTGCTGTGCCTGTGTTGTTAGTCTCTAAGAAAGATGGTTCATGGAGAATGTGTGTCGATTGTAGGGCCATTAAAAACATAACTGTGAAATATCGCCATCCTATACCCCGCCTAGATGACATGTTAGATGAGTTGCATGGTTCTTCCAATTTCTCTAAAATTGATTTAAAAAGCGGTTACCATCATATTAGGATGAAAGAAGGCGATGAATGGAAAACAGCCTTTAAAACCAAATTTGGACTCTATGAATGGTTGGTTATGCCTTTTGGTTTAACTAACGCTCCTAGTACTTTCATGAGATTAATGAATCATGTGCTTAAAAATTTCATAGGTAAATTTTTTGTTGTGTATTTTGATGACATTCTTGTTTATAGCAAATCACCTAAGGAACATGAAGCACATTTAAGGGAAGTACTTTCTACTCTAAGATTAGAACACTTGTATGATAATTTGAAGAAATGTGAATTATGTAATGATCAAGTGTCTTTTCTTGGATTTGTAGTGAGCTCGAGTGGATTGCGAGTCGACGAAGCAAAGATTAAAGCAATCCAGGACTGGCCGACACCTACTAACATCGGCCAAGTGAGGAGCTTCCAGGGACTTGCGAGCTTCTATTGGAGATTTGTGTGCGACTTCAGCTCCATCGCAGCCCCTCTCACGGAACTCACAAAGAAGCGGTGTGAGTTCAAGTGGGGTCCAGTTCAGGAAGAAGCATTTCGGTTGCTTAAGGAGAAGTTGAAGCAGGCTCCATTGCTTGCTCTGCCTGACTTCACTCGGCCTTTCGAATGCATTGTTTAGAGTCCTTAAGACATGGTCCCATTACCTTTGTCCTAGAGAGTTTATACTTAGGACTGATCATGAATCTTTAAAGCATTTCAAGAGCCAAGATAAACTTGATAGGAGGCATGGTCGATGGATGGAATTCATAGAAACATTTCCTTATGTGATAAAGTATAAGAAAGGCAAAGACAATATGGTAGCTGATGGATTATCTAGGAGACATGTGTTATTGACCACTTTGGATTCTAGAGTTTTAGGCTTTGTATACATTAAGGAATTGTATGAGAATGATGTTGATTTTGGGGCTATATTTCGAAAATGCCTAGATAAGGGTCCTACCAACCAATTCTATATCTTTGATGGATTCTTGTTTACGAAAGACCAAGTGTGCATACCTAGGTGTTCTCTTTGATTGTTATTGGTTAATGAAGCCCATAGTGGAGGATTAATGGGTCATTTTGGGAGAGATAAGACCTGTCATACACTTAAGTCACACTTTTATTGGCCACATATGCTTAGGGATGTAGAACATTGCCTTAAGAGATGTATTGACTCTTTAAAGGCCAAGTCTAAGCTCATGCCCCATGGATTATACACACCACTCCCAACACCCTCAGCCCCTTGGGAAGACATATCTATGGATTTTATTGTGGGATTGCCTAGAACTAAGAAGGGGAGGGATTCTATATTTGTGGTGGTGGATAGATTTTCTAAGATGGCTCACTTTATAGCATGCCATAAGACCGATGATGCTACAAATGTTGCGAATTTGTTCTTTCGGGAAGTAGTACGGTTGCATGGGGTGCCTAAAACCATAGTGAGTGATAGGGATGTTAAGTTTCTTAGTCATTTTTGGCGTACTTTATGGAGCAAATTGGGAACTAGATTGTTATTCTCTACCTCTAGTCACCCCCAAACTGATGGCCAAACTGAGGTGACCAATAGAACCTTAACCACTGTCCTTAGAGCCATTATAAGAAAGAATTTAAAGCTTTGGGAAGAAGTCTTACCTCATGTGGAGTTTGCTTATAATAGGACCATGCATTCCTCAACCAAGATCACTCCATTTGAATGTGTATATGGTGTTAATCCACTAACCCCTTTTGATCTTACTCCATATCCTATGAGAGAAAAAGAGTCATTTGAAGTAGGTAAGCATGTCGAGTTCGTTAAGGAGCTACATGAACGGACGCGTCAGAAGCTTCTGCAGAAGGCTGAATACAATGCCAATAAGGCCAACAAGGGGCGTAGATTGGTAACGTTCCAGCCTGGGGATCTAGTGTGGGTGCACCTGAGGAAGGAGAGGTTTCCCAATGAGCGAAAGAGCAAGCTTGCACCCCGAGGTGATGGGCCTTTCAAGGTTCTGGAGAAAGTGGGTGACAATGCCTACAAGTTGGAGCTTCCTGGAACTTATGGCGTGAGCGCAACCTTCAACGTCGCGGATCTCATTCCCTACCTTGCCGTGGACGAGGACTTGGATTCGTGGTCGAATCCTTTCCAAGAAGGGGAGGTTGATGTGGGACCATCTTCTACAACTCTGGACACACCAATCATACTTGGAGAAGGACCTATGACTCGAGCCCAAGCTAATAAGCTTCAACGCGACTCATTCATGTTTGTGAGTCATGCATTGTTCTCGAGCACGGTTCAACTTCCGGAGCCTACATTGAAGACATATATGTGTATTGGCATGGCTATGGCCGAACCCCCGTAGGTTCTAGTGATGCCGATTTCACTAAGTGTTGGAACTTATGTTTATTTCCTAATTTAGCAACTTTCTTACTTAAGTTATTTTAGGAAACTTTTAGGGTTTTTTTTAATAATTTCTCTAAGTTATTATTTTTATTATTTTCGGCCAAAAACAGTCTGGTTAGGGTTATAACAGCCGGCCATCTTCCTTGTAGAGACTACACGTTGAATTTTATGAAAGTTTTCTCTTGTGTGAAACACATTGAGCGTTCTAAGTCAATCGATTCGAAGCAGGGCTCATCGATTGCACGAATTGGTATAGATCTTGCTTGGTTTGCTTTGAGTTCATCAACCTCGCGAGAGCTTGGTGATCCAAGTAATCACAAGTCCTCTCCTTGTGCCTCCAAGTTGTCCGCTTGGTTGTGTAAGGTTGTAGAGGCGGGCTTTATAGTCGTTGGTAATTGGTTCCTACCCTCTAAGGAGGCCTGGGGTCTTTATCTCGTTCTATTTTAGTTCGAATCATCAAACTATCGGTCTTGTTCTTTGATTTTCGAGTCTTGTTTCTTGATTTGGTTGACATCGAGTTCTTAAAGGATCTTGGTGTTCTTGTCCAGTCTTGTGTCTTTCTTGTTGAATCTTGCTGCGTTTCTTTAAGTATTGTCGAGTCTTGTTTAATTCTTGCTCAATCCTTGAGTTAGTGTCTTGATTGTTGAAGATCAGGCATCCTACGGCTTACCCCGTATCATGACATGGTGCTCATGGGAAATGACCTAGGATATCCATTCCTCATATCGCGAATGGTTAAGGGGCTGAGATACACTTCAACGGGTGGGGTGGTTGATGTTTTAGAGACGCATGTCTCTGATAGGGGTCGCAGACGCGAATGGTCACATATTCCGGAGTGAAGTTCACAAATAATTGTATCAACTTCGTCACGGGTAATACACAGGAGATCATGAAGGTGGAAACCTCTTTTGTAAAGGCAACCGTTTCTAATGCGAAAACGAGATGATTGTTTTCTGATGTTCTGATCTGCTTCTCTTGGGGGTTCTCCAGTTACTCCATCATTGATGTGTCTTATAAAAGGTTCTCTCCAATCGCGAAAAGATATGCTGAAAACCCCTTTAATGATTCCGCGGGCGTGCTCTCGCTCAATCATGATGCGATCGCTGAGATCAATGGGTAAATTTACTCCCATTCGGGCAAGGGTGTCAGCACGCATATTTTGCTCACGAGGAATAGAGAAGACAGAAAAATGGCCGAATGCAGTTGTGAGTGTCTGTACTCGAGAAAGGTACTGGGGTAACATTCCGGTTTTTGCTTCGTATACTCCATTGATTTGTTGTGAGACTACTTTCGAATCGATAAAAACTTGGATCTGACGAGCACCATTGATGAGTGCTTTTTCTATTCCCACGATTAGAGCTTCATATTCTACTTCATTATTAGTGGCTTTGAAGAGGAGTTGGAAAGAAAGGTCTGTAACTTCACCGTTTGGGCTCAAGATTGTAACCCCAGCGCCACAGCCAGCATCGGATACCGAGCCATCAACATGCACCACCCACTTTTCTCCTTCGTAATCTTGAGAGTCTGAGTAAATTGCTTTAACCAAGAAGTCAGCTAGGGCATGAGCAAGGTGGGCTCGTCATTGTTTGAAGTAAAAATCAAATTCTGAGAGTTCAACAACCCATTTCACCATTCGACCTGAGAGGGATGATGAATGGAGAATTTAGTGTAGCGGAAGCTCAGAAAGAACTTCGATTGTATGGGCTTGGAAATAGGGTCGGAGTCATCTAGCGACAAAAACAACAAACAAAGCCATTTTTTCGATGGGTGTATATCTTATCTCGGTGGGTTGTAAAACTCTACTGGCAAAATAAATGAGGAATTTGGATTACCTTGTGAGTACTGCGCTGATGGTGGTCGACCTTACTGCGATATAAAGTTGAAGGATTAATTCGTGCTCTAGAGGATGGTGAAGAGTAGGAAGGCTCGCAAGATAATCCTTTAATTCCTTAAAGGCCTTATCCAACGCGTAATCCCATTCCGCCGGACCCTACTTTTTTAACTGAGCAAAAAAGGGTAGAGAATGATCAACTAACCGCGAACAAAATCGACTCAGGTAATTGACAAAACCATTGAGCTTCTGGATGTCTTTGAGTGTCCTTGGTGGGTTCATATCGAGAATAGATTGTACTTCGCCACTGCATGATCAGAGCCCAGAAGAAAGACTCATCCTCACGGCCGCGAGTGCCCTTTTCGCCGCCGTGACTTGGAGCCCAGTTTCGGTGTTGGCTCGGTAAATCACCTTGTTCTGCCTCGTTTTAACTCCTTTCTCTTCCCCATTTATTCTCTCTTGTTTCTTACTCTTTCCTCTACCTTCCAAGTTCAAGAAACATCAGATCTAAGTCCTTTCAAAGTAGATTCGAGCTCATCTCATTTGTTCCTCTTCCCTTGTTTCTGAGCAAGGTAAACTCTCCTCCTTCAATCCTCTCGTTTTGGATCTAAAACTTCAAAAACATCCTCTTTTAACCAAGATATGTCCCTCCTAGGCCTTGTCGTAGTAAAATCTCATTGAATCGGAGCCCAAGGACCTACCTCTTCCAAGCTTTTCAAAGAAGCCTCAAGGAGGCTAGGTACTCCCTATTCCGCTCTCCCCTCTAGTCCTCATCGGAGTCATATATGGTTGTTTGGTGTCGGTTTTGTGTTAGAAATGTTTTGAAACAAGTTTGGGTTAAAATAGATTTGAATCAAGGCAAAACGAATGTGATTTGAAGCAAAAAAAAAGCAAATAGGTTCGAATCTCGCCGCGGCGACCATGGTTTTGCCGCGGCGAGTTAGAACAAACCAGAGGAAGGAAGAAGGCACCTCTCGCGGCCACGACAGCGGGTTTCGCCCTGGTGAAATCTGACTTTCACGGCCAGCGAGAGCTCCCTTCTTGCGGGAGCACTGAGATGGTTGTCGCGACCGCGAATGGCCCTCTCGACGCCGCGAAAACCACCCCAGAAGCTTTGGCCGAGCAGATCCTTGATCATTTGGATTGATTTGTTGGTTTTTGGTTTCGATCCTTTTTAGTCAGGTTTGAGTTTGAGATTGATTTCAGAAAATGAGATTTGGAATTTTAATTTAATAATTTAAAAAGGGGATTTTGTCGGGATTTGAAATGTCGGATTGAATGTTTGAAAAATGTTTTGAAAGTTTTTGCTTCAAGTGTCAGGATTATTAAACTTGATTAAATGATGGATATTTGGAAATGGAAATGGACTTGAGTATTATAGAATTGGCTTATTCAGATGATTTGGCTTTTGAGGTTTCCATTTTGAGAATGATTTGAAATGGGTTGAAATGATTGGACTTCGGTTTGGTTTTGAAGATGGTTTTGGGACTTGGTGCTTGTGTGTGTGACTAGTAGTCTTGTGCCTTATCGCTTTCGTATTAATATCATAGGTGCTTAATTGATTGAGTATATTGAGTGGATTCTGTTTGTGCTATGCTTTATTGTTCGGCTTTTCAGGTAAGTTCATTTATGGACTTACTTAGACTGATCAGATATACCCTCCTACATGTAGTCGTATGACATACTAGGTGTTGCATAAGCATTGAAGCATGCCATGTAGTATCATGCTTAGGTTGCATACTTGTTTGAGCATCTGTTTACTTTATGCTTATGAAAAGAGAACGGCCATGATCTGTGTGTCCTAGAGTCGTTGATAGGGTCATAGGATGGCCCAGTCCCATCGGGCTTGTCCTTCATCCAATTTGTTTAGAGTCGAGCTTGCGGGCTCGATTCACCATATGAGCATGATGATGATATCTATTGATGCGCACATATACCATCTGCGGATGGAGATTGCTATGCTATAGCCCGAACTGGCCAGTGTCCACCCTAACGGAAACGTGGGTGGAGGCAGGAGAGGGATATGCCACTTGACATTCTTTGGGCCATTTATCGTATTTCTTCGTGTATATATATATATAAACTGTCAGCATGCTTGAGTGTTTAAATATTCCTCACTGCATTCGAAGCATCTTTATTAGGTATAACATATGTGTATGTCTACTTGAGGGAACAAAGTGGAAATAGGGTCTCAGCCTGATCCCATGCCCTGCACATATTTTTTTTAGGTTTATTTACAGATTATGAGTGCTCCATGCTTCTATGAAGGGGATTTGATCAGGCAATCGAATCGAACTCACCTTATCCCTTGGCTTAAAGTATTTCGCGTATCAGGGATTTCGCGTTTTGGGTTTGACTCGGCCTCGTCATGGAACGTTGTACTCTACTTTCTATTTTTTCCCTTTTACTCAAGCGAATTTAGCGATGTAGACTCATAGGACAGGTTAAGGGTATCCAACGGCCCTACGAATGATTTGGGGTCCGAAATCCCCACTTTAAATGCTATCATTTGAGGTTTTGAAACCTCGACCCATACCTGGATTGCACGATCCAAATGAAGGTATCCAACCTTCAAAACGTAACCCAAATATTTATATTTGGGCCGTTACAAGTTGGTATCAAAGCCAGGTTGTGCGATTCGGATACCAAATGGTCGAGTGTATGTTTTAAAAACCGCCCATGAATTTCAAATGATTTTTACAAAGGGCAAAATGAATTTAATATGGCTAGTATAAAATGACTCAACCTAATAAACGTGACTTAGGAGAATAAAATTGGAAAGGGAAACTCGAGTGGGTAGAAAGGAATTAGACCATCCCTATTGGATGTAGACTTTGGGAATGGGTAGGCAAAATTTAGCTTGAACTTTACAGATGGGCCTAGAAGACTACAAGGAGTTTGCACCGTGGTGGTTGGAGTAGCGGGGTAGGATATAGAGATCGGGAGGTATTTGCCCCCTTCCAGTTAGTCGCTCCTCGAAGGGTGACTTCTAGATAGCTTGTGTGTATGTATATAAACTAGGCCTGAGGGCGATCCCTCTCGAAGGGGATCAGATTATTATTGATGATTGCTTCCATGCTAAGTGTTGTCATGCTTAGAATAGAAATCTGATTGGCATGTCGTGACTATGAAATGTATATTGATTGATCTGTGTAAACGGAATAGTGGGAGTACCCTTATTCTTATATGGTCGAAGTCCAGCTTGGGTGGAACAGTCCCTTCCACTTTATTAACCTCTTTGATGACCTTATCGAGTCCTTCTCCCAGATATCGGTGTCTTCCACGGGAAATTGGGTTGGTAAACACTTTGTCTTTGGGGATCGTGCTTGGGTATGTTGGTTACATGAGTGAGTATTGGAAGATGGTTCTCGACGAAATTCCGAGTCTAGAGAGTAAGGTGTTTCTGGGGATGTCTTCCTCAACTCTTATGATGAACAACTAGTATCGTCTTGCCACAAAGAGTTGTATAGTACCAGAGTCCTACGGGAAAAAGGGGTGATGAGTTAGTTGGGATGATTTGATGGTTGCCCTTAGGGATCCCTGTTCGGTTATAATGGTGATTCTCTCTGAAATTGCATGACATAACATAATCTTGTGTTATCCAACATGTGTCTTATGAACAACCATTAGTGAAAAGCTGCACATGTCATTACATCTATGCTTAGTCACATTGCGTAGGTCTCGTCTTGTACCTTGCCATCTTTCTATCATGATCTTATGCCATCGCAACAAGTCTACTTGGCCTATCGTACTTATTGTACTAATGATTGATTGAAGCATGAATCACATGATATGAATCCACATGATTGTTGCTCTCTTCCGAATTTGGTTCATAGTAGTGTGATCAACTCTTCTTTGTATGGATGCCCCGTAAAATAATCTCCTTAGCATGTTAGTTAATATTGCCTTGATTTTGCCGGCTATCATCGTAATTCCATCTGTGATCACATGACTTGATGTAAGGTCTTGATAAATGCATATATTGATTTGAGCACATGTCCCCATATTTTGATCATGGTGCCCCATTACTTGGACTCGTGTTATACATTGCTACATTTCCTCCCATGCTCTATATCGTCAGAATATGATTGATTTGATTCCTCGCGTATCGTCGTATTAATCGATTAAATGTGTGTATGTATCGCATGTTATGTTGAGCCATTAATACTATCATGTAGGACCCTTGGTTGTGACTCGTGCAAATTTATATCCTGCCTACATTATTGCTGATTCTCTCTTGAGCTAGATCCCTAATAGTGTGGTCTTTTCCTCTCTATATCCTCTAAAAATGTTTTACTTATCCTGATCTGATTAATGCTGAACTCGATGATCAATTTCCTTCCATGATGGTTAAATCTTAGCATGCTTACAAGTTATCACTCGGTGGTGTTTCCCCTATTACTCTATGATATCCTCTTGTTCTTACATGAACGTATGACTTGACACCTCGCATGATCACACACCACACTATATTATGATTTCGCATGCCCATGACACATGAGTGTTAGGTTGAATCTAGTCGAATTTCCTTGATTTTATTCATGTTTCGATATGTTTTATTAGAATATCCTGTAGGGCTTAAGCTTTCCAATATGACTCACTAAATGGATACATGACGCACTTGCCATGATACGTGAACATGGTTGTCTTATAATGTGATAGTTACTATACCACTTCTATGTGCCCCTATGATAGTTCATTCTAGAATGCTTATAACCTATCACCCGTGATGTTCTCTTTGATACTCTATGATGATCCCTCATGAACTCATGCACCTTATGTTGAACTCGTTTGAATCATTTTTGACTATGCCTATGTCTTGTCATGCATCACTAGCATCATGCCTATCTACTTGCCTCAAGATGTTGTTCCCCACGCCACATGACATTCTCTTATGCTTTTAAGTATGAATAGTCTAACACTTTGCATGAACAAAATTCACGATAGTTGCAAGACTCTCGTATGATCACCTCATATGTTTATGAATATAGCGTATTACTCTCTGGTAGTATGACATCTTAGGAGCATTATCCTAGATTGCATTATGACATGAGCATGATTCACCTGTCACACTTGCTTGTATCCCTTTCATGTACATTAAGGTTGGTTGTGATGATAGTCATACTTGAGCTGATATGACTCCCCATGCTATTATGTGAAGATTACTCGATGCATCCTGTTCCATATATGATAACTTGTCAGGTACTATTAATATAGCGTAAGGTTTATGTCTTGGATATATGACTTGTGATCGCATGCTCAGTTTGTATCTTCATTCAGAACTATTTTCGTAGGTTGTGATATCTTTGCTATGTCCCCTAATATGATCTTATGACTATCTAAGCATGTTAGATGTTGCTAATCTAGTTGTCGTGCTATGCCTCGACAATCTGGTATCATCCTTAATATGACTAATGACGTGCTTATGTGTGTGTATCATTTTCATTTGTTGGTCTTGACATATGATGATCTTGTGATGCTTATTGTGTTCTAGTAGCTTGTACCTCGTCCCACTACGCACCCCTTATTTTAGTTAAAGTCATGTCCAGGTTCACACGTTATAATTTTGCCTAGGACATATTATCAATCCATGCTTATCTTGTTGAGCACGTATAATTGCGAGTCTTGTGTCAATTGGTGATTGGGTTTCACCTTGCATGTTACATACTATGACACGTAGAAATGCACATATACATGAAATATGATCTGATGTTAAACTTTTACCTCAGTGATCATCTTTGGTTATGCTTATGCCACATCATGACCGGTTAGAGTTATGTAGGACATGCTTTCTGATTATTAGCTCATCGTATGATTACATGCCATACTTGTTCTAACATGTAGACCTCGATGTGGTATGATATGATAGTTACTATCCTCCCTCATGTGTTCTTGCATGGCACTTAGTCGGATTGTTATGATATACCTCGACATCCTGTATTTGAGCTCATTTATTGATGTGGATATGACGCTCGTGCATTGTTCATGTATGTAATACTTGTTATACTTATTAAATCTCGCATGACCATTATTGGCTTCCGCACAACTTGAATGTGCCTTTTGAAATAAATGCAAATGTCGTTGTTCCTTGAGATAGGTACATGTTAGTGTGGATTAATGTGATTGATGTGCTTCATGATGAATTCGTGTGTGCTTGTCGCAATTATAACCTCATAGGCTTCCATAAGGGCATCGTTTCTATTCTTGGGTCGGAGTCTTGTCTCTAGTCTTGTCATCTTTAGCTTTGGCCTGTGATTGTCTTCGAAAGGAACGTGGGGTTGTTCGCCCATATTACTCCCATATCTCCGCTGACTTGGTAACGAATACTTTCTGATTGTCCATTGTCTATGATGAGATGATTCGGTGCCTTACAGTTTCATGCACCTTGATGTCTTCATGAGTTATTAACGTGAGTTGCTAAGCATGATCTTGATTCCTTTGCCTATAAAATATGAACCACAAATGTTGAAGAACCTGAATTGCTGAGTAGATGAACTTACGATGAAACTTGATAGCTCGAGTTGATCATGTCTATATATTTTGTTCGACAATGATTATTGAGCACCCTGGTAGATTGAGACTTTTCGAATTTGATGCGATGTTTAAATGATATGATGATTGCTATTATTATAAATGCTAGTTGATATGATGTGGGCCTTATGTATGACAATTTCCATAATTGCTTCCTCTTTGTGTATATGGGTGAGATTCTCTTGTAGAGTGGTCGGAGGGCAGTGAAAGGATTTTGAGCTGTTAGGTTGATCGATGGTGGTGTGAGGTAGAGTTGCGGGAAAGAGATGTTAGCTTAGGTAAGACCGAGTGAGTTTTGGTGGTTTTCAATGAGCTTTTTAGGTGAAACCTAGGTGGGAGTATAGGAAGGGTAGGCGTTGATTGAGGAATTTTACTAAAGGAGGTGTTGGTAGTAAGATGTGATGCTTATGATGTTTTGGGTAAGACGGGAAGCGTAAGGAGTGGCCCTTGTGAGTAGTAAGGACATGGTATGGGAGGGTACTTGTATATAAAGTATGGATTGGGTTCTTAGAGGTGGATCGCTTGTGAGCTTGGTGGGATGAGGAGTGAGATTGGAATATCGAAGGGAGTTATGATTTCTTCTAAGAGATGTTGTCTCATATGATGAGTCTAGATGAGGAGCGATCTTGGCTTGAGAGTTGGAGGTGAGCGAGTGGTGATTGTGTTTTATTGTGACTGGTAATGATGTGAAGATTTTCTTGATATGTGACTCATTAATATGTGCTGGCATGATGTTAATTAGCGAACACGATGAACCTAATATGGAATGATATTACATGCTGATATGCAATACTCAAATCTATAGGTAGTGGCAAATGTATCATGATATATTAATACGTTGCTATCCAAATATGTTGTTTTAGAAGCATGTTATGATATGATCTATGAATTATGACGCGTTACTATGTGAAAGCATGATGATATATGGTTGATAAGCATGATTATGGATATGTTAAATGACGAATAGGACTTGGAGTATAAATATGACTTGTATATATGAGATAGTGGTGCATGATTGCTAAATGATCACATGTGCTTGCCTGACTAGCTATGATGGTTCGATGATGCACTTGTTATGCCTTCTGTATGATGTAGAGATACTTTTATGACTTGTAGTACGATATTGAGACTATGTTATGATTTCTTGGACTGTTTTGGGGAGCTTAGTATGACTTATGTTATAAGACTATGCGGTTGGGATGCCTTCGCTATATTGAGACTATATTAGTTGTTGATAATGCATATTTCATACAGGCATTATAGGTAGTTCTTATTGCATTTAGATAGGAGTTTTGCATATGTTTTAGTCTAATTCTATATCTTTCTTGTGAAGTATTCGAGTTCGGAATTTACACCTTTTTAGTGTTTATTCTACAGTGTTACATTCCGACCTTAGATGAGATCTTGGAGGAACATAAAAGGATGATCTAGGAGCATATGAAGGCTAAGGAAGGAGAACCGAAGGGGCAAGGAAGCCCAACGTCGAAGCTAAGAGAAACCAAGCTACTGTTGGGATCGGCGCCATCCGCTTTTCCACTGGCCCCCGCCGCTGTCACGTGTTCAGCGATTGCCGATTTTATTCCAAAGATTCTATTATAATATTATTTTATTATTTTATTCCCTAGGGTTTTTCACAAATCTATTTAGGTTAATTTCATTCAGCCAGAGATTGATGGGAGAGAGTGAGTGTCGTGAGAAACAATATAGAGAGATGAGCGTTACTTTGGCTATGAGTTGCTAAACTCATAGTTTCGCCTGTGATTCGAAGACATGGTTGAATGAATTGTTAGGATTTGATTTCAATTAGTTATTTATAATTATATTTATCATCTTGCTCCTATTGATATGAATTTGTGTTCCTTATTATGATCGATCACCATGTTAGGAATTGCATCTAGGCTATGAATCTATTGTTGGTTTCTTGATAGCAAACGAAGTCATAGATTTAGTGATATTTCTATGCCTTTGTAGTGGATGATATCGATTGATCTATATTGAATAGTTGTTTATAGGGCCGAGTGGGTTGTTCCCTTGTCTTCTATTTGCATTGAATTGATGTGCCAATTGGTCTAAGAACTTGAATCGTTAATGCTATTCTTTAGTAATATTGAATAAGAAGATTGTATCTTTGCGGATCAATCAACCTTAGTTAAGTCGACATATATATTATAAGTACTATTTAATCAATCCTAGGACCTTAAACCTCAACCATTTTCGAGAATTACAGGCGAAATGCTTTTCTATCTTATTATCAATACATCATTATCATCATCATATTTACTTTATTTTGTCATCAAGTTGCTACAAATCATTGCTATTGGTATTAGAAATCATTGTTAGGAAATTATCATTGCAACCGTTCTCTCTATTGGTTTAAACATTGAGTTAGGATATTATTACTATTTGGCAGAAGAGAAAGCTAACGACATTCGCCGATCACCAAATTCTTGGCGCCGTTGCCGGGGAGAAAAAAGTTTGTTTTGATTTTTCTATCATTGATTTCTCTTTATCTTTATTTTATTTTAGTTTTTTTATTTTTCTTTTAGGTTTTTCTTATTCTTGCATGGTTCAAACTCGCTCTTCTAATTCATCACCGTTATCTTTTGATCCCGAGATTGAAAGATCTCTTTCTAGGTTGAAAAGGAGGCTCGATTTTGGTCAAAACACGGAGATGGCAGACGACGAAAACAACAATAACGGCATCATTAATCCGCCAAGAATGACCCTGATAAGCTTAAAGGAACCTAATTTGAATGCGTAACGGCTTGCAATTAGAGTTCCCGCTCTCCCTGAGGGTTCAAGGTTTGAATACAAATCAAATTGGTCTACTATTTTACCTATTTTTCACGGATTACCTGGGCAGGAACCAAACAAACACCTTGCAAACTTTGTTAGTGTATGCGATAGACTTAGACTCCAAGGCCTAACCGATGACCAACTATATATTACCTTTCCCCCCCCCCCAAAGGCATTACCACTTGGGTTGAGTTGAAGAGAGTTTTCCTTCAAAAGTATTTCCCTGCTACCCGTCTTAGCAAACTAAAAAAGGAGCTATCTAGAAATGGGCAATGACGTACGGAGAGTCTTTATGAGTATGTTGAGAGATTTAAGAGGCTTAAGGGTAGTTGTCCACAACATGGAATACCCGAGGATGATTTAGTGTTATATCTATATGAATGCTTGCTTGATAGGCATAGGAGTGTTATCAATGCCACTAGTGGAGGAGATGTTTTGGATAAAACACCTCAGGAAGCAATGCAAATTTTCTAAGGTTTGGCTAATGTGTCGCAACAATATGGGAAACACCAAGGAGTAAGAGGAGTACATAAGTAGGATAATTTTAGAGATAGTCGCAGCGATGATTTGAATAGGCTTACGAAGATTTTCAACAAGATGGCTATGCAACTAAGCCGATCACAAAACCCTAGACCCTGCAGTGTCTGCGGAGATCATGGATCAGAATGATAAGTGCCCATTGATTCTAGTGGATGTTGCTAATCTCAACGCTATGGATTATGGACCTCACCACAACTTTGGTAACAACTTCTACAATCAGAACTACAATTCAAATTATCAAAGTGGATTCAACGGTAGGGGCCAGTAGCAACAAGTGCCATATCAAGGAAGAGGCCAATATGAGAATCATCAAAGAAACACTCAACAAGAGGAAAAATATGAAACTTTAAGGTTGTTATTGGACAAGATGAGTGTTCAGGAGAAATTGTTGAGACAAATGGCTAAAGAGATTGGAGAATTGAGAGCTAAGGATTCGGGCAAGTTGCCATCCCAAGTGGTAGTCAATCCGAAGGAGAATGTGAGTGCCATAGTCCTTAGAGGAGGTAAAGAAGTGAAAGCACCCACTAAAAGTTTAGAAGAAAGGCCTAAGGAGGTGATTGACGTGGGTGAAGAATGAGAAAATAACTCGGAACCAAGTTACTATAAAGACTGGCGCCCGTCGCCTGATACCCGGCACCCGGCACCCCTGCCAGTGAGTGATCTGAATTTTTACGTCAATCCATCTGCACAGAAACCATCAAAGGAGTGGTCTTATGAGGTTCCAAGACTTGCACCACCCTTTCCTCATGTCTTAAAACTAGATCGTAAGTGGGAGGATGAACAAATTCTATATGATACCTTTGCTCATTGTGAGGTAAATATTCCACTTTTGAATTTAATTAAAATTGTGCCTCGCTATGCTAAGTTTTTAAAAGAATTATGCACTATGAAAACCCTAGTTTTCCTACCTGAATCTAAATTCCAAAACCTAAGCCTTGTGTTTCAATCAAAAGTCTTTCTTTCAATCACCCATCAAACACATCCATCATTACCATCCATCCATCCAAATTTGATTCTTTCCACATCATCACCATCTATACCACAAAAGAAAGACCTTGAAACCAAGTTAGTTCGTCAAATTATCAGTTTGGAAGGAGTTTGGGACATTGAGCTTCGACGTCTTTACTCGGATTCGTACTCTGCATCATGTCTATCGTCAAACCGGCGCCCGCCGCCCCCTGAAGAAAGGGAGATTTTATCATTTTTGTGAAGTTTTGCACGTTCTTCGTTAGTTTTGATTGTCATGTCTATTGTTCCCGATATGGAAAAGTCTGTCTATCTCTCAGAGGAGCAAGAGGATCGCTAGATTAATCTTGGGCAAAGAGGATACCGTTCTATGATATTCTTTGATCCGACAACTTTGCATCATTTGGGTTTGTTCTAGCATGTTTCTCGGCTTCTGGAGGAAGGTGGTTTGGGTGATTTCACTTATTTAGCCGCATTTACCTATCCTGAGTTAGTTAGAGAATTCCTGGCTACCCTGGATTACCGTTCTGATTTGGAGATTCGCTTCTACATGAGGGGTAAGGAGTTCGTGGTGACCAAGGATGTTATTGCACAAGCTTTTGGAGTCACCAAGATGCTTGTGGATGCATGGGGATTTGAATCGGCTGACCCGCCTGCGCACGATACTTGGAAGGAGGCTACTGGTCGATCTTGTGGGTTATGCGGTAATTTTTTCGATTATATGATTACCCACCCTGGTTTGAGGTTATGCTACAGGGTCCTATTCATGTCTTTCTTTGGGATAATTGATCCTGAGCTAGTTACTATGAGAGCCTGGGGTTACACTTATTGTTTGACTCCTGACGCATTCCAAATTCCTGACTGGGTTAAATTTTTTTTGGGGAGTTGCACTGAGATGATTAGGGATACACATGTGATATCTAATCATACGATTGTTTTGGAGGTTTGGTGTCGCTGATTGCTCGACACTTGGGAGTTCGTCTTGATGATTTGCACCCTCTTGATGGTTACTCGGTCTACAATATTGCTGCTTTAAACTGGAGTGGCATTACTTCAGCAGTCCGGCGTTCCAGCAGAGCGGAGTGTTTCAGATGGATGGAAGGAGATCATGGAGAGCATCATCTATACCTTCCTGCAGAGCTACCTTATTGTTTTGGGCTGATTAATTTCAACTTACGCCATAATAGTTTTCCCTTGCCACTAGAGCCACTAGAGGATGATTCTGAGGGACTTGATCTCGAGGAAACCAATTTGGCAGTAGGGGTTGAGCAGAATGAGAATGAAGAAGAGAAGGATGTCATTGCTGATGACGCTGACCCTATTTATGCTACTATAGAGAATCTTGAGCGTCGATTTGCTGATATGGAAACAAGGAATGAAGATAAGCTCATGACTATTTCTGCTAAGATTACTGGTCTTCAGACTGCTGTTGCGCATACCCGATACTCTTAGTCAGCGGTCGGAATCCCAGACCCCATCTTCACATTGATAGGTTAGTTATTAGTTTTCTTCACCCACAATTTTATTTTCATTGTTCTTTGTGTTTATGCATTGAGGACAATGCAACATTTAAGTGTGGGGGGGGGGGGGGGGGAGGGTGGGGGAGTTTTATGTTTATTTGGTTTGTTTATGTTTAGTTTAGTTCATGTTTATTTTATGTTTCATGTTTAATTTTAGAAATTTATTAGTTATTATGACTTTATTTATGTTTAAATTTTATTGTTAAATCATGCATCATGCTTAAGTTTGTTTATTATTAAAAATATAAAAACGAAAAAAAATAGAAATGTCAAAAATGAAAAAAAAAAGAGTTGTTATGCATTGCATACATTTGTGTTATTGAGAATACCCATCTAAGTTTGAGTTTGTCCTATCAATTTTATTCTAGCATGATCTTATATATCCCATGGAGTTTTGGAATGATTTGACCTTGTCTTAAAATTATTTTTATGTGAAATATGATTTGGCATAGGTAATTGAGCATTTGTGATCTAAGTTCTTAGGTATGTTTAATATCCAACAAAACATTGTCCTAGTGAGAATTTTAGCCTTATAAGGGATTACATCTATACCCTTTTGCTTCGTTGTGTGAATTACTTTTCTATGCATTTATCTTTGAGTATTGACATGGTTATCTATTTTCAAGGCCAATTATATACATGATCATTGCTTGATAATTTCAAATGATAAAGGCATTTTTTTTAACCACATTTTATCCATATCTACCTTATGTTATACCTTGCTTTGAAGCCAATTTAAGCTTTAGCCTATTTTATTTGTAAGCTCCACAAAAATTCATTATTTCTAGCCTATGATAAGCTTTACCCTTTCCGGGGAAATGGAGATTTTGAGTGGGTTATGGAAATTCATTTGGAGTTAGGAGAAGAAGCTAAAGTGTGAGATTGTCATCATTTATGGTTTTGGGAAAGATGTAATGTTATGTTGTTATAGTTTCCCTCATATTATGCTATGTTATATTATTTTCGGCTCATTCAAAAAAAATCGAAAAAGAAAAAAAAAAGAAAAGAAAAAATAAGAAAAAAGAAAGAATAAAGAGCCATTTTATTTGTTTTTTGCATGAGGGGTTGGATTTATGTTGGGTTGAGAGTTATTTGAGTTGGGTGTTGTATATGCATATTTGAGCATATTGAGATATATTTTTGAGAGTTATGATTTATTGGTTATATTTTGAGAGTCGTGTTACATCGTGAGCTTGACGTATTATTGAGTTGGTTTGAGTTGTGTTGGGAGTTTCAAGAATCTTATTTTCTTGAAATTAATAGCACCACATGACCAAATACAATTCCTTGCCCTTATGTTTTTACCAAGCCCCATTACAACCCCGCAATTGAGTCTTCTATGAAGATTTCCATTGAGCAAAAGTCCTCTTGATGTTCTTATTTTTGGTTTGATGTATCCGGTGGAGATTTTGTGATATAAATGTCAATATTTGATTCGATGCTTGTATATGGAATTGAGGTGAGTGTATGCTTAAAGCCTAAACACATGAGAGTGAGAGAAACACATATTTCCATTGTCGAGAATTTCAGGTGAAATGCTTTTCTATCTTATTATCAATACATCATTCTCATCATCATATTTACTTTATTTTGTCATCAAGTTGTTAAAAATCATTGCTATTGGTATTAGAAATCATTGTTAGGAAATTATCATTGCAACCATTCTCTCTGTGGGTTCGACTATGGACTTCATCGCTTTATTAATCTATTGGTTTAAGCATTGAGTTAGGATATCATTACTATTTGGGAGAAGCGAAAGCTAACGACGTTCGCCGATCACCAGTTGCTTTGCGAGACTCGCCACACGCAATGTGGTTGGAGACATGATGGTTATTATATATGCGAGTTGATGCATTATAGTTTGTGATTTATATTGAGTTGAGATTGGTAGACTGATTTTGACTCCGGAACCAAGGAAGAGAATATGGGAATAGCCCTTAGAGGTGGATGCCTCCACCTCCCGAGATTGATTGAGTTGAGGAATGATTTGGGGATTTAAAGAGTTTTGAACCGTTTTGAGAAAAGGATTGCTTTTGGAAAGGTTTTAGTCTCAGGGACGAGACTTGTTTTTAGAGGTGGATGAATTTAAAGACCGGAATTTTAAATAAGTATTTAATTGCTAAAATTGGAAAGTTTTGGAAAACCCGTCCTCGAGCGCATTTGTAAAACTGGAAAGTCTTTCGAAATCATCCCGACATGTTTTAAAATATAGGTTGTCGAGCTAAATTCCGCTATTATACTTGGATTTAAAACATGAAGTTTTGTGAGTCGTTTGAAATGGATTTAAACTCGAGTCGGATTTCGGGGTAGGTAGTCGGGACTTAAGGTCGGGCGAGCGAAACCCGTCTCTCCCTCCTCTCTCCCACTCATTCTCTTCTTCCTTCTCACTAGCCCCATAATTGTTTTGTCCTTTTCTCCATTAAACCCCTAAGGTGCCAAGTTGAGCCCTATATAAGGGAAGCACCAATCCCCAAAATTTCAATAATATCTTCATAAAAATCTGAGCCTTACCGAGCATCCAATCTCTCTCTCTTCTCTTCATTTCAAAAATCAAACCCTAAAATCCGAAGTTCCAACTTTTCATCTCTTCAATCCATCTCCTTCACCTTCCACCCTGGTTGCCGTGGCGATTTATAAAAAACTAGAGGAAGGAAGAAGGCACCTCTCACGGCCGCAACCGTGGGTTTCACCGCGGCAAAATCTGACTTTCGCGGCCAGCGAGAGCTTTCTTCTCGCGGGAGCACTGAGATGGCTTTCGCGGTCACGAATGGCCCTTTCGCCACTGCGAAAACCACCATAGAAGCTTTGGCCATGCAGCTCCTTGATCCTTTGGATTGATTTGTTGGTTTTTGGTTTCGATCCTTTTTATTCAGATCTGAGTTTGAGACTGATTTGAGAAAATGAGATTTGGAATATTAATTTAATAATTTAAAAGGGGATTTTGTCGGGATTTGAAAAGTCGAATTGATTGTTTGGAAAATGTTTTGAAAGTCTTTGATTCGAGTGCTGGGATTCTTAAACTTGATTAAATGATGGATATTTGGAAATTGAAATGTTCTTGAGTATTATAGAATTGGCTTATTCAGATGATTTGGCTTTTGAGGTTTTCGTTTTGAGAATGATTTGAAATGGGTTGAAATGATTGGACTTCGGATTGGTTTTGAAGATGGTTTTGCGACTTGGTCCTTGTGTATTTTACTAGTAATCTTGTGCCTTATCGCTTTCGTATTAATATCATAGAATCTTGATTGATTGGGTGGATTGAGTGGATTCTGCTTGTGCTACGCTTTGCTGTTCGGCTTTTCAGGTAAGTTCCTTTATGGACTTACTCAGACTGATCAGATATACCCTCCTACATGTAGTCGTATGATATACTAGGTGTTGCATAAGCATTGAAGTATGCCATGTAGTATCATGCTTAGGTTGCACACTTGTTTGAGCATCTGTTTACTTTATGCGTATGAAAAGAGAATGGCCATCATTTGTGTGTCCTAGAGACATAGGACGGCCCAGTCCCATCAGGATTATCCTCCGTCTAGTCTATGTTCAATCAAGCTTGTGGGCTCGATTCACCATATGAGCATGATGATGAGATCTATTGATGCGCACATATACCACTTGCGATGGCGATGCGCACATATTTTTAGTCCTTTTAGATGTATATTTTGACTTCATATTCCATTCGATTCCTAAATTAAAGGATAAGAATAATGCAAATTTGTGTAGAATGAGCTAATGTGAAAGAAATAGAGTTTGCACAAGTTTTGGTTTAAATGTATAGGAATTGGAGCGGAATCGGAGTCAAAACGAGATCAACTAGAGTGATCGACGTAGACACTAGGTGTCGAGCCAAGACAATGCAAACCTACTGGAAAGCACTTGAGATGACATTAGATTGAGTGAGGAACTCGACATCGAACAACACTAGAGCTCGAGTGAAGTGAAGGCAGCTCTAACAAAAATGAAGCACTCAATATTGAGTGGACATGTCGATATCGAGTAGAAGAGATCCACGGATTGGACGCGGTTTGGGCAATTTCATCATTTATTTTAGATAGGTTATGTCCTAAGGTTACTTTCCTTTTTACCCTAGGATTTTTATTATTTACTTTAATAATGTTTTATCCTATCTATGATAGGATAGAATTTAGAATAGTAGTCTTAGTAGGATTAGGGCTACTTTCCTTGGCTAGCAAGGATTAGTAGGCTCTAAATAAAGCCCTAGGGGGCTGGTTTTTATTCATAATTCAATTCCACATTCCACAACACAACAACAATCAATAGTTAGAGAAGTAGTTTACAATAGAAGAAGCTTTAGGGTTTGGCGTTTGTAAAAGCCGACGTTGGAGCTGTAAGGTTTTAAAGTTTCCTTTCAATGCAAGTTAGTTCTTTTCAAGCAAAGATGTTTTCTTCGATGAAGAGCGAGTAGTTCCCAAAGCTCTTAGGGTTGGGGTGAGCCCGATGTTAGTCATGCATGCTTGAGGTAAGTACTTGATGTTGATATCGTTACGTCTTGATCATCTCCTACGATTTTGTGTTTAGTCTTTATCGCAAGAAAAGGGATTCATGTTAACGACATGGGTTATAAACATAAAATTGCTAGAGACAATTAGGTTTATTTGCAAGAGTATTCCTAATCGTTTTCTTGCTTATCTTATGCATGTTTGGTTAACGTTGTGGTAAACCCTATCCTTAGGAGTTGCCTTTAATATATATATATATATATATATATATATATATATATATATATATATATATATATTCATCTTAAAACATGTTTATTTATGTTCATACTTCTTTACCAATCATATTCTCTTCGGTCGTTCTTTGCCGACGTTACTAACAACCCTGCAGGACCTCTCAATATCGACATCTGCGGTCGATATCAACACACTTACGTCGACGGTCACTGTGTCGACGCCAAACATCTGCTCCTGCATCTGAGCTCGACATCGAGTGACATACTCGATATCGAGTGCCCAAGATTGACCGACAGTCTTCTGAGTCGGTCGACGTAGTTACTAACATATCGAGATCGACCTCTGTGATCGAGATCGACTGCTGCTTTTTCTTTTACAGGTCTTCTACTGCTCCAGGAATTGACAGCCACTGATCGACGTCGAGATCCCATCCCGAGATCGAGTGCCTTCTCGTCGACACATACGTGACTTTCGGACTATCTAGGATCCTGCTGACACGCTTCCTCGTGGATCGATCTGGATTACCTACTACTACAGCGGGGAGTCTTGTATTTATTTGAAAAGGATAAGGATTACTATTGTTTTATATTTATTATATATTTTCAATTCAATTCTCCCTACGTCAAATTTTGGCGCCGTTGCCGGGGAACCTATCAATCGCGCCCTAGTAGTCTATCTCACGTCCTTTTTTAGTGTTGTTTTATAGGTGTATGCGATGCGCTGATCGCTGACCTGAATTTGAAGGAATAGAAGACCCTGAGCGTTATCTCCATCTAAGGTCTAGAGTTCAAAGAATCATGGCCGACCAAGAGACCCAGGCTCAGTAGATCGAGTAACTAAGGAAACAAGTCAAGGACTTCACCGCTAGAGAGGCGGCACAAAGAAAGCGAGGTGATAGGGAGGAGGAAGCAAGAAGGCGATATGAAGCCCAAATCAATGCCCTCCCTCATAATGCAAAGAAATACATGCACCCAGCGCTGTCTGTGCCTGAATCAGCTATTCTAATCCATCCTTCAAACTTTGAAATCAAACCTAGCTTCTTAACTGAAATTTGGAGACATCAGTTTGAGGGAAAACCTAATGATTGCCCTTTAGAGCACATAACGACTTTCCTTGATTTATGCGATACTATTGTTGATGGACAAAGCCTTAAATATGTAAAACTAAAGGCTTTTCGTTGGTCTCTTGCAGGGAAAGCACTTCAATGGTTGGAGAGCCTAGCACCAAGATCACTCCGCACGTGAGATGAAGTCAATGATCATTCTTAAACAAATCTTTCCGCCATCCAAGACGGCGGTGATTCGTCAAAAGATCATGGCTTTCAAGCAAAAGCCTCATGAGACCCTGGTGCAAGTGTGGGAGCGATTTAAGGAGCTTCTGAGGTTCTGCCCTATGCACGGGCAACCACCCTACGTCATCTAGGAGATCATCTACACTGCCTTGGACATAGCAACTAAGGAGAGAATTAACACCTACACCTCCTATGGGTATCTTGAACTCCCACCGCAACATGCTTGGGATACCATAGAGAGGTTAGTGGAATTTGACAATACTTATGGGACTCCTGCGGCCTCCGACTCAAGGCCCGCCCCATCTATGAAACTCTATGAGCCCTCCAAGGAGATCGATCCCGACGTTAAAGATCAATTTATGAAAGATCAACTCAGGAGGTTGCAAAAGCAAGTTAAGTTCCTCTCCGCCAACCAACCCTGCGCCGAATGCGACTCCGAAGGCACACCACCACCGCTTTCCCCCACAAGGAGCAAGTTTGTGTACACCTAAATAAAAAATTAAATTTAAATCTAACACCATCCAAAGGAACATAGATTGAAATGAAGGGGAAAAAAAGCAAATAATTACTTCCGCTCGGATTGATTCTTGCAAATTGGATAATGACTATGACCCTGTCATCCAATACAACATCGATGTAAGGGGCAAACTGATCGACATAGGTATCCCACAAAGTACAGATGACGACATCATTCATACAAATTGGATAGAATGAACGAAATGAATTTATTCATAATATAAATCGTATATTGTATATAAATTGTAATATATTGAAATTGAAAATTTAACAATGAACATTACCTAGTGTCTTGGATATGGATTTCAAGTCTTTTGTGAAGTTTATTGTCATAACTGACGCTACACTCAATAATGTTTCCTATCTTAACCAAGTTATCAATCACATCTAAAAAAACCAAAGCGGGTTAGATCATATTTTATCACAATAAATAAGAAAATATTTTATCACAATAAATAAGAACTTACCAACCAAGCGGGTTAGATCAACATCTTTACTTAAAATGTCATCAAGTTCAACGAATTCAAACCCAAATCGAGAGATTGGAGCTTCGAAAACTTCTTTCAAGATTGTGTTCATGGAGAAGGTCACCTTGTGAGGGTGAGAGCAATGACGATATTGGTCAAGGTACTTGATTAAACCGAAGTTTGATATTGAATAAATTCCATACTCAAACATACAATCAAATTGTTTGATTAGTGATTTCTTAATGTCACGATAACCAAGAGGCTTTCATTGCCTGCCCACACGCCCAGGAAACGTTCATGGACTGCATACACGCCCAGGAAAGGTTGAAGGAGAACCTGCGAGAGATTTCAGATTTGTATATTTAGTGTTTGTAGTGTGCAACAGGAAATTTGTGAAATTAAAAGTGTCCCATGTGAACATTTTTGTGCACGTAAATGCATTTCAGGTGCAATGATGGCGTTTCAAATTGGATAGAATGAACCTGTGAGAGCAGGAAGCCATTGTTGTAACTGATCATTCATTCACTTTTAATATTAATCATGATCAAGCGGATTTAGGAGCAATGTCGAGTTGCAGTTCTGCAAAAAAAAAACAATTGTAAACGTTATAAATAAGAGAAGATTTTTAAACAATTGGAGAAGCAATTGGGGATATATCCTAAATTTCTAGCTTTAAATGTATGGCCGCCACGTGTCCCATTTTGCAAGTGTTTTAGTATTATATTAGATTAGATATAGATTATTCATATTTAAGGAATAACTAGTAAAATTCCCGCGCTATGGTGCGATTTTTAATAAATAAAATTTGAATAATATAACAAATTAATATTATAAAATATTAATAAAAGTTAGGGTAACATGATTAAAGTAGACTTCAAATCTTTAAAAAAATGGTAAAAATGTTTATTATAAAGTTAGGCTTTATCAAAAGGTTTTTTAATTAAGATATTATATACTACGTATTGATATAGATAATAATTATTATTATTACAATAAATATTTTTTAATTAAGATATTATATACTACGTATTGTTATAGATTATAATAATAATTATTATTATTATTATCATTATTATTATTAATATTATTATTATATGTATATAGTAAACATTAGATTTAATTCAATGTTTTGCATTAAACCCAATGGTTAGTAAATGGGTAAAAAAATAAAAGGGAAAAAATATAAATGTATGAAAGAGATTAAGAGAAAAAAGAAAAAGAAATAATAAGAGAAAAATTGTGATTAGTTGAAAAACCTTAAATTAAGGAGGTGTTGACACATCATCAAAAGTCTTCTAAATTAGTATTATATAGAATATAGATAGATATAGATGGTTAGTAAATGGGTAAAAAAATAAAAGGGGAAAAATGTAAATGTATGAAAGAGATTAAGAGAAAAAAGAAAAAGAAATAATAAGAGAAAATTTGTGATTAGTTGAAAAACCTTAAATTAAGGAGGTGTTGACACATCATCAAAAGTCTTCTAAATTAAGGTATTATATATAGATATAGATGGTTAGTAAATGGGTAAAAAAATAAAAGGAAAAAAATGTAAATGTATGAAAGAGATTAAGAGAAAAAAGAAAAAGAAATAATAAGAGAAAATTTGTGATTACTTGAAAAACCTTAAATTAAGGAGGTGTTCACACATCATCAAAAGTCTTCTAAATTAAGGTATTATATAGATGGTTAGTAAATGGGTAAAAAAATAAAAGGGAAAAAATGTAAATGTATGAAAGAGATTAAGAGAAAAAAGAAAAAGAAATAATAAGAGAAAAATTGTGATTAGTTGAAAAACCTTAAATTAAGGAGGTGTTGACACATCATCAAAAGTCTTCTAAATTAGTATTATATAGAATAAAGATAGATATAGATGGTTAGTAAATGGGTAAAAAAATAAAAGGGGAAAAATGTAAATGTATGAAAGAGATTAAGAGAAAAAAGAAAAAGAAATAATAAGAGAAAATTTGTGATTAGTTGAAAAACCTTAAATTAAGGAGGTGTTGACACATCATCAAAAGTCTTCTAAATTAAGGTATTATATATAGATATAGATGGTTAGTAAATGGGTAAAAAAAATAAAAGGGAAAAAATGTAAATGTATGAAAGAGATTAAGAGAAAAAAAGAAAAAGAAATAATAAGAGAAAATTTGTGATTACTTGAAAAACCTTAAAATAAGGAGGTGTTGACACATCATCAAAAGTCTTCTAAATTAAGGTATTATATATAGATGGTTAGTGAATGGGTAAAAAAATAAAAGGGAAAAAATGTAAATTTATGAAAGAGATTAAGAGAAAAAAGAAAAAGAAATAATAAGAGAAAATTTGTGATTAGTTGAAAAACCTTAAATTAAGGAGGTGTTGACACCTCATCAAAAGTCTTCTAAATTAGTATTATATAGAATATAGATAGATATAGATGGTTAGTAAGTGGGTAAAAAAATAAAAGGGGAAAAATGTAAATGTATGAAAGAGATTAAGAGAAAAAAGAAAAAGAAATAATAAGAGAAAATTTGTGATTAGTTGAAAAACCTTAAATTAAGGAGGTGTTGACACATCATCAAAAGTCTTCTAAATTAAGGTATTATATATAGATATAGATGGTTAGTAAATGGGTAAAAAAATAAAAGGGAAAAAATGTAAATGTATGAAAGAGATTAAGAGAAAAAAGAAAAAGAAATAATAAGAGAAAATTTGTGATTACTTGAAAAACCTTAAAATAAGGAGGTGTTGACACATCATCAAAAGTCTTCTAAATTAAGGTATTATATAGATGGTTAGTAAATGGGTAAAAAAATAAAAGGGAAAAAATTTAAATTTATGAAAGAGATTAAGAGAAAATAGAAAAAGAAATAATAAGAGAAAATTTGTGATTAGTTGAAATACCTTAAATTAAGGAGGTGTTGACACATCATCAAAAGTCTTCTAAATTAAGGTATTATATAGATATATAGTAGACATTAGATTTAATTCAATGTTTTGAATTAAACCCAAGGGTTAGTAAATGGGTAAAAAAATAAAAGGGAAAAAATGTAAATGTATGAAAGAGATTAAGAGAAAAAAGAAAAAGAAATAATAAGAAAAAATTTGTGATTAGTTGAAAAACCTTAAATTAAGGAGGTGTTGACACATCATCAAAAGTCTTCTAAATTAGTATTATATAGAATATAGATAGATATAGATGGTTAGTAAATGGGTAAAAAAATAAAAGGGGAAAAATGTAAATGTATGAAAGAGATTAAGAGAAAAAAGAAAAAGAAATAATAAGAGAAAATTTGTGATTAGTTGAAAAACCTTAAATTAAGGAGGTGTTGACATATCATCAAAAGTCTTCAAAATTAAGGTATTATATAGATGGTTAGTAAATGGGTAAAAAAATAAAAGGGAAAAAATGTAAATGTATGAAAGAGATTAAGAGAAAAAAGAAAAAGAAATAATAAGAGAAATTTTGTGATTACTTGAAAAACCTTAAATTAAGGAGGTGTTGACACATCATCAAAAGTCTTCTAAATTAAGGTATTATATAGATGGTTAGTAAATGGGTAAAAAAATAAAAGGGAGAAAATGTAAATGTATGAAAGAGATTAAGAGAAAAAAAAAAAAGAAATAATAAGAGAAAATTTGTGATTAGTTGAAAAACCTTAAATTAAGGAGGTGTTGACACATCATCAAAAGTCTTCTAAATTAGTATTATACAGAATATAGATAGATATAGATGGTTAGTAAATGGGTAAAAAAAATAAAAGGGAAAAAATGTAAATGCATGAAAGAGATTAAGAGAAAAAAGAAAAAGAAATAATAAGAGAAAATTTGTGATTACTTGAAAAACCTTAAAATAAGGAGGTGTTGACACATCATCAAAAGTCTTCTAAATTAAGGTATTATATAGATGGTTAGTAAATGGGTAAAAAAATAAAAGGGAAAAAATGTAAATTTATGAAAGAGATTAAGAGAAAAAAGAAAAAGAAATAATAAGAGAAAATTTGTGATTAGTTGAAAAACCTTAAATTAAGGAGGTGTTGACACATCATCAAAAGTCTTCTAAATTAGTATTATATAGAATATAGATAGATATAGATGGTTAGTAAGTGGGTAAAAAAATAAAAGGGGAAAAATGTAAATGTATGAAAGAGATTAAGAGAAAAAAGAAAAAGAAATAATAAGAGAAAATTTGTGATTAGTTGAAAAACCTTAAATTAAGGAGGTGTTGACACATCATCAAAAGTCTTCTAAATTAAGGTATTATATATAGATATAGATGGTTAGTAAATGGGTAAAAAAATAAAAGGGAAAAAATGTAAATGTATGAAAGAGATTAAGAGAAAAAAGAAAAAGAAATAATAAGAGAAAATTTGTGATTACTTGAAAAACCTTAAAATAAGGAGGTGTTGACACATCATCAAAAGTCTTCTAAATTAAGGTATTATATAGATGGTTAGTAAATGGGTAAAAAAATAAAAGGGAAAAAATGTAAATTTATGAAAGAGATTAAGAGAAAATAGAAAAAGAAATAATAAGAGAAAATTTGTGATTAGTTGAAAAACCTTAAATTAAGGAGGTGTTGACACATCATCAAAAGTCTTCTAAATTAAGGTATTACTAGTACAGTACCCGCACCATGTGCGGTTTTTGTAACGGCCCGGATATAAATATCCGGGATACGTTTCGAAGGTCGGATACCTTCGTTCGGATGTTGCAATTCAGGTACGGGTCGAGGTTTCAAACCTCTAATCAGTCGAAGTTTCATAAATTCAGTTTAAACTAAAGTGAAGTGGAAATATAATTTAGATACAAAAGCCACGGCAAGGCCGGGTCAAAACCAAAACATAACTCTAAAATTGTATGGCCAGATTAACGGGGTTAGACAGATTTCTTTGCAATCGCCGAGGGACTTCCCCACGCCATATAAACAGAGAGCAATCATACCTAAAAACAATGGGTGCGAGTGGGGTCAGACCGAGGCCCCAACACGCTCTGTCCAGCAAGCGAACATACACATACGCTAATAATAAAGATGGTGCAGATGTGGAAATTAAATCACACTAGCATGATCCTAATTTACAATATGCGAGAAATAACTGTAAAGGCGCCCAAAGAATGCCAAGTGGCATGTCCCTCTCCTACCTCTGCACCCCTTTCCGTTAGTGCAGAGACCGGCCGGTTCGATGCTATAGCATATCATATCTCATCATCTCATATCTCATCATCATAACATAAATTAAAATAAATATGCCCGATGGTGCTGGGCTATCATCATGCTCATATCGACTCGATAGACTCAGGGCACCCGATGGGGCTGGGCTACCCTATGACCCTAGCAAAGACTCTAGGACTATCACAGATAACGGCCGTTCTGTTTCATACGCGTAAAGAAATAGAATGCTCAATCACAAGTGCAACCTAGCATGATACTACATGGCATGCTTTAATGCTTATGCAACACCTAGTATGTCATACATTCACAAGCCGGTAATCTCTTTCGAATCTGAGTAAGCCCATAAAGGAACTTACCTGAATAAGCCGAACAGCAGAGAACAAGGCAGAGCAGAATCCAAGAAATGAATCACCGATAGCAAGCAATGTCCAACATATCACAATCACCTAATAACATACAAATGCATAAGTCTATCTAATTCACACAAGGCGCCCCTAACGATCATACATCTCTTCTCATATCTCATTTCAGATTATTCCATCTCATCTCATCATCTCATTTTCAAAACAACCTCTCAAGAACTCAACTTAGAAAATCAACCAACTCTTTTAAAATCGCTTATCCAAATCCCGACATTACACATTTAAACCTTATGGCTCATTTTCCCAAAATCATATATTAGAAATCGTTCCGGCATGTTTCTTATTTCAAAGACATTATATAAATAAACTCCAATATTAAATCATCACTATAATTTCTATGCTCACAAATAATATTCATAAATCAACAATTCACTTTAAAATTCCCAACTTACATATTGAAATTCTCATAAAATGCATCAATCAAATAATCCAATCAATATTAATTTTAAACAATAAACAATATATAAGGATAAATTTCCAGAATATTATAATTATAACCAAATCCCAAAATAATTCTAATATCAAAATAATTTAACACTTAATATTCATAAAGTCTCAAAACAATAACCATAAATATATTTATAACTCCCTATCAATAAATATCACTTTTAAAAACTTTTTAAATATATAAATTAATAATTCAGAACATATAATTATATATAGTCATTTTCCTAAAATCAGAATTATTAAATAAAATAATATGCAAATATATACTAATATAACATATAACATATAACATACATAAACACTACCGAAATTAATAATCACAACCCACACATGTATAACCCACAACCCAGAAGCCCAAAAAAATCTGGAAAAGAGAAGCCCCAACTCGGAGAGCCCATGCCCGAAAGAAGGGGGAAGAACCCGGAAGGTGACCCAACCCAACAACCCAACACTCAAACCCGAATGCCAAGCCCGGACCTGCCCCAAGAATGTTGAAGAGAGGAGGAAATCCGGATGAGGAGATCCGGATCCGGGAGAAGATTAGGCCCAAGCCCATCTCACACACTCGTCTTCAACCTCTCATAGAAGAACAGAGCCCTGCTCGACGACAGAAGAACGGGAGAAGGAAAGAGAGGCCCCCTGCCAGCGGTTTCTCAACCCAACCACCCCCAATCCGACCAACAACCCAAATCGATCACGACCAACAGAAAACGACTCAAACGTAGTCAAGGGAGGAGAGGAAACGGAGCTCACCGAGGATTTGATTTTTCGTCGGAAAATCTTCGTCGGAGGCACGATTGGCTTCAATCGAGCTCGTCGAGAGTGGAGGGGGCTCCGACATGCCGGCCTTGAAAACGCGAACAGGGGAACGAGGTAGAGGTATGATTGTGTCGGCTTCGCTCCTGGGCGTTGTCTTCTGGGCTTCTAGGCGTCGTCTTCCGACGTCGGGAGAAAAGAGGAGGCTGCTGGGAGGTTCTACTCGGGGATGGAGCTGTGGTGGTGCTCTGGCGGCCAATGGAGGAGAAGGTGGCTGCTGAAAGAGGAGGAGGATGGTGATGATGGTTGTTGAAGATATGGAGGAAAGGAGGAAGCTTTTGGGGTTTTGTTTGAGGGAACGGGAAGAGAGAATCAAGAGAGGGGTGAGGGTCTGATGGAATGGGCACACACAATGGGTGTGGCTGCTACAGAAGGCAGTGAAAGGGAGAGGGGACATTGGATGAATGCAGGAGGAGGGACCATTTCATGTGAGGCAGGGTGAGGCAGGGCTGCCGAGAGAGAGAGAGAGGGAGAGAGAGAGAGAGAGAGAAAAGAAAAGAAAAGAAAAGAAAAAGAAAGAAATTAAAATATATGTGGTCCCAACAAGATATTTTGAACCCGATAAAATATCCCGAAACCCGCTCGCCCGAACGAATCCCGACTAAATCGAATTTAATTAAATTTTTAATTCAAGATAATCGAAAATTAAATAAAATTCAATCAATACTCGTAGCTCAATTTAATTTTTTTTTATTAACACTCGGTCTCGATGTCGAAAAATCAAATCCCGTCAAAAATCCTAATTTAAATTGATGCCGGAATGATTTTAAATCGAAACTTGATGCTCGAGGACGGGTTTTTTTATTCCTACTTTTACAAATTGAATAAAATAATAGTATATTTAATTAAAATAATATTAAAATAATATAAAAATATATTCGGCCTTTACATTCATCCACCTCTAAAAACAAGTCTCGTCCCCGAGACTAAAATCATTTTAAAGCAAAGGGAAGAAGTTTGAAATCGGTGAGTCCGAGGACCATGTCCAAGGATCTTGTAATCATCTCGGTTGCATCTTCCGGGATTCTCACAACATCCCGGTCACAGTCGTGACATCTCCAATTGGTCTTGTCAAGTGTATAATAAGCGCCCTTATCACATCCTCGCTTCGACCTTTCGGAAGTATCACAACTCTAAAAGCATTATAGCGTCCGACTAGGTCTTAGCAAGCAATCTATAAGCGCCCCTATACAATGCTTGTATCCACTTCGTGAGACACCATAATGTAAATCCAGTTCGTACAAACCTCAAAGCGTTTTATAAATGGAAAGATTGTCATCCAAATCATTGAAATTCTCAACTCCTTTAAAACCCCAAGTTGGCCATTTTTAAAACCGCTCAAAATCTTCAAATTCAATTTTTTTTTAATCAAGCAACTTTACACCAAAACAAGTCAAATCCTTTCAAATCAAGATTTTGTCAAAACTCTTCCGAAAACCAAAACAGCTTCACACATACCAATCAATCAAATTCCAAGGGTAGGAGGTGGAGTCATCCACCTCTAAGGGCTAATCCCATATTCTCTTCCTAGTTTCCAGAATCGAATCAATCTATCAGTCTCAATTCAAGCAAGATGCATAAGCCATAAGAAATGCATAACTGTATAACCAACCAATCTCCAATCAACACATCATAAGGCAAGTCTCAACATATAACATCGTAGTGCCACAAGGTCACATCACATCTCCAGATCATATCAAAGGTCATAAAAGTATTTCTCATTACAGAATTAATGAACCAAAACCCATTGTCAACACATCAACACATCAAGGTCAGGTTATTAAGATTTAGCAAAAGGAAAAGTCAGTCAATGTGTGAATCACCAAAACGTCAGCATACTCGCAAAACATCATCTCAACTCATACAATGTCATATAACGATCACTTAGCAATCACGCACCATTACCTCATATATATAAGTCAGGTTCATGATCCAAATCAATATTCATCATCTAACATCTCCTGATCATAATATAACATCATGCTCTCACATAGCAACATATCATTATTTCATGATTCATTCAACACATTATAACATGCTTTTAGAACAACATAGGAGGATAGCAATGGGTCATTATATTATGCGTATAGTTGTCACTACCAATTATGATTCAATATTGCATATCAACATGTAATATCAGCCATATCAGGTTCACCACAGTCGCTATCTAACATCATGCCAAGTCATTTTAATAAATCACATAATCAAGAAAGCTTTCACATCATCACCAAGCAAAATAAACGCAAACCCCGCTCGCTCGATTTCAATTCCTACATCAAAACCAGCCTCATCTAGATTCACCAACATCAGTTTAGGTAACATCCTCAAAAGAAGTCCCAATTCATTTCAATACCCTAATCTCGCTCCTCATTCCATCAAGAACTCTCACTAGCAATCCACCTCTAAGAATCCAACTACTATCTCTAACCTCACACTCGAGGCCCTCTCATACTATATCTTCCCTACTCTTAAAAGCCATTTCTTACACTTCCACACTTCCCAAGAGTTCACAAGCATCATGCCCTGCTAACCGCACATTCTCTAGTAAAATTCCTCGACCACCGCCTATCTGACCTATTCCTAACCATACTCTCACCCAAGATTCACCTAGGAGTTCGTCGAAAATCATCAAGCATTACCTCTTAATTCCCGAACCCACTCGGTCCAACCTAAGTCAACACCCCTCTTCTGCAACTTTCCCTTACCACCGTCGATTACTCTAAACATTCAAAACCTTTCTCCACTCTCTGACCACTCAACCAAAAGAGACCTCGCTCACATGTTCAAAGAACAAGCAACCATGGACATTATTGCACATAAGGACTACATCATATCAACTAGCATCATTAAGCATTGCAACAAGTATCAAAAGTCTCAATTTACCGTCATGCTCGAAATTATCACATAACACCATATATGAATAAAGTCAGTTCAAACTAGCAAGTTTCATCATGATCTTAGCTAATAACCGGTTCAGATTCTCAGCATTTGCAGTTTATACTTATAGGCAAGGAATCTAGATCATGCTTAGTAACTCAGAATAGCATCACATTAAGTCATTAAGGCACATTAGGATAATAAGGCACCGAATCATATATATCATCATAGACATCGGATAATCAGGCAATAATCATTACCAAGTCATCACATCAACACGGAATTTTCAACATCAAGTCAGTGCAAATCATCATCAACAAGCTCAGAAAGGGTTAGCAATTCGAATATAGAACGCTCCCGCTTGCAAGTCATATCGTACTCAACAATCGTAATCCTCAAAAGGAGCTCGTTCCGTCGACATTATCGATCCTGAGGCCCGTGGGTTATGGGCCCACGCTTCCGCTGCGCTGCTCTATCACTATTTGTCTTCCCGACCCCTTTTTCCATGCAGTCGCTCATCCAAGGTAACGTGTAGGAGTTTAAGTTAGCGGAGATAGGGGAGTGACAAGAGTGGACGACCCAATGTTCCTTTCGGAGACGGAATAGACCAAAGCTAAAGACGACATGACTAGAGACAAGACTCCGACTTGGGTATAGTAACGATGCCTTTATGGAGTCCATTAGGTTACAACTTGTGACAAACAAGCAGGAATTCATTATGGAGCATATCAATCGCATCAATCCACACTAACATGTACCTATCTCGGGGCAACATTCGTATTCATATCAAAGACATGATCAAGTATTACGCTGATGTTTGTGAAACAAGCTAACATTCTAGTATTCCACGGAAACAGATATGCCAAGTAACTTCAAGCAAGATGGGCGGAACCAACAATGATCATATATAATTCGAAGTCATGCGAAATTTAATGAAGATAACGAGCATCATGTATATGAAAAATGTAGGAACAGGGTATACACATCAACAATTGAGTCCAAATATATCATGGCAATGTATATTATAACAATCAGATGAAGCGTCATACGAGAACACATAAGAGTAGAATAGCAATTATCACATATATGAACAATGTACAAGTTTGGTGTATGCATCATACGAGATCATATAAAGGGCAACATAGTAACTATCTCACAATGATCATATGTTAGGTCAAGCATGGCACGGAATCATATGACGAGATACATCTAGAGAGCATGGGTCCTATATGATACTAGCGATATATAATGTGATACAAGCATAGTCAAGAGTCATTTAGAGGAGTTCAACATAATATTCACGAAACATGAGGCATCATCAAAAGTACAAGAAGGACATCATGGGTGCTAGCTTATAATCATGCTAGGTACGAACCATCATGGAGTACACATATGGTACGATAGCTGTCACATTATAGAACAAGCATGATATGAAATCATTCAGCATGTCATATTGGAAGTCATAAGCTCCACATGATACTAATAGCACACATCGAACATGAGTACCACTAGAGCAATTCAACTAGGTTCATTCCGATATTCATGCGTCATGCAGGTGCAAAATCATGATATAGAGTGGTGTGTGATAAAGCGGGGTGTCAAGTCATAGGCTCATACAAGCACGAGAAGCCATCATATAGTAATAGACATCTTTATCATGTAAGCACGCTAGGTTTAACTATCACGGAAAGCTAGTCAAACATCGAATTCAACATTAAACTCATCAGGACGAGTGAAACATGTTAAGAGAACAGAAAGAGGAACGAGCCACACTATCAGGTACCTAGTTCAAGAGTGAATCAACAATAACGTAGGCAAAATAGAATTTACACAAGTCACAACCAAGGGCCCAACATGTTACTAGTGGTTCAATATAACATATGGTACATACACGCCCTCGACTGGTTAATACGACGGTATGCAAGAGTTCATTCAATCACATCTCAACGACATAGTGGCACGAGAGGAAAACGCAACGAGGTATAGAGCAAGTCTAAGCAACATGGCTAGAATATGAGGACAGGAGTTCAAACTGATGTATACTAGGATAGAACATGTATTTATCAAGACTCGTTCACACTAACATATTCTTACTTAGCACAATTAACGCATAGCAATCACTAGAATAATCAACAACAATTAATCACATAATAGGTGGGCATGCTATAGATTCTTGTCACATAATGAATGAGAAGCATCGAGGCATCATCGGCTAGCATGCTAAAGAGTACATCTTATGAGGCATTCATATAAAGAAGAGTCGATCACACTATCATGAACCTATTCATGGGAGCACATCAATTGTACAACTTCCTAGCATATGACGTCTATAATCGTGCCCTAGTATGACAATGTAATATACTAAACAGATCGTGTCGGAATGATATGGACATAACATTGTAGTTCGAACCTATACAATGGTCATCATGAGCATCAAAGTACATAAGCACAAATTCACACTAAGGATCAATTGTAGGTCAAGGAGTAGTGCATATAGAATCACACAATCATGAACAGGGCAATCAAGATAACCCGATAGAAGTCCATAAGGCAACATTGACTCTTCCCAACTAACTCATTACCCATCTTTCCCGTGGGACTTGGATACGAATTTTCCGTGACAAGAGGACACTGATGGATCGTCATAAGAATTGTTACGACAGCCTCGTAAACATCTCACTCTCTCACTCGAAACTTGATGCTCGAGGACGGGTTTTTTTATTCCTACTTTTACAAATTGAATAAAATAATAGTATATTTAATTAAAATAATATTAAAATAATATAAAAATATATTCGGCCTTTACAGTTTTTGTAACGGCCCGGATATAAATATCCGGGATACGTTTCGAAGGTCGGATACCTTCGTTCGGATGTTGCAATTCAGGTACGGGTCGAGGTTTCAAACCTCTAATCAGTCGAAGTTTCATAAATTCAATTTAAACGAAAGTGAAGTGGAAATATAATTTAGATACAAAAGCCACGGCAAGGCCGGGTCAAACCAAAACATAATTCTAAAATCGGGTGGCCAGATTAGCGGGGTTAGACAGATTTCTTTGCAATCGCCGAGGGACTTTCCCACGCCATATAAACAGAGAGCAATCATACCTAAAAACAATGGGTGCGAGTGGGGTCAGACCGAGGCCCTAACACGCTCTGTCCAGCAAGCGAACATACACATACGCTAATAATAAGGATGATGCAGATGCGGAAATTAAATCACACTAGCATGATCCTAATTTACAATATGCGAGAAATAACTGTAAAGGCGCCCAAAGAATGCCAAGTGGCATGTCCCTCTCCTACCTCTGCACCCCTTTCCGTTAGTGCAGAGACCGGCCGGTTCGATGCTATAGCATATCATATCTCATCATCATATCTCATCGTCATAACATAAATTAAAATAAATAAATCATGCCCGATGGTGCTGGGCTATCATCATGCTCATATCGACTCGATAGACTCAGGGCACCCGATGGGGCTGGGCTACCCTATGACCCTAGCAAAGACTCTAGGACTATCACAGATACGGCCGTTCTGTTTCATACGCGTAAAGAAATAGAATGCTCAATCATAATGCAACCTAGCAGGATACTACATGGCATGCTTTAATGCTTATGCAACACCTAGTATGTCATACATTCACAAGCCGGTAATCTCTTTCGAATCTGAGTATGCCCATAAAGGAACTTACCTGAATAAGCCGAACAGCAGAGAACAAGGCAGAGCAGAATCCAAGAAATGAATCACCGATAGCAAGCAACGTCCAACATTCACAAACACCTAATAACATATAAATGCATAAGTCTACCTATTTCACACAAGGCACCCCTAACTATCATACATATCTCGTCTCATATCCCATTTCAGATTATTCCATCTCATTTCATCATCTCATTTTCGAAACGACCTCTCAAGGAACTCAACTTAGAAAATCAAACAACTCTTTTAAAATCGCTTATCTAAATCCCGACATTAAACATTTAAACCTTAAGGCCCATTTTCCCAAAATCATGTTATAAAATAATTCCGAAATGTTTCTTATTTCAAAACATTATATAATAATTCTCATCACTAAATCATCAAAATAATTCTAAGCTCCCAAATAATACATATAAATCAAAACCAACAATTTACTTTAAAATCCTAGCTCACATAGTTAAATCTTCTTAAAATGCATCAATTAAATAATCCAATTAATATTATTTTAAAACAATAAACAATATAAGATGATAAATTTCCAGAATATTATAATTATAACCAAATCCCAAAGTAATAATAATATCAAAATAATTTAACACTTACTATTCATAAAATTTCAAACAATACCCATAATATATAACCTAAAATCAAATAATATCACTTTTAAACCTTTTAAATATATTAAAATTCCAGAATATTATATATATATATCTATTTCCCAATATCCAAAAATAAAAATAAATATAATAACATAACACAATATTACAATTTAATACATAACATATATGTGTGTGTATACTACCGAAATAAAAACAAATAAAACACAAATCACACCAGCCCACCCTTAACCTCAACCAGAAGCCCAAGACCCGAATCCTTAGCCCAAAACCCAAGCCCAGACCCGCTAGCCCCCACCCGGATCCCCTTGGATTTAAGTTAATGAACCGGAAATAAAGTGAACCGGCTAAGGGAAATAAGAAAAGAAAAGGGGAAACCGGTCTGAGGGAACCCGTCTCCCTCCCCCGCTTCCCTCAAAACAGAGCATGAATCAAGACGTCGGAGGAAGAAGAGGAAACCCAGGGACCTCCGGCGACCATCCTTTCCGACCCCAAACTCATTCCAACAGACCGAGCCACTAACCCGACCGCCATAGACCCGGAAGGAAGTAAACGCAAGCAGAGGAGAGGGAGGAAGACGAGACTCACCGAGGAGGTCGAAGGTTCGTCGGAGATGAGATTCGTCGGGGTTGAATCGAGCTTCGTCGGTGGCGGAATCGAGTTGCTCCTGGACTGGGATGAAAGGAGAGGTCAAAGGTGAGATTTCACCGAGTTTGAAAGCGAAATGAAGTGAAGGAGCCTCACCATTGGATTCGAGAAACAGAGGAAATGGGGTCGAAGGGGGGGCGGCTCCGAGATTGGACGGCGCTGCAGCTCCGGGGCTCGGCGTCGGCTGCTCCAGGGGGTGTCATCGGTGGTTCCAGGGCTCCTGGGCTGCTCAGCTTGGTGAATGAAACAAGGGCTCGAAGGTGGGGCTGTTGGGTACTTTGTCAGCTCGCAAACGCGATGGTGGAGGCGCGGGGCTGAGGTGGTGTGTGGAGGGGTCTGAAACCAGAAAAGAGGGAGAGAGGGAGGAGAGGTTGGTGAGCAATTGTGGTGTTTGGGATTCAGAATTAAGAAGGAGGGGTGGGAGGCAGGGGTGTACAGGAGGTGGGAAGAATACAAAGAAGAGGGGGGGACCATGACAGTGCAACAGGAACCGGAGAGAGAGAGAGAGAGAGAGAGAGAGAGAGAGAGAGAGAAAAGAAAAAAAAAGAAAAGAAATGTGTATATATGTGGTCCCATCAAGATATTTTGAATACCCGACAATATCTCGAAACCCGCTCGCCCGATCGAATCCCGACTAAAACAATTTTAATTAAATTTTAATTTACTAATCTCAATATAACGGAAGTAAATAAATTTCAATCAAACTCGGAGCTTAAATAAATTTTATTTAACACCCGGAACTCAAAAGCGGAAGTCAAATCCCGTCAAAATCGAAAATTCAAATGATGCCGGAAGGATTTTTAAAATCGAAACTTGATGCTCGAGGACGGGTTTTTATTCCACTTATACAAATTGAATAAAATAATAGTATATTTAATTAAAATAATATTAAAATAATGTAAAATATATTCGGCCTTTACAGTTTTTTCAAATATATTTTTGTAAAATATCACATAACTTCTAACATAACTCTTTGATCTAAAGTGTGTAAATGACAATGAATATAACTATTAGAATGATATTTTGTTTTTGTAACGTGGGGGATTCCGAGGTTGTCCGCTAATCCCTCATGGGCCTGAGCCCTAACCTGCACAAAGGATACAGACCGGTTAGCCAGACAGCAAGCCACCAGACAGGCTCACCCGAACCAATGAAGGCTTGAGCAACCACTAATTACACAAAGTGTGTATGGAGTGGGATTTGAACCATTGACTTCTTGCAAGGGCCACCTCTTACCACTAAGCAAGATCGAGATCATTGGTTAACTATTCGAATGATATGGCATTTTAATTTTATAATATGTATTGTCTCATTATACACTCTTTTTTACTCAACAATGAAACAGAGGCAATAAAGTTTTAGTTCCTCGTTAAAAATTAATAAAAAAATTAATATTTTATATAGTTTTTAACGTAATAAAAAAGCGTATGCGATTTTAAAAAGCTACATATTTACAAATGGAGGGAGTATAAAATTAAGGGTAAAGTAAACTCTTATCTGATTTAGTTAACCAAAATATATAGCATAGTTGTTAGCATTGGCTCAAAATATTTGATTATGTATAAATTATTTTTAGATTAAATATCCTAATTGAAATAAGAAAACAATCGTAAAGATTGGATAATGAATAAGGATTTGTATTAAAAATGTTTAGTTTAATAAGGAAAATAGAAGAGTTGGATAATTATTAGAGATTTGTAAAATTTTGGATAATTAATACAGATTTGAAATAATTGATTACTTAAGTAAATAAAATAAAATCCTTTTTTAATTAAATAAAATTAAAAAAAAAACAAAAAATAATAAAATCCAAAAAATTCACAAAATTACACATCAATATGATGGAAGTAGGAATTACCACATAGGAACGAAAATTATGGATAAGGCGACACGTGACCAGTTTGCCCCTTCTTTAGTGTACACCTAAATTATTCTTTATTGATACATAAAGGTTACTAATAAATTTATAAAATTATAAATGTACACTTTATAAAAACTTTTAAATATATTTAACATCACATATAAGTATATAACCCAAGAATCCATCTCTAACGATTTAGACCTTTGGTCGTCATGTGGTGTTTTTAACGTACGGTTATCGTGTGTTATCTTAAAAAGTTAGTTTAGTATTCACATCTTAGTGCGGGGTATTGATATAAAAATTGGTTTTATATACATGTAGCACACTATTTATAATACAAAATTTGAAGTATTAATTTTTCAGTTAAAATATAAGTATGAATTAATGGATAATAATTTTAAATTATCTCAACCTAAATTTTAAAACTAATATAATACACGTAGAAAATAATTTAATTTAAAAAAATATCCAAATTTTATAAATAATATTGTATTTTAATTTTTTTTCTTAATCAATAAATTAGATTAGAAAAGATAGATAAATATTTTAACGGAAACAAAGTATTTTAAAATTACGAAGGAATGGTTCCAAAAAAAACACTTGAATCACATATGACGGGATTGTTGCTCGAGTTGTCATCTAGGTCATCCTTTTTCTTTCTCACTATCACCATTTTGTGTTCTCTATACTTTTATGAGACTCATCAGATCGACTTATCTATCAAGATGAGAACACACTATAGGGTTGATCAATTATTAAGGTGACAATAGCTTCATATATAAAGACATGATTGAGAATGTAAACCTTATTGTGCCAAAACCACAATTTTTTTTAAAAAATAAATATTTAACCACCATTTATTGAAAATAAAATTAAAATCAGTGTACAATATTGTATCAAATCATAACCAATAAATAAGAAGATTCTATCTAGCAAAAAAGAGTTTTTTTTATTAACAACAATTTTTATGATATAAATTGATAACTAATTATTGATTAAATAATTGTTTAGTTTTAATTTTTTTGATTAATTTGTTCTTGTCTACTTAAGATTAGGGAAAATTGGTTTGGAAAACAAACAAAAAAATCTCAATTTAACAACTCCTAATATTTTGCTCCTAGGTCGATCTGCTAAAACAAAATACTTATAACAGTGACACGTACATAAGGCTTAGAAATATAAAAGAGAACACATTCCTTCTTCGAATATGCAAAAATTTTTAAAAAAAGTTAATAAAATTAGTCAAAGCATGGAAAAAGAGTGAAATATGGCCAAAGAGATAAAAATCACACCATAGGGGTAAATTGAGCTAAATAAAAAATCTAAAAATAGAGTTTGCAACGTGTCAAAAGATAAGCTCAATCAATCGTTTTTTTTATTAAAGATGCACATGAGCGTATTTGATCTTGGTCATACAATTTAGTATTAGCAAGACTATTTTAATGAAAATTATTATATTGATTTGTTATATGATTAATATGTTGACAACAACAACAATTATAATAAAATAAAAATAATAATAACTACACAACCATGTAAATTGGCAAAATAAAAAATTTGTAAAAAAAAGACGATAAAGGTTTTTACAAATTTGTATTTCGAAATGATCGTAACAACTATTCAATTTCTCAAATAAATATTTTGGATAAATAATTAATTAATTTAATTAGTAAAAATTAATTAATTATAAAGGTGGGACCATGATTCATAAGTGTAACGGCCCAAATATAAATATTCGGGTTACGTTTCGAAGGATTGAATACCTTCGTTCGGATCTTGCAATTCGAGTACGGGTTGAGTTTCAAAATATAAAGAAAGGAAATTGGCAGTACAACTTGCCTCGGCGAAGCCGGGTCAAAACCAATATAAACGAGTATAAAACCTTTAAAGTGTCGAGTATGGTGGTAAGTCGGTCTCTCGGTTAGTTGAACGCCCCAGATGAAACCCTCGTCATAGAAGCACGGAACAAGCAAAGATAAACACCTGAAACTATACCACGAGTCAAGGTCGAGCCACTCATGCGGGCCCTGAAGACCTCGCTGAGGACATATAATATGCCTATACCTAGATAAAGGATGCTCTAATGCAGTGCGGAAATATTAAACACACAAGCATGCTAACAGTTTATATATATGCAGAAATCGATTAAATGGGATCCCGCACAGAATGCCAAGTGGCATGTCCCTCTCCTACTCCCGCACCCATGCTCGTTAGTGCAGGAACCGACCGCGTTTTATACTCCCGCACCCGTGCTCGTTAGTGCGGGAACCGGTCGCGTTCAATATCATAACATCATCAATCGTATCAATAGTCATGCTCGTCAATTTAACAATCTGACTCGATGAGGACTAAGCCCGATGGGACTAGACCGTCCTATGACCCTAGCAAATGACTCTAGGACTCACAATTTAACGGCCGTTCTACCATACGCAAAGAGAATACGGATGCTCGATTAATTGTGCAACCTAAGCATGATACTACATGATTATGCAGGATGCAACACCTACACACTATATGACACATCAGGCATGAGGTTCTAACTTGAGTAAGCCCCGGAGGACTTACCTGGAGGCGCCGAACAGCAAAGTAAGCACGAGTAAGCTAATCACGTCACGGATCACCTAATAATTTAATAAGCAAAGATTATAAGTCTAAGTACAAAAGGACCCATTTACCGCTACACGGAACTAAGTAAAGCTAAAAGAAACTCATTTATCATCATCAAGCCATATCATCGCATAGTCTCGTCTCATCTCATATTCCATCATATATTCTCTCATCCTCGTTATCATCATCACTATCATTATCACTTCCACTTATCTCAATCATCTTATATCATCATATTTCATCTCATCAATTTCTATAATTCGATTCAAGATTCTACCATGTTCAATAATGCTTCAATTCACATATATTCATATTCATGTCATAACTCATATAATTTACAAGTAAGGTTCATTAGTCAATTCATCAAGTCAACTTAAGTAAATTGGTTCCAAAGTTTCTCAAGAAATTAAATATCAAAGAATTCAATTCAATAGTTAACAATTTATTCTGAGTTAGTACTTAGCCAATTTCGATATTAAATATTCAAATCCCCTTTTAAATCCATTTCAACAAGTCCGGTTATTAAAACGATTCCGGCATTTAGAAATCTTCATAAACAACCCAACAACTCAAATCACCCATTTTAAAGATCAAAACTTAGCAATTAGATTATTCACACAAATCATTTTCAATAATCAGTTTAAATTAGGTAATTAAATCAGAGAAAAGATAATTAAATACTTAGCAATAGAAAGAAGCACAATCCATGAAATATTTAAATAACCCTGACACATTAAAAATAATATAATTAATCAAATAACTAAATAATACTTAGAATTCAGATTTTTAATAGCTTACAATAATAATTTAATACTCAAAATATTTCACTTTTACTACATCCCAAATAATTCTACTTCTCAAAAAACTTCAATATATAAACTATTTATAGAAAACATTAATTATATCAAAACTCAGAATAATAATAATAATAATAATAATAATAATGATAATAATAATAATAATGATAATAATAATGATAATAGTAATAATAATCAAATCAACAATTTATATACTAGCTATATATCTCATAATGTATAATAAATACCAAAACAGATTTTCCAACCAAAAGAAAAGGCCCAAATTTCTAGCCCAAAACCCGTATCCATATCCGGCCCAAACCCAAATCCGGATCCCCTTACCCCTCACCCTGAACCGAGCCAAAAAAATGAAAAGAAAGGTGAACCGAACCAGGGAAATAAGAAAGAAAAGGAGGCCGGTCCAGCTCCATGAACCCGTCTCCCCCAATCCGCCCCTGTTCAGTGTTCACAGTTGAACAGAAGAAAAGGAGGGGAAGGTAAGGCTCGTCGGGGACCTCTCACTTGCTCCGACCAATCTCAACTGATCGGCCCCCACTTCCCGACCACAACCAACAACAAAGAACACCAGCGAGAGCAAGGCGGAAGGAAGAAAAGAGATCTCACCGAGGTTGGAAGTTCTCGCCGGAAAACTCAGAGTGGCTCGATTGGTGCTCAGTCTACCTCGTCGGAGTTGGTTCTGCATCAGAGATGGCCTAGGGAGGATGAAGGAGGATTAAAGGTTTGCCTTTGGGGAGTTTTGAGTTGAAAGCAAAAATAAAAAGTGAAAACCGACCTTACTCGTGAGACAGGGGAGATGGGGCGCTCGAGCAGCTCCTGGGCTGTTCTTCGGCATCGGGGGAGATGGTAGAGGGGACGCCATTGCTGCTCAGCCTTGCTTCGACAAAAGAACAGAAGGTGGGGGAAAGGAGCTTAAGCTTGGCTTCAAATGGAGGAGGATAATAGATGGAGATGGAGGTGGTGCTGCTGGGGTAAGGAGGAAGGTTGTTGGTGGTGTGATCGACGACGAAAACGAAGGTGGTGATGATGTGGTGGTGGCGCTGCTGGAGATCGAAGGAGAGCAGCAGGAGGGATGAATTAAGGAGAGGAGTGGGGGCTTGTGTGATCAATTGTGTTTGGGTGTGGAGATGGGTTTAGTCTTTAGGGCTGCAAATAGGGAGATTAGAGGGGAATGAGTGCTATTGCTGAAATAGGGAGTAGGATGGGGGCTGGTTCAGTTGCAGGGGATGGATGAAGGGAGTAGGTGGAAGGGTGGAGTGTATAATTGTATAAATATTAGAAATAAACACCCGAAAATAAACTATGAAACCCGCTTTCCGATCTCAACCCGACATGATTAAAATAAATTTAAAATAAATATTCGAATTCGAATTAAATAACGGAACCCGAAAATATTTTCAAGTCTCGGAAAATAAAGCGGAATTATCTCGTTTCCAAATTGAATAACAAGCTTATGCCGGGATTTATTTAAAATAATTCAAATAAATCGTTTGCTTGAGGACGGAAATATTTCAAATATTTTTAGAGTCTTAAAAATCTAAATAAATTTTAAATCGGAATGTAATCTATAATTATAAAGATAATATTTAAAAAATCTCGATCTTTACATCATCCACCTCTAAAAACAAGTCTCGTCCTCGAGACTAAAATCTCTTTAAAACAACAAAGCCTCTCGAAATTCAAGTCAGTTCTTCCCATGTTAGTCAATCAGGTTTCACGAAATCAAGAGGTGGCAACATCCACCTCTAAGAGCTAATCTCATATTTGCTTCCTAGGTTCATTTCTCAGAGTCTGTTTCAATTTATCAAGCTCAAGATATCATCAAAATCAACGTTTGCCGTCTCAGAATATCATGTACCAACATACCAAAGTCAGTCCATCAAGATTTATCATGCCATTAATCACAACAAGAATAACAATCTACCCGATCATAACTGACATAACCAATCATAATCTATCGGAATATTAACAAAGCAGAATTCGCCATAACTGGGATGTCGTTTTATCAAAAGGGTAACGTATCAACACATCAAATCTCACCTTCAGCAGATCATAAAATCAGGGAAATATGTATATTGTTACTAATCAGAACGGGACACAACCATCATACTCAATTCAGGTTAAAATATCTAAATACAACCATATCTCGCTTCTCTTAAACCAGAACCCATGGATGCTCTCTTCAATTCTATGCATACAAGCCCAATGATCAAACCTATCCCAAATTATCCAACACATTCCTCAAGCTCAGGTCAACAAGTCTGCTAAGAATCAATTCACTTAAGATATCAAGCTCATAATCCCGACTTCCTACCTAACCAATCAAAGCCCATATATCTGAACTCCTAACTCTCTCTAAGTAATCATGGACCAAGCCCAATATCCCAAACTCTCTTCAAAACCTCTATCAAGTGTCTGATCAATCCAAGCGTTTCTTACCTAGTTCACTCGTTCCTCCTATGTCCTTAAGAATCCATCTGATCATTACCTTTACAAGAGAACTGCCAAATTGCTTCCAAACCATGATACCACTTCTCATACCATTAAGCACACTCACTGCTAATCCACCTCTATAAAACCAACTCATATTCCTATCCTTAGGCAAAAGCATTTATGCATCCTATATCCTCAATATGACGCGAATCAAGGTTAATTCTTAAGCCACCTATGCATCCTAAAAACCATAACCACTTTACTCAGCTAAGTCAGAAAGTCCTAACAATACTCAATCACCCGCACTCATCATATTCTAAGTCAGAGAGCCAACTAGAGACAATCCTGAAATCATAATTTCATCAAATTTCTCCTCAACTGTACCTATTCCTAAGCGGTCGAACGCACAAGTGTTACCCAAGCAACTCAGCAGCATATCTCAAAACTGAATCACATTTTCTCATTTCTCAAAGGTAATAACATTTCCACTTATTCTTACCATTAATTCACCGCTTAAAAATTTCCACTATTTTCCAAAAGAAATCACAATCCCACAAGATGTCTTACCCTAGTTCCTAATTGCTATATACTCCTAACTCGCCTTAGACTACAGTCTTCAAATGAAGACACCTCATCTCTTAATGCCCTTTATTAACAATCATCTGCTTAGAGAATCTTTATGTTATCCTTATCCAATCTTACCCAAGACATCATCATTGTATTGAATTTGCCACAATCCCTCAACTATTAGCATTCTCGACGTCCTCCACCTGGACTAGTCCCCATATTCGTCAGTCAGAATCTTCCTATCTCTAAACCCAATCAATCAAACTCATGATCACCCTTAATGATACCTTTTTCACTATCCACCTCAAATCTCATTTTTCTTTTTCTAGCACTTCAATATTCAAAACACTGTCACGCATACCAATTATGATTTCTTCCTATTCTAAAAACATCCAATCTCGCCTCTAGCATTCTTCTAATTATAATTCTAGCAAGCATCCTCAAAATTCACACGAGCAATTCCCAAATACAGATCTCACATTCTACAACCTAACCCCCAAGATCTAATAATCCTCGACCGCCCTAGCCATTCAAACCTTAACGATATCCATAATTCATTCCTTTACCAAAGTCGTCCCTACTCACAGTACGTATGACCCGAGTCCCAAGGTCTACAACTCTCAAACAACACCAGTCACTCAACCCTTATCGCCATCCAAAACTTGTTCCTCAACAACATCGTTTTCCATTCATAGCACAAATAGCCTACCTAAAATCACATCATCCCTACAAAAATCCTCAACAACTCACGTCTAGTTCACCCACATCTCCCTTATTTGTACCTAATGAATTTGCCCTATCCTTCATCCAAAATTACTCACCTATAATACAATCTTATTTCCGCAATCTTGCCGTTATAATCCTATGCCCCACCTAAGGCCCACCTAGAAGGCTCATCTGAAAAACCCTAATCATCGTTTCCTACACGCCCTATAAACCCTACCACCTTCTCCTAACCCAATGCCTCGCTTCTAAGACTCTACCTTACACCATCCTCGATCAAAACCTAAGCCTTATAGTTCTTCTATCACTCTCTAGACTATTCTACCAAAGGAACCTTAACCCACACAAATAAGAAAGAAGTCAAAAGAGGAGAAAAGGAAAGGGAGAAAGGGAAATAAAGGAAAACGAAGTCGTCAAACATGCACACTAAGTCAACAACTCACTAAAAACAGTATCCCATACCTCGTATGTTGAGGCAATCAGGCCATACTTACCACTAACTCAAATATCAACATAACAAAACATCTACACATCAGAATCATATCACATCTAGGCTTATCACACACAATCCCCATTCTCAATCATCACAAAGAAGGTTAGTAGCTCGAATGGGGGAACGCCCCCCTTCATAAGGCATATCTATGAATCCACTGCATGCTCATCCTCTAAGGCTGCGGACGACATCAGTTCTGAGACTTGTGGGTTATGAGCTCACCATGCTTCCGCTGCGCTGCTCTAGTGCTACCCGGCTGGTTGTTCTTTTCCTCATGTCGTCATTCATTCCAAAAAGATAACACAGAGGTTCTAAGTTAACCGAGATAGGGGAGAGACAAAAGAGGACAACTCGGATTCCCTACGGAGTCAAATACGGACCGAGACTGAGGATAACAAGACTGAAGACGAGGTCCCAACCCGAGAATGGCAATGAGATAGGGACATATGTTCGAATCAACGATTATCTGAATAGGACATGCATTTAAGATAATGTAATATCAGGTCATGTAATCCCATGTGGAGCTACAATGATAACCAAAAAGAAATCTCCAAAGGCAACATCAACTCACTGACTCAAGAGCTCATTTCCCGTGGAATGCTTGTACGACTCATTTGGGAAAGGGAAGAGAGCACTCAACTGTTTCCCGAAGAAGGATGGTCAAGCTCTGGATAAGGTCTTATGACAAAAGACACCTATGAACCTTTACAAAAATGGAAAAAGGGTGGCTCTCCAAACGACATGTTCTAAAGACTCAAAATCATGTCGAGAATCTTAGATCGTTTGAAGTTGATATCCGAGTACATGAATTAACTCGTGGCATGACCTATGGTGTCAAGTACCATACTCCATCACACACTTAAGTAATCAATGCACCCGAACAGAAATACCGAATATGATTAGATTCCCAACCCAATTCCCCTTGGAAGACGCTAATATCACAGAGAGAAGACTCGATAGGAACATCTATGGAAGAAAATAAAAGGAAGGGAAGAAAAAGAAAAGAATAGCAAAGGAGAGAAAAGAAATGAAAGGAAAAGGAAGGCGAAGAAGGAAAAGGAAAGAATCGATAAGACATCATTTAGAGGCATGAGAGATGAGGAAAATGGAATGAAAGAAATACACTCTTTGACAATTGTCAACCCTAGAATTCTGTTGAACAGAAGGCGAAATGGAACGGAAATGACACAGACAGTTGAATAATGGAAAAGATTGCTCCACAAGAACTAAGATCCCAACTATAGACTAAGGAAGGGCTCCTCCGCTATCCCATTTGCATAGAAGTTCAATTAATAGTAAACATAGGTTAAACAGATTAACAGAATTCTTGCTAAAGGAAGACAATACATAGCACAGAATCAATCAACAATATTAATCTGATCCCCTTCGAGGAGGATCGCCCTCAGGCTCAATTTATATAAAATCACAGAATCTATCTAAAAGCTGCCCTTCGAGGGGCAACTGACCGGAGGGGCAACTATCCTCTCAGCCTCTATATTCTAACCCCGCTACCCCAATCACCACGGTGCAAACTCCTTGAATTCTTCTAGGCTCTCTGTAGAGTATAAAGCTAAGTTTTGCCTACCTTTTCCCAAGTCTACATCCAATAGGGATGGTCTATCGCCTTTCTACCCACTCGGTTTCCCTTTTTCCGATTTTCCTTACTTTGAGTCAAGTTTATTAAGATATGTTCATTAATTTAGTCATATTAAATTCATTTTGCCCTTTAAAACTCCCTTAAATCCTTTAAAAACATTGGGCGATTATCAAAATCATACTTCAACCCATTTGTACTCGAATCGCGCAACCCAAGCTCTGATACCACCTTTGTAACGGCCCAAATATAAATATTCGGGTTACGTTTCGAAGGATTGAATACCTTCGTTCGGATCTTGCAATTCGAGTACGGGTTGAGTTTCAAAATATAAAGAAAGGAAATTGGCAGTACAACTTGCCTCGGCGAAGCCGGGTCAAAACCAATATAAACGAGTATAAAACCTTTAAAGTGTCGAGTATGGTGGTAAGTCGGTCTCTCGGTTAGTTGAACGCCCCAGATGAAACCCTCGTCATAGAAGCACGGAACAAGCAAAGATAAACACCTGAAACTATACCACGAGTCAAGGTCGAGCCACTCATGCGGGCCCTGAAGACCTCGCTGAGGACATATAATATGCCTATACCTAGATAAAGGATGCTCTAATGCAGTGCGGAAATATTAAACACACAAGCATGCTAACAGTTTATATATATGCAGAAAGCGATTAAATGGGATCCCGCACAGAATGCCAAGTGGCATGTCCCTCTCCTACTCCTGCACCCATGCTCGTTAGTGCAGGAACCGACCGCGTTTTATACTCCCGCACCCGTGCTCGTTAGTGCGGGAACCGGTCGCGTTCAATATCATAACATCATCAATCGTATCAATAGTCATGCTCGTCAATTTAACAATCTGACTCGATGAGGACTAAGCCCGATGGGACTGGACCGTCCTATGACCCTAGTAAATGACTCTAGGACTCACAATTTAACGACCGTTCTACCATACGCAAAGAGAATACGGATGCTCGATTAATTGTGCAACCTAAGCATGATACTACATGATTATGCAGGATGCAACACCTACACACTATATGACACATCAGGCATGAGGTTCTAACTTGAGTAAGCCCCGGAGGACTTACCTGGAGGCGCCGAACAGCAAAGTAAGCACGAGTAAGCTAATCACGTCACGGATCACCTAATAATTTAATAAGCAAAGATTATAAGTCTAAGTACAAAAGGACCCATTTACCGCTACACGGAACTAAGTAAAGCTAAAAGAAACTCATTTATCATCATCAAGCCATATCATCGCATAGTCTCGTCTCATCTCATATTCCATCATATATTCTCTTATCCTCGTTATCATCATCACTATCATTATCACTTCCACTTATCTCAATCATCTTATATCATCATATTTCATCTCATCAATTTCTATAATTCGATTCAAGATTCTACCATGTTCAATAATGCTTCAATTCACATATATTCATATTCATGTCATAACTCATATAATTTACAAGTAAGGTTCATTAGTCAATTCATCAAGTCAACTTAAGTAAATTGGTTCCAAAGTTTCTCAAGAAATTAAATATCAAAGAATTCAATTCAATAGTTAACAATTTATTCTGAGTTAGTACTTAGCCAATTTCGATATTAAATATTCAAATCCCCTTTTAAATCCATTTCAACAAGTCCGGTTATTAAAACGATTCCGGCATTTAGAAATCTTCATAAACAACCCAACAACTCAAATCACCCATTTTAAAGATCAAAACTTAGCAATTAGATTATTCACACAAATCATTTTCAATAATCAGTTTAAATTAGGTAATTAAATCAGAGAAAAGATAATTAAATACTTAGCAATAGAAAGAAGCACAATCCATGAAATATTTAAATAACCCTCACACATTAAAAATAATATAATTAATCAAATAACTAAATAATACTTAGAATTCAGATTTTTAATAGCTTACAATAATAATTTAATACTCAAAATATTTCACTTTTACTACATCCCAAATAATTCTACTTCTCAAAAAACTTCAATATATAAACTATTTATAGAAAACATTAATTATATCAAAACTCAGAATAATAATAATAATAATAATAATGATAATAATAATAATGATAATAATAATGATAATAGTAATAATAATCAAATCAACAATTTATATACTAGCTATATATCTCATAATGTATAATAAATACCAAAACAGATTTTCCAACCAAAAGAAAAGGCCCAAATTTCTAGCCCAAAACCCGTATCCATATCCGGCCCAAACCCAAATCCGGATCCCCTTACCCCTCACCCTGAACCGAGCCAAAAAAATGAAAAGAAAGGTGAACCGAACCAGGGAAATAAGAAAGAAAAGGAGGCCGGTCCAGCTCCATGAACCCGTCTTCCCCAATCCGCCCCTGTTCAGTGTTCACAGTTGAACAGAAGAAAAGGAGGGGAAGGTAAGGCTCGTCGGGGACCTCTCACTTGCTCCGACCAATCTCAACTGATCGGCCCCCACTTCCCGACCACAACCAACAACAAAGAACACCAGCGAGAGCAATGCGGAAGGAAGAAAAGAGATCTCACCGAGGTTGGAAGTTCTCGCCGAAAAACTCAGAGTGGCTCGATTGGTGCTCGGTCTACCTCGTCGGAGTTGGTTCTGCATCAGAGATGGCCTAGGGAGGATGAAGGAGGATTAAAGGTTTGCCTTTGGGGAGTTTTGAGTTGAAAGCGAAAATAAAAAGTGAAAACCGACCTTACTCGTGAGACAGGGGAGATGGGGCGCTCGAGCAGCTCCTGGGCTGTTATTCGGCGTTGGGGGAGATGGTAGAGGGGACGCCATTGCTGCTCAGCCTTGCTTCGACAAAAGAACAGAAGGTGGGGGAAAGGAGCTTAAGCTTGGCTTCAAATGGAGGAGGATAATAGATGGAGATGGAGGTGGTGCTGCTGGGGTAAGGAGGAAGGTTGTTGGTGGTGTGATCGACGACGAAAACGAAGGTGGTGATGATGTGGTGGTGGCGCTGCTGGAGATCGAAGGAGAGCAGCAGGAGGGATGAATTAAGGAGAGGAGTGGGGGCTTGTGTGATCGATTGTGTTTGGGTGTGGAGATGGGTTTAGTCTTTAGGGCTGCAAATAGGGAGATTAGAGGGGAATGAGTGCTATTGCTGAAATAGGGAGTAGGATGGGGGCTGGTTCAGTTGCAGGGGATGGATGAAGGGAGTAGGTGGAAGGGTGGAGTGTATAATTGTATAAATATTAGAAATAAACACCCGAAAATAAACTATGAAACCCGCTTTCCGATCTCAACCCGACATGATTAAAATAAATTTAAAATAAATATTCGAATTCGAATTAAATAACGGAACCCGAAAATATTTTCAAGTCTCGGAAAATAAAGCGGAATTATCTCGTTTCCAAATTGAATAACAAGCTTATGCCGGGATTTATTTAAAATAATTCAAATAAATCGTTTGCTTGAGGACGGAAATATTTCAAATATTTTTAGAGTCTTAAAAATCTAAATAAATTTTAAATCGGAATGTAATCTATAATTACAAAGATAATATTTAAAAAATCTCGATCTTTACAATAAGAAGTTGCCACATAAGCCTATTTGTAAGCAAAAGTCGCCAAGTGGCATCATCAACATTTGTTTTAGTATTATATTAGATATAGATATATAGTAGACATTAGATTTAATTCAATGTTTTGAATTAAACCCAATGGTTAGTAAATGGGTAAAAAAATAAAAGGGAAAAAATGTAAATGTATGAAAGAGATTAAGAGAAAAAAGAAAAAGAAATAATAATAGAAAATTTGTGATTAGTTGAAAAACCTTAAATTAAGGAGGTGTTGACACATCATCAAAAGTCTTCTAAATTAGTATTATATAGAATATAGATAGATATAGATGGTTAGTAGATGGGTAAAAAAATAAAAGGGGAAAAATGTAAATGTATGAAAGAGATTAAGAGAAAAAAGAAAAAGAAATAATAAGAGAAAATTTGTGATTAGTTGAAAAACCTTAAATTAAGGAGGTGTTGACATATCATCAAAAGTCTTCAAAATTAAAGTATTATATAGATGGTTAGTAAACGGGTAAAAAAATAAAAGGGAAAAAATGTAAATGTATGAAAGAGATTAAGAGAAAAAAAGAAAAAGAAATAATAAGAGAAAATTTGTGATTACTTGAAAAACCTTAAATTAAGGAGGTGTTGACACATCATCAAAAGTCTTCTAAATTAAGGTATTATATAGATGGTTAGCAAATGGGTAAAAAAATAAAAGGGAAAAAATGTAAATGTATGAAAGAGATTAAGAGAAAAAAAGAAAAAGAAATAATAAGAGAAAATTTGTGATTACTTGAAAAACCTTAAATTAAGGAGGTGTTGACACATCATCAAAAGTCTTCTAAATTAAGGTATTAAATAGATGGTTAGTAACTTGACCAAAAAAAAATAGATGGTTAGTAAATGGGTAAAAAAATAAAAGGGAAAAAATGTAAATGTATGAAAGAGATTAAGAGAAAAAAGAAAAAGAAATAATAAGAGAAAATTTGTGATTAGTTGAAAAACCTTAAATTAAGGAGGTGTTGACACATCATCAAAAGTCTTCTAAATTAGTATTATATAGAATATAGATAGATATAGATGGTTAGTAAATGGGTAAAAAAATAAAAGGGGAAAAATGTAAATGTATGAAAGAGATTAAGAGAAAAAAGAAAAAGAAATAATAAGAGAAAATTTGTGATTAGTTGAAAAACCTTAAATTAAGGAGGTGTTGACACATCATCAAAAGTCTTCTAAATTAAGGTATTATATATAGATATAGATGGTTAGTAAATAGGTAAAAAAATAAAAGGGAAAAAATGTAAATGTATGAAAGAGATTAAGAGAAAAAAGAAAAAGAAATAACAAGAGAAAATTTGTGATTACTTGAAAAACCTTAAAATAAGGATGTGTTGACACATCATCAAAAGTCTTCTAAATTAAGGTATTATATAGATGGTTAGTAAATGGGTAAAAAAATAAAAGGGAAAAAATGTAAATTTATGAAAGAGATTAAGAGAAAAAAGAAAAAGAAATAATAAGAGAAAATTTGTGATTAGTTGAAAAACCTTAAATTAAGGAGGTGTTGACACATCATCAAAAGTCTTCTAAATTAAGGTATTAAATAGATGGTTAATAACTTGACCAAAAAAAAATAGATGGTTAGTAAATGGGTAAAAAAATAAAAGGGAAAAAATGTAAATGTATGAAAGAGATTAAGAGAAAAAAGAAAAAGAAATAATAAGAGAAAATTTGTGATTAGTTGAAAAACCTTAAATTAAGGAGGTGTTGACACATCATCAAAAGTCTTCTAAATTAGTATTATATAGAATATAGATAGATATAGATGGTTAGTAAATGGGTAAAAAAATAAAAGGGGAAAAATGTAAATGTATGAAAGAGATTAAGAGAAAAAAGAAAAAGAAATAATAAGAGAAAATTTGTGATTAGTTGAAAAACCTTAAATTAAGGAGGTGTTGACACATCATCAAAAGTCTTCTAAATTAAGGTATTATATATAGATATAGATGGTTAGTAAATAGGTAAAAAAATAAAAGGGAAAAAATGTAAATGTATGAAAGAGATTAAGAGAAAAAAGAAAAAGAAATAACAAGAGAAAATTTGTGATTACTTGAAAAACCTTAAAATAAGGATGTGTTGACACATCATCAAAAGTCTTCTAAATTAAGGTATTATATAGATGGTTAGTAAATGGGTAAAAAAATAAAAGGGAAAAAATGTAAATTTATGAAAGAGATTAAGAGAAAAAAGAAAAAGAAATAATAAGAGAAAATTTGTGATTAGTTGAAAAACCTTAAATTAAGGAGGTGTTGACACATCATCAAAAGTCTTCTAAATTAAGGTATTATATAGATATATAGTAGACATTAGATTTAATTCAATGTTTTGAATTAAACCCAATGGTTAGTAAATGGGTAAAAAAATAAAAGGGAAAAAATGTAAATGTATGAAAGAGATTAAGAGAAAAAAGAAAAAGAAATAATAAGAGAAAATTTGTGATTAGTTGAAAAACCTTAAATTAAGGAGGTGTTGACACATCATCAAAAGTCTTCTAAAATAGTATTATATAGAATATAGATAGATATATGTAACGGCCCGGATATTAATATCCGGGATACGTTTCGAAGGTCGGATACCTTCGTTCGAATGTTGCAATTCAGGTACGGGTCGAGGTTTCAAACCTCTAATCAGTCGAAGTTTCATAAATTCAGTTTAAACGAAAGTGAAATGGAAATAAGATTTAGATACAAAAGCCACGGCAAGGCCGGGTCAAAACCAAACATAATTCTAAAGTCGGATGGCCAGATTAGCGGGGTTAGACAGATTTCTTTGCAATCACCGAGGGACTTTCCCACGCCATATAAACAGAGAGCAATCATACCTAAAAACAATGGGTGCGAGTGGGGTCAGACCGAGGCCCCAACACGCTCTGTCCAGCAAGCGAACATACACATACGCTAATAATAAAGATGATGCAGATGCGGAAATTAAATCACACTAGCATGATTCTAATTTACAATATGCGAGAAATAACTGTAAAGGCGCCCAAAGAATGCCAAGTGGCATGTCCCTCTCCTACCTCTGCACCCCTTTCCGTTAGTGCAGAGACCGGCCGGTTCGATGCTATAGCATATCATATCTCATCATCATATCTCATCATCATAACATAAATTTAAAATAAATAAATCATGCCCGATGGTGCTGGGCTATCATCATGCTCATATCGACTCGATAGACTCAGGGCACCCGATGGGGCTGGGCTACCCTATGACCCTAGCAAAGACTCTAGGACTATCACAGATACGGCCGTTCTGTTTCATACGCATAAAGAAATAGAATGCTCAATCACAAGTGCAACCTAGCATGATACTACATGGCATGCTTTAATGCTTATGCAACACCTAGTATGTCATACATTCACAAGCCGGTAATCTCTTTCGAATCTGAGTAAGCCCATAAAGGAACTTACTTGAATAAGCCGAACAGCAGAGAGCAAGGCAGAGCAGAATCCAAGAAATGAATCACCGATAGCAAGCAATGTCCACATATCACAATCACCTAATAACATATAAATGCATAAGTCTATCTAATTCACACAAGGCGCCCCTAACTATCATACATCTTTTCTCATATCTTATTTCAGATTATTCCATCTCATTTCATCACAAACCATATCTCATTTCATGCTCATCTCATCTCATCATCTCATTTTCAAAACAACCTCTCAAAGAACTCAACTTAGAAAATCAAACAACTCTTTTAAAATCGCTTATCTAAATCCCGACATTAAACATTTAAACCTTAAAATCAATTTCCAAAAGTCATATTTAAGTCCTCATAACTCCTCGCATTTATAAATCAAAACCAACAATTTACTTTAAAAATTCCCGATTCACATAGTTAAATCCTCATAAAGTGCATCAATTAAATAATCCAATTAATATTATTTTAAAACAACCACAATATAAAATGATAAATTTCCAGAATATTAAAACAAATCCCAAAATAATAATATTCATCAATAATTTAGTACTCACTATCCATAAAATTTCAAACAATACCCATAGTATATAACCTAAAATCAAATAATATCACTTTTAAAACCCTTTAAATATATTAAAATTCCAGAATATATATATATCTATTTTCTCAATATCCAAAATAACAATTAATATACTATATCATATAATAACATAACACAATACTATAATTTAACACATAACATATATATATATATATATATATATATATATATATATATATATATATATACCACCGAAATAACTAAAAAAAACACAACCCAAAACAATAAACCAATTTCAGAATTTAAAACCCAGCCCAAACCGAAATGTAAACCCAGCCCAAAAGGAGAAGGAGGTGACCCGGATCTCTCAGCCCAAACCCGCATACATACCCGGATCCCCTTTACCCAGCAGAAATAGGCCCACGAAGAAAAAGGCCCAAGAAGACTCCTTGTCTTCAACCCCCAGCCGAAGCAGAGGAGGAGCAAGGAGCGACGCCGGATGCAAGCGAAGGGAAAGGGAGGAGAGAGCTCAGGCCACCGGCGGCCCTTCTGGCTCCGACATTCCCATCCCGACCGACCACGAATTCCGACCACAACAGACTCAAAAGGACAGAAACGAGGGTAAAGAGGAAGGAGGAAGAGGAAGCTCACCGGAGGGGGTTACCGTGAGCTCGAGATTCCGACTCCGAGGGCTCCGAGGGCGGCTCTCCGGCTGAAATCGATGGAGGGAAAGCTTGCTCCGGCCAAGCTCTGAATCGGGGCAGAGGAAGCGGAGAGGAGGAGGGACGAGGGCGCTCGGCGTCTTGGAGCTTCGTACAGGGGAGCTCGGCTTGCACTGGCAGAACAGGGGTGCTATGGCGCTCGAGGTTCGGTTGCCTGGCGTCGGAGGGCCCTTGCTGCTGCTGCTTCTTGGAAGGAAGGGGTGTAGGTGATGCGTCGGCAGTGAAAGGAGGAAATGGGGAGGTGTTTTGAGGGTGTTTTCTTCACGGCTCAAGGAGGGAGACAAGAAGAAATGGGTAAGGAAAGGGAGAGTTTTTATTTGTGTTTGTGGATGGATAAGGAATGGGTTTGCTACAGATGTAGAAGGAGGAAGAGAGAGGCTTGAAGGTGAGGGAGTGAAGCTGGTGAGTTGTGCAGATGAGTGAAGGGAAATTGGTTGGGTGTGAGCAGAATGGGGAAGAAGACAAGAGAGGGAGGGGGACCAATTGTAAATTGGGTGTGTTTGCAGGCATCCGAGAGAGAGAGGGAGAGAGAGAGAGAGAGAGAAAAGAAGAAAAAGGAAAAGAAATGTGTATATATGTGGTCCCATCAAGATATTTTGAATACCCGACAATATCTCGAAACCCGCTCGCCCGATCGAATCCCGACTAAATCAAATTTAATTAAATTAAATTTACTAATCTCAATATAACGGAATTAAATTAATTTCAATCAAAACTCGGAGTTTAAATTGATCTATATTAATACTCAATCTTGAAAGCGAAAATCGAATCCCGTCAAAATCCGAAATTTAAATGATGCCGGAATAACTAAAATCTAAAACTTACGCTCGAGAACGGGTTTTTATTCCACTTTTACAAATTGAATTGAATAATAATTTATTTAATAAAATAATCACAATATATAAATTTACTCGGTCTTTACATTCATCCACCTCTAAAAACAAGTCTCGTCCCCGAGACTAAAACCATTTCAAAGCAAAGGGGATGAATTTTAAAATCGGTGAATCCGAGGACCATGTCCAAAGATCTTGTAATCGTCTTGGTTGCGTCTTCCGATATTCTCACAACATTCTGGTCACGGTCGTGACATCTCCAAATGGGCCTTATCGAGTGTGTAATAAGCGCCCTTATTACATACTCGCTTCGACTTTTCAGAAGTACCACAACTCTAAAAGCATTATAGCGTCCGACTAGGTCTTAGCAAGCAATCTATAAGCGCCCCTATACAATGCTTGTATCCACTTCGTGAGACGTCATAATGTAAATCCAGTTCGTAAACCTCAAAGTGTTTTGTAAATGAAAGATTGTCATCCAAATCATTGAAATTCTCAACTTCTTTAAAACCCCAAGTTGGCCATTTTTAAAACCGCTCAAAATCTTCAAATTCAATTTTTTAATCAAGCAACTTTACACCAAAACAAGTCAAATCCTTTCAAATCAAGATTTTGTCAAAACTCTTCCGAAAACCAAATCAGCTTCACACATACCAATCAATCAAATTCCGAGGGTAGGAGGTGGAGTCATCCACCACTAAGGGCTAATCCCATATTCTCTTCCTAATTTCCAGAATCGAATCAATCTATCAGTCTCAATTCAAGCAAGATGCAAATGCCATAAGAAATGCATAACTGTATAACCAACCAATCTCCAATCAACACATCATAAGGCAAGTCTCAACATATACCATCGTAGTGCCACAAGGTCACATCACATCTCCAGATCATACCAAAGGTCATAAAAGCATTTCTCATCACAGAATTAATGAACCAAAACCCATTGTCAACACATTAACACAACAAGGTCAAGCTATTAAGATTCAGCAGAGGGGAAGGTCAATCAATGTGTGAATCACCAAAATGTCAGCATACTCGCAAAACATCATCTCAACTCATACAATGTCATATAACGATCACTTAGCAATCACACACCATTATCTCATATATATAAGTCAGATTCATGATCCCAATCAATATTCATCATTTAACATCTCCTGATCATAATATAACATCATGCTCTCACATAGCAACATATCATTATTTCATGATTCATTCAACACATTATAACATGCTTTTAGAACAACATAGTAGGATAGCAATGGGTCATTATATCATGAGTATAGTTGTCACTACCAATTATGATTCAATATTGCATATCAACATGTAATATCAGCCATATCAGGTTCATCATAGTCGCTATCTAACATCATGCCAAGTCATTTTAATAAATCACATAATCAAGAAAGCTTTCACATCATCACCAGGCAAAATAAACGCAAACCCCGCTCGCTCGATTTCAATTCCTACATCAAAACCAGCCTCATCTAGATTCACCAACATCAGTTCAGGTAACATCCTCAAAAGAAGTCCCAATTCATTTCAATACCCTAATCTCGCCCCTCATTCCACCAAGACTCTCACTAGCACTCCACCTCTAAGAATCCACTACCATCTCTAACCTCACACTCGAGGCCCTCTCATACTATATCTTCCCTACTCCTAAAAGCCATTTCTTACACTTCCACACTTCCCAAGAGTTCACAAGCATCATGCCCTGCTAACCGCACATTCTCTAGTAAAATTCCTCGACCACCGCCTATCCGACCTATTCCTAACCATACTCTCACCCAAGATTCACCTAGGAGTTCGTCGAAAATCATCAAGCATTACCTCTTAATTCCCGAACCCACTCGGTCCAACCTAAGTCAACACCCCTCTTATGCAACTTTCCCTTACCATCGTCGATTATTCTAAACATTCAAAACCTTTCTCCACTCTCTGACCACTCAACCAAAAGGGGCCTCGCTCACATGTTCAAAGAAGAAGCAATCATGGACATTATTGCACATAAGGACTACATCATATCAACTAGCATCATTAAGCATTGCAACAAGTATTAAAAGTCTCAATTTACCGTCATGCTCGAAATTATCACATAACACCATATATGAATAAAGTCAATTCAAACTAGCAAGTTATATCATAATCTTAGCTAATAAACTGGTCAGATTCCCGGCATTTGTAGTTTATACTTGTAGGCAAGGAATTTAGATCATGCTTAGTAACTCAGAAGAGCATCACATCAAGCCATCATGGCACATTAGGACCGTAAGGCATCAAATCGTATCATCATAGTCAACAGACAATCAAGCAACAGTCATCACATCAACAAGCAACTTTCAACATCAGGTCAGTGCAATATCATCGTCAACAAGCTCAGAAAGGGTTAGCAATTTGAATAGAGGACGTTCCCACCTGCAAGTCATATCGTACTCAACAATCGTGATCCTCGAACAAGCTTGTTCCGTCGACATTATCGATCCTGAGGCCCGTGGGTTATGGGCCCACGCTTCCGTTGCGCTGCTCTATCGCCATTCGACTTCCCGATCCCTTTCCATGCGGTCGCTCATCCAAGGTAACGCGTAGGAGTTCAAGTTAGCGGAGATAGGGGAGTGACAAAGGCGGACGACCCATTGTTTCTTTCGGAGACGGAATAGACCAAAGCTAAAGACGACATGACTAGAGACAAGACTCCGACTCGGGAATAGTAACGATGCCCTTAAGAAGGTCTATTAGGTTACAATTGTGACAAACACGCACGAATTCATCATAGAGCATATCCATCACATCAATCCATACTAACATGTACCTATCTCGGGGAAACATTCGTATTCATACCAAAGACATAATCAAGTCCTACGCTGATGTATGTGAAATAAACTAATATTCTAGTATTCCATGGAAGCAGATATGCCTAGCAGCTTCAAGTAAGATAGACGGAACCAACAATGATCATATATGATTCGAAGTCATGCAGAGTTTAGTGAAGATAACGAGCATTATGCATATGATCAGTGTAAGAGCATGGTATACACATCAACAAATGAGTCCAATTATATCATGGAAAAGTATATTATAATAATCAAACGAAGCGTCATACGAGGGCTCATAAGAACAGCATAGTAACTATCACACCTAACAACAATGATCAGATAGTAAGTTAAGGATGACATGTAATCATACGACGAGATACATTTAGGGAGCATAGATCCTACATGATACTAGCGACACATAAGGTGATACAAGCATAGACAAGAATCATTTAGAGAAGTTCAACATAATATTCACGAAATATGAGGCATCACCAAAAGTAACAAGGAGAACATCATGGGTGCTAGATTATAAAAATGCTAAGAATGAACCATCATAGAGTACATATATGGTACTATAGTGATCGCATCATAGAACAAGTACAACACGTGATCATTTAGCGGTTCATATTGGGAGTCATAAGGATTACATGATACTAATAGCACATATCGAACAGGTGTACAATTAAAGTAATTCAACTAGATTCATTTCGATATTCATGCGTCATGCAGGTGCAAAATCCTGATATAGAGTGGTGTGTGATCAAGCGGGGTGTCAAGTCATAGGTTCAGGCAAGCACGAGAAGCCATCATAGAATAATAGACATCTTTACCATGTAAGCATGCTAGGTTTAACTATCACGGAAAGCTAGTCAAACATCGAATTCAACATTATCTCATCAGGACGAGTGAAACATGTTAAGAGAACGGAAAGAGGAAAGAGCCACACTATCAGGTACCTAGTTCAAGAGTGAATCAACAATAACGTAGGCAAAGTAAAATTCGCACAAGTCACAATCAAGGGCCCAACATGTTACTAGTGGTTCAATATAACATATGGTACGTACATGCACTTGACTGGTTAATACGACGGTATGCAATAGTTCATTCAATCACATCTCAACGACATAGTGGCACGAGAGGAAAACGCAACAAAGTATAGAGCAAGTCTAAGCAACATGGCGACATGACTAGAATGTGGGGACATGAGCTCGAATCAACACATAATATGACAAAACATGCATTCCTCAAGGTTCAATTATAACACATATTCTCCGTTCGACACAACTAACACACACCATATTAACTTGCAATTAGTCAACAATAGTTAATCTGACGAATACGAAGTAGATGGGCATGATATAGATTCTTGTCACAAAATGAACGATAAGTAACGAGGCATCATCGGCTAGCATGCTAAAGAGCACATCTTATGAGACATTCATATAAGGAGGAGTCGATCACACTATCATGAACCTATTCCCAGAGAGGGCATCAATTATACAACTTCATAGCATATGACATGTTTATTCGTGCCCTAGTATGACAATGCAATATACTAAGTAAATCACGTCGGGATGATATGGATATGATAAATATAGCTCAAACCCATACAATAGTCATTATTAACATTAAGGCACATAAGCACAATTTCAAACTAAGGATTAAACTGCTGATCAAGGAGTAATGCATATAGAATCACATAATCATGGACAGAGCAATCAAGATAACCCGATAGAAGTCCATAAGGGCAACATTGACTCCTCCCAACTGACTCATTATCCCTCTTTCCCGTGGGACTCGGATACGACTTTTTGTGGTAAGAAGACACCGATTGATCGTCATAAGAATCAAGAAAGACAACTTAGGAAACACTTACTTTCTAACTCGGAATGACATCAAAGCCACTTTCGATACTCTCCCCAAGTAACACTCATATCCAACCATGATTTCTGAAACACTATGCTTACCAACCCGATTTCCCGTGGAGGAGACCGATATTCGAAGGGAGGACTCGATTGAACTAACAATGGATTCATAAGGAAAGGGGCGGTTCCACAAAACTGAGCTTAACCATATAAGAAGAAGAATGGTACTCCCGCTATCCCGTTCGCACAGATCGTTCAATATTCATTAGATAGTCAGAATATAACAATCAATCTTTAACATATCAAGCATTCAACATAGAATCAGTCAATGCCACATATAACGACCTCTTTGGAGTCTTCTCGACCCATCTGTAAAGAACAAGCTAGTATTTCGCCTACCCATTTTCGACTACATCCAAAAGGGATGGTCTAACGCCGTTTCTACCCACTCGATCCCTTATTAGTCGGTTCTCCTCTTTTATAACAAGTCAAGTTCATTACTTAGTCCAATTGAGTTAGACATATTAAGTTCATTTTGCCCCTTTAAAACGCTTTCAAATCTTCGAAATCCATGGGCGGTTTTCCAAAACATACACTCGACCCTTGCGTACCCGAATTGCACAACCTCGCTCTGATACCAACTTTGTAACGGCCCGGATATAAATATCCGGGATACGTTTCGAAGGTCGGATACCTTCGTTCGGATGTTGCAATTCAGGTACGGGTCGAGGTTTCAAACCTCTAATCAGTCGAAGTTTCATAAATTCAGTTTAAACGAAAGTGAAATGGAAATAAGATTTAGATACAAAAGCCACGGCAAGGCCGGGTCAAAACCAAACATAATTCTAAAGTCGGATGGCCAGATTAGCGGGGTTAGACAGATTTCTTTGCAATCGCCGAGGGACTTTCCCATGCCATATAAACAGAGAGCAATCATACCTAAAAACAATGGGTGCGAGTGGGGTCAGACCGAGGCCCCAACACGCTCTGTCCAGCAAGCGAACATACACATACGCTAATAATAAAGATGATGCAGATGCGGAAATTAAATCACACTAGCATGATCCTAATTTACAATATGCGAGAAATAACTGTAAAGGCGCCCAAAGAATGCCAAGTGGCATGTCCCTCTCCTACCTCTGCACCCATTTCCGTTAGTGCAGAGACCGGCCGGTTCGATGCTATAGCATATCATATCTCATCATCATATCTCATCATCATAACATAAATTTAAAATAAATAAATCATACCCGATGGTGCTGGGCTATCATCATGCTCATATCGACTCGATAGACTCAGGGCACCCGATGGGGCTGGGCTACCCTATGACCCTAGCAAAGACTCTAGGACTATCACAGATACGGCCGTTCTGTTTCATACGCGTAAAGAAATAGAATGCTCAATCACAAGTGCAACCTAGCATGATACTACATGGCATGCTTTAATGCTTATGCAACACCTAGTATATCATACATTCACAAGCCGGTAATCTCTTTCGAATCTGAGTAAGCCCATAAAGGAACTTACTTGAATAAGCCGAACAGCAGAGAGCAAGGCAGAGCAGAATCCAAGAAATGAATCACCGATAGCAAGCAATGTCCACATATCACAATCACCTAATAACATATAAATGCATAAGTCTATCTAATTCACACAAGGCGCCCCTAACTATCATACATCTTTTCTCATATCTTATTTCAGATTATTCCATCTCATTTCATCACAAACCATATCTCATTTCATGCTCATCTCATCTCATCATCTCATTTTCAAAACAACCTCTCAAAGAACTCAACTTAGAAAATCAAACAACTCTTTTAAAATCGCTTATCTAAATCCCGACATTAAACATTTAAACCTTAAAATCAATTTCCAAAAGTCATATTTAAGTCCTCATAACTCCTCGCATTTATAAATCAAAACCAACAATTTACTTTAAAAATTCCCGATTCACATAGTTAAATCCTCATAAAGTGCATCAATTAAATAATCCAATTAATATTATTTTAAAACAACCACAATATAAAATGATAAATTTCCAGAATATTAAAACAAATCCCAAAATAATAATATTCATCAATAATTTAGTACTCACTATCCATAAAATTTCAAACAATACCCATAGTATAGAACCTAAAATCAAATAATATCACTTTTAAAACCCTTTAAATATATTAAAATTCCAGAATATATATATATCTATTTTCTCAATATCCAAAATAACAATTAATATACTATATCATATAATAACATAACACAATACTATAATTTAACACATAACATATATATATATATATATATATATATATATATATATATATATATATATATATATATACCATCGAAATAACTAAAAAAAAACACAACCCAAAACAATAAACCAATTTCAGAATTTAAAACCCAGCCCAAACCGAAATGTAAACCCAGCCCAAAAGGAGAAGGAGGTGACCCGGATCTCTCAGCCCAAACCCGCATACATACCCGGATCCCCTTTACCCAGCAGAAATAGGCCCACGAAGAAAAAGGCCCAAGAAGACTCCTTGTCTTCAACCCCCAGTCGAAGCAGAGGAGGAGCAAGGAGCGACGCCGGATGCAAGCGAAGGGAAAGGGAGGAGAGAGCTCAGGCCACCGGCGGCCCTTCTGGCTCCGACATTCCCATCCCGACCGACCACGAATTCCGACCACAACAGACTCAAAAGGACAGAAACGAGGGTAAAGAGGAAGGAGGAAGAGGAAGCTCACCGGAGGGGGTTACCGTGAGCTCGAGATTCCGACTCCGAGGGCTCCGAGGGCGGCTCTCCGGCTGAAATCGACGGAGGGAATGCTTGCTCCGGCCAAGCTCTGAATCGGGGCAGAGGAAGCGGAGAGGAGGAGGGACGAGGGCGCTCGGCGTCTTGGAGCTTCGTACAGGGGAGCTCGGCTTGCACTCGCAGAACAGGGGTGCTATGGCGCTCGAGGTTCGGTTGCCTGGTGTCGGAGGGCCCTTGCTGCTGCTGCTTCTTGGAAGGAAGGGGTGTAGGTGATGCGTCGGCAGTGAAAGGAGGAAATGGGGAGGTGTTTTGAGGGTGTTTTCTTCACGGCTCAAGGAGGGAGACAAGAAGAAATGGGTAAGGAAAGGGAGAGTTTTTATTTGTGTTTGTGGATGGATAAGGAATGGGTTTGCTACAGATGTAGAAGGAGGAAGAGAGAGGCTTGAAGGTGAGGGAGTGAAGCTGGTGAGTTGTGCAGTTGAGTGAAGGGAAATTGGTTGGGTGTGAGCAGAATGGGGAAGAAGACAAGAGAGGGAGGGGGACCAATTGTAAATTGGGTGTGTTTGCAGGCATCCGAGAGAGAGAGAGAGAAAAGAAGAAAAAGGAAAAGAAATGTGTATATATGTGGTCCCATCAAGATATTTTGAATACCCGACAATATCTCGAAACCCGCTCGCCCGATCGAATCCCGACTAAATCAAATTTAATTAAATTAAATTTACTAATCTCAATATAACGGAATTAAATTAATTTCAATCAAAACTCGGAGTTTAAATTGATCTATATTAATACTCGATCTTAAAAGCGAAAATCGAATCCCGTCAAAATCCGAAAATTAAATGATGCCGGAATAACTAAAATCCAAAACTTACGCTCGAGAACGGATTTTATTCCACTTTTACAAATTGAATTGAATAATAATTTATTTAATAAAATAATCACAATATATAAATTTACTCGGTCTTTACAATATAGATGGTTAGTAAATGGGTAAAAAAATAAAAGGGGAAAAATGTAAATGCATGAAAGAGATTAAGAGAAAAAAGAAAAAGAAATAATAAGAGAAAATTTGTGATTAGTTGAAAAACCTTAAATTAAAGAGTTGTTGACATATCATCAAAAGTCTTCAAAATTAAGGTATTATATAGATGGTTAGTAAATGGGTAAAAAAATAAAAGGGAAAAAATGTAAATGTATGAAAGAGATTAAGAGAAAAAAGAAAAAGAAATAATAAGAGAAAATTTGTGATTACTTGAAAAACCTTAAATTAAGGAGGTGTTGACACATCATCAAAAGTCTTCTAAATTAAGGTATTATATAGATTAGTATTATATAGAATATAGATAGATATAGATGGTTAGTAAATGGGTAAAAAAATAAAAGGGGAAAAATGTAAATGTATGAAAGAGATTAAGAGAAAAAAGAAAAAGAAACAATAAGAGAAAATTTGTGATTAGTTGAAAAACCTTAAATTAAGGAGGTGTTGACACATTATCAAAAGTCTTCTAAATTAAGGTATTATATAGATGGTTAGTAAATGGGTAAAAAATTAAAAGGGAAAAAATGTAAATGTATGACAGACATTAAGAGAAAAAAGAAAAAGAAATAATAAGAGAAAATTTGTGATTAGTTGAAAAACCTTAAATTAAGGATGTGTTGACACATCATCAAAAGTCTTCTAAATTAGTATTATATAGAATATAGATCGATATAGATGGTTAGTAAATGGGTAAAAAAATAAAAGGGGAAAAATGTAAATGTATGAAAGAGATTAAGAGAAAAAAAGAAAAAGAAATAATAAGAGAAAATTTGTGATTAGTTGAAAAACCTTAAATTAAGGAGGTGTTGACACATTATCAAAAGTCTTCTAAATTAAGGTATTATATAGATGGTTAGTAAATGGGTAAAAAAATAAAAGAGAAAAATGTAAATGTATGACAGAGATTAAGAGAAAAAAGAAAAAGAAATAATAAGAAAAAATTTGTGATTAGTTGAAAAACCTCAAATTAAGGAGGTGTTGACACATCATCAAAAGTCTTCTAAATTAAGGTATTATATAGATGGTTAGTAAATGGAAAAAAAATAAAAGGGAAAAAATGTAAATGTATGAAAGAGATTAAGAGAAAAAAGAAAAAGAAATAATAAGAGAAAAAATGTGATTAGTTGAAAACCTTAAATTAAGGAGGTGTTGACACATCATCAAAAGTCTTCTAAATTAAGGTATTATATAGATATAGATAGATATAGATGGTTAGTAAATGGGTAAAAAAATAAAAGGGAAAAAATGTAAATGTATGAAAGAGATTAAGAGAAAAAAGAAAAAGAAATAATAAGAGAAAATTTGTGATTAGTTGAAAAAACCTTAAATTAAGGAGGTGTTGACACATCATCAAAAGTCTTCTAAATTAAGGTATTATATAGATGTATGAAAGAGATTAAAAGAAAAAAGAAAAAGAAATAATAAGAGAAAAAATGTGATTAGTTGAAAAACCATAAATTAAGGAGGTGTTGACACATCATCAAAAGTCTTCTAAATTAAAGTATTATATAGATGGTTAGTAGATATAGATGGTTAGTATTTGGGTAAAAAAATAAAAGGAAAAAATGTAACTGTATGAAAGAGATTAAGAGAAAAAAGAAAAAGAAATAAAAAGAGAAAATTTGTGATTACTTGAAAAACCTTAAATTAAGGAGGTGTTGACACATCATTAAAAGTCTTCTAAATTAGTATTATATAGAATATAGATAGATATAGATGGTTAGTAAATGGGTAAAAAAATAAAAGGGGAAACATGTAAATGTATGAAAGAGATTAAGAGAAAAAAGAAAAAGAAATAATAAGAGAAAATTTGTGATTAGTTGAAAAACCTTAAATTAAGGAGGTGTTGACACATTATCAAAAGTCTTCTAAATTAAGGTATTATATAGATGGTTAGTAAATGGGTAAAAAAATAAAAGGGAAAAAATGTAAATGTATGAAAGAGATTAAGAGAAAAAAGAAAAAGAAATAATAAGAGAAAATTTGTGATTACTTGAAAAACCTTAAATTAAGGAGGTGTTGACACATCATCAAAAATCTTCTAAATTAAGGTATTCTATAGATGGTTAGTAAATGGGTAAAAAAATAAAAGGGAAAAAAATGTAAATGTATGAAAGAGATTAAGAGAAAAAAGAAAAAGAAATAATAAGAGAAAATTTGTGATTAGTTGAAAAACCTTAAATTAAGGAGGTGTTGACACATCATCAAAAGTCTTCTAAATTAGCATTATATAGAATATAGATAGATATAGATGGTTAGTAAATGGGTAAAAAATAAAAGGGGAAAAATGTAAATGTATGAAAGAGATTAAGAGAAAAAAGAAAAAGAAATAATAAGAGAAAATTTGTGATTAGTTGAAAAACCTTAAATTAAGGAGGTGTTGACACATCATCAAAAATCTTCTAAATTAAGGTTTTATATATAGATATAGATGGTTAGTAAATGGGTAAAAAAATAAAAGGGAAAAAATGTAAATGTATGAAAGAGATTAAGAGAAAAAAGAAAAAGAAATAATAAGAGAAAAATTGTGATTAGTTGAAAAACCTTAAATTAAGGAGGTGTTGACACATCATTAAAAGTCTTCTAAATTAGTATTATATAGAATATAGATAGATATAGATGGTTAGTAAATGGGTAAAAAAATAAAAGGGGAAAAATGTAAATGTATGAAAGAGATTAAGATAAAAAAGAAAAAGAAATAATAAGAGAAAAATTGTGATTAGTTGAAAAACCATAAATTAAGGAGGTGTTGACACATCATCAAAAGTCTTCTAAATTAGTATTATACAGAATATAGATAGATATAGATGGTTAGTAAATGGGTAAAAAAATAAAAGGGAAAAAATGTAAATGTATGAAAGAGATTACGAGAAAAAAAAAAGAAATAATAAGAGAAAATTTGTGATTACTTGAAAAACCTTAAATTAAGGAGGTGTTGACACATCATCAAAAGTCTTCTAAATTAAGGTATTATATAGATGGTTAGTAAATGGGTAAAAAAATAAAAGGGAAAAAATATAAATGTATGAAAGAGATTAAGAGAAAAAAGAAAAAGAAATAATAAGAGACAATTTGTGATTAGTTTAAAAACCTTAAATTAAGGAGGTGTTGACACATCATCAAAAGTATTCTAAATTAAGGTATTATATAGATATAGATGGTTAGTAAATGGGTAAAAAAATAAAAGGGAAAAAATGTAAATGTAAGAAAGAGATTAAGAGAAAAAAGAAAAAGAAATAATAAGAGAAAATTTGTGATTACTTGAAAAACCTTAAATTAAGGAGGTGTTGACACATCATCAAAAGTCTTCTAAATTAAGGTATTATATAGATGGTTAGTAAATGGGTAAAAAAATAAAAGGGAAAAAATGTAAATGTATGAAAGAGATTAAGAGAAAAAAGAAAAAGAAATAATAAGAGAAAATTTGTGATTAGTTGAAAAACTTTAAATTAAGGAGGTGTTGACACATCATCAAAAGTCTTCTAAATTAAAGTATTATATAGATATATAGTAGACATTAGATTTAATTCAATGTTTTGAATTAAACCCAATGGTTAGTAAATGGGTAAAAAAATAAAAGGGAAAAAATGTAAATGTATGAAAGAGATTAAGAGGAAAAAGAAAAAGAAATAATAAGAGAAAAATTGTGATTAGTTGAAAAACCTTAAATTAAGGAGGTGTTGACACATCATCAAAAGTCTTCTAAATTAGTATTATATAGAATATAGATAGATATAGATGGTTAGTAAATGGGTAAAAAAATAAAAGGGGAAAATGTAAATGTATGAAAGAGATTAAGAGAAAAAAGAAAAAGAAATAATAATAGAAAATTTGTAATTAGTTGAAAAACCTTAAATTAAGGAGGTGTTGACACATTATCAAAAGTTTTCTAAATTAAGGTATTATATAGATGGTTAGTAAATGGGTAAAAAAATAAAAGGGAAAAATGTAAATGTATGACAGAGATTAAGAGAAAAAAGAAAAAGAAATAATAAGAGAAAATTTGTGATTAGTTGAAAAAACCTTAAATTAAGGAGGTGTTGACACATCATCAAAAGTCTTCTAAATTAAGGTATTATATAGATGGTTAGTAAATGGGTAAAAAAATAAAAGGGAAAAAATGTAAATGTATGAAAGCGATTAAGAGGAAAAAGAAAAAGAAATAATAAGAGAAAAATTGTGATTAGTTGAAAAACCTTAAATTAAGGAGGTGTTCACACATCATCAAAAGTCTTCTAAATTAGTATTATATAGAATATAGATAGATATAGATGGTTAGTAAATGGGTAAAAAAATAAAAGGGGAAAAATGTAAATGTATGAAAGAGATTAAGAGAAAAAAGAAAAAGAAATAATAAGAGAAAATTTGTGATTAGTTGAAAAACCTTAAATTAAGGAGGTGTTGACACATTATCAAAAGTCTTCTAAATTAAGGTATTATATAGATGGTTAGTAAATGGGTAAAAAAATAAAAGGGAAAAATGTAAATGTATGACAGAGATTAAGAGAAAAAAGAAAAAGAAATAATAAGAAAAAATTTGTGATTAGTTGAAAAACCATAAATTAAGGAGGTGTTGACACATCATCAAAAGTCTTCTAAATTAAGGTATTATATAGATGGTTAGTAAATGGAAAAAAAATAAAAGGGAAAAAATGTAAATGTATGAAAGAGATTAAGAGAAAAAAGAAAAAGAAATAATAAGAGAAAAAATGTGATTAGTTGAAAAACCTTAAATTAAGGAGGTGTTGACAAATCATCAAAAGTCTTCTAAATTAAGGTATTATATAGATATAGATAGATATAGATGGTTAGTAAATGGGTAAAAAATTAAAAGGGAAAAAATGTAAATGTGTGAAAGAGATTAAGTGAAAAAAGAAAAAGAAATAATAAGAGAAAATTTGTGATTAGTTGAAAAATCTTAAATTAAGGAGGTGTTGACACATCATCAAAAGTCTTCTAAATTAAGGAATTATATAGATGGTTAGTAAATGGGTAAAAAAATAAAAGGGAAAAAATGTAAATGTATGAAAGAGATTAAGAGGAAAAAGAAAAAGAAATAATAAGAGAAAAATTGTGATTAGTTGAAAACCTTAAATTAAGGAGGTGTTGACACATCATCAAAAGTCTTCTAAATTAAGGTATTATATAGATATAGATAGATATAGATGGTTAGTAAATGGGTAAAAAAATAAAAGGGAAAAAATATAAATGTATGAAAGAGATTAAGAGAAAAAAGAAAAAGAAATAATAAGAGAAAAAATGTGATTAGTTGAAAACCTTAAATTAAGGAGGTGTTGAGACATCATCAAAAGTCTTCTAAATTAAGGTATTATATAGATATAGATAGATATAGATGGTTAGTAAATGGGTAAAAAAATAAAAGGGAAAAAATGTAAATTTATGAAAGAGATTAAGAGAAAAAAGAAAAAGAAATAATAAGAGAAAATTTGTGATTAGTTGAAAAAACCTTAAATTAAGGAGGTGTTGACACATCATCAAAAGTCTTCTAAATTAAGGTATTATATAGATGTATGAAAGAGATTAAAAGAAAAAAGAAAAAGAAATAATAAGAGAAAAAATGTGATTAGTTGAAAAACCTTAAATTAAGGAGGTGTTGACACATCATCAAAAGTCTTCTAAATTAAAGTATTATATAGATGGTTAGTTGATATAGATGGTTAGTATTTGGGTAAAAAAATAAAAGGAAAAAATGTAACTGTATGAAAGAGATTAAGAGAAAAAAGAAAAAGAAATAAAAAGAGAAAATTTGTGATTACTTGGAAAACCTTAAATTAAGGAGGTGTTGACACATCATTAAAAGTCTTCTAAATTAGTATTATATAGAATATAGATAGATATAGATGGTTAGTAAATGGGTAAAAAAATAAAAGGGGAAACATGTAAATGTATGAAAGAGATTAAGAGAAAAAAGAAAAAGAAATAATAAGAGAAAATTTGTGATTAGTTGAAAAACCTTAAATTAAGGAGGTGTTGACACATTATCAAAAGTCTTCTAAATTAAGGTATTATATAGATGGTTAGTAAATGGGTAAAAAAATAAAAGGGAAAAAATGTAAATGTATGAAAGAGATTAAGAGAAAAAAGAAAAAGAAATAATAATAGAAAATTTGTGATGAGCTGAACAACATTAAATTAAGGAGGTGTTGACACATCATCAAAAGTCTTCTAAATTAAGGTATTATGTAGATATATAGTAAACACTAGATTTAATTCAATGTTTTGAATTAAACCCATGTAAAGGCTCGGAATTTTAAAATATTGGTTTCTAAATTAAGATTTAATTTTGATTTAACATTGATTTAGTTTCGATTTAATTTCCAAGGATTCGAAATTTTTTTTTTTGAAAATTTCTGTCCTCGAGCAAATAATTTGAATTTAATCTCTTCGAAGCGAGTTCTGGCATAAACTTGAATTTGATTTAAAAATGGACTTATTCCGCTTCCTTATTCGAGACTTAAAAATATTTGTCGGATTTCATTATTTTGAATTTGAAGTTTTAATTTGAATTGAGTCGGGTTAAGGTCGAAAAGCGGGTTTCGGGATTTATTTACGGGTATTTATTTTAACCTTATACCATCCCACACTCAACCTCACCCGGCCTCACCCCTACCCCTATGCTATTCTGTAAACCCATACCCTCCCATTTCCTTATATTTCATTCCCATCACTCCATCACTCACACCCTCACCTTCACCCTCCTCCTGCACTCCTTTGCCTCCATCACGCCACCGAGAGCCACCACCACCGGCCCCTCCCCACCCCAGCTGAGCACCACCACCCCCATCACGCCACTGAGAGCCACCACCACCGGCCCCTCCCCACCCCAGTTGAGCACCACCACCCATTGCTTCTCCTCCTCCATCACCATCACGTCCCAACGACACCACCAAGCCCAACGAAGCTCCGTCGACCCCGTTCGAGCGCGAACAACCTTTCGGTAAGCCGTTCTCACTCGTTTTCTATCGGAACCACTCTCGAGCCCTACCCTCGCGCTCACCCGTGTCCTACACAGGACCGACGAGCCATCACGAGCCTCCGAAGACGCCCAGAACTCCGATCGAAGGTCCGAAGCCCGCGAACACCTTGGTGAGCTTCGTTCCTTCCCTTCCTTAGCCTCGTTTCGTTTCTTTTTCATTCTTTATGGCCGGAAAGAGAGAGTGAGAGCCGAGTGTGGGAAGCTTGGGCGAGATCGAGAGCTCCGGTGAGCTCGAAAGCGGCGAGCTGGAGCGCGAAGGCCGTGAGTGCGAGGGCTGAGCGAGGGTCCGAGCGACCAGAGCGAGTGCGAGGGAGCCGTGGGAGTGAGAGCGTTGATGGGTAGGTTAGTCTGAGTGAGCGGGGATGAGGCGGAGCTGGGCGCGAGGCCAGAACGACATCGCCGAGGGAGCTCCGAGCAAGGAGAATTGAAAACGATGATGGATGATGGTGTATGAACGTGTGGCCATTATTTGAAATTTGGAGGGAAAAGAGTATTAAGGATCGGGCCGGTTTGGGATTAATGATTATGGGTTGGGTTTGGTTCGTTTGGGTTAAAACATTGGTTTGGTTCGGGATCCGGTTGGGATAATTATTTTAAGGGCTTAATTAACTTATTATATATACATATATATTATATAATTGTTATATATAAATTGTTATTGTTAATATTATTATTATTTCATTTATTACTTAATTATTTTATTTATAATTTATTTAAAATATGATTTATTTGAGTGTTTATTTAATTGTTATATATATATTGTTTTGCGGTTGATAGTGTTATTTAAATATATAGTTTCCTAACTTATTAACTCGTTATTAATTATTATTTATTAAATTATTTAAGTATGTATTCTGATTTATCTAGATGTTTTATTTAATTTGATTTGTAAGGAATTTACTTATGTGAATAATCTTTTTGATAACTATTTTCATTTAAAAAGTTAGTTTTGAATTATTTAGATTGTTTAGAAAATATTTCTAAGTGTCGGAAATTTATTAGGATAATGTTTGGACTAAAATATATCGGGATTATTTTAAAAGAATTGTTTGTTTATTGAGTTGTTTATGAGAGATGATGTTGAGACAAGATGCGAGATGATGATGGTATGAATAAGATGTGATGATGAGAATATGCTCAAGTTGCGGAAACGAGATGGGAAATTGAATTGAGACATTAATGTTAATGATGATGATGGGATGATTAACTTATATATGTTTTATGTGAATCTTATGTGTGCTATTTGATATGCTTTGTGTAAGTTAGACTTAGACTTAATTATTATGTTACTTATCTTCTAGGTGATCTCTGATCTGTCTGGATTTGCTTGACTACTGTATTGCTTGGATTCTGCGCTTCTCCAGGTAAGTTCCTTGAACTTACTCATGATGGGCGCTTTATGCACTGGGTGTTATATAGTAGGCTAGGGTTCATGCACCATACGACTTAGAATCATGCTTAGGATCTAAAACGGAAACCATATGTCTTGCTATCTGTCTTTGCTAGAAAACGGCCGTTATAGATGTTTATTGGTTGGTACCTTTTTCTTTATTCTTGTCATCCTAGTTGGCGCTTAGATAGAAAGTTGCTTGCACTCGATGATGCGGTAGGCTTTTGGTATAGAAAGTTGCTTGCACTCGATGATGCGGTAGGCTTTCTAATAAGTGCATTAGGACTCTTAGAGCCGTAGGCCTTATATAAGTGTCATTGTTTGCCTTCCTTTCATAGTTAGTAGGCTCATTGCGTGGGGTTGGCCTGCACCGTAGGGTGAGGTAGCTCCTTTGATGGTGAGTTGCTATAGGATTTCTTAGGAGCCTAGAGGGACATGCTATTTGGCATTTCTTGTAATTGGCGCGCGTCTTTATTTATTTCTGCATTTACTTATCTGCATGCTTAACTGTTTAATTTCCGTTTTGCATTACGCATTTCATCTTAGGAATAGGATGCTTATTATATGCCTCTCAGAGTGTTTACACACGCGCATGAGTGACCCGATGATTGACCCAGATCCCCTTCTTTTTTTTAGATTCAGGTAACCGTTAGCCGCTATCTTTGCTCATATGGATGCTTGGCGGGGTTCAGACTTTTGGCGTTAGATCGAGAACTTGAGAGACCACTAAACTTTCTCTCTTTTAAAATCCTTTGCATCGTTTTGACCCGGCTCAGTCGTGGCACTCTTTTGGATTGTATTTGGATTTAAACCTTGCTTCATTTTATTGCGAAAACTTGTGACTCGTACTCGGGTTGTAAGATCTATTTGGAAGGTAACCTTGCCTTCTTAAACGTAACTCGGATAATTAGGTTTTCTTTCCTAGGCCCAAAGGAAGGCAAATAGGGGAAAGAAGATCCTTATTTTCCGGGCCGTTACAGAAGTGGTATCAGAGCCTAGGTTGCTCAATCCGAGTACACATGAGTTGCAAAATAATTTCAAAACCGCCCACTGATTTCTTATTTTAAAGAAGTTTCAAAATCATTTCAAAAAGGGCAAAGAGAATTTCAGAAATAAAATCGGTAGAATCTTTTAGTTGAGAGATAGGATCGCCGGGGTAGAACGAGGCGATAGATCATCCCTTATAGATGTAGACTTGGGGAATGGGTAGGCGAAACATAGCTTATACTTTATAGATGGGCCTAGAAGACTCCAAGGAGTTTGCACCGTGGTGGTTGGAGTAGCGGGGTTAGGATGTAGAGATCGAGAGGTAATTGCCCCCTCCGGTCAGTTGCCCCTCGAAGGGCAGCTCTTAGGTAGCTTTGGTGAACTTGTATGATCTAAGCCCGAGGGCGATCCCCCTTGAAGGGGATCAGATTAAACTGCGATTATCGCTTCTGTGATATGTGATTAAGGCTCGCAATTCTCTTGTCCAGTAGTTATGGTTGACACGCGTCACGGAGCAGTTGGGCGTGGGGGCCCAGTACGTCGGGGCAGGGGACGACCCCCTCGCCGGGTAGTCGCTGACGAGGCTACTACTGGAGTTTGGACACACGAGACAGAGCAGGTCGAGATACCAATACCGGCACCGCAGATGCCTACGGATAGAGTAGGCCTTGAGGAGATGATTACCGCTATGATTCGAGGAGTTCTTCAGGAGGCGTCAGGACGTCAGACTCCAGAGGGTCCACAGAGAGTTGTTGCACCAGAGGACCAGGTTCAGCAGCCGATGCCCACAGATCAGGCCGGACTCGAGCAGATGGTGCGCGAGTTGCTTCAGAGGACCCGACAGGTGACGCCAGAGACCCCTACTCAGCAACCGATGCCTACAGACAGGGCCGGATTCGAGCAGGCGATACTAGAGATGATTCAGAGGCAGAGGGGACAGCGGCAGGCACCACAGCCAGTGGCAGATGCGACCGCAGTTGGGCTTCGAGCAGAGAGGCGCATTGATTGGGTGAAGAGGTTTTCACAGAGCAACCCGCCTCTATTCACTGGAGATCCGACGGCAGACATCGAGCTATGGTTTAGAGTCATCGATGGACTCTTTGAGCTGATCGAGGCACCACCAGGGGAGCGCCAGAGACTGGCGGCTGGCCAGCTACGAGACGATGCTTTTGACAGATGGTCCGTATACAAGGCGGAACGAGCAGATTGGACGTATGATGAGTTCAGATCCTTGATGCTTCGCGAGTACAGCCCTCCCGGATTGCAGACTGCTAGAGAGGTCGCCTTCTACAGGGGGAGATATGATGAGACGCTATCAGTTGCTGAGGTTGTTCGCCAGTTCAAGAAGGAGCTGGTATATTGCGGGCATTTATGTCAGACGGACGCGAGCCGTATTCGACTGCTATCTATGAGGCTCTCACCAGCCGTGCTTCTACATGCTTCCAGCTTGGGCGACGTCCCTTTTGATAGATTCTTAGAGGTTATCTTGCGTTACGATACACAACGTCTTTTGTCAGCTGCGACCTACCAGTATTCTCACCCCCCTCGAGGTGAAAAGAGGCCGAGAGCTATAGAGTCTACCCGGGATATGGTTGATAGAGGAGACCGTTTTAGAGAAGCGTTCAGGAGAGATACACGTCGGGCACCAGCAGTACCCCTCCAGGAGATACGAGTTCAGAGCATTACATGTCAGGGATGTTATGAGGATGGACACCCCACGGAGAGATGCCCGAGGAGACAGATGGTGTGTTATACTTGTGGAGTTAGAGGACACCGATCAGCTTATTGTCCCCAGGATGGAGGGTCTATAGATGCACCAGCACCTCAACTTCAGGAGCCGCCTAGACCAGCCCAGCTGACATACCCCCAGGGACAGGGGAGAGGGGCACCGGCCGGCAGAGGCCGAGGAGATGGAGGGGCTAGAGGCGGTCGAGGTAGCGGTCGAGGAGGCCGAGGATCTACTGTAGGGCTTGCGCATTGATCAGTTGAGCCATTTAGGTTAGCTTGTGAGGGAGGACAGACGTCAGGAGGTATAGATCTTGGCTTGCCCCCACCGCCCCGCGTCTACCACATGGGAGCTCCAAGATGCTCCGACCCTTCTACATCAGGTATTATGACATGAGGTTTTTATCTCGATGCTTACGTGCGCGTACATGGTTGATGATGATGTGTTCCATGCCTTATTATTGATGTTTGTTATGCTTGGCATGACATGTGTGATGACTTGCTAATAGGACGCCAGTACGATGTTATCCTTGATGTGCTTTTGATGAGTTATATGGCTTATGATTCATGATATGACTTGAGATTGATAGAATTGAAACTGATTTCTGAAAGATGAACCTAGGATGAGAATACGGGATTAGCCCTTAGAGGTGGATGACTCCACCTCTTGAGCTTCGGAATTGTTTAACTAACGTCGGATTTGAAGGATTTTGAACGATGCTGTAAAAGGACTAACTCAGATTTTGAAAGACCAAACGCGATCGAGAATTTCAACGATTTTGAGGCAAATCTTTTCCAATTGTGGAACCCTTTTGCAACTTCCAAGCTCCGGGTCAATCTATGATACTTCACGAAGTGGATACAAGCATTTTATGGGGGCGCTTGTAGGGTGCTTGCTAAGACCTAGTGATGGTATTGTAGAACTTTTAGAGTTGTGGTACTTCCAAAAAGTCGAAGCGAGAATGTGATAGGGGCGCTTATTGCATACTTGTCAAGACCAATTGGAGATGTCACGACCATGCCTAGGATGTTGTGAGAATCCCGGAAGACGCAACCGAGATGACTACAAGATCCTTTGACATGGTTCTTGGACTCACATTTTAAAACTTCATCCCCTTTATTCAAAATGATTTTAGTCTCGGGGACGAGACTTGTTTTTAGAGGTGGATGATGTAAAGGCTCGGAATTTTAAAATATTGGTTTCTAAATTAAGATTTAATTTTGATTTAACATTGATTTAGTTTCGATTTAATTTCCAAGGATTCGAAATTTTTTTTTTTGAAAATTTCTGTCCTCGAGCAAATAATTTGAATTTAATCTCTTCGAAGCGAGTTCTGGCATAAACTTGAATTTGATTTAAAAATGGACTTATTCCGCTTCCTTATTCGAGACTTAAAAATATTTGTCGGATTTCATTATTTTGAATTTGAAGTTTTAATTTGAATTGAGTCGGGTTAAGGTCGAAAAGCGGGTTTCGGGATTTATTTACGGGTATTTATTTTAACCTTATACCATCCCACACTCAACCTCACCCGGCCTCACCCCTACCCCTATGCTATTCTGTAAACCCATACCCTCCCATTTCCTTATATTTCATTCCCATCACTCCATCACTCACACCCTCACCTTCACCCTCCTCCTGCACTCCTTTGCCTCCATCACGCCACCGAGAGCCACCACCACCGGCCCCTCCCCACCCCAGCTGAGCACCACCACCCCCATCACGCCACTGAGAGCCACCACCACCGGCCCCTCCCCACCCCAGTTGAGCACCACCACCCATTGCTTCTCCTCCTCCATCACCATCACGTCCCAACGACACCACCAAGCCCAACGAAGCTCCGTCGACCCCGTTCGAGCGCGAACAACCTTTCGGTAAGCCGTTCTCACTCGTTTTCTATCGGAACCACTCTCGAGCCCTACCCTCGCGCTCACCCGTGTCCTACACAGGACCGACGAGCCATCACGAGCCTCCGAAGACGCCCAGAACTCCGATCGAAGGTCCGAAGCCCGCGAACACCTTGGTGAGCTTCGTTCCTTCCCTTCCTTAGCCTCGTTTCGTTTCTTTTTCATTCTTTATGGCCGGAAAGAGAGAGTGAGAGCCGAGTGTGGGAAGCTTGGGCGAGATCGAGAGCTCCGGTGAGCTCGAAAGCGGCGAGCTGGAGCGCGAAGGCCGTGAGTGCGAGGGCTGAGCGAGGGTCCGAGCGACCAGAGCGAGTGCGAGGGAGCCGTGGGAGTGAGAGCGTTGATGGGTAGGTTAGTCTGAGTGAGCGGGGATGAGGCGGAGCTGGGCGCGAGGCCAGAACGACATCGCCGAGGGAGCTCCGAGCAAGGAGAATTGAAAACGATGATGGATGATGGTGTATGAACGTGTGGCCATTATTTGAAATTTGGAGGGAAAAGAGTATTAAGGATCGGGCCGGTTTGGGATTAATGATTATGGGTTGGGTTTGGTTCGTTTGGGTTAAAACATTGGTTTGGTTCGGGATCCGGTTGGGATAATTATTTTAAGGGCTTAATTAACTTATTATATATACATATATATTATATAATTGTTATATATAAATTGTTATTGTTAATATTATTATTATTTCATTTATTACTTAATTATTTTATTTATAATTTATTTAAAATATGATTTATTTGAGTGTTTATTTAATTGTTATATATATATTGTTTTGCGGTTGATAGTGTTATTTAAATATATAGTTTCCTAACTTATTAACTCGTTATTAATTATTATTTATTAAATTATTTAAGTATGTATTCTGATTTATCTAGATGTTTTATTTAATTTGATTTGTAAGGAATTTACTTATGTGAATAATCTTTTTGATAACTATTTTCATTTAAAAAGTTAGTTTTGAATTATTTAGATTGTTTAGAAAATATTTCTAAGTGTCGGAAATTTATTAGGATAATGTTTGGACTAAAATATATCGGGATTATTTTAAAAGAATTGTTTGTTTATTGAGTTGTTTATGAGAGATGATGTTGAGACAAGATGCGAGATGATGATGGTATGAATAAGATGTGATGATGAGAATATGCTCAAGTTGCGGAAACGAGATGGGAAATTGAATTGAGACATTAATGTTAATGATGATGATGGGATGATTAACTTATATATGTTTTATGTGAATCTTATGTGTGCTATTTGATATGCTTTGTGTAAGTTAGACTTAGACTTAATTATTATGTTACTTATCTTCTAGGTGATCTCTGATCTGTCTGGATTTGCTTGACTACTGTATTGCTTGGATTCTGCGCTTCTCCAGGTAAGTTCCTTGAACTTACTCATGATGGGCGCTTTATGCACTGGGTGTTATATAGTAGGCTAGGGTTCATGCACCATACGACTTAGAATCATGCTTAGGATCTAAAACGGAAACCATATGTCTTGCTATCTGTCTTTGCTAGAAAACGGCCGTTATAGATGTTTATTGGTTGGTACCTTTTTCTTTATTCTTGTCATCCTAGTTGGCGCTTAGATAGAAAGTTGCTTGCACTCGATGATGCGGTAGGCTTTTGGTATAGAAAGTTGCTTGCACTCGATGATGCGGTAGGCTTTCTAATAAGTGCATTAGGACTCTTAGAGCCGTAGGCCTTATATAAGTGTCATTGTTTGCCTTCCTTTCATAGTTAGTAGGCTCATTGCGTGGGGTTGGCCTGCACCGTAGGGTGAGGTAGCTCCTTTGATGGTGAGTTGCTATAGGATTTCTTAGGAGCCTAGAGGGACATGCTATTTGGCATTTCTTGTAATTGGCGCGCGTCTTTATTTATTTCTGCATTTACTTATCTGCATGCTTAACTGTTTAATTTCCGTTTTGCATTACGCATTTCATCTTAGGAATAGGATGCTTATTATATGCCTCTCAGAGTGTTTACACACGCGCATGAGTGACCCGATGATTGACCCAGATCCCCTTCTTTTTTTTAGATTCAGGTAACCGTTAGCCGCTATCTTTGCTCATATGGATGCTTGGCGGGGTTCAGACTTTTGGCGTTAGATCGAGAACTTGAGAGACCACTAAACTTTCTCTCTTTTAAAATCCTTTGCATCGTTTTGACCCGGCTCAGTCGTGGCACTCTTTTGGATTGTATTTGGATTTAAACCTTGCTTCATTTTATTGCGAAAACTTGTGACTCGTACTCGGGTTGTAAGATCTAGTTGGAAGGTAACCTTGCCTTCTTAAACGTAACTCGGATAATTAGGTTTTCTTTCCTAGGCCCAAAGGAAGGCAAATAGGGGAAAGAAGATCCTTATTTTCCGGGCCGTTACAACCCAATGGTTAGTAAATGGGTAAATAAATAAAAGGGAAAAAATGTAAATGTATGAAAGAGATTAAGAGAAAAAGGAAAAAGAAATAATAATAGAAAATTTGTGATTAGTTGAAAAACCTTAAATTAAGGAGGTGTTGACACATCATCAAAAGTCTTCTAAATTAGTATTATATAGAATATAGATAGATATAGATGGTTAGTAAATGGGTAAAAAAATAAAAGGGGAAAAATGTAAATGTATGAAAGAGATTAAGAGAAAAAAGAAAAAGAAATAATAAGAGAAAATTTGTGATTAGTTGAAAAACCTTAAATTAAGGAGGTGTTGACATATCATCAAAAGTCTTCAAAATTAAAGTATTATATAGATGGTTAGTAAATGGGTAAAAAAATAAAATGGAAAAAATGTAAATGTATGAAAGAGATTAAGAGAAAAAAGAAACAGAAATAATAAGAGAAAATTTGTGATTACTTGAAAAACCTTAAATTAAGGAGGTGTTGATACATCATCAAAAGTCTTCTAAATTAAGGTATTCTATAGATGGTTAGTAAATAGGTAAAAAAATAAAAGGGAAAAAAATGTAAATGTATGAAAGAGATTAAGAGAAAAAAGAAAAAGAAATAATAAGAGAAAATTTGTGATTAGTTGAAAAACCTTAAATTAAGGAGGTGTTGACACATCATCAAAAGTCTTCTAAATTAGCATTATATAGAATATAGATAGATATAGATGGTTAGTAAATGGGTAAAAAATAAAAGGGGAAAAATGTAAATGTATGAAAGAGATTAAGAGAAAAAAGAAAAAGAAATAATAAGAGAAAATTTGTGATTTGTTGAAAAACCTTAAATTAAGGAGGTGTTGACACATCATCAAAAATCTTCTAAATTAAGGTTTTATATATAGATATAGATGGTTAGTAAATGGGTAAAAAAATAAAAGGGAAAAAATGTAAATGTATGAAAGAGATTAAGAGAAAAAAGAAAAAGAAATAATAAGAGAAAAATTGTGATTAGTTGAAAAACCTTAAATTAAGGAGGTGTTGACACATCATTAAAAGTCTTCTAAATTAGTATTATATAGAATATAGATAGATATAGATGGTTAGTAAATGGGTAAAAAAATAAAAGGGGAAAAATGTAAATGTATGAAAGAGATTAAGATAAAAAAGAAAAAGAAATAATAAGAGAAAAATTGTGATTAGTTGAAAAACCATAAATTAAGGAGGTGTTGACACATCATCAAAAGTCTTCTAAATTAGTATTATACAGAATATAGATAGATATAGATGGTTAGTAAATGGGTAAAAAATAAAAGGGAAAAAATGTAAATGTATGAAAGAGATTACGAGAAAAAAAAAAGAAATAATAAGAGAAAATTTGTGATTACATGAAAAACCTTAAATTAAGGAGGTGTTGACACATCATCAAAAGTCTTCTAAATTAAGGTATTATATAGATGGTTAGTAAATGGGTAAAAAAATAAAAGGGAAAAAATATAAATGTATGAAAGAGATTAAGAGAAAAAAGAAAAAGAAATAATAAGAGACAATTTGTGATTAGTTTAAAAACCTTAAATTAAGGAGGTGTTGACACATCATCAAAAGTATTCTAAATTAAGGTATTATATAGATATAGATGGTTAGTAAATGGGTAAAAAAATAAAAGGGAAAAAATGTAAATGTAAGAAAGAGATTAAGAGAAAAAAGAAAAAGAAATAATAAGAGAAAATTTGTGATTACTTGAAAAACCTTAAATTAAGGAGGTGTTGACACATCATCAAAAGTCTTCTAAATTAGTATTATATAGAATATAGATAGATATAGATGGTTAGTAAATGGGTAAAAAAATAAAAGGGGAAAATGTAAATGTATGAAAGAGATTAAGAGAAAAAAGAAAAAGAAATAATAATAGAAAATTTGTAATTAGTTGAAAAACCTTAAATTAAGGAGGTGTTGACACATTATCAAAAGTTTTCTAAATTAAGGTATTATATAGATGGTTAGTAAATGGGTAAAAAAATAAAAGGGAAAAATGTAAATGTATGACAGAGATTAAGAGAAAAAAGAAAAAGAAATAATAAGAGAAAATTTGTGATTAGTTGAAAAAACCTTAAATTAAGGAGGTGTTGACACATCATCAAAAGTCTTCTAAATTAAGGTATTATATAGATGGTTAGTAAATGGGTAAAAAAATAAAAGGGAAAAAATGTAAATGTATGAAAGCGATTAAGAGGAAAAAGAAAAAGAAATAATAAGAGAAAAATTGTGATTAGTTGAAAAACCTTAAATTAAGGAGGTGTTCACACATCATCAAAAGTCTTCTAAATTAGTATTATATAGAATATAGATAGATATAGATGGTTAGTAAATGGGTAAAAAAATAAAAGGGGAAAAATGTAAATGTATGAAAGAGATTAAGAGAAAAAAGAAAAAGAAATAATAAGAGAAAATTTGTGATTAGTTGAAAAACCTTAAATTAAGGAGGTGTTGACACATTATCAAAAGTCTTCTAAATTAAGGTATTATATAGATGGTTAGTAAATGGGTAAAAAAATAAAAGGGAAAAATGTAAATGTATGACAGAGATTAAGAGAAAAAAGAAAAAGAAATAATAAGAAAAAATTTGTGATTAGTTGAAAAACCATAAATTAAGGAGGTGTTAACACATCATCAAAAGACTTCTAAATTAAGGTATTATATAGATCGTTAGTAAATGGAAAAAAAATAAAAGGGAAAAAATGTAAATGTATGAAAGAGATTAAGAGAAAAAAGAAAAAGAAATAATAAGAGAAAAAATGTGATTAGTTGAAAAACCTTAAATTAAGGAGGTGTTGACAAATCATCAAAAGTCTTCTAAATTAAGGTATTATATAGATATAGATAGATATAGATGGTTAGTAAATGGGTAAAAAATTAAAAGGGAAAAAATGTAAATGTGTGAAAGAGATTAAGAGAAAAAAGAAAAAGAAATAATAAGAGAAAATTTGTGATTAGTTGAAAAATCTTAAATTAAGGAGGTGTTGACACATCATCAAAAGTCTTCTAAATTAAGGAATTATATAGATGGTTAGTAAATGGGTAAAAAAATAAAAGGGAAAAAATGTAAATGTATGAAAGAGATTAAGAGGAAAAAGAAAAAGAAATAATAAGAGAAAAATTGTGATTAGTTGAAAACCTTAAATTAAGGAGGTGTTGACACATCATCAAAAGTCTTCTAAATTAAGGTATTATATAGATATAGATAGATATAGATGGTTAGTAAATGGGTAAAAAAATAAAAGGGAAAAAATGTAAATGTATGAAAGAGATTAAGAGAAAAAAGAAAAAGAAATAATAAGAGAAAAAATGTGATTAGTTGAAAACCTTAAATTAAGGAGGTGTTGACACATCATCAAAAGTCTTCTAAATTAAGGTATTATATAGATGGTTAGTAAATGGGTAAAAAAATAAAAGGGAAAAAATATAAATGTATGAAAGAGATTAAGAGAAAAAAGAAAAAGAAATAATAAGAGACAATTTGTGATTAGTTTAAAAACCTTAAATTAAGGAGGTGTTGACACATCATCAAAAGTATTCTAAATTAAGGTATTATATAGATATAGATGGTTAGTAAATGGGTAAAAAAATAAAAGGGAAAAAATGTAAATGTAAGAAAGAGATTAAGAGAAAAAAGAAAAAGAAATAATAAGAGAAAATTTGTGATTATTTGAAAAACCTTAAATTAAGGAGGTGTTGACACATCATCAAAAGTCTTCTAAATTAAGGTATTATATAGATGGTTAGTAAATGGGTAAAAAAATAAAAGGGAAAAAATGTAAATGTATGAAAGAGATTAAGAGAAAAAAGAAAAAGAAATAATAAGAGAAAATTTGTGATTAGTTGAAAAACTTTAAATTAAGGAGGTGTTGACACATCATCAAAAGTCTTCTAAATTAAAGTATTATATAGATATATAGTAGACATTAGATTTAATTCAATGTTTTGAATTAAACCCAATGGTTAGTAAATGGGTAAAAAAATAAAAGGGAAAAAATGTAAATGTATGAAAGAGATTAAGAGGAAAAAGAAAAAGAAATAATAAGAGAAAAATTGTGATTAGTTGAAAAACCTTAAATTAAGGAGGTGTTGACACATCATCAAAAGTCTTCTAAATTAGTATTATATAGAATATAGATAGATATAGATGGTTAGTAAATGGGTAAAAAAATAAAAGGGGAAAATGTAAATGTATGAAAGAGATTAAGAGAAAAAAGAAAAAGAAATAATAATAGAAAATTTGTAATTAGTTGAAAAACCTTAAATTAAGGAGGTGTTGACACATTATCAAAAGTTTTCTAAATTAAGGTATTATATAGATGGTTAGTAAATGGGTAAAAAAATAAAAGGGAAAAATGTAAATGTATGACAGAGATTAAGAGAAAAAAGAAAAAGAAATAATAAGAGAAAATTTGTGATTAGTTGAAAAAACCTTAAATTAAGGAGGTGTTGACACATCATCAAAAGTCTTCTAAATTAAGGTATTATATAGATGGTTAGTAAATGGGTAAAAAAATAAAAGGGAAAAAATGTAAATGTATGAAAGCGATTAAGAGGAAAAAGAAAAAGAAATAATAAGAGAAAAATTGTGATTAGTTGAAAAACCTTAAATTAAGGAGGTGTTCACACATCATCAAAAGTCTTCTAAATTAGTATTATATAGAATATAGATAGATATAGATGGTTAGTAAATGGGTAAAAAAATAAAAGGGGAAAAATGTAAATGTATGAAAGAGATTAAGAGAAAAAAGAAAAAGAAATAATAAGACAAAATTTGTGATTAGTTGAAAAACCTTAAATTAAGGAGGTGTTGACACATTATCAAAAGTCTTCTAAATTAAGGTATTATATAGATGGTTAGTAAATGGGTAAAAAAATAAAAGGGAAAAATGTAAATGTATGACAGAGATTAAGAGAAAAAAGAAAAAGAAATAATAAGAAAAAATTTGTGATTAGTTGAAAAACCATAAATTAAGGAGGTGTTGACACATCATCAAAAGTCTTCTAAATTAAGGTATTATATAGATGGTTAGTAAATGGAAAAAAAATAAAAGGGAAAAAATGTAAATGTATGAAAGAGATTAAGAGAAAAAAGAAAAAGAAATAATAAGAGAAAAAATGTGATTAGTTGAAAAACCTTAAATTAAGGAGGTGTTGACAAATCATCAAAAGTCTTCTAAATTAAGGTATTATATAGATATAGATAGATATAGATGGTTAGTAAATGGGTAAAAAATTGAAAGGGAAAAAATGTAAATGTGTGAAAGAGATTAAGTGAAAAAAGAAAAAGAAATAATAAGAGAAAATTTGTGATTAGTTGAAAAATCTTAAATTAAGGAGGTGTTGACACATCATCAAAAGTCTTCTAAATTAAGGAATTATATAGATGGTTAGTAAATGGGTAAAAAAATAAAAGGGAAAAAATGTAAATGTATGAAAGAGATTAAGAGGAAAAAGAAAAAGAAATAATAAGAGAAAAATTGTGATTAGTTGAAAAACCTTAAATTAAGGAGGTGTTGACACATCATCAAAAGTCTTCTAAATTAGTATTATATAGAATATAGATAGATATAGATGGTTAGTAAATGGGTAAATAAATAAAAGGGGAAAAATGTAAATGTATGAAAGAGATTAAGAGAAAAAAGAAAAAGAAATAATAAGGAAAAATTTGTGATTAGTTGAAAAACCTTAAATTAAGGAGGTGTTGACACATTATCAAAAGTCTTCTAAATTAAGGTATTATATAGATGGTTAGTAAATGGGTAAAAAAATAAAAGGGAAAAATGTAAATGTATGACAGAGATTAAGAGAAAAAAGAAAAAGAAATAATAAGAAAAAATTTGTGATTAGTTGAAAAACCATAAATTAAGGAGGTGTTGACACATCATCAAAAGTCTTCTAAATTAAGGTATTATATAGATGGTTAGTAAATGGAAAAAAAATAAAAGGGAAAAAATGTAAATGTATGAAAGAGATTAAGAGAAAAAAGAAAAAGAAATAATAAGAGAAAAAATGTGATTAGTTGAAAAACCTTAAATTAAGGAGGTGTTGACAAATCATCAAAAGTCTTCTAAATTAAGGTATTATATAGATATAGATAGATATAGATGGTTAGTAAATGGGTAAAAAATTAAAAGGGAAAAAATGTAAATGTGTGAAAGAGATTAAGTGAAAAAAGAAAAAGAAATAATAAGAGAAAATTTGTGATTAGTTGAAAAATCTTAAATTAAGGAGGTGTTGACACATCATCAAAAGTCTTCTAAATTAATGAATTATATAGATGGTTAGTAAATGGGTAAAAAAATAAAAGGGAAAAAATGTAAATGTATGAAAGAGATTAAGAGGAAAAAGAAAAAGAAATAATAAGAGAAAAATTGTGATTAGTTGAAAAACCTTAAATTAAGGAGGTGTTGACACATCATCAAAAGTCTTCTAAATTAGTATTATATAGAATATAGATAGATATAGATGGTTAGTAAATGGGTAAATAAATAAAAGGGGAAAAATGTAAATGTATGAAAGAGATTAAGAGAAAAAAGAAAAAGAAATAATAAGGAAAAATTTGTGATTAGTTGAAAAACCTTAAATTAAGGAGGTGTTGACACATTATCAAAAGTCTTCTAAATTAAGGTATTATATAGATGGTTAGTAAATGGGTAAAAAAATAAAAGGGAAAAATGTAAATGTATGACAGAGATTAAGAGAAAAAAGAAAAAGAAATAATAAGAAAAAATTTGTGATTAGTTGAAAAACCATAAATTAAGGAGGTGTTGACACATCATCAAAAGTCTTCTAAATTAAGGTATTATGTAGATGGTTAGTAAATGGAAAAAAAATAAAAGGGAAAAAATGTAAATGTATGAAAGAGATTAAGAGAAAAAAGAAAAAGAAATAATAAGAGAAAAAATGTGATTAGTTGAAAAACCTTAAATTAAGGAGGTGTTGACAAATCATCAAAAGTCTTCTAAATTAAGGTATTATATAGATATAGATAGATATAGATGGTTAGTAAATGGGTAAAAAATTAAAAGGGAAAAAATGTAAATGTATGAAAGAGATTAAGAGAAAAAAGAAAAAGAAATAATAAGAGAAAATTTGTGATTAGTTGAAAAATCTTAAATTAAGGAGGTGTTGACACATTATCAAAAGTCTTCTAAATTAAGGAATTATATAGATGGTTAGTAAATGGGTAAAAAAATAAAAGGGAAAAAATGTAAATGTATGAAAGAGATTAAGAGGAAAAAGAAAAAGAAATAATAAGAGAAAAATTGTGATTAGTTGAAAAACCTTAAATTAAGGAGGTGTTGACACATCATCAAAAGTCTTCTAAATTAGTATTATATAGAATATAGATAGATATAGATGGTTAGTAAATGGGTAAAAAAATAAAAGGGGAAAAATGTAAATGTATGAAAGAGATTAAGAGAAAAAAGAAAAAGAAATAATAAGGAAAAATTTGTGATTAGTTGAAAAACCTTAAATTAAGGAGGTGTTGACACATTATCAAAAGTCTTCTAAATTAAGGTATTATATAGATGGTTAGTAAATGGGTAAAAAAATAAAAGGGAAAAATGTAAATGTATGACAGAGATTAAGAGAAAAAAGAAAAAGAAAGAATAAGAAAAAATTTGTGATTAGTTGAAAAACCTTAAATTAAGGAGGTGTTGACACATCATCAAAAGTCTTCTAAATTAAGGTATTATATAGATGGTTAGTAAATGGAAAAAAAAATAAAAGGGAAAAAATGTAAATGTATGAAAGAGATTAAGAGAAAAAAGAAAAAGAAATAATAAGAGAAAAAATGTGATTAGTTGTAAAACCTTAAATTAAGGAGGTGTTGACACATAATCAAAAGTCTTCTAAATTAAGGTATTATATAGATATAGATAGATATAGATGGTTGGTAAATGGGTAAAAAATTAAGGCACATAAGCACAACTTCACACTAAGGATCAATTGTAGATCAAGGAGTAGTACCACATAGTATCACGCAATAATGGACAGAGCAATCAAGATAACCCGATAGAGGTCCATAAGAGCAACACTGACAATTCCCAGCTGACTCATTACCCATCTTTCCCGTGGGACTCGGATACGAATTTTCCGTGACCAGAGGACACTGATGGATCGTCATAAGAATTGATAACGACAGCCTCGTAAACATCTCACTCTCTAGCTCGGAATTTCATCAAGGACCGTCTTCCAATACTCTCTCGGACAACCTCTATATTCAATCATGATTCCCGACACCATGTGTTTACCAACCCAATTCCCGTGGAAGACCGATATTCGAAGGGAGGACTCGATTGAATTGTCAGAAGGGTTCATAAGGAAAGGGACGGTTCCACAAAAGCTGAGCTTAACCATATAAGAAGAAGGGTACTCCCGCTATCCCGTTCGCACAGATCGTCCAATATTCATTTAATAATTAGGTCATACCAATCAAATCTTTAACATATCAAGCACTCAACATAGAATCAGTTAATGGCAATTATAACGACCTCCTTGGAGTCTTCCCGACCCATCTGTAAAGAACAAGCTAGTATTTCGCCTACCCATTTCCGACTACATCCAAAAGGGATGGTCTAACGTCGTTTCTACCCACTCGATCCCTTATTAGTTGGTTCTCCTCTTTTATCATAAGCCAAGTTCATATTTAGTCCAATTGAGTTAGACATATTAAGTTCATTTTGCCCCTTTAAAACGCTTTCAAATCTTCGAAATCCGTGGGCGGTTTTCCAAAACATACACCCGACCCTTGCGTACCCGAATTGCACAACCTGGCTCTGATACCAACTTTGTAACGGCCCGGATATAAATATCCGGGATACGTTTCGAAGGTCGGATACCTTCATTCGGATGTTGCAATTCAGGTACGGGTCGAGGTTTCAAACCTCTAATCAGTCGAAGTCTCAGAAATACAATTTAAACGAAAATAAAGCGGAAGTACGGTTTAGATACAAAGCCACGGCAGAGCCGGGTCAAAACCAAAACAAAGTGGGTGATTTGCCATTTGTCAAGTTAGAATATATTAGCCGGATTCTTCGACTCGCCAAAAGATTTCCCCGTCACAGAAGCATGGAGCAACAAGAGCGGTACCTAACACTATCCATGAAGTCAGGCCTGGTGATCGCCTGCGGGTCCTCTGACCGCGCTGAGGCCACATAACATGCCTATGCCTATATAAAAGATGACTAATGCAGTACAAGATTTAAATCACACTATCATGCCCCTAGTATATGTAATATGCGGAAAAGAACTGTAAAAGGGCCCAAGACAATGCCAAGTGGCATATCCCTCTCCTACCTCTGCACCCCTTCCCGTTAGTGCAGAGACTGGCCAGTTCGTTGCTATAGCATAGCATATCCTCGTGGTGGTGCACTCACCCACGGTATCATCATCATAACATAAATTAAACATAAATTAAACATGCCCGATGGTGCTGGGCTATCATCATGCTCATATCGACTCGATAGACTTAGGGCGCCCGATGGGGCTGGGCTACCCTATGACCCTAGCAAAGACTCTAGGACTATCAAAGATAACGGCCGTTCTGCTTCAAACACACAAAGTAAACACATGCTCAGTTCAATGCAATCCTAGCATGATACTACATGGCATGCTTTAATATGCAACAAAACTACACATTACATGACACATCAGGCAGGAGGTCCAGGTTACTGAGTAAGTCCCGTAGGATACTTACCTGTTGATGCAGAACAGCAAGATAACACAAGCAAGGGCCCAAATGCAAGTCCAAAGCAATCCAAAAGCAATATACACCTATCATCAAGTCATTTCCATAAGCCACCAGACCAACATTCATACACACGAACCCAAGTTCTCAACATCCTCAAAACCGACCGATAGTAAAACCGTTTTCCAAAATCTTCCCGATACGATCAAATCGACCAAAATCATTCTTCAATTAAACCCATTGATAAAATCATACCAACCATATTTTCAACTCATAAATCCCAATTTAAGTCGACTCATGTTCAAAATGATTTCTCAACTCATATTTGTCCAAAAAATCCATTGATAAACATAATCTTTAATCAACTCACTAATTTATACCACTTAAAATAATTCCGGCATGTTGGTTTTCAAATAACAATTCTTTTAAAGGATATTTCTAAAACTTGAAAATCTCCTTTTAAATAATTTATCATCAATACATCTAATAAACATAAACATCCACTAACTTTATTAATAGTTCATTTTAAAGATCCCCAAATCATATATTTAAATCCTCAAAATAATTTTATGTTCACAAGTCATATTTATAAATCAAAACCAACAAGTCAATTAAAATTCATAACTCACATTTTAGAACATCAAAAGAAATACCTATTCCTAATAATATCATTTTTAACCCATTTATAAACATTATATAATAACCCATCTCAATGGATATTTAAATATAATAAAATTGCCAAAATCAATCCATTTTATTAAACACTTTCAAATAATATTTTCAACCCCTTTAAAATTACCAACCATCTTATTTAATAAACATGAGCCCCTTATTTTATAAAATTATAAACCGACCCCTCCCTTTTTATCGTATACCAAACCATGCCCATTTTGATTTTTGAGGTCAAATAAACTAAATTGAATCCGAGTAAAGATCCCAGCCCAAGAAATTTACCCAAGTCTTGCCCTGGCATAAAGAGGGAGGCGTTTAGGTTCGGGTTGTAGGTGGTGCTCCAACAAGCCTCGCCTCGTGGTGGTGCCTAGGAGAACCGGCGGCTGGGGACACAAGGAGATCTACAAGGGGTGGCTTCGAGGAGGAGGACGGCCATGGGGTTCCTCTGCCGGCGATGACGTCGACGACGATTGGGGGAGCGGGAGGATAGCAGTAGGGAGAGCGGAATCGACAGAGATAGAGAGAGCGCGAGATATGAGGGAGCGCAAGGGGAAGAGGCTGGCATGGTCGACGAGGGTGGTGTCCGACGGCGCTACAGACGCCGGTGAGAGCGAGAGGGCGCGAGTCTCTGGAGGGATGAGGAGAACCAGGAGGAAGAGATGGGGGTCGAGCGAGGTCACCGCCGGAAGGGTCTCGACCCAGATATGGAGGTGCAGGGAAGGGCGAGCGAGAGATGTCGCGGGGGGGGGAGAGCATGAGAGCAGTGGAGAGAGGGAGGCACGCCATGGGAGGGGCTTGAAAGCTCAGTTTCGAGTGAGCAGGAGGAGGGAGTAGGAGTGAGCTCAGTTTCATGGAGGAAGAAGGTGAACATGGCGGCTCCTTACAAGCTGAAAAGTGAACAGGGGATGGGGGCGGGTATGGAGTATATATACAATTAGGGTTTAGCTTTAAGTTAAGGAAATTACAAAACTATCCCGCTATTTTTAGGTTTTGGAAATAATAGCACAATAATTAACAAAATTACACTCAATCAATGTTATTCAATTTAAAATATGCCATAAGATTTATCATACTCGCCTTGACAGGTTCAAAACAATATTTATTTCTTTGAAATCGGATATACGCCGGAATTTGATTTGAATAAAATAGAAATCATTTTGATCGAGGACGGAGATTTTCAAAATTTTCTAGAATCTTAATTTTAAAGTCGAACATAATTTAATATTGTAAGAAAATAATATTTTAACTTTTCCGGTCTTTACATTTATCCACCTCTAAAAACAAGTCTCGTCCCCGAGACTAAAATCATTTTAAAGCAAAGGGGATGAAGTCTTAAAATCGGTGAGTCCGAGGACCATGTCCGAGGATCTTGTAATCGTCTCGGTTGCGTCTTCCGAGATTCTCACAACATCCTAGTCACGGTCGTGACATCTCCAATTGGTCTTGTCAAGTGTGTAATAAGCGCCTTTATTACATCCTCGCTTCGACTTCTCGGGAGTACCACAACTCTAAAAGCATTATAGCGTCCGACTAGGTCTTAGCAAGCAAACTATAAGCGCCCCTATACAATGCTTGTATCCACTTCGTGAGACGTCATAATGTAAATCCAGTTCGTAAACCTCAAAATGTTTTGAAACTAGAAAGATTGTCATCCAAATCGTTGAAACTCTCCACTTCTTTAAAACCCCAAGTTGGCCATTTTTTTTTATTTAAAACCACTCAAAATCTTCAAATTCAATTTTTAATCAAGCAACTTTACACCAAAAACAAATCAAATCCTCCCAATCAAGATTTCGTCAAACTCTTCCGAAAACCAAATCAGCTTCACACATACCAATCAATCAAAATCAGAAGGTAGGAGGTGGAGTCATCCACCTCTAAGGGCTAATCCCATATTCTCTTCCTATTTTCCAGAATCGAATCAATCTATCAGTCTCAATTCAAGCAAGATGCATAAGCCATAAAATGCATAACTGTAAACCCTCCAATCCCCAATCAACGCATCACACAACAAGTCTCAACATATACCAGAAGTCATAAAAGTATCTCTCATCACAAAATCAATGTACCAAAACTCATTGTCAACATATCAACACAACAAGGTCAGGTTATTAAGATTCAGCAAAGGGGAAGGTCAATCAATATATCGATCACCAAAATGTCAGCCTACTCACAAAACATCATCTCCACTCATACAATGCCATATAACGATCATTTAGCAATCACGCACCATTATATCATACATATATATAAGTCATATTCATGATCCAATTCAATATTCATTAATTAACATCTCCTGATCTTAATATAACATCATGCTCTCACATAGCAACATATCATAACATGCTTCTAGAACAACATAGTGGGATAGCAATGTATTGTTATATCATGATCATACTTGTTACTGGCAACTGGATTTCAATATTGCATATCAACATGTAATATCAGGTCATATTAGGTTTATCGTGGTCGCTATCTAACATCATGCCAGTTCATGTTAATAAAACACATAATCAAGAAAGCTTTCACATCACTACCAGGCAAAATAAACGCAACCCCGCTCGCTCGATTTCAATTCCTACATCAAAAACCAGCCTCATCTAGATTTGCCAACATCAGCTCAGGTAACATCCTCAAAATAAGTCCTACTTCATTTCAATACCCTAATCTCGCCCCTCATTCCACCAAGAATTCTCACTAGCAATTCACCTCTAAGAATCCAACTACTATCTCTAACCTCACACTCGAGGGCCCTTTCATACTATATCCTTCATACTCTTAAAAGCTATTTCTTACACTCCCACACTTCCCAAGATTTCACAAGCATCATGTCCTGCTAACCGCACATTCTCTAGTAAAATTCCTCGATCACCGCCTAGCCGACCTATTCCTAACCATACCCCTTCCCCAAGATTCACCTAAGAGCTCATCGAAACCACCAATCACTGCCTCTTATAATTCCCGAACTCACTCGGTCCATCCTAAGTCAACACCCCTCTTCTGCAACTTTCCCTTACCACCGTCAGTCCTTCTAATCACTCAAAACCTTTCTTCACTCTCTGACCACTCCACCAAAAAGGACCCCACTCACAGGTTCAAAGAAGAAGCAATCATGGACATTGTTACACATAAGAACTACATCATATCAACTAACATTTGTATCAATAGCATCATTAAGCATTGCAACAAGTATCAAAAGTCGTAAATTACCGTCATGCTCAACAAGTATTGTAAACCATCATATATGAATCTAATCAAATCAAGCTAGCAAGTTTCATCATAATCTTAGCTAATAAACAGTTCAGATTCTCGGCATTTGCAGTTCATACTATATATGGGAGGAATTTAGATCATGCTTAGCAACTCAGAATAGCATCACATCAAGTCATCATGGCACATTAGGATTGTAAGGCATCGAATCATATCATCACATCAACAAGCAGCTTTCAACATCAAGTCAGTGCAATATCATCATCAACAAGCTCAGAAAGGGTTAGCAATTCGAATGAAGGACGGTCCCACCTGCAAGTCATATCGTGCTCAACAATCGTAACCCTCGAACCGAGCTTGTTCCGTCGACATTGTCGATCCTGAGGCCCGTGGGTTATGGGCCCACGCTTCCGCTGCGCTGCTCTATCGCTATTCAACTTTCCGTTCCCTTTTTCATGTGGTTGCTCGTCCAAGGTATCGCGTAGGAGTTTAAGTTAGCGGAGATAGGGGAGTGACAAGGGCGGACGACCCAATGTTTCTCTCGGAGACAAAATGGACCAAAGCTAAAGATGACACGACTAGAGACAAGACTCCGACTCGGGAATAGTAACGATGCCCTTATAAAAGTCTATTAGGTTACAACGGTGACGAACAAAATGAATTCATCATAGAGCACATCAATCACACTAATTCATACTATCATGTACCTATCCCGGGGAAACATTCGTATTCATATCAAAGACACAATCAAGTCCGATGTTGATGTATCTGAAATAAGCTAACATCCTAGTATTCCATGGAAACAGATATGCCTAGCAACTTCAAGCAAGATAGACGGAACCAGCAATGATCATATATGATTCGAAGTCATGCGGAATTTAGTGAAAATAACGAGCATCATGTATATGATCAATGTAAGAGCATGGTATACACATCAACAAATGAGTCCAAATATATCATGGCAAGGTATATTATAACAATTAGATGAAACGTCATACGAGGACACATAAGAGCAGCATTTTAACTATCACATATGGCAACAATGATCATATATAAAGGGTAACCTAGTAACTATCTCACCTGACACAATGATCATATATTAGGTCAAGCATGGCACGGAATCATATGACGAGATACATTTAGAGAGCATGGGTCTTACATGATACTAGCGACACATAATGTGATACAAGCATAGTCAAGAGTCATTTAGAGGAGTTCAACATGATATTCACGAAACATGAGGCATCATCAAAAGTAACAAGAAGGACATCATGGCTGCTAGATTATAATAAGGATAAGAATGAACCATCCTAGAGTACATATATGGTGCAATAGTTGTCACATCATGGAACAAGTACAACACGTGATCATTTAGCGGGTCATATTGGAATCATAAGTCCTACAGGACACTACTGGCACATATCGAATCTGAACACAATCAAGATAACTCGATTAAATTCATTCTAGCATTCATGCATCATGCGTATGTAAAATCATGATATATCGTGGTGTGTGATCATGCGAGGTGCCAAATCTTACATTCATGGAAGCACGAGAGGATATCATAGAATAATAGAGAAATAGCGTCGGGCGATAGCATGTAAGCATGCTAGGATCAACCCTCACGGAAAACAAGTCGATCATTGAATTTAACATCAATCTAATCGGATAGTAAAACATTTACGAGGGTAGAAAGAGGGAGAACCACACTGTCAAGAACCTAGCTCAAGAGAAGGATTCAGCGATAATGTCGGCAAGATATGAATATGCGCAAGTCACAACTAAGGGTCCTACATGTTACTAAGGGTTCAACATAACATATGATACATACATGCACTTGATTGATTACTCGACATTAAGCAAAACTTCAATTCAATCACATTCCAATAATACCGAAACAGGAGAGGAAGTGTAGCGGGGTATAGTGCAAGTCTAAGTAATGGCAACACGACCAGAATATGGGGACATGAGTTCAAGTTAATGTATACTGGGATAAAACATGTATTTGTCAAGACTCACTTACACTAACATATTCTCACCTTAGCACATTTAACACATAACAATACTCATTTGCAAAAGCATCAACACTAGTTAATCTGAGGAATACAAAATAGGTGGGCATGCTATAGATTCTTGTCACAAGATGAATGATAAGCATCGAGGCATCATCGGCTAGCATGTTAAAGAGCACATCTTATGAGGCATTCATATAAAGAAGAGTCGATCACACTATCATGGACCTAATTCAGAAAAAGTAGCAATCATATAGACTCATACCATGTGGTTCATGTTTCTAATCAATCATACGATCAATAGGCCAAGTAGACATGCGATGACAACATATAATCATGAGAGAAAGAAAGGCATAACACGGGACCTAAGCAATGGGGCAAGCATGGGTACAGAATGTCATACAACTACGAATTCATATTAAAGATCATCATCATAACGTGTACTAAGGATAACGTAGCATATAAGGCATGTTGCCATGAAATTATAACATGTATCTATCAAGTAAGGGACTCACTCTATCATGATACTAGAATCGAACAATCACACTATCATGAACCTATTCACAGGGAGGTCATCAGTTAGACAACATCCTAGCATGTGACATATACATTCGTGCCCTAGCATGACAATGCAATTTGCTAAGTAGATCATGTCGGGATGATATGGATATGATAAATGTAGCTCAAAACTATACAATAGTCATTATGAACATTAAGGCACATAAGCACAACTTCACACTAAGGATCAATTGTAGATCAAGGAGTAGTACCACATAGTATCACGCAATAATGGACAGAGCAATCAAGATAACCCGATAGAGGTCCATAAGAGCAACACTGACAATTCCCAGCTGACTCATTACCCATCTTTCCCGTGGGACTCGGATACGAATTTTCCGTGACAAGAGGACACTGATGGATCGCCATAAGAATTGATAACGACAGCCTCGTAAACATCTCACTCTCTAGCTCGGAATTTCATCAAGGACCGTCTTCCAATACTCTCTCGGACAACCTCTATATTCAATCATGATTCCCGACACCATGTGTTTACCAACCCAATTCCCGTGGAAGACCGATATTCGAAGGGAGGACTCGATTGAATTGTCAGAAGGGTTCATAAGGAAAGGGACGGTTCCACAAAAGCTGAGCTTAACCATATAAGAAGAAGGGTACTCCCGCTATCCCGTTCGCACAGATCGTCCAATATTCATTTAATAATTAGGTCATACCAATCAAATCTTTAACATATCAAGCACTCAACATAGAATCAGTTAATGGCAATTATAACGACCTCCTTGGAGTCTTCCCGACCCATCTGTAAAGAACAAGCTAGTATTTCGCCTACCCATTTCCGACTACATCCAAAAGGGATGGTCTAACGTCGTTTCTACCCACTCGATCCCTTATTAGTTGGTTCTCCTCTTTTATCATAAGCCAAGTTCATATTTAGTCCAATTGAGTTAGACATATTAAGTTCATTTTGCCCCTTTAAAACGCTTTCAAATCTTCGAAATCTGTGGGCGGTTTTCCAAAACATACACCCGACCCTTGCGTACCCGAATTGCACAACCTGGCTCTGATACCAACTTTGTAACGGCCCGGATATAAATATCCGGGATACGTTTCGAAGGTCGGATACCTTCATTCGGATGTTGCAATTCAGGTACGGGTCGAGGTTTCAAACCTCTAATCAGTCGAAGTCTCAGAAATACAATTTAAACGAAAATAAAGCGGAAGTACGGTTTAGATACAAAGCCACGGCAGAGCCGGGTCAAAACCAAAACAAAGTGGGTGATTTGCCATTTGTCAAGTTAGAATATATTAGCCGGATTCTTCGACTCGCCAAAAGATTTCCCCGTCACAGAAGCATGGAGCAACAAGAGCGGTACCTAACACTATCCACGAAGTCAGGCCTGGTGATCGCCTGCGGGTCCTCTGACCGCGCTGAGGCCACATAACATGCCTATGCCTATATAAAAGATGACTAATGCAGTACAAGATTTAAATCACACTATCATGCCCCTAGTATATGTAATATGCGGAAAAGAACTGTAAAAGGGTCCAAGACAATGCCAAGTGGCATATCCCTCTCCTACCTCTTCACCCCTTCCCGTTAGTGCAGAGACTGGCCAGTTCGTTGCTATAGCATAGCATATCCTCGTGGTGGTGCACTCACCCACGGTATCATCATCATAACATAAATTAAACATAAATTAAACATGCCCGATGGTGCTGGGCTATCATCATGCTCATATCGACTCGATAGACTCAGGGCGCCCGATGGGGCTGGGCTACCCTATGACCCTAGCAAAGACTCTAGGACTATCAAAGATAACGGCCGTTCTGCTTCAAACACACAAAGTAAGCACATGCTCAGTTCAATGCAATCCTAGCATGATACTACATGGCATGCTTTAATATGCAACAAAACTACACATTACATGACACATCAGGCAGGAGGTCCAGGTTACTGAGTAAGTCCCGTAGGATACTTACCTGTTGATGCAGAACAGCAAGATAACACAAGCAAGGGCCCAAATGCAAGTCCAAAGCAATCCAAAAGCAATATACACCTATCATCAAGTCATTTCCATAAGCCACCAGACCAACATTCATACACACGAACCCAAGTTCTCAACATCCTCAAAACCGACCGATAGTAAAACCGTTTTCCAAAATCTTCCCGATACGATCAAATCGACCAAAATCATTCTTCAATTAAACCCATTGATAAAATCATACCAACCATATTTTCAACTCATAAATCCCAATTTAAGTCTACTCATGTTCAAAATGATTTCTCAACTCATATTTGTCCAAAAAATCCATTGATAAACATAATCTTTAATCAACTCACTAATTTATACCACTTAAAATAATTCCGGCATGTTGGTTTTCAAATAACAATTCTTTTAAAGGATATTTCTAAAACTTGAAAATCTCCTTTTAAATAATTTATCATCAATACATCTAATAAACATAAACATCCACTAACTTTATTAATAGTTCATTTTAAAGATCCCCAAATCATATATTTAAATCCTCAAAATAATTTTATGTTCACAAGTCATATTTATAAATCAAAACCAACAAGTCAATTAAAATTCATAACTCACATTTTAGAACATCAAAAGAAATACCTATTCCTAATAATATCATTTTTAACCCATTTATAAACATTATATAATAACCCATCTCAATGGATATTTAAATATAATAAAATTGCCAAAATCAATCCATTTTATTAAACACTTCCAAATAATATTTTCAACCCCTTTAAAATTACCAACCATCTTATTTAATAAACATGAGCCCCTTATTTTATAAAATTATAAACCGACCCCTCCCTTTTTATCGTATACCAAACCATGCCCATTTTGATTTTTGAGGTCAAATAAACTAAATTGAATCCGAGTAAAGATCCCAGCCCAAGAAATTTACCCAAGTCTTGCCCTGGCATAAAGAGGGAGGCGTTTAGGTTCGGGTTGTAGGTGGTGCTCCAACAAGCCTCGCCTCGTGGTGGTGCCAAGGGGATCCGGCGGCTGGGGACACAAGGAGATCTACAAGGGGTGGCTTCGAGGAGGAGGACGGCCATGGGGTTCCTCTGCCGGCGATGACGTCGACGACGATTGGGGGAGCGGGAGGATAGCAGTAGGGAGAGCGGAATCGACAGAGATAGAGAGAGCGCGAGATCTGAGGGAGCGCAAGGGGAAGAGGCTGCCATGGTCGACGAGGGTGGTGTCCGACGGCGCTACAGACGCCGGTGAGAGCGAGAGGGCGCGAGTCTCTGGAGGGATGAGGAGAACCAGGAGGAAGAGATGGGGGTCGAGCGAGGTCGCCGGCGGAAGGGTCTCGACCCATATATGGAGGTGCAGGGAAGGGCGAGCGAGAGATGTCGGGGGGGGAGAGCATGAGAGCAGTGGAGAGAGGGAGGCACGCCATGGGAGGAGCTTGAAAGCTCAGTTTCGAGTGAGCAGGAGGAGGGAGTAGGAGTGAGCTCAGTTTCATGGAGGAAGAAGGTGAACAGGGCGGCTCCTTACAAGCTGAAAAGTGAACAGGGGATGGGGGCGGGTATGGAGTATATATACAATTAGGGTTTAGCTTTATGTTAAGGAAATTACAAAACTATCCCGCTATTTCTAGGTTTTGGAAATAATAGCACAATAATTAACAAAATTACACTCAATCAATGTTATTCAATTTAAAATATGCCATAAGATTTATCATACTCGCCTTGACAGGTTCAAAACAATATTTATTTCTTTGAAATCGGATATACGCCGGAATTTGATTTGAATAAAATAGAAATCATTTTGATCGAGGACGGAGATTTTCAAAATTTTCTAGAATCTTAATTTTAAAGTCAAACATAATTTAATATTGTAAGAAAATAATATTTTTAACTTTTCCGGTCTTTACAGAGATTAAGAGAAAAAAAGAAAAAGAAATAATAAGAGAAAATTTGTGATTAGTTGAAAAACCTTAAATTAAGGAGGTGTTGACACATTATCAAAAGTCTTCTAAATTAAGGTATTATATAGATGGTTAGTAAATGGGTAAAAAAATAAAAGGGAAAAAATGTAAATGTATGAAAGAGATTAAGAGAAAAAAGAAAAAGAAATAATAAGAGAAAATTTGTGATTAGTTGAAAAACTTTAAATTAAGGAGGTGTTGACACATCATCAAAAGTCTTCTAAATTAAGGTATTATATAGATATATAGTAGACATTAGATTTAATTCAATGTTTTGAATTAAACCCAATGGTTAGTAAATGGGTAAAAAAATAAAAGGGAAAAAATGTAAATGTATGAAAGAGATTAAGGGAAAAAAAGAAAAAGAAATAATAAGAGAAAAATTGTGATTAGTTGAAAAACCTTAAATTAAGGAGGTGTTGACACATCATCAAAAGTCTTCTAAATTATTATTATATAGAATATAGATAGATATAGATGGTTAGTAAATGGGTAAAAAAATAAAAGGGGAAAAATGTAAATGTATGAAAGAGATTAAGAGAAAAAAGAAAAAGAAACAATAAGAGAAAATTTGTGATTAGTTGAAAAACCTTAAATTAAGGAGGTGTTGACACATTATCAAAAGTCTTCTAAATTAAGGTATTATATAGATGGTTAGTAAATGGGTAAAAAATTAAAAGGGAAAAAATGTAAATGTATGACAGACATTAAGAGAAAAAAAGAAAAAGAAATAATAAGAGAAAATTTGTGATTAGTTGAAAAACCTTAAATTAAGGATGTGTTGACACATCATCAAAAGTCTTCTAAATTAGTATTATATAGAATATAGAAAGATATAGATGGTTAGTAAATGGGTAAAAAAATAAAAGGGGAAAAATGTAAATGTATGAAAGAGATTAAGAGAAAAAAAGAAAAAGAAATAATAAGAGAAAATTTGTGATTAGTTGAAAAACCTTAAATTAAGGAGGTGTTGACACATTATCAAAAGTCTTCTAAATTAAGGTATTATATAGATGGTTAGTAAATGGGTAAAAAAATAAAAGGGAAAAATGTAAATGTATGACAGAGATTAAGAGAAAAAAGAAAAAGAAATAATAAGAAAAAATTTGTGATTAGTTGAAAAACCTCAAATTAAGGAGGTGTTGACACATCATCAAAAGTCTTCTAAATTAAGTTATTATATAGATGGTTAGTAAATGGAAAAAAAAATAAAAGGGAAAAAATGTAAATGTATGAAAGAGATTAAGAGAAAAAAAGAAAAAGAAATAATAAGAGAAAAAATGTGATTAGTTGAAAAACCTTAAATTAAGGAGGTGTTGACACATCATCAAAATTCTTCTAAATTAAGGTATTATATAGATATAGATAGATATAGATGGTTAGTAAATGGGTAAAAAAATAAAAGGGAAAAAATGTAAATGTATGAAAGAGATTAAGAGAAAAAAAAAAGAAAAAGAAATAATAAGAGAAAATTTGTGATTAGTTGAAAAAACCTTAAATTAAGGAGGTGTTGACACATCATCAAAAGTCTTCTAAATTAAGGTATTATATAGATGTATGAAAGAGATTAAGAGAAAAAAGAAAAAGAAATAATAAGAGAAAAAATGTGATTAGTTGAAAAACCTTAAATTAAGAAGGTGTTGACACATCATCAAAAGTCTTCTAAATTAAGGTATTATATAGATATAGATAGATATAGATGGTTAGTAATTGGGTAAAAAAATAAAAGGAAAAAATGTAAATGTATGACAGACATTAAGAGAAAAAAGAAAAAGAAATAATAAGAGAAAATTTGTGATTAGTTGAAAAACCTTAAATTAAGGATGTGTTGACACATCATCAAAAGTCTTCTAAATTAGTATTATACAGAATATAGATAGATATAGATGGTTAGTAAATGGGTAAAAAAATAAAAGGGGAAAAATGTAAATGTATGACAGAGATTAAGAGAAAAAAAGAAAAAGAAATAATAAGAGAAAATTTGTGATTAGTTGAAAAACCTTAAATTAAGGAGGTTTTGACACATTATCAAAAGTCTTCTAAATTAAGGTATTATATAGATGGTTAGTAAATGGGTAAAAAAATAAAAGGGAAAAATGTAAATGTATGACAGAGATTAAGAGAAAAAAGAAAAAGAAATAATAAGAAAAAATTTGTGATTAGTTGAAAAACCTCAAATTAAGGAGGTGTTGACACATCATCAAAAGTCTTCTAAATTAAGGTATTATATAGATGGTTAGTAAATGGGTAAAAAAATAAAAGGGAAAAAATGTAAATGTATGAAAGAGATTAAGAGAAAAAAGAAAAAGAAATAATAAGAGAAAAAATGTGATTAGTTGAAAAACCTTAAATTAAGGAGGTGTTGACACATCATCAAAAGTCTTCTAAATTAAGGTATTATATAGATATAGATAGATATAGATGGTTAGTAAATGGGTAAAAAAATAAAAGGGAAAAAATGTAAATGTATGAAAGAGATTAAGAGAAAAAAGAAAAAGAAATAATAAGAGAAAATTTGTGATTAGTTGAAAAAACCTTAAATTAAGGAGGTGTTGACACATCATCAAAAGTCTTCTAAATTAAGGTATTATATAGATGTATGAAAGAGATTAAGAGAAAAAAGAAAAAGAAAAAATAAGAGAAAAAATGTGATTAGTTTAAAAACCTTAAATTAAGGAGGTGTTGACACATCATCAAAATTCTTCTAAATTAAGGTATTATATAGATATAGATATAGATAGATATAGATGGTTAGTAATTGGGTAAAAAAATAAAAGGAAAAAATGTAAATGTATGAAAGAGATTAAGAGAAAAAAGAAAAAGAAATAATAAGAGAAAATTTGTGATTAGTTGAAAAACCTTAAATTAAGGAGGTGTTGACACATCATTAAAAGTCTTCTAAATTAGTATTATATAGAATATAGATAGATATAGATGGTTAGTAAATGGGTAAAAAAATAAAAGGGGAAAAATGTAAATGTATGACAGAGATTAAGAGAAAAAAGAAAAAGAAATAATAAGAGAAAATTTGTGATTAGTTGAAAAACCTTAAATTAAGGAGGTGTTGACACATTATCAAAAGTCTTCTAAATTAAGGTATTATATAGATGGTTAGTAAATGGGTAAAAAAATAAAAGGGAAAAAATATAAATGTATGAAAGAGATTAAGAGAAAAAAGAAAAAGAAATAATAAGAGAAAATTTGTGATTAGTTGAAAAACCTTAAATTAAGGAGGTGTTGACACATCATCAAAATCTTCTAAATTAAGGTATTATATAGATGGTTAGTAAATAGAAAAAAAATAAAAGGGAAAAAATGTAAATGTATGAAAGAGATTAAGAGAAAAACGAAAAAGAAATAATAAGAGAAAAAATGTGATTAGTTGAAAAACCTTAAATTAAGGAGGTGTTGACACATCATCAAAAGTCTTCTAAATTAAGGTATTATATAGATATAGATAGATATAGATGGTTAGTAAATGGGTAAAAAAAATAAAAGGGAAAAAATGTAAATGTATGAAAGAGATTAAGAGAAAAAAGAAAAAGAAATAATAAGAGAAAATTTGTGATTAGTTGAAAAAACCTTAAATTAAGGAGATGTTGACACATCATCAAAAGTCTTCTAAATTAAGGTTTTATATAGATGGTTAGTAAATGGTTAAAAAAATAAAAGGGAAAAATTGTAAATGTATGAAAGAGATTAAGAGAAAAAGAAAAAGAAATAATAAGAGATATTTGTGATTAGTTGAAAAACCTTAAATTAAGGAGGTGTTGACAGATCATTAAAAGTCTTCTAAATTAGTATTATATAGAATATAGATAGATATAGATGGTTAGTAAATGGGTAAAAAAATAAAAGGGGAAAAATGTAAATGTATGAAAGAGATTAAGAGAAAAAAGAAAAAGAAATAATAAGAGAAAATTTGTGATTAGTTGAAAAACCTTAAATTAAGGAGGTGTTGACACATTATCAAAAGTCTTCTAAATTAAGGTATTATATAGATGGTTAGTAAATGGGTAAAAAAATAAAAGGGAAAAAATGTAAATGTATGATAGAGATTAAGAGAAAAAAGAAAAAGAAATAATAAGAGAAAATTTGTGATTAGTTGAAAAACCTTAAATTAAGGAGGTGTTGACACATCATCAAAAGTCTTCTAAATTAAGATATTATATAGATGGTTAGTAAATGGAAAAAAAATAAAAGGGAAAAAATGTAAATGTATGAAAGAGATTAAGAGAAAAAAGAAAAAGAAATAATAAGAGAAAAAATGTGATTAGTTGAAAAACCTTAAATTAAGGAGGTGTTGACACATCATCAAAAGTCTTCTAAATTAAGGTATTATATAGATATAGATAGATATAGATGGTTAGTAAATGGGTAAAAAAATAAAAGGGAAAAAATGTAAATTTATGAAAGAGATTAAGAGAAAAAAGAAAAAGAAATAATAAGAGAAAATTTGTGATTAGTTGAAAAAACCTTAAATTAAGGAGATGTTGACACATCATGAAAAGTCTTCTAAATTAAGAGGTATTATATAGATTATTCGATTAAATTTAAGAGATTATTCGGTTAAATTATTCGATAAAAGTAAAAAGCTTATTCATATTTATAGGATGATTATTCGGTTAAATTTTAGGGATTATTCGGTAAAATTTGTGAGATTGTTCATTTAAATTATAGATATTATTCGGTTAAATTAAATAGATTATTTGTAAGATAATTCTGTTAAATTATAGAGATTATTCTTATGTAAGAGGGGGATTATTCATAGGTATGAGGAAGTTTGACAAAATTATATAAAAAAATTATGGATTAGTTGACGAGTGATTTTTCAAAAAAAATATACATTATTCGGTAAATCGAGAATCATTATTCGTAGATAAAAATGCAATTTTGTCAAGTTTGACCCAATATAGTAATTTTAAAAATGGAAAAATTATGGAATATATATAAAGTACTCCGTAATTGCCAACACGAAAATAAAAAATGCATGAGTACAAAGTAATTGAAAAGGTTAAAAAAAACGAAACGGCAATTTCCTATATGGTGGATGCAAAGTTGCAAACTGGCCACGACAATTCAATATGGATTGAAGCTCACGCACTCCCACCGTGAGTGGATAATGTTTTTTTTGTGGGTCGCACAATTTTTAAAAAATAAAATCAGAAATTTAAAGTTTAATCACATCCCTTAATTTTATCTAATCCGACGGCTAAGATGTGTTCCTAGTTTACATTGTAAGAGTTGTTTACACCCGATCCGTACTCTCTTTCTCTCTCTCTATATACAGGTGTTGTTATATACACCACAAATTTGCTCAATAATATATCGCTAATTAACGTTGGATTGAATATTGTGCAAAGTTGAATTCGACGTTGTTGAGTGGATAATTTTTCGACAATGCTCGATCGGACTGGTGGGCCGATCGGGCTAACAATGTTGGAGTTAGATCAGACATTGCTAAGGTAAATATATGTTAGGCCCGATCGAGCCTTTTGGATGTTGCAATTTCTACCATTTTGTTTTAAATATTATATGTTAGGTCCGATCCAATCTATACTAGCAACGTCAAATCCGACGTTATTGCCTCGGCCAACCCGATCCTTCGCTAGCCATCGAGTAACGTCGATAACTTCTCTACTCAACAACGTCAAATTAGTTGTTCAATGTCTAATTCGATGTTAAAAAACGTCCAAAAGAACGATATTTTGCAATGTATATAAAGTCTCCACGAAAAAATCCATCAATTAATATTTTATACAAAAATGTAATAAAAGTAAATAATTTAGGATTCCGGGTCCCTATAACACAACCCGAAAATAGGGTTATTATATGAACTGAATAGCACGAGCTCGGCTCGGGATCGTCTCGAAAAAAGCTCGACTCGAGCTCCTTCACTTACCTAAACAAGCCAAGCCTGGACCGAATTTTAAGCTCGGTTGAAAGCTCGACTCGTTCAATTGAAGCTCGAATTTTATGAAATTTTTAAAATTTTCTATAAGTTAATATGTCATAACTGAGTAAAACTGCTTAAAGCTCGAAAAAAGCTTGGCTCGAGCTTGTTCATTTCCTAAACAAGTCAAGCTTGATAAAAAAAACTCGTTCAAAAAGTGGGCTCGGCTCGAGCTCGTTTAACAAACTAATCAAGTTTGAACATGCTAAGCTCGGCTTGTTTGGCTCAAATAACACCCATATTCGAAAAAAAACATAGAATCCAAAATATCGAGATGAGTTGTGGTATAATCTATCTATATATCTATATAATACTTTAAAACAAAAGACTTTAGCTGATGTGTCGTCCCCTCCTTAATTTTAGCATTTTCACCCAATGTAAAGGCTGAAAAATGTTTAAAATTATATTTTGAGAGGGTAACTAATTATATTCGAGTAGATTTGAAAATTCGAAAACTTTTAAAAATTCCATTCTCGAGCAACGTGTTTTATTCTTAATCTTTTCGAAGTAGATTCCGGAATCGTTTTAAAATTTGGGTTGTAGCGGATTTTAATTCCGTTTTTGAGTTTGATTATCGATAAAATTATATTAATTCCCGTAATTATTTAAAAATTTTAAATTGTCGAGTGTCGGGAATTCGTTCTAGTGAGCGGGATTGGATCGAGTGTCGGGATTTCAAATTGGTGTTGTGGGGCCCACTCCTCCCTATTTTTCTTTTCTTTTTTTTTCTCTATTTTCTCTCTCTCTCTCTCCCTCTCTCCCCCGTTGAGGTCCCCCCTCCCTCAGCTCACTCCACCATCTCCTGCTGCGCTCACATACACCCTGCTCCCTCAATTCACAGCTCACTGCCTCACCCTCTCTCTCTCGTCTCTGCACTCCCTTGCCCCCCCTTCCATCTTCAAGCCAGGAGAAACCCACAGGAGAGAGAGCCCTCATCCTCACATCTCCATCCCTCTCTCTCTCTCTCACGCTCCCAAAACCCATTGGAGGAGCCCTCCTTCTCCTCCATTTTGAGTCAGCCACCACCACCACACCAACACCACCTCCCTCCTCCTTCCATTTTGTTTTGAGGCTGAGCCACCACCTTGTTGTGTAACCCTTCTCGTCGTCGCCGCCACCACAAGCCAAGCCTCCCTTGTTTTGCGAGCCTAGAAAACGAACAGCAGCAGTAGCCTCCATTACTCCCTCCCGTGTGTCCAGGTAGCAGCAGCATCTCCACCAACTCCCATGAGCGTCCTGAAGGCTGCCGGAACCACCAGCGCTGCCGAGGAGCTCTTTTCCCTCCCCTGTTTTTCCGAATTTAAAGGTCGTAATTCTATTTTCTCTCGATTTCAATGCTCAAGTGCGCCAAATGCCTCCTTACTTATCCCTCTCTATTCCTAGGCCGAACGTGACCCTCCCCTCGAGCTATCGCTGCCGGAAGCCGCCATTGACGCTGGGAAACTCCACCTCGAAAGTCGCCGATGTAAGTTCCCTCTTTTCTCCTCCTCTCCTTGCGTCGTTTCCTTCTTTCTGGGACGAGTGTGGTCAGAATTCGATTGTGAGTGCCTGGGTAAATTTTCGAGCCAAACGGACCACCCTATCCTGAGCATTCCACCTTCTTCTCCTCCGTTTCTTCTCCGTCGTCGTGGTGCCTCTGTTCATCTGTTGGGTTAAGGACGGGTTCAGGGCCGGGTTGGTTTTCTTTTCCTTTCTTTTCTTTGGTCCGGTTCAGGCAATATTATCCGGTTCATTTAATACCAAATGGGCATGCGGGTTGGGCTTGGATCTGGGCTCAGATCCGGATTTTTTGTTATGGGTTTCGGCTGGGCTTTTGGGTGGGTTTTCAAAAAGGGTTTTGTGTTATGTTACACATATATATATATATATTATATGTTATGTTAGTTATATATGTATGTTATTTTATAGATTATTTCTGATTTTAGGAATATATATATATATATATATGTATATATATATATATTTTCTGAAAATATTAATATATTATTTTACATGGTTTTAAAAGTGAGATTATTTGGAATATATAATTGAGTGGGGTTTTAATATGTGATGTAGGAAATTTGAGATAATTTATTGACTTTGATTTATAAATGTGATGAGTAAAGATGATTTAATTTTGGTGTTGTATTTTTTTAGCTAAATATTAATTGAGAAGAGTTATTTCATATAAGGTTTTATAAATGTGAATTTTAAGATGATGGTTTTAAGTAAAGTAAGTTATGCCGGAATTATTTTAATAGTGTAAATTTGCTAGTTGACTAAGAGTTAATGTTTTGTAAATGGGGGTTTTAAAGATGGATTTATTTTGGAAATGGTTATCAATGTCTTAAATTACTTGAAATGTTAAAGTCAAGTTTATGGAATAAAATGCCGGAAATTATTTCTATAATGTGATTTTGAGAGATTGGTTTTAAGGTTTAAATGTTTAATGTCGGAATTTGGCCAAGTATGATTTGAGAATTATTTTGAATATGAGTTGACTTAATTTTGGATTTAAGGTTTTGGAAAACAGTTTTACTATCGGTTGGTTTTGAGTATATTGAGAACTTGGGTTTCGTGCGTATGAATGTTGGTCCGGTAGCTTATGAAAATGGCTTGATGATAGGTGTTTATTGATTTTGGATTGCTTTGGACTTGCATTTGGGCCCTTGCTTGTGTTATCTTGCTGTTCTGCATCTTCAGGTAAGTATCCTACGGGACTTACTCAGTAACCTGGATCTCCTGCCTGATGTGTCATGTGATGTGTAGATTTGTTGCATATTAAAGCATGCCATGTAGTATCATGCTAGGATTGCATTGAACTGAGCATGTGGTTACTATGTGTGTTTGAATACAGAACGATCGTTATCTGTGATAGTCCTAGAGTCTTTGCTAGGGTCATAGGGTAGCCCAGCCCCATCGGGTGCCCTGAGTCTATCGAGTCGATATGAGCATGATATGATAGCCCAGCACCATCGGGCAAGAGATGAGATGATATGATATGATATGATGATGCCGTGGTTAGTGCACCACCACGAGGAAATTGCTATGCTATAGCACCGAACTGGTCAGTCTCTGCACTAACGGGAAGGGGTGTAGAGGTAGGAGAGGGATATGCCACTTGGCATTGTCTTGGGCCCTTTACAGTTCTTTTCTGCATATTATATATATACTAGGGGCGTGATAGTGTGATTTAAATCTTGTACTGCATTAGTCATCTTTTATTTAGGTATAGGCATGTTATGTGGCCTCAGCGCGGTCAGAGGACCCGCAGGCGATTACCGGGTCTGACTTCGTGGATAGTGTTAGGTACCGCTCTTGATTGCTCCTTGCTTCTGTGACGGGGAATCTCTTGGCGAATTGAAGAATCCGGCTAATATATTCTAACTTGATAAAATGGCAATCACCCACTATGTTTTGGTTTTGACCCGGCTCTGCCGCGGCACTTGTATCTAAATCTTGCTTCCGCTTTACTTTCATTGAATTGAATTTTCGCTACTTCGATTGCTTGGGGTTCGAAATCCCCGCTTTGAATATTGATCTTTAGAGGTTTGAAACCTCGACCCGTACCTGAATTGCAACATCCGAACGAAGGTATCCAACCTTCGAAACGTATCTCGGATATTTATATCCGGGCCGTTACACCCAATTACAATTAAATAATTTTTTATAAATTTTTATATTTAAATTAAGAGTTCCTTCCCATTTAGATTTATTGCATGTATACAATTTTCTTTTTATGTATATAAACTACCCAATCAATTATATCAATTTTTGACGGAGTATATATTTTCAATTAGTGTAATATATACTAATTGTTGTATATATCTAGGTTTTAGGTTTTAGTGACACCCAAAAAAATTTCACTATTCCAAATTAAAACTATATATTCATATTATATTACATCATTATCTACCTTATAGCATGCATCTAGATTTGTCATTGCTAGATGGAGGACAATTCTAATTACTGGTCATGTATACTATTGATTTTATTTTATTATAATAGCAAATGAGATTACTTTAAGACATCTATAATATTTACATTTATATTAACGCTTTTTAGTTTTAATTGTTAATTATTTTCTTAACATATTCTTTCTTATCTCTTCAATACATGTATATCTAAATAATGAGAAGAAATTTCTTTTTTTTAATGATATTATAATTTTCATAAATATTTCTACGAAAATTTCTATTTTTTACTTTATCAACTATATCTTTTTTATTCTACACTAACTTTTTATAATCTTTTATTTAAATTTATAATTAATATTAATGTATTATATTATTAGAATTTCATTTTTAAAAACAGTACCGCTCCATGGCGCGATAACTGTTCTATCTATATCTATATCTATATCTATATCTATATCTATATCTATATCTATATCTATATCTATATCTATATCTATATCTATATCTATATCTATATCAATATCAATATATATAAACTCTTCAAACATAAGAGTTTGTGATGAAAGTATAATTTATAACTAATATTAAGGATTTTAGCCAATTGCATTTTTTCTTTCTTTTTTTTTAAATTTTCTTTTTCCTTTCATTTTTTTCCTCTCCTCTCTTATTAAATAACGACTAATTGATCTATAGATCTAATTGCACTTATTTTTTTTATTTAATTAAATTTTTTACTTCCATTATGTTTTTTTATTTCATTTGATATAATTACATTTGTTTTCTACAATAGGGATGCGAATCAAAGTAGATATCTGATAAAAGTTTATCTTATGTTATATAATTTGGTATTTTATGTCATATATTTTGTTATCTTATTTATTTTTTATTTTTTTCACAACACCACTGTTGAAGAATACACACAGTGAAGGCAATTGTTTCATTCATTCTGTTTCAATTTAAATTTAGTGTCTTGTTAGATACACTGCAAATCATCATTAAGGACATGCATGTCGTTTTTAACGTGCAGGCATGTCGTTATTAACGTGCAAGTCTGGCAGATGGGTTCTTAGTGCACGTCGGCCTGCACGTTAAAATGGATGTGCATACTTGCACGTACATTTCAACGTGCAGCTTTGTTCTTTATTTAGTTTATCCGAGTAGGGTTTAGGGTTTAGGGTTTAGGGTTTAGAGTTTAGGGTTTAGGGGTTTAGGGTTTAAGGTTTAGAGTTTAGAGTTTAGGGTTTAGATGTTTGTAGAATAACATTTAGTTGAAACGAAAAAAATATAAAGTTTTTCCATTCGGATAATATGCAAATAATGTTACAAGACACGTAAAAAAAAAGGTGTACATCAATAATTGTAATAACCTCAAGGAATAAAATCTAGACAAAATGTAAAGGTTGATCGGCATCGACACGGAAGACTTGCACAACCTCTTTTGGATAGATAGGCTTGGACCCAATGAGGATCTCTCTTGAAAAAGACATGAGAGGAGTTTCTTTTGCCCCCCTGTGTGCCAAGAAGATCTTTTGCAAGGGTTGTACCAGCTCGCTCTAAAGTTGACGAACGAGCTAGCACAAGAAGAGGTCTTGTCTTGCCGCGTTGAGATCCGCATTTGCGTCCCCTTCTCTTCATGGATTTAGGTGCCTTCTTGGCAATGGAGACGGGGTGTGCGAAAGTTGCGGTTGACCCCTCATTCTTTTTGATGATATGAATGATAGGCCTGCGAGCGACCTCATTAGTGAGCTTTGTGCCGCTGTAACCTCCTGCATTTTGAGCTTGTTGCAGATGGGTTGGTTGTTGAACTCGTTGTCGTCGAGTCGGGTGATCCCCCCTTCCTTTGTGAGCATTGAGGGAGACGTCGACACCCACTTGGGAATGGTCTTGTCCTCCGAAGCTTGAAGAGCTCAAAAGATGTTGTTGATCGGGATCGTTGTAGACATCAAATCCCGAGTGATGTCAAAGTATGCTTCAAACGATCGTTTCTTGATCCAATGACCCCCTTTGATGATGAAGGTTGTTGGTAGCTCGCTGAAGTTGACAATCACTTGAGGTGTCATTTGTACCTTTCAAAAGATATAACCATGTATTAGTATAAATACAACTAAGAGATGAAAAGGCAAAAAGGGTCCCACTGGGCGTGCCAAAAATATGTTGGACAAAAATGCGCAAATAATTGTACAACACATTTTATTTGATTTTAGATATTTGAGTTCAACCCCTTTTGGTTATCCTCTTGATTTGAAGTTGTATCGATACCAAGATTTGAATGGTTTTGGTGATTTGGGCTGCACCCGAATTTTAGTTAGTTGCCTACATATCTCTTGGAAGAGAATCAAGCCTCACGTAGTTCATAGGTTTTGGATTTTGTGTTTTGTTTGGTTTCGTTTTCTTATATGCATCATAGGATGAAGTTCAAGCCCACCTTCTCAGAAGGGTACCTCGAACAACACTCCACCCGAGTAACTTGAGTCCACCTTCTCGGAAGGGTAACTCAAGTGACCTGCCTATCATTTGCATAGAAAACGATTTTGATTTTGATGTGGAGTTTGGTTTGTTTTGAGATTTGATTTGTTTTGACATGAAGGTCAATTTAGGGGTCATGATTGAACTCGTTTGTGAGTTTCCTACGTACCCTCTTGGAAGGGATCGAATCACACATAGTTCTTGAAAAGGACAAATTTGAATTTAGTATTTGAGTTTTTGAAGTTTTGGTCGTGATCGAACTCGATGAGCGGAAGCTTTGTATCGAGTCGGAGGAGACTCTTTGGATTTGATGAGAATTTGATTTTGATTTTGGTGACCGAACTCAACGGGCGGAAGCTTTGTATCGAGTTAGGTGGACACTTTGGTTTTGATAGAAAATTTGATATTTGAGACGACTTAGAGTCGAAGAATCAATTCGAAGAGATTTGATTGAAAGTTTGGTTGTGACTGGACTTGGTAAGAACTTGATTTACACCGAGTTTCCTACGTATCCACTTGTTTGGTAGAATCAAGTCATCGTAGTTTGGGACAAAAATGACTTTTGTATTTGGGTTTGATCATGAGATCATTTGAGAGCGGAGATTTGACTCGACGAGCGGAAGCTTTGTGTCGAGTGAGAATAGATCCTTTGGATTTCGTGAAAACTTAGGACTTGGTTTGGGACGACTGAACTCGATGAGAATTTGATTTGCATCGAGTTTCCTATGTAGCTCACAAAAGAGCATCAAGTCATGACGTAGTTCTAAAAGAAATTTTGTATTTGGATTTGATCATAAGGTCATTTGAGAAGGATGATTGAACTCGACGAGCAGAAGCTTTGTATCGAGTCGGAATAGACAATTTGATTTGTTTTTGGCGATTGAACTCGACGAGCCTTGCCTTTGTATCGAGTGTCCTACGTATCTCTTAGAAGAGAATCAAATCACTCGTAGTTCTAAAACGAACCAATTTAATTTGGATTTGGTGATTGAACCCGACAAGCTTTAGCTTTGTGTCGAGCTTCCTACGTACCCGTTTGAATGGGATCAAATCACTCGTAGTTCATCGAAAGGGCAAATTTGAATTTAATTTGAGACGGGCGACTGAATCCGATATATACTGAATTTGATATCAGATTTCTTACGTAACTCGTAAAAGAGTATCAAGTCTTTACGTAGTTCTTTTTGGAAACCAGTTTGATTTGATTTTGACCTCATATTCATTTAAAAGTGAATTTAGAGGTTAACAATTGTACCCGATATATTTTTAGAGTTTAATATCGGGTTGCCTATGTAGCCGGTGTGAGGCGTCAAGTCTTTACGTAGTTCTACCAGGAAAATCGAGTTTATATTTGGTGAAACTTGATTTGGGGTTTTGACTCCATTTTTATTTGGAGCCGATTTGAGATTGACCCACTCAAATTAATTCGCAAAGAATTTTTATGAGCTTTCACTTGATATTTTGATCAAGCTCGAATTCTTAATTTGTGCCAAAAATAATTCTTATATTTTAGTGGGTCGGTTTCGCAAGTATATATATGTTTTAACAATGCCGAGAGCGTACAAACATATATATATATACATACGTGCTTTTTCTTTTGAATTTTATGCATGTAAATATATACATTGTAATTACATGCATTTGAAAGGGGTCGATTGTGTAATTAAGACACATTATAATGTCTTACTAGTACACCGTCATTTTTTTTTACTTAGGCATTTTATTTTGCCCGAAGTAATGGTGCAACAGCTTCATCTAGTGGGTCAAAACCCACTTCAAATTATCGTAGTAAAGAACGACCTAAAGAAAATCAAATCTAGTGAGAGAAAAAGCTCTGTTCTCTCTCCTCTTTCCCTCATACCTTCTCTACCTGCTCTCTCTCCTGCTTCCTCTTCTCCCATCCTGAATTCTTACCTTTACTGCCTTTCCTATTTGGAGGAAACCAGTAATTGGTACCAAAAATATGACAATGACAAGAACAACCCTCATCTAAGGCTCAACAGCCAAATTCTGGTAAAATGCTTTTATTCAACAAGAAGGCTTAACAGCCACCATATGATATACAAATATTATGTCAAAGAAAGCTCAACAGATAGAAAAATCACAAATCAAAAGATTAAAAAGGGATTACTTTGTCAAAACAACTCTTCATCATCATCTACTACTACCTACCAAAATCCAGATGGATCTACACATGAAAATAGCAGTAAAATTCCATTAAAAATAATTTATACCACAAAAATTCAAACAAGATAGTCATTAGCTTACATACACAACCAAAAATCATAAGAACTAAGATACACAAATTGAGCAAAAATCAGCTTACCCATATTTTCTTAGATAATACTATCTGCATCCCAAAGCTCCAATCTGAGTACTATTACAGCACAACCATTTACAGTTCCTTCTCCTCCATTCTGAACCTTTACCTCTACTGTCTCTCCTCCCTTGAAGAAACCAGCTCTTGGTACCAAATATCTGAAATCAGGAAAAACAACCATCACCCACGTCCTAAAAGACATGCTCAATGTATACTGATCAGTCTCATAACAAGGCTTACCAACCACTTTTTGATTCAAAAATCAGTCTCTAACTTCGTTCAAATTATGTTAAACAATAAAATTCCACTAATACAACCAATTACATCCTTTAGTAAAAACAGTCATCTACACTTACCCTCCAAAAATATACACTCTTCATCAACAAAACAATTTGAAACACCCTTCAAGATGATATTCATTAACTATCACAAAGAAACTAGATTATGTAGAATTACAGATTCCAAATCAATCTTAAATCATCTACTTCAGAATTCTACTAATAGCAATACCTATACTCTAAATCCTCATTCTAAATACCATCAAAACATAACTTCAAAATCAAGTCTCTTAGACAAGTTGTACTGTCGGTTATGGAAACCAAGACTTCAGCCCAACAACAATGACAGACCCTCTAAACCGACTTTGACTCAAAAAATAAAAATCAGGAAAATCATAAATCACACTAGCTATACAAATATTTAGAAAAAATACCCCTACACCCCCTACCTAAATGACTACAGTCAAAACTACACAAATCAAAACAGAAAACATTGGACCCCTAGCACACAAAATACCAACTGTAATCATTACTTTAGAGATAATATTACTGATTATGCCAAGATTTTAACTAAGATAAAATTGCATGGTTGCCACGACAAAGCCCACCTTCCAACTGTCATCCCCATATTAACTCAGGCTTACTCCCTAATTTTAAAAAACTACTGTAATTTCATTATCTGTAATAAGAATAACCCTTCCCTTCATCCTTTCAATCTTCCTATATTCACTAAGAATCGACATCCTAAACTCAAAAAAAAATGATGACTTCTTCTTACCTAACTGCTGTCATCCAAGGAGGAAAATCAGATGATCTGAACATGAGCTCATGTCCTCCTGGATTTAGCCCTGTGATCTGCCCCACTACCTTAAACACCAATACCCCTGTTCAGCCAAATCAAACAAAATCAACTCAAAATGACCCTGCACATCCTAATCCAGAAGATGATCTAAACACTGAGGAACAAGAAATCCCCATCATCAATGAGACCTACAGCAAACTGCAAAACACAGCTCTAGTTGGACGCTTTGTCAATAGACAGGTTGAATTTAGCCAAGTGCTTACCAAAATGAGAAGTGAATGGAGATACTTAAAGGGTCAGTGGTTCATTGACCTCATTGGCTATGATTGGTTCCTATTCAGATTTGCCACAAGCGAAGATCGATCCAAAGTTTGGGCAAAGAGACCTTACCATGTTGCAGGAGCCCTTCTAGCCATCTACCCATGGACCCCAAGCTTTGATCCAGCTGAGGCTGATACACTCACATGAGAACTATGGGTACGTATTCCTAATCTTCCCCCTCAACTTAATACAAGTGAGATCTTAGCTGATATAATCAGAACTTGCCGTGTGGTAACCCTCTTCAAAGTTGACAAAGAAGCTTACTTCAAGAGTAGATTTAGATTTGTTAGACTATGCATCCATGTTTCATTTCAACATATGCTCATATCTTATATTAAGTGGAAGATGCCAACTGGAGAAAAAATTAGTTTGAGGGTTTGGTATGAAGATTATTCAATTGGATGTGGCTGCTGTGGTAAAGAAGACCACATGTATACAGACTGTCCAAGCAATGTGCCTAAACCAAGATTATTTGAATTAAGAATTGAAGAAAGGCCAGGAGTCAACCTCTTAGAAGATAATGCTCGATTTGAGAGATCAACCTATACAACTGATGAGAACATCACTCCTACACAAGAAGGGAACATAACTATGGCTGAAACCAATACCATTACAGAGATTAACACCTCTGTTCAAATTACCAGAGACAATGTTGTCCCTTTACCCCTGCTGACCACCCCTAGCAACATCTTTCCTAACACCCAACCAAACCTAGGAAGCATCAACCCTATGATCAATCCTTACTTCTCTCAAGAACTGATCAATAACCTTATAATGCTCAATAATGCCCATGCTTCTATGCTCACTGCTGACACAGCCATCCCACCATTTCAAATTTCGCCCACTGTGCTTCAAACTATCTTTACCAATGATCCTAACCATGCCTCATCCTCTATTCCCTCTGACCACCACATGAGCAACCTCTGCAGCAATCTCAACCCTTATGCCACTGATGGACAGAATGGTAACCAAACCATCTCCTCTTATCAGTCCATGAACTCAGCTGGCTCAATGGTTAGACAAATGTCAGACATCCACATCTCCCACCAAGATCAAGATCAAAACAGAATCATGAATCACAGGAAGGGAAAGGAAACTGAAGAGGAGTATGAAGCAGAATCTAGTGATCATGTCAACAAAAAACAGAAGCCATCTCCTCAGTAGTCTTATGACAGTACAACATCAAAGGAGGGTGACTCTACTTACATGGGTTACAACCCTTTCTCCCCTCAAATTTTGGTTTTGTAATAATCCTAGTAACATCCTTACTTTTGACAACTTTGTCTGGTTTAGACTCTTAAGGATTTTGATAGCTTATCTAGATTATGGTTGTATAAACTGCAAACAGAAGATCCCCTCTTTTGTGTTTATAAGGGAACTTCTTCTGTTAAAATACCTTGCATCTGTTTCTCTACCTCTCTGCAGAACCAAGCTCAGAAAGAAGATGTCACAACATACTTTGATCATCCACAGACGTCCACAAAGGTACAGTCAATCTCAAAACACATTATACATGATAATCTTAGACACTATAAAAATCTATAATAAATCAAAAAGGACTGCTGACACTATAGACCAGCTCAACAGCTACAGATTTGGGTTAACACCCTACTTACCAAATAAAATACATTTGGACACTCATCAAAACAAAAAAAAAATTTTCAACCTAGATCCCAAAATATTAACCAAATACATAACCATCTACTCTACCAACAGATTAAAAAGGATTAAAAATCTCAAGAAATTGTTCTTAAAAAATAAACTTATTTATACTATAACAAACCTTAATTCAAATAATAAAGAAACTCTTACTAATCCTATGATCCAAATAAAAAATACAATCAAAAATAATCTTTACCATATACTTACCTATAACATTAATAATTTTAGCCTTAGCTATTCTACTAAATTAAAAAACATTAATACCGATTCAAAAATGGAAAAAACTGATTTCAAACATAACAGAGAAATTTACCATTGTAAATTAAAATACCAAAACAAAAATAAAGAAAACAAAATCAACATCGAACATAAATCCACTAACAACTATAAAAACAGTAGTAAGAAACTAACCAAACATATTATTATAATCCAGATAACTAATTTGGGCCTAATCAGGCCCAACTACCCTAACCCAAACAACAACAACAATAACATTAAACCAGTACCCGACCCCTTGAACAAATCAAACAAAAAATTTGAGAAACATAACCCTATTATAATTAAACACCTCCAAATTATTATACTTACCTCTTCTATTTATCATAATAGGGATAAATTCATTCATAAAAAATTCTTTATCAATGACCAATCTCAGACTAAACCCTGTACTCATAAGAAATTTCTAGGCCGAACACCCAACCAAAACCCAAACACTTACAAACCAATTACAAACAAAAACAAAAAGGTAATCAATTACTTATCAAATACTAACAATATATTTAAAATTTATATTACCAAAAACAAAAACTATCCTTATCATATACCTAGAATGCCCAAAAGGCCCTTAAATAGAAAATATAGTTTTAAATGACGGACATAGCCTACTGGAATATAAGAGGGGTAAGAAAACCTAACCTATGGCAGGACCTAGCCTATATCCAAAAAAGAAACAACCTAGATATCTTAGTACTAGCGGAAACAAAAACGAGTGAACCCCCAAATGAAAATTGCTACAAAAGATCTGGCTTTAATAAAGCACATCATATAGCTTCAGTAGGTACAAAAGGCGGACTTTGGATCCTATTCAAAACCTCAAATTTTACTGATTCATGCCAACAAATTACTACCTCTACAAATTATGTTATATACCTAGCTAACATCAACAACTTTAGATTCACTCTTAACTTCATTTACGCACCCTCAAACCAAACAGAGAAAAGTAACTTCTGGAATGATATAATTCACACAACTCGAAAACACAATATTCCGTCTATCATAATGGGAGACTTTAACGAAATCGAATCCATAAATGAAAAAATAGGAGGTACTGCTCCACAAAAAAACAGATTCATCTGTATTCGACAAATCAAGGAAGATTTAGATATTCACACTATCCCTTATACCGGAAGTCCAGTTACCTGGAGAAAAAGACAAATACCAATAGACAATATCTATGAACGCCTTGACAGAGTCATGATCCATACAGATATTTCTAATCAGTTCCCCAATTTAACTGTCCATAACCATCCATTTACGAGCTCAGACCACTCTCTGATTTCCATCTCTATTGGAACAAAAACAATCAGAGCAGGATCACCGTTCAAATTCGAAATGTCATGGACCAATAATAATAGCTACAATAACCTAGTTAAATCAACTTGGCAAAACAAGCTTCACGGATCGTTCATGTTTACACTTTTGCAAAAACTAAAGCTTCTCAAGAAAAACACAAAAATCTGGTGTAAAGCACATCCAAACAATAATCTCAGACAATTAAAAAACATTGAGGACCAACTCCTATCTTTACAAACACAACAAATCACTGGAAACTATAATGATATAATAAATACCAAAAGACAAAGATTATTAAACAAGCGTGAAATACTCATGGACTTCAATAATACTTTCTGGAAACAAAGAGCCAAATCTAATTTCCTCAGATTTGGAGACAGAAACACCAAATACTACCAATCCATAACCAAAATAAGAAACTCAAAAAACATAACTCGTAGCTTCACAAATAAAAACGGGTTAATTATTGAAGACGAGAAACAAATAAGAGACGAAATCACTAATGAATTAGCTGAAAGATTCATATCAAACAACGTACCAACCAACAACAACTTACAATTTTTAAATTTAATTAATCATACTATTACTGAATCTGAAAACATTACCCTAATTCAACCTTTTACCGATAAAGAAATAAAAGAAACTCTACTTTCTATGATAGAAGATAAATCCCCGGGACCCGATGGATTCCCACCAGAATTCTACAAAAAATATTGGAACACTATAGGAAGTCTACTATGTAAAGCCATTAAATCTTTCTTCCATTCTGGTACTCTTCTAAGTGAAGTAAACACAACATTTATCGCACTTATTCCTAAAATCGATAGACCTACCAATATTAACCATTATCGTCCAATAAGTTTATGTAATACTATTTATAAAATTATTTCGAAACTTTTAGCCAATCGTCTCAAACCCATTCTACCCAAAATTATTAACCCATTTCAAGGAGCCTTTGTTCAAGGCAGAAACATCCAAGATAACATCCTAATAGCCCACGAAGTTTTCCACTCGTTCCATAATAAAAAAGGAAAGACTGGATGGATGGCAATAAAACTAGACATGGAAAAAGCCTATGACAAAATAAACTGGAATTACATACGTACCATTCTCAATAGATTCGGATTTCACCAAAAGTGGATAAATTGGGTGATGACATGCCTTACCAAAACTAATTTCTCAGTACTTGTCAATAACCTACCAGGTAAGACATTCCAAACCTCTAGAGGTATTCGACAAGGTGACCCCCTTGCACCATATATTTTCGTAATTGTCATGGAACTACTAGGAAGAATGATTCAACAAGAATCCCTAGAATATGAACCTCTTATTGGAATCAAACTTACAAACAATAGTAACCCTATCCCTTTCCTCTCCTTTGCAGATGACACACTAATTTTTGGAAACGCAAACGATCTAAGCCTACACACTATTAAAAATCTCTTAAACAATTTTTGTAATATATCAGGCCTCTCCATAAACTACAACAAAAGTTCCTTACAAGTTTCAAAAAACATTCCGACTCAAAAAGCACAAAATCTTGCCCAACAATTAAGCATTCCCGTTACCAAAACCATGGAAAAATACTTAGAAATACCTCTCATTAGTGGTAGAGTCAACAACTGCCTCTTTGACGAGGCACTCATAAATCTAAAAAAAACAACTATCCAAGTGGAAATCGAATACTCTCTCCCAAGCTGGAAGATCTGTTCTTATTCAGGCAAATTTAAACTCTAAAATAAACTACCTAATGCAATCATTTCTTCTTCCGAAAGGAATCCTTGATAAAATCGATCAAATCAACAAAAACTTCTTCTGGAACAAAATACAATCTGATAATTATCACCCCCTAATTAGCTGGGAACGTCTTTGCACCCCTAAAAAGGACGGCGGACTCGGATTCAAAACAGCTGAACAGATCAATATAGGTATGCAGATGAAACTTCTATGGAGAATTATAGCAAATCCGACCAATATATGGTCAAAAGTTATTACTGAAAAATATCTTTCTAAGGAACCTCTAATGGAAAGAAGTAAAACAAAAACGTCATGGCAATTTGGACGACTTCTGAACATTAGAGATCTCTTCTCCAAAGGCCTCTTATGGCTAGTAGGTAATGGCAAAACCATCAACGTCTGGTCTGACATCTGGGTAAATGCCAAACGCCTTGAAAACTTTAGACAGGATCGTAACCCTAACCTAAAAGTCTGTGATCTCTTCACAAACCAAAATATTTGGGATATTGAAAAACTAAACAACATCTTTCCCACGGATATTGTACAAATGATCTCTAACATATACATCCCGAAGATTGATGTACCTGACAAACTCATTTGGATCTATAACAAAAATGGAACCTTTACTGTCAAATCTACCTCTTCACTCTTTAATACTAGAAATACTAATCAAATACATGCTGACTGGATCTGGAAGCTTAACATTGCTCCTAATTTAAAAAATTTCCTTTGGAAAATTATTATAGATATTTTACCCACAAGTGCACGTCTAAATAAATACATAAATAGAGTCCCTAATACATGCTCTCTCTGCAACTATGATCTAGAAGATGCGAACCATTTATTCTTCATTTGCCCTATCACCAAATCCCTCATTCATAACCTAGGTACTAACTTAAAAAAATTGTTTATTATACCAACACTAACAAATGATATCTCTGAAAATATTATAAACACCAAAGAAATAAATAAAGACTTCACTGACCTCTGTCATTTATGGCACTCTATATGGGAACTCCGAAATAAAATTATCCTTAAAAAATATTCAAACAAAAACATTGCTAACACCTTATTTCAAACCATAGACAAAATTTCAAGTTGGAAAAAAGAAGAAAAATTGGCTGCCCTACCCAAACAAACCAGGACCCGTGACAAATTAGCTTGGAAATATCCAGCGAAAAATATCTTCAAAATTAATGTAGATGCTTCTGTCAAAATTGGCATTCAATCCCAAATAGGATGCATTATCAGGAATAATAATGGTCAAATAATTAAAATTCACAAGAGCAATGGAAACACATACTCTATTACCCAAACAGAATGCTTTGCAGTTCTTGCAGGTACAAGATTGGCAGAGGATTTAGGTATACAACAGACCATTATCGAAAGTGACTGTGCTATCGTTATCAACTCCATCAACGAGATAGAGAAAGCACCGTGGGAAATCATACAAATGGTAGAAGAAATACAAACTTTAAGCAAAAGGTTTGAATTTATCAAATTCGAACACTGCTACAGAGAGGCGAATAAAGCGGCTGACTTCATTGCAAAATCGCATCTCAGTTGTAACTCCATTCTAGACTTTAGTTGTGATTTTCAAAACATCATCATGTCTGATGATCATGGATACTGCTAGTATCCAAACTCTTGCCTACTGTAAAAAAAAAAAAAAAAAAAAAAAAAAAAAAACAATTCAAATTCGCAAGTCCATATCCATGTTTATCTTCAACCCACCCAATCAATCCAAATTGATAGCCAGTAATTTGTTGCTCGCGTGTTTGGAGCGGCTCCTCACCTCAAACACAGATGAGAAATGGTGCTCAAGACCGCTAGGAGGCCCGGCTGCCGACAGCTTTGTGAACTCCGACCGGGGTATTCAGAAGAGAGGTTAACGGGCACACTGTCACTTCCGGGAGCGGTGCCGCGAGGGCACGGGTGATTAGTTCAATCCAAGACTCCGCTTTAGGTATGCTCGGCTTTCCCTGACATGTTTCAACCCCCAAATTCGCTCGTTTTGCTTAATGTTTAAGTGATTAGTTCCCCAATCTTGAATCCCCTCTTATGTACCTCCAAATGGGTGTTCAATTTGTAGGTGTTGGCCAATAATTGGTTGTTTTGGGAGCTTTGGGTTTGGGGCAGTCGCCAACCATAACCAGCGACTTCAAAGCTCGAGAAATCTGAAAAAGGGCTAACGGAGTTCCAACTTGGGCAATGGGAAGAGATGGCAGCGCTGCAAAGACTCGTGTAAGCCCTCCGGAGCGCCACTACAACTCGGCTTCGCTAATTAGGTATATTCACTTTCCCTTTTCTTCTTCTCAAAAATTCAATACCCTTGATTCTTCAGTAGCACTGATTTGTTAAGACCACTGAATTAGGGTTTTGATTTGGTATTTGAATTTTGATTTGCACCCGGGCTAGACCTTGAAGCATTTTTTTAACTTCCCAAGTTGTTCCAGTAATATGTATATGACTGACTTGAATTTTTTTCAGTTTAGTTTTGATTCAAGTAGTCGGGTTTAAAGTCGCAATTTGGTAGCAACCAAGGGGAATTTATACCCCAAATCAGTTTTAGTCTTAGCGGTCTTTTGCATTTTGTTCTGGATTTGAGAAGCACCGTGAGGGTTTCATGAATTTGTTGATTGAGTCTCTCAACATTTCGGCAGCGCTTCGACCCGATGAGCCGATCCCGGCCGGGATCGAGTGTAGCGGCGAAAGTATTCACTTTCGAGCCAACTACGGGTATACTCTCGACCTACTATGCGGTACACTCCAGGTAAGAAAGTTAAACCTTTCAAACCCTTAAGGAATGCAACACTAGGCGAGAGTATGTATCCTTCTTTGATTTTCTTTTACCTGCAAAACAAAGATGAAACGGCAAGTTTTGTGAGGGATAGACTTTCCACTTCTTATAGCAGACTAATCTCCCTATTTTTTTTTAACTATTTGTGTTTTCTTTTCTGTATTCTCTCCCTCTGCTTTTCTTTTGTTTGTGTGTACTATTTTTGCAGGTGCACTGATGCGTTTGTATTTGTGCAGTTTCAGGTTTAAACCCTTCCAACAGGAAAAGCAAGAAGGGAGGAAGAAGATGGAAGCTTGTTTGTTGCTTTCTCCTGTTTTACAGAGATTAAAGTGTAAAGGTAACTTCTTTCATTTGAGTTGCAGTGGAATATCCCAAACCAAAGGGAAAAAAGAAGCCCGTCGGATGGGAGCCAGCCGAGAGGGAACCCATCTTATAGGGTGTAGGGGGTGGCAGTACCTCTAGATAACTACCCATTACTTTATTTCCCTTTTATTATGTTCCTGAAGAATCGCCCCACGTACTGAAGATGAGATTGGGAGCAGTTGAAGGCTTTTAGGAGTATTTAATTGCTATATCCCATAGTTAAACTGACTTCTCTCCTTTTGCTTTAACGGGCTTATATATGATGGGCGTATAATGTATTTTTTTTTTATATACGCCCAATTTTGGACTTGTATTTAATTTGAAGAAAATTTATCACACTGTTTGACGTTGGATGAATGTGAAGATTTGAGATCATGAATCGAAAAAAAAATTCATGAAATTTTACCCTCCAACACTTCACGTGGAGTTGTGGTAGCTTGTGGACGATGTCGAGTAGCACGTGCTTCTTCTCTCTCAAAATTTGCACTAAACTCCTCGTATTGCAACGGGTTGGTTCTGCAAATATTCCTCGACCCCCGAGGCCTCCCTTTCAATCGGACGCTTGAAGATGAGGGAGGGTGGAGGGCATCGTCGCATACATTGTTGGAAGCCGTGTATGAAGATGACAGTTCACACGGGAGGGGGGTGTCGTGGATGTCAGTCCATGACAAATCCATCCAGAATGGGTGGATGTCCTCAGCGGGTATCGAAGTACCGGAACTGACGTACGCCTGAATCTCATGGACACAAGGAATCCCGTAACAAACCCTCCAATGTCGGTCCATGCATTATGGAGGAATATTTTGGTTTACGACATCCTCCCACAACTTGTATATGTAGTCGAAGCACTTTTTGGAGATTAAAGTCTTTACCTGATTAAAAAGGTTGACTTTATGCACACTCGTTGGTCATTTGAAGCGTTCGATCTCCAACAGTTTGCAGCTCATGCAGTTGGCAATCATTGACTCTATGAATTGCATCTACCACGACGCAGAAGTCGCCAGTCGATGAGTGAAGTGCCTCCTTTAGAACCTTGTGTTGACCCTCAACTTTGTACACAGTTTCACGTAAACTTTGAATTTCATACCACTAAATGTTTATAGCATATTGTAATGAGAGAAAGGAAGAAGGGTGTACCTGTTTGTTGTACGCGTGCTGAAATGTAGAACATTACTCCCTCCGTTCGACAAAACTTGTCATTTTAGGGTGTTATTTTTGTTCAAAAAAACTTGTCATTGTAGGTATTTTGCCCTTCACTTTACAAAAATACCCTTGATATGATTGATGGTTTGTTAGTTGTAGTTTTCGATAAAGTAAAAAAAGAGGGTAATAATTGAGGGTAAATTAGTACATTTTTTAATTGCATTAAAACTTGTGAAAGAAGTTAAAATGACAAGTTTTGCCGAACGGAGGGAGTATTTGTTTAGCATCATACGATGTTCCTTTTGTAAGGAAGCCACACCGACTCCAAATACGCCATCACACCTGGGAACCGGTGCCATCTCTCGTGTAACGCCCGACGACGTCGTTGGAATGATTCCTCTGTCTTCGATTAGAACAACCCCCAACAGTTGCCCTTTAAGATGTCATCGTAGCTTAAATTCTTTGTGATTTTTAGTGCAACTTCCTCGCATTTTCTCGTGACATGTAACCAACAAAAGAGATGCTGCACGTTGGGGAAGACAACATTTAGTGTTGCTAAGAGACCTAGCTCCCGATCAGTCATAATAGCTTGAGGCTGAATAGTCCCAAGCAAGACCTGAAGCTGACTCAACACCCAAGCGTACGTGTCTTCGTTTTCGTGCGACATGAAAGTAGAGGCGATGCAGTAATTATGGCCCGAGGGTGTGAATCCAACCACCTCGCACAATGGAATCCCATATCTGCAAGTGTAAATTTGTTACGTGTGCAGTACTATATAATTGGTTGCATATGTAATAATGTAATCGTAGTTGACTGACTTACGCATTTGTTTTGTACGTGTTGTCCAATATGATGACGTAATGGAACCTTCGGAGTAGTCGTATCCCATCCGGGTGCGCTAGGAAGAGGTCGCTCAAGACGTCGTTGTCATTTGGATGTCGTCTGAACTCGTAGTAGTAACCTCTTTCACGTAGACGATGCAGAGTATCTTGGGTCATCGTCTGGCTCCCCCTTTCTTCGGCGGCCATCTTGTTAAGTGTGTTGGTAAGGGAATACGATGACGTGACGCTGTTGCCATCCAACTTCCTCAAACCGTATCCAATGGCTTTTGGAGGAGTACCAATTTCCTTCATCCACCTAGCCATCTTCTTCTCTCCATCCGTCATCCGTCCGGCGTACGCGTGGCCATTCAACATTGTGGAAAGCTGGTGGTTATGCGTTCCTCGTTTGATATTATTTGTCATTTGTCTTATAGTGCACGTTTTTAAGGAGGTAAAAAATATATAAAATATATTTTTTAATTAATTTTTTTATATAATTTCATACATACAAGTAGTAAGTATAAGATTTTGAAAAAAATGTAATTAAAAAAACGGAATTTTCGTCTGGTGCCCCTGAGGTAAGGGAAAATTCGTCGAGTGTACAAAAGTTTGGGATAATTCGCCAAATGCCCCTGAGGTTTCGTTTTTTTTTTCGCAAAATGCCCCTCCGTTAAATGGGTTAAAAAAAAGGTTATAACTTCGTTAAATAAGAAAGAAAGAAGCTCACCCCGTTGGTTACAGTAACTGCGAGGCGAGGAACTTCATCGACCCTGGGAGAGAGAGGACTCATGGAGCTTGGAACCAAAGTCATTGCCTGATATTGTCAAACGCTAGTAAAGAGGAGGCGGTCGACGCCAATAGTTGCTCTTGAGGTAAGTGTCTTCTCTTAATTTCGACTTAACGATATACAATTTGAGGATTTTGGTTTTTTGATTTGGAATATTTGGTGGATTATCATGTGAGAATCTTCGAAATGGGGTTTGTTTGTTGGTTTTGTGGATGAAAAAGTATCTAATTTTGTGATATGTATTTGATTTTGACTCCCTTTTTAGTTATGAGATGTAGGGTTTAGGGATTTAAGGCCCTATGAGTTTTGGAGATTTATACAAGTTAAATATTGGTTTTCTGAGATTTAAATGAACAAAACGGACAATTTCTATACTCAGTTTAGGGTTTGTTGTAATGCTCAGATTGAATCTCATAATATGGAAGCATGTATTATGTACTGTCATCAGTTTTTGAAAATATATGGGGGTAGATTTAGGGGTTGTTTAGTAATCCTAATAAGTGCAACATTTTGGATTTATTGGTTGAATTGTTTCCCGTGTCGACTGCAGTACTACTTGACCTTTAAACAAATATGTTCATGGAGCATTTTTCGGTGAAAATTGAGGGTTTGAAAAACTTAGTACCAAAAATCTGGTTTATATGGCTTCTGATTGCTTTTATTCAAGGTGTTAAACTGGTGTCTGCAGTCTGTCAATAGTTGAAACTTGAAATGAATTATTATTTCAGTGTAGCAATGGCTACATGTATGCTAAGAATATGTGTTTCTCTGTATCAACTGTTTGTGATTGACCAAGGGTATATTCCTTAATTCTCATATTCTTCTACTTAATGTCTTCCTGTTATAGACATATACTCATTTCCTCAAACCAGCCTGATATTCATAAATTATGTTTTCAGAATTCAAATTCTTACATTTTGTTTTGCAAATTCAGATTCTTCAATTATGTTTTCACACCTCAGATTCTTACATTCTGTTTTGAGAGTTCAGATTCTAAAATTTTGTTTATACATGTCAGGGCGTCGAGCCAACTCTTGTAAGGGTGCAAGGCGTTCGGGGATAATAGGAAGACTTGTAAGAGTGGACCAACGACAAGAGAGCTTAAGGAACAAGGCATCCAAGTAGAGTGTCGACAAAAGGGGAGAAAAACTAGCTCATCAATTGCCCAAGACGCTGGTGTTATGTCCTCAGCCCCATAGTTGCCCCAAATAGCCCGTGCCTCTCGATCCATCTCCCTGTCAGTAGTGGCACGAGGTATCCTCCAGCTCGCTTGTATGCCTTCAGCGTTGGGACGTCAAGCTGATAGTACTCGACGACAGTGGGGTGCAGCTCAACGTCGTGGGGTGCAGCTCAACGTCGATCAAGGCTGACAGACAAGCGTCTCTGTCAATGTGCAGCCCTAGCAAGCAAGCTACGTCATGCAGCGTGATGGTCATCTCGCCCCATGGAAAATGGAAGGAGCTGGTCTCAGGATGCCAATGCTCGACGAACGCTGTCACTAGCTGCGCATCAACACCCTCCCAATGCAGACTCCGTAGTTGCGGGATGCCCGTGGGTAGCAGCTCCTGCCACCAGGTCATCGGGCCCTCGTAAACGTAGGGGTCAAACTCTGCCAGATGAGTCGCCCAATGGTGGATCTTCAGCAGCGGAAGAACCACGGTCCCATCTCTCCATATCCGGTACGCCCGGTGGTGCCTGTACGACACTAGCAGAGTGCCCGGGGGCAAGTCATCTGCCTCCTGTGCAGCCGGTCCAGTAGGCTGCGCAGGGACGGGTGCTGCATCTGCACTCCTCTCCTCCCGTCCCCTATCCCTCTCCTCTGGTCGATCTCCCTCTCTCTCTCTCTCTCTCTCTCTCTCTCTCTCTCTCTCTCTCTCTCTCTCTCTCCCTCTCTCCCTCCCCATCTCCGTCCCTGGCCTCAGCCGCTGCATCCTCGATCCCCTCTTCAACATCGGGGATCGTGTCATCAACAGAACCCAAAGATATAGGTGCCGGTGTGTCGGAGGTCGAAGCCTCATGGATCGCGGAAGGCACCCGCGGCGGCTGGCTACCCCCGAGGAAATCAACATAATCCCTGAAGACCTCCTGGGACGACGTAGGTTGCTGCTGCCCAGACAACGAATCACCAGATCTACGAAACTCTGGCAGACCTTGCCAGAAGCTATCATCAACGTCGTATTCGGGGCTCCCGACGGTCTGCTAGGCTCCCGACTCCACGAACGTGCTCTCCGCCTCTGCAAATCTCAGTAACTCATCTACTGTATGGGCCGACGTCTCCTCCCTACTAGTAGGTACCGCCTCACCCATACCGTCTCCCTCAACCCTATCCTCTCCCCCACCCTCTACCATAACCTGAGTGACCGCTGCCCGGTCTCCGACCCTAACAACCCGTAGGGTGCTGTCACTCCTCAAAAGTCTCGTCGCCTGTTATGTTGAAATATTTAAGAATATGTTACTTTTTATAACTTTTGGTTTCGTTCAATATAATATTTTATTACAATATAATATTTTTTTTATTAACTTATGTATTTGTTCAATATAATATTTTATTACAATATAATATTTTTTTATTAACTTATGTATTCGTTCAATATAATATTTTATTACAATATAATATTTCTTTATTAACTTATGTATTCGTTCAATATAATATTTTTTATTAACTTATGTATTCGTTCAATATAAAAGTTTATTACAATATAATATTTTTTATTAAGTTATGTATTCGTTCAATATAATATTTTATTATAATATAATATTTTTTTATTAACTTATGTATTCGTTCAATATAATATTTTATTACGATTTAATATGTGTTCTTAACTTCTTTCTTGTTTATTATTTACAAACAATACAATATAAAACTATAAAATATAAAAATATATAATATGAAACCATAAAATATGAAACTATAAATTATAAAAGTATACAAACTATAATATATAACCTATACAAACTATAATATAATATAAAAACTCTAAATATAAAAACTCTAAATATAAAATAAATTAATTAAATATTTTAATTTACATACCGGTGGGGTCGGGACGGGCGAGACCTCCATCCACCTCCGTTTCCGCGGCGGTAGAATCTTCTGCGACTCTGACTCGAGAGCGGGACCCCCCTCCGCCGCCGGCACAACCACCTCCGTCGCCTCCACCGCCGGCGCCTCAGCGCCTCCACTGCCCCCGTCGACACCTCCAGAACAACACCACCTCCACCCCAGCCTCCACCGCCGGCGACACCACCGCCCTACCACAACCTCCAGCGCCAGCCTCCACTGCCGACACCATATCCCGCATCCTCCACCCAAGCCTCCTCCTCCGTCGCCTGTAACGCCACCTCCACCTCCACCGTCCCCTCCACCGCCGGACCCTCTCACATCCTCGATCTTTGTCGTTGGAATAGTCATCTCCGTCTCCATCTCCGTTATCCTCTCTTTTCTTTCTCTCTCTGTCTGGTTTCTCTCGTGTGTGAGTGGGACGAAGAGCCATGTTTTCTTCGTCTTTTGTAAACGTGGTTGCACGTCGGTTTAAACGTGCAATTGTGCACGTTGGAATGAACGTGCAAGTTTGCACGTCAAATTGAACGTGTAGATGTGCATGTCATTAATAACGTGCATCCACGCACGTCTGTTTGAACGTGCATATGTGCACGTTCAGCAACACGTGCTAGCACGTAGCCACGCCTTGGGTGTTCTCATCTTGCACGTTTTTTTACGTGCAGTCACGTTTCTTATAACGTGCATGAACGTCGTTTTTAACGTGGTCATTTGTGGTGTATTTAGTTTCCGCGTAAATTTATCTCCAATCTAAATGATTGTGGTTAACTTCAATAAATATTTTATGGATTAATGTAGTTTTTTGCATAGTTATTGTCATTTATTAATGTGTCAATTATAATGTACCTATTATAATTGACAATAAGCTATTGTTTATTTTAATTATGCAAACGCGTCATGACGCGAGAATTACACTAGTAGTTCTATTATTCATTAAAAAAAAGAAACTACGAGTGCAAGTGTTAGATTTACCACGTCAGCACCCAACTAGTCCGACACGGGATCACATCACGAGCTGCACGTCCCGCACCCATTAACACGACGAAACAAGCAAAAGGGTCCCTCTGATGGTGATTTGGTTTTGATCAAACGTATTCTTTAATCTCAACCGTCCATCTTTCAAGTAAATCCCTTCCCCAACGAATCTACTTTCATAGTTTCATACCTTCATTCATATACACACACTTTAAGCACACCTCTACCTCTACCTCTCCCTCTCCCGTCGGATATGTAATATAATACTAATAATAAAAACAAACACCTCTCCTACAAAAAAAAGACTGACATGAAGACACCCCAGTTAGAAAACAAACTTTTAATCAATTGTACAAAATTGCCTATAAATTATAGATTTTCAAAAAATTATCCAGTACCATTACACAAAATTACGCATAAATTATTTTTTTTTTAAAAGGAAATAATTCGAAATCCCAGACGACAACAGAAATCTGGGAAAACGAGAGGTCGATGGAAATCGGCAGACGGTCTAATCGACATAAATTATGATTTTTTTAAAGAACCACTTCAGCCCTTATTGTGCTTAAAGAAGAGTATATTTTTTTAAATTGAGCAAAAAAGAGAGTACATTCTAAGAATATTATTTTATCGCTTTATTATTAAATTAGTATTTGTTACCTAAGCTTTTGCACATCTTGTTAATAAATTACATTTTTATTATATCAATTATATTTGAATGATTTATTTAAAATTAAATTTTATATGAAAACTAAAATAATTTATTTCAATTTTTTAAATAAAAGTTTTCAATCAACCATAAATTCAATTAAAGATCATATTAAGTGAAATTCAATATACAAACTAAGACATAAATAATTATTGTTTATAAAATAAATCTTGTAACCGCTTAAGATATGAGTAACAAACTTATTAAATATTTATATTATTTATTTAATTGAGTAAAAAAGAGAGTATATTCTAAAAATGTATACCCATTGCTTTATTCTAAAATATTTTCATTGATAATTTCACAATAAATAAAATGCTACTCCCTTCGGCAAAACTTGTCGTTTACTATTCACGCACGCTTTTTTAGAATGATAAAAACTATATAAAATATTTATTTTTTTAAAATTTTTTTTAACAAGTTTGTACTTATTAATAATAACTACAAAATTGTTAAAAAAATTATTTAAAAAACTAGATATTTTATATAGTTTTTAGCTCCTAAAAAAGCGTGCGTGAATAGTAAAACGTCAAATTTTATCCAACGGAGGGAGTAATATATTTTCTTTAAGCATATAATTTCATAACTTTCCCATAGTTTCATTCAAAATTTACAAACTTAGGTATGGTTTTGTGGAATTTGTGCAATAGCAAATTAAATAATTAGACCCCCTTTAGATCTGAGTCCAACTCTACCTGCTGTCTCCCATTTCAATTTCTGTACTCGCTCACTACACAGTACACATCCAGCGCTTTTGGTGTCTTTACTCTTTCCCTTTCTCTGGATTCCTCTTTTTATGGGGTGTCCTTTGAAATTTTCACCATAGCACACACACACACACTCAACCTTCCAAGTGTTTACATTCTTACTCTGTATGTGTGTGAGATGAAGAAGACATCAATGTCCTTGCTTGCTCTTCTTATTCTCCTTCCAGCAGCTCTCACTGCTTCTGCTGATGAAAGTAAGTAACCTTCTTCAGTTCCTCTAATTTGTGTTCAAATTTCTGACCTAATTTCGTTTTCCATTTTCTCTGGGTTCACTATTTTTGTCAAAAACAGAAGAAAGTAAAATTAGGTATTGGGGCTGAGGTTCAGTGTCCTTTAAAGCTTCTTCCTTTTTTATTTTTTAATTGGGTTTGGATTTTTGTTTGTGTTGAATAGATTCTTAGTTCTGATACATTGAGATGAAACTTGAGGCCTCATTGTAGACTGTGATATTCCTTCTGGTAATGTCCATTTTAGAAGGTAGATAGTTTTGGCAATTGGTGAAATTGTGAATTTGCCTTCAAGATTATGCAATGTGCATCTGTTTGAAACCTTCTTCCAGTATGTTTCGAACCATTCTTGGTTTAGACTTGAGACTTTGAGAGTGATTTGGCGTCTTAGATGCTCATGTCATTCTCCCAAGCTACTGTAGTTTCCTGCCCAAATTGACTCTTCCTGTGGCTTCAAAAGTTCAAATTTCTTGACCTATATTGAAGGAATTGTAGCAATTAGAGTTATCTTTGTAGGGCTCTTGTAAATTGTTTTTATCAACAATCTTCAAACACTGCCTGTAGACCTCTCTTCGGTTTAAGCATTTGTTGGTATTCGAAAGGTTGACTTTCGTCAACTGATCTGTAGTTGGAAATCATGTGCCCCTTATGATTAGCTGCATATTGAATAATCCAATTATATAAGCATATTCCTCTTTCTTTTTATGTTCTTTGCACAAGTGACTAAGTGAATAGAGATAGACATCTCTCTTACATTCCAAACCCTCCTTAAAGCTTCAAACTTTCCGTTCTTCAATCTCCTCGGTATTCCTCACTCGCAAATTGTTTTCCTTTATCTTTTGCAGGGCCCTTCATTGGTGTAAACATAGGCACATATCTCTCTGACATGCCAAAACCTTCTGAGGTTGTGTCCCTCCTTAAAGCTCAAAACATCCGACAGGTCAGACTGTTTGACGCTGATCGTTCCATGCTTGTTGCACTTGCCAATACCGGGATTCAGGTCACGGTCTCCATCCCCAATGACCAGTTGCTTGGGATTGGCCAGTCCAATGTCACTGCCAGGAATTGGGTGGCTCGTAATATTGTTCCCCATGTTCCTGCCACGAACATTACAGCCATAGCAGTAGGATCCGAAGTTCTCACTTCAATCTCAAATGCTGCTCCTGTATTAGTCCCCGCTATGCAGTTCATCCACTCGGCCCTCGTGGCTTCCAAATTGGATTCCAAAATCAAAGTGTCCACTCCACACTCTTCTTCCATGATACTCGACTCGTTCCCACCATCCCAAGCCTTCTTCAACCATACATGGGAGCCGGTCATGGTTCCCCTGCTCAAGTTCCTCCAATCCACTAATTCTTACCTTATGTTAAATGTCTACCCGTATTATGATTATATGCAATCGAATGGTGCCATTCCTTTGGACTATGCACTGTTTCGACCCCTTCCACCTAACAAGGAAGCTGTGGATCTGAACACTCTCTTGCACTACACCAACGTGTTTGATGCTGTTATTGATGCAGCATATTTCGCTATGGCCTATTTGAACTTCACTAACATTCCTGTGGTGGTGTCCGAATCTGGATGGCCTTCGAAAGGAGACTCATCTGAGCCAGATGCCACAGTTGAAAATGCTAACACGTTCAACAGCAATTTGATCAGGCACATTCTCAACAAGACCGGAACTCCTAAGCATCCTAATGTAGCAGTTAATACTTACATATACGAACTGTACAACGAGGATGCTAGGTCTGGACCAGTATCAGAGAAAAACTGGGGGCTTTTTACTTCCAATGGCGTTCCAGTCTACATTCTGCACTTAACTGGGTCTGGGGCGGTGTTGGCTAATGACACAACCAACCAAACCTACTGTGTAGCCAAGGAGGGTGCTGATGCTAAAATGCTACAGGCTGCTTTGGATTGGGCCTGTGGGCCAGGAAGAGTGGATTGCTCACCTCTCTTGCAAGGGCAACCGTGTTATGAGCCGGACAATTTGGTAGCTCATGCAAGTTATGCATTTGATGCATATTACCGCAAAATGGGCATGGCCTCTGGCACTTGTTACTTCAATGGAGTGGCTACTATCACCACAACCAACCCAAGTAAGCTGCCAAATACTTGTTTTGTTGTTTTTATTTGGTGCGTAAGGTAGGAGTCTTTCCATTTAATGCTAGGTGAACCAAATGCAAAAATAAAATAAAATGTTTTGCTACTTATTTTTGAGATATGCAATGAATAAAAACATATGTTTGGCGTACCAATATGGTTGAACTGGCTATGCCGAAGAGAGTAGGAACTGATAAAATGTCACTACCTTTCACTTCTGTTTCAAGGATAAGCATAAGTTGAATGACTGCTGATTCGTGGTTTTATGCAGGTCATGGTTCTTGCGTATTTCCTGGAAGGTACACGGTCCCTCTACCTTTCTAATTTTTGGCAATGTGATTAAGTCGCTTTGATCTCCACATAAAGGCCATTGTTCCTTTTGCTTCTCCTCCAATGCATAGTGGCACGTGTCAGAACTTGGAATTTCAAGTTGTTAGGTTAGTCAGAATAACTACTTGTAGCAGGAATGGGAAAATGATCAATCTGATTTTACATATTGCTTATCATTTTTGTTTTAGAAGGTTCACAAAAATGTTCTGAGGACTACTAGTTGTCCAAATATGCTCAGAAGGTTCACAAATACCCAAACAGTGCTGCTTGTCCTTTTTGTTTTAGAAGGTTCACAAATATGCTCAGAAGCTGTAGAACACTTGCCATTTTACGACACTCGTGAAAGAACTGTATATCTATACCTCTTTAGCGAATGCAATACCCAGGTTAAAACGTATCCATGTACTGAGGGACACAATCTTAGGAACTGGCTTATTCTGATGCTTCCTTTTTGTTGCCCTTTTGATTTGTGCAGTGGTGGAAGCAATGGAGCCTTTGCTGCAAACAGCACATCTCTTGCTCCTTCGTCAAATTCCACTAGTTTTGCTGGTACTGCACAACGACATTCAGGCGGCACTGTTTGGATGATTGATTTATTGCTCGGTTGCCTTCTCTGGAGTGTAGTTCTCTCGTAACGCAAAGGCAAGATCCTCATGCACCCGACTCGATTTTGTTTCATATAGAAGAAGAGGGGTATGAACCTGGTGTATTAGTAAGGTAGATTGTCAATGTGAAATGTGTACAAAAGGAAACAGTATTTGCCTAAGATTGAGAATTGTATTTTTGGGTTTTCTAATCTATGCCTCAAGGGCATAAGATAAAACTTCTGTTTTGGAAAATATTTCCCTAATTAAAATGTTTTAGCCATATTTTAAATTAGATTTTTAAGATTCATTTTTTTGGTTGGAAATCTATTCAAATTTAGGTTTTTACCTTATACCCACCCTTAGGGCATGAGTGTGATATTGCAAGATTGATGTAAAATCCTCCCTTAGGGTTTCCATTCATTGATAAACATATATATATAGGTTACAAATGTAATGAGTCTTATTGGGCCTTTAGGCCCACTATACATGAGAAGACCTATGTAATCTATCAAACCCCCGCAGTCTAAACTGGAGGGGGCCGTATAGTGAGACTGGAGCGAAAATCAATGAACAACTGTCGTGGTAAACCCTTGGTGAATATATCAGCGTACTGATAGGAGGACGGGACATGTAGAACACGGACATGTCCAATGGCAACCTTGTCCCTGACGAAGTGGAGATCGAGCTCAATGTGCTACGTGCGTTGATGTTGGTCTGGGTTGCTTGCCAGATAGACGGCGGAGACGTTATCAGTGTAGACCAGAGTGGCCTTCTGAAGAGGGCAATGGAGCTCAAGAAGGAGATTGCGTAGCCAAGAGCACTCGGAGACAACGTTGGCCACACCTCTGTATTCTGCCTCAGCGCTGGAGCGAGACACGACAGACTGACGCTTTGCCGACCACGACACAAGGGTGTCGTTGAGGAAGACACAGTAACCAGACGTGGAGCGACGTGTGTCAGGACAACCACCCCAATCCGCATCAGTGTAAGCAACAAGGTCAAGCTTAGAGGAAGGAGTGATCGTGGTGCCTAGCTCGAGGGTGCCGCTGATGTACCGAATGATCCGCTTTAAGGCCTGAAAGTGGGGTTCCCTGGGTGCATGCATGAACAAGCAGATCTGCTGAACGACGTAACTGATATTAGGCCTGGTGAAGGTGAGATACTGAAGAGCACCAGCGAGGCTCCTGTACAATGTCGGATCATCAACCAAAGGACCAGAATGAGCACTGAGCTTGTTAGATGTATCGACCGGGGTGGCGACAGGATTACAGTTAACCATCTTAGCCCGAGCAACAATCTCAGCAGCATACTTACTCTGTGAGAGAAACAGACCAGACGCATGGCGCTGAACAGCAACCCCCAAGAAGTAGGATAACTGACCCAGATCGGACATGGCGAACTCTGCACTCAACTGCGAAATAATCGACGTCCGAAGAGCATCAGAAGAGGCGGTGAGAATGATGTCATCGACATACAGTAAGAGAAAAGCCATGTCTAAGCCTCTGCGATAGATGAACAGAGACGTGTCCGAGCGGCTGCCAATGAAGCCCAGGCATAGCAGATGAGAGGCAAAGCGATGGAACCAAGCCCGCGGAGCCTGTTTCAGCCCATACAGAGATCGCTTCAGGAGACAGATGTGCTTGGGACGATCAGCATCAGCGAACCCCGGTGGCTGAAACATGTAGACTGTCTCATTCAGATGACCATGAAGAAAAGCATTTTTGACATCCAGCTCATGAATGGCCCAGTTGCGCGACAATGCTAAACTCAACACCACTTGGATAGTGGCAGGCTTGACGACGGGGCCGAAGTCTCATCACAGTCAATACCTACCTGCTGAGAACGACTGTTGACCATAAGACGGGCTTTGTAGCGCTCCAACGTCCCATCAGAGCGGAACTTGTGACGAAATAGCCACATACATCGGATGACATTCGCCTCAGGAGGGCGAGGGACCAGAACCCAAGTACCATTCCTTGTAAGGGCCCTGTATTCGTCGTGCATAGCCGCCTGCCAATTCGGATCTAGGAGGGCTGTTTTGTGGGAGGTGGGAATGGGGGAAAGGGAGGTCGGGGTGGAGGCATGGGGGATTGGGAGACGGTGTGCTGTGCGGCGGGCGCAGCACTAGGCTACAGCCGCTGCATGGGGGCGGCGGCCGCGGCCGCGGCTGCGGAGTGGGGCGAGGGTGGGGGCCGCGGCATGGCAGCGGCCGTAGCATCTTGCTGCGGCCGCGGCATCAGATGTTGGGTAGCAGCTGGCGGGGAGAATGTAGGGAGATAGGAGGCGGGGTGATGTTCGGTGTTCATGGAGACGATCTGACGAGGTCGGAAGACACCGGAGATGCTGCGGGTGTGTGGTCTGGTGGTAGGGGGTGGTGGAGGTGGTGTTGGGGGGGGGGGGGGGGCGGCAGGAGCACCGGGAGAGCCCTGGGGAAGAAGAAAGTGAGGGAACGATGACTCGGACTCAGACTGAGACACAGGAGGTGTAGAAGAAGGGAGGGGAGGAGAAGCAAAGGGGAAACGAGACTCATCAAAGGTGACATGTCGAGACACAATGAGCTTATGGGTCTTGATATCGAGGCAGAGGTAACCGCGATGATTAGACGGATAGCCTAGGAAGACACAAGGAGTGGAGCGCGGGTGAAGCTTGTGTGGGGCGGTGGAGGACTGGTTTGGGAAGCACAAGCACTCGAAGGTACGAAGGTGATCATACCTAGGCAAAGTGCAATAGAGGGCCTGACCTGGCGAGCGATGGTGAAGGGTGGTAGATGGGAGAATGTTGAGGAGATAACAGGTGGTGGATAAGGCGTAAGGCCAATAGGTAAGGGGAATAGATGCGTGAAAGAGGAGAGAGCACATCATGTTGGTTATGGTTCTGATGATTCGTTTGGCCTTGCCATTCTGCTGGGAGGTATAGGGGCAAGACAACCGATAGGAGATCCCATTTGTGGCGAAGAAAGAGTGAAAATCTTTGTTGTCAAATTCACGACCATTATCACATTGGAAGCATTTGATGGATGTGTGAAACTGTGTTTTGATGTAGGCATGGAATTTGGCAAAGACAGGAAACACTTGGGACTTGAAATGCAACGGGAAGACCCATAAGAAATGAGTGTAATCATCTAGTAACAAGAGGTAGTACTTGTGACCCTCCTTGCTAGGCACAGGAGAGGTCCATATGTCACTATGAATGATGTCAAAAGGAGCAAGGGTAGAGTTCAAGGACCGTTGAAACGGTAGTCGGGCATGTTTGCCTAACTGACAGGACGAACATAGACTAGAGCGTAGGTCTTTAGGACAGGTGACAAGACTCTGAGAACGGAGGACATCTAGAACAGCAGCACTGGGATGACCTAGGCGTGCATGCCAGAGGCTGGACGATGATGCCGAGAGGGCGACCGGGCACGACTGACTGGACATAGGAGGTGGTGTGACAGGGTAGAGCTCCCCGGTGCCGTTACATCTCATGCGAGTAATCCCCGTAGTAAGATCGTTCACAGAGAAACCAAAGGGATCAAACGTAAGGGAAACGTTATTGTCAGTAGTGAACCGACGGACAGAGATAGGGTTTTTGACAATCTTTGGGGCAATGAGGACATTGTTAAGGTGTAGTGGGTGGGTTGGGGTCTGTAATTTGGCATGGCCAATCCCTGAAGTAGCAAGACGACCACCATTTCCGACGATAATAGAGTGTGCAGGACCCTTAAAGGAAATAGATGAGAGGTTACCTGAGGAGTTCGTCATGTGGGAGGTGGCACCAGTGTCCATGTACCACGAAGAGTCGGGAGATGTCGGCTGCATAGAGGAGAAGGCGTGATGCGTAGCAGGAGTAGGCGGAACATAGGCGTGATCTGACGATGTCAGATAGGCCTGAGGATCGGCATGTTGCAGGGCAGGAGAGCCGGAGTGTATCCAATGGGTGTTGAAGCCAGGTACCGGGGACCGTCGAGGGGCGGCGGTCCAAGGACGAGGGTCGTGAGGCCACGAGTGCCGCGGCTGCTGCGTAGAGCCGCGGGCGCTGCAGGTTGATGTGCTGCGGCCGCTGCATATGCCGCGACCGCTGCAGGTTCTGGACATTTTTTTTGAAGGCGGCGCCGAGAGGACAAGTCGAGCGAGCGAGGCCGAGAGGGAGAGAGAGTGCGGCGGCGAGGTGGGGGGTGGGCCGAGATGGAGAGAGAAAGGCCGGTGAGGGAGGCCGAGAGGGAGAGAGAGAGTGCGGCGGCGAGGTGAGGATGCCGGCGGGGGTAAGAGGAGGGGTGGGGCGGGAGGATCAAAGTAGGTTCCGTGAGGAAGAAAAGGTATTGGGTCTTATTGAGCCTTTGAGCCCACTATACATGAGAAGACGTATGTAATCTATCAATGAGATAGAATGATCCTTGTATTTTTTAACTATGTGGTCAAACATTCTTTTCACTTTGTTACATTTTAGTTAGCTTGATTTAGTGTTTCAATTTCATTTCACACTTGCAACCCCAAACTAGAATTCACTAATAAATTTATGAGTAATTTTTTTTTTCTCAATAATTTCACTCATAAATTTATTGGGAGAAACCGAGAGGAAGCCCTACTTTATAGGCACGTTTAGATGGGAAAGGAAGTAAACAGTTTGTTTCACATCGAAATTTCGAAGATGTATTCAGTTGAGTCAGATTAAATATATGGACAACTTCAATTAAAAACAATATGAAATAAAATCTATTCCAATGTAAATAAGTTTAGTGAGTTATTTTACCAATGTTAATTGATTTTAAATTAAAATCTCTCCGGATTTAGGTATTTTTTTTGGTAGGTATTTAGTTTTATGCATAGGTTATACATCCATGCATTACCTTGATTTATCGACCAATTGGACTTTAAAAAAATCCATAAACTTATTTACTTGTTTTTTAAAAAAAAGTTTTTTTTTTGTTAAATTTAAAGTTACATAATTCATACACATCTAAAAGGAAATATAGGTAATCATAAATATAGATTGCTAAGGTTTTTGTGATTCAGCCTAAATCTCGCATTTCCAATCAACACCAATTTCATATAGATTCCTAATTTAAGCATTCAAATTCCTTATAAAAAAATTGCACTAAACAGAACAATTAACAACAAATTCCATCCAAACCATAGTCAAATTAAAGCCACATAAATAGTCCCAATGGCTATGGTAAAGGTCAAGGCCCTAATGTTTATTCTGGCAGCGATCTTGGTTTTGTCCGATGGGGAGCACGCGGTGGAAGGCACGGTGGAGGTGGGGCGGCTGTCGAAGGGCGTCGTATTCCATCGTCCGGAAGTGAAGCTCGCGCAACGGAGCGACATAGTCGACAAAGAAATAGCGGAATCGGTGGACCAACATGGGAAGAAACCATGTGTTAGTAGGAAAACTAAAAAACCTTGCACTGGGAATCACAAACATCCCCACCCTCCTCACAAGCATTGAAATTGTTTAGTTCATCAATGAACGTCGATTATATATATACATGTTCTTTACTAAGAAATTTCTTATGTAACATACAGTCTTAGGGTTTAGTTTATTAGATTAGATTGTTCTGGTGGGCTTAAATTCTTGATTTGCTATTGCCATTTGTTCATCATTTATCTCGTACTTTCATGTAATCATAAATTTAACAGTATTTTTTTTTTTAAAAAAATTACTTGCTATTGTTTGCATTTGTTCATTGGAGATTTGGTTGGTTAAGGTACTAAGAGCATCCCTACCCTCTCTAAAAAAATCTATTTTTAAAATCTCTAAAATAGAGAACAAAATAGCAAAATCTCTAAAAATTTTATTCTACAAATCCAACTTCTCTATTTACATTTATTATACACTATAATAAATGTATAAATTCATAATTTAATAAATAAAATTCCAATAACTAAATTAAATCAATAGACAACAACCAATGAACAAATAGGTAGACATTGGAAGGGGTGAATGCATTTAATTTTACATATTCTAACCCTTCCTCTAAATTTAGAGATTTTTTTCTCTCCTCCCATTTCTGTATTTTACATATTGTGTTTACAAGAGGTGTTGGGGTTAAAAAACCCATATTTTCTCTAAAATTGCTTCTTTTAATACTATTTTACAAGAGCTGTTGGGGATGGCCTAAGGTTTCGTTTGAACTGAATTTGATCAAACCATAATTAATTTTTTATCTCTTAATTACCCAAATTTATGCTTTTAAATTATAACAATAAATTTTTTCGAAAAAGTATATTAGTACATATAAATCTATCCATCGTTATCCAATATTCAGAATCCTCCAGATCCTGTTTTCATTTATGAACAATTGTATGTGACATTTTCGAGGGTGAAAAGTTTTGATATGCGACGGCAAGCTAGATCATTCTACAAGAAATGTGGTTTATAAGGAAATATTTCAAAACGTTATTTAGTCATTTCTCTCCTATGATTATTACTTCATTTCTTAAAAGTTTGAGCACAATGTGTAAAATATATATACTTTCACATTTTTTAGCAACATCAAATGTATTATCTTGTATTGTTTTGCAATAATTATTTATTTCTTCTTATTTTTCCCATTAGGTGATGATTCTATAATCAAATGTGTTGAAATGGATGTTCATCGTAATTTTTTTTAGAGCAGGGAAAAAATGGTTATCTGTGAAATGGATGTTCATCGTAATATTTTTTAGAGTAGGGAAAAAATGGTTATTTTTGTTAGCAAAGCTCAAACCTGATCATCTCTAAGAATGATGTTCATCGTGAATTACAAAACATCGTCACCACTACCTTTATCTATTTTCCATATTCATTATTTTGAAACTATTTCAATTGCTTTTCAAATGTATTCTTTAGTTTGGGTTTTGCATTTACTTATTTATTCAGTTTGATTGTATTTGTTTTATATTTATTGGAATTATATTGACTCTATATTTGATTGAATTGAAATGTTTTAACTTTCTTATTGTTTAGTATTTGATTTTTTTCATCATTCAATTTATTAGGAAATAGTCACTTTTTTTGAACAATTTAAGGATTCAAAATACCTGATAACACCCGTGTCATATAAATCGAGAGGACGAAATAATTGGCAAACGAACTAACCGTCATGGTACAAGTAAATAAAGGAAAATGAGGACACAATACAAAGCTTTGAACCCTAATTGAGCATAACAACGAAAAAACCCAACACATGAAGAAAGTCGAGGAAGACTATGGAGAGGATTGCGAATAGCGAGAACACGGAAAAGCAATACACTTCGATCTGGGACCTCTCACCACCGAGAAGGCGGGAGCATAAACGCGGGAAAATGATGTATCTTGAAGAAGTGTGAACCAACAACGTTCCTCGATGAAGTGTGAACCAACAATGTTCCTTCTCCTAGACGAGGGATCTTTAAAAGCCACGAACACTCCCACAATCTTTTTTTTAATTATGAAAATGACAAGATTTTATTCCGAAAACATTAAGTCTCCAAATGTAATATCAAATAAAGCAGCAGGTAGATCATCCTCAGACGTAACAAAAAAAAAAGAATTGGCAGTTTAAGCTTTGCTAGAAAATCAGCAACCATGTTTCCATCTCGCTTCACTAGACTCCATTCGCATCTTCTGAACCGACGAGCCAGGGTCAAGATTTGGTGGATCAGATAGCCCACTACCCTCCTGAAAGATGGGATTTTCCCCTTCACTAGCTAGACCAGCTGACGGCAGTCTGATTCCACAATAACGTTGTCCATGTCCAACTCGTCCGCAAGTTGAAGTCCCCACGTAACTGCTTCAAGCTCTACAACCAACGGCACTGACCCCTCCTGAATGGACTTTGAAGCCGCCCAAACCACCGCACCATCCGGATCCCTCGCCATCGTACCTGTTCCACACCCATCTGTTGTACTCGACGATGCGTCACAATTGATCTTGATTAGCCCCCATCCGGTAACCACCAACGCGCATAGATCGACGTGGTCCTATCTGTCCCTTGAGCAGCAGTGAAAGACTCCTTCCTCTCCCACCTTGCCACCTCTTCCCTCACTTCCTCAACAATAATTCTTGCTCTATACCAACACTCTTGAACACTCGACGATTCCTAGCATACTTGACTTTTCCTACCACAATAGCCCATAGAGTCTGCACGCCACTTGTGTGTCAGCTAAGAATCCTCTCCATCCATGCTTCAAAATTGTTGCAGCCCCTTCCCGTTCCCTTAAGTTCAGGTAACATCCTCCACACCTCTTGTGCGACACTGCACTCATAGAGGGCGTGAAGGGCGGTTTCCTCCCTGCCACACACGCCACAAAAGGGGTCTTCAACAATTCTCTTTTTGAACAACACATTTGTAAAGACCGGAAAATTTAAAATATTATTTTCTTAAAATATTGAATTATGTTCGACTTTAAAATTTAAGATTCTAGGAATTTTGAAATTTCCCGTCCTCGAGCAACTGAATTTTATTTAATTCTTCAGAAACGAATTCCTATATAGTTTTGAATTGGGTTTTAGAAATGGATTTTTTATTTCTGCTTTCCTATTCCGAGGCTCAGAAATATTTCTTGAATTTAATCATGATCCGAATTTGAAGGTTTATTTTGATTTGGGTTGGGTTCCGTAATTTATTGGGTATAAATCTTGCAAAAGATAAAATAGCGGAACCACTTTATAATTTCTCACAACTTAAAGGTGACCCTAGTTGATTGGGTATATAAACTCACCTTCATCCCCTTTTCATTTGGACCTGCCGCTACCTACTAGATCTGAAAAAGCTTCCCCCTTTATTCACCATTTCCTCACCCGACCTTACCTCCTTGCACTCGAGCTCGCCCATGGCTGCCATCACTCCTCGCCTCCTCCATCTCTCACACTACACTCTTCCTTCTCTCAGATTGTACCTCCAATCTTCTGCCTTGATCCTTCCGTCTCGTACCCGCACCTAGAAGCCAGGAGCGAGCATCGGTCTCTCCCTCTCGATCCTTTGTCCGCCTCCATTGCTAGCCGACGTCGAGCCCGAGCACGCTGGAGCTCATCCCGGAAAACCTCTGATGATGATGTTGCTCCCCTCTCAGCGTGGAAGCCGGAATCAGGAAGAAGGAGACCGAGAAACGTCGGCCACCTAGCTGCTGACTCCGAGCGCCACCAGCAGCTCCTAACGCCGGGGCTGTTTCCTCCACCGTCTTCCAGGTGATTGTAGGTGGTGTTGGTGTTGCTGCCTACAGCTGCGGAGCTCCTGCAGCTGCTGCTCCTAGCATCACTCCTTCCTCCACCCTATTCTTCGACCCTGTTGCTTTCGAGCCCGATGATCCCAGCACCTGTCTCCCTCCTTACTCCCAGCTGCTGTCGAAGCTATCCCCACATTCTTGACATCGAGCCTATCCGGCCATTCTCGGGAGGGGTAAAGCACTAGGCTCTTCTCGTGAATTTTGGATTTGATATATATACTTGTTCCTTGAATTGGCATTCAATTGCGTTTGATTTTCCTTGATCGGTCTGAATTTTAGATGTGAGATTTGATTTTCAATTTGACCTTAATGATTTGGAATGGGTTTTGGGAAATTTATAATTACTTAAGAATTGGTTACAATTGGCCTAATGGTTTTGTTTTACCCTATTTTTAATTAAGTGTAGTGCAAATGGTTGCCTTATAAACTCCAGCCTACCTTACAAATTGTTTTTAGATTGGGTTAACTAAGTGTGGTTTGTTTCCCACTGGGTAAATAAATAAATTAAATCGGATTTAATATCTTTAAAGTTACGTTATAAGCTTGGCCTAAGGTTTTAAATAAAACTGACTTGTACCGGATTATTTATCAGTAAGATTTGTTTTGAAGTGGGTTAAAGGTTAAAGGTTTAATTCAGCTAAGTATGATTTTGGAATAAATTGTTTGACTAGCGACTTGACTTATCTTTGAAATCAAATAGCTTTTGAGGAATTTTGGAACCAAATTACTTGAGATTTAACTCGGTGAATTTCTTGATGGATCTTACTTGGGAATTATGTAAATTTTGAATAAGATATGAAATGGGATATGGTGATGCAAGATGAGATGATGGATGAGATATTATATGTTGAGATGTTATGGACATGAAAGGATATATGAGATAAGATGGAATAATCAGAAATGAGATGTGTGAAGCTATATATGATAGTTAGGGGCGCCTTGTGTGAATTAGGTAGACTTATGCATATTTGGATGTTTATTAGGTGATTGTGATCTGTTGGACATTGCTTACTACTGGTGATTCATTGCTTGGATTCTGCGTTTGCCTTGTTTCTCTGCTGTTCGGCTTATTCAGGTAAGTTCCTTTATGGGCTTACTCAGATTCGAAAGAGATTACCGGCTTGTGAATGTATGACATACTAGGTGTTGCATAAGCATTAAAGCATGCCATGTAGTATCATGCTAGGTTGCACTTGTGATTGAGCATTCTATTTCTTTACGCGTATGAAACAGAACGGCCGTATCTGTGATAGTCCTAGAGTCTTTGCTAGGGTCATAGGGTAGCCCAGCCCCATCGGGTGCCCTGAGTCTATCGAGTCGATATGAGCATGATGATAGCCCAGCACCATCGGGCATGATTTATTTATTTTAATTTATGTTATGATGATGAGATATGATATGCTATAGCATCGAACCGGCCGGTCTCTGCACTAACGGAAAGGGGTGCAGAGGTAGGAGAGGGACATGCCACTTGACATTCTTTGGGCGCCTTTACAGTTACTTCTCGCATATTGTAAATTAGGATCATGCTAGTGTGATTTAATTTCCGCATCTGCATCATCTTTATTATTAGCGTATGTGTATGTTCGCTTGCTGGACAGAGCGTGTTGGGGCCTCGGTCTGACCCCACTCGCACCAATTGTTTTTAGGTATGATTGCTCCCTGTTTATATGGCGTGGGAAAGTCCCCCGGTGATTGCAAAAAAATCTGTCTAACCCCGCTAATCTGGCTATACAACTTTAGAATTATGTTTTGGTTTTGACCCGGCCTTGCTGTGGCTTTTGTATCTAAATCATATTTCCACTTCACTTTCGCTTAAACTGAATTTATGAAACTTTGACTGATTAGAGGTTTGAAACCTCGACCCGTACCTGAATTGCAACATCCGAACGAAGGTATCCGACCTTCGAAACGTATCCCGGATATTTATATCCGGGCCGTTACAAAGTTGGTATCAGAGCCAGGTTGTGCAATTTGGGTACGCAAGGGTCGAGTGTATGTTTTGGAAAACCGCCCATTGATTTCGAAAGATTTGAAAGCGTTTTAAAGGGGCAAAATGAACTTAATATGCCTAACTCAATTGGACTAAATATGAACTTGGCTTATGATAAAAGAGGAGAACCAACTAATAAGGGATCGAGTGGGTAGAAAAGGCGATAGACCATCCCTATTGGATGTAGTGGGAAATGGGTAGGCGAAATACTAGCTTGTTCTTTACAGATGGGTCGGGAGGACTCCAAGGAGATCATTGTAATTGCCATTAACTGATTCTATGATTGAGTGCTTGATATGCTAAAGATTTGATTGTTATGTTCTAACTATTGAATGAATATTGATGATCTGTGAACGAGATAGCGGGAGTACCCTTATTTCCCTATGATTAAGCTCAGCTTTTGTGGAACTGCCCCTTTCCTTATGAACCCTTTTGACAATTCAATCAAGTCCTCCCTTCGAATATCGGTCTTCCACGGGAATTGGGTTGGTGAACACATGGTGTCGGGAATCATGATTGAATATAAAGGTTGTCCGAGAGAGTATTGGAAGACGGTCCTTGATGAAATTCCGTGTTAGAGAGTGAGATGTTTACGAGGTTGTCCTTATCGATTCTTATGACGATCCATTAGTGTCTTCTTACCACGAAAAGTCGTATCCGAGTCTCACGGGAAAGATGAGTGATGAGTCAACTAGGAAAAGTCAATGGTTGCCCTTAGGGATCTCTGTCCGGTTGTAATGGTGGCACTCTCTGAATTTCGTGACATGATTTTGTAACATCCTGCATGTACCTTGCGAATGCTTCTTAGTAAAATGTTGCTCATGTTATTACACCTGTGATTAGTTGCATTGCTTAGCCTCGTGTTATACCTTACTTTCTATCATGGTTATATGCTGTCATATCATGTCTACTTGGCCTATTGTATTGCTCGTATGATTGATTGGAAGCATGAACCACATGATATGAGTCTATACGATTGTTTCTTCTTCTGAATTAGGTCCATGATGGTGTGATCGACTCTTCTTTGTATGAATGCCTCATAAGACGTGCTCCTTAGCATGCTCGCTGATGATGCCTCGATGCTTATCATTCATTCTGTGACAAGAATCTATAGCATGCCCACCTATTCTGCGATTAACTGTTGTTGATTATTCTAGTAACTGCTATGCGTTAATTGTGCTAAGTGAGAATATGGTAGTGTGAACGAGTCTTGATAAACACATGTTCTATCCTAGTATACGTCAATTTGAACTCATGTCCTCATATTCTAGCCATGTTGCTTAGGCTTGCTCTATACCTCGTTGCGTTTTCCTCTCGTGCCACTATGTCGTTGAGATGCGATTGAATGAACTCTTGCATACCGTCGTATTAGCCAGTCAAGCGCATGTATGTACCATAGGTTATATTGAACCACTAGTAACATGTTGGGCCCTTGGTTGTGACTTGTGCGAGTTCTACTTTACCTACATTATTGTTGATTCTCTCTCAAGCTAGGTACCTGATAGTGTGGCTCTTTCCTCTTTTTGTTCTCTTAACATGTTGCACTCGTTCTGAATAGCTTAATGTTGAATTCAATGATTGACTAGCTTTCCGTGATAGTTAAACCCAGCATGCTTACATGGTTAAAATGTCTATTACTCTATGAAATCCTCTCGTGCTTCCATGAACCTATGACTTGACACCCCGCTTGATCACACACCACCCTATATCATGATTTTGCACGTTAAAATGTGTCCCAAACATGTTTATATGGTGTATAGGTCATAATAGGAGCTTTGTGCGCGAAAAGCTTTCCGTGCAATTTTCAGACCAAAAGTGACCATATCGGCGTCACCTTTCTTTATCCACCAAAACTGTGTGGTTTTTGCTCAAATGTGTCCCAAACATGATTATATGGTTTTAGGTCATAATGGGAGCTTTGTGCGCAAAATGCTTTCCGTGAAATTTTAGGACCAAAAGTGACCATATCGGCGTCACCTCCCCCCATCTACAAAAACTGTGTTGTTTTCGCTCAAATTTGTCCCAAACATGTTTATATGGTGTATAGGTCATAATGGGAGCTTTGTGCGCGGAAAGCTTTCCGTGAAATTTTCAGACCAAAAGTGACTTTATCGGCGTCACCTTTCTTTATCCACCAAAACTATGTGGTTCTCGCTCAAATGTGTCCCAAACATGTTTATATAGTTTATTGGTCATAATAGGAGCTTTGTGCGCGAAAAGCTTTCCGTGAAATTTTAGCACCAAAAGTGACCATATCGGCGTCACCTTTCTTTATCCACAAAAACTGTGTTCTTTTCGCTCAAATGTGTCCCAAACATGTTTATATGGTTTATAGGTCATAATGGGAGCTTTGTGCGCGAAAAGCTTTCCGTGAAATTTTCGGACCAATAGTGACCATATCGGCGTTACCTTGCTTTATCCACAAAAACTGTATTGTTTTCGTTCAAATGTGTCCCAAACATGTTTATATGGTTTATAGGTCATAATGTGAGCTTTGTGCGCGAAAAGCTTTCCGTGAAATTTTCGGACCAAAAGTGACAATTTCGGCGTCACCTTTCTTTATCCACCAAAACTGTGTGGTTTTCGCTCAAATGTGTCCCAAACATTTTTATATGGTTTTAGGTCATAATGGGAGCCTTGTGCACGAAATGCTTTCCGTGAAATTTTCAGACCAAAAGTGAACATATCGGCGTCACCTTTCTTTACCCACCAAAACTGTAGGGTTTTCGCTCAAATGTGTCCCAAACATGTTTATATGGTTTATAGGTCATAATGGGAGCTTTGTGCGCGAAAATCTTTCCGTGAAATTTTCGAACCAAAAGTGACCATATCGGCGTCACCTTTCTTTATCCACAAAAACTGTGTTGTTTTCGCTCAAAAGTGTCCCAAACATGTTTATATGGTTTATAGGTCATAATGAGAGCTTTGTGCGCGGAAAGCTTTCCGTTAATTTTTCGGACCAAAAGTGACTATATCGGCGTCACCTTTCTTTATCCACCAGAACTGTGTATTTTTTGCTCAAATGTATCCCAAACATGTTTATATGGTTTATAGGTCATAATGGAAGCTTTTTGCGCGAAAAGCTTTCCGTGAAATTTTCGGAACAAAAGTGACCATGTCGGCATCACCTTTCTTTATCCACCAAAATTGTGTTGTTTTTGCTCAAATTTGTCCCAAAGCTGTTTATATGGTTTATAGGTCATAATGAGAGCTTTCTGTGCGAAAAGCTTTCCGTGAATTTTTCGGACCAAAAGTGACCTTATCGGCGTCACCTTTCTTTATCTACAAAAACTATGTTTTTTTTGCTCAAATGTATCCCAAACATGTTTATATGGTTTATAGATCATAATGGGAGGTTTGTGCGCGAAAAGCTTTCCGTGAAATTTTCGGACCAAAATGACCATATCGGCCTCACCTTTTTTTATACACCAAAACTGTGTTGTTTTCGCTCAAATGTGTCCCAAACAAGTTTATATGGTTTATAGGTCATAATGGGAGCTTTGTGCGCGAAAAGCTTTCTGTGAAATTTTCGGACCAAAAGTGACCATATCGGCGTCACCTCTCTTTATCCGAAAAACTATGTTGTTTTCGCTCAAATGTGTCCCAAACATGTTTATATGGTTTATAGGTCATAATGGGAGCTTTGTGCGCGGAAAGCTTTCCGTGAAATTTTCGGACCAAAGGTGACTTTATCGGCGTCACCTTTCTTTATCCATCAAAACTATGTGGTTTTCGCTCAAATGTGTCCCAAACAAGTTTATATGGTTTATAGGTTATAATGGGAGCTTTGTGCGAGAAAAGCTTTCCGTGAAATTTTCGGACCAAAAGTAACCATATCGGCGTCACCTTTCTTCATCCACAAAAACTGTGTTGTTTTCGCTCAAATGTGTCCCAAACATGTTTATATGGTTTATAGGTCATAATGGGAGCTTTGTGCGCGGAAAGCTTTCCGTGAAATTATCGGACCAAAAGTGACTATATCGGCGTCACCTTTGTTTATCCACAAAAACTGTATTGTTTTCGTTCAAATGTGTCCCAAACATGTTTATATGGTTTATAGGTCATAATGGGAGCTTTGTGCGCGAAAAGCTTTCCGTGAAATTTTCGGACCAAAAGTGACTATATCGGCGTCACCTTTCTTTATCCACAAAAACTGTATTGTTTTCGTTTAAATGTGTCCCAAACATGTTTATATGGTTTATAGGTCATAATGGGAATTTTGTGCGTGAAAAGCTTTCCGTGAAATTTTCAGACCAAAAGTGACCATATCGGCGTCACCTTTCTTTATCCACAAAAACTGTGTGGTTTTCGCTCAAATGTGTCCCAAACATGTTTATATGGTTTTAGGTCATAATGGGAGCTTTGTGCGCAAAATGCTTTCCGTGAAATTTTAAGACCAAAAGTGACCATATCGGCGTCACCTTGCTTTATCTACAAAAACTGTGTTGTTTTCGCTCAAATTTGTCCCAAACATGTTTATATGGTGTATAGGTCATAATGGGAGCTTTGTGCGCGAAAAGATTTCCGTGAAATTTTCGGACCAAAAGTGACCATATCGGTGTCACCTTTCTTTATCCAAAAAACTATGTTGTTTTCGCTCTAATGTGTCCCAGACATCTTTATGTGGTTTATAGGTCATAATGGGAGCTTTGTGCGCGGAAAGCTTTCCGTGAAATTTTCGGACCAAAGGTGACTTTATCGGCGTCACCTTTCTTTATCCATCAAAACTATGTGGTTTTCGCTCAAATGTGTCCCGAACAAGTTTATATGGTTTATAGGTTATAATGGGAGCTTTTTGCGAGAAAAGCTTTCCGTGAAATTTTCGGACCAAAAGTAACCATATCGGCGTCACCTTTCTTCATCCACAAAAACTGTGTTGTTTTCGCTCAAATGTGTCCCAAACATGTTTATCGGCGTCACCTTTCTTTATCCACCAAAACTATGTGGTTTTCGCTCAAATGTGTCCCAAACATGTTTATATGTTTTATAGGTCATAATGGGAGCTTTGTGCGCGAAAAGCTTTCCGTGAAATTTTAGGACCAAAAGTGACTATATCGGCGTCACCTTTCTTCATCCACAAAAACTGTATTGTTTTCGTTCAAATGTGTCCCAAACATGTTTATATAGTTTATAGGTCATAATGGGAGCTTTGTGCGCGAAAAGCTTTCCGTGAAATTTTCGGACCAAAAGTGACTATATCGGCGTCACCTTTGTTTATCCACAAAAACTGTATTGTTTTCGTTCAAATGTGTCCCAAACATGTTTATATGGTTTATAGGTCATAATGGGAGCTTTGTGCGCGAAAAGCTTTCCGTGAAATTTTCGGACCAAAAGTGACTATATCGGCGTCACCTTTCTTTATCCACAAAAACTGTATTGTTTTCGTTCAAATGTGTCCCAAACATGTTTATATGGTTTATAGGTCATAATGGGAGCTTTGTGCGTGAAAAGCTTTCCGTGAAATTTTCAGACCAAAAGTGACCATATCGGCGTCACCTTTCTTTATCCACAAAAACTGTGTGGTTTTCGCTCAAATGTGTCCCAAACATGTTTATATGGTTTTAGGTCATAATGGGAGCTTTGTGCGCAAAATGCTTTCCGTGAAATTTTAAGACCAAAAGTGACCATATCGGCGTCACCTTGCTTTATCTACAAAAACTGTGTTGTTTTCGCTCAAATTTGTCTCAAACATGTTTATATGGTGTATAGGTCATAATGGGAGCTTTGTGCGCGAAAAGATTTCCGTGAAATTTTCGGACCAAAAGTGACCATATCGGGGTCACCTTTCTTTATCCAAAAAACTATGTTGTTTTCGCTCTAATGTGTCCCAGACATGTTTATATGGTTTATAGGTCATAATGGGAGCTTTGTGCGTGGAAAGCTTTCCGTGAAATTTTCGGACCAAAAGTGACTTTATCGGCGTCACCTTTCTTTATCCACCAAAACTATGTGGTTTTCGCTCAAATGTGTCCCAAACATGTTTATATGTTTTATAGGTCATAATGGGAGCTTTGTGCGCGAAAAGCTTTCCGTGAAATTTTAGGACCAAAAGTGACTATATCGGCGTCACCTTTCTTCATCCACAAAAACTGTATTGTTTTCGTTCAAATGTGTCCCAAACATGTTTATATGGTTTATAGGTCATAATGGGAGCTTTGTGCGCGAAAAGCTTTCCGTGAAATTTTCGGACCAAAAGTGACTATATCGGCGTCACCTTTCTTTATCCACAAAATTGTATTGTTTTCGTTCAAATGTGTCCCAAACATGTTTATATGGTTTATAGGTCATAATGGGAGCTTTGTGCGCGAAAAGCTTTCCGTGAAATTTTCGGACCAAAAGTGACCATATCGGGGTCACCTTTGTTTATCCACCAAAATTGTGTTGTTTTCGCTCAAATGTGTCCCAAACATGTTTATATGGTTTATAGGTCATAATGGGAGCTTTGTGCACGGAAAGCTTTCCGTGAAATTTTCGGACCAAAGGTGACTTTATCGGCGTCACCTTTCTTTATCCATCAAAACTATGTGGTTTTCGCTCAAATGTGTCCCAAACAAGTTTATATGGTTTATAGGTTATAATGGGAGCTTTGTGCGCGAAAAGCTTTCCGTGAAATTTTCGGACCAAAAGTGACCATATCGGCGTCACCTTTCTTCATCCACAAAAACTGTGTTGTTTTCGCTCAAATGTGTCCCAAACATGTTTATATGGTTTATAGGTCATAATGGGAGCTTTGTGCGCGGAAAGCTTTCCGTGAAATTTTCGGACCAAAAGTGACTATATCGGCGTCACCTTTCTTTATCCACAAAAACTGTATTGTTTTGCTCAAATGTGTCCCAAACATGTTTATATGGTTTATAGGTCATAATTGGAGCTTTGTGCGCGGAAAGCTTTCTGTGAAATTTTCGGACCAAAAGTGACCATATCGGCGTCACCTTTCTTTATCCACAAAAACTGTATTGTTTTCGTTCAAATGTGTCCCAAACATGTTTATATGGTTTTAGGTCATAATGGGAGCTTTGTGCGTGAAAAGCTTTCCGTGAAATTTTCAGACCAAAAGTGACCATATCGGCGTCACCTTTCTTTATCCACAAAAACTGTGTGGTTTTCGCTCAAATGTGTCCCAAACATGTTTATATGGTTTTAGGTCATAATGGGAGCTTTGTGCGCAAAATGCTTTCCGTGAAATTTTAAGACCAAAAGTGACCATATCGGCGTCATCTTGCTTTATCTACAAAAACTGTGTTGTTTTCGCTCAAATTTGTCCCAAACATGTTTATATGGTGTATCGGTCATAATGGGAGCTTTGTGCGCGAAAAGATTTCCGTGAAATTTTCGGACCAAAAGTGACCATATCGGGGTCACCTTTCTTTATCCAAAAAACTATGTTGTTTTCGCTCTATTGTGTCCCAGACATGTTTATATGGTTTATAGTTCATAATGGGAGCTTTGTGCGTGGAAAGCTTTCCGTGAAATTTTCGGACCAAAAGTGACTTTATCGGCGTCACCTTTCTTTATCCACCAAAACTATGTGGTTTTCGCTCAAATGTGTCCCAAACATGTTTATATGTTTTATAGGTCATAATGGGAGCTTTGTGCGCGAAAAGCTTTCCGTGAAATTTTAGGACCAAAAGTGACTATATCGGCGTCACCTTTCTTCATCCACAAAAACTGTATTGTTTTCGTTCAAATGTGTCCCAAACATGTTTATATGGTTTATAGGTCATAATGGGTGCTTTGTGCGCGAAAAGCTTTCCGTCAAATTTTCGGACCAAAAGTGACTATATCGGCGTCACCTTTCTTTATCCACAAAACTGTATTGTTTTCGTTCAAATGTGTCCCAAACATGTTTATATGGTTTATAGGTCATAATGGGAGCTTTGTGCGCGAAAAGCTTTCCGTGAAATTTTCGGACCAAAAGTGACCATATCGGGGTCACCTTTGTTTATCCACCAAAACTGTGTTGTTTTCGCTCAAATGTGTCCCAAACATGTTTATATGGTTTATAGGTCATAATGGGAGCTTTGTGCACGGAAAGCTTTCCGTGAAATTTTCGGACCAAAGGTGACTTTATCGGCGTCACCTTTCTTTATCCATCAAAACTATGTGGTTTTCGCTCAAATGTGTCCCAAACAAGTTTATATGGTTTATAAGTTATAATGGGAGCTTTTTGCGAGAAAAGCTTTCCGTGAAATTTTCGGACCAAAAGTGACCATATCGGCGTCACCTTTCTTCATCCACAAAAACTGTGTTGTTTTCGCTCAAATGTGTCCCAAACATGTCTATATGGTTTATAGGTCATAATGGGAGCTTTGTGCGCGAAAAGCTTTCCGTGAAATTATCGGACCAAAAGTGACTATATCGGCGTCACCTTTGTTTATCCACAAAAACTGTATTGTCTTCGTTCAAATGTGTCCCAAACATGTTTATATGGTTTATAGGTTATAATGGGAGCTTTGTGCGCGAAAACCTTTCCGTGAAATTTTCGGACCAAAAGTGACTATATCGGCGTCACCTTTCTTTATCCACAAAAACTGTATTGTTTTGCTCAAATGTGTCCCAAACATGTTTATATGGTTTATAGGTCATAATTGGAGCTTTGTGCGCGGAAAGCTTTCTGTGAAATTTTCGGACCAAAAGTGACCATATCGGCGTCACCTTTCTTTATCCACAAAAACTGTATTGTTTTCGTTCAAATGTGTCCCAAACATGTTTATATGGTTTTAGGTCATAATGGGAGCTTTGTGCGTGAAAAGTTTTCCGTGAAATTTTCAGACCAAAAGTGACCATATCGGCGTCACCTTTCTTTATCCACAAAAACTGTGTGGTTTTCGCTCAAATGTGTCCCAAACATGTTTATATGGTTTTAGGTCATAATGGGAGCTTTGTGCGCGAAAAGCTTTCCGTGAAATTTTCGGACCAAAAGTGACCATATCGGGGTCACCTTTGTTTATCCACCAAAACTGTGTTGTTTTCGCTCAAATGTGTCTCAAACATGTTTATATGGTTTATAGGTCATAATGGGAGTTTTGTGCACGGAAAGCTTTCCGTGAAATTTTCGGACCAAAGGTGACTTTATCGGCGTCACCTTTCTTTATCCATCAAAACTATGTGGTTTTCGCTCAAATGTGTCCCAAACAAGTTTATATGGTTTATAGGTTATAATGGGAGCTTTGTGCGAGAAAAGCTTTCCGTGAAATTTTCGGACCAAAAGTGACCATATCGGAGTCACCTTTCTTCATCCACAAAAACTGTGTTGTTTTCGCTCAAATGTGTCCCAAACATGTTTATATTGTTTATAGGTCATAATGGGAGCTTTGTGCGCGAAAAGATTTCCGTGAAATTATCGGACCAAAAGTGACTATATCGGCGTCACCTTTGTTTATCCACAAAAACTGTATTGTCTTCGTTCAAATGTGTCCCAAACATGTTTATATGGTTTATAGGTCATAATGGGAGCTTTGTGCGCGAAAAGCTTTCCGTGAAATTTTCGGACCAAAAGTGACTATATCGGCGTCACCTTTCTTTATCCACAAAAACTGTATTGTTTTGCTCAAATGTGACCCAAACATGTTTATATGGTTTATAGGTCATAATTGGAGCTTTGTGCGCGGAAAGCTTTCTGTGAAATTTTCGGACCAAAAGTGACCATATCGGCGTCACCTTTCTTTATCCACAAAAACTGTATTCTTTTCGTTCAAATGTGTCCCAAACATGTTTATATGGTTTTAGGTCATAATGGGAGCTTTGTGCGTGAAAAGTTTTCCGTGAAATTTTCAGACCAAAAGTGACCATATCGGCGTCACCTTTCTTTATCCACAAAAACTGTGTGGTTTTCGCTCAAATGTGTCCCAAACATGTTTATATGGTTTTAGGTCATAATGGGAGCTTTGTGCGCAAAATGCTTTTCGTGAAATTTTAAGACCAAAAGTGACCATATCGGCGTCACCTTGCTTTATCTACAAAAACTGTGTTGTTTTCGCTCAAATTTGTCCCAAACATGTTTATATGGTGTATAGGTCATAATGGGAGCTTTGTGCGCGAAAAGATTTCCGTGAAATTTTCGGACCAAAAGTGACCATATCGGGGTCACCTTTCTTTATCCAAAAAACTATGTTGTTTTCGCTCTAATGTGTCCCAGACATGTTTATATGGTTTATAGGTCATAATGGGAGCTTTGTGCGTGGAAAGCTTTCCGTGAAATTTTCGGACCAAAAGTGACTTTATCGGCGTCACCTTTCTTTATCCACCAAAACTATGTGGTTTTCGCTCAAATGTGTCCCAAACATGTTTATATGTTTTATAGGTCATAATGGGAGCTTTGTGCGCGAAAAGCTTTCCGTGAAATTTTAGGACCAAAAGTGACTATATCGGCGTCACCTTTCCTCATCCACAAAAACTGTATTGTTTTCGTTCAAATGTGTCCCAAACATGTTTATATGGTTTATAGGTCATAATGGGTGCTTTGTGCGCGAAAAGCTTTCCGTCAAATTTTCGGACCAAAAGTGACTATATCGGCGTCACCTTTCTTTATCCACAAAACTGTATTGTTTTCGTTCAAATGTGTCCAAAACATGTTTATATGGTTTATAGGTCATAATGGGAGCTTTGTGCGCGAAAAGCTTTCCGTGAAATTTTCGGACCAAAAGTGACCATATCGGGGTCACCTTTGTTTATCCACCAATACTGTGTTGTTTTCGCTCAAATGTGTCGCAAACATGTTTATATGGTTTATAGGTCATAATGGGAGCTTTGTGCACGGAAAGCTTTCCGTGAAATTTTCGGACCAAAGGTGACTTTATCGGCGTCACCTTTCTTTATCCATCAAAACTATGTGGTTTTCGCTCAAATGTGTCCCAAACAAGTTTATATGGTTTATAGGTTATAATGGGAGCTTTGTGCGAGAAAAGCTTTCCGTGAAATTTTCGGACCAAAAGTGACCATATCGGCGTCACCTTTCTTCATCCACAAAAACTGTGTTGTTTTCGCTGAAATGTGTCCCAAACATGTTTATATGGTTTATAGGTCATAATGGGAGCTTTGTGCGCGGAAAGCTTTCCGTGAAATTATCGGACCAAAAGTGACTATATCGGCGTCACCTTTGTTTATCCACAAAAACTGTATTGTCTTCGTTCAAATGTGTCCCAAACATGTTTATATGGTTTATAGGTCATAATGGGAGCTTTGTGCGCGAAAAGCTTTCCGTGAAATTTTCGGACCAAAAGTGACTATATCGGCGTCACCTTTCTTTATCCACAAAAACTGTATTGTTTTCGTTCAAATGTGTCCCAAACATGTTTATATGGTTTATAGGTCATAATGGGAGCTTTGTGCGTGAAAAGCTTTCCGTGAAATTTTCAGACCAAAAGTGACCATATCGGCGTCACCTTTCTTTATCCACAAAAACTGTGTGGTTTTCGCTCAAATGTGTCCCAAACATGTTTATATGGTTTTAGGTCATAATGGGAGCTTTGTGCGCAAAATGCTTTCCGTGAAATTTTAAGACCAAAAGTGACCATATCGGCGTCACCTTGCTTTATCTACAAAAACTGTGTTGTTTTCGCTCAAATTTGTCCCAAACATGTTTATATGGTGTATAGGTCATAATGGGAGCTTTGTGCGTGGAAAGCTTTCCGTGAAATTTTCGGACCAAAAGTGACTTTATCGGCGTCACCTTTCTTTATCCACCAAAACTATGTGGTTTTCGCTCAAATGTGTCCCAAACATGTTTATATGTTTTATAGGTCATAATGGGAGCTTTGTGCGCGAAAAGCTTTCCGTGAAATTTTAGGACCAAAAGTGACTATATCGGCGTCACCTTTCTTCATCCACAAAAACTGTATTGTTTTCGTTCAAATGTGTCCCAAACATGTTTATATGGTTTATAGGTCATAATCGGAGCTTTGTGCGCGAAAAGCTTTCCGTCAAATTTTCGGACCAAAAGTGACTATATCGGCGTCACCTTTCTTTATCCACAAAACTGTATTGTTTTCGTTCAAATGTGTCCCAAACATGTTTATATGGTTTATAGGTCATAATGGGAGCTTTGTGCGCGAAAAGCTTTCCGTGAAATTTTCGGACCAAAAGTGACCATATCGGGGTCACCTTTGTTTATCCACCAAAATTGTGTTGTTTTCGCTCAAATGTGTCCCAAACATGTTTATATGGTTTATAGGTCATAATTGGAGCTTTGTGCACGGAAAGCTTTCCGTGAAATTTTCGGACCAAAGGTGACTTTATCGGCGTCACCTTTCTTTATCCATCAAAACTATGTGGTTTTCGCTCAAATGTGTCCCAAACAAGTTTATATGGTTTATAGGTTATAATGGGAGCTTTGTGCGAGAAAAGCTTTCCGTGAAATTTTCGGACCAAAAGTGACCATATCGGCGTCACCTTTCTTCATCCACAAAAACTGTGTTGTTTTCGCTGAAATGTGTCCCAAACATGTTTATATGGTTTATAGGTCATAATGGGAGCTTTGTGCGCGGAAAGCTTTCCGTGAAATTATCGGACCAAAAGTGACTATATCGGCGTCACCTTTGTTTATCCACAAAAACTGTATTGTTTTCGTTCAAATGTGTCCCAAACATGTTTATATGGTTTATAGGTCATAATGGGAGCTTTGTGCGCGAAAAGCTTTCCGTGAAATTTTCGGACCAAAAGTGACTATATCGGCGTCACCTTTCTTTATCCACAAAAACTGTATTGTTTTCGTTCAAATGTGTCCCAAACATGTTTATATGGTTTATAGGTCATAATGGGAGCTTTGTGCGTGAAAAGCTTTCCGTGAAATTTTCAGACCAAAAGTGACCATATCGGCGTCACCTTTCTTTATCCACAAAAACTGTGTGGTTTTCGCTCAAATGTGTCCCAAACATGTTTATATGGTTTTAGGTCATAATGGGAGCTTTGTGCGCAAAATGCTTTCCGTGAAATTTTAAGACCAAAAGTGACCATATCGGCGTCACCTTGCTTTATCTACAAAAACTGTGTTGTTTTCGCTCAAATTTGTCCCAAACATGTTTATATGGTGTATAGGTCATAATGGGAGCTTTGTGCGTGGAAAGCTTTCCGTGAAATTTTCGGACCAAAAGTGACTTTATCGGCGTCACCTTTCTTTATCCACCAAAACTATGTGGTTTTCGCTCAAATGTGTCCCAAACATGTTTATATGTTTTATAGGTCATAATGGGAGCTTTGTGCGCGAAAAGCTTTCCGTGAAATTTTAGGACCAAAAGTGACTATATCGGCGTCACCTTTCTTCATCCACAAAAACTGTATTGTTTTCGTTCAAATGTGTCCCAAACATGTTTATATGGTTTATAGGTCATAATCGGAGCTTTGTGCGCGAAAAGCTTTCCGTCAAATTTTCGGACCAAAAGTGACTATATCGGCGTCACCTTTCTTTATCCACAAAACTGTATTGTTTTCGTTCAAATGTGTCCCAAACATGTTTATATGGTTTATAGGTCATAATGGGAGCTTTGTGCGCGAAAAGCTTTCTGTGAAATTTTCGGACCAAAAGTGACCATATCGGGGTCACCTTTGTTTATCCACCAAAATTGTGTTGTTTTCGCTCAAATGTGTCCCAAACATGTTTATATGGTTTATAGGTCATAATTGGAGCTTTGTGCACGGAAAGCTTTCCGTGAAATTTTCGGACCAAAGGTGACTTTATCGGCGTCACCTTTCTTTATCCATCAAAACTATGTGGTTTTCGCTCAAATGTGTCCCAAACAAGTTTATATGGTTTATAGGTTATAATGGGAGCTTTGTGTGAGAAAAGCTTTCCGTGAAATTTTCGGACCAAAAGTGACCATATCGGCGTCACCTTTCTTCATCCACAAAAACTGTGTTGTTTTCGCTGAAATGTGTCCCAAACATGTTTATATGGTTTATAGGTCATAATGGGAGCTTTGTGCGCGGAAAGCTTTCCGTGAAATTATCGGACCAAAAGTGACTATATCGGCGTCACCTTTGTTTATCCACAAAAACTGTATTGTTTTCGTTCAAATGTGTCCCAAACATGTTTATATGGTTTATAGGTCATAATGGGAGCTTTGTGCGCGAAAAGCTTTCCGTGAAATTTTCGGACCAAAAGTGACTATATCGGCGTCACCTTTCTTTATCCACAAAAACTGTATTGTTTTCGTTCAAATGTGTCCCAAACATGTTTATATGGTTTATAGGTCATAATGGGAGCTTTGTGCGTGAAAAGCTTTCCGTGAAATTTTCAGACCAAAAGTGACCATATCGGCGTCACCTTTCTTTATCCACAAAAACTGTGTGGTTTTCGCTCAAATGTGTCCCAAACATGTTTATATGGTTTTAGGTCATAATGGGAGCTTTGTGCGCAAAATGCTTTCCGTGAAATTTTAAGACCAAAAGTGACCATATCGGCGTCACCTTGCTTTATCTACAAAAACTGTGTTGTTTTCGCTCAAATTTGTCCCAAACATGTTTATATGGTGTATAGGTCATAATGGGAGCTTTGTGCGTGGAAAGCTTTCCGTGAAATTTTCGGACCAAAAGTGACTTTATCGGGGTCACCTTTCTTTATCCACCAAAACTATGTGGTTTTCGCTCAAATGTGTCCCAGACATGTTTATATGTTTTATAGGTCATAATGGGAGCTTTGTGCGCGAAAAGCTTTCCGTGAAATTTTAGGACCAAAAGTGACTATATCGGCGTCACCTTTCTTCATCCACAAAAACTGTATTGTTTTCGTTCAAATGTGTCCCAAACATGTTTATATGGTTTATAGGTCATAATCGGAGCTTTGTGCGCGAAAAGCTTTCCGTGAAATTTTAGGACCAAAAGTGACTATATCGGCGTCACCTTTCTTTATCCACAAAACTGTATTGTTTTCGTTCAAATGTGTCCCAAACATGTTTATATGGTTTATAGGTCATAATCGGAGCTTTGTGCGCGAAAAGCTTTCCGTGAAATTTTCGGACCAAAAGTGACCATATCGGGGTCACCTTTGTTTATCCACCAAAATTGTGTTGTTTTCGCTCAAATGTGTCCCAAACATGTTTATATGGTTTATAGGTCATAATTGGAGCTTTGTGCACGGAAAGCTTTCCGTGAAATTTTCGGACCAAAGGTGACTTTATCGGCGTCACCTTTCTTTATCCATCAAAACTATGTGGTTTTCGCTCAAATGTGTCCCAAACAAGTTTATATGGTTTATAGGTTATAATGGGAGCTTTGTGCGAGAAAAGCTTTCCGTGAAATTTTCGGACCAAAAGTGACCATATCGGCGTCACCTTTCTTCATCCACAAAAACTGTGTTGTTTTCGCTGAAATGTGTCCCAAACATGTTTATATGGTTTATAGGTCATAATGGGAGCTTTGTGCGCGGAAAGCTTTCCGTGAAATTATCGGACCAAAAGTGACTATATCGGCGTCACCTTTGTTTATCCACAAAAACTGTATTGTTTTCGTTCAAATGTGTCCCAAACATGTTTATATGGTTTATAGGTCATAATGGGAGCTTTGTGCGCGAAAAGCTTTCCGTGAAATTTTCGGACCAAAAGTGACTATATCGGCGTCACCTTTCTTTATCCACAAAAACTGTATTGTTTTCGTTCAAATGTGTCCCAAACATGTTTATATGGTTTATAGGTCATAATGGGAGCTTTGTGCGCGAAAACCTTTCCGTGAAATTTTCGGACCAAAAGTGACCATATCGGGGTCACCTTTGTTTATCCACCAAAACTGTGTTGTTTTCGCTCAAATGTGTCCCAAACATGTTTATATGGTTTATAGGTCATAATGGGAGCTTTGTGCGCGGAAAGCTTTCCGTGAAATTTTCGGACCAAAAGTGACTATACCGGCGTCACCTTTCTTTATCCACCAAAACTATGTGGTTTTCGCTCAAATGTTTCCCAAACATGTTTATATGTTTTATAGGTCATAATGGGAGCTTTGTGCGCGAAAAGCTTTCCGTGAAATTTTAGGACCAAAAGTGACTATATCGGCGTCACCTTTCTTCATCCACAAAAACTGTGTTGTTTTCGCTCAAATGTGTCCCAAACATGTTTATATGGTTTATAGGTCATAATGGGAGCTTTGTGCGCGAAAAGCTTTCCGTGAAATTTTCGGACCAAAAGTGACCATATCGGGGTCACCTTTGTTTATCCACCAAAACTGTGTTGTTTTCGCTCAAATGTGTCCCAAACATGTTTATATGGTTTATAGGTCATAATGGGAGCTTTGTGCGCGGAAAGCTTTCCGTGAAATTTTCGGACCAAAAGTGACTTTATCGGCGTCACCTTTCTTTATCCACCAAAACTATGTGGTTTTCGCTCAAATGTGTCCCAAACATGTTTATATAGTTTATAGGTTAGAATGGGAGCTTTGTGCGCGAAATGCTTTCCGTGAAATTTTAGGACCAAAAGTGACCATATCGGCGTCACCTTTCTTTATCCACAAAAACTGTGTTGTTTTCGCTCAAATGTGTCCCAAACATGTTTATATGGTTCATAGGTCATAATTGGAGCTTTGTGCGCGAAAAGCTTTCCGTGAAATTTTCGGACCAAAAGTGACCATATCGGCGTCACCTTTCTTTATCCACAAAAACTGTATTGTTTTCGTTCAAATGTGTTCCAAACATGTTTATATGGTTTATAGGTCATAATGGGAGCTTTGTGCGCGAAAATCTTTCCGTGAAATTTTCGAACCAAGAGTGACCATATCGGCGTCACCTTTCTTTATCCACAAAAACTGTATTGTTTTCGCTCAAATGTGTCCCAAACATGTTTATATGGTTTTAGGTCATAATGGGAGCTTTGTGCGCAAAATGCTTTCCGTGAAATTTTAAGACCAAAAGTGACCATATCGGCGTCACCTTGCTTTATCTACAAAAACTGTGTTGTTTTCGCTCAAATTTGTCCCAAACATGTTTATATGGTGTATAGGTCATAATGGGAGCTTTGTGCGCGAAAAGATTTCCGTGAAATTTTCGGACCAAAAGTGACCATATCGGGGTCACCTTTCTTTATCCAAAAAACTATGTTGTTTTCGCTCTAATGTGTCCCAGACATGTTTATATGGTTTATAGGTCATAATGGGAGCTTTGTGCGTGGAAAGCTTTCCGTGAAATTTTCGGACCAAAAGTGACTTTATCGGCGTCACCTTTCTTTATCCACCAAAACTATGTGGTTTTCGCTCAAATGTGTCCCAAACATGTTTATATGTTTTATAGGTCATAATGGGAGCTTTGTGCGCGAAAAGCTTTCCGTGAAATTTTAGGACCAAAAGTGACTATATCGCGTCACCTTTCTTCATCCACAAAAACTGTATTGTTTTCGTTCAAATGTGTCCCAAACATGTTTATATGGTTTATAGGTCATAATGGGAGCTTTGTGCGCGAAAAGCTTTCCGTGAAATTTTCGGACCAAAAGTGACTATATCGGCGTCACCTTTCTTTATCGACAAAACTGTATTGTTTTCGTTCAAATGTGTCCCAAACATGTTTATATGGTTTATAGGTCATAAGGGGAGCTTTGTGCGCGAAAAGCTTTCCGTGAAATTTTCGGACCAAAAGTGACCATATCGGGGTCACCTTTGTTTATCCACCAAAACTGTGTTGTTTTCGCTCAAATGTGTCCCAAACATGTTTATATGGTTTATAGGTCATAATGGGAGCTTTGTGCACGGAACACTTTCCGTGAAATTTTCGGACCAAAGGTGACTTTATCGGCGTCACCTTTCTTTATCCATCAAAACTATGTGGTTTTCGCTCAAATGTGTCCCAAACAAGTTTATATGGTTTATAGGTTATAATGGGAGCTTTGTGCGCGAAAAGCTTTCCGTGAAATTTTCGGACCAAAAGTGACCATATCGGCGTCACCTTTCTTCATCCACAAAAACTGTGTTGTTTTCGCTCAAATGTGTCCCAAACATGTTTATATGGTTTATAGGTCATAATGGGAGCTTTGTGCGCGGAAAGCTTTCCGTGAAATTATCGGACCAAAAGTGACTATATCGGCGTCACCTTTCTTTATCCACAAAAACTGTATTGTCTTCGTTCAAATGTGTCCCAAACATGTTTATATAGTTTATAGGTCATAATGGGAGCTTTGTGCGCGAAAAGCTTTCCGTGAAATTTTCGGACCAAAAGTGACTATATCGGCGTCACCTTTCTTTATCCACAAAAACTGTATTGTTTTGCTCAAATGTGTCCCAAACATGTTTATATGGTTTATAGGTCATAATTGGAGCTTTGTGCGCGGAAAGCTTTCTGTGAAATTTTCTGACCAAAAGTGACCATATCGGCGTCACCTTTCTTTATCCACAAAAACTGTATTGTTTTCGTTCAAATGTGTCCCAAACATGTTTATATGGTTTTAGGTCATAATGGGAGCTTTGTGCGCGGAAAGCTTTCCGTGAAATTATCGGACCAAAAGTGACTATATCGGCGTCACCTTGCTTTATCTACAAAAATTGTGTTATTTTCGCTCAAATTTGTCCCAAACATGTTTATATGGTGTATAGGTCATAATGGGAGCTTTGTGCGCGAAAAGATTTCCGTGAAATTTTCGGACCAAAAGTGACCATATCGGGGTCACCTTTCTTTATCCAAAAAACTATGTTGTTTTCGCTCTAATGTGTCCCAGACATGTTTATATGGTTTATAGGTCATAATGGGAGCTTTGTGCGTGGAAAGCTTTCCGTGAAATTTTCGGACCAAAAGTGACTTTATCGGCGTCACCTTTCTTTATCCACCAAAACTATGTGGTTTTCGCTCAAATGTGTCCCAAACATGTTTATATGGTTTATAGGTCATAATGGGAGCTTTGTGCGCGAAAAGCTTTCCGTCAAATTTTCGGACCAAAAGTGACTATATCGGCGTCACCTTTCTTTATCCACAAAACTGTATTGTTTTCGTTCAAATGTGTCCCAAACATGTTTATATGGTTTATAGGTCATAATGGGAGCTTTGTGCGCGAAAAGCTTTCCGTGAAATTTTCGGACCAAAAGTGACCATATCGGGGTCACCTTTGTTTATCCACCAAAATTGTGTTGTTTTCGCTCAAATGTGTCCCAAACATGTTTATATGGTTTATATGTCATAATGGGAGCTTTGTGCACGGAAAGCTTTCCGAGAAATTTTCGGACCAAAGGTGACTTTATCGGCGTCACCTTTCTTTATCCATCAAAACTATGTGGTTTTCGCTCAAATGTGTCCCAAAAAAGTTTATATGGTTTATAGGTTATAATGGGAGCTTTGTGTGAGAAAAGCTTTCCGTGAAATTTTCGGACCAAAAGTGACCATATCGGCGTCACCTTTCTTCATCCACAAAAACTGTGTTGTTTTCGCTCAAATGTGTCCCAAACATGTTTATATGGTTTATAGGTCATAATGGGAGCTTTGTGCGCGGAAAGCTTTCCGTGAAATTATCGGACCAAAAGTGACTATATCGGCGTCACCTTTGTTTATCCACAAAAACTGTATTGTTTTCGTTCAAATGTGTCCCAAACATGTTTATATGGTTTATAGGTCATAATGGGAGCTTTGTGCGCGAAAAGCTTTTCGTGAAATTTTCGGACCAAAAGTGACTATATCGGCGTCACCTTTCTTTATCCACAAAAACTGTATTGTTTTCGTTCAAATGTGTCCCAAACATGTTTATATGGTTTATAGGTCATAATGGGAGCTTTGTGCGCGAAAATCTTTCCGTGAAATTTTCGAACCAAAAGTGACCATATCGGCGTCACCTTTCTTTATCCACAAAAACTGTATTGTTTTCGTTCAAATGTGTCCCAAACATGTTTATATGGTTTTAGGTCATAATGGGAGCTTTGTGCGCGGAAAGCTTTCCGTGAAATTATCGGACCAAAAGTGACTATATCGGCGTCACCTTGCTTTATCCACAAAAACTGTATTGTTTTCGTTCAAATGTGTCCCAAACATGTTTATATGGTTTATAGGTCATAATGGGAGCTTTGTGCGCGAAAAGCTTTTCGTGAAATTTTCGGACCAAAAGTGACTATATCGGCGTCACCTTTCTTTATCCACAAAAACTGTATTGTTTTCGTTCAAATTTGTCCCAAACATGTTTATATGTTTTATAGGTCATAATGGGAGCTTTGTGCGTAAAAAGCTTTCCGTGAAATTTTCAGACCAAAAGTGACCATATCGGCGTCACCTTTCTTTATCCACAAAAACTGTGTGGTTTTCGCTCAAATGTGTCCCAAACATGTTTATATGGTTTTAGGTCATAATGGGAGCTTTGTGCGCAAAATGCTTTCCGTGAAATTTTAAGACCAAAAGTGACCATATCGGCGTCACCTTGCTTTATCTACAAAAACTGTGTTGTTTTCGCTCAAATTTGTCCCAAACATGTTTATATGGTGTATAGGTCATAATGGGAGCTTTGTGCGCGAAAACATTTCCGTGAAATTTTCGGACCAAAAGTGACTATATCGGGGTCACCTTTCTTTATCCAAAAAACTATGTTGTTTTCGCTCTAATGTGTCCCAAACATGTTTATATGTTTTATAGGTTATAATGGGAGCTTTGTGCGCGAAAAGCTTTCCGTGAAATTTTAGGACCAAAAGTGACTATATCGGCGTCACCTTTCTTCATCCACAAAAACTGTATTGTTTTCGTTCAAATGTGTCCCAAACATGTTTATATGGTTTATAGGTCATAATGGGAGATTTGTGCGCGAAAACCTTTCCGTGAAATTTTCGGACCAAAAGTGACCATATCGGGGTCACCTTTGTTTATCCACCAAAACTGTGTTGTTTTCGCTCAAATGTGTCCCAAACATGTTTATATGGTTTATAGGTCATAATGGGAGCTTTGTGCGCAGAAAGCTTTCCGTGAAATTTTCGGACCAAAAGTGACTATACCGGCGTCACCTTTCTTTATCCACCAAAACTATGTGGTTTTCGCTCAAATGTTTCCCAAACATGTTTATATGTTTTATAAATCATAATGGGAGCTTTGTGCGCGAAAAGCTTTCCGTGAAATTTTAGGACCAAAAGTGACTATATCGGCGTCACCTTTCTTCATCCACAAAAACTGTGTTGTTTTCGCTCAAATGTGTCCCAAACATGTTAATATGGTTTATAGGTCATAATGGGAGCTTTGTGCGCGGAAAGCTTTCCGTGAAATTTTCGGACCAAAAGTGACTATACCGGCGTCACCTTTCTTTATCCACCAAAACTATGTGGTTTTCGCTCAAATGTTTCCCAAACATGTTTATATGTTTTATAGGTCATAATGGGAGCTTTGTGCGCGAAAAGCTTTCCGTGAAATTTTAGGACCAAAAGTGACTATATCGGCGTCACCTTTCTTCATCCACAAAAACTGTGTTGTTTTCGCTCAAATGTGTCCCAAACATGTTTATATGGTTCATAGGTCATAATGGGAGCTTTGTGCGCGAAAAGCTTTCCGTGAAATTTTCGGACCAAAAGTGACTATATCGGCGTCACCTTTCTTTATCCACAAAAACTGTATTGTTTTCGTTCAAATGTGTCCCAAACATGTTTATATGGTTTATAGGTCATAATGGGAGCTTTGTGCGCGAAAATCTTTCCGTGAAATTTTCGAACCAAAAGTGACCATATCGGCGTCACCTTTCTTTATCCACAAAAACTGTGATGTTTTCGTTCAAATGTGTCCCAAACATGTTTATATGGTTTATAGGTCATAATGGGAGCTTTGTGCGCGAAAAGCTTTCCGTGAAATTTTCGGACCAAAAGTGACTATATCGGCGTCACCTTTCTTTATCCACAAAAACTTTGTTGTTTTCGTTCAAATGTGTCCCAAACATGTTTATATGGTTTATAGGTCATAATAGGAGCTTTGTGTGCGAAAAGATTTCCGTGAAATTTTCGGACCAAAAGTGACCATATCGGGGTCACCTTTCTTTATCCACAAAAACTGTGTTGTTTTCGCTCAAATGTGTCCCAAACATGTTTATACGGTTTATAGGTCATAATGGGAGCTTTGTGCGTGGAAAGCTTTCCGTGAAATTTTTGGACCAAAAGTGACTATATCGGCGTCACCTTTCTTTATCCACAAAAACTGTATTGTTTTCGTTCAAATGTGTCCCAAACATGTTTATATGGTTTATAGGTCATAATGGGAGCTTTGTGCGCGAAAAGCTTTCCGTGAAATTTTCGGACCAAAAGTGACTATATCGGCGTCACCTTTCTTTATCCACAAAAACTTTGTTGTTTTCGTTCAAATGTGTCCCAAACATGTTTATATGGTTTATAGGTCATAATAGGAGCTTTGTGTGCGAAAAGATTTCCGTGAAATTTTCGGACCAAAAGTGACCATATCGGGGTCACCTTTCTTTATCCACAAAAACTGTGTTGTTTTCGCTCAAATGTGTCCCAAACATGTTTATACGGTTTATAGGTCATAATGGGAGCTTTGTGCGTGGAAAGCTTTCCGTGAAATTTTTGGACCAAAAGTGACTATATCGGCGTCACCTTTCTTTATCCACAAAAACTGTATTGTTTTCGTTCAAATGTGTCCCAAACATGTTTATATGGTTTATAGGTCATAATGGGAGCTTTGTGCGCGAAAAGCTTTCCGTGAAATTTTCGGACCAAAAGTGACTATATCGGCGACACCTTTCTTTATCCACAAAAACTGTATTGTTTTCGTTCAAATGTGTCCCAAACATGTTTATATGGTTTATAGGTCATAATGGGAGCTTTGTGCGCGAAAAGATTTCCGTGAAATTTTCGGACCAAAAGTGACCATATCGGGGTCACCTTTCTTTATCCACAAAAACTGTGTTGTTTTCGCTCAAATGTGTCCCAAACATGTTTATATGGTTTATAGGTCATTATGGGAGCTTTGTGCGTGGAAAGCATTCCGTGAAATTTTTGGACCAAAAGTGACTATATCGGCGTCTCCTTTCTTTATCCACAAAAACTGTATTGTTTTCGTTCAAATGTGTCCCAAACATGTTTATATGGTTTATAGGTCATAATGGGAGCTTTGTGCGCGAAAAGCTTTCCGTGAAATTTTCGGACCAAAAGTGACTATATCGGCGTCACCTTTCTTTATCCACAAAAACTGTATTGTTTTCGTTCAAATGTGTCCCAAACATGTTTATATGGTTTATAGGTCATAATGGGAGCTTTGTGCGCGAAAAACTTTCCGTGAAATTTTCAGACCAAAAGTGACCATATCGGCGTCACCTTTCTTTATCCACCAAAACAGTGTGGTTTTCGCTCAAATGTGTCCCAAACATGTTTATATGGTTTTAGGTCATAATGGGAGCTTTGTGCGCAAAATGCTTTCCGCGAAATTTTAAGACCAAAAGTGACCATATCGGCGTCACCTTGTTTTATCTACAAAAACTGTGTTGTTTTCGCGCAAATTTGTCCCAAACATGTTTATATGGTGTATAGGTCATAATGGGAGCGTTGTGCGCGAAAAGATTTCCGTGAAATTTTCGGACCAAAAGTGACCATATCGGGGTCACCTTTAATTATCCAAAAAACTATGTTGTTTTCGCTCAAATGTGTCCCAAACATGTTTATATGGTTTATAGGTCATAATGGGAGCTTTGTGCGTGGAAAGCTTTCCGTGAAATTTTCGGACCAAAAGTGACTTTATCGGCGTCACCTTTCTTCATCCACCATAACTATGTGGTTTTCGCTCAAATGTGTCCCAAACATGTTTATATAGTTTATAGGTTAGAATGGGAGCTTTGTGCGCGAAAAGCTTTCCGTGAAATTTTAGGACCAAAAGTGACCATATCGGTGTCACCTTTCTTTATCCACAAAAACTGTGTTGTTTTCGCTCAAATGTGTCCCAAACATGTTTATATGGTTTATAGGTCATAATGTGAGCTTTGTGCGTGGAAAGCTTTCCGTGAAATTTTTGGACCAAAAGTGACTATATCGGCGTCACCATTCTTTATCCACAAAAACTGTATTGTTTTCGTTCAAATGTGTCCCAAACATGTTTATATGGTTTATAGGTCATAATGGGAGCTTTGTGCGCGAAAAGCTTTCCGTGAAAATTTCGGACCAAAAGTGACTATATCGGGGTCACCTTTCTTTATCCAAAAAACTATGTTGTTTTCGCTCTAATGTGTCCCAAACATGTTTATATGTTTTATAGGTCATAATGGGAGCTTTGTGCGCGAAAAGCTTTCCGTGAAATTTTAGGACCAAAAGTGACTATATCGGCGTCACCTTTCTTCATCCACAAAAACTGTATTGTTTTCGTTCAAATGTGTCCCAAACATGTTTATATGGTTTATAGGTCATAATGGGAGCTTTGTGCGCGAAAACCTTTCCGTGAAATTTTCGGACCAAAAGTGACCATATCGGGGTCACCTTTGTTTATCCACCAAAACTGTGTTGTTTTCGCTCAAATGTGTCCCAAACATGTTAATATGGTTTATAGGTCATAATGGGAGCTTTGTGCGCGGAAAGCTTTCCGTGAAATTTTCGGACCAAAAGTGACTATACCGGCGTCACCTTTCTTTATCCACCAAAACTATGTGGTTTTCGCTCAAATGTTTCCCAAACATGTTTATATATTTTATAGGTCATAATGGGAGCTTTGTGCGCGAAAAGCTTTCCGTGAAATTTTAGGACCAAAAGTGACTATATCGGCGTCACCTTTCTTCATCCACAAAAACTGTGTTGTTTTCGCTCAAATGTGTCCCAAACATGTTTATATGGTTTATAGGTCATAATGTGAGCTTTGTGCGCGAAAAGCTTTCCGTGAAATTTTCGGACCAAAAGTGACCATATCGGGGTCACCTTTGTTTATCCACCAAAACTGTGTTGTTTTCGCTCAAATGTGTCGCAAACATGTTTATATGGTTTATAGGTCATAATGGGAGCTTTGTGCGCGGAAAGCTTTCCGTGAAATTTTCGGACCAAAAGTGACTTTATCGGCGTCACCTTTCTTTATCCACCAAAACTATGTGGTTTTCGCTCAAATGTGTCCCAAACATGTTTATATAGTTTATAGGTTAGAATGGGAGCTTTGTGCGCGAAATGCTTTCCGTGAAATTTTACGACCAAAAGTGACCATATCGGCGTCACCTTTCTTTATCCACAAAAACTGTGTTGTTTTCGCTCAAATGTGTCCCAAACATGTTTATATGGTTCATAGGTCATAATGGGAGCTTTGTGCGCGAAAAGCTTTCCGTGAAATTTTCGGACCAAAAGTGACTATATCGGCGTCACCTTTCTTTATCCACAAAAACTGTATTGTTTTCGTTCAAATGTGTCCCAAACATGTTTATATGGTTTATAGGTCATAATGGGAGCTTTGTGCGTGGAAAGCTTTCCGTGAAATTTTCGGACCAAAAGTGACTTTATCGGCATCACCTTTCTTTATCCACCGAAACTATGTGGTTTTCGCTCAAATGTGTCCCAAACATGTTTATATAGTTTATAGGTCATAATGGGAGCTTTGTGCGCGAAAAGCTTTCCGTGAAATTTTAGGACCAAAAGTAACCATATCGGCGTCACCTTTCTTCATCCACAAAAACTGTGTTTTTTTCGCTCAAATGTGTCCCAAACATGTTTATATGGTTTATAGATTATAATGGGAGCTTTGTGCGCGGAAAGCTTTCCGTGAAATTATCGGACCAAAAGTGACCATATCGGGGTCACCTTTCTTTATCCACAAAAACTGTGTTGTTTTCGCTCAATTGTGTCCCAAACATGTTTATATGGTTTATAGGTCATAATGGGAGCTTTGTGCGCGAAAAGCTTTCCGTGAAATTTTCGGACCAAAAGTGTCCAATCTGCGTCAACTTTCTTTATCCACCAAAACTTAGTTTGTTTTCGCTCAAATGTGTCCCAAACATGTTTATATGGTTTATAGGTCATAATGGGAGCTTTGTGCGCGAAAAGCTTTCGGTGAAATTTTCGGACCAAAAGTGACAATATAGGCGTCACCTTTCTTTATCCACAAAAACTGTGTTGTTTTCGCTCAAATGTGTCCCAAACATGTTTATATGGTTTATAGGTCATAATGGGAGCTTTGTGCGTGGAAAGTTTTCCGTGAAATTTTCGGACCAAAAGTGACTATATCGGCGTCACCTTTCTTTATCCATAAAAACTGTTTTGTTTTCATTCAAATGTGTCCCAAACATGTTTATATGGTTTATAGGTCATAATGGGAGCTTTGTGCGCGAAAAGCTTTCCGTGAAATTTTCTGACCAAAAGTGACCATATCGGCGTTACCTTTCTTTATCCACCAAAACTGTGTGGTTTTCGCTCTAATGTGTCCCAAACATGTTTATATAGTTTTAGGTCATACTGGGAGCTTTGTGCGCAAAATGCTTTCCGTGAAATTTTAAGACCAAAAGTGACCATATCGGCGTCACCTTGCTTTATCTACAAAAACTGTGTTGTTTTCGCTCAAATATGTCCCAAACATGTTTATATGGTGTATAGGTCATAATGGGAGCTTTGTGCGCGAAAAGATTTCCGTGATATTTTCGGACCAAAAGTGACCATATCGGGGTCACCTTTCTTTATCCAAAAAACTATGTTGTTTTCGCTCAAATGTGTCCCAAACATGTTTATATGGTTTATAGGTCATAATGGGAGCTTTGTGCGTGGAAAGCTTTCCGTGAAATTTTCGGACCAAAAGTGACTTTATCGGCATCACCTTTCTTTATCCACCGAAACTATGTGGTTTTCGCTCAAATGTGTCCCAAACATGTTTATATAGTTTATAGGTCATAATGGGAGCTTTGTGCGCGAAAAGCTTTCCGTGAAATTTTAGGACCAAAAGTAACCATATCGGCGTCACCTTTCTTCATCCACAAAAACTGTGTTTTTTTCGCTCAAATGTGTCCCAAACATGTTTATATGGTTTATAGATTTTAATGGGAGCTTTGTGCGCGGAAAGCTTTCCGTGAAATTATCGGACCAAAAGTGACCATATCGGGGTCACCTTTCTTTATCCACAAAAACTGTGTTGTTTTCGCTCAATTGTGTCCCAAACATGTTTATATGGTTTATAGGTCATAATGGGAGCTTTGTGCGCGAAAAGCTTTCCGTGAAATTTTCGGACCAAAAGTGTCCAATCTGCGTCAACTTTCTTTATCCACCAAAACTGAGTTTGTTTTCGCTCAAATGTGTCCCAAACATGTTTATATGGTTTATAGGTCATAATGGGAGCTTTGTGCGCGAAAAGCTTTCCTTGAAATTTTCGGACCAAAAGTGACAATATAGGCGTCACCTTTCTTTATCCACAAAAACTGTGTTGTTTTCGCTCAAATGTGTCCCAAACATGTTTATATGGTTTATAGGTCATAATGGGAGCTTTGTGCGTGGAAAGTTTTCCGTGAAATTTTCGGACCAAAAGTGACTATATCGGCGTCACCTTTCTTTATCCATAAAAACTGTTTTGTTTTCATTCAAATGTGTCCCAAACATGTTTATATGGTTTATAGGTCATAATGGGAGCTTTGTGCGCGAAAAGCTTTCCGTGAAATTTTCTGACCAAAAGTGACCATATCGGCGTTACCTTTCTTTATCCACCAAAACTGTGTGGTTTTCGCTCTAATGTGTCCCAAACTTGTTTATATGGTTTTAGGTCATAATGGGAGCTTTGTGCGCAAAATGCTTTCCGTGAAATTTTAAGACCAAAAGTGACCATATCGGCGTCACCTTGCTTTATCTACAAAAACTGTGTTGTTTTCGCTCAAATATGTCCCAAACATGTTTATATGGTGTATAGGTCATAATGGGAGCTTTGTGCGCGAAAAGATTTCCGTGATATTTTCGGACCAAAAGTGACCATATCGGGGTCACCTTTCTTTATCCAAAAAACTATGTTGTTTTCGCTCAAATGTGTCCCAAACATGTTTATATGGTTTATAGGTCATAATGGGAGCTTTCTGCGTGGAAAGCTTTCCGTGAAATTTTCGGACCAAAAGTGACTTTATCGGCATCACCTTTCTTTATCCACCGAAACTATGTGGTTTTCGCTCAAATGTGTCCCAAACATGTTTATATAGTTTATAGGTCATAATGGGAGCTTTGTGCGCGAAAAGCTTTCCGTGAAATTTTAGGACCAAAAGTAACCATATCGGCGTCACCTTTCTTCATCCACAAAAACTGTGTTTTTTTCGCTCAAATGTGTCCCAAACATGTTTATATGGTTTATAGATTATAATGGGAGCTTTGTGCGCGGAAAGCTTTCCGTGAAATTATCGGACCAAAAGTGACCATATCGGCGTCACCTTTCTTTATCCACAAAAACTGTGTTTTTTTTTGCTCAAATGTGTCCCTAACATGTTTATATGGTATATAGGTCATAATGTGAGCTTTGTGCGCGAAAAGCTTTCCGTGAAATTTTCGGACCAAAAGTGACCATATCGCCGTCACCTTTCTTTATCCACCAAAACTGTGTGGTTTTCGCTCAAATGTGTCCCAAACATGTTTATATGGTTTTAGGTCATAATGGGAGCCTTGTGCGCGAAATGCTTTCCGTGAAATTTTCAGACCAAAAGTGACCATATCGGCGTCACCTTTCTTTACCCACCAAAACTGTAGGGTTTTCGCTCAAATGTGTCCCAAACATGTTTATATGGTTTATAGGTCATAATAGGAGCTTTGTGCGCGAAAATCTTTCCGTGAAATTTTCGTACCAAAAGTGACCATATCGGCATCACCTTTCTTTATCCACAAAAACTGTGTTGTTTTCGCTCAAAAGTGTCCAAAACATGTTTATATGGTTTATAGGTCATAATGAGAGCTTTGTGCGCGGAAAGCTTTCCGTTAATTTTTCGGACCAAAAGTGACTATATCGGCGTCACCTTTCTTTATCCACCAGAACTGTGTTTTTTTTTCTCACATGTATCCCAAACATGTTTATATGGTTTATATGTCATAATGGGAGCTTTGTGCGCGAAAAGCTTTCCGTGAAATTTTCGGAACAAAAGTGACCATGTCGGCATCACCTTTCTTTATCCACCAAAATTGTGTTGTTTTTGCTCTAATTTGTCCCAAAGCTGTTTATATGGTTTATAGGTCATAATGAGAGCTTTCTGCGCGAAAAGCTTTCCGTGAATTTTTCGGACCAAAAGTGACCTTATCGGTGTCACCTTTCTTTATCTACAAAAACTATGTTTTTTTTTGCTCAAATGTATCCCAAACATGTTTATATGGTTTATAGGTCATAATGTGAGCTTTGTGCGCGAAAAGCTTTCCGTGAAATTTTCGGACCAAAATGACCATATCGGCCTCACCTTTTTTTATCCAACAAAACTGTGTGGTTTTCGCTCAAATGTGTCCCAAACAAGTTTATATGGTTTATAGGTTATAATGGGAGCTTTGTGCGAGAAAAGCTTTCTGTGAAATTTTCGGACCAAAAGTGACCATATCGGCGTCACCTTTCTTCATCCACAAAAACTGTGTTGTTTTCGCTCAAATGTGTCCCAAACATGTTTATATGGTTTAAAGGTCATAATGGGAGCTTTGTGCGCGAAAAGCTTTCCGTGAAAATTTCGGACTAAAAGTGACTATATCGGCGTCACCTTTCTTTATCCACAAAAACTGTATTGTTTTCGTTCAAATGTGTCCCAAAGATGTTTATATGGTTTATAGGTCATAATGGGAGCTTTGTGCGCGAAAAGCTTTCCGTGAAATTTTCGGACCAAAAGTGACCATATCGGCTTCACCATTCTTTATCCACAAAAACTGTGTTGTTTTCACTTAAATGTGTCCCAAACTTGTTTATATGGTTTATAGGTCATAATGGGAGCTTTGTGCGCGATAAGCTTTCCGTGAAATTTTTGGACCAAAAGTGACCATATCGGCGTCACCTTTCTTTATCCACAAAAACTGTGTTGTTTTCGCTCAAATGCGTCCCAAACATGTTTATATGGTTTATAGGTCATAATGGGAGCTTTGTGCACAAAAAGCTTTCCGTGAAATTTTCGGAACAAAAGTGACCATATCGGCTTCACCTTTGTTTATCCACCTAAACTGTGTTGTTTTCGCTCAAATGCGTCCCAAACATGTTTATATGGTTTATAGGTCATAATGGGAGCTTTGTGCGCGGAAAGCTTTCCGTGAAATTTTCGGACCAAAAGTAACTTTATCGGCGTCACCTTTCTTTATCCACCAAAACTATGTCGTTTTCGCTCAAATGTGTCCCAAACATGTTTATATAGTTTATAGGTTAGAATGAGAGCTTTGTGCGCGAAAAGCTTTCCGTGAAATTTTAGGACCAAAAGTGACCATATCGGCGTCACCTTTCTTTATCCACAAAAACTGTGTTGTTTTCGCTAAAATGTGTCCCAAACATGTTTATATGGTTTATAGGTCATAATGGGAGCTTTGTGCGCGGAAAGCTTTCTGTGAAATTTTCGGACAAAAAGTGACCATATCGGCGTCACCGTTCTTTATCCACCAAAACTGTGTTGTTTTCGCTCAAATGTGTCCCAAACATGTTTATATGGTTTATAAGTCATAATGGGAGCTTTCTGCGGGAAAAGCTTTTCGTGAAATTTTCGGACCAAAAGTGACCATATCGGCTTCACCATTCTTTATCCACAAAAACTGTGTTGTTTTCATTTAAATGTGTCCCAAACTTGTTTATATGGTTTATAGGTCATAATGGGAGCTTTGTGCGCGATAAGCTTTCCGTGAAATTTTTGGACCAAAAGTGACCATATCGGCGTCACCTTTCTTTATCCACAAAAACTGTGTTGTTTTCGCTCATATGCGTCCCAAACATGTTTATATTGTTTATAGGTCATAATGGGAGCTTTGTGCACAAAAAGCTTTCCGTGAAATTTTCGGAACAAAGGTGACCATATCGGCTTCACCTTTGTTTATCCACCTAAACTGTGTTGTTTTCGCTCAAATGCGTCCCAAACATGTTTATATGGTTTATAGGTCATAATGGGAGCTTTGTGCACAAAAAGCTTCCCGTGAAATTTTCGGAACAAAAGTGACCATATCGGCTTCACCTTTGTTTATCCACCTAAACTGTGTTGTTTTCGCTCAAATGTGTCCCAAACATGTTTATATGGTTTATAGGTCGGAATGAGAGCTTTGTGCGCGGAAAGCTCTCCGTGAAATTTTTGGACCAAAAGTGACCATATCGGCGTCACCTTTCTTTATCCACAAAAACTGTGTTGTTTTCGCTCAAATGCGTCCCAAACATGTTTATATGGTTTATCGTTCATAATGGGAGCTTTGTGCACAAAAAGCTTTCCGTGAAATTTTCGGAACAAAAGTGACCATATTAGCGTGACCTTTCTTTATCCACAAAAACTGTGTTGGTTTCGCTCAAATGTGTCCCAAACATGTTTATATGGTTTATAGGTCATAATGGGAGCTTTGTGCGCGAAAAGCTTTCCGTGAAATTTTCGGACCAAAAGTGACCATATCGGCGTCACCTTTCTTTATCCACAAAAACTGTGTTGTTTTCGCTCAAATGTCTCCCAAACATGTTTTTATGGTTTATAGGTCATAATGGGAGCTTTGTGCGCGAAAAGCTTTCCCTGAAATTTTCGGACCAAAATTGACCATACCGGTGTCACCGTTCTTTATCCACCAAAACTGTGTTGTTTTTGCTCAAATGTGTCACAAACATGTTTATATGGTTTATAGGACATAATGGGAGCTTTCTGCGCGAAAAGCTTTCCGTGAAATTTTCGGACCAAAAGTGACCATATCGGCGTCACATTTCTTTATCCACAAAAACTGTGTTGTTTTCGCTCAAATGTGTCCCAAATATGTTTATATGGTTTAAAGGTCATAATGTGAGCTTTGTGCGCAAAAAGCTTTCCGTGAAATTTTCGGAACAAAAGTGACCATATCGGCGTCACCTTTCTTTATCCACAAAAACTGTGTTGTTTTAGCTAAAATGTATCCCAAACATGTTTATATGGTTTATAGGTCATAATGGGAGCTTTCTACGCGAAAAGCTTTCCGTGAAATTTTCGGACCAAAAGTGACCATATCGGCGTCCCCTTTCTTTATCCACAAAAACTGTGTTGTTTTGCTTAAATGCGTCCCAAACATGTTTATATGGTTTATAGGTCATAATGTGAGCTTTGTGCGCGAAAAGCTTTCCGTCAAATTTTCGGACCAAAAGTGACCATATCGGCGCCACCTTTGTTTATCCACCAAAACTGTGTTGTTTTCGCTCAAATGTGTCCCAAACATGTTTATATGGTTTATAGGACATAATGGGAGCTTTGTGCGCGAAAAGCTTTTTGTGAAATTTTCGGACCAAAATTGACAATATCGGCGTCACCTTTCTTTATCCACAAAAACTGTGTTGTTTTCGCTCAAATGCGTCCCAAACATGTTTATATGGTTTATAGGTCATAATGGGAGCTTTGTGCGCAAAAAGCTTTCCGTGAAATTTTCGGACCAAAAGTGACCATATCGGCGTAACCTTTCTTTAACCACCAAAACTGTGTTGTTTTCGCTCAAATGTGTCCCAAACATGTTTATATGGTTTATAGGTCATAATGGAAGCTTTCTGCGCGAAAAGCTTTCCGTGAAATTTTCGGACCAAAAGTGACCATATCGGCGTCACATTTCTTTATCCACAAAAACTGTGTTGTTTTCGCTCAAATGTGTCCCAAATATGTTTATATGGTTTATAGGTCATAATGGGAGCATTGTGCGCGAAAAGCTTTCCGTGAAATTTTCGGACCAAAAGTGACCATATCGGCGTCACCTTTCTTTATCCACCAAAACTGTGTTGTTTTCGCTCAAATGTGTCCCAAACATGTTTATATGGTTTATAGGTCATAATGGGAGCTTTGTGCGCGAAAAGCTTTCCGTCAAATTTTTGGACGAAAAGTGACCATATCGGCGTCACCTTTCTTTATCCACAAAAATTGTGTTGTTTTCGCTCAAATGTGTCCCAAATATGTTTATATGGTTTATAGGTCATAATGGAAGCTTTGTGCGCGAAAAGCTTTCTGTGAAATTTTCGGACCAAAATTGACAATATCGGCGTCACCTTTCTTTATCCAAAAAAACTGTGTTGTTTTCGCTCAAATGCGTCCCAAACATGTTTATATGGTTTATAGGTCATAATGGGAGCTTTGTGCGCAAAAAGCTTTCCGTGAAATTTTCGGACCAAAAGTGACCATATCGGCGTAACCTTTCTTTAATCACCAAAACTGTGTTGTTTTCGCTCAAATGTGTCCCAAACATGTTTATATGGTTTATAGGTCATAATAGGAGCTTTCTGCGCGAAAAGCTTTCCGTGAAATTTTCGGACCAAAAGTGACCATATCGGCGTCACATTTCTTTATCCACAAAAACTGTGTTGTTTTCGCTCAAATGTGTCCCAAATATGTTTATATGGTTTATAGGTCATAATGGGAGCTTTGTGCGCGAAAAGCTTTCCGTGAAATTTTCGGACCAAAAGTGACCATATCGGCGTCACCTTTCTTTATCCACCAAAACTGTGTTGTTTTCGCTCAAATGCGTCCCAAACATGTTTATATGGTTTATAGATCATAATGGGAGCTTTGTGCGCAAAAAGCTTTCCGTGAAATTTTCGGAACAAAAGTGACCATATCGGCTTCACCATTCTTTATCCACAAAAACTGTGTTGTTTTCGCACAAATGTGACCCAAACATGTTTATATGGTTTATAGGTCATAATGGGAGCTTTGTCCGCAAAAAGCTTTCCGTGAAATTTTCGGAACAATAGTGACCATATCGGCATCACCTTTCTTTATCCACCAAAACTGTGTTGTTTTCGCTCAAATGTGTCCCAAACATGTTTATATGGTTTATAGGTCATAATGGGAGCTTTGTGCGCGAAAAGCTTTCCGTCAAATTTTTGGACCAAAAGTGACCATATCGGCGTCACCTTTCTTTATCCACAAAAACTGTGTTGTTTTCGCTCAAATGTGTCCCAAACATGTTTATATGGTTTATAGGTCATAATGGGAGCTTTGTGCGCGAAAAGCTTTCTGTGAAATTTTCGGACCAAAATTGACAATATCGGTGTCACCTTTCTTTATCCACAAAAACTGTGTTGTTTTCGCTCAAATGCGTCCCAAACATGTTTATATGGTTTATAGGTCATAGTGGGAGCTTTGTGCGCAAAAAGCTTTCCGTGAAATTTTCGGACCAAAAGTGACCATATCGGCGTAACCTTTCTTTAACCACCAAAACTGTGTTGTTTTCGCTCAAATGTGTCCCAAATATGTTTATATGGTTTATAGGTCATAATGGGAGCTTTGTGCGCGAAAAGCTTTCCGTGAAATTTTCGGACCAAAAGTGACCATATCGGCGTCACCTTTCTTTATCCACAAAAACTGTGTTGTTTTCGCTCAAATGCGTCCCAAAAATGTTTATATGGTTTATAGGTCATAATGTGAGCTTTGTGCGCAAAAAGCTTTCTGTGAAATTTTCGGAACAAAAGTGACCATATCGGCGTCACCTTTCTTTATCCACAAAAACTGTGTTGTTTTAGCTAAAATGTATCCCAAACATGTTTATATGGTTTATAGGTCATAATGGGAGCTTTCTACGCGAAAAGCTTTCCGTGAAATTTTCGGACCAAAAGTGACCATACCGGCGTCCCCTTTCTTTATCCACAAAAATTGTGTTGTTTTGCTTAAATGCGTCCCAAACATGTTTATATGGTTTATAGGTCATAATGTGAGCTTTGTGCGCGAAAAGCTTTCCGTCAAATTTTCGGACCAAAAGTGACCATATCGGCGCCACCTTTGTTTATCCACCAAAACTGTGTTGTTTTCGCTCAAATGTGTCCCAAACATGTTTATATGGTTTATAGGTCATAATTGGAGCTTTGTGCGCGAAAAGCTTTCCGTCAAATTTTTGGACCAAAAGTGACCATATCGGCGTCACATTTCTTTATCCACAAAAACTGTGTTGTTTTCGCTCAAATGTGTCCCAAACATGTTTATATGGTTTATAGGTCATAATGGGAGCTTTGTGCGCGAAAAGCTTTCTTTGAAATTTTCGGACCAAAATTGACAATATTGGCGTCACCTTTCTTTATCCACAAAAACTGTGTTGTTTTCGCTCAAATGCGTCCCAAACATGTTTATATGGTTTATAGGTCATAATGGGAGCTTTGTGCGCAAAAAGCTTTCCGTGAAATTTTCGGACCAAAAGTGACCATATCGGCGTAACCTTTCTTTAACCACCAAAACTGTGTTGTTTTCGCTCAAATGTGTCCCAAACATGTTTATATGGTTTATAGGTCATAATGGAAGCTTTCTGCGCGAAAAGCTTTCCGTGAAATTTTCGGACCAAAAGTGACCATATCGGCGTCACATTTCTTTATCCACAAAAACTGTGTTGTTTTCGCTCAAATGTGTCCCAAATATGTTTATATGGTTTATAGGTCATAATGGGAGCTTTGTGCGCGAAAAGCTTTTCGTGAAATTTTCGGACCAAAAGTGACCATATCGGCGTCACCTTTCTTTATCCACAAAAACTGTGTTGTTTTCGCTCAAATGCGTCCCAAACATGTTTATATGGTTTATAGGTCATAATGGGAGCTTTGTGCGCAAAAAGCTTTCCGTGAAATTTTCGGAACAAAAGTGACCATATCGGCGCCACCTTTGTTTATCCACCAAAACTGTGTTGTTTTCGCTCAAATGTGTCCCAAACATGTTTATATGGTTTATAGGTCATAATTGGAGCTTTGTGCGCGAAAAGCTTTCCGTCAAATTTTTGGACCAAAAGTGACCATATCGGCGTCACATTTCTTTATCCACAAAAACTGTGTTGTTTTCGCTCAAATGTGTCCCAAATATGTTTATATGGTTTATAGGTCATAATGGGAGCTTTGTGCGCGAAAAGCTTTCCGTGAAATTTTCGGACCAAAAGTGACCATATCGGCGTCACCTTTCTTTATCCACCAAAACTGTGTTGTTTTCGCTCAAATGCGTCCCAAACATGTTTATATGGTTTATAGATCATAATGGGAGCTTTGTGCGCAAAAAGCTTTCCGTGAAATTTTCGGAACAAAAGTGACCATATCGGCTTCACCATTCTTTATCCACAAAAACTGTGTTGTTTTCGCACAAATGTGACCCAAACATGTTTATATGGTTTATAGGTCATAATGGGAGCTTTGTCCGCAAAAAGCTTTCCGTGAAATTTTCGGAACAATAGTGACCATATCGGCATCACCTTTCTTTATCCACCAAAACTGTGTTGTTTTCGCTCAAATGTGTCCCAAACATGTTTATATGGTTTATAGGTCATAATGGGAGCTTTGTGCGCGAAAAGCTTTCCGTCAAATTTTTGGACCAAAAGTGACCATATCGGCGTCACCTTTCTTTATCCACAAAAACTGTGTTGTTTTCGCTCAAATGTGTCCCAAACATGTTTATATGGTTTATAGGTCATAATGGGAGCTTTGTGCGCGAAAAGCTTTCTGTGAAATTTTCGGACCAAAATTGACAATATCGGTGTCACCTTTCTTTATCCACAAAAACTGTGTTGTTTTCGCTCAAATGCGTCCCAAACATGTTTATATGGTTTATAGGTCATAATGGGAGCTTTGTGCGCAAAAAGCTTTCCGTGAAATTTTCGGACCAAAAGTGACCATATCGGCGTAACCTTTCTTTAACCACCAAAACTGTGTTGTTTTCGCTCAAATGTGTCCCAAATATGTTTATATGGTTTATAGGTCATAATGGGAGCTTTGTGCGCGAAAAGCTTTCCGTCAAATTTTCGGACCAAAAGTGACCATATCGGCGCCACCTTTGTTTATCCACCAAAACTGTGTTGTTTTCGCTCAAATGTGTCCCAAACATGTTTATATGGTTTATAGGTCATAATTGGAGCTTTGTGCGCGAAAAGCTTTCCGTCAAATTTTTGGACCAAAAGTGACCATATCGGCGTCACATTTCTTTATCCACAAAAACTGTGTTGTTTTCGCTCAAATGTGTCCCAAACATGTTTATATGGTTTATAGGTCATAATGGGAGCTTTGTGCGCGAAAAGCTTTCTGTGAAATTTTCGGACCAAAATTGACAATATTGGCGTCACCTTTCTTTATCCACAAAAACTGTGTTGTTTTCGCTCAAATGCGTCCCAAACATGTTTATATGGTTTATAGGTCATAATGGGAGCTTTGTGCGCAAAAAGCTTTCCGTGAAATTTTCGGACCAAAAGTGACCATATCGGCGTAACCTTTCTTTAACCACCAAAACTGTGTTGTTTTCGCTCAAATGTGTCCCAAACATGTTTATATGGTTTATAGGTCATAATGGGAGCTTTCTGCGCGAAAAGCTTTCCGTGAAATTTTCGGACCAAAAGTGACCATATCGGCGTCACATTTCTTTATCCACAAAAACTGTGTTGTTTTCGCTCAAATGTGTCCCAAATATGTTTATATGGTTTATAGGTCATAATGGGAGCTTTGTGCGCGAAAAGCTTTTCGTGAAATTTTCGGACCAAAAGTGACCATATCGGCGTCACCTTTCTTTATCCACCAAAACTGTGTTGTTTTCGCTCAATGCGTCCCAAACATGTTTATATGGTTTATAGATCATAATGGGAGCTTTCTACGCGAAAATCTTTCCGTGAAATTTTCGGACCAAAAGTGACCATATCGGCGTCCCCTTTCTTTATCCACAAAAACTGTGTTGTTTTGCTTAAATGCGTCCCAAACATGTTTATATGGTTTATAGGTCATAATGTGAGCTTTGTGCGCGAAAAGCTTTCCGTCAAATTTTCGTACCAAAAGTGACCATGTCGGCGCCACCTTTGTTTATCCACCAAAACTGTGTTGTTTTCGCTCAAATGTGTCCCAAACATGTTTATATGGTTTATAGGTCATAATGGGAGCTTTGTGCGCGAAAAGCTTTCCGTCAAATTTTTGGACGAAAAGTGACCATATCGGCGTCACCTTTCTTTATCCACAAAAACTGTGTTGTTTTCGCTCAAATGTGTCCCAAACATGTTTATATGGTTTATAGGTCATAATGGAAGCTTTGTGCGCGAAAAGCTTTCTGTGAAATTTTCGGACCAAAATTGACAATATCGGCGTCACCTTTCTTTATCCACAAAAACTGTGTTGTTTTCGCTCAAATGCGTCCCAAACATGTTTATATGGTTTATAGGTCATAATGGGAGCTTTGTGCGCAAAAAGCATTCCGTGAAATTTTCGGACCAAAAGTGACCATATCGGCGTAACCTTTCTTTAACCACCAAAACTTTGTTGTTTTCGCTCAAATGTGTCCCAAACATGTTTATATGGTTTATAGGTCATAATGGGAGCTTTCTGCGCGAAAAGCTTTCCGTGAAATTTTCGGACCAAAAGTGACCATATCGGCGTCACATTTCTTTATCCACAAAAACTGTGTTGTTTTCGCTCAAATGTGTCCCAAATATGTTTATATGGTTTATAGGTCATAATGGGAGCTTTGTGCGCCAGCTTTCCGTGAAATTTTCGGACCAAAAGTAACCATATCGGCGTCACCTTTCTTTATCCACCAAAACTGTGTTGTTTTCGCTCAAATGCGTCCCAAACATGTTTATATGGTTTATAGATCATAATGGGAGCTTTGTGCGCAAAAAGCTTTCCGTGAAATTTTCGGAACAAAAGTGACCATATCGGCTTCACCATTCTTTATCCACAAATACTGTGTTGTTTTCGCACAAATGTGACCCAAACATGTTTATATGGTTTATAGGTCATAATGGGAGTTTTGTCCGCAAAAAGCTTTCCGTGAAATTTTCGGAACAAAAGTGACCATATCGGCATCACCTTTCTTTATCCACCAAAACTGTGTTGTTTTCGCTCAAATGTGTCCCAAACATGTTTATATGGTTTTTAGGTCATAATGGGTGCTTTGTGCGCGAAAAGCTTTCCGTGAAATTTTTGGACCAAAAGTGACCATATCGGCGTCACCTTTCTTTATCCACAAAAACTGTGTTGTTTTCGCTCAAATGTATCCCAAACATGTTTATATGTTTTATAGTTCATAATGGGAGCTTTGTGCGCGAAAAGCTTTCCGTGAAATTTTCGGACCAAAAGTGACCATATCGGCGCCACCTTTGTTTATGCACCGAAACATTGTTGTTTTCGCTAAAATGTGTCCCAAACATGTTTATATGGTTTATAGCTCATAATGGGAGCTTTGTGCGCGAAAAGCTTTCCGTGAAATTTTCGGACCAAAAGTGACCATATCGGCGTCACCTTTCTTTATCCACAAAAACTGTGTTGTTTTCGCTCAAATGCATCCCAAACATGTTTATATGGTTTATAGGTCATAATGGGAGCTTTGTGCGCGAAAAGCTTTTCGTGAAATTTTCGGACCAAAAGTGACCATATCGGCGTCACCTTTCTTTATCCACCAAAACTGTGTTGTTTTCGCTCAATGCGTCCCAAACATGTTTATATGGTTTATAGATCATAATGGGAGCTTTCTACGCGAAAATCTTTCCGTGAAATTTTCGGAACAAAAGTGACCATATCGGCGTCACCTTTCTTTATCCACAAAAACTGTGTTGTTTTAGCTAAAATGTATCCCAAACATGTTTATATGGTTTATAGGTCATAATGGGAGCTTTCTACGCGAAATGCTTTCCGTGAAATTTTCGGACCAAAAGTGACCATACCGGCGTCCCCTTTCTTTATCCACAAAAACTGTGTTGTTTTGCTTAAATGCGTCCCAAACATGTTTATATGGTTTATAGGTCATAATGTGAGCTTTGTGCGCGAAAAGCTTTCCGTCAAATTTTCGGACCAAAAGTGACCATATCGGCGCCACCTTTGTTTATCCACCAAAACTGTGTTGTTTTCGCTCAAATGTGTCCCAAACATGTTTATATGGTTTATAGGTCATAATTGGAGCTTTGTGCGCGAAAAGCTTTCCGTCAAATTTTGGACCAAAAGTGACCATATCGGCGTCACATTTCTTTATCCACAAAAACTGTGTTGTTTTCGCTCAAATGTGTCCCAAACATGTTTATATGGTTTATAGGTCATAATGGGAGCTTTGTGCGCGAAAAGCTTTCTGTGAAATTTTCGGACCAAAATTGACAATATTGGCGTCACCTTTCTTTATCCACAAAAACTGTGTTGTTTTCGCTCAAATGCGTCCCAAACATGTTTATATGGTTTATAGGTCATAATGGGAGCTTTGTGCGCAAAAAGCTTTCCGTGAAATTTTCGGACCAAAAGTGACCATATCGGCGTAACCTTTCTTTAACCACCAAAACTGTGTTGTTTTCGCTCAAATGTGTCCCAAACATGTTTATATGGTTTATAGGTCATAATGGAAGCTTTCTGCGCGAAAAGCTTTCCGTGAAATTTTCGGACCAAAAGTGACCATATCGGCGTCACATTTCTTTATCCACAAAAACTGTGTTGTTTTCGCTCAAATGTGTCCCAAATATGTTTATATGGTTTATAGGTCATAATGGGAGCTTTGTGCGCGAAAAGCTTTTCGTGAAATTTTCGGACCAAAAGTGACCATATCGGCGTCACCTTTCTTTATCCACCAAAACTGTGTTGTTTTCGCTCAATGCGTCCCAAACATGTTTATATGGTTTATAGATCATAATGGGAGCTTTCTACGCGAAAATCTTTCCGTGAAATTTTCGGACCAAAAGTGACCATATCGGCGTCCCCTTTCTTTATCCACAAAAACTGTGTTGTTTTGCTTAAATGCGTCCCAAACATGTTTATATGGTTTATAGGTCATAATGTGAGCTTTGTGCGCGAAAAGCTTTCCGTCAAATTTTCGGACCAAAAGTGACCATGTCGGCGCCACCTTTGTTTATCCACCAAAACTGTGTTGTTTTCGCTCAAATGTGTCCCAAACATGTTTATATGGTTTATAGGTCATAATGGGAGCTTTGTGCGCGAAAAGCTTTCCGTCAAATTTTTGGACGAAAAGTGACCATACCGGCGTCCCCTTTCTTTATCCACAAAAACTGTGTTGTTTTGCTTAAATGCGTCCCAAACATGTTTATATGGTTTATAGGTCATAATGTGAGCTTTGTGCGCGAAAAGCTTTCCGTCAAATTTTCGGACCAAAAGTGACCATATCGGCGCCACCTTTCTTTATCCACAAAAACTGTGTTGTTTTCGCTCAAATGCGTCCCAAACATGTTTATATGGTTTATAGGTCATAATGGGAGCTTTGTGCGCAAAAAGCTTTCCGTGAAATTTTCGGACCAAAAGTGACCATATCGGCGTAACCTTTCTTTAACCACCAAAACTTTGTTGTTTTCGCTCAAATGTGTCCCAAACATGTTTATATGGTTTATAGGTCATAATGGGAGCTTTCTGCGCGAAAAGCTTTCCGTGAAATTTTCGGACCAAAAGTGACCATATCGGCGTCACATTTCTTTATCCACAAAAACTGTGTTGTTTTCGCTCAAATGTGTCCCAAATATGTTTATATGGTTTATAGGTCATAATGGGAGCTTTGTGCGCCAGCTTTCCGTGAAATTTTCGGACCAAAAGTAACCATATCGGCGTCACCTTTCTTTATCCACCAAAACTGTGTTGTTTTCGCTCAAATGCGTCCCAAACATGTTTATATGGTTTATAGATCATAATGGGAGCTTTGTGCGCAAAAAGCTTTCCGTGAAATTTTCGGAACAAAAGTGACCATATCGGCTTCACCATTCTTTATCCACAAAAACTGTGTTGTTTTCGCACAAATGTGACCCAAACATGTTTATATGGTTTATAGGTCATAATGGGAGTTTTGTCCGCAAAAAGCTTTCCCTGAAATTTTCGGAACAAAAGTGACCATATCGGCATCACCTTTCTTTATCCACCAAAACTGTGTTGTTTTCGCTCAAATGTGTCCCAAACATGTTTATATGGTTTTTAGGTCATAATGGGTGCTTTGTGCGCGAAAAGCTTTCCGTGAAATTTTTGGACCAAAAGTGACCATATCGGCGTCACCTTTCTTTATCCACAAAAACTGTGTTGTTTTCGCTCAAATGTATCCCAAACATGTTTATATGTTTTATAGTTCATAATGGGAGCTTTGTGCGCGAAAAGCTTTCCGTGAAATTTTCGGACCAAAAGTGACCATATCGGCGCCACCTTTGTTTATGCACCGAAACATTGTTGTTTTCGCTAAAATGTGTCCCAAACATGTTTATATGGTTTATAGCTCATAATGGGAGCTTTGTGCGCGAAAAGCTTTCCGTGAAATTTTCGGACCAAAAGTGACCATATCGGCGTCACCTTTCTTTATCCACAAAAACTGTGTTGTTTTCGCTCAAATGCATCCCAAACATGTTTATATGGTTTATAGGTCATAATGGGAGCTTTGTGCGCGAAAAGCTTTTCGTGAAATTTTCGGACCAAAAGTGACCATATCGGCGTCACCTTTCTTTATCCACCAAAACTGTGTTGTTTTCGCTCAATGCGTCCCAAACATGTTTATATGGTTTATAGATCATAATGGGAGCTTTCTACGCGAAAATCTTTCCGTGAAATTTTCGGAACAAAAGTGATCATATCGGCGTCACCTTTCTTTATCCACAAAAACTGTGTTGTTTTAGCTAAAATGTATCCCAAACATGTTTATATGGTTTATAGGTCATAATGGGAGCTTTCTACGCGAAATGCTTTCCGTGAAATTTTCGGACCAAAAGTGACCATACCGGCGTCCCCTTTCTTTATCCACAAAAACTGTGTTGTTTTGCTTAAATGCGTCCCAAACATGTTTATATGGTTTATAGGTCATAATGTGAGCTTTGTGCGCGAAAAGCTTTCCGTCAAATTTTCGGACCAAAAGTGACCATATCGGCGCCACCTTTGTTTATCCACCAAAACTGTGTTGTTTTCGCTCAAATGTGTCCCAAACATGTTTATATGGTTTATAGGTCATAATTGGAGCTTTGTGCGCGAAAAGCTTTCCGTCAAATTTTTGGACCAAAAGTGACCATATCGGCGTCACATTTCTTTATCCACAAAAACTGTGTTGTTTTCGCTCAAATGTGTCCCAAACATGTTTATATGGTTTATAGGTCATAATGGGAGCTTTGTGCGCGAAAAGCTTTCTGTGAAATTTTCGGACCAAAATTGACAATATTGGCGTCACCTTTCTTTATCCAGAAAAACTGTGTTGTTTTCGCTCAAATGCGTCCCAAACATGTTTATATGGTTTATAGGTCATAATGGGAGCTTTGTGCGCAAAAAGCTTTCCGTGAAATTTTCGGACCAAAAGTGACCATATCGGCGTAACCTTTCTTTAACCACCAAAACTGTGTTGTTTTCGCTCAAATGTGTCCCAAACATGTTTATATGGTTTATAGGTCATAATGGAAGCTTTCTGCGCGAAAAGCTTTCCGTGAAATTTTCGGACCAAAAGTGACCATATCGGCGTCACATTTCTTTATCCACAAAAACTGTGTTGTTTTCGCTCAAATGTGTCCCAAATATGTTTATATGGTTTATAGGTCATAATGGGAGCTTTGTGCGCGAAAAGCTTTTCGTGAAATTTTCGGACCAAAAGTGACCATATCGGCGTCACCTTTCTTTATCCACCAAAACTGTGTTGTTTTCGCTCAATGCGTCCCAAACATGTTTATATGGTTTATAGATCATAATGGGAGCTTTCTACGCGAAAATCTTTCCGTGAAATTTTCGGACCAAAAGTGACCATATCGGCGTAACCTTTCTTTAACCACCAAAACTTTGTTGTTTTCGCTCAAATGTGTCCCAAACATGTTTATATGGTTTATAGGTCATAATGGGAGCTTTCTGCGCGAAAAGCTTTCCGTGAAATTTTCGGACCAAAAGTGACCATATCAGCGTCACATTTCTTTATCCACAAAAACTGTGTTGTTTTCGCTCAAATGTGTCCCAAATATGTTTATATGGTTTATAGGTCATAATGGGAGCTTTGTGCGCCAGCTTTCCGTGAAATTTTCGGACCAAAAGTAACCATATCGGCGTCACCTTTCTTTATCCACCAAAACTGTGTTGTTTTCGCTCAAATGCGTCCCAAACATGTTTATATGGTTTATAGATCATAATGGGAGCTTTGTGCGCAAAAAGCTTTCCGTGAAATTTTCGGAACAAAAGTGACCATATCGGCTTCACCATTCTTTATCCACAAAAACTGTGTTGTTTTCGCACAAATGTGACCCAAACATGTTTATATGGTTTATAGGTCATAATGGGAGTTTTGTCCGCAAAAAGCTTTCCGTGAAATTTTCGGAACAAAAGTGACCATATCGGCATCACCTTTCTTTATCCACCAAAACTGTGTTGTTTTCGCTCAAATGTGTCCCAAACATGTTTATATGGTTTTTAGGTCATAATGGGTGCTTTGTGCGCGAAAAGCTTTCCGTGAAATTTTTGGACCAAAAGTGACCATATCGGCGTCACCTTTCTTTATCCACAAAAACTGTGTTGTTTTCGCTCAAATATATCCCAAACATGTTTATATGTTTTATAGTTCATAATGGGAGCTTTGTGCGCGAAAAGCTTTCCGTGAAATTTTCGGACCAAAAGTGACCATATCGGCGCCACCTTTGTTTATGCACCGAAACATTGTTGTTTTCGCTAAAATGTGTCCCAAACATGTTTATATGGTTTATAGCTCATAATGGGAGCTTTGTGCGCGAAAAGCTTTCCGTGAAATTTTCGGACCAAAAGTGACCATATCGGCGTCACCTTTCTTTATCCACAAAAACTGTGTTGTTTTCGCTCAAATGCATCCCAAACATGTTTATATGGTTTATAGGTCAAAATGTGAGCTTTGTGCGCAAAAAGCTTTCCGTGAAATTTTCGGAACAAAAGTGACCATATCGGCGTCACCTTTCTTTATCCACAAAAACTGTGTTGTTTTTGCTCAAATGTATCCCAAAAATGTTTATATGGTTTATAGGTCATAATAGGAGCTTTCTGCGCAAAAAGCTTTCCGTGAAATTTTCGGACCAAAAGTGACCATATCGGCGTCACCTTTCTTTATCCACAAAAACTGTGTTGTTTTCGCTTAAATGCGTCCCAAACATGTTTATATGGTTTATAGGTCATAATGGGAGCTTTGTGCGCGAAAAGCTTTCCGTCAAATTTTTGGACCAAAAGTGACCATATCAGCGTGACCTTTCTTTATCCACAAAAACAGTGTTGGTTTCACTCAAATGTGTCCCAAACATGTTTATATGGTTTATAGGTCATAATGGGAGCTTTGTGCGCGAAAAGCTTTCCGTGAAATTTTCGGACCAAAAGTGACCATATCGGCGTCACCTTTCTTTATCCACAAAAACTGTGTTGTTTTCGCTCAAATGCGTCCCAAACATGTTTATATGGTTTATAGGTCATAATGTGAGCTTTGTGCGCAAAAAGCTTTCCATGAAATTTTCGGAAAAAAAGTGACCATATCGGCGTCACCTTTCTTTATCCACAAAAACTGTGTTGTTTTCGCTCAAATGTATCCCAAAAATGTTTATATGGTTTATAGGTCATAATAGGAGCTTCCTCCGCAAAAAGCTTTCCGTGAAATTTTCGGACCAAAAGTGACCATATCGGCGTCACCTTTCTTTATCCACAAAAACTGTGTTGTTTTCGCTTAAATGCGTCCCAAACATGTTTATATGGTTTATAGGTCATAATGGGAGCTTTGTGCGCGAAAAGCTTTCCGTCAAATTTTTGGACCAAAAGTGACCATATCAGCGTGACCTTTCTTTATCCACAAAAACAGTGTTGGTTTCACTCAAATGTGTCCCAAACATGTTTATATGGTTTATAGGTCATAATGGGAGCTTTGTGCGCGAAAAGCTTTCCGTGAAATTTTCGGACCAAAAGTGACCATATCGGCGTCACCTTTCTTTATCCACAAAAACTGTGTTGTTTTCGCTCAAATGCGTCCCAAACATGTTTATATGGTTTATAGGTCATAATGTGAGCTTTGTGCGCAAAAAGCTTTCCATGAAATTTTCGGAAAAAAAGTGACCATATCGGCGTCACCTTTCTTTATCCACAAAAACTGTGTTGTTTTCGCTCAAATGTATCCCAAAAATGTTTATATGGTTTATAGGTCATAATAGGAGCTTCCTCCGCAAAAAGCTTTCCGTGAAATTTTCGGACCAAAAGTGACCATATCGGCGTCACCTTTCTTTATCCACAAAAACTGTGTTGTTTTCGCTTAAATGCGTCCCAAACATGTTTATATGGTTTATAGGTCATAATGGGAGCTTTGTGCGCGAAAAGCTTTCCGTGAAATTTTCGGACCAAAAGTGACCATATCGGCGTCACCTTTCTTTATCCACAAAAACTGTGTTGTTTTCGCTCAAATGTATCCCAAACATGTTTATTTGGTTTATAGTTCATAATGGGAGGTTTCTGCGCGAAAAGCTTTCCGTGAAATTTTCGGACCAAAAGTGACCATATCGGCGTCACCTTTCTTTATCCACAAAAACTGTGTTGTTTTCGCTTAAATGCGTCCCAAACATGTTTATATGGTTTATAGGTCATAATGGGAGCTTTGTGCGCGAAAAGCTTTCCGTGAAATTTTCGGAACAAAAGTGACCATATCGGCATCACCTTTCTTTATCCACAAAAACTGTGTTGTTTTCGCTCAAATGCGTCCCAAACATGTTTATATGGTTTATCGTTCATAATGGGAGCTTTATGCACAAAAAGCTTTCCGTGAAATTTTCGGACCAAAAGTGACCATATCGGCGCCACCTTTGTTTATGCACCGAAACATTGTTGTTTTCGCTAAAATGTGTCCCAAACATGTTTATATGGTTTATAGCTCATAATGGGAGCTTTGTGCGCGAAAAGCTTTCCGTGAAATTTTCGGACCAAAAGTGACCATATCGGCGTCACCTTTCTTTATCCACAAAAACTGTGTTGTTTTCGCTCAAATGCATCCCAAACATGTTTATATGGTTTATAGGTCAAAATGTGAGCTTTGTGCGCAAAAAGCTTTCCGTGAAATTTTCGGAACAAAAGTGACCATATCGGCGTCACCTTTCTTTATCCACAAAAACTGTGTTGTTTTTGCTCAAATGTATCCCAAAAATGTTTATATGGTTTATAGGTCATAATAGGAGCTTTCTGCGCAAAAAGCTTTCCGTGAAATTTTCGGACCAAAAGTGACCATATCGGCGTCACCTTTCTTTATCCACAAAAACTGTGTTGTTTTCGCTTAAATGCGTCCCAAACATGTTTATATGGTTTATAGGTCATAATGGGAGCTTTGTGCGCGAAAAGCTTTCCGTCAAATTTTTGGACCAAAAGTGACCATATCAGCGTGACCTTTCTTTATCCACAAAAACAGTGTTGGTTTCACTCAAATGTGTCCCAAACATGTTTATATGGTTTATAGGTCATAATGGGAGCTTTGTGCGCGAAAAGCTTTCCGTGAAATTTTCGGACCAAAAGTGACCATATCGGCGTCACCTTTCTTTATCCACAAAAACTGTGTTGTTTTCGCTCAAATGCGTCCCAAACATGTTTATATGGTTTATAGGTCATAATGTGAGCTTTGTGCGCAAAAAGCTTTCCATGAAATTTTCGGAAAAAAAGTGACCATATCGGCGTCACCTTTCTTTATCCACAAAAACTGTGTTGTTTTCGCTCAAATGTATCCCAAAAATGTTTATATGGTTTATAGGTCATAATAGGAGCTTCCTCCGCAAAAAGCTTTCCGTGAAATTTTCGGACCAAAAGTGACCATATCGGCGTCACCTTTCTTTATCCACAAAAACTGTGTTGTTTTCGCTTAAATGCGTCCCAAACATGTTTATATGGTTTATAGGTCATAATGGGAGCTTTGTGCGCGAAAAGCTTTCCGTCAAATTTTTGGACCAAAAGTGACCATATCAGCGTGACCTTTCTTTATCCACAAAAACAGTGTTGGTTTCACTCAAATGTGTCCCAAACATGTTTATATGGTTTATAGGTCATAATGGGAGCTTTGTGCGCGAAAAGCTTTCCGTGAAATTTTCGGACCAAAAGTGACCATATCGGCGTCACCTTTCTTTATCCACAAAAACTGTGTTGTTTTCGCTCAAATGCGTCCCAAACATGTTTATATGGTTTATAGGTCATAATGTGAGCTTTGTGCGCAAAAAGCTTTCCATGAAATTTTCGGAAAAAAAGTGACCATATCGGCGTCACCTTTCTTTATCCACAAAAACTGTGTTGTTTTCGCTCAAATGTATCCCAAAAATGTTTATATGGTTTATAGGTCATAATAGGAGCTTCCTCCGCAAAAAGCTTTCCGTGAAATTTTCGGACCAAAAGTGACCATATCGGCGTCACCTTTCTTTATCCACAAAAACTGTGTTGTTTTCGCTTAAATGCGTCCCAAACATGTTTATATGGTTTATAGGTCATAATGGGAGCTTTGTGCGCGAAAAGCTTTCCGTGAAATTTTCGGACCAAAAGTGACCATATCGGCGTCACCTTTCTTTATCCACAAAAACTGTGTTGTTTTCGCTCAAATGTATCCCAAACATGTTTATTTGGTTTATAGTTCATAATGGGAGGTTTCTGCGCGAAAAGCTTTCCGTGAAATTTTCGGACCAAAAGTGACCATATCGGCGTCACCTTTCTTTATCCACAAAAACTGTGTTGTTTTCGCTTAAATGCGTCCCAAACATGTTTATATGGTTTATAGGTCATAATGGGAGCTTTGTGCGCGAAAAGCTTTCCGTGAAATTTTCGGAACAAAAGTGACCATATCGGCATCACCTTTCTTTATCCACAAAAACTGTGTTGTTTTCGCTCAAATGCGTCCCAAACATGTTTATATGGTTTATCGTTCATAATGGGAGCTTTATGCACAAAAAGCTTTCCGTGAAATTTTCGGAACAAAAGTGACCATATCGGCTTCACCTTTGTTTATCCACCTAAACTGTGTTGTTTTCGCTCAAATGTGTCGCAAACATGTTTATTTATATGGTTTATAGGTCATAATGGGAGCTTTGTGCGCGAAAAGCTTTCCGTGAAATTTCCGGACCAAAAGTGACCATATCGGCGTCACCTTTCTTTATCCACAAAAACTGTGTTGTTTTCGCTCAAATGCGTCCCAAACATGTTTATATGGTTTATAGGTCATAATGTGAGCTTTGTGCGCAAAAAGCTTTCCGTGAATTTTCCGAACAAAAGTGACCATATCGACGTCACCTTTCTTTATCCACAAAAACCGTGTTGTTTTCGCTCAAATATATCCCAAACATGTTTATATGGTTTATAGGTCATAATGGGAGCTTTCTACGCGAAAAGCTTTCTGTGAAATTTTCGGACCAAAAGTGACCATATCGGCGTCCCCTTTCTTTATCCACAAAACTGTGTTGTTTTCGCTTAAATGCGTCCCAAACATGTTTATATGAATTATAGGTCATAATGTGAGCTTTGTGCGCGAAAAGCTTTCCGTCAAATTTTCGGACCAAAAGTGACCATATCGGCGCCACCTTTGTTTATCCACCAAAACTGTGTTGTTTTCGCTCCAATGTGTCCCAAACATGTTTATATGGTTTATAGGTAATAATGGGAGCTTTGTGCGCGAAAAGCTTTCCGTCAAATTTTTGGACCAAAAGTGACCATATCGGCGTCACCTTTCTTTACACACAAAAACTGTGTTGTTTTCGCTCAAATGTGTTCCAAACATGTTTATATGGTTTATAGGTCATAATGTGAGCTTTCTGCGCGAAAAGCTTTCCGTGAAATTTTCGGACCAAAAGTGACCATATCGGCGTCACCTTTCTTTATCCACAAAAACTGTGTTGCTTTCGCTCAAATGTGTTCCAAACATGTTTATATGGTTTATAGGTCATAATGTGAGCTTTGTGCGCGAAAAGCTTTCTGTGAAATTTTCGGACCAAAACTGACAATATCGGCGTCACCTTTCTTTATCCACAAAAACTGTGTTGTTTTCGCTCAAATGCGTCCCAAACATGTTTATATGGTTTATAGGTCATAATGGGAGCTTTGTGCGCAAAAAGCATTCCGTGAAATTTTCGGACCAAAAGTTACCATATCGGCGTAACCTTTCTTTAACCACCAAAACTGTGTTGTTTTCGCTCAAATGTGTCCCAAACATGTTTATATGGTTTATAGGTCATAATGCGAGCTTTCTGCGCGAAAAGCTTTCCGTGAAATTTTCGGACCAAAAGTGACCATATCGGCGTCACATTTCTTTATCCACAAAAACTGCGTTGTTTTCGCTCAAATGTGTCCCAAATATGTTTATATGGTTTATAGGTCATAATGGGAGCTTTGTGCGCGAAAAGCTTTCCGTGAAATTTTCGGACCAAAAGTGACCATATCGGCGTCACCTTTCTTTATCCACCAAAACTGTGTTGTTTTCGCTCAAATGCGTCCCAAACATGTTTATATGGTTTATAGATCATAATGGGAGCTTTGTGCGCAAAAAGCTTTCCGTGAAATTTTCGGAACAAAAGTGACCATATCGGCTTCACCATTCTTTATCCACAAAAACTGTGTTGTTTTTGCACAAATGTGACCCAAACATGTTTATATGGTTTATAGGTCATAATGGGAGCTTTGTCCGCAAAAAGCTTTCCGTGAAATTTTCGGAACAAAAGTGACCATATCGGCATCACCTTTCTTTATCCACCAAAACTGTGTTGTTTTAGCTCAAATGTGTCCCAAACATGTTTATATGGATTATAGGTCATAATGGGAGCTTTGTGCGCGAAAAGCTTTCCGTGAAATTTTTGGACCAAAAGTGACCATATCGGCGTCACCTTTCTTTATCCACAAAAACTGTGTTGTTTTCGCTCAAATGTATCCCAAACATGTTTATATGGTTTATAGTTCATAATGGGAGCTTTGTGCGCGAAAAGCTTTCCGTGAAATTTTCGGACCAAAAGTGACCATATCGGCGCCACCTTTGTTTATCCACCGAAACATTGTTGTTTTCGCTAAAATGTGTCCCAAACATGTTTATATGGTTTATAGGTCATAATGGGAGCTTTGTGCGCGAAAAGCTTTCCGTCAAATTTTTGGACCAAAAGTGACCATATCAGCGTGACCTTTCTTTATCCACAAAAACTGTGTTGGTTTCGCTCAAATGTGTCCCAAACATGTTTATATGGTTTATAGGTCATAATGGGAGCTTTGTGCGCGAAAAGCTTTCCGTGAAATTTTCGGACCAAAAGTGACCATATCGGCGCCACCTTTGTTTAACCACCAAAACAGTGTTGTTTTCGCTCAAATGTGTCCCAAACATGTTTATATGGTTTATAGGTAATAATGGGAGCTTTGTGCGCGAAAAGCTTTCCGTCAAATTTTTGGACCAAAAGTGACCATATCGGCGTCACCTTTCTTTATACACAAAAACTGTGTTGTTTTCGCTCAAATGTATCCCAAACATGTTTATATGGTTTATAGTTCATAATGGGAGGTTTCTGCGCGAAAAGCTTTCCGTGAAATTTTCGGACCAAAAGTGACCATATCGGCGTCACCTTTCTTTATCCACAAAAACTGTGTTGTTTTCGCTCAAATGTGTTCCAAACATGTTTATATGGTTTATAGGTCATAATGTGAGTTTTGTGCGCGAAAAGCTTTCTGTGAAATTTTCGGACCAAAACTGACAATATCGGCGTCACCTTTCTTTATCCACAAAAACTGTGTTGTTTTCGCTCAAATGCGTCTCAAACATGTTTATATGGTTTATAGGTCATAATAGGAGCTTTGTGCGCGAAAAGCTTTCCGTGAAATTTTTGGACCAAAAGTGACCATATCGGCGTCACCTTTCTTTATCCACAAAAACTGTGTTGTTTTCGCTCAAATGTATCCCAAACATGTTTATATGGTTTATAGTTCATAATGGGAGCTTTGTGCGCGAAAAGCTTTCCGTGAAATTTTCGGACCAAAAGTGACCATATCGGCGCCACCTTTGTTTATCCACCGAAACATTGTTGTTTTCGCTAAAATGTGTCCCAAACATGTTTATATGGTTTATAGGTCATAATGGGAGCTTTGTGCGCGAAAAGCTTTCCGTCAAATTTTTGGACCAAAAGTGACCATATCAGCGTGACCTTTCTTTATCCACAAAAATTGTGTTGGTTTCGCTCAAATGTGTCCCAAACATGTTTATATGGTTTATAGGTAATAATGGGAGCTTTGTGCGCGAAAAGCTTTCCGTCAAATTTTTGGACCAAAAGTGACCATATCGGCGTCACCTTTCTTTACACACAAAAACTGTGTTGTTTTCGCTCAAATGTGTTCCAAACATGTTTATATGGTTTATAGGTCATAATGTGAGCTTTCTGCGCGAAAAGCTTTCCGTGAAATTTTCGGACCAAAAGTGACCATATCGGCGTCACCTTTCTTTATCCACAAAAACTGTGTTGCTTTCGCTCAAATGTGTTCCAAACATGTTTATATGGTTTATAGGTCATAATGTGAGCTTTGTGCGCGAAAAGCTTTCTGTGAAATTTTCGGACCAAAACTGACAATATCGGCGTCACCTTTCTTTATCCACAAAAACTGTGTTGTTTTCGCTCAAATGCGTCCCAAACATGTTTATATGGTTTATAGGTCATAATGGGAGCTTTGTGCGCAAAAAGCATTCCGTGAAATTTTCGGACCAAAAGTTACCATATCGGCGTAACCTTTCTTTAACCACCAAAACTGTGTTGTTTTCGCTCAAATGTGTCCCAAACATGTTTATATGGTTTATAGGTCATAATGGGAGCTTTCTGCGCGAAAAGCTTTCCGTGAAATTTTCGGACCAAAAGTGACCATATCGGCGTCACATTTCTTTATCCACAAAAACTGCGTTGTTTTCGCTCAAATGTGTCCCAAATATGTTTATATGGTTTATAGGTCATAATGGGAGCTTTGTGCGCGAAAAGCTTTCCGTGAAATTTTCGGACCAAAAGTGACCATATCGGCGTCACCTTTCTTTATCCACCAAAACTGTGTTGTTTTCGCTCAAATGCGTCCCAAACATGTTTATATGGTTTATAGATCATAATGGGAGCTTTGTGCGCAAAAAGCTTTCCGTGAAATTTTCGGAACAAAAGTGACCATATCGGCTTCACCATTCTTTATCCACAAAAACTGTGTTGTTTTTGCACAAATGTGACCCAAACATGTTTATATGGTTTATAGGTCATAATGGGAGCTTTGTCCGCAAAAAGCTTTCCGTGAAATTTTCGGAACAAAAGTGACCATATCGGCATCACCTTTCTTTATCCACCAAAACTGTGTTGTTTTAGCTCAAATGTGTCCCAAACATGTTTATATGGATTATAGGTCATAATGGGAGCTTTGTGCGCGAAAAGCTTTCCGTGAAATTTTTGGACCAAAAGTGACCATATCGGCGTCACCTTTCTTTATCCACAAAAACTGTGTTGTTTTCGCTCAAATGTATCCCAAACATGTTTATATGGTTTATAGTTCATAATGGGAGCTTTGTGCGCGAAAAGCTTTCCGTGAAATTTTCGGACCAAAAGTGACCATATCGGCGCCACCTTTGTTTATCCACCGAAACATTGTTGTTTTCGCTAAAATGTGTCCCAAACATGTTTATATGGTTTATAGGTCATAATGGGAGCTTTGTGCGCGAAAAGCTTTCCGTCAAATTTTTGGACCAAAAGTGACCATATCAGCGTGACCTTTCTTTATCCACAAAAACTGTGTTGGTTTCGCTCAAATGTGTCCCAAACATGTTTATATGGTTTATAGGTCATAATGGGAGCTTTGTGCGCGAAAAGCTTTCCGTGAAATTTTCGGACCAAAAGTGACCATATCGGCGCCACCTTTGTTTAACCACCAAAACAGTGTTGTTTTCGCTCAAATGTGTCCCAAACATGTTTATATGGTTTATAGGTAATAATGGGAGCTTTGTGCGCGAAAAGCTTTCCGTCAAATTTTTGGACCAAAAGTGACCATATCGGCGTCACCTTTCTTTATACACAAAAACTGTGTTGTTTTCGCTCAAATGTATCCCAAACATGTTTATATGGTTTATAGTTCATAATGGGAGGTTTCTGCGCGAAAAGCTTTCCGTGAAATTTTCGGACCAAAAGTGACCATATCGGCGTCACCTTTCTTTATCCACAAAAACTGTGTTGTTTTCGCTCAAATGTGTTCCAAACATGTTTATATGGTTTATAGGTCATAATGTGAGTTTTGTGCGCGAAAAGCTTTCTGTGAAATTTTCGGACCAAAACTGACAATATCGGCGTCACCTTTCTTTATCCACAAAAACTGTGTTGTTTTCGCTCAAATGCGTCTCAAACATGTTTATATGGTTTATAGGTCATAATAGGAGCTTTGTGCGCGAAAAGCTTTCCGTGAAATTTTTGGACCAAAAGTGACCATATCGGCGTCACCTTTCTTTATCCACAAAAACTGTGTTGTTTTCGCTCAAATGTATCCCAAACATGTTTATATGGTTTATAGTTCATAATGGGAGCTTTGTGCGCGAAAAGCTTTCCGTGAAATTTTCGGACCAAAAGTGACCATATCGGCGCCACCTTTGTTTATCCACCGAAACATTGTTGTTTTCGCTAAAATGTGTCCCAAACATGTTTATATGGTTTATAGGTCATAATGGGAGCTTTGTGCGCGAAAAGCTTTCCGTCAAATTTTTGGACCAAAAGTGACCATATCAGCGTGACCTTTCTTTATCCACAAAAATTGTGTTGGTTTCGCTCAAATGTGTCCCAAACATGTTTATATGGTTTATAGGTCATAATGTGAGCTTTGTGCGCGAAAAGCTTTCCGTGAAATTTTCGGACCAAAAGTGACCATATCGGCGTAACCTTTGTTTAACCACCAAAATTGTGTTGGTTTCGCTCAAATGTGTCCCAAACATGTTTATATGGTTTATAGGTCATAATGTGAGCTTTGTGCGCGAAAAGCTTTCCGTGAAATTTTCGGACCAAAAGTGACCATATCGGCGTCACCTTTCTTTATCCACAAAAACTGTGTTGTTTTCGCTCAAATGCGTCCCAAACATGTTTATATGGTTTATAGGTCAAAATGTGAGCTTTGTGCGCAAAAAGCTTTCCGTGAAATTTTCGGAACAAAAGTGACCATATCGGCGTCACCTTTTTTTATCCACAAAAACTGTGTTGTTTTCGCTCAAATGTATCCCAAAAATGGTTATATGGTTTATAGGTCATAATAGGAGCTTTCTGCGCAAAAAGCTTTCCGTGAAATTTTCGGACCAAAAGTGACCATATCGGCGTCACCTTTCTTTATCCACAAAAACTGTGTTGTTTTCGCTTTAATGCGTCCCAAACATGTTTATATGGTTTATAGGTCATAATGGGAGCTTTGTGCGCAAAAAGCTTTCCGTGAAATTTTCGGAACAAAAGTGACCATATCGGCTTCACCATTCTTTATCCACAAAAACTGTGTTGTTTTCGCACAAATGTGACCCAAACATGTTTATATGGTTTATAGGTCATAATGGGAGCTTTGTCCGCAAAAAGCTTTTCGTGAAATTTTCGGAACAAAAGTGACCATATCGGCATCACCTTTCTTTATCCACCAAAACTGTGTTGTTTTCGCTCAAATGTGTCCCAAACATGTTTATATGGTTTATAGGTCATAATGGGAGCTTTGTGCGCGAAAAGCTTTCCGTCAAATTTTCGGACCAAAAGTGACCATATCGGCGTCACCTTTCTTTATCCACAAAAACTGTGTTGTTTTCGCTCAAATGTATCCCAAACATGTTTATATGGTTTATAGTTCATAATGGGAGGTTTCTGCGCGAAAAGCTTTCCGTGAAATTTTCGGACCAAAAGTGACCATATCGGCGTCCCCTTACTTTATCCACAAAACTGTGTTGTTTTCGCTTAAATGCGTCCCAAACATGTTTATATGATTTATAGGTCATAATGTGAGCTTTGTGCGCGAAAAGCTTTCCGTCAAATTTTCGGACCAAAAGCGACCATATCGGCGCCACCTTTGTTTAACCACCAAAACAGTGTTGTTTTCGCTCAAATGTGTCCCAAACATGTTTATATGGTTTATAGGTAATAATGGGAGCTTTGTGCGCGAAAAGCTTTCCGTCAAATTTTTGGACCAAAAGTGACCATATCGGCGTCACCTTTCTTTATACACAAAAACTGTGTTGTTTTCGCTCAAATTTATCCCAAACATGTTTATATGGTTTATAGTTCATAATGGGAGGTTTATGCGCGAAAAGCTTTCCGTGAAATTTTCGGACCAAAAGTGACCATATCGGCGTCACCTTTCTTTATCCACAAAAACTGTGTTGTTTTCGCTCAAATGTGTTCCAAACATGTTTATATGGTTTATAAGTCATAATGGGAGCTTTGTGCGCAAAAAGCATTCCGTGAAATTTTCGGACCAAAAGTGACCATATCGGTGTAACCTTTCTTTAACCACCAAAACTGTGTTGTTTTCGCTCAAATGTGTCCCAAACATGTTTATATGGTTTATAGGTCATAATGGGAGCTTTCTGCGCGAAAAGCTTTCCGTGAAATTTTCGGACCAAAAGTGACCATATCGGCGTCACATTTCTTTATCCACAAAAACTGCGTTGTTTTCGCTCAAATGTGTCCCAAATATGTTTATATGGTTTATAGGTCATAATGGGAGCTTTGTGCGCGAAAAGCTTTCCGTGAAATTTTCGGACCAAAAGTGACCATATCGGCGTCACCTTTCTTTATCCACCAAAACTGTGTTGTTTTCGCTCAAATGCGTCCCAAACATGTTTATATGGTTTATAGATCATAATGGGAGCTTTGTGCGCAAAAAGCTTTCCGTGAAATTTTCGGAACAAAAGTGACCATATCGGCTTCACCATTCTTTATCCACAAAAACTGTGTTGTTTTTGCACAAATGTGACCCAAACATGTTTATATGGTTTATAGGTCATAATGAGAGCTTTGTCCGCAAAAAGCTTTCCGTGAAATTTTCGGAACAAAAGTGACCATATCGGCATCACCTTTCTTTATCCACCAAAACTGTGTTGTTTTCGCTCAAATGTGTCCCAAACATGTTTATATGGTTTATAGGTCATAATGGGAGCTTTGTGCGCGAAAAGCTTTCTGTGAAATTTTTGGACCAAAAGTGACCATATCGGCGTCACCTTTCTTTATCCACAAAAACCGTGTTGTTTTCGCTCAAATGTATCCCAAACATGTTTATATGGTTTATAGTTCATAATGGGAGCTTTGTGCGCGAAAAGCTTTCCGTGAAATTTTCGGACCAAAAGTGACCATATCGGCGCCACCTTTGTTTATCCACCGAAAAATTGTTGTTTTCGCTAAAATGTGTCCCAAACATGTTTATATGGTTTATAGGTCATAATGGGAGCTTTGTGCACGAAAAGCTTTCCGTCAAATTTTTGGACCAAAAGTGACCATATCAGCGTGACCTTTCTTTATCCACAAAAACTGTGTTGGTTTCGCTCAAATGTGTCCCAAACATGTTTATATGGTTTATAGGTCATAATGGGAGCTTTGTGCGCGAAAAGCTTTCCGTGAAATTTTCGGACCAAAAGTGACCATATCGGCGCCACCTTTGTTTAACCACCAAAACAGTGTTGTTTTCGCTCAAATGTGTTCCAAACATGTTTATATGGTTTATAGGTAATAATGGGAGCTTTGTGCGCGAAAAGCTTTCCGTCAAATTTTTGGACCAAAAGTGACCATATCGGCGTCACCTTTCTTTATACACAAAAACTGTGTTGTTTTCGCTCAAATGTATCCCAAACTTGTTTATATGGTTTATAGTTCATAATGGGAGGTTTCTGCGCGAAAAGCTTTCCGTGAAATTTTCGGACCAAAAGTGACCATATCGGCGTCACATTTCTTTATCCACAAAAACTGTGTTGTTTTCGCTCAAATGTGTTCCAAACATGTTTAAATGGTTTATAGGTCATAATGTGAGCTTTGTGCGCGAAAAGCTTTCTGTGAAATTTTCGGACCAAAACTGACAATATCGGCGTCACCTTTCTTTATCCACAAAAACTGTGTTGTTTTCGCTCAAATGCGTCTCAAACATGTTTATATGGTTTATAGGTCATAATGGGAGCTTTGTGCGCAAAAAGCATTCCGTGAAATTTTCGGACCAAAAGTGACCATATCGGCGTAACCTTTCTTTAACCACCAAAACTGTGTTGTTTTCGCTCAAATGTGTCCCAAACATGTTTATATGGTTTATAGGTCATAATGGGAGCTTTCTGCGCGAAAAGCTTTCCGTGAAATTTTCGGACCAAAAGTGACCATATCGGCGTCACATTTCTTTATCCACAAAAACTGCGTTGTTTTCGCTCAAATGTGTCCCAAATATGTTTATATGGTTTATAGGTCATAATGGGAGCTTTGTGCGTGAAAAGCTTTCCGTGAAATTTTCGGACCAAAAGTGACCATATCGGCGTCACCTTTCTTTATCCACCAAAACTGTGTTGTTTTCGCTCAAATGCGTCCCAAACATGTTTATATGGTTTATAGATCATAATGGGAGCTTTGTGCGCAAAAAGCTTTCCGTGAAATTTTCGGAACAAAAGTGACCATATCGGCTTCACCATTCTTTATCCACAAAAACTGTGTTGTTTTTGCACAAATGTGACCCAAACATGTTTATATGGTTTATAGGTCATAATGGGAGCTTTGTCCGCAAAAAGCTTTCCGTGAAATTTTCGGAACAAAAGTGACCATATCGGCATCACCTTTCTTTATCCACCAAAACTGTGTTGTTTTCGCTCAAATGTGTCCCAAACATGTTTACATGGTTTATAGGTCATAATGGGAGCTTTGTGCGCGAAAAGCTTTCCGTGAAATTTTTGGACCAAAAGTGACCATATCGGCGTCACCTTTCTTTATCCACAAAAACTGTGTTGTTTTCGCTCAAATGTATCCCAAACATGTTTATATGGTTTATAGTTCATAATGGGAGCTTTGTGCGCGAAAAGCTTTCCGTGAAATTTTCGGACCAAAAGTGACCATATCGGCGCCACCTTTGTTTATCCACCGAAACATTGTTGTTTTCGCTAAAATGTGTCCCAAACATGTTTATATGGTTTATAGGTCATAATGGGAGCTTTGTGCGCGAAAAGCTTTCCGTCAAATTTTTGGACCAAAAGTGACCATATCAGCGTGACCTTTCTTTATCCACAAAAATTGTGTTGGTTTCGCTCAAATGTGTCCCAAACATGTTTATATGGTTTATAGGTCATAATGGGAGCTTTGTGCGCGAAAAGCTTTCCGTGAAATTTTCGGACCAAAAGTGACCATATCGGCGTCACCTTTCTTTATCCACAAAAACTGTGTTGTTTTCGCTCAAATGCGTCCCAAACATGTTTATATGGTTTATAGGTCAAAATGTGAGCTTTGTGCGCAAAAAGCTTTCCGTGAAATTTTCGGAACAAAAGTGACCATATCGGCGTCACCTTTTTTTATCCACAAAAACTGTGTTGTTTTCGCTCAAATGTATCCCAAAAATGGTTATATGGTTTATAGGTCATAATAGGAGCTTTCTGCGCAAAAAGCTTTCCGTGAAATTTTCGGACCAAAAGTGACCATATCGGCGTCACCTTTCTTTATCCACAAAAACTGTGTTGTTTTCGCTTAAATGCGTCCCAAACATGTTTATATGGTTTATAGGTCATAATGGGAGCTTTGTGCGCAAAAAGCTTTCCGTGAAATTTTCGGAACAAAAGTGACCATATCGGCTTCACCATTCTTTATCCACAAAAACTGTGTTGTTTTCGCACAAATGTGACCCAAACATGTTTATATGGTTTATAGGTCATAATGGGAGCTTTGTCCGCAAAAAGCTTTTCGTGAAATTTTCGGAACAAAAGTGTCCATATCGGCATCACCTTTCTTTATCCACCAAAACTGTGTTGTTTTCGCTCAAATGTGTCCCAAACATGTTTATATGGTTTATAGGTCATAATGGGAGCTTTGTGCGCGAAAAGCTTTCCGTGAAATTTTTGGACCAAAAGTGACCATATCGGCGTCACCTTTCTTTATCCACAAAAACTGTGTTGTTTTCACTCAAATGTATCCCAAACATGTTTATATTGTTTATAGTTCATAATGGGAGGTTTCTGCGCGAAAAGCTTTCCGTGAAATTTTCGGACCAAAAGTGACCATATCGGCGTCCCCTTTCTTTATCCACAAAACTGTGTTGTTTTCGCTTAAATGCGTCCCAAACATGTTTATATGATTTATAGTTCATAATGGGAGCTTTGTGCGCGAAAAGCTTTCCGTGAAATTTTCGGACCAAAAGTGACCATATCGGCGCCACCTTTGTTTATCCACCGAAACATTGTTATTTTCGCTAAAATGTGTCCCAAACATGTTTATATGGTTTATAGGTCATAATGGGAGCTTTGTGCGCGAAAAGCTTTCCGTCAAATTTTTGGACCAAAAGTGACCATATCAGCGTGACCTTTCTTTATCCACAAAAACTGTGTTGGTTTCGCTCAAATGTGTCCCAAACATGTTTATATGGTTTATAGGTCATAATGGGAGCTTTGTGCGCGAAAAGCTTTCCGTGAAATTTTCGGACCAAAAGTGACCATATCGGCGCCACCTTTGTTTAACCACCAAAACAGTGTTGTTTTCGCTCAAATGTGTTCCAAACATGTTTATATGGTTTATAGGTAATAATGGGAGCTTTGTGCGCGAAAAGCTTTCCGTCAAATTTTTGGACCAAAAGTGACCATATCGGCGTCACCTTTCTTTATACACAAAAACTGTGTTGTTTTCGCTCAAATGTATCCCAAACATGTTTATATGGTTTATAGTTCATAATGGGAGGTTTCTGCGCGAAAAGCTTTCCGTGAAATTTTCGGACCAAAAGTGACCATATCGGCGTCACCTTTCTTTATCCACAAAAACTGTGTTGTTTTCGCTCAAATGTGTTCCAAACATGTTTATATGGTTTATAAGTCATAATGTGAGCTTTGTGCGCGAAAAGCTTTCTGTGAAATTTTCGGACCAAAACTGACAATATCGGCGTCACCTTTCTTTATCCACAAAAACTGTGTTGTTTTCGCTCAAATGCGTCTCAAACATGTTTATATGGTTTATAGGTCATAATGGGAGCTTTGTGCGCAAAAAGCATTCCGTGAAATTTTCGGACCAAAAGTGACCATATCGGCGTAACCTTTCTTTAACCACCAAAACTGTGTTGTTTTCGCTCAAATGTGTCCCAAACATGTTTATATGGTTTATAGGTCATAATGGGAGCTTTCTGCGCGAAAAGCTTTCCGTGAAATTTTCGGACCAAAAGTGACCATATCGGCGTCACATTTCTTTATCCACAAAAACTGCGTTGTTTTCGCTCAAATGTGTCCCAAATATGTTTATATGGTTTATAGGTCATAATGGGAGCTTTGTGCGCGAAAAGCTTTCCGTGAAATTTTCGGACCAAAAGTGACCATATCGGCTTCACCATTCTTTATCCACAAAAACTGTGTTGTTTTTGCACAAATGTGACCCAAACATGTTTATATGGTTTATAGGTCATAATGGGAGCTTTGTCCGCAAAAAGCTTTCCGTGAAATTTTCGGAACAAAAGTGACCATATCGGCATCACCTTTCTTTATCCACCAAAACTGTGTTGTTTTCGCTCAAATGTGTCCCAAACATGTTTACATGGTTTATAGGTCATAATGGGAGCTTTGTGCGCGAAAAGCTTTCCGTGAAATTTTTGGACAAAAAGTGACCATATCGGCGTCACCTTTCTTTATCCACAAAAACTGTGTTGTTTTCGCTCAAATGTATCCCAAACATGTTTATATGGTTTATAGTTCATAATGGGAGCTTTGTGCGCGAAAAGCTTTCCGTGAAATTTTGGGACCAAAAGTGACCATATCGGCGCCATCTTTGTTTATCCACCGAAACATTGTTGTTTTCGCTAAAATGTGTCCCAAACATGTTTATATGGTTTATAGGTCATAATGGGAGCTTTGTGCGCGAAAAGCTTTCCGTCAAATTTTTGGACCAAAAGTGACCATATCAGCGTGACCTTTCTTTATCCACAAAAATTGTGTTGGTTTCGCTCAAATGTGTCCCAAACATGTTTATATGGTTTATAGGTCATAATGGGAGCTTTGTGCGCGAAAAGCTTTCCGTGAAATTTTCGGACCAAAAGTGACCATATCGGCGTCACCTTTCTTTATCCACAAAAACTGTGTTGTTTTCGCTCAAATGCGTCCCAAACATGTTTATATGGTTTATAGGTCAAAATGTGAGCTTTGTGCGCAAAAAGCTTTCCGTGAAATTTTCGGAACAAAAGTGACCATATCGGCGTCACCTTTTTTTATCCACAAAAACTGTGTTGTTTTCGCTCAAATGTATCCCAAAAATGGTTATATGGTTTATAGGTCATAATAGGAGCTTTCTGCGCAAAAAGCTTTCCGTGAAATTTTCGGACCAAAAGTGACCATATCGTCGTCACCTTTCTTTATCCACAAAAACTGTTATGTTTTCGCTTAAATGCATCCCAAACATGTTTATATGGTTTATAGGTTATAATGGGAGCTTTGTGCGCGAAAAGCTTTCCGTGAAATTTTCGGACCAAAAGTGACCATATCGGCGTCACCTTTCTTTATCCACAAAAACTGTGTTGTTTTCGCTCAAATGTATCCCAAACATGTTTATATGGTTTATAGTTCATAATGGGAGGTTTCTGCGCGAAAAGCTTTCCGTGAAATTTTCGGACCAAAAGTGACCATATCGGCGTCACCTTTCTTTATCCACAAAAACTGTGTTGTTTTCGCTCAAATGTATCCCAAACATGTTTATATGGTTTATAGTTCATAATGGGAGGTTTCTGCGCGAAAAGCTTTCCGTGAAATTTTCGGACCAAAAGTGACCATATCGGCGTCACCTTTCTTTATCCACAAAAACTGTGTTGTTTTCGCTTAAATGCGTCCCAAACATGTTTATATGGTTTATAGGTCATAATGGGAGCTTTGTGCGCCAAAAGCTTTCCGTGAAATTTTCGGAACAAAAGTGACCATATCGGCATCACCTTTTTTTATCCACAAAAACTGTGTTGTTTTCGCTCAAATGTGTCCCAAACATGTTTATATGGTTTATAAGTCATAATGGGAGCTTTGTGCGCGGAAAGCTTTCCGTGAAATTTTCGGAACAAAAGTGACCATATCGGCTTCACCTTTGTTTATCCACCTAAACTGTGTTGTTTTCGCTCAAATGTGTCGCAAACATGTTTATTTATATGGTTTATAGGTCATAATAGGAGCTTTCTGCGCAAAAAGCTTTCCGTGAAATTTTCGGACCAAAAGTGACCATATCGGCGTCACCTTTCTTTATCCACAAAAACTGTGTTGTTTTCGCTTAAATGCGTCCCAAAAATGTTTATATGGTTTATAGGTCATAATGGGAGCTTTGTGCGCGAAAAGCTTTCCGTCAAATTTTTGGACCAAAAGTGACCATATCAGCGTGACCTTTCTTTATCCACAAAAATTGTGTTGGTTTCGCTCAAATGTGTCCCAAACATGTTTATATGGTTTATAGGTCATAATGGGAGCTTTGTGCGCGAAAAGCTTTCCGTGAAATTTTCGGACCAAAAGTGACCATATCGGCGTCACCTTTCTTTATCCACAAAAACTGTGTTGTTTTCGCTCAAATGCGTCCCAAACATGTTTATATGGTTTATAGGTCAAAATGTGAGCTTTGTGCGCAAAAAGCTTTCCGTGAAATTTTCGGAACAAAAGTGACCATATCGGCGTCACCTTTTTTTATCCACAAAAACTGTGTTGTTTTCGCTCAAATGTATCCCAAAAATGGTTATATGGTTTATAGGTCATAATAGGAGCTTTCTGCGCAAAAAGCTTTCCGTGAAATTTTCGGACCAAAAGTGACCATATCGGCGTCACCTTTCTTTATCCACAAAAACTGTGTTGTTTTCGCTTAAATGCGTCCCAAAAATGTTTATATGGTTTATAGGTCATAATGGGAGCTTTGTGCGCAAAAAGCTTTCCGTGAAATTTTCGGAACAAAAGTGACCATATCGGCTTCACCATTCTTTATCCACAAAAACTGTGTTGTTTTCGCACAAATGTGACCCAAACATGTTTATATGGTTTATAGGTCATAATGGGAGCTTTGTCCGCAAAAAGCTTTTCGTGAAATTTTCGGACCAAAAGTGACCATATCGTCGTCACCTTTCTTTATCAACAAAAACTGTGTTGTTTTCGCTCAAATGCATCCCAAACATGTTTATATGGTTTATAGGTCATAATGTGAGCTTTGTGCGCAAAAAGCTTTCCGTGAAATTTTCGGAACAAAAGTGACCATATCGGCGTCACCTTTCTTTATCCACAAAAACTATGTTGTTTTCGCTCAAATGTATCCCAAAAATGTTTATATGGTTTATAGGTCATAATAGGAGCTTCCTGCGCAAAAAGCTTTCCGTGAAATTTTCGGACCAAAAGTGACCATATCGGCGTCACCTTTCTTTATCCACAAAAACTGTTATGTTTTCGCTTAAATGCGTCCCAAACATGTTTATATGGTTTATAGGTCATAATGGGAGCTTTGTGCGCGAAAAGCTTTCCGTGAAATTTTCGGACCAAAAGTGACCATATCGGCGTCACCTTTCTTTATCCACAAAAACTGTGTTGTTTTCGCTCAAATGTATCCCAAACATGTTTATATGGTTTATAGTTCATAATGGGAGGTTTCTGCGCGAAAAGCTTTCCGTGAAATTTTCGGACCAAAAGTGACCATATCGGCGTCACCTTTCTTTATCCACAAAAACTGTGTTGTTTTCGCTCAAATGTATCCCAAACATGTTTATATGGTTTATAGTTCATAATGGGAGGTTTCTGCGCGAAAAGCTTTCCGTGAAATTTTCGGACCAAAAGTGACCATATCGGCGTCACCTTTCTTTGTCCACAAAAACTGTGTTGTTTTCGCTTAAATGCGTCCCAAACATGTTTATATGGTTTATAGGTCATAATGGGAGCTTTGTCCGCCAAAAGCTTTCCGTGAAATTTTCGGAACAAAAGTGACCATATCGGCATCACCTTTTTTTATCCACAAAAACTGTGTTGTTTTCGCTCAAATGTGTCCCAAACATGTTTATATGGTTTATAAGTCATAATGGGAGCTTTGTGCGCGGAAAGCTTTCCGTGAAATTTTCGGAACAAAAGTGACCATATCGGCTTCACCTTTGTTTATCCACCTAAACTGTGTTGTTTTCGCTCAAATGTGTCGCAAACATGTTTATTTATATGGTTTATAGGTCATAATAGGAGCTTTCTGCGCAAAAAGCTTTCCGTGAAATTTTCGGACCAAAAGTGACCATATCGGCGTCACCTTTCTTTATCCACAAAAACTGTGTTGTTTTCGCTTAAATGCGTCCCAAAAATGTTTATATGGTTTATAGGTCATAATGGGAGCTTTGTGCGCGAAAAGCTTTCCGTCAAATTTTTGGACCAAAAGTGACCATATCAGCGTGACCTTTCTTTATCCACAAAAATTGTGTTGGTTTCGCTCAAATGTGTCCCAAACATGTTTATATGGTTTATAGGTCATAATGGGAGCTTTGTGCGCGAAAAGCTTTCCGTGAAATTTTCGGACCAAAAGTGACCATATCGGCGTCACCTTTCTTTATCCACAAAAACTGTGTTGTTTTCGCTCAAATGCGTCCCAAACATGTTTATATGGTTTATAGGTCAAAATGTGAGCTTTGTGCGCAAAAAGCTTTCCGTGAAATTTTCGGAACAAAAGTGACCATATCGGCGTCACCTTTTTTTATCCACAAAAACTGTGTTGTTTTCGCTCAAATGTATCCCAAAAATGGTTATATGGTTTATAGGTCATAATAGGAGCTTTCTGCGCAAAAAGCTTTCCGTGAAATTTTCGGACCAAAAGTGACCATATCGGCGTCACCTTTCTTTATCCACAAAAACTGTTATGTTTTCGCTTAAATGCGTCCCAAACATGTTTATATGGTTTATAGGTCATAATGGGAGCTTTGTGCGCGAAAAGCTTTCCGTGAAATTTTCGGACCAAAAGTGACCATATCGGCGTCACCTTTCTTTATCCACAAAAACTGTGTTGTTTTCGCTCAAATGTATCCCAAACATGTTTATATGGTTTATAGTTCATAATGGGAGGTTTCTGCGCGAAAAGCTTTCCGTGAAATTTTCGGACCAAAAGTGACCATATCGGCGTCACCTTTCTTTATCCACAAAAACTGTGTTGTTTTCGCTCAAATGTATCCCAAACATGTTTATATGGTTTATAGTTCATAATGGGAGGTTTCTGCGCGAAAAGCTTTCCGTGAAATTTTCGGACCAAAAGTGACCATATCGGCGTCACCTTTCTTTATCCACAAAAACTGTGTTGTTTTCGCTTAAATGCGTCCCAAACATGTTTATATGGTTTATAGGTCATAATGGGAGCTTTGTGCGCCAAAAGCTTTCCGTGAAATTTTCGGAACAAAAGTGACCATATCGGCATCACCTTTTTTTATCCACAAAAACTGTGTTGTTTTCGCTCAAATGTGTCCCAAACATGTTTATATGGTTTATAAGTCATAATGGGAGCTTTGTGCGCGGAAAGCTTTCCGTGAAATTTTCGGAACAAAAGTTACCATATCGGCTTCACCTTTGTTTATCCACCTAAACTGTGTTGTTTTCGCTCAAATGTGTCGCAAACATGTTTATTTATATGGTTTATAGGTCATAATAGGAGCTTTCTGCGCAAAAAGCTTTCCGTGAAATTTTCGGACCAAAAGTGACCATATCGGCGTCACCTTTCTTTATCCACAAAAACTGTGTTGTTTTCGCTTAAATGCGTCCCAAAAATGTTTATATGGTTTATAGGTCATAATGGGAGCTTTGTGCGCGAAAAGCTTTCCGTCAAATTTTTGGACCAAAAGTGACCATATCAGCGTGACCTTTCTTTATCCACAAAAATTGTGTTGGTTTCGCTCAAATGTGTCCCAAACATGTTTATATGGTTTATAGGTCATAATGGGAGCTTTGTGCGCGAAAAGCTTTCCGTGAAATTTTCGGACCAAAAGTGACCATATCGGCGTCACCTTTCTTTATCCACAAAAACTGTGTTGTTTTCGCTCAAATGCGTCCCAAACATGTTTATATGGTTTATATGTCAAAATGTGAGCTTTGTGCGCAAAAAGCTTTCCGTGAAATTTTCGGAACAAAAGTGACCATATCGGCGTCACCTTTTTTTATCCACAAAAACTGTGTTGTTTTCGCTCAAATGTATCCCAAAAATGGTTATATGGTTTATAGGTCATAATAGGAGCTTTCTGCGCAAAAAGCTTTCCGTGAAATTTTCGGACCAAAAGTGACCATATCGGCGTCACCTTTCTTTATCCACAAAAACTGTGTTGTTTTCGCTTAAATGCGTCCCAAAAATGTTTATATGGTTTATAGGTCATAATGGGAGCTTTGTGCGCAAAAAGCTTTCCGTGAAATTTTCGGAACAAAAGTGACCATATCGGCTTCACCATTCTTTATCCACAAAAACTGTGTTGTTTTCGCACAAATGTGACCCAAACATGTTTATATGGTTTATAGGTCATAATGGGAGCTTTGTCCGCAAAAAGCTTTTCGTGAAATTTTCGGACCAAAAGTGACCATATCGTCGTCACCTTTCTTTATCCACAAAAACTGTGTTGTTTTCGCTCAAATGCATCCCAAACATGTTTATATGGTTTATAGGTCATAATTTGAGCTTTGTGCGCAAAAAGCTTTCCGTGAAATTTTCGGAACAAAAGTGACCATATCGGCGTCACCTTTCTTTATCCACAAAAACTATGTTGTTTTCGCTCAAATGTATCCCAAAAATGTTTATATGGTTTATAGGTCATAATAGGAGCTTCCTGCGCAAAAAGCTTTCCGTGAAATTTTCGGACCAAAAGTGACCATATCGGCGTCACCTTTCTTTATCCACAAAAACTGTTATGTTTTCGCTTAAATGCGTCCCAAACATGTTTATATGGTTTATAGGTCATAATGGGAGCTTTGTGCGCGAAAAGCTTTCCGTGAAATTTTCGGACCAAAAGTGACCATATCGGCGTCACCTTTCTTTATCCACAAAAACTGTGTTGTTTTCGCTCAAATGTATCCCAAACATGTTTATATGGTTTATAGTTCATAATGGGAGGTTTGTGCGCCAAAAGCTTTCCGTGAAATTTTCGGAACAAAAGTGACCATATCGGCATCACCTTTTTTTATCCACAAAAACTGTGTTGTTTTCGCTCAAATGTGTCCCAAACATGTTTATATGGTTTATAAGTCATAATGGGAGCTTTGTGCGCGGAAAGCTTTCCGTGAAATTTTCGGAACAAAAGTGACCATATCGGCTTCACCTTTGTTTATCCACCTAAACTGTGTTGTTTTCGCTCAAATGTGTCGCAAATATGTTTATTTATATGGTTTATAGGTCATAATAGGAGCTTTCTGCGCGAAAAGCTTTCCGTGAAATTTTCGGACCAAAAGTGACCATATCGGCGTCACCTTTCTTTATCCACAAAAACTGTGTTGTTTTCGCTTAAATGCGTCCCAAACATGTTTATATGGTTTATAGGTTATAATGGGAGCTTTGTGCGCGAAAAGCTTTCCGTGAAATTTTCGGACCAAAAGTGACCATATCGGCGTCACCTTTCTTTATCCACAAAAACTGTGTTGTTTTCGCTCAAATGTATCCCAAACATGTTTATATGGTTTATAGTTCATAATGGGAGGTTTCTGCGCGAAAAGCTTTCCGTGAAATTTTCGGACCAAAAGTGACCATATCGGCGTCACCTTTCTTTATCCACAAAAACTGTGTTGTTTTCGCTCAAATGTATCCCAAACATGTTTATATGGTTTATAGTTCATAATGGGAGGTTTCTGCGCGAAAAGCTTTCCGTGAAATTTTCGGACCAAAAGTGACCATATCGGCGTCACCTTTCTTTATCCACAAAAACTGTGTTGTTTTCGCTCAAATGTATCCCAAACATGTTTATATGGTTTATAGTTCATAATGGGAGGTTTCTGCGCGAAAAGCTTTCCGTGAAATTTTCGGACCAAAAGTGACCATATCGGCGTCACCTTTCTTTATCCACAAAAACTGTGTTGTTTTCGCTTAAATGCGTCCCAAACATGTTTATATGGTTTATAGGTCATAATGGGAGCTTTGTGCGCCAAAAGCTTTCCGTGAAATTTTCGGAACAAAAGTGACCATATCGGCATCACCTTTTTTTATCCACAAAAACTGTGTTGTTTTCGCTCAAATGTGTCCCAAACATGTTTATATGGTTTATAAGTCATAATGGGAGCTTTGTGCGCGGAAAGCTTTCCGTGAAATTTTCGGAACAAAAGTGACCATATCGGCTTCACCTTTGTTTATCCACCTAAACTGTGTTGTTTTCGCTCAAATGTGTCGCAAACATGTTTATTTATATGGTTTATAGGTCATAATAGGAGCTTTCTGCGCAAAAAGCTTTCCGTGAAATTTTCGGACCAAAAGTGACCATATCGGCGTCACCTTTCTTTATCCACAAAAACTGTGTTGTTTTCGCTTAAATGCGTCCCAAACATGTTTATATGGTTTATAGGTCATAATGGGAGCTTTGTGCGCCAAAAGCTTTCCGTGAAATTTTCGGAACAAAAGTGACCATATCGGCATCACCTTTTTTTATCCACAAAAACTGTGTTGTTTTCGCTCAAATGTGTCCCAAACATGTTTATATGGTTTATAAGTCATAATGGGAGCTTTGTGCGCGGAAAGCTTTCCGTGAAATTTTCGGAACAAAAGTGACCATATCGGCTTCACCTTTGTTTATCCACCTAAACTGTGTTGTTTTCGCACAAATGTGTCGCAAACATGTTTATTTATATGGTTTATAGGTCATAATAGGAGCTTTCTGCGCAAAAAGCTTTCCGTGAAATTTTCGGACCAAAAGTGACCATATCGGCGTCACCTTTCTTTATCCACAAAAACTGTGTTGTTTTCGCTTAAATGCGTCCCAAAAATGTTTATATGGTTTATAGGTCATAATGGGAGCTTTGTGCGCGAAAAGCTTTCCGTCAAATTTTTGGACCAAAAGTGACCATATCAGCGTGACCTTTCTTTATCCACAAAAATTGTGTTGGTTTCGCTCAAATGTGTCCCAAACATGTTTATATGGTTTATAGGTCATAATGGGAGCTTTGTGCGCGAAAAGCTTTCCGTGAAATTTTCGGACCAAAAGTGACCATATCGGCGTCACCTTTCTTTATCCACAAAAACTGTGTTGTTTTCGCTCAAATGCGTCCCAAACATGTTTATATGGTTTATAGGTCAAAATGTGAGCTTTGTGCGCAAAAAGCTTTCCGTGAAATTTTCGGAACAAAAGTGACCATATCGGCGTCACCTTTTTTTATCCACAAAAACTGTGTTGTTTTCGCTCAAATGTATCCCAAAAATGGTTATATGGTTTATAGGTCATAATAGGAGCTTTCTGCGCAAAAAGCTTTCCGTGAAATTTTCGGACCAAAAGTGACCATATCGGCGTCACCTTTCTTTATCCACAAAAACTGTGTTGTTTTCGCTTAAATGCGTCCCAAAAATGTTTATATGGTTTATAGGTCATAATGGGAGCTTTGTGCGCAAAAAGCTTTCCGTGAAATTTTCGGAACAAAAGTGACCATATCGGCTTCACCATTCTTTATCCACAAAAACTGTGTTGTTTTCGCACAAATGTGACCCAAACATGTTTATATGGTTTATAGGTCATAATGGGAGCTTTGTCCGCAAAAAGCTTTTCGTGAAATTTTCGGACCAAAAGTGACCATATCGTCGTCACCTTTCTTTATCCACAAAAACTGTGTTGTTTTCGCTCAAATGCATCCCAAACATGTTTATATGGTTTATAGGTCATAATTTGAGCTTTGTGCGCAAAAAGCTTTCCGTGAAATTTTCGGAACAAAAGTGACCATATCGGCGTCACCTTTCTTTATCCACAAAAACTATGTTGTTTTCGCTCAAATGTATCCCAAAAATGTTTATATGGTTTATAGGTCATAATAGGAGCTTCCTGCGCAAAAAGCTTTCCGTGAAATTTTCGGACCAAAAGTGACCATATCGGCGTCACCTTTCTTTATCCACAAAAACTGTTATGTTTTCGCTTAAATGCGTCCCAAACATGTTTATATGGTTTATAGGTCATAATGGGAGCTTTGTGCGCGAAAAGCTTTCCGTGAAATTTTCGGACCAAAAGTGACCATATCGGCGTCACCTTTCTTTATCCACAAAAACTGTGTTGTTTTCGCTCAAATGTATCCCAAACATGTTTATATGGTTTATAGTTCATAATGGGAGGTTTGTGCGCCAAAAGCTTTCCGTGAAATTTTCGGAACAAAAGTGACCATATCGGCATCACCTTTTTTTATCCACAAAAACTGTGTTGTTTTCGCTCAAATGTGTCCCAAACATGTTTATATGGTTTATAAGTCATAATGGGAGCTTTGTGCGCGGAAAGCTTTCCGTGAAATTTTCGGAACAAAAGTGACCATATCGGCTTCACCTTTGTTTATCCACCTAAACTGTGTTGTTTTCGCTCAAATGTGTCGCAAACATGTTTATTTATATGGTTTATAGGTCATAATAGGAGCTTTCTGCGCGAAAAGCTTTCCGTGAAATTTTCGGACCAAAAGTGACCATATCGGCGTCACCTTTCTTTATCCACAAAAACTGTGTTGTTTTCGCTTAAATGCGTCCCAAACATGTTTATATGGTTTATAGGTTATAATGGGAGCTTTGTGCGCGAAAAGCTTTCCGTGAAATTTTCGGACCAAAAGTGACCATATCGGCGTCACCTTTCTTTATCCACAAAAACTGTGTTGTTTTCGCTCAAATGTATCCCAAACATGTTTATATGGTTTATAGTTCATAATGGGAGGTTTCTGCGCGAAAAGCTTTCCGTGAAATTTTCGGACCAAAAGTGACCATATCGGCGTCACCTTTCTTTATCCACAAAAACTGTGTTGTTTTCGCTCAAATGTATCCCAAACATGTTTATATGGTTTATAGTTCATAATGGGAGGTTTCTGCGCGAAAAGCTTTCCGTGAAATTTTCGGACCAAAAGTGACCATATCGGCGTCACCTTTCTTTATCCACAAAAACTGTGTTGTTTTCGCTTAAATGCGTCCCAAACATGTTTATATGGTTTATAGGTCATAATGGGAGCTTTGTCCGCCAAAAGCTTTCCGTGAAATTTTCGGAACAAAAGTGACCATATCGGCATCACGTTTTTTTATCCACAAAAACTGTGTTGTTTTCGCTCAAATGTGTCCCAAACATGTTTATATGGTTTATAAGTCATAATGGGAGCTTTGTGCGCGGAAAGCTTTCCGTGAAATTTTCGGAACAAAAGTGACCATATCGGCTTCACCTTTGTTTATCCACCTAAACTGTGTTGTTTTCGCTCAAATGTGTCGCAAACATGTTTATTTATATGGTTTATAGGTCATAATAGGAGCTTTCTGCGCAAAAAGCTTTCCGTGAAATTTTCGGACCAAAAGTGACCATATCGGCGTCACCTTTCTTTATCCACAAAAACTGTGTTGTTTTCGCTTAAATGCGTCCCAAAAATGTTTATATGGTTTATAGGTCATAATGGGAGCTTTGTGCGCGAAAAGCTTTCCGTCAAATTTTTGGACCAAAAGTGACCATATCAGCGTCACCTTTCTTTATCCACAAAAATTGTGTTGGTTTCGCTCAAATGTGTCCCAAACATGTTTATATGGTTTATAGGTCATAATGGGAGCTTTGTGCGCGAAAAGCTTTCCGTGAAATTTTCAGACCAAAAGTGACCATATCGGCGTCACCTTTCTTTATCCACAAAAACTGTGTTGTTTTCGCTCAAATGCGTCCCAAACATGTTTATATGGTTTATAGGTCAAAATGTGAGCTTTGTGCGCAAAAAGCTTTCCGTGAAATTTTCGGAACAAAAGTGACCATATCGGCGTCACCTTTTTTTATCCACAAAAACTGTGTTGTTTTCGCTCAAATGTATCCCAAAAATGGTTATATGGTTTATAGGTCATAATAGGAGCTTTCTGCGCAAAAAGCTTTCCGTGAAATTTTCGGACCAAAAGTGACCATATCGGCGTCACCTTTCTTTATCCACAAAAACTGTTATGTTTTCGCTTAAATGCGTCCCAAACATGTTTATATGGTTTATAGGTCATAATGGGAGCTTTGTGCGCGAAAAGCTTTCCGTGAAATTTTCGGACCAAAAGTGACCATATCGGCGTCACCTTTCTTTATCCACAAAAACTGTGTTGTTTTCGCTCAAATGTATCCCAAACATGTTTATATGGTTTATAGTTCATAATGGGAGGTTTCTGCGCGAAAAGCTTTCCGTGAAATTTTCGGACCAAAAGTGACCATATCGGCGTCACCTTTCTTTATCCACAAAAACTGTGTTGTTTTCGCTCAAATGTATCCCAAACATGTTTATATGGTTTATAGTTCATAATGGGAGGTTTCTGCGCGAAAAGCTTTCCGTGAAATTTTCGGACCAAAAGTGACCATATCGGCGTCACCTTTCTTTATCCACAAAAACTGTGTTGTTTTCGCTTAAATGCGTCCCAAACATGTTTATATGGTTTATAGGTCATAATGGGAGCTTTGTGCGCCAAAAGCTTTCCGTGAAATTTTCGGAACAAAAGTGACCATATCGGCATCACCTTTTTTTATCCACAAAAACTGTGTTGTTTTCGCTCAAATGTGTCCCAAACATGTTTATATGGTTTATAAGTCATAATGGGAGCTTTGTGCGCGGAAAGCTTTCCGTGAAATTTTCGGAACAAAACTGACCATATCGGCTTCACCTTTGTTTATCCACCTAAACTGTGTTGTTTTCGCTCAAATGTGTCGCAAACATGTTTATTTATATGGTTTATAGGTCATAATAGGAGCTTTCTGCGCAAAAAGCTTTCCGTGAAATTTTCGGACCAAAAGTGACCATATCGGCGTCACCTTTCTTTATCCACAAAAACTGTGTTGTTTTCGCTTAAATGCGTCCCAAAAATGTTTATATGGTTTATAGGTCATAATGGGAGCTTTGTGCGCGAAAAGCTTTCCGTCAAATTTTTGGACCAAAAGTGACCATATCAGCGTGACCTTTCTTTATCCACAAAAATTGTGTTGGTTTCGCTCAAATGTGTCCCAAACATGTTTATATGGTTTATAGGTCATAATGGGAGCTTTGTGCGCGAAAAGCTTTCCGTGAAATTTTCGGACCAAAAGTGACCATATCGGCGTCACCTTTCTTTATCCACAAAAACTGTGTTGTTTTCGCTCAAATGCGTCCCAAACATGTTTATATGGTTTATAGGTCAAAATGTGAGCTTTGTGCGCAAAAAGCTTTCCGTGAAATTTTCGGAACAAAAGTGACCATATCGGCGTCACCTTTTTTTATCCACAAAAACTGTGTTGTTTTCGCTCAAATGTATCCCAAAAATGGTTATATGGTTTATAGGTCATAATAGGAGCTTTCTGCGCAAAAAGCTTTCCGTGAAATTTTCGGACCAAAAGTGACCATATCGGCGTCACCTTTCTTTATCCACAAAAACTGTGTTGTTTTCGCTTAAATGCGTCCCAAAAATGTTTATATGGTTTATAGGTCATAATGGGAGCTTTGTGCGCGAAAAGCTTTCCGTCAAATTTTTGGACCAAAAGTGACCATATCAGCGTGACCTTTCTTTATCCACAAAAATTGTGTTGGTTTCGCTCAAATGTGTCCCAAACATGTTTATATGGTTTATAGGTCATAATGGGAGCTTTGTGCGCGAAAAGCTTTCCGTGAAATTTTCGGACCAAAAGTGACCATATCGGCGTCACCTTTCTTTATCCACAAAAACTGTGTTGTTTTCGCTCAAATGCGTCCCAAACATGTTTATATGGTTTATAGGTCAAAATGTGAGCTTTGTGCGCAAAAAGCTTTCCGTGAAATTTTCGGAACAAAAGTGACCATATCGGCGTCACCTTTTTTTATCCACAAAAACTGTGTTGTTTTCGCTCAAATGTATCCCAAAAATGGTTATATGGTTTATAGGTCATAATAGGAGCTTTCTGCGCAAAAAGCTTTCCGTGAAATTTTCGGACCAAAAGTGACCATATCGGCGTCACCTTTCTTTATCCACAAAAACTGTTATGTTTTCGCTTAAATGCGTCCCAAACATGTTTATATGGTTTATAGGTCATAATGGGAGCTTTGTGCGCGAAAAGCTTTCCGTGAAATTTTCGGACCAAAAGTGACCATATCGGCGTCACCTTTCTTTATCCACAAAAACTGTGTTGTTTTCGCTCAAATGTATCCCAAACATGTTTATATGGTTTATAGTTCATAATGGGAGGTTTCTGCGCGAAAAGCTTTCCGTGAAATTTTCGGACCAAAAGTGACCATATCGGCGTCACCTTTCTTTATCCACAAAAACTGTGTTGTTTTCGCTCAAATGTATCCCAAACATGTTTATATGGTTTATAGTTCATAATGGGAGGTTTCTGCGCGAAAAGCTTTCCGTGAAATTTTCGGACCAAAAGTGACCATATCGGCGTCACCTTTCTTTATCCACAAAAACTGTGTTGTTTTCGCTTAAATGCGTCCCAAACATGTTTATATGGTTTATAGGTCATAATGGGAGCTTTGTGCGCCAAAAGCTTTCCGTGAAATTTTCGGAACAAAAGTGACCATATCGGCGTCACCTTTTTTTATCCACAAAAACTGTGTTGTTTTCGCTCAAATGTATCCCAAAAATGGTTATATGGTTTATAGGTCATAATAGGAGCTTTCTGCGCAAAAAGCTTTCCGTGAAATTTTCGGACCAAAAGTGACCATATCGGCGTCACCTTTCTTTATCCACAAAAACTGTGTTGTTTTCGCTTAAATGCGTCCCAAAAATGTTTATATGGTTTATAGGTCATAATGGGAGCTTTGTGCGCAAAAAGCTTTCCGTGAAATTTTCGGAACAAAAGTGACCATATCGGCTTCACCATTCTTTATCCACAAAAACTGTGTTGTTTTCGCACAAATGTGACCCAAACATGTTTATATGGTTTATAGGTCATAATGGGAGCTTTGTCCGCAAAAAGCTTTTCGTGAAATTTTCGGACCAAAAGTGACCATATCGTCGTCACCTTTCTTTATCCACAAAAACTGTGTTGTTTTCGCTCAAATGCATCCCAAACATGTTTATATGGTATATAGGTCATAATGTGAGCTTTGTGCGCAAAAAGCTTTCCGTGAAATTTTCGGAACAAAAGTGACCATATCGGCGTCACCTTTCTTTATCCACAAAAACTATGTTGTTTTCGCTCAAATGTATCCCAAAAATGTTTATATGGTTTATAGGTCATAATAGGAGCTTCCTGCGCAAAAAGCTTTCCGTGAAATTTTCGGACCAAAAGTGACCATATCGGCGTCACCTTTCTTTATCCACAAAAACTGTTATGTTTTCGCTTAAATGCGTCCCAAACATGTTTATATGGTTTATAGGTCATAATGGGAGCTTTGTGCGCGAAAAGCTTTCCGTGAAATTTTCGGACCAAAAGTGACCATATCGGCGTCACCTTTCTTTATCCACAAAAACTGTGTTGTTTTCGCTCAAATGTATCCCAAACATGTTTATATGGTTTATAGTTCATAATGGGAGGTTTGTGCGCCAAAAGCTTTCCGTGAAATTTTCGGAACAAAAGTGACCATATCGGCATCACCTTTTTTTATCCACAAAAACTGTGTTGTTTTCGCTCAAATGTGTCCCAAACATGTTTATATGGTTTATAAGTCATAATGGGAGCTTTGTGCGCGGAAAGCTTTCCGTGAAATTTCGGAACAAAAGTGACCATATCGGCTTCACCTTTGTTTATCCACCTAAACTGTGTTGTTTTCGCTCAAATGTGTCGCAAACATGTTTATTTATATGGTTTATAGGTCATAATGGGAGCTTTTTGCGCGAAAAGCTTTCCGTGAAATTTTCGGACCAAAAGTGACCATATCGGCGTCACCTTTCTTTATCCACAAAAACTGTGTTGTTTTCGCTCAAATGCGTCCCAAACATGTTTATATGGTTTATAGGTCATAATGTCAGCTTTGTGCGCAAAAAGCTTTCCGTGAATTTTCCGAACAAAAGTGACCATATCGGCGTCATCTTTCTTTATCCACAAAAACCGTGTTGTTTTCGCTCAAATGTATCCCAAACATGTTTATATGGTTTATAGGTCATAATGGGAGCTTTCTACGCGAAAAGCTTTCCGTCAAATTTTCGGACCAAAAGTGACCATATCGGCGTCACCTTTCTTTATCCACAAAAACTGTGTTGTTTTCGCTTAAATGCGTCCCAAACATGTTTATATGGTTTATAGGTCATAATGGGAGCTTTGTGCGCAAAAAGCTTTCCGTGAAATTTTCGGAACAAAAGTGACCATATCGGCATCACCTTTCTTTATCCACCAAAACTGTGTTTTTTTCGCTCAAATGTGTCCCAAACATGTTTATATGGTTTATAGGTCATAATGGGAGCTTTGTGCGCGAAAAGCTTTCCGTGAAATTTTTGGACCAAAAGTGACCATATCGGCGTCACCTTTCTTTATCCACAAAAACTGTGTTGTTTTCACTCAAATGTATCCCAAACATGTTTATATGGTTTATAGTTCATAATGGGAGCTTTGTGCGCGAAAAGCTTTCCGTCAAATTTTCGGACCAAAAGTGACCATATCGGCGCCACTTTTGTTTATCCACCAAAACTGTGTTCTTTTCGCTCAAATGTGTCCCAAACATGTTTATATGGTTTATAGGTCATAATGGGAGCTTTGTGCGCGAAAAGTTTTCCGTCAAATTTTTGGACCAAAAGTGACCATATCAGCGTGACCTTTCTTTATCCACAAAAACTGTGTTGGTTTCACTCAAATGTGTCCCAAACATGTTTATATGGTTTATAGGTCATAATGGTAGCTTTGTGCGCGAAAAGCTTTCCGTGAAATTTTCGGACCAAAAGTGACCATATCGGCGTCACCTTTCTTTATCCACAAAAACTGTGTTGTTTTCGCTCAAATGCGTCCCAAACATGTTTATATGGTTTATAGGTCATAATGTGAGCTTTGTGCGCAAAAAGCTTTCCGTGAAATTTTCGGAACAAAAGTGACCATATCGGCGTCACCTTTCTTTATCCACAAAAACTGTGTTGTTTTCGCTCAAATGTATCCCAAAAATGTTTATATGGTTTATAGGTCATAATAGGAGCTTCCTGCGCAAAAAGCTTTCCGTGAAATTTTCGGACCAAAAGTGACCATATCGGCGTCACCTTTCTTTATCCAATAAAACTGTGTTGTTTTCGCTCAAATGCGTCCCAAACATATTTATATGGTTTATAGGTCATAATGGGAGCTTTGTGCGCGAAAAGCTTTCCGTGAAATTTTCGGACCAAAAGTGACCATATCGGCGTCACCTTTCTTTATCCACAAAAACTGTGTTGCTTTCGCTTAAATGCGTCCCAAACATGTTTATATGGTTTATAGGTCATAATGGGAGCTTTGTGCGCGAAAAGCTTTCCGTGAAATTTTCGGACCAAAACTGACCATATCGGCGCCACCTTTCTTTATCCACAAAAACTGTGTTGTTTTCGCTCAAATGTGTCCCAAACATGTTTATATGGTTTATAGGTCATAATGGGAGCTTTGTGCGCGAAAAGCTTTCCGTGAAATTTTCGGACCAAAAGTGACCATATCGGCGTCACCTTTCTTTATCCACAAAACTGTGTTGTTTTCGCTTAAATGCGTCCCAAACATGTTTATATGATTTATAGGTCATAATGTGAGCTTTGTGCGCGAAAAGCTTTCCGTCAAATTTTCGGACCAAAAGTGACCATATCGGCGCCACCTTTGTTTATCCACCAAAACTGTGTTCTTTTCGCTCAAATGTGTCCCAAACATGTTTATATGGTTTATAGGTCATAATGAGTGCTTTGTGCGCGAAAAGTTTTCCGTCAAATTTTTGGACCAAAAGTGACCATATCAGTGTGACCTTTCTTTATCCACAAAAACTGTGTTGGTTTCACTCAAATGTGTCCCAAACATGTTTATATGGTTTATAGGTCATAATGGTAGCTTTGTGCGCGAAAAGCTTTCCGTGAAATTTTCGAACCAAAAGTGACCATATCGGCGTCACCTTTCTTTATCCACAAAAACTGTGTTGTTTTCGCTCAAATGCGTCCCAAACATGTTTATATGGTTTATAGGTCATAATGTGAGCTTTGTGCGCAAAAAGCTTTACGTGAAATTTTCGGAACAAAAGTGACCATATCGGCGTCACCTTTCTTTATCCACAAAAACTGTGTTGTTTTCGCTCAAATGTATCCCAAAAATGTTTATATGGTTTATAGGTCATAATAGGAGCTTCCTGCGCAAAAAGCTTTCCGTGAAATTTTCGGACCAAAAGTGACCATATCGGCGTCACCTTTCTTTATCCACAAAAACTGTGTTGTTTTCGCTCAAATGCGTCCCAAACATGTTTATATGGTTTATAGGTCATAATGGGAGCTTTCTGCGCGAAAAGCTTTCCGTGAAATTTTCGGACCAAAAGTGACCAATTCGGCGTCACCTTTCTTTATCCACAAAAACTGTGTTGGTTTCGCTCAAATGTATCCCAAACATGTTTATATGGTTTATAGTTCATAATGGGAGGTTTCTGCGCGAAAAGCTTTCCGTGAAATTTTCGGACCAAAAGTGACCATATCGGCGTCACCTTTCTTTATCCACAAAAACTGTGTTGTTTTCGCTTAAATGCGTCCCAAACATGTTTATATGGTTTATAGGTCATAATGGGAGCTTTGTGCGCCAAAAGCTTTCCGTGAAATTTTCGGAACAAAAGTGACCATATCGGCATCACCTTTCTTTATCCACAAAAACTGTGTTGTTTTCGCTCAAATGCGTCCCAAACATGTTTATATGGTTTATAGGTCATAATGGGAGCTTTGTGCACAAAAAGCTTTCCGTGAAATTTTCGGAACAAAAGTGACCATATCGGCTTCACCTTTGTTTATCCACCTAAACTGTGTTGTTTTCGCTCAAATGTGTCGCAAACATGTTTATTTATATGGTTTATAGGTCATGATGGGAGCTTTTTGCGCGAAAAGCTTTCCGTGAAATTTTCGGACCAAAAGTGACCATATCGGCGTCACCTTTCTTTATCCACAAAAACTGTGTTGTTTTCGCTCAAATGCGTCCCAAACATGTTTATATGGTTTATAGGTCATAATGTGAGCTTTGTGCGCAAAAAGCTTTCCGTGAATTTTCCGAACAAAAGTGACCATATCGGCGTCACCTTTCTTTATCCACAAAAACCGTGTTGTTTTCGCTCAAATGTATCCCAAACATGTTTATATGGTTTATAGGTCATAATGGGAGCTTTCTACGCGAAAAGCTTTCCGTGAAATTTTCGGACCAAAAGTGACCATATCGGCGTCCCCTTTCTTTATCCACAAAACTGTGTTGTTTTCGCTTAAATGCGTCCCAAACATGTTTATATGATTTATAGGTCATAATGTGAGCTTTGTGCGCGAAAAGCTTTCCGTCAAATTTTCGGACCAAAAGTGACCATATCGGCGCCACCTTTGTTTATCCACCAAAACTGTGTTGTTTTCGCTCAAATGTGTCCCAAACATGTTTATATGGTTTATAGGTAATAATGGGAGCTTTGTGCGCGAAAAGCTTTCCGTCAAATTTTTGGACCAAAAGTGACCATATCGACGTCACCTTTCTTTATCCACAAAAACTGTGTTGTTTTCGCTCAAATGTGTCCCAAACATGTTTATATGGTTTATAGGTCATAATGGGAGCTTTGTGCGCGAAAAGCTTTCCGTCAAATTTTCGGACCAAAAGTGACCATATCGGCGTCACCTTTCTTTATCCTTAAAAACTTTGTTGTTTTCGCTCAAATGTATCCCAAACATGTTTATATGGTTTATAGTTCATAATGGGAGGTTTCTGCGCGAAAAGCTTTCCGTGAAATTTTCGGACCAAAAGTTACCATATCGGCGTCCCCTTTCTTTATCTACAAAACTGTGTTGTTTTCGCTTAAATGCGTCCCAAACATGTTTATATGATTTATAGGTCATAATGTGAGCTTTGTGCGCGAAAAGCTTTCCGTCAAATTTTCGGACCAAAAGTGACCATATCGGCGCCACCTTTGTTTATCCACCAAAACTGTGTTGTTTTCGCTCAAATGTGTCCCAAACATGTTTATATGGTTAATAGGTAATAATGGGAGATTTGTGCGCGAAAAGCTTTCCGTCAAATTTTTGGACCAAAAGTGACCATATCGGCGTCACCTTTCTTTATCCACAAAAACTGTGTTGTTTTCGCTCAAATGTATCCCAAACATGTTTATATGGTTTATAGTTCATAATGGGAGGTTTCTGCGCGAAAAGCTTCCGTGAAATTTTCGGACCAAAAGTGACCATATCGGTGTCACCGTTCTTTATCCACAAAAACTGTGTTGTTTTCGCTCAAATGTGTTCCAAACATGTTTATATGGTTTATAGGTCATAATGTGAGCTTTGTGCGCGAAAAGCTTTCTGTGAAATTTTCGGACCAAAACTGACAATATCGGCGTCACCTTTCTTTATCCACAAAAACTGTGTTGTTTTCGCTCAAATGCGTCCCAAACATGTTTATATGGTTTATAGGTCATAATGAGAGCTTTGTGCGCAAAAAGCTTTCCGTGAAATTTTCGGACCAAAAGTGACCATATCGGCGTCACCTTTCTTTATCCACAAAAACTGTGTTGTTTTCGATCATATGCGTCCCAAACATGTTTAAATGGTTTATAGGTCATAATGTGAGCTTTGTGCGGAAAAAGCTTTCCGTGAAATTTTCGGAACAAAAGTGACCATATCGGCGTCACCATTCTTTATCCACCAAAACTGTGTTGTTTTCGCTCAAATGTGTCCCAAACATGTTTATATGGTTTATAGGTCATAATGGGAGCTTTCTGCGCGAAAAGCTTTCCGTGAAATTTTCGGACCAAAAGTGACCATATCGGCGTCACCTTTCTTTACCCACAAAAACTGTGTCGCTTTCGCTTAAATGCGTCCCAAACATGTTTATATGGTTTATAGGTCATAATGGGAGCTTTTTGCGCGAAAAGCTTTCCATGAAATTTTCGGACCAAAAGTGACCATATCGGCGCCACCTTTGTTTATCCAACAAAACTGTGTTGTTTTCGCTCAAATGTGTCCCAAACATGTTTATATGGTTTATAGGTCGTAATGTGAGCTTTGTGCGCGTAAAGCTCTCCATGAAATTTTTGGACCAAAAGTGACCATATCGTCATCACCTTTCTTTATCCACAAAAACTGTGTTGTTTTCGCTCAAATGTGTCCCAAACATGTTTATATGGTTTATAGTTCACAATGGGAGGTTTCTGCGCGAAAAGCTTTCCGTGAAATTTTCGGACCAAAAGTGACCATATCGGCGTCACCTTTCTATATCCACAAAAACTGTGTTGTTTTCGCTTAAATGCGTCCCAAACATGTTTATATGGTTTATAGGTCATAATGGGAGCTTTGTGCGCGAAAAGCTTTCCGTGAAATTTTCGGAACAAAAGTGACCATATCGGCGTCACCTATCTTTATCCACAAAAACTGTGTTGTTTTCGTTCAAATGCGTCCCAAACATGTTTATATGGTTTATCGTTCATAATGTGAGCTTTATGCACAAAAAGATTTTCGTGAAATTTTTGGAACAAAAGTGACCATATCGGTTTCACCTTTGTTTATCCATCTAAACTGTGTTGTTTTCGCTCAAATGTGTCGCAAACATGTTTATTTATATGGTTTATAGGTCATAATGGGAGCTTTGTGCGCGAAAAGCTTTCTGTGAAATTTTCTGACCAAAAGTGACCATATCGGCGTCACCTTTCTTTATCCACAAAAACTGTGTTGTTTTCGCTCAAATGCGTCCCAAACATGTTTATATGGTTTATAGGTCATAATGTGAGCTTTGTGCGCAAAAAGCTTTCCGTGAATTTTCCGAACAAAAGTGACCATATCGGCGTCACCTTTCTTTATCCACAAAAACTGTGTTGTTTTCGCTCAAATGTATCCCAAACATGTTTATGTGGTTTATAGGTCATAATGGGAGCTTTCTACGCGAAAATCTTTCCGTGAAATTTTCGGACCAAAAGTGACCATATCGGCGTCCCCTTTCTTTATCCACAAAAACTGTGTTGTTTTCGATCATATGCGTCCCAAACATGTTTAAATGGTTTATAGGTCATAATGTGAGCTTTGTGCGGAAAAAGCTTTCCGTGAAATTTTCGGAACAAAAGTGACCATATAGGCGTCACCTTTCTTTATCCACCAAAACTGTGTTTTTTTCGCTCAAATGTGTCCCAAACATGTTTATATGGTTTATAGGTCATAATGGGAGCTTTCTGCGCGAAAAGCTTTCCGTGAAATTTTCGGACCAAAAGTGACCATATCGGCGTCACCTTTCTTTATCCACAAAAACTGTGTTGCTTTCACTTAAATGCGTCCCAAACATGTTTATATGGTTTATAGGTCATAATGGGAGCTTTGTGCGCGAAAAGCTTTCCGTGAAATTTTCGGACCAAAACTGACCATATCGGCGCCACCTTTGTTTATCCAACAAAACTGTGTTGTTTTCGCTCAAATGTGTCCCAAACATGTTTATATGGTTTATAGGTCATAATGGGAGCTATGTGCGCGAAAAGCTTTCCGTCAAATTTTTGGACCAAAAGTGACCATATCGGCGTCACCTTTTTTTATCCACAAAAACTGTGTTGTTTTCGCTCAAATGTTTCCCAAACATGTTTATATGGTTTATAGGTCATAATGGGATCTTTGTGCGCGAAAAGCTTTCCGTCAAATTTTTGGACCAAAAGTGACCATATCGGCGTCACCTTTCTTTACCCACAAAAACTGTGTTGTTTTCGCTCAAATGTTTCCCAAACATGTTTATATGGTTTATAGGTCATAATGGGAGCTTTGTGCGCAAAAAGCTTTCCGTGAAATTTTCGGACCAAAAGTGACCATATCGGCGTAACCTTTGTTTAACCACCAAAACTGTGTTGTTTTCGCTCAAATGTGTCCCAAACTTGTTTATATGGTTTATAGGTCATAATGGGAGCTTTCTATGCGAAAAGCTTTCTGTGAAATTTTCGGACCAAAATTGACAATATCGGCGTCACCTTTCTTTATCCACAAAAACTGTGTTGTTTTCGCTCAATTGCGTCCCAGACATGTTTATATGGTTTATAGGTCATAATGGGAGCTTTGTGCGCAAAAAGCTTTCCGTGAAATTTTCGGACCAAAAGTGACCATATCGGCGTAACCTTTCTTTAACCACCAAAACTCTGTTGTTTTCGCTCAAATGTGTCCCAAACTTGTTTATATGGTTTATAGGTCATAATGGGAGCTTTCTGCGCGAAAAGCTTTCCGTGAAATTTTCGGACCAAAAGTGACCATATCGGCGTCACCTTTGTTTATCCACCAAAACTGTGATGTTTTCGCTCAAATGTGTCCCAAACATATGGTTTATAGGTCGTAATATGAGCTTTGTGCGCGGAAAGCTCTCCGTGAAATTTTTGGACCAAAAGTGGCCATATCGGCATCACCTTTCTTTATCCACCAAAACTGTGTTGTTTTCGCTCAAATGTGTCCCAAATATGTTTATATGGTTTATAGGTCATAATAGGAGCTTTGTGCGTTAAAAGCTTTCCGTGAAATTTTCGGACCAAAAGTGACCATATTGGCGTCACCTTTCTTTATCCACAAAAACTGTGTTGTTTTCGATCATATGCGTCCCAAACATGTTTAAATGGTTTATAGGTCATAATGTGAGCTTTGTGCGGAAAAAGCTTTCCGTGAAATTTTCGGAACAAAAGTGACCATATCGGCGTCACCTTTCTTTATCCACCAAAACTGTGTTTTTTTCGCTCAAATGTGTCCCAAACATGTTTATATGGTTTATAGGTCATAATGTGAGCTTTCTGCGCGAAAAGCTTTCCGTGAAATTTTCGGACCAAAAGTGACCATATCGGCGTCACCTTTCTTTATCCAAAAAACTGTGTTGCTTTCGCTTAAATGCGTCCCAAACATGTTTATATGGTTTATAGGTAATAATGGGAGCTTTGTGCGCGAAAAGCTTTCCGTGAAATTTTCGGACCAAAACTGACCATATCGGCGCCACCTTTGTTTATCCAACAAAACAGTGTTGTTTTCGCTCAAATGTGTCCCAAACATGTTTATATGGTTTATAGGTCATAATGGGAGCTATGTGCGCGAAAAGCTTTCCGTCAAATTTTTGGACCAAAAATGACCATATCGGCGTCACCTTTTTTTATCCACAAAAACTGTGTTGTTTTCGCACAAATGTTTCCCAAACATGTTTATATGGTTTATAGGTCATAATGGGATCTTTGTGCGCGAAAAGCTTTCCGTCAAATTTTTGGACCAAAAGTGACCATATCGGCGTCACCTTTCTTTACCCACAAAAACTGTGTTGTTTTCGCTCAAATGTTTCCCAAACATGATTATATGGTTTATATAGGTCATAATGGAAGCTTTGTGCGCGAAAAGCTTTCTTTGAAATTTTCGGACCAAAAGTGACAATATCAGCGTCACCTTTCTTTATCCACAAAAACTGTGTTGTTTTCGCTCAAATGCGTCGCAAACATGTTTATATGGTTTATAGATCATAATGGGAGCTTTGTGCGCGAAAAGCTTTTTGTGAAATTTTCGGACCAAAATTGACAAAATATCGGCGTCACCTTTCTTTATCCATAAAAACTGTGTTGTTTTCACTCAAATGCGTCCCAAACATGTTTATATGGTTTATAGGTCATAATGTGAGCTTTGTGCGCGAAAAGCTTTCCATGAAATTTTCGGACCAAAAGTGACCATATCGGCGTAACCTTTCTTTATCCACCAAAACTGTGTTGTTTTCGCTCAAATATGTCCCAAACATGTTTATATTGTTTATGGGTCATTGAGAGCTTTGTGTGGGGAAAGCTATCCGTAAAATTTTTGGACCAAAAGTGACCATATCGGCGTCACCTTTCTTTATCCACCAAAACTGTGTTGTTTTCGCTCAAATGCGTCCCAAACATGTTTATATGGTTAAAGGTCATAATGGGAGCTTTGTGCGCAAAAAGCATTCCGTGAAATTTTCGGAACAAAAGTGACTATATCGGCGTAACCTTTCTTTAACCACCAAAACTGTGTTGTTTTCGCTCAAATGTGTCCCAAACTTGTTTATATGGTTTATAGGTCATAATGGGAGCTTTCTGCGCGAAAAGCTTTCTGTGAAATTTTCGGACCAAAATTGACAATATCGGCGTCACCTTTCTTTATCCACAAAAACTGTGTTGTTTTCGCTCAAATGCGTCCCAAACATGTTTATATGGTTTATAGGTCATAATGGGAGCTTTGTGCGCAAAAAGCTTTCCGTGAAATTTTCGGACCAAAAGTGACCATATCGGCGTAACCTTTCTTTAACCACCAAAACTCTGTTGTTTTCGCTCAAATGTGTCCCAAACTTGTTTATATGGTTTATAGGTCATAATGGGAGCTTTCTGCGCGAAAAGCTTTCCGTGAAATTTTCGGACCAAAAGTGACCATATCGGCGTCACCTTTGTTTATCCACCAAAACTGTGATGTTTTCGCTCAAATGTGTCCCAAACATATGGTTTATAGGTCGTAATGTGAGCTTTGTGCGCGGAAAGCTCTCCGTGAAATTTTTGGACCAAAAGTGGCCATATCGGCATCACCTTTATTTATCCACCAAAACTGTGTTGTTTTCGCTCAAATGTGTCCCAAATATGTTTATATGGTTTATAGGTCATAATAGGAGCTTTGTGCGTTAAAAGCTTTCCGTGAAATTTTCGGACCAAAAGTGACCATATCGGCGTCACCTTTCTTTATCCACAAAAACTGTGTTGTTTTCGATCATATGCGTCCCAAACATGTTTAAATGGTTTATAGGTCATAATGTGAGCTTTGTGCGGAAAAAGCTTTCCGTGAAATTTTCGGAACAAAAGTGACCATATCGGCGTCACCTTTCTTTATCCACCAAAACTGTGTTTTTTTCGCTCAAATGTGTCCCAAACATGTTTATATGGTTTATAGGTCATAATGGGAGCTTTCTGCGCGAAAAGCTTTCCGTGAAATTTTCGGACCAAAAGTGACCATATCGGCGTCACCTTTCTTTATCCACAAAAACTGTGTTGCTTTCGCTTAAATGCGTCCCAAACATGTTTATATGGTTTATAGGTCATAATGGGAGCTTTGTGCGCGAAAAGCTTTCCGTGAAATTTTCGGACCAAAACTAACCATATCGGCGCCACCTTTGTTTATCCAACAAAACTGTGTTGTTTTCGCTCAAATGTGTCCCAAACATGTTTATATGGTTTATAGGTCATAATGGGAGCTATGTGCGCGAAAAGCTTTCCGTCAAATTTTTGGACCAAAAGTGACCATATCGGCGTCACCTTTTTTTATCCACAAAAACTGTGTTGTTTTCGCTCAAATGTTTCCCAAACATGTTTATATGGTTTATAGGTCATAATGGGATCTTTGTGCGCGAAAAGCTTTCCGTCAAATTTTTGGACTAAAAGTGACCATATCGGCGTCACCTTTCTTTACCCACAAAAACTGTGTTGTTTTCGCTCAAATGTTTCCCAAACATGTTTATATGGTTTATAGGTCATAATGGGAGCTTTGTGCGCAAAAAGCTTTCCGTGAAATTTTCGGACCAAAAGTGACCATATCGGCGTAACCTTTGTTTAACCACCAAAACTGTGTTGTTTCGCTCAAATGTGTCCCAAACTTGTTTATATGGTTTATAGGTCATAATGGGAGCTTTCTACGCGAAAAGCTTTCTGTGAAATTTTCGGACCAAAATTGACAATATCGGCGTCACCTTTCTTTATCCACAAAAACTGTGTTGTTTTCGCTCAAATGCGTCCCAAACATGTTTATATGGTTTATAGGTCATAATGGGAGCTTTGTGCGCAAAAAGCTTTCCGTGAAATTTTCGGACCAAAAGTGACCATATCGACGTAACCTTTCTTTAACCACCAAAACTCTGTTGTTTTCGCTCAAATGTATCCCAAACTTGTTTATATGGTTTATAGGTCATAATGGGAGCTTTCTGCGCGAAAAGCTTTCCGTGAAATTTTCGGACCAAAAGTGACCATATCGGCGTCACCTTTGTTTATCCACCAAAACTGTGATGTTTTCGCTCAAATGTGTCCCAAACATATGGTTTATAGGTCGTAATGTGAGCTTTGTGCGCGGAAAGCTCTCCGTGATATTTTTGGACCAAAAGTGGCCATATCGGCATCACCTTTCTTTATCCACCAAAACTGTGTTGTTTTCGCTCAAATGTGTCCCAAATATGTTTATATGGTTTATAGGTCATAATAGGAGCTTTGTGCGTTAAAAGCTTTCCGTGAAATTTTCGGACCAAAAGTGACCATATTGGCGTCACCTTTCTTTATCCACAAAAACTGTGTTGTTTTCGATCATATGCGTCCCAAACATGTTTAAATGGTTTATAGGTCATAATGTGAGCTTTGTGCGGAAAAAGCTTTCCGTGAAATTTTCGGAACAAAAGTGACCATATCGGCGTCACCTTTCTTTATCCACCAAAACTGTGTTTTTTTCGCTCAAATGTGTCCCAAACATGTTTATATGGTTTATAGGTCATAATGTGAGCTTTCTGCGCGAAAAGCTTTCCGTGAAATTTTCGGACCAAAAGTGACCATATCGGCGTCACCTTTCTTTATCCACAAAAACTGTGTTGCTTTCGCTTAAATGCGTCCCAAACATGTTTATATGGTTTATAGGTCATAATGGGAGCTTTGTGCGCGAAAAGCTTTCCGTGAAATTTTCGGACCAAAACTGACCATATCGGCGCCACCTTTGTTTATCCAACAAAACTGTGTTGTTTTCGCTCAAATGTGTCCCAAACATGTTTATATGGTTTATAGGTCATAATGGGAGCTATGTGCGCGAAAAGCTTTCCGTCAAATTTTTGGACCAAAAGTGACCATATCGGCATCACCTTTTTTTATCCACAAAAACTGTGTTGTTTTCGCTCAAATGTTTCCCAAACATGTTTATATGGTTTATAGGTCATAATGGGATCTTTGTGCGCGAAAAGCTTTCCGTCAAATTTTTGGACCAAAAGTGACCATATCGGCGTCACCTTTCTTTACCCACAAAAACTGTGTTGTTTTCGCTCAAATGTTTCCCAAACATGATTATATGGTTTATATAGGTCATAATGGAAGCTTTGTGCGCGAAAAGCTTTCTTTGAAATTTTCGGACCAAAAGTGACAATATCAGCGAAACCTTTCTTTATCCACAAAAACTGTGTTGTTTTCGCTCAAATGCGTCGCAAACATGTTTATATGGTTTATAGGTCATAATGTGAGCTTTGTGCGCGAAAAGCTTTCCATGAAATTTTCGGACCAAAAGTGACCATATCGGCGTAACCTTTCTTTATCCACCAAAACTGTGTTGTTTTCGCTCAAATATGTCCCAAACATGTTTATATTGTTTATGGGTCATTGAGAGCTTTGTGTGGGGAAAGCTTTCCGTAAAATTTTTGGACCAAAAGTGACCATATCGGCGTCACCTTTCTTTATCCACCAAAACTGTGTTGTTTTCGCTCAAATGTGTCCCAAACATGTTTATATGGTTTATAGGTCATAATGGTAGCTTTGTGCGCGATAAGCTTTCCGTCAAATTTTTGGAACAAAAGTGACCATATCGGCGTCATCTTTCTTTATCCACAAAAACTGTATTGTTTTCGCTCAAATGTGTCCCAAACATGTTTATATGTTTATAGGTCATAATGGGAGCTTTGTGCGCGAAAAGCTTTCCGTAAAATTTTCGGACCAAAAGTGACCATATTAGCGTCACCTTTCTTTATCCACAAAAACTGTATTGTTTTCGCTCTAATGTTTCCCAAACTTGTTTATATGGTTTATAGGTCATAATGTGAGCTTTGTGCGCGAAAAGCTTTCCGTGAAATTTTCAGACCAAAAGTTACCATATCGGCGTCACCTTTCTTTATCCACCAAAACTGTGTTGTTTTCGCTCAAATATGTCCCAAACATGTTTATATTGTTTATGGGCCATTGAGAGCTTTGTGTGCAGAAAGCTTTCCGTGAAATTTTCGGAAAAAAAGTGACCATATCGGCGTCACCTTTCTTTATCAACCAAAACTGTTTTGTTTTCGCTCAAATGTGTCCCAAACATGTTTATATGGTTTATAGGTCATAATGGGAGCTTTGTGCGTGAAAAGCTTTCCGTCAAATTTTTGGACCAAAAGTGACCATATCGGCGTTACCTTTCTTTATCCACAAAAACTGTGTTGTTTTCGCTCAAATGTTTCCCAAACATGTTTATATGGTTTATAGGTCATAATGGGAGCTTTGTGCGCGAAAAGCTTTCTTTGAAATTTTCGGACCAAAAGTGACAATATCGGCGTCACCTTTCTTTATCCAAAAAACTGTGTTGTTTTCGCTCAAATGCGTCCCAAACATGTTTATATGGTTTATAGGTCATAATGGGAGCTTTGTGCGCGAAAAGCTTTCTGTGAAATTTTCGGACCAAAATTGACAATATCGGCGTCACCTTTCTTTATCCACAAAAACTGTGTTGTTTTCGCTCAAATGCGTCCCAAACATGTTTATATGGTTTATAGGTCATAATGAGAGCTTTGTGCGCTAAAAGATTTCCGTGAAATTTTCGGACCAAAAGTGACCATATCGGCATAACCTTTCTTTATCCACCAAAACTGTGTTGTTTTCGCTCAAATGTGTCCCAAACATGTTTATATGGTTTATAGGTCATAATGGGAGCTTTCTCGCGAAAAGCTTTCCGTGAAATTTTCGGACCAAAAGTGACCATATCGGCGTAACCTTTCTTTATCCACCAAAACTGTGTTGTTTTGCCTCAAATATGTCCCAAACATGTTTATATTGTTTATGGGTCATTGAGAGCTTTGTGTGCGGAAAGCTTTCTGTAAAATTTTCGGACCAAAAGTGACCATATCGGCGTCACCTTTCTTTATCCACCAAAACTGTGTTGTTTTCGCTCAAATGTGTCCCAAACATGTTTATATGGTTTATAGGTCATAATGGGAGCTTTGTGCGCGAAAAGCATTCCGTGAAATTTTCGGACCAAAAGTGACCATATCGGCGTCACCTTTCTTTATCCACCAAAACTGTGTTGTTTTCACTCAAATATGTCCGAAACATGTTTATATGGTTTATAGGTCATAATGAGAGCTTTGTGTGCAGAAAGCTTTCCGTGAAATTTTCGCACCAAAAGTGACCATATCGGCGTCACCTTTCTTTATCCACAAAAACTGTACTGTTTTCGCTCAAATGTGTCCGAAACATGTTTATATGGTTTATAGGTCATAATGGGAGCTTTGTGCGCGAAAATCTTTCCGTTAAATTTTTCGACCAAAAGTGACCATATCGGCGTCACCTTTCTTTATCCAAAAAAACTGTATTGTTTTCGCTCAAATGTGTCCCAAAAATGTTTATATGTTTATAGGTCATAATGAAAGCTTTGTTCGCGAAAAGCTTTCCGTGAAATTTTCGGACCAAAAGTGACCATATTGGCGTCACCTTTCTTTATCCACCAAAACAGTGTTGTTTTCGCTCAAATGCGTCCCAAACATGTTTATATGGTTTATGAGTCATAATGAGAGCTTTGTGTGCGTAAAGCTTTCCGTGAAATTTTCGAACCAAAAGTGACGATATCGGCGTCACCTTTCTTTATCAACAAAAACTGTATTGTTTTCGCTCAAATGTTTTCCAAACATGTTTATATGGTTTATAGGTCATAATGAGAGCTTTGTGCGCGAAAATCTTTCCGTGAAATTTTCGGACATAAAGTGACCATATCGGCGTCACCTTTCTTTATCCACAAAAACTGTGTTGTTTTCGCTCAAACGTGTCCCAAACATGTTTATATGGTTTATAGGTCATAATGGGAGCTTTGTACGCGGAAAGCTTTCCGTGAAATTTTCGAACCAAAAGTGACAATATCGGCGTCACCTTTCTTTATCCACAAAAACAGTATTGTTTTCGCTCTAATGTGTCCCAAACTTGTTTATATGGTTTATAGCTCCTAATGGGAGCTTTGTGCGCGAAAAGCTTTCCGTGAAATTTTCAGACCAAAAGTGACCATATCCGCGTCACCTTTCTTTATCCACCAAAAGTGTGTTGTTTTCACTCAAATATGTCCCAAACATGTTTCTATTGTTAATAGGTCATTGAGAGCTTTGTGTGCGGAAAGCTTTCCGTGAAATTTTCAGACAAAAAGTGACCATATCGTCGTCACCTTTCTTTATCTACCAATACTGTGTTATTTTCGCTCAAATGTGTCCCAAACATGTTTATATGGTTTATAGGTCATAATGGGCGCTTTGTGCGCGACAAGCTTTCCGTGAAATTTTCGGACATAAAGTGACCATATCGGCGTCACCTTTCTTTATCCACAAAAACTGTGTCGTTTTCGCTCAAATGTGTCCCAAACATGTTTATATTGTTTATAGGTCATAATGGAAGCTTTGTACGCGGAAAGCTTTCCGTGAAATTTTCGAACCAAAAGTGACCATATCGGCGTCACCTTTCTTTATCCACAAAAACAGTATTGTTTTCGCTCTAATGTGTCCCAAACATGTTTATATGGTTTATAGGTCCTAATAGGAGCTTTGTGCGCGAAAAGATTTCCGTGAAATTTTCGGACCAAAAGTGACCGTATCGGCGTCACCTTTCTTTATCACCAAAACTGTGTTGTTTTCGCTCAAATGTTTCCCAAACATGTTTATATGGTTTATAGGTCATAATGGGAGCTTTCTGTGCGAAAATTTTTCCGTGAAATTTTCGGACCAAAAGTGACCATATCGGCGTCACCTTTCTTTATCCACCAAAATTGTGTTGTTTTCGCTCAAATGTGTCCCAAACATGTTTATATGGTTTATAGGTCATAATGGGAGCTTTGTGCGCGAAAAGCGTTTCGTGAAATTTTCGGACCAAAATGACCATATCGGCGTCACCTTGCTTTATCAACAAAAACTGTATTGTTTTCGCTCAAATGTGACCCAAACATGTTTATATGGTTTATAGGTCATAATGGGAGCTTTGTGCGTGAAAAGGTTTCCGTGAAATTTCGGACCAAAAGTGACCATATCGGCATCACCTTTCTTTATCCACAAAAACTGTGTTGTTTTCGCTCAAATGTGTCCCAAAAATGTTTATATGGTGTATAGGTTATAATGGGAGCGTTGTGCGCGAAAAGCTTTCCTTAAATTTTCGGACCCAAAGTGACCATATCGGCGCCACCGTTGTTTATCCACCAAAACTATGTTGTTTACGCTCAAATATGTCCCAAACATGTTTATATGGTTTATGGGTCATAATGAGAGATTTGTGTGCGAAAAGTTTTCCGTGAAATTTTCAGACCAAAAGTGACCATATCGGCGCCAGCTTTGTTTACCCACCAAAAATGTGTTGTTTTCGCTCAAATGTGTCCCAAACATGTTTATATGGTTTATATGTCATAATGGGAGCTTTGTGCGCGAAAAGCTTTCCGTGAAATTTTCTGTCCAAAAGTGACCATATCGGCGTCACCTTTCTTTATCCACAAAAACTGTGTTGTTTTCACTCAAATATGTCCCAAACACGTTTATATGGTTTATGGGTCATAATGAGAGCTTTGTGTGCAGAAAGCTTTCCGTGAAATTTTCGCACCAAAAGTGACCATATCGGCGTCACCTTTTTTTATCCACAAAAACTGTATTGTTTTCGCTCAAATGTGTCCCAAACTTGTTTATATGGTTTATAGGTCATAATGGGAGCTTTGTGCGCGAAAAGTTTTCCGTCAAATTTTTGGACCAAAAGTGACCATATCGGCGTCATCTTTCTTTATCCACAAAAACTGTATTGTTTTCGCTCAAATGTGTCCCAAACATGTTTATATGTTTATAGGTCATAATGGGAGCTTTGTGCGCGAAAAGCTTTCCGTGAAATTTTCGGACCAAAAGTTACCATATTGGCGTCACCTTTCTTTATCCACAAAAACTGTATTGTTTTCGCTCTAATGTGTCCCAAACTTGTTTATATGGTTTATAGGTCATAATGTGAGCTTTGTGCGCGAAAAGATTTCCGTGAAATTTTCAGACCAAAAGTGACCATATCGGCGTCACCTTTCTTTATCCACCAAAACTGTGTTGTTTTCGCTCAAATATGTCCCAAACATGTTTATATTGTTTATGGGCCATTGAGAGCTTTGTGTGCAGAAAGCTTTCCGTGAAATTTTCGGACAAAAAGTGAACATATCGGCGTCACCTTTCTTTAGCAACCAAAACTGTTTTGTTTTCGCTCAAATGTGTCCCAAACATGTTTATATGGTTTATAGGTCATAATGGGAGCTTTGTGCGCGAAAAGCTTTCCGTCAAATTTTTGGACCAAAAGTGACCATATCGGCGTCACCTTTCTTTATCCACAAAAACTGTGTTGTTTTCGCTCAAATGTTTCCCAAACATGTTTATATGGTTTATAGGTCATAATGGGAGTTTTGTGCGCGAAAAGCTTTCTTTGAAATTTTCGGACCAAAAGTGACAATATCGGCGTCACCTTTCTTTATCCACAAAAACTGTGTTGTTTTCGCTCAAATGCGTCCCAAACATGTTTATATGGTTTATAGGTCATAATGGGAGCTTTGTGCGCGAAAAGCTTTTTATGAAATTTTCGGACCAAAATTGACAATATCGGCGTCACCTTTCTTTATCTACAAAAACTGTGTTGTTTTCGCTCAAATGCGTCCCAAACATGTTTATATGGTTTATAGGTCATAATGAGAGCTTTGTGCGCGAAAATCTTTCCGTGAAATTTTCGGACCAAAAGTGACAATATCGGCGTCACCTTTCTTTATCCACAAAAACTGTGTTGTTTTCGCTCAAATGTTTCCCAAACATGTTTATATGGTTTATAGGTCATAATGGGAGCTTTGTGCGCGAAAAGCTTTCTTTGAAATTTTCGGACCAAAAGTGACAATATCGGCGTCACCTTTCTTTATCCACAAAAACTGTGTTGTTTTCGCTCAAATGCGTCCCAAACATGTTTATATGGTTTATAGGTCATAATGGGAGCTTTGTGCGCGAAAAGCTTTTTATGAAATTTTCGGACCAAAATTGACAATATCGGCGTCACCTTTCTTTATCTACAAAAACTGTGTTGTTTTCGCTCAAATGTTTCCCAAACATGTTTATATGGTTTATAGGTCATAATGGGAGCTTTGTGCGCGAAAAGCTTTCTTTGAAATTTTCGGACCAAAAGTGACAATATCGGCGTCACCTTTCTTTATCCACCAAAACTGCGTTGTTTTCGCTCAAATATGTCCCAAAGATGTTTATATTGTTTATGGGTCATTGAGAGCTTTGTGTGCGGAAAGCTTTCCGTAAAATTTTCGGACCAAAAGTGACATATCGGCCTCACTTTTCTTTATCTACCAAAACTGTGTTGTTTTCGCTCAAATGTGTCCCAAACATGTTTATATGGTTTATAGGTCATAATGGGAGCTTTGTGCGCGAAAAGCTTTCCGTGAAATTTTCGGACCAAAAGTGACCATATCGGCGTCACCTTTCTTTATCCACCAAAACTGTGTTGTTTTCACTCAAATATGTCCCAAACATGTTTATATGGTTTATGGGTCATAATGAGAGCTTTGTGTGCAGAATGCTTTCCGTGAAATTTTCGCACCAAAAGTGACCATATCGGCGTCACCTTTCTTTATCCACAAAAACTGTATTGTTTTCGCTCAAATGTGTCCCAAACATGTTTATATGGTTTATAGGTCATAATGAGAGCTTTGTGCGCAAAAATCTTTCCGTCAAATTTTTGGACCAAAAGTGACCATATCGGCGTCACCTTTCTTTATCCAAAAAAACTGTATTGTTTTCGCTCAAATGTGTCCCAAACATGTTTATATGTTTATAGGTCATAATGGGAGCTTCGTGCGCGAAAAGCTTTCCGTGAAATTTTCGGACCAAAAGTGACCATATTGGCGTCACCTTTCTTTATCCACCAAAACTGTGTTGTTTCCGCTCAAATGCGTCCCAAACATGTTTATATGGTTTATGAGTCATAATGAGAGCTTTGTGCGTGAAAAGCTTTACGTGAAATTTTCGGACAAAAGTGACAATATCGGCGTCACCTTGCTTTATCCACAAAACTGTGTTGTTTTCGCTCAAATGTGTCCCAAACATGTTTATATGGTTTATAGGTCATAATGGGAGCTTTGTGCGCGAAATGCTTTCCGTGAAATTTTCGAACCAAAAGTGACCATATCGGCGTCACCTTTATTTATCCACAAAAATTGTGTTGTTTTTGCTCAAATGTGTCACAATCATGTTTATATGGTTTATAGGTCATAATGGGAGCTTTGTGCGCGAAAAGCTTTCCGTGAAATTTTCGGACCAAAATTGACCATATCGGTGTCACCTTTCTTTATCCACAAAAACTGTGTTGTTTTCGCTCAAATGTGTCCCAAAAATGTTTATATGGTGTATAGGTCATAATGGGAGCGTTGTGTGCGAAAAGCTTTCCGTGAAATTTTCGACCCAAAATTGACCGTATCGTCGTCACCTTTCTTTATCCACAAAGCATGTGTTGTTTTCGCTCAAATGCATCCCAAACATGTTTATATGGTTTATAGGTCATAATGGGAGCTTTGTGCGCGAAATGTTTTCCGTGAAATTTTCGAACCAAAAGTGACCATATCGGCGTCACCTTTCTTTATCCAAAAAACTGTGTTGTTTTCGCTCAAATGCGTCCCAAACATGTTTATATGGTTTATGGGTCATAATGTGAGCTTTGTGCGCGAAAACCTTTCCGTGAAATTTTCGGACCAAAAGTGACCATATCTGCGTCACCTTTATTTATCCACAAAAACTATGTTGTTCTCGCTCAAATGTGTCACAATCATGTTTACATGGTTTATAGGTCATAATGGGAGCTTTGTGCGCGAAAATCTTTCCGTGAAATTTTCGGACCAAAAGTGGCCATATCGGCGTCACCTTTCTTTATCCACAAAAACTGTGTTGTTTTCGCTCAAATGCTTCCCAAACATGTTTATATGGTTTATAGGTCATAATGGGAGCTTTGTGCGCGAAAAGCTTTCCGTGAAATTTTCGGACCAAAAGTGACCATATCGGCGTCACCTTTCTTTATCCACTAAAACTGTGTTGTTTTCGCTCAAATATGTCCCAAACATATTTATATGGTTTATGGGTCAAAATGAGAGATTTGTGTGCGGAAAGCTTTTCGTGAAATTTTCGGACCAAAAGTGACAATATCGGCGTCACCTTTATTTTTCCACCAAAATTGTGTTGTTTTCCCTCAAATGTGTCCCAAACTTGTTTATATGGTTTATAGGTCATAATGGGAGCTTTGTGCGCGAAAAGCTTTCCGTGAAATTTTCAGACCAAAAGTGACCATATCGGCGTCACCTTTCTTTATCCACAAAAAATGTGTTGTTTTCGCTCAAATGCGTCCCAAACATGTTTACATGGTTTATAGGTCATAATGGGAGCTTTGTGCGCGAAAAGCTTTTCGTGAAATTTTCGGACCAAAAGTGACCATATCGGCGTCACCTTTCTTTATCCACTAAAACTGTGTTGTTTTCGCTCAAATATGTACCAAACATGTTTATATGGTTTATGGGTGATACGAGGTTAGCCGTAGGATGGCCCGATCTTCGACAATCAAACAAGAAACAAGAAAGACTCAATAAGGACTAATGACGCAGCAGTGGATTTGAACAAAAAGACTCGAAATTTAGATGCAATAATGTAAAGACACAACCGATAAGGACTGAGTCGATCTATATAGAACAAGATAAAGACCCCAGGCCTCCTTAGAGGGTAGGAACCAATACCAATGACTATATAACCCGCCTCTACAACCCTACACAACCAAGCGGACAACTTGGAGGCACAAGGAGGGGGCTTGTGGATACTAGGATCACCAAGTCTTGCGAAGTTGACGAACACAAAGCAAACCAAGCTGAGACAAGAACCAATTTGCAATCGATGAGCAATGTTTCGAATCGATTGACTTTCACTCAATGTGTTTCAACACAAATCTGATTTTTCTTAAGCAATTGAACATCCTCTTTCTACATAGGCTGGAATCAGCATTATATAACCTTAATATGGGCTTATGGGCCTAAAATAATAAAAGGAGCAATTAAAGAAATTAACCCTAAAGTTTCCTAAAATAACTTAAGTAAAAATAATACTAAAAATAGGCTAAATTTGTCTAAACATGTGACAGCTGCAAAGCATGTGATTTTCGGCCAATCTTCTATGTCGAATCTGGAAAAACCTTCAACAGGAAAGTTGTAGATCTCTTCGTCCTCGTTCCAACAAGGTATGGCACGATCCAATCCGATTAATATTGAATCCGTACGACTCATTTTACTGAGACGTCGAAAAGCTGTCAAATTGCTGAACGAATCTAAAAACGAACGACCCATCAAACTTGCACCTTTGGACCTTCTCCCATGGTGGAGCCTTCTTCTTCCTCTTGATGATGAAAACATTCTCACGAGCTCGAATCATAGGTCCATCCCCAAGTATAGGTGTGTCCGAAGGTGTCTTGGATGGTCCTGCATCATTCCCCCTTTCTTGAAAAGGATTCGTCATCGAATCCAAGGTCGCATATGATTCCGCAATTGTATCCATACGAGCTCCTGGATCGAAAACCTCATGCCCATGGACACTCCTCACAAGACCGATTGTATTAGGGGTTGACCACGTTTGGATGGATTTGATCTTGGCTTTGTCAAGTTGTATACCCTTAGAGCTCACTATAAAATCAAGAAAAGAAGATTGATTAGTGCACAACTCATATTTCATATCATCGTCATAAGGTTCTAACTCATTATGCACTCTATCTTGTTCATGTATCAATATGTTTCCATCAAAGGCTAGCAAGTTTTCATCCTTTGTCAAGGATCGATTTTCATTTAATTCAAGGCTAGCAATATGAGAACAATTTTTATCATCAATGATCATATTAGAAAAATTGCCATTTTCTAAGCATGTAGTATGACACAACTCTTCTTTTTTATTATCAACACAAGGCATAGGTTGAACACTTAAAACCTTACTATCAATCAAAGAATCATCATGCGCAGATTCAATGCAAACATTATCATCATAGGCAATTAAATTAAGATCTGGATCATTATTATCAATATGCTCTACATGTTCATCAATCAGCGAATTATCTATGCTAGAAGAAACATTATGCTGGTTAGCACTATTAGAAGGAATAGGATGAGTTTCTTCCCTTTTAATTGGTGGCACTTCAACTCTAGGTGGGACTCCTTGTACGAACACCGTATTAGAGTCAAAATGCTGGTCACGCTTGTTGGGGCAATCCGCTTTGGGCAAATCAACACTCAAGCAAAAACCTAACAATCAAAATATAGATATGAGAGTATGAAGGAGAAACAAAGCAAAAGATGACTCGACACCAACAAAGGACTCGATCCAAGCAAGTATAGGACTCAATCAGCAGCAAGGATCACATAAACAGAAGAAGAAGAAGGTCGAAATCGACCAATAGCCTCGAAATCGACCCAAAACAGGCTCGACAGAAGCTGTACCGAGGCAGGGGGTCGGTATAGGGTCGGTATGGGGTCGGTACAGGGACTGCTGGACTCGACACTCTTCGTCAGGAGCTATACCGAGGCTGAGGGGGTCGGGACGGGGTCGGTACGGGGTCGGTATGACCTCTGCGGTACTCGACAGACTTCGACAAGAGCTGTACCGAGGCTGAGGGGGTCGGTACGGGGTCGGTACAGGGTCGGTATGGCCTCTGCAGTGCTCGACAGACTTCAAAAAGAAAGAAAACAAAGAGAAAGTATGGAAATTTACCTCTTTTGATTGAAAACCTTTAAGTTATGATGTTGTAGTCGCAAGGTAGGGTTTCAATTTTGTGATTTTTGTGGAGGTAATGTGTTTAGGATAGAGGTGTGTCGACTAGGGCTAGGTAGATCACCAAGGTTGGTCCTTTGGGAGCTTTCTTGCACTAGATGAATCAACAAACTCTCTTTTTTTTTTCTTTTTTTTTTGACTTACTTTTGCCCCTAGTGAATTTTATCCTCCTAGGTCCAAGTTCAATCTCTTTTTTTTTTTGAAGAATTTCGAAACTGTTTTTTTTTTTTGACCTAATGCAAGAAAGACTCAAATATGCTATGAAGGACTCGAAAATCTGAGATAGGTGATAAAAGATAGAGTTTTCTGGCCCTAATGATAGATATATAGGTGAAATTGGCTATTTTTTGGTAAGTGGATCTATCTAAAGCCCTTATGATATAAGATAGATAGAATTGGATTAAATCTATCAATAAAATCAGATTTTAAATAAGGTAATGAAATAGATAGATTAAAAGTTCCAAAGATAGAACAAATAAGCCAAAGATAGAAAAGGATAAACAAACTAGGGTTTTCTTGTGGTAGGTGAATGTCGACCAAGCAAGACTATGGGGACAAGGGGGTGCCGTCGGCTAAGGTGCTACACAAGGGATTGCGCACCACTTTGGTCGACTCCACGGTCTCGACTAGGCTTTGTGTTTAGGCTATGCAACCACAAACAATCACAAACTCAAGATTAGTGCAATAATCAAAATTCTGAATTCAAGAAGTAAAAGACCAAAACAAGAAAAGGACTCTTTTTGTGGGTTTTTTTGTGTTTAAGAAAAGTAAAAGACACTATTGATGTCGGAAACCAAAGCTCTGATGCCAATTTGATACGGGGTTAGCCGTAGGATGGCCCGATCTTCGACAATCAAACAAGAAACAAGAAAGACTCAATAAGGACTAATGACGCAGCAGCGGATTTGAACAAAAAGACTCGAAATTTAGATGCAATAATGGAAAGACACGACCGATAAGGACTGAGTCGATCTATATAGAACAAGATAAAGACCCCAGACCTCCTTAGAGGGTAGGAACCAATACCAATGACTATATAACCCGCCTCTACAACCCTACACAACCAAGCGGACAACTTGGAGGCACAAGGAGGGGGCTTGTGGATACTAGGATCACCAAGTCTTGTGAAGTTGACGAACACAAAGCAAACCAAGCTGAGACAAGAACCAATTTGCAATTGATGAGCAATGCTTCGAATCGATTGACTTTCACTCAATGTGTTTCAACACAAATCTGATTTTTCTTAAGCAATTGAATGTCCTCTTTCTACATAGGCTGGAATCAGCATTATATAACCCTAATATGGGCTAATGGGCCTAAAATAATAAAAGGAGCAATTAAATACATTAACCCTAAAGTTTCCTAAAATAACTTAAGTAAAAATAATACTAAAAATAGGCTAAATTTGTCTAAACATGTGACAGCTGCAAAGCATGTGATTTTCGGCCAATCTTCTAGGTCGAATCTGGAAAAACCTTCAACAGCAAAGTTGTAGATCTCTTCGTCCTCCTTCCAACAAGGTATGGCACGATCCAATCCGATTAATATTGAATCCGAACGACTCATTTTACTGAGACGTCAAAAAGCTTTCAAATTGCTGAACGAATCTAAAAACGAACGACCCATCAAACTTGCACCTTTGGACCTTCTCCCATGGTGGAGCCTTCTTCTTCCTCTTGAGGATGACAACATTCTCACGAGCTCAAATCATAGGTCCATCCCCAAGTATAGGTGTGTCCGAAGGTGTCTTGGATGGTCCTGCATCAATGGGTCATAATGAGAGCTTTGTGTGCGGAAAGCTTTCCGTGAAATTTTCAGACCAAAAGTGACAATATCGGCGTCATCTTTCTTTATCCACCAAAACTGCACAGTTTTCGCTCAAATGTGTCCCAAACATTATTATATGGTTTATAGGTCATAATGGGCGCTTTGTGCGCGAAAATTCCGTGAAATTTTCGGACCAAAAGTTACCATATCGGCGTCACCTTTCTTTACCCACAAAGAGTGTGTTGTTTTCGCTCAAATGTGTCCCAAACATGTTTATATGGTTTATAGGTCATAATGGGAGCTTTGTGCGCGAAAAGTTTTCCGTGAAATTTTCGGACCAAAAGTGACCATATCGGCGTCACCTTTCTTTATCCACCAAAACTGTGTTGTTTTCGCTCAAATGTGTCCCAAACATTTTATATGGTTTATAGGTCATAATGGGCGCTTTGTGCGCGAAAAGCTTTCCGTGAAAGTTTCGGACCAAAAGTGACCATATCGGTGTCACCTTTCTTTATCCACCAAAATTGTGTTATTTTCCCTCAAATGTGTCCCAAACATGTTTATATGGTTTATAGGTCATAATGAGAGCTTTGTGCGCGAAAAGCTTTCCGTGAAATTTTCGGACCAAAAGTGACCATATCGGCGTCACCTTTGTTTATTCACCAAAACTATGTTGTTTTTGCACAAATGTGTCGCAAACATGTTTATATGGTTTATCGGTCATAATGGGAGCTTTGTGCGCGAAAAGCTTTCCGTGAAATTTTCGGACTAAAAGTGACCATATCGGCGTCACCTTTCTTTATCCACAAAAACTGTGGTTTTTTCGCTCAAATGTGTCCCAAACATGTTTATATGGTGTATAGGTCATAATGGGAGCTTTGTGCGCGAAAAGCTTTCCGTGAAATTTTCGGACCAAAAGTTACCATATCGGCGTCACCTTTCTTTATCCACAAAAACTGTGTTGTTTTCGCTCAAATGCGTCTTAAACATGTTTATATGGCTTATAGGTCATAATGGGATCTTTGTGCGCGAAAAGCTTTCCGTGAAATTTTCGGACCAAAAGTGACCTTATCGGGGTCACCTTTCTTTATCCACCAAAACTATGTTGTTTTCGCTCAAATGTGTCCCAAACATGTTTATATGGTTTATGGGTGATAATGGGAGCTTTGTGCGCGAAAAGCTTTATGTGAAATTTTCGGAAAAAAAGTGACCATATCGGCGTCACCATTCTTTATCCACCAAAACTGTGTTTTTTTCGCTCAATTGTGTCCCAAACATGTTTATATGGTTTATAGGTCATAATGGGAGCTTTGTGCGCGAAAAGCTTTCCGTGAAATTTTCGGACCAAAAGTGTCCATATCTGCGTCAACTTTCTTTATCCACCAAAACTGAGTTTGTTTTCGCTCAAATGTGTCCCAAACATGTTTATATGGTTTATAGGTCATAATGGGAGCTTTGTGCGCGAAAAGCTTTCCGTGAAATTTTCGGACCAAAAGTGACCATATAGGCGTCACCTTTCTTTATCCACCAAAATTATGTTGTTTTCCCTCAAATGTGTCCCAAACGTGTTTATATGGTTTATAGGTCATAATGGGAGCTTTGTGCGCGGAAATCTTTCCGTGAAATTTTCGGACAAAAGGTGACCATATCGGCGTCACCTTTCTTTATCGACAAAAATTGTGTTGTTTTCGATCAAATGCATCCCAAACATGTTTATATGGTTTATAGGTCATAATGGGAGCTTTGTGCGCGAAAAGCTTTCTGTGAAATTTTCGGACCAAAAGTGACCATACCGGCATCACCTTTCTTTATCAACCAAAACTGTATTGTTTTCGCTCAAATGTGTCCCAAACATGTTTATATGGTTTATAGGTCATAATGGGCACTTTGTGCGCGAAAAGTTTCTCGTGAAATTTTCGGACCAAAAGTGACCATATCGGCGTCACCTTTCTTTATCCACCAAAACTGTGTTGTTTTCGCTCAAATGTGTCCCAAACATTTTATATGGTTTATAGGTCATAATGGGCGCTTTGTGCGCGAAAAGCTTTCCGTGAAAGTTTCGGACCAAAAGTGACCATATCGGTGTCACCTTTCTTTATCCACCAAAATTGTGTTATTTTCCCTCAAATGTGTCCCAAACATGTTTATATGGTTTATAGGTCATAATGAGAGCTTTGTGCGTGAAAAGCTTTCCGTGAAATTTTTGGACCAAAAGTGACCATATCGGCGTCACCTTTGTTTATCCACCAAAACTATGTTGTTTTTGCACAAATGTGTCGCAAACATGTTTATATGGTTTATCGGTCATAATGGGAGCTTTGTGCGCGAAAAGCTTTCCGTGAAATTTTCGGACCAAAAGTGACCATATCGGCGTCACCTTTCTTTATCCACAAAAACTGTGGTTTTTTCGCTCAAATGTGTCCCAAACATGTTTATATGGTTTATGGGTGATAATGGGAGCTTTGTGCGCGAAAAGCTTTCCGTGAAATTTTCGGACCAAAAGTGACCATATCGGCGTCACCTTTCTTTATCCACCAAAACTGTGTTTTTTTCGCTCAATTGTGTCCCAAACATGTTTATATGGTTTATAGGTCATAATGGGAGCTTTGTGCGCGAAAAGCTTTCCGTGAAATTTTCGGACCAAAAGTGACTATATCGGCGTCACCTTTGTTTGTCCACAAAAACTGTGTTGTTTTCGCTTAAATGCGTCCCAAACATGTTTATATGGTTTATAGGTCATAATGGGAGCTTTGTGCGCGAAAAGCTTTCCGTGAAATTTTCGGACCAAAAGTGACCATATCGGCGTCACCTTTCTTTATCCACCAAAACTGTGTTGTTTTTGCTCAAATGTGTCCCAAACATGTTTATATGGTTTATAGGCCATAATGGGAGCTTTGTGCGCGAAAAGCTTTCCGTGAAATTTTCGGACCAAAAGTGACCATATCGGCGTCACCTTTCTTTATCCACAAAAACTGTGTTGTTTTCGCTCAAATGCATCTTAAACATGTTTATATGGCTTATAGGTCATAATGGGAGCTTTGTGCGCGAAAAGCATTCCGTGAAATTTTCGGACCAAAAGTGACCATATCTGCGTCACCTTTCTTTATCCACCAAAAATGTGTTGTTTTTGCTCAAATGTGTCGCAAACATGTTTATATGGTTTATCGGTCATAATGGGAGCTTTGTGCGCGAAAAACTTTCCGTGAAATTTTCGGACCAAAAGTGACCATATCGGTGTCACCTTTCTTTATCCACAAAAACTGTGGTTTTTTTGCTCAAATGTGTCCTAAACATGTTTATATGGTGTATAGGTCACAATGGGAGCTTTGTGCGCGAAAAGCTTTCCGTGAAATTTTCGGACCAAAAGTGACCATATCGGTGTCACCTTTCTTTATCCACCAAAACTATGTTGTTTTCGCTCAAATGTGTCCCAAACATGTATATATGGTTTATGGGTGATAATGGGAGCTTTGTGCGCGAAAAGCTTTCCGTGAAATTTTCGGACCAAAAGTGACCATATCGGCGTCACCTTTGTTTATCCACAAAAACTGTGTTGTTTTTGCTCAAATGTGTCCCAAACATGTTTATATGGTTTATTAGTCATAATGGGAGCTTTGTGGGCGAAAAGCTTTCCGTGAAATTTTCGGACCAATAGTGACCATATCGGCGTCACCATTCTTTATCCACCAAAACTGTGTTTTTTTCGCTCAAATGTGTCCCAAACATGTTTATATGGTTTAAGGGTCGTAATGGGAGCTTTGTGCGCGAAAAGCTTTCCGTGAAATTTTCGGACCAAAAGTGACCATATCGGCGTCACCTTTCTTTATCTACAAAAACTGTGTTGTTTTCGCTCAAATGCGTCCCAAACAGGTTCATATGGTTTATAGGTCATAATGGGAGCTTTATGCGCGAAAAGCTTTCCTTGAAATTTTCGGACCAAAAGTGACCATATCGGCGTCACCTTTGTTTATCCACAAAAACTGTGTTGTTTTTGCTCAAATGTGTCCCAAACATGTTTATATGGTTTATTAGTCATAATGGGAGCTTTGTGGGCGAAAAGCTTTCCGTGAAATTTTCGGACCAATAGTGACCATATCGGCGTCACCTTTCTTTATCCAGAAAAACTGTGTTGTTTTCGCTCAAATGTTTCCCAAACATGTTTATATGGTGTATAGGTCATAATGGGAGCTTTGTGCGCTAAAAGCTTACCGTGAAATTTTCGGATCAAAAGTGACCATATCGGCGTCACCTTTCTTTATCCACCAAAACTCTGTTTTTTTTCACTGAAATGTGTCCCAAACATGTTTATATGGTTTATGGGTCATAATGGGAGCTTTGTGCGCGAAAAGCTTTCCGTGAAATTTTCGGACCAAAAGTGACCATATCGGCGTCACCTTTCTATATCTACAAAAACTGTGTTGTTTTCGCTCAAATGCGTCTTAAACATGTTAATATGGTTTATAGGTCATAATGGGAGCTTTGTGCGCGAAAAGCTTTCCGTGAAATTTTCGGACCAAAAGTGACCATATCGGCGTCACCTTTCTTTATCCACCAAAACTGTGTTGTTTTCGCTCAAATGTGTCCCAAACATGTTTATATGGTGTATAGGTCATAATGGGAGCTTTGTGCGCGAAAAGCTTTCCGTGAAATTTTCAGACCAAAAGTGACCATATCGGCGTCACCTTTCTTTATCCACAAAAACTGTGTTGTTTTCGCTCAAATGCGTCCTAAACATGTTTATATGGCTTATAGGTCATAATGGGAGCTTTGTGCGTGAAAAGCTTTCCGTGAAATTTTCGGACCAAAAGTAACCATATCGGCGTCACCTTTCTTTATCCACAAAAACTGTGTTGTTTTCGCTCAAATGCGTCCCAAACATGTCTATATGGTTTATGGGTGATAATGGGAGCTTTGTGCGCGAAAAGCTTTATGTGAAATTTTCGGGCCAAAAGTGACCATATCGGTGTCACCATTCTTTATCCACCAAAACTTTGTTTTTTTTGCTCAAATGTGTCCCAAACATGTTTATATGGTTTATAGGTCATAATGGGAGCTTTGTGCGTGAAAAGCTTTCCGTGATATTTTCGGACCAAAAGTAACCATATCGGCGTCACCTTTGTTTGTCCACCAAAACTGTGTTGTTTTTTCTCAAATGTGTTCCAAACATGTTTATATGGTTTATCGGTCATAATGGGAGCTTTGTGCGCGAAAAGCTTTCCGTGAAATTTTCGGACCAAAAGTGACCATATCGGCGTCACCTTTCTTTATCCACCAAAACTGTGTTGTTTTAGCTCAAATGTGTCCCAAACATGTTTATATGGTTTATAGGTCATAATGGGAGCTTTGTGCGCGGAAAGCTTTCCGTGAAATTTTCGAACCAAAAGTGACCATATCGGTGTCACCTTTCTTTATCCACCAAAATTGTGTTGTTTTCCCTCAAATGTGTCCCAAACATGTTTATACGGTTTATAGGTCATAATGGGAGCTTTGTGCGCGAAAAGCTTTCCGTGAAATTTTCGGACCAAAAGTGACCATATCGGTATCACCTTTCTTTATCGACAAAAACTGTGTTGTTTTCTCTAAAATGTATCCCAAACATGTTTATATTGTTTATAGGTCATAATAGGAGCTTTGTGCGCGAAAAGCTTTCCGTGAAATTTTTGGACCAAAAGTGACCATATCGGCGTCACCTTTCTTTATCCACTAAAACTGTGTTGTTTTCGCTCAAATGTGTCCCAAATATGTTTATATGGTTTATAGGTCATAATGGGCGCTTTGTGCGCGAAAAGCTTTCCGTGAAATTTTCGGACCAAAAGTGACCATATCGGCGTCACCTTTCTTTATCCACAAAAACTGTGGTTTTTTCGCTCAGATGTTTCCCAAACATGTTTATATGGTTTATAGGTCATAATGTGAGCTTTGTGCGCGAAAAGCTTTCCGTGAAATTTTCGGACCAAAGGTGACTATATCGGCGTCACCTTTGTTTGTCCACAAAAACTGTGTTGTTTTCGCTTAAATGCGTCCCAAACATGTTTATATGGTTTATAGGTCATAATGGGAGCTTTGTGCGCGAAAAGCTTTCCGTGAAATTTTCGGACCAAAAGTGACCATATCGGCGTCACCTTTCTTTATCCACCAAAAATGTGTTGTTTTTGCTCAAATGTGTCCCAAACATGTTTATATGGCTTATAGGTCTTAATGGGAGCTTTGTGCGCGAAAAGCTTTCCGTGAAATTTTCGGACCAAAAGTGACCATATTGGTGTCACCTTTGTTTGTCCACCAAAACTGTGTTGTTTTCGCTCAAATGCGTCTTAAACATGTTTATATGGCTTATAGGTCATAATGGGAGCTTTGTGCGCGAAAAGCTTTCCGTGAAATTTTCGGACCAAAAGTGACCATATCGGTGTCACCTTTTTTTATCCACCAAAACTATGTTGTTTTCGCTCAAATGTGTCCCAAACATGTTTATATGGTTTATGGGTGATAATGGGAGCTTTGTGCGCGAAAAGCTTTATGTGAAATTTTCGGACCAAAAGTGACCATATCGGCGTCACCATTCTTTATCCACCAAAACTGTGTTTTTTTTGCTCAAATGTGTCCCAAACATGTTTATATGGTTTATAGGTCATAATGGGAGCTTTGTGCGTGAAAAGCTTTCCGTGAAATTTTCGGACCAAAAGTAACCATATCGGCGTCACCTTTGTTTGTCCACCAAAACTGTGTTGTTTTTGCTCAAATGTGTTCCAAACATGTTTATATGGTTTATCGGTCATAATGGGAGCTTTGTGCGCGAAAAGCTTTCCGTGAAATTTTCGGACCAAAAGTGACCATATCGGCGTCACCTTTCTTTATCCACCAAAACTGTGTTGTTTTAGCTCAAATGTGTCCCAAACATGTTTATATGGTTTATAGGTCATAATGTGAGCTTTGTGCGCGGAAAGCTTTCCGTGAAATTTTCGGACCAAAAGTGACAATATTGGCGTAACCTTTCTTTATCTACAAAAACTGTGTTGTTTTCGCTCTAATGCGTCCCAAACAGGTTCATATGGTTTATAGGTCATAATGGGAGCTTTGTGCGCGAGAAGCTTTCCGTGAAATTTTCGGACCAAAAATGACCATATCGGCGTCACCTTTCTTTATCTACAAAAACTGTGTTGTTTTCGCTCAAATGCGTCCTAAACAGGTTTATATGGTTTATAGGTCATAATGGGAGCTTTGTGCGGGAAAAGCTTTCCGTGAAATTTTCGGACCAAAAGTGACCATATCTGCGTCACCTTTCTTTATCCACAAAAAATGTGTTGTTTTCGCTCAAATGTGTCCCAAACATGTTTATATGGTTTATAGGTCATAATGGGAGCTTTGTGCGCGAAAAGCTTTCCGTGAAATTTTCGGACCAAAAGTGACCATATCGGCGTAACCTTTCTTTATCTATAAAAACTGTGTTGTTTTCGCTCTAATGCGTCCCAAACAGGTTCATATGGTTTATAGGTCATAATGGGAGCTTTATGCGCGAAAAGCTTTCCGTGAAATTTTCGGACCAAAAGTGACCATATCGGCGTCACCTTTCTTTATGCACCAAAACTGTGTCGTTTTCGCTCAAATGTGTCCCAAACATGTTTATATGGTTTATAGGTCATAATGGGAGCTTTCTGCGCGAAAAGCTTTCCGTGAAATTTTCGGACCAAAAGTGACCATATCGGCGTCACCTTTCTTTATCTACAAAAACTGTGTTGTTTTCGCTTAAATGCGTCCCAAACATGTTAATATGGTTTATAGGTCATAATGGGAGCTTTGTGCGCGAAAAGCTTTCCGTGAAATTTTCGGACCAAAAGTGACCATCTCGGCGTCACCTTTCTTTATCCACAAAAACTGTGTTGTTTTCGCTCAAATGCGTCCTAAACATGTTTATATGGCTTATAGGTCATAATGGAAGCTTTGTGCGTGAAAAGCTTTCCGTGAAATTTTCGGACCAAAAGTAACCATATCGGCGTCACCTTTCTTTATCCACAAAAACTGTGTTGTTTTCGCTCAAATGCGTCCCAAACATTTTATATGGTTTATGGGTGATAATGGGAGCTTTGTGCGCGAAAAGCTTTATGTGAAATTTTCGGACCAAAAGTGACCATATCGGCGTCACCATTCTTTATCCACCAAAACTTTGTTTTTTTTGCTCAAATGTGTCCCAAACATGTTTATATGGTTTATAGGTCATAATGGGAGCTTTGTGCGTGAAAAGCTTTCCGTGAAATTTTCGGACCAAAAGTAACCATATCGGCGTCACCTTTGTTTGTCCACCAAAACTGTGTTGTTTTTCCTCAAATGTGTTCCAAACATGTTTATATGGTTTATCGGTCATAATGGGAGCTTTGTGCGCGAAAAGCTTTCCGTGAAATTTTCGGACCAAAAGTGACCGTATCGGCGTCACCTTTCTTTATCCACCAAAACTGTGTTGTTTTAGCTCAAATGTGTCCCAAACATGTTTATATGGTTTATAGGTCATAATGGGAGCTTTGTGCGCGGAAAGCTTTCCGTGAAATTTTCGAACCAAAAGTGACCATATCGGTGTCACCTTTCTTTATCCACCAAAATTGTGTTGTTTTCCCTCAAATGTGTCCCAAACATGTTTATACGGTTTATAGGTCATAATGGGAGCTTTGTGCGCGAAAAGCTTTCCGTGAAATTTTCGGACCAAAAGTGACCATATCGGCGTCACCTTTCTTTATCCACCAAAACTTTGTTGTTTTCGCTCAAATGTGTCCCAAACATGTTTATATGGTGTATAGGTCATAATGGGAGCTTTGTGCGCGAAAAGCTTTCCGTGAAATTTTCGGACCAAAAGTGACCATATCGGCGTAACCTTTCTTTATCTACAAAAATTGTGTTGTTTTCGCTCTAATGCGTCCCAAACAGGTTCATATGGTTTATAGGTCATAATGGGAGCTTTATGCGCGAAAAGCTTTCCGTGAAATTTTCGGACCAAAAGTGACCATATCGGCGTCACCTTTCTTTATCCACCAAAACTGTGTCGTTTTCGCTCAAATGTGTCCCAAACATGTTTATATGGTTTATAGGTCATAATGGGAGCTTTCTGCGCGAAAAGCTTTCCGTGAAATTTTCGGACCAAAAGTGACCATATCAGCGTCACCTTTCTTTATCCACCAAAACTGTGTTGTTTTCGCTCAAATGTGTCCCAAACATGTTTATATGGTTTATGGGTCATAATGAGAGCTTTGTGCGCGAAAAGCTTTCCGTGAAATTTTCGGACCAAAAGTCACCATATCGGCGTCACCTTTCTTTATCCACCAAAACTTTGTTGTTTTCGCTCAAATGTGTCCCAAACATGTTTATATGGTGTATAGGTCATAATGGGAGCTTTGTGCGCGAAAAACTTTCCGTGAAATTTTCGGACCAAAAGTGACCATATCGGCGTCACCTTTCTTTATCCACAAAAACTGTGTTGTTTTCGCTCAAATGCGTCCTAAACATGTTTATATGGCTTATAGGTCATAATGAGAGCTTTGTGCGTGAAAAGCTTTCCGTGAAATTTTCGGACCAAAAGTAACCATATCGGCGTCACCTTTCTTTATCCACAAAAACTGTGTTGTTTTCGCTCAAATGCGTCCCAAACATGTTTATATGGTTTATGGGTGATAATGGGAGCTTTGTGCGCGAAAAGCTTTATGTGAAATTTTCGGACCAAAAGTGACCATATCGGCGTCACCATTCTTTATCCACCAAAACTTTGTTTTTTTTGCTCAAATGTGTCCCAAACATGTTTATATGGTTTATAGGTCATAATGGGAGCATTGTGCGTGAAAAGCTTTCCGTGAAATTTTCGGACCAAAAGTAACCATATCGGCGTCACCTTTGTTTGTCCACCAAAACTGTGTTGTTTTTCCTCAAATGTGTTCCAAACATGTTTATATGGTTTATCGGTCATAATGGGAGATTTGTGCGCGAAAAGCTTTCCGTGAAATTTTCGGACCAAAAGTGACCATATCGGCGTCACCTTTCTTTATCCACCAAAACTGTGTTGTTTTAGCTCAAATGTGTCCCAAACATGTTTATATGGTTTATAGGTCATAATGGGAGCTTTGTGCGCGGAAAGCTTTCCGTGAAATTTTCGAACCAAAAGTGACCATATCGGTGTCACCTTTCTTTATCCACCAAAATTGTGTTGTTTTCCCTCAAATGTGTCCCAAACATGTTTATACGGTTTATAGGTCATAATGGGAGCTTTGTGCGCGAAAAGCTTTCCGTGAAATTTTCGGACCAAAAGTGACCATATCGGTATCACCTTTCTTTATCGACAAAAACCGTGTTGTTTTCTCTAAAATGTATCCCAAACATGTTTATATGGTTTATAGGTCATAATAGGAGATTTGTGCGCGAAAAGCTTTCCGTGAAATTTTTGGACCAAAAGTGACTATATCGGCGTCACCATTCTTTATCCACTAAAACTGTGTTGTTTTCGCTCATATGTGTCCCAAATATGTTTATATGGTTTATAGGTCATAATGGGCGCTTTGTGCGCGAAAAGCTTTCCGTGAAATTTTCGGACCAAAAGTGACCATATCGGCGTCACCTTTCTTTATCCACTAAAACTGTGTTGTTTTCGCTCAAATGTGTTCCAAAAATGTTTATATGGTTTATGGGTCATAATGAGAGCTTTGTGTGCGGAAAGCTTTCCGTAAAATTTTTGGACCAAAAGTGACTATATCGGCGTCACCTTTCTTTGTCCACAAAAACTGTGTTGTTTTCGCTCAAATGCGTCCCAAACATGTTTATATGGCTTATAGGTCATAATGGGAGCTTTGTGCGCGAAAAGCTTTCCGTGAAATTTTCGGACCAAAAGTGACCATATCGGCGTCACCTTTGTTTGTCCACCAAAACTGTGTTGTTTTTGCTCAAATGTGTTCCAAACATGTTTATATGGTTTATAGGTCATAATGGGAGCTTTGTGCACGAAAAGCTTTCCGTGAAATTTTCGGACAAAAAGTGACCATATCGGCGTCACCATTCTTTATCCACCAAAACTGTGTTTTTTTCGCTCAAATGTGTCCCAAACATGTTTATATGGTTTATAGGTCATAATGGGAGCTTTCTGCGCGAAAAGCTTTCCGTGAAATTTTCGGACCAAAAGTGACCATATCAGCGTCACCTTTCTTTATCCACCAAAACTGTGTTGTTTTCGCTCAAATGTGTCCCAAACATGTTTATATGATTTATGGGTCATAATGGGAGCTTTGTGCGCGAAAAGCTTTCCGTGAAATTTTCGGACCAAAAGTGACCAAAACTTTGTTGTTTTCGCTCAAATGTGTCCCAAACATGTTTATATGGTTTATAGGTCATAATGGGCGCTTTGTGCGCGAAAAGCTTTCCGTGAAATTTTCGGACCAAAAGTGACCATATCGGCGTCACCTTTCTTTATCCACAAAAACTGTGTTGTTTTCGCTCAAATGCGTCCTAAACATGTTTATATGGCTTATAGGTCATAATGTGAGCTTTGTGCGTGAAAAGCTTTCCGTGAAATTTTCGGACCAAAAGTAACCATATCGGCGTCACCTTTCTTTATCCACAAAAACTGTGTTGTTTTCGCTCAAATGCGTCCCAAACATGTTTATATGGTTTATGGGTGATAATGGGAGCTTTGTGCGCGAAAAGCTTTATGTGAAATTTTCGGACCAAAAGTGACCATATCGGCGTCACCATTCTTTATCCACCAAAACTTTGTTTTTTTTGCTCAAATGTGTCCCAAACATGTTTATATGGTTTATAGGTCATAATGGGAGCATTGTGCGTGAAAAGCTTTCCGTGAAATTTTCGGACCAAAAGTAACCATATCGGCGTCACCTTTGTTTGTCCACCAAAACTGTGTTGTTTTTCCTCAAATGTGTTCCAAACATGTTTATATGGTTTATCGGTCATAATGGGAGATTTGTGCGCGAAAAGCTTTCCGTGAAATTTTCGGACCAAAAGTGACCATATCGGCGTCACCTTTCTTTATCCACCAAAACTGTGTTGTTTTAGCTCAAATGTGTCCCAAACATGTTTATATGGTTTATAGGTCATAATGGGAGCTTTGTGCGCGGAAAGCTTTCCGTGAAATTTTCGAACCAAAAGTGACCATATCGGTGTCACCTTTCTTTATCCACCAAAATTGTGTTGTTTTCCCTCAAATGTGTCCCAAACATGTTTATACGGTTTATAGGTCATAATGGGAGCTTTGTGCGCGAAAAGCTTTCCGTGAAATTTTCGGACCAAAAGTGACCATATCGGTATCACCTTTCTTTATCGACAAAAACCGTGTTGTTTTCTCTAAAATGTATCCCAAACATGTTTATATGGTTTATAGGTCATAATAGGAGATTTGTGCGCGAAAAGCTTTCCGTGAAATTTTTGGACCAAAAGTGACTATATCGGCGTCACCATTCTTTATCCACTAAAACTGTGTTGTTTTCGCTCATATGTGTCCCAAATATGTTTATATGGTTTATAGGTCATAATGGGCGCTTTGTGCGCGAAAAGCTTTCCGTGAAATTTTCGGACCAAAAGTGACCATATCGGCGTCACCTTTCTTTATCCACTAAAACTGTGTTGTTTTCGCTCAAATGTGTTCCAAAAATGTTTATATGGTTTATGGGTCATAATGAGAGCTTTGTGTGCGGAAAGCTTTCCGTAAAATTTTTGGACCAAAAGTGACTATATCGGCGTCACCTTTCTTTGTCCACAAAAACTGTGTTGTTTTCGCTCAAATGCGTCCCAAACATGTTTATATGGCTTATAGGTCATAATGGGAGCTTTGTGCGCGAAAAGCTTTCCGTGAAATTTTCGGACCAAAAGTGACCATATCGGCGTCACCTTTGTTTGTCCACCAAAACTGTGTTGTTTTTGCTCAAATGTGTTCCAAACATGTTTATATGGTTTATAGGTCATAATGGGAGCTTTGTGCACGAAAAGCTTTCCGTGAAATTTTCGGACAAAAAGTGACCATATCGGCGTCACCATTCTTTATCCACCAAAACTGTGTTTTTTTCGCTCAAATGTGTCCCAAACATGTTTATATGGTTTATAGGTCATAATGGGAGCTTTCTGCGCGAAAAGCTTTCCGTGAAATTTTCGGACCAAAAGTGACCATATCAGCGTCACCTTTCTTTATCCACCAAAACTGTGTTGTTTTCGCTCAAATGTGTCCCAAACATGTTTATATGATTTATGGGTCATAATGGGAGCTTTGTGCGCGAAAAGCTTTCCGTGAAATTTTCGGACCAAAAGTGACCAAAACTTTGTTGTTTTCGCTCAAATGTGTCCCAAACATGTTTATATGGTTTATAGGTCATAATGGGCGCTTTGTGCGCGAAAAGCTTTCCGTGAAATTTTCGGACCAAAAGTGACCATATCGGCGTCACCTTTCTTTATCCACAAAAACTGTGTTGTTTTCGCTCAAATGCGTCCTAAACATGTTTATATGGCTTATAGGTCATAATGTGAGCTTTGTGCGTGAAAAGCTTTCCGTGAAATTTTCGGACCAAAAGTAACCATATCGGCGTCACCTTTCTTTATCCACAAAAACTGTGTTGTTTTCGCTCAAATGCGTCCCAAACATGTTTATATGGTTTATGGGTGATAATGGGAGCTTTGTGCTCGAAAAGCTTTATGTGAAATTTTCGGACCAAAAGTGACCATATCGGCGTCACCATTCTTTATCCACCAAAACTTTGTTTTTTTTGCTCAAATGTGTTCCAAACATGTTTATATGGTTTATAGGTCATAATGGGAGCTTTGTGCGTGAAAAGCTTTCCGTGAAATTTTCGGACCAAAAGTAACCATATCGGCGACACCTTTGTTTGTCCACCAAAACTGTGTTGTTTTTCCTCAAATCTGTTCCAAACATGTTTATATGGTTTATCGGTCATAATGGGAGCTTTGTGCGCGAAAAGCTTTCCGTGAAATTTTCGGACCAAAAGTGACCATATCGGCGTCACCTTTCTTTATCCACCAAAACTGTGTTGTTTTAGCTCAAATGTGTCCCAAACATGTTTATATGGTTTATAGGTCATAATGGGAGCTTTGTGCGCGGAAAGCTTTCCGTGAAATTTTCGAACCAAAAGTGACCATATCGGTGTCACCTTTCTTTATCCACCAAAATTGTGTTGTTTTCCCTCAAATGTGTCCCAAACATGTTTATACGGTTTATAGGTCATAATGGGAGCTTTGTGCGCGAAAAGCTTTCCGTGAAATTTTCGGACCAAAAGTGACCATATCGGTATCACCTTTCTTTATCGACAAAAACCGTGTTGTTTTCTCTAAAATGTATCTCAAACATGTTTATATGGTTTATAGGTCATAATAGGAGCTTTGTGCGCGAAAAGCTTTCCGTGAAATTTTCGGACCAAAAGTGACCATATCGGCGTCACCTTTCTTTATCCACCAAAACTGTGTTGTTTTAGCTCAAATGTGTCCCAAACATGTTTATATGGTTTATAGGTCATAATGGGAGCTTTGTGCGCGGAAAGCTTTCCGTGAAATTTTCGAACCAAAAGTGACCATATCGGTGTCACCTTTCTTTATCCACCAAAATTGTGTTGTTTTCCCTCAAATGTGTCCCAAACATGTTTATACGGTTTATAGGTCATAATGGGAGCTTTGTGCGCGAAAAGCTTTCCGTGAAATTTTCGGACCAAAAGTGACCATATCGGTATCACCTTTCTTTATCGACAAAAACCGTGTTGTTTTCTCTAAAATGTATCTCAAACATGTTTATATGGTTTATAGGTCATAATAGGAGCTTTGTGCGCGAAAAGCTTTCCGTGAAATTTTCGGACCAAAAGTGACCATATCGGCGTCACCTTTCTTTATCCACCAAAACTGTGTTGTTTTAGCTCAAATGTGTCCCAAACATGTTTATATGGTTTATAGGTCATAATGGGAGCTTTGTGCGCGGAAAGCTTTCCGTGAAATTTTCGAACCAAAAGTGACCATATCGGTGTCACCTTTCTTTATCCACCAAAATTGTGTTGTTTTCCCTCAAATGTGTCCCAAACATGTTTATACGGTTTATAGGTCATAATGGGAGCTTTGTGCGCGAAAAGCTTTCCGTGAAATTTTCGGACCAAAAGTGACCATATCGGTATCACCTTTCTTTATCGACAAAAACCGTGTTGTTTTCTCTAAAATGTATCTCAAACATGTTTATATGGTTTATAGGTCATAATAGGAGCTTTGTGCGCGAAAAGCTTTCCGTGAAATTTTCGGACCAAAAGTGACCATATCGGCGTCACCTTTCTTTATCCACTAAAACTGTGTTGTTTTCGCTCAAATGTGTTCCAAAAATGTTTATATGGTTTATGGGTCATAATGAGAGCTTTGTGTGCGGAAAGCTTTCCGTAAAATTTTTGGACCAAAAGTGACTATATCGGCGTCACCTTTCTTTATCCACAAAAACTGTGTTGTTTTCGCTCAAATGCGTCCCAAACATGTTTATATGGCTTATAGGTCATAATGGGAGCTTTGTGCGCGAAAAGCTTTCCGTGAAATTTTCGGACCAAAAGTGACCATATCGGTGTCACCTTTCTTTATCCACTAAAACTATGTTGTTTTCGCTCAAATGTGTCCCAAACATGTATATATGGTTTATGGGTGATAATGTGAGCTTTGTGCGCGAAAAGCTTTATGTGAAATTTTCGGACCAAAAGTGACCATATCGGCGTCACCATTCTTTATCCACCAAAACTGTGTTTTTTTCGCTCAAATGTGTCCCAAACATGTTTATATGGTTTATAGGTCATAATGGGAGCTTTGTGCGCGAAAAGCTTTCCGTGAAATTTTCGGACCAAAAGTGACCATATCGGCGTCACCTTTGTTTGTCCACCAAAACTGTGTTGTTTTTGCTCAAATGTGTTCCAAACATGTTTATATGGTTTATAGGTCATAATGGGAGCTTTGTGCACGAAAAGCTTTTCGTGAAATTTTCGGACCAAAAGTGACCATATCGGCGTCACCTTTCTTTATCCACTAAAACTGTGTTGTTTTCGCTCAAATGTGTTCCAAAAATGTTTATATGGTTTATGGGTCATAATGAGAGCTTTGTGTGCGGAAAGCTTTCCGTAAAATTTTTGGACCAAAAGTGACTATATCGGCGTCACCTTTCTTTATCCACAAAAACTGTGTTGTTTTCACTCAAATGCGTCCCAAACATGTTTATATGGCTTATAGGTCATAATGGGAGCTTTGTGCGTGAAAAGCTTTCCGTGAAATTTTCGGACCAAAAGTGACCATATCGGTGTCACCTTTCTTTATCCACTAAAACTATGTTGTTTTCGCTCAAATGTGTCCCAAACATGTATATATGGTTTATGGGTGATAATGGGAGCTTTGTGCGCGAAAAGCTTTATGTGAAATTTTCGGACCAAAAGTGACCATATCGGCGTCACCATTCTTTATTCCCAAAAACTATGTTTTTTTCGCTCAAATGTGTCCCAAACATGTTTATATGGTTTATAGGTCATAATGGGAGCTTTGTGCGCGAAAAGCTTTCCGTGAAATTTTCGGACCAAAAGTGACCATATCGGCGTCACCTTTGTTTGTCCACCAAAACTGTGTTGTTTTTGCTCAAATGTGTTCCAAACATGTTTATATGGTTTATAGGTCATAATGGGAGCTTTGTGCACGAAAAGCTTTCCGTGAAATTTTCGGACCAAAAGTGACCATATCGGCGTCACCTTTGTTTATCCACAAAAACTGTGTTGTTTTCGTTCAAATGTGTTCCAAACATGTTTATATGGTTTATAGGTCATAATGAGATCTTTGTGCGCGAAAAGTTTTCCGTGAAATTTTCGGACCAAAAGTGACCATATCGGCGTCACGTTTGTTTGTCCACCAAAACTGTGTTGTTTTTGCTCAAATGTGTTCCAAACATGTTTATATGGTTTATCGGTCATAATGGGAGCTTTGTGCGGGAAAAGCTTTCCGTGAAATTTTCGGACCAAAAGTGACCATATCTGCGTCACCTTTCTTTATCCACCAAAAATGTGTTGTTTTCGCTATAATGTGTCCCAAACATGTTTATATGGTTTATGGGTCATAATGGGAGCTTGGTGCGCGAAAAGCTTTCCGTGAAATTTTCGGACCAAAAGTGACCATATCGGCGTCACCTTTCTTTATCTACAAAAACTGTGTCGTTTTCGCTCAAATGCGCCCCAAACAGGTTCATATGGTTTATAGGTCATAATGGGAGCTTTATGCGCGAAAAGCTTTCATTGAAATTTTCGGACCAAAAGTGACCATATCGGCGTCACCTTTGCTTATCCAGCAAAACTGTGTTGTTTTCACTCAAATGTGTCCCAAACATGTTTATATGGATTATAGTTCATAATAGGAGCTTTGTGCGCGAAAAGCATTCCGTGAAATTTTCGGACAAAAAGTGACCATATCGGCGTCACCATTCTTTATCCACCAAAACTGTGTTTTTTTCGCTCAAATGTGTCCCAAACATGTTTATATGGTTTATAGGTCATAATGGGAGCTTTCTGCGCGAAAAGCTTTCCGTGAAATTTTCGGACCAAAAGTGACCATATCAGCGTCACCTTTCTTTATCCACCAAAACTGTGTTGTTTTCGCTCAAATGTGTCCCAAACATGTTTATATGATTTATGGGTCATAATGGGAGCTTTGTGCGCGAAAAGCTTTCCGTGAAATTTTCGGACCAAAAGTGACCATATCGGCGTCACCTTTCTTTATCTACAAAAACTGTGTTGTTTTCGCTTAAATGCGTCCCAAACATGTTAATATGGTTTATAGGTCATAATGGGAGCTTTGTGCGCGAAAAGCTTTCCGTGAAATTTTCGGACCAAAAGTGACCATATCGGCGTCACCTTTCTTTATCCACCAAAACTTTGTTGTTTTCGCTCAAATGTGTCCCAAACATGTTTATATGGTGTATAGGTCATAATGGGAGCTTTGTGCGCGAAAAGCTTTCCGTGAAATTTTCGGACCAAAAGTGACCATATCGGTGTCACCTTTCTTTATCCACAAAAACTGTGTTGTTTTCGCTCAAATGCGTCCTAAACATGTTTATATGGCTTATAGGTCATAATGGGAGCTTTGTGCGTGAAAAGCTTTCCGTGAAATTTTCGGACCAAAAGTAACCATATCGGCGTCACCTTTCTTTATCCACAAAAACTGTGTTGTTTTCGCTCAAATGCGTCCCAAACATGTTTATATGGTTTATGGGTGATAATGGGAGCTTTGTGCTCGAAAAGCTTTATGTGAAATTTTCGGACCAAAAGTGACCATATCGGCGTCACCATTCTTTATCCACCAAAACTTTGTTTTTTTTGCTCAAATGTGTCCCAAACATGTTTAGATGGTTTATAGGTCATAATGTGAGCTTTGTGCGTGAAAAGCTTTCCGTGAAATTTTCGGACCAAAAGTAACCATATCGGCGTCACCTTTGTTTGTCCACCAAAACTGTGTTGTTTTTCCTCAAATCTGTTCCAAACATGTTTATATGGTTTATCGGTCATAATGGGAGCTTTGTGCGGGAAAAGCTTTCCGTGAAATTTTCGGACCAAAAGTGACCATATCGGCGTCACCTTTCTTTATCCACCAAAACTGTGTTGTTTTAGCTCAAATGTGTCCCAAACATGTTTATATGGTTTATAGGTCATAATGGGAGCTTTGTGCGCGGAAAGCTTTCCGTGAAATTTTCGAACCAAAAGTGACCATATCGGTGTCACCTTTCTTTATCCACCAAAATTGTGTTGTTATCCCTCAAATGTGTCCCAAACATGTTTATACGGTTTATAGGTCATAATGGGAGCTTTGTGCGCGAAAAGCTTTCCGTGAAATTTTCGGACCAAAAGTGACCATATCGGTATCACCTTTCTTTATCGACAAAAACCGTGTTGTTTTCTCTAAAATGTATCCCAAACATGTTTATATGGTTTATAGGTCATAATAGGAGCTTTGTGCGCGAAAAGCTTTCCGTGAAATTTTTGGACCAAAAGTGACCATATCGGCGTCACCATTCTTTATCCACCAAAACTGTGTTTTTTTCGCTCAAATGTGTCCCAAACATGTTTATATGGTTTATAGGTCATAATGGGAGCTTTGTGCGCGAAAAGCTTTCCGTGAAATTTTCGGACCAAAAGTGACCATATCGGCGTCACCTTTGTTTGTCCACCAAAACTGTGTTGTTTTTGCTCAAATGTGTTCCAAACATGTTTATATGGTTTATAGGTCATAATGGGAGCTTTGTGCACGAAAAGCTTTTCGTGAAATTTTCGGACCAAAAGTGACCATATCGGCGTCACCTTTCTTTATCCACTAAAACTGTGTTGTTTTCGCTCAAATGTGTTCCAAAAATGTTTATATGGTTTATGGGTCATAATGAGAGCTTTGTGTGCGGAAAGCTTTCCGTAAAATTTTTGGACCAAAAGTGACTATATCGGCGTCACCTTTCTTTATCCACAAAAACTGTGTTGTTTTCACTCAAATGCGTCCCAAACATGTTTATATGGCTTATAGGTCATAATGGGAGCTTTGTGCGTGAAAAGCTTTCCGTGAAATTTTCGGACCAAAAGTGACCATATCGGTGTCACCTTTCTTTATCCACTAAAACTATGTTGTTTTCGCTCAAATGTGTCCCAAACATGTATATATGGTTTATGGGTGATAATGGGAGCTTTGTGCGCGAAAAGCTTTATGTGAAATTTTCGGACCAAAAGTGACCATATCGGCGTCACCATTCTTTATTCCCAAAAACTATGTTTTTTTCGCTCAAATGTGTCCCAAACATGTTTATATGGTTTATAGGTCATAATGGGAGCTTTGTGCGCGAAAAGCTTTCCGTGAAATTTTCGGACCAAAAGTGACCATATCGGCGTCACCTTTGTTTGTCCACCAAAACTGTGTTGTTTTTGCTCAAATGTGTTCCAAACATGTTTATATGGTTTATAGGTCATAATGGGAGCTTTGTGCACGAAAAGCTTTCCGTGAAATTTTCGGACCAAAAGTGACCATATCGGCGTCACCTTTGTTTATCCACAAAAACTGTGTTGTTTTCGTTCAAATGTGTTCCAAACATGTTTATATGGTTTATAGGTCATAATGAGATCTTTGTGCGCGAAAAGTTTTCCGTGAAATTTTCGGACCAAAAGTGACCATATCGGCGTCACGTTTGTTTGTCCACCAAAACTGTGTTGTTTTTGCTCAAATGTGTTCCAAACATGTTTATATGGTTTATCGGTCATAATGGGAGCTTTGTGCGGGAAAAGCTTTCCGTGAAATTTTCGGACCAAAAGTGACCATATCTGCGTCACCTTTCTTTATCCACCAAAAATGTGTTGTTTTCGCTATAATGTGTCCCAAACATGTTTATATGGTTTATGGGTCATAATGGGAGCTTGGTGCGCGAAAAGCTTTCCGTGAAATTTTCGGACCAAAAGTGACCATATCGGCGTCACCTTTCTTTATCTACAAAAACTGTGTCGTTTTCGCTCAAATGCGCCCCAAACAGGTTCATATGGTTTATAGGTCATAATGGGAGCTTTATGCGCGAAAAGCTTTCATTGAAATTTTCGGACCAAAAGTGACCATATCGGCGTCACCTTTGCTTATCCAGCAAAACTGTGTTGTTTTCACTCAAATGTGTCCCAAACATGTTTATATGGATTATAGTTCATAATAGGAGCTTTGTGCGCGAAAAGCTTTCCGTGAAATTTTCGGACAAAAAGTGACCATATCGGCGTCACCATTCTTTATCCACCAAAACTGTGTTTTTTTCGCTCAAATGTGTCCCAAACATGTTTATATGGTTTATAGGTCATAATGGGAGCTTTCTGCGCGAAAAGCTTTCCGTGAAATTTTCGGACCAAAAGTGACCATATCAGCGTCACCTTTCTTTATCCACCAAAACTGTGTTGTTTTCGCTCAAATGTGTCCCAAACATGTTTATATGATTTATGGGTCATAATGGGAGCTTTGTGCGCGAAAAGCTTTCCGTGAAATTTTCGGACCAAAAGTGACCATATCGGCGTCACCTTTCTTTATCTACAAAAACTGTGTTGTTTTCGCTTAAATGCGTCCCAAACATGTTAATATGGTTTATAGGTCATAATGGGAGCTTTGTGCGCGAAAAGCTTTCCGTGAAATTTTCGGACCAAAAGTGACCATATCGGCGTCACCTTTCTTTATCCACCAAAACTTTGTTGTTTTCGCTCAAATGTGTCCCAAACATGTTTATATGGTGTATAGGTCATAATGGGAGCTTTGTGCGCGAAAAGCTTTCCGTGAAATTTTCGGACCAAAAGTGACCATATCGGTGTCACCTTTCTTTATCCACAAAAACTGTGTTGTTTTCGCTCAAATGCGTCCTAAACATGTTTATATGGCTTATAGGTCATAATGGGAGCTTTGTGCGTGAAAAGCTTTCCGTGAAATTTTCGGACCAAAAGTAACCATATCGGCGTCACCTTTCTTTATCCACAAAAACTGTGTTGTTTTCGCTCAAATGCGTCCCAAACATGTTTATATGGTTTATGGGTGATAATGGGAGCTTTGTGCTCGAAAAGCTTTATGTGAAATTTTCGGACCAAAAGTGACCATATCGGCGTCACCATTCTTTATCCACCAAAACTTTGTTTTTTTTGCTCAAATGTGTCCCAAACATGTTTAGATGGTTTATAGGTCATAATGTGAGCTTTGTGCGTGAAAAGCTTTCCGTGAAATTTTCGGACCAAAAGTAACCATATCGGCGTCACCTTTGTTTGTCCACCAAAACTGTGTTGTTTTTCCTCAAATCTGTTCCAAACATGTTTATATGGTTTATCGGTCATAATGGGAGCTTTGTGCGGGAAAAGCTTTCCGTGAAATTTTCGGACCAAAAGTGACCATATCGGCGTCACCTTTCTTTATCCACCAAAACTGTGTTGTTTTAGCTCAAATGTGTCCCAAACATGTTTATATGGTTTATAGGTCATAATGGGAGCTTTGTGCGCGGAAAGCTTTCCGTGAAATTTTCGAACCAAAAGTGACCATATCGGTGTCACCTTTCTTTATCCACCAAAATTGTGTTGTTTTCCCTCAAATGTGTCCCAAACATGTTTATACGGTTTATAGGTCATAATGGGAGCTTTGTGCGCGAAAAGCTTTCCGTGAAATTTTCGGACCAAAAGTGACCATATCGGTATCACCTTTCTTTATCGACAAAAACCGTGTTGTTTTCTCTAAAATGTATCCCAAACATGTTTATATGGTTTATAGGTCATAATAGGAGCTTTGTGCGCGAAAAGCTTTCCGTGAAATTTTTGGACCAAAAGTGACCATATCGGCGTCACCTTTCTTTATCCACTAAAACTGTGTTGTTTTCGCTCAAATGTGTCCCAAATATGTTTATATGGTTTATAGGTCATAATGGGCGCTTTGTGCGCGAAAAGCTTTCCGTGAAATTTTCGGACCAAAAGTGACCATATCGGCGTCACCTTTCTTTATCCACTAAAACTGTGTTTGTTTTCGCTCAAATGTGTTCCAAAAATGTTTATATGGTTTATGGGTCATAATGAGAGCTTTGTGTGCGGAAAGCTTTCCGTAAAATTTTTGGACCAAAAGTGACTATATCGGCGTCACCTTTCTTTATCCACAAAAACTGTGTTGTTTTCGCTCAAATGCGTCCCAAACATGTTTATATGGCTTATAGGTCATAATGGGAGCTTTGTGCGCGAAAAGCTTTCCGTGAAATTTTCGGACCAAAAGTGACCATATCGGCGTCACCTTTGTTTGTCCACCAGAACTGTGTTGTTTTTGCTCAAATGTGTTCCAAACATGTTTATATGGTTTATAGGTCATAATGGGAGCTTTGTGCACGAAAAGCTTTCCGTGAAATTTTCGGACCAAAAGTGACCATATCGGCGTCACCTTTGTTTATCCACAAAAACTGTGTTGTTTTCGTTCAAATGTGTCCCAAACATGTTTATATGGTTTATAGGTCATAATGAGATCTTTGTGCGCGAAAAGTTTTTCGTGAAATTTTCGGACCAAAAGTGACCATATCGGCGTCACCTTTGTTTGTCCACCAAAACTGTGTTGTTTTTGCTCAAATGTGTTCCAAACATGTTTATATGGTTTATCGGTCATAATGGGAGCTTTGTGCGGGAAAAGCTTTCCGTGAAATTTTCGGACCAAAAGTGACCATATCTGCGTCACCTTTCTTTATCCACCAAAACTGTGTTGTTTTCGCTCAAATGTGTCCCAAACATGTTTATATGGTTTATAGGTCATAATGGGAGCTTTCTGCGCGAAAAGCTTTCCGTGAAATTTTCGGACCAAAAGTGACCATATGAGCGTCACCTTTCTTTATCCACCAAAACTGTGTTGTTTTCGCTCAAATGTGTCCCAAACATGTTTATATGGTTTATGGGTCATAATGTGAGCTTGGTGCGCGAAAAGCTTTCCGTGAAATTTTCGGACCAAAAGTGACCATATCGGCGTCACCTTTCTTTATCTACAAAAACTGTGTTGTTTTCGTTTAAATGCGTCCCAAACATGTTAATATGGTTTATAGGTCATAATGGGAGCTTTGTGCGCGATAAGCTTTCCGTGAAATTTTCGGACCAAAAGTGACCATATCGGCGTCACCTTTCTTTATCCACCAAAACTGTGTTGTTTTCGCTCAAATGTGTCCCAAACATGTTTATATGGTGTATATGTCATAATGGGAGCTTTGTGCGCGAAAAGCTTTCCGTGAAATTTTCGGACCAAAAGTGACCATATCGGCGTCACCTTTCTTTATCCACAAAAACTGTGTTGTTTTCGCTCAAATGCGTCCTAAACATGTTTATATGGCTTATAGGTCATAATGGGAGCTTTGTGCGTGAAAAGCCTTCCGTGAAATTTTCGGACCAAAAGTAACCATATCGGCGTCACCTTTCTTTATCCACAAAAACTGTGTTGTTTTCGCTCAAATGCGTCCCAAACATGTTTATATGGTTTATGGGTGATAATGGGAGCTTTGTGCGCGAAAAGCTTTATGTGAAATTTTCGGACCAAAAGTGACCATATCGGCGTCACCATTCTTTATCCACCAAAACTTTGTTTTTTTTGCTCAAATGTGTCCCAAACATGTTTATATGGTTTATAGGTCATAATGGGAGCTTTGTGCGTGAAAAGCTTTCCGTGAACTTTTCGGACCAAAAGTAACCATATCGGCGTCACCTTTGTTTGTCCACCAAAACTGTGTTGTTTTTCCTCAAATGTGTTCCAAACATGTTTATATGGTTTATCGGTCATAATGGGAGCTTTGTGCGCGAAAAGCTTTCCGTGAAATTTTCGGACCAAAAGTGACCATATCGGCGTCACCTTTCTTTATCCACCAAAACTGTGTTGTTTTAGCTCAAATGTGTCCCAAACATGTTTATATGGTTTATAGGTCATAATGGGAGCTTTGTGCGCGGAAAGCTTTCCGTGAAATTTTCGAACCAAAAGTGACCATATCGGTGTCACCTTTCTTTATCCACCAAAATTGTGTTGTTTTCCCTCAAATGTGTCCCAAACATGTTTATACGGTTTATAGGTCATAATGGGAGCTTTGTGCGCGAAAAGCTTTCGAAATTTTCGGACCAAAAGTGACCATATCGGTATCACCTTTCTTTATCGACAAAAACTGTGTTGTTTTCTCTAAAATGTATCCCAAACATGTTTATATGGTTTATAGGTCATAATAGGAGCTTTGTGCGCGAAAAGCTTTCCGTGAAATTTTTGGACCAAAAGTGACCATATCGGCGTCACATTTCTTTATCCACTAAAACTGTGTTGTTTTCGCTCAAATGTGTCCCAAATATGTTTATATGGTTTATAGGTCATAATGGGCGCTTTGTGCGCGAAAACCTTTCCGTGAAATTTTCGGACCAAAAGTGACCATATCGGCGTCACCTTTCTTTATCCACTAAAACTGTGTTGTTTTTGCTCAAATGTATTCCAAACATGTTTATATGGTTTATCGGTCATAATGGGAGCTTTGTGCGGGAAAAGCTTTCCGTGAAATTTTCGGTCCAAAAGTGACCATATCTTCGTCACCTTTCTTTATCCACCAAAACTGTGTTGTTTTCGCTCAAATGTGTCCCAAACATGTTTATATGGTTTATAGGTCATAATGGGAGCTTTCTGCGCGAAAAGCTTTCCGTGACATTTTCGGACCAAAAGTGACCATATCAGCGTCACCTTTCTTTATCCACCAAAACTGTGTTGTTTTCGCTCAAATGTGTCCCAAACATGTTTATATGGTTTATGGGTCATAATGTGAGCTTGGTGCGCGAAAAGCTTTCCGTGAAATTTTCGGACCAAAAGTGTCCATATCGGCGTCACCTTTCTTTATCTACAAAAACTGTGTCGTTTTCGCTCAAATGCGCCCCAAACAGGTTCATATGGTTTATAGGTCATAATGGGAGCTTTATGCGCGAAAAGCTTTCATTGAAATTTTCGGACCAAAAGTGACCATATCGGCGTCACCTTTGCTTATCCAGCAAAACTGTGTTGTTTTCACTCAAATGTGTCCCAAACATGTTTATATGGATTATAGTTCATAATAGGAGCTTTGTGCGCGAAAAGCTTTCCGTGAAATTTTCGGACAAAAAGTGACCATATCGGCGTCACCATTCTTTATCCACCAAAACTGTGTTTTTTTCGCTCAAATGTGTCCCAAACATGTTTATATGGTTTATAGGTCATAATGGGAGCTTTCTGCGCGAAAAGCTTTCCGTGAAATTTTCGGACCAAAAGTGACCATATCAGCGTCACCTTTCTTTATCCACCAAAACTGTGTTGTTTTCGCTCAAATGTGTCCCAAACATGTTTATATGATTTATGGGTCATAATGGGAGCTTTGTGCGCGAAAAGCTTTCCGTGAAATTTTCGGACCAAAAGTGACCATATCGGCGTCACCTTTCTTTATCTACAAAAACTGTGTTGTTTTCGCTTAAATGCGTCCCAAACATGTTAATATGGTTTATAGGTCATAATGGGAGCTTTGTGCGCGAAAAGCTTTCCGTGAAATTTTCGGACCAAAAGTGACCATATCGGCGTCACCTTTCTTTATCCACCAAAACTTTGTTGTTTTCGCTCAAATGTGTCCCAAACATGTTTATATGGTGTATAGGTCATAATGGGAGCTTTGTGCGCGAAAAGCTTTCCGTGAAATTTTCGGACCAAAAGTGACCATATCGGTGTCACCTTTCTTTATCCACAAAAACTGTGTTGTTTTCGCTCAAATGCGTCCTAAACATGTTTATATGGCTTATAGGTCATAATGGGAGCTTTGTGCGTGAAAAGCTTTCCGTGAAATTTTCGGACCAAAAGTAACCATATCGGCGTCACCTTTCTTTATCCACAAAAACTGTGTTGTTTTCGCTCAAATGCGTCCCAAACATGTTTATATGGTTTATGGGTGATAATGGGAGCTTTGTGCTCGAAAAGCTTTATGTGAAATTTTCGGACCAAAAGTGACCATATCGGCGTCACCATTCTTTATCCACCAAAACTTTGTTTTTTTTGCTCAAATGTGTCCCAAACATGTTTAGATGGTTTATAGGTCATAATGTGAGCTTTGTGCGTGAAAAGCTTTCCGTGAAATTTTCGGACCAAAAGTAACCATATCGGCGTCACCTTTGTTTGTCCACCAAAACTGTGTTGTTTTTCCTCAAATCTGTTCCAAACATGTTTATATGGTTTATCGGTCATAATGGGAGCTTTGTGCGGGAAAAGCTTTCCGTGAAATTTTCGGACCAAAAGTGACCATATCGGCGTCACCTTTCTTTATCCACCAAAACTGTGTTGTTTTAGCTCAAATGTGTCCCAAACATGTTTATATGGTTTATAGGTCATAATGGGAGCTTTGTGCGCGGAAAGCTTTCCGTGAAATTTTCGAACCAAAAGTGACCATATCGGTGTCACCTTTCTTTATCCACCAAAATTGTGTTGTTTTCCCTCAAATGTGTCCCAAACATGTTTATACGGTTTATAGGTCATAATGGGAGCTTTGTGCGCGAAAAGCTTTCCGTGAAATTTTCGGACCAAAAGTGACCATATCGGTATCACCTTTCTTTATCGACAAAAACCGTGTTGTTTTCTCTAAAATGTATCCCAAACATGTTTATATGGTTTATAGGTCATAATAGGAGCTTTGTGCGCGAAAAGCTTTCCGTGAAATTTTTGGACCAAAAGTGACCATATCGGCGTCACCTTTCTTTATCCACTAAAACTGTGTTGTTTTCGCTCAAATGTGTCCCAAATATGTTTATATGGTTTATAGGTCATAATGGGCGCTTTGTGCGCGAAAAGCTTTCCGTGAAATTTTCGGACCAAAAGTGACCATATCGGCGTCACCTTTCTTTATCCACTAAAACTGTGTTTGTTTTCGCTCAAATGTGTTCCAAAAATGTTTATATGGTTTATGGGTCATAATGAGAGCTTTGTGTGCGGAAAGCTTTCCGTAAAATTTTTGGACCAAAAGTGACTATATCGGCGTCACCTTTCTTTATCCACAAAAACTGTGTTGTTTTCGCTCAAATGCGTCCCAAACATGTTTATATGGCTTATAGGTCATAATGGGAGCTTTGTGCGCGAAAAGCTTTCCGTGAAATTTTCGGACCAAAAGTGACCATATCGGCGTCACCTTTGTTTGTCCACCAGAACTGTGTTGTTTTTGCTCAAATGTGTTCCAAACATGTTTATATGGTTTATAGGTCATAATGGGAGCTTTGTGCACGAAAAGCTTTCCGTGAAATTTTCGGACCAAAAGTGACCATATCGGCGTCACCTTTGTTTATCCACAAAAACTGTGTTGTTTTCGTTCAAATGTGTCCCAAACATGTTTATATGGTTTATAGGTCATAATGAGATCTTTGTGCGCGAAAAGTTTTTCGTGAAATTTTCGGACCAAAAGTGACCATATCGGCGTCACCTTTGTTTGTCCACCAAAACTGTGTTGTTTTTGCTCAAATGTGTTCCAAACATGTTTATATGGTTTATCGGTCATAATGGGAGCTTTGTGCGGGAAAAGCTTTCCGTGAAATTTTCGGACCAAAAGTGACCATATCTGCGTCACCTTTCTTTATCCACCAAAACTGTGTTGTTTTCGCTCAAATGTGTCCCAAACATGTTTATATGGTTTATAGGTCATAATGGGAGCTTTCTGCGCGAAAAGCTTTCCGTGAAATTTTCGGACCAAAAGTGACCATATGAGCGTCACCTTTCTTTATCCACCAAAACTGTGTTGTTTTCGCTCAAATGTGTCCCAAACATGTTTATATGGTTTATGGGTCATAATGTGAGCTTGGTGCGCGAAAAGCTTTCCGTGAAATTTTCGGACCAAAAGTGACCATATCGGCGTCACCTTTCTTTATCTACAAAAACTGTGTTGTTTTCGTGGAAATGCGTCCCAAACATGTTAATATGGTTTATAGGTCATAATGGGAGCTTTGTGCGCGATAAGCTTTCCGTGAAATTTTCGGACCAAAAGTGACCATATCGGCGTCACCTTTCTTTATCCACCAAAACTGTGTTGTTTTCGCTCAAATGTGTCCCAAACATGTTTATATGGTGTATATGTCATAATGGGAGCTTTGTGCGCGAAAAGCTTTCCGTGAAATTTTCGGACCAAAAGTGACCATATCGGCGTCACCTTTCTTTATCCACAAAAACTGTGTTGTTTTCGCTCAAATGCGTCCTAAACATGTTTATATGGCTTATAGGTCATAATGGGAGCTTTGTGCGTGAAAAGCCTTCCGTGAAATTTTCGGACCAAAAGTAACCATATCGGCGTCACCTTTCTTTATCCACAAAAACTGTGTTGTTTTCGCTCAAATGCGTCCCAAACATGTTTATATGGTTTATGGGTGATAATGGGAGCTTTGTGCGCGAAAAGCTTTATGTGAAATTTTCGGACCAAAAGTGACCATATCGGCGTCACCATTCTTTATCCACCAAAACTTTGTTTTTTTTGCTCAAATGTGTCCCAAACATGTTTATATGGTTTATAGGTCATAATGGGAGCTTTGTGCGTGAAAAGCTTTCCGTGAACTTTTCGGACCAAAAGTAACCATATCGGCGTCACCTTTGTTTGTCCACCAAAACTGTGTTGTTTTTCCTCAAATGTGTTCCAAACATGTTTATATGGTTTATCGGTCATAATGGGAGCTTTGTGCGCGAAAAGCTTTCCGTGAAATTTTCGGACCAAAAGTGACCATATCGGCGTCACCTTTCTTTATCCACCAAAACTGTGTTGTTTTAGCTCAAATGTGTCCCAAACATGTTTATATGGTTTATAGGTCATAATGGGAGCTTTGTGCGCGGAAAGCTTTCCGTGAAATTTTCGAACCAAAAGTGACCATATCGGTGTCACCTTTCTTTATCCACCAAAATTGTGTTGTTTTCCCTCAAATGTGTCCCAAACATGTTTATACGGTTTATAGGTCATAATGGGAGCTTTGTGCGCGAAAAGCTTTCGAAATTTTCGGACCAAAAGTGACCATATCGGTATCACCTTTCTTTATCGACAAAAACTGTGTTGTTTTCTCTAAAATGTATCCCAAACATGTTTATATGGTTTATAGGTCATAATAGGAGCTTTGTGCGCGAAAAGCTTTCCGTGAAATTTTTGGACCAAAAGTGACCATATCGGCGTCACATTTCTTTATCCACTAAAACTGTGTTGTTTTCGCTCAAATGTGTCCCAAATATGTTTATATGGTTTATAGGTCATAATGGGCGCTTTGTGCGCGAAAACCTTTCCGTGAAATTTTCGGACCAAAAGTGACCATATCGGCGTCACCTTTCTTTATCCACTAAAACTGTGTTGTTTTTGCTCAAATGTATTCCAAACATGTTTATATGGTTTATCGGTCATAATGGGAGCTTTGTGCGGGAAAAGCTTTCCGTGAAATTTTCGGTCCAAAAGTGACCATATCTTCGTCACCTTTCTTTATCCACCAAAACTGTGTTGTTTTCGCTCAAATGTGTCCCAAACATGTTTATATGGTTTATAGGTCATAATGGGAGCTTTCTGCGCGAAAAGCTTTCCGTGACATTTTCGGACCAAAAGTGACCATATCAGCGTCACCTTTCTTTATCCACCAAAACTGTGTTGTTTTCGCTCAAATGTGTCCCAAACATGTTTATATGGTTTATGGGTCATAATGTGAGCTTGGTGCGCGAAAAGCTTTCCGTGAAATTTTCGGACCAAAAGTGTCCATATCGGCGTCACCTTTCTTTATCTACAAAAACTGTGTCGTTTTCGCTCAAATGCGCCCCAAACAGGTTCATATGGTTTATAGGTCATAATGGGAGCTTTATGCGCGAAAAGCTTTCATTGAAATTTTCGGACCAAAAGTGACCATATCGGCGTCACCTTTTCTTATCCAGCAAAACTGTGTTGTTTTCACTCAAATGTGTCCCAAACATGTTTATATGGATTATAGTTCATAATAGGAGCTTTGTGCGCGAAAAGCTTTCCGTGAAATTTTCGGACAAAAAGTGACCATATCGGCGTCACCATTCTTTATCCACCAAAACTGTGTTTTTTTCGCTCAAATGTGTCCCAAACATGTTTATATGGTTTATAGGTCATAATGGGAGCTTTCTGCGCGAAAAGCTTTCCGTGAAATTTTCGGACCAAAAGTGACCATATCAGCGTCACCTTTCTTTATCCACCAAAACTGTGTTGTTTTCGCTCAAATGTGTCCCAAACATGTTTATATGATTTATGGGTCATAATGGGAGCTTTGTGCGCGAAAAGCTTTCCGTGAAATTTTCGGACCAAAAGTGACCATATCGGCGTCACCTTTCTTTATCTACAAAAACTGTGTTGTTTTCTCTTAAATGCGTCCCAAACATGTTAATATGGTTTATAGGTCATAATGGGAGCTTTGTGCGCGAAAAGCTTTCCGTGAAATTTTCGGACCAAAAGTGACCATATCGGCGTCACCTTTCTTTATCCACCAAAACTTTGTTGTTTTCGCTCAAATGTGTCCCAAACATGTTTATATGGTGTATAGGTCATAATGGGAGCTTTGTGCGCGAAAAGCTTTCCGTGAAATTTTCGGACCAAAAGTGACCATATCGGTGTCACCTTTCTTTATCCACAAAAACTGTGTTGTTTTCGCTCAAATGCGTCCTAAACATGTTTATATGGCTTATAGGTCATAATGGGAGCTTTGTGCGTGAAAAGCTTTCCGTGAAATTTTCGGACCAAAAGTAACCATATCGGCGTCACCTTTCTTTATCCACAAAAACTGTGTTGTTTTCGCTCAAATGCGTCCCAAACATGTTTATATGGTTTATGGGTGATAATGGGAGCTTTGTGCTCGAAAAGCTTTATGTGAAATTTTCGGACCAAAAGTGACCATATCGGCGTCACCATTCTTTATCCACCAAAACTTTGTTTTTTTTGCTTAAATGTGTCCCAAACATGTTTAGATGGTTTATAGGTCATAATGTGAGCTTTGTGCGTGAAAAGCTTTCCGTGAAATTTTCGGACCAAAAGTAACCATATCGGCGTCACCTTTGTTTGTCCACCAAAACTGTGTTGTTTTTCCTCAAATCTGTTCCAAACATGTTTATATGGTTTATCGGTCATAATGGGAGCTTTGTGCGGGAAAAGCTTTCCGTGAAATTTTCGGACCAAAAGTGACCATATCGGCGTCACCTTTCTTTATCCACCAAAACTGTGTTGTTTTAGCTCAAATGTGTCCCAAACATGTTTATATGGTTTATAGGTCATAATGGGAGCTTTGTGCGCGGAAAGCTTTCCGTGAAATTTTCGAACCAAAAGTGACCATATCGGTGTCACCTTTCTTTATCCACCAAAATTGTGTTGTTTTCCCTCAAATGTGTCCCAAACATGTTTATACGGTTTATAGGTCATAATTGGAGCTTTGTGCGCGAAAAGCTTTCCGTGAAATTTTCGGACCAAAAGTGACCATATCGGTATCACCTTTCTTTATCGACAAAAACCGTGTTGTTTTCTCTAAAATGTATCCCAAACATGTTTATATGGTTTATAGGTCATAATAGGAGCTTTGTGCGCGAAAAGCTTTCCGTGAAATTTTTGGACCAAAAGTGACCATATCGGCGTCACCTTTCTTTATCCACTAAAACTGTGTTGTTTTCGCTCAAATGTGTCCCAAATATGTTTATATGGTTTATAGGTCATAATGGGCGCTTTGTGCGCGAAAAGCTTTCCGTGAAATTTTCGGACTAAAAGTGACCATATCGGCGTCACCTTTCTTTATCCACTAAAACTGTGTTTGTTTTCGCTCAAATGTGTTCCAAAAATGTTTATATGGTTTATGGGTCATAATGAGAGCTTTGTGTGCGGAAAGCTTTCCGTAAAATTTTTGGACCAAAAGTGACTATATCGGCGTCACCTTTCTTTATCCACAAAAACTGTGTTGTTTTCGCTCAAATGCGTCCCAAACATGTTTATATGGCTTATAGGTCATAATGGGAGCTTTGTGCGCGAAAAGCTTTCCGTGAAATTTTCGGACCAAAAGTGACCATATCGGCGTCACCTTTGTTTGTCCACCAAAACTGTGTTGTTTTTGCTCAAATGTGTTCCAAACATGTTTATATGGTTTATAGGTCATAATGGGAGCTTTGTGCACGAAAAGCTTTCCGTGAAATTTTCGGACCAAAAGTGACCATATCGGCGTCACCTTTGTTTATCCACAAAAACTGTGTTGTTTTCGTTCAAATGTGTCCCAAACATGTTTATATGGTTTATAGGTCATAATGAGATCTTTGTGCGCGAAAAGTTTTCCGTGAAATTTTCGGACCAAAAGTGACCATATCGGCGTCACCTTTGTTTGTCCACCAAAACTGTGTTGTTTTTGCTCAAATGTGTTCCAAACATGTTTATATGGTTTATCGGTCATAATGGGAGCTTTGTGCGGGAAAAGCTTTCCGTGAAATTTTCGGACCAAAAGTGACCATATCTGCGTCACCTTTCTTTATCCACCAAAACTGTGTTGTTTTCGCTCAAATGTGTCCCAAACATGTTTATATGGTTTATAGGTCATAATGGGAGCTTTCTGCGCGAAAAGCTTTCCGTGAAATTTTCGGACCAAAAGTGACCATATGAGCGTCACCTTTCTTTATCCACCAAAACTGTGTTGTTTTCGCTCAAATGTGTCCCAAACATGTTTATATGGTTTATGGGTCATAATGTGAGCTGGGTGCGCGAAAAGCTTTCCGTGAAATTTTCGGACCAAAAGTGACCATATCGGCGTCACCTTTCTTTATCTACAAAAACTGTGTTGTTTTCGCTTAAATGCGTCCCAAACATGTTAATATGGTTTATAGGTCATAATGGGAGCTTTGTGCGCGATAAGCTTTCCGTGAAATTTTCGGACCAAAAGTGACCATATCGGCGTCACCTTTCTTTATCCACCAAAACTGTGTTGTTTTCGCTCAAATGTGTCCCAAACATGTTTATATGGTGTATATGTCATAATGGGAGCTTTGTGCGCGAAAAGCTTTCCGTGAAATTTTCGGACCAAAAGTGACCATATCGGCGTCACCTTTCTTTATCCACAAAAACTGTGTTGTTTTCGCTCAAATGCGTCCTAAACATGTTTATATGGCTTATAGGTCATAATGGGAGCTTTGTGCGTGAAAAGCCTTCCGTGAAATTTTCGGACCAAAAGTAACCATATCGGCGTCACCTTTCTTTATCCACAAAAACTGTGTTGTTTTCGCTCAAATGCGTCCCAAACATGTTTATATGGTTTATGGGTGATAATGGGAGCTTTGTGCGCGAAAAGCTTTATGTGAAATTTTCGGACCAAAAGTGACCATATCGGCGTCACCATTCTTTATCCACCAAAACTTTGTTTTTTTTGCTCAAATGTGTCCCAAACATGTTTATATGGTTTATAGGTCATAATGGGAGCTTTGTGCGTGAAAAGCTTTCCGTGAAATTTTCGGACCAAAAGTGACTATATCGGCGTCACCTTTCTTTATCCACAAAAACTGTGTTGTTTTCGCTCAAATGCGTCCCAAACATGTTTATATGGCTTATAGGTCATAATGGGAGCTTTGTGCGCGAAAAGCTTTCCGTGAAATTTTCGGACCAAAAGTGACCATATCGGCGTCACCTTTGTTTGTCCACCAAAACTGTGTTGTTTTTGCTCAAATGTGTTCCAAACATGTTTATATGGTTTATAGGTCATAATGGGAGCTTTGTGCACGAAAAGCTTTCCGTGAAATTTTCGGACCAAAAGTGACCATATCGGCGTCACCTTTCTTTATCCACTAAAACTGTGTTTGTTTTCGCTCAAATGTGTTCCAAAAATGTTTATATGGTTTATGGGTCATAATGAGAGCTTTGTGTGCGGAAAGCTTTCCGTAAAATTTTTGGACCAAAAGTGACTATATCGGCGTCACCTTTCTTTATCCACAAAAACTGTGTTGTTTTCGCTCAAATGCGTCCCAAACATGTTTATATGGCTTATAGGTCATAATGGGAGCTTTGTGCGCGAAAAGCTTTCCGTGAAATTTTCGGACCAAAAGTGACCATATCGGCGTCACCTTTGTTTGTCCACCAAAACTGTGTTGTTTTTGCTCAAATGTGTTCCAAACATGTTTATATGGTTTATAGGTCATAATGGGAGCTTTGTGCACGAAAAGCTTTCCGTGAAATTTTCGGACCAAAAGTGACCATATCGGCGTCACCTTTGTTTATCCACAAAAACTGTGTTGTTTTCGTTCAAATGTGTCCCAAACATGTTTATATGGTTTATAGGTCATAATGAGATCTTTGTGCGCGAAAAGTTTTCCGTGAAATTTTCGGACCAAAAGTGACCATATCGGCGTCACCTTTGTTTGTCCACCAAAACTGTGTTGTTTTTGCTCAAATGTGTTCCAAACATGTTTATATGGTTTATCGGTCATAATGGGAGCTTTGTGCGGGAAAAGCTTTCCGTGAAATTTTCGGACCAAAAGTGACCATATCTGCGTCACCTTTCTTTATCCACCAAAACTGTGTTGTTTTCGCTCAAATGTGTCCCAAACATGTTTATATGGTTTATAGGTCATAATGGGAGCTTTCTGCGCGAAAAGCTTTCCGTGAAATTTTCGGACCAAAAGTGACCATATGAGCGTCACCTTTCTTTATCCACCAAAACTGTGTTGTTTTCGCTCAAATGTGTCCCAAACATGTTTATATGGTTTATGGGTCATAATGTGAGCTGGGTGCGCGAAAAGCTTTCCGTGAAATTTTCGGACCAAAAGTGACCATATCGGCGTCACCTTTCTTTATCTACAAAAACTGTGTTGTTTTCGCTTAAATGCGTCCCAAACATGTTAATATGGTTTATAGGTCATAATGGGAGCTTTGTGCGCGATAAGCTTTCCGTGAAATTTTCGGACCAAAAGTGACCATATCGGCGTCACCTTTCTTTATCCACCAAAACTGTGTTGTTTTCGCTCAAATGTGTCCCAAACATGTTTATATGGTGTATATGTCATAATGGGAGCTTTGTGCGCGAAAAGCTTTCCGTGAAATTTTCGGACCAAAAGTGACCATATCGGCGTCACCTTTCTTTATCCACAAAAACTGTGTTGTTTTCGCTCAAATGCGTCCTAAACATGTTTATATGGCTTATAGGTCATAATGGGAGCTTTGTGCGTGAAAAGCCTTCCGTGAAATTTTCGGACCAAAAGTAACCATATCGGCGTCACCTTTCTTTATCCACAAAAACTGTGTTGTTTTCGCTCAAATGCGTCCCAAACATGTTTATATGGTTTATGGGTGATAATGGGAGCTTTGTGCGCGAAAAGCTTTATGTGAAATTTTCGGACCAAAAGTGACCATATCGGCGTCACCATTCTTTATCCACCAAAACTTTGTTTTTTTTGCTCAAATGTGTCCCAAACATGTTTATATGGTTTATAGGTCATAATGGGAGCTTTGTGCGTGAAAAGCTTTCCGTGAAATTTTCGGACCAAAAGTAACCATATCGGCGTCACCTTTGTTTGTCCACCAAAACTGTGTTGTTTTTCCTCAAATGTGTTCCAAACATGTTTATATGGTTTATCGGTCATAATGGGAGCTTTGTGCGCGAAAAGCTTTCCGTGAAATTTTCGGATCAAAAGTGACCATATCGGCGTCACCTTTCTTTATCCACCAAAACTGTGTTGTTTTAGCTCAAATGTGTCCCAAACATGTTTATATGGTTTATAGGTCATAATGGGAGCTTTGTGCGCGGAAAGCTTTCCGTGAAATTTTCGAACCAAAAGTGACCATATCGGTGTCACCTTTCTTTATCCACCAAAATTGTGTTGTTTTCCCTCAAATGTGTCCCAAACATGTTTATACGGTTTATAGCTCATAATGGGAGCTTTGTGCGCGAAAAGCTTTCCGTGAAATTTTCGGACCAAAAGTGACCATATCGGTATCACCTTTCTTTATCGACAAAAACTGTGTTGTTTTCTCTAAAATGTATCCCAAACATGTTTATATGGTTTATAGGTCATAATAGGAGCTTTGTGCGCGAAAAGCTTTCCGTGAAATTTTTGGACCAAAAGTGACCATATCGGCGTCACATTTCTTTATCCACTAAAACTGTGTTGTTTTCGCTCAAATGTGTCCCAAATATGTTTATATGGTTTATAGGTCATAATGGGCGCTTTGTGCGCGAAAACCTTTCCGTGAAATTTTCGGACCAAAAGTGACCATATCGGCGTCACCTTTCTTTATCCACTAAAACTGTGTTGTTTTTGCTCAAATGTATTCCAAACATGTTTATATGGTTTATCGGTCATAATGGGAGCTTTGTGCGGGAAAAGCTTTCCGTGAAATTTTCGGTCCAAAAGTGACCATATCTTCGTCACCTTTCTTTATCCACCAAAACTGTGTTGTTTTCGCTCAAATGTGTCCCAAACATGTTTATATGGTTTATAGGTCATAATGGGAGCTTTCTGCGCGAAAAGCTTTCCGTGAAATTTTCGGACCAAAAGTGACCATATCAGCGTCACCTTTCTTTATCCACCAAAACTGTGTTGTTTTCGCTCAAATGTGTCCCAAACATGTTTATATGGTTTATGGGTCATAATGTGAGCTTGGTGCGCGAAAAGCTTTCCGTGAAATTTTCGGACCAAAAGTGACCATATCGGCGTCACCTTTCTTTATCTACCAAAACTGTGTTGTTTTCGCTCAAATGTGTCCCAAACATGTTTATATGGTTTATAGGTCATAATGGGAGCTTTGTGCGTTAAAAGCTTTCCGTGAAATTTTCGGACCAAAAGTGACCATATCGGCGTCACCTTTCTTTATCCACAAAAACTGTGTTGTTTTCGATCATATGCGTCCCAAACATGTTTAAATGGTTTATAGGTCATAATGTGAGCTTTGTGCGGAAAAAGCTTTCCGTGAAATTTTCGGACCAAAAGTGACCATATCGGCGTCACCTTTCTTTATCCACCAAAACTGTGTTGTTTTCGCTCAAATGTGTCCCAAACATGTTTATATGGTGTATAGGTCATAATGGGAGCTTTGTGCGCGAAAAGCTTTCAGTGAAATTTTCGGACCAAAAGTGACCATATCGGCGTCACCTTTCTTTATCCACAAAAACTGTGTTGTTTTCGCTCAAATGCGTCCTAAACATGTTTATATGGCTTATAGGTCATAATGGGAGCTTTGTGCGTGAAAAGCTTTCCGTGAAATTTTCGGACCAAAAGTAACCATATCGGCGTCACCTTTCTTTATCCACAAAAACTGTGTTGTTTTCGCTCAAATGCGTCCCAAACATGTTTATATGGTTTATGGGTGATAATGGGAGCTTTGTGCGCGAAAAGCTTTATGTGAAATTTCGGACCAAAAGTGACCATATCGGCGTCACCATTCTTTATCCACCAAAACTTTGTTTTTTTGCTCAAATGTGTCCCAAACATGTTTATATGGTTTATAGGTCATAATGGGAGCTTTGTGCGTGAAAAGCTTTCCGTGAAATTTTCGGACCAAAAGTAACCATATCGGCGTCACCTTTGTTTGTCCACCAAAACTGTGTTGTTTTTCCTCAAATGTGTTCCAAACATGTTTATATGGTTTATCGGTCATAATAGGAGGTTTGTGCGCGAAAAGCTTTCCGTGAAATTTTCGGACCAAAAGTGACCATATCGGCGTCACCTTTCTTTATCCACCAAAACTGTGTTGTTTTAGCTCAAATGTGTCCCAAACATGTTTATATGGTTTATAGGTCATAATGGGAGCTTTGTGCGCGGAAAGCTTTCCGTGAAATTTTCGAACCAAAAGTGACCATATCGGTATCACCTTTCTTTATCCACCAAAATTGTGTTGTTTTCCCTCAAATGTGTCCCAAACATGTTTATACGGTTTATAGGTCATAATGGGAGCTTTGTGCGCGAAAAGCTTTCCGTGAAATTTTCGGACCAAAAGTGACCATATCGGTATCACCTTTCTTTATCGACAAAAACTGTGTTGTTTTCTCTAAAATGTATCCCAAACATGTTTATATGGTTTATTGGTCATAATAGGAGCTTTGTGCGCGAAAAGCTTTCCGTGAAATTTTTGGACCAAAAGTGACCATATCGGCGTCACATTTCTTTATCCACTAAAACTGTGTTGTTTTCGCTCAAATGTGTCCCAAATATGTATATATGGTTTATAGGTCAAAATGGGCGCTTTGTGCGCGAAAAGCTTTCCGTGAAATTTTCGGACCAAAAGTGACCATATCGGCGTCACCTTTCTTTATCCACTAAAACTGTGTTGTTTTCGCTCAAATGTGTTCCAAAAATGTTTATATGGTTTATGGGTCATAATGAGAGCTTTGTGTGCGGAAAGCTTTCCGTAAAATTTTTGGACCAAAAGTGACTATATCGGTGTCACCTTTCTTTATCCACAAAAACTGTGTTGTTTTCGCTCAAATGCGTCCCAAACATGTTTATATGGCTTATAGGTCATAATGGGAGCTTTGTGCGCGAAAAGCTTTCCGTGAAATTTTCGGACCAAATGTGACCATATCGGTGTCACCTTTCTTTATCCACTAAAACTATGTTGTTTTCGCTCAAATGTGTCCCAAACATGTATATATGGTTTATGGGTGATAATGGGAGCTTTGTGCGCGAAAAGCTTTATGTGAAATTTTTGGACCAAAAGTGACCATATCGGCGTCACCATTCTTTATCCACCAAAACTGTGTTTTTTTCGCTCAAATGTGTCCCAAACATGTTTATATGGTTTATAGGTCATAATGGGAGCTTTGTGCGCGAAAAGCTTTCCGTGAAATTTTCGGACCAAAAGTGACCATATCGGCGTCACCTTTGTTTGTCCACCAAAACTGTGTTGTTTTTGCTCAAATGTGTTCCAAACATGTTTATATGGTTTATAGGTCATAATGGGAGCTTTGTGCACGAAAAGCTTTTCGTGAAATTTTCGGACCAAAAGTGACCATATCGGCGTCACCTTTCTTTATCCACTAAAACTGTGTTGTTTTCGCTCAAATGTGTTCCAAAAATGTTTATATGGTTTATGGGTCATAATGAGAGCTTTGTGTGCGGAAAGCTTTCCGTAAAATTTTTGGGCCAAAAGTGACTATATCGGCGTCACCTTTCTTTATCCACAAAAACTGTGTTGTTTTCGCTCAAATGCGTCCCAAACATGTTTATATGGCTTATAGGTCATAATGGGAGCTTTGTGCGCGAAAAGCTTTCCGTGAAATTTTCGGACCAAAAGTGACCATATCGGTGTCACCTTTCTTTATCCACTAAAACTATGTTGTTTTCGCTCAAATGTGTCCCAAACATGTATATATGGTTTATGGGTGATAATGGGAGCTTTGTGCGCGAAAAGCTTTATGTGAAATTTTCGGACCAAAAGTGACCATATCGGCGTCACCATTCTTTATCCACCAAAACTGTGTTTTTTTCGCTCAAATGTGTCCCAAACATGTTTATATGGTTTATAGGTCATAATGGGAGCTTTGTGCGCGAAAAGCTTTCCGTGAAATTTTCGGACCAAAAGTGACCATATCGGCGTCACCTTTGTTTGTCCACCAAAACTGTGTTGTTTTTGCTCAAATGTGTTCCAAACATGTTTATATGGTTTATAGGTCATAATGGGAGCTTTGTGCACAAAAAGCTTTCCGTGAAATTTTCGGACCAAAAGTGACCATATCGGCGTCACCTTTCTTTATCCACCAAAACTGTGTTGTTTTAGCTCAAATGTGTCCCAAACATGTTTATATGGTTTATAGGTCATAATGGGAGCTTTGTGCGCGGAAAGCTTTCCGTGAAATTTTCGAACCAAAAGTGACCATATCGGTATCACCTTTCTTTATCCACCAAAATTGTGTTGTTTTCCCTCAAATGTGTCCCAAACATGTTTATACGGTTTATAGGTCATAATGGGAGCTTTGTGCGCGAAAAGCTTTCCGTGAAATTTTCGGACCAAAAGTGACCATATCGGTATCACCTTTCTTTATCGACAAAAACTGTGTTGTTTTCTCTAAAATGTATCCCAAACATGTTTATATGGTTTATTGGTCATAATAGGAGCTTTGTGCGCGAAAAGCTTTCCGTGAAATTTTTGGACCAAAAGTGACCATATCGGCGTCACATTTCTTTATCCACTAAAACTGTGTTGTTTTCGCTCAAATGTGTCCCAAATATGTATATATGGTTTATAGGTCAAAATGGGCGCTTTGTGCGCGAAAAGCTTTCCGTGAAATTTTCGGACCAAAAGTGACCATATCGGCGTCACCTTTCTTTATCCACTAAAACTGTGTTGTTTTCGCTCAAATGTGTTCCAAAAATGTTTATATGGTTTATGGGTCATAATGAGAGCTTTGTGTGCGGAAAGCTTTCCGTAAAATTTTTGGACCAAAAGTGACTATATCGGTGTCACCTTTCTTTATCCACAAAAACTGTGTTGTTTTCGCTCAAATGCGTCCCAAACATGTTTATATGGCTTATAGGTCATAATGGGAGCTTTGTGCGCGAAAAGCTTTCCGTGAAATTTTCGGACCAAATGTGACCATATCGGTGTCACCTTTCTTTATCCACTAAAACTATGTTGTTTTCGCTCAAATGTGTCCCAAACATGTATATATGGTTTATGGGTGATAATGGGAGCTTTGTGCGCGAAAAGCTTTATGTGAAATTTTTGGACCAAAAGTGACCATATCGGCGTCACCATTCTTTATCCACCAAAACTGTGTTTTTTTCGCTCAAATGTGTCCCAAACATGTTTATATGGTTTATAGGTCATAATGGGAGCTTTGTGCGCGAAAAGCTTTCCGTGAAATTTTCGGACCAAAAGTGACCATATCGGCGTCACCTTTGTTTGTCCACCAAAACTGTGTTGTTTTTGCTCAAATGTGTTCCAAACATGTTTATATGGTTTATAGGTCATAATGGGAGCTTTGTGCACGAAAAGCTTTTCGTGAAATTTTCGGACCAAAAGTGACCATATCGGCGTCACCTTTCTTTATCCACTAAAACTGTGTTGTTTTCGCTCAAATGTGTTCCAAAAATGTTTATATGGTTTATGGGTCATAATGAGAGCTTTGTGTGCGGAAAGCTTTCCGTAAAATTTTTGGGCCAAAAGTGACTATATCGGCGTCACCTTTCTTTATCCACAAAAACTGTGTTGTTTTCGCTCAAATGCGTCCCAAACATGTTTATATGGCTTATAGGTCATAATGGGAGCTTTGTGCGCGAAAAGCTTTCCGTGAAATTTTCGGACCAAAAGTGACCATATCGGTGTCACCTTTCTTTATCCACTAAAACTATGTTGTTTTCGCTCAAATGTGTCCCAAACATGTATATATGGTTTATGGGTGATAATGGGAGCTTTGTGCGCGAAAAGCTTTATGTGAAATTTTCGGACCAAAAGTGACCATATCGGCGTCACCATTCTTTATCCACCAAAACTGTGTTTTTTTCGCTCAAATGTGTCCCAAACATGTTTATATGGTTTATAGGTCATAATGGGAGCTTTGTGCACAAAAAGCTTTCCGTGAAATTTTCGGACCAAAAGTGACCATATCGGCGTCACCTTTGTTTATCCACAAAAACTGTGTTGTTTTCGTTCAAATGTGTCCCAAACATGTTTATATGGTTTATAGGTCATAATGAGATCTTTGTGCGCGAAAAGTTTTCCGTGAAATTTTCGGACCAAAAGTGACCATATCGGCGTCACGTTTGTTTGTCCACCAAAACTGTGTTGTTTTTGCTCAAATGTGTTCCAAACATGTTTATATGGTTTATCGGTCATAATGGGAGCTTTGTGCGGGAAAAGCTTTTCGTGAAATTTTCGGACCAAAAGTGACCATATCTGCGTCACCTTTCTTTATCCACCAAAAATGTGTTGTTTTCGCTCAAATGTGTCCCAAACATGTTTATATGGTTTATGGGTCATAATGGGAGCTTGGTGCGCGAAAAGCTTTCCGTGAAATTTTCGGACCAAAAGTGTCCATATCGGCGTCACCTTTCTTTATCTACAAAAACTGTGTCGTTTTCGCTCAAATGCGCCCCAAACAGGTTCATATGGTTTATAGGTCATAATGGGAGCTTTATGCGCGAAAAGCTTTCATTGAAATTTTCGGACCAAAAGTGACCATATCGGCGTCACCTTTGCTTATCCAGCAAAACTGTGTTGTTTTCACTCAAATGTGTCCCAAACATGTTTATATGGTTTATAGTTCATAATAGGAGCTTTGTGCGCGAAAAGCTTTCCGTGAAATTTTCGGACCAAAAGTGACCATATCGGCGTCACCTTTCTTTATCCACCAAAACTGTGTCGTTTTCGCTCAAATGTATCCCAAACATGTTTATATAGTTTATACGTCATAATGGGAGCTTTCCTCGCGAAAAGCTTTCCGTGAAATTTTCGGACCAAAAGTGACCATATCAGCGTCACCTTTCTTTATCCACAAAAACTGTGTTGTTTTTGCTCAAATGTGTCCCAAACATGTTTATATGGTTTATGGGTCATAATGGGAGCTTTGTGCGCGAAAATCTTTCCGTGAAATTTTCGGAACAAAAGTGACCATATCGGCGTCACCTTTCTTTATCCACCAAAACTGTGTTGTTTTCGCTCAAATGTGTCCCAAACATGTTTATATGGTTTATGAGTCATAATGAGAGCTTTGTGTGCGGAAAGCTTTCCGTGAAATTTTCGGAACAAAAGTGGCCATATCGGCGTCATCTTTCTTTATCCACCAAAATGTGTTGTTTTCGCTCAAATGTGTCCCAAACATTTTTATATGGTTTATAGGTCATAATTGGTGCTTTGTGCACGAAAAGCTTTCCGTGAAATTTTCGGACCAAAAGTGACCATATCGGCGTCACCTTTGTTTATCCACAAAAACTGTGTTGTTTTTGCTCAAATGTGTCACAAATATGTTTATATGGTTTATGGGTCATAATGGGAGCTTTGTGCGCTAAAAGCTTTCCGTGAAATTTTCGGACCAAAAGTGACCATATCGGCGTCACCTTTCTTTATCCTCCAAAACTCTGTTTTTTTCGCTCAAATGTGTCCCAAACATGGGTTTATATGGTTTATAGGTCATAATGGGAGCTTTGTGCGCGAAAATCTTTCCGTGAAATTTTCGGACAAAAAGTGACCATATCGGCGTCACCTTTGTTTGTCCACCAAAACTGTGTTGTTTTTGCTCAAATGTGTTCCAAACATGTTTATATGGTTTATCGGTTATAATGGGAGCTTTGTGCGCGAAAAGCTTTCCGTGAAATTTTCGGACCAAAAGTGACCATATCGGCGTCACCTTTGTGTTATCCACAAAAACTGTGTTGTTTTCGTTCAAATGTGTCCCAAACATGTTTATATGGTTTATAGGTCATAATGAGATCTTTGTGCGCGAAAAGTTTTCCGTGAAATTTTCGGACCAAAAGTGACCATATTGGCGTCACCTTTGTTTGTCCACCAAAACTGTGTTGTTTTTGCTCAAATGTGTTCCAAACATGTTTATATGGTTTATCGGTCATAATGGGAGCTTTGTGCGCGAAAAGCTTTCCGTGAAATTTTTGGACCAAAAGTGACCATATCGGCGTAACCTTTCTTTATCTACAAAAACTGTGTTGTTTTCGCTCAAATGCGTCCCAAACAGGTTCATATGGTTTATAGGTCATAATGGGAGCTTTATGCGCGAAAAGCTTTCCGTGAAATTTTCGGACCAAAAGTGACCATATCGGCGTCACCTTTCTTTATCCACCAAAACTGTGTCGTTTTCGCTCAAATGTGTCCCAAACATGTTTATATGGTTTATAGGTCATAATGGGAGCTTTCTGCGCGAAAAGCTTTCCGTGAAATTTTCGGACCAAAAGTGACCATATCAGCGTCACCTTTCTTTATCCACCAAAACTGTGTTGTTTTCGCTCAAATGTGTCCCATACATGTTTATATGGTTTATGGGTCATAATGGGAGCTTTGTGCGCGAAAAGCTTTCCGTGAAATTTTCGGACCAAAAGTGACCATATCGGCGTCACCTTTCTTTATCTACAAAAACTGTGTTGTTTTCGCTCAAATGCGTCCCAAACAGGTTCATATGGTTTATAGGTCATAATGGGAGCTTTATGCGCGAAAAGCTTTCCTTGAAATTTTCGGACCAAAAGTGACCATATCGGCGTCACCTTTGCTTATCCAGCAAAACTGTGTTGTTTTCACTCAAATGTGTCCCAAACATGTTTATATGGTTTATAGTTCATAATAGGAGCTTTGGGCGCGAAAAGCTTTCCGTGAAATTTTCGGACCAAAAGTGACCATATCGGCGTCACCTTTCTTTATCCACCAAAACTGTGTCCTTTTCGCTCAAATGTGTCCCAAACATGTTTATATGGTTTATACGTCATAATGAGAGCTTTCTGCGCGAAAAGCTTTCCGTGAAATTTTCGGACCAAAAGTGACCATATCAGCGTCACCTTTCTTTATCCACCAAAACTGTGTTGTTTTTGCTCAAATGTGTCACAAACATGTTTATATGGTTTATGGGTCATAATGGGAGCTTTGTGCGCTAAAAGCTTTCCGTAAAATTTTCGGACCAAAAGTGACCATATCGGCGTCACCTTTCTTTATCCTCCAAAACTCTGTTTTTTTCGCTCAAATGTGTCCCAAACATGTTTATATGGTTTATAGGTCATAATGGGAGCTTTGTGCGCGAAAAGCTTTCCGTAAAATTTTCGGACCAAAAGTGACCATATCCACGTCACATTTGTTTATCCATAAAAACTGTGTTGTTTTCGCTCAAATGTGTCCCAAACATGTTTATTTGGTTTATAGGTCATAATGAGAGCTTTGTGCGCGAAAAGCTTTCCGTGAAATTTTCGGACCAAAAGTGACCATATCAGCGTCACCTTTGTTTATCCACCAAAACTATGTTGTTTTTGCTCAAATGTGTCGCAAACATGTTTATATGGTTTATCGGTCATAATGGGAGCTTTGTGCGCGAAATGCTTTTCGTGAAATTTTCGGACCAAAAGTGACCATATCGGCGTCACCTTTCTTTATCCACAAAAACTGTGGTTTTTTCGCTCAAATGTGTCCCAAACATGTTTATATGGTTTATAGGTCATAATGGGAGCTTTGTGCGCGAAAATCTTTCCGTGAAATTTTCGGACAAAAAGTGACCATATCGGCGTCACCTTTGTTTGTCCACCAAAACTGTGTTGTTTTTGCTCAAATGTGTTTCAAATATGTTTATATGGTTTATCGGTTATAATGGGAGCTTTGTGCGCGAAAAGCTTTCCGTGAAATTTTCGGACCAAAAGTGACCATATCGGCGTCACCTTTGTGTTATCCAGAAAAACTGTGTTGTTTTCGTTCAAATGTGTCCCAAACATGTTTATATGGTTTATAGGTCATAATGAGATCTTTGTGCGCGAAAAGTTTTCCGTGAAATTTTCGGACCAAAAGTGACCATATTGGCGTCACCTTTGTTTGTCCACCAAAACTGTGTTGTTTTTGCTCAAATGTGTTCCAAACATGTTTATATGGTTTATCGGTCATAATGGGAGCTTTGTGCGCGAAAAGCTTTCCGTGAAATTTTCGGACCAAAAGTGACCATATCGGCGTAACCTTTCTTTATCTACAAAAACTGTGTTGTTTTCGCTCAAATGCGTCCCAAACAGGTTCATATGGTTTATAGGTCATAATGGGAGCTTTATGCGCGAAAAGCTTTCCGTGAAATTTTCGGACCAAAAGTGACCATATCGGCGTCACCTTTCTTTATCCACCAAAACTGTGTCGTTTTCGCTCAAATGTGTCCCAAACATGTTTATATGGTTTATAGGTCATAATGGGAGCTTTCTGCGCGAAAAGCTTTCCGTGAAATTTTCGGACCAAAAGTGACCATATCAGCGTCACCTTTCTTTATCCACCAAAACTGTGTTGTTTTCGCTCAAATGTGTCCCAAACATGTTTATATGGTTTATGGGTCATAATGGGAGCTTTGTGCGCGAAAAGCTTTCCGTGAAATTTTCGGACCAAAAGTGACCATATCGGCGTCACCTTTCTTTATCTACAAAAACTGTGTTGTTTTCGCTCAAATGCGTCCCAAACAGGTTCATATGGTTTATAGGTCATAATGGGAGCTTTATGCGCGAAAAGCTTTCCTTGAAATTTTCGGACCAAAAGTGACCATATCGGCGTCACCTTTGCTTATCCAGCAAAACTGTGTTGTTTTCACTCAAATGTGTCCCAAACATGTTTATATGGTTTATAGTTCATAATAGGAGCTTTGTGCGCGAAAAGCTTTCCGTGAAATTTTCGGACCAAAAGTGACCATATCGGCGTCACCTTTCTTTATCCACCAAAACTGTGTCCTTTTCGCTCAAATGTGTCCCAAACATGTTTATATGGTTTATACGTCATAATGAGAGCTTTCTGCGCGAAAAGCTTTCCGTGAAATTTTCGGACCAAAAGTGACCATATCAGCGTCACCTTTCTTTATCCACCAAAACTGTGTTGTTTTTGCTCAAATGTGTCACAAACATGTTTATATGGTTTATGGGTCATAATGGGAGCTTTGTGCGCTAAAAGCTTTCCGTAAAATTTTCGGACCAAAAGTGACCATATCGGCGTCACCTTTCTTTATCCTCCAAAACTCTGTTTTTTTCGCTCAAATGTGTCCCAAACATGTTTATATGGTTTATAGGTCATAATGGGAGCTTTGTGCGCGAAAAGCTTTCCGTAAAATTTTCGGACCAAAAGTGACCATATCCACGTCACATTTGTTTATCCATAAAAACTGTGTTGTTTTCGCTCAAATGTGTCCCAAACATGTTTATTTGGTTTATAGGTCATAATGAGAGCTTTGTGCGCGAAAAGCTTTCCGTGAAATTTTCGGACCAAAAGTGACCATATCAGCGTCACCTTTGTTTATCCACCAAAACTATGTTGTTTTTGCTCAAATGTGTCGCAAACATGTTTATATGGTTTATCGGTCATAATGGGAGCTTTGTGCGCGAAATGCTTTTCGTGAAATTTTCGGACCAAAAGTGACCATATCGGCGTCACCTTTCTTTATCCACAAAAACTGTGGTTTTTTCGCTCAAATGTGTCCCAAACATGTTTATATGGTTTATAGGTCATAATGGGAGCTTTGTGCGCGAAAATCTTTCCGTGAAATTTTCGGACAAAAAGTGACCATATCGGCGTCACCTTTGTTTGTCCACCAAAACTGTGTTGTTTTTGCTCAAATGTGTTTCAAATATGTTTATATGGTTTATCGGTTATAATGGGAGCTTTGTGCGCGAAAAGCTTTCCGTGAAATTTTCGGACCAAAAGTGACAATATCGGCGTCACCTTTGTGTTATCCAGAAAAACTGTGTTGTTTTCGTTCAAATGTGTCCCAAACATGTTTATATGGTTTATAGGTCATAATGAGATCTTTGTGCGCGAAAAGTTTTCCGTGAAATTTTCGGACCAAAAGTGACCATATTGGCGTCACCTTTGTTTGTCCACCAAAACTGTGTTGTTTTTGCTCAAATGTGTTCCAAACATGTTTATATGGTTTATCGGTCATAATGGGAGCTTTGTGCGCGAAAAGCTTTCCGTGAAATTTTCGGACCAAAAGTGACCATATCGGCGTAACCTTTCTTTATCTACAAAAACTGTGTTGTTTTCGCTCAAATGCGTCCCAAACAGGTTCATATGGTTTATAGGTCATAATGGGAGCTTTATGCGCGAAAAGCTTTCCGTGAAATTTTCGGACCAAAAGTGACCATATCGGCGTCACCTTTCTTTATCCACCAAAACTGTGTCGTTTTCGCTCAAATGTGTCCCAAACATGTTTATATGGTTTATAGGTCATAATGGGAGCTTTCTGCGCGAAAAGCTTTCCGTGAAATTTTCGGACCAAAAGTGACCATATCAGCGTCACCTTTCTTTATCCACCAAAACTGTGTTGTTTTCGCTCAAATGTGTCCCAAACATGTTTATATGGTTTATGGGTCATAATGGGAGCTTTGTGCGCGAAAAGCTTTCCGTGAAATTTTCGGACCAAAAGTGACCATATCGGCGTCACCTTTCTTTATCTACAAAAACTGTGTTGTTTTCGCTCAAATGCGTCCCAAACAGGTTCATATGGTTTATAGGTCATAATGGGAGCTTTATGCGCGAAAAGCTTTCCTTGAAATTTTCGGACCAAAAGTGACCATATCGGCGTCACCTTTGCTTATCCAGCAAAACTGTGTTGTTTTCACTCAAATGTGTCCCAAACATGTTTATATGGTTTATAGTTCATAATAGGAGCTTTGTGCGCGAAAAGCTTTCCGTGAAATTTTCGGACCAAAAGTGACCATATCGGCGTCACCTTTCTTTATCCACCAAAACTGTGTCCTTTTCGCTCAAATGTGTCCCAAACATGTTTATATGGTTTATACGTCATAATGAGAGCTTTCTGCGCGAAAAGCTTTCCGTGAAATTTTCGGACCAAAAGTGACCATATCAGCGTCACCTTTCTTTATCCACCAAAACTGTGTTGTTTTTGCTCAAATATGTCCCAAACATGTTTATATGGTTTATGGGTCATAATGGGAGCTTTGTGCGCGAAAATCTTTCCGTGAAATTTTCGGAATAAAAGTGACCATATCGGCGTCAACTTTGTTTATCCACAAAAATTGTGTTGTTTTTGCTCAAATGTGTCCCAAACATGTTTATATGGTTTATTGGTCATAATGGGAGCTTTGTGCGCGAAAAGCTTTTCGTGAAATTTTCGGACCAATAGTGACCATATCGGCGTCAACTTTGTTTATCCACAAAAATTGTGTTGTTTTCGCTCAAATGTGTCCCAAACATGTTTATATGGTTTATAGGTCATAATGGGTGCTTTGTGCACGAAAAGCTTTCCGTGAAATTTTCGGACTAAAAGTGACCATATCGGCGTCAACTTTGTTTATCCACAAAAATTGTGTTGTTTTTGCTCAAATGTGTCCCAAACATGTTTATATGGTTTATTGGTCATAATGGGAGCTTTGTGCGCGAAAAGCTTTTCGTGAAATTTTCGGACCAATAGTGACCATATCGGCGTCACCTTTCTTTATCCACAAAAACTGTGTTGTTTTCGCTCAAATGTTTCCCAAACATGTTTATATGGTGTATAGGTCATAATGTGAGCTTTGTGCGCTAGAAGCTTTCCGTGAAATTTTCGGACCAAAAGTGACCATATCGGCGTCACCTTTCTTTATCCAGCAAAACTCTGTTTTTTTCGCTCAAATGTGTCCCAAACATGTTTATATGGTTTATAGGTCATAATATGAGCTTTGTGCGCGAAAAGCTTTCCGTAAAATTTTCGGACCAAAAGTGACCATATCGACGTCACATTTGTTTATCCATAAAAACTGTGTTGTTTTCGCTCAAATGTGTCCCAAACATGTTTATTTGGTTTATAGGTCATAATGAGAGCTTTGTGCGCGAAAAGCTTTCCGTGAAATTTTCGGACCAAAAGTGACCATATCGGCGTCACCTTTGTTTATCCACCAAAACTATGTTGTTTTTGCTCAAATGTGTCGCAAACATGTTTATATGGTTTATCGGTCATAATGGGAGCTTTGTGCGCGAAAAGCTTTTCGTGAAATTTTCGGACCAAAAGTGACCATATCGGCGTCACCTTTCTTTATCCACAAAAACTGTGGTTTTTTCGCTCAAATGTGTCCCAAACATGTTTATATGGTGTATAGGTCATAATGGGAGCTTTGTTCGCGAAAAGCTTTCCGTGAAATTTTCGGACCAAAAGTGACCATATCGGTGTCACCTTTCTTTATCCTCCAAAACTATGTTGTTTTCGCTCAAATGTGATCCAAACATGTTTATATGGTTTATGGGGTGATAATAATGGGAGCTTTGTGCGCGAAAAGCTTTCTGTGAAATTTTCGGACCAAAAGTGACCATATCGGCGTCACCTTTCTTTATCCACCAAAACTGTGTTTATTTCGCTCAAATGTGTCCGAAACATGTTTATATGGTTTATAGGTCATAATGGGAGCTTTGTGCACGAAAAGCTTTCCGTAAAATTTTCGGACCAAAAGTGACCATATCGACGTCACCTTTGTTTATCCACAAAAACTGTGTTGTTTTCGTTCAAATGTGTCCCAAACATGTTTATATGGTTTATGGGTGATAATGGGAGCTTTGTGCGCGAAAAGCTTTCTGTGAAATTTTCGGACCAAAAGTGACCATATCGGCGTCACCTTTGCTTATCCAGCAAAACTGTGTTGTTTTCACTCAAATGTGTCCCAAACATGTTTATATGGTTTATAGTTCATAATAGGAGCTTTGTGCGCGAAAAGCTTTCCGTGAAATTTTCGGACCAAAAGTGACCATATCGGCGTCACCTTTCTTTATCCACCAAAACTGTGTCGTTTTCGCTCAAATGTGTCCCAAACATGTTTATATAGTTTATACGTCATAATGGGAGCTTTCCTCGCGAAAAGCTTTCCGTGAAATTTTCGGACCAAAAGTAACCATATAAGCGTCACCTTTCTTTATCCACCAAAACTGTGTTGTTTTTGCTCAAATGTGTCCCAAACATGTTTATATGGTTTATGGGTCATAATTGGAGCTTTGTGCGCGAAAATCTTTCCGTGAAATATTCGGAACAAAAGTGACCATATCGGCGTCACCTTTCTTTATCCACCAAAACTGTGTTGTTTTCGCTCAAATGTGTCCCAAACATGTTTATATGGTTTATGAGTCATAATGAGAGCTTTGTGTGCGGAAAGCTTTCCGTGAAATTTTCGGAACAAAAGTGACCATATCGGCGTCATCTTTCTTTATCCACCAAAATGTGTTGTTTTCGCTCAAATGTGTCCCAAACATGTTTATATGGTTTATAGGTCATAATGGGTGCTTTGTGCACGAAAAGCTTTCCGTGAAATTTTCGGACCAAAAGTGACCATATCGGCGTCACCTTTGTTTATCCACAAAAACTGTGTTGTTTTTGCTCAAATGTGTCACAAACATGTTTATATGGTTTATGGGTCATAATGGGAGCTTTGTGCGCTAAAAGCTTTCCGTGAAATTTTCGGACCAAAAGTGACCATATCGGCGTCACCTTTCTTTATCCTCCAAAACTCTGTTTTTTTCGCTCAAATGTGTCCCAAACATGTTTATATGGTTTATAGGTCATAATGGGAGCTTTGTGCGCGAAAAGCTTTCCGTAAAATTTTCGGACCAAAAGTGACCATATCGACGTCACATTTGTTTATCCATAAAAACTGTGTTGTTTTCGCTCAAATGTGTCCCAAACATGTTTATTTGGTTTATAGGTCATAATGAGAGCTTTGTGCGCGAAAAGCTTTCCGTGAAATTTTCGGACCAAAAGTGACCATATCAGCGTCACCTTTGTTTATCCACCAAAACTATGTTGTTTTTGCTCAAATGTGTCGCAAACATGTTTATATGGTTTATCGGTCATAATGGGAGCTTTGTGCGCGAAATGCTTTTCGTGAAATTTTCGGACCAAAAGTGACCATATCGGCGTCACCTTTCTTTATCCACAAAAACTGTGGTTTTTTCGCTCAAATGTGTCCCAAACATGTTTATATGGTTTATAGGTCATAATGGGAGCTTTGTGCGCGAAAATCTTTCCGTGAAATTTTCGGACAAAAAGTGACCATATCGGCGTCACCTTTGTTTGTCCACCAAAACTGTGTTGTTTTTGCTCAAATGTGTTCCAAACATGTTTATATGGTTTATCGGTTATAATGGGAGCTTTGTGCGCGAAAAGCTTTCCGTGAAATTTTCGGACGAAAAGTGACCATATCGGCGTCACCTTTGTGTTATCCACAAAAACTGTGTTGTTTTCGTTCAAATGTGACCCAAACATGTTTATATGGTTTATAGGTCATAATGAGATCTTTGTGCGCGAAAAGTTTTCCGTGAAATTTTCGGACCAAAAGTGACCATATTGGCGTCACCTTTGTTTGTCCACCAAAACTGTGTTCTTTTTGCTCAAATGTGTTCCAAACATGTTTATATGGTTTATCGGTCATAATGGGAGCTTTGTGCGCGAAAAGCTTTCCGTGAAATTTTCGGACCAAAAGTGACCATATCGGCGTAACCTTTCTTTATCTACAAAAACTGTGTTGTTTTCGCTCAAATGCGTCCCAAACAGGTTCATATGGTTTATAGGTCATAATGGGAGCTTTATGCGCGAAAAGCTTTCCGTGAAATTTTCGGACCAAAAGTGACCATATCGGCGTCACCTTTCTTTATCCACCAAAACTGTGTCGTTTTCGCTCAAATGTGTCCCAAACATGTTTATATGGTTTATAGGTCATAATGGGAGCTTTCTGCGCGAAAAGCTTTCCGTGAAATTTTCGGACCAAAAGTGACCATATCAGCGTCACCTTTCTTTATCCACCAAAACTGTGTTGTTTTCGCTCAAATGTGTCCCAAACATGTTTATATGGTTTATGGGTCATAATGGGAGCTTTGTGCGCGAAAAGCTTTCCGTGAAATTTTCGGACCAAAAGTGACCATATCGGCGTCACCTTTCTTTATCTACAAAAACTGTGTTGTTTTCGCTCAAATGCGTCCCAAACAGGTTCATATGGTTTATAGGTCATAATGGGAGCTTTATGCGCGAAAAGCTTTCCTTGAAATTTTCGGACCAAAAGTGACCATATCGGCGTCACCTTTGCTTATCCAGCAAAACTGTGTTGTTTTCACTCAAATGTGTCCCAAACATGTTTATATGGTTTATAGTTCATAATAGGAGCTTTGTGCGCGAAAAGCTTTCCGTGAAATTTTCGGACCAAAAGTGACCATATCGGCGTCACCTTTCTTTATCCACCAAAACTGTGTCCTTTTCGCTCAAATGTGTCCCAAACATGTTTATATGGTTTATGGGTCATAATCGGAGCTTTCTGCGCGAAAAGCTTTCCGTGAAATTTTCGGAATAAAAGTGACCATATCGGCGTCACCTTTCTTTATCCACCAAAATGTGTTGTTTTCGCTCAAATGTGTCCCAAACATGTTTATATGGTTTATAGGTCATAATGGGTGCTTTGTGCACGAAAAGCTTTCCGTGAAATTTTCGGACCAAAAGTGACCATATCGGCGTCAACTTTGTTTATCCACAAAAACTGTGTTGTTTTTGCTCAAATGTGTCCCAAACATGTTTATATGGTTTATTGGTCATAATGGGAGCTTTGTGCGCGAAAAACTTTTCGTGAAATTTTCGGACCAATAGTGACCATATCGGCGTCACCTTTCTTTATCCACAAAAACTGTGTTGTTTTCGCTCAAATGTTTCCCAAACATGTTTATATGGTGTATAGGTCATAATGTGAGCTTTGTGCGCTAAAAGCTTTCCGTGAAATTTTCGGACCAAAAGTGACCATATCGGCGTCACCTTTCTTTATCCAGCAAAACTCTGTTTTTTTCGCTCAAATGTGTCCCAAACATGTTTATATGGTTTATAGGTCATAATATGAGCTTTGTGCGCGAAAAGCTTTCCGTAAAATTTTCGGACCAAAAGTGACCATATCGACGTCACATTTGATTATCCATAAAAACTGTGTTGTTTTCGCTCAAATGTGTCCCAAACATGTTGATTTTGTTTATAGGTCATAATGAGAGCTTTGTGCGCGAAAAGCTTTCCGTGAAATTTTCGGACCAAAAGTGACCATATCGGCGTCACCTTTGTTTATCCACCAAAACTATGTTGTTTTTGCTCAAATGTGTCGCAAACATGTTTATATGGTTTATCGGTCATAATGTGAGCTTTGTGCGCGAAAAGCTTTTCGTGAAATTTTTGGACCAAAAGTGACCATATCGGCGTCACCTTTCTTTATCCACAAAAACTGTGGTTTTTTCGCTCAAATGTGTCCCAAACATGTTTATATGGTGTATAGGTCATAATGGGAGCTTTGTTCGCGAAAAGCTTTCCGTGAAATTTCCGGACCAAAAGTGACCATATCGGTGTCACCTTTCTTTATCCTCCAAAACTATGTTGTTTTCGCTCAAATGTGTTCCAAACATGTTTATATGGTTTATGGGTGATAATAATGGGAGCTTTGTGCGCGAAAAGCTTTCTGTGAAATTTTCGGACCAAAAGTGACCATATCGGCGTCATCTTTCTTTATCCACCAAAACTGTGTTTATTTCGCTCAAATGTGTCCGAAACATGTTTATATGGTTTATAGGTCATAATGGGAGCTTTGTGCGCGAAAAGCTTTCCGTAAATTTTTCGGACCAAAAGTGACCACATCGACGTCACCTTTGTTTATCCACAAAAACTGTGTTGTTTTCGTTCAAATGTGTCCCAAACATGTTTATATGGTTTATGGGTGATAATGGGAGCTTTGTGCGCGAAAAGCTTTCTGTGAAATTTTCGGACCAAAAGTGACCATATCGGCGTCACCTTTCTTTATCCACAAAAACTCTGGTTTTTTTGCTCAAATGTGTTCCAAACATGTTTATATGGTTTATCGGTCTTAATGTGAGCTTTGTGCGCGAAAGCTTTCCGTGAAATTTTCGGACCAAAAGTGACCATATCGGCGTCAACTTTCTTTATCTAAAAAAACTGTGTTGTTTTCGCTCAAATGCGTCCCAAACAGGTTCATATGGTTTATAGGTCATAATGGGAGCTTTATCCGCGAAAAGCTTTCCTTGAAATTTTCGGACCAAAAGTGACCATATCGGCGTCACCTTTGCTTATCCACCAAAATTGTGTTGTTTTCACTCAAATGTGTCCCAAAAATGTTTATATGGTTTATAGTTCATAATAGGAGCTTTGTGCGCGAAAAGCTTTCCGTGAAATTTTCGGACCAAAAGTGACCATATCGGCGTCACCTTTCTTTATCCACCAAAACTGTGTCGTTTTCGCTCAAATGTGTCCCAAACATGTTTATATGGTTTATAGGTCATAATGGGAGCTTTCTGCGCGAAAAGCTTTCCGTGAAATTTTCGGACCAAAAGTGACCATATCGGCGTCACCTTTCTTTATCCACCAAAACTATGTCGTTTTCGTTCAAATGTGTCCCAAATATGTTTATATGGTTTATAGGTCATAATGGGAGCTTTCTGCGCGAAAAGCTTTCCGTGAAATTTTCGGACCAAAAGTGACCATATCAGCGTCACCTTTCTTTATCCACCAAAACTGTGTTGTTTTCGCTCAAATGTGTCACAAACATGTTTATATGGTTTATGGGTCATAATGGGAGCTTTGTGCGCGAAAAGCTTTCCGTGAAATTTTCGGACCAAAAGTGACAATATCGGCCTCACCTTTCTTTATCCACCAAAACTGTGTTGTTTTCGCTCAAATGTGTCCCAAACATGTTTATATGGTTTATGAGTAATAATGAGAGCTTTGTGTGCGGAAAGCTTTCCGTGAAATTTTTGGAACAAAAGTGACCATATCAGCGTCACCTTTCTTTATACACCAAAACTGTGTTGTTTTCGCTCAAATGTGTCCCAAACATGTTTATATGGTTTATAGGTCATAATAGACGCTTTGTGCACGAAGAGCTTTCCGTGAAATTTTCGGACCAAAAGATACCATGTCGGCGTCACCTTTCTTTACCCACAAAGAGTGTGTTATTTTCGCTCAAATGTGTCCCAAACATGTTTATATGGTTTATGGGTCATAATGGGAGCTTTGTGCGCGAACAACTTTCCATGAAATTTTCGGACCAAAAGTGACCATATTAGCGTCACCTTTCTTTATCCACCAAAACTATGTTGTTTTCGCTCAAATGTGTCACAAACATGTTTATATGGTTTATAGGTCATAATGGGCGCTTTGTGCGCGAAAAGCTTTCCGTGAAATTTTCGGACCAAAAGTGACCATATCGGCGTCACCTTTCTTTATCCACAAAAAATCTGGTTTTTTTGCTCAAATGTGTTCCAAACATGTTTATATGGTTTATCGGTCTTAATGGGAGCTTTGTGCGCGAAAGCTTTCCGTGAAATTTTCGGACCAAAAGTGACCATATCGGCGTCACCTTTCTTTATCCACCAAAACTGTGTTGTTTTCGCTCAAATGTGTCCCAAACATGTTTATATGGTTTATGGGTCATAATGGGAGCTTTGTGCGCGAAAAGCTTTCCGTGAAATTTTCGGAACAAAAGTGATCATATCGGCATCACCTTTCTTTATCCACAAAAACTGTGTTGTTTTCGCTCAAATGCGTCCCAAACATGTTTATATGGCTTATAGGTCATAATGGGAGCTTTGTGCGCGAAAAGCTTTCCGTGAAATTTTCGGACCAAAAGTGACCATATCGGTGTCACCATTTCTTTATCCACTAAAACTATGTTGTTTTCGCTCAAATGTGTCCCAAACATGTATATATGGTTTATGGGTGATAATGGGAGCTTTGTGCGCGAAAAGCTTTATGTGAAATTTTCGGACCAAAAGTGACCATATCGGCGTCACCATTCTTTATCCACCAAAACTGTGTTTTTTTCGCTCAAATGTTTTCCAAACATGTTTATATGGTTTATAGGTCATAATGGGAGCTTTGTGCGCGAAAAGCTTTCCGTGAAATTTTCGGACCAAAAGTGACCATATCGGCGTCACCTTTGTTTGTCCACCAAAACTGTGTTGTTTTTGCTCAAATGTGTTCCAAACATGTTTATATGGTTTATAGGTCATAATGGGTGCTTTGTGCACGAAAAGCTTTCCGTGAAATTTTCGGACCAAAAGTGACCATATCGGCGTCACCTTTGTTTATCCACAAAAACTGTGTTGTTTTCGTTCAAATGTGTCCCAAACATGTTTATATGGTTTATAGGTCATAATGAGATCTTTGTGCGCGAAAAGTTTTCCGTGAAATTTTCGGACCAAAAGTGACCATATCGGCGTCACGTTTGTTTGTCCACCAAAACTGTGTTGTTTTTGCTCAAATGTGTTCCAAACATGTTTATATGGTTTATCGGTCATAATGGGAGCTTTGTGCGGGAAAAGCTTTCCGTGAAATTTTCGGACCAAAAGTGACCATATCTGCGTCACCTTTCTTTATCCACCAAAAATGTGTTGTTTTCGCTCAAATGTGTCCCAAACATGTTTATATGGTTTATAGGTCATAATGGGAGCTTTGTGCGCGAAAAGCTTTCCGTGAAATTTTCGGACCAAAAGTGACCATATCGGCGTAACCTTTCTTTATCTACAAAAACTGTGTTGTTTTCGCTCTAATGCGTCCCAAACAGGTTCATATGGTTTATAGATCATAATGGGAGCTTTATGCGCGAAAAGCTTTCCGTGAAATTTTCGGACCAAAAGTGACCATATCGGCGTCACCTTTCTTTATCCACCAAAACTGTGTCGTTTTCGCTCAAATGTGTCCCAAACATGTTTATATGGTTTATAGGTCATAATGGGAGCTTTCTGCGTGAAAAGCTTTCCGTGAAATTTTCGGACCAAAAGTGACCATATCAGTGTCACCTTTCTTTATCCACCAAAACTGTGTTGTTTTCGCTCAAATGTGTCCCAAACATGTTTATATGGTTTATGGGTCATAATGAGAGCTTGGTGCGCGAAAAGCTTTCCGTGAAATTTTCGGACCAAAAGTGACCATATCGGCGTCACCTTTCTTTATCTACAAAAACTGTGTCGTTTTCGCTCAAATGCGTCCCAAACAGGTTCATATGGTTTATAGGTCATAATGGGAGCTTTATCCGCGAAAAGCTTTCCTTGAAATTTTCGGACCAAAAGTGACCATATCGGCGTCACCTTTGCTTATCCACCAAAACTGTGTTGTTTTCACTCAAATGTGTCCCAAAAATGTTTATATGGTTTATAGTTCATAATAGGAGCTTTGTGCGCGAAAAGCTTTCTGTGAAATTTTCGGACCAAAAGTGACCATATCGGCGTCACCTTTCTTTATCCACCAAAACTGTGTCGTTTTCGCTCAAATGTGTCCCAAACATGTTTATATGGTTTATAGGTCATAATGGGAGCTTTCTGCGCGAAAAGCTTTCCGTGAAATTTTCGGACCAAAAGTGACCATATCGGCGTCACCTTTCTTTATCCACCAAAACTATGTCGTTTTCGTTCAAATGTGTCCCAAACATGTTTATATGGTTTATAGGTCATAATGGGAGCTTTCTGCGCGAAAAGCTTTACGTGAAATTTTCGGACCAAAAGTGACCATATCAGCGTCACCTTTCTTTATCCACCAAAACTGTGTTGTTTTCGCTCAAATGTGTCACAAACATGTTTATATGGTTTATGGGTCATAATGGGAGCTTTGTGCGCGAAAAGCTTTCCGTGAAATTTTCGGACCAAAAGTTACAATATCGGCGTCACCTTTCTTTATCCACCAAAACTGTGTTGTTTTCGCTCAAATGTGTCCCAAACATGTTTATATGGTTTATGAGTAATAATGAGAGCTTTCTGTGCGGAAAGCTTTCCGTGAAATTTTTGGAACAAAAGTGACCATATCAGCGTCACCTTTCTTTATACACCAAAACTGTGTTGTTTTCGCTCAAATGTGTCCCAAACATGTTTATATGGTTTATAGGTCATAATGGACGCTTTGTGCACGAAGAGCTTTCCGTGAAATTTTCGGACCAAAAGATACCATGTCGGCGTCACCTTTCTTTACCCACAAAGAGTGTGTTATTTTCGCTCAAATGTGTCCCAAACATGTTTATATGGTTTATGGGTCATAATGGGAGCTTTGTGCGCGAACAGCTTTCCGTGAAATTTTCGGACCAAAAGTGACCATATTAGCGTCACCTTTCTTTATCCACCAAAACTATGTTGTTTTCGCTCAAATGTGTCACAAACATGTTTATATGGTTTATAGGTCATAATGGGCGCTTTGTGCGCGAAAAGCTTTCCGTGAAATTTTCGGACCAAAAGTGACCATATCGGCGTCACCTTTCTTTATCCACAAAAAATCTGGTTTTTTTGCTCAAATGTGTTCCAAACATGTTTATATGGTTTATCGGTCTTAATGGGAGCTTTGTGCGCGAAAGCTTTCCGTGAAATTTTCGGACCAAAAGTGACCATATCGGCGTCACCTTTCTTTATCCACCAAAACTGTGTTGTTTTCGCTCAAATGTGTCCCAAACATGTTTATATGGTTTATGGGTCATAATGGGAGCTTTGTGCGCGAAAAGCTTTCCGTGAAATTTTCGGAACAAAAGTGACCATATCGGCATCACCTTTCTTTATCCACAAAAACTGTGTGGTTTTCGATCAAATGCGTCCCAAACATGTTTATATGGCTTATAGGTCATAATGGGAGCTTTGTGCGCGAAAAGCTTTCCGTGAAATTTTCGGACCAAAAGTGACCATATCGGTGTCACCTTTCTTTATCCACTAAAACTATGTTGTTTTCGCTCAAATGTGTCCCAAACATGTATATATGGTTTATGGGTGATAATGGGAGCTTTGTGCGCGAAAAGCTTTATGTGAAATTTTCGGACCAAAAGTGACCATATCGGCGTCACCATTCTTTATCCACCAAAACTGTGTTTTTTTCGCTCAAATGTGTCCCAAACATGTTTATATGGTTTATAGGTCATAATGGGAGCTTTGTGCGCGAAAAGCTTTCCGTGAAATTTTCGGACCAAAAGTGACCATATCGGCGTCACCTTTGTTTGTCCACCAAATCTGTGTTGTTTTTGCTCAAATGTGTTCCAAACATGTTTATATGGTTTATAGGTCATAATGGGAGCTTTGTGCACGAAAAGCTTTCCGTGAAATTTTCGGACCAAAAGTGACCATATCGGCGTCACCTTTTTTTATCCACAAAAACTGTGTTGTTTTCGTTCAAATGTGTCCCAAACATGTTTATATGGTTTATAGGTCATAATGAGATCTTTGTGCGCGAAAAGTTTTCCGTGAAATTTTCGGACCAAAAGTGACCATATCGGCGTAACCTTTCTTTATCTACAAAAACTGTGTTGTTTTCGCTCTAATGCGTCCCAAACAGGTTCATATGGTTTATAGATCATAATGGGAGCTTTATGCGCGAAAAGCTTTCCGTGAAATTTTCGGACCAAAAGTGACCATATCGGCGTCACCTTTCTTTATCCACCAAAACTGTGTCGTTTTCGCTCAAATGTGTCCCAAACATGTTTATATGGTTTATAGGTCATAATGGGAGCTTTGTGCACGAAAAGCTTTCCGTGAAATTTTCGGACCAAAAGTGACCATATCGGCGTCACCTTTGTTTATCCACAAAAACTGTGTTGTTTTCGTTCAAATGTGTCCCAAACATGTTTATATGGTTTATAGGTCATAATGAGATCTTTGTGCGCGAAAAGTTTTCCGTGAAATTTTCGGACCAAAAGTGACCATATCGGCGTCACGTTTGTTTGTCCACCAAAACTGTGTTGTTTTTGCTCAAATGTGTTCCAAACATGTTTATATGGTTTATCGGTCATAATGGGAGCTTTGTGCGGGAAAAGCTTTCCGTGAAATTTTCGGACCAAAAGTGACCATATCTGCGTCACCTTTCTTTATCCACCAAAAATGTGTTGTTTCGCTCAAATGTGTCCCAAACATGTTTATATGGTTTATAGGTCATAATGGGAGCTTTGTGCGCGAAAAGCTTTCCGTGAAATTTTCGGACCAAAAGTGACCATATCGGCGTAACCTTTCTTTATCTACAAAAACTGTGTTGTTTTCGCTCTAATGCGTCCCAAACAGGTTCATATGGTTTATAGGTCATAATGGGAGCTTTCTGCGCGAAAAGCTTTCCGTGAAATTTTCGGACCAAAAGTGACCATATCAGCGTCACCTTTCTTTATCCACCAAAACTGTGTTGTTTTCGCTCAAATGTGTCCCAAACATGTTTATATGGTTTATGGGTCATAATGGGAGCTTGGTGCGCGAAAAGCTTTCCGTGAAATTTTCGGACCAAAAGTGACCATATCGGCGTCACCTTTCTTTATCTACAAAAACTGTGTCGTTTTCGCTCAAATGCGTCCCAAACAGGTTCATATGGTTTATAGGTCATAATGGGAGCTTTATGCGCGAAAAGCTTTCATTGAAATTTTCGGACCAAAAGTGACCATATCGGCGTCACCTTTGCTTATCCAGCAAAACTGTGTTGTTTTCACTCAAATGTGTCCCAAACATGTTTATATGGTTTATAGTTCATAATAGGAGCTTTGTGCGCGAAAAGATTTCCGTGAAATTTTCGGACCAAAAGTGACCATATCGGCGTCACCTTTCTTTATCCACCAAAACTGTGTCGTTTTCGCTCAAATGTGTCCCAAACATGTTTATATAGTTTTACGTCATAATGGGAGCTTTCCTCGCGAAAAGCTTTCCGTGAAATTTTCGGACCAAAAGTGACCATATCAGCGTCACCTTTCTTTATCCACCAAAACTGTGTTGTTTTTGCTCAAATGTGTCCCAAACATGTTTATATGGTTTATGGGTCATAATGGGAGCTTTGTGCGCGAAAATCTTTCCGTGAAATTTTCGGAACAAAAGTGACCATATCGGCGTCACCTTTCTTTATCCACCAAAACTGTGTTGTTTTCGCTCAAATGTGTCCCAAACATGTTTATATGGTTTATGAGTCATAATGAGAGCTTTGTGTGCGGAAAGCTTTCCGTGAAATTTTCGGAACAAAAGTGACCATATCGGCGTCATCTTTCTTTATCCACCAAAATGTGTTGTTTTCGCTCAAATGTGTCCCAAACATGTTTATATGGTTTATAGGTCATAATGGACGCTTTGTGCACGAAGAGCTTTCCGTGAAATTTTCGGACCAAAAGATACCATGTCGGCGTCACCTTTCTTTACCCACAAAGAGTGTGTTATTTTCGCTCAAATGTGTCCCAAACATGTTTATATGGTTTATGGGTCATAATGGGAGCTTTGTGCGCGAACAGCTTTCCGTGAAATTTTCGGACCAAAAGTGACCATATTAGCGTCACCTTTCTTTATCCACCAAAACTATGTTGTTTTCGCTCAAATGTGTCACAAACATGTTTATATGGTTTATAGGTCATAATGGGCGCTTTGTGCGCGAAAAGCTTTCCGTGAAATTTTCGGACCAAAAGTGACCACATCGGCGTCACCTTTCTTTATCCACAAAAACTCTGGTTTTTTTTGCTCAAATGTGTTCCAAACATGTTTATATGGTTTATCGGTCTTAATGGGAGCTTTGTGCGCGAAAGCTTTCCGTGAAATTTTCGGACCAAAAGTGACCATATCGGCGTCACCTTTCTTTATCCACCAAAACTGTGTTGTTTTCGCTCAAATGTGTCCCAAACATGTTTATATGGTTTATGGGTCATAATGGGAGCTTTGTGCGCGAAAAGCTTTCCGTGAAATTTTCGGAACAAAAGTGACCATATCGGCGTCACCTTTCTTTATCCACAAAAACTGTGTTGTTTTCGCTCAAATGCGTCCCAAACATGTTTATATGGCTTATAGGTCATAATGGGAGCTTTGTGCGCGAAAAGCTTTCCGTGAAATTTTCGGACCAAAAGTGACCATATCGGTGTCACCTTTCTTTATCCACTAAAACTATGTTGTTTTCGCTCAAATGTGTCCCAAACATGTATATATGGTTTATGGGTGATAATGGGAGCTTTGTGCGCGAAAAGCTTTATGTGAAATTTTCGGACCAAAAGTGACCATATCGGCGTCACCATTCTTTATCCACCAAAACTGTGTTTTTTTCGCTCAAATGTGTCCCAAACATGTTTATATGGTTTATAGGTCATAATGGGAGCTTTGTGCGCGAAAAGCTTTCCGTGAAATTTTCGGACCAAAAGTGACCATATCGGCGTCACCTTTGTTTGTCCACCAAAACTGTGTTGTTTTTGCTCAAATGTGTTCCAAACATGTTTATATGGTTTATAGGTCATAATGGGAGCTTTGTGCATGAAAAGCTTTCCGTGAAATTTTCGGACCAAAAGTGACCATATCGGCGTCACCTTTGTTTATCCACAAAAACTGTGTTGTTTTCGTTCAAATGTGTCCCAAACATGTTTATATGGTTTATAGGTCATAATGAGATCTTTGTGCGCGAAAAGTTTTCCGTGAAATTTTCGGACCAAAAGTGACCATATCGGCGTCACGTTTGTTTTTCCACCAAAACTGTGTTGTTTTTGCTCAAATGTGTTCCAAACATGTTTATATGGTTTATCGGTCATAATGGGAGCTTTGTGCGGGAAAAGCTTTCCGTGAAATTTTCGGACCAAAAGTGACCATATCTGCGTCACCTTTCTTTATCCACCAAAAATGTGTTGTTTTCGCTCAAATGTGTCCCAAACATGTTTATATGGTTTATAGGTCATAATGGGAGCTTTGTGCGCGAAAAGCTTTCCGTGAAATTTTCGGACCAAAAGTGACCATATCGGCGTAACCTTTCTTTATCTACAAAAACTGTGTTGTTTTCGCTCTAATGAGTCCCAAACAGGTTCATATGGTTTATAGATCATAATGGGAGCTTTATGCGCGAAAAGCTTTCCGTGAAATTTTCGGACCAAAAGTGACCATATCGGCGTCACCTTTCTTTATCCACCAAAACTGTGTCGTTTTCGCTCAAATGTGTCCCAAACATGTTTATATGGTTTATAGGTCATAATGGGAGCTTTCTGCGCGAAAAGCTTTCCGTGAAATTTTCGGACCAAAAGTGACCATATCAGCGTCACCTTTCTTTATTCACCAAAACTGTGTTGTTTTCGCTCAAATGTGTCCCAAACATGTTTATATGGTTTATGGGTCATAATGGGAGCTTGGTGCGCGAAAAGCTTTCCGTGAAATTTTCGGACCAAAAGTGACCATATCGGCGTCACCTTTCTTTATCTACAAAAACTGTGTCGTTTTCGCTCAAATGCGTCCCAAACAGGTTCATATGGTTTATAGGTCATAATGGGAGCTTTATGCGCGAAAAGCTTTCATTGAAATTTTCGGACCAAAAGTGACCATATCGGCGTCACCTTTGCTTATCCAGCAAAACTGTGTTGTTTTCACTCAAATGTGTCCCAAACATGTTTATATGGTTTATAGTTCATAATAGGAGCTTTGTGCGCGAAAATCTTTCCGTGAAATTTTCGGACCAAAAGTGACCATATCGGCGTCACCTTTCTTTATCCACCAAAACTGTGTCGTTTTCGCTCAAATGTGTCCCAAAGATGTTTATATAGTTTATACGTCATAATGGGAGCTTTCCTCGCGAAAAGCTTTCCGTGAAATTTTCGGACCAAAAGTGACCATATCAGCGTCACCTTTCTTTATCCACCAAAACTGTGTTGTTTTTGCTCAAATGTGTCCCAAACATGTTTATATGGTTTATGGGTCATAATGGGAGCTTTGTGCGCGAAAATCTTTCCGTGAAATTTTCGGAACAAAAGTGACCATATCGGCGTCACCTTTCTTTATCCACCAAAACTGTGTTGTTTTCGCTCAAATGTGTCCCAAACATGTTTATATGGTTTATGAGTCATAATGAGAGCTTTGTGTGCGGAAAGCTTTCCGTGAAATTTTCGGAACAAAAGTGACCATATCGGCGTCATCTTTCTTTATCCACCAAAATGTGTTGTTTTCGCTCAAATGTGTCCCAAACATGTTTATATGGTTTATAGGTCATAATGGGTGCTTTGTGCACGAAAAGCTTTCCGTGAAATTTTCGGACCAAAAGTGACCATATTAGCGTCACCTTTCTTTATCCACCAAAACTATGTTGTTTTCGCTCAAATGTGTCACAAACATGTTTATATGGTTTATAGGTCATAATGGGCGCTTTGTGCGCGAAAAGCTTTCCGTGAAATTTTCGGACCAAAAGTGACCACATCGGCGTCACCTTTCTTTATCCACAAAAACTCTGGTTTTTTTTGCTCAAATGTGTTCCAAACATGTTTATATGGTTTATCGGTCTTAATGGGAGCTTTGTGCGCGAAAGCTTTCCGTAAAATTTTCGGACCAAAAGTGACCATATCGGCGTCACCTTTCTATATCCACCAAAACTGTGTTGTTTTCGCTCAAATGTGTCCCAAACATGTTTATATGGTTTATGGGTCATAATGGGAGCTTTGTGCGCGAACAGCTTTCCGTGAAATTTTCGGACCAAAAGTGACCATATTAGCGTCACCTTTCTTTATCCACCAAAACTATGTTGTTTTCGCTCAAATGTGTCACAAACATGTTTATATGGTTTATAGGTCATAATGGGCGCTTTGTGCGCGAAAAGCTTTCCGTGAAATTTTCGGACCAAAAGTGACCACATCGGCGTCACCTTTCTTTATCCACAAAAACTCTGGTTTTTTTGCTCAAATGTGTTCCAAACATGTTTATATGGTTTATCGGTCTTAATGGGAGCTTTGTGCGCGAAAGCTTTCCGTGAAATTTTCGGACCAAAAGTGACCATATCGGCGTCACCTTTCTTTATCCACCAAAACTGTGTTGTTTTCGCTCAAATGTGTCCCAAACATGTTTATATGGTTTATGGGTCATAATGGGAGCTTTGTGCGCGAAAAGCTTTCCGTGAAATTTTCGGAACAAAAGTGACCATATCGGCGTCACCTTTCTTTATCCACAAAAACTGTGTTGTTTTCGCTCAAATGCGTCCCAAACATGTTTATATGGCTTATAGGTCATAATGGGAGCTTTGTGCGCGAAAAGCTTTCCGTGAAATTTTCGGACCAAAAGTGACCATATCGGTGTCACCTTTCTTTATCCACTAAAACTATGTTGTTTTCGCTCAAATGTGTCCCAAACATGTATATATGGTTTATGGGTGATAATGGGAGCTTTGTGCGCGAAAAGCTTTATGTGAAATTTTCGGACCAAAAGTGACCATATCGGCGTCACCATTCTTTATCCACCAAAACTGTGTTTTTTTCGCTCAAATGTGTCCCAAACATGTTTATATGGTTTATAGGTCATAATGGGAGCTTTGTGCATGAAAAGCTTTCCGTGAAATTTTCGGACCAAAAGTGACCATATCGGCGTCACCTTTGTTTATCCACAAAAACTGTGTTGTTTTCGTTCAAATGTGTCCCAAACATGTTTATATGGTTTATAGGTCATAATGAGATCTTTGTGCGCGAAAAGTTTTCCGTGAAATTTTCGGACCAAAAGTGACCATATCGGCGTCACGTTTGTTTTTCCACCAAAACTGTGTTGTTTTTGCTCAAATGTGTTCCAAACATGTTTATATGGTTTATCGGTCATAATGGGAGCTTTGTGCGGGAAAAGCTTTCCGTGAAATTTTCGGACCAAAAGTGACCATATCTGCGTCACCTTTCTTTATCCACCAAAAATGTGTTGTTTTCGCTCAAATGTGTCCCAAACATGTTTATATGGTTTATAGGTCATAATGGGAGCTTTGTGCGCGAAAAGCTTTCCGTGAAATTTTCGGACCAAAAGTGACCATATCGGCGTAACCTTTCTTTATCTACAAAAACTGTGTTGTTTTCGCTCTAATGAGTCCCAAACAGGTTCATATGGTTTATAGATCATAATGGGAGCTTTATGCGCGAAAAGCTTTCCGTGAAATTTTCGGACCAAAAGTGACCATATCGGCATCACCTTTCTTTATCCACCAAAACTGTGTCGTTTTCGCTCAAATGTGTCCCAAACATGTTTATATGGTTTATAGGTCATAATGGGAGCTTTCTGCGCGAAAAGCTTTCCGTGAAATTTTTGGACCAAAAGTGACCATATCAGCGTCACCTTTCTTTATCCACCAAAACTGTGTTGTTTTCGCTCAAATGTGTCCCAAACATGTTTATATGGTTTATGGGTCATAATGGGAGCTTGGTGCGCGAAAAGCTTTCCGTGAAATTTTCGGACCAAAAGTGACCATATCGGCGTCACCTTTCTTTATCTACAAAAACTGTGTCGTTTTCGCTCAAATGCGTCCCAAACAGGTTCATATGGTTTATAGGTCATAATGGGAGCTTTATGCGCGAAAAGCTTTCATTGAAATTTTCGGACCAAAAGTGACCATATCGGCGTCACCTTTGCTTATCCAGCAAAACTGTGTTATTTTCACTCAAATGTGTCCCAAACATGTTTATATGGTTTATAGTTCATAATAGGAGCTTTGTGCGCGAAAATCTTTCCGTGAAATTTTCGGACCAAAAGTGACCATATCGGCGTCACCTTTCTTTATCCACCAAAACTGTGTCGTTTTCGCTCAAATGTGTCCCAAAGATGTTTATATAGTTTATACGTCATAATGGGAGCTTTCCTCGCGAAAAGCTTTCCGTGAAATTTTCGGACCAAAAGTGACCATATCAGCGTCACCTTTCTTTATCCACCAAAACTGTGTTGTTTTTGCTCAAATGTGTCCCAAACATGTTTATATGGTTTATGGGTCATAATGGGAGCTTTGTGCGCGAAAATCTTTCCGTGAAATTTTCGGAACAAAAGTGACCATATCGGCGTCACCTTTCTTTATCCACCAAAACTGTGTTGTTTTCGCTCAAATGTGTCCCAAACATGTTTATATGGTTTATGAGTCATAATGAGAGCTTTGTGTGCGGAAAGCTTTCCGTGAAATTTTCGGAACAAAAGTGACCATATCGGCGTCATCTTTCTTTATCCACCAAAATGTGTTGTTTTCGCTCAAATGTGTCCCAAACATGTTTATATGGTTTATAGGTCATAATGGGTGCTTTGTGCACGAAAAGCTTTCCGTGAAATTTTCGGACCAAAAGTGACCATATTAGCGTCACCTTTCTTTATCCACCAAAACTATGTTGTTTTCGCTCAAATGTGTCACAAACATGTTTATATGGTTTATAGGTCATAATGGGCGCTTTGTGCGCGAAAAGCTTTCCGTGAAATTTTCGGACCAAAAGTGACCACATCGGCGTCACCTTTCTTTATCCACAAAAACTCTTGTTTTTTTTGCTCAAATGTGTTCCAAACATGTTTATATGGTTTATCGGTCTTAATGGGAGCTTTGTGCGCGAAAGCTTTCCGTGAAATTTTCGGACCAAAAGTGACCATATCGGCGTCACCTTTCTATATCCACCAAAACTGTGTTGTTTTCGCTCAAATGTGTCCCAAACATGTTTATATGGTTTATGGGTCATAATGGGAGCTTTGTGCGCGAACAGCTTTCCGTGAAATTTTCGGACCAAAAGTGACCATATTAGCGTCACCTTTCTTTATCCACCAAAACTATGTTGTTTTCGCTCAAATGTGTCACAAACATGTTTATATGGTTTATAGGTCATAATGGGCGCTTTGTGCGCGAAAAGCTTTCCGTGAAATTTTCGGACCAAAAGTGACCACATCGGCGTCACCTTTCTTTATCCACAAAAACTCTGGTTTTTTTGCTCAAATGTGTTCCAAACATGTTTATATGGTTTATCGGTCTTAATGGGAGCTTTGTGCGCGAAAGCTTTCCGTGAAATTTTCGGACCAAAAGTGACCATATCGGCGTCACCTTTCTTTATCCACCAAAACTGTGTTGTTTTCGCTCAAATGTGTCCCAAACATGTTTATATGGTTTATGGGTCATAATGGGAGCTTTGTGCGCGAAAAGCTTTCCGTGAAATTTTCGGAACAAAAGTGACCATATCGGCGTCACCTTTCTTTATCCACAAAAACTGTGTTGTTTTCGCTCAAATGCGTCCCAAACATGTTTATATGGCTTATAGGTCATAATGGGAGCTTTGTGCGCGAAAAGCTTTCCGTGAAATTTTCGGACCAAAAGTGACCATATCGGTGTCACCTTTCTTTATCCACTAAAACTATGTTGTTTTCGCTCAAATGTGTCCCAAACATGTATATATGGTTTATGGGTGATAATGGGAGCTTTGTGCGCGAAAAGCTTTATGTGAAATTTTCGGACCAAAAGTGACCATATCGGCGTCACCATTCTTTATCCACCAAAACTGTGTTTTTTTCGCTCAAATGTGTCCCAAACATGTTTATATGGTTTATAGGTCATAATGGGAGCTTTGTGCGCGAAAAGCTTTCCGTGAAATTTTCGGACCAAAAGTGACCATATCGGCGTCAGCTTTGTTTGTCCACCAAAACTGTGTTGTTTTTGCTCAAATGTGTTCCAAACATGTTTATATGGTTTATAGGTCATAATGGGAGCTTTGTGCATGAAAAGCTTTCCGTAAAATTTTCGGACCAAAAGTGACCATATCGGCGTCACCTTTGTTTATCCACAAAAACTGTGTTGTTTTCGTTCAAATGTGTCCCAAACATGTTTATATGGTTTATAGGTCATAATGAGATCTTTGTGCGCGAAAAGTTTTCCGTGAAATTTTCGGACCAAAAGTGACCATATCGGCGTCACGTTTGTTTTTCCACCAAAACTGTGTTGTTTTTGCTCAAATGTGTTCCAAACATGTTTATATGGTTTATCGGTCATAATGGGAGCTTTGTGCGGGAAAAGCTTTCCGTGAAATTTTCGGACCAAAAGTGACCATATCGGCGTCACCTTTGTTTGTCCACCAAAACTGTGTTGTTTTTGCTCAAATGTGTTCCAAACATGTTTATATGGTTTATAGGTCATAATGGGAGCTTTGTGCATGAAAAGCTTTCCGTAAAATTTTCGGACCAAAAGTGACCATATCGGCGTCACCTTTGTTTATCCACAAAAACTGTGTTGTTTTCGTTCAAATGTGTCCCAAACATGTTTATATGGTTTATAGGTCATAATGAGATCTTTGTGCGCGAAAAGTTTTCCGTGAAATTTTCGGACCAAAAGTGACCATATCGGCGTCACGTTTGTTTTTCCACCAAAACTGTGTTGTTTTTGCTCAAATGTGTTCCAAACATGTTTATATGGTTTATCGGTCATAATGGGAGCTTTGTGCGGGAAAAGCTTTCCGTGAAATTTTCGGACCAAAAGTGACCATATCTGCGTCACCTTTCTTTATCCACCAAAAATGTGTTGTTTTCGCTCAAATGTGTCCCAAACATGTTTATATGGTTTATAGGTCATAATGGGAGCTTTGTGCGCGAAAAGCTTTCCGTGAAATTTTCGGACCAAAAGTGACCATATCGGCGTAACCTTTCTTTATCTACAAAAACTGTGTTGTTTTCGCTCTAATGCGTCCCAAACAGGTTCATATGGTTTATAGATCATAATGGGAGCTTTATGCGCGAAAAGCTTTCCGTGAAATTTTCGGACCAAAATTGACCATATCGGCGTCACCTTTCTTTATCCACCAAAACTGTGTCGTTTTCGCTCAAATGTGTCCCAAACATGTTTATAAGGTTTATAGGTCATAATGGGAGCTTTCTGCGCGAAAAGCTTTCCGTGAAATTTTCGGACCAAAAGTGACCATATCAGCGTCACCTTTCTTTATCCACCAAAACTGTGTTGTTTTCGCTCAAATGTGTCCCAAACATGTTTATATGGTTTATGGGTCATAATGGGAGCTTGGTGCGCGAAAAGCTTTCCGTGAAATTTTTGGACCAAAAGTGACCATATCGGCGTCACCTTTCTTTATCTACAAAAACTGTGTCGTTTTCGCTCAAATGCGTCCCAAACAGGTTCATATGGTTTATAGGTCATAATGGGAGCTTTATGCGCGAAAAGCTTTCATTGAAATTTTCGGACCAAAAGTGACCATATCGGCGTCACCTTTGCTTATCCAGCAAAACTGTGTTGTTTTCACTCAAATGTGTCCTAAACATGTTTATATGGTTTATAGTTCATAATAGGAGCTTTGTGCGCGAAAAGCTTTCCGTGAAATTTTCGGACCAAAAGTGACCATATCGGCGTCACCTTTCTTTATCCACCAAAACTGTGTCGTTTTCGCTCAAATGTGTCCCAAACATGTTTATATAGTTTATACGTCATAATGGGAGCTTTCCTCGCGAAAAGCTTTCCGTGAAATTTTCGGACCAAAAGTGACCATATCGGCGTCACCTTTCTTTATCCACCAAAACTGTGTCGTTTTCGCTCAAATGTGTCCCAAAGATGTTTATATAGTTTATACGTCATAATGGGAGCTTTCCTCGCGAAAAGCTTTCCGTGAAATTTTCGGACCAAAAGTGACCATATCAGCGTCACCTTTCTTTATCCACCAAAACTGTGTTGTTTTTGCTCAAATGTGTCCCAAACATGTTTATATGGTTTATGGGTCATAATGGGAGCTTTGTGCGCGAAAATCTTTCCGTGAAATTTTCGGAACAAAAGTGACCATATCGGCGTCACCTTTCTTTATCCACCAAAACTGTGTTGTTTTCGCTCAAATGTGTCCCAAACATGTTTATATGGTTTATGAGTCATAATGAGAGCTTTGTGTGCGGAAAGCTTTCCGTGAAATTTTCGGAACAAAAGTGACCATATCGGCGTCATCTTTCTTTATCCACCAAAATGTGTTGTTTTCGCTCAAATGTGTCCCAAACATGTTTATATGGTTTATAGGTCATAATGGGTGCTTTGTGCACGAAAAGCTTTCCGTGAAATTTTCGGACCAAAAGTGACCATATTAGCGTCACCTTTCTTTATCCACCAAAACTATGTTGTTTTCGCTCAAATGTGTCACAAACATGTTTATATGGTTTATAGGTCATAATGGGCGCTTTGTGCGCGAAAAGCTTTCCGTGAAATTTTCGGACCAAAAGTGACCACATCGGCGTCACCTTTCTTTATCCACAAAAACTCTGGTTTTTTTTGCTCAAATGTGTTCCAAACATGTTTATATGGTTTATCGGTCTTAATGGGAGCTTTGTGCGCGAAAGCTTTCCGTGAAATTTTCGGACCAAAAGTGACCATATCGGCGTCACCTTTCTATATCCACCGAAACTGTGTTGTTTTCGCTCAAATGTGTCCCAAACATGTTTATATGGTTTATGGGTCATAATGGGAGCTTTGTGCGCGAACAGCTTTCCGTGAAATTTTCGGACCAAAAGTGACCATATTAGCGTCACCTTTCTTTATCCACCAAAACTATGTTGTTTTCGCTCAAATGTGTCACAAACATGTTTATATGGTTTATAGGTCATAATGGGCGCTTTGTGCGCGAAAAGCTTTCCGTGAAATTTTCGGACCAAAAGTGACCACATCGGCGTCACCTTTCTTTATCCACAAAAACTCTGGTTTTTTTGCTCAAATGTGTTCCAAACATGTTTATATGGTTTATCGGTCTTAATGGGAGCTTTGTGCGCGAAAGCTTTCCGTGAAATTTTCGGACCAAAAGTGACCATATCGGCGTCACCTTTCTTTATCCACCAAAACTGTGTTGTTTTCGCTCAAATGTGTCCCAAACATGTTTATATGGTTTATGGGTCATAATGGGAGCTTTGTGCGCGAAAAGCTTTCCGTGAAATTTTCGGAACAAAAGTGACCATATCGGCGTCACCTTTCTTTATCCACAAAAACTGTGTTGTTTTCGCTCAAATGCGTCCCAAACATGTTTATATGGCTTATAGGTCATAATGGGAGCTTTGTGCGCGAAAAGCTTTCCGTGAAATTTTCGGACCAAAAGTGACCATATCGGTGTCACCTTTCTTTATCCACTAAAACTATGTTGTTTTCGCTCAAATGTGTCCCAAACATGTATATATGGTTTATGGGTGATAATGGGAGCTTTGTGCGCGAAAAGCTTTATGTGAAATTTTCGGACCAAAAGTGACCATATCGGCGTCACCATTCTTTATCCACCAAAACTGTGTTTTTTTCGCTCAAATGTGTCCCAAACATGTTTATATGGTTTATAGGTCATAATGGGAGCTTTGTGCGCGAAAAGCTTTCCGTGAAATTTTCGGACCAAAAGTGACCATATCGGCGTCACCTTTGTTTGTCCACCAAAACTGTGTTGTTTTTGCTCAAATGTGTTCCAAACATGTTTATATGGTTTATAGGTCATAATGGGAGCTTTGTGCATGAAAAGCTTTCCGTAAAATTTTCGGACCAAAAGTGACCATATCGGCGTCACCTTTGTTTATCCACAAAAACTGTGTTGTTTTCGTTCAAATGTGTCCCAAACATGTTTATATGGTTTATAGGTCATAATGAGATCTTTGTGCGCGAAAAGTTTTCCGTGAAATTTTCGGACCAAAAGTGACCATATCGGCGTCACGTTTGTTTTTCCACCAAAACTGTGTTGTTTTTGCTCAAATGTGTTCCAAACATGTTTATATGGTTTATCGGTCATAATGGGAGCTTTGTGCGGGAAAAGCTTTCCGTGAAATTTTCGGACCAAAAGTGACCATATCTGCGTCACCTTTCTTTATCCACCAAAAATGTGTTGTTTTCGCTCAAATGTGTCCCAAACATGTTTATATGGTTTATAGGTCATAATGGGAGCTTTGTGCGCGAAAAGCTTTCCGTGAAATTTTCGGACCAAAAGTGACCATATCGGCGTAACCTTTCTTTATCTACAAAAACTGTGTTGTTTTCGCTCTAATGCGTCCCAAACAGGTTCATATGGTTTATAGATCATAATGGGAGCTTTATGCGCGAAAAGCTTTCCGTGAAATTTTCGGACCAAAAGTGACCATATCGGCGTCACCTTTCTTTATCCACCAAAACTGTGTCGTTTTCGCTCAAATGTGTCCCAAACATGTTTATATGGTTTATAGGTCATAATGGGAGCTTTCTGCGCGAAAAGCTTTCCGTGAAATTTTCGGACCAAAAGTGACCATATCAGCGTCACCTTTCTTTATCCACCAAAACTGTGTTGTTTTCGCTCAAATGTGTCCCAAACATGTTTATATGGTTTATGGGTCATAATGGGAGCTTGGTGCGCGAAAAGCTTTCCGTGAAATTTTTGGACCAAAAGTGACCATATCGGCGTCACCTTTCTTTATCTACAAAAACTGTGTCGTTTTCGCTCAAATGCGTCCCAAACAGGTTCATATGGTTTATAGGTCATAATGGGAGTTTTATGCGCGAAAAGCTTTCATTGAAATTTTCGGACCAAAAGTGACCATATCGGCGTCACCTTTGCTTATCCAGCAAAACTGTGTTGTTTTCACTCAAATGTGTCCTAAACATGTTTATATGGTTTATAGTTCATAATAGGAGCTTTGTGCGCGAAAAGCTTTCCGTGAAATTTTCGGACCAAAAGTGACCATATCGGCGTCACCTTTCTTTATCCACCAAAACTGTGTCGTTTTCGCTCAAATGTGTCCCAAACATGTTTATATAGTTTATACGTCATAATGGGAGCTTTCCTCGCGAAAAGCTTTCCGTGAAATTTTCGGACCAAAAGTGACCATATCGGCGTCACCTTTCTTTATCCACCAAAACTGTGTCGTTTTCGCTCAAATGTGTCCCAAACATGTTTATATGGTTTATAGGTCATAATGGGAGCTTTCTGCGCGAAAAGCTTTCCGTGAAATTTTCGGACCAAAAGTGACCATATCAGCGTCACCTTTCTTTATCCACCAAAACTGTGTTGTTTTCGCTCAAATGTGTCCCAAACATGTTTATATGGTTTATGGGTCATAATGGGAGCTTGGTGCGCGAAAAGCTTTCCGTGAAATTTTTGGACCAAAAGTGACCATATCGGCGTCACCTTTCTTTATCTACAAAAACTGTGTCGTTTTCGCTCAAATGCGTCCCAAACAGGTTCATATGGTTTATAGGTCATAATGGGAGCTTTATGCGCGAAAAGCTTTCATTGAAATTTTCGGACCAAAAGTGACCATATCGGCGTCACCTTTGCTTATCCAGCAAAACTGTGTTGTTTTCACTCAAATGTGTCCCAAACATGTTTATATGGTTTATAGTTCATAATAGGAGCTTTGTGCGCGAAAAGCTTTCCGTGAAATTTTCGGACCAAAAGTGACCATATCGGCGTCACCTTTCTTTATCCACCAAAACTGTGTCGTTTTCGCTCAAATGTGTCCCAAACATGTTTATATAGTTTATACGTCATAATGGGAGCTTTCCTCGCGAAAAGCTTTCCGTGAAATTTTCGGACCAAAAGTGACCATATCAGCGTCACCTTTCTTTATCCACCAAAACTGTGTTGTTTTTGCTCAAATGTGTCCCAAACATGTTTATATGGTTTATGGGTCATAATGGGAGCTTTGTGCGCGAAAATCTTTCCGTGAAATTTTCGGAACAAAAGTGACCATATCGGCGTCACCTTTCTTTATCCACCAAAACTGTGTTGTTTTCGCTCAAATGTGTCCCAAACATGTTTATATGGTTTATGAGTCATAATGAGAGCTTTGTGTGCGGAAACCTTTCCGTGAAATTTTCGGAACAAAAGTGACCATATCGGCGTCATCTTTCTTTATCCACCAAAATGTGTTGTTTTCGCTCAAATGTGTCCCAAACATGTTTATATGGTTTATAGGTCATAATGGGTGCTTTGTGCACGAAAAGCTTTCCGTGAAATTTTCGGACCAAAAGTGACCATATCGGCGTCACCTTTGTTTATCCACAAAAACTGTATTGTTTTTGCTCAAATATGTCCCAAACATGTTTATATGGTTTATTGGTCATAATGGGAGCTTTGTGCGCGAAAAGCTTTCCGTGAAATTTTCGGACCAATAGTGACCATATCGGCGTCACCTTTCATTATCCACAAAAACTGTGTTGTTTTCGCTCAAATGTTTCCAAAACATGTTTATATGGTGTATAGGTCATAATGGGAGCTTTGTGCGCTAAAAGCTTTCCGTGAAATTTTCGGACCAAAAGTGACCATATCGGCGTCACCTTTCTTTATCCTCCAAAACTCTGTTTTTTTCGCTCAAATGTGTCCCAAACATGTTTATATGGTTTATAGGTCATAATGAGAGCTTTGTGCGCGAAAAGCTTTCCGTAAAATTTTCGGACCAAAAGTGACCATATCGACGTCACATTTGTTTATCCATAAAAACTGTGTTGTTTTCGCTCAAATGTGTCCCAAACATGTTCATTTGGTTTATAGGTCATAATGAGAGCTTTGTGCGCGAAAAGCTTTCCGTGAAATTTTCGGACCAAAAGTGACCATATCGGCGTCACCTTTGTTTATCCACCAAAACTATGTTGTTTTTGCTCAAATGTGTCGCAAACATGTTTATATGGTTTATCGGTCATAATGGGAGCTTTGTGCGCGAAATGCTTTTCGTGAAATTTTCGGACCAAAAGTGACCATATCGGCGTCACCTTTCTTAATCCACAAAAACTGTGGTTCTTTCGCTCAAATGTGTCCCAAACATGTTTATATGGTTTATAGGTCATAATGGGAGCTGTGTGCGCGAAAAGCTTTCCGTGAAATTTTCGGACAAAAAGTGACCATATCGGCGTCACCTTTGTTTGTCCACCAAAACTGTGTTGTTTTTGCTCAAATGTGTTCCAAACATGTTTATATGGTTTATCGGTTATAATGGGAGCTTTGTGCGCGAAAAGCTTTCCGTGAAATTTTCGGACCAAAAGTGACCATACCGGCGTCACCTTTGTGTTATCCACAAAAACTGTGTTGTTTTCGTTCAAATGTGTCCCAAACATGTTTATATGGTTTATAGGTCATAATGAGATCTTTGTGCGCGAAAAGTTTTCCGTGAAATTTTCGGACCAAAAGTGACCATATTGGCGTCACCTTTGTTTGTCCACCAAAACTGTGTTGTTTTTGCTCAAATGTGTTCCAAACATGTTTATATGGTTTATCGGTCATAATGGGAGCTTTGTGCGCGAAAAGCTTTCCGTGAAATTTTCGGACCAAAAGTGACCATATCGGCGTAACCTTTCTTTATCTACAAAAACTGTGTTGTTTTCGCTCAAATGCGTCCCAAACAGGTTCATATGGTTTATAGGTCATAATGGGAGCTTTATGCGCGAAAAGCTTTCCGTGAAATTTTCGGACCAAAAGTGACCATATCGGCGTCACCATTCTTTATCCACCAAAACTGTGTCGTTTTCGCTCAAATGTGTCCCAAACATGTTTATATGGTTTATAGGTCATAATGGGAGCTTTCTGCGCGAAAAGCTTTCCGTGAAATTTTCGGACCAAAAGTGACCATATCAGCGTCACCTTTCTTTATCCACCAAAACTGTGTTGTTTTTGCTCAAATGTGTCCCAAACATGTTTATATGGTTTATGGGTCATAATGGGAGCTTTGTGCGCGAAAAGCTTTCCGTGAAATTTTCAGACCAAAAGTGACCATATCGGCGTCACCTTTCTTTATCTACAAAAACTGTGTTGTTTTCGCTCAAATGCGTCCCAAACAGGTTCATATGGTTTATAGGTCATAATGGGAGCTTTATGCGCGAAAAGCTTTCCTTGAAATTTTCGGACCAAAAGTGACCATATCGGCGTCACCTTTGCTTATCCAGCAAAACTGTGTTGTTTTCACTCAAATGTGTCCCAAACATGTTTATATGGTTTATAGTTCATAATAGGAGCTTTGTGCGCGAAAAGCTTTCCGTGAAATTTTCGGACCAAAAGTGACCATATCGGCGTCACCTTTCTTTATCCACCAAAACTGTGTCCTTTTCGCTCAAATGTGTCCCAAACATGTTTATATGGTTTATACGTCATAATGAGAGCTTTCTGCGCGAAAAGCTTTCCGTGAAATTTTCGGACCAAAAGTGACCATATCAGCGTCACCTTTCTTTATCCACCAAAACTGTGTTGTTTTTGCTCAAATATGTCCCAAACATGTTTATATGGTTTATGGGTCATAATGGGAGCTTTGTGCGCGAAAATCTTTCCGTGAAATTTTCGGAATAAAAGTGACCATATCGGCGTCACCTTTCTTTATACACCAAAATGTGTTGTTTTCGCTCAAATGTGTCCCAAACATGGTTATATGGTTTATAGGTCATAATGGGTGCTTTGTGCACGAAAAGCTTTCCGTGAAATTTTCGGACCAAAAGTGACCATATCGGCGTCAACTTTGTTTATCCACAAAAACTGTGTTGTTTTTGCTCAAATGTGTCCCAAACATGTTTATATGGTTTATTGGTCATAATGGGAGCTTTGTGCGCGAAAAGCTTTTCGTGAAATTTTCGGACCAATAGTGACCATATCGGCGTCACCTTTCTTTATCCACAAAAACTGTGTTGTTTTCGCTCAAATGTTTCCCAAACATGTTTATATGGTGTATAGGTCATAATGTGAGCTTTGTGCGCTAAAAGCTTTCCGTGAAATTTTCGGACCAAAAGTGACCATATCGGCGTCACCTTTCTTTATCCAGCAAAACTCTGTTTTTTTCGCTCAAATGTGTCCCAAACATGTTTATATGGTTTATAGGTCATAATATGAGCTTTGTGCGCGAAAAGCTTTCCGTAAAATTTTCGGACCAAAAGTGACCATATCGACGTCACATTTGTTTATCCATAAAAACTGTGTTGTTTTCGCTCAAATGTGTCCCAAACATGTTTATTTGGTTTATAGGTCATAATGAGAGCTTTGTGCGCGAAAAGCTTTCCGTGAAATTTTCGGACCAAAAGTGACCATATCGGAGTCACCTTTGTTTATCCACCAAAACTATGTTGTTTTTGCTCAAATGTGTCGCAAACATGTTTATATGGTTTATCGGTCATAATGGGAGCTTTGTGCGCGAAAAGCTTTTCGTGAAATTTTCGGACCAAAAGTGACCATATCGGTGTCACCTTTCTTTATCCTCCAAAACTATGTTGTTTTCGCTCAAATGTGTTCCAAACATGTTTATATGGTTTATGGGAGATAATAATGGGAGCTTTGTGCGCGAAAAGCTTTCTGTGAAATTTTCGGACCAAAAGTGAACATATCGGCGTCACCTTTCTTTATCCACCAAAACTGTGTTTATTTCGCTCAAATGTGTCCGAAACATGTTTATATTGTTTATAGGTCATAATGGGAGCTTTGTGCGCGAAAAGCTTTCCGTGAAATTTTCGGACCAAAAGTGACCATATCGACGTCACCTTTGTTTATCCACAAAAACTGTGTTGTTTTCGTTCAAATGTGTCCCAAACATGTTTATATGGTTTATGGGTGATAATGGGAGCTTTGTGCGCGAAAAGCTTTCTGTGAAATTTTCGGACCAAAAGTGACCATATCGGCGTCACCTTTCTTTATCCACAAAAACTCTGGTTTTTTTGCTCAAATGTGTTTCAAACATGTTTATATGGTTTATCGGTCTTAATGTGAGCTTTGTGCGCGAAAGCTTTCCGTGAAATTTTCGGACCAAAAGTGACCATATCGGCGTCAACTTTCTTTATCTAAAACAACTGTGTTGTTTTCGCTCAAATGCGTCCCAAACAGGTTCATATGGTTTATAGGTCATAATGGGAGCTTTATCCGCGAAAAGCTTTCCTTGAAATTTTCGGACCAAAAGTGACCATATCGGCGTCACCTTTGCTTATCCACCAAAACTGTGTTGTTTTCACTCAAATGTGTCCCAAAAATGTTTATATGGTTTATAGTTCATAATAGGAGCTTTGTGCGCGAAAAGCTTTCCGTGAAATTTTCGGACCAAAAGTGACCATATCGGCGTCACCTTTCTTTATCCACCAAAACTGTGTCGTTTTCGCTCAAATGTGTCCCAAACATGTTTATATGGTTTATAGGTCATAATAGGAGCTTTCTGCGCGAAAAGATTTCCGTGAAATTTTCGGACCAAAAGTGACCATATCGGCGTCACCTTTCTTTATCCACCAAAACTATGTCGTTTTCGTTCAAATGTGTCCCAAACATGTTTATATGGTTTATAGGTCATAATGGGAGCTTTCTGCGCGAAAAGCTTTCCGTGAAATTTTCGGACCAAAAGTGACCATATCAGCGTCACCTTTCTTTATCCACCAAAACTGTGTTGTTTTCGCTCAAATGTGTCACAAACATGTTTATATGGTTTATGGGTCATAATGGGAGCTTTGTGCGCGAAAAGCTTTCCGTGAAATTTTCGGACCAAAAGTGACAATATCGGCGTCACCTTTCTTTATCCACCAAAACTGTGTTGTTTTCGCTCAAATGTGTCCCAAACATGTTTATATGGTTTATGAGTAATAATGAGAGCTTTGTGTGCGGAATGCTTTCCCTGAAATTTTTGGAACAAAAGTGACCATATCAGCGTCACCTTTCTTTATCCACCAAAACTGTGTTGTTTTCGCTCAAATGTGTCCCAAACATGTTTATATGGTTTATAGGTCATAATGGACGCTTTGTGCACGAAGAGCTTTCCGTGAAATTTTCGGACCAAAAGATACCATGTCGGCGTCACCTTTCTTTACCCACAAAGAGTGTGTTATTTTCGCTCAAATGTGTCCCAAACATGTTTATATGGTTTATGGGTCATAATGGGAGCTTTGTGCGCGAACAGCTTTCCGTGAAATTTTCGGACCAAAAGTGACCATATTAGCGTCACCTTTCTTTATCCACCAAAACTATGTTGTTTTCGCTCAAATGTGTCACAAACATGTTTATATGGTTTATAGGTCATAATGGGCGCTTTGTGCGCGAAAAGCTTTCCGTGAAATTTTCGGACCAAAAGTGACCATATCGGCGTCACCTTTCTTTATCCACAAAAACTCTGGTTTTTTTGCTCAAATGTGTTCCAAACATGTTTATATGGTTTATCGGTCTTAATGGGAGCTTTGTGCGCGAAAGCTTTCCGTGAAATTTTCGGACCAAAAGTGACCATATCGGCGTCACCTTTCTTTATCTACAAAAACTGTGTTGTTTTCGCTCAAATGCGTCCCAAACAGGTTCATATGGTTTATAGGTCATAATGGGAGCTTTATGCGCGAAAAGCGTTCCTTGAAATTTTCTGACCAAAAGTGACCATATCGGCGTCACCTTTGCTTATCCACCAAAACTGTGTTGTTTTCACTCAAATGTGTCCCAAACATGTTTATATGGTTTATAGTTCATAATAGGAGCTTTGTGCGCGAAAAGCTTTCCGTGAAATTTTCGGACCACAAGTGACCATATCGGCGTCACCTTTCTTTATCCACCAAAACTGTGTCGTTTTCGCTCAAATGTGTCCCAAACATGTTTATATGGTTTATAGGTCATAATGGGAGCTTTCTGCGCGAAAAGCTTTCCGTGAAATTTTCGGACCAAAAGTGACCATATCGGCGTCACCTTTCTTTATCCACCAAAACTATGTCGTTTTCGTTCAAATGTGTCCCAAACATGTTTATATGGTTTATAGGTCATAATGGGAGCTTTCTGCGCGAAAAGCTTTCCGTGAAATTTTCGGACCAAAAGTGACCATATCAGCGTCACCTTTCTTTATCCACCAAAACTGTGTTGTTTTCGCTCAAATGTGTCACAAACATGTTTATATGGTTTATGGGTCATAATGGGAGCTTTGTGCGCGAAAAGCTTTCCGTGAAATTTTCGGACCAAAAGTGACAATATCGGCGTCACCTTTCTTTATCCACCAAAACTGTGTTGTTTTCGCTCAAATGTGTCCCAAACATGTTTATATGGTTTATGAGTAATAATGAGAGCTTTGTGTGCGGAATGCTTTCCCTGAAATTTTTGGAACAAAAGTGACCATATCAGCGTCACCTTTCTTTATCCACCAAAACTGTGTTGTTTTCGCTCAAATGTGTCCCAAACATGTTTATATGGTTTATAGGTCATAATGGACGCTTTGTGCACGAAGAGCTTTCCGTGAAATTTTCGGACCAAAAGATACCATGTCGGCGTCACCTTTCTTTACCCACAAAGAGTGTGTTATTTTCGCTCAAATGTGTCCCAAACATGTTTATATGGTTTATGGGTCATAATGGGAGCTTTGTGCGCGAACAGCTTTCCGTGAAATTTTCGGACCAAAAGTGACCATATTAGCGTCACCTTTCTTTATCCACCAAAACTATGTTGTTTTCGCTCAAATGTGTCACAAACATGTTTATATGGTTTATAGGTCATAATGGGCGCTTTGTGCGCGAAAAGCTTTCCGTGAAATTTTCGGACCAAAAGTGACCATATCGGCGTCACCTTTCTTTATCCACAAAAACTCTGGTTTTTTTGCTCAAATGTGTTCCAAACATGTTTATATGGTTTATCGGTCTTAATGGGAGCTTTGTGCGCGAAAGCTTTCCGTGAAATTTTCGGACCAAAAGTGACCATATCGGCGTCACCTTTCTTTATCTACAAAAACTGTGTTGTTTTCGCTCAAATGCGTCCCAAACAGGTTCATATGGTTTATAGGTCATAATGGGAGCTTTATGCGCGAAAAGCGTTCCTTGAAATTTTCTGACCAAAAGTGACCATATCGGCGTCACCTTTGCTTATCCACCAAAACTGTGTTGTTTTCACTCAAATGTGTCCCAAACATGTTTATATGGTTTATAGTTCATAATAGGAGCTTTGTGCGCGAAAAGCTTTCCGTGAAATTTTCGGACCACAAGTGACCATATCGGCGTCACCTTTCTTTATCCACCAAAACTGTGTCGTTTTCGCTCAAATGTGTCCCAAACATGTTTATATGGTTTATAGGTCATAATGGGAGCTTTCTGCGCGAAAAGCTTTCCGTGAAATTTTCGGACCAAAAGTGACCATATCGGCGTCACCTTTCTTTATCCACCAAAACTATGTCGTTTTCGTTCAAATGTGTCCCAAACATGTTTATATGGTTTATAGGTCATAATGGGAGCTTTCTGCGCGAAAAGCTTTCCGTGAAATTTTCGGACCAAAAGTGACCATATCAGCGTCACCTTTCTTTATCCACCAAAACTGTGTTGTTTTCGCTCAAATGTGTCACAAACATGTTTATATGGTTTATGGGTCATAATGGGAGCTTTGTGCGCGAAAAGCTTTCCGTGAAATTTTCGGACCAAAAGTGACAATATCGGCGTCACCTTTCTTTATCCACCAAAACTGTGTTGTTTTCGCTCAAATGTGTCCCAAACATGTTTATATGGTTTATGAGTAATAATGAGAGCTTTGTGTGCGGAATGCTTTCCCTGAAATTTTTGGAACAAAAGTGACCATATCAGCGTCACCTTTCTTTATCCACCAAAACTGTGTTGTTTTCGCTCAAATGTGTCCCAAACATGTTTATATGGTTTATAGGTCATAATGGACGCTTTGTGCACGAAGAGCTTTCCGTGAAATTTTCGGACCAAAAGATACCATGTCGGCGTCACCTTTCTTTACCCACAAAGAGTGTGTTATTTTCGCTCAAATGTGTCCCAAACATGTTTATATGGTTTATGGGTCATAATGGGAGCTTTGTGCGCGAACAGCTTTCCGTGAAATTTTCGGACCAAAAGTGACCATATTAGCGTCACCTTTCTTTATCCACCAAAACTATGTTGTTTTCGCTCAAATGTGTCACAAACATGTTTATATGGTTTATAGGTCATAATGGGCGCTTTGTGCGCGAAAAGCTTTCCGTGAAATTTTCGGACCAAAAGTGACCATATCGGCGTCACCTTTCTTTATCCACAAAAACTCTGGTTTTTTTGCTCAAATGTGTTCCAAACATGTTTATATGGTTTATCGGTCTTAATGGGAGCTTTGTGCGCGAAAGCTTTCCGTGAAATTTTCGGACCAAAAGTGACCATATCGGCGTCACCTTTCTTTATCTACAAAAACTGTGTTGTTTTCGCTCAAATGCGTCCCAAACAGGTTCATATGGTTTATAGGTCATAATGGGAGCTTTATGCGCGAAAAGCGTTCCTTGAAATTTTCTGACCAAAAGTGACCATATCGGCGTCACCTTTGCTTATCCACCAAAACTGTGTTGTTTTCACTCAAATGTGTCCCAAACATGTTTATATGGTTTATAGTTCATAATAGGAGCTTTGTGCGCGAAAAGCTTTCCGTGAAATTTTCGGACCACAAGTGACCATATCGGCGTCACCTTTCTTTATCCACCAAAACTGTGTCGTTTTCGCTCAAATGTGTCCAAAACATGTTTATATGGTTTATAGGTCATAATGGGAGCTTTCTGCGCGAAAAGCTTTCCGTGAAATTTTCGGAACAAAAGTGACCATATCGGCGTCACCTTTCTTTATCCACCAAAACTATGTTGTTTTCGCTCAAATGTGTCACAAACATGTTTATATGGTTTATAGGTCATAATGGGCGCTTTGTGTGCGAAAAGCTTTCCGTGAAATTTTCGGACCAAAAGTGACCATATCGGCGTCACCTTTCTTTATCCACAAAAACTCTGGTTTTTTTGCTCAAATGTGTTCCAAACATGTTTATATGGTTTATCGGTCTTAATGGGAGCTTTGTGCGCGAAAGCTTTCCGTGAAATTTTCGGACCAAAAGTGACCATATCGGCGTCACCTTTCTTTATCTACAAAAACTGTGTTGTTTTCGCTCAAATGCGTCCCAAACAGGTTCATATGGTTTATAGGTCATAATGGGAGCTTTATGCGCGAAAAGCTTTCCTTGAAATTTTCGGACCAAAAGTGACCATATCGGCGTCACCTTTGCTTATCCACCAAAACTGTGTTGTTTTCACTCAAATGTGTCCCAAACATGTTTATATGGTTTATAGTTCATAATAGGAGCTTTGTGCGCGAAAAGCTTTCCGTGAAATTTTCGGACCACAAGTGACCATATCGGCGTCACCTTTCTTTATCCACCAAAACTGTGTCGTTTTCGCTCAAATGTGTCCCAAACATGTTTATATGGTTTATAGGTCATAATTTGAGCGTTCTGCGCGAAAAGCTTTCCGTGAAATTTTCGGACCAAAAGTGACCATATCGGCGTCACCTTTCTTTATCCACCAAAACTGTGTCGTTTTCGCTCAAATGTGTCCCAAACATGTTTATATGGTTTATAGGTCATAATGGGAGCTTTCTGCGCGAAAAGCATTCCGTCAAATTTTCGGACCAAAAGTGACCATATCAGCGTCACCTTTCTTTATCCACCAAAACTGTGTTGTTTTCGCTCAAATGTGTCACAAACATGTTTATATGGTTTATGGATCATAATGGGAGATTTGTGCGCGAAAAGCTTTCCGTGAAATTTTCGGACCAAAAGTGACAATATCGGCGTCACCTTTCTTTATCCACCAAAACTGTGTTGTTTTCGCTTAAATGTGTCCCAAACATGTTTATATGGTTTATGAGTCATAATGAGAGCTTTGTGTGCGGAAAGCTTTCCGTGAAATTTTTGGAACAAAAGTGACCATATCAGCGTCACCTTTCTTTATCCACCAAAACTGTGTTGTTTTCGCACAAATGTGTCCCAAACATGTTTATATGGTTTATAGGTCATAATGGGAGCTTTGTGCGCGAAAAGCTTTCCGTGAAATTTTCGGACCACAAGTGACCATATCGGCGTCACCTTTCTTTATCCACCAAAACTGTGTCGTTATCGCTCAAATGTGTCCCAAACATGTTTATATGGTTTATAGGTCATAATGGGAGAGTTCTGCGCGAAAAGCTTTCCGTGAAATTTTCGGACCAAAAGTGACCATATCGGCGTCACCTTTCTTTATCCACCAAAACTGTGTCGTTTTCGCTCAAATGTGTCCCAAACATGTTTATATGGTTTATAGGTCATAATGGGAGCTTTCTGCGCGAAAAGCATTCCGTCAAATTTTCGGACCAAAAGTGACCATATTAGCGTCACCTTTCTTTATCCACCAAAACTGTGTTGTTTTCGCTCAAATGTGTCACAAACATGTTTATATGGTTTATGGATCATAATGGGAGCTTTGTGCGCGAAAAGCTTTCCGTGAAATTTTCGGACCAAAAGTGACAATATCTGCGTCACCTTTCTTTATCCACCGAAACTGTGTTGTTTTCGCTTAAATGTGTCCCAAACATGTTTATATGGTTTATGAGTCATAATGAGAGCTTTGTGTGCGGAAAGCTTTCCGTGAAATTTTTGGAGCAAAAGTGACCATATCAGCGTCACCTTTCTTTATCCACCAAAACTGTGTATTTTTCGCTCAAATGTGTCCCAAACATGTTTATATGGTTTATAGGTCATAATGGGCGCTTTGTGCGCGAAAAGCTTTCCGTGAAATTTTCGGACCAAAAGTGACCATATCGGCGTCACCTTTGTTTATCCACAAAAACTGTGTTGTTTTTGCTCAAATGTGTCCCAAACATGTTTATATGGTTTATTGGTCATAATGGGAGCTTTGTCCGCGAAAAGCTTTCCGTGAAATTTTCGGACCAATAGTGACCATATCGGCGTCACCTTTCTTTATCCACAAAAACTGTGTTGTTTTCGCTCAAATGTTTCCCAAACATGTTTATATGGTGTATAGGTCATAATGGGAGCTTTGTGCGCTAAAAGCTTTCCGTAAAATTTTCGGACCAAAAGTGACCATATCGACGTCACATTTGTTTATCCATAAAAACTGTGTTGTTTTCGCTCAAATGTGTCCCAAACATGTTTATTTGGTTTATAGGTCATAATGAGAGCTTTGTGCGCGAAAAGCTTTCCGTGAAATTTTCGGACCAAAAGTGACCATATCGGCGTCACCTTTGTTTATCCACCAAAACTATGTTGTTTTTGCTCAAATGTGTCGCAAACATGTTTATATGGTTTATCGGTCATAATGGGAGCTTTGTGCGCGAAAAGCTTTTCGTGAAATTTCCGGACCAAAAGTGACCATATCGGCGTCACCTTTCTTTATCCACAAAAACTGTGGTTTTTTCGCTCAAATGTGTCCCAAACATGTTTATATGGTGTATAGGTCATATTCGGAGCTTTGTGCGTGAAAAGCTTTCCGTGAAATTTTCGGACCAAAAGTGACCATATCGGCGTCACCTTTCTTTATCCACAAAAACTGTGTTGTTTTCGCTCAAATGCGTCCCAAACATGTTTATATGGTTTATAGGTCATAATGAGAGCTTTGTGCACGAAAAGCTTTCCGTGAAATTTTCGGACCAAAAGTGACCATATCGGTGTCACCTTTCTTTATCCACCAAAACTGTGTCGTTTTCGCTCAAATGTGTCCCAAACATGTTTATATGGTTTATAGGTCATAATGGGAGCTTTCTGCGCGAAAAGCATTCCGTCAAATTTTCGGACCAAAAGTGACCATATTAGCGTCACCTTTCTTTATCCACCAAAACTGTGTTGTTTTCGCTCAAATGTGTCACAAACATGTTTATATGGTTTATGGATCATAATGGGAGCTTTGTGCGCGAAAAGCTTTCCGTGAAATTTTCGGACCAAAAGTGACAATATCTGCGTCACCTTTCTTTATCCACCGAAACTGTGTTGTTTTCGCTTAAATGTGTCCCAAACATGTTTATATGGTTTATGAGTCATAATGAGAGCTTTGTGTGCGGAAAGCTTTCCGTGAAATTTTTGGAACAAAAGTGACCATATCAGCGTCACCTTTCTTTATCCACCAAAACTGTGTATTTTTCGCTCAAATGTGTCCCAAACATGTTTATATGGTTTATAGGTCATAATGGGCGCTTTGTGCGCGAAAAGCTTTCCGTGAAATTTTCGGACCAAAAGTGACCATATCGGCGTCACCTTTGTTTATCCACAAAAACTGTGTTGTTTTTGCTCAAATGTGTCCCAAACATGTTTATATGGTTTATTGGTCATAATGGGAGCTTTGTCCGCGAAAAGCTTTCCGTGAAATTTTCGGACCAATAGTGACCATATCGGCGTCACCTTTCTTTATCCACAAAAACTGTGTTGTTTTCGCTCAAATGTTTCCCAAACATGTTTATATGGTGTATAGGTCATAATGGGAGCTTTGTGCGCTAAAAGCTTTCCGTAAAATTTTCGGACCAAAAGTGACCATATCGACGTCACATTTGTTTATCCATAAAAACTGTGTTGTTTTCGCTCAAATGTGTCCCAAACATGTTTATTTGGTTTATAGGTCATAATGAGAGCTTTGTGCGCGAAAAGCTTTCCGTGAAATTTTCGGACCAAAAGTGACCATATCGGCGTCACCTTTGTTTATCCACCAAAACTATGTTGTTTTTGCTCAAATGTGTCGCAAACATGTTTATATGGTTTATCGGTCATAATGGGAGCTTTGTGCGCGAAAAGCTTTTCGTGAAATTTCCGGACCAAAAGTGACCATATCGGCGTCACCTTTCTTTATCCACAAAAACTGTGGTTTTTTCGCTCAAATGTGTCCCAAACATGTTTATATGGTGTATAGGTCATATTCGGAGCTTTGTGCGTGAAAAGCTTTCCGTGAAATTTTCGGACCAAAAGTGACCATATCGGCGTCACCTTTCTTTATCCACCAAAACTGTGTTGTTATCGCTCAAATGTGTCCCAAACATGTTTATATGGTTTATGGGTGATAATAATGGGAGGTTTGTGCGCGGAAAGCTTTCTGTGAAATTTTCGGACCAAAAGTGACCATATCGGCGTCACCTTTCTTTATCCACCAAAACTGTGTTGTTTTCGCTCAAATGTGTCCCAAACATGTTTATATGGTTTATGAGTCATAATGGCGGCTTTGTGCGCGAAAAGCTTTCCGTGAAATTTTCGGACCAAAAGTGACAATATCGGCGTCACCTTTCGTTATCCACCAAAACTGTGTTGTTTTCGCTCAAATGTGTCCCAAACATGTTTATATGGTTTATGAGTCATAATGAGAGCTTTGTGTGCGGAAAACTTTCCGTGAAATTTTTGGAACAAAAGTGACCATATCAACGTCACCTTTCTTTATCCACAAAAACTGTGTTGTTTTCGCTCAAATGTGTCCCAAACATGTTTATATGGTTTATGGGTCATAATGGGAGCTTTGTTCGCGAACAGCTTTCCATGAAATTTTCGGACAAAAAGTGACCATATCAGCGTCACCTTTCTTTATCCACCAAAACTGTGTTGTTTTCGCTCAAATGTGTCTCAAACATGTTTATATGGTTTATAGGTCATAATGGGCGCTTTGTGCGCGAAAAGCTTTCCGTGAAATTTTCGGACCAAAAGTGACCATATCGGTGTCACTTTTCTTTATCCTCCAAAACTATGTTGTTTTCGCTCAAATGTGTCCCAAACATGTTTATATGGTTTATGGGTGATAATAATGGGAGCTTTGTCCGCGAAAAGCTTTCCGTGAAATTTTCGGACCAATAGTGACCATATCGGCGTCACCTTTCTTTATCCACAAAAACTGTGTTGTTTTCGCTCAAATGTTTCCCAAACATGTTTATATGGTGTATAGGTCATAATGGGAGCTTTGTGCGCTAAAAGCTTTCCGTAAAATTTTCGGACCAAAAGTGACCATATCGACATCACATTTGTTTATCCATAAAAGCTGTGTTGTTTTCGCTCAAATGTTTCCCAAACATGTTTATTTGGTTTATAGGTCATAATGAGAGCTTTGTGCGCGAAAAGCTTTCCGTGAAATTTTCGGACCAAAAGTGACCATATCGGCGTCACCTTTGTTTATCCACCAAAACTATGTTGTTTTTGCTCAAATGTGTCGCAAACATGTTTATATGGTTTATCGGTCATAATGGGAGCTTTGTGCGCGAAAAGCTTTTCGTGAAATTTCCGGACCAAAAGTGACCATATCGGCGTCACCTTTCTTTATCCACAAAAACTGTGGTTTTTTCGCTCAAATGTGTCCCAAACATGTTTATATGGTGTATAGGTCATATTCGGAGCTTTGTGCGTGAAAAGCTTTCCGTGAAATTTTCGGACCAAAAGTGACCATATCGGCGTCACCTTTCTTTATCCACAAAAACTGTGTTGTTTTCGCTCAAATGCGTCCCAAACATGTTTATATGGTTTATAGGTCATAATGAGAGCTTTGTGCACGAAAAGCTTTCCGTGAAATTTTCGGACCAAAAGTGACCATATCGGTGTCACCTTTCTTTATCCACCAAAACTGTGTCGTTTTCGCTCAAATGTGTCCCAAACATGTTTATATGGTTTATAGGTCATAATGGGAGCTTTCTGCGCGAAAAGCATTCCGTCAAATTTTCGGACCAAAAGTGACCATATTAGCGTCACCTTTCTTTATCCACCAAAACTGTGTTGTTTTCGCTCAAATGTGTCACAAACATGTTTATATGGTTTATGGATCATAATGGGAGCTTTGTGCGCGAAAAGCTTTCCGTGAAATTTTCGGACCAAAAGTGACAATATCTGCGTCACCTTTCTTTATCCACCGAAACTGTGTTGTTTTCGCTTAAATGTGTCCCAAACATGTTTATATGGTTTATGAGTCATAATGAGAGCTTTGTGTGCGGAAAGCTTTCCGTGAAATTTTTGGAACAAAAGTGACCATATCAGCGTCACCTTTCTTTATCCACCAAAACTGTGTATTTTTCGCTCAAATGTGTCCCAAACATGTTTATATGGTTTATAGGTCATAATGGGCGCTTTGTGCGCGAAAAGCTTTCCGTGAAATTTTCGGACCAAAAGTGACCATATCGGCGTCACCTTTGTTTATCCACAAAAACTGTGTTGTTTTTGCTCAAATGTGTCCCAAACATGTTTATATGGTTTATTGGTCATAATGGGAGCTTTGTCCGCGAAAAGCTTTCCGTGAAATTTTCGGACCAATAGTGACCATATCGGCGTCACCTTTCTTTATCCACAAAAACTGTGTTGTTTTCGCTCAAATGTTTCCCAAACATGTTTATATGGTGTATAGGTCATAATGGGAGCTTTGTGCGCTAAAAGCTTTCCGTAAAATTTTCGGACCAAAAGTGACCATATCGACGTCACATTTGTTTATCCATAAAAACTGTGTTGTTTTCGCTCAAATGTGTCCCAAACATGTTTATTTGGTTTATAGGTCATAATGAGAGCTTTGTGCGCGAAAAGCTTTCCGTGAAATTTTCGGACCAAAAGTGACCATATCGGCGTCACCTTTGTTTATCCACCAAAACTATGTTGTTTTTGCTCAAATGTGTCGCAAACATGTTTATATGGTTTATCGGTCATAATGGGAGCTTTGTGCGCGAAAAGCTTTTCGTGAAATTTCCGGACCAAAAGTGACCATATCGGCGTCACCTTTCTTTATCCACAAAAACTGTGGTTTTTTCGCTCAAATGTGTCCCAAACATGTTTATATGGTGTATAGGTCATATTCGGAGCTTTGTGCGTGAAAAGCTTTCCGTGAAATTTTCGGACCAAAAGTGACCATATCGGCGTCACCTTTCTTTATCCACCAAAACTGTGTTGTTATCGCTCAAATGTGTCCCAAACATGTTTATATGGTTTATGGGTGATAATAATGGGAGGTTTGTGCGCGGAAAGCTTTCTGTGAAATTTTCGGACCAAAAGTGACCATATCGGCGTCACCTTTCTTTATCCACCAAAACTGTGTTGTTTTCGCTCAAATGTGTCCCAAACATGTTTATATGGTTTATGAGTCATAATGGCGGCTTTGTGCGCGAAAAGCTTTCCGTGAAATTTTCGGACCAAAAGTGACAATATCGGCGTCACCTTTCGTTATCCACCAAAACTGTGTTGTTTTCGCTCAAATGTGTCCCAAACATGTTTATATGGTTTATGAGTCATAATGAGAGCTTTGTGTGCGGAAAACTTTCCGTGAAATTTTTGGAACAAAAGTGACCATATCAACGTCACCTTTCTTTATCCACAAAAACTGTGTTGTTTTCGCTCAAATGTGTCCCAAACATGTTTATATGGTTTATGGGTCATAATGGGAGCTTTGTTCGCGAACAGCTTTCCATGAAATTTTCGGACAAAAAGTGACCATATCAGCGTCACCTTTCTTTATCCACCAAAACTGTGTTGTTTTCGCTCAAATGTGTCTCAAACATGTTTATATGGTTTATAGGTCATAATGGGCGCTTTGTGCGCGAAAAGCTTTCCGTGAAATTTTCGGACCAAAAGTGACCATATCGGTGTCACTTTTCTTTATCCTCCAAAACTATGTTGTTTTCGCTCAAATGTGTCCCAAACATGTTTATATGGTTTATGGGTGATAATAATGGGAGCTTTGTCCGCGAAAAGCTTTCCGTGAAATTTTCGGACCAATAGTGACCATATCGGCGTCACCTTTCTTTATCCACAAAAACTGTGTTGTTTTCGCTCAAATGTTTCCCAAACATGTTTATATGGTGTATAGGTCATAATGGGAGCTTTGTGCGCTAAAAGCTTTCCGTAAAATTTTCGGACCAAAAGTGACCATATCGACATCACATTTGTTTATCCATAAAAGCTGTGTTGTTTTCGCTCAAATGTTTCCCAAACATGTTTATTTGGTTTATAGGTCATAATGAGAGCTTTGTGCGCGAAAAGCTTTCCGTGAAATTTTCGGACCAAAAGTGACCATATCGGCGTCACCTTTGTTTATCCACCAAAACTATGTTGTTTTTGCTCAAATGTGTCGCAAACATGTTTATATTGTTTATCGGTCATAATGGGAGCTTTGTGCGCGAAAAGGTTTTCGTGAAATTTTCGGACCAAAAGTGACCATATCGGCGTCACCTTTCTTTATCCACAAAAACTGTGGTTTTTTCGCTCAAATGTGCCCCAAACATGTTTATATCGTGTATAGGTCATAATGGGAGCTTTGTGCGCGAAAAGCTTTCCGTGAAATTTTCGGACCAAAAGTGACCATATCGGCGTCACCTTTCTTTATCCACAAAAACTGTGTTGTTTTCGCTCAAATGCGTCCCAAACATGTTTATATGGTTTATAGGTCATAATGAGAGCTTTGTGCACGAAAAGCTTTCCGTGAAATTTTCGGACCAAAAGTGACCATATCGGTGTCACCTTTTTTTATCCTCCAAAACTATGTTGTTTTCACTCAAATGTGGCCCAAACATGTTTATATGGTTTATGGGTGATAATAATGGGAGGTTTGTGCGCGAAAAGCTTTCTGTGAAATTTTCGGACCAAAAGTGACCATATCGGCGTCACCTTTCTTTATCCACCAAAACTGTGTTGTTTTCGCTCAAATGTGTCCCAAACATGTTTATATGGTTTATGGGTGATAATAATGGGAGGTTTGTGCGCGAAAAGCTTTCTGTGAAATTTTCGGACCAAAAGTGACCATATCGGCGTCACCTTTCTTTATCCACCAAAACTGTGTCGTTTTCGCTCAAATGTGTCCCAAACATGTTTATATGGTTTATAGGTCATAATGGGAGCTTTCTGCGCGAAAAGCATTCCGTCAAATTTTCGGACCAAAAGTGACCATATCAGCGTCACCTTTCTTTATCCACCAAAACTGTGTTGTTTTCGCTCAAATGTGTCACAAACATGTTTATATGGTTTATGGATCATAATGGGAGCTTTGTGCGCGAAAAGCTTTCTGTGAAATTTTCGTACCAAAAGTGACCATATCGGCGGCACCATTCTTTATCCACCAAAACTGTGTTTTTTTCGCTCAAATGTGTCCCAAACATGTTTATATGGTTTATAGGTCATAATGTAAGCTTTGTGCGCGAAAAGCTTTCCGTGAAATTTTCGGACCAAAAGTGACCATATCGGCGTCACCTTTCTTTATCCACCAAAACTGTGTCGTTTTCGCTCAAATGTGTCCCAAACATGTTTATATGGTTTATAGGTCATAATGGGAGCTTTCTGCGCGAAAAGCATTCCGTCAAATTTTCGGACCAAAAGTGACCATATTAGCGTCACCTTTCTTTATCCACCAAAACTGTGTTGTTTTCGCTCAAATGTGTCACAAACATGTTTATATGGTTTATGGATCATAATGGGAGCTTTGTGCGCGAAAAGCTTTCCGTGAAATTTTCGGACCAAAAGTGACAATATCTGCGTCACCTTTCTTTATCCACCGAAACTGTGTTGTTTTCGCTTAAATGTGTCCCAAACATGTTTATATGGTTTATGAGTCATAATGAGAGCTTTGTGTGCGGAAAGCTTTCCGTGAAATTTTTGGAACAAAAGTGACCATATCAGCGTCACCTTTCTTTATCCACCAAAACTGTGTATTTTTCGCTCAAATGTGTCCCAAACATGTTTATATGGTTTATAGGTCATAATGGGCGCTTTGTGCGCGAAAAGCTTTCCGTGAAATTTTCGGACCAAAAGTGACCATATCAGCGTCACCTTTCTTTATCCACCAAAACTGTGTTGTTTTCGCTCAAATGTGTCACAAACATGTTTATATGGTTTATGGATCATAATGGGAGATTTGTGCGCGAAAAGCTTTCCGTGAAATTTTCGGACCAAAAGTGACAATATCGGCGTCACCTTTCTTTATCCACCAAAACTGTGTTGTTTTCGCTTAAATGTGTCCCAAACATGTTTATATGGTTTATGAGTCATAATGAGAGCTTTGTGTGCGGAAAGCTTTCCGTGAAATTTTTGGAACAAAAGTGACCATATCAGCGTCACCTTTCTTTATCCACCAAAACTGTGTTGTTTTCGCACAAATGTGTCCCAAACATGTTTATATGGTTTATAGGTCATAATGGGAGCTTTGTGCGCGAAAAGCTTTCCGTGAAATTTTCGGACCACAAGTGACCATATCGGCATCACCTTTCTTTATCCACCAAAACTGTGTCGTTATCGCTCAAATGTGTCCCAAACATGTTTATATGGTTTATAGGTCATAATGGGAGAGTTCTGCGCGAAAAGCTTTCCGTGAAATTTTCGGACCAAAAGTGACCATATCGGCGTCACCTTTCTTTATCCACCAAAACTGTGTCGTTTTCGCTCAAATGTGTCCCAAACATGTTTATATGGTTTATAGGTCATAATGGGAGCTTTCTGCGCGAAAAGCATTCCGTCAAATTTTCGGACCAAAAGTGACCATATTAGCGTCACCTTTCTTTATCCACCAAAACTGTGTTGTTTTCGCTCAAATGTGTCACAAACATGTTTATATGGTTTATGGATCATAATGGGAGCTTTGTGCGCGAAAAGCTTTCCGTGAAATTTTCGGACCAAAAGTGACAATATCTGCGTCACCTTTCTTTATCCACCGAAACTGTGTTGTTTTCGCTTAAATGTGTCCCAAACATGTTTATATGGTTTATGAGTCATAATGAGAGCTTTGTGTGCGGAAAGCTTTCCGTGAAATTTTTGGAACAAAAGTGACCATATCAGCGTCACCTTTCTTTATCCACCAAAACTGTGTATTTTTCGCTCAAATGTGTCCCAAACATGTTTATATGGTTTATAGGTCATAATGGGCGCTTTGTGCGCGAAAAGCTTTCCGTGAAATTTTCGGACCAAAAGTGACCATATCGGCGTCACCTTTGTTTATCCACAAAAACTGTGTTGTTTTTGCTCAAATGTGTCCCAAACATGTTTATATGGTTTATTGGTCATAATGGGAGCTTTGTCCGCGAAAAGCTTTCCGTGAAATTTTCGGACCAATAGTGACCATATCGGCGTCACCTTTCTTTATCCACAAAAACTGTGTTGTTTTCGCTCAAATGTTTCCCAAACATGTTTATATGGTGTATAGGTCATAATGGGAGCTTTGTGCGCTAAAAGCTTTCCGTAAAATTTTCGGACCAAAAGTGACCATATCGACGTCACATTTGTTTATCCATAAAAACTGTGTTGTTTTCGCTCAAATGTGTCCCAAACATGTTTATTTGGTTTATAGGTCATAATGAGAGCTTTGTGCGCGAAAAGCTTTCCGTGAAATTTTCGGACCAAAAGTGACCATATCGGCGTCACCTTTGTTTATCCACCAAAACTATGTTGTTTTTGCTCAAATGTGTCGCAAACATGTTTATATGGTTTATCGGTCATAATGGGAGCTTTGTGCGCGAAAAGCTTTTCGTGAAATTTCCGGACCAAAAGTGACCATATCGGCGTCACCTTTCTTTATCCACAAAAACTGTGGTTTTTTCGCTCAAATGTGTCCCAAACATGTTTATATGGTGTATAGGTCATATTCGGAGCTTTGTGCGTGAAAAGCTTTCCGTGAAATTTTCGGACCAAAAGTGACCATATCGGCGTCACCTTTCTTTATCCACAAAAACTGTGTTGTTTTCGCTCAAATGCGTCCCAAACATGTTTATATGGTTTATAGGTCATAATGAGAGCTTTGTGCACGAAAAGCTTTCCGTGAAATTTTCGGACCAAAAGTGACCATATCGGTGTCACCTTTCTTTATCCTCCAAAACTATGTTGTTTTCGCTCAAATGTGTCCCAAACATGTTTATATGGTTTATGGGTGATAATAATGGGAGGTTTGTGCGCGAAAAGCTTTCTGCGAAATTTTCGGACCAAAAGTGACCATATCGGCGTCACCTTTCTTTATCCACCAAAACTGTGTTGTTATCGCTCAAATGTGTCCCAAACATGTTTATATGGTTTATGGGTGATAATAATGGGAGGTTTGTGCGCGAAAAGCTTTCTGTGAAATTTTCGGACCAAAAGTGACCATATCGGCGTCACCTTTCTTTATCCACCAAAACTGTGTTGTTTTCGCTCAAATGTGTCCCAAACATGTTTATATGGTTTATGAGTCATAATGGCGGCTTTGTGCGCGAAAAGCTTTCCGTGAAATTTTCGGACCAAAAGTGACAATATCGGCGTCACCTTTCGTTATCCACCAAAACTGTGTTGTTTTCGCTCAAATGTGTCCCAAACATGTTTATATGGTTTATGAGTCATAATGAGAGCTTTGTGTGCGGAAAACTTTCCGTGAAATTTTTGGAACAAAAGTGACCATATCAACGTCACCTTTCTTTATCCACAAAAACTGTGTTGTTTTCGCTCAAATGTGTCCCAAACATGTTTATATGGTTTATGGGTCATAATGGGAGCTTTGTTCGCGAACAGCTTTCCATGAAATTTTCGGACAAAAAGTGACCATATCAGCGTCACCTTTCTTTATCCACCAAAACTGTGTTGTTTTCGCTCAAATGTGTCTCAAACATGTTTATATGGTTTATAGGTCATAATGGGCGCTTTGTGCGCGAAAAGCTTTCCGTGAAATTTTCTGACCAAAAGTGACCATATCGGTGTCACCTTTCTTTATCCTCCAAAACTATGTTGTTTTCGCTCAAATGTGTCCCAAACATGTTTATATGGTTTATGGGTGATAATAATGGGAGCTTTGTCCGCGAAAAGCTTTCCGTGAAATTTTCGGACCAATAGTGACCATATCGGCGTCACCTTTCTTTATCCACAAAAACTGTGTTGTTTTCGCTAAAATGTTTCCCAAACATGTTTATATGGTGTATAGGTCATAATGGGAGCTTTGTGCGCTAAAAGCTTTCCGTAAAATTTTCGGACCAAAAGTGACCATATCGACATCACATTTGTTTATCCATAAAAGCTGTGTTGTTTTCGCTCAAATGTTTCCCAAACATGTTTATTTGGTTTATAGGTCATAATGAGAGCTTTGTGCGCGAAAAGCTTTCCGTGAAATTTTCGGACCAAAAGTGACCATATCGGCGTCACCTTTGATTATCCACCAAAACTATGTTGTTTTTGCTCAAATGTGTCGCAAACATGTTTATATTGTTTATCGGTCATAATGGGAGCTTTGTGCGCGAAAAGGTTTTCGTGAAATTTTCGGACCAAAAGTGACCATATCGGCGTCACCTTTCTTTATCCACAAAAACTGTGGTTTTTTCGCTCAAATGTGCCCCAAACATGTTTATATCGTGTATAGGTCATAATGGGAGCTTTGTGCGCGAAAAGCTTTCCGTGAAATTTTCGGACCAAAAGTGACCATATCGGCGTCACCTTTCTTTATCCACAAAAACTGTGTTGTTTTCGCTCAAATGCGTCCCAAACATGTTTATATGGTTTATAGGTCATAATGAGAGCTTTGTGCACGAAAAGCTTTCCGTGAAATTTTCGGACCAAAAGTGACCATATCGGTGTCACCTTTTTTTATCCTCCAAAACTATGTTGTTTTCACTCAAATGTGGCCCAAACATGTTTATATGGTTTATGGGTGATAATAATGGGAGGTTTGTGCGCGAAAAGCTTTCTGTGAAATTTTCGGACCAAAAGTGACCATATCGGCGTCACCTTTCTTTATCCACCAAAACTGTGTTGTTTTCGCTCAAATGTGTCCCAAACATGTTTATATGGTTTATGGGTGATAATAATGGGAGGTTTGTGCGCGAAAAGCTTTCTGTGAAATTTTCGGACCAAAAGTGACCATATCGGCGTCACCTTTCTTTATCCACCAAAACTGTGTCGTTTTCGCTCAAATGTGTCCCAAACATGTTTATATGGTTTATAGGTCATAATGGGAGCTTTCTGCGCGAAAAGCATTCCGTCAAATTTTCGGACCAAAAGTGACCATATCAGCGTCACCTTTCTTTATCCACCAAAACTGTGTTGTTTTCGCTCAAATGTGTCACAAACATGTTTATATGGTTTATGGATCATAATGGGAGCTTTGTGCGCGAAAAGCTTTCTGTGAAATTTTCGTACCAAAAGTGACCATATCGGCGGCACCATTCTTTATCCACCAAAACTGTGTTTTTTTCGCTCAAATGTGTCCCAAACATGTTTATATGGTTTATAGGTCATAATGTAAGCTTTGTGCGCGAAAAGCTTTCCGTGAAATTTTCGGACCAAAAGTGACCATATCGGCGTCACCTTTCTTTATCTACAAAAACTGTGTTGTTTTCGCTCAAATGCGTCCCAAACAGGTTCATATGGTTTATAGGTCATAATGGGAGCTTTATGCGCGTAAAGCTTTCCTTGAAATTTTCGGACCAAAAGTGACGATATCGGCGTCACCTTTGCTTATCCACCAAAACTGTGTTGTTTTCACTCAAATGTGTGCCAAACATGTTTATATGGTTTATAGTTCATAATAGGAGCTTTGTGCGCGAAAAGCTTTCCGTGAAATTTTCGGACCAAAAGTGACCATATCGGCGTCACCTTTCGTTATCCACCAAAACTGTGTCGTTTTCGCTTAAATGTGTCCCAAACATGTTTACATGGTTTATAGGTCATAATGGAAGCTTTCTGCGCGAAAAGCTTTCCGTGAAATTTTCGGAGCAAAAGTGACCATATCAGCGTAACCTTTCTTTATCCACCAAAACTGTGTTGTTTTCGCTCAAATGTGTCCCAAACATGTTTATATGGTTTATGGGTCATAATGGGAGCTTTGTGCGCGAAAAGCTTTCCGTGAAATTTTCGGAAGGAAAGTGACCATATCGGCGTCACCTTTGTTTATCCACAAAAACTGTGTTGTTTTTGCTCAAATATGTCCCAAACATGTTTATATGGTTTATTGGTCATAATGGGAGCTTTGTGCGAGAAAAGTTTTCCGTGAAATTTTCGGAGCAATAGTGACCATATCGGCGTCACCTTTATTTATCCACAAAAACTGTGTTGTTTTCGCTTAAATGTTTCCCAAACATGTTTATATGGTGTATAGGTCATAATGGGAGCTTTGTGCGCTAAAAGCTTTCCGTGAAATTTTCGGACAAAAAGTGACCATATCGGCGTCACCTTTCTTTATTCACCAAAACTCTGTTGTTTTCGCTCAAATGTGTCCCAAACATGTTTATTTGGTTTATAGGTCATAATGAGAGCTTTGTGCGCGAAAAGCTTTCCGTGAAATTTTCGGACCAAAAGTGACCATATCGGCGTCACCTTTGTTTATCCACCAAAACTATGTTGTTTTTGCTCAAATGTGTCGCAAACATGTTTATATGATTTATCGGTCATAATGGGAGCTTTGTGCGCGAAAAGCTTTCCGTGAAATTTTCGTACCAAAAGTGACCATATCGGCGTCACCTTTCTTTATCCACAAAAAATGTTGTTTTTTCGCTCAAATGTGTCCCAAACAAGTTTATATGGTGTATAGGTCATAATGGGAGCTTTGTGCGCGAAAAGCTTTCCGTGAAATTTTCGGACCAAAAGTGACCATATCGGCGTCACCATTCTTTATCACAGAAATTGTGTTGTTTTCGCTCAAATGCGTCCCAAACATGTTTATATGGTTTATAGGTCATAATGGGAGCTTTGTGCGCGAAAAGCTTTTACGTGAAATTTTCGGACCAAAAGTGACCATATCGGTGTCACCTTTCTTTATCCACCAAAACTATGTTGTTTTCGCTCAAATGTGTCGCAAACATGTTTATATGGTTTATGGGTGATAATAATGGGAGCTTTGTGCGGGAAAAGCTTTCTGTGAAATTTTCGGACCAAAAGTGACCATATCGGCGTCACCTTTCTTTATCCACCAAAATTGTGTTTATTTCGCTCAAATGTGTCCCAAACATGTTTATGTGGTTTATAGGTGATAATGGGAGCTTTCTGCGCGAAAAGCTTTCGGTGAAATTTTCGGACCAAAAGTGACCATATCAGCGTCACCTTTCTTTATCCACCAAAACTGTGTTGTTTTCGCTCAAATGTGTCCCAAACATTTTTATATGGTTTATGGATCATAATGGGAGCTTTGTGCGCGAAAAGCTTTCCGTGAAATTTTTGGACCAAAAGTGACAATATCGGCGTCACCTTTCTTTATCCACCAAAACTGTGTTGTTTTCACTCAAATGTGTCCCAAACATGTTTATATGGTTTATGAGTCATAATGAGAGCTTTGTGTGCGGAAAGCTTTTCGTAAAATTTTTGGAACAAAAGTGACCATATCGGCGTAATCTTTCTTTATCCACCAAAACTGTGTTGTTTTCGCTCAAATGTGTCCCAAACATGTTTATATGGTTTATAGGTCATAATGGGCGCTTTGTGCACGAAAAGCTTTCCGTGAAATTTTCGGACCAAAAGATACCATGTCGGCGTCCTTTCTTTACCCAAAAAGAGTGTGTTGTTTTCGCTCAAATGTGTCCCAAACATGTTTATATGGTTTATGGGTCATAATGGGAGCTTTGTGCGCGAACAGCTTTCCGTGAAATTTTCGGACCAAAAGTGACCATATCGGTGTCACCTTTCTTTATCCACCAAAACTATGTTGTTTTCGCTCAAATGTGTCCCAAACATGTTTATATGGTTTATGGGTGATAATGGGAGCTTTGTGTGCGAAAAGCTTTCTGTGAAATTTTCGTACCAAAAGTGACCATATCGGCGGCACCATTCTTTATCCACCAAAACTGTGTTTTTTTCGCTCAAATGTGTCCCAAACATGTTTATATGGTTTATAGGTCATAATGTAAGCTTTGTGCGCGAAAAGCTTTCCGTGAAATTTTCGGTCCAAAAGTGACCATATCGGCGTCACCTTTCTTTATCTACAAAAACTGTGTTGTTTTCGCTCAAATGCGTCCCAAACAGGTTCATATGGTTTATAGGCCATAATGGGAGCTTTATGCGCGAAAAGCTTTCCTTGAAATTTTCGGACCAAAAGTGACCATATCGGCGTCACCTTTGCTTATCCACCAAAACTGTGTCGTTTTCACTCAAATGTGTCCCAAACATGTTTATATGGTTTATAGTTCATAATAGGAGCTTTGTGCGTGAAAAGCTTTCTGTGGAATTTTCGGACCAAAAGTGACCATATCGGCGTCACCTTTCGTTATCCACCAAAACTGTGTCGTTTTCGCTCAAATGTGTCCCAAACATGTTTACATGGTTTATAGGTCATAATGGAAGCTTTCTGCGCGAAAAGCTTTCCGTGAAATTTTCGGAGCAAAAGTGACCATATCAGCGTCACCTTTCTTTATCCACCAAAACTGTGTTGTTTTCGCTCAAATGTGTCCCAAACATGTTTATATGGTGTATAGGTCATAATGGGAGCTTTGTGCGCGAAAAGCTTTCCGTGAAATTTTCGGACCAAAAGTGACCATATCGGTGTCACCTTTCTTTATCCACCAAAACTATGTTGTTTTCGCTCAAATGTGTCCCAAACATGTTTATATGGTTTATGGGTGATAATGGGAGCTTTGTGCGCGAAAAGCTTTCTGTGAAATTTTCGGACCAAAAGTGACCATATCGGCGTCACCATTCTTTATCCACCAAAACTGTGTTTTTTTCGCTCAAATGTGTCCCAAACATGTTTATATGGTTTATAGGTCATAATGTAAGCTTTGTGCGCGAAAAGCTTTCTGTGAAATTTTCGGACCAAAAGTGACCATATTCGGCGTCACCTTTCTTTATCTACAAAAACTGTGGTGTTTTCACTCAAATGCGTCCCAAACAGGTTCATATGGTTTATAGGTCATAATGGGAGCTTTATGCGCGAAAAGCTTTCCTTGAAATTTTCGGACCAAAAGTGACCATATCGGCGTCACCTTTGCTTATCCACCAAAACTGTGTTGTTTTCACTCAAATGTGTGCCAAACATGTTTATATGGTTTATAGGTCATAATGGAAGCTTTCTGCGCGAAAAGCTTTCCGTGAAATTTTCGGAGCAAAAGTGACCATATCAGCGTCACCTTTCTTTATCCACCAAAACTGTGTTGTTTTCGCTCAAATGTGTGCCAAACATGTTTATATGGTTTATGGGTCATAATGGGAGCTTTGTGCGCGAAAAGCTTTCCGTGAAATTTTCGGACGGAAAGTGACCATATCGGCGTCACCTTTGTTTATCCACAAAAACTGTGTTGTTTTTGCTCAAATGTGTCCCAAACATGTTTATATGGTTTATTGGTCATAAGGGGAGCTTTGTGCGAGAAAAGTTTTCCGTGAAATTTTCGGACCAATAGTGACCATATCGGCGTCACCTTTATTTATCCACAAAAACTGTGTTGTTTTCGCTTAAATGTTTCCCAAACATGTTTATATGGTGTATAGGTCATAATGGGAGCTTTGTGCGCTAAAAGCTTTCCGTGAAATTTTCGGACAAAAAGTGACCATATCGGCGTCACCTTTCTTTATTCACCAAAACTCTGTTGTTTTCGCTCAAATGTGTCCCAAACATGTTTATTTGGTTTATAGGTCATAATGAGAGCTTTGTGCGCGAAAAGCTTTCCGTGAAATTTTCGGACCAAAAGTGACCATATCGGCGTCACCTTTGTTTATCCACCAAAACTATGTTGTTTTTGCTCAAATGTGTCGCAAACATGTTTATATGATTTATCGGTCATAATGGGAGCTTTGTGCGCGAAAAGCTTTCCGTGAAATTTTCGGACCAAAAGTGACCATATCGGCGTCACCTTTCTTTATCCACAAAAACTGTTGTTTTTTCGCTCAAATGTGTCCCAAACAAGTTGATATGGTGTATAGGTCATAATGGGAGCTTTGTGCGCGAAAAGCTTTCCGTGAAATTTTCGGACCAAAAGTGACCATATCGGCGTCACCATTCTTTATCACAGAAATTGTGTTGTTTTCGCTCAAATGCGTCCCAAACATGTTTATATGGTTTATAGGTCATAATGGGAGCTTTGTGCGCGAAAAGCTTTTACGTGAAATTTTCGGACCAAAAGTGACCATATCGGTGTCACCTTTCTTTATCCACCAAAACTATGTTGTTTTCGCTCAAATGTGTCGCAAACATGTTTATATGGTTTATGGGTGATAATAATGGGAGCTTTGTGCGCGAAAAGCTTTCTGTGAAATTTTCGGACCAAAAGTGACCATATCAGCGTCACCTTTCTTTATCCACCAAAACTGTGTTGTTTTCGCTCAAATGTGTCCCAAACATGTTTATATGGTTTATGGGTCATAATGGGAGCTTTGTGCGCGAAAAGCTTTCCGTGAAATTTTCGGACCAAAAGTGACAATATCGGCGTCACCTTTCTTTATCCACCAAAACTGTGTTGTTTTCACTCAAATGTGTCCCAAACATGTTTATATGGTTTATCAGTCATAATGAGAGCTTTGTGTGCGGAAAGCTTTTCGTGAAATTTTTGGAACAAAAGTGACCATATCGGCGTAATCTTTCTTTATCCACCAAAACTGTGTTGTTTTCGCTCAAATGTGTCCCAAACATGTTTATATGGTTTATAGGTCATAATGGGCGCTTTGTGCACGAAAAGCTTTCCGTGAAATTTTCGGACCAAAAGATACCATGTCGGCGTCCTTTCTTTACCCAAAAAGAGTGTGTTGTTTTCGCTCAAATGTGTCCCAAACATGTTTATATGGTTTATGGGTCATAATGGGAGCTTTGTGCGCGAACAGCTTTCCGTGAAATTTTCGGACCAAAAGTGACGATATCGGCGTCACCTTTCTTTATCCACCAAAATTGTGTTGTTTTCGCTCAAATGTGTCACAAACATGTTTATATGGTTTATAGGTCATAATGTGAGCTTTGTGCGCGAAAAGCTTTCCGTGAAATTTTCGGACCAAAAGTGACTATATCAGCGTCACCTTTCTTTATCCACCAAAACTGTGTTGTTTTCGCTCAAATGTGTCACAAACATGTTTATATGGTTTATAATGGGCGCTTTGTGCGCGAAAAGCTTTCCGTGAAATTTTCGGACCAAAAGTGACCATATCGGCGTCACCTTTGTTTATCCACAAAAACTGTGTTGTTTTTGCTCAAATGTGTCCCAAACATGTTTATATGGTTTATTAGTCATAATGGGAGCTTTGTGGGAGAAAAGCTTTCCGTGAAATTTTTGGACCAATATTGACCATATCTGCGTCACCTTTATTTATCCACAAAAACTGTGTTGTTTTCGCTCAAATGTTTCCCAAACATGTTTATATGGTGTATAGGTCATAATGGGAGCTTTGTGCGCTAAAAGCTTTCCGTGAAATTTTCGGACAAAAAGTGACCATATCGGCGTCACCTTTCTTTATCCACCAAAACTCTGTTTTTTTCGCTCAAATGTGTCCCAAACATGTTTATATGGTTTATAGGTCATAATGTGAGCTTTGTGCGCGAAAAGCTTTCCGTAAAATTTTCGGACCAAAAGAGACCATATCGACGTCACATTTGTTTATCCATAAAAACTGTGTTGTTTTCGCTCAAATGTGTCCCAAACATGTTTATATGGTTTATAGGTCATAATGTGAGCTTTGTGCGCGAAAAGCTTTCCGTAAAATTTTCGGACCAAAAGTGACCATATCGACGTCACATTTGTTTATCCATAAAAACTATGTTGTTTTCGCTCAAATGTGTCCCAAACATGTTTATTTGGTTTATAGGTCATAATGAGAGCTTTGTGCGCGAAAAGATTTCCGTGAAATTTTCGGACCAAAAGTGACCATATCGGCGTCACCTTTGTGTATCCACCAAAACTATGTTGTTTTTGCTCAAATGTGTCGCAAACATGTTTATATGGTTTATCGGTCATAATGGGAGCTTTGTGCGCGAAAAGCTTTCCGTGAAATTTTCGGACCAAAAGCGACCATATCGGCGTCACCTTTGTTTATCCACCAAAACTATGTTGTTTTTGCTCAAATGTGTCGCAAACATGTTTATATGGTTTATCGGTCATAATGGGAGCTTTGTGCACGAAAAGCTTTCCGTGAAATTTTCGGACCAAAAGTGACCATATCGGCGTCACCTTTCTTTATCCACAAAAACTGTGTTGTTTTCGCTCAAATGTGTCCCAAACATGTTTATATGGTTTATAGGTCATAATGGGAGCTTTGTGCTCGAAAAGCTTTCCGTGAAATTTTCTGACCAAAAGTGACCATATCGGTGTCACCTTTCTTTATCCACCAAAACTATGTTATTTTCGCTCAAATGTATCCCAAACATGTTTATATGGTTTATGGGTGATAATAATGGGAGCTTTGTGCGCGAAAAGCTTTCTGTGAAATTTTCGGACCAAAAGTAACCATATCGGCGTCACCTTTCTTTATCCACCAAAACTGTGTTTATTTCGCTCAAATGTGTCCCAAACATGTTTATATGGTTTATAGGTCATAATGGGAGCTTTCTGCGCGAAAAGCTTTCCGTGAAATTTTCGGACCAAAAGTGACCATATCGGCGTCACCATTCTTTATCACATAAATTGTGTTGTTTTCGCTCAAATGCGTCCCAAACATGTTTATATGGTTTATAGGTCATAATGGGAGCTTTGTGCGCGAAAAGCTTTTACGTGAAATTTTCGGACCAAAAGTGACCATATCGGTGTCACCTTTCTTTATCCACCAAAACTATGTTGTTTTCGCTCAAATGTGTCGCAAACATGTTTATATGGTTTATGGGTGATAATAATGGGAGCTTTGTGCGCGAAAAGCTTTCTGTGAAATTTTCGGACCAAAAGTGACCATATCAGCGTCACCTTTCTTTATCCACCAAAACTGTGTTGTTTTCGCTCAAATGTGTCCCAAACATGTTTATATGGTTTATGGGTCATAATGGGAGCTTTGTGCGCGAAAAGCTTTCCGTGAAATTTTCGGACCAAAAGTGACAATATCGGCGTCACCTTTCTTTATCCACCAAAACTGTGTTGTTTTCACTCAAATGTGTCCCAAACATGTTTATATGGTTTATCAGTCATAATGAGAGCTTTGTGTGCGGAAAGCTTTTCGTGAAATTTTTGGAACAAAAGTGACCATATCGGCGTAATCTTTCTTTATCCACCAAAACTGTGTTGTTTTCGCTCAAATGTGTCCCAAACATGTTTATATGGTTTATAGGTCATAATGGGCGCTTTGTGCACGAAAAGCTTTCCGTGAAATTTTCGGACCAAAAGATACCATGTCGGCGTCCTTTCTTTACCCAAAAAGAGTGTGTTGTTTTCGCTCAAATGTGTCCCAAACATGTTTATATGGTTTATGGGTCATAATGGGAGCTTTGTGCGCGAACAGCTTTCCGTGAAATTTTCGGACCAAAAGTGACGATATCGGCGTCACCTTTCTTTATCCACCAAAATTGTGTTGTTTTCGCTCAAATGTGTCACAAACATGTTTATATGGTTTATAGGTCATAATGTGAGCTTTGTGCGCGAAAAGCTTTCCGTGAAATTTTCGGACCAAAAGTGACTATATCAGCGTCACCTTTCTTTATCCACCAAAACTGTGTTGTTTTCGCTCAAATGTGTCACAAACATGTTTATATGGTTTATAATGGGCGCTTTGTGCGCGAAAAGCTTTCCGTGAAATTTTCGGACCAAAAGTGACCATATCGGCGTCACCTTTGTTTATCCACAAAAACTGTGTTGTTTTTGCTCAAATGTGTCCCAAACATGTTTATATGGTTTATTAGTCATAATGGGAGCTTTGTGGGAGAAAAGCTTTCCGTGAAATTTTTGGACCAAAAGTGACCATATCGGCGTCACCTTTGTGTATCCACCAAAACTATGTTGTTTTTGCTCAAATGTGTCGCAAACATGTTTATATGGTTTATCGGTCATAATGGGAGCTTTGTGCGCGAAAAGCTTTCCGTGAAATTTTCGGACCAAAAGCGACCATATCGGCGTCACCTTTGTTTATCCACCAAAACTATGTTGTTTTTGCTCAAATGTGTCGCAAACATGTTTATATGGTTTATCGGTCATAATGGGAGCTTTGTGCACGAAAAGCTTTCCGTGAAATTTTCGGACCAAAAGTGACCATATCGGCGTCACCTTTCTTTATCCACAAAAACTGTGTTGTTTTCGCTCAAATGTGTCCCAAACATGTTTATATGGTTTATAGGTCATAATGGGAGCTTTGTGCTCGAAAAGCTTTCCGTGAAATTTTCTGACCAAAAGTGACCATATCGGTGTCACCTTTCTTTATCCACCAAAACTATGTTATTTTCTCTCAAATGTATCCCAAACATGTTTATATGGTTTATGGGTGATAATAATGGGAGCTTTGTGCGCGAAAAGCTTTCTGTGAAATTTTCGGACCAAAAGTAACCATATCGGCGTCACCTTTATTTATCCACCAAAACTGTGTTTATTTCGCTCAAATGTGTCCCAAACATGTTTATATGGTTTATAGGTCATAATGGGAGCTTTCTGCGCGAAAAGCTTTCCGTGAAATTTTCGGACCAAAAGTGACCATATCGGCGTCACCATTCTTTATCACATAAATTGTGTTGTTTTCGCTCAAATGCGTCCCAAACATGTTTATATGGTTTATAGGTCATAATGGGAGCTTTGTGCGCGAAAAGCTTTTACGTGAAATTTTCGGACAAAAAGTGACCATATCGGTGTCACCTTTCTTTATCCACCAAAACTATGTTGTTTTCGCTCGAATGTGTCGCAAACATGTTTATATGGTTTATGGGTGATAATAATGGGAGCTTTGTGCGCGAAAAGCTTTCTGTGAAATTTTCGGACCAAAAGTGACCATATCAGCGTCACCTTTCTTTATCCACCAAAACTGTGTTGTTTTCGCTCAAATGTGTCCCAAACATGTTTATATCGTTTATGGGTCATAATGGGAGCTTTGTGCGCGGAAAGCTTTCCGTGAAATTTTCGGACCAAAAGTGACAATATCGGCGTCACCTTTCTTTTCCACCAAAACTGTGTTGTTTACACTCAAATGTGTCCCAAACATGTTTATATGGTTTATCAGTCATAATGAGAGCTTTGTGTGCGGAAAGCTTTTCGTGAAATTTTTGGAACAAAAGTGACCATATCGGCGTAATCTTTCTTTATCCATCAAAACTGTGTTGTTTTCGCTCAAATGTGTCCCAAACATGTTTATATGGTTTATAGGTCATAATGGGCGCTTTGTGCACGAAAAGCTTTCCGTGAAATTTTCGGACCAAAAGATACCATGTCGGCGTCCTTTCTTTACCCAAAAAGAGTGTCTTGTTTTTGCTCAAATGTGTCCCAAACATGTTTATATGGTTTATGGGTCATAATGGGAGCTTTGTGCGCGAACAGCTTTCCGTGAAATTTTCGGACCAAAAGTGACGATATCGGCGTCACCTTTCTTTATCCACCAAAATTGTGTTGTTTTTGCTCAAATGTGTCACAAACATGTTTATATGGTTTATAGGTCATAATGTGAGCTTTGTGCGCGAAAAGCTTTCCGTGAAATTTTCGGACCAAAAGTGACTATATCAGCGTCACCTTTCTTTATCCACCAAAACTGTGTTGTTTTCGCTCAAATGTGTCACAAACATGTTTATATGGTTTATAATGGGCGCTTTGTGCGCGAAAAGCTTTCCGTGAAATTTTCGGACCAAAAGTGACCATATCGGCGTCACCTTTGTTTATCCACAAAAACTGTGTTGTTTTTGCTCAAATGTTTCCCAAACATGTTTATATGGTTTATTGGTCATAATGGGAGCTTTGTGGGAGAAAAGCTTTCCGTGAAATTTTTGGACCAATAGTGACCATATCGGCGTCACCTTTATTTATCCACAAAAACTGTGTTGTTTTCGCTAAAATGTTTCCCAAACATGTTTATATGATGTATAGGTCATAATGGGAGCTTTGTGCGCTAAAAGCTTTCCGTGAAATTTCGGACAAAAAGTGACCATATCGGCATCACCTTTCTTTATCCACCAAAACTCTGTTTTTTTCGCTCAAATGTGTCCCAAACATGTTTATATGGTTTATAGGTCATAATGTGAGCTTTGTGCGCGAAAAGCTTTCCGTAAAATTTTCGGACCAAAAGTGACCATATCGACGTCACATTTGTTTATCCATAAAAACTGTGTTGTTTTCCCTCAAATGTGTCCCAAACATGTTTATATGGTTTATAGGTCATAATGTGAGCTTTGTGCGCGAAAAGCTTTCCGTAAAATTTTCGGACCAAAAGTGACCATATCGACGTGACATTTGTTTATCCATAAAAACTGTGTTGTTTTCGCTCAAATTTGTCCCAAACATGTTTATTTGGTTTATAGGTCATAATGAGAGCTTTGTGCGCGAAAAGCTTTCCGTGAAATTTTCGGACCAAAAGTGACCATATCGGCGTCACCTTTGTTTATCCACCAAAACTATGTTGTTTTTGCTCAAATGTGTCGCAAAGATGTTTATATGGTTTATCGGTCATAATGGGAGCTTTGTGCGCGAAAAGCTTTCCGTGAAATTTTCGGACCAAAAGTGACCATATCGGCGTCACCTTTGTTTATCCACCAAAACTATGTTGTTTTTGCTCAAATGTGTCGCAAACATGTTTATATGGTTTATCGGTCATAATGGGAGCTTTGTGCGCGAAAAGCTTTCCGTGAAATTTTCGGACCAAAAGTGACCATATCGGCGTCACCTTTCTTTATCCACAAAAATTGTGTTGTTTTCGCTCAAATGTGTCCCAAACATGTTTATATGGTTTATAGGTCATAATGGGAGCTTTGTGCGCGAAAAGCTTTCCGTGAAATTTTCTGACCAAAAGTGACCATATCGGTGTCACCTTTCTTTATCCACCAAAACTATGTTATTTTCGCTCAAATGTATCCCAAACAGGTTTATATGGTTTATGGGTGATAATAATGGGAGCTTTGTGCGCGAAAAGCTTTCTGTGAAATTTTCGGACCAAAAGTAACCATATCGGCGTCACCTTTCTTTATCCACCAAAACTGTGTTTATTTCGCTCAAATGTGTCGCAAACATGTTTATATGGTTTATAGGTCATAATGGGAGCTTTCTGCGCGAAAAGCTTTCCGTGAAATTTTTGGACCAAAAGTGACCATATCAGCGTCACCTTTCTTTATCAACCAAAACTGTGTTATTTTCGCTCAAATGTGTCCCAAACATGTTTATATGGTTTATGAGTCATAATGAGAGCTTTGTGTGCGGAAAGCTTTCCGTGAAATTTTTGGAACAAAAGTGACCATATCGGCGTCATCTTTCTTTATCCACCAAAACTGTGTTGTTTTCGCTCAAATGTATCCTAAACATGTTTATATGGTTTATAGGTCATAATGTGAGCTTTGTGCGCGAAAAGCTTTCCGTGAAATTTTCGGAACAAAAGTGACTATATCGGCGTCACCTTTCTTTATCCACCAAAACTGTGTTATTTTCGCTCAAATGTGTCCCAAACATGTTTATATGGTTTATGAGTCATAATGAGAGCTTTGTTTGCGGAAAGCTTTCCGTGAAATTTTTGGAACAAAAGTGACCATATCGGCGTCACCTTTCTTTATCCACTAAAACTGTGTTGTTTTCACTCAAATGTGTCCCAAATATGTTTATATGGTTTATAGGTCATAATGGGCGCTTTGTGCGCGAAAAGCTTTCCGTGAAATTTTCGGACCAAAAGTGACCAAATCGGCGTCACCTTTCTTTATCCACTAAAACTATGTTGTTTTCGCTCAAATGTGTCGCAAACATGTTTATATGGTTTATGGGTGATAATAATGGGAGCTTTGTGCGCGAAAAGCTTTCTGTGAAATTTTCGGACCAAAAGTCACCATATCAGCGTCACCTTTCTTTATCCACCAAAACTGTGTTGTTTTCGCTCAAATGTGTCCCAAACATGTTTATATGGTTTATGGGTCATAATGGGAGCTTTGTGCGCGAAAAGCTTTCCGTGAAATTTTCGGACCAAAAGTGACAATATCGGCGTCACCTTTCTTTATCCACCAAAACTGTGTTGTTTTCACTCAAATGTGTCCCAAACATGTTTATATGGTTTATCAGTCATAATGAGAGCTTTGTGTGCGGAAAGCTTTTCGTGAAATTTTTGGAACAAAAGTGACCATATCGGCGTAATCTTTCTTTATCCACCAAAACTGTGTTGTTTTCGCTCAAATGTGTCCCAAACATGTTTATATGGTTTATAGGTCATAATGGGCGCTTTGTGCACGAAAAGCTTTCCGTGAAATTTTCGGACCAAAAGATACCATGTCGGCGTCCTTTCTTTACCCAAAAAGAGTGTGTTGTTTTCGCTCAAATGTGTCCCAAACATGTTTATATGCTTTATGGGTCATAATGGGAGCTTTGTGCGCGAACAGCTTTCCGTGAAATTTTCGGACCAAAAGTGACGATATCGGCGTCACCTTTCTTTATCAACCAAAATTGTGTTGTTTTCGCTCAAATGTGTCACAAACATGTTTATATGGTTTATAGGTCATAATGTGAGCTTTGTGCGCGAAAAGCTTTCCGTGAAATTTTCGGACCAAAAGTGACTATATCAGCGTCACCTTTCTTTATCCACCAAAACTGTGTTGTTTTCGCTCAAATGTGTCACAAACATGTTTATATGGTTTATAATGGGCGCTTTGTGCGCGAAAAGCTTTCCGTGAAATTTTCGGACCAAAAGTGACCATATCGGCGTCACCTTTGTTTATCCACCAAAACTATGTTGTTTTTGCTCAAATGTGTCGCAAACATGTTTATATGGTTTATCGGTCATAATGGGAGCTTTGTGCGCGAAAAGCTTTCCGTGAAATTTTCGGACCAAAAGTGACCATATCGGCGTCACCTTTCTTTATCCACAAAAATTGTGTTGTTTTCGCTCAAATGTGTCCCAAACATGTTTATATGGTTTATAGGTCATAATGGGAGCTTTGTGCGCGAAAAGCTTTCCGTGAAATTTTCTGACCAAAAGTGACCATATCGGTGTCACCTTTCTTTATCCACCAAAACTATGTTATTTTCGCTCAAATGTATCCCAAACAGGTTTATATGGTTTATGGGTGATAATAATGGGAGCTTTGTGCGCGAAAAGCTTTCTGTGAAATTTTCGGACCAAAAGTAACCATATCGGCGTCACCTTTCTTTATCCACCAAAACTGTGTTTATTTCGCTCAAATGTGTCGCAAACATGTTTATATGGTTTATAGGTCATAATGGGAGCTTTCTGCGCGAAAAGCTTTCCGTGAAATTTTTGGACCAAAAGTGACCATATCAGCGTCACCTTTCTTTATCAACCAAAACTGTGTTATTTTCGCTCAAATGTGTCCCAAACATGTTTATATGGTTTATGAGTCATAATGAGAGCTTTGTGTGCGGAAAGCTTTCCGTGAAATTTTTGGAACAAAAGTGACCATATCGGCGTCATCTTTCTTTATCCACCAAAACTGTGTTGTTTTCGCTCAAATGTATCCTAAACATGTTTATATGGTTTATAGGTCATAATGTGAGCTTTGTGCGCGAAAAGCTTTCCGTGAAATTTTCGGAACAAAAGTGACTATATCGGCGTCACCTTTCTTTATCCACCAAAACTGTGTTATTTTCGCTCAAATGTGTCCCAAACATGTTTATATGGTTTATGAGTCATAATGAGAGCTTTGTTTGCGGAAAGCTTTCCGTGAAATTTTTGGAACAAAAGTGACCATATCGGCGTCACCTTTCTTTATCCACTAAAACTGTGTTGTTTTCACTCAAATGTGTCCCAAATATGTTTATATGGTTTATAGGTCATAATGGGCGCTTTGTGCGCGAAAAGCTTTCCGTGAAATTTTCGGACCAAAAGTGACCAAATCGGCGTCACCTTTCTTTATCCACTAAAACTATGTTGTTTTCGCTCAAATGTGTCGCAAACATGTTTATATGGTTTATGGGTGATAATAATGGGAGCTTTGTGCGCGAAAAGCTTTCTGTGAAATTTTCGGACCAAAAGTCACCATATCAGCGTCACCTTTCTTTATCCACCAAAACTGTGTTGTTTTCGCTCAAATGTGTCCCAAACATGTTTATATGGTTTATGGGTCATAATGGGAGCTTTGTGCGCGAAAAGCTTTCCGTGAAATTTTCGGACCAAAAGTGACAATATCGGCGTCACCTTTCTTTATCCACCAAAACTGTGTTGTTTTCACTCAAATGTGTCCCAAACATGTTTATATGGTTTATCAGTCATAATGAGAGCTTTGTGTGCGGAAAGCTTTTCGTGAAATTTTTGGAACAAAAGTGACCATATCGGCGTAATCTTTCTTTATCCACCAAAACTGTGTTGTTTTCGCTCAAATGTGTCCCAAACATGTTTATATGGTTTATAGGTCATAATGGGCGCTTTGTGCACGAAAAGCTTTCCGTGAAATTTTCGGACCAAAAGATACCATGTCGGCGTCCTTTCTTTACCCAAAAAGAGTGTGTTGTTTTCGCTCAAATGTGTCCCAAACATGTTTATATGCTTTATGGGTCATAATGGGAGCTTTGTGCGCGAACAGCTTTCCGTGAAATTTTCGGACCAAAAGTGACGATATCGGCGTCACCTTTCTTTATCAACCAAAATTGTGTTGTTTTCGCTCAAATGTGTCACAAACATGTTTATATGGTTTATAGGTCATAATGTGAGCTTTGTGCGCGAAAAGCTTTCCGTGAAATTTTCGGACCAAAAGTGACTATATCAGCGTCACCTTTCTTTATCCACCAAAACTGTGTTGTTTTCGCTCAAATGTGTCACAAACATGTTTATATGGTTTATAATGGGCGCTTTGTGCGCGAAAAGCTTTCCGTGAAATTTTCGGACCAAAAGTGACCATATCGGCGTCACCTTTGTTTATCCACAAAAACTGTGTTGTTTTTGCTCAAATGTGTCCCAAACATGTTTATATGGTTTATTGGTCATAATGGGAGCTTTGTGGGAGAAAAGCTTTCCGTGAAATTTTTGGACCAATAGTGACCATATCGGCGTCACCTTTATTTATCCACAAAAACTGTGTTGTTTTCGCTCAAATGTTTCCCAAACATGTTTATATGGTGTATAGGTCATAATGGGAGCTTTGTGCGCTAAAAGCTTTCCGTGAAATTTTCGGACAAAAAGTGACCATATCGGCGTCACCTTTCTTTATCCACCATAACTCTGTTTTTTTCGCTCAAATGTGTCCGAAACATGTTTATATGGTTTATAGGTCATAATGTGAGCTTTGTGCGCGAAAAGCTTTCCGTAAAATTTTCGGACCAAAAGTGACCATATCGACGTCACATTTGTTTATCCATAAAAACTGTGTTGTTTTCGCTCAAATGTGTCCCAAACATGTTTATATGGTTTATAGGTCATAATGTGAGCTTTGTGCGCGAAAAGCTTTCCGTAAAATTTTCGGACCAAAAGTGACCATATCGACGTCACATTTGTTTATCCATAAAAACTGTGTTGTTTTCGCTCAAATGTGTCCCAAACATGTTTATTTGGTTTATAGGTCATAATGAGAGCTTTGTGCGCGAAAAGCTTTCCGTGAAATTTTCGAACCAAAAGTGACCATATCGGCGTCACCTTTGTTTATCCACCAAAACTATGTTGTTTTTGCTCAAATGTGTCGCAAACATGTTTATATGGTTTATCTGTCATAATGGGAGCTTTGTGCGTGAAAAGCTTTCCGTGAAATTTTCGGACCAAAAGTGACCATATCGGCGTCACCTTTGTTTATCCACCAAAACTATGTTGTTTTTGCTCAAATGTGTCGCAAACATGTTTATATGGTTTATCGGTCATAATGGGAGCTTTGTGCGCGAAAAGCTTTCCGTGAAATTTTCGGACCAAAAGTGACCATATAGGCGTCACCTTTCTTTATCCACAAAAACTGTGTTGTTTTCGCTCAAATGTGTCCCAAACATGTTTATATGGTTTATAGGTCATAATGGGAGCTTTGTGCGTGAAAAGCTTTCCGTGAAATTTTCTGACCAAAAGTGACCATATCGGTGTCACCTTTCTTTATCCACCAAAACTATGTTATTTTCGCTCAAATGTATCCCAAAAATGTTAATATGGTTTATGGGTGATAATAATGGGAGCTTTGTGCGCGAAAAGCTTTCTGTGAAATTTTCGGACCAAAAGTAACCATATCGGCGTCACCTTTCTTTATCCACCAAAACTGTGTTTATTTCGCTCAAATGTGTCCCAAACATGTTTATATGGTTTATAGGTCATAATGGGAGCTTTCTGCGCGAAAAGCTTTCCGTGAAATTTTAGGACCAAAAGTGAGCATATCAGCGTCACCTTTCTTTATCCACCAAAACTGTGTTATTTTCGCTCAAATGTGTCCCAAACATGTTTATATGGTTTATGAGTCATAATGAGAGCTTTGTGTGCGGAAAGCTTTCCGTGAAATTTTTGGAACAAAAGTGACCATATCGGCGTCATCTTTCTTTATCCACCAAAACTGTGTTGTTTTCGCTCAAATGTGTCCCAAACATGTTTATATGGTTTATGGGTCATAATGGGAGCTTTGTGCGCGAAAAGCTTTCCGTGAAATTTTCGGACCAAAAGTGACAATATCGGCGTCACCTTTCTTTATCCACCAAAACTGTGTTGTTTTCACTCAAATGTGTCCCAAACATGTTTATATGGTTGATCAGTCATAATGAGAGCTTTGTGTGCGGAAAGCTTTTCGTGAAATTTTTGGAACAAAAGTGACCATATCGGCGTAATCTTTCTTTATCCACCAAAACTGTGTTGTTTTCCCTCAAATGTGTCCCAAACATGTTCATATGGTTTATAGGTCATAATGGGCGCTTTGTGCACGAAAAGCTTTCCGTGAAATTTTCGGACCAAAAGATACCATGTCGGCGTCCTTTCTTTACCCAAAAAGAGTGTGTTGTTTTCGCTCAAATGTGTCCCAAACATGTTTATATGGTTTATGGGTCATAATGGGAGCTTTGTGCGCGAACAGCTTTCCGTGAAATTTTCGGACCAAAAGTGACGATATCGGCGTCACCTTTCTTTATCCACCAAAATTGTGTTTTTTTCGCTCAAATGTGTCACAAACATGTTTATATGGTTTATAGGTCATAATGTGAGCTTTGTGCGCGAAAAGCTTTCCGTGAAATTTTCGGACCAAAAGTGACTATATCAGCGTCACCTTTCTTTATCCACCAAAACTGTGTTGTTTTCGCTCAAATGTGTCACAAACATGTTTATATGGTTTATAATGGGCGCTTTGTGCGCGAAAAGCTTTCCGTGAAATTTTCGGACCAAAAGTGACCATATCGGCGTCACCTTTGTTTATCCACAAAAACTGTGTTGTTTTTGCTCAAATATGTCCCAAATATGTTTATATGGTTTATTGGTCATAATGGGAGCTTTGTGGGAGAAAAGCTTTCCGTGAAATTTTTGGACCAATAGTGACCATATCGGCGTCACCTTTATTTATCCACAAAAACTGTGTTGTTTTCGCTCAAATGTTTCCCAAACATGTTTATATGGTGTATAGGTCATAATGGGAGCTTTGTGCGCTAAAAGCTTTCCGTGAAATTTTCGGACAAAAAGTGACCATATCGGCGTCACCTTTCTTTATCCACCATAACTCTGTTTTTTTCGCTCAAATGTGTCCCAAACATGTTTATATGGTTTATAGGTCATAATGTGAGCTTTGTGCGCGAAAAGCTTTCCGTAAAATTTTCGGAGCAAAAGTGACCATATCGACGTCACATTTGTTTATCCATAAAAACTGTGTTGTTTTCGCTCAAATGTGTCCCAAACATGTTTATATGGTTTATAGGTCATAATGTGAGCTTTGTGCGCGAAAAGCTTTCCGTAAAATTTTCGGACCAAAAGTGACCATATCGACGTCACATTTGTTTATCCATAAAAACTGTGTTGTTTTCGCTCAAATGTGTCCCAAACATGTTTATTTGGTTTATAGGTCATAATGAGAGCTTTGTGCGCGAAAAGCTTTCCGTGAAATTTTCGAACCAAAAGTGACCATATCGGCGTCACCTTTGTTTATCCACCAAAACTATGTTGTTTTTGCTCAAATGTGTCGCAAACATGTTTATATGGTTTATCTGTCATAATGGGAGCTTTGTGCGTGAAAAGCTTTTCGTGAAATTTTCGGACCAAAAGTGACCATATCGGCGTCACCTTTGTTTATCCACCAAAACTATGTTGTTTTTGCTCAAATGTGTCGCAAACATGTTTATATGGTTTATCGGTCATAATGGGAGCTTTGTGCGCGAAAAGCTTTCCGTGAAATTTTCGGACCAAAAGTGACCATATAGGCGTCACCTTTCTTTATCCACAAAAACTGTGTTGTTTTCGCTCAAATGTGTCCCAAACATGTTTATATGGTTTATAGGTCATAATGGGAGCTTTGTGCGTGAAAAGCTTTCCGTGAAATTTTCTGACCAAAAGTGACCATATCGGTGTCACCTTTCTTTATCCACCAAAACTATGTTATTTTCGCTCAAATGTATCCCAAAAATGTTAATATGGTTTATGGGTGATAATAATGGGAGCTTTGTGCGCGAAAAGCTTTCTGTGAAATTTTCGGACCAAAAGTAACCATATCGGCGTCACCTTTCTTTATCCACCAAAACTGTGTTTATTTCGCTAAAATGTGTCCCAAACATGTTTATATGGTTTATAGGTCATAATGGGAGCTTTCTGCGCGAAAAGCTTTCCGTGAAATTTTAGGACCAAAAGTGAGCATATCAGCGTCACCTTTCTTTATCCACCAAAACTGTGTTATTTTCGCTCAAATGTGTCCCAAACATGTTTATATGGTTTATGAGTCATAATGAGAGCTTTGTGTGCGGAAAGCTTTCCGTGAAATTTTTGGAACAAAAGTGACCATATCGGCGTCATCTTTCTTTATCCACCAAAACTGTGTTGTTTTCGCTCAAATGTGTCCCAAACATGTTTATATGGTTTATGGGTCATAATGGGAGCTTTGTGCGCGAAAAGCTTTCCGTGAAATTTTCGGACCAAAAGTGACAATATCGGCGTCACCTTTCTTTATCCACCAAAACTGTGTTGTTTTCACTCAAATGTGTCCCAAACATGTTTATATGGTTTATCAGTCATAATGAGAGCTTTGTGTGCGGAAAGCTTTTCGTGAAATTTTTGGAACAAAAGTGACCATATCGGCGTAATCTTTCTTTATCCACCAAAACTGTGTTGTTTTCCCTCAAATGTGTCCCAAACATGTTTATATGGTTTATAGGTCATAATGGGCGCTTTGTGCACGAAAAGCTTTCCGTGAAATTTTCGGACCAAAAGATAAGATGTCGGCGTCCTTTCTTTACCCAAAAAGAGTGTGTTGTTTTCGCTCAAATGTGTCCCAAACATGTTTATATGGTTTATGGGTCATAATGGGAGCTTTGTGCGCGAACAGCTTTCCGTGAAATTTTCGGACCAAAAGTGACGATATCGGCGTCACCTTTCTTTATCCACCAAAATTGTGTTGTTTTCGCTCAAATGTGTCACAAACATGTTTATATGGTTTATAGGTCATAATGTGAGCTTTGTGCGCGAAAAGCTTTCCGTGAAATTTTCGGACCAAAAGTGACTATATCAGCGTCACCTTTCTTTATCCACCAAAACTGTGTTGTTTTCGCTCAAATGTGTCACAAACATGTTTATATGGTTTATAATGGGCGCTTTGTGCGCGAAAAGCTTTCCGTGAAATTTTCGGACCAAAAGTGACCATATCGGCGTCACCTTTGTTTATCCACAAAAACTGTGTTGTTTTTGCTCAAATATGTCCCAAACATGTTTATATGGTTTATTGGTCATAATGGGAGCTTTGTGGGAGAAAAGCTTTCCGTGAAATTTTTGGACCAATAGTGACCATATCGGCGTCACCTTTATTTATCCACAAAAACTGTGTTGTTTTCGCTCAAATGTTTCCCAAACATGTTTATATGGTGTATAGGTCATAATGGGAGCTTTGTGCGCTAAAAGCTTTCCGTGAAATTTTCGGACAAAAAGTGACCATATCGGCGTCACCTTTCTTTATCCACCATAACTCTGTTTTTTTCGCTCAAATGTGTCCCAAACATGTTTATATGGTTTATAGGTCATAATGTGAGCTTTGTGCGCGAAAAGCTTTCCGTAAAATTTTCGGAGCAAAAGTGACCATATCGACGTCACATTTGTTTATCCATAAAAACTGTGTTGTTTTCGCTCAAATGTGTCCCAAACATGTTTATATGGTTTATAGGTCATAATGTGAGCTTTGTGCGCGAAAAGCTTTCCGTAAAATTTTCGGACCAAAAGTGACCATATCGACGTCACATTTGTTTATCCATAAAAACTGTGTTGTTTTCGCTCAAATGTGTCCCAAACATGTTTATTTGGTTTATAGGTCATAATGAGAGCTTTGTGCGCGAAAATCTTTCCGTGAAATTTTCGAACCAAAAGTGACCATATCGGCGTCACCTTTGTTTATCCACCAAAACTATTATGTTTTTGCTCAAATGTGTCGCAAACATGTTTATATGGTTTATCTGTCATAATGGGAGCTTTGTGCGTGAAAAGCTTTTCGTGAAATTTTCGGACCAAAAGTGACCATATCGGCGTCACCTTTGTTTATCCACCAAAACTATGTTGTTTTTGCTCAAATGTGTCGCAAACATGTTTATATGGTTTATCGGTCATAATGGGAGCTTTGTGCGCGAAAAGCTTTCCGTGAAATTTTCGGACCAAAAGTGACCATATAGGCGTCACCTTTCTTTATCCACAAAAACTGTGTTGTTTTCGCTCAAATGTGTCCCAAACATGTTTATATGGTTTATAGGTCATAATGGGAGCTTTGTGCGTGAAAAGCTTTCCGTGAAATTTTCTGACCAAAAGTGACCATATCGGTGTCACCTTTCTTTATCCACCAAAACTATGTTATTTTCGCTCAAATGTATCCCAAAAATGTTAATATGGTTTATGGGTGATAATAATGGGAGCTTTGTGCGCGAAAAGCTTTCTGTGAAATTTTCGGACCAAAAGTAACCATATCGGCGTCACCTTTCTTTATCCACCAAAACTGTGTTTATTTCGCTCAAATGTGTCCCAAACATGTTTATATGGTTTATAGGTCATAATGGGAGCTTTCTGCGCGAAAAGCTTTCCGTGAAATTTTAGGACCAAAAGTGAGCATATCAGCGTCACCTTTCTTTATCCACCAAAACTGTGTTATTTTCGCTCAAATGTGTCCCAAACATGTTTATATGGTTTATGAGTCATAATGAGAGCTTTGTGTGCGGAAAGCTTTCCGTGAAATTTTTGGAACAAAAGTGACCATATCGGCGTCATCTTTCTTTCTCCACCAAAACTGTGTTGTTTTCGCTCAAATGTGTCCTAAACATGTTTATATGGTTTATAGGTCATAATGTGAGCTTTGTGCGCGAAAAGCTTTCCGTGAAATTTTCGGAACAAAACTGACTATATCGGCGTCACCTTTCTTTATCCACCAAAACTGTGTTATTTTCGCTCAAATGTGTCCCAAACATGTTTATATGGTTTATGAGTCATAATGAGAGCTTTGTGTGCGGAAAGCTTTCCGTGAAATTTTTGGAACAAAAGTGACCATATCGGCGTCACCTTTCTTTATCCACTAAAACTGTGTTGTTTTCACTCAAATGTGTCCCAAATATGTTTATATGGTTTATAGGTCATAATGGGCGCTTTGTGCGCGAAAAGCTTTCCGTGAAATTTTCGGACCAAAAGTGACCATATCGGCGTCACTTTTCTTTATCCACTAATACTGTGTTGTTTTCGCTCAAATGTGTCCTAAATATGTTTATATGGTTTATAGGTCATAATGGGCGCTTTGTGCGCGAATAGTTTTTCGTGAAATTTTCTGACCAAAAGTAACTATACCGGCGTCCCCTTTCTTTACCCACAAAAAGTGTGTTGTTTTCGCTCAAATGTGTCCCAAACATGTTCATATGGTTTACAGGTCATAATGGGAGCTTTGTGCACGAAACGCTTTCCGTGAAATTTTCGGACCAAAAGTGACCATATCTGCGTCACCTTTCTTTATCCACCAAAACTGTGTTGTTTTCGCTCAAATGTGTCCCAAACATGTTTATATGGTTTATAGGTCATAATGTGAGCTTTGTGCGCGAAAAGCTTTCCGTGAAATTTTCGGACCAAAAGTGACCATATCGGTGTCACCTTTCTTTATCCACCAAAACTATGTTGTTTTCGCTCAAATGTGTCCCAAACATGTTTATATGGTTTATGGCTGATAATGGGAGCTTTGTGCGCGTAAAGCTTTCAGTGAAATTTTCGGACCAAAAGTGACCATATCGACGTCACCTTTGTTTATCCACAAAAACTGTGTTGTTTTCGTTCAAATGTGTCCCAAACATGTTTATATGGTTTATGGGTGATAATGGGAGCTTTGTGCGCGAAAAGCTTTTTGTGAAATTTTCGGACCAAATGTGACCATATCGGCGTCACCTTTCTTTATCCACAAAAACTTTGGTTTTTTTGCTCAAATGTGTTCCAAACATTTTTATATGGTTTATCGGTCATAATGGGAGCTTTGTGCGCGAAAAGCTTTCCGTGAAATTTTTGGACCAAAAGTGACCATATCGGCGTCACCTTTCTTTATCCACTAAAACTGTGTTGTTTTCCCTCAAATGTGTCCCAAATATGTTTATATGGTTTATAGGTCATAATGGGCACTTTGTGCGCGAAAAGCTTTCCGTGAAATTTTCGGACCAAAAGTGACCATATCGGCGTCACGTTTCTTTATCCACTAAAACTGTGTTGTTTTCGCTCAAATGTGTCCCAAATATGTTTATATGGTTTATAGGTCATAATGGGCGCTTTGTGCGCGAAAAGTTTTTCGTGAAATTTTCTGACCAAAAGTAACCATACCGGCGTCACCTTTCTTTACCCACAAAAAGTGTGTTGTTTTCGCTCAAATGTGTCCCAAACATGTTTATATGGTTTATAGGTCATAATGGGAGCTTTGTGCACGAAACGCTTTCCGTGAAATTTTCGGACCAAAAGTGACCATATCTGCGTCACCTTTCTTTATCCACCAAAACTGTGTTGTTTTCGCTCAAATGTGTCCCAAACATGTTTATATGGTTTATAGGTCATAATGGGAACTTTGTGCGCGAAAAGCTTTCCGTGAAATTTTCGGACCAAAAGTGACCATATCGGCGTCACCTTTCTTTATCCACCAAAACTCTGTTTTTTTCGCTCAAATGTGTCCCAAACATGTTTATAATGTTTATAGGTAATAATGTGAGCTTTGTGCGCGAAAAGCTTTCCGTAAAATTTTCGGACCAAAAGTGACCATATCGGCGTCACGTTTGTTTATCCATAAAAAGTGTGTTGTTTTCGCTCAAATGTGTCCCAAACAAGTTTATATGGTTTATAGGTCATAATGAGAGCTTTGTGCGCGAAAAGCTTTCCGTGAAATTTTCGGACCAAAAGTGACCATATCGATTTCACCTTTGTTTATCCACAAAAACTGTGTTGTTTTCGTTCAAATGTGTCCCAAACATGTTTATATGGTTTATGGCTGATAATGGGAGCTTTGTGCGCGAAAAGCTTTCAGTGAAATTTTCGAACCAAAAGTGACCATATCGGCGTCACCTTTCTTTATCCACAAAAACTGTGGTTTTTTTGCTCAAATGTGTTCCAAACATTTTTATATGGTTTATCGGTCATAATGGGAGCTTTGTGCGCGAAAAGCTTTCCGTGAAATTTTTGGACCAAAAGTGACCATATCGGCGTCACCTTTCTTTATCCACTAAAACTGTGTTGTTTTCACTCAAATGTGTCCCAAATATGTTTATATGGTTTATAGGTCATAATGGGCGGTTTGTGCGCGAAAAGCTTTCCGTGAAATTTTCGGACCAAAAGTGACCATATCGGTGTCACCTTTCTTTATCCACTAAAACTGTGTTGTTTTCGCTCAAATGTGTCCTAAATATGTTTATATGGTTTATAGGTCATAATGGGGGCTTTGTGCGCGAAAAGTTTTTCGTGAAATTTTCTGACCAAAAGTAACCATACCGGCGTCACCTTTCTTTACCCACAAAAAGTGTGTTGTTTTCGCTCAAATGTGTCCCAAACATGTTCATATGGTTTATAGGTCATAATGGGAGTTTTGTGCACGAAACGCTTTCCGTGAAATTTTCGGACCAAAAGTGACCATATCTGCGTCACCTTTCTTTATCCACCAAAACTGTGTTGTTTTCGCTCAAATGTGTCCGAAACATGTTTATATGGTTTATAGGTCATAATGGGAGCTTTGTGCGCGAAAAGCTTTCCGTGAAATTTTCGGACCAAAAGTGACCATATCGGTGTCACCTTTCATTATCCACCAAAACTATGTTGTTTTCGCTCAAATATGTCGCAAACATGTTTATATGAATTATGGGTGATAATGGGAACTTTGTGCGCGAAAAGCTTTCTGTGAAATTTTCGGACCAAAAGTGACCATATCGGCGTCACCTTTCTTTATCCAACAAAACTGTGTTTATTTCGCTCAAATGTGTCCCAAACATGTTTATATGGTTTATAGGTCATAATGGGAGCTTTGTGCGCGAAAAGCTTTCCGTAAAATTTTCGGACCAAAAGTGACCATATCGACGTCACCTTTGTTTATCCACAAAAACTGTGTTGTTTTCGTTCAAATGTGTCCCAAACATGTTTATATGGTTTATGGGTGATAATGGGAGCTTTGTGCGCGAAAAGCTTTCTGTGAAATTTTCGGACCAAAAGTGACCATATCGGCGTCACCTTTCTTCATCCACAAAAACTGTGGTTTTTTTGCTCAAATGTGTTCCAAACATTTTTATATGGTTTATCGGTCATAATGGGAGCTTTGTGAGCGAAAAGCTTTCCGTGAAATTTTTGGACCAAAAGTGACCATATCGGTGTCACCTTTCTTTATCATCTAAAACTGTGTTGTTTTCGCTCAAATGTGTCCCAAATATGTTTATATGGTTTATAGGTCATAATGGGTGCTTTGTGCGCGAAAAGCTTTCCGTGAAATTTTCGGACCAAAAGTGACCATATCGGCGTCACCTTTCTTTATCCACTAAAACTGTGTTGTTTTCACTCAAATGTGTCCCAAATATGTTTATATAGTTTATAGGTCATAATGGGCGCTTTGTGCGCGAAAAGTTTTTCGTGAAATTTTCTGACCAAAAGTAACCATACCGGCGTCACCTTTCTTTACCCACAAAAAGTGTGTTGTTTTCACTCAAATGTGTCCCAAGCATGTTTATATGGTTTATAGGTCATAATGGGAGCTTTGTGCACGAAACGCTTTCCGTGAAATTTTCGGACCAAAAGTGACCATATCTGCGTCACCTTTCTTTATCCACCAAAACTGTGTTGTTTTCGCTCAAATGTGTCTCAAACATGTTTATATGGTTTATAGGTCATAATGGGAGCTTTGTGCGCGAAAAGCTTTCCGTGAAATTTTCGGACCAAAAGTGACCATATCGGCGTCACCTTTCTTTATCCACCAAAACTCTGTTTTTTTCGCTCAAATGTGTCCCAAACATGTTTATAATGTTTATAGGTAATAATGTGAGCTTTGTGCGCGAAAAGCTTTTCGTAAAATTTTCGGACCAAAAGTGACCATATCGGCGTCACATTTGTTTATCCATAAAAACTGTGTTGTTTTCGCTCAAATGTGTCCCAAACATGTTTATATGGTTTATAGGTCATAATGAGAGCTTTGTGCGCGAAAAGCTTTCCGTGAAATTTTCGGACCAAAAGTGACCATATCGACGTCACCTTTGTTTATCCACAAAAACTGTGTTGTTTTCGCTCAAATGCGTCCCAAACAGGTTCATATGGTTTATAGGTCATAATGGAAGCTTTATGCGCGAAAAGCTTTCCTTGAAATTTTCGGACCAAAAGTGACCATATCGGCGTCACCTTTCTTTATCCACCAACACAATGTTATTTTCGCTCAAATGTGTCCCAAACATGTTTATATGGTTTATGGGTGATAATGCGAGCTTTGTGCGCGAAAAGCTTTCTGTGAAATTTTCGGACCAAAAGTGACCATATCGGCGTCACCTTTTTTTATCCACCAAAACTGTGTTTATTTCGCTCAAATGTGTCCCCAACATGTTTATATGGTTTATAGGTCATAATGGGAGCTTTGTGCGCGAAAAGCTTTCCGTAAAATTTTCGGACCAAAAGTGACCATATTGGTGTCACCTTTCTTTATCCACCAAAACTATGTTGTTTTCGCTCAAATGTGTCCCAAACATGTTTATATGGTTTATGGGTGATAATGGGAGCTTTGTGCGCGAAAAGCTTTCTCAGAAATTTTCGGACCAAAACTGACCATATCGGCGTCACCTTTCTTTATCCACCAAAACTGTGTTTATTTCACTCAAATATGTCCCAAACATGTTTATATGGTTTTTAGGTCATAATGGGAGCTTTGTGAGCGAAAAGCTTTCCGTGAAATTTTCGGACCAAAAGTGACCATATCGGCGTCACCTTTCTTTATCAACAAAAACTGTGTTGTTTTCGCTCAAATGCGTCCCAAACAGGTTCATATGGTTTATAGGTCATAATGGGAGCTTTATGCGCGAAAAGCTTTCCTTGAAATTTTCGGACCAAAAGTGACCATATCGGCGTCACCTTTGCTTATCCACCAAAACTGTGTTGTTTTCACTCAAATGTGTCCTAAACATGTTTATATGGTTTATAGTTCATAATAGGAGCTTTGTGCGCGAAAAGCTTTCCGTGAAATTTTCGGACAAAAAGTGACCATAACATCACCTTTCTTTATCCACAAAAATTGTGTTGTTTTCGCTCAAATGCGTCCCAAACATGTTTATATGGCTTATAGGTCATAATGGGAGCTTTGTGCGCGAAAAGCTTTCCGTGAAATTTTCGGACCAAAAGTGACCATATCGGTGTCACCTTTCTTTATCCACCAAAACAATGTTGTTTTCGCTCAAATGTGTCCCAAACATGTTTATATGGTTTATGGGTGATAATGGGAGCTTTGTGCGCGAAAAGCTTTCTGTGAAATTTTCGGACCAAAAGTGACCATATCGGCGTCACCTTTCTTTATCCACCAAAACTGTGTTTATTTCGCTCAAATGTGTCCCAAACATGTTTATATGGTTTATAGGTCATAATGGGAGCTTTCTGCGCGAAAAGCTTTCGGTGAAATTTTCGGACCAAAAGTAACCATATCAGCGTCACCTTTCTTTATCCACCAAAACTGTGTTGTTTTCGCTCAAATGTGTCCCAAACATGTTTATATGGTTTATGGGTCATAATGGGAGCTTTGTGCGCGAAAAGCTTTTCCGTGAAATTTTCGGACCAAAAGTGACAATATCGGTGTCACCTTTCTTTATCCACCAAAACTGTGTTGTTTTCGCTCAAATGTGTCCCAAACATGTTTATATGGTTTATAGTTCATAATGGGCGCTTTGTGCGCTAAAAGCTTTCCGTGAAATTTTCGGACCAAAAGTGTCCATATTTGCGTCAACTTTCTTTATCCACCAAAACTGAGTTCGTTTTCGCTCAAATGTGTCCCAAACATGTTTATATGGTTTATAGGTCATAATGGGAGCTTTGTGCGCGAAAAGCTTTCCGTGAAATTTTCGGACCAAAAGTGACCATATAGGCGTCACCTTTCTTTATCCACCAAAATTGTGTTGTTTTCCCTCAAATGTGTCCCAAACATGTTTATATGGTTTATAGGTCATAATGGGAGCTTTGTGCGCGGAAATCTTTTTGTGAAATTTTCGGACAAAAAGTGACCATATCAACGTCACCTTTCTTTATCGACAAAAACTGTGTTGTTTTCGCTCAAATGCATCCCAAACATGTTTATATGGTTTATAGGTCATAATAAGAGATTTGTGCGCGAAAAGCTTTCCGTGAAATTTTTGGACCAAAAGTGACCACATCGGCGTCACCTTTCTTTATCCACTAAAACTGTGTTGTTTTCCCGCAATTGTGTCCCAAAAATGTTTATATGGTTTATGGGTCATAATGAGAGCTTTGTGTGCGGAAAGCTTTCCGTAAAATTTTCGGAACAAAATTGACCATATCGGTGTCATCTTTCTTTAACCACCAAAACTGTGTTGTTTTCACTCAAATGTGTCCCAAACAAGTTTATATGGTTTATAGTTCATAATAGGAGCTTTGTGCGCGAAAAGCTTTCCGTGAAATTTTCGGACCAAAAGTGACCATATTGGCGTCACCTTTCTTTATCCACAAAAACTGTGTTGTTTTCGCTCAAATGCGTCCCAAACATGTTTATATGGCTTATAGGTCATAATGGGAGCTTTGTGCACGAAACGCTTTCCGTGAAATTTTCGGACCAAAAGTGACCATATCTGCGTCACCTTTCTTTATCCACCAAAACTGTGTTGTTTTCGCTCAAATGTGTCCCAAACATGTTTATATGGTTTATAGGTCATAATGGGAACTTTGTGCGCGAAAAGCTTTCCGTGAAATTTTCGGACCAAAAGTGACCATATCGGCGTCACCTTTCTTTATCCACCAAAACTCTGTTTTTTTCGCTCAAATGTGTCCCAAACATGTTTATAATGTTTATAGGTAATAATGTGAGCTTTGTGCGCGAAAAGCTTTCCGTAAAATTTTCGGACCAAAAGTGACCATATCGGCGTCACGTTTGTTTATCCATAAAAAGTGTGTTGTTTTCGCTCAAATGTGTCCCAAACAAGTTTATATGGTTTATAGGTCATAATGAGAGCTTTGTGCGCGAAAAGCTTTCCGTGAAATTTTCGGACCAAAAGTGACCATATCGACGTCACCTTTGTTTATCCACAAAAACTGTGTTGTTTTCGTTCAAATGTGTCCCAAACATGTTTATATGGTTTATGGCTGATAATGGGAGCTTTGTGCGCGAAAAGCTTTCAGTGAAATTTTCGAACCAAAAGTGACCATATCGGCGTCACCTTTCTTTATCCACAAAAACTGTGGTTTTTTTGCTCAAATGTGTTCCAAACATTTTTATATGGTTTATCGGTCATAATGGGAGCTTTGTGCGCGAAAAGCTTTCCGTGAAATTTTCGGACCAAAAGTGACCATATCTGCGTCACCTTTCTTTATCCACCAAAACTGTGTTGTTTTCGCTCAAATGTGTCCCAAACATGTTTATATGGTTTATAGGTCATAATGGGAACTTTGTGCGCGAAAAGCTTTCCGTGAAATTTTCGGACCAAAAGTGACCATATCGGCGTCACCTTTCTTTATCCACCAAAACTCTGTTTTTTTCGCTCAAATGTGTCCCAAACATGTTTATAATGTTTATAGGTAATAATGTGAGCTTTGTGCGCGAAAAGCTTTCCGTAAAATTTTCGGACCAAAAGTGACCATATCGGCGTCACGTTTGTTTATCCATAAAAAGTGTGTTGTTTTCGCTCAAATGTGTCCCAAACAAGTTTATATGGTTTATAGGTCATAATGAGAGCTTTGTGCGCGAAAAGCTTTCCGTGAAATTTTCGGACCAAAAGTGACCATATCGACGTCACCTTTGTTTATCCACAAAAACTGTGTTGTTTTCGTTCAAATGTGTCCCAAACATGTTTATATGGTTTATGGCTGATAATGGGAGCTTTGTGCGCGAAAAGCTTTCAGTGAAATTTTCGAACCAAAAGTGACCATATCGGCGTCACCTTTCTTTATCCACAAAAACTGTGGTTTTTTTGCTCAAATGTGTTCCAAACATTTTTATATGGTTTATCGGTCATAATGGGAGCTTTGTGCGCGAAAAGCTTTCCGTGAAATTTTTGGACCAAAAGTGACCATATCGGCGTCACCTTTCTTTATCCACTAAAACTGTGTTGTTTTCACTCAAATGTGTCCCAAATATGTTTATATGGTTTATAGGTCATAATGGGCGGTTTGTGCGCGAAAAGCTTTCCGTGAAATTTTCGGACCAAAAGTGACCATATCGGTGTCACCTTTCTTTATCCACTAAAACTGTGTTGTTTTCGCTCAAATGTGTCCTAAATATGTTTATATGGTTTATAGGTCATAATGGGGGCTTTGTGCGCGAAAAGTTTTTCGTGAAATTTTCTGACCAAAAGTAACCATACCGGCGTCACCTTTCTTTACCCACAAAAAGTGTGTTGTTTTCGCTCAAATGTGTCCCAAACATGTTCATATGGTTTATAGGTCATAATGGGAGCTTTGTGCACGAAACGCTTTCCGTGAAATTTTCGGACCAAAAGTGACCATATCTGCGTCACCTTTCTTTATCCACCAAAACTGTGTTGTTTTCGCTCAAATGTGTCCGAAACATGTTTATATGGTTTATAGGTCATAATGGGAGCTTTGTGCGCGAAAAGCTTTCCGTGAAATTTTCGGACCAAAAGTGACCATATCGGTGTCACCTTTCTTTATCCACCAAAACTATGTTGTTTTCGCTCAAATATGTCGCAAACATGTTTATATGAATTATGGGTGATAATGGGAGCTTTGTGCGCGAAAAGCTTTCTGTGAAATTTTCGGACCAAAAGTGACCATATCGGCGTCACCTTTCTTTATCCAACAAAACTGTGTTTATTTCGCTCAAATGTGTCCCAAACATGTTTATATGGTTTATAGGTCATAATGGGAGCTTTGTGCGCGAAAAGCTTTCCGTAAAATTTTCGGACCAAAAGTGACCATATCGACGTCACCTTTGTTTATCCACAAAAACTGTGTTGTTTTCGTTCAAATGTGTCCCAAACATGTTTATATGGTTTATGGGTGATAATGGGAGCTTTGTGCGCGAAAAGCTTTCTGTGAAATTTTCGGACCAAAAGTGACCATATCGGCGTCACCTTTCTTCATCCACAAAAACTGTGGTTTTTTTGCTCAAATGTGTTCCAAACATTTTTATATGGTTTATCGGTCATAATGGGAGCTTTGTGAGCGAAAAGCTTTCCGTGAAATTTTTGGACCAAAAGTGACCATATCGGTGTCACCTTTCTTTATCATCTAAAACTGTGTTGTTTTCGCTCAAATGTGTCCCAAATATGTTTATATGGTTTATAGGTCATAATGGGTGCTTTGTGCGCGAAAAGCTTTCCGTGAAATTTTCGGACCAAAAGTGACCATATCGGCGTCACCTTTCTTTATCCACTAAAACTGTGTTGTTTTCACTCAAATGTGTCCCAAATATGTTTATATAGTTTATAGGTCATAATGGGCGCTATGTGCTCGAAAAGTTTTTCGTGAAATTTTCTGACCAAAAGTAACCATACCGGCGTCACCTTTCTTTACCCACAAAAAGTGTGTTGTTTTCACTCAAATGTGTCCCAAGCATGTTTATATGGTTTATAGGTCATAATGGGAGCTTTGTGCACGAAACGCTTTCCGTGAAATTTTCGGACCAAAAGTGACCATATCTGCGTCACCTTTCTTTATCCACCAAAACTGTGTTGTTTTCGCTCAAATGTGTCTCAAACATGTTTATATGGTTTATAGGTCATAATGGGAGCTTTGTGCGCGAAAAGCTTTCCGTGAAATTTTCGGACCAAAAGTGACCATATCGGCGTCACCTTTCTTTATCCACCAAAACTCTGTTTTTTTCGCTCAAATGTGTCCCAAACATGTTTATAATGTTTATAGGTAATAATGTGAGCTTTGTGCGCGAAAAGCTTTTCGTAAAATTTTCGGACCAAAAGTGACCATATCGGCGTCACATTTGTTTATCCATAAAAACTGTGTTGTTTTCGCTCAAATGTGTCCCAAACATGTTTATATGGTTTATAGGTCATAATGAGAGCTTTGTGCGCGAAAAGCTTTCCGTGAAATTTTCGGACCAAAAGTGACCATATCGACGTCACCTTTGTTTATCCACAAAAACTGTGTTGTTTTCGCTCAAATGCGTCCCAAACAGGTTCATATGGTTTATAGGTCATAATGGAAGCTTTATGCGCGAAAAGCTTTCCTTGAAATTTTCGGACCAAAAGTGACCATATCGGCGTCACCTTTCTTTATCCACCAACACAATGTTATTTTCGCTCAAATGTGTCCCAAACATGTTTATATGGTTTATGGGTGATAATGCGAGCTTTGTGCGCGAAAAGCTTTCTGTGAAATTTTCGGACCAAAAGTGACCATATCGGCGTCACCTTTTTTTATCACCAAAACTGTGTTTATTTCGCTCAAATGTGTCCCCAACATGTTTATATGGTTTATAGGTCATAATGGGAGCTTTGTGCGCGAAAAGCTTTCCGTAAAATTTTCGGACCAAAAGTGACCATATTGGTGTCACCTTTCTTTATCCACCAAAACTATGTTGTTTTCGCTCAAATGTGTCCCAAACATGTTTATATGGTTTATGGGTGATAATGGGAGCTTTGTGCGCGAAAAGCTTTCTCAGAAATTTTCGGACCAAAACTGACCATATCGGCGTCACCTTTCTTTATCCACCAAAACTGTGTTTATTTCACTCAAATATGTCCCAAACATGTTTATATGGTTTTTAGGTCATAATGGGAGCTTTGTGCGCGAAAAGCTTTCCGTGAAATTTTCGGACCAAAAGTGACCATATCGGCGTCACCTTTCTTTATCAACAAAAACTGTGTTGTTTTCGCTCAAATGCGTCCCAAACAGGTTCATATGGTTTATAGGTCATAATGGGAGCTTTATGCGCGAAAAGCTTTCCTTGAAATTTTCGGACCAAAAGTGACCATATCGGCGTCACCTTTGCTTATCCACCAAAACTGTGTTGTTTTCACTCAAATGTGTCCCAAACATGTTTATATGGTTTATAGTTCATAATAGGAGCTTTGTGCGCGAAAAGCTTTCCGTGAAATTTTCGGACAAAAAGTGACCATAACATCACCTTTCTTTATCCACAAAAATTGTGTTGTTTTCGCTCAAATGCGTCCCAAACATGTTTATATGGCTTATAGGTCATAATGGGAGCTTTGTGCGCGAAAAGCTTTCCGTGAAATTTTCGGACCAAAAGTGACCATATCGGTGTCACCTTTCTTTATCCACCAAAACAATGTTGTTTTCGCTCAAATGTGTCCCAAACATGTTTATATGGTTTATGGGTGATAATGGGAGCTTTGTGCGCGAAAAGCTTTCTGTGAAATTTTCGGACCAAAAGTGACCATATCGGCGTCACCTTTCTTTATCCACCAAAACTGTGTTTATTTCGCTCAAATGTGTCCCAAACATGTTTATATGGTTTATAGGTCATAATGGGAGCTTTCTGCGCGAAAAGCTTTCGGTGAAATTTTCGGACCAAAAGTAACCATATCAGCGTCACCTTTCTTTATCCACCAAAACTGTGTTGTTTTCGCTCAAATGTGTCCCAAACATGTTTATATGGTTTATGGGTCATAATGGGAGCTTTGTGCGCGAAAAGCTTTTCCGTGAAATTTTCGGACCAAAAGTGACAATATCGGTGTCACCTTTCTTTATCCACCAAAACTGTGTTGTTTTCGCTCAAATGTGTCCCAAACATGTTTATATGGTTTATGAGTCATAATGAGAGCTTTGTGTGCGGAAAGCTTTTCGTGAAATTTTTGGAACAAAAGTGACCATATCGGCGTCATCTTTCTTTATCCACCAAAATTGTGTTGTTTTCGCTCAAATGTGTCCCAAACATGTTTATATGGTTTATAGTTCTTAATGGGCGCTTTGTGCGCTAAAAGCTTTCCGTGAAATTTTCGGACCAAAAGTGTCCATATTTGCGTCAACTTTCTTTATCCACCAAAACTGTGTTGTTTTCGCTCAAATGTGTCTCAAACATGTTTATATGGTTTATAGGTCATAATGGGAGCTTTGTGCGCGAAAAGCTTTCCGTGAAATTTTCGGACCAAAAGTGACCATATCGGCGTCACCTTTCTTTATCCACTAAAACTGTGTTGTTTTCACTCAAATGTGTCCCAAATATGTTTATATAGTTTATAGGTCATAATGGGCGCTTTGTGCTCGAAAAGTTTTTCGTGAAATTTTCTGACCAAAAGTAACCATACCGGCGTCACCTTTCTTTACCCACAAAAAGTGTGTTGTTTTCACTCAAATGTGTCCCAAGCATGTTTATATGGTTTATAGGTCATAATGGGAGCTTTGTGCACGAAACGCTTTCCGTGAAATTTTCGGACCAAAAGTGACCATATCTGCGTCACCTTTCTTTATCCACCAAAACTGTGTTGTTTTCGCTCAAATGTGTCTCAAACATGTTTATATGGTTTATAGGTCATAATGGGAGCTTTGTGCGCGAAAAGCTTTCCGTGAAATTTTCGGACCAAAAGTGACCATATCGGCGTCACCTTTCTTTATCCACCAAAACTCTGTTTTTTTCGCTCAAATGTGTCCCAAACATGTTTATAATGTTTATAGGTAATAATGTGAGCTTTGTGCGCGAAAAGCTTTTCGTAAAATTTTCGGACCAAAAGTGACCATATCGGCGTCACATTTGTTTATCCATAAAAACTGTGTTGTTTTCGCTCAAATGTGTCCCAAACATGTTTATATGGTTTATAGGTCATAATGAGAGCTTTGTGCGCGAAAAGCTTTCCGTGAAATTTTCGGACCAAAAGTGACCATATCGACGTCACCTTTGTTTATCCACAAAAACTGTGTTGTTTTCGCTCAAATGCGTCCCAAACAGGTTCATATGGTTTATAGGTCATAATGGAAGCTTTATGCGCGAAAAGCTTTCCTTGAAATTTTCGGACCAAAAGTGACCATATCGGCGTCACCTTTCTTTATCCACCAACACAATGTTATTTTCGCTCAAATGTGTCCCAAACATGTTTATATGGTTTATGGGTGATAATGCGAGCTTTGTGCGCGAAAAGCTTTCTGTGAAATTTTCGGACCAAAAGTGACCATATCGGCGTCACCTTTTTTTATCACCAAAACTGTGTTTATTTCGCTCAAATGTGTCCCCAACATGTTTATATGGTTTATAGGTCATAATGGGAGCTTTGTGCGCGAAAAGCTTTCCGTAAAATTTTCGGACCAAAAGTGACCATATTGGTGTCACCTTTCTTTATCCACCAAAACTATGTTGTTTTCGCTCAAATGTGTCCCAAACATGTTTATATGGTTTATGGGTGATAATGGGAGCTTTGTGCGCGAAAAGCTTTCTCAGAAATTTTCGGACCAAAACTGACCATATCGGCGTCACCTTTCTTTATCCACCAAAACTGTGTTTATTTCACTCAAATATGTCCCAAACATGTTTATATGGTTTTTAGGTCATAATGGGAGCTTTGTGCGCGAAAAGCTTTCCGTGAAATTTTCGGACCAAAAGTGACCATATCGGCGTCACCTTTCTTTATCAACAAAAACTGTGTTGTTTTCGCTCAAATGCGTCCCAAACAGGTTCATATGGTTTATAGGTCATAATGGGAGCTTTATGCGCGAAAAGCTTTCCTTGAAATTTTCGGACCAAAAGTGACCATATCGGCGTCACCTTTGCTTATCCACCAAAACTGTGTTGTTTTCACTCAAATGTGTCCCAAACATGTTTATATGGTTTATAGTTCATAATAGGAGCTTTGTGCGCGAAAAGCTTTCCGTGAAATTTTCGGACAAAAAGTGACCATAACATCACCTTTCTTTATCCACAAAAATTGTGTTGTTTTCGCTCAAATGCGTCCCAAACATGTTTATATGGCTTATAGGTCATAATGGGAGCTTTGTGCGCGAAAAGCTTTCCGTGAAATTTTCGGACCAAAAGTGACCATATCGGTGTCACCTTTCTTTATCCACCAAAACAATGTTGTTTTCGCTCAAATGTGTCCCAAACATGTTTATATGTTTTATGGGTGATAATGGGAGCTTTGTGCGCGAAAAGCTTTCTGTGAAATTTTCGGACCAAAAGTGACCATATCGGCGTCACCTTTCTTTATCCACCAAAACTGTGTTTATTTCGCTCAAATGTGTCCCAAACATGTTTATATGGTTTATAGGTCATAATGGGAGCTTTCTGCGCGAAAAGCTTTCGGTGAAATTTTCGGACCAAAAGTAACCATATCAGCGTCACCTTTCTTTATCCACCAAAACTGTGTTGTTTTCGCTCAAATGTGTCCCAAACATGTTTATATGGTTTATGGGTCATAATGGGAGCTTTGTGCGCGAAAAGCTTTTCCGTGAAATTTTCGGACCAAAAGTGACAATATCGGTGTCACCTTTCTTTATCCACCAAAACTGTGTTGTTTTCGCTCAAATGTGTCCCAAACATGTTTATATGGTTTATGAGTCATAATGAGAGCTTTGTGTGCGGAAAGCTTTTCGTGAAATTTTTGGAACAAAAGTGACCATATCGGCGTCATCTTTCTTTATCCACCAAAATTGTGTTGTTTTCGCTCAAATGTGTCCCAAACATGTTTATATGGTTTATAGTTCTTAATGGGCGCTTTGTGCGCTAAAAGCTTTCCGTGAAATTTTCGGACCAAAAGTGTCCATATTTGCGTCAACTTTCTTTATCCACCAAAACTGAGTTCGTTTTCGCTCAAATGTGTCCCAAACATGTTTATATGGTTTATAGGTCATAATGGGAGCTTTGTGCGCGAAAAGCTTTCCGTGAAATTTTCGGACCAAAAGTGACCATATAGGCGTCACCTTTCTTTATCCACCAAAATTGTGTTGTTTTCCCTCAAATGTGTCCCAAACATGTTTATATGGTTTATAGGTCATAATGGGAGCTTTGTGCGCGGAAATCTTTTTGTGAAATTTTCGGACAAAAAGTGACCATATCAACGTCACCTTTCTTTATCGACAAAAACTGTGTTGTTTTCGCTCAAATGCATCCCAAACATGTTTATATGGTTTATAGGTCATAATAAGAGATTTGTGCGCGAAAAGCTTTCCGTGAAATTTTTGGACCAAAAGTGACCACATCGGCGTCACCTTTCTTTATCCACTAAAACTGTGTTGTTTTCCCTCAATTGTGTCCCAAAAATGTTTATATGGTTTATGGGTCATAATGAGAGCTTTGTGTGCGGAAAGCTTTCCGTAAAATTTTCGGAACAAAATTGACCATATCGGTGTCATCTTTCTTTAACCACCAAAACTGTGTTGTTTTCACTCAAATGTGTCCCAAACAAGTTTATATGGTTTATAGTTCATAATAGGAGCTTTGTGCGCGAAAAGCTTTCCGTGAAATTTTCGGACCAAAAGTGACCATATTGGCGTCACCTTTCTTTATCCACAAAAACTGTGTTGTTTTCGCTCAAATGCGTCCCAAACATGTTTATATGGCTTATAGGTCATAATGGGAGTTTTGTGCGCGAAAAGCTTTCCGTGAAATTTTCGGACCAAAAGTGACCATATCGGTGTCACCTTTCTTTATCCACCAAAACAATGTTGTTTTCGCTCAAATGTGTCCCAAACATGTTTATATGGTTTATGGGTGATAATGTGAGCTTTGTGCGCGAAAAGCTTTCTGTGAAATTTTCGGACCAAAAGTGACCATATCAGCGTCACCTTTCTTTATCCACCAAAACTGTGTTGTTTTCGCTCAAATGTGTCCCAAACATGTTTATATGGTTTATGGGTCATAATGGGAGCTTTGTGCGTGAAAAGCTTTCCGTGAAATTTTGGGACCAAAAGTGACAATATCGGCGTCACCTTTCTTTATCCACCAAAACTGTGTTGTTTTCGCTCAAATGTGTCCCAAACATGTTTATATGGTTTATGAGTTATAATGAGAGCTTTGTGTGCCGAAAGCTTTCCGTGAAATTTTTGGAACAAAAGTGACCATATCGGCGTCATCTTTCTTTATCCACCAAAACTGGGTTGTTTTCGCTCAAATGTGTCCCAAACATGTTTATATGGTTTATAGGTCATAATGGGCGCTTTGTGCACGAAAAGCTTTCCGTGAAATTTTCGGACCAAAAGATACCATGTCGGCGTCACCTTTCTTTACCCACAAAGAGTGTGTTGTTTTCGCTCAAATGTGTCCCAAACATGTTTGTATGGTTTATGGGATATAATGGGAGCTTTGTGCGCGGACAGCTTTCCGTGAAATTTTCGGACTAAAAGTGACCATATCGGCGTCACCTTTCTTTATACACCAAAACTGTGTTGTTTTCGCTCAAATGTGTCACAAACATGTTTATATGGTTTATAGGTCATAATGGGCGCTTTGTGCGCGAAAAGCTTTCCGTGAAATTTTCGGACCAAAAGTGACCATATCGGCGTCGCCTTTGTTTATCCACAAAAACTGTGTTGTTTTTGCTCAAATGTGTCCCAAACATGTTTATATGGTTTATTGGTCATAATGGGAGCTTTGTGCGCGAAAAGCTTTCCGTGAAATTTTCGGACCAATAGTGACCATATCGGCGTCACCTTTCTTTATCCACAAAAATTGTGTTGTTTACGCTCAAATGTTTCCCAAACATGTTTATATGGTGTATAGGTCATAATGGGAGCTTTGTGCGCTAAAAGCTTTCCGTGAAATTTTCGGACCAAAAGTGACTATATCGTCGTCACCTTTCTTTATCCACCAAAACTCTGTTTTTTTCGCTCAAATGTGTCCCAAACATGTTTATATTGTTTATAGGTCATAATGTGAGCTTTGTGCGCGAAAAGCTTTCCGTGAAATTTTCGGACCAAAAGTGACTATATCGGCGTCACCTTTCTTTATCCACCAAAACTGTGTTGTTTTCGCTCAAATGTGTCTCAAACATGTTTATATGGTTTATAGGTCATAATGGGAGCTTTGTGCGCGAAAAGCTTTCCGTGAAATTTTCGGACCAAAAGTGACCATATCGGCGTCACCTTTCTTTATCCACCAAAACTCTGTTTTTTTCGCTCAAATGTGTCCCAAACATGTTTATAATGTTTATAGGTAATAATGTGAGCTTTGTGCGCGAAAAGCTTTTCGTAAAATTTTCGGACCAAAAGTGACCATATCGGCGTCACATTTGTTTATCCATAAAAACTGTGTTGTTTTCGCTCAAATGTGTCCCAAACATGTTTATATGGTTTATAGGTCATAATGAGAGCTTTGTGCGCGAAAAGCTTTCCGTGAAATTTTCGGACCAAAAGTGACCATATCGACGTCACCTTTGTTTATCCACAAAAACTGTGTTGTTTTCGCTCAAATGCGTCCCAAACAGGTTCATATGGTTTATAGGTCATAATGGAAGCTTTATGCGCGAAAAGCTTTCCTTGAAATTTTCGGACCAAAAGTGACCATATCGGCGTCACCTTTGCTTATCCACCAAAACTATGTTGTTTTCACTCAAATGTGTCCCAAACATGTTTATATGGTTTATAGTTCATAATTGGAGCTTTGTGCGCGAAAAGCTTTCCGTGAAATTTTCGGACCAAAAGTTACCATATTGGCGTCACCTTTCTTTATCGACAAAAACTGTGTTGTTTTCGCTCATATGCGTCCCAAACATGTTTATATGGCTTATAGGTCATAATGGGAGCTTTGTGCGCGAAAAGCTTTCCATGAAATTTTCGGACCAAAAGTGACCATATCGGTGTCACCTTTCTTTATCCACCAAAACAATGTTATTTTCGCTCAAATGTGTCCCAAACATGTTTATATGGTTTATGGGTGATAATGGGAGCTTTGTGCGCGAAAAGCTTTCTGTGAAATTTTCGGACCAAAAGTGACCATATCGGCGTCACCTTTTTTTATCCACCAAAACTGTGTTTATTTTGCTCAAATGTGTCCCCAACATGTTTATATGGTTTATAGGTCATAATGGGAGCTTTGTGCGCGAAAAGCTTTCCGTAAAATTTTCGGACCAAAAGTGACCATATTGGTGTCACTTTTCTTTATCCACCAAAACTATGTTGTTTTCGCTCAAATGTGTCCCAAACATGTTTATATGGTTTATGGGTGATAATGGGAGCTTTGTGCGCGAAAAGCTTTCTCAGAAATTTTCGGACCAAAACTGACCATATCGGCGTCACCTTTCTTTATCCACCAAAACTGTGTTTATTTCACTCAAATATGTCCCAAACATGTTTATATGGTTTTTAGGTCATAATGGGAGCTTTGTGCGCGAAAAGCTTTCCGTGAAATTTTCGGACCAAAAGTGACCATATCGGCGTCACCTTTCTTTATCAACAAAAACTGTGTTGTTTTCGCTCAAATGCGTCCCAAACAGGTTCATATGGTTTATAGGTCATAATGGGAGCTTTATGCACGAAAAGCTTTCCTTGAAATTTTCGGACCAAAAGTGACCATATCGGCGTCACCTTTGCTTATCCACCAAAACTGTGTTGTTTTCACTCAAATGTTTCCCAAACATGTTTATATGGTTTATAGTTCATAATAGGAGCTTTGTGCGCGAAAAGCTTTCCGTGAAATTTTCGGACCAAAAGTGACCATATTGGCGTCACCTTTCTTTATCCACAAAAATTGTGTTGTTTTCGCTCAAATGCGTCCCAAACATGTTTATATGGCTTATAGGTCATAATGGGAGCTTTGTGCGCGAAAAGCTTTCCGTGAAATTTTCGGACCAAAAGTGACCATATCGGTGTCACCTTTCTTTATCCACCAAAACAATGTTGTTTTCGCTCAAATGTGTCCCAAACATGTTTATATGGTTTATGGGTGATAATGGGAGCTTTGTGCGCGAAAAGCTTTCTGTGAAATTTTCGGACCAAAAGTGACCATATCGGCGTCACCTTTCTTTATCCACCAAAACTGTGTTTATTTCGCTCAAATGTGTCCCAAACATGTTTATATGGTTTATAGGTCATAATGGGAGCTTTCTGCGCGAAAAGCTTTCGGTGAAATTTTCGGACCAAAAGTAACCATATCAGCGTCACCTTTCTTTATCCACCAAAACTGTGTTGTTTTCGCTCAAATGTGTCCCAAACATGTTTATATGGTTTATGGGTCATAATGGGAGCTTTGTGCGCGAAAAGCTTTCCGTGAAATTTTCGGACCAAAAGTGACAATATCGGTGTCACCTTTCTTTATCCACCAAAACTGTGTTGTTTTCGCTCAAATGTGTCCCAAACATGTTTATATGGTTTATGAGTCATAATGTGAGCTTTGTGTGCGGAAAGCTTTTCGTGAAATTTTTGGAACAAAAGTGACCATATCGGCGTCATCTTTCTTTATCCACCAAAATTGTGTTGTTTTCGCTCAAATGTGTCCCAAACATGTTTATATGGTTTATAGTTCATAATGGGCGCTTTGTGCGCGAAAAGCTTTCCGTGAAATTTTCGGACCAAAAGTGTCCATATTTGCGTCAACTTTCTTTATCCACCAAAACTGAGTTTGTTTTCGCTCAAATGTGTCCCAAACATGTTTATATGGTTTATAGGTCATAATGGGAGCTTTGTGCGCGAAAAGCTTTCCGTGAAATTTTCGGACCAAAAGTGACCATATAGGCGTCACCTTTCTTTATCCACCAAAATTGTGTTGTTTTCCCTCAAATGTGTCCCAAACATGTTTACATGGTTTATAGGTCATAATGGGAGCTTTGTGCGCGGAAATCTTTTTGTGAAATTTTCGGACAAAAAGTGACCATATCAACGTCACCTTTCTTTATCGACAAAAACTGTGTTGTTTTCGCTCAAATGCATCCCAAACATGTTTATATGGTTTATAGGTCATAATAAGAGATTTGTGCGCGAAAAGCTTTCCGTGAAATTTTTGGACCAAAAGTGACCACATCGGCGTCACCTTTCTTTATCCACTAAAACTGTGTTGTTTTCCCTCAATTGTGTCCCAAAAATGTTTATATGGTTTATGGGTCATAATGAGAGCTTTGTGTGCGGAAAGCTTTCCGTAAAATTTTCGGAACAAAAGTGACCATATCGGTGTCATCTTTCTTTAACCACCAAAACTGTGTTGTTTTCACTCAAATGTGTCCCAAACAAGTTTATATGGTTTATAGTTCATAATAGGAGCTTTGTGCGCGAAAAGCTTTCCGTGAAATTTTCGGACCAAAAGTGACCATATTGGCGTCACCTTTTTTTATCCACAAAAACTGTGTTGTTTTCGCTCAAATGCGTCCCAAACATGTTTATATGGCTTATAGGTCATAATGGGAGCTTTGTGCGCGAAAAGCTTTCCGTGAAATATTCGGACCAAAAGTGACTATATCGGTGTCACCTTTCTTTATCCACCAAAACAATGTTGTTTTCGCTCAAATGTGTCCCAAACATGTTTATATGGTTTATGGGTGATAATGTGAGCTTTGTGCGCGAAAAGCTTTCTGTGAAATTTTCGGACCAAAAGTGACCATATCGGCGTCACCTTTCTTTATCCACCAAAACTGTGTTTATTTCGCTCAAATGTGTCCCAAACATGTTTATATGGTTTATAGGTCATAATGGGAGCTTTCTGCGCGAAAAGCTTTCGGTGAAATTTTCGGACCAAAAGTAACCATATCAGCGTCACCTTTCTTTATCCACCAAAACTGTGTTGTTTTCGCTCAAATGTGTCCCAAACATGTTTATATGGTTTATGGGTCATAATGGGAGCTTTGTGCGCGAAAAGCTTTCCGTGAAATTTTCGGACCAAAAGTGACAATATCGGTGTCACCTTTCTTTATCCACCAAAACTGTGTTGTTTTCGCTCAAATGTGTCCCAAACATGTTTATATGGTTTATGAGTCATAATGTGAGCTTTGTGTGCGGAAAGCTTTTCGTGAAATTTTTGGAACAAAAGTGACCATATCGGCGTCATCTTTCTTTATCCACCAAAATTGTGTTGTTTTCGCTCAAATGTGTCCCAAACATGTTTATATGGTTTATAGTTCATAATGGGCGCTTTGTGCGCGAAAAGCTTTCCGTGAAATTTTCGGACCAAAAGTGTCCATATTTGCGTCAACTTTCTTTATCCACCAAAACTGAGTTTGTTTTCGCTCAAATGTGTCCCAAACATGTTTATATGGTTTATAGGTCATAATGGGAGCTTTGTGCGCGAAAAGCTTTCCGTGAAATTTTCGGACCAAAAGTGACCATATAGGTGTCACCTTTCTTTATCCACCAAAATTGTGTTGTTTTCCCTCAAATGTGTCCCAAACATGTTTATATGGTTTATAGGTCATAATGGGAGCTTTGTGCGCGGAAATCTTTTTGTGAAATTTTCGGACAAAAAGTGACCATATCAACGTCACCTTTCTTTATCGACAAAAACTGTGTTGTTTTCGCTCAAATGCATCCCAAACATGTTTATATGGTTTATAGGTCATAATAAGAGATTTGTGCGCGAAAAGCTTTCCGTGAAATTTTTGGACCAAAAGTGACCACATCGGCGTCACCTTTCTTTATCCACTAAAACTGTGTTGTTTTCCCTCAATTGTGTCCCAAAAATGTTTATATGGTTTATGGGTCATAATGAGAGCTTTGTGTGCGGAAAGCTTTCCGTAAAATTTTCGGAACAAAAGTGACCATATCGGTGTCATCTTTCTTTAACCACCAAAACTGTGTTGTTTTCACTCAAATGTGTCCCAAACAAGTTTATATGGTTCATAGTTCATAATAGGAGCTTTGTGCGCGAAAAGCTTTCCGTGAAATTTTCGGACCAAAAGTGACCATATTGGCGTCACCTTTTTTTATCCACAAAAACTGTGTTGTTTTCGCTCAAATGCGTCCCAAACATGTTTATATGGCTTATAGGTCATAATGGGAGCTTTGTGCGCGAAAAGCTTTCCGTGAAATATTCGGACCAAAAGTGACTATATCGGTGTCACCTTTCTTTATCCACCAAAACAATGTTGTTTTCGCTCAAATGTGTCCCAAACATGTTTATATGGTTTATGGGTGATAATGTGAGCTTTGTGCGCGAAAAGCTTTCTGTGAAATTTTCGGACCAAAAGTGACCATATCGGCGTCACCTTTCTTTATCCACCAAAACTTTGTTTATTTCGCTCAAATGTGTCCCAAACATGTTTATATGGTTTATAGGTCATAATGGGAGCTTTCTGCGCGAAAAGCTTTCCGTGAAATTTACGGACCAAAAGTGACCATATCAGCGTCACCTGTCTTTATCCACCAAAACTGTGTTGTTTTCGCTCAAATGTGTCCCAAACATGTTTATATGGTTTATGGGTCATAATGGGAGCTTTGTGCGTGAAAAGCTTTCCGTGAAATTTTGGGACCAAAAGTGACAATATCGGCGTCACCTTTCTTTATCCACCAAAACTGTGTTGTTTTCGCTCAAATGTGTCCCAAACATGTTTATATGGTTTATGAGTCATAATGAGAGCTTTGTGTGCGGAAAGCTTTCCGTGAAATTTTTGGAACAAAAGTGACCATATCGGCGTCATCTTTCTTTATCCACCAAAACTGTGTTGTTTTCGCTCAAATGTGTCCCAAACATGTTTATATGGTTTATAGGTCATAATGGGCGCTTTGTGCACGAAAAGCTTTCCGTGAAATTTTCGGACCAAAAGATACCATGTCGGCGTCACCTTTCTTTACCCACAAAGAGTGTGTTGTTTTCGCTCAAATGTGTCCCAAACATGTTTATATGGTTTATGGGATATAATGGGAGCTTTGTGCGCGAACAGCTTTCCGTGAAATTTTCGGACTAAAAGTGACCATATCGGCGTCACCTTTCTTTATCAACAAAAACTGTGTTGTTTTCGCTCAAATGCGTCCCAAACAGGTTCATATGGTTTATAGGTCATAATGGGAGCTTTATGCGCGAAAAGCTTTCATTGAAATTTTCGGACCAAAAGTGACCATATCGGCGTCACCTTTGCTTATCCACCAAAACTGTGTTGTTTTCACTCAAATGTGTCCCAAACATGTTTATATGGTTTATAGTTCATAATAGGAGCTTTGTGCGCGAAAAGCTTTCCGTGAAATTTTGGGACCAAAAGTGACAATATCGGCGTCACCTTTCTTTATCCACCAAAACTGTGTTGTTTTCGCTCAAATGTGTCCCAAACATGTTTATATGGTTTATGAGTCATAATGAGAGCTTTGTGTGCGGAAAGCTTTCCGTGAAATTTTTGGAACAAAAGTGACCATATCGGCGTCATCTTTCTTTATCCACCAAAACTGTGTTGTTTTCGCTCAAATGTGTCCCAAACATGTTTATATGGTTTATAGGTCATAATGGGCGCTTTGTGCACGAAAAGCTTTCCGTGAAATTTTCGGACCAAAAGATACCATGTCGGCGTCACCTTTCTTTACCCACAAAGAGTGTGTTGTTTTCGCTCAAATGTGTCCCAAACATGTTTATATGGTTTATGGGATATAATGGGAGCTTTGTGCGCGAACAGCTTTCCGTGAAATTTTCGGACTAAAAGTGACCATATCGGCGTCACCTTTCTTTATCAACAAAAACTGTGTTGTTTTCGCTCAAATGCGTCCCAAACAGGTTCATATGGTTTATAGGTCATAATGGGAGCTTTATGCGCGAAAAGCTTTCATTGAAATTTTCGGACCAAAAGTGACCATATCGGCGTCACCTTTGCTTATCCACCAAAACTGTGTTGTTTTCGCTCAAATGTGTCCCAAACATGTTTATATGGTTTATGAGTCATAATGAGAGCTTTGTGTGCGGAAAGCTTTCCGTGAAATTTTTGGAACAAAAGTGACCATATCGGCGTCATCTTTCTTTATCCACCAAAACTGTGTTGTTTTCGCTCAAATGTGTCCCAAACATGTTTATATGGTTTATAGGTCATAATGGGCGCTTTGTGCACGAAAAGCTTTCCGTGAAATTTTCGGACCAAAAGATACCATGTCGGCGTCACCTTTCTTTACCCACAAAGAGTGTGTTGTTTTCGCTCAAATGTGTCCCAAACATGTTTATATGGTTTATGGGATATAATGGGAGCTTTGTGCGCGAACAGCTTTCCGTGAAATTTTCAGACTAAAAGTGACCATATCGGCGTCACCTTTCTTTAAACACCAAAACTGTGTTGTTTTCGCTCAAATGTGTCACAAACATGTTTATATGGTTTATAGGTCATAATGGGCGCTTTGTGCGCGAAAAGCTTTCCGTGAAATTTTCGGAACAAAAGTGACCATATCGGCGTCGCCTTTTTTATCCACAAAAACTGTGTTGTTTTTGCTCAAATGTGTCCCAAACATGTTTATATGGTTTATTGGTCATAATGGGAGCTTTGTGCGCGAAAAGCTTTCCGTGAAATTTTCGGACCAATAGTGACCATATCGGCGTCACCTTTCTTTATCCACAAAAATTGTGCTGTTTACGCTCAAATGTTTCCCAAACATGTTTATATGGTGTATAGGTCATAATGGGAGCTTTGTGCGCTAAAAGCTTTCCGTGAAATTTTCGGACCAAAAGTGACTATATCGTCGTCACCTTTCTTTATCCACCAAAACTCTGTTTTTTTCGCTCAAATGTGTCCCAAACATGTTTATATGGTTTATAGGTCATAATGTGAGCTTTGTGCGCGAAAAGCTTTCCGTGAAATTTTCGGACCAAAAGTGACTATATCGGCGTCACCTTTCTTTATCCACCAAAACTGTGTTGTTTTCGCTCAAATGTGTCCCAAACATGTTTATATGGTTTATAGGTTATAATGGGCGCTTTGTGCGCGAAAAGCTTTTCGTGAAATTTTCGGACCAAAAGTGTCCATATCTGCGTCAACTTTCTTTATCCACCAAAACTGAGTTTGTTTTCGCTCAAATGTGTCCCAAACATGTTTATATGGTTTATAGGTCATAATGGGAGCTTTGTGCGCGAAAAGCTTTCCGTGAAATTTTCGGACCAAAAGTGACCATATAGGCGTCACCTTTCTTTATCCACCAAAATTGTGTTGTTTTCCCTCAAATGTGTCCCAAACATGTTTATATGGTTTATAGGTCATAATGGGAGCTTTGTGCGCGGAAATCTTTTTGTGAAATTTTCGGACAAAAAGTGACCATATCGGCGTCACCTTTCTTTATCGACAAAAACTGTGTTGTTTTCGCTCAAATGCATCCCAAACATGTTTATATGGTTTATAGGTCATAATAAGAGCTTTGTGAGCGAAAAGCTTTCCGTGAAATTTTTGGACCAAAAGTGACCATATTGGCGTCACCTTTCTTTATCCAGTAAAACTGTGTTGTTTTCGCTCAAATGTGTCCCAAATATGTTTATATGGTTTATAGGTCATAATGGGCGCTTTGTGCGCGAAAAGCTTTCCGTGAAATTTTCGGACCAAAAGTGACCATATCGGCGTCACCTTTCTTTATCCACTAAAACTGTGTTGTTTTTGCTCAAATGTGTCCCAAAAATGTTTATATGGTTTATGGGTCATAATGAGAGCTTTGTGTGCGGAAAGCTTTCCGTAAAATTTTCGGACCAAAAGTGACCATATCGGTGTCATCTTTCTTTATCCACCAAAACTATGTTGTTTTTGCTCAAATGTGTCCCAAACATGTTTATATGGTTTATAGGTCATAATGGGAGCTTTGTGCGCGAAAAGCTTTCCGTGAAATTTTCGGACCAAAACTGACCATATCGGCGTCACCTTTCTTTATCCACCAAAACTGTGTTTATTTCACTCAAATATGTCCCAAACATGTTTATATGGTTTTTAGGTCATAATGGGAGCTTTGTGCGCGAAAAGCTTTCCGTGAAATTTTCGGACCAAAAGTGACCATATCGGCGTCACCTTTCTTTATCAACAAAAACTGTGTTGTTTTCGCTCAAATGCGTCCCAAACAGGTTCATATGGTTTATAGGTCATAATGGGAGCTTTATGCGCGAAAAGCTTTCATTGAAATTTTCGGACCAAAAGTGACCATATCGGCGTCACCTTTGCTTATCCACCAAAACTGTGTTGTTTTCACTCAAATGTGTCCCAAACATGTTTATATGGTTTATAGTTCATAATAGGAGCTTTGTGCGCGAAAAGCTTTCCGTGAAATTTTCGGACCAAAAGTGACCATATTGGCGTCACCTTTCTTTATCCACAAAAATTGTGTTGTTTTCGCTCAAATGCGTCCCAAACATGTTTATATGGCTTATAGGTCATAATGGGAGCTTTGTGCGCGAAAAGCTTTCCGTGAAATTTTCGGACCAAAAGTGACCATATCGGTGTCACCTTTCTTTATCCACCAAAACAATGTTGTTTTCGCTCAAATATGTCCCAAACATGTTTATATGGTTTATGGGTGATAATGGGAGCTTTGTGCGCGAAAAGCTTTCTGTGAAATTTTCGGACCAAAAGTGACCATATCGGCGTCACCTTTCTTTATCCACTAAAACTGTGTTGTTTTCCCTCAATTGTGTCCCAAAAATGTTTATATGGTTTATGGGTCATAATGAGAGCTTTGTGTGCGGAAAGCTTTCCGTAAAATTTTCGGAACAAAAGTGACCATATCGGTGTCATCTTTCTTTAACCACCAAAACTGTGTTGTTTTCACTCAAATGTGTCCCAAACAAGTTTATATGGTTTATAGTTCATAATAGGAGCTTTGTGCGCGAAAAGCTTTCCGTGAAATTTTCGGACCAAAAGTGACCATATTGGCGTCACCTTTCTTTATCCACAAAAACTGTGTTGTTTTCGCTCAAATGCGTCCCAAACATGTTTATATGGCTTATAGGTCATAATGGGAGCTTTGTGCGCGAAAAGCTTTCCGTGAAATTTTCGGACCAAAAGTGACCATATCGGTGTCACCTTTCTTTATCCACCAAAACAATGTTGTTTTCGCTCAAATGTGTCCCAAACATGTTTATATGGTTTATGGGTGATAATGTGAGCTTTGTGCGCGAAAAGCTTTCTGTGAAATTTTCGGACCAAAAGTGACCATATCGGCGTCACCTTTCTTTATCCACCAAAACTTTGTTTATTTCGCTCAAATGTGTCCCAAACATGTTTATATGGTTTATAGGTCATAATGGGAGCTTTCTGCGCGAAAAGCTTTCCGTGAAATTTTCGGACCAAAAGTGACCATATCAGCGTCACCTTTCTTTATCCACCAAAACTGTGTTGTTTTCGCTCAAATGTGTCCCAAACATGTTTATATGGTTTATGGGTCATAATGGGAGCTTTGTGCGTGAAAAGCTTTCCGTGAAATTTTGGGACCAAAAGTGACAATATCGGCGTCACCTTTCTTTATCCACCAAAACTGTGTTGTTTTCGCTCAAATGTGTCCCAAACATGTTTATATGGTTTATGAGTCATAATGAGAGCTTTGTGTGCGGAAAGCTTTCCGTGAAATTTTTGGAACAAAAGTGACCATATCGGCGTCATCTTTCTTTATCCACCAAAACTGTGTTGTTTTCGCTCAAATGTGTCCCAAACATGTTTATATGGTTTATAGGTCATAATGGGCGCTTTGTGCACGAAAAGCTTTCCGTGAAATTTTCGGACCAAAAGATACCATGTCGGCGTCACCTTTCTTTACCCACAAAGAGTGTGTTGTTTTCGCTCAAATGTGTCCCAAACATGTTTATATGGTTTATGGGATATAATGGGAGCTTTGTGCGCGAACAGCTTTCCGTGAAATTTTCGGACTAAAAGTGACCATATCGGCGTCACCTTTCTTTATCAACAAAAACTGTGTTGTTTTCGCTCAAATGCGTCCCAAACAGGTTCATATGGTTTATAGGTCATAATGGGAGCTTTATGCGCGAAAAGCTTTCATTGAAATTTTCGGACCAAAAGTGACCATATCGGCGTCACCTTTGCTTATCCACCAAAACTGTGTTGTTTTCACTCAAATGTGTCCCAAACATGTTTATATGGTTTATAGTTCATAATAGGAGCTTTGTGCGCGAAAAGCTTTCCGTGAAATTTTCGGACCAAAAGTGACCATATTGGCGTCACCTTTCTTTATCCACAAAAATTGTGTTGTTTTCGCTCAAATGCGTCCCAAACATGTTTATATGGCTTATAGGTCATAATGGGAGCTTTGTGCGCGAAAAGCTTTCCGTGAAATTTTCGGACCAAAAGTGACCATATCGGTGTCACCTTTCTTTATCCACCAAAACAATGTTGTTTTCGCTCAAATATGTCCCAAACATGTTTATATGGTTTATGGGTGATAATGGGAGCTTTGTGCGCGAAAAGCTTTCTGTGAAATTTTCGGACCAAAAGTGACCATATCGGCGTCACCTTTCTTTATCCACTAAAACTGTGTTGTTTTCCCTCAATTGTGTCCCAAAAATGTTTATATGGTTTATGGGTCATAATGAGAGCTTTGTGTGCGGAAAGCTTTCCGTAAAATTTTCGGAACAAAAGTGACCATATCGGTGTCATCTTTCTTTAACCACCAAAACTGTGTTGTTTTCACTCAAATGTGTCCCAAACAAGTTTATATGGTTTATAGTTCATAATAGGAGCTTTGTGCGCGAAAAGCTTTCCGTGAAATTTTCGGACCAAAAGTGACCATATTGGCGTCACCTTTCTTTATCCACAAAAACTGTGTTGTTTTCGCTCAAATGCGTCCCAAACATGTTTATATGGCTTATAGGTCATAATGGGAGCTTTGTGCGCGAAAAGCTTTCCGTGAAATTTTCGGACCAAAAGTGACCATATCGGTGTCACCTTTCTTTATCCACCAAAACAATGTTGTTTTCGCTCAAATGTGTCCCAAACATGTTTATATGGTTTATGGGTGATAATGTGAGCTTTGTGCGCGAAAAGCTTTCTGTGAAATTTTCGGACCAAAAGTGACCATATCGGCGTCACCTTTCTTTATCCACCAAAACTTTGTTTATTTCGCTCAAATGTGTCCCAAACATGTTTATATGGTTTATAGGTCATAATGGGAGCTTTCTGCGCGAAAAGCTTTCCGTGAAATTTTCGGACCAAAAGTGACCATATCAGCGTCACCTTTCTTTATCCACCAAAACTGTGTTGTTTTCGCTCAAATGTGTCCCAAACATGTTTATATGGTTTATGGGTCATAATGGGAGCTTTGTGCGTGAAAAGCTTTCCGTGAAATTTTGGGACCAAAAGTGACAATATCGGCGTCACCTTTCTTTATCCACCAAAACTGTGTTGTTTTCGCTTAAATGTGTCCCAAACATGTTTATATGGTTTATGAGTCATAATGAGAGCTTTGTGTGCGGAAAGCTTTCCGTGAAATTTTTGGAACAAAAGTGACCATATCGGCGTCATCTTTCTTTATCCACCAAAACTGTGTTGTTTTCGCTCAAATGTGTCCCAAACATGTTTATATGGTTTATAGGTCATAATGGGCGCTTTGTGCACGAAAAGCTTTCCGTGAAATTTTCGGACCAAAAGATACCATGTCGGCGTCACCTTTCTTTACCCACAAAGAGTGTGTTGTTTTCGCTCAAATGTGTCCCAAACATGTTTATATGGTTTATGGGATATAATGGGAGCTTTGTGCGCGAACAGCTTTCCGTGAAATTTTCGGACTAAAAGTGACCATATCGGCGTCACCTTTCTTTATACACCAAAACTGTGTTGTTTTCGCTCAAATGTGTCACAAACATGTTTATATGGTTTATAGGTCATAATGGGCGCTTTGTGCGCGAAAAGCTTTCCGTGAAATTTTCGGACCAAAAGTGACCATATCGGCATCGCCTTTGTTTATCCACAAAAACTGTGTTGTTTTTGCTCAAATGTGTCCCAAACATGTTTATATGGTTTATTGGTCATAATGGGAGCTTTGTGCGCGAAAAGCTTTCCGTGAAATTTTCGGACCAATAGTGACCATATCGGCGTCACCTTTCTTTATCCACAAAAATTGTGTTGTTTACGCTCAAATGTTTCCCAAACATGTTTATATGGTGTATAGGTCATAATGGGAGCTTTGTGCGCTAAAAGCTTTCCGTGAAATTTTCGGACCAAAAGTGACTATATCGTCGTCACCTTTCTTTATCCACCAAAACTCTGTTTTTTTCGCTCAAATGTGTCCCAAACATGTTTATATGGTTTATAGGTCATAATGTGAGCTTTGTGCGCGAAAAGCTTTCCGTGAAATTTTCGGACCAAAAGTGACTATATCGGCGTCACCTTTCTTTATCCACCAAAACTGTGTTGTTTTCGCTCAAATGTGTCCCAAACATGTTTATATGGTTTATAGGTCATAATGGGCGCTTTGTGCGCGAAAAGCTTTTCGTGAAATTTTCGGACCAAAAGTGTCCATATCTGCGTCAACTTTCTTTATCCACCAAAACTGAGTTTGTTTTCGCTCAAATGTGTCCCAAACATGTTTATATGGTTTATAGGTCATAATGGGAGCTTTGTGCGCGAAAAGCTTTCCGTGAAATTTTCGGACCAAAAGTGACCATATAGGCGTCACCTTTCTTTATCCACCAAAATTGTGTTGTTTTCCCTCAAATGTGTCCCAAACATGTTTATATGGTTTATAGGTCATAATGGGAGCTTTGTGCGCGTAAATCTTTTTGTGAAATTTTCGGACAAAAAGTGACCATATCGACGTCACCTTTCTTTATCGACAAAAACTGTGTTGTTTTCGCTCAAATGCATCCCAAACATGTTTATATGGTTTATAGGTCATAATAAGAGCTTTGTGCGCGAAAAGCTTTCCGTGAAATTTTTGGACCAAAAGTGACCATATCGGCGTCACCTTTCTTTATCCACTAAAACTGTGTTGTTTTCGCTCAAATGTGTCCCAAATATGTTTATATGGTTTATAGGTCATAATGGGCGCTTTGTGCGCGAAAAGCTTTCCGTGAAATTTTCGGACCAAAAGTGACCATATCGGCGTCACCTTTCTTTATCCACTAAAACTGTGTTGTTTTTGCTCAAATGTGTCCCAAAAATGTTTATATGGTTTATGGGTCATAATGAGAGCTTTGTGAGCGGAAAGCTTTCCGTGAAATTTTCGGACCAAAAGTGACCATATCGGCGTTACCATTGTTTATCCACCAAAACTATGTTTTTTTTGCTTAAATGTGTCGCAAACATGTTTATATGGTTTATCGGTCATAATGGGAGCTTTGTGCGCGAAAAGCTTTCCGTGAAATTTTCGGACCAAAAGTGACCATATCGGCGTCACCTTTCTTTATCCACAAAAACTGTTGTTTTTTCGCTCAAATGTGTCCCAAACATGTTTATATGGTGTGTAGGTCATAATGGGAGCTTTGTGCGTGAAAAGCTTTCCGTGAAATTTTCGGACCAAAAGTGACCATATCGGCGTCACCTTTCTTTATCCACAAAAACTGTGTTGTTTTCGATCAAATGCGTCCCAAACATGTTTATATGGCTTATAGGTCATAATGGAGCTTTGTGCGCGAAAAGCTATCCGTGAAATTTTCGGACCAAAAGTGACCCTATCGGTGTCACCTTTCTTTATCAACCAAAACTATGTTGTTTTCGCTCAAATGTGTCGCAAACATGTTTATATGGTTTATGGGTGATATTGGGAGCTTTGTGCGCGAAAAGCTTTCTGTGAAATTTTCGGACCAAAAGTGACCATATCGGCGTCACCTTTCTTTATCCAAAAAAACTGTGTTTATTTCGCTCAAATGTGTCCCAAACATGTTTATATGGTTTATAGGTCATAATGGGAGCTTTGTGCGCGAAAAGCTTTCCGTAAAATTTTCGGACCAAAAGTGACCATATCGGCATCACCTTTGTTTTTCCACAAAAACTGTGTTGTTTTCGTTTAAATGTGTCCCAAACATGTTTATATGGTTTATGGGTGATAATGTGAGCTTTGTGCGCGAAAAGCTTTCTGTGAAATTTTCGGACCAAAAGTGACCATATCGGTGTCATCTTTCTTTATCCACCAAAACTATGTTGTTTTTGCTCAAATGTGTCCCAAACATGTTTATATGGTTTATAGGTTATAATGGGCGCTTTGTGCGCGAAAAGCTTTTCGTGAAATTTTCGGACCAAAAGTGTCCATATCTGCGTCAACTTTCTTTATCCACCAAAACTGAGTTTGTTTTCGCTCAAATGTGTCCCAAACATGTTTATATGGTTTATAGGTCATAATGGGAGCTTTGTGCGCGAAAAGCTTTCCGTGAAATTTTCGGACCAAAAGTGACCATATAGGCGTCACCTTTCTTTATCCACCAAAATTGTGTTGTTTTCCCTCAAATGTGTCCCAAACATGTTTATATGGTTTATAGGTCATAATGGGAGCTTTGTGCGCGGAAATCTTTTTGTGAAATTTTCGGACAAAAAGTGACCATATCGGCGTCACCTTTCTTTATCGACAAAAACTGTGTTGTTTTCGCTCAAATGCATCCCAAACATGTTTATATGGTTTATAGGTCATAATAAGAGCTTTGTGAGCGAAAAGCTTTCCGTGAAATTTTTGGACCAAAAGTGACCATATCGGCGTCACCTTTCTTTATCCAGTAAAACTGTGTTGTTTTCGCTCAAATGTGTCCCAAATATGTTTATATGGTTTATAGGTCATAATGGGCGCTTTGTGCGCGAAAAGCTTTCCGTGAAATTTTCGGACCAAAAGTGACCATATCGGCGTCACCTTTCTTTATCCACTAAAACTGTGTTGTTTTTGCTCAAATGTGTCCCAAAAATGTTTATATGGTTTATGGGTCATAATGAGAGCTTTGTGTGCGGAAAGCTTTCCGTAAAATTTTCGGACCAAAAGTGACCATATCGGTGTCATCTTTCTTTATCCACCAAAACTATGTTGTTTTTGCTCAAAGGTGTCCCAAACATGTTTATATGGTTTATAGGTCATAATGGGAGCTTTGTGCGCGAAAAGCTTTCCGTGAAATTTTCGGACCAAAACTGACCATATCGGCGTCACCTTTCTTTATCCACCAAAACTGTGTTTATTTCACTCAAATATGTCCCAAACATGTTTATATGGTTTTTAGGTCATAATGGGAGCTTTGTGCGCGAAAAGCTTTCCGTGAAATTTTCGGACCAAAAGTGACCATATCGGCGTCACCTTTCTTTATCAACAAAAACTGTGTTGTTTTCGCTCAAATGCGTCCCAAACAGGTTCATATGGTTTATAGGTCATAATGGGAGCTTTATGCGCGAAAAGCTTTCATTGAAATTTTCGGACCAAAAGTGACCATATCGGCGTCACCTTTGCTTATCCACCAAAACTGTGTTGTTTTCACTCAAATGTGTCCCAAACATGTTTATATGGTTTATAGTTCATAATAGGAGCTTTGTGCGCGAAAAGCTTTCCGTGAAATTTTCGGACCAAAAGTGACCATATTGGCGTCACCTTTCTTTATCCACAAAAATTGTGTTGTTTTCGCTCAAATGCGTCCCAAACATGTTTATATGGCTTATAGGTCATAATGGGAGCTTTGTGCGCGAAAAGCTTTCCGTGAAATTTTCGGACCAAAAGTGACCATATCGGTGTCACCTTTCTTTATCCACCAAAACAATGTTGTTTTCGCTCAAATATGTCCCAAACATGTTTATATGGTTTATGGGTGATAATGGGAGCTTTGTGCGCGAAAAGCTTTCTGTGAAATTTTCGGACCAAAAGTGACCATATCGGCGTCACCTTTCTTTATCCACTAAAACTGTGTTGTTTTCCCTCAATTGTGTCCCAAAAATGTTTATATGGTTTATGGGTCATAATGAGAGCTTTGTGTGCGGAAAGCTTTCCGTAAAATTTTCGGAACAAAAGTGACCATATCGGTGTCATCTTTCTTTAACCACCAAAACTGTGTTGTTTTCACTCAAATGTGTCCCAAACAAGTTTATATGGTTTATAGTTCATAATAGGAGCTTTGTGCGCGAAAAGCTTTCCGTGAAATTTTCGGACCAAAAGTGACCATATTGGCGTCACCTTTCTTTATCCACAAAAACTGTGTTGTTTTCGCTCAAATGCGTCCCAAACATGTTTATATGGCTTATAGGTCATAATGGGAGCTTTGTGCGCGAAAAGCTTTCCGTGAAATTTTCGGACCAAAAGTGACCATATCGGTGTCACCTTTCTTTATCCACCAAAACAATGTTGTTTTCGCTCAAATGTGTCCCAAACATGTTTATATGGTTTATGGGTGATAATGTGAGCTTTGTGCGCGAAAAGCTTTCTGTGAAATTTTCGGACCAAAAGTGACCATATCGGCGTCACCTTTCTTTATCCACCAAAACTTTGTTTATTTCGCTCAAATGTGTCCCAAACATGTTTATATGGTTTATAGGTCATAATGGGAGCTTTCTGCGCGAAAAGCTTTCCGTGAAATTTTCGGACCAAAAGTGACCATATCAGCGTCACCTTTCTTTATCCACCAAAACTGTGTTGTTTTCGCTCAAATGTGTCCCAAACATGTTTATATGGTTTATGGGTCATAATGGGAGCTTTGTGCGTGAAAAGCTTTCCGTGAAATTTTGGGACCAAAAGTGACAATATCGGCGTCACCTTTCTTTATCCACCAAAACTGTGTTGTTTTCGCTCAAATGTGTCCCAAACATGTTTATATGGTTTATGAGTCATAATGAGAGCTTTGTGTGCGGAAAGCTTTCCGTGAAATTTTTGGAACAAAAGTGACCATATCGGCGTCATCTTTCTTTATCCACCAAAACTGTGTTGTTTTCGCTCAAATGTGTCCCAAACATGTTTATATGGTTTATAGGTCATAATGGGCGCTTTGTGCACGAAAAGCTTTCCGTGAAATTTTCGGACCAAAAGATACCATGTCGGCGTCACCTTTCTTTACCCACAAAGAGTGTGTTGTTTTCGCTCAAATGTGTCCCAAACATGTTTATATGGTTTATGGGATATAATGGGAGCTTTGTGCGCGAACAGCTTTCCGTGAAATTTTCGGACTAAAAGTGACCATATCGGCGTCACCTTTCTTTATACACCAAAACTGTGTTGTTTTCGCTCAAATGTGTCACAAACATGTTTATATGGTTTATAGGTCATAATGGGCGCTTTGTGCGCGAAAAGCTTTCCGTGAAATTTTCGGACCAAAAGTGACCATATCGGCATCGCCTTTGTTTATCCACAAAAACTGTGTTGTTTTTGCTCAAATGTGTCCCAAACATGTTTATATGGTTTATTGGTCATAATGGGAGCTTTGTGCGCGAAAAGCTTTCCGTGAAATTTTCGGACCAATAGTGACCATATCGGCGTCACCTTTCTTTATCCACAAAAATTGTGTTGTTTACGCTCAAATGTTTCCCAAACATGTTTATATGGTGTATAGGTCATAATGGGAGCTTTGTGCGCTAAAAGCTTTCCGTGAAATTTTCGGACCAAAAGTGACTATATCGTCGTCACCTTTCTTTATCCACCAAAACTCTGTTTTTTTCGCTCAAATGTGTCCCAAACATGTTTATATGGTTTATAGGTCATAATGTGAGCTTTGTGCGCGAAAAGCTTTCCGTGAAATTTTCGGACCAAAAGTGACTATATCGGCGTCACCTTTCTTTATCCACCAAAACTGTGTTGTTTTCGCTCAAATGTGTCCCAAACATGTTTATATGGTTTATAGGTCATAATGGGCGCTTTGTGCGCGAAAAGCTTTTCGTGAAATTTTCGGACCAAAAGTGTCCATATCTGCGTCAACTTTCTTTATCCACCAAAACTGAGTTTGTTTTCGCTCAAATGTGTCCCAAACATGTTTATATGGTTTATAGGTCATAATGGGAGCTTTGTGCGCGAAAAGCTTTCCGTGAAATTTTCGGACCAAAAGTGACCATATAGGCGTCACCTTTCTTTATCCACCAAAATTGTGTTGTTTTCCCTCAAATGTGTCCCAAACATGTTTATATGGTTTATAGGTCATAATGGGAGCTTTGTGCGCGTAAATCTTTTTGTGAAATTTTCGGACAAAAAGTGACCATATCGACGTCACCTTTCTTTATCGACAAAAACTGTGTTGTTTTCGCTCAAATGCATCCCAAACATGTTTATATGGTTTATAGGTCATAATAAGAGCTTTGTGCGCGAAAAGCTTTCCGTGAAATTTTTGGACCAAAAGTGACCATATCGGCGTCACCTTTCTTTATCCACTAAAACTGTGTTGTTTTCGCTCAAATGTGTCCCAAATATGTTTATATGGTTTATAGGTCATAATGGGCGCTTTGTGCGCGAAAAGCTTTCCGTGAAATTTTCGGACCAAAAGTGACCATATCGGCGTCACCTTTCTTTATCCACTAAAACTGTGTTGTTTTTGCTCAAATGTGTCCCAAAAATGTTTATATGGTTTATGGGTCATAATGAGAGCTTTGTGAGCGGAAAGCTTTCCGTGAAATTTTCGGACCAAAAGTGACCATATCGGCGTTACCATTGTTTATCCACCAAAACTATGTTTTTTTTGCTTAAATGTGTCGCAAACATGTTTATATGGTTTATCGGTCATAATGGGAGCTTTGTGCGCGAAAAGCTTTCCGTGAAATTTTCGGACCAAAAGTGACCATATCGGCGTCACCTTTCTTTATCCACAAAAACTGTTGTTTTTTCGCTCAAATGTGTCCCAAACATGTTTATATGGTGTGTAGGTCATAATGGGAGCTTTGTGCGTGAAAAGCTTTCCGTGAAATTTTCGGACCAAAAGTGACCATATCGGCGTCACCTTTCTTTATCCACAAAAACTGTGTTGTTTTCGATCAAATGCGTCCCAAACATGTTTATATGGCTTATAGGTCATAATGGAGCTTTGTGCGCGAAAAGCTATCCGTGAAATTTTCGGAACAAAAGTGACCCTATCGGTGTCACCTTTCTTTATCAACCAAAACTATGTTGTTTTCGCTCAAATGTGTCGCAAACATGTTTATATGGTTTATGGGTGATATTGGGAGCTTTGTGCGCGAAAAGCTTTCTGTGAAATTTTCGGACCAAAAGTGACCATATCGGCGTCACCTTTCTTTATCCAAAAAAACTGTGTTTATTTCGCTCAAATGTGTCCCAAACATGTTTATATGGTTTATAGGTCATAATGGGAGCTTTGTGCGCGAAAAGCTTTCCGTAAAATTTTCGGACCAAAAGTGACCATATCGGCATCACCTTTGTTTTTCCACAAAAACTGTGTTGTTTTCGTTTAAATGTGTCCCAAACATGTTTATATGGTTTATGGGTGATAATGTGAGCTTTGTGCGCGAAAAGCTTTCTGTGAAATTTTCGGACCAAAAGTGACCATATCGGTGTCATCTTTCTTTATCCACCAAAACTATGTTGTTTTTGCTCAAATGTGTCCCAAACATGTTTATATGGTTTATAGGTCATAATGGGAGCTTTGTGCGCGAAAAGCATTCCGTGAAATTTTCGGACCAAAAGTGACCATATCGGCGTCACCTTTCTTTATCCACCAAAACTCTGTTTTTTTCGCTCAAATGTGTCCCAAACATGTTTATATGGTTTATAGGTCATAATGTGAGCTTTGTGCGCGAAAAGCTTTCCGTAAAATTTTCGGACCAAAAGTGACCATATCGGCGTGACATTTGTTTATCCATAAAAACTGTGTTGTTTTCACTCAAATGTGTCCCAAACATGTTTATATGGTTTATAGTTCATAATGAGAGCTTTGTGCGCGAAAAGCTTTCCGTGAAATTTTCGGACCAAAAGTGACCATATCTGCGTTACCTTTGTTTATCCACCAAAACTATGTTTTTTTTGCTTAAATGTGTCGCAAACATGTTTATATGGTTTATCGGTCATAATGGGAGCTTTGTGCGCGAAAAGCTTTCCGTGAAATTTTCGGACCAAAAGTGACCATATCGGCGTCACCTTTCTTTATCCACAAAAACTGTTGTTTTTTCGCTCAAATGTGTCCCAAACATGTTTATATGGTGTATAGGTCATAATGGGAGCTTTGTGCGCGAAAAGCTTTCCGTGAAATTTTCGGACCAAAAGTGACCATATCGGCGTCACCTTTCTTTATCCACAAAAACTTTGTTGTTTTCGATCAAATGCGTCCCAAACATGTTTATATGGCTTATAGGTCATAATGGAGCTTTGTGCGCGAAAAGCTTTCCGTGAAATTTTCGGACCAAAAGTGACCCTATCGGTGTCACCTTTCTTTATCAACCAAAACTATGTTGTTTTCGCTCAAATGTGTCGCAAACATGTTTATATGGTTTATGGGTGATATTGGGAGCTTTGTGCGCGAAAAGCTTTCTGTGAAATTTTCGGACCAAAAGTGACCATATCGGCGTCACCTTTCTTTATCCAAAAAAACTGTGTTTATTTCGCTCAAATGTGTCCCAAACATGTTTATATGGTTTATAGGTCATAATGGTAGCTTTGTGCGCGAAAAGCTTTCCGTAAAATTTTCGGACCAAAAGTGACCATATCGGCATCACCTTTGTTTATCCACAAAAACTGTGTTGTTTTCGTTTAAATGTGTCCCAAACATGTTTATATGGTTTATGGGTGATAATGGGAGCTTTGTGCGCGAAAAGCTTTCTGTGAAATTTTCGGACCAAAAGTGACCATATCGGCGTCACCTTTCTTTATCCACAAAAACTGTGGTTTTTTTGCTCAAATGTGTTCCAAACATTTTTATATGGTCTATCGGTCATCATGGGAGCTTTGTGCGCGAAAAGCTTTCCGTGAAATTTTCGGACCAAAAGTGACCATATCGGCGTCACCTTTCTTTATCTACAAAAACTGTGTTGTTTTCGCTCAAATGCGTCCCAAACAGGTTCATATGGTTTATAGGTCATAATGGGAGCTTTATGCGCGAAAAGCTTTCCTTGAAATTTTCGGACCAAAAGTGACCATATCGGCGTCACCTTTGCTTATCCACCAAAACTGTGTTGTTTTCACTCAAATGTGTCCCAAACATGTTTATATGGTTTATAGTTCATAATAGGAGCTTTGTGCGCGAAAAGCTTTCCGTGAAATTTTCGGACCAAAAGTGACCATATTGGCGTCACCTTTCTTTATCCACAAAAACTGTGTTGTTTTCGCTCAAATGCGTCCCAAACATGTATATATGGCTTATAGGTCATAATGGGAGCTTTGTGCGCGAAAAGCTTTTCGTGAAATTTTCGGAACAAAAGTGACCATATCGGTGTCACCTTTCTTTATCCACCAAAACAATGTTGTTTTCGCTCAAATGTGTCCCAAACATGTTTATATGGTTTATGGGTGATAATGGGAGCTTTGTGCGCGAAAAGCTTTCTGTGAAATTTTCGGACCAAAAGTGACCATATCGGCGTCACCTTTCTTTATCCACAAAAACTGTGTTTATTTCGCTCAAATGTGTCCCAAACATGTTTATATGGTTTATAGGTCATAATGGGAGCTTTGTGCGCGAAAAGCTTTCCGTAAAATTTTCGGACAAAAAGTGACCATATCGGTGTCACCTTTCTTTATCCACCAAAACTATGTTGTTTTCGCTCAAATGTGTCCCAAACATGTTTATATGGTTTATGGGTGATAATGGGAGCTTTGTGCGCGAAAAGCTTTCTGTGAAATTTTCGGAACAAAAGTGATCATATCGGCGTCATCTTTCTTTATCCACCAAAACTGTGTTGTTTTCGCTCAAATGTGTCCCAAACATGTTTATATGGTTTATAGGTCATAATGGGCGCTTTGTGCACGAAAAACTTTCCGTGAAATTTTCGGACCAAAAGATACCATGTTGGCGTCACCTTTCTTTACCCACAAAGAGTGTGTTGTTTTCGCCCAAATGTGTCCCAAACATGTTTATATGGTTTATGGGTCATAATGGGAGCTTTCTGCGCGAAAAGCTTTCCGTGAAATTTTCGGACCAAAAGTGACCATATCGGCGTCACCTTTCTTTATCTACAAAAACCGTGTTGTTTTCGCTCAAATGCGTCTCAAACAGGTTCATATGGTTTATAGGTCATAATGGGAGATTTATGCGCGAAAAGCTTTCCTTGAAATTTTCGGACCAAAAGTGACCATATCGGCGTCACCTTTGCTTATCCACAAAAACTGTGTTGTTTTCACTCAAATGTGTCCCAAACATGTTTATATGGTTTATAGTTCATAATAGGAGCTTTGTGCGCGAAAAGCTTTCCGTGAAATTTTCGGACCAAAAGTGACCATATTGGCGTCACCTTTTTTTATCCACAAAAACTGTGTTGTTTTCGCTCAAATGCGTCCCAAACATCTTTATATGGCTTATAGGTCATAATGGGAGCTTTGTGCGCAAAAAGCTTTCCGTAAAATTTTCGAACCAAAAGTGACCATATCGGTGTCACCATTCTTTATCCACCAAAACTATGTTGTTTTCGCTCAAATGTGTCCCAAACATGTTTATATGGTTTATGGGTGATAATGGGAGCTTTGTGCGCGAAAAACTTTCTGTGAAATTTTCGGACCAAAAGTGACCATATCGGCGTCACCTTTCTTTATCCACCAAAACTGTGTTTATTTCGCTCAAATGTGTCCCAAACATGTATATATGGTTTATAGGTCATAATGGGAGCTTTGTGCGCGAAAATCTTTCCGTAAAATTTTCGGACCAAAAGTGACCATATCGGCGTCACCTTTGTTTATCCACAAAAACTGTGTTGTTTTCGTTCAAATGTGTCCCAAACATGTTTATATGGTTTATGGGTGATAATGGGAGCTTTGTGCGCGAAAAGCTTTCTGTGAAATTTTCGGAACAAAAGTGACCATATCGGCGTAATCTTTCTTTATCCACCAAAACTGTGTTGTTTTCGCTCAAATGTGTCCCAAACATGTTTATATGGTTTATAGGTCATAATGGGCGCTTTGTGCACGAAAAACTTTCCGTGAAATTTTCGGACCAAAAGATACCATGTTGGCGTCACCTTTCTTTACCCACAAAGAGAGTGTTGTTTTCGCCCAAATGTGTCCCAAACATGTTTATATGGTTTATGGGTCATAATGGGAGCTTTCTGCGCGAAAAGCTTTCCGTGAAATTTTCGGACCAAAAGTGACCATATCGGCGTCACCTTTCTTTATCTACAAAAACCGTGTTGTTTTCGCTCAAATGCGTCTCAAACAGGTTCATATGGTTTATAGGTCATAATGGGAGATTTATGCGCGAAAAGCTTTCCTTGAAATTTTCGGACCAAAAGTGACCATATCGGCGTCACCTTTGCTTATCCACAAAAACTGTGTTGTTTTCACTCAAATGTGTCCCAAACATGTTTATATGGTTTATAGTTCATAATAGGAGCTTTGTGCGCGAAAAGCTTTCCGTGAAATTTTCGGACCAAAAGTGACCATATTGGCGTCACCTTTCTTTATCCACAAAAACTGTGTTGTTTTCGCTCAAATGCGTCCCAAACATGTATATATGGCTTATAGGTCATAATGGGAGCTTTGTGCGCGAAAAGCTTTTCGTGAAATTTTCGGAACAAAAGTGACCATATCGGTGTCACCTTTCTTTATCCACCAAAACAATGTTGTTTTCGCTCAAATGTGTCCCAAACATGTTTATATGGTTTATGGGTGATAATGGGAGCTTTGTGCGCGAAAAGCTTTCTGTGAAATTTTCGGACCAAAAGTGACCATATCGGCGTCACCTTTCTTTATCCACCAAAACTGTGTTTATTTCGCTCAAATGTGTCCCAAACATGTTTATATGGTTTATAGGTCATAATGGGAGCTTTGTGCGCGAAAAGCTTTCCGTAAAATTTTCGGACCAAAAGTGACCATATCGGTGTCACCTTTCTTTATCCACCAAAACTATGTTGTTTTTGCTCAAATGTGTCCCAAACATGTTTATATGGTTTATGGGTGATAATGGGAGCTTTGTGCGCGAAAAGCTTTCTCAGAAATTTTCGGACCAAAAGTGACCATATCGGCGTCACCTTTGTTTATTTCGCTCAAATGTGTCCCAAACATGTTTATATGGTTTATAGGTCATAATGGGAGCTTTGTGCGCGAAAAGCTTTCCGTAAAATTTTCGGACCAAAAGTGACCATATCGGCGTCACCTTTGTTTATCCACAAAAACTGTGTTGTTTTCGTTCAAATGTGTCCCAAACATGTTTATATGGTTTATGGGTTATAATGGGAGCTTTGTGCGCGAAAAGCTTTCTGTGAAATTTTCGGACCAAAAGTGACCATATCGGCGTCACCTTTCTTTATCCACAAAAACTGTGGTTTTTTTGCTCAAATGTGTTCCAAACATTTTTATATGGTTTATCGGTCATAATGGGAGCTTTGTGCGCGAAAAGCTTTCCGTGAAATTTTCGGACCAAAAGTGACCATATCGGCGTCACCTTTCTTTATCTACAAAAACTGTGTTGTTTTCGCTCAAATGCGTCCCAAACAGGTTCATATGGTTTATAGGTCATAATGGGAGCTTTATGCGCGAAAAGCTTTCCGTAAAATTTTCGGACCAAAAGTGACCATATCGGTGTCACCTTTCTTTATCCACCAAAACTATGTTGTTTTTGCTCAAATGTGTCCCAAACATGTTTATATGGTTTATGGGTGATAATGGGAGCTTTGTGCGCGAAAAGCTTTCTCAGAAATTTTCGGACCAAAAGTGACCATATCGGCGTCACCTTTGTTTATTTCGCTCAAATGTGTCCCAAACATGTTTATATGGTTTATAGGTCATAATGGGAGCTTTGTGCGCGAAAAGCTTTCCGTAAAATTTTCGGACCAAAAGTGACCATATCGGCGTCACCTTTGTTTATCCACAAAAACTGTGTTGTTTTCGTTGAAATGTGTCCTAAACATGTTTATATGGTTTATGGGTGATAATGGGAGCTTTGTGCGCGAAAAGCTTTCTGTGAAATTTTCGGACCAAAAGTGACCATATCGGCGTCACCTTTCTTTATCCACAAAAACTGTGGTTTTTCTGCTCAAATGTGTTCCAAACATTTTTATATGGTTTATCGGTCATAATGGGAGCTTTGTGCGCGAAAAGCTTTCCGTGAAATTTTCGGACCAAAAGTGACCATATCGGCGTCACCTTTCTTTATCTACAAAAACTGTGTTGTTTTCGCTCAAATGCGTCCCAAACAGGTTCATATGGTTTATAGGTCATAATGGGAGCTTTATGCGCGAAAAGCTTTCCTTGAAATTTTCGGAGCAAAAGTGACCATATCGGCGTCTCCTTTGCTTATCCACCAAAACTGTGTTGTTTTCACTCAAATGTGTCCCAAACATGTTTATATGGTTTATAGTTCATAATAGGATCTTTGTGCGTGAAAAGCTTTCCGTGAAATTTTCGGACCAAAAGTGACCATATTGGCGTCACCTTTCTTTATCCACAAAAACTGTATTGTTTTCGCTCAAATGCGTCCCAAACATGTTTATATGGCTTATAGGTCATAATGGGAGCTTTGTGCGCGAAAAGCTTTTCGTGAAATTTTTGGACCAAAAGTGACCATATCGGTGTCACCTTTCTTTATCCACCAAAACAATGTTGTTTTCGCTCAAATGTGTCCCAAACATGTTTATATGGTTTATGGGTGATAATGGGAGCTTTGTGCGCGAAAAACTTTCTGTGAAATTTTCGGACCAAAAGTGACCATATCGGCGTCACCTTTCTTTATCCACCAAAACTGTGTTTATTTCGCTCAAATATGTCTCAAACATGTTTATATGGTTTATAGGTCATAATGGGAGCTTTGTGCGCGAAAAGCTTTCCGTAAAATTTTCAGACCAAAAGTGACCATATCGGTGTCACCTTTCTTTATCCACGAAAACTATGTTGTTTTTGCTCAAATGTGTCCCAAACATGTTTATATGGTTTATGTGTGATAATGGGAGCTTTGTGCGCGAAAAGCTTTCTCGGAAATTTTCGGACCAAAAGTGACCATATCGGCGTCACCTTTGTTTATTTCGCTCAAATGTGTCCTAAACATGTTTATATGGTTTATAGGTCATAATGGGAGCTTTGTGCGCGAAAAGCTTTCCGTAAAATTTTCGGACCAAAAGTGACCATATCGGCGTCACATTTGTTTATCCACAAAAACTGTGTTGTTTTCGTTCAAATGTGTCCCAAACATGTTTATATGGTTTATGGGTGATAATGTGAGCTTTGTGCGCGAAAAGCTTTCTGTGAAATTTTCGGACCAAAAGTGACCATATCGGCGTCACCTTTCTTTATCCACAAAAACTGTGGTTTTTTTGCTCAAATGTGTTCCAAACATTTTTATATGGTTTATCGGTCATAATGGGAGCTTTGTGCGCGAAAAGCTTTCCGTGAAATTTTCGGACCAAAAGTGACCATATCGGCGTCACCTTTCTTTATCTACAAAAACTGTGTTGTTTTCGCTCAAATGCGTCCCAAACAGGTTCATATGGTTTATAGGTCATAATGGGAGCTTTATGCGCGAATAGCTTTCCTTGAAATTTTCGGACCAAAAGTGACCATATCGGCGTCACCTTTGCATATCCACCAAAACTGTGTTTTTTTCACTCAAATGTGTCCCAAACATGTTTATATGGTTTATAGTTCATAATAGGATCTTTGTGCGCGAAAAGCTTTCCGTGAAATTTTCGGACCAAATTTGACCATATTGGCGTCACCTTTCTTTATCCACAAAAACTGTGTTGTTTTCGCTCAAATGCGTCCCAAACATGTTTATATGGCTTATAGGTCATAATGGGAGCTTTGTGCGCGAAAAGCTTTCCGTGAAATTTTCGGACCAAAAGTGACCATATCGGTGTCACCTTTCTTTATCCACTAAAACAATGTTGTTTTCGCTCAAATGTGTCCCAAACATGTTTATATTGTTTATGGGTGATAATGGGAGATTTGTGCGCGAAAAGCTTTCTGTTAAATTTTCGGACCAAAAGTGACTATATCGGCGTCACCTTTATTTATCCACCAAAACTATGTTTATTTCGCTCAAATGTGTCCCAAACATGTTTATATGGTTTATAGGTCATAATGGGAGCTTTGTGCGCAAAAAGCTTTCCGTTAAATTTTCGGACCAAAAGTGACCATATCGGCGTCACCTTTGTTTATCCACAAAAACTGTGTTGTTTTCGTTCAAATGTGTCCCAAACATGTTTATATGGTTTATGGGTGATAATGGGAGCTTTGTGCGCGAAAAGCTTTCTGTGAAATTTTCGGAACAAAAGTGACCATATCGACGTCATCTTTCTTTATCCACCAAAACTGTGTTGTTTTCGCTCCAATGTGTCCCAAACATGTTTATATGGTTTATAGGTCATAATGGGCGCTTTGTGCACGAAAAACTTTCCGTGAAATTTTCGGACCAAAAGATACCATGTCGGCGTAACCTTTCTTTACCCACAAAGAGTGTGTTGTTTTCGCTTAAATGTGTCCCAAACATGTTTATATGGTTTATGGGTCATAATGGGAGCTTTCTGCGGGAAAAGCTTTCCGTGAAATTTTCGGACCAAAATTGACCATATCCGCGTCACCTTTCTTTATCCACCAAAACTGTGTTGTTTTCGCTCAAATGTGTCACAAACATGTTTATATGGTTTATAGGTCATAATGGGCGCTTTGTGCGCGAAAAGCTTTCCGTGAAATTTTCGCACCAATAGTGACCATATCGGCGTCACCTTTCTTTATCCACAAAAACTGTGTTGTTTTCGCTCAAATGCGTCCCAAACATGTTTATATGGCTTATAGGTCATAATGGGAGCTTTGTGCGCGAAAAGCTTTCCGTGAAATTTTCGGACCAAAAGTGACCATATCGGCGTCACCTTTCTTTATCCACAAAAACTGTGTTGTTTTCGCTCAAATGCGTCTTAAACATGTTTATATGGTTTATAGGTCATAATGGGCGCTTTGTGCGCGAAAAGCTTTCCGTGAAATTTTCGGATCAAAAGTGACCATATCGGCGTCATTTTGTTTATCCACAAAAATTGTGTTGTTTTTGCTCAAATGTGTCCCAAACATGTATATATGGTTTATTAGTCATAATGGGAGCTTTGTGCGCGAAAAGCTTTCCGTGAAATTTTCGCACCAATAGTGACCATATCGGCGTCACCTTTCTTTATCCACAAAAACTGTGTTGTTTTCGCTCAAATGTTTCCCAAACATGTTTATATGGTGTATAGGTCATAATGGGAGCTTTGTGCGCGAAAAGCTTTCCGTGAAATTTTCGGACCAAAAGTGACCATATCGGCGTCACCTTTCTTTATCCACAAAAACTGTGTTGTTTTCGCTCAAATGCGTCCCAAACATATTTATATGGCTTATAGGTCATAATGGGAGCTTTGTGCGCGAAAAGCTTTCCGTGAAATTTTCGGACCAAAAGTGACCATATCGGCGTCACCTTTCTTTATCCACAAAAACTGTGTTGTTTTCGCTCAAATGCGTCCCAAACATGTTTATATGGCTTATAGGTCATAATGGGAGCTTTGTGCGCGAAAAGCTTTCCGTGAAATTTTCGGACCAAAAGTGACCATATCGGCGTCACCTTTCTTTATCCACCAAAACTGTGTTGTTTTCGCTCAAATGTGTCCCAAACATGTTTATATGGTTTATTGGTCATAATGGGAGCTTTGTGCGCGAAAAGCTTTCCGTGAAATTTTCGGACCAAAAGTGACCATATCGGCGTCACCTTTCTTTATCCAAAAAACCGTGTTGTTTTCGCTCAAATGTTTGCCAAACATGTTTATATGGTGTATAGGTCATAATGGGAGCTTTGTGCGCTAAAAACTTTCCGTGAAATTTTCGGACCAAAAGTGACCATATCGGCGTCACCTTTCTTTATCCACCAAAACTCTGTTTTTTTCGCTCAAATTTGTCCCAAACATGTTTATATGGTTTATAGGTCATAATGTGAGCTTTGTGCGCGAAAAGCTTTCCGTAAAATTTTCGGACCAAAAGTGACCATATCGGCGTCACATTTGTTTATCCATAAAAACTGTGTTGTTTTCGCTCAAATCTGTCCCAAACATGTTTATATGGTTTATAGGTCATAATGAGAGCTTTGTGCGCGAAAAGCTTTCCGTGAAATTTTCGGACCAAAAGTGACCATATCGGCGTCACCTTGGTTTATCCACCAAAACTATGTTGTTTTTGCTCAAATGTGTCGCAAACATGTTTATATGGTTTATCGGTCATAATGGAAGCTTTGTGCGCGAAAAGCTTTCCGTGAAATTTTCGGATCAAAAGTGACCATATCGGCGTCACCTTTCTTTATCCACAAAAACTGTGGTTTTTTCGCTCAAATGTGTCCCAAACATGTTTATATGGTGCATAGGTCATAATGGGAGCTTTGTGCGCGGAAAGCTTTCCGTGAAATTTTCGGACCAAAAGTGACCATATCGGCGTCACCTTTCTTTATCCACAAAAACTGTGGTTTTTTCGCTCAAATGTGTCCCAAACATGTTTATATGGTGTATAGGTCATAATGGGAGCTTTGTGCGCGGAAAGCTTTCCGTGAAATTTTCGGACCAAAAGTGACCATATCGGCGTCACCTTTCTTTATCCACAAAAACTGTGGTTTTTTCGCTCAAATGTGTCCCAAACATGTTTATATGGTGTATAGGTCATAATGGGAGCTTTGTGCGCGAAAAGCTTTCCGTGAAATTTTTGGACCAAAAGTCACCATATCGGCGTCACCTTTCTTTATCCACAAAACCGTGTTGTTTTCGCTCAAATGCGTCCCTAACATGTTTATATGGCTTATAGGTCAATATGGGAGCTTTGTGCGCGAAAAGCTTTCCGTGAAATTTTCGGACCAAAAGTGACCATATCGGCGTCACCTTGGTTTATCCACCAAATCTATGTTGTTTTTGCTCAAATGTGTCGCAAACATGTTTATATGGTTTATCGGTCATAATGGGAGCTTTGTGCGCGAAAAGCTTTCCGTGAAATTTTCGGATCAAAAGTGACCATATCGGCGTCACCTTTCTTTAACCACAAAAACTGTGGTTTTTTCGCTCAAATGTGTCCCAAACATGTTTATATGGTGCATAGGTCATAATGGGAGCTTTGTGCGCGGAAAGCTTTCCGTGAAATTTTCGGACCAAAAGTGACCATATCGGCGTCACCTTTCTTTATCCACAAAAACTGTGGTTTTTTCGCTCAAATGTGTCCCAAACATGTTTATATGGTGTATAGGTCATAATGGGAGCTTTGTGCGCGAAAAGCTTTCCGTGAAATTTTCGGACCAAAAGTGACCATATCGGCGTCACCTTTCTTTATCCACAAAACCGTGTTGTTTTCGCTCAAATGCGTCCCTAACATGTTTATATGGCTTATAGGTCAATATGGGAGCTTTGTGCGCTAAAAGCTTTCCGAGAAATTTTCGGACCAAAAGTGACCATATCGGTGTCACTTTTCTTTATCCACCAAAACTATGTTGTTTTCGCTCAAATGTGTCCCAAACATGTTTATATGGTTTATGGGTGATAATGGGAGCTTTGTGCGCGAAAAGCTTTCTCAGAAATTTTCGGACCAAAAGTGACCATATCGGCGTCACCTTTCTTTATCCACCAAAACTATGTTTATTTCGCTCAAATGTGTCCCAAACATGTTTATATGGTTTATTGGTCATAATGGGAGCTTTGTGCGCGAAAAGCTTTCCGTGAAATTTTCGCACCAATAGTGACCATATCGGCGTCACCTTTCTTTATCCACAAAAACTGTGGTGTTTTCGCTCAAATGTTTCCCAAACATGTTTATATGGTGTATAGGTCATAATGGGAGCTTTGTGCGCGAAAAGCTTTCCGTGAAATTTTCGGACCAAAAGTGACCATATCGGCGTCACCTTTCTTTATCCACCAAAACTCTGTTTTTTTTCGCTCAAATTTGTCCCAAACATGTTTATATGGTTTATAGGTCATAATGTGAGCTTTGTGCGCGAAAAGCTTTTCGTAAAATTTTCGGACCAAAAGTGACCATATCGGCGTCACATTTGTTTATCCATAAAAACTGTGTTGTTTTCGCTCAAATTTGTCCCAAACATGTTTATATGGTGTATAGGTCATAATGGGAGCTTTGTGCGCGAAAAGCTTTCCGTGAAATTTTCGGATCAAAAGTGACCATATCGGCGTCACCTTTCTTTATCCACAAAAACTGTGGTTTTTTCGCTCAAATGTGTCCCAAACATGTTTATATGGTGCATAGGTCATAATGGGAGCTTTGTGCGCGGAAAGCTTTCCGTGAAATTTTCGGACCAAAAGTGACCATATCGGCGTCACCTTTCTTTATCCACAAAAACTGTGGTTTTTTCGCTCAAATGTGTCCCAAACATGTTTATATGGTGTATAGGTCATAATGGGAGCTTTGTGCGCGGAAAGCTTTCCGTGAAATTTTCGGACCAAAAGTGACCATATCGGCGTCACCTTTCTTTATCCACAAAAACTGTGGTTTTTTCGCTCAAATGTGTCCCAAACATGTTTATATGGTGTATAGGTCATAATGGGAGCTTTGTGCGCGAAAAGCTTTCCGTGAAATTTTTGGACCAAAAGTCACCATATCAGCGTCACCTTTCTTTATCCACAAAACCGTGTTGTTTTCGCTCAAATGCGTCCCTAACATGTTTATATGGCTTATAGGTCAATATGGGAGCTTTGTGCGCGAAAAGCTTTCCGTGAAATTTTCGGACCAAAAGTGACCATATCGGCGTCACCTTGGTTTATCCACCAAAACTATGTTGTTTTTGCTCAAATGTGTCGCAAACATGTTTATATGGTTTATCGGTCATAATGGGAGCTTTGTGCGCGAAAAGCTTTCCGTGAAATTTTCAGATCAAAAGTGACCATATCGGCGTCACCTTTCTTTAACCACAAAAACTGTGGTTTTTTCGCTCAAATGTGTCCCAAACATGTTTATATGGTGCATAGGTCATAATGGGAGCTTTGTGCGCGGAAAGCTTTCCGTGAAATTTTCGGACCAAAAGTGACCATATCGGCGTCACCTTTCTTTATCCACAAAAACTGTGGTTTTTTCGCTCAAATGTGTCCCAAACATGTTTATATGGTTTATAGGTCATAATGGGAACTTTGTGCGCGAAAAGCTTTCCGTGAAATTTTCGGACCAAAAGTGACCATATCGGCGTCACCTTTCTTTATCCACCAAAACTATGTTTATTTCGCTCAAATGTGTCCCAAACATGTTTATATGGTTTATTGGTCATAATGGGAGCTTTGTGCGCGAAAAGCTTTCCGTGAAATTTTCGCACCAATAGTGACCATATCGGCGTCACCTTTCTTTATCCACAAAAACTGTGGTGTTTTCGCTCAAATGCGTCTTAAACATGTTTATATGGTTTATAGGTCATAATGGCGCTTTGTGCGCGAAAAGCTTTCCGTGAAATTTTCGGATCAAAAGTGACCATATCGGCGTCATTTTGTTTATCCACAAAAATTGTGTTGTTTTTGCTCAAATGTGTCCCAAACATGTATATATGGTTTATTAGTCATAATGGGAGCTTTGTGCGCGAAAAGCTTTCCGTGAAATTTTCGCACCAATAGTGACCATATCGGCGTCACCTTTCTTTATCCACAAAAACTGTGTTGTTTTCGCTCAAATGTTTCCCAAACATGTTTATATGGTGTATAGGTCATAATGGGAGCTTTGTGCGCGAAAAGCTTTCCGTGAAATTTTCGGACCAAAAGTGACCATATCGGCGTCACCTTTCTTTATCCACAAAAACTGTGTTGTTTTCGCTCAAATGCGTCCCAAACATGTTTATATGGCTTATAGGTCATAATGGGAGCTTTGTGCGCGAAAAGCTTTCCGTGAAATTTTCGGACCAAAAGTGACCATATCGGCGTCACCTTTCTTTATCCACAAAAACTGTGTTGTTTTCGCTCAAATGCGTCCCAAACATGTTTATATGGCTTATAGGTCATAATGGGAGCTTTGTGCGCGAAAAGCTTTCCGTGAAATTTTCGGACCAAAAGTGACCATATCGGCGTCACCTTTCTTTATCCACCAAAACTGTGTTGTTTTCGCTCAAATGTGTCCCAAACATGTTTATATGGTTTATTGGTCATAATGGGAGCTTTGTGCGCGAAAAGCTTTCCGTGAAATTTTCGGACCAAAAGTGACCATATCGGCGTCACCTTTCTTTATCCAAAAAACCGTGTTGTTTTCGCTCAAATGTTTGCCAAACATGTTTATATGGTGTATAGGTCATAATGGGAGCTTTGTGCGCTAAAAACTTTCCGTGAAATTTTCGGACCAAAAGTGACCATATCGGCGTCACCTTTCTTTATCCACCAAAACTCTGTTTTTTTCGCTCAAATTTGTCCCAAACATGTTTATATGGTTTATAGGTCATAATGTGAGCTTTGTGCGCGAAAAGCTTTCCGTAAAATTTTCGGACCAAAAGTGACCATATCGGCGTCACATTTGTTTATCCATAAAAACTGTGTTGTTTTCGCTCAAATCTGTCCCAAACATGTTTATATGGTTTATAGGTCATAATGAGAGCTTTGTGCGCGAAAAGCTTTCCGTGAAATTTTCGGACCAAAAGTGACCATATCGGCGTCACCTTGGTTTATCCACCAAAACTATGTTGTTTTTGCTCAAATGTGTCGCAAACATGTTTATATGGTTTATCGGTCATAATGGGAGCTTTGTGCGCGAAAAGCTTTCCGTGAAATTTTCGGATCAAAAGTGACCATATCGGCGTCACCTTTCTTTATCCACAAAAACTGTGGTTTTTTCGCTCAAATGTGTCCCAAACATGTTTATATGGTGCATAGGTCATAATGGGAGCTTTGTGCGCGGAAAGCTTTCCGTGAAATTTTCGGACCAAAAGTGACCATATCGGCGTCACCTTTCTTTATCCACAAAAACTGTGGTTTTTTCGCTCAAATGTGTCCCAAACATGTTTATATAGTGTATAGGTCATAATGGGAGCTTTGTGCGCGAAAAGCTTTCCGTGAAATTTTCGGACCAAAAGTGACCATATCGGCGTCACCTTTCTTTATCCACAAAACCGTGTTGTTTTCGCTCAAATGCGTCCCTAACATGTTTATATGGCTTATAGGTCAATATGGGAGCTTTGTGCGCTAAAAGCTTTCCGTGAAATTTTCGGACCAAAAGTGACCATATCGGTGTCACTTTTCTTTATCCACCAAAACTATGTTGTTTTCGCTCAAATGTGTCCCAAACATGTTTATATGGTTTATGGGTGATAATGGGAGCTTTGTGCGCGAAAAGCTTTCTCAGAAATTTTCGGACCAAAAGTGACCATATCGGCGTCACCTTTCTTTATCCACCAAAACTATGTTTATTTCGCTCAAATGTGTCCCAAACATGTCTATATGGTTTATTGGTCATAATGGGAGCTTTGTGCGCGAAAAGCTTTCCGTGAAATTTTCGCACCAATAGTGACCATATCGGCGTCACCTTTCTTTATCCACAAAAACTGTGGTTTTTTCGCTCAAATGTGTCCCAAACATGTTTATATGGCTTATAGGTCATAATGTGAGCTTTGTGCGCGAAAAGCTTTCCGTGAAATTTTCGGACCAAAAGTGACCATCTCGGCGTCACCTTTCTTTATCCACAAAAACTGTGTTGTTTTCGCTCAAATGCGTCCCAAACATGTTTATATGGCTTATAGGTCATAATGGGAGCTTTGTGCGCGAAAAGCTTTCCGTGAAATATTCGGACCAAAAGTGACCATATCGGCGTCACCTTTCTTTATCCACCAAAACTGTGTTGTTTTCGCTCAAATGTGTCCCAAACATGTTTATATGGTTTATTGGTCATAATGGGAGCTTTGTGCGCGAAAAGCTTTCCGTGAAATTTTCGGACCAAAAGTGACCATCTCGGCGTCACCTTTCTTTATCCACAAAAACTGTGTTGTTTTCGCTCAAATGCGTCCCAAACATGTTTATATGGCTTATAGGTCATAATGGGAGCTTTGTGCGCGAAAAGCTTTCCGTGAAATTTTCGGACCAAAAGTGACCATATCGGCGTCACCTTTCTTTATCCACCAAAACTCTGTTTTTTTTCGCTCAAATTTGTCCCAAACATGTTTATATGGTTTATAGGTCATAATGTGAGCTTTGTGCGCGAAAAGCTTTTCGTAAAATTTTCGGACCAAAAGTGACCATATCGGCGTCACATTTGTTTATCCATAAAAACTGTGTTGTTTTCGCTCAAATCTGTCCCAAACATGTTTATATGGTTTATAGGTCATAATGAGAGCTTTGTGCGCGAAAAGCTTTCCGTGAAATTTTCGGACCAAAAGTGACCATATCGGCGTCACCTTGGTTTATCCACCAAAACTATGTTGTTTTTGCTCAAATGTGTCGCAAACATGTTTATATGGTTTATCGGTCATAATGGGAGCTTTGTGCGCGAAAAGCTTTCCGTGAAATTTTCGGATCAAAAGTGACCATATCGGCGTCACCTTTCTTTATCCACAAAAACTGTGGTTTTTTCGCTCAAATGTGTCCCAAACATGTTTATATGGTGCATAGGTCATAATGGGAGCTTTGTGCGCGGAAAGCTTTCCGTGAAATTTTCGGACCAAAAGTGACCATATCGGCGTCACCTTTCTTTATCCACAAAAACTGTGGTTTTTTCGCTCAAATGTGTCCCAAACATGTTTATATGGTGCATAGGTCATAATGGGAGCTTTGTGCGCGGAAAGCTTTCCGTGAAATTTTCGGATCAAAAGTGACCATATCGGCGTCACCTTTCTTTATCCACAAAAACTGTGTTGTTTTCGCTCAAATGCGTCCCAAACATGTTTATATGGCTTATAGGTCATAATGGGAGCTTTGTGCGCGAAAAGCTTTCCGTGAAATTTTCGGACCAAAAGTGACCATATCGGCGTCACCTTTCTTTATCCACCAAAACTCTGTTTTTTTTCGCTCAAATTTGTCCCAAACATGTTTATATGGTTTATAGGTCATAATGTGAGCTTTGTGCGCGAAAAGCTTTTCGTAAAATTTTCGGACCAAAAGTGACCATATCGGCGTCACATTTGTTTATCCATAAAAACTGTGTTGTTTTCGCTCAAATCTGTCCCAAACATGTTTATATGGTTTATAGGTCATAATGAGAGCTTTGTGCGCGAAAAGCTTTCCGTGAAATTTTCGGACCAAAAGTGACCATATCGGCGTCACCTTGGTTTATCCACCAAAACTATGTTGTTTTTGCTCAAATGTGTCGCAAACATGTTTATATGGTTTATCGGTCATAATGGGAGCTTTGTGCGCGAAAAGCTTTCCGTGAAATTTTCGGATCAAAAGTGACCATATCGGCGTCACCTTTCTTTATCCACAAAAACTGTGGTTTTTTCGCTCAAATGTGTCCCAAACATGTTTATATGGTGCATAGGTCATAATGGGAGCTTTGTGCGCGGAAAGCTTTCCGTGAAATTTTCGGACCAAAAGTGAGCATATCGGCGTCACCTTTCTTTATCCACAAAAACTGTGGTTTTTTCGCTCAAATGTGTCCCAAACATGTTTATATGGTGTATAGGTCATAATGGGAGCTTTGTGCGCGAAAAGCTTTCCGTGAAATTTTTGGACCAAAAGTCACCATATCGGCGTCACCTTTCTTTATCCACAAAACCGTGTTGTTTTCGCTCAAATGCGTCCCTAACATGTTTATATGGCTTATAGGTCAATATGTGAGCTTTGTGCGCGAAAAGCTTTCTGTGAAATTTTCGGACCAAAAGTGACCATATCGGCGTCACCTTGGTTTATCCACCAAAACTATGTTGTTTTTGCTCAAATGTGTCGCAAACATGTTTATATGGTTTATCGGTCATAATGGGAGCTTTGTGCGCGAAAAGCTTTCCGTGAAATTTTCGGATCAAAAGTGGCCATATCGGCGTCACCTTTCTTTAACCACAAAAACTGTGGTTTTTTCGCTCAAATGTGTCCCAAACATGTTTATATGGTGCATAGGTCATAATGGGAGCTTTGTGCGCGGAAAGCTTTCCGTGAAATTTTCGGACCAAAAGTGACCATATCGGCGTCACCTTTCTTTATCCACAAAAACTGTGGTTTTTTCGCTCAAATGTGTCCCAAACATGTTTATATGGTGTATAGGTCATAATGGGAGCTTTGTGCGCGAAAAGCTTTCCGTGAAATTTTCGGACCAAAAGTGACCATATCGGCGTCACCTTTCTTTATCCACAAAACCGTGTTGTTTTCGCTCAAATGCGTCCCTAACATGTTTATATGGCTTATAGGTCAATATGGGAGCTTTGTGCGCTAAAAGCTTTCCGTGAAATTTTCGGACCAAAAGTGACCATATCGGTGTCACTTTTCTTTATCCACCAAAACTATGTTGTTTTCGCTCAAATGTGTCCCAAACATGTTTATATGGTTTATCGGTGATAATGGGAGCTTTGTGCGCGAAAAGCTTTCTCAGAAATTTTCGGACCAAAAGTGACCATATCGGCGTCACCTTTCTTTATCCACCAAAACTATGTTTATTTCGCTCAAATGTGTCCCAAACATGTTTATATGGTTTATTGGTCATAATGGGAGCTTTGTGCGCGAAAAGCTTTCCGTGAAATTTTCGCACCAATAGTGACCATATCGGCGTCACCTTTCTTTATCCACAAAAACTGTGTTGTTTTCGCTCAAATGCGTCCCTAACATGTTTATATGGCTTATAGGTCAATATGGGAGCTTTGTGCGCTAAAAGCTTTCCGTGAAATTTTCGGACCAAAAGTGACCATATCGGTGTCACTTTTCTTTATCCACCAAAACTATGTTGTTTTCGCTCAAATGTGTCCCAAACATGTTTATATGGTTTATCGGTGATAATGGGAGCTTTGTGCGCGAAAAGCTTTCTCAGAAATTTTCGGACCAAAAGTGACCATATCGGCGTCACCTTTCTTTATCCACCAAAACTATGTTTATTTCGCTCAAATGTGTCCCAAACATGTTTATATGGTTTATTGGTCATAATGGGAGCTTTGTGCGCGAAAAGCTTTCCGTGAAATTTTCGCACCAATAGTGACCATATCGGCGTCACCTTTCTTTATCCACAAAAACTGTGGTTTTTTCGCTCAAATGTGTCCCAAACATGTTTATATGGTGTATAGGTCATAATGGGAGCTTTGTGCGCGAAAAGATTTCCGTGAAATTTTCGGACCAAAAGTGACCATATCGGCGTCACCTTTCTTTATCTACAAAAACTGTGTTGTTTTCGCTCAAATGTGTCCCAAACATGTTTATATGGCTTATAGGTCATAATGGGAGCTTTGTGCGCGAAAAGCTTTCCGTGAAATTTTCAGACCAAAAGTGACCATATCGGCGTCACCTTTCTTTATCCACAAAAACTGTGTTGTTTTCGCTCAAATGCGTCCCAAACATGTTTATATGGCTTATAGGTCATAATGGGAGCTTTGTGCGCGAAAAGCTTTCCGTGAAATTTTCGGACCAAAAGTGACCATATCGGCGTCACCTTTCTTTATCCACAAAAACTGTGGTTTTTTCGCTCAAATGTGTCCCAAACATGTTTATATGGTGTATAGGTCATAATGGGAGCTTTGTGCGCGAAAAGCTTTCCGTGAAATTTTCGGACCAAAAGTGACCATATCGGCGTCACCTTTCTTTATCCACAAAACCGTGTTGTTTTCGCTCAAATGCGTCCCTAACATGTTTATATGGCTTATAGGTCAATATGGGAGCTTTGTGCGCTAAAAGCTTTCCGTGAAATTTTCGGACCAAAAGTGACCATATCGGTGTCACTTTTCTTTATCCACCAAAACTATGTTGTTTTCGCTCAAATGTGTCCCAAACATGTTTATATGGTTTATCGGTGATAATGGGAGCTTTGTGCGCGAAAAGCTTTCTCAGAAATTTTCGGACCAAAAGTGACCATATCGGCGTCACCTTTCTTTATCCACCAAAACTATGTTTATTTCGCTCAAATGTGTCCCAAACATGTTTATATGGTTTATTGGTCATAATGGGAGCTTTGTGCGCGAAAAGCTTTCCGTGAAATTTTCGCACCAATAGTGACCATATCGGCGTCACCTTTCTTTATCCACAAAAACTGTGTTGTTTTCGCTCAAATGCGTCCCTAACATGTTTATATGGCTTATAGGTCAATATGGGAGCTTTGTGCGCTAAAAGCTTTCCGTGAAATTTTCGGACCAAAAGTGACCATATCGGTGTCACTTTTCTTTATCCACCAAAACTATGTTGTTTTCGCTCAAATGTGTCCCAAACATGTTTATATGGTTTATCGGTGATAATGGGAGCTTTGTGCGCGAAAAGCTTTCTCAGAAATTTTCGGACCAAAAGTGACCATATCGGCGTCACCTTTCTTTATCCACCAAAACTATGTTTATTTCGCTCAAATGTGTCCCAAACATGTTTATATGGTTTATTGGTCATAATGGGAGCTTTGTGCGCGAAAAGCTTTCCGTGAAATTTTCGCACCAATAGTGACCATATCGGCGTCACCTTTCTTTATCCACAAAAACTGTGGTTTTTTCGCTCAAATGTGTCCCAAACATGTTTATATGGTGTATAGGTCATAATGGGAGCTTTGTGCGCGAAAAGATTTCCGTGAAATTTTCGGACCAAAAGTGACCATATCGGCGTCACCTTTCTTTATCTACAAAAACTGTGTTGTTTTCGCTCAAATGTGTCCCAAACATGTTTATATGGTTTATTGGTCATAATGGGAGCTTTGTGCGCGAAAAGCTTTCCGTGAAATTTTCGCACCAATAGTGACCATATCGGCGTCACCTTTCTTTATCCACAAAAACTGTGGTTTTTTCGCTCAAATGTGTCCCAAACATGTTTATATGGTGTATAGGTCATAATGGGAGCTTTGTGCGCGAAAAGATTTCCGTGAAATTTTCGGACCAAAAGTGACCATATCGGCGTCACCTTTCTTTATCTACAAAAAATGTGTTGTTTTCGCTCAAATGTGTCCCAAACATGTTTATATGGCTTATAGGTCATAATGGGAGCTTTGTGCGCGAAAAGCTTTCCGTAAAATTTTCGGACCAAAAGTGACCATATCGGCGTCACATTTGTTTATCCACAAAAACTGTGTTGTTTTCGTTCAAATGTGTCCCAAACATGTTTATATGGTTTATGGGTGATAATGTGAGCTTTGTGCGCGAAAAGCTTTCTGTGAAATTTTCGGACCAAAAGTGACCATATCGGCGTCACCTTTCTTTATCCACAAAAACTGTGGTTTTTTTGCTCAAATGTGTTCCAAACATTTTTATATGGTTTATCGGTCATAATGGGAGCTTTGTGCACGAAAAGCTTTCCGTGAAATTTTCGGACCAAAAGTGACCATATCGGCGTCACCTTTCTTTATCTACAAAAACTGTGTTGTTTTCGCTCAAATGCGTCCCAAACAGGTTCATATGGTTTATAGGTCATAATGGGAGCTTTATGCGCGAATAGCTTTCCTTGAAATTTTCGGACCAAAAGTGACCATATCGGCGTCACCTTTGCTTATCCACCAAAACTGTGTTTTTTTCACTCAAATGTGTCCCAAACATGTTTATATGGTTTATAGTTCATAATAGGATCTTTGTGCGCGAAAAGCTTTCCGTGAAATTTTCGGACCAAATTTGACCATATTGGCGTCACCTTTCTTTATCCACAAAAACTGTGTTGTTTTCGCTCAAATGCGTCCCAAACATGTTTATATGGCTTATAGGTCATAATGGGAGCTTTGTGCGCGAAAAGCTTTCCGTGAAATTTTCGGACCAAAAGTGACCATATCGGTGTCACCTTTCTTTATCAACTAAAACAATGTTGTTTTCGCTCAAATGTGTCCCAAACATGTTTATATGGTTTATGGGTGATAATGGGAGATTTGTGCGCGAAAAGCTTTCTGTGAAATTTTCGGACCAAAAGTGACTATATCGGCGTCACCTTTATTTATCCACCAAAACTATGTTTATTTCGCTCAAATGCGTCCCAAACATGTTTATATGGCTTATAGGTCATAATGGGAGCTTTGTGCGCGAAAAGCTTTCTGTGAAATTTTCGGAACAAAAGTGACCATATCGACGTCATCTTTCTTTATCCACCAAAACTGTGTTGTTTTCGCTCCAATGTGTCCCAAACATGTTTATATGGTTTATAGGTCATAATGGGCGCTTTGTGCACGAAAAACTTTCCGTGAAATTTTCGGACCAAAAGATACCATGTCGGCGTAACCTTTCTTTACCCACAAAGAGTGTGTTGTTTTCGCTTAAATGTGTCCCAAACATGTTTATATGGTTTATGGGTCATAATGGGAGCTTTCTGCGGGAAAAGCTTTCCGTGAAATTTTCGGACCAAAATTGACCATATCCGCGTCACCTTTCTTTATCCACCAAAACTGTGTTGTTTTCGCTCAAATGTGTCACAAACATGTTTATATGGTTTATAGGTCATAATGGGCGCTTTGTGCGCGAAAAGCTTTCCGTGAAATTTTCGCACCAATAGTGACCATATCGGCGTCACCTTTCTTTATCCACAAAAACTGTGTTGTTTTCGCTCAAATGCGTCCCAAACATGTTTATATGGCTTATAGGTCATAATGGGAGCTTTGTGCGCGAAAAGCTTTCCGTGAAATTTTCGGACCAAAAGTGACCATATCGGCGTCACCTTTCTTTATCCACCAAAACTGTGTTGTTTTCGCTCAAATGTGTCCCAAACATGTTTATATGGTTTATTGGTCATAATGGGAGCTTTGTGCGCGAAAAGCTTTCCGTGAAATTTTCGCACCAATAGTGACCATATCGGCGTCACCTTTCTTTATCCACAAAAACTGTGATGTTTTCGCTCAAATGTTTGCCAAACATGTTTATATGGTGTATAGGTCATAATGGGAGCTTTGTGCGCTAAAAACTTTCCGTGAAATTTTCGGACCAAAAGTGACCATATCGGCGTCACCTTTCTTTATCCACCAAAACTCTGTTTTTTTTCGCTCAAATTTGTCCCAAACATGTTTATATGGTTTATAGGTCATAATGTGAGCTTTGTGCGCGAAAAGCTTTTCGTAAAATTTTCGGACCAAAAGTGACCATATCGGCGTCACATTTGTTTATCCATAAAAACTGTGTTGTTTTCGCTCAAATCTGTCCCAAACATGTTTATATGGTTTATAGGTCATAATGAGAGCTTTGTGCGCGAAAAGCTTTCCGTGAAATTTTCGGACCAAAAGTGACCATATCGGCGTCACCTTGGTTTATCCACCAAAACTATGTTGTTTTTGCTCAAATGTGTCGCAAACATGTTTATATGGTTTATCGGTCATAATGGGAGCTTTGTGCGCGAAAAGCTTTCCGTGAAATTTTCGGATCAAAAGTGACCATATCGGCGTCATCTTTCTTTATCCACAAAAACTGTGGTTTTTTCGCTCAAATGTGTCCCAAACATGTTTATATGGTGCATAGGTCATAATGGGAGCTTTGTGCGCGGAAAGCTTTCCGTGAAATTTTCGGACCAAAAGTGACCATATCGGCGTCACCTTTCTTTATCCACAAAAACTGTGGTTTTTTCGCTCAAATGTGTCCCAAACATGTTTATATGGTGCATAGGTCATAATGGGAGCTTTGTGCGCGAAAAGCTTTCCGTGAAATTTTCGGACCAAAAGTGACCATATCGGCGTCACCTTTCTTTATCCACAAAACCGTGTTGTTTTCGCTCAAATGCGTCCCTAACATGTTTATATGGCTTATAGGTCAATATGGGAGCTTTGTGCGCTAAAAGCTTTCCGTGAAATTTTCGGACCAAAAGTGACCATATCGGTGTCACTTTTGTTTATCCATAAAAACTGTGTTGTTTTCGCTCAAATCTGTCCCAAACATGTTTATATGGTTTATAGGTCATAATGAGAGCTTTGTGCGCGAAAAGCTTTCCGTGAAATTTTCGGACCAAAAGTGACCATATCGGCGTCACCTTGGTTTATCCACCAAAACTATGTTGTTTTTGCTCAAATGTGTCGCAAACATGTTTATATGGTTTATGGGTGATAATGGGAGCTTTGTGCGCGAAAAGCTTTCTCAGAAATTTTCGGACCAAAAGTGACCATATCGGCGTCACCTTTCTTTATCCACCAAAACTATGTTTATTTCGCTCAAATGTGTCCCAAACATGTCTATATGGTTTATTGGTCATAATGGGAGCTTTGTGCGCGAAAAGCTTTCCGTGAAATTTTCGCACCAATAGTGACCATATCGGCGTCACCTTTCTTTATCCACAAAAACTGTGGTTTTTTCGCTCAAATGTGTCCCAAACATGTTTATATGGCTTATATGTCATAATGTGAGCTTTGTGCGCGAAAAGCTTTCCGTGAAATTTTCGGACCAAAAGTGACCATCTCGGCGTCACCTTTCTTTATCCACAAAAACTGTGTTGTTTTCGCTCAAATGCGTCCCAAACATGTTTATATGGCTTATAGGTCATAATGGGAGCTTTGTGCGCGAAAAGCTTTCCGTGAAATTTTCGGACCAAAAGTGACCATATCGGCGTCACCTTTCTTTATCCACCAAAACTGTGTTGTTTTCGCTCAAATGTGTCCCAAACATGTTTATATGGTTTATTGGTCATAATGGGAGCTTTGTGCGCGAAAAGCTTTCCGTGAAATTTTCGGACCAAAAGTGACCATCTCGGCGTCACCTTTCTTTATCCACAAAAACTGTGTTGTTTTCGCTCAAATGCGTCCCAAACATGTTTATATGGCTTATAGGTCATAATGGGAGCTTTGTGCGCGAAAAGCTTTCCGTGAAATTTTCGGACCAAAAGTGACCATATCGGCGTCACCTTTCTTTATCCACCAAAACTCTGTTTTTTTTCGCTCAAATTTGTCCCAAACATGTTTATATGGTTTATAGGTCATAATGTGAGCTTTGTGCGCGAAAAGCTTTTCGTAAAATTTTCGGACCAAAAGTGACCATATCGGCGTCACATTTGTTTATCCATAAAAACTGTGTTGTTTTCGCTCAAATCTGTCCCAAACATGTTTATATGGTTTATAGGTCATAATGAGAGCTTTGTGCGCGAAAAGCTTTCCGTGAAATTTTCGGACCAAAAGTGACCATATCGGCGTCACCTTGGTTTATCCACCAAAACTATGTTGTTTTTGCTCAAATGTGTCGCAAACATGTTTATATGGTTTATCGGTCATAATGGGAGCTTTGTGCGCGAAAAGCTTTCCGTTAAATTTTCGGATCAAAAGTGACCATATCGGCGTCACCTTTCTTTATCCACAAAAACTGTGGTTTTTTCGCTCAAATGTGTCCCAAACATGTTTATATGGTGCATAGGTCATAATGGGAGCTTTGTGCGCGGAAAGCTTTCCGTGAAATTTTCGGACCAAAAGTGAGCATATCGGCGTCACCTTTCTTTATCCACAAAAACTGTGGTTTTTTCGCTCAAATGTGTCCCAAACATGTTTATATGGTGTATAGGTCATAATGGGAGCTTTGTGCGCGAAAAGCTTTCCGTGAAATTTTTGGACCAAAAGTCACCATATCGGCGTCACCTTTCTTTATCCACAAAACCGTGTTGTTTTCGCTCAAATGCGTCCCTAACATGTTTATATGGCTTATAGGTCAATATGGGAGCTTTGTGCGCGAAAAGCTTTCTGTGAAATTTTCGGACCAAAAGTGACCATATCGGCGTCACCTTGGTTTATCCACCAAAACTATGTTGTTTTTGCTCAAATGTGTCGCAAACATGTTTATATGGTTTATCGGTCATAATGGGAGCTTTGTGCGCGAAAAGCTTTCCGTGAAATTTTCGGATCAAAAGTGGCCATATCGGCGTCACCTTTCTTTAACCACAAAAACTGTGGTTTTTTCGCTCAAATGTGTCCCAAACATGTTTATATGGTGCATAGGTCATAATGGGAGCTTTGTGCGCGGAAAGCTTTCCGTGAAATTTTCGGACCAAAAGTGACCATATCGGCGTCACCTTTCTTTATCCACAAAAACTGTGGTTTTTTCGCTCAAATGTGTCCCAAACATGTTTATATGGTGTATAGGTCATAATGGGAGCTTTGTGCGCGAAAAGCTTTCCGTGAAATTTTCGGACCAAAAGTGACCATATCGGCGTCACCTTTCTTTATCCACAAAACCGTGTTGTTTTCGCTCAAATGCGTCCCTAACATGTTTATATGGCTTATAGGTCAATATGGGAGCTTTGTGCGCTAAAAGCTTTCCGTGAAATTTTCGGACCAAAAGTGACCATATCGGTGTCACTTTTCTTTATCCACCAAAACAATGTTGTTTTCGCTCAAATGTGTCCCAAACATGTTTATATGGTTTATCGGTGATAATGGGAGCTTTGTGCGCGAAAAGCTTTCTCAGAAATTTTCGGACCAAAAGTGACCATATCGGCGTCACCTTTCTTTATCCACCAAAACTATGTTTATTTCGCTCAAATGTGTCCCAAACATGTTTATATGGTTTATTGGTCATAATGGGAGCTTTGTGCGCGAAAAGCTTTCCGTGAAATTTTCGCACCAATAGTGACCATATCGGCGTCACCTTTCTTTATCCACAAAAACTGTGGTTTTTTCGCTCAAATGTGTCCCTAACATGTTTATATGGTGTATAGGTCATAATGGGAGCTTTGTGCGCTAAAAGATTTCCGTGAAATTTTCGGACCAAAAGTGACCATATCGGCGTCACCTTTCTTTATCTACAAAAACTGTGTTGTTTTCGCTCAAATGTGTCCCAAACATGTTTATATGGCTTATAGGTCATAATGGGAGCTTTGTGCGCGAAAAGCTTTCCGTGAAATTTTCAGACCAAAAGTGACCATATCGGCGTCACCTTTCTTTATCCACAAAAACTGTGTTGTTTTCGCTCAAATGCGTCCCAAACATGTTTATATGGCTTATAGGTCATAATGGGAGCTTTGTGCGCGAAAAGCTTTCCGTGAAATTTTCGCACCAATAGTGACCATATCGGTGCCAACTTTCTTTATCCACCAAAACTATGTTTATTTCGCTCAAATGTGTCCCAAAAATGTTTATATGGTTTATTGGTCATAATGGGAGCTTTGTGCGCGAAAAGCTTTCCGTGAAATTTTCGCACCAATAGTGACCATATCGGCGTCACCTTTCTTTATCCACAAAAACTGTGGTTTTTTCGCTCAAATGTGTCCCAAACATGTTTATATGGTGTATAGGTCATAATGGGAGCTTTGTGCGCGAAAAGATTTCCGTGAAATTTTCGGACCAAAAGTGACCATATCGGCGTCACCTTTCTTTATCTACAAAAAATGTGTTGTTTTCGCTCAAATGTGTCCCAAACATGTTTATATGGCTTATAGGTCATAATGGGAGCTTTGTGCGCGAAAAGCTTTCCGTAAAATTTTCGGACCAAAAGTGACCATATCGGCGTCACATTTGTTTATCCACAAAAACTGTGTTGTTTTCGTTCAAATGTGTCCCAAACATGTTTATATGGTTTATGGGTGATAATGTGAGCTTTGTGCGCGAAAAGCTTTCTGTGAAATTTTCGGACCAAAAGTGACCATATCGGCGTCACCTTTCTTTATCCACAAAAACTGTGGTTTTTTTGCTCAAATGTGTTCCAAACATTTTTATATGGTTTATCGGTCATAATGGGAGCTTTGTGCACGAAAAGCTTTCCGTGAAATTTTCGGACCAAAAGTGACCATATCGGCGTCACCTTTCTTTATCTACAAAAACTGTGTTGTTTTCGCTCAAATGCGTCCCAAACAGGTTCATATGGTTTATAGGTCATAATGGGAGCTTTATGCGCGAATAGCTTTCCTTGAAATTTTCGGACCAAAAGTGACCATATCGGCGTCACCTTTGCTTATCCACCAAAACTGTGTTTTTTTCACTCAAATGTGTCCCAAACATGTTTATATGGTTTATAGTTCATAATAGGATCTTTGTGCGCGAAAAGCTTTCCGTGAAATTTTCGGACCAAATTTGACCATATTGGCGTCACCTTTCTTTATCCACAAAAACTGTGTTGTTTTCGCTCAAATGCGTCCCAAACATGTTTATATGGCTTATAGGTCATAATGGGAGCTTTGTGCGCGAAAAGCTTTCCGTGAAATTTTCGGACCAAAAGTGACCATATCGGTGTCACCTTTCTTTATCCACTAAAACAATGTTGTTTTCGCTCAAATGTGTCCCAAACATGTTTATATGGTTTATGGGTGATAATGGGAGATTTGTGCGCGAAAAGCTTTCTGTGAAATTTTCGGACCAAAAGTGACTATATCGGCGTCACCTTTATTTATCCACCAAAACTATGTTTATTTCGCTCAAATGTGTTCCAAACATGTTTATATGGTTTATAGGTCATAATGGGAGCTTTGTGCGCAAAAAGCTTTCCGTAAAATTTTCGGACCAAAAGTGACCATATCGGCGTCACCTTTGTTTATCCACAAAAACTGTGTTGTTTTCGTTCAAATGTATCCCAAACATGTTTATATGGTTTATGGGTGATAATGGGAGCTTTGTGCGCGAAAAGCTTTCTGTGAAATTTTCGGAACAAAAGTGACCATATCGACGTCATCTTTCTTTATCCACCAAAACTGTGTTGTTTTCGCTCCAATGTGTCCCAAACATGTTTATATGGTTTATAGGTCATAATGGGCGCTTTGTGCACGAAAAACTTTCCGTGAAATTTTCGGACCAAAAGATACCATGTCGGCGTAACCTTTCTTTACCCACAAAGAGTGTGTTGTTTTCGCTTAAATGTGTCCCAAACATGTTTATATGGTTTATGGGTCATAATGGGAGCTTTCTGCGGGAAAAGCTTTCCGTGAAATTTTCGGACCAAAATTGACCATATCCGCGTCACCTTTCTTTATCCACCAAAACTGTGTTGTTTTCGCTCAAATGTGTCACAAACATGTTTATATGGTTTATAGGTCATAATGGGCGCTTTGTGCGCGAAAAGCTTTCCGTGAAATTTTCGCACCAATAGTGACCATATCGGCGTCACCTTTCTTTATCCACAAAAACTGTGTTGTTTTCGCTCAAATGCGCCCCAAACATGTTTATATGGCTTATAGGTCATAATGGGAGCTTTGTGCGTGAAAAGCTTTCCGTGAAATTTCCGGACCAAAAGTGACCATATCGGCGTCACCTTTCTTTATCCACAAAAACTGTGTTGTTTTCGCTCAAATGCGTCTTAAATATGTTTATATGGTTTATAGGTCATAATGGGCGCTTTGTGCGCGAAAAGCTTTCCGTGAAATTTTCGGATCAATAGTGACCATATCGGCGTCATTTTGTTTATCCACAAAAATTGTGTTGTTTTTGCTCAAATGTGTCCCAAACATGTATATATGGTTTATTAGTCATAATGGGAGCTTTGTGCGCGAAAAGCTTTCCGTGAAATTTTCGCACCAATAGTGACCATATCGGCGTCACCTTTCTTTATCCACAAAAACTGTGTTGTTTTCGCTCAAATGTTTCCCAAACATGTTTATATGGTGTATAGGTCATAATGGGAGCTTTGTGCGCGAAAAGCTTTCCGTGAAATTTTCGGACCAAAAGTGACCATATCGGCGTCACCTTTCTTTATCCACAAAAACTGTGTTGTTTTCGCTCAAATGCGTCCCAAACATGTTTATATGGCTTATAGGTCATAATGGGAGCTTTGTGCGCGAAAAGCTTTCCGTGAAATTTTCGGACCAAAAGTGACCATATCGGCGTCACCTTTCTTTATCCACAAAAACTGTGTTGTTTTCGCTCAAATGCGTCCCAAACATGTTTATATGGCTTATAGGTCATAATGGGAGCTTTGTGCGCGAAAAGCTTTCCGTGAAATTTTCGGACCAAAAGTGACCATATCGGCGTCACCTTTCTTTATCCACCAAAACTGTGTTGTTTTCGCTCAAATGTGTCCCAAACATGTTTATATGGTTTATTGGTCATAATGGGAGCTTTGTGCGCGAAAAGCTTTCCGTGAAATTTTCGGACCAAAAGTGACCATATCGGCGTCACCTTTCTTTATCCAAAAAACCGTGTTGTTTTCGCTCAAATGTTTGCCAAACATGTTTATATGGTGTATAGGTCATAATGGGAGCTTTGTGCGCTAAAAACTTTCCGTGAAATTTTCGGACCAAAAGTGACCATATCGGCGTCACCTTTCTTTATCCACCAAAACTCTGTTTTTTTCGCTCAAATTTGTCCCAAACATGTTTATATGGTTTATAGGTCATAATGTGAGCTTTGTGCGCGAAAAGCTTTCCGTAAAATTTTCGGACCAAAAGTGACCATATCGGCGTCACATTTGTTTATCCATAAAAACTGTGTTGTTTTCGCTCAAATCTGTCCCAAACATGTTTATATGGTTTATAGGTCATAATGAGAGCTTTGTGCGCGAAAAGCTTTCCGTGAAATTTTCGGACCAAAAGTGACCATATCGGCGTCACCTTGGTTTATCCACCAAAACTATGTTGTTTTTGCTCAAATGTGTCGCAAACATGTTTATATGGTTTATCGGTCATAATGGGAGCTTTGTGCGCGAAAAGCTTTCCGTGAAATTTTCGGATCAAAAGTGACCATATCGGCGTCACCTTTCTTTATCCACAAAAACTGTGGTTTTTTCGCTCAAATGTGTCCCAAACATGTTTATATGGTGCATAGGTCATAATGGGAGCTTTGTGCGCGGAAAGCTTTCCGTGAAATTTTCGGACCAAAAGTGACCATATCGGCGTCACCTTTCTTTATCCACAAAAACTGTGGTTTTTTCGCTCAAATGTGTCCCAAACATGTTTATATGGTGTATAGGTCATAATGAGAGATTTGTGCGCGGAAAGCTTTCCGTGAAATTTTCGGACCAAAAGTGACCATATCGGCGTCACCTTTCTTTATCCACAAAAACTGTGGTTTTTTCGCTCAAATGTGTCCCAAACATGTTTATATGGTGTATAGGTCATAATGGGAGCTTTGTGCGCGAAAAGCTTTCCGTGAAATTTTTGGACCAAAAGTCACCATATCGGCGTCACCTTTCTTTATCCACAAAACCGTGTTGTTTTCGCTCAAATGCGTCCCTAACATGTTTATATGGCTTATAGGTCAATATGGGAGCTTTGTGCGCGAAAAGCTTTCCGTGAAATTTTCGGACCAAAAGTGACCATATCGGCGTCACCTTGGTTTATCCACCAAAACTATGTTGTTTTTGCTCAAATGTGTCGCAAACATGTTTATATGGTTTATCGGTCATAATGGGAGCTTTGTGCGCGAAAAGCTTTCCGTGAAATTTTCGGATCAAAAGTGACCATATCGGCGTCACCTTTCTTTAACCACAAAAACTGTGGTTTTTTCGCTCAAATGTGTCCCAAACATGTTTATATGGTGCATAGGTCATAATGGGAGCTTTGTGCGCGGAAAGCTTTCCGTGAAATTTTCGGACCAAAAGTGACCATATCGGCGTCACCTTTCTTTATCCACAAAAACTGTGGTTTTTTCGCTCAAATGTGTCCCAAACATGTTTATATGGTGTATAGGTCATAATGGGAGCTTTGTGCGCGAAAAGCTTTCCGTGAAATTTTCGGACCAAAAGTGACCATATCGGCGTCACCTTTCTTTATCCACAAAACCGTGTTGTTTTCGCTCAAATGCGTCCCTAACATGTTTATATGGCTTATAGGTCAATATGGGAGCTTTGTGCGCTAAAAGCTTTCCGTGAAATTTTCGGACCAAAAGTGACCATATCGGTGTCACTTTTCTTTATCCACCAAAACTATGTTGTTTTCGCTCAAATGTGTCCCAAACATGTTTATATGGTTTATGGGTGATAATGGGAGCTTTCTGCGCGAAAAGCTTTCTCAGAAATTTTCGGACCAAAAGTGACCATATCGGCGTCACCTTTCTTTATCCACCAAAACTATGTTTATTTCGCTCAAATGTGTCCCAAACATGTTTATATGGTTTATTGGTCATAATGGGAGCTTTGTGCGCGAAAAGCTTTCCGTGAAATATTCGCACCAATAGTGACCATATCGGCGTCACCTTTCTTTATCCACAAAAATTGTGGTGTTTTCGCTCAAATACGTCTTAAACATGTTTATATGGTTTATAGGTCATAATGGGCGCTTTGTGCGCGAAAAGCTTTCCGTGAAATTTTCGGATCAAAAGTGACCATATCGGCGTCATTTTGTTTATCCACAAAAATTGTGTTGTTTTTGTTCAAATGTGTCCCAAACATGTATATATGGTTTATTAGTCATAATGGGAGCTTTGTGCGCGAAAAGCTTTCCGTGAAATTTTCGCACCAATAGTGACCATATCGGCGTCACCTTTCTTTATCCACAAAAACTGTGTTGTTTTCGCTCAAATGTTTCCCAAACATGTTTATATGGTGTATAGGTCATAATGGGAGCTTTGTGCGCGAAAAGCTTTCCGTGAAATTTTCGGACCAAAAGTGACCATATCGGCGTCACCTTTCTTTATCCACAAAAACTGTGTTGTTTTCGCTCAAATGCGTCCCAAACATGTTTATATGGCTTATAGGTCATAATGGGAGCTTTGTGCGCGAAAAGCTTTCCGTGAAATTTTCGGACCAAAAGTGACCATATCGGCGTCACCTTTCTTTATCCACAAAAACTGTGTTGTTTTCGCTCAAATGCGTCCCAAACATGTTTATATGGATTATAGGTCATAATGGGAGCTTTGTGCGCGAAAAGCTTTCCGTGAAATTTTCGGACCAAAAGTGACCATATCGGCGTCACCTTTCTTTATCCACCAAAACTGTGTTGTTTTCGCTCAAATGTGTCCCAAACATGTTTATATGGTTTATTGGTCATAATGGGAGCTTTGTGCGCGAAAAGCTTTCCGTGAAATTTTCGGACCAAAACTGACCATATCGGCGTCACCTTTCTTTATCCAAAAAACCATGTTGTTTTCGCTCAAATGTTTGCCAAACATGTTTATATGGTGTATAGGTCATAATGGGAGCTTTGTGCGCTAAAAACTTTCCGTGAAATTTTCGGACCAAAAGTGACCATATCGGCGTCACCTTTCTTTATCCACCAAAACTCTGTTTTTTTCGCTCAAATTTGTCCCAAACATGTTTATATGGTTTATAGGTCATAATGTGAGCTTTGTGCGCGAAAAGCTTTCCGTAAAATTTTCGGACCAAAAGTGACCATATCGGCGTCACATTTGTTTATCCATAAAAACTGTGTTGTTTTCGCTCAAATCTGTCCCAAACATGTTTATATGGTTTATAGGTCATAATGAGAGCTTTGTGCGCGAAAAGCTTTCCGTGAAATATTCGGACCAAAAGTGACCATATCGGCGTCACCTTGGTTTATCCACCAAAACTATGTTTATTTCGCTCAAATGTGTCCCAAACATGTTTATATGGTTTATCTGTCATAATGGGAGCTTTGTGCGCGAAAAGCTTTCCGTGAAATTTTCGCACCAATAGTGACCATATCGGCGTCACCTTTCTTTATCCACAAAAACTGTGGTTTTTTCGCTCAAATGTGTCCCAAACATGTTTATATGGTGTATAGGTCATAATGGGAGCTTTGTGCGCGAAAAGATTTCCGTGAAATTTTCGGACCAAAAGTGACCATATCGGCGTCACCTTTCTTTATCTACAAAAACTGTGTTGTTTTCGCTCAAATGTGTCCCAAACATGTTTATATGGCTTATAGGTCATAATGGGAGCTTTGTGCGCGAAAAGCTTTCCGTGAAATTTTTGGACCAAAAGTGACCATATCGGCGTCACCTTTCTTTATCCACAAAAACTGTGTTGTTTTCGCTCAAATGCGTCCCAAACATGTTTATATGGCTTATAGGTCATAATGGGAGCTTTGTGCGCGAAAAGCTTTCCGTGAAATTTTCGGACCAAAAGTGACCATATCGGTGCCAACTTTCTTTATCCACCAAAACTATGTTTATTTCGCTCAAATGTGTCCCAAACATGTTTATATGGTTTATTGGTCATAATGGGAGCTTTGTGCGCGAAAAGCTTTCCGTGAAATTTTCGCACCAATAGTGACCATATCGGCGTCACCTTTCTTTATCCACAAAAACTGTGGTTTTAACGCTCAAATGTTTCCCAAACATGTTTATATGGTGTATAGGTCATAATGGGAGCTTTGTGCGCGAAAAGATTTCCGTGAAATTTTCGGACCAAAAGTGACCATATCGGCGTCACCTTTCTTTATCTACAAAAACTGTGTTGTTTTCGCTCAAATGTGTCCCAAACATGTTTATATGGCTTATAGGTCATAATGGGAGCTTTGTGCGCGAAAAGCTTTCCGTGAAATTTTCAGACCAAAAGTGACCATATCGGCGTCACCTTTCTTTATCCACAAAAACTGTGTTGTTTTCGCTCAAATGCGTCCCAAACATGTTTATATGGCTTATAGGTCATAATGGGAGCTTTGTGCGCGAAAAGCTTTCCGTGAAATTTTCGGACCAAAAGTGACCATATCGGTGCCAACTTTCTTTATCCACCAAAACTATGTTGTTTTCGCTCAAATGTGTCCCAAACATGTTTATATGGTTTATGGGTGATAATGGGAGCTTTGTACGCGAAAAGCTTTCCGTGAAATTTTCGGAACAAATGTGACCATATCGGCGTCACCTTTCTTTATCCACCAAAACTGTGTTGTTTTCGCTCAAATGTGTCGCAAACATGTTTATATGGTTTATCGGTCATAATGGGAGCTTTGTGCGCGAAAAGCTTTCCTTGAAATTTTCGGATCAAAAGTGGCCATATCGGCGTCACCTTTCTTTAACCACAAAAACTGTGGTTTTTTCGCTCAAATGTGTCCCAAACATGTTTATATGGTGCATAGGTCATAATGGGAGCTTTGTGCGCGGAAAGCTTTCCGTGAAATTTTCGGACCAAAAGTGACCATATCGGCGTCACCTTTCTTTATCCACAAAAACTGTGGTTTTTTCGCTCAAATGTGTCCCAAACATGTTTATATGGTGTATAGGTCATAATGGGAGCTTTGTGCGCGAAAAGCTTTCCGTGAAATTTTCGGACCAAAAGTGACCATATCGGCGTCACCTTTCTTTATCCACAAAACCGTGTTGTTTTCGCTCAAATGCGTCCCTAAGATGTTTATATGGCTTATAGGTCAATATGGGAGCTTTGTGCGCTAAAAGCTTTCCGTGAAATTTTCGGACCAAAAGTGACCATATCGGCGTCACCTTGGTTTATCCACCAAAACTATGTTGTTTTTGCTCAAATGTGTCGCAAACATGTTTATATGGTTTATCGGTCATAATGGGAGCTTTGTGCGCGAAAAGCTTTCCTTGAAATTTTCGGATCAAAAGTGGCCATATCGGCGTCACCTTTCTTTAACCACAAAAACTGTGGTTTTTTCGCTCAAATGTGTCCCAAACATGTTTATATGGTGCATAGGTCATAATGGGAGCTTTGTGCGCGGAAAGCTTTCCGTGAAATTTTCGGACCAAAAGTGACCATATCGGCGTCACCTTTCTTTATCCACAAAAACTGTGGTTTTTTCGCTCAAATGTGTCCCAAACATGTTTATATGGTGTATAGGTCATAATGGGAGCTTTGTGCGCGAAAAGCTTTCCGTGAAATTTTCGGACCAAAAGTGACCATATCGGCGTCACCTTTCTTTATCCACAAAACCGTGTTGTTTTCGCTCAAATGCGTCCCTAAGATGTTTATATGGCTTATAGGTCAATATGGGAGCTTTGTGCGCTAAAAGCTTTCCGTGAAATTTTCGGACCAAAAGTGACCATATCGGTGTCACTTTTCTTTATCCACCAAAACTATGTTGTTTTCGCTCAAATGTGTCCCAAACATGTTTATATGGTTTATCGGTGATAATGGGAGCTTTGTGCGCGAAAAGCTTTCTCAGAAATATTCGGACCAAAAGTGACCATATCGGCGTCACCTTTCTTTATCCACCAAAACTATGTTTATTTCGCTCAAATGTGTCCCAAACATGTTTATATGGTTTATTGGTCATAATGGGAGCTTTGTGCGCGAAAAGCTTTCCGTGAAATTTTCGCACCAATAGTGACCATATCGGCGTCACCTTTCTTTATCCACAAAAACTGTGGTTTTTTCGCTCAAATGTGTCCCAAACATGTTTATATGGTGTATAGGTCATAATGGGAGCTTTGTGCGCGAAAAGATTTCCGTGAAATTTTCGGACCAAAAGTGACCATATCGGCGTCACCTTTCTTTATCTACAAAAACTGTGTTGTTTTCGCTCAAATGTGTCCCAAACATGTTTATATGGCTTATAGGTCATAATGGGAGCTTTGTGCGCGAAAAGCTTTCCGTGAAATTTTCAGACCAAAAGTGACCATATCGGTGTCACCTTTCTTTATCCACAAAAACTGTGTTGTTTTCGCTCAAATGCGTCCCAAACATGTTTATATGGCTTATAGGTCATAATGGGAGCTTTGTGCGCGAAAAGCTTTCCGTGAAATTTTCGGACCAAAAGTGACCATATCGGTGCCAACTTTCTTTATCCACCAAAACTATGTTTATTTCGCTCAAATGTGTCCCAAACATGTTTATATGGTTTATTGGTCATAATGGGAGCTTTGTGCGCGAAAAGCTTTCCGTGAAATTTTCGCACCAATAGTGACCATATCGGCGTCACCTTTCTTTATCCACAAAAACTGTGGTTTTAACGCTCAAATGTTTCCCAAACATGTTTATATGGTGTATAGGTCATAATGGGAGCTTTGTGCGCGAAAAGATTTCCGTGAAATTTTCGGACCAAAAGTGACCATATCGGCGTCACCTTTCTTTATCTACAAAAACTGTGTTGTTTTCGCTCAAATGTGTCCCAAACATGTTTATATGGCTTATAGGTCATAATGGGAGCTTTGTGCGCGAAAAGCTTTCCGTGAAATTTTCAGACCAAAAGTGACCATATCGGCGTCACCTTTCTTTATCCACAAAAACTGTGTTGTTTTCGCTCAAATGCGTCCCAAACATGTTTATATGGCTTATAGGTCATAATGGGAGCTTTGTGCGCGAAAAGCTTTCCGTGAAATTTTCGGACCAAAAGTGACCATATCGGTGCCAACTTTCTTTATCCACCAAAACTATGTTGTTTTCGCTCAAATGTGTCCCAAACATGTTTATATGGTTTATGGGTGATAATGGGAGCTTTGTACGCGAAAAGCTTTCCGTGAAATTTTCGGAACAAATGTGACCATATCGGCGTCACCTTTCTTTATCCACCAAAACTATGTTTATTTCGCTCAAATGTGTCGCAAACATGTTTATATGGTTTATCGGTCATAATGGGAGCTTTGTGCGCGAAAAGCTTTCCTTGAAATTTTCGGATCAAAAGTGGCCATATCGGCGTCACCTTTCTTTAACCACAAAAACTGTGGTTTTTTCGCTCAAATGTGTCCCAAACATGTTTATATGGTGCATAGGTCATAATGGGAGCTTTGTGCGCGGAAAGCTTTCCGTGAAATTTTCGGACCAAAAGTGACCATATCGGCGTCACCTTTCTTTATCCACAAAAACTGTGGTTTTTTCGCTCAAATGTGTCCCAAACATGTTTATATGGTGTATAGGTCATAATGGGAGCTTTGTGCGCGAAAAGCTTTCCGTGAAATTTTCGGACCAAAAGTGACCATATCGGCGTCACCTTTCTTTATCCACAAAACCGTGTTGTTTTCGCTCAAATGCGTCCCTAAGATGTTTATATGGCTTATAGGTCAATATGGGAGCTTTGTGCGCTAAAAGCTTTCCGTGAAATTTTCGGACCAAAAGTGACCATATCGGCGTCACCTTGGTTTATCCACCAAAACTATGTTGTTTTTGCTCAAATGTGTCGCAAACATGTTTATATGGTTTATCGGTCATAATGGGAGCTTTGTGCGCGAAAAGCTTTCCTTGAAATTTTCGGATCAAAAGTGGCCATATCGGCGTCACCTTTCTTTAACCACAAAAACTGTGGTTTTTTCGCTCAAATGTGTCCCAAACATGTTTATATGGTGCATAGGTCATAATGGGAGCTTTGTGCGCGGAAAGCTTTCCGTGAAATTTTCGGACCAAAAGTGACCATATCGGCGTCACCTTTCTTTATCCACAAAAACTGTGGTTTTTTCGCTCAAATGTGTCCCAAACATGTTTATATGGTGTATAGGTCATAATGGGAGCTTTGTGCGCGAAAAGCTTTCCGTGAAATTTTCGGACCAAAAGTGACCATATCGGCGTCACCTTTCTTTATCCACAAAACCGTGTTGTTTTCGCTCAAATGCGTCCCTAAGATGTTTATATGGCTTATAGGTCAATATGGGAGCTTTGTGCGCTAAAAGCTTTCCGTGAAATTTTCGGACCAAAAGTGACCATATCGGTGTCACTTTTCTTTATCCACCAAAACTATGTTGTTTTCGCTCAAATGTGTCCCAAACATGTTTATATGGTTTATCGGTGATAATGGGAGCTTTGTGCGCGAAAAGCTTTCTCAGAAATATTCGGACCAAAAGTGACCATATCGGCGTCACCTTTCTTTATCCACCAAAACTATGTTTATTTCGCTCAAATGTGTCCCAAACATGTTTATATGGTTTATTGGTCATAATGGGAGCTTTGTGCGCGAAAAGCTTTCCGTGAAATTTTCGCACCAATAGTGACCATATCGGCGTCACCTTTCTTTATCCACAAAAACTGTGGTTTTTTCGCTCAAATGTGTCCCAAACATGTTTATATGGTGTATAGGTCATAATGGGAGCTTTGTGCGCGAAAAGATTTCCGTGAAATTTTCGGACCAAAAGTGACCATATCGGCGTCACCTTTCTTTATCTACAAAAACTGTGTTGTTTTCGCTCAAATGTGTCCCAAACATGTTTATATGGCTTATAGGTCATAATGGGAGCTTTGTGCGCGAAAAGCTTTCCGTGAAATTTTCAGACCAAAAGTGACCATATCGGCGTCACCTTTCTTTATCCACAAAAACTGTGTTGTTTTCGCTCAAATGCGTCCCAAACATGTTTATATGGCTTATAGGTCATAATGGGAGCTTTGTGCGCGAAAAGCTTTCCGTGAAATTTTCGGACCAAAAGTGACCATATCGGTGCCAACTTTCTTTATCCACCAAAACTATGTTTATTTCGCTCAAATGTGTCCCAAACATGTTTATATGGTTTATTGGTCATAATGGGAGCTTTGTGCGCGAAAAGCTTTCCGTGAAATTTTCGCACCAATAGTGACCATATCGGCGTCACCTTTCTTTATCCACAAAAACTGTGGTTTTAACGCTCAAATGTTTCCCAAACATGTTTATATGGTGTATAGGTCATAATGGGAGCTTTGTGCGCGAAAAGATTTCCGTGAAATTTTCGGACCAAAAGTGACCATATCGGCGTCACCTTTCTTTATCTACAAAAACTGTGTTGTTTTCGCTCAAATGTGTCCCAAACATGTTTATATGGCTTATAGGTCATAATGGGAGCTTTGTGCGCGAAAAGCTTTCCGTGAAATTTTCAGACCAAAAGTGACCATATCGGCGTCACCTTTCTTTATCCACAAAAACTGTGTTGTTTTCGCTCAAATGCGTCCCAAACATGTTTATATGGCTTATAGGTCATAATGGGAGCTTTGTGCGCGAAAAGCTTTCCGTGAAATTTTCGGACCAAAAGTGACCATATCGGTGCCAACTTTCTTTATCCACCAAAACTATGTTGTTTTCGCTCAAATGTGTCCCAAACATGTTTATATGGTTTATGGGTGATAATGGGAGCTTTGTACGCGAAAAGCTTTCCGTGAAATTTTCGGAACAAATGTGACCATATCGGCGTCACCTTTCTTTATCCACCAAAACTGTGTTGTTTTCGCTCAAATGTGTCGCAAACATGTTTATATGGTTTATCGGTCATAAAGGGAGCTTTGTGCGCGAAAAGCTTTCCTTGAAATTTTCGGATCAAAAGTGGCCATATCGGCGTCACCTTTCTTTAACCACAAAAACTGTGGTTTTTTCGCTCAAATGTGTCCCAAACATGTTTATATGGTGCATAGGTCATAATGGGAGCTTTGTGCGCGGAAAGCTTTCCGTGAAATTTTCGGACCAAAAGTGACCATATCGGCGTCACCTTTCTTTATCCACAAAAACTGTGGTTTTTTCGCTCAAATGTGTCCCAAACATGTTTATATGGTGTATAGGTCATAATGGGAGCTTTGTGCGCGAAAAGCTTTCCGTGAAATTTTCGGACCAAAAGTGACCATATCGGCGTCACCTTTCTTTATCCACAAAACCGTGTTGTTTTCGCTCAAATGCGTCCCTAAGATGTTTATATGGCTTATAGGTCAATATGGGAGCTTTGTGCGCTAAAAGCTTTCCGTGAAATTTTCGGACCAAAAGTGACCATATCGGTGTCACTTTTCTTTATCCACCAAAACTATGTTGTTTTCGCTCAAATGTGTCCCAAACATGTTTATATGGTTTATCGGTGATAATGGGAGCTTTGTGCGCGAAAAGCTTTCTCAGAAATATTCGGACCAAAAGTGACCATATCGGCGTCACCTTTCTTTATCCACCAAAACTATGTTTATTTCGCTCAAATGTGTCCCAAACATGTTTATATGGTTTATTGGTCATAATGGGAGCTTTGTGCGCGAAAAGCTTTCCGTGAAATTTTCGCACCAATAGTGACCATATCGGCGTCACCTTTCTTTATCCACAAAAACTGTGGTTTTTTCGCTCAAATGTGTCCCAAACATGTTTATATGGCTTATAGGTCATAATGGGAGCTTTGTGCGCGAAAAGCTTTCCGTGAAATTTTCGGACCAAAAGTGACCATATCGGCGTCACCTTTCTTTATCCACAAAAACTGTGTTGTTTTCGCTCAAATGCGTCCCAAACATGTTTATATGGCTTATAGGTCATAATGGGAGCTTTGTGCGCGAAAAGCTTTCCGTGAAATTTTCGGACCAAAAGTGACCATATCGGCGTCACCTTTCTTTATCCACCAAAACCGTGTTGTTTTCGCTCAAATGTGTCCCAAACATGTTTATATGGTTTATTGGTCATAATGGGAGCTTTGTGCGCGAAAATCTTTCCGTGAAATTTTCGCACCAATAGTGACCATATCGGCGTCACCTTTCTTTATCCACAAAAACTGTGATGTTTTCGCTCAAATGTTTGCCAAACTTGTTTATATGGTGTATAGGTCATAATGGGAGCTTTGTGCGCTAAAAACATTCCGTGAAATTTTCGGACCAAAAGTGACCATATCGGCGTCACCTTTCTTTATCCACCAAAACTCTGTTTTTTTCGCTCAAATTTGTCCCAAACATGTTTATATGGTTTATAGGTCATAATGTGAGCTTTGTGCGCGAAAAGCTTTCCGTAAAATTTTCGGACCAAAAGTGACCATATCGGCGTCACATTTGTTTATCCATAAAAACTGTGTTGTTTTCGCTCAAATCTGTCCCAAACATGTTTATATGGTTTGTAGGTCATAATGAGAGCTTTGTGCGCGAAAAGCTTTCCGTGAAATTTTCGGACCAAAAGTGACCATATCGGCGTCACCTTGGTTTATCCACCAAAACTATGTTGTTTTTGCTCAAATGTGTCGCAAACATGTTTATATGGTTTATCGGTCATAATGGGAGCTTTGTGCGCGAAAAGCTTTCCGTGAAATTTTCGGATCAAAAGTGACCATATCGGCGTCACCTTTCTTTATCCACAAAAACTGTGGTTTTTTCGCTCAAATGTGTCCCAAACATGTTTATATGGTGCATAGGTCATAATGGGAGCTTTGTGCGCGGAAAGCTTTCCGTGAAATTTTCGGACCAAAAGTGACCATATCGGCGTCACCTTTCTTTATCCACAAAAACTGTGGTTTTTTCGCTCAAATGTGTCCCAAACATGTTTATATGGTGTATAGGTCATAATGGGAGCTTTGTGCGCGAAAAGCTTTCCGTGAAATTTTTGGACCAAAAGTCACCATATCGGCGTCACCTTTCTTTATCCACAAAACCGTGTTGTTTTCGCTCAAATGCGTCCCTAACATGTTTATATGGCTTATAGGTCAATATGGGAGCTTTGTGCGCGAAAAGCTTTCCGTGAAATTTTCGGACCAAAAGTGACCATATCGGCGTCACCTTTGTTTATCCACCAAAACTATGTTGTTTTTGCTCAAATGTGTCGCAAACATGTTTATATGGTTTATCGGTCATAATGGGAGCTTTGTGCGCGAAAAGCTTTCCGTGAAATTTTCGGATCAAAAGTGACCATATCGGCGTCACCTTTCTTTAACCACAAAAACTGTGGTTTTTTCGCTCAAATGTGTCCCAAACATGTTTATATGGTGCATAGGTCATAATGGGAGCTTTGTGCGCGGAAAGCTTTCCGTGAAATTTTCGGACCAAAAGTGACCATATCGGCGTCACCTTTCTTTATCCACAAAAACTGTGGTTTTTTCGCTCAAATGTGTCCCAAACATGTTTATATGGTGTATAGGTCATAATGGGAGCTTTGTGCGCGAAAAGCATTCCGTGAAATTTTCGGACCAAAAGTGACCATATCGGCGTCACCTTTCTTTATCCACAAAACCGTGTTGTTTTCGCTCAAATGCGTCCCTAACATGTTTATATGGCTTATAGGTCAATATGGGAGCTTTGTGCGCTAAAAGCTTTCCGTGAAATTTTCGGACCAAAAGTGACCATATCGGTGTCACTTTTCTTTATCCACCAAAACTATGTTGTTTTCGCTCAAATGTGTCCCAAACATGTTTATATGGTTTATGGGTGATAATGGGAGCTTTGTGCGCAAAAAGCTTTCTCAGAAATTTTCGGACCAAAAGTGACCATATCGGCGTCACCTTTCTTTATCCACCAAAACTATGTTTATTTCGCTCAAATGTGTCCCAAACATGTTTATATGGTTTATTGGTCATAATGGGAGCTTTGTGCGCAAAAAGCTTTCCGTGAAATTTTCGCACCAATAGTGACCATATCGGCGTCACCTTTCTTTATCCACAAAAACTGTGGTTTTTTCGCTCAAATGTGTCCCAAACATGTTTATATGGTGTATAGGTCATAATGGGAGCTTTGTGCGCGAAAAGATTTCCGTGAAATTTTCGGACCAAAAGTGACCATATCGGCGTCACCTTTCTTTATCTACAAAAACTGTGTTGTTTTCGCTCAAATGTGTCCCAAACATGTTTATATGGCTTATAGGTCATAATGGGAGCTTTGTGCGCGAAAAGCTTTCCGTGAAATTTTCAGACCAAAAGTGACCATATCGGCGTCACCTTTTTTTTTCCACAAAAACTGTGTTGTTTTCGCTCAAATGCGTCCCAAACATGTTTATATGGCTTATAGGTCATAATGGGAGCTTTGTGCGCGAAAAGCTTTCCGTGAAATTTTCGGACCAAAAGTGACCATATCGGTGCCAACTTTCATTATCCACCAAAACTATGTTGTTTTCGCTCAAATGTGTCCCAAACATGTTTATATGGTTTATGGGTGATAATGGGAGCTTTGTGCGCGAAAAGCTTTCCGTGAAATTTTCGGAACAAATGTGACCATATCGGCGTCACCTTTCTTTATCCACCAAAACTGTGTTGTTTTCGCTCAAATGTGTCCCAAACAATTTTATATGGTTTATAGGTCATAATGGGCGCTTTGTTTTCGCGCCAATAGTGACCATATCGGCGTCACCGTTCTTTATCCAGAAAAACTGTGTTGTTTTCGCTCAAATGTTTCCCAAACATGTTTATATGGTGTATAGGTCATAATGGGAGCTTTGTGCGCTAAAAGGTTTCCGTGAAATTTTCGGACCAAAAGTGAGCATATCGGCGTCACCTTTCTTTATCCACAAAAACTGTATTGTTTTCGCTCAAATGTTTCCCAAACATGTTTATATGGTTTATAGGTCATAATGGGCGCTTTGTGCGCGAAAAGCTTTCCGTGAAATTTTCGGATCAAAAGTGACCATATCGGCGTCTCCTTTGTTTATCCACAAAAACTGTGTTGTTTTTGCTCATATGTGTCCCAAACATGTTTATATGGTTTATTGGTCATAATGGGAGCTTTGTGCGCGAAACGCTTTCCGTGAAATTTTCGCACCAATAGTGACCATATCGGCGTCACCTTTCTTTATCCACAAAAACTGTGTTGTTTTCGCTCAAATGTTTCCCAAACATGTTTATATGGTGTATAGGTCATAATGGGAGCTTTGTGCGCTAAAAGCTTTCCGTGAAATTTTCGGACCAAAAGTGACCATATCGGCGTCACCTTTCATTATCCACCAAAACTCTGTTTTTTTAGCTCAAATGTGTCCCAAACATGTTTATATGGTTTATAGGTCATAATGTGAGCTTTGTGCGCGAAAAGCTTTCCGTAAAATTTTCGGACCAAAAGTGACCATATCGGCGTCACATTTGTTTATCCATAAAAACTGCGTTGTTTTCGCTCAAATGTGTCCCAAACATGTTTATATGGTTTATAGGTCATAATGAGAGCTTTGTGCGCGAAAAGCTTTCCGTGAAATTTTCGGAACAAAAGTGACCATATCGGCGTCACCTTGGTTTATCCACCAAAACTATGTTGTTTTTGCTCAAATGTGTCGCAAACATGTTTATATGGTTTATCGGTCATAATGGGAGCTTTGTGCGCGAAAAGCTTTCCGTGCAATTTTCGGATCAAAAGTGACCATATCGGCGTCACCTTTCTTTATCCACAAAAACTGTGGTTTTTTCGCTCAAATGTGTCCCAAACATGTTTATATGGTGCATAGGTCATAATGGGAGCTTTGTGCGCGGAAAGCTTTCCGTGAAATTTTCGGACCAAAAGTGACCATATAGGCGTCACCTTTCTTTATCCACAAAAACTGTGGTTTTTTCGCTCAAATGTGTCCCAAACATGTTTATATGGTGTATAGGTCATAATGGGAGCTTTGTGCGCGAAAAGCTTTCCGTGAAATTTTCGGACCAAAAGTGACCATATCGGCGTCACCTTTCTTTATCCACAAAACCGTGTTGTTTTCGCTCAAATGTGTCCCTAACATGTTTATATGGCTTATAGGTCAATATGGGAGCTTTGTGCGCTAAAAGCTTTCCGTGAAATTTTCGGACCAAAAGTGACCATATCGGTGTCACTTTTCTTTATCCACCAAAACTATGTTGTTTTCGCTCAAATGTGTCCCAAACATGTTTATATGATTTATGGGTGATAATGGGAGCTTTGTCCGCGAAAAGCTTTCTCAGAAATTTTCGGACCAAAAGTGACCATATCGGCGTCACCTTTCTTTATCCACCAAAACTATGTTTATTTCGCTCAAATGTGTCCCAAACATGTTTATATGGTTTATTGGTCATAATGGGAGCTTTGTGCGCGAAAAACTTTCCGTGAAATTTTCGCACCAATAGTGACCATATCGGCGTCACCTTTCTTTATCCACAAAAACTGTGGTTTTTTCGCTCAAATGTGTCCCAAACATGTTTATATGGTGTATAGGTCATAATGGGAGCTTTGTGCGCGAAAAGCTTTCCGTGAAATTTTCGGACCAAAAGTGACCATATCGGCGTCACCTTTCTTTATCTACAAAAACTGTGTTGTTTTCGCTCAAATGTGTCCCAAACATGTTTATATGGCTTATAAGTCATAATGGGAGCTTTGTGCGCGAAAAGCTTTCCGTGAAATTTTCGGACCAAAAGTGACCATATCGGCGTCACCTTTCTTTATCCACAAAAACTGTGTTGTTTTCGCTCAAATGCGTCCCAAACATGTTTATATGGCTTATAGGTCATAATGGGAGCTTTGTGCGCGAAAAGCTTTCCGTGCAATTTTCGGACCAAAAGTGACCATATCGGTGCCAACTATCTTTATCCACCAAAACTATGTTGTTTTCGCTCAAATGTGTCCCAAACATGTTTATATGGTTTATGGGTGATAATGGGAGCTTTGTGCGCGAAAAGCTTTCCGTGAAATTTTCGGAACAAATGTGACCATATCGGCGTCACCTTTCTTTATCCACCAAAACTGTGTTGTTTTCGCTCAAATGTGTCCCAAACAAGTTTATATGGTTTATAGGTCATAATGGGCGCTTTGTGCGCGAAAAGCTTTCCGTGAAATTTTCGCGCCAATAGTGACCATATCGGCGTCACCGTTCTTTATCCAGAAAAACTGTGTTGTTTTCGCTCAAATGTTTCCCAAACATGTTTATATGGTGTATAGGTCATAATGGGAGCTTTGTGCGCTAAAAGCTTTCCGTGAAATTTTCGGACCAAAAGTGAGCATATCGGCGTCACCTTTCTTTATCCACAAAAACTGTATTGTTTTCGCTCAAATGTTTCCCAAACATGTTTATATGGTTTATAGGTCATAATGGGCGCTTTGTGCGCGAAAAGCTTTCCGTGAAATTTTCGGATCAAAAGTGACCATATCGGCGTCTCCTTGTTTATCCACAAAAACTGTGTTGTTTTTGCTCATATGTGTCCCAAACATGTTTATATGGTTTATTGGTCATAATGGGAGCTTTGTGCGCGAAAAGCTTACCGTGAAATTTTCGCACCAATAGTGACCATATCGGCGTCACCTTTCTTTATCCACAAAAACTGTGTTGTTTTCGCTCAAATGTTTCCCAAACATGTTTATATGGTGTACAGGTCATAATGGGAGCTTTGTGCGCTAAAAGCTTTCCGTGAAATTTTCGGACCAAAAGTGACCATATCGGCGTCACCTTTCTTTATCCACCAAAACTCTGTTTTTTTAGCTCAAATGTGTCCCAAACATGTTTATATGGTTTATAGGTCATAATGTGAGCTTTGTGCGCGAAAAGCTTTCCGTAAAATTTTCGGACCAAAAGTGACCATATCGGCGTCACATTTGTTTATCCATAAAAACTGCGTTGTTTTCGCTCAAATGTGTCCCAAACATGTTTATATGGTTTATAGGTCATAATGAGAGCTTTGTGCGCGAAAAGCTTTCCGTGAAATTTTCGGACTAAAAGTGACCATATCGGCGTCACCTTGGTTTATCCACCAAAACTATGTCGTTTTTGCTCAAATGTGTCGCAAATATGTTTATATGGTTTATCGGTCATAATGGGAGCTTTGTGCGCGAAAAGCTTTCCGTGAAATTTTCGGATCAAAAGTGACCATATCGGCGTCACCTTTCTTTAACCACAAAAACTGTGGTTTTTTCGCTCAAATGTGTCCCAAACATGTTTATATGGTGCATAGGTCATAATGGGAGCTTTGTGCGCGGAAAGCTTTCTGTGAAATTTTCGGACCAAAAGTGACCATATCGGCGTCACCTTTCTTTATCCACAAAAACTGTGGTTTTTTCACTCAAATGTGTCCCAAACATGTTTATATGGTGTATAGGTCATAATGGGAGCTTTGTGCGCGAAAAGCTTTCCGTGAAATTTTCGGACCAAAAGTGACCATATCGGCGTCACCTTTCTTTATCCACAAAACCGTGTTGTTTTCGCTCAAATGCGTCCCTAACATGTTTATATGGCTTATAGGTCAATATGGGAGCTTTGTGCGCTAAAAGCTTTCCGTGAAATTTTCGGACCAAAAGTGACCATATCGGTGTCACTTTTCTTCATCCACCAAAACTATGTTGTTTTCGCTCAAATGTGTCCCAAACATGTTTATATGGTTTATGGGTGATAATGGTAGCTTTGTGCGCGAAAAGCTTTCTCAGAAATTTTCGGACCAAAAGTGACCATATCGGCGTCACCTTTCTTTATCCACCAAAACTATGTTTATTTCGCTCAAATGTGTCCCAAACATGTTTATATGGTTTATTGGTCATAATGGGAGCTTTGTGCGCGAAAAGCTTTCCGTGAAATTTTCGGACCAAAAGTGACCATATCGGCGTCACCTTTGTTTATCCACAAAAACTGTGTTGTTTTTGCTCAAATGTGTCCCAAACATGTTTATATGGTTTATAGGTCATAATGGGAGCTTTGTGCGTGAAAAGCTTTCCGTGAAATTTTCGGACCAATAGTGACCATATCGGCGTCACCTTTCTTTATCCACAAAAACTACTTTGTTTTCGCTCAAATGTTTCCCAAACATGTTTATATGGTGTATAGGTCATAATGGGAGCTTTGTGCGCTAAATGCTTTCCGTGAAATTTTCGGACCAAAAGTGACCATATCGGCGTCACCTTTCTTTATCCACAAAACCGTGTTGTTTTCGCTCAAATGTGTCCCTAACATGTTTATATGGCTTATAGGTCAATATGGGAGCTTTGTGCGCTAAAAGCTTTTCGTGAAATTTTCGGACCAAAAGTGACCATATCGGCGTCACCTTTCTTTATCCACCAAAACTATGTTGTTTTCGCTCAAATGTGTCCCAAACATGTTTATATGGTTTATGGGTGATAATGGGAGCTTTGTGCGCGAAAAGCTTTCTCAGAAATTTTCGGACCAAAAGTGACCATATTGGCGTCACCTTTCTTTATCCACCAAAACTATGTTTATTTCGCTCAAATGTGCCATACATGTTTATATGGTTTATTGGTCATAATGGGAGCTTTGTGCGCGAAAAGCTTTCCGTGAAATTTTCGCACCAATAGTGACCATATCGGCGTCACCTTTCTTTATCCACAAAAACTGTGGTTTTTACGCTCAAATGTGTCCCAAACATGTTTATATGGTGTATAGGTCATAATGGGAGCTTTGTGCGCGAAAAGCTTTCCGTGAAATTTTCGGACCAAAAGTGACCATATCGGCGTCACCTTTCTTTATCCACAAAAACTGTGTTGTTTTCGCTCAAATGTGTCCCAAACATGTTTATATGGCTTATAGGTCATAATGGGAGCTTTGTGCGCGAAAAGCTTTCCGTGAAATTTTCGGACCAAAAGTGACCATATCGGCGTCACCTTTCTTTTTCCACAAAAACTGTGTTGTTTTCGCTCAAATGCGTCCCAAACATGTTTATATGGCTTATAGGTCATAATGGGAGCTTTGTGCGCGAAAAGCTTTCCGTGAAATTTTCGGACCAAAAGTGACCATATCGGTGCCAACTTTCTTTATCCACCAAAACTATGTTGTTTTCGCTCAAATGTGACCCAAACATGTTTATATGGTTTATGGGTGATAATGGGAGCTTTGTGCGCGAAAAGCTTTCCGTGAAATTTTCGGAACAAATGTGACCATATCGGCGTCACCTTTCTTTATCCACCAAAACTGTGTTGTTTTCGCTCAAATGTGTCCCAAACAAGTTTATATGGTTTATAGGTCATAATGGGCGCTTTGTGCGCGAAAAGCTTTCCGTGAAATTTTCGCGCCAATAGTGACCATATCGGCGTCACCGTTCTTTATCCAGAAAAACTGTGTTGTTTTCGCTCAAATGTTTCCCAAACATGTTTATATGGTGTATAGGTCATAATGGGAGCTTTGTGCGCTAAAAGCTTTCCGTGAAATTTTCGGATCAAAAGTGACCATATCGGCGTCACCTTTGTTTATCCACAAAAACTGTGTTGTTTTTGCTCATATGTGTCCCAAACATGTTTATATGGTTTATTGGTCATAATGGGAGCTTTGTGCGCGAAAAGCTTTCCGTGAAATTTTCGCACCAATAGTGACTATATCGGCGTCACCTTTCTTTATCCACAAAAACTGTGTTGTTTTCGCTCAAATGTTTCCCAAACATGTTTATATGGTGTATAGGTCATAATGGGAGGTTTGTGCGCTAAAAGCTTTCCGTGAAATTTTCGGACCAAAAGTGACCATATCGGCGTCACCTTTCTTTATCCACCAAAACTCTGTTTTTTTAGCTCAAATGTGTCCCAAACATGTTTATATGGTTTATAGGTCATAATGTGAGCTTTGAGCGCGAAAAGCTTTCCGTAAAATTTTCGGACCAAAAGTGACCATATCGGCGTCACATTTGTTTATCCATAAAAACTGCGTTGTTTTCGCTCAAATGTGTCCCAAACATGTTTATATGGTTTATAGGTCATAATGAGAGCTTTGTGCGCGAAAAGCTTTCCGTGAAATTTTCGGACCAAAAGTGACCATATCGGCGTCACCTTGGTTTATCCACCAAAACTATGTTGTTTTTGCTCAAATGTGTCGCAAACATGTTTATATGGTTTATCGGTCATAATGGGAGCTTTGTGCGCGAAAAGCTTTCCGTGAAATTTTCGGATCAAAAGTGACCATATCGGCGTCACCTTTCTTTATCCAAAAAAACTGTGGTTTTTTCGCTCAAATGTGTCCCAAACATGTTTATATGGTGCATAGGTCATAATGGGAGCTTTGTGCGCGGAAAGCTTTCCGTGAAATTTTCGGACCAAAAGTGACCATATCGGCGTCACCTTTCTTTATCCACAAAAACTGTGGTTTTTTCGCTCAAATGTGTCCCAAACATGTTTATATGGTGTATAGGTCATAATGGGAGCTTTGTGCGCGAAAAGCTTTCCGTGAAATTTTCGGACCAAAAGTGACCATATCGGCGTCACCTTTCTTTATCCAAAAAACCGTGTTGTTTTCGCTCAAATGCGTCCCTAACATGTTTATATGGCTTATAGGTCAATATGGGAGCTTTGTGCGCTAAAAGCTTTCCGTGAAATTTTCGGACCAAAAGTGACCATATCGGTGTCACTTTTCTTTATCCACCAAAACTATGTTGTTTTCGCTCAAATGTGTCCCAAACATGTTTATATGGTTTATTGGTCATAATGGGAGCTTTGTGCGCGAAAAGCTTTCCGTGAAATTTTCGCACCAATAGTGACCATATCGGCGTCACCTTTCTTTATCCACAAAAACTGTGTTGTTTTCGCTCAAATGTTTCTCAAACATGTTTATATGGTGTATAGGTCATAATGGGAGCTTTGTGCGCTAAAAGCTTTCCGTGAAATTTTCGGACCAAAAGTGACCATATCGGCGTCACCTTTCTTTATCCACCAAAACTGTGTTGTTTTCGCTCAAATGTGTCACAAACATGTTTATATGGTTTATAGGTCATAATGGGCGCTTTGTGCGCGAAAAGCTTTCCGTGAAATTTTCGGATCAAAAGTGACCATATCGGCGTCACCTTTGTTTATCCACAAAAACTGTGTTGTTTTTGCTCAAATGTGTCCCAAACATGTTTATATGGTTTATGGGTCATAATGTGAGCTTTGTGTGCGAAAAGCTTTCCGTGAAATTTTCGGACCAAAATTGACCATATCGGCGTCACCTTTCTATATCCACCAAAACTTTGTTGTTTTCGCTCAAATGTGTCCCAAACATGTTTATATGGTTTATGGGTGATAATGGGAGATTTGTGCGCGAAAAGCTTTCTCAGAAATTTTCGGACCAAAAGTGACCATATCGGCGTCACCTTTCTTTATCCACCAAAACTATGTTTATTTCGCTCAAATGTGTCCCAAACATGTTTATATGGTTTATAGGTCATAATGGGCGCTTTGTGCACGAAAAGCTTTCCGTGAAATTTTCGGACCAAAACATACCATGTCGGCGTCACCTTTCTCTACCTACAAAGAGTGTGTTGTTTTCGCTCAAATGTGTCCCAAACATGTTTATATGGTTTATGGGTCATAATGGGAGCTTTGTGCGCGAAAAGCTTTCCGTGAAATTTTTGGACCAAAATTGACCATATCGGCGTCACCTTTCTTTATCCACCAAAACGGTGTTGTTTTCGCTCAAATGTGTCACAAACAAGTTTATATGGTTTATAGGTCATAATGGGCGCTTTGTGCGAGAAAAGCTTTCCGTGAAATTTTCGGATCAAAAGTGACCATATCGGCGTCACCTTTGTTTATCCACAAAAACTGTGTTGTTTTTGCTCAAATGTGTCCCAAACATGTTTATATGGTTTATGGGTCATAATGGGAGCTTTGTGTGCGAAAAGCTTTCCGTGAAATTTTCGGACCAAAATTGACCATATCGGCGTCACCTTTCTATATCCACCAAAACTTTGTTATTTTCGCTCAAATGTGTCACAAACATGTTTATATGGTTTATAGGTCATAATGGGAGCTTTGTGCGCGAAAAGCTTTCCGTGAAATTTTCGCACCAATAGTGACCATATCGGCGTCACCTTTCTTTATCCACAAAAACTGTGTTGTTTTCGCTCAAATGTTTCCCAAACATGTTTATATGGTGTATAGGTCATAATGGGAGCTTTGTGCGCTAAAAGCTTTCCGTGAAATTTTCGGACCAAAAGTGACCATATCGGCGTCACCTTTCTTTATCCACAAAACCGTGTTGTTTTCGCTCAAATGCGTCCCTAACATGTTTATATGGCTTATGGGTCAATATGGGAGCTTTGTGCACGAAAAGCTTTCCGTGAAATTTTCGGACCAAAAGTGACCATATCGGCGTCACATTTCTTTATCCACCAAAACTATGTTGTTTTCGCTCAAATGTGTCCCAAACATGTTTATATGGTTTATGGGTGATAATGGGAGCTTTGTGCGCGAAAAGCTTTCTCAGAAATTTTCGGACCAAAAGTGACCATATCGGCGTCACCTTTCTTTATCCACCAAAACTATGTTTATTTCGCTCAAATGTGTCCCAAACATGTTTATATGGTTTATAGGTCATAATGGGCGCTTTGTGCACGAAAAGCTTTCCGTGAAATTTTCGGACCAAAACATACCATGTCGGCGTCACCTTTCTTTACCCGCAAAGAGTGTGTTGTTTTCGCTCAAATGTGTCCCAAACATGTTTATATGGTTTATGGGTCATAATGGGAGCTTTGTGCGCGAAAAGCTTTCCGTGAAATTTTTGGACCAAAATTGACCATATCGGCGTCACCTAGCTTTATCCACCAAAACTGTGTTGTTTTCGCTCAAATGTGTCACAAACATGTTTATATGGTTTATAGGTCATAATGGGCGCTTTGTGCGCGAAAAGCTTTCCGTGAAATTTTCGGATCAAAAGTGACCATATCGGCGTCACCTTTGTTTATCCACAAAAACTGTGTTGTTTTTGCTCAAATGTGTCCAAAACATGTTTATATGGTTTATGGGTCATAATGGGAGCTTTGTGTGCGAAAAGCTTTCCGTGAAATTTTCGGACCAAAATTGACCATATCGGCGTAACCTTTCTATATCCACCAAAACTTTGTTGTTTTCGCTCAAATGTGTCACAAACATGTTTATATGGTTTATAGGTCATAATGGGCGCTTTGTGCGCGAAAAGCTTTCCGTGAAATTTTCGCACCAATAGTGACCATATCGGCGTCACCTTTCTTTATCCACAAAAACTGTGTTGTTTTCGCTCAAATGTTTCCCAAACATGTTTATATGGTGTATAGGTCATAATGGGAGCTTTGTGCGCTAAAAGCTTTCCGTGAAATTTTCGGACCAAAAGTGACCATATCGGCGTCACATTTGTTTATCCATAAAAACTGTGTTGTTTTCGCTCAAATGTGTCCCAAACATGTTTATATGGTTTATAGGTCATAATGAGAGCTTTGTGCGCGAAAAGCTTTCCGTGAAATTTTCGGACCAAAAGTGACCATATCGGCGTCACCTTTGTTTATCCACCAAAACTATGTTTTTTTTGCTCAAATGTGTCGCAAACATGTTTATATGGTTTATTGGTCATAATGGGAGCTTTGTGCGCGAAAAGCTTTCCGTGAAATTTTCGCACCAATAGTGACCATATCGGCGTCACCTTTCTTTATCCACAAAAACTGTGTTGTTTTCGCTCAAATGTTTCCCAAACATGTTTATATGGTGTATAGGTCATAATGGGAGCTTTGTGCGCTAAAAGCTTTCCGTGAAATTTTCGGACCAAAAGTGACCATATCGGCGTCACATTTGTTTATCCATAAAAACTGTGTTGTTTTCGCTCAAATGTGTCCCAAACATGTTTATATGGTTTATAGGTCATAATGAGAGCTTTGTGCGCGAAAAGCTTTCCGTGAAATTTTCGGACCAAAAGTGACCATATCGGCGTCACCTTTGTTTATCCACCAAAACTATGTTTTTTTTGCTCAAATGTGTCGCAAACATGTTTATATGGTTTATGGGTGATAATGGGAGCTTTGTGCGCGAAAAGCTTTCCGTAAAATTTTCGGACCAAAAGTGACCATATCGGTGTCACCTTTCTTTATCCACCAAAACTATGTTGTTTTCGCTCAAATGTGTCCCAAACATGTTTATATGGTTTATGGGTGATAATGGCAGGTTTGTGCGCGAAAAGCTTTCTCAGAAATTTTCGGACCAAAAGTGACCATATCGGCGTCACCTTTCTTTATCCACCAAAACTGTGTTTATTTCGCTCAAATGTGTCCCAAACATGTTTATATTGTTTATAGGTCATATCGGCCGACTTTTAGTTATTTTTACAGCACTTCTTCTATTCTATTCTTTGAGGAGACACTTTAGAGATTTGAGCGATGTCTTCCATGAGGAACTAAACTCATCTATTCTGCCTGCAATTTGAAGCTTTATTTGGATTGATTGTGAGTTTCTAATTCTCGTTCCTTGTTTCCTATATTTAAATGTTTCAACTTCTTTGTGCTTAATTGATTATTGATTTGTTCTATCTTGTCTGGCCAACTTGTTAGATCAATTCAATTGCTATGGTTTTGTAGATTCCTGGTTGTGAACCTTAACCTAAGTGGCAAACTTGTTCCTTTAGGGCTGGTTGAACTAATTGAATGAGTAGGAAGTTGAATGTGTTGTTAAATCCCTCTTTAGGGACTGCAAATACCTTGGCTAATCTCTGAACTTAAAGCTATCAATTGGGTTAAATCCTTCTTTAGGGACTGTTCGATTGATAAGGGTTGCAAGGACTGGTTGGACTAGTAACTATATTAGGTCGGGACAAGGGCATTCATAGGAAACCTTAATAGGACGAGAAGAAGTTACAAGGATCGCTTCAATCAAATAAAGTGGAAAATTGTAGGTAGAATTGCTTCTCCTAATTGTCTGAATTAAAATCATTTACTTTTGTTTCCTTCAATCCGCTTTGATAAAAGGCGGAACTTTCACACTCAAAACCCCTTTTTTTTGGTTACTTGATTGGCATCTAAATCACACTTGAATAGCGAATTTCCCTGTGGGATCGACCTCTTTCTTATTACTATACTAGTTATAGGTTTGAGTTTTCTTTGACGGATCAACGATAGGTTACCCCTCCGTCACTTTCCGTGAAATTTTCGGATCAAAATTGACCATATCGGCGTCACCTTTCTTTATCCAACAAAACTGTGTTGTTTTCGCTCAAATGTGTCACAAACATGTTTATATGGTTTATAGGTCATAATGGGCGCTTTGTGCGCAAAAAGCTTTCCGTGAAATTTTCAGATCAAAAGTGACCATATCGGCGTCACCTTTGTTTATCCACAAAAACCGTGTTGTTTTTGCTCAAATGTATCCCAAACATGTTTATATGGTTTATTGGTCATAATGTGAGCTTTGTGCGCGAAAAGCTTTCCGTGAAATTTTCGCACCAATAGTGACCATATCGGCATCACCTTTCTTTATCCACAAAAACTGTGTTGTTTTCGCTCAAATGTTTCCCAAACATGTTTATATGGTGTATAGGTCATAATGGGAGCTTTGTGCGCTAAAAGCTTTCCGTGAAATTTTCGGACCAAAAGTGACCATATCGGCGTCACCTTTCTTTATCCACCAAAACTTTGTTTTTTTCGCTCAAATGTGTCCCAAACATGTTTATATGGTTTATAGGTCATAATGTGAGCTTTGTGCACGAAAATCATTCCATAAAATTTTCGGACCAAAAGTGACCATATCGGCGTCACATTTGTTTATCCATAAAAACTGTGGTGTTTTCGCTCAAATGTGTTCCAAACATGTTTATATGGTTTATAGGTCATAATGAGAGCTTTGTGCGCGAAAAGCTTTCCGTGAAATTTTCGGACCAAAAGTGACCATATCGGCGTCACCTTTGTTTATCCACCAAAACTATGTTGTTTTTGCTCAAATGTGTCGCAAACATGTTTATATGGTTTATCGGTCATAATGGGAGCTTTGTGCGCGAAAAGCGTTCCGTGAAATTTTCGGACCAAAAGTGACCATATCGGCGTCACCTTTCTTTATCCACCAAAACTGTGTTGTTTTCGCTCAAATGTGTCCCAAACATGTTTATATGGTTTATAGGCCATAATGGGAGCTTTGTGCGCGAAAAGTTTTCCGTGAAATTTTCAGACCAAAAAAAGTGACCATATCGGCGTCACCTTGCTTTATCCACAAAAATTGTGTTTTTTCGCACAAATGTGTCCCAAACATGTTTATATGGTGTATAGGTCATAATGGGAGCTTTGTACGCGAAAAGCGTTCCGTGAAATTTTCGGACCAAAAGTGACCATATCGGCGTCACCTTTCTTTATCCACCAAAACAGCGTTGTTTTCGCTCAAATGTGTCCCAAACATGTTTATATGGTTTATGGGTCATAATGGGAGCTTTGTGTGCGAAAAGCTTACCGTAAAATTTTTGGACCAAAAGTGACCATATCGGCGTCACCTTTATTTATCCACAAAAACTGTGTTGTTTTCGCTCAAATGTGTCCCAAACATGTTTATATGGTTTATAGGTCATAATGAGAGCTTTGTGCGCGAAAAGTTTTCATTGAAATTTTCGGACCAAAAAAGACCATATCGGCGTCACCTTTGTTTATCCACCAAAACTGTGTTGTTTTTGCTCAAATGTGTCCCAAACATGTTTATATGGTTTATCGGTCATAATGGGAGCTTTGTGCGCGAAAATCTTTCCGTGAAATTTTCGGACCAAAAGTGACCATATCGGCGTCACCTTTCTTTATCCACAAAAACTGTGTCATTTTCGCTCAAATGTGTCCCTAACATGTTTATATGGTTTATAGGTCATAATGGGAGGTTTGTGCGCGAAAAGCTTTCCGTGAAATTTTCGGACCAAAAGTGACCATATCGGCGTCACCTTTCTTTTTTCCACCAAAACTGTGTTGTTTTAGCTCAAATGTGTCCTAAACATGTTTATATAGTTTATCGGTCATAATGGGAGCTTTGTGCACGAAAAGCTTTCCGTGAAATTTTCGGACCAAAAGTTACCATATCGGCGTAACCTTTGTTTATCTACCAAAACAGTGTTGTTTCCGCTCAAATGTGTCCCAAACATGTTTATATGGTTTATTGGTCATAATGGGAGCTTTGTGCGCGAAAAGCTTTCCGTGAAATTTTCGGACCAAAAGTGACCATATCGGCGTCACCTTTCTTTATCCACAAAACCATGTTGTTTTCGCTCAAATGCGTCCCTAACATGTTTATATGGCTTATAGGTCAATATGGGAGCTTTGTGCGCGAAAAGCTTTCCGTGAAATTTTCGGACCAAAAGTGACCATATCGGCGTCACCTTTCTTTATCCACAAAACCGTGTTGTTTTCGCTCAAATGCGTCCCTAACATGTTTATATGGCTTATAGGTCAATATGGGAGCTTTGTGCGCTAAAAACTTTCCGTGAAATTTTCGGACCAAAAGTGACCATATTGGTGTCACCTTTCTTTATCCACCAAAACTATGTTGTTTTCGCTCAAATGTGTCCCAAACATGTTTATATGGTTTATGGGTGATAATGGGAGCTTTGTGCGCGAAAAGCTTTCTCAGAAATTTTCGGACCAAAAGTGACCATATCGGCGTCACCTTTCTTTATCCACCAAAACTATGTTTATTTCGCTCAAATGTGTCCCAAACATGTTTATATGGTTTATAGGTCATAATGGGCGCTTTGTGCGCGAAAAGCTTTCCGTGAAATTTTCGGACCAAAACATACCATGTCGGCGTCACCTTTCTTTACCCGCAAAGAGTGTGTTGTTTTCGCTCAAATGTGTCCCAAACATGTTTATATGGTTTATGGGTAATAATGGGAGCTTTGTGCGCTAAAAGCTTTCCGTGAAATTTTCGGACCAAAAGTGACCATATCGGCGTCACCTTTCTTTATCCACAAAACCGTGTTGTTTTCGCTCAAATGCGTCCCTAACATGTTTATATGGCTTATGGGTCAATATGGGAGCTTTGTGCACGAAAAGCTTTCCGTGAAATTTTCGGACCAAAAGTGACCATATCGGCGTCACATTTCTTTATCCACCAAAACTATGTTGTTTTCGCTCAAATGTGTCCCAAACATGTTTATATGGTTTATGGGTGATAATGGGAGCTTTGTGCGCGAAAAGCTTTCTCAGAAATTTTCGGACCAAAAGTGACCATATCGGCGTCACCTTTCTTTATCCACCAAAACTATGTTTATTTCGCTCAAATGTGTCCCAAACATGTTTATATGGTTTATAGGTCATAATGGGCGCTTTGTGCACGAAAAGCTTTCCGTGAAATTTTCGGACCAAAACATACCATGTCGGCGTCACCTTTCTTTACCCGCAAAGAGTGTGTTGTTTTCGCTCAAATGTGTCCCAAACATGTTTATATGGTTTATGGGTCATAATGGGAGCTTTGTGCGCGAAAAGCTTTCCGTGAAATTTTTGGACCAAAATTGACCATATCGGCGTCACCTAGCTTTATCCACCAAAACTGTGTTGTTTTCGCTCAAATGTGTCACAAACATGTTTATATGGTTTATAGGTCATAATGGGCGCTTTGTGCGCGAAAAGCTTTCCGTGAAATTTTCGGATCAAAAGTGACCATATCGGCGTCACCTTTGTTTATCCACAAAAACTGTGTTGTTTTTGCTCAAATGTGTCCAAAACATGTTTATATGGTTTATGGGTCATAATGGGAGCTTTGTGTGCGAAAAGCTTTCCGTGAAATTTTCGGACCAAAATTGACCATATCGGCGTAACCTTTCTATATCCACCAAAACTTTGTTGTTTTCGCTCAAATGTGTCACAAACATGTTTATATGGTTTATAGGTCATAATGGGCGCTTTGTGCGCGAAAAGCTTTCCGTGAAATTTTCGGATCAAAAGTGACCATATCGGCGTCACCTTTGTTTATCCACAAAAACTGTGTTGTTTTTGCTCAAATGTGTCCCAAACATGTTTATATGGTTTATTGGTCATAATGGGAGCTTTGTGCGCGAAAAGCTTTCCGTGAAATTTTCGCACCAATAGTGACCATATCGGCGTCACCTTTCTTTATCCACAAAAACTGTGTTGTTTTCGCTCAAATGTTTCCCAAACATGTTTATATGGTGTATAGGTCATAATGGGAGCTTTGTGCGCTAAAAGCTTTCCGTGAAATTTTCGGACCAAAAGTGACCATATCGGCGTCACATTTGTTTATCCATAAAAACTGTGTTGTTTTCGCTCAAATGTGTCCCAAACATGTTTATATGGTTTATAGGTCATAATGAGAGCTTTGTGCGCGAAAAGCTTTCCGTGAAATTTTCGGACCAAAAGTGACCATATCGGCGTCACCTTTGTTTATCCACCAAAACTATGTTTTTTTTGCTCAAATGTGTCGCAAACATGTTTATATGGTTTATGGGTGATAATGGGAGCTTTGTGCGCGAAAAGCTTTCCGTAAAATTTTCGGACCAAAAGTGACCATATCGGTGTCACCTTTCTTTATCCACCAAAACTATGTTGTTTTCGCTCAAATGTGTCCCAAACATGTTTATATGGTTTATGGGTGATAATGGCAGGTTTGTGCGCGAAAAGCTTTCTCAGAAATTTTCGGACCAAAAGTGACCATATCGGCGTCACCTTTCTTTATCCACCAAAACTGTGTTTATTTCGCTCAAATGTGTCCCAAACATGTTTATATTGTTTATAGGTCATATCGGCCGACTTTTAGTTATTTTTACAGCACTTCTTCTATTCTATTCTTTGAGGAGACACTTTAGAGATTTGAGCGATGTCTTCCATGAGGAACTAAACTCATCTATTCTGCCTGCAATTTGAAGCTTTATTTGGATTGATTGTGAGTTTCTAATTCTCGTTCCTTGTTTCCTATATTTAAATGTTTCAACTTCTTTGTGCTTAATTGATTATTGATTTGTTCTATCTTGTCTGGCCAACTTGTTAGATCAATTCAATTGCTATGGTTTTGTAGATTCCTGGTTGTGAACCTTAACCTAAGTGGCAAACTTGTTCCTTTAGGGCTGGTTGAACTAATTGAATGAGTAGGAAGTTGAATGTGTTGTTAAATCCCTCTTTAGGGACTGCAAATACCTTGGCTAATCTCTGAACTTAAAGCTATCAATTGGGTTAAATCCTTCTTTAGGGACTGTTCGATTGATAAGGGTTGCTAGGACTGGTTGGACTAGTAACTATATTAGGTCGGGACAAGGGCATTCATAGGAAACCTTAATAGGACGAGAAGAAGTTACAAGGATCGCTTCAATCAAATAAAGTGGAAAATTGTAGGTAGAATTGCTTCTCCTAATTGTCTGAATTAAAATCATTTACATTTGTTTGCTTCAATCCGCTTTGATAAAAGGCGGAACTTTCACACTCAAAACCCCTTTTTTTTGGTTACTTGATTGGCATCTAAATCACACTTGAATAGCGAATTTCCCTGTGGGATCGACCTCTTTCTTATTACTATACTAGTTATAGGTTTGAGTTTTCTTTGACGGATCAACGATAGGTTACCCCTCCGTCACTTTCCGTGAAATTTTCGGATCAAAATTGACCATATCGGCGTCACCTTTCTTTATCCAACAAAACTGTGTTGTTTTCGCTCAAATGTGTCACAAACATGTTTATATGGTTTATAGGTCATAATGGGCGCTTTGTGCGCAAAAAGCTTTCCGTGAAATTTTCAGATCAAAAGTGACCATATCGGCGTCACCTTTGTTTATCCACAAAAACCGTGTTGTTTTTGCTCAAATGTATCCCAAACATGTTTATATGGTTTATTGGTCATAATGTGAGCTTTGTGCGCGAAAAGCTTTCCGTGAAATTTTCGCACCAATAGTGACCATATCGGCATCACCTTTCTTTATCCACAAAAACTGTGTTGTTTTCGCTCAAATGTTTCCCAAACATGTTTATATGGTGTATAGGTCATAATGGGAGCTTTGTGCGCTAAAAGCTTTCCGTGAAATTTTCGGACCAAAAGTGACCATATCGGCGTCACCTTTCTTTATCCACCAAAACTTTGTTTTTTTCGCTCAAATGTGTCCCAAACATGTTTATATGGTTTATAGGTCATAATGTGAGCTTTGTGCACGAAAATCATTCCATAAAATTTTCGGACCAAAAGTGACCATATCGGCGTCACATTTGTTTATCCATAAAAACTGTGGTGTTTTCGCTCAAATGTGTTCCAAACATGTTTATATGGTTTATAGGTCATAATGAGAGCTTTGTGCGCGAAAAGCTTTCCGTGAAATTTTCGGACCAAAAGTGACCATATCGGCGTCACCTTTGTTTATCCACCAAAACTATGTTGTTTTTGCTCAAATGTGTCGCAAACATGTTTATATGGTTTATCGGTCATAATGGGAGCTTTGTGCGCGAAAAGCGTTCCGTGAAATTTTCGGACCAAAAGTGACCATATCGGCGTCACCTTTCTTTATCCACCAAAACTGTGTTGTTTTCGCTCAAATGTGTCCCAAACATGTTTATATGGTTTATAGGCCATAATGGGAGCTTTGTGCGCGAAAAGTTTTCCGTGAAATTTTCAGACCAAAAAAAGTGACCATATCGGCGTCACCTTGCTTTATCCACAAAAATTGTGTTTTTTCGCACAAATGTGTCCCAAACATGTTTATATGGTGTATAGGTCATAATGGGAGCTTTGTACGCGAAAAGCGTTCCGTGAAATTTTCGGACCAAAAGTGACCATATCGGCGTCACCTTTCTTTATCCACCAAAACAGCGTTGTTTTCGCTCAAATGTGTCCCAAACATGTTTATATGGTTTATGGGTCATAATGGGAGCTTTGTGTGCGAAAAGCTTACCGTAAAATTTTTGGACCAAAAGTGACCATATCGGCGTCACCTTTATTTATCCACAAAAACTGTGTTGTTTTCGCTCAAATGTGTCCCAAACATGTTTATATGGTTTATAGGTCATAATGAGAGCTTTGTGCGCGAAAAGTTTTCATTGAAATTTTCGGACCAAAAAAGACCATATCGGCGTCACCTTTGTTTATCCACCAAAACTGTGTTGTTTTTGCTCAAATGTGTCCCAAACATGTTTATATGGTTTATCGGTCATAATGGGAGCTTTGTGCGCGAAAATCTTTCCGTGAAATTTTCGGACCAAAAGTGACCATATCGGCGTCACCTTTCTTTATCCACAAAAACTGTGTCATTTTCGCTCAAATGTGTCCCTAACATGTTTATATGGTTTATAGGTCATAATGGGAGGTTTGTGCGCGAAAAGCTTTCCGTGAAATTTTCGGACCAAAAGTGACCATATCGGCGTCACCTTTCTTTTTTCCACCAAAACTGTGTTGTTTTAGCTCAAATGTGTCCTAAACATGTTTATATAGTTTATCGGTCATAATGGGAGCTTTGTGCACGAAAAGCTTTCCGTGAAATTTTCGGACCAAAAGTTACCATATCGGCGTAACCTTTGTTTATCTACCAAAACAGTGTTGTTTCCGCTCAAATGTGTCCCAAACATGTTTATATGGTTTATTGGTCATAATGGGAGCTTTGTGCGCGAAAAGCTTTCCGTGAAATTTTCGGACCAAAAGTGACCATATCGGCGTCACCTTTCTTTATCCACAAAACCGTGTTGTTTTCGCTCAAATGCGTCCCTAACATGTTTATATGGCTTATAGGTCAATATGGGAGCTTTGTGCGCTAAAAACTTTCCGTGAAATTTTCGGACCAAAAGTGACCATATTGGTGTCACCTTTCTTTATCCACCAAAACTATGTTGTTTTCGCTCAAATGTGTCCCAAACATGTTTATATGGTTTATGGGTGATAATGGGAGCTTTGTGCGCGAAAAGCTTTCTCAGAAATTTTCGGACCAAAAGTGACCATATCGGCGTCACCTTTCTTTATCCACCAAAACTATGTTTATTTCGCTCAAATGTGTCCCAAACATGTTTATATGGTTTATAGGTCATAATGGGCGCTTTGTGCGCGAAAAGCTTTCCGTGAAATTTTCGGACCAAAACATACCATGTCGGCGTCACCTTTCTTTACCCGCAAAGAGTGTGTTGTTTTCGCTCAAATGTGTCCCAAACATGTTTATATGGTTTATGGGTAATAATGGGAGCTTTGTGCGCGAAAAGCTTTCCGTGAAATTTTCGGACCAAAATTGACCATATCGGCGTCACCTAGCTTTATCCACCAAAACTGTGTTGTTTTCGCTCAAATGTGTCACAAACATGTTTATATGGTTTATAGGTCATAATGGGCGCTTTGTGCGCGAAAAGCTTTCCGTGAAATTTTCGGATCAAAAGTGACCATATCGGCGTCACCTTTGTTTATCCACAAAAACTGTGTTGTTTTTGCTCAAATGTGTCCAAAACATGTTTATATGGTTTATGGGTCATAATGGGAGCTTTGTGTGCGAAAAGCTTTCCGTGAAATTTTCGGACCAAAATTGACCATATCGGCGTAACCTTTCTATATCCACCAAAACTTTGTTGTTTTCGCTCAAATGTGTCACAAACATGTTTATATGGTTTATAGGTCATAATGGGCGCTTTGTGCGCGAAAAGCTTTCCGTGAAATTTTCGGATCAAAAGTGACCATATCGGCGTCACCTTTGTTTATCCACAAAAACTGTGTTGTTTTTGCTCAAATGTGTCCCAAACATGTTTATATGGTTTATTGGTCATAATGGGATCTTTGTGCGCGAAAAGCTTTCCGTGAAATTTTCGCACCAATAGTGACCATATCGGCGTCACCTTTCTTTATCCACAAAAACTGTGTTGTTTTCGCTCAAATGTTTCCCAAACATGTTTATATGGTGTATAGGTCATAATGGGAGCTTTGTGCGCTAAAAGCTTTCCGTGAAATTTTCGGACCAAAAGTGACCATATCGGCATCACATTTGTTTATCCATAAAAACTGTGTTGTTTTCGCTCAAATGTGTCCCAAACATGTTTATATGGTTTATAGGTCATAATGAGAGCTTTGTGCGCGAAAAGCTTTCCGTGAAATTTTCGGACCAAAAGTGACCATATCGGCGTCACCTTTGTTTATCCACCAAAACTATGTTTTTTTTGCTCAAATGTGTCGCAAACATGTTTATATGGTTTATCGGTCATAATGGGAGCTTTGTGCGCGAAAAGCTTTCCGTGAAATTTTCGGACCAAAAGTGACCATATCGGCGTCACCTTTCTTTATCCACAAAAACTGTGGTTTTTTCGCTCAAATGTGTCCCAAACATGTATATATGGTGTATAGGTCATAATGGGAGCTTTGTGCGCGAAAAGCTTTCCGTGAAATTTTCGGACCAAAAGTGACCATATCGGTGTCACCTTTTTTTATCCACCAAAACTATGTTGTTTTCGCTCAAATGTGTCCCAAACATGTTTATATGGTTTATGGGTGATAATGGGAGCTTTGTGCGCGAAAAGCTTTCTGCGAAATTTTCGGACCAAAAGTGACCATATCGGCGTCACCTTTCTTTATCCACCAAAACTGTGTTTATTTAGCTCAAATGTGTCCCAAACATGTTTATATGGTTTATAGGTCATAATGGGAGCTTTGTGCGCGAAAAGCTTTCCGTAAAATTTTCGGACCAAAAGTGACCATATCGGTGTCACCTTTCTTTATCCACCAAAACTATGTTGTTTTCGCTCAAATGTGTCCCAAACATGTTTATATGGTTTATGGGTGATAATGGCAGGTTTGTGCGCGAAAAGCTTTCTCAGAAATTTTCGGACCAAAAGTGACCATATCGGCGTCACCTTTCTTTATCCACCAAAACTGTGTTTATTTCGCTCAAATGTTTCCCAAACATGTTTATATTGTTTATAGGTCATAATGGGCGCTTTGTGCATGAAAAGCTTTCAGTGAAATTTTCGGACCAAAAGATACCATGTCGGCGTCACCTTTCTTTACCCACAAAGAGTGTGTTGTTTTCGCTCAAATGTGTCACAAACATGTTTATATGGTTTATGGGTCATAATGGGAGCTTTGTGCGCGAAAAGCTTTCTGATAGCATGCATTTAGGTAAGTATAATAGGTTGCATTTAGCTTAGTTAAGATGCATTTCCTGCATGATTTAATTACGATTTGCATATTAGTTCTCTATGTTAGTGGAGTCGGAATCTACACACTTTTATTGATTATTTCAGGTAATCGTGGATCTAATGATGAGACAGGAGTTGTTAACGCATTAGATGAGAATGTCTAGTTGATCGGAGAAGCTTACATGAAGATCTCAAGAGGTCCTGAGAAGAAGAAGCGGACCTAAACGAAGAACAAGTTTGCAGAAGTTGTCGTCAGACATGCTGAACTTGTTTTGAACTTTCTGGAGGCCTCGGTTGTCCGATTGACTATTATGACCATGCGTTGGAAAGCTCTTTCAGAGAACTACAGCTTTCCTGTTGATAAAAAGAGCAAATTCGGGATATATTTTCCGTGAAAAGCCCCTGGCTGCGGCCGCAGCATGTATGCCGCGGGCGCCGCCAATCAATTTGCAGCGGGGTACGAAGAAACAGTGTGCTGCGGCCGCAGCAACTATGCTGCGCCCGCAGCAGTGGTCATCAGCGATACGCGTCGTTTTGATTAAAAACCCTAGATGTTCTTATTTTGTTTGATGGCCGACTTGGGTGTTTTAAAAGGCCGACTTTTAGTTATTTTTACAGCACTTCTTCTATTCTATTCTTTGAGGAGACACTTTAGAGATTTGAGCGATGTCTTCCATGAGGAACTAAACTCATCTATTCTGCCTGCAATTTGAAGCTTTATTTGGATTGATTGTGAGTTTCTAATTCTCGTTCCTTGTTTCCTATATTTGAATGTTTCAACTTCTTTGTGCTTAATTGATTATTGATTTGTTCTATCTTGTCTGGCCAACTTGTTAGATCAATTCAATTGCTATGGTTTTGTAGATTCCTGGTTGTGAACCTTAACCTAAGTGGCAAACTTGTTCCTTTAGGGCTGGTTGAACTAATTGAATGAGTAGGAAGTTGAATGTGTTGTTAAATCCCTCTTTAGGGACTGCAAATACCTTGGCTAATCTCTGAACTTAAAGCTATCAATTGGGTTAAATCCTTCTTTAGGGACTGTTCGATTGATAAGGGTTGCTAGGACTGGTTGGACTAGTAACTATATTAGGTCGGGACATGGGCATTCATAGGAAACCTTAATAGGACGAGAAGAAGTTACAAGGATCGCTTCAATCAAATAAAGTGGAAAATTGTAGGTAGAATTGCTTCTCCTAATTGTCTGAATTAAAATCATTTACTTTTGTTTCCTTCAATCCGCTTTGATAAAAGGCGGAACTTTCACACTCAAAACCCCTTTTTTTTGGTTACTTGATTGGCATCTAAATCACACTTGAATAGCGAATTTCCCTGTGGGATCGACCTCTTTCTTATTACTATACTAGTTATAGGTTTGAGTTTTCTTTGACGGATCAACGATAGGTTACCCCTCCGTCACTTTCCGTGAAATTTTCGGATCAAAATTGACCATATCGGCGTCACCTTTCTTTATCCAACAAAACTGTGTTGTTTTCGCTCAAATGTGTCACAAACATGTTTATATGGTTTATAGGTCATAATGGGCGCTTTGTGCGCAAAAAGCTTTCCGTGAAATTTTCAGATCAAAAGTGACCATATCGGCGTCACCTTTGTTTATCCACAAAAACCGTGTTGTTTTTGCTCAAATGTATCCCAAACATGTTTATATGGTTTATTGGTCATAATGTGAGCTTTGTGCGCGAAAAGCTTTCCGTGAAATTTTCGCACCAATAGTGACCATATCGGCATCACCTTTCTTTATCCACAAAAACTGTGTTGTTTTCGCTCAAATGTTTCCCAAACATGTTTATATGTGTATAGGTCATAATGGGAGCTTTGTGCGCTAAAAGCTTTCCGTGAAATTTTCGGACCAAAAGTGACCATATCGGCGTCACCTTTCTTTATCCACCAAAACTCTGTTTTTTTCGCTCAAATGTGTCACAAACATGTTTATATGGTTTATAGGTCATAATGTGAGCTTTGTGCACGAAAATCATTCCATAAAATTTTCGGACCAAAAGTGACCATATCGGCGTCACATTTGTTTATCCATAAAAACTGTGGTGTTTTCGCTCAAATGTGTTCCAAACATGTTTATATGGTTTATAGGTCATAATGAGAGCTTTGTGCGCGAAAAGCTTTCCGTGAAATTTTCGGACCAAAAGTGACCATATCGGCGTCACCTTTGTTTATCCACCAAAACTATGTTGTTTTTGCTCAAATGTGTCGCAAACATGTTTATATGGTTTATCGGTCATAATGGGAGCTTTGTGCGCGAAAAGCGTTCCGTGAAATTTTCGGACCAAAAGTGACCATATCGGCGTCACCTTTCTTTATCCACCAAAACTGTGTTGTTTTCGCTCAAATGTGTCCCAAACATGTTTATATGGTTTATAGGCCATAATGGGAGCTTTGTGCGCGAAAAGTTTTCCGTGAAATTTTCAGACCAAAAAAAGTGACCATATCGGCGTCACCTTGCTTTATCCACAAAAATTGTGTTTTTTCGCACAAATGTGTCCCAAACATTTTATATGGTTTATAGGACGTAATGGGAGCTTTGTGCGCGAAATGCTTTCCGTGAAATTTTCGAACCAAAAGTTACCATATCGGTGTCACCTTTCTTTTATCCAAAAACTGTGTTGTTTTCGCTCAAATGCGTCCCAAACATGTTTATATGGTTTATGGGTCATAATGGGAGCTTTGTGCGCGAAAAGCTTTCCGTAAAATTTTCGGACCAAAAGTGACCATATCGGCGTCACATTTCTTTATCCAAAAAAATTGTGTTGTTTTCGCTCAAATGTGTCCCAAACATGTTTATATGGTGTATAGGTCATAATGGGAGCTTTGTGCGCGAAAAGCTTTCCGTGAAATTTTCGGACCAAAAGTGACCATATCGACGTCACCTTTCTTTATCCACAAAAACTGTGTTGTTTTTGCTCAAATGCGTCCCAAACATGTTTATATGGTTTATAGGACATAATGGGAGCTTTGTGCGCGAAATGCTTTCCGTGAAATTTTCTAACCAAAAGTTACCATATCGGCGTCACCTTTCTTTTATCCAAAAACTGTGTTGTTTTCGCTCAAATGCGTCCCAAACATGTTTATATGGTTTATGGGTCATAATGGGAGCTTTGTGCGCGAAAAACTTTCCGTAAAATATTCGGACCAAAAGTGACCATATCGGCGTCACATTTCTTTATCCAAAAAAATTGTGTTGTGTTCGCTCAAATGTGTCCCAAACATGTTTATATGGTGTATAGGTCATAATGGGAGCTTTGTGCGCGAAAAGATTTCCGTGAAATTTTCGAACCAAAAGTGACCATATCGACGTCACCTTTCTTTATCCACAAAAACTGTGTTGTTTTCGCTCAAATTCGTCCCAAACATGTTTATATGGTTTATAGGTCATAATGGGAGCTTTGTGCGCGAAAAGCTCTCCGTGAAATTTTCGGAACAAAAGTGACCATATCGGCGTCACCTTTCTTTATCCACCAAAACTGTATTTTTTTCGCTCAAATGTGTCCCAAACATGTTTATATGGTTTATAGGTCATAATGGGAGCTTTGTGTGCGAAAAGCTTTCCGTAAAATTTTCGGACCAAAAGTGACCATATCGGCATCACCTTTGTTTATCCACAAAAACTGTGTTGTTTTCGTTCAAATGTGTCCCAAACATGTTTATATGGTTTATAGGTCATAATGAGATCTTTGTGCGCGAAAAGTTTTTCGTGAAATTTTCGGACCATAAGTGGCCATATCGGTGTCACCTTTCTTTATCCACTAAAACTGTGTTGTTTTCGCTCAAATGTGTCCCAAACATGTTTATATGGTTTATAGCTCATAATGGGAGCTTTGTGCGCGAAATGCTTTCCGTGAAATTTTCGAAACAAAAGTTACCATATCGGCGTCACCTTTCTTTTATCCAAAAAACTGTGTTGTTTTCGCTCAAATGTGTCCCAAACATGTTTATATGGTTTATAGCTCATAATGGGAGCTTTGTGCGCGAAATGCTTTCCGTGAAATTTTCGAAACAAAAGTTACCATATCGGCGTCACCTTTCTTTTATCCAAAAAACTGTGTTGTTTTCGCTCAAATGTGTCCCAAACATGTTTATATGGTTTATGGGTCATAATGGGAGCTTTGTGCACGAAAAGCTTTCCATGAAATTTTCGGACCAAAAGTGACCATATCGGCGTCACATTTCTTTATCCACAAAAACTGTGTTGTTTTCGCTCAAATGTGTCCCAAACATGTTTATATGGTGTATAGGTCATAATGGGAGCTTTGTACGCGAAAAGCGTTCCGTGAAATTTTCGGACCAAAAGTGACCATATCGGCGTCACCTTTCTTTATCCACCAAAACAGCGTTGTTTTCGCTCAAATGTGTCCCAAACATGTTTATATGGTTTATGGGTCATAATGGGAGCTTTGTGTGCGAAAAGCTTACCGTAAAATTTTTGGACCAAAAGTGACCATATCGGCGTCACCTTTGTTTATCCACAAAAGCTGTGTTGTTTTCGCTCAAATGTGTCCCAAACATGTTTATATGGTTTATCGGTCATAATGGGAGCTTTGTGCGCGAAAATCTTTCCGTGAAATTTTCGGACCAAAAGTGACCATATCGGCGTCACCTTTCTTTATCCACAAAAACTGTGTCATTTTCGCTCAAATGTGTCCCTAACATGTTTATATGGTTTATAGGTCATAATGGGAGGTTTGTGCGCGAAAAGCTTTCCGTGAAATTTTCGGACCAAAAGTGACCATATCGGCGTCACCTTTCTTTTTTCCACCAAAACTGTGTTGTTTTAGCTCAAATGTGTCCTAAACATGTTTATATAGTTTATCGGTCATAATGGGAGCTTTGTGCACGAAAAGCTTTTCGTGAAATTTTCGGACCAAAAGTTACCATATCGGCGTAACCTTTGTTTATCTACCAAAACTGTGTTGTTTCCGCTCAAATGTGTCCCAAACATGTTTATATGGTTTATTGGTCATAATGGGAGCTTTGTGCGCGAAAAGCTTTCCGTGAAATTTTCGGACCAAAAGTGACCATATCGGCGTCACCATTCTTTATCCACCAAAACTGTATTGTTTTCACTCAAATGTGTCCCAAACATGTTTATATGGTTTATGGGTCATAATGGGAGCATTGTGCGCAAAAAGATTTCCGTGAAATTTTCGGACCAAAAGTGACCATATCGGTGTCACCTTTCTTTATCCACAAAAATTGTATTGTTTTCGCTCAAATGTGTCCAAAACATGTTTATATTGTTTATAGGTCATAATGGGAGCTTTGTGCGCGAAAAGCTTTCCGTGAAATTTTCGGACCAAAAGTAACCATATCGGCGTCACCTTTTTTTATCCACCAAAACTGTGTTGTTTTTGCTCAAATCGGTTCCAAACATGTTTATATGGTGTATAGGTCATAATGGGAGCTTTGTGCGCGAAAACCTTTTTGTGAAATTTTCGGACCAAAAGTGACCATATCGGCGTCACCTTTCTTTATCCACAAAAAGTGTGTTGTTTTCACTCAAATGCGTCCCAAACATGTTTATATGGTTAATAGGTCATAATGGGAGCTTTGTGCGCGAAAAGTTTTTCGTGAAATTTTCGGACCAAAAGTGACCATATTGGCGTCACCTTTCTTTATCCACAAAAACTGTATTGTTTTCGCTCAAATGTGTCCCAAACTTGTTTATATGGTGTATAGGTCATAATGGAAGCTTTGTGCGCGAAAAGCTTTCCGTGAGATTTTCGGACCAAATGTTACCATATCGGCGTCACCATTCTTTATCCACAAAAACTGTGTTGTTTTCGCTCAAATGTGTCCCAAACATGTTTATATGGTTTATAGGTCATAATGGGAGCTTTGTGCGCGAAAAGCTTTCCGTGAAATTTTCGGACCAAAAGTGACCATATCGGCGTCACATTTCTTTATCCACAAAAACTGTGTCGTTTTCGCTCAAATGCGTCCCAAACATGTTTATATGGTTTATAGGTCATAATGGGAGCTTTGTGCACGAAAAGCTTTCCGTGAAATTTTCGGACCAAAAGTGACCATATCGGCGTCACCTTTCTTTATCCATAAAAAACTGTATTGTTTTCGCTCAAATGTGTCCCAAACATGTTTATATGGTGTTTAGGTCATAATGGGAGCTTTGTGTGCGAAAAGTTTTCCGTGAAATTTTCGGACCAAAAGTGACCATATCGGCGTCACCTTTGTTCATCCACAAAAACTGTGTTGTTTATCTCAACTGTGTCCCAAACATGTTTATATGGTTTATAGGTCATAATGGGAGCTTTGTTCGCGAAAAGCATTCCGTTAAATTTTCGGACCAAAAGTGACCATATCGACGTCACCTTTGTTTATCCACAAAAACTGTGTTGTTTTTGCTCAAATGTGTCCCAAACATGTTTATATGGTTTATCTGTCATAACGGCAGCTTTGTGCGCGAAAAGCTTTCCGTAAAATTTTCGGACCAATAGTGACCATATCGGCGTCACCTTTTTTTATCCACAAAAACTGTGTTGTTTTCGCTCAAATGTGTCCCAAACATGTTTATATGGTGTATAGGTCATAATGGGAGCTTTGTGCGCGAAAAGCTTTCCGTGAAATTTTCGGACCAAAAGTATCCATATCGGCGTCACCTTTCTTTATCCACCAAAACTGTGTCGTTTTCGCTCAAAGGTGTCTCAAACATGTTTATATGGTTTATAGGTCATAATGTGAGCTTTATGCGCGAAAAGCTTTCCGTGAAATTTTCGGACCAAAAGTGACCATATCGGCGTCACCTTTCTTTATCCACAAAAACTGTGTTGTTTTTGCTGAAATGTGTCCCAAACATGTTTATATGGTTTATAAGTCATAATGGGAGCTTTGTGCGTGAAAAGCTTTTCGTGAAATTTTCGGACCAAATTGACCATATCAGTGTCACATTTGTTTATCCACAAAAACTGTGTTGTTTTCCCTCAAATGTGTCCCAAACATGTTTATATGGTTTATAGGTCATAATGGGTGTTTTGAGCGCGAAAAGCTTTCCGTGCAATTTCTGGACCAAAACTGACCATATCGGCGTCACCTTTGTTTATCCACCAAAACTGTGTTGTTTTCGCTCAAATGTGTCCCAAACATGTTTATATGGTTTATAGGTCATAATGGGAGCTTTGTGCGCAAAAAGCTTTCCATAAAATTTTCGGACCAAAAGTGACAATATCGGCGTCACCTTTCTTTATCCACAAAATCTGTGTTGTTTTCGCTCAAATGTGTCCCAAACATGTTTATATGGTTTATAGGTCATAATGTGATCTTTGTGCGCGAAAAGCTTTCCGTGAAATTTTCGCACCAAAAGTGACCATATCGGCGTCACCTTTGTTTATCGACAAAAACTGTGTTGTTTTCCCTCAAATGTGTCCCAAACATGTTTATATGGTTTATAGGTCATAATGGGAGCTTTGTGCGCGAAAAGCTTTCCGTGAAATTTTCGGACCAAAAGTGACCATATCGGCGTCACCTTTGTTTATCCACCAAAACTGTGTTGTTTTTGCTCAAATGTGTCCCAAACATGTTTATACAGTTTATCAGTCATAATGGGAGCTTTGTGCGCGAAAAGCTTTCCGTGAAATTTTTGGAACAATAGTGACTATGTCGGCGTCACCTTTCTTTATCCACAAAAATTGTGTTGTTTTCGCTCAAATGTGTCCCAAACATGTTTATATGGTTTATAGGTCATAATGAGAGCTTTGTGCGCGAAAAGCTTTCCGTGAAATTTTCTGACCAAATGTGACCATATCGGCGTCACCTTTGTTCATCCACAAAAACTGTGTTGTTTATCTCAACTGTGTCCCAAACATGTTTATATGGTTTATAGGTCATAATGGGAGCTTTGTTCGCGAAAAGCTTTCCGTTAAATTTTCGGACCAAAAGTGACCATATCGGCGTCACCTTTGTTTATCCACAAAAACTGTGTTGTTTTTGCTCAAATGTGTCCCATACATGTTTATATGGTTTATCTGTCATAACGGCAGCTTTGTGCGCGAAAAGCTTTCCGTAAAATTTTCGGACCAATAGTGACCATATCGGCGTCACCTTTTTTTATCCACAAAAACTGTGTTGTTTTCGCTCAAATGTGTCCCAAACATGTTTATATGGTGTATAGGTCATAATGGGAGCTTTGTGCGCGAAAAGCTTTCCGTGAAATTTTCGGACCAAAAGTATCCATATCGGCGTCACCTTTCTTTATCCACCAAAACTGTGTCGTTTTCGCTCAAAGGTGTCTCAAACATGTTTATATGGTTTATAGGTCATAATGTGAGCTTTATGCGCGAAAAGCTTTCCGTGAAATTTTCGGACCAAAAGTGACCATATCGGCGTCACCTTTCTTTATCCACAAAAACTGTGTTGTTTTTGCTGAAATGTGTCCCAAACATGTTTATATGGTTTATAAGTCATAATGGGAGCTTTGTGCGTGAAAAGCTTTTCGTGAAATTTTCGGACCAAATTGACCATATCAGTGTCACATTTGTTTATCCACAAAAACTGTGTTGTTTTCCCTCAAATGTGTCCCAAACATGTTTATATGGTTTATAGGTCATAATGGGTGTTTTGAGCGCGAAAAGCTTTCCGTGCAATTTCTGGACCAAAACTGACCATATCGGCGTCACCTTTGTTTATCCACCAAAACTGTGTTGTTTTCGCTCAAATGTGTCCCAAACATGTTTATATGGTTTATAGGTCATAATGGGAGCTTTGTGCGCAAAAAGCTTTCCATAAAATTTTCGGACCAAAAGTGACAATATCGGCGTCACCTTTCTTTATCCACAAAATCTGTGTTGTTTTCGCTCAAATGTGTCCCAAACATGTTTATATGGTTTATAGGTCATAATGTGATCTTTGTGCGCGAAAAGCTTTCCGTGAAATTTTCGCACCAAAAGTGACCATATCGGCGTCACCTTTGTTTATCGACAAAAACTGTGTTGTTTTCCCTCAAATGTGTCCCAAACATGTTTATATGGTTTATAGGTCATAATGGGAGCTTTGTGCGCGAAAAGCTTTCCGTGAAATTTTCGGACCAAAAGTGACCATATCGGCGTCACCTTTGTTTATCCACCAAAACTGTGTTGTTTTTGCTCAAATGTGTCCCAAACATGTTTATATAGTTTATCAGTCATAATGGGAGCTTTGTGCGCGAAAAGCTTTCCGTGAAATTTTTGGAACAATAGTGACTATGTCGGCGTCACCTTTCTTTATCCACAAAAATTGTGTTGTTTTCGCTCAAATGTGTCCCAAACATGTTTATATGGTTTATAGGTCATAATGAGAGCTTTGTGCGCGAAAAGCTTTCCGTGAAATTTTCTGACCAAATGTGACCATATCGGCGTCACCTTTGTTTATACACCAAAACTGTGTTGTTTTTGCTCAAATGTGTCCCAAACATGTTTATATGGTTTATAGGTCATAATGGGAGCTTTGTGCGCGAAAAGCTTTCCGTGAAATTTTCGGACCAAAAGTGACCATATCGGCGTCATCTTTGTTTATCCACCAAAACTGTGTTGTTTTTGTTCAAATGTGTCCCAAACATGTTTGTATGGTTTATAGGTCATAATAGGAGCTTTGTGCGCGAAAAGCTTTCCGTGAAATTTTCGGACCAAAACTGACCATATCGGCGTCACCTTTTTTATCCACCAAAACTGTGTTGTTTTCGCTCAAATGTGTCCCAAACATGTTTATATGGTTTATAGGTCATAATGGGAGCTTTGTGCGCAAAAAGCTTTCCGTGAAATTTTCGAACCAAAAGTATCCATATCGGCGTCACCTTTCTTTATCCACCAAAACTGTGTCGTTTTCGCTCAAAGGTGTCTCAAACATGTTTATATGGTTTATAGGTCATAATGTGAGCTTTCTGCGCGAAAAGCTTTCCGTGAAATTTTCGGACCAAAATTGACCATATCGGCGTCACCTTTCTTTATCCAGAAAAACTGTGCTGTTTTTGCTGAAATGTGTCCCAAACATGTTTATATGGTTTATAAGTCATAATGGGAGCTTTGTGCGCGAAAAGCTTTCCGTGAAATTTTCGGACCAAATTGACCATATGAGTGTCACATTTGTTTATCCACAAAAACTGTGTTGTTTTCCCTCAAATGTGTCCCAAACATGTTTATATGGTTTATAGGTCATAATGGGTGTTTTGAGCGCGAAAAGCTTTCCGTGCAATTTCTGGACCAAAACTGACCAAATCGGCGTCACCTTTGTTTATCCACCAAAACTGTGTTGTTTTCGCTCAAATGTGTCCCAAACATGTTTATATGGTTTATAGGTCATAATGGGAGCTTTCTGCGCGAAAAGCTTTCCGTGAAATTTTCGGACCAAAAGTGACCATATCGGCGTCACCTTTGTTTATCCACCAAAACGGTGTTGTTTTTGCTCAAATGTGTCCCAAACATGTTTATATGGTTTATCGGTCATAATGGGAGCTTTGTGCGCGAAAAGCTTTCCGTGAAATTTTCGGAACAATAGTGACCATGTCGGCGTCACCTTTCTTTATCCACAAAAATTGTGTTGTTTTCGCTCAAATGTGTCCCAAACATGTTTATATGGTTTATAGGTCATAATGAGAGCTTTGTCCGCGAAAAGCTTTCCGTGAAATTTTCGGACCAAAAGTGACCATATCGGCGTCACCTTTGTTTATCCACCAAAACTGTGTTGTTTTTGTTCAAATGTGTCCCAAACATGTTTGTATGGTTTATAGGTCATAATAGGAGTTTTGTGCGCGAAAAGCTTTCCGTGAAATTTCCGGACCAAAACAGACCATATCGGCGTCACCTTTTTTATCCACCAAGACTGTGTTCTTTTCGCTCAAATGTGTCCCAAACATGTTTATATGGTTTATAGGTCATAATGGGAGCTTTGTGCGCAAAAAGCTTTCCGTAAAATTTTGGGAACAAAAGTGACCATATCGGCGTCACCTTTCTTTATCCCCAAAAACTGTGTTGTTTTCGCTCAAATGTGTCCCAAACATGTTTATATGGTTTATAGGTCATAATGGGAGCTTTGTGCGCAAAAAGCTTTCCGTGAAATTTTCGGACCAAAAGTATCCATATCGGCGTCACCTTTCTTTATCCACCAAAACTATGTCGTTTTCGCTCAAAGGTATCTCAAACATGTTTATATGGTTTATAGGTCATAATATGAGCTTTCTGCGCGAAAAGCTTTCCGTGAAATTTTCGGACCAAAAGTGACCATATCGGCGTCACCTTTCTTTATCCACAAAAACTGTGTTGTTTTCGCTCAAATGTGTCCCAAACATGTTTATATGGTTTATAGGTCATAATGGGAGTTTTGAGCGCGAAAAGCTTTCCGTGCAATTTCTGGACCAAAACTGACCATATCGGCGTCACCTTTGTTTATCCACCAAAACTGTGTTGTTTTCGCTCAAATGTGTCCCAAACATGCTTATATGGTTTATAGGTCATAATGGGAGCTTTGTGCGTGAAAAGCTTTCCGTGAAATTTTCGGGCCAAAAGTGACCATATCGGCGTCACCTTTATTTATCCACCAAAACTGTGTTATTTTTGCTCAAATGTGTCCCAAACATGTTTATATGGTTTATCGGTCATAATGGGAGCTTTGTGCGCGAAAACCTTTCCGTGAAATTTTCGGACCAAAAGTGACCGTATCGGCGTCACCTTTCTTTATCCACAAAAACTGTATTGTTTTCACTCAAATGTGTCCCAAACATGTTTATATGGTTTATAGGTCATAATGGGAGCTTTGTGCGCGAAAAGCTCTCCGTGAAATTTCGGACCAAAAGTGACCATATAAGCGTCACCTTTCCTTATCCACAAAAACTGTGTTCTTTTCGCTTAAATGTGTCCCAAACATGTTTATATGGTGTATAGGTCATAATGGGAGCTTTGTGCGCGAAAACTTTCCGTGAAATTTTCGGACCAAAAGTATCTATATCGGTGTCACCTTTCTTTATCCACAAAAACTGTGTTGTTTTCGCTCAAATGAGTCCCAAACATGTTTATATGGTTTATCGGTCATAATGTGTGCTTTGTGCGCGAGAAGCTTTCCGTGAAATTTTCGGACCAAAAGTGACCATATCGGCGTCACCTTTATTTATCCACAAAAACTGCGTTGTTTTCGCTCAAATGCGTCCCAAACATGTTTATATGGTTTATAGGTCATAATGAGAACCTTGTGCGCGAAAAGCTTTCCGTGAAATTTTCGGCCTAAAAGTGACCATATCGGCGTCACCTTTCTTTATCCACCAAAACTGTGTTGTTTTCGCTCAAATGTATCCCAAACATGTTTATATGGTTTATATGTCATAATGGGAGCTTTCTGCGTAAAAAACATTCCGTGAAATTTTCGAACCAAAGGTGACCATATCAGCGTCACATTTCTTTATCCACAAAACTGTGTTGTTTTCGCTCAAATGTGTCCTAAACATGTTTATATGGTTTATAGGTCATAATAGGAGCTTTTTGCGTGAAAAGCTTTCCGTGAAATTTTCGGACCAAAAGTGACCATATAGGCGTCACCTTTCTTTATCCACAAAAACTGTGTTGTTTTCGCTCAAATGTGTCCCAAACATGTTTATACGGTGTATAGGTCATAAAGGGAGCTTTGTGCGCGAAAAGCTTTCCGAGAACATTTCGGACCAAAAGTGACCATATCGGAGTCACCTTTCTTTATCCACAAAAACTGTGTTGTTTTCGCTCAAATGCGTCCCAAACATGTTTATATGGTTTATAGGTCATAATGATAGCTTTGTGCGCGAAAATCTTTCCGTGAAATTTTCGGACCAAAAGTGACCATATCGGCGTCACCTTTATTTATCCATAAAAACTGCGTTGTTTTCGCTCAAATGCGTCCCAAACATGTTTATATGGTTTATAGGTCATAATGAGAGCCTTGTGCGCGAAAAGCTTTCCGTGAAATTTTCGGCCTAAAAGTGACCATATCAACGTCACCTTTGTTTATCCACCAAAACTGTGTTGTTTTTGCTCAAATGGGTCCCAAACATGTTTTTATGGTTTATAGGTCATAATGGGAGCTTTGTGCGCAAAAAGCTTTCCGTGAAATTTTCGGACCAAAAGTGACCATATCGGCGTCACCTTTCTTTATCCACAAAAACTATGTTGTTTTCGCTCAAATGTGTCCCAAACATGTTTATATGGTTTATAGGTCATAATGAGAGCCTTGTGCTCGAAAAGCTTTCCGTGAAATTTTCGGACCAAAAGTGACCATATCGGCGTCACCATTCTTTATCCACAAAAACTGTGTTGTTTTCGCTCAAATGCATTCCAAACATGTTTATATGGTTTATAGGTCATAATTCGAGCTTTGTGCGCGAAAATCTTTTCGTGAAATTTTCGGACCAAAAGTGACCATATAGGCGTCACCTTTCTTTATCCACAAAAACTGAGTTGTTTTCGCTCAAATGTGTCCCAAACATGTTTATATGGTTTATAGGTCATAATGAGAGCTTTGTGCGCGTAAAGGTTTCCGTGAAATTTTCGGACCAAAAGTGACCATATCGGCGTGACCTTTCTTTATCCACAAAAACTGTGTTGTTTTTGCTCAAATGTGTCCCAAACATGTTTATATGGTTTATAGGTCATAATGGGAGCTTGTTTGCGCGAAAAGCTTGCCGTGAAATTTTCGGACCAAAAGTGACCATATCGGCGTCACCTTTGTTTATCCACCAAAACTGTGTTGTTTTCGCTCAAATGTGTCCCAAACATGTTTACATGGTTTATAGGTCATAATGTGAGCTTTGTACGCGAAAAGCTTTCCGTGAAATTTCAGACCAAAAGTGACCATATAGGCGTCACCTTTCTTTATCCACAAAAACTGTGTTGTTTTCACTCAAATGTGTCCCAAACATGTTTATATGGTTTATAGGTCATAATGGGAGCTTTGTGCGCGAAAAGCTTGCCGTGAAATTTTCGGACCAATAGTGACCATATCGGCGTCACCTTTGTTTATCCACCAAAACTGTGTTGTTTTCGCTCAAATGTGTCCCAAACATGTTTATATGGTTTATAGGTCATAATGGGAGCTTTGTACGCGAAAAGCTCTCCGTGAAATTTCGGACCAAAAGTGACCATATAGGCGTCACCTTTCTTTATCCACAAAAACTGTGTTGTTTTCGCTCAAATGTGTCCCAAACATGTTTATACGGTGTATAGTTCATAAAGGGAGCTTTGTGCGCGAAAAGCTTTCCGTGAAATTTTCGGACCAAAAGTGACCATATCGGCGTCACCTTTCTTTTTCCACAAAAACTGTGTTTTTTTCGCTCAAATGTGTTCTAAACATGTTTATATGGTTTATAGGTCATAATAGGAGCTTTTTGCGCGAAAAGCTTTCCATGAAATTTTCGGACCAAAAGTGACCATATCGGCGTCACCTTTGTTTATCCACCAAAACTGTGTTGTTTTTGCTCAAATGTGTCCCAAACATGTTTATATGGTTTATAGGTCATAATGGGAGCTTTGTGCGCGAAAAGCTTTCCGTGAAATTTTCGGACCAAAAGTGACCATATCGGCGTCACCTTTGTTTATCCACCAAAACTGTGTTGTTTTCGCTCAAATGTGTCCCAAACATGTTTATATGGTTTATAGGTCATAATGGGAGCTTTGTGCGCGAAAAGCTTTCCGTGAAATTTCGGACCAAAAGTGACCATATAGGCGTCACCTTTCTTTATCCACAAAAACTGTGTTGTTTTCACTCAAATGTGTCCCAAACATGTTTATATGGTTTATAGGTCATAATGGGAGCTTTGTGCGCGAAAAACTTTCTGTGAAATTTTCGGACCAAAAGTGACCATATCGGCGTCACCTTTCTTTATCCACAAAAACTGTGTTGTTTTCGCTCAAATGTGTCCCAAACATGTTTATATGGTTTATAGGTCATAATGAGAGCCTTGTGCGCGAAAAGCTTTCCGTGAAATTTTCGGACCAAATGTGACCATATCGGCGTCACCTTTGTTTATCAACCAAAACTGTGTTGTTTTAGCTTAAATGTCTCCCAAACATGTTTATATGATTTATATGTCATAATGGGTGGGAGCTTTCTGCATAAAAAACTTTCCGTGAAATTTTTGGACCAAAAGTGACCATATCGGCGTCACCTTGCTTTATCCACAAAAACTATGTTGTTTTCGCTTAAATGTGTCCTAAACATGTTTATATGGTTTATTGGTTATAATAGGAGCTTTTTGCGCGAAAAGCTTTCCGTGAAATTTTAGGACCAAAAGTGACCATATAGGCGTCACCTTTCTTTATCCACAAAAACTGTGTTGTTTTCGCTCAAATGTGTCCCAAACATGTTTATACGGTGTATAGGTCATAAAGGGAGCTTTGTGCGTGAGAAGCTTTCCGTGAAATTTTCGGACCAAAAGTTACCATATCGGTGTCACCTTTCTTTATCCACAAAAACTGTGTTGTTTTCGCTCAAATGTGTCCCAAACATGTTTATATGGTTTATAGGTCATAATGATAGCTTTGTGCGCGAAAAGTTTTCCGTGAAATTTTCGGACCAAAAGTGACCATATCGGCCTCACCTTTCTTTATCCACAAAAACTGTATTGTTTTCGCTCAAATGCGTCCCAAACATGTTTATATGGTTTATAGGTCATAATGCGAGCTTTGTGCGCGAAAATCTTTCCGTGAAATTTTCGGACCAAAAGTGACCGTATCGGCGTCACCTTTATTTATCCACAAAAACTGCGTTGTTTTCGCTCAAATGCGCCCCAAACTTGTTTATATGGTTTTTAGGTCATAATGAGAGCCTTGTGCGCGAAAAGCTTTCCGTGAAATTTTCGGCCCAAAAGTGACCATATCGGCGTCACCTTTCTTTATCCACCAAAACTGTGTTGTTTTCGCTCAAATGTATCCCAAACATGTTTATATTGTTTATATGTCAAAATGGGAGCTTTCTGCGTAAAAAAACTTTCCGTGAAATTTACGGACCAAAAGTGACCATATCGGCGCCACCTTTCTTTATCCACAAAAACTGTGTTGTTTTCGCTCAAATGTGTCCTAAACATGTTTATATGGTTTATAGGTCATAATAGGAGCTTTTTGCGCGAAAAGCTTTCCATGAAATTTTCAGACCAAAAGTGACCATATCGGCGTCACCTTTGTTTATCCACCAAAACTGTGTTGTTTTTGTTCAAATGTGTCCCAAACATGTTTATATGGTTTATTGGTCATAATGGGTGCTTTGTGCGCGAAAAGCTTGCCGTGAAATTTTCGGACCAAAAGTGACCATATCGGCGTCACCTTTGTTTATCCACCAAAACTGTGTTGTTTTCGCTCAAATGTGTCCCAAACATGTTTATATGGTTTATAGATCATAATGAGAGCTTTGTGCGCGAAAAGCTTTCCGTGACGTTTCGGACCAAAAGTGACCATATAGGCGTTACCTTTCTTTATCCACAAAAACTGTGTTGTTTTAGCTCAAATGCGTCCCAAACATGTTTATATGGTTTATAGGTCATAATGCGAGCTTTGTGCGCGAAAATCTTTCCGTGAAATTTTCGGACCAAAAGTGACCATATAGGCGTCACCTTTCTTTATCCACAAAAACTGTGTTGTTTTCGCTCAAATGTGTCCCAAACATGTTTATACGGTGTATAGGTCATAATGGGAGCTTTGTGCGCGAAAAGCTTTCCGTGAAATTTTCGGACCAAAAGTGACCATATCTGTGTCGCCTTTCTTTATCCACAAAAACTGTGTTGTTTTCGCTCAAATGCATCCCAAACATGTTTATATGGTTTATAGGTCATAATGTGCGCTTTGTGCGCGAAAAGCTTTCCGTGAAATTTTCGGACCATAAGTGACCATATCGGCGTCACCTTTCTTTATCCAAAACAACTGTGTTGTTTTCGCTCAAATGTGTCCCAAACATATTTATATGGTTTATAGGTCATAATGTGAGCTTTTTACGCGAAAAGCTTTCCGTGAAATTTTCGGACCAAAAGTGACCATATCGGCCTCACCTTTCTTTATCCACAAAAAATGTGTTGTTTTCGCTCAAATGCGTTCCAAACATGTTTATATGGTTTATAGGTCATAATGCGAGCTTTGTGCGCGAAAATCTTTCCGTTAAATTTTCGGACCAAAAGTGACCATATCGGCGTCACCTTTATTTATTCACAAAAACTGCGTTGTTTTCGCTCAAATGCGTCACAAATATGTTTATATGGTTTATAGGTCATAATGAGAGCCTTGTGCGCGAAAAGCTTTCCGTGAAATTTTCGGTCCAAAAGTGACCATATCGGCGTCACCTTTCTTTATCCACAAAAACTGTGTTGTTTTCGCTCAAATGCATCCCAAACATGTTTATATGGTTTATAGGTCATAATGTGCGCTTTGTGCGCGAAAAGCTTTCCGTGAAATTTTCGGACCATAAGTGACCATATCGGCGTCACCTTTCTTTATCCAAAAAAACTGTGTTGTTTTCGCTCAAATGCGTCCCAAACATGTTTATATGGTTTATAGGTCATAATGTGAGCTTTTTACGCGAAAAGCTTTCCGTGAAATTTTCGGACCAAAAGTGACCATATCGGCCTCACCTTTCTTTATCCACAAAAAATGTGTTGTTTTCGCTCAAATGCGTCCCAAACATGTTTATATGGTTTATAGGTCATAATGCGAGCTTTGTGCGCGAAAATCTTTCCGTGAAATTTTCGGACTAAAAGTGACCATATCGGCGTCACCTTTATTTATTCACAAAAACTGCGTTGTTTTCGCTCAAATGCGTCCCAAATATTTTTATATGGTTTATAGGTCATAATGAGAGCCTTGTGCGCGAAAAGCTTTCCGTGAAATTTTCGGTCCAAAAGTGACCATATCGGCGTCACCTTTCTTTATCCACCAAAACTGTGTTGTTTTCGCTCAAATGTATCCCAAACATGTTTATATGGTTTATATGTCATAATGGGAGATTTCTGCGTAAAATACTTTCCGTGAAATTTTCGGACCAAAAGATACCATATCGGCGCCACCTTTCTTTATCCACAAAAACTGTGTTGTTTTCGCTCAAATGTGTCCTAAACATGTTTATATGGTTTATAGGTCATAATAGGAGCTTTTTGAGCGAAAAGCTTTCCACACCAAAAGTGACCATATCGGCGTAATCTTAGTTTATCCACCAAAACTGTGTTGTTTTTGCTCAAATGTGTCCCAAACATGTTTATATGGTTTATAGGTCATAATGGGAGCTTTGTGCGCGAAAAGCTTGCCGTGAAATTTTCGGAACAAAAGTGACCATATCGGCGTCACCTTTGTTTATCCACCAAAACTGTGTTGTTTTCGCTCAAATGTGTCCCAAACATGTTTATATGGTTTATAGGTCATAATGAGAGCTTTGTGCGCGAAAAGCTTTCCGTGAAATTTCGGACCAAAAGTGACCATATAGGCATTACCTTTCTTTATCCACAAAAACTGTGTTGTTTTCGCTCAAATGTGTCCCAAATATATTTATATGGTTTGTAGGTCATAATGGGAGCTTTGTGCGCGTAAAGGTTTTCGTGAAATTTTCGGACCAAAAGTGACCATATCGGCGTCACCTTTCTTTATCCACAAAAATTGCGTTGTTTTGGCTCAAATGCGTCCCAAACATGTTTATATGGTTTATAGGTAATAATGAGAGCCTTGTGCGCGAAAAGCTTTCCGTGAAATTTTCGGCCCAAAAGTGACCATATCGGCGTCACCTTTCTTTATCCACAAAAACTGTGTTGTTTTCTCTCAAATGCGTCCCAAACATGTTTATATGGTTTATAGGTCATAATGATAGCTTTGTGCGCGAAAAGCTTTCCGTGAAATTTTCGGACCAAAAGTGACCATATCGGCTGATACGGGGTTAGCCGCAGGATGGCCCGATCTTCGACAATCAAACAAGAAACTAAAGAACGGAAGCAAAAGACTCAAAGGAATGCAGCGATAATTGAAAGACACGACCGATAAGGACTGAGTCGATCTATATAGAACAAGATAAAGACCTCAGGCCTCCTAAGAGGGTAGGAACCAATACCAATGACTATATAACCCGCCTCTATAACCCTACACAACCAAGCGGACAACTTGGAGGCACAAGGAGGAGGCTTGTGGATACTAGAATCACCAAGTCTTGCGAAGTTGACGAACACAAAGCAAACCAAGCTAAGACAAGAACCAATTTGCAATCGATGAGCAATGCTTCGAATCGATTGACTTTCACTCAATGTGTTTCAACACAAATCTGATTTTTCTTCAGAGAATTGAACGTCGTTTTTTACATAGGCTGGAATCAGCATTATATAACCCTAATATGGGCTGTTGGGCCAAAAATAATAAAAGGAGAAATTAAAAGAAATTAACCCTAAAGTTTCCTAAAATAACTTAAGTAAAATAATACTAAAAATAGGCTAAATTTGTCTAAACATGTGACAGCCTCAAAGAAGTTGAATTTCGGCCAATCTCTAGGTCGAATCTGGAAACACCTTCAAAGGAAAAGTTTTAGATCTCGTCGTCCTCGTTCCAACAAGGTATGGCATGATCCAATCCAATTAATATTGAATCTGTACGACTCATTTTACTGAGACGTCGAAAAGCTGTCAAACTGCTGAACGAATCTAAAAACGAACGACCCATCAAGCTTGGACCTTTGGACCTTCTCCCATGGTGGAGCCTTCTTCTTCCTCTTGAGGATGACATCATTCTTACGAGCTCGAACCATAGGTCCATCCCCAAGTATAGATGTGTCCGAAGGTGTCTTGGATGGTCCCGCATCATTCCCCCTTTCTTGAAAAGGATTCGTCCTCGAATCCAAGGTCGCATATGATTCCGCAATTGCATCCACACGAGCTCCTGGATCGAAAACCTCATGCCCATGGACACTCCTCACAAGACCGATTGTAGTAGGGGTTGACCACGTCTGGAAGGATTTGATCTTGGCTTCGTCAAGTTGTATACCACTAGAGCTCACTACAAAACCAAGAAAAGAAGATTGATTAGTGCACAACTCATATTTCATATCATCGTCATAAGGTTCTAACTCATTATGCACTCTATCTTGTTCATTTATCAATATGTTTCCATCAAAGGCTAGCAAGTTTTCATCCTTTGTCAAGGCTGGATTTTCATTTAATTCAAGGCTAGCAATATGAGAACAATTTTTATCATCAATGATCATATTAGAAACATTGCCATTTTCTAAGCATGTAGTATGACACAACTCTTCTCTTTGATTATCAACACAAGGCATAGGTTGAACACTTAAAACCTTACTATCAATCAAAGAATCATCATGCTCAGATTCAATGCAAACATTATCATCATAGGCAATTAAATTAAATCCTTGATCATCATTAACATGCTCTTCAATTTTATCAACAAACTGAATATTTTCACTAGAAAGAACATGATGTGGAATAGCATTATTAGGAGGAATAAGATGAGTTTCTTCCCTTTTAATTGGTGGCACTTCAACTCTAGGTGGGACTCCTTGTACGAACACCGTATTAGAGCCAAAACGCTGAAGCTCTATTGCCGCAAGGCTTTTTTCCATCTGAGCTATGCACCCCATGACGGTACTGTACCAGTCAGGGACGTTGATCATGCTAGCCATGAAAGCGTTGACTTGTTCGGGAGTCATGGTGGGGCTAGAGTTGCTCCCATGGTTGGGATTACTCTCATTGTTTACTTGGTTTCCTGGCTGAGACATTGCAAAGAGAAGACAAACACGGAACTATATAAAAGTTAGTAAAATATAAACAATCTCGCAGTGTGTTTCGCTCACACTCCCTCTCTCTAATTGGTATGTCACGCTTGTTGGGACAATCCGCTTTGGGCAAATCAACACTCAAGCAAAAACCTAACAATCAAAGTATAGATATGACAGTATGAAGGAGAAACAAAGTAAAAGATGACTCGACACCAACAAAGGACTCGATCCAAGCAAGTATAGGACTCAATCAGCAGCAAGGATCACACAAAACAGAAGAAGAATGTCGAAATCGACAGGAAGCCTCGAAATCGACCTAAAATAGGCTCGACAGAAGTTGTACCGAGGCAGGGGGGTCGGTACAGGGTCGGTATGGGGTCGGTACAGGGACTGCTGGACTCGACACTCTTCGTCAGGAGCTGTACCGAGGCTGAGGGGGTCGGTACGGGGTCAGTATGACCTCTGCGGTACTCGACAGACTTCAACAGGAGCTGTACCGAGGCTGGGGGGTCGGTACAGGGTCGGTAAAGGGTCGTTATGGCCTCTGCAGTGCTTGACAGACTTCAAAAAGAAAGAAAACAAAGAAAGTATGGAAATTTACGTCTTTTGATTGAAACCATTTAAGTTATGATGTTGTAGTTGCAAGGTAGGGTTTCAATTTTGTGATTTTTGTGGAGGTAATGTGTTTAGGATAGAGGTGTGTCGACTAGGGCTAGGTAGATCACCAAGGTTGGTCCTTTGGGAGCTTTCTTGCACTAGATGAATCAACAAACTCTTTTTTTTTTACTTACTTTTGCCCCTAGTGAATTTTATCCTCCTAGGTCCAAGTTCAATCTCTTTTTTTTTTGAATTTTCGAAACTGATTTTTTTTTGACCTAATGCAAGAAAGACTCTAAAACTGAAAGGAGGACTCGAAAAATTTGAGATAGAGGGTGATAAAAGATAAAAATTTAAGCCCTAAAGATAAATAAATGAACAACATTTGGATAAATTAGGTAAGTAGATCTATCTTAGCCTTAAAAGATATATGATAGATATAATGAATTAAATCTACCAATTAAAATCAGATTTTTGATAAGGCAAGTAAATAGATAGAATCAATAGATAAAAGATAGAACAAACTAGGGTTTTTGTGGTAGGTGAATGTCGACCAGCTTGGACTATGGGGACAATGGCTGCCGTCGGCTAAGGTGCTACACAAGGGATTGCGCACCACTTTGGTCGACTCCACGGTCTCGGCTAGGCTTTGTGTTTAGGCTATGTAACCACAACAATCACAAACAAAAGATTAGTGCAATAATCAAAATTCAGAATTGAAAAAGTAAAAGACCAAAACAAGAAAAGGACTCTTTTTATGGGTTTTTGTGTTTATGAAAAGAAAAGACTCAATTTGATGTCGGAAACCTAAGCTCTGATGCCAATTTGATACGGGGTTAGCCGCAGGATGGCCCGATCTTCGACAATCAAACAAGAAACTAAAGAACGGAAGCAAAAGACTCAAAGGAATGCAGCGATAATTGAAAGACACGACCGATAGGGATTGAGTCGATCTATATAGAACAAGATAAAGACCCCAGGCCTCCTAATAGGGTAGGAACCAATACCAATGACTATATAACCCGCCTCTACAACCCAACACAAGCAAGCGGACAACTTGGAGGCACAAGGAGGGGGCTTGTGGATACTAGGATCACCAAGTCTTGCGAAGTTGACGAACACAAAGCAAACCAAGCTGAGACAAGAACCAATTTGCAATCGATGAGCAATGCTTCGAATCGATTGACTTTCACTCAATGTGTTTCAACACAAATCTAATTTTTCTTAAGAGAATTGAACGTCTTTTTTTACATAGTCTGGAATCAGCATTATATAACCCTAATAAGGGTTGTTGGGCCGAAAATAATAAAAGGAGCAATTAAAAGAAATTAACCCTAAAGCTTCCTAAAATAACTTAAGTAAAATAATACTAAAAATAGGCTAAATTCGTCTAAACATATGACAGCCTCAAAGAAGTTGAATTTCAGCCAATCTCTAAGTCGAATCTAGAAAAACCTTCAACCAAAAAGTTGTAGATCTCGTCGTTCTCGTTCCAACAAGGTATGGCACGATCCAATCCGATTAATATTGAATCCGTACGACACATTTTACTGAGACGTCGAAAAGCTGTCAAACTGCTGAACGAATCTAAAAACGAACGACCCATCAAGCTTGCACCATTGGACCTTCTCCCATGGTGGAGCCTTCTTCTTCCTCTTGAGGATGACATCATTCTTACGAGCTCGAACCACAGGTCCATCCCCAAGTATAGATGTGTCCGAAGGTGTCTTGGATGGTCCCGCATCATCGGCCTCACCTTTCTTTATCCACAAAAACTGTGTTGTTTTCGCTCAAATGCGTCCCAAACATGTTTATATGGTTTATAGGTCATAATGCGAGCATTGTGCGTGAAAATCTTTCAGTGAAATTTTCGGACCAAAAGTGACCATATCGGCGTCACCTTTATTTATCCACAAAAACTGCGTTGTTTTTGCTCAAATGCGTCCCAAACATGTTTATATGGTTTATAGGTCATAATGAGAGCCTTGTGCGCGAAAAGCTTTCCGTGAAATTTTCGGCCCAAAAGTGACCATATCGGCGTCACCTTTCTTTATGCACCAAAATTGTGTTGTTTTCGCTCAAATGTATCCCAAACATGTTTATATGGTTTATATGTCATAATGGGAGCTTTCCGCGTAAAAAACTTTCCGTGAAATTTTCGGACCAAAAGTGACCATATCGGCGTCACCTTTCTTTATCCACAAACACTGTGTTGTTTTCGCTCAAATGTGTCCTAAACATGTTTATATGGTTTATAGGTCATAATAGGAGCTTTTTGCGCGAAAAGCTTTCAATGAAATTTTCGGACCAAAAGTGACCATATCGGCGTCACCTTTGTTTATCCACCAAAACTGTGTTGTTTTTGCTCAAATGTGTCCCAACCATGTTTATATGGTTTATAGGTCATAATGTGAGCTTTGTGCGCGAAAAGCTTGCCGTGAAATTTTCGGACCAAAAGTGACCATATGGGCGTCACCTTTGTTTATCCACCAAAACTGTGCTGTTTTGGCTCAAATGTGTCCCAAACATGTTTATATGGTTTATAGGTCATAATGAGAGCTTTGTGCGCGAAAAGCTTTCAGTGAAATTTCGGACCAAAAGTGACCATATAGGCGTTACCGTTCTTTATCCACAAAAACTGTGTAATTTTCGCTCAAATGTGTCCCAAACATGTTTATATGGTTTATAGGTCATAATGGGAGCTTTGTGCGCGTAAAGGTTTCCGTGACATTTTCGGACAAAAAGTGACCATATCGGCGTCACCTTTCTTTATCCACAAAAACTCTGTTGTGTTTTGCTCAAATGTGTCCCAAATATGTTTATATGGTTTATAGGTCATAATGGTAGCTTTTTGCGCGAAAAGCTTTCCGTGAAATTTTCGGCCCAAAAGTGACCATATCGGCGTCACCTTTCTTTATGCACCAAAATTGTGTTGTTTTCGCTCAAATGTATCCCAAACATGTTTATATGGTTTATATGCCATAATGGGAGCTTTCTGCGTAAAAAACTTTCCGTGAAATTTTCGGACCCAAAGTGACCATATCGGCGTCACCTTTCTTTATCCACAAAAACTGTGTTGTTTTCGCTCAAATGTGTCCTAAACATGTTTATATGGTTTATAGGTCATAATAGGAACTTTTTGCGCGAAAAGCTTTCCTTGAAATTTTCGGACCAAAAGTGACCATATCGGCGTCACCTTTGTTTATCCACCAAAACTTTGTTGTTTTTGCTCAAATGTGTCCCAACCATGTTTATATGGTATATAGGTCATAATGTGAGCTTTGTGCGCGAAAAGCTTTCCGTGAAATTTTCGGACCAAAAGTGACCATATTGGCGTCACCTTTGTTTATCCACCAAAACTGTGTTGTTTTGGCTCAAATGCGTCCCAAACATGTTTATATGGTTTATAGGTCATAATGGGAGCTTTGTGCGCGAAAAGCTTGCCGTGAAATTTTCGGACCAAAAGTGACCATATCGGCGTCACCATTGTTTATCCACCAAAACTGTGTTGTTTTCGCTCAAATGTGTCCCAAACATGTTTATATGGTTTATAGGTCATAATGGGAGCTTTGTGCGCGAAAAGCTTTCCGTGAAATTTCGGACCAAAGTGACCATATAGGCGTCACCTTTCTTTATCCACAAAAACTGTGTTGATTTCACTCAAATGTGTCCTAAACATGTTTATATGGTGTATAGGTCATAATGGGAGCTTTGTGCGCGAAAATCTTTCCGTGAAATTTTCGGACCAAAAGTGACCATGTCGGTGTCACCTTTCTTTATCCACAAAAACTGTGTTGTTTTCGCTCAAATGCGTCCCAAACATGTTTATATGGTTTATAGGTCATAATGTGAGCTTTGTGCGCGAAAAGTTTTCCGCGAAATTTTCGGACCAAACGTGACCATATCGGCGTCACCTTTCTTTATCCACAAAAACTGTGTTGTTTTCGCTCAAATGCGTCCCAAACATGTTTATATGGTTTATAGGTCATAATGATAGCTTTGTGCAGGAAAAGCTTTCCGTGAAATTTTCGGAACAAAAGTGAACATATCGGCCTCATTTTTCTTTATCCACAAAAACTGTGTTGTTTTCGCTCAAATGCGTCCCAAACATGTTTATATGGTTTATAGGTCATAATGCGAGCTTTGTGCGCGAAAATCTTTCCGTGAAATTTTCGGACCAAAAGTGACCATATCGGCGTCACCTTTATTTATCCACAAAAACTGCGTTGTTTTCGTTCTAATGCGTCCCAAACATGTTTATATGGTTTATAGGTCATAATGGGAGCTTTGTGCGCGTAAAGGTTTCCGTGAAATTTTCGGACCAAAAGTGACCATATCGCCGTCACCTTTCTTTATCAACAAAAACATTATTGTTTTCCCTCAAATGTGTCCCAAACATGTTTATATGGTTTATAGGTCATAACGGGAGCTTTGTGCGCGAAAAGCTTTCCGTGAAATTTTAGGACCAAAAGTGACTATATCAGCGTCACCTTTGTTTATCCACCAAAACTGTGTTGTTTTTGCTCAAATTTGTCCCAAACATGTTTATATGGTTTATAGGTCATAATGGGAGCTTTTTGCGCGAAAAGCTTGCCGTGAAATTTTCGGACCAAAAGTGACCATATCGGCGTCACCTTTGTTTATCCATAAAAACTGTGTTGTTTTTGCTCAAATGTGTCCCAACCATGTTTATATGGTTTATAGGTCATAATGGGAGCTTTGTGCGCGAAAAGCTTGCCGTGAAATTTTCGGACCAAAAGTGACCATATCGGCGTCACCTTTGTTTATCCACCAAAACTGTTTTGATTTGGCTCAAATGTGTCCCAAACACGTTTATAAGGTTTATAGGTAATAATGAGAGCTTTTTGCGCGAAAAGCTTTCAGTGAAATTTCGGACCAAAAGTGACCATATAGGTGTTACCTTTCTTTATCCACAAAAACTGCGTTGTTTTCGCTCAAATGTGTCCCAAACATGTTATATGGTTTATAGGTCATAATGAGAGCCTTGTGCGCGAAAAGCTTTCCGTGAAATTTTCGGCCCAAAAGTGACCATATCGGCGTCACCTTTCTTTATGCACCAAAATTGTGTTGTTTTCGCTCAAATGTATCCCAAACATGTTTATATGGTGTATAGGTCATAATGGGAGCTTTGTGCGCGAAAAGCTTTCCGTGAAATTTTCGGACCAAAAGTGACCATATCGGTGTCACCATTCTTTATCCACAAAAACTGTGTTGTTTTCGCTCAAATGCGTCCCAAACATGTTTATATGGTTTATAGGTCATAATGTGAGCTTTGTGCGCGAAAAGCTTTCCGCGAAATTTTCGGACCAAACGTGACCATATCGGCGTCACCTTTCTTTATCCAAAAAAACTGTGTTGTTTTCGCTCAAATGCGTCCCAAACATGTTTATATGGTTTATAGGTCATAATGATAGCTTTGTGCAGGAAAAGCTTTCCGTGAAATTTTCGGACCAAAAGTGACCATATCGGCCTCATTTTTCTTTATCCACAAAAACTGTGTTGTTTTAGCTCAAATGCGTCCCAAACATGTTTATATGGTTTATAGGTCATAATGCGAGCTTTGTGCGCGAAAATCTTTCCATGAAATTTTCGGACCAAAAGTGACCATATCGGCGTCACCTTTATTTATCCACAAAACTGCGTTGTTTTCGCTCAAATGCGTCCCAAACATGTTTATATGGTTTATAGGTCATAATGGGAGCTTTGTGCGCGTAAAGGTTTCCATGAAATTTTCGGACCAAAAGTGACCATATCGGCGTCACCTTTCTTTATCAACAAAAACATTATTGTTTTCCCTCAAATGTGTCCCAAACATGTTTATATGGTTTATAGGTCATAACGGGAGCTTTGTGCGCGAAAAGCTTTCCGTGAAATTTTAGGACCAAAAGTGACCATATCAGCGTCACCTTTGTTTATTCACCAAAACTGTGTTCTTTTTGCTCAAATGTGTCCCAAACATGTTTATATGGTTTATAGGTCATAATGAGAGCTTTGTGCGCGAAAAGCTTGCCGTGAAATTTTCGGACCAAAAGTGACCATATCGGCGTCACCTTTGTTTATCCACAAAAACTGTGTCGTTTTTGCTCAAATGTGTCCCAACCATGTTTATATGGTTTATAGGTCATAATTGGAGCTTTGTGCGCGAAAAGTTTGCCGTGAAATTTTCGGACCAAAAGTGACCATATCGGCGTCACCTTTGTTTATCCACCAAAACTGTTTTGTTTTGGCTCAAATGTGTCCCAAACACGTTTATAAGGTTTATAGGTAATAATGAGAGCTTTTTGCGCGAAAAGCTTTCAGTGAAATTTCGGACCAAAAGTGACCATATAGGTGTTACCTTTCTTTATCCACAAAAACTGCGTTGTTTTCGCTCAAATGTGTCCCAAACATGTTTATATGGTTTATAGGTCATAATGAGAGCCTTGTGCGCGAAAAGCTTTCCGTGAAATTTTCGGCCCAAAAGTGACCATATCGGCGTCACCTTTCTTTATGCACCAAAATTGTGTTGTTTTCGCTCAAATGTATCCCAAACATGTTTATATGGTTTATATGTCATAATGGGAGCTTTCTGCGTAAAAAACTTTCCGTGAAATTTTCGGACCAAAAGTGACCATATCGGCATCACCTTTCTTTATCCACAAAAACTGTGTTGTTTTCGCTCAAATGTGTCCTAAACATGTTTATATGGTTTATAGGTCATAATAGGAGCTTTTTGCGCGAAAAGCTTTCCATGAAATTTTCGGACCAAAAGTGACCATATCGGCGTCACCTTTGTTTATCCACCAAAACTTTGTTGTTTTTGCTCAAATGTGTCCCAACCATGTTTATATGGTTTATAGGTCATAATGTGAGCTTTGTGCGCAAAAAGTTTGCCGTGAAATTTTCGGACCAAAAGTGACCATATCGGCGTCACCTTTGTTTATCCACCAAAACTGTGTTGTTTTGGCTCAAATGTGTCCCAAACATGTTTATATGGTTTATAGGTCATAATGAGAGCTTTGTGCGCGAAAAGCTTTCAGTGAAATTTCGGACCAAAAGTGACCATATAGGCGTTACCTTTCTTTATCCACAAAAACTGTGTTGTTTTCGCTCAAATGCGTCCCAAACATGTTTATATGGTTTATAGGTCATAATGATAGCTTTGTGCAGGAAAAGCTTTCCGTGAAATTTTCGGAACAAAAGTGACCATATCGGCCTCATTTTTCTTTATCCACAAAAACTGTGTTGTTTTCGCTCAAATGCGTCCCAAACATGTTTATATGGTTTATAGGTCATAATGCGAGCTTTGTGCGCGAAAATCTTTCCGTGAAATTTTCGGACCAAAAGTGACCATATCGGCGTCACCTTTATTTATCCACAAAAACTGCGTTGTTTTCGTTCTAATGCGTCCCAAACATGTTTATATGGTTTATAGGTCATAATGGGAGCTTTGTGCGCGTAAAGGTTTCCGTGAAATTTTCGGACCAAAAGTGACCATATCGCCGTCACCTTTCTTTATCAACAAAAACATTATTGTTTTCCCTCAAATGTGTCCCAAACATGTTTATATGGTTTATAGGTCATAACGGGAGCTTTGTGCGCGAAAAGCTTTCCGTGAAATTTTAGGACCAAAAGTGACTATATCAGCGTCACCTTTGTTTATCCACCAAAACTGTGTTGTTTTTGCTCAAATTTGTCCCAAACATGTTTATATGGTTTATAGGTCATAATGGGAGCTTTTTGCGCGAAAAGCTTGCCGTGAAATTTTCGGACCAAAAGTGACCATATCGGCGTCACCTTTGTTTATCCATAAAAACTGTGTTGTTTTTGCTCAAATGTGTCCCAACCATGTTTATATGGTTTATAGGTCATAATGGGAGCTTTGTGCGCGAAAAGCTTGCCGTGAAATTTTCGGACCAAAAGTGACCATATCGGCGTCACCTTTGTTTATCCACCAAAACTGTTTTGATTTGGCTCAAATGTGTCCCAAACACGTTTATAAGGTTTATAGGTAATAATGAGAGCTTTTTGCGCGAAAAGCTTTCAGTGAAATTTCGGACCAAAAGTGACCATATAGGTGTTACCTTTCTTTATCCACAAAAACTGCGTTGTTTTCGCTCAAATGTGTCCCAAACATGTTATATGGTTTATAGGTCATAATGAGAGCCTTGTGCGCGAAAAGCTTTCCGTGAAATTTTCGGCCCAAAAGTGACCATATCGGCGTCACCTTTCTTTATGCACCAAAATTGTGTTGTTTTCGCTCAAATGTATCCCAAACATGTTTATATGGTGTATAGGTCATAATGGGAGCTTTGTGCGCGAAAAGCTTTCCGTGAAATTTTCGGACCAAAAGTGACCATATCGGTGTCACCATTCTTTATCCACAAAAACTGTGTTGTTTTCGCTCAAATGCGTCCCAAACATGTTTATATGGTTTATAGGTCATAATGTGAGCTTTGTGCGCGAAAAGCTTTCCGCGAAATTTTCGGACCAAACGTGACCATATCGGCGTCACCTTTCTTTATCCAAAAAAACTGTGTTGTTTTCGCTCAAATGCGTCCCAAACATGTTTATATGGTTTATAGGTCATAATGATAGCTTTGTGCAGGAAAAGCTTTCCGTGAAATTTTCGGACCAAAAGTGACCATATCGGCCTCATTTTTCTTTATCCACAAAAACTGTGTTGTTTTAGCTCAAATGCGTCCCAAACATGTTTATATGGTTTATAGGTCATAATGCGAGCTTTGTGCGCGAAAATCTTTCCATGAAATTTTCGGACCAAAAGTGACCATATCGGCGTCACCTTTATTTATCCACAAAACTGCGTTGTTTTCGCTCAAATGCGTCCCAAACATGTTTATATGGTTTATAGGTCATAATGGGAGCTTTGTGCGCGTAAAGGTTTCCATGAAATTTTCGGACCAAAAGTGACCATATCGGCGTCACCTTTCTTTATCAACAAAAACATTATTGTTTTCCCTCAAATGTGTCCCAAACATGTTTATATGGTTTATAGGTCATAACGGGAGCTTTGTGCGCGAAAAGCTTTCCGTGAAATTTTAGGACCAAAAGTGACCATATCAGCGTCACCTTTGTTTATTCACCAAAACTGTGTTCTTTTTGCTCAAATGTGTCCCAAACATGTTTATATGGTTTATAGGTCATAATGAGAGCTTTGTGCGCGAAAAGCTTGCCGTGAAATTTTCGGACCAAAAGTGACCATATCGGCGTCACCTTTGTTTATCCACAAAAACTGTGTCGTTTTTGCTCAAATGTGTCCCAACCATGTTTATATGGTTTATAGGTCATAATTGGAGCTTTGTGCGCGAAAAGTTTGCCGTGAAATTTTCGGACCAAAAGTGACCATATCGGCGTCACCTTTGTTTATCCACCAAAACTGTTTTGTTTTGGCTCAAATGTGTCCCAAACACGTTTATAAGGTTTATAGGTAATAATGAGAGCTTTTTGCGCGAAAAGCTTTCAGTGAAATTTCGGACCAAAAGTGACCATATAGGTGTTACCTTTCTTTATCCACAAAAACTGCGTTGTTTTCGCTCAAATGTGTCCCAAACATGTTTATATGGTTTATAGGTCATAATGAGAGCCTTGTGCGCGAAAAGCTTTCCGTGAAATTTTCGGCCCAAAAGTGACCATATCGGCGTCACCTTTCTTTATGCACCAAAATTGTGTTGTTTTCGCTCAAATGTATCCCAAACATGTTTATATGGTTTATATGTCATAATGGGAGCTTTCTGCGTAAAAAACTTTCCGTGAAATTTTCGGACCAAAAGTGACCATATCGGCATCACCTTTCTTTATCCACAAAAACTGTGTTGTTTTCGCTCAAATGTGTCCTAAACATGTTTATATGGTTTATAGGTCATAATAGGAGCTTTTTGCGCGAAAAGCTTTCCATGAAATTTTCGGACCAAAAGTGACCATATCGGCGTCACCTTTGTTTATCCACCAAAACTTTGTTGTTTTTGCTCAAATGTGTCCCAACCATGTTTATATGGTTTATAGGTCATAATGTGAGCTTTGTGCGCAAAAAGTTTGCCGTGAAATTTTCGGACCAAAAGTGACCATATCGGCGTCACCTTTGTTTATCCACCAAAACTGTGTTGTTTTGGCTCAAATGTGTCCCAAACATGTTTATATGGTTTATAGGTCATAATGAGAGCTTTGTGCGCGAAAAGCTTTCAGTGAAATTTCGGACCAAAAGTGACCATATAGGCATTACCTTTCTTTATCCACAAAAACTGTGTTGTTTTCGCTCAAATGCGTCCCAAACATGTTTATATGGTTTATAGGTCATAATGATAGCTTTGTGCAGGAAAAGCTTTCCGTGAAATTTTCGGAACAAAAGTGACCATATCGGCCTCATTTTTCTTTATCCACAAAAACTGTGTTGTTTTCGCTCAAATGCGTCCCAAACATGTTTATATGGTTTATAGGTCATAATGCGAGCTTTGTGCGCGAAAATCTTTCCGTGAAATTTTCGGACCAAAAGTTACCATATCGGCGTCACCTTTATTTATCCACAAAAACTGCGTTGTTTTCGTTCTAATGCGTCCCAAACATGTTTATATGGTTTATAGGTCAAAATGGGAGCTTTGTGCGCGTAAAGGTTTCCGTGAAATTTTCGGACCAAAAGTGACCATATCGCCGTCACCTTTCTTTATCAACAAAAACATTATTGTTTTCCCTCAAATGTGTCCCAAACATGTTTATATGGTTTATAGGTCATAACGGGAGCTTTGTGCGCGAAAAGCTTTCCGTGAAATTTTAGGACCAAAAGTGACTATATCAGCGTCACCTTTGTTTATCCACCAAAACTGTGTTGTTTTTGCTCAAATTTGTCCCAAACATGTTTATATGGTTTATAGGTCATAATGGGAGCTTTTTGCGCGAAAAGCTTGCCGTGAAATTTTCGGACCAAAAGTGACCATATCGGCGTCACCTTTGTTTATCCATAAAAACTGTGTTGTTTTTGCTCAAATGTGTCCCAACCATGTTTATATGGTTTATAGGTCATAATGGGAGCTTTGTGCGTGAAAAGCTTGCCGTGAAATTTTCGGACCAAAAGTGACCATATCGGCGTCACCTTTGTTTATCCACCAAAACTTTGTTGTTTTTGCTCAAATGTGTCCCAAACATGTTTATATGGTTTATAGGTCATAATGGGAGCTTTGTGCGCGAAAAGCTTGCCGTGAAATTTTCGGACCAAAAGTGACCATATCGGCGTCACCATTGTTTATCCACAAAAACTGTGTCGTTTTCGCTCAAATGTGTCCCAACCATGTTTATATGGTTTATAGGTCATAATTGGAGCTTTGTGCGCGAAAAGTTTGCCGTGAAATTTTGGGACCAAAAGTGACCATATAGGCGTCACCTTTCTTTATCCACAAAAACTGTGTTGATTTCACTCAAATGTGTCCTAAACATGTTTATATGGTGTATAGGTCATAATGGGAGCTTTGTGCGCGAAAAGCTTTCCGTGAAATTTTCGGACCAAAAGTGACCATATCGGTGTCACCATTCTTTATCCACAAAAACTGTGTTGTTTTCGCTCAAATGCGTCCCAAACATGTTTATATGGTTTATAGGTCATAATGGGAGCTTTGTGCGCGTAAAGGTTTCCATGAAATTTTCGGACCAAACGTGACCATATCGGCGTCACCTTTCTTTATCCACAAAAACTGTGTTGTTTTCGCTCAAATGCGTCCCAAACATGTTTATATGGTTTATAGGTCATAATGATAGCTTTGTGCAGGAAAAGCTTTCCGTGAAATTTTCGGACCAAAAGTGACCATATCGGCCTCATTTTTCTTTATCCACAAAAACTGTGTTGTTTTAGCTCAAATGCGTCCCAAACATGTTTATATGGTTTATAGGTCATAATGCGAGCTTTGTGCGCGAAAATCTTTCCGTGAAATTTTCGGACCAAAAGTGACCATATCGGCGTCACCTTTATTTATCCACAAAACTGCGTTGTTTTCGCTCAAATGCGTCCCAAACATGTTTATATGGTTTATAGGTCATAATGGGAGCTTTGTGCGCGTAAAGGTTTCCATGAAATTTTCGGACCAAAAGTGACCATATCGGCGTCACCTTTCTTTATCAACAAAAACATTATTGTTTTCCCTCAAATGTGTCCCAAACATGTTTATATGGTTTATAGGTCATAACGGGAGCTTTGTGCGCGAAAAGCTTTCCGTGAAATTTTAGGACCAAAAGTGACCATATCAGCGTCACCTTTGTTTATTCACCAAAACTGTGTTCATTTTGCTCAAATGTGTCCCAAACATGTTTATATGGTTTATAGGTCATAATGAGAGCTTTGTGCGCGAAAAGCTTGCCGTGAAATTTTCGGACCAAAAGTGACCATATCGGCGTCACCTTTGTTTATCCACAAAAACTGTGTCGTTTTTGCTCAAATGTGTCCCAACCATGTTTATATGGTTTATAGGTCATAATTGGAGCTTTGTGCGCGAAAAGTTTGCCGTGAAATTTTCGGACCAAAAGTGACCATATCGGCGTCACCTTTGTTTATCCACCAAAACTGTTTTGTTTTGGCTCAAATGTGTCCCAAACACGTTTATAAGGTTTATAGGTAATAATGAGAGCTTTTTGCGCGAAAAGCTTTCAGTGAAATTTCGGACCAAAAGTGACCATATAGGTGTTACCTTTCTTTATCCACAAAAACTGCGTTGTTTTCGCTCAAATGTGTCCCAAACATGTTTATATGGTTTATAGGTCATAATGAGAGCCTTGTGCGCGAAAAGCTTTCCGTGAAATTTTCGGCCCAAAAGTGACCATATCGGCGTCACCTTTCTTTATGCACCAAAATTGTGTTGTTTTCGCTCAAATGTATCCCAAACATGTTTATATGGTTTATATGTCATAATGGGAGCTTTCTGCGTAAAAAACTTTCCGTGAAATTTTCGGACCAAAAGTGACCATATCGGCGTCACCTTTCTTTATCCACAAAAACTGTGTTGTTTTCGCTCAAATGTGTCCTAAACATGTTTATATGGTTTATAGGTCATAATAGGAGCTTTTTGCGCGAAAAGCTTTCCATGAAATTTTCGGACCAAAAGTGACCATATCGGCGTCACCTTTGTTTATCCACCAAAACTTTGTTGTTTTTGCTCAAATGTGTCCCAACCATGTTTATATGGTTTATAGGTCATAATGTGAGCTTTGTGCGCAAAAAGCTTGCCGTGAAATTTTCGGACCAAAAGTGACCATATAGGCGTTACCTTTCTTTATCCACAAAAACTGTGTTGTTCTCGCTCAAATGTGTCCCAAACATGTTTATATGGTTTATAGGTCATAATGAGAGCTTTGTGCGCGTAAAGGCTTCCGTGAAATTTTCGGACCAAAAGTGACCATATCGGCGTCATCTTTCTTTATCCACAAAAACTGTGTTGTTTTTGCTCAAATGTGTCCCAAACATGTTTATATGGTTTATAGGTCATAATGGGAGCTTTGTGCGCGAAAAGCTTGCCGTGAAATTTTCGGACCAAAAGTGACCATATCGGCGTCACCATTGTTTATCCACCAAAACTGTGTTGTTTTCGCTCAAATGTGTCCCAAACATGTTTATATGGTTTATAGGTCATAATGGGAGCTTTGTGCGTGAAAAGCTTTCCGTGAAATTTCGGACCAAAAGTGACCATATAGGCGTCACCTTTCTTTATCCACAAAAACTGTGTTGATTTCACTCAAATGTGTCCTAAACATGTTTATATGGTGTATAGGTCATAATGGGAGCTTTGTGCGCGAAAAGCTTTCCGTGAAATTTTCGGACCAAAAGTGACCATATCGGTGTCACCATTCTTTATCCACAAAAACTGTGTTGTTTTCGCTCAAATGCGTCCCAAACATGTTTATATGGTTTATAGGTCATAATGTGAGCTTTGTGCGCGAAAAGATTTCCGCGAAATTTTCGGACCAAACGTGACCATATCGGCGTCACCTTTCTTTATCCACAAAAACTGTGTTGTTTTCGCTCAAATGCGTCCCAAACATGTTTATATGGTTTATAGGTCATAATGATAGCTTTGTGCAGGAAAAGCTTTCCGTGAAATTTTCGGACCAAAAGTGACCATATCGGCCTCATTTTTCTTTATCCACAAAAACTGTGTTGTTTTAGCTCAAATGCGTCCCAAACATGTTTATATGGTTTATAGGTCATAATGCGAGCTTTGTGCGCGAAAATCTTTCCGTGAAATTTTCGGACCAAAAGTGACCATATCGGCGTCACCTTTATTTATCCACAAAACTGCGTTGTTTTCGCTCAAATGCGTCCCAAACATGTTTATATGGTTTATAGGTCATAATGGGAGCTTTGTGCGCGTAAAGGTTTCCATGAAATTTTCGGACCAAAAGTGACCATATCGGCGTCACCTTTCTTTATCAACAAAAACATTATTGTTTTCCCTCAAATGTGTCCCAAACATGTTTATATGGTTTATAGGTCATAACGGGAGCTTTGTGCGCGAAAAGCTTTCCGTGAAATTTTAGGACCAAAAGTGACCATATCAGCGTCACCTTTGTTTATTCACCAAAACTGTGTTCTTTTTGCTCAAATGTGTCCCAAACATGTTTATATGGTTTATAGGTCATAATGAGAGCTTTGTGCGCGAAAAGCTTGCCGTGAAATTTTCGGACCAAAAGTGACCATATCGGCGTCACCTTTGTTTATCCACAAAAACCGTGTCGTTTTTGCTCAAATGTGTCCCAACCATGTTTATATGGTTTATAGGTCATAATTGGAGCTTTGTGCGCGAAAAGTTTGCCGTGAAATTTTCGGACCAAAAGTGACCATATCGGCGTCACCTTTGTTTATCCACCAAAACTGTTTTGTTTTGGCTCAAATGTGTCCTAAACACGTTTATAAGGTTTATAGGTAATAATGAGAGCTTTTTGCGCGAAAAGCTTTCAGTGAAATTTCGGACCAAAAGTGACCATATAGGTGTTACCTTTCTTTATCCACAAAAACTGCGTTGTTTTCGCTCAAATGTGTCCCAAACATGTTTATATGGTTTATAGGTCATAATGAGAGCCTTGTGCGCGAAAAGCTTTCCGTGAAATTTTCGGCCCAAAAGTGACCATATCGGCGTCACCTTTCTTTATGCACCAAAATTGTGTTGTTTTCGCTCAAATGTATCCCAAACATGTTTATATGGTTTATATGTTATAATGGGAGCTTTCTGCGTAAAAAACTTTCCGTGAAATTTTCGGACCAAAAGTGACCATATCGGCGTCACCTTTCTTTATCCACAAAAACTGTGTTGTTTTCGCTCAAATGTGTCCTAAACATGTTTATATGGTTTATAGGTCATAATAGGAGCTTTTTGCGCGAAAAGCTTTCCATGAAATTTTCGGACCAAAAGTGACCATATCGGCGTCACCTTTGTTTATCCACAAAAACTTTGTTGTTTTTGCTCAAATGTGTCCCAAACATGTTTATATGGTTTATAGGTCATAATGGGAGCTTTGTGCGCGAAAAGCTTGCCGTGAAATTTTCGGACCAAAACTGACCATATCGGCGTCACCATTGTTTATCCACAAAAACTGTGTCGTTTTCGCTCAAATGTGTCCCAACCATGTTTATATGGTTTATAGGTCATAATTGGAGCTTTGTGCGCGAAAAGTTTGCCGTGAAATTTTCGGACCAAAAGTGACCATATAGGCGTCACCTTTCTTTATCCACAAAAACTGTGTTGATTTCACTCAAATGTGTCCTAAACATGTTTATATGGTGTATAGGTCATAATGGGAGCTTTGTGCGCGAAAAGCTTTCCGTGAAATTTTCGGACCAAAAGTGACCATATCGGTGTCACCATTCTTTATCCACAAAAACTGTGTTGTTTTCGCTCAAATGCGTCCCAAACATGTTTATATGGTTTATAGGTCATAATGGGAGCTTTGTGCGCGTAAAGGTTTCCATGAAATTTTCGGACCAAACGTGACCATATCGGCGTCACCTTTCTTTATCCACAAAAACTGTGTTGTTTTCGCTCAAATGCGTCCCAAACATGTTTATATGGTTTATAGGTCATAATGATAGCTTTGTGCAGGAAAAGCTTTCCGTGAAATTTTCGGACCAAAAGTGACCATATCGGCCTCATTTTTCTTTATCCACAAAAACTGTGTTGTTTTAGCTCAAATGCGTCCCAAACATGTTTATATGGTTTATAGGTCATAATGCGAGCTTTGTGCGCGAAAATCTTTCCGTGAAATTTTCGGACCAAAAGTGACCATATCGGCGTCACCTTTATTTATCCACAAAACTGCGTTGTTTTCGCTCAAATGCGTCCCAAACATGTTTATATGGTTTATAGGTCATAATGGGAGCTTTGTGCGCGTAAAGGTTTCCATGAAATTTTCGGACCAAAAGTGACCATATCGGCGTCACCTTTCTTTATCAACAAAAACATTATTGTTTTCCCTCAAATGTGTCCCAAACATGTTTATATGGTTTATAGGTCATAACGGGAGCTTTGTGCGCGAAAAGCTTTCCGTGAAATTTTAGGACCAAAAGTGACCATATCAGCGTCACCTTTGTTTATTCACCAAAACTGTGTTCTTTTTGCTCAAATGTGTCCCAAACATGTTTATATGGTTTATAGGTCATAATGAGAGCTTTGTGCGCGAAAAGCTTGCCGTGAAATTTTCGGACCAAAAGTGACCATATCGGCGTCACCTTTGTTTATCCACAAAAACTGTGTCGTTTTTGCTCAAATGTGTCCCAACCATGTTTATATGGTTTATAGGTCATAATTGGAGCTTTGTGCGCGAAAAGTTTGCCGTGAAATTTTCGGACCAAAAGTGACCATATCGGCGTCACCTTTGTTTATCCACCAAAACTGTTTTGTTTTGGCTCAAATGTGTCCCAAACACGTTTATAAGGTTTATAGGTAATAATGAGAGCTTTTTGCGCGAAAAGCTTTCAGTGAAATTTCGGACCAAAAGTGACCATATAGGTGTTACCTTTCTTTATCCACAAAAACTGCGTTGTTTTCGCTCAAATGTGTCCCAAACATGTTTATATGGTTTATAGGTCATAATGAGAGCCTTGTGCGCGAAAAGCTTTCCGTGAAATTTTCGGCCCAAAAGTGACCATATCGGCGTCACCTTTCTTTATGCACCAAAATTGTGTTGTTTTCGCTCAAATGTATCCCAAACATGTTTATATGGTTTATATGTCATAATGGGAGCTTTCTGCGTAAAAAACATTCCGTGAAATTTTCGGACCAAAAGTGACCATATCGGCGTCACCTTTCTTTATCCACAAAAACTGTGTTGTTTTCGCTCAAATGTGTCCTAAACATGTTTATATGGTTTATAGGTCATAATAGGAGCTTTTTGCGCGAAAAGCTTTCCATGAAATTTTCGGACCAAAAGTGACCATATCGGCGTCACCTTTGTTTATCCACCAAAACTTTGTTGTTTTTGCTCAAATGTGTCCCAAACATGTTTATATGGTTTATAGGTCATAATGGGAGCTTTGTGCGCGAAAAGCTTGCCGTGAAATTTTCGGACCAAAAGTGACCATATCGGCGTCACCATTGTTTATCCACAAAAACTGTGTCGTTTTCGCTCAAATGTGTCCCAACCATGTTTATATGGTTTATAGGTCATAATTGGAGCTTTGTGCGCGAAAAGTTTGCCGTGAAATTTTCGGACCAAAAGTGACCATATAGGCGTCACCTTTCTTTATCCACAAAAACTGTGTTGATTTCACTCAAATGTGTCCTAAACATGTTTATATGGTGTATAGGTCATAATGGGAGCTTTGTGCGCGAAAAGCTTTCCGTGAAATTTTCGGACCAAAAGTGACCATATCGGTGTCACCATTCTTTATCCACAAAAACTGTGTTGTTTTCGCTCAAATGCGTCCCAAACATGTTTATATGGTTTATAGGTCATAATGGGAGCTTTGTGCGCGTAAAGGTTTCCATGAAATTTTCGGACCAAACGTAACCATATCGGCGTCACCTTTCTTTATCCACAAAAACTGTGTTGTTTTCGCTCAAATGCGTCCCAAACATGTTTATATGGTTTATAGGTCATAATGATAGCTTTGTGCAGGAAAAGCTTTCCGTGAAATTTTCGGACCAAAAGTGACCATATCGGCCTCATTTTTCTTTATCCACAAAAACTGTGTTGTTTTAGCTCAAATGCGTCCCAAACATGTTTATATGGTGTATAGGTCATAATGGGAGCTTTGTGCGCGAAAAGCTTTCCGTGAAATTTTCGGACCAAAAGTGACCATGTCGGTGTCACCTTTCTTTATCCACAAAAACTGTGTTGTTTTCGCTCAAATGCGTCCCAAACATGTTTATATGGTTTATAGGTCATAATGTGAGCTTTGTGCGCGAAAAGCTTTCCGCGAAATTTTCGGACCAAACGTGACCATATCGTCGTCACCTTTCTTTATCCACAAAAACTGTGTTGTTTTCGCTCAAATGCGTCCCAAACATGTTTATATGGTTTATAGGTCATAATGATAGCTTTGTGCAGGAAAAGCTTTCCGTGAAATTTTCGGACCAAAAGTGACCATATCGGCCTCATTTTTCTTTATCCACAAAAACTGTGTTGTTTTAGCTCAAATACGTCCCAAACATGTTTATATGGTTTATAGGTCATAATGCGAGCTTTGTGCGCGAAAATCTTTCCGTGAAATTTTCGGACCAAAAGTGACCATATCGGCGTCACCTTTATTTATCCACAAAAACTGCGTTGTTTTCGCTCAAATGCGTCCCAAACATGTTTATATGGTTTATAGGTCATAATGGGAGCTTTGTGCGCGTAAAGGTTTCCGTGAAATTTTCGGACCAAAAGTGACCATATCGGCGTCACCTTTCTTTATCAACAAAAACATTATTGTTTTCCCTCAAATGTGTCCCAAACATGTTTATATGGTTTATAGGTCATAACGGGAGCTTTGTGCGCGAAAAGCTTTCCGTGAAATTTTAGGACCAAAAGTGACCATATCAGCGTCACCTTTGTTTATTCACCAAAACTGTGTTTTTTTTGCTCAAATGTGTCCCAAACATGTTTATATGGTTTATAGGTCATAATGAGAGCTTTGTGCGCGAAAAGCTTGCCGTGAAATTTTCGGACCAAAAGTTACCATATCGGCGTCACCTTTGTTTATCCACAAAAACTGTGTTGTTTTTGCTCAAATGTGTCCCAACCATGTTTATATGGTTTATAGGTCATAATGGGAGCTTTGTGCGCGAAAAGCTTGCCGTGAAGTTTTCGGACCAAAAGTGACCATATCGGCGTCACCTTTGTTTATCCACCAAAACTGTGTTGTTTTTGCTCAAATGTGTCCCAACGATGTTTATATGGTTTATAGGTCATAATGGGAGCTTTGTGCGCGAAAAGCTTGCGGTGAAATTTTCGGACCAAAAGTGACCATATCGGCGTCACCTTTGTTTATCCACCAAAACTGTGTTGTTTTGGCTCAACTGTGTCCTAAACATGTTTATATGGTCTATAGGTCATAATAGGAGCTTTTTGCGCGAAAAGCTTTCCATGAAATTTTCGGACCAAAAGTGACCATATCGGCGTCACCTTTGTTTATCCACCAAAACTGTGTTGTTTTTGCTCAAATGTGTCCCAACGATGTTTATATGGTTTATAGGTCATAATGGGAGCATTGTGCGCGAAAAGCTTGCCGTGAAATTTTCGGATCAAAAGTGACCATATCGGCGTCACCTTTGTTTATCCACCAAAACTGTGTTGTTTTGGCTCCAATGTGTCCCAAACATGTTTATATGGTTTATAGGTCATAATGAGAGCTTTGTGCGCGAAAAGCTTTCAGTGAAATTTCGGACCAAAAATGACCATATAGGCGTTACCTTTCTTTATCCTCAAAAACTTTGTTGTTTTCGCTCAAATGTGACCCAAACATGTTTATATGGTTTATAGGTCATAATGGGAGCTTTGTGCGCGTAAAGGTTTCCGTGAAATTTTCGGACCAAAAGTGACCATATCGGCGTCACCTTTCTTTATCCACAAAAACTGTGTTGTTTTTGCTCAAATGTGTCCCAAACATGTTTATATGGTTTATAGGTCATATTGGGAGCTTTGTGCGCGAAAAGCTTGCCGTGAAATTTTCAGACCAAAAGTGACCATATCGGCGTCACCTTTGTTTATCCACCAAAATTGTGTTGTTTTCGCTCAAATGTGTCCCAAACATGTTTATATGGTTTATAGGTCATAATGAGAGCTTTGTGCGCGAAAAGCTTTCCATGAAATTTCGGACCAAAAGTGACCATATAGGCGTCACCTTTCTTTATCCACAAAAACTGTGTTGTTTTCACTCAAATGTGTCCCAAACATGTTTATATGGTTTATGGGTCATAAAGGGAGCTTTGTGCGCGGAAAGCTTTCCGTGAAATTTTCGGACCAAAAGTGACCATATAAGCGTCACCTTTCTTTATCCACAAAAACTGTGTTGTTTTCACTCAAATGTGTCCCAAACATGTTTATATGGTGTATAGGTCATAATGGGAGCTTTGTGCGCGAAAAGCTTTCCGTGAAATTTTCGGACCAAAAGTGACCATGTCGGTGTCACCTTTCTTTATCCACAAAAACTGTGTTGTTTTCGCTCAAATGCGTCCCAAACATGTTTATATGGTTTATAGGTCATAATGTGAGCTTTGTGCGCGAAAAGCTTTCCGCGAAATTTTCGGACCAAACGTGACCATATCGTCGTCACCTTTCTTTATCCACAAAAACTGTGTTGTTTTCGCTCAAATGCGTCCCAAACATGTTTATATGGTTTATAGGTCATAATGATAGCTTTGTGCAGGAAAAGCTTTCCGTGAAATTTTCGGACCAAAAGTGACCATATCGGCCTCATTTTTCTTTATCCACAAAAACTGTGTTGTTTTAGCTCAAATGCGTCCCAAACATGTTTATATGGTTTATAGGTCATAATGCGAGCTTTGTGCGAGAAAATCTTTCGTGAAATTTTCGGACCAAAAGTGACCATATCGGCGTCACCTTTCTTTATCAACAAAAACATTATTGTTTTCCCTCAAATGTGTCCCAAACATGTTTATATGGTTTATAGGTCATAACGGGAGCTTTGTGCGCGAAAAGCTTTCCGTGAAATTTTAGGACCAAAAGTGACCATATCAGCGTCACCTTTGTTTATTCACCAAAACTGTGTTCTTTTTGCTCAAATGTGTCCCAAACATGTTTATATGGTTTATAGGTCATAATGAGAGCTTTGTGCGCGAAAAGCTTGCCGTGAAATTTTCGGACCAAAAGTGACCATATCGGCGTCACCTTTGTTTATCCACAAAAACTGTGTCGTTTTTGCTCAAATGTGTCCCAACCATGTTTATATGGTTTATAGGTCATAATTGGAGCTTTGTGCGCGAAAAGTTTGCCGTGAAATTTTCGGACCAAAAGTGACCATATCGGCGTCACCTTTGTTTATCCACCAAAACTGTTTTGTTTTGGCTCAAATGTGTCCCAAACACGTTTATAAGGTTTATAGGTAATAATGAGAGCTTTTTGCGCGAAAAGCTTTCAGTGAAATTTCGGACCAAAAGTGACCATATAGGTGTTACCTTTCTTTATCCACAAAAACTGCGTTGTTTTCGCTCAAATGTGTCCCAAACATGTTTATATGGTTTATAGGTCATAATGAGAGCCTTGTGCGCGAAAAGCTTTCCGTGAAATTTTCGGCCCAAAAGTGACCATATCGGCGTCACCTTTCTTTATGCACCAAAATTGTGTTGTTTTCGCTCAAATGTATCCCAAACATGTTTATATGGTTTATATGTCATAATGGGAGCTTTCTGCGTAAAAAACATTCCGTGAAATTTTCGGACCAAAAGTGACCATATCGGCGTCACCTTTCTTTATCCACAAAAACTGTGTTGTTTTCGCTCAAATGTGTCCTAAACATGTTTATATGGTTTATAGGTCATAATAGGAGCTTTTTGCGCGAAAAGCTTTCCATGAAATTTTCGGACCAAAAGTGACCATATCGGCGTCACCTTTGTTTATCCACCAAAACTTTGTTGTTTTTGCTCAAATGTGTCCCAAACATGTTTATATGGTTTATAGGTCATAATGGGAGCTTTGTGCGCGAAAAGCTTGCCGTGAAATTTTCGGACCAAAAGTGACCATATCGGCGTCACCATTGTTTATCCACAAAAACTGTGTCGTTTTCGCTCAAATGTGTCCCAACCATGTTTATATGGTTTATAGGTCATAATTGGAGCTTTGTGCGCGAAAAGTTTGCCGTGAAATTTTCGGACCAAAAGTGACCATATAGGCGTCACCTTTCTTTATCCACAAAAACTGTGTTGATTTCACTCAAATGTGTCCTAAACATGTTTATATGGTGTATAGGTCATAATGGGAGCTTTGTGCGCGAAAAGCTTTCCGTGAAATTTTCGGACCAAAAGTGACCATATCGGTGTCACCATTCTTTATCCACAAAAACTGTGTTGTTTTCGCTCAAATGCGTCCCAAACATGTTTATATGGTTTATAGGTCATAATGGGAGCTTTGTGCGCGTAAAGGTTTCCATGAAATTTTCGGACCAAACGTGACCATATCGGCGTCACCTTTCTTTATCCACAAAAACTGTGTTGTTATCGCTCAAATGCGTCCCAAACATGTTTATATGGTTTATAGGTCATAATGATAGCTTTGTGCAGGAAAAGCTTTCCGTGAAATTTTCGGACCAAAAGTGACCATATCGGCCTCATTTTTCTTTATCCACAAAAACTGTGTTGTTTTAGCTCAAATGCGTCCCAAACATGTTTATATGGTGTATAGGTCATAATGGGAGCTTTGTGCGCGAAAAGCTTTCCGTGAAATTTTCGGACCAAAAGTGACCATGTCGGTGTCACCTTTCTTTATCCACAAAAACTGTGTTGTTTTCGCTCAAATGCGTCCCAAACATGTTTATATGGTTTATAGGTCATAATGTGAGCTTTGTGCGCGAAAAGCTTTCCGCGAAATTTTCGGACCAAACGTGACCATATCGTCGTCACCTTTCTTTATCCACAAAAACTGTGTTGTTTTCGCTCAAATGCGTCCCAAACATGTTTATATGGTTTATAGGTCATAATGATAGCTTTGTGCAGGAAAAGCTTTCCGTGAAATTTTCGGACCAAAAGTGACCATATCGGCCTCATTTTTCTTTATCCACAAAAACTGTGTTGTTTTAGCTCAAATACGTCCCAAACATGTTTATATGGTTTATAGGTCATAATGCGAGCTTTGTGCGCGAAAATCTTTCCGTGAAATTTTCGGACCAAAAGTGACCATATCGGCGTCACCTTTATTTATCCACAAAAACTGCGTTGTTTTCGCTCAAATGCGTCCCAAACATGTTTATATGGTTTATAGGTCATAATGGGAGCTTTGTGCGCGTAAAGGTTTCCGTGAAATTTTCGGACCAAAAGTGACCATATCGGCGTCACCTTTCTTTATCAACAAAAACATTATTGTTTTCCCTCAAATGTGTCCCAAACATGTTTATATGGTTTATAGGTCATAACGGGAGCTTTGTGCGCGAAAAGCTTTCCGTGAAATTTTAGGACCAAAAGTGACCATATCAGCGTCACCTTTGTTTATTCACCAAAACTGTGTTTTTTTTGCTCAAATGTGTCCCAAACATGTTTATATGGTTTATAGGTCATAATGAGAGCTTTGTGCGCGAAAAGCTTGCCGTGAAATTTTCGGACCAAAAGTTACCATATCGGCGTCACCTTTGTTTATCCACAAAAACTGTGTTGTTTTTGCTCAAATGTGTCCCAACCATGTTTATATGGTTTATAGGTCATAATGGGAGCTTTGTGCGCGAAAAGCTTGCCGTGAAGTTTTCGGACCAAAAGTGACCATATCGGCGTCACCTTTGTTTATCCACCAAAACTGTGTTGTTTTTGCTCAAATGTGTCCCAACGATGTTTATATGGTTTATAGGTCATAATGGGAGCTTTGTGCGCGAAAAGCTTGCGGTGAAATTTTCGGACCAAAAGTGACAATATCGGCGTCACCTTTGTTTATCCACCAAAACTGTGTTGTTTTGGCTCAACTGTGTCCTAAACATGTTTATATGGTCTATAGGTCATAATAGGAGCTTTTTGCGCGAAAAGCTTTCCATGAAATTTTCGGACCAAAAGTGACCATATCGGCGTCACCTTTGTTTATCCACCAAAACTGTGTTGTTTTTGCTCAAATGTGTCCCAACGATGTTTATATGGTTTATAGGTCATAATGGGAGCATTGTGCGCGAAAAGCTTGCCGTGAAATTTTCGGATCAAAAGTGACCATATCGGCGTCACCTTTGTTTATCCACCAAAACTGTGTTGTTTTGGCTCCAATGTGTCCCAAACATGTTTATATGGTTTATAGGTCATAATGAGAGCTTTGTGCGCGAAAAGCTTTCAGTGAAATTTCGGACCAAAAATGACCATATAGGCGTTACCTTTCTTTATCCTCAAAAACTTTGTTGTTTTCGCTCAAATGTGACCCAAACATGTTTATATGGTTTATAGGTCATAATGGGAGCTTTGTGCGCGTAAAGGTTTCCGTGAAATTTTCGGACCAAAAGTGACCATATCGGCGTCACCTTTCTTTATCCACAAAAACTGTGTTGTTTTTGCTCAAAAGTGTCCCAAACATGTTTATATGGTTTATAGGTCATATTGGGAGCTTTGTGCGCGAAAAGCTTGCCGTGAAATTTTCAGACCAAAAGTGACCATATCGGCGTCACCTTTGTTTATCCACCAAAATTGTGTTGTTTTCGCTCAAATGTGTCCCAAACATGTTTATATGGTTTATAGGTCATAATGAGAGCTTTGTGCGCGAAAAGCTTTCCATGAAATTTCGGACCAAAAGTGACCATATAGGCGTCACCTTTCTTTATCCACAAAAACTGTGTTGTTTTCACTCAAATGTGTCCCAAACATGTTTATATGGTTTATGGGTCATAAAGGGAGCTTTGTGCGCGGAAAGCTTTCCGTGAAATTTTCGGACCAAAAGTGACCATATAAGCGTCACCTTTCTTTATCCACAAAAACTGTGTTGTTTTCACTCAAATGTGTCCCAAACATGTTTATATGGTGTATAGGTCATAATGGGAGCTTTGTGCGCGAAAAGCTTTCCGTGAAATTTTCGGACCAAAAGTGACCATGTCGGTGTCACCTTTCTTTATCCACAAAAACTGTGTTGTTTTCGCTCAAATGCGTCCCAAACATGTTTATATGGTTTATAGGTCATAATGTGAGCTTTGTGCGCGAAAAGCTTTCCGCGAAATTTTCGGACCAAACGTGACCATATCGTCGTCACCTTTCTTTATCCACAAAAACTGTGTTGTTTTCGCTCAAATGCGTCCCAAACATGTTTATATGGTTTATAGGTCATAATGATAGCTTTGTGCAGGAAAAGCTTTCCGTGAAATTTTCGGACCAAAAGTGACCATATCGGCCTCATTTTTCTTTATCCACAAAAACTGTGTTGTTTTAGCTCAAATGCGTCCCAAACATGTTTATATGGTTTATAGGTCATAATGCGAGCTTTGTGCGAGAAAATCTTTCGTGAAATTTTCGGACCAAAAGTGACCATATCGGCGTCACCTTTATTTATCCCCAAAAACTGCGTTGTTTTCGCTCAAATGCGTCCCAAACATGTTTATATGGTTTATAGGTCATAATGGGAGCTTTGTGCGCGTAAAGGTTTCCGTGAAATTTTCGGACCAAAAGTGACCATATCGGCGTCACCTTTCTTTATCAACAAAAACATTATTGTTTTCCCTCAAATCTGTCCCAAACATGTTTATATGGTTTATAGGTCATAACGGGAGCTTTGTGCGCGAAAAGCTTTCCGTTAAATTTTAGGACCAAAAGACCATATCAGCGTCACCTTTGTTTATTCACCAAAACTGTGTTGTTTTTGCTCAAATGTGTCCCAAACATGTTTATATGGTTTATAGGTCATAATGAGAGCTTTGTGCGCGAAAAGCTTGCCGTGAAATTTTCGGACCAAAAGTTACCATATCGGCGTCACCTTTGTTTATCCACAAAAACTGTGTTGTTTTTGCTCAAATGTGTCCCAACCATGTTTATATGGTTTATAGGTCATAATGGGAGCTTTGTGCGCGAAAAGCTTGCCGTGAAATTTTCGGACCAAAAGTGACCATATCGGCGTCACCTTTGTTTATCCACCAAAACTGTGTTGTTTTTGCTCAAATGTGTCCCAACGATGTTTATATGGTTTATAGGTCATAATGGGAGCTTTGTGCGCGAAAAGCTTGCGGTGAAATTTTCGGACCAAAAGTGACCATATCGGCGTCACCTTTGTTTATCCACCAAAACTGTGTTGTTTTGGCTCAACTGTGTCCTAAACATGTTTATATGGTCTATAGGTCATAATAGGAGCTTTTTGCGCGAAAAGCTTTCCATGAAATTTTCGGACCAAAAGTGACCATATCGGCGTCACCTTTGTTTATCCACCAAAACTGTGTTGTTTTTGCTCAAATGTGTCCCAACGATGTTTATATGGTTTATAGGTCATAATGGGAGCATTGTGCGCGAAAAGCTTGCCGTGAAATTTTCGGACCAAAAGTGACCATATCGGCGTCACCTTTGTTTATCCACCAAAACTGTGTTGTTTTGGCTCCAATGTGTCCCAAACATGTTTATATGGTTTATAGGTCATAATGAGAGCTTTGTGCGCGAAAAGCTTTCAGTGAAATTTCGGACCAAAAATGACCATATAGGCGTTACCTTTCTTTATCCTCAAAAACTTTGTTGTTTTCGCTCAAATGTGACCAAAACATGTTTATATGGTTTATAGGTCATAATGGGAGCTTTGTGCGCGTAAAGGTTTCCGTGAAATTTTCGGACCAAAAGTGACCATATCGACGTGACCTTTCTTTATCCACAAAAACTGTGTTGTTTTTGCTCAAATGTGTCCCAAACATGTTTATATGGTTTATAGGTCATATTGGGAGCTTTGTGCGCGAAAAGCTTGCCGTGAAATTTTCAGACCAAAAGTGACCATATCGGCGTCACCTTTGTTTATCCACCAAAATTGTGTTGTTTTCGCTCAAATGTGTCCCAAACATGTTTATATGGTTTATAGGTCATAATGAGAGCTTTGTGCGCGAAAAGCTTTCCATGAAATTTCGGACCAAAAGTGACCATATAGGCGTCACCTTTCTTTATCCACAAAAACTGTGTTGTTTTCACTCAAATGTGTCCCAAACATGTTTATATGGTTTATGGGTCATAAAGGGAGCTTTGTGCGCGGAAAGCTTTCCGTGAAATTTTCGGACCAAAAGTGACCATATAAGCGTCACCTTTCTTTATCCACAAAAACTGTGTTGTTTTCACTCAAATGTGTCCCAAACATGTTTATATGGTGTATAGGTCATAATGGGAGCTTTGTGCGCGAAAAGCTTTCCGTGAAATTTTCGGACCAAAAGTGACCATGTCGGTGTCACCTTTCTTTATCCACAAAAACTGTGTTGTTTTCGCTCAAATGCGTCCCAAACATGTTTATATGGTTTATAGGTCATAATGTGAGCTTTGTGCGCGAAAAGCTTTCCGCGAAATTTTCGGACCAAACGTGACCATATCGTCGTCACCTTTCTTTATCCACAAAAACTGTGTTGTTTTCGCTCAAATGCGTCCCAAACATGTTTATATGGTTTATAGGTCATAATGGGAGCTTTGTGCGCGTAAAGGTTTCCGTGAAATTTTCGGACCAAAAGTGACCATATCGGCGTCACCTTTCTTTATCAACAAAAACATTATTGTTTTCCCTCAAATCTGTCCCAAACATGTTTATATGGTTTATAGGTCATAACGGGAGCTTTGTGCGCGAAAAGCTTTCCGTTAAATTTTAGGACCAAAAGACCATATCAGCGTCACCTTTGTTTATTCACCAAAACTGTGTTGTTTTTGCTCAAATGTGTCCCAAACATGTTTATATGGTTTATAGGTCATAATGAGAGCTTTGTGCGCGAAAAGCTTGCCGTGAAATTTTCGGACCAAAAGTTACCATATCGGCGTCACCTTTGTTTATCCACAAAAACTGTGTTGTTTTTGCTCAAATGTGTCCCAACCATGTTTATATGGTTTATAGGTCATAATGGGAGCTTTGTGCGCGAAAAGCTTGCCGTGAAATTTTCGGACCAAAAGTGACCATATCGGCGTCACCTTTGTTTATCCACCAAAACTGTGTTGTTTTTGCTCAAATGTGTCCCAACGATGTTTATATGGTTTATAGGTCATAATGGGAGCTTTGTGCGCGAAAAGCTTGCGGTGAAATTTTCGGACCAAAAGTGACCATATCGGCGTCACCTTTGTTTATCCACCAAAACTGTGTTGTTTTGGCTCAACTGTGTCCTAAACATGTTTATATGGTCTATAGGTCATAATAGGAGCTTTTTGCGCGAAAAGCTTTCCATGAAATTTTCGGACCAAAAGTGACCATATCGGCGTCACCTTTGTTTATCCACCAAAACTGTGTTGTTTTTGCTCAAATGTGTCCCAACGATGTTTATATGGTTTATAGGTCATAATGGGAGCATTGTGCGCGAAAAGCTTGCCGTGAAATTTTCGGACCAAAAGTGACCATATCGGCGTCACCTTTGTTTATCCACCAAAACTGTGTTGTTTTGGCTCCAATGTGTCCCAAACATGTTTATATGGTTTATAGGTCATAATGAGAGCTTTGTGCGCGAAAAGCTTTCAGTGAAATTTCGGACCAAAAATGACCATATAGGCGTTACCTTTCTTTATCCTCAAAAACTGTGTTGTTTTCGCTCAAATGTGACCCAAACATGTTTATATGGTTTATAGGTCATAATGGGAGCTTTGTGCGCGTAAAGGTTTCCGTGAAATTTTCGGACCAAAAGTGACCATATCGGCGTCACCTTTCTTTATCCACAAAAACTGTGTTGTTTTTGCTCAAATGTGTCCCAAACATGTTTATATGGTTTATAGGTCATATTGGGAGCTTTGTGCGCGAAAAGCTTGCCGTGAAATTTTCAGACCAAAAGTGACCATATCGGCGTCACCTTTGTTTATCCACCAAAATTGTGTTGTTTTCGCTCAAATGTGTCCCAAACATGTTTATATGGTTTATAGGTCATAATGAGAGCTTTGTGCGCGAAAAGCTTTCCATGAAATTTCGGACCAAAAGTGACCATATAGGCGTCACCTTTCTTTATCCACAAAAACTGTGTTGTTTTCACTCAAATGTGTCCCAAACATGTTTATATGGTTTATGGGTCATAAAGGGAGCTTTGTGCGCGGAAAGCTTTCCGTGAAATTTTCGGACCAAAAGTTACCATATAAGCGTCACCTTTCTTTATCCACAAAAACTGTGTTGTTTTCACTCAAATGTGTCCCAAACATGTTTATATGGTGTATAAGTCATAATGAGAGCTTTGTGCGCGAAAAGCTTTCCGTGAAATTTTCGGACCAAAAGTGACCATATCGGTGTCACCTTTCTTTATCCACAAAAACTGTGTTGTTTTCGCTCAAAAGCGTCCCAAACATGTTTATATAGTTTATAGGTCATAATGTGAGCTTTGTGCGCGAAAAGCTTTCCGCGAAATTTTCGGACCAAACGTGACCATATCGGCGTCACCTTTCTTTATCCACAAAAACTGTGTTGTTTTCGCTCAAATGCATCCCAAACATGTTTATATGGTTTGTAGGTCATAATGATAGCTTTGTGCAGGAAAAGCTTTCCGTGAAATTTTCGGACCAAAAGTGACCATATCGGCCTCATTTTTCTTTATCCACAAAAACTGTGATGTTTTCGCTCAAATGCGTCCCAAACATGTTTATATGGTTTATAGGTCATAATGCGAGCTTTGTGCGCGAAAATCTTTCCGTGAAATTTTCGGACCAAAAGTGACCATATCGGCGTCACCTTTATTTATCCACAAAAACTGCGTTGTTTTCGCTCAAATGCGTCCCAAACATGTTTATATGGTTTATAGGTCATAATGGGAGCTTTGTGCGCGTAAAGGTTTCCGTGAAATTTTCGGACCAAAAGTGACCATATCGGCGTCACCTTTCTTTATCAACAAAAACATTATTGTTTTCCCTCAAATGTGTCCCAAACATGTTTATATGGTTTACAGGTCATAACGGGAGCTTTGTGCGCGAAAAGCTTTCCGTGAAATTTTAGGACCAAAAGTGACCATATCAGCGTCACCTTTGTTTATTCACCAAAACTGTGTTGTTTTTGCTCAAATGTGTCCCAAACATGTTTATGTGGTTTATAGGTCATAATGAGAGCTTTGTGCGCGAAAAGCTTGCCGTGAAATTTTCGGACCAAAAGTTACCATATCGGCGTCACCTTTGTTTATCCACAAAAACTGTGTTGTTTTTGCTCAAATGTGTCCCAACCATGTTTATATGGTTTATAGGTCATAATGGGAGCTTTGTGCGCGAAAAGCTTGCCGTGAAATTTTCGGACCAAAAGTGACCATATCGGCGTCACCTTTGTTTATCCACCAAAACTGTGTTGTTTTTGCTCAAATGTGTCCCAACGATGTTTATATGGTTTATAGGTCATAATGGGAGCTTTGTGCGCGAAAAGCTTGCGGTGAAATTTTCGGACCAAAAGTGACCATATCGGCGTCACCTTTGTTTATCCACCAAAACTGTGTTGTTTTGGCTCAACTGTGTCCTAAACATGTTTATATGGTCTATAGGTCATAATAGGAGCTTTTTGCGCGAAAAGCTTTCCATGAAATTTTCGGACCAAAAGTGACCATATCGGCGTCACCTTTGTTTATCCACCAAAACTGTGTTGTTTTTGCTCAAATGTGTCCCAACGATGTTTATATGGTTTATAGGTCATAATGGGAGCATTGTGCGCGAAAAGCTTGCCGTGAAATTTTCGGACCAAAAGTGACCATATCGGCGTCACCTTTGTTTATCCACCAAAACTGTGTTGTTTTGGCTCCAATGTGTCCCAAACATGTTTATATGGTTTATAGGTCATAATGAGAGCTTTGTGCGCGAAAAGCTTTCAGTGAAATTTCGGACCAAAAATGACCATATAGGCGTTACCTTTCTTTATCCTCAAAAACTGTGTTGTTTTCGCTCAAATGTGACCCAAACATGTTTATATGGTTTATAGGTCATAATGGGAGCTTTGTGCGCGTAAAGGTTTCCGTGAAATTTTCGGACCAAAAGTGACCATATCGGCGTCACCTTTCTTTATCCACAAAAACTGTGTTGTTTTTGCTCAAATGTGTCCCAAACATGTTTATATGGTTTATAGGTCATATTGGGAGCTTTGTGCGCGAAAAGCTTGCCGTGAAATTTTCAGACCAAAAGTGACCATATCGGCGTCACCTTTGTTTATCCACCAAAATTGTGTTGTTTTCGCTCAAATGTGTCCCAAACATGTTTATATGGTTTATAGGTCATAATGAGAGCTTTGTGCGCGAAAAGCTTTCCGTGAAATTTCGGACCAAAAGTGACCATATAGGCGTCACCTTTCTTTATCCACAAAAATTGTGTTGTTTTCACTCAAATGTGTCCCAAACATGTTTATATGGTTTATGGGTCATAATGGGAGCTTTGTGCGCGGAAAGCATTCCGTGAAATTTTCGGACCAAAAGTGACCATATAAGCGTCACCTTTCTTTATCCACAAAAACTGTGTTGTTTTCACTCAAATGTGTCCCAAACATGTTTATATGGTGTATAAGTCATAATGAGAGCTTTGTGCGCGAAAAGCTTTCCGTGAAATTTTCGGACCAAAAGTGACCATATCGGTGTCACCTTTCTTTATCCACAAAAACTGTGTTGTTTTCGCTCAAATGCGTCCCAAACATGTTTATATGGTTTATAGGTCATAATGTGAGCTTTCTGCGCGAAAAGCTTTCCGCGAAATTTTCGGACCAAACGTGACCATATCGGCGTCACCTTTCTTTATCCACAAAAACTGTGTTGTTTTCGCTCAAATGCGTCCCAAACATGTTTATATGGTTTATAGGTCATAATGATAGCTTTGTGCAGGAAAAGCTTTCCGTGAAATTTTCGGACCAAAAGTGACCATATCGGCCACATTTTTCTTTATCCACAAAAACTGTGTTGTTTTCGCTCAAATGTGTCCCAAATATGTTTATATGGTTTATAGGTCATAATGTGAGCTTTGTGCGCGAAAAGCTTGCCGTGAAATTTTCGGACCAAAAGTGACCATATCGGCGTCACCTTTGTTTATCCACCAAAACTGTGTTGTTTTGGCTCAAATGCATCCCAAACATGTTTATATGGTTTATAGGTCATAATGGGAGCTTTGTGCGCGAAAAGCTTTCAGTGAAATTTCGGACCAAAAGTGACCATATAGGCGTTACCTTTCTTTATCCACAAAAACTGTGTTGTTTTCGCTCAAATGTGTCCCAAACATGTTTATATGGTTTATAGGTCATAACGGGAGCTTTGTGCACGAAAAGCTTTCCGTGAAATTTTCGGACCAAAAGTGACCATATCAGCGTCACCATTGTTTATCCACCAAACCTGTGTTGTTTTTGCTCAAATGTGTCCCAAACATGTTTATATGGTTTATAGGTCATAATGGGAGCTTTGTGCGCGAAAAGCTTGCCGTGAAATTTTCGGACCAAAAGTGACCATATCGGCGTCACCTTTGTTTATCCACCAAAACTGTGTTGTTTTCGCTCAAATGTGTCCCAAACATGTTTATATGGTTTATAGGTCATAATGGGAGCTTTGTGCGCGAAAAGCTTGCCGTGAAATTTTCGGACCAAAAGTGACCAAATCGGCGTCACCTTTGTTTATCCACCAAAACTGTTTTGTTTTGGCTCAAATGTGTCCTAAACATATTTATATGGTGTATAGGTCATAATGGGAGCTTTGTGCGCGAAAAGCTTTCCGTGAAATTTTCGGACCAAAAGTGACCATATCGGTGTCACCTTTCTTTATCCACAAAAACTGTGTTGTTTTCGCTAAAATGCGTCCCAAACATGTTTATATGGTTTATAGGTCATAATGAGAGCCTTGTGCGCGAAAAGCTTTCCGTGAAATTTTCGGCCCAAAAGTGACCATATCGGCGTCACCTTTCTTTATTTACCAAAATTGTGTTGTTTTCGCTCGAATGTATCCCAAACACGTTTATATGGTTTATATGTCATAATGGGAGCTTTCTGCGTAAAAAACTTTTCGTGAAATTTTCGGACCAAAAGTGACCATATCGGCGTCACCTTTCTTTATCCACAAAAACTGTGTTGTTTTCGCTCAAATGCGTCCCAAACATGTTTATATGGTTTATAGGTCATAATGATAGCTTTGTGCAGGAAAAGCTTTCCGTGAAATTTTCGGACCAAAAGTGACCATATCGGCCACATTTTTCTTTATCCACAAAAACTGTGTTGTTTTCGCTCAAATGTGTCCCAAATATGTTTATATGGTTTATAGGTCATAATGTGAGCTTTGTGCGCGAAAAGCTTGCCGTGAAATTTTCGGACCAAAAGTGACCATATCGGCGTTACCTTTGTTTATCCACCAAAACTGTGTTGTTTTGGCTCAAATGCATCCCAAACATGTTTATATGGTTTATAGGTCATAATGGGAGCTTTGTGCGCGAAAAGCTTTCAGTGAAATTTCGGACCAAAAGTGACCATATAGGCGTTACCTTTCTTTATCCACAAAAACTGTGTTGTTTTCGCTCAAATGTTTCCCAAACATGTTTATATGGTTTATAGGTCATAACGGGAGCTTTGTGCACGAAAAGCTTTCCGTGAAATTTTCGGACCAAAAGTGACCATATCAGTGTCACCATTGTTTATCCACCAAACCTGTGTTGTTTTTGCTCAAATGTGTCCCAAACATGTTTATATGGTTTATAGGTCATAATGGGAGCTTTGTGCGCGAAAAGCTTGCCGTGAAATTTTCGGACCAAAAGTGACCATATCGGCGTCACCTTTGTTTATCCACCAAAACTGTGTTGTTTTCGCTCAAATGTGTCCCAAACATGTTTATATGGTTTATAGGTCATAATGGGAGCTTTGTGCGCGAAAAGCTTGCCGTGAAATTTTCGGACCAAAAGTGACCAAATCGGCGTCACCTTTGTTTATCCACAAAAACTGTTTTGTTTTGGCTCAAATGTGTCCTAAACATGTTTATATGGTGTATAGGTCATAATGGGAGCTTTGTGCGCGAAAAGCTTTCCGTGAAATTTTCGGACCAAAAGTGACCATATCGGTGTCACCTTTCTTTATCCACAAAAACTGTGTTGTTTTCGCTCAAATGCGTCCCAAACATGTTTATATGGTTTATAGGTCATAATGAGAGCCTTGTGCGCGAAAAGCTTTCCGTGAAATTTTCGGCCCAAAAGTGACCATATCGGCGTCACCTTTCTTTATTTACCAAAATTGTGTTGTTTTCGATCGAATGTATCCCAAACACGTTTATATGGTTTATATGTCATAATGGGAGCTTTCTGCGTAAAAAACTTTTCGTGAAATTTTCGGACCAAAAGTGACCATATCGGCGTCACCTTTCTTTATCCTCAAAAACTGTGTTGTTTTCGCTCAAATGTGTCCTAAACATGTTTATATGGTCTATAGGTCATAATAGGAGCTTTTTGCGCGAAAAAAGCATTCCATGAAATTTTCGGACCAAAAGTGACCATATCGGCGTCACCTTTGTTTATCCACCAAAACTGTGTTTTTTTTGCTCAAATGTGTCCCAACCATGTTTATATGGTTTATAGGTCATAATGTGAGCATTGTGCGCGAAAAGCTTGCCGTGAAATTTTCGGACCAAAAGTGACCATATCGGCGTCACCTTTGTTTATCCACCAAAACTGTGTTGTTTTGGCTCAAATGTGTCCCAAACATGTTTATATGGTTTATAGGTCATAATGAGAGCTTTGTGCGCGAAAAGCTTTCAGTGAAATTTCGGACCAAAAGTGACCATATAGGCGTTACCTTTCTTTATCCACAAAAACTGTGTTGTTTTCGCTCAAATGTGATCCAAAATGTTTATATGGTTTATAGGTCATAATGGGAGCTTTGTGCGCGTAAAGGTTTCCGTGAAATTTTCGGCCCAAAAGTGACCATATCGGCGTCACCTTTCTTTATCCACAAAAACTGTGTTGTTTTCGCTCAAATGTGTCCTAAACATGTTTATATGGTTTATAGGTCATAATAGGAGCTTTTTGCGCGAAAAGCTTTCCATGAAATTTTCGGACCAAAAGTGACCATATCGGCGTCACCTTTGTTTATCCACCAAAACTTTGTTGTTTTTGCTCAAATGTGTCCCAACCATGTTTATATGGTTTATAGGTCATAATGTGAGCTTTGTGCGCAAAAAGCTTGCCGTGAAATTTTCGGACCAAAAGTGACCATATCGGCGTCACCTTTGTTTATCCACCAAAACTGTGTTGTTTTGGCTCAAATGTGTCCCAAACATGTTTATATGGTTTATAGGTCATAATGAGAGCTTTGTGCGCGAAAAGCTTTCATTGAAATTTCGGACCAAAAGTGACCATATAGGCGTTACCTTTCTTTATCCACAAAAACTGTGTTGTTTTCGCTCAAATGTTTCCCAAACATGTTTATATGGTTTATAGGTCATAACGGGAGCTTTGTGCACGAAAAGCTTTCCGTGAAATTTTCGGACCAAAAGTGACCATATCAGTGTCACCATTGTTTATCCACCAAACCTGTGTTGTTTTTGCTCAAATGTGTCCCAAACATGTTTATATGGTTTATAGGTCATAATGGGAGCTTTGTGCGCGAAAAGCTTGCCGTGAAATTTTCGGACCAAAAGTGACCATATCGGCGTCACCTTTGTTTATCCACCAAAACTGTGTTGTTTTCGCTCAAATGTGTCCCAAACATGTTTATATGGTTTATAGGTCATAATGGGAGCTTTGTGCGCGAAAAGCTTGCCGTGAAATTTTCGGACCAAAAGTGACCAAATCGGCGTCACCTTTGTTTATCCACCAAAACTGTTTTGTTTTGGCTCAAATGTGTCCTAAACATGTTTATATGGTGTATAGGTCATAATGGGAGCTTTGTGCGCGAAAAGCTTTCCGTGAAATTTTCGGACCAAAAGTGACCATATCGGTGTCACCTTTCTTTATCCACAAAAACTGTGTTGTTTTCGCTCAAATGCGTCCCAAACATGTTTATATGGTTTATAGGTCATAATGAGAGCCTTGTGCGCGAAAAGCTTTCCGTGAAATTTTCGGCCCAAAAGTGACCATATCGGCGTCACCTTTCTTTATTTACCAAAATTGTGTTGTTTTCGCTCGAATGTATCCCAAACACGTTTATATGGTTTATATGTCATAATGGGAGCTTTCTGCGTAAAAAACTTTTCGTGAAATTTTCGGACCAAAAGTGACCATATCGGCGTCACCTTTCTTTATCCACAAAAACTGTGTTGTTTTCGCTCAAATGTGTCCTAAACATGTTTATATGGTCTATAGGTCATAATAGGAGCTTTTTGCGCGAAAAAAGCATTCCATGAAATTTTCGGACCAAAAGTGACCATATCGGCGTCACCTTTGTTTATCCACCAAAACTGTGTTTTTTTTGCTCAAATGTGTCCCAACCATGTTTATATGGTTTATAGGTCATAATGTGAGCATTGTGCGCGAAAAGCTTGCCGTGAAATTTTCGGACCAAAAGTGACCATATCGGCGTCACCTTTGTTTATCCACCAAAACTGTGTTGTTTTGGCTCAAATGTGTCCCAAACATGTTTATATGGTTTATAGGTCATAATGAGAGCTTTGTGCGCGAAAAGCTTTCAGTGAAATTTCGGACCAAAAGTGACCATATAGGCGTTACCTTTCTTTATCCACAAAAACTGTGTTGTTTTCGCTCAAATGTGATCCAAAATGTTTATATGGTTTATAGGTCATAATGGGAGCTTTGTGCGCGTAAAGGTTTCCGTGAAATTTTCGGCCCAAAAGTGACCATATCGGCGTCACCTTTCTTTATCCACAAAAACTGTGTTGTTTTCGCTCAAATGTGTCCTAAACATGTTTATATGGTTTATAGGTCATAATAGGAGCTTTTTGCGCGAAAAGCTTTCCATGAAATTTTCGGACCAAAAGTGACCATATCGGCGTCACCTTTGTTTATCCACCAAAACTTTGTTGTTTTTGCTCAAATGTGTCCCAACCATGTTTATATGGTTTATAGGTCATAATGTGAGCTTTGTGCGCAAAAAGCTTGCCGTGAAATTTTCGGACCAAAAGTGACCATATCGGCGTCACCTTTGTTTATCCACCAAAACTGTGTTGTTTTGGCTCAAATGTGTCCCAAACATGTTTATATGGTTTATAGGTCATAATGAGAGCTTTGTGCGCGAAAAGCTTTCAGTGAAATTTCGGACCAAAAGTGACCATATAGGCGTTACCTTTCTTTATCCACAAAAACTGTGTTGTTTTCGCTCAAATGTGTCCCAAACATGTTTATATGGTTTATAGGTCATAATGAGAGCTTTGTGCGCGTAAAGGTTTCCGTGAAATTTTCGGACCAAAAGTGACCATATCGGCGTCATCTTTCTTTATCCACAAAAACTGTGTTGTTTTTGCTCAAATGTGTCCCAAACATGTTTATATGGTTTATAGGTCATAATGGGAGCTTTGTGCGCGAAAAGCTTGCCGTGAAATTTTCGGACCAAAAGTGACCATATCGGCGTCACCATTGTTTATCCACCAAAACTGTGTTGTTTTCGCTCAAATGTGTCCCAAACATGTTTATATGGTTTATAGGTCATAATGGGAGCTTTGTGAGCGAAAAGCTTTCCGTGAAATTTCGGACCAAAAGTGACCATATAGGCGTCACCTTTCTTTATCCACAAAAACTGTGTTGATTTCACTCAAATGTGTCCTAAACATGTTTATATGGTGTATAGGTCATAATGGGAGCTTTGTGCGCGAAAAGCTTTCCGTGAAATTTTCGGACCAAAAGTGACCATATCGGTGTCACCTTTCTTTATCCACAAAAACTGTGTTGTTTTCGCTCAAATGCGTCCCAAACATGTTTATATGGTTTATAGGTCATAATGTGAGCTTTGTGTGCGAAAAGCTTTCCGCGAAATTTTCGAACCAAACGTGACCATATCGGCGTCACCTTTCTTTATCCACAAAAACTGTGTTGTTTTCGCTCAAATGCGTCCCAAACATGTTTATATGGTTTATAGGTCATAATGATAGCTTTGTGCAGGAAAAGCTTTCCGTGAAATTTTCCGACCAAAAGTAACCATATCGGCCTCATTTTTCATTATCCACAAAAACTGTGTTGTTTTCGCTCAAATGCGTCCCAAACATGTTTATATGGTTTATAGGTCATAATGCGAGCTTTGTGCGCGAAAATCTTTCCGTGAAATTTTCGGACCAAAAGTGACCATATCGGCGTCAACTTTATTTATCCACAAAAACTGCGTTGTTTTCGCTCAAATGCGTCCCAAACATGTTTATATGGTTTATAGGTCATAATGGGAGCTTTGTGCGCGTAAAGGTTTCCGTGAAATTTTCGGACCAAAAGTGACCATATCGGCGTCACCTTTCTTTATCAACAAAAACATTATTGTTTTCCCTCAAATGTGTCCCAAACATGTTTATATGGTTTATAGGTCATAACGGGAGCTTTGTGCGCGAAAAGCTTTCCGTGAAATTTTAGGACCAAAAGTGACCATATCAGCGTCACCTTTGTTTATTCACCAAAACTGTGTTGTTTTTGCTCAAATGTGTCCCAAACATGTTTATATGGTTTATAGGTCATAATGAGAGCTTTGTGCGCGAAAAGCATGCCGTGAAATTTTCGGACCAAAAGTGACCATATCGGCGTCACCTTTGTTTATCCACAAAAACTGTGTTGTTTTTGCTCAAATGTGTCCCAACCATGTTTATATGGTTTATAGGTCATAATGGGAGCTTTGTGCGCGAAAAGCTTGCCGTGAAATTTTCGGACCAAAAGTGACCATATCGGCGTCACCTTTGTTTATCCACCAAAACTGTGTTGTTTTTGCTCAAATGTGTCCCAACGATGTTTATATGGTTTATAGGTCATAATGGGAGCTTTGTGCGCGAAAAGCTTGCGGTGAAATTTTCGGACCAAAAGTGACCATATCGGCGTCACCTTTGTTTATCCACCAAAACTGTGTTGTTTTGGCTCAACTGTGTCCTAAACATGTTTATATGGTCTATAGGTCATAATAGGAGCTTTTTGCGCGAAAAGCTTTCCATGAAATTTTCGGACCAAAAGTGACCATATCGGCGTCACCTTTGTTTATCCACCAAAACTGTGTTGTTTTTGCTCAAATGTGTCCCAACGATGTTTATATGGTTTATAGGTCATAATGGGAGCTTTGTGCGCGAAAAGCTTGCCGTGAAATTTTCGGACCAAAAGTGACCATATCGGCGTCACCTTTGTTTATCCACCAAAACTGTGTTGTTTTGGCTCAAATGTGTCCCAAACATGTTTATATGGTTTATAGGTCATAATGAGAGCTTTGTGCGCGAAAAGCTTTCAGTGAAATTTCGGACCAAAAATGACCATATAGGCGTTACCTTTCTTTATCCACAAAAACTGTGTTGTTTTCGCTCAAATGTGACCCAAACATGTTTATATGGTTTATAGGTCATAATGGGAGCTTTGTGCGCGTAAAGGTTTCCGTGAAATTTTCGGACCAAAAGTGACCATATCGGCGTCACCTTTCTTTATCCACAAAAACTGTGTTGTTTTTGCTCAAATGTGTCCCAAACATGTTTATATGGTTTATAGGTCATATTGGGAGCTTTGTGCGCGAAAAGCTTGCCGTGAAATTTTCAGACCAAAAGTGACCATATCGGCGTCACCTTTGTTTATCCACCAAAATTGTGTTGTTTTCGCTCAAATGTGTCCCAAACATGTTTATATGGTTTATAGGTCATAATGAGAGCTTTGTGCGCAAAAAGCTTTCCGTGAAATTTCGGACCAAAAGTGACCATATAGGCGTTACCTTTCTTTATCCACAAAAACTGTGTTGTTTTCGCTCAAATGCGTCCCAAACATGTTTATATGGTTTATAGGTCATAATGATAGCTTTGTGCAGGAAAAGCTTTCCGTGAAATTTTCGGACCAAAAGTGACCATATCGGCCACATTTTTCTTTATCCACAAAAACTGTGTTGTTTTCGCTCAAATGCGTCCCAAACATGTTTATATGGTTTATAGGTCATAATGCGAGCTTTGTGCGCGAAAATCTTTCCGTGAAATTTTCGGACCAAAAGTGACCATATCGGCGTCACCTTTATTTATCCACAAAAACTGCGTTGTTTTCGCTCAAATGCATCCCAAACATGTTTATATGGTTTATAGGTCATAATGGGAGCTTTGTGCGCGTAAAGGTTTCCGTGAAATTTTCGGACCAAAAGTGACCATATCGGTGTCACCTTTCTTTATCCACAAAAACTGTGTTGTTTTCGCTCAAATGCGTCCCAAACATGTTTATATAGTTTATAGGTCATAATGTGAGCTTTGTGCGCGAAAAGCTTTCCGTGAAATTTTCGGACCAAACGTGACCATATCGGCGTCACCTTTCTTTATCCACAAAAACTGTGTTGTTTTCGCTCAAATGCGTCCCAAACATGTTTATATGGTTTATAGGTCATAATGATAGCTTTGTGCAGGAAAAGCTTTCCGTGAAATTTTCGGACCAAAAGTGACCATATCGGCCACATTTTTCTTTATCCACAAAAACTGTGTTGTTTTCGCTCAAATGCGTCCCAAACATGTTTATATGGTTTATAGGTCATAATGCGAGCTTTGTGCGCGAAAATCTTTCCGTGAAATTTTCGGACCAAAAGTGACCATATCGGCGTCACCTTTATTTATCCACAAAAACTGCGTTGTTTTCGCTCAAATGCATCCCAAACATGTTTATATGGTTTATAGGTCATAATGGGAGCTTTGTGCGCGTAAAGGTTTCCGTGAAATTTTCGGACCAAAAGTGACCATATCGGCGTCACCTTTCTTTATCAACAAAAACATTATTGTTTTCCCTCAAATGTGTCCCAAACATGTTTATATGGTTTATAGGTCATAACGGGAGCTTTGTGCGCGAAAAGCTTTCCGTGAAATTTTAGGACCAAAAGTGACCATATCAGCGTCACCATTGTTTATCCACCAAAACTGTGTTGTTTTTGCTCAAATGTGTCCCAAACATGTTTATATGGTTTATAGGTCATAATGGGAGCTTTGTGCGCGAAAAGCTTGCCGTGAAATTTTCGGACCAAAAGTGACCATATCGGCGTCACCTTTGTTTATCCACAAAAACTGTGTTGTTTTTGCTCAAATGTGTCCCAACCATGTTTATATGGTTTATAGGTCATAATGGGAGCTTTGTGCGCGAAAAGCTTGCCGTGAAATTTTCGGACCAAAAGTGACCAAATCGGCGTCACCTTTGTTTATCCACCAAAACTGTTTTGTTTTGGCTCAAATGTGTCCCAAACATGTTTATATGGTTTATAGTTCATAATGAGAGCTTTGTGCGCGAAAAGCTTTCAGTGAAATTTCGGACCAAAAGTGACCATATAGGTGTTACCTTTCTTTATCCACAAAAACTGCGTTGTTTTCGCTCAAATGCGTCCCAAACATGTTTATATGGTTTATAGGTCATAATGAGAGCCTTGTGCGCGAAAAGCTTTCCGTGAAATTTTCGGCCCTAAAGTGACCATATCGGCGTCAACTTTCTTTATGCACCAAAATTGTGTTGTTTTCGCTCAAATGTATCCCAAACACGTTTATATGGTTTATATGTCATAATGGGAGCTTTCTGCGTAAAAAACTTTCCGTGAAATTTTCGGACCAAAAGTGACCATATCGGCGTCACCTTTCTTTATCCACAAAAACTGTGTTGTTTTCGCTCAAATGTGTCCTAAACATGTTTATATGGTCTATAGGTCATAATAGGAGCTTTTTGCGCGAAAAAAGCATTCCATGAAATTTTCGGACCAAAAGTGACCATATCGGCGTCACCTTTGTTTATCCACCAAAACTGTGTTGTTTTTGCTCAAATGTGTCCCAAACATGTTTATATGGTTTATAGTTCATAATGAGAGCTTTGTGCGCGAAAAGCTTTCAGTGAAATTTCGGACCAAAAGTGACCATATAGGTGTTACCTTTCTTTATCCACAAAAACTGCGTTGTTTTCGCTCAAATGCGTCCCAAACATGTTTATATGGTTTATAGTTCATAATGAGAGCTTTGTGCGCGAAAAGCTTTCAGTGAAATTTCGGACCAAAAGTGACCATATAGGTGTTACCTTTCTTTATCCACAAAAACTGCGTTGTTTTCGCTCAAATGCGTCCCAAACATGTTTATATGGTTTATAGGTCATAATGAGAGCCTTGTGCGCGAAAAGCTTTCCGTGAAATATTCGGCCCAAAAGTGACCATATCGGCGTCACCTTTCTTTATGCACCAAAATTGTGTTGTTTTCGCTCAAATGTATCCCAAACACGTTTATATGGTTTATATGTCATAATGGGAGCTTTCTGCGTAAAAAACTTTCCGTGAAATTTACGGACCAAAAGTGACCATATCGGCGTCACCTTTCTTTATCCACAAAAACTGTGTTGTTTTCGCTCAAATGTGTCCTAAACATGTTTATATGGTCTATAGGTCATAATAGGAGCTTTTTGCGCGAAAAAAGCATTCCATGAAATTTTCGGACCAAAAGTGACCATATCGGCGTCACCTTTGTTTATCCACCAAAACTGTGTTGTTTTTGCTCAAATGTGTCCCTACCATGTTTATATGGTTTATAGGTCATAATGGGAGCTTTGTGCGCGAAAAGCTTGCCGTGAAATTTTCGGACCAAAAGTGACCATATCGGCGTCACCTTTGTTTATCCACCAAAACTGTGTTGTTTAGGCTCAAATGTGTCCCAAACATGTTTATATGGTTTATAGGTCATAATGAGAGCTTTGTGCGCGTAAAGCTTTCAGTGAAATTTCGGACCAAAAGTGACCATATAGGCGTTACCTTTCTTTATCCACAAAAACTGTGTTGTTTTCGTCCAAATGTGATCCAAAATGTTTATATGGTTTATAGGTCATAATGGGAGCTTTGTGCGCGTAAAGGTTTCCGTGAAATTTTCGGACCAAAAGTGACCATATCGGCGTCACCTTTCATTATCCACAAAAACTGTGTTGTTTTTGCTCAAATGTGTCCCAAACATGTTTATATGGTTTATAGGTCATAATGGGAGCTTTGTGCGCGAAAAGCTTTCCATGAAATTTCGGACCAAAAGTGACCATATAGGCGCCACCTTTCTTTATCCACAAAAACTGTGTTGTTTTCACTCAAATGTGTCCCAAACATGTTTATATGGTTTATGGGTCATAATGGGAGCTTTGTGTGCGGAAAGCTTTCCGTGAAATTTTCTGACCAAAAGTGACCATATAAGCGTCACCTTTCTTTATCCACAAAAACTGTGTTGTTTTCACTCAAATGTGTCCCAAACATGTTTATATGGTGTATAGGTCATAATGAGAGCTTTGTGCGCGAAAAGTTTTCCGTGAAATTTTCGGAACAAAAGTGACCATATCGGCGTCACCTTTCTTTATCCGCAAAAACTGTGTTGTTTTCGCTCAAATGCGTCCCAAACATGTTTATATGGTTTATAGGTCATAATGATAGCTTTGTGCACGAAAAGCTTTCCGTGAAATTTTCGGACCAAAAGTGACCATATCGGCCTCATTTTTCTTTATCCACAAAAACTGTGTTGTTTTCGCTCAAATGCGTCCCAAACATGTTTATATGGTTTATAGGTCATAATGCGAGCTTTGTGCGCGAAAATCGTTCCGTTAAATTTTCGGACCAAAAGTGACCATATCGGCGTCACCTTTATTTATCCACAAAAACTGCGTTGTTTTCGCTCAAATGCGTCCCAAAAATGTTTATATGGTTTATAGGTCATAATGGGAGCTTTGTGCGCGTAAAGGTTTCCGTGAAATTTTCGGACCAAAAGTGACCATATAGGCGTTACCTTTCTTTATCCACAAAAACTGTGTTGTTTTCGCTCAAATGTGACCCAAACATGTTTATATGGTTTATAGGTCATAATGGGAGCTTTGTGCGCGTAAAGGTTTCCGTGAAATTTTCGGACCAAAAGTGACCATATCGGCGTCACCTTTCTTTATCCACAAAAACTGTGTTGTTTTTGCTCAAATGTTTCCCAAACATGTTTATATGGTTTATAGGTCATATTGGGAGCTTTGTGCGCGAAAAGCTTGCCGTGAAATTTTCAGACCAAAAGTGACCATATCGGCGTCACCTTTGTTTATCCACCAAAACTGTGTTGTTTTCGCTCAAATGTGTCCCAAACATGTTTATATGGTTTATAGGTCATAATGGGAGCTTTGTGCGCGAAAAGCTTTCAGTTAAATTTCGGACCAAAAGTGACCATATAGGCGTCACCTTTCATTATCCACAAAAAATGTGTTGTTTTCACTCAAATGTGTCCCAAACATGTTTATATAGTTTATGGGTCATAATGGGAGCTTTGTGTGCGGAAAGCTTTCCGTGAAATTTTCTGACCAAAAGTGACCATATCGGCGTCACCTTTGTTTATCCACAAAAACTGTGTTGTTTTTGCTCAAATGTGTCCCAACCATGTTTATATGGTTTATAGGTCATAATGGGCCCTTTGTGCGCGAAAAGCTTGCCGTGAAATTTTCGGACCAAAAGTGACCATATCGGCGTCACCTTTGTTTATCCACCAAAACTGTGTTGTTTTGGCTCAAATGTGTCCCAAACATGTTTATATGGTTTATAGGTCATAATGAGAGCTTTGTGCGCGAAAAGCTTTCAGTGAAATTTCGGACCAAAAGTGACCATATAGGCGTTACCTTTCTTTATCCATAAAAACTGTGTTGTTTTCGCTCAAATGTGACCCAAACATGTTTATATGGTTTATAGGTCATAATGGGAGCTTTGTGCGCGTAAAGGTTTCCGTGAAATTTTCGGACCAAAAGTGACCATATCGGCGTCACCTTTCTTTATCCACAAAAACTGTGTTGTTCTTGCTCAAATGTTTCCCGAACATGTTTATATGGTTTATAGGTCATATTGGGAGCTTTGTGCGCGAAAAGCTTGCCGTGAAATTTTCAGACCAAAAGTGACCATATCGGCGTCACCTTTGTTTATCCACCAAAACTGTGTTGTTTTCGCTCAAATGTGTCCCAAACATGTTTATATGGTTTATAGGTCATAATGGGAGCTTTGTGCGCGAAAAGCTTTCAGTGAAATTTCGGACCAAAAGTGACCATATAGGCGTCACCTTTCTTTATCCACAAAAACTGTGTTGTTTTCACTCAAATGTGTCCCAAACATGTTTATATGGTTTATGGGTCATAATGGGAGCTTTGTGTGCGGAAAGCTTTCCGTGAAATTTTCTGACCAAAAGTGACCATATCGGTGTCACCTTTCTTTATCCACAAAAACTGTGTTGTTTTCACTCAAATGTGTCCCAAACATGTTTATATGGTTTATAGGTCATAATGTGAGCTTTGTGCGCGAAAAGCTTTCCATGAAATTTTCGGAACAAAAGTGACCATATCGGCGTCACCTTTCTTTATCCACAAAAACTGTGTTGTTTTCGCTCAAATGCGTCCCAAACATGTTTATATGGTTTATGGGTCATAATGGGAGCTTTGTGTGCGGAAAGCTTTCCGTGAAATTTTCGGACCAAAAGTGACCATATAGGCGTCACCTTTCTTTATCCACAAAAACTGTGTTGTTTTCACTCAAATGTGTCCCAAACATGTTTATATGGTTTATGGGTCATAATGGGAGCTTTGTGTGCGGAAAGCTTTCCGTGAAATTTTCGGACCAAAAGTGACCATATAAGCGTCACCTTTCTTTATCCACAAAAACTGTGTTGTTATCGCTCAAATGTGTCCCAAACATGTTTATATGGTTTATAGGTCATAATGAGAGCTTTGTGCGCGAAAAGCTTTCCGTGAAATTTTCGGAACAAAAGTGACCATATCGGCGTCACCTTTCTTTATCCACAAAAACTGTGTTGTTTTCGCTCAAATGCGTCCCAAACATGTTTATATGGTTTATAGGTCATAATGTGAGCTTTGTGCGCGAAAAGCTTTCCGTGAAATTTTTGGACCAAAAGTGACCATATCGGTGTCACCTTTCTTTATCCACAAAAACTGTGTTGTTTTCGCTCAAATGCGTCCCAAACATGTTTATATGGTTTATGGGTCATAATGGGAGCTTTGTGTGCGGAAAGCTTTCCGTGAAATTTTCGGACCAAAAGTGACCATATAAGCGTCACCTTTCTTTATCCACAAAAACTGTGTTGTTTTCGCTCAAATGTGTCCCAAACATGTTTATATGGTGTATAGGTCATAATGAGAGCTTTGTGCGCGAAAAGCTTTCCGTGAAATTTTCGGACCAAAAGTGACCATATCGGCGTCACCTTTGTTTATCCACCAAAACTGTGTTGTTTTCGCTCAAATGTGTCCCAAACATGTTTATATGGTTTATAGGTCATAATAGGAGCTTTGTGCGTGAAAAGCTTTCCGTGAAATTTTCGGGCCAAGATTTACCATATCGGCGTCACCTTTCTTTATCCACAAAAACTGTGCTGTTTTCGCTCAAATGCGTCCCAAACATGTTTATATGCTTTATAGGTCGTAATGGGAGCTTTGTGCGCGAAAAGCTTGCCGTGAAATTTTCGGACCAAAAGTGACCATATCGGCGTCACCTTTGTTTATCAACCAAAACTGTGTTGTTTTCGCTCAAATGTGTCCCAAACATGTTTATAAGGTGTATAGGTCATAATGTGAGCTTTGTGCGCGAAAAGCTTGCAATGAAATTTTCGGACCAAAAGTGACCATATAGGTGTTACCTTTCTTTATCCACAAAAACTGCGATGTTTTCGCTCAAATGCGTCCCAAACATGTTTATATGGTTTATAGGTCATAATGAGAGCCTTGTGCGCGAAAAGCTTTCCGTTAAATTTTCGGCCCAAAAGTGACCATATCGGCGTCACCTTTCTTTATGCACAAAAATTGTGTTGTTTTCGCTCAAATGTATCCCAAACATGTTTATATGGTTTATATGTCATAATGGGAGCTTTCTGCGTAAAAAACTTTCCGTGAAATTTTCGGACCAAATGTGACCACATCGGTGTCACCTTTCTTTATCCACAAAAACTGTGTTGTTTTCGGTCAAATATGTCCTAAACATGTTTATATGGTCTATAGGTCATAATAGGAGCTTTTTGCGCGAAAAGCTTTCCATGAAATTTTCGGACCAAAAGTGACCATATCAGCGTCACCTTTGTTTATCCACCCAAACTGTGTTGTTTTTGCTCAAATGTGTCCCAACCATGTTTATATGGTTTATAGGTCATAATGGGAGCTTTGTGCGCGAAAAGCTTGCCTTGAAATTTTTGGACCAAAAGTGACCATATCGGCGTCACCTTTGTTTATCCACCAAAATTGTGTTGTTTTGGCTCAAATGTGTCCCAAACATGTTTATATGGTTTATAGGTCTTAATGAGAGCTTTGTGCGCGAAAAGCTTTCAGTGAAATTTCGGACCAAAAGTGACCATATAGGCGTTACCTTTCTTTATCCACAAAAACTGTGTTGTTTTCGCTCAAATGTGACCCAAACATGTTTATATGGTTTATAGGTCATAATGGGAGCTTTGTGCGCGTAAAGGTTTCCGTGAAATTTTCGGACCAAAAGTGACCATATCGGCGTCACCTTTCTTTATCCACAAAAACTGTGTTGTTTTTGCTCAAATGTGTCCCAAACATGTTTATATGGTTTATAGGTCATATTGGGAGCTTTGTGCGCGAAAAGCTTGCCGTGAAATTTTCGGACCAAAAGTGACCATATCGGCGTCACCTTTGTTTATCCACCAAAACTGTGTTGTTTTCGCTCAAATGTGTCCCAAACATGTTTATATGGTTTATAGGTCATAATGGGAGCTTTGTGCGCGAAAAGCTTTCCGTGAAATTTCGGACCAAAAGTGACCATATAGGCGTCACCTTTCTTTATCCACAAAAACTGTGTTGTTTTCACTCAAATGTGTCCAAACATGTTTATATGGTGTATAGGTCATAATGGGAGCTTTGTGCGCGAAAAGCTTTCCGTGAAATTTTCGGACCAAAAGTGACCATATCGGTGTCACCTTTCTTTATCCACAAAAACTGTGTAGTGTTCGCTCAAATGCGTCCCAAACATGTTTATATGGTTTATAGGTCATAATGTGAGCTTTGTGCGCGAAAAGCTTTCCGTGAAATTTTCGGAACAAAAGTGACCATATCGGCGTCACCTTTCTTTATCCACAAAAACTGTGTTGTTTTCGCTCAAATGCGTCCCAAACATGTTTATATGGTTTATGGGTCATAATGGGAGCTTTGTGTGCGGAAAGCTTTCCGTGAAATTTTCGGACCAAAAGTGACCATATAAGCGTCACCTTTCTTTATCCACAAAAACGGTATTGTTATCGCTCAAATGTGTCCCAAACATGTTTATATGGTGTATAGATCATAATGAGAACTTTGTGCGCGAAAAGCTTTCCGTGAAATTTTCGGAACAAAAGTGACCATATCGGCGTCACCTTTCTTTATCCACAAAAACTGTGTTGTTTTCGCTCAAATGCGTCACAAACATGTTTATATGGTTTATAGGTCATAATGTGAGCTTTGTGCGCGAAAAGCTTTCCGTGAAATTTTCGGACCAACAGTGACCATATCGGTGTCACCTTTCTTTATCCACAAAAACTGTGTTGTTTTCGCTCAAATGCGTCCCAAACATGTTTATATGGTTTATGGGTCATAATGGGAGCTTTGTGTGCGGAAAGCTTTCCGTGAAATTTTCGGACCAAAAGTGACCATATCGGCGTCACCTTTGTTTATCCACCAAAACTGTGTTGTTTTTGCTCAAATGTGTCCCAACCATGTTTATATAGTTTATAGGTCATAATGGGAGCTTTGTGCGCGAAAAGCTTGCCGTGAAATTTTCGGACCAAAAGTGACCATATCGGCGTCACCTTTGTTTATCCACCAAAACTGTGCTGTTTTGGCTCAAATGTGTCCCAAACATTTTTATATGGTTTATAGGTCGTAATGGGAGCTTTGTGCGCGAAAAGCTTGCCGTGAAATTTTCGGACCAAAATTGACCATATCGGCGTCACCTTTGTTTATCAACCAAAACTGTGTTGTTTTCGCTCAAATATGTCCCAAACATGTTTATAAGGTGTATAGGTCATAATGCGAGCTTTGTGCGCGAAAAGCTTTCCGTGAAATTTTCGGACCAAAAGTGACCATATCGGCGTCACCTTTGTTTATCCACAAAAACTGTGTTGTTTTTGCTCAAATGTGTCCCAACCATGTTTATATGGTTTATAGGTCATAATGGGAGCTTTGTGCGCGAAAAGCTTGCCGTGAAATTTTCGGACCAAAAGTGACCATATCGGCGTCACCTTTGTTTATCCACCAAAACTGTTTTGTTTTGGCTCAAATGTGTCCCAAACATGTTTATATGGTTTATAGGTCATAATGAGAGCTTTGTGCGCGAAAAACTTTCAGTGAAATTTCGGACCAAAAGTGACCATATAGGTGTTACCTTTCTTTATCCACAAAAACTGTGTTGTTTTCGCTCAAATGCGTCACAAACATGTTTATATGGTTTATAGGTCATAATGTGAGCTTTGTGCGCGAAAAGCTTTCCGTGAAATTTTCGGACCAACAGTGACCATATCGGTGTCACCTTTCTTTATCCACAAAAACTGTGTTGTTTTCGCTCAAATGCGTCCCAAACATGTTTATATGGTTTATGGGTCATAATGGGAGCTTTGTGTGCGGAAAGCTTTCCGTGAAATTTTCGGACCAAAAGTGACCATATCGGCGTCACCTTTGTTTATCCACCAAAACTGTGTTGTTTTTGCTCAAATGTGTCCCAACCATGTTTATATAGTTTATAGGTCATAATGGGAGCTTTGTGCGCGAAAAGCTTGCCGTGAAATTTTCGGACCAAAAGTGACCATATCGGCGTCACCTTTGTTTATCCACCAAAACTGTGCTGTTTTGGCTCAAATGTGTCCCAAACATTTTTATATGGTTTATAGGTCGTAATGGGAGCTTTGTGCGCGAAAAGCTTGCCGTGAAATTTTCGGACCAAAATTGACCATATCGGCGTCACCTTTGTTTATCAACCAAAACTGTGTTGTTTTCGCTCAAATATGTCCCAAACATGTTTATAAGGTGTATAGGTCATAATGCGAGCTTTGTGCGCGAAAAGCTTTCCGTGAAATTTTCGGACCAAAAGTGACCATATCGGCGTCACCTTTGTTTATCCACAAAAACTGTGTTGTTTTTGCTCAAATGTGTCCCAACCATGTTTATATGGTTTATAGGTCATAATGGGAGCTTTGTGCGCGAAAAGCTTGCCGTGAAATTTTCGGACCAAAAGTGACCATATCGGCGTCACCTTTGTTTATCCACCAAAACTGTTTTGTTTTGGCTCAAATGTGTCCCAAACATGTTTATATGGTTTATAGGTCATAATGAGAGCTTTGTGCGCGAAAAACTTTCAGTGAAATTTCGGACCAAAAGTGACCATATAGGTGTTACCTTTCTTTATCCACAAAAACTGCGTTGTTTTCGCTCAAATGCGTCCCAAACATGTTTATATGGTTTATAGGTCATAATGAGAGCCTTGTGCGCGAAAAGCTTTCCGTTAAATTTTCGGCCCAAAAGTGACCATATCGGCGTCACCTTTCTTTATGCACCAAAATTGTGTTGTTTTCGCTCAAATGTATCCCAAACATGTTTATATGGTTTATAGGTCATAATAGGAGCTTTTTGCGGGAAAAGCTTTCCATGAAATTTTCGGACCAAAAGTGACCATATCGGCGTCACCTTTGTTTATCCACCAAAACTGTGTTGTTTTTGCTCAAATGTGTCCCAACCATGTTTATATGGTTTATAGGTCATAATGTGAACTTTGTGCGCGAAAAGCTTGCCGTGAAATTTTCGGACCAAATGTGACCATATCGGCGTCACCTTTGTTTATCCACCAAAACTGTGTTGTTTTGGCTCAAATGTGTCCCAAACATGTTTATATGTTTTATAGGTCATAATGAGAGCTTTGTGCGCGAAAAGCTTTCAGTGAAATTTCGGACCAAAAGTGACCATATAGGCGTTACCTTTCTTTATCCACAAAAACTGTGTTGTTTTAGCTCAAATGTGACCCAAACATGTTTATATGGTTTATAGGTCATAATGGGAGCTTTGTGCGCGTAAAGGTTTCCGTGAAATTTTCGGACCAAAAGTGACCATATCGGCGTCACCTTTCTTTATCCACAAAAACTGTGTTGTTTTTGCTCAAATGTATCCCAAACATGTTTATATGATTTATAGGTCATAATGGGAGCTTTGTGCGCGAAAAGATTGCCGTGAAATTTTCGGACCAAAAGTGACCATATCGGCGTCACCTTTGTTTATCCACCAAAACTGTTTTGTTTTGGCTCAAATGTGTCCCAAACATGTTTATATGGTTTATAGGTCATAATGAGAGCTTTGTGCGCGAAAAGCTTTTAGTGAAATTTCGGACCAAAAGTGACCATATAGGTGTTACCTTTCTTTATCCACAAAAACTGCGTTGTTTTCGCTCAAATGCGTCCCAAACTTGTTTATATGGTTTATAGGTCATAATGAGAGCCTTGTGCGCGAAAAGCTTTCAGTGAAATTTCGGACCAAAAGTGACCATATCGGCGTCACCTTTCTTTATCCACAAAAACTGTGTTGTTTTCGCTCAAATGTGTCCTAAACATGTTTATATGGTCTATAGGTCATAATAGGAGCTTTTTGCGCGAAAAGCATTCCATGAAATTTTCGGAACAAAAGTGACCATATCGGCGTCACCTTTGTTTATCCACCAAAACTGTGTTGTTTTTGCTCAAATGTGTCTCAACCATGTTTATATGGTTTATAGGTCATAATGGGAGCTTTGTGCGCGAAAAGCTTGTCGTGAAATTTTCGGACCAAAAGTGACCATATCGGCGTCACCTTTGTTTATCCACCAAAACTGTGTTGTTTTGGCTCAAATGTGTCCCAAACATGTTTATATGGTTTATAGGTCATAATGAGAGCTTTGTGCGCGAAAACCTTTCAGTGAAATTTCGGACCAAAAGTGACCATATAGGCGTTACCTTTCTTTATCCACAAAAACTGTGTTGTTTTCGCTCAAATGTGACTCAAACATGTTTATATGGTTTATAGGTCATAATGGGAGCTTTGTGCGCGTAAAGGTTTCCGTGAAATTTTCGGACCAAAAGTGACCATATTGGCGTCACCTTTGTTTATCCGCAAAAACTGTGTTGTTTTCGCTCAAATGTGTCACAAACATGTTTATATGGTTTATAGGTCATAATGGGAGCTTTGTGCGCGAAAAGCTTTCCGTTAAATTTCGGACCAAAAGTGACCATATAGGCGTCACCTTTCTTTATCCACAAAAACTGTGTTGTTTTCACTCAAATGTGTCCCAAACATGTTTATATGGTGTATAGGTCATAATGGGAGCTTTGTGCGCGAAAAGCTTTCCGTGAAATTTTCGGACCAAAAGTGACCATATCGGTGTCACCTTTCTTTATCCACAAAAACTGTGTTGTTTTCGCTCAAATGCGTCCCAAACATGTTTATATGGTTTATGGGTCATAATGGGAGCTATGTGTGCGGAAAGCTTTCCGTGAAATTTTCGGACCAAAAGTGACCATATAAGCGTCACCTTTCTTTATCCACAAAAACTGTGTTGTTTTCGCTCAAATGTGTCCCAAACATGTTTATATGGTGTATAGGTCATAACGAGAGCTTTGTGCGCGAAAAGCTTTCCGTGAAATTTTCGGACCAAAAGTGACCATATAGGCGTCACCTTTCTTTATCCACAAAAACTGTGTTGTTTTCACTCAAATGTGTCCCAAACATGTTTATATGGTTTATGGGTCAGAATGGGAGCTTTTTGTGCGGAAAGCTTTCCGTGAAATTTTCGGACCAAAAGTGACCATATAAGCTCACCTTTCTTTATCCACAAAAAATGTGTTGTTTTCGCTCAAATGTGTCCCAAACATGTTTATATGGTGTATAGGTCATAATGATAGCTTTGTGCGTGAAAAGCTTTCCGTGAAATTTTCGGAACAAAAGTGACCACATCGGCGTCACCTTTGTTTATCCACAAAAACTGTGTTGTTTTCGCTCAAATGCGTCCGAAACATTTTTATATGGTTTATAGGTCATAATGGGAGCTTTGTGCGCGAAAAGCTTTCCGTGAAATTTTCGGACCAAGATTTACCATATCGGCGTCACCTTTCTTTATCCATAAAAACTGTGCTGTTTTCGCTCAAATGCGTCCCAAACATGTTTATATGGTTTATAGGTCATAATGAGAGCTTTGTGCGCGAAAAGCTTTCAGTGAAATTTTCGGACCAAAAGTGACCATATCGGCGTCACCTTTCTTTATCCACAAAAACTGTATTGTTTTCCCTCAAATGTGTCCCGAACATGTTTATATGGTTTATAGGTCATAATGGGAGCTTTTTGCGCGAAAAGCTTTCCGTGAAATTTTAGGACCAAAAGTGACCATATCAGCGTCACCTTTGTTTATCCACCAAAACTGTGTTGTTTTTGCTCAAACGTGTCCCAAAAATGTTTATATGGTTTATAGGTCATAATGGGAGCTTTGTGCGCGAAAAGCTTTCCGTGAAATTTTCGGACCAAGAGTTACCATATCGGCGTCACCTTTGTTTATCCACCAAAACTGTGTTGTTTTTGCTCAAATGTGTCTCAAACATGTTTATATGGTTTATAGGTCATAATGGGGGCTTTGTGCGCGAAAAGCTTTCCGTGAAATTTTTGGACCAAAAATGACCATATCGGCGTCACCTTTGTTTATCCACCAAAACTGTGTTGTTTTCGCTCAAATGTGTCCCAAACATGTTTATATGGTTTATAGGTCATAATAGGAGCTTTGTGCGCGAAAAGCTTTCCGTGAAATTTTCGGACCAAGAGTTACATATCGGCGTCACCTTTCTTTATCCACAAAAACTATACTGTTTTCGCTTAAATGCGTCCCTAACATGTTTATATGGTTTATAGGTCATAATGAGAGCTTTTTGCGCGAAAAGCTTTCCGTGAAATTTTCGGACCAAAAGTGACCATATCGGCATCACCTTTCTTTATCCCTAAAAACTATATTGTTTTCCCTCAAATGTGTCCCAAACATGTTGATATGGTTTATAGGTCATAATGTTCGCTTTGTGCGCGAAAAGCTTTCCGTGAAATTTTCGGCCAAAAGTGACCATATCGGCGTCACCTTTCTTTATCCACAAAAACTGTGTTGTTTTCGCTCAAATGCGTCCCAAACATGTTTATATGGTTTATGGGTCATAATGGGAGCTTTGTGTGCGGAAAGCTTTCCGTGAAATTTTCGGACCAAAAGTGACCATATAAGCGTCACCTTTCTTTATCCACAAAAACTGTGTTGTTATCGCTCAAATGTGTCCCAAACATGTTTATATGGTGTATAGGTCATAACGAGAGCTTTGTGCGCGAAAAGCTTTCCGTGAAATTTTCGGACCAAAAGTGACCATATAGGCGTCACCTTTCTTTATCCACAAAAACTGTGTTGTTTTCACTCAAATGTGTCCCAAACATGTTTATATGGTTTATGGGTCATAATAGGAGCTATGTGCGCGAAAAGTTTTACGTGAAATTTTCGGACCAAAAGTGACCATATCGGTGTCACCTTTCTTTATCCACAAAAACTTGGTTGTTTTCGCTCAAATGTGTCCCAAATATGTTTATATGGTTTATAGGTCATAATGGAAGCTTTGTGCGCGAAAAGCTTTCCGTGAAATTTTCGGAACAAAAGTGACCATATCGGCGTCACCTTTCTTTATCCACAAAAACTGTGTTGATTTCGATGAAATGCGTCCCAAACATGTTTATATGGTTTATAGGTCATAATGTGAGCTTTGTGCGCGAAAAGTTTTCCGTGAAATTTTTAGACAAAAAGTACCATATCGGCGTCACCTTTCTTTATCCACAAAAACTGTGTTGTTTTCGCTCAAATGCGTCCTAAACATGTTTATATGATTTATAGGTCATAATGATAGCTTTGTGTGCGAAAAGCTTTCCGTGAAATTTTCGGACCAAAAGTGACCATATCGGCGTCACCTTTCTTTATCCACAAAAACTGTGTTGTTTTCGCTCAAATGTGTCCCAAACATGTTTATATGGTTTATAGGTCATAATGGGAGCTTTGTGCGCGAAAAGCTTTCCGTGAAATTTTCGGACCAAAAGTGACCATATCGGCGTCACATTTCTTTATCCTCAAAAATTGTGTTGTTTTCGCTCAAATGCTTCCCAAACATGTTTATATGGTTTATAGGTCATAATGGGAGCTTTGTGCGCGAAAAGCTTTCCGTGAAATTTTCGAACCAAAAGTGACCATATCGGCGTCACCTTTCTTTATCCACAAAAACTGTGTTGTTTTCGCTCAAATGTGTCCCAAACATGTTTATAAGGTGTATAGGTCATAATGTGAGCTTTGTGCGCGAAAAGCTTGCCGTGAAATTTTCGGACCAAAAGTTACCATATCGGCGTCACCTTTCTTTATCCACAAAACCTGTTTGTTTTCGCTCAAATGTGTCCCAAACATGTTTATATGGTTTATAGGTCATAATGGGAGCTTTGTCCGCGAAAAGCTTTCCGTGATATTTTCGGACCAAAAGTGACCATATGGCGTCACCTTTCTTTATCCACCAAAACTGTGTTGTTTTCGCTCAAATGCGTCTCAAACATGTTTATATGGTTTATAGGTCATAATGGGAGCTTTGTGCATGGAAAGCTTTCCGTGAAATTTTCGGACCAAAAGTGACCATATCGGTGCTAACCTTTCCTTATCCACAAAAACTGTGTTGTTTTCGCTCAAATGTGTCCCAAACATGTTTATAAGGTGTATAGGTCATAATGTGAGCTTTGTGCCCGAAAAGCTTTCCGTGATATTTTCGGACCAAAAGTGACCATATGGCGTCACCTTTCTTTATCTACCAAAACTGTGTTATTTTCGCTCAAATGTTTCCCAAACATTTTTATATGGTTTATGGGTCATAATGGGAGCTTTCTGCGCGAAAAGCTTTCCGTGAAATTTTCGTACCAAAAGTGTCCATATCGGCGTCACCTTTCTTTATCCACAAAAATTGTGTTGTTTTCGCTCAAATGTGTCCCAAACATGTTTATAAGGTGTATAGGTCATAATGTGAGCTTTATGCGCGAAAAGCGTTCCGTGAAATTTTCGTACCAAAAGTTACCATATCGGCGTCACCTTTCTTTATCCACAAAACCTGTGTTGTTTTCGCTCAAATGTGTCCCATATATGTTTATATGGTTTATAGGTCATAATCGGAGCTATGTGCGCGAAAAGCTTTCCGTGATATTTTCGGCCCAAAAGTGATCATATGGCATCACCTTTCTTTATCCACCAAAACTGTGTTGTTTTCGCTCAAATGTTTCCCAAACATGTTTATATGGTTTATGTGTCATAATGGGAGCTTCCTGCGCGAAAAGCTTTCCGTGAAATTTTCGTACCAAAAGTTACCATATCGGCGTCAACTTTCTTTATCCACAAAACCTGTGTTGTTTTCGCTCAAATGTGTCCCAAACATGTTTATATGGTTTATAGGTCATAATGGGAGCTTTGTGCGCGAAAAGCTTTCCGTGAAATTTTCGGACCAAAAGTGACTATATTGGCGTCACATTTCTTTATCCACAAAAACTGTGTTGTTTTCGCTCAAATGCGTCCCAAACATGTTTATATGGTTTATAGGTCATAATGGCAACTTTGTGCGTGAAAATCTTTCCGTGATATTTTCGGACCAAAAGTGACCATATGGCGTCATCTTTCTTTATCCACCAAAACTGTGTAGTTTTCACTCAAATGCGTCCCAAACACGTTTATATGGTTTATAGGTCATAATGGGAGGTTTGTCCGCGAAAAGCTATCCATGAAATTTTCGGACCAAAAGTGACCATATCGGCGTCACCTTTCTTTATCCACAAAAACTGTGTTGTTTTCACTCAAATGTGACCCAAACATGTTTATAAGGTGTATAGGTCATAATGTGAGCTTTGTGCGCGAAAAGTTTTTCGTGAAATTTTCGAACCAAAAGTTACCATATCGGCGTCACCTTTCTTTATCCACAAAACCTGTGTTGTTTTCGCTCAAATGCGTCCTAAACATGTTTATATGATTTATAGGTCATAATGATAGTTTTGTGCGCGAAAAACTTTCCGTGAAATTTTCGGACCAAAAGTGACATATCGGCGTCACCTTTCTTTATCCACAAAAAATGTGTTGTTTTCGCTCAAATGCGTCCCAAACATGTTTATATGGTTTATAGGTCATAATGGGAGCTTTGTGCGCGAAAAGCTTTCCGTGAAATTTTCGGACCAAAAGTGACCATATCGGCGTCACATTTGTTTATCCTCAAAAATTGTGTTGTTTTCGCTCAAATGCTTCCCAAACATGTTTATATGGTTTATAAGGTCATAATGGGAGCTTTGTGCGCGAAAAGCTTTCCGTGAAAGTTTCGAACCAAAAGTGACCATATCGGCGTCACCTTTCTTTATCCACAAAAACTGTGTTGTTTTCGCTCAAATGTGTCCCAAACATGTTTATAAGGTGTATAGGTCATAATGTGAGCTTTGTGCGCGGAAAACTTTCCGTGAAATTTTCGGACCAAAAGTTACCATATCGGCGTCACCTTTCTTTATCCACAAAACCTGTTGTTTTCGCTCAAATGTGTCCCAAACATGTTTATATGGTTTATAGGTCATAATGGGAACTTTGTCCGCGAAAAGCTTTCCGTGATATTTTCGGACCAAAAGTGTCCATATTGCGTCACCTTTCTTTATCCACCAGAACTGTGTTGTTTTCGCTCAAATGCGTCTCAAACATGTTTATATGGTTTATAGGTCATAATGGGAGCTTTGTGCGTGGGGAGCTTTCCGTGAAATTTTCGGACCAAAAGTGACCATATCGGCGCTAACCTTTCCTTATCCACAAAAACTGTGTTGTTTTCGCTCAAATGTGTCCCAAACATGTTTATAAGGTGTATAGGTCATAATGTGAGCTTTATGCGCGAAAAGCGTTCCGTGAAATTTTCGTACCAAAAGTTACCATATCGGCGTCACCTTTCTTTATCCACAAAACCTGTGTTGTTTTCGCTCAAATGTGTCCCAAACATGTTTATATGGTTTATAGGTCATAATGGGAGCAATGTGCGCGAAAAGCTTTCCGTGATATTTTCGGCCCAAAAGTGATCATATGGCATCACCTTTCTTTATCCACCAAAACTGTGTTGTTTTCGCTCAAATGTTTCACAAACATGTTTATATGGTTTATGGGTCATAATGGGAGCTTTCTGCGCGAAAAGCTTTCCGTGAAATTTTCGTACAAAAGTTACCATATCGGCGTCAACTTTCTTTATCCACAAAACCTGTGTTGTTTTCGCTCAAATGTGTCCCAAACATGTTTATATGGTTTATAGGTCATAATGGGAGCAATGTGCGCGAAAAGCTTTCCGTGATATTTTCGGCCCAAAAGTGATCATATGGCATCACCTTTCTTTATCCACCAAAACTGTGTTGTTTTCGCTCAAATGTTTCCCAAACATGTTTATATGGTTTATGGGTCATAATGGGAGCTTTCTGCGCGAAAAGCTTTCCGTGAAATTTTCGTCCCAAAAGTTACCATATCGGCGTCAACTTTCTTTATCCACAAAACATGTGTTGTTTTCGCTCAAATTTGTCCCAAACATGTTTATATGGTTTATAGGTCATAATGAGAGCTTTGTGCGCGAAAAGCTTTCCGTGAAATTTTCGGACCAAAAGTGACCATATCGGCGTCACATTTCTTTATCCACAAAAACTGTGTTGTTTTCGCTCAAATGCGTCCCAAACATGTTTATATGGTTTATAGGTCATAATGGCAGCTTTGTGCGCGAAAATCTTTCTGTGATATTTTCGGACCAAAAGTGACCATATGGCGTCATCTTTCTTTATCCACCAAAACTGTGTTGTTTTCACTCAAATGCGTCCCAAACACGTTTATATGGTTTATAGGTCATAATGGGAGCTTTGTGCGCGAAAAGCTTTCCGTGAAATTTCCGGACCAAAAGTGACCATATCGGCGTCACCTTTCTTTATCCACAAAAACTGTGTTGTTTTCGCTCAAATGTGACCCAAACATGTTTATAAGGTGTATAGGTCATAATGTGAGCTTTGTGCGCGAAAAGCTTTCCGTGAAATTTTCGGAGCAAAAGTGACCATATCGGCGTCATCTTTCTTTATCCACAAAACCTGTGTTGTTTTCGCTCAAATGTGTCCCAAACATGTTTATATGGTTTATAGGTCATAATGGGAGCTTTGTGCGCGAAAAGCTTTCCGTGAAATTTTCGGACAAAAAATGACCATATCTGCGTCACCTTTCTTTATCCACCAAAACTGTGTTGTTTTTGCTAAAATGTGTCCCAAACATGTTTATATGGTTTATAGGTCATAATGTAAGTTTTGTGCGCGAAAAGCTTTTCGTGAAATTTTCGGACCAAAAGTGACAATATCGGCGTCACCTTTCTTTATCCACAAAAACTGTGTTGATTTCGCTGAAATGCGTTCCAAACATGTTTATATGGTTTATATGTCATAATGGGAGCTTTGTGCGCGAAAAGCTTTCCGTGAAATTTTAGGACCAAAAGTGACCATATCGGCGTCACCTTTCTTTATACACAAAAACAGTGTTGTTTTCGCTCAAATGCGTCCCAAACATGTTTATATGGTTTATAGGTCATAATGGGAGCATTGCGCGTGAAAAGCTTTCCGTGAAATTTTCGGACAAAAAGTGACCATATTGGCGTCACTTTTCTTTATACACAAAAATTGTGTTGTTTTCGCTCAAATGTGTCCCAAACATGTTTATAATGTGTATAGGTCATAATGGGAGCTATGTGCGCGAAAAGCTTTCCGTGAAATTTTCGGACCAAAAGTGACCATATCGGCGTCACCTTTCCTTATCCACAAAAACTTGGTTGTTTTCGCTCAAATGTGTCCCAAACATGTTTATATGGTTTATAGGTCATAATGGAAGCTTTGTGCGCGAAAAGCTTTCCGTGAAATTTTCGGACCAAAAGTGACCGTAACGGCGTCACCTTTCTTTATCCACAAAAACTGTGTTGATTTCGCTGAAATGCGTCCCAAACATGTTGATATGGTTTATAGGTCATAATGTTCGCTTTGTGCGCGAAAAGCTTTCCGTGAAATTTTCGGACCTAAAGTGACCATATCGACGTCACATTTCTTTATCCACAAAAACTGTGTTGTTTTCGCACAAATGCGTCCCAAACATGTTTATATGGTTTATAGGTCATAATGGGAGCTTTGTGCGCAGAAACCTTTCCGTGAAATTTTCGGTCCAAAAGTGACCATATCGGCGCTAACCTTTCCTTATCCACAAAAACTGTGTTGTTTTTGCTCAAATGTGTCCCAAACATCTTTATAAGGTGTATAGATCATAATGTGAGCTTTGTGCGCGAAAAGCTTTCCGTGAAATTTTCGGACCAATAGTTACCATATCGGCGTCACCTTTCTTTATCCACAAAAACTGTGTGGTTTTCGCTCAAATGCGTCCCAAACATGTTTATATGATTTATAGGTCATAATGGGAGCTTTGTGCCCAAAAAGCTTTCCGTGATATTTTCGGACCAAAAGTGACCATATGGCGTCACCTTTCTTTATCCACCAAAACTGTGTTGTTTTCGCTCAAATGTGTCCCAAACATGTTTATATGGTTTATAGGTCATAATGGGAGCTTTGTGCGCGAAAAGCTTTCCGTGAGATTTTCAGACCAAAAGTGACCATATCGCCGTCACCTTTCTTTATCCACAAAAATTGTGTTGTTTTCGCTCAAATGTGTCCCAAACATGTTTATAAGGTGTATAGGTCATAATGTGAGCTTTATGCGCAAAAAGCTTTCCGTGAAATTTTCGTACCAAAAGTTACCATATCGGCGTCACCTTTCTTTATCCACAAAACCTGTGTTGTTTTCGCTCAAATGTGTCCAACACATGTTTATATGGTTTATAGGTCATAATGGGAGCTTTGTGCGCGAAAAGCTTTCCATGAAATTTTCTGACCAAAAGTGACCATATCGGCGTCACCTTTCTTTATCCACAAAAACTGTGTTGTTTTCGCTCAAATGCGTCCCAAACATGTTTATATGGTATATAGGTCATAATGATAGCTTTGTGCGGAAAAAGCTTTCAGTGAAATTTTAGGACCAAAAGTGACTATATCGGCGTCACCTTTCTTTATCCACAAAAACTGTGTTGTTTTCGCTCAAATGCGTCCCAAACATGTTTATATGGTTTATAGGTCATAACGGGAGCTTTGTGCGCGAAAAGCTTTCCGTGAAATTTTCGGACAAAAAGTTACCATATCGGCGTCACCTTTCTTTATCCACAAAACCTGTGTTGTTTTCCCTCAAATGTGTCCCAAACATGTTTATATGGTTTATAGGTCATAATGGGAGCTTTGTGCGCGAAAAGCTTTCCGTAATATTTTCTGAGCAAAAGTGACCATATCGTCGTCATCTTTCTTTATCCACAAAAACTGTGTTGTTTTCGCTCAAATGTGTCCCAAACATGTTTATATGGTTTATAGGTCATAATGGGAGTTTTGTGCGCGAAAAGGTTTCCGTGAAATTTTCGGACCAAAAGTGACCATATCGGCGTCACCTTTGTTTATCCGCGAAAACTGTGTTGTTTTCGCTCAAATGTGTCCCAAACATGTTTATAAGGTGTATAGGTCATAATGTGAGCTTTGTGCGCGAAAAGCTTTCCGTGAAATTTTCGGACCAAAAGTGACCATATCGGCGTCACATTTCTTTATCCACAAAAACTGTGTTGTTTTCGCTTAAATGTGTCCCAAACATGTTTATAATGTGTATAGGTCATAATGGAGCTTTTTGCGCAAAAAGCTTTCCGTGAAATTTTCGGACCAAAAGTTACCATATCGGCGTCACCTTTCTTTATCCACAAAAGCTGTTTTGTTTTCGCTCAAATGCATCCCAAACATATTTATATGGTTTATAGGTCATAATGGGAGCTTTGTGAGAGAAAAGCTTTCTGTAAAATTTTGAAACCAAAAGTGAGTTTTAAAAGAAGGGATTTTGCACCCTAAAATGATCGTAGTTGTCACCAAAATAAAAAGTTGTCACCATTGATAAAGGTGGTGACACAGATCTCGTATTAAAATAAATTGTCACCAAAATTTTTTTTTGTCACCATACATGTGTTAGTGTGTCACCAAAGCCATTGATCTTGACTAATCAATGGTCAAATTAAAAATGGGAAGGAAGGAGAATGGTTAAATTAAAAATGAGAAACTAGACAAAAATGTAAATTTGGGACAATTACTTAAATGTCTTATGAAAATGGACATTTAATAATAAAAAAATTATCACAAATGGACATGAAGCAAAAAATTTCAATTATAATAAGTGCATTAAATATATATATATATATATATATATATATATATATATATATATATATATATATAGGGTTGATTCAAGTGAGAAGCACACTACCAGTAAGAAGAAAAAAAAGTGATTTGAATGGTCTAGATAAATAAAAATAATCCAAAATATAGGAAATCTGGCGGAATTTACGCGCCTGAAATTGCTGGAATTTTTTTGCCCAATCGTCCCCCACTCGCACCAACCCTCCTAATTTGGCGTGTGTGTCACGCGCTAAATTAAAATAAAAATTGCTACTCCCGTGTATTGAACACGGAACCTTCAAAGACCCATCACTGTTGTATAACACTATGCCACCTGCTCTTTACTTATACAATGAAGCTATTTAATCTATTTTATCCCTTTTTTTCATTTTATTTAAAAAATTAATTGTTTTCCATTTTAATAAACGATTTAATTATGTTTTTTTTTCACTAACGGGCTTTATAAATTAATATAGTTGTTTTTAACAATTTGTAAATTGTTTTTGTTAAGCCACTATTTATTTCATTAACCATTATTTCTTATTTCGTAAACAAGTACAATTAGTAAATTATTTTATTTTAATGTTTAATTTTTTAAAAAAAAATAAAATGGTTCAAAATATGAACCAATATTATTTACAGAGTATTTCATGAACCAATACTATTTCTTTCATTAAGAATGACTATTTATTTCATGAACCACTACTATTTATTTATTTAATTCTTGTTTTATTTTCTTTTAATGTTTCTTTTACTTATTATTTATTTTCTTTTAATGTTTATTTCATGAACCACTCTATATTTAGTCGCTGAACCACTCTCTATTTTTTATAATTAAATTTTTTAGTCACACTCTCTATTTAGTCACTGAACCACTCTCTATTTAATCACTGAACCAATCTCTATTTAGTCACTGAACCACTTTCTATTTAGTCACTGAACCACTCTCTATTTTCATAATTAATTTTTTTTGTCACTGAACCAATCTCTCTTTAGTCACTGAACCAATCTCTATTTAGTCACTGAACCACTACTCTATATTTCATGAACCATTAGAATTTATTTTATGAACTACTTTTATTTACATCCTAAATCACTTATATTTATACGTGCTGAACCACTTGGTTTAAATCCCTGAACTACTTGACATTAAAACCCTGAACCACTTGGTTTATTTTCTTTGTCAACTTTGCCTTTTAAAATAATTGTAATTAAAATACCTTCATTCTTATTTTCATTTAATTTTAATTCATTTATTTCTTTGTAAAATTCTCATTCTTCTTTATTTTCTTTTAATGTTTATTTCTTCATTATTTATTTATTTTTAATTATTTATTTAATGAACCAATACCAATCTCTATTTAGTCACTGAACCACTCTCTATTTAGTCACTGAACCAATCTCTATTTAGTCACTCAACCAATCTCTATTTAGTCACTGAACCACTCTTTATTTAGTACTAAACCAATCTCTATTTAATCACTGAACCAATCTCTATTTAGTCTCTGAACCACTCTCTATTTAGTCACTGAACCAATCTCTATTTAGTCACCGAACCAATCTCTACTTAGTGACTGAACCAATCTCTACTTAGTCACTCAACCAATCTCTATTTAGTCACTAGACCAATCTCTATTTAGTCACTGAACCAATCTCTATTTAGTCTCAGAACCACTCTCTATTTAGTCACTGAACCAATCTCAATTTAGTCACTGAACAAATTTAGTCACTGAACCAATCTCTATTTAGTCACCTTTCTTTATCCACAAAACCTGTGTTGTTTTCGCTCAAATGCGTCCTAAACATGTTTATATGATTTATAGGTCATAATGATAGTTTTGTGCGCGAAAAACTTTCCGTGAAATTTTCGGACCAAAAGTGACCATATCGGCGTCACCTTTCTTTATCCACAAAAAATGTGTTGTTTTCGCTCAAATGCGTCCCAAACATGTTTATATGGTTTATAGGTCATAATGGGAGCTTTGTGCGCGAAAAGCTTTCCGTGAAATTTTCGGACCAAAAGTGACCATATCGGCGTCACATTTGTTTATCCTCAAAAATTGTGTTGTTTTCGCTCAAATGCTTCCCAAACATGTTTATATGGTTTATAAGGTCATAATGGGAGCTTTGTGCGCGAAAAGCTTTCCGTGAAAGTTTCGGACCAAAAGTGACCATATCGGCGTCACCTTTCTTTATCCACAAAAACTGTGTTGTTTTCGCTCAAATGTGTCCCAAACATGTTTATAAGGTGTATAGGTCATAATGTGAGCTTTGTGCGCGGAAAACTTTCCGTGAAATTTTCGGACCAAAAGTTACCATATCGGCGTCACCTTTCTTTATCCACAAAACCTGTTGTTTTCGCTCAAATGTGTCCCAAACATGTTTATATGGTTTATAGGTCATAATGGGAACTTTGTCCGCGAAAAGCTTTCCGTGATATTTTCGGACCAAAAGTGTCCATATTGCGTCACCTTTCTTTATCCACCAGAACTGTGTTGTTTTCGCTCAAATGCGTCTCAAACATGTTTATATGGTTTATAGGTCATAATGGGAGCTTTGTGCGTGGGGAGCTTTCCGTGAAATTTTCGGACCAAAAGTGACCATATCGGCGCTAACCTTTCCTTATCCACAAAAACTGTGTTGTTTTCGCTCAAATGTGTCCCAAACATGTTTATAAGGTGTATAGGTCATAATGTGAGCTTTATGCGCGAAAAGCGTTCCGTGAAATTTTCGTACCAAAAGTTACCATATCGGCGTCACCTTTCTTTATCCACAAAACCTGTGTTGTTTTCGCTCAAATGTGTCCCAAACATGTTTATATGGTTTATAGGTCATAATGGGAGCAATGTGCGCGAAAAGCTTTCCGTGATATTTTCGGCCCAAAAGTGATCATATGGCATCACCTTTCTTTATCCACCAAAACTGTGTTGTTTTCGCTCAAATGTTTCACAAACATGTTTATATGGTTTATGGGTCATAATGGGAGCTTTCTGCGCGAAAAGCTTTCCGTGAAATTTTCGTACCAAAAGTTACCATATCGGCGTCAACTTTCTTTATCCACAAAACCTGTGTTGTTTTCGCTCAAATGTGTCCCAAACATGTTTATATGGTTTATAGGTCATAATGGGAGCAATGTGCGCGAAAAGCTTTCCGTGATATTTTCGGCCCAAAAGTGATCATATGGCATCACCTTTCTTTATCCACCAAAACTGTGTTGTTTTCGCTCAAATGTTTCCCAAACATGTTTATATGGTTTATGTGTCATAATGGGAGCTTTCTGCGCGAAAAGCTTTCCATGAAATTTTCGTACCAAAAGTTACCATATCGGCGTCAACTTTCTTTATCCACAAAACCTGTGTTGTTTTCGCTCAAATGTGTCCCAAACATGTTTATATGGTTTATAGGTCATAATGGGAGCTTTGTGCGCGAAAAGCTTTCCGTGAAATTTTCGGACCAAAAGTGACTATATTGGCGTCACATTTCTTTATCCACAAAAACTGTGTTGTTTTCGCTCAAATGCGTCCCAAACATGTTTATATGGTTTATAGGTCATAATGGCAGCTTTGTGCGTGAAAATCTTTCCGTGATATTTTCGGACCAAAAGTGACCATATGGCGTCATCTTTCTTTATCCACCAAAACTGTGTAGTTTTCACTCAAATGCGTCCCAAACACGTTTATATGGTTTATAGGTCATAATGGGAGGTTTGTGCGCGAAAAGCTATCCATGAAATTTTCGGACCAAAAGTGACCATATCGGCGTCACCTTTCTTTATCCACAAAAACTGTGTTGTTTTCACTCAAATGTGACCCAAACATGTTTATAAGGTGTATAGGTCATAATGTGAGCTTTGTGCGCGAAAAGTTTTTCGTGAAATTTTCGAACCAAAAGTTACCATATCGGCGTCACCTTTCTTTATCCACAAAACCTGTGTTGTTTTCGCTCAAATGCGTCCTAAACATGTTTATATGATTTATAGGTCATAATGATAGTTTTGTGCGCGAAAAACTTTCCGTGAAATTTTCGGACCAAAAGTGACCATATCGGCGTCACCTTTCTTTATCCACAAAAAATGTGTTGTTTTCGCTCAAATGCGTCCCAAACATGTTTATATGGTTTATAGGTCATAATGGGAGCTTTGTGCGCGAAAAGCTTTCCGTGAAATTTTCGGACCAAAAGTGACCATATCGGCGTCACATTTGTTTATCCTCAAAAATTGTGTTGTTTTCGCTCAAATGCTTCCCAAACATGTTTATATGGTTTATAAGGTCATAATGGGAGCTTTGTGCGCGAAAAGCTTTCCGTGAAAGTTTCGGACCAAAAGTGACCATATCGGCGTCACCTTTCTTTATCCACAAAAACTGTGTTGTTTTCGCTCAAATGTGTCCCAAACATGTTTATAAGGTGTATAGGTCATAATGTGAGCTTTGTGCGCGGAAAACTTTCCATGAAATTTTCGGACCAAAAGTTACCATATCGGCGTCACCTTTCTTTATCCACAAAACCTGTTGTTTTCGCTCAAATGTGTCCCAAACATGTTTATATGGTTTATAGGTCATAATGGGAACTTTGTCCGCGAAAAGCTTTCCGTGATATTTTCGGACCAAAAGTGTCCATATTGCGTCACCTATCTTTATCCACCAGAACTGTGTTGTTTTCGCTCAAATGCGTCTCAAACATGTTTATATGGTTTATAGGTCATAATGGGAGCTTTGTGCGTGGGGAGCTTTCCGTGAAATTTTCGGACCAAAAGTGACCATATCGGCGCTAACCTTTCCTTATCCACAAAAACTGTGTTGTTTTCGCTCAAATGTGTCCCAAACATGTTTATAAGGTGTATAGGTCATAATGTGAGCTTTATGCGCGAAAAGCGTTCCGTGAAATTTTCGTACCAAAAGTTACCATATCGGCGTCACCTTTCTTTATCCACAAAACCTGTGTTGTTTTCGCTCAAATGTGTCCCAAACATGTTTATATGGTTTATAGGTCATAATGGGAGCAATGTGCGCGAAAAGCTTTCCGTGATATTTTCGGCCCAAAAGTGATCATATGGCATCACCTTTCTTTATCCACCAAAACTGTGTTGTTTTCGCTCAAATGTTTCACAAACATGTTTATATGGTTTATGGGTCATAATGGGAGCTTTCTGCGCGAAAAGCTTTCCGTGAAATTTTCGTACCAAAAGTTACCATATCGGCGTCAACTTTCTTTATCCACAAAACCTGTGTTGTTTTCGCTCAAATGTGTCCCAAACATGTTTATCTGGTTTATAGGTCATAATGGGAGCAATGTGCGCGAAAAGCTTTCCGTGATATTTTCGGCCCAAAAGTGATCATATGGCATCACCTTTCTTTATCCACCAAAACTGTGTTGTTTTCGCTCAAATGTTTCCCAAACATGTTTATATGGTTTATGGGTCATAATGGGAGCTTTCTGCGCGAAAAGCTTTCCGTGAAATTTTCGTCCCAAAAGTTACCATATCGGCGTCAACTTTCTTTATCCACAAAACCTGTGTTGTTTTCGCTCAAATGTGTCCCAAACATGTTTATATGGTTTATAGGTCATAATGAGAGCTTTGTGCGCGAAAAGCTTTCCGTGAAATTTTCGGACCAAAAGTGACCATATCGGCGTCACATTTCTTTATCCACAAAAACTGTGTTGTTTTCGCTCAAATGCGTCCCAAACATGTTTATATGGTTTATAGGTCATAATGGCAGCTTTGTGCGCGAAAATCTTTCTGTGATATTTTCGGACCAAAAGTGACCATATGGCGTCATCTTTCTTTATCCACCAAAACTGTGTTGTTTTCACTCAAATGCGTCCCAAACACGTTTATATGGTTTATAGGTCATAATGGGAGCTTTGTGCGCGAAAAGCTTTCCGTGAAATTTCCGGACCAAAAGTGACCATATCGGCGTCACCTTTCTTTATCCACAAAAACTGTGTTGTTTTCGCTCAAATGTGACCCAAACATGTTTATAAGGTGTATAGGTCATAATGTGAGCTTTGTGCGCGAAAAGCTTTCCGTGAAATTTTCGGAGCAAAAGTGACCATATCGGCGTCATCTTTCTTTATCCACAAAACCTGTGTTGTTTTCGCTCAAATGTGTCCCAAACATGTTTATATGGTTTATAGGTCATAATGGGAGCTTTGTGCGCGAAAAGCTTTCCGTGAAATTTTCGGACAGAAAATGACCATATCTGCGTCACCTTTCTTTATCCACCAAAACTGTGTTGTTTTTGCTAAAATGTGTCCCAAACATGTTTATATGGTTTATATGTCATAATGGGAGCTTTGTGCGCGAAAAGCTTTCCGTGAAATTTTAGGACCAAAAGTGACCATATCGGCGTCACCTTTCTTTATACACAAAAACAGTGTTGTTTTCGCTCAAATGCGTCCCAAACATGTTTATATGGTTTATAGGTCATAATGGGAGCATTGCGCGTGAAAAGCTTTCCGTGAAATTTTCGGACAAAAAGTGACCATATTGGCGTCACTTTTCTTTATACACAAAAACTGTGTTGTTTTCGCTCAAATGTGTCCCAAACATGTTTATAATGTGTATAGGTCATAATGGGAGCTATGTGCGCGAAAAGCTTTCCGTGAAATTTTCGGACCAAAAGTGACCATATCGGCGTCACCTTTCTTTATCCACAAAAACTTGGTTGTTTTCGCTCAAATGTGTCCCAAACATGTTTATATGGTTTATAGGTCATAATGGAAGCTTTGTGCGCGAAAATCTTTCCGTGAAATTTTCGGACCAAAAGTGACCGTAACGGCGTCACCTTTCTTTATCCACAAAAACTGTGTTGATTTCGCTGAAATGCGTCCCAAACATGTTGATATGGTTTATAGGTCATAATGTTCGCTTTGTGCGCGAAAAGCTTTCCGTGAAATTTTCGGACCTAAAGTGACCATATCGACGTCACATTTCTTTATCCACAAAAACTGTGTTGTTTTCGCACAAATGCGTCCCAAACATGTTTATATGGTTTATAGGTCATAATGGGAGCTTTGTGCGCAGAAACCTTTCCGTGAAATTTTCGGTCCAAAAGTGACCATATCGGCGCTAACCTTTCCTTATCCACAAAAACTGTGTTGTTTTTGCTCAAATGTGTCCCAAACATCTTTATAAGGTGTATAGATCATAATGTGAGCTTTGTGCGCGAAAAGCTTTCCGTGAAATTTTCGGACCAATAGTTACCATATCGGCGTCACCTTTCTTTATCCACAAAAACTGTGTGGTTTTCGCTCAAATGCGTCCCAAACATGTTTATATGATTTATAGGTCATAATGGGAGCTTTGTGCCCAAAAAGCTTTCCGTGATATTTTCGGACCAAAAGTGACCATATGGCGTCACCTTTCTTTATCCACCAAAACTGTGTTGTTTTCGCTCAAATGTGTCCCAAACATGTTTATATGGTTTATAGGTCATAATGGGAGCTTTGTGCGCGAAAAGCTTTCCGTGAGATTTTCAGACCAAAAGTGACCATATCGCCGTCACCTTTCTTTATCCACAAAAATTGTGTTGTTTTCGCTCAAATGTGTCCCAAACATGTTTATAAGGTGTATAGGTCATAATGTGAGCTTTATGCGCAAAAAGCTTTCCGTGAAATTTTCGTACCAAAAGTTACCATATCGGCGTCACCTTTCTTTATCCACAAAACCTGTGTTGTTTTCGCTCAAATGTGTCCCAAACATGTTTATATGGTTTATAGGTCATAATGGGAGCTTTGTGGGCGAAAAGCTTTCCATGATATTTTCGGCCCAAAAGTGACCATATGGCGTCACCTTTCTTTATCCACCAAAACTGTGTTGTTTTCGCTCAAATGTTTCCCAAACATGTTTATATGGTTTATGGGTCATAATGGGAGCTTTCTGCGCGAAAAGCTTTCCGTGAAATTTTCGTACCAAAAGTTACCATATCGGCGTCAACTTTCTTTATCCACAAAACATGTGTTGTTTTCGCTCAAATGTGTCCCAAACATGTTTATATGGTTTATAGGTCATAATGGGAGCTTTGTGCGCGAAAAGCTTTCCGTGAAATTTTCGGACCAAAAGTGACCATATCGGCGTCTCCTTTCTTTATCTATAAAAACTGTATTGTTTTCCCTCAAATGTGTCCCACACATGTTTATATGGTTTATAGGTCATAATGGGAGCTTTGTGCGCGAAAAGCTTTCCATGAAATTTTCTGACCAAAAGTGACCATATCGGCGTCACCTTTCTTTATCCACAAAAACTGTGTTGTTTTCGCTCAAATGCGTCCCAAACATGTTTATATGGTATATAGGTCATAATGATAGCTTTGTGCGGAAAAAGCTTTCAGTGAAATTTTAGGACCAAAAGTGACTATATCGGCGTCACCTTTCTTTATCCACAAAAACTGTGTTGTTTTCGCTCAAATGCGTCCCAAACATGTTTATATGGTTTATAGGTCATAACGGGAGCTTTGTGCGCGAAAAGCTTTCCGTGAAATTTTCGGACAAAAAGTTACCATATCGGCGTCACCTTTCTTTATCCACAAAACATGTGTTGTTTTCCCTCAAATGTGTCCCAAACATGTTTATATGGTTTATAGGTCATAATGGGAGCTTTGTGCGCGAAAAGCTTTCCGTAATATTTTCTGAGCAAAAGTGACCATATCGTCGTCATCTTTCTTTATCCACAAAAACTGTGTTGTTTTCGCTCAAATGTGTCCCAAACATGTTTATATGGTTTATAGGTCATAATGGGAGTTTTGTGCGCGAAAAGGTTTCCGTGAAATTTTCGGACCAAAAGTGACCATATCGGCGTCACCTTTGTTTATCCGCGAAAACTGTGTTGTTTTCGCTCAAATGTGTCCCAAACATGTTTATAAGGTGTATAGGTCATAATGTGAGCTTTGTGCGCGAAAAGCTTTCCGTGAAATTTTCGGACCAAAAGTGACCATATCGGCGTCACCTTTCTTTATCCACAAAAACTGTGTTGTTTTCGCTTAAATGTGTCCCAAACATGTTTATAATGTGTATAGGTCATAATGGAGCTTTTTGCGCAAAAAGCTTTCCGTGAAATTTTCGGACCAAAAGTTACCATATCGGCGTCACCTTTCTTTATCCACAAAAGCTGTTTTGTTTTCGCTCAAATGCATCCCAAACATATTTATATGGTTTATAGGTCATAATGGGAGCTTTGTGAGAGAAAAGCTTTCTGTAAAATTTTGAAACCAAAAGTGAGTTTTAAAAGAAGGGATTTTGCACCCTAAAATGATCGAAGTTGTCACCAAAATAAAAAGTTGTCACCATTGATAAAGGTGGTGACACAGATCTCGTATTAAAATAAATTGTCACCAAAATTTTTTTTTGTCACCATACATGTGTTAGTGTGTCACCAAAGCCATTGATCTTGACTAATCAATGGTCAAATTAAAAATGGGAAGGAAGGAGAATGGTTAAATTAAAAATGAGAAACTAGACAAAAATGTAAATTTGGGACAATTACTTAAATGTCTTATGAAAATGGACATTTAATAATAAAAAAATTATCACAAATGGACATGAAGCAAAAAATTTCAATTATAATAAGTGCATTAAATATATATATATATATATATATATATATATATATATATATATATATATATATATATATATATATATATATATATAGGGTTGATTCAAGTGAGAAGCACACTACCAGTAAGAAGAAAAAAAAGTGATTTGAATGGTCTAGATAAATAAAAATAATCCAAAATATAGGAAATCTGGCGGAATTTACGCGCCTGAAATTGCGCTAAATTAAAATAAAAATTGCTACTCCCGTGTATTGAACACGGAACCTTCAAAGACCCATCACTGTTGTATAACACTATGCCACCTGCTCTTTACTTATACAATGAAGCTATTTAATCTATTTTATCCCTTTTTTTCATTTTATTTAAAAAATTAATTGTTTTCCATTTTAATAAACGATTTAATTATGTTTTTTTTTCACTAACGGGCTTTATAAATTAATATAGTTGTTTTTAACAATTTGTAAATTGTTTTTGTTAAGCCACTATTTATTTCATTAACCATTATTTCTTATTTCGTAAACAAGTACAATTAGTAAATTATTTTATTTTAATGTTTAATTTTTTTAAAAAAAATAAAATGGTTCAAAATATGAACCAATATTATTTACAGAGTATTTCATGAACCAATACTATTTCTTTCATTAACAATGACTATTTATTTCATGAACCACTACTATTTATTTATTTAATTCTTGTTTTATTTTCTTTTAATGTTTCTTTTACTTATTATTTATTTTCTTTTAATGTTTATTTCATGAACCACTCTATATTTAGTCGCTGAACCACTCTCTATTTTTTATAATTAAATTTTTTAGTCACACTCTCTATTTAGTCACTGAACCACTCTCTATTTAATCACTGAACCAATCTCTATTTAGTCACTGAACCACTTTCTATTTAGTCACTGAACCACTCTCTATTTTCATAATTAATTTTTTTTGTCACTGAACCAATCTCTCTTTAGTCACTGAACCAATCTCTATTTAGTCACTGAACCACTACTCTATATTTCATGAACCATTAGAATTTATTTTATGAACTACTTTTATTTACATCCTAAATCACTTATATTTATACGTGCTGAACCACTTGGTTTAAATCCCTGAACTACTTGACATTAAAACCCTGAACCACTTGGTTTATTTTCTTTGTCAACTTTGCCTTTTAAAATAATTGTAATTAAAATACCTTCATTCTTATTTTCATTTAATTTTAATTCATTTATTTCTTTGTAAAATTCTCATTCTTCTTTATTTTCTTTTAATGTTTATTTCTTCATTATTTATTTATTTTTAATTATTTATTTAATGAACCAATACCAATCTCTATTTAGTCACTGAACCACTCTCTATTTAGTCACTGAACCAATCTCTATTTAGTCACTCAACCAATCTCTATTTAGTCACTGAACCACTCTTTATTTAGTACTAAACCAATCTCTATTTAATCACTGAACCAATCTCTATTTAGTCTCTGAACCACTCTCTATTTAGTCACTGAACCAATCTCTATTTAGTCACCGAACCAATCTCTACTTAGTGACTGAACCAATCTCTACTTAGTCACTCAACCAATCTCTATTTAGTCACTAGACCAATCTCTATTTAGTCACTGAACCAATCTCTATTTAGTCTCAGAACCACTCTCTATTTAGTCACTGAACCAATCTCAATTTAGTCACTGAACCAATCTCTATTTAGTCACTGAACCACTCTCTATTTAGTCACTGAACCAATCTCTATATAGTCACTGAACTATTCTCTATTTAGTCACTGAACCAATCTCTTTTTAGTCTCTGAACCAATCTCTATTTAGTCACTGAACCAATCTCTATTTAGTCACTGAACCAATCTCTATTTAGTCACTGAACCACTCACTATTTAGTCACTGAACCAATCTCTATTTAGTCACTGAACCAATCTCTATTTAGTCACTGAATCAATCTCTATTTATTCACCAAACCACTCCGTATTTAGTACTGAACCAACCTCTATTTAGTCACTAAAGCACTCTCTATTTAGTCACTTAACCACTCTCTATTTAGTCACTGAACCAATCTCTATTTAGTCACTAAACCAATCTCTATTTAATCACAGAACCACTCTCTATTTAGTCACTGAACCACTCTCTATTTTTATAATTAATTTTTTTTTTCACTGAACCAATCTCTCTTTAGTCACTGAACCAATCTCTATTTAGTCACTGAACCACTACTCTATATTTCATGAACCATTAGAATTTATTTCATGAACTACTTTTATTTACATCCTAAATCACTTATATTTATACGTGCTGAACCACTTGGTTTAAATCCCTGAACCACTTGACATTAAAACCCTGAACCACTTGGTTCAAAAACCCTAAACCACTTGGTTTATTTTCTTTGTCAACTTTGCCTTTTAAAATAATTGTAATTAAAATACCTTCATTCTTATTTTCATTTAATTTTAATTCATTTATTTCTTTGTAAAATTCTCATTCTTCTTTATTTTCTTTTAATGTTTATTTCTTAATTATTTATTTATTTTTAATTATTTATTTAATGAACCAATACAAATCTCTATTTAGTCACTGAACCACTCTCTATTTAGTCACTGAACCAATCTCTATTTAGTCACTGAACCAATATCTATTTAGTCACTGAACCACTCTTTATTTAGTACTGAACCAATCTCTATTTAGTCACTGAACCAATCTCTATTTAGTCTCTGAACCACTCTCTATTTAGTCACTGAACCAATCTCTATTTAGTCACCGAACCAATCTCTACTTAGTGACTGAACCAATCTCTACTTAGTGACTCAACCAATCTCTATTTAGTCACAAGACCAATCTCTATTTAGTCACTGAACCAATCTCTATTTAGTCTCAGAACCACTCTCTATTTAGTCACTGAACCAATCTCAATTTAGTCACCGAACCAATCTCTATTTAGTCACTGAACCACTCTCTATTTAGTCACTGAACCAATCTCTATATAGTCACTGAACTATTCTCTATTTAGTCACTGCCAATCTCTTTTTAGTCTCTGAACCAATCTCTATTTAGTCACTGAACCAATCTCTATTTAGTCACTGAACCAATCTCTATTTAGTCACTGAACCAATATCTATTTAGTCACTGAACCACTCTTTATTTAGTACTGAACCAATCTCTATTTAGTCACTGAACCAATCTCTATTTAGTCTCTGAACCACTCTCTATTTAGTCACTGAACCAATCTCTATTTAGTCACCGAACCAATCTCTACTTAGTGACTGAACCAATCTCTACTTAGTCACTCAACCAATCTCTATTTAGTCACAAGATCAATCTCTATTTAGTCACTGAACAAATCTCTATTTAGTCTCAGAACCACTCTCTATTTAGTCACTGAACCAATCTCAATTTAGTCACCGAACCAATCTCTATTTAGTCACTGAACCACTCTCTATTTAGTCACTGAACCAATCTCTATATAGTCACTGAACTATTCTCTATTTAGTCACTGCCAATCTCTTTTTAGTCTCTGAACCAATCTCTATTTAGTCACTGAACCAATCTCTATTTAGTCACTGAACCAATCTCTATTTAGTCACTGAACCAATATCTATTTAGTCACTGAACCACTCTTTATTTAGTACTGAACCAATCTCTATTTAGTCACTGAACCAATCTCTATTTAGTCTCTGAACCACTCTCTATTTAGTCACTGAACCAATCTCTATTTAGTCACCGAACCAATCTCTACTTAGTGACTGAACCAATCTCTACTTAGTAACTCAACCAATCTCTATTTAGTCACTAGACCAATCTCTATTTAGTCACTGAACCAATCTCTATTTAGTCTCAGAACCACTCTCTATTTAGTCACTGAACCAATCTCAATTTAGTCACCGAACCAATCTCTATTTAGTCACTGAACCACTCTCTATTTAGTCACTGAACCAATCTCTATATAGTCACTGAACTATTCTCTATTTAGTCACTGCCAATCTCTTTTTAGTCTCTGAACCAATCTCTATTTAGTCACTGAACCAATCTCTATTTAGTCACTGAACCACTCTTTATTTAGTACTGAACCAATCTCTATTTAGTCACTGAACCAATCTCTATTTAAGCTCTGAACCACTCTCTATTTAGTCACGGAACCAATCTCTATTTAGTCACCGAACCAATCTCTACTTAGTGACTGAACCAATCTCTACTTAGTCACTCAACCAATCTCTATTTAGTCACTAGACCAATCTCTATTTAGTCACTGAACCAATCTCTATTTAGTCTCAGAACCACTCTCTATTTAGTCACTGAACCAATCTCAATTTAGTCACCGAACCAATCTCTATTTAGTCACTGAACCACTCTCTATTTAGTCACTGAACCAATCTCTATATAGTCACTGAACTATTCTCTATTTAGTCACTGCCAATCTCTTTTTAGTCTCTGAACCAATCTCTATTTAGTCACTGAACCAATCTCTATTTAGTCACTGAACCAATCTCTATTTAGTCACTGAACCAATATCTATTTAGTCACTGAACCACTCTTTATTTAGTACTGAACCAATCTCTATTTAGTCACTGAACCAATCTCTATTTAGTCTCTGAACCACTCTCTATTTAGTCACTGAACCAATCTCTATTTAGTCACCGAACCAATCTCTACTTAGTGACTGAACCAATCTCTACTTAGTCACTCAACCAATCTCTATTTAGTCACTAGACCAATCTCTATTTAGTCACTGAACCAATCTCTATTTAGTCTCAGAACCACTCTCTATTTAGTCACTGAACCAATATCAATTTAGTCACCGAACCAATCTCTATTTAGTCACTGAACCACTCTCTATTTAGTCACTGAACCAATCTCTATATAGTCACTGAACTATTCTCTATTTAGTCACTGAACCAATCTCTTTTTAGTCTCTGAACCAATCTCTATTTAGTCACTGAACCAATCTCTATTTAGTCACTGAACCAATCTCTATTTAGTCACTGAACCACTCACTATTTAGTCACTGAACCAATCTCTATTTAGTCACTGAACCAATCTCTATTTAGTCACTGAATCAATCTCTATTTAGTCACCAAACCACTCCGTATTTAGTACTGAACCAACCTCTATTTAGTCACTAAAGCACTCTCTATTTAGTCACTGAACCACTCTCTATTTAGTCACTGAACCAATCTCTATTTAGTCACTAAACCAATCTCTATTTAATCACAGAACCACTCTCTATTTAGTCACTGAAACACTCTCTATTTTTATAATTAATTTTTTTTTGTTACTGAACCAATCTCTCTTTAGTCACTGAACCAATCTCTATTTAGTCACTAAACCACTACTCTATATTTCATGAACCATTAGAATTTATTTTATGAACTACTTTTATTTACATCCTAAATCACTTATATTTATACGTGCTGAACCACTTGGTTTAAATCCCTGAACCACTTGACATTAAAACCCTGAACCACTTGGTTCAAAAACCCTAAACCACTTGGTTAATTTTCTTTGTCAACTTTGCCTTTTAAAATAATTGTAATTAAAATACCTTCATTCTTATTTTCATTTAATTTTAATTCATTTATTTCTTTGTAAAATTCTCATTCTTCTTTATTTTCTTTTAATGTTTATTTCTTAATTATTTATTTATTTTTAATTATTTATTTAATGAACCAATACAAATCTCTATTTAGTCACTGAACCACTCTCTATTTAGTCACTGAACCAATCTCTATTTAGTCACTGAACCAATCTCTATTTAGTCACTGAACCACTCTTTATTTAGTACTGAACCAATCTCTATTTAGTCACTGAACCAATCTCTATTTAGTCTCTGAACCACTCTCTATTTAGTCACTGAACCAATCTCTATTTAGTCACCGAACCAATCTCTACTTAGTGACTGAACCAATCTCTACTTAGTCACTCAACCAATCTCTATTTAGTCACTAGACCAATCTCTATTTAGTCACTGAACCAATCTCTATTTAGTCTCAGAACCACTCTCTATTTAGTCACTGAACCAATCTCAAATTAGTCACCGAACCAATCTCTATTTAGTCACTGAACCACTCTCTATTTAGTCACTGAACCAATCTCTATATAGTCACTGAACTATTCTTTATTTAGTCACTGCCAATCTCTTTTTAGTCTCTGAACCAATCTCTATTTAGTCACTGAACTAATCTCTATTTAGTCACTGAACCAATCTCTATTTAGTCACTGAACCAATATCTATTTAGTCACTGAACCACTCTTTATTTAGTACTGAACCAATCTCTATTTAGTCACTGAACCAATCTCTATTTAGTCTCTGAACCACTCTCTATTTAGTCAATGAACCAATCTCTATTTAGTCACCGAACCAATCTCTACTTAGTGACTGAACCAATCTCTACTTAGTCACTCAACCAATCTCTATTTAGTCACTAGACCAATCTCTATTTAGTCACTGAACCAATCTCTATTTAGTCTCAGAACCACTCTCTATTTAGTCACTGAACCAATCTCAATTTAGTCACCGAACCAATCTCTATTTAGTCACTGAACCACTCTCTATTTAGTCACTGAACCAATCTCTATATAGTCACTGAACTATTCTCTATTTAGTCACTGCCAATCTCTTTTTAGTCTCTGAACCAATCTCTATTTAATCACTGAACCAATCTCTATTTAGTCACTGAACCACTCTTTATTTAGTACTGAACCAATCTCTATTTAGTCACTGAACCAATCTCTATTTAGTCTCTGAACCACTCTCTATTTAGTCACTGAACCAATCTCTATTTAGTCACCGAACCAATCTCTACTTAGTGACTGAACCAATCTCTACTTAGTCACTCAACCAATCTCTATTTAGTCACTAGACCAATCTCTATTTAGTCACTGAACCAATCTCTATTTAGTCTCAGAACCACTCTCTATTTAGTCACTGAACCAATCTCAATTTATTCACCGAACCAATCTCTATTTAGTCACTGAACCACTCTCTATTTAGTCACTGAACCAATCTCTATATAGTCACTGAACTATTCTCTATTTAGTCACTGCCAATCTCTTTTTAGTCTCTGAACCAATCTCTATTTATTCACTGAACAAATCTCTATTTAGTCACTGAACCAATCTCTATTTAGTCACTGAACCAATATCTATTTAGTCACTGAACCACTCTTTGTTTAGTACTGAACCAATCTCTATTTAGTCACTGAACCAATCTCTATTTAATCTCTGAACCACACTCTATTTAGTCACTGAACCAATCTCTATTTAGTCACCGAACCAATCTCTACTTAGTGACTGAACCAATCTCTACTTAGTCACTCAACCAATCTCTATTTAGTCACTAGACCAATCTCTATTTAGTCACTGAACCAATCTCTATTTAGTCTCAGAACCACTCTCTATTTAGTCACTGAACCAATCTCAATTTAGTCACCGAACCAATCTCTATTTAGTCACCGAACCACTCTCTATTTAGTCACTGAACCAATCTCTATATAGTCACTGAACTATTCTCTATTTAGTCACTGCCAATCTCTTTTTAGTCTCTGAACCAATCGCTATTTAGTCACTGAACCAATCTCTATTTAGTCACTGAACCACTCTTTATTTAGTACTGAACCAATCTCTATTTAGTCACTGAACCAATCTCTATTTAGTCTCTGAACCACTCTCTATTTAGTCACTGAACCAATCTCTATTTAGTCACCGAACCAATCTCTACTTAGTGACTGAACCAATCTCTACTTAGTCACTCAACCAATCTCTATTTAGTCACTAGACCAATCTCTATTTAGTCACTGAACCAATCTCTATTTAGTCTCAGAACCACTCTCTATTTAGTCACTGAACCTATCTCAATTTAGTCACCGAACCAATCTCTATTTAGTCACTGAACCACTCTCTATTTAGTCACTGAACCAATCTCTATATAGTCACTGAACTATTCTCTATTTAGTCACTGCCAATCTCTTTTTAGTCTCTGAACCAATCTCTATTTAGTCACTGAACCACTCTCTATTTAGTCACTGAACCAATCTCTATATAGTCACTGAACTATTCTCTATTTAGTCACTGCCAATCTCTTTTTAGTCTCTGAACCAATCTTTATTTAGTCACTGAACCAATCTCTATTTAGTCACTGAACCAATCTCTATTTAGTCACTGAACCACTCACTATTTAGTCACTAAACCAATCTCTATTTAGTCACTGAACCAATCTCTATTTAGTCACTGAATCAATCTCTATTTATTTACCAAACCACTCTTTATTTAGTACTGAACCAATCTCTATTTAGTCACTAAAGCACTCTATATTTAGTCACTGAACCACTCTCTATTTAGTCACTGAACCAATCTCTATTTAGTCACTGAACCACTACTCTATATTTCATGAATCACTAGAATTTATTTCATGAACTACTTTCATTTACTTCCTAAATCACTTCTATTTATATGTGCTGAACCACTTGGTTTAAATCCCTGAACCACTTGATATTAAAACCCTGAACCACTTGGTTTAAAAACCCTGAACCACTTGGTTTATTTTCTTTGTCAACTTTGCCTTTTAAAATAATTGTAATTAAAATATCTTCATTCTTATTTTCATTTAATTTTAATTCATTTATTTCGTTGTAAAATTCTCATTCTTCTTTATTTTCTTTTAATGTTTATTTCTTAATTATTTATTTATTTTTAATTATTTATTTAATGAACCAATACTAATCTCTATTTAGTCACTGAACCACTCTCTATTTAGTCACTGAACCAATCTCTATTTAGTCAGTGAATCAATCTCTATTTAGTCACTGAACCACTCTTTATTTAGTACTGAACCAATCTCTATTTAGTCACTGAACCAATCTCAATTTAGTCTCTGAACCACTCTCTATTTAGTCACTGAACCAATCTCTATTCAGTCACCGAACCAATCTCTACTTAGTCACTGAACCAATCTCTATTTAGTCACTAGACCAATCTCTATTTAGTCACTGAACCAATCTCTATTTAGTCTCTGAACCACTCTCTATTTAGTCACTGAACCAATCTCTATTTAGTCACCGAACCAATCTCTATTTAGTCACTGAACCACTCTCTATTTAGTCACTGATCAATCTCTATTTAGTCACTGAACCATTCTCTATTCAGTCACTGAACCAATCTCTTTTTAGTCTCTGAACCAATCTCTATTTAGTCACTGAACCAATCTCTATTTGGCCACTGAACCAATCTCTATTTAGTTACTGAACCACTCACTATTTAGTCACTGAACCAATCTCTATTTAGTCACTGAATCAATCTCTATTTAGTCACTGAATCAATCTCTATTTAGTTACCGAACCACTCTTTATTTAGTACTGAACCAAACTCTATTTAGTCACTAAAGCACTCTCTATTTAGTCACTAAACCACTCTCTATTTAGTCACTAAACCAATCTCTATTTAGTCACTAAACCAATCTCTATTTAGTCACTGAACCATTCTCTATTTAGTCACTGAACCACTCTCTATTTTTATAATTAATGTTTTTTGTCACTGAACCAATCTCTCTTTAGTCACTGAACCAATCTCTATTTAGTCACTGAACCACTACTCTATATTTCATGAATCACTAGAATTTATTTCATGAACTACTTTCATTTACTTCCTAAATCACTTCTGTTTATATGTGCTGAACCACTTGGTTTAAATCCCTAAACCACTTGATATTAAAACCCTGAACTACTTGGTTTTAAAACCCTGAACCACTTGTTTTATTTTCTTTGTCAAATTTTCCTTTTAAAATAATTGTAATTAAAATATTTTCATTCTTATTTTCATTTACTTTTAATTTATTTATTTCTTTGAAAAATTCTCATTCTTCTTTATTTTCTTTTAATGTTTATTTCTTAAGTATTTATTTATTTTTAATTATTTATTTAATGAACCAATACCAATCTCTATTTGGTCACTGAACCACTCTCTATTTAGTTACTAAATCAATCTCTATTTAGTCACTGAACCAATCTCTATTTAGTTCCTGAACGACTCTTTATTTAGTACTGAACTGTAACGGCCCGGATATAAATATCCGGGATACGTTTCGAAGGTCGGATACCTTTGTTCGGATGTTGCAATTCAGGTATGGGTCGAGGTTTCAAACCTCTAATCAGTCGAAGTTTCACAAATTCAGTTTAACGAAAGTGAAGCGGAAATATGATTTAGATACAAAAGCCACGGCAGAGCCGGGTCAAAACCAAAACAAAGTGGGTGATTGCCATTTGTCAAGTTAGAATATATTAGCCGGATTCTTCGATTCACCAAAAGATTTCCCTGTCACATAAGCATGGAGCAACAAGAGCGGTACCTAACACTATCTACGAAGTCAGGCCTGGTGATCGCCTGCGGGTCCTCTGACCGTGCTGAGGCCACATAACATGCCTATGCCTAAATAAAAGATGACTAATGCGGTACAATATTTAAATCACACTATCATGCCCCTAGTATATATAATATGCAGAAAAGAACTGTAAAGGGCCCAAGACAATGCCAAGTGGCATATCCCTCTCCTACCTCTGCACCCCTTCTCGTTAGTGCAGAGACTGGCCAGTTCGTTGCTATAGCAAAGCATATCCTCGTGGTGGTGCACTCACCCACGGTATCATCATAACATATATAAAAAAAAAGTACGTAAATCTTGCCCAATGGTGTTGGGCTATCATATCATGCTCATATCGACTCGATAGACTCAGGGCACCCGATGGGGCTAGGCTACCCTATGACCCTAGGAAAGACTCTAGGACTATCACAGATAACGACCGTTCTGTTTCAAACACACAAAGTAAACACATGCTCAGTTCAATGCAATCCTAGCATGATACTACATGGCATGCTTTAATATGCAACAAAATTACACATTACATGACACATCAGGCAAGAGGTCCAGGTTACTGAGTAAGTCACGTAGGATACTTACCTGTTGATGCAGAACAGCAAGATAACACAAGCAAGGGCCCAAATGCAAGTCCAAAGCAATCCAAAAGCAATACACACCTATCTTCAAGTCATTTCCATAAGCTACCAGATCAACATTTATACTCACGAACCCAAGTTCTCAACATCCTCAAAACCGACCGATAGTAAAACCGTTTTCCAAAATCTTCCCGATACGATCAAATCGACCAAAATCATTCTTCAATTAAACCCATTGATAAAATCATACCAACCTTATTTTCAAACTCATAAATCCCAAATTAAGTCAACTCATATTCAAAATACTTTCTCAAATCATACTTGGCCAAATTCCGACATTAAACGTTTAAGCCTTAAACTAGTCTCTCAAAATCACATTATAGAAATCATTCCGGCATGTTATTCCAAAACCTTATCAAAATCAACAAATCGTTTCTAGAACCATTTATAACATATGTAATAATATAAATAATAACCTAACATTAATTTAACAATAATATTTATCTAAAATTAAAACACCAAGATAAATCCATTTTTTACAATCCCCATTTACAAAACAACATCAATAAATCATTCTACCATTTTTAAATCACATGCTAAAACACCACATATATATATATCCCAATTAATTCTATTTTTCAAAACAACTTATAACATATATATTCTCATAAATATTTTTTTTTCCCACAAAACTCAAATTATAATAATAATAATAATAATAATAATAATAATAATAATAATAATAATAATAATAATAATAATAATAATAGACTAACACAATGATTTACAATTATAACATAAGTTGGTAAATTATGTGAACATTAACAACCCAAAACAATAAACAATAACCCAAAACAATTAAGCCAAATCAGAAAAAAAAAAGTCCAGCCCAACCCGTTATCAAACCCAGCCCGTTCCATTACCCGGATCCGGCCCAGAACCCGGCCCAAGGGGGAAACCAGATGGAATTTTAAGTGAACCGGAAAAAGGGGCTGAACCGGCTCTGGATAAGAAAAAGAAAGGAAGAGAACCGGTTCCCTGAACTGTTTCTTCAACCCCTGTTTTCGAACAGAGAAAGGAAGGAGAAAGAGGAAGGCGAGAGCAGCTCGCCGGAGGCGATAACCTACTCCGACCACCCTCAGCCTCTTCGATACCCCATCCCGATACCCATAGATCCAGAAAACAAACAAGAAAGGGGAGAGGAGCGAGTGCTCACCGAATCGTCTTCGATGTCGCCGGGAACTCGTCGGGGAAGTCGATTTGGCTCGCCGGAGGCTGAAGTGCGTCAGTTCTATCCTAGGACAACAGAAGGGGCTTAAAAGTTCAACCTTATAAGGCTTCGAAGCAAAAGAGAGAGAAAACGAAACCTTACCGAATCCTAGGACGCGAACAGAGGAAATGGAGGTGGAATTGCACGGCGGTGGTGCTCGGGTAGCTCCTAGCGACTCTGGGTTGTTCAGTCCTATACTTGGGACGTCGGAGGAGCTGCCGTGCTTGGAGGAGGAGGGGCGAAGGGCTCGACAGAGAGGGAAAGGGGGCGGATTTGAAATAGATAAGAGGAGGAGAGATGGAGAATGGGTTGTTTCTTGAGGGCTGAAGAGGAGATGAAGAGGGAGAGGAAGATGTGGGTTTGCGGGGTGTTTGGGGCTGCTGGGATGCAATTAAAAGAGCAGGGCAGGCTTGGCGACAGACGAGGCTCCAGAGGAGGAGAGCAATGGTGAGGGGTAGGTGGTCCTGCGGGTGATGCGAAGAGGGCAGTTTTGTGTGGAAGTCACCAAATGCAGCTGGGGACCAGTTCCCAGAACAACAGGACCCGAGAGAGAGAGAGAGAGAGAGAGTAAAGAAAAGGTAAATTGGAAATATATGGAATTGGTCCACTAAAGAAATTAAATTAGCGGAATAGACTCGAAACCCGCTCGTCTGATCGAATCCCGACTAATTCAAATATAAATAAGATTTAAATTACAAATCTCAAGATAACGGAATTAAATAAATTTTATCAAAAACTCGGAGCTCGAAGGCGGAATTAAATCTGTTATTATCTAAATTCTCGAAACGATGCCGGAATGATTTTTAAAGTCAAAATTTACGCTCGAGGACGGGTTTTCTCACATTTCTACCGATTGAATAAAATAATATTTTATTTACCCAAATACTAATATAATAATATAAAATACATTCGGTCTTTACATTTATCCACCTCTAAAAACAAGTCTCGTCCCTGAGACTAAAATCATTTAAAACAATGGGAAGAAGTTTGAAATCGGTGAGTCCGAGGACCATGTCCAAGGATCTTGTAATCGTCTCGGTTGCGTCTTCCGGGATTCTCACAACATCCCGGTCACGGTCGTGACATCTCCAATTGGTCTCGTCAAGTGTGTAATAAGCGCCCCTATCACATCCTCGCTTTGACTTTTCGGAAGTGTCACAACTCTAAAAGCATTATAGCGTCCGACTAGGTCTTAGCAAGCAATCTATAAGCGCCCCTATACAATGCTTGTATCCACTTCGTGAGACGTCATAATGTAAATCTAGTTCGTAAATTCTCAAAGCGTTTGCAAATGAAAGGGTTGTCATCTAAATCATTAAAAATCTCGACTTCTTTAAAACCCCAAGTTGGCCATTTTCAAAACCGCTCAAAATCTTCAAATTCGATGTTTAATCAAGCAATTTTATACCTAAACAAGTCAATTTCTTTCAAATCAAGATTTTGTCAAAATCTCCCAACAACCACATCAGTTTGTCGCATATCAATCAATCAAATTCAGAAGGGGGGAGGTGGAGTCATCCACCTCTAAGGGCTAATCCCATATTCGCTTCCTAGTTTCCAGAATCGAATCTATCTATCAGTCTCAATTCAAGCAAGATGCATAAGCCATAAGAAATGCATAACTGTATAACCAAACAATCTCAAATCAACACATCACACAACAAGTCTCAACATATATCAGAGTAGTGCCACAAGGTCACATCAACACCTCCAGATCATACCATAGATCATAATATGCATCTCAACGACATAACAAAATCATCACAACGTCTCAACATCACCCAGAAGTCATAAAAGTAACTCGCAAAACATCATCTCAACTCAGCATACTCGCAAAACATCATCTCAACTCATACAATGTCTTATAACGATCATTTAGCAATCACGCCCCACTATCTCATATATATACAAGTCATATTCATGCTTCAAGTCATATTCACTACTTACCTATTCATAATCATGCTTATCAACCATGTAGCATAACATCAGGTTTTCACATAATCAACATATCACCATCTCATGATTCATACAACACATCATAACATGCTTCTACAACAACATAGTAGGATAGCAATGTATCACTATTTCATGATAATACTTGTCACTGTCAACTAGATTTCGAATATTGCATATCAACATGTAATATCAGGCCATATCAGGTTTATCATGGTCGCTATCCAACATCATGCCAGTACATATTAGCAAATCACATAATTAATCAAGAAAATTTACACGTCATACAAGTTAAAATAAAACGCAAACCCCGCTCGCTCGTCCCCAACTCTCAGGCCAAAACTAATACTCATCTAAACTCACCAACTCGGATAATATCCCCAAAGAACCCCAACTCATTTGATACTCCAGTCTCACCCCTCATTTCACCAAGCGCTCTCACTAGCAATCCACCTCTAAGAATCCAATCCTTAATTCTGTTTTCACACCCGAGTACACTCTCACTCTATGTTCCCAATACCCCAAAGGTCATTCCTTACATTTCTCACTCTTCCCAAGGTATCACAACGTAGAACCCTTCTAACCACGCATCTTCAATAAAATTTTCTCGATCACTACCTAACAAGCCTATCCTAATCATACCCTTATCCGAGATTCACCTAGGAGCTCATCGAAATCATCAAGCATTACCTTTTATAATTCCCGAACCCACTCGGTCCAACCTAAGTCAACACCCCTCTTCTGCAACTTTCCCTTACCACTGTCGATCATTCTAATCACTCAAAACCTTTCTCCACTCTCTGACCGCTCAACCAAAAGGACCTTACTCACATGTTCAAAGAAGAAGCAATCATGGACATTATTGCACATAAGGACTACATCATATCAACTAGCATCATTAAGCATTGCAACAAGTATCAAAAGTCTCAATTTACCGTCATGCTCGAAATTATCACATAACACCATATATGAATAAAGTCAATTCAAACTAGCAAGTTTCATCATAATCTTAGCTAATAAACAGTTTAGATTCTCGGCAATTGCAGTTCATACTATATAGGAAAGGAATTTAGATCATGCTTAGCAACTCAGAATAGCATCCCATCAAGTCATCAAGGCACATTAGGATTGTAAGGCATCGAATCATATCATCATAGTCAACAGACAATCAAGCAACAGTCATCACATCAACAAGCAGCTTTCAACATCAAGTCAGTGCAATATCATCATCAACAAGCTCAGAAAGGGTTAGCAATTCGAATAGAGGATGCTCCCACTCGCAAGTCATATCGTACTCAACAATCGTAATCCTCAAAGCGAGCTCATTCCGTCGACATTATCGATCCTGAGGCCCGTGGGTTATGGGCCCACCACGCTTCCGCTGCGCTGCTCTATCGCTATTTGTCTTCCCGATCCCTTTTCCATGCGGTCGCTCATCCAAGGTAACGCGTAGGAGTTTAAGTTAGCGGAGATAGGGAGTGACAAGAGCGGACGACCCAATGTTTCTTTCGGAGACGGAATAGACCAAAGCTAAAGACGACATGACTAGAGACAAGACTCTGACTCGGGAATAGTAACGATGCCCTTAAGAAGGTCTATAGGGTCACAATTGTGACAACACGCACGAATTCATTATGGAGCATATCAATCACATCTATCCACACTAACATGTACCTATCTCGGGGCAACATTCGTATTCATATTCAAGACACAATCAAGTCCTACGCTGATGTTTGTGAAACAAGCTAACATTCTAGTATTCCATGAAAACAGATCTGCCTAACTTCGAGCAAGATAGGCGGAACCAACAATGATCATATATGATTCGAAGTCAAGCGGGATTTAGTGAAGATAACGATCATCATGCATATGAACAATGTAAAAGCATGGTATACAAATCAACAAATGAGTCAAAATATATCATGGCAAGGTATATTATAACAATCGGATGACGCATCATACAAGGACACATAAGAGCAGCATAGTAACTATCACATCTAACAGCAATGATCACATATTAGGTCAAGCATGGCACGGAATCCTATGACGAGATCCATTTAGAGAGCATAGATCCTACATGATACTAGCGATACATAATGCGATACAAGCATAGTCAAGATTTATTAAGAGGAGTTCAACATAATGATCACGAAACATGAGGCATCGTCAAAAGTAACAAGATGGACATCATGGATGCTAGGTTATAATCATGCTAAGAAAGAACCATCATAGAGTACATATATGGTACGATAGCTGTCACATTATAGAACAAGCATGATATGAAATCATTCAGCAGGTCATATTGGAAGTCATAAGCTCCACATGATACTAATAGCACACATCGAACATGAGTACAACTAGAGTAATTCAACTAGGTTCATTCCGATATTCATGCGTCATGCAGGTGCAAAATCATGATATAGGGTGGTGCGTGATCATGCGAGGTGTCAAGTCATAGGTTCATGCAAGCACAAGGAGCCATCATAGAGTAATAGACATCTTTACCATGTAAGCATGTTAGGTTTGATCATCACGGAAAGCTAGTCAATCATCGATTTCAACATTAAACTCATCAGGACGAGTGAAACATGTTAAGAGAACAGAAAGAGGAAAGAGCCACACTATCAGGTACCTAGTTCAAAAGTGAATCAACAATAACGTAGGCAAAGTAGAATTCGCACAAGTCACAACCAAGGGCCCAACATGTTACTAGTGGTTCAATATAACATATGGTACATACATGCACTTGACTGGTTAATACGACGGTATGCAAGAGTTCATTCAATCACATCTCAACGACATAGTGGCACGAGAGGAAAACGCAACGAGGTATAGAGCAAGTCTAAGCAATATGAGGACATGAGTTCAAATTGATGTATACTAGGGTAGAACATGTATTTATCAAGACTCGTTCACACTACCATATTCTCACTTAGCACAATTAACGCATAGCAGTTACTAGAATAATCAACAACAGTTAATCATAGAATAGGTGGGCATGCTATAGATTCTTGTCACAGAATGAATGATAAGCATCGAGGCATCATCGGCTAGCATGCTAAAGAGTACAATCTTATGAGGCATTCGTATAAAGAAGAGTCGATCACACTATCATGAACCTATTCATGGGGAGTACATCAATTGTACAACTTCCTAACATATGACATCTATAATCGTGCCCTAGTATGACAATGTAATATACTAAACAGATCATGTCGGGATGATATGGACATAATAAATGTAGTTCGAACCTATACAATGGTCATCATGAGCATCAAAGCACATAAGCACAAATTCACACTAAGGATCAATTGTAGGTCAAGGAGTAGTGCATATAGAATCACACGATTATGAACAGGGCAATCAAGATAACCCGATAGGGGTCCATAAGGGAAACATTGACTCTCCCTAACTGACTCACCACCCATCTTTCCCGTGAGACTCAGATATGGCTTTTATGGCAAGGTGACACCGGTCGGTCGTCATAGGAATCAAGAAAGACAACCTCGGAAACACTCACTTTCTAACTTGGAATGACATCAAAAGCCAACTTTCAATACTCTCCCCAAGCAACCCTCATATCCAACCATGATTTCCGAAACACTATGTTCACCAACCCGATTTTCCGTGGAGGAGACCGATATTCGAAGGGAGGACTCGATCGAACTATCAAAGGATTCATAAGGAAAGGGGCGGTTCCACAAAACTGAGCTTAACCATATAAGAAGAAGAAGGGTACTCCCGCTATCCCGTTCGCACAGATCGTTCAATATTCATTCAATAGTTAGAACATAACAATCAAATCTTTAGCATATCAAGCACTCAATCATAGGATCAGTTAATGACAATTACGATGATCTCCTTGGAGTCTTCCCGACCCATCTGTAAAGAACAAGCTAGTATTTCGCCTACCCATTTCCGACTACATCCAAAAGGGATGGTCTAACGCCGTTTCTACCCACTCGATCCCTTATTAGTTGGTTCTCCTCGTTTATCATAAGCCAAGTTCATATTTAGTCCAATTGAGTTAGACATATTAAGTTCATTTTGCCCCTTTAAAACGCTTTCAAATCTTCGAAATCCGTGGGCGGTTTTCCAAAACATACACCCGACCCTTGCGTACCCGAATTGGACAACTCGCTCTGATACCAACTTTGTAACGGCCCGGATATAAATATTCGGGATACGTTTTGAAGGTCGGATACCTTCGTTCGGATGTTGCAATTCAGGTACGGGTCGAGGTTTCAAACCTCTAATTAGTCGAAGTTTCACAAATTCAGTTTAACGAAAGTAAAGCAGAAATATGATTTAGATACAAAAGCCACGGCAGAGCCGGGTCAAAACCAAAACAAAGTGGGTGATTGCCATTTGTCAAGTTATAATATATTAGCCGGATTCTTCGATTCGCCAAAAGATTTCCCCGTCACAGAAGCATGGAGCAACAAGAGCGGTACCTAACACTATCCACGAAGTCAGGCCTGGTGATCGCCTGCGGGTCCTCTGACCGCGCTGAGGCCACATAACATGCCTATGCCTAAATAAAAGATGACTAATGCGGTACAAGATTTAAATCACACTATCATGCCCCTAGTATATATAATATGCGGAAAAGAACGGTAAAGGGCCCAAGACAATGCCAAGTGGCATATCCCTCTCCTACATCTACACCCCTTCCCGTTAGTGCAGAGACTGGCCAGTTCGTTGCTATAGCATAGCATATCCTCGTGGTGGTGCACTCACCCACGGTATCATCATAACATATATAAAAAAAGTACGTAAATCTTGCCCAATGGTGCTGGGCTATCATATCATGCTCATATCGACTCGATAGACTCAGGGCACCCGATGGGGCTAGGCTACCCTATGACCCTAGCAAAGACTCTAGGACTATCACAGATAACAGTCGTTCTGTTTCAAACACACAAAGTAAACACATGCTCAATTCAATGCAATCCTAGCATGATACTATATGGCATGCTTTAATATGCAACAAAATTACACATTACATGACACATCAGGCAGGAGGTCCAGGTTACTGAGTAAGTCCCGTAGGATACTTACCTGTTGATGCAGAACAGCAAGATAACACAAGCAAGGGCCCAAATGCAAGTCCAAAGCAATCCAAAAGCAATACACACCTATCATCAAGTCATTTCCATAAGCTACCAGATCAACATTCATACTCACGAACCCAAGTTCTCAACATCCTCAAAACCGACCGATAGTAAAACCGTTTTCCAAAATCTTCCCGATACGATCAAATCGACCAAAATCATTCTTCAATTAAACCCATTGATAAAATCATACCAACCTTATTTTCAAACTCATAAATCCCAAATTAAGTCAACTTATATTCAAAATACTTTCTCAAATCATACTTGGCCAAATTCCGACATTAAACGTTTAAGCCTGTCTCTCAAAATCACATTATAGAAATCATTCCGGCATGTTATTCCAAAACCTTATCAAAATCAACAAATCGTTTCTAGAACCATTTATAACCTATGTAATAATATAAATAATAACCTAACAATAATTTAACAATAATATTTATCTAAAAATAAAACACCAAGATAAATCCATTTTTTACAATCCCCATTTACAAAACAACATCAATAAATCATTTTACCATTTTTAAATCACATGCTAAAACACCACATAAATATATCCCAATTAATTCTATTTTTCAAAACAACTTCTAACATATATATTCTCAGAAATATTTTTTTCTCCCACAAAACTCAGATTATAATAATAATAATAATAATAGACTAACACAATGATTTACAATTATAACATAAGTTGGTAAATTATGTGAACATTAACAACCCAAAACAATAAACAATAACCCAAAACAATTAAGCCAAATCAGAAAAAAAAAGTCCAGCCCAACCGGTTATCAAACCGAACCCGTTCCATTACCCGGATCCGGCCCAGAACCCGGCCCAAGGGGGAAACTAGATGGAATTTTAAGTGATCCGGAAAAAGGGGCTGAACCGGCTCTGGATAAGAAAAAGAAAGGAAGAGAACTGGTTCCCTGAACCGTTACTTCAACCCCTGTTTTCGAACAGAGAAAGGAAGGAGAAAGAGGAAGGCGAGAGCAGCTCGCCGGAGGCGACAACCTACTCTGACCACCCTCAGCCTCTTCGATACCCCATCCCGATACCCATAGATCCAGAAAACAAACAAGAAAGGGGAGAGGAGCGAGTGCTCACCGAATCGTCTTCGATGTCGCCGGGAACTCGTCGGAGAAGTCGATTTGGCTCGCCGGAGGCTGAAGTGCGTCAGTTCTATCCTAGGACGATAGAAGGGGCTTAAAAGTTCAACCTTATAAGGCTTCGAAGCAAAAGAGAGAGAAAACGAAACCTTACCGAATCCTAGGACGCGAACAGAGGAAATTGAGGTGGAATTGCACGACGGTGGTGCTCGGGTAGCTCCTGGCGACTCTGGGTTATTCAGTCCTATACTTGGGACGTCGAAGGAGCTGCCGTGCTTGGAGAAGGAGGGGCGAAGGGCTCGACAAAGAGGGAAAGGGGGCGGATTTGAAATAGATAAGAGGAGGAGAGATGGAGAATGGGTTGTTTCTTGAAGGCTGAAGAGGAGATGAAGAGGGAGAGGAAGATGTGCGTTTGCAGGATGTTTGGGGCTGCTGGGATGCAATTAAAAGAGCAGGGCAAGCTTGGCGACAGACGAGGCTCCAGAGAAGGAGAGCAATGGTGAGGGGTAGGTGGTCCTGCGGGTGATGCGAAGAGGGCAGTTTTGTGTGGAAGCCACCAAATGCAGCTGGGGACCAGTTCCCAGAACAACAGGACCCGAGAGAGAGAGAGAGAGAGAGAGAGAGAGAGAGAGAGAGAGAGAGAGAGAGAGAGAGAGAGAGAGAGAGAATAAAGAAATGGTAAATTGGAAATATATGGAATTGGTCCACTAAAGAAATTAAATTAGCGGAATAGACTCGAAACCCGCTCGTCTGATCGAATCCCGACTAATTCAAATATAAATAAGATTTAAATTACAAATCTCAAGATAACGGAATTAAATAAATTTTATCAAAAACTCGGAGCTCGAAGGCGGAATTAAATCTGTTATTATCTAAATTCTCGAAACGATGCCGGAATGATTTTTAATGTCAAAATTTACGCTCGAGGACGGGTTTTCTCACATTTCTACCGATTGAATAAAATAATAATTTATTTACCCAAATACTAATATAATAATATAAAATACATTCGGTCTTTACATGAATCAATCTCTATTTAGTCACTAAACCAATCTCTATTTAGTCTCTGAACCACTCTCTATTTAGTCACTGAACCAATCTCTATTTAGTCACCGAACCAATCTCTACTTAGTGACAGAACCAATCTCTATTCAGTCACTAGACCAATCTCTATTTAGTCACTGAACCAATCTCTATTTAGTCTCTAAACCACTCTCTATTTAGTCGCTGAACCAATCTCTATTTAGTCACCAAACCAATCTCTATTTAGTCACTGAACCACTCTCTATTTAGTCCCTGAACCAATCTCTATTTAGTAACTGAACCATTCTCTATTTAGTCACTGAACCAATCTCTTTTTAGTCACTGAACCAATCTCTTTTTAGTCTCTGAACCAATCTCTATTTAGTCACAGAACCAATCTCTATTTAGTCACTGAACCAATCTCTATTTAGTCACTGAACCACTCACTATTTAGTCACTGAACCAATCTCTATTTAGTCACTGAACCAATCTCTATTTAGTCACTGAACCATTCTCTATTTAGTCATTGAACCATTCTCTTTATAGTCTCTGAACCAATCTCTATTTAGTCACAGAACCAATCTCTATTTAGTCACTGAACCAATCTCTTTTTAGTCACCGAACCACTCTTTATTTAGTACTGAACCAATCTCTATTTAGTCACTGAACCAATCTCTATTTACTCACTGAACCACTCACTATTTAGTCAATGAACCAATCTCTATTTAGTCACTAAACCAATCTCTATTAAGTCACTGAATCAATCTCTATTTAGTCACCGAACCACTCTCTATTTTTATAATTAATTTTTTTTGTCACTGAACCAATCTCTCTTTAGTCACTGAACCAATCTCTATTTAGTCACTGAACCACTACTCTATATTTCATGAATCACTAGATTTTATTTCATGAACTACTTTCATTTACTTCCTAAATCACTTCTATTTATATGTGCTGAACCACTTGGTTTAAATACCTGAACCACTTGATATTAAAACCCTGAACCACTTGGTGTAAAAACCCTGAACCACTTGTTTTATTTTCTTTGTCAACTTTGCCTTTTAAAATAATTGTAATTAAAATATCTTCATTCTTATTTTCATTTAATTTTAATTTATTTATTTCTTTGAAAAATTCTCATTCTTCTTTAATTTCTTTTAATGTTTATTTCTTAATTATTTATTTATTTTTAATTATTTATTTAATGAACCAATACCAATCTCTATTTAGTCACTGAACCACTCTCTATTTAGTCACTGAACCAATCTCTATTTAGTCACTGAACCAATCTCTATTTAGTCATCGAACTACTCTTTATTTAGTACTGAACCAATCTCTATTTAGTCACTGAACCAATCTCTATTTTGTCTCTGAACCACTCTCTATTTAGTCACTCAACCAATCTCTATTTAGTTACCGAACCAATCTTTATTTAGTCACTGAACCAATCTCCATTTAGTCACTAAACCAATCTCTATTTAGTCATTGAACCATTCTCTATTTAGTCACTGAACCAATCTCTTTTTAGTCTCTGAACCAAACTCTATTTAGTCACTGAACCAATCTCTATTTTGTCACTGAACCAATCTCTATTTAGTCACTGAACCACTCTCTATTTAGTCACTGAACCAATCTCTATTTAGTCACTGAACCACTCTCTATTTAGTCACTGAACCACTCTCTATTTAGTCTCTGAACCACTCTCTATTTAGTCACTGAACCACTCTCTATTTAGTCACTGCACCAATCTCTATTTAGTCACTGAACCATTCTCTATTAAGTCACTAAACCACTCTCTATTTAGTCACTGAACCACTCTCTATTTAGTCTCTGAACCACTCTCTATTTAGTCACAGAGCCAATCTCTATTTAGTCACTGAATCACTCTCTGTTTAGTCACTGAACCAATCTCTATTTAGTCTCCGAACCACTCTTTATTTAGTACTGAACCAATCTCTATTTAGTCATTAAAACACTCTCTATTTAGTCACTGAACCACTCTCTATTTAGTAACTAAACCACTCTTTATTTAGTACTGAACCAATCTCTATTTAGTCACTGAACCACTCTCTATTTAGTCACTGCACCAATCTCTATTTAGTCACTGAACCACTCTCTATGTAGTCACTGAACACTTCTCTATTTAGTCACTGAACAATTCTCTATTTAGTCACTGAACCAGTCTTTATTTAGTCACTGAACCAATCTCTATTTAGTCATTGAACCAATCTCTATTTAGTCACTGAACCACTCTCTATTGAGTCACTGAACCACTCTCTATTTAGTCACTGAACAACTCTCTACTTAGTCAATGAACCAATCTCTATTTAGTCACTTAACCACTCTCTATTTAGTCACTGAACCACTCTCTATTTAGTCACTGAACCAATCTCTATTTAGTCACCGAACGAATCTCTACTTAGTCACTAAACCAATCCCTATTTAGCCACTAGACCAATCTCTATTTAGTCACTGAACCAATCTCTATTTTGTCTCTGAACCACTCTCTATTTAGTCACTGAACCAATCTCTATTTAGTCACCGAACCAATCTCTATTTAGTCACTGAACCACTCTCTATTTAATCACTGAACCAATCTCTATTTAGTCACTGAACCATTCTCTATTTAGTCACTGAACCAATCTCTTTTTAGTCTCTGAACCAGTCTCTATTTAGTCACTGAAACAATCTCTATTTAGTCACTGAACCAATCTCTATTTAGTCACTGAACCACTCACTATTTAGTCACTGAACCAATCTCTATTTAGTCACTGAACCAATCTCTATTTAGTCACTGAACCAATCTCTTTTTAGTCACCGAACCACTCTTTATTTAGTACTGAACCAATCTCTATTTAGTCACTGAACCAATCTCTATTTAGTCACTGAACCACTCTCTATTTAGTCACTAAACCAATCTATTTTCAGTCACTAAACCAATCTCTATTTAGTCAATGAACCACTCTCTATTTAGCCACTGAACCACTCTCTATTTTTATAATTAATTTTTGTTGTCACTGAACCAATCTCTCTTTAGTCACTGAACCAATCTCTATTTAGTCACTGAACCACTACTCTATATTTCAGGAATCACTAGAATTTATTTCATGAACTACTTTCATTTACTTCCTAAATCACTTCTATTTATATGTGCTGAACCACTTGGTTTAAATACCTGAACCACTTGATATTAAAACCCTGAACCACTTGGTGTAAAAACCCTGAACCACTTGTTTTATTTTCTTTGTCAACTTTGCCTTTTAAAATAATTGTAATTAAAATATCTTAATTCTTATTTTCATTTAATTTTAATTTATTTATTTCTTTGAAAAATTCTCATTCTTCTTTATTTTTTTTTAATGTTTATTTCTTAATTATTTATTTATTTTTAATTATTTAATTAATGAACCAATACCAATCTCTATTTAGTCACTGAACCACTCTCTATTTAGTCACTGAACCAATCTCTATTTAGTCACTGAACCAATCTCTATTTAGTCATCGAACTACTCTTTATTTAGTACTGAACCAATCTCTATTTAGTCACTGAACCAATCTCTATTTAGTCTCTGAACCACTCTCTATTTAGTCACTCAACCAATCTCTATTTAGTTACCGAACCAATTTTTATTTAGTCACTGAACCAACCTCCATTTAGTCACTAAACCAATCTCTATTTAGTCACTGAACCACTCTCTTTTTAGTCACTGAACCAATCTCTATTTAGTCTCTGAACTACTCTCGATTTAGTTACTAAACCAATCTCTATTTAGTCACCGAACCAAACTCTATTTAGTCACTGAACCACTCTCTATTTAGAAACTGAACCAATCTCTATTTAGTCACTGAACCATTCTCTATTTAGTCACTGAACCAATCTCTTTTTAGTCTCTTAACCAATCTCTATTTAGTCATTTAACCAATCTCTATTTAGTCACCGAACCAATCTCTATTTAGTCACAGAACCACTCTCTATTTAGTCACTGAACCAATCTCTATTTAGTCATTGAACCATTCTCTATTTAGTCACTGAACCAATCTCTTTTTAGTCTCTGAACCAATCTCTATTTAGTCACTGAACCAATCTCTATTTTGTCACTGAACCAATCTCTATTTAGTCACTTAACCACTCTCTATTTAGTCACTTAACCAATCTCTATTTAGTCACCGAACCACTCTCTATTTAGTCACTGAACCACTCTCTATTTAGTCTCTGAACCACTCTCTATTTAGTCACTGAACCACTCTCTATTTAGTCACTGAATCACTCTCTATTTAGTCTATGAACCAATCTCTATTTAGTCACTGAACCACTCTCTATTTAGTCACTGAACCACTCTCTATTTAGTCTCTGAACCACTCTCTATTTAGTCACTGAACCACTCTCCATTTAGTCACTGAATCACTCTCTATTTAGTCACTGAACCAATCTCTATTTAGTCACTGAACCAATCTCTATTTAGTCATCGAACTACTCTTTATTTAGTACTGAACCAATCTCTATTTAGTCACTGAACCAATCTCTATTTAGTCTCTGAACCACTCTCTATTTAGTCACTCAACCAATCTCTATTTAGTTACCGAACCAATCTTTATTTAGTCACTGAACCAATCTCCATTTAGTCACTAAACCAATCTCTATTTAGTCACTGAACCACTCTCTATTTAGTCACTGAACCAATCTCTATTTAGTCTCTGAACCACTCTCTATTTAGTCACTGAACCAATCTCTATTTAGTCACCGAACAAATCTCTATTTAGTCACTGAACCACGCTCTATTTAGAAACTGAACCAATCTCTTTTTAGTCTCTGAACCAATCTCTATTTAGTCATTGAACCAATCTCTATTTAGTCACCGAACCAATCTCTATTTAGTCACTGAACCACTCTCTATTTAGTCACTGAACCAATCTCTATTTAGTCATTGAACCATTCTCTATTTAGTCACTGAACCAATCTCTTTTTAGTCTCTGAACCAAACTCTATTTAGTCACTGAACCGATCTCTATTTTGTCACTGAACAAATCTCTATTTAGTCACTGAACCACTCTCTATTTAGTCACTGAACCAATCTCTATTTAGTCATTGAACCACTCTCTATTTAGTCACTGAACCACTCTCTATTTAGTCTCTGAACCACTCTCTATTTAGTCACTGAACCACTCTCCATTTAGTCACTGAATCACTCTCTATTTAGTCACTGAACCAATCTCTATTTAGTCACTGAACCACTCTCTATTTATTCACTGAACCACTCTCTATTTAATCTCTGAACCACTCTCTATTTAGTCACTGAACCACTCTCCATTTAGTCACTGAATCACTCTCTGTTTAGTCACTGAACCAATCTCTATTTAGTCTCCGAACCACTCTTTATTTAGTACTGAACCAATCTCTATTTAGTCATTGAAACACTCTCTATTTAGTCACTGAACCACTCTCTATTTAGTAACTAAACCACTCTTTATTTAGTACTGACCCAATCTCTATTTAGTCACTTAACCACTCTCTATTTAGTCACTGCACCAATCTCTATTTAGTCACTGAACCACTCTCTATGTAGTCACTGAACCACTCTCTATTTAGTCACTGAACAATTCTCTATTTAGTCACTGAACCAGTCTTTATTTAGTCACTGAACCAATCTCTATTTAGTCATTGAAACCAATCTCTATTTAGTCACTGAACCACTCTCTATTGAGTCACTGAACCACTCTCTATTTAGTCACTGAACAACTCTCTACTTAGTCAATGAACCAATCTCTATTTAGTCACTTAACCACTCTCTATTTAGTCACTGAACCACTCTCTATTTAGTCACTGAACCAATCTCTATTTAGTCACCGAACGAATCTCTACTTAGTCACTAAACCAATCTCTATTTAGTCACTAGACCAATCTCTATTTAGTCACTGAACCAATCTCTATTTAGTCACTAAACCACTCTCTATTTAGTCACTGAACCAATCTCTATTTAGTCACCGAACCAATCTCTATTTAGTCACTGAACCACTCTCTATTTAATCACTGAACCAATCTCTATTTAGTCACTGAACCATTCTCTATTTAGTCATTGAACCAATCTCTTTTTAGTCTCTGAACCAATCTCTATTTAGTCACTGAAACAATCTCTATTTAGTCACTGAACCAATCTCTATTTAGTCACTGAACCACTCACTATTTAGTCACTGAACCAATCTCTATTTAGTCACTGAACCAATCTCTATTTAGTCACTGAACCAATCTCTTTTTAGTCACCGAACCACTCTTTATTTAGTACTGAACCAATCTCTATTTAGTCACTGAACCAATCTCTATTTAGTCACTGAACCACTCTCTATTTAGTCACTGAACCAATCTATTTTCAGTCACTAAACCAATCTCTATTTAGTCAATGAACCACTCTCTATTTAGTCACTGAACCACTCTCTATTTTTATAATTAATTTTTTTTGTCACTGAACCAATCTCTCTTTAGTCACTGAACCAATCTCTATTTAGTCACTGAACCACTACTCTATATTTCATGAATCACTAGAATTTATTTCATGAACTACTTTCATTTACTTCCTAAATCACTTCTATTTCTATGTGCTGAACCACTTGGTTTAAATACCTGAACCACTTGATATTAAAACCCTGAACCACTTGGTGTAAAAACCCTGAACCACTTGTTTTATTTTCTTTGTCAACTTTGCCTTTTAAAATAATTATAATTAAAATATCTTCATTCTTATTTTCATTTAATTTTAATTTATTTATTTCTTTGAAAAATTCTCATTCTTCTTTATTTTCTTTTAATGTTTATTTCTTAATTATTTATTTATTTTTAATTATTTATTTAATGAACCAATACCAATCTCTATTTAGTCACTGAACCACTCTCTATTTAGTCACTGAACCAATCTCTATTTAGTCACTGAACCAATCTCTATTTAGTCATCGAACTACTCTTTATTTAGTACTGAACCAATCTCTATTTAGTCAATGAACCAATCTCTATTTAGTCTCTGAACCACTCTCTATTTAGCCACTCAACCAATCTCTATTTAGTTACCGAACCAATCTTTATTTAGTCACTGAACAAACCTCCATTTAGTCACTAAACCAATCTCTATTTAGTCACTGAACCACTCTCTGTTTAGTCACTGAACCAATCTCTATTTAGTCTCTGAACTACTCTCGATTTAGTCACTGAACCAATCTCTATTTAGTCACCGAACCAAACTCTATTTAGTCACTGAACCACTCTCTATTTAGAAACTGAACCAATCTCTATTTAGTCACTGAACCATTCTCTATTTAGTCACTAAACCAATCTCTTTTTAGTCTCTTAACCAATCTCTATTTAGTCATTTAACCAATCTCTATTTAGTCACCGAACCAATCTCTATTTAGTCACTGAACCACTCTCTATTTAGTCACTGAACCAATATCTATTTAGTCATTGAACCATTCTCTATTTAGTCACTAAACCAATCTCTTTTTAGTCTCTGAACCAATCTCTATTTAGTCACTGAACCAATCTATATTTTGTCACTGAACCCTCTATTTAATCACTTAACCACTCTCTATTTAGTCACTTAACCAATCTCTATTTAGTCACCGAACCACTCTCTATTTAGTCACTGAACCACTCTCTATTTAGTCTCTGAACCACTCTCTATTTAGTCACTGAACCACTCTCTATTTAGTCACTGAATCACTCTCTATTTAGTCTATGAACCAATCTCTATTTAGTCACTGAACCACTCTCTATTTAGTCACTGAACCACTCTCTATTTAGTCTCTGAACCACTCTCTATTTAGTCACTGAACCACTCTCCATTTAGTCACTGAATCACTCTCTATTTAGTCACTGAACCAATCTCTATTTAGTCTCCGAACCACTCTTTATTTAGTACTGAACCAATCTCTATTTAGTCATTGAACCACTCTCTGTTTAATCACTGAACCACTCTCTATTTAGTCACTAAACCACTCTTTATTTAGTACTGAACCAATCTCTATTTAGTCACTGAACCACTCTCTATTTAGTCACTGCACCAATCTCTATTTAGTCACTGAACCACTCTCTATGTAGTCATTGAACCACTCTCTATTTAGTCACTGTACAATTCTCTATTTAGTCACCGAACCAATCTTTATTTAGTCACTGAACCACTCTCTATTTAGTCACTAAACCACTCTCTATTTAGTCACTGAACCAATCTCTATTTAGTCACCGAACCAATCTCTACTTAGTCAGTGAACCAATCTCTATTTAGTCACTAGACCAATCTCTATTTAGTCACTGAACCAATCTCTATTTAGTCTCGGAACCACTATCTATTTAGTCACTGAACCAATCTCTATTTAGTCACCGAACCAATCTCTATTTAGTCACTGAACCACTCTCTATTTAGTCACTGAACCAATCTCTATTTAGTCACTGAACCACTCTCTATTTGGAAACTGAACCAATCTCTATTTAGTCACTGAACCATTCTCTATTTAGTCACTGAACCAATCTCTTTTTAGTCTCTGAACCAATCTCTATTTAGTCATTGAAACAATCTCTATTTAGTCACCGAACCAATCTCTATTTTGTCACTGAACCACTCTCTATTTAGTCACTGAACCAATCTCTATTTAGTCATTGAACCATTCTCTATTTAGTCACTGAACCAATCTCTTTTTAGTCTCTGAACCAATCTCTATTTAGTCACTGAACCAATCTCTATTTTGTCACTGAACCAATCTCTATTTAGTCACTGAACCACTCTCTATTTAGTCACCTAACCAATCTCTATTTAGTCACCGAACCACTCTCTATTTAGTCACTGAACCAATCTCTATTTAGTCACTGAACCACTCTCTATTTAGTCACTGAACCACTCTCTATTTAGTCTCTGAACCACTCTCTATTTAGTCACTGAACCACTCTCCATTTAGTCACTGAATCACTCTCTATTTAGTCACTGAACCAATCTCTATTTAGTCTCCGAACCACTCTTTATTTAGTACTAAACCAATCTCTATTTAGTCATTGAACCACTCTCTATTTAGTCACTGAGCCACTCTCTATTTAGTCACTAAACCACTCTTTATTTAGTACTGAACCAATCTCTATTTAGTCACTGAACCACTCTCTGTTTAGTCACTGCACCAATCTCTATTTAGTCACTAAACCACTCTCTATGTAGTCACTGAACCACTCTCTATTTAGTCACTGAACAATTCTCTATTTAGTCACCGAACCAATCTTTATTTAGTCACTGAACCAATCTTAATTTAGTCATTGAACCAATCTCTATTTAGTCACTGAATTACTCTCCATTGAGTCACTGAACCACTCTCTATTTAGTCACTGAACCACTCTCTACTTAGCCAATGAACCAATCTCTATTTAGTCACTGAACCACTCTCTATTTAGTCACTGAACCAATCTCTATTTAGTCATCGAACCATTCTCTACTTAGTCACTGAACCAATCTCTATTTAGTCACTAGACCACTCTCTATTTAGTCACTGAACCAATCTCTATTTAGTCACTGAACCACTCTCTATTTAGTCACTGAACCACTCTCTATTTAGTCTCTGAACCACTCTCTATGTAGTCGCTGAACCACTCTCCATATAGTCACTGAATCACTCTCTATTTAGTCACTGAACCAATCTCTATTTAGTCTCTGAACCACTCTTTATTTAGTACTGAACCAATCTCTATTTAGTCATTGAACCACTCTCTATTTAGTCACTGAACCACTCTCTATTTAGTCACTAAACCACCCTTTATTTAGTACTGAACCAATCTCTATTTAGTCACTGAACCACTCTCTATTTAGTCACTGCACCAATCTCTATTTAGTCACTGAACCACTCTCTATGTAGTCACTAAACCACTCTCTATTTATTCACTGAACAATTCTCTATTTAGTCACCGAACCAATCTTTATTTAGTCACTGAACCAATCTCTATTTAGTCATTGAACCAATCTCTATTTAGTCACTGAATTACTCTCCATTGAGTCACTGAACCACTCTCTATTTAGTCACTGAACCAATCTCTACTTAGTCAATGAACCAATCTCTATTTAGTCACTGAACCACTCTCTATTTAGTCACAGAACCACTCTCTATTTAGTCACTGAACCAATCTCTATTTAGTCACCGAACCAATCTCTACTTAGTCACTGAACCAATCTCTATTTAGTCACTAGACCAATCTCTATTTAGTCACTGAACCAATCTCTATATAGTCTCGGAACCACTCTCTATTTAGTCACTGAACCAATCTCTATTTAGTCACCGAACCAATCATTATTTAGTCACTGAACCACTCTCTATTTAGTCACTGAACCAATCTCTATTTAGTCACTGAACCACTCTCTATTTAGAAACTGAACCAATCTCTATTTAGTCACTGAACCATTCTCTATTTAGTCACTGAACCAATCTCTTTTTAGTCTCTGAACCAATCTCTATTTAGTCATTGAACCAATCTCTATTTGGTCACCGAACCAATCTCTATTTAGTCACGGAACCACTCTCTATTTAGCCACTGAACCACTCTCTATTTAGTCACTGAACCAATCTCTATTTAGTCACCGAACCAATCTCTACTTAGTCAGTGAACCAATCTCTATTTAGTCACTAGACCAATCTCTATTTAGTCACTGAACCAATCTCTATTTAGTCTCGGAACCACGCTCTATTTAGTCACTGAACCAATCTCTATTTAGTCACCGAACCAATCTCTATTTAGTCACTGAACCACTCTCTATTTAGTCACTGAACCACTCTCTATTTAGTCTCTGAACCACTCTCTACTTAGTCACTGAACCACTCTCCATTTAGTCACTGAATCACTCTTTATTTAGTCACTGAACCAATCTCTATTTAGTCTCCGAACCACTCTTTATTTAGTACTGAACCAATCTCTATTTAGTCATTGAACCACTCTCTATTTAGTCACTGAGTCACTCTCTATTTAGTCACTAAACCACTCTTTATTTAGTACTGAACCAATCTCTATTTAGTCACTGAACCACTCTCTGTTTAGTCACTGCACCAATCTCTATTTAGTCACTAAACCACTCTCTATGTAGTCACTGAACCACTCTCTATTTAGTCACTGAACAATTCTCTATTTAGTCACCGAACCAATCTTTATTTAGTCACTGAACCAATCTTAATTTAGTCATTGAACCAATCTCTATTTAGTCACTGAATTACTCTCCATTGAGTCACTGAACCACGCTCTATTTAGTCGCTGAACCACACTCTACTTAGTCAATGAACCAATCTCTATTTAGTCACTGAACCACTCTCTATTTAGTCACTGAACCAATCTCTATTTAGTCATCGAACCAATCTCTACTTAGTCACTGAACCAATCTCTATTTAGTCACTAGACCACTCTCTATTTAGTCACTGAACCAATCTCTATTTAGTCACTGAACCACTCTCTATTTAGTCACTGAACCACTCTCTATTTAGTCTCTGAACCACTCTCTATGTAGTCGCTGAACCACTCTCCATTTAGTCACTGAATCACTCTCTATTTAGTCACTGAACCAATCTCTATTTAGTCTCTGCACCACTCTTTATTTAGTACTGAACCAATCTCTATTTAGTCATTGAACCACTCTCTATTTAGTCGCTGAACCACTCTCTATTTAGTCACTAAACCACTCTTTATTTAGTACTGAACCAATCTCTATTTAGTCACTGAACCACTCTCTATTTAGTCACTACACCAATCTCTATTTAGTCACTGAACCACTCTCTATTTAGTCTCTGAACCACTCTCTATTTAGTCACTGAACCACTCTCCATTTAGTCACTGAATCACTCTCTATTTAGTCACTGAACCAATCTCTATTTAGTCTCCGAACCACTCTTTATTTAGTACTGAACCAATCTCTATTTAGTCATTGAACCACTCTCTGTTTAATCACTGAACCACTCTCTATTTAGTCACTAAACCACTCTTTATTTAGTACTGAACCAATCTCTATTTAGTCACTGAACCACTCTCTATTTAGTCACTGCACCAATCTCTATTTAGTCACTGAACCACTCTCTATGTAGTCATTGAACCACTCTCTATTTAGTCACTGTACAATTCTCTATTTAGTCACCGAACCAATCTTTATTTAGTCACTGAACCACTCTCTATTTAGTCACTAAACCACTCTCTATTTAGTCACTGAACCAATCTCTATTTAGTCACCGAACCAATCTCTACTTAGTCAGTGAACCAATCTCTATTTAGTCACTAGACCAATCTCTATTTAGTCACTGAACCAATCTCTATTTAGTCTCGGAACCACTATCTATTTAGTCACTGAACCAATCTCTATTTAGTCACCGAACCAATCTCTATTTAGTCACTGAACCACTCTCTATTTAGTCACTGAACCAATCTCTATTTAGTCACTGAACCACTCTCTATTTAGAAACTGAACCAATCTCTATTTAGTCACTGAACCATTCTCTATTTAGTCACTGAACCAATCTCTTTTTAGTCTCTGAACCAATCTCTATTTAGTCATTGAACCAATCTCTATTTAGTCACCGAACCAATCTCTATTTTGTCACTGAAGCACTCTCTATTTAGTCACTGAACCAATCTCTATTTAGTCATTGAACCATTCTCTATTTAGTCACTGAACCAATCTCTTTTTAGTCTCTGAACCAATCTCTATTTAGTCACTGAACCAATCTCTATTTTGTCACTGAACCAATCTCTATTTAGTCACTGAACCACTCTCTATTTAGTCACCTAACCAATCTCTATTTAGTCACCGAACCACTCTCTATTTAGTCACTGAACCAATCTCTATTTAGTCACTGAACCACTCTCTATTTAGTCACTGAACCACTCTCTATTTAGTCTCTGAACCACTCTCTATTTAGTCACTGAACCACTCTCCATTTAGTCACTGAATCACTCTCTATTTAGTCACTGAACAATTCTCTATTTAGTCACCGAACCAATCTTTATTTAGTCACTGAACCAATCTTAATTTAGTCATTGAACCAATCTCTATTTAGTCACTGAATTACTCTCCATTGAGTCACTGAACCACTCTCTATTGAGTCACTGAACCACTCTCTATTTAGTCACTGAACCAATCTCTATTTAGTCATCGAACCATTCTCTAATTAGTCACTGAACCAATCTCTATTTAGTCACTAGACCACTCTCTATTTAGTCACTGAACCAATCTCTATTTAGTCACTGAACCACTCTCTATTTAGTCACTGAACCACTCTCTATTTAGTCTCTGAACCACTCTCTATGTAGTCGCTGAACCACTCTCCATATAGTCACTGAATCACTCTCTATTTAGTCACTGAACCAATCTCTATTTAGTCTCTGAACCACTCTTTATTTAGTACTGAACCAATCTCTATTTAGTCATTGAACCACTCTCTATTTAGTCACTGAACCACTCTCTATTTAGTCACTAAACCACCCTTTATTTAGTACTGAACCAATCTCTATTTAGTCACTGAACCACTCTCTATTTAGTCACTGAACCAATCTCTATTAAGTCACTGAACCACTCTCTATGTAGTCACTAAACCACTCTCTATTTATTCACTGAACAATTCTCTATTTAGTCACCGAACCAATCTTTATTTAGTCACTGAACCAATCTCTATTTAGTCATTGAACCAATCTCTATTTAGTCACTGAATTACTCTCCATTGAGTCACTGAACCACTCTCTATTTAGTCACTGAACCACTCTCTACTTAGTCAATGAACCAATCTCTATTTAGTCACTGAACCACTCTCTATTTAGTCACAGAACCACTCTCTATTTAGTCACTGAACCAATCTCTATTTAGTCACCGAACCAATCTCTACTTAGTCACTGAACCAATCTCTATTTAGTCACTAGACCAATCTCTATTTAGTCACTGAACCAATCTCTATATAGTCTCGGAACCACTCTCTATTTAGTCACTGAACCAATCTCTATTTAGTCACCGAACCAATCATTATTTAGTCACTGAACCACTCTCTATTTAGTCACTGAACCAATCTCTATTTAGTCACTGAACCACTCTCTATTTAGAAACTGAACCAATCTCTATTTAGTCACTGAACCATTCTCTATTTAGTCACTGAACCAATCTCTTTTTAGTCTCTGAACCAATCTCTATTTAGTCATTGAACCAATCTCTATTTAGTCACCGAACCAATCTCTATTTAGTCACGGAACCACTCTCTATTTAGTCACTGAACCACTCTCTATTTAGTCACTGAACCAATCTCTATTTAGTCACCGAACCAATCTCTACTTAGTCAGTGAACCAATCTCTATTTAGTCACTAGACCAATCTCTATTTAGTCACTGAACCAATCTCTATTTAGTCTCGGAACCACGCTCTATTTAGTCACTGAACCAATCTCTATTTAGTCACCGAACCAATCTCTATTTAGTCACTGAACCACTCTCTATTTAGTCACTGAACCACTCTCTATTTAGTCTCTGAACCACTCTCTATTTAGTCACTGAACCACTCTCCATTTAGTCACTGAATCACTCTTTATTTAGTCACTGAACCAATCTCTATTTAGTCTCCGAACCACTCTTTATTTAGTACTGAACCAATCTCTATTTAGTCATTGAACCACTCTCTATTTAGTCACTGAGCCACTCTCTATTTAGTCACTAAACCACTCTTTATTTAGTACTGAACCAATCTCTATTTAGTCACTGAACCACTCTCTGTTTAGTCACTGCACCAATCTCTATTTAGTCACTAAACCACTCTCTATGTAGTCACTGAACCACTCTCTATTTAGTCACTGAACAATTCTCTATTTAGTCACCGAACCAATCTTTATTTAGTCACTGAACCAATCTTAATTTAGTCATTGAACCAATCTCTATTTAGTCACTGAATTACTCTCCATTGAGTCACTGAACCACGCTCTATTTAGTCGTTGAACCACTCTCTACTTAGTCAATGAACCAATCTCTATTTAGTCACTGAACCACTCTCTATTTAGTCACTGAACCAATCTCTATTTAGTCATCGAACCAATCTCTACTTAGTCACTGAACCAATCTCTATTTAGTCACTAGACCACTCTCTATTTAGTCACTGAACCAATCTCTATTTAGTCACTGAACCACTCTCTATTTAGTCACTGAACCACTCTCTATTTAGTCTCTGAACCACTCTCTATGTAGTCGCTGAACCACTCTCCATTTAGTCACTGAATCACTCTCTATTTAGTCACTGAACCAATCTCTATTTAGTCTCTGCACCACTCTTTATTTAGTACTGAACCAATCTCTATTTAGTCATTGAACCACTCTCTATTTAGTCGCTGAACCACTCTCTATTTAGTCACTAAACCACTCTTTATTTAGTACTGAACCAATCTCTATTTAGTCACTGAACCACTCTCTATTTAGTCACTACACCAATCTCTATTTAGTCACTGAACCACTCTCTATGTAGTCACTAAACCATTCTTTATTTAGTCACTGAACTATTCTGTATTTAGTCACCGAACCAATCTTTATTTAGTCACTGAACCAATCTCTATTTAGTCATTGAACCAATCTCTATTTAGTCACTGAATTACTCTCCATTGAGTCACTGAACCACTCTCTATTTAGTCACTGAACCACTCTCTATTTAGTCACTGAACCACTCTCTATTTAGTCACTAGACCAATCTCTATTTAGTCACTGAACCAATCTCTATATAGTCTCGGAACCACTCTCTATTTAGTCACTGAACCAATCTCTATTTAGTCACCGAACCAATCATTATTTAGTCACTGAACCACTCTCTATTTAGTCACTGAACCAATCTCTATTTAGTCACTGAACCACTCTCTATTTAGAAACTGAACCAATCTCTATTTAGTCACTGAACCATTCTCTATTTAGTCACTGAACCAATCTCTTTTTAGTCTCTGAACCAATCTCTATTTAGTAATTGAACCAATCTCTATTTAGTCACCGAACCAATCTCTATTTAGTCACGAAACCACTCTCTATTTAGTCACTGAACCACTCTCTATTTAGTCACTGAACCAATCTCTATTTAGTCACCGAACCAATCTCTACTTAGTCAGTGAACCAATCTCTATTTAGTCACTAGACCAATCGCTATTTAGTCACTGAACCAATCTCTATATAGTCTCTGAACCACTCTCTATTTAGTCACTGAACCAATCTCTATTTAGTCACCGAACCAATCATTATTTAGTCACTGAACCACTCTCTATTTAGTCACTGAACCAATCTCTATTTAGTCACTGAACCACTCTCTATTTAGAAACTGAACTAATCTCTATTTAGTCACTGAACAATTCTCTATTTAGTCACTGAACCAATCTCTTTTTAGTCTCTAAACCAATCTCTATTTAGTCATTGAACCAATCTCTATTTAGTCACCGAACCAATCTCTATTTAGTCACTGAACCACTCTCTATTTAGTCACTGAACCACTCTCTATTTAGTCACTGAACCAATCTCTATTTAGTCACCGAACCAATCTCTACTTAGTCAGTGAACCAATCTCTATTTAGTCACTAGACCAATCTCTATTTAGTCACTGAACCAATCTCTATTTAGTCTTGGAACCACTCTCTATTTAGTCACTGAACCAATCTCTATTTAGTCACCGAACCAATCTCTATTTAGTCACTGAACCACTCTCTATTTAGTCACTGAACCAATCTCTATTTAGTCACTGAACCACTCTCTATTTAGAAACTGAACCAATCTCTATTTAGTCACTGAACCATTCTCTATTTAGTCACTGAACCAATCTCTTTTTAGTCTCTGAACCAATCTCTATTTAGTCATTGAACCAATCTCTATTTAATCATTGAACCAATCTCTATTTAGTCACTGAACCACTCTCTATTTAGTCACTGAACCAATCTCTATTTAGTCATTGAACCATTCTCTATTTAGTCACTGAACCAATCTCTTTTTAGTCTCTGAACCAATCTCTATTTAGTCACTGAACCAATCTCTATTTTGTCACTGAACCAATCTCTATTTAGTCACTGAACCACTCTCTATTTAGTAACTTAACCAATATCTATTTAGTCACCGAACCACTCTCTATTTAGTCACTGAACCACTCTCTATTTAGTCTCTGAACCACTCTCTATTTAGTCACTTAACCACTCTCTATTTAGTCACTGAATCACTCTCTATTTAGTCTATGAACCAATCTCTATTTAGTCACTGAACCACTCTCTTATTAGTCACTGAACCACTCTCTATTTAGTCTCTGAACCACTCTCTATTTAGTCACTGAACCACTCTCCATTTAGTCACTGAATCACTCTCTATTTAGTCACTAAACCAATCTCTATTTAGTCTCCGAACCACTCTTTATTTAGTACAGAACCAATCTCTATTTAGTCTTTGAACCACTCTCTATTTAGTCACTGAGCCACTCTCTATTTAGTCACTAAACCACTCTTTATTTAGTACTGAACCAATCTCTATTTAGTCACTGAACCACTCTCTGTTTAGTCACTGCACCAATCTCTATTTAGTCACTAAACCACTCTCTATGTAGTCACTAAACCACTCTCTATTTAGTCACTGAACAATTCTCTATTTAGTCACCGAACCAATCTTTATTTAGTCACTGAACCAATCTTAATTTAGTCATTGAACCAATCTTTATTTAGTCACTGAATTACTCTCCATTGAGTCACTGAACCACTCTCTATTTAGTCACTGAACCACTCTCTACTTAGTCAATGAACCAATCTCTATTTAGTCACTGAACCACTCTCTATTTAGTCACTGAACCAATCTCTATTTAGTCATCGAACCAATCTCTACTTAGTCATTGAACCAATCTCTATTTATTCACTAGACCACTCTCTATTTAGTCACTGAACCAATCTCTATTTAGTCACTGAACCACTCTCTATTTAGTCACTGAACCACTCTCTATTTAGTCTCTGAACCACTCTCTATGTAGTCGCTGAACCACTCTCCATTTAGTCACTGAATCACTCTATATTTAGTCACTGAACCAATCTCTATTTAGTCTCTGAACCACTCTTTATTTAGTACTGAACCAATCTCTATTTAGTCATTGAACCACTCTCTATTTAGTCACTGAACCACTCTCTATTTAGTCACTAAACCACTCTTTATTTAGTACTGAACCAATCTCTATTTAGTCACTAAACCACTCTCTATTTAGTCACTGCACCAATCTCTATTTAGTCACTGAACCACTCTCTATGTAGTCACTAAACCACTCTCTATTTAGTCACTGAACAATTCTCTATTTAGTCACCGAACCAATCATTATTTAGTCACTGAACCAATCTCTATTTACTCATTGAACCAATCTCTATTTAGTCACTGAATTACTCTCCATTGAGTCACTGAACCACTCTCTATTTAGTCACTGAACCACTCTCTACTTAGTCAATGAACCAATCTCTATTTAGTCACTGAACCACTCTCTATTTAGTCACTGAACCACTCTCTATTTAGTCACTGAACCAATCTCTATTTAGTCACCGAACCAATCTCTACTTAGTCACTGAACCAATCTCTTTTTAGTCAGTAGACCAATCTCTATTTAGTCACTGAACCAATCTCTATTTAGTCTCGGAACCACTCTCTATTTAGTCACTGAACCAATCTCTATTTAGTCACCGAACCAATCATTATTTAGTCACTGAACCACTCTTTATTTAGTCACCGAACCACTCTCTATTTAGTCACTAAACCACTCTCTATTTAGTCTCTGAACCACTCTCTATTTAGTCACTGAACCACTCTCTATTTAGTCACTGAACCAATCTCTATTTAGTCACTGAATCACTCTCTATTTAGTCTATGAACCAATCTCTATTTAGTCACTGAACCACTCTCTATTTAGTCACTGAACCAATCTCTATTTAGTCATCGAACCAATCTCTACTTAGTCATTGAACCAATCTCTATTTAGTCACTAGACCACTCTCTATTTAGTCACTGAACCAATCTCTATTTAGTCACTGAACCACTCCCTATTTAGTCACTGAACCACTCTCTATTTAGTCTCTGAACCACTCTCTATGTAGTCGCTGAACCACTCTCCATTTAGTCACTGAATCACTCTCTATTTAGTCACTGAACCAATCTCTATTTAGTCTCTGAACCACTCTTTATTTAGTACTGAACCAATCTCTATTTAGTCATTGAACCACTCTCTACTTAGTCAATGAACCAATCTCTATTTAGTCACTGAACCACTCTCTATTTAGTCACTGAACCACTCTCTATTTAGTCACTGAACCAATCTCTATTTAGTCACCGAACCAATCTCTACTTAGTCACTGAACCAATCTCTTTTTAGTCAGTAGACCAATCTCTATTTAGTCACTGAACCAATCTCTATTTAGTCTCGGAACCACTCTCTATTTAGTCACTGAACCAATCTCTATTTAGTTACCGAACCAATCATTATTTTGTCACTGAACCACTCTTTATTTAGTCACCGAACCACTCTCTATTTAGTCACTGAACCACTCTCTATTTAGTCTCTGAACCACTCTCTATTTAGTCACTGAACCACTCTATATTTAGTCACTGAACCAATCTCTATTTAGTCACTGAATCACTCTCTATTTAGTCTATGAACCAATCTCTATTTAGTCACTGAACCACTCTCTATTTAGTCACTGAACCACTCTCTATTTAGTCTCTGAACCACTCTCTATTTAGTCACTGAACCACTCTCCATTTAGTCACTGAATCACTCTCTATTTAGTCACTGAACCAATCTCTATTTAGTCTCCGAACCACTCTTTATTTAGTACTGAACCAATCTCTATTTAGTCATTGAACCACTCTCTATTTAGTCACTGAACCACTCTCTATTTAGTCAATAAACCACTCTTTATTTAGTACTGAACCAATCTCTATTTAGTCACTGAACCACTCTCTGTTTAGTCACTGCACCAATCTCTATTTAGTCACTAAACCACTCTCTATGTAGTCACTGAACCACTCTCTATTTAGTCACTGAACAATTCTCTATTTAGTCACCGAACCAATCTTTATTTAGTCACTGAACCAATCTTAATTTCGTCATTGAACCAATCTCTATTCAGTCACTGAATTACTCTCCATTGAGTCACTGAACCACTCTCTATTTAGTCACTGAACCACTCTCTACTTAGTCAATGAACCAATCTCTATTTAGTCACTGAACCACTCCCTATTTAGTCACTGAACCACTCTCTATTTAGTCACTGAACCAATCTCTATTTAGTCATCGAACCAATCTCTACTTAGTCACTGAACCAATCTCTATTTAGTCACTACACCACTCTCTATTTAGTCACTGAACCAATCTCTATTTAGTCTCGGAACCACTCTCTATTTAGTCACTGAACCAATCTCTATTTAGTCACTGAACCACTCTCTATGTAGTCACTGAACCACTCTCTATTTAGTCACTGAACAATTCTCTATTTAGTCACCGAACCAATCTTTATTTAGTCACTGAACCAATCTCTATTTAGTCATTGAACCAATCTCTATTTAGTCACTGAATTACTCTCCATTGAGTCACTGAGCCACTCTCTATTTAGTCACTGAACCACTCTCTACTTAGTCAATGAACCAATCTCTATTTAGTCACTGAACCACTCTCTATTTAGTCACTGAGCCACTCTCTATTTAGTCACTGAACCAATCTCTATTTAGTCACCGAACCAATCTCTACTTAGTCACTGAACCAATCTCTATTTAGTCACTAGACCAATCTCTATTTAGTCACTAGACCAATCTCTATTTAGTCTCGGAACCACTCTCTATTTAATCACTGAACCAATCTCTATTTAGTCACCGAACCAATCTCTATTTAGTCACTGAACCACTCTCTATTTAGTCACTGAACCAATCTCTATTTAGTCACTGAACCATTCTCTATTTAGTCACTGAACCAATCTCTTTTTAGTCTCTGAACCAATCTCTATTTATTCACTGAAACAATCTCTATTTAGTCACTGAACCAATCTCTATTTAGTCACTGAACCACTCACTATTTAGTCACTGAACCAATCTCTATTTAGTCACTGAACCAATCTCTATTTAGTCACTGAATCAATCTCTATTTAGTCACTGAACCACTCTTTATTTAGTACTGAACCAATCTCTATTTAGTCACTGAAGCACTCTCTATTTAGTCACTGAACCACTCTCTATATAGTCACTGAACAAATCTCTTTTTAGTCACTAAACCAATCTCTATTTAGTCACTGATCCACTCTCTATTTAGTCACTGAACCACTCTCTATTTTTATAATTAATTTTTTTTGTCACTGAACCAATCTCTCTTTAGTCACTGAACCAATCTCTATTTAGTCACTGAACCACTACTCTATATTTCATGAATCACTAGAATTTATTTCATGAACTACTTTCATTTACTTCCTAAATCACTTCTATTTATATGTGCTGAACCACTTGGTTTAAATCCCTGAACCACTTGATATTAAAACCCTGAACCACTTGGTGTAAAAACGCTGAACCACTTGTTTTATTTTCTTTGTCAACTTTGCCTTTTAAAATAATTGTAATTAAAATATCTTCATTCTTATTTTCATTTAATTTTAATTTATTTATATCTTTGAAAAATTCTCATTCTTCTTTATTTTCTTTTAATGTTTATTTCTTAATTATTTATTTATTTTTAATTATTTATTTAATGAACCAATACCAATCTCTATTTAGTCACTAAACCACTCTCTATTTAGTCACTGAACCACTCTCTATTTAGTCACTGAACCACTCTCTATTTAGTCACTGAACCAATCTCTATTTAGTCATCGAACTCCTCTCTATTTAGTCTCTGAACCACTCTTTATTTAGTCACTCAACCAATCTCTATTTAGTTACCGAATCAATCTTTATTTAGTCACTGAACCAACCTCCATTTAGTCACTAAACCAATCTCTATTTAGTCACTGAACCACTCTCTATTTAGTCACTGAACCAATCTCTATTTAGTCTCTGAACTACTCTCGATTTAGTCACTGAACCAATCTCTATTTAGTCACCGAACCAATCTCTATTTAGTCACTGAACCACTCTCTATTTAGAAACTGAACCAATCTCTATTTAGTCACTGAACCATTCTCTATTTAGTCACTGAACCAATCTCTTTTTAGTCTCTGAACCAATCTCTATTTAGTCATTGAACCAATCTCTATTTAGTCACCGAACCAATCTCTATTTAGTCACTGAACCACTCTCTATTTAGTCACTGAACCAATCTCTATTTAGTCATTGAACCATTCTCTATTTAGTCACTGAACCAATCTCTTTTTAGTCTCTGAACCAATCTCTATTTAGTCACTGAACCAATCTCTATTTTGTCACTAAACCAATCTCTATTTAGTCACTGAACCACTCTCTATTTAGTCACTTAACCAATCTCTATTTAGTCACCGAACCACTCTCTATTTAGTCACTGAACCACTCTCTATTTAGTCTCTGAACCACTCTCTATTTAGTCACTGAACCACTCTCTATTTAGTCACTGAATCACTCTCTATTTAGTCTATGAACCAATCTCTATTTAGTCACTGAACCACTCTCTATTTAGTCACTGAACCACTCTCTATTTAGTCTCTGAACCACTCTCTATTTAGTCACTGAACCACTCTCCATTTAGTCACTTTAGTCACTGAATCACTCTCTATTTAGTCACTGAACCAATCTCTATTTACTCTCCAAACCACTCTTTATTTAGTACTGAACCAATCTCTATTTAGTCATTGAACCACTCTCTATTTAGTCACTGAACCACTCTCTATTTAGTCACTAAACCACTCTTTATTTAGTACTGAACCAATCTCTATTTAGTCACTGAACCACTCTCTATTTAGTCACTGCACCAATCTCTATTTAGTCACTGAACCACTCTCTATGTAGTCACTGAACCACTCTCTATTTAGTCACTGAAAAATTCTCTATTTAGCCACCGAACCAATCTTTATTTAGTCACTGAACCAATCTCTATTTAGTCATTGAACCAATCTCTATTTAGTCACTGAATTACTCTACATTGAGTCACTGAACCACTCTCTATTTAGTCACTGAACCACTCTCTACTTAGTCAATGAACCAATCTCTATTTAGTCACTGAACCACTCTCTATTTAGTCACTGAACCACTCTCTATTTAGTCACTGAACCAATCTCTATTTAGTCACCGAACCAATCTCTACTTAGTCACTGAACCAATCTCTATTTAGTCACTAGACCAATCTTTATTTAGTCACTAGACCAATCTCTATTTATTCTCGGAACCACTCTCTATTTAGTCACTGAACCAATCTCTATTTAGTCACCGAACCAATCTCTATTTAGTCACTGAACTACTCTCTATTTAGTCACTGAACCAATCTCTATTTAGTCACTGAACCATTCTCTATTTAGTCACTGAACCAATCTCTTTTTAGTCTCTGAACCAATCTCTATTTAGTCACTGAAACAATCACTATTTAGTCACTGAACCAATCTCTATTTAGTCACTGAACCACTCACTATTTAGTCACTGAACCAATCTCTATTTAGTCACTGAACCAATCTCTATTTAGTCACTGAATCAATCTCTATTTAGTCACTGAACCACTCTTTATTTAGTACTGAACCAATCTCTATTTAGTCACTGAAGCACTCTCTATTTAGTCACTGAACCACTCTCTATTTAGTCACTGAACTAATCTCTTTTTAGTCACTAAACCAATCTCTATTTAGTCACTGAATCACTCTCTATTTAGTCACTGAACCACTCTCTATTTAGTCACTTAACCAATCTCTATTTAGTCACCGAACCACTCTCTATTTAGTCACTGAACCACTCTCTATTTAGTCTCTGAACCACTCTCTATTTAGTCACTGAACCACTCTCTATTTAGTCACTGAATCACTCTCTATTTAGTCTATGAACCAATCTCTATTTAGTCACTGAACCACTCTCTATTTAGTCACTGAACCACTCTCTATTTAGTCTCTGAACCACTCTCTATTTAGTCACTGAACCACTCTCCATTTAGTCACTTTAGTCACTGAATCACTCTCTATTTAGTCACTGAACCAATCTCTATTTACTCTCCAAACCACTCTTTATTTAGTACTGAACCAATCTCTATTTAGTCATTGAACCACTCTCTATTTAGTCACTGAACCACTCTCTATTTAGTCACTAAACCACTCTTTATTTAGTACTGAACCAATCTCTATTTAGTCACTGAACCACTCTCTATTTAGTCACTGCACCAATCTCTATTTAGTCACTGAACCACTCTCTATGTAGTCACTGAACCACTCTCTATTTAGTCACTGAAAAATTCTCTATTTAGTCACCGAACCAATCTTTATTTAGTCACTGAACCAATCTCTATTTAGTCATTGAACCAATCTCTATTTAGTCACTGAATTACTCTACATTGAGTCACTGAACCACTCTCTATTTAGTCACTGAACCACTCTCTACTTAGTCAATGAACCAATCTCTATTTAGTCACTGAACCACTCTCTATTTAGTCACTGAACCACTCTCTATTTAGTCACTGAACCAATCTCTATTTAGTCACCGAACCAATCTCTACTTAGTCACTGAACCAATCTCTATTTAGTCACTAGACCAATCTTTATTTAGTCACTAGACCAATCTCTATTTATTCTCGGAACCACTCTCTATTTAGTCACTGAACCAATCTCTATTTAGTCACCGAACCAATCTCTATTTAGTCACTGAACTACTCTCTATTTAGTCACTGAACCAATCTCTATTTAGTCACTGAACCATTCTCTATTTAGTCACTGAACCAATCTCTTTTTAGTCTCTGAACCAATCTCTATTTAGTCACTGAAACAATCACTATTTAGTCACTGAACCAATCTCTATTTAGTCACTGAACCACTCACTATTTAGTCACTGAACCAATCTCTATTTAGTCACTGAACCAATCTCTATTTAGTCACTGAATCAATCTCTATTTAGTCACTGAACCACTCTTTATTTAGTACTGAACCAATCTCTATTTAGTCACTGAAGCACTCTCTATTTAGTCACTGAACCACTCTCTATTTAGTCACTGAACTAATCTCTTTTTAGTCACTAAACCAATCTCTATTTAGTCACTGAATCACTCTCTATTTAGTCACTGAACCACTCTCTATTTTTATAATTAATTTTTTTTGTCACTGAACCAATCTCTCTTTAGTCACTGAACCAATCTCTATTTAGTCACTGAACCACTACTCTATATTTCATGAATCACTAGAATTTATTTCATGAACTACTTTCATTTACTTCCTAAATCACTTCTATTTATATGTGCTGAACCACTTGGTTTAAATCCCTGAACCACTTGATATTAAAACCCTGAACCACTTGGTGTAAAAACGCTGAACCACTTGTTTTATTTTCTTTGTCAACTTTGCCTTTTAAAATAATTGTAATTAAAATATCTTCATTCTTATTTTCATTTAATTTTAATTTATTTATATCTTTGAAAAATTCTCATTCTTCTTTATTTTCTTTTAATGTTTATTTCTTAATTATTTATTTATTTTTAATTATTTATTTAATGAACCAATACCAATCTCTATTTAGTCACTAAACCACTCTCTATTTAGTCACTGAACCACTCTCTATTTAGTCACTGAACCACTCTCTATTTAGTCACTGAACCAATCTCTATTTAGTCATCGAACTCCTCTCTATTTAGTCTCTGAACCACTCTTTATTTAGTCACTCAACCAATCTCTATTTAGTTACCGAATCAATCTTTATTTAGTCACTGAACCAACCTCCATTTAGTCACTAAACCAATCTCTATTTAGTCACTGAACCACTCTCTATTTAGTCACTGAACCAATCTCTATTTAGTCTCTGAACTACTCTCGATTTAGTTACTGAACCAATCTCTATTTAGTCACCGAACCAATCTCTATTTAGTCACCGAACCAATCTCTATTTAGTCACTGAACCACTCTCTATTTAGTCACTGAACCAATCTCTATTTAGTCATTGAACCATTCTCTATTTAGTCACTGAACCAATCTCTTTTTAGTCTCTGAACCAATCTCTATTTAGTCACTGAACCAATCTCTATTTTGTCACTAAACCAATCTCTATTTAGTCACTGAACCACTCTCTATTTAGTCACTTAACCAATCTCTATTTAGTCACCGAACCACTCTCTATTTAGTCACTGAACCACTCTCTATTTAGTCTCTGAACCACTCTCTATTTAGTCACTGAATCACTCTCTATTTAGTCTATGAACCAATCTCTATTTAGTCACTGAACCACTCTCTATTTAGTCACTGAACCACTCTCTATTTAGTCTCTGAACCACTCTCTATTTAGTCACTGAACCACTCTCCATTTAGTCACTTTAGTAACTGAATCACTCTCTATTTAGTCACTGAACCAATCTCTATTTACTGTCCAAACCACTCTTTATTTAGTACTGAACCAATCTCTATTTAGTCATTGAACCACTCTCTATTTAGTCACTGAACCACTCTCTATTTAGTCACTAAACCACTCTTTATTTAGTACTGAACCAATCTCTATTTAGTCACTGAACCACTCTCTATTTAGTCACTGCACCAATCTCTATTTAGTCACTGAACCACTCTCTATGTAGTCACTGAACCACTCTCTATTTAGTCACTGAAAAATTCTCTATTTAGTCACCGAACCAATCTTTATTTAGTCACTGAACCAATCTCTATTTAGTCATTGAACCAATCTCTATTTAGTCACTGAATTACTCTACATTGAGTCACTGAACCACTCTCTATTTAGTCACTGAACCACTCTCTACTTAGTCAATGAACCAATCTCTATTTAGTCACTGAACCACTCTCTATTTAGTCACTGAACCACTCTCTATTTAGTCACTGAACCAATCTCTATTTAGTCACCGAACCAATCTCTACTTAGTCACTGAACCAATCTCTATTTAGTCACTAGACCAATCTTTATTTAGTCACTAGACCAATCTCTATTTATTCTCGGAACCACTCTCTATTTAGTCACTGAACCAATCTCTATTTAGTCACCGAACCAATCTCTATTTAGTCACTGAACTACTCTCTATTTAGTCACTGAACCAATCTCTATTTAGTCACTGAACCATTCTCTATTTAGTCACTGAACCAATCTCTTTTTAGTCTCTGAACCAATCTCTATTTAGTCACTGAAACAATCACTATTTAGTCACTGAACCAATCTCTATTTAGTCACTGAACCACTCACTATTTAGTCACTGAACCAATCTCTATTTAGTCACTGAACCAATCTCTATTTAGTCACTGAATCAATCTCTATTTAGTCACTGAACCACTCTTTATTTAGTACTGAACCAATCTCTATTTAGTCACTGAAGCACTCTCTATTTAGTCACTGAACCACTCTCTATTTAGTCACTGAACTAATCTCTTTTTAGTCACTAAACCAATCTCTATTTAGTCACTGAATCACTCTCTATTTAGTCACTGAACCACTCTCTATTTTTATAATTAATTTTTTTTGTCACTGAACCAATCTCTCTTTAGTCACTGAACCAATCTCTATTTAGTCACTGAACCACTACTCTATATTTCATGAATCACTAGAATTTATTTCATGAACTACTTTCATTTACTTCCTAAATCACTTCTATTTATATGTGCTGAACCACTTGGTTTAAATCCCTGAACCACTTGATATTAAAACCCTGAACCACTTGGTGTAAAAACGCTGAACCACTTGTTTTATTTTCTTTGTCAACTTTGCCTTTTAAAATAATTGTAATTAAAATATCTTCATTCTTATTTTCATTTAATTTTAATTTATTTATATCTTTGAAAAATTCTCATTCTTCTTTATTTTCTTTTAATGTTTATTTCTTAATTATTTATTTATTTTTAATTATTTATTTAATGAACCAATACCAATCTCTATTTAGTCACTAAACCACTCTCTATTTAGTCACTGAACCACTCTCTATTTAGTCACTGAACCACTCTCTATTTAGTCACTGAACCAATCTCTATTTAGTCATCGAACTCCTCTCTATTTAGTCTCTGAACCACTCTTTATTTAGTCACTCAACCAATCTCTATTTAGTTACCGAATCAATCTTTATTTAGTCACTGAACCAACCTCCATTTAGTCACTAAACCAATCTCTATTTAGTCACTGAACCACTCTCTATTTAGTCACTGAACCAATCTCTATTTAGTCTCTGAACTACTCTCGATTTAGTTACTGAACCAATCTCTATTTAGTCACCGAACCAATCTCTATTTAGTCACCGAACCAATCTCTATTTAGTCACTGAACCACTCTCTATTTAGTCACTGAACCAATCTCTATTTAGTCATTGAACCATTCTCTATTTAGTCACTGAACCAATCTCTTTTTAGTCTCTGAACCAATCTCTATTTAGTCACTGAACCAATCTCTATTTTGTCACTAAACCAATCTCTATTTAGTCACTGAACCACTCTCTATTTAGTCACTTAACCAATCTCTATTTAGTCACCGAACCACTCTCTATTTAGTCACTGAACCACTCTCTATTTAGTCTCTGAACCACTCTCTATTTAGTCACTGAATCACTCTCTATTTAGTCTATGAACCAATCTCTATTTAGTCACTGAACCACTCTCTATTTAGTCACTGAACCACTCTCTATTTAGTCTCTGAACCACTCTCTATTTAGTCACTGAACCACTCTCCATTTAGTCACTTTAGTAACTGAATCACTCTCTATTTAGTCACTGAACCAATCTCTATTTACTGTCCAAACCACTCTTTATTTAGTACTGAACCAATCTCTATTTAGTCATTGAACCACTCTCTATTTAGTCACTGAACCACTCTCTATTTAGTCACTAAACCACTCTTTATTTAGTACTGAACCAATCTCTATTTAGTCACTGAACCACTCTCTATTTAGTCACTGCACCAATCTCTATTTAGTCACTGAACCACTCTCTATGTAGTCACTGAACCACTCTCTATTTAGTCACTGAAAAATTCTCTATTTAGTCACCGAACCAATCTTTATTTAGTCACTGAACCAATCTCTATTTAGTCATTGAACCAATCTCTATTTAGTCACTGAATTACTCTACATTGAGTCACTGAACCACTCTCTATTTAGTCACTGAACCACTCTCTACTTAGTCAATGAACCAATCTCTATTTAGTCACTGAACCACTCTCTATTTAGTCACTGAACCACTCTCTATTTAGTCACTGAACCAATCTCTATTTAGTCACCGAACCAATCTCTACTTAGTCACTGAACCAATCTCTATTTAGTCACTAGACCAATCTTTATTTAGTCACTAGACCAATCTCTATTTATTCTCGGAACCACTCTCTATTTAGTCACTGAACCAATCTCTATTTAGTCACCGAACCAATCTCTATTTAGTCACTGAACTACTCTCTATTTAGTCACTGAACCAATCTCTATTTAGTCACTGAACCATTCTCTATTTAGTCACTGAACCAATCTCTTTTTAGTCTCTGAACCAATCTCTATTTAGTCACTGAAACAATCACTATTTAGTCACTGAACCAATCTCTATTTAGTCACTGAACCACTCACTATTTAGTCACTGAACCAATCTCTATTTAGTCACTGAACCAATCTCTATTTAGTCACTGAATCAATCTCTATTTAGTCACTGAACCACTCTTTATTTAGTACTGAACCAATCTCTATTTAGTCACTGAAGCACTCTCTATTTAGTCACTGAACCACTCTCTATTTAGTCACTGAACTAATCTCTTTTTAGTCACTAAACCAATCTCTATTTAGTCACTGAATCACTCTCTATTTAGTCACTGAACCACTCTCTATTTTTATAATTAATTTTTTTTGTCACTGAACCAATCTCTCTTTAGTCACTGAACCAATCTCTATTTAGTCACTGAACCACTACTCTATATTTCATGAATCACTAGAATTTATTTCATGAACTACTTTCATTTACTTCCTAAATCACTTCTATTTATATGTGCTGAACCACTTGGTTTAAATCCCTGAACCACTTGATATTAAAACCCTGAACCACTTGGTGTAAAAACGCTGAACCACTTGTTTTATTTTCTTTGTCAACTTTGCCTTTTAAAATAATTGTAATTAAAATATCTTCATTCTTATTTTCATTTAATTTTAATTTATTTATATCTTTGAAAAATTCTCATTCTTCTTTATTTTCTTTTAATGTTTATTTCTTAATTATTTATTTATTTTTAATTATTTATTTAATGAACCAATACCAATCTCTATTTAGTCACTAAACCACTCTCTATTTAGTCACTGAACCACTCTCTATTTAGTCACTGAACCACTCTCTATTTAGTCACTGAACCAATCTCTATTTAGTCATCGAACTCCTCTCTATTTAGTCTCTGAACCACTCTTTATTTAGTCACTCAACCAATCTCTATTTAGTTACCGAATCAATCTTTATTTAGTCACTGAACCAACCTCCATTTAGTCACTAAACCAATCTCTATTTAGTCACTGAACCACTCTCTATTTAGTCACTGAACCAATCTCTATTTAGTCTCTGAACTACTCTCGATTTAGTCACTAAACCAATCTCTATTTAGTCACCGAACCAATCTCTATTTAGTCACTGAACCACTCTCTATTTAGAAACTGAACCAATCTCTATTTAGTCACTGAACCATTCTCTATTTAGTCACTGAACGAATCTCTTTTTAGTCTCTGAACCAATCTCTATTTAGTCATTGAACCAATCTCTATTTAGTCACCGAACCAATCTCTATTTAGTCACTGAACCACTCTCTCTTTAGTCACTGAACCAATCTCTATTTAGTCATTGAACCATTCTCTATTTAGTCACTGAACCAATCTCTTTTTAGTCTCTGAACCAATCTCTATTTAGTCACTGAACCAATCTCTATTTTGTCACTAAACCAATCTCTATTTAGTCACTGAACCACTCTCTATTTAGTCACTTAACCAATCTCTATTTAGTCACCGAACCACTCTCTATTTAGTCACTGAACCACTCTCTATTTAGTCTCTGAACCACTCTCTATTTAGTCACTGAACCACTCTCTATTTAGTCACTGAATCACTCTCTATTTAGTCTATGAACCAATCTCTATTTAGTCACTGAACCACTCTCTATTTAGTCACTGAACCACTCTCTATTTAGTCTCTGAACCACTCTCTATTTAGTCACTGAACCACTCTCCATTTAGTCACTTTAGTCACTGAATCACTCTCTATTTAGTCACTGAACCAATCTCTATTTACTCTCCAAACCACTCTTTATTTAGTACTGAACCAATCTCTATTTAGTCATTGAACCACTCTCTATTTAGTCACTGAACCACTCTCTATTTAGTCACTAAACCACTCTTTATTTAGTACTGAACCAATCTCTATTTAGTCACTGAACCACTCTCTATTTAGTCACTGCACCAATCTCTATTTAGTCACTGAACCACTCTCTATGTAGTCACTGAACCACTCTCTATTTAGTCACTGAACAATTCTCTATTTAGTCACCGAACCAATCTTTATTTAGTCACTGAACCAATCTCTATTTAGTCATTGAACCAATCTCTATTTAGTCACTGAATTACTCTACATTGAGTCACTGAACCACTCTCTATTTAGTCACTGAACCACTCTCTACTTAGTCAATGAACCAATCTCTATTTAGTCACTGAACCACTCTCTATTTAGTCACTGAACCACTCTCTATTTAGTCACTGAACCAATCTCTATTTAGTCACCGAACCAATCTCTACTTAGTCACTGAACCAATCTCTATTTAGTCACTAGACCAATCTTTATTTAGTCACTAGACCAATCTCTATTTATTCTCGGAACCACTCTCTATTTAGTCACTGAACCAATCTCTATTTAGTCACCGAACCAATCTCTATTTAGTCACTGAACTACTCTCTATTTAGTCACTGAACCAATCTCTATTTAGTCACTGAACCATTCTCTATTTAGTCTCTGAACCAATCTCTTTTTAGTCTCTGAACCAATCTCTATTTAGTCACTGAACCAATCTCTATTTAGTCACTGAACCAATCTCTATTTAGTCACTGAACCACTCACTATTTAGTCACTGAACCAATCTCTATTTAGTCACTGAACCAATCTCTATTTAGTCACTGAATCAATCTCTATTTAGTCACTGAACCACTCTTTATTTAGTACTGAACCAATCTCTATTTAGTCACTGAAGCACTCTCTATTTAGTCACTGAACCACTCTCTATTTAGTCACTGAACTAATCTCTTTTTAGTCACTAAACCAATCTCTATTTAGTCACTGAATCACTCTCTATTTAGTCACTGAACCACTCTCTATTTTTATAATTAATTTTTTTTGTCACTGAACCAATCTCTCTTTAGTCACTGAACCAATCTCTATTTAGTCACTGAACCACTACTCTATATTTCATGAATCACTAGAATTTATTTCATGAACTACTTTCATTTACTTCCTAAATCACTTCTATTTATATGTGCTGAACCACTTGGTTTAAATCCCTGAACCACTTGATATTAAAACCCTGAACCACTTGGTTTAAAAACCCTGAACCACTTGTTTTATTTTCTTTGTCAACTTTGCCTTTTAAAATAATTGTAATTAAAATATCTTCATTCTTATTTTCATTTAATTTTAATTTATTTATTTCTTTGAAAAATTCTCATTCTTCTTTATTTTCTTTTAATGTTTATTTCTTAATTATTTATTTATTTTTAATTATTTATTTAATGAACCAATACCAATCTCTATTTAGTCACCGAACCACTCTCTATTTAGACATTGAACCAATCTCTATTTAGTCACTGAACCAATCTCTATTTAGTCATCGAACTACTCTTTATTTAGTACTGAACCAATCTCTATTTAGTCACTGAACCAATCTCTATTTAGTCTCTGAACCACTCTCTATTTAGTCACTCAACCAATCATTATTTAGTTACCGAACCAATCTTTATTTAGTGACTGAACCAATCTCTATTTAGCCACTAAACCAATCTCTATTTAGTCACTGAACCACTCTCTATTTAGTCACTGAACCAATCTCTATTTTAGTCTCTGAACCACTCTCTATTTAGTCACTGAACTAATCTCTATTTAGTCACCGAACCAATCTCTATTTAGTCATTGAACCACTCTCTATTTAGACACTGAACCAATCTCTATTTAGTCACTGAACCATTCTCTATTTAGTCACTGAACCAATCTCTATTTAGTCTCTGAACCAATCTCTATTTAGTTATTGAGCAAAATAAATCAGATCCATTAATTAAAAATAACCCAAATTGAAATTAGTCTCCATCTCAAACAAACAGGGCAAAATCCAAGCCTCGCAAATCTGGTCAACAACACAACTAGACCGACGAACGAGGTCAAGCGCAACTGTTATTTAGTTACCCTATGTTTCACCTTCTTCATCATTACAAAAATTGATTGTCAGCAATAAAAAAACATTGATCGAACAAAAATTGGATGGTGGTGTTCACCTTGGCGGCGGTTGCCGGCTGATGGCTCTGGTGTTCTCGTCCGAGTTTATGGAAGCGGAAGACATGGAGCGCTGGATCTCGTTGATGGCGCGGAGATAGAAATTGGCTTCTTGTCGGTCGCCATCGAAGATCATTGGAGATAGCGCGCTGAGCCACTGGAGAAGATTGTAGGGCGGAGGAAGAAGAAAGAGTCGGGGTGGGTGGAGGCAACTAGGCGCGTGAAGTTGTTTTATTAAAAAAAAATAGATCTGTTTCCACCAATCAGAGTGCTTCTTTTCTTCTTACCGGATCTAGGACTTCTCACTTGAACCCTCCCCTATATATATACACTAGTTATTTTCCCGAACCTTGTTCGGGTTTTGTCATAATATTTTCGGTTGAGTTTGGCGTATTAAACAAAATATTTGAGGATGGCAATGTGTCGGGTGATGGGTGGATGATCTACTTCCGTCACCCGACCCACCACCAAAAATCCTTCACCCTACCCGACCCATCACCCACCAAATATTTCACCCGTCCCGTCCACCCATCACTCACTGCGTGATCGGGTGGATCGGGTGATAATTCGGGTGAAATACAAGACATCAAATTCATCAAAATAAATTATTGAAAAACATACGTCGAACATATTGACAGATAAACAAGTACCAAATATAGTCAAATTCGGTCAAATAAGTGTAAACATCCACAACTTTCAACACGTCAATCTAGAAGTTTTAGAAATAAAAAGACATTGGGTGACGGGTCAATCTAGAACTTTCAACACGTCAAGCTAGAAATCGTTTAATATGTATCTTAAATTAGGGTTTAAGGGGTATATTGATAATTTCACATATAAAATATAAGTATATAATATAAGTTGGGTGACGAGTCGGGTGATGAGTCGGGTGACGGATGGGTAATGTCTTCACCCGAATTCGACCCGACCCATCACCCGTTCACCCATCATCCATTTAATATCCGCTTTATTTTGGATTTTCACCCACTTTTTCGGGTCGGGTGAGACGGATATCCATCGGGTGCGGGTGAAATTGCCATCCTATATTCGACACGTCAATTTTCTATTAACATATTGCCCATGCTTCTTGTGATGTTGTTCTTTGAAATTTATTTTTCTTGAGATGACAAAGAATAGTAAATCGGTCGCTTCTACGCTTCTCCTAACATCTGTCCTAATTGAAGGCAAATAAAAGAAATCTTATAGTTTTTGGCTTAAGAAAATTGAGTTTGGACCATCTATGATACTTTATCTATTACACATCATGTTACAACTTTTAAATTGGTCTAAATTATAAATTGATTTGATAAAGATACCTTAAGTTTAAATGTATAAACCCTATATATAGCTAAAGAATAAAAAAATGATATTAGTGTGTGTTTTTTATAATGTCTTAGACCCTTAATCAGAAAAAGGTACTTTATGTTTTAATGTATAAACCCTAAGAGGCCAAAACATTAAAAAAAACCTTATACCGCTGAAATTAGTCTAAATTATAAATCAATTTCAATATAACCCACTTTAAAAATTAAATTTAAATTCAATAGTACAAAATCATGATTTTAGCCCATGATCTATTACTCCAGATCTCGTTTTTGTGGGGTATAATGACATAATTGACAAGCTGATACGGGGTTAGCCGTAGGATGGCCCGATCTTCGACAATCAAACAAGAACTCAAAGAATTGGACAAGAATGACTCAAGAACTCAACAAGATTCCAAGAACTCGATCAAGAAAGACCAAGAACGACACTGACTCGACTAAAGCTATTAGACTCGATATCGACTAGCAATTAGAAGACCAAGAACGCAGCAAGAAACAATGAAAGACTCAAAATTTGACAAGACACGACCGATAAGGACTGAGTCGATCTATGTAGAACGAGATGAAGACCCCAGACCTCCGTAGAGGGTAGGAACCAAGCACCAACGACTACACAACCCGCCTCTACAACCTTACACAACCAAGCGGACAACTTGGAGGCACAAGGAGGGGGCTCGTGGATACCAGGATCACCAAGTTTTGCGAAGTTGATGAACACAAAGCAAACCAAGCTGAGATCTATACCAATGGTGCAATCGATGAGCAACGCTTCGAATCGATTGACTTTCGCACTCAATGTGTTTCAACACAAACTGATTTTTCATTCCAAAGACGTCTGAGTTTGACAATGGAGATCAGTCGTGTGTTTATATTAACCCTAGGGCTGATTTCTAATAAAAATAATAAATAAAATAGATTTTAAAATAAAACCCTAAAATACTAAAAATAACTTAAGTAAAGAAGGTTACTAAAAATAGCAAAAGAAGTTCCAATACTTAGGAGAATTTCGTCTAAACAGTGACAGCTGCAAAGATGGTGATTTTCGGCCATGCTCTAGGTCAAATCTGGAAAAACCTTCAACAGCAAAGTTGTATATCTTTTCGTCCTCGTTCCAACAAGTATGGCACGATCCAATCCGATAAATATGGACTCCGAACGACCCATTTTACTGAGACGTCGAAAAGCTGTCAAATGATCATGAACGAACCCAAAACGTCTTGCACCTTTGGACCTTCTCCCATGGTGGAGTCTTCTTCTTCCGCTTGAGGATGACACCATTCTCACGAGCTTGAGTCATAGGTCCATCCCCAAGTATGGTAGGTCCATCCGGAGGTGTCTTGGATGGTCTCGCATCAATCTCCCTTTCTTGAAAAGGATTCGTCCACGAATCCAAGGTATCAGGCATAGCAAGATAGGGGATAAGATCCGCGACGTTGAATGGAGCGCTCACACCATGGCCTCCAGGGTTGAATACCACATGTCCATGGAAACTCCTCTCAAGACCGATTGTTGTAGGGGTTGGCCACTCCGGGATTGCTTTGATCTTGGCTTCGTCAACTTGTAGCCCATTAGAGCTCACTACAAAACCAAGAAAAGAAACTTGATTAGTGCACAATTCACATAACACATCATCTTCACAATGTTGTAACTTAGTATGCACTCTAGCTTGTTCGTTTATCTTTAAGTTTTCATCAAAGGCTAGCAAGTTTTCTTCCTTTTTCAAGGCTGGATTTTCAATCATTTCAAGGCTAGCAATATTAGAACAAATTTCACCATCAATGATCATATTACAAATTTTGCCTTTTTCTAAGCATTTAGTATGACACAAATTTTCTCTTTGATTATCATCACAAGGCATAGGTTGAACACTTGAAACTTTACTAACAATCAAAGAATCTTCATGCTCATATTCAATGCAATCTTCATGATCATAGGCAAGTAAATTAACATCTTGGTCATTATTAACATGCTCTTTAATTTCATCAACAAGCTGATTATCTATGCTAGGAGAAACATTAAGTTGGTTAACATTATTAGGAGGAATAGGATGAGTTTCTTCCCTTTCATTAGATGGCACTACATCTCTAGGTGGGACTCCTTGTCCGGGCACCGTGTTAGAGCCAAAATGCTTAAGCTCTATTGCCGTCAAGCTTTTATCTATCTTAGCCAAGTTCTCCATGATGGCATTGTACATGTTTAATACCTCAGGAGGTAGTGTGGTCAAGGTACTGAACATATATTTGGCGCTGTTGTTACCATGGTTACCGTTGTTGCCCTGGTTATTAGACATTGCAAATAAAGACAAACAAAGAACTATGTAAAAGTTAGTAGAAAATTATAAAACAAGCTTGCAAGTGTTTCGCTCACACTCCCTCTCTAATTGGTATGTCACGCTTGTTGTTTCAATCCGCCTTGTGCAAATCAACACTCAAGCTAGGACTTAGCAACACAAGGTAAATAGATCCAAGGAGAATGAATGAAACAAGACTACACAACTCGACACAAGAGAGTACCGACTCGGTATGGCACTCAAACAACACAAATAATGGAGCACTCGACAAAGGTGAGAGCACTCGACACACACAAGAGTACTCGACAATGGTATGAGCACTCGACACAACAAAATAAAATAAAGTAAAGGACTGATTTTTGTGGTAAAGAAAGAATTAAAAGAACAACCTTTGGAAATTTACCTCTTTTGATTTGAACCCTCAAGTAAGGATGTTGTTGTTGCAAGGGTAGGGTTTCAAGATTGTGTTTAGGAGGTAATGTGTATGAATGTCGACTAGGGCTTGAGAGGTTCACCAATTTGGTCCCTTTGAAGCTTTCTTGGACTAGATCAACAATTCTCTTTTTTTTTTTTACTTACTTTTTCCCCTAGTGAATTTTATCCTCCTAGGTCCAAGTCTTGAATGTCTCTCTTTTTTTTTTGAATATTTCGGACTGTTTTTTTTTTTCAGTACCTAATGCAAGAATTACAGAAAATATGAAGGGACTTTCGAAAATATGAAGGGAATTTCGAAAATAATGAAAACTAGGTGAATAAAATAAAATTCAGCCCTAAGAAGATATAATAGGTGTGGGTTTGGCTAAATTTGGTAATTAGGGTTCTATCTATGCCTTTATAATCTAAGATAGATAAAAGGTGACTATATTTATCAAAAATTCAGAATTTAAATAAGGCAACTAGATAGATAAACAAATAGGCTAAAGATAGGAAGCAAACTAGGGTTTCTTTTGTTTGGAGGCTGCCGACTAGGACCTTGAACAAGGGCTGTCGACTAGGGTTCTTCCTCAATGGACTGATGTCGACTACACAAGGAAGATTTCGGCCTCAAGGTTGCTGGTCTTGGTTTTGGCTTTGTGTTTAGGCTAAGCAACCACAACAATCACAAACAATAAAGGTTAGTAGTAATCAAAATTCAGAACAAGAAGTAAAAGACCAAAACTAATAAAGACTCTATTTTTTTTGTGGATTTTGTGTTTTTATGATGAACAAAAAAAAAAGACACAACTTTGATGTCGGAAACCTAAGCTCTGATACCAATTTGATACGGGGTTAGCCGTAGGATGGCCCGATCTTCGACAATCAAACAAGAACTCAAAGAATTAGACAAGAATGACTCAAGAACTCAACAAGATTCCAAGAACTCGATCAAGAAAGACCAAGAACGACGCTGACTCGACTAAAGCTATTAGACTCGATATCGACTAGCAATAAGAAGACCAAGAACGCAGCAAGAAACAATGAAAGACTCGAAATTTGACAAGACACGACCGATAAGGACTGAGTCGATCTATGTAGAACGAGATGAAGACCCCAGGCCTCCGTAGAGGGTAGGAACCAAGCACCAACGTGTACACAACCCGCCTCTACAACCTTACACAACCAAGCGGACAACTTGGAGGCACAAGGAGGGGGCTCTTGGATACCAGGATCACCAAGTCTTACGAAGTTGATGAACACAAAGCAAACCAAGCTGAGATCTATACCAATGGTGCAATCGATGAGCAACGCTTCGAATCGATTGACTTTTGCACTCAATGTGTTTCAACACAAATTGATTTTTCATTCCAAAGACGTCTGAGTTTGACAATGGAGATCAGCCGTGTGTTTATATTAACCCTAGGGCTGATTTCTAATAGAAATAATAAATAAAATAGCTTTTAAAATAAAACCCTAAAATACTAAAAATAACTTAAGTAAAGAAGGTTACTAAAAATAGCAAAAGAAGTTTCAATACTTAGGAGAATTTCGTCTAAACAGTGACAGCAGCAAAGATGGTGATTTTCGGCCATGCTTTAGGTCGAATCTGGAAAAACCTTCAACAGCAAAGTTGTAGATCTTTTCGTCCTCTTTCCAACAAGGTATGGCACGATCCAATCCGATAAATATGGACTCCAAACGACCCATTTTACTGAGACGTCGAAAAGTTGTCAAATGATCATGAACGAACCCAAAACGTCTTGCACCTTTGGACCTTCTCCCATGGTGGAGACTTCTTCTTCCGCTTGAGGATGACACCATTCTCACGAGCTCGAGTCATAGGTCCATCCCCAAGTATGATAGGTGCATCCGGAGGTGTCTTGGATGGTCTCGCATCACAAGCTGTCATTACATTTTTTTAAAAAAAATAAATATACCCCGGATCATATAAAAAATCTCCGAGCTATATTAGATAGGGGTATTATTTGAATCATATTATATAGCCCGGGCGTCTTTCTTAAAAAATATCCGGGGTATAATATTACTTCATTTTAACCAAGGCTGAATATTCACGATGAAGAACAGATCTTTGCGGGCGAAAGTCATCTCCTTCCTCAGTCCTCTTGTAGCTCCGACCTCGCCGCCTGCTCCGATTCTATTGGCCGACACCTCACCCGCCGACCTCCATCCCCGACTCCCTTCTTCGCCGACTCCTCTTCCATCTCCTCTCTTCGCCGCCATCCTCTTCGCATCAAGTCGTCCTTGCCATACTTCGCCGCCGTCCTCTTCTAAAAAAAACCCTAAATCGAAACCCAAATCTGTCATACGTGAAACCCTAAGTTGAAATTTTCCCTCTCCGACAGACAGAGCTGCCTCTCCACAGCTTTATCGGCTTTCATTTCAAATCTCACAAACAATTTGACGGTTTTGTCCACAATTTGTGTCGGCCTCCTCTTTCACAGTTACCGTACTCCTCTTCGTCGGCCTCCTGTCGTACAATAGCAGATCTGCTCTTTCAGCCTCTAAACCCTAAATCCCAGATCTGTTCTCGCCAAGTCTCCTTCGGCGTCCAATCGTCCTCAACATCCTCCCCTGGTGTTTCTCCTTGTTCGAATTCGAAGTTGTGGTATTCGGCTCCAATGCCTTCGCCCTTCAATTCCAAGTAAGTCGTCGCATCTCCTTATTTGTTCGAACCAATGAATCTTACCGTCGCCGCGAACGACCTTTAATTGTTCAAATTTGGATTTCGTAAGGGTTTTGGCTTGTCACTTCTCCCCTCTCAGAACGACGTTAGGGATTGGCCTACTGAAACTAGTGTTCAAGTTTGGGTGTTAGGACCTCTAATTGCTCATTCTCATGTTGGATTTCTTACTGTGTTCAACCCATGATTGAGCAGACCATGGCCACCACCATTGTCAAACTTATTTCTGATGTTTTCTTTTCTCTCAATTTCTACTTCTTGATTGTTCACTTTTTGTTTAATATTAGTGTCAACAGGTGTTTATTAACCAATCTGTTAATTTTTCTGTCATAAATTTGTACTATAATTCATGCTAAGAAGGGTCAACTTGTGCAATTATGTCCTTTAAAGGATCTAATAGATATTAGAAATCCTTTTGAACACATGCATTTTTATGAACTTTGCCTCACTCCTAAATATGTTCATCTCAAGTGATGGGGAACTATAAACATGGAATTCAAATGAGAATGGTTGTCGTGGTGTACATTGGGTATGAATCCTCAAAGGATGCATGTAAATGTATATTATATTGCAATGGTTGTACTGAATGAGAACTTTTGTTATTGATTTATTGATTGACTTCATATTCTTACGAGTTAGTTATACTGTGGTTTCTCAATAGCTTGAGAGGCTTCTTGGCCCATTCTTATATTAAGGAACTCGGTTACAAGGTTTGTGTTGTCCTTGATTTATCTATTACGATATCTAGTGTCCTTGGTTTTTGCCAAGGCATTCAAAACTGAAACTTAAAATCATAGTTTCCTCCCTATGATTGTTTAGTGCATGTATAGCTTGTTTATGTAGTTGTATGAACCAAATTATACTATTTCTTTCCCCTTAAATAATGTTGCAGCTGATCTCTTATGGATGGAAACATGCCGATGCTATTTCAGGTACGAATTAATTGAATTTGAATCGATTGTTGGCATACTTCTTTTTCCCGGGTCATAATGTGGGAAAATGATTTGCTTTAATAGTTTAATGGTTGTTCCTATTGGTTTTGAGCATGCAGTAGGTTATATAAAGCCAAAAAGAGATCTTGCTAATTAAAAATTTACAGAAATGCCAAATTTTTCGAACTATAGAAATGAGCTTAATTGTTATAGAGTTCCTTTTGCTCTACTTTTATTAAGTAATTTTTTTTATCCTTAGTACTACATTTGGAAAGGAAAATGGTCATTGTGTTCTTATTCGATATTGATTTTAGTTTATATATATGCTTAGAGTTACTGATCATGATAAATACACCTCAATAATAATATAAAAAATTAATTTTCACTACACCAATTGATAATAATCGGTTAATTACAACATGGAAAGTTTTCTACCATTATCTTATTGATGTCCATTGATTTTTCCAACAACTCATTTTTTTTGTCTATTAAAGCTATAGATAATAGCATTGCTATTAATTTAGTATCTTTTGGCCAAATTGTCTATAGGTTTGTTAAAATACCTCATGTTGTTGTGTGTAATATACGATTATGATGTTTACACTGCAACTTTTTGTGTATTGAGCTTCGTTTTCAACGTTGCCAATTTGCTCTTTCTTGTTGCCTTTGCAGGGAAAAAATAGTAGTTCAATGCTGTGCATTCTGGTGCAGAAGTGGAAGTGTTTAGCGCTGCTCTAAATAGGGATATTGAGGGTGATACTTACACCTCTCATTCGGCTAATGGTAATAATCTTTGGTTTTCTCATCCTCTCTCCGGCTAGTTACTTGCTAAGTGATGATTCAACAACCATTACTTATCTTCCTCTTTCTTATTCGTATATATGTTATTAATGACATGCCTCCCCTTGGCCCTTTGCAAAAATAAAAAATTCCTTGTTGATAGATTGCATTAATGAGTAATTTTATCTTTACAAGCCTTGGTGAAATGTTTACTGTATTCATAATTAATAAGTGCACTTATGTCTTCTTAAATTATCAGTCACCTAAGAGCATCTTCCAAATATCTAAAAGGTTTTACCAAAAAGTCACTTCCTCCTTTGATTTTATATTCCGTTGATTGAAATCATGATCGATTAGAGTGCCATTTGTGTTTAAGAAGATAGAAATAAAAATGGCTCTATCACTAGTATATGGTGAACAGAATTAAACTCACACTCTGTATTTTTTGAAGGCATTAATTTATAATGGAAAAGGCACCTCATACTCTATATATATTGCTGAAATGTTGTTACACTCTCTGGTTATCAGTCATTCTGTGATGTGTTAATTTTCTTTGTGATCTGGTATGGCCAAATCTTATCTGTACAACCATGCATTGCCATGCTCATTAAATTTGAAGTATTGACATTTGATGTAGTATATATCTCATCTATTAATGTATCTAATTTGCTCCTACTTTCATCTGTGTATTACTTTGCAGGACTGATGATCAAAGAAACATTTCTTCCCGTAATCATCAAAGTACAATGCTTCAAACATTTCTTCTGTAGTTGTAGTTAGACATTAAAAAATGGTATTAGTCAAGAACATAGGAGGTTGATGTTGTAATGGATTATTTGTGGATGATGATTGTGTATATACATGTGATTGATATAAATACAATCTTGTGTTGGAAATTTTTTTTTATTGATTTTAATTTCACAACAGGTTATTTATGGATAATAATATAATATTTGAGAAAAAATAAAAAGAAGTTATAGAGCCCGGATCTTGTGGATTCCTCCGGGCTATATGACATGGTATGAAAGAACTACTAGCTGAGCAGTATGGGGTATATAGCCCGGATCTAGAGGGATTAAATATACCATATACCCCGGACAATATGGAGTATATACCCCGGATGTAGAGGGATTATAGCCCGGATATTGAGGGAATATACCCCGGGCGTTATTTTAATGTCATTTTCAGGAGATTTTTTCTTGGTTATATACTCCGGATATTATTATTTTTGGTCCGGGCTATAAAGTTAGCCCCCCTTTTTACCCCAACCAACCTGAAGCCCGGACATAAAACTTGTCAGATCCGGGGTATAAGGTCAAATACGCCCGGGCTATATTTCAGTTTTTGTACTAGTGATTCAATTCCATATTTGAAATATTAAATACTTAGATGCATTTCATCGAACACCTCATGGACAATGATTAAACCCATCAAACCACAATTTATAGCCTTCTATTTCACTTGAATAATGCCAAAATCTGATGATGAAATTTGATCAATTTATGATCTTCAATTTTACAAATTTTAATTTATCAATAGAGTAAACAATTTATGCATTGCTATCTAAATATTTTTCCCAAAAAATATTCCATCAAAAATATCTTGGAACCCTTGTCAAAGCTCCATGCTTAAATATTAGATGGGTTGAGCATCAAATATTTTCAGTTTTTTTCCATTGTATTTAATATTGAAAATCAATTTGCATAGTCATAATAGATTTCACACCATACCTGTGAAACGAGATGTAGAAAATGAGTGATTTATGTTTTTACTCATTTTAAGGTCGTGTGTATTTTAATCGGAGCCCAATTACTACATTTTCCCCTCTAATAGACTACTCTTTTTAGAGACTTTTTATTTTTGGTATTTGTTATTCCTATTGTATTTAATATTGAAACCTAATTTTCATCGCTATAATGTATTTCACACGATATATGCTTGTGAATAAGGTTGAATAATCCCACACCTGCACATGAACCCCATCATACCCACCTTCTTGTTTCATCTCCTACACCGGTTCGTTGCCTTGGCCTATAGAGGTACGACATCCGCCACCATCGGCGAAGAAGATCCATCGAACATGGCAGCCACAGGCTCCTCCATAGCCTCATGGAATTCTCTACGGCCGCTATGGCTGTGGTGGTTTACTCCTCGTGCATCTTGGAGTCTCTATAGCACTTGGAGTAGAGATTTAGGATGGAAGGCTCATCGAAGAATCCACAACCGTTCGCACAGAGGATTGGGGTGTCTGACTGATGACATCTGATGGAAGAGTTGGTGAATTTCTTCTCGGAAGCCATGGTTTTTACTCTCCTCCATTGAATCTAAATAAAGAGAAAGGTAGGGTTTTGCCTATTTCTCTTGAGATTCAAATTCAATCTTTATTTCTTTTGTGAATTGAAATCTCTTTTTCTCTGTGCTTCTCATTTGGATCTGAAGCGAATTTGTTGGGAGAATCGAGAAAGGAAATTGTTTAGGGTTTGGAGTTTGACAACGCCTCCTTCAGCCCCGGTGGGCCTCACCGTCCTCCTCATCGGTGCTGCCAACTTTGGTGGCTCCCATGTTTCCTTCACCTTCAAGCGCTACCATTGAACTCTGTTTGCGTCCCGCCTCCACAATAACACACCAATTAACGTATCAATTTCGAGGAAGAAGGAAGTTATTATGAGGAAGAAGATGATTGTGAGGTAAAAAGTAAACGGGTGAGAAAACCAATTTCACCTTTGGTATTGGCAGGCAAGAGAATGTTAGTGAGGAATAAGGTAATTGTGCTTCTTAAGTTTGCTCAAAGAAGAACACGTGGTGCAAATTTTAACAAACGGTTTCCTTTTGAATTAATAAGTATTATTATTATTATTATTATGGGTGGATATAAAAAAAAGAATCTCTTGTCTACACGCGAATCATGTTTGATGGACCTGTCTTATAATCATAAATTATTTAAAAATAAATTCCGCATGTCCATGGGAAATTGAAATGGTGATATCATATATCAAAACATTGTTGTCGAGTGTGAGAGAAGTCTCCTTCTCTCACGTGCCCCGAAATGGCAACAGAGTGGTTGATAAGGTTGCACACATTTGCCGCTCTATCAGGGACATCGACTTTTATATTAACACATGTCTTCAAGACCTCATCCGCAGTCATATTCCACCCGAATTATTACCTAATAAAAAAAAATGTTTGATGGGCCTGTCTGAAAAACACGAACCAGTCCAGCCCAACTATTAGACAAGGTTTTAGCTAATTTTAGGCTTTTAGCTCCTCTTCCGTTGCTCTCTGCAATTTGTTCTTCCGCCATTAACAAACCTTTAGCGAGAACTCGAATCCATGTTCCGAGCAGCGCTCACCGCCCGGCGATTTTATCAATTAGATGAAGCCGCCACCGCCGTCGAAGCCCTAGGTCACCAGCTCATCCAGCGGTGCTCCGTGAGCGGGACGGCCAAAGGGAAGGCCAAAATCAAGGCTCAAGCATTGAAGCGGTCTAAGGTCACAATCAAGAAAGGAGCGGACGCATCGGCCGGCGGAGGCGTCCGGAAGGGATCGCTGGCGGCGGAGCTGGAGGAAATGGCCGACAAGTGCATCAACGCCCCGACGCCGATTAGGTTTCTGAGGCCGAAGCAGAAAGCGCGCGAGTCGGAGAGGGAGAAGCTTGGGCTGGTTAGCAAGGAGCGGCAGAGGGAGATGGAGATGCTGAAGAAGCAGGCGAAGGAGGGGACGGGGTTCGAAAACCCCTTAATTATGGGGACGTCGGGCCTGGATTTGATCTCGCTAGGTCTTATCGACGCCGATCAGGTCCCGAAGTACGATCTGACGGTTGAGGATGGCCGCCGTCTGGCGAAGGAGTACAGTAGGGTTTTGATGAGGAAGCACCGGGCGAGGCAGAAGGCGGAGACGACGCTCCTCAGGATGAAGAAGGAGGCCATCGAGGCTTTGCCGGAGCACCTGAAGGCGGCGGCTTTGGTCCCGGATCTCTCCAAGTTCCCGGCGAATCGCTTTATGGCGACATTGACGCCTCCGATTGAAGGATATCTAGAGAAGGTCATGGAGGCCGCCAAGAAGACCTCCGGGAAGGAGAAGCTCAGATGATTTCCAGGTATTAATGTTTGCACTTGCTTGCATTTTTTTAAAATCTGTGTACCGTGTTGTTTATAAAGTAATTTATTGCCTCAATTTGGGTCTTTGGATTACTTGTTCTGCTTTGAACTTTATACATTGAAGCTATGTGGAATCGAACTTGTTGTCTGAGTACAATTGCACAGAATTCCTGACTGAAATGATTAATTGATTCATGGTGTTATCAGTGGTGACTGGATTGTAGTAGCTCGTTGGATTGTGGTGAGATGAAATTTCTGGTTGATTCAATCGTGATATGCTTTTCATCAAACTGAAGCTTTTGAACTTTGAAATCCGTCTTTGGAAGTTGGAATGTTCATATTATGTGTTTGAAGATAATACTTTAGGTGACAGATGGGTAGAGAGTACTTGAGCAGTCAAGCGTTTCAGGAACTTCCAAATGCTCAGCAAGAGGGTGTTGGAGAGGATCTCTTGTTGTATTGTTATATCAGGATTCAGGATGTGTTTGGGAAAAGGAAGCTTATTGAAGCTTTTTTGGGTATTTTAATTGTTATAGTAGTTTTTGGAACAAGTATTCTTCTGTTTTGATGAGCTAGTTGTAGTTGAGTGTTTTTTTGTACTATTAGATTAAGGGGATAAAATTACAAAAGTAGGTATGGTGTATTTGTTGGAAATGAATGTGATTTTGCAAGAAGCTTCCATAAGCTGACCCATGGTAGCTCGCAAAATCAAAGCTGGTGCTTGTTAATATTGAATATTGATAAGCTTCCTGTGCCAAATACCCTTATGAGGAGCTATTCACTTTTCATAAGCTTGAACAAGCATTTGCCAAACACAAAACGTAAACTACCTATGCACTACTATATTTCATTGCTTGTGTTGGAAATTTAGGGTTTGTGAATAGCTTTGAGGCGTGAATTAGATCACTATCTCTAAAGTGATATTTGTCCCCTTTAATTGCTGATAGGGTTTCAGACAACAAAGCCCTATAAAAAATCTCAGACAACAAATCGGAATTTGTTCTTGTTTTTCTTCTGTGGAGAAACTCGGAGAAACTCTTCTTCTATAGAGGGAATGTCACCGAAACTGCCAAGCAGTTAAGTCAGTTTTACGGTTAACAAAAGTGAGTTGATCTCAAAAAAAATAGGAAGAGATCATAACCATTGATATATAACAAATCTAGACCATTGATCTATGACAGATCTGGACTCACTGATTTCAGAAATCAGAACCAGCTGAAACTAATTAAATTCAGTCTTATTTTTAAACTTTAGCCAACAACTTGCTCATTATCCAGCAAAGAGAAATTTGCTTGGTGTGGGCACTTAGTTCAATCAGTAGGTGAATTGTAGCTTCTAATTAGGTATTTGTTGTAGCTTTGATAGTACTCCACACTGAACGCACAATTTGAAGCCCTAGCTAGTTGTGTTAGTTCTAAGTGGGTAATGCAACAACAAAAAAGGATCCAGTTCATCCCGCTCCGAGTGGGGTATGGGGGTTGAGCCTTGAGGTGTACACACCCTTTTCTCAACTATGTCGAGATGGTGTTTCCGAGTGACCCAAAAAGTGCTAGAAAACAGGTTAGCTATCACTCGATAAACACAATATGCCGACAGACAAGCATAGACTAGTAGATTACTAAGTGGGTAATGCAATTAGTATCAAAATTAATCGAAAGACCAACTCTTTTGATTTATGCAATGTGAAATTACAGTACCCTGATTATCTTCATCATCTTCCTTGTTGGTTCATTGTGCAAGTAAATTCATTTTGTTCAAGTCCTTTGGTTCCCACCATATATATCTTGGTAGTTTGATTTTTCCCAACAAAGGTCAGTTGGATCCCCAGATAACATCATTTGTCTTTCAGTCGACCTCATCCTGACTGTTGTTCAAATATTTTTGGTTGCCAAATATTCTGGGGTTATGCTTAAATAATGCACATAGGATAAATTTGTGGGATTGTAAAGTCAAAGAACACCTTAACTTTCTTCAACTAAAGAGTAAAGATGGGTAAATTCATTTCTGGTGCATTGTTAGAGTTTTCTTGGCTACAGTGCACAATACCATATGCTGTGACTATGAGTGTGAATGTTGTAAATACAGCAGTAAAATGAGATTTGTTCATTCTGCTAATACGATCAATGATCCATTGCTATGTCAAAGTACTGCTCTTCAGGAAATAAGATTTACAAATTGAAATTCCTTATGTCATTAACTTTTGAATAATTCAATTCTACCAGATCTCAGATTCTATAGCCCCCTTGATGTTAAATTTTGTGTTGTTCCTTGTGTAGGTGAGCTTATATCCATTAGCAGAAGAAGATCAGATTCTATAGTCTTTAGTGCGACCAAGAGATGGTCATATTGCGTTTTTTTTCTGTTTTGTTTTAAGCTTGGCTTTTAGAAAATTGTATTAGTGGCTTTTTAACATTTTGTGAACAGGGCAATAAGGATTTGTTGTATTTTTTCATCAGAAGTTTCTTATGGTCACGGCTTTGTGGAGTTGAAAATGCAGCGTAAGTTGAGGTATTGGGCACCAGAAAACAACAGCGAAACCCGCATTGACACTTTTCAAAGCAGCAAGTGAGCTCAACCCCAGTAGCTTGCTACAAAATGCATATGATTATATGTTTTGATACCTCAGGTTATCCATCAACTTGTAAATCAACTACATGAATTGTCTTGGCAGAACCCGAAAGAAAGCATAGGGAAAACGTAACCAATGAAGACATAAACTGCACATTTCACAGAAACAAACCATTTATTTCACCGAAACCCGCATTGACACAAACCATAAACAGAGCTCCAGACATGCTGCAGGTGTTACACATTACACAAGTACACAACATCCTCTAATTGCTTTCACAACAACAATATTTCATAATTCAGTATAATGTATTGAAGATCGAGTACACGGGTTAAAGCATCTTCGTACGATTATCAATGTCTTCATCCTCGAACTCAACGTAGTCATCAAGAGCTCCATCATCCTCTTCATCGAGTGAAGCAATACCCTCATTGAGCTGAATGTTTTCATGAAGCTCACCATAGGCCTTCTTACTATTATATCTTATCAATGTCTTCATCTTCAAACTTAGCATAGTCATCGGGAGCTCCATCATCCTCTTCATCGAGTGAAGCAATACCCTCATTGAGCCAAATGTTTTCAGGAAGTTCACCATAGGCCTTCAACAGTCTTGCTTCGTCGGGCATGTACTTCATGATTACATCAGCTTTGTCATCTTGGGAGAGAAAAAAAAGACGATAAGAACTCAAATGGATCAACATCAATGTTATTCAATACGTTCCAGTTGCTAGTTAGATAGGGATGATCTTGATGTTAAGGTTGATCATCCTTCACAAGTTCACTAACTATATAATAGATCAATTCAATTCCACAAAATTTAAAAGCAGTAGGAAAATGGTTTGCCTCATTATCCACGCTGCTGCCACCAAACGATAATGAAACTAAGCCAGATTTATAAGATACATAACTATACATGAATGAAGTATTAACCTTTTTGTAGCCACACTACAAAAAGTTACAAAATGAAAAGGGTAAAATAGTAAAATTATAATATGAGTTCGTGAAAGTCGAATACATGTCATACATCACAATAAAGTGTTACAAAGTTACAAAATGAAAAGGGTAAAATAGTAAAATTACACACACCTCCACACCCACACACATAAGTTTCAAGGTTTTATGCGGGTGTGCGGGGCGGGTTATGGGTGAAAAATCTTCACCCATAATCCATCCATTACCCACTTCACCCGCACCTACTCTATCCGTCACCCACATTTTTGCGAGTTTTCACTCGCAAAATTTATGCGGGTGAAGCGAGTGGAGTGGGTACCCGCGGTTATTTCCAGCCCTACTAGTGAGTTGTATGTAATTTCCAATGGTATTAAGGTTGGAATTTCCAATACTTCTGACTATTGGGATTAAGTCTCCAACACTATTGACTGTTGGAAATAAGTTTTCAACACTTTTCATAGTTGAAAGTAAGTTTTCATTACTTTTAAGTTGGAAAATTTTTCAATATAGAGAGGGCCACATCGACACCGTATGTCAGTGTCGGCAAAGGCATCACACCAAATTTTGGCGGCGACAAAGGTATTATTGTCACCAAATGTCGGTGGCCGAAGAGCTAGAAGTGACTTTTTTATTTTAAAGAGATAGAAGTGACTTGCTTGTACACGAAGGTGACTTGCCGACTTGGGATGCCTTGCTAGAGCTTTGCCGACACTGGATGTCAATGACAGTTCGAGCTTTACTCTCATTTATCTCCAGAGTCGGTATATTCACTGTGCAATTGCCGAAAAAATGGTCGTCCCTATAGCAACTCTAATCTATTCAGAAGAGACAATCATTTGGAAAAATCTTCCAAACACCTTAATCAATGAACAAGAGACTGTCAATAGTGTTCTAAATATCGGATATATCAGCCGATATATCGAAAATATTTAAAATCCATTACAATATCGGCATATCGGATCAAATTTATCGATCAATGTTATATATTGAGTCAGCGCTGATATATCAGGTCAATATCATGTTGACTGATACAGTGTTTAGTTGAAACGACGTCGTTTTTATTTTTTTGAAAAAATGAAAAAAATAAGGAAAAATAGCCTCCGAGATTTCGTCCGACTGCCTCTTTTTCAACTTTTCCAGTCAATTGAAAGGGGGATTTTGTCTAACCACCTTTGTGCTCACCACATCTCATTCTCTGCTTCATTCACGAGCCTACTCTAACATCTTGATTTTAGTAGAGAGCTCGAATAAGAACCAGTTGTAGGCAGGTTAAATTTAACAATGCATTAATACTAGTTTTAGGGATTAAAGAGTGTAAAAAAAGTAAAAAATTACAAAAATAGTTTAGTTTTGTTGGTAAGGAGAGATATTTATTACCTTAATGTCATTGGTTCAAACCCCTTTTAGCCTCACTTTTTTTATAATTTTTATTTCTCTTAGTTTTCTTCTATTAAAAATGTCTAATTAGATAACAAATTTAAAATTTTCTCCAATATATTGAAATAGAAATATTCTTTTCTATATATAAATATAAAAAAATCTCATAATAGAAAAGAAGAAGAGCGGTGACGTATATGGGTCGATTTTGGATTGGAAAATTTAGTGTTCTTAGTTCTTGGTTGGATCTATCCAAATCAAGATAGGAATTCAGTGGTGGGTAACAATTATTAGAACCCAAGCTTGAATCAATCCAAGTGATAAACGTGCTATGGTTCTGATGTTGGTCGTGTGCATGCAACAATTGTGGCATTCACCCCCGTTGACGAGATGATCTCGAGAGAGGCTGACTACTAGCACACTGGTGAAAGATTGTGGACAAATTAAAATAGGGGGCGCTCGCAACAATGGAGGGTAGGGTGACAAGGTGTTGGAGTTGCAAAACTGTAACAATGTAGGTGAGGTTTAAAGCTCAAGGCTTTTTGCCCAAACATCAAGGAAATAGATGCAATCCTATATTCCTAGGGTTACAAAGCAAAATATGAACAAATCTCATACCATACATAATGGTTTTGCTTAAAATATACACATTTGCATAAGATGTGTAAAAATACACATTACTTTTTAGGAATTTGTTCCATTGGTAAAATGTGCATTTTTACACATTATTCAAATACAATTTATTTAAAATAAAAAGGAAAATAAAATCATAAAAAAATAAACCAATGAAATTATCTTGCTTTTTGTAAAAGTTTATGCACATGGGGAAGATGGCGTGCTCAAATTTGCATATCATATGCTCAAATGTGTAAATTTGCACACACCTAAAGGATTGTGCTATATACACCCGGGACAGGTGCTATATGCACTCCTTAGTACGGATCATAGATCTATCCGTTGCAAGTTTTTAAAAAATATACAGACGGATCTAGGATCCGTCCGTTATAAAAAAAATTATATAGGACGGCATCAACTTTTTCCCTTAAAAATAAAAAGAGAGAGAGAGAGAGAGAGCAAGGGCGGATACTAGATCCACCCTTGGTAGTTTTAAAGGAAAAAAAAACAAGTACAGACGTACAGTAGCTTTCCCCCCTTTTTTGCCTTTTTAATTCCTATGTATTTTTTTTTATTTTTTTATAACAGACGAATACTAGATTCATCCGTATATTTTCTTAAAACTTATAACGGGCGTATTTTTTTCATAACAGACAAATACTAGATCCGTCCTATGGGTGCATATAGCCACCTCGCACCCAAAATAATCAGGGCATGTTTATCGGTTGCTTTTAGGAGGGATACTAGGAGTTTTTAATAATAAAAAATGAGTTGGGGTTCAAGTATCCGGGCATAGCGATACTACCTCTAGTATCGTCCCAAGTATCCCTACATTTATTGCCCTGTCAGTCACTATTTATTTTCGGAAAATTTGGGTTAAAACGACGCCGTTTACACATATTAGGGTGCAAAAACTCAGTGTTTCACTGTAGATGCGTCAGAGAGGCTGCAGCCCATGGGGTACACGTGTGGAGCAGCTAGTAGAAGGAGGAGTGAATGGCTAAGATGGGATATCTTCAACGTTTGAGATTTAATCTGCCGATTGGTTATTTATATTTAGAAAATTCAATTTTTTACAATGAAAATGCAAAAATTAAAAAAATTACCACTACACTATATTCATTTTTCTCTACATTTAGACATCAATTTCGAATATGTTTGACAATATTTTTCATAAAATTATTTTTCTTTGAATACAATTATGTATAATAATACCAAAAAATATTTTAAATTATCTTTCATTACTTCTATAATAACTAACATTTGAAGAATTTATTGTCAATTTATGAATAATATTTTTATAATGAAAAATGAATATAATAAGTTAATCTAGAATTGATAAGTATTGGACTATATATAGTTAGTCTTATTTAGTTTATAATAAATAACATTAATTCAATAATATTATTTGAATAATAAAAAATGAATATAATAATATAATTGAGAAGGAAAATAATTGTTGAAGAGGAGTATATTTGTAAATTGAATTGGTAGTAAAAAATAAGTTTTGGGATGGTAGAGATGCTATTGATAAAATGGAAAAAGTAAGATTGGGATGCTAGGATGATGTGGCGGAAAAGAATAATAAAATATTAGTATTTCTAGTATCCCTAGCATCCCTTGATAAACATGGTCTCAATGGAACTAAAAAATGTCTAAAAATACACATTTGTACATTTGCACACCAAATTTGCGTCCAGAAGCGGCCAGAACAGTTGGGAGGGGCGGCAGGCTGGCGGGAGGCACCGAGAGCTAGGAAGAAGCCGCTGTCGGCAAGCGTCTTGCTGTTGCCGGAGAGAGTTCCTGGCTAGACGGTGTGGGAGTAGTGGTTGAAGAGCGTGAAGAGTGTAGCGGATGCTATTTTAATTGCAACACTACCTGCAATGCAATGCAATCAAATCAAATTGTTTTCATGTCAACAAAATGAAATAAATGTGTTCTGAATTCCTAATCAATCGATAATTAAATTGAAAACTTATGTCGATCATGATAGATTGGATACATGAGAGTTAGACCTGAGCATGGGCCGGGCCGGGCGGGCTTGGGTCAGGCCTCCGACATTTTAGCGGCCCATTGTACCGGGTCGGGCTTGGGCCATGCCCGGTTTTTGGGCCTACTACCTTGTCCAAGCCCGCCCATGTTGGCGGGCCGGGCCGCCCACCGGGCCTAGCGGGCTTTTTTTCTAAGAAAGGATTCGAAATGGGGAATCCTACCCGATAACATTTGGTTATGTAACTAAATTTTCCTTTTAAATAATATCCAAGAAGCAAAGTCAATTAAAGACATTACACGTATAAATCTATACTTTTTTTTATATTTTATGGATTTTCTTTGTATATATATATATACCACAATATCAATTCTTTGTTCAATCAAGAAATAATTCAAAAGACTACACAATCAATATACATACACACTATACATACAACATTGTATATTTGTATCATATATATACATTGTACGAGTAATATATATAGTTTGGATTATGATAAAAAAAATATCATTATATATGTATAATATTATAATATTAATATATACCGGGTCGGGCCTACCGGCCCGCTTGGGCCTCATACTTGGACCAAGCCCAGCCCGGTGGGCCTACCGGGCCGGGCCTGTCGGCCCGCTTGGGCCGATTGTGCTACCCAAGCCCGTCTTTTTTCCCGGGCGGGTAGGGTGGGCCGGGCGGGTTAGCCCAAGTCTGCTCAGGTCTAATGAGAGTATAGTGGGAAGAGAGATAAGTTGATCCCCATTGAAGAGGAGGAAAGAAACAATTGATTCTAATTCATATAATGGAGTGTCAATTTCAGTTATATATATATATATATATATATATATATATATATATATATATATATATATATATTGATTAGGTAAAAATTCGAGACCAGATATAACTGGACCTCGAAGGCCGACAAGTCGGCAGACGGAGAACCGTTTAAAAACAAACCAAAAATACAAAGATTGTACAACATACAAGAAAAAGCGCTCTACAAAGCGAAACTAAACACAACTAATCCGAACCAAACGAGGACGCAGACGAAAGACGAAGCCAAGCACTAGCCAAGAGCAGCACCGTAGGCCAGCGGCACATCAGGAGACACCTGTGGGCAGTGAAGACGAACCTCCAAGGAAGCATTCTTCCGGAGAAAGGAGACGCCTCGATACACACTACCACGACACTAACCTATCCCGACTCCAACTGCCAGAACCCCATCAAACGGAAGAGAAAATCCAGTCATGCCAAACGAAGAGCCACACGACGCCTGACCCGAAACGCAGCAGAAACCCAAACGGGATTTACGCAAACCCCATAGGGAATTATTTATTCAACCTTTAACTTTATATATATATATAGAGAGAGAGAGAGTATGGATCAATTGTTCACAAGACTTAGGGTGTACCTTGTACACAAATCCAAACCATTAATTGAGATATGATGGGGCTGAGATAAATTGAGTTTTTTTTTACCTATTTCTTAATTAAAAAATGTGGGCCCCATGCCTAATTAACACCCAAACTCAAATAAAATCGCGTGTTTGCACTCCCTTATTGCCCTAAACACATCTCACTGATCACCATCATTCTCGCCGTCTCCCTCCCACTCATTCGTTCTAGGCTCGATCAGACGCGACGGAGGAAGAGAGTGGCCTTGGCGTCATCGGAATCGGAGGGCCGGGATCTGAGGCGAGGAAAGGTGTGGCCAGGCGGAGGCGATTCGGCGGTAAGGATCCAAAGAGAGCCCGGGAAAAAAAAGGTGATGGGGGGAGTTGATGATCGGCGGCGATGGAGGGTCTTCAAATGGTTCCCAAGTCAAGGCCGATGAGATGGCTGCCCTGGAGAGGGGATTCGTGGGCAATCAACGACGACGAAGGCTGGCGGAAGCAAGGTCGACGACACCGGCAGAATCGAATCCATATGAAAAGGTCGATGACGATTTTGGGCTATATATTGGCGGCGACAAAGGGCATTGTTGATAGCTATCAGAGGCGGCGATTCAGGAGGCCGTCGACTAGAATGGTGGGTGGATGTGGCGGTGCTGGCGGTTCGGTTGTAAGGGGTGAGTAATCAAAGCCGGCAACTCATCACCTAAATACTATACAAATTTGAATTGAATATAATTGGATTGTGGGGTGGGGTGGGGTGGGGTGGGGTGGTTTGTGTATGTGTTAGGGGTCGGCGAAATCGGGTGGGTGGGTAGGGTTTTCGATATGCATAATTTTGATTCATTTTCTTTCAATTATTCAGACGAATGTGTCAAATTTTGGTTACCAGTGGTAATGAGTTGGTAAATTATTCGCTGAAATCTGATTTATTATTCATCAGAATATGGACTCTTCGGTTTGGCAACAACATAAAACAAAACATTATTCAGTAAAATGTGAGACATTTTTCGGTGAAATATGAAGCATTATTCTTATAAATTGTAAGTATTGTTTGGAGATTTGAGGTTTCTTTTATCTGAAATTATTTTCGACCAAAAAAAAACTAATCATTATTCGGTAACATGTGACAAATTATTCAGTGGAATTGATAAATTTTGATCTGAATTTGATAGAAAAAGATAACATAACATTATTCGTTAGGATGTAAAACATTATTCGGTGGAATTGTCAAATTTTTAAACAAACGAATTTAGATGAGTCCCGCCAATAAATCACCCATAATAATTTATTTTTCACAAAATCATTAATATTCTCTATATTTTTAAGAAAATCAGCTTTTTTTAAAGGATTTGTGTCTAGGGAGAGTGATGAGGACAACTTCGAGATCTGAAAGCGAGAACAACTTCTTTTGCAACTTCACGAATCCTCATCTCAATTTAGTGGAGTTTTGGATGCGATATGAAGGTGCAGTTGAGATACAGAGGCATCGGCAATCCTTATCAGACCATAAATCTCTCTCTTCAGTGCCTTAGTTAAAGACAAACAGAGGTTTAGAGAGACATGCAGGTACATACTTTTCACATAGTTTACTTATTATATTTGTGACCTTTTATGCATAGAAATCTAATGACAAGCCCTTCATACAGGTACAATTTATACTTGTGCCAACTATGGCATATTTCAAAAACAATTATGGTGTGCTTACATGGATTACGAAGCTTATGACAGAAAAGAGCTGGAGAAAGGGGGGTTAGTGATCACCATCACAAATTCTAGTCAAAAGGATGCTAAGCGAAGGACAATTCAGTACAATCCTTTAACCCATGTAGCTCAATGTTCATGTAAGATGTTCGAAGGTGAAGGAATTCCTTGTCGTCATATATTGTGTCTTTTAAAAGGATTAGATGAGCTTCCAAGGTTTTATGTTGTCAATAGGTGGACAAAATTGGCATCAAGCAAGCCAATATATGATCTAGAGGGAAATGTGCTAGAAGGTTGTTCCCAAATGGGGAGTGAAGAGCTATAAATTCAGAAGAATTGGATGAGTTTTTTGAGTTGTATGCAACGTGCATGAAGGGATATAACAAGACAATCAATTGTGTCGAAGGCGATAAAAGATGCTATGAAGGAATTGGGAGACCCGAATGAGCACCATGGCAATATAAGCGGAAGCAAGATACACGAGTTAGAGTCATTCATCGGTTCGAGTGCTCCAAGTGTAGTTGATTTTTTTCCACCTAATGAAGTACATACAAAAGGAAGTGGTAAAAGAATCAAAGGAGGAAAGGAATTGGCAATGGAGATGCAAAAAAAGCGCAAAAGGCTTTGTAGAACATGTGGAGAAGGAAACCATAATAGTCGCACTTGTTCAAAGAAGTGATTGGAAACTGCCCTTTTCCTTGTTTTTTCATTCGACTGTTTTTATGTGTCTTGTGATACTTTGTTGTCAGATTGTTGTTCAGGACAACTGTGTTCAGATTGTTGTTTTTTTCAAATTGCTTCTAACATTGTTGTTGTTAGCTCTTAATTGAGTTATTGTTGTCCCTATTGTCAGCTCTTAGAGAAAGTCTATATGGAATTCGAACATTGTTGTTGTTAGCTCTCAAATTGCTTCTAACATTGTTGTTGTTAACTCTTAAAGAAAGTCTATATGGGATTCGAACCCACATCATTCGTATAATAACACAATGCTCTTCCATTGAGCTAATAGACTTTAAAAACATTCATGTTAGATTCCTTTGCTGTCAGAATTGTTGCACTTTGCTGTCATAAATTGTTTGATCCCTTTGCTGTAAGAATTGTTGCCCTTTGTTGTCATAAATTGTTAGATCCCTTTGCTTCAGAATTGTTGCCCAGTTTAGTGAAACAGAACAAGTAGGGAATCTCAACCTTACACTCCTCAATGAAACAAAACAAATTCAATTCTCAATTTCACTTCTCAGTAGCTTCAAACAGAGCCAAAACTTTTTTAGCAGTCAGTCTATTTGGTAGCCAGTTAGTTTCACACCTAAAGTCTATATGATGCAAAAGAAATAGACAACAACTAATTACCAAAGGAAGCTGCTAATCAGTCATCAAAATCCAAACCTGACAAAAGCCTAACTACAAGCGACCCAAAATTGACAAGCAGAAACACAAGCAGGAACAAAATTGACAGACATTCAAATCTCAGCCTCTCCAAATCAAATTCAGAATCAAAATCTCAGTCTAGTCATACTCTCAATTAAGCAATGAAAACAAAACCATAAGCGGAAACAAAATTGACAACATTAAAATCAAAATCAAAATCCCCGAACCTGACAATTAGGGAAGAGGCGGAGAGTGAAATCAAGGAGAAATCATGGACGAGGCACCAACGAAATCAAGGGGAAATCGGAGGGGAAGAGTTGGAGGCACACTTTGACTGAGAGACTGAGAGTCTGAGACAAGGGAGGGGTTAAGGGTTTACCGTCTGAGACAAGGGAGAGTAAGACAGGCGACGGCGACGAAAGGGAGAGGAACAGAGGCGGCGACGGAAGGGAGAGGAAGAGAGGTGGCGGCGACCAGCACGTGAGGGGCGGCGTCGGCGACCAGGAAGTGAGGATGGGCGGCGTGTGCGATTGTTAAAGAAGGAGAGGTGAGTCTAACGTCTGAACGTGAATTTCTCTGATAGATTAGGAGAAGCAAGGGTTTGATAATTCCTTTTTATTGGTTAACAAAAAAAAGCTTAAATTTCACTTAAATTACAAAATTGCCACCGCTTCCTAATGACCATTGATCAAGAAACGAAGGGCTGAGATTAAAAATTTTCATTGTAAGGGAGTTTCTATGGGAAGGGTTGTTTCTACTTGAATCTCCCCTATATATATATATGGGGCAGCTTTGGGCCCAAGTCTTTTTTCTTTGGCCCAAAGAACAAAAATCGGGCCCAAGGAAATTCGGAGGCAAAGGACGCGTTCATAGTTGAACCAACACCACGCGAAGATGGGCAGGCCGCGCTTCTGGTGGCCACCACAACAGAAAGGTGGGAAAGTGCCAACACTAGCAATAAAAGATTATATAATATAATTATTTGTAAATTTTTTATTTGTTTCCTCATCATCATCCCCGCGCAAAAGGGACAAGGAAGAGGACTCCCGCACCGCAGTAGCCGGGGAACCGCCAGCCAAAGGAGCCGCCAACATCGGCGATGAACTGAGGGGAGCCGACGACGGAGGGAAAAAGGTCGGACTGCAAGAGGGAAACTCTGAGGAGGACAACCGACCCACCACGAGCGGAGCAGCCCAGGCACAGCGACAATCCCAACGGAAGCCCCAATCGACGACGAATTTGACGGATGAGAATAAATGAATTGGGGCAAAGGCAAAGGGACAAAACCCAAACACCGAAAAGCCGCAATTGGTGACTGAGCTAGGGGATAGAAGAGGAGAGCAGGCACCAAACAGGCCGAGGACCACCGATAGAGCCGAGGCGACCCCAGATCGGAGGTGAAACGACTGGAGGAGACCCATGGTGGTTGGTGGGGAGCCGAAGGCGACCAGGTTTCGAGACACCCGGAGAGGGTGAGTTGGGGCTCCCGAAGGAGGGTTAAGTCTCCCGGAGGAGGTTTTTTAAGGTTTCCGACCGCCCGCAGTGTGGTGGTTTGAGCCGGTAGGAAAACTCCCACGGTGTTTTGTCAAAACTCAAAAGAGAGTTTTTTCTCATAGAAGCGTCCGTAGTTGTATATATATATATAGAGAGAGAGAGAGAGAGAGAAAATCATATGTACTCACCCCTTAACATGTATCATATACACAAATCTGGGGCGTTGATTAGGATAAAATGGAGGGTTGTGATTATTCCTAGATAATTCATTATTTTAATTAAAAAATCATAAAATGATCTTCCTTCTCTTATTTATGTGCGTGTAATCAACCCTCCATTTCTTTCTTCATTGAAACCCTCGACCATAGCCATAACCTCCACATAAAACACTCAACCCTAAAGGAGAGATCGAAGGCGGGTGATTTCCGACAACTTGGCAGAGAAGTGGGCGACGTTGCGGGCGACATCCACGATTTAAAGGAGAGATCGGAGGGGGCGGTGATTTGAAGTAGAGATCGATTGCAGCAGACAACGATGACATCACGTCGAACCTTTAGTCATGGCGGATTTGCAGAGGATTTGCAGTGGGGAGTGGTGAGGGCGATTTCCTGGTGGCGGATGTTGATTTGTTTCTGTAGCAACTTCCGACCCTTCGTTCTCTCTCGTTTCTCCATAGAAATTCAAATTCTTTACATCAAATCGTAGATCTTAAGTCTAATTTCCATTGCCTTTAATTTCATTCAATTCTGCTATGGCATTAGAAAATTATGGATGTTGAAGTAAAACAACATTTTAGACTCTATAAAAACTGCCATTGTGCCCAACGATTTATTTCTGCAGCAACTTCCGACCCTCCGTTCTCTCTCGTTCTCCACGGAATTTCAAATTCTTTATATCAAATCATAGATCTGTAAGTCTACTTTCCATTGCCTTTAATTTCATTCAATTCCGATCTAGCATTAGGAAATGATGGATGTTGAAGTACAACTGCGTTTCAGACTTTATAAAAACTGCCATTGTGCCTAGCGATTTGTTTCTGCAGCAACTTCTGACCCTCCGTTCTCTCTTGTTTCTCCACAAAATTTCAAATTCTTTATACCAAATCGTAGATCTGTAAGTCTACTTTCCATTGCCTTTAATTTCATTCAATTCTGATTTGGCATTAGGAAATTATGGATGTTGAAGTACAGCTGCGTTTTAGACTATAAAAACCGCCGACAGCCGTAGATATTGTAATTTAGGTTATGGGTGAATTTAAAGATGTCAAGTGCAATTTAGGTTTATTCGTTTGCATGTATAACTTTATTCGTACAGGGGGTTTTGTTTATGGGTGAATTTAAAGATGTCAGTGATATTGTAATTTAATTTTATTCGTTTGTGTGGATAATTTGGCCTATACATGATAACTTTATTTGTCTGTACTCTTATATTTTGAATTTATATGTAGTTCATTTCGTTTCATTTGGATTTCTTGTAATTTTTTGAATGGTTGATTTTGTGTGTTTTAATGGGATTTAAGAGGTATTCGGGGGAAAAGTCGAACTATTCATATGTATGGACCGATTTTGTGCTTCATGGATGATTTTTCTTTTTTACGTTGGCGGTGATATGAATGAAAAATGCATCGATACCATCGAATAATCATGCCCATCGAATAAACCAGCGATACCATTGAATAATTTTTAGTTATTTATTAAAACAACATAACAAGTAATTGAATAATATTGTAACACCATCGAATAATCAATCTATACAATCGAATAATCAAGTGATATCATCGAATAATCAAGCGATATCATCGAATAATTTTTAGTTCAAAGTTCAGGGCATTTTCAGGGTGCTAGCCGATTAGAATAAGCCATCGATACCATAGCATAATCTATCGATACCATTAAATAATTTGTCGATACGATCGAATAATCCATATATACCATCGAATAATTTAAAGAGAGTGCACCACACACGCCCCCAATTCAGCAAGTGGACAAGAAAAGATGTGGGTCCCATTGATTTTTAATTAAAAAAAGCTAAAATTGCCTATTAATCTCAGCCATCCATTTCATTCAATCAACGGCCCAGATTTGTTAACATGATACACGTTAAGGGCTGAGTACACAACCCCCCATATATATATTAAAAAATTTAGGTAAAAATTGGGTGAGTTTTTTTAATGTTTTTGAATTACATGAGAGAATGAAGGAGGTTGAATTTATTGAATTTATGTAATTAACTAAATCCAAGATTCATACATTTAATTAATGTAATTTCCCTTAATATATATATATATATATAATGAATAAGTTAATCAAAATGCATACATTGTGGTATTGATGAAAAATTGATCGATTCAATGTTGCTATCTTGATGTGCATTCACTTAAAAAGATGCATCTAATGTACATGTGTGTTTTTCTCTTTCAAAATCATATAAATTACAAGAATTGTTTGAGAAAAGAAATATGGCTCAACAAAATTCAACACATTTGCAATTTTGTTAAAAGTCACACAATGTGTATGGCAAGTTTATTTAGATCAAAGGGACATTAGTGGCAATGTACTCGTATGTCTAACATACACAGATGGCATGTCAATTATCATCTTACTAAGGTGATAAACATCTATTTTGCTTAGAGCATAGTTTGGGAACTCGAGACATATATACCTTTTCTCATACTAAGTTAAGAGGATATATATACAATACTAAACTTTCATTCATAGACTTTTAACCTAACTTTCCACAAGTTTTAACATAAAAGTCCTATATTGCTAATTTTTAACAAATTCATCACAATCACCCCGGCCAACAATTTTTAAGTAATCTTAATTATAATTCACCGGCAACAAGCTATTTTTTTTGAACCGGAAAGAATTTGGAAGATTGTCAAAGCAACCTAGCCAAGAGCATCCTGGCGGATGATACTACACAATACATGATCAGGAGGGGGAACAAAATAGGAGAAAGGAATCCCGAGATGAGATAAACGGTTCGCTGCCCGATTGCCATCCCTGAAGATGTGAGAGATCTCAAAATCTGTGAAGAGACGGAGAGAAAAAAGAGAGTCGGAGATGAGCATCTCGACCTCACCAGAGCATGAAACTCCAGACTTGAGGCTATTAATTATTTTTAGGTTGTCACCTTTGATACATATATTTTTGATGTTAAGGTCAATGGCTTTCGGAATGCCTTTCCACATATTGAAGCCTTCCGTACCAATAACAGAGGAGAACGTAGAGTAACCGGCTTCCGCGAACAGGATTGAACCATTTTTGTCGCGAAGGAGAAAGCCATACGATCCAATGTTAGAGTTGGAAACTGCTCGATCGAAATTAAGTTTGCACCAGTTGGGTTTAGACCATTTAGGTTGTCGACGAGATGTATTCCTTCGAGATTTTCTCAGATTTGGTTGGACCAGATCAAGATCATTGTCTATTTCTTTGGCTTTTTCCCAGTTAAATAATCGATCTTTGGTAAAGGAGACAATAATATTAGGGTTGGGATTAACGTTATGAAATATTGTTTTGTTTCGGAAGTACCAAGTACTCCACCAAGTCGTGGCTAGGGTGGAGAAGTCATGAATCCCAAGGGTCGATTTAATGTTTATCAAAATTTCATCTATAGTAGTCGAGGTGGTATATGTTGCATTGACTTTATTTGCAATAGTTGGCGATAGAAGTTGGATTGAGGCTTTTGTAACTGGGCATTGAAAGAGAAAGTGTTCGATGTCCTCGGAGTTCATACTGCATAGAGGGCAGTCAGTTGGTATACCAAGGCCGCGAGATGCAAGTTTGACAGATGTAGGGAGATCGCCTTTGAAGATACACCAAATGAAGTCCTTGATCTTAGGTGAGGTGTCTAATTTCCATATCCAATGGAAATTCGAAGTCATGTGGTTCTTCAAGTGATGGATCATTTCAATGGATGAAGAGGTGGAAAACCAACCATTTTTGCTCTAATTCCAGTATAATCAATCTTGGTGAATGTGTTTGGGTATTGGGATTTGGGTAATTGAGTTAATGATATTTGAATTTATGTGGTTACTAACAATGGTTTTGAGTTTCTCGATGTCCCAGGTTTTATCCGCCTTAATGAAAGAGTCGACCTTGAGATGAGGGTCAGCGTGTATAAGCTCAGAGGCCTTGGTCCATAAGGGGGCATGATCAAACCAAGAATCAAGCCAGAAGCTAATGGATTCTTCGTTTCCGATCCCCCAACACATACCCGATTTGAAGAGAGGAAGAAGTGAAATGAGTTTTATCCATTGCCAGGAAGAACTCCCCTTTTGAGTGTATTGAAGGATAGTTTTTCCTTTTAGGTATTTCTGCGTGATTAGGTTCACCCACGGGTTGCTTGGTTCATCTAGAATTTTCCAGAGAAGTTTTAGTTGTAAGGCTTTGTTCATATCCTCTGAGGAACGAAGACCGAGACCCCCATTTGATCGTGACTTGCAGACCTCAAACCAACTGATAAGAGGTCTGTGCTTAGTTCCTTTATTCCAGAGAAAATTTATGTTAATCTTATCAAGTTCCTTATGAATGGATGAAGGTAGCAAGAAGCATTGCATTATGTGAAGAGGTTTGACAACTAAGTTAGATTTGATTAGTGTGCATCTACCAGCTTGGGAGAGGTTGTTGGCAGTCCGTTTTGAAAGTTGGTTTCTGCTGGAGGTGATGATTTCTTTGAAGGTTGAGTTTGTGACTTTACTGGAAATGACCGGGCATCCAAGATACTTGCCTAAGTTGGTGGTAATTGGAATATTTAGTTCATTTTGTATGATAGTTTTGATGTGGCCCCCCAGATTTGAAGAAACTTGGAAAGCAGATTTGTGAAGGTTCATCCGTTATCCAGAGAAACAGCAAAAATTCCGAGCTACCTTATTGATTTGGTCACATACCATTTTAGTCGCAGAAGAGAAGATAATGATGTCGTCCGTGAAGGCTAGGAATGAGATCCTAGAGCAAGAGTGCGTGATTGAAATACCGAGATGACTTTTAGGTTGCATCGATTCGTGTTGTAGCCCACGTGCAAGTACTTCAGAGACTAGCAGGAACAAATATGGTGATAATGGATCGCCTTGGCGAAGACCTTTAGATCGGCAACAAGCTATGTAATATTGCATGTAATCAACATCCAAATATGGTGAATAGTGAATACAATTGAAATAATCATTGTAATATATATACCACTACATTGGTATGAATAATTACATGTAATTAATTAGTGCTTAGGGCATTAAAATTTTCCTCAATTAACGTACTAGCTGGAACCACTTTTCTTTGACCGTTTTGCCATGAACTAATTATATGAATTAATTAATGTACATATATAGCATGGAGAATTGCGTATTAAGCCCCTATTTGGTATCAATATGCTGATATAAGGGGATATAAGTATGAATATCTATAATCTCTATAATTAATAGTTATTAATTAAATGAAGTAGAGAAAATAGAAATAGTATGATGAATCGATTAATATCATTTAGAAAAAGTGATTTTTTTCAGAACAAATATAACTCAAAATAATACCAACTATCACATATGAACCAAAAATAATACGAACTAAAAAAGGTCTCAAAATAATACAAACTATCCACCTATAAACCAAAAATAATACAAACTTTAAAATCAACTAAAAATAATACAAACTGTGAACTTTTAACTCAAAATAATACAAACTTTTGAAGTTAGACTAGGAGAAGAATCAACACAAAACATTATTTACAAAAATATGAGTATATAGTCACAATTTGCACAAATGCCTCCCCTTTATTTTTAAATACACCAAAACCACTATTTATTTATTCAACTTTTCAAAAAAACCACGTTTTTTGAAATTAAATAAAATCATAGCCACTTCATCCATAATTATTAAAAAAAATAGAATCATAACCTAAAATTCATGTAATTTTGTGTAATTTCTAAAAATTGGGGTTGTATTATACAAAGTTGGACAATCAAATAGTGGGTTTGATGTAAAATATAAAAGGTGGATTTGTGCACAATATGAATAATTATAGATTTTTTTTAATTTTGATAAATAAAATTTTATTTTGAATCTTATCCTAATTTTAGTTCAAAAGTTTGTATTATTTTGAGTTAAAAGTTCATACTTTGTATTATTTTTAGGTGATTTTAAAGTTTGTATTATTTTTTTGTTTATAAGTGGATAGTTTGTATTATTTTGAGACTTTTTTAGTTCGTATTATTTTTAGTTCATATCTCATAGTTGGTATTACTTTCATCTTGCAACAACTTACCATTAGATGGAGATATACATTGAACATGATGATAAGGGGGTTACAAGTGTAGTGGGCACGGAGAAATTGTAAAATATAATGATGTGGATTTAGTGGGTTAGTGAAAAAGATCTTATGTTATGATGTGGATGTAGTGAGGTAGTGTAAAAACCGTAAAACAATGTGGATGATGCGGTAAAAAGAATGAAGCGGGGGATTATTAGTGGTCCACATGGAGAAGGGAAAATATAGTAGATGATATAGCGTGTCCCAAGTTTTGACACATGGATTCGAGTCCTCTAGTGAATCCACCTAGGATTGCTCTTCTGGTTTTATTATAGTATAGAATTATAAGTATAGACATAGAATATAGATGTCGATAATTGCACACCTAAACTACTCTTTTAATTATACCAACTTCTCACAATGTCTCTCTCTCGTACCGGTTTATAGAGTTGCACTCTCCATTTCTCCTCCCTCTCATGGCATCAAACCACCAACCACACCTCCATCAAATTTCCTTGCTTCTTTCTTTGACCTCTTCTTATACCTTCTCCAATTGCCACCTCGAGGTCTCCCACTCTAGTAGCCTCAATCGAAATTGGTGTAGGTAGAATAGAATCTCAATGACAGAGAGAGAGAGAGAGAGAAAACACACAATTCAAATGGAATCCAATACTCCAATGCGCTGACAAGCTTAGTCAAAGATCAATTTCAAAGCTCCATTGCTGAAGATAGCTTAATTTGATTAGAACCCGATTAAGTTTTTTGAAAAAAGAGTTTCTCCTACCACAATCTCTATGCGATTTTTTAGCAGTTGGTATTCCCATCAATCCCCTTCTTCGACTGTAATCATTGAGTAATCTATCCATCGACAATAGATCCAATAGTTCTCAATATCCCCATTCTTCCTCAATTAATTATTCAAATGAAGTTGTGTTTGGTGACAATGGCTGGTTTTGTGGATTCATTTGATAACAATTGTGTTTGGTGACAATATTTGCTAACAGTTCTTGTGATCACTACCATTTTTATTTGGTGATAATTTATTTATACATGTTATGCTAACAATACTTGAGTGGTGATACTATTTGATAATAATAGTCGGTGAAAATATTTTGATGACAATATTTGGTGACAGTCACTAGGATCAATTCAATGACAATTTTTGGTAACAATCATTGGAATTATTTTAATGATAATTTTTGGTGACATTGTTCTATAATTGGTGATAAATGTTCGGTGACAATTTAGACAATGTTATATCAACAACTATAATATAGAAGGGATCACATCTTGGTTGACTGATCTAAAACATTGTCACCAAAGCTTCATTTATCGTCATTGATGACAATGCCCAAGTGATATTTTGATGAGGTTGAAAATCACCCGATCAAAACATTATCACCAAAGCTTAGGTTGAACAACTATAATTGGTGATAATGTTTGATGACAATGTGATCAGGTTGTAATGACAATCAGGTGATGTGATGACCTGAGCTAGTTGAGGTGATCACATGATTCACATCACATGGTTTGGGTGTGGAGACTTCCCTGTCATGTACCTGGGGATACCACTTCACTTAAGACGTGTAAATGTAGGAACCTATAGCTGAGTATGGAGTACTGGTGCCCGGTGGACAAAGTAAGACGCCATATCTTTAATTGGGGAACAAAGCGAATCTCCTATGCTGGTCGTATGCAACTAGTAAAGGCGGTCTTTGGTGGTATTTTCTCTTTTTGGGGACATGTTGTGCTTTTGCCAAAGGCTCTGATTAAAAAGCTTAATTGCCTATGCAAAAGTTTCCTTTGGCATGGCAAGGATGCTATGAAACGTAGTGTTGTGGCTTGGTCAAAAGTTAGTAGACTGATGAGTGAGGGTGGACTAGGAATCAAGGAGTTTGAGGCCAGACATGGAATAAGAGCATCTTTTCTTAGCTCGTGATGAACCTTGATTCACAAAAACCTTGCATTTGTAATCGTTCGGTACAAGCCACACACCTATGAGAGGATGGAATGTAGGAAACAATAGCCCATATGTATGATCCTTGACTATGGAAGGGGGTAATGCGGGTAAGAGACGACATCCTACGCATACGCACACAGGTGGAGGCTCCCTACTCTGTTGATTCACCCGCTGTGCAGATCACATGCTCTGAGCTATATGAAGTCTTGAGGCCTATAAGAGCTATAGTGGATTGGGGGGAGCTATAGTGGATTGAGGGGAGCTCATATGGAAGGGAACCTAATGTAGGAGGTGGGGATTTATTGTTTGGGTTGTAGTGAGGGGTAGACTACAATCTGGACGAAGGACTAAGTATTGGAAATGAGAGGATACAACTCTCTGCCTCCTATGTAAGCTTGTTGAGGAGTCGGAGAAGCACATCTAGTTTGAGTGCCATGTTATATAGCAGACGCAGAGGATGGTATGGACATGGGTTGGACTTCCATTGAGACAAGGAGGGATTGAAGAATGGCTTCAATGGTTTGCAAGTGAATCAGTCACCGTAATTAAAAAAAAAAAGCGATCTTCCAAGTAAAATTGAATGTTTTTATGACATTCATTTACTTTACTTGGTTGACTCGTAACAGAAACCTGTAAGTTTCGAATCTCCCTAAAATGTAAAGGCAAAACATTTAGGAAGAGGTAAATAAGTGTTTGATAGGTGATTGGAGGGTTGAGATTGAGTGTGTTAAAGTACATATTAGAAGTAGGCGTGGCCACGGGTCTGACCCGGCGGGTCGACGGGTTCGACCCGCCGGGTCAAGGGTCGGGGAGGGGTGACCCGAACCCTAACCCGGAAATTCCACGGGTTGGCGGGTTCGGGTCACCCGGCGGGTCAGCGGGTCGGACCCGGCGGGTACCCGGCGGGTTGACCCGACGAATATGGCCCGGGTTGGACAGGTATTGGACGCATATCGGCATATATGTTTGAAAAATATCCTTTCGTGTTTGCCATTTAGGTATAAATTACAATATTACAACTTATAATTCTCAAGACTACAACTTCAACTATAAGTATACAAGACTACAATTCGTAACAATTTTACAATTTGTGTATGAATGAGTGTGGGGAAAAAAAAAGGGAAGAAGGGCTTGAATCGGTTTCCCGATTGCCTACGTATCCTCCCGGGGTTGAGGAATCAAAGCCCACGTAGTTCTTTTACCTGTGTATGTCTGAACCCCGGCCCGGTTACCTATTCTTCTAGTCTTGTTGATCGTCGGACCCTCCACCTCCTGAGCCATCTGTGACCGCGCCGTCAATGGAGCTCCCAACGGACTCCGTATCCACTCCGTCGTCATCCTCGGAATCAGTCCCCAAGCTGTTCTTCTGCATCCGCATATCCGCCTTCTTCCAATCTGCAAGGCAAACATGGGCTTCGAGGTTCTCGGGAAGCAACCTTGATCTCTTCTCCGATAGAATCTGACCTCCGCGACTGAAAAGCTGCTCGACGGCAACGGTGGAGCAAGGGGCCCCAAGTATTTGTCGGGCGATTACCTGCAACGTCGGGAATCGTTGTCTTTCGGGGCGGCTCCACCATTCTAGGACATCGAAATCTTCTTCCTCATCGCTGTGAAAATCAAAGTTAGTGGACAAATATTCGTCGAGCTCCGAGTGGGGGCTCGACGAAGATCTCGACCTCTTTGACCCAAAGATATCTCGGGCAAGTGCCTTAGTTCTAGCGGTGATGCTTGTTCGTGACCCGCTTGAACTGGAAGGCACGGGAGGACGACCGGAGGAGGGCGCTCTATCGCCCGTCGAATATTGAGTATATAATTCTTCTAATAATCCTCTAACTCTAGCAACTATAATTGGAACATTGCAATCGGGATCTTCCTCAATATCCAAAGTCGGAAAATAGTTTTCTAAAAACTTTTGAACCCCGTTTAATTTATATCTAGGGTCGAAACAACATGCTACGAGGAAAATGTCGGGTATAACCTTGTAATATGCCAACCATTTTCGCCGCATCTCCAAAACAGCGATTTTGATGGAAGGCACGGTAATCCCGTCTTGAAGGGCTATTGCTACGTTCATTGCAGTAAAACAGAAAAGGTTTGATGTAGGCATGTAAACGTGGCTGAAAGTTCGAGTTGCGTCGTAAAAAACTTTGAAAACCTCCACAACATCTCGGGCCTGAGTCCAAACCTCCGCAAAGATGTTTGACCCTTCGATGTTTTGTGTTGCAAAACCGGAAAGAAGTTCCTTATAAGCGATGGAATCGTAAATCATTTTGTAAGTCGAGTTCCACCGAGTGCAAACGTCCTTGGGGAACTGCTTTGGGCGCGTTTGGTGAGAGCGACAATAAGTGCTCCAACTTTTGCGAAGCTGTTTGCTTCGCCAAAGTGCCCGCAAAACAAATCGAATTGGTTCAACAACAGATTGTAAATATGTTAAACCATCTTGGACACATAAGTTTAAAATATGAGGGGCGCAACGGATGTGGAAAAACTTACCGCCTATCCCGGGCTGACAAAATTGGATTAATTCCGGAATAGATGCGGTGTTGGCAGAAGCGTTGTCAAAACCGATACTGAAAACTCTTTTAGTCAATCTATATTCTTGTAAAACGGTTAAAAGGACACATGCTATGTTTCGTGCCGTGTGTGCGTCGTCGAAAACTCGAAAAGCTAAAACACGTTTGTGCAATCGAAAACGTTGATCAACCCAATGACAAGTAACACCCATGTATGAGTGATGTTGCCAATGGTCGGTCCAAATGTCACTACAAATCGAAACTTCTAAATCATGGTTTTTTTGAAAATATTCGATTAATTCATTTTTACGGGCGGTATACCGTCTAAGTACTTTCCTCTTAACCGTGTTTCGACTAATACCTTGCCATGCAGGTTGAACATTTTGTGTAATAAAATCATTGAAACATAAACGTTATGAAAAACTATAAGCTAAACCCTCGGCAGCTATCATTTCCGCATAGTTATCATGACAACTACGATAATCATAAGACCATAAACCAGCGGGTTGAGAGGAAGAAGATGCGTACCCGGTTAGTTGAGTTTGTCCCTTGGCGAGGCCGAGCTTTTCGGGATGCTTCGACCGGATATGGCGACCGTAGTTCCCATATCCGCCTCCCTTCTTGTGCTTGTAGACCGTCCCGCAGAAGTTGCACTTGGCCGAGCAACTGTCTTCCTCCCAAGCCGGATCCCTAGGGCCCTTCGTGAACCAATACTTGAAAGTAGCGGCTCGAACTTCCGCCGTAGTAATAGGGTCGCCATCGGTCGGAGTTCCTTCGGCGGGGAACCCGGACTCTTGGGTCGGAATCGTCGGAGTTCCGGCTTGGGGGGTCCCCTCGGGCTCGGCCTCCTCCTCCTCCATAATCTCGTCGACGTGGTCGGCTAAAAGAGCATCATCTCGACGACGTCGGGATCCGCTCGCCGCCGAGACCGATGCACTTCGCCGAAGGCTTGGTGGTGTTGCCGCCGGGTTTGAGCCGCCTCCGCCTCCAACACTCGGGGTCGATGAAAATGGGACTCCACTAACACTCTTGCGACCCCGGGTAATTCGGTTGAAGACACCCGACATTTTGAATTTTAGAGATTTAGGAGATGTAAGAGAGAGATTAGGAAACCGGGACTACGAGAGACAAGATCGAGCGATTAGAGAGCGATTAGAGAGATGAAGATGAGATTAGAGGAGATGAGTGAGGTGTGGGTTGAAAATGGGAGGGAAAAGGGGTATTTATAGGGCCAATCCGCGGGATGGCCAACGGTCGACCCGCCGGGTCCAACGTTCGACCCGGCGGGTCCAACGTTCGACCCGGGTCGACCGTTGGAAAGTAGCCGTTGCCCTTTTTTTTTTTTTTGGGTTTTGTTTGGCTTCTTCTAATCCTTCTTAACTTGTAATTAAAGTTATATGTGAAGTTTTTAATTTATTTTATTGAGTTTTTAATTTTTTTGACATTTTAAATTTGATATCTAATGTTTAGGTAATTTTTACTAAGTTGTTAGGTAATTACTAAACAAATTATCTTATACAACACCAATTATAGAATCATTCAAACACAAGTTTATTGTAAACCGACATACGATTACAAGTTCACAAATCACAACTCACATTCACTGATTCACATCACATAAAAAGTTAAAAACTTAAAACATAAACTTATTACATAACTAAATAACTACACTACTCACTAAATCACTAATTAGGATTAGGACTTAGGAGTTAGGACTTAGGACTTAGGAATACTAGACTAGTTACCACCACTCGAGCCCGATGCGCCATCGTTCTTGATCTTTTCGGGGTGCTTCTTCGTGATATGAAGCTTCAAATTTCCATATCCAAGGTTATTTGTCACCTTGTACTTATGACCGCAATGACGACAAACGGCTTCGAACTTTCCACCGGCTTGCTCCACCTTCTCGTAATGATCACGGAACAACTCCACCCGAAGGTTATCACCGGATCTAGTTGCGTCGGACATGATTACGAGCTTATGAAATAAAATGGATAGGTGATTGATGGATTGGATGGGAATATGTGTGATTTGTGACATGAAGGATTCGTCTATTTATAGCCCCGAGCCTAATCTCCCACCAACTAGCCGTTACAACGGCTACATTTAAAAAAAAAATCAGCCTCCGGTGGGCCCCACCCGTCAACGGCTACTTTTTTCAAATATGTCGACCCGCGGGTCACCGGGTTACTAAACCCCGACCCTAACCCTAACCCGCTACCCGTCCCCACCCGCCTACCCGTCAACCCGGACACGCCGGGTCATTGACCCGCCGGGTCAATGACCCGTACGACCCGCCGGGTCACGGGTTGACCCGTGACCCGTGGCCACGCCTAATTAGAAGTGATGCATAAGAGTGACTAAACCTTTTTAGCCCTTTTGTAATGAGATATATGGTCGAACTTTATTTTTTACACATGATCATTCAATCCCAAAATCTATATTTACCTCTTCAACAAACATCTAATACATCTAGGGTGTGTTTGGCGCTAGATGGAGATTGTGTAGATTAAGGGGATTTCTGTAGATGTGAGGAGATGGAGATTATTTTGGTAGATTAATGAGATTGTGTGGATTGAGATTATTTATGACGAAAATCTCCGAAAGGTGTTTGGTGGGTATAAGATTGTGGTGTATTTCAAAGATTAAAAATTACCACTCTACCCCTAAAATTATTAACCCCCCTACCCTGCTCATGCCCCCCTCGTTACACCGTCTTCCTCCTTATTCCTCCTCCAACGCCGTCGGCTGCAGTCACCCCGACTTCACCTCGACGGAAGCGGCTTCTCCGAGCAAAATACAGGTTGATGAAATTGGGGGGTATTCAGACATACATAGGTGTTGAGCTGGCGAATGAAGCTGGAGAAGTTGTTGTGCTTGAATTTTTTGGGAGCAACTTGGCGGCGAAGCCGTGGGGGTGGGGGTCCCAAACCACGAAGTTGTTCGCGCCGCTGCACGAAACAATCGGGTCGGACTCCGGGTCCTCCACCATCTCCAACGTCTTCGTCAGGAACGGCGGTGGCCCGTTCTCGTGCAGCCCATCAATCGGCCTGGGTAGCTCTGATTCCGAATTTCAGTGTCAAATTTCCCATTCGATTTCTCTCTCGCTCTCTTTCGAATTCCCCATTCGACGACCCAGATCCAGAATTCCAATTCCACGATGATTCCACGAAGACCCGGATCCCGCACTCCCTCTCTGTGTCGAATTTCCCATTTGATTTCTCTCTCTCTCTCTCTCTCTCTCTTCCGAATTCCCCATTCAACAGTGGTTGTTAACCCACGACGACCCAGATCCGGCAATTTTCGGTTCACGGACTCACACCCACCCAGTACAAATCACCGGCGGTGCCAGTGCACCGACGTTAGGGAAGAAGAGGAAAGACGTCTGCCGGTGGGGCGATGTTCTTCACCACGAGGCGAAGGCTGCTGAAGGAGGACACAGTGTTCTTCATCGGATTTGCTGCAATAGCTTCAGGGGCAAGAAGATAATCTGCCCTCCACAATCTCCTCATAATCTACACAATCTTGGGGAGGCAAGATTCCAAAATCCATCAAAAATAATCTTTCATAATCTGCATAATCTCCATCTCCCTTCCTTTATGATCTACCGCCAAACACCATCACCTCGGATTATTTTTTCTCCCACAATCTCCTTAATCTACCAGAAGCTACCACAATCCGCTGCCGAACACGGCCCTAATGAGTAATGAATAATCTTGTTAGTTTTAGCACTAACCAAAATATTTCCATATTTTAATTAGTGCCAGCCTTGGAGAACAAGTATTGGTGGGGCCAGGATGAAGATTTTTATTTCCCAAATTTTTACAGGACATATAATTTGGGTGAACTCCCTGAAAACCTCTTTTCATTTTCTTCTTCTAAAATCTTCACTCCGATTCACGACTACCGCAACTCCCTCCTCTTCCCCCCACTTTCTCAGTTCTCACTCCTTTCTCTCCCTCTCTCCCCTCTTCGTTCTATGAATTGATTTGATTCGATCATTTCGCCGTGCTTGAGCGCACATCAATGGCGGAAGAACTCGCGAGGCTCGTCGAAGCCCTCACGGAAGACAAGGCCACGTCCGCCTCCTCTGCCGATCGTCTCTCCCAGCGGCTGCGCTCGGATTCAGTTAAGCTAGGGTTGGAGAAGTTCTATTCCATCCTCCGTACCGCCGTTGAGCCGATCGCCGATGATCATACCAAGGTAGGGTTTCAGCGATGGGACCAGTCGCAGATACAGTCCGTCTCTTCTATCGCCCTAGCGATTGTCTCTGCCACTCGATCTCTGTCAGGTCTGTGCAGAATCTCATACGGTGTTTTATGATTTGTTCTTCTTTTTAAGTTTTTTATTGATCGGTTAATCGTTTCTCGATTTATATTGGCCTCTTGCTGTTCTAATTGTATGATTGGGGGTTGGCAGTGGAGCTCGTGGATCCGATAGTAGTAGCGGTCTTGCGGAAGTCTATAGAGTTCGCCCTATGCTTCTTGGAGAAATCGGACCTTAATGGCGATGATTTGACACTTCAGGTGAGTTTGAGATTGAGAGTTAGCTTATGTCGTACTGCCTTTATGGTTCTGTTAGATTGTTTTTTTCCACGTTTTTCTATGCTGATTCCACCCTTTATCCTACAACTAATTAGAGTGGTCCTTCACCCCCTTTATGTCGACACAACCATAGATTAGATGCAGATGAAGACCGTTATATTTCTCAGGATTTCACTCCCTGTCACTATGTTTTAAGGTGTACAAGAAATTGACAGTGAGGTCAGACTTGGTATTGCCTCATTAATTGATGTTGCTCTATAGTTGCTGTCACAGAAAATTGAGTAGGCAGCATTGTCTGAGTCATGCATCTTTTTGCTGAAGATATTGCAAGATAATTTATGAAGATTAATACTAAAGAGATTCTTGGGGAATAAAATGCATCATACCAAAGGAAGACTACTTTGCTTTTGTAGTGTTAATTGTTGAATATTAGTCTTGCTAGATTCTTGGATTAATAGCTAGAATATAACTTTATAATTGTGTTATTTGATTGATTGAATATCAGATTGTGATTTTTTCAAGAAAGCAAAGTGGTTACACCAATATGTCTGTGAAGAAAATTCTCGAAAAAGTTGGCCAGTGTTTAAAATAGCTAGAGGCGACGAAAAGCAATGGGACTAGGCTAGTGCTCTAGTGCGCCTTAGAGGCATCACTTTTCCATAAATCATGTAAAAACACTTTAAACTTTTGTTACTTTCAAGTTTAATAGTATAAAATATGTTCATGATGAAATAAAACTGAATTGAAAACTTAATATTGTAATAAAACTAAGTCTAAAGCATCATAGATACTAAATGCAACTCGAGATTAAAGAAAAGCAAGACTTCAAGTGGATTGGGTGGACTTGTGGACGGTTAGGAAGTGGGTCAAATGAAATGATCATGGTCATGGTCATGTGCATCCTCCTTTCTTAATGTCAAGACAAGGAACGAAATTCCCATCATCTTCCTCGACAGACTTGTATCCTTCGTCGTCGTCGTCCTCTTCTTCTTGTGATTTGAGCTGCTGGGTCTGTGAGCTACTACTACTAGCTACACTTTGCCCTACCTTCCGACCTTTACCTGCCCGCAGATTAAATCTTTGTTCGTTCTCACCTAATCACTAGCAACCTGTCCCGAAGTAAGATCTTCATTCTCAACAACAAGCAACTCCTAGGACAGAGAATGGAGAGAAGCAGAATGGTAGGTGTGGGTGAAGAAGGGAGGAATCAGACGTGTAGGAGGAATAAAGGAGGGCTGAACAGATTTTTTTAAGAAAGGGAAAGGATAAACAATGAAATATAGAAAATAAAATCTTCGAAATTTGTTTAGATATATTTTCCAAAACTAAAAAGATATGAAAAGATCTTATGGTTAAAACAAATGTAAGGTTATTAATTTGCATAAATCAATGAAATCAGAATTTTACAGGAAAAAGCAGTGAAAGGCGCACTATAGCACACCTTGTGCCTCGAGCGCGGCCCCTGGACTGCCTTTTCACTCCATAGGTGCCTTGGTCAAGGCAGGCGTTGGTAGGCCCAGAGATTAACGCTATTTTAAACACTGACGTTGGCTATAGAGTGAATGAACCTTTAATTTTTGTTTTTATACTAGTTTGTTTTTAGTGTTGTGCAAATTGTGTTGAAGGTAATCAAGGATGCTGGACTATATGAGCTAGGTTATGATCAATAGTGCCTAGTTTTACAGATGTCATATTTTTCCCAGAATCTCCTTTTGGCTTGAGGGTTAGGTTTCCTTTTTAGGACGGAATTTAGCAATTTGTTTGAGAAAGGCTTATTTTTTATAATATTTTTTTTTTGTATTTCCTTAATGTCCAGCATGATTGAGTCAAAAGAGTTGAAAATTCTGGATTTGTTGTTGAAGGCATCAAACTTATTTGTTAGGTGCAAGCAGAAGGTGCTTACCTAAATATATTGATGGGATTATCATCCTTCTATTGCCGAAAATTTGACATAATCTGCAAAATTATCTATTTTAAAATTTATCCATTGACTTTCATATGAATCTTTCACATGTTAACATGTAGTTTCTTACAACAGAGCTTGTTTTGGAAGACCCTAAGAAATTATTCTTGTAAGAGCTCACTCTGTAATAACCTAAGAAAGTATTTTAATGTCTTACTTTGATAGGACTTTCCTTAAGGTTACGTTTCTATATGATCATGTGATCTTATATATCAAGATATCATTCTCATTGAAACCTGTTTCTGGCTGTATTGTGAGAATGTTATTGAATCACTTCTATCTTGTTCTGTTTGATACTTTGATTCATCTTGTGGAAATTATGTATTTACTTCCCTTGTCCTATCTGATAAGCTCCTTTTTGAGAGACCTTATTCTTCAGTCAAAAGACAAAACCTTCTAATCTACAAAGAACTAAGCTTTGCTCTTAAAAAGTTGTTTTACTCGCTTGGTTATATTATAATTTACAAGACTTCCGTTTCAACATGCATAATTGTTGCACGTCTATATACTGTGCTTTATTATCTATATATATGCGAAGCTTATTTACATATATTTGTTTCAGACAGTAGAATTTTGCAATTGGTTAGCATATTAATCTTTGAGTTTGTGGTGTTCTTTTGTTTCGACTGTCAATTTCAGAATAATATGGTGCATGTAATTGAGGCAGCCGTACTTGGTGGATTGGATAATGAACCAAATGTATCCCATTCTAGTTCATTGGTGTCCCTTGCTAACTTCTTGCAGTCAGTTGCACTTAATCATGATCATCCCCAAATTGAGGAATACTCTGTATGCCTTTTCCATGGTATGTAAATACTGCCTACTCTCACTATCTTGAGACGTCTTTTGGTGCTTGTCTGATTGTTTCATAGTCCACACCATTAATCTTGTACTTCTTTTTCATGAAGGGGATTGCTGCTCAAGTAATTCACGCTCAGTTGATAGGCTTCTTATGATGTGGAGTTCTGATTGCTTAACTGATGCACCTACTCCAAATTCCGTAGGACCTGCTCTCAACCAGGATTTGGAGGGATTAGGCTCATTTTGTAGGCATTATGCAACTGTTCATTTGGGATGTAGATGCCGGCTTATTTTGTGTGGAAAAAGGCTTATTGCACTCTCTGAAACATTTGATGAGATGATTTCAGGGTCGAGTTTTAGTAGGAGATTATCCTTGTGTTCAAAAGTTCTGACATTGCTGAGAAATCTTACAAGAATTGTCCCTTATGCTGAGTTGGATGATGCATTACTGCAAAGTATTTCCTCTTTCGCAGAGATTGTGCCTGGATTATTCAGACCTGTGCTTGAATTTGTCAACGGCCAAGTTTCTGCTGAGGGTGGTTATGAGGGACTTGTTTTAACTGTCTTGGAGGAGTTTCTTAATCTTGTCCAATTGCTTCCTTGTGACGGTGGCATAGTGCAAAACATTTGGGCATGTATAATTGCTTCTATATTACGTAATTTGGATTCCATTAATTTGGAATACAACAAATCAGCAGTAAGCTTGAAGGTTCCCTTAGTTTACTTCCCTCGCTGTGTTTTATATTTTGTGAAACTCCTTGAGGATTTCAAGAAGCAGTTTTCTGTGCAGTGTTGGAAAAGTTTGGGCTCTATTCAGATATTGAGCAAAGTTGAGTTTCATGTCAGTGATGCCTCATCTGGTAGAACAGTCTCCTCAGGTTCTCTAACTGTTCCATTGTCTAGGAATTACACACAGGAGGAACTATTGAAAATTGTTTTTCCTCCTTCCATCAAGTGGCTAGACAATCTGATGAATCTCCTCTCTTTCCTTCATTCAGAGGGAGTGAAATTACGTCCTAAATTAGAGCGGTTATGCTCCTCTAGTGCAAAAGCTGCTTGTGTGTCCGAGTCAGAAAATGCGGTGTCACATGAAGATGAAGCTTTGTTTGGGGATCTTTTTTCTGAGGGTGGCAGGTCTGCTGCTTCTAATGATGGATATGAGCCACTTCCGATGGCAGCCACTTCAGTCTCTGCATCCTGTAACATTCCAAGTCAAGCAGCTACACAGTTGTTGAACTTTGTTAAAACATGCATACTATCTCCTGAATGGAGCTCTGCTCTTTATCAAGATGCCTGTAGTAATCTCAGTTCAAAACACATTGATCTTCTGCTGTATATACTTAATTGCCGGGGTTCCCATTTGGATGATGTGGACAGTGGAGCAGCTATCCATGAGCAGAAGGTTGAGCAAATAAATGAAATTTGTTTTCAGCTACTGTATAGCCTTGTTACAAGGCATGCATTTTCTGATGGATTGGAAGACTATCTTGTTCAGCAGATTCTGAAGGTTGAGAATGGAATATTTGTTTATAATGAGCAAACACTGGCATTGCTTGCACATGCAATTATTTGTAGGAGGGGTTCAGCTGGAGTCCGACTGAGGAGCAAAGTTTATAAGGAGTTTGTGCAATTCATTGTTGAGAAGGGGAATTCTGTTTCCTTAAATTGCAACACTGTCAAGGAATTTCTTTGGTCTCTTCCTTCTATGCTTCATATTGAGATTCTCCTTGTGGCGTTTCACTTATCTTCTCAAGATGAAAAGGCGACATTAGCAGACCTAGTATTTTCTTCCCTGAATGAATTAGATCTGCATTCTGCCACTTTGAGTGGCACTCAGCTATCCTGTTGGGCTATGTTAGTGTCACGGTTGGTTGTCATTCTTCGACATATGATGTTCTATTCATATGCTTGCCCAACATCGTTGCTGGTGGATTTCAAATCCAAATTAAGCAGATTGGAGCTTGTTGGATCCCTATCTCATAGCTATGTTAGCTCTTGTTCATGGGTATCACTAGCAGCTGAATGTGCCTCTGATTTGGGCATTAAAGACGAGATAATCAGCAGCTTGCTTGATCAGCTTATTGATTTTGCACCCCTACCTGTTTCAGTTGGGAGGGCAGATGCAACAAATCACTCTTTGTCTTTGAGCTGGAATGCCATGTGTACTACATTTTCACATATTTTAGGGTTGTGGAATGGTAAGAAGCCTGTGAATGTTGAAGACCTTATAATAGAAAGGTATATACTTCTGCTTTGCTGGGATATTCCAGGCAGGGGCTTGACATTGGGGCATATCCTACCTGGTTTTGCCCATGATCATTCTTTTGAGATGGCAGACATGGAGTTCTTTATTCACTTCAGTCACTTGTTTCTTGGCCATTATGCTGACATCAGTCAGCAGATTGATCTCTCTTCTTCAGGTCTTTCTTTGCTTCAACGCTTGCATGACTGGGTTTTGTTTGAGAATACCGAGGAGCTTGGATGGGACCTAATGAGGAATGGTCAATGGCTATCTCTTATCTTATCCCTGCTTCACGTTGGTTTCTCAAAATACTGTATCAAGAATGAATTGCTTGGAGTTGACTTGGTTTGGCCAGAAAACTCATCTAGGGATGCAGAGTTTATTTCCCTTGGAGAAACCATGGCTTGTAGAATACTGGAGACGAGTCAAATTCCTCTGATACTTCAAATATCGGCCTCATTGTTGGTTAAGTATACAGAAGCTTATCAAAAAACTTTCTTGTATTCTCTTGATGGGAGCCAGCTGCAACTTGATACTTCAGTTCCAGTTCTGCTTCTTAAACATACAGAATTTGAAGAGTGCATGAAGGATGAAATCATTGAGACTGCTGGCAATAAGCATCAGCTGGAGTCTATTTTCAGTATCTTTTCGAAGTTGGATGGAATAATAAGCAAGAGAGCTTCAGGCACATTGTCTTCTTCCCTTTTAGAATGCTTGCTCCACGGTTTCCCTTCTCACCTCCAAACTTGCAGTGGAGCTCTGGTTTCTTGTATACTTATTATCAGAGGGATAATTTGCCTTATTGATCTGATTCTTAAGATCTGTGGCACAAGGGGTGGTATTGTTTTGGAGACTGAGGTGCTTCAACAGATTCTTAATTCAGTGATGATGATAAAGTATGATAGGGTCTTAGAAAGCCTTGGGAAGAAATGTGAAGATATCTATCATAGCCTTGCAACTGGTCTAGATGGTCCAGGTTATAGCATATTGTTCCTAATGAAGCATACAGAAGGATTTCTTCATGAAACCACTCTTGGAAAAACTGGTAGTCTTGGTAAGGTAGATAAACTGATTTGTAAAACTGTTGATATTATGAGCAGTCTAAAAAATGACCCTTTGAAGGCTGTTATTTTCAAGTTCTATGTTGGCACTGAAGATATTTCTCAGCAAGTTCTTGATCTCTATGGACCTCAGCGTGGTGATTTACTGGTTATGATTAGTTCACTCGATAACTGTCGTTCAGAGTCAGTGAATGTGAAGGTTTTCAACTTCCTTACCGACCTTTTGCTAGAGGATACCTGTACTAACTTGAAACAGGGCATACAGAAGAAATTCCTTGATATGGATTTACCTCACCTCTCCAGTTGGCTGGAGTCAAGACTTTTGGGTTGTATCAATGATGATTCTCCTGGACAGCCTTGTACAAAAGATTCAGCCAGTCTCAGAGAATCAACTATGAACTTTGTTTTGTGTCTAGTGGCTGATTCAGACTCTGTGTCAAGGGAATTACTTAGACATGTTCTCCGTGCTTTGATGCTTTCACTAGACACTGCATTTCAGTCACATGATATTCATATATCAAAATCTTATTTTAGTTTCATGGTTCAACTTCTAAGAGATGAGGATTCAATGCAAACTCTATTGCGAAGTGTTGTGATGTTGATGGAGAAGCTGGAAGGTAAAGAACATCAGCTTCAAGGTTTGAAGTTTCTGTTTAGCTTTCTTGAAACCATCTTGGGTGACTGTGGATCATCCAGAAAATTACTACCAAAAAGTTCTGGAAAATCATTTTCTGGTAGTACTAGTGGATTGGGTTCTTCTGCTGCTTTGCCACTTGGTTCGAGGAAAAATTCTGAAACATTGGTTCTTGCTGCTAATCAAGAGGGGAAAACTGCAAGTTTTGACTGTGATGCTATGTCCATAGATGAAGATGAGGATGATGGCACTTCTGATGGTGATGTAGGTAGCATAGACAAGGATGAGGAAGAGGAAGCAAATAGTGAACGGGCCCTTGCTTCAAAAGTTTGCAGTTTCACCTCTAGTGGCAGCAATTTCATGGAGCAGCACTGGTATTTCTGTTATACATGTGATCTGACTGTGTCAAAAGGCTGCTGCTCTGTCTGTGCAAAAGTGTGTCACCGTGGTCATCGTGTTGTGTACTCACGCTCTAGCCGTTTTTTCTGCGACTGTGGAGCAGGGGGTGTTAGAGGGAGCACTTGTCAGTGTTTGAAGCCTAGGAAGTTTACTGGTAGTAACACTAATACCTCTGTACCTGTTAAAAATACAGGAAACTTCCAGTCGCTTCTGCCTTTTGCAGAGGATGGGGATCGTCTTCCGGACAGTGACTCTGATGCAGATGAGGATATCTTCACAGATTTTGACAATTCTGTGAGATTATCTGTCCCAAGAGATGTTCAAAATGGGATTCCTCTGCTTTATGAAGAACTTGATATAGAGGGTCAGGTGCTAAAATTATGCTCCTTGTTGTTGCCTTCTGTTGCTGGCAGAAGACAATTTGGTGACTTGCCGAGGGATAAAGATCTATTGATTGGGGAGGATAAGGTGCTTGCTTTTGGTTCTGATCTCCTGCAGCTGAAGAAGGCCTATAAAAGTGGATCATTAGATCTCAAGATAAAGGCAGATTATCCAAATGCGAAGGAACTGAAATCCATTCTCACTAGTGGTTCTTTTGTCAAATCTTTACTCAGTGTCAATAGCCGAGGAAGACTTGCCGTGGGGGAGGGTGACAAGGTTGCCATTGTTGATGTTGGACAGATGATTGGGCAAGCCAACATTGCTCCTGTGACTGCAGATAAAACCAATGTAAAGCCTCTCTCTAAGAATGTTGTTCGCTTTGAAATCGTCCATCTTCTTTTCAACCCATTGGTTGAGAATTATCTTGCTGTTGCTGGTCTGGAGGATTGCCAGGTTTTCACTTTGAGTCCTAGGGGTGAGGTGACTGATCGCCTACCCATTGAGCTCGCTCTACAAGGTGCTTATATTAGACGAATTGAGTGGCTTCCTGGATCTCAAGTACAGCTTATGGTTGTTACAAATAAGTTTGTCAAGATTTATGATTTGTCCCAGGATAACATCAGTCCCCTGCACTATTTTACATTGGCTGGTGACACAATTGTGGATGCAACAGCTTCTGTATTATCCCAAGGAAGGGTTTTAGTAGTTGTGCTTTCTGAACATGGAACTTTATATAAATTTGAGTTGTCGATGGAAGGGGATGTTGGAATGAAAGAGCTGAAGGAAGAAATCCTTGTTCATGGTAAACCTGCGCATGCAAAGGGCTTGTCTGTGTATTATTCTTCTACATTTAAATTATTTTTTGTCTCCTATCAAGATGGGACAAACTTGATTGGACGGTTAAACCCTGATGCTACATCTTTAAGTGAGGTGTCTGCAATATATGAAGATGATCAAGATGGCAAGTTGCGACCAGCTGCCCTGCATCATTGGAGAGAAATGTCTCCTGGTAGTGGCTTATTTGTGTGCTTTTCAAGTATGAAGCCAAATGCTGCTGTTGCCTTGTCTATGGGCACCCACGAGATACTGGCGCAGAATATTAGGCACACTGTTGGTTCAAACTCTCCTGTGGTTGGGGTTACAGCTTATAAACCAATCTCTAAAGCGAAATTCCATGTTCTTGTACTCCATGATGATGGTAGCCTTCAAATCTTTTCGCACTTTCAAGCTGGAGGGGATGCTGTATCAAATGCTGCTGTTGCTGAAAAAGTTAAAAAGCTGGGCTCAAATATTCTTAGCAATAAAGCTTACTCCAGTTTAAATCCTGAATTTCCTCTTGATTTCTTTGAGAAAACTGTCTGCATAACTTCTGAAGTTAAGCTAAGTGGTGATGCTATCCGTAATGGTGATTCAGAAGGAGCTAAGCAAAGCTTGGCATCAGAGGATGGGTATCTCGAAGGTGCCAGCCCGGCTGGATTCAAGGTACGATAGTAGTATTAGCTTGTCACATCAAATATCTACATTTTTTTTTACTTTGTCTAGACTAATTTCCTTGTACGAATTTTATTACAATTCATCTATAAAGCTTGCATTCAACTACTGTTTTAATGTTTTATTAGAGGCTATTGTCTTAGGCCTTGTTTGGGCAACAAGTTGATAAGGAAATTTCAAAATTTCAGCAGTTTAAGCTTAACAGTTAACCTTTTTCCCCCTTAAGCTTAATAGTTAGCCCTTTTCCCCCCCTTCATGGATAGATAAAATAAGATCTGAAAACGCTGAAGCTGAAAAAAAGCTATGCTGAGCCTTTATTTGATTATGTAATTGTATCTTTTCTGTGCATGCTGTTACTTACGATTCTGAGAAACTCCTACCTTGTATTCAGAGGAGTGTTGCTTTTATGGAAGTGTCTATACATCTATAAGCTGTTACTTGTCATGTTCATTTGATGCCAGTCTTTTGTTACATGTCTGAAGCTCATGTCTGGTCATTTATGAGATTTTGTACATTATACACACATTTTGTACATTATACACATGCTTCTGGGTGAAATAAATAGCGTATGCTCATTTATTTGATTAGGCCATCTCATGTTGAACATAGCCTTTATTTGATTATGTAGTTATACCTTGACTGTCCTTGTACACTCTACACATGCTTCTGGGTGAAATAAATAGTATATGCTCACTTTGGTTACCTTGGAGCTCCATGAGGAAAATAAAAAATTGATCCGTAAAATTAGACGCTCCAACTGCATGAATTCTAGCTTGATGGGCTTTGTGAGCTTTCTTTTCCGTACGATGAAATGCATGATACATTGGTAGACATTGACACAATTTACTACCAGGCACTCTGGAAATGATCTTTATCAAGAAGTTTGAATCAACTTATTGTCTTTTATGCGGGGGTCATTATAAACTTAGCAGCTAATGTCCATGAAATTGTTGCTTTGCTGAGTTAGTATATTTGCACTCTGGAGTTGAATTTTTCATTAATGTTATGCATTTTTTTAAACCAGGAGTGTTCGGTGTAGGATGTTATTCAGCTGGTTAATAATCTAGTAGCAATTTGATCCTCTGTGTTCATTGAACCTTAGTAGATGTTGTATCCTGTTCCTCTGTTCCCACCGCTTCTCTTTATTGTGTTTGTAGATTTAAATTTGTCATCTTCTGGAATTTGGGTAGAGTCATGATGCTGTTATGTTAAAACTTTTTATTAATTTTATGCATTTTTTTAACCAAGAGTGCTTGGTGTAGGATGTTATTCAGCTGGTTAATAAGCTAATAGCAATTGGACTTCAGCTGGTTAATAATCTAGTAGCAATTTGATCCTCTGTGCTTGGTGTAGGATGTTATTTAACCAAGACATGTTTATATCTATCTGATAAATAAAAAACATATTCGTAATGCTTGAACCCTGACTTGTGTTCTCTTTTTTATTGTTTGCAGATAACTGTATCAAATTCAAATCCAGAGATAGTGATGGTTGGTATTCGTTTACATGTTGGAAATTTGTCAGCCAATCATATACCTTCTGAGATTAGCATATTCCAGAGAGTGGTTAAATTAGATGAAGGAATGAGGTGCTGGTATGACATTCCATTCACTGTTGCTGAATCACTTCTTGCTGATGAAGAGTTTGTAATCTCAGTTGGGCCAACTTTTAGTGGCTCATCCTTGCCTAGAATTGATTCTTTGGAGGTTTATGGTCGCCCTAAAGATGAATTTGGTTGGAAAGAGAAAATGGATGCTGTGTTGGACTTAGAAGCCCATGTCCTTGGATCAAACTCTTGGGTTGGAGGATCTAGGAAGGTTAACTCCCTGCAGTCTGCCTCCATCCAGGAACAAGTAGTTGCTGATGGCCTCAAACTTCTTTCTGTTCTCTATTTGATGCGTAAATCACATGGCTTTTCAAGAATTGAGGATTCAAAACCAGATGTGTGCAAACTTAGATGCAAGGAGTTGCTTGAAACAATTTTTGAAAGTGATAGAGAGCCCTTGTTAAAGGCTTCAGCATGTCGAGTTCTGCAGGCGGCATTTCCCAAGAAAGAAATATATTACCAGGTATGTAGTTAATTTTTATGCTAATCATCTTGTTTCTTGTTTTTCTGTACACACATTTATTAGGCTATATAAACATGTCTTCTTATCATATTCACCAATTCTAAGTTTCTTTTGCAGGTAAAAGATAGCATGCGCCTTCTTGGTGTGGTGAACTTTACAACTTTACTGTTATCGAGTTTGGCATCTGGTACTTCTGCTGCGCGGTGGATAATTGCAGAGTTCACTGCACAAATGCATGCTGTCACAAAGATTGCTTTGCATCGTCGGTCAAACCTTGCTTCATTTATTGAGATGAATGGTAGTACCAAGCCCTTGGTGAATTGTTGAGTGATTTTTTTAATTATTTTCAAAAGTTGCATTTAGTTAAAACTCGCGAGTTTCATGTGCTGGTTATAAGCCACATGGCTAAATGTTGAGCATTTTAAAGCTTGTTAGGATTTGACATGCAATGCTACTTGTTTTATCTTTTCTCTATTATCTATTTCATGCTTCAAATAACATGTTTTATTGATTTCGATTCAACCGTTAACTTGTTTTAATTTGTGTTTCTAGGATCTCAAGTAGTGGATGGACTCATGCAAGTTTTTTGTGGAATTTTGGAGATAGAACCACTTGACACTCAGACGATTAACAATATTGTTATGTCTTCTGTGGATCTTATTTATTGTTATGCGGAATGTTTGGCTTCACTTGGAAGGGATGCTGGTGGACAAACGGTTTCACCGGCAGTTGAATATTTCAGAAAACTTTTGTCCAATCCAAATGAAGCTGTTCAGACTGCTAGCAGGTGCTTAATTTTCCCTTTTTTCATGTTGGATCAGTATGACTATTATTTGGGTTCCTAGTACTGACCACTTTTTCTTTCCTGCATAAATTCGCAGTCTGGCTATATCTTCAAGGTTGCTCCAGGTTCCATTTCCAAAGCAAACAATGTTAGCAAGTGATGATATCTCAGATCATGCTACGCCTGCCTCTGCGCAAGCTGACATTACAAGTGCTACCAGGGGAAACGCCCAGGTCATGATAGAAGAAGATTCTATCACATCTTCAGTTCAATACTGTTGTGATGGCTGCTCGACGGTTCCTATACAAAGGCGGAGATGGCATTGTACTGTTTGCCCTGATTTTGATCTTTGTGAGACATGCTATGAAGTTCTAGATGCAGACCGGCTGCCTCAGCCCCATTCCAGAGAGCACCCTATGACAGCTATTCCAATTGAAATGGAAACATTAGGTGGAGACGGGGGTGAAATTCATTTTCCGCCTGATGAATTGAATGATGCAAACATTCTGCAGGTACCACCAGATGTTAATATGCAGGGGTCTACTCCATCTGTCCATTTATTGGAACCAAATGAGTTGGAAGAGTTCTCTACTTCAACTGCTGACCCTGTTTCAATTTCTGCTTCAAAACGAGCTGTGAATTCTTTGATTCTTTCTGAGCTTCTCGGACAGCTCAAAGGATGGATGAATACAACCTCTGGGGTTCGTGCTATTCCTATCATGCAACTCATCTATAGATTGTCATCTGCTGTTGGGGGGCCTTTTGTTGATTGTTGCAAACCTGAAAGCCTGGATCTGGAAAAACTGATAAGGTGGTTTCTTGATGAGATTGAGCTAAGCAAACCATTTGTGGCTAAAAGTCGTTCTTCTTTTGGTGAAGTCACCATTCTTGTCTTTATGTTTTTCACATTAATGTTGAGAAATTGGCACCAACCTGGTCATGATGCCTCTGCTCTCAAGTCAGGTGGTTCTTCCGATGTCCATGAGAAAAGCTACAGCCAGATTTCTTCCTCTGCTGCAGTTAGCACCACATCCTCTCTGGCTGATCAGGAAAAGAATGACTTTGCATCCCAGCTGCTTCGAGCCTGCAATACGCTTAGACAGCAGTCTTTTGTCAATTATCTTATGGATATTTTACAGCAGCTTGTTCAAAATTTTAAATCTCCATCTGATAACTTTGACAGTTCAAACAGTGTGCACCCTGGTTCTGGATGCGGAGCTTTACTCATGGTTCGTAGAGAGCTGCCAGCGGGCAATTTTTCTCCATTTTTCTCTGATTCATATGCAAAAGCCCATCGGTCAGACATATTTGCCGACTACCATAGGCTGCTTTTGGAGAATACCTTCCGTTTGGTGTACAGTTTGGTACGTCCTGAAAAGCATGATAAGAGTGGCGAGAAAGAGAAGGTTTATAAGATATCATCTAGTAAAGATTTGAAATTAGAGGGGTATCAGGATGTGCTTTGCAGTTATATCAATAATCCTAACACAGCATTTGTTCGAAGGTGCGCAAGAAGGCTTTTTCTGCATCTATGTGGTAGCAAGTCTCATTATTATAGTGTTAGAGATGCTTGGCAGTTTTCTACTGAGCTCAAGAGCCTCCGTAAACATGTGACCAAGGCTGGTGGTTTCCAGAATCCTGTCTCATATGAGAGAAGTGTTAAGATTGTCAAGTGTCTGTCGACTATGGCTGATGTTGCTGCAGCTCGTCCTAGAAATTGGCAGAAGTATTGCTTGAGGCATGGAGATGTGTTGCCCTTGTTGGTGAATTGGATATTTTTTCTTGGTGAAGAGTCTGTGATTCAAACGCTTAAACTGCTGAATTTGGCCTTCTATACGGGAAGGGAAATGAGTCATACATCCCAGAAAACCGAAGCAGGGGATGCTGGAGCCAGTTCAATCAAATCTGTTGGTGCTTCCCAGGATTCAAAAAAGAAAAAGAAGGGTGATGAAGGAACAGATAGTGGTTCAGACAAGTCCTGTCTGGATATGGAGGCAGCAGTCGATGTCTTTGCTGGAAAGGGTGGTGAAATCCTTGTGCAATTTATTGATTGCTTCCTTCTTGACTGGGGTACAAACGTGGTACGTTCTGAAGCTAAAAATGTTCTCTATGGCATTTGGCACCATGGAAAACAACTATTTAAAGAAACTTTGTTGACAACACTCTTGCAAAAGTTTAAGAGCTTGCCATCCTATGGACAGAACATCATAGAGTATACAGATTTGTTGACTTTATTGCTAGGTAAAGCCCCTGATGCCAGTGGCAAACAACAGAGTGCTGAACTCCTAGACCGTTGCTTGACCCCTAATGTGATCCAGTCCATTTCTGAGACTCTTCACATGCAGAATGAACTACTGGCTAATCATCCTAATTCCCGTATATACAGCACTCTCAGCAGTCTTGTGGAGTTTGATGGATACTATCTTGAGAGTGAGCCCTGTGTTGCCTGTAGCTGCCCTGAGGTTTCATACAGTAGGATGAAGCTGGAGAGTTTGAAATCAGAAACAAAGTTCACTGATAACCGCATCATAGTGAAATGCACTGGGAGTTATACCATTCAGTCGGTGACAATGAATGTTCATGATGCTCGAAAAGCTAAATCTGTTAAAGTCTTGAATCTATATTACAACAACAGACCCGTGGCCGACTTATCAGAGCTGAAAAATAGTTGGTCTTTGTGGAAGCGTGCAAAAAGTTGTCATCTTGCATTTAATCTGCCTGAGCTGAAAGTAGATTTCCCAATTCCAATAACTGCTTGCAATTTTATGATAGAACTTGATTCATTCTATGAAAATCTTCAGGCTTCATCAATGGAACCTCTGCAATGCCCAAGATGCAGCAGGCCTGTGACTGATAGGCATGGAATTTGCAGCAATTGCCATGAGAATGCATATCAATGCAGACAATGCCGAAACATTAATTATGAGAATCTGGACTCCTTTTTGTGCAATGAATGTGGATATAGCAAGTATGGGCGATTTGAGTTTAATTTCATGGCCAAACCTAGTTTTATTTTTGATAGTATGGAGAACGACGATGATATGAAAAAGGGTTTGGCAGCTATTGAAACTGAATCAGAAAATGCTCATAGGCGGTATCAACAGCTTTTGGGTTTTAAGAAGCCCTTGCTTAAAATTGTATCCAGTATTGGTGAGAATGAAATGGACTCCCAACAGAAGGATTCAGTTCAACAGATGATGGTCTCGTTGCCTGGACCTTCATGCAAAATAAGTCGTAAGATAGCGCTGCTTGGTGTGCTCTATGGTGAGAAGTGCAAAGCAGCTTTTGACTCTGTGAGCAAAAGTGTTCAAACACTACAAGGGCTTCGTCGTGTTCTAATGAATTATCTATATCAGAAGAATGCTGATAATACAAGGGCACCTTCAAGGTTTATGGTGTCCAGATCACCCAACAGCTGCTATGGTTGCGCTACCACCTTTGTGACCCAATCCCTTGAAATACTACAGGTGTTGTCAAGGCACCTTAGCTCTAAGAAACAGCTGGTGGCAGCTGGCATTTTAACTGAATTATTTGAGAACAACATTCATCAAGGTCCAAGATCGGCTCATGTGCAAGCAAGGTCTGTGCTTTCTGCATTCTCCGAGGGTGATGTCAATGCTGTTTCAGAGTTGAATAATCTGATACAGAGAAAAGTTATGTACTGCCTTGAACATCATCGATCTATGGATATATCTGTTGCTACTCGTGAAGAAATGCTGTTACTATCTGAGGTGTGCTCTTTGACTGATGAATTTTGGGAGTCGAGATTACGTGTTGTCTTCCAGTTGTTATTTACATCCATTAAATTAGGTACTAATCACCCTGCTATATCTGAGCAAGTCATCCTTCCTTGCTTAAGGATTGTATCTCAGGCATGTACACCCCCAAAACCTGACACTGCAGACAAAGAAGCGGTTGGAAAGTCAAACACAGTACAATCATCAAGGGAGGAAAATGGTGCAAATACTCCTAATTCCTTTGGCAGCCTTGTAAGTGGGAGTAAGTCTACACCAGAGTCAGAAAGCAACTGGGACGGCTCACAAAAATCTCATGATATTCAGTTGCTAAGCTATTCTGAGTGGGAGAAGGGAGCATCATATATTGATTTCGTCCGGAGGCAGTACAAAGTATCTCAGGCAGTTAGAGGTGCTGGACAGAGGTCACGCACTCAAAGGCATGACTATCTAGTACTGAAGTATGCTCTTAGATGGAAGCGACGCACCTCTAGGACGTCCAAGAGTGACCTGTCATCTTTTGAACTAGGATCTTGGGTTTCAGGCCTCATACTTAGTGCCTGTTCTCAATCGATAAGGTCAGAGATCTGCATGTTGATCAACTTGCTTTGTGCCCAGAGTTCATCAAGACGATACCGCTTGTTGAATCTACTGATGACATGGTTGCCTGCTACTCTTGGTGCCGCAGAAAGTGCAGTCGAGTACTTTGAACTGTTATTCAAGATGATAGACTCAGAAGATGCTCGCCTCTTTCTCACTGTGAGGGGATGTGTAACCACTATTTGCAAATTAATTACACAAGAAGTGAGCAACATTGAATCTCACGAGAGGAGCTTGCATATTGATATCTCTCAGGGATTTATCCTGCACAAATTAATTGAGCTACTTGGAAAATTTTTGGAGGTTCCTAATATTAGAGCAAGGTATGGAACAATGGATCCCCTAGCTATCTAAGTGAATTCTTTTTGTCTTTGATTTGACGAATTTTCTTTATCTTAGGTTTATGCGTGACAACCTCCTCTCTGAAGTTCTCGAGGCAATCATTGTCATTCGAGGTTTGGTGGTTCAAAAGACAAAGTTGATAAGTGACTGTTATCGACTTCTGAAAGATCTTTTGGACAGTCTTTTGCAAGAGAGCAGTGAAAATAAACAGCAGTTCATACGAGCCTGCATCCATGGTCTGCGAATTCATGCAGATGAGAAGAAGGGGCAAGCTTCTTTGGTAAGTATGCGCTGTCCATACTGGCTTATTGCTGCTCTCAGTCTCCACATTTTGTTTTTCTGCTTTATATCCTTTCCTCCACTGCCATTCTTGGGTTTTGCTTCTTCTCCAGATTGACCCACTTAAAACAAAAGAGAACACCCAGATAAACATAAAATCAATAATCAAATGATGAAAGAATACAACAACAACAACAATCCTAGTTTATCCCGCCCCTAGCCGGGTCTAGGACCTCTTTCAACAATCACATTCTTTCATCAAATGATGAAAGAATGTGGAACAATTTTTTTACCTCTTTCAACTGGTCTGACGTGGACTTGCCCCAGTTTTCTTGTTCAATTTTGTTTTTGTAACTCAAGTTCTTTCTGTTTGAATTGCAGTTTATTTTTGAGCAACTTTGCAATTTGATCTGCCCATCCAAGCCAGAGTCTGTTTACCTTCTTGTCTTAAACAAAGCCCACACTCAAGAAGAGTTTATCCGGGGATCAATGACAAAAAATCCATATTCTAGTGCTGAGATTGGTCCACTTATGCGTGATGTTAAGAACAAGATTTGCCTCCAACTGGATATGTTAGGCCTCGTCGAAGATGACTATGGAATGGAATTACTGGTTGCTGGAAACATCATCTCACTTGACCTAAGTGTAGCTTTGGTCTATGAGCAAGTTTGGAAAAAGTCCAGTCATGCATCAAAATCTGTAGCTAATGCAAATATCTTGTCATCTGTGGCTGCTCCCGCTGTACGAGATTGCCCTCCCATGATAGTGACATATCGACTTCAGGTTTGTATTCTTCAAACAGTTATTCCAAATACTCCCTTGTTGTTGCTGTTGTATTGGGATTTATCTGATGCATAAAATTATCTTGGTTGAGCAATTTTTCCGTAGTAAACCGGAATTGATTTTTTATCTTCCATAAACACTAAAGGGGAAAGTTTGCTTTCATGAGGGCATTTGATTACATACATTTGGATATTATATGGGGTAGCATACTCGTACTTGTGTATTTGGGTAGATTTTAGCCAGGGGGGTAATATGGAAACTAAGTGAATCATCTGTGAATTCTACGACTTGGTTATGAGGATAGAATGCTAAAGTTACCTGGCCGCAACTTCTGCGTAATTGCGAAGTAGCATATAAATAAGCCTGGGGGTTGCCGCAAATGGTTATGCTATTCTCTTAGCCCAGAGATTTGATTACTCTGCTGAAGGCTTAGTGGATTTTGGCCCTGGGATTTTCTCCCTTGGTTCCCTGAGAATTGTGTTCTGTGTAATTACCAACATTTAGCTCTATTACAATGTCGCGTCAGTGTATTGTCAATTGTTTCTGCTGCTAGTCTGCTAGCACCGTCTCATGCTATCAATATGACAGTATACTACATGACCTCTTCTTTTTTCTGTTCCAGTTTTTGGTTACTGGTTAGTTTGTGTATGATATTTCATATCTATTGCCTTGCCTCTCACATTCTTCTGACCATGGCAGGTTGTTGGCTCATGTGCTTTAGTTTCTTGTCTAGTGCTTCTGATTGCATGTGATGTCTTCACTAGCCTTCTATTACACAGTCAAATCAATGTTAGCCTGCCATGAGATTCTTGAATGTTAGAAATGAATTTGTATTAATGACTTACTTGGATAATACATTATTTTCTCTTTGCTCTCTTTTTTTTTAGACATTCATTACTGGTTATGATTATTAATAACAGGGACTAGATGGGGAGGCGACTGAACCCATGATTAAAGAATTGGAAGAGGATAGAGAAGAGTCCCAAGATCCGGAGGTTGAGTTCGCAATAGCTGGTGCTGTCAGAGAGTATGAGGGTCTAGAGATAATACTGGATGTAATTAAGGTATTTATTATTCTTGGATTTTGTATTTCGTCCATGCTTGTGAGTTTTTGGTTGATTAATTTAAGTTGTTTTTTTTTCTCCCAAAGTTGAAATACCTCTGGAATCTTAAGTCCCAGAATGATACACTGCTCAAAAAATTTTGAAGTACCTTACTGTTTTCATATACCTGCTTGAAGTTTTGGTCAAGAATAGCTTTTATGGTTTCTTGATTACATTGCCGACCTGACCATAAGTATCAGCATTGCCAAAGTACATACAAAGCCTCAGGTTTAATGGGGCAACTAATAACAGAATATAATTCATGCAGTCTTTCTAATCACGAACCCTAAATCTTCTTGCTTGGCTTAAAGTACATACAAACCCTAAATCTTCTTTGAAGGGAATCAGTCCATTCTTTTGAACTTGTTTTAATGGTTATGTTTATTTGTTCTTGGATTTACACATCTTGATCTGATTTTGCAGCGTTTGCGTGAGGATTTGAAGACCAATCATGAGCAGTTGATTGCAGTGCTAAATCTTCTTGGGCATTGCTGCAAAATAAGAGAAAACAGACGGGCCTTATTAAGGTTGGGAGCTTTAGGCTTGCTTCTTGAAACTGCAAGACGGGCCTTCTCAGTTGATGCCATGGAGCCTGCTGAGGGCATTCTTTTGATTGTTGAATCTCTGACTTTGGAAGCAAATGCAAGTGACAATATTGGCATCTCCCAGAGTGGTCTTACTGTGTCCATTGAAGAAGCTGGGGCAGGTGAACAGGCGAAGAAAATTGTTCTCATGTTTTTAGAAAGACTCAGCCACCCCTCAGGTTCAAAGAAATCAAATAAACAGCAGAGGAACACGGAGATGGTTGCAAGAATATTGCCTTACTTGACTTATGGTGAGCCCGCAGCAATGGAAGCTCTTGTCCAGCATTTTGATCCGTTTTTGCAAAATTGGGGTGAGTTTGACCGCCTTCAGAAACAATATGAAGACAGCCCCAACGATGAAGGCATTGCCCAACAACCTGCGAAGCAGAGGTTTGCAGTGGAGAACTTTGTCAGGCTATCTGAATCACTGAAAACAAGCTCCTGTGGTGAAAGATTGAAGGATATCATCTTGGAGAAGGGAATTACTGGGATTGCAGTTAATTATCTAAGGGACACTTTTGCAGTAGCTGGTCAACCTGGTTATAGATCAACGGATGAGTGGGCAGTGGGATTAAAATTGTCATCGGTGCCCCTTATCCTGTCCATGTTGAGGGGACTGTCAATGGGTCACCTAAATACTCAAAGATGCATCGATGAAGGGGGAATTTTACCTTTGCTTCATGCAATGGAAGGTGTTCCAGGAGAAAATGAAATTGGAGCAAGGGCTGAAAATTTACTTGATACACTTTCTGACAAGGAGGGAAATGGAGATGGATTTTTAGGGGACAAAGTCTGCAAGTTGCGGAATGCAACAAGAGATGAGATGCGACGTCTTGCTTTGAGAAAAAGAGAAGAGCTTCTCCAGGTGAATCATAGTTTTGCTTTATTATTATATTACTACTACTACTATTATTAGATTTTATGGCTTGCCTGCATCCAAATGTTCTGCAATTCCCTCTTCCTGCTATTTATTTGTTCTTGCATGTTTTAGCTGACACATTGTGTAATAACGAAGACTAATTTCACTTTTGATTTTAGGGACTTGGAATGAGACAGGAATTATCGTCTGATGGAGGTGAGCGCATTGTCGTTTCTCATCCAAAACTTGAAGGTCTCGATGATGTAGAGGAGGAGGAAGATGGTTTGGCATGCATGGTGTGCAGGGAAGGATACCGTCTGAGGCCAAATGATCTTCTGGGTGTGTACTCGTACGGCAAGCGTGTCAACCTGGGAGTGGGCACATCAGGAAGTGCTCGTGGCGAGTGTGTATACACAACCGTGAGCCACTTCAACATGATTCACTTCCAGTGCCACCAGGAAGCTAAAAGAGCTGATGCTGCTCTCAAGACTCCTAAGAAAGAGTGGGAGGGCGCTACCCTCAGGAACAACGAGACACTTTGCAATGCCCTGTTTCCTGTTAGAGGTCCTTCTGTACCGCTGACCCAGTACGTGCGTTATGTGGAACAGTACTGGGATAATCTTAATGCTCTTGGCCGTGCAGGTGGGAGCCACCTTCGACTGTTGATGTATGACATTGTTCTGGTATGTAATCTTTCTTCCTTCCAAATTGCATTCATCTCACTTTACTTCCAAAGAACGTGGATAACCTTTTGCCCGTTTATCTGCAGATGCTTGCACGCTTTGCAACTGGAGCATCATTCAGTGTTGACAGCAAAGGTGGTGGAAAAGAGAGCAACTCAAAGTTTCTGCCTTTCATGGTACAGATGGCACGACACCTGCTAGATCAAGGAAGTCCTTCACAGCGCAGCACAATGGCGAGGACAGTCTCCACATATATCTCGTCTGCCACATCAGAAAATCGGCCACCCTCATCACCTGGACTTCAGCCTTCTGCCGGATCTGAGGAGAGCGTTCAGTACATGATGGTGAACTCACTTCTCTCCGAATCCTACGATTCATGGGTCCAGCACCGCTGTGCATTCCTCCAGCGCGGGATTTACCATGCTCACATGCAACACAGCCACAGCAGATCCAATCCGCCACGTGGATCCGCAGCCCAGATCTCCCTAACCCGACCAGAAACAGTGGGCGGTTCTTCCAATGATTTGCTCTCGGTCATTCAACCAATGCTGGTCTACACCGGCCTGATTGAGCAGCTACAACAGTTCTTCAAGGTCCGAAAACCGGCTATTGGAGGGTCTGCATCGACGGCCCCTTCCACACTCGTGGAAGAGGCAGCCCCCTCTGCCTCCCCTTCTAAGCAGCCTTCGCAAGGGGAACAAGAGGGTGGCTTAGAACAGTGGGAAGTGGAAATGAAGGAGCGGCTTCTGAACGTGAGGGAGATGGTCGGGTTCTCTAAAGACCTGCTTTCGTGGCTAGAGGACATAAACTCAGCTGGAAATTTGCAGGAAGCGTTCGACGTAGTTGGGGTTCTAGGGGATGTTCTATCCGGAGGTGTTTCGAGCTGCGAGGAATTCGTGCAGGCGGCAATTAATGCAGGAAAGGGTTGAGAATTGAAGAGGCGTAATTCTAGAGATGGCTGCGTTTAACAAGTGCTGTGTATTCTTTTGTAATCGTGTTTGTTTTCGGGCTCTGTAGATTGTTTGAGGAATCGACCTCATCTTTTGGTCTGGGTGCCCATATGAATTTTTCTCCATTGGTCTTGTTGTAAGTCTTGTGCATCGAGTTGGATTGTAATATGCGTTGCCGGGTAAATTACTTGTTAATAGAAGAAGTACCAGGTTCTCATTCTGATGATATATAGTGCTGTTTTGGGTCAATGTTTGCCTATCAAATGTAAATTGGGGACCGATCTCCCCGCCGAAAGGTACCTAAACCCCCTACTGAATAACCATTTTTACACCCACAAATTAGTGAAAGAGGGACTCAGTCAAGCCCATCAACCAACCCAAACCCAATACAGCGGTTGGGGGAATAGCAGCTTTTGATTGCCTGGAGGAGCAGCGACAATGGAAGAACAACCAGTCCAGACAGCGCCTGGAGGAACAGCAGCTTTGATCGCCTCTTGAAAGAGCCCAGCAGCAACAATGGATGTGATATTGGCGTCTAGGGAAAATATGAACAAAAATCCCCATCCCGAAAGTTCCATCCCCTCCATCTCCTTCCCAGTGAGTGGGAAATTCCCACTTTTTCCACCCCCTACTAAACCTCCAAATCCTCCGGAGGCTGATTCTCTTACCCTCTGGTAGACTTATCCGATGGTAAAAATGTAAACTCCAAGTAAGTCAAACTTTATAAAAAAAAAAGAAATGAAAATGGAGAGAGTAGGGCAATAATTACATGCATCAATTAAAGAGAACATTGATCCTAACAACAATTAATGCACACTAATCCATCCCCTCCAATGGTAATAAGGGTTTTTTTGGTGATTGTCCATAATTTGGGCAAAAATTAAGCCATAGGATAAAAGAGGGGTGAAATTAGGTGAGTGTCCACAATTGACACTTTTGCCCCTGCCTTATTTCTTCCCCCTTCCCCAAATTAAAACAAGATGAGAGTGAGATCTGGTGGAGCGAGATGGGAGCGAATTCCATGGTGAAGATCAGGAAGAAGATGTGATTACACGGCTTCGTCGATGGCGGAATTGAATCTCGGATTTGAAGGAAGGAGATCGAGGAGGATGAGATCGAGGATGAGATCTGGAATTCTCCGATTGGGGGAGGAGGAGATCGAGGATGTGCGAGAGCTTGAGCGAGAGGGAATCCGGCTTTGATCGTCGATGGCAAAGCTTGAGCGAGGATGTTCTAACCAAAACGTCGCCTCTGACCTTGAAACTTATAGACATGGCTTTAATCCTCGCCGTCGGCGTCGCCGGGATCTCAATTCCGATGTTCGACAAGAGTCGTAGACGCAGGCTCCTCAGCAACGACGACAAACTCTTCGTCGCCGATCTCTGCCTCGGGAATGGATTTTTGGTTGAAGAGGACGGGTTTCCCAGCGGCGACGGAGTTGGATACGGGAGGAGGTGCGGCGGCGATGATATTGGCGTTGGTGGAGGACGAGAGCAGGATCGAAGTGAGATGGTTCGCCGGCTGCTTCGAAGTCTGGCCGCGTGCTCGACGCCGCAGAATTAGTTTTGGTTCACATAGCGAACTGCGCCGTCGAGCAGTTCGAGATATATTGAAATCCCACCTGCTTGTGTAACACCAATAGCGAACTGTGTAACACCTGCTTGGTTCACATAATTAGTTTTGGCTTTCGGGTTCGAGATATATTGAAATGTTTTGATTCAAAGTTAAATTCATACACTGATACACATTCGACGAGCTTCATCTAAGTTCATCTTCATAGTTAAAACTCAAATATGACGACATTAAATTATTCCAAAGTAAAATCACATCTTTCCCCAATAATATTTTTTGAGAAAATCTCAAAGTTGATTGATAAGTTAGCCAAATCAACACGTACAGTAATACTAATACATAAAAAAAGGGTAAATAACTAATCTTGACTATTAATGCTATTACATCTGACGTATCATATTTGTAGTTCTTAGTTCCCACCTAAAAAAGAAGTTTTTCATCTATAAATGGTATAACCACTAGTGTACCAAGGAAAAGAATGGTCAAATATTCTTAGTGGTATCATTAAAATAAAAATAGGGTTATAGACGCTTTAACCAAAATGAAAAGAGGGTCATAGACACTATCACCACTATAAAAACAAGGTCATAGACACTGTTACCAAAATAAAAACAGGGTCATAGACACTGTAACCAACGGAAAACCCTAGAGCAAGGGAAGCACAAACACTCTATAGGGGCTAATGAGAAGCCACAAACCCTATAGGGACTAATGAGAAGCCAAAATACATGTGATGACAGCTCTTCTCTAATTTCTAATTTCTAGTTTTCTAGATTTTTTTAAAGTAGTGTCACCACAATAAAAAAAATTAAAAATGTAACTACTGTTGTCACCACTATAAAAATAAAGTCATAGATACTGTCACCACCATAAAAACATGGTCATAGACACTGTAATCAAAGGGAAATCATATGATAAGGGAAGCACAAACCCTATAGGGGCTAATGAGAAACCAAAATACATGTGGTGACAGTTCTCCTCTAATATATGAATGGGTAAGAGAGTCATAGACGCTGTCACTACTATTAAAATAGAGTCATAGACACTGTCACCACTATTAAAAAGGGTCATAGACACTGTAATCAAAGAAAAACCCTATAGACGTTGTAACCAAAATAAAAATAGGGTCATAGACACTGTCACCACTAACAAAACAGGGTCATAGACACTGTAATCAAAGAAAAACCCTAGGACAAAGGGAATCACAAACCCTATAGGGGCTAATGAAAGCCAAAATACATGTGATGACAATTCTTCTCTAATTTCTAATTTCTAGTTTTCTAGATTTTTTAAAAGTAGTGTCACCACAATAAAAAAAAATTAAAAATGTAACTACTGTTGTTACCACTATAAAAATAAAGTCATAGATATTATCACCACTATAAAAACATGATCATAGACACTGTAATCAAAGGGAAATCATATGATAATGGAAGCACAAACCTTATAGGGCCTAATGAGAAGTCAAAATACATGTGGTGACAGTTCTCTTCTAATAGATGAATGGGTAAGAGGGTCATAGACACTGTAATCAAAATAAAAACAGTGTGATAACCACTGTCACCACTATAAAAACAAAGTCATAGACACTGTAATAAAAAAGAAAACCCTCTAGACGTTGTAACCAAAATAAAAACAGCTTTATAGACACTGTCACCACTATGAAAAAGGGTCATAGACACTGTAATCAAAGAAAAACCCTAGGAAAAGGGAAGCACAAACCCTAAAGGAGCTAATGAGAAGCCAAAAGAACATATGATGTACAGTATGGTTTAGGGTTTAGGGTTAAGTCTTTAGGGTTTAGGGAATGTTAAGTACAGTACGTCGTTAAGAGATGATTGCTGTCACCAAATGGAAAACCCTAGGACAAGGTAAGCACAAACCCTAAAGGGGCTAATGAGAAGCCAAAAGACATTAGGTGGACAGTTCTCCTTCAATATATGAATGGGTAAGAGAGTCATAGACACTGTCATCACTATGAAAACAGGATAATAGACACTGTCATCACTATAAGAACCGGGTCATAGACACTGTCACCACTATGAAAAAAGGTCATAGACACTGTAATCAAAGGAAACCCTATAGACGTTGTAACCAAAATAAAAACAGGGTTATAGACACTGTCACCACTATGAAAAAAGGATCAAAGACACTGTAATCAAAGGATAAAAGGAAAATTGCAAGTTACGGGGAAACAAATTGATGAATAAATTATGAAACTTGCATGTTCATGGAAAGATGCTCAGATGTGTGATGTGTGATGGAAATACCTTCATTTTGTATAATAACAACACTGTCACCAATAGAATTTCCCTTATTATCACCCTGTGCAAACAAGGTTTTCTACTGCTTCACGTTCATTCTTAGCTAAATTACATTGAGAAATTACATAACAGTTGCAGTCCCATACCTAGTCCTATCATACATAAGCAAAAGTATATTACATTACATCCTCCCTACTCCAGATTCTAGCTAACCCTTCTGATTTTGCATAGCCAAACCAAAAGAAACAATCAAGTGAAAATAAGATAGCCAAACCAAGACCTCTGGCTCACGCGTATTTTATGGCAGCCAAGCTTTCTTTTGAGCATTCTCGCTTTGTTGGCTCAGCGCTGCTTGACGTACATGTGACTGATTTAGAAGTTAACTAGACTCGAACTCACCTACAAGCTGCAGCATGCAAACACATCAAAAAGGATTAACAGAGTCCAAGACCCAGAAAACTGAGAACACCCCGATCAGCAACCTTCAACTGTAACCATTTTTACCTGAATTCAAGGAGAAGTCCTCAACCCCATTCTTGCTCGTAAGACACACCAAGCCAATGATCGGAGGATCCAAATTTACAACGAGTCAAGGAGAACTCAATTTACACAATAAAAATATATATAAGAACAATTTAGGCTTTAAAAACTGTACATGATGAGGGTTCTTGCCTGACAGTACGTGGGATACACCAAGCCAATGATTGAGGAAAGGAAGAACCCTTATTCATGAAGGACCACTGCATTTCTGGAAAGCCATAACCAAGACAAGGAGATTAATAGAGCCATATAGCAGCAAAACAGCAAAAGGTTGGAATGAAATTGCTGATATGAACCAAATCCATGTAGCAGCAAAACAACAAAAGTATTGAAGAATTAACACACCCCAAACAGAGAAATCGGGATCATGGGTACGTCCCCAAATCACAATCTAAGTAATAAGAATAAAAAAAAAAGAAAAAAGAAGTAAAAGCAACAAAATTAAGCGAAGGTTGGAATGAAACCAGTATCTGAAATCTCGCGTTTGACAGCAGCTAAGGGCTCCTTTGAATTCAAACATAAGAAATCTCTCTCCATCACAGCACAAATGAAAAGCTTTATCGACAAATGAAAAGCTTTATCAACGATCAGAGATGCCATCGAAGACAGAGATGCCATCGAAGACAGAGATGCAACCGGCCGATTTCGACCTCCGATTGCATGATCGGAGATGCAAAGGCAGAGATGCCATCGAAGACATTCCGAGAGAGAAGACGGCGGATTTCAGGGGCTGGTTCGTGGTTAACTGACGTGAGTGGGGGAGGTCGAATTGGAGGAGGAGGTGAGAGACGGAGATGAATGGGTGGAGGAGAAGCAGGAGGCCGATAAAGAGGAGAAAGAGGTGGAAGAGTACGAAGACGATGAACAAGGGCGAAGAGCGAAGCGAGAGAAATCGGGGAAGGGTTTTCCAACTGGCAAATTAATTGGGGTTTAGAATAGGGGTATTTAGGGTATTATGAAAATTTTTTGGACATTTGCTAGCAAAGCCCAATCCGTGGAACATTTTGTATTTGGCCCAAAGGCCTTCGGCCTTTGGGCCAAATTTCTTGATGGTAATAATTAACTTGTTTCACAATTGTGACTTTTATAAGAAAATATGAAAGAAGAATATATAAATGCATATATTTTTATCATGAGAAGACATATCTTAACAAATCCACTTACAACATTTATAATAATTCAAAAGATGTAGAAAGATTTTCTAAAGTTGTAAAAACATGTTATTTTACTATATATTATTTGAACAATCAATTTTTTAAGATTTTTTTAATGTTAATGTATAAGTAAATACATATATTTTTTTTCAAATATGTTAAAATAAGTATATTTTTTTAATTTTTGTCAAATATGTGTATTTTTTTTCAAATATAAAACAAATGAAATTAATGTAAAAACAATATAAGGCGTAAGATATACAATTTAGTTGGGTTTGTCACCATGAGATGCACATACTCCAATGGTCACAACATTTGCTATGCACTCCATTAGTCCGAATTCGAATCCTTGCGGCGGTATATACCCCCCTCCCCACCCACCTTTTTTCTATATTTTTCCTTGTCACTATCAATGAAACGTTGTGTTTTGATTCGGATGGGCAAAAATTGTCAAGGATATTCTCACTCGGCCCTCGCCAAATTCTCCCCAATTACCATCGGTCAAAAAATTTTTTTAAAAAATAACAGGGTAGTTGGACCCCACTAACACAGATTGCCAACTGGCTCTCTCCAATAGGCCAATTTTAATTGCACACGGATCACATCATGTGAACCGTTGGATTGAAATTAATCTAACGGCAATAAATGGCCACTTACTTTTTTTTGTTTTTCTTTTTCGAGATCCATTTATCACGATTTATTATTTTGTTTTTTAAAATTAATTGTGTTTTTTGATGTATTTAATCAATTGTTTTAAACCAATGTTAATCTTATATCTCTACTAGGTTGTTGGCTTATACGTTATAAAATATTTGATCGTTCAAAAATAATATGAACTTTAAATTTTGTAAATTTATAGCCAAACTATAACCTAATAAACTAAAATTGATACACAAGTCAAAATTTATGTTTTGAGATCCATTGTTTGAGTTAGCTACTGGTTTGTTATGTTTTGAGATCCATTGTTTGAGTTAGCTACTGGTTTGTTGGGGGAAGAGGATGAACAGTATTTCTCAAAATTTATGTTTTGAGATCTACTTTTCTTGTTTATTATATTTTTATCATAACTTAAATTTTTAGTTGTCAATTATGGTCACTGTATCATTTTTGGTTTATTAGTTAATAGTTTTGTGAATTAAATATTAGGAATTCAATCTGATCCAATTATGGCCAAAATTCATATTATTTTTGTTCATTTTTGTTCACCATCCATAGTTCACATTGCTAGTGCGCCTCTGACACCTCTTGTCAAGCCAGGCGGAGGTATTCGCCCCATTGCTGTTGGTACGATCTGGAGGCGTTTGGTTTCCAAGGTTAGTGCCTCCTTGATTGGGCATTCCTTGAGTGGTTATTTGGATGATTTTCAGTTTGGGGTAGGAGTGTCGGGCGGGGGTGAGGCCATTCTTCATGCTATGAATCGCTTAGTTGAAGAGCGCGGTAATGAGGAGGGTCCTACTATGTTGCTGGTGGACTTTAAAAATGCTTTCAATATGGTTGATCGGGAAGTTATGATTCGTGAAGTCCGCACTCATTGCCCTGCAATTTCTCGTTGGGTTGAATTTTGCTACTCCAATCCAGCTAGGTTGTATTATGGTGATCATACTCTTCGGTCTTGCCAGGGGGTGCAGCAAGGGGATCCTCTCGGCCCTTTACTATTTGCTTTAGTTTTGTATCCATTAGTGCGCAAAATCTGGGATACGTTTCAGGTGTTTTCAGGCTTGGTATTTGGATGACAGTACTATTGTTGGAGATACTCTGGTCATTGGGAAGGTTTTGCAGATGATTATTGAGGATGGTCCAAGTTATGGTCTACACCTCAATGTTGATAAAACTGAAATCTTTTGGCCGAGAGAGGATCCGAGGAGTAGGCTGGCTGATGTTTTTTCACCTAACATTGCTAGGCCGTTGCATGGGGTTAAGCTCCTTGGTGGACCCGTCAGTGTTAGTTCTGTGTTCAGTAGCGAGCTTGTGATGAAGAGAGTGGAAAAAACGATCGCACTTATGGATGCAGTTGCTAAGATTGGGGACCCATAATGTGAGCTGTTGTTGCTGCGTGCTTGTACCTGGGCCTCAAGACTTTATTTTGCTTTGCGTACTTGCCCGCCTCGTGCCTTCGAGTCTGCTCAGCTTAAGTTTGATCTAGCCCTTCGACGCTCCCTAGAACGTATTATCACTGCTTCTGGGCCGGGTTTTGGCAGTTGGCAGTGGAGGCTCTCAACATTGCCCTTCAGGTTTGGGGGCCTTGGTATTTATTTTGCAGGTGACGCTCTCTTTTATTCTTTTCTAGCTTTGCGGTTGCATTCAGCTAGCCTGCAGATTAAGCTTCTCCAGCATACTAATGTCGCAGCACCTGGTTATGCCTTCGATGACGCCGTGCGTGTCTTCAATACAAAGGTAGGGACTGATATTCTGAGTAATCCAAGTGAGATCGATTCCCCCAAACTCATGAAGAAACTGGCAGACATATATTTCACATGGATTACGAAAGATGCAGAGAATACCTTTTCCTTATCACCGCGTCAGATGGCTTTGTGGAGTTCTCAGCGTCAAGACCATGCTACTGATTGGCTTAGGGCTGTCCCCATCTCAAGGCTGGGTCAGACTATGAATGGTAAGACGTATCGTTGTGTGTTGTGTTATCGTTTAAGCATCCCTTTGTTTTCCATTTCGAAGCCTTGTTCTGCTTGCTTCAGGGTATTTGAGGGAGACATTTTTGGGGATCATGATGTGTCGTGTGCTGGTATTGTGGGGATTAAACATCGCCATAATGTTGTTCGTGACACTTTGGTGAATGTCCGTTATCGTTCTGGGATCTCAGCTGGTAAAGAGGTTGATATTGGCCTGTGTGGGGGAGACGGGAAACCCCTCCGTCCTATGGACATGCTTCTTTATGTGTGGGATGAAGGCCTGGATGTTTGTGTTGACTTGACAGGGTCATCCCCTTTGACGCAATCTGGGATGGTTGATTTTGTTCCAGGACAGGTGGTGGTCGAGGCGGCTCGTCGAAAGCGAGTCAAGTATCATGATAAGTGTAAAGCCATTGGTTATGGGTTCTTACCCTTTTCTTTTTCTGCATTGGGTGAACTTGAGGCGGACGCTATAGGCCTTCTAAAGAGGATCCAGAAATTTGTCCAGGCTCACGATATAGGGGCTCATAATGGAGCTCATATTTTCACTAGGGTGGGGTTTTCTATTGCTAAAGGCTTGGGGGCCCAGATCGTCTCTCGGCTCCCCACTAATTCTTTGTAAACTCTTATAATAATAATAACAATAATAATAATAATAATAATAATAATAATAATAATAATAATAATAATAATAATTCTGATCGAATTCAACTATAAATACAATTTGTGACTTTTTTTCAAAAATAAAAGTAGCAAAGTAGAAATGGGACACGCGCCATGCTCTGATTGGCTGGGACTGTTGTGGTCTGAAGCAGCATGGAAAGCAGCAGCCAGACGCATGGCTTTTTTGATAATTAAATATTAATTACAAATTGGAAGCAACTTGTATTCAATCGTGACCCTTTATTTATTAAAATCCAACGGTGTAAGAGTTCAATCCGTGGGCTCAGCCTTGAACCAATAGAGATGGGGCCTCGTAAAGAGGGAGGTACAACCAAATTTTTTTTATTTAACCACCGAGTTTACATTTTCTGTTTCTTTTCAAATCGGCGCCCTATATATTGCAATTATCGCCCAAATTTTTATTTCTTTGTATAATTGGCACCCTAGATGTAGAATAATTGACTGTGAAATTCATTTTCAAAGTAATAACCTAAATACAGAGTAAAAATTGTGTTAACACGAAGACAAGCATCAATAATTTTTAAAGTTTTAGAATTATTTTCATTATTATTCTAAGTAAAATAATAAGAATTTTTGTACTTGTTTTGATTCTTTCTTGTTATTAATTTGACCATTAAAGTTTGTGAGTTTAACTTTTACACGAGTAAGATTTATGATATTAGATTTTATTCATTCATATATATTTTATGAATTTGAGTTATCTTTGTTCTTTAAGTTTACGATTTTGCATAAGAAATGTATTACGTGCAGGGTGCTGATTTGGAATAAAAAAGAAAAGTATGGACAATTATTAAAGGTTTAGGGTGTTGATTTTAACAAAAAAATAAAGTATGAGTGGCTACATAGCAGTCAATATGAAATTAAGTTCAAACGGGGCGGAATTGGATCAGATTGAATTCCTAATATTTATAGTTGATGTCATACAGGGCGGAACTAGATCAGATTGAATTCTCAGGGATAACTACAAATCTCTCTAAAAGGCATCTACTTGATTAATTTGATAAAACTGACCATCAGAAGGATACGAAGAGATTGGTATATTTAATTGGACCTTTCGTGCACGTTTTATCAATAGGATCCCTAGGATCTCAAACTCATTCATTTCTACCAATTCAATTTACAAATATAGCCCTCCCTAATAATTTTTTCCATCCTAAATTACATTATTATATTAATTTTTTATTATTAAAATATTATTAATAAATTTAAATTATTTGTCAACAAAATAGAACTAAATGAATTTAGTATTGTGATATTTTTTTGGGTATTATTATACATAATTATATTCAAAAAAATTTTTTTTTCAAAATATAGTCAAATATATTCAAAATTGATGTCTATACGTAGAGAAAAATGAATGTGATATTGTGGTTATTTTTTATTTTTTTATTTTACCTTTTCAATGTCGAAAATTGCATATTGTAATTATAAATATTCAACCGGCAGATTAAATCAGGACCGTCCACATTATCAAATCTCAGCCATTCCCTATGCCTCCACTCAGCATGCGACATGTGTCCCCCCTTGGCTGCAACACTATGACGCATCTTCATGCAACATTGCGTTTTGAAGTTTAATTACCCGGAACGATGTCGTTTTAATTAAATCTTTTCGGTAAAAAAAGACAACTGAGAGATCATGTATTTTTCTTAGTTTGTTACTTATACGAAGTACCAGTAATAAATAAAAATGGGTGTCAGTTTTGACACAAAAGAGTTGGTGTCCTGCTGGTCTCTAATTTAGGCATATGAAGCATCAGATCTACAGTTCGAGCATCAGCCAGCGGCACGCGTTTATTTTTTTCTTACACCAGCCGCGCCTAATATATATATATATATATATATATATATATATATATATATATATATATATATATATATTTCACTCCCTTCCGTCCTACGAAATTTCATTCCCTCCTATTTTATGAAATTTCATTGTAATTAATAATCTAATTAACAAAAATAAGTTCGACGAGGCAAAAATAAAATAAAATTTTACTTATGTAATAATCTAACTAATAAAAATAAAATGATCAATCAAATCATTTGTAATGAATAAAATATAAAATCGTAACTTTATTTAGACACAAAGATAATAATTTGTTTATAACGAATTTTATATCATCTACTTTAATACATAACAATCTAACAAAATAATTGAACATGGGTTTAAAAAAACAAGATTACGGGAATATGAATATATGATAATTTTATAAGTTGTATACTTAATACTTGTATTTAGAATTTAATATTATCTCACATAAGTAAAATTACCAAAAATAAAATGATCGATCAAATCACTTTTTTTTTACAGTAGGCAAAATTTAGGATACTTCTAAGTATCCATGATCATCAAGCATGATGATGTTTTGGAAATCACAACTATAGTTTAAAATAGCATTACAACTCAATGGAGATTTCGCAATGAAATCTGCTGCATTATTTGCCTCTCTGTAGCAGTGTTGAAATTTGATAAATTCAAAGTCTTGGCTTAGAGTTTGAATTTCTTTCACTATTTGTGTAATCTCCCATGGTGAGGTGCTATCCTGGTTGATGGCATTGATAATGATTACGCAGTCACCTTCTATGATCGTCCTCTGTATTCCAAGTTCTGCTGCTAGTCTTATACCTGCAAGTATTGCAAGACATTCTGTTTGGATGACAGAATATGTTTTACCATTACACTTATGTATTTTAATTATTTCTCCTTGATTGTTTCTAATAATGCAGCCAATTTGGGACTGGATCCCATTTTTGATAGAAGCATCTACATTTATTTTTACAATATTTTTAGGTGGGTATTTCCAGTTCAATTTCTGACGAGGTCTAGTGTGCTTAGGATAATTTTTAATTATTCCAATTTTTTTCCAGCATAGAATTTTATCAATAGTTTGAGTTAGAGTGTGGGCTATATTTTTGTTAGAATTTTTCTGGAATATAATATTATTTCGAAGTTCCCAGATTGAGTGCCATAAGTGGCAAAGATCACTGAAATCTATATTTTTACTTTTGGTATTTAAAATATTTTCAGAGATATCGGTTGTTAGGTTTGGAATATTATAGGATTTATGAAGTTTGATGCCCAGGTTTTGGATGAGCAGTCTGGTGATCTGGCAGTTAAAGAATAAATGATTTGCGTTTTCTGGTTCGTAGTTGCAAAGTGAGCAAGTACTGGGGACTCTATTTATGTATCTATTTAAACGCTCAGTGGTGGGTAAGATATCTAATATAGTTTTCCAAATGAAATTCTTAATATTTGGAGCGACATCTAGTTTCCAGATCCAATCTGCATTGATATTATTGTTATTTCTTGTGTTGAAGAGAGAAGAGGTAGATTTGACTGTGAATTTTCCATTTTTGTTGTAGATCCAGATTAGTCTGTCTTCGATATCAATACTAGGGATGTGAATATTTAGGATCATTTGAGCAATGTTAGGAGGGATTATGTTATATAATTTATTAGTATCCCAGGTATTAGAGTTTGTAAATAGATTACACACTTTTAGGTTCGGATTATGGTTGTTTCTAAAATTTTCAAGTTTTTGTTCATTTACCCAGATGTCAGACCAGACGTTTATGGTTTTACCATTTCCAACTAGCCAAAGTAATCCTTTTGAGAAAGTATCTCTAATATTTAAGAGTCTTCCAAATTGCCAGGAAGTTTTTGTTTTATTTCTTTCCATTATAGGTTCTGTTGAGAGATATTTTTGGCTGATAATTTTTGACCAGATGTTGTTAGGGTTTGCTATTATTCTCCAGAGAAGTTTCATTTGCATACTTAAGTTGATTTGTTCAGCTGTTTTGAATCCTAATCCTCCGTCCTTCTTAGGGGTACATAAGCGTTCCCAGCTGATTAATGGATGATAGTTATCAGATTGTAGTTTATTCCAGAAGAAATTTTTGTTTATTTGATCAATTTTATCTAGAATTCCTTTTGGAAGAAGGAAGGATTGCATAAGATAGTTGGTTTTGGAATTAAGATTAGCGTGAATGAGGACAGATCTTCCTGCTTGGGAGAGAGTGTTTGATTTCCATTTGGATAATTGTTTTTTTAGGCTTGTAATTGCTTCGTCAAAAACACTGTTATTGACTCTACCACTAATGAGTGGTATTCCCAGATATTTTTCTAAGGTTTTAGTAACAGGAATATTTAATTGTTGAGCTAGATTTTGGGCTTTTTGAAGAGAGATGTTTTTAGAGACTTGTAAAGAGCTCTTATTGTAATTTATAGATAGTCCTGAAATATTACAAAAGTTATTTAGAAGGTTTTTGATTGTGTGAAGACTTAGTTCATTAGCTTTTCCAAAGATAAGTGTATCATCTGCAAAGGAGAGGAATGGGATAGGATCACTGTTATTTGTCAGTTTGATTCCAATTAATGGATCAATTTCTAATGATTCCTGTTGAATCATTCGTGGTAATAATTCCATTACTATAACAAAGATGTATGGTGCGAGAGGATCTCCTTGTCGTATACCTCGGGAGGTTCGGAAGGTCTTTCCAAGTAGGTTATTGACTAAGACAGAGAACTCAGTTTTAGTTAAGCATGTCATTACCCAATTTATCCATTTTTGGTGAAAACCGAATTTAGTCAAAACAATACGTATGTAGTTCCAGTTTATTTTGTCATAGGCTTTTTCCATGTCAAGTTTAATTGCCATCCATCCATATTTCCCTTTTTTGTTGTGGAAAGAGTGAAAGACCTCATGGGCTATTAGGATATTGTCTTGGATGTTCCTTCCATGAACAAAGGCTCCTTGAAATGGGCTGATGATACGAGGTAAGATTGGTTTAAGGCGGTTAGCTAGAAGTTTGGAGATAATTTTATAAATAGTGTTGCAGAGACTAATAGGACGGAAATGGTTGATATTGATAGGGTTATCAATTTTTGGTATGAGGGCAATAAAAGTTGTATTTACTTCATTAAGAAGGATACCAGAATGAAAGAATGATTTAATAGCCTTGCAAAACAAGCTACCCACAATGTTCCAATATTTTTTTATAGAATTCTGGTGGAAAGCCATCAGGGCCTGGAGACTTATCTTCTTTCATAGAGAATAGAGTGTCCTTGATTTCTTTGTCTGCGAAGGGTTTGGTTAAGGTTAAGTTTTCAGAAACAGTAATAGTGCGATCTATCAAGTTTGGGAAATATGTGTTGTTATTGTTTATTTCTTTGTTTAAGATGAATCTTTCAGCTAGTTCATTCGTAATTTCATCTGTAATCTGATTTTCGTCTTGAATTATTAAACCATTTTTGTTTGTAAAATTTCGAGTAATGTTTTTTGAGTTTCTGATTTTAGTTATTGATTGGTAGTATTTGGTATTTCTATCTCCAAAATTAAGGAAGTTGGATTTAGCCCTTTGTTTCCAAAAGGTATTGTTAAAGTTCATAAGTGATTCTCGTTTATTTAGTAATCTTTGTCTTTTATTAAATGTAAAATTGTTATAGTTTCCATTAATTTGTTGTGTTTGTAATAATAAGAGTTGATCTTCAATATCTTTTAATTGTCTAAGGTTATTATTAGGATGCGATTTACACCAAATTTTTGTGTTTATCTTTAGTAGTTTCTGTTTTTGTAGTAATGTAAACATAAATGATCCATGGAGTTTATTTTCCCAAGTTGATTTAACTAGTTTATTATAGTTTTCATTTTTAGTCCAAGACATTTCAAATTTGAAGGGTGATCCTGCTCTACTTAATTTTGTTCCGATTGAGATTGAAATTAATGAGTGGTCAGAATTTGTGAATGGGTGGTTATGAACGGTTAGGTTGGGGAAATGATTTGAGATATCTGTATGGATCATAATCCTATCCAGTCGTTCATAAATGTTGTTTATGGGATTTTGACTCTTTCTCCAAGTTACTGGGCTTCCAGTATAAGGGATAGTGTGAATATCCAATTCTTCCTTAATCTGTTGAATTCGGGAAAATCTACTATTTAGTGGGATTGTTCCTCCAATTTTATCATTTGGTAATTCTATTTCATTAAAATCTCTCATTATTAAGGATGGAAAATTGTATTGTCGAGTAACTGTTATAATTTCATTCCAGAAGGAATTTTTGTCTATTTGATTTGAGGGTGCATAGATAAAGTTAAGAGTAAATATGTAGTTGTTAATGTTGACTAAGTATATTACGTAGTTATTTGAGATTGTTAGTTGCTCACTTGAATCTGTGAAGTTTGAAGTTTTAAAAAAGATCCAAAGTTCTCCTTTTGTCCCTTTTGATGGGATGTAACGAGCTTTGTTGAAACCACATTTTTTGTATTGGTATTCATTTGGAGGTTCGATTGTTTTAGTTTCTGCTAGTACAAGAATGTCTAGATTATTTCTTTTTTGGATGTAAGCTAAGTCTTGCCATAGGTTAGGTTTTCTTACACCTCGAATGTTCCAGTATGCTATGTTTGTCATTTAATAAATTTTATTGTGTAAGTAACCCTTATAGGTATTTTTAGTATTTGATAGTATATATTTTTGCTGTCTAACTGGTTTATACTAGTATGATAAGTTTGTTTCCATGAGATTGGTAGATGTAAGTTTATAATCTGAATATTATGATAAGTTTTGGGTCCACTTCCAATTTCTAATTTTGTGTTGGTAATTTTTGGCGATGTTATTTTACTATTTATTTTATTATATTTTGTAATATAGTATGATAGAAAATATTCTTGTAAATATGTGTTAGGTTTACTTATTTTTATAGGGTTTAGATATTTCGAAAAAATTTTATTATTTTGAGCGTGAGGATAAATTTTGGTAACTTGTTTAATGAAGGGATTGTTAAGGGTAACTTTTTTATGAAATTGAAGGTGTGTTAGGCGTTGGTATAATATATAATATTCCTTTTTTGATGTGTAGGTATTTGTTGTATAATTATAAAAGTATTTTTTCAAAGTTGTACTATAGTTATAAAATTTATGTAGTAATTTTGTACTTTGATTGGGAGTAAATCCGGATTTATTGTTATTTTGGTATGGAATAGGGTTGATGGGCCATAAAGTCCAATGGGCCTTTTTAGTTTTGTGAGCAAATTTAGTGTTATTTATTTGTCTGTAGAGTATTAAGAAATATAAAGTTATGGATTGATTATAGTTATATTTAGACATGTTTTTTTATTTTGGTTTGTTTAATTTATTTTCTAATACAAATTTTTTATTTATGCTATTTTTAAGGCTTTTGTTACCTAATTTTTGTTTTATTTGTGTTGTATTGTTGACGTTATAATTTAGAATAGAGGTATAATGACTGTATTTGTATTTCATGATTATTTTATTAATTCTGATTTTCAGTAGGTTTGTGTGAATTTCTAGATTAAATTTCATCTTTAATGATTTCCAATTTTTATTAGTTTTTAGTTTGATTATGACTTTGTGGATGTAAGTTATATGGTTGTATGTTATGTTAAGGGGATTGTTATCAATGTATTTTCCTGTAATTTTAATATACCTTTTTTGATATGTGTTATAGATATTTTTTGAATTATAGGTATGTGTTTTAGTTTTGTGTTTAAGTTGAAATAATTTTTTTTGAGTGATTGTAAAAAGATTTTTTATAGTAGATACTTGTATTGTTTAAATAAGTGGTGATTGGTTTTGTTTCATCAAACCTTTTTTTTGTTGGTTTCCAGAGATGTAGTTTAATAGCCCAATTATTATTGTTATTTTTGTGATCAGAGGAACTTGTTTGGAATATAATTGTGATGTATTTATTTATGAATTTGAAAGTATGAAAACTGTATTTGGATTTAGTAGTTATACTAGGTCTCCAGTTTCTCACAGTTTGGTATTTTGTTTTATATTTGGAGAGATTAAGTTTGGGTGTTAACCCTTGGATATTGCTGTTAAGCCCTGTGTTTCCATTTATAATCTCTAGATCTTGTGTAATTTTTGATAAACAGTAGAGGTTTGGTCGAAGATAACAAAACAGAATAATAACATTATAGCAGAAATGCTTAGCCAGGAGGTAACCAAAGCCCCTATAATACAGATCTAGGCAGAACTTAAAGGGAGCATCCATATAAACAAGCAAAAGGTGAATGCTCCCGAGTTTAGTTGTACTTACAAAGGTTAAGTAAACATACTTAAAAAAACTAGGATAGCAAGTGTTATAGCAGACTAAGTAATTAAACTTATTACAAAACCAGAGTTTGAGGGTGAGCTGTGTACAGGCTATAGGAGTAGCATGAACCCTCTGATAAGTTGTAGCTGTCATAGAAACTTTATGGTGAAGGTCTCTGCTTCTTGTTAATGTGATCATAAGAGTCAACTTCATAGTCCTCAGCTTTGTCCTTGCCTTTACCTTTGCTCCTGTCATTGTTGATGTTCTGGTCTTGATCTTGGGGAGAGATGTGAACTTGAGACATATTTTTAACCATGGAAGCTGCTGAATTAATGGATTGGTAAGAGGAAAGACTGTGTTCAGCATTTGGAGGGTTACTAACATAAGGGTTTAGAGCACCACAAAGGTTGTTTAAGTCTCTATCAGGTGCAATTGAAGAGGAGCTGTTGTTAGGATTGGTATTAAACATAGTATGCAGCATAGTTGGAGATATTTGAAAAGGTGGGATTGAAGTTTCAGCTGCAAGCATTGAAGCATAGGCATTATTAAGTGTGATGAGATTATTGATTAAGTCCTGTGAGAGGAAGGGAGTAAAAAGAGCAGAGGTGTTTCCCATTGGAGGCTGTATTGTAGTGAAGGTATTGCCTACAGTTGAAAGGATGGGTAAGATACCATAATCACCTTCTGCAGGATGAAGGGATCTCTCAATATCAGCAGTGACAGTTTTACCAATCATAGAAAGGTCTTCAACATTTGCACCAACCATGATTTCATCAGCGACAAAGCTAGAGGTTTCAGTTCTGGTGTTGTCATCTAAAAGGTTGATCCCTGGTCTTTCCTGGATTCGAAGTTCAAAGTTTCTAGGCTTGTTGGTGTTGGTAGGACATTCTGGATAAAGGTGATCATCTTTGCCACAGCAGCCACATCCAATTGAAAAATCTTCATACCAGATACGAAGACTAAGTTTATTTCCATCTGGCATTTTCCAGTTAATGTAGGAAATCAACACTTTCTCAAAGGAGACATGGATACACAATCTAACAAACCTAAAACGACTTTTGAAGTAGGCTTCCTTGTCTACTTTTATTAAGGTTCCAACTCGACAAGTGCTGATGATGTATGCTAAAATATCAGTAGAATTGAGTGGAGGGGGAAGATTTGGTATTCGAATCCATACCTCACCAGAGAGGGTGTCAGCTTGAGAAGGGTCAAAAGATGGAGTCCAAGGATAGATAGCCAGTAATGCTCATACCACATGGTAGGGTCTGTTGGCCCAGACTCTTGCTCTATCCTCACTTGTTGCAAATTTGAAAAGGAACCAGTCATCGCCTATTTGTTCAATGAACCACTGGCCTCTGAGATGTCTCCACTCTACATGCATCTTGGTAAGGACTTGGCTGAAGTTCACTTCTTTGTTCACAAATCTGCCTACCAGAGCAGTATGTTGAAGTTTGTTATGAACCTCTGTGATGATGGGGATTTCAAGTTCTTCAGTAGTAGGATTTTCAACTGTCGTGGGTTTTGTTTCTTTGTTTTGGGCCAAGGCAGTTTGAGTGGGCTGACCAGAGGTGTTTTGTATTGGATTTGGTAGTGGTAGTTTGACAAGAAAAACCAGCAGGGGATGAGGAAAGATCCATATTATCTTGGTTTCCATGAATTACTGCAGAGAGATAGGAGGAAGACATAGGAGTTTTGTGTTCCATCCTGAGATTGTAATCTTGTGTACTGATGTTGAAAGTGGAGTTATGAATATTATTACAGAAGTGAAAGAGAAATATGAAGTAATTCTGAGTAAAAAACCGGATATGTGTAAGTATAATGGTGACAGGTGGATTTTTAAGGAGGAGGTGACTAAGAGACTTGGTGTTGGATCATGGTATATTACTCTTGTAAATATCTGTTAAAAGATAATAGCTGTAAAACCAAAATTTAAGCCGCCTCTGTAAAAAATAAGAAAAGATAAAAATTAAATTTTTTAAGCAGGATTGTAGGGATTGACAGTGGATATCCTGAGGTGTGGTTAGGATATGCTAGGGGACAATTGTAACGGCCCGGGATTATGATTCCCAAGTTACGTTTCGAGGGATAAAACCCCTCGTTAGGATCTTGTGCCCCGAGTACAGGTTGAAGGTTTGAAATCAAGGATTTGTAGTTTAAAGCGGGATTTCGTACCCAAATTCGGAAGGTCTGCTGGAGACCCCGGGGTAACCCCTGTACCTATCCTAAGTCTACAAAGCGGAAAATCTTTTATCATGCAAAGGACATAAATTCTGAAACAATACAACCAGTGTCGCGGCAGAGCCGGATCAAAACAGAGTATAATTAGGAAGAAATCCCAAAAGTGTGAATCTGGTGAAGTCAGGGTTCAAACACTCACTCTCCGCCATATGAATGGACCCCGTCATAACAGCACGAAATCAAGGAATGGAATGGGTACCTGAAACTATACCACAAAGTCAGGCCAAGTGTTCGCCTGCGGGTCCTTTGACCGCGCTGAGGACAAATAATACGCCTATACCTAGAATAAGGATGCCTTCATGCAGTACTGAAATGTTAACCACACTATCATGCTCCTAATGCATATATACAAAATATGAAGTAAGGCCTTAACAAAGAATACCAAGTGGTATATCCCTCTTCTACCACCACCCCCTTTCCAGATAGGGTGGAGACTGGCCAGTTCGATGCTATAGCATATCACATCTCATCATCATATCGTACCTCATGCTCATCTCGTATCTCATGATATATATATAAATAATGACTCGAGGAGGACAACACCCGATGAAGCTGGGCTGTCCTATGACCCTAACAACGACTCTAGGACTCACAGATAACGGCCGTTCTGCATTCAAACGCATACAGAATAAAAATGCTCAATCGTAAGTGCAATTCCTAAGCATGATACTACATGACATATTTTTATGCATATGCAACACCTACATACTATATGACACATCAGGCAGGAGGTCCTGGTTACTGAGTAAGCCCCGGAGGTACTTACCTGGCTAGCAGAACAGCGAAAGAAGAATCCAACACACAGTAGTCACGATCACAGAGTATCACCTAAATACATAACGAGAATACACTGAGTATAATTCTATAGCTTCTCTGAACACATATATCACACACTCATACAAACAGATAAATAAACAAGTTCGCATCCATCATACTTCCAGTTCATCCTGATCAATCATCTCCCATCTCATACCGTTCAACATATATAATCCGTCATCTTATCAGCTTAAGATAACCTCTATATCATTAGTAGCCAAATTCGCATATTACTATTCCATACTCATACTCTCCATAAGGACATATATCATTATCATCACAAGTATCGATCATTTAATCTCTTCTAAAAATCACCACAATATCATGCTATTAGTCATACATACCATACCGTTAGTCAAACGATTTTATTATCATGCTAGTTAGTCATCGAATAAGTCTTGTTCCCAAGTTAGTTCCAAAACCGTTTCAATTCCGAATTAAACAGTTAAGAATTCCGACCCTTGAAAATACTCGCTAAATTCCCTTTATCAATTTATTTATTAAATCACTTTTTGACCTTGAAATTCTTTTCCAAATTCTTTTTAAACCTCCAAGTCCAAATAATGTTATATTTTAAACCTCTAATAATATAATAGATATTTTAAACACCATTTATTAGAACACCCTTATAAAATATTTCCGAATCCCCTAAAATCCAACCCATTTTTATTTAATAAACCAACCCTTGTAATTCTCCCAAAATAATATTTTATCTTTTAAACCCTCATATAATATTATATATATATATATATAATAATTTAAATACCGCTAATTGGTTAATTAAATAAACGGATAACCCGAACCGAACCAAACCAAACCCGCTAATCCCCAACCGGTTAAACAAATAAAAAAAACATAATTTAAGGAGATGGGCCCACGAAGCCACATCAGCATCTCCCTCTTCCTGAATTCGAAAGAAGACTCCCGCCGGTGCCAAGCTTCCTCGCGCAGCTCGACGTCGCACCTGCTCGCGGTCGGCTCCTCGGCTCTCGCTCGTCCTAGCCAGCTTGCGCCCTCAGCTCCGCCTCGCCTCGCGTCGCTGCTCCAGGCTCTCGCTCCCGGCGTCCCTCGCAACCCACTCGTGGTCCCACGCTCGCTCTCGCAGCTCGACCACGCTCGACGCCGCTCTCGATCACCAATCTGAGCTCGCCGGAGCTCACGAGCCCACCCGAACGTCCCACACTCAGCCCACGCTCACTCCCGACTAGCCTATGCATCGAAAAGGACTCAAAAACGAATCGAAACGAGGATAAATTCGAAGCTCACCGAGATGGGTTTTTCGCGACATCGGAGCTCTCGATCGGAGACCTGGTTGTCTTCGGTGGCTCGCGATGGCTTGTCGGTCCTGCACCGCATATTGGTGAGCGTGATGGCAAAGACCGCAAGCGATTCCGATCAAAAACGAAGGAGAACGACTCACCGAAAGTTAGCTTGCCAAAACAGAACAAAAGGGTCGTGGTGGCACTGGGGTGATCGACGACGGCTCCTGGCGGTTGCGGCTGCGACGTGGTGGTGGCCGGCGACTCTATGGTGGCGTCTGGTGGCTGGTGGCAACTGATGGAGGTGTGGTGGTGTTGGTTGTTGTCGATCGGGAGAGGGAGTTCAGAAGGAGGGCTGGTGAAGGAGATGAAGTAGGCAGGAGGGATGGCTCGACTGCAGGGTATGGTGACTGATTGGAGTTGGTGATAGCGTGTGGGAATGGGTAAAATAAATACCCGAAATTAAATCCCGAATATGCGAATTTCGAATCCCGCAATTAGTTCCCGAATGTTAGTTTCCCCGAATTTCGCTTACTCGATCATTTAGATTTTAAAATCGACAAGGATATCGTCAACCGATAATTATTTTGAATTTTCGAGGTAAAAGTACGGAAATCGTTCGTTAAATTTTATATTCCGGCCGGAATCCGCTAAACGAATTTTAAATTTGATTTAAATTCGCTTTTAATTTTTTTTTTCAGAAAATTAGGATTTTAAAAATCCGAGCCTTTACATCATCCACCTCTAAAAACAAGTCTCGTCCTCGAGACTAAAATCATTTTTAAAACTGGGGATGAAGTTTGAAATTGGTGAGTCCAATGATCATGCAATTGATTCCGTAAGCATCTCATAAGTGCCCCCATGAGACCCTCACAGTACCGTTGCCGTGATCATAATATCCCCAAAAGACCGTAGCAAGAATGTAATATGGGCCCCTACTACATCCTTACTCCGACTCCTCGGTCATATCATAACTCAAAACATCACAATGTCCTCTTTAAAACACCGTTCAAAAATTCCCTAACCCGGCGTTAGTCAAGCAAATTTTCAAATTTCAGGAGGTGGAATCATCCACCTCTAAGGGCTAATCCCATATTCTCTTCCTAGGTTCCATGTTATAGTCAAATTCCAATACTTCAGCTTCCATCATTTCTATCATCAAGCATCATATATATATATATATATATATATATATATATATATATATATATATAGTGGCACTCATATCACATATTAATAGCATGACCTAAACACGTCAAGGATAGTAGCATACCATAATATATTTAGCACCTCATCATATCATCAAGGCTCATCACATCATATCACCAAGGATCTGCACACAACTACCAAGCATAAGCACGAAATCACGGAGATATCGCTAACCCATCCCCAATCCAACTAGACAACTCACCAAACTTGCGAGGTCAAGGAAATATCTACGCTCGGCTCGACATAAGACGCAAGCAGCTCATCTAGGACATCCCCATAGCTAGCCCGAATCCTCTCCTCGGTCTCCCAGGTGGCCTCCTCAGGACTCCTCCTAGACCACTGAACTAGAAGCAAAGGGACCTCCCTGTTCCTAAGCTTCTTGACTCGACGGTCAAGGACCCTTACCGGACGCTCTACAAAGGTATGGTCAGGCTCGATGCGAAGGTCTGAGTGGTCGAGGACATGACTAGGGTCGGGAATATACTGACGGAGCTGGGAGACATGAAAGACGTCATGGACCCCAACCAAGGATGGAGGTAAGGCCAAATGGTAAGCTACCTCACCGACTCTCTCTAGGATCTCAAATGGGCCAATGAACCTCGGACTCAGCTTCCCCTTAATGCCGAACCGTCGAACTCCCCTGGTGGGCAAAACCCAAAGCCACACATGCGAACCCACCTCGAACTCAATCTCTGTTCTACGCCTGTCTGCATATTTCTTCTAGCGATCCTGAGCGACTCTCATATGCTCCCGAATGTGACCCACCTGATCAACTGTCTCTCTAACTATCTCAAGTAACGACAACACTGTATCTGCGGGCTCGTCCCAACAAACTGGCGACCTACATCATCTCCCGTACAAGGCCTCGTATGGATCCATCTCGATCGATGCATGGTAGCTGTTGTTGTACGAAAACTCCACAAGCGGCAGATACCTAACCCACTGATGACCCCACTCCAAAACGCATGATCGTAACATGTCCTCCAAGGTTTGAATCGTCCTCTCACTCTGCCCGTCTGTCTGAGGATGAAAAGCTGTACTGAAATGCAGTCTGGTCCCTAGGCTCTCCTGAACCTGATGCCAAAACCTTGAGGTGAACCGTCCATCTCTGTCAGATACAATCCTCTCAGGTACTCCATGAAGTCTCACGATCTGGCGGATGAACTCCTCAGCTAACCGCGATGCTGGCCATGTCTCCTGAATCGGAATGAAATGAGCTGACTTGGTCAACCTATCGACCACAACCCAAATGGCATCGAAACCTCGAACATCCCGCCTCAGTCCGGTGACGAAATCCATAGAGATGTCCGTCCACTTCCACTCGGGAACTGGAAGCGACCTGACAAGTCCTCCCGGTCTCTGGTGCTCAATCCGAACCTGCTGGCACACCTGACATCTGGCTGTAAAGTCTGTGATGTCTGCTCGCATACTCTGCCACCAATAATACCTACTCAAATCCTGATACATCTTATTCGTCCCTGGATGGACAGAATAAGGAGTGGAGTGAGCCTCCTGGATGATCCTCTGCCTCATATCTAACGTCGACGGAACTACAACTCTGCCCTGAAAGGTGAGCATCCCATCTGCTCTCTCTGCAAGCTCTCTGAATCTGCCCTGGGCCATCCGCTCCCTCAGAACTGCAATCTCTGGACAGTCTGCCTGACCTCGACGAATCTCCTCCGTCAACTCAGCCTGAACCTCCAAGAATGATAACTGACCACTCTCCCGCTGAACCCACACCTCGAAGCAACACCTCATCAAATCTGTCTGCAAATCCTTCTGAGCTGTAAGCCTCGCAACTGATGCCTCCTGGTGAGTCTTCCTACTGAGCGCATCTGCCACCACATTGGCCTTCCCTGGGTGATAAACTATGTCCAAGTCATAGTCCTTTAGAAGCTCTAGCCACCGTCTCTGTCGCATGTTCAGCTCCTTCTGAGTGAAAATATACTTCAAGCTCTTGTGATCCGTCATCACCTTGCATGAAGTGCCGTACAGGTAATGCCTCCAAATCTTCAGAGCATGAACTACAGCTGCCAACTCCAAGTCATGAACGGGATAGGACACCTCTGCAGGCTTCAACTGGCGTGAAGCATAAGCGATGACCCGATCTCTCTGATGCAGAACACATCCCAATCCAGAACGTGAAGCGTCTGTGTAGATGACGAAGTCCTCTGTCCCATCTGGTAACGCTAGAACTGGAGCGGTCGTCAGCTTCTCCTTCAGAAGCTCAAAGCTGGCCTGACACTCTACACTCCACTCAAACGGAACATCCTTCTTTAGCAGCTGCGTCATCGGCCTAGCAATGCTCGAGAAACCCTGGACGAATCTCCTGTAGTAACTGGCCAATCCTAGAAACGAGCGGATGTCCCTAACATTCTTGGGCACCTCCCAAGCAATGATAGCATCAATCTTCGCCGGATCCACGGCGACTCCCTCAGCTGAAATCACATGGCCTAAGAAAGCCACCTCTGTGAGCCAGAACTCACACTTGCTGTATTTCCCATACAGCTGATGCTTCCTCGGCTTCTCGAGCACAATCCTCAGATGCTCCTCATGCTCCTCTCTACTCCTCGAGTAGAGTAAAATGTCATCTATGAAGACGACGACGAATCTGTCCAGGTAGTCGATGAACACGCGGTTCATGAGCTCCATGAAAGCAGCTGGTGCATTGGTCAGCCCAAACGGCATGACCACGAACTCGTAGTGACCATAGCGGGTCCTGAAAGCGGTCTTCTAGACATCCTCTGGCTTCACTCTCAGCTGGTGATAACCCGACCTCAAATCAATCTTCGAGAAGACAACGGTGCCCTGCAGCTGATCCAACAAGTCGTCAATCCTGGGAAGGGGATAATGGTTCTTCACCGTCGCACGGTTCAGTTCCCTATAATCGATGCATAGCCTCAATGACCCATCTTTCTTCTTGACGAACAGCACTGGTGCTCCCCAAGGTGATGCACTGGGCCTGATGTAACCCTTCTCGGCTAGCTCCTCCAGCTGAGCCTTCAACTCTGCCATCTCCGTCGGTGCCATGCGGTAAGGGACTCGCGAAATGGGCCTGGTGCCTGGCTCTAGCTCGATCGCAAAGTCAACCTCTCTCGGCAGGGGGAGTCCCGGTAGCTCATCTGGAAACACGTCTGTGAAGTCTCTGACAACAGGGACATCTGACAAGCTGGGATGTGCACGATCCACCTCTAAAGCATAACACCAATACCCGACGCATCCCTGATCTAGAAGTCTAGCAGCTCTGACTGCGCTGATGAGCGCCCCGTTCCTCTTGGGGTCGCTCCCCCAAACCTGGTGCTTAGTCCCGTCATTTGCCAAGATGGACACCGTCCTCGTCCTCAGGTTGATAATCGCTCCATAGTGGTCCATGAAATCCATACCTAGAATGAGATCATCCATCCTCAACGGCATGACAATAAGGTCGGCTGGCCACTCACGCTCACCTATACGGATGGGGCACCCTAAAATCTCCCGACTCGTCCTAACCTTTGCCCCGTCCGCCAGTCCAATAGTAAGGGGTGAACCACTCGTGCAGCTTAGGCTCAGCCTAGCAACGCATGCCTCTGCTATAAAGCAGTGAGTAGCACCAGTGTCAAACAATATAGACAAGCACTCATCATGGAAGTGTATAGTACCTGCGGAAGTAGGGGCGGTACGGTCATCAGCTCTCATCTGGAACACGCGGGGCGGTGGGGGTAATGCTGGTCCTCGGCCTCCGGAACTCTGGCCGCGATCATACCCGGACCCAGATGGTCCTGTAGATGACGAACCTCTACCCTGACTTGGCCCTGACGGCCCTCTGCCTCCACGATCGTAACCTCTACCTCCTCTACCTCATCTACCTCCCCCTCGACCTCTACCAGAAGCATCTCCTCGCCCCTGACCCTGGGGATAAGTCAGAAGTGGCGGCTGAGGAGCCGCAGGAAGTCTCAGTGGCTGTGCAGTTGGCGGGGCTCTACCGCCCTGGGGACAACGGGCAGCTCTGTGTCCCATGGTGTCGCAAGTGAAGCAGACAATCGAACGATCTGGGCAAGAAGCGACATAATGACCTCTCTCGAAGCATCCATGGCAAGTGACACTCCTCACTCGTGCATCTCCTCCGTAAACAGCTGGGGCGGGCGGCTGAGGTGCCCTCAGTGCAACTCCGTGATATCCTCCTCTAAATCCTCCTCCATAGCCTCCTCTCCTGGATCTGTCGTCTCCGCGACCATCCGCTGGTCTCGCTCTCTTCGCCTCAGGGCGAGAAGTAGTGTATGCAGTCTCGGACAAGATCCGCTGCTGGTCGTACAGGAAGATGACCTCCAGGAATCGATCAAAACTGACAGCTCCCAAGCTAGAGGCATGCAGAAGTACGGGAGGCGGCAGTCTCATAGATAACATGCGAATACGGCTCTCATCGGAAGGGCACAAGTGAGCACAGTAGACCAGCTCCTTCTTAAACTGGCAGACGATGGCGGAGACAGAAGCTGATCGGTCATAGTAGCCCCGCAGAAAGGATACCTCTCGGGCTATCTGAATCCCAGGAGGGTGGTACTCCCTCAGCATCATGTCCTTAAACTCCTCGTAGGTCCACTCAGCCTGGTCTATCTTCTGTACAGACCAGCGGTCAAAAGCATCTCTCTGCAGACGGCCGGCGGCAAGTCTCTGTCTCTCGAAAGTGGGTACAGCAACGTGGTCGAACAACCCCTCCATCTCACGGAACCATCTCTCAATATCCTCCCCAACCTCTCTAGTAAATGCCGGAGGATGGCACTGAGCTAGCGTCTTGACCCAATCGACGCGCTTCTCAGGGCGCGCATCGGCTACGGGCTCAGCTGGCTGAACAGGAACCTCGAGCGTCGATGCTGTAGGTGGGGCTCCTCCTCACAACTCGCTCAGAATGTCATGAAGCGCTGTCTCTAACTGCCCAAGCCTCGTCTCTGTGGAAATCGGAACCTGGTCGTCAGCCGGCGGAGGCGAAGCTCGCTCCTCAGCGTGATCGTCAACGGCGCGCTCCTCGACGCTCTCCACGGCAATCCGGCGAGGGTGTCCCCTGCCACGACGTGCCCTACCCCCACGCCCAACTGAACCGTGTCTAGTATCGACCATGATGGCTACATGAACGATTAATTTAAACACTCAGCACAGAAGCACTCAACGATTAATATGATCCTCTTTGAGGAGGATCGCCCTCAGGCCCAATTGCATATATATATATATATGTAAGCATAGAGACGATCTATGCCGTCCTTCGAGGGACGGCTGACCGGAGGGGCAAAACCTCACGGCCTCCTAACTCGACACTCCAACCTCCGTGGTGTTCCTTGGAGTCTTCTAGGCCCATCTGTAAATAAAAGCTAGTATTTTGCCTACCGTTCCCCGAGTTCTACATCCATAAGGGAGGTCTATCGCTTTGGTCTCTACCCACGAGATTGTTTCCCCTTTATTCATTTAGGTTTTAAGTCCAATTAAATTCATTTTGCCCGTTAAACATTTTCCAAAACCATTTGAAATCATTGGGCGATTTCCAAAACCATCTTCAACCTATTGTACTCGGATTGCAAAACCTCGCTCTGATACCACCTTTGTAACAGCCCGGGAATATGATTCCCAAGTTACGTTTCGAGGGATAAAACCCCTCGTTAGGATCTTGTGCCCCGAGTACAGGTTGAAGGTTTGAAATCAAGGATTTGTAGTTTAAAGCGGGATTTCGTACCCAAATTCGGAAGGTCTGCTGGAGACCCCGGGGTAACCCCTGTACCTATCCTAAGTCTACAAAGCGGAAAATCTTTTATCATGCAAAGGACATAAATTCTGAAACAATACAACCAGTGTCGATTAGGAAGAAATCCCAAAAGTGTGAATCTGGTGAAGTCAGGGTTCAAACACTCACTCTCCGCCATATGAATGGACCCCGTCATAACAGCACGAAATCAAGTAATGGAACGGGTACCTGAAACTATACCACAAAGTCAGGCCAAGTGTTCGCCTGCGGGTCCTTTGACCGCGCTGAGGACATATAATACGCCTATACCTAGAATAAGGATGCCTTCATGCAGTACTGAAATGTTAACCACACTATCATGCTCCTAATGCATATATACAAAATATGAAGTAAGGCCTTAACAAAGAATACCAAGTGGTATATCCCTCTTCTACAACCACCCCCATTCCAGATAGGGTGGAGACTGGCCAGTTCGATGCTATAGGAGCATCGAAAAGGACTCAAAAACGAATCGAAACGAGGATAAATTCGAAGCTCACCGAGATGGGTTTTTCGCGACTTCGGAGCTCTCGATCGGAGACCTGGTTGTCTTCGGTGGCTCGCGATGGCTTGTCGGTCCTGCACCGCATATTGGTGAGCGTGATGGCAAAGACCGCAAGCGATTCCGATCAAAAACGAAGGAGAACGACTCACCGAAAGTTAGCTTGCCAAAACAGAACAAAAGGGTCGTGGTGGCACTGGGGTGATCGACGACGGCTCCTGGCGGTTGCGGCTGCGACGTGGTGGTGGCCGGCGACTCTATGGTGGCGTCTGGTGGCTGGTGGCAACTGATGGAGGTGTGGTGGTGTTGGTTGTTGTCGATCGGGAGAGGGAGTTCAGAAGGAGGGCTGGTGAAGGAGATGAAGTAGGCAGAAGGGATGGCTCGACTGCAGGGTATGGTGACTGATTGGAGTTGGTGATAGCGTGTGGGAATGGGTAAAATAAATACCCGAAATTAAATCCCGAATATGCGAATTTCGAATCCCGCAATTAGTTCCCGAATGTTAGTTTCCCCGAATTTCGCTTACTCGATCATTTAGATTTTAAAATCGACAAGGATATCGTCAACCGATAATTATTTTGAATTTTCGAGGTAAAAGTACGGAAATCGTTCGTTAAATTTTATATTCCGGCCGGAATCCGCTAAACGAGTTTTAAATTTGATTTAAAGTCGCTTTTAATTTTTTTTTTTTTCAGAAAATTAGGATTTTGAAAATCCGAGCCTTTACAACAATATCTTCCGAGATCATGAATTCGAATATGCATAGGATCATTCTTGTTTAAGGAGATAATTGAATTGAATTGCTGGTTTTGGTTAGAATATATAATTAAGGACAGGAGCAGAACATCTAAGGAATTGGTATAGTCTATAAATCGAGGAGCAGTGATTGATTTGGTGAGTAAGGATTGGTAATGAGTATAGGTAATGAAATTAAAGATCTTTTCCAATTTAATGTTGTTTGGTTTATGAAAGTTATCTTGACAAATCTTTAAGTATCCAATTTTCATCTGTAAAATTATAAGGACAGTAAATTTGTAGTTAAGATGTTTACTGATTTTTTTTTGGATGAGTAGGGGTATGTTTGAGCTTGATGATAATTAGTCGTTCCTTGTTGTATTTTTCATCCAGTTGAGTGAACAATTTTTCCAGAAAGATATCATGTAAGGTTGCTGATGTTGTATCTCTGTTAGTATATTTGATGATTTTTTGTTTTTGACATAGGTAAGAATCTGTAGGTATGAGTAGAAGGTAGCCTTTCGGCCTGTGATTTTCAAGAATTTGAAGATCCCTGTCATGGCTGTTAAGCCTTGTTTCATTTCTGTTGTGGATGCATATAATTTCCTCCAAAGAGGAGGAGCAGTAATCTGTAAAGCTCACTGTCAGATGAAGAAGTGGAAGAGAGGAACAGGGGAAGAGAGGAAAAAAAGAGAGCGTTTTTTCAAGGATGGTAAACTATTAAGAATTTGATCGATCAAATCACTTGAAATGAATAAAATGATCTATCAAATTTAAAAAAAAATTGATTTATAAATTATGTAATAATCTAATTTCCAAAAATAAAATAATCGATCAAATCACTTGAAATTAATAAAATATAAAATCATAACTTTATAGAAATGAAAGATAATAATTTGTCTATAACGAATTTTTTATCATCTACTTAAATACTTAATAATCAAATATAAATAATTGAATATAGTTTAAAAAAAAAAGACTACAAGAATATGAATTATGAATATATGATAGTTTTATATGTTGTATTCATAATTTTTATTACCTTATTTTCCAAACTTCAACGAGGGAAGAAGGGAATACTTTAAAAGCATCGAATATTCGAATCAATCGATTATTCTAATTCATCGAATAATCAGAGATGAATTTATATATACGAGGAATATTCAAGTAATCTTGTTTAGTTATTTTTATATAGACAATAATTTGTTTACTTTATCAGTATTTAAGATTACCTCACAAATTAAAGGAGTCGGTTTACTAGATTACTCGAAACTTAATAAGTCATCAACTAATAAAATGATTATGAAAAAATAATGAAGGTCATTTCGATCTAATTAGGATAAAATTTCCTATTAAAATAGATCCTAGAGGTATTTAGTCAATTACATTGTATAGAACATTTGATCATATAAGTTATATCTTTATAAGTTTAGATGTGAATTTATATATATATGAGTTTAAATAAGTAAGATGTACGTTCAAATATATGATCACATAAAACAAAATTCAAAGTCATGCGCTTAGAGTGCGTATAATATTTTTTTACTAATTTGAGTTTATAAGTACAATTTGGATATTTCTTATAAATTTGGATTGATATAGGTAATACTTATGGAATTGGTTTTGATTTGATGCATATAAGTTCATTTGTACAAGTTTATATAATAAAAAAATATACATATGTTATCACAAAAATAATTTTACCTTCTTATTTTTTTTATTAAGTTGAGTTTATATAATAAAAAATATATATATATAATATCAAAATTATTAATTTAAGTTTATAAGTACCAATTGTACTTGTTTTGATTCCTTCTTGTTATTAATTTGCCCTTTAAAGTTTGTGAGTTTAACTTTTTACATGAGTAAGATTTATAAAATTTCATTGTATTCATTCATATATATTTTATGAATTTTAGTTATCTTTTTTCTTTAAGTTTATGAATGTTGCATAAGAAATGTATTAAGTGCAGGGTGCTGATTTGGAATAAAAAAAAATATGGACAATTATTAAAGGCTTAGGGTGCTGATTTTAACAAAAAAGATAAAGTATGGGTGGCTACATATAAGAGTAAAAAAAGCAACTTTTTCCGCATAAAAATTTAGCTAAATTTTGATTTTTAGTTTTACCCGCCTAAGCTCAATATTTTCTACCAAATTTAAATCCAAAACTTAAATATAACCCACCCACTTTTCTTCTATTTTTTTTTTACGAAAAATTGATTTTTTTTACGGAAAATTGACACACGACCGATGGCTACGGATTCGTGGCGATGCGGTGCACCTCTCGGTGGTGGCTCGTGGCTCCGCCAGCGGCTACTGGTGGCAAACGAGGGCGGTAAAGGCGGCTCCGACGAGGGGTGAATTCGAAATTGAGGTTATCGGTTTCGGAACGTTTTTGTGGAAATTTTGTGAAGAGGATTGTTGCGGGAGGCGTTTAGAACATAATGGAATAGTTTGAGAGCTCGGAGATGGAGAGAAGAGGCGGTAGTGTGCTTCGAAAGTGAAGCCGAAAGGGGGTATATATAGGGGAGGATTAGGGGACGGATGGAATTAAATTAAATCCGTAAATCAACTAAATAATCCCCTTCAAGCTTATCCCCATCCTCAATTTGGTGAGATTCGGCCTGACTTGGGCGGATTTGGGTGAGTTTCAAATTTGGGGATAAGTTCGTTCGATTGTAATTCGATCCCGAATCTCCAAATTTCTTGCATAAATCTCATTAACAACGAATAAAGAACGTTCTAGAAACAAAATCGTTGAGCTTCGGGCGAGATTTGAGGGTGGTTAAAATTTCAACATCTTCATCGCGTTTACAGTTTATATGAGGAAGAAGAAGCGGTTCGGTTCAGCAACATTTTTTTTAAAGGACCCGGTTCGGGTCAACCAAACCAAAAGAAAACCGGTTTAGCCCTTATTTATAATATATACCTATATAGATATATCCGAATAAATTTTTATTAAAACCCACACAATTTAAATAATAAACTAACAAAAGATTTAATTAAATACATTTTATTTTATGTAACATCATTTTTCTAAAACCTTAAAATAAATACCTTATGAACACTAAGATGAGTTATAATTATAAATCCTACTTTAGTTTGAAGAGAAAATGTACAACTTCACATTAAAATAATATAACTTAAAAATATTTTATTTATTGTAAGTGTGCATAAGTAAACAAGACTAAAATAAAATATACCCCGAATAGTTATAAAACTTTATATATAATTAATTCGAAAAGTTTTTTCTGAGTAAAAAATAAATAAATAAATAAATAAAATAAAATAAAAGGACTTTTACTAGAAAAAAATATTTAATTAAAACAAAATTTCCAAAAATATTTTGGGGTATTTCAGGAAGAAAGTAGTTGTTATATACGGAGTATTCATTACCGCCATAACTAATTACATTCCAAATAATAAAAAATAGGAACTGGAACTAATTAAGTTGTATAGTATAAACAAAATCTAAAAATTATTTAATTACAAAGTATAAATTGTCTAATACTCGTATAAACAAATTACAGTATAAACAAAGTATAAAAAAAATAGCTGTTAGGACTTAGTATTTTCGGATTAGTGTTTACCACCAGAAATCAGTCAACAAACTCTATTTTTTAGGGGGAGAAGTAATATAGGGGTAGTAATTATGACATAGGGGTGCATAAAACTTCACAAAAAAGCAAACCTATTTATCCCCTATTAAAACATTTCTTTTTATTCCCTTTTCTTCTTGGACATAGAAATACCCTTGGATAAGTCTACCTGAGGGTAAGACAAACATTTTCCAAATCCTCCACCCCTACGAAACACCTCTGCCTTGATCCTGAAATTTTTCCCCCACCCCATTCAATCCCTCCATCCCCTCTATACTAGCTGGAAAACACACCCTAATAAATGCTACTCCCTCCTCCGTCAACTCAAATACGTATTTCTAGAAGGATAGAAAGTATATAAAATATTAAAATTTCAATTCATTTTTGTAATAATATTATACGTAGTACTTATTATTAGTAAGTACGAGTTTATTAAAAAAATTTTATTATTTTATATTATTTTTCGAAGAAAATTTGGTGTTTTATACATCTTTGAACATTTAATAATATTATACTTATTATTAGTAAGTACGAGTTTATCAAAAAAATTTAATTAGGTAATTATTTTTTTACTTTTTAAAGATAAGCATAGACTAGATACTAATAAGTATAAAATTATTTTTAAAAAATAATAAAAAAAAGTTGTTATTTTATAAGAGTATCATTTTTACTATTATAAAAAAAAGCTTTCATAAATACTCTAGTAGGGAGTAAATACTAGTAGTAAATGGCATATAAAAGGCTACGGAACTACCCCATTCCTTTGTCCTAGAGTCAAAATACTATATAGCCAATAATACGTTATTATTTTAAAAAATAAATTTTATAAAATATCAACTTTTAAGTAATTTTTTTAAAATAATTGGAGTACTACGTATTTATTAAGAATAAGTACATCTTTTATTTAGGTTGTTATATATATATATATATATAAATTATCTTATTTAACAAATAACCACTCTTTTTGCTGTTTAATACTCCCTCCGTCCCACAATAATTGTTTTTGGACTATTTATGCACGCTTTTTAAGGAGATAAAAACTATATAAAATATTCATTTTTTAATTAATTTTTTTAAAATGATTCTATACTTACTTGTAATATGTATGATATTATTTAAAAAATATTTAATAAAATGTTGATATTTTATATAGTTTTTACCTTTTTAAGAAAACGTGCATGAATAGTTAAAGACAATTATTGTGGGACGGAGGGAGTAGTACTCTATACACTATCTCTTACTCTCTGTTCGGCAAAACATGTCGTTTTACCTTCTTGTACAATCTTTAATATAATCAACAAATATACTAATTTACCCTCATTTATTACACTACTTTTTCACTTTATTGAAAACCGTAACTCACAACCCATTAATCATTACCAGGACATTTTTGTAAAGTAAGAGTCAAATTGCCTACAATGACATGTTTTTTTAACAAATTTCACACCCTAAAACGACATATTTTGCCGAACGGATGGAGTACAAAATCTTCAAAAGAAAATAAAAATGAAAACACAAATACATACGTAGTATTTTTTTTAAAAAAATTTATTTAAATTTAAAGAAATGGTATTTATTTTTTCAGAGGTGCAAATTTGACTCAACTTTTCTATTTTCCTTGTTATTTTTCTGTTTTGATAAATGAGATAAAAAAAATTATTAAATAATAAAATAAAAAAATTTCTAAAAACTCTAAATTTCCTAAAATGGAACAGGCTATTGGAGGTGATTTTATAAAACCTTATAAAATAGTTACCTAAGGGGAAAACTGAAAAACCCTAAATGTCCCGAAAGGAACGCGCGGGCACGCGCCCCCTTCTTCTTCTATCTCTGGCCGCCAAGCCTAACTGCACCACCTCAGTTGCCCTCCGCCACGCTCACCTGCTACTGCCGAAGGCCGGCCCCTATGCAACCCCCACTTGCCCTGTCTTATCTCCACTCATACCAACTCTGTCGAATCGAAATCTCACCCCTCGCCACCTCTATGCGCCTGCTGTCCGTCGCCTGCGAAAGGCTCAAACTGGGGAGGTGGCAACTCCTGATTCGTGCGATTATTGACGAGATCCGCCTTTTGAGTGGTTAATTAGACTCCGAAAGGGGGCTTTTATGTGGGATGGGATCGGCTGGAGGTGTCCGGGCGGTTGCTGTCGCTTCAGTTGGTGGTGTGGGCGGCTCGACCTGCCTTGCTCGCCTGTGGGTTACGCTCTCTCCAACCGGCCAACTATGCGCTCTGTAAGTATACTCCCTCTCCCTACTCTTCACTTGAGTACCATCTTAGCTTCCAAGCACCTGATCGCCTACCAGCAATCGCTCTACTCATACCCTGAACTAGGGATTTGGGATTTCAATCCCATTTTTATAAGATTCATTCCTGCTGTGATTTCTTACTATCTCGAATCTACTACTGCTCTTTGTGTTCTTGCTCTTATGGCTTCTAAGCCCTTTATGGAAGTTCTATCTCGAATCAGATCGATTGGTTTTTATCAATACTTGCATTACACTGTTCTGTTTGGCTATTCTTCCACCATGGCTCTAATTCACCAAATGTATTATGGTGCTCTGGCATCTAATTTTTCTACATGTGTATCTCTTTCGCAGCCTGATAGTTTATATGCCTTGGACCAAAGGTTTTGCATAATAAATGTGTACCGCACTTGGCCTAATTTAATCTTGGGTTTTCATTGCACTTTTCGTCGGTGTTTATACATCCTCGCTTGCTTTGTTTTGATTCCAAGTCTATTCTCGTTCATTTCGCTTCTACATTCGAATGACTTGCACAAGTACACCCCTAATTCCCAATTGCATTTGTGCAGTTACTTTGCTTTAAGTTTTATAGGTTTTGAAAAGCTTGCTTTTCTTTGCCTTTGTATTGACCTTTCTATGTTGGTTTTCGTCAATAGTATGAATCAAACTCAGTTTCTGTTTGCTTATGATTGTTTTCATTACAATGTCTTCTCATCCTTGATTTCTACTATCAATTATCTGCTTTCGAGGTACTCTCGGTTGTATGTTGTTTTATGCAGGGTAGCTTCGGTCCTGATGGATTGTTTCTGTTGCTGCGGTCTTGCGCCGGGGGTTGCCTGCTGCTGCCCGCCTCTCCCATGGTTGTTTCTCACTGTCGAATTGCCAAGACGCCGCCCTCATCCTCTGTCTATTGCCTTTGCAAGAACTGCTCCCTTCTTGGAAGGAGGGGAGATTTATAAAACCTTATTTTCCAAACTTTGTATTAACTTTGTCTTCATTAAGTTCTACTTTTATCAGTTGTCATCTATTCACTTGATAAATGTAAAGTATCCAACTATATGTTGTTGTTATTTTAGTATAAACTATCAATGGTGGGTTTTCCTAATTTCGTACAGATATTTGATATACCATCAATTAGTACCAACTCCTTTGGCATTTAATACTTTACTCTATTACAGAATTGGAATCCATTCCTTACCAGACCAAATTCTTGTGTCCTTACCGGACTTTATTGCTGAACAAGCATTCATACAAACGTCCATATGTACATGGATGTCTTTTGTCTCTCAACACCAAGCTCACAAGGATTTTGTACAAAAAAGTATAATTCGATCTATACTAAACCTATTTATAACCCTAAATGGATCCACCAACATTTTTACTTTCATAATCCAAACGGTTCACCTAAAAGGTTTCCTATGAATATATGCTCTTGGAATTCGAGGGGTATCCGGACCCGAAATTTCTGGACAAATATCGATATTTTCTGTAAGAATAACCACATCAATGTCTTAGCACTCTTAGAAACCAAAGCTGATAAACAACCAAAAGATTTCCTTTGGAGGAAGTGCGGCTTCTCTAGTATTGCTTTCGATCCTGCCGAGGGTTTCTCGGGGGGTATTTGCTTACTATGGAAGGATATTCCTCCGTCACTGGGAAGTATCGAACTCATTTCGATACAAAATCGATTCATACATATCAATTATTCCGACTACGCCTCTCATCGAACTATTGCTTTATTAGTAGTTTACGCCCCCCCGGATGAAAGAAGAAAAATACCGTTCTGGGACTCCCTTCTTCAATACATACAAACATTATTAATTCCATATTGTATTATGGGAGATTTAAACGAAATCTGCTCACCGTCTGATAAACTAGGCGGAATTGAGCATGTGCCTTCTAGATTCAACAGATTAACGAATCTTAAGAGCGACCTTTCATTGATTGAAGTACCAGCTCATGGCGGACAATTTACCTGGAAAAGGGAATGTAATGGAAACATCACTTGTCTTGAGAAGTTAGATCGAATTTTAATTCATACCGATGTCCTATCAGTATTTAATTCACTTCGTACCCAGATTCACCCGTTTGTGAGATCTGATCACGCACCGATCTCTGTAGACTTTCGTCCTAATGTTTAGTAAAAAAACAGACCTTTCAAGTTCGATCTCGCTTGGGCGACTAGGTCGGATTACAGAAATGTTGTCACTCAGGCCTGGAGAGTGAATCCCAATGGCTCTCTTATGTTTAAACTTTTACATAAAGGGCATTTACTTAAAAAGCTTTCCAAAACTTGGCATAAGAAAAATTTTAACAACATTCACACACAGATATTAGTCACTGACCAAAAATTACTACAGTTACAAACTTCTTTACTAACAAATTATAACCGTAACGATCTGCGCATCTTAAAACAATTACTAAACAAAAGAGAAAGAATCTTGGATTTTCATAGACGATATTGGAGCCAGCGAGCTAAAGTTAAACATGCCAGACTAAATGACTCCAACACCGGCTATTTCCATAAAATAGCAACGTCAAAACGTGGACGAAAAATAATCAAATCTATCTCACTTTCTAGTGGGGAAACATCTGCTGATTTCCATGTTATACAGCAGGAATTTGTTACTGACTTCAAAGCCAGATTTAGATCAGATTCTGACACGAACTCGGACCTATCCTCAGATCTTTCGATTATCCCTCACTTAGTCACTTCTGAAGATAATGCAATGTTATCTGCAACTGTCACTAATACTGAAATTAAGGAAGCCCTTTTCCCTATGAGCCCAGACAAGGCTCCGGGACCGGATGGTTACCCCGCTGGTTTCTATCAAACATTCTGGCCAACAGTAGGTCCCTCTGTTATTAAGGCTGTAAAAGCTTTTTTTAGCTCAGGCAGACTACTGCGACAAGTCAATCATACGTTTATTACTCTTATACCTAAGTGTGACAATCCGACCAAGGTTAACCACTACAGGCCAATTAGCCTATGCTCTACGATTTATAAAATTATTTCAAAGGTTATTTCTGCAAGACTGACCAAGATTTTTGATAAACTGATTCACCCACTACAGGGAGCCTTCACAAAAGGTAGATCAATTCAAGATAACATCTTAATTGCTCACGAAGCATTGCATTCGTTTAGAATGAAAAAAGGAAAAACAGGCATGATCGCTCTGAAGCTGGATATGGAAAAGGCTTATGACCGCATAGAGTGGTCCTTCTTATTTCAGGTTCTATCTAAATTTGGGTTCGACGAACGTTTCGTTAACAAAATTAAGGAATGTGTATCAACGGTTTCATACTCGGTATTAGTCAACGATGAACCTACCACTGTAATCGTCCCCTCCAGGGGCCTTAGGCAAGGAGATCCTCTTTCTCCCTTTCTTTTTAATTTAGCTGCGGAAGTACTAGCACGAACACTGCACCACCAAGGATGTGTTAACAAGGACTTTGGGATCACATTTGGTAGACCTGGCATTAAAATCCCTTTCCTGGCATTCGCTGATGATATTTTAATATTTTGTAAAGCCTCACATTCAGCTTGCACAACGGTCCTTTCCGTTCTTGATCGTTACTGTGCCATTTCGGGACAAAAAGTAAATTTACACAAATCGAGTTTTCAGGCTTCTCCTAATACCACAGCCACATCAATTACATCCACTACAGCCGTACTCGGGATTCCACAAGCTAATAATTTCGATAAATACCTGGGTTGTCCTATTGTCAACGGTAAGACCAACAGAGATACCTTCGCAGACGTCGTCCTAAAAACGAAACAACAGTTAACAAAATGGAAAGCAACCAGTCTTTCGGCTGAAGGACGTAGAATTCTTATCCAAGCTAATCTCAGTGCAAAACCTATCTTCCTTATGCAGGCTTTTTTACTTCCATCGCACATTCTTCATGAATTGGACAAAGTTTACAGACAATTTTTTTGGAACAAAAGTAATAATGCCGCTCCTTTGATTAGTTGGGACAAAATTTGTTCCGATACTATGAAAGGGGGTCTTGGTATACACAAAGCTGAGAATATGAACATTGCTTTACAGATGAAACTTCTGTGGAAAATCTTATCCGAACCAGACAATATCTGGGTCCAAGTCATCTCCAAAAAATATCTAAAGGTCCATGATCTGCTCTCATATACAAAAAAAGGTGGTACTTCTTGGCAATGGGGGCGATTAATGTCCATCAGAGAAAAATTTGAACCATCTCTACGGTGGTCTGTTGGGGATGGTAATTCTATTAAATTTTGGGAGCATAATTGGGCTTTCAATGAGCCTCTTTCGCATAGGTTAGTCCAACCTATACCAGAAAACCAACTTCGTAACAAAGTTTCCTTTTTCATTAACAATGACAGACAATGGAATCGCACCTTAGCGACTGATTCTTTAAATAACATTCTGTCGACCCAGGACATTCAACATATCTTAAGTATTCCACTACCAACGAATCCTATGACTGACCGTCTTTATTGGGGTCCAAGTAAAAATGGGTGGTTCTCGACCAAATCGGCTAACTCCGCCTTAGCGATACACACTGGTTTAGAAAATTATGATTGCGGGTGGATTTGGAATTTTGATGTACCCCCAAAGGTCCGTCATTTTCTTTGGAAAATTTCTCGCGATGGTTTGCCTACCACAACTAGATTACAAAAATCATACTTCTCGGTTCCATCGGGATGTTGTTTTTGTGATAACTCAAACGAAACACTCTCCCATCTGTTATTAGATTGTCCTATGATTGCAACACTGATGAATACTATGAAAATTAACATTCCTCGTACTGGTTCGCTCTGTCGAGGGAGCGCGATTTTCAAACTATATGACGTCAAACAAAGACTCGGGAACAAAAACTTTGCTAAACTGGCTATAGCATGGTGGGCCTTGTAGTTCCACATAAATCAACTAGTGTTCCAACATACAGATAAGGTTACTATGACAGACATTCTGTTGCTTTACACAACTACCGAGCACTGCTGGATTCAATCCAAGCTTCTCGATTTTGATCACCTTTATCCGAACTCGAATCATACGACGCGTAATTACGGTACCCTCCGTACGAGATTAGGTCCTGATGGAAATTTTTCTGCCAAAAAAAAGAAACGGTCAGATCAATGGGAAAAACCACCACGTGGATGTCACAAATTAAATTTCGACGGTTCTGTTCTACCTAACGGTGACACTTCTTATGGTTTCGTTATCCGTGACTCGGTAGGGGCTGTCACTTCGTTTGGTAGAGGCCGTTGTTTAAATGCCTCCGTCATCTATGCTGAGAACTTAGGCCTTAAGAAGGGCATTGAGCGAGCAAAACAATTATCTCTTACAAAGCTACAGATTGAAGGAGACAACCTAGTGGTTATAAAAGCATTATTAGGGGATTGGAAGTGCCCCTGGCAAATTGAACTTCTGCAATCGGATATTTTAATGGATATTTCGTCCTTTTCTTATGTAGCTATTCGTCATATTTTTAGGGAATCGAATGCTGTGGCAGACTGTCTTGCGAGAAGTGCCCATGCATGCCCTGCCGACGACTACTTTGAGAAGGCCACAGAACTGCAAGTTCTCGTCCGGAAGGACGCGCTAGGAAGGACATCGGCTTCGAACGACCCGACCTAATTCTTATTCTGCGTCAAAAAAAAAACCTTATAAAATCATGCAATTTTTAAAAATATAGTACCTCTTAGAATTATTACTTGTTACTCGTAGTATTAACGCTGATGGACAAATTTAGTGATGGTACTTGTAGTACAGTATATTTTATAACAGGTACTCTTGGTTTATACTACTGGTACTAATATAAAGGATGATTTTGTGAAAAAATGATCAAATAAGGGGTGGTTTGTGCAATTTTTACAAAACTTAATAAACAAAAAGGAAGTCTTTATGGGGCTACATTTCCAAGAAGGAATCAAGAATCTGAGAGGGAGAACAAGGGGGTGTGTGATTGTGTCATGTGTCAATCAGTCAATGTGTGTATGTGTGTCTGTGTGAGTGTGGTGGGGGACTGTCACCTTCACCTTTCAAAATTCAAAAAGGACTGACTTACCCCTCATTCCAATGATGCACCATGTAGTCCTACATACAGTATATATTTGACTTGACCCACCCCCTTTCACCATTTCCACACACATACACATTCATTTGTGATACGGATTAACAAGCCTCTTTTTTCAAAACAACTTTCCATGCATCATTTTTCAAAACATAAGATTTTTTTTAGATTTTCTTAAAGTTTTTTTCAAAACAGAAAAAAAAATTGAAGAAATAGCCTTTATACAGTAATTAATAAAAACTAATATTAAGAAAAACTAAAATAATTTAAATTTAGGGAATCTTTTCCAATTAAAATTGTTAACCTATGGAGGGGAATGAGGGAGAAAGAGAGACTTAATTTAAGAAAGAGAGAAGGTTTTACCGTTTCTTTTTAAAAAAAATTTATAATAGTCGTTATTTGTACTAGTGAAAGTTTTATTTTTTTAATACATTTTCAAAAATGTTAAAAGTGACAAAAAAAAGTATGTTAAAAAACAGAGAGAGTATGTTAAAAAAAACAGTACTATATAAATCAAAATCTTTAACATATACTCACTTCATATCAAAATAGTATTTTATTTTAACACATTTTTTTTAAAATCTAAAAACTCTAAAAAATAATATTTTTTATATGCTTTTATACAATTACTAAATTCAAATTAATCAAAATTCAAATAATAAAAGAATTAAATTTTATTATTAAAAATATTTCGGTATAAATTTAAAAAGAAATCGATATAATACTATACGGAGGAGTAGTAATTTCTATTCGGCCTCTTGTAGAGTTCATTTCCGCTTGTTTTTTGTATTTTTTCTGATTTTCTATTGTATGTTTAAGCGATTTTCATATACCAATTCGTCGACATCTCGAGAATTAGAACTGCCAGATCTCGAATTTTACATTATCGAAATTTTTTTCCTCTTCTGCAGCAAAATACACTGTATTATTAAAAGCCCACTATTTCATCTGCATCTGCAATTGCAATTTTTTAACCTTTTGTAGTTCAGACCTGCACTTTCCTATCATGGTTTTTTTGGATTCTTCCTGACTGATTATTAAATTCATTTTGAATCCATTCATTCAAATCAAAACAAAGAAACCCTACACCCCTGTCAAGCTCCACTCCTCCCTTCCCCCTTCACCACAAACACCACATGCGCCTCCATCACCTCACTCTCTGTACCTCCATGGATCCCCACCACCCTCAACAATGGCAGCTTCCAATCAAACCCTAGCTATGACTGCTTCCCCATCCCCAACCTCCACCGCCACCACCTCCACCACCTCCTCATCCACCACCACCTCATCAGAACCTTACATCCATGATCCAATCACCAATTCGCCACTCAATCTGGACTCAATCGCAAAGTCCTTGACCATCAAAACAACCCTAAAAGCCCCGAGCTCCGACTACAACTCCCCCGCCCTCTCCTCTGCTCCTTCCTCTGCTTTCGCCTCCGCCTTGCAATCCCCTTACATCTCCCCCAGAGCCGCCATTGTAGCTGAGACCGAGCCTGAAACTCGGCCTGTTTCCCGCTCCAGCTCCCACCGGATATCCGAATTCGTTCCCAGCAGCTCCTGCACTCCGCCGCCGGAGCGCTCCGACTTCTCCACCACCGATCAAGATGAGAAGTCGCTCAGAGCTTCAGATCAGCCGAGGATCTCGTTCTCGTTCCCGGTGATCCCCCGCGTTTCCTTCGCCAACGCTAGGGCTTCTTCCGTCTCCGCGAGCTCTGTCAATGGCGGCACTAAGCTCCGGAGCTGCGACGTTTTCATAGGATACCATGGCCAGAGCCTCGCGCGGCTTTCCAGGTGGCTGAAATCGGAGCTCGAGGTGCAAGGAATCGCGTGCTTCGTCGCCGATCGAGCGAGGTACGCGGATTCCCAGAGCCACGAGATTGCGGATCGCGTTATCTGCTCCGCCTCGTACGGGATCGTTGTGGTTTCAAATTTCAGTTTGGTGAATAGGTTTAGCCTTGAAGAGTTCGGTTTCTTCGGCCGGAAGAAGAATCTGGTTCCGGTGCTGGTTGATTTAGGGGTGAATGACATCATCGAGCATTTGAAATCGGTGGATGACAAGGAAACGAGGGATGCCATTGATGAATTGCTGAGGTCTCATGGCGTTTTCAAGCTCGAGGCCAATGGCGGAGAGTGGAGGAGCTGCATTGTTAGGGCTTCGATTGCGCTGTCATCAAAGCTCGGGAGGAAGAGCATGGATGGCGAGAAGGAGGTAATTTCGGAGATGGAGTTTCCATTTTCAAGAAACAAGAACTTTGTTGGGAGGGAGAAGGAGATTTCGGAGATGGAGATGGCATTGTTTAGCAGTTCGGATTATCACCTCGAGTGCCCATCAATGGAGTCATCAGGGGCTAAAGGAAGCAATTCAGGGCAATCTGAAGGGTTTGCTGATGAGGAAACTGATAAATCGGGGGTGCCAAGAGGAGGAAGAAGGTACATAAGCTTGGAGATGGCGAGGAGCTCAAATTCGGAGGCGTGGAGTGTTGAAACCGGAAGGAGTTCGATGAAGAGGACGAAGTACAAGAAATCGAGAAGCGGGAAGGATAACAAGGGTGGAATTGGTTGCTCCGTGGTGTGCATCAATGGGGCTGGTGGCATTGGTAAAACCGAGCTTGCGCTGGAGTTCGCGTATAGGCACTTGCAGCAGTACAAGATGGTCTTATGGGTGCGCGGTGAGGCGCGATACATGAGGCAGAACATACTCAATTTAGCACTGAGTCTCGGATTGGACTTGAGTGCTGACGCTGAGAAGGAAAGAGGGAGGATCCGGAGCTTCGAGGAGCAAGAGCACGACGCATTCACAAGGATCAAGAGGGAGCTCTTCAAGGACGTGCCTTACTTGATCATAATCGACAACCTTGAAGACGAGAGCGAGTGGTGGGAGGGGAAGGGCTTACATGACCTGATTCCGAGGAACACTGGTGGGTCTCATGTGATTGTGACGACGAGGCTGAGTAGGGTGATGAATTCAGACCCTGCATTGCACCTCAATCCACTGCCTTTGTCGGATGTGATGTTGTTGATTCGAGGAAGGAGGGGCAAGGATTTCCAGGCGGATGAGCTGGATTTCCTCAAGAAGTTCAATGAGAAGCTGGGAGGATCAACCTTTGGCCTGTGGCTTGTCGCCTGCTTGCTTTCCGAGCTTTTGATCTCGCCTTCCGCTCTCTATGAAGCTGTGGAGCAGTGTCTGCTCGAGGACGTGTCCTGCAACAACAGCTCACTGCGCGCATCCGATCCTTTCCTGATGAAGCTATTGGGATTTTGCTTCGACGTCTTGGAGAAGGCGAGCAAGAGACGTAATTGCTTGGCTTCTAGGATGCTTCTAGTAGGCTCCTGGTTCGCTCCTGCACCCATTTCAGCAACTATGTTAGCTGCAGCTGCTAAGAGCCTGTCCTCAACCGCCAACCGGCTAACGAACTGGACCCAGTGCCTTAACCAGACAGTTCTCTGCTCCTCCGGATGCTACCTAACGAACCCGAGTTGGAAAAACGATGAGAGCTCAGCCCTGATGCTGGCTAAGCTAGGACTAGCGCGAAAGTGCACGCGCCAACCAGGGCCATGGATACAATTCCATCCGGTCACAACACAGGCCTTTACGAGACGACGAGACCAGGGTCTCGCATTCGCCAGGGCAGCAGCTCTTGCCATAAGGAAGTCAGGCAACCCACTCCTGAACTCAGACCACCTCTGGGCCTCAGCACACCTGGTTTTCGGCTTCAAATCCGAGCCTCCCGTAGTCCAACTCAAGCCATCCGACATGGCGGCGTTCATCAAGAAGACGGCCCTGCCACTAGCAATCTGGACCTTCACAAACTTCTCAAGGTGCAACTCTGCATTGGAGCTCCTGAAAGTGTGCACAAGTGTCCTTGATGAGGTCGAGAAGTCATTCGTGTCCCAGGCCCAGGACTGGTGGCATGGCTCCCTGTGCTGGAAGAAGAGGTTCCTCGCGGGATCAGGAGGAGGCCAGAGGATGGACGAGTACATCTGGCAGGACGTGACCCTGCTCAAGGCGACGCTGCTGGAGACGAGGGCGAAGCTGCTGCTGCGAGGAGGGCAGTTCGACTGCGCCGAAGACCTCTGCAGGATGTGTATAAGTATAAGGACTGTTATGTTGGGGCATAGCCATGCTCAGACTCTGGCTGCTCAACAGACTTTGGCCAAGTTGGTGAGGTTGAGGAGTAAAGTAGTGTGAGGGCTCTGCATTTAGATTGTTTACCTTTGTTTGCTGTGAAAGTCATGATGGTGACTATATGATCAGCTTTTGAAATTGAGATCACACGTATGTTGCATTTCATCGTGATTGGTTGATTGGTTAATGAATTTCGAAGTGTGTATAAAAATAAGTCTGATAAATCAATACAACCACATGGAGTATCTAGTGACTGATTTGTATGGGAATCTTTCAAAAGTGTGATTTGATCATGGAGATTTTGGATTTGGACCCAAAAGGAAATTTGACTTTGAGTTGGAAAGATATTGAAGTAATCCAATTAAAAGAACTAAAGTTGAAATGATTTGAATCTAGAGATGACAAAGTTTGTCTTATGAAGTCATGAGTGAAAGTTAACTAGAAGAATGAAGGTATAATGATCAATTGTGAATAAATTTATCTATCTTATTCATCATTGTTTATACATACAAATATCTTATAATTTTAAAAAAAATATTCTAAAGATTGTTGAATTGTTGAATAATGCATCATGAGCCTTTATGTAGGTATAAATGACCAAAAAAAAGACCTTTATGTAGGTGTAGGCGCTAACTCGCCAACAAACATAAACAGTGAGATCTTTTTTACAAAGTGAACACTCAAACATAAATTTATGGAAAAATTATTCATAAATTGGAAAATTATAAGAAAACTAGCTATATATCAGCTTTTTTTTAAAAAAAAAAAAAACAATTCATAAAGCCTATTTATGCTTTAACAATTAGGCTGAGTTAGTTATAACTCGTTTCATTATACAACTTCAATGACAATTTTCCTTTGATTGAGATGACTCCCTTGCCAAGCGAAGAACGCGCTTCACGCGCGGAAAGAAAACCCCTTCTGAGTCCCAACTTAGAGAAGCCAAAACCTAAAAAAACTCAAAAGGCGATAAACCAAACTCAGAAAACTCAAGAGGCAGAAAACCTAGCCTACTTCCTATTCATCGTCGCTCTCCATCGCCTATTCCTCTCTCAAGCTCCCAATGATGACCCTAGCTTCCGTCTCCAACTCGCAACCGGTGACCCAAGAAGGCACTGTGATGGCGAGCTCCTATTGGAGCGATGTTCAGTTCATATCCGTGAGATTTCATACGGGATTAGGCTTAATCCCTTTCTGATGAACTCTTATCTACACGCTTGTAGATCTGGATCCAGAAGTGGGTTGATTGTTCTTGTGATGTCCAATCGTCCCCCTCCATGGCCTAACGATGGGTGTACGATTCTGAAATTGAGGGTTTGTTGGTCGAATCTGGTTGACTCTTGCTGGTCTGAGGGAGTTGGTATCGAATTGGGGCTCTGCAGCAAGAAAGTTGGCTCTGATCTCCTTCTCGGCTGCAACTGGGTTTGTGATTGTGTCAGTTTTCTCCCTTCATTCTTCACTTTCTTCGGCTTCTATAAATTGGATGGGAGGGATGTGTGGATTTCTCACACTTCCTCTCTTTCTGTTCCCTTCTTTTTCTTCTCAAAATCGGTAATTTCTGACGTGCTCTCTTGGTTTTTGTTTGTGATGGCTCCTTCCAAGGTGGATAAGGGGAAAAGCCCCATGGTTGCAGATGATCCTGCTACAAAAAGGTCAAAACTTCCTATGGGAAACCCTAAGCCGAAGGGCTCTAAACTTGCTGAGGAGGAGCCTTTCTCCGATGATGTCTGTAAGGTGGTGTAAAAGGCAAAAGCCGAAAAGAAGTTCAAGCGGAAGGCTCTGAACACAGAGAAACCGGTGGCCTTGCAGAGCAAGGTGCAGGAGAATATCAGCTTGTTGAATCAGTCCTCTCTATTTGCTACTATCATTGGGGATCCAATGGAGGCTAAAGACATTCGGAAAAGGCTAAGGTATGTGTGGAAATCTTTGAAAGGGGGGTTCCAACTCGTTCCAGTTGCTCACAACTGGTTTGAGTTGAGGTTTGATAACTCTGAAGATCGAGCTTGGGTTTGGGACAATCGTCCTTTTCATGTGATGGGTCAACTCATCCTTCTCCGCCCCTGGAGGTTGGATTTTGATCCTAAACATGAGTCTGTGTCTCTGTTGGATATTTGGATCAGGTTCCCTGGTCTTCCGGCTAAATATGTGCATGACAGTATCCTTAGGGATATTGTTAAAGCCAACAGTCTGGGAGAGATTATTAAGATTGCTGCTTTCAATTCTAAAGGTGCCCGATTCAGGTTTCCTAGAGTTTGTGTGTCTGTTGATGTCACTAAGATTGCTGGAAAAGAGATTTTTGTGATCAATGAATTAGGTGAGGTGGAATCATATCCCATGTGGTTTGAAGACTTCCCTTCAGGGTGTGGCAGCTGTGGTTCTGAGGGCCATGTTTTTGAGGTCTGTCAACTAAGGAACATGTGCAATCCGGTTATGTTCCCTACTGGCCAGGCCCCTGTGGTGCCCAATGATGCTGATCCAGTCCCAGAAAACACTAATGAGGAGGCTGAGTGGGTGCATGTGGTGAGCAGGAAACCCCCTGTGCGTCATCCACCTACCTTTGGACATTCCAAAGAAGAGTTGCTGAAGAGCTTTGGTAAGAATGTCACACTCTCCTCGGATTCATCATCTTCCAAGTCATCTGAAGGCTTTGCTGGGCACTCTTCTTCTGTTGTACAGTGTGTTGATGCTGAGTATGCTCCCACTGGTGGTCCTGTCATCAGGCCAGTGGTGATGAGCCCCCCTGATATGGGAATTAAGAAGATTCTTGCTCCTGTCCCAGTTAATGTGTTTCCCCCAATTGAAGAGCCCCCAAATGATGAACAAGATACTTTCAAAGCTGAGTTGCAACCCGGTCTCCATCTATTCGATGCCGACGAGGAAGACAATCTGGATTTCGACGAAGATGAATTTATGGAGGAGTGCTTCAACACTGAGGGACTGGCAGACCCGGGGCTGACTCAAGCTGACTATGAGGTAATCTTCAAAGACATCCCTCCCTCCATTGAGTTTGATTTGCCTGATCTGAGTACTCCTGAGCGCCTTGCTCAGTCCCTCCAAGAGCAGTATGCGACTCCTGCTGCATCTTCTCTCCTGGGTGATGCACAGGCTGTTAGTGGCACTTCCAAGTCAGAGTCTGGGAAGCGAAAGATGAAGATCGAGGAAGGAGACTCGGCTTGCTCCACCATTACTCTGATGGGTGGCAGCTTCAAGAAGGGGAAACATGAGTAGCTACTATCAAGTGTGGCGATTGGGAGTGTTCAGGAGTGGCTCTGAATCTCTCTCAGCCAAATCTAGAATAATGCCATGATCTATGTCATGTATTAGTTTGAAGTATTCCACCTTTTGTGCTAAAAACTTTGTAGTAGGGGTTATCCATGTTTGCTTTGTTGTCCTAACTGTCGGTTTGTCTAGGGGTTGTAATAGTCGAACAATGCTGGATGTTAGTGCTGGGATTATTGATCAATGGCGGTACGCCTACACTGTAATTGGCTCCGATAAAATGATTATGAATATATGGATGGTAGGTTTATTATATTTGTGGACATTGTTACAATCTTATTTGTTAAGTTTATTGACACAGGGACTAATAACTAAGGGCAATGGTTTAATAGTGAATGTATGGTTGAAGATTCGAATAAAAACCATTATGAAGTATGAATTCTCTGGGCTTTGGGTAACTACAAGAGCAATTATTGGAAGGAGTAGATCTAAACTAACTAGCGATAGTGTAATAAAAGTAGGGGTTAAATTGGTTTCGATAAAAAATGTCTTAAGGGCATATCAATTTAAATGGCTGAAGAATGTCAAAGCCAAAATTCAACTACGATTAACCAAATGGGTAAATTGTTTGCTATTAGTTGAACCACAACCTTGGTCTCTAATAGAAAAAATAGTTATCAAATGAAAGTCGGATTCTGGAATATTAGAGGCCTTGGTAGGAAAAATATATGGCTAGATCTAAAAGCAATGAGACTAAATGACCACATTAATATAATGGCAGTTGCGGAAACTAGAACAAATATGGTCCCAGCTGAGAAAACATGGAAGGCTACGGGGTTCAGTAATGCCGTTTGGTCATTAGAGGAGAATCGAACGGGTGGAATCGGTTTATTGTGGAATGAAAATCTCTTTGCAAATGAGACGATAAAGGTTGAGGTAATTCTCCCAAGAGCAATCAGAGTTAAATACGAATGCTATAACAAGAACTTTGTGGGAATGATATTCTTTGTGTATGCCCCCCCGCATGAAAAAGACAAAGAAGCCTTCTGGTCACAACTGATCGAAATAATTATAAATGAGCCCCTACCATGTCTAATCATTGGAGATCTGAATGAGATATGCTGTAGTAATGAAAAAAAAGGTGGGGTACCAAATAATATCTCAAGATATGAAAGATTAAACCAATTTAAAAACCAATGTAGGCTTTCTGAAGTACCAACATCTGGAAATCAATTCACCTGGCGGAAAAAAGAAGAAGGAGAAGACAATATTTGGGAAAAACTTGATAGAGTACTAGTTCAGCACGAATTCCTCAGTATTTTTCCTGAGTTAGCCACCTATAACGGTGCTTTCTCAGGTTCTGACCATTGTCCTATCTCTATTTCTTTAGATTCTGGACAACAAATTACACCGCCTCCATTTAAATTCGAAAACATGTGGCTGCATAGGAAGGACTTTAGGAATATTGTGAAGCAGGCATGGAGAAGTAATTGCTCAGGCTCAGCGATGTTTAGATTAATCTATAAGACGAGATGCCTTAAAGATAAAGCCAAAACCTGGAACAAACACTCATTCGGGAATGTCTTCCGCCAAATACAAACTGTAGAGAAAGAGCTGGTTGATTTGCAATCTAAAAACTCTCCGCCAATAAGCACAGAAACAACTAAGGAAAAACAACTAATTAAGAAAAAAGAGCAGTTACTGAAATTTCAGAAAGAGTATTGGGGACAAAGGGCGAAATCAAAGCATCTTAAATTAACAGACTCAAACACGGGTTACTTCCACAAAATAGCGTCTGGGAGAAGAAATAGAAAGGTAATCCGGAGCATTCTATCAGCTTCAGGAACACAGATTCAGGGAGAAGATAACATTAAAAAAGAAGTAAAGAATGACTTTGCAAAACACTTTGCCAAAGAAAATATCGATATAAATCTTCTAAATGAGTATCTTGAGTTAATACAAACGGTTGTCACAGAAGAGGAAAATAATGCTATTATTCAGCAACCAACAAACGGTGAAATAAAGAACGCTGTCTGGACATTGGGGAAGAACAAGTCTCCCGGCCCAGATGGGATGACAGCCGAATTTTACAAAGAATATTGGGACATAGTTGGCTGCGACGTCACTAGAGCCGTCAAAGCGTTTTTCCATTCTGGGAAATTACTGAGACAGATTAACCATACCTTTATTACACTACTCCCAAAATGTGATAACCCCTCCAAGACTACTGATTACAGGCCAATTAGCTTATGTTCAACAATATACAAGGTAATTTCAAAAATCATTACAGAGAGGCTAAAATGTGTAATAGGAAAACTAATTCACCCATTTCAAGGCGCCTTTGTATCGGATAGGGCCATTCAGGACAATATTCTAATTGCACATGAGATTTTCCATTCTTTCAAAACTAGGAAAGGAATAGAGGGTTGGCTAGCAATTAAATTAGATATGGAAAAAGCCTATGATAGGGTAAACTGGGCATTTACGGAGGCAGTCATGAGGAAATTTGGGTTCAGTGAACAAGTCCTCAGACTAATCATGGAATGTGTTACAAGCGTGTCTTTCTCGGTCCTTGTTAATAATGGACCCACGGAAGTGTTTAAACCAACGCGTGGTTTAAGACAAGGTGATCCTTTATCACCATTTCTTTTTATAATTGGAGTAGAAATCCTTGCACGGAAACTTAACAATGCATCCAACCTGAACAAATCTGGTATTGGCTTTAAGTTCGGAAATTCGGGACCAAAAATCCCTTTCTTGGCATTTGCAGATGATATCCTCATATTTTCTAAAGGAAACCAAACAGCTTGTGAAATGGTGATTAAAACCATCGACGATTACTGTAAACTCTCTGGACAAAAAGTAAACTACAATAAATCTGCCTTCCAGGCCTCGCCAGGGATATCTCCCGCAAGAATTACTACAATTGAAAGATGTCTTAAAATTGGTAAACAAGTTAAACTAGACAAGTACCTTGGTTGCCCAATTATAAATGGCAGGGTTAACAAAGACATCTTCGAAGAATTAATTGGCAAGGTTTCATGTCAACTCTCAAAATGGAAGGCAGACTCTCTTTCACAACATGGCAGGACAGTACTTATAAACTCAAATTTAGCGGCCAAACCACTATTTGCAATGCAAAGCTTCATGCTACCAGAATCTATACTCTCAACGCTAGACAGGGCTAATAGGAGATTTTTTTGGAACAAAGATCTACAGTATAAACCCCTAATAGGATGGGATAGAGTGTGTAAACCAAAGGCCTATGGAGGAATGGGGTTACGAAAAGCAAAAGAAATGAACGAGGCACTCCAAATGAAATTAATTTGGAAAATTATGGCGGAACCAGACAACATCTGGGTAAAAATCATTAATCACAAATACCTGAAATCCGAATTCATCCTGAACTACGATAAGAGAGGTAATGCATCATGGCAATGGACACAACTTCGAAAAATAATTGAGCCTTTTAAAAAGGGCCTAGCCTGGTCAGTTGGGGATGGAAAGACAATAAAATTCTGGCAAGATAAATGGGCGCCAATTAAAGATATCAAATTCGGCTGTCGAGATATGGCAAGCATAAACAAAAATGAAACAGTAGATCAATATATTACAAATGGGGTGTGGAATAAGGCCAAGTTGGAATCAATATTAGAACTCGACATGGCTCAGCAAATTATAGATATTCCCCTACCAATGAACCAAATCCAAGATAGACTATATTGGTGGCCGCACAAGAAAGGATGGTTTACAACGTCAAGTGCATACAAATTAAATACAAAAACAATAGAAATGTCGAAAGACATCAATGCATGGATATGGAAACTAAATGTCCCACCAAAAATTAAAAATTTTATGTGGAAGGTCTGCCATAATGGACTACCTACAGCTGCCAGATTATCGAGCAGAGGTATTGCCATTCCACCATATTGTGCTAGTTGCGAGCATCATGAAGAAGATACTACCCACTTCCTGTTTGAATGTAAATACTCGCTCTGCATAGAAATGACGAGTGAAGTAAGGGAAAAAATTCGTGGAAAGATCCAGGAATCAAGAAAAATTGAATCATTAATGGCTTTCACGGCAGGACTACTTGATAATAAGCAACGGACACGGCTGGCATTCCACTGGTGGACCACCTGGCTATGTGAAATAAACATATATTCCAACAACAGAAACTTCCAAGTACGGAGGGACTACGTCAAATGGTTAATTCTTTTTATAACGAATGGGAAAAGGCAGACAGATTTACAGAAAATGAAAACAGTACTACTAAAACAAATAGGACCCCAAACATAAAACAAAAACCAAAACACAACAGTAAATGGAAAAGGCCACCTTCGGGATTTTGGAAACTGAATTTCATTGGCTCGGCTGCCAACCATAGACAAAGTTCTATAGGATATATTATTAGGGATGAGAAAGATGAAGTCTCTGACATAGGGGGAAGACCAATTGGGATACACATGCCTTTAATGACCGAGGCACTAGCATTAAGAGAAGGAATCATTAAAGCACGAGAAATGAGTATACCGCGAATTATCATAGAAGGAGATTCACTTATAATTATTGATCATTTAAAATCAAAAGTCAAATGTCCATGAGAAATTGAGTTAATCATGTCTGATATTAGCTATCTCATCTCTGGGTTTTACGAAGTGTCGTTCTCCCACGTCCTTCGTAGTGGTAACGCTGTAGCAGATAAGGTTGCACACCTTGCTCTTGTTACCCCCATCGCAAGCTTTCAATTTGATCCAGGTCTAGCAGACCTCATCCGAAAGGATGCTATCGGGTAACTTTGGTTCCCGAATTCTTACTCAATCAAAAAAAAAAAAAATTAGGCTGAGTTATAAGTTTATTTTTAATTAAAATAATTAACTACAATTTGTTTTTTTAAAAGGTTAGTCAAGTATCATAATTATTTTATATACTAGTGTACGTCCCGTCCCATGCACGTAGAATATATTAATACAGTATTATAAATAATTTAGATAGATTTCAGTAAATTAAAAAAATAATCTAAATATAAATCATTTTTCCATCAAAAAATAATATTGATATAAACAAAATTAGTTCGACGTATTAAATATATATATATCTACCATTAATTGAATCTCATGTAATTTAATAGATAAATAATTTTTTAAATAATTTAATATCCTTTTTTTATTAAATATATATAGTATATATTTATTACGTTAGTTTAATAAAATACCTATACACAAATAGATCGTGACTACATATTATGGCTACATAATATTTTAATAAATTATTTTGGCCTAAAAAATAATAAAGATATAAATAAAAAAAATAATTAAATAATTAGTTTTGATATAAATAATTATTTTTCACAAAAAAATAATCTAGTAGCACCTTATCAAAACTATATTTTTTCTATTAATATTTTTGGTAAGTATGACTATGAAATATTTTTTATTTATATTTTTATCAATTATCTAAAATATATATAGATAGATTGTGTCTTGTATAAATTTTTTTATAAACTATGACAACATATTACTATATTGATTTTTTCCCTAAAATCAACCACCAGCGTACTACATAGGACGCTATGCATCAATTTTAGTATATGTATATAGATAGATTTGTATGTATAAGAAGTATTTGATTGTCTAAAGTGTTTTTTTAATGCGTAGATAAGTTATCGTTGTTATAGATTAATTATATATTAAATTTCTATTTCTATTGTTATTAAAATCTATCATTCTTTTAAATTTATATTTTAAAAAATTAAAAAATTACATAACTTATAATTGTGATTTATTTTTCATAAATAGCTTATATTTTAAAAATGCTATGCATGACATAGATCAACTTAAAAATATATATATATAAAATAAAATTATGTAGGTCATTAAATTCCCAAACATATTGCAATTTATTCAAGTTAAAACTATTGACAATGATTAGGTGTGCAAATGTACCTATTTGCGCAAGGTGTGAATTTTTACATACTATTTCTTTTTTTTTTTAATCATTTTATTACATTGGTTAAAGTATGTATTTTTTTTACACACATCTATTTTGGTTTAAAATTTTGAGTTACATTCTAAATTTCTAATGTAAGTATTTTTTTTAAGTTACATGATAGATATGTTAAAAAATGTACAAAAGAATTTGATCATGTATGAAAATGATAGAATAATACAAAAAAAATGGTTTGTTGGAAAATTTATTTATAATTCCTTAATCAAATAATTTCTCAATAATAATAAAGAGAAAATACTAATCCAATGTAAAATGACAATTGATTATAAATTTTTATAATATGCTCATGAACATACCATTAGAATATAAAAATGAAGAAAAATCATAGGCTTGTACTATGCATAAACTCTAGGGGCTAATGCATTCAAAATAAAAGTAAATACATTTATTTATAATAAACAAATAAATATAGGAGGGTTAATCATAACTCCATGTCTCCATTGATTACAAATATAGATGGTTAATCATAAAATTCTAAATATATGAGACTTATTAATAAAATTCTAAATATTTTTTATTTTCAAAAATATCTATTTATAATATTATAAATTGGAAATGAATTATAGAAAAAAGTATACCATATAGTTTTATTTCTTAATTATATCATTCATTTTATTTTTTTATTAATTAAATAAATAGCTTGATAGTGGGGTTAGTGGGGTGGTTAGTGGGGTTAGTGGGTAAGAGGTGGTTATTATTGAAGTTAGAAATGATTAGGTGTCATATAGTGCCAAGTAGGTGTTAAATAATTGAAGTTAGAAATGATGTGGCATGCTCCAAGTTATGACATGTTGATCCGAGTCCTCTCGTGCAACTATCTAGGATTGCCTTGCTTATGGTTTTATAATTAGTACTCTCTCCGTTCAAAAATATAAGACAATTGACTTTTTGACACACTTTTTAAGGAGTTAAAACTATATAAATTAATTATTTTTTTATTAATTATTTATGTAGTCTTATACTCTATCCGTTTTCAAATAAGTGACTTTTTACTATTTATGCATGTATTTTAAGGTGACAAAAATAATATAAAATATCAACTTTTTTAATAATTTTTTTTTGATAAACGCATACATAAGTATAATATTATTTAAAAAATTAATTAAAATTTTAATATTTTATACAATGGTTTTTATCCTCCTAAAATTACGTGTTTGACTTGAAAAAATCACTTATTTGGAAACGGAGGAAGTATATAAGTATATAGTTATGCAAAAAATTTAATAAAAAATATTATATAGATTTTAAATCGTTAAAAAACGTGCTAAAAAGTCAATGAACTTATATTTTCGAACGGAGGAAGTATAGATTAAAATACTTACATAGCTCACCGACTAAATCAAACCAGTAGCATTAAATGACAAATACTCCAAATCCACAAAAGGAGCAAATCCCAACGCCAACGAACCATTTCCTCCCGCGTTACTATCAGATTCATACCACTCCTTACATAGTACTGTATAATTAATCGTTGCAACTATTCAAGTGGTTCTCAAATTCATACAGTACATTCATATTAATGGTGCAATCGACCAATTCAGCTGATTTGCTTTGTTAAGCATTTCAACTGGTTCGCATTCATGCGAATTCATCCTCAAACCGTTGGAGCTCTTTAGCTCCGTGAATGACTGATGCTTCTTGGATGATCAGATTTTGAATAATCAAGTCCCACGTATATGTGAATCGGCACTCGGTGTGCGGAGTGGAATCATCAGGGAGAATCTGAATATGTCGGGATCGGACGAGGATCATCTGCTGAGATCGCGTCACGCTCCCATGTCGGATGCGGAATTCGACCTTCTGGTTGACGCTAAGGCGGCGACGGAGGCGGAGGACGAAGATGTGGTGATTCAGGCTGGCGGTGGCGGTGTCAGAAGCAAGGGATTTATGGATCTGATCTCCAAAATCAAGCGCCTTGATCGGGGATTCTCCGGCTCCGGCCACCGGCTAAGCCCTAATCTCCGGCATTCCTCTGCTGACAGGCATCAGACGGAGGGAGAATTGGTGGATTCACTTCCACATTCTCGAGTTCGTCACCGCTCGCTTTCGCTTCCGCTTTCTCCTTCCTCACTTGACCATGGCCGTCATCATCCCCTTCGTCATGCTTCTAGAGGCGATGAGGAAACCCTAGGTGAAAGCGCTCCTCCGGAGTGGGCATTGCTCCTACTAGGTTGCCTTCTTGGCCTTGCAACCGGCCTGTGTGTTGCCGCTTTCAATCGCGGGGTAAATATACTTGCACTTGTTCTTCTTGAGAATTTGCGGAATTGTTATCTTCATTTGGTAGTTGCTTTTAGGATCTGATTAGTTTGTTTCACGTCTGCATTTGTTCTTTTTGAGAATTTGCTGAATTCTATTTCTTTTTGAATTGTTATGTCTTCATTTGGTAGTTTCTTTTAGGATTTGATTCATTTGTATATGTGTTCTGCTAATCTGAACCTTTGTTTCTTGTAATAGAAATCTTCAGGAGCTCTTTGCTACATGATGCACATGATCAAAAAGATATATTTATACATCCATCTAAAACTGGGTTGTTTGTAATTCACCTCTTAATATGCTCAATCGAATGTTCATATTGTCGTTACTCTGATGCCTAGGTGCATTTAATTCATGAATGGGTATGGGCTGGTACGCCGGAAGAGGGTGCTGCTTGGCTCCGGTTACAAAGGCTTGCTGACACATGGCATAGGATACTTTTGATACCAGTCACTGGAGGAGTTATTGTTGGAATGATGCACGGTTTAGTTGAAATCTTGGACCAGATAAGGACATCAAGCTCTTTGGATGGACAAGGTTTTGATCTGTTTTCAGGTGTTTTCCCTACAGTAAAAGCTGTTCAAGCGGCTGTGACACTAGGTACAGGTTGTTCTTTGGGACCCGAGGGCCCTAGTGTTGACATTGGTAAATCATTTGCTCATGGGTTCTCCCTAATGATGGAAAACAACAGAGAAAGGAAGATAGCTCTTGTTGCGGCTGGTGCAGCTGCTGGAATAGCTTCAGGTATTTAACTCCTGTCCAATATATGTCCGTCAGTGTGTGTGGTAACTGTTTTGAGTGATAGCTAGTGTTGCAAACATTGTCAAAAATACTTCTTCCTGTGTCTTTCCTACTTTTCCATTGATACTTTTGGCAGAAGAAGGATAGGATGTTGGTCTGTCTATCCTTGATCCATATGCATCACTAATAACATAGTGAAGTTGAGAACTGAACAAATGAAATGTTTAGACAATCAATGAATTGTTAGGATAATGAGCACTTTGTTTATGTTCTATTGATGATTTGTTCTGCTCTCCAACATCATTTACGTTCCCCCCTTACAGGGTTCAATGCTGCCGTTGCTGGCTGTTTCTTTGCAATTGAGACGGTATTAAGACCTCTGCGCGCTGAGAACTCACCTCCGTTCACTACAGCAATGATAATTCTAGCTTCAGTTATCTCTTCTACTGTGTCTAATGAATTACTTGGGGATAAATCAGCTTTTACTGTTCCAGCATATGATCTAAAATCTGCTGCAGGTTTGTAATCTTGGGAAATTCTCGTTTCTTATCTTTTTGTTCCACTTATTCCCTGTTTAAACAGAACAAGAGTCCTGCTTGGATTCACACATCTTGATCTAGCATGTGCACATTTGATTTGGAAGCAAGGGGATAAATACAGGAAATGTTCTGAACCATGCGATTGGATTAATCTGAATGTGGCCAATAATGGCAAACTTATATCTGTTTGAATGATCTAGTGAAAAAAATCCTGCCTACAGTCCTGCTTGGATGCCCAAATGTGGGGGACTGCCTAGTCTTGTCTTTTCACTAATTTATAAAATTTGCTATACTCAATATGAGCTTGAGCTAAACCCTCAGTGCAGCTTTCCAACATTTTCTAGGGGTCTTCTATTTATATTTGGGGATAGCAACGCTGGCTCACTACAACAATGACCTCTCTAGTCCGTTAAAGCTAATCCTGAGCCAAGTATTCTCATAGGCTGTAGCTTTTGCACATTATAAAGACTTATACTAACACTCGGATTGCCAAAGCTGAACTAGTTTTTATATTTAATTTCCTTATAAGAGGTTGCATACTTATGTTTCTATTATTATGATTCCAGCTGTTCTTTTTGTACTGAAGTATGCCTTCTAATAAAGAGTAGTAACATACATAGTCTTCTGTCTTGTGAAAACATTGGGAAACCTGGAACTGTATGTTTTCTTGAGCATCTTATGTTTTTGGTTGCATGATATTCCCTAATTATTATATATGTACTGTTGATCTGCAGAGTTGCCATTGTACTTGATTTTGGGTATGCTATGTGGTGTTGTAAGTGTCGTCTTCTGTCGGTTAGTTGATTGGTTCACAAAGTCATTTGAGCTCATCAAGGAAAATTTTGGGGTTCCCGCTGTGGTCTGTCCTGCTTTGGGTGGCCTAGGAGCAGGCATAATAGCCCTCAAGTATCCTGGGATCCTGTACTGGGGATTCACAAACGTTGATGAGATTCTCCACACTGGTAAGACTGCTTCTGCACCTGGAATCGGGTTGTTGGCTCAATTAGCAGCAGCCAAAGTAGTAGCCACAGCTTTGTGCAAGGGATCAGGGCTTGTAGGTGGTCTGTATGCACCAAGTTTAATGATTGGAGCAGCAGTGGGTGCTGTATTTGGGGGTTCAGCTGCAGAACTTATAAACTCAGCTATTCCAGGAAATGATGTCATTGCCCAGCCACAGGCATATGCACTGGTAGGTGTCGTTGTGCCATAGATAAAACGTCTAATATGCGTTCTTTATTGTGTTGATTCTGTGGCTTGACACAATCTCTGCTTTAATCTATAATGCAGGTGGGGATGGCAGCTACTTTAGCTTCAGTTTGTTCTGTGCCCTTGACATCTGTTTTACTACTGTTTGAGCTGACTAAAGATTATAGGATATTGCTTCCACTTATGGTAATGTTCTACAATCTCAGTTGGTTACTTTGGCCATATTAGGCTCTTGCAGAATGCAGATATTCCAATGCACATGTGCATTTAAGTAAACAAGTTCTCCTTAATGAGGATAGATAACTTTCTTTCTTTTCCCCCCTTCTGCAGTCTACTATATAGTGCAATAGTTGAAGGAAATTTTCCACTAAACATAAGTTCTCCTTTAAGTGGTATAATTCATAGTTCTTCACTAAGCTTGGATGATCATTATCCATCTGTTCTTGTCATGCAAGCACTACTTTTATATTTTATGTATATTAATCCATTTCTGACACAAATATAATGCAATTTAATCACATTTCACATGCATATCTTATCTTAGATACAGAAGCTCTTAATTGGCTTTCACTTGTTTGCACATAAAACATGACTAATAAAGGAATGCACATGCTTTGGCACCTTTTCTCTTTTTCTTTTTTCCCTGGAGAACTTGGTTGCGGTACATTGTCATTGATACATTGTCGAGATTCTCATATTTTTATAAAAATTACATTCATTAGTTATAGGTGCACTTCAGTTTTTTAAACCCACCCAAAATGTTTGTCTTGACTATTGATACTTCACCATGACATCTTTAAATATTTTGATCATCCAATATTCTTTTCAAGTCTGAACATTTAAAGCTATGGTTCTTATCAATTATCATGTTTGATGACATTTTCTTGATCTACTTTAGGGTGCGGTTGGTTTGGCAATATGGGTTCCCTCTATAGCAAACCAGGGAACCAAGGGTGAATCATATGAAACAAAGAGCTCAACGAAACGCTATTCCATTATTTCACCTCGAGAAGCTGTGGAAAACACGAACAGAGATAATGGTGATAGTAACCAATTGGAGTTATCTAACATGGGAAATGCTTCTTTTCTTGAGACAACTGGTGACAATGTCCTTTGGGAAGACCTAAAGGTTGAGTTGTGATAATGGGGCAATTCATTGTTATTTTACTCTTCTTCCTGTATAAGCATTAGCTTATTGTCTACAAGCATTAAGCAGCTCACAAAGACAGTACACTTTTCTGCTTGCTGTCAGGTGTCTGATGCCTGGTCGGTGAACTATGTGAAGGCTTCTTCAACCATGACACTGAAAGAAGCAATAAAAATTATGCGTGAACGAAGACATAGTTTCATCCTGGTTGTTGATGATGCAGATCTGCTGGAGGGTATCCTGACCTTGGGTGATATTAGGCGATGGTTGTCCAATAAATCTAGTGAAGCACCCATCAGTACGCCGACATTTCAAGATGTAAGTAATATCAAGGAACAGAATTCCATGATTCTTATTAGCTGCATCTTGGATAAGATCAAATCCAATTGAGTCTTGCTCATTGTTGCTTGTGGCATTACTAAAGTTTTTCATTAAAGAAAGGAAACTATGCTGATGACTGCCAATATAAATGGGCATGTAAATGGGTTTCTCATGTGACAAGCTATATCTCCAAAATAAGAAGGGGGTATCATATGAGGGAGCAGCATGAATTCCTTCAAAGTTAGATTCTTCGGGCTGCATTCTACAAGGATACATATTCTCTATGTTTTCTTTGTCACTTTCCAATGAATATGTAATCTTTCATATTTTTACAGGTGTATGAATGGCCAATTTCTAATGTATGTACTCGAGGGATTAGTTACCGTGGGCAAGAACGTGGTGTTTTGACCTGTTATCCTGACACAGATTTGGCTACGGCCAAGGATCTGATGGAGGCCAAGGGAATCAAGCAGTTACCTGTAGTTAAGCGCGGCGGAGCATCGAAAAATGGGAGGCGGCGAAGAATTGTTGCCACAGTTTCCTATGATTCCATCTTAAATCATGCCAGGTGAATCATTCATTCTCTCATCAATCAAAGAGATGGGATTGTACTGGTTTCATATTTTCAAACTTTTGCTGCACAATGATTCTATCTTAAGATGCTATCAATATCTATCTTCTGTATTTGCAGAGAGGAAGTCAATCTGCAGGACCCTATCTCTCCTCATAGAAAGGAAGAAAATCTTCAAATACTTGTCAATGGACACTGATCAAACTTCAAAGAACTTCATCAAAGTGTACCTCTTCGCTTGTGATCATCTCAAACCGGGGCGATCTCAAGTTGGTAAATGGTAATCTTGGAGGCATTTCACTTCAAAGCTGTACACTGGCTGATCCTGATCTTGATTTTATCCCACGATTGTGGGTCGAGAATAGGTGATGTGTGCCGATCGGCTTAAGGTATGTGCAGGTGCAAAAGAGATATTTATACCAATTACACATGTATGTTTGGTTCTCTATTACTCCGTATTTAGCACAGAAAGTTCAAGAGGAATACAAATGGAGAGTCAATCTGTATTATAAAACTAAATACTCCAATATATAGTTCATTTTTTACAGTAAAAGTAGAGCAATGCAGTACACGATTCAAAATTTCCATTTTTCGAAGGAGTTTTCTGGATATAGAAGCTGTTTGACAGAGTTTTTGCATTTTTTTTTTTTAACTAGAGTTAACTCTTCAGCCATTGAACCAAAAGTCCAAAATCCTTTTTAAAGAGTAAATACTCAATTAAAACCTCTTACACACTTTTTTTTAATTTTTAAAAAATTATACAATCTCCCACTAATTACAAGTGTCTTTGTGTAAAATACCATCAAAATATCTAAAAAAATGATATATTTTATTTAACAAGTTTTATACCCTAAAATCACATATTAGGAGGGAGTGAAAATTGATATTTAACTCTTTGCAACCTTGTTTGTTGTGGTCGAGGTTTATTGTACACTTAAAAATGAATCGTTTCATCTTTCATCATAACAATGTAGGTGTGTAAGATGCACATTCGTGTAAATGTACGTCATCGATTTCGAATACAATACAAAATGTGTGTGCCTTTGGTCGAGCTTTAGTGTATGGAGGCTGGTTGTTCATACTATTTAAACCCTTTTTAAATGACTTAACTTTATGATAATAGCTTTGCAAATACCATGGATTATGAAAGATAAAGGCACATATCAAAATATAAGGCTAACTCTTTGAATTTTTTGAGTTTTGAGTGTTGAATTATGAAAGATAAAGATTCGATCGATACTCTTCCTATATTAAAAAATACATTTCCAAGGTTTTTTATTGGCTCAAGTCTAAACCTTATATGGTTCAATATATACTTGTTTGAAAGCGTGAGAATTTTTAACATGCAAGTTAACTTGTCATTAATTTGGTTTTATTATTGGAAATTTGTTGTCTTTTATCCTCAATGTTTTGTTGGGGATACAAAAGGCACATTCTTTGAGTAAATGGGTATAGTTATCAGAACTATGTAAATGAAACCAACATCACCTAGCACAGTTATCAGACCCATGGTTACCTAGATTAGATCAGTCAATGACTCATTCAGATTGAGCACTGGTTCTCAAATTGATTCACTTTTTTTGACAACATTACACAACACACTTGCACAATCCAAAGCAGCAGCACTTCCATTAAAAGGCTACAACATCTGCAGGAAACTCCTCAAGCAAGAGTGCAGAAACTTTTGCACTCTTTGAAGTAAAGCGACGAAAAACTGAGGGAAGAAAACAGCTTGGAAGACCTTTAATTAGGTTCTTCACTGATCTGGGCTGAAAGATTATTTTACCTCCACTGTACAAGCTCACAACTAAGTAGCTTTCACAATCTATACTTTGAGTGAAATTCAAAGTTTTACTTGATTGGTTCATTGCTAATTGGAAGCTCTGGGAACTTCATGAAAAATGCACCTTCACTCCTTCAGCATCTGCTACCAAACATTTGCATGTTTGGCCCCCTTGGAATAGTCGACGACCTGTTTAACCTGCAATGAAAAATGCTACAAGCTCTTTAGTTCATGAACTCTTCCTATTTGCCTCTCAGTTGTCCTCCCTTCCTATTAACGGAACTTGTTACCTCTGAGGGAAAAATGGTCTATCAAAATAAGGCATCAATTGTGCTTTGAAAACCATTTCCTTCCGGATAGAACGAATCTCCTCTTCTTCTATGATCTTCAAATTCGATAGTAGAATCATAAACCGAGGCTTAGTTACAAGGAAATCAAAGAATCAATACAGCGAGATGTGTATAGTTCAGTTTCACATACCTTTAGTACCTTCTTCTCTACTCTCCTCTGCTGTTCATCTAGATAAACTTTGGCAGCAACCTACACAAATAAGAAAATTTCAAGTTCCTCGCCTCATCCGAAACATGGTTCCCTTAACAACAGAAGATGAAATTTTGATCAATTGTGCTTTGAGTGAGGCATTTGGCATTATTAGATGGGGAATTGGATGTTTTCTTCGGCGACATAAAGGAATTAAGAGCAACTGAGCACTCACAAAGTGGTTGAAGATTGCGCGTTTTGCTGCTCTCTGTTGCGTATGGAGTTTGAAATCTTGTGGCCTTGTGTTTTCCTTTGATGGAATAGTCTTTGAAGAAGCCTACAGCCATACAACACAACAACATATGAACTCATCGACACAATACATACACAACATTACAACCATATACATACATGGAAAGCTCTTAGAGAACGGAGTAACGTAAACTTTACATACCTTTGCTTTATCAGCAGTTCGCTCCTTTTGCTCACCCTTTATCTGCCAGACAATAAGTAACCGATCAAGTCTTAGCATGAATGAGGAACAAGTGCGTTAGATAATCGTTAATACCGAATTACCGATCCTTACATTTGATGTGTTCTTCAATTCCCCATCATGGGTAAGACCTAAAAGGCTCAAAGAGATACAGTAGTACACTGTACCGATCTACCAAAGAGCTACTCTCTTTGAACTCTTTATACTCTTCACGCCTTTTCAACGGTTCATCTAGTGATTTATAAATGATTCTCACCTTATATGCACTCCATCCACATATCAAACCATACTTGCTTATGACGAATCTTGGTGTGCTATTTTCAATTTGCTCTAATTCATTACTCCTAGTGAGAAGCAACATATAACTAACCTGGATGCATCAGGAAGCATCTAAAAACGATCTAGTCTCTGAATTAGTACATTTCGACACCTTCAAAGGCGAATCAAGTCTATTGAAATTAAAATTTGTATTTAGAAAAAGAAGAAGAAAAAATAACTCTTTCAAAGTCAAAAGGCAATATTAAAAGAGATCAACCTTTTGAGCTACTTTAGCTTGTTGTAGTTTCTCCATAGCTTGCTTTTTTTTTTTCCTGCTCTTTTACACCTTTGATCAGCTACTTAATTGATTTTAAACTATTTGAGGAATTAGGGTTGGTGTGGTCTGTATATATAAGGGCCTCAAATTGTCCTCCTTTAGGAAATAAAAACAAGTGTGTATGTTTGGAGATCTGTTACTATCTGGATTTGCCCCATTTCCTTTAGGCTAATGGCTAAAGCATCATGATTAATCCGTGTATTTTGAGTGTACCAAACTTTGATTTAATCAGTGCTGCATTTCCTGATCTTATGAATAATTCATCATGATGATGATTGATGAATTCGTCCTTGTCGAACCAATCGACTTGGATCAGTTTGTCCTTTTGATTCCTTTGCTCCTTCTGCTCAGGCAATGCAAAATCAAATCAATGACCCACAAAGTTGTTGTTTATGCAACTTTACATTATATGCCTTTGTCTCTATATATAGACAATCTAGACATCAAAATGGACCAACAATGGTTTGGTAGGAAATTAAAGTATACGATCACCATGAAATTGGGCAAGTGTAGTTTTTAAATTTCGGCCTGCAAATACAGCAAGCACAACATTTTTTGCTTCTAACTGTTATAAGTAACTCAAGTTTTGGCGGGAAAAGGCATTTGGGATGAGAGACTGCAAATTCATTTTTATATACCTGTATTGATTTCTAGTTTGACATCATTTTTTCATGCCATGAGGGGTTTTTTTTTATAACAAGGATAACACACTTTAGTGGTAAATCCCGGACACGTGACCTAACATGCAAGAGACACATACAGGTAAATTGGCTTGTGCCAACCCGCTAGACCCAATGGTAAGAAGTAATTAAGGTAAACTTTGATTTTTCACCAAGAGAAAGGACGAAAGTAGGATCAAACTCAAGGCCTCCTATTAACCCTCTTACTCTTTACCATTGAGCCACCCAGTATCATTGTGAGTAGGGATGGCAATGGGTCTGGTGATGGGTGGATGATCTACTTTTGTCACCCGACCCACCACCCAAAACTCTACACCCTAGCCTACCCGACCCATCACCCACCAAATATTTCACCCGTCCCATCCACCCATCACCCACCAGGTGATCGGGTGGATCGGGTGATATTTCGGGTGAAATACAAGACATCAAATTTATCAAAAAAAAAAGAATTATTGAAAACATAGGTCGAATAAACATTAATTAGGAGCTCATTGCATTCATGTTTCCATTTTAATTAGGAGCAAATTGGATTGCATATTTTCAAATAAAATTTGCATAACTTACTTTATGACAAGATATTTCCATTTTAATAGTTTGATAGGTATCTTGAATTAGGGTTTAGGGTGTATATTGGTAATTTCACATATAAAATATAATTATATAATATAAGTCGGGTGACGGGTGGTGAATCCGACCCGACCCATCACCCATTTAATATCCATTTTATTTTGAATTTTCACCCATTTTTTTGGGTCGGGTGAGACGGATATTCGTCGAGTGCGGGTGAAATTGTCATCCCTAATCGTGAGTGAATTCATGTTTTGACTACTGGTGGTATACATCAAGGGGATACTGAGTATTTCCCAATGTATATATAGGTATGTCTGCACCAAAGTGTGAAATTTATATATGTAACCAAAAACGTAATTAACAATTAATGCTTCAACTTTTATTAAAGCACAGTTATTTAACAGTTGATTAACAATTATCTGTAGGTCCAAAACGCAGTGGAGTATTTATGAGAAAGTTCATTTCAGCATATATGCATCTTTTTTAATGTAACAAACCCTGAAAATAAAATCTGACCAGCCACTCCAAAAACAATTAATTAAGGGGTAAGGGTTGTTAGGTTCACACACCTTTCATATCGATCTTTATTTGTTGTTAAGTCGATCTGTTAACTAACCACTTTGGAAAACCGATTTTCATTCTTCATTAATCACCAGGAAATAGAGTGATTAGCTTAGTTTAATTCCCAATAATCAATCTCTTTTTAGATCCTTTCCACTTCAAGGGAACATAGCCCACTCTACAAAATGTCAAATATTTGTTAGGTGTTGAGGACTGATAATTTTCCTAACTTGAACGATTTCTTACATTAGAAGTTATAATTAGCATTAGCCAATGCCTCACATCAAGCCAAAATTTAGTACCAAAAGTGGCACTCAAACTAGTTTGGACCCATTTTTTGTCACCTACTATTTTATCGGATTACATTTGAAATTTTAAACAACTTCGACCCTTTTTAAAGAGATAAGAAATGTTGCATAGTATTCGTAAATTTGATGTGGTATGTATCAAACTTTTCTCATTTTGTTTGGTAATTAATTAGTTTCTTAGCTTTGATATATTTTTTTTTTCATATTAATTAACCACTTTAGACGAAAATTGTATTTTGTATAAATCATAATTTAACAAATACGGAGTATTTTGGCTAGATTAGGGAAGAACACGTCAACTATTAAAGATGATTATCGATAGATTTCATAAATATGATGTCAATGATGCAAAATTACGGGGAGGGTATGGGGGTTAACGTGTTTTAATATTAGGGTTACCACTTGATCGAAAAATAAGAAAAAGTTGAGAGTTACAACATGAATTAAACCTTGGTCACAGAACAAAATTTGTAAGAACGTATGGTTACCTTGCAAAACTCAACTAAAAAATTGAGGGAAGCTACTAAGCAAGATATCGAAATGACTATATATATATTGATAATGTGATTTCTGTTAAATTATACAATAAATCATTTTTCTTTCAAAAAATAATATTAAATCAAGCCGAGGGTGAAATGAAAAAAATCCTAATTTTGTATTAATCCAAATATGAAATCCGTTCAACAAACTGTTATATAAATATTTTTTTATTAGGTAAAAATTCGAGTTCAGACAAACCTGAAAACTCGATGGCCGACGAGGTTGGTGACGGAGAACCGTCAATACAGACAATACAAAAACACAAATCATCAGAGAAGAAAGAAAGAACCCCAATATCTAGCCCATACAAGCCATCATCCCGCAAAAAAAGCCGATGTAGATCCAAGACACGCCACGAGTGCCAGGAATGCGAGAGAGCAAAGACTCAAGGCAGTACCCCAACGGAACGGGCGACACCTGAGGAAGTGTGGATCGCCAACGTTACCCCCACCTAGATGAAGGATCTTCGAAGATCACGAACACAACCACGATCCATCATCGATCAAACAGGACGCCCGATACTGCAACCCAACACAAGGCAATCGCAGCCACACCACAACACCGACTCCAAGCCAGAAGACGGGGAAATATAGTCTAAAAGGAGGATCAATCAACCGTCGGAAATGTGATCAAAACTCTCTGAACCAAACAGGACGTTCAGAGAGCGCATATACTTCTTATTTATTTATAATATTTTTTAGGCCCAAACAGGGCTTAGAACGCTCCTATCGAACGAGGTTTGGAGCCCTAACGGGATATTATTGCATATATATATATATATAGTATGGATCTTTTGTACACACCCGTTAGGGTGTACATTGTACACAGAATATTATTCGGTGAAATGTGAAACATTTTATCTACTAATGATATGTTTTTTTCCATTCAGTTCAAATGAAAACGTCCCAATTCCACTGAATAATTTGTAAGATTCTACCGAATAATGTTTAGTTTTTTTATTCATCTATTTCAAATAAAATAGACCTCAATTCCCTAAAAAATACTTATAATTTCTATGAATAACGCTTCAAATTTCACCAAATAATATTTCACATTCCCCTAAACAATACTCACATTTCACCGAATAATACTTCAAATTTCACTGAATAATGTTTCACATTTCACTGAATAATATTCTGTGTACAATGTACACTCTAAGGGGTGTGTACACTCGAACCACACCCTATATATATATATAACACGAGTAACTTACGATTGTATTTGGCTTACGGAATAAAAGTAAAAATTCAGTTTTTTTAGATCGGCTTTTCGGGGCAGCTTTGGGCCCAAGGTAAAACCTTGGGCCCAAAGGCTGGATTTCGGGTCAGTATTTCCAAACTCAGTCCACCGATAGGCCAAGGAGGACCGTCGCCATGGGAAAGCCCAGCCCGACGCTAGGAGAACGGAGGCCTTCTGAAGAAACAACACTGTTGCCAAGGGCCAAGCCTCGACAACGGAGGACCAGATCGGGAACCGATAACACTAGGCGGCCCGACGAAGCCAAACGACAAGCGGCCATCGGCCGAGATTAAGCCCACCGAAGGAGGAGGATGCTGAACCCACCGGAGACCAAGTTAGGTGATGTGGAAACGAGGTTTTTGAGGAAAGAGGGATGCACCAGGACCAATTAAGCCAGCCAAAATGGTGGCACCGTCGATGAGATGACGGGGGCTGAGGGGCCTGGTCGGGGCGATGGCGGTGTGTAGCAGTTGGGATGAAGAGCACTGTTGACGGTCGAGCCCCACAGAGACACCAACGGGGAGCAAGATAGTGGTGACAACAACCAAGACAATGAACACTTGGAAGAGACACAAGCTACATAAATCAAACTGATTCAAACGGCAGATCACAAAGACCGGAAGTGCGTGCAGGCCACCCCACACCGAAAACTATGAAATCAACATTGAAATTGAGGCTTTGGGTGTGGATCCGAGCTGAGCCCGAGAGAGGATGACGAGGACAAAATTGAGGGCTGCTGAAGCCGAGTTGAGACAGCCAAAGATGGGTTGAGACGACTGAAGTCGAAGGTTTGTCTCCTCTCTCTCAAGAAGAGGTGTTTGTCACCTGCGAAGAGGTTGTCAACGGTGGAGTCTCCAACCCCAAATTGGGGTTTTCCAAGCCCTCCAATGTAGTTTTCAATTGCAAGATTTGTTGAAACTAATGTCAAATTATTTTGTTGAATTAAATGAGTAAATACGGCTCAATTGAACTAGCTCAATGAGTAAGCGCTACTAATGGTGCCTATGTTAAGCAGTAGACTTGGTTGATATAAGCGAAATTTCCTAGATTTCATCTAGCAAATTTCATCTACCCTAACTCGAAAACCAGATCAGAGATCTGCTAGATTTCATCTACCCTAACTCGCAGACTGCTCAAACAATGTACTGAGAATGAAAATTAGGGAAATTTCAAAATGAAATCCTCATGATTCATAGCGAAATAGAAGTGAATGTTAGATTACCTCATTGACGTCGTTGAAATACAGTAAGAGATGAGATGACGGCTACAACTGAGCAGAAATCGGGAAAGCGGACAACAACTGAGTGGAATCGGGAAAGTAGAAAAGAAGTGAAAGTTGAACGCCACAACCTCGTTACGACAACTTTGGAGGCGGTGAGCGAAAATTGCGAAAAAACGTTCGGAGATGGCAGAGAAGGGGTGAAAGATGAAAGAGGGATTTGAGGTGGTGACCGGTGAGCGAATATAGTGAGACACGAGAGATGAGAGAGAGAGGTAACTAAGGTCATAGATTCGGAGAGAGCGATCCTGGGGGAGGATGAGCGAGACTGTGGAAACTCCGGGGAGGCGCGAGATAGGAGAGGGGAAGAGAAGGAGGTCTGAGATTCAGAGCTCGATTTTAGGCTCTTCAATGGCAAAAAAAGAGAGAGCACGAATAGTATAGAGAGAATGAGTGGGGTGAAGGGGAGGACGCCATTGGAGCTTTCAGATTTGAGTTTGAGAGGTGTGTGAAAATAGATCTGAGAAGGGAGGTTGAGGTTCAAGTTCAGATCTCAAAATAGATACGGGAAGTTAGAGGATCTAGGTTTACAAATTATAATATCTCTATGTATTAAATTATGAAGAAATAAAGTTAGCTTCGGGACTCCAGCCCCGTAGCTAGGCCATGATAAATACCAAATAAATAGCTACGACAAGCTCTGCTGTTGCTACCAAGGGTGGTAAAATTGACTCAATAGCCACGGCAACCCTTGCCGAAGCTATTAAGGGTGGAAAAAGGTATCAATTGTCACGGAAAGTCGCTTTCGAAGCTAAGTAGCGTAGCTAATTTCTTTATTTTTTGTAGTATTGTTGTTATTCATATGTCTAGATTCTTAGGAATTTATGCTAACTTTATGTTAAATCTTTGTCTGTGCTTAGGTTACATAAAGGTGTAAGGGGTTAATTGTGCTCTTTGTGCTTTAATCTATTCAAACTAAGATGGGAAGAATGTATGTTAAAGGAAATATACAACCTGAATTTATGCCTAGGACCAATTAAGCCAACCAATGTCGAAGAATGCATAAGTGAAACTATTCTCTCTATTGAATTCTCATCATCATCATTATCGTTATGCTTTGTTATTTCATTTGCAATCTTAATTATTAGTTTTATTTCTCATATTTATTTGCTTATTTCCCACTTTTTGATAAAGTAGTGTTTAGATTATTAATCTTAGATTTCCCTGTGGGTTCGACCCTGCACTTATCGCTATACTAGTTATTTGTGTGGGAATTTATTTTGGCGAGGTTTACACATGATAGTCAACCTCCGTTCAATAACATATAACATTTTGGTATGAGGATGACAAATAGGTACGATGACGGCTACTTCTCCGTTTTCTATTGAACTATATACATAGTCATGCTATAGACAGTGTCGTTTTTTTAGGGCTGAGTTCCCACATTCATTGTTGAAGAACACCTTACACTCTTCAATCGGGGACTTCACCCACGTCTTGAAGGCAGTCGATCTCATGGCGGAGGACTAAATGAATGAAGTGAAGATTACGATGAGTCGAGCTTACAACACCTGGCCGACGGACTCACACGACCTATGGATATTCGACCAGGTAAGGAATATCGTCTCTAAAGAATGTTTCAACATGTTGTTCAACATATACTTGAAAATGGAAACAAATCCTCCATAAGACCCATAAGATATCGATACTAGAGAGACGTGTACGACTTGCCCTACACTTATGAAATGCAAGCACGTCGATCGAGATTCACAAACACTATAAGACCGTCGCATATTCACATATTTTGGAAGCAGTCGGATTGGGATAAGTCGTACATTGGGAGCATCGATGACAACACTCCACTCACAGGAGCGGATTTCGACATGACACATATAATCACATTGTTCTAGAGTGGATAGATGGATGAGGATACATGCAGGATATCATCGACATTCAACGAAGGGGATCGACCAAATGACACGTCATTGGATCCTCCAGAACCAAACGACGGGGACTCGCCACCCATGTCAAACGAACCATTTGTTGTGGAACGGGAGCGTGCTCGAGCGCAAGCACAACCTGATAGGGAGGGGAATAGCGTCTCGGGCAGAGGGAGAGGAAGAGGTCGGGATCGGGCATCATCAAACCATGACGCTTCAAGTGAAGGGAATGAAAGGTCACATGGTCAATTGCAATTAACGTCGACGATTCTACAAGGGGGCATGATATGGGACGAGGAAGAGGTCAGGGCCGGGGTCTGGGCCTGTCCGGTCCGATATGGTAACCGGTCCGGTCCAACCCACCATTTTTTGGTCATACTATAGCTGGTCCAGTCCGATACAAATCCATATACAAAAGGTATGGATGACCTTCTAAGTCACCCCATATTGATGCAGTGGATACTAAAACGGAACAGACTTGTCCATCGCATTGTACAGTGGTGGACATTAATATACACCCAGCCGACCGTTTCATATTGTGGTAGGTATGTAAATCGTCATTAAACTCACCACATCTTGTTGTGGTGGTTAGCGATGTATATAGTGAAAATTAGAGGGGAATATAACAATCTCCGTTATTAATATTATAGTTCTCACACGATCAAAACTTGAACTGAATGTTTGAATAACAGGTAAAATTCATCTATAATCCCTGAACTCTGAAAAATATTCAAATGAGTCCTTATAGTTTTTTTCATTGAAGTCCTTGAATTTTGAGAGTTTGTACACATTTGGTCATGACATCAACTTGGCTTTGTATTAATGACATGAGTTAGGCTATACACATGTAATTGCTTGATATTTATTTTACAAAAGTAACATTTTGCGTTTTTTCTTACATCTTATATAATGGAGTTTTCTTTTTAACAAAACACTTTTTATTTTTTTAAAAAGCACATTATATAATGTAATTCATTTAATTAAACCAACAAGATTTAAATTTTTTCAGTGTCATGTTATGTCTATAACGGAAATGCTTTTGTTTAACTGATATTTTTTAAGGAATTGTATGCAATAGATTTTTTTTTAACAAAACACCGATTATTTTTTTTAAAAAAAAGGCATTGTATATAATATTTGTTCTATAAGCATTTTATTTTGGTTGGAAAATTAAAATACGTTAAAATAATGGGATGACATTGTATATAATATTTTTCGGTCATTAAAATACGTTAAAATAAAATATCGATCATGGAAAAATTATAACATTTGGTCGGAAAATAGAAAGGGGTAGTTCAACTTAATGGATTATATTATATAAGGTGTTTTATTTTTTAAAAACACTACCGAACAATTACATGTGTATTACAAATCTCTATTATGTTTTGTTTTAAAAGAAAAACTCTAATTTTTTACTTTTATAAAACAAATACCGAACAATTACATAAGACATGTATAGCTTAGGGAGAATCGGTCGGTCAATTACTGGGTCAAAAGATTTAGGATAGGTAAAAGAAATAAATTTTGTTGGGTTAAAGTTTTTTGGTTTGCTAGACTTTTTTTTTTTGCTGCTGCTGTTGTTGGAGAAAATTTGTACAGTAGGCACTTTTTTGGGCTCAATTAGTTAAATGTCCTACTTTTGGGACAAATTGTGAAACTGTCCGATTGAATGATGCAGCAATGGCGATTGAAGATGCCAAATTATCTTAAGCTCCTGGACCGGAGTGAATCCTTTGGTCGTCGATCAACCTTCGGATTATCCATTGGAGTCCTTCGTCCTCTCCAATGACGCGGCAGAAGACATGATTGACCGTAACAGTGGCGGCGGAGGAGGTGGAGTTGGTGTCGACGTCGTCGAATTCGGATCGAGAGAGCAAGAAGATCTGTGAGATTCGCCATCTCTCGCCATCTCTCGATCTCAGATCTGAGATTCCCGAATCACCATAGCCAACCTCATCAAAACCCTAGCCGCCATCACCGACCTCATCAAAACCGTTGCCGCCACTGTGCTCAGTCGAAGACGAGAGAGAGATTGATAGGGTGCGAAGACGAGATTGATAGGGTGTGAAGACGAAGGGGAAAGGGAATCTGTGAGAGAGAGATTGATAGGGTGCGAAGACGAGATCCGAGATCTGTAAAGAACCAAAATTTTAAAATATCATTTTATAAATTATAAATTAACCTCAATATTAAATTTATGAGATTCTGGAAACTTTGAAAATCTCCGTCCTCGATAAAAATAATTTTTGTTTTATTTAAAACAAATTCCGGCATATAATTGAATTCGATTTTAAAAATGAATCTATTTGGGTTAAATTTGTTATTTAATGTGGTAATATTTCTATAGGTTAAGAATAGCGGATTTATTTTGTAAATTTTTGTAAGCTAACCTAACCCCTAGTTTACCGGGTATATATACCCTTTAGAGCATGCCCAACAGTTTCCCCAAATTTTTTAGAAAATGGGGAATCAAATTTCATCTTCTTCAAATATTTTGTGTGTCAATTCCAACAGGTTCTCCATTTTAGAAAATTATAAACTCATTTTTAATTGAAAATTTAATGTAAATTCCAAAGCTAGCTAAATAATGTTCAAACAAAACGTGGAATTAAGTTATACCAAGCCAACCTTAACTTTCCAGTAGAACATGTTGCCATACTTCCCTGCCAAGGGGCATCACTTCCCTTACCTTGATTGGAAGATTATGATTAATTTGTTAAATGTACAGTTCAGTAGGTATTTGTGATGTCCCGACTTGAAAGAGGGCATCACTGGCTGATAATCGGGATTGGGACATGAAGTTGAAAGAGTTGAGAGGGTAAAGGGATGACTGGATGAGTAGTAGACACAGAGATAATAGAGAGATGAGGGGAAATTGGGTATTTGATGAATATCTTTCATAATCTCCAATGATTACAATTTACAATTAACCTATTTATACTAATAGCCTATAAGGCTAAAGCTTATCATCCATATATATCCCATATATCCATATATATCCCATATATGAGTACAAATAAAAAAAAATAGGAGTAACAAGGTAGGAGTAACAAAGATGATGTTGGCATGTTGTGTGCGACGGTCATGTTTTACGCAGCTAAGCACTTGAACTTCAACTTGCCGTTCGGTTAGACCCGATTAGAATGAGACCCTTAGCCACTAGATAGCCAATTCGATCCATATCTGTCCTACACCAGCAAGTATATGATGTGCTAATGAATTAGCCCATAGAAAACAGTCTCATCAGCAAAAAGAAAAAAATTTCTCTATCAAATGCATGTCATCATAAGTGGATCCTGATTTCCCCCGATTATCTAACCTCTGAGCAATTGCTGGGACCAACAGGTTCTCTCAACCAATATGCAACGGCGTTAACAGCAGCCTCAATCGACGTGTCTTTCCCTGGTTTCGAATGGCAATCAAGATCAGACCCAAAGCTTTTGACTTCTCATTTAAGGATCAAGCAAGTCTTCGATTTAAACATTTAAAGAGAATATATATATATATATATATATATATATATATATATATATATATATATATATATATATATAAGAGTTATATATAGCAAACAAATTCAATGGGTGGAAGAACTCTTTAAGATCCATAGAAGTTGCTGCAAAAGATATACTATTTTGCAGAATGAGATTAGATGACAAAGGTATGTGCGGATGAATAGAATGATTTCATCATTAATACAATAATTTCATTATTCAACAAATTGAGCCTAGAACACAAAATCACAATAGAGCTCGCACGCAAAATTACATAATCACACTAACTGAGAGTTTTCTTGCAAATCCAGAAGCAAAGGGCACAATATATCGTATTAAAAAGGTAACAAGGGGAAGTTCTAGAAAGCACCAAACTTTCAAGTTTAGCAGAGGCCGACAAAAATTCCAAAACGAAGAACAAATAACAACAGATTTGACCTTTCCATTGATGATAAGGCAACAATCCTTAGCTAAATTGTGCTTCGACACCTCCTCAAACCAAACACCAAAACCTTGCGATACGCCACTCCCTGCTGTCGAAAAAATAAGCAGGCATGATAAATTCATGGAATCTTAATTGGACGTCAGGTATTGAAAATCTAATTGACCAGACGCTTGAATGCTTGTTGGCGATGGAGAAATGGAGGAGGAAGAGAGCGCGGTGGAGTTGGCACGGTTGTGGAAGCTACAACGATCAACACTAGGAGAAAATGAGTCGGCAAATTTTTTGGCGATTGCTGCAAAGATAGGGAAGAGACCCTATTTTTCATCCTCCATCTCCATTTTGGGGAATGGGTTGAAGAAGCTGTTGGGTTAAAAATGAGCCCAATATTCTCCAAAAGCCCAAATTTCTCCAAAATGGAGATTCTGTTGGGCATGCTCTTATACTGTCGCCCCGTTCACTGTTGCTTCACCCTCCTCATGCCTCGACCCTCTCCCGTCCTCAGCTGCTACTCCCTCAAGCAAAATCAAAAGGAGAAAGCTGAATCTCCATGGCTTCTCCTCCATCTTGGCCCTTTCGACCAGATCTGAATAGGTCGGAGCTCCCATGGCCCCCTCTTTCTCTCTCGCCCTCATCGCACTCTCTCCTTCTCTTTCAACTTTGCTGCCCCTCACCCGATCTCAGTCGCATCTCCCTTACGCTGCCGGTGATGTTGTCGTTTCGCCTCGTGTGTAAGCCGGAATCAGGGAAGAGGAGACTAAAAACGCCGGCCACCACACCGTTGACTCCGAACCCGACCAGCAGCTCCCAATGTCGTAGGTGCGGGGTGTAGAACTCGAGCCTCACTGGTGCCGATGCGGCTCTGAAGATCGAAGTTGGAGACGGAGGGAGAGACCATCGTCGAGCTCAGATGTGGGGCTTCGATACCAGAGCCAGCAATAGCAGCAGGCATCGGGGTTAAGCCTGAGGTCATGTCGCTGTCTTCATCTTCCGCTGCGCTAGAAAGGGGACTCGGTCGACCCGACGCCAACAGGAATCGGTTTCCTCCCTTGACCTCACTTGTTGCCTCCCTCTTCTCCTCTCTTCCTCTCGCTCATCGCCCTCCCGAGCCTGCCCCTCTCACTTCTGTCCTCGACGAGGCTGGAGGAGCCATCCCCGAGCCCTTGAAGCCAATGTTGCGCCACCAACATTCTGCCTCATCAGTCTTTGAGGATTTAGGGTAAAATTCCTTGCATTGGACCTTTGCTCGGGTTGATTGATTGTGGAATCTTGATTACAACCTACTGTTCTGAAATTTATTAGCCTTGGTTTAAGTTAATTGGTTTTGGTTTTGTTCGAATTAATCAATTGGAGTAACTTAATTTTATATCATATTGTGCCTCAAACTTACAGGCTGTGATGGTGATTGTGGATTTTGATTTATGAATAATTGACTGCGGCAAAACTTAATTGATTGGCTATGTTACTCTTGGATTTGAAGGGATCGAATAGGGGATTGCCTCTTTCCTCGCTTTACATAAGAATGTGAAATTGTTTTGATGAGTTTTATTTAGGTGCCTAGGAATCGGAAATGAATTAAGAGTCTATCAACATCCTTGACTTTTATGGTGGTGAGTGGAGTTAGGAAGTGAACTTGATTTTATGAAAGAACATTTGGTGTTTCTATTTTGGTAAGGTTTAAATCGAATTTGAATCTTGATGAGTTGATGCCTCGAGATAACCAAGTTGGGTACTCTTTGGACGACTTAGCTAAGTGTATAAAATGGGGATGAGGTAGGTTCTTCTTATAAAGAACATACTTTTAGGTATGAGTGTTTTACTTGAATGTCATGTGATCATGTTAAAATGAACCAATTGAGTAGATACTTGTTAGGATTGATTTAGATTAATATTAATATGATTGCCTAAAATTGTTAAAATAATACGAGAGTTGTATTGAGAACTTGTCAAGCTTGTAATCTTATTTGTGGAAATTCATGAGTTGTAATCTTAATTGATTGTGTTGAGAGGATTTAGTACATGAGAATCCACATGAGCTAGATTGTTGACTTCTTCTGATGGTTGAGAAGTTATGGTTTCATTGAGTTATTTGAGATTTGACAATTTATTACTTACTTGAGTTGACTTGATAATTTGATTAATGAAATTACTTGAGCACTTATGTGAGTTATGACATGAAATATATGAAGTATGTAATTGAGATATGACTATATGAGTTAAAAACACGATTGATACATGGAATCTTGAGTTGATTTATGGAAATGGCTATGAAAAATGATGAGATGTTATATGATGATATATAATGATGATGATGAATCACTTAAGAAAATGTGTAAAGAAAACCTGAGCTTGAATTGAAGTAAGATGTTTTGAGTGATGATATTGGTAAGACTTCGAGCTAAGTTTCATACTTGATGAGAACAAGGTTAATTGGGAATGATGGTCATGATGAGAATGCTAGATTACTTGAATAAAATATTATCTACTTAGTCTTGTGATGACTTGGAAACATGCTTGTGTGTTGATTAAATATGTATTGATGAGTTGTTCTGTGCTTATTACTTGCTAGTGTGATTGGATGATTATCTGAGTGGCTTGTTTCCCGATGGATGATTATCTAAGTGGCTTGGTTGCTGATTAATTGGATGTGAAGACTCCAGGTAAGTCCTCCGGGGCTTGCTCAAGTGATTGGACCTCATGCCTGATGTGTTATATAGTATGTAGGTGTTGTATATGCATAAAAGCATGGCATGTAGTATCATGTTTAGGACTTGTACTTATGAATGAGCATCCCTATTCTTTATGCGTTTGAAACAGAACGGTCGTTATCTGTGATAGTTCTAGAGTCTTTGCTAGGGTCATAGGGTAGCCCAGCCCCATCGGGTTGCCCTGAGTCAATCGAGTCGATATGAGCATGATATGATAGCCCAGCACCATCGGGCAAGCGATGAGATGATATGATATGATGATGTCGTGGTTTGTGCACCACCACGAGGAAATTGCTATGCTATAGCACCGAACTGGCCAGTCTCTGCAGAGGTAGGAGAGGGATATGCCACTTGGCATTGTCTTGGGCTCTTTATAGTTCTTTTCCGCATATTATAAATGTCAAAGCATACTTATGTGATTTAAATCTTGTATTGCATTAGTCATCTTTTATTCTAGGTATATGCGTATTATATGACCTCAACGAGGACTTCCGGTCCCGCATGAGTGGCTCGACCTTGACTTGTGGTATAGTTTCAGGTACCCGCTCCCTTTTACTTACTGATTTGCTTCTATGGCGGGGTTTCCTCACGTGACGAGAGTGTTAAGAAGACTTCACCTATTATAGCTTGACTTTACAAATCTTTTGGTTAAGTCTGTCATTTAGAAACATGTTGTATTTATATTGATTTAAACTCGTTTTATCTCTTTTGAGTTTTGACTAGTTGAATTAGGACAGGTTCACGTGTGAAAGCACAAATAATAATTGGATTCCTTGATTGTTTTTTAGGGTTCGAAATCCCCTTTTTCTTGAGTTATATCATTAAATCCTTAAAACTAAACAGGGTTATAACTTGAAGTTGATAAATAAGCAGCTCGTACTTGGATCGCAAGATCTGGCAGAGGGATAATTCTTCCCTCTCAACGTAACCCGGATTTTAAAATCTGGGCCGTTACAAGATCTCCTCGCCTCCTCGGGGCTATGTTCAGAGGAAGGGGAAAGTAATTTTTGTTAAATTATAAAAATTACCCTATGAATATGAGAATTAAAAAACTATCTATATTTTATTATGTGGTCCACCTCTACTATATTTTTATTTTTACATTTGCACAACATAAAGTTATATTTGCACAACAAATTGTTATATGTGCACAACGTAAAAAGTTATATTTGCACAACAAAAAGTGCTTAAACGAAAAAAAACGGAAAAAAATTTGCACAACATAAAATTATATTTGCAAAACAGATTGTTATATATGCACAGCAAAAAGTGCTGAATTGAAAAAAAAAAGTGGAAAAAAATATATATTACATTTGCACAACAAAATGTTATATTTGCACAACATAGGGTTATATTTGCACAAGCACAACATACTCTTATATTTGCACGACAAAATATAAAAAAAAAATTAGACAACAAAATGTTATATTTGCACAACATAGGGTTATATTTGCACAAGCAAAACATACTCCTATATTTGCACGACAAAATGTAAAAAAAAAAAGACTTAGGAAGGGGATAGACATTTCATCAATTTGTCCCAAAGTGTGGACAAATCACCAATTGAGACATCTTTTTTGGACATTTTGCAAACTCCCCCTTGTTGAGCTCAATTATTTAGAAGCCCATGATTCAACTATCTTTTAACTTTTCAATTTTACGGGCATCAAAGATATAGGATGTGCTTAAATTCTTGTCATCTTAATTATAAATCTATGAATAATATTTTATTATATATTTTATAATACATTTTAAATAATCAAAATTGAAAATAGAATACCTTATAAATTGTTTCAAACAAATATTCACTATTGCATAAAGTTTATAATTACATTTTAAAATTAATACTCCCTCCGATCCAAAATAAGTGTCATTTTAGCTCTTGACACAATTTTTAAGTAAAGTATTAATTATCATTGGTTTTATACATTTTTTCTATACATTATCATTTATTAAATGCTTACCAACCTTTTCAACCAATAAGTGAAGAGTTTGAAATTTCCACGACGGTCTACTACATCTGGCGTGCCAGGAATGTCGCGATCTTTGATGAGGAGCTTATGCCTATTGATGTTGTGATTCGTCTTGTACTTTCCCACATTTATAGGGTGCTATATGATAGATTTCCCACGCGTGTAGTGGAAGAATTGTAGTGTGGACTGTGGCCTTTTTGATTATTTGCATAGTTCGGGGTGTTTGCATGCATTCCTGAATGTGCTTCTGGACCTTAGATGATTGTACTGGCCTTTAGTGCCTTCTTATTTATACGAATTTACTTTTATCCAAAAAAAAAAGTAAAGAGTTTGAAATAAAAAGTGGTCAACAAATACAATTTTCAATAACAATTTTCATTAATGAATCTATTATATTGCCTAGAAAATATAAAACGACACTTATTTTGGATCAAATTCAAAAGTCTAAAATGACACTTATTTTGGATCGGAGGTAGTATAAATGATTAACACAATTGACAATGTATTTATTTAAAATTTATATTATTTTAAACCTATTGTAAAATATATTAACCAAACACTATTCAATAGCTTATAATTATGCATTGGAATCCAAACACATCCTTAAATATCTTTTGGGTTCATTTATAATTCCTCTCGGTGTTTGAATAGTTGATGTTTTAGTCACTTTTACTTTGAATAAAATAATTGGTCATTTGGACATCATTAATGATAAATCTTTCTACTTTTGATTAGTGAAGGGTTCTTTGGATATCCATGCATTATAATTTTACTATGAATGGAAATATGAAATTAATTTACATATACAATGAAGGTAAGAGTTCGTTTAGATATCCATGTATTATAATTTATAACATACACATTTGCATTATAAATTTCATTATAAATTATAATACATGCATATTCAAACTAACCCTTACCTTCATTGTATATGTAAATTAATTTTATATTTCAATTTATTGTAAAATTACACATATAATGGGTGCATTAAATTGTCAGATTTATTCTCTTGCTTTCAATTTTTAGCACCCCTAAAAAGTATGAAAATATTTAATGGAAAAATTATTTGGATACTGAATAGTGTTTCATAATCACATGTTTAGCACCCCTAACGGGTGCATTTCGACTTGATCTGCGTAGGAAACACTAATAGGTTGCTCAAGAGATGTCTGGCAATAATCGATGTCCATAGGTTATTCAGCATGGATGGATCTCCATATAAAAAACTATGAATGATGGAAACAATTGGCTTAGGGTTAATTGATCTCCATAGAAAAAGACCGAATTGAAGGTTGCTCAGGCCACGGACGACAGTTATTTGAGAATGAAAAAGCAGCAGTGCATGGGGTTAATTGGTCTCATTCAATTGAAAATTGAGAAACAAATTGAGTAAAAAAATATTAAAGTGGGAAAAATTGGTTATTGGTTAAAAGAACTAAAATAAAGGTGGTATGTTCAATAATTTTATCAAAACCTTTCGAGAATTTACTCAAACCCTTTCGGGATTATATATATATATATAAAGCTTGTGTTCGATTAAAATAATTTTTATTTTATGTTATTTAATAAAATAATTAAATGATTTTTCCAATGGTTGGCGTGTAAGAAAAGCCAAGACAGCACACAATGGTGTCATGCATGACAAGAGGGAACCCTTGCACGCTAAGCACATCCGAAGCAACAAGACGTCGGCTGAAGGCGAAGTGGCCCATGACGGGGTAGTTCTCAGGCGAAGGGGGGTCGACAACGACTCTGGCAAAACAAGGGGAAACCACTGGTCAACCGTCGCTAACTAAGATGACGACAAAGGGAACCCTGCGCAACCGCAGACAAGGAAATACAAGAACAGAAAGAGGGCCAATGGAACACCGAACGACTCGGTCGGAGAAGAAGACGCAGGAGGCGAGCCATAACCCGCCACCGAGGAGGATGATGGCGGCGGAGAAGGGGAAGAAATGGGGTTGAGGACCAGGAGGGGCAATGGCATCGGGCAAGAGGCCACCGCAAGGGCCAGGAGCGCCGACATCGAAAACCCTCTACGAAACCAAAATGCGTGACATAGGTTGCATAAACCTATGGTGGGAACCCATGGGAGAGCCACCAACAACAAAAATCAACAACAAAATTGGGATTCAAATCGCACCAGAATACACAATACCGAAGAACGAGACCACAACAACCCAGAAACAGTGACAGGGGAGACGAATCGAGGACGGAAACCTCCAGAAACCCCCTGAAAGAAAAGGGGCAGCGGGAGGGGAGATGAACCGGCGGCGGAGTAACACAGAGTCGAGTCTGGCTGGGGTCGAGACGGTGTGTATCGAGGAGTCTCCATGATTCGAAAATTTCCTTGGAGGTTCGTCTTCACTGTCCACATGGACTCCTGATGTACCGCTGGCCAGCGGTGTCACTGTGTGGTGACACTTGACTTCGGTTCGTAGTCTACGTTGTCCCCACCGTGTTGGATTATGTTTGCTAGATCGTCCGGAATTGTTTTGCTTGTCACTATCTGTCTGACCCTCGAATTCTTACCGTATGAAAAAAAGGTGGTATGTTCGATGGTTTTCCATCTGCTGACTTGTCGTTCTATCGAGTTTCAGACATGTTTGAACTCGAATTCTTAGTCAATAAAAAAGAAAGTAAAATAAAGGTAAGCTTGACATGTAAGCCGGGATATAGATATATAGATTTTAAAAAGATATAAATAGTTCATATGTACCAAACTAAATTAAGCATAGACAAAATTGAAAGTACTGCAGCAACCGAATGGTGATACACTTACCTAGTGGGTAAACTTACTCAAGGGTAAATTCGTAAAATTATAGATAAAAAATATGAAAAAAGAATGATTTATTATAGACAATGATTACAACATTTATGATTGATTATTTGTTTTACCAATGTAGTAAAAGAAATAATTTTTCATTAACACCTTTAAATCTTCCAATATTTCCTATAGAGTCCCATATTTTTAAAGATTTTAAACATGGTTTTCGGAACTTAGCATGGTACCCATATATTATCATGGTTGTTTTTGTTCAAAAAATACAGTATGAGTACAAGATCAACACAATAAGGTGGTTCTTGATATTGAAGGGGTTAACTGGAAACTCTCCCAAAAGTAAAATATGGCAATTAAATGTCAAAAATAAAGAGAGAAGCTCAAAGTCAAAATTCATTTCAGTTTACCAGAAGCCTCAATTTTTTGGCATCTTAACAAATATTGCATTGTAAAAATATTCATCCACTAGATCCAAATCAATTTCTCACAAGTCCTAACTCCTAGCTTGGTTAATACATCAATTTCTCACAAGGACCTAGTTATGAGTTTCACACAATTACACTGAAATCAATTACATTCGTAAAGAGACCTAGTTATGAGTTTCACAAGGTCCTTCAAGACCTCCAAATTGCCACCCCCTGCTGCACAACGAACACCCATATTCATGATCTCCCACCTGAAGCTATGACAACACTCAGTCCCTTGAAACCTCCTCATTCCAATGGCAGATTCCATCACAGCTCCTCCTCATCAAGGTGTCCTCCTTGCGCAGAATCCGCTGGCTGGAAACCGTATGTGATGACCAACACTAGTTCAATGGCATTGACATGGCCAAGTGCAGGGCTTTTGTTGCCAAGATACAACTAATAATGCAGGGAGATATAGCTCATTAGAATCTTAAACAGCCACTCGTAGTTCTCCGGTAGTATGCATTAAAATGAAAGTAAAAATGTAAAATTTACGGTTAAGCCTAAGATATCAACGTAAAATTCATTGTCTTAAACATTATCAAACTAAGTGAACAAGTTCAGATCATCAAGGCCATGCATTATTCAAAAAGAAAAGAAAGGCACCAAATGGAAATGAAATGCGGTTAATTTTGGTTGAGCATATCAGCTATAAGTTTCCCAAGTCGCCCTCCATTGAGTATCACCTTGGCATTAGATATTTTCCCAGGTGCACCAAACCCATAATTCCAAAATAAACATCACCGACATCAATTATTTGAACTAATCACTAAGTGCAAATAGCTAGCTCAAGAACCACTCACTTTTATCAAATGGAACGATTCTAATGCATCACAAATGGATCGATAAAGATGTGAAACTCACCGAAGTAAAAGTCGAGTACTCACATCGGTGATCCTATCTTAGCACATAGGTCATTTGTGGTTAATACGTATAAGTTATGGAACCCTTTCCATTAACATAAGCAACAAATTCCTTCCTATTCTTCCAACAAAATCTCCAGGTTACAACAAGGGAGAAGGCATCCCAAAAAATTAATCAGGCAGGAGAAAACAGTAGACTAAAAAAGTTGTCAAGAAGAAAATTTGTTCTTGAATGCATAAAGAAATAAGCAATATATGTCTCGCATGATGACCACCAAATTTCTAAAAATTCTCATCAAACAAGTTAAAATTTTCAATTCAAAGGGTCTCTCTACCTTCTAAAATAAGGACCTGCAGTTTCTCGTTACCATTAACTTAGTCTATTCCCTTCACGGAGGGATTGATAGTTCCAAGTTAATAGAAAACATGAGGATCTAATGAATTTGCAAATGGGTGAAGAGTATCAATCCTTCCACAAACTAAAGTTAAGTCATTATTTCATGAACTGCACTATATCATTTAAAAGGGTTGCATATTGGTTGTAAAAGAAAAGCGAAGCGTGCATAAGATGAGGGATAAGAGGAACCATAATTCACAGAAATATGCATGGTGTGTGTGTGTAAAATAAAAAAAAATAAAAGAATTGACTGGATGCAATATTTAGAATGCATCAGAAGCTTGTCTACAACAAATTAGACTAACCTCCAGGTCAGAAGCAACTTCATGCTTATCCAATTGCTGAATGAGTAACTTCTGAGTTTCCAGCAGCGCCTTAAACTTCTTCTCAAATTCATCTTCCGTAAGATTATCTATTGAGCATTCCAATTGAAAGCAGTTCATATCAATTTGGATCCAGGAACAATAAAAACAAAGCTAATCTCTCAAAAAACACATAATAATCGATAGAGAAAGGACGAACAGTTTTAGAAGAGTCCCAGGAGCCAACGGTAGGGGTGGAACCGAAGATGTGTGGGATAAGCTGGCCCTTGAGTTTGGAGCACTGCATTTTGAGAGAAACGTAGAGCTGTTCGCCACCGACGGCGACTCCGCCATGACCGGCAACTTCGAGATCCTCGGATGATCCTGTCCACATCAATTACACAATTACGTAACCCTAATTTTAGAAGCAAAATCAAACAAAACTGGCAGATTGGAGCAATTGCAACCGAAACGTAACCCTAATTTTAGGCGAAGAAGGGGCTACAGCTTGGAATTCGATTAATAGAGGTGAGAGACGGAGAGAGATCAGAGACTCACAGTACTTACCAACGAGGTGATGGTCGGCGACGGGAGGGAGGAGTGTGAGGCGGCGAACTGCAGATCTCCTGCATCTGGAGGGAAACGACAAGCTAGGATGAGGCTTCACGAGATCAAGGGGAGGAGGAAGATGAGGTAGGGTACAAAGGGGCTCATTTTTATTTGGTGGTGGATAGAGTGGCTAATATTTAGCCTCTCCGTTCGGCAAAACTTGTCATTTTAGCTTATTTCACAAATTTTAAGGCAATTAACAAATGTACTAATTTACCCTCAATTATTACCCTCCTTTTTTACTTTATCGAAAACTACAACTAACAAACCATCAATCATATCAAGGACATTTTTGTAAAGTGAAGGGCAAAATACCTACAATGACAAGTTTTTTTGAACAAAAATAACACCCTAAAATGACAAGTTTTGCCGAACGGAGGGAGTATTTGATAGGGCACAATTACTTAATGAAGTTTCACTAAAGGTATATTTTAGCAAATTTTCTCTTATGTTAACCCTAATATTTAAACCCAATTTTTGCTAAGAGGAGCCTCTACCCACGGCTCAATTTCATTCTATCTTTGAGGAATGAGGAGAGAATCTCCTTCCCCCAAAAGTCATATGAGAAAATCCTTCCATGGCTTCCATCTCGCTTGCCCACCTTTGTCTACTATCGTCTTCCTCCCCAACCGACTCCCCTTGTTTCTTGTCACCCTCTCAAGCTAGATCTGAAGGCCTCTCATGCTCCTTCTCTTATTCCTCTATCGCTCGCCCTCGCCGATAGTGTGGCTAACGCCAACCCTACCCAGATTTCAACCAACCAGGCCTCGTCGGCGATGACTCCTCTGCCCATCTACTTATCTCTCTGCCGGATGACCCCTCTCGCGACCTGAAAACGAGACGGAAAGAGCGCTGGCAACCTACTCCTATGACATCTCTCTCCCTTTCGCATCATCGAGCCTTCTCAGCCCTGAGCCCTCTATCAACCTATTATCGAGTGGAGTAAGTAGTTAGGAATCCTCAAAATGTATCGTCGTGCTGGAAAGAAATACTGTACAACTCTAGGTTCAGAAACTTGTAAGGTAAGGGAAGAATGATGATAATTCAAAATCCAGGGAGGAATGATGATAATCCAAAATCCAAATTATAGCGAGCATTGCCTTTGTGAAGTAGACAAAGAGGGATGGGAGTAATGGAGGAAGACCAACTATATTATAAATATGAAGTTTTAAATTTGTTATATTTATATCAGAAGAATGATGATCAATTTGATTTTTTGGTGCAATGATGATCAATTTGATTGAATTTGGGTAGGATGCTAATATCATCATAGGTTATGAAGTTTGCACTTTGATTCTTTGACTGATTCAGTTAGTGTAGCAACACTATTTTTAATAACAATTAATCAAACATAGAGAACTAAACATTTTAGTTACTGTCCGAAAAACTTTGGAGGTTGAAAAATAATATTAGGAAAAAAAAGATAGAGAGAGAACAAGAGCAAGTGGCCACATAAATCGAACCACAACGACCCCTTAAAATTAGGATATTTTTCCGAGCAAAAAATTAGTTATGATATTATGTAAAATATGATAAATTACGGATTTACGGGTGTTAATTATTGGGATATTAGGGGAATATTAGATAGTAAACTAGTACTGTAATTATCAACAACTTTATGACTATTCATTAGTATTACTTAATAAATGACAAATAATAAATCCTACACAATAATTAAATGAAAAAGGTGGGTGGGTAAACATACACAGGGTGTAAGTGTAGTTTTATCCGCAGCAACCAAAGTTTAGCAAGGTCGCAAAGGCTCGGCCTATCAAGGTCGGCGTCCCACACTACATTTAATGCCTAAACTAGTAAACCGTCTCTTCCTCTCCTCTGGGGTCTTGTCAGACATGTGGTTCAGGGCAACATAAACCGAGCTCTTCTTTTTGTTGGTTTTGTGGATTGAAATCACTGTCTTCTTGAAGAACTCGAACCTTTGCTCCATCTGCTCATGGGTCCTGGATATTTCGAAATGGGCGCACCATCTCTTATATAGGTGCCACACTGCCTCATCAGTTTTCAGGTCCTTCTTTCTGACTTTCAACTCTTCTCCTGCGTGAAAATTTTGAGCTTGTTTAATACAGAGTACCCAGTATCACTATATCCATATGATTGACATCCTCCTCCTAACGAATCAATTACTCCATATATTTTGAAACTATATTCCTAATCAGGGTGATGTGAGCTCTTTGCAGCAACATTTTCCAATTACAAGAGTGGATTTGTCCTCAAAATAGGGCCATGCCATTAGAATCATATTTAGTTTTAATTACATGAATGAATACATCACACATCTAAACAACCCATCATGACAGATATAAGAATCATACTGTAGTATTTAGTTTTTATTATATATAATCAGATAGATGGAAGATTTCAAGATCAGATCATGACTCATGATGATGCTATTTATGCTGTCAAAACATAAACCATTAATACTAAGAGAAATGCAAATTACTTTACAGGAAAAGAGGAGAACACAAATAGATAGAAGACTGATTGGAATTCAGTTCTATGCTTAGCTCGAGCCTTTTGCCTTTGCCTTGTTTTCCATCGGTGTTTTCGCTGGCCACTTCAACCTTACCAGAGTTTTCAATCACCAATTCCACTTCAGCTTTCAGGTTGTTCTTTCTAACTTTCAAATCTCCTTCTGTGTTAAAATTTTGAGCTTGTTTAGTATCTCACTATATCCATATAACTGACATTCTCCCCCTAGTAATCAATTTTATTGATCTTGAAACTAGATTCCTAATCAGGGTGAAGGGATTGGAGTGAACAACTTCCTCTTTGCAGCAAAATTTTCCAATTTCAATAATTGATTTGTCCTCAAAATAGAGCCACATGCCATTGGAATCGTACTGTATTTAGTTTAAATTATATGAATGAATGAATACATCACATATCTAAACAACATCATGACAAACAAACATAAGAATCACGGTATTTAGGTCATGATGATGCTATTTATGGTGTCCAAACATGAACAAGTTAGAACAAACGCAAATTACTTTCCAGGAAATGGGGAGAACATGTTAGAAGGCTGACCGTCGTTGCAAGCGTGCCGTTCTGCTTCTGGTAGCCTGAGCATTTTGCATTTTTTTAAAACACTTTTTTCGTTGTCCATTTCCACCTTACGTTTTTGTCCACAGGAAGAACCACTGTTTTCGCTTGCCATTTCCACCTTACTTCCTAGAGAGGGGAAAAAATGAGAATGGAATATTTCCAGATCCTCAAACAAGTTAATCAGCCAGCCGAAATAGACCACTATTAGTGTAACTGAGATTCCAACGAAAACATCGAAATCAATTGCATCAGGAAACAACAGAAACTTTAAATATTGAGCAAAGTTCGGAATCACAATCACACACCGAAATTGAATATAAAAAAAAATCCAACCAACCTAAATCAAACCACACCAAGCCGCCAACTCAGATCTAGGACTCAAATTTTAAAACATTGAATAAAACAGAAGAAGAGAATTAAATGGAGGAAGAGCTAGCCTGGAGTTAAGATTGGAGAGACCCGGGGGAGGCCAGAAGAATGGAGCAAGTGCGATAGGGAGAACCCTAAAATTTATGGACAATGAATATATTACATGAACTTCTTATTGGACCCGTCCATCGACTCCATGTGGGCCGCCTTATATGAACCTCTTAAAACATGTTTATCAAGGGATACTGAGAATTCTAGGAATAAAAATATTATTCTTCTTTTTCCGCTACATCATCCTAACATTCCATTCTCATTTTTTTCACTTTATCAATAACATCCCCAGTATCCCAAAACCTATCTTTTCATACCAACTCAATTTACAAATATACTTCTCGATTATATTATTATATTCATTTCTTATTATTCAAATATTAATATTAAATTAATATTATTTATAAAATACATAGTGTGAGCTATATATCGCCGAAAAAAAATCTAGTATTATATCTTGCATTATTTAGTACTCCGTATTTCAAATTATTCCATAATTATAAAATTTTCGGATTATATTTTGCATATTTATAATCAAAGAGAAATATTTTATTTTCAAAATATAGTCAAACATATTCAAAATTGATGTCTACATGTAGATAAAAATGAATCTATTATTGTCATAATTTTTTATTTTATATTTTTATTACTGAAATATTGATTTTAATGTGTAAAACACTTTCTCCCCAGAAAAGATCTCGGTCGTCCATCAAAGGACATGTGTCCTCCATGCAGCCCCCCCCCCCTCCTGTAGCCCAATACCAGCCCCACACGTGTCCCCCCTTTTTTTCTCCAAAGCCATGTCGTTGGCTTTCCACTGTCCAAAAAATGAAAATGGTATCATGCCAGCTGTCTTCAACATTTAATTAGAATGGCTAGTATCGATACTTTGCAAGTATCGCGGTAGTATCGCATTTGGTATTGTTTTATTTTTTAATATAAATGCTCTAGTATTTGTGAATAGGAAAGAGCCGATAAAAATGCTCTTATTGGACCCGTCCACCCACTCTAGTAATTGATTGTAGAGAAAAAACGGAAATTTCGCGAGGTAACTCTGAAGTTACGCATAATTTGCATGGTAAATAAGAGTTTCTGATATTTCGCCGGGTAACCCTGGCGTTTACAAATAGTTTGGACGCGCCTAAAATCCATGTTTTGAAAGAAAAGTGTTAGTTTGAACTCTTATGAGGCGAATAATGTAATTTTAATAAATAATGTGGAGGCTATTAGCAAATAAACACATAAACCATCTTGAGTTCATCTAAATAGAGAGAAAGGCTATATATCACATAGAAACAAAGGCGATAGAGTGAAGAAAAAGGAATGATGGCTCCGGTAGCAGTCGACCAACTAGTGATTGAAGATGGGTGGTTGACGTTTGTGGTGGCTCTGTGAATAAGAAGGACTGATGGCTCTAGCAGCTATCGACCAACTAGTGATTGAAGAGGGGTGGCTGAAGGTTGTGGTGGCTCTGTCGATGGGTGGCTGTTTGTCTGGTGGCGACGGTGGTGGTTGGTGGTGGAGTGAGATTTCAAGGTGAGTTGGGAGTTCAAAGGACTTTGAAAATGTATGAAATTTTCATTAAATTTATCAAATTTGTTCTTATTGTTTGGGATTAGTGACCTAGGGTACGAAATTGGGATCGATTCATGGTTGGAAGTTGGATTTTAGTGTTTAGGGTTCCGAATTGGAAGTTTTTATTTCTTGTTTGAAAATTAAGGTTTAAAATTTAGGATTTTGAATATGAGTTTCTGAATTTTAGTATTCGAGTTGCAGATAAAACTCGATATATGAGTATTGGATTTGCTATCTTAAATTGTCGAGTTTGAGTTTCGAATTTGGGGTTTCGAAATCTATTAACACTGAGTTTGTGAATTTGAGTCATGAATTAAGTAACCGGGAAAGAATTAGATAATTGTGTATTGGATGTTTGTGAATTTCTATCATTCAAATTGAAAGCTTGTGGGTAACCATCAGAACATATAGTTTCTTCTTTTAATTCTACAAGCACATGATTGCACACTACGTTTCCAGAAAATTGTCATGACTGCCATAAAAAAAAGAGCTCCAAAAATCCAGTAGAGATAGTAATGTATCTGTCATAGCACATATTTAAAAATAAGGAGCTTATTCTAACAAACTTTCTATTTGTCATAGCTCATTAATGATCATGCAACAACAACAATAGAACTAGTTGTGAAAGTTCACTTGAAGTTAATCGGAAGAAGTGGTTACTAGCTTCTCGTCACAATGATCATTGCATATTTGCATTGCCCTAATGATTATCACATTTTTATGCTCTTATTCCACATACAAAATGTAACGGTCCAAATATAAATATTCGGGTTACGTTTCGAATGTTGGATACCTTCGTTCTGATCTTTCAAACCAAGTACGGGTCGAGGTTAAAATTAGTGTTTTGAAAGAGGGGATTTCATACCCCAAATCTAGCGAAGGGCCATTGGGTACCCAAAACCTATCCTATTTGTCTAAGTCGCTCAAAACCAAAATCAAAAAAATCTCGAAATACAACTTGCCATGGCATGGCCGGGTCAAAACCAAGTAACGAGTATAAATCATTCAAGTATGTAAGTTCGGTGATAGTCGGTCTCTTAGTCAACAATGCGCCAAATTAGCGATAAACCCGCCATGAAAGCATGCAACAAGCAAAGATCATATCCTTGAAACTAACCACGAAGTCAGACCACGAGACATATACGGGTCGTAAAGACCACACTAATGACTTAAAGCATGCTAAGCCTAAATAAAAGATGCGTCTAATGCAGTGCGGGAATTTAAATCACTTAAGCATGCTGACAGTTTATATATATGCAGAAAGTGATTAAATGGATCCACACATAATGCTAAGTGGCATATCCCCATATCTCTCAATCTATACCTACTCCGGGGTCTTATGTCATTACCCTCTTCGAGGTAGTACGCTCGGCCACTGCCAAACCATAATAGATAATGCATGATACCCATATCGAGGTTAATATGTCCGTTCCCTCTCCGAGGTAGGACGCTCGGTCGCCGCTGAATCATAATAGATATAAGAAGTCATGCTCATGCTCTCAAAAGACTCTATCAAGACAAACCCGATGGTGCTGGGCTGTCCTATAACCCTAGCAAAGACTCTAAGACTCACAGATAATGTTCATTCTTTTTCCAAATGCATAAAGAAGACGGGTGCTCATTCATCGGTTCAGATCCTAAGCAAGGTACTACATGGCATGCTCTTATGCATATGCAACACCTACACACTATATGACATATCAAGCATGAGGTCCGGTCACTAAGTAAGCTCTCTTTGGAAACTTAACTAGAGGTGAAGAACAACAAGGTAAACAGTGAGATAGATTAAGATCACCTAGTAAGCATAATAAACACATAAGTCTATATTCAAACATAAAAGCGTAAATAATTCCAATATAAGTTCACATAAACGAAGATCTCATCATCACACTTCCATACCATCATCACACAACTCATCTCTTCATAACTCATCATATCATCTCGTTATAACTCATCATATCATCTCATCATCATTTCCATATAATCTCATCATAACTCATCACATATTATTCATATACCATCCATCATGCTTCAACTCATCAATTCAACATAAATCATGCTTTTAAATATCTTATCATTTGAATATCAACCAGGCTTGCCACATATTCACATTATAACATAATATAACATTCTGAACATATCATGCTCTTAACATATATTCATATTAAAACATATTATAGCATGCTTTCATGGAATAACATCTCATAATCTCATAATAATCATATAACATATCATAACAATATCAACATCTCAAAATTTGCTTCACGAAATTTCACACATAAGATTCATCAAGTCATTCAACAAGTTAGATAAAGCAAGTCAATTTTCCAAGATTTCCTGAAACTCTTAAATCTCAAGTTAGGTTAAATCATTATTCGAAACACTTTCTCAAATCATACTTGGCCAAATTCCGACATTAAGCATTTAAAACCTTAACCAATCTCCCAAAATCATATTATTAAAATAATTCCGCCATATTAGAATGTTCCAAAACCTTATTTTGAATAGTTAAGTCAATTCCGACCTTGAATTTTTTTCCTTAAAATACTCTTCTTAAATCTTGTTTTCAATTAATATTTAATCATGTATTTAACATAATCATATAAGTAGAACTTTCAATTAGAATCTCAATAATTCAATTATCCTAAATATCAACTCAATACTCACATTATAAAAATAACATCTTATAACATATTATATATAATCAATTGAATAACTATTGAATAATATATATATAATAAGCAAATAAACTCTTAAAACCATTTGTCAAAAACCCAAAACCAAAGGCCCAAATACTAAACCACCCGGATCCAAACCGAGCCCACTACCTAAACCCTAAATCTGTTAGCCAAGAAACCGGACCGGGTCATCAAAATTAAAGAGGATCAAACCAGGAAAAAGAAAATAAAATAAGAACCGAACCCATCTTCAACCTCTGCTTTCTTCAACCTCCCCTGCCTTCGCTCGGATTTGCCCCTAGCTCAGACCTCACCCCTGTCACTTGCTTAACGAGGTCTTCGAAGGTTCACCGAAGTGCTCGTCGGAGTCGTTTAAGCCTCGTTGAAGATGGTCCAACATCGGAGTCAGCCTAGGAGAAGACCAAGGGGGTTAATGGTCTGCCTTTACTAGAGCTTGTGACCGGGAAATGAAGGAGAAGTCCTTATCATTCAGATTGGAGGAAAAACAAGGGAAACAAGGTGGAGGTGGCAGTGTCGGCGACTCCGGGGTGTCCCTGGGTGGCTCAGGCCCATCCTCGGTCGCTCGTGGTCATCGGAGAAGATGAAGGAGGGGTGCTGCAGCCTGTCATTGAGGAAGGAGGGATAACAAAGCTGGGTTACGACTTGCACACCAAAACAGGGTACTTTGGAGCTCTTGGGCTCTGAGTCTCACTTGTGAAGAAGGAGGACGACAAGGAGGGTGAAGGTAATACTGCTGAGAGCTTGAAATCGAGGTGAGGGGGTGGCATTTTGTGGCAACAATGGAGGAGGTGGGGCTGTGATGTCGAAATAGAGGGGAAAAGAAGGTGGTGTTTGGTGGTTTTGTGGATGGGTTTGAGGGTTTGTTTGAAAATGAATCAGATGGAGTGGGTTGTTGTTTTTGAAATCAAAATGGAGAAGGGGGACCATGGAGGTGGGTGCTGGTCTGCAGGCATGGTGGGTGTTGGAATCAGATTCAGAAAGGGAAAGAAAGCATGGTAGAAGGGGATGGAGTAGATGTGGGTTGTTAGTGCTAAACGGGAAAGAGCCAAATGGGTAATAAGAAGAAGGAGTGTTTGCTACAATGTGTAAGAAAGAAGGGAGGAAGGAGACAAATAGAGTGGTCCCCATGGGCTCAAATTCAAAATCCCGGAACAAATCCCTAAACCCGCGCACTCGATCCAATCCCGACTCATTTAGAATTTAAATCGAATTTTCGAAACTAAATTAAAATAATGAAGTTCAATTAATATTTCCAAATCTTGGAACATAAAAATGAAATAAAAATCCGTTCGGAAATCCAATTTAAAATGATGCCGCTTCGAAAGATTCAAAATAAAATAAATTTCTCAAGGACGTAAATTTTGAAATTTTCCGAGGGTTAGTGATGTGCGCTCAATTTACCATGTTTTCCATCTACGTTTACTTTGATTTTGTCTATATTTTTATGCATATTGGTTGGGAAAGCATAAGATTTGTGTAGTTTATGTTTATTTGCCAATTATGGAGGTCTACACGAGTTCTTGTGTTATTTCGCAGAAATTGAGGCATAATCGGGGCAATTTGGAGAAGAGAAGAAAGCTGGAAAATCACTCGAAGTCTACCGAGGAGTCGAAATCGACTAAATGACTCGACATCGAGTGGAAATGAAGATCAGAAATCGAGCCAGAAAGAGAGCCAGACAACTCGACACAGATAGGTCGATATCGACTTTGGTCGATATCGAGTGCCAGAAATCGAGTAAAGTGATAGAGATCGAGTGTAGAATCCGAGGTCGAGTAGAGTTGACTCGAGATAGAAGAGTGGTCGATATCGACTGAAGCTGGTCGATATCGAGTGACGCTGTAAAAAGATCCGACGGTTTTGATAAAATCTTATCCGAAGCGGTTTACTTCTACATTAAGTCGGAGATCTTTTATCTAAATTTCAGACTCTTTATCCTTTAAGGTGAATTCTATATTTACCTAAAGTGATTTTATTTATTTACTTTAGCTAGTTTTATCTCAGGAATAAGATATATTTTCTTCTCTTTGGATAGCGAGGTTTTAAAATCTATAATTAGAGCTATTAGGGCTGAGTTTTTCATCATACAATCCAAGGATTCAATCATCCAAGCATAGAATCGCAGAGAATACTTTCAATTTTCAGTTAGAGAGAGAGAAGGCTGAGTGAAAGAGAGAGAAGCGAGAGCGGAAGTTTGCTTTGTTCGGTTGTAATCTTTCGACGTTTTAAATTCAAATTAGTTATTTTTCAATGATGATGATGTCTATGGCTTTGAAGCGCGAGTAGTTCCCTTACTTCTAGGGTCGGGGTGAGCCCGGCGATAGCCATGTAAGTTTATGCATCAAATGTATGATTTTTATGCGATTTCGTCTTCTATCTTATATGCATGATTCTTCTATGAAAGTAGTAGGCGATCCTTATTTGCATTATTAAAGCGAAAGCCATCTTAATGTGAATTTGGATTAATTATGAAATTGGATAGTAACTCTTAGGGTTTATGCGAGAGCCTCTAAATTACCTAATTGTTAGTAACGGAAGTTATTTGACGAAAAGGCATAATCTTTCATGAATTTGGCATAGGCTTATATGGTTATCATTGTGGCATGAGATCCCCGATCTTGGAGGTTTTTAGTTTTTTGAGTTTATACAAACCTGCGATTTTCTTCTGTTCATCCTTCTTACATCATCCTCATATTCTTCGGACACTTTTCCGACAAATTGGTGACGTTTTACAGTTTATGTGAAGATTCGATTTCGACTGCAGAGGTCGATATCGAGTGGCTGAACCGATATCGAGTGCTCTACTCGACGTCGACTGTGTTTGTCTGTTTTGCAGGAAGTTGTTGAAAATCGACTAGAACTGTAGTCGATATCGACTGATCTACTCGATATCGAGTGATTTTCTGAGTCAAAATTGAACGTAATTGCAAGCTTAGGAACCGCTGACATACCTCCTCGTGGATTCGATCCTAAATACCCTACTACTACATCGGGAGGGTTTCTTGTAATTTATTTGCTTGGACAGGGAGTTGGTTTATTTATATTTGTATTTATTCGACTAGTTTCCCTCCTAACAGCTAGCAATTAAAATGAATCATAAATCAACATCTTAATAAAATAATAATTTAAAGATTTTCGGTCTTTATACAAAATTTAAGCCTATTAGCTCAAATGGTAGAGCGATGTGGTCATGTACAAAGACGCGGATTCAAATCCCGCATAGTTAAACTCGATTTAATCGAAGGTTCAATTTATACCCATGATTTTCCTTATTTTTTAATTGTTATCATTCATAAAATCAAAGTCAACTAGCTCAATGCTCGTAGTTTAGCAAGTTTAAGGATTTTTTTTTTTGCATATATCATTCTTGGTTAACTTGCAATATCCAACTCAATATCTAAATAGCCTATATGGGATTTGAACCCACATCTTTGTGTCCAAAGACATCGCTCTACCATTTGAGCTAATAGGCTTAGTAAGATAGAAATAGAGAAAAAAATTAGACAACAAACAACCAACCAATAACAATGTCGAAAACAACTGCAGTACATTATAGAAAAATCTTCTAAATTAACCATCAAATAGTTAACCATCATCAATTATAAAAGGATAAGATCACCCAGTAACTTGTTGCAAGTAGGTAGAAGAAAAAAAAAATAGCTCAAAAACAACTCATTCGACAAAGCATGATGTTCACACAAAGTGGAAAATGCAAAAAATGGGAAACCCCACACAAAGGCCACAAATCCACACAACACACAAATGTAATCCCAACAACACACACCACAATCCCCCTCATTCTATAGTACATATTAAACTATGCAAGTAATTAATTTAGCAAATATTTATAATCAAACTCACCAGATTTGATATGGATATGTGATCTTCCATGACTAGTAAAATAAAAGGAGCAACCAATTAACAACACTAAGCTAATATCAAATAGCTAAAAAAAGGCAAAACTCAATGTATGTTTGGGAAGGGATTATTTTTTAGGACGTGGAGATAATTTGTAGGGGTTGAGGGGATGGAGATAATTTTTGAGGGTGGATGGGATGGAGATTATTTGTACAAAATAATCTCTGACGTGTTTGGTTGAACGGGGATGGGTGGTATAATGCTATCGAAGCAAATGTCCAGAATGCCCCTCATTTCCAAGTGTAAATGACAAAAATTCCCTTTGTACTTACCATTTAGTTCTCTTGTTGGCAATTAAAATCAGCCATTGCAATTGGTGGTGGAGCTATCGAATGAGGTTCTTCGAACACTATAGACGAGCATCGAGGCTACCCTCCCATCGCCGGCGACAGAGAGCATGTTAGGAGGGTAATTGATTAAATAAAATATGTAAATAGGCTCAAACCAAAGCAACTCCCTTTCTTAGCAAATAAATTCAAGACTCCCTCCGATGCAGCAGTAGGGAATCAGGATCGATCCTCGAGGAGGCGAGTCAGTTGTTCCTGAATAGTCTTGTAAAGTTCCTGGATGCGTCGAACAGAAGCCTCGATATCGACTTGATAGGTCGATATCTACATTGGCTGTCAATTCCTAGTGCCTTCGATCAATCCGCAAAGCCTGCAACAGAGAGCTCGATATCGACTAGTGTGGTCGATCTCGAGTGGGTCAGTGCTTCCCTGTCGACTTAGAATACCGTCGACTTAATTTCTCTAGTAGCAGTATACTTGATATCGAGTGATAGTGTCGACGTCGAGTGGTCTCACAGATTCGTAACAGAAAAAATAGAAAAACAGGAAGTAATAAAAAGAAATGAATGTTTTTGGGGTTTTTGCAAATATAAAGTAAAAGCTCCTAAGGTAGGGATTCAACACGACAATAACCATGCATGCATATCTACTTAAATCACATAAAAGATTATGTTTTTATCATCCTATGACAACTTTCGTTAATCAACAAATTAGGAATATAGAGGCTTTCGCATAAATACCTAATTGTTTCTATCCTTTTTATAATTAGGGTTTAGTCAACTTTTGCAGGCAAAACCTAATTACTATCCAAATTCACATATATATTCCACTTTCGCTTCATATAAGGTAAATAAGAAATGATCCTAAATTCTCATAAAGGATTGAGCGCGACATAGAAGATGAAGGCACATAATTAAATAAGGAATTCAAGCATACTTACATGGCTATCGCCGGGCTCACCCTAACCCTAGAAGTAGGACGACTACTCACGCATCATCATAGTAGACATTGTTGAAAGAAATAACCAAACTTGCATTAAACTTCAAAAAAGCTTTAATCGTACAACCAAACACTGCCTTCTCTCCGCTATCTCTCTCTCTCTCTCTCTACTCGGCTCTCATTCTCTCTCCTTATGGTTGCTTGATTACTCAAGAATAGAATGACTAAGACCAGTCCCTATGGGTGGTATTTATAGCCTCACAACCCTTGCTAGCCAAGGATTGGAGTCCTAATCCTACTTAGATTTATAAAGGAAGTTCTATATAAAATTAAATTATATCCTAAAATAAATATATCTAATTAGACATGGCCACGGGTCACAGGTCAGGCGGGTCGACCCGTGACCCGCCGGGTCAAGGTCAAAGGGTCGAAGGGTTGGCTCGGGTTGAGGGTCAGGGTTAGGGTCGAGGAAAAGATAACCTGTGACCCGGCGGGTCAACCCAATGGGTCATCAAATTTTTTTTTAAAAAATTTTTTACTAAAAAAAACTAGAATTTATATTTACAATTATTATGAATTTTATTTATTCATAATATGTAAATTGCCATGCATTGCATGTTGTGAAGATCCTACCCAACCTTTGCTTGTTTTATAGGGTTACCACCCTTCCCCCTTTCCTCTAATTTTCAATGTGGGATGGGATGTGGGACAAAAACAAGTAGAAACTAAGTCATGTCTTCAATCTCTACCATTCGGTTTTTTCATGTCAATCCATAATTATAATTTTTTATCATATACAAACACTAGTACTACACTTTATATAAATATTATTTTTTTGAAAAATATTTTACCTATCAATTATGAAAGATTAAAATAACAAACGGGTAACGAGAAAGTGTGAAGTTCAACACAATACCTTAAGCATTTGTGTTATTTGGTGGATCCGCTATGAAATCATTCTATATGATACTAAGTTAGGAGTATTTATCATATAATTTCAAAGAATACAAATATTGTTGTTGATAAAGCTATTACACTTGTATGGTATCCTTAATATCGAGTTTTCGGTTATTATGAAAATGATATAGAACTTCGGATTTTCAAGAACAAGAATGAAATATAATATTGGGTAAAACACTTATGATTGATTAATGGATCAACACAATTATCAATTGAATTAAATAGCAAGATTAATCCAACATAACTTGATATATTGTATCATGATGTTTCATCACCATGTGTTATTCATTTCATTAAATCCTAAGAGGTAAACACTTTAATTATATTATATGTTACATCATATAATCCAAAGACTTAAATTACATTATATTCCACCATATAATCCAAATACTTTAATTACATTACATTTTACATCATATAATTCGATTCGACGAAACATCAATTTCTCACAATTTCTTTCATATCCCATATTTCTGTCCCACATCGAAAGTGTGCTATCTACCTCTATTTTCTCTATATATATCTTCTCATATCCCCACTTGTCATTCCCACAATCCAACTTTTTCTTTCCCACATCTAAATTGTGATGAAATGATGGAGTGGAATGAAGGTATTTATATATATCTTCCCACATACCATGTTTTGTCAACCTTAAATCGAAAGTGTGGTGAAAGAATTGATGGGTTGAGTTTTATTTTGGGTTTAAAACCATTTTTTTTTTAAAAAAAATGGTTGACCCGGCGGGTCGACCCACAAAACTCGCTGGGTACCCGGTTTGTTGCCACGTGGCCAACCCGGCAGTCCGACTCGTCAACCCGTTGACCCGCCGGGTGACCCGAACCCGTCGACCCGCCGGAATCCCGGATTAGGGTTCGGGTCATGCCTCCCGGGTTCTCGACCCGGCGGGTCCGACCCGTGGCCATGTCTATATCTAATGGTAATATTCCCTAGCATAATTTGGAACATACCCCTAATGATAGAAAATCTTGGTAGATGATAGATGAATCACGTGGCTAAGCAATCTCCCAAGGACCCGACCCATCACGCGTTTGTTACGCGTCTGTTGCTCCATTCGTTGTCGAGTGGACTACTCGATGTCGAGTGCTTCAGATCGATCGACATGGGTGGATTTCGGTCGATGTAGCTTCATGTTGCATTATTCTCTGATCTTGTATTTTTCTCAGTCGACCTTGGGTGCTTCAGTTGATATCGATGCATCATGTCGAGGTTGAGTGCTATACTCGAGATCGAGCTCTTCTCCAGTGTCTCGTTTTCTCTCTAAAACGCTCTGTTTCCTGCGAAATTAAACCAAAACTTGTGTAGACCTCTATATCTTGCAAATAAACTCAAACTACATAAATTCACTACTTTCCCAACTCAAAAGTATAAAATATGCATAAGAAACAGAATAAATGTAAGCATGAAACATGGTGAAATATGCACACATCAAACACCCCATACTTAAGCTTGCTTGTCCTTAAGCAATACTTTCAATGGTCATTTAGAGAAAGGACTAAACTCTCAATGTCATAGATCCATTCTTATATAACCCTACAATCAATCACCATCCTCACAAAGGTACTATTACCTTCAAATCCATGCCTGTGAATGAAAAGCACCATTTCACACAAAAGTAGGGTTATGCAAAAACAATTTGTAACATAGCATTAATAATAAAGAGGACCTTTAAGCGCAATGGTGAAGCAGAGGGTAAAAGGTATAATGGTGGGCTATATTTGGTAATATGGTGCTTAATCCGGGGAGAAACTTTCAAACTTTTTTCCCTTAATATACTTTCTCCTTTATGATTTCCACATTCCTCTTCCTCACAATGCTTTGCCTTTTCACTTATATTGCTTTTACCTCTCTAACCTTAACACTGCCTTCTCGCGAGTTGCAAACATGGGTGTTATGAATGGCCCCGGATACTTAGCACTTTGAACTCCTCACCTTGTGTCCCATCTCGCATGAATTTTATCCTCCGCAAGCAGGGTCGATCCACCTAACTCCTAGGTGACCGGACTTTCTTTCACTCATTAAATTTTCCATTAAAATACCTCCTGCCATCATCTTCATAATAACTTCACAACATATCAACCCATACAATAACTCCATAATATTTCATCCATTTCATAACATAATCTCCCGGATGAGTAAAAAGGTATAAAAATGGGCAATTTAAGAACTTGTGGAGCAAATATGACATTAAGCTTCTACGACTTAGAATATGAAGTAAAGGCTGTAAGTATGTGTAATGGTTAGGGTAAATAATGCTCAAATGGAAAATAAAGCCCTTCGTCCTCTTATCATGCATATGTCAAAAGCAACTTCAAATTTACCTCTTTCATGGTTTTCTCTAAAAAAATCGCACTTCATTGAGACTTCCCTTTACTAGGCAATTTAATTGCTATATCTCTAACAAATCTACTTTTGCATCGTCGAGTCTTGTACTACTTCCATGCCACTTTATTCAATTTTTTCAATGGGGGTTATTTTTCTCAAAAATTTCTTTAAACTATATGCTCGTAAGAAAAGATGATGCCTAATATATATAAGATCTAACCATGTATGCAAAGACAAGACTTTAATAGACTAACAAAGATGCAATTGAGCGAAATAATGTAAGCATGCTTTTACCCCACCCCATACTTAAATCCTACAGTGTCCCTACTGTAAAAATAAAATCAGAAGTGGAATCAAAGAGAACTTACTAGAAAACGTTGCAACGTCTCGAAACAGGTAAGTCTACAAGAGAGGTCGAGATCAAGTGGGTCTATCGATATCGACCAGGTCGATCGACATCGGTTGCGCTCTTCAACTCAGAGTAATCTTAGGTCGATCATAGTTGCCTCGCTCGATTTACTCTAGTCGACATCGACCAGTATGGTCAATATCGATGGCTTTTGCGGCTCCGTCATACCTGCAATTGTTAGTCTTCTCACGAAAATCCAAAAACTTTAAAGTTCAAAACCAAAAAAAAAAACAAAAATTCAAAACCCTAAAAACCAAACTATTCAAAATAAAGTGTATGTACAAGCTCTAGATTTTATAGTCGCTAGGTCGACTTCTTCCGCTCTTCTATCCAAGTCGGGACATATAGGGACCATATGGCTCACACGTCAAGGATTTCAAGCTCCACTTTGAACATTGTCCCTTTTTTATCTCTAAGCTCCAACCTTCCCAGATCCTTCAACACCTTGGAAGGGAACGGGAGTGCCTTCGTTGGCTTTGGAGCCAAAGTGGTCGACTTGGGCTTTCTGGACTGGTCGACATCGACAGGGGTGTCGATATTGAGTGGGTTGCTTGACCTCGGAGGAGTCTGGTGTTGTTGTCGATCTGCAGTGGTGTCGACATCGACCTTGGGGTCGACATCGACTGGGTCACTCCATATCAAGTGCTTCTCTGGTGTTGTGGGCTTTGCAGTGGGATCGACATTGAGTTGGCATTCGACATCCACAAGGCCCTCGACATCAACTGGGTGGTCGACATCGACTGCTTCTCTAGTGACTTCTCCTTCTTTGCTCCGTGGCTCTTGTAATTTGCTTCCACTTCTCAGATTTACAGCGGCAATGTATCTGGCTTGTCCCTTTGGATTTGCTTGCGGTTGTCCTGTGAGTGTTTCGGATTGTCTTGGAACTTATGCTGCTAGTTGACCTAATTGGGATGCCATGTTTTCCCTCCAAACTCCATCTCCCTCATGCGGGCATTAAGCCCTTGTAATTGGTTCTGGATGGCGTTGCTTGATTGTTGATTGGCCGCTTGATTCCTTCTTAACTCATCAAGGATGAGTTGGATATCATCTCTCCTTTTCTCTCTCTCTCCAGTAGGCCTGGAGATTGGTAAGGTGGAGGATCCCTAGGGTTATATTGGGGTGGTGGATTTCCCCAATTTTGATATCCCTAGCGATTGAGATTCCTCATGAACCTCACCTCTTGGTGAGTCTCTGCTAAATCTACTTGCTCCACATGGGGGAAGCGGTGATGATGTGTCTCTCAGATACCCATATGAGGTGTAGGTGTCAATCCTCTCCTTAGTGGCTACGTCCAGGCCGTTGTAGATGATCTCTTGGATGACGTAGGGAGGCTGCCCGTGCATAGGGCAAGACCTCAGAAGCTCCTTAAATCGCTCCCACACTTGAGCCAGGGTCTCACTAGGCTTTTTCTTGAAAGCCATGATCTTTTGAAGAATCACCACCGTCTTGGATGGTGAGAAATTTTTTTTGAGGAATGCATCTTTGACTTCATCCCACGTGCGGAGCGATCTTGGTGCTAGGCTCTCCAACCATTGAAGTGCTTTCCCAACAAAAGACAAACGAAATGCCTTTAGTTTAACATATTCTAGGCTTTGTCCATTGGCAATTGTATCGTAAAGGTTAAGGAAAGTAGTTATGTGTTCTAGAGGACAATCATTAGGTTTTCCCTCAAATTGATGTTTCCTAATTTTAGTTAAGAAGCTAGGTTTAATTTCAAAATTTGAGGGAGGGATAAGAATAGTCGATTCAGGCACGGTGAGCGATGGGAGCATGTATTGCTTGACATTATGGGGGAGGGAGTTGATTTGGGCCTCATATCGCCTTCTTGCTTCCTCTTACCTATCCCCACGCTCCCTTTGTGCCACCTCTCTAGCGGTAAAGTCTTCAACTTGTTTCTTCAAGTGCTCAATCTCCTGAGCCTGGGTTTCCGCGTTAGCCTTGATTATTTAAACTCTAGAATATAGGTGGAGATATCTTTCGGGGTTTTCTACTCCTTCGTACTCTTTCATGCGATCAGCGCGTCACATACACCCTATAAAACAATGCTTAAGAAAGAAAATGAGATAGACTACTAGGGCACGATTGATAGCCTCCCCGGTAACGTCGCCAAAATTTGATGTAGGGAGAATGGAATTGAAATATATAATAAAATATACTCAACCCTAGTTACTCAAATAAATTCAAAACTCCTCGTTGTAGTAGTAGGGAATTAGGTTCGATCCTCGAGGAAGCGAGTCAGCGGGATCCTAAATAGTCCGAAAGTCACGTCCTGTGTCGACCAGAAGTCACTTGATCTCGAGTTGGTGACTCAACATCGATCGTGGTTGTCGATTCCTAGTGCGTAGAAGTCCTGCAGAGAATAAAAAAAAGAAGTCGATATCGACCACAGAAGTCGATCTCGACCAGTTAGGGATGAAATCGACCGACTCAGAATACTGTCGGTCGATATGGGGCACTCGATATCCAGTTGATCACTCGATCTCGAGCTCAGAATAGGAGCAGAAAGGTGGTCAACTCAGAGAACATTGAACGATGCAAAGGTGTCGATATTGACTACAGATGTAAATGTCGAGTGCTCCTGCAGAAACGTTAGTAACAAGTCGGCAAAGAAAGGTCAAAGAAAGTAGGATGGATGTAGAAGTTTTGGACAGAAATAAACAATGGTAAACTGATTATTAAAAGGAATTCAAATATAATAAAATGAACTCCTAAGGCTAGGGTTTACCACAACGTTAACCAAGCATGCGTAACATAAATAAGACGGACAATTACGCTATCTCACCCGAGGGACAAGCTTTCGCCGTACACCAACAAGTAGGAATACTCTTGCAAATAAACCTAATTGTCTCTACCAATTTTATGTTTATAACACAAGTTGTTAACATGAATCCCTTTTCTTGCGATAAGGACTAAACACAAAATCGTAGGAGATGATCAAGATGCAACGATATCAATATAAAGTACTTAACTTAAACACGCATGGCTAACGACGGGCTCACCCCGACCCCAAGAGTTTGGGGGACTACTCGCTCTTCATGGAAGAAGACATCTTTTAAATAAAGGAAGAAACTTGCATTAAATTGACCTTCGAAACTTTACAACTTCAATGTCGGTTTTCGCAAACGCCAAACCCTAAAGCTTCTCATAACTCTAAACTATTGGTGAGATTTTGATCTCTAAACTTGAATTGAATGAATAAAAACCAACCCCCTAGGGCTTATTTATAGCCTCTCAATCCTTGCTAGCCAAGGAAAGGAGTCCTAATCCTACTAAAACTACTATTCCTAAATTCTATCCTATCATAGATAGGATGAAACATTATTAAGGTAAATAAAAAAAATCATAGGGAAAAAGGAAAGTACCTTTAGGACATAATCTATCTAAATTAAATGATAAAACCGTGGCCTCAAATTATCTCTCCACTCGGATTCTCCAAACCGTGTTCAAACCGTGGGAATCTTCTACTCGATATCGACCAGACCAGTCGATATCGAGTACTTCAGTTTCTACTTGACGACTTGATTCCACTTGACTCCGGATGAGGTGTCGATGTCGAGTTGGCTACTTGATCTAAACTTGTGTCGAGTGCCTCTCCAATAGGTTGTGTTTTTTTGGCTTCGGCACTTAGTCTCTGAGTCGATTCACCTAGTCGATCTCGACATGTCTAGTCGATATCGACTGCTTCTCAGCTTCTCTTGGCTTCTCGTTTTGACTCCAATTCTACTCCAATTCCTACATATTTAAATCAAAACTTGTGCAGACTCTATTTCTTGCACGTTAGCCCATTCTACACAAATTCTCATTATTCTAAATCTATAATTTAGGAATCGAATGGAATATGAAGCCAAAATATGCTTTTAAAATGACTAGAAATATGTAAATCAATAACCATGTCAATACTCATAGATAGATATAATTGAAGAGTAAATCACACAACAAAAGTGAAAGGGAAATATAATTGCAATACCTTATAAGGCTAAAAATTCTCACTAGAACAATTCTTTGTTGGATCTCAATCATGCCTAGGAACTTAGATCATACATGCTCAATTAAATATGCCAAGGCTAAAATTCTCACTAGCATTAGGAGTATCCAAAGAATTTCTAGGAGAAAGTTTTATAGGATCATAAATAGAAAACTCAATCTTTCTACCGTCAAACTCCATGGTTAGGGAACCTTTGCAACAATTAATCTTTGTCTTGGCCGTTCTAAGAAAGGGCCTTTCTAAAATAATTGAAGTATCTGGCATTCCTTGTTCCATATCTAATACAAAGAAATCAGTAGGAAATATTAATTCATCAACTTTAACTAAAACATCCTCAACAACTCCCTTAGGCTTGATCTGAGATCGATCAGCGAGTTGTACTGTCACACCTGTTTGCGTCAAAGCGTTTAGAACCAAAAACATATATAAGCTATAAGACATCACATTGATTGAAGCACCTAAATCCAACATAGCACTAGTGAATCTAGTATTTCCAATCGCACATGGGATAGTGAACATACATGGGTCTCCGCATTTCTCAAGCATTCTCTTTTGTAGCATCACAGAAACATTTTCATTTAAGCTTACGTTTTCCTTCTTCCTTAACCTTTGCTTTCTTTTCATCGTGCATAACTCCTTCAAAAACTTAGCATAGTGAGGCACAAATTTAATTAAATTCAAAAGTGGAATATTTACCTCACAATGTGCAAAGGTATCGTATAAGATTTTCTCATCTTCCCACTTCCTATCAGCTCTCAAGGCATGGGGAAAGGGTGGTTCAGGCCTAGAAACCTCAGGGGACCACTCTTTCGAAGATTGCTTCGTGGTAGGATGAGGATCAACCATCGGACCAGTTTCTGCAGGGGGCGGCGGGCGCCGTTAAATGGTGTTTCAAAATCTGAGATTCCTTGGTCATTCTTGTCCACGTCTATCACCTCCTTAAGCCTTTCCTCAATGTTTGGTGTGGGAAATTGAATCTCTTTTCCTCCTCTAAGGATCATGGCACTTACATTCTCCTTTGGATTAACCACCACTTGCGATGGTAGCTTGCTTGAATCCTTAGATTTGAGTTCTCCAATCTCTTTAGCCATTTGACTCAATAGCTTTTCTTGAACACTCATCTTGTCCGACAACAACCTTAAAGTCTCTTCTCTATCCTCTTGTGGAGGATTCCTTGAGCGATTCTCAAATTGGCCCCTTCCTTGATATGGTACTTGTTGCTGATGACCCAATCCCTATGAAACCACTTTGATAATTTGAATTAAAAAAATTGTTACCAAATTTTCAGCAAGGTCCATAATCCATTGCATTGACATTAGCAACCTCCTCTTGAATCAGTGGGCACTTATCATTAGGATGATTTGGATCTCTGCATACTCCGCAGGGTTTAGGCTATTGTGTCTGATTCATCTTCATAGCCATGTTATTGACTATGTCAGCAAGCCTGTTGATTTAGGGAGAATTGAATCGAAATATATAATAAAATATAAGAACAATCGCAACCCTTAGCCTTTCAAATTAAATCAAAACTCCCCGTTGCAGTAGTAGGGGAATTAGGTCCGATCCTCGAGGAAGCGGGTCAGCAAGATCCTAGAATAGTCCGAATCATGTCCTGTTTCGACCAGAAGGCACTTGATCTCGAGTTAGGTACTCGACGTTGATCGTGCCTATCGATTTCGATTTTGAGAGAAGACCTGCAAAAGCAATAACAGAAGTCGATATCGATCTAGGGTGTCGATATCGAGTAGTCAGTAACAGAGATCGGCCGACTCAGAAGACTGTCGGTCGAACTGGGTACACTCGATATCGAGTTGATCATTCGATCTCAAGCTCAGAACAGGATCAAGAAGGCGGTCGACTCAACAAACATCGACCGATGCAAAGGGTGTCGATATCAACTACAGATGTCGATGTGGAGTGCTCCTGTAGTAACGTTAGTGTTTGTCGGCAAAGAAAGGCTGAAGAGAAAAAGGGTGGAGAAGGAGCAATGATTAGCAATAAACAGTGGGTTGTTGGGTTTTTCGGTAACTCAATGAACGATAGAGAATGATAATGTAAACTTAATAAGGAAAAGATCTTCCAGAGCCAGGGATTACCACGATGACAACCATGAAGGTAAAGGCAAGAAATCAATAAAGAAGCATGCTTTTATCATAAAGGAGAAGGCTTTCACCCAAACCCGACAAATAGGAAAAGATATCTTGCAATAAATTAACCTAATTTGCGTCTACCTTTCTCATAATTGAGTTTATAATCTTTCGAATAGAAACCCTAATTACTAGCCAAGTTTCACAACACGAGTTCCTTAAATTCTCATTTAAAGATGAAGCACAAGGGAGAACGAGATGAAAGATACCTTCTTTAGCGACATACAAACCTTACCACCATGGCTATCGTCGGGCTCACCCCGACCCCAGAAGAAAGGGCGACTACTCGCTCATGATGATGAAAGACATGCTGGAAAGGAAAGAAACTTGCATTGAATGAAAACTTGAAGCTTTACAATCCCAACGCCAACTATCACAAGCGTCGAAACCTTAAAGCTCAAAACCTAAAACTATTGCTTGTGATTGCTTATTGCTTTGTCACTTGAATGCATAAAAACCAGCCCCCTAGGGCTTTATTTATAGCCCCTCAATCCTTGCTAGCCAAGGAAAGGAGTTCTAATCCTACTAAAACTACTATAACTAAATTTTATCCCATAACAAATAGGAAGAAACATTATCAAAGTAAATAATAAATATCCTAGTGTAAAAAGGAAAGTTCCCATAGGACATAATCTAACTAAAAGAAAAGATAAAATCATGGCTTTAATGATGGATCTTTAATTCAGATTCTCCAAACCGGGTGCAAACCATGAGAATCTTCTACTCGATATTGACCAGACCTTTCGATATCGAGTGCTTCAGTTTCTGCTCGACGTCTTGATTCTACTCGAGCTCGGATGACCTGTCGATGTCGAGTGGGCCACTCGACATAGGGTTGCGTCGAGTGCCACTCGACATAGGGTTGCATTGAGTGCCTCTCTAGTAGACTCTAGTCGATCTCGAGTGGATGACTCGATATCGACTGCTTCTCAGCTTCTCTTGGTTTCTCGTTTTGACTCCGATTCCGCTCCAATTCCTATACATTTAAACCAAAACTTGTATGTTAGCACATTCTACACAAATTCTCATTATTCTTAACCTATAATTTAGGAATCGAATGGAATATGAAATCAAAATGTGTATCTAAAATAGCTAGAAATATGTAAATCAAAACACTCATACTTAGACTTGCTTGTCCTCAAGCAATAACCAATACCTACAACACATCCTTCAAGTCTTCGCCCTCATCAAAAGCAACATCATAAGTGGTAGCAAAGCAAAGCAAGTGTATTTAATGCCATCACACATATATGAGCGAACCATAGGCATAGGCAAATTTAAATCCAACCTCACTGGGATAATGTGTTTTGCTCAACTCTCATTGTGTTTAGGCTATGAAGATCAACTCTCAACTCGATTCCATATACAACCTTATAAACATTGCAATTTATATCAATCCACTTCACAACCAATTATGTAAATGCAACCAAGAACCATCAGGAGGACTTTCGCTCAATGGAAGACTTTAAAGAAGACTTCATTCGGCGGGGTTGTAATGGGGATTGGTAAGGAATAAAGGGTATGTAATTATTTGGCTATGTGGTGCTTAATAAAATTCAGGAATCAAGACTCCTAAACTTTAACACAACTCAACCAAACCATATCTCCCAAAATAAACTATAACCAAACTTACTTTCTTATGATCTCAATCTTTCTTTCAAACCCAATATATCTCTCAAAAATATAAATCTTGCATAAAAGAAAAGAACTAAGGAATAATTGGCTCATGCACTTAATATAGTGTAAATAACTCTCTCTTTTTTTTTCTTTTTTTTTTTGATTTTTTTGAACGAAAATAAATAAATAATTACTAGTGCATTTATATGATGAGCAAAAAATCATTTTACAATATATGCAAATATAGAACCAACCCATAATTTTTCTTGCTTAAAACTAAACATAAGCATTTTTCCTTCCACAAGACATCATTCTTACCATTCTATGTCTCAATTCCCAAATGGGAGTCAGACTCAATTCGGTTGGGGATAATTTTGTGGAGTTTGTAACATAAAGGTTCAGGCTAATGTTTTCGCTTCAATCAGAGATAATGCAGGGTAGGTAAAGAGAGGATAAAGGTGGCTGAAAAGATGCCTCCATCATTAAATTCCCATTTACATAAACATATATATATATATATATATACACACACACACACATTGGATTTGAATAACTATCACAGCATTTAGAGATGCATAGGAAGAGTAAATTCAGTGAAGAAAGCAGAGGGATTTTTAATGTTCTCCCTATAGGCCAAAATTCTCATTAGGACAATTTTGTTGGATTTTGCTTTTAGCCTAGGATCATATGTGTAACACCCCCGTCCCACATCGGATATCATAAGGATGTTGGGAGTGGTTTATAAGTGATTCAAGCCCTACCCATGTCACAAGAGCTCTTCCTTTTCGGGCTCCAAGTGAGGACAACGGACCTGAGAGGGCTAGGTGGCATGGGCTGACGCCTCTTAAGACCCCGGGTCTTACAATATGTTCTCAATTTCACCACAAGTTCACAATCTACATAAAACAGATTTAAGGACTTAGGCTAAACCATCCTCATATGCCATAGGATTTACATGATCAAGTCAGCCATTGGGTTTCGTCATTGGACATTTAAGTAGGGTTTAAAATAACTAAAATAAACTAAATATGCAATTTTTTGCTCTTTTTGACATTTTCTAATTTGTTTTTTGGATTGATTTTTGTATTTTTTCATAAACTCATAAATTAAGAACTTAAATTTAAAATGCATAAACTTTAAACATGAATACGATGCAAAAAATAAAACATAAAGCAAAATAAACGTTATACAAGCCAAGTTTTACCAGTTTTAACCAAAGCCAAGCAACAACATTATAATTTCCCGTTTCAATCCCACCCCATACATAAATACTACAGTGTCCTCACTGTTTAAAGCCAAAGTAAAGGGAAGGGATATACTCACTCGCACTTACCCTAGAGATCACTCCTCATGAGGCGGAGGTGAAGAGAGTTGGGGCCAGCCATGTGATGATGAAGATCCAGGATGATAGAAGGGGCTGCCCTGGTGATAAAAGGAGTTGCCAGAATAGTACTAGTGAGGGTCCTGCTGGTATGACGGACCCGGCTGTGAAAAGGATGGTCCTGGCTGACCGAAGGGTGGCGACTGAGCAAAGGGTGGCTGGCCACGTGGGTAGTAGTCAAAACCAAAGCTATGCCACTCGAAGACTCTGGTAAACCTCTTATGAGAGTCGACGAATCATCGCTGATCATCCCTCATCTCGTTCAGGGCCTGGTGTATTTCGCCAACCTCTAGCTCTACTCTGGACAACCGCGCAGTAACATCATCCTTCCAATCAGTGTAATAGGCAGGCTGTACAGGTGGAGCCTCTAGGACGTAGCTATGGTGTTACCCTTGTGGGCCATCACCACCACCATCATCATCATCATCGTCTTTGTCATCGTCTCAAGAGTCATCTCCGTAGTCCTCCTGATGGACTGGGGGCTGTTATGCACCGTCAAAATGTGCATCAGTGTCCCATCACATGGCCTCGATCTCTACCTCATTGTTGAAGAGCGACAGCCTCCTCCGCAAGCTGGGGTCCACTGTGGGATCTATATCCGCTGGATATGGTTGGTCAGTCCAGGACTAGAACCAATTCGGGATATACAAAAGATCCATATAGTCATATCGGAGAGGCATCTCTGTTTGGGAATGCCTCCATCCATCTGCGCCCGCTTCTATAACACCACCCTATCATAAGTTGCTAGCATCCATATAGGTACAGTCAAAGGCGGTGTACCTGTCGACGTTGACGTTCAGGGCATGGGCTAGGAGTGCCACCATGCTGCCGTCGAGGATGTCTCCTCTATCGATGCGCCTCCGGTCGACCATGTGCTCGAGCCATGTATAAATGATGGGCAGCGGCTCATCCTCAAAAAGCATCCGCTGCAGGGTCTCCGTCTCGCGGTGTGTGGGGCGGAGGAGCTCAGGTCTGTCCCAGATGGTGCTCCTAAGAACGCGCAGAATCACCCTAAAGAGTGGGCTGGCGATCCTATTGGTGAGGATGTCCATCATCGCAGGGTCTGGAATCCCCGTGAGATAACGCTAGATGACATTGGGGTCCCTCACGACGAAATGCTGAGGTGTGTAGATGAAGCGGAATAGGTCGCTCAGTTGCTCGATGGTGAGGCGGTGCTCCCGATTGCCGATTCTGAAAGTGACTCGGCGTGTAGATGAAGCGCGGGGCGGGATCTCCAATGTCACCATGGAATCTCCTGTTAGAGAGTGGTAATGCACCGGGAGGTTGCCGATGAGCCGCTCCATCGATAAGTACTCAAATGCTTCTTGGACTCTAGTGTGGAAGCCCAGGTTCCTCATGTCAGTGTGGGCGTACCATCGGGCTCGATGAGCTCGAGAAATAAGGGAGGGGGCAAGGTCCTGCTGCTCTGCATCGGGGATGTGGACGACATCTCTCTCAACATTCTTGGAGTGCACCATTTTCCTTTTGGAAGTGGCGTCGATGTCGACTAGAGTAGTCGACATCGAGTGGCCCATCAACATCAATGGAGTAAGTTGACATCGAGTGATTCCTTGGTGCCTTGTCTCTAGATTTAGGCCTATCGACATCGACTTGTGGTGTCGATATCGACTGTCCTCTTCTGAATCGACTAAGTTCTCTAGACCTGTGTTGATATCTTCTCTATTCCAGTCGACATCGAGTGAATGTGTCGACATCGACTGCATTTCTAGGCTCTCGATCTTCTTGTGTAAGCTCTATAAAGATAGCCATAAAAATATCTAGAAGAAAATTAAAATATTCAAAATAAAACATAGAAAAAGAAAGTAATGGGTTGCCTCCCAGAAGCACTTGAGTTTAAGTCGCTAGCTCGACATTCTCCCTTTTTCGTGCTAGTTCAGCACTAGGGTGGTGCGAATCTCTTCTTTCGGGTCCTCTTTGTCATAATACTTCTTTACTCAGTGGCTATTTACCTTAAAGGTGGTGCCATCGTCGCTAAGTAACTACACCGCTCCATGAGGGAATATTTGATGAACCGTGAAGGATCCACTCCATCTTGTCCATAGTTTCCCTGGAAATAAGTGAAGTGTAAAGTTAAAAACAAGGACTTTGTCACCTACCTCATATGTCTTTGGCACCAATTTCTTATCGTGCCACTTCTTTGTGCACTCTTTGTATATTTTGGCATTCTCATATGCCTTCAGACGCAACTCCTCCAAGGCTTGCAGGTCAAGGAACCTTCTTTTTTCGGCCTCGTCGAAGTCCATGTTGAGCTCTTTGAGAGCCCACATTTCCTTATGCTCAAGTTTGACGGGCAAATGGCATGACTTACCATACACCAAGTTGTAGGGAGTTGTGCGAAGTGGTGTCTTATAGGCTGTTCTGTAGGCCTAGAGTGCATCATCTAGCTCGGATGACCTGTCTTTCCTCGAGCGGGAGACCGTCTTCTCTAGCATGGCTTTGATTTGACGATTGGAAACTTCTACTTGGCTACTTGTTTGGGTATAATAGGGCATTGCCACTCTATGTGTCCCCCTATACTTGGCTAAAAGTGCTTCAAAGCCTCTCTCAATAAAGTGTGAGCCACCATCTGAAATAAGAACTCCAGGAACACCAAAGCGAGGAAAGATGTTAGTTTTCATAAACTTTGAAACTACCTTCGCATCGTTGGTCCTAGTTGCAACAACCTCCACCCATTTTGAGATATAATCCACCGCTACTAAAATGTATTTGTAGGGACCGGAGGCAAGGAATGCTCCCATGAAGTCAATGCCATATACATCAAAAAGCTCTACTTCTAGGATTCCTATGAGCAGTGTCTCATTCCTCCATGTGATATTTCCTGCACGTTGACACTCATCACAAGAGGTAACAAAGTTCTGCACATCCTAGAAAAGGTTAGGCCAATAAAAACCTCATTGAAGAATCTTCGTCGCGATCTTAAATCCTTTAGCATGGCCTCTTGTGGGGAGAGAATGACAATGGCGAATCACACTCTCTACCTCTTCCTCCAGAATACAACGTCGGAAAATATGGTCTTTTCCATGCTTGAACAAGTAGGGTTTATCCCAATAGTATTGCTTGACGTCGTGCAAGAATTTCTTCTTCGCCTGCGAAGTTAAGCCTGATGGCATCTCGCCTTCAACAAGGTAGTTAGCAAAATCCGCAAACTAAGGTACCTTCGCCCCTCTTGTAGCAAATAATTTATGAATAGGACTAGAGGGGGGAGTAAAAAAGAAGTCCTTACTGGGTTTTACCTTTTCGTCACCTTCGGATTCACTAGCTGGTGGTCGATCTCGACCTGTTGCAGTCGATGTCGGCTGATGTGCATCGACATGGTCAGACAATCTGGGTTTCTCGATGTGGTCACTCGATGTTGACATGGTTTGGTCGATCTCGACCTCCTTGTGTAAGTACATAAGAGGAATCAGTGTTGACCTGTCATCAATGTTAGTCGACATCGAGTAAGAACTAACCTTAGGGGCAGTCGATATCGACTGGTTGTAGTCGACATCGAGTGAGATTTCTGCCCGTTTTGCTTCTTGCTTCATCAGGTGCTCATCGGGGTGGGAGTCATCAATTGGCGTGTTATCCTTTGACTCATCTAGAAGCCCTTTAGGTTGTCGTGCGAGATGATCGGCTACGGAGTTCTCTGTTCCTTTCTTGTCCTTAAGCTCAACGTCGAACTCTTGGAGTAGGAGCACCCATCGTAGAAGCCTAGGCTTAGCATCCTTCTTCGCCATCAAGTACCTAAGACCTACATGGTTAGTATGAAAAATTACCTTGGAGCCTAATAAGTATGAGCGAAACTTCTCAAAAGCAAAGAACACCACCAAGAACTCTTTTTTCGTTGTGGTGTACTTCGTCTGAACCACGTCAAGAGTCTTGCTTGCATAGTAGATGGCGTGAAGCTTCTTGTCTTTTCTTTGTCCTAGGACAGCTCCTACGACATAATCGCTTGTGTCACACATGATTTCAAATGGTAGCGACCAGTCAGGCGATTGAATGACAGGGGCGGATATAAGAGCTTCCTTCAATATGTTGAAAGCTTCAAGACACTCGCTACAAAACTCAAACTTAACATCCTTCATTCGTTGGTCAGTTAAAGGTTTAGCAATCTTAGAGAAATTTTGAATGAACCTCCTATAGAAACCTGCGTGACCAAGGAAGCTTCTTATCTCATTTATAGATGAAGGTGGTGGCAACTTCTCCACAAGTTCTATCTTTGCCCTGTCCACCTCAATTCCCCCTTTTGAGACTTTGTGGCCTAGCACATTCCCTTCTTTTACCATAAATTGACACTTTTCCCAATTGAGAACCAAATTTGTTTCTTCACATCGTGTAAGTACCCTGCGAAGGTTAGAAAGACAAATATCGAATGTAGTGCCATAGACAGAGAAATCATCCATAAGTACCTCCACAATGTCCTCTATCATGTCAGAGAAGATGGTCATCACACACCTTTGAAAGGTAGCGGGGGCATTGCAGGGCCCCAATGGCATCCTCCTATATGCAAAAGTCCCATAAAGACATGTGAAGGTGGTCTTCTCTTGATCTTCAGGATGAATGGGGACCTGCCAAAAACCAGAATATCCATCCAGGTAACAAAAGTAGTCATGTTCAGTAAGTCTTTCCAATACCTGATCAATGAATAGAAGGGGATAATGATCCTTCCTAGTGGTGGTGTTGAGCTTTATATAATCAATGCACATTCGCCAACTAGTAGTGATTCGCATTGGCACAAATTCTCCCTTCTCATTCTCTTCAACGATCATTCCACCCTTCTTAGGTACCACATGGACTGGGCTCACCCATTCACTATCGGAGATGACATAGATGATTCCTGCATCCAGCATGCGCAAGATCTCCTTCTTCACCACTTACTTCATGTTTGGGTTGAGCTTTCGTTGATGCTCGATGGATGCCTTGTGAGTATCCTCTAGGAGGATTTTATGCATACAAGTAGTGGGTGAAATTCCTTTAATGTATTCAAGAGAGTACCCAATAGCTTTCCTATGGGTGCGAACCACTTCCATAAGCTTGTTTACTTCCTGTGTGGTTAGTGTAGCATTGATAATCACAGGATAAGTAGAATTGGGACCAAGAAACTCATACCTAAGCGTGTCGGGTAAAGGCTTCAGCACCGGAGAAGGTACTTGTGGGATTAAGATTGGCTCTACCTTCTCCGTCTTTATGATCTCACCTAGATAATCCGTTTCAATCTTCTTGATTGAAGCTCCCAAATCAGCTATAGGAGTTGGCGTGGACCAAGCATATAAGGATGCTAACGCTGATTGGGATTCTTCGTAATCGTTCTGCAGAAAAGAATTCGATGTCGAGTAGGATAGGTCGATATCGACCGAGAGTTCAGCACATACCTCGGCCTCTGAGATGTCCGATGTCGAGTGGATCTGGTTGATCTCGACATCCTCTGTCGACCAGTCCTGGTCGATCTCGACCTCTTGTGTGGATTGAGTTGCCTCGACATCGCCTAAAGATAAACCTGTACATACATGGCCTACTGAGTGTGTCGACGTCGACTGGATGTACTCAATATCGAATGGAGTGCTCGACATCGACAGGTCCTGGTCGATCTCGAATTCTTCTTCGAACTCCGTGGATAAAGCGTCGTCGAAGATCTCCTCATCACTTGTGCATGTGGCCAGGAACTCTTCAATTTCCTCTTCGGTGAGCTCTGCCGCAGACCTGGCTAGAGCCGTTTCAGGAGTCAGGGACCCTGAAGAGGCTCTAGCCCAATAGGACCCTTTTTACAATTATTGCGCATTTTTGTCCAACATATTTTTGGCACGCCCAATGGGACCCTTTTTGCATTTTCATATGTTATTTGTATTTATACTAATACATGGTTATCTCTTTTGAAAGGTACAAATGGCGCCAAAAGTGATTATCAACTACAATGAGCTTCCAGCAACTTCCATCATCAAAGGGGGCCTCTGGATCAAGAAACGATCATTTGAAGCTCATTTTGACATCACACGGGACTCGATGTCTACATTGATCCCGAAAAACAACTCCTTTGGGGCTTTTTAAACTTCGGATGACAAGATTATCACAAGATGGGTGTCGAAGTCTCCCGCAACGCTTTCAAGGAAAGGGGGCATGAAGCCTAAAACATTTCCAAGCCATGGGGGCAAGAAGCTCAAGGTCACCCAACTCGGCGACAACAAGCTCAACAACTATCATATCTGCCAAAAGATCAAAATGCAAGAGGGCGGTTACAATGGCACAAAGCCCACTAATGAAGTCTCGCAAAGGCCCATCATTCGTATCATAAAAAAGAATGAGGGGTCAATCACGGCTTCCGTATAACCCGTCTCTATCGCCAAGAAGGCAAACAAATCCATGAAGAAAAGGGGACGTAAATGCGGATCTCAACGAGATAAGATGAGAACTCTCCTTGTGCTAGCTTGTTCGTCAACTTTAGAGCGAGCCAGTGCAACCATTGCAAAAGATCCTCTTAGCTCACAGGGGGCAAAAGAAATTCCTGTAGTGACTTCTCCAAGAGAGATCCTCATTGGGTCTATACCTATATATCCGAAAGAGGTTGCACAAGTCAATATGACCTTATATTCGGAAGAGAACGAACCCAGGGTCATAAAGGTTAAGCCTTCAAGATCCAAGAAGGTTTAAGAAGCATGTCAAGTCTCCAAAGACAATGCAAGAGAGAAAGACCGGTTGAAGTTAATAAGTTCAAATACTTCAATGGTTAAATCTCAAGCAAACATCTCACAAGATGGATCAAAGGTGATGCCAGTCTTGACTACCAGCACACTAAGTGTCGAAGAGCAACTTCAAGAGTTGCAAAGACAGCTAGATGAGAAAGATGCTCAAATTGCATCAATTTTGGCTTAAATAAATGTTCAAGCTCAAGAAAAGAGACAAGAGCAAACAAGGCCAAATGGTGAAGGTTCAAGCAGTAGCACATCGATCTCTCCACAAGAAATCAAAGAGATGATACCTAAAGGGATAAAAGAAGCCTATGCATCACAAAATCCGATAGTGCTTGGATATAGAAAGTCATATCCATCACACTATGATTTGATGCCATTTCCCCCATACTACCAAAGACCAAGCTTTGAAAAGTTCGACGACCTTCACGGTTCACCTCACGAGCACCTAGCTCATTTTTATTCTGCTTATGGTGAAACTATCTTAAACGATGCCTTATTAATGAGGCAATTTATCCAATCTTTAAAAGGAGCGGCATTCACTTAGTACACTCAACTTCAACCAAGATCGACTCAAATATGGGACGATCTACAAAGAGAGTTCCTAGCTCAATTTGTGAGCTTGAAGGTAGGAGTTTCCATTATGGATCTTGCAAACACAATTCAAAGGCCTAACGAGCTCGCCAATGACTTCATCACCAGGTGGAAAAGCTTAAGGTTCCAATGTTGAAATTAGCAGTACATGTTGGAAGTGCCGAACCTAGTTCATTGGATGAGTTGGTATCAAAAGCGTGCAACATTGAAAAGCAACTCGCATGAGGATCTAATTGGTCTCACGATAGTGAGGCTAATGAATACGATGGCGATAAGGTTCAAGTTGAAGAAGACTCCATGGTGACTTTTGCGAAACATAAACAAGAGCCCGTTCTTGGAAATTGTTCTAAAGCTCAAAGAGAAGTGAAAGCTAAAGAGCCAGCCAGGAGACTCACCCCTCATGAAAGAAGACAAAAGAAATATCCCTTTGATGATGACGATGTACAAGGGATATTTGATGAATTTATGAGTGCTAAACTTTTAGCACTGTCGGAGTCAAAAAGGCCAAAACAAGTTGGTATGATGAGTGATCCAAAATATTGCTCGTACCCTAGCTCGTTAGTCATTCAATCAAGGATTGCTACGTCTTCAAAGACATTGTAGAGGAGATGATTAACCAGGGAGAAATTGAAATTGAGAGGCAACATCCTCAACTCAAGCAGCTTCATCAATTAACATTTCATTGGTAGAAGTTGCAACGTGCACTCCCTCACTCCAAGTGTTTTCTCAACTAAAAAAAGCATCTTCTATGGCTATTAAAACGAGGGACGGCCCCATGGTATCATTGCCTCTTAAAGCATTGGTGAAAGATGATACTTCAAAAGAAGAGTCCTTGAAAGACAAAGACATCGTTCAATGTTGTATGGTCTCATGGACTTATGACATGGACGAAGAAGAAGCAGAAGTTAAAAAGATTACTTTTCACTCCAAGAAGCAAATTCTCTCCTCAAAATCAAGAGAAATCAAAGGGAAAGAAATCAAGATTCAGTTGAGCTTTAAAAACACACAAGAAGCACAAAGTTAAAGTGCAAAAGCTAAAACCCTATTTCAAGGGTAAAGCTCCACAAAAAATTATCGAGGAGGCTTGTGTCAAAAATTTCCAAATCTCATACGAGGAGGGTGTTCTAACTCAAGTGTAATCGAGCTTAGAGTGTCCGCATTGGAAAGGCTCGAGACAACTTCAAGTGGAACTCCTAAATCTTCGGTTTTTAAAAGGCTTGATCTAGCCTCTACATGTGAAGCACCGAAATCTTCAGTATTCGAAAGACTCGAGCTAGCCTCAACAAATGAAGCATCCAAATCTTCAGTGTTTCGAAGGCTTGATATGACTTCGACAAGTGAAGAATCTAAACCTTCGGTATTTCGAAGGCTTAATCTAGCCTCGACAAGTAGAGAATCTAAAGCTCCAATATTTGACAGGCTCGAAAAAAGTTGATAAGTCTAAAAGCAAGAAGGTCAAAATGAAAAGGACTAAAAGCAAGCGTTCCGGAGAAGGCAGTCGAAAGTTCTCGTCAACAAGTTCAAGCAAGTCATGGACACCTAAAATCAAGTAAGGGTGTCAAAATGATTGAGTAGTCTCCAAGGCGGAAAACAAATAATTATGGCTAGAACTACGTAAAGACTTGATCCCCAAAAAGGGGTACGCAGGAAATTTGGCATAAAAAAATTTCATATTCAGTTGCAAAAAAAAAAAGAATTCCGGGTTCGCATATGATAGTCAGGTTATTCGGGAAACCCTTCCTAGAAGGTGGGCCCGGGCGATCTGAATGATGCGGTAAAAAAAAGGAAAAAGAAAAAGAAAAATTCTTGTTTGCAAATGATAGTGGAGTTATTTGGGAAACTCTTCCTAGAAGGTGTGCTCAAGTAACTCGAGTGATGCATATAAAAAAAGAGACTTGAAATTAGTCGAAAATTCAAACAACCCGGAAGGATATATGAAAAATGGGTTCGCAAAGTACTACGAGCGGCTTGATCCCTCATAAAGGGGGTACGTAAGTAGTCTAGCTAATCAAAGTGCTAAGTGCAACAACAAAAGCAAAAAAAACATCTTCTTTTCTCAACAAAGAAGAAAAAGAATTGAAATCCTCTGCTTATGTAGTCATGTGAGTGTTGTCTCGACTACAGGGAGAAAAATTAAATAAAGTCCGAAGACTTGCACATTTTGTGTCTATATTAGAAACGAGGCAGAAGAAAAGAGAGAAGAAGAAAGAAATACAAAGAGAAATAAAAAAAGGCCTATGCCTAAGATTCCTGACATTGATCATTACGACCAAATGTAGTGATCAATTCAAGTCCTATAAATCAAATTTTCCTCCCAATGAGCCTTAAACCAAAAGTTGCTTGAAAACTTGACTAATCAAATGGTCAATGTTTTCTTCTATCTCAAAGCCAAAAAGGCCTAAGCCTCACAAAACTCTTCAAACCCTCTCAAAAAAAATTTGGCCTACATTAACTGCATATGTATGGTCATTTAAAGCCCCCGAAATTCAAAACCAAAATTTAAAAGAAAAAGCCACTAAATGCCTTGACTTTAAACGATATAGGTATCAAATTTCAAAATCATCTTCTTTGATGTTTTCATCACAAAGCTTCAACTACAAAGTTGATAGCGTCTATTCTAGCATTGTCTTTGGGCACTCTTGTGTAGAGTTTAGGGCGTTTTACTAGGGTATTCTACCTATTTCTTAGCCCTTTGTGTCCCATTTCGAGGAATCGGTGTCTACCGCTAGTTTGTTGTGATTTCAGGTACTTTTGAGCGGTTTTGGAGCCGATTCAAGAGCTAAAGGATAAGGAGGTGATTAGAGGCGCTTCCATGTGGAAATAAATCATCAAAGACGGGCTAAAGGGGTCGAGAGATGAGCAAAAATATGAGACAAAGAAGCAAGCATATCAAGTGAATCACTCATAGGAGCTCAAGACGATGTAGCACGACTCGCGGAACAAGGGAGTTTGTGCAATTTTCAGCTACAGCAAGCTGCCACGACTCGTGGGAGACCTTCAAGAGTCGTGACAAGTGACCCGTGTGTTTTGTGCGCTACTGAGACGTGTCACGACTCATGACAGACTCTTCACGAGTCGTGACAGTGCCAGATTGGCCAGACCTTTCATATTTCCGCTGTTTCTTTCATTTGTTGGGTGGATGAATTAAAAGGTATGTAATTTCCAGATTCTAGGGGGGTTACGTTTTTAGACAAGGGCTGGAAACACTCAGATTTTGGAGGAAAAACTTTGGAGAACCCTAGATTAGTTGAAGGATAAAGGATTGCAGTCGAAAGCTTTGAGACGATTTCCGCTATAGAAGATCAAGTATTTCTCTTACTCTTCTTTGCCATGTCTTCTTATCTTGCTTTTGATTTGTTCTCTTTTATCATGTTTGGCTAATTCGATCGTTCTAGGGTTGGGGTGATTCCACTATGTTGAGATATACTATTCTTACTATTGCTTGAATGTAGTTTGATTTTTGTTTGATTTAATCCTATTGAGCGTATAGCCTAATTGATAATCGATTAGATCCAATTAGGGGTTGAGACCGAGAGGAGATAGCCCTAATAGGAAAATAGATGATTGCATGAGACTGAGAGGTGATTGTTGTCATTGGAGCTATAGGATTGAACCTGAGACATTGATGTTTGCTTATGAGTGATATAATAGCATGATTCAAGATCTCTTGAGGATCAATATGTTGTCATAGATATTCTAGGTTTGTTTGTTCTAATGGAGACAGATATTTGAATGAACTGGCTTAGATTCCAAGAGCGTAATGGACCTAACTTTAGTTTAACTTTGCACGAGAGTGATTGTTAACCGGTTATGTACAATTTACTATGAGACCGAGAGGAGATTAGTAATGAACTTAGACAACCTACCTTCAAACAGAATCAAATTCATTCGAGCGAGAAAAATCTCTTAAGTATATCGACGACACATGGTGGTTAATCCCCAATTCTAGAATGTTTTCTCCATATTTGCTCAAAACTTCCATTGGCTTGTTTTAATTTGTTTTTATTAGTTATATCTTAAAACCTCAATTTTGATCTCTACCATTTTGGCTTAGTCAACTAGTTGCAAAGATTCGATTAATACTCCATAGTCCCTGAGTTCGACACCTTGATATACTACAACCGATCCCATACACTTGTGGGAGTAGGTTTCAAGCCTATCAAGTTTTTGGCGCCGTTGCCGGGGACTTAAGCTAGTATTAGTTGATTCCTTTCAATTAGTTTTTCTAAGTCGGTTTGTTATTTTTGATTTGGTTTCTTTTTGGCTTTGGTTTTAGCTATTTTTCTCTTTTGAAGATGAGTCATGTTCCCTTCTTAGATGTTTGTGCGTCCTTCGGTCATGCCACTCGTGAACATCAGTTCTCTGTTTATGGGACATATGCCTATTGCGAGTTTTGTGGAGGTTTTGGACACACAATTACTGAATGCCCGGTTTTTCTAGCTCCCACCTCTCGTGATGTGGATTTCATGTACCACATTTGCAATCCTAATGGACATTACGAGTGGGAGCGCACTTATGAAAGAGATTCGGTCGAGCTTCAGTGCCAACCTTCGCAACCTCCTCCTGGTCCAGAGCCTTATTCACATTTTTCCATTGATGAGATAGTCGCTAGGATAACAGAGCTCAAAGCTCAATTAGCACAACACACATTAGAGGATTTTGGTGTTTAAGTGAAGTGCATTAGAGGATTTTGGTGTTTTGATGTGCTAGTCAAGCTTGATTGTTGGCAATGATATGCTAGGACGGCATTTGTTGGATAATTCTAATTAGCAGACGCTATCTTGTGGTTTATTATCTTAGTCTTGCTTGGGGACAAGCAAGGGTAAGTATGGGGTATTTTGATAGCGTCTATTCTAGCATTGTCTTTGGGCACTCTTGTGTAGAGTTTAGGGCGTTTTACTAGGGTATTCTACCTATTTCTTAGCCCTTTGTGTCCCATTTCGAGGAATCGGTGTCTACTGCTAGTTTGTTGTGATTTCAAGTACTTTTGAGCGGTTTTGGAGCCGATTCAAGAGCTAAAGGATAAGGAGGTGATTAGAGGCGCTTCCATGTGGAAATAAGTCATCAAAGACGGGCTAAAGGGGTCGAGAGATGAGCAAAAATATGAGACAAAGAAGCAAGCATATCAAGTGAATCACTCATAGGAGCTCAAGACGACGTAGCGCGACTCGCGGAACAAGGGAGTTTGTGCAATTTTCAGCTACAGCAAGCTGCCACGACTCGTGGGAGACCTTCATGAGTCGTGACGAGTGAACCCGTGTGTTTTGTGTGCTACTGAGACGTGTCACGACTCGTGACAGACTCTTCACGAGTCGTGACAGTGCCAGATTGGCCAGGCCTTTCATATTTCCGTTGTTTCTTTCATTTGTTGGGTGGATTAATTAAAAGGGATGTAATTTCCAGATTCTAGGGGGGTTACGTTTTTGGACAAGGGCTGGAAACACTCAGATTTTGGAGGAAAAAGTTTGGAGAACCCTAGATTAGTTGAAGGATAAAGGATTGTAGTCGAAAGCTTTGAGACGATTTCCGCTATAGAAGATCAAGTATTTCTCTTACTCTTCTTTGCCATGTCTTCTTATCTTGCTTTTGATTTGTTCTCTTTTATCATGTTTGGCTAATTTGATCGTTCTAGGGTTGGGGTGATTCCACTATGTTGAGATAGACCATACTTACTATTGCTTGAATGTAGTTTGATTTAATCCTATTGAGTGTATAGCCTAATTGATAATCGATTAGATCCAATTAGGGGTTGAGACCAAGAGGAGATAGCCCTAATAGGAAAATAGATGATTGCATGAGATCGAGAGGTGATTGTTGTCATTGGAGCTATAGGATTGAACATGAGACATTGATGTTTGCTTATGAGTGACATAATAGCATGATTCAAGATCTCTTGAGGATCAACATGTTGTCATAGATATTCTAGGTTTGTTTGTTCTAATGGAGACAGATATTTGAATGAACTGGCTTAGATTCTAAGAGCGTAATGGACCTAACTTTAGTTTAACTTTGCACGAGAGTGATTGTTAACCGGTTATGTACAATTTACTATGAGACCGAGAGGAGATTAGTAATGAACTTAAACAACCTACCTTTAAACAGAATCAAATTCATTCAAGCGAGAAAAATCTCTTAAGTATATCGACGACACATGGTGGTTAATCCCCAATTCTAGAATGTTTTCTCCATATTTGCTCAAAACTTCCATTGGCTTGTTTTAATTTGTTTTTATTAGTTATATCATAAAACCTCAATTTTGATCTCTACTATTTTGGCTTAGTCAACTAGTTGCAAAGATTCGATTAATACTCCTATAGTCCCTGAGTTCGACACCTTGATATACTACAACCGATCCCATACACTTGTGGGAGTAGGTTTCAAGCCTATCAAAAGGTTATAAAAGTTCAAGTCTATGACACCAAGTCGTCAAAACCAAATTTAGTCCAAGACCGAAAATCAAAATGAAATCGGTCAAAAGACAAAGCTCAAAGCTACGACACCAAGTCGTCAAAGCCAAATTCTTGTCCCTCACAAGAGAACTCTCAAATCAAGTTCAAGCTTATAGTAAAAAATCTTTGACCAAAAGGCAAAAGGACCAAATCAGCAGAAAGTCAAAACAAAAATTGAATCAAAGCCGAAAATCTAATCAATTTGAAAGCTCAAAAGTCAAACTAGTTGAAAAACAGGAAAAGGAGAAAATCTGATTTCGAGAAGGAAAATATTTCCGACTCTCACGTACCCATACCAGATTACCTATCATTGGTCCTAAGAAAATTCTAAGTGGAATTGCGTTTCTGTGATCAAATCTTCATCGGAACAAAAATACAAGTTCCTATTTTCTTCAGACTATAAATTAATCCAAAAGCATCCTTAAGCAAAGGCCCCTTCAAAACGCAAATGTTGCATAAATAGCACACTATTCGAACTTTGAACGTGTTCGATATCTCACACGCACAAAGTTCGGGGGCAACTGTTGGAGGGTAAATTTTCGTGAATTAATTGAATTTCTGATTTGATAAAAATATCATCACATTTTTCTTATAGGTTAAGAATGTGATAAATTTTCTTCATTTAAGCATAAAGTTTTATATTAAGAGAAATTGGACCTTACAAGTTAAAAGGAAGGTAAAGCCCAAATACATGCCAAACAAAAAGCCCAATACACATCGGCAAAATCTGAGCAGTAAAAGTTACATGCTTGCTTTTGATTACAGTTAAAAAAAAATACTCCATCAAAGGCATTTGAGGAAAAAAAATACATAAAAAAAGGGTTGAAACTACAGTACGTGGGAGGTTGGTTGCTTTCAAGTAACTTCCATCCACTCACCCTATAAAAAGGCTACCGCAGTCTACAAATGGCCTTCGTTTGGCTATCGGCATTTCCATCTACAAAAGAGAACACAACTTTTCTCCTCCTCCCAAGCACACCTACAATCACACACAAAACAAAAGCAAAGTTCATCAGCAAGTTGAAGAACAAGGTAGTATTCTCTGCCTTGATTTTGATCATTTACTTAGATTCTCGTAGCCCCCTCTTGCAAAGCCATTGGTTTTAACAAGGGCCCGAGCCTCGGAATCATCAAATGATCCAAAATCTAAGCCAAAATGCTGATGAAATTTCGAGAGGTTCAATCAAAAAATTCAGGAAAACTTGTGTTCACGGTGCTTTCTAATCAAGGCAGATAAAGAAATTAAAAAAGACCCCCAAAGATTAAAACTAACTTGAAGCACAAATCCTCCTTGGTTGCTATCAAATTGTAACTAATTGTCAACCCAACTACTTGAACAAAAGGCTAAACTGCACAATTCAAGTCAGTCAAATACGGAGTTCATATCAAACTGGATTGGAGGAACTTGTTGAAGTAAAAAAATGTTTCTCATTTCCAAACTAATATGATCAACTCTAAATGAGCCTAACCCAGGTGCAAATCAAAACCCAAATCAGACAAAATGATTGTCAAATTTCACTCAAGGAAGAATCCAACAACAAGAGCAGAGCCATACCCGTTTTAGAAGAGACGAGATTGCAGCAAAGCGCTTAAGGGTTGGAATGAGCCTGTCGGTCCGTTCTCCCCTTCGATTTCTCAAATTCGGGTGACCTTTGGTCCTTGTTCAGATTTTCCCCGAGCCTTATATATATTCTCTCCTCCTCTATCGGATGTCCCAAACTGCAAGCCCCCAAGATGCTCAAATCATAAATCCGGAAATCACAAATTGCAAAAGAAATTTAGTCAAGCAGTTGAGCACCCAATTAGAGGCGGGTATGAGAGGATATGCGAGATTCAGGAGCACAAATCACCTATAAATCGAACTGAACACCAAATTCTGGGCTGCAATTAGCAAACCAAAAAAAACCTAGAACGTACCTGATTGAAACAACCGATGTTGGAGCCGCTGCTGGATGTCGCAGGGGCGCTCCTAAGGTGTGGGTAAGTCCTGGCTGCTCCGCTCCTAAAGGTGTCATCGGTTCATTCGCCTTCTTGCTCGATCGCCGGTAGAAAGCACAAAGCTGTCGGCGATCTATGAGCGTTCTTATGTTCTTCGCCTGCTCCTTTGTTCAGGTTGAGAGAAACCTATTAAACAAAATTAAAAAAATGTCGTGCAACAGCAGCTAAAATTAGGGCTCGGTTGATAGAAAAAAAAAAAAAACAAAACTAATTAAAATAACCTAACCTTTATGGGTGTTAAAAATATATCTTCACCTTTTAAATGTAAAATAAATATCTCAATTTTTATAGATAGTGTTAAAATAATATCACAACAATTTTATCTAAAAAAAATGATGACGTGACGCATGCATGACAAAAAAATAAAAATTTATAAAAGGCAAAACTAATAAAAAAACCAGCATTAATATAATTTTGTTAAACGATGGGTTTCTTGGATTTTTTTTAAATCTAACCCAGTTTTATTAAACCCGGTTTCATTAAGAAAATATGTGATTATTAGGTAAAGCAGTAAAATTTAGTTGAATTTCATCTATTTTCTTTTTAATTATAATATTCTAGATATTGAATTCAATTTCTTAAGCAAATACCGTTTCATTCAAGCAAAAACCAATTAATTATAATATTCTACATATTGGCGTGAGGGAGACTAATTAAATGCTGATTTTTTTTTATTAGTTTTGTGTTAGGTAGGAGGAATGTCGAGTTCTTAAAACAAATATATGAAATATAAATGCAAATCGAATCCTAGCATATGCAAATAATTACAAGACTTCCTCCCATTGTAGTGGAAGGGTAGTCAGGATCGATCCACGAGGAAGCAGGTCAGCGGGATCCTAGTAGCGTTGAAAAGCTCACGTCTTTAGTCGACCAGAAGCCTCGATCTCGACCTTGGTGCTTGATTTTGACCTTGGCTGTCGATTCCTTCTGCAACAAAAGACCTACAGAGACAAAAACAAGCAGTCGATATCGACTAGGGAGGTCGATATCGATGTTAGTGCAGAAATCGACTGGCTCAGAAGACTTCCAATCGACACAAGGGTGGTCGATATCGAGGATGGGGGTCGATATCGACGTCGACACAGAAAACCGTCGACGAAGCACAGTGGTCGATATCGATGGCTAGGGGTCGATATCGATGTTTGACGGAGAGAAACCCTGTCGTTGATCCGTCAAAGAAAACTCAAACCTATAACTAGTATAGTAATAAGTAAGAGGTCGATCCACAGGGAGATTTGTTATTCAAATGTGATTTAAGTGCCAATTAAAGTAACCAAATGAGGGGGTTATGAAAGCAAAGCGAATTATGAAAGGAAAGAGTAAATGGTATTGATTCAAACAATTGAGAGAAGTAGTTCTACCTACAATTTTCCACTTTATTTGGTTGAAGCGATCCTTGTAACTTCTTCTCGTCCTATTAAGTTTCCTATGAATGCCCTTGTCCCGACCTAATATAGTTACTAGTCCAATCAGTCCTAGCAACCCTTATCAATCGAACAGTCCCTAAAGAAGGATTTAACCCAATTGATAGCTTTAAGTTCAGAGATTAGCCAAGGTATTTGCAGTCCCTAAAGAGGGATTTAGCAACACATTAAACTTCCTACCTATCCAATTAGTTCAATCAGCCCTAAAGGGATAAGTTTGCTACTTGGGTTAAGGTTCGCAATCAGGAATCTACAAAACCCTAGCAATTGAATTGACCTAACTAGTTGCGCGGGCTAGATAGAACAAAACAATAATTCAATAAACGCAAAGAAGTTGAAGCATTCAATAGCGGAATTAAGGAACGAGAATTAGAAACTCACAATCAATCCAAATAAAGCTTCAAATTGCAGGCAGAACCGATGAGTTTAGTTCCTCATGGTAAACATCGCTCAATCTCTAATTTGTCTGATAGAACGTAGAATGAAAATGAAAGGTGATAGAAAAATAACTTAAAGTCGGCCTTATAACAAACTATGTCGGCCATAAAACATCCAACATATTGCTGCGCCCGCAGCATATGGCAGCACCCGCTGCATCACTCTTTTACGGAAAATTCAGGTCGAATCAGCTCTAGACGTTAACAGGAAAGTTGTAGCTCTCTGAAAGAGCTTTCCAACGCATGGTCATAATAGTCAATCGGACAACCGAGGCCTCCAAAAAGTGCAAAACAAGTTCAGCATGTCTGGCGACAACTTCTGCAGACTTGTTCTTCGTTTAGGCTCGCTTCTTCTTCTCATGACTTCTTTAGATCTTCATGTAAGCTTCCTCGATCAACTAGACATCCTCATCTAATGCTTCATCAACCCATGTCTCCTCCTCGGATCCATAGTTACCTGAAATAATCAATAAAAACGTGTATATTCCGACTCCACCAACATAGAGAGCAAATATGCAAATTGTACTTAAACCATGCATGATATGCATCATAACTAAGATAAATGCAACCTATTATGACCATCTAAATGCATGCTATCAATGTTGGTTCCTGCAAAGTTGTTAGCTTTGTCGGCAAAGAAAGGCTGAAGAACTTAGGATGAATAAGGAGCGATGAACAGAAATAAAGACAGTGTTTTTAGGTGTATAAGCTATATAAAAAGCAACTCCTAGGATTAGGGTTTACCACAACGTTAACCAATGCATGCGATAAGGCAAATAAGATGGACAATTGCGCTATTTCACCCGAGGGACAAGCTTTCGCTGTACACCAACTCTTAGGATTACTCTTGCAAATAAACCTAATTGTCTCTACCAATTTTATGTTTATAATTCAAGTTGTTAGCATGAATCCCTTTTCTTTCAATTAGGACTAATCATAGAATCATAGAAGATGATATAAACATAACGATATCAACATCAAACACTCACCTCAGACACGCATGGCTAACGTCAGGCTCACCCCGACCCTTGAAGCTTTGGGAGACTACTCGCACCTCATCGCAGGAAACATCATTGATTGAAAGAAAATTTGCATTAATAACTCCAAAACTTTTCAACTCAACGTCGGCTCTCGCAAACGCCAAACCCTAAAGCTTCTTCCTAACTCTACTTTTGTTGAAAGTAATTGAATGTGTTTTCTTGCTTGAATGAATAAAAACTAGCCCCCTAGGGCTTTATTTATAGGCTACTAATCCTTGCTATCCAAGGATATTATCTCTATCTTCTATCTAAATTCTATCCAAACTAGTAGGATAGATCTTTTATTTTGGTAAAAAGTAAATAACTATCAGCTGCAATCTATCTAGTATTACAAGATCATTCGGGCCTTAGAAGATAGAATTCCCAATCCGAGTCTTGAAAAGCGCATCTATCCCGCGTCGAAGTGTGGTCGATATTGATGTCAGGTGATCGATATCGAGTGCTTTTCCTCTGTTGTCTTGATGGTCTGTCTCAACACTCAGTTCTGTGTCGATGTTTGTAGTCGATATCGACCATAGAGGTCGATTTCGACCTCTTCCCAGCTTCACTTGGCTTTTTCATTTTGACTCCGATTCCGCTCCAATTCCTACATATATAGACCAAAACTTGTGCAGACTCTATTTTTGCACGTTAGCTCATTATACACAAATTTACATTATTTTTATCCTTTATTTTAGGAATCGAATGAAATATGAAGTCAAAAGATGCGAATAAAATGGGTACAAATATGTACATCATTTTGCCTTTTATAAATTATTATTTGTTGCCATGTATGCACCATGTCATTTTTTTAGATAAAATTATTGTGATATTATTTTATCGTCGCCTATAAAGATTAGGATATTTATCTTACATTCGAAAAAAGGAGATATATTTATAACACCCTCTTAAAGGTTGAGTTATTTTCAATAGTTTCGCCAAAAAAATGAAAGCAATTGGACTAGTTCGATTGAAAAGAATTGGGCTGGATTTTTTTAGGTATGCTATTGGCACGACGACATATTGCCAATCGCACGGTGCCGATGCCGAGTTCATATGTCGGTTTAGCAGGTGCCGATCCCGAGTTCCCAAGTCGGTAAATAGGATGGAGATACCGAGTTCTGAATTTGGCAGGCAGCTTGGAGAGGGCTATAAAAGAGGGTTGGAGGGGTTACATTCATTCAAGTTGCATAAGGCTTGTCTGTATTTAGAGAAATTCTCTCCAATCGTGTTAGTTATAAAACATCTGTTTGAAATGGAATTACCGGAAGGAGAGGGTAGAGGTGAGCTGCCATTCGACATTTTCAGTTACAGTGATCCAAAGGAGCTGGTGAAGAATCTTGAGGTAAACTAGTCATATATCATTAATGTTTTTATATCTCCCATAGTTGTTGATATAGCGTAAAAATTAATTGAGTGAAATCATAATTTAAATGGTGATATAAGCTAAATTAGGGAACGTTATTATATTAGTGGTATAATCCGAATACATCACATAATATATCGTTATTTGAGCATATTTTGTCAATTTGCATATTATGTATTTCGCACGAAAATTTTCTTAGGACAGAAGTTATATTATTCAGGAACAAAACCAACCTCTTGATTAGGGTATGGATTATAGTTCGATGTTTAAACTTGATGGTTTTTGGGCCGATCAAGTTAACATGAAGGTATGGGCTAGATATATACGGAAGGTAAAGAACATGGTATTTGTGATCAATCGGACATGGAAGAACAAAATGAGTGGATTGGGTACCTTTCGTTTAGTGTGTGATAAGTATGGTGGTGCTCGGGAGAGTCGTGATGTCGACTTAGATTTTTCACCTACATCGAGTAGACGAGGGAAAACAACGAAGCTCGGGTGCGAGTTTGATCAAAATGATGTTGACAACTGGACCATCAATGTTATATGTGGTGTGCATAACCACAAACTCTCGGATAAGATGTTAGGACATTCCTATGCTGGTCGATTAACACCGGCTCAACATCAGAAGGTCCGTCGTGATACCATGATTGGGTTAAGACCTCGAGATGTCGTACCCTGTATGAAGTATAATGATCGTGACTGCTTGAACGACATTCTTCAAGTGTACAATGCTCGAGCCCAGTTGAAGAGAAGCGTTGCAGAGGGACGGAGGGACCCGCCACAAACCCTACACCAACTACACCAAAAAGGATACTATATTGTCACCAGGAAGTCCTCCGAGGACGGAGTAGATGAGGTTACCAATGTAATTTTGGCACATCCAGACTCACACCATCTTCTAATGTTTTTTCCATACGTTATTGTTTTGGACACGACCTAGAAGACGAATGAGTAAGAGTTATCACATTTCGGCCAAAATTACATATGTGTCATACGTGTTAGTTTTCATGTTAACTAATTTATGTGAATGTTGTAGGTATCAAACCCTTGTTGGAGATCGTCGGGATTACTAGCACAAAGAACACATTTGCAATAGCATTTGTTTTTATGGCAGTGGAGACCACATATCACTATAGTTGGGCACTGAGGCGACTACGTCATTTGTGCGGAAACCGCTTACCTGATGCAATTGTTACAGACAGAGAGTTGGGTCATATTAAGGCTCTTAGAGAGTTATTTCCCATGGTAAAACATATGTTGTGCTCCTGGCATATTATGTGCAACATTGAACTGAAGGGAAGGATTACACAATCAAGCGAGAAGTGAACAATGTTTTACAATGATTGTTATGCCTTATTTGAGTCAAAGACAAAAGAAAGTTATGAAGTCCGACTACAGGCTATGAAGGCGAAATGTGAGGCCCGTTGGGGTCTTATGAAGTACCTAGAAGACACTTGGCTCACAGAATTCAAGGAGGCGATTGTTCGTGCGTGGGTTGATAAATTTTTACATCTAGGGATGCGTACTATAAATAAGTAAGTTATCCTCGTTCGTAGCACATTTTTTCAATTTTATAATTATTATATTGAATTGTCCTATATATACGACACTTGTATTTTATTTGTTATAGTGCCGAGTCAGCCCATTCGAAACTGAAGTCCATGCTAAACACAGTAGTTGGTGGGTTTGTTGACGTTACAAACTGTATTGACATCATGATCACTAAACAGATAGACCAACCTAGAGGGGTTTTAGAGAGCTCACGGTTGACAATCAAACGGTGTATTATAAGTGAACCAATTTTTGCCCCACTATTGATGATGGTGACTGATCAATGCTTCGACCTTCTGCTGGCCAGCTACAATAAGGCCAAGTCCCTCCCGGCAAACAATGACGATGTCTGCAGGGATCGGTACTGGAGGGATGCTTATGGTGTTTCATGTGTACATGAATTCTGAGAAGCGGTCTCCAATTGACAGCCTATTCAGCCATCGTAGATTCATCCATTCTGGCCACAAGTTATGTGGGATCCATTTATTCCCCCTGAGGGCTCAAGCTGCGGACTCGATAACTCAACTCCAAATAGTCAGGAGTACGTGACCCTTCGAAGAGAGATGGATGCAAAGAACCTTACTCTTGACCAACAGGATACCATGGGAGAGGCGTACTTCACCATGAAAAACCCTAGATTTTCGACCATGAGAGAGCCAAGTGAGATCAATCGTAAGGGTCGTCCTACTGGACGACGGTCCTTGCAGCGGGACCTATCTGGATTTGACCATGGGAAAAGGGATGGTGTCGCGAGGGTGCGAGGTCGGGGACGGTCTCGAGGGAGAGGTAGACTAGATAGGTAGACTCTTCGGTGATGTTGAATGTTCACATTCATAAGTTCATGTTGCATTTTGTTGATAGTTGTTGCCCCGTCGTTGGAGACGGTCATTGTGGATATTATGCCCTAGCGTTGCTTCTTGGGTACGGTGAGCACGAATATATGAAAGTCCGAAGAGAGGTCGCTGCTGAGCATCGAGTAAATAGGTGGTTGTACCAACCTACATCACTTTTATACTCCATTGACGTCCTTATAGACAATGTTGATGTACATGACCTAACACCTTGTTTAAATCATCATGAAAGGTGGATGGAGACGCCATTGATCCCACTCGTTGTAGCCACCTTCTACCACAAGGTCATAGTGGTGCTTAGTAAGGACGGTCCTCACACCTGCTTCCCTATTGTTGCGAATGGGGGGAACCAAACCCCACCTAATAAAGTGATCACGCTAGCGTGGATTGGGAGAGTCCATTAGAGTTCCGTGTGGCTATTGGCAGGGTCGCCAATTCCTCCTACAGTGCTGGAATGGACTCATTTCCATCACCCTAGTGTGAACGGATAGGATACCCCATAAATGGAGCACATGCAGCAGTACATCAACTACCTACAAGTTGAGAGATCCAGACTCGTGGAGTAATGGGTTTATGTCCATGTCACCTAAGGAGTAGTTGTTAAATGATGAAGTTATGTATTGTACTTTTATGTAGAAAGACTTATGCAATATAATGTATATGCAGAACAAAATATTAGTAGTATGAAATACAAGTACGTATTGAAAACTACTACTTGTAACAAAAATACACAGGTCTGATTACAATAACAAACGAACGCTACTACACCAAACATAAATAGATAGTACAACCCAAATACATGTCTGACTTAAAAACTACTACTCTGAACTTAACAAACAAAAACAAATACATGAAATATCAAATTGGGATGCCCGAACATGGTGACCTAAATACATAACAAATACTACTTCTAATCAGATGTTGGGCTGCAACTCATAGAATTGGGATGCCCGAACCTGTGTCTGTGGTATAGGAATGTCATGTCCGAGGGCATCCGCTAGGTAACGACGAATTTCAAAACCATGTAACATCTCATCATCCCGGTTCAACATTGCATGTAGTCGAGCCACAAGGACACCAAAGCGCTACAACGAAAACCATATGATGGCGGTCAATTATTCATCAACAAAATAAACTACTTTCAACATTATTTGGTTATCAGGATACATACCCGTTGATCGTATATGTTCATAGGTGGAGGGGCGGTTGGGGGTAACTGTTGCCTGGAGGATCTAAACACGAAGGGGTGGCCATGTTCAGCAAATCACTACATATAATCTAGGGACACCGCATGAGGCTCCATCGTCGGTGACTGTGCGTCGAAGGATATGTACACTCCTGGAACGTGGAAGTGGTCATCCCAACGATCTTCCGCTTCAGCCTATATCAACTTCAGTCCCTTCATCTGCACTAGTCTTTCTTCTCTAATAGGTAGCAATCTCGCCTCAAGAATAGTTTGCGCGTATCCAAACTGTCGCATAACCCAATCTGGCATGTAGGGCTCTTTCAAGTTTGCGAGTGCCATGAGTCCTCGATATCGTGAGACCCAGTAGAACCCTTTAAAATCCAGGTGACCGTACGACATGAACTTCACGTCCTCTACCCTCATTGTTTGAAATTGTTTGATGAACTGAAGTGTCCTCTCTGTAGTCAACTTTGAAGTGGGTATGACGGTGTACCGCTTGGCCCGTCATGGGTCTCCATGTAGCTCCGGGTCCTCAGATATGTCGGGTGCAAACATTGGGAAATGAGCAAATATCCAATACTATAATTACAATAACAAACGTAAGGGACTAAATAAAACGCATTAAATGACATCTCATCATGGAAGGAGTTCAAATGCCTATGGTACCTCTAACAGAGCTATACACCCACCAACAGTGGTAATCCCGGCCCTAGATGAGATACCCAATTGACGATACAAATAAGCAAGGACTCCCGCTCCGCAAGCGTACTCACAAGTATTCTGGTGATCGACGACGAAGTCTAATGTAACGATGGGGATGGAGGTTGTAGTTCTGTCATTTAGTAGTACGCTGCCTAAAACCTCCAACAAGTGACCGGTCGTGAGTACACGATGGGGTGTATCTGGTTTGCGTAATAGGTCATCAAGGTTCTTATTCAGTTTGTTATGGAAAAATGAATTCCCACTACGCATGAAATCATCATGGGCGAAGTTAAGGTAGGCGCCCATCCACTCCTGTCGTAGATGGTTGGATGTGCTCATCCGTAATGCTACACCATCGATGGGAAGACCTAACAACTTATGCACATCGTGCAAGGTTATCTTCATCTCCCCCCACGGAAGGTGAAAGTTGTTTGTCTCAGGATGCCACTGGTACAGAAAGGCTTATATAAGACAGTGATCTACTGTCCCAAAAGTAATGTCTTGCAGCATATGCAACCCACTACACCTAACAAGATACCACCAGTTCTATTTGCTCGTGTCACGAGGCCATCGTCGTAGGGCGGTAAACCGTTCCATACGCCGGATGCTCTTGCAATGACCGTCCACCGCCTAGTAACCACAATAAGTCATGATAAGCGTCAACTGTTTATATGGAATTAATGTAACCGTATGGAATAGGCTAAGACCGACACTAACCTCATCTATCCATAGTGAGCGATGCCTGTGGTATCTGTACGACCTTTGGGACGACCGTCGTCGATATCGAGAACATATTGCTCGTCCAAATAACCTGGTCGAGCTCCCGGGTTATGTGAGGCATACTTGCAATCGGAGGTGTGCGAGGGGAGGGAATATGCTGAGACTCTACTCCCTGCTGTTAGGAGGAGAATTGACTAAATTAAAATTGTGTAAGTAAATATGAACCAAAGCAACTCCCTTTCTTCACAAATAAATTCAAGACTCCCTCCCGATGCAGCAGTAGGGAATCAAGATCGATCCTTGAGGAGGTGAGTCAGGAGTTTCCTGAATAGTCTTTGAAATTCCTGGATTTTGTTGACCAGAAGCCTCGATATCGAGTTGGTAGGTCGATATCGACAGGGGCTGTCAATTCCTGATCGTGTGCATCGATCTGTGAAACCTGTAGAAGAAAGAGAAGGCACTCGATATTGACTAGGTATGTCGATGTCGAGTGGGTCAGTGCACTTCGGTCGACTCAGAAGACTGTCAACTTACTTTCCTTCGTTGCAGTGTACTCGATATCGAGTGTGTAGGTCGATCTCGAGACGTTTCACAAAATATAAAATGAAGATAAAAAATAAAGAAATAAAATAAAAAAAGATTATTTTTGGGGTTTTTCTTAATATAACTAAAAGCTCCTAAGGTAGGGATTCACCATGACAATAACCATGCATGCATTATTACTTAAACCATATAAAAGATCATGCTTTTATCATCACCAATTAGGAATATAGAGGCTTTCGTAGGCAAAACCTAATTACTATCCAAATTGACACATATAATCCACTTTCGCTTCATATAAGGTAAATAAGAAATGATCCTAAATTCTCATAAAGGATTGAGCGCGGGGTAGAAGATGAAATCGCAAAATCAAATAAGGAATTCAAGCATACTTACATGGCTATTGTCGGGCTCACCCCGATCCTAGAAGTAGGAAGACTACTCACTCCTCATTGGGGAAAAATCTTTGAATAAAAGAAAGAACTTTGCATTAAACTTGAAAGGAAACTTTAATCGTACAACCACTGCTTCTCTCTATCTCTTTCTCCTACTCGTTCTTCCACCTCCTTCTCGTTGGTTGATTGATGTTTGTGAATTCAATGAATAAATCCAGCCCCCTAGGGCTTTATTTATAGCCTCACAACCCTTGCTAGCCAAGGATTGGAGTCCTAATCCTACTAAGATTGGTAAAAGGAAATTCTATCTAAACTAAATTATATCCTAAAATAAAATAATAAAATAGGTAATATTCCCTAACATGCTTGGAATATACCCCTAATGATAGAAGATCTTGGTAGATGATAGAATATCTCATGGCTAAGTAAATATCCCAAAGATCCGGCCTAATCCGCATCTCGCACACGTTTGTTACTCCAGTCGATGTCGAGTGAACATGTCGATATCGAGTGCTTCATGTCGAGTCGACTTGGTTCATTGTGGTCGATGTTTCCTTGGTCTCAAATCTAGCTCTTTTCTTCAGTCGACCTCGGGTGCTTCGGTCGATATCGAGTGACTGTGTCGAGATCGAGTGTCTCTACTCGAGATCGAGCTCTTTTTCAGTGTCTTGATTCCACTCTAAAATGCTCCGTTTTCAGCGAAATCAAACCAAAACTCGTGTAGACCTCTATATTTTGCAAATAAACTCAAGCTACACGAACTCACTACTTTCCCAACATGAAAGTATAAAATATGCATAAAAATGGACTAGATGTAAGCATAAAATATGGTGAAATAAGCGCACATCAAACACCCCATACTTAGGCTTGCTTGTCCTCAAGCAATGCTCTTAATGGTCATTCAGGGGAAGGACTAAACTCTCAACATCGTAGATCCATGCTCATATAACCTTACAATCAATTACCATCCTCACAAAGGTACTTTTGCCATCAAATCCATGCCTGTGAATGAAAAGAAATATCTCACACAAAAGGAGGGTTATGCAAAAAACAATTTGTAACATAGCATTAATAATTAAGAGGACTTTTATGCGCAATGGTGAAAAGTGGGTAAAAGGTGTAGTGGTGGGCTATATTTGGCAATGTGGTGCTAATCCGGGGAGAAACTTCCAAACTTCTTTTCTTTAATGCACTTTCTCCTTTATGATTTCCACATTCTTTTTCCTCATAATGATCTTTTCTTTTTTCACGAATATGCTTTTACCTCTCTAACCTTAACGCCGCCTTCTCGGGAGTCGCAAACATGGGTGTCATGAATGGTCCCAGATACTTAGTGCTTTGGACTCCTCACCTTGTGTCCCATCTCGCGTGAATTTTATCCTCCTTAAGCAGGGTCGATTCACCCAACTCCTAGGTGACCGGATTTTCTTTTCACTCATTAAATTTTCCATTAAAATATCATGCCATCAACTTCATAACAACTTCACAATATTTCAAACCATATAACAACTCCATAATATATCATCAATTTCATAACAAAATCTCCGGGATGGGTAAAAAGGTATAAAAATGGGCAATTTAAGAAATTGTGGAGCAAAAATGACATTAAGCACATATGGCTTAGAATATGAAGTAAAGGCAAAAAGTATGGGTAATGGCTAAGGTAAATAATGCTCAAATGGAAAATGAAGTCCTCCGTCCTCTTATCATGCATATGTCAAAAGTAACTTCAAATTTTACTCCTTTCATGGTTTTACCTAAAAATCGCACTTCATTGAGACTTCCCTTTACTAGGCAATTTAATTGCTATATCTCTAACGGATCTACTTTTGCATCGTCGAGCCTTGTAACTACTTCCATGACACTTTTCAATTTTTCAATGGTCGTACTTTTTCTCAAATCTCAAAAATCGCTAAACTTTATGCTCATGAGAAATATGTATTTATGATGCTTAATATGTAAGAACTAACCATGTATGCAAAAACAAGACTTTAAAATCTGCATTAACAATTTGCAATTGAGCATAATAATGTAAGAATGATTTTACCCCACCCCATACTTAAATCTTACAGTGTCCCCACTTGTAAAAATAAAATAAGAAGTGGAATGAAAGAGAACTTACTAGAAAAGGTCGCAATGGCTTAAAACAGGTACGTTTGGAGGGGAAGTTGAGATTGAGTTGGGATGTCGATATAGACTAGGTCTTTCAACCTCAATCTCTGTCTTCAACTCAGGGCAATCTCGGCTCGATCACAGTTGCTCCTGCTCGATTTCCCTTGGTCGATATCGACATGTTTGGTCGACATCGAGTGCTTTTCCAAATTCTTTGTACCTGAAATCGTTAGCTTTTACCCGAAAACCGATAATTCAAAGTTCAAAGTTTCAAAAACAAAAAACCAAAAATTTAAATCCTAAAAAACAAACTATCTAGAAGGTCTATTTGCAAGCTCTAGATTTTATAGTCGCTAGGCCGACATCTTCCGCTCTTCAATCCGAGGAGGGACATATAGGGACTATATTGCTCGCATGTCCTCTTTAGGGCTTTCAAGCTCCACTTTGAACATCGCCCCTTTCTTATCTTTAAGCTCTAGTCTCCCTAGATAGACCTTGTGGATGGTTACTAATCCTCTCTTTCTCCCATCCTTTCTTGTGCATCCCATAGCGTTAATTTGTTCGTTTAGGGGGGGATTGCTAGTTCAAATAAAATATCAAACCAAACCAACTCCCTGTCCAAGCAAATAAAATACAAGAATCCCTCCCGATGTAGTGGTAGGGTAATTCAGGATCGAATTCACGAGGAGGTATATCAGCGCTTCCTAAGCTTGCAGTCACGATCAAATTTCGACTCTAAAAGACCACTCCATATCGAGTAGATCAGTTGGTATCGACTACAGTTCCAGTCGATTCCCAGCTAATTCCTGCAGAAGAAAAAACAGACAGTCGACGTCGAGTTGTTCACTCGATATTGGGTTAGTCACTCGATATCGACCTCTGCAGTCGATTTTGAGTCTTCAACACAAACTGTGAAGTAACCAAATTTTGTCGAAAAAGAGTCCGAAGAAAGTAAGAATGATGATGGAAGGGTGGACAGAATAAAAACTCAGATTTTGTAAACTTCAATAAACTTAAAAACCTCCAAGATCGGAGATTCATGCCACAACGATAACCATATAAGACTTATGCCAAATTCATGAAAGATGATGCCTTTCCGTCAAATAACTTTTGTTACCAACAATCAGGTGATTTAGAGGCTCTCGCATAAAACCTATGAGTTACTATCAAATTTCATGACTAATCCAAATTCACAATATGATTGGCTTTCGGTTCAATAATGCAAATAAGGAGTTTCCTCAACTCTCGCAAAGGATTATGCATATAAGATAGAAGACGAAATCGCATAAAAATCATACATTTGATGCATAAACTTACATGGCTATCGTCGGGATCACCTCGACCCTAGAAGTAAGGGAACTACTCGTGCCTCATCATCATTGACATCAAAATCATTGAAAATAACTACTTGAATTGAAATTTGCAACGAAAGAGTACAACCGAACAAAGCAACCTTCCTCTCTCGCTTCCTTTCACTCCACTCGGCCTCTCTCTCTCTCTATACTAAATCTCTGCGATTGTATGTGTTTTAATGACTGAAACTGTATGCCTAAACTCAGCCCTAACGGCCTCCAATTATAGATCTCAAACCTCGCTATCCAAGGATAAGAAAATCTATCTTTATTCCTGAGATAAAACTAAAATAAAGTAAATAACTAAATCTCTTTAGGTAAATATCAAATTCACCATAAAAGATATGAAGTCTGATGATAATGGATAGAAGATCTCGACTTTAGGATAGATGTAATGCCTTCAGATAGAATTCTATCAAAAACAGCATCGGATCTGTCTGCAGCAGCAGCCGATATCGACCAGGTCATGTCGATATCGACCTCCCTCTTCTATCTCGAGCTAGTTCTACTCGACCTCGGATTTGCACTCGAACTCTATCTTTTCACTCGATTTGGGGCACTCAATATCGACCACTGACTTAGGGAAAACCTGTCGTTGATCCGTCAAAATAAAACTCAAACTTATAACTAGTATAGTAATAAGCAAGAGGTCGATCCTACAGGGAAATTTCCTATTCAGGTGTGATTCAGATGCTAATTGAGTAACCAAATGGGGGGCTTTAAGAGTGTAAAAGATCCGCCTTTAATCAAAGCGGATTGACGAAAGCAAGAGTAAATGATTTTCATTCAAACAATTGTGAGAAGCAGTTCTACCTACAATTTTCCACTTTATTTGGTTGAAACGATCCTTGTAACTTCTTCTCGCCCTATTAAGTTTCCTATGAATGCCCTTGTCTCAACCTAATATAGTTACTAGTCCAATCAGTCCTAGAAACCCTTATCAATCGAACAGTCCCTAAAGAAGGATTTAACCCAATTGATAGCTTTAAGTTCAGAGATTAGCCAAGGTAGTTGTAGTCTTTAAAGAGGGATTTAACAACACATCCAATTTCCTACTTGTCCAATTAGTTCAATCAGCCCTAAAGGGATAAGTTTGCTACTTGGGTTAAGGTTCACAATCAGGAATCTACAGAACCCTAGCAATTGAATTGATTCTAACTAGTTGCGCGGGCTAGATAGAATAAAACAATCAAGCAATCAAAGCACAAAGAAGTCGAAGCATTCAATAGCGGAATTAAGGAATGAGAATTAGAAACTCACAAAAAATCCAAATAAAGCTTCAAATTATAGAAAAAACCGATGAGTTTAGTTCCTCATGGAAAACATCGCTCAATCTCTAATTGTCTGATAGAATGTGGAATAGAATTGAAGTTATTGAAAATTAATAACAGTCGGCCTTAAAAAGTCTAAGTCGAACCAAAACGAGATAACAAACACTAGGGTTTTCATTAATCATACGTGGCGCTCAGATGACCAATGCGGCGGCCGCAGCATAGTGCTGCGGCCGCTGCACACGGGCTCTTCCACTACTTGCTGCGTCTCTCCTTGCGGTGGCCACGACACGCTTGCTGCGGCCGCTGTATCTCTCGCTGCCAAGTCCTCGCAGCCAAGCTGAGAGCACTCTAATCTCTTGTCTCTTCTTTATTCAAGTCTTTCTTCTTTTCCCTCCAAGATCATGCATCCCAATTGTCTTCGAATCCATCTCTGCAATATAACCACAATATTGCGCAGAATCCGAATTCTTCCAAAATAATCAAAAGATGCACTTTAACTACAAACCATTAGCTAAATGCAACCTAACTAGCCTAAAAATGCCTATAATGCCTATCTAAGATATGCATTATCAACCACTTATATCGATATCGACCGGTCTGTGTCGACATGCTCTGTTCTTCTGTCTGCTCGATTTCTGGTGTTTTGTTTTCACTCGATGTCGAGTCTTTAGGTCGATTTTGACTCCTCAGTAGACTTCGTGTTCTTTTTCCGCTTTTCTTCTCTTGTCCAAATTGCTCCAATTTTGTCTTGATTTCTGCGAAATAACATAAAAACTCATGTAGACCTCTATATTTTGCAAATAAACATAAACTACACTAATCTTATGCTTTCCCAACCAATATGGATGAAAATATCGACAAAATGGACATAAAAGTATATGAAAAATATGGCAATTTGCGCACACATCAAACACCCCATACTCAAGCTTGCTTGTCCCCAAGCAATACTTTTAGCGGTCATTCAGGGGAAGAAACTAAACCCTCAACATCATAGATTCATTTTTATTTGTCCCTACAATCAATTTCCATCCTCGAAAAAGTACTAATGTCAACAATTCCATGCTTGTGAATAAAAGCAACATCATACTCACAAAAGGAGGGTTATACGCATAAAGCAATTTCGTGCAACATAGAATTAATAATCAAGAGGACTTTTGCAAGCTTATGGAAGAGTAGATTGGTAAAAGGCCAAAGGTGGGCAAATTTTTGGGGATGTGGTGTTAAATCCGTGGAAATAAACCTTCTTTCCAAAATTCCACATTCCTTCTTCATAATATTTCTCATCTTTCGCTCTTCGCTCAATGCTTTTTTTTTCTTATATGTTTTTACCTCTATAACCTTAGCAATGCCTTCTCGCGAGTCGCAAAAATGGGTGTCATGAATGGCCTCGGATACTTAGTACTTTGGACTCCTCACCTTGTGTCCCATCTCGCTGAACTAACATCTCAACGAGGAGGGTCGATCTACATTTATCTCCTGAGGTGATCGGATTTTTTCTCACTCATTAAATTTTTCATATTTCAAAATTTTCCTTCTTCATAATATTTCTCATCTTTCGCTCTTCGCTCAATGCTTTTTTTTTTTCTTATATGTTTTTACCTCTCTAACCTTAGCAATGCCTTCTCGCGAGTCGCAAAAATGGGTGTCATGAATGGACTCGGATACTTAGTACTTTGGACTCCTCACCTTGTGTCCCATCTCGCTGAATTAACATCTCAACTAGGAGGGTCGATCTACATTTATCTCCTGAGGTGATCGGATTTTTTCTCACTCATTAAATTTTCCATATTTCAAAATTTCTTTCATTCCTACCAACAACTTCAAGAATAATATGAACAAACTCCATATAACAACTCAAAAGATGACATCCATTCTCAACATTGTCCCCGGATAGGGTATAAGATATAAAAAATGGGAAATATGTAATATATGTGGAGCAATAATGATATTATGCTCATATATGGCTTGTGTAATGCAAATTTGCATAGGTAAAGCTAGGATATGAAATTTAACACATGTATGAAATATATAAAGTCCTCCATCATCTTATCATGCATATGTCAAAAGCAACTTCAAATTTTACCTCTCTTTCATGGTTTTCTCTAAAAAATTGCACTTCATTGTGACTTCCCTTAACTAGGCAATTTCATGCTATATCTCTAATGAATCTACTTTTGCATCGTCGAGTTCAATAAAAGCTTCCATGACACTTATTCTTTATTTTCAAAATTTTTTTGATGGGGATGATTTTTTTTCATCGAAAATAAATAAATATGATGCATAACATATCTAAAGTTTATATCTAAAAGTATGCATAAACATGAAAAAGAAATATGCAAAAACTATGAAAAATTTTAAAGCATGCTAAAAATATGCAAGTAAGCCTTTCCCCCACCCCATACTTAAAGATTACAGTGTCCTCACTGTATAAGAACTAGGGTTTAGAAAGAAACTCTCTAAAAACTTGCGAAAATCAGGAGCTGAAGACGTTTGCAGGTGCAGTCGATATCGGGTGGACTAGTCGATATCAACTAGTTTCACTCGATTCCTGGTGATTCCAAACTTCAGGGTGATCTCAGGTAGACCACAAGCTCCTCTAAATCGACTTGCTTGGTTGATATCGAGCACTTTACTCGATATCGAGTTCTCTTTTTTGCTTTTTCTCTCTCCTGACATTCGTTAGAAAATAAAAACAAAAACCAAAATAAAAATAAAAAGTCTCAAAACAAACCAAAAGTGCCCAAAACCTAAAAACTAATCGTCTTGTTACAAGCTCTAGACATTATAGTCGCTAGGCCGACTTCTTCCTTTCATGCACCTAAGGCAGCATCTGTAGAGCCCATGTAGCCTGGGCTTCAATTAGCACTCCGTTCTTGTCTCGTAGCTGCATCCCACATGGATGGATCTTGTTCATAGTAAATGGTCTCATCTTCTTTGTTTTGAACCTACTTGGAAACCAATGATCTTTTGATTTGGAGACATACAACTTATCTCCTATTTCATAGTTTCTTAGATCATCATTGGATACCCTGCACAAGTGCACATACCAAGGCAAACATCTTCCAAATAGAGATAAATATTTATTTGAAATAGAGAAAGAGGAATCCGTACCTTGGCTTACCTTTTCGGAGCTTTGTTCTGTCTGAGGGTCTAGTCGATATCGACCAATGTCACTCGATATCGACCTTTGTTCTGCTCCTGGTGGTTCTGTCCATGTGGAGGATTTCTGCTCGACATGGACTACTCGATTTTGACCTGTGTTACTCGATATCGAGTGGCTTTTCTCTCCTTCAACTTTTGTTGCAGTCAACGTCGGCTTAGGTTTTTGGTCGATTTCGACCTCTGTACCCAATTTTTAGTTCTCTGCTCCAACGTCGACCCCATACTTACAACCTGGCACAGAATCTTGAACAATTTTAGTCGATATCGACTTACCTGGGTCGATTTCGAGTGGCTTTTTGGTTCCTTCTTTCAAGATTGCCACGATTTCCTCCACTTGGGCTTCTATAGCCCTCTTCTCTAGCTCCTCAGGTGTCATATTTCTTACTTTTGCCTCTCCGCATGTGATGTAGAAACCTTCGATTGACTTTACCTCCATAGGCCCTTAATTCTTCCTCACCGTTTTGTTGAAGGTGTACTCTATCACTTCATCACTAATGGTGAATGAGAGCAATCCTTTCCTCACGCTTATATTTGCATCCACGGTTGCTAAGAATGGCCTTATTATAATAAAGGGACAAGCAGGGTCCTCTGCCATATCAACAACTACAAAATCAGCAGGGACAAATAACTTACCTACTTGCACTGGCACATCATCCACCATCCCTGTTGGAATAACCACCGTGTTGTTCGCCATGAAAAGTTTAGCATCCACAGGCTCTAGGGCACCAATCTTTACCTTTGACCATATGGTTAGTGGCATCATGCTAACACTAGCACCTAAATCACATAAAGGATGAAATCGGTATTGACCTAAGCCTATAGTGATAGAAAACCTACCTAGACCCGCCCTCTTTTCTGGTAGCTCCAACTTGTTGCACTCCTCTGTGATCTCAACAATTGATCGCTTCTTACCTAATATGTCCTTGAGGAACCTTACATAAGATGGCATCTCATGAAGAGCTTCGGTGAATGGAATTGTTATATTGAGCCCTTGAAGCATCTTCACAAAGCGCTGGAACTTCTTTTCCGTCGGGTCCTTTATAGCTTTCTTAGGGAATGACAGCACCTTCTTCTTCACTGCGGCTGGAGTTGAGTGAACATCGAGTAGAGGGTGGTGAATATCAATTGGAGGAGTCAATTTTTGGTGGTGCTCAGCTTTTGTGTCGACATCGAGTAAAGGAGACTCAACGTCGACTTCACCATGGTTGATATCGACGGGATTAGTCGATATCGAGTGCTCTTCTGGAGCTTTCTCCTCCGCTTTTTGCTCGGGCGTTCGCAGTTGACGCCCACTCCTTAGATTCATGGCCGCTATTTGTCCAATAGTTTTGCCCTTAAGGTTGGGCATAGTAGTTCCAGGCAGCGATCCTGACAGTTTGGGAATTTGTTCAGCCAATTGACCCATTTGGGTCTCCATGTTTCTATTCCAAACGTCGATCTCCCCGAGCCTAGGATTGATGCCTTGCAGTTGAGTATGGACGGAGTTATTTGCTTGTTTAAACTCAGCGTGGTTCCTCCGCATCTCATCAAGTATGATCTGCAGGTCATCCTTCCTCGGTTCGCGCTCAGGGTGCCCTGGTGCTCTATAAGGTGGGGGATCCCTTTGTTGATGTTGAGGTTGATAGAACCTTTGATCCCCCCAATACTGCTGATTGCCCCCTCCATAGGGGCCTCTCGTCCACTTGGCCTCCTCATGTTGTTCTGCCATGCTGACTTGCTCAAGATGTGGGCAGGCGTTGGTGTTCTGCCTTGTAGAGTCACATTCCTGACAAGCTTGGTTGGTTGAGAGGAACCTAACTTGCTTTTGTAGGCCGTGTGTCTGATCGTTGTTGAATTGTTGCTGCACATCAGGATCAATCTCCTTCGGAGGCTCAAAAAGTGGCATAGATGGGGCGGGCCTTGAGTCATAGGACGCAGTAGTCCCATATGTGTTATCAAAGTTGACTAGCTTCTCAATTGTATCTCAGGCTTCCGTTGGTGTAAGCTCAATGTACCGATAGGAGGTGTAAGAATTGATTCTCTCCTTATTCGACGCATCAAGGGAGTTGTAGAAGATCTCCTGGATGACACAAGGTAATTGCCCATACGTAAGGCATGATCTCAATAAGTCTTCAAAGCGCTCTTATGCGTGTGCCAATGTCTCGCCAGGCTTTTGTTTAAAAGTCGTGATCCTTTGCTGCAACATCGCCGTTTTTGATGGAGGAAAGAACTTGTTCAGGAAAGAATCCTTCAACTTTGCCCATGTCCTCAGTGAGTGTGGAGCCAAGCTTTCAAGCCATTGCAATGCCTTCCCTGCAAGAGACCATCGAAAGGATTTCAGTCTAACATATTCTAAGTTTGCACCATCAACAATAGTCTCACATAAATCCATAAAAGTAGAAATATGTTGCAAGGGGCATTCATTAGTTCTTCCTTCAAAAGTATTACGTTTAATTTCAGAAAGGAAGTTAATTTTAATCTCATAATTAGAGAGAGAAATTAAAATCGCATATTCAGGAACGTGGAGTGGCGGATGCATATATTGCATCGTCGTCTGCGAATATTGATTGAGCCTAACTCGGGCTTGTCTGTGCGCATCCTCCACTCTATCAGCGTGAGCTCTTTCTGCAGCTACAACTTCCCTTTCATTGGCGATTGTAGCATTATGGTCCTCAATCTCCTTCCTCAATCGCTCTATGATTTAAGCCTGTGTCTCGTTCTCCGCCATGATTCAAATAGCTTTCTTTTGAAGATGGAGAAAACATTCTGGCTCATCTACATTTTCAAGATAGGTTCGCGATCAGAGCGTCGCATGAACTTGCAAAATCAACATTAAAAGAACGTGAATAAAAAAAGCTTAGGGTGCGATTGATTGCCTCCTCGGCAACGTCGCCAATTTTTTTGTTTAGGGGGGGATTGCTAGTTCAAATAAAATATCAAACCAAACCAACTCCCTGTCCAAGCAAATAAAATACAAAAATCCCTCCCGATGTAGTGTTAGGGTAATTCAGGATTGAATCCACGAGGAGGTATATTAGCGCTTCCTAAGCTTGCAGTCACGATCAAATTTCGACTCTAAAAGACCACTCGATATCTAGTAGATCAGTCGATATCGACTACATTTCTAGTCGATTCCCATCTAATTCCTGCAGAATACAAAACAGACAGTCGACGTCGAGTTGTTCACTCGATATTGGGTCAGTCACTCGATATCGACCTTTGCAGTCGATTTCGAGTCTTCAACAGAAACTGTGAAGTAACCAAATTTTGTCGGAAAAGAGTCCGAAGAAAGTAAGAATGATGATGGAAGGGTGGACAAAATAAAAACTCAGATTTTGTAAACTTCAATAAACTTAAAAACCTCCAAGATCGGGGATTCATGCCACAATGATAACCATATAATATTTGTGCCAAATTCATGAAAGATGATGACTTTCCGTCAAATAACTTTCGTTACCAACAATTAGGTGATTTAGAGGCTCTCGCATAAAACCTAAGAGTTACTATCCAATTTCATGACTAATCCAAATTCACAATATGATTGGCTTTCGGTTCAATAATGCAAATAAGGAGTTTCCTCAACTCTCGCAAAGGATCATGCATATAGGATAAAAGACGGAATCACATAAAAATCCTACCTTTGATGCATAAACTTACATGGCTATCGTCGGGCTCTCCCCGACCCTAGAAGTAAGGGAACTACTCGTGCCTCATCATCATTGACATCAACATCATTGAAAAGAACTACTTGAATTGAAATGTGTTTTAATGAACAAAATTGTATGCCTAAACTCAGCCCTAACGACCTCTAATTATAGATCCCAAACATCACTATCCAAGGATAAGAAAATCTATCTTTATTCCTAAGATAAAAATAAAGTAAAGTAAATAACTAAATCGCTTTAGGTAAATATCAAATTCACCATAAAGGATATGAAGTCTGATGATAATGGATAGAAGATCTTGACTTTAGGATCGATGTAATGCCTTCGGATAGAATTCTATCAAAAACAGCGTCGGATCTGTCTGCAGCAGCAATCGATATCGACCAGGTCATGTCGATATCGACCTCCCTCTTCTATCTCAAGCCAGTTCTACTCGACCTCAGATTTTCACTCGAACTATATCTTTTCACTCGATTTGGGGAACTCGATATCGACCACTTATGTCAATATCGACCGGTCTGTGTTGAATGCTCTGTTCTTCTGTCTGCTCAATTTCTGGTGTTCTGTATTCACTCGATGTCGAGTCTTTAGGTCGATTTCGACTCCTTAGTAAACTTCGAGTTCTTTTTCCGCTTTTCTTCTCTTGTCCAAATTGCTCCAATTTTGTCTCGATTTCTGCGAAATAACATAAAAACTTGTGTAGACCTCTATATTTTGCAAATAAACATAAACTACACTAATCTTATGCTTTCCCAACCAATATGCATGAAAATATCGACGAAATGGACATAAGAGTATATGGAAAATATGGCAATTTGCGGGCACATCACGTTGCATTGCTCTATAAGCACCTTGTCACCTTCCTTGCATTCGTTTATCGGCTTATCTATTAGTATGGCAAACAAACAAGGATACTCTCTTCATAGGGATATTAGATTGATGCTCTAAATGATGAGGATCTTTACCTGGACTTACCTTTGACTCTTTCATGCTCTGAGGGAGTGCTCGACATCGAGTATAGGAGTCGACATCGAGTGGGTTCTTCTCTGGACGTGCAGTCGATGGAGGATGGCCAATCAGGGGGAATCGATCTCGATTGGTTCTATTCGATATTGATTGGCCCTGGTCAATCTCGGTTGCTTTGTCTTCTTCGACCCCATACTTAGCTTCTGGCGTCATATTTGGCTCCAAGGTGGTCGACATCGACTGGTGGATGTCGACATCAAGTGCTTTCTCAGGCTCTTCCTCTTCATCGGCATGGTGCCAAATAGCCAAAAGCTCCTCCATTTGGGCCTCCATGGCCCTCTCCTCTAGTTCTTCATTGGTCAAGATCCTCTCCATAGGCTCATCACAAGGGATTACTCTCCCTATTGCATGTAAGGCCTTGACTTCCATTTGGTTCACCTCCTTCATGGTAGGGTTGAAGGAGAACTCGATGAATTCATTGCCAATTGTGAATGACAATAGTCCCTTGCTCACGCTGATGTTGGCGTCGGTCGTAGCTAGGAACGACCTCCCTAGGATGATGGGGCGTGTACGATCCTCCGCCATATCTAGCACAATAAACTTTGTGGGCACAAAGAACTTACCCACCTTGACTGGGACATCATCGATGATGCATGTGGGCTTCACGAAGTTGTTGACGGCCATGTAAAGCTTCATATCTACCGGCTCCAAGGCTCCAATGTTGACCTTTGACCATATAGACAAAGGCATGAGGCTCATGCTAGCCCCTAAGCCGCACAAGGCCTTATAGCGATGTTGGCCAAGCCTAATAGTAACGGTAAATCTCCCGGGATCACTACTCTTCTCCGGGTAGTCTACCTTGTTGCACTCCTCTGCGATCTAAGCGATTTATCACTTCTGGAATAAGTTTTCCTTTAGAAACCGGATGTATGATGGCATCTCATGACGAGCTTCCGTGAATGGTATGGTGACATTTAGGCCTTGGAGTACCTTCATAAATCTTTGGAACTTCACATTCGCAGGGTCCCTTTGTGACTTGGAGGGGTAAGGAAGTGGCTTCTCCTTTGTCGAAGCGACATTGGCCCGAGGTGGTGAAGATGACTGGTCGACATCGACAGGGGTGTCGACTTCGACTGTTGTGGTCGATCTCGGGTGCGCCTGGACAGGGTCTACATTGACAGGGGTGTCGACATCGATTGGGTCAGTCGATCTTGACATTGGTTGGTCGATATCGACTGGTTCTCCAGTGACTTTCTCCACTAGCTCCATTTCATCTTGATTGATTTGGATATCCTTGCCATGTGGCCAGTTGGTTGCCCCTTAGGATTGGCCTGAGTTTGGCCTGGGAGCGCTCTGCCTTGTCGTGGAATGTTGGCCGCCAATTGACCCAATTGGGTCTCCACGCTCTTCCTCCATGTGTCTATCTCACCAAGCCTTATATTAATTCCATGTAGTTGAGTGTGGATGACATTGTTGGATTGTTTATTCTCCGCTTAGTTTCTCCTCATCCCACACAAAATGAGGGGTAGGACATCCCTTCTTTCTCTCTCCGTGTGGCCAAGTGCTCTATATGGCGGGGGTTGTTGATATTGTTGATGTTGGGGTTGTTGATATCCCAAATTTCCTTGATATCCTCCTCCATAGTTAGGCCCCCACGCATATTTGACTTCCTCATGTGTCTCCTCCATTTGTACTTGCTTTGTGTAGGGACAAGCCGTCGTGTTATGCTTTTGTGACCCACATTCTAAACAAGCTTGGTTATTAGAAAGAAACCTAACTTGTTTTTTTGGAGACGCTTTACCTGGTCCTTCATGAACTGGTCCTTCACCTTAGGATCCACCTTCTTTGACGGCTCATATAGTGGCATAGATGGGGGCGGCCTCGCATCGGGGGTCGTAGGAGTCCCATAGGTGTTGTCGAACTCCACGAGCCTTTTAATCGTCTCCCAGGCTTGATTATGTGTAAGCTCTAAGTATCGATAGGTGGTATAGGTGTTGATCCGCTCTCTTGTAGGCACGTACAGCACATTGTAGATGATCTCCTAGATAACATATGATGGTTGCCCATGCGTAGGCCAGGATCTCAGCAGGTCTTTATAGCACTCCAGACTTGCACTAGCATCTCTCCTGGTCTTTGCTTGAAGGCCATTATCCTTTGGCGAATGTGCGCCGTTTTGGATGGTGGAAAGAACGTGTTGAGGAAGATATCTCTAAGTTCACCCCAGGTGCGGATAGATTGTGGGGGCAAGCTTTCCAACTAATGTAAAGCCTTTCCTGTAAGAGACCATCTAAAAGCTTTAAAGCGCATATATTCTAAATTTACACCGTCAGCAATGGTGTCACACAGATCAATATAAGTAGTAATGTGCGTCATTGGGCATTCGGAGCCCTTTCCCTCAAAAGTATGTTTCCTAATCTCCGCTATAAAAGTTGTTTTAATTTCAAAAGAAACATTAGGAAGAATAATAGAAGACTCCGGCACTGCCAGCATTGGGTGCATATACTCTTTGGCATTCTATGGGATCTGGTGTAATTGCTCTTGGGCTTCTCGGCGGGCTTGGGCCTCTTGCTCGTATTGAGCGGCCATTCATTGTTGCGCCTGCGTATGTTGATTGCGCTCGGAGTCGAACTCCTCAACTTGCTTTCTAAACCTTTCCAGCTCTTGTTGCATGGTCTCTTCGTTTGCCATGATTCTTTTAGTTGTTTCTTGTAGACGAAGGAAGCGTTCCGGATCGTCTAAAGCTACAAATTCGGGTGTGCAATCAGCACATCGCATACACCTTCAAGACAACACTAGGTAAAGAGATTAGTAAGACTAGACTGGGCGTGATTGATAGCCTCCCTGGCAACGGCGCCAAAATTTATTAGGAGGGGAATTGACTAAATAAACTATGTAAGTAAATATGAACGAAAGCAACTCCCTTTCTTTGCAAATAAATTCAAGACTCCCTCCCGATAAGCAGTAGGGAATCAGGATCGATCCTCGAGGAGGCGAGTAAGTACTTTCCTGAATAGTCTTTGAAATTTCCTGGATTCTTTCGACCAGAAGCCTCGATATCGAGTTGGTAGGTCGATATCGACAGGGGCTGTCGATTCTTATTGTATGCATCGAACTGTGAAACCTGTAAAAGAAAGAGAAGGCACTCGATATTGACTAGGTATGTCGATGTTCAGTGGGTCAGTGAACTTCGGTCGACTCAGAAGATTGTCGACTTACTTTCCTTCATTGCAGTGTACTCGATATCGAGTGTGTAGGTCGATCTCGAGATGTTTCGCAGAAAGTGAACAAAAATAAAGCAAAGACAGAAAATAAAGAAATAAAATAAAAACAAATTTTTTTGGGGGTTTTCTTAATATAACTAAAAGCTTCTAAGGTAGGGATTCACCACGACAATAACCATTCATGCATTATTACTTAAACCATATAAAAGATCATGCTTTTATCATCACCAATTAGGAATATAGAGGCTTACGCATAAAAACCTAATTTGTTTCTACCTTTTTATAATTAGGGTTTAGTCAACTTTCGTAGGCAAAACCTAATTACTATCCAAATTCACATATATAATCCACTTTTGCTTCATATAAGGTAAATAAGGAATGATCCTGAATTCTCATAAAGGATTGAGCGCGGGGTAGAAGATGAAATCGCAAAATCAAATAAGGAATTCAAGCATACTTACATGGCTATTTTCGGGCTCACCCCGATCATAGAAGTAGGAAGACTACTCTCTATCTCTCTCTCCTACTCGTTCTTCATCCTCCTTCTCGTTGGTTGATTGTTTGTTTGTGAATTCAATGAATAAATTCGGCCCCCTAGGGCTTTATTTATAGCCTCACAACCCTTGCTTGCCAAGGATTGGAGTCCTAATCCTACTAAGATTGGTAAAAGGAGATTCTATCTAAACTAAATTATATCATAAAATAAAATAATAAAATAGGTAATATTCCCTAACATGCTTGAAATATACCCCTAATGATAGAAGATCTTGGTAGATGATAGAATATCTCGTGGCTAAGTAAATCTCCCAAAGATCCGGCCCAATCCGTGTCTGGTACACGTTTGTTACTCCAGTCGATGTCGAGTGGACATGTCGATATCAAGTGCTTCATGTCGAGTCGACTTGGTTCATTGTGATCGACATTTCATTGGTCTCGATCTGGCTCTTTTCTTCAGTCTACCTCGGGTGCTTTGGTCGATATCGAGTGATTGTGTTGAGATCAAGTGCCTCTGCTCGAGATCGAGCTCTTCTTCAGTGTCTTGTTTCCACTGTAAAATGCTCCGTTTTCTGCGAAATCAAACCAAAACTCGTGTAGACCTCTACATTTTGCAAATAAACTCAAACTACATGAATTCACTACATTTCCAACCCGAAAGTATAAAATATGTCTGAAAACGAACTAGATGTGAGGATGAAATATGGTGAAATAAGGGCACATCACTTGCCAATACGGCTGGCCTCGATCGTTGATCTCTGGCATTGTACTATACCCGATATTTCTGCTGCCAGGGGTCTCCCCATTCGCCGACAGCAGGCTCCCCCACAGTTGACGTATTAACTTCGCCGACGTTGTAATCAGCCAGGAAATCCTCGTCATCGCGGCCTAGCATTGATGTGTTAGCTCGCACAGGTGCCGACATAGCTGATGCTTCATCCAGTTGTCTGATGATGTGCTGGCCTTCGTGGGCTCAATTGGCATTTCACCTCTACGTATTGACGCGGTGGGCCGTACCCTTTCGCGCTCTGAAAGGGCCCTTCTCATTGCCTTCGTGAAGTATTTATATTTTCCAATTATTTTCAAGGTCACAAAATTTAACATAATATTACATATCACACTTATTTTCATGTTAATAAAATTTAACATAAATCTACATATTTTCAAGTTAACAAAATTTAACATAATCTACATATTTTCCATTTCACAAAATTTAACATAAATCTACATATCACACTTATCTTCAAGTTAAACAAAATTTTCAAGTTAACAAAATCTACATATTTTATATCACTAAATGTAATGTAAATTTCCTAAAACAACATACTTCATTTCATTGCAACAAAAGCTATTATTTCAACATAAAATTAATTTTTTCTAACATAACTTTCGTCTAATATCATACTCACTTTCATATACAAATTATCTACAATTTGCACATGAATTGCACTATTTCTTTTTTGTTTCCTCGACTATTGTACTAACTTTAAATTCAACATAATATATATTTGTAACATAAAATACCTACATTAAATCTAAATTTTTATCAACAATCGTACTTCATTTCATTTGTATGAAATCAATAATTTCAACATCAACTTCACTAATTTCAACATCATTTTCCATAACTATCGTACTCATTGTGTTGTCAACAATATATATGATTTTATTATCCATTATCTGACGAAAAATGTACATAGATATTGACTACAAATGTCGATATCGAGTACTCCTACAGTGTGTTAGTATCGCCGGCAAAGAACGGCCGAAGAGAGTAGGATGATTATGGAAGAGATGAACATAAATAAACAAATTTTTGATAAATGTAAATATAAATTAAAACAAACTCCTAAGGCTAGGGTTTATCACAACGTTAACCAAACACATAAGATAAGTAAGACGAACAACTGCGCTATCTCACCCGAGGGACAAGCTTTCGCCGTACACCAACAAGTAGGAATACTCTTGCAAAGAAACCTATTTGTCTCTACCAATTTTATGTTTATAACCCAAGTTGTTAGCATGAATCCCTTTTCTTGCGATAAGGACTAAACACAAAATTGTAGGAGATGCTCGATTTCTTGAACTTGGGCCTCTTGATCCGCCATGGCTCTTTGGATTCTAAATTGTAAGTGGAGAAAGCGCTCGGGGTCTTCTAATCCTTCAAACTCAGGCATGCTATCAGCGCGTTGCATACACCTATAAAAACAACACTTAAAGTAGAACGTGAGATAGACTACTAAGGGGTGCGAATGATAGCTTCCCCGGCAACGGCGCCAAAATTTGTTGGTATGGGACAATCGAATTGAAAATATATAATAATATAGAACCATTTGCAACTCTAGCCTTTCAAATAAATCCAAAACTCCCCCGCTGTAGTGAAAGGGGAATTAGGTTCGATCCATGAGGAAGTGGTCAGCGAATCCGAAAGTAGCCTGAAAACACGTTCTGTATCGACCAGAAGTCACTCGATCTCGACTGGAATAGTCAATGTCGATCAGGTGGTTGTCAATCTCGATCAAAGGAACATGCGGAGATAAAAACAAGCAATCGACGTCGATCTAGGGAGTTGATGGAGAAGGTGAGCAACAGAAGTCGATCGACTCAGAAGATTGTCGGTCAATATAGGGCACTCGATATCGAATAAAGTAGTCGATCACGAGGGCAATGCAGCAGCAGAAAGTTGTGTCGACACAGCAGAGACGTCGATCGATGCTATGTAGTCGATATCGATCAGATGGGTCGATCTCGAGTGCTCCTACAGAAGGTCAGTAACTGTCGACAAAATAGGCCGAAGAAGGTAGGATGAAGGTAGAAGCTTTGAATAGAAAATCCAGGGGGTGAATGTAAAGAGTGAATATATTTAAATTATTATTATTAAATTCAAATTGTAAAAGTGGAGAAAAAATATCGTCCTCGAGCACAAGTTTCGATTTTAAAATTCTTCCGGCATCGTTTTAGAAATTAGATTTTTGTCTTACGGAATTTAATTCCGCTTTCGAGTTGCGAGTCTTGATAAATTAATTTGATTCCGATAATGATTTTATAATTCGATTTAAGTTGTCGAGTGTCGGATTTTGTTTTAGTGAGCGGAATTGGGACCGAGCGTCGGGATTAGCGGGTTTCGAATTTTGAATTCCGGGAATCTTTTCATTTTAATGTTGGGACCACACATATATATCCATTTCTTTCCTTTTCTTTATTTCTTTTCTCTCTCTCTCTCTCTCTCTCTCTCTCTCTCTCTCTCTCTCTCTCTCTCTCGCTGCTCACCTCCCACACACAATTCAGAAAATTGGTCCCCTCCCTCCTGCGAAAACCCATCCCCCTCCCTCTCTTTGTCCTCTTCCTCACACCAGCTCACACATCTTGCATCTTATCCCGCTGCCCTCATCCTCACCACATATCAACTCTCCACCCTCACTCTCTCTTTTCTATCCACGTAGCCACCACCACCACCTCATCACCTTAGCTCCACCTCCCCAGCTCCTCGTCGTCGCCCCATGCCCCTCTGCTCCCTCCCTCTTCGTTGAAGCCAAGCACCCCGTCGCCTCCTCTGTTTTGCCGAGGGCAAGGCACCAGCTCCTCCTTGGCTTCCCTCCTTCCACCTCGAGCCAGCAGCAGGAGCAACCCCGACGCCCTCTTTCAGTTTCCTTCCACCATTGGAGACCCAAGAGCTCAGAAATTCCTCTGTTTTCCGGTTCGAGTTCTTAAGAATTCGCTTCACTTCCTTTTGTCCTTAAACCGGTAATGGTGGAATTTTATTTATTCTTCCATCATCCTAGGCCCAAAGTGACACCCCTCCCTCGCCGACGCAGCCGGAGCCGCCCTCGAGCACCCCGGAGTTGAAGAAACAAAGCCCTCGGTAATCTCTCTTCTCTCCCTTCTCTCCTTGCTTGCGCTTTGTTCAAATCATGTGGGTCTTGGTCGGGTTAGTGTGTTGATCACCTGGGTGAATTTTGGGGCGGAACGGACCACCACAGTCAGAGATCTCCTCCTCCTGATTTTGGCAATTTTATTATATTTAAATGTTCATTGAGTTGGGTTATTATATAATGTTTTACAAATGTGACTTAAAGATGATGATTTTAAAATAAAATAAGTTATGCCGGAATTATTTAGTGCTATAAATTGTAAGTTGATTAAAGCTATAATGTTTTATAAATGGGTTTTGGCCAAATATAATTTGAGGAATTATTTGAATATGAGTTGACTTAATTTTGGATTTAAGAGTTTGGAAAATGAGGTTGGTATGATTTTATCGATGGGTTTGATTGGAAGAATGATTTTGGTCGATTTGATCATATCGGAAAGGTTTTGGGAAACGGTTTTACTATCGGTTGGTTTTGAGTATGTTGAGAACTTGGGTTTCGTGTGTATGAATGTTGGTCCGATAGCTTATGGCAATGGCTTGATGACAGGTGTGTATTGCTTTTGGATTGCTTTGGACTTGCATTTGGGCCCTTGCTTGTGTTATCTTGTTGTTCTGCATCTACAGGTAAGCATCCTACGGGACTTACTCAGTAACCTGGACCTCCTGCCTGATGTGTCATGTGATGTGTAGTTTTATTGCATATTAAAGCATGCCATATAGTATCATGCTAGGATTGCATTGAACTGAGCATGTGTTTACTATGTGTGTTTGAATACAGAACGACCATTATCTATGATAGTCCTAGAGTCTTTGCTAGGGTCATAGGGTAGCCCAGCCCCATCGGGTCGCCCTGAGTCTATCGAGTCGATATGAGCATGATATGATAGCCCAGCACCATCGGGCAAGCGATGAGATGATATGATATGATATGATGATGCCATGGTTAGTGCACCACCACGAGGAAATTGCTATGCTATAGCACCGCACTGGTGAGTCTCTGCACTAACGGGAAGGGGTGCAGAGGTAGGAGAGGGATATGCCACTTGGCATTGTCTTGGGCCCTTTATAGTTTTTCTGCATATTATAACTGTCAAAGCATGCTTATGTGATTGAAATTCCGTCTTGCATTAGAAGCATCTTTATTTAGGTATAGGCATGTTATGTGGCCTCAATGTGGTCAGAGGACCCGCAGGCGATCACCAGGCCTGACTTCGTGGATAGTGTTAGGTACCGCTCTTGTTTGCTCCTTGCTTCTGTGACGGGGAATCTCTTGGCGAACCGACGAATCCGGCTAATATTCTAACTTGTCAAATGGCAATCACCCACTATGTTTTTGTTTTGACCCGACTCTGCCGTGGCGCTTGTATCTAAACTTTGCTTCTGCTTTACTTTCATTCGAATTGAATTTCCGCGACTTTGATTGCTTGGGGTTCGAAATCCCCGTTTGAATACTGATCTTTAGAGGTTTGAAACCTCGACCTGTACCTGAATTGCAACATCCGAACGAAGGTATCCAACCTTCAAAACGTATCTCGGATATTTATATCCGGGCTGTTACAAAGTTGGTATTAGAGCGAGGTTGTGCAATTCGGGTACGCAAGGGTCGGGTGTATGTTTTGGAAAATTGCCCATGAATTTCAAAGGATTTGAAGATGTTTTAAAAGGGGCAAAATGAATTTAATATGACTGAATCAATTGGAATAAATATGAACTCGGCCTAAGAAATAGATTGGAACCAACTAAAGGAATCGAGTGGGTAGAAAAGGCGCTAGACCATCCCTATTGGATGTAGTTGGGAATGGGTAGGCGAAATATTAGCTTATTCTTTACAGATGGGTTGGAAGACTTCAAGGAATTGCACCGAGGTGGTTGGGGTGGCGAGTTAGGTAGCTTGGTTGTGCTTACACAAACTGTTGATGACTGATTCCACGTTAATTGCTGTCATGATGAATATCTGATTGTCGTGCCTAACTATGAAACGTATTGGGAATAATTGTGCTAGCGGAATAGGGGGAGTATCCTCCTTCTTATATGGTTAAGCCCAGCTTCTGAGGAATAGCCCCTTTCCCTATGAACCCCTTGATGACCCTATCGAGTCCTTCTCGGAGATGTCAGTGTCTTCCACGGGAAATCAGGTTGGTAAACACATTGTCCTTAGGAATCATGGTTGGATACGGGGGTGTCCGAGTGAGTATTGGAAGATGGTCCTTGATGTAATTATGAGTTAGAGAGTGAGATGTTTACGGGGTTGTCCTTATCAATTCTTATGACGATCAATCAGTGTCTTCTTGTCACGAAGAGTCGTACCAAGATCCCACGAGAAAGATGGGTGATGAGTCAGTTGGGAAGAGCCAATGTTTGCCCTTATGGACCTCTATCGGGTTATCTTGATTGCTCTGTCCATGATTGTGTGATTCTATATGCACTACTCCTTGACCTACAGTTTGATCCTTAGTTTGAAACTGTGCTTACATGCTTGATGTTCATGATGACCATTATGGGAGTCCGAGTTACCTATGTTATGCCCTATCATCCCAGCATGCTCTACTCAGTATGTTGCATCGTCGTATTAGTGCATGAATATAAATGTCATATGTTAGGAAGCTGCATAATTGATGCTCTCCCTGTGAATAGGTTCACGATAGTGTGACTCTCCCCTCCTGCTACTCTCTTAAAAGGTTGAGTTCATCTTGATTGGATTGATGTTAGATTCGATGATTTACTTGCTTCCATGCTAGTTAGTCCTAGCATGCCTACAATATAGTCACTCGGTAGTGTTTTCCTATTACATCTATGATTAGTTACCTTGCTCAGATATCATATTGTGCCTTGCTCTCTATCATGATTATATATTGTCATAGCATGTCTACGTGACCTATTGTACTGATCGTATTAATGGTTGGTTAGAAGCATGAACTACATGATATGGATCTATATGGCTATTGCTTTCTCCTGAGTTAGGTACATGATAGTGTGATCATCTCTTCCTTGTATGAATACCTCGTAGGATGTTCTCCTTGGCATGCTAGCCGATGACGCCTCGGTGCTTATCGTTCCTTTTGTAACAAGAATCTATAGCATGTCCATCTATTTTGTATTCCTCAGACTAAATATTGGTGATTATTCTGCAATTAATGTTATTGAGTGTTAATTGTGCTAAATTGAGGATAGGTTAGTCTTGATAAATACGTGTTTCATCCCAGTATACATTGATTTGAACTCATGTCCCCGTATTCTAGTCATGCTGCCATGTTACTTAAACTTGCACTACACCTCGCTACATTTCTCCCGATGATTCTATATTATTGGAATGTGATTGAATTGAAGTCTTACTTAATGTCGAGTAATTAATCAAGTGCATGTATGTGTCCTATGTTAGGTTGAGCCATTAGTAACATGTAGAATCCTTGGTTATGACTTATGCACATCTATGCCCTGCTTGCATTATTGTTCATTCTCTCTTGAACTAGGTCCCTGATAGTGTGGTTCTTCCCTCTCTTTATCCTCTTAAAATGTTTTACTCATCCTGATAAGAGTGATATTGAATCCGAAGATAGACTTGCTTTTTGTGATGGTTAATTCTAGCATGTTTACATGTCCCCGCTCGGTGGTATCCCTCTATTACTTTATGATATCTTCTTGTGCTTTCATGAAAGTATGACTTGACACCTCGCATGATCATACACCACGTTATATCATGATTTCGCATACGCATAACGCATAAATGTTAGAATGAATCTAGTCGAATTACCTTGATTGTATTCATGTTCAATATGTGTTACTAGTATCCTATAAGGCTTATGATTTCCAATATGACTCGCGAAATGGTGACCTGTCTTACCTGACCTATTACGTAAACCTGTTTGTACTGTAATGTGATAGTTGGCGTATCGTTTTATGTGCCCTAGGACAGTTCATTCCTAGCATGATTATAATCCATCGCCCGTGATGTTATCTTGTTTACCCTGTGGTGATCCTTTTGCTTTCATATACATCATATTGCACTCATTTAATCACTCTTGACTATGCCATACCTGATCATATATCACTAGCATCATGAAGGATCTGTGCTCTCTAAATGTATCCTATTGTATGATTACATGCCATTCTTAACTTATTATATGATCATTGTTGTCAGATGTGATAGTTACTATGCTGCTCTTATGTATTCTCGTATGACGCTTCACCTGATTTTTATGACATACCTTGCCATGATATATTTGGACTCATTTGTTGATGTGTATACCATGCTCTTACATTGTTCATATACATGATACTTTTCCTCCTCGTAAAATTCCGCATGACGTTGGACCCCACATGACCATTATTGGCTCCACATAACTTGCCTAGGTTGCTAGATATATCTGCATCCATGGAATAATAGACTACTAGCTTGTTTCACGTGCATTAGTGTAGGACTTGATCGGGTCTTTGGAATGAATATGTATGTCGTCATTCCTTAAGATAGGTACATGTTAGTGTGGATTAATGCGATTGATATGCTCCATGATGAATTCGTGCTTGTTTGTCACAATTGTAACCTAATAGACTTCCTTAAGGGCATCGTTACTATTCCCCGGTCGGAGTCTTGACTCTAGTCATGTCATCTTTAGCTTTGGTCCCTTTTTGTCTCCGAAAGAAACATTGGGTCATCCGCTCTTGTCACTCCCCTATATCCGCTAACTTAGACTCCTACGCGATACATTGGATGAGCGACCGCATAGACGAGGGGACGGGAAGTTAGATAGTGATAGAGCAGCGTAGCGGAAGCGTGGGCACATAACCCACGGGCCTCAGGATCGACGATGTCGATGGAACAAGCTTGTTTCGAGGATGGCGGTTATTGAGTACGATATGACTTGCAAGCGAGAGTGTCCTCCGTTCGAATTTTTAATCCCTTCTGAATATGTTTATGATGATATTGCACTTACCTGACCTTGGAATTAACATGTTTGATGTGCTGACGTGATGATAACTATTGCTTGATTATCCATTGTCTATGATGATATATATGATTCGATGCCTTACAGTCTTAATGTGCTATGATGACTTGACGTGATGCTACTCTAAGTTGCCAAGCATGATCTACATTCCTTGCCTATAAAAGTATGAACTGCAAATGCTGAGAACCTGGACTGTGTATTAGATTTGGTTATAATGAAACGTGCTAGCTTGATTTGATTAGGTTCATATATGATGTTGCAATACTTGTTGAGCATGACGGTAAATTGAGACTTTTGATACAGTTGCAATGCTTAAGGATGAGCTAATGATGCTATTGATATAAATGCTAGTTGATATAATGTAGTCCTTCTGTGTAATAATGTCCATGATTGCTTCTTCTTTGAACTTGTGGGTGAGATTTTCTTGAAGAATGGTCGGAGAGTGGTGAAGGAAATTGAGTGGCTAGAACAATCAATAGTAGTATGAGGTAAGTCACATGAGAGGGGTTGGCTTAAGTAGGAGCGGGTGGGTTTTGAGAACTATAAGAAGCGATGCTTAGTGGTTTCCGATGAGCTTCTAAATGAACCTTAGGTGGGGGTATGGTTAGAATAGGTCGGCTAGGTGGAGCGGGGTGTTCTTATAGAAGAGATGTGGTTAGAAGGGTTCTATGTTGTGATGTCTTAGGTAGTATGGGCAGTGTAGGGAATGTCTCTTGTGAGTATCAAGAACATAGTATGCAGGGGTGCTCGGGTGTGAAAACAGAGATGGGGGTTGGATTCTTAGAGGTGGATTGTTAGTGAGAGTGCTTAGTGGGAAGAGGTGTGAGATTAAAAGGTCGAAATGAATTGGGGCTTCTTCTGTGGGGTAGTATCCGAGTTGATGTTGGTAAGTCTAGATGAAGATTGGTCTTGGTTTGAGAGTTGGAGACGAGTGAGCGGGGTTGCGTTTTATTTTAACTAGTATAATGTGCAAACCTTTCTTGATTATGTGATTATGAACTGGCATGATGTTAGATAGCGACCGTCATAAACCTGATATGGCATGATATTACATGTGATATGCAAAACTGAAATATAATTGGTAATGACAACTATGATCATGATATAATGATACATTGCTATCCTACTATGTTGTTCTAGAAGCATGTTATGATGTGTTGCACGAATCATGAGATGATGATACATTATTATGTGAAAGCATGATGTTATACTATATGGTTGATAAGTATGAGTATGAATAGGTAAGTGATGAATATGACTTGGAGCATGAATATGACTTATGTGTATATATGAGATGATGGTGCCTGATGACTAAATGATCGTTATATGGTATTGTAAGGAGTTGCAATGATGTTTTGTGAGTATGTTAGCATTTCGATGCTTGGTATATGGTTAGATCTTTCCTTTTGCTGAAGCTTAAATGGCATGACCTTGTGTGTTAATGTGTTGACAATTAATATTAGTCTGTTGACCTTATGATGGGATTCTACTATGGCTACCTTTACCATGCTAATGTTTGAATTGACATGCTAAATCTGTTATGACAATGTGGAATAGAATTCGGATAGGTTGATAAGATGATTAGGTGAGTTATGTGTCATTAAGTGAAAAACCCCTGTTATGACCGGTTCCACTCGTGTTGCGATGTTGAGATGCGATAGTAAGATTCGACTTGTAGTAGCGTACTGACTCCATGACACCTAACCTCTTTGATCTCTTGACATGTGTGCTTGCGTGATAAGTTATGAGAATTCGATGATGCACTTGTGATGCCTTCTGTATGAGGTAGATATACTTTATGACTCATGGAATGATGTTAAGATTTTGTGATTGCTTTTGGCATGTTCTGAAGGGATGGTATGATCTATGTTATGGGTAATCATGTTATGCGGTTGAGATGTCGATTGTTTGAGATTATCATGATTGATGTTGAGATTGTCATATGAGAGGTGGCTGATGATGTTTTGAGTCAATGAGTTGATTTACTTATGTGCATATTGAGTTGAGGATGATGATAAAATGATTTTGGAACCTAGGAAGAGAATATGGGATTAGCCCTTAGAGGTGGATGATTCCACCTCCTGGCTTTTGAGTTGATTGATTGATATGCGAGAAACTAATGTGGTTGTTGGAAGATTTTGACGGAATCTTGATTTGAAAGGATTGACTTGTTTTGGTGTAAAGTTGCTTGATTAAACGTCGAATTTGAAGATTTTGAGCGGTTTTGAAAAGGACCAACTTGGGGATTAAGAAGTCGAGAGTTTCAATGATTTAAATGACAATCTTTCCATTTACAAAACGCTTTGAGGTGTTATGAACTGGATTTACATTGTGACGTCTCACGAAGTGGATACAAGCATTTTATAGGGGCGCTTATAGATTGCTTGCTAAGACCTAGTCGGGACGATATAATACTTTTAGAGTTGTGGTACTTCCGAAAAGTCAAAGCGAGGATGTGATAAGGGCGCTTATTACACACTTGACAAGACCAATTGGAGATGTTACGACTGTGACTAGGATGTTGTGAGAATCCCGGAAGACGCAACCGAGATGATTACAAGTGCCTTGGACATGGTCCTCGGACTCACCGATTTCAAACTCTTCCCATTGCTTTAAAATAATTTTAGTCTCGGGGACGAGACTTGTTTTTAGAAGTGGATAAATGTAAAGACTGAATATATTTATATTATTATCATTAAATTCAAATTGTAAAAGTGGAGAAAAAATATCGTCCTCGAGCACAAGTTTCGATTTTAAAATCCTTCCGACATCGGTTTAGAAATTAGATTTTTCTCTTACGGAATTTAATTCCGCTTTCGAGTTGCGAGTCTTGATAAATTAATTTGATTCCGATAATGGTTTTATAATTCGATTTAAATTGTCGAGTGTCGAATTTTGTTTTAGTGATCGGAATTGGGACCGAGCGTCGGGATTAGCGGGTTTCGAGTTTTGAATTCCAAGAACCTTTTCATTTTAATGTTGGGACCACATATATATATATATATCCATTTCTTTCCTTTTCTTTCTTTCTTTTCTCTCTCTCTCTTGCTGCTCACCTCCCACAGACAATTCAGAAAATTGGTCCCCTCCCTCCTGCGAAAACCCATCCCCCTCCCTCTCTTTGTCCTCTTCCTCACACCAGCTCACACAGCTTGCATCTTATCCCGCTGCCCTCATCCTCACCACATATCAACTCTCCACCCTCACTTTCTCTTTTCTATCCACGCAGCCACCACCACCACCTCATCACCTTAGCTCCACCTCCCCAGCTCCTCGTCGTCGCCCCATGCCCCTCTGCTCCCTCCCTCTTCGTTGAAGCCAAGCACCCCGTCACCTCCTCTGTTTTGCCGAGGGCAAGGCACCAGCTCCTCCTTGGCTTCCCCGACGCCCTCTTCCAGTTTCCTTCCACCATTGGAGACCCAAGAGCTCCAAAATTCCTCTGTTTTCCGGTTCGAGTTGGTAAGAATCCGCTTCACTTCCTTTTGTCCTTAAACCGAGTAAAGGTGGAATTTTATTTATTCTTCCATCACCCTAGGCCTAAAGTGACACCCCTCCCTCGCCGATGCAGCCGGAGCCGCCCTCGAGCACCCCGGAGTTGAAGAAACGAAGCCCTCGGTAATCTCTCTTCTCTCCCTTCTCTCCTTGCTTGCGCTTTGTTCAAATCATGTGGGTCTTGGTCGGGTTAGTGCTTCGATCACCTGGGTGAATTTTTGGGCGGAACGGACCACCACAGCCGGAGATCTCCTCCTCCCTTTCCCCTTCGTTTCCGGCGACGAGTACGGTTCTGAAGGTTGAAGACGATGCAGCCTTCTTTCCTTGATTGGGCCTAATTTATGGGCCGGATCTGGATTTAGGAACGGGTTATATCATTTTGAATCCGGATCCTCCATTCCCTCTCTCTTTTATTGTTTTCCGGGTTGGGCCCCTTTTTCCTTTCTCTCCTGGGCTGGGCTTGGATCCGAGTGCATTCCGGGTCCCTCCTTTCCTTTCTGCTTGAATCCGGATCCCCCCCCCCTTCCTTCTTTTATTTTCTTCCGAGTTGGGGCTGGTTCTTGGGCCCTGTTGGATTTTGAGTTCGGGTTGGGGAGTGTGGGCCAGCCTGTGAGTGTATTGTTTTGGGTTATGGTTATGGGCTGCTGGGATTCTTTTATATGATGGGTTTTAAGCTATGTGTTATATATGTGTTATATTATATGTTTAGTATTTAATGATTAGTTTATTATTACCATAATTCTAAGATTTTGTGAGATAAATATATTTCTGAAAATTTAATATACTTTAAAAGTGTTTAAAAAGTAGTATTATTTGATATTATTATTATGATATGATATGGTGTTTAATATATATTTTAGAAATGATAAAATAAATTAGTATTTTGATTTATAAATGTGGGTTATTAAAATGGATTGATTTTGGCAATTTTATTATATTTAAATATTCATTGAGTTGGGTTATTATATAATGTGTTATAAATGTGACTTAAAGATGATGATTTTAAAATAAAATAAGTTATGCCGGAATCATTTAGTGGTATAAATTGCAAGTTGATTAAAGCTATAATGTTTTATAAATGGATTTTGGCCAAATATAATTTGAGGAATTATTTGAATATGAGTTGACTTAATTTTGGATTTAAGAGTTTGGAAAATGAGGTTGGTATGATTTTATCGATGGGTTTGATTGGAAGAATGATTTGTCATGTGATGTGTAGTTTTATTGCAGATTAAAGCATGCCATGTAGTATCATGCTAGGATTGCATTGAACTGAGCATGGGGTTACTATGTGTGTTTGATTACAGAACGGCCGTTATCTGTGATAGTCCTAGAGTCTTTGCTAGGGTCATAGGGTAGCCCAGCCCCATCGGGTCGCCTTGAGTCTATCGAGTCAATATGAGCATGATATGATAGCCCAGCACCATCGGGCAAGCGATGAGATGATATGATATAATATGATATGATGATGTCGTGGTTAGTGCACCACCATGAGGAAATCGCTATGCTATAGCACCGAACTGGCCAGTCTCTGCACTAACGGGAAGGGGTGCGGAGGTAGGAGAGGGATATGCCACTTGGCATTGTCTTGGGCCCTTTATAGTTTTTCCGCATATTATAACTGTCAAAGCATGCTTATGTGATTTAAATTCCGTCTTGCATTAGAAGCATCTTTATTTAGGTATAGGCATGTTATGTGGCCTCAGCGTGGTCAGAGGACCCGCAGGCGATCACCAGGCCTGAGTTCGTGGATAGTGTTAGGTACCGCTCTTGTTTGCTCCTTGCTTCTGTGACGGGGAATCTCTTGGCGAACCGAAGAATCCGGCTAATATTCTAACTTGACAAATGGCAATCACCCACTATGTTTTGGTTTTGACCCGACTCTGTCGTGGCGCTTGTATCTAAACTTTGCTTCCGCTTTACTTTCATTCGAATTAAATTTCTGCGACTTTGATTGCTTGGGGTTTGAAATCCCCGTTTGAATACTGATCTTTAGAGGTTTGAAACCTCGACCTGTACTGAATTGCAACATCCGAACGAAGGTATCCAACCTTCGAAACGTATCTCGGATATTTATATCCGGGCCGTTATAGTGAAGCGATGATTAAAAGGATGTAAACAAATATGAAAAAGAACTCTCAAGGCAGAGGATCACCACAACGTTAATCACACATGCAAAAGATAAGCAAGACGGACAATTACGCTATCTCATCAAAGGGACAAGCTTTCACCGTACACCAACAAGTAGGAATACTCTTGCAAATAAACCTAATTATCTCTACCAATTTTATTTTTATATCCAAGTTGTTAGAATGAATTCCTTTTCTTGCGAATAGGGCTAAACACAAAGAGATAGGAGATGATCAAGACGCAACAAATATCAACATCAATACTTACCTCAAGCATGCATGGCTAACTCTGGGCACACCCCGACCTTAAGAGCTAAGCGACTACTCGCTCATGGTTGAAGTAGACATATTTGCATAAAAGGAATAAACTTGCATTAAATGATAGAAACTTGAAGTCTTTACAATCCCAACGTCGACTTTCGCAAATGCCAAAACCCTAAAACTTCTGAAAACTAAATCCTAAAACTACTACTTTGTTGTTGTGTTTATTGCTGAGATTGGATTCTTGGATCAGATCCTAAAGCCAGCCCTCATGGGCTTTATTTATAGCCTCACAACTCCTAGCTAGCTTAGAAGATGGAGCCCTAATCCTACTAAAACTTGTGCAAGTAAATTCTATCTAATAATGTAAAGTGATAAAAAACTTAATAGGAAACTAAATTATATCCTTAGGGTAGATAGCAATAAAACTTTAAGGATGGAATCTATCAATAAAAGATATTAAAATGTGGCATTATCAACTTCTCCTCGGAATAGGACTGCTTGACGCGTCTGTACTGTCATCATATCAGGTTGATGTCGACCACTTCATTCTATATCGAGGGCATTTCTTCTGCTCGATCTCCATTTCTTCTGCTTGATCTCACTTGATTCCTCTCGATCTCGGGTACACTGTCAATGTCAAGCTCTTCACCCGATCTATTTTCATGTCGAGCACTCATCCAGTAGCTTGTCATTATTCTCTTGTTCAATACTTAGTCTCTAGGGCTTAATCCAAGTCGATGTCGAGAGCATGAGTCAAGATTGACTGCTTTGTTCTGGTCCTTTGCTTCACGTTTCGACTTTGATTTTGCTCCAATTTCTACACATTTAAACCAAAACTTGTGTAGACCTCCATTTCTTGCAAATAAGCATATACTACACAAATTCAATGCATTCCCAAACCATAATGCAAATAGAAGCTAGAAATTGGCATAAAAGATAGGCATAAAACATGGTCATTTTAGCGGACATCAGTAGGTCCCCATAGGTCTACATGCACATAATCTAAAGGCCTCTTAGCAACAAAATCTGATTTCTTAAAACATTCTTTAGCATGTTTACCAAAAATGCAAGTCTCACAATTTTTCAAATCAGAGGGTTTGCCTTCAAAGAGTCCTTGTTTAAACATATAACTTAAACCTTTTTCCCTATATGACCAAGTCTAGCATGCTAAATCAAAGTATCATTCATGTTCTTGGATGCAATAAAAGATTCAAAAGATAAAGACACACCATCCAGCACAGGATTTCCAATGATATGATAAAGACCATGCTTTTTAACACTTTTGATGAGAATATTACCATTCCTAGAAACTGTTCTAATTCCCCTTTTAATGTTAATATCATAGTCAAGGTCATCAAACATAGATTCAAAAAATAAATTTCTCTTCATATCAGGTACCCACCTAACCGGTTGAAGGATCCTAATAACACCATCATGCATTTTAAATGGAATCTCGCATATATCCCCAATAGCAAGTTTAGAATGATCACCAAGTCTAACTAAACCACCAACAGATTCATCAAGATAATCAAAGTAATGCTTGTGAGGTGTAACATGCATAGTACATCCAGAGTCAAGCAACCAATTATCAGACGAATCATCACATGCAACCATAAGCAACTCACCAGAATGTAACAAGCCAGAATCAAGGACATCAGAAGTACCATTTTGCAATTTCTTTTGATCATCATCCCTCCTTTTCTTATAACAATCAGCAATAAGATGGTTGTTTTTCTTGCAATAAGTACTATGCTTTTTTCTAGTTTCGAAAGATTTATCTTTATCCTTTTTCTTGTTTCTTTTTCTTTTTTTTTGTTGCCACCTTTTGTAAATAACACATCAGTTAGAGTTAGGTTTTTCAGATTTGTCACCTTTAATCTTAAATACCTTAACAATCTCATTTTTCTGTGTAAATAGCCTCAACTATCCTTCTCTTAATCAAGGTCTCATTACTAAATTGAATAACATATTTAAACGTATCAAATTGAGAAGGCAAAGCATTCAAAAAAATAACAATTTGGTGAGTGTCATCAATTTTATCATCACATCTTTCAATTTCTTGTGTCATACGCAGAAATTTATCAAAATTATCATGAAGAGACATAGAGACATTCATTTTAAATGTAAAAATGTGACACAAAGTGAAATTCTACTAGACAGAGTTTTTACCTGATAAAGTTCCTGTAATTTCCTCCATAAATCAATGGAGGTATCATAGTCTAATACATGTCTTACTACCTCATCAGAGATACGAATCATGATCTCACTATGAGCAATGAGATCTAGATCCTTTTTAGCTTCTGGAGGCATCTCCGTTGGATATTCACTAATGACAGCTTTCCAGCATTTTTCTTTTATCAGAATGGCCTTCATTTTGACTTGCCACATAACAAAGTCTGTAGTCCCATCAAAGGGCTTGATACAATATGAGTTATCAGACATGACTTTGAGTCAAGTACTTGAGAAAACAGTGAACAAATCAATAGATATCTAAGTAAAAACGAGAACTCAAACTCTACAGCCTGGAAGCTAAGGGTTTGAATCTCTAGTCAGATATCAAACAAGCAGTGAGCACTCAAATCCTACAGCATGCCAGCTAAGTATTTAAATCTCAGTTGTGTACATATGATCCCAAGCTAGATAGATTGAGAGCTGCTAGCTTAGATCTATCAACGTCATAAATAGAACCTAAGGAGACTCGTAGGGGAGTTGTATGAACAAAGAGATCTTTAATAAATTATTGCTATGTCTTATATTTTTTTGAATCTAAGTCACAAAGGCTCAAATCCAAGTAAACAAATGCGAGACCTTTAAGATTCTCAAAACCCTAGATCTGGAGTTCTCGGTAAACGCTCAAAATCAACAGATCTGAGCAAGGGGAGAGCTAAGATCCAGAAAACTTCAACGGATATAAAAATTTTTGAGAAAAACTCGAAGCCTTTGTAGATGTGGAGTCACCGAAGATGAAGATCCTCGAAAACTACAACAGATACAAAGGGTTCTCAAGATCGGAGCCTAAGGAGATCGAAACTCGTAAAACTCTAACCTCGCTCTGATACCAATTTGAAATGCGGATTGAAAAGAGAGTTAAACACCAAAAACGAAAGTCGAACTTGTATTTAAACGTTTGAAGACATGTTTACAATTGATTCAAAATACAAAACAAGTATAGAAATGATAAACGATTAGCCTCAAGTAGGACATCAGTCACCAGGGATAGAACTGAAGGGCAATCAAGCTTCAAATCTCACAAGCTCTTAAGATCTTAGTGTTTGGATGTGAAGGGAGCTATACCCATGCTCAAGAGCACAAAGGAATGGTAAACCCTAGCAGAGCTCAAGAGGCAAGGGAGGTAAGCCAATAGTTGCACAAAGGATTCTCTCTCTTTTATCGAGATTAGGGTTCTCAGACCTTTATAAACCTGTGTCACATGAAACGACGTCGTTGAGCCTTCAACGATTAGGACTTCAAGCATGTGGGTTGAGCTCGCTGTTATGGGTCATGCTGAGATCAGTTGGGCTTAAGCCCAATCCAATACAATCAGCTCCTGAATGAACATATTACATATACATACATTTTTCCCTAAGTTCCAAACATAATAATTACATAAGAGGCTTTAAATGAGATGAGCCTAACAAATCGAAAGGGGGATGGGTTGTGTGTTTGGGTTTAGTTGCTCATGTTTGCCGCGGACAAAGGAGGGGGTGGGGAGCTTGTTGCCTATTGGTTGAATCAATACGAGAGCTTCGTGGGTTTGATTGAAAATAGAGAAGGACAATGTTGGAAGCTTGGGGAAAGGAAGTTGAGATGGTGGAGCCTTGTTGTTTCTGGTGTTGAATGAAGTAGAGGAAAGTGAGCAATGGAGGAGGGAAAAATAGATGTAGGAGGAGAAGTTGAGAGTTGAGATGAAAGGGGGAGTTTATCGACGAGATCACATGTCCCATGTGCTTTTTCCTCCCAAATTCCCAAGATTAAGAAAAAAATAAAGAAAAATAATTAAATTTAAAAAAAAAAATAGTAAAGGGGGAATTTTGTAAGGAGTGACAATGAGACAGAGAAAGGTTTGGCACAATAGATCCACTCTTGGAGATTCTGGATTGAATTGATAGAAAAAAGGGGTTTGATTTTTGTTTATTAAGTAAGAAATCGGGTAGGGGACCTACCCGATGAAAAAAGGGGTTTGAGTTTGTGTGTTGCTTTGTTGCGAAGGGGGGTACTTTGTTGCTGCTCGGGAAAAAAATGAGAAAATCGGATCCTATGAATTTGTCAATCAAATTCATGGATGAATTTGGGCAAATCTCAACTGTTAAAAAAATAACCGACTGTTAGATTTGCCCCCCTCTCCTTTACCCAGCCCCGCCCCCCCCCCCCCCCCCCAATCCCCACCCTTTTTATTTTTTCTATTTTCTTTTAATTTTTTTGTGAGTGTAAAAATCCAACTTCACCAATGAATTTGAAGGCCAAATTCATGGGATCCAAAGGGTAACATCATATGATTTATAACACTTATGAAATTGGTTGTTTTTAAAATTAAAATTTTCATCAAAATTTTCAAAAAATAAAAGTGAAATTATTTTGGGTGGAAACGAGAATTTTTATAATTTACAACATAAATTTTCAGAATCATATAAATGTAATTTAAATTGATTTTAAATTCATAAAATAATCTTTATAAATTCGGGTCTTTACATGATCGACGTTAGCAGATCTGTCACTGCTCGTTGCTTTGTCGAACCGTTGGAGATTCTAGCAACAAGAAGATCTGCAACACAGGTTTCGAATTCAAGATAACCTGGCCGAGATTCTAGCAACAAGAAGATCTCAACGGCTGTTCATTTCTAACCACCAGGAGATCTTAGCAGATGTCCGAAAGATCTCAGCACTTCAAATTTGAAGTAAACGTTAGGTGGTTGAGAGTATCTAGGAATGAAATTAGCAGCACAATAAGAAGAGCGGTGATATAAATGTAGAATGCCGATATGCTCAATAATACACATCTTCACCAAGTCTTCTCTGCAATCAAAAGCGCTCTCCAGTTTTCATTGCAATCTGCTGTTCGACAGTTCTTCCTTCTCCTATTTGTAATCTCTTTATATTTTCGAGAGTTAGGAAGATCGTGAGCTTCATAGTATAAGTTTATCCCTGTTATACTAAAAGTATCATATACTCAAACGTATCACACTTCGGTGTGAAAATGGGACTTTTATTTCTCTGTATCTTGGGTTGACTAGATAGAAGCGAGGTGGGCTTCGGGTGTTAGAAGAGAGGAATTTCTTCTAGGCTGTATCTAGGACTCATAAGGAAAGAGGAATAAAATTTGTTTGAATCCTAAGGGTTGGATAACCCTAGGCAGAGACGTAGGCTGGTTTAGAGCCGAACTTCGTTAACCATTCGCGTGTTTATTATTTTTATTTCCTCACTTATTTTTAACAGTTTGTTTTCGTAAGTTAAGCAGATCACTATAGCTATCTCAAGACCCTTTAAGTTATGTTCAAGACCTTGAGATCAAGTTCAAGACCTTGAGGTTCAGTTCAAGGCCTTGAGATTTGTTTTAAAGCCCTTGAAGTTGCTATTGCAGGAGACTTTGCGAAAATCTTCCATACTCTATTCAACCCCCCCCCCCCTTCTAGAGTATTTGTCTTATTGTTAATTACATTCAGTACTCGTTTCTTCAATTGGTATCAGAGCTTAACTCATATTTATTTGATTCAACAATCTGTGTGATCGATCATTAGTATTGTAGGTGAAGGAGGATTCGCACAAGGACGATCTGCAAATCGTCCACCTCTCTTCTGTGGAGACAACTTTATGCATTGGAGGTCCCTGATGTTCGTTATTGATCAAGACATGGAGCTTTGGGAACTTATCAAGAAAGGACCTCATGTGCCAAACAAAACCACTGCTGTTACAGAAGTCGCTAAAGATGAGAGCGAATTCAATCAAACGGACTTGGAGAAAGTGGCCAAGAATTACAAGGCCATGAACTTGCTTTATTGTGGTTTAAATGCTGATGAATTTAACCGTGTTTCTTCTTGCAGGAGTGCTAAGGAAATCTAGGATAAGTTAGTAGTAACTTATGAAGGAACAAGTCAGGTCAAGGAAGCAAAGATAAGTATTTACCTGCGTCAATATGATCTGTTTCAAATGCTGCCTGCAGAAACAGTGAAGGAGATGTTCACAAGATTCACACAGATTGTGAACAACCTGGATTCTCTCGGCAAAATCTTCACCAACGAAGAAAGGGTAAGAAAGATTTTGAGGAGCTTGCCTAAAGCTAAGTGAGGACCAAAAGTAACCGCAATAGAGGAAGCTCAAAATCTGTCAACTTTACCTCTAGATGATCTTCTCGGTAAATTGATTACCCGTGAGATGATCCTCGGTGAAGAAGATGGTGAAGTAGCATCTACTGTGAAGAACTTGGACCTGAAAGCTAAAAGGGAAGAAGCCACCTCGGATGACGACGAAAGTGAAGATGAAAAGGATCCATTTGCACTCGTTAAAAGAGGGCTAGCAAGAATACTCAAAATGAAGAAGCAGTTTGCTAATCAAGATTACAGTGGCTCCTCCAAATACAAAGGTAATTCATATAATTCAAATAAAAAGTCTAAACCAATGGCTTGCGTTGAGTGTGGTGATACAGAACACTTAGTCAAGGATTGTCCACAAAAGAAGAAGAATAAGTTCAAAAAGGACAACCGAAAGAAGAAGGCTATGATGGCAGCATGGAGTGATTCTGATTCTTCAAGGGATTATGAGTCCGAGAACGAGCATGCTAATCTATGCTTAATGGCCGATCACGAAGAAACTCCAAAGAAACATCTTGGAACCATTGTAAGAGATTTAATTTCAAATCCTACTATAGTGCTTTCTGAATTTCTTCAAAACTTGGTTTTGAATGAAGAGCATTTTATACATGAAACTAACACCTTGAAAGAGAGGCTCTTGGAACAGGAAAAAGGCTTGAATGAAATGTCGCTGGAAATGAAAAACCTCAAAACTTCTTAGTCAGCCCTTGACAGTAAAGTCAAGGCCTTGGAGACAAAAAATGGTGTCTAGAAGAAAGATCTCTCTTCTCTAAATCTTCATACCCAGGAGTTAGAGAAAGAGAAGATCTCGTTGGCTGAAAAGTGTAGAGACCAGCAGACATCACTCGTATGTTTTACCCAGTCCAAGGCCAATCTCGACTAGATGTTAGGTGAGCACCAATCATCCCTAAACAAAAGTGGTATTGGATACAACAAATATTTTCCAAAAAAGGCCCCTACCACTTTTGTGAAAGCTAAAGAAAATTGGCGCTCACCCACATGTCATTTTTGTTGCAAAAAGGGTCATATCAAGACTACTTGTCCTTATCGTAGAAATGATTCTTATATAATTCGTAACACTTTTCCTTTATGATTAAGAGAACTGGTAAAGAAAATTAGGGTTCCTAAAGGTACTAGACCACCAAACATGGTTGATCCTGATTATGAATCTAAATTTGTAATTTAGTCTAGCCGGAAAGGTTGAATTTGGTTGTTTTGCAGGATATCACCAAGACCAAAGAACACAAGTGGATACTAGACAGTGGTTGCTCAAGGTATATGAGTGGTAAAAGCTCACTATTCTCCGATTTGAAGAAGCAATCATCTGGCACAATTACTCTTGGTGATAAAGGGAAATGTAACATAATTGGTATAGGTAAGATCAGTAAGGATCCATCTAATTATATTGATAATGTTTATCTTATGGATGGACTAAGATATAATCTTCTTAGTATCTCTCAACTTTGTGACAAGGGCAATATTGTTTTGTTTGACTCCGAGAAGTGCTTAGTTAAGGATAAGAAAACTGGGAATATAGTGCTCACTACCCCTCATTATAACAATGTATATTCTATGAGCACTAACCAAGTTACAGGACAAAGTTTAAAGTGCCTCAAGGCCTTAACTGAAGATCCAAGACTTTGGCATAGACGGCTTGGTCATGTAAGCATGCACACAATGAACAAACTACGATCAAAGGACTTGGTTCGTGGTCTTCCCGATTTAAACTTCAAGGTAGATGAGTTATGCAATGCATGCTCACGAGGTAAGCAAACTCGAGGGTCATTCAAACCTAAAAAGGTAGTAAGTACTTCACGCCCTATTGAAATGTTACATATGGATTTATGTGTCCTTTGCGTGTCAAATCTCTCAAAGGTAAGCAATATATCCTTGTCATTTTTTATGATTACTCTCGGTTTACTTGGATTTCCTTTTTAAGAGAAAAATCGGAGGCTTTATATGAGTTTTTAAAACATTGCAAAGAATTACAGGCTTTGAAAAAACTATCGATTGTATCAATTAGAAGTGATCATGGGCGCGAATTTGATCCACTTAAATTTGATTTGTTTTGTTCAAAATATGGGATTTCTCACAATTTTTCGGCTCCTAGAACACTTCAACAAAACGGGGTTGTGGAACGAAAGAACCGCACCTTGGAGGATATGTATAAGACTATGCTTTTCGAAAATGCTTTAGCAAAATCTTTTTGGGCCGAAGCCGTTAACACGACAAATTACATTTTAAATAGATGTCTAATTCGCCCCATCTTAAAGAAAACCCCATATGAGCTTTTCTATGGGAGAAAACCTAGTGTTTCTTATTTCAAATCTTTTGGATGCAAATGCTTTGTTCACAACAATGGCAAAGATAACCTTGGGAAGTTTGATGCACGTAGCGATGAAGGTATTTTTCTTGGCTATTCTCTAAATAGCAAAGCTTATCGTGATAATAAACGCACTAAGGTTGTTGAGGAGAGTATCCATGTTATATTTGATGAAAGCAATAAAGGTGTGTTGAGTGATAGCTTTGCAGACTTAAATCTGAATCAACATGAGGATCAAGGCTCCGATGTGGAAGAAGAAAAGGAAAAACCTCAATGACGAAACATGCAGGAGCTAATTCAAGACACTTCAAAATAGGCTCAAGACCTTGACTTCCAAATGCAAGACCTTGAATAGATATCTCAAGGCCTTGATTTAGGAGATATTGAACAAGATCCAGTCATTGAAAGTGAACTTCAAGGTCTTAGAGAAGCATCAACGTCTCAAGAGCCCAATCGACGGAGATTCCAGCAGTCTTCTTCACATCCCTTGGAAAACATCATTTCTAATCCACAATCCGGTATTCAAACTCGATCTAAAATAAGAAATTTGTGTGCTTTTTATGTATTTGTTTCTCTCGTAGAACCAAAGAATCCAAAGGAATCACTTCAAGACCCGGATTGGATCATGGCTATGCAAAGTGAGCTCAATGAGTTTGAAAGAAACAAAGTTTGGACGCTCACTCCAAGCCCCAAGCATCAATCCATCATTGGTACTAGATGGGTCTTTCGAAATAAGTTGGATGAGGATGGGAAGATAACTCGAAACAAAGCTAGATTCGTTGCGCAAGGATACAATCAAGAAACAGGTATTGACTACGAGGAGACTTTTGCTCCCGTAGCAAGGTTAGAAGTTATCCGTATGTTACTTGATTTTGCATCTTATATGGGCATTAAACTTTTTCAAATGAATGTTAAATGTGCTTTTCTAAACGGTATTTTAGAAGAGGAAGTGTATGTTGCACAACCTCTTGGTTTTGAAAACGAGGATTTTCCAAATCATGTTTATAAATTGGACAAGGCACTTTATGGTCTCAAACAAGCCCCTAGGGCATGGTATGAGAGATTGTCCAAATATCTCCTTGAAAATGGTTTTAAACGTGGTTTGATTGACAAGACTTTGTTGATCAAAACTCGAGAGAATGATTTGTTAGTAGTTCAAATTTATGTAGATGATATATTATTTGGTGCTACTAACAATTCTCTTTGTAAGGAATTTTCTGACATTATGTGTAGTGAATTTGAAATAAGCCTTATGGGAGAATTGACGTTCTTTCTTGGACTACAAGTCTATCAAGCAAAGAAAGGGATTTTCTTGAATCAAGGCAAATATACAAGGGATCTACTCAAGAAATACAAGATAGATCAATCAACGGTTGCCAAGACCCCTATGAGCTCACCACTATCCTTAGATCAAGATAAGAATGGTAAGAGTGTGAACAAAAAGGAGTATCGAGGTATGATTGGTTCACTCCTCTATCTCACCGCAAGTCGACCGGATATTATCTTTAGTGTATGTATGTATGCAAGGTTTCAGGCTGATCCAAAAGAATCGCATCTCATTGCAGTTAAGAGGATTTTTCGCTACTTAAATGGAACTCAAGACCTTGGTCTTTTGTATCCAAAGCAAAGCAATTTTCACCTCATTGGCTATTCAGATGCAGATTTTGCAGAGTATAAAGTCAATAGAAAAGCACCTCTGGATGCTTTCAGCTGTTAGGATCGTCCCTAATAAATTGGCACTCGAAGAAGCAAAATTATGTTGCACTTTCAACCGCAGCAGTCGAATACATAGCTACTGGAGCATATTGTTCACAAGTATTATGGATCGCTCAACAATTATGAGATCTTGGCTTTGATTTGAAAGGTATTCCTATTAAATGTGATAATACAAGTGCTATATCTATCACTAAAAATCATGTGCATCATTCTCGAACCAAGCACATCGATGTGAGACATCATTTTAATCGAGATCATGTTGAAAAAGGTGACGTATCCATATCCTTTATCTCTACAGATTTGCAACTTGCTGATATTTTTACTAAAACAATGCCTGGGGTGAGATTTAATTTTATTCGATTAGAACTTGGTATGCTAAATAAGGATGCATTGATTTAGGGGGAGCATAAATGAATAAGAGCTCAAGGCCTCGAAAATTCATTTCAAGACCATGAAGATCTATATCGTATACAAAAGATTATATTGGATCAATTCTTATGGCTATTATTTCTATAAATTCTGGTCTTTAAGATATTTTTTTTAACCCTGTTTTAAAAAAGATTTTACCGTTCAGATTTTTTTTTTAAATATCTTATAGCCAAATTTTTCTTTGGTCAAATCTTTTCATATCTTTTCAAACTGTTAAATCTATTTTAATTTTTTTTCTTTCCCAGTGCATATCCCCTATTTTCTCTATTTGATGTAACCGTACTGATTCCCCCCTTCTGGAACCATCCTGTGGCATTTCGTCTCCCTCCCCCTTCTTTATTACAACGTCTACTGTCACTTCCCTCACACGGCTCAACGTTCCATCTTCTCTGTTTCTCTGTTTTCCACTTTCTCTCCCCTCACTAGAACTTCAATCATCCGCTTTCATGGCTCCAAAGATGGCTATTGGGAATCTTGGATCTTCGGGTAAGGGAAAGCGCCCCGCTACTAAAAGACAAAAGGAAATCGAGGAAGAGGACACTATCAGTGTTCATTCGTGCTCATCTGAAGATGCCCCCTCTCAAACCCAGACGCAGATGCCCATACCCAGTTTGCCGTCGCCCTGGTTCCGGAACTTTGAAATAGCAAGTAAGTCGCTCGACACATTTAGTTCTCGAAAGCTTTGCCTGTGTGATTCTGTCGATCCCTCTTTCCTTGAGTCTCTTCATCTCCCTTGCATCATTCTCCTTAAAGATATTGCCTTGTGGCCAATTCTTAACCCCGGAGATGTTCATTACCCTCGCCTCACCCGTCTCTTCTTTATTAATCTTACTTTCAAGAGAGATCGAGGTAACCTAACCCTAAAAACTACCGTCTGTAACACCAAAATAGAACTCACCCCTAGAGTCATCGCCGACATCTTCAGCCTTCCCAAAGAAATTTCCACTGCTGGACATCCTTCCCATGCTGAGTGCATCTCTAAGGCCAAAGAAAAATTCTTTCTTCCATCTTCATCTTCGAACACCTCTCGCCAAATGACCCATAACATTCTGAACTTGGAAGCAAAAATTATCTTCACCATCCTTGCTAGGTGTGTCATCCCTCGCTCCCACTCCAGGGAACTGGTCACCGATCAGCTCCTCTCTCTTGTCTATCTTGTGTTGTCCGGATATGAAGTCGACGTTCCAAACCTTCTCTTGAACCACATGATCCATTCCATCTCCTCTGCACGCGATATTCCTCTGCCTTACGGCAATCTACTCCCCCACATCTTCAAGTATTTTTGCCTTGACAGCTCCCTTGAGGAAAAGGCAGTTCATTCAGGAAAAGTGGACGCGAACTTGTTCCAAAGGATTGGAATTGTTAAGGTTGCTGAAGACTTTTGGAAGCTGAAGGGAGTCCTGTCTGCCGAGGAAATAGCGCCACTCCTGGACTTCATCTTCAACTGAAATCAGCCCCTTCATCTTCCTTGACTGAGGAGCGTTTGGAGGAACTGGAACTGGGTTTGGATGCGCTGAGAAGAGACGTGATCGACCTTCAATTTGAGATAACAGACAAGCTAGATCAGATGCACGAACTTCTCGCCATGGTGAATGCGAAGATTAACAACATGTTTCATCTGAACGCACTTACCTTCACTTGCGCCGGTAACATTCTCCCACTTGCTAACGACACTGCAGAGTTGTGTAAAGCCAAGGCCTCCAATGTCATATTCAATTGTGAACAATATGTGCGCAACCGAAAGATTCTTCGCCCAGTCGTTCCTGGGTCGTCTTTCATTACTGTTGAAGCATATAATGTGATCAAGCATTATCGCAGAGAGGAGCAGAGAAGGGTTGACGAGATGGTCAAGGATCAAAAGGTCAATCAAGATCACAAGCGCTGGAAGAGGAAGGCTGAGAACAACATGGAAGCAAAGAAGCATGAGAATAATGGAGAAGACACTAGCTATGGGAAGTGGCGAGATGAATGATTTCAAGACCTTATTTTGTTGGGTATTTTCAACTGGTTTGATGGTACTTTGAACTGTTATGACTATGTTTTGAACTTGTTTTTTTAACCTGTTTGTGACTCTCCCTTGTCGAAAGAAAAAGGGGGAGACTTGGTATATAGTTTTGCGGTATGGTTAGTTTTTGCTTGAACTGGGTTTTAGGTTTCAAAATAATGCTATGATGATCCAACATAGTTTGCTGATATATAGTTTTGCTGATATATAGTTTACTTAATATTGGTTTTAGTTATGAAACTCCAATTTGTTTTGTCTTTCATCAAGGGGGAGATTGATAGCTCCCTTGCTTCTCCTTGATGAAATACATATGCTATGGTACTAATGTTACAGGATGTTGAAAGACAAAGGTTTTAGTATTATAGCTGTTTTTTCAACTCTGGGAGATTAATCCTTAAACAAATAAACCACACTTTCATCACGCTTATTTAAAAATGTGATAGCCCCACCACTACAAACAAATCAGTTTATGCTCAACGATCTATAAGACAGTATCCAAAATTATCACAGAACGAATGAAGAAAGTTGTAGGGAAACTTATCCACCCGCTGCAAAGAGTTGTTTCTTCAGATAAGGCAATCCAAGACAGTGTACTTATTCCACATGAGATTAGAGCTGACAATTTGGGTCATCCGGTCGGGTTTGGGTCGATCACATTCAGGTCGGGTCACTGATGAGTCGGGTCAACTTGGTCAAAATTTTTGTGTCGGGCTTGGTCGGGTCGGATCGGGTGGGATTCGGTCAAAATAAAATTTATATTGGTCGGGTTTTGGTCAAAATCGGGTTGGACCCATTCGGGTTTGAAGTCAGAATGAGGTCGGTCTCGTTCGGGTTTCGGGGTCGGTACTCGGGTCGGTCTCATTCAGGTTTCAAATGGAAATGGGTCTACGTTTGTTTCAAACTTTTAATTGTTTGGGTTGAATTTGTTGAATCATGTTCGTTTGAGACTTTCGGGTAATCAATTTTATTAAATTGAATATGTAATTCATGTTATTTATGTATTTCAAAAAGTATTTTTAGTAAAACAAAATATGATTCAATATATAATCTACTCATTGGCTCGTAAGCTGATCATTCTATTCATCATTAATTTCATTGAAATTCAGCAATATATTGTTATTACAATCAAACTTGATTCCCTATCTAAAAGGTAATTCACGTTATTTGTGTGATTGTTATTTGTGTCTTTCAAAAAGTAGTTTTCAAAAGAAATTTCACTATGTATATGATTCAAGTTATAATATCCTCATTGTACTCATCTTTTATTAGTGAGAAATGAGAATTTTGAATTCAAGTCAATTATTCATCATTAAATGAGTAAACAAGTACTGATTTACATCAATCTATATGAATATACTATAAGTTGATGACTTTTGGAGTTTTGAGTAATGTAGTAAATCGACTCCTTTATGAGTTAATCTTAAATACTGATAAAGTAAACAAATTAATGCCTATATGAAAATTACTAAACAAGATTATCTTAATCCTCATATATAAATTCATCTCCGATTATTCGATGAATTAGAATATTCGATGGATTCGAATATTCGATGCATTTAAAGTATTCACTTCATCTCTCATCAAATTTTGGAAAATAAGGTAATATAAAATTACGAATACAACTTATAAAACTATCATATATTCATAATTCATAATTTCATATATTCATATTCTCGTAATCTTGTTTTTTTTAAACCATATTCAATTATTTATGTTTGATTATTAAGTATTTAAATAGATGATATAAAATTCGTTATAGACAAATTATTATCTTTCATTTCTAAATAAAATTATGATTTCATATTTTATTCATTTCAAGTGATTTGATCGATCATTTTATTTTTGGTAATTTTACTTATGTGAGATAATATAAAATTCTAAATACAGGTATTAAAATTAAGTATACAACTTATAAAACTATCATATATTCATATTCCGTAATCTTGTTTTTTTAAATATATTCAATTATTTATGTTAGATTATTAACACTGTGCACTAATGGTTTTAAGTTTTAACTTTGATCAATGGAATTTTTGTTTTGTTTAGAAATAGCATTAACTATCAGTAGCTTGGTAATGGATTACAGTAATTCTTTTTTTTTTGGTTTTGTAGTATAAATGTATAATAGATATATATTCAAGGATATTCGGGTCGGGTTGGAAGTCGGGGTTATTGGAAGTCGGGTCGGGTTAGGAGTCGAGTTAGATTGAGATTCGGGTCGGGTTGGAAGTCGGGTCTGGTCTGGTTTGAGTCGGATTCGGGTTGAGTCGTGTTTGTTTGTATTCGGGTCACTTCGGATTTCGGGTCAACATCGGTCGGTCCTGGTTTCGGGTTCGGGTTATGCATAACGCTAAATTTTCGGGTTCGGTCGGATTTCAGTTCGGGTGAGTCGGTCGGGTTTCTCGGCTCGGGTCAAATCTTGCCAGCTCTACATGAGATATTCCACCTCATTTCGCTCGAGACTAGAGAAGGAAGATGGGTCGCAATCAAACTGGATATGGAAAAAGTTTATGATAGAGTTGAGTGAGACTTTATAATTGCTATATTAGAAAAGTTTGTTTTTTTTTGTAGAAAATTTGTATCATGGATTAATGAATGCATCAAAATGGTATCTTTCTTGGTATCAGTCAACAATGAACCTACAGATTTGTTTAAACCCGAACAAGGTCTTAGGCAAAGAGATCCTCCATCCCCTTTCCTCTTTATTCTCATAGTAGAAATTCTAGTAAGGAAGCTTCAACACGAAAGCAGACCGACAGACAGTCTAATTGGCTTTAATTTTGTTCACGGAGGCACAAAAATCCCCTTCTTGGCTTTCGCTGACGACATTATGATCTTCGCCCAAACGATTCATTCATCTTGTTTAAAAGTTAAGTAAATCATTGATGAATATTGTGCAATATCAGGAAAAAAAGTTAATTTTCATAAATATGCATTTCAAGTCATAAAAAAGGAATCGAATCAATGGAAGTTAGAAATACATAATACCCTTAACATCACTAGCTCAATTGCTCTAAAGAAATATTTGGGCTGCCCCGTTGTCAATGGAACAGTGAACTAAGAAACATGTGAAGAAATAGTTTGCAAAACAAAAGAACGATTAAATAAGTGGAGGGCAAACTCCCTTTCACAGGAAGGAAGATCAATCCTTATAAGAGCAAATTTGTCTACAAAACCAAGCTACCTAATGCAAAGTTTCATGCTTCCGACAAGCATTCACAAAGAATTAGATCAAGTCAATAGACCCATCTTCTGGAATAAGGATCTAACCTATAAACCATTGATTAGCTGAGATAGAATCTGTAAACCTAAAAATAAAGGAGGGTTAGGACTAAGAAAGTCAAAAGACATAAATGAAGCCCTTCAAATGAAACTTCATTGAAAAATTCTAGGAGATCCACAAAGCATCTAGGTAAAGATTGTTAGGGAAAATACCTCAAAAACTACCACTTCCTAGAGTATAAGAAGAAACAAAATGTTTCATGGCAATGGTCGGTCTAAGCCCATGGATCTAAGAGAAGCTTTTCAAAAAGGACTCATTTAGAATGTGGGAAATGAAGAATCTATTAACTTTTGGACCGACAGATGGGCCTTAACCACCCCAGTCATTGAAAAAATAGCACCCCCAATTAACATACAAATTAACGAGAAAGTTAGCGACTACATAAACCACAACAAGAAATCGAAGGAAGAGTATATAAGACAAGTACTCCCTAAAGAAATAACGGAGGAGGTAATTTAGATACACATACCAGACAATGATATCCAAGATAGATTATATTGGTGGCCTAATAGAGATGGATGGTTTACCACAGCTAGTGCTATGAAATTAATCACCAAAATAGAAACCTTCTCAACAGATAAATCTGAATGGATTTGGAGAATCAACACTCACCCCACAATTAAAAACCTCTTATGAAAACTAGGATACGAAGGACAACCAACGAAGGCAAGACTATCACAAAAAGAAGTTGTAGTCCCCCTTGAATGTAGTCTTTGCAACCACCCATGCGAAGACATCTCTTTTTTAAATGTCCCAGATGCATCAAGTTATGAATATGTTTAGAACCAACATTACTCATATTTTGAGGAACTTAGATGAACAGAGTATGAAAATAGAAGATCAGATGGGTGAACTTGATAGTAGACTACGAAAAGAATAAAATGAGAATTTGGCAATGGTTTGGTGGAGCATATGGTAGTTTAGAAAAAAAATATTTTTAACCAACAAGATATGCCAGGACCCCATGATATAAAACGATTCATACAAACAACATCCCAGAATTGGGATAAAAGGAAAAAAACTTCAGGAAGATGAAGACAATTACCCAAATAGACCTGTTGTTGGACAAACAAGAAAAAGAAAAGAAAAAACAAAATGGTGAAAACCTAAAAACGGGTTCATCAAACTAAATTTTGATGATCCGTCCTCGACTCAGGCAAAAGAACCATCGGTTTTATCAGTAGAGATGAATCAGGTGACAGCATCCTTATAGGATATGAAAAGTGTGGAAACCAACCAGTTATAAAAAGGAAGCACTTGCTTTGCTAAAAGGTATTTGTGCAGCGAAAGGGCCAAGAATCGATCAGATTGAAATCGAAGGGAACGATCTAACCATCATAAATTCTCTCAAAGGAATATGGAAAAGCCCTTGGAAGATTGAGATGATCATATCTGACTCTCTAATCCACCTTACATCATTCTAGATAGTTTCTATTTGTCATGTGTTCCGTGAATGCAATTTGGTGGCGGATAAGGTTGCACACCTTAACCACCTTGCAAACGAAGCATTTACCCCGATTCATCCAGATCTTTTCGACCTCATCCATCAGGATGCTCTCGGTTGGCAAATGACTCACCCTTAATTGCTAACTGAAATATTTCCTTGACAAAAAAAAAAGAATTGTGTGATGCTTGAAGCAAAAAAAATATGGAGTAAAAACTCTCTCTTCTCTCTAGAACTCGGTTTCTAAAGAGAGAGTTGACAAACCCTTCTTGCTTAGGATTGCTTGAACAAAGAACCTCCTCTCCTTCTCGAGATCCCCAATCTCGAGTTTGGAGAAATCTCGCTCCTCTCACCCCCTTTCGTTTGTATCTGGTTGTGTACCCAGTAGTCGATCCATCTCTAGTTCTTTCTTTGTGTCCTTGCTCTGGTTTGGAGTTTTGTTTGGCGTCTGCGCTCCTTCCTTCCCAAGTCTCTTCGGTATGGGTGCTCCCTCTGTCCAATTCGAACTGTCCCGGGCCCCTTCTTCTCCGATGTCATTCAATCCCCTCTTCGAGTTCCGTGCTTACTCCTCGCCGTGTTTTGGCGACGTCATCGCGTTCCGAGTTCCACTTTTGGCGTGGGCACATACATCTTCTTCGATATTGCTTCAATTGGGCCTCCGTCTTCGCCGATTTCGTGCCTACTCCTCGCTAGAGCTGGAAATTCGGTCATTCGGGTCGGGTTCGGGTCAGGCTTGCTCGGGTCGAGTCACTGACGAGTCGGGTCAATTCGGGTAAAATTTATAGTCGGGAACTGGTCGGGTCGAGTTCGGGTCGGGTTCGGTCATAATGAATTTTAGATTGGTCGGGTTTCGGGTTAAATAGGGTCATGCCCATTCAGGTTCGAGTCAAAGCGAGTCGGGCTCGCTCGGGTTTCAGGTCAAGAGACGGGTCGGTCTCATTTGAGTTTAGAATCAAAGTGGGTATAGTTTGTTTGAGTTTTCGGTCGAATCATATTCGACCCGTTTGGATAATTAGATTGATTTTGAGTCGGTTGAATACTTAAATATGTAATTTACTTAAAATAAATGATTTTGACTCGGTTGAATACTTGAATATGTAATTTTAAATCGGTTGAATACACTCATTCGGTTGTCGATCGGTTTTTAAAAAAGTCATAATAAAAAATTCGATATTCGACAAGCAACATCGTCCTTTTTTAAACATTTAAACCAATTGATTGGTGCTAAAACTAAATCAAATTAATTGTACATTTAGGATTTCACCTTATTTTAACTAGCAAGTTGCAAGTGAGCTTATTTGTGGTTTGACTATATCTTTAGCTCATTTCATTTTCAATACCTGCTTCATTTTTAGCTTTTGGCCCATTATTTTTTTTTCATTATTATTATTAGTTTTTAACAAATCTAGATATAAATAATTAATTCTATCAAAATATAATAATATAGATATAGATATAAATAAAATAAAATAACAACTACAAAATTATTGATTTGGATATATATAATTCTTTCCACAAAAAAATAATCATGTATCATAATTCATACAAATTATGGAATATGGACAAATAGCATAACCATAATTATGAAATCTAATAAAATTATTATACTTATATTTATAAAAAAAATCCATTTATAAAAATCGAAAACTACTAGAATTAATAGAATTATTAACACTAATAGTCTAATAGAATGATGAAAAAAAAAATTAAAGAGTTAAATTTATGAAAATTAATAGAATTATTAACACTTAGTTATGAAAACTAATAGAATTATTATACTTATACATATAAAAAGAAACACGTTTAAAAAACCGAAATTATAAATAAAACTTATAAATACTTCATCTTCGATGGATTCGAATATTCGATGTATTTAAAGTCTTGAGATTTGAAATTTAAGATTGAGAATTGAGATTTAAGATTGGGACAAATATGGACATTTGAGATTTGAGATTGAGGTTAAGATATATAAAGATTTGAGATCAAGTTAATACTGAGGTTTGAGATTGAGTTCAAGATCGATATTTGATATTGAGATTAAGATCAAGATTGAGATTTGAGATTGAGTTAAAGATTGAGATCGAGATTTGAGATTGTGATTGAGAATTGAGATCATGATTTGAGATTTGAGATCTAGATTTCATATTGAGACCAATATTGAGATTTGAGATCGAGATTGAGATCATGATTTGAGATTAACATTGGGGTTCGAGATTTGAGATTAAGATAAAGGTTAAGATCGAGATTGGGGTTTGAATTTGAGATTAAGATTGGGGTTTGAGATTTAAATTATTTGATTGAATATTCGTTTGTTTATACTTTGGTGTATAATATTATATAAGTATTAACTTATACAAATGCTTACACTTGTTAACATATACAAATATTATATATTATTAACTTATTAAATATTAACTTATACAAATGTTGAAATACATACACGTGGCTGCAGGCTCCACAAATATTATATACTATTAACTTATTAAATATTAACTTATATGGGTTGAGAGTCGAGTCGGGTTGAGAGTCGGGTCGGGTTCAGAGTCGGGTCGGGTTTATCTGTGTTCGGGTCTGTTTCGAGTCGGGTCAGGTTCGGGTCGGGTTCGGTCTCGGGTTCGAGTTATGGATGACTCCAGATTTTCGGGTTTCGGTCAGGTTCGGGTTCGGGTGAGTCGGTCGGGTTTCTCGGGTCGGGTCAGATTTTGCCAGCTCTACTCCTCGCCGTGTTCTAGCGACGTTGTACCTCTAGCTTCCTTGAGCCGAGCTCCTCCAATTTTGTTGTCAATTTGTGTTATCGGTAGTCTATGTTCTCGGTGGCCTTTTGGTCGCCGCTCACCGATGTCTGTGTGTTGAGTTCCTCCCTTCCGACCGCCGGATTGTGTGTGTGTCGTGTTCCTCTCATCTGCCACCCGCTCGCTGCTGGGTTGGGCTTCGTTCTGTTGGCGACCTGTCGTTATCCCTTGGCATGTAAGCTTCAATCAGTGGTGTTTGCACGCCAAGCCTTAATCGGGCTTTTGTTGAGCTGGCCTCTTGTCACCACGAGTGTTGTAAAATCATGGCGTACAAGTTGCTTCTTTAGCCTTGCACGACAAGCATTAACTTTCCAATAAATAAATAAATAAATTATTTAAAAAAAAAGGGAATAGACCGAACTCAGTTTATATTTATATTTTTTTATATAAATAGTAATCTCACCCGTAGATCTTAAATAAATCCCAAAATGGCTTGAATAAACAAATCCACAAATCCCGCTTGTTAGAGCTTTGTTTGAATCCTGTTAGGGCTGGACCAGTTCGTTTCAACCGGTCCTTTGTGGTATGGTTTGCTCGGACAATGTACAACATTGCTTTGGTGCTTCTAGGCGTTATTCTTCTTCGTTGGGGTTCTGGCAGTGGAAGCCGAGATTTGCTGGAATCGATGTTGTGTGTACGGGGCGACTTCGTGATTGGAAGGAGCTTTCTGGATGTTCATCTTCATTGTCCACAAGGATTCCTGATGTATCGCTGGTCAGCGGTCCTAGTGGTTTGATGATGTTTGACTTTGTCCGTAGTCTATATCTCCAACGTCCTAGATTAAGTTTTGCCTAGGATGTGTCTTCGCTTATTTGTACTGCACCATTTTTGTTTTATGTTGTATGTTTTGACGGTTTTTTATCTGCCGATTTGTCAGTCATTAAAATTTAGGTATATTTGATCTCGAATTCTTAATTAAAAAAAATTATGGAGTAAACAAGAATCGTACTATTCAAATTAAAAAGAGAAAAAGAAAACGAAAAAAAATTATGGAGTAAACATGAATCGTACTATGCAAATTAAAAAAAAAAAGAAAAAGAAAACGAAGTACTTCAATATATTCCATTATCCAATTTTTGCATCACCTTAAAAAAGAAATGTGACATTTGGGCAACGAAATACTTTAGTCAGCAAAAAATATCTCACAATTCGGACAGGTGCGATCCATTACCAATTTACCATCAACATCCAACTAGAACTAGAAGCCTTCCCTATGCTTCCAGATGTTACCCGAACCTCCTCCTTCTTCTTCTTCTTCCTCCACCGTTTTCACCCCTTTCTTCCATCCCCAAATCCCCCAAACCCTAACCCTAACCCCTCTTTCAGACTGAATTGAACGGTGAATCGATTACCCTCGGCAGCCATGTTTGGAGTCCTCTTCCCCGACCGGAGCTTCCCTATGGACCTCTCCGCCTTCTCCCAGATCGACACCACCCACTGGATCCTCGACATGAACTCCTTCGTCGGCGACTCCTACTCCTCCGTCAAGGAGCTCTGCATCTTCCTCCTCAACTCCCTCTCCCTCCCCGCCGGCAAGGCCCTCGCCGTCTACATCCAGTCCCCTGGCTCCCCCTTCCTCTACTGCGGAGCCGTCACCGTCGCCCGCCCCTCCGCCGTCCTCTCCCTTCCCTGGCCCGACCCCGGCACCGACTCCAGCTCCCCGCCGCAGCTCACCGCCCCTGGGGCCGCCCCGCTTTCCGCGAAAATCGGTGTCTCCGTCGAGGATCTGGCGTCCCTGCCATCTCTTGACGCCGCCGGGGATCGGAGGATCGAGCGCATGGCGCTCAAGGTCGGGGAGAATCTGTTCAATTTTATGCAGTCTTTCTGCGGCGTCGATGGAAGCCGGTTGATTGTTCCGATGGATATTTTGGATCGGTGGTTTAAGAAGTTCCAGGACAAGGCGAAGAGGGATCCCGATTATCTCAAGGGATTCACTTTGTAATTTTGATTGTAATTTGCTGAACTGATTGATTCAGCTTCAGCTCCCGCTGTTTTTATCCATTTCTCTGTGTAGATTTCAGAGACTCGACAGACATCAAGCTGTTATGAAATTTTGATTTCTAATGGAGTACAACTTTGTTCCATCAATGTCAGCTTCATATTGTTGGCTTCGTTTGATGAAATTCTTAATCTGTCATAAAAGTTGTGTTGATTTCAGTCTATAAGAAGTAAGAACACATTCAACAGCACCTTCACAAAGCAAGAGATCCACTGCATTCAGTTCAGCTTCTTGCAGAGCTCGGTGACCTTGTGTTCCTCGTCTTCAAGAACAACATACTAGGCACACAGCAGAAAATATGTACAATGTTTGAAAATGGAGTTAAAAGTGATGAATCTGAATCAAATACTGCCTGCAAATTCGGAATACTTAAGTCCTTCCCATCATTGTCAATTGCAAGGTTACAAGTTACAAGTCTGTTAGGAAATGCAGGATGAATCCAGCTATCTAAATCAGTATAGGATTTCACTTCCAAAAAGTTTATTAGAGGCCTTTCATGACTGTGATACAGCAACCAGCACTTGCTCCTACCTGTGATCCGTGAGTGATTGATGTCAGCGACTAAATTTCACACGCGGGTGCACGAGCACAGACAGTATACAATTCAGAAACTTTGCTTCTATAAAACTTTATATTAAGCTGATCCTACTATCTATCAGCAATGGCGGCCTGGATATGTGAATTGGGATGATTTTGTGATCTGAATGAGAAGACACATTTTGGCGCAAATAGCTAGAATCAAGTGTTGTTTCATCAATCCAGGGTCACACAGAGTTCACTTGATTCTCAATCTTCGTTTTTTTTAATAAAAAAAATGGACAATTGATTCTCTTAGACGAGGATTTTCAATTTTCCACCCAAGTTTTATGCTTTTTTTTTACAGTGGGCAAACATTAGGGCGTCTCTTAAGACAGAGAACACCCTTGATCATCCCTTCGGATGATGTTACAAAGATCTCTAATCATAGGGAGGTTATTGAGATTACAAACAATATTAGTCCTAGCAATATAGTCTGCCGCCGAATTTGCCTCTCGAAATATATGCCTGAACGTGATGGTGGTGTAGCGATTCTGTAGTCTTCTTATTCGTTCAATGATTCTCTGAATTTCCCATGGCACTTCGTTATCTTCATTAATCGCCTTGATCACAGCAAGATTGTCTCCTTCAATCATGAAATTCTGCCGGCCTCTTCTGTAAGCTAGCTCTATCCCCATACACACAGTAAGGGATTCAGTTTGTAGTACTGATCCCTTAGGAATGTTTTCTTGGAAGATTTCAATTACTTCTCCCGTCCATTTCCTAGCAATCCCTCCAACTTTACATACCCCGTCATTGGTGACTGATCCGTCTACATTTATTTTGCAGGTGCCCATTGGGGGTTTGGTCCATCTTATGTGTTTATCTCTTCGTTTTTTGCCTACCACTTTTTTTGATTGTATGCATGCCTCATCCCATTCTGCCTTGCTAAGTAGTATTTTCCTCATTATTGTCTCCTTATCTTCCATTTTGGCTTTCTTAAAAATAATATTGTTTCTTAGTTCCCAAATTGCATGCCAAATAGTGCAAAGATCTTCAAAGTGAATGTTATTTCTTCTGATCTGGTTTATGTCCTCGGAGAGGGAGACCGACGCTCCCAGCCCTATGAACGATTTACCAGTTGAAAGTTCATACTTACTAATAATTGATTTTGAGATTGGGCAATTTAGGAGGAGATGAGCATCATCTTCGTCCTCCATGTTGCAAAGACAACATTGGGCGGGAACTCTATTGTAGTATCTATTGAGCCTTTCTTTTGTCGCTAGGGCGTCCGTGCTAATTTTCCAGATAAAATTTTGAGTTCTAGGTGGAAGTCGAAGTTTCCATATCCATTCGTATTCTAAGTTTGGTCGATTACTCTTTCGCATGAGTTCATACGCTGATTTTGTAGTGAATATTCCATTCCTATTGAGTTTCCAAATCAGCTCGTCTGGTGTGTTATCACTAGGGATATAAATATTCATGATTGTTTGTACCAGATGCAGGGGAAAGATTTGGTCAAGTAATTGTTTATTCCACATTTTATTTGAGTCCATTAAGTCAGAGACTCTCATGTCTGGATTAAAGTGTTTTTGATAGTCATGAAGTTTAACATCGTTAACCCATGGATCGTTCCAAACATTCACTTTGTCTCCATTACCAATGAGCCATAGGAGGCCTTGTTGAAATTTATTTCTTAATTGAAGTAGTCGGCCAAATTGCCAAGAAGTGTTGTGTATATTTAAATCCATTATATTGTTTTGTTGTAAGTACTTTTCCATAATTACCTTTACCCAGATATTCTCCGGCTCTTTATAGAGATTCCAAAGTAGTTTCATTTGGAGGGTAATGTTTCTTTCTTCAGCCATTCTTATGCCCATACCCCATCCTCCTTGGGGGCACATATTTTTTCCCAGCTAATGAGTGGACTATATCTATTAGATCTTTTCTTATTCCAGAAAAAAATTTATTTATTTGGTCGATTTGATTGAGCACTCCCTTGGGAAGAAGAAAGCTCTGCATCATATAAATTGTTTTAGAGCTCAGGTTAGCTCGAATTAGCGTTGCTCTTCCTGCTTGCGATAGGGTGGAAGCTTTCCATTTAGATAGTTGTTTGTTAAGACTCTGAAGAGCCTCCTCGAATACACTATTTTTAATTCTACCACTAATAATGGGAATTCCTAGGTATTTTTCCATCCCATGGGCTAATGGGATGTTCATCTGTTGTGCAAGTGATAAGGCCAAGTTCCGATTAACATTTTTTGATAGTTAAATCGAGCTTTTATTATAGTTAATAGTAAGCCCTGATAGGTTTGAAAAGTTGTTTATTAAGTTTTTTATAGTATCGATGCTCATATGTGACGCCTTTGCAAAGATCAAAGTGTCATCCGCAAAGGTTAACAGATGAATGGGCATACTGTTTGGAGTGATTTTTATCCCAACCAAGGCATCCTCAAGTGATGCTTCCGCAATAAGTTCTCTTGCAAAGCTTTCCATTACTATAACAAAAATGTACGGGGCCAGAGGGTCGCCTTGTCTAATACCTCTTTCAGGTTTGAAAACCTTGCCCGGGCTGTTGTTTACTAAAACCGAAAAGGAGGTAGAGGTTAGGCATTTCATTACCCAATTAATCCATTGCGAGTGAAAGCCAAATTTAGCAAGAGCTGCTTCTATGAATTCCCACTTAATCTTATCATATGCCTTTTCCATATCCAATTTTAGAGCCATCCATCCTTTTCGCCCTTTTTGTTTATGGAATGTGTGGAAAACTTCATGTGCTATTAGTGTGTTATCTTGAATTGCCCTTCCTTCAACAAACGCCCCTTAGAATGGGTTAATGATGTGAGGCAGTATCGGCTTTAATCTGTTGGCTAGGATTTTGGCGATGATTTTATAAATTGTGTTACACAAGCTAATGGGTCTAAAGTCGTGAATGGTAGTCGGGTTATCTATCTTTGGGATTAGCGCTAGAAAAATTCTAGAGGGTAACCGTCAGGACCAGGGGATTTCCCTTCCTCCATCATGAATACTGTGTCTTTGATTTCTCTATTGGTTGGTTGAGCAATTAACTTGCCATTTTGGCTTTGGGTAATTTCTGCTTTTATATAAGTTAGGTCCTTGGGATCTACATTGTCTTGTCTAGTATCTTTGAATCTATCAGCCATTTCTATTGTAATTTGATCCCTTATCAGGTTCTCTTCTGTTATGAAGGTACCCTCTTTTGAAACAAAGTTTGATATATGAGATCCATAGTTCTTAATTTTGACCAAAGTTTGGTAATATTTAGTGTTCCTCTTTGTTTGTTGTAGGTGTTTGATTCTGGCCCTCTATTTCCAAAATTTTTGGTTGAAGGCAAGTATTTGTATCCTCTTGTTTTCCAGTCTTTTTAGTCTATCTGTATCCATACTAGAGAGCGCTCCCCAAGGCAGGGATTTTCGGAGTTCAGCTATCTGCTCGTCAACTTTACAAAGTTGGGTATGGGCATTATTTATATTTGTTTTGCACCATTCCTTGGTGTTTTTCTTAAGGAGTTTTTGTTTTTGCATTAGTTTGTACCCAAACGAACCACTCATCACGTTTTCCCAAACTTGACGCACTTTCTTCTCGTACTCTGGATTAGTGGTCCAGGCCATCTCAAATCTAAACGGTGATCCCCTATCATTAAATGGGGTTCCAATTTCTGTTGTGATTAAACAGTGGTCCGAAGATGAAAAAGGGTGGTGATGAACTGTTATATATTTAAATTTATTTAGAATATCTGGATGAATCAGGCCTCTATCTAGTCTTTCGTATGTATTAGTACTATTGTTAGCATTTTTCCTCCAAGTAAAGGGGGAGCCTACAAAGGGGATGGTTTGCAAGTTGAGCTCTTCTTTGACCTCTCTAAGACGTCTAAATCTACTTATCAATGGGGTACAACCACCAACCTTTTCGTTATCGTTTTCAATATCATTCAAGTCTCCTAATATCAATATAGGTAAGTTGTGATTGTTAACCTTAGAGTATACTTTGTTCCAAAAGATTATTTTTTCATTTTCGTTATTTGGGGCATAAACAAAGATAATAGCAAATTTAAGCTGATCGATAACAATCTCAATCATCACTAAACGGTCATCTTGTTCCAAAATTGAACTGTCACTTATCAACCTGTTGTTGTGAATAAGGATCCAGATTCCGCCTTTGAGACCGTTTGAAGGGATACATATGCATTTCTGGAATCCCGCTTTCATCAATTAGAATTCCATTGGAGAATTTGTTGATTTGGTTTCAGTCAAGGCTAGAATATCAAGCTTGTTTTTCATTCTTTTATGGCTGATTTCTTGCCACAACAATGGCCTCTTCGAACCTCTTATATTCCAGTAACCGATTTTAATCATTGGAGCTTGATGTTCTGCTCAATGAGCCGTTATTATTCTTGTCTTCCTGTCTTTGTTTTATATGCCAATTACAGATAGGACTCCCACTTCTTCCTTTTTTTGTTTGCTGCCTATTTAAAAAAAAAAAGCACATCGCTCATTAGATGTTCCGTACGTATGTTTTGTACATATATTATATGAAGGAATTTTATTGTCAAAGTTTTACAATACATCACTAAAACTATTACTTCATGTATGATAAAGACACTGCTAGAGGAAAGAAATTTATACATTTTTGGTACATGGTGGACTGATCGAATTGAATTAAATTATCATAGAAATCTTTTCAAAACTTCGAGCTGGTCAGAAATCAAAACTAGCCTTCGTCATGTGGGGTGTTTGGTCAATGAGGAACAAAATCCTCTTTGAAAATTATGATATAAGGAATATGGAAGAATGGGTAAAGCATATAAAACAATATAGGATAAACCGGAAGAAAGCACAAGTTGAGGAAACAAAAGAGGACAACGTTACAATACGACTAAAACACCATCAAAACAAACCCAGACACAAGAAAAAAAGTAAGATGGGAAAAACTTAAGGATGGCTTCCTGAAACTTAATTTTGACGGAGCCAAGATAGCCTCTAGACATGCTGTGCCGGCGCTGCTGAGGAAGTACCAATTATTCCCTAGCAGCCGAGGATCTTGTGCGACCAAATTACTCCCCCAAATGATGGAGCTCTCATAGAATTGTGCGGCTCCATTATTCCCCAGATGATGAAGATGTCGTATAAAGGTCCAAATGGTCGAGGACTTGTCGTAGATGCCGTCGACGGTTTCCATTAGCCATCATGTTGTACCAAAGAACGCCAGCCTAGGAACAACTTGTTGGGTTTCCTCCTTAATCACTATAAAGCTCAAGAGTTTATGGGTCAAAAGATCATTGCCCCAATTAGTTGTTGTTTGGCATAGATCAAGACCAAGAATCTTGGAGAGGTTTCTAGTTACAAATAAGCCCTTTAATTAGTCTAGAAAATTCTAGGGAGGAGAAGTCTAGAATTATCAAGTGCAATCTCTCCACATTAGGTAGGTGGTGGAGGCTATAAATAGCCTATGAGAGTCTTGGTTAGGATCATCCAATCCAAGCAAAAGCAACCAAGTGTAAGTGAGAGCAAGTGAGTGATACTACTAAGAGTTAGTGTGAGTGAGCCACAAAATATACAGTGAGAGTTATATTCTTGTAAAGTGTTTTTCACTATATAATATTAATACAAGTTTTACTTTTATATAAAAGTAAGTCTTTCCCATCTTAATCACACGAAGCGGGAAAATCCGATTTTTCCCAACAGTTGTATCAAAGCCAGGTTGTTTTTCAGAAGGTGTTAGCTCATGCAGATCAAGATGAAATCTGGCATCACTTACGATGGGGACATGTTCAAGCTCACGACCGACAACTACTCTTATTGGAAGCCAATAATGGAGGATCACCTATATTGCAAGGACCTGTACGAACCCGTCTTCAAAAAGGACAAGTTGCAAGAAAAGAGTGATAAGGAGTGGGATCTCTTTAATCGGAAGGCGATCACCGTGATACGTAAGTATATTGATAAAACTCTCTTTGAGCATCTTTCTAATTACACAAATGCTTTTGAATTATGGATAAAGCTTGAGTCCATATAATTCAAAATATGGAATATAAGGATAGCCAAAGCATGATTGAGCACTTGAATAATTTCAAGGGGCTTATCAATCAGCTAAGTAAGGTTTACATGATGCTCGAGGATGAGATACAAGCCATCCTACTCCTCACCTCTCTGCTAGAGAGTTGGGATACTCTTGTAGTTTCTCTTAGTAATTCAACACCTGACGAGAAGCTCACCATGGATATCGTTTATGATAGTTGTCTCAATGAAGAAGCTAGGAGGAAGGAGAGAGGAATAAACAATCATTCTAAGGCCAATGTTCTTGACAACCGGACCAGTAATGATGTTCGTGGATGAAACCAAAGCCAAGACCGAGATCAATATTGAGGGTGGTCCAAGTCATGCACTAGTGTCACGTGCTACTACTGTGGCAAACCAAGCCACTAGAGGCAAGAATGTCGCATCCTCAAGAAAGATCAGAAGGCCAGAAACGTGAAGCCAAAGCAAATCAATCCTCTGAGGAAGCGAGAAAACAGGAGTACTACCGCCATGGCTGATGAAGGTGAGGATTCATATCTCGTTGAAGGAGGTAATATTCTATACATTGAATGTACTGATATCTTCTGGATTGTCCATTTTGGGGCCTCCTTTCATGTTACTCTACACAAAATCTTCTTCTCATCCTACCAAAGTAAAGACTTCGGTACCGTTCTGATGGGATACCATAGATGGAGCAAGATCGTGGGGAGAGGAGATATTATCCTCACATTCAACATAGGATGCAAGCTCATCCTACAAGATGTGAGGCATGTTCTTGATATGAGACATAACCTCATATCAATTGTAAAGCTAGAAGATGATGGTTACGTTAGTCAAAATGGTGGGGGCAAATGGAAGCTGACTAAAGGAAACCTAACCGTGGCTCGAGGAAGAAAAGAAGGTACATTATATTGGACAGAAGAAAAGGTCTGCAAGGGAGAGGTGAACGTTTTCAGCACTGACATTGAGATCCGGCACGGAGATTTGGACATATGAGCGAGAAGGGAATTCAAATCCTCGCTCGAAGGCAGCTCCTCCTCAATTTGAAAGGTACTTCCCTAGACCCATGCTCTGATTGTTTAGCTAGCACGCAACATAGAGTTGCTTTCCAGAGATCATTTCCACTCACAAGGAGGCAGCATGTCCTAGACCTTGTACAAACGAACATGTGTTTAATGACCGAAAAATCCAATGGAGGTGCATTGTATTTTGCGACCTTCATTGATGATCATTCAAGGAAGTTTTGGGTGCATTTGTTGAAATCAAAAGATCAAGTCCTCGAAGAACACAAGGAGTTCCATCCCAAAGTGGAACGAGAGACTGGTCGGAATCTTAAGTGCATCCGATCAAACAATGGTGGTGAGTACCGAGGACCCTTTGAGGCATAATGTAGCTCTTTTGGGATCAGGCTTGAGAAGACACAACCTAAGATGCCACAACTGAATGGGGTTGTTGAGAGGATGAGCCGGACTCTCACAAAGAGAGTCCAATGCATACTCTCTCATGTTAAACTACCTAAGTCATTCTAGGGAGAAACCTTGATGATCGTCATCAACATCATCATCCTCACACCTTCTGTCCCTCTAGAGGTCTGGTCAGGGAAAAAGGTCTCTTACAACCACTTGAAGGTGTTTGGGCGCAGAGCGTTCGTTCACATTCCTAGGGATGAGCAAGCCAAGCTTGATGCTAAGACAAAGGAGTGCATCTATCTTGGTTCACCCAGAGATGAGTTCGGCTATCGACTTTGGGATCCAGCCACTAGCAAGGTTATTAGAAGTTGAGGTGTTATGTTCTTTGAATATTAGACGATTAAAGACACCCAAAAATCAATAAAACCAATGCCAAGACAAAGGAGAGAAGAACAAAGCCCCTTAAATGCACAACAGGATGAATTAGGCAAAGCCTCAATCAAGAGCAATGATGAAGCTGGTGATGAGGACCATTCTCAAGAGCAAAATGATCAAGAAGATGCAACAATTGAGCTAGAAGCTGAATACAGCACTCCACTAGAGCTTAAGCTAAGGTGGTTCTCCAAAGACAAGCGACCTTACAACTGATAGACCTTATATAAGTATGTGAAACTCACGGAAGTGGGGGGATCCTAAAAGCTATAAGGAGGTTATGGACGATAGCTATAAGGATGAGTAGCTAAGAGCCACGCAGAAGGAGATGCAATCCTTGCATGAGAATCACACCAACGAGCTGGTGGATCTACCGAAAGGGAGACGAGCCTTAAAGAACTAATAAGGTGTATCGCCTGAAACCCGAGGACAGTAACTTGAAGCCTCGATACAAGGCTCGATTAGTCATAAAAGGGTTCAACCAAAAGAAGAGCGTCGACTTTGAAGAAATATTCTCGCTGGTCATGAAGATGTCCTCTATCCGAGTTGTTCTGGGCTTGGCAGCAAGTCTAGACTTGGAGATCTAACAACTCAACGTGAAGACAACATTCCTCCATCTTGACCTTGAAGAGGAGATATACATGGAGCAACCTGAAGGATTCAAAGTTCCAAGGAAGGAGAATCTGGTGTGTAGACTCACGAAGAGTCTCTATGGCCTAAAGCAAGTACTAAGACAGTGGTATAAGAAGTTTGAATCTTTCATGGCTGATCACAACTTCAAGAAAACCATGAGTGACCACTGTGTCTTCATGAAGAGGTATGCAAGTGGTGACTTTCTCATACTTTTGCTCTATGTTGATGATATGTTGATAGTAGAGCATGACCGCAACAAAATAGCTGCTCTAAAGAAAGACTTGAGCAAATGCTTTACCATAAAAGACTTGGGATCGGTAAGGTAAATCCTTGGGATGACAATCACTCATGATAGAACGAGGAAGTTACTATGTATATCCCAAGAGAGATACATCAACAAAGTGCTTGAGAGACTCAACATGCACAAAGCCAAGCCGGTCAGCATGCCACTTGTTGGACACTTCAAGCTAAGTTTGAAGCAAAGTCCAACAAGTGAGAATGAGAAACAAGAGATGAAAAGTGCCTCATATTCATCGGCAGTAGGTAGTCTCATGTATGCAATGATCTGTATAGCCTATGTTGTCGGGGTCGTAAGCCGCTTCTTGGCAAATCTAGGGAGGGAACACTGGGCTGCAGTGAAATGGATCCTCCGGTATCTACAGGGTACTTCCAAAAGGTGTCTTTGCTTCGGAAATAGAAAGCTTGTGTTCGAAGGATACATGGATGCAGATTGGGTCGGTGACAATAATTCCAGGAAATCAATGTCAGGATATCTAACTACCTTTGTAGGGGGGCTGTTTCCTGGCAATCAAAGTTACAAAAGAATGTTTCCTTTTCCGCCACCAAAGCAGAATACATCACACCTATAGAGGTCTGCAAGGAGATGTTATGGATGAAGATCTTCTTACTTGAGCTAGGAGTAGAGCAAGACAAATATGTCTTGTAGTGTGACAATCAAAGCGCTATTCACCTAGCGAAGAACCCGACCTATCACTCTCACTCGAAGCACATCGATATTTGATACCATTGTATCTGAGACATCCTTGAAGGGAAGCTTCTACAACTTGACAAGTTGCATATGGAGAAGAACTGGTCCGACATGATGACCAAGGTAATCCCAACAAAGAAGTTTAAAAACCGTTTTCAAGGATCCGATATCGTAACACACCTATGATTAAGTCGGAAAGGACGAGATTTATTGAGTTCTCTCCTTAATCACTATAAAGCCCAAGAGTTTATGGGTTAAAAGATCATTGTCCTAGTTAGTTGTTACTAGGCATACACCAAGACCAAGAATCTTAGAGAGGTTTCTAGACTATTTTTACAAATAAGCCCTTTAATTAGTCTAGAAAATTCTAGGGAGGAGAAGTCTAGAATTATCAAGTGAAATATCTCCACTTTAGGTCAGTGGTGGAGGCTATAAATAGCCTATGGGAGTCTTGGTTTGGATTATCCAATACAAGAAAAAGCAACCAAGTATAAATGAGAACAAGTGAATGATCCTAGTAAGAGTTAGTGTGAGTTAGCCACAAAACATATAGTGAGAGGTATATCATTGTAAAGTGTTTTTCACTATATAATAAAAGTTCTACTTTTATACAAAAGTGAATTTTTCGCACCAGGCTACTTACCTGTCCCTTGCCCAGATGTTCGCCTTTCTAAGTCAAGTAATGGTGACTCGCCAAAGACTGGAGCCTCGTAACATGTTGACGAAGACTTTCGAACGGTCAATAGAGGGGATGACTTTGCCTCCCACGCCTGCTACCTACTATACTGGACCTTCGACTGGGAATTCTGGATCGAAGAAGAGGCAGATCCAAATATAGTGCGAAAAAACCTAAATCGATATGAATGGAAGATGCCTCAACTGGTCGTACGGATTGATTAGGCGCCCATATTCAACTTTTACACATTAGACCGGGAAGCTGGAGCAAGAACTAGCATGAAAGTCGATCTATTATGACTAGCTCGGTTGTTCATATTTCATTTTCTTCTTAGAGAGTATTCACTAAGTTACTTACGGGATCTCAAATCCGACAGACTAAGTGACGGAGATGCATGGGAAAAAAGTCATCCACCTAGGACAGAATGGACCCTGCTACGACTCCTTCGAAGACTGTTGAAAGACACGAAAGCAGATTCCGGGAGAAAGAAAAAGATTCATCGGGGGTCAAGAAAAATCCTTGCCCCTTAGACAGCCAAAAAGTGAGAACTTTCAAATTCTGAGAAAGCCTGGAATTCAAAAAAATAGACAATCTTGAGCCAACTCCTGCTTTCCAAAAGCGACAACAAAAGAAAGGATAGGTGTTTTTGTTCCCTTTGTTCTAATAGAGGTTGACAAAAAAGAATGGCTCCAACCCGTTCCCCTGATCTTGTAAACCAGAAAAAAGATGGAACAGAGGTAGGCTCCTATATGCCCTCGCCGCGGTGTAATAGAGAGGCGCTGATAGACAGAGAAAGAAAGTTAAGTAGGCTCATAAAGGTCCATTTACAAGACAGGGACATAAGGGCCTATATGAGATCCTAACAACGTCATGGCATGTTCAATTAGCTCTTAACGTACCAAAGCGGCCTTTCATTCCCTTATTTCATCGTGGCAAACCCTCCCCACAAGCACCCCCCCTGGCTCAAGGGGGCCCAGAAAAGGCCTTTCATTTTCCCCCCTTCGACAAAGATTATGAATCCATGACATTACATTTATGGAACTGTTCTTTACTCCCACTAAAAAAGAGAGACTTTTCAAAAATCACCGGTTGGTCCGAAAAGACATGGGAGTTTTGGGGCGTAAAAGTGCTTCTCTTACGATATTTATCATTTTTTTGAACAGATCGCTCCTAAAGGTTTAGGTTCCATAGTCTTTTAATTGAAATCAGGCTAATAGGTATGATTCTTAAACAACAGTCTTGGGTTGAAAAAGGTTATGGGTTAGGGTTGACTTCAGCTCCGCTCCTAAGAGCTGTGGATACTGAGCAAGGACATCCAAGCGCCAAAGGTTCCATTTCTGATTCCTCTTCACCAAAGATGTCGAATCATCCGTTGACTGGAAAATCAAACGGAACAAGTTGATATAATCGCCCCCATGCCGCCACACAGGGGGACATGGGGCTATATTTGTAGTTTCTTCTGGATGGTACCCCTCCTCGTGAAAGGGGCTACAGCCTTGAAGCTAGCAAAGTTGTTCCATCTACCACAAGGAAGGCACTGACTTGAGTGGGCTTTCCTTTTGTCAGATCCACCGAAATGAGCCCTTTTTGTTTGAGACATGTCACCATCATAAGGTAACTGAGACTTCAGAAAGGATCAAATCTTGTTATTCCACCTTTCGCTGCTAGCTTGAGTCAATTATTGGTTGACCTTCCCTTGAACCGGTCATGGAGCTCTCAACTAAGTTGTTTAGGGTCTTGAATTCCATCTCTAGTTAGGGCTTTCAGTTCGAAGGTTATAAAATATGGTGCGGGGGCTTAACTTGAGGTTCAAACAAAATTCATTTCCTTTTCTACCTATTATGTCTTCATGAGACAACCATCTTCTTGTTTATACCTCATTGTGGCCACAATCACGGAGAAGACTAAACTAAAGATAGGCTACCTTTCTTGCTTGTTAGCACTTTTGATTGCAGCTAGTGCGCCCCATTTCTTTCTTAAAGTCAAGTTTCTCACTTGTTCGTCAAGCGACAAACGCTTGCCTATTTTAGGATATATGAAGAAGTTTGGAACCCTATACAAACAAGGGGCTTTTCTTCCCCTCTCTCTTTCCATAGGATATAAAGAAAAAGAAAAGATATAGTGATCGCTGCCTCTGGCCCCCTTGTTTCTTTCTACTTGACGTTAATTACGTCACTTCGTGTCGCGGTTTTTTTACATTAAATAAGGTAGCTTGCTTACTTAGGGCTTGCACTAAGCTTTCTTCTCCTATGAGATTTCTAGTTGGATGAAGCTCCTAAATGGAAGTGACTCGACCAACATCAAGGTTTGTTTTCCATGCCATAGGGATCTTCTCATTCCAATTTCGGGAACCAATTATGCATAAACCATGTCAAAACAAGACCGATCAATATTCGAACTGAACGGATTCAAACTTCTCCTAGTTTCCTCATTCTCTGTTCGAGATAGAATAAGCGTGAATAAGTGTTATGGAAGAATCTTTAAGAGCGAAGGGTGGTCGTAGATCAGGTGAGCCGCAAGTTACCCATCTTAATCACACGAAGCAGGAAAACTCGATTTTTCCAACACAACTTTGATAGGCCCAAAGGGGAAATTCAGGAAGCTTCTGTAGAAAATTGATGATAATTAAGGATTATTATTGATTACATATTGCATTTGAATTTTCTATATTGAACAACAAAGCTGATAACTTTGTTGTTTTATTTTGTTCACTTTGTTTTTAGGTGTGTATACTGTCTCTATAGATGTGGAATTGGGGAAGGTGATAGTGAATGGTAAGGTTGATGGCACTCAAGTGTGCCGCGATTAACTGCATAGAGGTATAGAACGATCTTATAGGTAATTGATGAAGTTTTGTAGTTGGTGTAAGTAGGAAAATGTTTGAATGAGATATGTGAGAGATGCATTATGGTTCATGTGTGAGAGTATTTTCGGGTTAATTCATAATTATTTTATAAAGTAAAAATGATTAGTGTGTAATTAAATTTGTAATATTTATTTTGCTTATAGACAAATTAAATGCATATTGTCAATAAACTTTATGCTTTAATTATTATGGTTCTTTTATAAGCATTCATCACATCACATCAAACAATCTCGATAAGGATATTACTTATCAAGGATCTAAAAAGGCATTCTGTCATTTTTGCCAATTAGGGTATTGGATATCATTAAGTGGTCATTTAGTAGGGTTTGACATTATCTTAATTATTTTCTTGTTAAAAAAATTAAGTTATTGGATATAAGAAGCTTGATTCAAACTGTTTGAACATATTGAATATGTTCAATTCCATAATCCATTTTTTTTCCTTATGATGGCCCCTAATGTTTTGCGAATCGTTACTTCTTTCATTCTTTGCTATGGGCCCGGTTTCCAATTTTCGGTTCATCTAATATTTCGCAAGAGGTCGTGATCGAAGGTGCACGAGAATTAAGCATTGGCTTATGTTTCTTTCTATTTGTCGAATTGATCAACATTCACACATTTCACATCTTTAACATATAAATCTCTCTTCATTTTTTTCCTTTTGACATCACATACTGTGTAGCTCAACCTGTTGCAATATATGTCTGGCTCGATTTTCATCTCCTTCCATAGCCATCCTTTTGTTTCCATCGATCCAACGTTATGAACTTTCTCACAGTTCTAGCAGAACGTAGTAGAGCAAGTCGATTGGCAATGCAACTATCAACCCGAATATCACCCTACAAATTTTCAATTCCATAAAAAAGGCTAAATGGATCAACACATTCACCCCAAAGTTTTGCTGAATCATATCACTTGTATTTCAAGTTAGTTAACTCACCCCGTGCTTAGAATCGTCGGATGCAAATCGTACTCTTTCGCGAATACGAAAGGCACGATCCCTTGTGGAAGTGCAGCCTGTCATATGTAACAATAGAAATGAAACGTTGCAATATTTTGCAATTCAAAACATTGCAATTTACATTTGTTCGGGAAAAATGGTTACGATTAAAATACCTGAACGACGGCAATTTTGAAGAGGTGCCCCCTTAAACCAACAGCTACGGAGGCCACCGCCATGACTATTGGTCCAAAGACGAATCTCACCCCAAACGATAAGAAAGCCATCCAATTTCCACAAGCTATTAATTTTGGTTGAAGTGCCATGAATAATCCTGTTTAATTCATTACAATATTAATTTTCACCAAAAAAAATAAAAAACTATGATTGATAATGTTCGAATCACCTCACATTATCACTTATAATGCATACTCCATAATATTAGTAGTAGAATTATACATTATAAATTATAATGTATCCCGATTCAAATAAACTACTCATAATAAATTTTGATCTATTTATACTTATTTTGCTTCAAATTATAATATATGGTGACCCTATTAAGACTTGTATAATATATTACAAGATTCAATATAAAGATATAAACTTGAACTACCCTTATTCTTCGTATATGAAATTTACCCAATTCGATAATGATTTTATCCAACCCCAACTCGACTCAAACTTGATGAAATCAACTAGGGTGGTCCAAGGTCTGGTCCCGAATTAGAAACCAGCACTTTGGACCAATTAAAAATCGAGGGTTTATTATTTAGAAGGTGAAATAACTCAATTTATAAGGTGAAATGACCCGGTTCACTTGCCTAAAAATCGAGTGAACCCCGGCTCTGAATTCCTAACTAGGGGATTTAGGTAGTGGTTAGTGGGATGTAAATTCGGGGAATTGTGAATTCTGTAGAAGAAATGGTAAACGACTTTCCAAAATTCGATTCTAAAATCATGCTCCAGCAAAAAAAAATCAACTAATATTTTGAATTGATACTGATCGAACCCGAATCCATCAAATAATGCTAGAGATTAAGAATGAATTACCTAAGCTAAACATGGCCATTCCGAGCCCAGTGTTCGAGAGTATGGCGATCGAGTTGTCAACTATCGTCGGCAGCCTTATATCAAACCTGCAATTAATCAACATTTTTGGTTCAACAATCTCCTCTTAATCCATTCATCATCATCATTAACACTAAATTAACGAAATTAATCTCATAATTTGTCGAGCGATTTACCCACCGGAATTCGATCAACGACCAAGCAAGTCCAAGGAGGCTCGAATAGGTGTTCGGATTCCGGATCAGCTTCCTCCAAACCATGTTCAAGATTATCCCCGTCATCACCATCATCGGCGGCCTCCCGGCGGCAGTGTCCGGCGACTCTTCGATCGCCCCGCTCCGAAGCTCGCCCAAATTCGACATCCTCTCCCTCTCCTCCTCCTCTTCTCCGCCGCCACCTCCCCTTGCGAAGCTGAGCTCCTTGCCCTCCATGGCCCAATCGCTCCCCGCCGGTGGCGCGCTGGTGCTCCGGGCGAACTTGTGCGACTCATGAATGTCGATGTTGATCTGGCTTTGTTGCTTGTTAGCCACCCGGCCTCGAAAGTTCTCCGGCTCAATGTCTCCTTCGGTCGGAGAGACCGGTGCCTTGGGTGTTCGGTACAAGTCCGCTAGCCCGTAACTCGACCCGAAGAACTCGCCAGAGCTGAAAGTGGAGATCCTCGGGGTAGTGTTGTAAAGATCTCCAGACGCTGGATGCGGTGGCTGAGGCGTGAACGATGATCTCGGAGTCATCCTTCCAGGGGAGCGGTACGAGGAGGTGGACTTCCTCACGGTGACGTGGATCCTCCCCTCGTTATCGACGTGTGAGTCCGTCTCACCGTCACGGAGGGAAATGACGTCGGACTCAACTGTCACTGACACAATCGCCTCTGCATTCCTCGGGAACCGCTCCGCGATGAGCTTCATCGCATCGCGGTACTCGAAGAGAAATAGAAGGAGGGTGTACCAAATGATGCATTGTAGCACTACTATCTGAAAGAAAAAGGAGTGTTAGTGCATGTTGACAATAAAAGAAGTAGCTCATCAAAATTATGTACATACTTGTATCATCAACGCTTTGGCGCCACTGGTGTACATGCCTCCAAGGAGGGGGATGCCCATGATGAGGGTGTTGGGGAGGGTGGAGACGGAAAAGAGGGTGATGAGCCAATCCATGGAGTCGTGGCGGCGCGAGAAGTGGGCCCAGAGGAGAAGGGCAACAAGGATGAGGATCTTTTGAAGGGTGTCGGCTGCGAGGAATCGGAGGTTCATATGGTAGGGGTCGTTGGCGGAGAGGAAGTGGAAGGAAAGGAGGGGTACTGCAAACACTGCCACGAAGCGGTTGATCCCGATACATTGCTCTGGCGTGAAGATCTTCCACCACCGCACCGAGCCATATGCTAAGAGCATGTCCACGTACAGCGGCACCATTGCCGACATCACGTTGTAGAAATCGGCCCATGATATCATTTTCTTCAAGAGGTTTACAATAAATGTTTAAACAGAAATGTAACTATATGGTAGAGGATGACAAAATTGCTCAATGATTAGATGAAAACAAGAGTGGATTGAGTAACTTTAGATGTAAAGTTTTGATTTTAGGTAAGATTTTTTTTTTTTTTGAGTGTTTACTTGATGAGTTAGTAATTAGGTTTTGGATTCCAAAATGGTTTATATTGAACATGTGAGAAGGGATCAAGGGAGTATAAAAAGGGTTAAATTTTAGAATCCAAAATTTAAAGGAGGTGACTAGTTCCTCTTACAATCCCAAATCACCCCCTTTTTCGTCGCAAACCCGAAACTCTTGTTAGAGATTTGGATGGGAAAATATTCAAGATCTACATTGATTGAAATAACCCTAGCTTGAAGATGGGATGGGGGATATCAGTTAGAAGAAGCTTGAGTTCCACAAAATGTGGATCTTCCACACTCATTACCCTTTCACACCTTGGTTGTTCCGATTGATCTCCGCTTGCATCGACTCAACTCTATGACCACCACATCCGCTGATTCCCACATTGCCACGATAGTCTTCTCCATGGAGCGTTAATGCAACGAATTTGAAAGGACTTGATTTAAAATATGAATATTTTTTCAATTGATCATCCAAAGAGCAAAATGGGGTTTGAACATCCAATGGATTGATGGATATATCGGTTGTCGATCATTTGTAAATTTTCTTTTTCTCACATAAGAATTCCATTATTATTATTTTTACAAATATTATATCTTGAGGTTATAACAACTTATATAACTCATTGATGTTGTTGCCTCAAATTTTGGTGTTGTGACAAAATGAGGGTCAGATTTTGGTTTTGGTATTGATCAATTTGCCTAAAGAGTGTATATGAACAAGTTGATTCGTTTATTTGATATGAATCATAATAGCATCAAACTTTGCCTTGTTAAGCATCTTAAAAACTAAATGATAAACCAATCAACTAAGAGATGACTCAATCTACACCTTCTCCAAGCAAATAAAGATTTGGAGTAGTTGCTTTCTCTATCATATCAACCAGGTGAGCCCGGCATGGGGGCAAAGATGAGGAACTAAATTCTCAGATACTAAGAAACAGGTGCGTCACTTGTGAGGCAGATGCAACCTACCTCCATGGAATGCACAAGGTGGGGGGAAGAAGAAAGGATATTAGGCTATTGGGCTCTTAGAGCTTATAAAAGAAACTTGTAAGTCCAGCCAAAAAAAAATAGATATGAGAAACTTGTAGCCCCCAAAAAAATTTAAATAGATGTTATTATATTATTATTAAATAAGAATTTGATATGATATACTTAAATCTCGATGGTCAACAAGTCGGCAGACGAAAGACTATTAAACCATACAATCAAAAATAGAAAAGGTGCAATACAAAAAGTAAAACACACCCTATAAAAAACGAATCTAGGCAAAACTAAATCTACCAAGTTGGGGACGGAAACTACGGACGAAGCCAAGCACCGTCATGAAACAACACCGCTAATGAAATTTAAATAGATATTATGTTTGGTAAAAAGAATAACTGAAACTGATTGATAGGGATTTTTTGGTTAGACGCATGGAATTAGCTAAACATTTCATTCGAACAAATATAGCTTAACTTGGTGAATTATTTGTGTTAAATATATATTAATTAACAAGCTAGTATATGATGTTTGTTAAACCTGACTATTAATGTAGCTGATGGAAACTTGTGAATATAAAACCAAAAGCTCCAAAAAGCATGGGTGAGTAGCTATTGAAAATTTCATATTCCAAAAACTAGTTAAACTAAAATTTTATATTTATTTCATTTAAAACTATATAACTTCAAATTCATAAACTCTAAAAAGCCAATAGATGTGCCTAACAAGGTCGTAATCTCACCAAAATATTTTGAGGAAAATTTTAAAATATGTACCGACTCTCAAATTATACATTTAGTTAAAAAAAATCGATACACTACATTTAGATAAAATAAAATGCAAACTCAATATTACAACCATTTTCGACTAGTCAATACTATAATAACACCAAAATGGCTATATTATCGACATAAAATCTATCAGCAAGATGAAAAATGTCTATTAGCAAGATAAGTATAAGTAAATTACACCAAATCCCTTTTCAATTTTAGAAAATATTTACAAATCAAACCAGGAGTTAAAAAAACGCTACTTACTAAACTCATCCGAGTGACCCTCTCTTTAGATTTTTTGCATTGATTTCTTTAGTTTTACATGAGTTTTAGATCGGTTATCATTTGAAAGGACGATAAAATTTACAATCTAGAATTCATTTGTTGAAAGTTTTTGGTTTAAATACATTTTTAGGTTTTTTTTTAAAGAAAGGCGATGAACGTGAAATTGAAAGGCCATGTCTGAGGAGGAGTCAATCAAAACTGAAATCAGTGCCAAAGAAGGATTTAGATGGCGGCAGAAGTGGAAGATGAAAAGATTTGTAGATGGCGACGACGATGAAAGATTGAGCGGTTCAGAGAATGGTACTAATAAGAGCGATGTTTGTTTGCTTGTGTTTAGTAGATGATGGAGTTGCAATCAATTAGGTTTATTCAGGCTTCAAGCTTAGACAAGGTGTGGTTTTAATTCATAATTGGGTTGCTTCTAGGGGTGTTATTCGAGCTGGACGAGCCGAGCTTGGCATGTTCAAGCTTGGCTCGAACGGGGGACGAGCCGAGCTCGAGTCTCAAAATTATACGAGTTTTTTTGGCATTCAAGCTTTTCTCATGAGTCCAATCACATACTCAAACTCGACTTGATAGGCTCGTTCAACCCGAACGAACGAGCTTAGGCTCGTTCATGCTCGTTGCCCAAGGTCATTTATACAGGCCTAATAGGCTTGTTTGAGTTGTTCAAGCTTGATAGGCGTGTTTGAGTTTTTTATCTACAAAGACTAATTCGTACGACTTGTATACAGTTTGAAATCAAAATGAACAACAAATACTGATGAATTCATGATGTAACTGACATTGCATACAAATAAAAATAGAACATTTATATTTCTAGTAAACATGTGCCCTGAATTAAAACCATATTATTGACAGGTAAAAATTTAACCACATTAGCCCTCCACCCCAAAATCCAAAGATTTCGTAGAAGCAAACCCTAGATGTCAATGATTCCCACAATTGAACAACAAGAGCTCACCAAATTCAAGAGTCGGGATCAGATTACTTACACGTGAAAAAAGGGACAGAAAAAACAGGAAAATAGTGTTGGAAAATTAGATGCGCAGCGGAATTGTAGAAAACTATTTTCTTACATCTAATTCGGGATCTCATGCATGAATTGATATGAACGATATAGAGGGGAAAAGTCATACCTTTTCTTGTGCGGAACCTTGATTCGAAATCACCTTTGGAGAATAGAGCCTCAAGCGCGACTCCTCTACTTGGTCCACACGAGCACGGAATTGGATCTCCTTGTCTCCGTTTGCTAGAACGAACGATCGAAGGATCGCAACTCACACCTAACACTTTAGGGATGCTATTGGTTTTTGGTGGGAGAAGAAAAGATGCACAATTGCAAAACTAGGTTAAGACTTATTCTCAATAAGTCTCCTTATATGATGTATAAAGTAGGTCAAATTTATTCCTAATAAGTCACCTTTTATCTTTTATCTTCTATCCACAATATCTTTCCATAAAGATATTATATCAACAATAATAACTTATTATTATCATTAATCAATTATCCAATTCCTAATACTCTTTTGTGTGTGACCTTATAGGACCCGAATAAAATAGAAATAGATTAAATCCAATTTATCTATAAATTATAGTTGGCTTCTAGCAAAGCACTATAATTACCTAAATTATTCAGATTACAAATCTCCATTTTAATCCTATTATATCATTAGTATTTTACACATCAATTAAAGGACACCAATTCCTTCAATCTCCCACTTGTCCTTAAGTGGATGTGCGATTTCAATTCCTTTGTCACTTAATGTTCAATTTGACGATATGATAGCATCTCATGTTACCCATATCAATTCAAATTATTTCTCGATCCTGAGCTTGAGCTGTCAAATAAACAAATGATTACTTATTAATCCATTTGAGCATGGCCATGCATTTTACAGCTCTTACTCTTCGAGTGGCCAGAACACTATTCCTACTCAGATATCCACATATCCGGAATAGGAGGACTTCTCCAATCTTGCGTGACTATAGCTCCCACTTAAATTTTAGCAACCCCAATCAATGCCTTTATGACTGCCTTTTACGGATCAGCGGTTGACAGTGTCAAAGGCTACCAATCATCGAGTGAGAGGGATATCACACTCATGTCTGAGGAACCTACTAATAATATTTTAACCTTAAATTCTTCAACTTATTTGAAAAATTTTAAGGCAGGTCTGCCTAACAAGTATCCACCATACTTGTCCATGCAATTGATTAGACATCTCCATGTCCCTATAGCCCGTGAAACTTGGCGCTTATCAATCATCTTGCATAATAATCTATGTTAAATCATTTATGTCCCACTTAATGATTCAGACTACGGCAAAACATAATTCATAATAACAGTTCACTTAATAGGGTTTCAACCACCACGACTTTCGCAGCGATCCTATTTGATAATTATAAATTACTAGGACATTTTATTCAATTCTAAACCATAATTGAATAATAATGAAACTTTATTTCAAACAAACATGATGCAAATATGTTTCAACAATCTTGATCAATATCTAATGCTTTAAACATATAAATCAAAGCCATTCACCAATGGATTTGAGTCCCTTAGCTCTAGTATGACTATCATGCTTGGGCTTGGGAAGAGGTTTAGTCAGCGGATCTGCAATGTTGTTATCCGTGTGTATCTTGCATAGTCTCACGTTACCTCTTCGAACATAGTCTCGTATGACGTGATACTTCCTGAGCACGTGCCTGGATTTGGAATTGGAGCTTGGTTCTTTTGATTGAGCAATGGAACCATTGTTGTCACAATAGATGTCAATGGCTTCAACCCCTTTAGGGACCACACCAAGCTTGGCTAAAAACTTCCTTATCCAGATAGCTTCCTTAGCAGCATCCACTGTAGCGATGTACTCCGCCTCTGTTGTAGAATCAGCCACTGTGTCTTGCTTTGAGCTCTTCCAGCTCACAGCACCTCCATTAAGAATAAAAACGTATCCGGATTGGGATTGGAAGTCGTCTCTATCTGTTTGGAAGCTGGCATCAGTGTATCCTTCAACGATCAACTCATCATGTCCTCCGTACACCAAGAAATCATCCTTAGTTCTTCTCAAGTACTTGAGGATGTTCTTAGCTGCACTCCAGTGTGCTTCACCTGGATTCGATTGGTATCTGCTGCATACACTTAAGGCAAATGCAACATCTGGATGAGTACATATCATGGCATACATAATGGATCCTATTGTTGATGCATAAGGGATCCGACTCATTCTATCCAGCTCAGCAGGTGTTACTGGACATTGCTTCTTGCTTAGATATAGACCATGTTGCATGGGCAAAAATCCCTTTTTGGAATCTTTCATTTTGAACCTGTCCAGAATCTTATCTATATAAGTTCCCTGGCTTAGTCTAATGAGTCTCTTGGATCTATCCCTATAGATCTTGATGCCTAAAATGTACTCGGCCTCTCCAAGGTCTTTCATTGAGAAATTCTTCTTGAGCCAGTCTTTTACAGACTCAAGCATTTGAATGTCATTCCCAATGAGTAGTATGTCATCCACATACAAAACCAAGAATACAACTTTGCTCCCACTAAACTTTTTGTAAACACAAGGTTCTTCTTCACATCTGATGAATTCAAACTGTTTGATCACTTCATCAAATCGAAGGTTCCAACTCCTTGATGCTTGCTTAAGTCCATAAATGGATTTCTTAAGTTTGCATACCTTCCTAGGATTTTGTGGATCCTCAAAACCTTCAGGTTGTGTCATGTACACATCCTCTTCTAAGTATCCATTTAGAAATGCAGTCTTGACATCCATTTGCCAGATCTCATAGTCATAATGAGCTGCAATTGCTAGGAGTATCCGAATGGATCTAATCATAACGACTGGTGAGAAAGTTTCCTCATAGTCAATACCATGAATCTATTTAAACCCTTTCGCAACAAGTCTTGCTTTGAATAGATTTACCTTTCCATTCTTGTCTGTTTTGAGTTTATAAACCCATTTGCACCCAATGGGTACTATCCCATCTGGTGGATCTATCAAGTCCCATACTTGATTCTCAGACATAGAATCCATTTCGGATATCATGGCATCATGCCACTTCTTGGAATCTGGACTCATCAAAGCTTGCTTATATGTAGTAGGTTCATCGCTTTCTAACAACAAAATGTCTAGACTTGCAGTCAATATGAATTCAGCAAATCTATTTGGTAGCGATCTTGCCCTTTCTGATCTACGTGTGGGTTGAGCAATTGGAGGTTCCACCACAACATTTTGTGGGTTGTTAGGAATGGGGTCTTGCACCTCTAATTCCACCTCGTCCATTGTATGAGTTTGAGTTCCATCTTCTTCTGGAATCAGGTCCTCAAAGCTCATAGCCTCATTCATGGAGTGATCCATGTCTTCTTGTTGCTCGGTTTGTTGCTTCTCTCGAACTTCTTCGAGATCAACATTTCTCCCACTTGACTTTTTGGAAACAAACTCCTTTTCCATAAAGACACTATCCCTAGCAACAAACACTTTGTGCTCGGTGGGATTGTAGAAGTAGTACCCTTTAGTTTCCTTAGGGTACCCTACAAAGAAGCACTTATCTGATTTGGGTGCGAGCTTATCTGCTAGTAAACGTTTTACATATGCTTCGCATCCCCAAATCTTGAGAAAAGACAAACTTGGAACTCTTCCAGTCCATAACTCATACGGTGTCTTTTCTACAGCCTTAGATGGAGTCCTGTTTAGTGTGAACATCGCGGTTGTGAGAGCATACCCCCAGAAACATATTGGAAGATTAGCAAAACTCATCATTGATCGAACCATGTCCAACAGGGTCCTGTTCCTCCTTTCAGATACACCGTTCATTTGTGGTGTTCCGGGTGGAGTTCGTTGTGATAATATCCCACAACTCTTCAAATGATGATCAAATTCTTGACTCAAATACTCACCACCACGATCACATCGGAGTGCCTTAATTTTCTTGTCATGCTGGTTTTCAACTTCATTCTGAAATTCTTTGAACTTTTCAAATGATTCAGACTTGTGCTTCATTAAGTAGATGTAGCCATATCTACTTAAATCATCAGTAAAAGTTATGAAGTACTTGTACCCACCTCTAGCTTCTGTACTCATAGGTCCACATACATCTGTATGTATTAGTGCCAAGAGCTCAGTTGCCCTTTCACTTACTCCAGTAAAAGGTGACCTTGTCATTTTTCCCATTAGACATGACTCACATGTGTCAAAAGATTCACAATCAATTGATGTTAGAATTCCATCTTTATGGAGCTTCTTCATGCTATTTAAGCCTATGTGACACAATCGACAATGCCATAGGTAGGTGTTATCACCTGTGTCTGATTTTTGCCTTTTGGTACTTACGTTGTAAATGCCGGATGTTTGATCCAAAATGTAGAGTCCATTACTCAACACAAAATCGGCATAAAAAATGTTATCTTTGAAAATAGACAGACGTTTATCTTTACAAGAATAATTGTAGCCTTCTAAATCCAAGACAGAAGCCGCAATGAGGTTTCTAGTAATAGACGGAACAAAATAACAATTATTGAGTTCTAAAACTAAACCAGAAGGTAAAGGTAGACTATAATCTCCAACGGCAAGTGCAGCAGCCTTTGCTCCAGTTCCAGTTCGAAGATCTACCTCTCCCTTAGCCAAGCTTCTATGCCTTTTTAGTCCCTGCACATTCGTAATAATGTGAGAACCTACACAGCCTGAGTCGAATACCCAGCTAGAAGCATTAGCCGATAGGACTTCTATAACATGCGTACTTGAAGTGGAACTCACAGTTCCATTCTTCTTATCTTCCAGATAATTTGGGCAATTTCTCTTCCAGTGACCCTTGGTATGGCAGTAGAAACAGTCATGGTCAACAACTACTTTAGCTTTCTCAGAAGTATTCTTGGGTTGGGTAACTGGTTTACCTTTCCCATTTGTGTTCTTTTGTTGTCCAGATGCCCCTTTCTTGAACCCTTTTCCCTTTTGGACCATCAAGATCTCCTTCTCAGCTTGAGTGGAGGCATCAGTCAATTTTGGGATAGGGGTGTCAAGTATACTCTCTTTTCCTTCAGACCTAAGAACAATTCTCAGATTTCTTTCCCAATCGAGGAAATTATTGTCGCTCAACTTATTCTTCTCAAGAATTGATTGCAAATTGATGATTGTTGGGTTATCGTTTCTATTCATGATATCTACAACATAAAACATGCAAAATATGGATCATGTTTGTCATGCAAAAGCTAAAAATTTAAACATGCTTTAAATTTAAAAGCTAATGCTATTTTATCCTTAAAATAAATTTCCCTTCGAATAAAATGATTCCAAGATCCTATTACAGATAAGACATTAGCGTGCTTTGGCACTACCCTAACTCTTATGTGACAAGGTAAGTAACTTTTACTAGTTATAACATTTATAACTCTTGGTTGATAGATCACATCTTATGTAAATCTATTCCATGCCTCAAAATCCAAAACTTTGTCTTTTGGTCTTTTGTTGAGTAGAACCAATTCAAGGCTTATAAATCCCTTATATAGATTTACCCGTACTATCCCAAGGTCAAAGCATGGACATCTTGCTTTGGCAAAACCTATCCATCAAATTCCAAGGGCCTCATAGGTTATGAATTGGAAAGGCATACTCTCAATTTTCTTTTAAGGGAACTAAGTTTGTCATGCAAGTCTAATTATCAAGTGAACAAACAACATAATCAAACATGCAAGCATAAACCAAACACATGCACGAAAATAAATTGTGATCCTAGTATGGCCCCTAATGAAAAGAAAACCTATAAAGATAAATCTTCAAGGTTCTTCTTGCTCCTTGAATCATCATCCTTGGCTCTCCTTTTGGATCTCCATCCTAGAATCGCCTTTTGGATCTCCATCCTTGATTCTTGTAGCATCTTCTTTTGTACAATGTATAAATAAATTTACTTTCGAAAATTAAATTACAAAAATACATAACGATACGCAGATCGTGTACAAAAATACATAACGATACGCAGATCGTATTTTCTATGCTACTTGGGCCATACTAGTCACCGCATGCAATAATATCAAATATTAAAAATATTAATCACAATTAATATACCATCAAAATATTAATCAAATTAATATGAACAAGAAATAGAATATTAATCATATTAATAAACTATTTAACACAAATCAATTAAATTATCTAATAAAATAACTAATTTACTATTCTTGATATTTAATTCAAAATTAGCAATCATATATATGGAATAAATTTTATGGTAACTATTACCTTGTATAATTGGATAGAATATTTCATTAGGGATAAGATATCTATCATATCTAATTAAGGTAATTTAGGATCTTACACTAAAACCCTAATATACCTTTCATAACCCTAATTGTCGTCTCATCTTCTCCCACTGAAATTTTTGTAACCATTACAAACAATAGTAGAATTAAGATGGTAAGTTTTCAAAAAACTTAAAACTTTGAGAAATTAACATACGAATCAAATTCACACAAAATTTGTCAACTTTATGCATCAAAATCATGAATTCTCGATTTCTTATATTTAAATCAACTTCAACTTTCATAAAATTAAATTTTTCACAATTTACACACGAAATCTTATTTCTTGTATAAATTATACCAATAGATTGAAGAAACATCAAAACAAAAACCTTTTTCTTAATCAAAATTAAAAAAAAAAATATTTATCGATGTCGCTTAAAATACTTCACGTACTAACATTCCAATCAATCTAGGTGAAATTAGAAGTTGACTTAAATCAAACTTGTGAAGTCAGATTGATATTGATGTCGTAACAAGTTTGGCGTCGTACGAATCGAAATCAAATTCCGATTGTAAACTTGTTTTACATATCAAATTTTATATATCCAATAAATTAAAATCATAGTTTTAATCATACAAATTATTCCATATATCAAATATATTGCTAAATTGAATCAAACTAACAAGAAAATTAATTGATCATATTAATTTATGCAAGAGGCTCTGATACCACTGTTGGAAAATTAGATGCGCAGCGGAATTGTAGAAAACTATTTTCTTACCTCTAATTCGGGATCTCATGCATGAATTGATATGAACGATATAGAGGGGAAAAGTCATACCTTTTCTTGTGCGGAACCTTGATTCGAAATCACCTTTGGAGAATAGAGCTTCAAGCGTGACTCCTCTACTTGGTCCACACGAGCACGGAATTGGATCTCCTTGTCTCCGTTTGCTAGAACGAACGATCGAAGGATTGCAACTCACACCTAACACTTTAGGGATGCTATTGGTTTTTGGTGGGAGAAGAAAAGATGCACAATTGCAAAACTAGGTTAAGACTTATTCTCAATAAGTCTCCTTATATGATGTATAAAGTAGGTCAAACTTATTCCTAATAAGTCACCTTTTATCTTTTATCTTCTATCCACAATATCTTTCCATAAAGATATTATATCAACAATAATAACTTATTATTATCATTAATCAATTATCCAATTCCTAATACTCTTTTGTGTGTGACCTTATAGGACCCGAATAAAATAGCAATAGATTAAATCCAATTTATCCATAAATTATAGTTGGCTTCTAGCAAAGCACTATAATTACCTAAATTATTCAGATTACAAATCTCCATTTTAATCCTATTATATCATTAGTATTTTACACATCAATTAAAGGACACCAATTCCTTCAAATGGGAGAGCAAGTGAAATTCAAGATGCGTTGGTAGTGCTAGGGATTGGAATCGAAATCCCTTGCTTCTACTGACTCTTCTGTTGCTCACGAAGCTTCTGCATTTGGAGCATCCACTCCATGATGAGCTCGTACTCACACTTCTTGTATGTGTGGCGCTTGTTCTCGCACTTCCATGGCAGGTAGAACTCTGATGTGATCGTAGTCGCCCATGAGCTCGACTCTTTTTTCCTGCAGAGGTTTGTCTTTGGAGCTGAACATCAACTTTCATTTGTGAAAACTGGTTGGCAAACTTCGGTATTTTGGCTCGTTCTGGCTGTATAAAATTCCGATTCAAGCCGATGAGCACTTTTTGGAAAGATATTTTAAGTGGCTACAGCTTTATTGAAGGATTCAATCATCAATTCAGCTTGAAAGATGGCCGAAATCTGGGATCTTTGCAGCAGTTTGAAAATCTAACAGCTTGTCGAAAATGCAATAAATGAAGACGAAATGCATTCAATAAAGTCGGATTAAATGACGGGGATTTATAGATTCTTCATTCAAAGCATTAGGCTAAACTTTCATCTATTTGATGGTAACCAAGACCATTTGTTTTCCCCCATTATGGTTACCCATCTCTCCGTGATAAATCTCGGAAACCCTTTTGTATTAGCCGGCATTATTTTATCGATTTATTTTAATTTCTTTTATTTTTCATAGCATCAATATTTTCCTACATAAAGGTGTAAAACTTTCATTTTTAAGGAGGTTGATTTTGAGATAAAATTTGAGCATGACTTCTTTTGGAATTGGGTTAAGATTCTTCTGATTTGGTGAGATGCCGATCAAACCCTCTTGGTGAGATGCTAAGAGAGACTTCCTAGTGAGAGGCGAAGAAGTTGAATGGTTGGAATCACTTGGAGTGCGAGACCGAGAGTGTGACCAATAGAGTGTCGGAGAGTGCTCAAAGTGAGAGGCCGAGAGTATTTTTGCAACACATATACTTGTTTTTTTTTATTTTCCATAAATCCCAAAAATCACTCTACAAAAAGAGCGTTCGAAAGCTTAAGGCTTGGTCGATCCATTCTTTGAGTGGCATCAAACTCTGATTGCCTGCACTTGTTGAGCGGGATGAGTAGGTGAGCCACAGAGAGAGAGAGAGAGAGAGATCTTTCTCAGATCTAAGATCTGATATATCTTAGAGGGCAGAGTGAGCAGATCTAAGATTTCTTTCTTAGATCTGAGATTTCTTGGCCAGCGGTGACGCATAGATCCAGAGGGAACCAGGGGTTAAGGGTCAAGGGAGCGCAATGCAAAGAGGGCGGATCTGAGATCTCTTTCTCGCGGGAACAAGAGGCAAGTTCGTCGCCGCCAAAGTTAGCCATGAACAGAAGCGCGACGCAAAGAGGAGCAGATCTGGACTGTTGGAGGACGTCGAGTAGGGAGTAAGGAGTACGAGCCACAAACGGTTCGCTGCCGGAAGGAGGGAGAAAGGGAAAGAGTTGAGGTCGGCGCCCGGATGAAGCCAAGAGAACTGCAGAAAGAGGGAGGCAGGAGCCTCTTCCACTCTTCCTTATATATACCTCATATTACCTCAGGGTGATTTTAGGAATAAAACATATCGAGCTTTCGGGCTCGGCTCGGGCTCGTGTCGAACTTAAAATACTGTTCAAACTCGAATTGTTAAACGTATTCAAACGAGCCAAGTCTGAGCTTTGTCTAGCCGAGCTCGAACTATTCAGCTCAAATATCAGCCCTAGTTGTTTCTTTTTTTTAAGCACCAAATTTCAATCTTACCTAGCTTGCTTCTTGTTTATTCTTACTATCAGTTAATGCTTTCAATCTAATTAAATTGCTAAGGTACGCACTAATGGCAGGGTTTGAATGGATTGCAAATATAAATAATTGTTGGTGTTTTGTTTTATGATCGATCTAGTTGAGTGGGTTGAATATTTAGAACAACTCGTTTGAGTGTTTTTAGGTTTCAATTTGATTTGTAAATATCAACAACCGTTAAACATTTTTAATCTTGCTAATAGACTTCCCTAGTCAAAAATGAAAATCTTCCCCTAGTCAAAAATGAAAAAGATTTAAACGTAAATATATAAACTTCATTGTGTCAATAAACGAAACTCATCTTACCGTTAGATTTACCCTATCATCGATTAGTTAGATTTACCCTATCATCAATTAGTTGATTTAACCTCTATGAAAATATAATCCAAATTTAATCACTCTCTTCTTTTCTTTTCTTTCTTTCTTCTTCTTCTTTTTTTTTTTTTTTTTTTTTTTACTTTTCTACGATTTAGTCATTTTTATTGGGATAAGTACAACTCTACCAAAAAATTGGAAAATGGTAGAAAATAACTCAAATATTTAAATTTGTCGTGTGCGGTGACACAAACTCGCAACATTCCATACAAATAATAAATCATTGAGGTGCTTGGATTTATTAATAAATGTATGTCTGGTTGGCATAACCCTTGTAGGTTAGGACAAGTGGTGAAGCCCAAAGGCATAGGGAAGCATATGCCCCATCCCCGATCATTATATATTTTCAAGAGGGAAAACGTTGAAGGTTTATCATAATTCAACAATATTTTGTTTTAAAATAAAATCATTTATTATCATATATTTTTAAAATCGGTAATTGTGTCCCACTCTCAAAATTTTCTGGTTAGAACAATAGTTTTTGTATAAAATAAATATATTCTTTGAAAATGATTTTTGTTGGAAATAAAACCCACTAGAACGTGAAAAACGTACCAAGAATATTTCCTATCTTTTTCTAACATTTATTGTTTTTTTAATGCAAATTAACCCTTTTCCGACAAAAATTTAATACTCCACCATAAAACCATCCACAATATTTTTGGTTTTTGTAAAAGTTTATACACATAGGGAATGTGATATGCTCAAATTTGCACATCACATACTCAAATGTGTACATTTACACACCCAAAATAACCAAAGAAAATAAAAAAATGTATAAAAAATGCACATTTACACACAACTATTGGATGATCATAAGCATGTTCTTTATAATATGACCTACCAATTTCGCCTAACAAGTTATATTTGGATCATTACACGCTTTGCTATTTTGGAACGTCTTAAACGGTTATTAGCAACTCAACTTTAATAATTTCCACCCCAAAATCATACATTTACTACTCCCTCCGATTTTTAATATAAGACATTTGACTTTTGTGTACGTAATTTAAGGAGCTAAAAACTATATAAAATATTAATTTTTTAATTATTTTTTGTTATATTATAATACTTACTACTCCCTCCGTTCGGCAAAACTTGTCATTTTAGGGTGTTATTTTTATTCAAAAAAGCTTGTCATTGTAAGTATTTTGCCATTCACTTTACAAAAATGCCCTTGATATGATTGATGATTTGTTAGTTGTAGTTTTCAATAAAGTAAAAAAGGAGGGTAATAATTGAGAGTAAATAAATACATTTGTTAATTGCCTTAAAACTTGTGATAGAAACTAAAATGACAAGTTTTGCCGAACGGAGGGAGTATTAATAAGTAATATAATGTAAAAAAAAATTAATTAAAAAATTAATATTGTAAATAGTTTTTTAGCTCCTTAAACCGTGCACAAAAGTCAAATATCTTATATTAAAAATCGGAGGGAGTATAAACTAACTAAAAATTCGTTCAATTTTATCCACAATTAAAAAAAAATACTACGGAGTACTACTAATAAGTTCTCATACAGCATAACTTTGCTCCAGTTTCTGGTAAATTCAATTTCAGATTAATTAAAGTCAAATAGTTTTAAATTATAGAATGACACGTGGTGGACTATTATTCAAAAATAAGACTGCAATAATTGTTTCATTAGATTGGTTAATTAATTATTTGTATATGTCACATTTTGATTTAAAAAAAAAACAATCTTTATATTTTTCCAAAAATAACGGGTGGCTAGCTCACACTATCTTTATTGTTGACAATTATAAAAAAATAAAATAAAATAAATTGCACATCAGTTAGCAACCACTAACACCTGGCACAACTGGAACTGCCAATGAGAAATTGCCCAAAACCAAAAAATAATAAAAGCAACCAGATCATGCCAATTGCTAACTTGCTAACTACAGGTCAACTCGTGATGAAAGCTTGGAAGAGACAAACAAAATGGGGCAACAAACAAACTGGACCCTTCAATTTAATTCTTTTTAATAATATCACTATCATCTTCATCACCATATGTATAGCAGTAAATACAACAAATATAATACCAAAAGCAATGCAAAAAAATTATTTTTTCCTGGAAAAAAAATGCCATAACCAAGTTTACCAGAAAACAAAAACATTATCAACTGCATATACCATCTATACAAGCACCATTTATAGTCATTTTTCCCCTCTTTTCCTTTTTCAGGTACATAGAAAAGGTGACAGTTTAGACAAGGCAAGCTCCATTGCTTGACCTCTTTTTTTTAACTATGTTGGCAGTAAAGCAAGACAGTAAAACTAGTAGAAGTAGTAATGGTAAACACTTACTTTCAGTAGATCAAACGCAAGGGGTTTCACGGTTCGATTCAAGTTACTCAGAGCTGTTAACTCCAGCCAACAAATCAAGACCCTCAATTCTGCAGCTCATGATCTTCCTGAATGCTTCCCTGACTTGGAGCTCGAGCGGGTCAAGACCGTTCTTCAGAACACTGCAAACAGATGACATTTCTCCAATTCCCTCTTCCAGTTCAGTCTTCTGCTCATCTGTCAATGGAATCTCGGCTGAGTCTATGAATTCCGTCATGTTGCGCCCGCACCTCTCCATGTTGTTTATCTCCTTGAGTAGCCCATTGGAGTTGCGTCGGTCTCTTTTCTTGGACTCTTCTATGATCCTCTCATGGAGCAAGAGAAGAGGCGTGCCCCAAGTGAAATGCTTCGGGATAGAGAAGCTGCACTGAAGGCTGCGGTCTTGACAAGGGATCGCGGCTACAAGAACCCACACAACGAACATCAGGACGCAGCTCATTGTGTACACAGGGACAGCAATTCCATTTGTGGCCAGGATTTCGCTCCGGTTTGGAGGGGTCAGGTTGTTTGCGATGGACTGCAGCTGCTTAGCTGCAGACCACGAGTGGGAAACGCTCCAAGACAGCGACCTTGAATGCCCAGGTTTTCTAGAATGGTGGCGTTCTGTGCTCCCATTATGACGGCCAAATGACCGGTTTCTGCGTGACATGACGCCACCGGACTCCTTCTCATCCAGCATTGCAATGGTCAGCTCGGTTAAAGCCTTTCTAGCACGCCGAAGCTGGCCTTCACTTAGGGTAGATCTACTCCGAGAATCCAATCCAGACATAGCAATCTCCAAGTGCTTCTCCCATTGCCTCACCCTTTCAATGCCATCACGAGCCGCGTTGCAGATATCAAGAGCCTTCACACTCTTCTCAAAGTACTCAGCAACCAAACCATCAAGAGGAGGCTTTGAAACAAACTCCTTATTGTGTGACAGCAGAACCCTGAACAACTCTTCACAGCAAAGAAACGTCTCCAACAGTTTCTTCATCCAACCAAGGGATAGCAATTCCTCAACGTCAACAGAAGACAGCTCATGGAACATATTGGAAACTGCTCTCGGGAACGACACAAGCTCTTCATTCTCGGCTGAAGAGTCATGGACTGCTTCGACAGAGTGAACTTGCTCACGCCCCATCCCTTTCATCAGAAAGGAGCGCCCAAACGAGGCAAACGAAAGGGAAGAGCCCTGATTCTCTGACAAAGACATAGTAGCCCTTGACATAAGAAGCTTTTTGCCCTTCCCCGATTGAAACTATTGAATCCAACAAATGCGACCCTGCAATTCAACAGTTCTCCAATTTCAACCAGATAATATTTTCACCAATCGAACCGCTCATCTCAATCAGATCCCATTTTCCTACACCGAACAAAATTCAAAGCAGCACGTATAAGAGTAAAGATCTAAAACCTCTTCAGAATACAAAAACCACAAGAAACCCTAAAAAATCTTGAGATTTTAGGGGGTTCCCCAAAAATCAACCTGCACAACGGATTTCGCAAATAATAAAGAGATAAAAGTAGATTCGTTAACCTAACACCACAAAATCACGAAATCAAGACAAAGAACCAACCGAAAACCCCGGAAAACCTGATCAAACAAAGCAGAAGAAGCAGATTTCACAGCTGGAGAAAGAAGTCGAAAATGTAACGCAAACGAAACAAGAAAGAACGAATCGCTTACCTAATAGGAGGAAAAACGGCTAGACGTAGAAGCACAGGAAGCAGATGAGGAGGAAGACACGTTACTTACAGAGGAGGAGAGAGAGAAACCCTAAGAAAGAGAGGGGACTGGATTTGGATTTGGGGAATAATAAAAACGGAAGTTCCATTCGACGACCCACATTCCGCTGGTGCCCTCCAGAGTGACTGACTCCTTGAGGGCGCAGAGAGAGAGAGAGAGAGAGAGAGAGAGAGAGAGAGAGGACCCAGAATATTTCCTTTTTCTTTTTCTTTGTCGCTTTGTTTTCAGTATTTAAAGTGGAATTTGGAAAACCCACCCTTTGTTTACGACTATTTTCACAAATTATGAATTTCATTGCACAGTACCAAAAAAAAAAATCAATTTCATTACATATTTATTGTGGAGTACTCCTTCCCTCTGTTAATTAAAATTTATCGTTTACTATTCATGCACACTTTTTTATAATGATAAAAACTATAAAATATTAACTTTTTTAAAAATTTGTTTTTATAAATGGATACTTAATAATAAGAAGTATGAAATTATTTTAAAAAGTTATTATTTTATATAGTTTTTAACACCTAAAAAAGCGTGCGTGAATAGTAAAACGTCAAGTTTTAATTAATAGAGGGAGTATTATTTTTTAATCAAGATTCAACTTTCTCGTGTGTAATGTCGTGTTTGAAAATGTACGTAGAGTCCACTATATGAGGTGTCCACTAGTGACTTGAGAAAACTTGATTGAACTCATTCGGAAAGAAATTAAAATTGACTTGAGAAACAGATTTAAGAAAGGTATGACTCAGGAAAACTTGATTGGCCAATATGTATAATTAATTAATCACACCAGGTAACAACTAAAACAACTAGTTGATTAGACCAGAGCCTAATAGAGAAATAAAAAAATATAGTGTACAACTTAGGAAATAACAAAACACGAGGTTCGGATGGAATGACTGTTGGATTTTATAAGAAATTAGTGTAGGTCCCGTCCCGTGTACGGAGATTACATTAATACAATATTATAAATAATTTAGATATATTCCAATAAATATAAATATAAATAATCTAAATATAAATAATTTTTTCCACCAAAAAATAATATAGATATAAATAAAATTAGTTTGATAGATTAATATCTTTTATTTAGATTCTCTCAAAATATAAACAAAATTCACATTTATAAGGTAAAATATTTTTTTAATCTAATATTAATTGAATCTCGTGTAATTTAATAGATAACTGATTTTAAAAAATATTTGAGTATTTTTTTATTAAATATATATGATATATTTATTATGTTAATTTACTAAAATAGATATGCAGAGATGGATGGCGGCTACATAATATTTTTATAAATCATTTTAGGCTGAAAGAATAATATAGATATAAATAAAATAATTTTTTTAAATAATTAATTTTTAAATAATTTTTTCACCAAAAAAAATCTAGATATAAATAAAATAGCACTTATCAAATACTAAATATTTATCTATAAATATTTTTGGTAAGTATGAATATGGAATATTTTTTATTTATATTCTTGTTAATCAACTAAAATATATAGATAGATAGATTGTGGCTTATATAACTTTCTATAAATTATGACAATATAATATTTTATTAATTTTTATCCTAGAATCAACCACAATGCGCCACATAGGAATTTTTATCCTAGAATCACCCACAACGCGCCACATAGGACACTATGCATCGATTTTAGTATATGTATATAGATACTAAGATTGTAACCCCCCTTCTTAGTACCCTGAAGGGATGTTGCGGCGCCAGCGGTTACGCAGACTTTAATGTCTTTGTGCCCGCCTTAGGCTTATAGGGACATGCAACCATGCTCCCATAAACAAGATGATAATAAATAAGTATTAAACAAGCGGAAGACTTAAATATAAAATATTCCAAATTAAATAAAGTTACCCAAAACAAAGGGGTCCAAATACAATTATCAAATTAATGAAATAGTAGCAGCGGAATGAAAATAATCCCATAAATTCTAGAAGTTTGTACCTTAACTCAAAAACACGATAAAATGAAAAACAATGAAATCCTTTATTCTTCAGCGCCTCAAGACCGTTTATCTAAACCTGCGGATCAGCGGCTGAGGTGTAGTATGCAAACCAGGGACCCCAACCGTCCAAAGGAGAAAAATAGGACGGTTAGTCTTTTTACGAGTAGCAAATGCCAGAAAGTAAAATGTCCAAGACTCCGTCTACCACCCATTGACCATAAAAGGGTATTGGTGTTTGTAGACTAAAATATAAATTAGGAGTAATTATTTATATGAAAACCTGACTCATGAAATTAAAACACCGTAACCGGATGATCCATAAGGACCGAGTGGTTGAATGGGATGCGGGTCCGAAGACCCTAAGGAATCATATCCCGAGTACGGAAGGAATATGATATGACGTCATTGAAAATGGGTCACCTATTAGTAAAATAATGTACAACACAATAATAATAATAATAATAATAATAATAATAATATAATAATAATAATAACACAATTATACACAACGTTATCATTTACTTAGGACAAGTGGTACCGGTCTCGGCCGCATATAATGGGCGGATGACCTATTACCCATAGGTAGATGTACCCATTCGAGAGATTTGCAATTTCGAAGGGGCATCTCATGAGACGTTTATAGAGCAAGGTATAACACAACCTTGACCTGACTTTACCATTTTCCATTATTTAAGACACAAATCAATAATAATAATAATAACAACAACAACAATAATAATAATAATAATAATAATAATAATAATAATAATAATAATAATAATAATAATAATAATAATAATGCAATAGCAATACACAATAGCATAATTACCTATTATTAATTCACAATTTCATCCTAGGTGACCACAAAAAGGCAGAATGTGCACTTTAAACTATAAGGTGCACGAAATAGTATAAATGACAAGCATGGATATCCAAGACAATTAATATACCATACTTAACTAGCATGAAGGGAACAAAATGGGCAAATCGTGCTTTTAGGAAATTCGGGCATTTAATATAATTTTCTCAAATAACGGAATCAAATTATAATCACCCGAGGTGTCTTGCTATGTGAGATTAAGGAGTTGATAAATAGCCATAAACTGATCTAACTTGTATATTTATCACGAACTTATAGCATGGAATTTTTAAAAGACATGAAAGACAATATTTAGAAAAGGCACGAAATTGCAGAAATGCACTGATTGGACCAAATTGCCTTAATATGACGGATTGGGTACCAATGGATTGAAGTTCCCACGTAACGCTAAGCACCTATACGATTCAAACGGTGTCGCAAGGTCGTTTAAACCATAAATCCACCAGATACCTTGGTTACTTTATGTATATATATAAATATATATATATATATAGTCAACACTTACTTTCTCCTACAGACACCCGAATCAGCCCGCGTCCACTCGAGTCTCGACCACGCCTTGGTGTTCTGCAAGCATTCCATACCCACGTACCATCAACACACAAACAAGTAAGTTCGACATCATTTCTCGACACTATCGGATCTGCAAGATGAGTTGCCTTCAACTTACCAAGTGTAGTCGGTATTGCACCGTTCGATTCGATCAAGGTCGCAACTAGAATCGAACCTTCACAGCTGCAGAAGACATACCCCAAAATTCACTTGACAGCATATCTCATATGAGCAAGTACGCATGTTCAGCAGCAATTCGATATGGTTTCGAGATACCGAAACAAGTTGGAGTCAACTTACCAATCAGACTTGGAAGCATCACGCCCGACTTGATTCAGATCTTGGCTTGAATCGAGATCTGGTCGCTGCAGAAATTAATCACAAAGTCGACTCCTTGGTCAGTTGGGTGACGCGACTTTAGTAACAATTAAATTTCAATCGGGGCAATGGGTGACTTACCGCTACCAAGGGTGATGGTAGGACGTGGGAGGAAGGCAAAGGAAGGAAGAACAGTGGATGAATGGGTCAGACATGAGATCGAGACGAGTCGAAACGTTTTATAAGTAGGGAATCAACACTTGGGTATATATGAATATACAGGGTTGAGAAATATCGAGTGAGACTCCTTTACCAGCTCCTAGGGTGTGTGAGGGTGGCGGTGGCACCTGACTGCAGAGAAGTGAACGCCTGAATACGTAAGCCACATCAGCATCAAACGGCGTCGTCCCGCGCAAGTATACTTGAAAGCAATCGTAGGGAAGAACGTATGTTTCCTTACCAACTTCAGATGAGTGCTGCGCCTCCGTACGCTTCTCCAAATATCTAGTCGTCGCCTTGCACTCCTGCTACCGATCGGGGTTGCTAATCGATTACTAGTAGAGGGGATGAATTTTGGATGGTGGTGTTGAACGATAAGGGTGAGTAATAAGGTTGAAAACCTTAATTTAAAAGTGATTTGATTAAAGGTTTTGGCCGATCACTTGATTATGGCATGTTAATCACGGAGATATGGCCAATTCGCTATGGAAAGTATATCCCTGATTATACGTGCTCCCTTAATATTAACCGGATCAGATGAATTATTCCACTAATTCCGGCTAATAACGGTAAGACTATGTATATACATAAATCTATTTACATATATAAATAATTTATATACGCATGTATATATATATAGCTAGATACCCACCAATTTACCCGTAAATAATATATAACTATTATTGTAAAATATTTATTTACATAAATAATTTAAATTAATTAATTTCTCCCATTTCACATTTTATAATGTGAAATCACTATCTCACAAATTTTGAACACGCTTAAAATAATAGGAATTATTTTATATCCTTAAATAAATTATTTTTATTTTACTTTGAATCATATAATTATTCTAAAGTTTTATAATATATTTTATGTAAACTAATAAAGTTAAAGTCAACTTATTTTGACATAATTTTAATATAAAGGAAATTTATTTATTTATTTTCATAAAAACTGAAATACCCAAAAATACTTTGGGGTATTTCATATCTCCCTCCTTAAAAATAAGTTTCGCCCCGAAAGTTAAACAAAGAAAAGAGAAGAAAGGAAGGATATAATGAGCAAGTTCATATTTTTGGAAAAGTTTTTTTTTCGCGAGAGAGGACATGAGTTTGAAATTCCTGTTTTTAGGTTTCTATCTTTATATCATAAGACAGATTGTAGGGGTTATAACTTAAAGATAATGATGAAGAAACTTATATTTGGATTGCTGAGATCATGACGAGGGGTAAGTTGCTCAACTAACGTAACTCGAATATATTACTAGTTTCTTTTCCTTATTAGGCTCGGTTGACGGACAAGTGTAGGGAAAGATTAAAAGGAAATATCTTAATCGTTACATGGCACACATATGAGTAGTTATAAGATGAGATTTGAAATCTTATGAGTATATATAGAGTGATATGATCTTAGCTTGTTATTGCAAGAGTAAAACAACTTAATTACATTCAATGTAACTAGTTGTCTACCGAAGTTATTATGGTCAAAGTCTGAGAATTATTACATAAGCAATAAATAAAATAAAATAAAATCATTTTAACGTACTCCTAAGCACATATAATTGACGCAATGTTAATACCGTGTGTTGAAAAGCGATCGTAGTTAAGTTGTCGTCGTTAGGGGTTAGTAACTCATAACACACAACGTATATGGTTTTCCAGCTTACCATTGGCTTTCGTCTCAACCTCATTTGACTCCCTTTTCCAGGTTACCAAATGATCCGGCCGGATAGGTTTTGAAAGCAACCACTATAGGAAAAACTAGTCACCCCTTTTCGTGTGCGATGAGTGCTCCATATTGGATGGGTTCTTCTATTGATCTTCCTTACCTTCGATGGTTGACATGTCATCCAGTGTGTTGTATGTTTCACGATCTTCTTCGCCTTCTTTCGATCTCATTCTTATGAGACGAATGTGCGATGTATTTTTTTTTGAAAAAAAACAAAAATTCGAGATTTCTTCCTCAGACATTAACCAAAGAGTTCGGATCACGGTCACAATTACGTCATTAAGACATTACCCCTAGATCGGGTGAAGAATATATGGAATCACAACGGATGGAAAAACACATCGAAGGAATAGAGTTTTACCTCCCCTAATCAGGTAAACCACTGGATAAATGATCGATCCCTAACTCAACAATCTATGTGTGCGTGAGTGTATAAAAGAGAAAAGGATAACCCCTAAAATATGAGATGGGCATCGACCCTTAACTTTAGCAAATTCTTTTGCAGAATAGATTTCTTCGTCTAGCTTGCGACCATAGCTTCTTGCTCAGGCTTGCGACTCAGAGCATTTGCTATAACGTTGGTCTTCCATGTCGTTATTCTTAATAAGCTCCAACCATGTTATCTGACTTACGTGGATGTTCTTCCGAGTAACAATGTTCTTCCAGCTCTTATGATTTGTGAAGATTTGTCAGCGACAATCGCAAAGATATTGTCGTTTAGATTTCCAAAGCCAGTATATCAACAACTATATCCAAATCTTGCACTGGGTGGTTCTTCTCACACTGCTTGAGTTGCTTAGAAGCATATAGTATCACCCTACCATCTTGCATCAGCACACAACCTAGAGCTTGCTTAAGGGCATCGTTATACACCATATTTTCCCCGTCTCTCAGCAATGCTACAATTGATGTTGTGCTCAACCATTTCTTCAATTCTTAAAAGCTTTGCTCACACTTCTCTTTCAAACAAGCTTCTCCCTTTCTCAACAAAGAGGTAAGCGACAGAGCAATCTTAGAGAACCATTCCGCAAATCTTCCATAGTATCCTGCTAGTCCCAAAAACTTCTGACTTCCTCCGCATTCTTTGGGTGAACCTAGTGTTTCATCATTAAAATCTTCTACAGATCTATCATCATTCCATCCCAAGATATGACGTGATATATAAAAATCATATTCTTGATCCAAAAGTCAAGTTCGAACAATTTAGCGTAAGCTGAGGTTTTCGTAACACCGACAAGGTCGTCCTAAGATGCTTCTCGTAGCCTTCTTGATTGGAGAATAAATCAATACATCATTGATAAACACCAGAACGAATTTGTCCCTGTACTTATAAAATCCCATGTTCATCATCTTCATCTCCATAAACATAGTTGGGGCTTGATCAACCAAACGACCTCACTACAACCTTACCATCCCCATATTTGCTCTTGAGCACAATCTTCGGAATATTCTTCTTACAAATTCGTAACTAATTATATCTTGATTGGAAATTAATCTTACAGTACACTTTAGCCGATGTATCTAGTCCAATAAGTCATCAATCCACGACCACATACACTTGTTCTTTATCGTCACATAGTTTCACACACAATAACTGATGCATAGCTAGAAAGGTGTATCCTTCTTCTTCATGAAAAAAAATTGGACTACCCCAGGTGATGCACGTGGCATGATATAACCCTTCTCCAATAGATTCTCTAATTGAGACTTCAGCTCATTCATCTCAAGGAGAGACGTATGATACAGAGCTTTGGAGAGTAGAAACGTCCCTGGATCTAGACCAATAGTAAACTCAACAAAGCGATGCGGTGGTAACTCGGTAATATCATCAGGAAATATATCGGGAAACTCCCGAATCGCTGGTATATATCGGAGGTTGTGATAGCCTTGGACTCCGAGTCCTTTAAGTAGCACAACAAACCAATTAATGTATTTCGATCACTGTAGTCTTGATATATGTATCATATTAATGACATGACCGTTCGCTATCGGAACGCGTCGACGGAATCTGCAACACATGTCATCGGGTACCAAGGCACAATCCTCCGCTCGTAGTCATTCACCGTGCACGCCATGTTGCACTCACCAATCCATTCCTAAGGTGATATCCAGCGGCATAAGCGGTATCACCACTAACCCAGAGTCGAAGTCTCGACCCCCACTCGTGATAGGAAATTGGCTCAACATCTTCGTTCCTATCATTGTTCCCTCTTTTAGAGAGTTCGACCCTAAATGATTCGTTTAAAGGCACACTACCTAACTGAAATCTATGGACAACACTCTAAGCCATAAAAGAATGAATAGCTCTCAAATCGAACGGAATATCGAGTAACTCAATTTGGTAGTACAGACCACATTGATTTATTGATGCATTGACATCGTCCTCTTGCCTCATCACGTATATACTCTTGTCTGGGTTAAACGGTCCAATTATGTTGCTTTCGTCTTCAATGTCCATGTAGGTGTCTAGGGAAGGGTAATCCATTTGCAACATTTGTAGTCTTGGGAGACTAGTGAGAGCTTCGTAGCATCTCGTCTTTTGCTCAACTACTTTCATCCATATGAGTATGAGCCGTAATTCTCCTTTCTTCTCCCTCCTTAGAGAAGTTGTACTGCAATTGTCTGTGAGGGACAAGTTGAAGGCCTGCCTCATCGAGTTCGCTTAGCATCTTTTCACCATAACCCAGCTTCATTCTTTTGGCGGAAAGCAGTAATATGCAACCTTTCCTAATCGGTGCACATAATACTCAGAAAAACTTCACCGTGTAGATAGAGTTTAATGTCAGTAATACTCTGCTCACTTATATGACATCCATCATTTCATGCAATTATAATTACCCACAAAACTAGGTAAACTAATGCATACTTATATAATGTCATAAAAACAACATTATGAGGAGTCTCAAAGTTGTCAAATACGGAGAACACTACATCATATAAATGGATAAGGGTATCTAGGGACACGTAGGTCCTTTACCCATTATTGAATTGAAATATTGTCTTAAATCCCTCTAGCTTTTCATTAATAGTGAGGGTTTCCATAAACAGGGAAGTAATATCCTCGACGTATGCCCGACAATGGGTTCAAATACTTAAATATGACACCACGATTGATGTCATACTCCAGATCTTCCTCCATTTTCTTGTCGAGTGCTTGGAGCTCTGCAACCCTTTGTAACTTTTCTGTCTGCCACTCTATTTGCCATGAGGTGGGTACCTCACTTGTTGAAGGTAGGCCATGGATCATTCGGCACCTCCACTCTCTTACACGCTCATTCACTTCACTAAGATGATCCAACGTTTCGCAAATGAGGTGCTCTAGTCGAAGACGCCTCTTTTCTCCGGCCTCCATGTGATCAAAGCAATGCTTCTCGTAAGTGGAGATAGGTGACGTCTCAATCATGGTCTTTCTTCCCAAATTGTAAATATCCCAATGATCAGGGCGAATAGGTTACGGCTCCATCTTGTAGCAGATGACATCCACTGGAGGATACACATCATCAGATAGGACCATCGTTCCTTCCAACTTGTAGTCCGGACCAAAGCGTATCATACGACGCCAATGGTTGATGACATCAACCGTAGGGCGCATGAGTAGCATAAGTCGATGAGTGTTCGTCCGAAGAGTGGTCTCCAAATCCTACCACTTCCTCAACTCCATATCACAAAACCTCTTATATGGATGAATCCACTATGCAGAATCTGAAAGATAGACTCGCGGTTCCATATTGCGTGATTGAATTGCGAGGCGAGTCATGGAAAAGTTGATCGAGTTGTAGTATGGCCTCGGTGCAACTAAGGGGACAACTTCTCCCCCATTGGTTGCATTCTTCCCATGTAGGATTGCAGACATCTAAAAAAAATGAATTACGTGAGTGTCAATACCCAAGTTGACATAACTTAAGGTCGGAATACTAACGACTCTAAGATTACAGGTTAGGTACTTGAGGGCTAGAATATTAAAATTTAAACACTTAAATCACCGTGATATGATATGTACACATTTTGAAATTTTAAACACCCTTATCATTATATATGAAATACATTTTTTTATTATTATTTATAAATATCGCTATTATAAAGTTTAAAACACTTTTAAATAATGATTTTATAAAAATACAGATTTTTTTAAACAAAATTTAATTTAAATACTCGTGAGAAAGAAAAATAATATTTATACCTTTAAATTTGTTTTGAAATATATTTTTTTAAAATCTTTTTAAAATACATTTAAATTCCTTTTAAAATTATAAAACACATATTTTTACTTTATTAAAAACCTCAAGCTCTGATATCACCTTCTGTAACACCCCTTCTTAGTACCCTGAAGGGATGTTGCAGCGCCAGCGGTTACGCAGACTTTAATGTCTTTGTGCCTGCCTTAGGCTTATAGAGACATGCAACCATGCTCCCATAAACAAGATGATAATAAATAAGTATTAAACAAGCGGAAGACTTAAATATAAAATATTCCAAATTAAATAAAGTTACCCAAAACAAAGGGGTCCAATACAATTATCAAATTAATGAAATAGTAGCAGCGGAATGAAAATAATCCCATAAATTCTAGAAGTTTGTACCTTAACTCAAAAACACGATAAAATGAAAAACAATGAAATCCTTTATTCTTCAGCGCCTCAAGACCGTTTACCTAAACCTGCCGATCAGCGGCTGAGGTGTAGTATGCAAACCAGGGACCCCAACCGTCCAAAGGAGAAAAATAGGACGGTTAGTCTTTTTACGAGTAGCAAATGGCAGAAAGTAAAATGTCCAAGACTCCATCTACCACCCATTGACCATAAAAGGGTATTGGTGTTTGTAGACTAAAATATAAATTAGGAGTAATTATTTATATGGAAACCTGACTCATGAAATTAAAACACCGTAACTGGATGATCCATAAGGACCGAGTGGTTGAATGGGATACGGGTCCGAAGACCCTAAGGAATCATATCCCGAGTACGGAAGGAATATGATATGACGTCACTGAAAATGGGTCACCTATTAGTAAAATAATGTACAACACAATAATAATAATAATAATAATAATAATAATAATAATAATAATAATAATAATAATAATAACACAATTATACACAACGTTATCATTTACTTAGGACAAGTGGTACCGGTCTCGGCCGCATATAATGGGCGGATGACCTATTACCCATAGGTAGATGTACCCATTCGAGATATTTGCAATTTCGAAGGGGCATCTCATGAGACGTTTATAAAGTAAGGTATAACACAACCTTGACCTGACTTTACCATTTTCCATTATTTAAGACACAAATCAATAATAATAATAATAATAACAATACTGATATAGCAATACACAATAGCATAATTACCTATTATTAATTCACAATTTCATCCTACGTGACCACAAAAAGGCAGGTTGTGCACTTTAAACTATAAGGTGCGCGAAATAGTATAAATGACAAGCATGGATATCCAAGACAATTAATATACCATACTTAACTAGCATGAAGGGAACAAAATGGGCAAATCATGCTTTTAGGAAATTCGGGCATTTAATATAATTTTCTCAAATAACGGAATCAAATTTTAATCACCCGAGGTGTCATGCTATGTGAGATTAAGGAGTTGATAAATAGCCACAAACTGATCTAACTTGTATATTTATCACGAACTTATAGCATGGAATTTATAAAAGACATGAAAGACAATATTTGGAAAAGGCACGAAATTGCAGAAATGCACTGATTGGACCAAACCACTTGCCTTAATCTGACGGATTGGGTACCAACGGATTGAAGTTCCCACGTAACGCTAAGCACCTATACGATTCAAACGATGTCGCAAGGTCGTTTAAACCACAAATCCACCAGATACCTTGGTTACTTTATGTATATATATATAAATATATATATATATATATATATATATAGTCAACACTTACTTTCTCCTACAGACACCCGAATCAGCCCGCGTCCACTCGAGTCTCGACCACGCCTTGGTGTTCTGCAAGCATTCCATACCCACGTACCATCAACACACAAACAAGTAAGTTCGACATCATTTCTCGACACTATCGGATCTGCAAGATGAGTTGCCTTCAACTTACCAAGTGTAGTCGGTATTGCACCGTTCGATTCGATCAAGGTCGCAACTAGAATCGAACCTTAACAACTGCAGAAGACATACCCCAAAATTCACTTGACAGCATATCTCATATGAGCAAGTACGCATGTTCAGCAGCAATTCGATATGGTTTCAAGATACCGAAACAAGTTGGAGTCAACTTACCAATCAGACTTGGAAGTATCACACCCGACTTGATTCAGATCTTGGCTTGAATCGAGATCTGGTCGCTGCATAAATTAATCACAAATTCGACTCCTTGGTCAGTTGGGTGACGCGACTTTAGTAACGATTAAATTTCAATCGGGGCAATGGGTGACTTACCGCTACCAGGGGTGATGGTAGGACGTGGGAGGAAGGCAAAGGAAGGAAGAACAGTGGATGAATGGGTCAGACATGAGATCGAGACGAGTCGAAACGTTTTAAAAAAATTTGTACGGTCTAGTTTGATGAAGATGTTTGGAAATTGAATTGTGGTACTCATTGATCGGCGAAGGGCAAACTAAACAAGGGAAATTGGGTTAATTAAAAAAAAGGCAAACTAAACAAGGGGAATTGTGGTACTCATTGATCATCTTACTTCTGAAGTATTAGATGCTCCACCAAACAATTGCAAGAAAGGCCAAGACTTTCTAGCTTACCAAGTTTGCAACTAAGTCATCAATTAAGAAATTCATCATCTCTTCTATAGTTGCTTGTTATCAAGTTTAGATGAAACGAAGGGGTTCAAGTTATGGCTTGTTGGGAATATATATTAATGTGTTTTTCTTTAACCATTGCCTTTGTTGCAATACCATTTTTAAAAACATTTTATAAAAAAATTCTAGGAAAGATATCAAATTCCTAGATCTAACAGGAAATGTTTTAAAAAACGCTTGGTGGGTGCTTGTCGATAGAGCAAGGTCAAGTGTCTAGGCGGATTTCATGGCAGGTCTTTGCGGTGTAGGCAGGTTTTGGTTGCCCTGACAGCCTTGGCGGCGGGGCGAGGTTAAGGGTTTAGGCGGAGGTCTAGGGGGGCCGTGAAGAATTTTTTAGAATAGGGATAGCAGGTAGCCAATACTCTATAGTTAGAGTATAGATCAAGGCTAGTCGGAATCCTTTAAAATATAACTTGTTTGCATCCTCTTCAGTGTGTTTTGATCTCTTTGATCAGTTGTGTTTGGATTCCCATTGCTTAAGTTTATAATTCAATTATAAACTTAAATATTTGGAAAAATATTTGGTTAAAATAATTAATTTATATTGTATTTACAATAATCTATATATTAATTAAAACCAAAGCACCTATGTCACGTGTCGTCCCCTCACGCAAAGTTATTTTTGTAAGGTATTATTTACACAATATCATTTAATTATGGTAATTAAACTATCTAATATTATTTACACATTATTAACATAATATCATCTCATAATATATTTTTAACCATCTATATATTAATTAAAACCAAAGCACCTATACCACATGTCGTCCCCTCACGCAAAGTTATTTTTGTAAGGTATTATTTACACAATATTATTTAATTATGGTAATTAAACTATCTAATATTATTTACACATTATTAACATAATATCATCTCATAATATATTTTTAACCATCTATATATTAATTAAAACCAAAACACCTATGCCACGTGTCGTCCCCTCACGCAAAGTTATTTTTGTAAGGTATTATTTACACAATATCATTTAATTATGTTAATTAAACTATCTAATATTATTTACAAATTATTAACATAATATCATCTCATAATATATTTTTAACCATCTATCTATATATTAATTAAAACCAAAGCACCTATGCCACGTGTCGTCCCCTCACGCAAAGTTATTTTTGTAAGGTATTATTTACACAATATTATTTAATTATGGTAATTAAACTATCTAATATTATTTACACATTATTAACATAATATCCTCTCATAATATATTTTTAACTATCTATCTATATATTAATTAAAACCAAAGCACCTATGCCACGTGTCGTCCCCTCACGCAAAGTTATTTTTGTAAGGTATTATTTACACAATATCATTTAATCTATATATTAATTAAAACCAAAGCACCTATGCCACGTGTCGTCCCCTCACGCAAAGTTATTTTTGTAAGGTATTATTTACACAATATCATTTAATTATGGTAATTAAACTATCTAATATTATTTACACATTATTAACATAATATCATCTCATAATATATTTTTAACTATCTATCTATCTATATTAATTAATTATATTAACACACTAAAGACGAAGTACATTCGACACGTGTCAACTTCTCCCTTGCTTCAGTCCTATGTGGCGATGGTTTATTCCATCACGTATGACGTGTCATTTTCTAAAATTTTTTGATTTATTTTATTATCATTGAAGTGTCACTTTATTATGAACTAGGATGGAATCTTGATTAATATTCATTTTCATACAAATAAATCGGACTACACATCTCAATCAAATCAATCCATATGATTCTCCTTCAATTAGATTATATAAAATATAATAATATAAGGATGCACTATCCATTTTGATACAATCAAAACGTGGATCACTTCCAATCAAATCAATCCAATTACAATCACTTCCAATCAAGATCAATTTAATTCCCCAATCAATAAATATTCTGAGAATGTGGAGGCTATTATGCTATATAATATATTTTATAAATGGATATAAAAATAATTGTAACAATAATGGAAACTGTAAAGCATATCCCCAAAGCTTTTATACCAACACTCCTGCAGAGTAACTTCTTGCGTCTCCCTTTGTTCCATCAGCAAACAGGTATCATCCATTCAATTTCAATCTCCGAACCCTAAATACAGCAACAACGTTTGAATTTAGTCAAAACATTTCATCTTACTTACTTTTTATGCAGGATGTTCAAGAAGAACGATTTCCAATTACTTAATGATCTCAAGCCAAATGGTCGATACAAGATTAGAGTTCGCATTCTTCGGGTGTGGAAAACAAAGAATTTCAAAGATGAATCTAAAGATAAATCGCTAGACATTATTATGATTGATGAAAAGGTTTGTGTGCTTCCTGCCCATTCGTGTATATTATTATGCAATATCATATTTTACGACATTATGTAACCATTAACCACATTTCAGGGGACTAAGATTGTTGCTTCTGCAAGAATAGCTGATTCTGAAAAATTTGAAGGAATTATTGAAGGCTCTACATACGAGTTTCAAAGTTTCGCTGTTTATACTTATATTTCTACTTGGAAATATTGCAAGTTATCTACGCGGATAATGATGTTCAATAACACTTCATTCAAAAGCATTGATCAGCCCGCTATTCCTCGATACGGATTTGAATTTGTTGATATTGAGTCAATAGTTGGCAACAAACTTGAACACCAGTTTCGAGTTGGTAATTATTTGCTATTTATAATATTATTCTATATTTTTTATCAACACATCTTGATCGTTTCGATTTTAAATATAGATGTTATTGGGCACGTGATTTATGTCGGTCCTATGACTAAATCCCCCGGACAAGGATATTGTCTGCATGATAGGAGAAGACTCTTGATCCAAAATCATAGGTAAAATAATAATTTTTATGCATATTTGTTCAAAATACTATATATTTTATTGTTCAAAATACTTAGCTAAAATCTGGAACTCCTTACACGTACAATATTCAAATTTGCACAATATTTGGAACTACTTAAAATTTGCACAATATTCAAATTAAAAATTTCAGTGTGAACAAACTTTTTTGAGAATTTGACTTAGATAAAATTTGAGTTAAGTGTTTTCAACTTTCTTTAGTTATGTACAGTTTATCTTTAACATTGGAGTTTATTATATAATAATTGCAAATCACGTTGAGATTTTTATTGTTGGTTGACATTGGAGTTTATCTTTAACTATATTCTTATAATTCTTATAATTACTTTACAGTATTTGACGAATGAACCACTATTTTTATTTCATTTATAATACGTATTTGACTAATTTATATTTGTAGGAATGCTAAAATCAGATGTAATGTGTGGGATTCATATGCTGAGGCGTTTAATGATTTTGAGAATGTCACTTATAATGACCATGTGGTTGTCATTTTCCAGTTTGCTAGCATTGGATGTTTTCAAGGTATTGCCATTCATATTTTGTAGATCAGATTTGATTTTACTCCAATTTTTTGAAATTTGATTTTATATCCACTTATATTTTACATAATTTGTAGATGAGATGTATATCTCTAACTGCATTGCCGGTGCTACAAAGTTGTATGTTAATGACAAAAACATTCCAGAGATAGTTGCTTTCAAAGAAGGGTAATTCTTCTTTTCAATCCTTATGTTTAATGTTTCTTTATGACAAGTTATACTTATATTATGTTATTATTATTTATTGTAGTCTTTCAACACTCAATGATATGCAAAGTTCAGATATTGTTCCTACTGAGATATATTATTCACTTGAAGATCATTTCTTCAAATTACATGATAGGAAGACACTTGATGAGATAAAATCAACCAACCATGTAAGTATTTTGTAGCCCTTTAACTCTTTCATTTTATTTTTGCTCTTCATCCCTAAAAAAAACAAAAAACAAATCATTCTTCTTTTTTATCTCCCTCTAAAATGTAGGTGGGAACTTTTGTCACAATTGGTACCATTGTTGGGTTTGATGATGCCCGTGGATGGTTTTATAATTCCTGCAAGAGCTGCAAAACTAAGGTTACACACCAAGGGGACAAAGTTTACTGTAGAAAATGTGTTAAAACCCTCAATTATGGTGTTAATAGGTATGCTAATCTATTAATTGTTAGATATGTTTGTAGGTGTATATTATATCATAATTTTTGTTGTTTAATGGTATTTTTTTTAGGTTTAAAGTTGTCATAAGGGTAGTTCACGAAGATGAATCTGCATTCTTCATCATGTTTGACCAAGATGTTGGTCAACTTATACAAAAATCTGTTTATGCTATTTTAGACTCCTTGCCAAAGGTATTAAGTGACAAACAATAAAATATTTTTATTATGGTTATACATAATCACATAACACATAACATGTTTGTTTTGTCCCAATAGGATGCTGATGCACATGCTATCCCATCCGACTTCAATGTCATGTTAAACAAAACTTTTTTGTTTAAAGTTGACATTAAGGAGGACAACTTGATGAACCCAAGTGTTGCCTTCTCTATTTCAAGGATGACAGATGATTCGCTGATGATTGAGAAATATAAAAATGATCTTCATGCTGACAAGGTATTGATTTACCATTCCCCTATATTTCATAAATCCATTTATGTTATGCAAATTAATTTATTATTACATGATTCTTCTTCCCAGATTTTACTCAAATCAAACGAAGTGCATGTTCAAGATGATGCGCGTCTTATAGAGGGGGTGCATGTTCCAGTCAAGCGCAAGCTTCACTATGTGGTTTTGTCGGATGGTGAAGATGATTTGTTAGCAGCTGAAATGGATGCCAAGTCAAAAAAGAGCTGTGCGATGATAGGAGAAGAAGAGATATCATCGGATGAGGTGATTCCATCAATAAAGACAGTTACTGTAAAGATGGAGAGGTGAAATCCTTTGACAAAATTAAGTTGTTTCCTATGTTTTCTCCTAGATATTTTCTTTATCCGTGTTTTTGGTATTTGATGTCTTTGGCATATTTTTAAAGTATTGCATTTTTGTTTTGGCTAAATTTATACATTTCAATAATATTTATCAAGTTACCTCCTTCGTCAAGTTAAAATTTCCATTTTACTTTTATTTATAGTCATTTTTTTCCCACTCCAATCATAACTAGGGATTATAACTAGGGGTTAACTTTATAATATAACTAGGGATTACCTTGGTAATATAATTATTTTATATGCATATTTATTTCGAAATAATATATATAAATATAACTAGGGGTTAACTTTATAATTATTTTGTTGTGTAATACAATACAGATGGTCAAAGCTATTATTTAGTCACTTGATCCATGTTCATACAAATCACACGAGTGACAATTATAAACTATATATAACCCATGCAATTTGTTTCAATCACTGAACATAAAATTTCAAACTCATTTTATTCGGTCAAACTTCAAATTAAAATTTGCACAATATTCAAATTAAACATTTCACATCATTAACAAACTTTTTTAAGAAATTGACTTAGCTAAAATTTGGAATTAAGTGTTTCAAACTTTCTTTATTTCATTTTATCTATGTAAGGTTTAAATCATTTTAATTTACGTGTAATCAACAATTTTATCTTTTTTTTTAGCTGAACCCGAAAAACTTTTCAAATTAGCCCAATTAATATCTGATCCAAAATAATTGAAATACATTCATTTCATAACTTCCAGAGCATTTAAATTGAATAAATCACACAAAACTTCAATCTACAATGAATGGCATGAATGACACATAGGTGAATAGGTGTCAAATAGTTCAATGCACTAGGATCTAAATATCATATATGACACATGTACAATAAAAAAATTGCATTAACAATAATATGTCATTTTGTGAAATTTATATACACTACTATAAATATCATATTTGTTCAAATGAATGTATATATATTTTATTGTTCAAAATACTTAGCTAATATTTTGAACTCCTTACTTACTGCATATTTTTCCAGTCAACCGTGTGCCAATTGAGAAATAAAAAAGGAATTCCTTTTAAGTGTTTGCCTTAGCTAATATTCGAAGCTACTTATGGTAGGTTGACTTAGCTAATATATAAATATACATATATTATATTTGCAAATCACGTTGAGAATTTTATGGTAGGTTGATATTGGAGTTTATCTTTAACTATGTTCTCATAATTACCTTAAAATCTATATATAGGTATTGTGGTTATACACGAACTTTCTTTTTATTTGTTTCCATTAATATTTACGGGACATTCTAAAGAATTCCAAATCTCAATCAGCTTTAATGAGATTTGATTGATTTCATTGATTGATATTTTATAGTTATATATTGTTTTTTATTTAGAGTTTATCTTTACATATTACCTACATACTATATAAGAGAGATCATGAGCTGCTGTGTTCTGCGCACCTCTCATAAAAACACTTGCTTATCTCCTTTAATTCAATACCAATGTGTTCTCCAATAGTTCTCGGAAGGAAAAAGGTATGTCCACGTAATTGGTTAATATTTACTTAAATATTTGGAATCCATCTAATACATCGACATCTATTTTTCTAGACCACTACTTCACCAAATGCACAACTCTACCTCGCCGAGATAACCGAAAGTATATTCTACTATGTTGAACTTATTGTTCGCATCATTAGATTGTGGTATCAACCTACACAATCTGGAAAACATGACATTTATATGGTTCTACTTGATGAGCAGGTACAGTTTACCTATCTTATTGTCACTTATTACCACCCTGCGGTTTTATGTTTATTTTTTATTTTTTACTTTGACTTATAACCTAATATGATATTTTTCTCCAACTATCCTTGCATATTATTATTCGTTGAAGGGTAATAAAATACAAGCAATTGCAAGAGGAGATATATATACTCAATCAACCTCAAATTTATACGAGTTTGAAGTGATCGTTATTTCACACTTCTTTGCTATACCAGTATTGGACACAAGTAAGAAGATTGCTAATTTAGATTGCATCATAGAGTTTACAAATTATACTATTGTCTCGGTATGTCAAGCAAACATTCCAGTTCCTGTGTTTGGTATGGATTTTGCTCTTCTTGAGGATATCTTAGAAGGCCGAATCAGTGACAAAATTTTAGTAGGTATGCCAATATCAATTTCATAACTATCCTTGCTTTCGTGTAAACCAAAACATGTCAGTGTAATTATTAATTTTATCTTTTATTTTAATTCAGATGTTGTTGGTGTTATTCGTGATTATGATGTGCAACGGATTGTGTTTGATGAGGACACTAACCTGGATAATTTATCATTCAATGAGGTTAACTTTCATTTAATAGGCTACAAGTAAGCTTTGTACTTCATTCACACATTTACATTTTCTAGGATTATATTTTTTTAGTTACTTGTCATTTATTTAGTGTTATATGTTCTCATTTATACTTTGTTGGAAATTACAGCAATTTGAGTATCGATTGTACACTATATGGAGATGAATTCAGTGCACCCTTTGAGTCTAATGTCAAAAAAGGAGAAACCATTGTTATCATTCAATTTGCACAAATTTTGACACATCGAGATGGTTAGTATAAGAATAAATGCTTACTCTTATTATTATACATACCATGACATATTAGCGTTGTTTCTCTTCTAATACAGGTTCAGTAAGTTTGATGAGTACAGATTTCAGTACAAGAATTTTTGTGAATCCAGATATAAGTGAGCTCAATCATATCATAGATAGGTTAGTTGTTTGAGACATTATCATGAACATACAATATATATTTGTTACTTCATTTACCTAAAGTAATCCGTTATTATATATGTTTTGTTGTAGATTTCTGCCGATTATTACAAATGATAATGAAGATGGCATAGACGAGTTTCACGATGGTGGTGAAGTTAGTCAACAATTTGAAGAATTTCTTCTGTGATCCCCTTTTCATATTTTTTTCGAACTTTTGTTTAATATATTGCTTTGTATATGCTTTTCAATAAAAATTTCATAAATATATATTATTTATTAATAATTTAACTTTTATGACTAGATGCGTTGATGATAATGAAATTACCTCCAACTTTTTATATAGCATAAGTGCGCACTCCTGAATCCTCGGTTTCAAACATCATTCTAAATCGCACACCCAATGAAACTTGAGTGTACATAGCTTTGCTGTACTTGGCTAGGGGAATCACAAACTCAGCAGGGCTATCCCTGTCAAAATAAAGAATCCAGTTATCCTTATGTCTTTGAATGATCGGTGATGAAGAATAGATCAAGTCGGTAGTGTAATACCTAGGGTTGTAAAATATAGTAAATGGGTTGCATCAGCCAGAATTCCGTTGTGCATGTTGTCACTGAATGTGACTGAAGAAGCAAGGGCAGGTTGCTGCCTATTAGCATGTCTGGTTCTTTCATCCCTAAAATTCAAATACACTAAACTACATCATCTTCAAGAGGTCCAAAATGACTGCAAATCCATATATAATACAAACTATTTAAAGTCATACCTAATGAAGAGACATGAATCCCCATAAAACGATCTTTTTGAGCAAAGCAGGCCTTTCAAGACGTGGAAAACACTAAAAATGAAGCAAGTTAAAGGTATATAATTGATCACTTTTATGAGCCAACTCCTAATAATCTTAGCTGGATAAGAGGATTGATTTGCAAGTTCATATTTGAAACTACAAAACCCCATAAATTAAAGCAAAGCAAGCAATCAAGGTCCAACAATACAGTAGATACTAAGATTATAGTTGAATGCAAGTCACCAAGGCAGGGATACCAGGATCACACTCAAAATCATAGTTCAGAAAACATCCCAGATCCCGATTTCTAAATGGATATCATCAAGGGATGGCATATATAGTTTCGCAACGCGAAAATGCAGAGAAAACATTTTGTTTCCATTTCTATAGTAGTGAAAATGCAAAGCCATCAACACTAGGAGGAGGAGAGAGTTACATTATTGTTTCACTTGGCAACCAATCATGTGCTACGCTTGATTTTGCTGTTGCTGCTGGAAGTTCAGTGGCCTCCTGAACAACATGATATGTGGCTCTGGGCGATGGATTGCGTAGTGCACCCATCCACGGCTCTGTTGAACTCCAATTGCCCGCCATTCGTTCTAAAAAAAATCAATCCCAAATGGCTCACATAAGACACCAAAACTTGCAGAGAAACAATGACATATAGCAACTATCAAAATTAAGTGCTTATTATTCATCCACCACTTGATTGTATATTTGTATTCACACTCTGCCTTAAATTTTGCATTAGGATCTGTAATTTGAAACTAACACAAGTTGAAGTGCAACAAAGTAAGAACTAGAGCAAACAGAATCGAAGAATCTAATCAAGGTTTCTGGAAAATTCTACTTTGATTTTATGTCCCAAGCAGTCCAACAACCATAGGTGGTTTAGAGAAAAAAAGAAACAACGGCATTATCAACCATCAACTTTGGTTATTAATTATTCATCTACTACCTGATTGTATTCAAACTTTTCCTAAAATTTTCAATTAGGTTCAGAAATTTGAAACCACCACAAGTTGAAGCGCAGACAAGTAAGAATCAATATACAATTTAGTCCTAATTTTAGGGATAGAAAAATCAATATACAACCCTACAAGTGTTCTCCATGAACCCCTAAACTATAAATCAAATCAGTATCTAAATCAAATCAATTGGGTAGAAGTTAAACACAAATCATATACTAACTTAACATGCACCCCTAAGTATAAATCGTATACCTGATTTAGGAACCCAAAATTGGCTAAGAGTCACTCAAAACTTTCCGAGTAGTTGATTCGGACAAATTAGAGGAGACACGGTCAGTACTCGAGCCTGTAGCGGCGAACCCTAGCTTGGGGCCTCTTCAATTCGGCTTCGATCTTGACCGATTCGGCTTGGAGCCACACCAGAACTAGCTCCAACGCAGCCGGCGGACCCCAAAATTGTCTAAGGGTGGGGCTTATTTGAGAGCCAAATGCCGACAACGAGGGTATAGCTTGAACCCCTAAATTATAAATCAAATCACCGTTTGTGTTGAAAAAGAATTTGAGGAGGTCACCGTCGCAGATCTATACAGAAATTGAAGCGGTGGTGGAGTTGTAGATATGATTGGAATTATTTATGTGTCAGACTACTTATTTAAAATATTCTATAAATGTTATATTAGTGCCTCCACAAATTATATGGATGACAAATGTTCTTTACGTGTCATTCATGCAATTTAATACCAATTAGATCTATATTTAAACATTTAATATATATATATATATTTGGTAAGATTTAATATATTTTTTATATTATATGAACCATTTCATATAGCGGAAAAATTTAATATCATTAATTGAAATAATAAATGATAGTTCTAATTAAATACTCCCTTCGTTCGAAAACATATGTCCATTAATTTTTTACACGCTTTTTAAAGAGTTAAAACTATATAAAATAATATTAATTTTATTAATTTTTTTTACTTATTCTTATATATATATTAATAATAAGTATCTATTTATGTAAAAGAATTAATAAGAAAATATTATTTTATATAATTTTTAACCCCTTACAAAGTGTACCAAAAAGTCAATAGCCTTATATTTCCGAAAGAGGAAGTATTAATTTTTTAGTACTCTATCCGTTAATTAAAACTTGACGTTTTACTATTCACTCCCGTTTTTTGAGGTGTTGAACACTATATAAAATATTAACTTTTAAAATAAATTTTTAAAATAATTTCATACTTATTACAATTAGGTATGAATTTATAAAAACAAATGTAGAAAAATGTTAATATTTTATATAGTTTTTATAGTTCTAAAAAAGTGTGCATTAATAGTAAGCGACAAGTTTTAATTAACAGGGGGTATTATATTATAATTAATGCAATTTGTTTCAATCAATCGCCCTTTAAATAATATTTTAAACTGATTTTATTTGAAATTAAGTTTTTTTTTAACATTCTTTAGTTCATTTGATTTATGTAAGGTTATGCCCAAAATAGTTGTGATGTTGGCCCATTTAATATCTAGCCCAATATAATTTAAAAACATTTCACTAACACTCACATTAGGTTTAATTTTACAGAATGGAAAAAAAAATTGAGAAAAGCTTAGGCAAACGCATTGCAACGCAGCGTTGCAAGAACAGTCGAATACTCAACAACATTCGAACAACAGTACGGACGAGGGTGCTAGGCGACTCACTTTGGCGATTCGCAATTTCGCCATCTGCATCCATTCATCCGATTCCGACCACAGCAGCGACCACTGGCGTTGTAACCAGGAATAAGCTATCGCTCTCTCCTCCCAAGCTACCCCTCTCGGCTCTCAGCATCTCCCTCCAACTGCGGCCTCCACTCCTTGCTGTGGCTGTCGCCGTCGGCCGTCGGCTGTCCCAGGCCGTCTCAGTCTCGGTCCATTTTTTAAATCAGGTATAATTATGGTTTTGTAATTAGGATTGGAATTTGGAATTGAATTTGTAGGATATAGGAGTTGCATTTGTTTTGGATTTAGGATTGAATTTGTAGGATTTTTTAATTGAATTTGTAGGATTGGATTTGGATTTGTTTTAGACTTTAATAATTAGGGTTTTGAACTTACGAGTGGAATTTGGAATTGAATTCGTTGGATTTATTATTTGAATTTGTTTTGGATTTATGATTAAATTTGTAGGTTTTTGGGATTGAATTTGTAGGATTTGTATATTGTTTGTTTTTCAATAGTCTTGAGGTTTGATTTATTTTGAAACAGAAATTTTACTGCACTTATACAACGTATTAAATAGCTATATGGTTTTTTGATGGATTGTTTTTCTTTTTTTAAATCGTGATGGCACAAATGTTGTAACTCGCCTCTAGCCTTGCCTTTACCGTTGAAGAAGACAACTGGCTTGGTTATTGTTGAAATCGGTTGCTCAGGTACCGAGTTAATATAATTTCAATATCAATTACGTCGTGAATCGTGATCTCCAGACTGCAGTAAGGGCATTTCCCTCTCCTATCTCAACTTAATAAGAAATTAATTCTTCTCAAGTACTAGACTCCGTTCAATGATCTCTTTTCTTGTGAGAGTATGATATACTTTGCATCTTTTACTTGATGGATTTTTTTTAATGAGCAAAATATTGACATATATATGCTTATAATATTGTTCATGCACTTATTAGGTACTATGAATACCAACTCTCCTAATGACCCAAGTCACGAAGGGAATCGACGAAGGCGACTAAATGTCATTAGAGATAAGAAAAAGGGCAAAGAAAATTTATTTCAAATTACCAGTATGTTCTATTAACTAAATTGTTTATGTTTTTACATATATCATGTTCATACCCACTATAATTTCTCAATATATTTTATGCAGGTAGTGAGCACGTCAATATATTAAGGAGTACTAATTGTACCAAACGCTTTCCACCTTCTCATATTTCAAAGAGTATTCCATTTTTTAGCCAATAAACTTAAAAATTGAATGTATTTACCTACAATTAACATGATTGTTTATTTTTCCAAAATATTAAACAAATTGGTAGGTGCCATGTTTCCTATCTATAGCAATCAACCAAGCCCCGCAGACAAACGTCAACAGAGGCTAAATGTGCTTAGAGACAAGAGGCGCAACAAAGAAAAATTGCCCCAACGTACTGCGATGTTATGGTTATAATTGCTATATTATTTGAATATATAATGAGTCTAGCCTCATTACTAAATAGACACGTCTCTATACTTTTTTTTTCCAGGTGATGAAAGCATCAATTTATGCCCGAGTACGTATTGTCCCCAGCGCCTTCCGCTTTCTGAAATTTCAAATGGTACGTCAGTGTTTAAGTGATAATTATATACATATATGGACAGGTAAAGTAATTAAAAATAAATTGACATTAATTTATTTTTTACAATGCTCATTTTATTCTTAGGTACCATGAATCCCAACTACAATAATGATCAGAGTCATGCACAAAATCGTCAGAGAAGGCTGGAAATCCTTAGAGATAAGAGAAAAGGGAAGAGACAAGTATTTCAAAGTGTTGGTATGTTATATGTATATATGCGATTTGTTGTATCTTTTTAAATGTTTAAAACCCTATATATTTTTTCACTATAGTTGGGGAACCCATCAATTTGGAAGACCGCATTGGTAGGACACCAATAACACCCGTTTCAAATATTTCAAACGGTATGTAATATTTTTGTGCTTGACAATTCATTTGTGTAATTTAAATAGTATGTAACTCTTTGTACCTAATATTAATACCATTTTTTATGTAGGTGATGGGTCTAGCCGTACCATAAACCTTATTGACTGTACCCAACAACTTCATATACCTCTTTCAAATATTTCTAATGGTACGGGCAATTTATGAAAATACTAAATTTTGTGAACAAAATGTACATTTAATGGTTTATTTGTCTATAATTTTAGTTCTATTTGGTTGATATTATTTGGTTTTATTTTTTGTTAATTGACATTAATTTATTTTTTACAATGCTCAATTTATTTTTAGGTACCATGAATCCCAACTACAATAACGATCACAGTCATGCACAAAATCGTCAGAGAAGGCTGGAAATCCTTAGAGATAAGAGAAAAGGAAAGAGACAAGTACTTCAAAGTCTTGGTATGTTGTATGTATATATGCGATTTGTTGTATCTTTTTAGATGTTCAAAACTATTTTTTTTAAATATATATATTTTTTCCCTATAGTTGGGGAACGTATCAATTTGGAAGACCGCATTGGTAGGACACCAAGAACACCCGTTTCTAATATTTCAAACGGTATGTAATATTTTTGCCCTTGACAATTTATTTATGTGTATTATAAATAGTATGTAACTCTTCATACCTAATATGAATACCATTTTTTTTATGTAGGTGATGGTTCTAGACGTACCATAAACCTTATTGACTGTACCCAACAACTAGACATACCTCTTTCAAATATTTCATATGGTACGCGTAATTTATGAAAATACTAACTTTTGTGAACAAATTGATCATTTAATGGTTTATTTCTCCTTAGTTTTAGTTCTATTTGGTTATTATTATTTTGTTTTATTTTTAGTTAATCAGGATGATCAATTATTTACTACTCTTGCTGGTCATGCACCCAATCCCTGCCATGGCACTACAATTCCAACAAATCAGGATCAACCATTCCATTTCACTGAAAATAATTATAACAACGGTATGTCAAATATATTAGATTTGACATTAAACATTTTTATATAAATTGTTTCAATATTTGTCCCACTATTTGGATATAATTATTTCTGATATTATGTGAAAATCAAATAGGGCAAGGTAGAAATAGGCTGGGAGGGGATTATACCAATTTCGAAGAGGACGAAGAAGGTACTATTATATTTCATTCTATTGCATATATTTGTTTAATTGAAAACTAAGTAATGAAATTATATAATTTGTAGTCTCTGGAGAAGAAGATGCTTTCGTGTTGGACGAAGCTAACGGTAAAATCATATTTGCTTATATATATATATTGTTGTTATACATCATGTCACATGAAATTTGTTATTTATTTGTATTTACTTTTATGTTCAGTAGAATATTATGATGTTGGGAATCGTGAATATGAATGTCAATCATGTGGTGCATTGATGTGGTATGATGAGAGATTAAATAGGCGGAGAAATGCAAGGAATCCAAAATTTTCCCTATGTTGCTTGAATGGAAAAGTTGAACTACCTCTATTGCAACGTCCTCCCCAACTCCTCATTGATCTTATGTCAAACACCGATTCAAGGAGCAAACATTATTTAAAGAACATAAGAGCTTATAATATGATGTTTTCATTTACATCAATGGGTGGAACTCCTCCGCCTCCGGTAGAAGGTCGTGGTCCGAATGCATTTCGTTTACAAGGACAAAATTGTCATCGAATTGGTAGTCTATGCCCAGAAGAAGGATCCACGCCAAAGTTTTCACAACTTTATATATACGATACTCAGAATGAGGAACGTAACCGAATTGAAGCTGTGTAAGTTGATTTTAAATGTTATTTTGACCATCTTTATTATTATCCTTGAATTGTAATATAGATAACATGTTTTTATTACTGGAATCTGCAGCTCTACAGGCACAAGTACTTTGGATGAATCAATTGTCTCTGATTTAAAGAAGATGATTGATGACTACAATCCACATGCAAAGGCTTTTAGAATGGCAAAGGATAGAATTGAGCAAGGGTCCACAGACTTTAGATTAAAGCTAATTAGTACAAGGTCAACCGATGCTCGGAGATATAATCTACCTTCGGTAGACGAAGTTGCAGCACTTATTGTGGGTGATGATGGAGTTGCACCGGAACCTAGAGATGTCATTCTGGAACAACATTCGGGAACTTTGATGAGAATCAATGAATTACATGTATCTTATCTTCCTCTTCAATATCCTCTCTTATTTCCTTACGGAGAAGATGGATACAGGATTGATACTCAACTAAGGGATGATGGGAATTCTAATACTAGAAAGAGAAAGCGACTAAGTATGAGAGAGTTTGCAGCATTTCGATTACAGGAGAGAGTTAATGAAGCTCAAACTATTCTAGAGGCCAGAAGACTCTTCCAACAGTTGGCTTGTGATAATTACTGCCAAATTGAATCAGAAAGACTACATTTCCACAGAACGCATCAGGCAGATTTGAGAGCTGATCTTTATAAGAATTTGACAAATGCATCGACTGGTAAACGTATTATCCTGCCTTCTACCTTTACTGGTGGCCCTAGATATATGATCCAGAATTATCAAGATGCAATGGCAATATGCAGATGTTATGGATATCCAGAGTTATTTATAACATTCACGTGCAACCCTAAGTGGCCAGAAATTGATAGATTTGTTAAAGGAAAAGGGACTTCAGCTGATGATCGTGCAGATGCTGAAGTTAGAGTATTTCACATGAAACTGAATCACATGATGAAACTCTTTCTGTCAGACAAAATATTTGGAAGGGTCAAAGCAGGTATGTATACATGATGCATTGCTTTTTTGTTGATGTATATTGGTAGTTATTTGCTTTATAATATTATGTATCAATCATTATATAAGTTTGGATATTATGATGCAAACTAATTACCGTTACATAACACAATTTGTGCAATAGATATCAATTTTTTTTATAGTGACTAATTATCGTAACATAAAACAATTTGTGCAATAGATATCAATTTATTTTAATTATTTTCACTCTATTTCAGTGATATATACTATTGAATTTCAAAAGCGCGGTCTTCCACATGCTCATATCGTCTTATTTCTTCATCCGGATGATAAGTTCCCAAATGCCGATGGTATTGATAAGATAATTTCAGCTGAGATTCCAGACCCAGATGTTGATCCTGTGTTACATGAAGTTGTCTCTGAGTTGATGATGCATGGTCCCTGCGGACAGATGAACCCTTCATGTGTTTGCATGAAAGATGGTAAGTGCACCAAACACTTTCCAAAGAAGTTTCGTGATACTACTACCATTGATGAAGACGGTTATCCGGTCTATAGAAGACGCAATGATGATAAAACGGTCAAGAAAAGTGATCATTACTTGGATAACAGGTATGTTGTTCCATACAATCGAAGACTTTTGCTTATGTATCGGGCACATATTAATGTTGAATGGTGCAATCAGTCTCGCGCCATAAAATATCTTTTCAAGTATATTAACAAAGGCCATGATCGTGTCACTGCTAGAGTTGAGGATACGGTTACAGATGAAATCAAAGACTACTTAAATTGCAGATATATATCTCCATGTGAAGCCTTGTGGCGTATATTTGAATTTGACATACAATTCAGAAAGCCTGCGGTAGAAAGGTTAAATTTTCACCTCCCCGATGAACAGAGTATTATATATCATGACCATGACCTTCTTGATTCAGTAGTCCAAAAGAAAGGGGTTGCAAGCTCAAAGTTTCTGTCGTGGATGGAGTGTAATTCACAATATCCACATGCTAAAGAGCTTACCTATTGTCAGTTTCCGTCTGAATTTGTGTGGCATGCAAGAGAAAAGGCATGGAAACCAAGGAAGCGTGGATTCTCTGTTGGCAGAATTTACAATGTTAATCCAGGTTGTGGAGAAATGTACTACTTGAGGATTATGCTAAATCACGTCAAGGGTCCAACATCGTTTGAAGATATTCGAACCGTTGATGGTACTGTTTATCCAACTTTTCGAGATGCATGCTATTCTAAAGGACTATTGGATGATGAAAGAGAATATGTCGATGGAATCAGAGAAGCAAGCTGTTGGGGAAGTGCACACTACCTTAGAAGTTTATTTGTCATGTTATTATTATCCGGTAGTTTATCCAAACCAGAGTTTGTTTGGAGTGAAACTTGGAAACTACTGTCAGATGATATTACTATTGCTCAAAGAAGGATTGTTGGCATTGAAGGTATGTCTTCATGTTAATATAAATTCATTTTATATTTATATCTTAGTCACATTCTTACTTTAATTAAATAATATATTATTGTTTTTTTGAAACAACAGCACTTAATATTGATTTGGGAAACTTCTATTTGATTATTCATTGTCATCTTACATGTTATTTTCAGTGCATCTATTTAATAATAATAGTTAAATAAATAATTATCACATTATTTCTTATCATTATTACAACACAGTGTTTGTATTATTATCATTATTTAGAATCTATTTTTCTGGTAAAAAAATTTGTTACTCAATTATGTTTATTTATGTAGATTTACATCTCAGTGAGAATCAATTAAGGGATTACACTCTATTTGAGATAGAGAAGCTCCTACAACGAAATGGAAGTAGTCTTCATTTTTTTCCGCCAATGCCTCTGCCAGATGATTCTTTGATTCCGGAACGACATAACAAGCTCATCGAAGATGAACTTCATTATGATAGAGCACAACTAACTTTGGAACATGATAGTTTGCTTGCTAGGTTCACTGATGAACAAAGAGGTGTCTATGATGAAATAATGAATGCTGCTTTACAAAACACAGGGGGTGTCTATTTTTTGTATGGTTACGGAGGAACTGGAAAAACCTTCATATGGAGATCTCTCTCTTCTGGTTTGAGAGCTAAGGGTGATATTGTTTTAACGGTTGCATCCAGTGCCATTGCAGCTTTATTGATTCCTGGTGGTCGAACAGCACATTCTAGGTTCAAAATCCCAATAGAAGTTAATGAAGATTCATTATGCGACATACGACCGGGCACTGATCTTGGTGAACTATTATCAAAGACAAGGCTTATAATTTGGGATGAAGCTCCAATGATGAATAGATTGTGTTTTGAGGCATTGGATAGAAGCTTAAGGGATGTTATGCGTTCTTATGATAACGCCAACTTACATAAACCTTTTGGAGGTAAGTTGGTTGTATTTGGTGGAGACTTTAGACAAATCCTACCTGTTGTTCTTAAAGGAAGCAGAGCAGATATTGTTTCATCGACACTCAATTCATCGTATTTGTGGAAGTATTGCAAGGTACTCAAGTTGACCAGAAATATGAGGATTGCTCAAGGAAATTCTGATTCAGAAGCTATTGCTGCGAAAATATTCTCAGAATGGATTCTTAATATTGGAGATGGTAATGAGGGGCATGGAGATGATGTTAACTCAAACATACAAATTCCTCCAGATCTCTTAATCAGTGACGTTGATGATCCTATTGCATCCATTGTCAATTGGACCTATCCGTCATTATCTAATATCCAGAATCCTGCAAACTTCTTTCAAGAAAGGGCTGTTTTGGCTCCTACAAATGAGATGGTCGAAGCAGTAAATGATTATGTGTTATCTATATTGTCTGGAGAAGCTCATGTGTACTTGAGTTCTGATAGTATTTGCGCATCTGAAGGCTATAATGTTGATCAGGATATAGTTTATTCAACAGATTTTCTAAATAGCATTAAATGTTCTGGTGTCCCAAACCATAAACTGAAGTTGAAGGTGGGTATCCCAGTTATGTTGATGCGGAATATTGACCAATCAGCTGGATTATGCAATGGAACTAGATTGATAGTCACCCGTCTTGGAAAGCATATTATACAAGCTGATATCATATCTGGAAGAAACATAGGAGCAACAGTTTACATCCCACGCATGGTCCTTATACCATCTGATACAAGATACCCATTTAAATTTCAGAGAAAACAATTTCCGTTGATGGTATGTTTTGCGATGACGATAAATAAAAGTCAAGGTCAATCACTTTCGCAAGTTGGCTTATATCTTCATCAGCCTGTTTTCACTCACGGACAATTGTATGTTGCACTTTCGAGGGTTACAAGCAGAACCGGTTTGAAGATTTTGATATGTGATGCTGAAGGAAAACCACACAATGCTACCCCTAATGTAGTAGACAAAGAGATCTTTCAAAATGTTAGCTGCACCATCACTTAACATATCTCGAAACGGTATGTTAACCCTTCTCTTCTATCCTCAGAGTATTCCATGTAGAATGTTTTCTAAAAAGACGAAAAACGCTTTATGTGTTTTGAATTAACATTGTATTTAATTATCCTTTACCACCTTACCAACTATGTAAACTCAAAATATTTGCAAAAATATATTTTCCAAGTCATCTCCCATGGACTTACCGGAATTCAACATATTCGTAATATTACACGTAGGAGTATTGTTTTTAAAAAATATATTTGTCCATGTGGAAAATTATAGAGGCATTTGCATTTTCTATCATTTAACGCGGTGCCTAAATTAATGTCTTTGATTGCAGCCTTCTATGGTACACAAAGTATTTTAAGGATTGAAGGTCATGCTTGGAGGAATTTTTGTTATTGTATAAAAAGTTCATATAAAAAGTTCATTAGAATGTCGTTCATGCATTTTTTTTTTAGATTGTATGATCGGATGGTTCAATATTCAATGCTTTCATGCATTTTGTCATAAAAAGTTTCATTATGCTCAATAGTATAATCGATCTCTGTTACGATATTCAATGTTGTTATTGTATAAAAAGTTTCATTGTAAAAATATATTACGTAAGACCCGTGCCTTGGGCACGGGCATTAAACTAGTATTAATTAAAACCAAAGCACCTATGCCACGTGTCGTCCCCTCACGCAAAGTTATTTTTGTAAGGTATTATTTACACAATATCATTTAATTATGGTAATTAAACTATCTAATATTATTTACACATTATTAACATAATATCATCTCATAATATATTTTTAACCATCTATATATTAATTAAAAGCAAAGCACCTATGCCACGTGTCGTCCCCTCACGCAAAGTTATTTTTATAAGGTATTATTTACACAATATCATTTAATTATGGTAATTAAACTATCTAATATTATTTACACATTATTAACATAATGTCATCTCATAATATATTTTTAACCGATCTATATATTAATTAAAACCAAAGCACCTATGCCACGTGTCGTCCCCTCACGCAAAGTTATTTTTGTAAGGTATTATTTACACAATATCATTTAATTATGGTAATTAAACTATCTAATATTATTTACACATTATTAACATAATATCATCTCATACTATATTTTTAACCAATGGGATTAATTCAAAACTTTTTTTTAGTAAAGGTAATATTAACTATATGAACTATATAGTATTATTTCATTATATATTAATTACATGATATATATTATAATAATTAAAATATCTAATATTTTTTTTAATGCAATCTAATGCCTACTATTAATCTATATGTAAATCTTTATATCTATACCTATATCGATATATTTATTCATAAAACATAAGAGTTTTAGCCTATGTTATCCTTGCCGTGTTTTTAATTAGCTATTTAAACCAATCAAATATTTTTTCCTTTAATTATTTCTTCTTCTTTCATTTATCTCTTTAAATTAATTTTTTTCTTTTATTTTTAACACATTTACTAACTATCTATATATATTCTTAATACCAAATTTACAATGATATTTTTTTTTAAAGTTACAATGTTTTTATTATTTTTCTAACCAATAAGAGTGATTTAAAATTTCTATAAATTTTTATATATGCTAATTTAAATGATTTTTTTTAAAAAATATATAAAATTATTTCCGTGATACTTTTATGGTAATTATTTTTATGATTTTTATCCTAACTTTTATTAATATTTTATATATTAATTTTTTTTATATTTTTTACAAAATCGCGCCATGGCGCGGGTACTGTACTAGTCTGAATTTAAAAGGAAACACTATCATGATCAAATATATAATACTCCCTCCGTCCGATAATACATGAATTTTTAGAGGTAAGTTTTCGTCTGATAATAGATGGACTTTTATGTTTTCTGGGTGGGAGATTATAATGATTTGTATTGATTTATGTGTTGTTGACTTTTTAAGGGAATTTGATTTGTTAAAATATGAAAAAGTTAGTGCAATAATAATGTTTTTTAAACTTCATTTTAAAAAGGTGAAACTAATTAAAATAATCTAACATTTGCAAGAGTGTTAAAAAAATATCCCCACTTTACAAATGTAAGAAAAATAATCCAACCTTTGGGGGAAGTGGTAACAAAGTATCCCAACTTATTTTTTCAATCATAAATTGGGCCAAAACAATGACATGAAATTGGTCAAAATGATATCATTCTCATTAAAACAACTCAATATCACCAAAAATTCACCAAAATCTTAAGTTTGTTAGTTATATATAATCATATTGGCACGAATTTATGGTTGGAAAAAAAGAATCAGGATACTTTATTACCATCTTAGGCGAAACTAACTAAAATAACCCAACCTTTAAGGGGGTGTTAAAAATATATCCCTACCTTTCAAATGTAAGATAAATATCCCGACCTTTTTAAGGGATGGTAATATAATATCCCAAAATTTTCTCCCCCACAAAAATGCTTATATGGTACATATGTGGCAAAAAATAATGATCATATTCACAAGTGTGCCCTTGGATCTTAATGCTCGAATTATACAAAGTATAGTCTAGATTGTCATGATAATTTTTTTAAAAAAAATAAAAGTCTCTTTTGTAACCGAAAAAAATCATTCAATTTAATACGTTTTTATAGATTATAATTAAATTTAATCAAAACAAATACTCTTGATTGTTAAATTTAATCAAAACAAATACTCTTTATAGATTATAATTAAATTAAATTTAATCATTCAATGAATTAATACGTTTTTATAGATTATAATTAAATTTAAAATATAATTTTCAATATCTTGATTGTGTAAAATATCATTCAAGTTTATTAGATTAAATTAGATTGGTTTTTAAGTTTATCTTAATTTTTTTATTTTGGATTTAAGAAAAAATAAAAAATAAAAAAATTACATTCTTTTATATATTTTTTAATAATAATAATTTACTTCTTATATATAAATGAACACCATTGAATAATCTAAATAATTAAATTTTCATTTCAACTTCGTAGTAACATAAAGTTTATAATTGGCAAAATATTCTTCAGTTTTGATAAGTTAAATCACTAGCTAATCATTTACTAATTGAAAATATGTTATTTTGCTTTACATTTTTTTATTTGGCTTGTTATAGATATTGATTTAAAAAAGATATAAAATGTTAGGTACAAATTAAATCTAAAACTACGAAAATTTATTAAATAAACTTTTAAACTCTTCTAATTTAATTTTATACAGTATGTTTTATTTGAATTAAAAATATATGAGTAATACAATACAAAAAATAAGAATTTTATTGGAGAGAAATCATTGGGATATTATATTACCATCATTTATAAAGGTCGGGATATTTATCTTACATTTGAAAGATTGAGATATATTTTTAATACCCCTTTAAAGATTGAGTTATTTTAATTAATTTCACCTTTTTCTTATGGTTAAAAGGTGGAGATATTTTTTTAATACTCTTCCAAAAGTGAGGTTATCTATATACTCCGTAATAACTTAATTTATAATACTCTACGCTTATGTTGCAGCCTCTCCACGTTTCACTCCTTCTCACCCATTCAGATTTTTTCTTTTATTTTTTTCCTCTTCACATTTTGCAAGGAACAAATCTGCGGGTTCATTCTGAATACGCCCCCTTCCTTCAACCCCTTCTTCGTTCCTCTCCCGCTTGATGCCTACCCCCGACGGCGATTGCATCTCTTCCCTAGTGCCTTTGCCGGTTCCCATCCATACTGTTCCTCCTCGGCTAAGGTGGTACGATCGACCTCCTCTTCTCCTCATCTCCGGCGATTGCAGCTCTTCCCCCTTGCCTTTGCCGGTGCTTCCTCAGCGTCTCTAGCACGATCCTCAGGTGCTCCTCGTGCTCCTCCCTACTCCTCGAGTACACCAGAATATCGTCGATGAAGACAACGACGAATCGATCCAAGTAATCGATGAACACTCGGTTCATGAGCTCCATAAAGGCTGTAGGTGCATTGGTCAGCCCAAATGGCATGACTACGAACTCATAATGTCCATAACGAGTCCGGAAGGCGGTCTTCGGTACATCCTCCGGCTTCACTCGAAGCTGGTGATAACCGGATCTCAAATCGATCTTAGAGAACACCACTGCTCCCTGAAGCTGATCCAACAAGTCATCAATCCGAGGGAGAGGATATCGGTTCTTCACCGTCGCCCGGTTCAACTCCCGATAATCAATGCACAATCTCAACGATCCGTCCTTCTTCTTAACGAAGAGGACCGGTGCTCCCCACGGTGACGCACTAGGTCTGATGTAGCCCTTCTCGGCCAACTCCTCCAACTGAGCCTTCAACTCTGCCATCTCGGTCGGCGCCATCCGGTACGGTACTCGTGAAATCGGCCTCGTGTCTGGCTCTAACTCTATGGCGAAGTCGATCTCTCTCTGCGGAGGAAGTCCTGGCAGCTCGTCGGGAAACACGTCCGCGAACTCCCGCACTATAGGTACATCGGTCATGCTAGGCTGCTCACGATCCACCTCTAAAGCATAGCACCAGTACCCCATGCATCCCTGATCCAAAAGTCTGGCTGCTCGAACTGCGCTGATAAGCGCCCCGTTCCGTTTGGGGTCACTCCCCCAAACTTGGTGCTCGGTCCCGTCATCAGCTAAAAGCGTCACAGTCCTCGTCCGAAGGTTGACGATCGCTCCATATCGTCCCATGAAGTCCATGCCGAGAATAAGGTCGTCCGTCTTCAATGGCATCACAATCAGGTCTGCTGGCCACTCACGCTCTCCTATGCGAACAGGGCATCCTAGGATCTCTCGACTAGTCCTAACCCTAGATCCATCCGGCATGCCTACTAGGAGGGATGGACCACTCGTGCAGCTAAGACTCAGCCTAGCAACGCACGTCTCTGCTATAAAGCAGTGTGTAGCACCAGTATCAAACAGCATACGCAGACACACATCATAGAGAGAGATGGTACCTGCTGCAGTCGGAGCAGAATGATCATCAACTCGCATCTGAAACACGCGGGGCGGTGGGGGCAATGCGGAACCACGGCCTCCGGAAGTCTGTCCTCTGCCACAACTCGAACCAGATGGCCCAGCTGAAGTCGGTCCCCTACCTCCGCGGCCAGAACCTCTGCCGCCTCGCAATCCTCCACGGCCTCTACTAGGAGCAGAACCTCTCCCCTGACCCTGGGGGTAAGTCAGCTGTGGGGGTCTGGGAGCCTCTGGAAGTCGGAGAGCGGGTGCAGATGGAGTCCCTCCGCTCTGGGGGCAGTAGCGAGATCTATGCCCTAAAAGTCCACATGAATAACACCTGGTATCTCTCATCGGACATGCAGCAACATAATGACCCTCCTCGTAGCAGCCGTGACAAGTAATGCTCCTAACTCGAACCTCCCTACTCGGAGTAGACGGTGCTGGTGGAGTCCTCGATACTCCTCCGAATCCTCCTCGGAACCCTCCTCTAGGTCTCGTCTCCCATCTAGTCTCAGCAGGTCTAGGTCTCTTCCCCTCAGGGCGGGATGAAGCATATGCAGTCGCAGAGAGGATACGCTGCTGATCGTATAGAAGAACCACCTCCAGGAAACGGTCGAACGAGACTGCGCCCAGACTAGAAGCATGTAGTAGCACCGCTGGTGACAACCTCATCGACAACAATCGAATGCGACTCTCGTCGGTGGGACACAGGTGTGCGCAGTAAACCAACTCCTTCTTGAACTGGCGGACGACATCAACAACAGAGAGAGACGGGTTGTAGGTCCCACGATAAAATGCCACCTCGTGAGCAATCTGGGTCCCCGGGGGACTATACTCCTTCAGCATCAAAGTCCGGAAAGCATCGTAACTCCACTCAGCCTGGTCCGTCTTGTATACGGACCAGCGATCAAAGGCGTCCCCCCGTAGATGTCCTGCTGCTAGCCTCTGTCGCTCTGTAGCTGGCACATCGATATGGTCGAAGATCCCGTCCAGCTGACGGAACCACATCTCTATATCCTCTCCCGCGCCTCCTGAGAACTGCGGTTGCCTACACTGCCCCATGACCTTCACCCAGTCGATGCGCTTCTCGGGTCGCGCAACGGCCATAGGAACAGCTCGAGCGGGCTCAGGTGCTGTAGGCGGCTCGATCGGGATCTGGGCCCCGGGTGCTGCAGACTGTGACTCCCCAAGAAACTCTCGTAAGACCTCCAAGATCGCAGCTCGGTCCATCTGCCTCGGAGTGGTCTGCTGAATGGGAACCTGAGTCTCGCCGCCCTCAGGTGTCGGAGTGTCATCGTCGGTCGTAACAGTGGCTGCCCTACGACGGGGTCGTCCTCTACCTCTACGCACTGGGCCCCCACGCCCGATCCGTCCACCGCGTGTATCGGCCATAGTGGCTGCAATAGAAGGGCGGGGCTTAACACACAGCACAGAAGCATTCAACAGAAATTAATCAGATCCCCTTCGAGGGAGACCGCCCTCAGGCCCCATTCATAAAATCACAGAAACTATCTAGAAGCTGTCCTTCGAGGGGCAACTGACCGGAGGGGCAACTATCCTCTCGGCCTCTACATTCTAACCCCGCTACTCCAACCACCACGGTGCAAACTCCTTGGAGTCTTCCAGGCCCTCTGTAAAGTACAAAGCTAAGTTTTGCCTACCCGTTCCCAAGTCTACATCCAATAGGATGGTCTACCGCCTTTCTACCCACTCGATTTTCCCTTTTTGGATTTTCCTTATTTTAAGTCAAGTTTATTAAGCTTTGTTAATTAATTTAGCCATATTAAATTCATTTTGCCCTTTTTAAAACTCTTAAAAATCTTTTAAAACATTGGGCGGTTTTACAAATCATACTTCAACCCATTTTACTCGAATCACGCAACCTCGCTCTGATACCACCTTTGTAACGGCCCAAATATAAATATTCGGGTTACGTTTCGAAGGATTGGATACCTTCGTTCGGATCTTGCAATTCGAGTACGGGTTGAGTTTTAAAACAAAGTTTCAAAGGTCAAAGAAGGGATTTCGCACCCTAAAATTTGCGATAGGGCCATTAGGTCCTCCGAACTTGTCCTACTACCTAAGTCGTCCAAAACGTTTTTAGTTCGAAAGCATAAGGAAGGAAATAACATAATACAAGTTGCCACGGCAGGGCCGGGTCAAAACCAAATACGAAGAAATAAGTAGCAAAAGTGTAGAGCCCAAGTTGGTCTTTCTCTCCCTCTCACTGCGCCATGAGATATTCCCCGCCACATCAGCACATGATCAAGTAAGGGTACGGGTACCTGAAACTAACCACGAAGTCAAGGTCGAGCCACTCATGCGGGCCCTGAAGACCTCACTAAGTACATATAATATGCCTATACCTAAATAAAGGATGCTCTAATGCAGTACAGAATATTAAACACTCAAGCATGCTAGCAGTTGTACATATATGCAAAAAGTGATTAAATGGGATCCCACACAGAATGCCAAGTGGCATGTCCCTCTCCTACTCCCGCACCCATGCTCGTTAGTGCAGGAACCGACCGCGTTTTATACTCCCGCACCCATGCTCGTTAGTGCGGGAACCGGTCGCGTTCAATATCATAACATCATCAATCGTATCAATATTCATGCTTGTCAATTTAACAGTCTGACTCGATGAGGACTAAGCCCGATGGGACTGGACCGTCCTATGACCCTAGCAAATGACTCTAGGACTCACAATTTAACGGCCGTTCTACCATACGCAAAGAGAATACGGATGCTCGATTAATTTGTGCAACCTAAGCATGATACTACATGAATATGCAGGATGCAACACCTACACACTATATGACACATCAGGCATGAGGTTCTAACTTGAGTAAGCCCCGGAGGACTTACCTGGAAACGCAGAGCAGCAAAATAAGGCAGCAGGAGTGAGCAATCCAATAGATCAGAAATCACCTAGAAATTTCATAAATAATTTAATAAGTCTAAGTCTAATTTACACAAGCACACAAGTTACATAAGAAACATATAAGGTACACATACTAATATAACCCATCTATTTCATCATTATCACCATTATCATTTCATCTCCATTTCTCATCTAGTTCCATTATCTCTCATAATCCGATACTTTTCTCAATGGAATCATAATATCACCAACATCATCATTATTAGCCGCCTCGTCACATCCTTATTTCCATGAATTATTCCAATATTTCAAATTATCCATTTCAAATATCAAGACTTAGGAATTAATTTATTCATATCAATCATTCTCAACAAACTAGTTTAAATAATCAAATAAATAAATCGAGGAAAGATAATCAATTACTTGACCATATAAAGGATCACAATCCATAAAATAATTAAATAACATTTACCCATTAAAATAATATAATCAAGCAACTAAGTAATATTAAAAAAAAAACAGACTTTAAATATATATTAAAATAGAAAATTAAATGCTCCAATTTATTCCTCATAACATTAAAATAAAATTTTAGAAAAATATAAGTGAATAAGTTAGTAAATAATAAAGAGTTCACAAATTGTGAAGCTATATCCTTAAAATAATATAATTAGTTAATTATTCAAATAATCCAGATTTTTAATAATTAAAAAATAGTAGTAATGAAATAAATAAATAAATAAATAAATCAGAAAAAAAAAATAAGTTTAATAATAATATTTTAGAATGAATGTAAATAATAATACATTTTAAACAACAAAACCAACCCATTCCACAAAACAACCCGGCCCAAAGGAGGAGCCCATCCCACTCCCCTTTCCGGCCCAGACCCGAATCCAATATCCGGCCCAAGCCCGGATCCAACACCCACACCCATCAGATTTTAAAAAGGAAAGGAGTGAACCGGATTTTTTTTTTTTTGTGAACCAGCCAGACAAGAAAGAAAAGAAAAGGAGGGAACCGGGCCTGAACCGGTCTCCTTCCTCCCTCCCAGTTCTCCTGCGAGAACGAAAAAAAAACAGAGAAGAAGAGAGGAGAGGCGGGCTGCTCGCCGGCGACTCGCTTGTAACGGCCCGGAAAATAAGGATCTTCTTTCCCCTATTTGCCCTCCTTTGGGCCTAGGAAAGAAAACCTAATTATCCGAGTTACGTTTAAGAAGGCTAGATTACCTTCCAACTAGATCTTACAATCCGAGTACGAGTCACAAGTTTTCGCAATAAAAAGAAACAAGGTTTAAATCAAATACAATCCAAAAGAGTGCCACGACCTAGCCGGGTCAAAACGATGCAAAAGATTTTAAAAGCGAGAAAGTTTAATGGTCTCTCAAGCTCTCGATCTAACGCCAAAAGTCTGAACCCGCCAAGCATCCATATGAGCAAAGATAGCGGCTAACGGTTACCTGAATCTAAAAAAAAAAGAAGGGGATCTGGGTCAATCATCGGGTCACTCCTGCGCGTGTGTAAACACTCTGAGAGGCATATAATAAGCATCCTATTCCTAAGACGAAATGCGTAATGCAAAACAGAAATTAAACAGATAAGCATGCGGATAAGTAAATGCAGAAATAGATAAAGAAGCGCGCCAATTACAAGAAATGCCAAATAGCATGTCCCTCTAGGCTCCTAAGAAATCCTATAGCAACTCACCATCAAAGGAGCTACCTCACCCTACGGTGCAGGCCAACCCCACGCAATGAGCCTACTAACTATGAAAGGAAGGCAAGCAATGACACATATCTAAGGCCTAAGGCTCTAAGAGTCCTAATGCACTTATTAGAAAGCCTACCGCATCATCGAGTGCAAGCAACTTTCTATGCCAAAAGCCTACCGCATCATCGAGTGCAAGCAACTCCCTATATAAGCGCCACTAGGATGACAAGAATAAAGAAAAAGGTCTTAACCAATAAACACCTATAACGGCCGTTTTCTAGCAAAGACAGATAGCAAGACATATGGTTTCCGTTTTTGATCCTAAGCATGATTCTAAGCCGTATGGTGCAAGAATACTAGCCTACTATATAACACCCAGTGCATAAAGCGCCCATCATGAGTAAGTTCAAGGAACTTACCTGGAGAAGCGCAGAATCCAAGCAACCAACAAAAGTAATAGCAAGTCCAGACAAATCAGAGATCACCTAGTAATTCAATATATAACATAATAAGTCTAAGTTTAAGTTACACAAAACATATCAAATAATACACATAAGATCCACATAAAACACATATAAGTTAACCATCCCATCATCATCAACATTAATGTCTTAATTCAATTTCTCATCTCGTTTCCACGACTTGGACATATTCTCATCATCACATCTTATTCATATTAACATCGTCATCATCATCTCCATCTTAACTTAACATCTTATATCATCACAACTTCATTCTCATTCTCCTAAATCATCTCAAGATCTCAACATATAAACTCATAAACAACTCAATAAGCAAACAATTCTTTTAAAATCATACTTAACCAACTCCCGATATTAAACATTTGAATCCTTAAACAAATTTCCCAAAATTATATTATTAAAATAATTCCGGCATATCGGTTTTAAAACAATAATCCATTTGGGAAACATTTCTCAAAATACAAGTCAAAGATCACTTTCGAAAATATTGACTATGATTTCAACATCCTTTGAAAACAGTTTGGGAAACCTTAAACCTCTTTAAACAATTTCTCAAACATTATTCAACTATATAAAACACCAAAACATCCCATTTTCAATAAACCACATAAATAAAATAACATTAATAAATCACTTTAACTTTTCTAACAACACATGTCAAAAACATCATATCATAACATATAATATTCCAATAATTCTATTTTTAAAACAACTTATAATATATATAAATAATTTACAGAAAATATTAGTTTTATTAATAAATCAGGATAATGATAATAATAATAATCTAATAACAATTATAAACATGTAAAACAATCTTAGTAAGCATTTAACATAATCATATAACTAACACTTTCAAATAGAATCTTAATAATTTAATTATAATAAATATCAACTCAATATTAACATTTTTATAAAAATGACATCTAATAAACATTTCTAACATTTTTATCATCAAATAAACATATAATATATAATTAACTAAATAATTAAGTAAATAATATGTGTAAAATAAGTAATTAAAACCCTTAAAACCAATCACCCAATCCGGCCCAAAAATCCTACCCAAAAGGCCCAAACCTTAGCCCACCCCATTTCACCAACCCGGACCCAAACCCGGATCCAAGGCCCAAACCCAATTCCAGATTTTTAAAACAAAATGAACCGGTTCAAGGGAAATAGAAAATAAAAGGGTGAACCGGACCCAAAATAAAAGAAAGAAAGGGAACCGGTTCACTACCCATCTTCAACCTCCCGCCTCTGCTCCCACTGCGCTCCCCTGCCGCTCGGCCTCGCCCCTCAGCTCCGCCCCAGCCTCCCATATCGGCAACTCTTGCTCATCTTCCCCCCAAGCTCGAGCTCGTACACACATACTCTCACGCGCACCCTCATCGTCGCCATTCTCGCACTCATCGATCCCTTCTCTCCGACATCGCTCTCGTGCTCTCTCTCCCTCCCCGACCAGTTCAAACAAAAGAGAACAAAATCGAAAACGAGATAAGATGGGTCAATCGAGAGGCTCACCGAGGGATCGGGACTCGCCGAGCTCGTTTGTCTGCGCTCACCTTCTTCGATCGGGGATGCTGTGAGCGCTTCCTCGAACTGGGTCGTCGGCGTGTTGCTTTGTTGGGGAAAGTGTAGATGTCGACTGCAGGGCTTTTCCTGGTGGCTCCGGCTCGTCGGTGAATCTCGGATGAGTAGCGAGCTTGGGGAATTTGAAGCAAGGGAGTGAGGCAGCGGGTTCGGTACCGAATCGAAGACAAGGGAGGGCGTGGTGACTGGAAGCAAAACAGAGGGAAAGAAGGGTGGTGTGTGTGTGTTTGGACCGAAATCAGAGGAATGGAAGAGCTTGGTGGTGGCGTTGAAGGGGGGTCGAAGGGAGTGCAAGAGGAGTGATGGGGGCGAATTGAAAGAGTGATAGAGGGATGGTGGTGATGGGTATATGAAATGAAAAGGGATGGGTTACAGAGGAAATAGGGGTAGTGGTAATCAGATTTAAGGGAATGGGTGTGGGTGAGTTGAGTGTTGAATTGGGTAAAAGAAAGTCAAATTTAATACCCGTAAATAAATTCCAAAACCCGCTTTTCGACCTTAACCCGACTCAATTAAAATTAATTTGAAATAAACTTTCGAATCCGAATTAGATAATGAAACCCGAAAATATTTCTAAGCCTTAAAATAATAGAGCGAAATGAATTCATCCTTGAATTAAATAACAAATTAGTGTCGAAATTTGGTCGAAAGAATTCAAACAAATTGTTTGCTCGAGGACAGAATTATTCAAAAATTTTCCGAATCATTAGAATTCAATCCCAATTAAATAAATATTAAATAAAATTTAATTCTTAATTTATAAAATAATATCTTAAAATTCCGAGTCTTTACATCATCCACCTCTAAAAACAAGTCTCGTCCCCGAGACTAAAATTACTTGAAAATAAGAGGAGGAAGTTTTAAAATGCGAGTCCAAGGACCATGTCCAATGATCTTGCAATCATCTCAGTTGCGTCTTCCGAGATTCTCACAACATCCTAGTCATGGTCGTGACATCTCCAATTTGGTCTTGACAAGTATGCAATAAGCGCCCCTATCACATCCATGCTTTGACTTTTCGGAAGTACCACAACTCTAAAAGTTCTACAATATCCTCACTAGGTCTTAGCAAGCACCCTACAAGCGCCCCCATAAGATGCTTGTATCCACTTCGTGAAGTATCATAGATTACCTAGGACTTGAAAGTTTCAAAAGGGTTCCACAATTGGAAAAGATTTGCCTCAAAATCGTTGAAATTTTCGATTGTGTTCAGTCTTTCAAAATCCAAGTTAATCATTTTCAACACCGTTCAAAATCCTTCAATTTCGACGTTAATCAAGCAATTTCAGAACTCAAGAGGTGGAGTCATCCACCTCTAAGGGCTAATCCCATATTCTCTTCCTAGGTTCATATTTCAGAAATCAGTTTCAATTCTATCAATCTCAAGTCATATCATGAATCATAAGCCATAATTCATCAAAAGCACATCAAGGGCAACATCGTACTAGCGTCTTATTAGCAAGTCATCACACGTCAATAGTCTAATCGTCAATCATGTCATCAGGTATTTAGCACACAACCATCAATCATATAAGCACAACGTCACATAGATAGACAATCAAAACATACGTCTCAAATACGGCACATAGATTCGATTACTTCCCCAGGGTGTCAATGCATAGGGAATGTCAATTGAAGCCACATCTCCGCATTTCAAGTTTAAATTGTCCACAAGGATTCATCATGATAAAGCATCATTCAATCCAATAGTCAACATCTAAACATGTCATTCATGGTATAGTCATCAATCATACATATCAAGTCATAACTTGCTAACACATCAAAATCGTAACATTCTCAGCACATCATCAATCATCTCAAGGAAATCTCATGTTATGAATCCCAAGATAGCATTATGCTTAGCAATATGGTAGAATATCATGTATCGACATAATCAGCCAAATTATCGAGCTTCACCATGCTAAAAAAATCAAAATAGGGATAATATCATGCCAGCATCATAAAAGCATATTAACAGTCAGGCCCAATGCTATGAAAGGGCATATCAAAGTAGAATAAAATCTATCACCTTTATGGAAACAACATGATAGGGTAAGTACGACACATAATTATAGGATGAGATATATTTGGGAAGCTTGCATTCTACGGAACACTAGGGATATAAGTGAAAACATGGTACAATCAAGGACAGAAGCTTAGCATAATATTTATGTGTAATGCATATACAAACCCAAGATACATCATGGTGGGTGATCATGCGGTGTGTCAAGTCGTAGTTCATGAAAGAATGAGAGGAGCATGGAGGTAATCATAGCGTGAAAATTTGATAAGCATGCTAGGAATTAAGCATCATAGGGGCATACATCAAGTTGTAACACACATCCATCAATTAAAGAACTCATATTATCATGATATAAGAAAGAGCGACCACACTATCATGCGCCTAGTTAAGAAGAGGACATCAAACATGTGGGGACCTAACATGTGATATATGCATTCATTCAATCACTAGTACGACAATGCATGAAGCCAAATAATTCATATTGTGGCGGCATAGAAATATGAAAGAGATATAGCGAATACAACACGAGCCCAGAGCAATGTGACCAAACATTGATATAACGATATATAAGCATGACTTTATCTCAATGGTCATCTAGGTAGAACATGCTAGGAACACAATAAAACATCAAGTCATGCAATCGTAGAGAGGGCTACCATCATAACCACACGGAATTTTTTTTTTGCTCGAGGAACTAGCACTCAACACAGAATCAATAGACAGTAATTAATCTGACAATTTATATAAAACCACAAGCTACCTAGAAGCCGCCCTTCGAGGGACGACTGACCAGAGGGGGCAACTACCTCTCGATCTCTACATCCTAACCCCGCTACTCCAACCACCACGGTGCAAACTCCTTGGAGTCTTCTAGGCCCATCTGTAAAGTATAAGCTATGTTTCGCCTACCCATTCCCCAAGTCTGCATCCATATGGGATGAGCTATCGCCTCGCTCTACCCCAGCGATCCTATCTCTCAACTAAAAGATCCTACCGGTTTTATTCTGAAATTCGCTTTGCCCTTTTTGAAATGATTTTGAAACTTCTTCAAAATAGGAAATAGGTGGGCGGTTTTGAAATTATTTTGCAACTCATTTGTACTCGGATTGAGCAACCTAGGCTCTGATACCACTTCTGTAACGGCCCGGAAAATAAGGATCTTCTTTCCCCTATTTGCCCTCCTTTGGGCCTAGGAAAGAAAACCTAATTATCCGAGTTACGTTTAAGAAGGCTAGATTACCTTCAAACTAGATCTTACAATCCGAGTACGAGTCACAAGTTTTCGCAATAAAAAGAAACAAGGTTTAAATCAAATACAATCCAAAAGAGTGCCACGACCTAGCCGGGTCAAAACGATGCAAAAGATTTTAAAAGCGAGAAAGTTTAATGGTCTCTCAAGCTCTCGATCTAACGCCAAAAGTCTGAACCCGCCAAGCATCCATATGAGCAAAGATAGCGGCTAACGGTTACCTGAATCTAAAAAAAAAGAAGGGGATCTGGGTCAATCATCGGGTCACTCCTGCGCGTGTGTAAACACTCTGAGAGGCATATAATAAGCATCCTATTCCTAAGACGAAATGCGTAATGCAAAACAGAAATTAAACAGATAAGCATGCGGATAAGTAAATGCAGAAATAGATAAAGAAGCGCGCCAATTACAAGAAATGCCAAATAGCATGTCCCTCTAGGCTCCTAAGAAATCCTATAGCAACTCACCATCAAAGGAGCTACCTCACCCTACGGTGCAGGCCAACCCCACGCAATGAGCCTACTAACTATGAAAGGAAGGCAAGCAATGACACATATCTAAGGCCTAAGGCTCTAAGAGTCCTAATGCACTTATTAGAAAGCCTACCGCATCATCGAGTGCAAGCAACTTTCTATGCCAAAAGCCTACCGCATCATCGAGTGCAAGCAACTCCCTATATAAGCGCCACTAGGATGACAAGAATAAAGAAAAAGGTCTTAACCAATAAACACCTATAACGGCCGTTTTCTAGCAAAGACAGATAGCAAGACATATGGTTTCCGTTTTTGATCCTAAGCATGATTCTAAGCCGTATGGTGCAAGAATACTAGCCTACTATATAACACCCAGTGCATAAAGCGCCCATCATGAGTAAGTTCAAGGAACTTACCTGGAGAAGCGCAGAATCCAAGCAACCAACAAAAGTAATAGCAAGTCCAGACAAATCAGAGATCACCTAGTAATTCAATATATAACATAATAAGTCTAAGTTTAAGTTACACAAAACATATCAAATAATACACATAAGATCCACATAAAACACATATAAGTTAACCATCCCATCATCATCAACATTAATGTCTTAATTCAATTTCTCATCTCGTTTCCACGACTTGGACATATTCTCATCATCACATCTTATTCATATTAACATCGTCATCATCATCTCCATCTTAACTTAACATCTTATATCATCACAACTTCATTCTCATTCTCCTAAATCATCTCAAGATCTCAACATATAAACTCATAAACAACTCAATAAGCAAACAATTCTTTTAAAATCATACTTAACCAACTCCCGATATTAAACATTTGAATCCTTAAACAAATTTCCCAAAATTATATTATTAAAATAATTCCGGCATATCGGTTTTAAAACAATAATCCATTTGGGAAACATTTCTCAAAATACAAGTCAAAGATCACTTTCGAAAATATTGACTATGATTTCAACATCCTTTGAAAACAGTTTGGGAAACCTTAAACCTCTTTAAACAATTTCTCAAACATTATTCAACTATATAAAACACCAAAACATCCCATTTTCAATAAACCACATAAATAAAATAACATTAATAAATCACTTTAACTTTTCTAACAACACATGTCAAAAACATCATATCATAACATATAATATTCCAATAATTCTATTTTTAAAACAACTTATAATATATATAAATAATTTACAGAAAATATTAGTTTTATTTATAAATCAGGATAATGATAATAATAACAATCTAATAACAATTATAAACATGTAAAACAATCTTAGTAAGCATTTAACATAATCATATAACTAACACTTTCAAATAGAATCTTAATAATTTAATTATAATAAATATCAACTCAATATTAACATTTTTATAAAAATGACATCTAATAAAAATTTCTAACATTTTTATCATCAAATAAACATATAATATATAATTAACTAAATAATTAAGTAAATAATATGTGTAAAATAAGTAATTAAAACCCTTAAAACCAATCACCCAATCCGGCCCAAAAATCCTACCCAAAAGGCCCAAACCTTAGCCCACCCCATTTCACCAACCCGGACCCAAACCCGGATCCAAGGCCCAAACCCAATTCCAGATTTTTAAAACAAAATGAACCGGTTCAAGGGAAATAGAAAATAAAAGGGTGAACCGGACCCAAAATAAAAGAAAGAAAGGGAACCGGTTCACTACCCATCTTCAACCTCCCGCCTCTGCTCCCACTGCGCTCCCCTGCCGCTCGGCCTCGCCCCTCAGCTCCGCCCCAGCCTCCCATATCGGCAACTCTTGCTCATCTTCCCCCCAAGCTCGAGCTCGTACACACATACTCTCACGCGCACCCTCATTGTCGCCATTCTCGCACTCATCGATCCCTTCTCTCCGACATCGCTCTCGTGCTCTCTCTCCCTCCCCGACCAGTTCAAACAAAAGAGAACAAAATCGAAAACGAGATAAGATGGGTCAATCGAGAGGCTCACCGAGGGATCGGGACTCGCCGAGCTCGTTTGTCTGCGCTCACCTTCTTCGATCGGGGATGCTGTGAGTGCTTCCTCGAACTGGGTCGTCGGCGTGTTGCTTTGTTGGGGAAAGTGTAGATGTCGACTGCAGGGCTTTTCCTAGTGGCTCCGGCTCGTCGGTGAATCTCGGATGAGTAGCGAGCTTGGGGAATTTGAAGCAAGGGAGTGAGGCAGCGGGTTCGGTACCGAATCGAAGACAAGGGAGGGCGTGGTGACTGGAAGCAAAACAGAGGGAAAGAAGGGTGGTGTGTGTGTGTTTGGACTGAAATCAGAGGAATGGAAGAGCTTGGTGGTGGCGTTGAAGGGGGGTCGAAGGGAGTGCAAGAGGAGTGATGGGGGCGAATTGAAAGAGTGATAGAGGGATGGTGGTGATGGGTATATGAAATGAAAAGGGATGGGTTACAGAGGAAATAGGGGTAGTGGTAATCAGATTTAAGGGAATGGGTGTGGGTGAGTTGAGTGTTGAATTGGGTAAAAGAAAGTCAAATTTAATACCCGTAAATAAATTCCAAAACCCGCTTTTCGACCTTAACCCGACTCAATTAAAATTAATTTGAAATAAACTTTCGAATCCGAATTAGATAATGAAACCCGAAAATATTTCTAAGCCTTAAAATAATAGAGCGAAATGAATTCATCCTTGAATTAAATAACAAATTAATGTCGAAATTTGGTCGAAAGAATTCAAACAAATTGTTTGCTCGAGGACAGAATTATTCAAAAATTTTCCGAATCATTAGAATTCAATCCCAATTAAATAAATATTAAATAAAATTTAATTCTTAATTTATAAAATAATATCTTAAAATTCCGAGTCTTTACATCGCTCACCCCACCCCGCTCTCAGGCTCTTAGTCCCCGACCCAAACACACCCAGAACGGACCAAAGGAGAGGAGGGAAGGTTGGGCTCACCGAGGGATTCCGAGGTTGTCGGGCGCGCCTAAGCTTCGCCGGAGGTTAGATTCGGCTCCGTCGAAGAGGGAGGAGTCGTGGGGAGGCCTAGGAGAAGTGAAGGAAGGTTAGAGGCGGAGCTTTGCAATGAATTCGATCGGGAAAAGGGGAAACGAAGCTCACCGGTGGATTTGGACGGAAACAGGGGAAGCGGAGGTGAGGCGGCTCGGCGGCGGCGCTCCTGGGTTCCGACGACGAAGGAGGAGGCTCCGGGGTGCTCCTCCGGGCTTGGGGTGCAGCTGTTGCTCGCCGAGGACAGGAGGAGGTGATTGTGGTGGTGCGTGGTGGTGTATGGGGATGCCAACGACGACGATGACGGGGGAGTGGTGGCTGATCGGCAACGAGGGGAGGGGAGCGAGGGGTGTGCTGTGGTTCCCGAACAGAACAGAGAGGGAGAGGTGAAGGGCAGCTGGAAGGTGATGGTGATGATGAAAAAGGAATTGGAGATGGAGGTGATGAGGAATGGAGATGGAGGAATGAAGGTGAGGGGGGGTTGGGGTAGGCCTCCAATCAGCCGGGCTAGGAGGGGGTAGGGGATGGCTTGAGGGATGGTGGGATTGTGTGTAGATTTGGCTAAAGAAAGTCAAAATTATTACCCGGAATTAAATCCCGAAATCCGCTTTCCGACCTTAACCCGACGCGTTTTAAAATAATTAATCGAGTCTGGATTAAATAACGAAATCCAAAAATATTTTTAAGCCTTGGGAAAATAAAGCGGAATTATTTCGTTTTCAAATTTGAGTAATGAGTTTATGCCGGAATTATTCGAAAGAATTTAAATCAGTCGTTGGCTCAAGAACGGAAATTTTTGAAAATTTTTCGGAGTCTCGGAAATTGAATAAATTCTTATCAAAATTAAATTTATAATTATAAAAATATTCATTTAAAAATCTCGGTCTTTACAATTACAATTTTACCTTCGGATAAGTCTACCATATAGGGGTGGAAATGGGGTGGGTTATGGGTGAAAATCTCCAATCCATCACCCGCCCCATGAGTATAAACCTTCACCCGCCCTGCTCCGTCACCCGCAAATTCTTCACCCGCATCCAACCCGTGCGGGTGAGCGGGTGGAGCGGGCGATTATTGGATATCCAATAAGACGAACCAAATATTTTTATTTTCAAACACTATATGAAATATATACCTTAAAACACATACCAATCTATCAAGTTTAAGTTCAACAATACATAGAAAATATACAACTTGTAAAATAAAAATTATTCCGAGATCTAGTGCAAAAATACGGGGAAATACATAACTTAGAAAATAAAATAAAAAAAGACGAGAATATCTTCAATAAAATAACAATATAAACGCATTTTCGGATTAGCTAATAACAATATAAACACAATATACAAACATTTTCGGCTTAACTACATGATATAGTTTTCAAATTAACTATGGAATCTACTAACAATATAAACCCAAATATAAAATCACAATATAAAATCAATGTGAGAAAATGATAGCAAAAGAAAGAAATTTATGGGTTTTTAAGGGGTAGAAAAGTCAAATCATATGTTTAATGGGGCTATTGGATTCTTATTGGGTGATTATTGGTGCGGGTTAATGGGACGGGTTATTGAAGCGGGTATTGGATGAAAAATCATCATCCATACCCGCCCCGTCAGCCACTTCACCCGTCATCCGCATCACCCGTCACCTGCTTTTTGCGGATTTTCACCCGTAAAAATGGTGCGGGTGGAGCGGGTGAATTGGATATCCGAGCCCCGTTTCCGGCCCTACTACCAGAGGGTAAGAGAATCAGCCTCCGTCTTTTTAGGACTATGCACGGAAATTAAGAAGTAGGTTAAGTGTAATGATTAGATGTAAAAAGTAGGTTAAGTGTAATGATTAGACTATGATATTAGAGTATTTGTTTCTTTTTTTTTTCAATTTGTAAGGAAGAGAGTAGGGGTGATGTAAAAATTAGAGTAATGATTAGATGTAAAAAGTAGGTTTAGTGTAATGATTAAATCTAAAAAGACATGTATTTTTGACAAAATTACATGGCCTAAAAAGACATATGTATTTTGAGACGGAGGGAGTAATTAAGATGGTTTTTTATACGATGTCTTGGGTATAGGATAAGAGCAAGTCCAACGACTTAGGTAAAAAATCTCTAAAATAGATATTGAAATATCAAAATCTCTAAAAAAATTTCACTCAAATTCCAACAACTTCTCTATTTTACAAATTTTTATAATTATTAAAGATTATAATAAATAAATGCATTTATTGAAGATATTTGATTCTACTTTTGTAAAAACATCATTTAAAGTTAATTCTAACATTTAACCTCACATTTGTTGGTGAACTAGTATATGTTACGCATACTCTTACGCGACATATAAAATTTAATTAATTAACTAATAAGGCTTACTTTATAATTTATAAAAATAAAATCATTCTAATATGAGTTATGAGTTCAAGTGAATATTTTTGAAGTGAAAATTTTATAGACTAATTTTTAATGTGAATTTTATAGCATTAAATTAGATGAAATTAATTATGCTATTTTATTTATAAAAATTAACATAGAATTATGATGTTTTCTTTATTTATCTATATTGATTTATTATAATTAATTTATATATTATATCAAATCATATCAATTTTTTTTATTAATTTTTAAAAATAATTATATTTTTACTTTTTTTTTTCTATATTATGGGTGAAAATGTGGGGTTGTGGCATGAAATTCTATATAGGAACAAGTGAACATTAAATTATAGAGATCAACTTCTCTTTCTACAAATTTAGAGATTTTTTCCATCTCTTCATCCATTTCTCTATTTTAGAGATGAGTTTGGAGAAGCTGTTGGGGTAAAAAAAATGACATTTTTCTCTAAAATCTCCCATTTTTTCTATTTTAGCAAAGTTGTTGGGGTTGCTCTAAGAGTACTAATTTAGAAATATTTTTTTTTAATTTTAACTAATTTAGTTTTTTTTACATTAGATTCCTATGGTTGATTATTTTTTGATAGGGAATCTTTCTCAATTTAAGATCTTACTAGTCTTAATACCCGCGTCGTACGCGGTTTTTTTATAAAGTTTATTTATATACAATCATTTTTATTTATTTAAATAAATTAATTTTTATTTATACACAAAATACTCACGTTTCAATGTTACTGATAAAGTATTTTTCTGTATTTTATCAAAATCGCAAAGTCATAAGGTTGTTTTATTTTCTTTAAGATATTATAATCAATGAAATTATGTAAATGGTGGTATATTGTGATAGAATCTCATAAAATAAAATATTATTTTAAAAAAAATTGATTAATTTACCATAACAATTATAATTTATAAATTATAAATAGTTTATTCTAATTAACCTATGATCTGGCCAAATCAAATTTGTAATAATAGATTTAATCAATATGAACTCATTCTTAAATAGCAACTATGTTTATATTAATAAATTATAAAAAAATTTAAATATTAATCATTTTTATTCCACTAAGGGTTTATATATAATTATAATTATTTTATAGCGTGATTAAAATAACGTAAATTTTAAATGAAATACATTAAACCTAATTGATTCTACCTACGATTGGAATCGTTCAACTATATTTGAATCATTTTTTGGTCAAATTTATCTTTAAATTTTAGGATTGTTAGAATTATATAATCAGATCGAGATTTTAACAAACTATGTTATGCTAAATAAATACAAACGATTATTATTTGAATAAAATATATTAAACCTAATTGATTTTTTTTTTATCTTTTTTAAGATTTATCCAAATAAGTCATAAAATTTTATCAAAATATAACTAACAATAATATGATAATTTTTATTATAATATTGTTTATATTGTATATAAAAATCAAAAAAATAATATTTTTTTGCTACGATTACTTATATTTTATATTAAATAATAAAAGGTTAATGAATTAAATAAAAATAAATAAAGGTAAAATATTATCTTGTAAGATTTTTAACTAAGATATGAAGTATAAAAAGATTATACAAAATAACTTAAGGTAAAGTATTTTATTAATAATAGGTTTTGTAACACTTAAGATATGCAATTTACAGTAATATTTATATTAAAAATTAATATAATATTTTATTCAACAACAACTAACAAACGGCTCAATTTGTTTAAAAAAAACAAATGGCCATACTCAACATTAATACTCCACGACTGTTTTTTAATCAAGTCGTAATTTGATCTTCATAATAATTTTTTTTGCTCCAATGAATGTATGAGGTTAATATTTCCATTAAAAATAAATATAAATTTTACGATAAGATTTTATTGTTCAACTGATAAAAATTAATTATAGTTATCAATTAAGATACACACGGAATGACATAGGGATAAATATATTGGGTCGTTGTATGACATGACTTAAATATATTGAATATTCATTAATTGACGTGCCAATAAAACTCGGTCAGAGTGCACCAGAGAACGACACGTAATCGAATTCAACCAGAGTCCGTCACATAGGATTTTCACATAATTTGAACCAGAGTCCGCCATAAATGTATAAATGCTTTTCGACAACACAAATCTAATAATTGACGTAAAAAATTAATTTAACATCAGGTGTTTTCTTGACAAACTTAAAAGACGTGATGTCTAATTACATAATTCTAGTAGCGAGGGTTAGGGTATAATACATGGTTTTATAGTTTATTATATCATTTATGTTTAAATTAGTATTTTTATTAAATTATGAAGATTAAAGTTATTTCAATGACCATTTATTCTTGAAGTTTTCAATTAATCATAAACTAAACTATGATTTTTTTCATTTAAAATCAATATATGGTTAAAATGTATAAATCAATATATAGTACTAAATCAACATATAATCTTTTTAATAGGATAAATTTTTTTAAAATAATTTTTATCTACATCTTAGTTTTTTAATATACATACATTTGATTTAGATAAATACTCCATATGATCCGATACTGGTTTTTTCCCTTTTCCACCAAATCAATTGGGTATATATATATGATCGAAGCATTAGTTGTTAGGATATTAAAAGTTTAATTAAAAATATATATGTAGCGTTATAAATTATATATATAAATTAGCCAAAAAAATTTACATTTTTTCTCATAAGTTTTACCGTGGCATGCATGTATAACATGCTATGAATATAGGTAGGCAGTGTGTGGTGCAATTTGGTTATGAAAATTTATCAATTTGATATATTAATAACGTTAGGTTAAAAGATTTGCTATAAATCTTTCAGATAAATATTAATCAAGATATGACTATAATCAAGATATGGCTATATTTATATTATTTTTTTTATTAAAATTGTTTAATTGTAATTATCAATTAAGGTGGGCACATAAGACGATGGGTGGTTAAAAGAAGTGAAATCCTTAATTGACGTGACTTAAATTTATTGAATACTCATTAATTGACATGTCAAAAAATCCGGGTCAAATTACACCAGATAACGACATGTAAGCGAATCGCACCAGAGCCCGCCACATAGGATTTCCACGCCTCTGTTTTAGTATTATATATTGATATTGATTGATGATTGATGATTGATGAATTGATGATTGATATTATCTCCTTAAGAAATACAGTAGAATAGAAAAACCGGATTAAAAAATATAAAATTACCACTAACTATTCTTTTTAGATCCTAATTACCGTAGGCAAGGTCGTTTTTTTTTTTTAAAACTACCGCAGATCTAAAAGCCTGTTTGGTTAACTCAAAAACCCAGCAGAAAGTAGAAATTTTCAGAAAGTCGGAGAATTATATGCGTTTGGTTAATGTTTTTGGAAGATGAAAACTTAGGAATTCAACTTCCCTGGAAATTAAATTCCTCCAATTTGAAGGAAGTTCACCTACCTAGTCTCCACTAGGTAAGTTCAACTTCCACTCTTTTGTATTTGAGAATTTTCAATTCCCCTTTTAATCCTCTAAAATAAAAAAAAATCAACCAAACACATTTTCACAATCCCCATCAGTTAAACTTCTCAGGAATTCAACTTCCATGAAGTAACTTCATGGGAATTTCAATTCCCAAACCAAACCAACCCTAAATAAACCAGCCAGATTTCAACAATAACTTCGTTTCTCTTTTACCTAAAAAAAATAACTTCGTTTTCTTTATCTATCGCTTTCAGATCTGAAGCCTTTTCTTCCATAACTGCTCTTTCCTCTCGTCCTCCTTCTTTCTCCTTCATTTTCCCTTTGTCCCGATTTCATTTTGCCTCATCTTAGTGATAGAATCGAGATGGGATGGGGCTACCAAGATGTGGTTCGGGTTGTACTGGGTCTTCTCCCGGTCTAATGACCTTCAATTTCGGTGAGCGAGAAAGGGAACGAACGAGGGGTATCAAGCGAGCGAGAGAGGAGATCGCGGTAAGAGGGTAGTCATCGTCATTCTGTGTCACTTCTCCTAGAGGTGGGATCCAATCTTCATATTCGTTGATGTTAGATCCAGTGTCCATTCCCCTCTATGACTTTGAGTTCGATATTGAGAAAGCAGAAAGATCAGAGGAAGATAGGTCCAACGGGGGAGAAAGGAGAAGCATGAGAGGAACATCTTGGATTTCAATGAGAAGTATGTGGATCTGAGGAATTTTACTTTGAAGAAGATATATAATATCAGGAGAAGATTATCAAAGATCGTGTCGATGGACTTAAAGGAAACTTCACGAGATATATGCATCCTAATTCAACTATCTACTGTTCACACTTCTATAATAATGTTGACCCTTATCATCGTTATATTAAATCAACACTTGTATAATGGTACTGACCCGACTATTATAATAGTGTTGATCCTAATTACCGTTAAAATGGATCAACACTTTTATAATGATATCGATCATCAACACTATTATAACTTATCTTTAGTATAAGAGTTGTGTATCACCTTGTCACATGATTAAATTTTTTTAGTTGTTGATAAAAAAAACCTGAAAAAAGTAAGAAATTAATTCCCTTCCAATGCATACAAATTTAGAGTATGCAATTGAAAGATGGAGTTAAAACTCATAAGGCAAACCTCAATTTTTTAATTTTTTTACACAAGGGGCAAAGGGTTACACGCCTATAACCGGTAATTAACCCTAAAAAACGTATAATTAATCAAATTAAATGAGCACCTGAAATCAAAATGCAAAAGTGGAAGGCATAGCGTTAGAATTAGAAGTAACGAAATTCCCGCGCTGATCGTCCGTCGTCACCTCCCCCTTGTTCGATGCCACCTGCAGCACACGATGATCACGAACAGCTATATGTTGATGATATGTGGGCCCCGCATGGTGTACTTGTGGCGCCGCCGCCGACGGCGACTCCCGCGACATCGCAGTCTCGATCAACGGGATGTGGTCAAACACCAGCACCTCCTTGCTCTTATGATGAGCCATTGGGGATGACGAAACTAGTGTTATTAATCCAGGCGGGCTCGTCCTCAACGCCTCCGCGACGACGTTCTCCTTCTCCTTCTCCTTCTCCTTCTCGTCGGTGTTTGGTGGGGAGTTTTCCGAGCTCGATGAAGTCTCTTCGTCGTCGTCTGTGACGGCGTCGTCTTGGGGCTCAAGTACTCCTGCGGCGGGTGGGGTTAGTAGTGTGTCGACGACGTCGTTTTGAGGGGTGTGAGGTGATAGGGAGGTTTGGGGGTGGAGTCCAGCTGGGGATGTGGCCTCTGCATCATCATCGTCGTCGTCATTCATTATTGCTGCAGATGGTGTGTTTGGGGTTTGGTCATGTTCGTCGGTTGGAGTCGGACCGGCCACCTCATCTTTGGGTTTTGGTCCCTCTACGACGCCGTTTTGGCCGTCTTCGCTGATAGTGTCGTCTGTTTCATCCTACCAATCAATCAAAGGGGAGCGAATATGGGCCAATTATTACTTTCTAATGTCTTTCTAGCTATGAAAATTGCATTGCATGAAAAATAATTTAATTAGAATCTGAGCAATTCCATGTAATTCGGTAGGGTGTGTGTTTGAGATTGTGGAAACATCAATAAAGGAAGGAAAAGGTGAGTTCGATAATGAAATTAATTATCAGTGGGGGCTTAATTTAATTTTTTTAATTTTTTTTTTCGAAAAATTTATATATATATATATATATAATTTTGTTTAAATATATTTGAAAAATATTAAATTTGTAATTTAAATAGTTATTTTAAATAAAAAAATAATAAAAATAAAATTATCGAAAAATGAAGTTAATTAATACTCCGTACATGTTTTCATCTGTAATTCAAAACTCCTTAATAAAATATCTCTATATTGTAAAATTACTTATTATTGAATTGATTGAATCATAATACATTTGTATCATTCTTATTTGTTTAAATTCTATTAACTCTCACAATCGGTACAAATCAGAACAAATTTTATTGAGGCAAAAAATTAAAGTTATAACTAGCTATGAAATATCATCTTTACCAATTAAACTAAAAAAATCGCACATTAATTTATCTAGTCTATATACACATGCCACTAAACATCAATGCATATGTCACAATTAATGCGTCACATTTAAAAAAACTTTATATATATCAAAATACGAGTCTTATCTCATGTGCCCAAACTTCTGTATTTTAGATAAATATTTTCCCAAAATAGGAAAAAGTTGTTAAAGTTTGAAAACAAATAATTTAGATAAAAATGACTTTTGATTTTATATTTATCAAAAAATTCGGCTAACTCCCTCACAACTTGGACTTGTACGCCATGAGTCTCATGATGATTATTGCACAAGATGAAGATTAAATTAAAATAAAAAAAAATTAATTACCTCGGTTGTATACTCGAGAGGGATGTCGTGATCACGATCATCATCATCATCACGACTGTTGTGGTTTGAAGGCAACTCGTCGCTACGATCGTTATTATCAATGGCTACGATGGCATTGGGATTGCTATCCTCCTCCTCTTCATCCTCCTCCTCCCGCGAGGCGATGGGCGGGGCATGTTGGGTGTCATCCCGGGGGGATTTAGGGAATGAGAGCGACGGTTTGTCATCGTGCGACGTGATGGATGCTTTGTCGTCGGGCGCTGGAGAGAAGGATAGCGAACGTTGGTTGTCCTTGAAGGAAGGCTGCCCGGCGGAGGAGAAAGACTGAAGGGTGTTTGAAGTCAAGTTCCGAGGCTCACGACGTAGCTTGTCGCCTAACACCTTCGGCTTGCTTCCGCATGCCCCCATTTCGATCCGTCTCTCGCTCGATCTTCCTCCTCCTGCGTTTTTAATTGTCTAAATGATCGATCGAATTGCTCGTATGATCGAACCTACGAATGCTAATTAATTGCTACTTAATTTGTTCGATTCAATAATTTCAATCTCCAGAGGAGGAGGGATAGAGCGAGCTTGAAGATCACCTGCTCAATTAGTTTTACGAGTTATCTCTGCCTTTTGTTTTAGGGTCTGTTTGATTAGGCAATTACAGAGTTTATTTGTCCTTTTTTTTTTTTGGTTGCTGTCATAACAAATTTCTGTCCAATGGTGTCATGGTGTGGAAAATTTCAAGGCAAATAATGGCTGTTAATTCTTGGTTGTATTTAGCAAGTTAAATAGGAGTATACCGAGTATATTGTTGTTTGTTTTTAGGGTAGGGAATGAAAATGAATGGAGATATGGTTATTTAAAGATAAAACTAATGAAATATATGGGGAAAGTTAAAATTAAGGGAAACAAATTTTTAATGGAAACAAACTTAGGGTTAATTATTGGTGTACTACCAAGTCTATTATGGCTCCTGATTGGGGGTTGGGGGTTGTGTGCAGAAGAACACATGGGTTAGTAGGCTGATATTTAAGCCTAGTTAACTTTTATTCTAAAAACAATTTAATGCAAAAATAGATCACCGCCTTATATATACATAGACTTGTAATAGTTTGTTATTCATGCTTTGCACAATATTTTTCTAACATAGCTTCTTATTTAATACTCCCCTGTCTCAAAATACATGATTTTTTAGAACTATACATTGGAATTAAGAAGTATGTTAAGTGTAATGATTAGACCTAAAAAAATAGGTTAAAATTGTAATGATTAGACTTTGGTATTAGAGTATTTGTTTCTTTTTTTTGGAAAATGTTTCTCTTACCCTTTGGTAAGCTTACCCAAGGGTATTAGGATGTCCAAGTAAAAAAGAGAATAAAAAGAAAAATTTTAATAGGGAATAAATAGGTTTGCTTTTTTGTGGAGTTCAATGTACCCTATATCATAATTACTACCCCTAATTACTACAACTACTATTATTTCTCCTACTAAATACAAAAATGGTGGTAATTAAATTGTTTATGTGTTACTTTGCTTCGTATAATTTACACTTTGAAGTATATAAGTACTTTGTAGATAAATTAGTTGGATCTCAAATTTTTTATACTTTGTTTACATTTTACAATTTATACTTTGTAATTAAATATTTTTATACTTTGTTTATACTATACAATTTAATTAGTTCGAACTCCTATTTTTATACTTTGGAATGTAATTAGTTCGAACTCTCGTTAACCCGGATCGGATACATGCAAGCACGGATGCAATCGGGAATATGCCATCAAAATCAAACAGGATATAAGAATCGATAATATAAAGTCAAAAAACACTTGCTTCACTAAATTAGCTTGCATACAAATGGAATGTGATTTTCATACATTTTTTTTATATAATTCGTATGAAGAACATATTTTTCCTCACAAAAAATTGTTTTTTATGTTTAATGAAATAAAATTTTAATTTGGTCGAAACAACTTGATTTTATTTTTATGTTTAATTGAAGATGTATCCATACTGTCGGGCCAGGCGTCGGGGTAACAAAAAATCGCAAATTCGAGCAAATAAAATTATTTCGAGCTCTCGTTAAACAGAGTCGGGTTAACATATGATCAAGAATTCGGAGAAATAAAATTCATTCGAACTCTCGTTAACCAGGGTTGTGTTAACATGAAATTGAAATACCCCAAATTATTTTTTGGTATTATCGTTTTAATTAAATATGTTTTTTAATAAAGTTCTTTTATTTTGAACTTAGAAAAGTTTTTCAAATTAAATATATACAAAGTCTTATAACTATTTTTGAGATATTTCATCGTTATTTTTATGTGCACTTATAATAAATTAATTAGTTTTTTAAGTTATATTATTTTAAGGCAAAGTTGGAATTTTTTTTTTCAAATTATTTTAAGGCAAAGTTGGAATCTTTCATGTCTAAATAAAGTTATGAATTTATATTTTATTCATTTCTAGTGATTTGATAGATCATTTTATTTTTGGTAATTAGAATATTACATAATTTATAAATCATAAATTTTTGTAATTTGATCAATCATTTTATTCATTTCAAGTGATTTGATCGATCATTTTATTTTTGGCAATTTTACTTATGTGAGATAATATAAAATTCTAAATACAAGTATTAGTATACAACTTATAAAACTATCATATATTCTTATTCTCGTAATCTTGTTGTTTTAAAACCATATTCAATTATCCGTGTTATATTATTATGTATTAAAGTAGATGATATAAAATTCTTTATAAATAAATTATTATCTTTTATGTCTAAATAAAGTTATGATTTTATATTTTATTCATTATATTGATTTGATTGATCATTTTATTTTTGTTAATTAGATTATTACATAAGTAAAATTTCATTTTATTTTATTTTTTCCTCGTCGAATTTTATTTTTGTTAATTAGATTATTCATTAGAAATGAAATTTCGAAATAGGAGGGAATAAAAATAAGAGGGAATAAAATTTTAATAGGAGGGAGTGAAATTTCGTAGGAGGGAAGGGAATGGAGGGAATGGAGGGAAATGTAAGGGCTTGTTTGGTATCCATTCATGGGAATCAAAATTGGGAATCGTAATGGATGATTCCCGATTTAGGTGTTTGGTATGATTAAAACTTGGAATCGTAATGATTCCCGGGAATCATCCATTCCCAATTTTGTAGCCCATTTCATTCCCATCAAAATACTAGGTAATCCTCCATTCCCAATTTTGTAGTTTATTATTATTATTATTATTATAAATTATATTTTATTATATTTTATTTATATTTATATTATTATTAATATCAATAATTTTTTATTTAATATATATTATATTTTTATTTTTAATAATAATAATAATAATATATTTCTATTAATATTATTATTTTCATCAGTATTTTATTATATTTATACTTATATTATTATTATCCATATATTATTATTTAATATGTATTATACTATATTTTAATTTTTAATAATAATAATATATTTCTATTAATATTATTATTCTTTATCATTATTTTATTAATTATATTATATTTATACTTATATTATTATTATTATCAATATTTTATTATTTAATATATATTATAATATATTTTTTATTTTTAATAATAGTAATATATTTCTATTAATATTTATTATTATTATCAATACTTTATTATTTAATATATATTATATTATATTTTTATTTTCAATAATAATAATAATATATTTCTATTAATAATATTATTTTTTATCAATATTTTTATTTTATATATATTATTTTTATATTATTATTAATTATATTATATTATATTATATTTATACTTATACTATTATTATCAATATAATATAATATATTTTTATTTTTATTTTTAATAATAATAATATATTTCTATTAATATTATTACTTTTATCACTATTTTTATTTATTTATTTATTATTATTCTTATTATGGAGTATTATTATTATTAGTATTATTATTATTATTATTATTATTATTATTATTATTATTATTATTTCGGGAATGGTTCATTCCGAAAAAATACCAAACAACCAGCTCCAGTAATGAGTCATTACCATTTTCTGATTCCATTCCGATTCCCATTCCCATTCCGATTCTAGCACTCATACCAAACAGGGCCTAAAAGTAAAATAGGAGGGAATGGAGGGAAATTTTATTGGGAGGAAATAAATAGGAAGGAATGAAAATAAGAGGGGGTGAAATTTTATTGGGAGGGAATGAAAATAAGAAGGAATGAAATTAATTAGTTTTTTAAGTTATATTATTTTATAGTTTTCTTCAAAATAGGTTATAATTGTACTTTATTTTAATATAAAGTTTTAGAAAAATGTTATTATGCAAAATAAAATGTCTTTAATCAAATGTTTTTTTTATTTTTATTATTTACTTCATGTAGAATTTTACTAAATAAATTTTCGGATACACACACATATACACATATACACATATATTATATTTAAATATTTATAAATAGGAATAGGCTTGAACTAATGGTTTTCTATTTTTTTCCGGTTCAGGTGAACCGGGCCCATCAAAATGAAATTTCCGAACCGAACCCTTCTTCTTCCTTTGCACTGCGTCGTTTACCGTTGAACCAAAGGGGAATTTTAGCTCCTCAAATCTTTGCCAAATCTCAATGAAATTACTTCTAGAATGTTTCCCACGTGTTCTTATCTGAATATCTTTAACCAATTTGTGATTTCGCATCCAAACGAACTCAAACGAGTTTATCCCCAAATTCGAAATCTTATCCAATCCGACCAAAATATGACAGATTTTATCAAATTAATCAAGTAGATGTCTTTTAGAGAGATTTGTAGTTATCCCTAGGAATTCAATCTGATCCAGTTCCGCCCTGTTTGACATCAACTATAAATATTAGGAATTCAATCTGATCCAATTCCGCCCCGTTTGAGCTTAATTTCATATTGACTGCTATGTAGCCACCCATACTTTATTTTTTTGTTAAAATCCGCACCCTAAACCTTTAATAATTGTCCATACTTTTCTTTTTTTATTCCAAATCAGCACCCTGCACGTAATACATTTCTTATGCAAAATTCGTAAACTTAAAGAACAAAGATAACTCAAATTCATAAAATATATATGAATGAATAAAATCTAATATCATAAATCTTACTCATGTAAAAGTTAAACTCACAAACTTTAATGATCAAATTAATAACAAGAAAGAATCAAAACAAGTACAAGTGGTACTTATAAACTCAAATTTATAATTTTGATATTATATATGTATTTTATATTATATAAACTCAAATTAATAAAAAAATAAGAAGGTAAAATTATTTTTGTGATAACATATGTATTTTTTTTATTATATAAACTTATACAAATGAACTTATATGATCAAATCAAAACCAATTCTATAAGCGTTACCTATATCAATCCAAATTCGTAATAAATATCCAAATTGTACAATTGATACTTATAAACTCAAATTAGTAAGGAAAATTTATACAAACTCATATTTTATCCTAATTATATCGAAATGACCTTCATTCTTTTTTCATAATTATTTTATTAGATCATTTTGTTTGAATAAGTCATTAATAATAGGTAAAAAACTTAAAATTTATCTTATATGTGATTTTAAAGGGAAATGAAGTCTAATTAACACATAACATCATGGAACCTTACATATAAAGATTTCTTGTTTGAATTGCTAAACCGAAATTTCGAGAGATGATCTAGAAACCATACATGAGTTGATGACTGTTAAAGTTTCGAGTAATCTAGTAAACCGACTTCTTTGTGAGGTAATCTTAAATACTAATAAAGTAAACAAATTATTGCCTATATGAAAATAACTAAACAAGATTACTTTAATCCTCGTATATATAAATTCATCTATGATTATTCAATGAATTAGAATATTCGATGGATTCGAATTATTCGATGCATTTAAAATATTCTCTTTCATATATTAAACTATCATATATTCATAATTCATATTCCTGTAATATTTTTTTTAAAAAATATATTCAATTATTTATATTTGATTATTATGTATTTAAGTAGATGATATAAAATTTCTTATAGACAAATTATTATCTTTCATGTCTAAATAAAGTTATGATTTTATATTTTGTTCATTTCAAGTGATTTGATCGATCATTTTATGTTTGGTAATTATATTATTACATAATTTATAAATCATATTTTTTTTGTAATTTGATCAATCATTTTATTCATTTCAAGTGATTCGATCAATCATTTTATTTTTGGTAATTTTACTTATGAGAGATAATATAAAATTCTAAATACAAGTATTAATAATGGGTTTTATCACTTTAAATAAATTCTTATTATTTTACTTAGAATAATAATGAAAATAATTCTAAAACTTCAAAAATTATTGATGCTTGTCTTCGTGTTAACACAATTTTTACTCTGTACATTAGGTTATTACTTTGAAAATGAATTTCATAGTCAATTATTCTACATCTAGGGTGCCAATTATACAAAGAAATAAAAATTTGGGCGATAATTGCAATATATAGGGTGCCGATTTGAAAAGAAACAGAAAATGTAAACTCGATGGTTAAATAAAAAAAATTTGGTTGTACCTCCCTCTTTACGAGGCCCCATCTCTATTGGTGCAAGGCTGAGCCCACGGATTGAACTCTTACACCGTTGGATTTTAATAAATAAAGGGTCACGATTGAATACAAGTTGCTTTCAATTTGTAATTAATATTTAATTATCAAAAAAGCCATGCGTCTGGCTGTTGCTTTCCATGCTGCTTCAGACCACAACAGTCCCAGCCAATCAGAGCATGACGCGTGTCCCATTTCTACTTTGCTACTTTTATTTTTGAAAAAAAATCACAAATTGTATTTATAGTTGAATTCGGTGAGAATTATTATTATTATTATTAATTATTTGAATTATTATTATCACTATCATTATTATTATTAATTTTTATAATAATAATAATAAGGAAAAATGACAAAAAATAATATGAACTATGGATGGTGAAATCTCTATTCAATTCTAATCGGTTAGGGTTACAAGAGGCTTGTGCTGCTGGCAATGTTTTTTTGTATGAAATTGTGTTGCTGGGAGTGTTAACATTATGGTGATATCATTCTATGAAACACGAACTATGAAATTTTTTTTTCAAGTTTTATAATATTTTATTATTTTTATTTGAGGGACAAGTCCCGTCCCGTCCCGTCCCGTGTGGGATAAGGCTCGTGTGGGATTCAAAAAAAGGTGAATCCCGGCCCGGTCCCGTCCCGAAAAAATTAAAGCGGGACGGGCCTCATCCCGGTCCCGTCCCGTTCCATCCCGTCCCACGCCCACCCCTAGTTTTTACATTAATTTCATTTGTTTTATATTTGAAAAAAAAATACACATATTTGACAAAAAAAATACTTATTTTAACATATTTGAAAAAAATATATATGTATTTACTTATACATTAACATTAAAAAAAATCTTAAAAAATCGATTGTTCAAATAATATATAGTAAAATAACATGTTTTTACAACTTTAGAAAATCTTTCTACATCTTTTGAATTATTATAAATGTTGTAAGTGAATTTGTTAAGATATGTCTTCTCATGATAAAAATATATGCATTTATATATTCTTTGTTCATATTTTCTTATAAAAGTCACAATTGTGAAACAAGTTAATTATTACCATTGGAGGGGAAGGATTAGTGTGCATTAATTATTGTTAGGATCAATGTTCTCTTTAATTGATGCATGTAATTATTGCCCTACTCTCTCCATTTTCATTTCTTTTTTTTTTTATAAAGTTTGACTTACTTTTGACTAGAAGGAGTTTATATTTTTACCCTCGGGTAAGTCTACAAGAGGGTAAGAGAATCAGCCTCCCTTTTTTTTCAATTTGTAAGGAGGGGAGTAGGGGTGATGTAAAAATTAGAATAATGATTAGATGTAAAAAGTAAGTTAAGTGTAATGATTAAATCTAAAAAGACTTGTATTTTTGACAAAATTAAATGGGTTAAAAAGACATATATTTTGAGACAGAGGGAGTACTACAATTAATGAGTAGTGCATATGTTACAATTAATGATATACTCCCTCCGTTCGGAAATAACTTATGTTTGACTTTTATACATGTAGTTTTAGGAGCTAAAAACTATATAAAATCTTATTTATTTTAATTAATTTTTTTACAATTTAATACTTATTACTAATAGATATTAAACTATGAAAAAAAATGTAAAGGCACGGATTTTTAAATCCTAATTTTATCGGAAAAAGGAAATTTAAAATTTAATTAAATCGGATTTAAAACTCGTTTAACAGACTCCGACCTGAATTTAAATATTTGACGACCGATACCGTCTTTTCGCCTCGAAATTCAAAATAAATTCGAATGGTGACATCCTTTTAAGTTTTAAAATCTAACTGATCGAGAAAGCGAGAGTCGGGGAAACTAACATTCGGGGATTAATTTCAGGGTTCGAAATTCGCGTATTCGGGATTTAATTCCGGGTATTGGTTACCCAAACCCACACTCAATATCTCACCCACTCCCCATACCCTTTCAAATCCATATCTTCCCTCCATTCCCATTGCCATCACCATATCACCATCGCCATCTTCGACATCACCATTCACGTTCACCATCGCCATCATTCGACTTCACCTTCCGCCACCTCCTTGCGCCGCCAGCCACCACCTTCGACGCCAGTGCCATCACCATCGTCGCCGGACCACCACCAGCACCACCCCAGCCCCACCGAGGCGCCACCAGCAGCCCCAGCCTCCCTTGTCTCCCCTGTTTTCCTGAGCCCCTGTCGAGCCACCATCCCCTGTTTTGAGCCCAATCCGAGCTCCGTTCTTCCTCCTTCCTCGAGCCCGGCAGCTGCAGCACCATCCCGCCACCCCCTCCGACGTTCACCGCCACCCCAACGCCACCCAAGAGCCGCCAAGCGCCGCCGACGAGCCACCAACGACCTCTTTGTTCTGTTTCGCGAAGCTAACTTCCGGTAAGTCGTTCTCCTTCGTTTTTGATCGAAGTCGCTTGCGGTCTTCGCCATCACACTCATCCATATGCGGTGTAGGACCGACAAGCCATCGCGAGCCACCGAAGACGCCCAGGACTCCGATCAACAGCTCCGAAGTCGCGAAAAAAAACCCATCTCGGTGAGCTCCGAATTTATCCTCGTTTCGATTAGTTTTTGAGTCTTTTTCGATGCTTAGGCTAGTCGGGAGTGAGCGTGGGCTGAGTGCGGGACGATCGGATGAGGTCGAGAGCTCCGACGATCGTCGGAGCTCAGTCGGTCGGCGTGAGCGAGACCCGTGGGTGCGAACGAGAATGGATGTGAGGAGCCGGGGAAGGTGAGCGAGGAGCAGCCGGCGAGGCGGAGCCGGTGAGTCCGGGCGACGTCAAGCCAAGGCGGGAGGGAGGAGGTCGAGGCCGGCGTCGAGCTCACCGTGGCGCAGTCGGGCAACCATGGCGGGAGGGCTCCGTTTGAATTGATGAAGAAGACCATTGGGTCCCACGTACATATATATATATTATTATATTATATTATTATATTATATTAAATCGGTTCGGTTCGGTTTGGTTCGATTGGGTTTGGTTCGGTCGAGTTAATCGGTTATTTATTAATTGGTTGCGTTCTTTAAAATATATAATATTATTTGAGGATTTAAATATAAAATATTATTTTGGGGATTTTATAAAGAGATGGTTTATTAAATAATAAAGGGTAATTAAAATATCATATTATATTATTTGGGATTTTAAAATATATTATTTGGATTGAATAATTGAAAAAGGATTTTAGCAAGTATTTTCAAGGTCGGAATTCTTAACTGATTAATTCGGATTTTTAAACGATTTTGGAACTAACTTGGGAATAAGACTTAGTCGATGACTAACTAGCATGATAATCTGATCGTTTGACTAACGGTATGATATGTGTGACTAATAGCATGATATTGCGGTGATTTTTAAAAGAGATTAAATATTCGATACTTATGAAGATGATGAATTGGAGAATTATATGGAATATGGTATGAGTTGTGAGATGATGGATTACGAGATAAAGTTAAGATGATGAAAATGATGATGTGACGGTTATTGTGTTAAGTTGTGTAGTTGTGTGTGTGATACTTTCATGCTTTGTGTGCCTTAGAGATAGACTCATTCATGTGCTTATACTTATTAGGTGACCATCTGTGACATGTCGGATTTCATATTGCCTGGTTGATTGCCTTTTGCTGTTCTGCTTACCAGGTAAGTCTCTTCGGAGCTTACTCAGATTGATAGAGAGATATTCCCTGCTTTATGTGCATGATATACTAGGTGCTTGCATTCATGATCAGCATGTCATGTAGTATCCTGCTAGGTTGCATTGACCGTTGAGCATTCTATTTCTTTATGCGTATGTAAACAGAACGGCCGTTATCTGTGAATTAATTAGAGTCTTTGCTAGGGTCATAGGATGGCCCAGTCCATCGGGTTCCGTCCTGAGTCGATCGAGTCATGGAACTTCCTTTACTTATATTATGAGCTGCCTGCGGGCTTTATTTATTGTGGATACGGGTTGGGTCTGCGGACCGCCCGATGATAAAGGAATGCATTCATGAACTGGCCAGTCTCCGCCCTATCGGAAGGGGGTGGAGGTAGGAGAGGGACATACCATTTGGTATTCTTTGCTGGGGCCCTATCTATTAATAAGCACTTGATCTTAGGGACATGCTAGTGTGTTAATATTATGCCTTGCATCTAGAAGCATCTTTATAAGGTATAGCGTATATGTGTGCTTAGAGCCGGGATGCAGCAGGTGGGCATCATTCTGATCCCGCTCACCATTACCATTTTTAGGTATTATTTATGTTCATCCCATTGGTGCTGTTTGCATATTGCGCGGGTCATTTTGTTCGGCGGAGAGCGAGCGCTGGAGTTATCTACTTCACCAAACTCTGACCATGGTTTTGAATTTATACTTTTAGACTCCGTTTTGACCTGGCTCTGCTGTGGCACCCTATTGTATTACACTTGATTTCGCTATTTGCATGACTACTGGTTTTCCACGCATAGACTTACGATAGGTACAGGGGACTTCCCCGGGGATTTCAACGATACGTTTCGAATTTGGGTATGAAATCCCACTTTGGAAACATTAGATTAGGCTTTCAAACCTTCAACCTATACTCGGGGCGCACGATCCCAACGAGGGTTTTCATCCCTCGAAACGTAACCCAGGAATTATAATCCCGGGCCGTTACAAAGGTGGTATCAGAGCCAGGCTTTGCAATCCGAGTACAATAGGTTGAAGATGGTTTTGAAAATCGCCCAATGATTTCAATTGGTTTTGGAAAATGTTTAAAGGGCAAAATGAATTTAATTGGACTTAAAACTTAAATGAATTAAGGGGAAACAATCTCGTGGGTAGAGACCAAAGCGATAGACCTCCCTTATGGATGTAGAACTCGAAAAACGGTAGGCAAAATACTATCTTTCTCTTTACAAATGGGCTTGGAAGACTCCAAGGAATTTGCACCGCGGAGGTTGGAGTAGCGTGGGTTAGGAGGCTGTGAGGTATTTGCCCCTCCGGTCAGCCGTCCCTCGAAGGATGGTATAGATCGTCTCTATGCTTGTATTTTAATATTAAACTGGGCCCGAGGGCGATCTCCCTTGAAGGGGATCATCTTAATTTGTTGAGTGCTGGGTGCTTCTGTGCTGAGTGTTAAAATAATCGTTCCTGTAGCCATCATGGTCGATATTAGACGCGGTTCAGATGGGCGTGGGGGTAGAGAACGTCGTGGCAGGGGACGCCCCCGCCGAGTTGCTGTTGAGAGAGTCGAGGAGCTTGCCGCTAACGATCACGCCGAGGAGCGCGCTGCTGACGACCATGCCGAGGAGCGAGCTTCGCCACTGCCAGCTGATGACCGAGTTCCAGTTTCCACAGAGACTAGGATTGGGCAGTTAGAGGCGACACTTCATGACATTCTGAGTGAGTTACGAGGAGGAGCTCGATCTACAGCACCGACGCCAGAGGTTCCAGCTCAACAGCCAGCCGAGCCCGTGATTGATGCGCACCCCGAGAAGCGCATCCATTGGGTCAAGACGCTATCTCAGTGCCGCCCACCGACATTTGCTGGAGAGGCTGGAGAGGACGTTGAGAGGTGGTTCCGTGAGATGGAGGGATTGTTCGACCATGTTTCCATACCAGCTTCTGAGCGACAGAGGCTTGCAGCCGGTCAGCTGCGGAGGGATGCATTTGATAGATGGTTAGTATATAAGAAGGACCAGACAGAGTGGACCTATGATGCTTTTAGAGACCTGATGATGAGAGAGTACTGCCCTCTTGGGATTCAGACAGCCCGAGAGGTATCTTTTCTGCGTGGCCGCTATGACAGATCAGCTTCTGTCTTTGCCATTGTCTGCCAGTTCAAGAAGGAGCTAGTCTACTGTGCTCACTTGTGCCCTTCTGATGAGAGTCGTATTCGCATGTTATCGATGAGGCTGCCGTCTCCCGTGCTTTTGCATGCGTCCAGTTTAGGAGCTGTTAGCTTTGATAGATTCCTTGAGGTCATTCTTCTTTATGACCAGCAGAGGATTTTGTCTGAGACCGCCTATTCCACGTCCCGCCCCAAGGCGAAGAGGGTGAGGCCAGCTGAGGTCCGAGGAGAGGACAGATCCCGGAGGGGTGGCTATGGAGGAGGATTTAAAGGAGGATTCAGAGGAGGGTACCATGGAGTTGCACCGAGGGTACCCCAGCCACTAGTTCCAGCTGCGTACGGAGGAGATGCGCGAGTGAGGAGTGTCACTTGCCATGGATGTTACGAGAGTGGTCATTATGTTTCTTCTTGTCCAGATCGTTCGACGGTCTGCTACGCTTGCGGCACTATGGGACACAGAGCTGCTCGTTGTCCCCATAGTAGGAGAGCACCACCGTCTACACAGCCACTGAGACTTCCTGTGGCTCCTCAGCCGCCACTTCTGACATATCCCCAGGGACAGGGGCGAGGAGATACTTCTGGTAGAGGTCGAGGCGGAGGTAGAGGAGGTAGAGGTTTCGGACGAGGAGGTAGAGGACCAATTGGGTCAAGTCAGGGTGGAGGATCAGTTTCATCGGGACCATTGGGGTCTGGGTATGATCGAGGCTAGAGTTCTGGAGGCCGAGGACCAGCATTACCCCCACCGCCCCGCGTGTTCCAGATGAGAGCTGATTACTGCACTGCCCCTACTTTCGCAGGTACTATACACTTCCATGATGAGTGCTTGTCTATATTGTTTGACACTGGTGCTACTCACTGCTTTATAGTAGAGGCGTGCGTTGCTAGGCTGAGCCTGAGCTGCACGAGTGGTTCACCCCTTACTATTGGTCTGGCGGACGGGGCAAAGGTTAGGTCGAGTCGGGAGATTTTAGGGTGCCCCATCCGTATAGGTGAGCGTGAGTGGCCAGCCGACCTTATTGTCATGCCGTTGAGGATGGAAGATCTCATCCTAGGTATGGATGTCATGGACCACTACGGAGCCATCATCAACCTTCGGACGAGGACGGTGTCCATCTTGGCACACGACGGGACTGAGCACCAGGTTTGGGGTAGCGACCCCAAGAGGAACGGGGCGCTCATTAGCGCAGTCAGAACCGCCAGACTTCTCGATCAGGGCTGCATTGGATATTGGTGCTACGCTGTAGAGGTGGATCGAGCACACCCCAGTATATCAGATGTCCCCATTGTCAGAGACTTCGCCGACGTGTTTCCAGAGGAGCTGCCGGGACTTCCCCCACCGCGAGAGGTCGACTTTTCGATTGAGTTGGAGCCGGGCACTAGGCCCATTTCGCGAGTTCCTTATCGCATGGCGCCGACGGAGATGGCCGAGCTGAAGGCTCAGCTAGAGGAGTTAGTTGAGAAGGGTTACATCCGCCCTAGTGCATCACCTTGGGGAGCACCAGTTTTGTTCGTCAAGAAGAAGGATGGGTCGCTGAGGCTTTGCATCGACTATCGGGAGCTGAATCGGGCGACGGTGAAGAACCGTTATCCTCTTCCCCGGATTGACGATCTTTTAGATCAGCTGCAGGGTGTCGTTGTCTTCTCGAAGATTGATCTGAGGTCGGGTTATCACCAGCTGTGGGTGAAGCCAGAGCATGTGCAGAAGACCGCTTTCCGGACTCGTTATGGACACTATGAGTTCGTGGTCATGCCGTTTGGGCTGACCAATGCGCCAGCTGCTTTCATGGAGCTCATGAACCGTGTGTTCATTGACTACCTCGACAGATTCGTCGTCGTTTTCATCGATGACATCTTAGTCTACTCGAGGAGTAGAGAGGAGCACGAGGAGCACTTGAGGATTGTGCTAAAGACGCTGAGGAAGCATCAGCTGTATGGGAAATACAGCAAGTGTGAGTTCTGGCTCACAGAGGTGGCCTTCTTGGGCCACGTGATTTCAGCTGATGGAGTTGTCGTGGATCCGGCGAAGATTCACGCCATCGTTGCTTGGGAGGTGCCCAAGAACGTCAGAGAAATCCGCTCGTTTCTGGGTTTGTCCAGTTACTACAGGAGGTTCGTACAGGGTTTCTCGAGTATCGCTAAACCGATGACACAGTTGTTGAGGAAGGACGTTCCCTTTGTATGGAGTCCAGAGTGCCAGTCCAGTTTTGAGCTTCTGAAGCAGAAGCTGACGACCGCTCCAGTGTTAGCCTTGCCAGATGGGATTGAGGATTTCGTCGTTTATACAGACGCTTCGCGTTCCGGCTTGGGATGCGTTCTGCATCAGAGGGATCGAGTCATCGCTTATGCTTCGCGCCAGTTGAAGCCTGCAGAGGTGTCTTACCCCGTCCATGACTTGGAGTTAGCAGCGGTTGTCCATGCTCTGAAGATCTGGAGGCATTATCTGTACGGTACTTCATGCAAGGTGATGACAGATCACAAGAGGTTGAAGTATATTTTCACGCAGAAGGAGCTCAACATGAGACAGAGGCGGTGGCTAGAGCTACTAAAGGACTATGACTTGGACATAGTCTACCACCCAGGGAAGGCCAATATAGTAGCAGATGCACTCAGTAGGAAGACTCACCAGGAGGCATCAGTGGCGAGGCTTACAGCTCAGAAGGATTTGCAGACGGACTTGATGAGGTGTTGCTTCGAGGTGTGGGTTCAGCGAGATAGTGGACAGTTGTCATTCTTAGAAGTGCAGTCAGAGCTGTTAGCAGAGATTCGGCAAGGTCAGACAGATTGTCCCGAGATCGCAGTTCTGAGGGAGCGGATGGCTCAGGGCAGATTCAGAGAGCCTGCAGAGAGAGCAGATGGGATGCTCACCTTTCAAGGCAGAGCTGTAGTTCCATCGACATCAGACATGAGGCAGAGGATCATGCAGGAGGCTCATTCCACTCTTTATTCTGTCCATCCAGGGACGAATAAGATGTATCAGGATTTGAGGAGGTATTATTGGTGGCAGAGGATGAGGGCGGACATCGTAGATTTTGTAGCCAGATGCCAGGTTTGCCAGCAGGTTCGGATTGAGCACCAAAGACCGGGAGGACTTGTCAGATCGCTTCCAGTTCCTGAGTGGAAGTGGACGGACATCTCTATGGATTTCGTCACCGGGCTGAGGAGAGATGTTCGAGGTTTCGATGCCATTTGGGTTGTGGTCGATAGGTTGACCAAGTCAGCTCATTTCATTCCGATTCAGGAGACATGGCCAGCATCGCGGTTAGCTGAGGAGTTCATTCGCCAGATCGTGAGACTTCATGGAGTACCTGAGAGGATTGTATCTGATAGAGATGGACGGTTCACCTCGAGGTTTTGGCATCAGGTTCAGGAGAGCCTAGGGACCAGACTGCATTTCAGTACAGCTTTTCATCCTCAGACAGACGGGCAGAGTGAGAGGACGATTCAGACCTTGGAGGACATGTTACGATCGTGTGTTTTGGAGTGGGGTCATCAGTGGGTTAGGTATCTGCCGCTAGTGGAGTTTTCGTACAACAACAGCTACCATGAATCGATCGAGATGACTCCATATGAGGCCTTGTACGGGAGACGATGTAGGTCGCCAGTTTGTTGGGACGAGCCTGCAGATACAGTGTTGTCGTTACCTGAGATAGTTAGAGAGACAGTTGATCAGGTGGGTCGCATTCGGGAGCATATGAGAATCGCTCAGGACCGTCAGAAGAAATATGCAGACAGGCGTAGAACAGAGATTGAGTTCGAGGTGGGTTCGCATGTGTGGCTTCGGGTTTCACCTACCAGGGGAGTTCGACGGTTTGGCATTAAGGGGAAGTTGAGTCCGAGGTTCATTGGCCCATTTGAGATTCTAGAGAGAGTCGGTGAGGTAGCTTACCGTTTGGCCTTACCTCCATCCTTGGTTGGCGTCCATGACGTCTTTCATGTCTCCCAGCTCCGCCGGTATATTCTCGACCCTAGTCATGTCCTTGACCACTCAGACCTTTGCATCGAGCCTGACCATACCTTTGTGGAGCGTCCAGTGAGGGTCCTTGACCGTCGAGTCAAGAAGCTTAGGAACAGGGAGGTCCCTTTGCTTCTAGTTCAGTGGTCTAGGAGGAGTCCTGAGGAGGCCACCTGGGAGACCGAGGAGAGCATTCGGGCTAGCTATGGGGATGTCCTAGATGAGCTGTTTGCGTCTTATGTTGAGCCGAGCGTAGACATTATCTTGACCTCTCGAGTGCGGTGAGTATGCCTAGTTGGTTGAATGGGATTGGTTAGTAGTGTTTCGTTGATTTGCGTGCTTATGCTTGGTAGTTGTGTGCAGATCCTTGGTGATATGATGTGATGAGCCTCGATGATATGATGATGTGCTAGATATTATGGTATGTGACTGTCTTTAATGTGCTATGATTTGCTGTTTATCTCGAGATTATGATCATTCTTCTATATCCATGATGCATGACATTAGAAATGTTAGAGATTGAAATGTTGAATTATGATCTGACTCGGAACCTAGGAAGGTAATATGGGATTAGCCCTTAGAGGTGGATGTTAATTGATTGGGAAGTTGGGGATGTCTTGTTTAACGTCGAGAATAAAGAATTTTGAACGGTGATTTAAAAGGAACTCAGATTTTTAAAGTAAGTTATTACAACCCGAGTTTTCATTATGACGCCCCACGAAGTGGATACAAGCATGTATGGGGGCACCTGTGGATCGCTTGCTAAGACCTAGCGGAGACGTCATGATGCTTTTTGAGTTATGGTATGCCCGAGAAGTCGGAGTGGGGATGTGGTAGAGGCCTCTACCACATTCTCGCCCGAGCGATTGGGAATATTATGATCATTGCGACGATATTGTGAGACCTTATGGGGGCACTTATGAGGTACTTACGAGATCAATGACGTGATCTTTGGACTCACCAATTTCAAACTTCATCCCCTGTTTTAAAATGATTTTTGTCTCGGGGACGAGACTTGTTTTTAGAGGTGGATGATGTAAAGGCACGGATTTTTAAATCCTAATTTTATCGGAAAAAGGAAATTTAAAATTTAATTAAATCGGATTTAAAACTCGTTTAACAGACTCCGACCTGAATTTAAATATTTGACGACCGATACCGTCTTTTCGCCTCGAAATTCAAAATAAATTCGAATGGTGACATCCTTTTAAGTTTTAAAATCTAACTGATCGAGAAAGCGAGAGTCGGGGAAACTAACATTCGGGGATTAATTTCAGGGTTCGAAATTCGCGTATTCGGGATTTAATTCCGGGTATTGGTTACCCAAACCCACACTCAATATCTCACCCACTCCCCATACCCTTTCAAATCCATATCTTCCCTCCATTCCCATTGCCATCACCATATCACCATCGCCATCTTCGACATCACCATTCACGTTCACCATCGCCATCATTCGACTTCACCTTCCGCCACCTCCTTGCGCCGCCAGCCACCACCTTCGACGCCAGTGCCATCACCATCGTCGCCGGACCACCACCAGCACCACCCCAGCCCCACCGAGGCGCCACCAGCAGCCCCAGCCTCCCTTGTCTCCCCTGTTTTCCTGAGCCCCTGTCGAGCCACCATCCCCTGTTTTGAGCCCAATCCGAGCTCCGTTCTTCCTCCTTCCTCGAGCCCGGCAGCTGCAGCACCATCCCGCCACCCCCTCCGACGTTCACCGCCACCCCAACGCCACCCAAGAGCCGCCAAGCGCCGCCGACGAGCCACCAACGACCTCTTTGTTCTGTTTCGCGAAGCTAACTTCCGGTAAGTCGTTCTCCTTCGTTTTTGATCGAAGTCGCTTGCGGTCTTCGCCATCACACTCATCCATATGCGGTGTAGGACCGACAAGCCATCGCGAGCCACCGAAGACGCCCAGGACTCCGATCAACAGCTCCGAAGTCGCGAAAAAAAACCCATCTCGGTGAGCTCCGAATTTATCCTCGTTTCGATTAGTTTTTGAGTCTTTTTCGATGCTTAGGCTAGTCGGGAGTGAGCGTGGGCTGAGTGCGGGACGATCGGATGAGGTCGAGAGCTCCGACGATCGTCGGAGCTCAGTCGGTCGGCGTGAGCGAGACCCGTGGGTGCGAACGAGAATGGATGTGAGGAGCCGGGGAAGGTGAGCGAGGAGCAGCCGGCGAGGCGGAGCCGGTGAGTCCGGGCGACGTCAAGCCAAGGCGGGAGGGAGGAGGTCGAGGCCGGCGTCGAGCTCACCGTGGCGCAGTCGGGCAACCATGGCGGGAGGGCTCCGTTTGAATTGATGAAGAAGACCATTGGGTCCCACGTACATATATATATATTATTATATTATATTATTATATTATATTAAATCGGTTCGGTTCGGTTTGGTTCGATTGGGTTTGGTTCGGTCGAGTTAATCGGTTATTTATTAATTGGTTGCGTTCTTTAAAATATATAATATTATTTGAGGATTTAAATATAAAATATTATTTTGGGGATTTTATAAAGAGATGGTTTATTAAATAATAAAGGGTAATTAAAATATCATATTATATTATTTGGGATTTTAAAATATATTATTTGGATTGAATAATTGAAAAAGGATTTTAGCAAGTATTTTCAAGGTCGGAATTCTTAACTGATTAATTCGGATTTTTAAACGATTTTGGAACTAACTTGGGAATAAGACTTAGTCGATGACTAACTAGCATGATAATCTGATCGTTTGACTAACGGTATGATATGTGTGACTAATAGCATGATATTGCGGTGATTTTTAAAAGAGATTAAATATTCGATACTTATGAAGATGATGAATTGGAGAATTATATGGAATATGGTATGAGTTGTGAGATGATGGATTACGAGATAAAGTTAAGATGATGAAAATGATGATGTGACGGTTATTGTGTTAAGTTGTGTAGTTGTGTGTGTGATACTTTCATGCTTTGTGTGCCTTAGAGATAGACTCATTCATGTGCTTATACTTATTAGGTGACCATCTGTGACATGTCGGATTTCATATTGCCTGGTTGATTGCCTTTTGCTGTTCTGCTTACCAGGTAAGTCTCTTCGGAGCTTACTCAGATTGATAGAGAGATATTCCCTGCTTTATGTGCATGATATACTAGGTGCTTGCATTCATGATCAGCATGTCATGTAGTATCCTGCTAGGTTGCATTGACCGTTGAGCATTCTATTTCTTTATGCGTATGTAAACAGAACGGCCGTTATCTGTGAATTAATTAGAGTCTTTGCTAGGGTCATAGGATGGCCCAGTCCATCGGGTTCCGTCCTGAGTCGATCGAGTCATGGAACTTCCTTTACTTATATTATGAGCTGCCTGCGGGCTTTATTTATTGTGGATACGGGTTGGGTCTGCGGACCGCCCGATGATAAAGGAATGCATTCATGAACTGGCCAGTCTCCGCCCTATCGGAAGGGGGTGGAGGTAGGAGAGGGACATACCATTTGGTATTCTTTGCTGGGGCCCTATCTATTAATAAGCACTTGATCTTAGGGACATGCTAGTGTGTTAATATTATGCCTTGCATCTAGAAGCATCTTTATAAGGTATAGCGTATATGTGTGCTTAGAGCCGGGATGCAGCAGGTGGGCATCATTCTGATCCCGCTCACCATTACCATTTTTAGGTATTATTTATGTTCATCCCATTGGTGCTGTTTGCATATTGCGCGGGTCATTTTGTTCGGCGGAGAGCGAGCGCTGGAGTTATCTACTTCACCAAACTCTGACCATGGTTTTGAATTTATACTTTTAGACTCCGTTTTGACCTGGCTCTGCTGTGGCACCCTATTGTATTACACTTGATTTCGCTATTTGCATGACTACTGGTTTTCCACGCATAGACTTACGATAGGTACAGGGGACTTCCCCGGGGATTTCAACGATACGTTTCGAATTTGGGTATGAAATCCCACTTTGGAAACATTAGATTAGGCTTTCAAACCTTCAACCTATACTCGGGGCGCACGATCCCAACGAGGGTTTTCATCCCTCGAAACGTAACCCAGGAATTATAATCCCGGGCCGTTACAAAAAATAATTAAAATAAATAAGATTTTATATAGTTTTTAGCTCCTAAAACTACGTGCACAAAAGTCAAACATCGTTTATTTCCGAACGGAGTGAGTATTGAATAATTTTTTTATATCGGTAAATATAATATTTTTGTAAGTAACAAGTATATTGGTTAAAGATATTACAATTAATGAGTAGTGCATATGTTAATGAAAACGTATTTGATTTTCCATAATATCATAACTTCAATCTGTAGTATGTGAATAATATTTTACCATGAGTTATTTTTATCTAATAATAGTAATAATACTTATAATAACTTCAATGTATGTGAGGATATTGTTTTTACAAATATATGTGTGTGTATTGGAAAAAAAAATATAAACAATCTTTCCCCTTAATTATAAGGGCATTGTAATTGGGATAAAAATGTATTCATTTCTAATAAAATTGGATAAAATCTTATCTTAAATTCACTACTAGAAAACGCGTCTATACTCTCGAAACTAACCTTAAACATAGCCTCAAAATTAGCCTCGAAAATATTTTACCCCCGAAAATGCCCTCGAATTCGACCTCAAGAGACATTTCGAGGCGTAGAGGAGGGAGGTTAAATGTGGCCTCGAATATTAACCTCGAAAATCTGTTTTCGACGGTAAGATAGGCTCCAAATAATTTCGAGAGTAATTTTGAGATCATTAGTATCGAACTGATTCGAAACTAAATTTAGTGCTATTTAGCCTTCAAATTGCCTTCAAATGAACTTGGTAGCTATTTTCGAGGGCAAAAACTTCGAGGCTAAATAGTATTGATTCATAGCCTCAAAATAATTTAAGTGCAAATTCGAGAGTAAATAACCTCCAATTTAACCACGAAAATAACCTTCGAAACCACATTTAACCTCTCTCCTCTACGCCTTGAAATATATTTTGGGGTCGAATTCGATGCCATTTTTAAGGGTAATATGTTTTCAAGGGCATTTTGTCAACTTATTTTTATAGTCAATTTGGAGGTTACATTTAATATTTTGGTTCCTAAATTTCAGGTTAAATTTTATAAACTTTATAAATTTTGTAGCCAAATTTGAGGTTACATTCATTAACATCAAATTCGTTTTTATTCTTCAATTTATGCATACATAAAACATATATTTTACTTTCAATAACAACAGTAAACAAATATAAACATTAAGTGTAAAAAAACCTAAATTTCATAATTAAATCATGCACAAAATGCTAGTTCAACCATAATCAAAAACATCTAAAACAAAAAGGTGTAAATCAAGTCCAAAATATTTGCACATCAAATAGTGTAATGGTTAGTTTTTACACGGGTTAGAGTTTGTATGATTGGAAGGAGATGACGAAGCTTGACCTCCTTGAAGGAGACAAATAATGGTGGATTGGAACTCTTGTTGGTACTTCGTAGCTCTTGTACCTCATCTCGAATGGCTTGATCTCATAGCTCTTGTACCCTAGCAACCTGACATTAAACAAAAATGATCAATTACAACAAAACAAAAGACATGGCTAAGTTTGATATTAATAATAACTACGAAATTGTTAACAATAACTAATGAAATTGTAGTGTATATAAAAACTATATAAAATATCTATTTTTTAAAAAAATTATTAAAAAACTAGATATTTTATATAGTTTTTATCTCCTAAAAAAACGTGCGTGAATAGTAAAGTGACATGTTTTGCCGAACGAAGGGAGTATATAATAATAATAGATATATAGATAGATAGATTGTTTTACGATTTCAATGTATATAAAATTTTATTTTGTCTTTTCATATCTCTTAACATGGGGTCAAATAGCTTAATGTGATCATCGATCCAATCAAATCTGGCGACAATCTTGTTGTGATTATTGATTAATATAGACCGAAGGGAGGTGTTACCCGGCCATGCATGAGTTCCAATGTCACGAATGTGGCTAACTATTGCATAGTAAAGATAAGCATGTAAGGTAGTTTCTAGCAAGTAAATTTACAAATGGGATAGTTTCGAATTACAGGCGGCGAATTTGTCAACCCTAGGCTTACCATTATTGGGGTTGGTTAGGCTCTCAAGTGACCGAGTCGCTATCCTATGTACAATTAGATTGAGAGTGAATAGGATCGATATGGACAATTAGATTGAGAGTGAATATGATCAATATGGAGTACTTGACACTTCAACAAGCACATAATACCAAGAAATCATCAATAAGATGCATTAATAAGTGATCGAGATGGACCAACATATTTGCTAGTGAAACTCGAGTAATTAATTACTACGTAGTATCCGAGATAAGTTATATAAGTAAAGTTAGTTTGGTCATGTTTAGATGAGAGATTCAAGTGCGTTGGTGATATATATGACAGTTTGGAGATTGATAGTGTACGACACGCAGATAAGAGCAAGACTAAATAAGAGTTGAAATGAGGTAATTAGACAAGATTCAGGTTTTCCATCCGGCTTCCAATGCCTTTCCAAGGTAATGCTCGTCTAGAATCTAAACCCCTCAAACTAAGCAATTTTTTTTAATAGAGTAAAACTTTGGTTGGTTAGACCTAGCCGATAGCATCCTTTCAGATGAGATCAATAAATTCTTTATGTGATGCCAATGCAAATCCAAACAAAGAGTGGATAAGATGTGCAACCTTATTTGACGCTATGTTCCCTTCCCGGAGGGACATAAGAAAACTTTGTTCTAAAAAAAGATTTAATTCTCTATTTAATGTCCCCCATTAACAGCTCTATTTTATAGGGATAGTTACCTTGTTGTTTTAAGTTTTGGATGATTGTAAAGGAGTCACCTTTAATGACTAGGTTGTGGATTTTTAGTTGTCTTGTCTGTAATAGTTCTTCCCTTAAAGTAAGGGCCTCTGTCATGGCAGGAGTCTGTTTACCAAATATTTTATTTTCAAGATTGATTGAGTTACCGCTCCAGTCTCGAATAATGTATCCTCCGTTACTCATCTCCTCCGGAGATACTGCTCCATCAAAGTTCAATTCCATGATTCCGTTTTCTGTTTTCCTCCATCTAATATTCTTCCTACTTATGTTTCGTGACTTTGTCTTGTGTGTAACCTATTAGAATAGTTGTCATCTTCGTCTTGTTTTGTTTTTGTCTAGTTTTTTCGAGTAGCTTTTACTCTTTCTTCAATTTCCTGGGGAGAGAAAATTCTATCGTCCTTTAATGTTACTTGATTTCTAAAAGACCATGTAAGCCACCAGTTTACATCTAGTTGCTCCTTTTCTTGTTGCTCCCCTATTTCGCTCCTCAAACTAAGCAAAGTTGAAACAACAATCATAAAACGTAGAACACACACAAAAAAAAAAAACTAATGCATTTGAGAGGATATGGACAACTCTAGCAATACACTTCTTAAAATAATCATTACTAATATAACTCCGCGACCTTTATCCTATCATCAACCAGCCCTCATCCTATCATCATATGTCAAATCCTCATGTCACTAATCTTTGTCCGTCGAGTCCACTAGTCTCTGGAATGCTCACCTTGGTCGTCATCCTAGCACTCCAATTTTTGACATTCTTTGGAAATTTTATATCCTAAAAAAAAAATATTCGTAAATAGTAAACGACATATTTCATTATTTTTTTTCAAATGGAAAGAATATTATAATTTTATTATCATCGCATATTATAGAGATTTTTTTATTCATGATAATACAATTAAATTATTATAATAAAAGAGAGGAATCTATCAAACTCGTAACTTATTAATCTTTATATAATCTTTATCAAAATAATACATGAATTTTGTTTAGCGCAAAGTGTTTTTGACGTTTACAGTGACAATGTTGGCCATTTCAACCAATACAAATAAGATATAAGCTTTAATCTATACGATGTAAGGTAGTCTATCGTTGACTCGTGACCTCCTTTGGTCACAACGATCTAAAGGACATATGGTCGTTGTGACCAATACGACATTTGATCGCAATTTATCTCAAATTAAGGATATTTGGTAGGTACATAATACACAATTATCTAAAATTATATCTCAAATTAAGGATTAAGTTGTGATGTAGCGCTGCACTATACAATCGAACGTGCAAGTAACTAGGGTTGGGCTGAGCTGCAAAGAGTCATCTGCCCAATAATCAGTCGAAATCAGTCCATAAATAGCGCTTTCGTAGATATGATCTAGCTCGCCCAATTTTTTTTTTTAAAATAAAAAAATAGGTAAAAAAATAAAAATTATGTATTTTTTTTATTAAAATAAGAGTTTTATTAATAAAAATTATGAATATATAAAAATTTAGTCTATCCAACCCACCCAAATTTTATTTTCTGATTTCCGTCTTCAATCGAACAAATTTTAACCATGAAAAATATTTTGATAGTAAAAGAGGGCATTGATTTGGGCTTCTATTTGCCTCCGGCCTTCCTCCTCCCTGTCAGCACGCTCCTTAAGTGCCGCCTCTCTAGTCGTTAAGTCCTCAACCTGCTTCCTTAGTTGCTCAATAAGTTTAGCCTGGTTCGCATTGTCTGCTATGATTCTTTGTGCTTGGACTCTTAGATGGAAGTAGCGTTCAGGGTCGTCTACTCCTTCGAATTCAGGTGGGCGATCAGCGCGTCGTATACACCTGCAAAGCCAAACCTGGTAGAAACGTGAGATAGACTACTAGGGTGCGATTGATTGCCTCCTCGGCAACTGCGCCAATTTGTTAAGCAGGAGGAAGGTCAAGTTCTTTAAGTTACAAATAATAAAGATGTATATGTAAACTGACTCCTAGCCTATGTAAATAATTACAAGACTTCCTCCCGTTGTAGTGGAAGGGTAGTCAGGATCGATCCACGAGGAGGCGTGTCAGCGGGATCCTTGTAGCGTTGGAAATCTCACGTCTTGCGTCGACCAGAAGCCTCGATTTCGACCTTGGAGCTCGATGTCGACCTCAGCTATCGATGCTTTATGCAACAAAAGACCTACAGAGATAAAAACAAGCAGTCTATATCGACAGGGAAGGGTCGATATCGATGTTAGTCCATGAAATCGACTGGCTCAAAAGTCTGCCAGTCGACACAGAAGGGTCGATTTCGATGTGTGCAGCAGTGACCCAGGAGTCTCGAGATCGACTCAGAAAACTGTCGATCTATCAGTATGGTCGATATTGACGTCTAACCACGATATCGATGTTCTTCTGCAGTGGGTTAGTTTTTCGTCGGCAAAGAAATGCCGAAGATTTAAGAATGGATGAAGATGCGATGATCAGAAATAAGACAGTGGTTTTATGTGTATGAACTATTTAAAAGGGCAACTCCTAGGATTAGGGTTTACCACAACGTTAACCAATGCATGCGATAAGGCAAATAAGACGGACAATTGCGCTATTTCACCCGAGGGACGAGCTTTCGTTGTACACCAACTCTTAGGATTACTCTTGCAAATAAACCTAATTGTCTCTACCAATTTTATGTTTATAACTCAAGTTGTTAGCATGAATCCCTTTTATTTCGATTAGGACTAAACATAGAATCGTAGGAGATGATATAGACACAATGATATCAACATCTAACACTTAGCTCAAGCACGCATGGCTAACGTCGGACTCACCCCGACCCTAAGAGCTTTGGAAGACTACTCGCTCCTCATCATGTAACTCATCATTGATTGAGCATGTGTAATGGTGAGCCTTGATGCTCTTATAATTGTCACATAGGAAAAAAATGGTAAAAAAATAAATAAATGTAAAGAGCCCATGGTTTAGATCCCTTATATATGAGACCCAAAAAGCAGGGCTCATAGCTACCATATGGCAAATCTTATATTTTATCTGCTTTTAAATGATTTTCGGTTGTTTTCAATTATTTAAAAAATAAAAAAAATATTTTTAATTAATTTCATTTAATTTTATCTACACATAGACTGATAGACACCCCAGGCCATCTCCCATGGTAAGCCAAAAAATGGGGTTTAGCCTAATTTTGCTCCCATCCTAGGCCAAAACTCATTTTAGCCTTTTTGTTTTTGGCCTATTTCTAAAACAAAGACCAAATTTGACTTCCTCTTTTGGAAGGCAAACGCTATTTATTTATTTATGAATTTATTTTGAAGTGTTTAACATTTATGTAAATCTATAAATAATATAATTATAAACCTATATATTTTATAGTTATGGTTTTTAATTAAAAACAAAAGTTTTTCTATTGTAAAGATATTCAAGAGTTCTTTAATATGACTATAATATTTGACATATTTGAATTATCATTACATAAATAATATTTTTAGAAAATAAAATTAATATTTTTATTATAGATTCATCATAATTATAATAAAAAATAAATATTAAGTTGCTTAAAGTTCTAAAGAAGAAAAAACAAGTACAAAATGAAACCACCAGGGCATTAAACAGGGTGACCCTCTAGCTCCATACCTTTTCGTTTTAATAATGGAAGGATTATCCAGAGAACTTCATAAGGAAGCTCTCCTAGATGATGCCTTAATAGGCATTAAATTAGCTAAGAATGGTACCCCTATTCCTTTCTTAACCTTTGCGGATGATACAATTATTTTTGCAAAGGCAGCTCATACCAGTTTGAACACGATTCAAAATATGATAAATAACTTCTCCAACCTGTCAGGTCTTACCATAAACTATAGTAAAAGTTCCCTCCAATGTTCCAGAAATGTTAATCCCAACCTTATTAGGGACCTGGCAGCCCATATGGGCATACCTGTCTCGAAAACTCTCGAAAAATATCTAGGTATCCCCCTTGTCAATGGAAGAATAAAAAATAGTGTGTTTGATGAGGCAATTGAAAATATGAAAAAACAACTTTCTAAATGGAGAGCTTCAACTCTATCCCAAGCAGGTAGAACGGTGCTGATCCAATCTAACCTCAGCTCAAAAACTAACTACTTAATGCAGAACTTATTGCTCCCTAAAGGAATTCTTAACCAGATGGATCAAGTCAACAGAAGTTTTTTCTGGAACAAATCCCCAACAGATAAATATATACCCCTCATTAGCTGGGACTCTATATGTAAGAGCAAATCATTAGGAGGGCTTGGTATTAGAAAGGCTGAGGATCTTAATATCGCTCTCCAAATGAAACTTTTGTGGAAAATTTATAACAATGAAGACAGTATATGGGTTAGAATCATAAAGGAGAAATATCTCCAACAAGAAAGCATTAGAAATTTTCATAAAAAGGAAACTTCTTGGCAATTTGGAAGACTCCTTTCTTTAAGAAAGAAATTTGAAGAAGGACTTCTTTGGCTTATTGGTAATGGATCATCCATCAATGTATGGGAAGATCAGTGGATTCCATCTATTAGTCTCAAGGATTACAAAGGGTCATTTGATCCTAACATGACTGTTGAAACTCTTATTAATGACAGGAAGCTATGGAAGGAAGAAGTTCTAAGACAGACATTCCCTCAAGAGATCATCAATAGGATCCTAGAGCTGAAGATTCCCCAATGGCAGACTCAAGATAAACTGATCTGGAGGCCCGATCCACAAGGAATATTCACCACAAGATCAGTGAAGAAAATCTTGGGCACTCAACCCCAAGACTATGAATCACAGAACTAGATATGGAAACTTAAGGTCCCTCCCCGAATAAAAAACCTACTATGGAAGATCAAAATTGATGGTCTTCCGACGGCCAGCAGACTCAACAGGTATGTCAATAGAGTTCCAAGTCAATGTTCCCTTTGTGGCCTTGCAGAAGAAGACGCAGCCCATCTCTTCACAAGATGTATGTTTACCAGGGAAGTTATTGCACAATACGAACAGAAATCGGGTATGTATTTTCAGGACCTTAATTTCCAAGGCCCTTTGCATGCAAATGTTGGTAAAATTAAGAATGCTAACAGTAGATTCGAAGACCTAGTTTTCATTTGGCAATCTATCTGGGACATTAGGAATGACAGAATTTTCAGGTCTAAAGAACCAATACGGGCAGCCACCATGGTTCAGAAAGTCATTCAAAGCATAACGGATTGGACCAAGGGAGGAGATGACAAAACCGAAACGCAGAAGAAAGGAAATAGAAAAGGGAGAACCAAATGTACTAGACCTCCAAGAACCATCTACAAAATTAATGTAGATGGTTCTTTTGCCCATTCTGGCAAGAGCCAGGTTGGGGGAATCATTCGTGATTCTGAAGGGCAGATTATCGATATTTTTTTTATCATGAAGATAATGTTGGATCCATCATCCAAACAGAAGCCTCAGCAATGATTTTAGGTCTCCAAAGAGCAAGACATATGGGATTAAGGAAGATTATACTGGAATGTGACAACCAGATTCTGGTGAAAGCAATTAAGGGAGAGCAACCGCCTAGATGGGAAGTATTGCGACAAATTGAAGATATCCACAAGCTTGTATCTTATTTTACTTCAGCAGAAATTCGTCATATCTTTAGAGAAGCAAACAATCCAGCGGATTACATAGCTAGAAGAGGAGTAATTTGTAATTTACAATCCATCCCCTACCATAGGGACCTTTGTAACATCATCCTTCAGGATGATCCGGGAGTTAGGCTACTGTAGTAGCAGCTCCCAATGTTTGCCTACTGTAAAAAAAAGGTACAAAATGAAACCATCAACTATTGAATCATGATCACATCTAATATTTTGGTAGATCCGCGTTACTCTCTTCATAACAATTCCCTGTTCCGAAGCCGCCCCTTTGATCATCTTCATGTATATAGTTTTCATTGCTCATTTGAAAGTTAACATAGTCATAATTTTCAATAGTTTCATTTGAATAATGAGATGATTATGATATTTGAGAAGAATTCATTGTTGATTCAAATCGAAAGGTTAAAGATAGAATCAGATGACGAAAAGGAGATGTGAAAGTTCTAAATTATATTAGTATTTATAGGAAATTTAGCCGGTCAAAATTGGCCTACGGTGGAAACAGTAAAACCGTATAATAGGCCAAAAGAGAATATTTTATAGAATATTCTCTTTTGGTAGGCTAATGCCCCTAGCCATTATGGCTTACGGGGAAAGATGCTATGTTTGTGAAAAAAATTCATCTGAATATTACCCATATTTTATTTTTGAAACAAATATTTTTTTTTATAATATGTTATTAGAAATCAATTACTTATTATTATTATTATTATTATTATTATTATTATTATTAAAGGAATTGAGTAAATAAACAGAAAAAATAATAAAAGGTAATTTATAGATCTAAGACCCGGACTCACAAATGAAGATAAAAAATTAGAAAGTTAAAATGAGGTTTTTAAACTAATGTGACTTACGAAAAATAAGTTAAGTTGTTGAGGTTGTACTCTTGAACATGCACAAAAGCAGCTGTATAATAAAGGATCAGGATCCTCTCCTAACAAGAGGCTTCCTAATATTTACCTAATAGATAAATCTCACCCATTAGATTAAATCAACGGTTAAGATTAATTACTATAATTAATTAATAATTAAACTAATTAATTTTTATTCTAAACCTCTCTTTCTCCTCCAACACTACGCATCCGCCTCTCCTCGTCACCTACCCGCCTCTGCCCCAGCCACACCCTCGCTCTCCTACCCGCACCCTCTCTACGCTGCCAGTCGCCGGAACCCTCACCAGTGCATCCATGGCTGAACTACATTGCTCCACTAGCTCTCAAAACCTCAAATCGATCCCGTTGCAGCTTCAACCCTTAGGTTAAAATCTGATAAACTATGGGATTATGTAATTCAGGTGTGTATACAATATAATATATACTCCAGTACACTATGCCAGATTACATGCCAAGCGATGGACATTTGCCCGTATATTTGGGAGACCAATATCATCAAAGTCCGTCGCCTGAACTCACACTCAGGTGACGAACAAATCCAGGCGACGAACAAAGGAAGGAGGATAGTTGCTTGAGCATAGGGCCTAACTACTTCTGTCAGAAACAACATTCAAGCGACGAGCATAGCACTATGTTCGTCAACTGAATATTGACAAAAAGAACACTCCAGCTGTCGAATTTAATGTGTAAATTCAGGCGACGAACATAGGGTTATGCTTGTCTCCTGAGATAGGCCAAAAAGTAAGGTGGTTGGGCACATTTATTACTATTCACTCAGGCGACGAACATAGGGTTATGCTTATCGCCTGAATTAGCCAAAAAAGTAAGGTGGTTAGGGGACATTTAATACTGTTCATTCAGGAGAGGAAATATGCCTATGTTCGTCGCCTGAATGTTCTTTTTTTGAATCGAAATTACAAAACCTATCACCATTTCACCATTTTCGACTTCCCTATCCATCTCTTCACCATTTCTCTCCTCTAATCACCTTCTAAGCAGGTCTTTGGCATTTTCAGGTCTTTGGCATATATAAACTTCATTCCGACATTTTTATTTAAGGTATGTTCAAATATCGTAAGCTTTGTATGAATTTATTGAATATATGTGTATAAATTAGGTTGATGATTGAAATTGATGATGAGAATGAGGTGATAATGAGAATGTTGTTTTATTTAAGATAGATAATGAGAAAATGGATTATTTATGTCGGTCTTTGTGTTGATTACGTATATTTGAAGTTCGGGTTTGAAATTGATGATGAGAATGTGTTTGAGATTGAAAATATGGATTGAGAATATGTTAGATTAAGAATGGGGTTTGGAATTGATGATGAGAATGAGAATGAGAATGTATTTTTGATGGAGAATGTTTTGTAGGTTGACATTGAAATTGAGATTGAAAATGACACATGTTGGATGCAGCTCGGATTAAGTGTGTGTTTTAGAATGTGGATTGAGAATGTGTTTTAGAGATTGAAATTGATATTTACAGGACGATTATGGGCGATAAAAGTTGGATGCAACTCCCTCACGCTCACCCGGACTATCAAATAGGAATTTTTAATTTTTTGGAAGCTATCAGAGCGTATGCGATTAGGAGCGGAACGACTCATTTCCTTTGTCCGTGTAGAAGGTGCTGCAACAACGAATGGGTTACTATAGATGAGATGCACTCGGATTTGGCCCGTTATGGGATGTGGTCTAGTTATACAGTTTGGGACAAACATGGAGAGACACCAACTGATATGAGCAATGACTAGAGACGACAACAGATGTTGGATGACGGGGTATCTTCCTCTGATCATGGTCCTATTATGGACATTCTGCATGATGCCATGCTGGGTACGATGCACACATGAATGCTGACAAGCTGCCGACGAACCTGCATTCGCAGATGTCGTCGATGATGACTATATGAAATATCAGAGGCTTCTAGAGACGGCTCAGACACAGTTGTATCCCGACAGCAAGTACACTGTTTTGGAGGCCTGTCTATATTCCATGACGTTGAAGTCAGAGTGTGGATGGACAGATAGGAGCATGGATCTGAATTGCAAGCACATTTCAAAGTTTTTGCCAGAAGGAAACCAATATCCAGTTGATTGGAAGAAGCTGAAAAGTGTGATTAGGGACCTTGCCTTGCGGTATGAGCTGATCGATGCTTGTGAGTACAACTGTGTACTATTTTACAAGCAGTACGCAGAGCTAGATTCTTGTCCTAAGTGCAATACTTCGAGATGGGAGACTGAAGAGGATAGCAAAGGTCGAAGGGTTCCTAGGAAGGTCCTATGTTACTTTCCATTGACCCCGAGACTGAAGAGACTCTTCATGGAGCTGAACATTGCGAAGAAAATGCGATGGCATGGTGAGCGGGTGAGAGATTCAGAATGGCGGAAACAACCTGTAGATGGTGAGGCATGGAAACAATTCGACATAACGTTTCCGCAATTTTCTGACGATGTGAGGAATGTTAGGCTTGCACTTGCCACTGATGGGTTCAATCCGTTTGGGCAACAGTCAAGTCTCCATAGCACATGGCATGTGATTGTCATGCCCTATAATTTGCCTCCATCGATGTGCATGAAGCGGGAATTCAACATGCTGGCATTGCTGATTCCGGGACCGAAGTCTCCTGGAAAGTGTCTTAGTGTGTACATTGAGCTAGGCGTGGCCACGGGTCCGACCCGGCGGGTCGACGGGTTCGACCCGCCGGGTCAAGGGTCGGGGAAGGGTGACCCGAACCCTAACCCGGGAATCCCACGGGTTGGCGAGTTTGGGTCACCCGGCGGGTTCTAGGGTCGACGGGTCGACCCGGCGGGTCGAAACCCGTCGGGTATCTGGCGTGTCGACCTGTCGGGTATTATTTTTATAAAACGTAAATAAACGCAGAAAAAACGTAAATAACTTACTAATGTCCATATTTTAACTGAGAAAGAACACTAAATAATAAAGTTACAAATATTTGGCCATAGCTAGTTTCTCTGGATGCTTTAATTGGATATGACGACTAAAGTTCCCATATCCTCCTCCATTCGGGTGCGTGAAGACCATCCCGCAGAAGTTACAACTGACGTTGCAACTGTTTTCATCCCTCGGGTGCTTTGTGAACCAGCATGTGAAAATAGCGGCCCGAACTTGGGCCACACTCAACTGACTCAAGAGCCTATGCGTTTCTTGTCACGGGACTTGGACACTGGATTCGCCATCCTCATCATCGTGTCGCGGGCCTGAAACTCTGGATTCGCAATCGCTTGTCCTGCTGCTCATCACGACGCGGGGCTTAATATAGAGCGTTTTCAGAGTTTGAGATGAGGTGTGAGTAAAATGGGAGGGAGGTGAGGCTTATTTATAGCCAAAATCGGGAGGCAAAAGAAGAAAGGAGACCGTTGGGCAATGTTCGACCCGCCGGGTCCAACGGTCGACCCGGCGGGTCCAACGGTCGACCCGGCGGGTCTAACGTTGGAATGTCGAACGTTGCCCACTTTTTTTAAAATTTTACGGATGATTTCGCACTTGAGCAGTTTAGCTTTGTAGCCTGATGGTTTTGTACTACGTTTTACAAATATTCAGTTTATTTTATGTCATTATGTCACTCGTAAATCGTAATACGGTTCGAAAATCGAAACCGTGATTATGTGTACATCGACAGTCGACACTACCCACACTGACATACACATAACATGAGTATATGACACTAACACGAAGTCTCTAACAGTTTGACACACTCAGACTTCACACACCTGCACTGCTAGAGCCTAGAGTCCTAGACGACCTAGACACATAGTCACCTGAGGCCGAGCCGGCGAGGCCGAACCTCCTTAGATTTGCATCTTGTCGGGATGCTTCCTCGTTATATGAAGCTTTACATTTCCGTAACCGGCACCTCTCGTAACCTTGAACTTGTGACCACAATGACGACAAACCGCTTCGACCTTCCCCAGCCCTAGGTCTAGCTCGATCTTGTCGAAATGGTTTTCGAACAAAGTCACAGATTGAGCGGACATGATAATGTTATTACGAAAATGAAATGTATGAGTGTAATGAAATGAAATGAACAAAGGAGACAAGATTTATAGGCGTTTTGGGTTGAGCTAGCCGTTGCACAACGGCTAGAAATTTCAAAAAAGAAGGGTCGACCCGCCGGGTCCAACCCGCCGGGTCCAACCCGCCGGGTCAGCGGGTTTTAAAACCCCCGACCCTAACCCTAACCCGCAACCCGCCTTGACCCTTTGACCCGAGAACCCGCACCCGCCGGGTCACTGACCCGCCAGGTCAGTGACCCGTACGACCCGGCGGGTTACGGGTCGACCCGTAACCCGTGGCCACGCCTACATGGAGCCATTGATCGATGAGCTTCTACATCTCTGGCATAATGGAGTGTGTAGAGTTGATCGACACTCGATGTTGACTTTCACCATGAAAGCAGCAGTTTTGTGGACTATTAGCGACTTTCCTGGTCTAGGGATGTTGGCAGGAACGACAACAAAAGGGTATAAAGCGTGCCCTACTTGCCTGGACAACACTGCTACAACGCATGAACAGGAAAGAATGGTTTATGAGGGGCACCGAAGATGGCTTTCGTCCAACAAGCCTTGGAGATCCGCCACTACGGCATTCAACGGGCAATACGAGGAAAGAGGACGACCTTATTCTTGGACCGGGGAGCAAATTCTATCACAAATCGATCGCTACGAGATTGTTATACATACACTCTTCCTTCTTCGCTTTCCCTGCAAATTAGACACCATCCATCTCATTATACTACTCTCCTATCTGTTGCAACAGGATCAACTTCCCTGTTCTCAGCTCGCACCCTGCTTTGAAGGCCCCGTATAGTGCGACTAACAGGGTGTACTGAACTCACAAATGTGATTTTTTGAGATTGCCATATTGGCCATATACTCGAGTGAGACATGCATTGGATGTTATGCATATTGAGAAGAATGTATTTGACAACATCATCGGAACCACTCTTAGCATTGACAGGAAGACAAAAGATGGTCCCAAAGCTCGAGCTGCATTGCAGCAGAGAGGAGTGCGGAAAAGCCAGGCACCAAGGAGAGACGGTAGCCTCCCTCACACACCATTCTTGGTAAAGCCGGAGGACATACCAGAGATACTTGAGTGGTTCGCTGATGTGAAGTATCCCCATGGGTACGCCGGAGCTTTGCATAACAAGGTCAACATTCGAGAGAGAAAGTTCTACGGATTGAAGACCCATGATTGTCATATCATGTTCCAGCGTCTGCTTCCCATTTTCGTTTGTGCATATCTTCTACCTAGTGTTGCGAAGACAATGGTCTTGCTATCGAAATGGTTTCAGAAACTGTGTGCTAGGGAGATAAGGAGGGAGGATGTACGTCTGATGGAAGATGAGATAGTGCAGATTCTGTGCGGCTTGGATATGGTTTATCCCCCACACTTTTGCACAATCATGGTGCATCTTCTGGTTCACCTGCCGCAACAAGTGCTTGAAACTGGACCTGTCCATTATACATGGATGTATCCAATTGAAAGGTATGCTAGTATTTTCAAGCCCCTGTTTGAATTTGCTTCGGTTTGACATCATCATCATTGCTTGCTTTTTTCTAGGCAACTTGGCGACTATAAGGATGAAGTCAAAAGTTATCGTTACCCAGAAGGGAGTATTGCTGAGTGTTACACGATCAACGAGGCTACTACATACTGCAAATTATACCTCGGGGTACGAGATGAGAGTAGTCAAGAGCCAGCTGCTACAGAGGCCTCGACCTATGATATTTCTATTGTGTCTGACCTTGTGCGTCCATACAGTCAAATCACTTGTGGACAAAGGTTAAGTGAAGTTATGATTGCAGAGGCTCACTGGCATGTGTTAACTGAGTGTCGGGAAGTTGAGGTGTACTTGACAACACATGGCAATCTCTTCAAGGAGAAATATCCAGAGTCTGATGAGAGGAGGCGTAGAAGGAATTTTCTCGAGTATTTCTACAAATGGGTAAGGATGAGTGAGTTTATGTTGTTAATATAAGGTCTTCTTTGCCCAATATGTAAACTGACATGTTCTGTCATATAGGTTGCTCAATTGCACAGAGATGGAGACTCGTTCCTTAAGCCAGAGGTTCTGAACTTGTCAAAGAAGCCACAACAATGCAAACTATAAAACAGTTGTGTCGTTAACGGGGTTAAGTTTGTTTCGTGGGAAAAAGATAAAGATTTGAAAACGCAAAATTCAGGGGTTATGGTGGAAACTCCGGATGCGTGCTACTTTGGGGTCCTCGAGCAAGTGGTAGAGCTATTATATGCTACTCGCATGCCTGTTGTATTGTTCAAGTGCAGGTGGTTTGACACTGGTCTTGAAAATAGCGGTATCAAGGTAGATCTAGGCTTGATTTCGGTGGACACGAACACTAGCTGGTACGAGGATTCCCCATTTTGTCTTGCACTTTCAGCAAGACAAGTGTTTTACATCGATGATCCAAAGACGGGAGATGGTTGGAAAGTGTTGAACATGATGTCCCATAGAAGCGTGTACGATCCTCGAACACTAGCGACATGTGAGGATGAAGAACACATTGACCTTGAGGAACCATATCAAGAGTGGGGCCCTGTCATCAGTTTAGAAGGTCTTAACTTAATATATATTGTTATAACCTAATAATAGTTTCTAAGTTAATATTTTATAACTTATAGTTTTATGTCATAAGTCTTGATAACTTATAGTGAAATCACATTGTTTTATAACTTATAGGTGTTACTCTCAACGTTGATTTTCAAATAGAGGGGGAGGAGGAGGAAGAAGAAGAAGAAGAAGAAGAAGAAGAAGAAGAAGACCAGGAAAATGACGACGACGATTGACATGGTTGTGTTTGTTTCGATTGTGAACTATATGTATGAGATTTTTTTTGTATTGGTTGTTTATAGTGCAGATTATTGAATTTATGTGGAGTATGACTCCTTCTGCATATACTATCTTTGTTGTCCACTTCAAATATACAAGGTGTATATGCCAATATCTACAAACTTTGTTTTTTAACACCTACATTCAAGCGACAGACTTATGAATTGCTCGTCGACTGGAATATCTCCCTCCCAATTTTCAGTGAAATTTTGAAGTTCCCTCGAAAATACATTTCAGGCGACGGACTAACTGTATATATGGTGGTCTGGACATTTGGGAGACGGACTTATAAATTGCTCGTCGCCTGAATATCTCCCTCCCAATTTTCAGTGAAAAGTTGAAGTTCCCTCGGAAATACATTTCAGGCGGCGGACTAACGTATATATGGTGGTCTAGACATTTGGGAGACAGACTTGTAAATTGCTCGTCTCCTGAATATCTCCCTCCCAATTTTCAGTGAAATTTTGAAGTCTCCTCGGAAATACATTTCAGGCGACGGACTAACTGTATATATGGTGGTCTGGCCATTTGAGAGAGGGACTTATAAATTTCTAGTCGCCTGAATATCTCCCTCCCAATTTTCAGTAAAATTTTGAAGTTCCCTCGGAAATACATTTCAGGCGACGGACTAACTGTATATATGGTGGTCTGGCCATTTGGGCGACGGACCTATAAATTGATGGTCGCCTGAGATTAGTTGACTCCTTCTAATTCTTTATTTTTTAAAATTACCTCAGGAGAGGAACTTGTTTTAAGTCCGTCACCTGAGTGATATGTTTAAAAGCTAAAAAGCCCCAATTCTCCTCGTTTGTTCATATCCTGATGGAGGACCATCTCAAGCACCACCCAATGCACCTCATTTCGGAGATGGACCTATCACAAGGTCCCGAGCTAAGAAGATAAGAGAGGAACTTAACGCCTTCATCCACCACCACATCAAGTTGGTACTACCAATGGAGCCCGAGGGTGACATCATCACATTGCTTGAAACCGCACCATTCTCGGGCTCCACTAAGGGTGATTCAGCCACCACCCATACTTAGCTTTTGATTTGCTTGCTTTATTTTGGACTTTGTGTTTTGGGCATTTGTTTGGGTTTAGTAGGACTTGTTGAAACTTTGTGTTTTTGGGCCCTTGCTTTTGGGCTGATTTTCTCTCCTATTTAAGGCTTGTAACCTTTCATTTGGAGGACACTTTGAATCTTGTTTATGAAAACCTAGTTGGTTTCACTCTCCAAAGGTGAGAGCTTCATGCCTTGTGTGCATGTGTGTTGCATCTAGTTCGGTTTGTACTTGGTTTTGTCAATTTCCCGAAGATTGGTGAATCCGATATGAGCACGAACCTCCTCCTTGTGCTTTCATGGCCAGCCATGGTTGTGCAAGGTCGTATAGGGTTGGTTTTGGTGTCATTCAAGTTGGTTCTTGGTGCATTGTCCCAATGGGTCTTCTTGTTGTTCATCAAGGTTGATTCCTCCTATCTTTTCCTTTTCATTTCCCTTTATTTTGTTCTATTTTTCCCTTTCACTTGGTCAAGCCTTGTCTCTAAGGTTTTACCCTCCCTTTGCTACGTTTTCTTGTCTAACTCGTGCCCCTCCTTTGTGTTCTTGTGAGTCCGAGTCTACAACATCAAGAAGGTCAGGAAAACAGCGGCTAACCCCGCATCAAATTGGTATCAGAGCATAGGTTCACTTGGCGTTGTTTGAAACAAGAACGATCAAACCAAGAATCACTTTCTCTTGGTAAGTTTTACAAGAAATTCCTTGTTCAATGTCTTAATCTTATTCTATTGTGTTGATTTTGTGTTTTTGGCGCTTGTGTGTGCAATTTCTCATCTCTGGCCACCCTAGCACCACCACAGCCCCACCGGTGAACCACCACAGCCCCCATCTCAGCCACCAGCTGATCATTTGTGCTTCTTCAAGAAGCTTGTCCTTGGAACTTCCCAAAAAAAAATCAGACCTTGTGCTTCCCCAAAAAGCTGTCCACTTTATTGTTTCCCCAAAAAGTTGTCTCTTTTGTGCTTTTCTAAGAAGCATTGACATTTTATTATCTTTTCAGATTTTATTTTATTAGTTATATTTTCATAATTTTGTTAAGAGGGAGAGAGAGTTAAAACCGAAATTAAAAAAAATCAGATTCGGTTTTTCTGGAAAAAAAAAAGAAAGAAAGAAAGAAAAGAAAGAAAAGAAAAGAGTGACATCTTGTGCATGTTGTTGAAGTGTTTTTAGTTGATATTCATATTTTAACATTTGCACATCATCTTAGTGTTGCTTGTGTTTATAAGCTTGCTCATTGTGTTGTAAACCTATTCATTGAACACATTGCATTCACTTTTCGCAGCCACTACCTTACTGATTTTCGAGCCTAAATTGCACCCATTTGCATATTTGAGCGCCATTGCATGATATTGATACATGAGAATAAGATAAAGGGGGTGAACCTTGTAAAACTTGGTAAAACACTTATTCTTAGTAAAAAAAAGCTCATTGTGTCGATCGTTCATAATTGTTTTGGGTGTTTGTTTAGCCATAATTCTATTTATTGAGTCTCTAGCCGCACCTAGAATCTGTGTGTTTGGTGTTAAGATCAGCCCTTGTAGTCATTGTGCTCTTTAAGGTTTGCTAATCTTGTGGTTGATTTTTGACTCTACCAAGGCGGATTTGAAGCTCGGTTGCAACACTCAAAGAGAGGAGTGAAACACTTTTTAGGCTGATTTTTCTTTCACTAACGTAACAAGTTTGCTAGTGTATTTTGAGAATGTCTAACGCAAATCGTCCCCCTTCGGACCATTCCAATGGAAGCGGATCGGAGCCAATATCTCCGGAGTTGTTCAACATGCTTAAAACCATGTCGGACAACATTTGCCAGCTGACAGCTCGAATGGTGGCCTTAGAGACACGTACACCACCCCAACATGTACCAAACGAGCCCCATCAAGAGCGGGAGGAGCCCTTAACAACCCCACTGACATGGCCCGGTTCCCCCACGAGAAGGTAGACATTTTGGTCCTAATAATAATGTTCATCCTTTACATGATGATCGCAGGCCTCCAAGAAGGCAATATGACTAATTTGAAGAACAAGAGGAGGATTGGGAACCACCCCGAGGATATGGATACCAACAGCGGAGAGCTCGTGAACAAGAGCAAGATGGGATAGGCAAAATAAAGGTCAAAATTCCAGCCTTTGAAGGGAAGTGTGATCCCGACCTTTATTTGGAGTGGGAGACAAAAATTGAGCAAATTTGGAGCTGCCACAATTTCCCGGAAGAGAAAAAGGTACAACTCGCAGCCCTTGAATTTACTGGTTATGCACTAATTTGGTGGAATAATCTTGTGAAAGAAAGGAGGCGAGTTCTAGATCCAGCCGTTGTTAATTGGGAGCAAATGAAGGCCTTGATGAGGTCTCAATTCGTTCCTCAATACCACACCCGGGAGCTAAGACAAAGGTTGGAAAACTTGAAGCAAGGTTCCATGAGTGCGGAGGAAACATACAATGCCATGCAAGTGGCAATGGTAAGAGCCAATGTGGTTGAGGATGATGAAACCACAATGGTGAGGTACCTAAGAGTTCTTCATCCTTTTCTAGCTAACGAAATAGACTTGTATCCTTATGAGTCCATGACAGATTTGCTACACTTAGCAATCAAGGAAGAGAGAAAGATCAAAGCTAGGAATCAAGGAGGAAGGACCTCAAGTGGCTACCCTAACTCATGGAAAGCACCAACTCAAAACCGAGGGTACCAGCCCTATGGGAGGGAAGCGGTGAAAGGAAAAGAAAATGGAGCCAACTTTAGTCATCAAGGAGAGCAAGGTGGTCATCGCAAGGGCTACCCTACCAACACACCTTCATCATCATCTCGGCCATCTAATGGGGTTTCCGCAGCCCCACAAGGGAGTAACTCTAACCCCTCTTCTAGAACTAGAGATATTGTGTGCTTTAAGTGTCAAGGAAGAGGTCATATGATGAAGGATTGTCCTAATAAGAAAACTCTCATGATTAATCATTTAGGGCAATATGAATCTGAATCTGATTGTGATGATAATGTTTTGTGTGATGATGATGTGAATTTGCATGCTTGTGATGATGATAATGATGATGGAATTGAGTTTGAGCATGGCGAGTCTTTGATTGTTAGAAGAGTTTTACATGCTACCCCTTCTCCTTGTGATGATAACCAAAGAGAAAACTTGTTCCATACTCGTTGTCTAGTTAAGAAAAAGGTGTGCAACATGATAATAGATGGAGGAAGTTGTTGTAATCTTGCTAGCATTGAAACGGTTCAAAAATTACAACTCTCAACACTAAGCCATCCTAGACCCTACAAATTACATTGGATGAGTGATTGTGGTGAATTGAAAGTGAACAAGCAAGTTAAGGTTGCCATAACACTAAGACATTACGAGGATAGTGTTTTATGTGATGTAGTGCCTATGCAATCTTGTCATATTCTTTTGGGTCGTCCGTGGCAATATGATAGGAAGGTCATTCATGATGGTTTCACTAACCGTCATTCTTTTTTGTTTAAGGGAAATAATGTTGTCCTCAAGCCCATGACCCCAACACAAGTTGCCGAGGAGTGTGAGAAGAAACGGGCAAGGGAGAAAAATAAGGGGTTGGAGGAAACCAAGTGTCCACAACCCAAGACCACACCGAATTCATCATCATCCCTTAGTGTGCAACTCACTAGCTCTCCACGTTCAAGCCTCTCCGTTGAGCCTAGCCAACCTAAGGGAGTGTGGGAGAGTAAGGGAGTTCTTCTAGCATCTAAGCAAGACCTTAAGGAGTACCTTGACCCCGAGACCAGTCTTGTGTTGTTATGTAAGGAGCTTGCTTTATTGAGTGATGATCTTAAGGCTACCCTACCTAAGAGGATTTTTAGGCTACTTGAGGAGTTTAAGGATGTGTTTCCCGAAGAGATTCCAGCTGGTCTACCGCCTATTAGAGGCATTGAGCACCAAATAGACCTTGTCCCGGGAGCCACCCTACCTAACCGCCCAGCTTATAGGATGAACCCTAAGGAAACCCAAGAGATCCAATCCCAAGTGCAAGAGTTGTTGGATAAGGGTTATATGAGGGAGAGCCTTAGCCCATGTGCTGTTCCCGTACTTCTAGTGCCAAAGAAGGATGGTTCTTGGAGGATGTGTGTGGATTGTCGAGCCATTAAAAACATCACGGTGAAGTACCGCCACCCAATACCCCGCTTAGATGACATGATAGACGAGTTACATGGAGCCACTACCTTTTCTAAGATTGATTTAAAGAGTGGGTACCATCAAATTCGTATGAGGGAGGGGGATGAGTGGAAGACAGCCTTTAAGACCAAGTTCGGTCTTTATGAGTGGTTGGTTATGCCCTTTGGGCTTACCAATGCCCCTAGCACTTTTATGCGTCTTATGAATCATGTTCTTAGGCATTTCATAGGGAAATCTGTTGTGGTTTATTTTGATGATATACTTGTGTATACTAGATCCTTAGAAGAGCATAAGTTACATTTACGTGAAGTGCTATCTACTCTTCGTCATGTGTGCCTTTGTGCTAATTTGGAGAAATGTGAGTTTTTCACTAATTGTGTTACTTTTCTTGGTTTTGTGGTCAGCTCACATGGATTAAAGGTGGACGAAAGCAAGATCAAAGCAATCCAAGAATGGCCCACTCCTACATCAATTGGCCATGTTCGGAGCTTCCTTGGATTAGCTAGCTTCTATTGTCGGTTCGTGAGGGATTTCAGCACCATTGCAGCCCCTCTAACCGAGATCACCAAGAAGCATCACCCATTCACATGGGAAAGAGCCCAAGAGAAGGCGTTCAACGCACTAAAGGAGCATCTCATGCAGGCCCCGGTCTTAGCACTCCCGGATTTCAACCGACCCTTTGAAGTGGAGTGTGATGCATCGGGCATAGACATTGGTGGAGTTCTCATGCAAGAAGGTAAGACCATTGCCTATTTTTTAGAAAAATTGAAGGGAGCTTGTCTTAATTACTCTACCTATGATAAGGAGTTGTATGCATTGTTTAGAGTTCTTAAGACATGGCAACACTATCTTTGGCCTAGGGAGTTTATTTTACATACTGATCATGAGTCTTTAAAGCATTTCAAGAGCCAAGACAAGTTGGATAGGAGGCATGGTTGTTGGATGGAGTTTATAGAAACATTCCCTTATGTCATAAAGTATAAGAAAGGAAAGGATAATGTTGTGGCGGATGCCCTTTCGAGGAGATACATGTTGTTATCTACATTAGACTCAAGGATCTTAGGCTTTGCATATATTATGGAGCTTTATGTAGATGACCCTGATTTTGGAGAGATTTACAATCATTGTGTGGCTAAGGATCCTTAAATAAGTACTACTTATTTGATGGGTTTCTTTTCAAGATTGATAAGGTTTGCATTCCCCGTTGTTCCCTTAGGCTCTTGTTGGTAGAGGAAGCCCATAGGGGCGGCTTGATGGGCCATTTTGGGAGGGATAAGACCTATCACATGCTACACACACATTTCTTTTGGCCTCACATGCTTAGAGATGTAGAACATTTGGTTAAGAGATGTGTTGATTGTTTGAAGGCTAAGTCTAGGTTACAACCCCACGGCTTGTATTGTCCATTACCCATTCTTGCAGCCCCTTGTGAGGACATATCCATGGACTTTATTGTTGGGTTACCTAGGACTAAGAAGGGGAGGGATTCGATCTTTGTGGTTGTTGATCGTTTCTCTAAGATGGCTCACTTTATCGCTTGTCATAAGACCGATGATGCTTCCAATATAGCTAACCTTTTCTTTAGAGAGATTGTTAGGCTTCATGGAGTACCTAAGACTATAGTGAGCGATCGGGATGTGAAATTTCTTAGCCACTTTTGGAGGACTCTTTGGGGTAAACTAGGGACGAAGTTCCTGTTTTCCACCTCTAGTCACCCACAAACCGATGGGCTAACCGAGGTAACCAATAGGACCCTTACTACCATCCTTAGGGCCATCATTAGGAACAATTTGAGATTGTGGGAGGATGCTTTGCCTCATGTGGAGTTTGCTTATAACCGGACCGTGCATTCATCTACTAAGCTTACACCATTTGAGTGTGTTTATGGTACTAACCCACTAACCCCTTTGGATCTTACCCCATGTCCCATGAGGGAGAAAGAAGACTTTGATGCAGGAAAACAGGTGGAGTTCATTTGGGAGCTTCATGAGCGCACTCGTGTTCGGCTAATTCAAAAGGCCGAAGAGAATGCCCAACGAGCCAACAAGGGGCGTCGCAAGATGATTTTTCAGCCCAGTGATCTAGTTTGGGTGCATTTGCGAAAGGAGCGCTTTCCAAACAAGCGCAAGTCTAAGCTCGCTCCACGAGGAGATGGTCCATTCAAAGTTTTACAACGATTCGGGGACAATGCCTACCAGATTGACTTACCCGGTGACTATGGAGTTAGTTCCACATTCAATGTCGCCGATCTCACCCCCTACCTAGCTAAGGATGAAGACATGGATTAGAGGTCAAATCCTTTCCAAGAAGGGGAGAATGATGGAGGACCATCTCAAGCACCACCCAATGCACCTCATTTCGGAGATGGACCTATCACAAGGTCCCGAGCTAAGAAGATAAGAGAGGAACTTAACGCCTTCATCCACCACCACATGAAGTTGGTACTACCAATGGAGCCCGAGGGTGACATCATCACATTGCTTGAAACCGCACCATTCTCGGGCTCGACTAAGGGTGATTCAGCCACCACCCATACTTAGCTTTTGATTTTCTTGCTTTATTTTGGACTTTGTGTTTTGGGCCTTTGTTTGGGTTTAGTAGGACTTGTTGAAACTTTGTGTTTTTGGGCCCTTGCTTTTAGGCTGATTTTCTCTCCTATTTAAGGCTTGTAACCTCTCATTTGGTGGACACTTTAAATCTTGTTTATGAAAACCTAGTTGGTTTCACTCTCTAAAGGTGAGAGCTTCATGCCTTGTGTGCATGTGTGTTGCATCTAGTTCGGTTTGTACTTGGTTTTGTCAATTTCCCGAAGATTGGTGATTCCAAGATGAGCACGAACCTCCTCCTTGTGCTTCCATGGCCAGCCATGGTTGTGTAAGGTTGTATAGGGTTGTTTTGGTGTCATTCAAGTTGGTTCTTGGTGCATTGTCCCAATGGGTCTTCTTGTTGTTCATCAAGGTTGATTCCTCCTATCTTTTCCTTTTCATTTCTCTTTATTTTGTTTTGTTTTTCCCTTTCACTTGGTCAAGCCTTGTCTCTAAGGTTTTACCCTCCCTTTGCTGCGTTTTCTTGTCTAACGCGTGCCCCTCCTTTGTGTTCTTGTGAGTCCGAGTCTACAACGTCAAGAAGGTCGGAAAAACAGCGGCTAACCTCGCATCATATCCCCTCTGTTCATATCAGCCCCAATTCTCTCTCCCCAATTCTTCTCTCTCCCCTGCAATCCCCAACCCTCCCCTCCGATTTCTCCTCGGCCGTCCTCCCTCAATTCTCCGTCCACCCTCAATTTCATCTCTCGCTCCACCAAATGCCTCCCAAAGGGGGAATCGTACAGAGCACCCTGAAGAGGAATCGTCCTTCCTCTTGCTTGGCGCCGGCGGCTCCACCACTGGAGTTAGTGGAGGATCCAAGGGCGTTGTCGTCAGCCACTGCTCCCACTCCAACGCCCACTCTCTCTTCCTCCACAACCCCAAACCCTAACCTTACTCCCACGCCCACTCCATCTTCCTCGACAACCCCAAACTCTAACATCACTCCCACTGTTGCGAGCCAGGTCCCTCCCTGGAGGGTCCTACTCGCTCGACGACCCCGGCTCCACCTCCTATCAACGAAGACGCCATTGTCTCCGCCACTCTAGTAGATGGTTCAAATCCCCTTCGCTCCATCCGATGTCATAACAAGGATGGTAAGTGTAACTCCTCCTTCTCATCTTCATGCTGTACTGAGTGTGTAATTGATAAAATACTCGACTATAGGGTTCTGTTTAATTGGTGAAATAGATTTAGGGTTTTCTGTAATTGGTGAAATCGAAATAGGATCAGGATTACTGTTTAGGGTTTAGGGTTTTGTGTAATGGATTGCAATTGGGTGGTTAATTGTATACATGTACATATGCTGATTACTGTTTTGGGTTTGTAGGTAAGGCACCTGTTAACCCGTGCACAGTGAGGAGCAACAAGCCGCAGCACCTGGTGGATGCCATGGGGGGAAAGAAGTTGCCGATCGAATTCTCTATATTCCACAAGGGGCCCGAGCATAAGGAAAATTATGACATGTTCATCCGGGGACCTGGGATGTGCTGTGAGGGACAAAGTGTCAATGCTTGCGTCCACATGGAGGGAACTCACTAAAGAACAACAAGATCCCGTCGTTGAGTACTTGAAGGTAGATTTATAATACATGTATAAATGATTTCTAACATTGGTTGTATGCTTACTAGAGTATTCCTTATCAAAAGTTGTATGCTTACTAGAATATTTCTGTATACATCCTATGGCTTTGATATAGTTTTATCACTTACTAGTTTATAACTCATAACTTGTAACTTATAACTTACTAGAGTATTACCTATTAAGTTATAACTTATAACTTAATAGTTTTATAACTTATAACTTATAACCTAATAGTGTTATGTCAATAGTTTTGATAGGATTTGAAATTCTGTATTACTTAATAAGTGTTTATAACTTATAATTAATGCTTTGATATGATTTTAATTCTGTGTAAGTAATGACTTTTATTTGCTTTTAGCTTTTTTTAAACTTTGATCTGATTTTATTTACTTTCTTTTATATTGTGATAAACTAATAATTCTGTATAAATTATACTCCTATTTTTATAACTTATTTACTTTCTTTTAAACTTTCATATGATTTTACTTACTTTATATTCTTTACTTTCTTTTACTTACTGTATGATATGCTTTTAACATCTGTTATACTTTGATATGATTTTAGTTAATGGTTTAGTTAATGACTAAAATCATACATCTCTTACTTACTGTATGATATGCTTTTTATAACTTGTATCATGATTTAGTTAATGACTTTAATATGCTTTTAACATCTGTTATACTTTGATATGATTTTAGTTAATGGTTTAGTTAGTGACTAAAATCATACATCTCTTACTTACTGTATGATATGCTTTTTATAACTTGTATCATGATTTAGTTAATGACTTTGATATGCTTTTAACATCTGTTATACTTTGATATGATTTTAGTTAATGATTTAGTTAATGACTAAAATCATACATCTCTTACTTACTTTATGATATGCTTTTTATAACTTGTATCATGATTTAGTTAATGACTTTGATATGCTTTTAACATCTATTATACTTTGATATGATTTTAGTTAATGATTTAGTTAATGACTAAAATCATACATCTCTTACTTACTGTATGATATGCTTTTTATAACTTGTATCATGATTTAGTTAATGACTTTGATATGCTTTTAACATCTGTTATACTTTGATATGATTTTAACATCTTTTAACTAATTCTTTGCTTTTAGATGTATTATGATATCCCAGGAGGAGACGACATGACAAAGTTCTTATTCAAGGAACCGGCCAAAGCATATTCATCTTGGAAGTATGACTGCCATATGCACTTCCAGGAGTTTGGAGGAGATGAGGTTCCTTTGGAGTTTATCATGCGCCCGGAGCAGTGGAGATACTTGGTTGAGTATGAGTTTCTTGAAAAATCAAAACAGGTTATCTCTGCACTCTTAGCTTTTGTATGAACTAATAACATTTTCAAGTGTAACTTCATCCTTTCTTTCTTCCAGGTTGTGTCTGAGCGAAACAAGAGTAATAGGACCAAGAACCCAAACCCAATCAACCACCACAGTGGCCCTGTACCCATGAGCTTCCGAGCAGAAAAACTGACCATTAAGGATAAACATCATGCGGGATGCCTACAGGCAACCATTAATGCATACGAGAAGTGCCCACATGCAAAGGACAAAGTGAAAGGATCTATAATTTATATGACTAACATTTAATATAGGTTTTGTCTTTGATAGTTTTGATAATATATTTCCAAACACACCCTTTTCTGATTTTTTTCTTATGTTCTGCTTTTTTTTCAATAAATACTATTAATAATTACCTCGTTGGACAGGAGAAATTGAAGGCCCGTGTTCAGGAGATCCTCCAGCCTCAAGAAGAAGGCTTCGACCCTAGCCAAGTGGAACCACTCTCCGTTGATGAACAAACATCCATTATCTTGGAGTGCTTTGGAGAACGAAGGGGAAGACAAGTGCGAGGTATATTTGCTAAACTTACCTCATTATCTAGAAAAAAAAAGCATAAAGACCTAAGTTTCTGTAATATATTAAATATGTTAGAGATTATGAGCAATTGGTTGTATTAGATTATATCTAATCAGTGTGTATATATATGAATATATCATTCTATATATATATATATGATTATACACTAATTATATATATATATATATATATATATATATATATATATATATATATATATATATATATATATATATATATATATATATATATATATCAGTGTATATATATCATATACACTGATCATATCTATTTATATATACATATACATATATACACTGATCATATCTATATATATATATATATACATATAAATATATACACTAATCATATCTATATATATACATATTCATATATCAATCAGTGTATATATATGCATTTACATGATTATATTTATTTGAAGGGATGGAAGCGACTGGTGAGAGGCTTGCAAAGAAGGGGGGGGGGCATGGACTGCTAAGGCTGAGGAGAGGCAAAGAGAGATGGAGGAAGCAAGGCTTGAAGTGCAACGGGCAAAGAAAGAGGCACGTGAAGCAAGGAAGGAAGCGCAGGAAGTTAGAAGCGAGAATGAAGAGCTGAAGGCACGCATGGCTGCATTGGAGAAGAGGATGATGGACTTCCTTGGTGGATCGTCGACCTCTCATCCGTCCATCAGATCGGTTGTGCCCCAGGCTATACAATCTCATCCCGATGCCCCTGTCACGTCCTCTCAGCCCTGCTCGCAGCAATAGAAGGTATCATGTCATCTCACCCCTCCTTTTGCATATGAACTTAAAATTGTGTACGTAAGTATGTTGGGTTTGGTTAGTACTTTTGTGTAAGAATGTGTTGTTGGGATTTGGATGTTTGGTAAGTACTTTTGTGCATGTAGTTTGGATGTTTGCAGCTTGTATATGTTTCTGCGATTGTAGGATTGAATGTTTGTCTATGACTTGTTGGATTTGATTTTAGGTTGTATGTGTTTTGTTGCAATTGAATGTCTCTTTTCAATTGGCATTGTTGATTGAGTGCACAGGTTGTGTGTGGAAAAATGGTGCATATTATGGGCACAAAACAAGGGGCAAAACCTGCTTTGGATTCATTTTTTTAAAATCACAAACCACTCAGGCCACGAACAAACTATACAAACTCGTCGTTTAAAAAAAATAGCTCACCAACCTCAGGCGACCAACTTAGGCTATTTTTTGGTTTCTTGAATATTTAGGCGACGGACTTTGGCTATTAAATGGTTTCTTGTTTATTCAGGCGACGAATATATAACACAATACCGTCTCCTGAATTCGTTTACCTTTTCTTCTCCATTTTTAGAAACATTTGAGCGACGAAATACTTATATACGTTCGTCGCCTGAGTTAATTAAATATTGTTTTTAATTTCTCAGACCACAATAGAGCGAGGAACATTATTCGTCGCCTGAATGATTATCTTCGTCGCTTGAATGCTAACGGGCGGGCCTAGAGAGCCCAAAGGTCTAACAATGTATTCGGGCGACAAACGTGTTTTTGGTTGCCTGAGTTCATTCAGGCGACGACTATTATGACATTCGTCTCTTGAATCCTCTGGGGATGTCGTCAAGGCGACCACCATTCAGGCCACTAAATTCTGTCGCCTGAAAGGAGAGGTGACAAAAAACATCTCAGGCGACGACTTTGGTTCGTCGCCTGAGCTGCAATCTGGCATAATGGTACTTCCCTTCCCTACTTCCTTTCCCTTGCACCCAATTTGCCGCCCTTTAATTTGGCTCTCCTCCGACTGCAACATCGTCGGCCACGGGCCAGTGGCAGCAGTCTTACAGAGGCCACGAGACACCCTTACCCTTTGGCGTCTCCTGGGTGTCCCGCGAAACCATTCCGCGAATTGAGTAGTTTATTCCATTGTGATGCTTATTGAATTTGGGTGAGTTTATGGTACAGTCCCAAAAATTCGTTTAGTTTGGGGTAAAAGTTGAAGTTTTTGAATCCGGAGAAAGTTAAGGATTGATCTAGACTTGGCGAGGTTGGCGTATAAATTTTAGAGTCGTCGGATTATACGTCCTCGATCATTTGTTGAGCCTTCTCCGACTTCAATAGAGATGGAGATGCCCGCCCCCACCAATGTCAACAATGCCTTGACGAACATCCGATTCTCGGACCTCAATCCGCCGTCGCTTTCCGATCCCGTCCTAGAAGCTCTCGCCTGTGGCGGATTCAACTACTGTACTCCTGTCCAAGTGTTGGAGGAGAAAGAGAGGTTTAGAATAAAAAATAATTAGTTTAATTATTAATTAATTATAGTACGTGATTAATTTTAACCGTTGATTTAATCTAATGGTAATCTAATGATTGAGATTTATCTATTAGGTAAATATTAAGAAACCTCTAATTATTAATTAATTATAGTACGTGATTAATTTTAACCGTTGATTTAATCTAATGGTAAATAAAGCAGCTGTATAATAGAATAACTACGTCGAATCCAAAGTCCAACCCTATAAAAACCTTTGTGCAAGCTTGTCCCACATAATCCGCTGAGAAGTTATGACATCATCCAGATTGTTGTGACGTCATCGGGCCTAGAGTCAATGTAATTATGTAAAGACCCTCCAATTTCCCCTACCGGTTAATCCACCGAAGATGGTGAAATCTCCCATTAAAAAGAGGCTAATCTAGATATTGATGTTGAAAATAATCCACAATTAATCTCATTAGGCTCTGTTTGACACCATCAACTAGCTTTTTTGATATTTTTATTATGATATTATATAATTTAAAATGAAAAAAAAATTTTAGTTTAACTAATTTTTAGAATTGTAGCTTTGTAAGCTTTACTCATTAAAGATTTTCAGAGTTTTTGATTTTCTTTTCACAAAATATCATTAGTTATCCTAATAGCGAGGTTTACGAAACATCATATTAACTTTATTAACAAATATTTAACAAAAATAATTGATGTGCGCGCAAATTGCCATATTTTCTATGCACATTCAAGTCCATTTTATTATCATTTGCATGCATATTAGTGGGAAATCATACGATTAGTGTAGTTTATGCATAATTGTCAAATATAGAGGTCTGCATGAGTTTCTATGTGATTTCGTAGAAATCGAGACGAAAATGGACAGATTTGGAAAAGAGAAAAGGAGCGGAAAAAGAACTCGAAGTCTTCTGAAGAGGTCAAAATCGATGATTAACCTCGACATCGAGTGAAACAGAGCACCAGGAATCGAGCAGAGGAAGAACAGAGCATGTCGACACAGAAGAGGTCAATATCGATGTCTGAAGGTCGATATCGAGTGGCCTAGATCGAGCATATTGATAGAAGTCGAGTGCCAATCCGAGGAGAAGAAGGAGTGCTCGAGATAAGATAAAGAGAGGTCGATATCGAGGACCAAGGTCGATATCGATGTTGCCAACAGAAGAAGTCCGACTCAGTTTTTGATAGAATTCTATTCTGAGCGTCCGAGTCTATCCTAAAGTCGAGATCTTCTATCATTCTACGCCAGAATTATCACTTTAGATATTTTACCATGGAGTTTTTAGTTTTACCTTTATTAAATTTTATCTTAGAGAATAAAGATAGAGTTTCGAATCCTTGGCTAGCAAGATTTGAGATCTATATCTAGAGGCCATTAGGACTGAGTTAGGAAGCAAGCAAGAAATCAGTTTTCAATTATAGAGAATAGCGAGTTAGAGAGAGAGAGAGAGAGGCCGAGTGAGGTTGGAAGGAAGCGAGAGAGCGGAGATTTGGCTTTGTTCGGTTGTAATTTCTTTCTTTTGCAATACAAAGTAGTTTCCTTTACGTGATGATGATGAGTTCAACGATGAGACGCGAGTAGTCAACCCACTTCTAGAGTCGGGGTGAGTCCGACGATAGCAATGTAGGGTAAGTGCATCAAAGGTATGATTTTTATGCGATTCCGTCTTCTATCCTATGCATGATCCTTTGCGAAAGTTAGGGAGATTCATTATTTGCATTATTAAAGCGAAAGCCAATCATATTGTGAACTGGGATTACTCATGAATTGGATAGTAACTCTTAGGTGTTATGCGAGAGCCTCTAATCACCTAAATGTTAGTAACGCAAGTTATTTGACGGAAAGACATTAAATTTCATAACCTTAGCATCATACTTGCATCGTTATCATTGTGGCATTAATCCCCGACCTTGGAAGATTTTAGTTTATTGAATTAATTTAAAAAGTTGAGTTTTTATTTCTGACCACAATTTCCATAACCATTCTACATTCTTCGGACTACTTTTCCGACAAATAGGTTACGAATACAGTTTCTGTTACAGACATCGAAATCGACTAGCAAGGTCGATATCAAGCCCTAACATCGATATCAAGGTTCATCTCGACGTCGACTGCTTTGCTTTTGTCTTCTGCAGAAAACTCAATGGAAATCGACCAGAACTGAGGCCGATATCGACCAGACACCTCGATATTGAGTGTCTTCTAAAGTCGAAAGCTTGATCGTGATTGCAACTAAGGAAGCGCTGACATACCTCCTCGTGGATTCGATCATGAATTCCCCTACCACTGCGTCGAGAGGGATTCTTGTATTTATTTGCTTGCAAAGGGAGTTGGCTTAGTTGTGATAGTTATTTGAATATTTTATTTGAGCAGAATCTACCTCCCCTAAACGCTACAATAATTCATCAATTTGAGACGTACACTCAATTAATACCCTTTTACAATCAGAGCCTAAATCTCGCAAATCTTGTTGTTGCATAAGAATCATAAGATCGAACCCCAACATGGTTGTTTGTTTGCGTTGTTAACTTTTGGCAGACTAAAATTAATGTAGCTTTACCTGATGAATGTAAAATTAATTTAGGCTCCATTCCATTTCCATGTGATCAAAGGAGGACCAGGCATGCAAAGTGAATCACTTGAGGATCATGTCTTATTGACCAATAAATGCAAATTGAATCTCTTGTTCATTTATTTGTGACCAAAAACAGGCAAAATCAGACAAAAAATCCCAGTGTAGAGATATATATTATTAATAAAATTAGATCGACCTCAAGTGATTTGCATTATAATATATGGTTGGCGCTTGGCATTGTTTGTTGCAGGAGGATGATATGTCGAGTAATTACAAATAATAAAGATGTAATCAACGTAAACCAACTCCTAGCCTATGCAAATAATTACAAGACTTCCTCCCGTTGTAGTGGAAGGGTAGTCAGGATCGATCCACGAGGAGGCGTGTCAGCGGGATCCTAGTAGCTTTGGAAATCTGAAATCTGCGTCGACCAGAAGCCTCGATTTCGACCTTGGGCCTCGATGTCGACCTCGGCTGTCGATGTTCTCTGCAACAGAAGACCTGGAGAGACAAAAACAAGTGGTCGATATCGACTGGAAAGGGTCGATAACGATGTCAGTTCACGAAATCGACTGGCTCAGAAGTCTGCCAGTCGACACAGTAGAGTCGATATCGATGTCTGGTGTCGATATCGATGTTCAGTAACCTCCGCAATGATGATCGTCATCGACTCAGAAAACTGTCGACGAACTTAGTGGTCGATATCGATGTCTGGTATCGATATCGATGTCTTCCTGTAGTGGGTTAGTTCTTCGTCGGCAAAGAAGGGCCGAAGATTTAAGAATGAATGAGAAGGGATGAACAGAAATAACAGTGGTATATGTAAAAGAAACAACTCCTAGGATTAGGGTTTACAACAACGTTAACCAATGCATGCGATAAGATAAATAAGACGGACAATTGCGCTATTTCACCCGAGGGACAAGCTTTCGCCGTACACCAACTCTTAGGATTACTCTTGCAAATAAACCTAATTGTCTCTACCAATTTTATGTTTATAACTCAAGTTGTTAGCATGAATCCCTTTTCTTTCGATTAGGACTAAACATAGAATCGTAGGAGGAGAGATAGACACAACGATATCAACATCAAATACTTACCTCAAGCGCGCATGGCTAACGTCGGGCTCACCCCGACCCTAAGAGCTTTGGGGAACTACTCGCTTCTCATCATGGAACTCATTGTTGATTGAAAAGAAGAAACTTGCATTGAAATAAACTCCGAAGCTTTACAACTCAACGTCGACTTTCGCAAACGTCAAACCCTAAACTTCTCTCTAACTCTAACTCTATTGATTGTCTTGATTGATGATTAAAAGATTGGATGGTTGTTTCTTCGATTGGATGATATATTGAATGCCAGCCCCCTAGGGCTTTATTTATAGGCTACTAATCCTTGCTATCCGAGGATTGTAACTTCTATCTAAACTATGAACTCTATCCGAACAATTAGGATAGGTCTTTTATTTTGAGAAAAACGTAAAGGTAAAAGATAACTAAGTGTTCAGCTGCCATCTATCTTAAAAGTATGAGATAAATCCGTGCCTCCTTGAAGATAAAGTTTCCAATCCGCATCTTGAAACCGAGTCTATCTTCTATCGAGATAAGGGGTCGATATCGACACCAGAGGTCGATATCGAGGTCTCTGTTCCTGCTCGACTTGTTCAGCTCCAGTCGATGTCTATGTTGAGGTCGATATGAGGGTCGATATCGACACCAGAGGTCGATATCTATGTTGAAGGTCGATATCTACCTCTGCTCAGCTTCACTTGGCTTCTTCGTTTTGACTCCGATTTTGCTCGAATTCCTGTATGGTTAGCTCAATACTTGTGCAGACCCTATTTCTTGCATTTTATCCCATTCTTACACAAGTTTATATTCTTTTGAAACTTTTCTTTGGAAATCGAATGAAATATGAAGTCAAAAGATGCAATAAAAAGAGATACAAATATGTACATCAAAACACCGAATACTTAGACTTGCTTGTCCTCAAGCAATAACCAAGCAATAACCAACACCTACAACACACCCTTCAAGTCTTTGCCTTTGTCAAAAGAAACATCATATGAGGTAGCAAAGCAAAGCAAGTGAATTTAACATCACAGCACATATTTTGGCGATCCATAGGCATATGCAATTTGGATCCAACCTCACAAGGATAATGTGTTTGCACTCAACTCTCATGTCTTTAGGCTATGAAGATCAACTCTCAACTCAATTCCATATACAATCTCATAAATATTGCAATTTATAAAAATCCATTTCGTAACCAATTATGAAAATGCAATAAGAACCATCAGGAGGACTTTCGCTCAATGGAAGACTTCAAAGAAGACTCTATTCGGCGGGGTTGTAATGAGGCTTGGTATGAAATACAAGGGTATGGAATTATATGGCTATGTGGTGCTTTTATAATTCGGGAATCAAGACTCCTAAATTTCAACACTTGCAATATCCAAACCATAACTCTTCAATGTTGCACTTTCCAAGCTCAATCTCCTATAATGCTCTTTCCCAACTCATCTTTATATAATATACTCTAAAGATGCACTAAAAGATGTAAACCATTCTATCAACCCTTCTTTTGAACCCTTAACATGTCTCTCAAAAATATAACACTTGTATGAAATAAATAAAGGACTTGAGGACTTTGGCTCATGCACAACGTATATACATCTCTTTTTTTCTTTTTTTTTTCTTTTTTTTTTGATGAAAATAATAAATAAATACTAAAAATATGTGCATTTATATGGTGAGCCAAAAATCCTTTTACAAAATATGACAAGATGAAAATAAATACCAACCCATAATTTCCTTGCTCAAAACTGAATATATGCACTTTTCTTTTCACAATGCATTAATCTAACCATTCTAAGTCTCAATTCCCAAATGGGGGTCAGGCTCAATTCGGCTAGGGATAATTTTGTGGAGTTTGCAATATCAGGCTCAGTCTAATATTATGGCTTCAAGCAGAGATAATGCAGGGTAGGTAAAGAGAGGATAAAAATGTCTTAAAAGATGCCTCCGTCATTTAATTCTCGTAAACATAGACATATTTATGTATTGGCTTTGAATAACTATCACAACATTTAAAGATGCATAGGAAGAGTAAATTCACTCAAGAAAGCGGAGGGATTTTTGATGTTCTCCCTATAGGCCAAAATTCTCACAAGGACAATTTTTGTTGGATTTGCTTTTTAGCCTAGGATCATATGTGCTCAATTTCATCACAAGTTCACAATCTACATAAAATTTTTAAGGACTTAGGCTAAACCATCCAAATATGCCATAGGATTTACATGATCAAGTCAGTTATTGAATTTTCATCATAGGACATCTAAGTAGGGTTTAAAGATAAACTTTAAAAATAAACATGCATTTTTTTTTGTATTTTTGACATTTTTTTTCTATTTTTTTTGGGTTTTTGATAAAAGTAAAACTAAGAACAAAAATTTAAACATGAATGCAATGCGAAGAAGAAAACCAAGTTATGACCATAAGACATGTTTTTCCCCCACCCCATACTTAAAATATACAGTGTCCTAACTGTATTAAAAAGAAGAACAAGGGTAGGGAGAAACTCACAGCGCAACCTGCGGATTTAGGTCGATTTCAGATTTGGTCGATGCCAAAAGTCGATATCTAGGTCAGTGGTCGATGTCGATTGCATCTTTCGAAGTCGAGGAAGAAAGTGAAGACAAGGGCTGCCTGATTGGGTTCGATATCGAGTATAATGGTCGATATCGACCTCTCTTTTTCGCTCATGATTCCTCGATGTCGACTCCAGGATATGGCTTGACCCTGGGGGGGTCGATTTCGACTGGCCTGGTCGATTTCGACTGTCTCTGCAGAAGCTTCTTTTCTTCTTCGGTTTCTTTTTGCTTAACAACCTGAAATCTTTGTTAGAATAATAGATAAAACCACGAATTATCACAGTTTCAAAAGTTTCAAAAAGCCAAAATTTAAATCCTAAAAACCATCTATGCGAAAAAATTTAAAGGTTTTATGTACATGCTCTAGAGTTTTGAGTCGCTAGGCCGACTTCTCCGTTAATTCTTCACGAGCCTTTTATGTAGGGACCCTTCGAGCTTGAACCTTCTCTTGGATCATCTAGGTCCTTTTGGTAGTATCTAAGTTCGGCGACCTAGGCTTCTTTGATGTTAGGTTCTTCTTTAGGTGCTTTCCTTCTCTTTCTTGACCTAACTTTAGCAATATAGGCAAACCATGGAGCTTTGACCCTCTCTTTAGTAGAATTATCAATAATGGGTTTAATTGATTTATCAATAAGGGATAGAGGAGGGTTAGGAGTCATACCTGGGCTTACCTGTTTGGGCCTGAAACAAAAATTTTCGGGTTGAGGGGTGGTCGATTTCGACCAAGGTGGGTCGATTTTGAGTTCTTTGGTCGATATCGATATGTGGGGGTCGATATCGACCTCTGTGACCCCATACTTAAGCTCCTAGCAACAATCTAGCATACTCGATTTCGACCAAGGGGGGTCGATTTCGATGTTTTTAGTCGATATCGACTGGTTCTAGTCGATGTCGACCCTGCTTGCTGTTTCCGTCCTCGCCAATAAAATTTTTCTAAGCTTTTCCCTAGCCGGCGAGAGGACTACTTGCTCCAGGTGCTTCATTTCGCTCATGGTTGGGTTGAAAGAGAATTCTATTACTTCGTTCCCTATAGTAAAGGTTAGTAATCCTCGACGTACATTGATATTGGCATCAGCAGTAGCAAAGAAAGGCCTACCAAGGATAATAGGCACTACAGGATCTTCAGGCATCTCCAATACAATGAAATCAGTAGGCACAAAGAATTTACCTACCTTTACACGAACGTCATCAACTATACCTGTGGGCTTGACGAATGAGTTATCAGCCATATAGAGTTTCATGTCCACAGGTTCAAGTGCCCCAATGTTTACCTTTTGCCAAATAGAGAGAGGCATGAGACTTACACTTGCCCCTAGGTCACATAGGGCTTTATAGCGATGTTGGCTAAGTCCCACGGTGATTGCAAACTTCCCTGGATCACTCTTCTTCTCAGGGAAATCCATCTTTGAGCACTCCTCTACGATCTCTGCCATGGGTCTCTTCTTGCTAAGGATGTCTTTCAGGAATCGCACATAGGCGGGCATCTCGCTTAGGGCTTCTGTAAGAGGAATTGTAATATTAAGACCTTGAAGAATCTTTACGAAGCGCCTAAACTTACCTTTGGTGGGATCCTCCAATGCTTTGGATGGGAATGGCAACGTCTTCTTTGGTGGAGGGACCAAAACGGTGGTCGGAGGGGCCTGCTGAACGTCGATGCCGACTGGAATCTGATCGATATCGACTGGAATGGTCGATTTCGACCTCTTTTGTGGCTCTAATGGCTTTGCAGTGGCCTCGACATCGACCTGGGTGTCGACCTGGGGGTCGATATCGACCTCATCCTCGACATCGACTGGTCTGTTGATGTCGACTGGATCTGCTGCTTTCTCCGATTCCGTTCGTGGCTTTTGTACTTTGTTGACACTCCTTAATTGTATGGCTGCGACATGGCCCATCCCGGATTGTCCCTTAGGATTGGTAGTTGGTTGCCCAGGGAATGTTCCGGATGGTCTAGGGATTTGTGCCGCCAATTGACCCAGTTGGGTTTCTACGTTCTTTTTCCAAATATCCATCTCCCCAATCCTTGTGGTAAGGTGACTGAGTTGAGAATGGATGGCATTGTTGGATTGATCATTCTTATCTTGATTCCTCCTTATCTCATATAGCACAAGTTGAAGATCATCCTTCTTTTGGTCTCTCTCCGGGTGCCCAGGAGCTCTATAAGGCGGAGGGTCCCTAGGGTTAACCTGGTTCCTTTGTGGTTGATGGAACCTTTGGTCTCCCCAATATTGGTGATTGGGGCCCCTCATGTAGCGCGCCTCTTGGTGAGTCTCCGCTATTTGTACTTGTTCGGCATGTGGGCACTCGATGGTGGTGTGCCGCTGCGATCCGCATTCAATGCAATCTTGGTTCGCTGAAAGGAACCTCACTTGCTTTTGGAGCCTTCAAAGTTGATCTCTATGAAATTGCTCCTTTACGTCCGGATCGATTACATTGGAGGGTTCATATAAGGGCATAGATGGGGCAGGCCTCGACGCTGATGGTGTGTCAGAAGCCTCAGGAGTCCCATATGTATTGTCGAACTCCACCAACCTCTCTATGGTCTCCCAAGCCTCTTGTGGAGCGAGTTCAAGGTAGCCATAGGAGGTGTAGGTGTTGATCCTCTCCTTGGTTGCAGCGTCAAGAGCATTGTATATGATCTCCTGAATTACGTACGGTGGTTGGCCATGCATCGGGCATGATCGTAGTAGGTCCTTAAACCTTTCCCAAACAGTCGCTAGAGCCTCACCAGGCTTTTGTTTGAAAGCCGTGATTTTCTGTCGGATCAACGCCGTCTTAGAAGGAGGAAAGAACTTGTTGAGGAATGCGTCCTTGACTTCATTCCAGGTGCGGAGCGATCTTGGGGCTAAGCTCTCCAACCACTGCAATGCTTTTCCTGTAAGAGACCAGCGAAAGGCTTTTAGTTGGACATATTCAAGACTTCGTCCATCAGCAATAGTATCACAAAGGTCTAAGAAGGTTGAAATATGTGCCATAGGGCATTCGTTAGGTTTTCCTTCATATTAGTGCCTTCTAATCTCAGTTAGGAAGTTAGGTTTTATTTCAAAATTAGAGGCATGGATAAGGATTGCCGATTCAGGCACTGTGAGAGCGGGGTGCATATATTGCTTGGCATTCCTAGGGAGGGCATTGATTTGGGCTTCTATTTGCCTCCGGCCTTCCTCCTCCCTATCCGCACGCTCCTTAAGTGCTTCCTCCCTAGTCGTTAAGTCCTCAACCTGCTTCCTTAGTTGCTCAATAAGTTCAGCCTGGTTCGCGTTGTCCGCCATGATTCTTTGAGCTTGGGCTCTTAGGTGGAAATAGCGCTCAGGGTCGTCTACTCCTTCGAATTCAGGTGGGCGATCAATGCGTCGCATACACCTGCAAAGCTAATCTAGGTAGAGACGTGAGATAGACTACTAGGGCGCGATTGATTGCCTCCCCGACAACGACGCCAATTTGTTTGTTGCAGGAGGATGATATGTCGAGTAATTACAAATAATAAAGATGTAATCAACGTAAACCAACTCCTAGCCTATGCAAATAATTACAAGACTTCCTCCCGTTGTAGTGGAAGGGTAGTCAGGATCGATCCACGAGGAGGCGTGTCAGCGGGATCCTAGTAGCTTTGGAAATCTGAAATCTGCGTCGACCAGAAGCCTCGATTTCGACCTTGGGCCTCGATGTCGACCTCGGCTGTCGATGTTCTCTGCAACAGAAGACCTGGAGAGACAAAAACAAGTGGTCGATATCGACTGGAAAGGGTCGATAACGATGTCAGTTCACGAAATCGACTGGCTCAGAAGTCTGCCAGTCGACACAGTAGAGTCGATATCGATGTCTGGTGTCGATATCGATGTTCAGTAACCTCCGCAATGATGATCGTCATCGACTCAGAAAACTGTCGACGAACTTAGTGGTCGATATCGATGTCTGGTATCGATATCGATGTCTTCCTGTAGTGGGTTAGTTCTTCGTCGGCAAAGAAGGGCCGAAGATTTAAGAATGAATGAGAAGGGATGAACAGAAATAACAGTGGTATATGTAAAAGAAACAACTCCTAGGATTAGGGTTTACAACAACGTTAACCAATGCATGCGATAAGATAAATAAGACGGACAATTGCGCTATTTCACCCGAGGGACAAGCTTTCGCCGTACACCAACTCTTAGGATTACTCTTGCAAATAAACCTAATTGTCTCTACCAATTTTATGTTTATAACTCAAGTTGTTAGCATGAATCCCTTTTCTTTCGATTAGGACTAAACATAGAATCGTAGGAGGAGAGATAGACACAACGATATCAACATCAAATACTTACCTCAAGCGCGCATGGCTAACGTCGGGCTCACCCCGACCCTAAGAGCTTTGGGGAACTACTCGCTTCTCATCATGGAACTCATTGTTGATTGAAAAGAAGAAACTTGCATTGAAATAAACTCCGAAGCTTTACAACTCAACGTCGACTTTCGCAAACGTCAAACCCTAAACTTCTCTCTAACTCTAACTCTATTGATTGTCTTGATTGATGATTAAAAGATTGGATGGTTGTTTCTTCGATTGGATGATATATTGAATGCCAGCCCCCTAGGGCTTTATTTATAGGCTACTAATCCTTGCTATCCGAGGATTGTAACTTCTATCTAAACTATGAACTCTATCCGAACAATTAGGATAGGTCTTTTATTTTGATAAAAACTTAAAGGTAAAAGATAACTAAGTCTTCAGCTGCCATCTATCTTAAAAGTATGAGATAAATCCGTGCCTCCTTGAAGATAAAGTTTCCAATCCGGATCTTGAAACCGAGTCTATCTTCTGTCAAGATAAGGGGTCGATATCGACACCAGAGGTAGATATCGAGGTCTCTGTTCCTGCTCGACTTGTTCAGCTCCAGTCGATGTCTATGTTGAGGTCGATATGAGGGTCGATATCGACACCAGAGTTCGATATCTATGTTGAAGGTCGATATCTACCTCTGCTCAGCTTCACTTGGCTTCTTCGTTTTGACTCCGATTTCGCTCGAATTCCTGTATGGTTAGCTCAATACTTGTGCATACCCTATTTCTTGCATTTTAGCCCATTCTTGCACAAGTTTATATTCTTTTGAAACTTTTCTTTGGAAATCGAATGAAATATGAAGTCAAAAGATGCAATAAAAAGAGATACAAATATGTACATCAGGCATTGGCAAACAAACAAAATAATCAGATCTTCATTCCTAATCATTCACAGCTATATTTAACAATCTTTGCATTTGCATGACTGAGTAACCTGATACGGCACTATGCACAGCCTGGAACATACGTACCTGTCGATTAGCTGGCTGGTCGATGAGCACCTCAACGCCACCAAGCCAACACGTAGCCAGCTTTTGTGTCCGCAACTCAAATCAATAGATAGATAAGCTTCAATATCTCCGTATGGTATTCATACCTTTGGCTTTGGATTATGGAGAACGAGTAGTAGAGTGCTTGATTGCTGTCCGATTGTCCTGTACTGAGACCGGAACTGATGAATTGATGAAGTGCTTCATCAAGGGCTTCAGGGCCTTAATTACAGACAGTCATATAAAAGCGCAAATAAACCTTCAACTCAGTAAAACAAATTGCATCAAATCTAATGTACACAAATGGAAAGCAATATCTATCAAGTTAGGTTGTACATGATCATCAAACAAAGGATGCTTTAATAGCACTTTGACACATCAAATGCTTTTGACATCTCAGTTCTAACCAGCTCAAGGTTACATCTTCCTGCAGTGGCTTTGGCATATACAATCAATAAACAATTTGAAAACTATACAATTTGGAACCTGCAAGATAAGGGCATATAACAACATTAATACAAAAATGTTAATTGACATTTTATCTGGGTTTTGCTTCACTGAGGAAATAACAATTCTCATATATCCTCAATCTTGGCAGCAATCTTTGCTCTAAGAATCTTTCAACAGACACTGTCCACTCGCACCCATTGTTCATCACAGTAGGCCCCGTGCATCTTTGGTCATCAAGTAGTCAACAACAATCATAACCAGCAAAAATAGACTCGCCATCTAGATGTCCGACAAATGCACAAGTGCTGAGTTATCTCAATCTGATCTTGTTAAGATATGTGTTCGTCCAATTGAGATAATGGGAAAAGCTTCAATCTAATAGCAACAGTTTTGCCCAGCCTCTGTTCGTCCAATTGAGATAATCTGATGCACAAATGCAGTACCTTATGTGCTATTTGATTGCAAACCACGATTCACTTTGTAAATCAGTATCAATTGCATCCTCCTCCTTCTAGTATCTACTGCTGATCGAAACCAGATGTCAAGTTTAAATCAATCTATTAGCAGCGCTAGAATATGGCACTTCCATTTGCCCAAACTGGAATAATGAAATCCACACCGCTGGATGCCATCAGATGCAGTTCAATTTTTGGCTAAAAGGAAAAATAATGCATAGTCGATTTATATTTAAACAAAAACATGTGTCTAATTTGACTGCCAATGCCATCAATAATCAACTTTCCCACACTGGGCAGGGGTCAGCCAGACTTGTGACCAGAAATTGAATAATAAAATCATAAAAGTTACTTCTATTTGGGGCAAAGAGACTAACAGTTCTGTTCGGAACAAGGACTTACATTTTTGTTCGGGACAAGAACTTACACTTTGGTTCAAGGCATAAGCTTACGTTTCCATACAGACAGGGATATATATTTCTATTTAGGAGATAAATGAACACAAGTACTTTGTATTTGAGACTTCGTGTTCAAGAACACTTGTTCAGGACATGATGATGGATAGATAGAAACAATTCATGCAAATGTAAATACTTAAACATGACTTAAAAGCTTCCACGACTCAATTTTGCCCCCTTGAGTTCTTTGCCAGTTGAAACCGAAGCACAGTCCATTACTGTCAACGGTCAAAAGCAAGGAACGAAAAAATTCCTAGACTAAATCAAACAATTCCTAATCAGGCATCGAGTAACAAAACAAAGATTTTTGAAGAAAACAAGTAAAAGGACCAAACCAAACAATACTTTCTTTTACTTGATCTGAGAGTTTAAAAATGAGTTGAACAGGAATCATAACCGGCTAAATCAAGCACACAAGCAGTAAAAAGAATCTCAATTTAACACAAGGCCTGGCCTGATGAAGATCTAGATGAGCAAATCAAAACTTCCTGAGCAGCCAGTATAAAAAAATTCCTTCATGAATCAAACGTAAAAACTTGATTAAATCTATCTGCAATCAATCCTCTATACAATCATCACAGCTAGACCTGGAATCGAAAACGTTTTTAAGGTAACATTGTATTAATTAAACCAAATCAAGCACACAAGCTAGCAGTAAAAAGAATCTCAACTAAAACATTTTAACCCTAAACATCAATCACCCTAGAAAACAGCAAACAATACCCTTTGGTTAAGATGGGCGAGAGGAAAACAATAGTTCTTAAGCAGCCAGAATAAGATATTCCTTCACGAATCAAACGAAAAACCCTTCAAATCTATGCTTGTAACATAGTTACAGTAAGCAGCCAGAATAAGATTCTCTGGAGTCTTGGACTGTCCAATGTAGAATTCGAAGTGTCAACACGGCTACATCGCGAAGAGTAAGCCAAAAAGGTGTGCACTCATGGCGTAATCAATAAAAGTTCGCTCAGGATCGGAGATTAATGAACAAAAGGTACTTTTTATTTATGTTTGGGACAGGATGATGATATACAAACAATTGGTGCAATGGTGGCTAGAAAAAACTTTTAACTTAAAACAATTGTTCCTTTACAGATTAACTAGTTTTTGTACCCCGTGCGTTATGAACAGAATTTATAAATTATTTTATGCAATATCAATTACTCCCTCCGTTCGGAAATAAATGATGTTTGACTTTTATGCACGCAGTTTTAGGAGCTAAAAACTACATAAAATCTTATTTATTTTAATTATTTTTTTATAGTTTAATATTTCTGTTATTCGTTTGCTCGGCGTCGAGACGCCATATGAGTATTCGCTCTCTCCCGTATTTTCGACATCCACGGTTCATCATGGGTTTTCCTCGACTTCTTCGCTGGCTGACGGTCTTTTATGTGGTGTTGAGTTTGTCATTTGTCCATTTTATTTGTGTTTTTGTGTGTTGTATTATGACGGTTAGTCCGTCTGTCGATCCCGGCCTCTCGAGTTACCAGATAGTATGTTTGGTATCTCAACTCATTTCCTTCCGCAGGCAAAGCTAAAAAGAGATTTTATATAGTTTTTAGCTCATAAAACTGCATGCAGAAAACTCAAACATCATTTATTTCTGAACGGAGGGAGTATATTATATATAAATGTATGATTCAATGTTGCGATACTATAATTAATACGATCATGACATATATCATTTTTTTTACAAAGATCTTAGATCGAAAAAATAGAAACAAAATTAAATATTTTAAAAAATATTATATTGAAAAAAATATTATGTTAAATTATCAATGATATTAAAAATATATTATTGATTAATATATATAAATATATGATATTGATAAGATACATGCAATAGAAACAACTACGAGGTATTAAACTACATGTGAGACCAATGCTCAGATGAAATCACTCGACAATACAACAGAAAAAAAATACGGTATCTATGATTACAAAACAAATTAAATCATAAAAATATAATGGTACTAAGCAAACTAATTAATTATTTACATCATTGCCATTCCAGCCAATCTTAAATTAGGTTTATCAAAAATTGCAAGTATTCTCCGGTTGATGAAAAGTCCCAACAAGTGAAGGAAGGTCAATTTCATTAGTGACAACAAATTCCGAAAGGAAGCCATTAGCCATGAAACCGAAAAAAATAAGGGCAATCAACCTAATTGACAGAACCCAAGGCTCCTCTCATGTTCTGAGGTGCTATTTTATATATACATGCTTGAAACAGTACGTAATCATCTATATCTGCTTATCAAAAATCAAAGAAACTCATTACAAAATTATTCCAATTGTGTGTGTAAAACCAAAGAATCAAACGAGAAATCGGTTTTTGAATCGGAAGCGAATAGATCAAAGCAAGAGATCGTAGAAAAACAAAAAACATGCAAACGAATATGAACACAGAGCGATTTTACGTGGTTTGGCTAAGCCTACATCCACGAGGCATCAAGAGTTGGCCAAATCCACTAAAAAGAGTTCGTACAGGAACAAATCAAGTAACAAATACAAGATAAACCCTAGATCTAAGCATGCATGTGATCAGAAAGTAAAGGAGAAAGAAATCCCCCTGTTTGGGAACCAGAAGATCAAAGATGGCTTCGATCTTCAAACCCTAAATCGCTTGGAAGAAAGAGCGGCCACCCAAAGCTTAAGCGTCGGAACTCACAACACCTCCAGGAGACACTGTTGGCCGCCTACTTTTTCTCCCTCGCTCGAAATCGCCAGCCAAGGAGATGGAACACCAAACCCTAGAAACCCTAGCGGAGCGTGTTTGGGAACTGAAGAGGCAAAGCTGAAACAGTGAGGTGAAACAATCAGCTCTCTTGCCTTTTATAGCTAGGTCAACCGAAGGAGCCTCAACTCAAGCCAAAACGCCGCGCGTTCCACATAACAGAGATCTGAGCTTGAGAGCAATGGGTTACCAGCTAACAGGCTTCCGACAATCATGGGACTTTCTCTGTATGGGCTAAAGCCCACAACAGAATATAAGCTCCAACATACTGTATACATATTACACATATAATATATGTATATAAACTATGTATTATCACACCATATATTAACCCTTAACCTTGTTAGAGGATCAAGCCCTAAAACAACGTACTCAATACAACTCAGTCAAAGTTATGATTAATATATGCAGCCATACATATATAGCATATACATATTATATGTCATATGTATGGTCATCATATGCACATACATGTTACAAGCATACACCCAATATTACATGTAACAAACAAACAAGACATAGGAAAGTATCACATATCATTACAATATGTGTATATATATACATGTCCCAGCCATCTAATCTCTCTACCGTTTCGTCTACTACAATTCAACTCTTACAGACCACTATGATGCACTTTGCACAGTCTTCCGACTTGTTTTGCTTCCCTCAAAACACAACATCATTTCTAGTCAACCAAATGAAATACACAAGTACACTACTGGAGGACAATGTTCATCACAACCCAAAACAGATACAAGATCAGCCCAAATACAACCCAATTCAAATATTGAGCGCTAGTCGACCAACGTCGCGCTCTCTTGCCATTGCTGATAACAATCTTATCTCCTCACTCATCCAGCAGCTACAAGCCTCTTTGGCTGCTGCTTCCCCGGCGGCTCCTCTTCGAAATTTCTCTTCACTCAACACTATAAAACTCACCCCTACAAATTTTCCGACATGGGTTCGTCAGATAACCCCCTACCTTCGCTCCCAACGGTTGATTGGGTATGTCGATGGCTCGATTCCACAACCCACCTTGAGCCCTGACAACGACAACATCCAAGTTGTCGATGACTGGACAACCAAGGACCAATTAGTGGTCGCGATTCTCTCGGCGTCGCTAACGGAGCCCGTGATGACTCAAACCTTAGATTGTGAGACGTCTGAGCAGATTTGGGCGCGTCTCCACTCTCTGTACTCGGCCAGGTCGAATTCTCAGATCGTTCAGACCCACCTTCAGCTTCCGAGCCTTCGCAAAGGCGATGACTCCGTCACCGACTATTTCAACAAGGCACGGGCGCTCGTTCATTAGATTCAAGCCGCTGGACAAGCTATCAATGATCAAGAGTTTTTCATGTTTCTCCTTGCTGGGTTAGGGGCAGAGTACGATGCGATCGTTACTACCTTGTCCACCTACCCGGTCACAACATCACCACAACAAACCCTCTTTTATCTTATGCTCATGGAGGGGCATCTCAAGCGCCAAACTGAGACCTTGCTCGCAAACTAACAAGTTGCCCTCAACAATACTCAAGTTAATCAAGACCAGAGCCCGGAAGTGAACTTCACCAGCAATCGGGGTCGTGGCTCTTACCGTGGACGAGGGGATTCCACTCATGGTCGTGGCAGGGATGATCGGGGAGGCCGCTTCTCTTGAGGGAGGGGCAACTACTCATTCACCGGAGCTCCGGACAACCGTCCTATTTGTCAAATCTGTGACGAGCGTGATCACTTCGCACTTAAATGTTGGTCACGCTTCGACCAAGCTATCCAAGCTCCACCACCGAGATCGTTCCAAGCGAACTACACTAATTTCTCTTGGCTCCCCGACACCGCCGCCACACACCACTACACACCGGACATTAGCAATCTCGGGCTCGATCGACTTCCCTTTGATGGAACTAACACCGTAGCTCTTGGCGATGGCTCTTCCCTCTCCATTCATAATCACAGTTCTTCTTTTCTTTCCTGTCCCTCTCGCAAATTTCATTTAAAACACATTCTTCATACTCCCTCCTTAACCGAAAATTTAATTTCCGTTAGACGTTTTTGCTGTGATAATGAAGTTTATTTTGAATTTCACCATGATTGTTTTCTCGGAAGGATTCCGCGGCCCGACATCTCCTTCTCAGGGGCCGCGTTAAAAAGGATTTTTATGTTTGGCCATCGATGCAAGTTTCACTGAAGTCTTCACCTTCATTGTCCCTCCCCTTCCGTTCACCAGTACTGCCGTCATCACCCATTCCATGGCATTACCGTTTAGACCGCACATCCAAAGAAGTGACTCAATTTGTTTTGTCTCATTTTGCCTTCCTGGATCGGCCCAGCCCTTTTCCAGGTCTTGTGTCACTTGCTCTTGGGCCAAAGCCAACGTTTTGCCTCACAAGCCCAATCCTAGTAGGTCCAGTCATGTTTTAGAACTCTTTTTTATGGATGTATGGGGTCCAGCCCCCACTCTTCAATTAATGAGAACAAGTATTTTGTGTCAATTGTGGATGATTATTCCAAGTTCATTTGGTTATTTCCATTTCAAATAAAAAATCAAGTTACATCCATTGTTACCAACTTTATTAAACTTGTCACCAATTTCTGTGGTCGTTCCATTGTTTTGGTCCAAACCGATAATGGTACGGAGTTCAAACCGCTCACCCGGTTATTTCAAACCTTAGGCATACATCATGGCTTGTCTTGTCCCTACTCTCACCAAAAAAATGGCACCGTTAAGTCTCTCCATCGTCGAATTGTTGATATGGGCCTTGCATTGCTAAAGCATGCCTCATTACCACTCAATTTTTGGGACTTCGCTTTCCAAACCGCTACCTTCATTCAAAATCGCCTACCTACACCCATCTTCCACAATGACTCACCATATTCTCTTCTCTTCAACTGTGCTCCCAATTACTTGCCTTTGCTTTCCAAATTTACGTCCTTACCATAAATATAAACTTTCCTTCCTGTCAACTCCCACTATTTTCTTGGGGTATAGCCCTAATCATCATGGGTACATATGTTTTGATTGGATAAATTGGAAACATTACATATCTCGTGATGTACACTTTCATGAGCAGATTTTTCCATACTCCCTCCATGATGTTTCATTACATTCTCTGCCAAACACTTCACTAGCCCAATTACCTTTTATCAATTCTCCATCAGGCCCTCAGACCGGCCCAAATGCAGCCCCTAATTTAAATCCATCTCCAAAATTAAATCCCCTACCAAATACCCCAAATCCGTCTCCACCACCCTCTCCCATGAACTCTTCTGCCTCAATGCCGATCTTTGTTTCGCCCTTTCCGACCCGTTCTCCACCGCCGACTCCCCATATCAAGCACCCGATGACCACTCGATTTCAAACAAATAACCTCAAGCCAATGACTCGCTCGAATGGCATAATCCCGTGGCCATCCTGCTCAGTTACCACCACCATACCCGAGGAACCTTCTTGTTTCTCCGAGGCTGCGAAGTTCCCTGAGTAGCGCAGTGCTATGGCCCGTGAATTCCAGGCCTTGCTTGACACTCAAACATGGACACTTGTTCCTGCTTCTCCTGGCCTCAATGTGTTGGGTGTAAAATGGGTTTTCAAAACTAAACGTCGTTTCGATGGTTCGATCGAGCGTCGTAAGGCTCGATTAGTAGCTAAGGGCTTCCATCAATTACCGGTATTGATTATGGTGAAACCTTCTCCCCTGTTGCTAAACCCTCCACAATCCGACTCCTTCTTTCGCTTGCAGCTATGCATCGATGGACAACGCATCAACTCGATATACAAAACGCTTTTCTCCACGGTTCCTTGACAAAGGATGTCTATGTCACTCAGCCTCCAGGTTTCTCTAATCCCTCTTTCCCTTCACATGTTTGTAAATTGAATCGCTCACTCTATGGTCTCAAACAAGCACCCCGTGCTTGGTTTGCTAAACTTAGCGATTCTCTTCTTTCGATAGGCTTCTCACCGAGTCCTGCAGACACTTCACTCTTCGCCTATCGCCAAGGCTCGTTGTGTATTTTCGTCTTAGTTTATGTCGATGACTTGCTTGTGATTGCTTCTAACCCCTCTCTATCCTCTAAGTTCATTGCTGCCTTATCCAGGTTGTTCCCAGTTAAAGATCTTGGACTTGCTAAATTTTTCTTTGGCATTGATATCATAAGAGAATCTTCGGGCTTCCATCTCAGTAATCCAAACACATTGCCGACATCATCCAAAAGACCGGCATGATCAATGGCAAACCTGTCTCCATACCAATGGCCACCACTTTTGATCGTCTTCAACCGTCCACACCAGTTCCTGATCCTCATGTCGATTGGAGTACAGTCAGGAGCTTGCAATACCTTGCTTTTACAAGACCCGACATCTCTCATGCGGTCAATTGGGTTTCTCAGTTTATGCATGAACCTCAGGAAATCCATTGGCAAGCTGTAAAGCGAATTATTCGCTACCTGCATCTCACCATTAATTACCAGTTTCACATCTCTTCTCGTCTGAGCCATGAATTGTCGGCCTTCTCTGATGCTGACTGGGCGGGGATCGATCCGATCGACGCTCTATAAGTGCGTACTGCATTTATCACGAACATAATCTTGTGTCATGGATGTCCAAGAAGCAAACTATCATTGCCAGGTCCTCGATGGAGGCTGAGTATCGAGCTCTTGCACTTACGACATGTGAAACATTATGACTGCAATCTGTTTTAGCCTCCATCGTCATTCCTCTTCTCAAAGCTCCCACACTCTGGTGTGACAACCTCGGTGCTACATGCCTTGCCGTAAATCCTGTCTCGCACCACCGAATCAAGCACCTATCTATGGACTATCACTTTGTAAGAGAACGTGTAGCCAACAGGTCCTTACATGTTGCGTTCATCTCGTCCAAAACCAAGTGGTTGATCTCCTCACGAAGCCTTTGTCCTTTGCTCAGTTTCAGCACAATCGCTCCCATCTCTGGCTCACAGAGTTGGGATCGACGGGGAGTACTGGAGGACAATGTTCATCACAGCCCAAAACAGATACAAGATCAGCCCAAATGCAACCCAATTCAAATATTAAACCTAAGCCTGATTAATTCAAATTTTTGCAACGTGTTATTTTAATTTGTCCTTGTAGCTACAACTGTCCCACCTTCTTCTCCAAGCAAATGTGTGTATATATTTCGGTTTATTTCATTACAACAGTGAAATGAGAAACAAAGAGAATCTTCAGAATCCATAATCAAACAAATAACCTTCAGAATGCACACAACACTATGAGCTTCACTTGAAAGTAGCAGGTCCTCACATTAACTCGTTCACAAGCAAACCATTCCAACCTATCCTGTGTGGATGGGTTCCTTGTTTCAAATTCCAACCCATCTTCATTCTATACTCTGGGCTTCAAGAACAAACAGACATTAAAACCTCAAATGTGCTTTAGTCTTTTCCACCCGCTCGCACAATCTGCACTTAGCTGCACCAGCATCCAACCAGTGATTTATTTTTTGTTCCATTTGCAGCCTTCCTCTCACAATAATATATACAAATACCTACTATTACAAAACAACAATTGCAATTACGAGTTAAAGTTTCTTCTAGATAATAATAGTACTCATTTAAAATGTGAATATATTCAAAACTAGAAAGTACAGTATAAGATATTATTCCAGTACCGAATATAAAGATTGAAACCAAATATAAAGATTGAGCAGTAAGCCAATTTTTTATATAAGCATCAAACAGTACAGTTATAAAAAAATTCAAAACTTATTTTGGCAAACCATATAGCCACCCACCCAATTATATATATATATATATATATATATATATATATATATATATATATATATATATATATATATGTTCATTTGAGATCTGAAATAGAAAGATAATCAACTAAAATTTTTGAAGACGGATATAAAGAGAGCAACCAGATACCCCCCACATCCCCGTTGCCTCTCACGTGGGCATGCTCCCTTGCCCACACCATGTCTCCTTTCATGGCTTCATCCTTGTTTATTCTTTGCTTCTTCATAACTATCACATTTATTATTCATTCATTCATTAATAGTTCAAAGATAAGACCGATATCCGTGAGTTCTACTAAGGGCCCATCTCGTGCGTTCTTCATTATCTACTGAAGGTTCGATAATGTAAAACAAAGTAATATAGAAATACTCTAGAAGGGGGGGTTGAATAGAGTATGCCGGTTTTTCGCAGATTCTCAAGACTTTTGAAGCTCGTGCAAAATCCTCTGAGATTAGACTTAGTCTTTTCTCTGAAAACCTGAATCACAAAGTTAAACAGTCGAACCAAGTGCGGAAATAAGGTAAAGCAATAAGTAAAGGACTCGATGAGTTGTTTACGAGGTTCAGCACGAACTTGGCCTACGTCCCCACCTAGGGTTCTTCCACAGCACGAACCGGCTTTTATTGATTCACAAGACTTAGGATCCTAGTAGCTCCCCGAGAAGCCTCTCTCCTATACAATTGCAATCTAGTCAACTCACGTTCCCTTGGAGTCCTAGACCAATCTAGAAGAGCCCCACCTCTCTATGCTATCTAGTACAATCCTCTTACACTTAGTGAATCAATCGCCTAGTGTCTACTTCCTGAGTTACAAACTCTTGAGTATAACACTCTCTCGAAATATATCCTATAAGCTCACAGTGTAACTCTCAAATGCTTTGAAATGAAATAACAGACTTTTAAGGACTAACAGAGAGCACACGAAGAAGACAGATCTTGCTTGAAGGCTTGAGTGTATGAAAGCTTGTGTTCAACAGGTGTGTAGCTGTCTTCTTCTTCCTTTTCTTTTTATTGAAACAAATCGGCGCCTAAGGATCTTCACCAACGGCTAGAGAGGATCATGGCTTGAGCTGGATCTTCTATCTTTGGAAACTTTCGGAGGCCATGATCTTCCGATTTGAATCTTCTCAATTTACAACATAAGGAAGGAAATAATATTCGAAAATACTTTCTGAAAGGTTAGTGTATATATAATAATATAATGGAAGCATATAATAACATAAAATAATATTCGAACATAATATCATATAGAACAGGTTTTGTGTTTCATCAATACTGTTAAAGCTTCAAGACCTTTGACACAAACAGACTGTCAAGGCCTTTGAAACTTATTCCGATTTTCATCAAGGGAGTGGAGTTATCAATCTCCCCCTTGATGAAAGACAAAGCCTGTGCATCCCTGCAACTTAGTCAAGCATATATAATATAAGTAAAATCGGACTAAGTACCTGCATGGGTTAGAGAAATGTTGGATCAAAATTTTAAAGCAAGAAGACCATCCAACTGAAAAATAAGTCTAAAAAAAATAAGCAAGAAGACCTTTAAATCGCAACAGTTTTAAAAAGTCTAACACCACCACAGATCATCTCCCCCTTTTTGTCTTTCAACAAAGGGAGGAGGTAAAACAGTCACCAAAAGTTTTGAAACAGTTTCCAAAAACCAGCAATGTTTCAGATTTAGGGTTAGGGTAGGGTATGATAGGGTTAAGCTTCATCGTCCGGAGCATCATCAGTGAGCCGCGACCACAGACCTTGCAACAGCTTGGTTACCCCGCTCATCTCCGTCATAAACTCCTTGTGCAGCTCCTTGATATCCAGGCGAACTTCCTCCAAGCCCAACTCCAGGTTGTCCATGCGTTCATCAATGGTTGAGGCAGTGGGAAGAGCTTTTGAAGGAGAGGCAAGACTCCAAGTCCCTTGGGGGGACCGAGTGATGCCAATCTTTTCAAGGCTCTTGGAGTCGAACTTACTCATATGACGCTGCTGTTTTTCATTTTTAAAATCGATTCCAGAAGCTTCAAAGATTTGGGTCAAAAGGGTAGCGAAGGGGAGGGGAGTTCCTTTCCTGGCTTTTCTAGTGTGAGCCATGGATCCTAAAATGGTGTTGGCCAGATCAAGATCAAGGCCATTGAAGATTCGGTAAAGTAGGATCATGGCATTGTCGGTTAGGAGAGAGCCAGAGTTTAGACGGGGTAAGAGGCAGCGCACAATGATGTTAAATATAATCTTTACTTCTAGGGTAAGGGATGAGTGGGTTAGCTGCTTTGAGGTGTTGGTAGATACCTCGGGTAGAAGATATTTGGATCGGGCAAGGGTAATGCAATCTTCTTTAGAGGGGTTTTCTTGAGAGGGTGGACAAGGACTAGGAAGGCCAAGGAAATCAGCGAAGTCAAAGGAGTTGAAAGAGATTCTAACTCCCTTGACGACAGATTCCAAGAACCAACCATCGTCAGTGTATTTGGCTTTGAGATTTATATAGAACAGGCGGGTGAGTTGGGGATAATAGATGGTTTCAAGATTGAGAAGGGTCCAGGCTGGGGATTTTTTAAGGATAGCAATGCACGGTAAGTTCAAAGCTTCAAAGAACGTAATATCTAAAAAATCAGAACAGCAGATCCTACGAGTTCGAAACTCATCTACCCACTTACCAGCCATTTCAGCATTTTCAAACCATGAAGAGGGGAGGGATTGATTTACCTGAATGAGAACGGGAGGATCAGCGTTCTTCCTTCTAACTTGTGTTGGAGCAGACCTCTTGGCAGGCGCCTCAAGGCTTTTGAGGGTGCCCTTCCTGGTGCGCTTGGGAGGAGGAGGCTTGGCTGTAAAGGCTTTTCGCTTCTTTGGAGACGGGGGAGGAGGAGGAGGAGAAGGAGAGGGAGCATGCTCGGGCTCCTCTTCCTCTTCTTCCTCTGACCCCGAGTCCTCAGCGTTGTCTCCATCGGTATCCTCCTTGTCCTCTCCGGATTCGTCTTGCTCCTCGTCCTCTTCCTCAGGCTCCTCTTCAGAAGGAACCTCCTTCAGAGCCTCCGCCTCGGCTTCCTTCCGGATTCTCTCAGCTTCCTCCTCGACCAACTTCCTTGCAAGCTCGGCCTCCTCCTCGGCCTTTTTCTTCCTTAAAGCTTCTTCTTCGGCTTCCTTGGCTGCATCCTTTTCCAGAATAGCATCAAGATCCTCCTCTTCTTCTTCCTCATCCATCTCCTCAGCAATGACCTTCTTTTTCCTTTTCTGCTTCACACTGAGAGGCTTCTTAGCAGAGCGTTTTTTAGAGCCCTTGGTTACTGTCGTCGTGCTCTCAGTGATGGTGCTCTGGACAGTAGCAGGGACGATGGCTTGAGGAGTGGGTTCAGGTGTAGGAGAAGTAACAGTGTCCTGGCGTCCCTTGGGGGTGGCGCCAAGTCTTTTGGGTGTGGAAGCTTTCTTTGATTTGGGAGCCATGGAGGTATTCGGCTAGGGTTTCAGGATAGTTTGAGAGATTGGAGAGGGAGAACTGGAAGAGTTTTGGGTAGTTATGAGGTTATGAGGTAATCGAGAGGGGTTTGGGTTTTAAATAGGAGAGATTAGAGTGATGGGACGGGGTTTAGGGTTCCAATGTAAGTAATGATAACATTGCCAATTTGAAAAATATTTCAATTCAAAATTCAAATCTTCTCTCAACCGTTTTAGAATAGGAGGGAAATAACCGAAAATATTTTGTTCCAAAAATATCTCTACGGATAAAATATGTGACATAAATAAATTATTTTGAAATCCAATGAAAATAATACTTGATCAAATATCTAAAAAGATATTAACCAAATATATACGATCCGATATCTGTTTTCTATCATCCAGTTCACAAACCTTGACATAAAACTCAAGGGTCTTGACACTGAGTAGAATTTATTTTTCGTAAAGGGAAAGCTCCCCCTACGAAAGTGCATCCTTGTTAAGCATCCCGATCTCTCGTCTAATGAAGGTGAACCTGTCCTCTGCCAAAGGCTTAGTAAAAATGTCAGCCCATTGATAATCAGTTGAAATAAAGGAAATGGACACATCACCTTTTTCGACGTGGTCTCTAATGAAATGATGTCTTACATCAATATGTTTGGTCCTTGAATGCTGAACATGATTCTTTGTAATGGAGATGGCACTTGTATTGTCACACTTAATGGGAATGTCTTTGAGGTTGATGCCAAGATCTCGCATTTGTTGAGCTATCCAAAGGATTTGGGAGAAGCATGCTCCAGCTGCTATGTATTCGGCTTCTGCAGTGGATAAGGCAACTGAGTTTTGTTTCTTAGAATGCCAACTAATCAAAGATGCTCCTAAGAATTGGCAACATCCTGATGTGCTCTTCCTATCCACCTTATAGCCTGCAAAATCTGCATCATAGTACCCGATTAAAGTGAAATCCTTTTGCTTTGGGTACCATAGTCCAAGCTCCTTAGTGCCATTGAGATATCGAAAGATCCTCTTCACAGCCACGAGGTGAGATTCTTTAGGATCAGCTTGAAACCTAGCACACATGCAGACACTAAACATGATGTCAGATCTACTAGCTGTAAGATATAGTAAAGATCCAATCATTCCCCGATACTCCTTTTGGTTGACATTCTTCCCAGTCTTGTCTTGATCTAGGGATAATGTTGAGCTCATGGGAGTCTTGGCTGCTTTGGATTGATCCATCTTGAACTTCTTCAAGAGATCCTTAGTGTACTTGTTTTGGTTGACAAAGATCCCTTTCTTGGATTGATGAACTTGTAATCCCAAAAAGAAATTGAGTTCACCCATCAAGCTCATCTCAAATTCGCTGCACATGATGTCAGAAAATTCCTTGCACAAAGATGTGTTAGTAGCACCAAACAATATATCATCAACATAAATTTGAACAACCAAAATGTCCTTTCCTTTGGTCTTGATAAAAAGAGTCTTGTCGATCAACCCCCTTTTAAATTCATTTTCTAAAAGATATTTTGACAAGCGCTCATACCAAGCTCTTGGGGCTTGTTTCAAACCATAAAGCGCTTTGTCAAGTTTATAAACGTGATTAGGAAATTCCAAACTTTCAAAACCTGGGGGTTGAGCCACATAAACTTCTTCTTCTAAGAAACCATTGAGAAAAGCACACTTGACATCCATTTGATATAGCTTTATGCTCATAAAAGATGCAAATGCTAATAATATACGAATGGCTTCAAGCCTAGCTACGGGAGCAAAGGTCTCCTCGTAGTCAATACCTTCCTCTTGATTGTAGCCTTGAGCAACAAGCCTTGCCTTGTTCCTCACGATCTTACCATTCTCATCTAGCTTGTTTCGAAATACCCATCGTGTGCCAATGACTGATTGATGCTTTGGCCTAGACTTCAAGGTCCAGACTTTGTTCCTTTCAAATTCGTTAAGCTCACTTTGCATAGCAATGATCCAATCTGGCTCTTGAAGGGCCTCCTCCACCTTCTTGGGTTCTATAAGAGAGACAAACGCGTGAAAAGCACAAAGATCTTTAAGTTTAGAACGAGTTTGAACACTAGAAGTAGGGTCAGAAATGATATCCTTTAATGAGTGTGATGAGGAGTATTTGAATTTTCTTTTGCTAGTCTCAGCTCCTTGATTCGTCACACCAGCATGATTGATTTATGGTACATCTGACTCCATAGTCCTGTTAGGTTCAGTTTCAGCAGTTTCTGACATTTGAACACTGTTGAATTGGACACCAAGGGCTTTGGACGAATCTTCAACACCTTGGGCCAATTCTTCAGTGTTGAGACTCTGTTCCTGCATGTTCCTCTTCTCTGTGTTCTTGGTAGCAGCATCATCACCTTTCTCGTTCTCCTCATGGATGTTAAGATCTATATCTGCAACACTTTCACTCAAAGAACCGTCATTGCACTCATCAAATATAACATGTATACTTTCTTCAACTAACTGGGTCCTTTTATTGAAGATTCTATAAGCTTTGCTACTTGTGGAGTAGCCAAGAAATATACCTTCATCACTACACGCATCAAACTTCCCAAGGTTATCTTTTCCATTGTTATGAACAAAGCAAGTACAGCCAAAGGGTTTGAAATAAGATATAAGTGGTTTGCGGCCTTTGAAAACTTCATAAGGAGTTTTCTTTAAGATGGAACGAATAAGACAGCGATTCAAAATATAGTTAGCTGTGTTAACAGCTTCAGCCCAATAGGTTTTAGGTAATGCATTTTCTAAAAGCATAGTCCTGGCCATATCCTCTAGGGTGCGGTTCTTTCGTTCCACAACCCCATTTTGTTGAGGTGTCCTAGGAGCAGAAAATTTATGGGAGATGCCATATTTAGCACAAAACAAATCAAACTGAAGTTGATCAAACTCCCTACCATGATCACTTCGAATTGACACTATGGGCTCGTTTCTTAAAGTTTGCAACTCCTTACAAAGTTTTGAAAACTCAAATAAGGCCTCTGATTTTTCTTTTAAAAAAGCAACCCAAGTATATCTAGAAAAATCATCAACAACAGCAAGCATGTACTTTTTACCATTGGGAGATTTGACTCGCATAGGACCACATCAATCCATATGTAAAAGTTCAAGGGGTCTAGAAGAACTTACAACCTTTTTGGGTTTGAAAGAGCTACGTGTTTGTTTACCTCGTGTGCATGTATTGCACATATCAATACCTTTGAAGTCCATCTCAGGTAGTACTCTTACAAGCCCTTTGGACACAAGCTTCTGTAGTGTATGTGGACTCATATGACCGAGTCTCCTGTGCCAGAGCTTTGGATCGTCCGTCAAAGCTTTTAGACAGGTTAAGCTTCCTTGTGCCACTTGATCAGCGTTCACAGCGTATATATTGTTGTAACGATATGCAGTTAGTATAACTTCACCTGTATCTTCTCTGCACACTAGACATCTTTTCTTGTTAAATATGACATTATTGCCACTATCACATAATTGAGAAACACTAAGCAAATTATACTTTAAACCATTCACAAGATAGACATTTTTAATACTATGGTTGGAATCACTCCCAACGCTACCAATACCAACGATGTCACACTTTCCTTTGTCACCAAGAGTGATTGTTCCTGTGGATTGCTCCTTTAGATCATGAAAGAGAGACCTCTTCCCACTCATATGCCTCGAGCATCCACTATCAATAATCCATTTTTGCTCCTTCACCTTGGTGATCTCCTGCAAAACAAACATCAACATTTGTGGCTAGACCAATAAGAAAATTTGGATCCATTATTGGGATAGACCATATTTGGTAAAATAGTGCCTTTTGGGACCCAAACTTGTGTTATCCATTCTTTTCTCAAATGAATAGGGAATGTATTGCGAATGATATATGGATCCTTTCTTCTATAGGGGCAGTTCTCTTTTACATGTCCCTTTCGAGCACAATGGTGACATATAGGAGAGATTCTGCTTCCTTTTGCCTTTACAAAGGTGGTAATGTGTTGCTTCTTTAAAAACCTTGGATTGTAACCAATACCACATTTTTTAGAGAACTTTGTTGCTCACCCAACATCCTATCAAGAGTGCCTTTGGATTTGGTAAAACTTATGAGGGCTGTCTGTTGGTATTGAATCTTATTATTCAGGGAGATCTTCTCGTTCTCTAAGTCATGATGTTCACTTCTTAGAGACGAGAGATCTTGCTTGAGTTCAGATTTCTTTGAGTTCAGACTTTAATGTCAAGACCTGAATAAGAAGCTTCAAGACTTTTGACCCTCATAGACAGATCCTCAATAGTTCTTTCCTGGTCCATAGTTCTCTTAATAAGAGTGTTAGTTTGGGCAATCAGTTTCTCTTCATTGGAAATCATATTAGAAAGGAATTCCGATAATACCTCTTTTGGACTTGCCATAAGTTCTCTTACGGTTACCTCAAGCTTCTCATCGTGAGATTCATCTCCTGATGCCATAAGACAGACATTGGCCTTCTCATCGTCGGAGTCGGAGTCAGAATCGCTCCAAGTTGCCACCATGACTTTCTTTTTCCATCTATCACCCTTCTTGGACTGGCTCTTCGTCTTTTGAGGGCAGTCTTTCACAAGATGATCTGTTTCACCACATTCAAAACAAGACAACGGTTTAGTCTTCTTATCATTTTTGTTGTATTGAGACTTACCTCGGAATTTAGAAGACTCTGATCCATCCTTGTTGTTGAATTGTTTCTTCATTTTGAGGATTCGAGCAAGGCCTCTTATGATAAGAGCAAAAGGATCATCCTCATCATCATCCTCATCTTCGGAATCAGATTCATCTTTGTTGTCATCCTTCTTAGATTTGAGCGCCAAATTCTTAGTGCTTGCTGGAAGTTCTCCATCGTCTTCATTAAGGATCATCTCATGAGTGATCAGTTTTCCAAGCAAGTCGTCAAGAGGCAGAGTAGTGAGGTCTTGAGCTTCCTCTATAGCTGTTACTTTAGGACCCCGCTTTTCTTTTGGGAGACACCTCAATATCTTCCTTACTTTCTCAACGTTTGTAAAGCTCTTGCCGAGAGAGTCAAGGTTGTTGGTGATTTCTGTGAATCGTGTGAACCTGACCTTGATAGACTCATCAGGCTTCATCTTGAAAAGTTCATACTTTTGAAGGAAGATGCTGATCTTGGTGTCCTTCACTTGGCTGGTTCCCTCATAGGTGACGACCAGCTTGTCCCAAATCTCTTTAGCTGACCTACAAGATGAAATACGGTTAAACTCATCAGTGCTAAGACCACAATAAAGTAAGTTAATAGCCCTGTAGTTTTTGGAGACGAGTTCAAGATCCGCTTGGATGTATTCATACTCCTTCTTTGCGACTTTGGTTCCATTTGGTCCGCCTTTCTCTGGAATCTTTGGCCCATTCTCTATAATGTTCCAAAGTTCCAGATCTTGGTCTATGATGAACATCTTCATCAATGATCTCCAGTGGACAAAGTTGTTTCCTACAAAGAGTGGTGGTCTGCTGGTAGACCTTCCCTGTGCAAATCCTCCGCTTGCTTCACCAGACATGATCGAAAACTCACAAGATTGTTAGATCAAAAGCAGTGAGTAAAGCTCTGATACCAATTGAAGGTTCGATAATGTAAAACAAAGTAATATAGAAATACTCTAGAAGGGGGGGTTGAATAGAGTATGCCAGTTTTTCGCAGATTCTCAAGACTTTTGAAGCTCGTGCAAAATCCTCTGAGATTAGACTTAGTCTTTTCGTTGAAAACCTGAATCACAAAGTTAAACAGTCGAACCAAGTGCGGAAATAAGGTAAAGCAATAAGTAAAGGACTCGATGAGTTGTTTACGAGGTTCGGCACGAACTTGGCCTACGTCCCCGCCTAGGGTTCTTCCACAACCCTAGGATTCAACCGGCTTTTATTGATTCACAGGACTTAGGATCCTAGTAGCTCCCCGAGAAGCCTCTCTCCTATACAATTGCAATCTAGTCAACTCACGTTCCCTTGGAGTCCTAGACCAATCTAGAAGAGCCCCACCTCTCTATGCTATCTAGTACAATCCTCTTACACTTAGTGAATCAATCGCCTAGTGTCTACTTCCTGAGTTACAAACTCTTGAGTATAACACTCTCTCGAAATATATCCTATAAGCTCACAGTGTAACTCTCAAATGCTTTGAAATGAAATAACAGACTCTTAAGGACTAGCAGAGAGCACACGAAGAAGACAGATCTTGCTTGAAGGCTTGAGTGTATGAAAGCTTGTGTTCAACAGGTGTGTAGCTGTCTTCTTCTTCCTTTTCTTTTTATTGAAACAAATCGGCGCCTAAGGATCTTCACCAACGGCTAGAGAGGATCATGGCTTGAGCTGGATCTTCTATCTTTGGAAACTTTTGGAGGCCATGATCTTCCGATTTGAATCTTCTCAATTTACAACATAAGGAAGGAAATATTATTCGAAAATACTTCCTGAAAGGTTAGTGTATATATAATAATATAATGGAAGCATATAATAACATAAAATAGTATTCGAACATAATATCATATAGAACAGGTTTTGTGTTTCATTAATACTGTTAAAGCTTCAAGACCTTTGACACAAACAGACTGTCAAGGCCTTTGAAACTTATTCCGATTTTCATCAAGGGAGTGGAGTTATCATCTACAATGGCGGACCCAGGATTTTCGCCGGAGGGGAGCTGAAAATTGTAAGGAACGATAATATTTTTTAATAGGTTTTCGTAGTCCCAAGTCACTAATAATCACCCATCGTTTCTCAAATCAAGCTTTTTTCTCACTCCTTACATTCTCTCTACTACGAATACTAGTAACATCATCTCGACTTCCAATCGGTTCAACATTCTGTGAAAAATTATATCTAACAATAGGAATAGATGACTTAGATGACAAATTGACAAAGTACAAATTATAAGTATGAAACACTAACCCTAACTCAATTCATATAATATATTCCTATAAAAAAAACAATCCCCAAATTACAAATTTAATTCATAAATCCCAAATTCAATTCACAAAGGTTTTAAAAAAAAACAAAAGGATAAAAAATGGGGGAGGGTGGGTGGGTTGAAAAAACAAAAGAATGAAAACAGTGGGGGTGAGGTAGTAGAAGGGAATCGAAACCACAACCTCATACTTTCCTTCTCCTGCCATCTCTATCCAATTACCATCTAGGTTGAGTGAAACTAGTGATACACCTTACTCTAGTTTTATTAATTACAAATACCCATAATATATATATATATATATATATATATATATATATATACATATATATACATATATAAACGTTTTTTTTCTCAAACTCGGGGGGGGGGGGGGAGGCTACAGCCACCCCGAGTACCCTAGGTCCGCCACTGATTATTTATATGATAAGGAAATTGATTCGATTAGCTTAATTTGATCAGTTAACACAAGATTGAAATACCTTTTAGAGCATGAGCTGTAACGGCCCAGATTATAAAATCTAGGTTACGTTTAAAGGGAAGAATTTTCCCTCTGTCAGATCTTGCAATCCAAGCACGAGCTGCTTATGTATCATCTTCAAGTTATAACCCTATTATGTCTTGAAATTTACCCTATTATGTCTTGAAATTTAAGCGATATAATTCAAGAGAAAGGGGGATTTCAAACCCTCAAAACGGTCAAATAACTCACATGGTTGTTGTGCTTTCGCACGGAAATCTATCTTATTTCAACTAGTCCAACACTCATAAAGGAACAAAACGAGTTTAAATCAAAATATGTACACATTGTTTCCAAATGATATAACCAAAACATTTGTAAAGTCAAGTGTAAGATGTGCGAAGTCTTCTTAACACTCTCGTCCCATGAGAAAACCCCGTCATGGAAGCATAGAGCAAGCATCTGCAACATACCTATAAAAAATAATGTGGGGCGTGGAATCAAACTGAGACCCACACACGACTAAGTCCCAATGCAGGCACACATATACACTATTACTAAATAAAGATGCTTCTAATGCAAGGCGGAATTTAAATCACAGAAATCATGCTTATCAAGATGTATATAAATATGCAGAAAGTGCGGTAAATGGCCCAAAAAATGCCTACTGACATATCCCACTCAAAACCCGCGCCCATATCTAGGGTGGCGACTCCTACCACTCCCATACCTAGGGTGACGACTCCATTTCCACTCCCATACCTAGGGTGGAGACTTAGTCGTAGCTGCAGTCATATAATATCAATGTCATGCTGATATATAAATGTCTTAAAATCATGCTCGGATAATCAGACTCATAAGACTTGATAGGTACAAACCCGATGAAGTTGGGTTGTCCTATGACCCTATCAACGACTCTAGGACTCAAGATAACGACTATTCTATTTTCCAAATGCATAAAGTAAACAGATGCTCATTCAATCGTGCAACCTAAACAAGATACTACATGATCATGCTTTTATTCATATGCAACACCTAGTATATCATGTGACTATATGTAGGAGGGAATAAATTTGATCATTCTGAGTAAGCTCCATGAAGAAACTTACCTGAGTCTGGTCGACATCGACTATTGGGTTGACATCAACTGCTTCTTCCGTGACCTTGTCTTCTGGCTCCGGCCTGCGATTTTGCACTTCTTTCCCACTCCTTAGGCGGATGGCGGCGATGTCACTGGATGATTGCTCCTTTGGATTGGCCTCAGGGTGGCCTGGGAGCAATCCGGCTTGCAGTAGGATGTTGGCCGCCAATTGACCCAGTTAGGTCTCCACACGTTTCCTCCAAACATCTATCTCTCCAAGCCTTGAGAGTTGATGTCATGTAGTTGGGTGTGGATGGCGTTATTCGATTGTTTATTCTCCACTTGGTTTCTTCGTATCTCGTCGAGGATGAGTTGTAAATCATCCTTCCTTTCTCTCTCCGGGTAGTCAGGCGCTCTATATGGTGGAGGGTCCCATGGGTGTTGCTGGGGTTGACCCGCTCTCTTGTAGGCATGTCCAGGGCATTGTAGATGATTTCTTAGATGACATATGGCGGTTGCCCATGGGTAGGGCAAGATCTAAGCAAGTCTTTGTAGCGCTCCCAGACTTGTGCAAGTGTTTCTCCAGGCCTCTGCTTAAAAGACATTATCTTTTGTCTTATTTGCGCCATCTTGGATGGTGGAAAGAACTTGTTCAGAAATAAATCCCTGAGTGCACCCCACGTGCAGATGGATCATGAGGCCAAGCTTTCCAACCATTGTAGAGCCTTTCCCATGAGCAACCACCTGAAAGCTTTTAAACACACATATTCAAGATTGACACCGTTAGCAATAGTGTCACATAAATCAATGTAAGCAGATATATGCGCTATAGGGCATTCAGAGGCCTTTCCCTCAAAAGCATGTCTCCTAATCTCTGCAATAAAATTGGTTTTTGTTTCAAAGAATACGGCAGGGAGGATTATAGGAGACTTATCCACTGCCAACGTAGGGTGCAAGTATTCTTTCACATTCTGGGAGATCTGGCTAAGTAGCTCTTAGGCTTCTCTTCAGGCTTGGGTCTCGCGGTCGATCCTTGCCTCTAATCTTTGTTGGGCCTGATCGCGTTTGGTGTCCCTTGTGTTAAACTCTTCAACTTGCTTCTGAAGCCTTTCGAGCTCTTCTAGCATGGTTTCTTCATTGGCCATGATCATCTTCGCTCTTTCTTGTAGACGAAGGAATCGTTACGGTTCGTCTAAAGCTTGATACTCAGGTGTGCGATCAGCGCGTCGCATACACCTTCAAAATAGCACTAAAGTAGAATGTTAGAAAGACTAAACAGAGCGCGATTGATAGCCTCCCCGGCAATGGCGCTAAAATTTGTTAGGAGGGAAATACGGTTGAATAAACAAATATTCGAAAGCAAACCAATTCCCGGTCCAAGCAAATAAACTACAAGACTCCCTCCCGCTGTAGTAGTAGGGAATCAAGATCGATCCACGAGGAGGCGTGTCAGCGGTTCCTGAATAGTATTAAAACGTTCTCTATAGTCTCAACCAGAAGCCTTGATATCAACAGAAGTGGTCGATATCGACAGGGGCAGTTGATGTCCTTCAACAGCACTTGGAATGACAAAAAACAAGAGATCATCGTCGACTGGAGGCAGTTGATGTCGAGTGAACACCAGTGGGGTCGACACTGAAAACTGTCGACCTTCAAATCCCAACAGCAGGGTGGTCGATATCGACAGTAGCAGTCGATGTTGATAGCAGTAACAAAAAACAGAAAGCAGAAAATTGTTCGACAAAGAAAGGTTGAAAGAATTAAAGGATGGTAAAGAAAAGCAATGATCAGAAAAGGGTTCAAAGTAGGGATTTTTAGGTTGTAAACTTATACAACTAAAGCTTCCATGGTAGGGGATTACCACGACAATAGCCATAGATGCACGTACAAGAATCTTAGAAAGGTTCATGCTTTTATCATCATATGATAGCTTTCATAACCAACAAATAGAGTCATAGAGGCTTTCGCATAAAACCTATTTGTTTCTATCCTTTTGATATTTAGGGTTTAGTCAACTAGCGCAAACAGATCCTAATTACTATCCAAATTCACAAAGTAATTCACTTTCGCTTCATAAATTGCAAAAAAGAAATTGTCCACTACTTTTGCAGTGGATTAAGCACGGGATAGAAGATGATAAACACATAAGAAATCAACGATTCAAGCACACACACATGGCTATTGTCGGGCTCACCCCAACCCTAGAAGTGAGACGACTACTCACTCATCATCATTATGAACATTATTAAAATCATAAAAACAAAAACTTTGCCTAAAAATAAAACCTTTAAGAGTATAACCGCCAACCGTCTTCTTCTTCTTCACAGTCTCACTCAGATGTCTCTCTCTCTCTCTCACGCTAACTCTATGTTTGATTGCTCAAGGAATGGATGATTGGATGTCCTAAAACCCTATCCCTCGCGACTTTATTTATAGCTAACTAACTAGTAAATTAAGAAAGTATATTCTATCTAATTAAAAAGATAAAAATCTTCTAACTAAACTAACTCCATCCATATAAAGTATGATCCCTTCATGGAAAGATAAAAGATTTCATGCCTTGGATAAACCCTCAAAAGATTCGAACTTCAATCTGCGTTTCCTGTGCGTCAGGCCAGTCAACGTCAAGCGCCTCTGGTGCACTCAATCTTGAGCAGTGTGTTCGACTTTGATTGATGTTCTTTACATTTCAACAGCTTGAATCTCCACTGTCTTTTCTACAGTCGACATTGAGGGACATGGTCGATGTCGATCTGTCTTCCAGCTTGTCTTGTTTTGCTTGCAATCGCTTCAATTTCCGTTCCGATTTTTGCAAAAATTGAACCAAACCTTGTGAAGACCTCTATATCTTGCAAATAAGGATAAACCACACAAATTCATAGCATTCCCAACCTATAATGCATATTAATGATAGAAAACGGAATAAAAGATAACACAAAATATGGTTAATTATGCGCACATCTGTGCTCCATTTCGTCTCCTACTGTTCGGTTGGGTTGGGTTCGATGTGACTGGTCTCTTTGAAATCAGCGGCTTCGCCCAAAAAAAAACCATTGGGAATGGAAATTCCGCTCAAAGTCTAGTTGTGATTGAGGGATGCAATTCTCATTTGAAGAAGCTTGGGTGGTCTGATCCACCCTCTAACTTGGCTGCCTATTTATGGAGTGCAGTAGAGGCATTTTTTAACTCACAACATCTTTCCTTACTCTCCTCTACTTACCTCAAAATCCCTCTACATCTCTGTGCTATCCATGACCGAAGATTCTTGCAAAGGAAAACAACCTCATTTAGAGGAAGAAAAATGCTCATGAGCAATCCAACCCCCGAAAGGGAAAAACCGCCTCTTTGGAGGACTCACAAACCAAGGTTCTTGCTGTCATGAGGAGTAAGAAAAAAGTTTTGCCAGATTTTAGCGAGCTCAAATCCAAGATCCAAGGTGTGCAAGGTAACATCTCTAAGCCCTGCATCTCCTCCTCTGGTAGGTCTTGTTGGGTTAATCAATGGCATGTATGCTGGTGTAATTATGGGTGCTAGAAACGGCTGTATGAATTTGAACTTAATTCAAAAAAATTTCGTTTAATCGGTGGAGCTTTACATTGCAGTTAACTTTTAGTGTGCACACTAACTTGATCTTTTTCGATCAAGAAAAAAAATGAGTTGTTGGCATTTCATAAAGTTCCATGGGATCATGAGATCCTCTGGATTAATACTCTGCCTCAAAATTCAGCCTTGGAAAATTCTATTTCCGTATACACTGGTTTCAATTATGCACATCAGTTGTGCTACGCTCTGCAGTTCGTTCTCCCTAATGCTAGATTAAAGAGCTATTTGCGAATTCCGTCTTCGTCGATCGGATATTGGGAGAGCCTGAAAGAGTTAATTTCTCTCTCATGTTTTTAATGGCTGAATAAACACACTAAACACCTAGGCAGTGTAACGACCCGGATATAAATACTCGGGTTATGTTTCGAAGGTCGGATACCTTCGTTCGGATGTTGCAATTTAGGTACGGGTCGAGGTTTCAAACCTCGAAGATCAGTATTCAAAGCGGGGATTTCAAACCCCAAGCAATCGAAGTCACAAAAACCCAATTCAAAGGAAAGTAAAGCGTAAGCAAAGTTTATATACAAGAGCCACGGCAGAGCCGAGTCAAAACCAAAACACAGTGGGTGATTGTCATTTATCAAGTTAGAATACATTAGCCGGATTCTTCAATTCACCAAGAGATTCCCCGTCACAGAAGCAAGGAGCAATCAAGAACGGTACCTAACACTATCCACGAAGTCAGGCCCGGTAATCGCCTGTGGGTCCTTTGACAGCGCTGAGGCCACATAACATGCCTATACCTAAATAAAAGATGACTAATGCAGTACAAGATTTAAATCACACTATCATGCCCTTAGTGTATATATATAATATGCAGAAAAGACTGTAAAGGGCCCAATACAATGCCAAGTGGCATATTCCTCTCCTACCTCTGCACCCCTTCCCGTTAGTGCAGAGACTGGCCAGTTCGGTGCTATAGCATAGCAATTTCCTCGTGGTGGTGCACTAACCACAACATCATCATATCATATCATATCATATCATATCATATCATATCATATCATATCATATCATATCATATCATATCATATCATATCATATCATATCATATCATATCATATCATATCATATCATATCATATCATATCATATCATATCATATCATATCATATCATATCATATCATATCATATCATATCATATCATATCATCTCATCTCTTGCCCGATGGTGCTGGGCTAATCATATCATATCATCTCATCTCTTGCTCGATGGTGCTGGGCTATTCATATCATATCATATCTTCTCATCTCTTCCCCGATGGTGCTGGGCTAATCATATTATGCTCATATCGACTCGATAGACTCAAGGCACCCGATGGGGCTGGGCTACCCTATGACCCTAGCAAAGACTCTAGGACTATCACAGATAACGGTCGTTCTGTATTCAAACACACATTGTAATCACATGCTCAGTTCATAATCACATAATTCGACACTCGACAATTTAAATTGAATTATAAAATCATTATCGGAATCAAATTAATTTATCAAGACTCGCAACTCGAAAGCGGAATTAAATTCCGTAAGAGAAAAATCTAATTTCTAAAACGATGCCGGAAGGATTTTAAAATCGAAACTTGTGCTCGAGGACGATATTTTTTCTCCACTTTTAGAATTTGAATTTAATGATAATAATATAAATATATTCAGTCTTTACATTTATCCACCTCCAAAAACAAGTCTCGTCCCCGAGACTAAAATCATTTTAAAGCAATAAGGAGAAGTTTGAAATTGGTGAGTCTGAGGACCATGTCCAAGGATCTTGTAATCATCTCGGTTGCGTCTTCTGGGATTCTCACAACATCCTAGTCATGGTCGTGACATCTCCAATTGGTCTTGTCAAGTGTGTAATAAGCGCCCTTATCACATCCTCGCGTCGACCTTTGGGAAGTATCACAACTCTAAAAGTATTATAGCGTCCGACTAGGTCTTAGCAAGCAATCTATAAGCGCCCTTATACAATGCTTGTATCCACTTTGTGAGACGTCATAATGTAGATCCAGTTCGTAAAACCTCAAAGCGTTTTGTAAGTGGAAAGATTGTCATCTAAGTCATTGAACTCGCGACTTCTTAAAACCCCAAGTTGGTCCTTTTCAAAACCGCTCAAAATCTCCAAATTCGATGTTTAATCAAGCATATATCTTTACACCAAAGCAAGTCAAATCCTTTCAAATCAATATTTCGTCAAAATCTTCCAAAACCAAATCAGCTTCTCGCATATCAATCAATCAAACTCAAAAGCCAGGAGGTGGAATCATCCACCTCTAAGGACTAATCCCATATTCTCTTCCTAGGTTCCAAAATCATTTTATCATCATCCTCAACTCAATATGCACGTAAGTAAATCAACTCATCGACTCATAACATCATCAGCCATCTCTCATATGGAAATCTCAACATCAATCATGATAATCTCAAACAATCGACATCTCAACTGCATAACATGATTACCCATAACATAGATCATAACATCCCTTCAGAACACGCCAAAAGCAATCACAAAATCTTAACATCATACCATGAGTCATAAAGTATATCTCCCTCATACAGAAGGCATCACAAGTGCATCATCGAATTCTCATAACTTATCACGCAAGCACACATGTCAAGAGATCAAGGAGGTTAGGTGTCATGGAGTCAGTAGGCTACTACAAATCGAATCTTACTATCGCATCTCAACATCGCAACACAAGTGGAACTGGTCATAACAGGGGTTTTTCACTTAATGAACACATAACTCACCTAATCATCTTATCAACCTATCTGAATTCTATCCAGCATTATCATAACACATTATCACGTCAATCATAGCGAAATTTCATCATTGGTCAACGAAACAAAACTACTTGTCAACACATCAATACAAACAAGGTCATGCCATCAAGATTCAATCAAAAGGGGAGATCAAGCAGTATGTCAACATCCAATGTCAACATGTTCTTTAGACATCATCTTAACTCATCACAATACCATATAACGACCATTCAGTAATCAGGCATCATTATCTCATATATATACAATTCATATTCATGCTCCAAGTCATATTCCTCACTTACCTATTCATAATCATGCTTATAACATCATGCTTTCACATTATCAACATATCATCATCTCATGATTCATACAACACATCATAACATGCTTATAGAACAACATAGTAGGATAGCAATGTACCATTATATCATGATCATAGTTGTCATTACCAATTATATTTCAGTATTGCATACCAACATGTAATATCATGCCATTTCAGGTTTATCACGGTCGTTACCTATCATCATGCCAGTTCATAATCACATAATCAAGAAAGTTTTGCACATTATACCAGTTACAATAAAATGCAAACCCCGCTCGCTCGTCTCCACTCTCAAGCCAAGACCAATCTTCATCTAGACTCACCAACTCGGATAAAATCCCCAAAGAAATACCAACTCATTTTGACACTCCAGTCTCACCCCTCATTTCACCAAGCACTCTCACTAGCAATCCACCTCTAAGAATCCAACCCCTATCCCTGTTTTCACACCCGAGCACCCTTGCATCCTATGTTCTCGATACTCGCAAGAGTCATTCCCTACACTGCCCATACTACCTAAGATATCACAACATCATGCCCTGCTAACCACGCATCTTCTATAAAATTCCTCGGTTACTATCTAACCAGCCTACCCCTAACCATACACATATCCAAGATTCACCTAGGAAGCTCATCGGGAACCGCCAAGCACTGCCTCTTATAAATCTCAAAACTCACTCGTTCTTACTTAAGCCAAACCCCTCTCATGTGACTTACCTCATACTACCATCGATCATTCTAACCGCTCAAATTCCTCCCACCATTCTCCGACCACTCCACAAAAGAATCTCACCCACATGTTCAAAGAAGAAGCAATCATGGACATTATTACACATAAATATTACATCATGTCAACTAGCATTTATATCAATAGCATCATTAGTTCATCATTAAGCATTGCAACTGTATCAAAAGTTTCAATCTACCGTCATGCTCAACAAGTGTTGTAAAACATCATATATGAACCTAATCAAACCAAGCTAGCAAGTTTCATCATAACCTTATCAAATAAACAGTTCAACTCCTCAGCATTTGTAGTTCATACTTTTATAGGCAAAGGAATTTAGATCATGCTTAGCAACTTAGAGTAGCATCACATCAAGTCATCATGGCACATTAGGACTGTCATGCATCAAATCATACGTATCATCATAGACAACGAATAATCAGGCAATAATCATTACCAAGTCATCAAATCAACACGAAATTTTTCAACATCAAGTCAGTGCAATATCATCATCAACACATTCCGAAGGGGTCAACAATTCGAACGGAGGACATTCTCGCTTGCAAGTCATATCGTACTCAATAACCGCCATCCTCGAACAAGCTTGTTCCGTCGGCATCGTCAATCCTGAGGCCCGTGGGTTATGGGCCCACGCTTCCACTGCGCTGCTCTATCGTTATCTAACTTCCCGTCCCCTCTTCTATGCGGCCGCTCATCCAAGGTATCACGTAGGAGTCTAAGTTAGCGAAGATAGGGGAGTGACAAGAGCGGACAACCCAAGGTTTCTCTCAGGGACAAAAATGGACCAAAGGTAAAGATGACACGACTAGAGACAGGACTCCGACCTGGGAATAGTAACGATGCCCTTAAGGAAGTCTATTAGGTTACAATTATGACAACCAAGCACGAATTCATCATGGAGCATATCAGTCACATTAATCCACACTAACATGTACCTATCTTAAAGAACAACGACATACATATTCATTCCAAGGTACAATCGAGTCCTACACTGATGCACGTGAGACAAGCTAGTAGTTTATGATTCCATGGATGCAGATGAGTCTAGCAACCTAGGCAAGTTATGCGGAGCCAACAATAATCATGTATGATTCAAAGTCATGCGGGATTTAATGAAGATAACGAGCATCATGTATGTGAAAGAATGTATAAGCATGAGCAAGTGAGGTCAAATATGGCATGGCGAGGTATATCCTAACAACCAGACTAAGTGTCATACGAGAATATATAAGAGCGGCATAGTAATTATCACAGCTAACAGCAATAATCACATAGTAGGTTAAGAATGACATGTAATCATACGATGAGATACATTTAGAAACATAGGTCCTACATGATGCTAGTGATACATAATGAGACAAGGGCATAGTCAAGAGTCGTCTAAAGGAATTCAACATAATGTTCATAGAGCATGAGACATCATTACAGAGAGTAACAAGGAGGACATCACCAGCGATAGATTCTAAGCATGCCGGGAACAAACTATTAGAGTGCACATAAAACGGTATAACAACTATCACACTATAGGACAAGCATGTTCTCGTAATAGAATAAGTACGGCAAGTAATCATTTAGTGAGTCATATTGGAATCATAAGCCTTACAGGATACTAATAGCACATATCGAACATGAATGCTGTGAAAGTAATTTCGACTAGATTCATTCTAACATTTATGCGCCATGCGTATGCAAAATCATGATATAGCGTGGTGTGTGATCATGCGAGGTATCAAGTCATACGTTCATGCAAGCACGAGAGAATATCATAGAGTAATAGGGAAATAGCACCGAGCGATAACATGTAAGCATGCTAGGATCAACCCTCACGGAAAGCAAGTCGATCATCGAATTTAACATCAATCTAATCGGATAAGTAAAACATTTACGAGGATAGAAAGAGGCAGAACCACACTATCAAGGACCTAGTTCAAGAGAGAATCGGCAATAATGTAGGCAAGGTATAAATTCACACAAGTCACAACCAAGGGTCCTGCATGATACTAATGGCTCAGCATGACATATGATACATACATGTATTTAGTTGATTAACATGACAATATGTAAGAATTCAATCAATACTATTCCAACGATATAGTAACATGAGAGGAATATAACGATGTATAAAGCAAGTTTAAGTAATGGGGCAAAATGACTAGCATACGGGGACATGAGTCCAATTCAATGTATACGGGGAGGAAACACGTGTTTATCAAAACCCATTCACACTAACATATTCTCAATTTAGCACAATTAACACACAACGACATTAATTGCAAAATAATCCACAATAATTAGTCTGAGGAATACAAAATAGATGGGCATGCTATAGATTCTTGTCACAAGATGAATGATAAGCATCGAGGCATCATCAGCTAATATGCTCAGGAGAACATCTTACGAGATATTCATACAAGGAAGAGATGATCACACTATCATGGACCTAATTAAGGAGGAGCAACAATCATATAGACTCGTATCATGAGGTTTATGCTCTCAATCAATCATCAGCAAAATCAATACGATAGGTCAAGTAGTCATGCCATAACGACATCTAACCATGATAGAACACGAGACCTAAGTAATGTGACCAGCATGGATACAGGATGTCATACAACCACGAATTTACATTAAGGATAATCATCATAACAGGTACTGAGGATTACGTAGCATATAAGGCATATTGACATGAAATTATAACATGTATCCATCAAGTAAGGGACTCACTCTATCATGATACTAGAATTGAACGATCACACTATCATGAACCTATTCACAGGGAGGACATCAATTATACAACTCCCTAGCATACGACATATATATTCGTGCCCTAGTATGACAATAACATATGTAACTCGGACTCACACAATGGTCATCATGAACATCAAAGCACATAAGCACAGTTTCACACTAGGGATTAATCTGTAGGTCAAGGAGTAGTACCACATAGTATCACACAATCATGGACAGAGCAATCAAGATAACCCGATAGAGATCCATAAGGGCAAACATTGACTCTTCCTAACTGACTCATCACTCATCTTTCCCACGGGACTCGGATACGACTTGTTATGGTAAGAAGACACCGGTTGATCGTCATAAGAATCAAGAAAGACAACCTCAGAAACACCTTACTTTTGATTCAAAGGAACATCAAGAACCACCTTCCAATACTCACTCAGACAACCTTCACATCCATACATGATTCCCGACACAATGTGTTTACCAACCCAATTCCCCGTGGAAGACACTCACATCCAAGAGAAAGACTCAATAGAACCGTCAAGGGCTATCATAGTGGAAGGGGCTGTTTCACACAAGTTGGGCTTGACCATACAAGAAGAAGAGTACTCCCGCTATCCCGTTTGCACAAATCATTCAATATTCATTCAATAGCTAGGACATACCAATCAAATCTTTAGCATATCAGGCACTCAACATAAAATCAGTCAATGACAATTATAACGATCTCCTTGGAGTCTTCCCGACCCATCCGTAAGGAACAAGCTAATATTTCTCCTACCTATTCCCAACTACATCCAATAGGGATGGTCTAGCGCCTTTTCGACCCTCTCGATCCCTTATTAGTTGGTTCTCCTCTTTTATCATAAGCTAAGTTCACATTTAGTCCAATTGAGTTAGGCATATTAAGTTCATTTTGCCCCTTTAAAACACTTTCAAATATTTTGAAATCCATGGGCGGTTTTCCAAAACATACACTCGACCCTTGCGTACCCGAATCGCACAACCTCGCTCTGATACCAACTTTGTAACGGCCCGGATATAAATACCCGGGTTACGTTTCGAAGGTCGGATACCTTCATTCGGATGTTGCAATTCAGGTACGGGTCGACGTTTCAAACCTCGAAGATCAGTATTCAAAGCGGGGATTTCGAACCCCAAGCAATCAAAGTCACAAAAACCCAATTCAAACGAAAGTAAAGCGGGAGCAAAGTTTAGATACAAGAGCCACGGCAGAGCCGGGTCAAAACCAAAACACAGTGGGTGATTGTCATTTATCAAGTTAGAATACATTAGCCGGATTCTTCAATTCACCAAGAGATTCCCCGTCACAGAAGCAAGGAGCAATCAAGAACGGTACCTAACACTATCCACGAAGTCAGGCCCGGTAATCGCCTGTGGGTCCTCTGACAGCGCTGAGGCCACATAACATGCCTATACCTAAATAAAAGATAACTAATGCAGTACAAGATTTAAATCACACTATCATGCCCCTAGTGGATATATAATATGCAGAAAAGACTGTAAAGGGCCCAAGACAATGCCAAGTGGCATATCCCTCTCCTACCTCTACATCCCTTCCCGTTAGTGCAGAGACTGGCCAGTTCGGTGCTATAGCATAGCAATTTCCTCGTGGTGGTGCACTAACCACGGCATCATCATATCATATCATATCATCTCATCTCTTGCCCGATGGTGCTCAGTTAATCATATCATATCATATCATCTCATCTCATCTCTTGCTCGATGGTGCTGGGCTAATCATATCATATCATATCATCTCATCTCTTCTCCAATGGTGTTGGGCTAATCATATCATGCTCATATCGACTCGATAGACTCAGGGCACCCGATGGGGCTGGGCTACCCTATGACCCTAGCAAAGACTCTAGGACTATCATAGATAACGGTCGTTCTGTATTCAAACACACATTGTAATCACATGCTCAGTTCAATGCAATCCTAGCATGATACTACATGGCATGCTTTAATATGCAACCAAACTACACATTACATGACACATCAGGCAGGAGGTCCAGGTTACTGAGTAAGTCCCGTAGGATACTTACCTGAAGATGCAGAACAGCAAGATAACACAAGCAAGGGCCCAAATGCAAGTCCAAAGCAATCGAAAAGCAATATACACCTATCATCAAGCCATTTCCATAAGCTACCGGACCAACATTCATACACACAAAACCCAAGTTCTCAACACCCTCAAAACCAACTGATAGTAAAGCCGTTTTCCAAAACCTTAAATCCAAAATTAAGTCAACTCATATTCAAAATAATTCTCAAATCATACTTCACTACCAAAAACACAGGAAATAGCCACGATCAAATAGCCACGAATTGGCCACGAATTTCCGTGGCTAAACGGTTTAGCCACGGGCATAGCCATGAATTTGACGTTCGTCGCCATTCGAGGCTATATGCCTCGAAGCTAACAGCCACCACCACAATATCCGTGGCTAATAGCCACGATCTGACAAGCCCGTGGCTACTTCCGTGGCCGGTTCGAAAAGGTGCCATCCGTGGCTGTAGCCACGAATACAGCAACGAATAGTATCGTGGAAAAAGCCGTGGCCACCCAGGGGACATCTCTTTGGTGGGTCGTTGCTAGTGTCGTGGCTATTTTCGTGGCCACGTGTGTGTCCATGTGGCGTAAGGTCCGTGGCTATGCCCGTGGCTACAGACGTGGCCATATTGCCCGTGGCTATGGTCGTGGCCATGTGGCACAATAGCCGTGGCTATGTCTGTGGCTATGTCCGTGGCTATGTCTGTGGCTATGTCCGTGGCTATGTCCGTGGCTATGTCCGTGGCTATGTCCGTGTCTACATTTGTGGCTATATATTTTTAATTCTATTTGTGAGCTCCATAATAAATATAATATAATTATTTATTATAGCTGGGCACAAATACATACCACTGCCATCATTTGTTCATCCAAAACACATACAAAACAAATCCAGAACCATCCAACACATACAAAACAAATCCAAAACACAACCAGAAGTTCAACCATTCACAACACAACCAAATTAAACAAACCCGCAAGTTCGATCAACAGCATTACAAGTGCAAATACGACTAAGTCTGAAGACAGTACGTGGGAACCTAAAACAGAAACACACAACTTACTTGGATTTGCCTTTGCCGTTACAGAATTGCAGCATGGTGCTGAGGAGCTTCTCCTGCCAAGCTTCATTGGCCCTCCTAGTCTTGTCCATTAGTTGCTCCCCAATAGCTACCATGTCTTGTCGGACACTTGAGCTGACTTGTTCTTGCACTCGATCTCCAAATGACGACATTTCTTCCCTCAGGTTTGTGGTCACCTGGCTCTGCACCTGATCCCCTAACTCCACCGTTTCATTCCTCAAGTCTTGCTTCATGCTTGAAAGTTCAGAGATGATATATTCCTTCAAAGGGGCATCACCAGCAGATGCAACAGCTGGTGCAACAGATTCTGGATTCGGCTTTGAGTGCAACATAGTTGGCGCCTCCGATCCCATGCCCAGAACCCGACCTTTCTTCGCACCTCCTGTCGCCTTGAGCCACAAAGCATTCATGTCAACCGAGTGGGATGCATTCTCAGAGACAGCATCATTAACCTCTTCTTCTACCAAATGGTCGAACTTTTCCTAGCCAAAGAACATGACCAAGATGTTAAATGCAATATAACAAAACCAGAAGCAATGTAAACAAAGCAGCAGCAGGTTCGATGGTATTACAAGTAATTTATCAGACATTAGAAGAGCACAACAGAACCAATTTATCAGACATTAGAAGAGCACAATAGGAAAACAATGTAAAGAAAGTAGCAGCAACAACATTAAAATTAGATCACATCATCATATTAAGGTGTAAAATGTTTAATGCAACCCAAGAAAACCAATTTATCAGACATTCACAACAGGAGACAATATACATGCTCAATAACGTAGACAACCCAACCCAATCACAAACTTCCTGCAAATTGACCCTTAAAAAACACATATATACTAACCAATTTCATAAAACATACATGCTGAATAACATAGACAACATAACCCAATCACCAACACACAAAATATGTACCAGTACGTACCTACACATAATAATCACAACCAATTTCCTGCAAACTGACCCTTAAAAAAACAGACATATAGTAACCAATTTCATAAAACATACATGCTCAATAACATATACAACACAACCCAATCAGCAACACACAATATATATACGAGTACCTACACATAATAATCACATATTGGAAGCTGATGCACTCAGAACCCATACAGCAACATAAAAAATACCCAAGTATAGCAAGATACCAAACAAAGCCATAAAGACTATTCACATAACAAGTACATAACATAAATGGACGATTGAAGTTGTTACTTACCACCGTTTCTTGGCATTGAGCACCGGCCCAAGATCCATCTTTTTTCCTATGGCACTTTTCAAATGTTTCCTTTGGGGTTGGATCTTTTCCAAGCTCTAGCCTCTGTAAGTAAATATATACATTTAATTAGTGCACATATGCAAACGAAATAGATGGTAAATAATGACTGTAAGAGTGATTAAAACTATATGAAATGGGAAAACAATAGTAACTTATTTAATTTTAACATACCAGTCGATCCTTGATTACAGTTGTTGAAACCGATCCACCACTGAAAATTGGAGTCCCTTTCTCTGTTGCAATGGCTCTGTTTTTCTTGTTAACTTCAGATTGACGGCGAAATTTATCCTCTTTTGCCCATTTCTCCACCATTTGGGCCCATATCACTTGCTTCACCCATGTAGGCTTCTTTGATTTTCCATTGCGAGCCTTCCCAAATACGTTCCTAAGGTGGTCCCCTCCCTTTGTTTTGAAAGCCTTGTACACAACTGCTTCTGAGAAAAGGTTTTCATCCCATCGTGTTCGCTTCTGGACATATGGAACAAAGAAGTGAAATTGTAAACAATTCACACTTAAGCACTGAATGTTAGCACAAGTAATGAAATTTTTTTTACCTTGAACATTCCCCACCATGACTCTATTGTTGTTTCAGGAACATCACCCCACCTTATGTAGGGTCCATCGAAATGTGAATGAATAACTTGGAGCATGACACCATACGCAGGATTTGTGGAATCAAAGCTTCACATAAAACCCAAAAACATAAAAAAAAAAGTTATCAATATAGTTGGCTTGAGAAAAATATACAGAGTTGGCTTGACCATGAAACTGGTAACAAGAATTAGCATGAAAAAATATACACAGTTGGCTTCATAATTGAACTCATACTTAACCATGGTTAACCATTAAACTTGTAACAAAAATTAGTATGCATAAACAGACAGAATTGGATTGAGAAATGAAATAATAATTCACCATGCTTAAAGCTTGAGAAATGCAATCATGCTTACCCATGAAACTCAGCAAAGACACAAACATATAATTAACAGAAGCACTCTAAGTTCCATGACCATAGATTAAATAATTTCATAATGCACCCTAAGTTCTCTAATGGAGCAAGAAATTTCAGTTCTTACTCCTTCAACACAGACAGAAGTTCAAACCAGGTATTCAAAGTTCCAGCAAGGCATACAAAACAGATGAAAGCAATTATAAATCCACTCTATGTTCTGTAATTTCAGAATGCAGAACATAGATCAAAGCAGGTATTTCAATAATTTCACAAACTACTTCTAACCAACAGATGACAGAAGTACATAATCTCTTTTACCAAGCAATTGCAGATGTTCAATTTATTTAAAACATGCATTCAATGTTCCATTACAACATGTATATTATACACATAATTGCATAATCTCTCTTAGCAACCAAACCAAATCTTAGCTAGCAAAACTAAATCAAGCATAATTAGGCAAAACAAAATATATAGGAAGTTGACTTACGATGCATTGACCAGTGAAAAGGAGACTGGTATGTTCCACCGTGGGGCTTCTTCCTCATTTTCTTGGGCTTCTTCCTCATTTTCTCTGGCGTCTTCCTCGTCTTCTTGTCCTTCGACAATCTATTGGGCATCCTTATTTTCTCTGGCGTGGTCTTCTGTCTCAGATGATGAGCCCCCTTCACAAACCGGCGATGGAGATGGAGAAGCCGGCAAACCACGAGAGGTTCCAGGAGCTTGAGAGGCAGAGGGCTGGGAGGTAGCAAGCGCTTGGGTGGATTCAGTACATTGGGAGGCGGAGGGTTGGGTGGTTTCAGTACAATGGGAGGCGGAGGGTTGAGTGTTTTCAGTCCCTTGGGAGGCAGAGGGTTGGGAGGCTCGGGAGGGGGGGTTGTGGGTTGTGGATGCTACGTTCGCCCGTTTGGAGGGCCTGCCAGAGGGACGGGATGTTGCAGAAGCTTGGTTGGGTTCAACATCTTGGGAGGAGGAGGTCGCTGCGCTTGCACGTTTGGAGCCCCTGGTAGGAGAGGTCACTCAAGTGGTAGCCCTTGACTTTACCCTGGCCGGGGATCTAGCCGATGAGGGCACCGGAGATGTAGCAGGTGAAATAACGGGTTGGGAGGCATTGGCGGGAGAGGGCACCGGAGTAGAGCCAGTGGCGGCGGCTACTGGTGGTCTTGTCCGTGCCGTGTCCGGATCTAGTGGTGGTCGGCTTGTGTCATGGCGAGAAGATCTCCTTAAGCCTCCCCTCATCTTCGCAATTTGTGAGATTGAGAGATTGAGAGAGGGTTTCTGGAGAGATGAGAGCTGGAGATTGAGAGATTGAGAGATTCAATTAGGGTTTCATGGACATAGAGCGAGAGAGGAGGCTAGAGATGAGAGAATCAGATATTGAGAGATTTAGAGAGTTAGGGTTTCTGAGGAGGCTAGAGAATGAGAGAGAATGAGAGAGTTAGGGTTTGGGAATATTCAAAACCTTTCATTTGTCGGGTAATTGAAAATTTTGGATTTCCCTCGCCCGCGTCCTGGAAATTGGGAGGGAGGGTTTCTGAATTAGGGTGTGGGCCGGGTTAAAAAAAGGCCCATCATATTTCGAGTAAAAAAAAGGCCCATCTCTAATCGGCTTGTGTCATGGCGAGGAGATTAGTTAGGGTTCCTCAAATCGCCGACGAAGGTAAGCACATTCGAATCTCCAGAGACAAAGGAGAATCGATGAGTTAGGGTTCCTCAAACCTTTCATCTCTGTTTCATTTGAATCGAGCTTGGGTAGTTGTCTCATCTCTAAATCCAATTCTTCAAACCTTTCATCTCTGTTTCCTTTCATCTCTGTATGCTGCTCTGGCGGTTGATTTTTGAGATTTGGCTATGGAAGTGTGGTTCCTTCCTTCTTCTGTTTCATTTGCATCTTTCTTTATGCAATTTATTGTGTTGCCCAACTCTGATTTATGGTGTAGATGCACTGCAATGCCAAATTTCGTGTCTAATATGTTAACGTGATTTATGAAATGGAAAATTTCGTCTCACTGTTGCATGTTTGTTGAACTGTTGTTGCACTGCTAAGTGGAATTCAGTTTTAGATTGACATAGGGTTTCGGTTTAAAGCTTGGATTAGAGTTTAATTTGTACATCGTGCTTGGTTTAGGTAATTTGCTCCTATTTTGCATTCGTGGTTATTTATTTTCAATTGAGTTGTAGAGTACAGCAAATTCTTGTTGTTGAATATATAATTATGTGATAATCGGACAGTCATTGGAAAATGCTTACCTGATTGATCAACTAATTGCTTTGTGTCTAAATTCCATTTGTGTGTGGGCTGTGTGATGATCTATTATTTGATTCAATGGGAGAAAGAATTGTGATGTTGTTTAATCTGTAGATGCTTCAACCTAAATGTGACTTTAGGGATAACTAGTTTAGGTGTGGTTTTGGTATAGGTTGGTGAATATTGTCAGCCTGTTTGATGCTTCAACCAAAGTGTTGTTAAATTTTTCTATGGAATTCAGTTTAGGAAGTGGTGTTAATATTCTGTCCATTAGCTGCTGTTAAAGGAATATATATAATGTATAGGTTGGTGAATATTGTCAGCCTGTTTCCTAGAGACACTAAGAATGTGAAAGCTTGGCATTTTGAAAAAGAAGATAGGCATACAAATGCATAATTGCAAATCTGCGTTGTTCGGCCTGTTAGCTCAATTTGGAAGAGCGCTGTGCATGCACAGTGATGTGGGTTCGATTCCCTCACAGGTCCATATACATGACAAAAAAAATATTGATGGTGCATACATAATGGAAAATCTGCGTTGTTAGGCCTGTTTGATGTCCATGTCTGTCTTCATAAGCAGTGTGTGTCTATTCGGAGTCTTCATCATCAACAGAAATCTCATCCTCATCGGAGGCATCTCCATCAGCAGGAACCTCGTCCTCATCGGAGATCGAGGCATCTCCATTAGCAGGAACCTCACCCTCATCAAAGGCATCTCCATCAGCAGGAACCTCATCCTCATAGGCATCTCCATCATAGTCATCACAGACATCATATGCACCGGAGGGATCTCGCAAGGAATTGGGTGAGTCTTCTAATTCGATGTCAATGGAGTATTGAGCGTGGTTCACTTCGTCTGACTGGTATGCAGTAGCTGCATCTGTTGGGGTCGTGGATACCCATCTCTCTTCTATCTTGTGTCGAGCCCTTGTCTTGTAGACATGATACCAATCCATTCGCTCACGTGGGGCTCCTGGATATTGAAGGTAGTAAACCTGCACAGCTTGTTGTGCGAGTACAAAAGGCTCGTACCGCTGATAAAAATTTTTCTGATTGACTTCAACAAATTGATAGACCGGATGAACTTGTGTTCCGCGTGCCGTTGGATCGAACCATTTGCACTTGAAAAGGACTACCTTAAGCGGGTAATCATTTGTACTTAGGTACTCCAGCCCGATGATTTCTTCAAGGAGACCAAAGAAATCTGACTCCGCATTCGCATAGTTTGAGCCTCGAACACATACCCCACTATTCATTGTCATCTTTCCAACACCTTGTTGTAGAGTCTCGAACTTGTAGCCGTTGATAACGTATCGACCCCAACTTTTTGCTTCCACATTTGGACCCCATGCCAAACTCCACAAGAGAGTATTTGGAACAATTCCATTGTTTCTATCCATGGCCTTCAAAACAAAATACAATTAATATGGCAAGAAACGATCGAGTTATATATAATATATGTTTATATGCAAAGTATATTTATCCTCACATATTGTTTAAACCAATCCGCAAATAGTTGTTCAATGGTGTCATCTCCGCATGCATCTCCCCCCATTGTAGCCACGAATAGCCTACATGTTTGAATTTCCATATATACGTATATAAGATGCATGATGACATATATAAAATCGAAAATATATAACTAATTGATAAGAAATGTTACTCACTCGAGGTATGGTTGTACTTCCGGACAATTGACCAACACGTACGTGTGTGCGGCCTTCCACTCATTATCTTCATTCAACCACCTTGTTCTCTCCTTGCCACGACCCGCACCAGGGTGATTGAAAATGGAGAAGGCATAATCCTCACCTTCGGAGACATCATTTCTCGCGACTCTCCTCAATTTCGAAGGAACATGCGAAGGAAAGTAGTGAACCGAGAAATATGCTATTTCCTCCCTTAAATATTCCATCACGATTGACACTTCAACATTACTCTTTTGGACGATCTTCCGTTTTAGATGATTTAAAAACCGCTCGAAAGGGTACATCCATCGATACTGCACTGGGCCGCCTATTTGTGCCTCATACGGTAAATGAACAATGAGGTGCTCCATGGAGTCAAAAAAGGATGGAGGAAAGATACGCTCTAACTTACATGCCAATATAGGAATCATGCGCTTCAATTGTTCCATCCCAGTAACGGACAAGCTCGATGAACAAATAGTCTGGAAGAAGATGCTCAACTCAATTAAAGGACCCCAAACGGTTGGTGGCAATAACTCTTTGAAAGCAATCGGCAAGAGTCTCTCCATAAACACGTGACAGTCATGGCCCTTCATCCCAGTGAGAGTGCAATCATCACTCATAACACATCTTCCCATATTAGAAGCATAGCCATCCGGAAACTTCACATATCTCAACCATTGACCCACCTTTTTCTTCGCCTCTCGTGATAAGGTATAAATTGCTTTAGGTTTTGCGCCTCTGTGGTCATCAGCTACCTCCAGCTCAGGTCGATGACAATACTGGCGAAGATCCTTCCGTGCATTCAAGTTGTCCTTCGTCTTACCAGGGATATCCATCACAGTGTTATAGACATTGTCAAACACATTTTTCTCAATGTGCATAACATCGAGATTATGACGGATGAGAAGGTCCTTCCAATATGGAAGTCTCCAGAAAATGCTCTGCTTAGTCCACTTATGCGAAATCCCATAGTCTGGTGACGTGTGAAAAGGATCATCAATGACCGTTGGCAACTGACATACCTGCTCCCACATCTGCTCCCCCGTTAGCATTGGCGGTGGCAACGCTGTCTCTGTATGCCCTCGATAGAAGTCCTTCTTATTTCTACGAAAGGGATGGTCAATGTCTAAAAATTTTCTATGGCAATCAAACCAGGTAGCCTTCCTTCCATTTTTCAGCCGAAAACAATCAGATCCTGATTCCATACAAATCAGACAAGCCATCAAACCAGCAGTGCTCCATCCCGACAAAATAGCATATGCAGGGAAATCACTTATTGTCCAAAGTAGAGCTGCACGCATAATGAAGTTCTCTCTCCTTGAGACATCATAAGTAGGTACACCGACCTCCCACAAGTGCATCAACTCATCAATGAGAGGTTGGAGGCAAACATCAATCAACTTCTTCGGGTTTTTCGGTCCTGGCACTATCAATGACATAAACATATGCTCCGTTTTCATGCACATATGAGGTGGAAGATTGTAAGGAGTAACAATAACCGGCCAAGAAGAATAAATCTGTCCACTTTTGTGGAAGGTAGCAAAGCCATCAGTGCATAAACCCAAACGAATATTACGAGCTTCTAAAGCAAAATCAGGATGTTTTGTGTCTAACCTTTTCCAAGCATCTCCATCTGACGGATGAGACATCATTCCCTCTTCTGTTACATGTTCTGCATGCCAAGTCATGTGGCTAGCTGTCACCTCAGAAGCATATAATCTCTGAAGTCTCGGAGTTAGAGGTAAGTAGAATAACACTTGGTGTGGAGTGCGTCTTCCGTTACTCGCAACTTTATATCTTGCATGCCCACAAAACCTACACGATTCTTCATTGGCATCATTCTTCCAATACAACATACAACCATTAGGGCACATGGCTATTCTTTCCACTGGCAGACCCAAACTTCGAACCACCTTCTCAGTTTCATAGTAACTAGTGGGAATCTTATGGTTAGAAGGCAACACTTCATCAAACAATTGCATGAATCCATTGAAGAGTGGTTGGGAGACATTATATTCACACTTCAAGCTCATAAGTCGACTCACAAAGGATAATTGCGTATGTGAAGTACAACCTTCAAACACCGGGGCATCGGCGGCTTTGAGCACTTCTGCAAATTGTGTTGCTAAGAGATCAGCCTCGTCTGTTATCATGTCTTCACCATGATTAGCTTCTTGGAATTCACCATCATTTCCGTCAACATTAAACCAACGAGGAGGCGGAACAAAGCTCGGACCTGCAATTTCGAAAACCCCATGATTTAAATTCTTGAATTGGATATTCAACATCATTTCCATCGAACATTAAAACAGATATATGATATATACAACAAAATTCGGACCTGCAATGTCAAACACCATCCTTTGTTCTCCCGTTAACTGATCATACATAGACAATTGCGGGTTTAAAGGCGCGATAGTTTCACCATGTGCTGTCCAGCGATGATAATCACTCATAAACCCACGATGATATAAATGACTCTTAACCTCATCTGCTCTGTACCATTTGCAATTAATGCATCGCCTACAGGGACATTTAATCTTGCCTTCATCGACATAAAGTGGATGCTCCAATGCAAACTTAATAAACTCATCCACCCCTTTGAAGTATTCATCGTTTAATCCTTCATACATCCACGCTCGATCATCCATATTGCACTTCCCCAATTCAATTTATGTACATATGTAAAATATATAAACTAAGTACTATAAATAAAATTATATTCAACTTTATACAAATTATTGTACATTATATATAATAATAAGTAGATCTATACACAACTACTTAGATCTATACAACTATATAAGCTAGTAATTATGTGGATCTATAGTAACAATTTTAAGTGTTAATTACATTACTCTTAAAAGTCTATATTATTTAAAAATCAAATATATATACACAAATTCCATAAACACAAACACTTTTACACTCTCCAAATTTTCAAATTATTTAGATCTATACAACTTATAAGTAATGATGTAGATCTATACAACTAATTAACCATTTAAGTGTTAAATTATATACTATTAAAAGTCTAATTAAAAATTTCAAAAATCAAAATACAACTAAGTAATGATGTAGATCTATACACTCTTCAAATTCCCATTTAAATACCTATGTATAATTAGTTAAATATATCTCACATAGCACACATAATATATAAATATCTATGTATATACATTCATAATATATTAAATATATAATATAATTTATATATATGTGACACGTATCTCTCTTTAAAAATGGCTCTTCAAACCCACCAATCCTCCATTGCACTGTGGAGAGAAGACGACAACTTGCTCTGTGCGAGCAGTGTGCTTTCACCCTCCAGTAAAAGTGACCGAATTGAAGTAGAAAGTACGATTTGCATTGAATGACCTTAACTGAAAATAGCCACGGATTTAGCCACGGTCGTATCCGTGGCTACTAAGAATGGGCTCCTTTATACGTCGAGGGCTATTACTTGGGGCTTCCATATTCCTTGGGCTTTGACTAATACTAATGGGCTTGACCCTTTTTGGGCTTTGACTCTCTAAAATTGGGCTTGACCATATCTTTTGGCCCTACCTTTTTTTTGTGAGATTTTGGGCTTACAAATTGATATTTAATTTGGGCTTGACCATATTCAGATTGAGTGAATATATATCTTTTGACCCTTTTTGTGAATTTCCTCAATTCGGATACACCAAAAAAGATAATGGGCGTCTTTGTTAGCGTCGAATACAGCCACGGATAATCCAACAGTGGCTAAATTCGTGGCTGTTCACCTCTAACTCTGGTCATATATTGCTAATTGCCTCACATTCTTAGCCATGAGTACATCAACGGATATGATTCGTGGCTAAATTCGTGGCTACATTGACGCGTCAGGTAAGACTCGCCAAAAATGGCATCGAATTCGGCCACGGAACATGTGACTGTGGCCAAAGCCGTGGCTACCAGCCATGACACCAGCCACGGCACTTATATTCGTGGCTAAAAACCACGACATTTTGGACATGAAATTATTCCTTCATCCCTAGCCACGGGGTTTGCCACGAATATTTTCATTCGACGCTATTATAGCTACGGCTTGTTAGGCTGTAGCTATAGTCGTGGCTATCAGCTACGGATTTAGCAACGACTATACGACGTGGCTAAAAACCCGTGGCTATTTCCTGTGTTTTTGGTAGTGCTTGGCCAAATTCCGACATCAAACCTTTAAACCTTAAAACCAATCTCTCAAAATCACATCATAGAAATAATTCCGGCATTTTAATTTCAAGACAAATCCATCTTCTCAAACCTTATTTATAAATCAACATCAACAATATTTAACAAATAAAACTTGAAAACATCCCATTTTTAAGAAACACCTTTTTAGATCTACATTAATAAAACACTTTAACTTTTCCTAAAACACATATAAGATCATATAGTAGCATATCCCAAATCATATTATTTCCAAATACTTTTATAATATATATAAATTCCAGAATATATCTTTCATGAAAAAAAATCAGTAATAATATAATCATAATAATCATAGCAATTTAACAAATCAAATACCAATCATAATACACATCTATATGATAACATTTCTCAATTAATATTACTTTTAAAACCTTTTAAAATATATATTAATAATTTCATAATATATTTATATATATTCCCAAAATAAGAATTAACAATAACATAACATATATATACATATACATATATAACATAACTCATAACATATAATAATTCGTAAAATAACATATTGAAATAACCCAAAAATACCCACCACCCCAACCAATTCCAGCCCAATCCGGACAGAAGAAATGAAGATCAACCCGGCCCAAACTGACAAGCCCAAACCCGCCCACAAAATCAGGCCCAAAGGCCAACCCAAAACTGAAATCAGAAATAAAAGAAAGAGGGGGCCCGCGCCTGAGGTGTCGGCTTATGTGGAGGTGGGGCCCGTAGGTTCTCCTTCCCCTTCCCCCCTTATCGACAGAAGAAGGGAGCAGCAGAGCGGCTGCGCTCGGATTACAGAGAAGGAAGGAGGGAGTGGGGCGGCGGCGGGTTGCTCCGACCACCTAGCCGACTACCCTACCCCGACTCACACACACACGGAGACGAAGAGGACAAGAAGAAGGAAGGAAGAGCTCACCGAGGTGTTCTCCAAGCCCGGAGTCGCTCGAACTCGCCTCGGTTTGCTTCACCGGAGATGGATTACCATCAGAGGTGGCCTAGGAAGGACGAAGGAGGGTTAAAGGAGGAAATTTTCCGACCTATTGAGTGAAAGGAAGGGAGAGGGGCTTACCGAAGCTCAAATCGGAAAAACAAGGGACGGAGGCGCTCAAGGGTGGCGTCGGCGCCAGTGCTGGGCTCTTGGGCAACTCCACTAGCTGCTGCTGTAGTTTCTGGCGGCTCCAGGAGGTGGTGGAGCTGCCTCTGTTGGTGTCTCAAGGTGGAAGAGCAAGGAAGGGAGAAGTGGGGGGCTCGGTTTTCCCTCGGTAAAACAGGGGAGGTGGGGGAGGAGGAGGGTGGTGACGGTGGCTGTTGCTCGACGGAGGAGGAAGAGATGCTGCTGGAGGTGTGCTCGTCGCTCAGAAGACAGCTGCAGAGGTGGGCTCGGCTGGTGACCAGGTGGTGGGATGGTGAGGTGGTGTTCAAATGCAAGAAGGGAGAGAGCTTGGGCTCTCTTAGGGGCTCACGGCAACCCAAAGGGAAGAGAGGAGGGATAAGGGTGAATGAGAGGATAAGGTGTGGAGTGAGGAGGATGAGTTTGTGTGATTGGATGAAGAAGATGTGAGGCAGGAGGGAGGTGTGGGTGTAAGCTGTGGATGAGGAAGAAAACAAAGGGAGGGAGGGGACCATAATACACAACAGAAAACCGAGAGAGAGAGAGAGGGAGAGAGAGAAAGAAATAAAAGAAAAGGGAATTGAAGATAATTGAAATTGGTCCCCCACAAAGAATTCAAATTAGCGGAATAGACTCAAAACCCGCTCGCCCGATCGAATCCCGACTAAATCGAATTTAAATAAAATTTCAATTACTAATTTTAAGTTAAACGGAATTAAATTAATTTTTATCAAAACTCGGAGCTCGAAGGCGGAATGAAAATCTGATAGAATCTAAATTCTTAAAACGATGCCGGAATGACTTTAAAATCAATTTCACGCTCGAGGACGGCTTTTCTCCTATTTTTACCGATTGAATACAATAATAATTTATTAAAATAATCATAATATATAAAATATACTCGGTCTTTACATGCAGATTGATTTGCAATATTCTTATCAATACGAAGGTTATGTTGTCAGTCCCAGACTCTAACTATGATGATGAGGTATATCCTTTTGGGATGTATTCAAGTTCAACAAGCATTTACCTTTGTTTTGTTGCTGAAGATGATAATCCTAACAAACTTGCTTTATTGCGGTGGATTTCGAGTATGCATATCAACCTAATCTTTTTTCGATCCTATAATGAGCAGCAACTGGATTTTCTTAAAGTTCCATGGACTCATGTGTTCCTCTGGATTAATGCTCGAGTATGCACCCTGGTTGTGCTATGCCAAGCGACATAGTATCGCTTGCTTGGACTTAAGGAGTTTTTTGCGAATTCCTTCTTTGGTAATCGAAGCATGGACAAGCTTGATAAAAATTAAATATCATAATCATTTAGGCATTCATACTGGTTATCTACCTTTTGCTCTGAAAAACTCACTATCAGCCCCGACTTCCATTCATGGCTTAATGGTTAGCCCTTTAGAGATACTCTCAAGATCTACTAACTCATCCCCTTGCCTGAGTAATGGAAATTATAAGCCTTATATCCAAGGTGCTAGCCATTCCCTCTTCTGGCAGTTGAGTAACTCACTGGAAATTTACATGTGGTTATGCCTGCTGTCATTCTTTTCCATTCAAATCTACCATATACATCTGCTTAGCAAGAATCACAAAAATATCAATTGGAATCCTTCGTCTGGGTTAAGGCATGTAACTTCTTTCCTTAACCCTTCTATGGTTATTAAATGAAAATGTCATTTTGGAATTGTCGTGGTATAGGGAAAAAAGCATTTTGGACAAATATCCATGCTTGGGATATCAACGAATCCATCCAAATTCTCGCTCTCGCCGAAACAAAAGCGGATAGAATTCAGAAGGAAGAAACATGGAAGAAATAAGGTTTTGACTGTGTTGTTTGGTCCCTAACGGTTGGCAAGGAAGAGGAATTAGGGTCCTATGGAAATCCTACCGGATGCCAACGGAACAAATTGTAGTTGTCACCCAACTTCCAAGAATCATTGCTTTGCACTATATCAATCCAAAGGATGACTTCTTGTGTAAAATTTGGTTTGTTTATCCTCTTCCGGACCCACGGTATAAGAAGGTTTTTTGGGAACATATTACTGAGTTAATTCTTTTTAGGCCTCTTCCTAGTGTTGTAATTGGAGATCTCAATTAAATTAGTTGTTTCAATGTCAAAGTGGGTGGTGCGCATACACTAACATCTTGATTTACTAGATTAGAAAGGTTCAAGAATCAATGCGCCTTAGTGGACATTCCAGCATTTGGGAATCTATTTACATGGAGAAAATGTGCATCTGGGCCTGATAACATCAAGGAGAAACTTGACCGGGTGCTTGTTCAACATCAAGTGATTCAGAAATTCCCTGAGCTTAGTACCTCCAATGGGGCTTTTTCATCATCCGATCATTGTCCTATTACGATTGAGTTATCAACGTCTTACTCTTCAAAAGCTCCACCCTTTAAATTTGAAAACTCATGGATGTATAGGAAAGAGTTCACTGATGTGGTTAAACAAGCCTGGCGGGCTGAATGTCCGAGTTCGGCTTTGTTCGAGTTAACTTATAAAACCAAAATCTTGAAAAAGTGAGCTAAGATTGGGAACAAGTCATCTTTTGGAAATATCTTTAGACAACTCGACAAAGTAGAAGCATAATTAGTAGCCCTACAATCCAAGCAAAATACCAATATCATACCCCCTGATCGGGAGGCCCAAAGAGAAAAGAATATGCTACATAAGAAGGGAGCTCTTCTTCTTTTCTAGAAAAGCTTTTGGACTCCCTCTTCCACCTTAGGTCATTTCAAACGGTATCATATAATCATGTGTTCCGTGAAGGCAATTTGGTGGCTAATAAATTTGCACATCTAAGCTACTAAGTCGTTGGGCAGAAGTCCTAAATAACCCAGGTCTTGTAGACCTCGTCTAATAGGATGCTCTCGGTTGACAAATGACTACTTCAATGGCTCTTAACTACCACCCGAAATTTTTCCTTATCACAAAAAGTACGAAATTGCTAAAAACATTTATAAAAAATAAAAATTTTATATAGTTTATATCATCCTAAAAAATGTGCCCTAATAGTAAATTACATGCAAACCCAACAGATTAGGGAATGTAGCGAAATGGGTTGGGAGAAAAGGGGATGGAGGGCTTGAATCAGTTTTCCGATTGCCTACGTATCATCTTGAGGAAGAAGAATCAAAACTCACGTAGTTCTTTTACCTTTATTATGAACCCTAATTACCTAAGAATCGGATTGGTCAACAGTAACTTCGAGTGGTAATGCTAGGGCGGGTCGACCCGATGGGTCTTACGATCGACCCGACGAGTTTCTTTTTTTTTTGTTTTGAATTTTGTTTAGAAACATTTGTAATTTCAAAATGCTATATTTTTATATATTTATACATTTTGTAACCTTATTATTTTGAATCTTGTTGAATTCAATTTTTTGGACAAAATATTACAAGCACATAAAACGCAATTTTATTATACAACGATTCTGATTTGAAACTTACACCAACTAAAAAACATAAAACCCATCTTACAAGTCAATTTTGGGTTAATTTGAACTTGACAAAAGACTAACTCAGTAAATAGGGTGTTATAATATGTAAGACCCGGAATCTTAAGATGTGCTAGCCCATGCCACCTAAGCCTCTCAAGTCCGTTGTCTCCACTTGCAACTTGAAAAGGAAGAGCTCTTGTGACATGATAGGACTTGAATAATTTATAAATCACCCCGAACATCTTTGCCTCCATTTGCCAACTTGCTCCTAATGAGTCTAGAGAAGACATCTAATAATCATTAGGAGCATATTGCACTTGTCTTCATTTGCCAACCACCACCAATGCCTCCACAACCTACACCAAACAAATCATATTTATATATTACAAATAAACTAATAGCATATGATATAGGGATGTTGAGCAATACCTTCGATGGATCAAATGTACCTTGAAATTGGATGTTCTTATCATATAACTTGAGTGGGTAATTTTTTCTTAATGGTGAACGCAGGGTAGGGTTGGAGAGAAACTCCATTGAATCAAGTGTTGCAACTGCAACAACATATTGGTGTAGATAAATGAGTTTGCAATTGGAGACAATGTACATATTTAGAGTCCTTTTATTTGCATGTTTTGACTTCATTTTCCATTCGATTCCTAATGTAAAGGTTGAAAATAATGTAAATTCGTGTAGAATGAGCTAACATGTAAGAAATAGAGTCTGCATAAGTTTTGGTCTAAAAATGTAGGAATTGGAGCAGAATCGGAGTCAAAACGAAGAAGCCAAGTGAAGCAGAAAAGAGGTCAATCTTGACCTGACTGATCGATATCGACTAAAGAACTCGACATGGACCCTGAGCATCGAGACAGACCACAAAGGACTATAGAAGATCACTGGACATCGAGTGAAGATGTCGACATCGACATGGCTCCAGAGATCGAGTGAAGTGAAGTTTGTCGAGTCAAAACAGAAACCTCGATATCGACTCACCTGGTCGATATTGAGTGGAAGCCAACACGCTTTGCACGCGCTTCGAGGACGCGAATTCGGAAGAATATCACATATGCCATGATTTTATCTTCTTTTTTAGATAGATTGTGTCTTAGGGTTATTGCCTTGTTACCCTAAGATATTTATTAGTTATTTAGATATTTTCTATAATAAAGATTTATCCTACTTGTTTGGGATAGAATTTTAGATAGAATTTTTAGTAGGATTAGAACTACTTTCCTTGGCTAGCAAGGATTAGTAGGTTATAAATAAATCCCTAGGGGCTGGTCTTTTATTCATTCAACAACACAAGATATAATACACAATAGAGTTAGAGTTTAGAGAAGCTTTAGGGTTTGGCGTTTGTGAAAGCCGGCGTTGGATTGTAAAGTTTCGAAGTTTCAATTAATGCAAGTTTTCTTCTTTCAATCAATGGTGTTTGTTGCGATGAAGTGCGAGTAGTTCCCAAAGCTTCTAGGGTCAGAGTGAGCCTGACGTTAGTCATGCGTGTTTGAGGTAAGTATTTGATGTTGATATCGTTGTGTTTATATCATCTTCTACGATTCTATGTTTAGTCCTTATCGCAAGAAAAGGGATTTATGTTAACAACTTGAGTCATAAACATAAAATTGGTAGAGACAATTAGGTTTATTTGCAGGAGTAATGCTAATCGTTGGTGTACGGAGAAATCTTATCCCTCGGGTGAGATAGCGCAAATGTCCGTCTTATTTGCCTTATTGCATGCATTGGTTAACATTGTGGTAAATCCTAACCTTAGGAGTTGCCCTTTTATTATATATTTTAATCATTAATTAAAAACGTGCCTTTTCTGTCAATCTTTTGTTTTCCATCCTATAAGTCTTCGGCCTTCTTTGCCGACAACTAACACTGTAGCAACCACTCGATTTCGACCCAACAGGTCGATATCGACCACTTTGCTCTACGTCGATGGTCTTCTGTGCCGACGTCCATCTTTTTGTGTCTGTCTAAGATCGATATCGAGTACTTCCCTCGAAATCGAGTCCCTTGTATCAACTGGCAGTTTTCTGAGCCAGGTCGACTTCGTTGCTGACATCGATATTGACACCCCTAGTCGATATCGACTTGTTGTTTTTGTCTCTACATGTTTTCTTTTGCAGTAGAAATCATCAGCCCCTGTCGACATCGAGTACCCTACTCTAGATCGAGGCTTCTCGTCTATCAAGACGTGAGCTTTCAACGGCTATCTAGGATCCCGCTGACACGCTTCCTCGTGGATCGATCCTGACTACCTTCTACTACAGCGGGAGGAAGTCTTGTAACTATTTGCGTGGACTAGGATTCGATTTGCATTTATATTTCATATTTGTTTAACTCGACTTCCTCCTCCTAACAAATTGGCGCCGTTGCCAGGGAAGCAATCAATCGCACCCTAGTAGTCTATCTCACGTCTTCATTTGAGTGGTGCTTTATAGTTGTATGCGACGCGCTGATCGCACGCCTGAATTCGAAGAAGTAGAAGACCCTGAACGCTATTTACATCTAAGGTCCCGAGTTCAAAGAATCATGGCAGACCAAGAGACCCAGGCTCAGCAGATTGAGCGTCTAAGGAAGCAAGTCGAGGATTTCACAACTAGAGAGGCGGCACTACGAGAGCGTGCTGACAGGGAGGAGGAAGCGAGAAGGCAAATTGAAGTCCAAATCAATGCCCTTACTCAGAATGCCAAGCAATATATGCACTTTGTGCTCTCAGTGCCTGAATCGGCCATTCTTATCCCTCCTTCTAATTTTGAGATTAAACCTAGCTTCTTAACTGAAATTAGGCGACGTCAATTTGAGAGAAAACCTAATGATTGTCCTCTAGAGCATATTACTTTATTCCTCGATTTTTGTAATACTATTGCTGATGGACAAAGCCTTGAATATTCGTTGGTCTCTCGCAGGGAAAGCACTAGCATGGTTGGAGAGCCTAGCCCCCAGATCGCTCTGCACGTGAGATGAAGTCAAGGATGCTTTTCTCAGCAAGTTCTTCCCACCATCCAAGACGACGGTTATAGGTCAAAAGATCATGGCTTTCAAACAAAGCCTCATGAAACCCTGGCGCAAGTGTGGGAGCGATTTAAGGAGTTGCTGAGGTCCTGCCCTACGCATGGGCAACCACCCTACGTCATCCAAGAGATCATCTACAATGACCTAGACGTAGCTACTAAGGAGATGATCAACACCTACACCTCCTATGGGTGTCTTGAGCTCCTACCACAACAAGCTTGGGATACCATATAGAGGCTAGTAGAGTTTGACAACACATATGGGACTCCTGTGGCCTCCGACTCAAGGCCTGCCCCATCTATGCCACTCTATGAGCCATCCAAGGAGATTGATCCCGACGTCAAAGCAAATTCATGCAAGATCAACTCAGGAGGCTTCAAAAGCAAGTCAAATTCCTCTCCGCCAACCATCCCTGCGCCGAATGCGTCTCCGAGAGGCACATCACCACTGCTTGCCCCCACACAGAGTAAGTTTATCTAGCGGAGACTCACCAGAAGGTGTGATACATGAGGAATCCCTCGCTAGGGGTACCAAAACTGGGGAAATCAACCACCCCAATATTACCCTAGGGATCCTCCGCCTTACCGAGCTCCATGCCACCCGGAAAGAGAGCCACGAAGGGATCATGTCCAACTCATCCTCGATGAGATGAGGCGGAACCATGCAGAGAACAAAGGAGCGCTCAACCATCTTACCACCCGCATGGGGGAGATGGATACTTGGAAGAAGAGCATTGAGACCCAACTGGGTCAACTAGCGGCCCAAATTCCAAAGCCGCCCAGCAAGCTCCCTACACAACCACAAGAAAACCCTAAGGGGCAAGCCGGGCACATTGCCGCCATTAATCCAAGGAGTGGACGTCAATTGCATGAGCCATAGAGCGAAGGAGCAGTCGCAGGAGACGCAATCGATGTCGACACCCCAGTCGATGTCGAGGGCCCTATCGACGTCGATCACCCTGTCGATGTCGAGCTCACTGCGAAGCCCACAACTAAGCCAGAGAGGCACTCGATATCGAGTGCACCAGTCGATATCGACCCCCAACTCGATGTCGACACTCTTGGAAATCGACCACAGCTTTAGACACCTCCACGATCGACCACCCATGTCGATATCGACCCTGATGTCGATGTCGACCTGTCCAGAAAGCAGAAATCGACCACCTTGCCTCCAAAGCCATCTAAAGAACTCCCTTATCCTTCCAAGGCGTTGCAAGATCCGGTGGACACCAAGTTTAGGCTTTTCGTGAAGATCCTACAAGGTCTCAACCTCACCATCCCACTCACGAAAGCGCTAAACGAGATGTCAGCCTACATGAGGTTCCTGAAGGACATCTTATCCAAGAAGAGGTCCATCCTAGAGATCACCGGCAAATGCAATTCCATAGAATTCCCTGAGAAGCGTAATGATCCAGGCAAGTTTGCGGTAACGGTAGGGGTGGGTAAGCATCAATTCAAAGCCCTGTGTGACCTTGGGGCTAGTGTTAGTTTGATTCCCCTATCGATATGGCGGCAAGTGGGCGTAGGAGCATTGCAGCCCGTCGACATGAAGCTATACATGGCGGACAACTTCTTCGTGAGACCAACTGGGGTTGTGGATGATGTCCCTGTCAAGGTGAGAAAGTTCTTCATACCCACGGACCTCATTGTGTTGGACATGCCAGAAGATCTCATTGTGCCTATCATCCTTGGTAGGCCATTCTTTGCAACAACGGATGCCAACATCTTTGTGAGAAATGACACCCTTACATTCATAATCGGCAATGAGGTCGTCCAATTTCACTTCAACCCTACAATGAGCGAAACAAAGTGGCTAGAAGAAGTTTCCTCTCACCAGAAAAGGAGAAGCTTCGCAAATTTTTTTTGGATAGGACGGAAGCTGCAAAGTGAGTCGAAATCGACTGGACCCAGTCGAAATCGACCAGACCACTCGATATCGACCCCCTTGACTCGATGTCGAGTGACTTTGATGATCCACTGAGTTGCCAGAAGCTTAAGTATGGGGTCCTTGATGTCAACGTTGACCACACCTATTCGACATCGACCTCTGCACTCGAAATCGACACCCATATGCCGAGATCGACTGACCCTAAGCCCAAAGATCATTGTTTCAGGCCCGAACAGGTAAGCTCAGGTATGATCCCTAACCCTCCTCTGTCCGTTACTAATAATTCAACTAATGGGAGGGTGAAAGTTCTATGGTTTGCCTATATTTCAAAAGTTGGGTCAAGGAAAAGAAGGAAAGCGCTTAACAAATAACCTAACGAAGAAGAAGAGTTGGTTTCCAAGCTTGGATACTATCAAAAGGACCTAGATGATCCAAGAGAAGAAACAAGCTTGAAGGGTCCCTACCTTAACGGCTTATGAAGCATTGACGAAGAAGTCGGCCTAGAGACTAAAAAATCTAGCGCGTGTGCATAAAACTTTAAATTTTTCCGCATAGATGGTTTTTAGGATTTCAAATTTTGGATTTGGATTTTGAAACTGTGATATATCATGGCTTTATTTATTATTCTAACAAGAATTTCACGTTACAAAGCAAAAGGAACGACGAAGAAGAAAAGAAGTTTTTGTAGAGGTACTCGAAATCGACTAGGCCGGTTGAAATCGACTGCCTAGGGTCAAGACATCTCCTGGAGTCGACATCGATGACTCAGGGAGCAAACACTGCACTTGCTATCGAGTAGGCCCCTCGATATCGACCACACCCAGTGACCCTCGACTTCAACTTCTTCCTCGACATAGACAGATGTAGTCGACATCGACCTACTGACTCGACATCGACTACTGGCATCGACCTAACCTGAAATTGACCTAAATCCGTAGGTTTCTCTTTGAGTTTCTCTCTTCACCCTTGTTTTTCTTTTAATACAGTGAGGACACTGTATATTTTAAGTATGGGGTGGGGGATAAAACATGTCATATGGTCACATCTTGGCTTTCTTCGCATTGCATCAATTTTTAAGTTTATGGCCTTAGTTTCTTACTTTCATAAAAATGCAAAAATAAAAAAAAATTAGAAAATATCAAAAAGAGCAAAAAAAAATGCATATTTAACTTTTAAGTTTGTTTTTTTAAACCCTACTTAGATGTCCTATGATGAGAACTCAACAGATGACTTGATCATGTAAATCCTATGGCATATTTAGATGGTTTAGCCTAAGTCCTTAAAATGGTTTTTATGTAGAATGTGAACTTGTGATGAAATTGAGCACATATGATTCTATGTTAAAAAGCAAATCCAACAAAAAATTGTCCTAGTGAGAATTTTAGCCTATAGGGAGAACATTAAAAATCCCTCTGCTTTCTTGAGTGTATTTACTCTTCCTATGCATTTCTAAATGTTGTGATAGTTATTCAAAGCCAATACATATATATGTTTATGTTTATAAGAATTAAATGATGGAGGCATCTTTTAAGCCATTTTTATCCTCTCTTTACCTACCGTGCATTATCTCTGCTTGAAGCCAGAATATTAGCCTGACCCTTATATTATAAACTCCACAAAATTATCCCTATCCGAATTGAGCCTGATCCCCATTTGGGAATTGAGACTTACATTGGTTAGAATAATGCATTGTGGAAAGAAAGTGCATATTGTTTAGTTTTGAGCAAGGGAAATTTATGGGTTGGTATATATTTGCATCTTGTCACATATTGTAAAAGGATTTTTGGCTTACCATATAAATGCACATTTTTATTTTTATGTATTTTCGTTTTAAAAAAAAATCGACAAAAAAAGAGTTATATTATACTTAGTGCATGAGCCAATTACTCCTTAGTTCTTTTATTTATTACAAGATTTATATTTTTGAGAACATATTAGGGTTTGAAAAAAGCTTGAAGTTCTTCATGGAAAGTAAGTTTGGTTGTGCATTATTTTGGGAGATATGGTTTAGATGAGTTGTGTTAAAGTTTAGGATTCTTGATTCCCAAAGTTTATAAGCACCACATAGCCAAATAATTCCATACCCTTTATATCTTACCAAGCCTTATTACAACCCCGCCAAATGGAGTCTTCTTTGAAGTCTTCCATTGAGCGAAAGTCATCCTGATGGTTCTTGTTGCATTTACATAATTGGTTGCGAAGTGGATTATTATAAATTGCAATGTTAATGAGATTGTATATGGAATTGAGTTGAGAGTTGATCTTCATAGCCTAAACACATGAGAGTGGAGTGAAACACATTATCCCGGTGAGGTTGGATTAAAATTGGATATGCCTATGGATCGCTCATATATGTGTGATGACGTTAAATTCACTTGTTTTGCTTTGCTACCACTCATGATGTTGCTTTTGACAAGGGCGAAGACTTGAACGGTGAGTTGTAAGTCTTGGTTACTGCTTGGTTATTTCTTGAGAACAAGCAAGTCTAAGTATAGGGTGTTTTGATGTACATATTTAGAGTCCTTTTATTTGCATGTTTTGACTTCATGTTTCATTTGATTCCTAAAGTAAAGGTTGAAAATAATGTAAATTTGTGTAGAACGAGCTAACGTGCAAGAAATAAAGTCTGCACAAGTTTTGGTCTAAATATTTAGGAATTGAAGCAGAATCGGAGTTAAAACGAAGAAGCCAAGTGAAGTAGAAAAGAGGTCGATCTCGACCTGACTGGTCGATATCGACTGAAGAACTCGACGTGGACCCTGAGCGTCGAGACAGACCACAAAGGACCATAAAGACCACTCGACATCGAGTGAAGATGTCGACATCGACATGGCTCTAGAGATCGAGTGAAGTGAAGTTTGTCGAGCCAAAACAGAGACCTCGATATCGAATCACCTAATCGATATCGAGTGGAAGCCGACACGGTTTGCACGCGCTTCGAGGACGCGGATTTGGAAGTCTGTCATATAAGCCACGGTTTTATCTTCTTTTTTAGATAGAATGTGTCTTAGGGTTATTGCCTTGTTACCCTAAGATATTTTTTAGTTATTTCGATATTTGCTATAATAAAGATTTATCCTACTTGTTTGGGATAGAATTTTAGATAGAAGTTTTAGTAGGATTAGAACTACTTTCCTTAGCTAGCAAGGATTAGTAGGTTATAAATTAAAAACGTGCCTTTTCTGTCCATCTTTCGCTTTCCATCCTATAAGTCTTCGACCTTCTTTGCCGACAACTAACACTGTAGGAACCACTCGATTTTGACCCAAGAGGTCGATATCGACCACTTCGCTCTACGTCGATGGTCTTCTGTGTTAACGTCCATCTTCCTGCGTCTGTCTGAGATCGATATTGAGTACTTCACTTGAAATCGAGGCTCGTGTGTCGACTGGCAGTTTTCTGAGCCAGGTCGACTTTGTTGTTGACATCGATATCGATACCCCTAGTCAATATCGACTTCTTGTTTTTGTCCTTGCAGGTTTTCTGTTGAAGTAAAAATCGACAGCCCCTGTCGACATCGAGTACCCTACTCGAGATCGAGGCTTCTAGTCTATCAAGAAGTGAGCTTTCAAAGGCTATCTAGGATCCCGCTGACATGCTTCCTCGTGGATCGATCCTGACTACATTCTACTACAGCGGGAGGAAGTCTTGTAATTATTTGCGTGGACTAGGATTCCATTTGCATTTACATTTCATATTTGTTTAACTCGACCTCCTCCTCCTAATAGAGACAAACTCCATTCAACTCGGATAGATAAGCAAGTTTATGGTTGGAGACAAACTCCATTGCATCAAGTGCAACAACGATTGGTGTAGAAAACATGAATCAACGGAAAAATAAAAGCTTATATTAACTTCAAGCAGTTTTCAACAAACCCACCCACCATATATGCATACTCGTTATATATTTTAATTAAAAAGAAATTACTGAACTATCCTTAATTACTTTGTGAAAATGGGCTTTAAATACATGTCTAAGTCATCTTTACAAATATCTGTAAAAAGACTCATTAGTCTAGAGAAGAGTCTAGGTTGCACTTGTCTCAATTTGCAAACCTCCACCAATGGCTCCACAATCTAAACTGAACAAATCATATTTGTAAATTACAATTAAAATATTGGCACATGATATAGGAATGTTGAGCAATACCTTCAATGGATAAAATATACCCCGAAATTGGATGTTCTTATCATTAAACTTGTGTGAGTAATTTTTTCTTAGTGTTCATGGTGAGTTTGAATTGGTGTAGATACAAGAGTTCGTAGTTAGAAACAAACTCCATTCAACTCAAAAAGATAAACGAGTTTACGGTTAGAGACAAACTCCATTGCATCAAGTGCAACAACGAATTGGTGTGGAAAACATGAATCAACTGAAAAATAAATGCTTATGTTAACTTCAAACAATTTTCAACAAACCCACCCACCATATATGCATACTCATTACATATTTTAATTAAGAAACAATGACTAAACTATCCTTAATTATTCTATGAAAATGGCATTTGAATACACATCTAAGTCGTCTTTATAAATATCGGTACAAAGGCTCTTTATTCTAGATAAGGCATGATATGACTTGAATCACTTATAAATCACTTCGAACATACTTGTCTCCATTTGTCAACCTGCTCGTAATGAGTCTAGAGAAGACTCATTTGGAGCAGGTTGCACTTGTCTCCATTTGCCAACCTCCACCAATGGCCCCACAATCTACAATGAACAAATCATAGTTATAAATTACAATTAAACTATTGCCATATGATATAGGGATGTTGAGCAATACCTTCGATAGATCAAATGTAACCCAAAATCAGATGTTCTTGTCATTCAACTTGGGTGAGTAAATTTTTCTTAATAATGAGCACAAGGTGCAGTTGAACACACAAGTGTAGCAAGTGCAATAACAGATTCGTGTAGATAAGCGACTTTCTAGTTGGAAACAAACTCCATTCAACTAGGAAAGATAAACAAGTTTAATATTGAAGACAAACTCCATTGCATCATTTGCAGCAACAGATTGGTGTAGAAAACACGAATCAACGGAAAAATAAAACCTTATATTAACTTCAAGCAATTTTCAACAAACCCACCCATTATATATGCATACTTGTTATATACTTTAATTAAGAAATAATGACTAAAGGATTCTTAATTACTCTATGAAAATGGCCTTTGAATACACATCTAAGTCGTCTTTATAAATATCCGTACAAAGGCTCATTAGTCTAGATAAGGCATGATATGATTTGAATTACTTATAAATCACTTCCAACATACTAGTCTCCATTTGTCAACTTGCTCATAATGAGTCTAGAGAAGACTCATTTGGAGTAGGTTGCACTTGTCTCCAATTGCCAACCTCCACCAATGGCTCCACATTCTACACTGAACAAATCATAGTTATAAATTACAATTAAACTATTGGCACATGATGTAGGGATGTTGAGCAATACCTTCGACAGATCGAATGTAAACCCAAATCGGATGTTCTTATCATTTGACTTGGGTGAGTAATTCTTTCTTAGTGATGAGCACAAGGTGCAGTTGAACACACACTCCATTGCATCAAGTGTAGCAAGTGTAATAACATATTGGTGTAGATAAGCGACTTTGTAGTTGGAAACAAACTCCATCAATGGCTCCAAAATCGAAACTGATCCAATCATAGTTATAAATTACAATTAAACTATTGGCACCTGATATAGGGATGCTGAGCAATACCTTCGATGGATCGAATGTAACCCAAAATTAGATGTTATTATCATTCAACTTGGGTGAGTAATTTTTTCTTAGTGATGAGCATAGGGTGTAGTTTAACACACACTCTATTGCATCAAGTGTAACAAGTACAATAACAATTTGGTGTCGATAAGCGAGTTTGTAGTTGGAAACAAACTCCATTCAACTAGGAAAGATAAACAAGTTTACGATTGAAGATAAACTCCATTGCATCATTTGCAACAACGGATTTGGGTAGAAAACATGAAACAACGGAAAAATAAAACATTATATTAACTTCAAGCAATTTTCAACAAACCCACCCATTATGTATACATACTTGTTATATACTTTAATTAAGAAAAATGACTAAAGTATTCTTAATTACTCTATGAAAATGGCCTTTGACGACACATCTAAGTCGTCTTTATAAATATTCGTATAAACGATCTTTTAGTCTAGAGAAGGCATGGTATGACTTGAATTACTTATATATCAATCCGAATATTCTTGTCTCCATTTGCCAACCTGCTCCTAATTAGTCTAAAAAATACTCATTAAGAGTAGGTTGCTCTTGTCTCTATTTGCCAACCCACACTAATGGCTCCACAACATACACTGAACAAATCATTGTTGTAAATTCCAATTAAACTATTGGCACAAGATATAGGGATTTTAAGCAATACCTTCGATGGATCGAATTTACCCCGAAATTGGATTTTCATATCATTGAACTTGGGTGAGTAATTTTTTCTTAGTGGTGAGCAGATGGTTTGGTTAAAGACAAATCACATTGCATCAAGTGTAGCAAGTGCAACAACGGATTGGTGTAGTTAAATGAGTTTGCTGTTGGAGAGGAACTCCATTGCATCGAGTGTAGCAATGGATTGGTGTAGAAAACATGAATCAACTGAAAAATTAAATCTTATATTAACTTCAAACAATTATCAACAAACCCATCCACCATATATGCATACTCATATATTTTAATTAAGAAACTATGACTAAAGTATCCTTAATTACTCTATGAAAATGGCATTTGAATACACATCTAAGTAGTCTTTATAAATATTCGTACAAAGGATCTTTAGTCTAGATAAGGCATGATATGACTTGAATCACTTATAAATCACTTCAAACATACTTGTCTCCATTTGTTAACCTGCTCGTAATGAGTCTAGAGAAGACTCATTTGGAGCAGGTTGCACTTTTCCATTTGCCAATCTCTACCAATGGCTCCACAATCTACACTGAACAAATCATATTACAAATTACAATTAAACTATTGACATATGATATAGGTGTTGAGCAATATCTTCGATGGATTAAATGTACCCCAAAATTGAATGTCCTTATCATTCAACTTAGGTGAATAATTTTTTCTTAGTGATTAGTACAGGGTGCAATTGAACACACACTCCATTGCATCAAGTGTAGCTAGTGCAATAACAGATTGAAGTAGATAAGCGAGTTTGTAGTTGGAAACAAACTCCATTCAACACGGAAAGATTAACGAGTTTACTGTTGGAGACAAAATCCATTGCATCAAGTGCAACAACGGATTGGTGTAGAAAATATGAATCAGCTGAAAAACAAAAGCTTATATTAACTTCAAGCAATTTTCAACAAACCCACCCATTATATATGCATAATCATCATATATTTTAATTAAGAAAAAATTGACAAAAGTATTCTTATATAATTACTCTATGAAAATTGCCTTTCAATACACATCTAAGTCGTCTTTATAAATATTTGTACAAAAACTCTTTAGTCTATAGAAGTTATGATATGACTTGAATTGCTTATAAATCACTCGGAATATCCTTGTCTCCATTTGCCAACCTACTTCTAATGAGTCTAGAGAAGGTTCATTAAGAGTAGGTTGCACTTGTCTACATTTGTCAACCACCACCAATAGCTCTACAACCTACACTGAACAAATTATAGTTGTAAATTCCAATTAAACTATTGGCACATATTATAGGGATTTTGAACAATACCTTCGATGGATCGAATGTACCCTAAAATTGGATTTTCTTATCATTAAACTTGGGTGAGTAATTTTCTCTTAGTGGTGAGCACATGGTGCGGTTAAAGACAAACTCCATTGCATCAAGTGTAGCAAGTGCAACAATGGATGGGTGTAGATAAACGAGTTTACGGTTGGAGAGAAACTCCATTGCATCAAGTGTAGCAATGGATTAGTATAGAAAACATAAATCAACTGAAAAATTAAATCTTATATTAACTTCAAACCATTTTCAATAAACCCACCCATCATATATGTAAAGATGTGTAGGGGATACAAATGAGATCAAAGGACCAATAAGGTAGGAGATACGGTGTACATCTCCAAGGCTAAAAAGCAATGGTTCCATAGTAAGTTCAGGGAAAAAAAGGTAGGGTCGTTTGAAGTTCAAAATATCCGGCTCGGTGCAATGGAGTTGAAGGACAAGGATGAAGTCCTATTTAAGGCCGAGCTAGAAAGCCCAGAGGAAGAAGCCTGAGCCACATGGGCCTTACGCATTCCCACGTGAGCTTAAAGAAGAAGTCGGCCTAGCGACTTGACAAGAGGAAAACCTGTCGTTGTTCCTGCCAAAGAAATACTCAAACCTATAACTAGTATATTTGGTAAGAAAGAGGTCGATCCACAGGGAAATCTAGTAAGTTCTAGTGCTAATCTAATCGCAAGTAACCAAGAAGAGAGTTTTTGTGGGAAAAAGATCCGCCTTTTGTCAAAGCGGAAACAAGTAAACAAGACTATGAAGGTTGTAGAATGCAATAGAGAGAAATAGGTTCACCTACAATTTGTCACTTTAATTGATGAATTTGATCCTTGTTTCAGCCTCTAGTTCTTTTCTTTTCCTATCAATGTCCTTGTCCAGATCTTAGGTAAATTACTAGTCCTACGAGTCCTAGTAATCCTTATCTCTAAATAACCCTAACACGGTTAAGATTTAACCTAGAGATAGCATTAAGACTATGAATTAACCAAGGTATATGCAATATCAAGCTACGAGTCGATATTTAACATATATTCAACTTCCTACACATCCAATTAGTCCTACGAGTCCTAAAGGGATATGATTGCTACTTGGGTTAAGGTTCGCTACGAGGAACCTACAAAACCCTAGCAATTGAATGAATCTACTCTAACTAGTTGATCAGGCCAGAGAGAATAAAACACATTCAAGGAATCAAGCGCAAAGAAGTCAAAACATTCAAATAGGAATAAGAACTAGATTAAGAAACTCACAATTCAACAATCAAGATCCAAACTGTAGGCGAAACCTTCGAGAGTTTAGTTGCTCATGCTCAACGTGCTCTCAATAATTCTCAAAAGTGCATAAGGTTATAAGTTAGATGCCTGAGAAAATAACCCTAATAGTCCTTAAATAAACCTAAGAAAGTCGGCCAAAACAATTCTAAAGAAACCCTAATTAATGAATCGGCGGTTCTGCTAAGGCCGCGGGGCGGCTACCTCAGGCGACGGGGCGGCCAGGCGATCAGCGAAATCCTTCGGCAAGTCTTCGGGCCGCGGGGCGGCTAGCTCGGCCGCGGGGCGGCCATTCTGTTCACAGCGATTTTTCCTCTTCGAATTTGGTCTCGATGTCAACATGAAAGTTGTTGATCTCGGAAAGAGATTTCCAACGCATGCTTATAATAGGCATTCCGACCACCGAGGCCTCCAGAAAGTGCAAAACAAGTTCAGCTTGTCTGACGACAACTTCTACTGACTTGTTTATCACTTAGGCTCTCGAAATTCGACTCCACTCCCGCGCTCTTCACTTTTCTTCATCAACTTGAATCCTCCTTCATCCAAGAGCTCCTCATTCCTCGTCGGATCCACATCTACTTGAAATTAAACATAAAATTGCATAGATTCCGACTCTTCCAATACCACTGGTAAACATGTAATTGTAACTAAAATATGCACTATTTACAACCAAACTATGCTAAATGAATCCTAATATACATATCTAATCATGCTCTATCAAATTCCCCCACACTTGAACCTTTGCTTGTCCTCAAGCAATGGAAAAATCAACTCTGCAGCCCCACATAATAGATATTCATGTATCAACCCCAATATTCTTTAATTGCATGAAAACTAGCAAACACAATAGATTAACAACATCATAGCACATAATTGCAATAATCAATGAAATCAGGCAACCATATCCATTCTAGACCTCACAAGGAATATGTGTTTCACTCTCGCTTAAGTGTTTAGGGTTAAATGTTTACGCTTAAAACTCAATCTTTAAAAACTTAGCTACAATAGTCTTGCACCAGTGTTCTAGCTCTCCACCGCTGGTGACTCTACACACAACAAAAATCATGAGGTCTTTCAATTGGGTTGTAATGGGGCCAAGGTAGAAAACATAAGGTATGGAACAATTTAGGCCATGTGGTGCTCATAATCCGGGAACTAAGGATGCAACCAAATTACAATACCACTCACAAGATCATACCATAAATCTACAATGTATACAACTCCAATCTCAAGTATCAAACTTCACAAACCATACTCAACTCATTCTCTTATTCTCTTTTTTTTTTCTTTTGCATTTTTTTCTTTTTTTTTCTTTTTTCATATGCTCTTCTTCATGCCATATCAAATGATTTTCCTTGACTTTTACCCCTAAGTGAATTTTATCCTCCTTAGGTCCCAAGTAATGTGTAAACTACTAGCAAGAATCAAAACATCTTATAAGAGTACTCCAAACATACAATCCATCACTAAAACCATCATCCACAATATCAATATTCACCAACTATTCCTAATTCCCGGATGGGTCAGGCTATAATTGGCTATGGAAAAATCTTGTGGAGCTCAAGAGAATAGGCAATTAGGCTTAATATTGGCTTCAATCAGAGGATAATATGCAAGGTGGGAATAGAGTCAAATAGGGCTAATAAAGGTGCCTCAATCATCTTTAAGTCATGTGCAGAAATCATAATATGCAGCCTTGAATAAGATATCTAAATGCAAGCCAAAGAGGAAGCAATTAAAGAGAGTACACTCAACAAGCAAGAGGACATAATATACTTTGTCCAAACATAGGCCAAAATAAACTCACCAGGACATGTCTAGAACTTCAAGATCACCCAAAATCAAATATCTTATGTGCTCAATCATTAACCAACTATGCTCACCAAATAGTGTGGAAATCAGATATCAAAGGTTTTCAACAATCCAAGCACATCATGGGGCATAAGTCTCAATAAATAAATTAGAGGACAAGTGACATCCATATGGGAAAATAAGACCTAATCCTAGCTAATGCATAAATATAATTACATAAATATAAATATTTTTTAAAAAAAAAATTTTGTTTTTTTAATAACATGTTGATATGCATGCACTCTAAACTAAAAAGAACTATGCAAGTGCAACTAAAAATAAACATGCAATCCTAATCCTATTATGCCATGCAATTCTCCCCCCACACTTAAATCAGACATTGTCCTCAATGACATAAAAGACAACAAAAGATAAAAATATGAAGGAAAAAAAAAAGAAAAAAAAAACTAACATGTTATTGCGGTGGTGGTGGGTAAGGTGAGAATTGAAGGGGAAACTTGTCAGTCCCGTCAGAGGCCGCGGGGCGGCCATGCTAGGCCGCGGGGCGGCTGAGCACATGACCTAGCCACGGGGCGGCATTCCAAGTCGCAGGGCGGCCTGTGAAATTTAGCTCCTTCAACACTTTCTCTTCAACGCCTTTTCTCCCTGCGGTGTTAGCTCCCCACAACCAAACAAAACCAAAAACTAATCTAATAAAACAAAAGACATAGAGGAAAACAAAAAACCATACCTTGGGTTGCCTCCCAAGCAGCGCCTTTGTTTATTGTCGTTGGCTCGACAATTTATTCATCCACTCATTCAAGACTTAAGCGGACATTGTCAGCGCCCTCAAGAGCAAATCAAATTGTCGTGCCCAACCGATATTCGAATGCACACTAAAGATGAAATAATTGGTAATTAAAAATATAGCAATGAGAACTGTTACCAGCTTACTATTCATTCGAGCTTGATTATCCCTCAAGGGTATGTAGGACCACCAACACAGTTCCGCTGGTAGTTTGTTGAAGTAGTGGCTCCATGGATCGACATATTCACCAAAATCTCCCAATTTGCAAAAAGTACTAGTTTCTTGTTCGGGAACCACATAAATCGGTTCCGGACTTGGCTCCTTGATAGGCGAGTTGGGGATGATATCTACGAATGGAGGGAGCATCGAAACATATTCAATCTCTAGGGACATCTCCTGAGATTTCACGTCGATAACCACTAGATGCTCTTCTCCATTATTGGAGAATTCATCGTTGCTTGCATCTTGGCTTTCATCAATTTGAGGAGTAGAACATCGCTCAACTACCAACTCCTTCAATGTTTGAGTGAGTTGGATAATTGCTTCCTCATTTCGATTATTCATCTCACGTAATTGCCCCATTTGCTCCATCAAGACACTGATTGAATCCTCCATGGACGGGTCGGAGTACTCCATTGGTTGAAACATCGAAGTGTAGGATTCTTCATCCGCCGATTGGTCACCCATGTAGCAGAAAAGATCCCATAGTCCCGACACGCCTAAACCAGCAAAGCTTCCGTTGTTTATGGACTTGGCAAGTTCTCGTGTCTCAGGAGTCATGCCCTCAATAACGCAAAGCACCATATCTCGCAAACTATCTTGGAAACCCCGTGAATAACGGATGTCCACTAAATTTTGCAATCTCGTGAGGTAATGGTGAAAATACTCTCCCTGAAACTGCCATAACTTCAACATCTTGAAATATTAGCAATTAGGTGTCGCGAACCATAAGATAGGTCCACGACGGGGTTAGATGTAAATATATACAAAGGTTAGCAATAAAAAAACACAAGAAATTTCAAGAATTCCCCGGCAACGGCGCCAAATTTGACAAGAGGAAAACCTGTCGTTGTTCCTGCCAAAGAAATACTCAAACCTACAACTAGTATAGTTGGTAAGAAAGAGGTCGATCCACAGGGAAATCTAGTAAGTTCTAGTGCTAATCTAATCGCAAGTAACCAAGAAGAGAGTTTTTGTGGGAAAAAGATCCGCCTTTTGTCAAAGCGGAAACAAGTAAACAAGACTATGAAGGTTGTAGAATGCAATAGAGAGAAATAGGTTCACCTACAATTTGTCACTTTAATTGATGAATTTGATCCTTGTTTCAGCCTCTAGTTCTTTTCTTTTCCTATCAATGTCCTTGTCCAGATCTTAGGTAAATTACTAGTCCTACGAGTCCTAGTAATCCTTATCTCTAAATAACCCTAACACGGTTAAGATTTAACCTAGAGATAGCATTAAGACTATGAATTAACCAAGGTATATGCAATATCAAGCTACGAGTCGATATTTAACATATATTCAACTTCTTACACATCCAATTAGTCCTACGAGTCCTAAAGGGATATGATTGCAACTTGGGTTAAGGTTCGCTACGAGGAACCTACAAAACCCTACCAATTGAATGAATCTACTCTAACTAGTTGATCAGGCCAGAGAGAATAAAACACATTCAAGGAATCAAGCGCAAAGAAGTCAAAACATTCAAATAGGAATAAGAACTAGATTAAGAAACTCACAATTCAACAATCAAGATCCAAACTGTAGGCGAAACCTTCGAGAGTTTAGTTGCTCATGCTCAACGTGCTCTCAATAATTCTCAAAAGTGCATAAGGTTATAAGTTAGATGCCTGAGAAAATAACCCTAATAGTCCTTAAATAAAACTAAGAAAGTCGGCCAAAACAATTATAAAGAAACCCTAATTAATGAATCGGCGGTTCTGCTGAGGCCACGGGGCGGCTACCTCAGGCGACGGGGCGGCCAGGCGATCAGCGAAATCCTTCGGCAAGTCTTCGGGCCGCGGGGCGGCTAGCTCGGCCGCGGGGCGGCCATTCTGTTCACAGCGATTTTTCCTCTTTGAATTTGGTCTCGATGTCAACATGAAAGTTGTAGATCTCGGAAAGAGCTTTCCAACGCATGCTTATAATAGGCATTCCGACCACCGAGGCCTCTAGAAAGTGCAAAACAAGTTCAGCTTGTCTGACGACAACTTCTACTGACTTGTTTATCACTTAGGCTCTCGAAATTCGACTCCACTCCCGCGCTCTTCACTTTTCTTCATCAACTTGAATCCTCCTTCATCCAAGAGCTCCTCATTCCTCGTCGGATCCACATCTACCTGAAATTAAACATAAAATTGCATAGATTCCGACTCTTCCAATACCACTGGTAAACATGTAATTGTAACTAAAATATGCACTATTTACAACCAAACTATGCTAAATGAATCCTAATATACATATCTAATCATGCTCTATCACGACTTAAAAACCTAGAACATGTACATAAGATTTCGGAATAGTTTTTATTTTTTAGGATATTTTCGTTTTTGGTTTTGGATATTGGTTTTATTTTGGTAAACTTTGTTTTGGAGGTTTGTTTTATGATCTAACAAGTTATAGGTACAAGAAGGACAAAGTCGGACCTCTGAAGGCAGTCGATATCGACGAGATGATGCAATGCAAATGGTGATGACTCCTGGTGACATTGAGGACAACGTTTAGGTGGTCTTTGATGGTCCGATCACTCATGCAAAGGCCAAGAAGATGCAAAATACTAACAAGACACTTATCATTCGTTGCCAAGGAGCTATGGAGCAAGGATTCAAGCCACCTTGGGTCGCTTTGCCCAAAACCAGACCACCAGTCCAAGAGTTGGGCTTAAGACCTCAGTCCAAGCTCATGAAGGCGAGGCCCGACCCACCATGAATGCCCATTTCGTGCCTCCTCATAGGGCTGGTGGAAAATTCAGATTTTTAGACTATTTTTATTTTATTTATGTCATATTAGATAAATAAGGTAAAAAAGAAAGTCTATCTACTTAGATTCTTCCTTAACCACTAAGGTTTGACTTTTCAAACTAAATATAGGGTTTTAATTAATTATTATTATTATTATTATTATTATTATTATTAGTCAGCCATGCTGATCCTTTGCAAGGTGAGGATGGCTTATCAATTTCTATTTAACGTACGTTCGAGTCTTTAGGAAAAGGCAGATTGAAATATAGAATTGAGGAAACCCTTTGGCTAAAGGGTTCTTCAATCTTCAATCCAAACACTTTGATTCATAATTTTAGATTGTTATTCATCCTTTGAATCATCCAAACAATTGCCTTTCGAAACCCTAACCCCAAACACAACCCATAAACACCAACTACAAAGCTGCAGAAACTGTCGCTAAAACCTAAGGAGAAAACCGTCGCTGCTGAGGAGAAGCCACCGTCGCTGAAGCCTTGGTGAACAGTGCGGCGGCCGCCCACTTGCCTTGCAGCGGCCGCAGCATCTCCCGCGGCCTCACCGCTACACTCCCGCGGCGTCGCGGCCTCCCTCCGTCACTTCTCTTCTCTCTTTCTGTCGCTATTGCTGTGTTTGTAGTTGCTGAAATTTTCCTAAGTGTAATCGGTCGCCATAAATCAGATTTTAATCACTTGTTTAATTTGTTCCAAAATCAGGAGATATCAAAGAGCATTGCAAGATCGGGCAAATATACGGCGTGGTTCTTGATCTTGAGCCCACGGGCGAAGGATCGGATATCCCAAACGTATCAAGTGGTATCGGATTCTCAGGTTTATGCAAGTTCTTTACTCTCTTGATTCCTTTTTGAGTGATTTATTTTCGTGCCATCTTTCTCACCATTCCCGCTGCATAAATTTTAGTTCTTTATTATTCACCCTAAAAAAATTGGCACTTTATTTTAGTTATTTTCTTGTTGGATCTTTAATTTGGAAGATATTGAGTTCTTGATTGCAAGTTTTGATTTTTATTCCTTGTTGCTACATATCATGCCTATGACTGTGATTCTTGGACTAAAAAGCATTATATGAACTTGCACCACTAAAGAACCCTATTTTTTCCAGATTTCTAGCCAATTTCCCCTTTTTCATTATTTTTTTGCTTACTTTTAGATCATCGTAGCTTTGTTATTTTATTTTTCTTAATTTTCTCTTTAGTTTCGTCGCCTCTACACCCTATTACAGCGACGTTTTATTCAAAAAAAAACAGAAAAGCCGAGAGCTTCAAAAAAAAGCATTCATCTTTACCTTTGATTGAGTTAGTAACTCATTGCATCTTGTTCTTTCCTTTTATTTGCTACGTGTTAGATGATCTATTTGGTTTAAAGCATTACAAAGAACCCTACTTTTGTGTGATTTTGTGTTGTGCCGACACAGGAGCCTTGGTCACACCCCTCTTTCTCTGAGCAGTGTTGTAACCGTCAGATAATAGTTGACGAAGTGTGTGCACTTGATTGCCCTTGTGATTGCATCGTTACTACTACTATCTCTTGCTAAAATTTCGTGCATCACATTGTAGCATTATTTCTTCTATATTAGCCGCTTGTTCATACTTGCCATCCTTGCTATCCGACTTGTGGCTGATTACAATTGCAATTTTGATCTTTACTTGCTATCTTCAATATTGCAAAATTCTGTGTCCAGAGAAGATTACTTGAATATTGTGCCTTGTTTTCTCGCCTCTTTGATTTCTAAAACTGAATCACTCTTAGGATCAAAAGGGCTTGCATTACTTGGTTTCAGGTCTTTGCTCCGTTTACTTGTTGCTCTTCTGATATTGTAGGAACATGTCAAACGGAAACGACCCAAACTCTTCCCCTACCCCTCCTGCACCACTTACTGCAGCCGACGTACAGTCCATCATTACGATTGAAATTGCCCAGTTGACCAATTGCTTGGCCATTGAAAGGGCCCAGGACCGTGCTGACTTTTCGGCTCAGATCAACCAAGCCATTGATCGGAGACTTGAGGAAAGGAAACAGAATGAGGCTTCTAGATCTACACCTCCCTCAGGTGGTAAGCCGCCTCCTACAAGTCATACACCTCCCTCAGGTAACACTCCACCATCAGGTAATCCACCCCCACCTGGTCAATTACACTTTAAACTACGATCTGCTACGCCTAACCCTTTTGCATGAGAGAATGACAATGATCCGTTATCTGGCTTTAACGGTAATGATGTCCGCCGAGACCATACCCCCCCTCGGCATCAGCAACATGGGCGGCAACAGCAGTACCAACCACCTCACCAGGCTCACACCAATCCTCTGTTCGTCAGAGCCAACTGGGACGACAGTCGTAGCAATGCTGATCTGAACGACATGCCCCACTTGGAGGACGCTTACCAAGAGGTAGATCCTAACTTTGATGATTTACCTAATCCTAATTTTGGTCATCCTAGATTTGATAATGCACATGCTATCCAAAGGCGTGATGTTAAGATAAAATTGGAAACTTTTGATGGTACTAATAATCCTGAAGCTTATCTTATTTGGGAAGATTGTACTAACTATGTTTTGGAACATCTGCGCTATGAGGAAACAGAGAAGTTGGAAGTTGTTATATTACATTTCACAGGTATGGCTCGCACTTGGTGGTTCCGCACTCGTGAGATCCGCCGTCGTCAAGGTAAGCAACCTGTTGAAACTTGGCCCCAACTTCGCTATCTGTTGAAGAAATGCCGCATGCTTGAAGAATACACAGAAACCATGAGGATGCATCTAGCTTCTTGCCGCCAAGGAGCTCGCTCACCCATGGAATATAGAGACGAGCTTGAACGACTCGCTCATCAGGCTAATGTTTATCTTACTGAACGTGCTTTATATACTCAATTTCTTGTTGGGCTTAATATCTCTATTAAAAATCCTTTGGCTATTCATTCTGTTAGGGATATTAACACTTTATCTCATAAGGCACAGCTTCTGTATGAGCAGCAGCAGCAACAACAGAGGACCAGGATCGATCAAGCCTCCCAAGGTCGCAGGTTTGTTCCCTTCCCTTCTTCTAGTCAACACAGAGTTTCTTCTAACCCGCTTATGCAGCAAATGGGAGTTTTCGACTCACCTACACAGGGTTTTGAGGTCCAATCTAGAAGAGTTGTTGCACCACCTCCTAAAGAGCGCACAAAGGAGCTCCGCTGCTTCACTTGCGGGGGTTCTGGCCATGTGTCTCGTGACTGTCCTCAGAAAAAGAAGGTCCTCCTCAATGATTTGGGAGACCACTACTATGAGGATGAGATTCAGGTAGACCCCATAACTTCAGGTGAAGTGGAGGAGGACTCGGCTAATGTGGAGATTGATCCTACAAGCTTTCAGGAGGCTCTTTGCCTTGTCAACCGCCGAGTTCTGCACATCCAGGAGGCTCCCATGGCTGATCAAAGGGAGAACATCTTCCACACAAAGTGTGTGGTGCGTGAGGCTACCTTGAATGTCATCATCGATGGAGGAAGTTGTTGCAACCTCATCAATGAAAAGGTAGTGGATTATCTTCATTTGACTACTACTCCTAGGGCTACTCATTATGGTCTTACTGGTATTACTGATGATGGTTCTGATATTATGGTTACTAAACAATGCTTAGTTTCTTTGTCTATTGGTTCCTATCATGATCAAATTTTATGTGATGTCACTAGGATGGATTGTAGTCATATCTTACTTGGTCGTCCTTGGCTTTATGATCGTTCTGTGTTGCATGATGGTCATGCGAATACCTATTCTTTCACTTTTGATGGGAGGAAAGTTACTCTCCTACCCTTGTCTCCTCAAGATGTTTTGAAGGAACATGTACGGAAGCAACAACACCAGGTCGCTCAAAAGGAGGACCAGAAAATAGCAGCTGCCCGCGAGGAGGAACTCGCTGCATCCAATGCAGCGGCCGCTGCACCACAGGCGGCGGCCGCCGCACTTGATCCCACGGCCGCAGCTTCTGCATCATCGTCTTCACCTTCTTCCATTTTGGAGAAGGCCCCATCTACTTCCATTAAGGGCTCCGTTGAACAGAGGACACTTCTTTATCAGCCCCAGCAGGAGATGGTTCTTGGGAATGACTCCACCGACGATTTGAGGACAAATCGTGTTCAAGTGGAGGAGAATGATGCAATGCAAATGGTGATGACTCCTGGTGATATTGAGGACAACGTTAAGGTGGCCTTTGATGGTCCGATCACTCGTGCAAAGGCCAAGAAGATGCAAAATGCTAACAAGACACTTATCACTCGTTGCCAAGGAGCTATGGAACAAGGATTCAAGCCACCTTGGGTCCCTTTGCCCAAAACCAGACCACCAGTCCAAGAGTTGAGCTTAAGACCTCAGTCCAAGCTCATGAAGGCGAGGCCCGACCCACCATGAAGGCCCATTTCGTGCCTTCTCATAGGGCTGGCGGAAAATTCAGATTTTTAGACTATTTTTATTTTATTTATGTCATATTAGATAAATAAGGTAAAAAGGAAAGTCTATCTACTTAGATTCTTCCTTAACCACTAAGGTTTGACTTTTCAAACTAAATATAGGGTTTTAATTAATTATTACTCCCTCCGTTCGGCAAAACATGTCATTTTAGCTTCTTTCACAAGTTTTAAGGCAATTAACAAATGTACTAATTTACCCTCAATTATTACCCTTCTTTTTTTACTTTATCGAAAACTACAACTAACAAACCATCAATCATGTCAAGGGTATTTTGGTAAAGTGAAGTGCAAAATACCTAAAATGACAAGTTTTTTGAACAAAAATAACACCCTAAAATGACATGTTTTGCCGAACGGAGGGAGTATTATTTTTAGTTAGCCATGTTGATCCTTTGCAAGGTGAGGATGGCTTATCAATTTCTATTAACGTACGTTCGAGTCTTTAGGAAAAGGCAGATTGAAATATAGAATTGAGGAAACCCTTTGGCTAAAGGGTTCTTCAATCTTCAATCCAAACACTTTGATTCATAATTTCAGATTGTTATTCATCCTTTTAATCATCCAAACAATTGCCTTTCGAAACCCTAACCCCAAACACAACCCATAAACACCAACTACAAAGCTGCAGAAATTGTCGCTAAAACCTAAGCAGAAAACCGTCGCTGCTGAGGAGAAGCCACCGTCGCTGAAGCCTTGGTGAACAGTGCGGCGGCCGCTCACTTGCCTTGCAGCGGCCGCAGCATCTCCCGCGGCCTCCCTCCGTCATTTCTCTTCTCTCTTTCTATCGCTATTGCTGTGTTTGTAGTTGCTAAAATTTTCCAAGTGTAATTTGTCGCCATAAATCAGATTTTAATCACTTGTTTAATTTGTTCCAAAATCAGGAGATATCAAAGAGCATTGCAAGATCGGGAAAATATATGGCGTGGTTCTTGATCTTGAGCCCACAGGCGAAGGATCGGGTATCCCAAACGTATCACGAGACCCCATCGACGTCGACCATGCCTAAGGCCATATTGAGCAGTAGTGATCGAGATCGATCACCCTGGAGCTACAGAGATAAAGAAAACAGTCGATGTCGATGAGACCCCATCGATATCAACTAAACATGGAAGGCCAACCACATCGACTTCAGAACTTGGAGATAGTTGCTGTCGATGTCGACCGCTCCTGTCGATGTCGACTGCTAGCAACGGACAAAGGCACCTATTTCGGATCATTGCGCTTACTTCTAATAAGTTTCTTCTTTATTCCACTTTTGAAATTTTTTTATACTATGAGGACACTGTAGTGTTTAAGTATGGGGTGAGGGGAAAACTTGCTATTTGCCTTTACTTATGCTTACTTGTTAGTTGAGTAGTTCTTGCATTGCTTTACATGGTTACTCTTACATATGTTTTAGACATTGTCTTTGGATATATGTTTGATTTTCTTTTATGCTAAATATTTATGGTCCAAAGAAAATTTTTGAGAGTAAAAACTCACACCCTCGTTTTCAAAAGAAAAGTGTCATGGAAGCTTTGACAAAACTCAACGATGCAAAAGTAGATTCCATTAGAGATGTTGCAATTGAATTTCCCAGTAAATGGAAGTCTCAATGAAGTGCGATTTTTTTAGGAAAAACCATGAAGGGAGGTAAATTGATGTTCCTTTTGACATATGCACAATAAGATGATAGAGGACTTTATTTTCCATTTGATCCAAATGTGTCCATCTTACCCATGCTTATTAGCCTCACATATTTAGACATATGTGCTTTACATTACATTTGCTCCATAAGTATTATATATTGCCTATTTTTCTACCTTATGATCTATCCGGGGAATATGTTGAGAAAATGGAAGTCATGTTATGCAGATGTTATATGGTTACGTATGAAATTATATGAAGTTAATGGCATGATGATGATTTTATATGGAAAATTTAATGAGAGAAAGAAAATTCGGTCACCAAAAGGAGTAAAGGATGATCGACCCTACTTGCAGAGGATAAAATTCACGCGAGATGGGACAACAAGGTGAGGAGTCCGAAGCGCTAAGTATCCAGGACCATTCATGACACTCATGTTTACAACTCGCGAGAAGGTGGTGTTGAGGTTAGAGAGGTAAAAGCATTAAAGTGAAAAGAGCAAAAAGAGACATTAAGAGAGGATGAGGGATGTGGAAATACCATAAAAGAGAAAGTGCATAAAGAAAGTATGAGAAGTTTCTCCCCGGATTTAGCACAACATTGCCCAAAAATTGCCCACCAATATGCCTTTTACTTTCACTTCACCATAAAAGAGAAAGTGCATAAACAAAGTATGAGAAGTTCCTCCCCAGATTAATTGCGAATTTGGATTGTAATTTGTTTGCAAAAGTTGACTAAACCCTAATTATGAAAAGGATAGAAACAAATAGGTTTTATGCGAGAGCCTCTATGATTCTATTTGTTGATTGCGAAAGCTATCTCATGATGATAAAAACATAACCTTTGTATGATTCTTGTGTGTTGCATGCATGGTTATTGTCGAGGTAAACCCTAACACTGGAAGCTTTTAGTTATATTGTTAAAACCCCAAATTTAAGTCATTCGTGTGTGTTTGAGAAACCCATAAAACCCTTATTATTTCTGATCATTGCATCTTCACCATCCTTTCAATCTTTCGACCTTTCTTTGTCAAATAATTTTTTTTGTTTTTACATTTCTACCCTCGACATCAACCACCCTTAGTCGATATCGACTGCTTTGCTGTTGTTGTTGTGTTAGTCGATGTTCTGCTGTGTCGACTACTTTGTTGTTGTTATTGTGTTAGTCGACATTCTACTGTGTTGACTGCGTTGCTCCTCACTCTACATCGATTGCTCCAATCGACGTCGATTGCTTGTTTGTATTTTGCAGGTTGTGCCCGACGTCGAGCACTCTGTGTCCTGCTGCTGCTAAAGGGATCAACAACCCTAGTCGACATCGACCACTTCATAGTCGATATCGAGGACTCCTGATTGATACAGAGAATGCTTTTCGAGACTACGTTGGCGAGCGCTCACACGCTTCCTCAAGGATCGATTCTGATTCTGTTCCCCTACAACGGGGGAGTCTTGTAAGTGATTTGCTAGGCTAGAGTTGATTGCTTGATCTTATTCTATATTATTTTTATTGCTACTAAACTCCTCTAACAACTATGCAATAACCTCGTTCTACTATGACAAGGTTATGTGGTTAGCTTGAAAACATTGTTACAAAACAACAAATACCTATTGATGTTACATTGACGGTGTTTATATGAACAAATAAAATTGAAATGTAGAGATAATGAATTAAAGAAGTTATTCATTGGTTCTACCTTGTACATACTCTGTAAAGTCTCATGTTCGATTTCAAATCGCCCATAATTTTTTTTACTTAAAATAAGAAGAAAGCTCGGCAAAAGTAAATGAGCTTGGGATGGAACCTCGGGCAGATTGAGCGAGGGTATGGTGGGAGCTCGGATACATGTATCGAGCTTCACATGTCACCTCGTTCTAGGGTAAATATTTACCAAAATAGCGCCTACAAAAGTCCGGGATGGTTTGGGATTGAAAATTAAGAGATTGGGAGGGAAAATTTAGGGTTTGATGAATGAAAATTTTCTATTTAATATCTCCATAGTGGTACAAAGTATTCACAACTCAAAAAGATGGAGGAAAAACATAAGCAACATGTTCGCAACCTTGTTGAAATGTGATGGAGGAATTTGATCCATCAATTGTTGGAACAAACATTCACAAGGGAATGGGGTCTCTTCCAACCCTAGAGGCGATGTATGAAGAGAAATTGAACCACTACAACTTAAGTAGAAATCCCGATCTTCGACGATTGGTTCAAGCGGGCAAACGGGTGATAGCATTTCCGGTTGTCGATTTGTGTATTGTCAAAGAAGGAGGTCCTTGAAGATAAACTAGAATGAAGAAGTTGAAGAAAAATTTCAATCGAATTAATTTTTAGGTTTAGTTATGAATTTGTTCATCTATGGCTTTTGGATTGTAATGAACCTGTGATTATAAATAAAACGTTAAATTTCAATCGATATAATTGTTTTGATTTTGATGTTTATTCCATAGTTATCGATGATTGTGTAAACTATCGTGATCATAATAACGAAACTCAAAGTGACCGAGGTTATAACCCATAGCCTCACCAAAATCTAATGAGGTTATAACATCACCTCAATGAAAGTGAGTGCGGTTATAACATAGCCTCGGCAAAAGTGACCGAGGTTACTCTATAGGCTTAGTGTACATATACGAGGTTCATCCATAAATTTGGACAAGGTTGTTCGAAAACGCTAAATAGCTACATAGATGTTTCTATCCTTGATTTGAAAATTCTTAAATGCTTAAATAAAACATCTATATGAATAAGGAAAGAGATAGATACAAATTCCTTAAAAATTTATGAATATGTAAAGAGATAAAAACAAACAAATTCATTTGATTGGGACATGGGAGGATTTTCATTTGCTTGTGATTGACATGGAAGCCTCGGGGTTCATCCTAGCTCTTCGAGTCGTGGCGTTTAGATGTTCAGAAGCCCCTCTAACCATCTGCATTCATAAAAAAAACGATTGAATGAATACCAACTAACTTTTCACGAGAAAGGCAACAGATTATTTGATTTTATTATATTTAAATGCATTTAGGTAAAATAATTACAAGAAGGGAAAAAATAATTGTGTAGTCTTAAGAATATATAATCCTTAATGCCTGAGGTTTATCTTCAAATCACTAGACTTCTTTAGCACCACTTTTGTCGTATGCTATTCAGACCCAAATTCAAAACCTAAATGAAATAAATATTGATTAACTTGCAGGGATTAGGCAGATTCATTTCTTTTTTTTTCAAGAAATCACATACAATTAGAAATATCATTTTTAAACTTTTCTCTATAAAATAAATAAAACCCCACAACAGTGAGACTAGATAGTATATATTGCACTATACTAACAACGAACAACAACATGACTACTACATACTAATATGAAACAGTAAAAGATTACAAACCACATGGTATAAGAGTCTATGGACAGTTCATCTGGCAAAATATGATTTAACCAACATAAACAAAAATCACACAATTGGATGTCTATTTATGGAGAAAGCATGTCTGTTACAATGGATACCAAGTAAAACATTAAGTCACAATCTTCCCTTAACAGTCGGGGGAATGCAGGAGGCTCGGTTAAATTAGCCGAGGGTATGCAGGAGGCCCAGTTAAATCAACCGAGGGTATGCAGGAGGCTCGATTAAATCAGTCAAAAGTATGCACGAGGCTCGGTGATCAGCCGAGGTTACTACCTTCCCTCGGTGATAGCAGTCGAGGTCCCATCCCGACAACAATCGAACTTAACATCCGACAACAATGAATCTCATCTCTTACCTCGACTATTTTGATCAATTTATGTTCCAATAACTCAACATCCGACACCCATATCACATTTATCAACAACTATCCAATATAAAATTCCAACAATAACCAATTTAATCAAACCATAATCACCAAACCTTCAAACCCTAAAACCTTCAATTTCATACAAAACCAAACCATAAACACCAAATGCAATGAATTTTCTTACCTCAAAATTGATAGATCTATAGAAATCTCTTAGAAATGGACCTCAAAACTCTAGAAAATTGATGCTTTGGTGGCTCGTTGAAAGCACACGAGGTGTCCTTGGTGTGGTGTCAAATGGAGGACGAAAAGGGGTATTGATTTTGATATTGAGCGGATTTGCAATTACTTTGTTAAATGGGAAGGACTTGTGTGCAATTTTGTTAAAATAGTCTTGTCAATAACCTTTTTTCCATTTTGTGTGCAACCCTTATTAATCCGTAAACTGTCAAGGGACATAACCTGAATCTATTTGGATTTGAATACGCTTATTTTTAAAGTATTTGCAATACTAACTCCATATTATCCCTAATTTATGAAATCAACACAACTTCTTCGAAATTTTTTTATAAAGTAATAATTCAAAAAACGAACAACAAATAAAAATTTTCTTTCAGCTTTTACGAAAACACCAATTCAAAGGATAATAAAAATCTAGGGTTCATATGGGACGGGGTTAATAAATTGACTAAAATTATAAACAGGGTAAAAATTTATAAACTGTTGGTAAAAGTAGTTAAAAATTTATGAAAAAATATAAACTCCGTATGGGACGAAAAACAGTTTATTTGTAAAAAGTAGAGTTTATTTGGTTGTTATTAGGGGTATTGTGGTACTTTCAAACCAAATAAACAAAATAAACCCCAAATAAGCTCCCTCAAGTAGCTTTTTTTTTAACTCATAATTTTAACCATTTTTATGATTTTTTTGGGTGTCCATACACTCTTTAACTAGTTAAAAAAATAAACAACTCATTCTACTTATTTTTTTAACTAGTTAAAAAGTGCATCCATACATACCCCTAATCTATCTATCTATTTATAGACATTCTCAAAGCCGTGGTTCGAAATAAAAATCTAATCTATATATCTATATATAATCTATATCAATAAAATAAAGTTTTTGGGCATTAAAATAACTTTAAAAAAAACCCTAAACAAACGCTCCTCGCCCGACCTCAGACGACAGAAGCTCTCATCGTCTCTCTCGCCTCTCGCTTGCTGCCAGTGCGATTACCCACCGCCCACCGGAGACGGCCACCCACCGACCACCGGAGACGCCCACCTGAAGTCTGAGCAGGTTTGTCTCTCCTTTCTTGTTCTTCTCTCCCTTCGGCTTCGACTGTCCACCGATTCATTGTTTGTGGCTCAGATAAAAAAATTATGCAATTTTCGATTTGATATAGATCGACCGAGGTTCGTCTCTCCGGCCACAGCTCGCCCTCACCGGTCACATCGAGCTTGCCCTCAGCCACGGCCACAGCGGGCCCGGTCACCACTCACCAACTCAGGTTCGTCAATTTTCCAGTTTTTGGCTCGAACTGGCTGTTGATTTCTCAAATTCTCAGTTGTGAAATTTTCGGTCTTCTTAGTTTATGTCTACTTCTAAATCTAATTCGTCCATAGATCCTGAAATATGAATACTTCTAAGCTATGATCTGTGTCATCTAAATGTGGCTTGATAGATGGCCAGTTCTAAATATGAATACTAAACAGGCAACAATTATTCCAGAAGGGAAATCTAAGCTGATCCAGGAAACTTATGGACCGAATTGCAGGTTGCAATTGCAACAGACATTAAGCTTGACAAATTAACACCCCCAAAACCTAAACAATAAAACTGTTCCATTTTCTTTTTTTGTTTGGTTGCAATATCATAGTGTTGTAATTGCTGATGTGGAAATGAATGATTTGCCCCAGTGTCTCTCTTGATCAGCCGGAGTTGGAGGAAGAGTTCTTAGTTGAAGAATGATGTCTTATGACATGTTGTTGTTGAACTTGCTTGATTATGTTTCTCTTTTGAACTTTGACTTGGTCATTCTCGTTTTGTTCCCTGACTCGGTATTAAACACTGATTAGTTTTAATGTAGTTTCCTTTATATTTGTTGATGATATATATCTATTATTCATGCCTAGACCTTTAAAACAACATATAATTCACGTTACCGTATCCTTGCATATCATATCCTAATATTTTTGGATTGCTGTGTCCCTGAATCCGTATCGTATCGTATCCTCATATGCGTATGTGTCCATGTCCGTATAACATAGAAAGCACATAGGAGGTGACTGAGGTGCCAAACTTACCCTAAGGATTGTAGATTGGATTAGCTTTAATTTGCAAGGATTTGAAAGGAATCCAACTGCCCACGAAGTTTGTTGCACTGAATTTTTATTAGGCAGCATCAAACCTGGAGTAATTGAAGGGCCACATTGGTATATAGGAGTAAACTAGTGCCATAAGTAAACCAGTTGCACTGATATTTTATCATCAGTTATGCATCAAGTTCGTTCTTTGATGACTCCTGGTAACTTTATTACAGTCGAAGATGAGTTATCCTTGTTGCAGTTTGTGTATCAGATCGGAAAAAGTTACAATATGCCATCATTTCTGCCATTCTAGATGGTGTTGATATTGCTGTTACTTTTGTCAATTGTTCATTTATATTGATTGCTGCGTGGAAAACTAACTATTATTTTATTGGCAGAGTTCATTGGAACATAGAAACCAGTAGCTATGGCTGACTTGGAAAACTTGCTTCTGGAGGCAGCTGGAAGAACTGGGGGTGGAGGAAGAAGTAGGCACTCGGGTCCATCGTCGTCAAGAAGGAGAAGGGAGAGCTCATACTCTGATGATGGAAGTGATTCCAAGGATGAGGATTCCGACAATGATCGTGGTTATCCTAGAAAGAAGCCTTCTTCCTCACAAGTGCCCCTAAAAAAGAGATCAAAAGAAAGAGGTGATCAGGGAAGCCAAGATGATGAGGATGATCGATCTGGCAATGATGGTGCCAGTGGGGATGATTCAGATGTTGGGAGTGACCTGTACAAGGACGAAGATGACAGGCAACAACTTGCACAGTTAACTGAACTAGAGCGAGAGTTGATTCTGTCTGACCGTGCAACAAAGATAGACGACAAAAAATTGCAGGAAAAGGTGAGATCTAGGTGGAAAAATGACAAGAAACCTCAGCCAAAAAGAGAGACTACCCCTCCCATAGCTTCCTCTCGCAGCATGCGTTCATCAACCAGGTCGGCAGATAAGGCAGCGCATAAGGTTGATGCTTTGAATGAGTTGCGGGCAAAGCGAATGAAGCAACAGGATGCCTCAAGAGGTTCAGGAGCGCTTGGTTATTCTTCAGTCAAGCACAAGACTTTTACCAAGACAAGTTTAAGTAGCTCTAGTGACAGTGAAAGTGGGTCCCACAGTGATCGTGGACGGAGAGGGGCAGGAAGAATGGATGATAGTGATGATGAGCGGTCCAAACCTCAGTCAAACATTCCAACTTTTGAAGAGATAAGGAGCATTACCGTCAGAAGATCGAGACTAGCTAGATGGTTTATGGATCCATTCTTTGACGAGCTTATTGTGGGCTGCTTTGTGAGAATTGGGTTAGGAATGAGGTCTCAGCAGAAAATCTACAGGCTATGCATTGTCCGCAACATTGATGCATCAGATCCTGACAAACAATATGGTCTGGAGAACAAGATGACTTACAAGTATCTCAACTGCGTATGGGGCAGTGAAAGCTCCGCTGCCCGGTGGCAGATGGCTAGGGTCTCCGACGCTCCCCCTCTTGAGGAGGAGTACAAGCAGTGGCTGAGGGAAGTGGAGCGCACCAGTGGCCGGATGCCAACTAAACACGAGGTTGCTGAAAAGAAAGAGGAAATTGAAAAGATAAACACTTTCGTCTACTCTGCAGAGACGGTGAAACAGATATTACACGAAAAGAAATCAGCCACCAAGAGGCCACTGAACATTGCTGCTGAGAAAGAGAAGCTTAGAAGAGAGCTGGAATTGGCGGAATACAAGAACGACGATGCAAAGGTGGAGAAGATCAAGGCCAGGCTTCAGGAGCTGGAGGCAGCCCGACAGTCCCAAGACAAGGACTCCAAGGCTCTTAGGCTAGCAGAGATGAATCGGAAGAACAGGGTTGAGAACTTCAAGAATGCATCAGAGATGAAACCGGTTAATACTGGCCTTAAAGCCGGAGAGGCTGGATATGACCCTTTCTCTAGGAGGTGGACCAGGTCGTCGAATTACTTTTCCGGCAAGGCTCAGGAGCAGGTTGCATCCAATGCCGATGGAAGTGACTTGGGAGCTGGCGGTGCTGAGGTTAACGAAGGCAGTTCCAAGGCACCTTTAGGATTGGCTGCCACAGCAGCAGCATTGGAAGCCGCAGCAGGTGCTGGGAAGCTTGTGGATACGAGCGCCCCTATCGACCAGGGAACCCATTTTAACATGCTACACAACTTCGATATCCCAATCTCATTGGCTGCGCTTCAGCGGTATGGTGGGGCGCAAGGGGCGATGGACGGGTTTATGGCAAGAAAGCAGAGAATCGAAGCTGAGATAGGGGTCAGAGTCCCAGAGAATGATGGTAGGAGCCATGCCCTCACGCTGTCGGTGAGCGACTACAAGAGGCGAATGGGGCTGCTCTGATGTATGATGCTGCAGCAGTAAACCGCTTCCTCTTCGGTTTTATGGAGTTCCTAAGTTTTGTCTTATGGCTGGATCAATTGCTGCCTACTCTACTCAGGTATTGTTGTGTTTGTTTCTGGGTAATAAGGTTGTTCAGATAATTGGCTTTATAATTTAGGATGAGGCAAGTGCTCTTGATATCATAACTTAGTTTGTTAATTTCATATGTATGTACTGACTGGTAGTAAGAGCAGCCAGGATAAAGAAGAATCAATGGACAAGATGATAAATACTGTATTGGTTTTGGGGTTTCATATCATTAGCTGCATTTTTTTCTAATGAAATTTGAAGGCGTTGTTTCCAAATTGCAGAACCGATTTCTGAGGGTCTACGATTACAGTTACAATAAAAGGGCTTTTGTGCCTCGTGTTTTTTGTCATCATGCATTCATTCATACAAAGGAATTTATTTGGTGCTCAGCTTGCATTATATTGCATTATATTGTTAGGGTGTTGTTTTTTACGCCCACAAAATTTACTATTTACATCCAAAATTTAAGTTTTTTTTTTTAAATAAACCCTACGTCTCCTGAGTCATAGACGTCTGACTCAAGAGGGGCAGGGTATGTATATAGAATAGAAAAAAATAGCTGCGCTTCTTGAGTCACACACCTATGACTCAAGGGGCGTAGAGTTTATTTAAAAAAAACAAAAATTTGGATTTTTAGTGTAAATAGTAAAATTTTCGGGTGTAACTAACAACCCCTTATTGTTATGACTTCAATCTAGAAATTGTTTGATAGTCTGTCTTATGTAATGTGCAACATTCAACCCGTATGGTATGTTTGGATAACCATCTCTTATGACTTATAATATACATAATTGTATTATTATATATATTATAATGCAATAATCATAATATAGGGACACACAATAAATCCAATTTTGATTTTAATTTGTATGAAGCATCACCTGATTGCCGATATTTTCACTGTTACAAATGTCCCAATTGTTGATCAGTTTGCTGTTTCCCTCGTTTCAAAGTACTATAATTTTTGTAAAACATGGGAGTACTCCGTTTCAAAATAAAAGTCGTTTGGACTTTAGTGCACGCTTTTTAAGGAAGTAAAAACTATATAAAATATTATTTTTTTAATCAAATTTTTTTTCATAATTTCATACTGGTTAGTAACAAGTATGAAATTATGAAAAAAATTTAATTAAAAAAATAATATTTTATAGAATTTTTACCTCACTGAAATGTGTGCAGAATAGTAAAGTGACATTTATTTTGAAACAGAGGAAGTAAATAATAACATCAAATATTCCAACACAAAACTAGCCCAATAAGCCATAAATCCATACGACGATTAGGCACGCAAACACGTACAGTATAACTTTGGGCTTGTAGCACACTGATAGCTTGATGATAGATCTATTGAGGTTGAGATCACCTGATCCACACTCTATAGTCCACCATAATATAGTCCATATCATTTAATTGGATTGGATGTGCCGAATTATTTAATTATGTTTTCTAATAAATGGGTAGTTTTATAATTGCTTTTAACTAATAAAAAGAGACGGGCTATAAAATGTATTATAAAAGCGAACTAAAGGATCCTCACCGATCAAGCAGTCGTTGGATTTGGGTCAATAGAGCACCCGCAACGCCCGTTTTTAAGAGGGCTTTTAAAGTGATATATTAATTTAATAATATGGTTGGATAGAGAAACAAGAAGAAACGATATGGACTAGTTCTACCATAGCAATTGAACAAAAAATGTTAAAAATGGCACTGTTCAAAGTTTTCTAGCAATTTGTGGGCCCACAAGCTGAAGATAGTTTTGTTCATCATGTGAGTTGTGGGACCACATGAAAGATGGCTTTGCCATCATGTGAACATGCAAAGCATGAACAAGAACAAATGGAAAAGGAGTGAAGAGGTTTTGCCATCATATTCATCCAAATACACTAATCGTGGGACATTTTGATTTTGTTAACCATTTTCGGCCAAAATATATGCAGAGCACTCCCTATCTCCACCATCTCCATCTCCTTCATTACACCATTCTTCATCTTTGAGATGGATCCAAACGATCCACAACATCCTTACAATTTTCAGGATTTTTTGTCAAACATTAATGAATCTCCAAACCCAAATCCTCAATATTTTTCCTCTCCTCAAAATTACACACATGATCCAAACTTCCCAAATTTTCAAGATAACTTAAATGTTCATCATCCCTCTTCAACTCAAACTTACCCATACCCTCTAATGTCTTCATCACAATCTCCCATTACCCCAGGATCTCAAGGGAGCTCTTCCCGGATGCATACATGGAGCCAAGGGGAAGCAATTCCAAGTCTCAATGAGATTCAAGTTTCATCCCAACATGCTACTCAAAGGAGGGCCAATCGTGGGAGATACACTCGTGGAAGAGGCGGTCGTGGGAGAGCCACACCTGAAAGGGTAGCACGAGTCAAGTGGAATAAAGCTGAAGATTTGTTACTCATTAGTGGTTGAATTAACACCACCACTGATTCTATAACAAATACTCAACAAACGGCGGGGGCTTTTTGGGAGAGAGTTGCAGAGTATTATGCCACCAATAAGGAGGAAGATTGGCCTGAGAGGATGCTCTCCACGATTAAACCAAGATGGCATAACATTTCATCCGCCGTGTCCAAATTCGTGGGAGCTTACACGAGTGCCAAAAATCGCCAAGGTAGTGGGGAAAATGATTGTGATGTCAATAGGAACGCACACGCTATTTACAAAGGCGACCACGGCCATGACTTTTTGTTTGATCATGCATGGCGTGAACTCAGGACTGAACCAAAATTCCACAGGTGGGTTGCATCAAATGCCGCATCTGTTAGAGGAGGCTTGAAGAGGACTAAGATTAATGAATTTGGAGCTTACACATCTAGCGAAGGGTCAGGCACCCAGTCGAGTGCTTCTGTAAGTGAGAGGCGGTTACATCGTATGATCTGTGGATTTGGCATGCATTCTTCGGAACTCCAGGTACGTGTAATGATATCAATGTTCTTGATCGTTCTCTTGTATTTGATGATGTATTGCAAGGGATATCTCCACCGGTTAACTTCGAAGTTAATGGTCATCAATATCGTTTAAGTTACTATCTAGCTCAATATCGTTTAAGTTACTATCTAGCTGATGCCATATATTCTGATTGGGCGACTTTCATACCATCTATCAAACTTCCACAATGAGAGAAGGCTAAATTATTTGTCCAATACCAAGAGGCTACTAGAAAAGATGTAGAACGAGCTTTTGGAGTCCTGCAGGCTCGATTTGCCATAATAAAAAACCCAGCACTTGCCTGGGATATTACTCTGGTGGGGAGAATAATGAAAGCGTGTATAATATAATTTTGTATACTATGATAGTGGAGGACGAGCGGAAGAACTATAAACTTTCCTTTGATCTTTCACATTTTGACCAAGTGGAGGGTGTTGACACTTCATACTCCACCAATCGACCTGCGTCCATGGAGGAATACATTGGCAATCGAACACAGCTTCGAAATAGGATTACACACTATCAACTGAAGCAAGATCTGGTCGAACATATATGGCAGAAGTTCGGAAATGGATATTTGGGAAATTAAAATATTGTTCTACATTTCATTTCTATGTCTTTGTATTTCGATGCTTTCTATTTCATGTACTCCATGTATGTCATTTCTGTTTCCCTAGTATTTTGATGTTTTGTGGTTTAAGTGAAGATGATTCCCGTAATATTTACAATCTATTTGCACTTTGCGTGATATTATCTTATTTTCGTAAAAAAATTACTAAAAAAATTCTTAATTATTTATCATTATTATATTATTTTATGCGAAATATAATTTTTGTATAAATAATGTAAAAATAATATGATTATAAATATTTTTAATATATAATAGATGGTGAAAGTGAAGTTAAGAAATTGAGATGGGTTCTAGAGATGTGAGTAAAAAAGTAAGTTGAGTTTTTTTAAGAAAAGAGAAAGTTAAGTTAAGAAACCCTATAGGATTTTACTGATGCGGATGGTCTTATGTTTGGTCAATAGATGTCAAATCTACAAATCCATAACTCAATACTCAATGGGACAATAATGTCATAAAATAATATAAACTCACTTGGATAGTCTAACATACAGTATTTAACATACTTTTGACAATAAAAGGTGATTGAAATATTATTTAATTTTTAAGATCGTGTGTGGTTTGTTTTATATGCAAACTCAGTTAGTAATTTCGTTAATTCATGTTTGAATTGACATCTCCACTCATGACCCACTTCTTTTAAACCAAAACTAGTTTAGTACCCGTACATTGTACGGGCCTTACTTTCAAAGTATATTGTATATAATACAGTATAATTTATTATTTACAATATGAAAATATACCTATTATGTATGAATTAAAAAGTTAGCATTTTCTATTATATTGAATAATTTAAAAAATCAAATGTTAAGTAATAAAAAAAATTAAAGCATTACAATAAAAAATATCATTAATATAATTCCAATAAATATAATGACTTCAATGATAACGCATGAATAAGAAAATATATGCAAAAACTAAAAGTGACAAAATATTTGAGAAACAATTGAACTAATGTAAAAAAAGTGAATATGAGAAATTAAATATATAGAGACATTATGATAATGTCTTGTAATTCGTATGGTGAACATCCTCTTCACCACCATTGATTATAAAACCATTTCCTACACAGAAGATATATACCACATATCCTTTTAGTTATTTAGTATATCAAAGAAGTACCAAAGTTGTTGAATTATCTCCGGATCGGTTGAATCGTCTTTAGTTGTTTAGATATATACCACATATCCTTTTGGTTGTTGTTATATGCAATTATAAATTAATTAATTAATTAATTAATTGGATCTACGTAATTGCATATCTTTTTAGTTATTTAGCATATTTGGTTTAATTGTTTAGATATACACCGCATATCCTTTTAGTTATTGTTATCTGCAATTACAAATTCATTAAAAAAAATTCGATCAAACAAATACATTAATTAGATATGTGTAATTTGATCTTTTAGATAAGATTGTAATAGATCATATATGAGATTACATTACAAAGTGATAAGATTGGTGATAAAAAAAAAATTGATAAGATTGCAAACAATAAGATTATGTTTTGGTTAGTTAGTTATTTTAGATATGGCATTTCAATTAGGTTAGTAATTAACTTTTAATTGGATTATGCAAAATAATTTACTTAATCCCTAACTAAAAATGTCCTACATTAAAGGAGAAGGCTCCATATATATATATATATAGGTTATAGGCGACTTCATCATATATATTGATATTGATATATTGATTACTCGTACTCTTTTTAAATGCCATAAAATATACTCCGTATTCTTTTGAATAAAATTCTATTTGTTTTCATCCTTATTATCGGTGCTACAACTGGTATTATTATAAATTAATAAATTACATTACAATTCTTTTAGTTTTCCTTTCAGTCTTTTTTGATTAAAAATTTATTATTAATTAAAAAGTTTTAACTTATGCCTTCAAGATAGTCCATATACGTTAAAACTTTAAACCCTTCATTTAAAAATATTTCCTACATTTTTATTGGATTTAAATGTTACTGTAGGTATAATTTAGAGAAATAATAATTTTAAATTGGTTTAAACAGTCATTTGTTACTTATTATACTTTTGGCTCCATATATATATCAAGTATTGATCCGTGCATACTATCATAAACAAATTGCCACAAATAAGAAAAAACAATTGAAATGAGCACCCTAGCTAATTCATTTGGATCATCACAAATCTCATCCTCGTGAGTTGTAACCGTCACTGAATCACTTGACATGTTGGGACAAAAAAATTAAAACTCATTTTACATCTGTGAAAGTATATATATATTGATTATATTACTTATACATATTCATTTATAATGGATCAATCCTCTCTCTCGATTTAATAACATATAAAAGCAAGTAAAAAAGAAATATCTAAATCTCACATGATATAAAAATTAACCTTTGAGCAAAATATCGTTGTCGTCCACCATCGATCCCAAATTTCATTTGGATCTCTCAGTTACAGATTCGCAACACCATCTCTATCATCACTAATGCCAAAAAAAGCTTGTATATATATACTACGTGGTTTGAACTCTTCAAAGTTAAGTTGTTGGTCAAGCGCCCATATCATCCTATTGATGCTTTAATTGTCAAGTTTGAAGGCATATCTCTTACTATGATGCATAGTGGACACAAGTATCTAGACGTACAACATCCTTGTTTGGGGCGGATTTATGCTACGGTATCCCCTGATCGCGTACCTCTTGCAAACCATTGAGGTTGAATCCGTTGCACCACCTGCTACAAATAATAAATACAATTAATATACTTGCTCCCTTGAAAAATTTAAATACTTGTAAAACTAACAATGAATAATACATATCTCAAATTTGCAATTAAAATATTTGTTCTTGAATATATGTCCAATCGGCCATCCTTAACACTCCAATGACATCTAATTAATAAGATGTTATATATTGATAATAGAAAATATGAAGAACTATATATATAGAATTAATTACAAACCATATTACTATAATCGATATTTCGACTTAAAATTGAATCGAATTACACAAATTGAAATTCGTGCATCGGAATAGGGGGTTGCTCAAGCTGAGTGATAGAAGCATTATTGAATAGTAAAATACGATGTGTGAATGAACTGTATCGTACTCTAAAGTTATATTCATAGACTCCAAAATCCTTGATGGAATATGTAAGCTCTTCTTTCATGTGCTCGCCTATGTTTAAATAGTTCTTTGTAATTGATGCTTGTATCTTCGAACCCTGCATACAAGTTGTAAATTCAAATGTTTATGGGTGCAAATAAATTTATAGTGTAATTAAACAAACTAATCAATCGTTAAACACAAGTACCTTTTCATCTATATCCTTATAGTTTAGTGATCTCGATATTCTAATTAATACACGAACAATAATATTCAATTGGAGTCGTGTGGTGTTTAGTTTTTGTGATAACAACTTATCCAGGTAATGAAATTTTCGGTTACTACCATCAATGTTTTCATCGTCTGCAAAAAATAAAATAAACAGATGAATTATTGTAATGTCCAATAACAAAAAGATCACGGGTAAAATACACACATAAATTAAATATTTACCTTTATTATTTTTCATTGTAGGCAATATGATCTATTTCGGTTGAGAAAAAAATTGATACGACATTGGATGGAATCATGTCTCTATGGACGTATTACCTTTATTATTTGTCATAGTGACGATCTAGCTCAGTTGACAAAAACTTTTCATAAGAATTATCATGGGATCACTAACTCAATATATAGAGAGGATATAACAATGTTCTAAAAAACGCTTGGCCTGTGCTTGGCGGTGGGGTAGAGTCAAGGGTCTAGTAGGGATATAGGTGAATTTCATGGCGGGTATTTGCAGTCTAGGTGGTTTTTGATGATCTTGATGGCCTTGGCGACTGGGCGAGTTTAAGAGTTTAGGCGAGTTTTTAAGGGTTTTTTTTAGAACAGAGAGTACGTACGGTAGGATCTCATGATATGCAAACAAACTTTTTTTTTTTTTAACATACGACAAATAATTTTTTTTAGCAAAGCATATCCAAACAAACTTATTTTTTTTTAAACCTTAGCCATATCCTTTTTTTTAGCAAATATGCATATCCAAACAAACTTTTTTAATAGATAAAAAATTAATGAATTAATAGATTAAAAATCCAAACAACTAAGATACGTTAGTTATATGCATATATTTTAATTGAATTTATATATTGTTATAATTAATTGATTATTAATTTTAAATTTAAAAATAGAATTCCTACATTAAAGGAGAAGCCGCCACATGGCGTAAGCGACTTCTCCTTTAGTATTATATTATACTATTGATTTTTATAGGTCAATTGGATTCAAATAATTGCGAATTGCTTTAGAAAATCCACTCAAAACCCACAATTGACGGCTCTAGCTAGCTTTTCTTCTTCCATTTTTGCTAAGTCGTGTGTGTGAGATTAACACCCCATTTGGCAAAATACTAGCTGATTAGATAGCTTATAAGATAGCTTAAGTTGATTGATTATTTTTGTTAAATATACGTTAATAAGTTAGTATGATATTTGGTAAAAATAGCTGTTAGAATAGCCGATGGAAACTTGTGAATAGAAAATTATAAGCTCCGAAAAGCTTTGATGAGTAGCTGTTGAAATAATCTCATTCCAAAAGCTAATTAAACTAGAATCTTATATTTATTTCATTTACAACTATATAATATCAAAATCAAAAGGTCGAATAAGGTATCTTATGGGTTTTTATCTTGTCAAACGGAGCCTAAGATTTGGATGAATTTCCCACTAGGATTTCTTGATGTGTTATCTATATAAACTCTTAATTTAGAAGAGTTTAGGATGATGTGTCAATCTTAGAGGCATTTTAGGAGTCTTGACCAATCAAATTTTTTTTGCCATTTTTCTTTGATTTTCTTTAATTCTCATTTTTTTTCTTCTTTTTCCTTTAATTCTCTTTTTTATTTAATTTTACTAATTATCTATATAAACTCTTAATTTAGAAGAGTTTAGGATGATGTGTCAATCTTAGAGGCATTTTAGGAGTCTTGACCAATCAAATTTTTTTTGCCATTTTTCTTTGATTTTCTTTAATTCTCATTTTTTTTTCTTCTTTTTCCTTTAATTCTCTTTTTTATTTAATTTTACTAACTATTGGGCTTAATTCAAAACATTGAATTCAATCTAATATAACTATTGGGCTTAATTCAAATTTATTTACTAACTATCTATATAAACTCTTAATTTAGAAGAGTTTAGGATGATGTGTCAATCTTAGAGGCATTTTAGGAGTCTTGGCCAATCAAATTTTTTTTGCCATTTTTCTTTGATTTTCTTTAATTCTCATTTTTTTTCTTCTTTTTCCTTTAATTCTCTTTTTTATTTAATTTTACTAACTATTGGGCTTAATTCAAAACATTGAATTCAATCTAATATAACTATTGGGCTTAATTCAAATTTATTTACTAACTATTGCGCTTAATTCAAAATATTGAATATAACTATTGATTATGACACATCACATTTAAACAATGTTATAATTGGTATTATTATTACTGAATAATTTAAAATATCTATATTTATGTATTATACTTTACATAAGATTTTTAAAAAATAATTTTCTGAGATAATTATAAGATACATTTATTGTAAAGTTTTTTATGATTTTATCTTAACATTTATTAATATTTTATATTATTTATATATATAATATTTTAGTTTTAAAAAAAACGCGCCATGGCGCGGTAATCGTACTAGTTAACTATATATAAGGACTACAATATATCTATTGACAAAAAAAGGATTACAATATATCCATATTACAAATAGAAAACCAAATATATTTACATATATTATATCATACCCGTAATCGAAACTAGAAGAGGTAAATCAGTAAGACTAGATTTAAAATCTAAAAATAATTACCTATGGAAACCTTTAGTGAATATATCGGTATATTGAAATGTCTAAGGAACATGGAGGACCCTAATGTGCCAAAGAGAAATCTTGTCGCGAACAAAATGAATGTCCAACTCAATGTGCTTAATATGTTGATGGTGAACCGGGTTCTAGCAAGGTAGCTAGGTAGTTGAAAGATTGCCTATATAATAATAGAGGCCTTGCTGAGAGAACAATGAGGCTTAAGAAGCAAATTACGTAACCAGTAATACTCAGATACAACATTGGTAACACCCCTGTACTCGACCTCTGCGCTAGAACGAGAAACCATCGACTAGTGTTTGGTAGACCAAGAAATGAGTGTCGTTAGAACACACAATTACTGGAAGTGGACCAACAAGTGTTTGAAAAACTGCCCCAAACAACCTCTGTATAAAAAATAAACTCGAACAGAGAAGTAACAGGAAGATGGAAGAAGAAGAAGAATATAGCAGCAAAGGTGGTGAACCCTGAGAAAGCATAGTTAACACCTTTATCTATCCAGGCATAAAACAACTAAGATATATCCTAGGGTGGTAAGGTTTGCATTTGCCCATAGAAGGACAAAGTTCATTGTTTGAATCACATTAAGACATGCCAAACATATTGTAAATAAAATGTTAGAGGGAATAAAAACAAAATCAAATGAGCAGATGCATAGATCTGAGAAGAAAAAAAGACATCGAACAGAATAGAATCAACACAGAAATCCTATGATATGAAGCGCCTTCAACAAGCTAAAATAGAATACCTCCACCACCGTCAACTCAATTTATGTTTAACACCTCCTGCAAAATAAAATAATAAGAAATTAGAAGTAAGCTAAAACTCTAAAACTAAAATGCATTCAATAGGCACTTTTAATCAAAATTGAGTGATTGAGAACAAGTAATGGTGGTTGTGTGCTTGCAGACAAATTATTCGAGATGAAATGAGAAAACTAAGTATCAACTGTGGTAGTCAACCACGTGAAATAAGAAATCTATCTATAACATAGAAACGAGAGTTCATAACAAAATCAAATGGTAATCAATAAGATGCTTATTTCATACTATAAACTCTCAATATCATACTTTAATTGGCCAATAATACCCATGTGGAAATCACATTAAAGATTATCGCAACAACGTGAAGAGCAACAATAAGATGAGCGACGGAAAGATCAATGAGCATCAACATTTGTATAGTGTGCTCCTACATGAGCACAATTATGGTTGGTACCCTATCATTGCACAATTATGTTCAACTGTGCAACATTCGAATACTTTGGACTCTTCCTAGATACTTCTTTCCCGTTACCAAGATCAAATATATAGGGATGGTACGTTTGGTAACACAACTTATGAAGATGGTAGCACCATTACAATATGTTAATAGCTTATAATGAGTTTATTTATGCTCATGAAAATTTAGTTAGAAATCGAAAATGAACTTATTGTTAATAAGAACGTTGAAAATAAAATTACCATTAATCTTAATAGCAAGAAAAGAAAGATGGGTATTTAAGTGAGTTTTAAACAAGAAAATGAGAGAACGACAAAGGCGACAAACCCACCCCAAACCCTAAAATTTGCCATTGCCGATCAAAATCCTCCAAAACTCAGTCTAAATCCTTAATCAAACATCAAAGCACACCATGGAAAAGGCTCGACTCCCCTTTCAATCCCTGGATATGAAGAAAACTCTTTGAATGGATAGAAGCTAGGCTAGGAATTTCAGCTCTTATCGCCCAGAGAAAGCGAACTGTGAGTAGTGAACATCAAAAGTATCAATCGACTGTTCGAGGCATTCTCCTAAAGGTTATTTGGCGGTTGATTGCCTCAATTTAATTCTACAAGAAAAGATTCTAATTTGAGGAGAAAGGAGCATAACATCAACACAGAACAACATCTAGACACACAATACAAAAAACTAAGTGAACAATAAGTTGGCATTTAAAAAAACTACTCTTGATAACCTGAAAAACTAGGACAACATTGACAAGGAGTCGAAAAATAACTAGAAAGATGGATGAAGATTAGTTATTGGAACTCGTGCGAGATAGGACATATAAACCTATGGACTGAAATATACATGTTCTATAAAACACATGACATTCAAATGATGTCATTAATGGAAGCAAAGACAGAATGACGGCCAGATGAAAAAGTATGGAAGAAACCGGGGTTTGACTCCATGGAATTGGCCCCGACACTTGGACGATTGGATGATATTTGTATTGTCTGGAAGAGCTTCCAAATGCAAAATGATCTACACCTTCCATGCATCATTATTAGTGACTTGAATGAAATTCAGGAGTTCAGCGAGAAATGGGAAGGTTGTGGATCCAAACCAAAGTAGATCCAATCGACTAAGAGACTTTAAGAACAAGTATGAATGGGTGGATATCCCAAAGACATGGAATGAATACACCTAGAGAAAAAAACAAGCCTGATATAGACAATATCTATGAAAATCTTGATCAAACTCTGGTCCACCACCAAATTCTGCAATGGTTCTCTGAAATCTCAACAATGAACCATGCTTTTACCTCATGAGATCATTGCCCTATTTCCTTTGAACTTAAGATAGTTACTAACTAGAAAGGGAAAACAATTTAGATTCAAGAAAATGTGGATAAAAAGAAATGATTATAGAAACATTGTTAAACATGCATAGAGAGCGAACTCTATGGGATTCCACATGTTCAAATTGACAAAGAAAAATCTATTACTTAAAACGAATATGTAAATAATGGAACAAGGGAACATTTGGGAACATATTTAGACAAGTTAAGGAAATCAATGAAATACTAATAGGAATACAAAAAGAAAATACAAAGAATCAAGATGATCAAATGAGACTGAAAGAAAGACGATTATTACTAAAAAAAAGATAAAATGATTGAATATCATAAGCTGTACTTGAGCCAGAGAGCGAAAACTAAGCATCTAAAGTTGGTGGACAGTAATTATGGTTGCTTCCACAGAGTGGTCACTGAAAGAAGGAATAAAAAAATAATAGGAGAGATAAGAATAACAAAAGGAATTGTGATAACAAGAGAAGAAAATAATTCAAGAGAAATAAAAAACAACTTTCAAAAAATATTTAGAAGGGTTCATATCAACTCTCATCGATCTATTGGAGTTTTATCTACAATTGATTGACATGGAAGTCCGCAAATGAAAATGAAGAATTACCAAAATTGGTTATAAACCAGGAGATTAGGAAAGTGTTGTAAGAGGCTATTAATCATACTAATTAGACAGATAAATTGGATTAGACCCCAAGTCAATTTATCTATAGCAAATTTTATGTATATATGGTTTTACATATAGAAGGTTTATTATAGATGGTTTTATCTATAATAGGTTTTAGATAATATAAGTTTAACTATAGGTGTTCTGCCTATTGGGAATTTCTATTATAAATAGAGGGTATAGGGTTGAATTATAGTGTGCCTATGTATCCATACGAACATCAGAATAATAAGAAACCTTAGCTGCAGGCTTTTTCTCTGCAAGGTGTTCTATACGGTTCTTGCCAGAACACAAAAATCCTTTGTGTCACATTTGCTTTCATTCTATTTCTCTTTAACAATATTCACTCATGGAAATTCACGATAGAAAGCTATATTCTCGATTGGGAAAAACAAATCTCTAGGACCAGATAGGATGATAGTGGAATTTTACCAAAAATATTAGGATATCGTTGGACCAGATTATACTAAAGCAATTAAAATATTTTTTCCTTTTGAAAAATTACTAAAGAAAATTAACTACACATTCATATCCTTTATTAAAAAATGTGACAATCCGAACTCTATGAATCAAAATAGACCTATCATCCTATGTAAAACTATCTATAAAACTATAACAAAAATAATAGCGGACAGAATTAAAAAAGGTACTACAAAAGATCATACATTCGAGACTGAGAGCATTAGTAGCAAATTGAGCATTACAGGCGATAATGTGCTTATTACACATGAAATTTTTCATTCATTCAAATCTAGGAAAGGACAAAAAGGATGGATAACAGTGAAACTTGACATGGAAAATGCCTATGATATAGTGGAATGGATTGAGAAAATTTGGCTTATGCACGACCTTTTTGAAATGGATTGAGAAGTGCGTGACAATGGTGCCCTTCTCTGTGTTGGTTAAAGATGGACCAATAGAGGTTTTTCTACCAAAAAAAGGTCTTAGGTAGTGAGATCCAATTTTCCCACTTCTCTTCACTATGGAGGCTGAAATTCTTTCTAGAAAACTCCAAAAGATCTACGACAACTGGAATATATAAATTGGCTTTGAAATTACGAGATCGGGGATCTAAATCCCCTTCCTCTCTTTTGCAGATGACATGATGATTTTTGCAAAAACATCTCAAGAATCTTGCACCTAAGTTAAAAAAGTTATTGAGGAATATTGTAGCAAATCAAGACAAAAAGTTAACTTTTACAAGTCGGCATTTCAAGTGACCTCAAGAGTTTCGACCCAACAAAAACAAAATATACAAGGAGTACTTCAGATTACAAACCAGATGGCACTTGACAAATATTTGGGTTCGTAAAGACCGGAAAAGTTAAAATAATATTTTTCTTAAGATATTAAATTATGTTCGACTTTAAAATTTAGATTTTAGAAATTTTGAAATTTCCGTCCTCGAGCAACTGAATTTTATTAATCCTTCGGAAACGAACTTCTATATAGTTGTGCATTGGGTTTTAGAAATGGATTTTGATTTTCGCTTTCGAGATCGAGCATCAATAAAAATATTTATTTGAGCTACGAGTATTGATTGAAATTTATTTAATTTTCGATTATCTTGAAATTGAATTAAAATTTGATTAAATTCGATTTAGTCGGGATTCGATCGGGCGAGCGGGTTTTGAGTCCTTTCCGCTAATTTGAATTCTTTAGTGGACCCAATTCTTTTATTTTCTTTACCTTTTCTTTATTTTCTCTCTCTCTCTCTCTCTTCCTCTTTTCGGTTCTGCATTCCACCACAAACACCCCTCTCTTCCCTCTTCTTCTCTTTCAATTTCAGACACTGACACACCGTCCTCCTCCTCCCTTGGCAGCCGCTGCACAGCCTCAGCACCACCACTCCACCACCTTCTCTCCTTCCTCCTCCTCTTCTGTCAAGCCGAAGCGGCCACAGGCTCCTCCATTTCCTTTGAGCAGCACCACCACCCCCATAGCCCGTCATCGCCGGCCACCATTCATCTCCGGACGCCACCGAAGCACCTTGCTCCTCTGTTTTGGAGAGAAGCCGGTCCGGTAGCAGCTGCATCTCCCTCCTCTCTCCATTCCTCCGAGCAGAAGCCTCCTACGACGTTGACGAACCCCAGAAGCCGCCAGGAGAGCCACCAAGGCGCCGCCCCTTCTCGGGCCCCTGTCTTTAAATCCGAAGAGCGGTGAGGTTCCTCCCTCTCTTTCTCTCTATCCGACTCGAAAAGCTCCGCCTTTAATCTATTACCTTCCGTCCCAGATCTATCTTGTTCCATCTGACCCCGACGAAGCCGAACGGAGCTCTGAGCGTCTCCAACGAGCCCTCACATCCGAATCTAATCCACTCGGTGAGCCTTCTTTCTCTCTCCTTCTTCCTTCTGGGTATGTGGGTGTTAGGGTGTCGGAGAGCCTGTGGGTGATCGGAGCTAGCGCCGCCGCCGGCTAGTCCTCCTCCTCCTCCTTCTTCCTCCTCCGCTCCTCCGGCGTCGAGTTCCTCTGTTCTGAGGTTGAAGACAACTGCTTTCTTTCCTTATGGGCTGGGCCAGACCCACTTTGTTATACGGGTTATATCGTTTTGTTATCCGGGTATGGAATCCGGATTGGGTTCCTTTTTCTTCTTTTCTCTTCTCTTCTGGGCATGTGGATTGGGCTGGAAATCCGGGTCTTTGGGCTGGGTTTGGCTGCGGGGATTGGGCCCTTTTCTTTTCTCTTCGGGTGGGCCTTTCTTTGGGCTGATGGGTTGTGTTTTTTTTTAATTGTGTTGTATATATGTTATATGTTATGTTATATATATATTTATACATTTATGTTATATGTTTTTATTTTTCTGATTTTAGGAAAATGAAAGTGTATATATATATATATATAAATATATTCTGAAATATTAAAATATCATAGAAGGTTTTAAAAGTAATATTAATCGTTATATATTATCATGATGTTATATGATGATTTTGGGATGTGTTTTAAAATATGATAAAGTAATTTAGTATTTTGATTTATAAATGTGGGTTATTAAAATGGAGTGATTTTGACAATTTTATTTTATTTAAATATTCCTTGAGAAGTGTTATTATATAATGATTTGTAAGTTGATTTTAAGATAAGGATTTTGAAGAGAAACATGCCGGAACTATTGCTATACTATGATTTTGAGAAATTGACTTTAAGGATTTAAATGTTTAATGTCGGGATTTAGCTAAGCGATTTTAAAATAGTTGTTTGATTTTCTAAGTTGAGTTCTTTGAGAGGTTGTTTTGAAAATGAGATGATGAGATGAGATGAACATGAAATGAGGTATGGTTTGTGATGAAATGAGATGGAATAATCTGAAATGAGATATGAAAAGAGATGTATGATAGTTAGGGGCGCCTTGTGTGAAATAGGTAGACTTATGCATTTATATGTTATTAGGTGTTTGTGAATGTTGGACGTTGCTTGCTATCGGTGATTCATTTCTTGGATTCTGCTCTGCCTTGTTCTCTGCTGTTCGGCTTATTCAGGTAAGTTCCTTTATGGGCTTACTCAGATTCGAAAGAGATTACCGGCTTGTGAATGTATGACATACTAGGTGTTGCATAAGCATTAAAGCATGCCATGTAGTATAATGCTAGGTTGCACTTGTGATTGAGCATTCTATTTCTTTACGCGTATGAAACAGAACGGCCGTTATCTGTGATAGTCCTAGAGTCTTTGCTAGGGTCATAGGGTAGCCCAGCCCCATCGGGTGCCCTGAGTCTATCGAGTCGATATGAGCATGATGATAGCCCAGCACCATCGGGCATGTTTATTTTAATTTATGTTATGATGATGAGATATGAGATGATATGCTATAGCATCGAACTGGCCAGTCTCTGCACTAACGGAAAGGGGTGCAGAGGTAGGAGAGGGACATGCCACTTGGCATTCTTTGGGCGCCTTTACAGTTATTTCTCACATATTGTAAACTAGGATCATGCTAGTGTGATTTAATTTCCGCATCTGCATCATCTTTATTATTAGCGTATGTGTATGTTCGCTTGCTGGACAGAGCGTGTTGGGGCCTCGGTCTGACCCCACTCGCACCAATTGTTTTTAGGTATGATTGCTCCCTGTTTATATGGCGTGGGAAAGTCCCCCGGCGATTGCAAAGAAATCTGTCTAACCCCGCTAATCTGGCCATACGACTTTAGAATTATGTTTTGGTTTTGACCCGGCCTTGCCGTGGCTTTTGTATCTAAATCATATTCCCACTTCACTTTCGTTTAAACTGAATTTATGAAACTTCGACTGATTAGAGGTTTGAAACCTCGACCCGTACCTGAATTGCAACATCCGAACGAAGGTATCCGACCTTCGAAACGTATCCCGGATATTTATATCCGGGCCGTTACAGGGTTGCCCAGTGAAAAATTAATAGGAACACATTCGAAGAAATAGTTGGAAGAACAATATCTAAACTTGCAAAATGGAAAGCAAACTCCCTCTCTTAGCAAGGTAGAGCGGTTCTCATTAGATCCAATCTTTCTACCAAACTATACTATATAGTAATGATACAAAACTTTATACTATTGACAGGAATACATAAGAAACTAGATCAAATAAACAGATATTTCTTCTAGAACAAAGATAGAAGCTACAAACCTCTTATTGGATGGGATAGGGTATGCGAACATAAACATTTCGAAGGTCTAAGACTCAAGAAATCGAGAGACATGAATAAAGCATTACAAATGAAACTTTTGTGAAAAAATCTTGGTAGAACCTGAAAACATTTGGGTGAAGATGCATCATGGCAGTGGAGGTAGCTAATGGAAATAAAAGAAGAATTTTGCAATTGATAGACCCGGCAAGTTGACAATGGAAAAATAATCAAGTTATGAAAAAATGAATGATTGGAAGGAGAGAAACTACTTGAAAAAAAAAATCCTTAGCACCAATATTAATGAACAAGACCATGTTGCCAATTACATACGAATGAATAAAACATGGAAAAGTGATGAACTAAAAAAAATCATCCCTCGATGAATTATCAATAAAATAATGAACATTAAAATCTCAATGAATGAAATTGAAGATAAATTCAATTGGAAAGCCAGTTGTGCCATGGGTGGTTCTCCACTTCTGCTTTTGACATGATAACAGGTCGGGGTAGATTATGAGAAATGAAAACGGATGGATATGGAAAACTAAATGCTTTCCGAAAATGAAAAATTTTCTTTAAATACTAGGAATGAATGGACTACCCACAAAAAAAAACTTACTTTGAAAGGTGTTGTAGTTCTACTCACATGTGTCTTCTAGAACAACACTGAAGAAGATGTTGAACATATATTTACTAGTTGTACGCATACACTTAACATCATTAAAGAATGGATAGAGATATTGAAAAAGTTATAGCGACAATGGATACACAAGGAAAGCAATTAAAAAAAACTGCTTATTGAAATCTTTTCAAAGCTTACTAAGACTCAAAAAATATCCCTAGCAACCTGGTATATATTGGAGGATTTGGACCATAAGGAACAACATTATATTTGACGATCCAAGCTTCATGAACATACAAAAACAAGAAGGGTTTCTTAGACAACAATTAAAGAATTGGTAACAATCGAAATAAATACACTATGAGGAAGAAGAAACCAAAGAACTAGAACTATCTCAAACCCTAGAAGAAGAAAACACATCCGGGCAGAAGTGTTGGCCCTTAACTTGGGCTTAGTTGTGGCTATGAAGATGGGGCTGACGAGGAACATGATTGAGGGGCATAGCCTAAAAGTTATCAACTCAATCAAACGATTGTGGACTTGCCTATGAGAAATTGCGACGGTGATGATGGATGTTCTAATCATGATCCAAGGCTTTGCTGAAGTGTCCTACAACTAGGGGTGTTTATAACTCAGTTCAAACCAAAATTTTGGACCGAATTGAGCCAATCAAACCGGTCCTAAACCGAACCTAAGAGATTATGTTCGGTTTTTGATTCACAATTTCTAAAAATTCGATTTTAGGTTCGGTTCGGTTTAAGTTCAATTTGGTTCAAATCTAACTTTTATTAAATTAAATAAAATATTATACGATACTAGTTTAGGTTAAATCAATTCTCATAAAAAAAATTATAACCCATTATAAGATATTGTATGTATTTTAAAGAAATTTTCTATAACATAATTTTTTTAACTTAAACATTTTAATTTTTTTAATAATTAATTGTAAATTAGGTTCTTTTAGGTTTGATACCTAAACCGAACCTTAAGGTGTTAGGTTCGGTTTTCGGTTTGTAAATTTTAAAAAGAGATACCTTCAACCATTTCTTCCGTGAAATCAACCATGTGCCTGACAAAATTGCGCATCTTAGATTTTCGATGGATGATGCTTACATCGTTACTCATCTAAAGTTTCGTACTCTCGTCCACAGTAACACTATTGAGTTGTGGATCAATAGATACCCCACCCAAATATTTTATTTGTTAAAAAAATAAAACCCAACTGAACAAACTCTTAACCGTTAATCCACAAGGCACACAATGCTTATGCTTAACAATCACATTAATTATGTGCTTATCCTCCCTTGCCATCCAACGGTCCATAACCCCACCCACCTAAGGGCTCATCTAAGCCGTCCATTTCAAGGAGGCCCACAAGGCAAGCAAGAAGTTAGTTGGATGTCCTCCGATTGTCCCCTAACCAGCCTGCAACACATCGCCAAACAGTTAGCTGGCCGGGATTGTAACGTACCCTTTTAGCAAAGCAACGCATCTATCCCCCTCCGGTTTCAGTTCCACCATGACAGACGAACTTGATTGGTCGGTCATCCGAGGCCCACCACCCACGTGTGATTTAATGACAATGCCGTGTCAAGAGATAACTAGTCTCTTTTATGCACCATTCATTATTAAATTTCCAAAGATTTTTGCTTTATTTTGTCTCCCTTCAATTCATCACCTTCTTTCTTTCTATATAAATATATATTGCATTTGGGATTCAACTCAAATTCCATCCCAAACAACTACTTTCAAAGTGTTCAAACATTGCAATTCAAGCCATAAGCTCAAGAGTTTATCCAATCAAATCTAGAGGTTCAATCGGATCGGATACATTTTTTAGATCGAGTCGATCAAGGTTTAATAGAGGAAGCGATGGCCATGGAAACACAAAGCTATGACACCGAATTGAGATTAGCCCTACCGGGGAGCAACGAGCCAGAGCAAGCGACGAGTAGTACTACTTCCTCTAGCGCGAGTAGGAAGAGGTTTTCACGTGATTCGGAAGATAGTTATTCGAGAAAGTTTGATGCTCAAGACAACGAATTCACTCCTCCTACAAAGTAAGTGTCAATAAGCCAAAGAATCAAAGTTCGAAGAAAATCGATTCAGAAGAATTTATTGAGATTTATGACTTATATATCTGTTAACTTCAATGTAGGGCACAAATTGTTGGATGGCCTCCGGTTCAATCTTATAGGAGGAACAATTTTAAGATCGAGAAGCAAGCAAATGGATCCGGATCCGGATCCGGTTTGTATGTTAAAGTGAACATGGATGGAGCTCCTTATCTAAGAAAGATTGATCTCAAGGCCTATAGGAGCTACGTCGAGCTCCTAGAGGCGTTGGAAGCCATGTTCAAGGTAAAAATCGGTGAGTACTCGGAGAGGGAAGGCCGGTATAGCCAATCTTGTTATGCGCCAAGCTATGAAGACAAGGACGGAGACTGGATGCTCGTTGGAGATGTACCGTGGGAGATGTTTGTGTCGTCTTGCAAGAGGCTTAGGATCATCAAGTCCGAAGCTAACCGATTTCACATATGATTGGATCGGTTAACATATGGTTAAGGATCATATATATGGATCTTTGATTTTTGCAATTTTCTCTTGTTTTTGGGACTCCAGTTTGATTCCTTGTGAAGGCTTGTATACATATTTTGTACAATCATAGCACTTTTTTCATTAAAATTTTCATGCTTAGAATCAATTGTACAGAAGAGAAACAAGTTTGAAAGAAAGATACCAGTTGTGTAAATTTTATGATCTCTGAAAGTTGTGTTGATATCTATTAACTTCCATAACTTTTTTTTTTGTCAATAGTGGAAGATAGATATTCATATGAAAGTGCAAAACAAGGAAGAATCAACCCTTAAAATTCTATCCTAAGCAAATGAAATAAACAGGAACCAGTGAGAAAAAAGAAGCAAAATTGATAGTTTATAAACATCAATTATATGCTAAATTTCTCTTAACATGTCTTGTTTTAGTAAATTACATTAAACCCCCATCAAAACATGATATTTTTTTTTACAAAACTACACAAAAATTAGGAAATTACACATAACAATTCCAATAATTTTGATTTTTCTATTAAAAAATGACTAGTAAGTTGTACTTTTTATGTCTAAACATACTGAGAAAATGTTGAATTATCACTCTGTTCATATTCTTTTTAGTAAATACTAGCTCATTACCCGTGTTTTACACGGTTTGTTAATTGTAAAAATATTACACTAAAATATAATAAAATATATTTTTCCATTATCCAATTTTTCCCCATTTGTAGCAAAAAATCTATTATCCAAATTTGAATTCAAAACCCTTTTTTTCAATTTAATTTTTATCTAACTTAATGTCAGAGCAATAATAGTTATATCCAATATTAATCAATTTAAAACAAAATAACTCATAAAAAAACTAACCCAACTTGTCAAATATCTTATCTAGCCATGTTAAAATCTACCGCTTGATCCAACATTTTGTTAATTAAATGTTTATAATTTATCTTGTGTCAAACAATTTCCACCTTACCCTTAAATTAAAATTAAAAAAATAATCTCATAAGAAAAATCAAGCAATGTACCCATTAAACTAAATATAAAGATATTTCATATGGTGATTTATGTATCTCATTCATCATTTAAAAATAAAACAATACAAAAAATAACAAAAGAAAATACATATTTGTATAGTAACTTAAAATCAATCTATTTAATTAATCTACTTTTGTTCCAACCAACTCCATCTCGAAAGTAAATATGAAAATATTATTTTTTTCTTGATATAAAAAATATCTCAATTGATTAGACAAAGTTGCATCTGAAAATGGATATGATAACCACAAAACAAAAAAAAAAGTAAAATATTTTTTTTAGGCAATGACAAATTTATATCAATTTCTAGTTAGTGATCGAGATTATATTTATTAAAAATTTAATCCAATAAAAATGATAACTTAATTACTTGCTCAAATTCATAAATTACCATAGTTTATTCTTAGAGATTTGATCATTTGAATTTTTTTTTTCATGAAAAATAATTCATAACATTTTTTAATTTTCAATTGATTAGATAAATACATGGTATAAGTAGGTCTGCGCACGGGTCACGGGTCAACCAGTGACCTGATGAGTTTAGCGGGTCATGGATCCGATGGGTCATTGACCCGGCGGGTCCGGGTCAGACGGGTCAAGGGTCATGGCGAGTCACGGGTTCGGGTTAGGGTCGAGGGTTTTGCGACCCGTGACCCGCCGGGTTGACAATTTTTTTTTAAAAAAAAAGTGGCTGATTTTGGGTAAATTTTAAAATAAAATCGATTTTTTAAAAAAACGGGTCGACCCGTGACCCGCCGGGTCACCTGACCCACCGACCCGCCTATCCTACGGGTTCGGGTTCGGGTCTTGATTTCCCGACCTGTGACCCGCCGGATCGGACCGTCGACCCGACGGGTCCGACCCTTGGACAAGCCTAGGTATAAGATAGATAATTTAAAATTTACTTAAGAACTAAAAATATGTAAAATGATAGTTGACAAATAAAAAAATGTTAGATTGATAAACAAAATAGAAAATAAATTACAATATTCATATTGCCACATTGATAATTAATTATACATGTTGAAATAGGCAGTACTATACAAAATAAATGAAATAATTTAATCCTATAAATATTTTATAGTTTCATATTTTAAAATATATGTGTATATAAAATATTTAAATAATGATAATTATCATTATTTAAAGATGTCATAGTATAATTGGCCAAACGTGTAGGAGGAACTTTTTTTTAAAGAGAGCTTGACATATGTGTGTGAATGTGATTTTTTTACATCTTCTATATCTATAGATATATAAAAACGAGAGTTTCCCCATGAACAGTGCCATAATTTTTTGCCTGCAATTTTGTTGAAATTTACAAACTTGCCACGCCACTTTCTCCTATCCCTTTTCTTTCTCCACCGCCTTCATGCTATCTATGCATCACATCACTTTTTTTCTTTCTTTTTTTATTCGTTGTGCTCTTGGCTACAAGCCTACAATTGCAAGCCCAGTAACATCAATGCAAACGTGGACATAGGCCTATTTTTATTTTTATTTGTTTTCTATCCGTAATTTACAATAATTAGAATATTTAGCCCTACTTTATTTATATTAAAAGACTCTGATAAGTTTAAATTTCTATCTATAGTCTATAGGTAATTTTAAATGAAACAATTATAAGTTTATAACCTTATATTTCATTAAACTACAACAATTTGATCAAGTTCTTTTAAGTCTGTAATTTCTTCTTAAACTGAATCTGAAAGTAAAAACCTATATTTTAAAAGAGTTACAAAGTAGTGACAATAAAATTAACTATGGTTAAATTGTAGCCATATATACTTGGATATAGCTATTAAATATAATTTTCTGATCATACGCGATCTCTTTGTGTGCATTAATGGGAAAAAAGTCTCATGTTGCTATATAGTAATGATGAAATAACAAGTTATAAATGAGAAGAAATGTTTAGAGGCTATTTTCGAATAATCTAAAAAGGTAAATAAGCAAACACAATAAATAAAGACAAATAAAAGAACAAAAAAAAAAAAGATAAATTGTGCAACTTCAAACCTTCCTAGACCAAACGCCCTAGCTCACAACTTGAAGAACTCCCCTTCAATGTGCCCGGTCTATCATTGTGTTCTCAATTTAAAATTATGGCTAATTAACACATATATTTTTAATACGTATGAAGTATATTAAAAAAGGTTTATCTATTGTGTACCTTAAAGACATATGATAACGATATTCTATAAAAAAAAACCTTAAAAGAAATTGGGTGAACCCCATAACCTATTTTAAAAATGGCTAAACTAGGTATATCTGAAAAAAATATTTCCCAATTTCATTTCTTATTCGGCACAACATAGAAAATCCGTATTAAAAATACTAGCAAAACTTCATTATAACCAACTAGTATATATAAAAGGGAAGCTTTGCCAAGGAGTTGAGTTACTAAATTGCCCTCCATCGTAACCTATGAGTTTTGATAATTACAAAATTGATAATTACAAAATTGCCATCCATCTTCCTTTTCATTGTTCCCAAATCACTTTCAATTTCTCAAGTTCTTCTCCTGCAGCGCCGCTCCAGCTTTGTGCGTTCGACTTCGGAATGGGCCGGGTGCTATACTTCTGCCCGGCGCGATTCCAGGAGCCCGGAACATCTTCCCCGGTGAGCTTGTCCATGTTCGTCTCCTTCTCCGTCACGAAGCTCAATCCCTCCTCGATCGACGGCGGCGGCCTCGCCTTCCTTATCTCCCTTGACGCCCAATCCGTTGGCGCCGCCGGCGGGTTTCTACGACTATAGAATCCGGATTTGAGGTTCGTGGCGGTTAAATTCGATACTTTTATATGGATGTCGAGTTCAAAAACATGAACGGAAACCATATCGGTGTGGATCTAAACAGGATGATTTTGGACACAATCGGCCAATTTGGGTGTGATTGAAGTCGAATTGAAAAACGGCGATTTAATCAACGTCTGAATCGAGTTCGACGAGCCCATAAGGAGCTTCAATTAATGTCTCCGTTTCGTACTGCAATTTCAAACTCAAGGAGCCCTTACTCTCCATGGATCTAGCCCTGGAAGGTTGAAGGTTGCGTTCAATATCTCTAATATATCTATGATAAGTCTTCAGGGTTCAAAAGCGTAAAAATTACAAACTATCTCACAAATTTATAAATTTACAAGAATTTGCTCCAAACTTTTAAATATGAAAAATCACTCAAAACACATCTATATATCTAGGATTTTGCTATTTGTCATCCCGAGAGCGACAAATAAGAACCTAAATATAATAAATTTATCCAATTCTATATATACTAAAATATTTGGTCATATCTCTTGTTTATATTTACAAAAACGATTTTTCTAAGGGCATATGATAAGATGTTCATTTTAGAAAAAATACATCATTAATTAAATTCCATTAACAAATTTTAAATTAGATTCTTATGGTCGCTTATTTTTAGTAGGGTATATTTCCCCATTTAAAATCTTATCCTATGCCCTAAGGGCATAGGATAGAAAAACCGTTACAAAAAAAATGTTAAATAAGGTAATTGAAACTTAAATATAATATTTAAAATCGTTAACCTACCATATTAAACAATTGAAGATTACAAAATGAAATTTTACTGATTTGTTCAAAAAGAAAATTCTTATTGACCATATTAAGCTTTAACATAATGCTTTAACATAATTTATATGGTTTCGACCAAAAAAAAACATAATTTATATGGTTACATGAACAACATAAAGGTTTAACTTCCCACTCCCTCTCCATTTTTTTTTGTTTTCATCTGCTTGAAGTTAAGCTTTAAACATAATTTATATGGTTACATGAACAACATAAAGGTTTAACTTCCCACTTCCTCTCCATTTTTTTTTTTGTTTTCATCTGCCTGAAGTTTCGATACTTGGATAAAGCTAATTTCATTTTAATTTTCCCAAAATTAGTGAATGCTTTTTTCAGTAAAATAAATCAACTTTAAGTTACGAAGAGTAGAATTGATGAAATATTTAGACGTCAATTTTTGCGAAAAATTTGGTATGTGTCCATATAACACACCAAACTTAGCTCCTTGTCCATTTTTCTAGTAAAATTGGGTGAATGTCCTAAAATGACATTTTTACCCTGTCCTCATTTCTTCCTCTACCCCCGAATTAAAACAAGCAGAAGTGAGATCTGATGATGGAGAAAACACGGAGCATCCATGGGAGAGGGATGGAGATGCAAAAGGATCGGCGCTCGACGTCGGTGGCGGCCATGGCTTCGAAGAGCGCGGAGAAGGAGTGGTGGAGGACGTCAATCGGAACATCGGACAAGCCGACGGAGGAGGACTAGTGTGGTCGTCGGCGTCTTCGACGACCACAGTGGCCCCGACACCGCCTGCTTCAACAACCGTCCGATCCTTCCGTCTGGCCTCCTCCTCGCCCTATCAGATCTAGGTGCCATCGTGGTGCCCCCGTCCGGTCGAGCTCCTTCCTCCTCCTTCCTCCCCAGATCTGCACCTTTCTTCTTCTTCGCCCAGATCTGCAGCACTCACCTTCCTCCTCTTCTCTAAGATTTGCAATTAAAATACCTGGGAACTCTACAATTGAAATACTTGGAAGGAATGCTTGGTTAAAAATGAATTAGAGTTTCATTTCTGTCGAAATTGCTGCAAGTGTCTTATTGTCTCAAGAAAAAACGAATAAGCTAAATAAAAAGCCCATTGCTCCGTTGTCACTTGTCAGACACACCTTAATTCATACAGTATATATTTACGTCACTGTAACCCATATGAAATACAGTATATTTTTACAATTGAAATACAATGTATAGATTTATAATTAAAAAGCCTATTGCTACAATTGAAATACGATATACTTTTACAAGTACGTGATTATAAAGAACTTTAACCCATATGAATTCCATGGAGATGGGACTTTACCTTCAATTTGTTTATGGTTGTCCTTGAAATCTTTAAACATATAATTTACAAGGCAGTCAACCAAAAAAAAAATTTGTCACCATTGATAAGAGGGTGACAGTGTCCCCGTAAAAAAAACTAGTATAATGATAAGCAAAACCATTGCTGTCACAAAAAGAAAAAAACCTAGGAAAAAAGTGTTAATAGTGTTGTCACCAATATAAAAACAGTGTCACCACAAGTATACCAAGTGTTGTCACCACCAGTGTAGCAAAGGAACGAATGGTCAAGTGGTATTAGTAGTGTAACCAAGGAAAAATAGTGTCACCACTGCTGTCATCAAAGGAAAAACCTCAGGACAAGGGAAAGTGATATTACTAGTGTCACCACAATTAAAAAAAAAGTAACCACTACTGTCACCAAAAGAAAAAAAAAACCCTAGAACAATGGAAAGTGTTATTAGTAGTGTCACCATAATAAAAATACATGTGGTGACAAGTCTCCTCTAATATATGAATGGGTAAGAGGGTCATAGAAGCTGTAAATAAAATAAAAACAGGGTCATAGACACTGTCACCACTATAAAAACAGGGTCATGGACACTGTAACCAAAGGAAAAACCCTAGACCAAGGGAAGCACAAACCCTATAGGGGTTAATGAGAAGTCAAAATAAATGTGGTGACAATTCTTCTCTAATATATGAATGGATAAGAGGGTCATAGACATTGTCACCAAAATAAAAACAAGGTCATAGACACTGTCACCACTATAAAAATAGGGTCATAGACACTGTCACCACTATAAAAACAGGGTCATAGACACTGTCACCACTATAAAAACAAGGTCATAGACACTGTCACCACTATAAAAACAAGATCATAGACGATGTCGCCACTATAAAAACAGGGTCATAGGCACTGTAACTAAAGGAAAACCCTAACGAGAAGCCAGAATACATGTGGTGACAGTTCTCCTCTAATATATGAATGGGTAAGAGAGTCATAGACGTTGTAACCAAAATAAAAACAGGGTCATAGACACTGTAACCACTATAAAACAGGGTATATACACTGTCACCACTATAAAAACAGGGTAATAGACACTGTCACCACTATAAAAAAAATATGGTCATAGACACTGTCACCAACTTTATAACACTGTTGGTGACACTATCACCACTATAAAAATAGGATGACGGGTTGAATGCAATCATGTCATATAGTAAATGCATACTCGATCTGCCCGAATTGATGAATGATGGCATCATTTTCAATTGCCAATCTTTATTTATATATTGGAATGGATGAGTAAAAACAAAAAGACTACGTAATTAGCTTGTTTCAAAAAAAATACTATGTAATTAGCTAGCTCCATCCATGGCGTCATCACCCCGGCCAATCTACACTACGGGATCCAGCAAACTTCCGAGCTTCACCCCGTCACCGATAGCCAGCAGCCGGCAGACGTCGACATTCGTCGCCAACGACGACGTCTTGACGGACTTCCTCCACCACAGCCTCCGCATCCCCGACCTCGTCCTCCCAGATCGCCTCTTCCCGCGGTTCCTCCACTCGGATATGGCGGTCCAAGTTGTGGACTTCCACTCCCTCACCACTGTTGAGAACCTGGAAGCCTTGGAGATGGCGAGGGATGCTCTCGAGAGGATCGGTTGCTTTCAGATCTGGAAAAAGCCAAAAGGAAAGGGTAAAATTAAAGGGAGGGTAAAAGTGGTATTATGAAATTTTTTTGGACAAATACTAACAAATTCAAACACGCAGGACAAATGCTAAATGGGCTGATGTAAAGAGCCTTTGGGCCAAATATACAAATTTGGTTATGTAATAAAATGCTTAATTTAAATGAAGCAAAAAATATATATTTAGCAATTTTATCAAAAAATATTTAGTTGTTTAGTATGGTAGGTTAAATATTTTTAAAGATTACATTTAGAATTCAGTTAACTTATTTAACAATAATTTTTTCAAAAACGATTTTTCTATCCTATGCCCTTAGGGCATAGGATAAGACCCTAAATTGGGAAATATTTTTTAAATTTTAATTAATTTAGCTTTTCTTTTAATTTAGATTCCTAGGGTTGCTTGCCTTTTTGGTAGGGAATCTTTCCCAATTTAGAGTCTTATCCTATGCCCTTAGGGCATAGGATAGAAAAACCGTTTAAAAAAAAAGAGATTAGGTAGAGTTACAATCAAATTAGTATATAGAATTGGATAAATTTACTAAATTTAGATTCTTATATATATATATAATTTAAATTAAAAGTAATTTTAATGGGGTGCATCATTAAAACAGTGAATTAATATATAATCTATACCTACATGTAAAATCTTCATATATACTATATTAAATTAAAAGTATGGGAATATCACATGTATATTTTCTCTCATACTTCTAAACGATTTTCATAAAATTATATTTAGTTAAATCTTTTAAATATTACTATAATAATATTATTAATTTTTTCTTTTCAATGAGATTATTTTAGATGATTTTAAATGAGAACCATTTTTGATGAGGTGTTATTACCACATTTAATATAGATTTTTTTAACCAATTAAATTATAACTTTCTAATCTTATGTTAACTTTTATTAATATTTTATTTAATTTTATAATATTAATTTATTACTAAATTATTATAATGATTTTATTCAGAAAATGGGACAATAACGCGAAAACTATACTCGATCCATAACTAGGCTTTCCGTGTTCGCACACGGAGTATATAAAAGCCAGAATGTGCCACAAAGCTGACTTACGTTTTTGCCCCCAAATTTGCCACTGTTCTTTCAAAATTACAAAATTGCCACTTTTTTTTCTTCTACCCGTTCCAAAATCACCGCCTCTTGCTCCAGAGCTTTTCCTTTCCCTCTCTCTGGTTCTCGCTCTCGGCTCTCTCCTTTTTCATTTGCTCAGTCTCCGATCACTCCTAACATGATGCTTACTTTCCTTCCTCCTTCCGAATCTTGTTCTATTCTAATACAATCGTCCGACGACAACGAAGAGGAAGTGGCAAGAGCCCCACGGTGTTCTAGGGTTTGCGGCGATTGGGAGTGGTACGCTCCTCGAATCAGCCCTATTCCTCCAATGGGGGTCCGAGTCCGACTACAACAGCTTTGGGCGAATTCATCCAGAACAGTAGGCCTTTCGATTTCACTTGATTTTATTTTTATCGTTTTCAATTCGCCTGATGTGATTGGTTTAAGATTTTAAGCCCTTCCTTCCAACGAATTTAGGTTTTTGGATAATTTTATCGAATTGAATTCGTGCTTGAATTAAGGATTGGCAGGTATTCAAAGCGAGACCGAAAATGTGCAGACTTTATGAGGACGGTTTTTAGCCGATGATGATAAGGCAGGAAGCAACTCGGATTCTCGGAGTCAGGTATAAATCGGATTTGTATATCTGAATTCTGAAATTGATCGATGATTTTCGTTTGACCATTTGAACCAGTAAATTACATGATTTCACACTTGCTGTTGAACCATAGGCATATTCGCTTGTCAAATTCTTCACTACAGATGCTTGATTTCTTTACCCTAAATCGATCAGAGATATACTTTAAATTTTTTGAATTTTGCCTTCAATTTCTTAAATTTTGGCTATAAAAGATTGTCGGATGTAAATGAGGTTATAGTGCCCTAACCATAGCATAGCATTTATATTTGTATTGCCAAAAAATAGTTTAGACTAAGGTTAAACCAAAATCCAAATTGAAGGACTTGATGCATTCTGTGTAAATGGAACTTGCACCGGATCTTAACTTCTATGTTTTAAAGTTTAAGGTTAATGAAACCAGTCATTTTATCAACATGTAAGGTTTATCTTTATTGAATTCATATTATTAGTTAATAATTAAACTTCCTGATCCATGTCATCACAATTTCATATTAATTGTGTTTGTTTTGATTAATGCCTAGCAAGATGCCCTGCTATCTGCCTTGTGGATTATTAGGTTATTCTGTTTTTTCCTTTCCAATTTTTCCTTAATATGCTAACTATGAAATTCTAAAATTGAAGTTTGGCCATATTAAATATATCAAACACACTTGAATTTTTAGATTTCTAAGGTTATTACTTAATTTCAATTAAAATTATAAGAGATCAATGAAAATTTTTTCTCCCTGTACATTTTTCTAAAATTCAATTTCTAACACATCTTTTTAGTAAAAATAGAATTCAAAAACAAATAATTTAAGAGATGTTAAATGAAATAGGCAAAAGGAATGGAATTTACCTGAGACTCAATTTCAATGTTCAACTGATTTTAATATTTATAATTTTGGAGATTTTTGAAATATGGCAATCCTTTTTTTTTGGTTATTGTTGATGTTCTAAGAAAGGGAGGAAAAATGTTAAAAAAAATCCAAAACTTTTTCCATAGAGCACCAATTTGAGTGATTTCAAATCCCACAACTTTCTAAAAAGTTTATCTACCTTTATCTTTATAAATCTTCGATTAAAATAAGCCCTGAATTTGTTTCTGCTGTTGCTGTCATACAAAGGAGAGAAAAAATGTACTTGGTTTCGATCAAAAATTCATAAGAGATAGTGATTTTTTTAGGTGTTTGCAGTGACTTAGAGATATTGAAGTGTCATAGATATACAGGTATACTTTCAAACTTTATAAATTGATTCCTTTCAATATTTTTAATTGTTATATAAACACAAATTTGATTCACGAAAATAGAACATGAACATCTCATGAAAAAAAAATCTGATTTCAAGAAAAAAAATAAAATTTAGATTAAAAAAAGGAATTGTAATGTATATTCTATAGCAAAAAAAAAAAGCATTTTCGTTCACTGTTGAACAGTACAACTGAAACCCTCCTTTTATTTATCAGCACTAACATCAGCATCACCTGAAGTATTTATAATTTACTCATGTATGTATATGTGTTGTTGTTCATTGACAAGGACTGTAAAAGCTAATAGGAGGATAGGAAATAAAGGGTGAAAAAACTCACTAAAATGAAAGCATATATCACTTTTGTGAAAGAGATATTTAGAGTACCCCTTGTTTTCTGCTTAAGTGATGTAAATGAGCCAATTTTGAAGTTGCAAAGGACTGCTATTAACTCTAAAGATATTACTTTTACATTTCATCGAACACCTTAAATCAGGATATCACTAATACAAAAACAATAATTTGACAGTCACAAAAAATAACACTGAATTCAACCAATTAATCAATAGTAGGGTGAACAATTTGGCAATAAAAATTCAGAATAAAAAAGGATTAGAAGTTATACAGCTTGAAACAAGGAACTCAAATCAGACAAAGCAAAAAAATTGGCAGGCAGAAAAGAAATGAGTATAAAAGGAGCTGAAATAACCTGATAAATTGAATATGCATTGGTGGCTTGGTAAATGTTGCTATGAAAATCTCATCCAATTAGAATTGATTTTTGTTCCAGCAAGATTCTAAAGAGATCTTCAAAATTGACAATTAGTTTTTGAAATGATTGAAGAATTTGTGTTCTTTAGAATTGCCATGGACGGATTGGGACCAAGATCAGCTAAAGTATTATCGGTGAGCAACTGAAATGTATGAAAATAAATTAAGGAAGCTATTAAAGTATCATTTAATCAAAAAGGACTTTCAAAAGGCCACTATCACTGCCCAACAAGTCATTAATTGAAACACCATATAAAATAATGAAAAATTAAATTCATGGATTTATAGAAGAATTTCACTGAAATAAAACAACTGTAAAACCTACAAATAATACTAATAAGACTTTTTTTTTGCTATCTGTACCCCAAAAATATTAATGCTTTATAATAGTTAGTTAATCTTGCTGGTGCCACTCTTGGTGCTTTTCATCTTAGTTTTGATCATAGTACTTGCGCGGATGAGGTATTTCAGATCTCCTCTTTCGCTTCTCTATGTTTATCTAATTGAATTGGTGCTTATGAGAAGGTTATTGTGTATGTTTACAGGAAGTGAAAAGGATACGAAGAGAGCATTTGGATGATTTTTGCTCGGTTGTCAATGACCGCGTTAAAGGGTCGTTGAAAGTCAGCCGGGCTTTTGGTGCTGGATTTCTCAAACAGGTACACCAATCTTTTGAATTGTTAGCTGACTTCATCAATGAACACTCGAATGCTTATATGTTTTGTGCTAATTGATTGACGAGGAAGCTCAAAAATTCACCGATTAGGATCAACAGGAAGTAAAAGAGGCTAGCGATTTCCACCTCATTGTCCAGCGCAGCCGAATCGCCTCTTCTAAGGACATCCAACCTCCCTCAACACCGTCGTCCAAAACAAGCGCCACGACACCGCCTTAACTCTAACCTGCGCCGAAGTCTCCGAGGAAGGCCAAAAGATCGACGATGAAGAGATAAGGTTTTTGATCCTACGAACTTCATGTTTTTCTTCATTGAGTTGGAAGATAATGTGCTGAAATTAGAGCATAAATATTAGGACTTTGAAGATGCTGACTTCTCATCTACTGCTGAAAGACTGAAAGTAAAATTTAAGCATAAAGACGCTCAACACTTGGATTGTAAATCATTGTCTTGAGTGCAAAATTGAGCACTGTGTAAGAATTTCGCATAGTTGAAATTATAGAAATCACATTTTTGGTTTGTAATATTTATACATTTTATTGATAATTGATGTTTGCTAAGACTGATTGATATTTGTTGTTAGGATGCTAATTACTTGAACATCAAGGGCTTATTGGTGGACCTCGCTTGCCAAACTGTTGCTGTCATGATCAAGGGCAAGGATCCAGAGGAGATCCGTAAGATTCAACAGAGATCCGTAGAGAGAAGCAACAGAGTTTTGAATGGACAACTACTCTACTTTCGCACGCGAGGGACAACTAGTTATATAAAAAAGAGCAATCTATCTATCATAAGATATTTAATTTTCAAATAATTAAAGTGCGAATGATGTTTTTTTTTAAAAATGGATAATTTCATACATTTAGCTATAAAAAGCTCATGTATTGATTCTTGCCTCCCCCCCCCAAAAAAAGATGGGTCAGTATATCTATATATAAAATACTAAAGGAGAGACCTGAAACGGGCTCTGGTGTGATTTCACATCCGTGGAATTTTCTGGATTAAAACGGGATTATTTTTGCTTACGTGTCATTTTCTGGATTAAAGTGGTATTATTTTTGAGCCACATCAATTAATAAATCAATATAGTTAGGTAGAAAAGTTATCTTTTTAGATCAAATAATCTATCCAATTATCTTTAAAGATTTCTAGGTAATAGTGAATGTAAAATTATCTAATTATCTATCCAATTATCTTTAAAGATTTCTAACCTTCTCCATTAAGGTGAAATTTATGTGAATTTATTCTTATACTTTAATCAAATTTATCAATTTGTCGATAAATGTTTTTCTTTTATCAATTTATTGATACCTTTTCAAAAAGTCTATTTTCATTATGCAATAATTGGCCACTTAATTTACACAACATTATTATTTTTTTTTACTTCTTACCATATTATCTAATTTAAAAAAATAATGAAAGGTTAAAAATAATATATACTTAACAATTTTATTAGCAAAAAAAATAAAATAAAAAAGCTCAATTTTTTTTATTAAATATTCAATTAATAATTGACCAAAATTACTGATTGACCAAAATTTAAAGGTGCACATAACGGTGCTATATTCATTTTTTTATCTTTTTGGTCAATTAGTAATTTTTATTATATATATATATATATATTCAATTTGATCTAAAACATAGAATAATTGACCAAATATTGGATAGACTATTTTATCTAAAAAGATAAGTTTTCTAACTAATTAAACCATAAAGTTGAATATTTATAAAAATAAGTGAGATCATTAATTGAGATGTCAAAATTATATTGGGTTATTAATAATGAATCAAATATTGGATAGATATAAAGTTGATCAAATAATAAAAAAGATAACATCATTTTAACCCAGAATATGATACATATAAAAAATAATATCATTTTAATCTAGACACCTTTCATTTAAAAAGATGAATTTTATTATATAGATATATATAGATATAGATTATCTGTTAAAGTGAATGTAAAATTATAATACGTGTCAAAATATTTAAAGTGAATATTTATAATACGTGACATAAGAAATCTATATAATATATATATATAAAATTTATTATTAATTCAAAGATGTTTTATGTAATAAAATTTATTAAAAAATCGCACAACGGGCGAGTAATAAAACTAGTACAGATATATTTTCAAAAACTGTATCACTGAATTAAAATAATTAATAAATAAAAATAGATTATTTCTAAAAAAATACAAATAAATTGGTGAATATGTGATATTAAAGATGAAGTGGCAAATGCTAATTAGTTAAAGTTTTGGGTTGAAATTTTTTTTTACCAGAGTATGACATGTGGCAAAAAGATAATGTTTTGTATTGTATAAGATTGACAATAGTATAAAATAAAATAGAAAAGTAAAATAATATTTGTATATATTTTAATTTTATTACACAATCGATAATATATACGGAGCAAATCTTCTGCCCCAACTTCCTGCCCCACAATCCCGTCCCACAAAATTATTTTGCCATTAAATTAATATTAAAAAAATTAAAAAAATATATTTAGCTTCTACATACTTCGTATAAAATATTTGGAAAAAAATCTTTAAAAAATGAATTATAATTTTTTTTTAAAAATGTATAGTAAAATAACATCTTTTTAAAACTTTAAAAAAATCTTTCTATCTCTTTTGAATTATTATAATTTTTGTAAGTTGGTTTTTTAAGATTTTTTTTTTCAAATATGTTATAATAAGTATGTAGTGTAAAGGCCGAGTATATTTTATATATTATGATTATTTTAATTAAATAAATTATTATTTTATTCAATCGGTAAAAATGGGAGAAAACCCGTCCTCGAGCGTAAGTTTTGATTTTAAAGTCATTCCGGCATCGTTTTGAGAATTTAGATTCTAGCGTATTTTAATTCCGCCTTCAAGCTCCGAGTTTTGATAAAAATTAATTTAATTCCGTTTATCTTGAAATTGAATTGAAATTTGATTTAAATTTGTTTAGTCGGGATTCGATCGGGCGAGCGGGTTTCGAGTCTATATTCCGCTATTTTGAATTCTTTCGTTGGGGACCAATTCTATCTTTAATTCTTTTTCTTTTATCTCTCTCTCTCTCTCTCTCCCTCCCTCTCGGATTTCTGCAAAATAAGAGTTGGTCCCTCCCTCCCATTTTGTCTTCTTTCCATATACAGACCCACAACACCATACACACATACAACCCACCTCACTTCCCTCTCAATCTGTCCATTCTTTTCCCCATTTTAAACACAACCCAACAAACCCACAACACTCCCAGAATCACCAAATTGCCACCACCAGACCACCATCACCGAATTACCACCACTGTGGTCTTTGCCCAACTCCTCGTCGTCATTGTCGCACACCATTAGAGCCGCAACCGAGCTCTCTTCGAGCCTTGTTTCCGAGAAGCCAAAGCACCACCTCCTCCCTTTCCTACTCCCTTCACTCTTGAAGAGCAGCAACAACAGATCCTCCGGCGTCGAGCCAACCCAGAAGCGCCAGGACCCGCCGGAGAGCCGCCGCCAAGCCTAACTCCCCCATTCTTTCCCTATTTTCCCCATCTCCGATCGGTAAGGCTTCGTTTCCCCTTCCTTTCGACTCCAAGGTATGAAAAGCTTCACCTTTATAACTTCTATCTCCGACCCAAGCCCCCGAAGCCCTTTTCCGTCGAGTTGCAGCCGGAGTGCCGCCGTCGAGCCTCGGAGTCGCCCTCGGAGTCGCCACTGTAAGCCCTCTTTTCCCCTTCCTCCGTTGCTCGTGTTTCCTTCCTTCTGTGATGGGTGTGGTCGGGTTTGTATTCCGAGTCCCTGGGCAAAATCTCAGGCCGAAGGGAGCCACCGGCGAGCCCATTTCCTCCTTCTTTCTCTTCCGTCTCCGTCGCCAGAACAGAGCACCTGTTGATTTGGGGAAGGAGGGTTCAGAACCCGATTTTCTCCTTTTCTTTTCTTATTTCCCTTGGGCCGGTCCACCTCTTTTTTCCCGGTTCAGTTAAAATCTGAGAGTTGAGCTTGGGCCGGGTATGGGCTCGGGTTTGGGGGCAGAGATCCGGGTCATGGGTTGGAGAAATGGGCCTGCTGGGTTGGGCATCTGTTTTAATTTTGGGTTGTGGGGTATTGTTGTTATATTATGCATTATTATATATATTATGTGTTATGTTATTATATATATATGTTATATTATATGTTATTCTGAGTTTTTTTGGATATGTATATATATATTCTGGAAATATTAATATATATTATAGAAGGTTTTAAAAGTAATATTAATTGTTATATATTAGTATGATGTTATATGATGATTTTGAGATGTGTTTTAAAATATGTTAAAGTAATTTAGTATTTTGATTTATAAATGTGGGTTGTTAAAATGGATTGAATTTGACAATTTTATTATATTTAAATATTCTTTGAGATGGGTTATTATATAATGATTTATAAGGTGATTTTAAGATGAGGATTTTAAAGAGATAAAATGCCGGAATTATTTTAAGTAATATATATTTGCAAGTTGATTGAAGAGTTAATGTTTTGTAAATGAGGTTTTTAAAGATGGATTTATTTTAGAAATGATTATCAATGTCTTAAATTACTTGAAATATTAAAGTCAAGTTTTTGAAATAAAAATGCCGGAGTTATTTCTAAAACATGATTTTGAGAGATTAGTTTTAAGGTTTAAATGTTTAATGTCGGAATTTGGCCAAGTATGATTTGAGGAATTATTTTGAATATGATGTAAAGACCCAAAATATATTCTATATTATATAATTATTTTATTAGTAAAAATGAATTGAAAATGACTATTTATTTGTATGATCAGAAGAAAACTTGTCCTCGAGCAAAGTCTATATATATATATATATATTTATATATATATAAAATCCGACCGACCTTATTTTAAAATCTGGATTTTGACGGAATTAAATTCCACTTTTGAGTATTCGAGAATTTATTAAAAAATTTATTTTATTACCCCATATGATTTTATTTCGATTAAATTCGAGTGTCGGGTTTCGAGTTAGCGAGCGGGTTTCGCGTTATAAATTATCGGGATTTCAAATTTACCGTTATGGGACCACTCCTTTCCCTCTCTCTCTCTCTCTCTCCCTCCCTCCCTCTCCCACGCAGCTACTGCCCACCACAACCTCCCTCTCATCAGTGTTGCAGGCTTCATCCTTTTGCACCCCAAGCAACCCCAAAATGGCTAAGCAACAACCCCTCCTTCCCCTCTTCCATCCCCCTCTTGCACCCCTTTGTTTTGGCAAGATGCCAACTGCACCCACCACGCCACTACAGGGCCTCATAGTCTGTGTTCACCTGCAACTCCTCCCTCACCTACTCACACAACTTCCCTTCATTTTGAATCAACCTGCTATTTCCCATTTTATTTCAATTTTGGAACCCCACTTTTCCCCTCCCACTCGTATTGCCGAGGACTGACCCTCCCCTGCTCTCTCTTGTAACCTTGAGCACCACCAGGAGCCCCCAGGAGCCGCCGGAGGAGCCCACCACACCGAGCCGACCCTCTTCCGTCCTCGGTCCCCTGTTTGGCCGAAAGCAGCTGCAGCTCCTTCCCCTTCCACCTCCAGCTAGAAGCAGCCGCCCTCTCTCCCAACACTTCACCCCCCCTCGGATCCACCCGTAGCCCCGCAGTAGCCGGAGCGCCGCCTGACCTTCCTCGCCCTGTTTTCGATTCAACAGGTAAACCACCTTGACTCCCCTCCTTTTCTCTCCCTTTCACCTTTAAACTAAGAAAAGTTCCTCCCTTGACACCCCCTCCGCCCTCCTAGGTGGATTCCGGTGAGAAGCTGCCCTCGACGAGCCCCGAACGCCGCTTCCGAGCTTGTACTCCGGCGACGTGAAGGCCCTCGGTAAGCCTCTTCTCTCTCCCTCTTCCTTCTTCCTGTGGGTGGGAGTGTCAGAGTCGCTGGGTCAGGTGGTCGGAGCTCCGCTCCGCCGCCGCCGGGGGGGCACCCTTCCTTCTCCTCCCCCGTTTCCTGAGCGCCGCGGCGTCCTCCCCTGTCCTCCTGTTCTGTCGACAGAGCAAGGAAGGAGAAAGGGAGTGGGTCCCCTCCCCCCTTGCCACATGTGCGCCACCTCAGCCGGGCTCCCTCTTTTTTTAACTGTCTTCGGTTTGGGCCTGTTTGCATGAGCTGGGCCTTTTCTTTTTGGGCCTGTTTTTTGTGGGCCTTTTTGTCCTTTTATCTGATTCGGGCTGGGTAACATAATTGGGTTTTTTTTGGTTCTGCTGGGTAATGTTTTGGGTTCGGGTGTGAGGCTTAGAAATGGGTTTCGGGCTGGGTAGACGGGGCAATGGGTTAGGGGGTTTTGGGCCATTTGGTTGGTTTTATTGTTGGTATATATATTATATATGGGTATATAAATTGGTAACGTTATTCTATTTATTATTATTGCGATTATTATTATTATTATTATTGTTAATATTATTATTTCGATTAATCTGATTTTATGAAAACAAATTCCGGGAGGTGTTATATATTATAAAATGGCTTAAAGCAAAAAATGATTTGTATAAGTGCCCTTGAAATGAATTTAATATGTTTTAGTTGAGAAAGTTGAGAGGTTTCAATTATAAAATGGGAGGGTGTTACTCTAATTAATATTATATTATAAATAATTGTTTAAAAGGAAGATTCTATGTTTTGTAAATGTTCCTTGGAGAATTTTGTTGGAAGCAAAGTGTTAGAAATTCTACCATAACAACTTTGACCGGGTTTGACATAGAATTGGATATTCGGATAAATCCTCGAAATCTAGTTATTTTCCTTTTGTGATTAGCTTGTGGAAAGATTTCGATGTGTTAAATAGTAGAATAGTACCTTATGGCGTTTTATTCGCTTATATATTAGGTGATTAGTGAGTGCTTGGATTCTGCTTCTACCGTACCTTTTGCTGTTCGGCTTACTCAGGTAAGTTCCTTTATGGGCTTACTCAGATTCGAAAGAGAATACCGGCTTGTGACTATATGACATACTAGGCGTTGCATAAGCATTAAAGCATGCCATGTAGTATCATGCTAGGATTGCACACATGAATGAGCATTTGAACAGTTTATGTGATTGCAAAACAGAACGGCCGTTATCTGTGAGTCTTAGGGTCATTGCTAGGGTCATGGGGGCATTCGGGTTTGATACTGTTTCGGTCCCCGATCGAGTCGATGAGTATGATTTGTATATATGTCTCTTCATGGTTCGGTATGCACCGAGCGCCCTACCTCGGAGTGGGTACGGGAATATATATTGTTACGGTTCGGCTGAGGCCGAGCGCCCTACCTCGGAGTGGGTACGGGAAGCATGGAGACAAAGGGATATGCCACTTGGCATTCTTTGGGTGCCTTTACAGTTATCTCTCGCATATTGTAATTTAGGATCATGCTAGTGTGATTTAATTTCCGCATCTGCATCATCCTTATTATAGCGTATGTGTATATTCGCTTGCTGGACAGGGTGCGTTGGGGTCTCGGTCTGATCCCGCTCGCACCAAATTGTTTTTAGGTATGATTGCTCTCTGTCTCTGTGGCGTGGGAGACCCCGGGCGATTGCAAAGAACCTGACTAAGCCACTAACTCGATTAACAGACTTCGAATTATATGATTGGTTTGACCCGGCCTCGCCGTGGCAAGTTGTACTCTACTTCCGCTTTCCTTTAGTTTGCAAACGAATTTCCGCGACTTAGACTTAGGACAACTCGAAGATTCCGCGTGGCCCTCAGGCTGTTTTGGGGTTCGAAATCCCCCCTTTGAAATACTAACCCTTGCATTTTGAAACCTCGACCCGTACTTAAATTGCAAGATCCGAACGAAGGTATCCAACCTTCGAAACGTAACCCGGGTATCTATATTCGGGCCGTTACAAAGTTGGTATCAGAGCCAGGTTTTGCAGTTGGGGTACCAAAGGGTCGAGTGTATGTTTTGAAAACCGCCCACGAATTTTAAAAGCTTTGAAAGGGTTTTCAAGGGGCAAAATGAACTTAATATGTCTAACACAAATGAACCTAATATGAACTTGGCCTTAAAATAGAGTAAAATCAAACGATGGGGATCGAGTGGGTAGAATGGCGTTAGACCATCCCTATTGGATGTAGATCGGGGATAGGTAGGCAAAACATAGCTTACTCTTTACAGACGGGCTTAGAAGGCTCCAAGGAATTGCACCACGGTGGTTGGAGTGGCGAGTTAGGTAGAGGCCGTGAGGTAATTGCCCCTCCGGTCGGTCGCTCCTCGAAGAGCGACCTTAGGTAGATTGACGTGTGTATATTATACCAATTGGGCCCGAGGGCGATCTCCCTCGAAGGAGATCATTGCAAACATTCTTGAATGCTTCTGTGCTGAGTGATGGTTCTGGGTATGCAGCATGGTCGATACACGACATGGGACTGTCGGGCGTGGGGGCCCAGCGCGTAGAGGCAGAGAACGACCTCGCCGAGTTGCGGTTGACAGGACGGACGCTGATGTTCAGGATCTCGGGGGTGCGGAGGTCCCCGCCCCCCAGCCCGAGGAGATCCTGAGACAGATGGATTGGGCGACCTTGATCGAGATGCTGCGAGAGTTGGTCGGAGATCCTCCACCAGATACGCCTGATATACAGATTCCTGTCGAGCAGCCAGTTGAGCCGGCTCGAGAGATCCCCGTCGGACAGCTAGCTGCACCAGCCCCCGTCGATGCGCGCCCTGAGAAGCGCATCGACTGGGTTCGATCTTTGGCGCATTGTAGCCCGCCCCATTTCTTGGGAGAGGACGGAGCGGACATCGAGGCATGGCTTTGATAGATCGACAGCATCTTCGACTTCATCGGCGCCCCTACTTCCGAGCGCCAGAGGCTGGCCGCAGGACTTCTGCGAGACGACGCATTTCTTCGCTGGACCGTCTGTAAGACGGGCCAGACGGAGTGGAGCTATGAGGAGTTTCGAGCACTGATGCTCCGGGAGTATTGTCCGCCAGGGACACAAACAGCTAGGGAGGTCACCTTCATGCGTGCTGCTTACGACCCCTCCCGCTCTGTATCGGAGGTTATCCGTCAGTTTAAGAGGGAGTTGATCTACCGCGCTCATCTCTGCCCCACTGACGAGAGTCGCATCCGCTTGCTATCTATGAGACTGCCGCCAGAGATTCTTCTACACGCGTCTAGTTTGGGAGCTGTTCCTTTCGACCGCTTTCTGGAGGTCGTGATGATGTATGAGCAGCAGAGGATCTTGACTACTACAGTGTATGCTCCATCTCGCCCCGAGGCGAAGAGGTCGAGGCCTGCTGAGACTAGGGGGGATGTACAACCCCGAGGAGCCTTCCAGGGAGGATTTAGAGGAGGAGTGCCGAGAGCGCCGCCACCACCCACATGGCCTTGGGAGATTTCGGTTCGATCACTGATCTGCTATGGGTGTCATGAGGAGGGACACGTCTTACAACACTGCCCCAGGAGGACCACACTATGCTACATCTGCTACACTAGGGGACACAGATCTGATCATTGCCCTCAGTCACGGGGAGTTTCTCCCACACCCGCATTTAGACTCCCCGCGGCTCCTCACCCCCCACTATTGACCTACCCCCAGAGCCAGGGGAGAGGAGGTATTTCTGCTGGAGGCAGATCTGGAGCTAGAGGTGGTAGAGGACCCACACGAGGAGGTTGAGGACCATCTGGGTCCGGGATGAGCAGGGGATCGTCTTCCGCAGGACCATTTGGGCCCGGGATGGGCAGAGGCTCGTCGTCCGTAGGACCATCTGGGTCAGGCTATGGGAGAGGACATGCGTCTAGAGCTTCTGGTTCTGCATTTCCCCCACCGCCCCGCATTTTCCAGATGAGAGTTGAGGACCGATCCGCTCCGAGTGCCTCAGGTACCATATTTCTCCGAGATGACTATTTGAGTATTCTTTTTGACACGGGTGCCACACACTGCTTCATAGCAGAGTCGTGCGTTGCTAGGCTGAGCCTGAGCTGCACGAGGGGTCCGCCCCTGACTGTGGGTATGCCGGATGGGGCTAGGGTTAGGACGAGTCGTGAGATCCTAGGTTGCCCCATCCGTATAGGAGAGCGAGAGTGGCCTGCCGATCTGATCGTGATGGCCTTGAGGACCCACGACTTGATTCTTGGGATGGATTTCATGGACCACTATGGGGCGATCATCGACTTGCGGACGAGGACCGTGTCGAATTTAGCAGAGGATGGCACCGAGCACCAGGTTTGGGGTAGTGACCCCAAGAGGAATGGGGCACTGATCAGCGCAGTTCGGGCAGCGAGACTTCTTGACCAGGGTTGCACGGGATATTGGTGTTATGCTTTGGAGGTGGATCGAGGCCGACCCGCCATGTCTGAGGTACCCGTTGTTCGAGATTTCACCGACGTCTTCCCCGATGACTTACCCGGACTACCCCCGCAGAGAGAGGTCAACTTCGCTATCGAGTTGGAGCCGGGCACCAGGCCCATTTCCCGAGTACCCTACAAGATGGCACCCACAGAGATGGCTGAGCTTAAGGCTCAGCTTGAGGAGTTAGCCGAGAAGGGCTATATTCGTCCGAGCGCCTCACCATGGGGAGCTCCAGTGCTGTTCGTCAAGAAGAAGGATGGTTCGTTGAGGTTGTGCATCGATTACCGCGAGCTGAACCGGGCGACGGTGAAGAACCGTTACCCGCTTCCGAGGATTGACGACCTGATGGACCAGCTTCAGGGTGCAGTGATCTTTTCGAAGATCGACTTGAGATCGGGGTATCATCAGCTCAGAGTGCGATCAGAGGACATCCAGAAGACCGCCTTTAGGACGCGGTATGGGCACTATGAGTTTGTGGTCATGCCTTTCGGGCTGACCAATGCGCCAGCAGCCTTCATGGAGCTTATGAACAGGGTGTTCATAGATTATCTGGACAGATTTATCGTGGTCTTCATCGTCGACATCCTAGTATACTCACGGAGCCACGAGGAGCATGAGCAGCATCTAAGGACTGTCCTGGAGACGTTGAGGAGGCATCAGCTGTTCGGCAAGTACAGCAAGTGCGAGTTTTGGATCCCCGAGGTGACCTTCTTAGGCCATGTGATCTCAGCAGCTGGAGTCGCCGTGGATCTGGCGAAGATTGATGTTATCGTTGCTTGGGAGGTGCCCAAGAACGTTCGAGACATCCGTTCCTTCCTAGGATTAGCCAGCTACTACCGTCGCTTCGTTCAGGACTTCTCGAGGATCGCTCGACCGATGACACAGCTGACACGGAAGGACGTCCCTTTCGTTTGGAGTGAGGAGTGTCAGGCCAGTTTTGAGCTTCTCAAGGAGAAGCTGACAACCGCACCAGTTTTGGCCCTACCTGATGGGACCGAGGATTTCGTGATCTATACAGATGCTTCGCGAGCTGGTTTGGGATGCGTCCTGCACCAGAGGGATCGAGTTATCGCTTATGCTTCACGTCAGTTGAAGCCTGGGGAGGAGACCTACCCCATACATGATCTTGAGCTGGCAGCTGTAGTGCATGCTCTGAAGATCTGGAGACACTATCTGTATGGTACTTCATGCAAGGTGATGATGGATCACAAGAGCTTGAAGTACATCTTTACCCAGAAGGAGCTCAACATGAGGCAGAGGCGCTGGTTAGAGCTCCTGAAGGATTATGATTTGGAGATCATCTATCATCCCGGGAAGGCCAATGTGGTGGCCGATGCGCTCAGTCGGAAGACTCATCAGGAGGTGACTGTGGCCAGATTGACAACGCAGCGTAGATTGCAGGCAGAGTTGATGTCATGTGGCATAGAGGTATGGATTCAGCGAGAGAGGGGTCAGCTATGCTTCCTCGAGATTCACTCAGAGCTGACAGATGAGATTCGCAGAGGTCAGGCAGATTGCCCTGAGGTGGCAGCCCTGAGAGAGCGGATGGCACAGGGACGAGCTGGAGAGCTTATAGAGAGAGCCGATGGGTTGCTGACTTTTCAGGGCAGAGTGGTAGTACCCTCTATGCTAGATATGAGGCAGAGGATTATGCAGGAGGCCCATACCACCCCTTATTCGGTCCACCCAGGGACGAATAAGATGTACCAGGACTTGAGGAGATCCTACTGGTGGCAGAGGATGCGAGTAGATATTACTGATTTCGTCGTCAGATGTCAGATTTGTCAGCAGGTCAGGATTGAGCATCAGAGGCCGTGTGGCTTGGTCAGATCCCTTCCAGTTCCCGAGTGGAAGTGGACAGATATCTCCATGGATTTAGTCACTGGGTTGCGGAGAGATGTCCGAGGGTTCGACGCTATCTGGGTCGTGGTCGACAGACTGACCAAGTCGGCCCATTTCATTGCCATCCAGGAGACATGGCCGGTTTCGAGATTAGCAGATGAGTTTATCAGACAGATTGTGAGACTCCACGGGGTTCCCGAGAGGATAGTTTCTGACAGAGATGGCCGTTTCACATCGAGGTTCTGGCAGCAGATTCATGATGCTTTGGGGACTCGTTTGCGTTTCAGCACTGCTTATCACCCGCAGACGGACGGACAGAGTGAGCGGACGATCCAGACTCTGGAGGATATTTTGAGATCCTACGTGTTGGAGTGGGGCGACCGTTGGGTCAGATTCTTACCATTGGTCGAGTTCTCGTACAACAACAGCTACCATTCGTCGATCGAGATGGCACCATATGAGGCATTGTACGGGAGGCGCTGCAAGTCGCCAGTATGTTGGGACGAGCCCGCTGACACCACAGCTTCATTGCCGGAGATGGTTCGAGAGACAGTCGACCAGGTCGGACGCATACGGGAGCATATGAGGGTCGCTCAGGACCGACAGAAGAAGTATGCAGATCGCAGGCGGATAGAGATCGAGTTTGAGGTTGGATCGCATGTATGGCTTAGAGTGTCGCCGACTAGAGGAGTTCGCCGCTTTGGCATCAAGGGCAAGCTGAGCCCTAGATTTGTGGGACCGTTTGAGATTCTCGAGAGGGTCGGTGAGGTCGCATACCGTCTAGCCCTACCCCCATCGTCAGCCGGAGTGCACGATGTGTTCCATGTGTCCCAGCTTCGGCGATACGTCCCCGATCCGAGTCATGTCCTTGACCATTCCGACCTCCGGATAGAGCCCGACCACACCTATGTAGAGAGCCCAGTTAGAGTACTTGTCCGTTGAGTCAAGAAGTTAAGGACCAAGGAGGTTCCTCTTCTTCTGGTCCAGTGGTCTAGGAGGAGTCCTGAGGAGGCGACTTGGGAGACTGAGGAGAGCCTTCGGTCGAGTTATGGGAGTGTTGTAGACGAGCTCTTAGCATCCTATGTTGAGCCGAGTGTTGACCTATCCATGACCTCGTGAGCTAGTGGTGAGCCTTAGTAGCCTTTTATTTCGGGGATGGGCATTTCTGTGATTTTGCGTGCTTATGATTGCTTTCTCTGTGCAGATTCTGTGCTGAGATGATATGGCTAGAGATCGGTTCTCGTGGCTTGCGTGCTGATATGCTTGATGAGACGTCCGTTGGGACTTATGATGCTTTATAGGATATCGAGATACTTTACCCGTAGTATGACTAGACCTTGTCGCCATTTTTGGCACGTTTTGAGACATTAGTATTCCCCATGTTGTGTTTTAGACCGTTTTGCGATGAGCGGTTTGACTTATTGAGACTATCTCCTTGATTTTGAGACTTACCACGTGAGAGGTGGTTGATATTATGGTAGTTATCTATGTTTGAGTTGATTATGACCTTATGATTCTTTGATGAGTTAGAATTGGTAATTGAATGACTTGGAACATAGGAAGAGAATCTGGGAATAGCCCTTAGAGGTGGATGACTCCACCTCTCGCGATCTGAAATTTCTGAAATTTGCATCGGATTTGAAGACTTTGAGCAGTTTTGAAAAGGACCATTTTGGGTTTTATTGAAGATCAAACGTTATCTAGAATTCCGTGATTTTGAGGTCAAACTTTCCATTTAAAACGCTTTTGAACCCTCCCAAACCATATTATATGCTTTTGAGTTATGATACGGCCGAGAAGTCGGGGCAGGGATGGGATAAGGGCCCATATCCCATACTTGCTCTAACCAATTGGGAGTAGCATGATCACGTCAAAGATACTGCGAGAATCTCATATGGGCCCTTATGAGATACTTACGGAATCGAAGGCATGATTCTCGGACTTACCTATTTCAATTCTTTCCATTTCTTTAGAATGATTTTAGTCTCGGGGACGAGACTTGTTTTTAGAGGTGGATAAATGTAAAGACCCAAAATATATTCTATATTATATAATTATTTTATTAGTAAAAATGAATTGAAAATGACTATTTATTTGTATGATCGGAAGAAAACTTGTCCTCGAGCAAAGTCTATATATATATATATATTTTTATATATATAAAATCCGACCGACCTTATTTTAAAATCTGAATTTTGACGGAATTAAATTCCACTTTTGAGTATTCGAGAATTTATTAAAAAATTTATTTTATTACCCGATATGATTTTATTTCGATTAAATTCGAGTGTCGGATTTCGGGTTAGCGAGCGGGTTTCGCGTTATAAATTGTCGGGATTTCAAATTTACCGTTATGGGACCACTCCTTTCCCTCTCTCTCTCTTTCTCTCTCTCTCTCTCTCTCTCTCTCTCTCTCTCTCCCCCTCCCTCTCCCACGCAGCTACTGCCCACCACAACCTCCGTCTCATCAGTGTTGCAGGCTTCATCCTTTTGCACCCCAAGCAACCCCAAAATGGCTAAGCAACAACCCCTCCTTCCCCTCTTCCATCCCCCTCCTGCACCCCTTTGTTTTGGCAAGATGCCAACTGCACCCACCACGCCACTGCAGGGCCTCATGGTCTGTGTTCACCTGCAACTCCTCCCTCACCTACTCACACAACTTCCCTTCATTTTGAATCAACCTGCTATTTCCCATTTCATTTCAATTTTGGAACCCCACTTTTCCCCTCCCACTCGTATTGCCGAGGACTGACCCTCCCCTGCTCTCTCTTGCAACCTTGAGCACCACCAGGAGCCCCCAGGAGCCGCCGGAGGAGCCCACCACACCGAGCCGACCCTCTTCCGTCCTCGGTCCCCTGTTTGGCCGAAAGCAGCTGCAGCTCCTTCCCCTTCCACCTCCGGCTAGAAGCCGCCGCCCTCTCTCCCAACACTTTACCCCCCCTCGGATCCACCCGTAGCCCCGCAGCAGCCGGAGCGCCGCCCGACCTTCCTCGCCCTGTTTTCGATTCTACAGGTAAACCACCTCGGCTCCCCTCCTTTTCTCTCCCTTTCACCTTTAAACTAAGAAAAGTTCCTCCCTTGACACCCCCTCCGCCCTCCTAGGTGGATTCCAGTGAGAAGCTGTCCTCGACGAGCCCCGAACGCCGCTTCCGAGCTTGTACTCCGGCGACGTGAAGGCCCTCGGTAAGCCTCTTCTCTCTCCCTCTTCCTTCTTCCTGTGGGTGGGAGTGTCAGAGTCGCTGGGTCGGGTGGTCGGAGCTCCGCTCCGCCGCCGCCGGGGGGGCACCCTTCCTTCTCCTCCCCCGTTTCCTGAGCGCCGCGGCATCCTCCCCTGTCCTCCTGTTCTGTCGACAGAGCAAGGAAGGAGAAAGGGAGTGGGTCCCCTCCCCCCTTGCCATATGTGCGCCACCTCAGCCGGGCCCCCTCTTTTTTTAACTGACTTCGGTTTGGGCCTGTTTGCATGAGCTGGGCCTTTTCTTTTTGGGCCTGTTTTTCGTGGGCCTTTTTGTCGTTTTATCTGATTCGGGCTGGGTAACATAATTGGGTTTTTTTTGGTTCTGCTGGGTAATGTTTTGGGTTCGGGTGTGAGGCTTAGAAATGGGTTTCGGGCTGGGTAGACGGGGCAATGGGTTAGGGGGTTTTAGGCCATTTGGTTGGTTTTGTTGTTGGTATATATATTATATATGGGTATATAAATTGGTAACGTTATTCTATTTATTATTATTATTGCGATTATTATTATTATTATTATTATTATTATTATTATTATTATTATTATTATTATTATTGTTAATATTATTATTTTGATTAATCTGATTTTATGAAAACAAATTCCGGGAGGTGTTATATATTATAAAATGGCTTAAAGCAAAAAATGATCTGTATAAGTGCCCTTGAAATGAATTTAATATGTTTTAGTTGAGAAAGTTGAGAGGTTTCAATTATAAAATGGGAGGGTGTTACTCTAATTAATATTATATTATAAATAATTGTTTAAAAGGAAGATTCTATGTTTTGTAAATGTTCCTTGGAGAATTTTGTTGGAAGCAAAGTGTTAGAAATTCTACCATAGCAACTTTGACCGGGTTTGACCTAGAATTGGATATTCGGATAAATCCTCGAAATCTAGTTATTTTCCTTTTGTGATTAGCTTGTGGAAAGATTTCCATGTGTTAAATAGTAGAATAGTACCTTATGGCATTTTATTCGCTTATATATTAGGTGATTAGTGAGTGCTTGGATTCTGCTTCTACCGTACCTTTTGCTGTTCGGCTTACTCAGGTAAGTTCCTTTATGGGCTTACTCAGATTCGAAAGAGAATACCGGCTTGTGACTATATGACATACTAGGCGTTGCATAAGCATTAAAGCATGCCATGTAGTATCATGCTAGGATTGCACACATGAATGAGCATTTGAACAGTTTATGTGATTGCAAAACAGAACGACCATTATCTGTGAGTCTTAGGGTCATTGCTAGGGTCATGGGGGCATTCGGGTTTGATACTGTTTCGGTCCCCGATCGAGTCGATGAGTATGATCTGTATATATGTCTCTTCATGGTTCGGTATGCACCGAGCGCCCTACCTCGGAATGGGTACGGGAATATATATTGTTACGGTTCGGCTGAGGCCGAGCGCCCTACCTCGGAGTGGGTACGGGAAGCATGGAGACAAAGGGATATGCCACTTGGCATTCTTTGGGCGTCTTTACAGTTATCTCTCGCATATTGTAATTTAGGATCATGCTAGTGTGATTTAATTTCCGCCTCTGCATCATCCTTATTATAGCGTATGTGTATATTCGCTTGCTGGACAGGGTGCGTTGGGTTCTCGGTCTGATCCCGCTCGCACCAAATTGTTTTTAGGTATGATTGCTCTCTGTCTCTGTGGCGTGGGAGACCCCGGGCGATTGCAAAGAACCTGACTAACCCACTAACTTGATTAACAGACTTCGAATTATATGATTGGTTTGACCCGGCCTCGCCGTGGCAAGTTGTACTCTACTTCCGCTTTCCTTTAGTTTGCAAACGATTTCCGCGACTTAGACTTAGGACAACTCGAAGATTCCACGTGGCCCTCAGGCTGTTTTGGGGTTCGAAATCCCCCCTTTGAAATACTAACCCTTGCATTTTGAAACCTCGACCCGTACTTAAATTGCAAGATCCGAACGAAGGTATCCAACCTTCGAAACGTAACCCGGGTATCTATATTCGGGCCGTTACATATGAGTTGACTTAAATTGGGATTTAAGAGTTTGGAAAATATGGTTGGTATGATTTTATGAATGGGTTTGATTGGAAGAATGATTTTGGTCGATTTGATCATGTCGGAAAGGTTTTAGAAAACGGTTTTACTATCGGTTGGTTTTGAGGAGGTTGAGAGCTTGGGTTTCGTGTGTATGAATGTTGGTCCGGTAGCTTATGGAAATGGCTTGATGATAGGTGTGTATTGATTTTGGATTGCTTGGACTTGCATTTGGGCCCTTGCTTGTGTTATCTTGCTGTTCTGCATCTTCAGGTAAGTATCCTACATGACTTACTCAATAACCTGGACCTCCTGCCTGATGTGTCATGTGATGTGTAGTTTTGTTGCATATTAAAGCATGCCATGTAGTATCATGCTAGGATTGCATTGAACTGAGCATGTGGTTACTATGTGTGTTTGAATACAGAACGGCTGTTATTTGTGATAGTCCTAGAGTCTTTGCTAGGGTCATAGGGTAGCTCAGCCCCATCGGGTGCCCTGAGTCTATCGAGTCGATATGGGCATGATATGATAGCCCAGCACTATCGGGCGAGCGATGAGATGATATGATATGATGATGTCGTGGTTTGTGCATCACCACGAGGAAATTGCTATGCTATAGCACCGAACTGGCTAGTCTCTGCACTAAAGGGAAGGGGTGCAGAGGTAGGAGAGGGATATGTCACTTGGCATTGTCTTGGGCCCTTTTAAAGTTTTTTCCGCATATTATAACTGTCAAGTATGCTTATGTGATTTAAATCTTGTACTGCATTAGTCATCTTTTATTTAGGTATAGGCATGTTATGTGGCATCAGCGCGGTCAAGGACCCGCAGGCGATTACCGGGCCTGACTTCGTGGATAGTGTTAGGTACCACTCTTGTTTGCTCCTTGCTTTTGTGACGGGAATCTCTTGGCGAACCGAAGAACCTGGCTAATATTGTAACTTGATAAATGACAATCACCCACTATGTTTTGGTTTTGACCCGGCTCTGCCGTGGCATTTGTATCTAAACTTTGCTTCCACTTTACTTTCATTTGAATTGAATTTTCGCGACTACGATTGCTTGGGGTTCAAAATCCCCGCTTTGAATACTGATCTTTAGAGGCTTGAAACCCCGACCCGTACCTGAATTGCAACATCCGAACGAAGGTATCCAACCTTCGAAACGTAACCCCGGTATTTATATCCGGGCCGTTACATGTAGAACCTAAATACATAATTTTTAATATTAATTTAATGGAAAAATAATTTTGTAGGACAGGGTTTTGGGACGAGGTTTTGGGGCAGAGGATTTACACTGCAATATATATAGACACATACAATAAGAGGAACATAAGTTTTGAGGACAACAATAAGAGGACAACCTCAAAAATAGCAAGAAAGGACAACAATAAGAGGAACATAAGTTTTGAGGCTCAAAACGACGATTCAACCATAGAAAATGAAGCTTTGGATGAGGCGAACAACATACCAAAGAATTATCTCAATCGCAAATCATTTTGTTCGTCGATAAGAACATCTTAAATTGGGTTGAACCAATTCCTACAAGATTCTCCCATCTTCAATTCCTACAAGAATTTTTTTTTTCATTTCCACCAGAAAGCTACCGCAAAGTGTACGTAAAAAGTGGTATAAAAAGAGTCATTGTAACATATAACGGTACATAAAGTTTAGCAACATTGGCGGATCTAGGGGGAGGGGACTCGTGGTGGCTGAAGCCCCCCTTAGCCTGGAAAAAACATAGAAAACAAATTTACGCAATTTTTTTTTAGTAATTTTTACTAATTTTTTAGATAAAAGAGTGTAAAATGAATAATAAATCACTAAGACAACTTAACTTCGTTGGGAATGAGAATATTTATTAGCTTAAGGTCATGAGTTCAAATCCCATTAGTTTAACTTTTTTTATAATTTTTTATTTCTTTTAGTTTTCTTCCACTAAAAATGTCTAATTAAATAAAAAATTTAAGGTATTCTCCAATATACATATAAAAAAAATTCTCATTTTTATATTTTATATTTTTTTATTCTTTTCTATAAAATGTATATTTAAGTCACAAATTTAAAGTTTTTTCTAATATATTTAAATAAAAAAATATTTTTTCATACATACATGAAAAAAATTTCCAAATTTTTTTAGCCCCACTAAATTTTTTTTGGATTGACCACTAATTAGTAGTGAATATTTCTTTTTTGCTTTCTCACTTCTTTAGTTTTCTCTCTTACTTCTCCAAATGAAAGAAGGGCCTGAGATTATCACACGATTACAAAGCCAATGTATAACTTAATAATACTAACCAAAAATAAATTGGACTCTTCGGCATAGGAGGAAAGACCAAACATATTTGAGCCAGAATTCTTAGCAATTTCGTGAAAATATCTACCATCGTCCCTTATACACCATTCTAAATCGTTGCACAAATCTACTATATCTTGAATTTTATGTGCGTAGAGCGCCGTAGACCAACCTATATCAACAATTTATACTCTTCATAGATGAATGAATTCAAAAAGTTTAATACCACAACAATAATAATTCTAGTATATCCCATTGATAACAGGGTTTGAAGAGTCAAGTTTAATATTAAGTATGTCGAGAGTGTGTTCAAGAGATTCAGAGTTATCATGAAAATAAATAAAACAACCAAGATCCGATAACAAGTATAAAGATCCAAAAAACACTAATCATAGCATTGCAAAAGAGAAGGAAAAATGAGTAAAGGATCAAACTAAGGGAAATTAAAATACAGTATTAAGGTTATGTTTGATTAAAAAAAAGTAGTCGAAATTGATTAGGTGGTTGAAACTGGTGGATTATTTGTATTAAATATATATTAATAAACTAACTAGTATGATGTTTGAAAAACCTAGCTGTTAGATCGAGTAGTTGATGAAAACTTGTGAATGAAAAACTATAAGCTCCGAAAAGCGTAGATGAGTAGCAGTTGAAAAGTTATGATTTTAAAAATAAATTAAACTAAAATCTTATACTTATATCATGTAAACTATATATTATCAAAACCAAAGGTTTCAAAAGCTACCTATTGTGTCAAACAGAGCCTAAGTTCTTGAAGAAGTATAAATCATGATAATATTTTTTTGAGAAAATTTGCGCCGGAGGCGCAAATTTTCGGCCAAATTAGGTAACTGCCCATACTTTTGTAAAATTTAGGAAACTGTCCATTGTAAGAATACACGCCATTTTGTTGAATTTTGGTAACTTCCTCCCGTTAACAGTTCTTCTTCCTGTTTTTTGTCCTCTCTCGTTCTCGCTTTGATCTTCTCTCTCATTTCGGTTGAAAAGGAACGATTTCCGGCTGTGTTTGTGTGGTTAATCGACCAAATTTGAGCATGGACAGCAGCGCAGGTATGCATTTTCGCGGGTTTTGGATGATGTAATGTGTGTAGGGTTTATGTGATCGATGATTGATCGGCGGGGGGGGGGGGGGGGGAGGGAGGGGGAGGTGTTTGTGGTGTCGTTGTTGATTTATGGAGTTATTTCCATCAGTTAGTTCATTATGTGCATAAATGGGGGGTTTTGGTGTGTTTATGTGTGGTAGGGTATGTACGGGGGGTTTTTGGTTGTTTTCGGGAATGTGTGTGATTTTCTGTCCTCATTAAGGGTATGTATGTTGGTTGTTTTCGAAAATGTGTGATTTTGTGTCCTCAATAGGGTATGTATGTTTATTGCTTGTCAGTTGGGGGTGGGGTGTGTGGGGCTGTGTCTTATTTGTCGGTGTTGACATCCATTTTGTTGTGTGCACAGGGCCCTCCAGTGATCTTGGAACATATAAATGCAAGTTTGATATGAGTCTATTTAATATATAACCACATTTATATATGTCATTATGTTTTGCTTCATATGCTGACATGAATTTTGTGTGTGGGGTGTGTGTTTGTTTGTTTGCGGAAATTGAAGTTTTGTATTTTCCATATAAAGAACGTTTCTATGCTAGATCAAATCTATACTTCTGGCCTGAAGTTTGTGACATCATAAAACAACAGTTGTCACCTGAACACTATGATATTTTGAGGAAGAGTTGTTTGGGGTGGGTGCTGACACAGGGCACTAATATGACTGTAAATTTCCAGTTGATCCACTAGATGATGTTGAGGCAAGTTAAGACAAAGAAGAAGAAGGAATTATGGTTCAAAGTTGATGGACTTATATGTGGTTTTCATTGGCTGAATTCCATGTAATAACTAGTCTGCCATGTGAGGACCGTGTGTGCAGCAAGCCGACGGAAGTGTCATTTGCTGAGTTTTTTTGGGAAGGATATGGTCACTTATGATGACTTGCTTTTGTGTTTCAAAAAGGAGAAGAAGACGTCGAAGAAGAAGTTAATCATGGTGAGGTTGTTGATCATTAAGAATGTTGTTATTTATAGGTGATCAAAGCTTGTCAGCGAGGAGAACCTATCATTCGCGTGTGATGATGCAAAGTTTGGACTTTATCCATGGGGTAGACGTTCATATGAGCTTCTGTTGAAGTCATTGAAGAAGTCAACTACTATGGATCGCAAAAGACGTAGGCCTTCGTATGAGTTGTATGGATATTGTATTGCTTTTCAGGTTTGGTTTTTACTTTGTTCTTAATTACGTGTCAGCATCCCTTATTCTGTCATTGTATATGGATGCTTACTGTGTTTTGTGTGTGTTAACAGTCTTGGATACTCGAAGCACTCCCAGCATTGGTTGAGAAATTTGACTGCAATTTCAAGATGAAGGCTAGAGACCCCCATTCTTTGCATTGGGACTGTGAAGTCAGGCATAGTTATGATGAAGCTGACGAGCTATTTGATTGGGATATGGTAAGATAAATATGCTTTTTTTATTTTCAAATTTGGGTGCTTATATGTGATTACATGTTTTGTTAATTTTATTCTTTGATGTACATGATAGACACCGATGTTCCCTAATTACGGTGAGTTTGCAAGAACACTAGGGATGGGTTATATTGATGAAGAGGCTGATGATGTAGTTGATCAAGTTGCTGACCCTGTGTTTTCTCAACCAGAGAATCATATTCTGTATGAGTGTCGGGGTATGCGTAAGTATGCATACGAATATAAGTTTTTACATAGCAAGGATTCGAAGGTTGAAACGTTTAATATGTTTGGTATTGGTGGGGATGATGGGAATGATGGGGAGAAGCCTGCTAACATAGAGAAGCCCACTGACATTAAGAAGCCAATGAAGAGGAAGCATGTTGATACAGTCAATCCTTCGAAGAAGAAGCAAAAAGGGGCATCTACTGGTATTCCGTCGAAGAGGGTCCCTGTAAGGAGGGGTCGTTCTGCAGGTACCCCACTAACTAACCCTTATGCTGACATAGAGTTCAAGAAATCAACCAGGAAAAAAATTAGGAAGATTAGAAAGAAGGCTGATGAAGTTAAGACAGGTGAGGGAGCTAAGAAATCTGTGAGTTCTGATGCTGACAGCGATACACCCAACAAGAAGCGTGGTGCTGACACAGATGAGGCTTAGAAACTGGAAGATACATCCAATACATCTGATGAGGATAGACCGTTACAACATGTTTTCCAAAAGAAGACCAAGATTACAGGGAAGCGTACTTTTTGGTATAAGAGTAGTACACAAGAGAAGTACCCCTCCATTCCTGGAGCCCCTATGGGTGGTCTGCTAGCCCCTGTTGAAGTGGTGAAGGAGGGGTGTAATGTTATTGTCCCGTTTATTGGGGCGGGAGGTGATGTCGACGCTGACACCCACTATGCTGACCAATAGGGTGACAATCAATGTTATGAGGATGGTAATCCACCTAGGGACATCAATGGTGATTTAGTAGCTACTGCACCTACCCCATCTTTGGTTGCTCCTTTATTTTTTATTAAAGGAAATGGCGGTGGTGATGCTGACACAGTGGGGGCAACAAAGAGTGGTGGGGCTGATGATGGTCAAGATGCTGATACAGAAGGTGCAACAGATGGTGATGGTGATGACATCCAACAGGGAGGGGTTGATGGTGATGGGGGTGATAAAGAGAAGGGTGATGGTGATGATATCCAATAGGGGGTTCTGATGTTGGTGATAGAGATGCAAATGCGGAAGGCGATGCTGCAGCGGATGTTAATGGTGACGCTAATTCTAGGCCAGAGTGGGTAAATGATATACTTAGGCGGCTTGAAAATCTCGAAGAGGTGGTTGCCCGCGTTGTTGATATTGAGAAACGCATTGATAGGGCTGTTGAAATTGTGGGAATGGTTGCTAACCTTCTAGATAAGTACAACTCACTGGAGAACAGGTTCACACTGCATGAGTCAATGGTTGCAAGGTCACAGTCATTTGTGAACATTGATCAATCAATTAAAATGGTGAATGATGTTGTTGCTGACATCAAGATGGATGTGATCCCCGAGGACGTTGATGTTGAGGATGTATCTGAGTTGGGTGGACATGAAGAAGGTAACCCACGTACCCCACCTGTTTTGGGTAAGGATGAAGCTAAACAAGTGAGTGTTGATGCTGTAGTTGAAGACACAATCATTCCCGTCACTTTGGTTGAAGGACAGAGGACTTTAGAGTCAGATTCAGTTCAGTTCGCTGTGGATCTAAGGCGTGACTCTGATATGATGTCTATGGATACAAGAGGTGATGAGTTTAAGGATAGCAATGATGTATTGCATGATGCTGACGAGGGGGTGAAGGCTACTGGTGCATCTTGTAAGGACAACGCTGATGGGGGCGGGGATGCTGACATGGGGGGAAGTGTGCTGGTGAAGAAGATAAGTATGGCGCGGAGGGGGGTGATGTTAAGGATGCTGACACCCCATCAGTTGATGTGGGAGATAATAAGGATGCAGTAACTCCACCCACTGCCACTGTGCCACCAGGGACTATCAATTTGATTCTGGGGAGGGTGACGGTGATGCTGACATAGCTGAAGTGAAGGCAGTCAGGGACTGGGATGCATACAGCAAGAATCCTACAATAGTTGAAGAGGTTGAAGCATTAAGGCGATCAAAGCGTATTCCCAAAGCTAGTAGCTTCCTGATGAGTCAATTTGAGCAAGAAAAGATCAAGAGGTGGCCAAAGTACAACGCGAAAAAGTCATTGTTAAGTGAGGAGGATCATGATTTTATGTACAACATTCTACGGAGCAAACGGTATTCTTTATTTATTTTTTAGTCATTATATCACTAATAACCAATACACCCTGTGCTGACAGTGTATTAGTTGTGTATTATTATGTTGACTATATTTGTAATTCATACTGTTTGCTTGTTTCTAGGGATTTTTCGGTCACAATCATTTCTGGACGTGTTGATAAGTCGTTTTTTAAACCAATTATAAACAAGGACATGTGGCTGGACTGCGGGGTAACTTTGCTGACGGGAACGACATTTTCATATCGTTCTTTACCTTCTCTTTTTTTTTTGGGTAATATTTGTGGATGTATATTCAGTGCTGACAGTAGTTTGTTAATTTCCTATGTAGCATATTGAAGCAGGGTTGTACCATTTGTGGAAGAGGATTCGCGAAGAAGCTGCCAATTATGAAGATTCTGTTGTTCTTGATTGGGTGTTCTACCAAAAGTACCTGCCATTGAATGTTGAATCATATGAAGAAGATCTTCCTGTGTCAGCAATGATTGCGAGTTATTTTCTTGGCATTTATCCTGACAAGTATGGTAAGCCATGGGCGTCAGCAAAGAAGATATATACACCTTTCAACCTGATCAACAAGCATTGGGTGGCTTTGGAGATTCTGATTGACGAAAAGGTTATAAATGTATACGATTGCAATGTCTATGGGGTTGCTAAGGGTGTACTAGAAAGAGAATTGCAACCGATTGCTCATTGGCTTCCAATCCACTTGTTGAAGGCTGGAATTTATGAAAACATTAGTTCTACTCCTTTTGAGATAAAGATGGTTCCTGACATAGTTCAAGATAAATCTGGGTGTGTATTCTTAACCAACTGCTTGCTGACATACAATTATTTATATTTAGCACGTGTGTGACATAGTGTTATATATTATTCATTTTGTTATGTGTGTTGTGTGCAGGAGTGCATGCGAGGTGTTCACAGTGAAAGCAATTCAGGCTGCTGTATTTGGTGGAGATGTCACAACAATCACCAATGAGAAGTTATTCCGCTACAGAGAACTCATTTGTTCAGACTTGATCAAGGAGTCTTGGAGTTTCATAATTTGAAAATATGATGTGTTAGGACTATGTCAGTGCAGTTTGAGATGTTAGTGCAAATACTATGGATATGTAGTTTGGACCCTGTCAGCAAGTATATTAACTGTTTTAGGACCATGTAGTTTGTGTAATGTTAACGTACTTTAATTACCCATCTGGGTGTTTGCAGCAAGTTTATTAACTAGTTTCTTGTTGCATGTTTTACTTAATTGTGTTGCAATGGCCAATGGCATTTTCAAAACCAAGTGTGACATAGTTACAAATGACATATAATGTGTTCAACCAAAGATGATATATAATGTTTCAAAACCAAGATGACATCTAATGTTTGAAAACATGGCGATGTCTCCATGTCAGCATTGACATTTGAATATAAAAAGTAAATTTTTAACCAACAAATTCACATTGTATGCAATATCGATCACTAACTATATATGAGCCCCTTGCTGACACCATCACTTTGAATACTTCATTCTCCTCTTTAGCTCACAAACAGATACCTTTCTTTTCCATGGGGGTCTTCCTGGTCTGTTCCTAACATTGGGAGGGTAACATTTGATAGATCTTATTGCATCAGGGACATTTGTTCCGTCTTTTGTCAGCACTGGGTATATTGTTTCATCATATGCCAATTCCCAAGCCTCATTTGTGTAAAAACTAGCAACAAAGTTTGATACATTTGTCTTTATGTGTATGATGGCTGAAAGAGCATGGACACATGGGATCTTCTCTATGTCAAAAACCTTGCAAGTGCATGTATGTGCTGACATGTCTACTATTGCATGAGACCCTTGTCCTTTCACCTCAAACTTGTATTCATCCATCCTCTCAACTCTATATGCCCCAGCTTCCTCTTGTAGTTTCCTAATTACCTCTAGTAGTGCTGGTGGTAACCTGTCTTTATTTTTAGATGCCCTTTCCCTTCGCTCTTGAAACCATGTTCTGAGTTTCTCTCTAGCAAAATTCAGCAGTGCAACAATGGGGTAATTGTTTTTCCCCTTGAAAATGGCATTTAGGCTTTCTGCATTATTCGATGTCATCATATTGTATCGGTTGTATTTTGCATGTGCTCTAGCCCACCTTTCAACCCCTGTTGACAGTAAATATTTTGACAGCTTTGGGCAACTTTCCTTTATGCGGTCAAAATATGTATCGAAGTCCGCAGTAGTGTAACTCTCTGCTGCTTGCTTAAACCAACTTGTCAGGTATCTTTTCTTGAAGGTGGCTCTGATGTTTTGCTCCATGTGCCACCTACATATGCAATGGGTTGCACTCGAGTAAACCAATGCAATTGCTCTTGCAATGCTGACATGTCTGTCAAACACAAACACTAAATCATTGGATGGGGAAACAACCTTCAGCAGCTGATAGATTAACCATTCCCAAGAGTTGTTATTTTCTGTGTCAGCAATACCAAATGCAAGGGGGTAAATATTCCTATTTGCATCTTGCACAACTGCTCCAAGCAATGTCCCTTTATATTTGCCAGTTAAAAATGTCCCATCAATAACAATAACTTGTAAAAAAAGGGGAGATGAAGGTTAGTGAAACAATGGAAAGGGAGTAAGGAGACTGATTGCTGACACTGATAATGACATACCTTTTTCAAAACAGGGAATGCCCGAATGCATTGTCCAAATGATAAGAATAAGTATTTAAACTTGTCATCATTGTCTGTTGAAATTAAGGCCACAGTTCCATCATTTTTCTCCATGAGCATGTGGCAAAATGATGGCAAGTCAGCAAAATTTGATTCTGCTGTCCCTTTGTCTCTTTCTTGAGCAATTTTTTATGACTTCCATGCTGTCCAATAACTAATGTGCATCATTTTTTCTGTTCTTAGTTTATCTATTATCTGCTTTGGATTGTATCCGCTGTCAACACTGGGTAATTATGTGTATATTAGGATGAATACAATACTATATAATCTGATACTTGAACTGAACTTTATCTAATGCACAAACTCACCTGGGTTAAATGATGCTTGCAACCACTGAGCAAGGGGCTTTCCTGCAATTTTTTGTCCTGACATCCCATGTGCATGTGTGTATATGATTGTACACTGACACCTCGTAACAAGTGGGAGAAATAGCCCTTACATGTAGCTTCCATCCGCATTGGGCATCCACACAGTGCACCATAAAATACTTGGGATATGATTTTTTTACTCGGAAACCAAATATTTTTGTCATTGATAATATACGTAAAGCATCCTTTATTGCTTGCTTTGATTCAAAGGTTTTCCCAACATACATCATTCTTGATGAGGTATTATTGAAACTATCCATGCTAGAGTTGTCATCATGGTACTCTTCTAGAGTTTTATCTCTACTGCGAATTGAAGAATGTAAGCTTCTCCAGGTGTCAGCATCATAATTGGTGTCACTATCATCTTGTATATCATTATCCATATCAGCTCATGCCACACTCTTCATTTTTGGGTCAGCAATCAATGCCAATCTATTTTCGTCGATGACATGTTCAATTAACCTAAATGATTGCCTACTCTCCCTGTCTTCTGCGTCAGCAATGCGCAACGGTTGTGTCATTATTTGACACACAACTCAACAACAAAGTTTACACCATCAAATGCCGATATATCCAGAAACTCTTTCAAATCAGCGTCACAGTCAATTGTAAGTGGGGCTTTAAGTGTTTTGTATGGTTGCAAATGACTGAAATGCAATTCAATTTTGTTATCTACATTGAATCTATTGCACACCTTTCCTTTGAAGTCATGTAGTGTTGTTGAATCATCTAGCATAAACACTTTCGAGGTAGTATCTCCAACGAATGTTGGGCCTGTGTCAGCAAATATCCATGTTCCACCATATACGACTGTAATCACATGAGGTGCCATTTAGTTGTGACCTATCAATACATTCCAGAGAGATATACAATGAGTTGGTGTCAGCAATGTACAGACATATGATGCAGACCAATTGAATTTGTGTCAGCACTACAAATCAAAGTTATATCAATGCTAGAAATTTCATATTTGAGTAGGACACAGTAGTGATACTATAATTACTATTTGAATTCGTGTCAGCACTATAAATCGAAGTTATATCAATGCTAGAAATTCCATATTCGTGTCAGTACTACAAATCGTAGGTAAATCTGTGCAATAGATCGAAGTAGGACACAGTATACAATATTTACCATTGAATTCGCTTCAGCAATATAGATCGGAGGTGGAAGAATGCTACTGATTTAAGTAGAATACATCATATAATAATTATTATTGACAGATCGAATATAGATCACTGTCACAGATCCGATGCAGACCATGATATTGACACAATAAACATCAAAATTGTTGACATGAGAGCAAAAACGAATTCGAATAATACACGATCTACAAAAGACGAGTTGAGCAATAAGATACAAAATGACAATTCACAAAAAAACGACAATTCAGTACCAATAATCCAACAATTGTATGAATGCTGACTTAAAAAACGACAATTTAGTACCGTTTAGGCGTTAGGAACGACAATCCAGAGATTCAGAGGGGGAGATCGGTGATGGATATTGAAGATGTTCAATATGGGGGAAGAGATGCAGTGTCAGCACGGGGGGGGGGGGGGGAACGGGGAAACGTGTGTGTTGATGAAGGTGGATAGTTTGCAAAATATTTCAATAAGGTGGATAGTTAGCTTATTTAGCCATGATTTATGGACAGTTAGCTAACTTCCCCTATTGTTTTTTTAAAAAATGTGATTTTACAAGTGATCTGATTTTAAATTATTTACTTGCAAAGATGAGTAGATGACTCATTTAAGACATCGGAAGTGATAGGGAATATGCCGAGCGGATCCACTGTCACAAAAAATCCACGGTCTCGATCCCTGGGACAGGTGATCCCGATCCCGGAATATGAGGAAGCTTGTAGCTATTCTAATTCTCCATAAGTAATATTGTATTCCATAGTAACATTGGGGCTATGACCCACTACTCCCCAGCCTGAAGTGGTAATCCTATTTATATTTTATATTAATTCAATTGAAAGGTAGAAAATTAAGAATAGAAGCAAATATTGCTTCCCTATCGCTTCAGCCTTTAGGTGCAGCCGCAACATTAAGATGAGGGAGAGATGATTATCTTTGGTAAAAAGACAGTTATAGAATAGCTGAAACTGATTGGGTGATTGAAATTAGGGGCATTTACTAAAATGACCATATTTAAGGCATTTATTAGTAAATTGTCCACCAATGTTTTCAAATTAGCGAAATGTCCACCTCTCTTCCCTTGCCCCCTTTGCCCCTGTGCCCCCATGTGTGCCCCGTTCCATCTCCTGTTTCAGCATTTTTTTTCGTACATTGCTGAAACCGAAGTTGCTGAAAACGGAGTTGCTGAAATTGTTGTTGTAATTGCTGAAATTAGTTTCTTTTTTTTTCGCGTCAACACTTCGACATCGGAATTGCTGAAATCGAAGTTGTTGAAACTGTGTTGCTGAAACCAGAGTTTTTCTTTTTTTTTTTTCGCGTCAGCACTTCGACACCAGAGTTGCTGAAACTGTGTTGCTGAAACCGGAGTTGCTTTTTTTTCTTTTTTTTTTTTCGCGTCATCACTTTGACACCGGAGTTGCTGAAACTGAAGTCGCTTTTTTTTTCTTTTTTTTTCGCGTCACCACTTTGACACCATAGTTGCTGAAACCGTGTTGCTGAAATCGGAGTTGGTTTTTTTTTTCATTCTAATAAACCAAACGATGAAAATCAATCCGAACAAAATTAAACAAGAAATTGAAATGTAAAATGACCTTTTTTTGTCGTACATAAACACATTTCGACACCGTGTTGCTAAAACCGGGGTTGCTGAAACCGTCTTTCTGAAACCGAAGTTGCTTTTTTTTGTGTCAGTATTTCGACACAAAAGTTGTTGAAACTGCGTTGCTGAAACCAGCAATAAGCATGTTTCTCTAAACATCTCTTTTGACATCTCACGGTTTCTCTAAAATCAATAATTAAAAATTACACATAAAGAAAAAAATGGTTAAGCTTTCCCTTCAATCATACAACGTAATACCATGTGACTGCATTTTTCTCATATTTAGCATAACAACAAAACATATGTTCCTATAGACTATAGAAGGAGGCCATGATGGATGGTTTATCATGGATAGACAAATATTTACACATCTGTAAACATGATTCCATTTACTAGAAAGCCAATATATATATATAAAGCTAAATAAAATGCAATTAAAGTATATACTATATACTATTTGAGTACGAATAATTAATTACCCCAACATACAAAATAAAATGCAATTACAGCATATAAAATGCAATTACAGTATATACTACTCCCTCCGTTAATTAAAACTTGACGTTTTACTATTTATGCACGTTTTTTGAGGTGTTAAAAATTATATAAAATATTAACTTTTTTAATATATTTTTTTAATAATTTCATACTTTTTACTATTAAGTATGAATCTATAAAAACAAATTTTAAAACAAATTAATATTTCATATAGTTTTTATCATTCAGAAGCAACGTACTTACACAGTTCACGACAAACTCTTCAGCAACAAACCAACTGAACCCAATCGGAGGGGTTAGAAGAAAACAAAGACGACGTGAAGAACATTGATCTTAGAAGAAGGAGAAGAACGACTCACAGAGAACAGGATATGGCTGCTGAAAATTTGAACCAAATTGATTGTGGATCCCACACTATGAGAGGCTAACTTCTGCAGTTCTAACGGCTTTGTGATTGAATTGAAATCGAACGGAGACTGCGAGCGTGACGTGGTTTTGAAAGAAGTTGAAAAGCAAGACCGATTGCATCCCGAAGAGGCTGAAATCGATGAGATTGAAACTCCTATTGTTGCTGAAACAAACTCCTATTTCAGCATTGTTGCTGAAATTGAAACAAGTCAAAAATGAAACAAGTTGTAATTGAAATCCGGAGCTCCTCTGGCCTGCAAAAATATCACACCCCGAGAATTTTAGAAACCAGCCACAACCCGTACGAGAGAAGAAAAAAAGACAGTAGACTAGAGGGACGAACCTAAATTGGTGATAGGGCCGATGAGGGCACGTTGTGGTCATCTCCGGTGGGCGGTGGCAGGAAAACAGCCAGCCAGTAGTTGATCTATCAGATCTAAAATTGCATAATTTTATATCTAAACCAGCGAACCACAAAGAAATGAATCAGAGGTGTACTTGGAGCCTCGGTCAGTCGTCGGCGTTGGCGTCCGCCAACCTCGGCGGATCTAGCCCCATTCCGTCGGTGCGAAGCCAGGGGTTGCGCTAGGCGACGAGGTTCCTCAAGTGAGCCAGCAACAGCCAGCAGAAACCGCCTCGTCGTTGTTGTCTCCTCTGCCTCCGCCGCCAAAGACTGCTTCTTCCAATCCGGAAAATCGTCCATTGGAGATGACCGCACTGTTGGAAAATCGTCCACTGGAATTCGAATTCGACTTCGAAATTGATGGATCGGAAGGTTGTAGTGCTCATGCCGCTTGTTCAGGAGATGATGATCGAGATTCTAATGAGGATCTCGGTCGGAGAGAGAGGCGAATTAGAGGTTTAAGCAATCTTTTGCGCTGATTGGTTGCTGGAGCGAGATGCGGTGATCATCGGGGAGAACGGTCAGATCTAGGAGGAGGGGAATGGACGGGACTCATCAGGGGCGACCACACTGCTAGAGGTTTCATCAATCTTCATTTGCTGAAGGCGGCCGCACTGCTGCACCATCAGGAGCGGCGAAGATGATGACAAGGAAGATCGACGGCGAAGATCGACGGCGCTCGTGCTCTAGATCCGTTGAAGATGATAACGAGGAAGATCCGAGGAAGAGGGAGCTTGAGAGGCTTTGAGAGGAGCAGATCTGAGATTTGGAGCCAGTTGGGGGGGGGGTTGATTTTTTTTCTTAAAAAAATGGTGGACATTTAGCTTATTTGGATGGGTAGATGGACAACTATTTAATTTGATGGATTATTAGTATTAAATATATGTTAATAAGTTATAATTATGATGTTTGGTAAACTAGATGTTAGGGTAGCTAATGGAAACTTGTGACTAAAAAAACAAAATTTCCGAAAAGCTTGGGTGAGTACATGTTGAAAAGCTCTGATTCTAAAAGTCAATTAAACTAAAATCTTATATTTATTTCATTTAAAACTATATAATATCAAAACCAAAAGTTTCGAAAAGTAGTTGATTTGCCAAACATAACCATAAATTGTTTGAATTTATTTCCAAAGATAACGTGTTTTAGGACCCATTTAGTGTAAAATTTAAAAAGGTCAACGGAAATAAGATGAATTTAGTCTATTTTTAATTCAAGAAATATTATTAGAAATTTTAATCATTACTTTAATCTTTTAATTTTCCATATAAAATTTGTTTTGTTTTCAATCACTCATTTGAGCAAATGGTACTCCTCTAATTATTACATCTCTTATCTTATTTTTCATACAAAAATAAGAATTCTTCTCTTATCTACGCAAAATTTCTCTACAATATATTTTTTCTTATAAAAAATTTATTTCCATTTCGTTTACCTTATATAATCTTATACCAAACAGGCCCTGATTTTGAATTTTTATCAGATCATCTCTAACAGTTTCTTCAAAATTTCTTTAACATAGACAAATATAAAATATATTCTCCAAATTATTTTTTAGTTTAACTCAAACATCTTCTTAATTTTAAAGATTTAAATAAACATTTGTATTTTGAAGAATACTGCATATTTGAGGATTTTATTTCTAATGTTTTTCTATTTTAGGGAATAAGAATCTATTAGAATAAAAAGTAGATTCATGGGCACATTTCAGAGGGCATGCAGAAGGCATGCTTTTCTGCATAGATATAAGGCCGAAGCGACATATTAAGACTATAAGGGTAAACTGCAGAAAACCACCCCTTAAATAGGGAATTTTGCTCAAAACCGCCCCTTAAAATCAATATTGTAGAAAACCACCCTTTATATAGCTTTTGTTTACCAAAAACCAGCCCACCTCTATATGCTATTAAGGTTTCGTTAAATGTCTTTAAAAAACCAAAATTACCCCTATATATATCATTTTCTTGTCACCACTCACTCCCCGCCTATCTTTCTGTACATATGTACAACTCTACACACACTTTGTTAATTGAAATTATTCAACAACTCTTACGATCCTATACTAGCCCCCCTTCAATCCATGCCTAAATCTCTCCACAACTCCTATGCGAGATCCCCTTCAATATCGCCTCTCCATATGATAAAGGTATTTTGCTAATTTACTTATTTTTTCCTCTAAAACTTAATGAAATCGGAGATAAGGTGGTCTTTGGTAACCAAAAGCGGTATAAAGGGTGGTTTTCTGCAATATTAATTTTAAGGGGTGGTTTTGAGCAATATGCCCTATTTAAGGGGTGATTTTCTGCAGTTTACCCAGATTATAAACTATAAAGGCTCAAAATATAGTGCACCTAGTGAACATGCTATACGTGGTGCTGTGAGAAAAGATTGAGAGCAAACTACAAATGCGGTGGCTAGGTTACGACTGCTGGTCTATATACTTATGCAAAATGTGTTTTCTTTTTGATTTATCTATCTTATATTATTAGATATATTTTTATTCAGACTTTTAGAGATCTATTTAAGCACATTTTTAGGATAACTTATGACCAATAGTTTTGAATTTCTGTTTCTTCTATAGATTGAATTGAAGCTTTGATTTGAATAAATTTGTGATATTTCTACTCTTGTTCTAATCCTATGATTTGCATTACTTCACTTATGCTTATTGCTTATTAAATATTATTGATTTATTTTAATCCATGCAACTAGTGGAGATTGAAATTATTCTACTGTTAGAGTTTCACAGTTCCTCTTAGTGAACTTTAATCCGAAGTAGCAATCATGCTCTTTTAGAACTCATAGGACTAAATTGGTGTGAAAACAATTGAGTGTATGTTGAATATTGCTTACAAGTTGTGTTTGGGAGAGTCTTAGATGACCTTTATAAATAAAAGAAGTAGATCTATTTAAAATCTTACCTATGACAAAGGGAGGTGGTGGTTTTCATCCCGCACTACTTGATTGTATTTTATTCCATGCCCATTTGGTCAAATACTCAATTATGTGAATTCATTAAGGAACCATGGGAAGAAAGAGATGTGTTTGTTGTGAAGAACATTCATAAAAAGAAAGGGTTCATCTTAAGCTATGTGTCAAAGATTGAGTTAAAGGATAAACGTGTCAAAGAGCTTAAGATGAATGCCCCCTTAAATGTCAAGTATATCAATGATCCCTCTATAAAAGAAGAGATGGATAGGTATATTGACCTTTATGAAGTTTCTAAGATGCATCCTAAGATTGATGAGGTAATAATTACCAAGTCTAAGATTGAGAAAAAGCTCTCTAGTACTTGTTTTGTCAAGGAAGATGCTATTTTAGGTGATGAAGATGATAAGTTCAAGATCCTTGAGGGAGCAAGGTCTCAGGGACCCAAACAAACTAGGGTCCTGAAGGACATATAGAAGGTGTCCGACCCTAGCAAGCGTAAGTATGCATGCTTGAAGGAAAAAATGGTGTACTGGTTTTACGACTGCAATGGACACTTTCAATTTGAGTGAAAGAAAAAGGAGATTTAATGGAAGCAAGAGGAAGGGTAACCAGCAAAAGAAGGGTCCTAATAGAATAGAAGTTGAGGCCCAAGGATCAAATTCAAGACAATTTTTTTAGGGCCTTTAGGAACCAATAAAGGCACGATAATGGGGTATCGAAGAGCCAAAATAGTAATTCCAACACCAGATGGGGTGTTAGGAACCACTTGTAGGAAAGGAAGTCTTGAAACCAAGCAAGAAGAATTCCATGAAACTCGAATAGGGATTGCAAAACCCAGAATACGGTCATCAAGACCCCAATGATTGGTCTGAGTTGTTACTTTTGGGATCAAGATGAGGGCTTTGTGTTACGTACACCAATATCTAAACCCAAGAAGGCCTCGCTTGTTTAGGTCAAGAAGAATTAATTAGTTTCCTATGCTAGTGGGGTAGACCAGGGAGATCCTCATGATCTATGTGTTCTGACGTGGGGAGAATTGAATCGAAATATATAATAAAATATAAAGCAATACAACTCTTAGCCTCTTCAAATAAATTCAAGACTCCCCGCTATAGTAGTAGGGAATCAGGTTCGATCAACGAGGAAGCGAGTCAGCGGGATCCTAGTAGCGTTGAAGACACGTCCTTTATGTTCGACCAGAAGCCTCGATCTCGATGTCAAACCTCGATGTCGACCTTAGCTGTCGATGTTCCCTGCAACAGAAGACCTGCAGAAACAATACTGTAGTCGATATCGACTGGTGGGGGTCAATATCGATGTTAGTCCATGAAATCGACTGGCTCAGAAGTCTGCCAATCGATACGTCGAGTAATTACAAATGATAAAGATGTAATAAACGTAAATCGACTCCTAGCCTAAGCAAATAATTACAAGACTTCCTCCCATTGTAGTGGAAGGGTAGTCAGGATCGATCCACGAGGAGGCGTGTCAGCGGGATCCTAGTAGTTTTGGAAATCTCACGTATGCGTCGACTAGAAGCCTCGATTTTGACCTTGGGCCTCGATGACGGCCTCGGCTGTCGATGTTCTCTGCAACAGAAGACCTGCAAAGACAAAAACAAGTGGTCGATGTCGACTGAAGGGGTCGATATCAATGTCAGTCACGAAATCGACTGGCTCAGAAGACTGCTAGTCGGTACAGAAGGGTCGATATCGATGCTAGGGGTCGATATTGATGCTCAGCAAACTCCGCAGCGATGTTCGTCGTCGACTCAGAAAACTGTCGACGAACTCAGTGGTTGATATCGACGTCTGGGGTCGATATCGATGTCTCCCTGCAGTGGGTTAGTTTCTCGTCGGCAAAGAAAGACCGAAGATTTGAGAGTGGAGAGAGAAGCAATGAACAGAAATAAAACAGTGGGTTTTGTGTGTATAAAATATGTAAAAAGCAACTCCTAGGATTAGGGTTTACCACAACGTTAACCAATGCATGCGATGAGATAAATAAGACGGACAATTGCGCCATTTCACCCGAGGGACAAGCTTTCGCCGTACACCAACTCTTAGGATTGCTCTTGCAAATAAACCTAATTGTCTCTACCAATTTTATGTTTATAACTGAAGTTGTTAGCATGAATCCCTTTTCTTTCGATTAGGACTAAACATAGAATCGTAGGAGGAGAGATAGACACAACGATATCAACATCAAATACTTACCTCAAGCGCGCATGGCTAACGTCGGGCTCACCCCGACCCTAAGAGCTTTGGGGACTACTCGCTTCTCATCATGGAACTCATTGTTGATTGAAAGGAAGAAACTTGCATTAAAATAAACTCCGAAGCTTTACAACTCAACGTCAACTTTCGCAAACGTCAAACCCTAAAACTTCTCTCTAACTCTAACTCTATTGTCTTGATTGATGATTGTTTCTTGGATTGGATTATTTGATTAGATTATCTAACAAATCAGCCCCTAGGGCTTTATTTATAGGCTACTAATCCTTGCTATCCGAGGATTGTAACTCCTATCTAAACTATGAACTCTATCCAAACAATTATGATAGGTCTTTTATTTTGATAAAACTTGAAGGTAAAAGATAAATAAAACTTCAGCTGCTATCTATCTTGAAAGTATGAGATAATTCCGTGCCTCCTTGAAGATATAGTTCCAATCCGCATTCGAAATCGAGTCTATCTTCTGTCGAGATAAGGGGTCGATATCGACACCAGAGGTCGATATCGAGGTCTCTGTTCCTGCTCGACTTGTTCAGCTCTGGTCGATTTCTATGTTGAGGTTGATATGGGGGTCGATATCGACACCAGAGGTCGATATCTATGTCAGGGGTCAATTTCTACCTCTTCTCAGCTTCACTTGATGTCTATGTTAAGGTCGATATGGAGGTCGATATCAACACCAGCGGTCGATATCTGGGTCTAAGGTCGATATCTACCTCTGCTCAGCTTCACTTGGCTTCTCCGTTTTGACTCCATTTTCGCTCGAATTCCTGCATGGTTAGCTCAAAACTTGTGCAGACTCTATTTCTTGCATTTTAGCCCATTCTTACACAAGTTTATATTCTTTTGAACCTTTTCTTTGCAAATCGAATGAAATATGAAGTCAAAAGATGCAATAAAAGAGGTGCAAATATGTACATCAAAACACCCCATACTTAGACTTGCTTGTCCTCAAGCAATAACCAAGCAATAACCAATACCTACAACACACCCTTCAAGTCTTCGCCTTTGTCAAAAGCAACATCAAAATCGGTAGCAAAGCAAAGCAAGTGAATGTAACGTCATAGCACATATTTTGGCGATCCATAGGCATATGCAATTTTGATCCAACCTCACAGGGATAATGTGTTTGCACTCAACTCTCATGTGTTTAGGCTATGAAGATCAACTCTCAACTCAATTCCATATACAATCTCATAAACATTGCAATTTATAAAAATCCACTTCGCAACCAATTATGAAAATGCAATAAGAATCATCAGGAGGACTTTCGCTCAATGGAATACTTCAAAGAAGACTCCATTCGGCGGGGTTGTAATGGGGCTTGGTATGAAAATAAAAGGTATGGAATTATTTGGCTATGTGGTGCTTTTATAATTCGGGAATCAAGACTCCTAAATCTCAACACTTGCAATATCCAAACCATAACTCTTCAATGTAAGCTCAATCTCTATAATGCTCTTTCCCAACTCATCTTTCCATAATATGCTCTAAAGATGCACTAAAAAGATGTAAACCATACTATCAACCCTTGTTTTATACCTCTAAAAAATATAACACTTGTATAAATAAAAGACTTAAGGATTATGGCTCATGCACTATATATATATATATATATATATATATATATATATATATATATATATATATATATATATATTTCGAAAATAATAAGCAAATATATGCACTTATATGGTGAGTCGAAGGATCCTTTTACAAAATATGAAAAAATATAAATATGCACCAACCCATAATTTCCTTGCTCAAAACTGGACATTATGCACTTTTCTTTCCACAAGGCATTAGTCCAGCCAATCTAAGTCTCAATTCCCAAATGGGGGTCAGGCTCAATTCGGCTAGGGATAATTTTGTGGAGTTTGCAATTTCAGGCTCAGGCTAATATTCTGGCTTCAAGCAGGGATAATGCAGGGTAGGTAAAGAGAGGATAAAAATGGCTTAAAAGATGCCTCCATCATTTAATTCTCGTAAACATAATCATATATATGCATTGGATTTGAATAACTATAACAACATTTAGAGATGCATAGGAAGAGTAAATTCACTCAAGAAAGCGGAGGGATTTTTGATGTTCTCCCTATAGGTCAAAATTCTCACAAGGACAATTTTTTTTGGATTTGCCTTTTAGCCTAGGATCATATGTGCTCAATTTCATCACAAGTTCACAATCTACATAAAAATTTTAAAGACTTAGGCTAAACCATCCAAATATGCCATAGGGTTTACATGATCAAGTCAGCTATTGAGTTTTCATCATAGGACATCTAAGTAGGTTTAAAAAATAAACATGCATTTTTTTTGTATTTTTTGACATTTTTCTATTTTTTTTTTGGAATTTTTGACATTTTTTAAAAGTAAGACTAAGAACAAAAATTTAAACATGAATGCAATGCGAAGAAGAAAACCAAGTTATGACCATAAGACATGTCTTTCCCCCACCCCATACTTAAAATATACAGTGTCCTCACTGTATTAAAAAGAAGAACAAGGGTAGAGAGAAACTCACAACGCAACCTTGCGGATTCAGGTCGATTTCAGGTTAGGTCGATGCCAGAAGTCGATATCTAGGTCAGAGGTCGATGTCGACTGCATCTGTCGAACTCGAGGAAGAAGATTGAAGATAAGGGCTGCCTGATTGGGGTCGATATCGAGTATTAGGATCGATATCGACCTCTTTTTTTTTTGCTCATGAGTCCTCGATGTCGACTCCAGGAGATGGCTTGACCCTGGGGGGGTCGATTTCGACTGGCCTGGTCGATTTCGATTCCCTCTGCAGAAGCTTCTTTTCTTCTTCGTCGTTCCTTTTGCTTGATAACCTGAAATCTTGGTTAGGAATATAGATAAAGCATGAATTATCTCAGTTTTAAAAGTTCAAAAAGCCAAAAATTAAATCCTAAAAACCATCTATGTAAAAAATTTAAAGGTTTTATGTACACGCTCTAGATTTTTGAGTCGCTAGGCCGACTTCTCCGTTAATGCTTTATGACCTTTTTATGTAGGGACCCTTCGAGCGTGAGCCTTCTCCTGGATCATCTAGGTCCTTTTGGTAGTAGCTAAGCTCGGCGACCAAGGCTTCTTTGATGTTAGGTTCTTCTTTGGGCGCTTTCTTTCTCTTTCTTGACCTAACTTTAGCAATATAGGCAAACCATGGAGCTTTGACCCTCTCTTTAGTAGAATTATCAATAATGGGCTTAATTGATTTATCAATAATGGACGGAGGAGGGTTAGGAGTCATACCTGGGCTTACCTGTTTGGGCCCAAAACAGAAATCTTCGGGCTGAGGGGTGGTCGATTTCGACAAAGGTGGGTCGATTTCGAGTGCTGTGGTCGATATCGATATGTGGGGGTCGATATCGACCTCTGTGACCCTATACTTAAGCTCCTGGCAGCGATCTGGCATACTCGATTTCGACCAAGGGGGGTCGATTTCGATGTTTTTAGTCGATATCGACTGATTCCAGTCGATGTCGACCCTGCTTGCTGTTTCCGTCCTCGCCAACAAAAATTTTCTAAGCTTCTCCTTAGCTGGCGAAAGGACTACTTGCTCCATGTGACGTTGGGGTCCTGGACCCTGAAGGCGGCTGGAGTGTGGATGAACCCAAAAATGTCGCTCATCTCCTCGAGCGATAGCCTGTGTCGCCTGTTGCCGAGCTGGAAGATGACTCGGCGGCTGGTCGAAGTACGCTCGGGGACCTCCAATATGGCCATAAACTCCCCAGTCAGAACGGGGTAGTGTGCCTCCAGTGGCTCAATCAGCCTGTGTAGAGAGACGTTCTCAAACGCCTCCTGAACGCCTGGGTGAAATCCTAGCTGGATCATGTCAGGGAGATGGTACCATCGTGCCCTGGTGGCTCGGGCAATCAAATCCTCGGCTAGGGAGCGCTGCTGATCATCCTCAATGCGGAGCGTGTCCTGAGGGATGTTCTTGGCTCTCACCATCGTCTGCAAAAGAAACCATTGCCAAAGATAATTCTCCTCTGTATAAAATAGGGAGAACCCCATACTTAGGTTTCATATTATGCTAGAAATTATGTAAAGGTAAATTGTCTAAGTGAAAGTGGTAATATGTTCTAAACAGAAAGTACCTAAGGATGGCAATTTATATAAACATAATTTAATGAATTTTTAATACTAAGGAACCTAATGGCTTATAGAATTTTGGCCCACCTATATATATAAAAAAAAATAAAAAATCAGATTTTAATCTCTAAAAAAATCAGAATTTAAACTCCTAAATAAATCAGAAATTCAGCCCTTGTAAAAAAAAATCAGAATTTAAACTCGAAAATAAATCAGAATTTAAACTACTAAAAAATATTACAGAATCAACCCATATATATATAAAATTTAGATTCATAGCCCATACTTATGGAAAATTCCGATTATTGCCCCACATAAATTATAAAAGTTAGATCTCACCCCATTATATATAAAAATCAGATTTATACCCATATACATACAAAAATCAGATTCATAGCCCCACATAAATTAAAAAATCAGATTTTATGCCCCACAAACATACAATTACTCTTTCCCGCGCAATTAACGTTCAAACCCTAAACACCCAATATGTAATTTCCTCCCTAAATCAATTAATTAATCATGAAAATCCAAAAAAAATCGAGGAAGGGAAAGAAATCATACCAGAAGAGTGTCGGAATTAGGGGAGAAAGAGGCTACAACCGCAAAAATCAAGAAAACGAAAACCGATGTCGATAGGAGACGTCGAAATCGGTGCCCGGGGGTCGAAATCGACTAGATCTGGGTGATGTCGGGGCTGCTGGTGGCGCGGTGGGCTCTCCGGTGGCTTGGGACGGCCGGATCTGGTGTATCTTGGCCTCCTGTGGGTAGATCCGACTCTGTCGGCTTGAAAAAGAGGGAGAGAAAGAGCTAGGGCGAGAAGAGGAAGAGAGGACGGGGGTTTACGGGGCTGCGGATGGTGATGACAGTAGGCTGTAATGGTGATGATAGTGGGATGTGTGGCAGTGAGGAGGGCAACCGGAGGGATGCAGGAGAGAGATGAAGAAGAGAGGCGAAGAGGAGAGAGCGGCGGCTAGGGTATCGAAAAGGGGAGGGGGGTGTCGAAGTCGGGGGGAATATAAAGGGATAAAAACCCCAAAAAATAAAATCGAAAAGAAATTAAAATCTGACCTGGCACTTACCTCCAGCTATAGTCGATATCGACCTTAGAGGTTGATATCGACCCCCCTTCTGCATCCGTATTGTTCTGTCTGCTGCTCACTTCTGTCGGCCTGTTGATATCGACCATATAGGTCGATATCGACCTCTCTTCTGGACTGGATTTCCTTGTTGACTTTAGATAGAATAGCCACGAATGATCTAAAAAAATATAAAATAGACTAAAAACTAAAAGAGAGAGAAAAGGAAAAGAACGGGTTGCCTCCCGGAAGCGCTTGAGTTTAAGTTGCTAGCTCGACATATTTCCCTTTTTGCGCTAGTTCAACGCCAAGGTGGCGCGAATCTCTTCTTCCGGGTCCTCCTTGTCATAATATTTCTTTACTCGGTGGCCATTTACCTTAAAGGTTGATCCATCGTCGCAAAGTAACTCAACCGCTCCATGAGGGAATATTTTATGAACCTTGAAAGGTCCGCTCCATCTTGTCCTTAGTTTCCCTGGAAATAAGCGAAGTCTAGAATTGAAAACAAGCACTTTGTCACCTACCTCATATGTTTTTGGCACCAACTTCCTATCCTGCCATTTCTTAGTGCGCTCCTTGTAGATTTCGGCATTCTCATATGCCTTTAGGCGCAACTCCTCCAAGGATTGTAAGTCAATGAACCTTCTCTTTCCCGCTTCGTCGAAATCCATGTTAAGCTCCTTAAGAGCCCACATTGCTTTATGCTCAAGTTCAACGGGCAAGTGACATGACTTACCATATACCAAGTTATAGGGAGTTGTGCGAAGTGGTGTCTTATAGGCCGTTCGGTAGGCCCAGAGCGCATCATCCAGTTTGGACGACCAATCTTTCCTTGAGCGGGAGACCATCTTCTCCAAGATGGCTTTGATTTGGCGATTGGAGACTTCTACTTGGCCGCTAGTTTGAGGGTGATAGGGTGTTGCCACCCTATGGTTTACCCCATACTTAGCTAAAAGAGCTTCAAAGCCTCTCTCAATAAAATGCGAGCCACCATCTGAAATAAGAACTCTAGGAACACCAAAGCGAGGAAAGATGTTAGTTTTCATAAACTTAGAGACTACCTTCGCGTCGTTGGTCCTAGTTGCCACAGCCTCCACCCGTTTAGAGACATAGTCCACCGCTATTAGAACGTATTTGTAGGGTCCTGAAGCAGGGAATGGTCCCATGAAGTCAATGCCCTATACATCAAAGAGTTCTACCTCTAGAATGCCTGTGAGTGGTGTCTCATTTCTCCATGTGATATTACCTGCACGTTGACACTCATCACAAGAGGTTACATAGTTTTGCACATCCTTGAAAAGGCTAGGCCAATAAAAACCACATTGAAGAATTTTCGCCGCGGTCTTGAATCCTTTAGCATGCCCTCCTGTAGGGAGAGAATGACAATGGTGAATCACGCTCTCTACCTCGTCCTCCGGGATACAACGTCAAAAGATATGGTCTTTCCCCTGTTTGAATAAGTAAGGTTCATCCCAATAGTATTGTTTGACGTCGTGCAAAAACTTCTTCCTTTGTTGCGAAGTTAAGCCTGAAGGAATCTCGCCTCCTGCAACATAGTTAGCAAAATCCGCATACCAAGGTACCTTTGCCCTTCTTACAGCAAATAAATCATGGATAGGACTGGAAGGAGGTGTAAAGAAGAAATCCTCACCGAAGCTTACCTCTTCGTCACCTTCGGAGGGTTTTGAAGGTGGTCGATATCGACCTGTAGGGGTCGATATCGACTGGATGACATCGACAGGTTCAGTCGATATGGGCTGCTCGATATGGTTCCTCGATGTCGACGTCTATAGGTCGATTTCGACCTCTGCAGTGGACAACCTGTGATCAAAACTGGTCGACATCGATGCAAGTATTACCTTCGGGGCAGTCGATATCGACCTGTGGGGGTCGATATCGAGTGGATCTTCTGCCCGTCTTAACTCTTGCCTCATTAGGTGCTCGTCAGGGCGGGAGTCATTGATTGGTATGTTATCATGTGACTCTTCCAGAAGCCCTATGGGTAGCCGTGAAAGATGATCGGCTACGGAGTTCTCCGTTCCTTTCTTATCTTTAAGCTCAACGTCGAACTCTTGTAGTAAGAGCACCCATCGTAGGAGCCTAGGCTTAGCATCTTTCTTTGCCATTAAGTACCTAAGAGCTGCATGGTCAGTATGAACAATTACCTTAGAACCCACTAGGTATGAGCGGAACTTCTCAAAAGCGAAGACCACTGCCAAGAACTCCTTTTACGTCGTGGTGTACTTTGTTTGAACGACATCAAGAGTCTTGCTTGCATAGTAGATGGCGTGAAGCTTTTTGTCTCTCCTTTGTCCTAGGACAGCACCTACGGCATAATCGCTTGCGTCGCACATGATCTCAAAGGGTTGCGACCAATCGGGCGATTGAATGATTGGGGTGGATATGAGGGCCTCCTTCAACCTATTGAAAGCTTCAAGACAATCACTAGAAAATGCAAACTTAACATCCTTCATTAGTAGGTTAGTTAAAGGTTTGGCAATCTTAGAAAAATCTTGAATAAACCTCCTATAGAAACCTGCGTGACCAAGGAAGCTTCTTATGTCCTTAATTGATGAAGGTGGTGGCAATTTTTCAATGAGCTCTATCTTTACCCTGTCCACCTCAATTCCCCGTTTAGAGACTTTGTGGCCTAACACAATCCCTTCCCTTACCATAAAGTGGCACTTTTCCCAATTGAGAACCAAGTTTGTCTCTTCACATCGTGGAAGTACCCTGCGAAGGTTAGCAAGACAAACATCGAAAGTAGTGCCATAAATAGAGAAATCATCCATAAATACCTCCACGATGTCCTCAATCATGTCGGAGAAGATGGCCATCATACATCTTTGAAAGGTAGCAGGGGCATTGCAGAGCCCAAATGGCATTCTCCTATATGCAAAAGTCCCATAGGGACAAGTGAAGGTGGTCTTCTCCTGATCGTCAGGATGAATAGGGACCTGCCAAAAGCCAGAATATCCATCCAGGTAACAAAAATAATCATGTTCGGCGAGTCTCTCTAATACCTGGTCAATGAATGGAAGGGGAAAGTGATCCTTTCTAGTGGCATTGTTGAGTTTCCTGTAATCAATACACATTCGCCAACTAGTTGTGATTCACTTTGGCACAAGCTCACCCTTCTCATTATCCTCAACGGTCATTCCACCCTTCTTAGGCACCACATGGACTGGGCTCACTCATTCGCTGTCGGAGATGGCATAGATGATTCCTGCATCCAGCATGCGCATGATCTCCTTCTTCACTACCTCTCTCATGTTGGGGTTGAGCTTCCGTTGGTGTTCTATAGATGCCTTATGACCATCCTCAAGGAGGATTCTATGCATGCAAGTAGCGGGTGAAATACCTTTGATGTCCTCAAGAGAATATCCAATAGCCTTACGATGAGCACGAAGTACTTCCATAAGCTTATCTACTTCCTGTGTGGTTAGTGAAGCATTGATAATTACAGGGAAAGTAGATTTTGGACCAAGAAACTCATACCTAAGTGTGTTGGGTAAAGGCTTACGCACCGGAGAAGGGCCTTGTGGGATAAGGATTGGCTCTACCTCCTCCGTCTTCATAATCTTACCAAGGTAATCCGTCTCAATTCTCATGATTGAAGTTCCCAAATCAGCTATAGGGGTTGGCGCGGACCAAACATAGAGTGATGCCAACTTTGATTGGGACTCTTCAAAATATTCCTGCAGAAAAGAAGTCGAGGGCGAGTAGGAATAGTCAATATCGACTGAGAGTTCAGCACATACCTCGGCCTCGGAGCTATTAGACGACAAGTGGTAAGGGTCGATTTCGACCTCTGATGTCGATATCGGCCGGTCGATTTCGACCTCTTCTGTCGACATGGCCTGGTCGATTTCGCCTGTAAGAGAAGAAGAGAGAACTTGACTTACTGAGTGTGTCGATGTCAACTGAGGGCACTCGATATCGAGTGATTCGGTCGATGTCGACCTCTCCTCGTCGATATCGACCTCTTCTTCGAGTTCCATAGATAAAGCATCGTCGAATATTTCCTCATCACTCGTGCATGTAGCCAGGAACTCCTCAATGTCCTCGTCGGTAAGATCCTCTGCAGCTAGGGCTAGGGCCTCCTCAAGAGTTAGGGTCCTTTCTGTCGGTTCTTTGCAATCCATGACGCTAGTGTAGACCGACTTGATTTTCATACCATTAACTTCCTTCATTGTGGGGTTGAAGGAGAATTCAATGACTTCGTTCCCTATAGTAAAGGTTAGTAATCCTCTACGTACATTAATATTGGCATCAACAGTAGCTAAGAAAGGCCTACCAAGGATGATAGGTACAATAGGATCTTCGGGCATGTCCAATACAATGAAATCAGTAGGCACAAAGAATTTACCTACCTTTACAGGGACGTCATCAACTATACCTGTGGGTCTGACGAATGAATTATCAGCCATATAAAGTTTCATATCCATAGGTTCAAGTGCTCCGATGTTCACCTTTTGCCAAATAGAGAGAGGCATGAGACTTACACTTGCCCCTAGGTCACATAGGTCTTTGTAGCGATGTTGGCCAAGTCCCACGGTGATTGCAAATTTCCCTAGATCACTCCTCTTCTCAGGGAAATCCATCTTTGAGCACTCCTCTGCGATCTCTGCCATGGACCGCTTCTTGCTAAGGATGTCTTTTAGGAATCGAACATAGGCGGGCATCTCGCTTAGGGCTTCTGTAAGGGGGATAGTGATGTTAAGTCCTTGGAGAATCTTTACAAAGCGCCTAAACTTACCTTGAGTGGGGTCCTTCAATGCTTTGGAAGGGAAGGGCAATGTCTTCTTTGGCGGAGAAGCCAAAACGGTGGTCGGAGGAGCCTGCTGAACCTCGATGTCGACAGGAGGTTGGTCGATATCGACTGGTAGGGTTGATTTCGACCACTGTTGTTCTCTCTCAGGTTCTGCAGTGTCATCGACGTCGATCAGGGGGTCGATAGGGGTGTCGATATCGACCCCAGGGTCGACTGGTTTGTCGATGTCGACAGGGTCTATTACTTCTTCCTCCGTTGCCTTTTGTGGTTTGTGAACTTTGGTGCCACTCCTTAGTTGCATGGCTGCAATGTGTCCTGACCCGGATTGCCCCTTAGGATTGGTAGTTGGTTGCCCAGGGAATGTTCCGGATGGTCTAGGGATTTGTGCCGCCAATTGACCCAGTTGGGTCTCTACGTTCTTCTTCCAAATATTTATCTCCCCAATCCTTGTGGTAAGGTGATTGAGTTGAGAATGGATAGCATTGTTGGATTGATCATTCTTAGCTTGGTTCCGCCTTATATCGTCCAACACAAGGTGAAGATCATCCTTCTTTTGGTCTCTCTTCGGGTGCCCAGGAGCTCTATAGAGTGGGGGGTCCCTAGGGTTAACCTGGTTCCTTTGTGGTTGTTGGAACCTTTGGTCTCCCCAATATTGGCGATTGGGACCCCTCATGAAGTTGGCTTCCTCATGAGTCTCCGCTAGTTGCACTTGCTCAGCATGGGGGCATTCAATGGTAGTGTGTCGCTGCGATCCACATTCGATGCAATCCTGGTTTGCCGAAAGGAATCTTACTTGTTTCTGGAGCTTTCTAAGTTGATCCCTATGAAATTATTCTTTTACATCCGGATCGATCACCTTAGAGGGTTCGTACAATGGCATAGATGGGGCAGGCCTCGACGATGATGGTGCGTCGGAAGCCTCAGGAGTCCCATATGTATTGTCAAATTCCACCAACCTTTCAATGGTTTCCCAAGCTTCTTGAGGAGCGAGTTCAAGGTAGCCATAGGCGGTGTAAGTGTTGATCCTCTCCTCGGTGGCAGCATCGAGAGCATTGTATATGATCTCCTAAATTACGTACGGTGGTTGGCTATGCGTCGGGCATAATCGTAGGAGGTCCTTAAACCTTTCCCAAACAGTCGCCAGAGCCTCACCAGGCTTTTGTTTGAAAGCCGTGATTTTCTGTCGGATCAACGCCGTCTTAGAAGCAGGAAAGAACTTGTTGAGAAACGCATCCTTGACTTCATTCCAAGTGCGGAGCGATCTTGGCGCTAAGCTCTCCAACCACTGCAATGCTTTTCCTGTAAGAGACCAGCGAAAGGCTTTTAGTTAGACATACTCAAGACTTTGTCCATCAGCAATTGTATCACAGAGGTCTAAGAATGTTGATATATGTGCCATAGGGCATTCGTTATGTTTCCCTTCATATTGATGCCTTCTTATTTCAGTTAAAAAGTTTGGTTTAATTTCAAAATTAGAAGTAGGGATTAGAATAGCCGATTCAGGCACTGTGAGCGATGGATGCATGTATTGCTTTGCATTCTGGGGGAGGGCGTTGATTTGAGTCTCATATCGTCTCCTGGCTTCCTTCTCCCTGTCAGCACGCTCCCTTAGTGCCGCTTCTCTGGTAGTGAAATCCTCTACTTGCTTCCTTAAGCGCTAAATTTGTTGTGCCTGGGTCTCGTTGTCCGCCATGATTCTTTGAACTCGAGACCTTAGGTGGAGAAAGCGTTCTGGTTTGTCTAGTCCTTCAAATTCAGGTTGGTCACCAGTACGTCGCATACACCTATAAAATAACACTAAAAAGAACCGTGAAAATAAACTACTAGGGCGCGATTGATAGCTTCCCCGGCAACGACACCAAAATTTGACGTTGTAGGAGGATGATATGTCGAGTAATTACAAATGATAAAGATGTAATAAACGTAAATCGACTCCTAGCCTAAGCAAATAATTACAAGACTTCCTCCCGTTGTAGTGGAAGGGTAGTCAGGATCGATCCACGAGGAGGCGTGTTAGCGGGATCTTAGTAGTTTTGGAAATCTCACGTCTGCGTCGACCAGAAGCCTCGATTTCGACCTTGGCCTCGATGTCGGCCTCGGTTGTCGATGTTCTCTGCAACAGAAGACCTGCAAAGAAAAAAACAAGTGGTCGATATCGACTGAAGGGGTCGATATCGATGTCAGTCACGAAATCGACTGGCTCAGAAGACTACTAGTCGGTACAGAAGGGTCGATATCGACACTAGGGGTCGATATCGATGCTCAGCAAACTCCGCAGCGATGTTCGTCGTCGACTCAGAAAACTGTCGACGAACTCAGTGGTCGATATCGACGTCTGGGGTCGATATCGATGTCTCCCTACAGTGGGTTAGTTTCTCGTCGGCAAAGAAAGGCCGAAGATTTGAGAGTGGAGAGAGAAGCAATGAACAGAAATAAAACAGTGGGTTTTGTGTGTATAAAATATGTAAAAAGCAACTCCTAGGATTAGGGTTTACCACAATGTTAACCAATGCATGCGATGAGATAAATAAGACGGACAATTGCGCTATTTCACCCGAGGGACAAGCTTTCGCCGTACACCAACTCTTAGGATTACTCTTGCAAATAAACCTAATTGTCTCTACCAATTTTATGTTTATAGCTGAAGTTGTTAGCATGAATCCCTTTTCTTTCGATTAGGACTAAACATAGAATCGTAGGAGGAGAGATAGACACAACGATATCAACATCAAATACTTACCTCAAGCGCGCATGGCTAACGTCGGGCTCACCCCGACCCTAAGAGCTTTGGGGACTACTCGCTTCTCATCATAAAACTCATTGGTGATTGAAAGGAAGAAACTTGCATTAAAATAAACTCCGAAGCTTTACAACTCAACGTCAACTTTCGCAAATGTCAAACCCTAAAACTTCTCTCTAACTCTAACTCTATTGTGTTGATTGATGATTGTTTCTTGGATTGGATTATTGGATTGGATTATTTAACAAATCAGCCCCTAGGGCTTTATTTATAGGCTACTAATCCTTGCTATCCGAGAATTGTAACTCCTATCTAAACTATGAACTCTATCCAAACAATTGGGATAGGTCTTTTATTTTGATAAAACTTGAAGGTAAAAGATAAATAAAACTTCAACTGTTATCTATCTTGAAAGTATGAGATAATTCCGTGCCTCCTTGAAGATATAGTTCCAATCCGCATTCGAAATCGAGTCTATCTTCTGTCGAGATAAGGGGTCGATATCGACACCAGAGGTCGATATCGAGGTCTCTGTTCCTGCTCGACTTGTTCAGCTCTGGTCGATTTCTATGTTGAGGTTGATATGGGGGTCGATATCGACACCAGAGGTCGATATCTATGTCAGGGGTCGATTTCTACCTCTTCTCAGCTTCACTTGATGTCTATGTTAAGGTCGATATGGAGGTCGATATCGACACCAGCGGTCGATATCTGGGTCTAAGGTCGATATCTACCTCTGCTCAGCTTCACTTGGCTTCTCCGTTTTGAGTCCGTTTTCACTCGAATTCCTGCATGGTTAGCTCAAAACTTGTGCAGACTCTATTTCTTACATTTTAGCCCATTCTTACACAAGTTTATATTCTTTTGAACCTTTTCTTTGGAAATCAAATGAAATATGAAGTCAAAAGATGCAATAAAAGAGGTGCAAATATGTACATCATGTTCATCTCACTATATTAAAGGAGGTCGTGAGACTCTTGAGGAAAGTGCTAACTATGTGGAACAAGATAAGTTTCTATTGTTGAGGGTTTTCGATGTGTAAAGTTGGGACAAAACATGAGAACATTTAGATTAACTTGTAAATCAGTCCATCACCATATCTTGTTAAAAAAACTAGGGTGATCTTGACATGATTTGCTAGTTCATTTATGCAAGCATGATTTAATATCAATTCAATGTTGAATTAATATTTTACCAGTTTTTGTTTCTATTATTTGGTAATTGTGAATCTCTATCTCTCCTATTTGCACTCACTAAAACTTAATTACCAACAACTCTTCTTTATATACCAGATAAAGAGTTAACATGATCTGTATAGCTGTTTTCATTAGCCAAAAGGATTGTCAAGCTCAAGACCCTCCCGAGATGAGGCTGACATAATGTATATGAGAACCCCCGTTTGTTGGTCTAGCTCAAACTGAGATAATCATCCTAGAATGGTTCAACATCCTTTCTTTAATGTAATTGAGCTATTATGTTATATTTTAGAACCCTCTCACAAAATCTATGCTCAATTACACAACCTTGATCGTTCATGGTTTCACAATTTTAAAATGTTGTTATTAGGGTTCTGGGGAACCTCTACAGTCAGGCCAGACTGTTTTTTTGTGAAAGAAAGAGAGGAAAAAGAATGGGGAAACCTTCGTCTTGGCAGGATTTACATTGATTATTGGATCTTGGAAAATTAAGAAATGATGACTTAGGATATTGATGACATAGAAAAAGTGATGACTAGGGTTTTGGCGATATGTTTGGCGCCGCTTCATGTGAGAGAAAAAGATCCTATATGCTGCATTTGGTAAGCATAATCATCTAATTTTTGGAAGGTATGTTTTATTGATAACCCTTGTCGTTTCCTTAAAAAGGAAAAGAAAAAAGACAGGTTAAAAAATTTACGGTGGAAACCCTATGACTACAAGTAGGTAGTGTGGGATGAAAACCACCAAATTCCTTTTCCTTAGGGATGATTTTGAATAGGTCTACTTTTTTTTATTAAGACTTTCCCAAATACAACTCGTAGTGCTTGTAGATTGCCCGTGACCCTTACAAATAACCCTAAGTAAACTTACCTAAACCCAACCATCAACAAACAACCGAACCAACAAAACAACACAATCATAAAACAAAACACAAAGTGCAATATGTAACCTTGAAGTCTCATAATGCATGCAACAACTACAATGCGTGATTATTGCGCGAAGAGATCAAAGGAGTAAGAGGTGGTTGAGATGATTGAACATTCATCATATTTGTTGAACTAAAGGCCTAGTCTTATCAAGTGTGGAGTCATCTTCAATACATAACATAGGGAAATAGTTTTAAGAAAATCTCTATAAATCAATCATTTTATATCAAGGGTTAAAACAAAAGATGACAAGGAAAATGTCGGAAATAACCTAATAATACTACAACCATTTAAAACTCATCTCCACTGAATGAACAACCAATTTTAGGGCTTCGTGTGAAAGGTCGTATAGCAGAAAATGAGAGAGACGAGAGGAACAAGGAACCCTAGACTTCATGTCGCCGCCACCGCCACAGCCACAGCCACCCCCACCATCACTGCCACCCATGAACAAGCCCATACCAGATCGATGAGCTCCAACCCCGATCACCCTCACCTCCCTGCTGAAGCCAAAGAGGCTGGAAACAGAAATGAAAGTCCTAGATTGGGAAAAAATTAACCAGCCTAAATCGAAAATCACAAAATAAAAATCCCCCAAGAATTCCTACTGTCCAGATCTAAATCAAACCAATGTCATTGCTTACTTCTAAATCCTGAGTCGCCTCAAACAAGAACACCCATAAATCTCTCTATAAAAATCGCTTGCTCGGAAACTGCAAATGGAAAAATCCCAAATCGACGCTCCCTCTATAGCTGGGACAAGAAAAGGCAAATCGAAAACATCAAAAAAGGCAAAGATGCGGAGATAAAATCAAAGAAAGAGGATGGAAGTTTAGGAAGAGAAGAAGAAACAGTGAAGCAAGAATAGAGGTCGGGGAGCGTTGGTTTCGTTGCTCGAGGTCTCACTGGGCTCTCTATGGGTGGTCCTTGGCCGCGGTGGGTCTTGGCTGGTCTTCCCTTGCTTCCCATCTAGTCCAATGACGGGTTGGGCATCTGGTGGGGGCTTTGCTCTTGTGGGTGTCCCATTCCAAGGAATCAAATGCTCGACCAAAAAGTTTCAATTATTATGAAAATAACCAGAACCCTAGGTACTTTCCTTTCACTATGTTTTTGCTCCTGAATTATTTAGGCAGTGGAAAAAAGAACGGTGACTTGAGTAGAATGGATAGTTTTATCGGGAATCTTTCTAAACCCTTGACTAGATTGATCCAGAGTTTATCTTTCGATAGCCTGACAGAATTACTATTCGACCTGAGAAGGGGGGCTGCCTATGCTCACCAACATCAGATTTGGATGCTAAACAATTCGACTAAAAGATCTATAGAACATACCAATATGAGTTTTGATCTTCTAGTTATTTTCTCAAGTTGTTATACTCTATGTTAAGAACTATGAAAATTTGCTTGTTGCCCTTGTCGCACTGTGTTCCATCCCTGGAATTTGAAAATTTTTTAAACTCCGACATACTTTTTTTCACCATGAAAGTGAACAATGGGGAAAATGTTTTAAAGCATGTGTCCTGCTATTTGAAATTTTCTATTGATCTAATGAGTAATAGGATCAAAGAAAACATTACCAAAGGAAAAAATGGATCAGCACTTACAAGTGAAACTACCTTCCAGGGTTTACAATTGATCTTTACCCTTTACAAATTTATAAATGAATTAGCCTTTGTTCACCTTTTGCCTTTTATTGATGCTTGAATTATCTTAAGTATTAATGTCCTCCTAGTCATGACTCTATGGGAAATGGACAAGAAAATGAGAAGAGCCAGGAATATAAGAAACTCAACAATGAAGAAAAAAGAAAGAATCTATATGTGGTATCTCCTTTGTGCTACCTGGATGAGGGAGTTTAAATGTAGAATGTTTGCACATCAGTTATGCTCTCAATTGATTATTGGCAAAGCGGATTATAAGTCCCTAAATCTTGTTCACCCTATCATACCAAGAAATTCTTATCATGCTACATCGATTCAAGTTCTAATCACCTTTTTTTATACTATTTCTGTATGCTTTGTTTGGTCGTGAATTAATCTTTCCGATATTCCTATGGACCAAGCGAATGGACAAATGGAAAAGAAACAAGATCAAATATGTGAACTATGACCAATTGAACCCTAGAGGTGGACACCAAAGAAAGATAGATGAGGATACTGGAGGCTTCACCCAATGTGACATGAGATCAGCCAACTACTGCCTTAGTTGGATTAACTCTCCTTCTCAAGGCGACAACTATGCATAAGCTAATGATCAAAACTCAAACTTCGACAAATGATGGATGTTTGTATCTTGGGCACTCTTCTCAGATTACGGACCTAGACCAGGGCCTCAAGAACCTAGCATGAACCAATTGCGAAATCAAATGCGCCAAAATGAAAAAGAGATAAGTAAGCAACTATCTTTGTTTTTATTCTTCTCTAGTTTTATGTCCTTTTCCTTGATTTTTTTTAGGATGGCTGAATGCATCTCTGAAAGGATGAAAGAACCCATTTGTGTTGATACGAACATAAACGACTCTAACAACTCTTTGATCCCATTATACTCTGCACCTAATAACCCTTCACACCCGATGGAGAAAGGCAAGAACCCATTCAAACAAGATCTCTTCTCATAAAGAGAACATTATAAAGAACAAATGAATCAAAAGAAGAGACTAGGAGATATAAAAAAAAGGATATTTGCTCCTTTACTCCTTACTATGTACCAACTCAAAGAACAAGAACAAGACACAAACCATGAACAAACAAAAATAGTGGAAGTTGATCGCAGATCAAGAATGCTAGTAAACTACCAACTATAAAATAAGCCAGCTCTGTGTCACATGACATTTCAAAACAAATGTAGATGTCGAGCAATAATTAGAGGAAGAACTAGGATAATAAATATTACACAATCGAAAATATGCAAAAACCAAACTATGTACAAGAGGAACCAAACAACTAAAATGCCCAAGCTGATGAATACATGGATTAACCAATATGATTTAACACTTCCTTCTGTGCCTTTGGCTTCTTCAACCGAGGGAACAAAGAAGTCTAGAGCAATCAAAATCAAACCTCGACATTTACAAATTACCGTGAAAAACATAGCAAGAATGAAAAAAGAAGAGGAGAAACGACCACAAAAAGGCACAAATCATCCAGAATGAAGATCTGCACATAGAATTGTTGCGTTATTGGAAAAAGAAACCTATGGACAGAAATTAAAATTTTTTGCAAGATTGAAAATATCCAAATCATGGCCCTGATGGAAACAAAAACAGAAAATCAACCCCATGAGGTAGTTAGGAAAAAGGCAGGCTTTGATTCCATATGCTGGGCTTCGACAGTGGGTAGAGCTGGAGGAGTTTGTGTTCTATGGAAAAACTACTAAATAGTAAATGGAAAAGTGGAGATAATGATGAGAGATGAGCGGTTCATCACAATGAAAACAAAAGAGAACAATGCTAGTGCTACGTATTGCATTTGCTTTGTTTACACTCCGCCTCAAGAACACATGAAGGCCGTTTTCTGGCCAAGATTCAAAAATTATATCCAAAATATTGATGTCCCAATTATTGTTATGGGGGATCTAAATGAAATACAATGCACAAATGAAAAAAGTGGTGGAGCCCAACCGAACTCAAATAGATTTGAGAGATTAATAAATTTTAAGAACCAATGTAACCTATTGGATATACCCTCACTAGGAAATGAGTTCACATGGCGGAAAAATAGAACAAATATTAACAATATCTACGAGAAACTTGACAGAACACTAGTACAAGACCGAATCCTACAATGGTTCCCAAACATAGCAACCAAAAACCACGCCTTTTCCTCCTCTGACCATTGTCCAATATCAGTGAATTTGAGTACCAATGACAACAGAAAGAATAGACCGTTTAAATTTGAAAAAAATGTGGCTCCAAAGAAAAGACTATAGAAACATAGTAATACAAGCATGGAGAATGCAATATGAAGGATCCCACATGTTTCAAGTGACAAAAAAAAAACTCAATTTCTGAAAAGACTCTCGAATGAATGGAACAAAATAACGTTGGGGAACATATTCCGACAACTAAAAGAAATTGAAGACAAACTGAAAGAATTATAATAGATGAACAACTACACACAACAAAATGACAATAACAAATGACAAATTAGACTCATTAACAAGAAGAACAAATTACTACAGTATCAGAAACACTACTGGAGCCAATGAGCGAAAACAAAGCATCTAAGACTGTCAGATGCAAATTCAGGATACCACCATAGAGTAGCAACAGGATGACGAAATAGAAAAATAATAAGAGAAATAATCCTTAAAGAAGGAAAAATTATTATAGGAGAGAAAAATATCAAGAAATAAATCAAAGATGACTTTGAAATAAGATTTAAAAAAGAACAAATAAACAATGAATTACTTCTAGAATATCTGAATTTGATTAACACTGAAATCACAAATGAGGATAACGAAAAACTCACTAAACCAATCACAAACCAAGAAATAAAAAACGCAATTTTCTCTATTGGAAAAGATAAATCTCCTGGACCCAACGGAATGACAGCAGAGTTTTATCAACATTTTGGGATATTGTAGGACCATCCATTAATAAAGCAATCAAAGCCTTCTTCTCCTCAGGCAGGATTTTAAGACAGATAAATCAAACATTTATCACCCTAATCCCAAAATGTGAGAACCCAAGAACAACAAATAACTACAGACCAATCAGTCTTTGCTCGACTATGTACAAGGTAATTGCAAAAATACTAGCAGATAGAATGAAACCACTCCCAAAAAATCATCCACCCACTTCAAGGTTGAAAGAATACGAAATTTGGGATTATAAAAGAAACAAGATTACCTCTTGGCAATGGGCCAAATTGATGGAAATAAAAGATAATTTTTGTGCAGGGCTAACCTGGCAAATAGTAAACGGAAAAACGATTAGATTCTGGAAAGACTTATGGTTGAATGATGAAATAACCCTCTTTGAAATACGTCTACATGACCAAGTAGTAGATCAAGAAACCATTGATCAATACATAAAACAGAATAAAAGGTGGGACATGGAGAAATTAAAAGATATACTTCCAATGGATGTTGTCGAGCAGATCCTGAACATCCACATACCAACAAACGAATTTGAAGATAGACTTTATTGGAGACCAAGCAGAAATGGATGGTTCTTAACGGACAGTGCCCTTGAGCATATTACAAAAACACCCAGAAATAACACAGACACATTTGATTGGATTTGGAAACTAGACTACCCGCCTAAAGTTAAAAACTTCCTATGGAAAAGCCTTCTTGATGGCACGCCAACAAAAATAAGGCTTCGAAACAAAGGAATACATGTACCGTTGCAATGTACACTTTGCAACTATAGTGATGAAGACACAACACATATATTCACCAAGTGCCAAACTACACTCACGATCTTAGGAAAAATAGACCAGCAGATACAAAGAATAATATAAAACATAAATAAGACCAATAGACCCTATAAGGACATCGCAATTGACATCTTTTCACAACTTACTCCAGAGCAGAAATCAATACTTGCTTTCTCCCTTTGGGCTATATGGACAATGAGAAATAAAATACTCTTCAACGACCATGCCCTCAGAGAGTTGGATGATTGGGTTAACTACATAAAACAACAACGGACAAGCCGAAAACAAGTGAAACTAGAGGAATCGAAAGACGAAATCTCGATAAAACGACCCCAAGGTAACAAGAACAACCAACGAAAACGAAAAAAAAAAAGATAAAATGGGAGAAACCAAAAGAAGGATGTGTGAAACTAAATTTTGATGGCGCGAAGTTACCTACGAGCCAAGCGGCCTTTGGGTTTGTTATTCGTGATTCGCTAGGCAGACCTTTGACGTGCGGCGCGAACGATGGCGGAAAGGTTTCGGTGCTGTAGGCGAAGATTCTTGGCCTTCTCCACGGTCTCTCAGAAGCTCTAAAGAGAGGGTTCACGCGACTTGAGGTTGAGGGTGGTGACTGCCTTACGGCAACAAATGTCCTAAAGGTGTAAAGACAGGAATTTATTCAATATTTATAAAATATCCTTAGGATAATCCGAATATTATCCTCCATTATGATTATGAAAACTCGGAAAATTTAAAAATTTTATGCACGACTTTACATTGATTTAATGATAGAAACACATTCCCGAGCCACCTTTTCTCGGCTTTTATGAACTTAACGGATTTTAACGCATCTCGGGCTCGGGATTTACGTCTTTGATTTACAAGGCCAGTCGTCCATACTTAACTTGACCAACATTGATCACCACCCACTCCTTGACTTGACATGACTTGTGGCTTGCTTGTGATGATAGGTGTCCAACCACTCCCATCCCTTCCATTTAATCACTCCCCATCTTTAACACATGAACCACTCCTTTCTCTCCTTTATAACTGACCCAAGCTCAGTTTAGAACTCATTCACAAAGAGCCCCACCGTCACTTTGAGAGAAAACCAAAGAGAGAAGAAGCCTTCACCATTTTAGGTCCATTTTGGTGACCTTGCACAAGAAAAGCCATATCTCCCTCAATACTACTCCGAATTGAGCAAACTCGGTGGCCTTAGAACCGTACTGAAACCACCTTTCCAAACATACATTATAATCCAAAATCCAAGCTCGTTTTCCTATCCAAAATCGTCCATCATTGAGGCTGCAGAAACTGTCTTTTGAAGGATCTTGAGGTTTTGCGTTGTTTTCTTGGTAAGCTCCATTATTTCCTTCCAAAAATGAGTTTAAACCTTTTATATGACTTCTTTGCTTCATTTCTAAACAAAGTCCTGACCCTTTTGCTTGGGGTTTTGGAAAATATATTGCAAGGTGTTTGGAGGTGTCCCCAAGGTCCCCGAAGTGAAAATTTTCGAGCCATTTGTGTTCCATTTGCCTAGGTAATCTCTCTTCCACCTTCCTCTCTCTAGGATAGCTTGAGTTTATGTGAAAAGTCTTAGGATAGTGGATCCTATAATGTGTTTAAATCTGTTTTAGCTAGCAAAACGTGTAAAAGACACAAAACCGAATACCTTAATCTCAGCATTTAAATTATGGAATATTGTTTTACCTATAACTCTCGGTCCCCTTCTTGGATTTTTCATGGAGATGTTATCTAATTGCCCTCCAAAAATGAGGACGATCCAACGGTTGGATCAAGAGTTATGATAATTTTAGTAAACAATGTTTATAAAGACTCGATTAAAAAATTGGTTAAGGGAATGCTACAAATATGGTTAAAAATATGATGGCATAACCGAACCTTAGAGCATGTAAAATACAGAAATGAAGTATACCCATAACTTGGCTTATGATCCGATAAGAATAAACTTGGATTTTGAAACGGGTTGGGAACTAACCAGAAAATTCTTCTTGTTCGGTGAATAACTAGCATGATAATTTGATCGTTTGATTAACGGTATGATTGAATTGACTAATAGCATGATATTGTGGTGATTATTAGATGAGATTAAATATCAGACTTTGATATATATATATATATATATATATATATATATATATATATATATATATATATATATATATATATATATATATATATATATATATATATATGATAAGAGATAATTATCATGATGAACTTTTAAGATATACGATCATGCGAATATATGAGTATTATTGCGGTTATATGGAAGTGGTTGAATGAAATGATGAGAAGGATATAGTCTTATGGAATGTGGTGAAATGATGACTGATTGAGTAGATGGAATGATGATTATGATGCGGTTGATTCTATTAAATGATATATGCTTGTATGATTGAGTGGTTAGATGTAGACTTATATGAATGTTCTGATATGAATTTAGGCGATATCGTCTTACTGCTCGTGTTACTAGCTGGGATTATATTTTGTTGTTCTGCTTACTAGGTAAGTCTCTTTGGAGCTTACTCAGATTGATAAAGAGATATTCCCTGCTTTATGTGCATGATATACTAGGTGCTTGCATTCATGATCAGCATGCCATGTAGTATCATGCTAGGTTGCATTGACCGTTGAGCATTCTATTTCTTTATGCGTATGTAAACAGAACGGCCGTTATCTGTGAAGTAATTAGAGTCTTTGCTAGGGTCATAGGATGGCCCAGTCCATCGGGTTCCGTCCTGAGTCGATCGAGTCATGGAACTTCCTTTACTTATATTATGAGCTGCCTGCGGGCTTTATTTATTATGGATACGGGTTGGGTCTGTGGACCGCCCGATGATAAAGGAATGCATTCATGAACTGGCCAGTCTCCGCCTTATCGGAAGGGGGTGGAGGTAGGAGAGGGACATACCATTTGGTATTCTTTGCTGGGGCCCTATCTATTAATAAGCACTTGATCTAGGGACATGCTAGTGTGTTAATATTATGCTTTGTATCTAGAAGCATCTTTATAAGGTATAGCGTATATGTGTGCTTAGAGCTGGGATGCAGCAGGTGGGCATCATTCTGATCCCGCTCACCATTACCATTTTTAGGTATTATTTATGTTCATCCCATTGGTGCTGTTTGCATATTGCGCGGGTCATTTTGTTCGGCGGAGAGCGAGCGCTGGAGTTATCTACTTCACCAAACTCTGACCATGGTTTTGGATTTATACTTTTAGACTCCGTTTTGACCCGGCTCTGCCGTGGCACCCTACTGTATTACACTTGATTTCGCTATTTGTATGACTACTGGTTTTCCACGCATAGACTTACGATAGGTACAGGGGACTTCCCCGGGGATTTCAACGATACGTTTCGAATTTGGGTATGAAATCCCACTTTGGAAACATTAGATTAGGCTTTCAAACCTTCAACCTATACTCGGGGCGCACGATCCCAACGAGGGTTTTCATCCCTCGAAACGTAACCCAGGAATTATAATCCCAGGCCGTTACAAAGGTGGTATCAGAGCCAGGCTTTGCAATCCGAGTACAATAGGTTGAAGATGGTTTTGAAAATCGCCCAATGATTTCAATTGGTTTTGGAAAATGTTTAAAGGGCAAAATGAATTTAATTGGACTTAAAACTTAAATGAATTAAGGGGAAACAATCTCGTGGGTAGAGACCAAAGCGATAGACCTCCCTTATGGATGTAGAACTCGGGGAACGGTAGGCAAAATACTAGCTTTCTATTTACAGGTGGGCTTGGAAGACCAAGGAGGTTGCACCACGGAGGTTGGAGAAGCTGGGTTAGGAGGCAGTGAGGTATTTGCCCCTCCGGTCGGCTGTCCCTCGAAGGACAGCATAGATCGTCTCCTTGCTTATATATTTAATTGGGCCTGAGGGCCATCCTCCTCGAAGAGGATCATATTATCTCGTTGATTGCTCCCGTGCTGAGTGATATTATGCCTAGGCTAGAGAACTAATCGATATACCCTAATTTGAAACATGAAATGAATGTCTGTGCAAACGGGATAGTGTGAGCAAAACATGTGCCTATGTACTCGAATTCCCCATATTGTCAAGTCGTCCTTCCACGGTTCGACCCTCCTTGGTGATCCTGATTCTGTCATCCTTTCCACGAAACATCTAAGCATGTTAGTAAAGGTTGAGAGGGGCCTGCTCTCCTCGTTTCGTGTCCTGATTCATATCCCAACCATTTATGCCCTATGGAGTCTCTTACCTAATGTCAACGTCTTCCACGGGAAATTTAGGGTAGTCAACTAATTACTTTCAGAAATCATGTCGGATGTGAGGGTTACCTCAGTATGTTAGTGGGGAGCGATGATTGAATTAGTTTCGAGTTAGGAGTGAGTTGTCTCATGGAATCATCCCTTTTGATCTTCGTAATGGTCATCCATGTCTTCCTTCCGCAAGAGTCTAAGCCTGAGTTCTACCCTCACCTCTAAAAAACGGTGTGAATACCCTTGTGTCCTCCCAAGCAAGTCATGCTCGCGTCCCACGGGGAAACGGGGTGATGAGTCGGTGAATGCCCTTAGAGAATTCTGTCGGTTATAATAGTAGCCATTCTTATGATTTCATGACATAGTACATCGACGTATTTCAACATGACTTGCCTGATAACTTGCATGGTTACTCCTATAAGGAGATGTATGTGCCACATGTAGGGAACTTCCATGATTATTGTCTTCTCATGAATTAGGTCCATGGTAGTGTGGTCAACCCTCGTGGTGTGTTTAATGTATGAGATGATTGTCCTAGCGTACTGAATTAATTCGATCTTGTTGACTATATACCTGTTTAATAAGCAATTCTAGTATCATGTAGAAAATATGTCTCCCCATTTATAGGCCCTCGTATGAATATGTGTCGTCTCTGTCTTACTATATGAATATGGATGTATATGATGCGATAGGTACCTCTTAGCGTGCTTGCCTTGACCCCATGATATTTCGACCTGCTTATGTGTATCGAACTGAGTCATAAGTCATGAACATGATGTCCTTTGATGTTGCTAGGACTAGTACAACTTCTGCCACATGTCCCATGTCAGTTTGTGCACACATGTTCTTAGTCTGTCAAGCATGATTGGTGAATGAAATCAAAGATTGCTAGCTTGTTCTGCGTACGTGTAAAGTTAATGATGTAAACATGTTAGGAATGCACAGATCGGTACTCCTCGAGATAGGTGCATGTTAGTGTGGAATAATGTGATGATATTCGTGATTATTATGTGTTTACGTGCCGCAATTATAACTTCATGGAATACCCTAAGAGCACCGTTGTAACTCTCGGGTTGGGATCCTATCTTTGGTCTCGTCGTCTTTAGTCTTGGTCCGTGTCTGAATCCGTAGGTAAGTCGTGTTGTCTGCTCCCGTCTCTCCCCTATCTCCATAACTTCTAACCATTGCGATCCCTTGATGAGCGTCGACATGGAAGAAAGAACAAACGGTCAATTGGCACTAGAGCGGCGCAACGGAAGTGTGATGGGTCTTAAGACCCTTAGAATCCAGGAATGACATCACCGATGGCAAAAAGGGCGAACATGCTTCAAAGATGGTAGTCATGAATAGGATCCTCCTAGATGGCTCAAGGAAGGGTGTTCTTCATTCGGATCGTGGATTCTTCTATACCAATTGGAATCGGCATAGTACGATGAGCCTAGACCTGACTTAATTCGATGTGTTAATGCCTAATATGCTGAGCTGATAGTGAATGATTGCCTGGCTAACTTGTGCCTGTGATAATGTACTTTGATGCTTTGAAATATTGACTTGTTGGTAAGTAGGCTATGGGGTATAGGTGTGGTGGTGTTTTCTTCTAGTGCATGAGTCGTGAGATTCCTTGATAAGTTAGGTCGAAAAGCGGCAGGTAGATTGAAGTCCTCGGATTTGGTCATTGGTTGTGTGAGATGGATTGCAGGAAGGATGCGTTAGCTTGGGAAGAGTCGAGTGAGTTGGGACTTGTCAGAGATAGTTGTCAGTTGGTATAGTTGAGCTTCCGGATAGGCCTTAAGTGTGGAGGTAGTATAGGCGGGCAGCATAGGAGGGTAGTTAGTTGTTGGCTAGGCTAGTTCATTAGGATGATCTTAAGAGTGGGTGCGGGTATAGGTAGTTAGGATAGTTCTAAAGGTGGATAGATAGGCTAGGAGTTGATCGAGGAGTCCTTGTAAGGGGGAGTATTGTTAGACGGGTTAGTGCGGTAAGGGTAGTGTCTAGGTAGTCTTGGAGCGGGTTGTGGGTTGCATTGAGGGTGATCGACTAAGGAATGTTTGAGAAATCGTAGAGTTTGGGACTAGGTTGATTGGGAGCGATTTTGGTAAAGGATAAGATTGAGGAATTGCTAAGGATGAGTAGTATAGGGTTGCTTGGGAAATCATAGATCTTGGGGATTAGGTTGTTCGTGCGATATCTGGACTGTAGGTGAGATGTGTAATTGGTGGTCGTTTAGGTAAGATTGGGAATGCTTGGCGAGATCGTATGTGGAGGATTTTTAGATGCATTGCTGGAGGATTTTAACATAGGGAAGGAATCGAGATTGATGTGTGGAGATTACCTTGTCTATTGATGTAATTGAGGATGTAAGATGAACATTTGAGGAAAGGCTAGTAGCTAGGCGAGAACGTCGTGGAGGTTGCTAGTAGGACTGTTTGCTTGAGGTTCGATATAGGGTAATTCTGAATATGGATTTGAGAACTAGGCAAAGCGGAAGGTATTGGGAACACTAGGGGAAGGTGAGTTTTAGAAGGTTGGGGAAATTACGGTACTTGGGAAATTCGAGTGAGGATGATATAGAGATTTTGTGGAAATGATAATCGGTAAAAGAGGGCTTGAGGCGGTAAGATGTCGAGGTTCGAGGAGGCGTGATCTGGGGCAATCTGGGAAGATACAGAAATGTGGGAGCTAGTCCAGGTAGCGGTTGTTGGAAATTCTATAGGTTAGAGAATTATGGAAGGCTTGGTAAAGTTGCAATGTTGGTAAGAAATGATATCTTGGAGAAAATTAGGAATTTGAGGAGATGAGGAACTAGAGTAGGACGGCTTGAGGAGTCGCGATGGGTTAAGGTTTCATGAGGTCTGGAATGGGGAATTCAGGCTGGTGGCAAGTGAATTATCATGATATTTTTGGGAAATGAATTGCTATGGTTCGGATCGATTGGGTCTTGAGGAGCTAGATAGGGTGAATGTGTTGTGGGTTACCTGGGATAGACACGGGTGATGAGGAACTTGGTGATTCATGGTTGGGAGTTAGCACTAGATGGTTTTCTGCGATAGTGTTTGTCGAGAGCAGGCGGTTGAGTAGATTCTAGCGAGGTAAGGTGCTTGAGGTACGAGAGTGGCTTAGGAGGTAAGCCTTTGTTGGAGATGTCGAGGATATAGAGGTTTAGTTGAGGACTTAAGTTGAGCTAGTGAAGTAAGATTCGCGTATTGAGGTGACTTGGGATTTCTCTTTAAGGGTAGTGATGGGACTGGTAGGAAACCCCTAGGACGAGGATGTGTTTGATAGGGAGTCTTTGTAGATGGTCGAGATGTTGAGCTTGGTGGAATAGGAAAATTGGGCGATTGGGAACTACATGATGTGGGTTTTAGATGGTTGAGTAGGAGGGTAGGACTTGAGATTTGGATATTGAATTAGACCGATCCTTAGATGGCTTGACGACATAAGAGTTGGGATACCTAGGAATTGGTTTGGGATGTAGGCCTTGAATTGTGGATGGTTATGAGGCTAGAGATATTGTATGCTAAGCAGAATACAAGGGTAGTTAGAACTAGTATCGTATTTGAGTTGGTAGACCTAGGTGAGGTTAATCTTGATACGAAAGATGATGAGTAGTGTCATGTCTTGTTATGGTTGGTAGTTATAGACAGGTTTTCTTGAGGACGTGGCTTATGGTTATGCGTTACTTGGGGTCAAATGTTGTGCTAATTATATGCTAGAGATGATGTTGACTCTCTGATGTATTGTCATAGATAATAGTGAGGTTTTAGTACTAACATAGATATTTCTTGAGCTTGATGGAATGTTGGTGTGCGGCGGTGCTTGTATGACTCTGACATGATGATTCTTGATAGTTAGCACAAGTATGAAGTGATGACTCCTAATATGTGTGACGTTGTAGTAGATGTGTTCTGGTGTACGAATATCTTCGATGTGACTTTGCCATGCTATTGAACGCGCTTCATGATTGCTATGTTATACGATGCCTTGAATTGGAATTGTTATAATGATAGAAACTGAATTGATAGAATCTGATTCTGACTTGAAACCTAGGAAGAGAATATGAGTTTAGCTCTTAGAGGTGGATGGTAGGATGATTGGGAAGTTAGGAATGTCTTGTTAACGTCGAAATTTAAAGAATTTTGAATGGTGATTTAAAAAGGAACTTAGATTTTGAGGTAAGTTTTTACAACCCGAGTCTTTCATTAGAACACCCCACAAAATGGATACAAGTATTTTACGTGGGCACTCGTAGATTGCTTGCTAAGACCTAGTGGACGTTGTGATGTTTTCAAGTTATGATATGACTGAGAAGTCGGGGTAAGGATGTGGTAGGTGCACATATCACATTCTTACTACGATCAATTGGGAATATTATGGTCATGACAATGATACTGTGAGGGCCTCATGGGGGCACTTGTGAGGTACTGACAGGATAAAGGGCATGATCCTTGGATTCGAAAATTTCAAACTTCATCCCCGTTTTCAAATTGATTTTAGTCTCGGGGACGAGACTTGTTTTTAGAGGTGGATGATGTAAAGACCGGAATTTAATCAATATTTATAAAATATCCTTAGGATAATCCGAATATTATCCTCCCCTATGTTTATGAAAACTCGAAAAATTTAAAATTTTTATGCACGACTTTACATTGATTTAATGATAGAAACACATTCCCGAGCCACCTTTTCTCGGCTTTTATGAACTTAACGGATTTTAACGCATCTCGGGCTCGGGATTTACGTCTTTGATTTACAAGGCCAGTCGTCCATACTTAACTTGACCAACATTGATCACCACCCACTCCTTGACTTGACTTGACTTGTGGCTTGCTTGTGATGATAGGTGTCCAACCACTCCCATCCCTTCCATTTAATCACTCCCCATCTTTAACACATGAACCACTCCTTTCTCTCCTTTATAACTGACCCAAGCTCAGTTTAGAACTCATTCACAAAGAGCCCCACCGTCACTTTGAGAGAAAACCAAAGAGAGAAGAAGCCTTCACCATTTTAGGTCCATTTTGGTGACCTTGCACAAGAAAAGCCATATCTCCCTCAATACTACTCCGAATTGAGCAAACTCAGTGGCCTTAGAACCGTACTGAAACCACCTTTCCAACCATACATTATAATCCAAAATCCAAGCTCGTTTTCCCATCCAAAATCGTCCATCATTGAGGCTGCAGAAACTGTCTTTTGAAGGATCTTGAGGTTTTGCGTTGTTTTCTTGGTAAGCTCCATTATTTCCTTCCAAAAATGAGTTTAAACCTTTTATATGACTTCTTTTCTTCATTTCTAAACAAAGTCCTGACCCTTTTGCTTGGGGTTTTGGAAAATATATTGCAAGGTGTTTGGAGGTGTCCCCAAGGTCCCCGAAGTGAGAATTTTCGAGCCATTTGTGTTCCATTTGCCTAGGTAATCTCTCTTCCACCTTCCTCTCTCTAGGATAGCTTGAGTTGATGTGAAAAGTCTTAGGATAGTGGATCCTATAATGTGTTTAAATCGGTTTTAGCTAGCAAAACGTGTAAAAGACACAAAACCGAATACCTTAATCTCAGCATTTAAATTATGGAATATTGTTTTACCTATAACTCTCGGTCCCCTTCTTGGATTTTTCATGGAGATGTTATCTAATTGCCCTCCAAAAATGAGGACGATCCAACGGTTGGATCAAGAGTTATGATAATTTTAGTAAACAATGTTTATAAAGACTCGATTAAAAACTTGGTTAAGGGAATGCTACAAATATGGTTAAAAATATGATGGCATAACCGAACCTTAGAGCATGTAAAATATAGAAATGAAGTATACCCATAACTTGGCTTATGATCCGATAAGAATAAACTTGGATTTTGAAACGGGTTGGGAACTAACCGGAAAATTCTTCTTGTTCGGTGAATAACTAGCATGATAATTTAATCGTTTGATTAACGGTATGATTGAATTGACTAATAGCATGATATTGTGGTGATTATTAGATGAGATTAAATATCAGACTTTGATTATATATATATATATATATATATATATATATATATATATATATATATATATATATATGATAAGAGATAATTATCATGATGAACTTTTAAGATATACGATCATGCGAATATATGAGTATTATTGCGGTTATATGGAAGTGGTTGAATGAAATGATGAGAAGGATATAGTCTTATGGAATGTGGTGAAATGATGACTGATTGAGTAGATGGAATGATGATTATGATGCGGTTGATTCTATTAAATGATATATGCTTGTATGATTGAGTGGTTAGATGTAGACTTATATGAATGTTCTGATATGAATTTAGGCGATATCGTCTGACTGCTCGTGTTACTAGCTGGGATTATATTTTGCTGTTCTGCTTACTAGGTAAGTCTCTTCGGAGCTTACTCAGATTGATAGAGAGATATTCCCTGCTTTATGTGCATGATATACTAGGTGATTGCATTCATGATCAGCATGCCATGTAGTATCATGCTAGGTTGCATTGACCGTTGAGCATTCTATTTCTTTATGCGTATGTAAACAGAACGGCCGTTATCTGTGAAGTAATTAGAGTCTTTGCTAGGGTCATAGGATGGCCCAGTCCATCGGGTTCCGTCCTGAGTCGATCGAGTCATGGAACTTCCTTTACTTATATTATGAGCTGCCTGCGGGCTTTATTTATTATGGATACGGGTTAGGTCTGCGGACCGCCCGATGATAAAGGAATGCATTCATGAACTGGTCAGTCTCCGCCCTATCGGAAGGGGGTGGAGGTAGGAGAGGGACATACCATTTGGTATTCTTTGCTGGGGCCCTATCTATTAATAAGCACTTGATCTAGGGACATGCTAGTGTGTTAATATTATGCCTTGCATCTAGAAGCATCTTATAAGGTATGCGTATATGTGTGCTTAGAGCCGGGATGCAGCAGGTGGGCATCATTCTGATCCCGCTCACCATTGCCATTTTTAGGTATTATTTATGTTCATCCCATTGGTGCTGTTTGCATATTGGGCGGGTCATTTTGTTCGGCGGAGAGCGAGCGCTGGAGTTATCTACTTCACCAAACTGTGACCATGGTTTTGGATTTATACTTTTAGACTCTGTTTTGACCCGGCTCTGCCGTGGCACCCTATTGTATTACACTTGATTTCGCTATTTGTATGACTACTGGTTTTCCACGCATAGACTTACGTTAGGTACAGGGGACTTCCCCGGGGATTTCAACGATACGTTTCGAATTTGGGTATGAAATCCCACTTTGGAAACATTAGATTAGGCTTTCAAACCTTCAACCTATACTCGGGGCACACGATCCCAACGAGGGTTTTCATCCCTCGAAACGTAACCCAGGAATTATAATCCCGGGCCGTTACAAAAGGGGTGCTGGAAGTGTCCATGCGAGATCGAGATGATTATCTCCGACATTCTCGCATTCAGCCGAGCTTTTGAGACTATCTCTTTTGCCCATATCTGCAAGGAGGGTAACCGGGTCGCTGATCATTTTGCTCGCCTCGGTCTTGAGTCGAACTTCACAGGTTGGAGATCAAGTGTTGCGATTGAAGACCTCGTCCGAAAGGACGCTCTTGGGTGGTGGCTCAACAGCGGTTGACCTACTCCCAAATATTTGTCTTGTAAAAAAAAAAATTTAAACCTCATCTCCCCTATGGTGTAGGCGATGCAAGGTACATTCAATCTTTTTTAAAAAAAAAAATGGCACGTAGTGGCCACAGGATTTTCTAGAGGGGGCGAAATTTATGCTTTGAATTTTTTTTTCTCTCGGTATATATAATCAAGAATTTTTTTTTTGAAAGAAAAACAAACATTATGGTATAAATATGATATTTTATTACAAAAAATTATCTAGATATTTTTTTTATTTGTAAACACCTATACTATATATTAAAAAAATTATCTAGATATTTTTTAAAAATATTTTCCAGGCTCAAAATTTTATTTATTAAAAGTATCTTTATTAAAAGTTTGCTTAAATTTTCAAATAAAATTCACTAATATTTCTACATTTAGAACCCCGCCCTCCAAATAAATATAGAATTTAAAATTTATACACATTTTTCACCTAATATATTATTGAATTTTTTACACTACCATAAATATAATTTAAATATAATCAAGTTTAAACTTTAAATTTTAAGTATAAAATATTCAAATATAATATATTTAGTGAAATTCTAATAGAAATATGTGGCGGATGGTGTTTAATTTGTTAATGGAACCCATTTAATGGATGATTTTCTGTAGTTTCATATTTCACGGGTGGTTAAGTATAAAATTCTATATTTAACGGGTGGTTTTCTATAAATTTCCTTTAATAAGTTTTTATCACTAATCAGAATAATAAGAAAATTATTTTTTTTTAAATATAATAAGAGATCGAGATTACTCGTATGCCTCATATGATTTTAAAATATAAAAAATGACTTTAAATAATACTCCGTATAAAGTATCATAGATCAACCTTAAACAAAAAATAATATAAACGGTCTACAAACAATAACAACATTTCAAAAAAATAGAGTTATAATTTAATTTACAGTTAAAATTCCTATCAAAATGATGAGGTGAGAATGGGAAATATAAATTTGGAATGGAAATGTAATAATTAAGAAATTTAGGGAATGATTGCAAAATAAGAAAAATAAGCAAACTTCATCTTCACTTGATTTGAAGGTACGTTATAGCCAAGGCTATGACAAACTTTTTCGGGGTCCTGTTTTTAAAAAAAAAAAATTAGACTAGTAATATTGATGAAGTTCTCGTGGCCGGATATGGTCGGATAAACACGTTGGTGGTGACAGAGGCTGGCTTCGGTGAGCATGGCGAGGCTGAGGTTGGTGTAGGCCAAGGATGAAGGTGTTGGTGCCTGGCGGCGAATAAGTCACACTCTACTTGTTTTTTTTGTTTTTTTTTTAAATTGAGTTCTTATATATATATATATATATATATATATATATATATATATATATATATATATATATATATATATATATATATATATATATATATATATATATTTGAATTTTTAGCAGATCTGATAAGGTTCTTCGTAGCATGTTGTGAAATTAGATCCACAATAATTACGGAGTTTAACAATTTATCCGGCAAAAAATTAGTGGTGTATTAATAACTTTAAAAAAAACTAATGCCTCTCTTTTATATTTATCCAAAGTGAATATTTTAATTACATTTACTTATCACCCGATGATTATTTGGTGTTTGGGAAAAATATTGGTCCATGTATGACCAACTTAGATGGCCCTAACGCATCACGGCCCACTAAACGACCCATTAAATTTTAGTTAGCTTTCCATGGCGGGAAACAACAAAACCAATTTGAAGGGAATAACTTTCTTTCTTCAACTTCCAAAAGCCATTCTTTTTTCATTCTCTCCCATTTTCATATGGCAATCCTTTCTATTTCTTTACACCTCTAAATCCCTAACTTCCAATCTAAGAAAACCCCAAAACCACATTCCCCCAATTGCAAACCTAATGTCTTTCGAACGACCCCATCCAACTCCCATCTCCGACGCCATTGCCACTTCACCCCCCATCAACCTTTACTGGTGCCACCAGTGTCGCCGCGTCGTCGCTGTCGCCTCTCCCTTGGAGATCCTTTGCCCACGCTGCCTAGGCCAATTTATCATTGAATTCCACTTTCCCCAATTCCCCTCTGCGGAATCCCGCCTTCTCGAAGCCCTCACCCTCGCCCTCGATCCATATCCCGCCGTTGACCTCCCTCATCGCCGGATCCGCCGACCGTTTCCCGCCATCGAGGATCGACGGTGGTTTGGTAGGAGATGGGCCATGGATGATTGGGATCTCGACAATAGAAGGCAGAGACAGTGGATTTTTTTCCGGCCGTCGGAAAGAGTGGATTCGAGGCCGAGGGATTACTTTTCCGGGGTGGAGCGTCACCGGATGATTGAGGAGATAACGGAGAACAACCAGAGAGGGACGTTGCCGGCACCGGAGATGGCAATCGAGGAGTTGCCGATGGTGAAGGTGAATGAGGGACACATGGCGGATGGTAGCTCGGAGTGCCCGGTGTGCAAGGAGGAGTTTGTGATCGGGGAGGAAGCTAAAGAGATGCCATGCCGACACGTGTACCATTCTGATTGCATTGTGCCTTGGTTGAGGATTCATAACTCCTGCCCCGTTTGCCGGCAAGGGCTACTGGAGCCTACAACCGATAGGGAATATGGTGGTTCAGACAATGTGTTGTCATCGAACGAGGCGAGAGGACAACGACGGAGGAGTTGGAATTGGAGGAGGAGGTTGGCTTCACTTTGGCCATTCCGGTCGAGCCATCGAATTTCCGGTGACATTGCTCCAAATAGAGGTTTGGTCCTCTAGTTCAAAATGAGCGAAACTAAACAATAACTAATATATCATAAAGATGACCAACTAATCGACCGAACTCTACTCAAATCAATAAGCTCATACTAACTCTACAATCTCATATGTATATAACCTGGCAGCGTTATCACTCATTTCGACATGTGCGTTCGTCTTGATCTTGGTAGCACCCTTGATGGCTGACATTTCAACCCTTTTAACCAAGTAAGTCCCTTATATAACACTAAGTTGCATATTTCTAGCTATAAACTACTGAATCTCTCCTTGTGTTCATTTAATTTGTTTCATCATGATCGAAGATCAAATATCTAACCTATAACTTGGTTTTCAATGTCATTGTTACGACCACAACTCATAAGACGACAATTAAGGCAGCCTGAAGATGAAGGAAGCCTAGACAACTAGTAAGCTGCATGCTAATTAAGCAGTGGTGAATCTAAAAAGAAGACGAAAGGTTTACCAAAAAAAAAAGACGAAAGTGTTATCAAGTCGAACATATTATTAGTCCGTCATTGGAATTGGATTAAAGACAAGTTTCAACAATCTCGTGATGTAATACCAAATGTTTTTCTAGTTTCAATTAAGCACAAAACACTCTGCGTTTTTATGAATCGCACTCGTATTGGTAAAAGTTTAATGTATGTTACTAACTTAAATACATATTATAAAGAGAAACCATTCAACTACAACAAAATGAGGACTCAATACGAATATTAACAAACTTTGCGGAACTGGAACCCAACAATCTCCAATTAACATTGACACCAAAAAGGCCATCATCATTAATAAAGAGTTATCGCCTTTGAAGGTTTTCTATCAAATCACCAATGCTAATTATGACCAATGGCTTAGGCGCGAAGGTTTATTTCATATATTTTCCTCTCTAAATCAATTATTTATTTATTTATAAAAATTATTCTATGCGCACATAAAGTTTTCCTTTAACACTTCCAAAAATTCATGGGAATATAGTTGTCGCTAAAGTGGAAGAATGAATTGATTCTAGATGGCGAGACCTACACGATATCCGACTTGTGTTAGCACACACTCTCAGAGCACACTATTGACAAAAAAAAAGTACATTAATTATGACCCAATTAATTTATTTTTATTTTTATTCTTTTATTAAAAAAAATATTTTGATTGGAATTTCAGTCAGAATTTGTAACATTGGAATTTGTTGTATCTAGATTTGTTGCATAGTTGCAATAACGGTTCATTGCATACGACCTAAAAGGCATTCATGCTCAGACCATCGTAGCTACCGTATACCATATTGAGCCACCCGATCCTATTGTTGCTGTAGTATGTAAGGTATTTATTCAAAGACTAAATTGGACAAGAAAAGCTCAATGGTTTATTACGTACACGTATGTGCATACACGCTTTATTTGTGAAAATATATATGTTGAACCCGAGATGGCTAAACTAGCAAAAGAAATGAGTCGTATTGATCAAGGCAAACAATGGGCCAAAAAAGTACTTGCGGATAAATTTGCGAGAAATTTGCTCAATAAAATCCCAATTGCAAACTACATCAAATATAGAGGCTCTCTCACCTTCCCACCTTGTTTGGAGGAAGTAAAATGATTTCTAACAAATGTATGTTACACTCAATGTGCAACGTACACCTTTTCAATCTTTTTATAAAATATATATAGAGAGAGAGAGAGTATGGATCTTTTGTGCACAAAGCTTAGGGTGTACCTTGTGCGCAAATATAGATCGTTGATTTATTGCAAATGAAGGGTCGTGATGCTGACACGCGTCCTAGGTGGGTTAAAAAAATTTAGAAAATTAATCCAAATCTCACCTGTGTGATGTGTAAGGCGCGTGAAAAGAAAGAATAAAACCCTAAAGCACTTCACACATCTTCTTCACACGTTTAGGAGGGAGGGGCAGGGCTGGAGGTGGAGGGAGAGGGAGGTGATGAAGAATTGCTCGGCGTGGACGGAATGGTTGAAGGGCGGCCATGGACGGGGGCGTCGAGGGTGAAAAGGAAGGTAGCTTCACTTGTGAAGGCCGGTGGCGGCGATTGGGAAGGCACCTCCCCCAAATCTGCGAAGAGCCGCCACCTTTCAGCCCCATCCAATCCTCGACGATATCGTGTCGAATTTCGGCGATTGGGAGGGCACCTCCCTCAGATCTGCGAAGGTCGGTGGCGCTAACTACAGTCCGGGAGTACATCGGCGGCGGCTTCATCGGCGGCGGCGGGGTGTGGTGGTGTTGCTGATCGGATTCGTTAATTCGAAGCCGGTGGAGGTGTGGTGGTGGGGAATCGACGATTCTTCATCGTTCTAAATTCGTGGATCTGAAGAGAGCCCAACGTCGGTGAATCGATGGTGAGTCGATGGCGATGCGAGGCGGCGAGGGGGAGGCGAATATCGAACTCGGAGTTCCGATGGCGAGCGGAGTTCCAATGGCCGGCCGACACCAAGGAGGCAATTTTCAGGGTCGGATCCGAAGTCCTCCGATCCACAGAGCTCCGTGTAGAGATCAGGCAGCGCCTCGAACACCGAGTTGAGTCGATCGGCGGGAGATCGTTGAGGTAAACCACGATCTCCGGCGTGGCTTAATTTGATATGGCATTAATTTGCTTTTCTATGGCATTAATTTGCTTTTTTTTCTTTTTTTTGTGGGGTAGGGTGGGGTGGGGTGGGATGGTCTAGGATAGGTGGTTGGGTTGGTGGCGGGGGTGCTGGGCGGGTGGTTTGTTAAGTTGGACCTCCGTTCGAATGCAATGTAGTTCGAATGCATCGATTTATTATTCGTTAATTATTCAGATGAATGAGTTGAATTTTGGTTGTTAGTTTTAATGAATTGTTAATTATTCAGTGAAATTTGGATTATTATTAGTCGGTATATGGAGCGTTTGGTTTGACAAACAACATAAAAACCTCTCATATGCGACCGAATAATCATTCCTTTACCACTGAATACTCATACATTCTATTGAATAATGTTGTTTCTATTTCCCCAAAAATATAATTATTCTACCGAATAATATTTCAAAACTGAATGCATAAAAATTAACTCAGAGTCAAAACTAAAATTGATTGACAAAAACAAACATTATTCGGTAGTATGTGACAAATTATTCAATAGAATTGGTAAAATTTTCAAAACAGTGCAATCAGATCCGGAAACAAAAAAAAGCGCGTCAGACCTTTTTAGATGGGTCCCACCAATTTTTTTTATTTTAAAAAAATTAAAACACTCATTTAATCATGGTCTTCCATTTCTTTCAATCAAAGACCCAGATTTGTGCACAAGGTACCTAAGGGGTGTGCACACTTGAACCACACCCTCTATATATATACCTTAATTATTACTAGATTGACTTTATTGAAAACTAAAATTAACAACTTTATAATAATTATAAAGATAATTTTGAAAAGTTATTTATATATATATAAATATATTTTTCTTAATAAAATTTATTAATGGAGGGAGTAGGTTATAATATAAGCCCAAAATCGGATTAACAAGTCCTCTTAGTTAGACTGGAAGGCAATGAAATCAAATAAAACTGCTTTTTTTTTATAAATTTTTTTTTTTGAGATCATCTAAAGACTAAAGTTTTTCTAATGAAGAACCAATGAATGGTAATGGGAGGCAGCATTAATTGTCGCAATTAAATGCATTCATCATATCATCAGATATCACGATCGAAATAGTTCCCATTTTTCTTGCCACTTTAGGGTTAACTTTAGGATTGGAACGTACGCCTTTTCCGCCCACTATCTCTAATCAATTCAATTATCTTCAAAGAATACTACGTAATAAACAAAGGCAGAAAACGATAGTTTTACTTTTACTATCAACAATGGTCCATCTTGGCGTGCATATATGCCTTCATAGTTCATCCTACTTGAATTGCTTGCTGCCCAATTCAAGGCCACTGTACAAACAAAAGAAATTCTTGGAATATCACTAATTTTTGTAAATTCCTTTGCTATTTATGGTTCAAGGTAGTCTTAAAATCTTCATGATATATACCATCAAACAACATACTTTGAGGACTTTAAGTAATTACAAATTTACAATAAGGTTTATATAAAAACATTTGGAATCGTTCAGGACCACGAATAAATTTAATCTTACTAAAATGAACAAAAGTTAACAGCAGGAGAAATATTCAAATTCTGTGAATATATATCTCAAGAAGCAGTACTATTATGAGTTGCGATTTTGTGAAAAAAATAGTTGCAACAAACAAAATTTACAATAGTACTCCCTCCACTTTATTTTAATCGTTATTTATTATTTATATATACATGGTTTAAGATGATAAAAACTATTATATAAAATATAAACTTTTTATTTAATTTTTGAAATTCATTTCATATATATTGCTTATATATTATAGTCTTTATAATCCATAAAAAAAAACGCGTATAAATACTAAATGAGTTAAAATGAAAGTGAGGAAGTATATATTTTTTTTTCAAAAAAAAAGATGCAAAAGAAAACAAATCATGAATTGACACTACACTAGCTTTGAAGCACACAAGGAAACTTCCCACTTAGACTTTATGCAACTTCTACTATAAATATAGGACAAGGTGAAGGCCATATTAATTTGCTTATCAGACAAATATTCAATTCAAAATAACCTCCAGAGATGTTGAAACTTCAAAGGATTTTGGTGGCCTTCTCCTCTTTTCCTCTCCTGGGTTGTGTTCTTGATGCTCTACAGCCTTTCCTTCAAACTTCGCTGCATACCATCCATGCCCGATGCACGATGAATGATTGCACGAAAGAAGGAAGCTTGGATGATGATGGTGAGGAAGCTCACAGTGTTGCTTTGGCATGGAATGTTAACGCGCAGAAGCACTTCATGCAAGCTCACAACATACGAGTGGCTTAATCGATTGAACTGAGATTGGCGGAGATTAGTAGTTAAGTGTATTGAATAATGATCAAAATGCACGATTTTTTGTATAAGGGCAAGTTAGTTCCAATCTTGTGAGATTGTGTGTGACGTATGTGATGGCCTCCTAGACTAGCCTGAGTAATGTTGTAACTTGTATAAGAGATTTTTCTCATTATCTTTAACAACTTTTTATCCATTTTCTTTTAGCGTTGAGATGTGAAAGGAAAAATTGTATGACTCAAATTGGTAAGCTTTAAAAGCTAATTGGTTTAGTCTCCACTCATATAGCTCAATGATTGAAATGATACTAGTTTACTAAATTCCAGCAGCTCGTGTTCACAAATGCACATGCGCTAGTAGCGACGTAACACATAAATCAAATGAGATTCCAAAGAAGTATCCCACTAATTTATATATTAAGGATTGTTTGTTCATATTTTTTTTAATGTGAGACTCTTTGATCTCTTCATATCTCTCAACAGAGTTTAAACAAAAACAAAATAGTACTCCCTCCGTCTTAGACTAATTTAGTTGTATCAAAATATATATTAGTTCCTCACCAAAAAATATATATTAGTTTTTCCAGGTAAATGATAGTAATGATTTATATTGATTTGTATTGTTGTTGATATTTTTAAAGATTTTGATTGGTTAAAAAATATGGTGGGTCTTAAAATTGCGTGCACTATTAGCAACTCATATTTCCTACTCTACTGAGACAAATCATGTAATTTACCTCCTCCATGATGCCCGAGGGATCGACTAAGAAAGTGGAGCCATCTATGATTCACGTGAAGGTATCGTAAGCAGGTTTATGGCAGAGTGCATTGGACTAAAGGCAAACTAAACTATCAATGAATTATCAAATGGTTGATAAGTAAGTTTAACTAGCTGTCTTTAACCTCCCAATGTAATTGATAACTATAACTCTACAGCTTACATTGTATATGCTTCCATCTAGCATGTCAGAAACATGAATATCTTGCACGATGAAAGAGTTACTGCAGAAAAATCTAAATGATATATGGCCCCATTTCTGTGGAATTTCCTCATGTTTGATGAGATTCAGAATTACGTACAACCACTATAACTACACTGCGTAGATTTTGATCTACCAAATACATCATCTCGATAACCGACAAGGATGTCGAGGCATAGTTTGTTTCAGCGCGCCATTTACATCATCATACCGATATGATCATACATGAGCTACTAATACAACACAATGCAAACAAAATACAATATGATACAACCTGCACCTCAAAGCTAAAAGTAGCCATCTTTACTTGGATGTGTTTGCCGGCGAAGTTGATTTTACCGAGAGGCACTGTGCGACGACAAGCAAAAGGACAGCCAAACACTTGAAGGCCAACGTTCGCCGGCCTGTGCTTGCTTTTGGGTTATCCTTGCTCGATTTACTGACCGAAATTTCAACGTACTGGCTGAATTCTTCTGATGAAGGCATTTCAACTCCACCCAAATGCAAATCATTCATTCGAGGATTCAAGGAAAGAGGAAGGCATTTCCATGAAGAATTACTAGCAGATATGTTGGCTGCAGCAGAGAAAGAGACCTCTACTATGTTTCGCTAATCAAATATAGCTTTTGGATGTTCTCAATCATGTCGGCATCGAGGATTTCAGCTCCATCCTCTGTTAGTAGAGCAGAAGCGGAGTCAAACTTCAGCTTCTCTGCTGCAAGCTGAACGAGCTCGTCGATTGTGCGTGGTACCCATAGCACTACACCATGCCTTTTGATTTCCTTGGATTCTGATGGATCCCAAGGGAACACCGTACATTTTCTCGGGTGCGATTTGTCTGTAAAAGAACCATTTCATGAGCATCTGTAGCATCATGTAACAATCATACAAGCTCAATGGTTCACTCATTTATGCAAGGAACATCGGAGTAACTTCCTATGTTACCTTTCTTTTCTTCGGAGTCATTAGAGAGTTGAGCGATTTTTGCATCTTCGAGCAGCTTCATCAGATTCTTGTTGCCAGACATCCGGGCTTCATCTAGAGGAGTGTTTCCCCATCTGCACAATTGAAAAAACTAATGAAACTTACCTGAAGTGCGCAACCAAGACATTATGAGTTGTGAATTTATGAAGAATTTCCGACCTGTCTTTGGAGAGTATGCTAGCTCCGGCCTCAACAAGAACCTTCGCCATCAAGATTAACCCTTGTGAGGCAGCCACATGGAGCGGAGTTCTCTGATCATAGTCTTTACAGTTAGGATCAACTCCATTTGACAACAATCTTTTGATCAAATTATAGTCCCCTCTTGCAACAGCTGAGCAGAGGAAATTGCCAGCGTCTTTGATGCTCAAATTTGCCCCTTCTTGGCATAGTAACTTAGCAACTCGATCATGCCCATTTCTGATGGCTTCCAGTAGTGCAGTATTTCCAAAAGAATCTGTAGAAAGACGAATGATCATCAACATCACATACAAGCGTATCTCTGAAAGATGTTATTGAAAAGGCCAGGTGTGGACTTTGAATATAAAGATAATTACCTGAAACATTGACATCAACTCCCTCTTGAATGAGGAGAGCTACAATGTCCTCATAACCTCTTGATGCAGCTAGATGCTAAGGCAAACAAATAAATGATTTAGTTGACAGTGACAAAGAAAGAAGCAGCAAGAATCTTCTTATTTAATAAAATGGTAATATAATAGGCGGAAGTAAAGGGAACATGTTAAGTGAAACATGGCAAACTACGTTCACAATCAGAGATCAATTAAACGATATTCAACAAAAAGAAAACTCAGTAAAATGATAATTTTTGATGCAATAACATACCAATGGTGATCTTCCATCATAGTCAGTTTTCTTAGGATCTGCTCCAGCTCTGATCAAACCTTTTAACTGAAACATGTCACCATTATAGGCAGCACTATTTACTTTTAAAGCAAGTTCTGCTTCTTGTTTTCCTATATGATACGTGATGTCGGACTCTAATTGCTTCACTTGATAATCTTTTTCCTGGGGAAAAAAAATAAGTGTGAAGGGGAGGTTAGCTGATGCAGGTGGCATGGGTTGTGCTTGTTAGTGTACGATGTCATAACCACATGCTTCAATAGGGCAATGTGAATGTTTATTGATGAGGATAGACCTTGATAAATAAAAGATGGGCAGATACAACTGCGAAATTACCTCAAGAAGATTGTTAAAAATCCTTCTTCCATCAGAAAAGTATATCTCAATGATATTTGTGAATGTTTGTTTCTCAATACGCAGAAGCCGGCACAGTTCACAAACACGAACTGTATAAGGCTGAGGAATGTTGCAAAGTATAGAAATTTCTCCAAAATAGTTGTAGGATTCAAGAATTGAAACTGTCTCCTCTACTCCGTCTTTTAATATGCCCACCTTTTCCTGTACGACATATGTGAAACTCGTTAGAATAAAACTAAGTAACTATAAAGGAAGCAATCGCTCTAGGGTAATAGAAGTAGCACAATACTTGTTGCTGAAACAGAAGATTTGTCAACTTACCAGCATACCATCACAAACAAAATAAAGTTGATCAACAACATTTCCTTGTTCAAGGATCACTTCTCCGGGCAGAAAAAATTCTTCATGTAATCTGATTACCTGCAACACGAACAAATCATTTTTAGGGCTTAACATCTCAGGTAAGGAAAAGATTCATACATCTTGTAAAAGAGTTCCAAACAAAGTACAGAAGCTATGAGATGTTATTCAACAACAAATACTTGACACCAAAATACATATCTACAACTTACTTTGTGACCATGGCCATGGATATGCTCATCTGTACAAATTAATTACTACTTAAACTATCTGAGCTGAAGGATACATTAGATAAAAAAGACTATCCATTCTCACTAAGCATCGATGATTGAAACAGCTGGAACAAAATACATTTGTAGAAATATAATAGTATAAATTGTATGCTTACATATGTATGCTTAAAAAAAACTTACAATCTGATTGATAAACTCTGCAGAGCAGCCTTTGAAAAGTGGAACATTTTGCATGTAGGACGTGTACAATGATTGGGAGATCTGGACAAAAATATAAAATCAGTGCAACTGTGGTGACAGCAGTACTTCTGCAACTTCTTATAAAGAATAAAAAGACTACATGAGTCCATACAGGATTGTAGATATCAATTATATACAGAGAGAGGTCAATTTGAGCAGTTGGGCTAAAAAGTGGAATTAGCTCATATTATCAACATATATGTTTATTTCATTTATTGTTTCCCCAACTGCCAAAAATTTACAAACTACGTTTCCTAAGTGATTTAGCTTATGATGGAAATTCTATCAGCTTTACACCGAAAATACAATTCACTTTCCTATTCCTATTGAACAAAAATTGGATTAAAAAAATCGTATGTTACACTAGTATATTTGGATCAAATTTTCGATAATCTATTTATTACCTAATAAATTCATACCTAGGAAAACAAAAGAGCAACAGAGTCCAAATGATGACCAAGAAAAGTCAAGGAGATTGCTGAAGACATCAAAAAATAATAGCAGAAATATTCTAGCAATCATATGGATCATATTTTTGGGTTTTACCTTGGCTCGTAGAGAAATTGGAATATCCTGTAAGACAGTCGCTTCTGTATAGCTACTTTCATATTGTAAACGTAGGTGACCCTTGATCTGATTTCGAAGGTCTCTTCCAAGCCGATTTCTGTTCATATATTTCATGACATCTGTCATCTTATCTCTGAATTTTTCAGTCTTCGATCCTTTCACAATCATTGCAGTCATATTACCGATGAGGTAAGCACCCAGAACCATGTCAAATGAAACATATATCATTATGAATATCATTTCCCTCAAATTCACAGCATGAATATCTCCATAACCTGAACCAGAAAACATGAAATTTGAGCTTATTATGATGCCTAGTTGAAGGTCAGACGTAAAAATTGACACAATATAGAGTGTGTGTGTGTGTGTCAAATAAACAAGCTTACCAACAGTTGCCATGGTGACAATAGCAAAATATAAAGACGTTGTATATCGTGTCCATAAATCAATCTCTCTAAAGTGAGCATAACTATAGTCTCCAAGCTTTAAACTTCCTATCCAAGTATAACCCTCTTGTTCTTTGGGCAGAGTAGTTGCCAAATAATAGAAGATACATGCTGCTGTATGAGTGCAGTACAGTTCAACAAAAAGAAGCTTGATAATCCTGGTAAACTGATAGTTGATCCTTATATCCTTCTCCATATTTTGAAAGAATGCAATAATTTTGCGCACCCGAATCAACCTAATCCATAAGAGACATCTGACTAATTCTCTCCTTCCTGCCACCTGCAGGAGTATCATTGTAGTAGGAAGATTTATATGTATAACCGATAGCAATTTTATCCATATTCTTAAGGAAGCAACCAATTATCTCATTCAAGTAAGTAACAGTAATCAAATTTCCCCCAAAATTTTCATTTTAACTTAGCTGACAATATTTAACAGTTATCCAACAACAACTAGTGTTTCAAAAGATAGATTGTTTCCAATTGTTTGAAAAATATCAAGTGAATAAAAGATAGATTGTTTCCAATTGTTTGAAAAATATCAAGTGAAATAAATACTTTTTTAAGCATTAATAAGTAGAAAATCCTACCTTGAAAAATATATCCCAGGGCATACAAGCAAGGAGGTCCACAACAAAGCTTGATTTTAAATACCTACCATTAAACAATGAATTGAACGATGAAAAATCTGTTCGATTAAGAAGGTAAGGAGAAGTAGAAAAAAATGAAAGCTTGAAAAGTTACCGAAGAGCAATAAGTGGGCGTTTGTAGACCATTCGATAAGTGACGGCATCACGATAGGCAACGAAGAATTGGAGCACAATATCCACCAGGAAAGCGGCTTGTCCAACTATGTCTAAAATGAAAAGTTTCTCTGGAAGTCCTCTAAAGAACCCGAACTCCATGGGTGTGAAGAATGAAGAGTAGAGTGCCCATACTACTATCATTTTCACCCATATTCTGTACCATCTGCAGTTGCAGTTTAGTTTCAAAGGATAAATCAGCTTTTAACTTCAATTAACTCTAAAAGCAAAGCGTGCGCTTCTCAATTTATTTACACTTTCAACAGACAGTAGCTTCTCATGTTAATTGACATTATTCATTGGACGAATCTCACTTTGATAGTTATGAGGATTGGAAACGTATCTTGAATTTGGAAAATCTCATTTGGGTGATCGATGAGATGTGACTGTGTCTCACTTAACCCCCTGGTCTACCTTGTATGGGGTGGATTAAACACTTTAACTATTCCAGAATGGTTCAACCGGACATGTGGGTAGTACCCAAAGGTCCCTAGTTCAAACTCGGAGTCGCTCTTTATTTACAAAATTCAAGGTGGATTAAACACTTTCGACCAAAAAGAGTACTATTACTAATACTAGTCTACTACAATTGCAATATATAGCAGTCCCAAACGACCTATGTGAGCTTCAAGCCAGTTGAATATCTAAAATATGATAAATTCAAGATTCAAAATCATCCAAAATAAACCCAATTTAATTGCAATTATTGAAAAAAAAAACAGTTCACTCACTACTTAGATCCACTTTGAAGATTTTAGGGCTCCACTATCCACATTAATAAATATATATAAAATACTAAAACAGAGGGCTGAAACGGGCTGTGGTGCGATCTCGCGTCCACGGAATTTTCTGAATTAAAGCGGGATTATTTTTGCTTACGTGTCATTTTCTTGATTAAAGTGGTATTATCTTTTTGAGCCACATCAATTAATAAACCAATATAGTTAGGTAAAAAAAAACTTATCTTTTTAGATCCAATAATCTATGGTTAATCTTATTTGATAATTAACTCCCTTTAATTTTGATTATAAATATTCAAACTTATATCTTAATTACTTAGAAAAATTATCTTTTTATACTCCACATCTAACAAATAATCTTTTTAATATCATAACTTATTTTAATATTTTAATATTAATGTAATATATTGAAATATAAATATGTACCATCTTAATTTGATGATAAAATTTGAGAATGATTGTAAAATAGTTTTTATTTTTTATTAATTTCAATCATGAATGATGAATTACCATTTACAACGTTAAATGGCTTTGTATGAATAATTTTTTATTAATGAGATAAAATATTTGTTTACTTTCATGATGTTTTATCGTTAGATATATTATTGATAAATAATGAATTGTTATTTACAAAGAAATTGTTATCTTATCTTGGTTTGTTAAGTTTGATAACATTTTATAACTTAAATAGAACCATTTTTTTATCAAAATGGATTAAGATAGAATTAAAAAAAGTTACTATTTTATTTGTATTATTTTTACCGGAGTACGGTTTTTTATTTTGTTTTTGGGTCAAAGGGTTTGAAGAGATTGATTTGGTGGAAGAAGAAAAAAACCCGTATTTATCTAAATCACATATATATATATATTAAAAAAATTAAGATGTAGATAAAATTATTAAAAAATAATCTAATATAATATTTTAATAGAATAAAATCTATATAAAATACTAAAACAGAGGCCTGAAACGGGCTCTGATGCGATCTCACGTCCACGGAATTTTCTGGATTAAAGCGGGATTATTTTCGCTTACGTGGCATTTTTCGGATTAAAGTGGTATTATATTTCTAGCCCACATCAATTAATAAACGAATATAGTTAGCTAAAAACTTATCTTTTTAGATCAATAATCTATCCAATATAACTTGAATTAGTTGTTATACATATTTATTATTTTCATGCTTTAATTAATTACTATATTATTTATTATTTTAAAAGGGTGGGTTATTCTACCTTTTAGATCAAATTGAATATAATATATTTATATATGGTTTTATTTTTGTGAGCCACATCAATTTGATTTTATTTTTTTAAGCCGTGTCAATTAATTATCTAATATAATATTTTAATATAATTAATATAATAAAATATAATTTATTAACAAAACGCGCAACCGCGCAGGTAACGAATACTAGTATACTGTATTAACACAACGTGCAACCGCACGGATAACGAATACTAGTAACTAATAAAAACAAAGCAATACAAATCAAACCCGTCTAAATCCAATTAACAAACATCAGTGTATACCTAATCAGTGAAAAAAGCGCACACCGAACCTAACAGAAAATATTGCCAAGGGTTTGATACTGCTAGGAATCTTACCTAATTTTAAAATCTTTATGATTTTCTTAAAAATATAATCTATTAATAATATGTTTACCATAATTTTATGGTTATAAATGGGTCCACAAATGTTTCTACTTAATAATAGGAGCTCTTTATGGCTAAACAAATGACAATTTAAGGCGGCAAATGGTATGATGCCATGATGGGAATTGAAGGAATAAGTTGCGTAAAACAAAACCTGGAAATGAATAACTTTCTCGGCCAGAAATAATACATGGTATATATGACTACATCAAAATATGACAATAATCTATATAGCTGCCCAATTTAAATTTTATATATTTTTAATCTACTTATAATTATATGCATATTACTCCGTATAGCTTGCAGGCAACATGTGCAATGCAAACGTGGTTCCGGTTCCCCAGCTTTAATAAATGTTGAAAGTACATCATAGTCAGTGATAGGAATATTCATTGAAAGATGGCGGACCCAAAGCTATGGAACTTGAATTGGGTTTCGGTTTCCTAGATGGATCTGATTCAGTTTTACATGTCGATCGATCAGTACGTGGAATCTGAGGTAGGCATTGATCTCTTTGATTCGGGTTATCTCAAACACAGGGAGGGGAGCTGGTTCATAAGAACAAGAGTGAAGTGGCCGGCTAATATATTGGCTATCCAATCTCAATTTTTTTTTAAAAAAAAATCTTGTGTCCCTGAGCTGTAAATTAAATGGTATCACCAATCATCTTATAAATGAAAATTATGAAAATTTGTGAGTTTGATAAAATGAAAATTATGTTATAAAAAAAAAGACAAAATGAAAATTATAAAAAGGGAAAAAAATCCGTGTTTGTGATTTTAATTTAGCAAATCCAGATGTGCGGTCCAAGATCAAATCAAATAACCAAGCCAAACCAAATACTTGTGGAGGGAAAAAAATGCATAAGGCCACCGCCAACCGCAGGTGTCCACTGTCGTACAGATTAGCCATGTTAAGGGCAACACAAGAGCCCCCCAAAATTAGGAAATATTCAAAGATTTAGGTGGGGGATCAAAGGAAGTAGACCCCCAGTGATTGCAACACCAAAGGACACAACTCGGACAGAAAATCCCCAGATGGCACCCCCATCGCTTTCAGAAAATGACATCTTCATCTCCTAAATTACTACTAGTCCTCCTTCCTTTTGTATTAAATTTCTTGTAATCTTTTAATTGCAATAAAACCGATGAAAAGAAGAAGGGAAAGGTAGCAACTGAATCGATTTCTGTTTCCATCATCTCTGCAGCCTCCACATCACGGATTGGCAGTTCAACCAGCACACATGTTATGGGCAGGTAGAAGTTTGTTACCAAATTATCAGAGATTTTACATTCTAAAAACAGTGAACAAAGGTACATAAACAACGATTCTGAAAGATTTCACTAATTAATACTGTCAGTTGAAAATAAAATAGTACCGAGTTGCTTAGAACACGGTTGATCTCATTCATTCATTTTAAAATGCATTGAAAGTTTATCTGATAAGTTGTGCAAGACATCCACACCACGGAACTATTTTCCTGTGACGACTGCATATAGTTTTTTTTAACACCATAAACCAAAGCCAAATGACGATCATATCAAATTTTTGTACTTTTTTTGTATTGTTACAATTTAATACTATTGATCTAATAAGACAAATAAGAGTACGTTCGTCGCAATGTAAGCACTTTTAAGAGATTTCTCCAAGATTTGATTCATAAAAGGAAAAGCACAAACCGTAAGCACGCATATCCAGAAAAGTATAGAGCTGTAGTTAGTTGTCAGTGATTTGAATTGTTTAGACGTGGGATACGCTGAGAAAGAAATGGCGTACCTGCAATCAGGATCGATGACGGAAGCTTTGGAGAGATCTTTGATGCCATTGATGAGACCTTCACGGCTCATGGTGAACTTGATCCGATTACTGGTCTGTAAACCGAACTCATTCGCGAGCAAGTTGAACCGGCTCCCTCTCGACGACGTGATCCGGTCCCTCGGCAACTCATCCACCACGAAATCCGCGTGGTGGGATGACGACGTTGATCCATCTCCCTCTTCATCTCTCGGCACTATCGTCTTCCCCGAGAGAATGCTAACTAACGTCTTCTTAGTCTTCATCTTTGCGAACTCCCTGTCGGTTTTGAACTCTAAAAATTTCAAACACTTCAAAAAAATTTCAAATCCAAAATCTAATTCTCAATTGCAGCTTCTCAGATCGTTTAATTGAGTGATAAAGAAAACAGGAGGTGATATAGAAAATCGAAACCGCCTCTAGTTGATAATCGCCACATATTTCAAGAAAAAGAAATCGGCACTTTAAAATCGAAAAGACGGCAAGCAGAAAACGTTCTGACCTGTCAGATGTGGTTGTGATTCGAGAAAGCGACCAATGACACTGGATTTGGGGATTTCAAGTCACGAGAAACCTGGAAAAAAGTCACGAATCGACTTTAATGCTTCTCTTTTCTTCATTAAACTTGATTATCGGATAATTTCCTCTATGAAGCGAAAAATTCAGAACAAAAACCAAACCTAAATGTTCGCTCGTGTAATTTTGCGAATTAAAAAAGATCGATCAATTAAGCAACTGAGCGCAATCGCAACGAAGTACATGAATGTGGCCACCGCCGGCGCCGTCGGTTGGAGGCGAAACGGAGAGAGAAAGGCAGAGCGGAAAGATTCGGGAAACAGATAGCGCTCGGTGGAGAGAGAGAAGAGCGAACGCTATAAAATCGAAGTGGAAGAGTTGAAGATGAAGGAGCCGCGGTGTTTGTTTATATACGACGATTTTACGACTCATCAAGTCATCATTAACATTAATTTTATTAGATTTTAAAAATCGACATTTTAATAAAATCTATGTACTAATCTCTTTTTCTTTTTTCTTTGGTCTCCACTAATGTATGTTTTGGCGATGTGCTAGGCTGGCAGTGGGCAATTCCGTTTGATTTTAAAATTTTGAATAGGGTGAGTCGAACGGTAAGATGAGTTTTATCTACTAACAAGATAAAGTTTATATATTTACGCTTGACTCCTTTTTATTTCTAATAAAATAGACGAGAAAAAACCGAAATACTGATCGAAGTGTCAAAATTTTCGTCAATCTCATTGAACGTAATGAAAAACAGTATATAAGATTTGTTGTGGGTTTTTTACATTGAGGTTGGTGGGTTTTGATTGGTTTTTTTTTTGTTTTCGGCGTGAGTAACTGTAATTCACGCCTAATCAACCTCGTATTACACCTACATTGGCATTCAATCTTACAAATTCAACCTCCTATGATATGGGTGGAAATGGGTCGGGTAACGGATGGGTGGAGCAATTTTTCCACTCGACCCGTCACAAAAAAAAAAATTCACCTGACCCATCACCTGTCCGTCTAATGTTTCAACCATCACTCGATCCGTCGGGTGGATCGGGTGGGTAATCGGGTGAAGTAAATTAAAAGAAAATGAGTGACAAAACATACTTAGAAATCGATTATATTTGATAATTTCACAAACCACGTCAACGTGGAAATCTTATTAAATGTATAAAAAGTTTATTCATACATTATATCACTATCCTCATCTTACAAAGTTAGCCTTAAAAGTTTAATATCAAATCAAATGAGATGAATTTTAGTCCGTTGTTAGACTCATAGTTAAAAAAAAACAAAAACAATTTGGCTAAATCATGCCTTAACACACTAAATGCTAAGTCGCTGAAACGAGCAAAATTCCTAACACTCTAGTAGTGTATGCAAAACAAATAAAATAATTTTTTTAAAAGATGTGATGTGGGGTTAAATAAAATAAGTTTATATTCTTTTAGATATTTTTTGCACAAAAACAATTAGAGAATAGAGAAGTTAGAATTTAAAAAAAAAAAAGAAATATGTAGTTATGTTAGGCTATATTTTTAAAAACTAGAATTTTTTTTAAATAATCGAATGGTTTAACATGTGGTTAAGTGGGTCGAGTAATGGGTCGGGTGATAGGTCGGGTAATGGGTGAAATATATATCACCCATCACCAGACCCATCACCCGTTTTGTAAGACCCGGGGTCTCAAGAGGCGCCAACCCATGCCACCTAGCCCTCTCAGGTCCGTTGTCCTCACTTGGAGCCTGAAAAGGAAGAGCTCTTGTGACATAGGTAGGGCTTGAATCACTTATAAATCACTCCCAACATCCTTATGATATCCGATGTGGGACGGGGGTATTACAATCTCCCCCACTTAAAGCACTGACGACCCCGTTAGGCCCAAGGGACTGCCCTCTGGGAGGAGCGTACCCGAGCATACTATCAGAGTACCTCCGGGCCCAGAGTCGGCTCTGATACCATCTGTAAGACCCGGGGTCTCAAGAGGCGCCAGCCCATGCCACCTAGCCCTCTCAGGTCCGTTGTCCTCACTTGGAGCCTGAAAATGAAGAGCTCTTGTGACATAGGTAGGGCTTGAATCACTTATAAATCACTCCCAACATCCTTATGATATCCGATGTGGGACGGGGGTATTACAATCTCCCCCACTTAAAGCACTGACGACCCCCGTCAGGCCCAAGGGACTGCCCTCCGGGAGGAGCGTACCCGAGCATACTGTCAGAGTACCTTCGGGCCCAGAGTCGGCTCTAATACCATCTGTAAGACCCGGGGTCTTAAGAGGCGCCAGCCCATGCCACCTAGCCTCTCAGGTCCGTTGTCCTCACTTGGAGCCTGAAAAGGAAGAGCTCGTAACACCCCCTTTTTATATCCAAGGAAATGCTACAGCGCCAGTGAATCCGCAGACTTTAATGTCTTTGAATTCACCTGAGGCTTATAGGGACATGCAACCATGCTCCCATAAACAAGATGATAATTTAAGCAATTAAAATAAAATAGGCGGAAGTCAAATAAATATTATAGCTTAAAATATCCAATCACAGTAACCTGAAATAAATACCAAAACCATAAAGTATAGATAACTCCAAAGTAGCTAAAACGAAAGTAGCATCGTGAAAATTTCAAAGGTTCAACACTCGTGGTATAAAGATTCATAAATGATAGCCCGCTCTTCAGCTCTCTCCTACTCCACTGCTCGCACTAAACCTGTGGAATATGGTCTGGTGTTTCATGATTACGAAGGACACCAGCCATCCAATAAATAGGATGGTTAGTACATTTAAGACTAGCAAGCGATAAGAAAAATGTTCGACTTTAACTAAAACCAGTGACCATGAAACGGTATAATAATAGTTAAGGGAAATTGTAGAGTATATAATGTGGAATCTGATAATAAAACAAAAATAACACATGACTCGGATGATCGCGGAGATCGAATAAAATACGATATAGGAATTATACTCGAATGCAATGAAGTATAATATGCGCAGAAATGATCACCTTACATAAAACACTATACGATAACATTAATAATAACGACGATAATAATAATATAACACGTGATACCGATCGGGCCCTTAAAGAGGACTACGACCTACAACACTATGGAAGTTTACCATCCCGCGATGAATGCATTCTGGAATGGGTCGTTTCATGAAACCTTTATAGGGTAAGGCTTAACGAACCTCAACCTGCAAGTTAGTCTTAACTAAAGAAAACTCGCACTGACTAAAAGTCAATTCGCACTATAAAGTACGCATATTTAATTATATCGTAATTTAATCGCTTTCATTACACTAGGTGATCATGTACACGGTATTAACAACAGACGACAAGCATGGATATTTCAAAGGATCTTAATATCTCATACTATTAATTTGCATGAAAGAAACGAGCAGAAATTCATGCAATTAGGAAGATGAAAATGGGCAATTTTCCACTTATCTCGAGTTATAAACCAATAACATATTTAAATCACCCATTACTATAATTAAAATAATAATTGCCCATTTATTTATACTCATTCCAATTTATGAATAATGAGATAAATTACATCAAGCAGACGGATATGCAATTTATCGAAACTGGCAAGAAAATTGGCCACAGGGCCGCATTCGACACAGAAGAATAAAAAGGCACGCCAAAAGAAAATCACGAAATATGCAAAGGGCATTGAACGAAATCACTTGCCTTAACTTTCGATGATCAGCTGATGACAACCAGCCGAGATTTTAGCACCTATCGAATCCAACGGAAAAAGGAATATTAATATTGATATTTTATGAAATTAACTTTACTTAACTCAATTTGAAATTGAATTAATTCTATAAAGTTAAATATTATATACCAATATGAATTCCTGGGGGAGCGGGATCCGGCGTGAGTGCTTCGAGATTTCTTGGTGTCGCTGAAACGGGCAAGAATCGAACAGTTTAGAAATATTGGCCACTTAACTTAATAAGTAATTAACTTAGGGCCAGAAGTGGAAATAAAATAAAAATAAGAGGGATTTTTGTAATTGTATCAAAAGAGATTAAAATACCCAAATTCTTTCTTCCCGATTTCACGTACAGCAGAGGATAGGACGAGCGAGGAAGGGCGATGGCTCCTCCTTCGACGTCAATGGCCAGCGGCGACGACGGTCGGCTCGGCGGCGACGGACTGCGGCAGGGCAGCGATCGGGGCGGCGCTCGAGCAGTGGCTGGCGGAGGTCCGAGACGCAGAAAGCCACAATCGAGGGCGGCTCGGCAGCTGTGCGTGGGCGTCGCGGTTCCGGCGAGGCGATTAGCGACGGTGGTGGCGCAGGGCAGCACTGGCGACGGTGACGGTACCACAGCAGCACTCGGACGGGGATCGACTGGGCTCGATCGACCGGGTGCGCTCCCGGCGAGGCTGCGATTTGCAGGGCGGTGGCGAAGGGCGCTGCAGCGAGGCTCGGCTCCTGTTCCCCGGCGAGGCTGCACTGCAGGGGGTGCTCGACGTTGAGGCGCTGGTCAGGCGGTGGTTGTTCCGGGTCGCCGGCGAGCTACTGCTCCCAATTGCTTCACAGGTCGGGAGTAATTAGGAGAGGAGGATGAAGAGGACTGCTTGTGAGATGTGAAGATCAGCAGGGTCCTCCCCTCTATTTATAATGCAGAGATCGAACAGGATGAGAAGGAAGAGATCGATCGGCTTGATCTTGAGGAGATCTCGGACTAGTTGGGTGAGATTGATAAGTCTCCTCAGATTTATCCAAAGGAAAAGATAAATTCTTGGGGAAGAAGGAAGAAGGTAAAAGAGTGGAAAAATTCACACTTCCTTCTTGTTTTACCGTGGCCTCTCAATTAAGAGGAAAGGATGTGGGCTCACTTTGTGGGCTGGAATCCAAATATCTGAATTGGGTCGATAAATAGGCCCTTTTATTGGGTTTCCTTTTGTAGAAATGAAATATGGATTTGATTATATACTATATATATGAATATCTATATAGCAATATATATTTAGCAGAAAGAAATATTATTTAATTTAACTTTATAAATTAAATAAATTAAATAGCAAGAATGTTTAGAGAATAAAATTAAAATAATATAATTATTCTAATTTATATTATATATCTTATGCGAATTTATTAGCTTCCTCAATTCACATAATATAGTATAATATTATCTAAAGAAATATCCCAAAAATAATTTGGGGTATTTCATACCTCCCTCCTTAAAATAAGTTTCGTCCCGAAACTTAGAAAGAGAAAAAGAATGGAAATGAGAATAAATTAAGTGGAACTTTAGAACTGACGAGAGAATTGAATAAGAGATCAACCAGAATCCAAAACATTAACCAAATGAACCATAACAAAGGTCCTCCACAAGTTTTCTTATTCAACAACAATAGAATAAACGAGTTAAGGAAAACACTATGCGACCCGCGCTAGGTAGAAAACAACTGAGGAAAACGTTTCCGCATTTCTTCCTCAGTTTCCCAAGTCATCTCCTCAGTTCCGTGCTTTGACCAAAGCACCTTGACGAGCGGAACCACCTTGGTACGAAGTTGCTTTTCTCGTCGCTCCAGAATCCGCACCGGTTCCTCCTCGTAGGTTCCGGTGGGGCGGACCTCGATGTCCTCGTAGCTTAGGATGTGGGTCGGGTCGGGCACATACTTCCGTAGCAGCGATACATGGAAGACGTCATGTACTGGATGAGCTGACGGGGGTAGAGCAAGGCGGTAGGCAACATTGCCTACACGCTGTAGAATCTCAAATGGCCCGACATATCGAGGGTTCAGCTTCCCTCGCTTTCCGAACCAAAAAACTCCCTTCGTGGGTGACACTTTCACGAACACCTTGTCGCCCACCTCAAAGTTGACCTCTCTACGCCTAGGGTCAGCATAAGACTTCTGGCGACTCTGAGCGGTCAACATTCGTTGTCTGATCATAGCGACTTCTTCAGCTGTCTTCTCTAGAAGCTCCGGACCTAGATGGATGGCATCAGTCGCATCATCCCAACACACTGGCGATCGACACTTTCGTCCATAGAGGGCTTCAAAAGGAGCCATCTTTATGGATGAATGCCAGCTGTTGTTGTAGGTGAACTCAATCAGACTCAAACTAGTCTCCCAATTTGTTGGCCTATCCAGGACACAGGCTCGTAGCATATCCTCTAGTGTCTGAATGGTCCGCTCTGAATGACCATCTGTCTGAGGATGAAAAGCAGTGCTGAAATTTAGCTGAGTGCCAAGTCCTTCATCCAGCTTCTTCCAGAACTCCGAGATAAATCGTCCATCGCGATCAGAGACAATGGACGAAGGAATCCCGTGCAGGCGGACGATGTGCTGAAGGTACAATTCTGCTAGCTTTGCCGGTTTCCAGTTAGACCGGATAGCAATGAAGTGTGCACATTTGGTGAGTCGATCAACAATCACCCAAATGGCATCCTTCTGCCCTTGACCCTTAGGGAGCCCCATAACAAAATCCATGGAGATCTGTTCCCACTTCCATGTGGGCACTGGAAGTGGTTGGAGCTTCCCACCAGGTCTCTGATGCTCGATCTTGACTTGCTGACACACCAAGCATCTGGCCACGTGCTCTGCTACTTCATTCTTCATGCCAGACCACCAGTAGTTCCTCCTCAGATCCTTGTACATCTTACTAGCTCCAGGATGTACCGAATAGCCGGATGCATGAGCTTCCTGAAGGATGGTCTGTCAGATCTCAGGGACATTAGGGACGCAGATGCGATTCCCAAACCATAAGGATCCATCATCCCTCACACAAAGCCCGGGGCTTTACCATCGAAGAAGTCAATAGTGATCTGCAGTAACACAACATCCTCTGTCTGCTTTGCTTTTATCTCTGCTAATAGATCTGACTGAACCTCCAGCCTACACAACTGTCCTCGGTTCCTTTCAAACCAAACCTCAACCTCCAACCTGAGCAGGTCCCTTTGCAGAACAGGACTTGCTGTCAAACAGCTAATCATAGCCTCGTGCTGAGATTTCCGGCTCAAAGCATCGGCTACGACATTAGCCTTTCCAGGATGATAGAGAAGCTCAATGTCATAGTCCTTGATCAGCTCTAACCAGCGTCTCTGTCTCATGTTCAACTCCTTCTGGGTGAATACATACTTGAGGCTTTTGTGGTCGGTGTATATCTGGCAACGAACTCCATACAGATAATGGCGCCAGATTTTTAGAGCGAATACCACAGCAGCTAATTCCAGATCGTGCACTAGGTAGTTCTCCTCATACGGCTTCAACTGTCGTGATGCATAGGCTATTACCTTCCCATCCTGCATCAGTACACAACCCAAACCTTTCTTGGAAGCATCACTGTAAATCACATAATCCTTTGACTCCTTCGGAAGTGCTAGAATAGGTGCTGTGATCAACCGCTTCTTGAGCTCCTGAAAGCTTGCTTCGCACTTGTCATTCCAGACGAATTTCTGGGATTTGCGCAGAAGTGAGGTCAGTGGTTGGGCCAATTTGGAGAACCCTTCTACAAACCTTCTGTAGTTGCCTGCTAGTCCCAGAAAACTCCGGATCTCCTTGACATTCTTTGGTGGAGTCCACTTCTCTACAGCTACTATCTTCTGGGGGTCGACCATCACCCCTTTCTCTGAGATGATGTGGCCTAGGAAGGTCACCTGCTTCATCCAAAAGTCACACTTGGACAGCTTTGCGTACAACTGATGCTCTCGCAGTGTTATCAAAATAGTTCTCAAGTGTTCCGAGTGAGCCTCTTCACTCGGTGAGTAGATCAGGATGTCGTCAATGAAAACTACGACGAACTTGTCCAGATACTGGTGGAAACAACGATTCATCATGTCCATGAAGACTGCCGGGGCATTTGTTAAGCCAAAAGGCATCACCACGAACTCATAGTGCCCATAACGTGTCCTAAATGCAGTCTTTGGAATATCCTCATCACGGACTCGGAGCTGATGGTAACCAGATCGAAGGTCAATCTTGGAGAATACCCTTGCTCCCTGAAGCTGATCTAACAAGTCGTCGATGCGTGGAAGTGGATACTTGTTCTTGATCGTCACCTTGTTCAACTCCCGATAATCAATACACAGACGGAAAGAGCCGTCTTTCTTCTTCACAAACAGCACGGGAGCACCCCAAGGTGAAGCGCTGGGTCGGATATAACCCTTCTCTAATAGCTCTTCAAGCTGGCTCTTCAACTCTTGCATCTCCACTGGAGCCATGCGGTACGGAGCTTTGGAAATTGGAGCGGTTCCTGGTTCTAAGTCGATGGTGAACTCAATGAACCGCTTTGGAGGTAAACCAGGAATCTCGTCGGGAAAGAAATCAGGGAAATCCCGAACTACAGGAATATCGGAGATAGGGACCGGTTCGGACGGCTGATCCTGCAGATAGCATAAAAATCCGGCACAACCTTGACGTAACAATCTGGCTGCCTGTATTACATTAATAACACGGCCATCCTCCTCAGGGATGCGCCCACGAAATCTGCACACAACCTTACCGTCCGGCAAAATGGTCACGATTCTCCGTCCGCAATCAACGATTGCACCATGGTGAGTAAGCCAATCCATACCGAGGATGATGTCCTGAGGAAGGATCGGAAGCAGAACAAGATTGGCAAGATACTCATCGCCACCTATCGTGAGGGGGAAACGGAACAACATTTTCTTACCTTGAACTCTTTCCCCATTAGGGAATTTCACAACGAAAGAATCATCTAGAGTCACAGATTCTAACCCTAGTCTTGCAACAGTTTGCTCGGCTATAAAAGAATGAGAAGCGCCCGAATCAAAAAGAATGTTAATGGGTTCAGCCCGGAGATAGATAATACCTTGAGCCATATGAGAAACAGTGTCATCCAGCCTACGCATCTCATATAGTCGTGGACCCTGCTGAGATGATCCGACGACGTTCTTGCCTTTGTTCACAGTCGGCTGTGAACCTGCAGGAATCTGGGTATTCTGTTGGTACTGCTGCGGCCTGTGCTGCTGCTGGTTTTCATACTGTCTCTGCCCCTGATTCCGAGGAACCATAGCGGATGCCTGCTGTGAGTGGTTTTGGTTCCCGTTAGGAGCAAAACGGCAGAAGCGGACCATGTGACCAGCCTTGTTACATCCTTTACAGATACGCTTCTTCTCTCTGCAATCTGGTTTCAGATGTCCCGATTTCCCGCAGTTGTAGCAGACTGCTGATTGACCACCTCTAGCAGAAGTAGTGTCCTGACCTGGCTGGGTACGGCCAGTTGTCATCCCCCCAGCAGGTGCAGAAGGAGCTGGCCTCTTCGAGCCAGAATACTGCTGACGACCTCTCCTCCGGTCATATATTTCCTGAGCCTTTTTGCTCTCATCAAGAGTGGCCTCAACCCTGTAGGCTGCGTCGATATAAGCATCCAAGGTCTCATTTTTGTAAGCCAACATCTGCAGCTTCAGTTTCGGGTACATCCATTCATGGAAATACTCCACCTTGTGCTTCTCAGTTTGCACCAATTCATCAGCATAGGGCAACAGTTCATAATACTTGTCTACCAGTTGAGCTAGTTTCATCCCTTGAGTGTTGGGGTAAAGAAACTCTCTCTTCTTCTCTAACCTCAGCGACGGAGAGAAGTAGTGATCGGTAACCAGCTTCTTGAAGGTCTCCCAGGAAGGATCATTCACCCAAGTGCGGTAGGCGGACTCCCACCACTGTCCTGCTGCACCCTTCAGGTACAAAGCAGTAACATGTACCTTAGTGTCATCAGTGCAGTGTATACCTCAGAAGACTTTCTCGATGTGCGTGAACCACTGGACTACTTTGAATGGCTCACCAGTTCCATCATAGTTATCCACCTTGCTGGCATTGACTGCTTTCAGGACGTTACTATAGGTGTCCATCGGTCCAGCTGGGTGGTGAGGAGGATGGTTAGGTGCCCCCAGATCCCTAGCTGCTGCATGCCTGTCAGGAGGTGGACGCCTCTCATCTCCCACTACCTGAGCTACAGCATCCCTCACCATTCCCCTCAAAGCTTGCATCAGTTCCTCGTCCAGCATGTTATCAACTGGGGTGCGCTGCCTTTGGCTGGCATGAGAATCCCTACGCTGGCTTTGAGCGCCATTCAGGGAGTGATCGCCTGATTCCTCCACCCGCTCCATGCGTGGGTTCGAAATGCCATTCTCCACCCGATCGGAGTTAGGTGGTGGTATGATGGGCTCAGTAGCAGCCTTGGTACGTCCCCTAGTATTCATGATCTGGAGGTAGGAGAAATAATATTAATAATTTCAAACTCGACCAGATCAGGGTTGGAGATAATGCAGGTAATATCCAAAACTTCATAATGCATACGAAACGAGTTCAAATACTAAGAGGATAACAAAAGTTGCAACCACCTAAAACATAGGGTAAGTCTACCCTTTATGGAAAAAGAAATACTAAATCTGTCTAAGAAATTGAAAGTCTATTAATGGTAGAGGCTAGTGAGATCTCAATCCTCATTGTCTTCTGAAAAGGTATACAGCTCGAGGAGTTTGTCCATTTCAGAGTCGTGCTTCTGTGAGGCTGCATTTCTCTCTAACTCAGCATGCTCACAGCGTTTTTCCAGCCCCTCCATAATCCGTTCCTTATCCTTGTATATTTCCTCTGCCTCCCTTACGCGGAGTCTCTGCCTCGATCTTCGTACCAGCAGTGCCTGATAGGCTTCGTTATCAGCGTAGATTTCCGCAAAGGATCTCTTCTTTGTGTCCTCCTCACTAGGGGCTTGGGATGGTTCCGTGCCGTACACTCGGACGAGGTCCAGGAGGTACTCTCTCCGATCGTCGTCTAGAGGAGCTAGTATGGCTCTCTTTTCCCGTGCTGCCTTTTCCTCGCTGTAGAATCGAGGAGTTCCCAAGTTATTTTCCTTGTACCACTCGCGGATGAGCTTCTTGCCATATTCCGTGGCTGCAGCTCCTTCGGGAGGGTCGGTCCGGACATTCTTCCCCTTGGATAGCTCTGTTGTCGCTTTCTCCACAATCTCGACTTCTGTGCTGGAGTCAGATCCGGCGTCTGAGCTATCGGTGAGGACAATGCGTTGGGGGTAACCCATTGTGTGGAACTTCGAGATCTTGCGAGCGTCAGACATCTATCGAGGAGGATGAAAAGACATCAATGCTCGAGCGAGACAATCCCAGAAAGAGGAAGTTAAAAGGAAGAATAAGAATAGGAAATATAATATTAGTCTTTGGCAGGTGCAGGAGCTTGAGCAGGACTATCGGACAAGTATTTTGAAATTATTTCCCAAAACTGCTTACCTTTGAAAGTAAAAAGTTTGGTTTTGATAAAAGCTTTTTGCGATTCATTTTAGAAATCATTTAAAAATTTAAATGAAAACGTTTTAAAACCAGAAGCTCTAATACCATCTGTAAGACCCGGGGTCTCAAGAGGCGCCAGCCCATGCCACCTAGCCCTCTCACGTCCGTTGTCCTCACTTGGAGCCTGAAAAGGAAGAGCTCTTGTGACATAGGTAGGGCTTGAATCACTTATAAATCACTCCCAACATCCTTATGATATCCGATGTGGGACGGGGGTATTACAATCTCCCCCACTTAAAGCACTAACGACCCCGTCAGGCCCAAGGGACTGCCCTCCGGGAGGAGCGTATCCGAGCATACTGTCAGAGTACCTCCGGGCCCAGAGTCGGCTCTGATACCATCTGTAAGACCCGGGGTCTCAAGAGGCACCAGCCCATGCCACCTAGCCCTCTCAGGTCCGTTGTCCTCACTTGGAGCCTGAAAAGGAAGAGCTCTTGTGACATAGGTAGGGCTTGAATCACTTATAAATCATTCCCAACATCCTTATGATATCCGATGTGGGACGGGGGTATTACATGTTTCACCCAGCCATCACCCAGTTTTTTTTTGGGTTTTCACCCGTATAATCAGGTCGGGTGAGTCGGTCACCCACGGGTGATTTCCAGTCCTATATGACGAAGATAACAACAAAACACAAAAAAAAAAAACTAGGGATGGGCACAAATCCCACAAATTCCGTCCTGTCTCGCGTCCCGTCCTAATCCTAGCAGGATTCGGGATTTTTTTAATCCCGTCCCGCAAAAACTATGCAGGATCGGAGGTGGGACAAAGAATTTTTATACCGCAAATCTCGTCTCATCCCACTATATATACTATTTTTATTTATGCAAAAAATAAAATTAATAAAACATCAAAGAATATATATATATATACACACACACACAATAGATCAAATGTACATAACTCTTATTGTGTATCATGTTAACAAATTTGGGTCATTGAATTAAGAAGATCAACAGATGAGATTAAAAGTAACTTCTGATTATTCGTTGGTATTGGGAGATTATTCAGCGCAATGAAATTATTTGGTGATGTTGGGCGATTATTCGTTAGAATAAATTTTACATTTTTACACTTTTTTTTACAGATGAATAATTATGTGAAAACAGACGAATAATCATGAACAAATAGATGAATAATTTCTAAGTACATGATACATGATAAGGGTTGTGTACACCGGAACTAACCTCTATATATATATATATATATATATATATATATATATATATATATATATATATATATATATATATATATATATATATATATATATTGAATAAACTAGAGATTGAATAAACTAGATAAAGTTATAAACTAAAAAATGAGCAACTTGTTGCAGTGTGTGTATATAGGAATATTTATGGAAACTAAATTGGTAATATAAATCCATTTCTATTATATTAAGGTTTTTGTTTTTTTAAAATGATTTTTTTTATTTAATGAGGGACAAGGCCTGTCCCGTCCGATTTCGTCCCGTCCCGTGAGGGATAAGGCTCGGTGGGATTTGAAAAAAAAAATCCCATCCCACTAATTAAAAATACGTGGGACGAGACGCGGGATGAACCCAATTTCGTCTCGTCCCGTCCCATGCCCACCCCTACAAAAAACCTTTAAAAACAACACAAAATCGATAGTATGCATCAAGTGAATGTTCACTATTTCGCTGAAAATTCAAAACTCCCAATTTTATGTTGAATCCACCGAAATCAATAAAAAAAATTACATTATATGGGATAACATACCTTTGTAGCGTTGGATCGGTGTAGATTTTGATAAAAAAAAATGCTCTAAACGTCCTTAGATCTACAAATGAAGTTGAAGATGAAAGTTTGTGTTGAAGGTTGAAGATGAACGTAGGTTGAAGGAGTTGAAGGAAGAGGCAACCGTAAAAAGGTAGGGTGAAAAGTAATTTTTTTTGTCTCGGACCAATCCGTAATTATTTTATAAAAAATTAAAAGGAATCGAGTGTAATTACATAAACTTCGTCTTGCTTATAGACGAAACCTATCTTGCTGATAGACTTATGTAGTATTGCATATCCACTTCTGTTTTTAGTTTTTACCTTCAATTTTTATTTTATTTTGGGAAAAAATAATTCGAGTATCAGATAGGTCCGACGGATAAAGAAATCCAAACTATAGCAAGTTTATTTGGCAAAATTACTTGAGCGAACATTTCGGGGAGAAATATATGAAGTGGCAGATCTAGAGGGCTTGGGGTGGTTGAAGCTAGGGCTGCCCATCGGTTCAAAACCGGACCGAATTGGGCCAAACCGAACCGAATCTAAAATCGGATTTTTAGAAATTGCAAACCAAAAACCGAACCTAACACCTTTGGTTTGGTTAGATTTAAGTTCGGTTCAGGTTTTTGAACTTAAATGAACCTAATTGATAATTAATTATAAAAAAATTAAAATATTTAATTGTTTTAAAAAATATGTTATGGAAAATTTCTTAAAAATAGATACAATATCTTATAATGGGTTATAGCTTTTTTATGAGAATTGATTCAACCTAAACTATTATTGTACAACCTCCGTTTAGAAATAAATATGGTTTAGCTTTTTAGCACATTTTTAAGGAGCTAAAGACTATATAAAATATTAAATTTTTAATTAATTTTTTTATATAAATTTATACTTATTAATTATAAGTTTAAATTTATTTTTAAAAAGTAATTAAAAAGTTAATATTTTATAAACTTTTTAGCTCCTTAAAAACACGCTAAAAAGTCAAACGACAATTATTTCTAAACGGAGAGAGTATAATGTTTTTATTTAATTTAATAACAGTTAGATTTGAATCGAACCGAACCTAAAACCGAATTTTTAGAAAGTGTGAATCGAAAACCGAACCTAATCTCTTAGGTTCGGATTAGGTCCGGCTTGGTTGGCTTAGCTAGGTCCAAAAATTAGGTTTGAACTGAATTTCGAACGGCACCAGTTGAAGAATTTTTTTTCAAAATATACATTAAAAAATATTGATTTACTAAAATATTTATAAGTTCAAAGTATTTACAAAAATATTCATTATTGTCAGTTTTATTAGAGAAACGCGGATTGAAACCGCGTTTCTTATGCAAATAATTAATTTGAAACTGGTGCTGTAAGAAATTTTATTTTTGGTATAAAAACGCGATTTTAAACCGCGTTTTAGGCCTAATTTTAGATAAAATGCGGGTTGAACCCGCGCGTATTACCTAAATAACCAAAAAATTACTCAAAAAAAAATAAATAACCAAAAAAAATAAAAAATAAATGTAAAACCCGGCATTAGGGAATTTTTTTCGAAATATTCACAAATAAATAAATAATTACGAAAATATTCACTGTTTTAAACATTTTACAAAAATATTCATTTTTTGCAGGTCCGTCAGAAAAACGCGGTTTGAAACCGCGTTTTATGGGTAAAATATGAAATTCCATTGGCGTCCGGGTGTGGGTTTGAAAATTGCCAAAGAAACGCGGTCTGAAACCGCGTTTCTGTGCCAAATGTCCACCTGGCAAAATAGTTAAAGCCAGGCGCTGATGTGGCATAGAGAAACGCGGTTTGAAACCGCGTTTCTCTGTGCGATTTCAGAGAAAAAAAAAGTCAAAGATTCTACGGCAAAAACGCGGTTTGAGGCCGCGGGTTATGTGCAGCATTAATGAAACCCTACCAAAACCGTCTCCTACCCCATTTACTTCATTCATCTTCATCTTCACTCGTCTTCAACCTCCGATTCGTCTCCCTCGTCGCCCATAAACCCAAACCAAAATCTTCAATCTCCATCCTCATCAATTATCATCATCTTCAACCTTCTTCAACCTTCGTCTGAAGAATCCTTCGTCATCCCTTCGTTCGTCTCTCATCTGAACATACAAAGGTATGTAATTTTTTTTGTTTAAATTCAGTTTTTTTTTTATGCTAAACGTGGGCAATAGACGGTGTATTATTCAAGCAGTGGCAAATTTCAGAGAATCGGATGTTTTATGGTTTAAGTTTGATTTTTTAATGGTGATGAAATTTGAATGTTGTAGAGTTTTGTGTTGTGATGGATATGAAATTGAAATGTTGGTTAGTATAAATATGAAATTGTGATTAGTATAGATATGAAATTTGGAAATGTTGAAACGAAAAGTTGTTTTTATTAATTTCGGTTGTGTGAATTGATTTTGTAGATGAGAAATTGTGATGGTTGATTATACATGAAATTGTAAAAATATATTTATAAAAAAGATGTTAATAAGTTAATAAGTTTAGAGTTTACAAATATAATTTTAGAGTGTATTATATACTTAAGTTAATAAATTTGGATTCACAACATATTTTTGATAGTATAATTTTTTATTCAAAAAATAGAAGGAGAAGATATTTGAATTAGCAAAAAATATAGGAGCGTGGAATTTAATTAGCATACAATAACCAGAGAAGAGATTGTATGTGATTGTAAGAGAATAGAATTCAATCAGAACTGAAGCGATTGTAGGAGAATAGATTTTGATTCACATATATGAATTTAGATTCAGAACCCTTGTTTTCTGTAAGTTTGTAAAAAATACTTTCTTTCTGTTAGGGAGTTATAAATGGAAATGCAACTAAATCCTGGTCCGCTCAACAACGAGGTGCTCCACAGACAACATCTCCACAGGTCAACTGATGTATGGACTCGCGAGGAATATGTAAGTATATACTATTTTCACCAAGTGTTAAAACTAAATTGAATGGAACATATAGATCGGATCCCTAATGTTTGTAAGAGTTATATTTGCAGACGAATGGTGTTATCCAACATAGGATGCACTTGCGAAAGTTCGGGAGAGATCTTGCTGCCGACCCTCGAGTCCTACATTATATACAGTTGGCAGGATTTCAATGTGTATACAAGCTTGGGTCCACGTTCGAGATAGACAATGAATTAACGACAACGTTAATAGAGAGATGGAGACCTGAGACACATACCTTTCACTTGAACGTTGGGGAGGCGACAATCACGCTCCAAGATGTGTCAGTTCTATTAGGTCTGCGTGTTGATGGTCTTCCAGTTACTGGATCTGCATGGTACGATTGGCCAGACATTGCAGAAACATTGCTTGGGCAAAGACCCCCGGCGAATCAGATTAGGGGATCTTTGGTGAAGGTGGCCTGGCTACGACAGCTGCTCCAGGTGGCCTTACCAGAAGATGCTGAGCAACATGCCATTCAGTGCCAAGCTAGGGCATACATTTTGTTGCTTATGGCTGGGGTTCTGTTTGCTGATAATAGCGGCGGCCAGGTGCAATTACTTTACCTTCCATTGCTAGCAGACTTGGAGGCTGCTGGCCAGTATAGTTGGGGAAGTGCAACCCTTGCTTTCCTCTATCGCCAGCTTTGCAGAGCTACATCGCGAGAGAAGTCTGAGATTGTCGGTCCCGTCATATTGTTGCAGGTACGATACATGTTACATTTGTCGTCTCATATATTCGATAAATGTGTTAACTCGTTAATTGTACGAACTTACTAGTTGTGGGCATGGGAGAGGATCTCCATTGGAAGGCCCAGATGCTTGAACTTGGTCGACATTGACGGTGATGACCAAAATGCGATTCGAAGGGCTAGAAGGAAAGAGGCGCGAAAGAAGACAGGTTATGGGGCACAACCTCCTGCATTTACTGGACGCTTTCGAGATGGGGAGGACTCGCTAGCGATGAGATGGTTGAATGTCAAACAAACGTACGGAACTACACCCAGGACACTTCTCTACTACCGAGATGCATTCGATCGTCAAACTCCAGGACACTTCTCTACTTCCCATACAAATGGGTGCCATCGATAGATATCAAAGGACGACAATATGCGAACCCAGCAATAGACGGTGCGAAAGCCCAGAACACACGACCGAATATCTTCTCTTGTGGGTTTGGAGAATCCAGATGACACCATTCAACCACTGTTCCCGGGTTTGTAGCTTGGAGTGCAGCCATGAACCTAGGCAACTCCGTGTACGACTCCTCCCAATCACCAAAAAGCTCTGCTATAGCTTTCTGTTTTGCCCTCCAGGCTCTCATGTAGGACACACAAATCCCATACCTTTTCTGTAGATGCTCGAGTATGGTGCTTGGCTTCGTTTCTGGATCTTTGCGGAGGAACCCGAGAATCTCACCCCTAATGAAATTTGAGGTCACATTGCGATTATGTAGCTGTAAGATGTCAGATGCACAGTTAGGCGCATGAGGCCCACTGTAACTGACAACTGTCCACATTTCAACAGTTCTGTCTAAACGCCGAGCAGACAATCTCCACGGGCACCCACAACTGTCCTTCCTATCACAGACGACTGTGTACCAATCTGGACTCGCCTTTTTTGTACGATATGGCTTTCTCATTTTAACAGAATACTCCGTCAACTCACATTTCAACTCGCCGAGTGAGTTGAATAGCTGCCCGCGAAAGAACTGTCTTCCATCATCTTCTTGTGCGTGAGAATTTAATTCTTGCCAATAATTTGTTATCATTGGATCAGATTCCACAATATTCCAATTGGGATTAATGGCCTCATCCTCAATCGTCGTCATCGCCGCCTCCCTTGTTGCTTCATCATCCTCCTCAGACTCGTCCAAGTCGTCTTCATGATCAACCCCAAGAGCATCAACATATATCTCATTTAGCTCAGATATGTTGTTCACTCCATCCATCCTACGTTATCAATGATAAAAGTTAGTTTATTACTTTCGATAGTAACTACCAAATTTCATAAACTCATTCATATTTCAATGAAATTACGTAATCCAAACTTCTATATGTAATCCAAACTTGTATACGTCATCAACAATAAACTAACTACGAGAAATTATATAATCAATCTTGTACATGCCATCAACTCATCCATGCTAAAATCTATATTTCCATAAATTCATTCATGCTAAAAACTACTTAATCTATCCAAACTTGTATATACTATCAACAATATCAAAAAAAATTATATAATCAATCCTCAAATTTCTCAATGACGCTAGCAAATACATCTATCTTCGAAATAAATGCAAGAAATTATAATAAAAACAATTACTTACCTTAACTAAATGTGAGATAACGCCGATATTGGAGTGGGTTTTGAGAGCGTTTTCAACTTGAAACCAGCAAAGGAAGAAGATGAACAAGGGGCAACGAAGCTTCAATAATTTGATCAACCTAAAAACGCACATTCAAACCGCGTTTTTACTTAGGGTTACAGAGATTCCCCCTAACATTAGGGGAGAATCAGTTTGTGGAATAATATTACACATAAAACGCGGTTTGAAACCGCGTTTTAGTGGTGAAATCAAATCAACCAGAGGAATCTCTGGTTTTTTTTCTGAAATCACACAGAGAAACGCGGTTTGAAACCGCGTTTCTCTGTGCCACATCAGCGCTTGCCTCTGGTCATCATGCCAGGTGGACATTTGACCAAGAAACGCGGTTTGAAACCGCGTTTCTTTGGCAATTTTCAAAGCCCCTCCCGCGCGCCAATCTATTTTCAGATTTTACCCATAAAATGCGGTTTCAAATCGCGTTTTTCTGACGGACCTGCAAAAAATAAATATTTTTGTAAAATGTTTAAAACAGTGAATATTTTCGTAATTATTTATTTATTTGTGAATATTTCGAAAAAAAATTCGGCATTAGGCCCCGTTTTACCTTTGTAGTTCCTGTAGCTAAATGAAGGCGGGGGGAGGGCAGGGCAAGGCTAAGGGGGAGGGGACCGGAGGCGGAATGGTCGAGGGCCACGGAGGCGGGGAAGGCTGCCAGAGGGAGGACGCCAGACCTAGCAGAGGGAGGGTCGAGGTCCGATGGTGTGCAGGCGGAGGTCGACAGCCGGTGGTGTATGTGCAGGCGGAGGTCGACGGCCGGAGGTAGCAAAGAGAGAAAGGACGCCGGACCGGAGGTGTGCACTCCCCGTGGTCGGAGGCCGGAGGGAGTAGAGCGTGGGTCGACTGCCGGAGGTGGACGGGCGGTGGTGTGCGGGCATAGGCCCCTTCTTCTTCATTTAGATCTGCACAGTGTATATAAAACGTGTTATTATACAGCATTTTACAAATTCTTTTTTGTTTTTTTTAATAATATAAACGGGGTTCAAAACGAGTTTTACCAATAATTAAAATTAAAATGCGGTCTAAAACCGCGTTTTTATACCAAAATATAATTTTCCTTCCACACCAAATTCAAATTAAAGATTTGTATAAGAAACGCGGTTTAAACTCGCGTTTTTCTGATAAAACTGACAATAATGAATATTTTTGTAAATACTTTGAACTTATGAATATTTGAATAAATAAATATTTTTTATGAATATTTTGAAAAAAATTCCCAGTTGACGCCCTCTAACATGCAAGAAAAAATAGGAAATTTTTTTTTTATGGTTTTTAAATGTTTTTTACTAATTTTACGGATCAAACTAAAAGAGTGTAAAAGGATTATATAAAAAAAATGTGTAAAAGGGGTAATGAATCATAAAGTCGGCCTAGTTTAGTTAGGAAGGATGAATGTTTAATTAGGAAGGAAGATGGACTATTTATAATTTGTAGTTCTCTCTGTTTTTTTTTTTACTAAAAATATCTAATTAAATAATAAATTTAAGATTTTCTCTAATATATTTAAACAAAAACATTTTTTTGTATACGTACATATAAAAAATTCTCATTTCTTGATAATTTTTTTAAAAGAATTCTACTAAAAATGACTATTTAAATAACTAATTTAATGTTTTTTTCTAATATATTTAATAAAAAAAATTCATACATACACGTGATAAAAAAATATCAAAAAATTTTTTAGCCTCCCTAAATTTTTTTATGGATTCACCATTGAGTATGTATATATCACATCGGTCATGCATAGTTTAAGTTTTTGTAATAGAAGGTGAATTGTGACTTTATAATCTAAAAAGAATCGACGAGACTCCTATTTTCACATGGTCTGACCGAGGTTTCACGGAATCTAACAAGTGCATGTCTTAAATTGGACCAAACACATTAGATAATCTAAAATTTGGATCACTTGTTGATTAAGTGTTGACACGGATCCAAATCACAAAATACTTTATTTTTGTTCCAATTTTATCAGATGTCTCCAAAGAAACAAATGAAAATGAAATAGACCTTTCATTCCAATTTTATCATATGAGTGGTTTACAACAAGTGCATTGGAATACATTACAAAGGCAAATGAAAATGAAACAGACCTTTTTAATGGATATGAAAAATGGATTGTCCACCGAAACTGAAAAACTTTGTTTGGAGAATGGTAATGGATGGCTTATCGAAAAAGGCCAGACTTAGAAATAAGGGTAGACACACACCCATGGAGTGTATCCTATGTAATTCCAGGGAGGGGGATGCTTTGCATGTACTTATGGAATGCCCACTATTTTTAAGAATCATTGGGCTATTGGACAAAGATATAGAGAAACTAATTGGAAATATTGACAAGAGTAATAAAAACATACATACCGTAACCACATAAATACTAAAACAACAAAAACTAGAACATATAGTTATTTTAACATTCACTTGGTGGAGTGTTTAGACAAAGCAAAACAAGATTATCTTCGAGAACCAAAGTCTAACAAGAATAGATGAACTAATAGTAGTGTTCAGACAACACCTAACAAATTGGAAAAAAGCCCAGAAGGAAATCCTTAATCCTAGACGATGACGACGCAACAACTACACAACATAAACCCCCTACTACCTCTCAACAAAGACATTCCATCTATTGACGGAAACCCGCTGATGGGTTTGTGAAACTAAATTTTGATGGCACCAAAACCTCCTTGGGTTGTGCGTTGGCTAGCTTCGTGATCCGTGACCAAGAGGGGAGGCTAATTGTCGGAGACGCCATCAGATGCGGTGAAGTATTGACGTTGCAAGCGAAGATGCTTGGTCTACGGTTTGGCCTGGTGAAGGCTCGGGAGATGGGTGCTAGAAGACTTGAAGTGGAGGGCGATTGTTTAGCAGTCATTAATGCTATCAAAGATGCTTATCTATGTCCTTGGGCGATTGAGATTCTGCTATCGGACACTCTCCTCCTTCTTCGTTCTTTCAACTCCACTTCTTTCTCCCACATTTTCAAGAAGGGCAACAAAGTTGCAGATCGGATGACGCATCTGGGTCTAGACTCCGACACTTTGATATGGAGTTCTGATCTAGAGCTTTTTGGCTCTCATCTGTTAGGACGCTCTTGGAGGGTCGTTCAACCGTGGCTGACACCACTCAAACTCTCGCCATGTCATAAAAAAATACTTTATTTTCCTTTTATTTTATTATGTAATTTTATTTTATTTTAATTTAATTTTTATTTTTAAATAGGAGTTTGTAAGGAGGAAAAGAGGGGATAGAGGACGTGAATTCGTTTAACCTAATAGAAGAAATTATCACATAGATGATTATTTTTTTTAAAAAAAATTATAGTGTTCACCCAATTTTTTACGGTTTTTTTAATTTTTCCTAACTAAGGAAGTCTAACCTTATCTTAATTCTATCTATATACCTTTAAAAATTGTGTCCTAAGGTCTCTTAATGACTCTCCCCCATAACTCTCATATCTCAATCTTAATAATTCTATGCCTTTTTTTCCCTTTTACTTGATTTTATAATTTGATAATTGCCCATTTAGTTATATATGAAATTTCAAAATATCTATATAATTTTTCTTTTTTTTTGAACTAAATATTAATCATTTGATTAATTTGAAAATCAAAAAATACTTTTTTTTTTCCGTTTTTTTTATCAATGTCATCAATAGTTTGAGTATAATCATTTTCTTTATTTTTTTGTTAGGAAAATAATCACTTGATTTTGATATCTATATCTATATACCTATAAAAATTGTGTCCTAGGCCTCTTAATGACTCTCATTAAAGACATTCTCATTTCTTAATCATTTTCCTTTCCTTTAATTTGATTGATATTATAATTTTTTTTGTTTTGATAAGATGATGTTATAATTTTATAATTGTTATCACTTAGTCATTTATTAATGTATTCATAAATGTTTTATTATTCTAACTAACTTATGAAGATTTAATTATATTTTCCTAAATTTCTATGCATAATAATGGCCTCATTCACATCATTTTAAACCCCAATATATTTATGAAATTCATATAATCCGAATAACATATTTTCATATAAAAATCAATTAATCCTTAATCTTTTATATCTATACGTATCAAAGAATCTTTACAATCCCAATTTATGGATTTTTTTGTTGAAAATGAATAATAAAAGCCTATTTTATTGATATATTTTGTTAGTTTTAGAATCCTTCCTGGAGTATAACTTAATTAATAAATTAATTTTAATTTTCACCTAACAATTTCTAAAATGTCATTATATAAAAAAATAAAACATATATATAATATAATATAATTCAACTCCTTTTAAAAAAACTACAAAGGCAAGTTGTTAAGAAAAAATTTACTGTATACAATTCCTTTTTTAAAAAATGTTAGTTAAATAAGGGCATTTCGGTTATAGATTAAAAAATATCACTAGAAAATTGAAATTTTAGTTGTAAAATAAAAGTTGGTGCTTCAATTGATTGAATACCTTATATTATATAAGGTGTTTTTTATTTTAAAAAAGTTAAAAGGGGTTTTTATTAAAAAAAAATTATTTTATAAGGTATCTTCTTGAAGAAAAAACTCACAAAAATATAAAGATTTAATAAATAACTTAAACCAAATTATCAAGCATATAAAATCAAGATTTACTATTTGTACACATATACTTTTTGGATTAGTAAATAAGATGATATAAAATACATTCTTAAATAAACTTATAAAATAGCAAAACTTATATATACGTCCCGTGCATAGCACGGGTATGCCTTGGCTAGTATCCTTAGAAAATATGTCAGATAAGAAGATAATGAAAATTGAATTGAGTTAGTTCAAACAAGGAGAGATAAAGATTTTGTTGAATTCTTGCGAACTGCTTGAGTCTAGTTTTAGGGAGACGTGTAAAAGAAAAAAAAAGCATAGAATAAAATAAAATTTAATATTATATTATATAGAGTGAGAATAAAATAGTATGAAGATTACGTGTGGTTTCTTTCCTTATTTTTGGCCAAACATATAAACGCACCTTACAACAATACATTTTGTTTGTAATATGTCCTTCCTTGTTAGCCATATACTGTAGTTGGTTTTGGTCGTAGTTTTGGGGTTTTTGTTTTGAGCTCGCAACAACAAAACCATGGGTCTTTTTTATGTTTTTCACATGGAATGAGAATGTGATAAAGTGCTATCTGGATTCTGACAAAGAAATCGAGATAGCGTTGTCGGATGAATGCACAAGAAGAACTTCATGAGACTAGTTATAGACTCATTAAATTACAGACTCAATCTAAGTTTTTGTTATGAAACCATAACTGTGGATGGTTCACCTTCCTATCCATTCATTTATCTAATCTCCCACATAATGAAAATACACTTACTTCAATTTTTATGCCCAAAAAATGATCTCTTTCGGTCAATTTGTATGTTGTTCTAAATCGTTCCCCTTTACATAAATTTTTTTTTCATATAAATGGACAATGACTAACCTTATGCAAAATAGTCGAAGTGTAGCGTAAGTACAACACCCATGGACAAAGATTTTCGTCCAAGTTAAATGCCTTATATCTTCCAAAAATTCGGCCAACTATCCAATTAATAATTATAAAACATATTTGCTGGTGATGATCGAAGTTATGTATCTGTTTGGAACTGGATATATATAGGAATTAAGTAAGTTACTTTAGAGCAACTCAACTCGCTTAAATCCGTGTTAATTAGGAGGCTACAGCTGTCGAGCAAGTCACTGCTTCCGATCCGACTATAACCGGCCGCGCTTATCTTTCACATATTGCCACGGTTAAGAATTAAAAGGTTGTTTTAGGTCACGAGATGTTTACATTATAATACATTACAGCTTTCGTTTTAGGTAAGCACTTAATTAATGAAAGGGGGAACTAGTGACCTATTGGGCACTTATCATCTTTTCAAGCTTAGTTAGTAAGGCTTAATAACTCTAAAATCATTTATAATATCTTCTTCAAAATTTCTTACAAATTGAGAAATAAAAAACATATTTTTTTTAAAATGATTTTTGTTTCAATTTTAACGACTTTTCAATTTCGAAGATTTGAAAAAATATTTGCATTTTTATAGAACGATGAGATATGGGAAAACCTAGAAGCCATTTGAAATGCTATAATATCCTAGGTTTTATTAAGTAATAAAATTGCTTTTATCAGATAAGAGCATGTTTAACGGTGGAGTATTAGGGATATCAAGAGAGTTGGAGAGGTGGTAGTATCAATGAAGATTACCTACATGGCTACATCACTCCCTACTTCACAAAATAATTTTAACATTTATTTAATTTTAAAAAAAATTATAAAAATTATATTCACATTTAAAAAATCTATTTTTATATGTTTATAAACTTGTATTTTGAAAATTCATGTTTTAAATTTTTTTATAATTATATTTTGTCAAATAATGCCTTTTTAATTTTAAAATTTTTTAATACATGAATTTTCAAAATAAAAATTTATAAACATATTAAAATAGATGTTTAGAATATGAATGTAATTTTTTTATATTTTTTCAAAAAATAAATTAATGTTAAAATTATTTAGTGATGTAGGGAGTGGAGTAGGAAGTGAAGTAGAAGATTTTCACTGTGGTAGTATCGAGGACATCTGATACTAGTAGCCCATAAATAGAACAGTAATAGTTTTTTCAGTTTTAAAAATAACATTTGGGTATTTTAAATTTTCAGAAAAATATATTATTACGTTGAATTAATTTTTATTTACATATATAAACTAATTTTAAATATATATAAATATTTTTAGGAAATAATAAACTTTGTATATATGAAATGTTAGAGAATTATTGATAAAATAGTTAAGTTAGATATAAGATGTAAAAAAAAAGAAAAGAAAAAAAATGGGTGAAGTTAAGTGGCCAAAAATGTGGGCAGGGGGCGATTTAATGATACAAGTGGGATGGTGGGCTGAAGAAGAAAGCCGGCCTATGTAGTATGTACAGTGAAAACAGAATCGGGGCAAAACCAACTTGTTGCAGCCTTTCAGTAATTCATTTATGTATCCAACCAACCACTGATTCCCTGCAATGCAATGCAAGTGGACAACAGAGCCCACAAAACCCATTTTCCGCCCCTCTTTTATTATTTTATTATTATTTCCAAGGTGCATTAGTTTTGGCTGATAAATGTAATTTTTTAAAGGCCCTTTTGCATAACTAGACAAAAAAAGGGCTCTTTTGCTAAACTAGACATGTCCTCTTTTTATTGGCTAGGGGTAGAAAGTGGTATATTTTTGCAAATGCAAAAATACCACCGGGAGAGGAAGTAGCAGGTGAAGGTGAGCTGAGCATTATAGCTCCATCTTTTGGCCGAGAGAAATCAGGAGGGGGAGGTATTGGACATGTCAGAGGAATTGGGGTGTGACTCCAATAAAGTAGGGAAATAAGGGGGGACATTTATGAGGGGAAATTTAAATGATTGGAATTAAGGGTGTCAATCAACCCTTATAAAATCTTGATTGATAGGTGTCATTCCTTATTAAATGCTCTGCAAAAAAGAGAGCCAACATAGGAGACGAGTGGAAAGGTGAGGGCAAAGCATCACCTTCATTTCTGGGAACTGGACACGTTTGGCTTACCAATAGAAGACATTCGTCTTACCAATAGGCCAAACATGTTCTACCATACATGGAAATTTTGGAGATAATATGGAGGGGATTGTCCGTAGCGGTTTTGGCGGGATGTCCGTGTAATTTTGGCGCCAAAACAAGGTTCTTCATTGGGGGAAGAGGGAGAGCATCTGTCTGACCAATATGGTACATTTATCTTACCAATAGCATATAGTTATCTTACCAATAGGCTTAACATGTCCTACCATACCTGAAAATGTTGGAGAAATTTGGAGTGGATTGACCGTAGCTGTTTTGGCGGGTTGTCAGTGTAATTTTGGCGCCAAAACGGGGTTCTTCATTGGGGGGAAGGGGGGAGCATTTAAGAGGGGAAAATGCAATCATTGCATTGATGGGTGTTCCCCAAGCACATATATAAGGTTGAGAGGAGGATCTCAAACACCCCAACATGCCCTGCAAAAAGTGAGGCAGAGCAGGAGAGAGGCGGAAAGGACGGGGAAAAAGGCACACGTGCATCCGAGGAAACGATACAGTTGTTATCCTACCAATAGTACAGTTCTGGCCTGCCAATAGTGTTCAACTGTCTTTCCATTTCAGGAAAAGTGCAACAAGCTTGTTGGTGGCAGTGGCAGCGATGGGTAAGTCATCTTGTACCTTTCCTTTGTAGTTGTTCCTCTTTCCTATATCAGAACTACCCCCAGGCTGATCCTCTATTCCCGTGGCGTACCCCAGGTGATAGGGTATGTATCAATGTCGTGTGCGGCGATTGGTGGGCTCCCGGGAGTGGGAGCTTGGTGTTCAAGGGAGAGGCACGTACTGCAGCTATGGTGGTGGCACAAAATATTGGCTACGACCAACTGAAGGAGAAGATTGTTTCCAAATTCGACGTGGACATGGTATTGTACGACATTGAGCTCACCTACCTCCCTCCTTCGATGGGGCGGGCCACTCCGATTCGGGTCCGGGACGACGATGACCTAGAAGCCTACAAGTTCTACAACACTGAATCCGGTGCACGAGCCTGACCAATCGCACTGCACGCCACCTTACGGATGAAAACGATAACCCCTTCCACACCCTCCAAAGAACATGAGTCGGAGAACTCCGACTCATGGGCTGAGGACCTGTCGTCTCCTACCCCAGGGGAAATACTCCTAACCGGGCCTCCCACCATGCAGGAAGACTTCGATGATGGTCTTGATGGAGGTGGAGGGGCGGATGAGAAGGTTCGAGGCTCCATCGAGGAGAAAGGGAAGTTGGACGACCTTAGCAGCGAAACTGGAGGGACCTGCCTGTGTGTTAAGTGTGTAGCGGGGGAGGGAGAGTGTTGTCCCACTGCAAAGGACAGCGTCAGTGGGATGCATGGGGAGCTTGCTGGGAGCGGTATACATTCTGGTATTGGTAGGATTGATCACAACATAATGGTCGGACAGTCGGACGGAGTTGGTAGGATGGATGACAACATAATGGTAGGACAAGGCGATGAAGTGGGACAGCTTCACAAAGTGGATGACCCAGAGAAGGGTGGCGACGTGAGCAGGTCTAATGCCATCCGACGCAGAAAGCAAGTGGTGATCGTTGATACCGACGACGATGTGGACGTCCTACCCCCCATGGAATGGAGGACATAATAGACGTAGGAAGCTCCGACGATGAAATGATCGGGGGTGGTTTCCCCGTGAAAGTGGAGGGTGGGAGGCCGAACGAGACATTTGAATCGTGGGATGAGGAGGCTGAGGCAGCGGTGAGAGAGATAGAGCGAGCATACCAAGGGCTATCCGTAAAGGGCTGTCCGCCTGACTGGTCAACCTTTCCGCTCGGAGTTGCACATGTAAGCACTTTGAAATTGACCAGATTCCATGTGCACATGCCCTCGCCGCGGCCAAGGTACGTCGGATCGACCCATACTCCCTCGTCCATCCTCTATACAGGGCTGACGCTTGGCGCGCGTGGTACGTCAATGTCGTCTACCCAGTGCCACCTCGTGACACATGGGCGGTGCCTCCAGAAATAGCTGCGAAGATTTGCTTGCCGCCGGTGGTGAAGCGTGCGCCAGGAAGGCCGAAGACGAAGCGCTATCCGTCGAAGGGCGAATACAGGGGGCCAAAGCGCCGTCGACATTAGTGTTGTTTGGTGGACGCTCAGGTCAGCTGACGGAGTTATTTTGGGCAATAATCGGTGGGCGCTACAATTTTTTGCCATGTGTATGATATTATGGATGGGCTAACTCCTAGTTACGCCAGTATTTTTTACCTTGTGTCTCATATTGTCGGGTTGTTAGGGGGCTAATTGTAATGGATACTTGTCATGGATGTCATGGTTTGGCGACAGTGGCATGAATTATCGGATCTATTAAGTATTTATCATGTCGTCCTACCACTATCTTGTTTGTATCTGCCAAATAGTATCTACATAGCCTACCAATATTGTTCTGTTATCTTACCAATACCTTGTCAACATAACTCAAATTGAAATCCGACCAATATTCTGTTACTATCTTCCCAATATTGTCTTGTTATCTGCCCAATAGTATCGTATAGTCTTACCAAATATAACATTCATGCACACTTCAACTTAGCACCAAAAAAATGCAACCGTGGGTGTAAGCAGAAACTAATTGCCGCGAAGCATAAATACCAGTTTAAACCATTACAATCACAACACATAAAAACCGTTAACAAAACACATTACAACCTACAACATAAGTTTTCAAACAAACATAAGTTTCCACACGTTCGAAGTTTTCAAAACAGCAGAAGTTTCCAAACAAACAACATCACAATCCAACAACATAGAAAACCAGGAGATAATATCTTCACAAACCAAAAGCCAAATACGACGGACAACGACAGGTTGGGACGAGTCCTACAGAGAGTGTCGTTGTATGGAGAGGCCCAAGTATTGGCGGTAGGGGCCAATATATTCGTCGTTGACGGTCTCGAATGTTTCAACGCCCTCTGCCACCAGCTGCAACGTCCTGATCACGTATGCTCCATAGTCACCACTGCACAAGAAAGGATTGTTACACACCATACATTCATTACAGCTTACCATTTCCATCATTTATTCATACCAATGTTTGGATTACATCCTACCATTGGTAGGCATCTATCTTACCAATATTAGTAGAAGTACATAAACCACGAGTTAAGAGACACTTACGAGGTTTCGTTCCTGGGGATCTTGACTGTGCGGGATATGGTGAGAGGGTTGGGGACCTTGACGGTGTGCCTGGCATGGAGCTCCACAGAAAATTGCATCACCACCGGGATCAGCTTCGCAACGGGCTCGAGGTGGTTTTGCAGCTCCTTGTCCTTGATATGGTACCAGTCACTGTCCAGCACTTCGATGTTCCACTTGACAAGGTCGATGACGAGGCCGATCCAGTGCTTGGCCTTGTAATTCCAAGGCGCTAAGATCTTGGCATTCGCCACCGACCAGGTTCTGCCATGGTTGTCAGGAAGTGTCCCCGCAAAGTACTTCAGCAGCACCTTCGACACATTGCGACCTGTAATGCGGCTCACATCCCCGCTCACTGCGTCCAACTGCTTCACCATTGCATCCTGCCAGTAGGGGTCGAGCACGACGACGCCCGACTTCTTGTCACCCTCTCGGGCCTCCAATGCCTTCCGTACCAGGACCAGGGACCGCTGGATGTGCTGCGTTATGGGGTACGTTACAAATTCCCATTAGCGTTGCTCCCATGACGTGAATAAGGAAACAAGTGGAAGAGGACGAAAGTTTGCGTACCTCGGTGGATGTCCATAAGCCGGGTGAGATGAGGTTGTTGAAGAAGTCCTTGTTCAATTGGGTCCCATCAGGGCCCTTCACCTGCGCCGGAAACTTCTCCAGCCACGCCAAGAACTCGTCTTTTTGTGCATCCGTGACCATCCCCTCCGCAGCCGCGTCGGTGGCTGGACACGTTGCCTTTGCACCCTTCTTGGCCCGCTTAGAGGGTTGAGTCACCAAGGAGTCCCCCAATTTCGTTGTGACCTTCCTATCGCGCTTGCCTCTCCTCGGCTCCAGCTTCGTCTCCTAACAATCAAATACACACCCGAGTTATTTTCAAACAGCTGTCATTAGCCTACCAAAAGGGTAAATATATCCTACCAACTAGGTAATTCTATCGTACGAAAACCAACTGATGTTAATATCCTACCAAAAAGCTACATCTTTCTTACCAAAAGGGGCAACCTATCCTACCAACAAGTAAGGTTTACCTTTTCCTCAGCAGCATCTGCATCAGTCTCATCCTTGGAACCCTCCCTTGCAGATTGTTTTACAGCGTCCTTGCCCTTCATGTCCCCACCCATGTCTCCCTGCTTACTCTGATCCTCAGCCTTGACCACCTTCTCTCCCTGGTCCTTGTCGTGATCATCCTCAGTGGAAGCCTTGTCCTGGTCACCCTCCTTTGCCTCCTCCTCAACCTTGTCCTTAACCTCGTCAACAGTGCCCATGCCCTGCCCCTGAAGATCAGAGTTCATCTCTTCGTTCTCCGCCGTGTTATCCTCAACGTTCTCTCCCTGCTTGGCCGGCCCCTTAAGACCAGCGTTCAGCTCTTCGTTCTCCGCCGTGTGCTCCTCAACGTTCTCTCCCTGCTTGGCCGGCCCCTTGTCATCAGCTCTTCCGTCTCTTCCGCCTTGTCCTCAACATTGTCACCGTCCTTGTGAACCAAATCCTCCTCAACCTTGTCAAAATCCTTCTCAACATCCTTCTCAACAACATCGTCATCCAAAGACACGTACACCTGCAAGGAGATTCAATCATTCAGTCGCATATTATGGGGAATCCAACACATCAACACTATCCTACCATTTGCACATATATGTCATACCAGTTGGCTTACTATGGTATACCAACACGTCAACACTATCCTACCAATTGCACATAAGATGGGCAAAGAAGCACATACCTTTCCCTTGCCGCCCCTCTCAGATAAAGCCTTCTTGCAATCTCTGGAAACTTCACTGATCCTCTCCTCAAGCACCTTGAACCTGCTCCCCATTTCGACCATCATGCCCCTGCAGAGAGCCTCAACCTTCGCCACAATCCGGGCCTCCAAACTGACGCTCGACGCGTCTGACCCTGACTGGGTCCAGCAGTGGCATCCTCTTGTCGTCACTTCTCTCTCTGGGCCCTCATGTGCTCGACCACAATCTGGTCAAAGAAGACGTCTTGAGAGTCTTTCTTGTACGAGGAATGCGGGTGGGCATCTTTCTCCTTGTGGGTTGGGTGCAAGATGGGCTCAGGCTTCGCGAGCAGAACGTGTTCATCTATGACGTCGTCGGCGGGGGCATCCAGGTTCAGGAAGGACTTGACGTTCTCGTATCGGATGTGGGAGTTTGGGGTTTCCCATCTCAGACACCTCGGGATGATGGTGTCGTCGATGTTGCGCCCGAAATGATTCCCAATCTTTGGGAATGTCTCGTACACCCACCGTTGCAAAGACAATATGGTAAGATATGAGAACACAGTTTGCATGACAAATTAAGGAAGTTGGTAAGATAGATTTTTCCATTTGGTAGGATATTCATAACCCATTGGTACGATATATATATCCATTTGGTAGGATATTGATACCCCATTGGTAGGATACAAATATCCATTTGGCATGCCGCACCAACACATTTTGACAATTGGCACAGGATTATAACATTTTGTAAAACTTCACTAACCTGGAAGGCCATGGGGAACCCGTACAGCGCGTAGGTCAGCCTGTCTTTCAAGTGACTCGTTGCAGCCACCATGTCCTTCAGCGTCCCATTGAGGCTTTCGTGTAGCCTCTCGTACACCAGCCTTCCCCAAGAGAACTCCAGAAAACGGTTTGTGTCCTCAAGCAGCAGCTTCACAACCCACCCCCTTATTTGTGTCTTCTTCTCCAACCCAAACAGGATGCCCTCCATTATGACTAGGAGGGCAAGCTTGTACTTTTTCATTAGGGACCCCGAGTCCGACTCTTTTTCGTGGGCTCAAGCTCTTTCCACATCCTTCAACTTCACCCTCTCCTTCTTAAAAAGCTGGTAAATGCACTCCTTGTGGTCCCCCTCCATGACATCACTGGGGGGTGGTGAGCAGTTGAGGCCCGTCATGAGCGCGAACTCATGAAGAGAGAATCGAATGTGATGCCCCTGGAGGGAGTACCACGTCTCATGTGTCTTCCGAGTCTTCAGTTGGTGGAGAAGGCAGTAGTGCACCAACTGTGCAGAGAATTTGTTTCTCGACCCCATCTTCACAACGCCCCCAAACTGGCTCTTGCTCAGGGCTTTGTAATCCTCCCGGTCAATGGTGAGGTCGATGCCTTCCAACAGCTCGAAACTTGCATGGGACAACGCTCTCCTTGAGAAGTGTTGTGTCTCTGGAACAGCCAGGACAGCCTGCAAAACATGTAAGAATCTTAGCTTTAGACATTTTTTCCCGACCTTTACAACCACAACCAAGTAACTATCTCAGTTTCCTTACCCCCTGGCTGCTTGGTCCTGCACAGGCTTTCTTGTTCCCTGACTTCGTCATTTTATATGATGTTTAAAGTGGGGGTACCTGCTACACAATCACGAAACATAAATTCAGACATTCAGGTCACCTAATCTGTCAGACATACCAACAGTCTAAATTTATTCTACCAACTTCATTTTCCTATCCTACCATTGCTGCTATACTCTTTTGTCATACCAATTTCGCATTTCAGACAAGTTTGGTTCATTTTACCTCTTTCACAACACATCATATAGGCAAGGAGATTAACCAAAACCAAATCACCATTTATTCATCATATTTTTAGGCATTTCATCAAACACTTGGTGGGCACTAACGATTTCAACACTAAACAACCAATCAACCAAAAATTCCTTCACCCCAATCGGCATACCAGATGTTCAAATTTCTCCAGCCAATTTCTTTACCCGGTCCTACGAAATCTGCTACCACAATTTCAGAAACAACCTTCGAGAATCTGTCCTACCACATGTGCACATATACCCTACCGATTACCCCCAATCTTGTGGATTCCCTACCCATCCGACCCCCTCCTTGCCCTTTTGTCCCCAATTTCTTACCCAACATCACCTAACCCTTACCCATCCGTTTCCCGACACCCACAAACCCTAAATGCACCCACCTCCCCAAAATCGAGTCACAATGGCACCCCTAACCCCGCCTACTTCATTCCTCTACTGCTAGGCAACTACAATGGCAACCCAATGTCTCAATTTCTTCACAAAACCGCATGTAACCGCACCCCCATTACCCCAAATTCGCAACTCAAACAAAAACTCCACAGTTGCTTACCTTCGTCTTCGTCTTCAACCTTTTCCTTCCTCCCTGGCGGTGACTGATGGCCCTTCTTCTTCAACCGGTTCTTCCTCCTCTCGCTCCTCCTTTCTAGTTTTTCGTCTCTCTCTGTCTGTCGCTTTCCACAAACAATTTGTAAACCGTCTCTCTCCCTCCCTCCTCGTTTTATTTTCAGAAATCCCGCACCCTCTACAGCCGGTTACAAACAGTCCCAAAATACCGGCAGTTATATTTGCTTGGGGGTAGAGAGGTTATTTTGGGCCATTTTTTTGGCTAGTGGTCTATTTGTGCAATTAGGCCCAAAAATTAGTCTAGTTACTACCCTTTCCTCTTTTTTAAATTCATTTTGAATTAGATTTGTTTAATCAAATTATCAATAAAATATATATTTTTTTAAAAGCCATTAATAATTTTTTTCTGAAATAACCATTTATAGGTTCGAAAAATATTTTAAAATATGTTGAATTGTTGCATTACTATTAATTTATATATATATATATTAATTGATTTATAATATTTCATAATCTTGTTATTGCCTAGTTTGAATAGTCTAGAATGTATAAAATTTGGCACCATCAACTAAAATTTTGGATTTTTTGTTTTTGATATTTTATAGTTTTAAATGAAATAAATATAATATTTTAGTTTAATTGACATTTGAAATGAACTTTTCAATAGTTACTCATTCAAGATTTTTGAAACTTTTGTTTTTTCTAATCACAAGTTTTCAACAACTGCACTAATAGCTAGTCAGGACAACATCATACTTGATGAAACCGCCCCAAGAAAATTGTACAAGGGACCCACTTTCGATGGGTCCCCGGGGGTTTAGACGCAAGTATATATTTTTATATTACACGGGCTTACCTGACACGCGAATCGATTTGTTCGCTATTCAACCTGGGCCGCGCTTTATTCGCGTTCATGAATTTTACCATAACCCCACATATTCTTATGGGAGTTCATCCATTTATTTTTATGATTTAAGGGTTCGTACCTGTCCGCGGAGATTCACCTGAGGTGTTGTGTTCGTCGCGGATGTTTAGGATGTTACGCCCTTTCTCCTCTCTTTACTTCTGAATTCTCCGCGGTTACTACGTAAATTCCGCGGTTAACTTCTAGTTCGTTCAAACTCTTCTCTCTTCTCTTTCTTCCTTTCGTGATTCCGAAAATCCGTCCCCTTTCTCTTCTGTTCACTCCCCTATTTATAGGGATTGGCCAGAGACCCCTATTTTGACACTTGTCATTTTTGAATGGACACGTGTGGTTATCGTGGGTGGTGGGCATGATGGACATGTGTCATTATCTTATGTCTGCGTCCTCCTTATACCCCAGTTCTCCTTGGATGTCGTTTTCGCCATATCCGCGTCCGAATCTTTACCGAATTATTTCCGCATGGTTTCATCACAGCTCCTCGGGTCGAGTTGAGTTCCATGAGAGCTTAAGACGATTCGATCTTTACCCGCGGAAATATGTTCCTTCCTTCCTTTCTTAGGGGATAATTTTGTATTTCCTGTCCTAAAAAGCATTAATGGGCCTGTTAAAAGATAGCTTTAGGCCCGCTAAGGGTTTTCTACGGCCCATATTGTTTTTGTGGGGAACTGCAGAGTCGGTAATTTTCTTATAAATTACCCCGTTCCGTTTTTACTTTTTCACTTCTCATCTTTTGTCTGCTTGTGGTGTTTGCTTAGTTCCTCATTTTTTAAAGTTTCCCGTTGGTCTCTTCGCTTCCCGGTTGAGTTTTCCGGCTGTTCTTCGTCTTCCGGTTGAGCTTTCCGGTTGTTCTTCATTTCCCGGTTGAGTTTTCCGGTTGTTCTTCGTTTTTCCAAGGTAAACTCAATCTTTATTCTAGGGTTCTTAATTTAATCTTGAAATATTCTTGAATGTTGTTGTCAATATTATTATTTTTGTTAAAGAACTTTAGTTTTTTCCTCTCTTAAATCCGTTTGGATCTTTCCCCTTTTTTTCGGTTCTGTTTCTTTGGGGTTTTTTGATCTTTTGGTCCGCGTACGGGTTCCTTTTCAGATCAGTTTTTAATTCCTTGAAGGATGGCTAACTTTGAGGGGAACCCGGACGCGCTGGATGAGTTTGAGAGGGAGGAAGGATGGAGAGAGGGTCTTCCCTCGAATCCAGGAGGGGGTCTTCCCGCGGTTGTTTTGGACTCTTCTTCTTCGTCTACTAGCAGGAGTTCATCCTCCGATTTAGAAAGTTCCTCCAACTCGTCTTCCTCCAGTATTTCTTCCCCAGACCGCGTGGGTCCCTTTGGCGATCCAATTAAGGTGAGGCGACGACGGAACCGCTCTGATCCTGATTATTATTCCTCTCCTTTTTTAACTTCTTCTTCTTCGAAGGGGGATGACATTCATCCAATGGATGTGGAGACACAAGCTCCAACCGGCGCAGGTGCTTCCCTCAGTCCACGTCCGTCAACCAGCGGTCGGGAATCTGAGTTGTCTTGGGTTCCTTATGCCGAGTCTCCCGTTGGTTTTGCCGAGAAGTGTGCAAGGGTTCGCTCTAAGGATGTCCTTAGCGACCTCGACTTTCCGTTCTATTCTCTTGACGACTTGGGTTCTTGTTCCTTTCGAGGAGAGTTCTCCCTTCGTGACCCTCAACCTTGTCCTCCTGTTATTTCCGAGAGGGTTCGTTCGTGTCGTTCTCCTAACCAAGAGGTGCGAGGATGTACAACTTTGCTTGATCTTTCAAGCGTTGAAGCTTTAGCCCGAATATTTCCATGGCCAGCAGGCGTGGAGTTGTGTCTTCCCTCAGAGGGCGGAGGGTGCTTAGATGCTTATGAGGACTGCTTGGTAGTGTACGCGGCGAGTTTATCGCACGGATTCCGCCTGCCTCTTCATCCTCTGTTCATAGCTTTCTTGTCTGAGTACAATTTGAGCCCCGCGCAAGTTGTACCAAATTGTTGGATGTTTTTTGCCAGCTTTGTGATGCGCTGCATGGATATTGGTGTGCCTCCGACGAAAGAGCTAATGCTTAGAATCTTTTCCTTGAAGAGAGGGCCTCAAGATCCTCGGTTCTATCAGTGCAACTCCAGCTGCAGTTATATTGAGAGACTCTCCAGCAAACCGAACTGGAAACATAAGTGGTTTCTTGTTCGCGACAAGGCTAGTGTTTGTCTTGAGTTTAAGACCATACCTGGGTGGTTTAGCGCGGTTAAAAAGCCATGGGTCGCATGCTTAGATAAGTTTAAGGATTCTTTCGTTCATGAGCCAAAGTCACCGTGGCGATCGATGGTTTCGGCTCTTCGTCTCGAGATGGAGGGGTTGAGTCTGCCTCATCCGCGATTAGGTGTCTGCTTTAGTCTTTACCATTTTTTATTTTTGTGATTATCTTAGCGTTTCACGTATACCATTTATATACTTTTATATTTCTTAGGAGATTTGTGAGTTCGCGAGCAGTATCTTACGCCTTTTCTTTTTGCTTCCTTTTCTTGGCAGACCTGATGGATTTGAGTTCTTTGGTTGATCGCCATTCCGTTCAAGAAAGCGGAAAAACGAGGAAGAAGAAATCCGCCAAGCGTGCTCCCCGCCCGCCTGTTGCCCCCCCTGGTGTAACAGTTGAGGATGCGGATAGAGCCAACGACCCTGTGGTGGAAACTGAGGTCGTGGTTTCAGATGTCCGCGAGAAACGTCCCAGTCTTTCGGATGCGGGCGCTTCTCGTCCCCAGAAAAAGAGGAAGACCGCGGGTTCATCTCGTGCCTCTGGAAGCGGGGAAGAGGAGGCGCTTTTCCTTCAGGGAGATGACGCCTTGCCTACGTTCCGCATCCCCGGCTTCGGGGTCGATGAGCTAGTTCGTCTTCGTGGCTTAGATAAATTTGCGCGGAACGAACGAGCATGGGTGCGTCGCTTGGAGTGGGATGAGTTTTCTCTTCAGTTTGAGCGTGTGGTCGAGTGGGTAAGTTTGTTGTTGGGATCTTTTCATTTTTGGTCAAGTTATCGCTCAATCCTTGTCTCCTTATTTTCACTTTTATCTTGGTTTCTTTTAGGTTAGGAGTTTCCAAATCGACTCGAAGAGGTGGCTGACTTTTTATGAAGCGGAGCTTTCTAAAAAGGCCACGGAGATGAAAGTGTTGAATCACAAGCTGAGGACATTAGGCAACTCCGTCGGCGACCCTTCTTCAGTGGAAAAATTCAAAAAGCGATCCGTGGAACTTCATGAGAAGTTGCAGGCTGCCGGCGAGAAAATCTCTGCTTTGAAGGAGCAAAATTCCTCTTTGTCCTCCAAACTTGACGCGGAGCTTTCAACTTCGGATGCTTTACGCCGTCAAGGAGAAGAGTTTCAACAGTCCGCGGCGCAAATGAAGAAGAAACTAGAGACAGCCGAAGCACGTCTCAGAGACCTTCAAGTGGAGCATTCCATCGTTGAAGAAGATCGTGCCCTAATGAAGCATGAGTTGGAGAAGCTTCAGTCCCAGGCTCCTCAGGAGGTTGCGTTTCGGTGGTTGGAATCCCCTGCAGGTCTTAAGTTTTTAACTTCCGAATGGTTTAAAACCGACGCGGGCATTTCTTTCCTCTCCTCAATAGCAAAACCATGTCTACGATCTCCAGAGGGGGTAGAGCTCTTAAAGGACAAGTGCTTCAGTTACTTCCGGAAAGGGATGTCCGCTGGTATCAACCAAAGCGTTGTCCATTCGCAGGCTAACCCAGGCGTCCCTTTGGAGAAATTTGAGGCGAGCTTGTCGGTCGCGGATTGGGGATTGACTCCGGAAGAGATGGCAGGGGAGGAAATCTCGGACGAGGAGGATTCCGATGGTGAAGAAGTTGACGTTGCCGCTGATCCTTGAGGCTTGGGGGTTTTAATTTTCTTTTTTTATCATACTCTACTGGCGCGGGCCATCTTTGTAATTAACTTTTGTGGTAATCGAACAATCCTGTATTCTTTTATGTTCAGACAACGGCTCTTACTAACCCATTCACGGGGTTGTAATTCTGTATATTATTACTCTTTCGTAGCGATCATCTCCTTTTCTTCTTTCTCTCGCTTTTTATTTGATTGGCTTGGCCACTTGTGTTGTGGTTGATGAAAAGTTTCTGCCACTTGTCTGCCATGCTTGAATACGCCCCCTTTTTTTTTTAAAAGAAAACTCTTGACCTAGGTCTTTAATTTATTATGTCTGTGGTTGTTCACCTGATAAGGACTCATGGCGCCCGGGACTTCTAACCCTTGGGCGTTTTTCAGAACTTTGGAATGTGTCGATCATCTTTCTTCACTTGTAGGATTTTCTCGATAGTATCGGTTTTAAATGTTTCTTTCTCCACCTCTTTCTTCAACTTCGATTCTCTGACTTGTGTTTCTTTTTGACAGCCTCTCCCTCCTCAGTTTGAGGAGGAGTTTAAATCTTCTCCTCCGCGGAAGATTTTCTTGGCTTATTATGCCATTAAAAATCTTCGAGTTGAAGTGGAAAGAGGATCTGATGGTCGCTTATACCTTCGTCATGGCTGGGATAGATTCGTTGCTCATCACGGATTTGTTGTTGGGTCATCGATGACTTTTTTCTATATGGGTCGTGCTCGTTTTAAAGTTTGTCCGCGGCGTGATCTGGAATGTGCTGAAATTGAGGGTCAAGCCCCAGCTGTTTCTTCTAGCGACTCATGCTGAACCGTCTATAAATTGAGAGAATCTATTCGCTGTATGAGTTTAATTTATGAATAAAGGAAATGTTTTGCTTCTGAAGTTCTGAAACGTAGGGACCTACTCTTTTTATTTTAAAACAGATAGCGTTGTATGATCTCTAGACCTTATTTAGCTAGAACGTCACTCCGTTCTTTTACACACATACATTTTTTAAGAGTAGTGGGATTACAATGCTGGTCGCCCTTGTAGTGGTTCTTCATCCGCGTTCCTCTATTCCGTTGTAATCACAGTCTGGATTTGCGACATAGACCTCGAAGATTGAATCTCCCTGGTAAACAAAAATCAGAGCAACTCCAACGCTTATCCTGTTGGCTTCTAAGAATCCGGGCCATCCGTCTGTGAACCAATAAATTCCATCCGCGTCTACTTCGACTTTGACTTCATGCTCGCGATTGGATCGAGTCCACAGATGCACCAGGCAATGTGCATCCTCTTCTAGGAGGACGTACATCAGTGGGAGGCATAGAGATTGAAGTTGTTCTTCTGTAACGATAACTCTGTAAAAGGCTTTTGGTGGATTTTCGAATTCCATTTCTTTACTTTGTGCATGGTAATTCCTACAGGATTTTACGGGGTTCTTATATTTGTTCAAACATGCCGCGTGTTTCAGCTTGTTATCCTGGGGTTTCTCCACGTGGTGTTTCTTAGGCCGCGTGTTTGATTCAGACCTGAATTTTGCCTGATTTTTTTTTAAAATTTTTGTCTGTTGTTCCTGAAGGTCAAGTCATTTCGCTGAGCTTGCTTCTGCAGTTCTCGTGACTATACTGCCATCTTGGTTGTCGAGCTTATATATATTTTTTATTTTCAGAGGAATCTTATGCCAGCATGACTACACTGAAGGTCAAGTCATTTCGCTGAGCTTGCTTCTGCAGTTCTCGTGACTATACTGCCATCTTGGTTGTCGAGCTTATATATTTTTTATTTTCAGAGGAACCTTATGCCAGATGGTAGTCATGCACGCTGCTCTTCAGGCTTTTATAGGGGGTGTCTTTACTTTTCCCTTTTTCATTACTTCATAATTGCTTTCTTTGTACCTTAATCGTGCTTATGGCTGCTTCTAGGGCGGGTAGATGGGCTTTCTTTCAATCGATTGACCGCGTCGATCAAACATTCCGCTTGGTAAGTCCGCTTTGGGAATACAAGTCTTGATAGCATCTATTCTTTGCATCTGACCCTTTGTTCTTTTTTTTGTTTTCAGCTCTTGCCTATGCGTTTTGAGGGTGAGTTCGCGGGTGTTATCCCCGAGCAAGTTTTCCTTTCATCTCACCTCTTATGTGATTTTCCAGTTCGCGTTCATAAGGGTGATTATGGGATGTATTGGCTTCGTCAAGGATGGGGAGATTTTATCGAATCTCATGGGCTCGCGGTCGGATCCTCTATGGTTTTTATCCACAAAGGGAATGCTCATTTTGAAATCCAAATCATGGATTTGGAGGACGGGGATGAGATCGTTGGCTATTCCCCTTTCGAGAACGCTAGTGTTTTGACTAATGGCTCTTATCCGTGACTGGTTATTCTCGTATTTTTTGTAAGCAGAAGAGGCTGTTTCTGTTGATATGTATTTCTCTTTCTTCGTATGTAACGAATAAAAGTGGTTTTCATCATTCCCTCTATTTTGATGTTTTAAAACGGTGTTCAAGATTCTTCTCGGTTTTCGTGTGATTCAGACTTGTCTTTTCAAATTGTGTCTTCAGTAAGTCTTTGTCTGTGATGGTTGTGCTCTTCTTTTGAGGATCCTGAAAGAATCTTTCGAGAATATATTCCGTCTCCTTCCCTTTGTGGGGCTTTATATAAGCGAGGCACAATTGTGTTCTCTTCTCCAGCATTTCCTGATTTTCAACATCAAGTGCGAAAGCCTTGGATTTTGAAGATCAGCTGCTAGAACGAGTGAGTTGCTTTCTTTTTCTTTTTTGAGAAGGTTTACTCTTTTCTTCATATCTTATTTGTTTTGCTCTCTCCCAGTCGCTCCCTACTCTTTTTGAGGATGAGACAGGTGTTACAGATCCAACTCAAGTCTTTTTATCCCTGGGCTCAGCTGTGGATTCCCCAATTCAAATAGTCAAAAGAGACTGTGGGATATTTTGGCTTGTTGGTGGTTGGAGTGATTTTGTTGCATCTCAAGGGCTAGGAATGGGGACAGTCATGGTTTTTCGCCATCGTGGCGGTGTTTACTTCGACGTACGTGTGCTTGACGAGGGATCCATTTGTGTGGAGAACGGTTGGGTCATGTCGCCTCCGAGGCCGGTCATCCTCCCGGATGCGTGAAATCTTTTATGTAGTTGTTGCAACGCTTATCTGTGTCCTCTTTATTTATTTATGTGTGTTATGAGACCGATGGATTGACTGTTTTTCTTGTGACGCTTGTTCGTAATTGTACTCCTCGGAGTTTTCAGTTTTATGATCATAGCCTTGAACTCTGTTACCAATTATTTTGATTTTTGAGGAGTCGCGCATCCAGGTCAGACAAGCGACACGGAGAAATCTCCGATGCTTGTTGTCTTCACGCTCATTGGTTCGACCTTGAGAGATCAAGAGCCTCAATCAAGGGAGCGACGCGGAGTGAGCTCCAGCGTCAGCGATCTCTACGTTCGTTGGCTCGACCTTGAGAGATCAAGAGTCTCAATCGAGGGAGCGACGCGGAGTGAGCTCCAGCGTCAGCGATCTCTACGCTCGTTGGCTCGACCTTGAGAGATCAAAAGTCTCAATCAAGGGAGCGACGCGGAGTGAGCTCCAGCGTCAGCGATCTTCTCGTTCGTTGGCTCGACCTTGAGAGATCAAGAGTCTCAATCAAGGGAGCGACGCGGAGTGAGCTCCAGCGTCAGCGATCTCTACGATCGTTGGCTCGACCTTGAGAGATCAAGAGTCTCAATCAAGGGAGAGACGCGGAATGAGCTCCAGCGTCATCGATCTTCACGTTCATTGGCTCGACCTTGAGAGATCAAGAGTCTCAATCAAAGGAGCGACACGGAGTGAGCTCCAGCGTCATCGATCTTCACGTTCGTTGGCTCGACCTTGAGAGATCAAGAGTCTCAATCAAGGGAGAGACGCGGAGTGAGCTCCAGCGTCATCGATCTTCACGTTCGTTGGCTCGACCTTGAGAGATCAAGAGTCTCAATCAAAGGAGCGACGCGGAGTGAGCTCCAGCGTCTTTTTAAAGTTTTTGGTCACCCTAGTAATTCATAGAAAACGCCCACTAACCGCTCATTCAACTTCCTGCGGGGGCGATTATTAAATCAAAAGATTATGTTTCAAGATTTACACAAAGTACTTTTTTAGACAGTTGGCGTTCCAGGTCTTGTTCAGGATTTCTCCTTTTTCATTCTTTAACTTGTAAGCGCCATTTTGAACGATGTCGGCTACTACGTATGGACCTTCCCAGTTAGCATCCAGTTTTCCTCCAGTCTGTACTAGTCGTAGGACTAGATCTCCCCTTTGGAATTGTCGCGGTCGAACTCTCTGGTTGTGGTACCTTGCAGCCCGTCTTTTGTACTCTTCTGCTTTCAAGGCTGCCATCATTCTTCGTTCTTCCCTCAGATGCATCTCTACTTCAAGCGCTTCTTCGTTGGTCTGCGGTTTGAATCCGGAAACACGAACCGACGGGATCATCCGCTCAATAGGTATGACCGCATCTACACCGTAAACTAGAGAAAAGGGTGTCTCTCCCGTCGGTGTCTTCGCGGATGTTCTGTAAGACCATAGCACTAAAGGAAGGAGTTCCGCCCATCTCCCTTTGGCCGTGGTTCCAAATTTCTTCCGTATGCCTTCCAAAATTTGCCGATTGGTGACTTCCGCTTGCCCGTTCGTCTGAGGGTGTGCTACAGATGAGAATTTGAGATTAATATGGAGGTCTTTACAAAAACTGCGGATGGTTTCGCAGTCGAACTGAGGTCCGTGATCGGTGATGATCGACTCCGAGACTCCGAAGCGGCAGACTAAGTTCTTCCACAAGAATTTCTTCACCTTTTCAGCGGTAATGAGTCCCATTGCTTCTGCCTCCACCCACTTAGTGAAGTAGTCCACAATCACAATCACGTATTTCAATTGGCCAGGCGCGGTTGGAAATGGCCCTAAAATATCCATCCCCCATAGGGAGAAAGGGCATGCACCATAGATTTCCTTCATAATTTCCGCGGGCTGATGGATAGCATTTCCATATTTTTGACACGCGTCACACTTCTTGATGAATTCCTGAACGTCTTGCTTCATCGTTGGCCAATAGTATCCCGTCCTCATGATCTTGACTGTCAATGCTCTCCAGCCTTGGTGGTGTGCACATATCCCAGAGTGTAGTTCTTGTACAATCATCATTCCTTCTTCTATAGCAACACATGTCAAATCAGGCTGTGTAAAACCTTTCTTGTAAAGTCGTCCATCGCGGACAGTGAATCTTGCTACTCTTACCTTGACTTGTTTGGCCTCATGCCTCTCTGTGGGGAGAATTCCTTTTTCCAGATATTCCGCTATGGGCGTCCTCCAGTCGTTTTCTCCGTTTGTTTCAATGAAGAAAACTTCTTTCACAAGTCCACGGCCTTCTCTCTTTTCGAACATGAATTCTGTACCGACCTCGGATGGCATTGTCGCGCCTACCCTTGCCAGGGCGTCTGCCTACCGATTTTCTTCCCTCGGGACTGCCGTTATTTTGAAGTTCAAAAAGGCTCTTTGCAAGGCTAGGACCTTTCTCAAGTAATCTGGCATCAAACCTGTTTTGGCCTCATATTCCCCTTCTATTTGCCTAGCCAAGACCTCAGAATCTGTATAAGCAATTACACTCCTAGCTCCTCGCGACAGTGTTATTTCCAAACCTGCTATGAGAGCTTCATACTCAGCCTCGTTGTTCGTTGCTTGGAAGGTGAGCTTATAAGCGTAGTTCACTACCTGCCCCTCAGGGGACACTAAAGCTATACCAGCTCCACAACCTGCTTGATTGACTGCTCCGTCAACTTTCAAAACCCAACTCCCGTCTTCAAATGATGCCCGCTCTTCAAAACTTGTTTCACAGATAAAATCCGCCAGGGTTTGTGCCAGCGCCGCCTTCCGTGGTTTGTAGTCGATGTCAAACTCCGACAATTCCACTGCCCATTTTGTCATCCGTTCTGAGAGACAAGGGGAGTGCAGGATTTGCCTTAAAGGTAGGTTGGTCAAAACCTGGACTGGGTGGTCTTGGAAGTAAGGCCGTAGTCTCCTTGCCGCGAATACTAAGCACAGAATCATTTTCTCGATCGGTTCATATCTTGTTTCGGCATCTTGTAAGACCCTGCTTATGTAGTAAATTGGATACTTCTCTTCGCGGGTGAGTACTGCACTGATGGTTGCACTTCTGACGGCCAAGTAGAGGTGTAGGTCTTCAAGCCTTTCTGGTTGGTGTAGGGTTGGCAGCTTCGTCAGGTAATCTTTCATCCCTTCGAAGGCTTGTTGCAGGTCCGGCGTCCACTGGATGGGCCCTTTCTTCTTTAGCAGAGCGAAGAAAGGCAGAGATTTATCTGCGAGGCAAGAGCAGAATCGGCTGAGATAGTTGACAGCGCCGTTGAGAGCTTGGACTTCCTTGATCGTTCTGGGTGGACGCATGCCTTGAATCGCTGCAATCTTTTCAGGATTTACATCTATTCCTCGCTGGCTAACCAAGAATCCCAAAAATTTCCCAGAGTCAACGCCGAAAACACACTTTTTCGCATTCAGATTCAATCCTCCGCGCCTCAGAGAGTCGAAGGTCTCCTGCAGATCAGCAGCGTGATCTTCTGCTCTCAAGCTTTTTACCACAATATCGTCCACATAGATTGATACGTTTCTCCCAGTTTGGGCTCGGAAGATCTTGTCAACAGTCCTCTGGAATGTGGCCCCTGCATTTCTCAGTCCGAACGGCATAACCCGATAGCAGAAAATCCCTTGATTTGTAATGAAGGTTGTGGCCTTCTTATCAAGCGGATCCATACGGATTTGGTTATACCCTGAATACGCGTCCAGAAAACTGAGGACAGCATTCCCGGAAGTTTCATCAACCAACTCATCGATTGAGGGAAGTGGGTAACTATCCTTGGGGCACGATTTGTTGAGGTCAGAAAAATCGACACACATACGCCACTTCCCATTTGACTTTCTGACCAGAACCACATTGGACAGCCATTCAGAGTCTTCTACTTCCTCAATGAAACCGGCATCCAGTAACTTTTCTGTTTCTTCTTTTGCGGCGAGGGCTTTTTCAGGTGCCATCTTTCTCTTTTTCTGAGCAATCGGCCTAGCATCATGTTTTATCCTGAGAGTGTGCAAGGCGATTGACAGAGGGACTCCCAGTAGATCTTTTGGTGACCAGGCGAATATGTCTCTCGACCTTGCTATTATGTCAATGACGCGCTCCTTCTCTTTGGGCTCTAATGCTTGCCCCATATATACTTTTTCTTCTGGGTTGGAGAATGGGAAGTGAACCTGTTTCTCGTCAGCGGTTGGAATTTCTCTAGCCGCGGGTCTTACCTCCAACTCTGCTTCAGTACAGGTACCCTCTTGATCGGTCTCTTCTACAAGCTCTTTTCGCGAGCTCTCTTTCTTCTTTTCGGTCGTGCTCGTGGCATATTCCTCAATCTGCATTACTTCTCTTTTCTTTCTCAGGGATGTTAAGTAACAGCTCCGGCTCTCTGGTTGTTGTCCGCAGACTTCGCCTACTTCTCCTCATGTTACTGGGAACTTGGCCAGGAAATGGTAAATAGAGACCACCATCTGAAACTTGTAGAGTGATACTCTTCCTAGCAAGGCATTGTATACTGTTGGGACTCGCACAACGGTGAAAACTATGTTTTCCATCCTTCGTCTTGGCGCTGACCCGAGCACCACCGTCAGCTCAATGGTTCCTGCGACTGGTATCTCGTCTCCAGAGAAAGCAACTAATGTCCCCGAGTATGGCTTGAGTGCCGTTGCCGAGACTCCGAGTTGCAAAAAGGCTTCCCATGCAAGTATATCAACTGATGACCCTGTGTCAATGAACACCCTTTTGACAGTCTTGGTTGCAGTGATGAAACCGCCCCAAGAAAATTGTACAAGGGACCCACTTTCGATGGGTCCCCGGGGGTTTAGACGCAAGTATATATTTTTATATTACACGGGCTTACCTGACACGCGAATCGATTTGTTCGCTATTCAACCTGGGCCGCGCTTTATTCGCGTTCATGAATTTTACCATAACCCCACATATTCTTATGGGAGTTCATCCATTTATTTTTATGATTTAAGGGTTCGTACCTGTCCGCGGAGATTCACCTGAGGTGTTGTGTTCGTCGCGGATGTTTAGGATGTTACGCCCTTTCTCCTCTCTTTACTTCTGTATTCTCCGCGGTTACTACGTAAATTCCGCGGTTAACTTCTAGTTCGTTCAAACTCCTCTCTTCTCTTTCTTCCTTTCGTGATTCCGAAAATCCGTCCCCTTTCTCTTCTGTTCACTCCCCTATTTATAGGGATTGGCCAGAGACCCCTATTTTGACACTTGTCATTTTTTAATGGACACGTGTGGTTATCGTGGGTGGTGGGCATGATGGACATGTGTCATTATCTTATGTCCGCGTCCTCCTTATACCCCAGTTCTCCTTGGATGTCGTTTTCGCCATATCCGCGTCCGAATCTTTACCGAATTATTTCCACATGGTTTCATCAATACTAACTTATTAACATATATTTAACACAAATAATCAATTAACTTCAACTTTTCAAACAGCTTCATCTACCCTATCAACTATTTTTTTTAAGTAAACATAGTGTAAATATGAGGATTTTTTTATTAATTCCAAGGATGGAATATATAACAACCCCACTAAAATTTCAAATAAAAGGTATAATACTACGTACTATAATGCGTGTCTATTCTAGACTTGGGTAAACAACATAACAAGTACAAATTTATGGTAAGTGACATTCCATATCAATAGCCTATATAATATAATAAATTTAAAGTTATTATTAAAAAATACAGTAGTATAGAATACCACAAGTAAAGCAAAAGTGCAAGGTGTATGATATGGAGAAGTGTTAAAAATTAGGTCGTCTTTTTCCTTTTATGGTCTAATTAGGTCGTGTGTTTCTTGGACGCCAAAAGTTAGGTCAATTTGGAAGTGCTATTTGGGGACGTGGATTTTCTTCATTAGGTAACTTTATATATACATTAATTACAAATGGAACCAATTAAGTTTTGGTGGATAACTCGTCACCCATTAATTTTGTATCGCATTAGTTGATTTTTCGCACATATGCACCTCGTTGTTGATCGATTAATTAATTTTGCTTATTTGATAAAGTGGTAAATGATTTTTTTTTTTCACAAGCCAATGCGTAATTGTCCACTGAGTAATAATTAAAATCGCTAATAATTGAGAACATATATTAATGTCACATATCAATCAATCAATCATCTATATACATATACTAAAATCGATGCATAACATCCTATGTGGCGCGTTGTGGTTGATCATAGGGAAAAAATCCTATGTGGCGCATTTTAGTTAATACTAGGGAAAAAATTAATAAAATAATATGTTATCATAGTCTATAGAAAGTTATATAAGCCACAATCTATCTTTATATATTTTAGTTAATTGATAAAAATATTTCATAGTCATACTTACCAAAAATATTAATAGATAAATATGTAGTATTTGATATGTGCTATTTTATTTATATCTAGATTATTTTTTGGTGGAGAGAATTATTTATATTTATATCTATTATATTACATGAGATTTAATTAACGATAGATTAGAAAAAAATATTTTATTTATATCTATATTATTTTTTGGTGGGTAAAATTATTTATATTTATATTATTATTTTTTATATATTAGAATCTATATAAATTATTTATAATATTGTATTATTGTATTCTCCGTGCACGGGACGGGATCTACACTAGTCAATTCAATATATAATACTAAAACAGAGACGTGAAAATCCTATGTGGCGGGCTCTGGTGCGATTCACTTACGTGTCGTTCTCTGGTGCAATCTGACCTGGGTTTTATTGACACGTCAATTAATGATGATCCAATAAATTTAAGCCACGTTAGACGATAACCCTATCTATTTATATATGTGTCATCTTATGTGTCCATTTTAATTAATGATTAAATTAATTTTTAGTATAAATATTCAACTCATATCAAAGACGTGAAAATCCTATGTGGCGGGCTCTGGTGCGATGCGCTTACGTGTCGTTCTCTGGTGCAATCTGACCTGGGTTTTATTGACACGTCAATTAATGATGATCCAATAAATTTAAGCCACGTTAGACGATAATCCTATCTATTTATACATGTGTCATCTTATGTGTCCATTTTAATTAATGATTAAATTAATTTTTAGTATAAATATCCAACTCATATCTTACAAATCTTATCATTTTACCTTAAGTTATTTTATAAATATTTTATCTACAAATCTTATTTAGAAAACATATCTTTTATACTCCACATCAAAGAAATAATCTTTTTAATATAATAACTTTTTTTTAAATGATTTTTATCTACATCAATTAGTTTTTTAATATATACTCCGTATACATTTGATTTAGAGAAATATGTAGTATGATCCTATATTGGTTTTTCCCTTCTTCCACCAAATCAAACTCTCAAAACCTTTGACCCAAAAATGAAAATGAAAACCGTACTGTGCAATACAAATTAATAATACTAAGATTAATCTTTTTTTACCAAGCTAATGATAAATATTTATTTGTTTAGACTAATACGTTCTATAACTTCATTTATGAATAAAATTAATTAAATTTAATAATTGAAATAAATAATATGGTATCCATATATTATGGTATCCATATATTAGTTGTTATCTATCTTTTGATAGGGTACTTCATATTATATATAGCTTAAACCATTTCAAAAAAAAAAAAAAGTCATACCATTATTCTTGAAGTATAAAACCGTATATTATACCCTAACCCTAATGGGATAATTAACCCCACGAACCTAATTAATATATATATATATATATATATATGTATATATATAAAAGATATAAATTTCTAAATTCTAATAACTTTTCATACGTGATCAGTTTTAGTTAGATGATGGAATTAATATAAACCCATTTAAAAAGACAAGCTAGACTCAATCACCACTTGATCCTTTGATTAATAATCAAAGTTAATTTAAATAATAAATTTTTATAATTATTTACATTTTGATAATATGAAATATTGAATTGATGAATATTTGTTTTGATATTTTTCAATTAATTTGATGAATCTTTATAGCCAATGAGCTTATATAGTAAAAAAATGAATAAAGATCATGATATTGTTATATAGAAACTAATAAATATAAAGATATTGTTAGGTAACAAAGTACATTTTAATTGCAAATATATATATAATCAACCATTATAAATGCTATGTACAATCAATATATTTGTTTGTGTAAAATGTAGCAAGAGAAAATATGCATTTTATAATATTTTAACGATTAAAGTTAGTAGTTTTAAAAAAAACTCTATCATCCATAATAAATTGATAACAAGTAGAAAATTATTTCAAAATCATAAAAACTACTAATATTTTAAGTATATAATTTTTATTATCTTTAAAAAATTGTGCATTAATAATAAAAGTCATATAAAAATACCCACAAAGAACGCGGATAATAAAACTAGTAATTATATATATACATACACTTGGTCCAGTAACGTACCTTTCATATGTGGTAACTTATCATAGTAGCATTGTATTGGATGAATGACAAATTAATGGTCCAGTAATTCCGTTATTATCCATAAGGTTAGTGACAAATTTTTATAATATAATTAGGGTTAGATAAATACATCGCTAATTTTTACTTGACACACCGCTAATCTACGCAATCCCTTGCAGACCGAGCTACGCTACAAGTTGCGGACTACCTTGGGCGTCGTGTCAAACAGCCTTCGGTCCGCAACTACTTGCGGACTAAATTAGAGATTTAAAAAAAATGCACACAAAATATTTATTAAAAAAAAGTCCACACCTTCATGCGGACTAAAAACAAAATGTGTTTTGTTGTGCATATTTGATATGAGTGTGTGCCGTATATACATATACTTATCTAGGGGATTACGATGATAGCCTAGAGATCTAAGGTTAATAGGTTTTGACTTTTTTCCCTTTATTTAAATTAAAACAAAAGGATGAAAAGGACTTGGCCCTGTACAAATTAAAAGAAAGAATAGAGTCCTGCTATACCGCTGGCCCGCGGTGCCACTGTTCGGTGGTGCTTGGCTTCGTTCTTCGGCGGCTTCCTCAGCTTTCTTGGAGTTGGTCTTTTTGGATCGTCTTGTTGTAGAGTTTATTTTTTCCCTTTTCATTTCACTCGTTATTTGTATTTCTGTATTTTAGGTTGTACGCTTGACGGTTCGCCGTCTGCCGACTTTGTCGGCCTCTCGATGAGTCAGACCTGTCTGACCTTCGAATTTTTACCTAATCAAAAAAAAAAATAAAAAATAAAAGAAAGAGATCTGTTTTTTACTTTTCTCAATGTGCTTGCTCCTTCGTGAGGATGACAAGTTCTTAAAAAAAAAGGGTCCGCATCTACATGCAGACCTTTTTTGAGTTAATTTTTTCCTTTTTTTCATACTTTTGAAACTTTTATAAGGGCATGTTTGGCACGGCCTCCAAAGTAGTCCGCAATCGGTAGCGGACCTCGGTCCGCAAGGGGTTGCGCAAATTAATGGTGTATCCAGTAAAAATTACCGGTGTATTGAGCTTTCCCGTAAAATTACCATATAAATCCAATGTTATTACCTTAATCACACACACCCATATATACAGAGGTAATAGATCAAATGTAAAATGTCTTTAAGATGTAAAATTCTCTAAATGAGTCTAATTCTAAGTAAATGAACCTAATTTTTATGGGTAATGAGTAAATGGGCCTAATTTATAAGTAAATTGGCCTAATTTGATTATCAAACTATCAACCATATGTGCCCCTGCCCCATGTATGTGCTCCTTTCCCGGGTTTTTTTTTTCTTTCGCGCCAGCAAATTTTTTTTCGTACGAGCATTTTTTTTGTGCAAATATAACTTTATATTGTGCAAATATAATATTATGTTGTGCAATTGTAAATTATAATTGTATAAATGTAAAATACAATTGTGCAATTATAAAATTCCATTGTACAAATGTAAAATATAATTGTGCAATTGTAAATACAATTGCTAATTGAAAAGATGTGTGAAAAATTGTAATTTTGGCACAAAGGAGAGAAACTTAATTTGGTGTTAGTTGCTACAGGTGCTGCTAAATTTGTATACATAGAAAAGATCGATCTGATCGGATCTTCAGCAAAAAGTCATCGTCAGATCTAGAGAAGATGTGAGAAGTTCAATTTCTTCCGCCTCCGCCAGGTTTACGTCGGACCACCGCAACCACCGTGAAGCCGTTGTAAGTCTGAAGCCACGACGCGTCGGCCTCCTCAACGGCACCATTAACGGTCCTTCAAGCTCACTTCGCCGGCACAGGTAGTGAAGAATTAATTTCATCTTTCCTGAAAAATTCATCTGTTTTTATCATTGATTTTCGGTTTGCAAAGATCTAATTTCTTTTTTTTTTTGCTCCAAAAAGATCTAATTTCTAAAGGCTTAATTTCTCATCTCTTTTTTTTTTCCCAAAAGAGGCGGCGGAGCCTGGCCAACAATTGGGAAAGAGCTTTGGTTATGGAAGAAGGCGATCTGACCGGCGGCGGCTTCAAACGAGTCTCAGGAGGCGCCAATTGAGGAGGAGCCTGTGACGGCAGCGACAACGGCAACGACGGGAAGTCCGACCAGCAACCTCCGGCGCAGTTGTAGAAGATGGAGAGCGGGGTCAGATTCGGGCGGACGTGGAAAGAGGAGGAAGTTCTTTTGGGCCAAATTGAACTTTTTTTTTTCGGGATTAAATCAGGTGCATGTTTTAAATTCACTAAACACAAAATTTTCCATCCGAATTTTTCATCCGAATTTTTACCTAATCAAAAAAAAAAAAAAAAACCAAACACAAAATTTTACACATTTAGAAATTTTACATTTTAAGGCCATTTTACACGGGCCATTTTACAAGAGATTGACATTTTTGCTAATTAAATTAGACCCATTTACTTATAAATTAGGCCCATTAGCAATTTACTCATAAAAATTAGGCCTATTTAATTATAATTAGACAAGAATTTTACACCTTAAGCAAATTTTACACCCTATAAAGATTTTACATTTGATTAAGGTGTAAAATTCTCTTAATGTGTCTAATTATAATTAAATGGGCCTAATTTTTATGAGTAAATTGCTAATAGGCCTAATTTATAAGTAAATAAGTCTAATTTAATTAGCAAAAATGCCAATCCCATGTGTCCCCTTGCCTCATGCGTGTGCCCCGCCCCTTTGCCCCCTTCCCAGGTAAGTTTTATTTATTTATTTTTTTTGTGCCAACATTTTTTTTTCGTGTCGTCACTTTCTGTTGTGCAAATATAACTTGATGTTGTGCACATTATAACATTATGCTGTGCAAATATAACTTTATGTTGTGCAAATATAATAATTTCTTATGAGTAAACAGGTAAATAATAAAGTGACGTGCCCGTTCATGAATAAGATTATAAAGTGCAATAATAAAATAATAAAGTGCATAAATAAGATGATAAAATGCATATATAACATTATGGTGTGCAAATATAATATTAAGTTCTGCAAATATAATATTATATTGTGCGTTTATAAACTACGAAATAATTCTGTAATTTATTAAATTGAGATAAGGACGTGTTTGGGAAGAAAAGGAAAATATGGGTAAAAAATTGTAATTTATTATGTTGTGCAAATAAAATTTTATTTTGTGTATAAATAATAATATGAAGCGCATGAATAAGATTATGAAGCGCACAATTAAGATTATAAAATGTATAAATAAAATGATAAAGTGCAAGAATAAAATGACGAAGTGTATGAATAATAATATGAAGTGCACAATTAAGATTATTGTTAATGTGCCTTTAATCATTTTTTGCCCCCCGGCGGTGGTCTCGCTGACCGGTCAGCGAGTCGGGGGTCTAAGGGGCGACGCGCCCCTAGTGGGGGGTAGGGAGGCAGCGCCACCCCGCCTTTACGGTAGGGCCGAAAATGGGGCTAAGATATCCAATTCCCCTGCTCCACCTGCACCATTTTTGCGGGCGAAAACCCGCAAAAAGCGGGTAACTGGTGATGCGGATGACAGTTGAAGTGGGTGATGGGGTGGGTATGGATGATGATTTTTCATCCAATACCCGCTCCAATTACCCCGCCCTATTAACCCGCACCAATAATCACCCAATAAGAATCCAATAACCCCATCAAACATATTATTTTACTTTTCTACCCCTTACAAAACTCATAAATTTCTTTCTTTTGCTATCATTTTCTCATGTTGATTTTATATTGTGCTTTTATATTTGGGTTTATATTGTTAGTAGATTTCGTAGTTAATTTGAAAACTAGATCATGTAGTTAATCCGAAAATGTTTCTATATTGTGTTTATATTGTTATTAGCAAATTCGAAAATGCGTTTATATTGTTATCTTATTGAAGATATTCTCGTCGTTTTTATTTTATTTTCTAAGTTATGTATTTCCCCGTATTGTTGGACTATATCTCGGAATATTTTTTTATTTTACAAGTTGTATATTTTCTATGTATTGTTGAACTTAAACTTGATAGACTAGTATTTGTTTTTAAGGTATATATTTCATATAATGTTTGAAAATAAAAATGTTTGGTTCGTCTTATTGGATATCCAATAATCACCCGCTCCACCCGCTCACCCGCACGGGTTGGATGTGGGTGAAGGTTTTGCAGGTGACGGAGCGGGGCGGGTGAAGGTTTATACTCGCGGGGCGGGTGATGGATTGGAGATTTTCACCCATAACCCGCCCCATTTCCACCCCTACTTTACGGTATGCAATGTTTATTTTAAATAGGTCTACAGTCTATCTGTTTTTCTACGTAAAACAATTTCAAATGAAAGTGCATAATTAAGATTAAAATATGCATAATTAAGGTTAAAAAGTGCATAACTAAAATTATAATGTGCATGATTAACAATTTGAGACTGTTGTGTTCTTGTCTATTATGTAACCTATGTGGGATTTGAACCCACATCTTTGTGCAAACACACATTGCTCTACCAATTGAGCTAATAGGCTAAATTATGATTTTCATGCTAAAATAGAAGAACCTAATCGACCTAAAGCATAAAAATCAATTCCAAAATCAAAGCCTGAAACGAACCGCAATAAAATTCTAAAATCCAATTAGCTCACGATTCATAAACAATTTGGCAATTCTATGAACATGAAATTAGCTCCAAATCAACCTAACAACACAACCACATCATCAATTTCAATCAATTTGGCTTTTGGTAAAAAGCCCCAAATTACGATCTTAAATCAAACTCTAGGTTTTCAATCTCAACCTAAATCATTCAAACAATCAAAACAATTGTTATAAACAAGTTTAGGGTTAGAAATTATACCAAATTCGAGTAAGAAAGGAGGAGAAAACAATTCGTCTTATGCATGCAATACACTGTTGGAAGCACTGCAATTAACCAATAGTTTAATTTGTAGAAGAAACTGCAACATGAACTACTAATCGTTACAAATACCATAACAAACTGTTAACATAGGAACGAAATGTTTAATTCAAAAGCAGACGAGTAAAAATTACTTTAAAATTCCCAAAATAAAAACTAGGGTTTCTTCAAACCACGATTCAACCACTCGGTAATTTGTCAGCGGACAATTCAGATCAATTGTACAACTGCCACGAATCGTATGTAGATTGTAAGTAAAGTTTTCAGCCTTGAAAAAAAAAAGATTTCAGCGCTGTCTGTCATTTCCACGCAAAACAAACAAGAAACTCATAAGGCGGTCTTAAATCAGATAGAGATAGATTTTTTTTAAAAAAAAATCGTCATACCATTGATTGAAGTAACTGACGAAGATTGAAAAAAAAATCAGCAATAACTTATTTGAATCATCAAGCCGAGAGAGATGTCGATGGAGATTTAGGGAAAGAGTGCCTGTTAGTTTTTCACTAAAAACAAAATTTTACACTTTAACCATTTTACACCCTAACCCCCCCCCTCTCTCTCTCTATATATATATATATATTGAAATAGAAATTATAGTGTAATGGTAAAACGAATGAATATTGTATTATATTTATATGAATATTATATTATATGAATACGAACATATGAATATTATGTTGTGCAAATATGAATATGATGTGAATACAAGTATATAAATATGATATTAACTATATTTACATAACATAAAATGAATAACACCATATTCATATTGATACACCGTAATATTCACCTATGCATATCCACATAACTCAATATTCATATTAATATTACACAATATTCATTTGTTTCGTTGTGACACCATATTTTTCGTTTCACTAGAACTCTTTTATATATATATATATATATATATCACTACGCCATTTTGCAAGTTAGGTGACGTACATTTGTGGATTCGTCGCTTGAGATCCCTTCAGGTGACGTACCATATACAACTTCGTCACCTGAGTCGAATCCAGGAAAAGTCAAAGGAGACCGAAGCTTGGGCGACGAAGTTATCATTTGTTCGTCGCTTGAGTAAATTCAGGTGACGAACGTACATAGAGTCGTCACCTGAGTAAGAGTCGGTAGGCCCACATTAAATTGCATGGTGTTGGGGTGACGAAGTTATTATTTATTCGTCGCTTGAGTAAATTCAGGTGACGAACGTATGTAGAGTCGTCGCCTGAGTAAGAGGTGGTAGGCCCACATTAAATTGCACAGTGTTGGGGTGACGAAGTTTGAATGAGTACGTCGCCTGAAGGAGGGGTAGATCTGACACATTTATTACTATATTACGTAGGCGGCGAACATATGCTAAGTACGTCGCCTAAGTCGTGACTTTTTTAAAGTCACTTTAATGAATGTTACTTGTGACATTTAATGTATGTGTACCATTATACGTGTTAATGTATGTGTAACATCTTCCTTCTCCATTTCCATCTTATCTCATCCGTTGATTTTTTTTTGTGAGCTACAAGGTTATAGTTTAAAAAAAAATGGTTTAAATTAATAATTTGTTTATATTTTTTGTGGATACTTTAAATATGTACACATAAATCATAAATGTGTTGTTATTGTGTGTGTGTATATATATATGGTAGAGATTGAAGAAAATCATATTATTGGTTTGAGGTTTTATGAAAAAACTTGTGATAAATATTGAAAATATTCATGATATTTTTTAGTAATACAATTGGCGCCAAAGTTCCCGCTTCATTTGGGGAAATTTGCAGATATTCAAGCGACGAACATAGCATATGTTGGTCACTTGAGTTCTTAAAAAAAGGCGCCAAGATTTCCCGCTCTACTTTTGAGAAGAAAGTGATGTATCTATATAAAATCAGAATATCGAGTATTGTGTATCTATATATGACTAGTATTTGTTACCCGCGCTCTTGCACGTTTTATTAATTAATTATATTTTATTATATCTGATAATAATAAGTACTCTTATTTACATACTCATTATTTTTTCACTTATTTATCCAATAAATAATACATAATAAAATAAAAGATCTTTATTTTTTAAAAATATAAAAGTATATAAACCCTTTAATTGATTTTATCTCTTATAAATGAAAAAGTTTATCTCTTATGTGTAGTAGATTGTAATAGATTGAATGATAAAAAAAAATTATTTTTAAAATATTGAACGATTACATTAGTTATATTGGATAAGATTTATGAACATCATATATGAAATAAACACAAAATATATCAATCTTATGTAAATTTATCACAAGGTTTCAGTATAATTAATCCATAATTTTTTTTGGTCAAAATATAATTAATCCATAAATAATAATAGTTATATGTGTTATTTCAACCAACTGTCACATATTCTTTGATCTAAATATAAGTTTATATTGGATAAATTCTTTGATCTAAAATGATAAGTTTTTACCGAACTATATATATTGAGATTTGAAATCAAGATTAAGTTCAATATCAACATTTGATGTTGAGATTTTATATTTGGGAATTGAGATCGAGTGAGAGCTGATATTTGAGATTCAGATTAAATTTGAGATCGAGATTTGAGATTGAGATAGCGATTTGAGATTTGTCATTGAGATTTGAGATTTCAAATCATTAAGATCAAGATCGACCTTTGATGTTGCGACTTTATACTTGGGAATTGAGAGTGAGAGTTGATATTTGAGATTGAGATTAAGTTTGAGATCGAGATTTGAGATTGAGATTGAGATGAAGATTTAAGATTTGAGATCGAGATTTCAGATTGAGTCCAAGATTGAGGTTGAAATTAGGATTACTTGAGATTAAGATTGAGATCGAGATTTGAGATTGAGATCAGAGATTGAGATCAAGATTAAGATCAAGATCGAGGTTTGAGATTAGACAAAGATTGAGATTTGATATCGAGATAAACATTACGGTCGGTATTTGGAATTGAGATTTGATATTGAGATTTGATATTTGAGATTGAGATTGAGATTTGATATTTGAAATTGAGATGAAGATCGACATTTGAAATTGAGATTTTATATTTTAGAATTGAGAGAGAGAGTTGATATTTGAGATTGAGATTAAGTTGAGATCAAGATTTGAGATGGAGATTGCGATTTGAGATTTGTCACTGAGATTTGAAATCAAGATTAAGATCAAGATCGACTTTTGATATTGAGATTTTATATTTTAGAATTGAGAGTGAGAGTTGATATTTGAGATTGAGATTAAGTTTGAGATCGAGATTTGAGATGGAGATTGCGATTTGAGATTTGTCATTGAGATCTGAAATCAAGATTAAGATCAAGATCAATATTTGATATTGAGATTTGATATTTGAGAATTGAGATTTGAGAGTGAGATTTGATATTTGAGATTGAGATTAAGTTTGAGATCGAGATTTGATATTGAGATTTGTCATTGAGATTTGAAATCAAGATTAAGATCAAGATCGACTTTTGATATTGAGATTTTATATTTTAGAACTGAGAGTGAGAGTCGATATTTGAGATTGAGATTAAGTTTGAGATCGATATTTGAGATGGAGATTGCGATTTGAGATTTGTCATTGAGATTTGAAATCAAGATTAAGATCAAGATCGACTTTTGATATTGAGATTTTATATTTGAGAATTGAGAGTGAGATTTGATATTTGAGACTGAGTTAATGAGTGAGATCGAGATTTGAGATTGAGATCGCGATTTGAGATTTGACATTGAGATTTGAAATCAAGATTAAGATCAAGATTGACTTTTGAGATTGAGATTTTATATTTGAGAATTGAGAGTGAGAGTTGATATTTGAGATTGAGATTAAGTTTGAGATCGAGATTTGATATTGAGATTTGTCATTGAGATTTGAAATCAAGATTAAGGTTGAGATCGAGCAGAATGGAGATTTAAGAATGAGATTTTGAAAATATTATTTATGAATCCGGAATTAAGGTTGAGATTTGAAATTGAGATTTGAAATCAAGATTAAGGTTGAGATTGAGCAGAATGGCCTCCTCCGTCCTCACTCCCCATTGTAAAGATCCGGAAATTTGATTGAGAATCTGAAATTTGCTTTATATTCCACTTTGTTTGTTACATCTGTCATGTTGCTCCAGTAAACATTATCGCTTTGCAGAAGTATTATCCCCACATTTTCTTGCATCTTAATTTTTTTGATGAGATAGGTTTAGTTTAGGCGAACAAAACTACTTTCTCAACTAGAGCTGTTCGGTTGGGTTTTATTGTATCAACTTGATACTTTTGTGATTAATCTGCCAAACAGACCTTAATTTTCTCCAGGTTTTTTTATGGCTTCATTTTTGTCTAATTATTCTTCTTTAGTTATGTTTGGTTGTTGTTGAAATTGAAGATGCTAAGTGAATCTCAGTCACTTTTAGAATGGACTTAAACAGTTAAACTTACTCCTGAAAGTAACAAAGATTTGATTATAGCAAATCACTTAGTTTCATGATGTTTTCTTACTTCAGATGCATTTAATGTTCTATTTTCAAGTCACTCTTCTTGGACACAAGTGCTTGCTAGCTGCTACTTATATTTATCTAACCCTCAACCTTTTGCAGTGGGCTATTATTATTTCTTCTCAGCTTAGGTTCTAAGGAGCATAGTTTATGGTGGAAACCCTCGAAATAGGTATGGACTTCTTACTAATTCTTTGTTGTAAGTTTGAACCTGTGTAACTAGTGGAGCCTCGATTGTTGGGTGAGTTATCAAGCCTGATCCAATTCCTAGAGAAGTGCTAAAAATGGAAGTGCTATGGTTAAAAGATGCTAAAGAATTATTTTGTGAATTTGATGTCAAATTGAAGTTTAGTGTGAATTTAGGTCCTTAATGTCATTGTTATTTTTGGCATGTTTTTTTTGTTTAAATTCTTGCACTCTCTTCTAACTTAAGGTAAATGACGTGTCTTTGTATTGGCCAAAGAAAATAAACAACTAGTTGCACATTTGAATTTGAAGAACCATGTTGCAGGAAGAGTTGATGACAACCCAACCCTTGTGAAATCCCACGCACCTTCCCAACCCAGCTCCTCCCAAGGTAACACCCATGGTTGGCTTCTAGTGTGATTTTGGACAGCTGTGTTTGGACATGTTTCTAATGTATATAAGTATGTTATGTAGATGTGTGGTTGTATTGGACACATTTTGGCCATCTTTTGGACATGTTTTGTGGCCTTGTATACATTTTGGTGTTTAATGGTATTGAATGTGTGTAGTTAAAATCGTGTGTTGTGAAATGCTTGAATGGTATTGAATGTGTACATGTACATTTGTGTTTTTGGTATGGTAAAAAACAGGGGCACAACCACTTACGGTCTATATATTTTGGATGGTCATTAACACAGGCGACGAACATAGACTAATCTCGTCATCTTAATTTTATAAAAAAAAAAAACTCGAAATATAATTAAGCGACGAACATACTACGAGATCTTCTCACCTGAGTACTCTGGCAACCAACATATGCACTCTATATTCGTCACTTGATGCATCATGTGACGAATTTCATAATTCAATCCACCCTGATTACAGTCTCAAGTGACGAACATTTACGTCACTTGATTTGGTAAGCGACGACATAGTTGGTCACTTGAATGCCCTCTTTTGACAATGTCTGCTATCTTTTAGGCGACGAAAACTTGGTCGCCTGAACCGTCCGGGCCGGGCTTTTGTCGGGCTTTGACTTAAATGTGTTGAATCGCTTCCAGCGACCAACTTTGATAGAGTCGTCACCTAAAATCTCAGGGCACGACGGTCAGACAACCACCATTCAGGTGACGACTATTCGTCACCTGAAGTCTGAGGTGACCCAATTCGACTTCAGGTGACCATTTATGTACGTCACTTAACTTGCAATTTGGCGTAGTGTATATATATATGATCAAGGTAATAATTTGAAATCCCAGACAAAACTCTTGTTTGGGAAATCGAGAGGCTGAATAAAGAAACAGTTGATAGACTAATCGTTATGATACAACCAAAAAGTCAAGCAAATACAGAAAAACCAAAAAAATGACCCAAATACAAGTTATCCTAGCAAGTAAGACCAACAGAGTGTAAATCAATGAAGGCCAAGGAAAGACTACGAATGTTGATTCAGAACATGGTAAAGTGTCAAGATACTGACGCGACATCTAGAAGTCGAGGAGATAGAAGCAAAAACCCATCAGTGGAATTAAATGTCTCCTGAGGAAGTGTGGATTAACGACGTTCCCCACCTAGATGAGAGATCTTCAAAAATCATGAACACTGCCATGATCATCTCGCGAGCAGCAAGGCGCCCGAGACTGCAACTTCATCAAGAACGAAATACAACTGCACCAAAGAATGACATCACTCCGATGATTTTACAACATACGATGGAGTAGGCCTGTCCATGGGTCCGACCCGTCTAGTTGACGGGTTCGACTCGGCTGGTCAGAAATTAAAAAAATCATTTTTTTAATTATTTTTTATGTGCAACTAAATATCGTATTTGTCATTGGGGAAAAAGGGGGAAGAAAGGCTTGCACTGATTTCCAGTTGCCTACGTATCCTTTCAGGGAAAAGGAATCAAAGCCCGCGTAGTTATTTTACTTGAAGTGTTGAATCCCCACTTACCTTCCCATGGCATCTCCATTTGAGCACCCGATCGATGTAGTGCCGTTGTCGAATCCTTTATCTGGGTCTGAATTGGTGTAGAGGTGGGTTCCTTTGGACTCTCATCTCTGTTCGTTTCCAATTGTTGAGTAGAACTTGCATCTCGAGGTTCTCCGGGAGTATAGACGATCTTTGGATCGTTAAGATTTGTCCATCTCTTCTCTCGACCACTTATCGGGACGCTTGCGTTGAATGTGCTTCTCCAGTTTGCCATATCCTAAATTTTTCCTTATTTTATAACTTTATGAACAATAACAAAAACAACCATATAAAAATCTTTATCGGGAATGATTTCTTCACGTCGAAAATGCGTCTCGAACGTACAAGAAATCATGAACGTTTGTCGATAATACTTCTTCACTTTGATTTGCCATTGAATGTTTGAAGAGATGTAAAAATTTGAGAATGTTAAAACTTATTTGATTAGAGATGTGTGCTAAAAATATTTATGATTTGAGGTATTTATAGAGATGTGATAAAAGTTGCAACGCCACAATGTCTCGAATTCACAACGACTCAAAATTATAACGACTATGTATCCGTTTCAAATTAAAAAAAAAAGGTCAAACCGGCGGATCGACGGGTTCAAATTACCTCGACCCTACCCGAATCTGTAAACCGCCGATACTTCAACCCGCTCGACCCGAACCCACCGGATCCATGACCCGTCTAACCTATTTGGTCAGGGTTTAACCCGTGACCCGTAATCAGCCCTATGATGGAGTATTGTTTTTCAAATTTCATCTTTGCTTTTTATAAAAAAAGATTAAATTTGATTTAGCAAAGGGTGAGTTTAGATTCCAAGTGTTTAGTAAGTACTGTAAATTTAAAATAAAATATTATATAAATTGTGTCAATCAAAGACTCACTATACGTTAAGTTTATAATTACCGGCCCTACCTTATCAATTTAATATGGAGTCTAATTGATTTGCATAATTTATAAGATTTTTATTTAAAATTTATTTTAAACTAGTTTAATCAAATATTATAAATTACTTTAATTAATATTTTATAAGAGTTTTTAAGTGCATAATCTTAGTATAATGGGAATCCAAACACACCCAAATCGATCTACAAGTGTATACTGTACTGATTTATGCCCATTGTTTTAGTTGTATTTTGGAGAATATTCCCCATTAGGTATAGTCTCATAGATGCTGATGTAATTTATCCAAGTAAGTACGTGGGAGAGAAAGTGGTATCTGACAAGGTGATGGAACAAAATCATGGATTACTACCGATTGGATTCGAATTTATATACATTACTCCAAATATTGATTCACTTAATAGTAGATCACTCAAACGGGTCATTCGGGACGGGTTCGGGTTGTGTCACTTCGGATTTCGGGTAAAATGAATTTCGGGTAAAACGGGTTTCAGATATATCCGGGTTGACTCGAACCTGGGTTTGACCGGGTTTCGGATCATTTCGGGTTTGTCAATTTTTTCTTTTTCAAATTAAAAAAAATCACGATTTGATAATTTGTCGATAATTTTAAAATTCTAAAATTAAAGACATGGTTCATAAGTTCTAGTGCTTGTAATTATATATTATTTGATCCAAAATATTTGATTTTTATTATTTCTCGTAATTTTTAATAAAATGTAATACTATATAAAATATCAAAATTTTAAATAATTTTTTAAAAATAATTTCATGCAATTAGTAATAAGCATAGATTTGTTTTAATATTTTTATATTTTTTAGAATTTTTATCTTTTTAAAAAAAAATGTGTTGAAAAATTAAAAATCAAATACTATCGATCGGGCGGAGTATTACACAATACAAATAAATGTAAAAGTTGATTTGAAAATGAAAGATCAAGTGATTGTAATTATAGAATGTAATAAATTGGAATCTTCATAAAAAATTTAATCATATATAATTATAAATCAACCGGGTCAATCGGATAAATCGGGTCAAAATTACCGGGTCAATCGGGTCACTGGGTCGAAACCCAGATTACCCGAAAAATTTTCGGGTTATCGGGTTCGGGTCAGAAAAAATTTTCGGGTCAAAATTTCCGGGTTCAGGTCGGAAAATTTCCGGGCGTTCAGGTCGGGTCGACCGGGTAGGGTTGTGTTTTGACAGGTCTACTTAATAGTACCACTCCCTCTATTTTCTCTATTTTTTAATGTCTTTTATCATTTTTTATACATTTTTTAAGATGATAAATTATATAAAATATTAATTTTTTAAATTTTTTTTATAATTTCATACTTATTATAAGTATAAAATTATAAAAGAATTTTAAAAATTAATATTTTATGTAGTTTTTATCATTCTACGAAAACGTGCATAAATAATAAAAAAACTTGGTATAAAAAAGAACCAAGGGAGTATTTAATTAATATATTTTATAAAATTTATAATAATAACACTTAATTAATACTCCATCCGTTAATTAAAACTTGACGTATTCACGTACGGTTTTTGAGGTGTTAAAACCTATATAAAATATTAACTTTTTAAATATTTTTTAAAATAATTTCATACTTATTACAATTAAGTGTGAATTTAGAAAAACAAACGACCTAAATAGTAATAAGTATGAATTTCATACTTATTACTCCGTACTATTTAGGTCTTTTTAGGTCTTTATTCTTGTCTTGTATTAAAATAGATGTCATTTTAGCTTTTCTAGGTAGGAGATAGTAATGATTTGTATTGATTTGTGTGTTATTGATTTTTTAAAAAGATTTTGACTGGTTAAAAAATATAGTAGATATTAAAAAACAATAGTAAATTTAATAAAAAAAAGTCAGTTGAATGATGATGTTGATTGAGGGGTGAGTGCTTTATTAAAATTTGGGCAAAATCCTAAAACAACTTAAATTTTGAGACGGATGAAGTATTTTATATATTTTTTATCATTCTTTTTTTTTTGATACGTAAGTCGGGCTAGAGTCCCTTAAATTTTATTAAGGTTATTGGGGTCCCCAAACTGGTTATAGCTTCAAGAGAGTTTAAGATAAAATTAGGGAGTGTACAATGTTCGACAAAAGTGTTAGTTAAACTAAGCGACTAGTTGGCCAGAGCATTAGCCGAAGAGTTAGCTTGACATCGAAGGCAAGTGATTGCCACTTCCTAGTTAGGCGTATCTAAAAGTTGGCAACATTGGTTGATCAGATGGTAGTTGGGATGGGGGTTGGAGGACCTTGAAGTAAGTAACGCACACACCATAGCAGAATCAGTTTCTAGGAGAAACCGAATGAACCCCAATCGACTAGCCAACTTCAGACCATGTAGGACCGCCCACAGTTCCATTGTAAGTGCCAATCATATGCTGCATTGGAATGTATACGCACGAAGAAATTCCCCTTTTGAGCCCCATGTAATCCCACCTCCACCGGTAGGGCTGTTATATGAACCGAACAACTCGGGCTCGGCTCGGGATCGGCTCGAAAAAAGCTCGACTCAAACTCGTTCACTTACCTAAACAAGACGAGTTTGAACAAAATTTTAGGCTCGGTTGAAAGCTCGACTCGTTTGATAAAAGCTCAAATAGCTCGAATTTTATAGAATTTCTAACATTTCTTTTAAGTTAATATGTTATAACCAAGCAGAACTATTTAAAGCTCGAAAAAAGTTCAGCTCGAACTCGTTTATTTCCTAAATAATCCAATATTGATCAAAATAAAAAGCTCATTTAAAAATTGGACTCGGCTCGGTTCGAACTCATTTAACATACGAACCAAGCTTGAACATGCCAAACTCGATTCGTTCGGCTCGAATAACACTTCTATCCACTAGCCTTCCCTGGGTTCCCCTTTGACACACCGTCAGAGTTAAGCTTCATGTAGTCATGCAGTGGAGGTGACCACACCACCGGGCTCGCAACCTCCTGAGCCACCGGTGTTTGATGGGGGGGAGCTGGCTTTGCTGCTGATTTCCTTGTAAATCCTTATCTGATTCTTCACTACTTCAAAAAGACCTCCCACCGAGTCCTTGTCCTCAAACACCAAAGTGTTACGACATTTTCAGGTGTACTATACCATATGTGTAAATTTGGAGCTCCAATCATTCAGCTTCTTGATGTTTGTAAAGACCCAATCTTTTATGTCGAACGTTGCGAAGAAAGAGCCCAAGTCGGCCATACCCGCCAGGTCCCTCCAAGTGTAACGGCCCGGATATAAATATCCGAGATACGCTTTGAAGGTTGGATACCTTCATTCGGATGTTGCAATTCAGGTACGGGTCGAGATTTCAAACCTCTAAGGATCAGTATTTAAAGCGGGGATTTCGAACCCCAAGCAATCTAAGTCGCGGAAATTCGTTTGAATGAAAATGCGAAAGCGGAATTAAAGTACAACTTGCCACGACGGAGCCGGGTCAAAACCGAAATCATAATCAAATAAGACTTAAGCCAAATTAGCGGGTTAGTCCGGTTCTTCGCTTTCGCCCAGGAGGGTCCCTCGCCATGGAAGCACAGAGAAGCAAAAGGGCGGGTACCTAAGGCTATCCACGAATTCAGGCCCAGAGACGCATGCGGGCCCTAAAGACCTCGCTGAGGACATATTGTAACGGCCCGGGTATAAATATCCGTGATACGTTTCGAAGGTCGGATACATTCGTTCGGATGTGGCAATTCAGGTACGGGTCGAGGTTTCAAACCTCTAATCAGTCGAAGTTTCATAAATTCAGTTTAAACGAAAGTGAAGTGGAAATATGATTTAGATACAAAAGCCACGGCAAGGCCGGGTCAAAACCAAAACATAATTCTAAAGTCGTATGGCCAGATTAGCGGGGTTAGACAGATTTCTTTGCAATCGCCGGGGGACTTTCCCACGCCATATAAACAGGGAGCAATCATACCTAAAAACAATTGGTGCGAGCGGGGTCAGACCGAGGCCCCAACACGCTCTGTCCAGCAAGCGAACATACACATACGCTAATAATAAAGATGATGCAGATGCGGAAATTAAATCACACTAGCATGATCCTAATTTACAATATGCGAGAAATAACTGTAAAGGCGCCCAAAGAATGCCAAGTGGCATGTCCCTCTCCTACCTCTGCACCCCTTTCCGTTAGTGCAGAGACTGGCCAGTTCGATGCTATAGCATATCATATCATATCTCATCATAACATAAATTAAAATAAACATGCCCGATGGTGTTGGGCTATCATCATGCTCATATCGACTCGATAGACTCAGGGCACCCGATGGGGCTGGGCTACCCTATGACTCTAGCAAAGACTCTAGGACTACCACAGATAACGGCCGTTCTGTTTCATACGCGTAAAGAAATAGAATGCTCAATCACAAGTGCAACCTAGCATGATACTACATGGCATGCTTTAATGCTTATGCAACACCTAGTATGTCATACATTCACAAGCCGGTAATCTCTTTCGAATCTGAGTAAGCCCATAAAGGAACTTACCTGAATAAGCCGAACAACAGAGAACAACGCAGAAGCAGAATCCAAGTAAGAGTCACCAACAGCAAGCAATGTCCAACATATCACAATCACCTAATAACATACAATGCATATGAAATACCCCAAATTATTTTTGGGCTATTTCTTATTTTTATTTATTTAAATAAATCTATATTATATTACACTATAGTATATCTTGTGAATTTGGTCATTTAATAAATTCACATAAGATATATGGAATGAATTAGAATAATTAAATTATTCTAAAGAGTATTAATATAGGAGTTGATTTAATTTCATAAAAACCTCTAAATACTCTTATTATTTAATTTATAAAGTTAAATTAAATAATATTCATCATTCTAGAGGGAAGAAACCTATCTGCTTCTACATCCATCTTTATCCGCTTCTTTTATTTATTTTCCTTAAAATTTATCATTTACTCCTAATCTCTATAAACCTAATTCAACCGTATAGATACACGTCCAATATTAGGGTTTCCACAAACCCGTCTCCTATTCATCCATCTTCTTCCCCCGTACCATCTTCTCCTCCTCTCCCAAATTCCTCCCCGTGAGCCGACCTCCGCTGCTCAACCTCCAACCGCCGGCGACGTGAGCCACGAGCCATCCCTGCCTGACCATCGCCCGAGCCACCGCAGTGCAGCCCTTCCCCGGAGACGCGCCACGAGCCAAGGCCGAGAGTCCTCGCTTGCGCCGCTAGCCATTGCCGCCGGAGGAAGAGCCGCCCCTGCCGCAGTCCTTCGCCGCCGAACCGCCGAGGAAGAGCCACCCGATCGCTGCCCTGCCGCAGTCCATCGCCGCGCCGAGCCGCCGTCTTCGATCGCTGCTTGTCCTCGACGCAGGAGAAGAGCCGCGGCCGCTTCCCTCTTCTCTGTATACAGACGCCATGGAAACAACGGGGGAGTTTTGATTTGTTTTCTGAAAATTACAAAAACTTCCCTTGGTTTATTCTATTCTCGTTTTTGACCCTAACTTAATTATTTCTTAAGTTAGTCGGCCAATACTTCTGTGTTAATTCAATTCTTGTCCTTTTCAGCAATACCAAGCGATCTAGAAGCACCCACGCCGAGTCCCGCTCCCCGAGGAATTTATATTGGTGCTAAGATCTCGTCTCGTTGTCATCACCCGATCAACGAAGGTTAAGGCAAGTGATTTCGTTCAACGCCCTTTGCGTGTTTCGTGATTCTTTTGACGTGCCTTTTTAACTATTCAGTGTCGAATGCGGCCCTGTGGCCAATTTCCTTGCCAGTTTCGATAAATTGCATATTCGTCTGCTTGATGTAATTTATCTCTTTATTCATAAACTGGCATGAGTATAAACTGATGGGCAATTTATTAAATTAATTATAGTGATATGTGAGTTGATCGAATAGATTGTTTGTTTATAACTCGAGATAAGTGAAAATTACCCATTTTCTTCTTCGTAAATTGCATGATATCCTGCTTGTTTCTTTCATGCAAATTAATAGCATGCGGTATTAAGATCTTTGAAATATCCGTGCTTGCACATCCTTGTTGGTTTAATGTCGTTATTATGATCACCTAGTATGAACTGGTTATGTATGTTAAGTTAAGATATGCACCATGTGATGCTTAGGTATGATAAGTTAAAATGCGCACCACGTGATGCGAGTGACTATAGGTCATTGGCAAGTTTTGCAGTAGAAGGACTTGCAGGTTGTGGTTCGTTAAGCCACCGCCTTACAAGGTTTCATGAAACATCCATCCCGGAATGCATTCTCCGCGGGGTGGTAAAACAACGATCTGATGTAAGTTGGGGTCCTTGTTAAAGGCCCGACCGGTACCACGTATTATTATTATCATTATTATTATTATTATTATTATTATTGTGATTAGTGTGATTATGTTATTATCGACTTTTAGATAGGTGATCATTTCAGTTATTATACTCATCTGTCTCGGGTATAATTCCTTTTCTTATCTTATAATCGATCGTTATGATCATCCGAGTCATGTCGTGAATTTTTACCTTCTTATTCAGTTTCCACATTAAATATTCGTGTCTTTCCCTTAACCTATGACATACCGTTTTATGGTCACTATAAGGTTAAAGTCTGAACATTTTCCTATCATTTGCTAGTCTTAATTGTACTAACCATCCTATTTATTGGATGGCTGGTGTTCTTCGTACTCACGAAACACCAGACTATATTCCACAGGTTTAGCACGGGCAGTGGAGCAGGAGAAAGCTAAAGAGAGGACTATCATCCATGGATTTTTAAAACTGCAGTTTCTAAACTTTTACAGTTTCCGCAATGCTACATTGGTTTAGCTATTTTTAATGTTTATTTACAATTTATGGTTTTGGCATTTTAAGCTATGTTATTTGGATCGAATAGTTCAAACTACGATATTTACTTGACTTCCGCACTATTTTAATCAATTGTTCGAAGTATCGTCTTGTTTATGGGAGCATGGTAGCATGTCCCTATGATGTGCGCGCAAATTGCCATATTTTCTATGCACATATGAATTCATTTTGTTGTCTTTTGCATGCACAATAATGGGAAAACATGGGAATAGTGTAGTTTATGCTTAAATGTCAAAATATATGGGTTTGCACGAGTTTCCATGTGATTTCGCAGAAAACAGGATGAAAATGGATGAATTCAGAAGAGCGGAAAAAGAACTCGAAGTCTTCTGAAGAGGTCGAAATCGACTGAAGACCTCGACATCGAGTACATCGAGACATAGGAATCGAGCAGAAAGGAAACAGAGCATTTCGACACAGAAGAGGTCGATATCGACGTCTGGGGGTCGATATCGATGCTGTCAGATCGACCAAGTTGATAAAAGTCGAGTAGGAGAAGGAGAAGCTCGAGATAAGATTTTGCAGGGGTCGATATCGAGGTCCAGGGTCGATATCGACCATGCCAGCAGAGGAATTCGACTCCGATTTCGATAGAATTATATCCAATGCTTGCAATATCTATCCAAAGGTCGAGATTTCCTATCATCAACATCAGATTTATCACGAGGAGGCTGATTTCACCATGAAGTTTTAGTTTTTATTTTATTTTAGTTATCATAGAGAATAAAGATAAGGTTTCGAGTCCTTGTCGACATCTACAAATAGAAGCCAATAGGGCTGAGTTTAGGTATTCAAGATTCAAGAGGGAGGATTCCGAATTCAGTTGCAATAGAGAATAGAGAGAGAGGAGGCCGAGTGGAGTTGTAAAGCGAGAGCGGAGTGGCTTGTTCGGTTGTACTTTCTTTCGGAGTTTTAATTCAAAGTAGCTTTCTTTCAATAACAATGATGATGATGTGCATGATGAGGAGCGAGTAGTCAACCCACTTCTAGGGTCGGGGTGAGCCCGACGATAGCAATGTGAGGTAAGTGCATCAAAGGTATGACTTTTATGCGATTCCGTCTTCTACCACATGCATGATCCTTTGTGAAAGTTAGGGGGATTCATTATTTGCATTATTGAAGCGAAAGCCACTCATATTGCGAACTTGAATTACTCATGAATTGGATAGTAACTCTTAGGAATTATGCGAAAGCCTCTAATCACCTAAGTGTTGATAACGAAAGTTATTTGACGGAAAGGCATAAAAGTTCATATCTTTAGCATGAAACTTGCATTGTTATCGTTGTGGCATAAAACCCCGACTTTGGAAGCCTTTTAATTAATTAAATTCTTCATAAAAGTCTTAGTTTTGTTTCTGTTCATCTTCCCTCTCCATTCTATTTTCTTCGGATCCTTTTCCGACAAATTGGTTACAAAAACAGTTTCTGTGACAAGCATCGAAATCGACCTTAAGGGTCGATATCGAGGACTAACATCGATATCGAGGTCTCTGCTCGACGTCGACTTGCTGGTTTGTCTTCTGCAGGAACTGCGCTAGGAAATCGACCAGAACTGAGGTCGATATCGACCAGTATACTCGATATCGAGTGTCTGCTGAGGTCGAAAGCATCGATCGTGAGTACAACAAAGGAAGCGCTGACCTACCTCCTCGTGGATTCGATCCTGAATTACCCTACTACTACAAGGGAGGGGATTCTTGTATTATTTGTTTGGGACAGGGAGATAGTCTAGTTGTGCTTTATTTTATTCTCCTATTTTACATACACCTCCCCCTACTACGAACAAATTGGCGCCGTTGCCAGGGAGGCAATCCATCGCCACCTAAGTTAATCACGATCTTTTTCTAAGCTTATTTTGCAGGTTTATGCGACGTTCTGATCGCGGACCTATCCTGGAACCAATTGACGAGCCTGAACGTTTCTACCATCTTCGCAACAAAGCAATTCGCATCATGGCTGACAACGAGACGCAGGCTGAGATCATAGAGCGGTTGAGAAAGGAGATCGAGGACCACAATGCTACAATCGCTGCTGAAAGGGCCGCTGCTGCTGCTGAGCGAGCCCGTGCTGATAGGGAGGAGGATGCGCGCAGACAAGCCCAAGAGCGGCTAAATCAGTATCCACAGACGGCGATGCAATACATGCATCCGCCCCTTCATGTTCCTCAATCTGCCATTATAATTCCTCACTCCAATTATGAATTGAAAATTAACTTCCTATCTGAGATTAAAAGAAATACTTTTGAAGGAAGACATAATGAATGCCCCCTGCAACACATCTCTACTTTTATGGACTTATGTGAAACAGTTGCTGATGGAGTAAACTTAGAGTATGTGCGACTAAAATCTTTTCGATGGTCTTTGGCAGGAAAGGCATTACAATGGCTTGAAAGTTTGGCTCCACGATCGCTAAGGACATGGGCGGAAGTGAAAGATGCATTCTTGAACAAATTCTTCCCACCTTCTAAAACGGCAATGCTACGACAAAGGATCACGGCTTTCAAACAAAAGCCAGGTGAAACCCTAGCACAGGCGTGGGAGCGCTTCAAAGACTTGCTGAGATCATGCCCGACGCATGGGCAACTTCCATATGTCATCCAAGAGATCTTTTATAACGCCCTTGATGCGCCGAATAAGGAGAGGATCAATTCATATACCTCCTATCGGTACATTGAGCTTACACCAACGGAGGCATGGGAAACCATTGAGAGGCTTGTGAACTTTGACAACACCTATGGGGCTGCTGCGGCCTATGATGCAAGGCCTGCCCCATCTATGCCACTATATGAGCCTCCAAGGGAGATAGATCCTGAAGTACGGCAACAATTCCATAACGATCAAACACGCCGCCTTCAAAAGCAAGTAAGGTTCCTGAGCAACAATCAACCTTGTCAGGAGTGTGGTTCAATAAGGCATAACACCAGTGCCTGTCCACATACTGAGCAAGTATCCATGGCGGAATAACATGAGGAGGTCAAATGGACGAGAGGCCCCTATGGAGGGGGCAATCAACAAAATTGGGGTGATCAAAGGTTCTATCAAAGGGATCCCCCAACCTATAGGGCACCAGGGCACCCTGAGCGGGAGACTAAGAAAGATGACCTGCAAATCATCCTTGATGAGATGCGGAGGAACCACGCTGAGTTCAAACAAGCCAATAACTCCGTCCATACTCAGCTGCAGGGCATCAATTCTAGACTTGGGGAGATCGACGTTTGGAAGCGCAACATGGAGACTCAAATGAGTCAATTGGCGGAAGCAATGCCCAAAGCGTCCGGATCACTCCCTGGATCCACTGTGCCCAACCAAAAGGGCAAAACCACAGGTCATATCGCGGCAGTAAACCTAAGGAGTGGGCGTCAATTACAAACGCCCGAGCGAAAAGTGGAGGAGAAGGAGCCAGAACAGACGTCGATATCGACCCCCCTGTCGATATCGACCAAGGTGACATCGATGTCGACCCTCCTGTCGATGTCGACCCTAATTCTGCGTCACCACAGAAATCGACTCTTCCAGTCGATATCGACCCCACTGCTGCCGATATCGACCTCACTACAGCCGCAGGAAGGAAGAAGGTGTTGCCATTCCCAACTAGAAAAGTGACTAAGGACCCAGCGGAAAAGAAGTTCCAACGGTTCGTGAAGATGCTCCAAGGGCTTAATGTCTCTATACCATTCACAGAGGCACTTCACGAGATGCCATCTTATGTAAGGTTCCTTAAGGATATCTTGGGTAAGAAGCGATCGCTCTCTGAGATCGCAGAGGAATGCAACAGGTTGGAGCTACCACAAAAGCGGGCGGACCCAGGTAAGTTTTCTATCGCTATAGGTCTAGGTCAATTCAAATTTAATGCTTTAGTTGACTTGGGCGCTAGCGTTAGCATGATGCCACTAACCATTTGGCACAAGGTAAACATAGGTCCTCTGGAGCCCGTTGATGCAAGATTATACATGGCTAATAGTACCGTAGTTATTCCAACTGGGATAGTGACAGATGTGCCAGTACAAGTAGGCAAATTCTTTGTCCCTGCTGATTTCCTAGTTGTTGACATAGCGGAGGACCCTGCTTGTCCAATTATTTTAGGTAGGCCATTCCTAGCAACCGTCGATGCCAACATTAGCGTGAAGAAAGGATTGCTCTCACTCACAATTAGTGATGAAGTAATAGAGTATTCCTTCAACAAGACGGTGCAAAGTCAAGGGCCAATGGAGATAAAAGCCATCAAAGAAGCCCAAGTAGAGGAAGTTGAAGCAATCTTGAACGAAGGAGCTCAACAGGACATCGAAATCGACCCAGGTAAGTTGATATCGACCACTATTGTTCAAGATTCTGTGACAGGTCATAAGTATGGGGTCGACGGAGGAAAAAAAGGAAGCATCGAAATCGGGGTCAAGGGTCGATATCGACCACACCCTATCGAAATCGACCACCATCAGCGCTGAGAAGAGAGGCGAGGAGACCTCGATATCGACCTCTGAGGGTCGAAATCGACCTGATCATATCGAGTCAAAACTCCCCAAATCGATAGATCCTACAGGTGTACAACAGGGCTCGATATCGACCTCTGCACATCGACATCGACCTGAGCCACAGACTGAGAAGAAGGTAAGTCAAGGTACGGATTCCTCTTGTTCAATTACAATAAAGGACTTATCATTATTTGGAAGAGGTGTGCCTTGGCATGTGCGTTTATGTAGGATATCCGATGATAGTTCAAGCCAATATGAGATAGGAGACAAGGTCTATGTTGCCAAATCTAAAGACCATTGGTTCCCTACAAGATTCAAGGATAAGAGCTTAGGGCCATTCACGGTGAATCAAATCAATCCCGGGGGAATGCAGCTGCGGGACAAGAAAAGAGTAATATTTGAGGCCCAAGCCACATGGGCTCTGCAGATGCCACCTTGAAAAGCGCAAAGGAAGAAGTCGGCCTAGCGACTTAAAAATCTAGAGCTTGTAACAAAGACTTAGTTTTGGTTTTAAGACAGCTTTTGTTTTGGTTTTAGACACTTTATTGTTTTGCATATTTTGTGTTTAGTTTTCAAATTGCAGGAGAGAGAAAAGCACATGGAAAGGCATCGAAATCGATGTCAGACATCGAAATCGACCTCAAGGTCGACATGGATAGGGTTTGTGATCGAGGGCGAATCACCCTGAAGCCCGAGCAGAAATCAAGAGAGACATCGATATCGATGTAAAGGGTCGATATCGACCTTCCCTGTTGTCTTCTTCAACTCCTGAAATTTGTGACGGTTTAGTAAGTTTTCTTCTTAACCCTAGTTCTAATACAGTGAGGACACTGTAAACTTTAAGTATGGGGTGGGGGAAAGGCTTATTTGCATATTCATACTTAGTTTAGGGTTGCATATTTATTTTAATGCATAAAAAAAAAAATTGACCCCCATCAAAAATTTTGAAAAAAAAAAGAGTCATGGAAGTATAAAAAAGAGCTCTATGATGCAAAATTAGATTCATTAGAGATATAACATGAGATTGCCTAGTTAAGGGAAGTCCCAATGAAGTGCAATTTTTTTTGAGAAAATCATAAAGGAGATGAAAATTTGAAGTTGCTTTTGACATGTGCATGATAAGATGATGGAGGATTTTTTAAAAATTCCATACAAGCAAAGTTCATATCCTAGCCTTACCTACGCATATTCACAAAAGCCATATATGAGACTTATTATGATCATTATTGCTCCACATATACATATTGTCCATTTTTTACCTTATACCCTATCCGGGGACAAAGTTTTTTGAATGGATGACATCTTTCGAGTTATATGGAGTTATGCATTTATAAAGTTGTTGGCAGGAATGATACAATATGGAAAATTAAATGAGCGAAAAAAAATCCGATCACCTCAGGAGATAAAGGTAGGTCGACCCTGCTCGCTGAGATAATAGTTCGGCGAGATGGGACACAAAGGTGAGGAGTCCGAAGTACTAAGTATCCGGGGCCATTCATGACACCCATGTTTGCGACTCGCGAGAAAGCAGTGCTAAGGTTAGAGAGGTAAAAGCATTATATTGAAAAAAAGCATTGAACGATGAGTGAAAGGTGAGACATTATGAAGGAGGAATGTGGAATATTTTGGAAAGTGTACTTCCCCGGATTTAACACCACATGGCCAAATATTAGACCACCTTTAGCCTTTTACCAATCCACTTCTCACAAGCTTGAAGAAAGTCCTCTTGATTATTAATGCAATGTCGCTAAAATTGTTTTTTGCATATTATCTCCTTTATAAGTATGAAATTGCTTTTATGCACAGGCATGGACTTGGTTGACATAAGTACCTTCTCGAGGATGGCAATTGATTGTAGGGACATATGAAAAATGAATCTATGATGTTGAGGGTTTACTTTCTTCCCCTGAATGACCATTAAGAGTATTGCTTGGGGACAAGCAAGCTTAAGTATGGGGTGTTTGATGTGCGCGCAAATTGCCATATTTTCTATGCACATATGAATTCATTTTGTTGTCTTTTGCATGCACAATAATGGGAAAACATGGGAATAGTGTAGTTTATGCTTAAATGTCAAAATATATGGGTTTGCACGAGTTTCCATGTGATTTCGCAGAAAACAGGATGAAAATGGATGAATTCAAAAGAGCGGAAAAAGAACTCGAAGTCTTCTGAAGAGGTCGAAATCGACAGAAGACCTCGATATCGAGTACATCGAGACATAGGAATCGAGCAGAAAGGAAACAGAGCATTTCGACACAGAAGAGGTCGATATCGACGTCTGGGGGTCGATATCGATGCTGTCAGATCGACCAAGTTGATAGAAGTCGAGTAGGAGAAGGAGAAGCTCGAGATAAGATTTTGCAGGGGTCGATATCGAGGTCCAGGGTCGATATCGACCATGCCAGCAGAGGAATTCGACTCCGATTTCGATAGAATTATATCCAATGCTTGCAATATCTATCCAAAGGTCGAGATTTCCTATCATCAACATCAGATTTATCACGAGGAGGCTGATTTCACCATGAAGTTTTAGTTTTTATTTTATTTTAGTTATCATAGAGAATAAAGATAAGGTTTCGAGTCCTTGTCGACATCTACAAATAGAAGCCAATAGGGCTGAGTTTAGGTATTCAAGATTCAAGAGGGAGGATTCCGAATTCAGTTGCAATAGAGAATAGAGAGAGAGAGAGAGGAGGCCGAGTGGAGTTGTAAAGCGAGAGCGGAGTGGCTTGTTCGGTTGTACTTTCTTTCGGAGTTTTAATTCAAAGTAGCTTTCTTTCAATAACAATGATGATGATGTGCATGATGAGGAGCGAGTAGTCAACCCACTTCTAGGGTCGGGGTGAGCCCGACGATAGCAATGTGAGGTAAGTGCATCAAAGGTATGACTTTTATGCGATTCCGTCTTCTACCACATGCATGATCCTTTGCGAAAGTTAGGGGGATTCATTATTTGCGTTATTGAAGTGAAAGCCACTCATATTGCGAACTTGAATTACTCATGAATTGGATAGTAACTCTTAGGAATTATGCGAAAGCCTCTAATCACCTAAGTGTTGATAACGAAAGTTATTTGACGGAAAGACATAAAAGTTCATATCTTTAGCATGAAACTTGCATTGTTATCGTTGTGGCATAAAACCCCGACTTTGGAAGCCTTTTAATTAATTAAATTCTTCATAAAAGTCTTAGTTTTGTTTCTGTTCATCTTCCCTCTCCATTCTATTTTCTTCGGATCCTTTTCCGACAAATTGGTTACAAAAACAGTTTCTGTGACAAGCATCGAAATCGACCTTAAGGGTCGATATCGAGGACTAACATCGATATCGAGGTCTCTGCTCGACGTCGACTTGCTGTTTTGTCTTCTGCAGGAACTGCGCTAGGAAATCGACCAGAACTGAGGTCGATATCGACCAGTATACTCGATATCGAGTGTTTGCTGAGGTCGAAAGCATCGATCGTGAGTACAACAAAGGAAGCGCTGACCTACCTCCTCGTGGATTCGATCCTGAATTACCCTACTACTACAAGGGAGGGGATTCTTGTATTATTTGTTTGGGACAGGGAGATAGTCTAGTTGTGCTTTATTTTATTCTCCTATTTTACATACACCTCCCCCTACTACGAACACCCTATAAGCCTCAGGTGAATGCAAAGTCATTAAAGTCTGAGAATTCACTGGCGCTGTAGCCCTCCCTTGGGATTAAAAAGGGGGTGTTACAGCATAAGTCTATCTAATTCACACAAGGCGCCCCTAACTATCATGCATCTCTTTTCATATCTCATTTCAGATTATTCCATCTCATTTCATCACAACCATATCTCATTCCATGTTCATCTCATCTCATCATCTCATTTCAAAACAATCTCTCAAGGAACTCAACTTTAAAAATCAAACAATTCTTTTTAAAATCGCTTATCCAAATTCCGACATTAACCTTTAAGCCTTAAAACCAATTTCCCAAAATTATATTATAAAACAATTCCGGCATTTATCTCTTTAAAATCCTCATCTTAAATCATCTTACAAATCATTATATAATAACACTTCTCAAGGAATATTTAAATATAATAAAATTGCCAAAATCACTCCATTTTAATAACCCATATTTATAAATCAAAATACTAAATTACTTTATCATATTTTAAAACATAACCCAAAATCATCATATAACATCATGCTAATATATAACAATTAATATTACTTTTAAGACCTTCTATAATATATATTAATAATTTCAGAACATATAAATATATAAATTCATTTTCCTAAAATCAGAAAAAAAAAATAAAACATATAACATAAATATATATATATATAACATAACATATAACATATTTAGCCATATATATAACACAATATTAACATAAAACAACCCACATATATATAACCACAACCCAGAAGCCCAAAACAAATCCGAATGGAGAAGCCCAACCCGGAAGCCCATACCCGGCCCACCCAATTCGGGTTCAAAAGATCCAACCCTCATCTTTTTAAATGAAGAGAACCGAACCGGAAAAAAAGAAATAGAAAAAGAAAAAAAAAGGGAACCGGGTCGGCTGACCCATCTTCAACCTCTGTTCAGGTTCGAAACGGGAGAGGAGGAGGAGAGGAACTGAGCCCTCGCTGGAGCTCCATTCCAGCCCAAGCTCTCCCCACCTCATCAGCCCGAAATTCCGACCATCCCCGACCCTAGAAAACCAAAACTAGAGTAAGAGGAAGGAGGAAGAGGAAGCTCACCGTGGGCTCGAAGGTTCGTCAGAAATCTTCGTCGGAGGCTCGATTGGCTTCGTCGGTGATGAATTCGAGTCGCGTTTGGCCTAGAACGGAGGAAGAGTAAGTAAAGGTCCGCCTTTGAGGGTTAAAGAGTTGAAGAAAACGAAGGAGGATATCAAACCGACCTTGGGGATCGGAAACACGAAAAGTGGAGGAGGAAGGTGGTTGCTCGGCTGCCCCACCGGAGACGAAACCAAGGCGGCGACGGCTCCTGGTTGCTGCTGCCGCTGCTCAGAAGAAGGACAAAAGGGGGGGAAGCTGTTGAAGGTACTCGGAGGGTTCTCTTCGAAAGGAAACAGAGGAGTTTGAGGTGGCTTGGGCTCCTCGGCGGCGCCCCTGGCTGAGCTGGGCAGAGGAGGAAAGCTTGGAGGGTCGCCGTGGGTGCAGGTCTGTGGTGGTGCTTTGGCGGCCAATGGAGGGGAAGAGGGCTGTGGTGGCTCGACAAACCAGAGGACAAGGAGGGGGAATGGGGTTTTTGTTTGAAGGAACGGGAAGAGAGAATCAAGAGAGGGGTGAGGGTCTGATGGAATGGGGCACAACACACAATGGGTGCAGCTGTACAGGGAAGAAGACAAGGAGAGGGGGACCAATTTCACAAATTGGACAGGATCCGAGGGAGGGAGAGAGAGAGAGAGAGAAAGAAATAAATAAAAGGAAAAGAAATAAAATAGAATTGGTCCCCAAGGTAAGAATTCAAAATAGCGGAATAGACTCAAAACCCGCTCGCCCGAACGAATCCCGACTAAATCGAATTTAATTAAATTTAATTTACAAATCTCAAAATAACGGAATTAAATTAATTTCAATCAAAACTCGGAGTTTAAATTAATCTTTATTAATACTCGATCTTGAAAGCGAAAATCGAATCCCGTCAAAATCCGAAATTTAAATGATGCCGGAATAACTAAAATCCAAAACTTACGCTTGAGAACGGGTTTTATTCCACTTTTACAAATTGAATTTAATAATAATTTATTTAATAAAATAATCATAATATATAAATATACTCGGTCTTTACATTTATCCACCTCTAAAAACAAGTCTCGTCCCCGAGACTAAAATCATTTAAAACAATGGAAAGGAGTTTGAAATTGGCGAGTCCAAGGACCATGTCCAAGGATCTTGCAATCATCTCGGTTGCGTCTTCCGAGATTCTCACAACATCCTGGTCACGGTCATGACATCTCCAATTGGTCTAGTCAAGTGTGTAATAAGCGCCCCTATCACATCCTTGCTTCGACCTTTCGGAAGCATCACAACTCTAAAAGCATTATAGCGTCCGACTAGGTCTTAGCAAGAAATCTATAAGCGCCCCTATAAAATTCTTGTATCCACTTCGTGAGACGTCATAATGTAAATCCAGTTCGTAAATTCTCAAAGCGTCTGTAAATGGAAAGGTTGTCATCCAAATCATTGAAACTCTCAACTTCTTTAAAACCCCAAGTTGGCCATTTTTAAAACCGCTCAAAATCTTCAAATTCAATTTTTTAATCAAGAAACTTTACACCAAAACAAATCAAATCCTCCCAAATAAAGATTTCGTCAAACTCTTCCGAAAACCAAATCAGCTTCTCGCAAACCAATCAATCAGTTTCAGAAGGTAGGAGGTGGAATCATCCACCTCTAAGGGCTAATCCCATATTCTCTTCCTAGTTTCCAGAATCGAATCAATCTATCAGTCTCAATTCAAGCAAGATGCATAAGCCATAAGAAATGCATAACTGTATAACCAACCAATCTCCAATCAACACATCATAAGGCAAGTCTCAACATATACCATCGTAGTTCCACAAGGTCACATCACATCTCCAGATCATACCAAAGGTCATAAAAGTATTTCTCATCACAGAATTAATGAACCAAAACCCATTGTCAACACATCAACACATCAAGGTAGCAAAAGGAAAAGTCAGTCAATATGTGAATCACCAAAACGTCAGCATACTCGCAAAACATCATCTCAACTCATACAATGTCATATAACAATCACTTAGCAATCACGCACCATTATCTCATATATATATACAAGTCATTTTCATGCTTCAAGTCATAGTCATTACTTACCTATTCATAATCATGCTTATCAACCATGTAATATAACATCAGGTTTTCAAATAATCAACATATCATCATCTCATGATTCATACAACACATCATAACATGCTTCTAGAACAACATAGTAGGATAGCACTGCATCATTATATCATGATTATAGTTGTCACTACCAATTACGATTCAGTATTGTATATCAACATGGAATATCATGCCACAACAGGTTTATCATGGTCGCTATCTAATATCATGCCAGGTCATTTTAATAAAACACATAATTAAGAAAGCTTTCACATTACCACCAGGCAAAATAAACGCAACCCCGCTCGCTCGTCCCCAACTCCCAAGCCAAAACCAATCCTTATCTAAACTCACCAACTCGGATAATATCCCCAAAGAACCCCAACTCATTTTGATACTCCAGTCTCACCCCTCATTTCTCCAAGCACTCTCACTAGCAATCCACCTCTAAGAATCCAACCCTCATCTCTGTTTTCACACCCGAGCATCCCTGTATACTACGTTCCCGCTATCCACAAGGTCATTTCTTACAGTTCTCGCTCTTCCCAAGATATCACAATGTAGAACCCTTCTAACCATGCATCTTCAATAAAATTTCCTCGGTCACTACCTAACCAGCCTATCTCTAACCATACCCGTATCTGAGATTCACCTAGGAGCTCATCGAAATCATCAAGCATTACCTCTTATAATTCCCGAACTCATTCGGTCCAACCTAAGTCAATACCCCTCTTCTGCAACTTTCCCTTACCACCGTCGGTCATTCTAATCACTCAAAACCTTTCTCCACTCTCTGACCGCTCAACCAAAAGGACTTCACTCACATGTTTAAAGAAGAAGCAATCATGGACATTATTGCACATGAGGACTACATCATATCAACTAGCATCATTAAGCATTGCAACAAGTATCAAAAGTCTCAATGTACCGTCATGCTCGAAATTATCACATAACACCATATGTGAATAAAGTCAATTCAAACTAGCAAGTTTCATCATAATCTTAGCTAATAACCAGTTCAGATTCTCGGCATTTGCAGTTCATACTACATAGGAAAGGAATTTAGATCATGCTTAGCAACTCAGAATAGCATCACATCAAGTCATCATGGCACATTAGGATTGTAAGGCATCGAATCATATCATCATAGTCGACAGACAATCAAGCAACAGTCATCACATCAACAAGCAGCTTTCAACATCAAGTCAGTGCAATATCATCATCAACAAGCTCAGAAAGGGTTAGCAATTCGAATAGAGGACGTTCCCACCTGCAAGTCATATCGTACTCAACAATCGTGATCCTCAAAGCGAGCTTGTTCCGTCGACAGTATCAATCCTGAGGCCCGTGGGTTATGGGCCCACGCTTCCGCTGCGCTGCTCTATCGCTATTCGACTTCCCGATCCCTTTTCCATGCGGTCGCTCGTCCAATGTAACGCGTAGGAGTTCAAGTTAGCGGAGATAGGAGAGTGACAAGGGCGGACGACCCAATGTTTCTTTTGGAGACGGAATAGACCAACGCTAAAGACGACATGATTAGAGACAAGACTCCGACTCGGGATTAGTAACGATGCCCTCAAGAAAGTCTATTAGGTTACGATTTTGACAAACACACACGAATTCATTATGGAGCATATCAATCACGTCAATCCACACTAACATGTACCTATCTCGGGGCAACAGTCGTATTCATATTAAAGACACAATCAAGTCCTACGCTGATGTTTGTGAAACAAGCTAACATTCTAGTATTCCATGGAAACAGATCTGCCTAGTAACTTCGAGCAAGTTAGGCGGAACCAACAATGATCATATAAGATTCAAAGTCAAGCGGGATTAAGTGAAGATAACGATCATCATGCATATGAACAATGTAAAAGCATGGTATACAAATCAACAAATGAGTCAAATATATCATGGCAAGGTATATTATAACAATCAGATGATGCGTCATTCAAGGACACATAAGAGTAGCATAGTAACTATCACATCTAACAGCAATGATCACATATTAGGTCAAGTATGGCACGGAATCCTATGACGAGATTCATTTAGAGAGCATAGATCCTACATGATACTAGCGATACATAATGCGATACAAGCATAGTCAAGATTCATTAAGAAGAGTTCAACATAATGTTCACGAAACATGAGGCATCATCAAAAGGAACAAGAGGGATATCATGGATGCTAGGTTATAATCATGCTAAGAAAGAACCATCATAGAGTACATATATGGTACGATAGCTGTCACAATATAGAACAAGCATGATATGAAATCATTCAGTAGGTCATATTGGAAGTCATAAGCTCCACATGATACTAATAGCACACGTCGAACCTGAGTACAACTAGAGTAATTCAACTAGGTTCATTTCGATATTCATGCGTCATGTATTTGCAAAATCAGGATATAGAGTGATGTGTGATCAAGCGAAGTGTCAAAACATACATTCATGGAAGCACGAGAGGATATCATAGAGTAATAGACATCTTTACCATGTAAGCATGCTAGGTTTCGTCATCACGGAAAGCTAGTCAATCATCGAATTCATCATTAAACTCATCAGGACGAGTGAAACATGTTAAGAGAACAGAAAGAGGAAAGAGCCACACTATCAGGTACCTAGTCCAAGAGTGAATCAACAATAACGTAGGCAAAGTAGAATTCGCACAAGTCACAACCAAGGGCCCAACATGTTACTAGTGGTTCAATATAACATATGGTACATACATGTGCTTGACTGGTTAATACGACGGTATGCAAGAGTTCATTCAATCACATCTCAACGACATAGTGGCAACGAGGTATAGAGCAAGTCTAAGCAACATGGCTAGAATATGAGGACATGAGTTCAAATTGATGTATACTAGGATAGAACGTGTATTTATCAAGACTCGTTCACACTACCATATTCTCACTCAGCACAATTAACGCATAGCAGTTACTAGAATAATCCACAACAGTTAATCATAGAATAGGTGGGCATGCTATAGATTCTTGTCACGGAATGAATGATAAGCATCGAGGCATAATCGGCTAGCATGCTAAAGAGTACATCTTATGAGGCATTCATATAAAGAAGAGTCGATCACACTATCATGAACCTATTCATGGGGAGTACATCAATTGTACAACTTCCTAACATATGACATCTATAATCGTGCCCGAGTATGACAATGTAATATACTAAACAGATCATGTCGGGATGATATGGACATAATAAATGTAGTTCGAACCTATACAATGGTCATCATGAGCATCAAAGCACATAAGCACAAATTCACACTAAGGATCAATTGTAGGTCAAGGAGTAGTGCATATAGAATCACACAATCATGAACAGGGCAATCAAGATAACCCGATAGGGGTCCATAAGGGCATCATTGACTCTCCCTAACTGACTCACCACCCACCTTTCCCGTGAGACTCGGATACGACTTTTCGTGGTAAGAAGACACCGGTCGGTCGTCATAAGAGTCAAGAAAGACAACCTAGGAAACACTTACTTTCTAACTTGGAATGACATCAAAGCCAACTTTCGATACTCTCCCCAAGTAACCCTCATATCCAACCATGATTTTCGAAACACTATGCTTACCAACCCGATTTCCCGTGGAGGAGACCGATATTCGAAGGGAGGACTCGATTGAACTATCAAAGGATTCATAAGGAAAGGGGCGGTTCCACAAAACTGAGCTTAACCATATAAGAAGAAGAATGGTACTCCCACTATCCCGTTCGCACAGATCGTTCAATATTCATTCAATAGTTAGAACATAACAATCAAATCTTTAGCATATCAAGCACTCAATCATAGAATCAGTTAATGACAATTACAATGATCTCCTTGGAGTCCTCCCGACCCATCTGTAAAGAACAAGCTAGTATTTCGCCTACCCGTTTCCGACTACATCCAATAGGGATGTCTATCGCCTTTTCTACCCACTCGATCCCTTATTAGTTGGTTCTCCTCTTTTACCGTAAGCCAAGTTCATATTTAGTCCAATTGAGTTAGACATATTAAGTTCATTTTGCCCCTTTAAAACACTTTCAAATCTTTCGAAATCCATGGGCGGTTTTCCAAAACATACACTCGACCCTTGCGTACCCGAATTGCACACCTCGCTCTGATACCAACTTTGTAACGACCCAGGTATAAATATCCGGGATACGTTTCGAAGGTCGGATACCTTCGTTCGGATGTTGCAATTTAGGTACGGGTCGAGGTTTCAAACCTCTAATCAGTCGAAGTTTCATAAATTCAGTTTAAACGAAAGTGAAGTGGAAATATGATTTAGATACAAAAGCCACGGCAAGGCCGGGTCAAAACCAAAACATAATTCTAAAGTCGTATGGCCAGATTAGCGGGGTTAGACAGATTTCTTTGCAATCGCCGGGGGACTTTCCCACGCCATATAAACAGGGAGCAATCATACCTAAAAACAATTGGTGCGAGCGGGGTCAGACCGAGGCCCCAACACGCTCTGTCCAGCAAGCGAACATACACATACGCTAATAATAAAGATGATGCAGATGCGGAAATTAAATCACACTAGCATGATCCTAATTTACAATATGCGAGAAATAACTGTAAAGGCGCCCAAAGAATGCCAAGTGGCATGTCCCTCTCCTACCTCTGCACCCCTTTCCGTTAGTGCAGAGACTGGCCAGTTCGATGCTATAGCATATCATATCATATCTCATCATCATAACATAAATTAAAATAAACATGCCTGATGGTGCTGGGCTATCATCATGCTCATATCGACTCGATAGACTCAGGGCACCCGATGGGGCTGGGCTACCCTATGACTCTAGCAAAGACTCTAGGACTACCACAGATAACGGTCGTTCTGTTTCATACGCGTAAAGAAATAGAATGCTCAATCACAAGTGCAACCTAGCATGATACTACATGGCATGCTTTAATGCTTATGCAACACCTAGTATGTCATACATTCACAAGCCGGTAATCTCTTTCGAATCTGAGTAAGCCCATAAAGGAACTTACCTGAATAAGCCGAACAACAGAGAACAACGCAGAAGCAGAATCCAAGTAAGAGTCACCAATAGCAAGCAATGTCCAACATATCACAATCACCTAATAACATACAATGCATAAGTCTATCTAATTCACACAAGGCGCCCCTAACTATCATGCATCTCTTTTCATATCTCATTTCAGATTATTCCATCTCATTTCATCACAACCATATCTCATTCCATGTTCATCTCATCTCATCATCTCATTTCAAAACAATCTCTCAAGGAACTCAACTTAAAAAATCAAACAATTCTTTTTAAAATCGCTTATCCAAATTCCGACATTAACCTTTAAGCCTTAAAACCAATTTCCCAAAATTATATTATAAAACAATTCTGGCATTTATCTCTTTAAAATCCTCATCTTAAATCATCTTACAAATCATTATATAATAACACTTCTCAAGGAATATTTAAATATAATAAAATTGCCAAAATCACTCCATTTTAATAACCCATATTTATAAATCAAAATACTAAATTACTTTATCATATTTTAAAACATAACCCAAAATCATCATATAACATCATGCTAATATATAACAATTAATATTACTTTTAAGACCTTCTATAATATATATTAATAATTTCAGAACATATAAATATATAAATTCATTTTCCTAAAATCAGAAAAAAAATAAAACATATAACATAAATATATATATATATATATATATATATATATATATATATATATATATATATATAACATAACATATAACATATTTAGCCATATATATAACACAATATTAACATAAAACAACCCACATATATATAACCACAACCCAGAAGCCCAAAACAAATCTGAATGGTGAAGCCCAACCCAGAAGCCCATACCCGGCCCACCCAATTCGGGTTCAAAAGATCCAACCCTTATCTTTTTAAATGAAGAGAACCGAACTGGAAAAAAAGAAATAGAAAAAGAAAAAAAAGGGAACCGGGTCGGCTGACCCATCTTCAACCTCTGTTCAGGTTCGAAACGGGAGAGGAGGAGGAGAGGAACTGAGCCCTCGCCGGAGCTCCATTCCAGCCCAAGCTCTCCCCACCTCATCAGCCCGAAATTCCGACCATCCCCGACCCTAGAAAATCAAAATGAGAGTAAGAGGAAGAAGGAAGAGGAAGCTCACCGTGGGCTCAAAGGTTCGTCAGAAATCTTCGTCGGAGGCTCGATTGGCTTCGTCGGTGATGAATTCGAGTCGCGTTTGGCCTAGAACGGAGGAAGAGTAAGTAAAGGTCCGCCTTTGAGGGTTAAAGAGTTGAAGAAAACGAAGGAGGATATCAAACCGACCTTGGGGTTGGAAACACGAAAAGTGGAGGAGGAAGGTGGTTGCTCGGCTGCCCCACCGGAGACGAAACCAAGGCGGCGACGACTCCTGGTTGCTGCTGCCGCTGCTCAGAAGAAGGACAACAGGGGGGAAAGCTGCTGAAGGTACTCGGAGGGTTCTCTTCGAAAGGAAACAAAGGAGTTTGAGGTGGCTTGGGCTCCTCGGCGGCGCCCCTGGCTGAGCTGGGCAGAGGAGGAAAGCTTGGAGGGTCGCCGTGGGTGCAGGTCTGTGGTGGTGCTCTGGCGGCCAATGGAGGGGAAGAGGGCTGTGGTGGCTCGGCAAACCAGAGGACAAGGAGGGGGAATGGGGTTTTTGTTTGAAGGAACGGGAAGAGAGAATTAAGAGAGGGGTGAGGGTCTGATGGAATGGGGCACAACACACAATGGGTGCAGCTGTACAGGGAAGAAGACAAGGAGAGGGGGGCCAATTTCACAAATTGGACAGGATCCGAGGGAGAGAGAGAGAGAGAGAAAGAAAGAAATAAAAGGAAAAGAAATAAAATAGAATTGGTCCCCAAGGTAAGAATTCAAAATAGCAGAATAGACTCAAAACCCGCTCGCCCGAACGAATCCTGACTAAATCGAATTTAATTAAATTTAATTTACAAATCTCAAAATAACGGAATTAAATTAATTTCAATCAAAACTCGGAGTTTAAATTAATCTTTATTAATACTCGATCTTGAAAGCGAAAATCGAATCCCGTCAAAATCCGAAATTTAAATGATGCCGGAATAACTAAAATCCAAAACTTACGCTCGAGAACGGGTTTTATTCCACTTTTACAAATTGAATTTAATAATAATTTATTTAATAAAATAATCATAATATATAAATATACTCGGTCTTTACACATATAATACGCCTATACCTAGAATAAAGGATGTTCTAATGTAGTACGGAATTTAAATCACACTATCATGCTCCTAGTTTATACAATATGCAGAAAGGAACTGTAAAGGCGCCCAAAGAATGTCAAGTGGCATATCCCTCTCATACCTCTGCACCCCTTCCCGTTAGTGCAGAGACTGGCCAGTTCGGTGCTATAGCAAAGCAATTTCCTCGTGGTGGTGCACAAACCACGACATCATCATATCATATCATCTCATCGCTTGCCCGATGGTGTTGGGCTATCATATCATGCTCATATCGACTCGATTGACTAAAGGCAAACCCGATGAAGCTGGGCTACCCTATAACCCTAACAAAGACTCTAGGACTCACAGATAACAACCGTTCTCTTTTCAATGCATAAAGAATAGGGATGCTCATTCATAAGTGCAAGTCCTAGGCATGATACTACATGGCATGCTTTTATGCATAAGCAACACCTACATACTATATGACACATCAGGCATGAGGTCCGGGTAACTGAGTAAACTCCCGTAGGAAACTTACCTGGGGGCGCGCAAAATCCAAGCAATATTCAGCAATAGCAAGCAATCCAATCATGTCACAAATCACCTAGCATATAATATAAGATGTGCATAAGTCTACGTCTAAGTCACACAAGGCGCCCCTAACTATCATAAGTTCACGAAATCATATAGTATCACATCTTAACATTAATTCATCACTATCATCTTAACTCATCTCATCATCTCATCATCTTCCTTATTCATTTCCATCAATCAGCTCATACCGCCACCTATCGTCTTATCCTCATATCATCTTAATCCTTCCATTTTATCTTAACTGTCATATTTCATCATGTCTCATCATATAACATCTTCTATATCATCTCAACACATATCATCATATAATATATCATATAACATCATGCTTTCGAACAACAACACATCACGATCTCATATTTAAGGACATATATCAACATCTCATATCATAATTCATACTTAATCATTATATCGATATCATAACACAACACCTCATAGCATGCTTCATAATCAACACATAACACATCAACATCACATATCTTAATTTGCTTCACAAAATTTCACACATAAGATTCATAAGTCATTCGCAAGTTAGATAATGCAAATCAATTTCCCAAGATTCCTGAAACTCTTAAATCTCAAGTCAAGTCAACTCATATTCAAGACGATTTCTCAAATCATATCTAGCCAAAACCCATTTATAAACATTAAGCTCTCGACCAATTTATAAAATCATATCTTTTAAAATAATTCCGGCATAACTTTCTTTAAAATCCTCATCTTAAAATCACCTTTATAAGACATAATATTATAACTCATCTCAATTAATATTACTTTAAAACCCTTTATAATATATATAGTATTTTTATGTATTATCCCTCAACCTCAGAAAATAACATATAATAATAGTAATAATAACAATAATATTCTAAATAACAATTATATAAACTATATACTAACATACCCATATAACACATAACACATAACACATAACACAACCACAAAGTTCACAACACCACCCAAGTCTAGCCGGCCCAACCAGAAGAAAACAAAGGCCCAAACCAAACCCAGAAATCGAGCCCATAAAATAGACGCAAAATCACCAGTGAAAACGGACCCAAAAGAAGAAAAAGCAGAGCCTGAACCCGTGGACCCCACCATTTCTTCCCCCTTCAGCTCGACTTCAACCCCGCCTGCTCTAGCCTCCTCTCCGACGTCACCCTCCAACTCTCCCGCTCGCACACCTCTCGCTCAGGCTCACCCCGACCATTCAAACAAGGAAAAGAAGCAAGAAAGAAACCAAAAACTGAGCAAAGGAGAGGATTCAAAAGCTTACCGGGAGGGGCTTGAGATATCACCGGAGGCGCGCCGGAGGCGTGATTTGGCTCATCGATGTCGGAATCGAACGAGCTTGTCTGGGTCGAAGATAGAAGGTCAAAAGGTGCGATTTTGTGGTGGTTTAGGGCGAAAGGAAGAGGAAGACTTACCGGACCAGAATCGGAAAACAGAGAGGAGGAGGAAGGTTGGCGGCGTCGGCGGTAATCCGGCTGCTACTGGGTTGACGTCCGGCCAGGTCCTGCTTCGTCAGAGCTTGACGATGTCCAGGCTCTCACCCAACCTCGATGAAGTAGGATGAGGTGGCGTCGGGGCTGTTTTCGAAGAACATGGCTCGTTTTGTGGGTTACTGACGGCTTTCTTCCGGGCGGCGTCGGGGCTTGCTGGGCCGAAACAACAGAAGGAGGGGTACGTTGTGTGGAGCTGTGATTACAGATGAGGGCACGGGAAGAGGAGCAACCGGAGGTGCTAGGTGCATCTTGAATTGGAGAATGGGCTGGGACATTCCTCACTGCTAGAGATAGGAGAATGTGGATAAGGAGGGAGGTGTGTAGAGTGTGTTGCAGGCTCTTGAAAACAACCAAAGAGGAGGTGGAGACCTGTTGTATTTGGCGTGGGTGTTGTATGAGATTCCAATTGGCACTTTGCCAAAGAGAGGAGGGGCAGATGCACAAGGGAGGAGGATGGAAATGAGGGTGCTTACCCATTTTGGGGTGTGCAACTACAACTCATCAAGGCAGACCGAGAGAGAGAGGTGTGGTCCCAACAATTTTGAATACGCGGAATATATCCCGAATATTAAACCCGAAACCCGCTCTATCGACCCAATTCCGACTCATTCAAATTTTAAATCGAGATCTCGAAATCGAAATAAATAATGAAATCCAATTTATATCTCCAAATCTCGGAATCTAAAGCAGAAATAAAATTCGTTTTTAAATCAATCCAAGTTTATGTCAGAATTCGCTTTGAAAGATTTAGATTAAAATATATTGCTCGAGGACGGAATTTTTAAAATTTTCCGAAATCTTAGAATTCAAATCCCAATTAAATCAATATTATTTCATAAGTAATTCTTAATTTATAAAATAATATTTTAAAATCTTCCGGTCTTTACATCATCCACCTCTAAAAACAAGTCTCGTCCTCGAGACTGAAATTCTTTTCAAAACCGATCAAGTCTATCTCAAAACATGAAACCCAATAAAATCATTCAAAATCCGGGCCAAACCCTTTTCAAAACCTCGATTCCGAGAAAATCTTCCAAAAGCTTGAGTCAAACATTCCTATGTCAGGCAATCAAATTTCAGAATTCAGGGGGTGGAATCATCCACCTCTAAGGGCTAATCCCGTATTCTCTTCATAGGTTCATTTTCCACAATCGGTTTCAACTATCAATCCCAAAGCATCATTGTACTCAATCATCGGTCATTTCAAAACAATTTCATGATCTCATATATCAAAATAATCAAGACATGCTATCAAGTTTCATCACGCTAACAAGCATATCACGGGCGGTATCATACGAGTATCATGCAAGGAAGTCATCACTCATCAAGAGGCTCATTGCCAATCACATCATATCACCATATATTCTGCATAACTATCATATAAGAACAACGACATAGAGATAAACATCGAAGCACACATCTCAAAACAAGGCACTAGGGTATACTCACCACTAGGTCAAGAGGTCAAGGTAATGTCCACACTAGGCTCCACGTAAGACGCGAGTAGCTCATCTGAAGTATCTCCACAACTAACCCGAATACTCCTCTCAGGACGTTCTACCAAGGAATGATCGGCCTCGATATAGAGGTCAGAACAGTCCAGAATGTGGCTAGGATCAGAAACATATCGACAAAGCTGAGACAAGAAAGACATCGTGCACTCCAGCTAAGAATGGGGATAAAGCTAAGCGATAAGCTACCTCTGCAGAACCTCAAAAGGATATACAACCTAGGGCTCGACTCGCCTATGATGTCAAAACGTCGGACCCCTCGGGAGGTGATACTTTCAGCCATACATGTTCTCTCACATCAAAGAGAATCTCGATCCTTGTCAATGCCTCAGAACTCGTGAACACGCTGTCAGAAGCTCGAAGTGAACCGTTTATCTCTATCGGGAACTATCCTCTCAGGAACTCTATAGAGCCTCGAAATCCGTCAAATGAACTCCTTAGCTAGCCTCGAAACATGTCAAGTCTCTTGAATAACGATGTAATGCGCCTCTCGTATAATCCTCCGCCTCAAGTCCCGGGACCGGTGGGTTATGGGCCAACCATGCTTCTGCTGTGCCGCTCGAGTACTATCCAGCTGATCGTTCTCTTCTCCAAGTCTTCACTCGTCGAAAGTACGCAAGGATACTAAGTGAACGGAGGTAGAGGAGAGGTAAAGGCGGACAACTCGAATTCTCTACGAAACTAAACATAGACCAGAACTGACGACGACGAGAATGAAAGACAAGATCCCAACCCAAGAACGACAATAGTGCCCTTATGGAATTCTATGAGGTTATAATTGCGGCAAGCAAAACACATATCAATCAATCATGAAGCATACTAGTCACATCAATACACACTAACATGTACCTATCTCGATGAATAACGACAACACACATTGGTAGAAAGGAACATAATCGAGTTCTACACGGACATACATATGAGACAATCTAGACACTTATCATTCCTCAAGTAATAGACAAGCTCGGCATAGTAATAATCACGTATGCATGAATTCAACAATAAATCGGTGTGGTACAAGCCAGACAAAACATAGTAACATAGCGGGTATCACATGTATGATTGACTACTCATGTTCAACAAAATCCCATAACCTCATATATACCTATCATCATAATTAATCCAAGTTCAAATCCGTATAAGTCATGGAATCATAAGTTGATTTTAAATTCTTGTTCATCAAATCATATAGCATCACATAAGAATTTAAATCACATATATAAAATAAACCAAATCGAGTTTAAACCAAACCCGAGTCAACGACCAAAGGAAGGAGAGAACCGGCTCCGGCCAAGAGCCCAGACCTGGTTTTCATCGCGACGAATTGGCCGCTCATCACGGCGAAATCCAGTTCTTCGTCCCTCGCGAGTGATGCCTCTCGCTACGCGCGACAAGCATCATTCTCTCCCTTTGTTCCTAGTCCTTGTTTCGTCGCGGCAGAACAAGCAACTGTGAGCTCGCTTTTGATCTAAACTCGATCTTTCTTTCCCAACTATACTCATCATTTCCGATACCCTCCCCCGATCTCGAACAATATTTAAATAGTAATCCCGAATAATAATATAACTAACAATCTGATAACCACCTTAAAACCACATATATATATATATTTTATATATCTCAAGGTTTAATAACGGACATTCAAATAATAACTAATTACTCATATTGGGTTCACATATAGTTAGGTCATATCAATATAGAATCCGATCCTAAGATGCTCAGACATGCCATAGCACTGTAAAAGGAACACATAAGGGGGGCATAGTAACTGTCACATCATAGAGCAACGAGATCTACATGATATGATAACTATGACATGTAATCATATGATGAGCTATAATCGGAAAGCATGTCCTGCATGATTCTAACCGGTCATGACATGGCATAAGTATAACCAAAGATGAATAGTGAGGAACAAGTTTAACACTAAAACCCATATTTCATGCATACTTGCTTCTATCATGTCGTAGTGTATAAACACGCAATGTGGCACCCAAATACTAATTAACATATGACTCGCAGATACATGAGTTCAACAAGACAAGCATGGATTGACAATATATCCTAAGCAAAATTGCCACGTGTGAACCTAGACATGATTTTAACTAAAATAGGGGGTGCGTAGTCGAACGAGGTGCAAGCTACTAGAATACAATAAGCATCACAAGAGCATCATATGATAAGAACAACAAATTTTATGAGACACACACATAAGCAGGTGATTAGTCATATTAAGCATGAGACAAGGTGGTTGAGGCATAGCATGATAACTAGTTTACCAGAATCAAACATGCTCATATAGTTATAGGATCATCTAAAGGGGCATAACATGGCTATCATAATCTATGACAAGAGTAACTGAATGATGATACAAAGTGGGCATGAGATTATGCAAGTCATATTTCTAAGGGCTTAGATTTCACATGATACTAATAGTGCACGAAAAGTCATAGATAGGTGAGAATAAGGCGCATCGAATAACTTCATAATAGCATGGGGAGTCATTGAGGCTTAAGAAAGGCTACTATCACAACGAGCATCAATGCATATAAGGGGAATACTAGCAAATACAACAGGTGAATCATGCGCTCGTCATAACGCAGAACAAGATAATGCTCTTAAGGTGCCATGTTACAAGAGAACGATACGCTATATTCATATTCATAACTATATTCATATACATAAAAGTAATCATGCGAGTGCCTTACAACTATCGTGGTGGGTGTGTTCATGCAAAACATGTAAGGTATTGCCTCAAGTAAGGGTGTGCCAAGGGGTGTAACATATCATGGTCATATTGAGGTCGTTGGAGTATAAGATCAATAATGGCAAGATGATTATATAAGGTACTACTAGATACTAAGATACAGTGAACAACATGACATCATGAATGCTATGTTCGTATACATAAAAGGAGACAATTAGAGCATATATTCTCATGATAAATTGCATTTTAGAAGACATACATCCTATATGATACTAATAGCATACACGGAATCTAAATACAATGTGGTGTGTGCACATGCAAGGTGTCAGTCTATTCATTCTTAAAAGCATAAAAGAATGTCATGGGGCATGAAGGAACAACAACATGAGACAAGTACATAGGCATGATACTAGTTGGAATCACATAAGGTATAATGAGTATCGAGGTGTAACACAATTCATATTTCAAGGACATATTGAACGAATGTCGATACTATCGGGGATCTATTTTAAGTAGGAGCATATCATAAAGCAAGTAAGGCATAAATGTACACAAGCCACAAGTTATGGGTCCTACAGGACATTAATATCTCGGTGAAAGGCGTAGATGTGCATCATATGTCATATGTACATTAAACAACTTCGCACCAACATATGCAAGAGGTCAAGACGACAATAACACAATCATATGGAACAAGGAAGAAACATAGAAGGGGACAACACGAGCCTAAGATAGCGTGACTTCACATGAACATAGGGGATACATGTACATGGGTATAAATCAATAAATACATGTACGACATGTATTTAACACAATGATATATCAAGTCATGCATCAAGTCACGTAATCACATATAAGGATACCGTTATAACCAAAAGAGATTTCCAAGGGCAATATCAACTTATCCCCACAGACTCAAAGGCTCATTTCCCATGGAATACGTGTAACTCATTTCGAGAACATAGAAGGGTACTCAAATTACTCCCGAAAGAAGATGGCGGAGTTCGGAGAGAAGTTAATGACAAGGAGACATCAGTTGACCACTACGAGAATCGAGAAGGATGACTCCACAAAACAACTCGTCCCATAGACTCAGAACCATTCAAGGTTGATATTCTAGTACACTAACCACCTCAGGGCATGACCTATGGTGTCAAGTACCATACTCCATCATACGCTCAAGTAGTCAATGTTCCCGAACCTAATTCTCAGATAAAATTAGATTCCCGATTCCGTTTCCCATAAAAGACATCGATACCAAAAAGAACGACCCAATCAGAATACCAATTGAGACATGGAAGAAGATAGAAGGGGAGGAAATCAGAATGAAGGGAATAGGCATCCCTCAACCATCACTAACCTTTAACCAAACTTCTTCGAACCAGAGACAAAACGAAAGGGAAAGACACCAATAACTGAATCATGGAGGAGACTGCTCTATAAGATAGAAATTCTGACTATACCGAAAGGAAAGAATTCTTCGCTTATCCCACTCACATAGAGATGCAACACTCAGTCTAAGTATATCAACAGATTTCTAGTTCTACCATAATAGCACTCAACACAAAATCAGTCAGGGACAATTATAATGATCTCCTTCGAGGGAGATCGCCCTCAGGCTCAATTGATATAAAACACATCAAGCTATCTAATGCCGCTCTTCGAGGAGCGACAGACCGGAGGGGCAAATACCTCACGATCTCTACCTAACTCGCTACTCCAACCACCGCAGTGCAATTCTTTGGAGTCTTCCAGGCCCATCTGTAAAGAATAGGCTATATTTCACCAACCCGTTCCCAACTACATCCAATAGGGATGGTCTAGCGCTTTTTTACCCACTCGATTCCCGTTGTTTGTTTCCTCTTATTTAGTAGGCCGAGTTCACATTTAGTCCATTTGAGTTAGTCATATTAAGTTCATTTTGCCCTTTAAAACTCTTTCAAATCCTTTCGAAATTCGTGGGCGGTTTTTCAAATCATACACCCGACCCTTGCGTACCCGAATTGCACAGCCTGGCTCTGATACCAACTTTGTAACGGCCCGAATATAAATATCCAAGATACGTTTTGAAGGTTGGATACCTTCGTTCGAATATTGCAATTCAGGTACGGGTCGAGGTTTCAAACCTCTAAGGATCAGTATTTAAAGCGGGGATTTCGAACCCCAAGCAATCGAAGTCGCGAAAATTCGTTTGAATGAAAATGCGAAAGCGGAATTAAAGTACAACTTGCCACGGCGGAGCCGGGTCAAAACCGAAATCATAATCAAATAAGACTTAAGCCAAATTAGCGGGTTAGTCCGGTTCTTCGCTTTCGCCCAGGAGGGTCCCTCGCCATAGAAGCACAAAGAAGCAAAAGGGCGGGTACCTAAGGCTATCCACGAAGTCAGGCCCAGAGACACATGCGGGCCCTAAAGACCTCGCTGAGGACATATAATACGCCTATACCTAGAATAAAGGATGTTATAATGCAGTATGGAATTTAAATCACACTATCATGCTCCTAGTTTATACAATATGCAGAAAGGAACTGTAAAGGCGCCCAAAGAATGCCAAGTGGCATATCCCTCTCATACCTCTGCACCCCTTCCCGTTAGTGCAGAGACTGGCCAGTTCGGTGCTATAGCATAGCAATTTCCTCGTGGTGGTGCACAAACCACGGCATCATCATATCATGTCATCTCATCGCTTGCCCGATGGTGCTGGGCTATCATATCATGCTCATATCGACTCGATTGACTCAGGGCAAACCCGATGAAGCTGGGCTACCCTATAACCCTAACAAAGACTCTAGGACTCAGAGATAACGGTCGTTCTCTTTTCAATGCATAAAGAATAGGGATGCTCATTCGTAAATGCAAGTCCTAGGCATGATACTACATGGCATGCTTTTATGCATATGCAACACCTACATACTATATGACACATCAGGCATGAGGTCCGGGTTACTGAGTAAGCTCCCGTAGGAAACTTACCTGGGGGCGCGTAGAATCCAAGCAATATTCAGCAATAGCAAGCAATCCAATCATGTCACAAATCACCTAGCATATAATATAAGATGTGCATAAGTCTATGTCTAAGTCACACAAGGCGCCCCTAACTATCATAAGTTCACGAAATCATATAGTATCACATCTTAACATTAATTCATCACTATCATCTCAACTCATCTCATCATCTCATCTCATCATCTCATCATCTTCCTTATTCATTTCCATCAATCAGCTCATACCGCCACCTATCGTCTTATCCTCATATCATCTTAATCCTTCCATTTTATCTTAACTGTCATATTTCGTCATGTCTCATCATATAACATCTTCTATATCATCTCAACACATATCATCATATAATATATCATATAACATCATGCTTTCGAACAACAACACATCACGATCTCATATTTAAGGACATATATCAACATCTCATATCATAATTCATACTTAATCATTATATCGATATCATAACACAACACCTCATAGCATGCTTTATAATCAACACATATCACATCAACATCACATATCTTAATTTGCTTCACAAAATTTCACACATAAGATTCATAAGTCATTCGCAAGTTAGATAATGCAAATCAATTTCCCAAGATTCCCGAAACTCTTAAATCTCAAGTCAAGTCAACTCATATTCAAGACGATTTCTCAAATCATCTCTAGCCAAAACCCATTTATAAACATTAAGCTCTCGACCAATTTATAAAATCATATCTTTTAAAATAATTCCGGCATAACTTTCTTTAAAATCCTCATCTTAAAATCACCTTTATAAGACATAATATTATAACTCATCTCAATTAATATTACTTTAAAACCCTTTATAATATATATAGTATTTTTATGTATTATCCCTCAACCTCAGAAAATAACATATAATAATAGTAATAATAACAATAATATTCTAAATAACAATTATATAAACTATATACTAACATACCCATATAACACATAACACATAACACATAACACAACCACAAAGTTCACAACACCACCCAAGTCTAGCCGGCCCAACCAGAAGAAAACAAAGGCCCAAACCGAACCCAGAAATCGAGCCCATAAAATAGACCCAAAATCACTAGTGAAAACGGACCCAAAAGAAGAAAAAGCAGAGCCTGAACCCGTGGACCCCACCCCTTTCTTCCCCCTTCAGCTCGACTTCAACCCCGCCTGCTCTAGCCTCCTCTTCGACGTCACCCTCCAACTCTCCTGCTCGCACACCTCTCGCTCAGTCTCACCCCGACCATTCAAACAAGGAAAAGAAGCAAGAAGGAAACCAAAATCTGAGCAAAGGAGAGGATTCAAAAGCTTATCGGGAGGGGCTTGAAATATCACCGGAGGCGCGCCAGAGGCGTGATTTGGCTCGTCGATGTCGGAATCGAACGAGCTTGCCTGGGTCGAAGATAGAAGGTCAAAAGGTGCGATTTTGTGGTGGTTTAGGGCGAAAGGAAGAGGAAGACTTACCGGACCAGAATCGGAAAACAAAGAGGAGGAGGAAGGTTGGCGGCGTCGACGGTAATCCGGCTGCTACTGGGTTGACGTCCGGCCAGGTCCTGCTTCGTCAGAGCTTGACGATGTCCAGGCTCTCACCCAACCTTGATGAAGTAGGATGAGGTGGCGTCGGGGCTGTTTTCGAAGAACATGGCTCGTTTTGTGTGTTACTGGCGGCTTTCTTCCGGGCGGCGTCGGGGCTTGCTGGGCCGAAACAACAGGAGGAGGGGTACGTTGTGTGGAGCTGTGATTACAGATGAGGGCACGGGAAGAGGAGCAACCGGAGGTGCTAAGTGCATCTTGAATTGGAGAATGGGCTGGGACATTCCTCACTGCTAGAGATAGGAGAAGGTGGATAAGGAGGGAGGTGTGTAGAGTGTATTGCAGGCTCTTGAAAACAACCAAAGAGGAGGTGGAGACCTGTTGTATTTGGCGTGGGTGTTGTATGCCCAATTGGCACTTTGCCAAAGAGAGGAGGGGCAGATGCACAAGGGAGGAGGCTGGAAATGAGGGTGCTTACCCATTTTGGTGTGTGCAACTGCAACTCATCAAAGCAGACCGAGAGAGAGAGGTGTGGTCCCAAAAATTTTGAATACGCGGAATATATCCCGAATATTAAACCCAAAACCCGCTCTATCGACCCAATCCTGACTCATTCAAATTTTAAATCGAGATATCGAAATCGAAATAAATAATGATATCCAATTTATATCTCCAAATCTCGGAATCTAAAGCGGAAATAAAATTCGTTTTTAAATCAATCCAAGTTTATGTCAGAATTCGCTTTGAAAGATTTAGATTAAAATATATTGCTCGAGGACGGAATTTTTAAAATGTTCTGAAATCTTAGAATTCAAATCCCAATTAAATCAATATTATTTCATAAGTAATTCTTAATTTATAAAATAATATTTTAAAATCTTCCGGTCTTTACACCAAGATTGCCTAACTGGTTCATAGTCTCTTAGGAGATTCAATGTCGTCTGCTCTTATCCACATCTCGGGCAACCCGGGTGAACCGAGAGGTGACGATGTACCTGGTTCACATTGCATAGAATGCTATTATGTGTTGTGAGGAAGACAAATGCCCTCGCTCTTTATTGAACTAGAAGCTGCCAAATACTCCATCAACATGCCCCAACCTTTATGTTGTGCTCCCCGTAGAGGAGGTGGATATGTCCATCAAAGTATTCCAGAATTTCAGATGGATTCTCCTTTATTTGTGCTTAGAGTCCCAGATAAAGCCCCGTATTAGCCGATCAATACATCCGCAAATCTGTCTTGGGACGAATGAAGATTGCATGATGTATATCGGAAGACTCGAAAAGACTAAGCGATGGAGGGTGATCCTTCATGCGAAGAAGAGGGTCTTGGCCTGCCAACCACGCAATCTTGAAGCCACCTTGTCCAACAGATAATGGTAGTGTTGCTTAGTCATTCTGCCACAGGCCATGGGAACACCCAAATAGTTCCCGAAGTCCTACGAAATCGGCATTGAGAGCACATTGGAGATATCACTCTTCAATGTATCATAACCCCACGAGAGAAAAGGGTGCTACTTTTGGAAAAATTCACTTTCTCCCCTAAGGCAGAGTAAAACTAATTGAGGCATGACATAATGACCCTCCCTTTCTTAGTCGATGCTTTAGCAAAGAGGACGAGGCCGTCCATAAAAAATAGGTGTGTCATATGCACCCCACTGATTTCAATTGGCTTCCAACTACCCTCTGCCACAACTGAATTGATCAAGTGTGAGAGCCGATACATACACATGACAAACAAGTATGATGACAACGGGTCTCCTTGACGGATTTCGTGCGTCGGTGTGAACCACCCCACCTTGCTTCTGTTCCATAAGGCCTCCATCTACCCATTATTTGGAAACACATAATAGTTTCCACCATGTGAGCCGATAGCTGGGATTTCATGACAATTTCGCACAGGAACTCCCAACGAATACGGTCATATGCTTTTCTCAAGATCTATCTTGAGAATCATCCAGTTCTTGTTTCTTCCTCTTTGCCATCGAATGTAAGAATTTCTGGACCACAACCACATTATCGATGATCTGTTGACCCAGAATAAAACTCGCCTAGGCTAGGAAAATACAGATTGGCAACACAAACTTTAGACGGCTCACCATGAGTTTCGTAGACAATTTAAAAATGATGTTGAGTAATGAGATTAGCTGGAACTGAGCAGGACATTTCGGTGGCTGGACTTTGGGCAATAGCACACCATCAAAGCATCGCCGTTGTAGGGAGGGAGTTCTCCCGTATTCAGCATTTTGAGAACTGTATCCTCTACCTGCTTGCCTACCACAACCCATTTCCTTTAGTAGAAAATTGTCGGGTATCCATCAAAACCAGGGGCTTTTTAAGGCCCCATGAGTTTGAGGGCCTCCCACACCTTCTTGGTAGTGAATGGGGCTGCGAGGAGTTGTTGCTGCTGTTAGGAAAGGCTTGGGAATGTTCTTGTCTGCATCATGTCTTGGGTAACTTCCATGGAGCTCTCGACTGTATAGAGCTTTGAGAAGAAAGTAAGGATAATGCTTTTTACTTCTGCTTCATTTTCATTCCAAGACTCGTTATCATCCTTGACGTCTGTGGTATTATTCGAGCCTCTTTTAATCATCGTTGAAAGATGATAAAATCACGTATTTTGATCTTCATCAAGCAAGAACTCAAAGTGGGATTTTTTGAACCAGAAGAACTACTCTTCTTGAAATACTTTCCATCATCCTAGTCCGAGCATCGCGACCCCTCCACCAAGTGTAAGGCGCATCAACGAAGCCCAAATCAATCATATGTAGCTCCTCAATAGTCGTACTAAAAGCTTAAGAGGCTCTATTAGAGCCTACGAGGATTGGGACCCCTCTGGTGGATTGACCGTGGCATTGAAATCCCCAGCCAGGAGCCGTGGGCGGGAGTTTCTTTGAGTGAAGTCGGCTAGAGATTGCCACAAACATTCTCTTTTGGTAGGGTTGGGGGTGGCATAGATTGCAGACAATATCCAAGGCTCCTCACCCCACCGACAGATTTCCACCGTGATGTGTTGTTGATGGAGAACAGTGGGGGTGACGACCACCTCCTCCAAATTCAATAGCAACCAAATTTTTCCCGCAAAGGCCTCAACCTCAACTCCCCTCCTACCATCATATCTGATTCTGTTGCAAAATCTGTTGGCCATGTCTTTGCTGATTCTCGATTCCACAAGTGCTAGGACTTTGGGTTGGTGTTGTCGAATGAGCTCATGTAGTGCATTCATAAATTCGCTACTTCCTGCTCCACAGGTATTCCAAACTAAGATTATAAGTCCGTGTAACATGGCTAAACTTTGGTTAAAAAGATGGAATATTTTCTGATTGAAAAGAGGTCATAATGATTTAGCCCGATCAAGAGATTAATTGATGATTGTGGGTAGCGATACTCGACATAGTAGCGGCCTTGTCTCTAAGATTAGAGGGAGTATTGTTTTTCAACTTTCATCTTTGTTTTTTTTTATTATCTAAAAAGGTTAAATTTGATTTTCTATAGCAAAGGGTGTGTTTAGATTCTAAGTGTTTAGTAAGTATTGTTTTTATGTGTTTGAAATAATGTGAATTTAAAATAAAATATCATATAAATTGTGTTAATCAAACACTCACTATACATTAAGTTTATAATTACCTTATCAATTTAATATGGAGTATAACAGATTTGCACAATTTTAAGATATTTTAATTTATTATCATATTATTTTAAATTAGTTGAAGTGGTATATATATTTCAAAAGTTGTAGCGTGGTTACAAGAGACGTAGACCAAACCCAGGGTCTATTATAAAATTGAGATGTCAATGGCCATGCAGGGCCTAACCTCCCCAAAAGTATACCCTATACAAAATTCCTAACTCTCTTAACCCTCCCCACCACATATGACCGCATCCTACTTTAGCATATGCTTCTTCCAACTTTTTTCTGTTAAAGTTTTCAGTTAAAGTTTTACTTAAGCATGTTATTTTAAATTACAGTTATGCTATTCGCACGACAAAATCTAGCCAATCACTTGGTACCGGTGTCGGATTCTTGGGTCGGCATGCAGAGTGCAGATGCCTACTTCCTAGGTTGGCATGCATGGTGAAGATGTCTACTTCCTAGGTCGACATGGAGGGTGATGGGAATTTAAAGCATGTTGTGGCTCCACTCGAGGCTGTCGGATTTTCTGCATGCAAGATGATGTGACTTGCCTACCTAGGGACTTGATAGCGGCTCAGTCGACGGTGACGATGTTCAGGAAAATAACCCCTTTTGTAAAAGAGGTAAAACGTCATAAATAGATCACCCAACACAACAAAAGACCTTTAGTCACCGCGAGTAACATAAAAGATCTATTTATTAAAAACCACAACAAGGGTTAGCTCTCATAACTTACTAAAGTGGAACCTTAAATCAAACTCGCGATCATCAAATGATCGTGAATACGAAACCCGATTAATGATCATCATCCATAAACCCGCAATATATAATCACGTAACAGAATAATAATGCAGAATTATCTAAAAAATCCTGGCGATGTTACGAAACGTCACCCTAACACCACGTCAACACCTGCTTTGCCAACACAAACGACACGCTGGCAAACTAAACACCTCGCTGGCAGCTCCTCAGAAGATGTTAAACGTGCTGGCATGAAGGCGTACGTGACACGCGTCATTTCTTACCCACGAGGTCGCCACCCGCTACTAGCTTAGGAATCCTATAAATACCCCCGTCCTCCAAACGGAAGGGGAGCCGATTTTGAGAAGGAAGAATGAAGAGAGCTCTGCAATACTCTTTGAATTAAAACCCCTCAGAGTTGAGTTCTTGAATTATTCGATCGGAGAAGGACGCTTCATTGGCGCCGTTTGTGGGAACCTCTCGCGAGTTTGATTTCCTTGTAGAAAAACACCATTCATGGTCTAAACTACAATTTTCATCCCTAACCCCTTTATGTATACTTTCACTTTGAATATACTTTTTTTTTATTGTTTGCACTAATCCATTAAAAACATGATCTTCACACTATTTGGTGAAGAATTCGAAAATCAACATCATGAAGAAGGGTGGAACAACGATTTAAATCTCAACAACCCTCCCATAGAGGAAGCTCTCCCTTATCAAGACGAGGATGTCCCCACGCAATCATTCTGGAACGCTGCACCACAAGTGCCTCCCAATCCATATGAGGCGCAGGGAAGGTTTCCACCATATCAATATTTCGCGAATAACTACCCTCAATATCCCTTTAATGGGCCAGCCGCGAATATGATGCCACCAAATTTTGACCCCTACTATCAATATCAACCGTAGGGTCAAACACATGCCGCATACAACCCAATGCCAAACCTGATTGCCATCCCGCATGATCTTGAACCAAACCACGATAATAACGACGCTGACCAAAAAACCCGCGAGAAAAGCACCATGGATATTGATTCGCGATCTAACTCCTCTGGTGGACCTGATATAATCGGCAAAGGTGAAACTACCTTTCCTTCCGCTTTTAGTCAATAGATACGCGAGACCGCTGTTCCGAAAAGATGAAGAGATGTATCCATCGTGAAGTACACTGGAAATTCTGATCCCAATGATCACATGGACCAGTTCATTACATCAATGGGAATGAATGAAAGTAACAACACTATGTTCTTCTGATCGTTCCCGTCTACTCTGAGCGGAGTGACCTTAACCTGGTTCACTAACTTGTCGCGACCATCAATAAAGAACTTTGCCCTGTTATCCAAGATCTTTGTTTCTCATTTCGGCAGCGCTTGCATGCGAAAGTGCACCATGCTGAATCTGAACTCAATCAAATAGGAATCATCTGGAATCCCTGGAAAGCTTGTTCAGCAGGTTTACCACGATGGTTGTCCAGATCCCGAAATTCAATCAAGAATTTGCTAACACCATTCTGATGGGTAACCTCTCCGAGGGAGATTTCAAGACGTATTTGTTCAGAAAAGAGTCTTACAACTATGATAAGTTACACCACTCGGCTACGTTATACCCTAAGCTATGCGCATCCAGAGTGCGCACGATTATTGAATTTTTTCCGATTTATTCAATTTATGCAATTCAATTTATTTTAAATTGATTTCATTCGTGTAATTGAATTTTATTTTAATTTTATTTATGTATTTACTTACTGTAATTTTATTTATTAGAATAAATAATTAATAATAAAATACATAAATAATGATTTATTGCCTTTATTTCGTTAATTTTAAAATTGTTGTTGCTTGATAGCTGACCTCCTTTGATACGAGGTGGAGATGCCGGAACCAATTTGTTTATACTTACTACATACTAATACAATTACTAAATAAATTAAATAATTTTTTTATTTATTACTTACAAAAATATTCATTATTATTTCATACAATAAACAAATATCAATTATTATTTAATAAAATGAATGGATAAAATAATTAATTAGTTATATAACTTAAATAAATGCATAAATATAAAACTAAATAAATTAATTTTTTTATCTAATAATACAAGCTAATATATAATATTTTTATATTTATTATATGTATTTATTTATCTATTATTAAATTTTTTTATTTTTTATTTATTTTATTTATTAATGTATCATTGTTTTTTAAATATATTTTTTTATGAAAATTTTATTGTTATATTTATTTAGCTAGTTAAGGTAATTTTATTTACGTGAATAAATAAATAATAAAGTGAAATAAATTAGATAATTGTAAATAAATATAAAATTATATATTTTATTTCGCTTGTTTCCACACGCGTATTTTAATTAAATAATTTATTTACATATTATCTATTTTTTATATAGTAACGGTTGGGAAAAGGCACACGAGCGTGTGTTTTTGGGTGGCACGCAGATGGCACACCCGCGCCTGTTTCTGGGTTTTTCAACAGGAGTGACCTAAAATAAAAAAAATCTGAAATTAATAAATATAATTTTTCTATTTATTTATTTATGTATTTATTTTTATGTATTGATTTTTATTTTTAATTAATTAATATATTTATTGTTATATTTATGTTTCTTATTTAGTTATTTATCTATTTTTATGTATTTATTTAATTTTATATTATTAAAATTTGTATTTAAATGTATTTTATTTATTCATCAATTTCTTTTATTTATTTATTATTTTATTCCACACGTGCCGAAACTACCGCAAACGTGCGCGGGTGTGCCACCCTCATGCCCACCCTAGATGCGTACACGGGTGTGCGCACCCAACCTACATTTCCTGGTATCGCTAGGCTTCCCGATAAATATTTTATAAAAGTTTTTAAGTGTATAATCTTAGTATAATGGGAATCCAAACACACCAGTCGATTAAGTGTATACTGGACTGATTTATGCTCATTGTTTTAGTTGTATTTTAGAGAATATTCCCCATTAGGTGAAGGTACATAGTCATATACAGACGCTGATGTATTTTATCTTAAAATACGTTGGAGAGAAAGTGGTATCTGACGAGCATTAGTCACATTCAGTGATGGAACAAAATCATTAGTCACATTCAGTAAAAAAACAACACCCTTAGATATTCATTCACTTAATAGCACTCCCTCTATTTTCTAAACCTATATACGTTTTTTAAGATGATAAAGCTGTGTAAAATATTTTTTTTATATCTAATTTCATATTCTCTAAAAAAGCATGTGTGAATAACTAAAAAATAACTTAAAAAATTGTTAAAAAAATTATTAAAAAACTAGATATTTTATATAATTTTTATCCCTTAAAAAAGCGTGCGTGAATAGTAAAGTGACATGTTTTGCCGAACGGATGGATACTTATTATAAGTATAAAATTATAAAAAAATCAAAAATTAATATTTTTTATATTTTTTATCATTTAAAAAAATGCGTATAAATAGTAAAAAAATTTACTATAAAAAAAAGGAAATTTTACAGGAAACCACCCCTTATTTATCCGGGTTTTCATTTAACCACCTTTTATACAAAAATTTTCAATAAACCACCTCTTATATAATTATGTCAACAGATAACCACCCCCACCTCTATTCCATCCAATTTGATCTTAAAAATTATAAAAAGACCAAAATGCCATTTTTTACTCTCCATCTTCAACCTTATTGCTACTCTGCTACACGATCGACAAAAAGAGGGGTTGGCTTTGCCGTCGACAAAGAGAAGGGCTACACAATCAGGAGGATTCAAAGAGGGATTCGATGATGTAGAGCGCTCACTAGTTGCAGAAGGTTCTCCATTCACAAGGTTTAATCGATCCTATTTCTCTATCTATGTGTTGGGAATCTAAGATGTTAAAAATTAGGGTTTTTAAAAAAATCCTAAATCCTGATTTTGGTTCTATTTTAGTGCGATTTAGGTGCAATATCGATTAAAATGGCATTGTATAGAGTTTCTAGTGTTGAATTTGTCAGATGTTGGTGAGATTTTAGTGCGATTTTGTGTTCTATGTTCTTTGGGGCGATTTTGGTTGGGTGCGTTTCTTCTTTGATTTTGATGCTTCCTTCTTTGATTTTATGGGTTCTATATTCTTTGAGCGAAATGGCATCTTCATTTTTCCTTCTATGTTCTATGTGTGAAATTCATGACAGATTTTGTTGTTTGGGGTCCTGCAAATTTGTGTTTAGGGTTCTACCAATTTGTGTTTTAGCAAATTCACTAATTTTTGTTTGTTTTTTAGATTATGCTTGTAATATGAAAAGGGGTGCAAGCTATGGATTCATCTCAGTAAGGTGCTAGAGTAGCAACAAGGTTGAAGATGGAGAATAAAAAAAGGGCATTTTGGTCTTTTTACAATTTTTAGCTTCAAATTGGACGGAATAGAGGCGGGGTGGTTATTAGTTGATTTAATTATATAAGGGATGTTTACTGAAAGCTTTTGTATAAGAGGTGGTTAAATGAAAACCCTAATAAATAAGGGGTGGTTTCCTGTAAAATTTCCTAAAAACAAAACAAGGGAGTATTTAATTAATGCTCCCTCTGTTAATTAAAACTTGTCGTTTACTATTCATGCACACTTTTTTAGAATGATAAAAACTATATGAAATATTAACTTTTTTTAAAATTTGTTTTTATAAATTCATAATTAATAGTAACAAGTATGAAATTATTTAAAAAATATGTTAAAAAAGTTAATATTTTAGATAGTTTTTAACACCTCAAAAAGCGTGCATGAATAGTAAAACGTCAAGTTTTAATTAACGGAGGGAGTATATTTTATAAAATTTATAATAATAGTACTTAATTAATACAAGATATTTTATAAAATCATAAAAAGTATAAATATTTGAATAATATTTAATTAATATATTTTACAATAATAATACTATTTTGTAATTATATCAACTGATTTTTCATAAGGTAGCCCTATGGTTTAACTTAATTTAGGTGGTAAACACGAGTTTCAAGTTTTTTGCTTGGTAACCCTGGAGTTTCGAAATATTTTGTTTCATGCCCGGCCAAAACTTGTGTTTTGGTTGAAAAAAATGAGTTTGAACTTTTATAGGGCTATATTTGTAAGACCCATGGTCTTAAAAGAAGTCAACCCATGCCACCTACCCCTCTCAAGTCCATTGTCCTCACTTGAAGCCTGAAAAGTAAGAGCTCTTGTGACATGGGTAGGGCTTAAATTAGTAATAAATCACTTGATCACAACATCCTTATGATATCCAATGTGGGATGGGGGTGTTATAGTATTATATAATGTTGAGAAGTTGTTAAGGTTTTTTGAGAAATAATCACATTTTCTTCTAATTAGTTAGTCATCGACCCAACATAGAGAGAAGTGAAGGCCAATTTGAGCGGTACTCAGAGGTGAAGAAAAAGGAACGACTCTAGTGACGATAGCTCTTGATGATAGTGGCGAGGGATGGCGTACATAGGGAGTGAAGAAGAAGGTGTGACTCCATCTTTCCATTGTATGTTTTAGATCTTCCACATCTCTTACTTGATTTTCATTAGATTTATGGAAATCTTTGCAACCACCATAATATCGTGCAAGCCACCATGATTCTACAAGCTATTGAGGACAAGATAAAAGTGTCATTTGATGGTCCTATCACTCGTACAAGGATTAAGATGATTCAAGATGCAAATAGGGCACTCCTCATACTCTTCGAGGCGACTATGAAGTAAGGACTTAGGTCACCTTGGGTCACTTTTGTAACGGCCCGGATATAAATATCCGAGATACATTTCGAAGGTCGGATACCTTCGTTCGGATGTTGCAATTCAGGTACGGGTCAAGGTTTCAAACCTCTAATCAATCGAAGTCTCAGAAATTCAATTTAAACGAAAGTAAAGCGGAAATACGGTTTAGATACAAAAGCCACGGCAGAGCCGGGTCAAAACCAAAACATAATTTCTAAAGTCATATAGCCAAATTAGCGGGGTTAGACAGATATCTTTGCAATTGCCCGGGGGATTTTTCCACGCCATAGAGACAGGGAGCAATCATACCTAAAAACAAGTGGTACGAGCGGGATCAGACCGAGGCCCCAACACACCCTGTCCCGCAAGCGAACATACACATACGCTAATAATAAAGATGATGCAGATGCGGAAATTAAATCACACTAACATGATCCTAATTTACAATATGCGAAAAAGAACTATAAAGGCGCCCAAAGAATGCGAAGTGGCATATCCCTCTCCTACCTCTGCACCCCTTCCCATTAGTGCAGAGACTGGCCAGTTCGGTGCTATAGCATAGCAATATCCTCGTGATGGTGCACTCACCACGGCATCATCATATCATATCATATCATCTCATCTCTTGCCCGATGGTGTTGGGCTATCATATCATGCTCATATCGACTCGATAGACTCAGGGCACCCGATGGGGCTGGGCTACCCTATGACCCTAATAGAGACTCTAGGACTATCACAGATAACGGCCGTTCTGTTACATACGCATAAAGAAATAGAATGCTCAATCACAAGTGCAATCCTAGCATGATACTACATGACATGCTTTAATGCTTATGCAACACCTAGTATGTCATATATTCACAAGCAGGTAATCTCTTTCGAATCTGAGTAAGCCCATAAAAGAACTTACCTGAATAAGCCGAACAACAGAGAAACAGGGCAGAAGCAGAATCCAAGAAATGAATCATCCAATAGTAAGCAATGTCCAACATATCACAATCACCTAATAACATTCAAATGCATAAGTCTATCTAATTCACGCAAGGCGCCCCTAACTATCATACATATCTCGTTTCAGGTTTTTCCATCTTATCTCATCATAATTCAAATATCATTCCATATTCATCTCATCTCATCATCTCATTTCCAAGACAATCTTTCAAGAACTCAACATAGAAAATCAAACAATTCCTTTAAAATCGCTTATCCAAATCCCGACATTAAACACTTAAGCCTTAAAACCAAATTCCCAAAATCATATTATAGAACTCATTCCGACATGTTTCTTATTTCAAAACATTAGATAAATAAATTCCAATATTAAATCATCAAAATAACCTATGTTCACAAATCATATATATAAATCAAAACCAACAATTCACTTTAAAATTCCTTACTCACATGTTTAAATCCTCATAAAATGCATCAATTAAATAATCCAATTAATATTATTTTAAAATAAATAAACAATATATAACGATAAATTTCCAGAATTTATAATTATAACCAAATCCCAAAATGATAATAATATTCAAATAATTTAATACCTACTATCCATAAAATCTCAAAACAATCCATAAATATATTTATAACTCCATATCAATTAATATCACTTTTAAAACCTTTTAAAATATGTATATTAATAATTTCAGAACATATAATTATATATAGTCATTTTCCTAAAATCCGAATAACAATTAATATAACACGTAAATATATATATTTATATATAAACATAACATAATAACACTTAACATATAAATGTATAACAAGAAGAATAAAACCCACCCGGATTCACAACCCACAACCCAGACACGGAAAGAAAGGGAGGCCCAGCCCAACCCGTTAAGCTCAACCCGGATTCCAAGCCCACAACCCATCTGAAACCCAGAACCAAACCCGGATGGAAGAAGAAAAGAAAAGGCCCCAAGCTGAACCCAGTAGAAGAAAGGAGGAAAAGAAAAGAGGAGGGCCCACAACCCGAATCCAATTCTCATACCCGGATCCAAAACCCAAACCCGAAGATTAGGCCCAACCCAAAATAAGAGAGAGCTAGCTTCCTTCTTCAGCAAAGGCAGAGGAACAGAGTCTCTACCGAGCGACGGAGGACAGACGGAGAAGAAGAAGAGAACCCAGGGTGTCTTCGGCGACCAGGGTTCCTATTCCGACCACCCTCACTAGATCTCTCTCTCCGCCCAACAATTAACACAGAAATCGATCAAGGAAGGACGAAAGAGGAAGGCTCACCGGCGAACACGAAGTCGGATACGTCGGCTTCGTCGGAGTTCAATTCAAGCTCGTCGGAGGCTCGAGCTACTCGCGCTTGGTCTGTGACGGAAGAATGGTCATAAAGGCGGACCTTTAGGGTGGTTTTGGATGAAAGAAAGGGGAGGAAGGCCCTTACCGTCCGATCCGAGTGAAACCAGAGGAAGAAGATGGGAGGTGGCGGCTCGGCGGCGTCGGCTGCTCCTGGGCGGCCTCGGACGTCGGAGGAGTGCTTCTGGCCGCTGCTTGGAAGGAGGGGTGAAGGAGGAGGAAGTGGAGCTGTGAGGCGCGGCCTCGGGGTTGCCATTGCAGCTGCTCAGCTCCGGGAGAAAGAGGAAGGAGAGAAGGTGGTTGTGGCCACGGGCAGTGGAGGGAGCTTGGAGGGTCGTGGGTGCAGGTCTGCAGAAACGAAAGGAGAGAGGGAGAGAGGGAGGTTTGTGGGTGCAGAGGGATTGAAAGGGAGAGGGAGGAGAGACTGAGGGAGGGGGGAAATTCGGGTGCAGGGCAAGGTTCTTGAAGGAAGAAGACAAAAGGAGTTATGTGTGTGAGCTGTGTGAATTACACAGTGAGGCGGGGGACCAGAGAGAGGGAGAGAGATAGAGAAATAAAAGGAAAAGGAAATAAAATAGAATTGGTCCCCAACGTAAGAATTCAAAATAGCGGAATAGACTCGAAACTCGCTCCCCCGATCGAATCCCGACTAAATCAAATTTAAATCAAATTTTCAATTCAATTTCAAGTTAGACGGAATTAAATTAATTTTTATCAAAACTCAAAGCTCGAAGGCAGAATTAAAATCCGCTAGAATCTAAATTCTCAAAACGATGTCGGAATGACGTTAAAATCAAAACTTACGCTCGATGACGGGTTTTATTCCACTTTTACAATTTGCATTGAATAATAACATATTTAATTAAAATAATAAAAAATATATATATATATATATATATATATATATAAATTATATTCCGCCTTTACAACTTTGCTCAAAACTAAATCACCAACCCAAGAAATAAGCTTAAGGCTTTAGTCATAACTCATGAAGACCCGACCTATTTTGTCATAGGGCCGGTTGCATTGAAAGAAGGTTCAAGTCCCACGCAAACACTAGCACTGGCGACATTTCCCTTTTAATTAGGTTTATTTTATGACTTTTATTATCTTATTAGTTAAAGTAAATAGGATGGATAAGAGAAGTCTATCTTTTAGGGTTTCCTTAGTTACAAGTTGTTATCTTTCCATGTTATCTTAGATATACTTAGCTAGATAGATTTATATTTCTTTTAATCATGTACTTTGTATCCATTATCAGATAATATGGGTCAACCACCATTAGATAGAACTAGATTTTTATTTTTCCTTTTTAAACATTTATATGATTCAATGCAAAATAGGTTAAATTGAATTGTGGAGCGCTTGATCAAATGTTCTACGATATCAACCCCAAACCCTAGTTCTCATATTCTCTCACACCTTGAAATATTCATCATCTAACAACTCAATCAAAACAATACCTAAGAACAAACCCTAACACAAACAATCCCCCTCGGCAAAACCCTAGGCACCAAGGAGCCCAACCAAGCGCCCAGCAACGCACACCCAAGAGATCCAGAGGTGTCCGGCCATTGGTGTCCGAGGAGGCCGAGTAGCGTCGAGCGCCAACGCCGAAGTGTCTGAGTTCCTTCCAACATTATATTTGGGCAATCACAACCACTCTCGAGTACCTACGAGCACCTTTCCAAGCTTGTCGAGCATCCGCGAATGCTTTTCCAGTCGAGAGCACATGTTTACGAGTTGGGTTGACAACTTGACAAGGTGGTTCCTTTCTAAAGCTATCGCACTTACGAACCCTAGTTTTGCTCCCTTGATTAAATGTATGTACTTGCCTTTTATAATCAAGAATAATAAGAACAAAAGCAAAGATTGGGCACCCCTCAACGTATCTGATCTTACTCCAAGTTCCACAGATGAATTACTAATAAAAAAACAATACAAACATAACCAAATAAAACCACCTAAAAGGTACGTAATAGTAACCATCTTAACTAAGGGATGTGTATGCTAATGAATTTGATTTTACCAAGTGACATTGTTTATCGACGAGCAAAAAGTGAATGCAACAACCAAACACTTGACGACAACCAATGTGAGTATGTGCTTGCCTTTTGGTTATCCTTAGCTTGATTAATTGACTGAAATATACACTGAGTTCTTCCGTGGATTGAAGGAAAAATGAAGGCATTTCCATGAAGATTTCTACAAAGTTTCATTGATCAAATATAGCTTTTGGTCATTCTCAATCATGTTTGCATCAAGGATTTCTGTTCCATCCATACTTAACAGACCAGATGCATAATCAACCTTAAACTTCTTGGTTGCGAGCTGAATGAGCTCGTTGATAATGCATTGTACCTATAGCAATACACCATGCTTCTTGATCTCCTTATTCTGATGAGTCTGAATGGAACACCATGCATTTTCTTGGGTGTGATTCATCTGCAAAAGAACCAGCATGTTCAATGCTGTCTAGAGCATAATGCACAAACAATTTTAAACTCAAAGTAACTTCCTATGTTACCTTTCTGTTCTTCATAGTTGTCAAAGGGTTGTGCGATTTTGGCATCTTCGAGCAACGTTATCAGATTCTTGTTGCCAGACATTTGAGCTTCATCTAGTGGAGTGTTTCCCCATCTGCCCAATTTAAAAACTAATGAAAGTCTTCACAAACAATATATGGTATATTTAATAAGCAAATTTCATCGGTGCTCAATCGGATTTTTTGGTTTAGAGGTTATTTGAATCCTTGAATGATCATGTAACATAGCTAAGCTCCTTTTAATCATAATTTAGAAAGATGTTCTAAATAAAAGGTAGGAATTCTTTATCTTTTCCAGGTGCTTGCCTCAACGATGACTACGGATGTGTTATCTTGTTCTGAATCACATTAACGATATACTCACAGATCAAATTATGCAAAAATGAAAGAAGATGGTAAACTAGGTCTATAATATTTCCCATCGACTTTAAGTAATGCAACAATCTACTAAAGGAGTGTAAACGAGTTCTAGAATGACAGAAATGAGAGGGATAACAAACATTATAGAGCCAAATATAGAAAAATCTAAGGATCTATTTAGATTTGCAAGAACATATTGTGTCCCATTTCATAAAGTAGTGAAACTCAAGCCAAATACAAGGTCTGTGGGCTACTCTTCTTGACAAATAATTTTAGAATGAAACATTACTGCACTTTGTTTTGGGCTTCTTGTGCATGTGCTTTGGTACACATAAAGAGTTCATGGGAATTTCTTACCTATCTTTGACGAACACACTAGCTCCGGCCTCAACAAGCTCCTTAGCCATTAACAATATCCCTTGAGAGGCGGCCACATGAAGTGGAGTCCTCCGATCATAGTTTTTGCAGTTAGGGTCAATCCCATTTGACAATAATCTCTTGATCAAATTATAGTCCCCCCTTGCAACAACTGAACATAGGAAATTACCAGCATCTATACTGCTCAAAGTTGACCCCTTTCGACATATCAATTGAGCCACTCGGCCATTCTCATTTCTTATGGCTTCTAGTAACCGAGTATTTCCAAAACAATCTGAAGAAAGTGAGGATCATCGATGATTAGCACTTACAACCATATATGTAAAAAAGTGCTATGGAAAGGTATGGACCTAAATATAAAGATCTTTACCTGCAACATTGTCAAAGACACCCTCTTGATTGATGAGAGCTACAATGTCCTCGTAACCTGTTAATGCTCCTAAATTCTGCGGTAAAGAAAGAATCTAATTCTTAAAGAACACAAGTAATGATTGGCTGCGTTTAATATAAAGCTAAGCTAACATAAAGCAGTGTCAAAGTGCTGAAGATTTTGCTTGAAAGTATTACAAACAACAACTTTTGATAAGAAAAAAGAATGGTGCTAAATTACCTCAAGAAGATTGTTAAATATTTTTCTTCCATCAGAAGAGTATATCTCAAGGACACTTGTAAATGTTTGTTTCTCAATACGTAGAAGTCGACACAATTCGCAGACCCGAACTGTGTAAGGCTGAGGAATGTTGCCAAGTATAGAAATTTCCCCAAAACAGCTATAAGTTTCAAGAAGTGAAATTGTCTCCTCGAATTTGTCTTTTAATATATCGACCTTTTCCTGCATAGTAGATGTGAAACTCATTGGATTAACTGAACAAAAGAAATTGTATAGCTGAAATGAAAGAATTGTCAGCTTACCAGCATACCATCACAAACAAAATAAAGTTGGTCAACAACATTTCCTTGTTCAAGGATCACTTCTCCTGGCAGGAAAAATTCTTCATGCAATCTGATTACCTGTAATAAGATAAAAATCACTCTATAAGGATCTTATAATCTAAGGTAAGTTTTCTAAGGGAGAGATTTGCTCATATCGTGAAAGAGGTCTAAATTAAGTACTAAAGTAATAAGAAGACATTAAGCTAACAACTACTCAAACCAATATACAAACACACAAGTTAACATTGTGAAACTCGATGTGGTTATCTTTATAGATACCCTGGACTATCGATTCTCCAAAAGCATGGATGATTAGAAATATAACAGACAAAATGATTATAGGAAGCATGAAATGATTTATGCTTTATAAAAACTTACAATCTGATTGATGAACTCAGCAGAACAACCTTTGAAAAGTGGAACATTTTGCATGTAAGACGTGTACAAGGATTGAGCGATCTGGACAAATGTAAGAAGATCAATCAACTGTGATGACAACGGTTTGTTTAGGACAGAAGAAGACTATTGAAAACATTGGAAAATATAATAACTAGCAATCATATGGATCATGTTCTTGCTCTTTACCTTAGCTCGTAGAGAAATGGGAATATCCTTTAAAACAGAAGCTTGAGTATAACTATTTTCATATTGTAAGCGTAGGTGACCTTTGATCTGATTGCGAAGGTCTCTTTCAAGTCGATTCATGTTCATATATTTCATCACATCTGTCATCTTATCTCTGAATTTCTCAGTCTTCGATCCTTTCACAATCATTGCCGTCATATTGCCAATGAGGTAAGCACCGAGAACCATATCAAATGAAACATATATTATTATGAATATCATTTCCCTCATATTCACAGCATGGATATCCCCATAACCTACACCGGGGAACATTAAATTGCAACTTCTTATTAATTAAAGGACCGCCGCAGAAATTTGAAAGTGAGAATATACATCAAATAAACAAGCTTACCAACAGTTGCCATGGTGACAATTGCAAAATATAGAGATGTTGTATACCGTTTCCATAGATCAATCTCTCGAAAGTTTGCATAACTATAGTCTCCAAGCTTTAAACTACCTATCCAAGTGTACCCTTCCTGTTCTTTTGGCAGAGTAGTTGCCAAATAATAGAAGATACATGCCGCTGTATGAGTGCAGTATAGTTCAACAAAAATAAGCTTGATAATCCTTGTAAACTGGTAGTTGATCCTTATATCCTTCTCCATGTTTCGAAAGAATGCAATAACTTTGCCCACCCGAATCAACCTGATCCATACGAGACTTCTGACTAGTTCCCTCCTTCCTGCCAGCTACAAAAGTACCGTTAGAGTGGGAAGATTCAATAAATTCATGACTTTCACATTTTAACTCACTAAAAATATTGGACAATACTTATCCAACCACAACACGAAAGTTGTCAAAAAGGCATAAAAAGCACAGTACATAAGCCGAGTGATCTATGTTTCAGCCTAATACCAATCGTGGTTTGGTTGAGTAGCCCACCGACTTATATACTAGTCTTTAATTTCTACTTCTTTTTTTTATGTGAGACATTTTCTCCTTTCACATATCTTTGACCCAAAATGATAATGTGTAAATACTTTTGAAGTATTATTAAGTAGCATATCACTACCTTGTAAACTAAATCCCAGGGCATACAAGCGAGCAGGTCCACCACAAAGCTTGATTTTAAGTACCTGTCATTGAATGATAGACAAACTGCTCAACTATCAAAGAAATTAGGAGAAGTGAAAAAAAAGATGACGAATTCTTAAAAAAATACCGAAGAGCAATAAGTTGGCGTTTGTGAACCATTCGATAAGTGACAGTGTCACGGTAGGCAACGAAGAACTGGAGCACAATGTCGACAAGGAAGGCAGCTTGTCCAGCCATGTCCAAAATGAAAAGTTTCTCTGATAGTCCTCGAAAGAATCCGAACTCCATGGGCGTGAAGAATGAAGAGTAGATAGCCCATACTACTATCATTTGCACCCATATTTTGTACCATCTGCAATTATAGTTTATCGCCAGAGAAAATGTATTGCTTTCAATTGGCTCTCACTCGGTGGAGAAAGAGGACAAGGCAACTTGTCTAACACCATGAGCTATTTTTTTTAGTTCACAAAAATGAGCTAGATTCAAGTCTAAGAAATTTGAAATCCAATATAATGCAACTCCAAAATAATCCAATGTAGATTTTGTTTGGGGAAATTCTTTATGGTGACCATGAGGTTTTGATAACCTAACTTATATAATAAGCTACGATGTTTGATAACCTAACTTATATAATAAGCTACGAGGTTAAAATAAAATGTAACACATTTAACTGAGTATTAAAATTTGAAAAAAATGGCATGACATCACGTCATTAAATACCTAACTCTAATTTTTATATAAAAAATAGATTAATAATGGGTACAAATTAGATAATTAAATTAACTAAAATATAATCTATATTGATAATTTTTTTTTACAAAAACTAAAATTTTGATAATTTAATGACATGTCCAAAAATTAGCCAGAAAATTGTCTTATATTGAAATTGTTTAATGTAGAATGATTTGTATATTTTTTAGTAATTTTCAAAGTTTATATTAATATTGATTCGTGGATAATAGTTCTTATTGTTTTTAACCAATTTTCCTTAAAAATAAAAGCTAAACATTGATAACAAATCAAAATTAAATACGTAATATTTTGAAAAAAAAATGGTTGGATTATCTCAAAGAAAATGTATATTAAAAAATAGTTATTTAAAATATTCAAAGTAATATACAATGTTGTAAAAAATTAGTTTGAAAGATTCAAACTAATATATAATGTTGTACAATAATATCATTTTTATAAATCCTTTTTAATCAAAATCTTGATTTCTAACACAATTCAATTCAAACCCAACAATCTAAATCAAATTAACAAGTAGAGCTGGCGAACCCCGACTCGAACCCGAAAACCCGACCTGGTTGATTCAGAACCGGTTGTTCCAAATACCCGAAAATATAATGAAGTATGTCACCCGAAAACCGACCCAATCCGACCCATTTTGGACCCGTGGGTGACCGATTCACCTGACCCACCTGACCCGATTATTAGGGTGAAAACCCGCAAAAAAACCGGGTGATGGATGGGTGATGAGTAGGGTGATGAGTGATATAGTTTGCACCCATTACCCAACCCATCACCCGACCCATTACCTGACCCGCTTAACCACCCGTTAGCCCACCCGATTATTATAAAAAAAGGCTAGTGTATAAATAATATAATTTAACATAACTAATATATTTCTCATTTTCTACCTCTAGTTTCTCCATTTTTCAAGTGTTCTTGTTAAAAAAGGTCTAAAAAAATATATAAACTTTCATTATTTAACTCCATGTCTTTTTAAAAATTTCTTTTATTTGTATTGCATATACCGATAGATTGTAAGCAATTTAGCTCTTTCCAATGACTTTGTTAGCATTTACTGTATTAATCCATGATTAACCAAATCGTATTTTTTCAATTTGTCGTGAGATTTATAACAATAATCCTCTTTATGCAAAGATATTAAAGAAATGACACCTGAGTCTGATTTCTAAAGACATAGTTTTTCTATACTTTTTTAATTTATTTTAAATCTAGTAACCGAGTTAAATTCATCTCATTTAGTTTATATATTAAACTTCTAATACTAATTTTGTAAGTTAAGAATAGTGATCTAATGTATGAAGAAGTCTTTTATTCATTTAGTAAGATTCATACGTTGACATGATTTATAAAATTATCGAATATGAATGATTTTTGGGTATGTCTTGTGACTCATTTTCTTTAAATTTCTTTCACCCGATTAACCACTCGACCCACCCGATTCACCCGACGGGTCGGGTGATGGGTGACACATTAGACGGGTGGGTGATGGGTCGGGTGAAAAAATGGGTCCACCCATCCATCACCCGACCCATTTCCACCCTTACCCAAATATGAATGAACCGAACCCGATTCAACCGAAACCCATTGAGACCCGAACCCGTTATAATCGAAACCTGAAATAACACGAACTTTAAGATACATTCTAGTAAAGTCTTAAAAATGAATATTGAAATAAGGAAAACTTGAGACAATCCAAACTCGAAATAACCGAAACCCGAGACTATCGAAACCCAAAATAACTGAAACATGAGATAACTGAAATCCGAAATAACCAAAACCCGAATAATTGAACCCGATACAACCGAAACTCGAACCCGACCCAATTGAATGACCAAATTACCCGAAACCCACATCACCCAAAACCCGAATAACCGAATCTGAACTCGACCCGCCCAATTGCCACCTCTATTGACAAGTCTTATAGGGCACATTAGCACTTAAGAAACCCCTATATGTAATCTCATCATCAATAGCTTAATTCGTTTTTATATATAATACGCTTTAATCCGATGTCCGAGTTAAAAATTATGAAAATTGAAAAATTAAAGGTATATTAATCACTTTAATCTTACAATGACCTCCACAAGAAGTGTTTGATTCTAGAAGTGCAATCTATGTCCTATATCCTATTTAGATCGGATTTACAATGACTTTTTTTTTATTTTGAAGAAGATTGATAGATGATTTTGTTGAAAACCACCCATCTGGGATTTGTCTCCAATCACCTGGGATTGGAATGTTTGTTATTTTGTCAAGTGTGTCTTGGTTTAAATGATTTCTGTAAAGATCGAGATTTTTAAATATTATTTTTATAATTATAGATTTTTATTTCAATTTAAAATTTATTTAGATTTTAAGATTTCCGAAAAGTTTTGAAAATATCCGTCCTTTAGCAAGCGACTTTATTTTATTCTTTTGAGATGAATCCGACATGAACTTGATATTCGATTTGAAATAAATTTATTTCCGCTTTATTATTCCGAGACTTCAAAATATTTTCATATTTTTCATATTTTATTTTCGGATTCGAATGTTTATTTTAAAATTTTTTAAAATCGAGTCGGGATAAAGTCGGAAAGTGGATTTCAGGATTTATTACCGGGTATTTATTTTGACTTTTATTTACACTCCCACTCCCCCAACTATCCCTCACCCCTAACCCCCTATTACTGATTTCAGCTACTCTCCTTTCCCATCCTATTCCATCCTCCTACTCTCCTACTCCATCCTCCTACTTCACTCCTTCCTATGCCCAGCCACGTACGCCATCACCACTAAACACCATCTTGCTTCTCCCTTTCCGAACCCTCCACCTCCAAGCCGCATCTACTCCCTCCTCCTATCGTCTCCAGTTCAAAGCTCAACCCCCCTTATCTGTTTTCAAAAAGCCAGCCCAAGGCACGAGCAGCCTCCACCACATCTCTCTCCCTTCAATCGAAGTTTGAACCTCCGAGGACTTACGAAGCCCGAGCCAGGAGCCCAGTAGCTAGTCACCGATGCGAAGCCGACGCCGCCCCTTACTCCCTGCTTCCCCTGTTTCGCCAAGAAAACCGACGCCACCATGCCCCATCGCCGAGCGGAGCACCTGAGCCTTCCCGATCGACGAAGAGTGAGTGAGATCGGTGCCTCCGAATGAACCTCCGGCGAAGCTCCGACGACCCATCGAATCCAATCCGTTCGGTGAGCCTCTTCCTTTCTACTGCATTTTTTTAAGCACTTAGGTTCTTGTTGTTTTCGAATCCTTGACTCCGGGGGAGAGAGTTTTGAAGGCGAGGGCGAGCGAGAGGGTACAAGTGAGCGAGGTCGTAGAGCCGAGAGCGAGGACGAGCGAGTTGTAAGCGAGAGCGCACGAGTGTGTGCGAGCGAGCTTGCGGAAGCCGCTACGAGCCGGACACCATCGAAGGAAGAACAAAGAACGTGGAAGAAGGGTCGAAAGAGAACGACGGAAGAGCGAATTGCAGACGGCCGAGCTGGAACGGAGGAAGAAGGCTATCCAGGCGTGGGCCCCGCCCTTCTTTCTTTTATTTATTTATTTATTCTATTCGGTTTTTGTAAAAAGAAATAAAAATCAGATTTCATTGGGCTGGGATAAGGATCCGATTTGGGCCAAAAGGGTTCGGGTTTGGGTTCAAATCCAGGTAAGGGGATTGGGCTGGCTTCTTGGGTTAGTTTTAAGGATTATTAATTGGCCTCCCTACAAAGGTCAGACTGGCGCTGCGGGTATGTCGGTTCCAAATACCTGTGTGTTTTGTAATGACGCAGCTGAGGATGACACTCACTTGTTCATCGAGTGTCAAACACATACCCTTCAAAGGGTACTCACATTGACTGATCAACAAGACATTCAAGCATTAATCTACCAATCTCGAGATATCCGACCAATAATTAAGTTTATTGGTAACAGGCTGAATAGTGAAAATAAAAGCCTTTTGGCGACAAGATGGTGGACTACCTGGTTTTTCAGAAACCAGATTACCTTCTCAAACGCGACAATTCCGACCAGTTCAGAGTTTAATGTTACGGTTCAAACACTTATGGTTAATTGGTCTCGAGCATGTAAATTCAACAATGACATGGATGTCAGCTTCCAAAAACGTGGTCCGACAAGAGCAAAAAATAGAAAACATGGTAATAGAAAGACAAGTAAATGGAATAAACCACCAGCGGGTACCTTCAAATTAAATTTCGATGGTTCCACAATTTCTAATCAGGACAGTTCTTGCGGGTACATAATCAGAGACTGGGAAGGACACCCAATAGCTATGGGGTGTCAGAATGTGGGAAAACAAAATCCTATCAAAGCAGAAGCTCTCGCTTTAAAGCAAGCGGTGCAGAAAGTCAAGGAGCTACATATTTCCAATCTTCAGATTGAAGGGGACTCTCTAATAATAATAACACACCTACGGGATAATTTACGTTGCCCATGGGAGATCGAACTTATCATGTCCGATATTAAACTACTCCTTCAAGGAGTTGACAACCTTCATTTATCTCATGTGCCCCGCGATGGCAATAAAGTGGCTGATAAGGTTGCACACCTTAGCCGCTTCGCCAAGGGGCAAGAGGTTTTCAATGATCCCGGTCTTCATGACCTCATCCGAAAGGATGCCATCGGGTAGGCTCGTCCCATCCGAAATTTTACCTAATCAAAAAAAAAAAAACTATAGTTTTATATAATTGTTCTTAGTTAGATTATTATTATTATATTATTATTATGAGATTTTATGGAAAATATAATTAATATTTTCTGAATATTATATATATACATATTATAAAGTGTTTTAAAAGTAGTAGTATTTGGGATATAGTATGTTATTATATGATGATTTTTACATGTGTGTTTTAAATATATTTAATGTGATATATCAATGTTAATTTATAAATATGGGTTATTGAAAATGAAATTATTAAAGTATTTGGTTGATCAATTGTGATATTTAAATGGTAAGATATAATATTTGAGGTAATTATTGAAGTGTCATAAATTATTAAGATAATGATTTTGAAATAAGAAATATGCCGGGATTATTTAAATAATACAATTTTGGAAAATTGGTTAAGGATTTAAATGTTTATAAATGGGATTGGCTAAATATGATTTTTGAAAGAATTGTTTGACTATCGAGTTAACTTCGTTTGAGATTTAAGAGTTTGGGAAACTTGGGGAAATTGATTTACTTGATTTAATTTGTTGAATGGTTTGATGATTTGTATGAGTGTAAGTTATGAGAAGCATGTTATGTTATGTAATAAGATATGATATGATTATATGTTGAAACCTGGTTTATGTTAGGATCTTAAATTGACGAGTACGAAGCATGATGTGAAAATGAGCTCGTTATGAGCATGATTATAAAGCATGATTTGCTGAGATAGGAGTATTATATGGTGATGGGCGAGGTATTATGAAATGATTATGAGATATGATATATTGAGACGAGATGTGAGATGGTATATGACGATATATGATGAGATGCTGATGTTGATATGAATATGAGAATGAGATGATATTTGACGATATGAGACGATTGAAATAACGATGACGATGTTATGGAATTGAGTCCTTTCTGTTTATTTGAGTCATTACCATTATATGTCTTGAACCATAGACTTATGCATGTTATGTATTACTTGAGTAGGTGAGCATGATACAGACACTATATGATATCGGATATGACTTGGTCTCCACGTCTAGGTATGGGTGTGGAGTGATCTCTACGTCTAGGTATGGACATAGAGTGGTCTCTACGTCTAGGTATGGGTGTAGAGTGGTCTCCACCCTAAGTATGGGACTGGACTAGTGGCCACACTAGGTATGGGCGTGGCTTTTGAGTGGGATATGTCGTTTAACATTTTGTGTGGGCCCACTTACTGCATTTCTGTCATTATATATGAACTGTCAACATGCTTGTGTGTTTAATATTCTAGTATTGCATTAGATCATTCTTATCTAGGTTTATAGCGTATTATATGTCCTCAGCAAGGTCTTTAGGACTCGCATGAGTGGCTCGACCTTGACTTGTGGTATAGTTTCAAGTACTCGTTCCCTTGTTCGATTCATGCTGTTATGGCGGGGGATACTCTATGGGGCAATTGGAGAGAGAGACTGACTATGTATTTCACTCCTTTGACTTTTTGTACTTTATATTCATTGGTATTTTTGTTTTGACCCGGCTCTGCCGTGGTAACTAGGTATCATTTTATGTTGTTTTTTTTATGAAACTTGTTTTATGCGACTTAGAAGTAGGACAGGTTATGGTCTCTAATGAACCTATCGTGAATTTAGGGTACGAAATCCCTTCTTTTAGTACTAATACTTTGTTTTAAAACTCAACCCGTACTCGAATTGCAATATCCGAATGAAGGTATCCAATCATTTGAAACGTAACCCGGGTTCTTTAACCTAGGCCGTTACAATTTCCTAGTTCTGTCATTATCTTTTCCTTATTCCATGTTTTATTACTAGTAATGAAATCGTTAACTTTGGTCGTTTCATTTATCGAGTTTTTTTATTTTTGACTATTTCAATAAGAGGTGTGTTGAAGACCCAGTTATCCGGCCAGAATTTGATGGTGTTCCCATCCCCTACTTGCCACTTAAAACCCGAGGCAAAGAGCTTCCATAGGGACATGAGTTTAGCCCATCGCCAAGATGTGGAGTGTTTCTTTTTGTATTGCATTAAGTTGCAATCTTTAAGGTATTTTTGTTTAACAATTTTGACCCATATATTATATGGTTCAAAAATGATTTTCCATAGTAGCTTAAATTGTAATGCTATGTTGGTTTCCTCCACTTCCCTAATAAATGTTCCTCCATTTTGTTTAGATTTACAAACATGATCCCATTTAAAGGGATTTGAACCTATGACTTCAAGGTAATAAATACACCTCTTTACCAACCAAGTTAAGCTATTTTTGTGATTTTTAATTTATGATTTTTACCCTCTTTTATCCATAAAATGAGTAAAAATTACCAAAAAAAATCCAAAATAAATGCAAATCAAACCGTACCCAAGATACTACATATTTATCTAAGACCATCGTAGAGGTAATCTGCATATTGTTTTGTATTCTATTTTTGTTTTAATTAAAAATATTAATTATGATTTGAAACGCTGATGTGTGATAGTTAACAACTTTGTCTAATGTGTGAGCATACAAATTTACTTACAAATGTTATTTTGAAAAGAAAAGAAGCAACAAAACTCATTTCTATTTCCATAGTTTCCCCCGACTCGTAATGGACTGAATCAACATATTGTGGGCAGTTAATGTTGGTACCCACTATACCAAATCAAAGTTTATACGAAGAGAATCTGGAATATCCTCTTGTTGACTTATTGTATACATTTTTAAATTAAATTAAAAAATGATTTGCATCCTATAAATAAGAAAAAAAAACATCGACGATAAAAATTTTCATTAATTACATGAATTTTTTTGGTTCATTCATTTTAAAATGCACTGAGCTTATAAAATCCGTACTTTGCGCAATACATCCAAATATCCAATGTACGGAATTATTTATGTCATAGTATAAACTACATCCAAATATCCAATGTACGGAATTATTTATGTTGTTCGTATGACATCGATCTGTCTATTTTTTCGGCATCGTCACCAAAGATACTTCTGGTTGGAATGCTCTAATAATCTTCCGATTTCTTTTTTTACAAAATTTTAAATTTATATTATGAATACTTATATCAATATATTTATAATTTTTTATTATAAAAATATATAATAATATTATATATAATAAAGGAGAAGTTGTATGAGATATATGACATATTTTCCTTAATCGTAGTAGTATTAACCAAAAAAAAAAAATCTATCTCCTCACCTTGATCAATTTTGAAAAGATTTTACCCAAATTTGTAGGATTGGAATAATAATTATATATATAATTTATCTTATGCACTTAATCGATCAATACATAGTATATAGTATATCTTAAGATAACATTTTTTTTACAATTTTTCTATCTTCAATCAAATTTCAAATTATATCTATAATCCATAATTTTTTTAAAAAATAGCTATTACCTGAGATATAAAAACTTTATAAAGTTAAAATTATAAGTTGTCTAAAGTTTGTATTAATTATACTAGTCTTATGGCTCGCACTCTTGTGTGAGTTCTTTATAATTATTTATATAATAAAAGATCAAATTGTTTAGGCTTGTAAAAACTAAATAATCAATTATAATTACTTATTCTCAAGACAAATTTTTTTTTTCCAAAGAGGTTATTTGGATTTAATATAGGCAAAACTAATTAAAATAACCCAACATTTGAAAGAGTGTTAAAAAAATATAATCAACTTTCAACTGTAAGAGAAATAACCCAATCTTTATGAAAGGTGGTAACAAAGTGTCCCGGCTCATTTTTTAACCATAAATTGAAGCAAAACAATATGAAAATGATAAAATGATATCATTCTCATTAAAACAAGTCAATATCATCCAACACTCATCAAAATCTTAATTTTTCCAATTATATATCATCGCTTTGTCCAGATTTATGGTCGAAAAAAAGAATCGGGATACTTTGTTGCCACCTACCTAAAGATTGCGTTATTTTTCTTATCATTGAAAGGTGAGGTTATTTTAATTAGTTTTGTCTTAATATATTATTATTTTATGATATTTAACCTTTGGGTTATTTTAGAATTATAGATCTGAATTAGTAATATGTGTATTAATATAAAATTTATTTAAATGAAAAAAAGAAAATTGAAAGAATATATATGTATATCTTATAAGAATTTCATTTAATACTATGTTGATTACGAAAAAATTAAGAAGTATGGAATGAAATTAATTACCTAAGTATTAATTACCTAATTGAATGAATATTACTATCAAATTTATTTAAATTTAAAACAAAACTATAACTAATTTAAAACAAAACTATAACTAAAAAAATAGATAATTAAATATAGATTATTTTAGTTGAGTTGTTCAAACTATAGCTATAAAAATAAAACATACGGAGTACTATTTTTTCGAAGCACGTATATTCATCTAGATGGAAATCAAACGAGTTGGCTAGGTTTAGGGTTTGTTTGATAACACAAAATTGACGGGGTTAGTTAAAACTAATAGGTTATATGTATGCAATAGAAGATGTTAAATTAAACTATAATAAAATTATCGGAATTTTCGCCAAATACCCTGAGATTAAGATTAATTTGTGTGGTGTACGAAAGTTTGACGTACCATGAGGTTTTTATTATTTTTGCCAAATGCCCATGAGGTTTTTATTTTTTTCGCCAGATACTCCTCTGACGAATTTGTTAACATTTTGGATGAAAATAAAAGAAAAACATATTATTTCATTATTATTTTTGTAAGGTATGATTTGCACAATATCATTTAATTATAGTAACTAAATTATCTAATTTTATTTTCACAATATCATTTTATACTAAATTTTTTAACCAATGGGAATAATTCAAAACTTTTATGTAATAAAGTTAATATTAATTATACAATATTATTTCATTAAGCATTATTACATGATATCATTTCGTACTATTTTTTTAAAAACCATGATATTAATTCAAAACTTTTTTTTTAAAAAAATACATAGTTCCAAATATACGAATTCTTTTTTTTCCCCGAAGCAACCTTTCTCTCTCTCTTACCCTCTCTAGCTATGTGTGTGTATATATAATGAAAACTATTTTTTATATAATAATCTTAAGTTTTGGATTTTCACCCAATCAACCTAATCTACATAAATTTTCAAATAATAAAATTTTTAAATATTTTTTAACCAATGAGATTTACCTATTCCAACTATTAAATGAGAAATATTTTTGCTTAGATTCCATAATCATTTTAATTTTACAATTTTCTCCCAATCAACTAAAGCTAGAAAAAAAAAGCAAAATAATGAAATTCGTACACGTTTTTTAATCAATCTAGTTATATCAAACTATTTAATCATAAGCATATATTTTATTATGTGTTATAACCACATTTATTTTAGAATTTTAACCCAATCAACCTATTCTACTTAAATCTTAAACTCATGTAATTTTTACACGTTTTCATAAATATTTTTATTATTTTTTTACTTAATTATCAAATCTATTTTTTTCTATTTTATGTTAACGTTTGATAATATTTTATTTAAATTTATCATAGTAATTTTTTATACTTATAATTTTTTTTATTGTCTAAAAAAAAACTATGCACCATGGTGTAAGGATTGTACTAGTTTTCAACCAAAATGTTAACAAAATCGACACAAGGGCATTTGGCGAAAAAAATGAAAACCTCGAGGGCATTTGGCGAAAAAAATAAAAACCTCAGGAGCATCTGACGAAATATGTCAAACTTTTTTACACCACGCGAATTAGCCTTAGGCCCAGGGACATTTGGCGAAAATTCCGTAAAATTATTTTATACTCCGTAAGTTAGTAAGATGAATATGAAACATATGAAAATTAACGAGTGACTTGTTAAGAGTTTGGAGAGTCTTAGAACGGAATCAAGTACCTGCAATCAGGATCAATGACGGAAGCTTTGGAGAGATCTTTGATGCCATCGACGAGACCTTCCCGGCTCATGGTGAACTTGATCGGCCGACTGCTGGTCTGTAAACCAAACTCATTCGCGAGCAAGTTGAACCGGCTCCCTCTCGAAGACGTGAGCCGGTCTCTTGGCGGCTCATCCACCACGAACTCCTTGCAGTTGGATGACGATGACGGCTTTGTTCCTTCTCCCTCTTCATCTCTCCGCGCTATCGGCATCTTCTTATTCTTCATCTTCGCCAACTCCCTGCGTCAATTTTGAACTCTTAACAACTGCTATTAAAGCGATAATCCAAAAATCTAACCGCCGTTCTTGAAATCGTTCAAAATAGACGATCGTTACCGATCGCGATCTGATGTACATATTTCCAGAAGCGATCGAATTTGTGATCGCCGACGGAGAAAACAAAAATCAGCGCATCTGAAAAGACGGTAAGCAGTAAACGTACGGAAATGGCGCTGGATTTTTGGGGATTTTTAATCAGGAGAATCCTGGAAAAAGACTTTACAGCTCCTCTTACTAATTCAATAACCTTCTCTATCTGCGAATTAATTTCTTCTCCAGCACGAAATGTAGGAACCAGAACCGGCAACATGAAAAAGAAGGATCGATTAAATAACTGCAATCGCAACAAACTATAAACACGGGTTAGTGAATGTAGCCATCGCCGGAGCGGTCGTTGTGAGGCGAAACGGTGAGAGAGAAGTTCAGAGCGGGAAGATTCGGGAAACGGAATCGCCTGGTGTGAGAGAACGGCAGAGAGAGAGCTGTGAAAATTTCGAGGCGGAAGAGTGGAAGACGGAGCATTTATATCCGAGTTACGACTTATTAAGTCACAACAAGGGTATGTGTTCGAGATAGGTGAGTTGTTGCACTTATTGTTCATGGAGATTGAAATAGACGTTGCACCACACTGAATTAAACGTTGAATAAAAATGTCTTCGACATATCGCGATAACAAGCGGAGAAATGAGGAGATTTCTTGAGCAACATCCAATTCGAAGTTGCTGTTGATACTAAGACAGAGAGAGAAGAGAAGTAAACTGGAACTTGTCCCCCCGAATTTGGTAAATAAAGAGCGGTCATCTGGGGATTCGAACGGGGACCTTTGAGTACTACCCACTAGTCCTTTCCGGTTGAGCCATTCCGGAATGGTTACTTGCCCCCCTCCCAGTTGGTGGTATGTGGGCTCAACCCCAGCTTGGGCAGGGCAAAGGAGTGGAGAGGGCCTTGTAAAGGCTTGATGAAGACGTCGACAAGTTGAGTGCAAGTAGGAACATGCTGCATCTTGATGAGGCTTGCAAGGAGTTGAGTGCGAACGTAATGATAGTTGATGTCTATGTGTTTTGTAAGTTCGTGAAAAACCAGATTCTTGGCAATGTAAATTGCGGATTTACTATCACACTTAAGAGTTATAGGAATGATGTCCGGGACATCCGAGTTCATGAAATAACTTGCTAAGCCAAGCAAGTTTGGTGGTGACACGTCTCATTTAGCGGTACTGCACTGTTTGTCGACGACAAATCAATAGTAGCTTGCTTCTTGGATTTCCAGGAAACAGGAGAAGCCTCGAGAGTGATGTAGTAGCCACTAATTGATCGTCTTGTGATCGGACACGGAACCCAATCTAAATCACATGAAGCTTGTAATAAAAAATTGGAAGAATTGTCCAGAAGAATACCTAGATTAGTTGTACAGTACAGATACTGAAGAATCTGAATCAATGCTTTCCAATGCATATCTGTTGGAGTTTGCATAAACCGACAAAGGTGTTGAACTATGAATGACAAATCTGGGCGAGTATTGGAAAGAGAGTTCAGTTTGCCAACAACTTTTTGATACTGTGTAGGGTCCTGAATAGGATCCCCAACTAGTGAACCCAATTTGAAAGCAGGATCAAGAGGACTAAGAACAGAACAATTAGAATCCCGTGGAAACTCCGTCAAAAGCTCTTGAAGAAATTTCCTTCGAGACATCAAAATTCGTTTGCTGTGAGATAGGAATTCAATCCCCAAAAAGTACTTGATAATGAAATGGGGATGTAGAGTGCTCTTTAATAGCTCAATCTCAGGGATGTTGTTGCATGTAACCAGAATGTCGTCAGCATAGACAACTACGAGCACACACAAGCTCCCTTCTTTCTTGTAAAACATTGAATAATCGTTCATGGATTATTCATAACCTTGAGAAATCGAAGAATCTGATAATTTGTTGTACCATTGGCGAGAAGCCTGTTTAAGGCCGTATAAAGATTTGTTCAAACGACAAACCTTGTCGGGATGGAGATGCTGAAGACCTAGAGGAATTTTCATCAATACCTCAATATTGATATCCCCATATAAAAAGGTGTTATTGATGTCAAGTTATGAAATTGACCAACCTCTCTTGACAACCATAGTAACCAAGCTCCAAATAGTGGTCATCTTTGCCACATGCAAAAAAGTTTCCTCATAGTCAATCCCAACTTTCTTGGTGCAACCTTTAATAACCAATCTCGCCTTATGTCTTTCAAGTGTACCATCATCTTAGAATTTTAACTTGTAAAATGATTTGGAGCTGATTGGTCATTTACCTTTCGACAAATCAACAATATCTTAGGTGTTGTTCTTTTGAAGAGCATCAAGCTCGGATTGCATAGGTTGTTTCCATTCAAGATGAATGACCGCATCTTCATAACAAAAAGGTTCAACAAGTTGTGCCAACTTCGTCAAAAGGTTCCGAGAAGACGAAGAAAGGGCATTTAAGGAGAAGGCATGAAGCTAGGGAAGAGGCAAGGTTGCAATGATAATCTTGTAAGTATGAAGGAGGAACCAATGTCCTGGATGATCTTCTTGGCTGAGCACAAGGAGCATTAGTGGGAACTGGAGGAGCATAAGGGGGCAATACAGGAGAATGGTCAACATGAGGATTGTAACGACCCAAATATAAATATTCGGGTGACGTTTCGAAGGATTGTATACCTTCGTTCGGATCTTGCAATTCGAGTATAGGTTGAGTTTTTAAAACAAATTTTTTGATGCTCAAAGAAGGGATTTCGCATCCTAAATTTGCGATAGGGCCGTTGGGTACTCCGAACCTGTCCTACTTGCCTAAGTCGCTCAAAATGTTTTAAGTTCGGAAAGTACAAAGAAGGAAATCTCATAATGCAACTTGCCACGGCATGGCCGGGTCGAACCAAATACGAGGAAATAAGTAGCAAAAATGTGGAGTTCAAGTCGGTATTTCTCTCCCTTTTACTGCGCCATAAGATATCCCCCGCCATAACAACACATGATCAAGCAAGGGTATGGGTACCTGAAACTAACCACGAAGTCAAGGTCGAGCCACTTATGCGGGCCTTGAAGACCTCGCTGAGGACATATAATATGCCTATACCTAAATAAAGGATGCTCTAATGCAGTGCGGAAATATTAAACACACAAGCATGCTACTAGTTTATATACATATATGCAGAAAGCGATTAAATGAGATCCCGCATAGAATGCCAAGTGGCATGTCCCTCTCCTACTCCCGCACCCATGCTCGTTAGTGCAGAAACCGGCCACGTTCAATACTATATAGCAACGTCTCATCATGTCATATATCATGTCTCATATTTCATATGTCATTATTTTCTTTCTTTCTTTCTCATGGTATAATATCAGACTCGATTAGGAACAAACCCGATGGAACTGGGTCATCCTATGACCCTAGCAAATGACTCTAAGACTCACAATTTAACGAGCGTTCTACCATACGCAAAGAGAATACAGATGCTCGGTTAATTGTGCAACCTAAGCATGCTACTACATGAATATGCAGGATGCAACACCTACACACTATATGACACATCTGGCATGAGGTTCTAACTTCAGTAAGCCCCGGAGGACTTACTTGAAGGTGCAGAGCAGCAAAATAAGGCGGCAAGGGTAAGCAATCCAATAGATCAGAGATCACCTAGAAATTTCATAAATAACATAATAAGTCTAAGTTTAATTTACACAAATCACACAAGTTACATGTAAAACATATAAGACACTTAATAATATAACCCATCCATGTCATCATTATCAACATTATCATCTCATCTCCACTTCTCATTTAGTCTCATCATATCTCATAATCTGACATCTTTTCTCAACTCAGTCATAATATCATCATTAGTAAACTCAACTCATTCTTATTCTCATGAATTATTCCAATAACTCAAATTACCCATTTTAAATATCAAAACTTAGGAATTAGTTTATTCATATAAATCATTCTCAACAAATCAGTTTAAATAACTGAATAAATAAATCAAAGGAAAGATAATCAATTACTTAACCATATAAAGGATCACAATCCATAAAATATTTAAATAACCTCCCCACATTAAAATAATATAATTAAGCAACTAAATAATATTTTTTAACAAAATCAGATTTTAAATATATATTAAAATGGATAATTAAATAATCCAATTAATTCCATATATCATTAAAATAAAAATTCAGAAAAATATAAGTAAATAATTTAGTAAATAATAAATTGTTCACAAGTTATTGGACTATAACCTTAAAATAATATAATTAACTAATTATTCAAATAATTCAAATTTTAATAACTTATAATAAATAAGTAAATAATGAATTAATGAAATAAATAAATCAGAAAAATCAATTTAATAATAATTATATAACATTTATATACTAACCTAATAATTTTATAATCTCAGAATATTTAATAATAATATTTTAGAATGAAATTAAATAATAATTAAATCGTTGACATAAATCATATGATATATCAAACAACACAAATAACAAATTTAAAACAAAACAGACCGGCCCAAGGAGTAGCCCAGTTCGGATCTCTTACCTGGCCCAAACCCGGATCCTTTACCCGGCCCAAACAAAACCCATACATATTTGTAATAGCAAACAAACACAAACACACACACACATAATTTATAGGTTAAAATAGTAAAAGTACACATATATAAAAAAAAATTAGGGTTTTATGCAGGTATCCGGGGCGGGTGAATGGGGCAGGTTAATAGGTGGACTATTGGGGTGGGTAATGGGTGAAAAATCTTCACCCATAATCCATCCATCACCCGCCTCATCCGCATCCGCACCACCTGTTACCCATTTTATTGCGGGTTTTTGCCCGCAAAATTAATGCGGGTGAAGTGGGTGGATTGGATACCCGCAGATTATTTCCAACCCGACCCTCCTCCCGCCCCTTTTTAGTTTGGACATTGACTAGTCAACATTGACCATTTCGGTCAACTCTGCATTTGATGATAATTTTTCCGATGACAGTTGAGTATATTTTTCTAGTGATAGTTTTTTGTGACATTTTATTTTTTCCGCTGATAGTTAGGGAATTTTTTTTTTGTGACAATTGATTTTTTTTTTTGTGACAATTGATGGTGGAATTTTTTCTTGTGGAACAATGTCACCATATTATATTTTCAAATTTATTGTCACTAACTACAAAAACAATGTCACCACCCTATTGTCATCAACCTCTTGTAAGTAATATATTGTCAACAACGACATAACAGTGTCACCGACCTATTGTCACCAACTACAAAAACAATGTCACCACCCTTTTTGTCATCACCCTCTTGTAAGTAATATATTGTCACCAACGACATAACAATGTCACCAACCTATTCTACAATACATTGTCACCACTCTATTGTCAGTAACTACCAAACACCGTCACCGTATTCTTTTCTCAAACGTATTGTCACCAACAACAAAACATTGTCACCACCCTATTGTCACTAACCTCTTGTCATTAATCTATTGTCACCAATGACAAAACATTAGACCCTAAAAAGGTTAAAGCTAAGCAAAGAGGAATCTATTGTCACCAACAACATAACATTGACACCAAATTATTTTCACAAACCTATTGTCATAGACTACAACACAATATCACCGACAATCTATTGTTACCAACTACAAAACACTATCACTAACCTATTGTCATCAATTATAGAAGTATGCCTCCAACTACAATTATTGTATGAGAACCTCAAAATCTCAGTTGATGATAAAAGTCACCAAAACAAACCAATTCAATCCAAGGGAAAAGTCCAATCTCACAATCAAAGTCAAACCACTTCAACGCTGACGGCGGTTTAGAGCAAGACGAGGTTGAATTCGTGGTCGTTTGCTACTATTGTTGTCTTTGGGAGAGCTTCTCGTACATAAGCTTTACTTTCTTCAGGTAGTTTCGGATTGCCTCCTTTGCCAATGAGCTCGGCTTCCGGACCGGAGCAAATTCGATCGGATCTAGAGGCGGTGGAGCGGAGGATTTCGGGACGCTAGAGAGTCTGAAGAGGGAGAAGTACTTGTTGGAGGTGGATTTGGGGGATTTGTTGGTGGTGGAGGTGAGGAGCTTCTTGGTGAGGAGGTCGTCAGCAGCGACGGAGGAGCTAGGGCAGGCGGAGTCATCGGAGGAGGCTTCGATGCCGGCGGCGAGGAGAGCGAGGTCGGAGGCGAAGGACGGAGGGGGAGGAGTCAGTGGAGGAGGAGGATGACAACGATGAGGAATTGTAGGATAGAAGGAGAGTGCGAATCATGGAGATTCGAGGGGATAAGTTGAGCGGGAGGAGCTGATTTTTATAGAAGAGCTCGTCGGCGGGGCAGAGACGGAGGGAGAGCGAGAGGGAGCTTGTCATCAGTGTCAGCTAGGGCAACAGTGGGAATCCTCGGATAAAAATAGGGAAAGGGGTGGGTTAAGGGGGGAAATTAAAATAGGGATATTTTAGGATTATGAAATTATTATAGATATTTACTTAATTACCAAATAAAAATAGATATTTCTCTAATTACACTTTGTAAATAGATATTTCACCAAATTTTTCCTATATTTTATTGGTTACTATCCCATAATCTAAATTAATCCATCAATTGGATGAAAGGTATATGATGATTGTTTTTGAGAATAAACCATTGAATTAACCTATTAAATCATTCAACAGAGTTTGCTCAATATCAAATAACCACTTTGAAAGTCAGAAACAAACCCCATTTGTGATCTTCGCCCAACCATTGCATGTGCTCCTCGGTTTGCCTCTCTCCTCACCCACATCCAGCGACATTCAGCAAAGCCCCTTGATGTGGTTCTAATACCCTGTAGAAGGCAACCCAACTCTCCTCGAACATCGATGTTTTGCAAGAGCTTCGTTTTCAGCGGAAGACAGTCCCCTTCAAAGGCCACATGAGAGATTCCTGCCTTTGCAGTCTTCCGCATTGCCCATAGAAGAGCCTCAGCTTCAACCAACTCAACGTCCGCACTTGTTCTAGCCCTCCTCGCCCCTAGCAGGCACACCTCACCCTCTTCATCCCTTGCCATAAAACCTACTCCGCATCCAAGCCGATCATGAACAGCAGCATCATAATTGACTTTGATTCTCCCTCGATCAAGCTTCTTCCACTTCCTATGGCTGTCCCCTCCCTCCTTGCCACGATCCTCCTTGTTAGAAGCACTCTCTTTTTTAAAATCAGCCCAATTTGTAATCGCCTTTTCGACCACCCGGTGTGCCTCCAACAGCTCCCCTTCGAAGAACCTGTGCTTCCTCGCTTTCCAAATCTCCCACATAATCACACACCCGACCTCGACTTCTTCCTTCGTTCCTCTGTCTATAAGGCTCTCAATGCAGTCCATTACCTTATCCTTCCCTCCTAGCTTAATGCTCACCCTTTTTTGTTGTCTCCAAACTCTCTTCGCTGCCCAACAGTTGAACAACACGTGTACTCCTGTTTCCCTTTTACCACACAGCTCACAATTGGCATCGGTAGTGATCTTTCTTCTGAACAAGCCATCCTTACAAGGAAGGATTTCTGTACATGCTCTCCACATAAAAGCCCTAACCCTCGATAGTGTATTTATCTTCCACACTTTCTTCCAGAAGCTCTCCCCTGTAAAGCTGCTTGCACTCGGCATCATTTGATCAGCTTGTTGTTTTGCCATAAACACATGATATGCCGATCTAACATTGAACTCCCCACTCCTAGTGTAGTGACAGATCCTTTCATCTCTCATTGTTGGGTCTACCAATCTCGTTCTAAGAACCACCTCAGTATCACCTAGAAGCATAATATTATTAATCATCTCCTCCTTCCAGTCGTTCCTCTCCCAATCTATGAGATCCGACACCCTCATCTCTTCGTTTGAGTTGGCAATATTTATAATGGGCTTGAAGCTAGGTAGATTGGCCAACCTCTTATCTCTTCACACCTTGATTTCTGAACCGTTACCGACCGCCCATCTTGTGCCCTCCTCAAGCACTTCCCTCCCTTTAAGAAGACTTCTCCAAGCATAGCTAGGGTTATAACCAACAACTGCATCCATAAAAGTCCCATGCGGAAAATACCTAGCCTTGAGCATTTGAAACAAAAGTGTGTCAGGCTCTGAGAGTACTCGCCATCCCTGCTTAGCAAGCATTGCAAGATTGAAAGCAGTCATATCTCTAAAGCCCATCCCCCCTCTACACTTAGGTCGGCACATCCTCTTCTAACTCATCTAGTGGACCTTTCTCTTATCTTCTCCTTCTCCCCACCAGAACTTACTCATCATGCCCTTGAGCTCTCTACAGACTCCCTCTGGCATCAAAACGCAAGACATAACATAGGTTGGTATGGCTTGAACAACCGATTTCATTAAAATCTCCTTTCCCGCTTGAGAAAGATCTTTCTCCTTCCACCCTTTAAGTTTCTTAAGCATTCTCTCCTTTATTTGATTAAAAATCACTTTCTTTGATCGACCAAGGATCGTCGGTAGCCCCAGGTATCTCTCATGCTTTTCAACCCCCTAACCCCTACCACATTCTGAATAGCTTTCCTCAGTTCCTCGCCTACGTTTTTGCTAAACAAAAGTTCCGACTTTGCAAAGTTAACTTGTTGTCCTGACGCTTCTTCGTAGCTCCGGAGCATATCTACTAGTGCCTTCCCTTGTTGACAAGAAGCCTTTGCAAATAGAACACTATCATCGGCAAAAAACAGATGCATCACTGGTGGAGCACCCCTGGCTATGGTAACTCCTCTGATTCTACCCTCCCGCTCACCCATCCTCAGCAGCCCCGAGAGCACTTCAACACATAATAGAAACAAATAGGGAGATAAAAGATCGCCTTTTCTCAGCCCTCGACTTGGTAGGAACCTCTAGGCCGGATATCCTTCAAACAATACCGAAAAAGAGACCGACTTCACACATCTCATGATTAGATCCACCCATCTCTGCTCAAACCCCATGCTATGCATACATTTTTCCAGAAAATTCCACTCTACTCTGTCGTATGCTTTAGCCATATCCAACTTGAGTGCCATATGTCCCATCTTGTCTGTTTTTTTTTTATTTCATGTAGTGGAATACTTCAAATGCCACCAAAACATTATATGTAATGAGTCTACCTGGAACAAATGTGCTCTAGCTAGGGGACACTACCTTCTCCAGAACTGTCTTCAACCTGTTAGCAATCACCTTGGAGACAATCTTATAGAGCACATTACATAAACTTATAGGTCTCAAATCCTTCATGCGACTGAGATCTTTAACATTAGGTATTAGGGTTATAAACATGTAATTTATTTCATCTGGAAACTCTCCTCCCTCTAATATATCAATAACAAACTGACACACTTCAGGCCCGATAACATGCCAGTATCTTTGATAAAAGAGTGCTGACATGCCATCAGGCCCTGGGGACTTTGTAGGGTGCATTGAAAAGAGAGCTCGACGTACCTCATCTACAGTAAAAGGTTGAAGCAGCAAAGAGTTATCCTCCTCCGAAACTCGGTGCTCGATTCCTTGGGTAGCCGTTTCCGGTGAGGTTGTTCCCTCAATGCTAAAAAGGTTCTGGAAATACTCTATCGCCACTCTCACCTTACCCTCTGTACTCCTCCACTCAAGACCTCTATCATCCACCAACCTCCGAATTCTGTTCCTCCTCCTTCTTCCTGAAGCCTTTGAGTGAAAAAGTGGTATTCTTATCTCCCCATTTGAATTCATTAGCCCGAGCCCGCTAGAACCACATTATTTCCTCTCTCTTTTCCAACTCTCTCTCCATTGCCTCTAGTTCTTTCCTTCGTCCGGCCATCCTACCATCCATGCCCCTCCTTTGGATATTTTTGAGCTCTCTCCTTATCTCCCTCAACTCCCTTTCAACATGTCCAAAGTGAATCTTCTCCCAATCCTTAAGATACCGACCACATCTCTCTATTTTCCTTAGCAGCCCACCCACACATCTCGAACTACCCGGGTTCATCCAACAATTTTCAACCACACTATCGCACTTCTCTTCCCCTACCCACATAGCCTCAAATTTGAAGGGTTTGAGCCCTTTAAAACACTCTGTAGCTTCAGCCCTCTCTTCCAGTGCCACTAAAGTAGGTAGGTGGTCCGACCTCTCCCTTCCAAGATGAAGCACTTTCGCCCACGGAAACAGAGCTAAGAAGAATTCATTCGCAAGACCCATATCAATTCTTTCTTGAATGAACTTATCCCCCTCTTCCTTATTATTCCAAGTGAATCTGTATCCTTCGAAGCTGCCCTCTCTTAACCCACACTCATTCATCGTATCTCTCAAAGCCATGATCTGGTTAATATCACTCCCACTCCCACCCTCCTTATCTATGGAAGCACAAATCATGTTCATGTCACCCACACATAGCCATGCTTCATGCTCATCCTCGCTCAGCCTACGCAATAGACTAAGAGTATGGTCTTTGTCTACCTTTTCGGGCAAACCATACAAACCCGTGAGTCTCCATCGAATGGCTCCTTCCTCCAAGCGCCCATGCATCTATGTGGTGCCTTGTATAACTCCTTATATCGAGCTTAACTTCCTCATCTCACAACATGGCAAGCCCTCCCCATCTCCCCACCCTCTCAACTCCAAAACAATTAACAAACCCTCACTTGCTCTGCAAATTTTCCAACTCCCTCCTATCCAGTTTTGTCTCAATTAAGAAAACGATCCTCGGGGCCTCTCTCCTCACTAAGATAGCTAGATCATCAATTACACGGGCCTTCCCCAATCCCCGGAAATTGTAACTTAGAATACTCATAATGTCCGGCAAGAGGGGGTTATTGCCCCTCCTGCCGATAGTCCCATGGATGATTCATCCACCTTTTGTCTTTTTTCCACCTCAACTCCATCACACATCGTAAGGTCATCCTCCAGTTCTCCCTCCTTCCTTTTCCTACCCATATTTTTTCCCTTACTCCCATAACTTCTAACGTCACCTCCCTCTCTAGCCCTTATTTTCCAAGTTTTCTTTATTTCCTTAGCTTTTTTTACCAATAACTCCCTCTGTGCTTTTGCCCAGCTCTTTACCCATTTCCTTGACCCCTACCTCACCTACTACCTCAACCCAGCCTTTTCTATTTGATTTTCGGGCCCCCTTTTTTTCTTTAATAGTAACCCCCCTAACATCTTATCTCTTTCAAATCCATCAGCTAGCTCCCTCCCCTCCTCACTCCCCATAACCCCCTCAATATCTTTCCCCCCAACCTTTTCTACCTCCTCTAGGATCTATATAAGAGACTTTTTCCCTTCCTCTCCCTTCTCTGTAATTCCTTTTTTTCCCCTTTATCTCATTAATCAGCTCCATCTCCACTTCCCTCTCCACCGTCGTTCGGCCCAAGCTCATCCTTAATGGTGATGCCCTCATCCACTCACCATATTCATTGTGGTATTGCTCATCTTCTTCCTCTTCACAGTCCTCCTCCACATGCCCTAATCTTCCACACTTATAGCAGAAATTTGGTAACCGCTCAAACTTCATCTCAATCCATATTTTTCCATCCCCAACGTTCATCATAACCCCTCTTCTTAAAGGCTTCCTCACATCCACTCCAACTCTGATTCTCATGAACCGTCTGCATGCTATCAAGGAACTTTCATCAACCTCCACTAGCCTCCCTATCTTTCTTCCAATCGTCTCAGCTATGCCTCTCGTCATCATCCCGACCGACAAATCATATAATCTAATCCAGAACTCCACTTCCTCAAATTTCACCTTGGAAATCTGCTACTTCCTAGGCTCGCTCAGCATCAAAATCGACTTATCAAAGGTCCAAGGCCCTCCCTTGATCACTTTTTCCTTATCATGGTGATCAACGAATTGAATCAAGAAGCGATTGTTAGTTATCTCTCTAAACAGGAACCCCTTCTTCGGTCTCCAAGCATGCTTCATTGTGTCTTGCAAGGCGTGGGCGTTGAATTTCCTCTTCGTCAGTAAAGTTCCCACCAGCACCAATGATGCCCCTCGCGCCTCTTCTTCCTCAGCTATCTCTGTTCCTTCCAGCACCTCACATTCCTCCTCTGTTAAAGTGGACTTCTTTTCCCTTGCCCGCCATGACAGATCCTACCCGACAAAGCCCTCTCCCTCTAAACCCTAATTCCAGACCTGTTGCACTGAGAGTCTAAACCTACTAACAAACGATGAATCTCACACACGGTCGGTAAACCCTAGCTCTCACGGCCCTTGACTGGAGAGGAAAAAGGCGGTTGCCAAAAGTCAGAGGACGATCGCCAATGCTGCCTTCCGAGCCCTAGGGTTTTCCAATTAAGATTTTTCTATTAATTTGGGCCACATAATGTATATGATGATTTCAATTTTGGATCAGTTATTAATGCAATGTGCCATATTGAAATTTATGAAAACCAACAATAAGGATAGAAAGAAGGAACATAGTAATTTGAATAAATAATGAATATTTTTTTTGTCCAACTCCTTTTTAAAATTTTTTTTTTTTGCGATAAGGTCCTTATTTTTGCTAGTCTTGGGGAATATGTGAGGAAGATTCCCTTATCCCATTACCTCATCTCTAATTATCTAAACGAGACAATATAAATTGTATTAAAACTAATAGATAGAATATAATTAACGTTATGTGAGTTTATGGAGTACGTGACAGCGTGTTTCTTAAAGCAATTCACTTGATTGTCAGCGTCTTTTGTTGTTATTTCTGGAATGACGATTTCCAATTTGGCTTAATTTGTTTTACATGCCATGTGTGTTTGATTTGCTTAACCGTTCAGTTCTTGTTAATTAATTAGTTCAATGTCATTTTCTTTGTTAACTCTTCAAATAGGTAGATTCTACGAAACCAACCTTAAAATAAAAATTTATAGAAAATCACTCATAAATTTACTATTCTTTCAAATAACCCCCTGTGACCATTTAAGTATTTTTAAAATTTTCAATTCTCACCTTTTGTATTCAATATAATTTAATTGTACAACAAATTAACTAACCAACACATTTAAAAAATATATAAAAAACATAACATTTTTTTTCCAATAATTTCTTATACATAGAAAGGGTAGTAGATGGTGTTTTGAAAGAAAAAATAAATTTATGAGTGGATTTCTATAAACTTCCATTCTAAGGATAGTTTTGTAAAAATTTGCTTATTTAAGGGTGGGTTTCTATAATTTACCCTATTTTGTTTTAATATTTTAAGGTTAGAATTAAATATTTCAAAACGCGACCTGATCCGAAGATCCGACCCAACCCAACTTATAAAACATGGGTTTTGGAGCAAATATTTCAACTCGAAACCCGAAATTTTCCAATCCATGAGTTACCCATTGGGTCAGACTCTAGGTAATGAAAAATATTTATAAATTGAAATTTAACCTAGTACTATATAAAAAAAAACTTTCTTCTTGATCTCTACCCCTCCATGACCGGCCTTTTTCCATTACCCAGAAAAACTATCAACGTTTCTATTAAAGTTTAACTTATTATGTAATTGATTTTCATAATATACAAGACATCACTATGCATCTAACATATACATAATTTTTATATTGAAATTTATTATATTAATAATAACAGAGATTGAATATTATTATTCATTATCAACTTGACTTTATAGGTTAACACTATGAGGGTTGCAATATATATAAAAAATACATATTACTTACTATTATAACAATATTATTTTTTTTTGAAAAAAAATAAATATTAACTAGCGGTCCACTATGCTCGTATCATTTGTATTGCACCTTTTTTTTCTCTGATGTATGTACCGACGGTTCACCGTCTGCCGTTTCTCGGCCTCTCGAGGAGTCGGGTCTATCTGGCTCTCGAATCTTTACCTTATCAAAACAAAAAAACTAGCGGTAATATAACAATTTATCTTTTAAAATGATGTAAATAGAACCCTCTTTGTTGTCGACCACTCCTCTCCCGGTCGGCCACCCTCTCTCCTCTCTCTGTTGGCCTCTTCTCCCCCCCGACAGATCGCCAACCACCCAGTTTCCCCACCACCCACCTATCTCTCCTTCTTCTTTCAACGATCCCTTATTGAACCCCTCTTTCAAGCCTCTCTTCGTCATTGATTGCTCTTCCTCTTACCGTCTACACTCCATCTCTCTCCGCAGACCCTGTATCAATTACTCTTCTTTTTCCGCCAAACCCTAATTTAGCGGATTTGTCACTATCTGTCATCGTTGACACTGTGTCCTGTCACCATTGATATTATGTCCTATCACCATGGACACTATGTCCTGTCACAGTTGACATCGTGTCCTGTCATCCTCATTGTGACGATACCCTACCAAGCAGAAGTAGACGATGACTATGACTTTATACAATCAGCAACAACCTCCCGTCGATGTTCCTCCCCCTCAGAGTCACTCATACAGGGGGTATTCCTCCATTGGATTTTGTCCTTAGGGCTACTCGGCCTATGCCCTTCCTCTTTCTTAGCACACCTCTCCACTGCAGCCACACTCGAGCCAACATGGACTCCTTGGACCCTCTCTGCACCATCTGTATCATGCAATGGCAACAAGATCATTGTCATCATCCCGACACAGGCCGCCATCCATCCTGACACTTATGAGCGTGTCACCTACCGATTCGAACTAGTACCTGGATAGAGGAGCCAATGCGCTTCTCCTATTTTTTTTAGTCTTTTCAGTCTAGAGATATTTGTTATGATAAAAGGCCAAAAACTACCAGTTGTCCTACATGCCAACTTGGCAAACATTCTCGGTTGTCGTATGCCAGTTCTCTTACTCTCGTGTTTGCCCCTTTTTGACATTTTTCATGGTGATCTATGGACCTTTCTTGTTATTAGTCATGATGGTTTTCGTTATGTACTTGTGTTAATTGATGCTATCTCTTATTATCTGTGGATTTCCCCCTTAATTACAAATCTAAAATTCTGTCTCACTTCGTTGCCTTCCATACGTACCTACGTTCGCACCAAATTCAAACTCTTCATAAAATCCTTTCAATGTGACATGGGCGGCGAGTTTAACAATAATACCCTCAAATCTTTTTTTTCTCTAATCATGTCATTATGGGAAAGTTGAACAAATTATCCACTCCCTCACCAATTCTATGAGAACTCTTCTTATCCATGGCCATGTCCCATTACAATATTGGCCTTACCCAGCCGAAATGACTCGCTATATTCTTAACATCACCTCTTCCACAACCATAAAAAATTGGTGCCCAACTGAAGTCCTATATCGTGCCACTCCTACCTATGATCACCTCCATGTCTTTGAGTGCGTATGCTATCTCAATCAATCATCTATCGCTCATCATAAACTCGCTCCACGATCTCTTCCTTGTGTCTTCTTAGGCTACTCCTCTTATCATAGAGGGTATAGATGCTTTGATCCTATTTTGAAACGTGTCATCATTTCTCGTCATGTCATGTTCAATGAGACTAGTTTTCCGTTTTCTAGTCTTCGTACATCCCTAAACACCTCATCCTCTTCTGATTACTATCCTACCCAACACCTTCTTCGCCAAATATATCCCTCTTCATTTCCAAATGCTATTACATCTCCAACACAGGCACCCGATCCTCTTATATACCGTAACGCCCATCCTACCACATGCTGCTCATATTCTGCCCCATACAGCACCCATCCAACCGCTACAGCCTTGTCCTGTCACCTCAAGCCACTGTCCCATCACTCACAACCCTAACCTGCCACCCCTAACAGTCCGCCTAACCCTCCCCAACCGGTCAACCAAATTCAAACTCGGAGCATGAGTGATATTTTTTTACCTTAAATAGATCATTGTCCTATTTGTTTCTCACATATCTCCTATCCTTACCTCCCACAAAACGACCACCTTAGACCCGAATTAGAATGTTGCCATGCTCGATGAATACAAGGCCCTTATTAGAAACAATAGGTCTTGGTTCCTTCACCCATTGGAGCCAACATTGTGCGGTGTATGTGGCTCTTTTGGCACAAGTTTCTCTCTAACGGATCTCTTAAGCGCTGTAAGGTGCGATTGGTTGCTAATGGCAACTCCCAACAGGTGGGGGTGGGTTGTGATGACATTTTTATTCCTATTGTCAAATCGGCTACCATTTCTATTGTCTTGCATCTCACCATCTCCAGGAATTGGTGACTATGGGCGAATGTCGTTAGCTTTTGCCTCTCCCCCAAATTGCAATAATATCCTAACTCAATGCTCAACCAAAAGATTAGTATAGCAACAAAGTCTGGAGTCGAACCCATAGGGAAAAAACGGTTTCACTTATATAATTCTATCGGTGACTTCTTATGACAATAGCAAATAGATTTTGGCAACTTAATGAAATAGCAAAATAAAGTAAATAGAGTAATGATTGTAAAGTATTGATAATAAGATAGAAAAGCGTTTCACCTGTAATTCTCGACAATGGTTGAGGTTCAAGATCCTAGGATTGATTTCAATATTATTTATAGAGTTTAGGTCGACTAACCTAATATCGATTGTTCTACAAAGATACAATCTCTTATTTAAGGCAGCATCGCTCAAGAATAACATTAACGATTTGAGTACTTAAGACCAATTGGCACGCGATTCAATGCAATTAGAAAACAAGGGAATAACTCACTCGACCCTAATACATCTACTCGACATTGATCAATTGTTATCATCCACTACAAAGGCATAGAAATATCACTAAATCAATGACTTCATTTGCTATCGAGAAACCAACAACGGATTCATAACATAGATGCAATTCCTAACATGGTGATCAATCATAGAAAGGAACACAAATACAGATAGATAGAAATATAATTGACCTAAATACGGATAGATAGAAATATAAATATAAGGATAGATATAACCTCCCATTCCAAGTTACCAAAAATCAATAACGTGTCACTGGGCAACAATGGCGGGCGCCGGTTAGACAGTACTTCCAATCCGTCATTTTGATTGATTAAATTTGTCTACAAATGAGTTCTCACACAAAGCCATGCCAAAATGCAGAAAATAGAATAGTCCTACTTTATTGAATTGAAAAACTAATGCGAAAATTAAATAATATTACCTACTTTACCTTGGGTTGCCTCCTAAGGAGCGCCTTTGTTTCATGTCTTTGGTTCAAAGTGTTGCTCTTCATGATAAAGTTACCCCATCAAGATCCTCCACACTTGTGCTTTTCCTAAGAAGAGGGGGAACCTTCGGAATTTCTCCAAAGCGTTCATCCTTTTCATCAATTAACCCCTTTTCCTTATTATGAATTTCTCTTGGAGGTTGCCCTGAAATTGCAAAAACCTCAACATTGTTAGGAATTAACTTCTCATAGGGAAGAATAATAGGTTCATTCGAATTAGGCACATTTTCATGTCGATCAAACAAACTTTCAATTTTCACATCAATTTCATCTTTCCCTACTTCAAATTTCACATTGCTAGAAAACTCATTATTCAAAAATTTCTTATCATTAGAAACATCTAACAAATCATTTAATTTATCCTGAAATCAACATTATTAGCATCAAGAACATCCAAAGAATCATTAAGAGAAAGAGTAATAGGCTCAAAAATAGAAAATTCAATCTTTCTACCGTCAAACTCCATGGTTAGTGAACCTTCAAAGCAATTAATCTTAGTCTTAGCCGTTCGCAAGAATGGCCTTCCAAAGATAATTGGGGTTTCAGGTGTACCATGTTCCATATCTAATATAAAGAAATCATCAGGAAATATCAATTTATTCACCTTAACTAAAACATCTTCAACAACTCCTCTAGGTTTAATACTAGAATGATTAGCGAGTTGTATAGTAACACCGGTTTTTGACAAAGCATTTAAACCCAAAAACATGTATAAATTGTATGAAATGACATTAATTAAAGCTCCTAAATCCAACATAGCTTTCGTGGATTTAGTATTACCAATTTCATATGGAATAGTGAACATACCAAAAGAACCCTAAACATTCACCAAGGGTTCTTTTGGTATGTTCACTAATCCATTTGCAATTGGTAATACTAAATTCACGAAAGCTTTGTTGTGGGCAGTACCCAAAGGTCCCCAGTTCAAACTCCGGATGGCCGCTCTTTATTTACCAAATATAAGGAATAGTGAACATACCTGGGTCACCACATTTTTCAAGCAATCTTTTCTATAACATAGCGAAAACATTCTCATTCAAACTTAGTTTTTCCTTTCTCCTTATCCTTTGCTTTCTTTTCATAGTGCATAATTCTTTTAAGAACATAGCATAGCGAGGCACAGTTTTAATTAAATTCAAAAGTGGAATTAGACCTCACAATGAGAAAAGGCGTTGTATAGAATTTGTTCATCTTTCCACATACGATCGGGTTTTAAGGCACGAGGAAAGGGGGGTGCATGTCTAGGAATCTCAGAAGACCACTCCTTCGAAAATTTCTTCGCGGATGGTTCAATGTCAAAAACCGAACACTCACTGACAGAGGCGGCGGGTGCCAGTTTTCTTGGCGGCAAGCGCCGTTTGATGGTGTTTTATTTTCCGGGTTGCTTTCTCCTTGTTCACCCACGTCAATCACCTTCTTAGGCCTTTCTTCTAAACTTTTAGTGGGTAATTTTGCTTCTTTACCTCCTCTAAGGATCATGGCACTTACATTCTCCTTCGGATTAACTACCACTTGCGATGGCAACTTGCCTGAATCCTTAGCTTTCAATTCTCCAATATCCTTAGCCATTCGACTCAATAATTTCTCCTGAACACTCATCTTGTCCAGCAATAACCTTAGAATCTCTCCTTTGTCCTCCTGTTGAGGATTTCGTCAATGATTATCATATTGGCCCCTTCCTTGATATGGTGCTTGTTGATGCTGGCCCCTACAGTTGAATCCACTTTGATAGTTTAAGTTATAGCTCGAAATGTAGAAGTTGTTACCAAAGTTGCGGTGAGGTCCATAATCCATAGCATTGAGATCAATGGGCACTTATCATTAGGATGATTTGGATCTTCGCAGACTCTGCAGGGTCTAGGGTGTTATAATTGATTCAATTGCATAACCATCTTATTGACGATCTCAGTAAGCCTATCTAAGTCATCTCTGCGATTGTCTCTAGAATTATCCAACTTATGTACTCCTTGGTGTTTCCCATATTGTTGCGAAGCATTGGCTAAACCTTCAAAATTTTGCATTTCTTCCTGAGGTGTTTTGTCCAAAAAATCTCCTCCCCTAGTAGCATTAATAACACTCCTATCTCTATCAATCAAGCCTTTATATAGATATATCTTTAAATCGTCCTTGGGTATACCATATTGTGGACAACTACCCCTAAGCCTCTTGAATCTCTCAACATACTCATAAAGACTATCCGTAGGTGATTGCTCAATACTAGACAATTCCTTTTTGAGTTTGTTGAGGCGAGTAGCAGAAACATACTTTTAAAGGAAAGCTTTCTTTAATTCAACCCAAGTAGCAATGCTTTCGGGGGGAAGGTAATATAACCAATCGATAGCCGAATCTTATAGGGTAAAGGGAAACACTCTAAGCATTAATTGGTCAGTGGTTAGGCCTTGGGGTCTAAGTCTATTGCAGACACTAGCAAAATTTGCAAAGTGTTTGTTTGGTTCCTCCCTAGGCAATCCATGAAAATTAGGCAAAATAGTAGACCAATTAGATTTATATTCGAACCTGGAACCTTCATGGAGAGCAGGAAGTCTGATTGCAAGCGGTTGTGCATTTAGATTGGGTTCCTTCAAGCTTCTCAAGGTCCTTTTTGGCGGATTCCTGATGTTGCCGTTATTGTGGCTGTTGTTGTCTTCCATATCCTTTTCTTGATTAAAATTAAGTCTCCTTTTCAGCCTAGAAAGAGATCTTTCAATCTCAGGATCAAAAGACAAAGGCGATGAATTAAAAGAGCCGGTTTGAACCATACAAAGTAGGCCAAACCTAAAGAAAAACAAAACTAAAGCAAAAATAAAGATAAAAAGAAATAACCAAAAGAAAAATAAAGCGAATAAACTTCTTTTTCTTCCCCGGCAACGACGCCAAGAAATGGACGACGGGCGAACTTTCGTCTCTTCCCCAAATTGCAATAATATTCTAACTCAATGCTCAACTAAAAGATTAGTATAGCAACAAAGTCCGGAATCGAACCCACAGGGAAAAAACGGTGTCACTTATTTAACTTTATCGATGACTTCTTATAACAATAACAAATAGATTTTGGCAACTTAATGAAATAGCGAAATATAGTAAATAGAGCAATGATTGCAAAGTATTAATAATAAGATAGAAAAGCGTTTCACCCGTAATTCTCGACAATGGTTGAGGTTCAAGATCCTAGGATTGATTTCAATATTATTTATAGAGTTTAGGTCGACTAACCTAATATCGATTGTCATGCAAAGATACAATCTCTTATTCAAGGCGGCATCGCTCAAGAATAACATTAATGATTCGAGTACTTGAGACCAATTGGCACACAATTCAATGCAATCAGAAAATAAGAGAACAAACCACTCGACCCTAACACATCTACTCGACATAGTTCAATTGTTATCATCCACTACAAAGGCATAGAAATATCACTAAATCAATGACTTTTTTTGCTATCGAGAAACCAACAATGGATTCATAGTATAGATGCAATTCCTAACATGGTGATTAATCATAGAAAGGAACACAAATACATATCAATAAGAACAAGATGATAAATAAATTCATAAATAACTAATTGAAATCAAATCATCATAATTCATTCAACCATGTCTTCGAATCACAGGTGAAAATATGAGTTTAGCAACTCATAGCAAAAGTAACGCTCATCTCTCTCTATGTGTATCACGCGTGCGCACACACACACATGTCTCTCTATCTCTCTATATGTTGAAATAAGATGAATATAACCTAAATAAAGTCATGAAAAACTTTAGAGAATAAGATATTAATATAATAATAAAATAAAATCTTCGGACATAATTCGACAATCGCTGACACAGAAGACCGGTGGGTGTCGGGTGAATAGCGGTGAGCGCCGCTCCTCAAGCTCAATGATCCTTCCTTATCTTCAACGTTGTGCTTCCTTACTCCCTTGATGCTCCCAATGCCTATATAAAATATGCATTATCAATTGGCCTATTCATCAGCATGATGTCAAGAATGCACTTCTCCATGGTCATTTGACTGAAAACGTGTACATGTTTCAACCACCTGGGTTTGTTGACAAGACCAACCCATGTCATGTTTGTATTTTGAATAAGTCTTTGTATGGCATCAAACAGGCACCTCAAGCATGACACCTTCGATTTGCTACTTAATTACTACACATGCTTGGATCTCTGTTTGTGTTTCACCGAGGTAATCAGATGACTTATCTTCTTTTATATTTTGATGACATCATACTTACTGCATATATAGAGACTCTCCAGTCTGCCATTACTCGTCAACTAAGCAAGGAGTTTGCTATGACTAATTTAGGGAATATCTTAGTTTCTTTTTTGGAGTTTGTGCATCCCGATCTACATCTGACTTATTTCTCTCACAAGAGAAATATGCAAAGGAGATCGTTGCCAAGCTTAATATGGCTAACTGTAAGTTTGTTGCAACACCTGTTGAGACAACAACCAAACTGACCCAAGCGGCGGGTCAACTTGTGTCTGATCTGAGTTGGTATCGAAGCCTAGCTGGTGCTTTACAGTACTTGACTTTTATACGCCATGATATTAGCTATGTTATTCAGAAAGTCTACCTATTTATGCATGACCTCAACGATTCTCATTGTATCGTTCTTGAGCGCATAATTATCAGGTACATTCAGGATACTACTACTCTTGGCATCATTATTATCCCATTGGATTCACCTCTTTCTGTCGTTGCTTAAACGGATACTAATTGGGCTGGCCATCCGGACACTAGAAGGTCTACATCAGGATACTATATGTTCCTCAATGACTTCATTGTCTCTTGGTCATAAAAGAGACAACATGTTGTCTCACATTCTAGTGTTGAAGCGGAATATCGTGGTGTTGCCAATGTTGTCACTGAGTGCTCTTGGCTTTGTAACTTATTGCTTGAGTTTTATTGTCCTCTTAAGCAAGCGTATGTTGTGTATACAAACAATGTCAGTACTACTTACCTTGCTCACAACCTGGATCATGATCATAGAACCAAACATGTTGAGATTGATATCCATTTTGTTCATAAGAAGGTTACCATGGGTGATGTGTGTGTCTTGCATGTCTTGTCCATGTTTCAATAGGCTGACATCTTCAGCAAGGTTTTGCCTCGCCAGTTATTTCTCGAATTTAGATCCAATCTCACTATCCGCTCCCTTCCTGTTTCGACCGAAGGGGTATATATTTTAGATGTCATATATGTATATGTATAAGCCCAAGGATTCAATCTATATAATATACTAAAACAGAGGCCTAAAACGGGCTCTGTTGCGATTCGCCTACGTGTCATTTTCTGGATTAAACTGGAGTTAATATCGCATACGTGTCATATTCTGGATTAAAATGGTGTTATCTTTTTTAGCCACGTCATTAATAAGCCAATATGATTTTGTCATCTCAATTAATGTTCCCACTTATTTTTTTTATAAATATTCAATTTTATATCTTAAGTAGGTAAAAAAAAGTTATCTTTTTAGATTATTAATAAGGCAATATTTGGTTTACATTTAATTTTGATAATATTTTGTGACTTATCCTCTCTAACGCACCTTCATCAATTATCACAATCAATCTATATAAAATACTAAAGCAGAGGCCAGAAACTGCCTCTGGTGTGATTTCGCATCCGTGGAATTTTCTGGATTAAAACGGGATTATTTTTGCTTATGTGTCATATTCTGGATTAAAATGGTATTATTTTTTTAGCCACGTCTGTAAAGACCGAGATTTTTAAATAGTATTTTTATGATTATAAATTTCATTTTGATTTAAAAATTTATTTAATTTCTAAGACTCCAAAAAAAAGTTAAAAATATCCGTCCTCGAGCAAGCAATTTTATTTTATTCTTTCGAAGCAAATTTCGAAATGAACTTGTTATTCGATTTGAAAATTAATTTATCCCGCTTTGTTATTCTGGATATTAAAATATTTTCGGGTCTTGTTATTTATTTCGGATTTGAATATTTATTTTAAATTCATTTTAATCGAGTCGGGATAAGGTCGGAAAGCGGGTTTCAGTATTTATTACCGGGTATTTATTTTGACCTTTATTTACTGTCCCACATCCCTACAAGCTACAGCCACTCCTACTTCCCCCCTTCAGCTATCAAGCCACCCTAACCTCTCCTGTAATCTCAGTAGCAAGTCCTAATCCCCGGCTTTACCCTGCAACAAGACAACCCCCTTTTCTTTATTTTATATCCCCTTCCTTTGTCTTATGTTTCATTCTCCTCCACCATCCTGCATTGTTCCATCAGCCGGCCATCACCTCCATAAGCCCCCTCCATTCCCCTACAAACATCACCACCCCCACTTGTGCACCTCCGCCCGCCCCCAACACCTTCAAGAAGCCAGCCGAGAACCACCGAGCCTCCATTCCTCCTCCTTCAAAGCCAGCAGCTGCTAAGCACCTCCTAGCACACCCTCCCTCTGACGTGGTCAGCACCGATGCCGAGAAACGCAGCCCTGATCCTCCGACGAGCCCCGAAGAACTCTGACGAATCTCCGACGAGTATCGAACCCTCGGTGAGCTTCGAATTTTCTCTTCCTCCTTTGATTTCGATTCTCATTTCTTTCATTTGGAATGGCCGAGTGAGAGAGGGGGGTGTGAGCGAAGTCGGGTGAGTGCGAGGGTGGCAAGGATGGGGCGGGAACAGACCAAGCGGGTGTGAGGATGAGAGTGCGAGGTCGAGTGAGATGAGATGGGAATGCGAGCAGGGAGCTGAGGGGAAGGGTGTGAGTGAGAGCTGGAGGTCGAGGTGAACCAGCGGACAGAGAAGCCGATGCCGGCGACCGCGAGCAGAGGACCAGGCGGGTGCGAGGTTTAAGAAGGCGTTGGTAGGCCCTCCTTTGCCAGCTCGTGTATGTGGGCCCCGTTCTTCTTTTATTTATTTATTTTTTTTCCTGGTTGAATCTGGTGAAGGTATAAGGCAAAGAGAGGGAGGAGAGAAAGAAATTGGGCTGTCAGATTGGGCCTCCACTTTTACTTTGGCTATTCAGTTTCAGATTGGGCCTAAGGGTTGGTTTTGTGTGAAATCCGTTTTTCTTTTATATTTTTGGGGTCTGGTTTGATATTTTATTAAAGGGGTCCGGTTTTAGTCATATTTATTTATTTATTTATTAAATTATTAGCTATTTAATTGATTATTGTTCAAAAAGTTATTCAATGGCTTTTTTCCTATGTGTTAAAAATATTTAAGTGCTTGTGTGATTATTTTGTAATATTTAAAAGACTAATATATTATTTGAAACACTACTAAAGTGTCGGAATTTATTTAGATAAGGATTATTCAAATAGAAGAACGCCAGATTGATTTTAATATTAATATAATTTTGAGAAATTGGTTTAAATGTTTAGTTGGTTGTTCAAATGATATTTTCATGATTATATGTTTATGTGATATTGATGATAACTAAAGTGTTGAGACTTTTGAATGATGTTACTTGGTTTTAACTTGCAGAATGATTTGGTGAATAATATATGGAAATTATGTCATTATGTGATATGATATTTTATGATATGAATATATGAATGGAAGCATGACTAGATATGTTGGTATTTTGGGTTGAATTATGGGAATGAGTTAAGGAAACTGCTGAGAATAAGTCGATATGAGATGATATGAGTTAATTAGTTGACTTAACTTGAGATTTAAGAGTTTGGAGAGCTTAGGAAAAATGACTTACTTGATTTAACTTAGTGAATTACTTGATGAATCTTAGTTGAGAATTATGTGAATTATGTTATAAAAATATTATAAAGCATGATGATGATGATGATGATGCTAACAAGAATGAGATAATACATGTTGGAATATGAGATGAGACGAGACTATGCGATGATATGGCTTGATGAGGATAAATGAGTTCTTTTAGCTTTACTTAGTTCCGTGTAGCGGTAAATGGGTCCTTCTGTGCTTAGACTTATAATTGTTGCTTATTAAATTGTTAGGTGATCCGTGATGTGATTAGCTTACTCTTGCTGCTTTACTTTGTTGTTCGGCGCCTCCAGGTAAGTCCTCCGGGGCATACTCAAGTTAGAACCTCATGCCTAATGTGTCATATAGTATGTAGGCATTATAATAACATGTCATGTAGTAGCATGCCTAGGTTCCGCATTAACAAATGAGCATACGTATTCTGAATGCGATTGGTAGAAACGACCGTAAGTCGTGAGTCTAGAGTCGTTGCTAGGGTCATAGTACAACCCAGCTCCACCGGGTTTGTCCTGATAGAGTCATCTGAGAGTATGATTTCCTGAGTTATATATATGACTACGGCGGTGACCGAGTGTCCAACCCCGACTGAGGTATGGACTGAGATATGAGATATACTGCGGCACCGACCGAGTCGTCTGGCCCCGATTGAGGCGGACATCCGACCCCGGCTGAGGTACGGACTTGAGAGAGATACCCGCCCCGACTGAGGCATGGGTTTTGAGAGATTGGGACATGCCACTTGGCATTTTGTGTGGGCCCATTTACTGCATTTCTATAACTATATATGAAGTGTCAACATGATTGCGTGCTTAATATTCTAGTATTGCATTCGATCATTCTCATCTAGGCTTAGAGCGTATTATATGTCCTCAGCGAGGTCTTCAGGGCCCGCATGAGTAGCTCGACCTTGACTCGTGGTATAGTTTCAGGTATTTGATCCTTGCTTGTTCCGTGCTTCCATGACGAGGGTTTCTTTTGGGATGTTCAGTTGACCAAGAGACTAATTCATCACCAGACTTGACGCTTTCGATGTTTATACTCATTTATCTTGGTTTTGACCCGGCTCTACCGAGGCAGTTGTATCGTCGATTTTCTTTTATTATATTTTGAACTAAAATTGGTTTTGAGCGACTTAGTCAAGTAGGACAGGTTATGGTCTCCAATGGATCTCTCGCTAATTTAGGGTATGAAATCCCTTCTTTTAGTACTAACACTTTCTTTGAAAATCAATCCGTACCCGAATTGCAAGATCCGAACGAAGGTATTCAATCCTTCAAAACGTAACCCGAATATTTATATTTGGGCGTTTACAAAGGGCGTATCAAAGCTTGGGTTGCGCGATTCGAGTACAAATGGGTTGAAGTATGGTTTTGAAAACCGCCCAATGTTTTTAAAGGATTTTAAAGAGTTTTAAAGGGCAAAATGAATTTAATATGGCTAAATTAATGAACCTAGCTTAATAAACTTGACTTAAAATAAGAAAAATCGAAAAAAGGGAAATCGAGTGGGTAGAAAGGCGATAGACCATCCCTATTGGATGTAGACTTGGGAAAGGGTAGGCAAAACCTAGCTTGGTACTTTACAGAGGGCCTGGAAGACTCCAAGGAGTTTGCACCGTGGTGGTTGGAGTAGTGAGGTTAGAATATAGAGGCCGAGAGGATAGTTGCCCCTCCGGTCAGTTGCCCCTTGAAGGGCAGCTTCTAGGTAGATTATGTGACTTTATATAAATTGGGTCCGAGGGCGATCTCCCTTGAAGGGGATCAGATTAATTATTGCTGATTGATTCTATGTTGATTGCTATCTTCCTTGAGCAAGAATTTTGTTGTCAACTTCTTTGATACCTGTTGGCTATAAATTGCACTTATGTGCAAATGAGATAGCGGGGGAGCCTTTCTTTACTCTATAATCGAGATTTCAGTTCTTGTGAAACATCTTTTTCGTTATTTAACAGTTTGTGTCATTTTCTTTCCATTTCGCCTTCTTTTCAACAGATTTTTAGTTAAGGTTGAGGATGGTTAATGAGTGTCTATTTTTTTCATTCCGCTTTCCTCTTCTCCTATCTCCTCCGATGTCCCTAAATGATGTCTTATCGATCCTTTCCTTTTCCTTTCCTTTACTATTCTCTTCTTCCTCTTCTTCTCTTTCTTTTATCCTCTTCCATAGATGTTCTTATCAAGTCTTCTTTTGGTATTGGCGTCCTCCACGGGCAATTGGGTTGGGTATCTAATCAAATTCGGGATATCTGTTCGGGTTCATTGATTACTTGGGTGTGTGATGGAGTATGGTACTTGACGCCATAGGACACGCAACGATTTAATTAATGTACAAGATTGTCAACTTTGAATAACCTAAGTTTCTCGACGTGATTCCGAGTCTAATGGAATGGGTCGTTTTGTCGAGTCATCCCTCTCGATTCTTGTAATAATCAACATGTGCCTTCTTGTCATGAGACCTTGTCTAGAGCTCGACCATTCTTCTTAAGGAAAACAATTTGAGTACTCTTTTCTCTTACCCAGATGAGTCAAACAGGCACTATATGGGAAATGGGCTCTTTGGTCAGTGGGTTGATGCTGACCTTGGGGATTTCTATTTAGTTATGATTATGGTCCCATCTGTGATCACATGAACTTTTATAACCTTATATTAAATACATGTCCTATTTAAATGATTATTGATTTGAACATGTATCCCTATATCATTGTCATTCTCGGGTAGGAACCTTGTCTTTAGTCTTGTTATCCCCAATCTTGGTTCGTATTTGACTTAGTAAGGAATTCGGGTTGTTCGCTTTTGTCTCTCCCCTACCTTTGCTAACTTGGGACCCCTGTGTCATCTTATGGAAGAAGTGTCTACATGAGGAAGAGAATAACTGGCTGGATAGCACGAGAGCGGTGCAGCGGAAGCGGGGTGGGCCCATAACCCACAAGTCCCAGAATTGACATTCTTGGCAGCAATGAAGGGCGAGTACGTTTAGAGACCGCAATCATTGAACACAGTTCATAGACATGCTTTAGATAAGGGGCGTTTTCCATTCGAGCTACTCATCTTCTCCGAGACGATTCGGAACGATGTGTGAAATAGGCCTAGATTGACTAAATGGACTGATGTTCCTAATGCTGGAATCATGTTTTGGTGGTTATTGATGATAATGATGTGGTGGTTATCGATGCTGATGATTTGATTGTTGTTAACATGCTAGTTATAACGTAGTATGTTTGTATGCTTGATGATTTTCTTTCCTTCCTTCTCTTTTATTTCCTTTTCCTATTCATGAGGGTTGAGGTTCTTTTGTGGGATAGTCTAGATAGTGATAGGAGAATCGGGAGTTGTAGGTTTTGATCGATGTTGGTGTAGGATAGTCATAGGAAGGAGACATTGAATTAGGCAGTATCGAGTGAGTTTCTAGGACTGATATGAGACGGTGGCTAGGAATTTTAGATGAGCCTTCTAGATAGGCCTTAGGTGGGGCATAGGATGAGAATGCAAGATTTGTGGGAATAAGGTTGTAGAATAGGTGAGTAGAATTGGATGAAGGATAGAGTAAATCTGTTTAGGTATCTTTGAGGGAAGAGATGAGTAGACTGGGCATGTTTGATTTAGGAGCTCTCGTAGAGAGGATTTGATGATAGGTAGGTTATTGTACTAAGAGTTGTAGCAATGTTGCCGAGGAGCGAATTGTGGATAACATTAATGCTTGGGTGACTAAGATGGCTGGAGGAATTGTTGACCTTGGGACATAGGTTATTCGTATTATGGGTAGGAATGACCTTGGTAAGGAATGAATTATGGATATCATTAATGTTCGAGTGATTAGGACTGCTTGCAAATTTATGGACCTTGGGATTCGAGTTGAATTATACGATAAGGGGCATGATGTGAGATTGATATTGAGGTTGGCTCTTAGGAATTCAGGATACTTGCTAGAGTTGTAACTGGAGGAACACTAGAGGCAAGATTGGAAGATTATTAGAATAGGGATAAATCATAATTGGTATGCGTGATAGTGACTTGAATGTTGAGGTGCTAAGAAAAGAAAAATGAGATTTAAGGAAAGGCCTATAGCGAAGAAAATGTAACGTTAAGGATGATCACGAGTTTGATTGGTTGGGTTTAGAGATTGGAAGGTTCTGAATGATAAATATAGTTATTAGTCAAGGTGGAGAATATGGAAATTCGAGTAAACTATGATGCTTGGGTAAATTCGAATATAGGAATACTAATGGTCATGGGATTTTGGGGATTCGGATGTATTACGATGCCTTGGGTAAATTCGGACAAGGATGACTTAGAAAATTTCTGGGAGACTGGATGGCGATAAAGGTCATTAAAAGGTAAGCTGTCGTTGATTGAGGATTGTAGTCTAAGGCAAAGTAGGAGTGTGCAACAATAAGGAACTAGAGTAAGATGTCTTGTGAGATCAGGATCGTTTAGGAGATAGTAGAATTTTGAACGATGAATTAGCGTTGGGAGTAAGTGAACATGTTATGACCTTTTGGGAAATATGAGAATGCGATTCGGTTTAGAAATATTCTGATGAGTTTGATTGGGTAAACTTGTGCATTTGACCATTAGGGAATAGGTGCGGTTAAGGAAGGACTTGATGATTTATGATGACAGGTTTATCACTAGTTGGCTCTCTGGCTAGAATCTGACGAGTGCGGACGATTGAGTATTGCTAGGACCTTTCGATATAGCTGAGTTAGATGCTTGTGTTGTTGGGGACCCGAGAGTAACTTAAGAGATGAACCTTTGTTGCTGAATATTGAGGATTTAGGATGTGAGGATGCTCTTCGTTGAGGTTAGCAATATGAGTTGGTTCTTTAGGGATAGATTAGAAATGAGTGTGCTTATTTGAATGGAAGGTATGATAGGAGTACTGGAACGATTTGGGAACTTGTGGAGATAATAATCGGATGGATTTTAAGGGAATAGGGAGAATGAACAAATTTGGGAAGAAGCACCTAGATTGATTGTGTACTTGATAGAGGTTTTGATAAGAGTATGAAATATTGGGCTCGAACCATGATTGCTCAGAGGATTATAATGTCAGAATATGTGGTTCTAGCTGATTAGATGGAAGGCGAGATTGTGAGCTTGAGATCTTGTTTAAGATGATTCTTAGCGGACCCGTTGACCTGAGCTTTGGAAGATATATTTGATGAACTTGGACTATGCTTTGACTTGTAGGTTTTTGGGGAAGAATTGAAGAGGACATCTATGGGTTTTAGCTGTAAGAGGAATGAGTTGCGGTGGTACTTAAAGGATTTAACATGAAGTGAGTTATTGAACCTAGCTTAGACTTGATCTTGGCTTTGAGAGCTCGTTGGTAAGGTTTGAGTATGATGGTGGCATTTTGTTATGGTTGATGATGATATACATTTTCCCCTGTTTTATGATTTGGATGATGCGATCTGTTGAGGATAAGACTTGATGTGTGGATATGTTACCTTCTTTATAAACTGACACCCCTGTTATGATGAATTATGACATGTTGACACCTGGAACTTGAAACGCCAATGTTTGAGTTTATTGATATTTCAAAAGGCTGATATTATGTTAAGATCGATGATTTCGACTTTGTTGTGCAATATCTAAATTTGATTGGTAGTTATGTGCAGGTTTTGTGATAATATAGTGAGATCAGCCCTGCTCATGCATGATGATGTGTTAGTTATGATGTTAGTACGAGACTACTCATGTTATGATTGTGGCATGACCTACCTTGATGATTGTATTGATTTCGATATGATATAACTTGATTATGTCGATGTGTTAGATTTCGGTGATGTCTTGAGATTCATGGCTTGAAATTGATTTTAAGGACAGAACTTGGAAAGAAATTAAGGGATTAGCCCTTAGAGGTGGATGATTCCACCTCTTGAGTTCTGAAACCTTGATTGACTGACATAGGGAGAAAAGAATTGGATTTTGAAAGGCTTTGTTGGTTTTTGAAAATGATTTTAGTCTCGGGGACGAGACTTGTTTTTAGAGGTGGATGATGTAAAAATCGAGATTTTTAAATAGTAGTTTTGTGATTATAAATTTCATTTCGATTTAAAATTTTATTTAATTTCTAAGACTCCCCCAAAAAAAAAGTTGAAAATATCCGTCCTCGAGCAAGCAATTTTATTTTATTCTTTCGAAACAAATTTCGGAATGAACTTGTTATTTGATTTGAAAATTAATTTATCCTGCTTTATTATTCCGGATCTTAAAATATTTTCGGGTTTTGTTATTTATTTCGGGTTTGAATATTTATTTTAAATTCATTTTAATCGAGTCGGGATAAGGTCGGAAAGCGAGTTTCAGTATTTATTACCGGGTGTTTATTTTGACCTTTATTTACTCTCCCACATCCCTACAAGCTACAGCCCCTCCTACTTCCCTCCTTCAGCTGTCAAGCCACCCTAACCTCTCCTGTAATCTCAGTAGCAAGTCCTAATCCTCGGCTTTACCCTGCAACAAGACAACTCCCCTTTTCTTTATTTTATATTCCCTTCCTTTGTCTTATGTTTCATTCTCCTCCACCCTCCTGCATTGTTCCATCAGCCGGCCATCACCTCCATAAGCCCCCTCCATTCCCCTACAAACATCACCACCACCACCTGTGCACCTCCGCCCGCCCCCAACACCTTCAAGAAGCCAGCCGAGAACCACCGAGCCTCCATTCCTCCTCCTTCGAAGCCAGCAGCTGCTAAGCACCTCCTAGCACACCCTCCCTCCAACGTGGCAAGCACTGAAGCCGAGAAACGCAGCCCCGATCCTGCGACGAGCCCCAAAGAACTCCACCGAATCTCCAACGAGTATCGAACCCTCGGTGAGCTTCAAATTTTCTCTTCCTCCTTTGATTTCGATTCTCATTTCTTTCGTTTGGAATGGCCGAGTGAGAGAGAGGGTGTGAGCGAAGTCCGGTGAGTGCGAGGGCGGCAAGGACGGGGCGGGAACTGATATGCGCGCAAATAACCGTATTTTCTATGCACATTTAAGTCCATTTTATCATTCTTTTGCATGCATATTAGTGGAAAAACATGAGATTAGTGTAGTTTATGCATAATTTTCAAATATATGGGTCTGCACAAGTTTTTATGTGATTTCGCAGAAAACAGGACAAAATGGACAGATTTCGAAGAGCGGAAAAAGAACTCGAAGTCTTTTGAAGAGGTCAAAATCGACTGAAGGACCTCGTCATCGAGTGTAGTAGAAAGGCAGGAATTGAGCAGAGGAAGAACAGAGCATGTCGACACAGACAAGGTCGATATCGATGTCTTGTGGTCGATATCGAGTGCCTAGATCGAGCTTATTGATAGAAGTCGAGTGCCAATCCGAAGAGAAGAAGGAGTGCTCGAGATAGAGTTAAACCGAGGTCGATATCGATGTCCTATGGTCGATATTGATGTTGTTCAGCAGAGAAGTCCGACTCAGATTTTGATAGAATTCTATCCGAAGCTTGCACGTCTATCCTAAAGTCGAGATTTCCTCTCTTCAACGTCAGAGCTATCACTTGAGCTGTTTTACCATGTAATTTTTAGTTTTTACTTTATTTAAGTTTTATCTTAGAGAATAAAGATAAGTTTTCGAGTCTTTGGATAGCAAAGTTCGATATCTATATCTAGAGGCCGTTAGGGCTGAGTTTAGGCATTCAATTTCAGTTATTCAAATCCAATAACGCAGAGAATTTGTAGAGAGAGAGAGAGGGGAGGCCGAGTTGAGGTTGATGGAAGCGAGAGTGGAATTGGCTTGGTTGGGTTGTAATCTTTCTTTCGTAGTTCAATACAAAGTAGTTTTCTTTTCAATGATGATGAGTTGCATGAGGAGAAGCGAGTAATCAACCCACTTCTAGGGTTGGGGTGAGCCCGACGATAGAAATGTAGGGTAATTGCATCAAAGGTATGAATTTTATGCGATTCCGTCTTCTATCCTATGCATGATCCTTTACGAAAGTTAGGGAGATTTATTATTTGCATTATTGAAGCGAAAGCCAATCATATTGTGAACTTGGATTACTCATGAATTTGATAGTAACTCTTAGGAATTATGCGAGAGCCTCTAATCACCTAAGTGTTGGTAACGAAAGTTATTTGACGGAAAGACATTAAATTTCATAACTTTAGCATCATACTTGCATTGTTATCGTTGTGGCGTTAATCCCCGACTTTGGAAGCTTTTAGTTTATTGAATTTCATATAAAAGTTGAGTTTTGTTTTTGTTCATCTTTTCTTAACAATTCTACGCTCTTCGGACACTTTTCCGACAAATAGGTTACGCTTTGCAATTTCTGTGACAAACATCGAAATCGACTGTCAAAGGTCGATATCGATCACTAACGTCGATATTGAGGTTCCACTCGATGTCGATTTAGCTTGCTTTTGTCTTCTGTAGGAACTTTGCTGGAAGTCGACCAGAACTGAGGTCGATATCGACCAGACACCTCGATATCGAGTGTCTCCTGAGGTCAAAAGCTTGATCGTGATTACAACAAGGGAAGCGCTGACATACCTCCTCGTGGATTCGATCCTGAATTACCCTACCACTGCACCGGGAGGGATTCTTGTATTATTTGGTTGAACAGGGAGTTAGCATAGTTGAGATATATTTGAATATTTGAATCGCACCTCCCGTAAGCGAACAGGAACGGACGAAGCGGGTGTGAGGATGAGAATGCGAGGTCGAGTGAGCTGAGATGGGAATGCGAGCAGGGAGCTCAGGGGAAGGGTGTGAGTGAGAGCTCGAGGTCGAGGCGAACCAGCGGACAGAGAAGCCGACGCCGGTGACCGCGAGCAGAGGACCAGGCGGGTGCGAGGTTGAAGGAGGCGTTGGTGGGCCCTCCTTTGCTAGCTCGTGTATGTGGGCCCCGTTCTTCTTTTATTTATTTATTTTTTTCGGTTGAATCTGGTGAAGGCATAAGGCAAAGAGAGGGAGGAGAGAAAGAAATTGGGCTGTTAGATTGGGGCTCCACGTTTACTTTGGCTATTCAGTTTCAGATTGGGCATAAGGGTTGGTTTTGTGTGAAATCCGATTTTCTTTTATATTTTTGGGGTCCGGTTTGATATTTCATTAAAGGGGTCCGGTGTTGGTCATATTTATTTATTTATTTATCAAATTTTTTTATTATCATTATTTAATTAATTCTGATTTAATTAGCTATTTAATTGATTATTGTTCAAATAGTTATCCAATAGCTATTTCCCTATGTGTTAAAAATATTTAAGTGCTTTTGTGATTATTTTGTGATATTTAAAAGACTAATATATTTTTTGAAACACTACTAAAGTGTCGGAATTTATTTAGATAAGGATTATTGAAATAGAAGAAGATCGGGGTTATTTTAATATTAATATAATTTTGAGAAATTGGTTTAAAGGTTTACTTGGTTGTTCAAATGATATTTTCGTGGTTATATGTTTATGCGATATTGATGATAACTAAAGTGTTGAGACTTTTGAATGATGTTACTTGGTTTTAACTTGCGGAATGATTTTGTGAATAATGTGTGGAAATTATGTTATTATCTGATATGATATTTTATGATATGAATATATGAATTGAAGCATGACTAGATATGTTGGTATTTTGGGTTGAATTGTGGGAATGAGTTAAGGAAACTGCTGAGAATAAGTCGATATGAGATTATATGAGTTAATGAGTTGAGAATTATGTGAATTATGTTATAAAAATATTATAAAGCATGATAATGATGATGATGATGCTAACGAGAATGAGATAATACATGTTGGAATATGAGATGAGACGAGACTATGCGATGATATGGCTTGATGAGGATAAATGAGTTCTTTTAGCTTTACTTAGTTCCGTGTAGCGGTAAATGGGTCCTTCTGTGCTTAGACTTATAATTGTTGCTTATTAAATTGTTAGGTGATCCGTGATGTGATTAGCTTACTCTTGCTGCTTTACTTTGTTGTTCGGCGCCTCCAGGTAAGTCCTCCGGGGCTTACTCAAGTTAGAACCTCATGCCTGATGTGTCATATAATATGTAGGCATTATAATAACATGTCATGTAGTAGCATGCCTAGGTTCCGCATTAACAAATGAGCATACGTATTCTGAATGCAATTGATAGAAACGACCATAAGTCGTGAGTCTAGAGTCGTTGCTAGGGTCATAGGACAACCCAGCTCCATTGGGTTTGTCCTGATAGAGTCATCTGAGAGTATTATTTCCTGAGTTATATATATGACTGTGGCGGTGACCGAGTGTCCAACCCCGGCTGAGGTATGGACTGAGACATGAGATATACTGTAGCACCGACCGAGTCGTCTGGCCCCGATTGAGGTGGACATCTGACCCCGGCTGAGGTACGGACTTGAGAGAGATACCCGCCCCGACTGAGGCATGGGTTTTGAGAGATTGGGACATGCCACTTGGCATTCTGTGTGGGCCCATTTACTACATTTCTATAACTATATATGAAATGTTAACATAATTGCGTGCTTAATATTCCAGTATTGCATTCGATCATTTAGTGAGGTTATCCTTTGCGGAGTTTGCGCTTATGTCCGGCCTCAATTGCGACTACGCTGAGTGGCCTGAAGAAGACGAGGACGACGATTCCAGAATGAAGGCTTTCTTTGGCGTGGCCAAGCTAAAAATGTCAGAGTTTGAGGTAAGGTTCGAGGTGGCGATGAAAACGGAGCGCTCGTCGGCTCGAAGGTTGAAGTTTTCCCTCATTATGTTGGTGGAGGGCGTGCTTTTCGGGAAGGAAGCCCGAAACTATATTCATCCGTGGGTTGTCAATCTTCCGTCGGACGTCGGACGGTTCATGGCTTACCCGTGGGGTCGGTTGTGCTATGAGTGAACCCACCAGTTTCTTCACGGTGCAACAGAGAGGAAGCTGGCAAAGGGGATAAACCCAAATGCACCGCGGCCTGGATACGTTTTGTTCGGGTTCCCCCTCATTTTCCAGGTACATAAACTTACTGGCCATCATTGAATATATTACTGCCCATCCGTTGTGGTTATACTTCCAATCCTTCAATTTTGCACTGGCTGTCCTTTGAAATTTCTAATGGCATCCGTTCATGTAGGCGTGGGTGTACGAAGTATTAGCTCCAGTGGCTGCCCAATGCACTAGCATGATGTGGAACTTGTTCGCTGGGAAGAAGGCTCTAGCCCAGCTGTTGAACCCTGCCTCCTTCAGGTATTGTCCCGCAGCGGGAGCCTGTGCCGAGAAGTCCGTGAAAAGCGCATGGAACTCGTCATAGGTATACGCCTTCGCCATTATAAAGTAGAGGTCCTGCAAAGTGCCAATCTTGTGCCGGAATCGCACATTCTGCCATAGGTGCCATGTGCAAATGCCATGCTTGGCGAACACATATGTATCCCATGTCCCCTTGAGAATGCTTATGTGGCGGTCAGACACCCAGACAAGGTCAGGCGTGTCTTCAACGACCCACAACATTTGCCTGAAAAAGAACCCCCACGAACCGTCGTTTTGCCCGTCGACCATGGCAAACGCGACTGGGTATATGGAGTGATTATCGTCTTGTGCAGTTGCGAACAACAGGCAACCACGAAACTTCCCCTTTAAGAACCCCCCATCGACAGATATGATCTGCTCAGATATAAGATGTTGTCACAGAAAATAGGCATCATGTAACATATAAGATGCGTCATGTCACATAGAAGATGCGTCATGTATACGCTCCTATATGACAAGTACGAGTGTGTTAGCTGGCAGGTAGCACATGGCATGTAGAGTATAGCGTTATTAGGGGACAAGTACGAAGAACCTTACGTAGGTGGGGGATGGCCCTCCTCCACACACCTATACTAACAAAGGCATACTTGAAGTGCCCGTTCGGATCGCACTAAACCCTCGTGTATGTCCCTGGGTTAGCTTGCTCGAGCATGTGCATGTATGAGTATATGGAGTGGTAGCTTTCCTCGATAGTCCCATACATAGTGTCCCTCGTTGTCATCCGTGCTCTGCGAGCCTTCCAGTAGCTACAGGTCACCCCCAGTTGTGACTTCATCATTGTGCTTACTTTTTCCGGAAGGAGTGGCTTCTTTGATCAAACGAAACTTCACATTTTCATTAATAAAAGCGTTACCCGACAATAACAGGGGTAAAGTAACAACTACAAGAAAAACATGAAACCACTATAACATGACAAGTAGACAACTGTAGGATGTCTAGTAGAGAGCTTATGCTTGTGCGGTTATACCCTATTGGGTGGACAGTTGGTATTGACATATGGTGTGTGGTGTACATTGCATATGCAATTGCCTCAGGCATGCCGGAATGAACCGGTTATGGGATACAACGTACCTTTGGACTAGCGTCTGTCCCAGTTGCCTGTATGTTGCCCGACGCTTGTGTGTGAGCCTGACATTAGATCACAACTGTGTTCATCGACAAGCTTTTGGATCATCCACAAACGCGACTTTTTGTAAGTGGATGCCCGACATGCCCACTTGCAGTTGGGTCCCACACACTCCACGACATACACTGTCTTTGTCGACCTCTTCACCTTTGTATTGAAGCACCTAGCAAGTGCCGCCATCCTTATCGTATGTTGCACCTCCTCCCTCCATTTTTTTTTCAATGGTATAAATCCAACAATAAGAGTTATGCAGTTCATCTGCTTCGAAACACTTGTCCCTTCCGGAGCACTACACCCTGCTGGTGCAGGGCCCCTTGAACAACCTTCTCCGTCGTTGGTTGCGACTCCCCTTCCACAAGCTTCTCCGTCACTCCTGACAGCGCTTTTCGACGTTCATATGCTTCTTCGACTTCCCTCACTGCTTGCTCTGCCTCATAATCCCATGAGTACGATTTCGTCGTCATAGATCCCCCATACTCGACTTTTACCGCAGCTGGAATGACTTTGTCATCGTCCGACGAGCTACCAAGGTCAATTGTGACTCGTCCTTCACCACAGGGGACGCTCACTACGTCTTCCAGGTCGCTGCTAATTTTGATGACCTGCTTTCCACGTTTTATGGCAGCAACTTTCTTTGCCCTATCGTCTACCTCCAACTCCAACTCCTATTCTGTCCCTAACTTGTCATTGCTGTTTTTTCTCTTGTCACCTGATTTAATCGGCTGGACATGTGTTTGTTTTTCCTCACCATGTAAGGGTCTCTCCAGTTCGTGTTCTTTATCAACTCTGCTGGGGGGATCCGTCCCAGAGAGATCTTCTGGGGTGACGATGGGCCCACTTAATGGCAGGACGACATCATCACCCCCTGAATGCGACATACCCATCCCAATCGACGCTTCCGTGGTTGATCCTTCACTCATGGGTGCGCCCTCACTAACCTTGTTTTGCAGGAAGACATGAAGCTCAATAGGCCAGTTCCGTTCTCCGTCTATAGAGTTGACAAACTTGAAGGCGTGTAGGTCATCATCGTCCCCAATCGCGAAGGGATTGCACCCCTCCTTCTTTGGGTTAATATATGTGAGCTGTACATCGTACCTTGTCCCGTCCACACCAAACTTGTCCATCAACAGTTTCTTCATTGACAAATAGTCGATCTTTTCATCGACAACCACAGCTTTCCGGCTCTTCGTACCCTTGAAAACCCAACCTCTCCCTTGACAGGCCCACCAACCACCAAACAAGACGGTCATACACACAGAAGATATGTCCCCTGTTGCAATACAAACAAGGGAAGCTCATTATTCCTAAGGGAAGAAGTATATAAATTGGGGGTCTCTCCAATTTATAAATCTAAATCGAAGGTCCACTTACCCATCTGCTGAATCTTTTTTTCTGACGACCCAGATGCCATGTAAATTCCAATAGACAGTTTGTATTTTTGCTTAATGTGGCTAGTAGAACCCCAGATTTGTCATGTAAAATACACGTGACAAAAACCTTCCTCTTGAATCTTCTCCTACTTCTATGGTGATTCTCTGAACTTGAACATTTAATGACCCCCTCCCTATTAAATGCCGCTTGAATGATTAGGATGAGACCCAAAGAGCTCCTTATATACCCCATCTATTCTCCCCTCTCTCATTTCCCTTGATTGGCCGAGAACAGGCCTTCTTCTAGTTCAGGCAGCTCTTTTACTTCCTCCCTTTGTTACCCTCCTGCAAACCATTAATGGTGGATAATCATTGGTTCAGCAAGCATTTCAATGCTTAAATACCCTCCTCCTCTCACAGTCGGCCCTCTCTTTCCCTTTTGGGCGCAAAAAATCTGGCGCCAAAATGCCCAAGCGAATGAGGTTTCCCCCTCTTCTCTCTCTGACTGTATCTCTCTCTCCGTCTGTCACTCTCTCTCTGTTTGTCTCTCTCTCTCTCTCATCTGTACTTTGATGTGCAGGTACACATCTCCCCCCCTCTCTCTCCCTGTGTTTTCTTTCTTTTTTTTAAACCTCGTCTGTTTTCCTTTCTTTTTTTTTTCTCCTCCACTTGATGTGTGGTAACCGGCAACCTAATCTCCCGGTTCCAGTACTATCCGAACCACCTAATTTTTTACCCCCATGTGCTAGCCATGCAAGGTTTCCCTCAAATGTGTGTTATTTCAGCAAATTCCCCCATGCCGTTAACTAAAATTCCTATTGATTAATTATTAAATTATTTATTTATTTAAAATAAGGATGAAATTTTGCATACAAACAAACCGATATGGTTAACTAAAATAAATGATAATAAGTTAATAATAATAATTAAGTAACAACCACATTTGGATCTCTATTAACAATGATAATGATTATTATTCACAATAATTTAGTAACAAACGGATTAGGAAATCTTTTTATACTTTAAGTTATTTTGCATGATCTTTTTATATTTTAAGTTGATTTATGATTGTTTGAAAATTTTTATTAAAATTTTTTATATAAACTATTTTAATTTTCACATAAAATATAATAAAATATAATAAAATATAATAAAATATAATTTATTAAAAAGAAGCGCAATACATGTCATATTCTGAATGAATATGGTATTATCTTTTTTTTATCTATATCAATTAATAAACCAATATAATTTTGCCATATCACTTAACGATCTCACTTATTTTAATAAATATCCAACTTTATATCTTAATTGGGTAGACAACTTATCATTTTATATAAAATAATATATCCATAACAAGAAACCTGCGCTATTAATATATATTATAAATTTTGATCACAAGTTTTATTAACGGAAGTAGCGCAGAAAACTTATTTTTATAAATATTCAACCTTATATTTTAATTAGTTAGAAAACTTATCTTTTTAGATCAAATAATCTATCCAATATTTGGTCAATTATTTTATGTTTTAGATCATATTGAATATAATATCAATTTGCGCTTTAAATTCTAACAATCGTTTATTAAATTATATGATTAATCTAGATTCAAACATGTTTATATTCTCAAAAACATAACACAATTGAACACTATATAGTTATTTTATATGGAGTAGTAATTTATATTAATTCAAAAATGTTTTATATAATAAAATTTATTAAGAAATCGCACAACGGGCGGGTAAAGTAAAACTAGTTGTAATTATGTTATCATGTACACTTATATATATTCTAATAATAGCGAAGACAATCTCAGTGGAGATTATTTACTCTAACCTTCAAAATTTAATTTGAACCTATTTTTTACGAGATCTCTGTAGATCTAATTCCACCCGAGCACTCACACTTAACTCTCAAATCAACATGATCAAAGCAACTTAGCCAATAACTAAATGTTGGACAGAAAATATAGAGATCGAAAGACAAATATATATGTGTTTTGTAGGAGTTTTACTTAGAACTAGCAGTTCGTAACATAATAAATCAGAACAACGTGCAAGCGAATTCGTGGATATCTTCGTAGAAGTGTTTCTTGAAATCGTCCAAATGAGCCACTTGCAAGCACAAGACAACCTTAACGGATCCATCATTCCCCGCCCCAGGTAAAAGAATTGACGACCCATCAAGATCACGAGCTATCGGGATCATGCCAGTCTTGTTTCCCCACCCGAAATCCATGCCATGGATAGGCAGCGTCAACCAACTTATGACTCTCAAATTAGGGTTTCCGTGGAAGGGTTTACCCGCGCTGGCGATCTTCGATACCCGTATGTCTTGGCCATAGAAAGACAAGTCTTCTCTCTTCTCCAATAGCTCAATGTTGGACCAAATGTAGTCTTCATCGATCTTGTCAATCGCTTCTCTTAACTTCCCGCAAGCGAACCCTAGAGGGTTTGAGATGAGTTCTCCAGCTCGGCTCATTGCCCTCATGACAAGAATCATGTTGCCGAAGTACCTTTGGGGTAATTGAATGGTGCGAATGCGGTTTCGCACGTCAACTGCAATGGACACAGCAGTTGGTTGTTCGCTCTCGTGCCCTCTCGCTTTACACGCACACCTAAGAATTATCAAAAGGGTGTTACAAGTCTATATAAAAGAAGATCAATATTACTCACTTTATATGGTACTTGTGCATATTATTGATCCACAAACAACATAGCGACTAAAACAACGAGGAACTCCGCCACAGTGAGTATATACCTCCAAATGTGGGCTGCAATGACTTCATAGCGACTAAAACAACGAGAAACTTCGTCACCATTGCGGTTTTCAGTGGAAGCTGCAGCCAATTTGAGTGTATCCAGTTGTGCTTTCGTCAATTGTAGTACTACCTTCATTGTCTCCTTCCTCCGTTCTTCGACGTTGTCTTGCTTCCCCAACAACAATGGTGGGTTTTCAAACTCAATGTGTTCGGAGAAGCTCGATTGTCCCCCTTTGTTAGGCCTCTCTCTTGCTCTAAAGATTGTTCGATCAAGGTATGGAGCTTCCTTCATTGGCTCTCCACGAGCAAGCCTACATGTAATAATTGTATGAAAGCCGTTGAAATGTTACAAGGATGTTTATTTCCCATAAAACTTGATAAGTTAAGCCTATTATATAAGCCTAGATAATTCACTATAAAACCAATTGAGAATAAATGGAAAAAAATAACTCACCAAAACTTAGACTTTAGTTTATCATGTTTCTAATGTAAAAATTAGGCATCCTTGTCCCATCTCAATAAAAGCAACAACAAAAAGGAAACTTATGAAAGCAATTGTCTTCAAATATTGGTTAAATTCTATCACTGTTTGCAAATCTTATTTTAAATAAATAAATTTCACTCTCAATTTTTTATAAACTCAAAACTATATAAAATATTAAATTTTTAATTCATTTTTATAGTAATATCATCTTTATTACTAATTATTAGTAATAAGTATAAAATTATTTTAAAAATTAATTAAAATTGACATTGTATATGTTTTCAACGCCTAAAAACGTATTCGAAAAAGAAGACTTATCCATTTTAAGGAATGTAGTATAAACTAAATTAAAAAACCAAAACGAATAAAATTTAAGATGTTCTTAATTTTTAGAGATAACTAGTTTTATAACTCACCAGTTGTTCGATTTTTTAATAAATTTTATTATAAAAAATCTATGAATTGATATAAATTACTACTCCATATAAAGTAAATATATAGTTTTCAATTGTGTTATATTTTTGAGAATGTAAACCTGTTTGAATCTACATTAATCATATAATTTGATAAATAATTGTTGGAATTTAAAGTGCAAATTGATATTATACTCAATCTTTAACATAATTGGATAAATTATTTAGAAATCTTTAGCGGGTAGTCAAAAGACTAAGAAACACTATTTATAAATTGTGTCCTATAAGAATGGATAGATTATTTAAACTTAGTTATTAATATAAAATTTTGCATAATTCAATCAATTTTTTTGCAGATTCGTACGTATAAATTCATCCTTTCATAATTTAGCCTTTAAAAAAGATTATTATATATTATTATATTTTTTGTTTACAACCTGAAATAAGTGGAATCATTAAATTTGGCTAAAAAATAAGTTTTTTACATAACTATATTGACTTATTAATTGAGGTGGCTCAAAAAAATAATACCACTTTAATCCAGAATATGACACGTGTGCAAAAATAACCTCGTTTTAATCCATAAAATTCCACGTAGGTGAATCGCAACCGCGGCCGTTTCAGGCCTCTACTTTAGTATTTTACTAGTTTTATTATTCGCCCGTTTTGCGATTTTTTAATAAATTTTATTATATAAAATATATTTGAATTAATATAAATTACTACTCCATATAAAATAAATATAAATTATTTTCTTATATCAATTATGTTAATTTTTAAAAAATAATTATGAAGGTCGGTAAGATTTTAAATATAACTATCTTAAATTAAGAATTATTTATTTATTTGTGATTTGCGAGTGATACATTCCATTTGGATTCTATCAATTATTATATTTGATTAGTTAGATTGGATATGTTTTCAACAATAACTGTAGTATGTGTATGATATATTTATTTAATTAAAATATAGGGTTATATTGGATCGATTATTGATCTAAAAAGATAAGTTTTTTTTACCTAACTATATTGGCTTATTAATTGGTGTGGCCCAAAAATATAATGTCATTTTAATTCAGAATATGACACTTATGCAAAAATAATCTCGTTTTAATCCAGAAAATTCCACGAATGTGAATCGCATCAGAGGCCGTTTCACATCTCTGTTTTTTTTTTTATCTAAAAATTAAAGGTTCAATATTTGTAGGTTTAATTTTTTATGCTAAGGGTTCAAGTTTTGTTCATTTAATTTTTACGTTAGGGTTTGAAGTTTTATATTAAAGATTCAATTTTTATGGTAAAATATGCAACTAACGTAATAATTAATTTAATTTATGATATCAATTATGTAAAAAATCTTTATTTTTTAAAACCTTTCGGCATATCATGATACATATTTATAGGTAGATATATTATATTTAATTTGATCTAAAACGTAGAATAATTGACAAAATATTGGATAGATTATTTGATCTAATAAGATAAGTTTTCTAACTAATTAAAATATAAAGTTGAATATTTGTAAAAATAATTGAGAGGACGAAATTATATTGATTTATTAATTGACGTGGCTCCAAAAGATAATACAATTTTAATCCAGAATATGACACGTATGAAAAAATAACACCACTTTAATTCAGAATACGCTAAGTATGGGAATCGCACCAGAAGCCGTTTCAGGCCTATGTTTTAGTATTTTACATAGATAGATATATAGATATAGATGTTTATTTATTTATCAAATGCGAGAAAAATCGATATTTAATCAGTTGTGGGAGAGGATATGTACCTAGTCCACTCGGCAAAGAAGTGGAAGGCGCTCTGGCCATCAACAACGGCATGAGACGTCGAAATCCCGAGCGAAACCCCGCCGCAGCGGAACCTCGTGAGCTGCACCAGCAGCAGCGGTGCCTCGTCCACCGGCCGCTCGTAATCCACCGCCGGCACTAGCAGCTTCAGCCTCTCCGACTCCAGGCCCCTAAACAAACTCATCTCCTCGTCGCACTCGGCTTCCACCAGCTCGGCTCCCATCCCGTTGCAATCAATCTCCAGCAGGTGGCCCGCGCCAACCCACCGGAGCCGCCCTGCAAGCGGGCTGAATCGGGCTAGGGCCTGGCCCAGGGAGCCCTTCAGGGTTTCTATCATGGGCTTGTTTTGTTGGGCCGAGGCGGGCTCGTTGTAGAAGTGGACGGTCTTGGCGTGTAGGACGCCGAAGATTTGATCCCATGCGGTCATGTACAGGGGGCCCTCGTACGCCGCCGCCCCGGCGGGCTTCACCGTCTCGGCGCCGATCGGGACGATCGTTATGTTTGTGGACATTTATTTGTTAGATGAGGGATATACATAAATGGGATTGAATTTTATGTTTTTTACTAGGAAAATGTGATTGAATATGTATTTATGTTTTTTTTTTGTTAGGTGTTTTGCCTAAAAGTAGTTAGTGCTCCGTATCAATTTCTAGTTTTTTAATCATTTTTTGTAATTTATGGATTAAAGATTGTTTAAAATATTTTAAAATTTATTATGAGGTTTATTCATTTAAAAGGTAGAGTCGCATGGCCAAACAAAGGGCAAATTGCAACAATATACGAGTGACAATCGCATGGCCAAACAAAGGGCAAATTGCAACAATATACGAGTGGAATATGTTAGAGTAAATAATTCCCGTTGGAGTTTAAATAATTCTCGTTGGAGTTGCCTTCGCTATTATTGAAAATAGTTTTACTTTACCCGTCCGTTGTGTTTCTTAATAAACAAAATAGTTTTTAATTTATATTTTCTTTATGAAATTTGAAGGTTATAATAGTTTGGTTGAAATATTTGGATCTTTTAATACACCGTAGTAAAAAAGGTTATACAAAATAACTTAAAATAAAATATTCAATTGATAATAGGTTTTGTAACAATTTAAGATATGAGATTTCATATTTATATTAAAATTTAATATAATATTTTAATCAAAATAAACTAACACCAACAACTTCATCGTGATATTAAAAAGAAGGACTAATTGGAATAGTCTATCTTAAAACTCATAATCACTTATCTATTATTTGTATATATATAAATATACAAACATTATACCTAAATCTAAAAAAATCACGGTGGATTTTCATCAATACCCTTCTACCCGTACATTTATTCATGGGGTAGTTTGTAAAATGTCCAAAAAAGTTGTCTCAATTGGTGAAATATCCACACTTTGGGACAAAGTGGTGGAGTGTCCATCTTGCCAATAGCCATTTTATCATATTGCCTATAGCCTCACTCTTTTTTCTTTTTCTCCTTTTCTTTCTTTTTTTTAATATTTTTTTTACATTTTGTCGTGCAAAAATAAGAGTATGTTGTGCATGTGCAAATATAAACGTATGTTGAGCAAATATGACCCAAGTCTAGGTTTTTTTTTTTACATTTTGTCGTGGAAAAATAAGAGTATGTTGTGCATGTGCAAATATAACCGTATGTTGTGCAAATATGACCCAAGTCTTTTTTTTTACATTTTGTCATGCAAATATAAGAGTACGATGTGGAAATATAACCGTAAGTTGTGCAAATATGACTCAAGTCTAGTTTTTTTTTCATTTTTTCGTGCAAATATAAGAGTACGATGTGCAAATATAACCGTACGTTGTGCAAATATGACCCAAGCCTAGTTTTTTTTTTTACATTTTTTCGTGCAAATATAAGAGTACGTTGTGCAAATATAACCGTAAGTTGTGCAAATATGACCCAAGTCTAGTTTTTTTAAATTTTTTTTAAATTTTTTTAAACATTTTGTCGTGCAAATATAAGAGTACGTTGTGCAAATATAACCGCAAGTTGTGCAAATACGACCCAAGTCTATTTTTTTTTATTTTTTTTTAATTTTTTTTAACATTTTGTCGTGCAAATATAAGAGTACGTTGTGCAAATATAACCGTAAGTTGTGCAAATATGACCCAAGTCTAGTTTTTTAATTTATTTTAATTTATTTTATTTTATTTATATTTTTTACATTTTGTCGTTTAAATATAAGAGTATGTTGTGCATGTGCAACTATAACGGTATGTTGTGCACTTGTGCTCATATAACACTTTGTTGTGCAAATATAATTTTATATTGTGTAATATTGGGGTAAAAATTTTACAATATAAAAATAGTGGACAAATTTTGTAATTTCTCTAAATTATCCTAATAGATGGAGGTCGCTACTGTTCACTTTCTCCTCCAGGCTTGCACTCATCTCGGATCTGAGCAGCCCCCCAAATCCCTAATATTTTCGGAAGCCGGAAGAGACCTTCGAGTTTGCGCCTCGCTCGCTCCGGCCGATTGCACCCGGATCTGGACGTCGTCGCTCCAGGCCGATTGCACCCGGATCTGGACAGAGGGAAACCTCCAAGCCGGATCTGGACGTCGTCGCTCGCTCCCTTGCTCGCTCGCGCCGCCTCGCTCGCTCGCGCCGAGTGCACCCTGAGGAGGTGGATCTGGCGCCGGAGAGCCCGAATGCGACGGGATCTGGACGGAGGGGGACACTGATCTGGACGTCATCGATGTGCCCAAGAGGACACACGGATTTGGACGGGGTCTCGGATCTCAAAGGAGGAAGGGGATCTCCGGCGATCGAGGGAGATCGAGGTCGGGTTGGATCCGAGGAAGGGGATCCAAGGTGGGAGATCGATTCAGCGGAAATCTGGATGAAGGAGATGATGAATCTGGAGGAAGATCGACAGACGAAGGAGACGATGAATCTAGATTTAATTGGGTGGACAATTTCACAATTTTTTCCAAAAGTAGGACATTCCGCTAATTAGGCCGAAAAAAGTGCATGTGACACAAATTTTCTCTTTATTCATCTTAATATTCATCAAACATAGGATTTTCTTAGAATTCGATATCTAAAATAAATGATTGGAAATACATTTAAAAAAAACAGATTAATGATTGATGCACAGGATGAGACGTAGATAAATAGATTAGGTCCCAAACTCATCTTTAATATAAATTATAAATTATTATATATTTTAAAAAGGTGAAAAGTAATAATTATACTTGAAATTGAAAACGTATGAAATCTTAAAATGTATGTGTATTTAAACAAAATCTTTCAAATTAAAATGTAGATAAAATTAAAAAAAATTTATGTTATTATATTGTGAAGATTATTTCTTAGATGTGATGTATAAAAAGATGAGTTTTCTAACTAATTAAAATATAAGATTGAATATTTATAATCAAATTAAACCATAGTATGACACGTATCCAATTTTAGCTATTAATATATTATTCTATCTTTAACAATTATAAAATCCTACCTTAGTAATCGAATGGTATACAAATGAGGTTCGACCGATGTGCTTTGTATTGACAGACCATATTAAATGTTTAGTCAAATAATATATTGTTATGTTTTTTAATTTGGTAATTATATGTTTCTATAATTCTATCTAGCTGTAAAATCTATCTTTCAATTGTAAAATTCAATCTATATGATATTTTTTATTCCGTAAGCAAATGATATTTTAGTTAAAATATTTATTAAATAACTTAAGGTAAAATGATATGTTTTGTAAACACTTAAGATATAAAAATGAATAAATTTGCCCAACGGGCCACTTTTTGGGCTCAAATTGGGCAAATGTCCGGCATCCGAAGCCTCCACGAAGATCGAGTTTGATGTCCTCCACGGAGATCCCGACTTCGACTTCGACGATTGGCCATCAAATGAACGATTGGTCTGTAAAGACCGAGATTTTTAAATAATATTGTTATAATTATAAATTTCATTTCGATTAAAATTTATTCGATTTCTGAGACTCCGAAAATTTTCAAAAAATTCAGTTCTCGAGCAAACGACTTATTTAAATTCTTTCTAACAATTCCGGCATAAACTTATTACCCGATTTGAAAATAAAATAATTCCGCTTTATTTTACCAAGACTAGAAAATATTTTCGGGTGTCGTTATTTAATTCAGATCCGAATGTCTATTTTAAATTTATTTTAATCGTGTCGGATTAAGGTCGAAAAGCGGGTTTCAGGATTTATTAACGGGTAAAATAGTTGACTTTCACCACCCCACCCTACTAGCCACCCTAAGATGTTAGACCCCCCTTTACCCAAACCATCAGCTACCCCTCCATCTCTCTTTACTTTATCACCTAACCTTCTGCATTCCTCATTTCCCCACTTCATACACCATACCACCACCTTTCCTTCAATTAGCAGCAGGAGCCCACCACGCCCCTATTTCCTCCATTGTCGGCAGTGACAAGCAACAACACCCCCCTTTCCATTCCACCTTCTTCCGGATTCAATGTCACCACCATCTCTACTCCCTCCTCCTACCGCCACTCCCATTTCAAAGTTCACAACATAGCTCCCTCTGTTTTCGAAGCTGCCTAGCACCCACAGCAACCAGTATCTCCATCCTCTTCCTCTGAGGTCGACGAAGACGAGCCTAGGAGCAGGGCAGAGCCTTCCCACGTCCTCCGACGAGCTTGAACGAACCCCGGTGATCCCGACGAAGCCTCGAAGACCCCGGTGAGCATCCGAACGTCCCTTCCCTTCCTCATTCGAATTTCGGTTTCTTTTCCTGCTTAAACTAGTCGGAGAGTGAGAGGGGGAATCGGGTCGGAGAGAGTGGGCGAGCTCGAGCTCGAGAGTGAGCGCGAGGACGACGGAGATGAGTGAGTGTGAGGATGAGGGTGCGAGAGCAAGCAAGAGCAGGTGCGCGCGAGGGAGCGAGTACGGGGGGGGGGGGGGGGGGCTGTGAGAGTGAGGGTGAGCTGGGGCGAGGCGGAGACGGAAAAGGCCGAGATCGGAGCATGGTCTGGCGGCGAACGACGGAGTGAGTCGGGAGGAAGGAAAGAGATGACAAGGTGGCTCTGACTTTTCTTTTCTTTTATTTATTTTCGTTCTTTTCTCTTTTTGTTTTCTTTTCTTCTTTTCATTCAATTGCCAGTAATTGAGAAGGTGGGCCAGATCTAGATTAGAGGTTTGGGTTGGGTTTTAAAGGGGAGAGGAAACGGGCTGAGTATAGATTTGGGCTGAAATGGTTAATCCGGTTTCTTTAAAATTTGGGGATTCGGGTTTATTTAATGCATTTGGTCCGGTTTTGAGGCTTGGTTTTCTTTATTTATTTATTTATTTATTTATTTATTTATTTACTTACATAATTATTTATTCAGAATTGTTGAAGAATTTAGTTATTTAAATAAATGATTTGTATGTGTCAAATTATTGAAGTGCTCGTATGATGAATTGATGGTATTTAAAGGAGGGGGGTTAATATGTATTATGTGAAATATTTCTAAAATGCCGGATCTATTTGATAAAATGGGATTTCAAGTTTGGTTTAAAAATTAATGTTTTATAATTGGATTTGGCCAAGTATGATTTTAAGGGATTGTTTGAATATTGACTTGACGTAATTTGAGATTTAATGTCTTTTAGAAACCTTTGAACCGATTTACCTGGGATTGAATGATGGGCTTTAATTGAGAACTTATATGAGTTGAAATATATGTGAATGTGAATTGAAGCATGATTGGACACGATATGATCTTGAATTGAATTATGGAAATTGATGAGGAAAAATGTGATGATATAAGATGATTGAGATAAGTGGAAGTGATGATGATGATGATGATGATGATGATGATGATGTATGACTAATTATTGATAGATAGATTCTGTGCAGTGGTAAATGAGTCCTCTATGTTTTAGACTTATATTCTGTATCTATTAAAATTGTTAGGTGTTCCGTGACGTGATTGGCTTGCTTACTGCTGGTTTATTGCTTTTGCTGATCTGCTACTCCAGGTAAGTCCTCCGGGGCTTACTCAAGTTAGAACCTCATGCCTGATGTGTCATATAGTATGTAGGTGTTGCATCCTGCATATTCATGTAGTATCATGCTTAGGTTGCACAAATTAATCGAGCATCCGTATTCTCTTTGCGTATGGTAGAACGACCGTTAAATTGTGAGTCCTAGAGTCATTTGCTAGGGTCATAGGACGGTCCAGTCCCATCGGGCTTAGTCCTCATCGAGTCAGACTGTTAAATTGACGAGCATGACTATTGATACGATTGATGATGTTATGATATTGAACGCGACCGGTTCCCGCACTAACGTGCATGGGTGCGCGAGTATAAAACGCGGTCGGTTCCTGCACTAACGAGCATGGGTGCGGGAGTAGGAGAGGGACATGCCACTTGGCATTCTGTGCGGGATCCCATTTAATTGCTTTCTGCATATATATAAACTGTTAGCATGCTTGTGTGTTTAATATTTCAGCACTGCATTAGAGCATCCTTTATCTAGGTATAGGCATATTATATGTCATCAGCGAGGTCTTCAGGGCCCGCATGAGTGGCTCGACCTTGACTTCGTGGTTAGTTTCAGGTACCCATACCCTTTCTTGATCGTGTGCTGTTGTGGCGGGGGACATTATATGGCGCAGTGAGAGGGAGAGAAAGACCGACTTGAACTCCACACTTTTGCTGCTTATTTCCTCGTGTTTGGTTTTGACCCGGCCATTCCATGGCAATTTGTATTATGATATCTCCTTATTTATGCTTTCGAACTTAAAACGTTTTGAGCGACTTAGGCAAGTAGGATAGGTTCGGGGGACATAATGGCCCTATCGCGAATTTAGGGTGCGAAATCCCTCCTTTGAGCATTCAAAACTTTATTTTACAACCCAGCCCGTACTCGAATTGCAAGATCCGAACGAAGGTATTCAATCCTTCGAAACGTAACTCGAATATTTATATTTGGGCCGTTACAAAGGTGGTATCAGAGCTTGGGTTGCGCGATTCGAGTACAAAAGGGTTGGAGTATGATTTTGAAAATTGCCCAATGTTTTTAAAAGATTTTTACGAGTTTTAAAGGGCAAAATGAATTTAATATGGATCAATTAATGAACATAGCTTAATAAACATGGCTTAAAGTAAGGAAAATCGGATAGAGGGAAACCGAGTGGGTAGAAAGGCGATAGACCATCCCTATTGGATGTAGACTTGGGAAAGGGTAGGCAAAACTTAGCTTTATACCTTACAGAGGGCCTAGAAGACTCCAAGGAGTTTGCACCGTGGTGGTTGGAGTAGCGGGGTTAGAATATAGAGGCCGAGAGGATAGTTGCCCCTCCGGTCAGTTGCCCCTCGAAGGACAGCTTCTAGATAGATTATGTGATTTTATATAAATTGGGTCTGAGGGCGATCCTCCTCGAAGAGGATTAGATTATTATTGCTGATTGATTCTGTGCTGAGTGTTGCCTTCCTTGAGCAAGAATTCTGTTAATTTGTTTACCCTCTGATGGCTATGAGTTGAACTTCTGTGAGAATGGGATAGCGGGAGAGTCCTCCCTTACTCTGTAGTCGGAATTTAAGTACTCGTAAAGCAATCTTTTCCGTTATTCAACTATCTATGTCATGATCTTTTCATTTTGCCTTCTGTTCGACAAATTTCTAAGGTTGACCATTGTCGGGGAGTGTATTCCTTTCATTCCGTTTTCCTTATCTCTGATGCCTCTAAATGATGTCTTATCGATCCTTTCCTCTTTCCTTTTTTTTTTCTTTCCCTTCCTTTTCATTTCCTACCTTCTCTCCCCTTTACTATTCTTTCTTCTTCTTCTCTTTCTTTTATCCTCTTCCATAAATGTTTTATCGAGTCTTCTCTATCATATTATCGTCTACCACGGGAAACTGGGTTGGGAATCTAATCATATTCGGGGTCTCTGTTCGGGTGCATTGATTACTTAAGTGTGTGATGAAGTATGGTACTTGACACCATAGGTCATGCCACGAGCTAATTGATGTACTTGAATATCAACTTCGAATGATCTAAGATTTTCGACATGATTTTGAGTCTGTAGAACATGGTGTTTTGGAGAGCCATCCTTTTCGACTTGTGTAAAGGTTCACAGGTTTCTTTTTGTCATAAAACTTTATCTAGAGTTTGACCATCCTTCTTTGGGAAATAGTTGAGTGCTCTTTTCCCTTACCCAAAATGAGTCGTACGTACGTTCCTCGGGAAATGGACTATTGAGTCAGTAAGCCAATGATGCCCTTGGAGATTTTGCTAGGTTATAATAGTAGTCTCATATGTGGTCACATTATTTGATGTAGTATCATGATAAATGCATGTCTTAAATATTCAGATATCTAATGATTTGAACACATTTCCCTATATTTATTCATATTGCCACGCTATTTGGGGTTCGTATTATGCATCAGTACATTTCTTCCATGCTTCTATATCATTGTAATATGATTTAATCAAATTCTTGCATATCATTGTGTTAACTGATTCAATGTATATATATATATATCGTACATTATGTCGAGTGATTAGTATCATGTAGGGCCCTTGATTGTGACTTGTATAATTTCTTGCTATGCCCGCATTATTGTTTGCTCCCTCCTTAAATAGGTTTTTGATAGTGTGGTCATTCCTTCTTTATATCTTCATGATATGATTTACTTATCTTGATTAGGTTAATGTTCCACTCGATAATCGATATGCTAGCATGCTTTCATGAACAACTGGTCTGACACCTTGCATGATCACACACCACGATATGTTCTGGTTTCGTGTAGGCATGACACATGAATGTTATATTAAACTTATTCAGATCACCCATGATTGTGATTATGCCTTGCAATGAGTTACCAGTGTCATGTAGGACATATGCCTCCAAAATACAACTCAGCATGTGATTGCATGTCGTACTTGTTCTATTAGGAGAATGTCGTTGTCATAAGAGGTGATTGCTTTCCATACCACTCTTACATGGTTTCTTGTCACGAAAAATATGTTATTGTCATGCGTTGAGATAGGTACATGCTAATATTAATTGAATCAACTCGTATACCTTATGTTGATGTGTGTCTCGCTTGCTGCGATTATAACCTTGAAAGATTCCCATAGGGCATCCTTGTTATTCTCGGGTTGGGACCTTGTCTTTAGTCTCGTTGGTCTTGGTTCGTACTTGACTTCATAGGGAATCCGGGTTGTCCGCCTTTATCTCTCCTCTATCTCTGTTAACTTAGAATCCTTGCGTTACCTCGGTCGAACGCCAGCATGGAAAGGAGGACGGTCAACTGGATAGCAATAGAGAGGCGCAACGGAAGCGTAGTGGGTCGTAACCCACAGGTCCTAGAACAGACATCATCGACGACATTAGGGGACGAGCACAACACTCTTCATAGACTGTAGTCGTTGGTTGTGATCCATGAAGATGATTTCAGAAGGGGGCGACCTCCAAACGAGTTACTTGATTCTTTCTGTGTTAATTAGGAATGACGGTATGCGATAAGTCTATAGTTGATATGATAACGAGTTTTGACATGTTGACATTCTGAGTTGGTGAGTATTGCCTGGTTGTTTATTGCCTATAAGGGTGTACGGACTAGTATGACCTAGGGCTTATGTGTGATGTTCCCCTTTTATTTATCGTGTGGTTTGAGGCTCTTTCGTTGAATAGATGGAGAGAGATAAGAGGGATATAAGTCATAATATTTGTTCGATGATAGTGTGAGATAGAGTCCTAGGAAGGAGTCATTGGTTTAGGCAAGACCGAGAGAGTTTCTAGGACAGGTAGGAGACGGTGGTTAGGGATTTTCAAATGAGCCTTCTAGGTAGGACTTAGATGGGGCATAAGATGAGAATGGCAAGATTTGAGGAATTGAGGTTGTAGTATAAGTGAGAAATGGATGAAGGATAGGGTGAATCCGATTGGGTATGAATAAGGAAGATATGAGTGGACCAGACGTGAATGATTAAGGATTCTTGTAGAGAGAATGTGGTTATGGATAGGTTAGTTGTGCTATGAGTGAAAACGATGTTGTTGAGAAACGAGTTATGGACACCATTAAGGTTTGAGTGACTATGACTGCTTGAAAATTGTGAATTCTGGGATTCGAGTTGTTTATGTGATACTAGGATAGGAAGTAAGATTTGTACTTGGGTATTCGTCGTATGTTATTAAGGACACTTGCTAAAGTGGTATTTGGAAAATTACTAAGGTGTGATTGAAAGATTTTTAGCATAGGGAAGAAATCGTAATTGATATGTGTGGAATCGATTTGGAATGTTGAGGTGTTAAGAAATGAAAGGTAAGTCCCTCAGAAAATGCCTAAGGCTAAGTAAAGGATATCGTAGGATCGCTTATGAGTTTGCTTGATGGAGTTTAGAGACAAGAAGATTCTGAATGACGAATATGGTAACTAGTCCATGTAAAGGACATGATGATACTAATGGTCACGAGATTATGGAATTTCGAGTAAATTGTGATGCCTTGGGTAAATTCGGATAAGGAGGACCTAGAACTTATTAGGATGATGGTTGGTAATTAAGGTCATTAAGAAGTCATGTATCATCGTTTGAGGATTATGGTCGAAGACGAATTAATTAGAATATGCGACAATAAGGAATTAGAGTAAGACGACTAGGGGAATCGTAATTGTTTGGGAAAATAATGGAACTTTAAATGATGAATTGATGTTGTAACTAAGTGGCGATGCTATGATATTTTAGGATGACAGGAGATACGATTTGGGTTAGATTTGATCTGATGAGTTAGTTGGGTAAGACATGAATGTTGACCACTAGAGTATATGTATGGTTGAGGAGACTGGATAGGTCGCGTTACAGGTTATCGCTAGTTGGCTCTCTAGCTTAGAATCCGAAGAGTGCAGACGATTAGGTGTTGCTGGCGGAGTGAGACGCTTGTGTTGTTGGGATCCGTGAATAACTTAAGAGATGAACTTTGTCGATGAATATGTGAGGATGGCAATAGGGGTTGGTTCTTTAGAGGTGGATTAGAAATTAGTGTGCTTTTCGTATGGGAAGTAGGATAGGAGTAGTGGAGCGATTCACGGACTTGTAGAGATAATGATCAGACAGATTCTTGAGGGCATAGGAGGAATAAATTAATTTGGTAGGGAACATCTAGATTGATCTTGATAGAGGTCTTGACGGGGACTTGGGATATTAGACTTGGTCTGAGATTACTTAGAGGATAATGGATGTAGGCATATGAGGATTAATTGGTTAGCGGGAAAGTTTGGGATCGTGAGCTTGAGGCCGTGTGTAAGTTGATTTTTTTGAAGAAACTCGTTGACTAGAGCATCGAGTTACATAGTGGATGAATTTGAATTTAGGTTTTAACTCATGGACTTTTTTTTTTAGAAAAAGCTGAAGAGGACATCCATGGGTTTTGGATATATGATAAGCGTGATTTGGATGCATTAGGGGATTCAGAGTCTGATCTGAGTTGATGATCATAGCTTAGACCTGATTTTGATCTCGGGAGCTCAATGGTGAGGTGTAAGCTAATGGTTGTGTTCTGTTCCGATCGGTAACTATATATAGATTCCCTCGGTATTATGGCCTATCGATATGTGTTGATATGTAATGCGTTGACCTTCTGATGTGTTGCTATGTGATATTCTGGTATGTCGATGCTTGGAATGACGATGTTTTGAGCTTTGATGTGATGCTAAATCTTGATGTTGATGAGCCTTGATGGTTGACTTGATTACATTGCGATATGAGATGTATGTTACCTTTGTTTGATTAAGTGATTATATCTATCCTTGATTGTACCTTTCGGGTTGTTAATTGTGGGGTTATGATATGTTGATATCTTGATGTGTGATATCTTAAATTGGAAATGATGAAACCAACCTTGAAAATGAACATAGGAAGTGGACTATAGGATTAGCCCTTAGAGGTGGATGTTGCCACCTCTTGAAATTCTTGAAACCTGATGGACTTAAATAAGAGAAATGACTTGGATTTTGAAAGATCGAGCACGATCGAGAATTTGCTTGACCAACTTGAATTGAGAACCCTTTTGAAACTTTTTTTTTCGACCCGAGTTTACATTATAATGTCCCACGAAGTGGATACAAGCATTTATAGGGGCACTTATAGGTTGTTTGCTAAGACCTAGTGAAGACGTTATGATTCTTTTGAGTTATAATGTAACCAAGAAGTCGGGGTAAGGTTGTGATAGGGGCCCATATCACATTCTTGCTACGACCAATTGGGAATATTATGATCATGACGAAGATACTGCGAGGATCTCATAGGGGCACTTATGAGGTACTTACAGGATCAATGACGTGATCCTCGGACTCACCAATTTCGAACTTCATCCCCTTGTTTTAAAAAGGATTTTAGTCTCGAGGACGAGACTTGTTTTTAGAGGTGGATGATGTAAAGATCGAGATTTTTAAATAATATTGTTATAATTATAAATTTCATTTCGATTAAAATTTATTCGATTTCTGAGACTCCGAAAATTTTCAAAAAATTCTGTTCTCGAGCAAATGACTTATTTAAATTCTTTCTAACAATTCCGGCATAAACTTATTACCCGTTTTGAAAATAAAATAATTCCGCTTTATTTTACCAAGACTAGAAAATATTTTCGGGTGTCGTTATTTAATTCAGATCCGAATGTCTATTTTAAATTTATTTTAATCGTGTCGGATTAACGTCGAAAAGCGGGTTTCAGTATTTATTAACGGGTAAAATAGTTGACTTTCACCACCCTACCCTACTAGCCACCCCAAGATGTTAGACCCCCCTTTACCCAAACCATCAGCTACCCCTCCATCTCTCTTTACTTTATCACCTAACCTTCTGCATTCCTCATTTCCCCACTTCATACACCATACCACCACCTTTCCTTCAATTAGCAGCAGGAGCCCACCACGCCCCTATTTCCTCCATTGTCGGCAGTGACAAGCAACAACACCCCCCTTTCCATTCCACCTTCTTCCGGATTCAATGGCACCACCATCTCTACTCCCTCCTCCTACCGCCACCCCCATTTCAAAGTTCACAACATAGCTCCCTCTGTTTTCGAAGCTGCCTAGCACCCACAGCAACCGGTATCTCCATCCTCTTCCTTTGAGGTCGACGAAGACGAGCCTAGGAGCAGCGCAGAGCCTTCCCACGTCCTCCGACGAGCTTGAACGAACCCCGGTGATCCCGACGAAGCCTCGAAGACCCCGGTGAGCATCCGAACGTCCCTTCCCTTCCTCATTCGAATTTCGGTTTCTTTTCCTGCTTAAACTAGTCGGAGAGTGAGAGGGGGAATCGGGTCGGAGAGAGTGGGCGAGCTCAAGCTCGAGAGTGAGCGCGAGGACGACGTAGATGAGTGAGTGTGAGGATGAGGGTGCGAGAGCAAGCAAGAGCGGGTGCGCGCGAGGGAGCGAGTACGGGGGGGGGGGGGGCTGTGAGAGTGAGGGTGAGCTGGGGCGAGGCGGAGACGGAAAAGGCCGAGATCGGAGCATGGTCTGGCGGCGAACGACGGAGTGAGTCGGGAGGAAGGAAAGAGATGACAAGGTGGCTCTGACTTTTCTTTTCTTTTATTTATTTTCGTTCTTTTCTCTTTTTGTTTTCTTTTCTTCTTTTCATTCAATTGCCAGTAATTGAGAAGGTGGGCCAGATCTAGATTAGAGGTTTGGGTTGGGTTTTAAAGGGGAGAGGAAACGGGCTGAGTATAGATTTGGGCTGAAATGGTTAATCCGGTTTCTTTAAAATTTGGGGATTCGGGTTTATTTAATGCATTTGGTCCGGTTTTGAGGCTTGGTTTTCTTTATTTATTTATTTATTTATTTATTTATTTATTTACTTACATAATTATTTATTCAGAATTGTTGAAGAATTTAGTTATTTAAATAAATGATTTGTATGTGTCAAATTATTGAAGTGCTCGTATGATGAATTGATGGTATTTAAAGGAGGGGGGTTAATATGTATTATGTGAAATATTTCTAAAATGCCGGATCTATTTGATAAAATGGGATTTCAAGTTTGGTTTAAAAATTAATGTTTTATAATTGGATTTGGCCAAGTATGATTTTAAGGGATTGTTTGAATATTGACTTGACGTAATTTGAGATTTAATGTCTTTTAGAAACCTTTGAACCGATTTACCTGGGATTGAATGATGGGCTTTAATTGAGAACTTATATGAGTTGAAATATATGTGAATGTGAATTGAAGCATGATTGGACACGATATGATCTTGAATTGAATTATGGAAATTGATGAGGAAAAATGTGATGATATAAGATGATTGAGATAAGTGGAAGTGATGATGATGATGATGATGATGATGATGATGATGATGTATGACTAATTATTGATAGATAGATTCTGTGCAGTGGTAAATGAGTCCTCTATGTTTTAGACTTATATTCTGTATCTATTAAAATTGTTAGGTGTTCCGTGACGTGATTGGCTTGCTTACTGCTGGTTTATTGCTTTTGCTGATCTGCTACTCCAGGTAAGTCCTCCGGGGCTTACTCAAGTTAGAACCTCATGCCTGATGTGTCATATAGTATGTAGGTGTTGCATCCTGCATATTCATGTAGTATCATGCTTAGGTTGCACAAATTAATCGAGCATCCGTATTCTCTTTGCGTATGGTAGAACGACCGTTAAATTGTGAGTCCTAGAGTCATTTGCTAGGGTCATAGGACGGTCCAGTCCCATCGGGCTTAGTCCTCATTGAGTCAGACTGTTAAATTGACGAGCATGACTATTGATACAATTGATGATGTTATGATATTGAACGCGACCGGTTCCCGCACTAACGTGCATGGGTGCGCGAGTATAAAACGCGGTCGGTTCCTGCACTAACGAGCATGGGTGCGGGAGTAGGAGAGGGACATGCCACTTGGCATTCTGTGCGGGATCCCATTTAATTGCTTTCTGCATATATATAAACTGTTAGCATGCTTGTGTGTTTAATATTTCAGCACTGCATTAGAGCATCCTTTATCTAGGTATAGGCATATTATATGTCATCAGCGAGGTCTTCAGGGCCCGCATGAGTGGCTCGACCTTGACTTCGTGGTTAGTTTCAGGTACCCATACCCTTTCTTGATCGTGTGCTGTTGTGGCGGGGGACATTATATGGCGCAGTGAGAAGGAGAGAAAGACCGACTTGAACTCCACACTTTTGCTGCTTATTTCCTCGTGTTTGGTTTTGACCCGGCCATTCCATGGCAATTTGTATTATGATATCTCCTTATTTATGCTTTCGAACTTAAAACGTTTTGAGCGACTTAGGCAAGTAGGATAGGTTCGGGGGACATAATGGCCCTATCGCGAATTTAGGGTGCGAAATCCCTCCTTTCAGCATTCAAAACTTTATTTTACAACCCAGCCCGTACTCGAATTGCAAGATCCGAACGAAGGTATTCAATCCTTCGAAACGTAACTCGAATATTTATATTTGGGCCGTTACATGGTCATTCACGGAGATCCCGACTTCGACGAGATCGAGTGACTCCAAAACGAGGCTTCACTCCGAGCAAGCGGCCCTCATTGATGGAAGGACCTGCTGATTCCGCGCGGATCTACTGCTGAGGCTCCTTCTCCTCCATGGTTTCCGCCGGATCTGCTGCTGAGGCTCCTTCTCCTCCATGGTTTTCGTCGGATCTGCTGCTGAGCCTCCTCCTCCATGGTTACGGCGGCAGATGCTGATGAAGAACCGGTGCGGATCTTGTGGGGCTCCGACGAAGCCGACTCCGTTTGCTGTCGCCTTCACCATCTTCGGCTTCATCATCTTCGGCGTTCTCCATCTTCGGCTTCATCTTCATCATTTTTAATTGCTTTGCTTGTCTTTCAAATGGAAATATAAATACAGACAATCCAATTCTCTTCTTTGAAAGTTGTTACAAATTTGTTACAAATTCGGTGGATAGATTTTTTCTTACAAATTTAGTGGATATAGAGGGGAAACTACCGATATAAATTACACATTGGCTAATGAAAGTTGGTCTCTTAATATTCTAAAATTTATGGCTTATGTCAGTTCTCTTCTTTGAATATCATTAGCATTTTTCCTTTTTTTTTATGATGGAGATGGTGAAATCCATGGATCGATGAATCCAAGCAAAGTGGTGTCACATATATAAAATATAATTTCAGTAATTTTTATATTTAATTTTAGCAATTTTTTTATTTTTTCTACATCATTGCATTATATTAAAAATACAATTGCAGCAATTTTTATAATTAATTAACAATTATATATCGAAAAAAATAGAATTTTTGGTTAGTTTGCTATTGTGATTGAGGTTGCTTTGGTGAGAATTTGTGGTTAATTCTTATAAAATTGTACGAGGGACTATATCTTACTCACAAGCATATATTTCAGCATTTCAGCATTTTTTGAATTTTTTTTAGCATTTCAGCTTTTTTTGAAAATCTTACACACAAGCAACTCCGGTTTCAGCAACTTCGGCGTCGAAGTGGTGATGTGAAAAAAAAAAAGAAAAAAAGAAAAAAAAAAGCAAATCCGGTTTCAGCAACCCTGGTTTCAGCAACTCCGATTTCAGCAACTTAGGTTTCAGCAACGCGCGAAAAAAAAAAACTAATTTCAATAATTTCAGCAACTTTGGTTTCAGCAACTTCGGTTTAAGCAACGCGCGGAAAAAAAAACACTGAAATATAAAAGAAAGCAACTCTGGTTTCAGCAACACGGTTTCAGCAACTCCGATGTCGAAGCGATGACGCGAAAAAATAAAAAACTAATTTCAGCAATTGCAACAACAATTTAAGCAACTCCGGTTTCAGCAACCTTGGTTTCAGCAACTCCGATTTCAGCAACTTAGGTTTCAGCAACGCGCGGAAAAAAAACTATTTTCAACAGTTTCAGCAACTTTGGTTTTAGCAACTTCGGTTTCAGCAACTTAGGTTTCAGCAACGCGCGAAAAAAAAAACTATTTTCAACAGTTTCAGCAACTTCGGTTTCAGCAACGCGCGAAAAAAAAAACGCTGAAATAGGAGTTGCTGAAATCAAATGTGCTAAAACAGGAGGGAGGGCACAGGGGGCACGCGTGGGGGGGGGGGGGGCAAAGGGGCAAAGGGGGCAAGGGAAGGAAGGTGGACATTTTGCCAATTTGGAAGGGAAGGGTGGACAATTTCCTAATAAAGGCCCTAATTATGGCCTATAGCACAATTCCCCCTATAAAAATTAATTGTAACAGCTCATATTGATAAGTTTAATAATTTAAACGATAGAATTTATAACCACTTAAGATATAAAAATTAATTACAATAATTAGTTAAGGTAGAAATATAGGATGACACAAGAGTCATTGTTCAACGTGGCTTAAATATATTGGATAGACGTGTCAAAAAAAAATTGGGCCAGATTGCACTAGAGTACGACATATAAGCGAATTCGACCAGAGCTCGCCACATAGGATTTTCACGTCTCTCTTTTAGTATTACTAGTTTGATTGCCCGCGATCTTCGCGTTGTTTTTATATGACTTTGATTATTCATGCACAAATTATATAAGATCATAAAAATTATATAAAATATTTTCTTTAACTTTTTAATTTCCTACTTATTATCAATTTATTATTGGTGATAATTGTTTTGAACGACTAACTTTAATCGCTAAAATATTATAAAATACATACTTTTTCTTGCTCCACTTCACACACACACACACATATATATACACTTTAGTATCACACGCATTTATAAAATTAAATTATTTCTACAGAAAAATAAAGATATAATTATATAGAATATATATATATTATATGAATACTTAAAAAAAATTAATCTATAGACCGGTTTAAGGGCATTTAATTTCAAATTTGTATGATGTAATTTCACTATTCTTTTCATAAAATAAAATTATTTTATTGCTAAACAAAACAATATGTATAATGGATCTAATATTTGTATGTGATCATTTGAATTCACAATAGATTATACTCTGTAGTTTACTAAAATTGCTATTGGTGAGAAAAAAAAATTTGGAGAGCTAGATTTGAGCAACAATAAATTAGATCAAATTGATCTATCTCTACAACGGAGTATAAATTTGCAAAGGCCGGTACATATATCTTCATTTAAACAATCTTCATAAAAATTTACATTAAATTATATAAGATAGATTAAAATATAATTAAAAATATCAGTAGTTTAGTGTTGAATAAGTTAATATAGATTTTTAAGAAAGGTGATTGGATTAGTACGCAGTTAGTTGTTTGTTAAAGATGACCTTTTTTCATATAAAATAATCTAATCTAGATTTTTCTAGATAAATTAATATTTATAAAATAACTTAATTAGGTAAAATGATAAGATTTGTAATCATTTAAGATATGAGGTTTAATATTTATACTAAAAATTAATTTAATTATTAAATTAAAATGGACACATAAGATGACACGCGTGTAAATATATGAGGTATCGTCTAACATGGCTCAAATATATTAGATACTCATTAATTGACGTGGCAAAAAAACTCAGGCCAGATTGCACCAGAAAACGACACATAAGCGAATCGCACTAGAGCCCGCCACATAAGATTTCCACGTCTCTATTCTAGTATTATATATTGATATTGATGATATATATAGGAGTACAAGATAGTTAACCCTAATTACAATTGGGTAATTAGGCCTATACATATATTCTATCTAACATACCCCTCAGTGGAAACATGAGGGCAGCGAATAGAGAGACTGGATCTAAAATCAAGAAATAAATGGCGAGGCAATCCCTTGGTGAATATGTCTGGATACTGGTACGGGGAGGGGACATGTAGGACACGCACATGTCCCATAGCTACCTTCTGACGAGCAAAGTGAATGTCAATCTCCACGTGTTTGGTTCTCTGATGGTGAACCGGGTTGTGAGCAAGCTATGTAGCACTAACATTGTCTGCATACACAATAGACACCTGACTCAGAGGACAATGAATGTCAAGTAATAGGTTGCGAAGCCAGGCGCACTTAGTGACAACATTGGCAACACCGCGATATTCCGCTTCAGCACTAGAGCGGGAAACCACATGTTAGCGCTAAGAAGACCAAGATACAAGAGAATCGTTGAGGAACACGCAATATCCGGAAGTAGACCGTCTGGTGTCTAGACACCCAGCCCAATTGGCATCTGTATAAGCAACCACGGATAATGGAGAAGTAGATGGGGTGATGGTGGTACCAAGAGAAGTGGTACCCTGAATGTACTTGATGATGCGCTTAAGAGATGCAAAGTGGGTCTTGCATAAACAGACAGACCTGCTGAACGGCATAGCTAATATCCGGGCGGGTAAACGTCAAATATTGCAAAGCACCTACGAGGCTGCGATACAATGTGGGATCGGAGATAGGTGGACCTTCTACCTGAGACAGTTTGGCGGTGGTCTCAACAGGAGTTGCAGCAGGCTTGTAGTTAGTCATATTTGCCTTGGCAACAATCTCCTTTGCATATTTCTCCTAAGAGAGAAACAAGTCTGACGCAGAACAAGATACAGAGACTCCCAAAAAGAAACTAAGTGATCCGAGATCAGTTATAGCAAACTCCTTACTGAGCTGTGTAATAATAGAAGATCGAAAAAACTCTAAAGATGCAGTAAGGATGATATCATCAACATATAGAAGGAGATATGCAGTCTGATTACTTCGACAAAACACAAATAGAGAGGAGTCACTCTTGCTACTAATAAAGCCAAGCATATGTAGATAAGTAGCAAAGCGAAGGTACCATGCCCGAGGTGCCTGTTTGAGGCCATAGAGAGACTTCTTCACGAGACAAATGTGGCCTGGTTTGGTCCTGGCAGCAAACCCAGGCGACTGGAACATATACACGGTTTCATTCAAATGACCATGTAGAAACGCGTTCTTCACATCCAACTGATGAATATGCCAATCCTTGGAGGCAGCGAGATGCAAGACGGTACAGATGGTAGCCGGTTTGACAACTGGACTAAATGTGCCATCGCAATCGACCCCCACCTGCTGAGAGTTCCCATTGGTAACTAATCGCGCCTTATAGCGCTCAAGAGATCCGTCAGAGCAAAACTTGTGCCGAAAGAGCCACATGCACCGTACAATGTTGGCGCTAGGAGACCGAGGAACCAAGACCCAAGTGTTGTTGCTAATAAGAGCCTTGTACTCATCGAGCATGTCAGCATTCCAATTCGTGTCTAAGGCGGCTATTTTGTGGGAGGCAGGGATGAGAGATATATGAGAAACGGAGAGGTTAAAAATCTATTTGGGGCGAAAAATGCCACTCATGCTCCGAGTTCGGATCTGGTTACAAGGGGCTGGAGGGGAGCTGTAGGTTACGGTAAGGGAGGGTTGGGTGCCCGTGCAGGAGATGTAATAACATTCGGAGAGGAAGAGGGATATAGTTGGTGAAGGAGGTGGGGTGTAGGGTAGTCATCAGAAGGGGGCGGGGTTTTTAGGGATGTAGGGGGACAAGAAAATGGGAAGGTGGTCTCATCGAATGTGACATGGCGAGAGAAGATGACATGTTTGGTAATGGGATCAAAAAACCTATACCCTTTATGATTGGAGGGGTAGCCGAGGAAAACACAAGGTGTGGATCGAGGAGCAAGTTTATGAGGAGCAACAGACGCTAGGTTGGGGTAACACCGACAGCCAAACACATGGAGATGGTCGTATTTAGGAATGACTCAGAATAAGATCTCAACAGGGCACCAATTCTGGATGGTTGTGGAAGGAGTGATGTTGATAAGATAGCATGCTGATTCAATAGCATATGGCCAATACTGTAGGGGGACATGCCCATGGATAAGGAGAGTCCCCATGTAAGTGGTAAGGGTGCGAATGCTCCGTTCGTTTTTCCCATTCTGGGAGGAAGTGTGGGGACAAGAGAAGCGGAACTGAATGTCATGAGTAGAGAAGAAGGATTTAAGGGCATTGTTGTTAAACTCATCGCCCATGTCACATTGAAAGGATTTAATGGGGAGGTTGAATTGGGTGCAGACAAGGCTATGAAAGGCCATAAGGTGAGTAACAACTTCAGATTTGTAATTTAGAGGAAACACCCAAAAAAAAAGAGAGAATGCATCAACCAGCACAAGCGCATAACGAAAACCATGATGACTGATAATGGGAGAAGTACATAGATCACCATGATTGATGTCAAATGGAGCGTGCACCTGAGTATAAGACATGGCAAAAGGCAATCTAGTGTGTTTGCCAAGCTGGCACACCGGGAAACTAGTGGAGGGAGGGGCTTTATTGTAGGGAATAAGCCTGGACCTAAGAGAACCAAAAGCCGGAGAGCCTGGATGACCAAGACGGGCGTGCCAGAGAGATGCGGAACGGGCAACTACTGATAAATTGGTTGCTGCAGGAGAGGTGACATGATGCATGTTTTTGGTGACAGAATATATATTTGAGGTGACAGGATAAAGGTGTCCAGCGCTATTACGTCTCATGAGCGGGGCCCCAATTGTGAAATCTTTGACGGCAAACCCAAAGTGATCAAACTCAATGGAGATATTATTGTCTGTGGTGAGGCGGCGAATGGACACAAGGTTCTTTATTAAGCCGGGGGAGACGAGGATGTTGTTAAGGCTTAGGTCGGTGGTAGGGGTCGGTAATGTGGTTTTCCCAAGACCCAAGGTAGGAATGCGTTCATCATTGCCGACAATAATGGATGTAGAAAGGCTCTTAGAAGCAGGGACAAAAATTATACGTGGGTTGTGCGACATGTGCGCAGTGGCTCCGCTATCCATGTACCAATTCGAACGGCAGGTGACACGCCAATAGGTGTTAGGCTGGCTGGTTGCCTGTGTCTAGATGATGGCGATGATCCCGCTGCGAAGGCCTGATCTAGATGGTGCAGAGAGGGCCCGAGGAGTCCCAGTTGGCTCGGGTATGGCCTCGTTGGAGAGGCGTAAGGGGGAGGCGAAAGCGCATAGGCTGGGTAGCCCTGCGGATGGGCTCCAATAGGGGAATACCCTCTCTGTAAATGACATGGAGGGGTGATAACCAAGACGGGAGACTGTTGTTGATTGAAGAAAGTCATAACCATCGTAGATCTGCTGGTGCGAGGTAGATTACCTTAACAAAGAGGGTGATAGGACACGGTGGCAAGGGTGACAGGACGCAGTGCCGATGGTGACAGGACGCAGTACCGATGGTGACAGGACACAGTGTCAGATCCGCCGAATTAGGGTTTGGCGGAAAAGAGAGAGCAATTGAGAGAGGGGAAAATAGAAGGAGGAGAATCTGGTAGGTGTAAGCTGTTAGGGGATGGAGAAGCCAGCGGAGGGAGGAGGGAGGGTCGGCGATAGGGAGAGGAGTGGTCGGCGACAGAGAGGGAGGCCAATGAGTGGTGGTCGGCGACATAGAGGGTGGAGGAGAATCTGGGTAGTTGGCAATCTGTTAGGGGACGGAGAAGCCAACGGAGGGAGGATGGAGGGTCGGCGACAGGGAGAGGAGTGGTGGGCGACAGAGAGGGAGGCCAACGAGTGGTGGTCGGCGACGGAGAGGGTGGAGGAGAAGGATGAGAGGATCGATGGTAGGCTAGGGAAATTTTTTGAAAAACCCTAGAGAAAGCCTGATACCATGTCAGAGTGAATAATCCCCGTTGGGGTTGCCTTCACTATTATTGAAATATATATAGGAGTACAAGATAGTTAACCCTAATTACAATTGGGTAATTGGGCCTATACATATATTCTATCTAACAGAATATTTACGGAATTCCGAAGATTTTATTTTGATTTATGACATACACCTAAAAGAATTAAAGAGAATAGACCCTTTCAAGAAAAAGCAAATAACTCCCCCCTTTGCATTCAAAATACCGAAAAATTCAGCCCTTTGTAAAAGTAACTCTCCCGTCTAAATTTTTCAAAACTAACAATTGAGCTAAAAAAATTGCATAAATATCCAGTGCCCGTAACTGCCATTGGAAGGTAATTATAATGATGGAAGACTTTAAATAAGGGGGAAGAGAGAGAACATTAAATGCAAAGCTAGGAGGATGGAGAGAGGAAAGAGAGAGGAGCATCAAATGCAAAAGAGAGGGGGGGGGGGAGAGTGGAGCAGTTTTTTGCGAAAGAGAAATGAGAGAAACTTTTCACAGAGGAGAGAGGGGAAGTGGAAGTTGTGCAACTAGTGATCATTGCATGCTAGCCAATATGAAATACATGCTAGTAACTTAATATTGTGTGCCGACCGAATGCTAAACTGTGTCACCGTCATACAGTGTATAATAACGAATATGGGTAAGTCTCCTCACGGTTTTAGTTTTACGCTCCTAACTACTCTCCATCCTCTTCATATCCCCAACCAAAAGTAATAAAATCATCTTCTTCTCTTTCTTTCGCATGGGATAAAGGGTTGATATTTGTCACTCTTGTATTCGACGAACGGTGAATTCAAAAATGAGATTACCCACTATCGTGCTAAGAATAGCTAGAGTTTTCAGAAGAAGATGACATTCCCTTGATGAGAAATAAAAGGAATATCGAAAATTCGGGAGGATGCCTCCCGCTTCAAGTTGGAGTTGATGTGCCTTCCCGAAACAAAGAAGGAATGATGCAATCCATTTCTAGTGGATGATAATTCTAACTAGAATGCTTTTTCAATGCACCTAAGTCCGACTTTTTTCCCTTAATTATGTAATCAAACGTAGTATGCATCCCTCATAGACATAATTGGATTTCGTCGTTCACTATCAAGCTCACTTTTGTTGTATTTAGAACTACACTTTTGTAACGGCCCGGAAAATAAGGATCTTCTTTCCCCGATTTGCCCTCCCTTGGGCCTAGGAAAGAAAACCTAATTATCCGAGTTACGTTTAAGAAGGCAAGGTTACCTTCCAACTAGATCTTACAATCCGAGTACGAGTCACAAGTTTTCGCAATAAAAAGCAGTAAGGTTTAAATCAAAATACAATCCAAAAGAGCGCCACGACTGAGCCGGGTCAAAACGAAGTAAAATATTTTAAAAGAAAGAAAGTTTAGTGGTCTCTCAAGCTCTCGATCTAACGCCAAAAGTCTGAACCCGCCAAGCATCCATATGAGCAAAGATAGCGGCTAACGGTTACCTGAATCTAAAAAAAAAGAAGGGGATCTGGGTCAATCATCGGGTCACTCCTACGCGTGTATAAACACTCTGAGAGGCATATAATAAGCATCCTATTCCTAAGATGAAATGCGTAATGCAAAACGGAATTTAAACAGTTAAGTATGCGGATAAGTAAATGCAGAAATAAATAAAGAAGCGCGCCAATTACAAGAAATGCCAAATAGCATGTCCCTCTAGGCTCCTAAGAAATCCTATAGCAACTCACCATCAAAGGAGCTACCTCACCCTATGGTGCAGGCCAACCCCACGCAATGAGCCTACTAACTATGAAAGGAAGGCAAGCAATGACACTTATATAAGGCCTAAGGCTCTAAGAGTCCTAATGCACTTATTAGAAAGCCTACCGCATCATCGAGTGCAAGCAACTTTCTATGCCAAAAGCCTACCGCATCATCGAGTGCAAGCAACTCCCTATATAAGCGCCACTAGGATGACAAGAATAAAGAAAAAGGTCTCAACCAATAAACACCTATAACGGCCGTGTTCTAGCAAAGACAGATAGCAAGTCATATGGTTTCCGTTTTAGATCCTAAGCTTGATTCTAAGTCGTATGGTGCATGAACACTAGCCTACTATATAACACCCAGTGCATAAAGCGCCCATCATGAGTAAGTTCAAGGAACTTACCTGGAGAAGCGCAGAATCCAAGCAATACAGTAATCAAGCAAATCCAGACAGATCAGAGATCACCTAGAAGATAAGTAACATAATAATTAAGTCTAAGTCTAACTTACACAAAGCATATCAAATAGCACACATAAGATTCACATAAAACATATATAAGTTAATCATCTCATCATCATCATTAACATTAATGTCTCAATTCAATTTCCCATCTCGTTTCTACAACTTGAGCAAATTCTCATCATCACATCTTATTTATATCAACATCATCATCATCATCATCTCCATCTTAACTTAACTCAACATCTTATATCATCACAATTCCATTCCCATTTCCATAAATCATCTCAAGATCTCAACATATAAACTCATAAACAACTCAATAAACAAACAATTCTTTTAAAATCATACTTAGCCAACTCCCGATATTAAATATTTGAATCCTTAAATAAATTTCCCAAAATTATATTATTATGAAAATAATCCCGGTATATTTTAGTCCAAAACATTATCCTAATAGATTTTCGACACTTAGAGAAATATTTCCGAACAATCTAAATAATTCAAAACTAGCTTTTTAAAGGCAAATGGTTATCAAATAGACTATTCACATAAGTAAATTTCTTACAAATCAGATTAAATAAAACATCTAGATAAATCATAAGACATACTTAAATAATTTAATAATTAATAATTAATAACGAGTTAATAAGTTAGGAAACTATATATTTAAATAACACTATCAACCGCAAAACTATATATATATATATAACAATTAAATAAACACTCAAATAAATCATATTTTAAATAAATTATAAATAAAATAATTAAGTAATAAATAAAATAAAAATGAAATAATAATAATATTAATAATAACAATTTATATATAACAATTATATAATATATATGTATATATAATAAGTTAATTAAGCCCTTAAAATAATTATCCCAACCGGATCCCGAACCAAACCAATGTTTTAACCCAAACGAACCAAACCCAACCCGGTTCAATACCCAATATATATACATATGCCGTCTTCGGTTTTTAGAACAAGGAGGGGGGTCCTACTCATCACCATCTTCCTCATTTCAAAATGAGGCCTCCCCGCCATGGCCTCGGCTTGCACGAGAGCCCGCTCCCGCCGGCGACGGAAGCTCCTCCATCCGGCCTCCCTCGACCTTCCTCTGGCGTATCCAGCCTTGCCTGCGCCCTCAGCTCCTCCGTCTCGCACTCACGCAACACTCGCTCCTCGCTCGCACGCTCCTCGCACTCACGCTCGACTCGCGCTCACACTCGCTCGCTCTCGAGCTCACCGGAGCTCTCGAGCTCGCTGGACTCCCCGCACTCAGCTCTCGCTCACCCCCCGACTAAACTAAGCAAACAGGGACACACAAAATCGAATGAGGAAGGAAAGGAAAGCTCGGGAGCTCACCGAGGTATTCGCGACATCCGAGCTTTCAAGCGGAGTTCTGGGCGTCGTCGAAGGCTCGGGATGGCTTCTCGGACCTGCGTCGGGTACGGGTGAGTGTGATGGTAAGGCTCGAGAGTGGTTTGGATCAGAAACGAAGGAGAACGACTTACCGGAACCTTATTCGCGCTCGAACAGGGGAGGAGGGGAAGTAATGGCCTTGGTGACACTGGAGAGCTTCTCGGCTACTGCAGGGCGCTCGGGGACGTGCTCGGGGCTGTTGGTGGCTGCTGGTTGTGCTCAAAGAAGTGATGTTGGGGTGGTTGTTGGTGGGAGGAGGAGTTGGAATGGAGGCTGCCGTTGGCTGCAATTGGAGGAGGAAGTGGAACTGTGATGGTGGAGAGGAATGAGGGGAGCAGGAAGATTGAGAGGAATGAATGAAAGAAAAAGAGAGCTGAGGATGGTGAATGACAGATTAAATAAAGAGGTGGTGAGGATAGAAATTGTAAAAGTAGGAGAGGGAGGAGGGTAGGCTCGCAGCAGGCCGAAAGAAAGGTGAGGGGTGGGGGATAGGTCAGCTGTAGGGTAAGGTTGTAGGGTGAATTGGATGTGAAAGGTATTAATTTGGGGGGAAGAAAGTCAACTTTAAGTACCCAAAACTAAATCTCAAAACCCGCTTTTCGATCGTAACCCGACGCATTAAAATTTAAAATAAACATTCGAATCTAAATTAAATAGCAAATTACGAAAATATTTTCAAGTCCCAGAATAATAGAGCGGAATGAATTCGGTTTTAAATCAATTTCAAGCTTATATCATAACTTGCTTCGAAGAAATTAAATTCAAATTATTTGCACGGACGGTGGTTTTCCAAAATTTTTCGAATCCTTAGAAATTAAATCAAAACTAAATTAACATTAAATCAAAAATTAAATCTTAATTTAGAAAATAAAAATATAAAATCCCGAGTCTTTACATCATCCACCTCTAAAAACAAGTCTCGTCCTCGAGACTATAATTACTTCAAAGTAAGAGGAGGAAGTTTTAAAATGCGAGTCCAATGACCATGTCCAAGGATCTTGCGATCATCTCGGTTGCGTCTTCCGGGATTCTCACAACATCCTAGTCAAGGTCGTGATATCTCCAATTGGTCTTGACAAGTATGCAATAACCGCCTCTATCACATCCTTGCTTCGACTTTTTGGAAGTACCACAACTCTAAAAGTTCTACAATAACATCACTAGGTCTTAGCAAGCACCGTACAAGCGCCCCCATAAAATGATTGTATCCACTTCGTGAAGTATCATAGATTGACCCGGAACTTGGAAGTTTCAAAAAGGTTCCGCAATTGGAAAAGATTTGCCTCAAAATCGTTGAAATTCTCGATCGCGTTTGGTCTTTCAAAATCCAAGTTAGGCATTTTCAACATCGTTCAAAATCCTTCAAATCCGACGTTAATCAAGCAATTTCAGAACTCAAGAGGTGGAGCCATCCACCTCTAAGGGCTAATCCCTTATTCTCTTCCTAGGTTCATCTTTCAGAAATCAGTTTCAATTCTATCAATCTCAAGTCATATCATGAATCATAAGCCATATAACTCATCAAAAGCATATCAAGGATAACATCGGACTAGCGTCCTATTAGCAAGTCATCACACATGTCATGCCAAGCATATCAAACATCAACAATAAGGCATAGAACACATCATCATCAACCATGTACGCACACGTAAGCATCAAGATAAACACCTCATGTCATAATACCTGATGTAGAAGGGTCGGAGCATCTTGAAGCTCCCATGTGGTAGACGCGGGGCGGTGGGGGCAAGCCAAGATCTATACCTCCTGACGTCTGTCCTCCCTCACAAGCTAACCTAAATGGCTCAACTGATAAATGCGCAAGCCCTACAGTAGATCCTCTGCCTCCTCGGCCGCTACCTCGGCCGCCTCTAGCTCCTCCATCTCCTCGGCCTCTGCCGGCCGATGCCCCTCTCCCTTGTCCCTGGGGGTATGTCAGCGGGGCTGGTCTAGGCAGCTCCTGGAGTTGAGGTGCTGGTGCATCTATAGACTCTCCATCCTGGGGACAATAAGCTGATCGATGTCCTCTAACTCCACAAGTGTAACACACCATCTGTCTCCTCGGGCATCTCTCTGTGGGGTGTCCATCCTCATAACATCCCTGACATGTAATGCTCTGAACTCGTATCTCCTGGAGGGGTACTGCTGGTGCCCGACGTGTATCTCTCCTGAACGCTCCTCTGAAATGGTCTCCTCTCGCAGCCATATCCCGGATAGACTCTATAGCTCTCGGCCTCTTTTCACCTCGAGGAGGGTGAGAATACTGGTAGGTTGCAGCTGACAGAAGACGTTGTGTATCGTAACGCAAGATAACCTCTAAGAATCTATCAAAAGAGACGTATCCCAAGCTGGAAGCATGTAGAAGCACGGCTGGTGAGAGCCTCATAGATAGCAGTCGAATACGGCTCGCGTCCGTCTGACATAAATGCCCGCAATATACCAGCTCCTTCTTGAACTGGCGAACAACCTCAGCGACTGATAGCGTCTCATCATAACTCCCCCTGTAAAAGGCGACCTCTCTAGCAGTCTGCAGTCCGGGAGGGCTGTACTCGCGAAGCATCAAGGATCTGAACTCATCATACGTCCAATCTGCTCGTTCCGCCTTGTATACGGACCATATGTCGAAAGCATCGTCTCGTAGCTGGCCGGCCGCCAATCTCTGGCGCTCCCCTGGTGGTGCCTCGATCAGCTCAAAAAGTCCATCGATGACTCTAAACCATAGCTCGATGTCTGCCGTCGGATCTCCAGTGAATAGAGGCGGGTTGCTCTGTGAAAACCTCTTCACCCAATCAATGTGCCTCTCTGCTTGAATCCCAACTGCGGTCGCATCTGCCACTGGCTGTGGTGCCTGCCGCTGTCCCCTCTGCCTCTGAATCATCTCTAGTATCGCCTGCTCGAATCCGGCCCTGTCTGTAGGCATCGGTTGCTGAGTAGGGGTCTCTGGCGTCGCCTGTCGGGTCCTCTGAAGCAACTCGCGCACCATCTGCTCGAGTCCGGCCTGATCTGTGGGCATCGGCTGCTGAACCTGGTCCTCTGGTGCAACAACTCTCTGTGGACCCTCTGGAGTCTGACGTCCTGACGCCTCCTGAAGAACTCCTCGAATCATAGCGGTAATCATCTCCTCAAGGCCCACTCTGCTCGTAGGCATCTGCGGTGGCGGTATTGGTATCTCGACCTGCTCTGTCTCGTGTGTCTGAACTCCAGTAGTAGCCTCGTCAGCGACTACCCTACGAGGGGGTCGTCCCCTGCCCCGACGTACTGGGCCCCCACGCCCAACTGCTCCGTGACGCGTGTCAACCATAACTACTGGACAAGAGAAGGGCGAGCCTTAATCACATATCACAGAAGCGATCATCGCGGTTTAATCTGATCCCCTTCAAGGGGGATCGCCCTCGGGCTTAGATCATGCAAGTTCACCAAAGCTACCTAAAAGCTGCCCTTCGAGGGGCAACTGACCGGAGGGGGCAATTACCTCTCGATCTCTATATCCTAACCCCGCTACTCCAACCACCATGGTGCAAACTCCTTGGAGTCTTCTAGGCCCATCTGTAAAGTATAAGCTATGTTTCGCCTACCCATTCCCCAAGTCTACATCCATAAGGGATAAGCTATCGCCTCGTTCTACCCCGGCGATCCTATCTCTCAACTAAAAGATCCTACCGATTTTATTTCTGAAATTCGCTTTGCCCTTTTTGAAATGATTTTGAAACTTCTTTAAAATAAGAAATCAGTGGGCAGTTTTGAAATTATTTTGCAACTCATGTGTACTCGGATTGAGCAACCTAGGCTCTGATACCACTTCTGTAACGGCCCGGAAAATAAGGATCTTCTTTCCCCGATTTGCCCTCCCTTGGGCCTAGGAAAGAAAACCTAATTATCCGAGTTACGTTTAAGAAGGCAAGGTTACCTTCCAACTAGATCTTACAATCCGAGTACGAGTCACAAGTTTTCGCAATAAAAAGCAGTAAGGTTTAAATCAAAATACAATCCAAAAGAGCGCCACGACTGAGCCGGGTCAAAACGAAGCAAAATATTTTAAAAGAAAGAAAGTTTAGTGGTCTCTCAAGCTCTCGATCTAACGCCAAAAGTCTGAACCCGACAAGCATCCATATGAGCAAAGATAGCGGCTAACGGTTACCTGAATCTAAAAAAAAAAGAAGGGGATCTGGGTCAATCATCGGGTCACTCCTGCGCGTGTATAAACACTCTGAGAGGCATATAATAAGCATCCTATTCCTAAGATGAAATGCGTAATGCAAAACGGAATTTAAACAGTTAAGTATGCGGATAAGTAAATGCAGAAATAAATAAAGAAGCGCGCCAATTACAAGAAATGCCAAATAGCATGTCCCTCTAGGCTCCTAAGAAATCCTATAGCAACTCACCATCAAAGGAGCTACCTCACCCTATGGTGCAGGCCAACCCCACGCAATGAGCCTACTAACTATGAAAGGAAGGCAAGCAATGACACTTATATAAGGCCTAAGACTCTAAGAGTCCTAATGCACTTATTAGAAAGCCTACCGCATCATCGAGTGCAAGCAACTTTCTATGCCAAAAGCCTACCGCATCATCGAGTGCAAGCAACTCCCTATATAAGCGCCACTAGGATGACAAGAATAAAGAAAAAGGTCTCAACCAATAAACATCTATAACGGCCGTGTTCTAGCAAAGACAGATAGCAAGTCATATGGTTTCCGTTTTAGATCCTAAGCTTGATTCTAAGTCGTATGGTGCATGAACACTAGCCTACTATATAACACCCAGTGCATAAAGCGCCTATCATGAGTAAGTTCAATGAACTTACCTGGAGAAGCGCAGAATCCAAGCAATACAGTAATCAAGCAAATCCAGACAGATCAGAGATCACCTAGAAGATAAGTAACATAATAATTAAGTCTAAGTCTAACTTACACAAAGCATATCAAATAGCACACATAAGATTCACATAAAACATATATAAGTTAATCATCTCATCATCATCATTAACATTAATGTCTCAATTCAATTTCCCATCTCGTTTCCACAACTTGAGCAAATTCTCATCATCACATCTTATTTATATCAACATCATCATCATCATCATCTCCATCTTAACTTAACTCAACATCTTATATCATCACAATTCCATTCCCATTTCCATAAATCATCTCAAGATCTCAACATATAAACTCATAAACAACTCAATAAACAAACAATTCTTTTAAAATCATACTTAGCCAACTCCCGATATTAAATATTTGAATCCTTAAATAAATTTCCCAAAATTATATTATTATGAAAATAATCCCGGTATATTTTAGTCCAAAACATTATCCTAATAGATTTTCGACACTTAGAGAAATATTTCCGAACAATCTAAATAATTCAAAACTAGCTTTTTAAAGGCAAATGGTTATCAAATAGACTATTCACATAAGTAAATTTCTTACAAATCAGATTAAATAAAACATCTAGATAAATCATAAGACATACTTAAATAATTTAATAATTAATAATTAATAACGAGTTAATAAGTTAGGAAACTATATATTTAAATAACACTATCAACCGCAAAACAATATATATATATATAACAATTAAATAAACACTCAAATAAATCATATTTTAAATAAATTATAAATAAAATAATTAAGTAATAAATAAAATAAAAATGAAATAATAATAATATTAATAATAATATTAATAATAACAATTTATATATAACAATTATATAATATATATGTATATATAATAAGTTAATTAAGCCCTTAAAATAATTATCCCAACCGGATCCCGAACCAAACCAATGTTTTAACCCAAACGAACCAAACCCAACCCGGTTCAATACCCAATATATATACATATGCCGTCTTCGGTTTTTAGAACAAGGAGGGGGGTCCCACTCATCACCATCTTCCTCATTTCAAAATGAGGCCTCCCCGCCATGGCCTCGGCTTGCACGAGAGCCCGCTCCCGCCGGCGACGGAAGCTCCTCCATCCGGCCTCCCTCGACCTTCCTCTGGCGTATCCAGCCTTGCCTGTGCCCTCAGCTCCTCCGTCTCGCACTCACGCAACACTCGCTCCTCGCTCGCACGCTCCTCGCACTCACGCTCGACTCGCGCTCACACTCGCTCGCTCTCGAGCTCACCGGAGCTCTCGAGCTCGCTGGACTCCCCGCACTCAGCTCTCGCTCACCCCCCGACTAAACTAAGCAAACAGGGACACACAAAATCGAATGAGGAAGGAAAGGAAAGCTCGGGAGCTCACCGAGGTATTCGCGACATCCGAGCTTTCAAGCGGAGTTCTGGGCGTCGTCGAAGGCTCGGGATGGCTTCTCGGACCTGCGTCGGGTACGGGTGAGTGTGATGGTAAGGCTCGAGAGTGGTTTGGATCAGAAACGAAGGAGAACGACTTACCGGAACCTTATTCGCGCTCGAACAGGGGAGGAGGGGAAGTAATGGCCTTGGTGACACTGGAGAGCTTCTCGGCTACTGCAGGGCGCTCGGGGACGTGCTCGGGGCTGTTGGTGGCTGCTGGTTGTGCTCAAAGAAGTGATGTTGGGGTGGTTGTTGGTGGGAGGAGGAGTTGGAATGGAGGCTGCCGTTGGCTGCAATTGGAGGAGGAAGTGGAACTGTGATGGTGGAGAGGAATGAGGGGAGCAGGAAGATTGAGAGGAATGAATGAAAGAAAAAGAGAGCTGAGGATGGTGAATGACAGATTAAATAAAGAGGTGGTGAGGATAGAAATTGTAAAAGTAGGAGAGGGAGGAGGGTAGGCTCGCAGCAGGCCGAAAGAAAGGTGAGGGGTGGGGGATAGGTCAGCTGTAGGGTAAGGTTGTAGGGTGAATTGGATGTGAAAGGTATTAATTTGGGGGGAAGAAAGTCAACTTTAAGTACCCAAAACTAAATCTCAAAACCCGCTTTTCGATCGTAACCCGACGCATTAAAATTTAAAATAAACATTCGAATCTAAATTAAATAGCAAATTACGAAAATATTTTCAAGTCCCAGAATAATAGAGCGGAATGAATTCGGTTTTAAATCAATTTCAAGCTTATATCATAACTTGCTTCGAAGAAATTAAATTCAAATTATTTGCGCGGACGGTGGTTTTCCAAAATTTTTCGAATCCTTAGAAATTAAATCAAAACTAAATTAACATTAAATCAAAAATTAAATCTTAATTTAGAAAATAAAAATATAAAATCCCGAGTCTTTACAACTTTTTCTTTGGTTTTAGGACTTTGCAGTATAAATTTTGTTGGTAGTAAGACTCGTAGCTTTGCTCGCTTGACTCATGGACTTCATGAGATTTCTTAGCAATTCATATGTGTCAAAACATCATAGGCATGAAATTGTTTTTTGATGGCACGAGTTTACTTGTTGGTAGCACGTAAAACATCTTATCTGACACGTAAATTTTGTCTAGCACGTATGTTTGGACTTGGGTGCATTTTTTAGTAGTCCGATTTAGTTATGGCACACAGTTACTCGTTGGTGGCATGAAAAATGTATTGGCTAGCACGTTAACACTTTTTTTTGTCAAGTTTTACATGTTCAATGAACTTGAAAGCGTATATGTTTTAGATGATTCGGCTTTTCATACGTACTCCACCCGTGATTAAAATAGATTGTTTGACTTTTCCTAAGTATTCCCACAGAACATGGTGATAAAGGAGACCTTGTGGTTTAGGGCGGTGGCGAGCATGTTCATGGAGAAGTAAGGGGTGGATGCCTCCCGCAAAGACAAGGTGAAGGTCAAAGAGTTGGAAGTGATGTGGGAGGATGCAATCAAGGACTTCTTCAGGCACTGCACACCAAGTGCATCAAACCCCCCACCCACCACCTGATTGTTGTTGAACATCGTTGCACTTTGTTATCATGTTTTGTGCAACACCACTTGGACTGCTCTATCATCAATGCTCCGCGGGAATTTCGCCTTTTGAACACCCAACCACCTCGTCCAGTGACAAATACCGAGCCTCTCCCTTGTTAAAGTAAAAGAAGAAGTTTGTCTTATCACTATCGGTTCGGGATATGAAGAACGTAGGGGGTTGACATGGATGTAAAACGAATAAGACAAGTATATTTACCCATATTGGTTACTATATACTGCCTGAAGTTGGCACATGGTTCCCTTTGTATGGTATAAAATATTTAGTAGGTCTCCCATATTTCTTTTTGAGTGGCATGCAACTGAGGTACTAGATGTATGTCCTTCTCAAACCACTGTCAATGGCGGGCCTTCCAAATTCCCTCCCCATGATCTTGTGTTGTACTTGTGAGCTATCTTTACTGCTTTTATAGTCCCTCCTAAAACGCATCCTTCAAGTCACAAATCTCCCTCCCCTTTTTTATGGCAAGAACCTTTTGCATTAAATGCATGATGACTTGCATTTAATGCAACTCATGTCGCTCCCTCTCTCTCCTTTGCACATTCCGTCCTTCTTTTGGAATTTTTTATTTTATTTTATTATCTTCAACCGGTTGAAAGGGTGTCCCAAATATTTGGAAAACAGATGATATATTAATGCAAAACAGCACATACACACAAATATTTGATACAAGTAAGGATTCAGTACACCAAACAACCAAATCTGATTTATGAAATTTCGAAGTTAATTCGTCGTGAATTGAAATATTCTAAATTTTATAATATTGTGTTATCTGTCGAATATAATAAAGATATTAAGTGTATGTGAAATTCATGAGCTATATGATATGTGAGACACATGTCCGAGCGCATAACGAGCTAATCAAACTGAGTATACCAATGGGTATCAAACCGAGTATACCAGTGGGTTCCATTATAAAACTAATGGATAATAGGAGTAACCCTCCTACTTATATATAAGATTTAGATTATTTATATTATAATGTGGTGGGATATATTTGTATCATTTCACATGTTGAATGTAGAGTTGTATATAAATTAAACTATCCCAATAGAATTGCTTTCACAAGTCAATCGTCCTGATGTTACTAATTTATTATTCATCTAACTTCGAAATTTCCTTAATATGAAAAAAAGAGATCTTGTTGATATGGGCTTAATAGTTGCATTGGAAGCTTAAACTTCCCATTGAAACAGAACAAAATTAATTTCATTTGAGATCATTATAAATCATAGTAAACAAGAATTGAAGGATAAGGAGGATTTAAATAACATGATAACTGAGGCAAGACAATATGCTAATAAAAACTGAAGAGATGGCATAAATACATAGGAACTAGATATTGCAAAAGCCAAATCAAAATCCAATATTTCATAGGTAACAAAAGAAAACAAAAATATCCACTGCTTCTAAAAAAAAATCATCAACTGATAATAAATGATAGATAATTAATCCAATATAGAAAACTAAATAAATGACGATCTAGAAATTAGGGGTGTAGTCCTACAAGACAAAACCTATAAAGAAGGAATGAGATGTAAAATATCAACTCATCAAATTTAGGGGTTACAACTCAATTTACAAACCATAGGGATAAGAGAAGATCAAATAACTCAAGGCGGTGACTCAACATGCGCGAAATCTAAAGGTACCCAAATTTAACATTTGACTAAAGAATAATGACACAGAGAATAATGAGCAATATGGCAAACCATAAAGCAAAGACCGAAATTAAAGACATGAAATACAAAATTAATACCAAATTAAAATTAGAAAAATAGACAAGGTAGAAGAATACCAATATACAAACAATAAGTGTAAGTCAAATCTGATTCACGAGTCTTTTACAAATAAAATTATTAGAAGGAACAAGAGAAAAACACAGAATAAGAACAAAAAAGTATATTTAAGATTTGAGAGAATTTCATCCATGAAAATCAGTTTACATATAGTCATCGTATGCACATAGGCAAAGATAATATTGTAGAGACTAGTCTGTGTATTACTTTGGTTAACCATTGTTAACTTTGGGTTGAGTTTGTTAGCTACATTTCGGTTAGAGTAGTGGTAGTGGTAGCTAGATTAATTGTATATATATACTTTTCTTGTATAGAGTTTGATATACAATATACCAGAAAATTCCCACACTCTTCCATCTTCTCCAAGCTGATCTAGGACATCTTAGATCTTGACATATGGTACGACTTCTACGAGGGTCGATAATCCTTCCAAAGATAACCCACACTTAATAAGGTAGTATAGTCAGTAAGTCCAGATGTCGATCCAGGGGAAGCTTAACCTCTATTTATGTGTTTCTCTTGTTAACAAGTAACGAAAGCAGATGATTGTGCAAGTAATGGTGATTGAAGTAACAAAAATAAGTAAACAGAATAAATGTGGGTTTTAATTTATTGGAAATGAATTAGTTGCTTATAAATTCATAACAATGTTTGGCATGGTGATCATCGAATTATCTACAATTACCTTTTATTCTATTAGTTATCCTAACACATTGGTTTTTGTATGCATTAAATGCGTCTTACTCTTGCATGGCGGACGAGCGACATTAAATACCAAATCTTCTAGCACTTTAATAATATAACCTACAATTTATAGGAAGTTGTCACCTAGTTGTCAACCTAGCTTGCCGATTATTATAAGTAATACTCCATCCGTCTCAAAATTTAAGTAATTTTAGGATTGTGCACAAGTTTTAGTAAAACAATCACCCCTCAATCAACATCATCATTGCATTAATGTTTTCATAAATTTTATTATTTTTTAATATCCACTACATTTTTAACTAATCAAAATCTTTAAAAAGTCAACAACATACAAATCAATACAAATCAAATCATTACGACCCCCAAATGATAAAGCTCTCTTGCCAAAAGTGGAATTGCAACCCGATCCTTTCTTTTGGGATGCCGACGATGATGGGAACTTGGAGTTTGATGAGGACAAGTTCATTGACGAGATTCTAACTGAGGATGGTCTTGCTGATCCTGGGTTCACTCATGCATATTATGATGCTATGCTTGTGGATGTTCCACCATCGGTGGAGTTTAATTTACCTGACCTAAGTCGGCCTGAGCAACTTGCTGCTTCTCTCCAGGAGCAGTTCACCACACCCAATGCCTCTCCCTCGGTGGAGCATGAATTCAAGTAGCTAGAGATGACTGTTGTCTCCAATTCTGAGTCGTGGAAGTGCAAAATGAAGATCAAGGACGGCGATTCCGCTAGTTCTTCCATTACTCTGATGGGTGCTAGCACAAAGAAAGGGAAGCATGAGTAGTTGCTTGGTGAAGGGGTTGTGGGGCGAGCTCATTGATGGTTTGGAGCTCTTCCTTGCCATGAAAATAATGAAACCATTTTCAAGAAGTTTAATCCTCCTTTTGGGTATGATGGGTAAGAATGGTTTTATTATAATCAGGTCTAAGTTGGCATCTTGTTTGGCAAACCTTTTGCTTAGTTTCTTACTCTTTATGTGTATGAATATGCTACTATGGCAAGTTTGGGACTCTTTTTATTATGTTTATATAGTCAGGATGGCATCTCTATCTTATATAAATTGGTGTAATTGTCTCTTTGTAAGGTTATGGAAATGGCAGCTGTTATGTAGGAATGAATACAATCTTGTGTGGGACATGTTATATATTATTATCATTGCCATGGTTCATAAGCATTGGAGTCCGTTTCTTGGTGTTATCAAATTTGATAGCTTTAAACTATGTATGCTATCTCTTTACCTTTGCTATTGCTAAACTAAATAGGTTTTAGAAAGGAAATGTGTTTGGGAATCTAATCCAAAAAATAGTTATGCATGAAAAGCAAGTAATAACAAATGCAGTTAAGAACTTTGGTGGTCATCAAGCGAGATGCGAATCGGCTAAATGGAAGTGGATTAATTCTCAGGTTAAACAAATCGATTGGAGTTCTTGTTTAATCTATCTTGACTCCCAATCAATTAATCCTCACCTAAACATCAAACCAAATAATGGGTGTTGTTGGAACACTATGACGGTTAACATGAAATGGCAACAAAATGGGCAATTCATTTCTTGCTCAATGACGACTAGATATTATCATTCATGTCAATTGAAACTCATCAACAAGTTCACTTCACAATTCATGCTTAGACCTTGGAGGGTGAGGTTTCTTTTCAATTGTTGTATCTCCTTGCGGAGTAATGTGCTAAGAAACATGACAATAAACAACATGAGCACTAGTTTTGTATATGGAGTACGTAATCACTGTCTCCATATATCCGGTCAAGGTTAATCATGAAAATACGATTTTGGGATTCCCGAGGGATTGGAGAGAAAACATTTAGGGCAGATCTAAATGCAATGCGTATAAACGACCATGTCAACATATTAGCTATTGCTGAAACTAAGACAGAAATAATTCCTATAGAGTCAATCTGGAGGGGTAGCGGTTTTACTAACGCCATATGGTCTCCAAGGGATGGTAGGGCTGGTGGCCTTGGTGTTTTGTGGAATGAGATTGCCTATCTTAATGAAACAATTAGAGTTAAAATCCACCTCCCACGCATTATAGGTTTAGAGTATTCGTGTTCAGAAAATAAATTTGAATGTATTATTTTTATAGTTTATGGCCCCCCCAAGCGAGATACAAGGATTTTTTCTGGGAAACAGTAACAGCTGAGATTCTTGCCCAGCAGCTCCCATGCATGGTCATGGGAGATCTAAACGAATTTGGTCATAGTAGTGAGAAACGTGGTGGTGCTCCCTTTATTCACTCTCGTGGTTACAGATTGAACCAACTTAGGAATTTATGTGCCCTTACAGACTTGCCGTGTACTGGCAATCATTTCACTTGGAGGAAAAAAGTGGAAGGGGACGATAATATTTTTGAAAAGTTGGATAGGGTAATTGTACAAGAACAATTCCTTGTTTCGTTCCCTGACCTAATTATTGTCAACGAGGCTTTTTCATCCTCTGATCATTGCCCTATTACAATTGAATTAAAAACAAAAACAACATTCAAACCCCCTCCTTTCAAAATGGAACATATATGGTTTCACCGATCGGACTTTAGAAATATTGTCAAACAAGCGTGGCGTGCGCCATGTTCGGGTTCCTCCATGTAGAGAATAATTTACAAAACTAAACTACTTAAACAAAAAGTCAAACAATGGAATAAGAGTACTTTTGGCGATATATTTAGGCAATTAGCATCAATTGAAAATGATCTATTGGGGATATAGACAGGGGGACCTGATAATAAGAAAATAAATAGAGAAAAAAGACTTATCTACAAAAAGGAAAAATTGCTTTTGTTTCAAAAAGAATACTAGAGTCAACGAGCGAAGTCTAAACATATTAAATTAGCGGATTCTAATACAACTTATTTCCATAGGGTGGCTTATGGAAGAAGAAATAGGAAAATTATCAGAAATATTAGAACGGCAATTGGAATAACCATAACTGGGGATGACAATGTGAGGAATGAAATAAAGAACGATTTAAGACTCGTTTCACCAAAAACTAAATCAACAGGGATCTCATGATGGAGTACCTTCAAGATATTTCGATATCCATTTCAGATGAAGAAAATCATAGACTAATTGCTCAACCAACTAATGATGAAGTTAAAAGGGCAGTGTTTAGTCTTGGGCACAACAAATCTCCAGGCCCGGACGGAATAATGGCAGAATTCTATAAGGAATATTGGGATATTGTTGGCAATGGCATTACTCGGCCAGTTAAAGCCTTTTTTCATTCGGGAAGAATCCTTAAACAAATCAATCACACTTTCATTTCGCTCCTGCCTAAGAACGATAACCCATCTAGAACAGCGGACTACAAACCCATTAGCCTATGTTCAACTATTTATAAAGTAATTTCCAAAATTTTGATGGAAAGACTAAAAGGGGTAATGGGGAAGTTGATTCGCCCACTGCAAGGAGCATTCATAGCTAATAGATCAATTTAGGACAATGTTCTTATTGCTCATGAAATATTCCATTCTTTTAGGAACAAAAAAGGTGTAGACGGTTGGCGGGCCATTAAGCTTGATATGGAGAAAGCCTATGACCGCGTGGACTCGACATTCACTGAGTTAGTTCTTCAAAAGTTTGGGTTCCATGAAAAGTTCACAGCCCTCATTATGGAATGCGTAACTACAGTTTCCTTTTCGGTACTGGTCAATAATGGGCCCTCTGAGATTTTCGTCCCCTCTTGGGGCCTGAGACAAGGGGACCCTCTATCCCCATTTCTATTTATTTTAGGTGCAGAAGTTCTTGCAAGAAAATTAAACCAGGCATCCCTAACGCCGAGCAATGGTATTGGCTTTCCGTTTCGCAGATCTGGGCCTCGCATCCCGTTTCTAGCTTTTGCAGTTGACATTTTAATTTTCTCCAAAGGGAATATGTCAGCTTATGAACTTTTTAGAAATATTGTGGATCGATATTGCCAATTCTCAGGCCAAAACGTAAATTATCATAAGTCAGCTTTCCAAGGTACTTCTGGGATCCCTTGTTCCAGAATTAAGGACATCGAAGGTTGCCTTAACATCTCAAAAGAAGTTAGACTCAAAAAATACCTTGGATATCCTATTACTAATGGTAAAGTGAATAAGAAAACCTTTGAGGATATAATCTCTAACACCACGAACCAACTAACTAAATGGAGAGCGGATTCATTATCACAACAAGGACGATCAACATTCATTAATGCTAACCTCGCCTCGAAACCACTATACATGATACAAAATTTTATGCTTCCCCCTAAAATACAATTAAATTTAGACAAAATTAACAGGTCTTTCTTTTGGAACAAAGATCCTCAGTACAAACCCCTCATCAACTGGGATAGGATTTGTAAACCTAAATGTGCATGGGGGCTTGGATTAAGAAAATCAAAACATATGAATGAAGCTTTACAGTTAAAATTATTGTGGCAAATATTGGAGAAACCATCCACTATTTGGGTAAGAATTATTCAATATAAATACCTCAAAATAAATCATCTACTAAGCTATAAAAGTAAGGGTCCCGCATCATGGTAGTGGACGCAGCTGTGAAAATTAATTTCGATTTTCAAGGAGGGGCTGGTGTGGGCCGTGGGGAATGGAAAAACAATTAAGTTCTGGAAAGACAGATGGGTTTCAGAGAATCACCTATTAAATCATTGTTTGAACCCTGATAATATTAACCTGGATGAGAAGGTTGACAAGTACATTGAAAATGGAAGACGGAAGATTAATAATCTTCTTGGTGTACTCCCAAAAGATATTGCATTGAGGATTACAAATATTGCTCTCCCTACTTCGCCAATTGAAGATAGGCTATATTGGTGGTCAAATAAAGCTGGATGGTTTTCAACCTCTAGTGCATATCAACTAGTCATAAATTCTACTACTATAATGACGATAACAACAACTGGATTTGGTAACAAGACATCCCACCAAAAGTAAAGAACTTCCTATGGAAAATCTGTCAAAATGGTCTCCCAACGGCTTTACGACTATCTAAAAGCTGGGTGGCCATACCAACCTATTGTCCAATCTATAATCACCATGAAGAGGATGGGTCTAAAGCCTAGCCTTTAGCTGGGGGACTTGATGTGGATCAAGATGAGCTTCTGTGGCTCAAACAACGATCTCGATCCTGGCGACGACTCGAGGACGGGTCGAATGCAAATGGAGGAGAGTGATGCCATCCTCGAGAGGAAGAAGAAGGCTCCACCATGGATTAAAGTGAAGAGGCCGACGACTATGCCAAAGTTATTCTAATTATTTTATTATTATTATTATTATTATTATTATTATTATTATTATTATTATTATTATTATTATTATTATTATTATTATTATTATTATTATTATTATTATTATTATTATTATTATTATTATTAGTTTTAGTTCTTTCCATATTTAGTAACTCCTATGTTAGTTGGAGCTATTTATGAAATGTCTTATTTATATTATTACTTAGTTAGGTTAAATAAGATGGTTAGGAGAGTCTATCCTTAGGCTTTCTTAATTATCATCTTTTTGGATTGGTCTAGTTAGGATTTTATTTATATTATTAGATTATGATTAGGTCAGCCAAGTCTATCCTTTTGTAAAGGGTGGCTGGCCAACCCTAGAAGATTTTAGGGTTTAGGAATTCTATTTAAACGTTCTTTATCATTCAATAAAAGACAGACTGGAAATTATATTGAGGAACTTTTAGGATTAAAAGGTTTCTTCAATCTCCCAATCCAAAAGCTCTAGCAAACACTTATGCTCTTGTCGATTCCACATTCAAAGATCCAAACCCTAATCTCAAACACAAACCCACCAACACAAAGGAGAAACCCATCCTGAGAAACTGTCGCTGAACAAAAGTTCCTGTCGCTGAGTCTCGCCAGCGTCCGGGACGCCCCGCGGCTTCCTTGACCACCCCGTGGCCATCCCAGCGACCGTCACTGCTACTGCGTTTCAGTCGCCAATGCTGGGTGGTTTTGATAATTATTCCAAGTGTTAAATTTATCGCTATTTAATTATGCAATCATAGTTGTTTCTTTTATTGTAGTTGATTATAAACATCGATAATATAGCAAAGATAATTGCAAGATCGGGACAAATCTAAGTCGTTGTTCTTAATTCCGAGCCCCCAGGCGAAGGATCGGGATTAGCAAACGTATCAAGTGGTATGAGAGCCGTAGGTTTTGCAAGTTCTTGTCTTTTCTTGATGTTGTTAACGATTTGATTCAGTGGTTTGCGCTATCTGGGGCGGTTGGGATGATGATCCCGATCCCTTGGATGAGTTTTTTGCTTTAGAACGGGCTGCACAACAACGATGCCGCCGAGAGTTGCAGAGATGAGCTTGACAACAACAACAAGCTGTAGAGCGACAACGAGAGGCTCAAAGGCGCCGCCTTTGGCTTCAACGACAGGCGGTGATTGAGGAGGAGAGGCGTCATCAACAACTTCAACGCCGCCGAAAGATTTGGCTTCTCCAACAATGAGAGGCTGAGGAACAACAACGACGAAAGGAGGAGGAACGACGCCGAGAGAGGGAGGATTGGGTTGCGGACATCCTTGCGGACATCCTTGTTGTTTCCTCAACCGACGACAAGGTAGTTGAGCCTATGAAGCCTAGTGTTGAATTCGTTGCCCAGGATTCAGCACAGCATGCAGGTCTTGTTTTGTAGGTTCCCGTTGACTCCGACCTCGGATTCACCTCGTCTCAGTCTTGTTGCGAAGCTTACTCGACGAGATTTCCAACGGTGGGTCACACGCTGCAAGAATCCCCCGGGAAGGCATCCGAATCTGATTTTCAAGCTGACTGTAATTTTCTGCAGGATGTTTTGGTCGCTTCTGACCTTGGTGCACTTCTCTTAAGTTAGCTATTGTACCTCATGAGAATGTCCCTAATGTTGAGAATTCCGAAGTTCATAGGGTTATTGGGCCTATTGATATTGTTCCTTTTGATTGCTCAATGATCGCTATAACAGGTGTTGTTTTTGAGGTTCCTCTACCTCGAATTCTTCTGGCACCCATTCCACCCACCCCTCCATCATCATATTTGAGGATTGCCGCTCTTTCCCCGCTGATCATCAACGAATCGATTCGAGGACGAATCGAAGCTAAGAGAAGGAGAATGATGTCGATCAAGATGAGCTTATGTGGCTCAAACAACGATCTCGATCCTGGCGACGACTCGAGGACGGGTCGAATGCAAATGGAGGAGAGTAATGTCATCCTCAAGAGGAAGAATAAGGCTCCACCATTGATTAAAGTGAAGAGGCCGACGACTATGCCAAAGTTATTCTAATTATTATTATTATTATTATTATTATTATTATTATTATTATTATTATTATTATTATTATTATTATTATTATTATTATTAGTTTTAGTTCTTTCCATATTTAGTAACTCCTATGTTAGTTGGAGCTATTTATGGAATGTCTTATTTATATTATTACTTAGCTAGGTTAAATAAGATGGTTAGGAGAGTCTATCCTTAGGCTTTCTTAATTATCATCTTTTTGGATTGGTCTAGTTAGGATTTCATTTATATTATTAGATTATGATTAGGTCAGCCAAGTCTATCCTTTTGTAAAGGGTGGCTGGCCAACCCTAGAAAATTTTAGGGTTTAGGAATTCTATTTAAACGTTCTTTATCATTCAATAAAAGACAGATTGGAAATTATATTGAGGAACTTTTAGGATTAAAAGGTTTCTTCAATCTGCCAATCCAAAAGCTCTAGCAAACACTTATGCTCTTGTCGATTCCACATTCAAAGATCCAAACCCTAATCTCAAACATAAACCCACCAACACAAAGGAGAAACCCATCATGAGAAACTGTCGCTGAACCAGAGTTCCTGTCGTTCAGTCTCGCCAGCGTCCGGGCCGCCCCGCGGCTTCCTTGACCGCCCCGCGGCCATCCCAGCGACCGTCGCTGCTGCTGCGTTTCAGTCGCATTTGCTGGGTGGTTTTGATAATTATTCCAAGTGTTAAATTTATCGCTATTTAATTATACAATCATAGTTGTTTCTTTTATTGTAGTTGATTATAAACATCGATAATATAGCAAAGATAATTGCAACATCGGGACAAATCTAAGTCGTTTTTCTTGATTCCGAGCCCCCATGCGAAGGATCGGGATCAGCAAACATATCAAGTGGTATCAAAGCCGTAGGTTTCCCAAGTTCTTGTCTTTTCTTGATGTTGTTAACGATTTGATTCAATGGTTTGTGCTATCTGGGGCGGTTGGGATGATGATCCCGATCCCTTGGATGAGTTCTTTGCTTTAGAACGGGCTGCACAACAACGACGCCACCGAGAGTTGTAGAGACGAGCTTGGCAACAACAACAAGCTGTAGAGCGACAACGTGAGGCTCAAAGGCGCCGCCTTTGGCTTCAACGACAGGCGGAAATTGAGGAGGAGAGGCGTCATCAACAACTTCAACGTCGCCGACAGATTTGGCTTCTCCAACAACGAGAGGCTAAGGAAGAACAACGACGAAAGGAGGAGGAACGATGCCGAGAGTGGGAGGATTGGGTTGCAGACATCCTTGCGGACATCCTTGTTGTTTCCTCAACCGACGATAAGGTAGTTGAACCTATGGAGCCTAGTGTTGAATTCGTTGCCCAGGATTCAGCACAGCACGCCGGTCTTGTTTTGCAGGTTCCTGTTGACTCCGACCTCGGATTCACCTCATCTCAGTCTTGTTGCGAAGCTTACTCGACGAGATTTCCAACGGTGGGTCACACGCTACAACAATCCCCCGGGAAGGCATCCGAATCTGATCTTCAAGCTGACTGTAATTTTCTGCAGGATGTTTTGGTCGCTTCTGACCTTGGGGACACTTCTCTTAAGTTAGCTATTGTACCTCTTGAGAATGTCCCTAATGTTGAGAATTCTGAAGTTCATAGGGTTATTGGGCCTATTGATATTGTTCCTTTTGATTGCTCAATGATCGCTATAACAGGTGTTGTTTTTGAGGTTCCTCTACCTCGAATTCTTCTAGCACCCATTCCACCCACCCCTCCATCATCATATTTGAGGGTTGCCGCTCCTTCCCCGCTGATCATCAACGAATCGATTCGAGGATGAATCGAAGCTAAGAGAAGGAGAATGATGTGGATCAAGATGAGCTTCTGTGGCTCAAACAACGATCTCGATCCTGGCGACGACTCGAGGACGGGTCGAATGCAAATGGAGGAGAGTGATGTCATCCTCAAGATGAAGAAGAAGGCTCCACCATGGATTAAAGTGAAGAGGCCGACGATGATGCCAAAGTTATTATTATTATTATTATTATTATTATTATTATTATTATTATTATTATTATTATTATTATTATTATTATTATTATTAGTTTTAGTTCTTTCCATATTTAGTAACTCCTATGTTAGTTGGAGCTATTTATGGAATGTCTTATTTATATTATTACTTACTTAGGTTAAATAAGATGGTAAGGAGAGTCTATCCTTAGACTTTCTTAATTATCATCTTTTTGGATTGGTCTAGTTAGGATTTTATTTATATTATTAGATTATGATTAGGTCAGCCAAGTCTATCCTTTTGTAAAGGGTGGCTGGCCAACCCTAGAAATTTTTAAGGTTTAGGAATTCTATTTAAACTTCTTTATCATTCAATAAAAGACAGATTGGAAATTATATTGAGGAACTTTTAGGATTAAAAGGTTTCTTCAATCTCCCAATCCAAAAGCTCTAGCAAACACTTATGCTCTTGTCGATTCCACATTCAAAGATCCAAACCCTAATCTCAAACACAAACCCACCAACACAAAGGAGAAACCCATCCTGAGAAACTGTCGCTGAACCAGAGTTCCTGTCGTTGAGTCTCGCCAGCGTCCGGGCCGCCCCGCGGCTTCCTTGACCGCCCCGCGGCCATCCCAGCGACCGTCGCTGCTGCTGCGTTTCAGTCGCCATTGCTGGGTGGTTTTGATAATTATTCCAAGTGTTAAATTTGTCGCTATTTAATTATACAATCATAGTTGTTTCTTTTATTGTAGTTGATTATAAACATCGATAATATAGCAAAGATAATTGAAAGATCGGGACAAATCTAAGTCGTTGTTCTTGATTCCGAGCCCCCAGGCGAAGGATCGGGGTTAGCAAACGTATCAAGTGGTATCAGAGCCCTAGGTTTCACAAGTTCTTGTCTTTTCTTGATGTTGTTAACGATTTGATTCAATGGTTTGCGCTATCTGGGGCGGTTGGGATGATGATCCCGATCCCTTGGATGAGTTCTTTGCTTTAGAACGGGCTGCACAACAACGACGCCACCGAGAGTTGTAGAGACGAGCTTGGCAACAACAACAAGCTGTAGAGCGACAACGTGAGGCTCAAAGGCGCCGCCTTTGGCTTCAACGACAGGCGGAGATTGAGGAGGAGAGGCGTCATCAACAACTTCAACGTCGCCGACAGATTTGGCTTCTCCAACAACGAGAAGCTGAGGAAGAACAACGACGAAAGGAGGAGGAACGACGCCGAGAGAGGGAGGATTGAGTTGCGGACATCCTTGCGGACATCCTTGTTGTTTCCTCAACCGACGATAAGGTAGTTGAGCCTATGGAGCCTAGTGTTGAATTCGTTGCCCAGGATTCAGCACAGCACGCCGGTCTTGTTTTGCAGGTTCCCGTAGACTCCGACCTCCGATTCACCTCATCTCAGTCTTGTTGCGAAGCTTACTCGACGAGATTTCCAACGGTGGGTCACATGCTACAAGAATCCCCCGGGAAGGCATCCGAATCTGATCTTCAAGCTGACTATAATTTTCTGCAGGATGTTTAGGTCGCTTCTGACGACGACGATGAGGACCTTGGGGATACTTCTCTTAAGTTAGCTATTGTGCCTCTTGAGAATGTCCCTAATGTTGAGAATTCTGAAGTTCATAGGGTTATTGGGCCTATTGATATTGTTCATTTTGATTGCTCAATGATCGCTATAACAGGTGTTGTTTTTGAGGTTCCTCTACCTCGAATTCTTCTTGCACCCATTCTACCCACCCCTTCATCATCATATTTGAGGGTTGCCGCTCCTTCCCCGCTGATCATCAACGAATCGATTCGAGGACGAATCGAAGCTAAGAGAAGGAGAATGATGTGGATCAAGATGAGCTTCTGTGGCTCAAACAACGACCTCGATCCTGGGGACGACTCGAGGACGGGTCGAATGCAAATGGAGGAGAGTGATGTCATCCTCAAGAGGAAGAAGAAGGCTCCACCATGGATTAAAGTGAAGAGGCCGACGACTATGCCAAAGTTATTCTAATTATTTTATTATTATTATTATTATTATTATTATTATTATTATTATTACTACTACTTTTAGTTCTTTCCATATTTAGTAACTCCTATGTTAGTTGGAGCTATTTATGGAATGTCTTATTTATAGTATTACTTAGTTAGGTTAAATAAGATGGTTAGGAGAGTCTATCCTTAGGCTTTCTTAATTATCATCTTTTTGGATTGGTCTAGTTAGGATTTTATTTATATTATTAGATTATGATTAGGTTAGCAAAGTCTATCCTTTTGTAAAGGGTGGCTGGCCATTTATTAGTCTTTAGGAATTCTATTTAAACGTTCTTTATCATTCAATAAAAGTCAAATTGGAAATTATATTGAGGAACCTTTCTAGGATTAAAAGGTTTCTTCAATCTCCCAACCCAAAAGCTCTAGCAAACACTTATGCTCTTGTCGATTCCACATTCAAAGATCCAAACCCTAATATCAAACACAAACCCACCAACACAAAGGAGGAACCCATCCTGAGAAACCCATCCTGAGAAACCGTCGCTGAACCAGAGTTCCTGTCGCTGAGTCTCGCCAGCGTCCGGGCCGCCCCGCGGCTTCCTTGGTCGCCCCGCGTCCATCCCAGTGACCGTCGCTGCTGCTGCGTTTCTGTCGCCATTGCTGGGTGGTTTTGATAATTATTCCAAGTGTTAAATTTGTCACTATTTAATTATACAATCATAGTTGTTTCTTTTATTGTAATTGATTGTAAACATCGAGAATATAGCAAGAATAATTGCAAGATCGGGAGAAATCTAAGTCGTTGTTCTTGATTCCGAGCCCCTAGGCGAAGGATCGGGAATAGCAACGCATCAGGACTATTTGGCTAATACGAAATCAGTTTGTTTTTAGACAAGAAAAACTACCAACAATGGAAGGGTATAAGTTAAGGGTGGATCAAAATTTGAAAAACTGGGATACGATGAGTTTACATTGGCAAGAAAATAATAGTAGAAAAACTATCAAAACAAAAACTAATGGAAATCAGGAAGGTCAGGAAAATTTAAGGCATCAGAAGCGCAAATGGAAAAAACTCAATGGGATTTGTGATTCGAGACTGGGACGGTCGTTTAGTCACCATCGGGGGTAGGGCTTTTGGGTGAAAATCTCCTATTGTTGCTGAAGCCTGCGCTCTTCGGTTTGGCGTTCTTCGAGCCCGGGAAATGAATATTGACAAAATCCTCATTAAAGGGGATTCTCTTATTATTATTATTATTATTATTATTATTATTATTATTATTATTATTATTATTATTATTATTATTATTATTATTAATTACCTGAAAAATGGTAAGTGCTGTTCATGGGAAATCGAGATTCGCATGCTTGACATTTGTTTGTTACTGAAAGGGTTGAAGGAAGTATTATTCTCACACATACTTCGTGATGGTAATAGCGTGGCAGACAAGGTCGCTCACCTTGGTCATATTACCAACGATCCTGAACTACTCACTCATCAAGGTCTGCTTGACCTCATCCGAAAGGATGCTCTCGGATAGCGTCTATGACGCATCTGAATTATTACCTAATAAAAAAAATTACTATCCCCTATCTAAAAAACCGACATATGTTTTGATACAACTAAATTAGTCTAAAATGACTTAAATTTTAAGACGAAGGGAGTATTACTCAAGTGTCGATCTCCTTACACTATCTAGAATCTCAACTTGTTCATCAAGACGTGTTTGCTACTAAAGGTTCGACCCTACTTAGCAGATGTAATCAAAACCTTAGCAAATTACAATTATATCTTGGTCGCGAAGCGAAACATAATCACAATATAAGCAATCAGGCACAAAGGAGATGAAAATAATCATAATAGAATTAACTGTAAAATATAATCCTAACAAACCAACCATGTTTATAATTTTTAAGAAACTAAAAAGAGTCTTAAGTACTCATAACGTACCTAAAAACATCAAAGCTTGAAATATCCATAAAAACTATAAAGAGAAATGGGTAGAAAGACAACTTGTGTGTCGAATTCGTCTTCAGAATGGAGAGAGAAGAGAAAGAGAAGCGTGTGGTGGGTGAAGTTGGTTGAGATGTGTTGAGGTGTGGTGGAATGGCTGATATGAGAGGGTATTTATAATGCTTAGAAAACCCTGGAATCGGCCAACTTTGCATAGAAGCAAAGCCCAATGGGTTGGATTTGATCGCGTTCAAAATCTGCTAATGATACGGGATCGGCGAATGCCGACATAGAGGGTGCTGCTAATCCTCCACGGGTGCTGCTAAATCGGCGCGGGCGTCACTAGGGTGTCATGGGCACCGCCTCTGCAAAACACTTGTTTCTTCATTTCTTCCATCTTGGCTTCTCTACTTCTTTTCTTCTTTTGATTCTTGACTTCTTCCTAGGGTTTCATAGTTCCAGAGTGTAGCCTCGCTCATCTTCTTATGCGTAGTTTTGTAAATCTGCATAAAATAAGAATAAAATGCGTAGATTCTGAACTTTGTAACTTACAAAGTATTAAATGCACTTTGTGTTAAAAACATGTCTAAATGCGACCTAAATGACTTAAGAATGGCTCAGAATGCCTATAGAAATCATGCATTATCAAATCCCCTATACTTACCTTTCGCTAGTCCTCGAGCAAAATAGATTTCAAGACATAATCAATGCATCCCACAAACATAACTTTCATGAGATAGCCTTATCAAAAGCAACATCTTGAGTAAGTGCAAACAATGGTAAAGTAGACTAACATCCTAGCATGTATATAGGTGATCAAGTATCATGTATGCCATATCCATCTAACCTCATAGGGGAAAAGGTGTTTCGCTCTCGTGTGTTTCGGCTTTGAGATCAACTCTCAACTCTATTCGTTACACAAAAATCATCTTAAGGATTGACATTTATATAGCATTATCTCCATCTAATACTTCAAATCAAATAAGTAACATCAAGAAGACTTTCGCTCAATGGAAGACTTTGAAGAACACTCTATTCGACGGGGTTGTAATGGGGCTTGGTATGAAAGTAAGGGCAATGAGTCATATTTCGCTATGTGGTGCTTTCAATTCCGAGAACTAGGATTCCAACATTTCCAAAAACAAATAAAAAATAAACAAGCTTCCATAATGATGCAATTTATCCAATTCTCACATAAAATAAACAAGGGCTCTTTATTTCAACAATACTTTTTTCTTTTTTTCTTTTCTCTTTCTTCTTTTGCTCTTTTTCCTTTTTTTTTTCTTTAGAGCCAACTAATGAAGTACAAAATGTGAGGAAATAACACACATAACATTACATCTTTGAATTGAAACTCTCAATATTAAGCATAAACCATAGCTTTTCCTTTCTCCTAATGAATCAACAATAACCAACTCTAATCCAAATTGCTGGAGGGGTCAGGCTTATTATCGACTAAGGATATATTGTATTTTTATGGAGCTTTCAAAGAAAAAGGCTAAAAGCTCAAATTGGCTTCAAACAAAGGTATAACATAAGGTAGATATGGATAAATATGGCTACAAAGATGTCTGAATCATATGAAACTTATAAGTAATGAATATGTATCATAATTGGTCTCATTAATAAATAACTATGTCAATACTCTAAGATTAATGCATAAAAAGAGTGAATCACACAACCAAAGCGGAGGGAATAAATGTAATCCCTTTAAGGCCAAAATTTCTCCTAGGACAAGTATTTGTTGAATTTCAATCATGCATATGAACTTAGATCATACATGCTCAATTATGTCTACTTAATATGTTTCACATAGAAAAACCAAATTTGATGTGACAAGGCTAAATCAATACAGAGATGCTATGGGATTTAAATGATCAATCTTTCAAAAGTATATATGAGAACTTACTAAGATGTATGGATGGGTATTTGCATATTGACACAAGTTATGCAAAATGCATGATATATATATATATATATATATATATATATATATATATATATATATATATATATATATATATATATATATATTGGTATTTGTGACATTTTCTATTTTTTCTTTTAATTTTCTTAATTTTTTTTTGAAATATACAAGTGCAGAATTTTAAATATGAATGCATCTAGTTTGTTACAATCTAGCTCCTCCCCCTCCCCCCACTTACATTTTTCATTGTCCCCAATGAAAATGCAGTCCAAAAGAGAAAAAATCAAAATAAAGTGCTAAAATTAAAACATAGATTTCAAACTAGCTAGAAAAGAAAAGGAAAATAAAAGAAAAATGAAAAACTTAACTTATAAAGATGACTCGGCGTTGGGGCTCATTGTTGTGGTGGCTATAGATACAACAACTTTTGGTGAAACTGGTCAAAGAAGATCGTCATCCTATGTGGTCCATCGCTAATCTTGCAGATCCATCCTCTCCTCCATGGAGTGCCAGCACTAGTCCTGTTATTGCATCTAGCTCACCTAATGCTGCTCAAACAACTGGTGAGATTGTATGTCCTCCTAGAGTGAGCGCTGGATGCTGTCAGTTGATAGTTGGAGGGCTGCTAATCACTGATCTAAATCTATCTAGGAAGAGCTGGCACCATCATCATCCTCATAATCTATGTCCTTCTCAGTGTCAGGATACTCATCTTCTATCTCCAGAAGTTCACCTGCTAGACTCCCATGAGAAATGTAGAAATCTCCAATGGTGGGGCCTCAAAGGATGGAGCTGGGTAAGGGAACCCAGTGCATATTCTGGGCTAAAGCAAACCAGTGGCACAGAGGAACATCGCCAACCAGTTGACCGGCTCGAGAAAGTGTGTCGTGGTCTCCGTGAAACGTCTCCGACAGGAAGTCGTAGTCATCGTACTTAAACCCCACATGGTTAGCGACAATCGTGATCATGCCTCCAAAAGCAATATTGCACGAGTCATGCTGGGCACTACCCTTTCTCATCTCGATGAAAGCATTAATGAAGAGCTGGACCCAATCCGGAATATGAACTGCCTCAAGGGTGAGACAATAGAGATATACCTAGTCCGTGATGGACATCTTGTTGATCTCAGATTGCTTGAAATATGTGTTCCTTAGCACCTTGTGGCAGAGTCTCAGGGGAGGGGGAGTGATGTTGTAGTTGTAGTTCCCTCCAGACTTGACTACTTCCCAAATAGCCAACTCCCATGTAACCTTGGGGTCAGGTTCTATTATGGCCAACTAATAATTGTCAATGGGTAGTGGTGCAGTGACCCAAAAGTACCTTGCAATCACCGAGCATGGTCTCCTTGATAATGCATATCCTAGATAGGCATTATAGGCATTTTTAGGCTAGTTAGGTTGCATTTAGTTAATGATTTGGAGTTAAAGTGCATCTGACGAGTATTTTAGAAGAGTTCGGATTTTGTGCGAATTTGTGAGTATTTTTACAGAGTTAGATTCAAACGCAATTGGGATGCATGATCTTGGAGGAAAAAGCAGAAAGACTTGAAGAAAAAAAAAAGAAAAGAGATTGGAGTGCTCTCGGATTAGCTGCTGGCCGCGAGAGATGCAGCGGCCGCAGCAAGCGTGCAGCGGCCGCCGCAAGGAGAGATGCAGCGATGAGTGGAAGAGCCCGCGTGCAGCGGCCGTCGCATTGGTCACCTGAGCGCCGAGTTTTACGTCTTTATTGAAACCCTAATTATTTGTTATTTCATTTTGGTTCGACTTAGACTTTTAAAGGGTCGAGAGTTATTTAGTTTGGAGGACTTCCATTTTCATTCGACGTTCATCAAACAATTTATAGATTGAGCGATGTTTACCATGAGGAACTAAACTCATCGGTTCTTCCTACAATTTGAAGCTTTATTTGGATTGATTGTGAGTTTCTAATTCTCGTTCCCTAATTCCTTGATTAAATGCTTCAACTTCTTTGCGCTTATTGATGATTGTTTTGTTCTATCTCGCCTGATCAACTTGGTAGAATCAATTCAACTGCTAGGGTTTTGTAGATTCCTAATTGTGAACCTTAACCTAAGTAGCAAACTTGTCCCTTTAGGGCTGATTGAACTAATTGGATAGGTAGGAAGTTGGATGTGTTGTTAAATCCCTCTTTAGGGATTGCAAATACCTTGGCTAATCTCTGAACTTAAAGCTATCAATTGGGTTAAATCCTTCTTTAGGGACTGTTCGATTGATAAGGGTTGCTAGGACTGATTGGACTAGTAACGATATTAGGTTGGGACAAGGGCATTCATAGGAGACTTAATAGGTCGAGAAGAAGTTACAAGGATCGCTTCAACCAAATAAAGTGGAAAATTGTAGGTAGAACTACTTCTCTCAATTGTTTGAATCACAACCATTTACTCCTGCCTTTCATAAATTGCTTTGCTTTCACAAACCCCCTATCTGGTTACTTAAACGGCACTTAAATCATACTTGAGCAACAAATCTCCCTGTGGATCGACCTCTTACTCATTGCTATACTAGTTATAGGTTTGAGTTTTACTTTGACAGATCAACGACAGGGTTTTCCCTCCGTCACTCCTAAACTGTTTTTCGCCTAAATGAAACTCGGTCTCTGTTGCAGAGACCCTCAAAGTAGCGATGAACTCGTGGGTCAGCTGAGGAAAAGTCGGGGTGCCTCTACTGAGAAATCTTCTTAGCAAACCCTTCTAAAGGAGGGATACTGTAGCATCTAACAATCCTAGATGCTCTAGAATTATGGCGTCGAAAATTTTTAGCGACGCATATTTTCTATTCTCTAGTCCTAGCCATCTTGTTCTGGCTCCATGTGATAAGTTTTGGGGTTCTTCCATAAACCTAATTGAATTTATGATGGTTGAATAGGAAAGAGAATAGAGAAAGCTTACAAAATCGACGAAAACATGCTTCTACAGGCCGAGCAGTGAGTTCCAATACCTGTCGACGGGCACCGATTCTGGGTTTTCTTAACTGGGGGGGGGGGGGGGGAGGGAGGACGTCGACTTTTCGACGTCAAAATCTCCTTTAATCTTCGGTGTCCTTCACAAAAGTTATTCCTACCACGATTGCCAACCTAAATCTCCGTTCAAAGAGGGGTTTGGGTGAGCTTGTGTGAGACCGAATTTGAAAAGATGGGTTCTTGAAGATGGGTGGTATGAATACATAGATTGGGATGAGAGGATCGTGGTGGAGTGAGCGGTTTTGAGAACGGAGGTCTGGTATGGATGTGAACTAAGAGAGAAGGTGATGATTGGAGGTGGAGGCTATTGCGGCACCAAGGAGAGGGAGAGAGGAGGGCTGTATGGGTTTGGGAGAAGGAAGAAGAAGGGATTTTGTTTTAAATTTTAGAAGGGGCCCGTAAATTTAATCCAAATTTCCATAATGGGTTTTTTGGTTAGTATCGACGGGCGCCGATCCTTGGGTTAGAGTCGGCGGGCTTCGAGGCTAAGCGACAGACGCCAATTATCTATTTTTTTTTATTTTCTTCTTTTCTGCAATGTTAGCTTATTCTTCCAAAATGAAAAAGAATCATCTTTGAAAGAAAAGAAAAGAAAAGGATTAAAAATCTAATCTACGTACCTCGGGTTGCATCCTGAGCAGCGCCTTTTTTTAAATCATTTGCTCGACTTACAAACTTCTCAGCTGATTTCATCAGGAGGTGCTTGCAGCGGCACCTCTTTGATAATGACCTCCTTGCCTTCATGGTAGTATGACTTTAACCATTTCCAATTGACCTTAAAAATGTTCCCACTTTGTTCAGCCTTTATGTCAACAGCTTCGTGAGGATAGACATGCATGACTATAAATGGCCCCCTCCATCGGGTTAACAGTTTTCCTACAAAAATTTTAAAACGAGAGATAAATAACATAACTCTGTCCCTAAATTGGAAGTGCTTTCTTCGAATGTGCTTGTCATGCCAAGCATTTGTCTTATCCTTGTAGACGACCGCATTCTTATAGGAGTCCAGCCAGATCACCTCTAATTCTTGTAGTTGTAGCTTCCTGAATTCTCCGACCTCATTTATCCTCATATTAGCCTATTCATCGCCCAATACGCCTTATGCTAAGTTCAACTGGTAGATGACATGCTTTTACATAGATCAGCCGATGTGGTGACATCTCTAGGGGTGTCTTATAGGCTGTATGATATGCCCATAGCACGTCATTTAAGTGTAGACTTCAGTCCTTCCTATCTAGACTGATAGTTTTCTCAAGGATCCTCTTTATCTCCCTGTTTGATAGCTCAACTTGGCCATTTGTTTGGGAGTGGTAGGTTGTGGATATTTTATGCATAATTCTGTAGCATTTTAGTAGTGCACTGATTGTCTTGTTGTAGAAATGTGTACCGCGATCACTAATTAGAGCTGGAGAACAAATCTTTTAGGAAATTTGCAACAACACGAGAATCGTGTTGTTGCAGATTCTAGTGGCCTTTGCCTCCACCCATTTCGAGACATAGTCCACTTTAACAAAAATATAAGTTTTCCCATAAGATGTAGGGAAAGGGCCCATGAAGTCGATACCCCAGACATCAAAGATTTCATAAAATTACATAGTGGTCAAGGGCATTGCATTCTTGCCTAAATTATTTCCTATTCTTTGATATCGATCACATGCTTTACAGAAAGCGTGGGCATCCCAAAAAATGTGCAGCCAGGAGAAACCTGCGCCGAGTACCTTTGTGGTTGTCCTTTTTGGTCAAAAATGCCCCCGTATGCTTGGGAATGACAAAAATTAAGCACATAATTTACCTCGTCGTCGAGAAGACATCAACGAATAACCTGATTAGCATAGTGCTTCTAAAGGACTGGGTCATTCCATACATAATGTTTCATATGGTGAATCTTGTCCTTCTTAGCCTTGGGAGGTTTGGCGGAAACACTCCTATGTCAATGAAGTTTAATATATCTGCATAACATGGCCTATGAGTATTGACTTCCATAACATTATTTATAGCCATCAAATGCTCATCCGGAAATATGCCTAGTTTCCTTGGCTGCTCTCCCCCACCATCAGTCCTCATAATCCGATTGAGGTGGTCCGCCACATGATTCTTTGCTCCTTTCTTGTCCCGAACCTCTGTGTTAAAATCCGTTAGAAGCAAGATCCATCTAATGAACCTGACTTGGCGTCATTTACTTGTCATGAGGTATCGAAGAGCTGCATGATCAGTATAAACTATTACCTTTTTGCCCAATAGGTATGCTCGAAACTGTTCCAGGGCAAATACCACTGCCAGAGTTCCTCTTCAGTGGTGGTATAGTTTCTTTGCGCCTCATTCAGCATCATGGAGGCATAGTAGATAACGTGCAAAGTTTTTTTCCTTTTTTTTGGCCTAAAACCACTCCGATAGCATAGTCACTGGCATCACACGTCAGCTCAAAGGGTTGAGACTAGTCCGATGCTAGGATAATAGGTGCGATAGTCAAGCGATCCTTAGCTCATTGAACGCTTCCTTACACTTGTCATCAAACTAAAATATGACTTCCTTCTTGAGGAGCTCGTAAAGCGACGTTGTGATCTTAGAGAAGTCCTTGAGGATATCTGGTCATGAGTATCTCCCAAGCCAAGCTATCCATGTTTGTCCTAACCCCATGTTCGTATTTCTTCATACTCTGACAAAGGAAATAACAAATGAATTGACATTTATATTATAGTGTGAGAATATAATGATAGCCATGGATGACTGGATGATTTAAATTTCTTGCCTGTGAAAATAGTCATGTGTGTAGCTCCAATGGCTATCCGTGCAACCTTTATCTCCTCAAGCCTAGGCAGTCTCAACAATGGTGCAGTCGATTCATCTAGGAGATAATGTAAAATCCCATGTAAACATTAAACTCCATTTGGTAGGTCAAGGATGCATCTCACTGAATGATGATGCAACAAGGACTAATTATTTTCCTTGGCTATGGAATCATATGCTTTCCTCAAATCAATCTTCAAAGTGTTAGACTCGACATCAAGAAAGATGCATCGAGGACTAATTCCTCAATCCGAATTATATAGTGTATAGTAGTTCCCTCCACTTATCATATTACATGTGCGCTATGTAGAGTAATTATAACACCCCTGATGGCCTAGCCGAAGGGGGTGTTATCCTTGCTCCACATTAGGGTGTGTATCCGATTTTGGATATCCGTGCCTTGATGAGACTGGATCTGCACCAGGACTTCGAGTCCAACATACCCCATAGATTTGGAGCCACGTCCAATGGTCTCCAACATTTTGGGTAGGATAACCAAGATACATATGTTTCATTATGATTATTTTGTTCCCCGAATTATCCTTGTAAATATTTCTTAGTTCCTAATATATTTTAACATTAAAATAAAAAAATGCAACTATATCCAATTCTAACGAATTTATACTGTCAAGTTTTCACGCATGTTAATGCTAAACACAGTGGAAAATAAAGGCAAGCATCTTCTACTTTTGCTGGATACTCCATGTGCTATCTATTTCTCTTGTGAATCACTATATACTCCATATATGGAGGCCAAGGCCAAGCATGAGTGTCTTCCCATCACGTGTTTATGAATCCCAATATTCTTGTTTGTAAGTCATTTATTGTTATCAAAATTTATTTTAAAAACTGACAAGCAAGAAAATGGAAGCATGAATGGACTTCGTCTATTTTACCTGATAACAACAGGTCATGGTTCCATCCAAGAGCAACTTGTATAAAGCTTAAGGGTGAACAAAAACAATAGGGTAAATAAGCATTTGGAGTGCCATTAAAGCCTCTTCCCCAATTGTACAAGTGCCCATCAGTTGTGGCCTGAACTAAAAGGGATGAGTAGCCTGAATAAGTATTACAATTACTAATCTATTTTTCTAGCATCCATATTATAATACAAGCTTATATTAAAGACAAGCAATTGATGCCACATCTGCTCATACAAGAACTCGAATGATTTCAAAGCAACGAATTATGATCACTTTTACCTTTTACAAGCAGCAAGGAGTGGTGCAGACCACAAGTGATTTCGGCCACCAACTTCGAGCCAAAGAAGGACACCTCTGTAGGAGTATTATAAAACTTATAATCTCTATGTCCGGGTTGACCTAAAGGGCCATCTCCACAAGTAAAAAGAAGTCCACAATCCGAGGATTCTTCGCAACGGGTCAATATCATTTCAAATTAGCCAACCAAAATCTGACCCAAAGAACTTGGCCATCCAATATGCACAAAACACTATAATAGGATTTCAGATTGTTGAATATTAGTTTCCAATATCATATGGCTAAAGAATGAATTTGTTGTGTTTTCATATTCATTTTTTTATGTTGAGCTTATTGGATAGTCGTATTGGGCTTAGGTCTTGATGATTGTGTGAGCTCCAGCCCCATTATGTTTTCTTCCTCTAGTTTTTCCGGGTTTATGTAAACCCGACTTAAGCTTTATTTGTGAACTCATCTTCTATATGTAATCTTCCTTCTCTTTTGGGAGCAATTAATCAAAATCAAAAATCAATTCTCAATCTATCAAACTCTTTCAATTATCCTAGTTCTAGAAACCTTTGAATCGATCTTCTTCCCCGTTATCGATTTCTAAGCCTAGATCGCTTGGTTTCGAGCTTGAATTTCAGGCTTATACCTGAGTTTATCTCTATCCCCATCTATTTCTTGCTCCCATTGCTTCAATGGCGTCGAAAGGTTGAATTACCATTACAAACACAATCATGAACTAGTTGCTATTTTTGTTTACCTTCGTATAGGTCAATGTTTAATTCCCCTAATTCCACAAATCACCCAAAAAAGAACTGGTAGGCTCTACCACATCACTTTTACTGATTTTACACATTACATTTCACTTTGTTTTACGTTGATTAGTATGTTTTACTTTGACTGATATTGATTCAATTGAGCTCAATCGTAACATACAATCCTTACATTGTTCACTATTTATTTAAGACATCTAGGTGATAAAAGTACAATACAAAAGTAACCTATATTATTTAGAGGTAACATGGATGCCAAATAAAATAAAAAATAAAATAAAATAAAATAAAATAAAAGATGGATACATCAAAGAAATAACATGTTTCATATCTAACCAATTTAGCATGAAAGAACAAGAACAATTCATACTTTAAAGAAACGGTGGGTAAACTATGTAATTATTTTATATTAGGATCAAATAATAACTTTACCCAATTATACTTGTCAACTCCAAGCTGGCAAAAAGGGTAAATTGTAATTTATTTTATTTATATTGACAAGAAATCAAAAGAAAGAAAACAACTAGACATGAAAGACACATAATGAACAAAAAGACTAGAAAATCCAGTTGCCTTTTTAACAACTAAGACGGCTAACTCACTCACGTCCAAGGACAACAATGAAACCCATAACATCTAATTACCTTGATTACTAGAAGCAAGCACCACACCCTTAATTTGAATTCCATATGGATGTCGTATGCAACAAACTGAATAGAACAATAGATGTATAAATGTTTGATTAGGCACGTTTGACTCTAAATTGATATAGCTTAGAGTCAACGATCAAGTTTGTTTCAACTTACCGATTGAAAAAGGATATTTGATGTTGAGTTTGATCAAAATCGTCACTAACATCAAAGTCTTGACTCTAGTCAAATCAACCATGAAATACACATGTTAACATTTTGAGAAAACTATATGGCATACATAGGGACAACTAGGTAAGTTCGACTTCAATTCGATGTCAAATAGGAACAATGGAATTGGGTCTTCTCAACTTACCAATTGTTCACTGATATGCAAGGTTTTCGTTAAATTGACTCAGGGTCGAAGGTGTTGAGTTACGATTGCGGAATGGTGGACAAATGCAATAGATTAGGTTAGAATCCTCACATCCCTTTCAATAAACTTTCATATCTCCACTATGCTCGTTTATAGCTAAAGCGACAGAAACTCAAGAGTCCGTCACTTGAATTTCCTTCCAGCGAAAAACTTACAATAATTGGTTGCCTTATTATCTCAGGCTTTGAACACATCCCAAATCATATTTGGGCAACCAATAACCTACAAAGTTCATCATCTGAATATACGTTAGGCGACAGAGATATTTAGGAGACGAACAAAGGAAGAAATATGGTTGCTCTAACATAGAGCCCTACCACAACTATCCGAACAACCATTCAAGCTACGAATAAAACATCTTAGTTCGTTGCTTGAATGTGCATTATTTAATGTGCTTTTCAAGTGACGAACAATTATTGTTATTCCGTCGCCTAAATGATTGCCTAAAAGTACACCCAACTGCCCTATTTAACACTTTGTACTTAGGTGACGGGTATAGGACTTAGTTCGTCGCCTGAAAGTGGAGGTAGTTTGGGACATTTATCAGCGACGTGTATAGGACTTAGTCCATCACCTAAACGAATGCGTTAAAGTACATCAGGTATCCAACTGAATACTTTTACTTAGGTGATAGGTATAAGACTTAGTTCGTCGCCTGAGAGTGGAGGTAGTTCGGGAAATTTATTTCTATTTATTCAGGCGATGGGTATAGGACTTAGTCCATCACCTGAATGTTTTTTCTTTAACCACCGAATTCCATAATCTCTTCATCATTTCACTCTTTTCCATTTTTCCTCCCAAAATCACCTTACAACCAACTTAATCCCTTCCGTAATTTTTGTCAAAATTCTTATATGCACAAGAGGGAATCAGCTTCATTCCGCTCTTTTTAATTGAGGTACGTATAAATTTCTTTATTTACATATGGTTTTATTGAATATATGTGTATACATTATGTTGGTGATTGAAATTGATGATGAGATTGAGGTTTTGAGTGAGAATGTTGTTTTGATTGATATAGATAATGGCGGATTGTTTATGTGGGTTTTTTGTGTTGATTGTGTACAATTGATGTTAGGGATTGATAATGATTATGAAAATGAGGTTTTGATTGAGAATGTGGTTTTTATTGAGATAAATAATGAGAATGTTGATTGTTTAGTGGGTTTTTTTTTTGTATTGATAATGTACATTTGATGTTAGGGATTTAAGAATAAGGATGAAAATGAGGTTTATATTGAGGTAAGTAATGAGAATTAGTTGTTGTGTGTGTGATACACTTTGGAATTAGAGATTGAAATTGATAACGATAGGATAATAATGAGTGGTAGAAGTTGGATGCAACTCCCTCACATTCACGGGGACTACCCGCAAAGAAGTTTTGACTTTTTGCAGGCAATCATAGCCTATGCGAATGCGAATGGGAAGATCCATTTCCTTTGTTCGTGTAGAGATTGTAGCAAAAACAACTCGTTTACTATAGATGATTGGCCCTTGTTGAGATGTGGCCTAGTTATACTATTTGGGACAAACATGGTGAAGCACCAGTTGATAGGAGAGTTGAACAGATACGAACGCAGATGCCATAAAGATAAAGTCAGAGTTTGGATGGACAGATGGGAGCATGAAGGCCATGTGCAGACACATTTCAAAGTTGTTCTTAAAAGGACACAAACCTCGCATTTCGGCACGAGCTGATCGATGCTTGTAAGTATAAATGTGTACAGTTTTACAAATATTACATTGAACTCGAAGCCTGTCGCTAGTGCAACACTCCGAGATGGGAGACTAGAGAGGGTAGGACAGGTCAAAGGTTCCCAGAAAGGTCCTTCGATACTTTCCCTTGACCCCTAAAATGAAGAGACTACTCATGGAGCCGAACATTGCAAAGAAAATGTGATGACACGGTGAGTGGGTGCGAGATTCAGAATGGTGGAAACACCCCGTGGATGCTGAGGCATGAACAATTAAGCAGGATGTTTTTGCGTTTTTCTGATGACTTGAGAAATGTTAGGCTTGCGGGTTCAATCCTTATGGGCAACAATAATTTCTTAACTTATATTCTCATAAAGACTTATAAGCTTAGATAAGTTACACTCCTATCTAATTTATAGGATATATCCTTTTAAACGATGTCATAGGATTTATCCTTTTAAATGTATGACAAGTTAAATGCCCCTGTTTTAATATACATAATACAGTCAACTATCTAATTTAAAACCAAATGAAATAATATTTTAATTCAATACTTTTTAATTCATTAAATCAGATTTTTTTTATAATCTTATACCACAAAATATGTTCAGACACACCTAAAAAATCAGTATTTTTCTAATTTATATGCCTTGTTTGGTTAACTGTGTACTTGTTCTACTTGTATTACGACATTCTCGAAGGAGAAGACATGAAAAAGTTCCTAACCAAAACATCGAGCAAAGCCTATTCGGCTTGGATGTACGATTACCATTAGCACTTCCTAGAATACGGAGGAGAGGAGATTGCATTAGAGTTCGTGATGCGCCCCGAGCAGTGGGCATACTTGGTCAAGAATGAGTTTCTCGTCGATGCAAAATAGGTAATATTTGTACTCTTATGTTTTTTTATGGACTTTAAATATTTTCACACATTTATATTTGATAACTTCATCCTTTTTCTTTTTAGGTTGTGTGTGAGCGAAACAAGAAAAACAGGACCAAGAACCCAAACCCCATCAACCATGCCCATGCCCATAAGCTTTCGAGCGACAGTGCTAATGAATAAGCATCCCACAAAACTCCTACAGGCAGCAATTGACACCTACGAGTCATTTCCAAATGCAAAGGACCGAGTAGTAAGTCTGTAGTTGTTTTTAACCATTCTCCAAGCATTGCATTCTGAAAACTATAGTTAATGATCTGATACAGTTGTTGTATTTGGTTTGCGAATTTCTCCATCAATTATTTCATATGATATATGTTTTTAACCATTGCATTTTATTTTTCCAAGCATTACATTCTGTTTCTAACCATTTTGTTGCATTTGGTTTGTAAATTTCTCCTTCAATTAATTCATATGATATGCAACAGCTAGTGTTTAGTCGTAGTCGTCAAATGGGCTAACTAATTTTATTTCAAAGAATAAATTAAGGGGTCGTATTTAGGAGCTACTTCAACCTCGAGAAGGAAATGCCTCTGACCCTATCCAATTGGAATCCGTCCCTGTCGAAGAATAGACATACATCCTCGTGGATGCTTCGGTGAACGACGTGGAAGCAAAGTGCGAGAAATATCTGATTAATTAACATAGTAGTTTCATAATCTGAAAAAAAAGTATGTAGCTCATAAATTGGGAAAAAAAATTAAACTTATTAAAAAACCGACTTACCTTTTTCCGCTCACCTTCCTCCAGTTTATCACCGACACTCTGTATTTTTTCAAAAGTGATATGCTTTTGCTTAGTAATTCATAATTTCAATTATATATTGAACAAAGTATGTAGCTTTTGTATATCACATTCCAACCTTATTTAAAAAAATTATTAAAAAACTTATTAAAAAACTAACAACCGTCACATTCTAAAAGTTAAAAAACAGATTGGATAAGAAACTTAGTAATTCAATTATTAAGAAATTGCATTTTATATATGAGGTTATATAATCTTTTTTTTTTGAAAGCATGGGTTGGGCCGGTGAGCGATTTGCAAAGAAAATGGGAGGGGTTCGTGGATGGCTAGGGCTGACAAGAGGTAGGAAGAGGTGGAGGAAGCGAAGCTCGAAGCACAATAGGCAAAGAAGGATGCTGTGGAAGGAAGAAAACTAGCGAGGGGAGCTAGAACCAAGAACGAAGAGATGAGGGTGCAAATGGCCAAACCGGAGAAGAATATGCTAGAGCTCATAGGCATAACGACGAGCTTACAGTCGTTCGTCACCTCGGCTGTGCAGTAAGCTCAGTTGTCTCATCCATCAAATATGTCTCTCACATCCTCTTATCCCTCCTCGCAGCCATAGAAGCTGGTATCATATATGTTCCTAACTTGTTCTAATTATTAACTATTGAGATTGGTAAAGTACTTGTGCATATGTGTTGTTGGGATTGGTTTTTGAATTCCAGGTTGTATGTATTATAGGGTTGGCATGGTACAATAACTACAAAAAAATGGTGATTAGCATGTACCAACCACCAACTGATGGAATGCTAATTTTCATACCACGTATGTGGTAACCACGACTTGTGGTTACCATTGGTACATTACCATGGTTATCAAGCTACAATTCTACTTGTATTTTTTTTAAAACCCCTTGGCTATCGTCCGGTAGCCATCAAGGTTATTGAATGAGCCAGTGATTCTTCCAAATGAACCCTGATAAGCCATTGAGAGAGAAAGTGAGAAATTAGGAGATCTTGAAAGGCCGGAGGGGTCGAGAGGTCGGAGACTTAGCTAACTAAACACGCGAGCCTTAAATGGCCAGAAGCCCTGAACAAAGATACTAGTGAAGGGAGCCTAGAGAGTGGAGGCTAGGGATACCGCTACCACCACGTCACCACGATGGTTACCACCATGTTGGTTACCACTAATGTGGTTACCAACATAGTTGGTACGTGGTTGATACGTGGTTGGTATGACAATTTCCGTACCATTTTGCAGCCCTAATGTATTGTTTGAATTTGAATTGCAGGTTGTAAGCGTTGATCCTTGAACACTTGTAGGTTATATGTGTTTGTTTGAATTTGGTTTTGTGCACATTTTTTAGTGTAAAAAATGTGTTTATATGTACATTTCGTTGTTTGGAATTGGAATTGAATGTGTGGCTTCGAATTGTTTGAGTGCAATGTTCTAAAAGGCGCTAGGCGGCCGCTAGGCGGCGAGTGACCGCCTAGCGCCTAGGCGGTTAGGCGGGTGCCTAGGCGGCGCCTAGGCGGACTTAAAACAAACTTGATTATTTCCCCATCTTTTAACGTATAACACATGTCAATGATTCATATCGTGTAATAGTAATCCATAATATCACTCATAAACCCAAATTTGCGGTGCTTAACTAACATTTAAGTAAATAAACGCAAAAGTATGCGTCCGACTAACGACTCTAAAACTCCTAAAATTCAAAACCATAGGTTTGACTCAAAAGCAAATATATCTCGACTTGGGGGATAAAAAACCATAATTTGACTAATTACATGCCCAAAAGCTAAAATTAAATAATCGTCGGGCTAGGCGGGGCTAGGCGGCGACTAGAAGGGTCTAGGCGGCACCTAGGCGGTGCCTAGGCAGATTTCTACCTAGAGGGCCACCTAGGCTTAAAAATTCATAGGTCCCATCCCGCCTAGCGCCTAGGCGGTGCCTAGGCGCGATTTTTAGAACATTGTTTGAGTGCACATGTTTCCTTCAAAAAATGTGCACATTTTGAGTATAAAACAAGGGCAAAAATTGATTTCAAATTATTTTTATTAAATCTAAAGCACTCAGGCGATGAACATATAACATAGACTCATTGCTTTAATTTTAAAAAAATGTTGAACGCTTTCAAGTGATGAATATATTTCAAATCCTTGTCGCTAAAACACACTCTAGCCCTGTACTTAGTAAAAAGCTCGTCATCTGAAAAGACTCTTATGTTTTTGCAATTCAATGACCTAATTCAGGCGATGAACGTATGTCATTGTTTGGTCTCTTGGCGAATTCGACGACATACTTAGTAAAACACCACAGCGCCTGAATGCACTTTTTTTATATTTCTTGTCAATTTTTCGATCGACTTGGAGCAATGACCTTATTACTATATGTTTGTCGCATAAGTGTTAGGAGGGTTTCTTGATCAATCATAGCAAGCAAATAAATTTATAAGTTCAAGACCGCACTGAGTATAGCAAATTCAGGTTCATCCATGGGAGAGAGTCAATTCCTAATTTAGTTAGTTTAAAGGTGTAAAAGTAGCAAAAAGAAGTGAAGAATATAGATTTAAGGGGTTTAGCTTTGCAAATTTCAGCGATTCAATCAATAACAAACATTTTCAAGGTATAGGGATCACCACAACGATAGTATGCATGCAAACACAATGAATCATACAAAGATCACGCCTTTATCTATAAAAGAGTCGACTTTCATCAACCTAGCAACGCATTCAATCAAATTTTGCCAATTTAATTAACTGTCCTACCTTTTCAATCTTAATTAGGTAATTAAACTCTCGTTTGAAAACCTTAATTATTATTCCAATTCAAAACTATCTCTTTTAATCTAATTGCAAATAAGGAACCCTAGAAGAAAAGGAAACTACTCACGCATATTCATGGTGAGCATAGAAAACGAAATAGAAGGGGGTAGAAAACATAGAAATTTAATTAAATAAAACCTACAAGTAATCTTCACAAAACATCTCAACATCCTCACAAAACGTGCCCTATCTTTCGCTTCAAACACATGATATCACACATTTAGATGGTCATAATAGGTTGCATTTAGTTTAGTTAAGATGCATATCATGCAGGATTCAAGTATAATTTGCATATCTGTTCTCTATGTTGGTGGAGTCGGAATCTACATGTTTTTATTGATTATTTCAGGTAACTGTGGATCGGTAGAGGATCAAGGGGTTGATAACGCATTGATTGAGAAAGTCAAGTTGATCGAAGAAGCTTAACTGAAGATTTAAAGAGGCCCTGAAAAGAAGAAGAGAGTGTGAATGAAGAACAAGGAGTTGTCTTCCGACAAGCTGAACTTGACCATGCGTTGGAAAGACCTTTCAAAGAGATACAACTTTCATGTTGATGAGAAGAGCAAATTTGAGCTGCATTTTCTGTAAAAGATAGATGCAGCGGCCACAAAATACATGAAACGGCCGCGGCATACATTCAGCCAGAAAACACAAGAATAAGCCAGGCAGCAGCCGCGGCATTAGTGCGGCGGCCGAGGCATGTTACGTCAGCAGCTATTATGAAGAATTCGACGTGGCACGTGTTTTATCTATCCAAAACCCTATTTTATCTAGTCCGTTTGGCCGACCTTTGGACGATTACTTAAGAGGGGATTAGCCCTAGTTTTCATTAATTAAATTTTCAGTAGTTAACATTTAGATTAGGATCCAAGACAATTTAGTTTAGATTGAGAGCGAAGTTCACCATGGGTGACTAAACTCTCTCCGTTCTACTTGCAATTTGAAACTTTGTTTGTATTAAGTTGTGAGGTTCTGAATCTTGTTCCTTATTTCCTATATTGAATGTTTTGACTTCTTTGTGCTTGAATGTTTGATTGTTTTATTCTATCTAGCCAGCACAACCAGTTAAAAATAATTCAATTGCTAGGGATTTGTATATAATTGATTGCGAACCTTAATCCAAGTAGCAAACTTATCCCTTTAGGGCTGATTGAACTAATTGGATGGGTAGGAAGTTGGATGTCTTGTTAAGTCCCTCTATAGGGTCTACAAATTGTAATGACTGAATATATTTTATATTATTTTTGTATTATTTTAATCAAATATATTAATGTTTATTTAAAATGAGAGAAAACTCGTTCTCGAGCACAAGTTTCGATTTTAAAGTCTTTCTGGCATCGTTTTAATATTTGGGATTTTAGCGGACTTTAATTCCGCTTTCGAGTTTCAAGTATTGATAAAATTAAATTAATTCCCGTAATGATTTAAAAAAATTCGATTTAAATTGTCGAGTGTCAGGATTTCAAATTGGTGTTGTGGGGCCCACTTCCCTCTATTTTCTTTTTCTTTCCCTTTTTCTTTCTCTCTCTCTCCCTCCCTCTCCCTCTCCCTCTCCCTCCCTCCCTCTCTGATTTCCGTTAGTTGTCCCTCCTGCAAACCCAATGCCAGTTCACCCACCAACATTATACCCCCATTCCACCTTGCTCTCTCCTCACCCTGCAGCACACAAGCACTTTCCCCATTACCCTTAATATCTCCTCTATATATATATATATATATATATATATATATATATATATATATATATATATAGAGGTTGGATCCCGTGTAAGCAACCCTTACAGTGTAATTTGTGAGCAGAGAAATTATTCGTAGGTACCAAGCGATTATTCGTGTATAATAATGTAATTATTCGTATGTATGAACAAATGTAATTATTCGTATACAACAAAGGATAATTCATATGTATGTACATACGAATAATCACTTGGTACCTACGAATAATGTCACTGTTCACAAGTTACTTTTAATCTCATCCGTTTGATCTTCTTAATCCGACGCTCCAGATTCACTCACAAATTACACAGTAAGGTTTGCTTACACAGTATCTATCCTCTATATATATATATATATAAACACACACTAACTCATCCGTTGCTCTCTCTCACTCCCTTATAGATCTGAGGATCCACCCAGTCCGAAACCCTTATCCAAAACACAAACCCATTCCTCGTCCTTCATCCTCCATTTCAAGCATCCCCCTTCTACCTCCTATCCTTGCCGAGCCACCTCCATATCTCCTCCATTTCCAGCCTCCCTCCCTCCTTGTCCTCATCGTCCAGAGTCGCCAGCACCACCGCCTCCCGTCGTCGTCGAAGGAGCCCAAGCCACCACCTCTAGCCCTGTTTTGCCGAGAGAGGATTGAAGAAGAGGAAGCCGTCCGCCGAGCTCGAAGCCAACTGCGTCCCCACCATAAGGTCCTTTCTTTTTCTTTTCCAGAAGGTATAGAAGAAGGAGAACCAGACTAGAGCACCCAGGGACACGCCGGAGCCGCTCGTTTTCCGTCCCCTGTTTCCGTTAAGGTGGGTTTTCGATTTTGTGCTCGGGTTTGATCCCCATCCCGTCAAAACGAACTTTTAATTACCCCTTACCTCCCCTAGGTTCAAACCAACTCGATTCCACTGTCCTTGGAGCTTAACCGGCCATCGGAGCACCCTCGGAGTCGGAGATTCACGCGATCGGTAAATCTCTCCCTCCTCCCTTGCTCCTTGCTCTCGTTTCATTCTGGTTGTATGGGTCTTGGTCGGAATTGCGTGCTGGTTAGGTGGGGAGAGTGTGGGATGGAACGGAGTCGCCGACGGGGTCTGTACTTCCTCCCCCTTCCCTTGCTTTCGAATCCTCTGTCCAGAGGTTGAAGATGGGTTCCATGGCCCGATTTTCTTATTTTCTTTTCTTATTTTCAGAACCGGTTCACTTCTTTTAAAATCCTTGGCCGGTTCACTTGAAGTTGATTTGGGTTTTCGGGTCTGGGCCTCAGTTTGGGTGGGTCCGGGTTAGTCTTCCGGGTTATAAGATGTGGGTTGTGGGCTGATTTCTTTGTGGGTTGTGTTTTGTGTGTGGTGTTTATTTATGATATTGTTTTATGTATATTATGTTGTTATGATATACTCCCTTCGATTTTTAATATAAGGCATTTGACTTTTGTGCACGTTGTTTAAAAAGCTAAAAACAATATAAAATATTATTTTTTTTAATTAAATTTTTTTATATTATAATACTCATTAATAAAAAGTATTATAATGTAAAAAAAATTAATTAAAAAATCAATATTTTATATAGTTTTTAGCTCCTTAAACTACGTGCACAAAAGTCAAATGTCTTATATTAAAAATCGGAGGGAGTATATATATATATATATGTTATATTTATTAGTTAGGATTAAATTATTATTATATCTTAATTCTGATTTTATGATAAATAAATATTTCCTCAAAAGTATTATATCATTTAAAGTGTTTTAAAAATAGTATTACTTGGAATATATGATGTTTAATATGGTGATTTTCAAAGGGGTTGTAAAATAGTAGGCGATCTATTGATGTTAATTTATAAGGTGATTTATTTATTAACTTATAAATATGGGATATTAAAATGGATTGATTGTTGGTAATTTATTATACTTAAATGTTATTTGGAGTGTGTTATTAGATGTGGTTTAAGAATGTGATTTTAGGAATTTTAAAGTGAATTGTCGGTTTTGATTTATAAATATGGTTTATAAAAGATGGATTTAATTGGTGATATTTTAGATAAATATTGGTTGAATTATTTAAAAGGGTGTTCGCAAGGGGGTGGAGTGTGTAGGAGATTCAAATAATTAAATGAAATAATTCAAATAAACAATACACAATTAGGCTAACTCCCTGTCCCAAACAAATAATACAAGAATCCTCTCCCTTGTAGTAGTAGGGTAATTCAGGATCGAATCCACGAGGATGTATGTCAGCGCTTCCCTTGTTGCAATCACGATCAAAGCTTTTGACCTCAGAAGACACTCGATATCAAGTAATCTGGTCGATATCGACCTCAGTTCTGGTCGATTTCCTAGTGCAGTTTCTGCAGAAGACAAAAGCAGCAAAGTCGACGTCGAGCAGAGACCTCGATATCGACGTTAGACCTCGATATCGACCCTTACAGTTGATTTCGATGTTTGTCACAGAAACTGTTTTCGTAACCAATTTGTCGGAAAAGAGTCCGAAGAAAATAGAATGGGAAAGGAGGATGATCAGAAACAAAACTTAAACTTTTATATAGATTCAATTAATTAAGAAGCTTCCAAAGTCGGGATTTCATGCCACAACGATAACAATGGAAGTTTTATGCTAAAGTTATGAAATTTAATGTCTTTCCGTCAAATAACTTTCGTTATCAACACTTAGGTGTTTAGAGGCTCTCGCATAGTTCCTAAGAGTTACTATCCAATTCATGAGCAATTCAAGTTCACAATATGAGTGGCTTTCGCTTCAATAATGCAAATATTGAATCTCCCTAAATTTCGCAAAGGATCTTGCATGGGATAGAAGACGGAATCGCATAAAAGTGATACCTTGGATGCACTTTACCCTACATCGTAATCTTCGGGCTCACCCCGACCCTAGAAGTGGGTTGACTACTCGCTTCTCATCATGCACATCATCATCATCATTAAAGGAAAACTACTTTGAATTAAACTTTTCAAAAGAGAAAGTACAACCGAACAAGCCACGCCGCTCTCGCTTCACAAACTCCACTCGGCCTTCTCTCTCTCTCCCTAACTCGTCACTACTCTCTACTGAAACTGAATTGAATGTTCTTGGATGTAAATTGAATGCCTAAACTCAGCCCCACTGCCTTCTATTTATAGATGTCGATAAAGACTCGAAACTTTATCTTTATTCTCTAAGATAAAACTTAAATAAAGTAAAAAACTAAAACTCCTATGGTAAATCAGCCTTCTCATGATAGAACTAGTGTTGATGATAAGAAATCTCGACTTTTGGATAGATGTGCACGCTCTGGATAGAATTCCATCAAAAATCCGAGTCGGATTCTTCTGCTGGCATGGTCGATATCGACCTTGAACATTGATATCGACCCCTGTGAAACTTTATCTCGAGCTCTCCTTCTCCTACTCGAACTAGCACTCGACTTCTATCATTTAGCTCGATCTAGCAACATCGATATCGACCTCCAGACGTCGATATCGACCTCTCTGGTATCGACATGCTCTGTTTCATTTCCTGCTCGATTCATATGTCTCTGATGCACTCGATATCGAGGTCCCCAGTCGATTTCGACCTCTTCAGAAGACTTCGAGTTCTTTTTCCACTCTTTCCAATTCCGTCCATTTTTATCCTGTTTTCTGCGAAATCACATAGAAACTCATGCAGACCCATATATTTGATAATTAAGCGTAAACTACACTAATCCCATGTTTTCCCATTAATATGCATGCAAAGATGATAAAATAGACTTTTATGTGCATAGAAAATATGACAATTTACGCGCACATCAAACACCCCATACTTAAGCTTGCTTGTTCCCAAGCAATACCTTTAATGGTCATTCAGGGGAAGAAAGTAAACCCTCAACATCATAGATTCGTTTTTCAAATGTCCCTACAATCAATTGCCATCCTCGATAAGGTACTTATGTCAACCAAATCCATGCCTATGCATAAAAGCAATTTCATATTCATAAAGGAGGTAATATGCAAAAACAATTTTAGCGACATAGCATTAATAATCAAGAGGACTTTTGCAAGCTTGTGAGAAGTAGATTGGTAAAAGGCTAAAGGTGGGCTAATATTTGGCCATGTGGTGTTAAATCCGGGGAAACATACTTTTTTTCCGAAACATTCCACATTCCTTCTTCACAATGTCTTACCTTTCACTCATCGCTCAATGCTTTTATTCAATATATGCTTTTACCTCTCTAACCTTAGTACTGCCTTCTCGCGAGTCGCAAACATGGTTGTCATGAATGGCCCCGGATACTTAGTACTTCGGACTCCTCACCTTGTGTCCCATCTCGCTGAAGTAACATCTAAACGAGAAGGGTCGACCTACATTTATCTCCTGAGGTGATCGGATTTTTTCTCGCTCATTTAATTTTCCATAATTCTTTCATTCCTGCCAACAACTTCATAAATAATGCACAAACTCCATATAACAACTCCAAAGATGACTTCCATTCTCAACATTGTCCCCGGATAGGGTATAAGGTATAAAAATGGGCAACATGTATATATATGGAGCAATAATGATGTATGATAAGGCTCATATATGGCTTGTGACTTTTGCAACTATGCATAGGTAAGGCTAGGATATGAACTTGTATATGTAAGCATGAAAATTTCATAAAAAGTCCTCCATCATCTTATTATGCATATGTCAAAAGCAACTTCAAATTTTCATCTCCTTTATTTTTTTCTTTTTTTGCACTTCATTGTGACTTCCCTTAACTAGGCAATCTCATGTTATATCTCTAATGAATCTAATTTTGCATCGTAGAGCTGTTTTTTATACTTCCATGACTCTTTTTTTTTCCAATTTGATGGGGGTCATTTTTTTTCTTTTTCGAAAAAACTTAAATATGCATTAAATTATTTGATGGGGGCCATTTTTTTTTCTTTTTCGAAAAAACTTAAATATGCATTAAAATAAATATGCAAATCTAAACTAAGTATGAATATGCAAGTAAGTCTTTCCCCCACCCCATACTTAAAATTTACAGTGTCCTCACTGTATTAGAACTAGGGTTAAGAAGAAAACTTACTAAACCGTCACAAATTTCAGGAGTCGAAGAAGACAGCAGGAATGTTCGATATTGACCCTTAACATCGATATCGATGTTTCACCTCGATTTCTGGCTCAGGCTTCAGGGTGATCCGGCCTCGATCACAAACCCATCTATGTCGACCTTAAGGTCGATGTCAATCTGGAACATCGATTTCGATGTCTCTTCTGTGTGTTTTTCTTTCTCTTTCCTGCAACTTGTTAAAACCAAAACCAAAAATATGCAAAACAATAAAATGTCTAAAACCAAAGAAAAACCGTCTAAAATCAAAACTAAGTGTTTGTTACAAGCTCTAGATTTTCAAGTCGCTAGGCCGACTTCTTCCTTTGCTTCTCAAGGCGGCATCTGCAGAGCCCATGTGGCCTGGGCCTCAAATATGACTCCTTTCTTGTCACGCAGCTGGATTCCGCCGGGATTGATTTGATTCACCGTGAATGGTCCTAAGTTCTTATCCTTGAACCTCTTAGGGAACCAATGGTCCTTAGATTTGGCAACATAGACCTTGTCTCCTATCTCATATTGGCTCGAATCATCATCGGATACCCTACATAAGCGCACATGCCAAGGCACACCTCTTCCAAATAATGATAAATCCTTAATTGAAATGGAACAAGAGGAATCCGTACCTTGACTTACTTTCTTCTCAGTCTGTGACTCAGATCGATGTCGATGTTCAGAGGTCGATATCGACCCCTGTTGTACTCCTGGAGGATTAGTCGATTTGGAGAGTTTCTGCTCGATATGATCAGGTCGATTTCGACCCCCAGAGATCGATATCGAGGTCTCCGTTCCTCCCTTCTCAGCGCTGATGGTGGTCGATTTTGGTAGGGTATGGTCGATATCGACCCTTGACCCCGATTTCGATGTTTCCTCTTCTCCTTTGTCGACCCCATACTTATGACCTGGCACACAATCCTGAACATTTTTAGTCGATATCAACTTACCTGGGTCGATTTCGATGTTTTGTTGGGCTCCTTCGTTCAAGATTGCCACAACTTCCTCCACTTGGGCTTCTATGGCCCTCTTCTCAAGCTCCTTCGGTGTCATACTTCTTACCTTTGCTTCTCCACATGCAATGTAGACACCATTGATGGCTTTTATCTCCATTGGCCCTTGATTTTTCACCGTCTTGTTGAAGGCATACTCTATTACCTCGTCACTAATTGTGAATGAGAGCAATCCTTTCTTTACGCTAATGTTGGCATCGACGGTTGCTAGGAATGGCCTACCTAAAATAATGGGACAAGAAGGGTCCTCTGCTATATCAACAACTAAGAAATCAGTAGGGACAAAGAATTTACCTACTTGTACTGGCACATCTGTCACTATCCCAGTTGGAATAACTACCGTATTGTTAGCCATGTATAGTCATGCATCTACGGGCTCCAGAGGACCTATCTTTACCTTGTGCCAAATGGTTAGTGGCATCATGCTAACGCTAGCACCCAAGTCAACTAAAGCATTAAATTTGAATTGACCTAGACCTATAGCGATAGAAAACTTACCTTGGTCCGCCCGCTTTTGTGGTAGATCCAACCTATTGCACTCCTCTGCGATCTCAGAGAGCGATTGCTTCTTACCTAAGATGTCTTGAAGGAACCTTACATAAGATGGCATCTCGTGAAGTGCCTTTGTGAATGGTATAGAGATATTAAGTCCTTGGAGCATCTTCACGAACCGCTGGAACTTCTTTTCTGCTGGGTCCTTAATCACCTTTCTAGTTGGGATTGGCAACACCTTTTTCCTTCCCGCGGCTGCAGTGAGGTCGACATCGATATTAGTAGGGTCGATATCGACTGGAGGAGTCGATTTCTGTGGTGATGCAGTTTCAGGGTCGACATCGACGGGAAGGTCGACATCGACGTCACCTTGGTCGATATCGACAGGGGGGGTCGATATCGACGTCTGTTCTGGATCCTTCTCCTCCATTTTTTGCTTGGGCGTTTGTAATTGACGCCCACTCCTTAGGTTTACTACCGCAATATGACAAGTGGTTTTGTCCTTTTGGTTGGGCACAGTGGATCCAGGGAATGATCCTGACGCTTTGGGTATTGCTTCCGCCAATTGACTCATTTGAGTCTCCATGTTGCGCTTTCAAACGTCGATCTCCCCAAGCCTAGAATTTATGCCCTGCAGCTGAGTATGTACGGAGTTGTTGGCTTGTTTGAACTCAGCATGGTTCCTCCGCATCTCATCAAGAATGATTTGCAGGTCATCTTTCCTTGTCTCCCGCTCAGGGTGCCCTGGTGCCCTATATGGTAGGGGATCCCTTTGTTGATAGAACCTTTGATCACCCCAATATTATTGATTGCCCCCTCCATAGGAGCCTCTCGTCCATTTAACCTCCTCATGTTGTTCCGCCATGGATACTTGCTCAGTATGTGGACAGGCACTAGTGTTATGCCTTGTTGAGCCACACTCTTGACAAGTTTGATTGTTGCTCAGGAACCTGACTTGCTTTTGAAGGCGGCGTGTTTGATCGTTGTGGAATTGTTGCCGCACATCAGGATCTATCTCCTTTGGAGGCTCATATAGTAGCATAGATGGGGCAGGCCTTGCATCATAGGCCGCAGCAGCCCCATAAGTGTTGTCAAAGTTTACGAGCCTTTCAATAGTCTCCCATGCCTCCGTTGGTGTGAGCTCAATGTACCGATAGGAGGTATATGAATTTATCCTCTCCTTATTCGGCGCATCAAGGGTGTTGTAGAAGATCTCCTGGATGACATATGGAAGTTGCCCATGCGTTGGGCATGATCTCAGCAAGTCCTTAAATCGCTCCCACGCATGTGCTAGGCTTTCACCTGGCTTTTGTTTGAAAGCCGTGATCCTTTGTCGTAGCATTACCGTTTTAGAAGGTGGAAAGAACTTATTCAAGAATGCATCTTTCACCTCCGCCCATGTCCTCAGCGAGCGTGGAGCCAAACTTTCAAGCCATTGTAATGCCTTCCCTGCCAAAGACCAACGAAAAGATTTTAATCGCACATACTACAAATTCACTCCATTAGCAACTGTCTCACATAAGTCCATAAAAGTAGAGATGTGTTGCAGGGGGCATTCATTAGGTCTTCCTTCAAAAGTATTTCTTTTTATATCAGATAGGAAGTTAATTTTTATTTCATAGTTGGAGTGAAGAATTAAGATAACGGATTCAGGAACATGAAGCGGCGGATGCATGTATTGCATCGCCGTCTGTGGATACTGATTTAGTCGCTTTTGGGCTTGTCTGCGCGCATCCTCCTTCCTATCAGCACGGGCTCGCTCTGCAGCAGCGGCGGCCCTCTCAGCAGCGATTGTAGCATTGTGGTCCTCGATCTCCTTCCTCAACTGCTCTATGATTTCGGCCTACGTCTCATTGTCAGCCATGATGCGAATTACTTTATTGCGAAGATGATAGAAACGTTCAGGCTCGTTGATTGGTTCCAGGATAGGTCCGCGATCAGAATGTCGTATAAACCTGCAGAATAAGCTCAAAGAAGATCGTGATTAAACTTAGGTGGCGATTGATTGCCTCCCTGACAACGGCGCCAATTTGTTCGCTACGGGGTGGTGTGTAGGAGATTCAAATATCTAAATTAAATAATTTAAATAAACAATGCACAATTAGGCTAACTCCATGTCCCAAACAAATAATATAAGAATCCCCTCCCTTGTAGTAGTAGGGTAATTCAGGATCGAATCCACGAGGAGGTATGTCAGCGCTTCCCTTGTTGCAATCACGATCAAAGCTTTCGACCTCAGAAGACACTCGATATCGAGTAATCTGGTCGATATCGACCTCAGTTCTGGTCGATTTCCTAGCGCAGTTCCTATAGAAGACAAAAGCAGCAAAGTTGACGTCAAGCAGAGACCTCAATATCGATGTTAGACCTCGATATCGACCCTTACAGTCGATTTCGATGTTTGTCACTGAAACTGTTTTCGTAACCAATTTGTCGGAAAGAGTCCGAAGAAAATAGAATGGAAAAGGAGGATGATCAGAAACAAAACTTAAACTTTTATATAGATTCAATTAATTAAGAAGCTTCCAAAGTCGGGGTTACATGCCACAACGATAACAATGCAAGTTTTATGCTAAAGTTATGAAATTTAATGTCTTTCCATCAAATAACTTTCGTTATCAACACTTAGGTGATTAGAGGCTCTCGCATAGTTCCTAAGAGTTACTATCCAATTCATAAGCAATTCAAGTTCACAATATGAGTGGCTTTCGCTTCAATAATGTAAATAATGAATCTCCCTAACTTTCGCAAAGGATCATGCATGGGATAAAAGACGGAATCGCATAAAAGTCATACCTTTGATGCACTTTACCCTACATCGTAATCGTCGGGCTCACCCCGACCCGAGAAGTGGGTTGGATACTCGCTCCTCATCATGTACATCATCATCATCATTAAAGGAAAACTACTTTGAATTAAACTTTGCAAAAGAGAAAGTACAACCGAACAAGCCACGCCGCTCTCGCTTCACAAACTCCACTCGGCCTTCTCTCTCTCTCTCCCTAACTCGTCACTACTCTCTACTGAAACTGAATTGAATGTTCTTGGATGTAAATTGAATGCCTAAACTCAGCCCCACTGGCTTCTATTTATAGATGTCGATAAAGACTCGAAACTTTATCTTTATTCTCTAAGATAAAACTTAAATAAAGTAAAAAACTAAAACTCCTATGGTAAATCAGCCTTCTCATGATAGAACTGGTGTTGATGATAAGAAATCTCGACTTTTGGATAGACGTGCACGCTCTGGATAGAATTCCATCAAAAATCTGAGTCGGATTCTTCAGTTGGCATGGTCGATATCGACCTTGAACATCGATATCGACCCCTATGAAACTTTATCTCGAGCTCTCCTTCTCCTACTCGAATTAGCACTCGACTTCTATCATTTAGCTCGATCTAGCAACATCGGTATCGACCTCTAGACGTCGATATCGACCTCTCTGGTGTTGACATGCTCTGTTTCATTTCCTGCTCGATTCCTATGTATCTGATGCACTCGATGTCGAGGTCCCCAGTCGATTTCGACCTCTTCAGAAGACTTCGAGTTCTTTTTCCGCTCTTTTCAAATCCGTCCATTTTTATCCTGTTTTCTGCGAAATCAAATAGAAACTCGTGCAGACCCATATATTTGACAATTAAGCGTAAACTACACTAATCCCATGTTTTCCAATTAATATGCATGCAAAAGATGATAAAATAGACTTTTATGTGCATAGAAAATATGGCAATTTGCGCGCACATCAAAGGGTTTTCAAGTTTTCCGAAAATGTTCTAAAGGGTTTTAGGTTTTGAATTAAAAATGCCGGAATGATGTCTATAATATGATTTTGAGAAATTGGTTTTAATGTTTAAATGTTTAATGTCGGGATTTGGCTAAGCGATTTTATAAGAATTGTTTGACTACCGAGTTGACTTACTTGATTTAACTTATTGAATGGTTGATGATTTGTATGAGTATTTGGTGTCTAAATGTTTATAAATTGTTGGCATGATTATATGTTATATGAAATTTATGATTTTTAAGATGTTGAGACTTAAGATGATATAATCATGTTATTAAAACTTGAGAATTAGGTGATATATGTGAATATGAGTTGATTAAGAGCATGATGTATTGAGCATGAGAAATTTGAGTTATTATGTGAATTATGATAAGATGTGACTATATGTTGAAGCATGATTTAAGTTGAGATATTAAATTGATGAGATTTGAATAGCTTTGAGAAACTTTAGAACCAATTTACTTGAGTTGACTTGATGAATTGGTTAATGCACTTACTTGAGCTCTTATGTGAGTTATGACATGAATATATATATATATATATATATATATATATATATATATGAAAATATGAATTGAGGCATAATTTGACATGATGGAATCTTGTATTGAATTATGAGAGTTATGATATGTTGATATTGTATGATCTTTGATGAGAATATGAAGATACCATAGAGTATGAATATGACTTGCAAGTATGATGAGATATTTTATAATGAGATGATAGATGAAATATAGGAGATGGTATGATATGATGAGATGATATATGAGAAGAGTTGAGATGATGATGATGATGATGATAACGATGATGATGATGATAGCATGGATAAGATGTGATGATGAGTTCTATGATTATGTGAAGCTTGTGTGTGTGATATTAATTATGCTTTGTGTAACTTAGACATAGACTTATATTTATATCTGTTCATATCTGCTAGGTGATCTGTGAGCATTTGACTATTATCTCTATTGCTGCTTTGCTCTGATGTTCTGTAATTCCAAGTAAGTTCCCTAGGGAGTTTACTCAGGTTGGACTGTCATGGCTGTTGTTGCATTTTATGTTAGGTGTTGCATATGCATAAAGCGTGATCATGTAATATCCTGTTTAGATTGCACTAATTAAATGAGCATCTGTTTACTTTGCGCGTTTGGAAAGAGATTGGTCGTGATCTGTGAGTCGTAGAGTCTTTGCTAGGGTCATAGGACAACCCAACATCATCGGGTTGTCCTGATAGAGTCGGTGAAGGAACAGCCTGATCCCAATCATACCTATGTACTCCGACCTCGATGTTAGGTGCGGACGATGCGTTACATAGAAGCTATGTACTCCAACCTCGATGATAGGTGCGGACGATGCGTTACATAGATCATATGTACTCTGACCTCGATGCTAGGTACGGACGTTGTCTTACATATGCCTCACCTCGATTGAGGCGAGGGTCCCACGAGCGAGAGTCGGGACATGCCACTTGGCATTCTATGTGGGCCCATTTATTGCATTTCAGTTAATTATATAAACTATTAGCATGCTTTGTGTGTTAATTCTTGTACTACATTAGAGCATCTTTATTAGGTATAGCACATATTATGTGGCCTCAGTGAGGACTTCAAGTCCCACATGCGTGGCTCGATTTGATTCCTTTCTCCGTTCTTCTTTAAAGGTAATTTCTGCAGATTTTGATTGCTTAATGTCTATAAGGCGGGGCTTCCCCTTTTTGGCGATTTTTGGACCAAGAGACCAACTTCCAAACTTATAAACTTAGATGTTTTCAATATTCATATTTCTCGTGTTTTGGTTTTGACCCGGCTCTGTCGTGGCAAGTTGTACGTTGATTTCTGTTTTAGCATGCTTGAACTTCAAAGGATTTTGAGCGACTTAGTCAGCTAGGACAGGTTCTGGGTACCCAACGGCCCGTGCGTATTTTGGGGTTCGAAATCCCCACTTTAAAACGTTCTCATTTGAGGTTTGGAAACCTCAACCCGTACCTGGATTGCAAGATCCGAACGAAGGTATCCAACCTTTGAAATGTAACCCGAATATTTATATTTGGGTCGTTACACAAATACCTTGGTTAATCTCTCAACTTAAAGCTATCGATTGGTTTAAATCCTTCTTTAGGGACTGCTCATGAAATAAGAGTTTCTAGGACTGATTTGACTAGTAACTCAATTAGGTCCGGACAAGGACATTCATAGGAAACATAAAAGGACAAGAGGAAATTACAAGATCATCTTAACCATATAAAGTGGATAGTTGTAGGTAGAGCGATCTTTTCTGAATTGTTTTGCATCAACTCTGTTTATAGTTTATTTTGTTTTCTTTCTATTTCATCAATCCAAACCCCCTCTCTACTAATTGATAAGTATACATTACATAGGAATACTTGATTCTCTGTGGGATCGACCTCTTACTTGCTTGCTATACTTTTTTGTGGGTTTGAGTTTTACTTTTGATAGGAGACACAACGATTTCCTCTCATCAAACTTTAGCGTCGTTGCCGGGAAATCAAGTTTATTTCTTTGTTTTGTGTATTTATTAATTTTTGTGCATATACCTAACCCGTTGTGAACCTATCTTACGACTTATAACACCCTTACTACTAACTTTTTAAGATGTTAAGATTAGCGCAGTTGCCAGGTGAGAATTTTCACCAATACTTCACTAGATTGCACGAGTATGTTAACTACCTTGGTTCATAGGGTTATCAATATGGTGTGTTGGAGATGTATGTTTGTATATTTGATGGGATGAATGCAGAAACACGGAGTCTTGCTGAGTCCACGAGTAATAGAAGCCTATTGGATATGGGACTCTATGGGATTCGGGATTTCTTCTGCTACATGAGTGATCAGGTTGAGGGGGAAGTATCAATCCAAATCCTTACAAAAGTGTTGCAGAAGCAAGCTGAGGGCACCAGAAAATTGGAAAATCAAATGAGCCAACTAATTCAAGTCTTGAGTGAGATAGAAGAAAGTGTCTTACATGATCGAAGAAGTCATGACTGAGGGTGAATAATTTGATGAGCAGTGTCCACCGCACGAGAGCGGTGACCGCCGCATTGTTGTTGACGAGCTCCAGAGGTCTTCTTCTCTCGATTGTCAAGAACCCACCCACATTCCCCTGGGGCCTTAAAGGATGCAAGAATGGAAGATCCTATCGAAGTCATTGCACATAGTTCATGACCTCCTATGTGGTTTTAACATGCCAATGACATGCCGAATGAGGAGGAATTGTTTGAAGACAACGATAGTTTCTTCGACGATGGAGAAAATGATCTAGTGCTTCCTGACTGGGAATCTACTGAGTCGACACATGAGGTTTCATGTGATGTGTTCCCTACTCCATCTGCAACATCCATTCTGAGCTCACCCATCAATGACCCAGGTCTAGAGCCATTTGTAGAGGCTCAAAAGTAACAAAGGTAAACTTTCGCAATTTGGAAGGTAATGGTGATTATGTTGATCCTTTTGATTGTTATTTTAAGAAGCCACCAGCGGAACTGTGTTAGTGGTATCATAATCTTTCAGGAGGGAGTCATGCTAGACTGTTTCATAAATTGATAGGGTTTCTTAATTCCATATTTAATACTTTCAATTTATTTTGCTATGATGTTCTTTATAAGATGTGTGCACAGGAATATGAAAGGCTACTGAGGGCCTTGACGATGACTGATAGATAAGAGCTCGAGATTGAGCATAAGTTAGGCCAATGACATAAAAGAAAGGCACTTCTCGGGGGGCAACCCGAGGTAATTTTTCGAATTTAGTTATTTCAAACTAGGTAGCTAGTTTGCTTTTTAATAAATTAGTTTGTCCATTAGGCATTAGATAGTTGCTTTTAGTTTTGAGATAGATTAAGCTTTCAGAAAGGTCACACGAAATCATTACAAGAAAAAGCGGCGACCACGGCACACAAACAGCGACCACCGTCGGAGCACACATATATGCAGTGACCACCGAAGGCAGGCAGCGGCCGCCGCAAGACTACAGTTCCCACCCTATCCACCCCACATCAGTGAATGAGTTAAGTTCCTCTTCTCGCACCTATGTTTTGTTGTTTTATTTTTTTGTTGTCTTTTATGTTTCATTGAGGACAATGAAAGGTTTAATTGTGGGGGAGGGATCACATTGCATATAGATAGAGTTTGCATATCATGTTTATTTATGTCTTCGTATTTATTTTTACTCATATACCGCATTTGAAAAAAAATTCAAAAAATAAAAAAATATCATGCATTGCATTTAGGTGTTACTAAAGATACCCATCTTACATGAGTTTGTCCTCTAAATTATTTTTATGATCTTCAATGCATAAATCCCATGATTTGATTGAATTGCCTAAAATGATTTTTGGAGCATGATTTGAGCACATAATTGAGCAAGTATGGTTCATAGTGAGGTTTAATTGAAATCTAGCAAAAATATAACCCTTGTGTGTGCATTTAGGTGTTATTAAAGATACCCATCTTACATGAGTTTGTCCTCTAAATTATTTTTATGATCTTCAATGCATAAATCCCATGATTTGATTGAATTGCTTAAAATGATTTTTGGAGCATGATTTGAGAACATAATTGAGCAAGTATGGTTCATAGTGAGGTTTAATTGAAATCTAGCAAAAATATAACCCTTGTGAGTTTGATTTGGCCTTATAGGGACTTTACATATTGTTCCCTTTTGCTTTTATTATGTGATTATACTCTCCATATGGTTATTTTTAAAGACCGTATCGCACATGTTTGTTGCGTGTGAATTTCAAATGATTGAGGCATTGTTTTCTTTAGCCATATTATACCTTATCTACCCTTTGCATTATCTTTTGATTGAAGCAATATGAGCCTTAAAGCCTATGCTTTGTGATAGCTCCACATGCAAATATATCCTAGCCAATGATTAGCCTAACCCTATCGCGGAATTAGGAGGAGAATTGGTGAAAATCTATAGAGTGGAGTTGCTTTGAGTAGAGATGATGTATGTATGGTTGCGTATAGCGAGGGGCATAGCCGAACGAAATAAGGTAACCCTTCTTGCACAATAGAGATGACAAATTACAAAGGGCCTAAGGAGGATCAAATTTACTAAGGAGTAAAAGTCCAGTAAGCCTGGGACCTATTAGGAATAAAATCGAGTCTAATAAATACGAAATATAAATCAAACCGAATCCCAGTCCACGCAAATAAAATACGAGACTTCCTCCCGGTGTAGTGGTAGGGAGTTAGGATCGATCCACGAGGAAGTGTGTCAGCGGGATCCTAGATAGTTGTGAATGTCACGTCTGTATCGGCCAGAAGCCTCGATCTCGAGTAGATAACTCGACGTCGACATTGGCTGTCGATTCCTAGTGCAGCAGAAGACCTGTAAAACACAAGAAAGTAGTCGATCTCAACCTAGGTGGTCGATATCGATATGTCAGTACAACGTCGACCGACTCAGAAGACTGTCGGTCGACTCAGGGGTAATTGATCTTGAGTAGTTTACTCGTTCTCGAGCTCAGATGCAGGAGAAAGGGACGTCGACTTAGAAGACTATTGACGTAGACAGATGGTGTCGATATCAACCTATTGTGTCGATATCGAGTGGTCCTGCAGAAACGTTAGGTTTTCCGGCAAAGAACGGTCGAAGACAATAGGATAGGATAGAAGTATGGACAGAAATAATTAAACGCGTTTTGAATGAATAAAATTATATAAAAAGGCAACTCCTAAGGCTAGGGTTTACCACAATGTTAACCAAGACATGCATAACGTAAATAAGACGGACAATTGCGCTATCTCACCCCAGGGACAAGCTTTCGCCGTACACCAACGATTAGGAACACTCTTCCAAATAAATCTAATTGTCTCTACCAATTTTATGTATATAACCCAAGTTGTTTACATGAATCCTTTTTCTTGCGATAAGGACTAAACATAGAATTGTAGGTGATGAACAAAACACAACCATATCAACATCAAGTACTTACCTCCAGCACCCATGGTTAACGTCGGGCTCACCCCGACCCTAAGAGCTTGGGGAACTACTCACACCTCATCGAAACAAACATCTTGAATGGAAAGGAAAGAACTTGCATTAACTTGAACTTCAAAACTTTACAACCCAACGTCGGCTTTCGCAAACGCCAAACACTAAAGCTTCTTCTACTCTCTACTTCTCTAGCTATGGTGAGATACGAATCTCTGAAATTGAATGAATAAAACCCAGCCCCTAGGGCTTTATTTATAGGCTACTAATCCTTGTTAGCCAAGGAAAATAGTTCTAATCCTACTAGAACTACTATTGCTAAATTTTATCCTATCATAGATAGGATAAAACATTATTATGGTAATTAATAAATATCCTATGGTAAAAAGGAAAATACCCTAATACATAATCTATCTAAAAAGGAAAGATAAATCTTGGCTTCTTTGGATAGATCTTCAATCCGAGTCTTAAAACTGCGTCCAATCCGTGTAAACTTCTACTCGATATCGACATGGTCACTCGATATCGAGTGTCTCATTTCTGCTCGATCTGTCTTGGTCCCACTCGACCTATGGTGGCCTGTCGATGTCGATATGTCCCCTCGACATGAAGTCATGTCGAGTGCTTCTTCAACATCTATGTTGTCCTGGCTCGACTCCTAGTGTCTACGTCGATCACTTTAGTCAATGTCGACATGTCTGGTCCATATCGACCTCTTCTCTACTTCACTTGGCCTCTTGTTTGGACTCCGATTCCGCTCCAATTCCTATACATTTAAACCAAAACTTGTGCAGACTCTATTTCTTTCACGTTAGCCCATTCTACACAAATTCTTATTATTTTCAACCTATAATTTAGGAATCGAATGGGATATGAAGTCAAAATATGCAATTAAAACGACTCTAAATATGTACATCAAAACATCGCATACATAGACTTGCTTGTCCTCAAGCAATAACAAACACCTACAACACATCCTTTAAATCTTCGCCCTTGTCAAAAGCAACTTCATAATTGGTAGCAAAGCAAAGCAAGTGAATTTAACGCCATCACACATATATGAGTGATCCATAGGCATAGGCAATTTTAAATCCAAACTCACAAGGATAGTGTGTTTCACTCAACTCTCAATGTGTTTAGGCTATGAAGATCAACTCTCAACTCAATTCCATATACAAACTCATAAACATTGCAATTTATAATAATCCACCTCGCAACCAATTATGTAAATGCAACAAGAACCATCAGGAGGACTTTCGCTCAATGGAAGACTTCAAAGAAGACTCCATTCGGCGGGGTTGTAATGGGGCTTGGTAAGGAATAAAGGGTATGGAATTATTTGGCTATGTGGTGCTTTATAAAATTCGGGAATCAAGATTCCTCAACTTTAACACAACTTAACCGAACCATATCTCCTAAAATAATGCACTTTCAAAACTTACTTTTTCATGATGAACTTCAACCCTTCATTCAAACCCTAATAAACCTTGCAAAAATACAAATCTTGCATAAAATAAAATAGCTAAGGAATAATTGGCTCATGCACCTAACTATAATGTAATAGTTAATTTTTTTCCTTTTTTTTTTCAGATATTTTTTGGACGAAAATAAATAAATAAATAAATATCTGCATTTATAATGTGAGCAAAAAATCCTTTTACAAATATATGTAACAAAATGAAAATATAGAACTAACCCATAAATTCTTCTTTACTCAAAACTTAAACATGTGCACTTTCTTTACACAAGACATTATTCTAGCCATTCTAAGTCTCAATTCTCAAATGGGGATCAGGCTCCATTCGGCTAGGGATAATTTTTGTGGAGTTCTCAATATAAAGGCTCAGGCTAATGTTTTGGCTTCAAGCAGAGATAATGCAGGGTAGGTAAAGAGAGAATAAAAATGGCTTAAAAGATGCCTCCATCATTTAATTCCCATTAACATAAACATGTACATGCATTGACTTTGAATAACTATCACAACATTTAGAGATGCATATGAAGAGTAAATACACTCAAGAAAGCAGGGGGATTTTTAATGTTCTCCCTATAGGCCAAAATTCTCACTCGGACAATTTTGTTGGATTTTGCTTTTTAGCCTACGATCATATGTGCTCAATATCATCACAAGTTCACAATCTACATAAAAAACAATTTTAAGGACTTAGGCTAAACCATCCAAATATGTCATAGGGTTTACATGATCAAGTTAGCTATTGAGTTTTCATCATTGGACATCTAACTAGGGCCTAAAACAAACTAAATAAAGTAAATATGCATTTTTTTTGTTTCTTTTTGACATTTTCAATTTTTTTTTGGATTTTTTTTGTATTTTTCATAAAACTATAGTAAACATGAATGCAGTGCAAGAATTTAAAAATAAGCCAAGTTTGATCAAAAGCCAAAGACATGTTTCATCCCCACCCCATACTTAAAATATACAGTGTCCTCACTGTATTAAAAGAGAAACAAGGGTGAAAAAAGAAACTCATAGTGCAACCTACGAATGAGGTCGATTTCAGGTTGTGTCGACGGTAGCAGTTGATGTCGACTGCATAGGTCGATGTCGACTGCATCAGTGAGTTGAAGAAGAGGTGGTCAAAGTTGAGGGTCACCAGGGGTGGTTGATATCGAGGGGTCTACTCGATATTGAGTACTTTCTTGTGCTCCTAAATGATCGATGTCAATTCACAGGAGGTGGCTCGACCCCAGGCAGTCGATGTCAACTGGCCTAGCCGATCTCGAGTACTTCCGCAGAGACTTCTTTTCTCCTTTGTTGTTCCATGTGCTACGCAACCAGAAATTCTTGTTAGAATATAAAGAATATAACCACGAATTATCAAAACCTCCAAAACCAAATCCAAAATTTAAATCCTAAAAACCATCTAAGAAAAAAATTAAAGTTTTATGTACAAGCTCTAGATTTTTGAGTCGCTAGGCCGACTTCTTCGTCAATCCATCAAGAACCTTTAAGGTAGGGCCCCTTCAAGCTTGCTTCTTCTCCAGGATTGTCTAGGTCCTTTTGATAGTCCCCAAGCTCAGCCATTAGGACTTCTTCTTCATTAGGCTCTTCTTTAGGTTCATGCCCTTTCCTTTTCTTACTTGACCTAATTTTCCTAACATGAGCAAACCATGGAGCTTTGACCGTCCCATTAGTGGAATCATCCGTAATGGACAGAGGAGGGTTAGAGATCATACTTGAGCTTACCTTCTGGGGTCCGAAACAACGATCTTGAGGCTGAGGCTAAGTCGATCTCGACATGGTGGTGTCAATCTCAATCTTAGTGGTCGACGTCAAGTTGGTGTGGTCGACATCGACAGGAGGGACCCCAAACTTAGGCTCCTGGAAGCTTGGTTGATCATCAGTGGCACTCGACATCGAGAGAGGGGTGTTGATATCGAGTAGTTTAGTCGATCTTGACCGAGGGCAGTCGATCTCGACTTTTTTTGCAGCTTCTATTCTCGTCAACAAGTATTTGCGAAGCTTCTCCCTTACAAGTGTGAGCCGAACTTCTTTATAGATTCTAGAGGTGATGACTCGTTGTGTTGCCTCTCCACAAGGGACATAGTCCTTGCTTAGGCCGATGTTCTTCACCTCGAGCTTTTTAGTTTCACTCATCGTCGGGTTGAAGCGGAACTCGACAATCTCATTGCCGACTCTGAATGTAAGGGTGTCATTCCTCACGTTGATGTTGGCATCCACGGTTGCTAAGAATAGCCTACCAAGGATGATAGGCACAATATGATCTTTCGGCATGTCCAACATGATTAAGTCCATGGGTATAAAGAACTTTCCCACCTTGACAGGGACATCATCCACAACCCCTGTGGGTCTCACGAAGGAGTTGCCCGCCATGTAGAGCTTTATGTCGATGGGCTCCAATGCTCCTACTCCAACTTGTTGCCGTATCGATAGGGGCATCAAACTGACACTAGCCCCAAGGTCACATAGGGCTTTGAATTGATGCTTACCTACCCCTACCGTCACAACAAACTTGCCTGGATTGCCTCTCTTCTCAGGGAACTCAATGGAGTTGCATTCGCTAGCGATCTCAATGATGGACCTCTTATTGGATAGGATTTCCTTCAGTAACCTCATGTATGTTGGCATCTCATTCAGGGCTTGCGTGAGTGGGATATTGAGGTTGAGTCATTGTAGGATCTTCATGAAGCGCCTAAACATGGTGTCTGTCGGTTCTTTCAGCGCCTTTGAGGGGAACGGGAGAGCTTTCGTTGGCTATGGAGCTAAAGGGGTCGACTTTGGCTTTCTGGAGTGGTCGACATCGACAGAGGGGTTGATATCGACAGGGTTGGTCAACCTTGGAGGAGTCTGAAGTTGTTGCCAATCTGCAGAGGACTCGACATCAACTGGGGTGTCGATATCGAGTGGATACTCGATGTCGAGTGGTTCTCTGGCTCTATTGTGGGCTTTGTAGTGGGCTCGACATCGAGTTGGTGTTTGACGTCGATAGGGCCCTCGACATCAACTGGGGTGTCGACATCGACTGCATCTTCAACGAATTCTCCTTTGCTCCGTGGCTCGTGCAATTGCCGTCCACTCCTTAAATTCACAGCGGCTATATTTTCGGCTTGTCCCTTTGGATTTGGGCCGCTAGTTTACCCAATTGGGTCTCCATTGTCTTTCTTCATGTATCCATCTCCCCCATGTGGGCATTGAGCCCTTGTAGTTGGTTCTGAATGGCGCTGCTGGATTGTTGGTTTTGCGCCTGGTTTCTCCTTAACTCATCAAGGATGAGTTGGACATCTTCTCTCCTTGGCTCTCTCTCTGGGTGGCCTGGAGCTCCATAAGGTGGAGGATCCCTAGGGTTATATTGGGGTGGTTGATTTCCCCAATTTTGATATCCCTGGCGATTGGAATTCCTCATGTACCTCACCTCCTGGCAAGCGGTGGTGATGTGCCTCTTGGAGCCGCATTCGGCACAGGGTTGGTTGGCAAAGAGGTACTTGACTTGCTTTTGGAGCCTCCTGAGTTGATCTTTCATAAATCGATCTTTGACAACAAGATCAATCTCCTTGGAGGGCTCATAGAGTGGCATCAATGGGGCGGGCGTTGAGTCGGAGGCCGCGGGAGTCCCATTTGTGTTGTCAAATTCCACCAACCTCTCTATGGTATCCCAAGCTTGTTGAGGTAGGAGTTCAAGATACCCATAAGAGGTATAGGTGTTAATCATCTCCTTAGTTTCTACATCCAAGGCGTTGTAGATGATCTCATGGATAATGTAGGGAGGTTGCCCGTGCGTAGGGAAGAACCTCAGAATCTCCTTGAATCGCTTCCACACTTGCGCCAGGGTTTCATGAGGCTTTTTTTGAAAGCCATGATCTTCTGACGAATCACCTTCGTCTTGGATGATGGGAAAAATTTGTTGAGAAAGGTATCTTTGACTTCATCCCACGTGCGGAGCGATCTTGGGGCTAGGCTCTCTAACCATGCTAGTGCTTTCCCTGCAAGAGACCAACGAAAAGCCTTTTGTTTTACATACTCAAGGCTTTGGCCATCAGCAATAGTATCGCTAAATCAAGGAAGGTTGTTATGTGCTCTATAGGGCAATTATTAGGTTTTCCCTCAAATTGATGTCTCCTAATTTCAGTTAAGAAGCTAGGTTTAATTTCAAAATTCGAGTGAGGGATAAGTATCGCCGATTCAGGCACAGAGCACTGGGTGCATGTATTGCTTTGCGTTATGAGGGAGGGCATTTATTTGGGCTTCATATCGCCTCCTTGCTTCCTCCTCCCTGTCACCACGCGATCTTTGTGCCCCCTCTCAAGTTGTGAAGTCCTCAATTTTCTTTTTCAAGCGCTCAATCTCCTGAGCCTGGGATTCTGCGTTAGCCATAGCTCTTTGGATTCTAGAACGAAGGTGGAGATAACTCTCGGGGTCTTCTACTCCTTCGAATTCAGGTGTGTGATCAGCGCGTCGCATACACTTATAAGACAAAACTCAAAGAAGACGTGAGATAGACTACTAGGGCGCGATTGATAGCTTCCCCGGCAACGACGCCTAAATAAGTTAGGAGGAAATCGAGTCTAATAAATATGAAACATAAATCAAACCGAATCCCAGTCCACGCAAATAAAATATAAGACTTCCTTCCGCTGTAGTGGTAGGGAGTCAGGATCGATCCACGAGGACGCGTGTCAGCGGGATCCTAGATAGTCGTGAATGTCACGTCTTTATCGACCAGAAGCCTCGATCTCGAGTAGATGACTCTACGTCGACCTTGGTTGTCGATTCCTAGTGCAACAGAAGACCTGTAAAACATAAACAAGCAGTTGATCTCGGCCTAAGTGGTCGATCTTGATATGTCAGTACAACGTCGACCGACTCAGAAGACTGTCGGTCGACTCAGGGGTAATCGATCTCGAGTAGTTTACTCGATCTCGAGCTCAGATGCAGGAGAAAGGGACGTTGACTTAGAAGACTATCGATGTACACAGATGGTGTCGATATCGAGTGGTCTTGTAGAAACGTTAGGGTTGTCAGCAAAGAACGGCCGAAGACAATAGGATGGGATAGATGTATGGACAGAAATAAACACATTTTGAATGAATAAAAATATATAAAAAGGCAACTCCTAAGGCTAGGGTTTACCACAATGTTAACCAAGATATGCATAAGGTAAATAAGACGGACAATTGCGCTATCTCACCCGAGGGACAAGCTTTCGCCGTACACCAACGATTAGGAATACTCTTATACATAAATCTAAGTATCTCTACCAATTTTATGTTTATAACCCAAGTTGTTAACATGAATACCTTTTCTTGTGATAAGGACTAAACATAGAATCGTACGAGATGATCAAGACACAACGATATCAACATCAAATACTTACCTCCAGCATGCATGGCTAACGTCGGGCTCACCCCGACCCTAAGAGCTTGGGGAACTACTCGCACCTCATCGAAACAAACATCTTGAATGGAAAGGAAAGAACATGCATTAACTTGAACTTCGAAACTTTACAACCCAACGTCGACTTTCGCAAACGTCAAACCCTAAAGCTTCTTCTACTGTCTACTTCTCTAGCTATGGTGAGATATGAATCTCTTAAATTGAATGAATAAAACCCAGCCCCTAGGGCTTTATTTATAGCCTAATAATCCTTACTAGCCAAGGAAAGTAGTTCTAATCCTACTAAAACTACTATTGTTAAATTCTATCCTATCATAGATAGGATGAAACATTATTATAGTAATTAATAATTATCCTCAGGTAAAAAGGAAAATACCGTAAGACATAATCTATCTAAAAAGGAAAGATAAATCGTGGCTTCTTTGGATAGATCTTCAAACCGCGTCTCAAAACCGCGTCTAATCCGTGTAAACTTCTACTCGATATCGACATGGTCACTCGATATCGAGTGTCTCATTTCAGCTCGATCTGTCTTGGTCCCACTCGAGCTCTGGTGGCCTGTCGATGTCGATATGTCCACTTCACATGAAGTCATGTGGAGTGCTTCTTCAGCATCTGTGTTGTCCTGGCTCGACTTCTAGTGTTTAGGTCGATCACTTTAGTCGATCTCGACATCTCTAGTCGATATCGACCTCTTCTCCACTTCACTTGGCTTCTTGTTTTGAATCCGATTCTACTCCAATTCCTATACATTTAAACCAAAACTTGTGCAGACTCTATTTCTTGCATGTAATAATGTTTCATCCTATCTATTAATTACTATAATAATGTTTCATCCTATCTATGATAGAAATGAAACATTATTATAGTAATTAATAAATATCCTCAGGCAAAAAGGAAAATACCGTAAGACATAATCTATCTAAAAAGGAAAGATAAATCGTGGCTTCTTTGGATATATCTTTAATCCGCGTCTCAAAACCGCGTCTAATCCGTGTAAACTTCTACTCGATATCGACATGGTCACTCGATATCGAGTGTCTCATTTCAGCTCGATCTGTCTTGGTCCCACTCGAGCTCTGGTGGCCTGTCGATGTTGATATGTCCACTTCACATGAAGTCATGTGGAGTGCTTCTTCAGCATCTGTGTTGTCCTGGCTCGACTTCTAGTGTTTACGTCGATCACTTTAGTCGATCTCGACATGTATGGTCGATATCGACCTCTTCTCTACTTCACTTGGCTTCTTGTTTTGAATCCGATTCTGCTCCAATTCCTATACATTTAAACCAAAACTTGTGCAGACTCTATTTCTTGCACGTTAGCCCATTGTACACAAAGTCTTATTATTTTCAACCTATAATTTAGGAATCGAATGGAATATGAAGTCAAAATATGCAATTAAAATGACTCTAAATATGTACATCAGGACCTAAGGAGGATAAAATTCACTTGCGGGTAAAAGTCAGTTAGCTTAGACCTAGGAAGGATAAAATTTACCTAGGGGCACAAGTAAGCATAAAAGAAAAACCAAGAAAAGTCATCATCCAAAAAAACGGGAAAAAAGAAATGCATGAATGTATGGCTATTGAAAATTAAAAGCTTATTGTATGTATTGGAGTTTATGAATGGTTTTGCGAAGTATGGAAGTTTTGGTGTTGTATATAACTAACCCTTTTTCCCGGATCTGAAGCACCACAAGCCTAAATATTTCCCATGCCTTATGTTCCTACCAAAGCCCCATTACAACCTTATAAAATTCCTCATGATGTTGTTTGCAAGTAACAAATTTACGGTGTATAAAGCATTTTGGATTGAGTTGAGACTGAACTTTAAACCTAAACACATTGAGAGCGTTCGAGAAACACATTATCCCGATGAGGTTGGACTAAATTTACCTGTACTGTTGGACTGCTCATATACTTGCTAGGATGTTTGTTATCTTATTCATGGCTCCTACTTCTTGATGTTGCTTTTCAAAAATTATAGCATGGAGATCTTATTGTGGGATGGTTAATTATATATTTCTTTTTCATTGCTTTTGGACAAGCAAAAGCTTAAGTGTGGGGGAGTTTGATCGCACACATTTAGATGGTCATTATAGGTTGCATTTAGATTTGTTAAGATGCATATCATGCATGATTCAAGTATAATTTGCATATTTGTTCTCTATGTTGGTGGAGTCAGAATCTACATGTTTTTATTGATTATTTCAGGTAACAATGGATCCGTAGAGGAGCCATGGGTTGATAACGCATTGATTCACAAAATCATGTTGATCGAAGAAGCTTAAATGAAGAGGTCCTAAGAAGAAGAAGAGAGCCTAAACGAAGAACAAGTCTGCAAGATTTATCGCCCGACAAGCTAAACTTGTTTTGAACTTTCTGGAGGCCTTGGTTGTCTGATTGACGTCTATTATGACTATGTGTTGGAAAGATCTTTCAAAGAGCTACAACTTTCATGTTAATGAGAACAGCAAATTCGAGTTGCATTTTCTATAAAAGACAGATGCAGCGGCCACAGAATACATGAAACGGCCGCGGCATACATTCAGCCAGAAAACTCAAGAATAAGCCAAGCAGCGGCCGCGTGTTAGTAGGGGGAGGTGATTCGCTCAGATATAAAATATTCAAATTCAAAACTAAGCTAACTCCCTTATCCAAGAAAATAAAATACAAGAATCCCTCCTGATGCAGTGGTAGGGTAATTCAGGATCGAATCCACGAGGAGGTATGTCAGCGCTTCCTTAGTTACAATCACGATCAAGCTTTCGACCTCAGGAGACACTCGATATCGAGGTGTTTGGTCGATATCGACCTCAGTTCTGGTCGATTTCCAGTGAGGTTCCTGTAGAAGACAAAATCAAAGCAGTCGACGTCGAGATGAACCTCGATATGGATGTTAGTGCTCGATATCGACCTTGCCAGTCGATTTCGATGTTTGTAACAGAAACTGTATTCGTAACCTATTTGTCGGAAAAGTAGTCCGAAGAATGTAGAATGGTTATGGAAAGATGGACAGAAATAAAAACTCAAACTTTGTATGAAAATTCAATTAACTAAAATCTTCGAAGGTCGGGGATTCATGCCACAACGATATTCATGCAAGTATGATGCTAAAGTTATGTAATTTTATGTCTTTCCGTCAAATAACTTTCGTTACCATCACATAGGTGATAAGATCCTCTCGCATAATTCCTAAGAGTTACTATCCAATTCATGAGTAAGCCAAGTTCACAATATGATTGGCTTTCGCTTCAATAATGCAAATAATGAATCTCCTCAACTTTCACAAAGGATCATGCATAGGATAGAAGACGGAATCGCATAAAAATCATACCTTTGAAGCACTTACCCTACATTCTTATCGTCGGGCTCACCCCGACCCTAGAAGTAAGTTAACTACTCGCGCTTCATCATTGAACTCATCATCATCATGGAAAAGAAACTACTTTGATTAAACCTTAAGAGAAAGATTGCACCGAACAAAGCCACTCCGCTCTCGCTTACACAACTCACTCGGCCTCTCTCTCTCTCTATCCTAACTCGCTAAAACTGAATGTAAAACTGAATTGTCTCTTGCTTGAATGAATAAAATCATCCCTAATGGCCTCTAATTATAAATCTCAAATCTTGCTAGCCAAGGATTCGAAAACCTATCTTTATTCTCTACAATAAAACTTAATAAAGGTAAAAACTAAATTACTTGGGTAAAACTCATAAAAGATGAAGTCTGGTGCTTAATGATAGAAGATCTCGACTTTAGGATTATCTTTAACACTTCGGATATGATTCTATCAAAATCTTAGTCGAATCTTTTATGCAGCAACATCGATATCGACCTTGGTCCTCGATATCGACCTTCTCTATATCTCTATCTCGAGCAGTCCTTCTCTTCCTCAGATTGGCACTCGACTTCTATCTATATGCTCGATTTGGCCACTCGATATCGACCTACAGACATCGATATCGACCTATCTGTGCCGATATGCTCTATTTCTCCTCTGCTCGATTCCTGGTTGCTCTGTTTCACTCGATGTCGAGGTTAATCATCGATTTCGACCTCTTCAGTCGACTTCGAGTTCTTTTTCTTTTTCCGCTCTTCATCACTTGTCCAAATCTGTCCATTTTTTCCTTGTTTTCTGCGAAATTACATAAAAACTCATTCAGACCTCTATATTTCACAATAATGCATAAACTACACTAGTCTTATGATTTCCCACTAATATGCATGCAAATGATGATAAAATGGACTTAAATGTGCATAGAAAATTGTTGTTGTAGGAGGTTTGATATGTCAAGTAATTACAAATAATAAAGATGTAATAAATGTAATCCAACTCTTGGCCTAAGCAAATAATTACAAGACTTCCTCCCGTTGTAGTGGAAGGGTAGTCAGGATCGATGCACGAGGAGGCGTGTCAGCGGGATCCTAGTAGCGTTGGAAATTTCACGTCTGCGTCGACCAGTAGCCTCGATTTCGACCTTGGGCCTCGATGTCGACCTCGGCTGTCGATGTTCTCTGCAACAGAAAACCTGCAGAGACAAAAACAAGTGGTCGATATCGACTAGTGGGGGTCGATATCGATGTCCAGTAACTCCGCAGCGATGTTCATCGTCGACTCGGAAAACTGTCGACGAACACAGTGGTCGATATCGATGTCTGGGGTCGATATCGATGTCTCCCTGCAGTGAGTTAGTTCTTCGTCGGCAAAGAAAGGCCGAAGATTTTAGGATGGAGAGAGAAGCAATGAACAGAAATAAAACAGTGGTTTTTGAGTGTATAAACTATGTAAAAAGCAACTCCTAGGATTAGGGTTTACCACAACGTTAACCAATGCATGCGATGAGATAAATAAGACGGACAATTGCGCTATTTTACCCGAGGGACGAGCTTTCGCCGTACACCAACTCTTAGGATTACTCTTTCAAATAAACCTAATTGTCTCTACTAATTTTATGTTTATAACTCAAGTTGTTAGCATGAATCCCTTTTCTTTCGATTAGGACTAAACATAGAATTGTAGGAGGAGAGATAGACACAACGATATCAACATCAAATACTTACCTCAAGCGCCAATGGCTAACGTCGGGCTCACCCCGACCCTAAGAGCTTTGGGGAACTACTCGCTTCTCATCATGGAATTCATCGTCAATTGAAAGGAAGAAACTTGCATTAAACTAAACTTCGAAGCTTTACAACTCAACGTCAATTTTCGCAAACGTCAAACCCTAAAACTTCACTCTAACTCTAACTCTATTGTCTTTGTCTTGGGTTAATGGATTGTTCTGGGATGATCTAACAAATCAGCCCCTAAGGCTTTATTTATAGGCTACTAATCCTCGCTATCCAAGGATTGTAACTCTTATCTAAACTAATAACTCTATCCGAACAATTAGGATAGGTCTTTTATTTTGATAAAACTTAAATAACTTAAAGGTAAAAGATGAATAAAACTTCAGCTGTCCTTTATCTTGAAAGTATGAGATAATCACGTGCCTCCTTGAAGATATAGTTCCAATCCGCATTCGAAATCGAGTCTATCTTCTGTCGAGATAAGGGGTCGATATCGACACCAGAGGTCGATATCGAGGTCTCTGTTCCTGCTCGACTTGTTCAACTCTAGTCGATTTCTATGTTGAGGTCGATATGGGGGTCGATATCAACACCGGGGGTCGATATCTGGGTCTAAGGTCGATATCTACCTCTTCTCAGCTTCACTGGATGTCTATGTTGAGGTCGATATCTATGTTGAAAGTCAATATCTACCCCAGAGGTCGATATCTGGGTCTAGGGTCGATATCTACCTCTGCTCAGCTTTACTTGGCTTCTCCGTTTTGACTCCGTTTTCGCTCGAATTCCTGCATGGTTAGCTCAAAACTTGTGTAGACTCTATTTCTTGTATTTTAGCCCATTCTTACTCAAGTTTATATACTTTTGAAACTTTTATTTGGAAATCGAATGAAATAAGGAGTCGAAAGATGCAATAAACAAAGGTACAATTATGTACATAAAAAATATGGCAATTTGCTCGCACATCAAACACCCCATACTTAAGCTTGCTTGTCCCCAAGCAATACTTTAATGGTCATTCAGGGGAAGAAAGTAAACCCTTAACATCATAGATTCATTCTCATATGTCCCTACAATCAATTGCCATCCTCAATAAGGTACTAATGTCAACCAAATCCATGCCTGTGCATAAAAGCAACATCATACTCATAAAAGGAGGTTTATATGCATAAAACAATTTCGTAACAACATAGCGTTAATAATCAAGAGGACTTTTTGCAAGCTTATGAGAAGTAGATTGGTAAAAGGCTAAAGGTGGGCTAATTTTTGGCCATGTAGTGTTAAATCCGGGGAAATAAACTTTCTTTCCAAAACATTCCACATTCCTTCTTCATCATATTTCTCACCTTTCACTCATCGCTCAATGCTTTTTTCACTATAATGCTTTTACCTCTCTAACCTTGGTATTGCCTTCTCGCGAGTCGCAAACATGGGTGTCATGAATGGCCCCGGATACTTAGTACTTCGGACTCCTCACCTTGTGTCCCATCTCGCTGAACTAACATCTCAACGAGCAAGGTCGACCTACCTTTATCTCCTGAGGTGATCGGATTTTTTTTTCACTCATTTAATTTTCCATAATTCAAAAATTGTTTCATTCCTGCCAACAACTTCAATAATAATGCACAAACTCCATATAACAACTCCAAAGATGACATCCATTCTCGAACTTGTACCCGGATAGGGCATAAGGTATAAAAAATGGGAAATATGTAATATATGTGAAGCAATAATGATAATAATGATATAAGGCTCATATATGGCTTGTGACTTTTGCAAATATGCATAGGTAAGGCTAGGATATGAACTTTGTAAGCATATGTATGGAAATTTCTTAAAGTCCTCCATCATCTTATCATGCATATGTCAAAAGCAACTTCAAATTTTACCTCACTTTCAAGGTTTTCTCTAAAAAAATCGCACTTCATTGTGACTTCCCTTAACTAGCCAATTTCATGTTATATCTCTAATGAATCTACCTTTGCATCGTAGAGTTCCTTATTTTGCTTCCATGACTCTTTTCTTTATTTTCAATTTTTTTATGGGGGTCTTTTTTTTCGAAAATAAACTATGTATTCATAAAGATAAATATGCTTATGCTTAAAGACTAAATATGTATGATTATGCATAAACTATGTAACTAAAATATGCAATAACTATGTAAAATTTCAAAATATGCTAGAATATGCGAAAAATATGCCAGTAAGCCTTTCTCCCACCCCATACTTAAAGATTGCAGTGTCCTCACTTTATTAGAACTAGGGTTAAGAAAGAAACTTACTAAAATGTCACAAATTTCAGGAGTCGAAAAAGTCAGCAGTGGTGGTTGATATTGACCTTTAACATCGAAATCGGCTGGTTTCATCGATTTCTGGCTCTGAGCTTCAGGGTCATCCGGCCTCGACCACAAGCCCCTCGGAATCGACCTTAAGGTCGATATCGAGCTTCTTACTCGATTTCGATGTCTGTTTTTCTCTCCTTTTTTCCTACAACTTGTTAAAAAATAAAACCAAAACCAAACAAATAATGATAATGTCTAATGTAAAGTCTCAAAACAAAGTAAAAAATGTCCAAAACTAATTGTCTTCATTACAAGCTCTAGACTTTAAAGTCGCTAGGCCGACTTCTTCCTTTCAAGCTCTCAAGGTGGCATCTGCAGAGCCCATGTGGCTTGGGCCTCAAATAATACTCCTTTCTTGTCTCTCAGCTGCATCCCGCCCGAATGGATTTGATTTACCGTGAATGGTCCCATCCTCTTCTCTTTGAATCTATTAGGGAACCAATGATCTTTTGATTTGGCGACATAAACCTTGTCTCCTACTTCATAATGGCTCGGATCATCATCGGATACCCTACACAAGCGCACATGCCAAGGCACACCTCTTCCAAATAATGATAAATCCCTAATTGAGATGGAAAAAGAGGAATTCGTACCATGACTTACCTTCTCTTCTTTATGTGGCTCAGGTTGACATCGATCATCAGTAGTCGATATGGAGCTCTGTTGTGCTCCTGGAGGTTCATTCGATTTGGAGTGGTTCTGCTCGACATGATCAGGTCAATTTCGACCTTCAGAGATCGATATCGAGGTCTTTGCTCCTTCTTTCTCAGCTTCTATGGTTGTCAATTTCGGCATATCTTTATGGTCGATATCGACCTTTATGCTGGATTTCGATTTTCCTTCTCCTCCGTCGACACCATACTTATAACCTGGCATAGAATCTTGAACTTTGTTAGTCGATATCGACTTACCTGGGTCGATTTCGATGTTCTTTTTGGCTCCTTCATTCAAGATTTCCACTACCTCCTCCACTTGGGCTTATATGGCCCTCTTTTTAAGCTCTTCCGATGTCATACTCCTTACCTTTGCTTCCCCGCATGTGACGTAGACACCATTGATGGCCTTTATCTCCATTGGCCCTTCATTTTTCCTCACCATCTTGTTAAGGCGTACTCTATCACCTCGTCGCTGATTGTGAATGAGAGCAATCCTTTCTTTACGCTTATATAGGCATCGACGGTTGCTAGGAATGGCCTACCTAAAATAATGGGACAAGCAGGGTCCTCTGCCATATCAACAACTAAGAAGTCAGCAAGGACAAAGAATTTACCTACTTGTACTGGCACATCATCAACCATCCCTGTTGGAATCACTATCGTATTGTTCGCCATGTATAACTTTGCATCCACGGGCTCCAGAGGACCTATCTTTACCTTGTGCCATATGGTTAGTTGCATCATGCTAACGCTAGCGCCCAAATCAACTAAAGCATTAAAGCGATATCGACCTAAGCCTATAGCGATAGAAAACTTACCTGGGTCCGCCCGCTTCGTCGGTAGCTCCAATCTGTTGCACTCCTTTACGATCTCAGCAATCGATCGCTTTTTACCCAATATGTCCTTAAGGAACCTTACATAGGATGGCATCTCATGAAGTGCTTCTGTGAATGGTATTGAGACATTAAGTCCTTGAAGCATCCTCATGAACCGCTGGAATTTCTTTTCCGCCGGGTCCTTAATCACCTTCTTTGATGGGAATGGCAACATCTTCTTCCTTCCTACGGCTGGAGTTAGGTCGACATCGACTGGATGGGGGTCGAAATTGACTGAAGGTGTCAATTTCTGTGGTGACTCAGCAGCAGTGTCGACATCGAGTGCAGGAGCCTCGACATCGACATCACCTTGGTCGATATCAAAAGGAGGGGTCGATATCGACGTCTGTTCTTGGGCCTTCTCCTCCGCTTTTTGCTCGGGCGTTTGCAATTGATACCCACTCCTTAAGTTCATGTCCACTATGTGTCCAGTATTTTGCCCTTTTGGTTGGGCACAGTTGATCCAGGCAATGCTCCTGACGGTTTGGGTATTTGCTCCGCCAATTGACCCATTTGGGTCTCCATGTTGCACTTCCAAACGTCTATCTCCCCAATCCTAGAGTTGATGCCCTGCAGCTAAGTATGAACAGAGTTATTAGCTTTTTTGAACTCAGCATGGTTCCTCCGCATCTCATCAAGAATGATCTGTAGGTCATCCTTCCTTGTTTCCCGCTCAGGGTGCCCTGGTGCTCTATATGGTGGGGGATCCCTTTGTTGATAGAACCGTTGATCTCCCCAATATTGTTGATTGCCCCCTCCATAGGGGCCTCTCATCCCCTTGGCTTCCTCATGTTGTTCCGCCATAAATACTTGCTCAAGATGTGGACAGGCACTAGTGTTATGCCTTGTTGAGCCACATTCCTAACAAGGTTGATTGTTACTTAGGAACCTGACTTGCTTTTGAAGGTGGCGTGTTTGATCGTTGTGGAATTGTTGCCACACATCAGGATCAATCTCCTTTGGAGGCTCATAAAGTGGCATAGATGGGGCATGCCTTGATTCATAGGTCGCAGCAGTCTCATAGGTGTTATCAAAGTTCACGAGCCTCTCAATTGTCTCCCAGGCCTCCATTGCTGTGAGCTCAATGTACCGATAGTAGGTATAAGAATTGATTCTCTCCTTATTCGTTGCATCAAGGGAGTTGTAGAAGAACTCCTGGATGACATATGGAAGTTGTCCATGCGTCGGGCATGATCTTAGCAAGTCCTTAAAGCGCTCCCACGCCTGTGCCAATGTTTCACCTGGCTTTTGTTTAAAAGTCGTGACTCTTTGTCACAGCATCGCCATTTTTTATGGTGGAAAGAACTTGTTTAGAAACATATCCTTCACCTCTGCCCATGTCCTCGCGAGCGTGGAGCCAAACTCTCTAGCCATTGCAATGCCTTCCCTGCCAAAGACCATCGAAAAGACTTTAGTCTAACATACTCTAAATTCACTCTGTCAACAATGGTTTCACATAAATCCATGAAAATTAGGTCTTCCTTCAAAAGTATTTCTTTTTATCTCAGATAGGACGTTAATTTTAATTTCATAATTGGAGGGAGGAATTAAGATAGCGGATTCAGGAACATGTAGCGGCAGTTGCATGTATTGCATCGCCGTCTATGGATACTGATTGAGCTGCTCTTGGGCTTGTCTGAGCGCATCCTCCTCTCTATCAGCACGGGCTCGCTCTGCAGCAGCGGCGGCCCTTTCAGCAGCGATTGTAGCATTATGGTCCTCAATTTCCTTCCTCAACCGCTCTATGGTCTCAGCCTGTGTCTCGTTATCCACCATGATTTGAATAGCTTTGTTAAGAAGATGGAAGAAACGTTCAGCCTCGTCTATGCTTTCCAGGATAGGTCTGCGATCAGAGCGTCGCATAAACCTGCAAAACAAGTACTAAAAGTAGATCGTGAGTAAACTTAGGTGGCGATTGATTGCCTCTCCGACAACGGCGCCAATTTGTTCGTAGGGGGAGGTGATTCACTCAGATATAAAATATTCAAATTCAAAACTAAGCTAACTCCCTTATCCAAGCAAATAAAATACAAGAATCCCTCCCGATGCAGTGGTAGTGTAATTCAGGATCGAATCCATGAGGAGGTATGTCAGCGCTTCATTAGTTGCAATCACGATCAAGCTTTCGACCTCAGGAGACACTCGATATCGAGGTGTCTGGTCGATATCGACCTCAGTTCTGGTCGATTTCCAGTGAGTTTCCTGTAGAAGACAAAAGCAAAGCAGTCGGCGTCGAGATGAACCTCAATATCGATGTTAATGCTCGATATCGACCTTGCCAGTCGATTTCTATGTCTATAACAGAAACTGTATTCGTAACCTATTTATCGGAAAAATATTCCGAAGAGTGTAGAATAGTTATGGAAAGATGGACAGAAATAAAAACTCAAACTTTGTATGAAAATTCAATTAACTAAAATCTTCCAAGGTCAGGGATTCATGCCACAACAATATTCATGCAAGTATGATGCTAAAGTTATGAAATTTAATGTCTTTCCGTCAAATAACTTTCGTTACCAACACTTAGGTGATTAGAGGCTCTCGCATAATTTATAAGAGTGACTATCGAATTCAGGTGTAATCCAAGTTCACAATATGATTGGCTTTCACTTCAATAATGCAAATAATGAATCTCCTTAACTTTCGCAAAGGATCATTCATAGGATAGAAGACAGAATCGCATAAAAATCATACCTTTGATGCACTTACCCTACATTGCTATCGTCGGGCTCACCCCGACCCTAGAAGTGGGTTGACTACTTGCACTTCATCATTGAACTCATCATCATCATGAAAAAGAAACTACTTTGATTAAAACTTAAGAGAAAGATTACATCGAACAAAGGCACTCCGCTCTCGCTTACACAACTCACTCGGCCTCTCTCTCTCTCTCCTACCTTGCTAAAACTGAATGTAAAACTGAATTGTGTCTTGCTTGAATGAATAAACTCAGCCCTAATGGCCTCTAATTATAGATCTCAAATCTTGCTAGCCAAGGATTTGAAAACCTATCTTTATTCTCTAAGATAAAACTTAATAAAGGTAAAAACTAAATTACTTGGGTAGACCTCATAAAAGATGAAGTCTGGTGCTTAATGATAGAAGATCTCGACTTTAGGATTATCTCGAACGCTTCGGATAGAATTCTATCAAAATCTGAGTCGAATCTTTTCTGCAGCAACATCGATATCGACCTTAGTCCTCGATATCGACCTTCTTTATGTCTCTATCTCGAGCAGTCCTTCTCTTCCTCGGATTCGCACTCGACTTCTATCTATATGCTCGATTTGGCCACTCGATATCGACCTACAGACATCGATATCGACCTATCTGTGTCGACATGCTCTATTTCTCCTTTGCTCAATTCCTGGTTGCTCTGTTTCACTCGATATCGAGGTTAATCATCGATTTCGACCTCTTCAGTAGACTTTGAGTTCTTTTTCCGCTCTTCATCACTTGTCCAAATCTGTCCATTTTTGCCTTGTTTTCTGCGAAACTACATAAAAACTCGTGCAGATCTCTATATTTGACAATAATGGATAAACTACACTAATCTTATGATTTCCCACTAATATGCATGCAAATGATGATAAAATGGACTTAAATGTGCATAGAAAATATGGCAATTTGCGCGCACATCACCGCGGCATGGGTGCGGCGGCCGAGGCATCTTCCGTCAGCAACTATTATGAAGAATTCGACGCGGTACGTGTTTTATCTATCCAAAACCCTATTTTATCTAGTCCTTTTGGCCGACCTTTGGGCAATTACTTAAGAGGGGATTAGCCGTAGTTTTCGTTGATTAAATTTTTAGTAGTTAACACTTAGATTAGGATCCAAGACAATTTAGTTTAGATTGAGAGCGATGTTCTCCATGGGCGACTAAACTCTCTCCGTTCTACTTGCAATTTGAAGCTTTGTTTGGATTAAGTTGTGAGTTTCTGAATCTTGTTCCTTATTTCCAATATTGAATGTTTCGACTTCTTTGTGCTTGAATGTTTGATTGGTTTATTTTATCTAGCCAGCACAACCAGTTAGAAACAATTCAATTACTAGGGATTTGTACATTATCGATTGCGAACCTTAATCCAAGTAGCAAACTTATCCCTTTAGGGCTGATTGAACTAATTCGATGAGTAGGAAGTTGGATGTGTTGTTAAATCCCTCTTTAGGGGCTGCAAATACCTTGGTTAATCTCTGAACTTAAAGCTATCGATTGGGTTAAATCCTTCTTTAGGGACTGTTAATGAAATAAGGGTTTCTAGGACTGATTAGACTAGTAACTAAATTAGGTTGAGACAAGGACATTCATAGGAAACATAAAAGGACAAGAGGAAATTACAAGATCAACTTAACCAAATAAAGTGGATAGTTGTAGGTAGAGCGATCTTCTCTGAATTGTTCTGCATCAACTTTGTTATAGTTTTTTTTATTTCTATTTCATCAATCAAAGCCCCATCTCTACTAATTGATAAGTATACATTACATAGGAATACTTGATTCTCTGTGGGATCAACCTCTTACTTGGTTGCTATACTAGTTTGTAGGTTTGAGTTTTACTTTTGATAGGAGACACAACGATTTCCTCTCATCAAATTTTGGCGCCGTTTCTGGAGAACAAGTTTATTTCTTTGTTTTGTGTATTTATTAATTTTTTTGCATATACCTAACCCGTTGTGAACCTATCTTATGGTTCATAACACCCTTACTGCTAACTTTTTAAGATGTTGAGAATAGTGCAATTGCTAGGTGAGAATTTTCACCAATACTTCGCTAGATTGCATGAGTATGTGAACGACCTTGGTTCTGTAAAGGCTCGGAATTTTAAAATATTGGTTTCTAAATTAAGATTTAATTTTGATTTAACATTGATTTAGTTTCGATTTAATTTCCAAGGATTCGAAATTTTTTTTTTGAAAATTTCTGTCCTCGAGCAAATAATTTGAATTTAATCTCTTCGAAGCGAGTTCTGGCATAAACTTGAATTTGATTTAAAAATGGACTTATTCCGCTTCCTTATTCGAGACTTAAAAATATTTGTCGGATTTCATTATTTTGAATTTGAAGTTTTAATTTGAATTGAGTCGGGTTAAGGTCGAAAAGCGGGTTTCGGGATTTATTTACGGGTATTTATTTTAACCTTATACCATCCCACACTCAACCTCACCCGGCCTCACCCCTACCCCTATGCTATTCTGTAAACCCATACCCTCCCATTTCCTTATATTTCATTCCCATCACTCCATCACTCACACCCTCACCTTCACCCTCCTCCTGCACTCCTTTGCCTCCATCACGCCACCGAGAGCCACCACCACCGGCCCCTCCCCACCCCAGCTGAGCACCACCACCCCCATCACGCCACTGAGAGCCACCACCACCGGCCCCTCCCCACCCCAGTTGAGCACCACCACCCATTGCTTCTCCTCCTCCATCACCATCACGTCCCAACGACACCACCAAGCCCAACGAAGCTCCGTCGACCCCGTTCGAGCGCGAACAACCTTTCGGTAAGCCGTTCTCACTCGTTTTCTATCGGAACCACTCTCGAGCCCTACCCTCGCGCTCACCCGTGTCCTACACAGGACCGACGAGCCATCACGAGCCTCCGAAGACGCCCAGAACTCCGATCGAAGGTCCGAAGCCCGCGAACACCTTGGTGAGCTTCGTTCCTTCCCTTCCTTAGCCTCGTTTCGTTTCTTTTTCATTCTTTATGGCCGGAAAGAGAGAGTGAGAGCCGAGTGTGGGAAGCTTGGGCGAGATCGAGAGCTCCGGTGAGCTCGAAAGCGGCGAGCTGGAGCGCGAAGGCCGTGAGTGCGAGGGCTGAGCGAGGGTCCGAGCGACCAGAGCGAGTGCGAGGGAGCCGTGGGAGTGAGAGCGTTGATGGGTAGGTTAGTCTGAGTGAGCGGGGATGAGGCGGAGCTGGGCGCGAGGCCAGAACGACATCGCCGAGGGAGCTCCGAGCAAGGAGAATTGAAAACGATGATGGATGATGGTGTATGAACGTGTGGCCATTATTTGAAATTTGGAGGGAAAAGAGTATTAAGGATCGGGCCGGTTTGGGATTAATGATTATGGGTTGGGTTTGGTTCGTTTGGGTTAAAACATTGGTTTGGTTCGGGATCCGGTTGGGATAATTATTTTAAGGGCTTAATTAACTTATTATATATACATATATATTATATAATTGTTATATATAAATTGTTATTGTTAATATTATTATTATTTCATTTATTACTTAATTATTTTATTTATAATTTATTTAAAATATGATTTATTTGAGTGTTTATTTAATTGTTATATATATATTGTTTTGCGGTTGATAGTGTTATTTAAATATATAGTTTCCTAACTTATTAACTCGTTATTAATTATTATTTATTAAATTATTTAAGTATGTATTCTGATTTATCTAGATGTTTTATTTAATTTGATTTGTAAGGAATTTACTTATGTGAATAATCTTTTTGATAACTATTTTCATTTAAAAAGTTAGTTTTGAATTATTTAGATTGTTTAGAAAATATTTCTAAGTGTCGGAAATTTATTAGGATAATGTTTGGACTAAAATATATCGGGATTATTTTAAAAGAATTGTTTGTTTATTGAGTTGTTTATGAGAGATGATGTTGAGACAAGATGCGAGATGATGATGGTATGAATAAGATGTGATGATGAGAATATGCTCAAGTTGCGGAAACGAGATGGGAAATTGAATTGAGACATTAATGTTAATGATGATGATGGGATGATTAACTTATATATGTTTTATGTGAATCTTATGTGTGCTATTTGATATGCTTTGTGTAAGTTAGACTTAGACTTAATTATTATGTTACTTATCTTCTAGGTGATCTCTGATCTGTCTGGATTTGCTTGACTACTGTATTGCTTGGATTCTGCGCTTCTCCAGGTAAGTTCCTTGAACTTACTCATGATGGGCGCTTTATGCACTGGGTGTTATATAGTAGGCTAGGGTTCATGCACCATACGACTTAGAATCATGCTTAGGATCTAAAACGGAAACCATATGTCTTGCTATCTGTCTTTGCTAGAAAACGGTCGTTATAGATGTTTATTGGTTGGTACCTTTTTCTTTATTCTTGTCATCCTAGTTGGCGCTTAGATAGAAAGTTGCTTGCACTCGATGATGCGGTAGGCTTTTGGTATAGAAAGTTGCTTGCACTCGATGATGCGGTAGGCTTTCTAATAAGTGCATTAGGACTCTTAGAGCCGTAGGCCTTATATAAGTGTCATTGTTTGCCTTCCTTTCATAGTTAGTAGGCTCATTGCGTGGGGTTGGCCTGCACCGTAGGGTGAGGTAGCTCCTTTGATGGTGAGTTGCTATAGGATTTCTTAGGAGCCTAGAGGGACATGCTATTTGGCATTTCTTGTAATTGGCGCGCGTCTTTATTTATTTCTGCATTTACTTATCTGCATGCTTAACTGTTTAATTTCCGTTTTGCATTACGCATTTCATCTTAGGAATAGGATGCTTATTATATGCCTCTCAGAGTGTTTACACACGCGCATGAGTGACCCGATGATTGACCCAGATCCCCTTCTTTTTTTTAGATTCAGGTAACCGTTAGCCGCTATCTTTGCTCATATGGATGCTTGGCGGGGTTCAGACTTTTGGCGTTAGATCGAGAACTTGAGAGACCACTAAACTTTCTCTCTTTTAAAATCCTTTGCATCGTTTTGACCCGGCTCAGTCGTGGCACTCTTTTGGATTGTATTTGGATTTAAACCTTGCTTCATTTTATTGCGAAAACTTGTGACTCGTACTCGGGTTGTAAGATCTAGTTGGAAGGTAACCTTGCCTTCTTAAACGTAACTCGGATAATTAGGTTTTCTTTCCTAGGCCCAAAGGAAGGCAAATAGGGGAAAGAAGATCCTTATTTTCCGGGCCGTTACAGAAGTGGTATCAGAGCCTAGGTTGCTCAATCCGAGTACACATGAGTTGCAAAATAATTTCAAAACCGCCCACTGATTTCTTATTTTAAAGAAGTTTCAAAATCATTTCAAAAAGGGCAAAGAGAATTTCAGAAATAAAATCGGTAGAATCTTTTAGTTGAGAGATAGGATCGCCGGGGTAGAACGAGGCGATAGATCATCCCTTATAGATGTAGACTTGGGGAATGGGTAGGCGAAACATAGCTTATACTTTATAGATGGGCCTAGAAGACTCCAAGGAGTTTGCACCGTGGTGGTTGGAGTAGCGGGGTTAGGATGTAGAGATCGAGAGGTAATTGCCCCCTCCGGTCAGTTGCCCCTCGAAGGGCAGCTCTTAGGTAGCTTTGGTGAACTTGTATGATCTAAGCCCGAGGGCGATCCCCCTTGAAGGGGATCAGATTAAACTGCGATTATCGCTTCTGTGATATGTGATTAAGGCTCGCAATTCTCTTGTCCAGTAGTTATGGTTGACACGCGTCACGGAGCAGTTGGGCGTGGGGGCCCAGTACGTCGGGGCAGGGGACGACCCCCTCGCCGGGTAGTCGCTGACGAGGCTACTACTGGAGTTTGGACACACGAGACAGAGCAGGTCGAGATACCAATACCGGCACCGCAGATGCCTACGGATAGAGTAGGCCTTGAGGAGATGATTACCGCTATGATTCGAGGAGTTCTTCAGGAGGCGTCAGGACGTCAGACTCCAGAGGGTCCACAGAGAGTTGTTGCACCAGAGGACCAGGTTCAGCAGCCGATGCCCACAGATCAGGCCGGACTCGAGCAGATGGTGCGCGAGTTGCTTCAGAGGACCCGACAGGTGACGCCAGAGACCCCTACTCAGCAACCGATGCCTACAGACAGGGCCGGATTCGAGCAGGCGATACTAGAGATGATTCAGAGGCAGAGGGGACAGCGGCAGGCACCACAGCCAGTGGCAGATGCGACCGCAGTTGGGCTTCGAGCAGAGAGGCGCATTGATTGGGTGAAGAGGTTTTCACAGAGCAACCCGCCTCTATTCACTGGAGATCCGACGGCAGACATCGAGCTATGGTTTAGAGTCATCGATGGACTCTTTGAGCTGATCGAGGCACCACCAGGGGAGCGCCAGAGACTGGCGGCTGGCCAGCTACGAGACGATGCTTTTGACAGATGGTCCGTATACAAGGCGGAACGAGCAGATTGGACGTATGATGAGTTCAGATCCTTGATGCTTCGCGAGTACAGCCCTCCCGGATTGCAGACTGCTAGAGAGGTCGCCTTCTACAGGGGGAGATATGATGAGACGCTATCAGTTGCTGAGGTTGTTCGCCAGTTCAAGAAGGAGCTGGTATATTGCGGGCATTTATGTCAGACGGACGCGAGCCGTATTCGACTGCTATCTATGAGGCTCTCACCAGCCGTGCTTCTACATGCTTCCAGCTTGGGCGACGTCCCTTTTGATAGATTCTTAGAGGTTATCTTGCGTTACGATACACAACGTCTTTTGTCAGCTGCGACCTACCAGTATTCTCACCCCCCTCGAGGTGAAAAGAGGCCGAGAGCTATAGAGTCTACCCGGGATATGGTTGATAGAGGAGACCGTTTTAGAGAAGCGTTCAGGAGAGATACACGTCGGGCACCAGCAGTACCCCTCCAGGAGATACGAGTTCAGAGCATTACATGTCAGGGATGTTATGAGGATGGACACCCCACGGAGAGATGCCCGAGGAGACAGATGGTGTGTTATACTTGTGGAGTTAGAGGACACCGATCAGCTTATTGTCCCCAGGATGGAGGGTCTATAGATGCACCAGCACCTCAACTTCAGGAGCCGCCTAGACCAGCCCAGCTGACATACCCCCAGGGACAGGGGAGAGGGGCACCGGCCGGCAGAGGCCGAGGAGATGGAGGGGCTAGAGGCGGTCGAGGTAGCGGTCGAGGAGGCCGAGGATCTACTGTAGGGCTTGCGCATTGATCAGTTGAGCCATTTAGGTTAGCTTGTGAGGGAGGACAGACGTCAGGAGGTATAGATCTTGGCTTGCCCCCACCGCCCCGCGTCTACCACATGGGAGCTCCAAGATGCTCCGACCCTTCTACATCAGGTATTATGACATGAGGTTTTTATCTCGATGCTTACGTGCGCGTACATGGTTGATGATGATGTGTTCCATGCCTTATTATTGATGTTTGTTATGCTTGGCATGACATGTGTGATGACTTGCTAATAGGACGCCAGTACGATGTTATCCTTGATGTGCTTTTGATGAGTTATATGGCTTATGATTCATGATATGACTTGAGATTGATAGAATTGAAACTGATTTCTGAAAGATGAACCTAGGATGAGAATACGGGATTAGCCCTTAGAGGTGGATGACTCCACCTCTTGAGCTTCGGAATTGTTTAACTAACGTCGGATTTGAAGGATTTTGAACGATGCTGTAAAAGGACTAACTCAGATTTTGAAAGACCAAACGCGATCGAGAATTTCAACGATTTTGAGGCAAATCTTTTCCAATTGTGGAACCCTTTTGCAACTTCCAAGCTCCGGGTCAATCTATGATACTTCACGAAGTGGATACAAGCATTTTATGGGGGCGCTTGTAGGGTGCTTGCTAAGACCTAGTGATGGTATTGTAGAACTTTTAGAGTTGTGGTACTTCCAAAAAGTCGAAGCGAGAATGTGATAGGGGCGCTTATTGCATACTTGTCAAGACCAATTGGAGATGTCACGACCATGCCTAGGATGTTGTGAGAATCCCGGAAGACGCAACCGAGATGACTACAAGATCCTTTGACATGGTTCTTGGACTCACATTTTAAAACTTCATCCCCTTTATTCAAAATGATTTTAGTCTCGGGGACGAGACTTGTTTTTAGAGGTGGATGATGTAAAGGCTCGGAATTTTAAAATATTGGTTTCTAAATTAAGATTTAATTTTGATTTAACATTGATTTAGTTTCGATTTAATTTCCAAGGATTCGAAATTTTTTTTTTGAAAATTTCTGTCCTCGAGCAAATAATTTGAATTTAATCTCTTCGAAGCGAGTTCTGGCATAAACTTGAATTTGATTTAAAAATGGACTTATTCCGCTTCCTTATTCGAGACTTAAAAATATTTGTCGGATTTCATTATTTTGAATTTGAAGTTTTAATTTGAATTGAGTCGGGTTAAGGTCGAAAAGCGGGTTTCGGGATTTATTTACGGGTATTTATTTTAACCTTATACCATCCCACACTCAACCTCACCCGGCCTCACCCCTACCCCTATGCTATTCTGTAAACCCATACCCTCCCATTTCCTTATATTTCATTCCCATCACTCCATCACTCACACCCTCACCTTCACCCTCCTCCTGCACTCCTTTGCCTCCATCACGCCACCGAGAGCCACCACCACCGGCCCCTCCCCACCCCAGCTGAGCACCACCACCCCCATCACGCCACTGAGAGCCACCACCACCGGCCCCTCCCCACCCCAGTTGAGCACCACCACCCATTGCTTCTCCTCCTCCATCACCATCACGTCCCAACGACACCACCAAGCCCAACGAAGCTCCGTCGACCCCGTTCGAGCGCGAACAACCTTTCGGTAAGCCGTTCTCACTCGTTTTCTATCGGAACCACTCTCGAGCCCTACCCTCGCGCTCACCCGTGTCCTACACAGGACCGACGAGCCATCACGAGCCTCCGAAGACGCCCAGAACTCCGATCGAAGGTCCGAAGCCCGCGAACACCTTGGTGAGCTTCGTTCCTTCCCTTCCTTAGCCTCGTTTCGTTTCTTTTTCATTCTTTATGGCCGGAAAGAGAGAGTGAGAGCCGAGTGTGGGAAGCTTGGGCGAGATCGAGAGCTCCGGTGAGCTCGAAAGCGGCGAGCTGGAGCGCGAAGGCCGTGAGTGCGAGGGCTGAGCGAGGGTCCGAGCGACCAGAGCGAGTGCGAGGGAGCCGTGGGAGTGAGAGCGTTGATGGGTAGGTTAGTCTGAGTGAGCGGGGATGAGGCGGAGCTGGGCGCGAGGCCAGAACGACATCGCCGAGGGAGCTCCGAGCAAGGAGAATTGAAAACGATGATGGATGATGGTGTATGAACGTGTGGCCATTATTTGAAATTTGGAGGGAAAAGAGTATTAAGGATCGGGCCGGTTTGGGATTAATGATTATGGGTTGGGTTTGGTTCGTTTGGGTTAAAACATTGGTTTGGTTCGGGATCCGGTTGGGATAATTATTTTAAGGGCTTAATTAACTTATTATATATACATATATATTATATAATTGTTATATATAAATTGTTATTGTTAATATTATTATTATTTCATTTATTACTTAATTATTTTATTTATAATTTATTTAAAATATGATTTATTTGAGTGTTTATTTAATTGTTATATATATATTGTTTTGCGGTTGATAGTGTTATTTAAATATATAGTTTCCTAACTTATTAACTCGTTATTAATTATTATTTATTAAATTATTTAAGTATGTATTCTGATTTATCTAGATGTTTTATTTAATTTGATTTGTAAGGAATTTACTTATGTGAATAATCTTTTTGATAACTATTTTCATTTAAAAAGTTAGTTTTGAATTATTTAGATTGTTTAGAAAATATTTCTAAGTGTCGGAAATTTATTAGGATAATGTTTGGACTAAAATATATCGGGATTATTTTAAAAGAATTGTTTGTTTATTGAGTTGTTTATGAGAGATGATGTTGAGACAAGATGCGAGATGATGATGGTATGAATAAGATGTGATGATGAGAATATGCTCAAGTTGCGGAAACGAGATGGGAAATTGAATTGAGACATTAATGTTAATGATGATGATGGGATGATTAACTTATATATGTTTTATGTGAATCTTATGTGTGCTATTTGATATGCTTTGTGTAAGTTAGACTTAGACTTAATTATTATGTTACTTATCTTCTAGGTGATCTCTGATCTGTCTGGATTTGCTTGACTACTGTATTGCTTGGATTCTGCGCTTCTCCAGGTAAGTTCCTTGAACTTACTCATGATGGGCGCTTTATGCACTGGGTGTTATATAGTAGGCTAGGGTTCATGCACCATACGACTTAGAATCATGCTTAGGATCTAAAACGGAAACCATATGTCTTGCTATCTGTCTTTGCTAGAAAACGGCCGTTATAGATGTTTATTGGTTGGTACCTTTTTCTTTATTCTTGTCATCCTAGTTGGCGCTTAGATAGAAAGTTGCTTGCACTCGATGATGCGGTAGGCTTTTGGTATAGAAAGTTGCTTGCACTCGATGATGCGGTAGGCTTTCTAATAAGTGCATTAGGACTCTTAGAGCCGTAGGCCTTATATAAGTGTCATTGTTTGCCTTCCTTTCATAGTTAGTAGGCTCATTGCGTGGGGTTGGCCTGCACCGTAGGGTGAGGTAGCTCCTTTGATGGTGAGTTGCTATAGGATTTCTTAGGAGCCTAGAGGGACATGCTATTTGGCATTTCTTGTAATTGGCGCGCGTCTTTATTTATTTCTGCATTTACTTATCTGCATGCTTAACTGTTTAATTTCCGTTTTGCATTACGCATTTCATCTTAGGAATAGGATGCTTATTATATGCCTCTCAGAGTGTTTACACACGCGCATGAGTGACCCGATGATTGACCCAGATCCCCTTCTTTTTTTTAGATTCAGGTAACCGTTAGCCGCTATCTTTGCTCATATGGATGCTTGGCGGGGTTCAGACTTTTGGCGTTAGATCGAGAACTTGAGAGACCACTAAACTTTCTCTCTTTTAAAATCCTTTGCATCGTTTTGACCCGGCTCAGTCGTGGCACTCTTTTGGATTGTATTTGGATTTAAACCTTGCTTCATTTTATTGCGAAAACTTGTGACTCGTACTCGGGTTGTAAGATCTAGTTGGAAGGTAACCTTGCCTTCTTAAACGTAACTCGGATAATTAGGTTTTCTTTCCTAGGCCCAAAGGAAGGCAAATAGGGGAAAGAAGATCCTTATTTTCCGGGCCGTTACAGGTTCATGGGGTTATCAATATGGTGTGCGGGAGATGTGTGTTGGCATATTTGATGGCATGAATGCTGAAACACAGAGTCTTGTTGTATCCATGAGTAATGGAGGCCTATTGGATATGGGACTTTCTAGGATTCAGGATTTCTTCTGCTACATGAGTCATCAAATTGAGGGGGAAGTATCAATATAGATTCTTACACAAGTGTTGCAAATGTAAGCTGAGCGCACCAGAAAATTGGAAAATCAAATGGGCCAACTAATTCAAGTGTTGAGTGAGAAAGAACAAAGGGTCTTTCAAGAAGAAGTCGTGACAGAGGGTGAAAAATCTGATGAGCGGCGACCGCCGCATTGTGAATGACGAGCTCCAGAGGTCTTCTTCTCTCGATTATCAATAACCCATCCCACATTCCCATGAGGCCTTGAAGGATGGAAGAATGGAAGATCATATCGAAGTCATTACACTTAGTTCATTTCCTGCTATGTGGTTTCAACATGCTAATGACATGCCGAATGAGGAGGAATTGTTTGAAGACAACGATAGTTTCTTCGACGATGGAGAACAAGATCCAGTGCTTCCTCACTGGAAATCTCATGAGTCGACGCATGAGGTTTCATGTGATGTGTTCCCTACTCCATCTACAATAGCCCTTCTGAGCTCACTCATCAATGAACCAGGTCTTGAGCCATCTGTAGATGCTCAAGAGGTAACCACTGTTCTAAAAATCGCGCCTAGGCGCCGCCTGGGCACCGCCTAGGCGCTAGGCGGCAAGGCACCTAGGAATTTTTACGCCCAGGCGGTCTCTAGGAGGATTTCTGCCTCGCCTAATCCAGCCTAGGTGCCGTATAGTCCCCGCCTAATCCCGCCTAGCCCCGTCTAGGTGGGTGATTATTTAGATTTAGTTTCTAGGAGAGAGATTAGTCAGATTATAGTTTTTTTATCCCCCAAGTCAGGATACATTTAGGTTTGATTCAAGCCTATGGTTTCGGATTTTAGGAGGTTTGAAGTTATCACCCGGATGAGCGCTATATTTATTGACTTTAGTGTTAGTTAAACACACCAAATTTGGGTTTATATGTGATATTATAGATATTACTACATTATATAAATTATTGACATGTTCTATCCATTGAAATATAGGGAAATAATCAAGTTTAGTCTAAGTCCGCCTAGGCACCGCCTAGACGCCCGCCTACCCGCCTAGGCGCTAGGCGGCCACCCACCGCCTAGCGGCCGCCTAGCGCCTTTTAGAACACTGGAGGTAACAAAGATAAACTTTTGCAATTTGGAAGGTAATGATGATTATGTTGATCCTTTTTATTGTTATTTTGAGAAGCCACCAGCAGAACTGTGTCGGTGGTATCATATTCCTTCAGGAGAGAGTCATGCTAGACTGTTTGATAAATTGAAAGGGTTTCTTAATTCCATATTTTATACTTTCAATTTATTTTGCTATGATGTTCTTTGTAAGATGTGTGCACAGGAATATGACAGGCTACTGAGGGCCTTGACGATGTCTGATAGATAAGAGCCCAAGATTGAGAAGAAGTCAGGCCAATGACATAAAAGAAAGGCACTTCTCGGAAGGCAACCCGAGGTATGTTTTCTAATTTAGTTATTACAATTCCTAGTTAGCTAGTTTGCTTTTCAATAAATTAGGTTGTCCATTAGGCATTAGATAGTTACTTTTAGTTTTGGGATAGATTAAACTTTCAAGAAAGGTCGCACGGAATCATCAGAAGCAAAAGCGGCGACCGCCGCACACAGGCAGCGGCCACCACTGGAGCACACATATATGCAGCGACCGCCACAAGACTACACTCCCCTCCCTATCCACCCCGCAGCAGTGAATTAGTTAAGTTCCTCTTCTCGCACCTATGTTTTATTTTTGTTGTCTTTTATGTTTCATTGAGAACAATGAAAGGTTTAAGTGTGGGGAGGGATTGCATTGCATATAGATAGAGTTTGCATATCATGTTTATTTATGTCTTCATATTTATTTTTACTCATATATATACCGCATTTGGAAAAAAATCGAAAAAACTCAAAAGTCACAAAAACATCATGCATTGCATTTAGGTGTTATTAAAGATACCCATCTTGCATGAGTTTGTCCTCTAAATTATTTTTATGATCTTAAATGCATAAATCCCATGATTTGATTGAATTGCTTAAAATGATTTTTGGAGCATGATTTGAGAATATAATTGAGCAAGTATGGTTCATAGTGAGGTTTAATTGAAATCTAGCAAAAATATAACCCTTGTGAGTTTGATTTAGCCTTATAGGGACTTTACCTATTGTTCCCTTTTGCTTTTATTGTGTGATTATACTCTCCATATGCTTATTTTTGAAGACTGTATCGCACATGTTTGTTGCATGTGAATTCCAAATGATTGAGGCAATGTTTTCTTTAGCCATATTATACTTATCTACCCTTTGCATTATCTTTTGCTTCAAGCAATCTGAGCCTTAAAGCCTATGCTTTGTGATAGCTCCATGTGCAAATATATCCTAGCCAATGATTAGTCTAACCCTATCCGGGAATTAGGAGAAGAATCGGTGAAAAATCTATATAGTAGAGTTGCTCTGAGTAGAGATGATGTATGTATGGTTGCGTATAGCGAGGGGAATAGCCAAACGAAATAAGGTAACCCTTCTTGCACAATAGAGATGACAAATTACTAGGGGCCTAAGGAGGATAAAATTCACTAAGGAGTAAAAGTCTAGTAAGCCTGGGACCTAAGGTAGATAAAATTCACTTAGGGGTAAAAGTCAGGTAGCTTAGACCTAGGGAGGATAAAATTTACCTAGAAGCAAAAGTAAGCATAAAAGAAAAAAAAAGTCATCATCCAAAAAAAATAGAAGAAAATAAACGCATGAATGTATGGCTATTGAAAATTAAAAGCTTATTATATGTATTGGAGTTTATGAATGGTTTTGCGAAGTATGGAAGTTTTGGTGTTGTATATAACTAACCCTTTTTCCTGGATCCGAAGCACCATAAGCCTAAATATTTCCCATGCCTTATGTTCCTACCAAAGCCCATTACAACCTTATAAAAGTCCTCATGATGTTGTTTGCAAGTAATAAATTTACGATGTATAAAGCATTTTGGATTGAGTTGAGAGTGAACTTTAAAGCTAAACACATTGAGAGCATGAGAGAAACACATTATCCCGGTGAGGTTGGACTAAATTTGCCTGTACTATTGGAGATCTTATTTGTGGGATGGTCAATTATATTTTTTTTTTCATTTCTTAAGGACAAGCAAAAGCTTAAGTATAGGGGAGTTTGACAGCACACATTTAGAGTCGGAATTTAAGTATAATTTGCATATTTGTTCTCTATGTTGGTGGAGTCGGAATTTACATGTTTTTATTGATTATTTCAAGTAACAGTGGATCTTTAGAGGAACCACGGGTTAATCAAGTTGATCGAAGAAGCTTAAATGAAGATCTAAAGAGGTCCTGAGAAGACAAAGAGAGCCTAAACGAAGAACAAGTCTGCAGGAGTTGTCTCCCGACAAGCTTAACTTGTTTTGCACTTTCTCGAGGCCTCGGTTGTTTGACTGAATATTATGACCATGCATTAGAAAGATCTTTCAAAGAGCTACAACTTTCATGTTGATGAAAAGAGCAAATTCAAGCTGCCTTTTTTGTAAATGACAGATGCAACGGCCAGGGCATGCATTCAGTAAGAAAACTCAAGAATAAGCCAAGTAGCGGCCGCGGCGGTCGCAGCATGTTCTGTCAGCACCTATTCTAAAGATTTCGACACGGAACGTGTTTTATCTATCCAAAACCCTATTTTGTCTAGACCTTTTGGCCGACCTTTGGACGAGTACTTAAAAGGGGATTATCCCTAGTTTTCATTAATAAAATTGTCACTAGTTAACATTTAGATTAGGATCCAAGACAATTTAGTTTAGATTGAGAGCGATGTTCGCCATGGGAGACTAAACTTGCTCCGTTCTATTTGCAATTTGAAGCTTTTTTGGATTAAGTTGTGACTTTCTGAATCTTGTTCCTTATTTTCTATATTGAATGTTTCAACTTCTTTGTGTTTGAATGTTTGATTGTTTTATTCTATCTAGCCCGCGCAACTAGTTAGAAACAATTCAATTGCTAGGGTTTTTTAGATTCCTGATTGCGAACCTTAAACCAAGTAGCAAACTTGTCCCTTTAGGGCTAATTGAACTAATTGGATGGGTAGGAAGTTGGATGTGTTGTTAAATCCCTCTTTAGGGAATGCAAATACCTTGGTTAATCTCTAAACTTAAAGCTATTGATTGGGTTCAATCCTTCTTTAGGAACTGCTCATGAAATAAGGGTTTCTACGACTGATTGGACTAGTAACTAAATTAGGTCGGGAAAAGGACATTCATAGGAAACATAAAAGTTCAAGAGGAAGTTACAAGATCAACTTAACCAAATAAAGGGGATAGTTGTAGGTAGAGTGTTTGTAGGAGGAATGTTGACTTCTTAAATAAAAATATATGAAATATAAATGCAAACCGACTCCTAGCCTATGCAAATAATTACAAGACTTCCTCTCGTTGTAGTGGAAGGGTAGTGAGGATCGATCCACGACGAGGCAGGTCAGCGGGATCCTAGTAGCGTCGGAAAGCTCACGTCTTTGGTCGACTAGAAGCCTCGATCTCGATCTTGGTGCTCGATGTCGACCTTGGCTGTCGATCCTTTCTGCAATAGAAGACCTGCAGAGACAAAAACAATCAGTCGATATCGACTAGGGAAGGTCGATATCGATGTCAGTCAGCGAAATCGACTGGCTCAGAAAACTGCCAGTCGACACAGGGATGGTCGATATCGAGGATGGGGTCGATATCGACGTGAGCTACTTTGTACAGGAGACTCGAGATCGACACAGAAGACCGTTGATCTGGCACAGTGGTCGATGTCGAGGATGGGGGTCGATATCGATGTCCGTTCCTACAAAGTTCTTAGCTTTTTATCGGCATAGAAAAGCCGAAGACACAAGGATGAATAAGGAGCGATGAACAGAATAAAGACAGTGGTTTTATGTGTATAAACTATATAAAAAGCAACTCCTAGGATTATGGTTTACCACAACGTTTACCAATGCATGCGATAAGGCAAATAAGACGGACAATTGCGCTATTTCACCCAAGGGACGAGCTCTCGTTGTACACCAACTCTTAGGATTACTCTTGCAAATCAACCTAATTGTCTCTACCAATTTTATGTTTATAACTCAAGTTGTTAGCATGAATCCCTTTTCTTTCGATTAGGACTAAACATAGAATCGTAGGAGATGATATAGACACAACGATATAAACATCTAACACTTACCTCAGGCACGCATGGCTAACGTCGGGCTCACCCCAACCCTAGAAGCCTTGGGAGACTACTCGCACCTCATCGCAGGAAACATCATGGATGTAAAAGAGGAAACTTGCATTAAAACCATCGAAACTTTACAACTCAACGTCGGATCTCACAAACGTCAAACCCTAAAGCTTCTTCCTAACTCTAACTCTATTGTAAACTGAATGTGTGTAATTGGATGATAGAATGCCAGCCCCCTAGGGCTTTTTTTATAGGCTACTAATCCTTACTATCCAAGGATAGTATCTTTTATCTAAACTATAAACTCTATCCAAACAAGTAGGATAGATCTTTTATTTTAGGTAAATATCTAAATAGCTTAATGAATCTCTAAGTTAAAAACAATTAAATCTCAGCTGTATTCTATCTAATTTTACAAGATAACTCCGTGGCTTCGAAGATAGAATGGCCAATCCGCATCTCGAAAAGCGTGTCCAACCCGTGTCGAAGTATGGTCGATATCGACCGAGAAGGTCGATTTTAACCTCTCTGTTTCTGCTCGATGGGCTCAGCTTCTACTCGATTCCTGGGTTGTGGTCGATATCGATGATAGGAGATCGATATCGAGTGCTTTTCTTCTGCTGGTATTGTTGTCTGTCTCGACACTCAGTTCTGTGTGGATGTTCTGTAGTCGATATCGACCATGTGGGTCGATTTAGACCTCTCCTATGCTCTCCTTGGCTTCTCCGTTTTGACTCCGATTTTGCTTGAATTCCTACATAATTAGATCAAAACTTGTGCAGACTCTATTTCTTGCATGTTAGCTCATTCTTACACAAGTTCATATTATTTTGAACCTTTTATTTGGATATCGAATGAAATATGAAGTCAAAAGATGCAATAAAAAGAGGTACAAATATGTACATCACAGAGCGATCTTCTCTGAATTGTTTTGCATCAACTCTGTTTATAGTTTATTTTGCTTTCTTTCTATTTCATTAATCAAAACCCCCTTTCTACTAATTGATAAGTATACATTACATCGGAATACTTGATTCTCTGTAGGATCGACCTCTTACTCGCTGGCTATACTAGTTTGTAGGTTTGAGTTTTACTTTTGATAGGAGACACAATGATTTCCTCTTGCCAACACACCTTCAAAAGCTCTCACAAATCGCTCTCAATCCTCACATAAAGTTGTTGTCGAAAGACTCCCAAAATCTGACCTAAAAGGTCCTATTTACAGCTTAACATACTATTCTATCTATGGGAAATAAAATCAAAAAAAATCTATCTGTATCTATAAAGTTTCGGGATAAAAATTAGCCAAATTTGGAATCTAGTGGCCCATACGAAGGCAAACCAGGTCGGTAGGGTTTCGTTCGGTGCACATCTTGAATTCTGTCATGGGTCGGTACCGAGCACCACGGCTCGGTATGCCACTCGGTAGAACAACAATAGCTTTTCTTCATAAATCTCCTCTCCGTCATGGGTCAGTAACGAGCCCATAGGGTTGGTATCTCAATCAATGACGAGGCTCTCAACTCGGTATGAAGGTCGACTTGATGGTGATTTCTATGATCTCGTACTTCCCTCAAGCGTGGGTCGGTACCGACCCAAGCTCCTCAATATAAGGGTTGGTATCACCTCTTTATTCCACTATTGCTTTCTAGCTCGCTCTTGGGGGTTGGTATCGACCCTCTCGGTCGACAGGAGGCTCGGTATGGCCTTATTTTGCCTTGTTCTTCCTTTGTTTTGCCTCCTTTCTTTTTATGCTTCTCTTGTACTTAGAATTGCTTGTTCTTAAGCAATAACCAATACCTACAACACATCCTTCAAGTCTTTGCACTTGTCAAAAAGCAACATCTTAAACATAGTAGCAATGTAAATAAAGCGATTTTAACGTCATCACACATATATGAATAATCCATATGCATACACAATTTAAATCTAACCTCACAGGGATAATGTATTTGCACTCAATTATCAATGTGTTTAGGCTATAAAGAACGACTCTCAACTCCATTCCATACGCAAAAACTCATAAATATTGCAATTGAAATGTATAATCCACTTCGCAGCCAATTATGCTAATACAAACAAGAAATATCAGGAGGACTTTTGCTCAATGGAAGACTTCAAAGAAGACTTCATTCGGCATGTTGTAATGGACCTTGGTAAGAAATAAAGGGCAAGAAATTATTTGGCTTTGTGATGCTAAAAAATATCCAGGAAACAAGACTCCTAAACTTCCAACACAACTCAACCATAACTCAAAAACATCTAAGCTCACTAATCAATGAAGAACAAATGAAAGTCCAAAAAAAAAGTCAAAAATACAAAAAAAAAATATGCTTGTTTATTTTAGTTTATAACCTTAACTTAGATGTCCTATGATGATACACAATAACTGACTTGATCATGTAAACCCTATGACATGTTTAAAAGGTTTAGCTTGAGTCTTTTTAAATTGTTTTTATGTGGAATGTGAATTATGATGAAATTGTGCACATATGATCCTAGGCTAATGGTTGAAATCCAACAAACTTTGTTCTACTGAGAATTTTGGCCTTGTAGGGAGAACATAAAAAATCCCTCTATTTCTTGAGTGTATTTATTCTTCTTATGCATATTATCTATAAATATTGTGGTAATTATTCAAAACCAATGCATATATATGTTATTGTGAATGAGAATTAGAGGACGGAGGCACCTTTTTAGCCCTTGATTTACCGTGTTTAATTGGTGTTATTTATATGCTCAAGTTCTTGGCATAGGACTATTTGCTATCTCTTTGTTAACTCTTCACCGTGTTAGGGTTGCATTGAGGTATAAGGGATTAATTGGACTCATAGGACTTTTAATCTACTTAAACCAAGATGGGAGAGATTCGTAGGAAATGATAATAACTTGAAAAGGATTCGATGACCAATAAAACCAACCACAGTCGAGAACTTGTAGGTGGAACCACTTTTCTTCTATCCTCTATTTCCTTTTGTCAATATTATTTTCTTTTATTTTCATTCATAAAAATCTTATCTTTTATATTGACAAATACACAATATTTAGAAATACTTGATTATCTAGGGTTCGACCCCTTACTTTCATACTATACTAGTTTGTTTGTTTGTTTGGGATTTATTTTTGGCGAGGTAAATCAACGACTTTCCGTCCATCAAAATTGGCGCCGTTGTCGGGGAATAAAGTTTATTTTATTGTTTTGTGTATTTATTATTTTTTTTTATATATATCTAAACCTGTCGTGGACCTATCTTATGGTTCACGATACCTCGTTACTAATTGTTTGCAATGGAGTTGGAGTTATGGCAACGCCAGGGAGAATACTTTCACCATTACCTCGCAAGAGTGCAAGATTTAGTGAATGACCGTGCTTCACATGATATCCATGATGATTTGATAGAATGAATACCTTGCGTTCAAGATGGTATGCTTCCCGAGATACGAGAATTCGCCCAATCATTGAAAGAGGAAGGTTTTTATGGATTGGATTGGCCGAAATTGTGGGATTTTTTCCTTTACGTGGGTGACATAGCGAAGGTAGAAGAAGACTACAAGTTGGCATCCATACCCTTACCTATCAAACTAATGGCAGACGAGATATAGTAGGGAAGCCAAGACGCAAGCACTAATGGTTCAATTGAAGATGGAGAAGGGAGTCCGATGCCCATTGACGTGGAGTCTCATGAATGCATGCATGAGGATCCATGTGTCTTGGCTCTAATTTCATCCGAAGAACTTATCTCGATCTCATCTATGGTGGAACCAACTCCGGAGCCGATTTTTGTGGCTCTCGAGCAAAGTAACGATATTTCTTAGATTTTTATGGATTTTGGTGAATATATAGATCCTTGGGATCATTACTTCAACAAACCACCAGCAAAACTGTGTTGGTGGTACTACCTACCCTTGGTGGGAAGTCACATACAAGCATGTGAGAAGTTGAGGACGTTCTTCAACATCAACCCCTTTGACTTTGGCCTTTTCATATGTGGTGCCCCCTACCTATATGGTGTGCACTAGAGTTTCATTTGCTAAACACAGCGTTGGCAATGTTCGAGTGAGTCTTGAAGCACGGGTGAATAAACCATTAAGTCTTTGACGATAAACGAGGACGTTTCTCAAGAGGCAACCCAAGGTAAGTTTTTTAAATTAGTTATTTCAATTCCTAGTTAGTTAGTTAGTTAGTTTTGTCGTTTAATAAATTAGAATTCCTTTATATGTTACATAGATGTTTTTGGATATTTTTTAGCTAACCATGCATAGAAGAGGGGAAACGATCAAAGAATAGAGATTATGTGCTGAATCCGCTGCCAGCGAATCAAGATTCGCTGCCAACGAGTCCAGCCACCCAGATGACACATGAGTTGATTTCATCTGCTGCTAGTGAATGGAACTCACTGACAGTGAATCCAGCAGTGATGCCCAGTATCCGAAGCTAGCATTAGCCGTGCCTGTGACATGATCAACCGCGCCCGCGGCACAAGCCCAACCTTCATGCATTCGTCATCATTGTTCTTCTTCCAAGCTTGTCGTTGTCAATCTTCATCCTCTTCGCTACCAAAACTTTTCCCATGATGCGAGTTATTCTTTACCCTTTTTCTCTCATAACTTTATGATTTGTTGTCTTTGATTTTCATTGAGGACAATAAAGAGTTTAAGTGTGGGGGAGGGTTGCATTCTTAGATTCATGCATTCATATTTATTTTTTCCGTTATGCATTCATGCTAATTTTTTCCGTTATTTTATTGCATTATAGAAAATGAGAAAAAAAATTGAGAAAAATATAAAAAATCCAAAAATATCATGCATTGCATATATGTGTTATTCAAATACCCATCTTGCCTTAGTTTGTCCTCTATTTTATTTTTATGAGTTTTACCATATATGTTCCATAATATGATAGAATTGCCTAGCCTTGTCACATACTTGAGATGATTTTTATGGGAGCATGACTTGTTAGTTCAATTGAGCAATGTATGATTCTTAGTCTTGTTCATCATTGAAATCCAACAAAAATATATCCTAGTGAGAATTTTTGACCTTATAGGGATTTTCATCATATTAATTCCCTTTTGCTTTCTTATGTGACATTATACTCTCCTTATGCAATTACCTCTTGAGATTTACATTGTTATCCATATTTTAGACCGAATTTATATGTCTATTGCTTACATATAAGTTACAAATGATAGAGGCATGATTTTCTTAGCCATATTATTATCCATATCCACCCTACATATGTATCTTTTGCTTGTAGCCAAATTTGAATTGACCCTTAGCCTTTTCTTTGAAGCTCCACAAAATTTATCCTTAGTCGATGATAAGCCTTGCCCTATCCGAGAATTAGGATTAGAGTTGGTGAATGATTGATCTAGTACTTTGAGTGGAAAAAAAAATATTGTTAAGAGAGTTGCAAGTTTTGGATGATTATGCAATTTTTGGTTTTATTCCTCACATTGTGCATTATTGTATTTTTTTTCTCTAGAAAAAAATTGAAAAAAAAAAGAAAAAAAAGTGAAAAAAAAGAAACAAAGAAAAGAAGAAAAGCATGAATAAAAGCCTTTTATTTTATTATGTATGTGAGAGTTGGAAAAATATGTATGGTTGAGAGAAAGTTCTTTTTTGAGTGTTTTGAGAGTGAAAGTTTGAGTTATTTTGGTTTGGAAGTATTTGGTTTTTAGTGTTCTTCCAGTTGTTCTTAGGGATCCCTTTTTCCTGGATTTTTAGCACCACAAGCCTAAATATTTTCCTACCTTAATTCCTTACCAAGCCCCATTACGACCTTGATAAAAGACCTCTTGATGTTTTTTATGAGTGATGACATTCCCGGTGGAGAATATGTGATATATGTGTTAATTTTTGTGTAGCTTCTTGCATATGGATTGTGTTGAGCGATGCATTATAAAGCCTAAACAAATTAGAGTAAGAATAAACACATTATCCCAGTGAGGTTGGACTAGATGTGCCTTTTACTTTGAATTGCTCATGTACTTGCTAGGATGTTAACTTTCATGCTCGTGTCTCCTACATTTTGATGTTGCTTTTGATGAGTTTAGTGCTTGAAGATCATATTTGTGGGATGTTGGTCTTGCTCTTGTTTTTCCATTTCTTGAGGACAAGCAAAAGGTTAAAAGTGTGGGAGAGTTTGATAAGGCGTATACCAATAGACATTATATGATAATTTAGATGCAATTTCATTGTAAATTATGCATGTCTTAGTGTTAGTTTAGTTTTAAACTCTTTTGTGGTAAAGTTTGGAATCTACGCTATTTCGGTTAAATTGTGCAGAATCGTAGATCCGACATGGTGGATAACAATGGAAGGTCCATAACATGTCCATGTCAAGCCAAGAAACCAAGCTAAGGACAGAAAGAAAGAAGGAAAGAAAGAGTGAAGAAAGAACAAAAGAGAGCGGAGTTACAGAGCTGATTTCGCTACTAGTGAGTGTCACTCACTGCTAGCAAGTGGGATCAGCTAAGAGCTCAAGAGAAGGTGGCTTAAGCAGGACTCGCTGTCAGCGAGTGGAGTCAGCGAGGAGCATGTCCAGGAGCCAGTACGACTCACTACCATCGAATTGGACTCGCTGCCAGCGAATGGAATCAGCCAAGAGCTTAAGAGAAGTGCTTGAGTAGAACTCGCTGCCAGTGAGTCGAGTCAGCCCGATAGCCAGCGAGTGGATCCGCTCCAGCGAGTGAGTCGCAGCAGCGAATGGAGTTCGCTACTAACGAAATCTGATCAGAGGGCTTCGACGATGAGAGCTCGCTCCCACAAAGGTGACTCACTGCCAGCGAATGGAAACTCGCTGCCAGCGAATGGAGTCGCTCCAATGAGTGGGTGGTTTCGCTCCAACGAAAGCTTTGTCTCGCTGTAGGGGAATGAATCGGTGCCAGCGGAATTTGAAAGACGAAGAGGGAGTGCCTAAGGCATGGACACTCGCGGTAGCGGGTTGGTAGCGAGTAGCTAGCGAGAATCCAACAGTAGGTCGACCAAGATAAGTCACTTCCAGCGAAAATCTTGTCATTGCCAGTAAAAACGGACGCTGGATTAAACTTGGAAAGTTTTATCTTCTATCTAGTTTGGTTTAGGAAGTTTCTATCTAATTTGTCTATCTTTTATCTTGTTTATTCAAGACTTTGGGGTTATAAATAGGATGTTTAGGGTTACTTTTCTAGGGCATAGAAGAGAGACGCAATCACCTTTGAAGAGAAGAGAGTTTGGGTAAGCCATGTTTGGCTAATTTTCTAGTTTTCGCCTACGCTTTCAAGTCTTGGTTGGTGGTTTCTGAGTTTCTAATTCAAGTTTTTTTCCTCTATAATTCCTTCAACTTCTTTGTGTGATATTGATTATGTTATTGATGTTATCTTGATTCGCGACCTTGATAATATTGATTTCATGCTAGGATTTAATACTTTCGTATTTGTGTTATTTCCGTAGTAGCACGCATACGATTGCAGATTTCGTGTTTGAAGCATGATTATGTAAGGATTTGACATATATCTTAAACATTGATTTACCGTGTTTAATTGGTGTTATTTTTATATGTTCAAGCTCTTGGGACTATTTGCTATCTCTTTGTTAAATCTTGACCGTGTTAGGGTTGCATTGAGGTGTAAGGGATTAATTGGACTCATAGGACTTTTAATCTACTTAAACTAAGACTTTTAATCTACTTAAACTAAGACGGTAGGACTTCGTAGGAAACGATAATAACTTGAAAAGGATTCGATGACCAATAAAACTAACCAAAGTCGAGAACTTGTAGGTAGAAACGCTTTTCTTCTATCCTTTATTTGTTTTTGTCAATATTATTTTCTTTTATTTTCATTCATAAAAATCTTATCTTTTATATTGATAAATATACAATATTTAGAAATACTTGATTCTCTAGGGTTCAGCCCTTCACTTCCATATTATACTAGTTTGTTTGTTTGTTTAGGATTTATTTTTGGTGGGGTAAATCAACGACTTTCCCTCGGTCAAAATTGGCCCCCAAGAAGACTTATCCAAACAAAACAACAAGGGTATGCTCATGCCAGTATGCAAGCCATTTTGACAGATACAAGATGCCAAGAAAATAAACCAAAGTTATATGTCCATTAGCACGCAGGCATAGGAACCCTACCAAAGTACAATAAAACAAGTATGTTCCAAGGGGCAAATAGTCCCCACATGACACATACCTAAACCTAAAGATGAAGATGTATGCTCCCAAGAGCACGAAAGCTCCTAAGAGCACATAGGCCCTAGGACACATACCAAAAACTCTATTAAAGCACAGTAACAATCAATAGGCCATGATCCACACGAGCGGATTAGACCATCCTCCAAAGGTGAGGCCGAGAAACATATACGAACCCAAGGGGATCAGCTTATGTCTAGAGCTGGCAATTCGGTCGTTCGGGTCGGGTTCGGGTCAGGCTTGCTCGGGTCGGGTCACTGACGGGTCGGGTCAGTTCGAGTAAAATTTATGGTCGGGTACTAGTCAGGTCGGGTTCGGGTCGGGTTCGGTCATAATGAATTTTAGATTGGTCGGGTTTCGGGTTAAATCGGGTCATGCCCATTCGGGTTCGGGTCAAAGCGGGTCGGGCTCATTTGGGTTTCAGGTCAAGAGGCGGGTCGGACTCATTTGAGTTTCGAATCCAAGTGGGTATAGCCATATAGTTGGTTTGAGTTTTCGGTCGAATCATATTCGACCCGTTTGGATAATTATGTTGATTTTGACTCGGTTGAATAATTAAATATGTAATTTACAAATACTTCTAAATACTTCATCTTCGATGAATTCGAATATTCGATGTATTTAAAGTCTTGAGATTTGAAATTTGAGATTGAGATTGAGATCAAGATTGAGATTTAAGATTGGGACAAATATGGACATTTGATATTTGAGATTTGAGGTTGAGGTTAAGATATATAAAGATTTGAGATTTGAGAGTCGGGTCGGGTTCAGAGTATGGTCGGGTTCAAAGCCGGGTCGGGTTTAGAGTCGGGTCAGGTTTGGGTCAGGTCGAGTTTATCTGTGTTCGGGTCTGTTTCGAGTCGGGCCAGGTTCGGTCTCGGGTTCGAGTTACGGATAACTCCAGATTTTTGGGTTTCGGTCGGGTTCGGGTGAGTCGGATCGGGTTTTCGGGTCGGGTCAGATTTTGACAGCTCTACTTATATCCATTCCACAATCTGGAGTGGAAAACTATCATGAAGGATTTCGAACACATGGGTGACCACAAGTCTAACTATCACGTCCTCCGGAATACGGTTGCCATGAAAATAATGGGCATTTCGAGCATCCAAATATAATAAATGAAGGCCGAGTAGGAAAAGGTTTTCATCTTGTTAGCACAGCTCCTTCCTTTAGCATATCTCCCATATACATATAAAATATATTAATTGAGATTTGAGTGTTCCACAAAACACAATTCCTCAAATTTGGTTTCTAAGAATATTAAATAGAACAACTGGTTGACAAAATTAAAATGAAGATAACGAAGGTGATATATTGAATTAAATTAATGGGGTTTTTTTAATTTGCTTTTTACTGGAAACTAATTTCTATATGTTTTTTTGTAATGCAAACAACTAACTTAAACCTGCCTATTAATGTGAATTTTTTTCACAATATTTATTTATTAAAATATTCATAACTTTAAAGTATTTACAAAAATATTCATTATTGTCAGTTTTATCAGAAAAACGCAGTTTCAAACCGCGTTTCTTATACAAATCATTATTTTGAATCAGTTACCGAAGGGAAATTATATATTTGTATAAAAACGCAGTTTCAAACCGCATTTTAGTCCTAATTTTGGGTAAAACGCAGGCTGAAACCGCATTTATAACCTAAATAACAAAAAAAAATGGAGGCGGTGTGGTGAAGGCGAAGGAGGGCTGGGCTGCAGAGGAGGGCATAGGAGGCGGCGTGGTGGAGGGCGGCAGAGGCTGGGAAGGCTGCCGGAGGTAGAAGAGGGATGGAGGACGCTGGACCTAGTAGAGGGAGGATCAATGACCGATGTTGTACAGACGGAGGTCGGCGCCCGATAGATGAAGGTGAAGGAAGGCTAGGCTGCGGAGGAGGGGGTCGGAGGGGGCATGGTCGTGGTCGGCGGAGGCGGGCAAGGCTTCCGGAGGTAGTAAAGGGAGGGTCGACGGGCGGTGGTGTGCGGGTGGAGGCCCCTTCTCCATACCCTTCGTTTAGATTTGTAGACTTGAACTGTTGAACAGGAGGGGATCCATGTAAAACGCAGTATTATGCCACGTTTTACCCCTTTTTTAAATAAAATAAAACACGGATTTAAGTCGCATTTTATCTAAAATTAAAACTAAAATGCGGTCTTAAACCGCGTTTTTATACTAAAATATAATTACCCTTTGCCACCAAATTCAAATTAAAGATTTGTGTAAGAGAAGCGGTTTAGAACCACGTTTTTCTGATAAATCTGACAATAATGAATATTTTGTAAATACTTTAAACGTATGAATATTTTAGTAAACAAATATTTTTTGATGAATATTATGAAAAAAAATTCAATTAATGTAGCCATTAATCTCAATTGTGTAGAATAACATCCCAGTCTTTTTTCCGGCTCTTACCGATGGATCATTAGGGGAAATGCTATGTTGTGGACATTGTACAAGGTAAGTTACATGGCCAGCTAGCTAGTCGATCAATCAATCACATCCCCTGATTAAGTCGCCTAATTTTTATATATATATATATATATATATATATATATATATATATATATATATATATACTCCCTCTGATTTTTAATATAAGGCATTTGACTTTCGTACACGTAGTTTAAGGAGCTAAAAACTATATAGAATATTAATTTTTTTAATTATTTTTTTTACATTATAATACTTACTATTAATAAGTATTATAATGTAAAAAAATTTAATTAAAAAAATTAATATTGTATATAGTTTTTAGCTCCTTAAACCATGTGTACAAAAGTCAAATGCCTTATATTAAAAATCGGAGGGAGTATATATATATATATATATATATATATATATATATATATATATATATATATATATATATATATATATATATTTAGGTTGGATCCCGTGTAAGCAACCCTTACGGTGTAATTTGTGAGCAGAGAAATTATTCGTAGGTACCAAGCGTTTATTCGTGTATAATAATGTAATTATCCGTATGTATGAACAAATGTAATTATTTGTATCCAACAAAGGATTATTCATATGTATATACATACGAATAATCACTTGGTACCTACGAATAATGTCACTGTTCACAAGTTACTTTTAATCTCATCCGTTTGATCTTCTTAATCCAACGCTCCAGATTTGCTCATAAATTACACAGTAAGGCTTGCTTACACAGGATCTATCCTCTATATATATATATATATTACTCCGTACACTATTTGATACTCCCTCCGTTCGGCAAAACTTGACGTTTTACTATTTACGCACGCTTTTTTAGGAGCTAAAAACTATATAAAAATATCTATTTTTTTAATAATTTTTTTAACAATTTTGTAGTTATTATTAATAGGTACAAACTTGTTAAAAAAATTTAAAAAAAATAAATATTTTATATAGTTTTTATAATTTTAAAAAAGCGTGCGTGAATAGTGAACGACAAGTTTTGCCGAACGGAGGGAGTAATTAATTAGAGAAACCAAGGATTTATGATTTTAATTATATGTATCAATATATCAATTCATTATGAAAGACATTCGAACGATGGGTGGTGAGGCCATACACGCCTCACCAAGAAAGACCGGGATCATAATTCTTGGAGGTGGCCTTCCCAAACACCATATATGTATATGTATATATACATATATGTATGTATACAATGTGTATACATACATACACATTGTATGTATACAATGTGTATACATACATACACATTGTATGTATACAATGTGTATACATACATATATGTATATATACATATACATATACATATATGGTGTTTGGGAAGGCCACGTCCAAGAATTATGATGCCGGTCTTTCTTGGTGAGGCATTGATGACCTCACCATCCATCGCTCGAATGTCTTTCCTAATGAATTGATACATATACTTAAAAACCTAAATCCTTAGTTTCTCTAATCAAATAGTGTTTATATATATAGAACAACTTTCCTATGAGGACACCCTTTACCATGTAACGGAGGGACAATTGTGGACCCTTGGATCAAAAGAAATGAAGGGATGAGATTGATTTAAAAGAAACACAATTAACCGTATAACTAACTAGTATTCATGTTTAACATTAAATATGAATACTAGTTGGTGTAACGGTATCTTTAAATATGAATAGTAATATGCAATAGTAAATTTGTATTAATTTGTAAAATATGAATATTTAATAACTTAGATTTGAATAATTATGTTGCTAAATATGAATATTAACATATTTGGTGAATAATAGTTGGTGGGTATAAGTTTTAAGCGTTTAACCAACTAGTATTCATATTTAACACTAAATGTGAATACTAGGTAGTTACACGCTTCTTTCAAAACAAATGATGACCCTTGATTGTTTTAAATCTAATGGCTCAAATTTGTCCCTCCCTTACATGGTAAGAGTTGTTTCACCAGAAAGAGCCTCTCTCTCTCTCTCTCTCTCTCTATATATATATATATATATATATATATTAAATTAGGTGACTATGATGCGGGAGCGGACTATGTTGTGTGTATATCAACACAACGTAGGAATATGATGGATTAGATTCAAGTGTTGGCCCCGATGAGGCTGTTTAATGGAGGAAGATATAAGCCTCATGAGCCTCATCGGGGTGAGCATCTAAAGTTGATCCGTCATATTCATGCATTATGCTAATGTACACAACTTTATTAAAGACATCAGTTACGTACTCTCATAATGCTAGTGAGTGAAGCAGTGGATAAGAGAGTTGTAATAAAGCTGATACTTAGCCTTGCCCTAAAGCTTCTAAGCTTTAGTGTGACTATGCAAGCATTGTTTGAGTTGGTAGGTAAAGCTTCTAAGCTTTAGTGTGACTAGGCAAGCCTTGTTTGAGTTGGTAGGTACAGGTACGTGTACTTGTGGGGGCTTTATAAGGTTCCTTGAATTGTTAATTTGAATTATGGGGGCCTCGTGATTTCTATAAATAAAAATCAACCACTGATCATAATTCAAACCATTCAAGGAACCTTATAAGGCCCCCACAAGTACAAGTACGTGTACCTACCAACTCAAACAAGGCTGGCCTAGTCACATGAAAGCTTAGATGCTTTAGAGCAAGGCAAAGTATCAGCTTTATTACAACTCTCGTATTCACAGCTCCAAGCTAGTTGCACAAATGACTTATGGAAATCATGAGCATCTGGATACGCCTCTGAGTGATACTTCCACCCTACAGCTCACATGAATCCTGAGTTTGTCCAAGCGGTCTGTCAGAAGGTTATGAGAGCAATCAAAGGCAAGGGAGTGATGGATGGTGTTGCATATCCTGTGGGAAGTTCATCAGGAACCATGAATAGCTTCGCGGGTATCGCTCTCACTGAGCCTATTGCTTTCAATTATGGCACTATCGTTGATAAAATTGGGAACATCTCGATCTTCGATTCTGGGGCATCAAATGATGTTTCTTCTTCCAAGATTTGTTATAGTAGTATAAGGAAAATTGATCGACCTATGCTTATGATTTTGCCTGATGGAAGTATCAGACAAGAATGTTGACATGGGACATTAAGCTAGACACACAAGCTAAGTGCTTACTTCACTGAGGATTATTGCTTGATATAGGGCCCTTTGAGTAAGAGAGTAATTGCTGAAGGATGGGTAGTTGATGGAATTTAAAAAATTGGAGCAGCTAAGGAAGGATTCCATTCCCACATGTTTGGGACACATCTAAGCGAAAACAACACAGTTTTTGTGGATAAAGAAAGGTGACGCCGATATGGTCACTTTTGGTCCGAAAATTTCACGGAAAGCTTTTCGCGCACAAAGCTCCCATTATGACTTATAAACCATATAAACATGTTTGGGACACATTTAAGCGAAAACAACACAGTTTTTGTGGATAAAGAAAGGTGATGCCGATATGGTCACTTTTGGTCCGAAAATTTCACGGAAACCTTTTCACGCACAAAGCTCCCATTATGACCTATAAACCATATAAACATGTTTGGGACGCATTTAAGCGAAAACAACACAGTTTTTGTGGATAAAGAAAGGTGACGCCGATATGGTCACTTTTGGTCAGAAAATTTCACGGAAACCTTTTCACGCACAAAGCTCCCATTATGACCTATAAACCATATAAACATGTTTGGGACGCATTTAAGCGAAAACAACACAGTTTTTGTGGATAAAGAAAGGTGACGCCGATATGGTCACTTTTGGTCCAAAAATTTCACGGAATGCTTTTCTCGCACAAAGCTCCCATTATGACCTATAAACCATATAAACATGTTTGAAACACATTTGAGCGAAAACAACACAGTTTTTGTGGATAAAGAAAGGCGACGCCGATATGGTCACTTTTGGTCCGAAAATTTCACGGAAACCTTTTCACGCACAAAGCTCCCATTATGACCTATAAACCATATAAACATGTTTGGGACGCATTTAAGCGAAAACAACACAGTTTTTGTGGATAAAGAAAGGTGACGCCGATATGGTCACTTTTGGTCCGAAAATTTCACGGAATGCTTTTCGCGCACAAAGCACCCATTATGACCTATAAACCATATAAACATGTTTGGGACGCATTTGAGTGAAAACAACACAGTTTTTGTGGATAAAGAAAGGTGACGCCGATATGGTAACTTTTGGTCCGAAAATTTCACGGAAAGATTTTCGCGCACAAAGCTCACATTATGATCTATACACTTTATAAACATGTTTGGGACACATTTTAGCGAAAACAACACAGTTTTTGTGGATAAAGAAAGGTGACGCTGATATGGTCACTTTTGGTCCGAAAATTTCAAGGAAAGCTTTTCGCGCACAAAGCTCACATTATGACCTATAAACCATATAAACATGTGTTGGGACACATTTGAGCGAAAACAACACAGTTTTTGTGGATAAAGACAAGGTGACGCCGATATGGTCACTTTTGGTCCGAAAATTTCACGGAAAGCTTTTCGCGCATAAAGCTCCAATTATGACCTATAAACCATATAAATATGTTTGGGACACATTTGAGCGAAAACAACACAGTTTTGGTGCATAAAGAAAGGTGACGCCGATATGGTCACTTTTGGTCCGAAAATTTCACGGAATGCATTTCGCGCACAAAGCTCACATTATGACTTGAAAAGATAAATATATAGATATGGTGGGTAAACCCAAATGTTACAATAGGCCAAGACCAAACTAAGGGTCTTAGGTAAAAAGGGATACGTATGAAGCTAACTATCCCTCTATGCACCACCATAACCCACAAAAGGACCCGAAACACACAAATCAACGCAATCAAACACCCTTACAGCTTGACCAAACCAGCCCACTAATATACCCTAGGCATTTCAAAAAAGACATCCAAGACCCCTACACATGTATCCCTTCCACAATCTACATATCCTAAAGCCTTTTTGCCACCGTATATCCCCTTGTGATTTACATTTCCACAATAAGGATATACGCGACCTACAAGATTCAATAATCTGGATAATACAAGCTTTGGCATTAAACTTTTCATTACAAAACACCACCTTGTTCCTTGCCATCCATGTGAAATAGATAAGGGCCTCGAACGCAAGCATCCAAATTGATATTGCAGCGTCTTTATCTCTCTCGGTGTAGCTCTTGCAAACCAAAGAAGCCACCCTTCTATGGCCATCTGATTGTGTCCAATTCTAGCCCATGTGAACACTCCTTTTTGCACTTCCTTTATTGCACTACATTCAAACCATAAGTGTTGTGTAGTTTCATTTCCCGCTTGGCAAAGTGCGCAGACAGCAACATCCGGGCCACACCAATGTTTAGCTTTGTCCCCCGTTTGTAAGCGGTCTCTAGCTGCAAGCCATACCATAAAGGCCCATTTTCGACATTGCAAATTCCTCCATATTACTCGGCCCCATTCCACCTGCAGCCTCTTATCCCTTAGCAGCTCATATATATTTCTGCAGGAGACAGCCCCATTATCGTCTAACAACTCATGAAAATCTGGATTATTCTGGAGGATCATGCCCTGAGGCAACCATAGCATGTTTTATCTCCTCCCTCGTGTCCACCATGCTTTTCCAAACCCATGTGTCATCTACTCTTCTAATCGTATCCCACATTCCAGCAGCATTTAAATGATTATGGCGATACCATCGTTGCCAAACGCTGGGAGTGTTGAGCTGTAATTCCAAAATGAATTTGGCTTAAATGCTTCTATTCCAGGCCCCAATTTCCCGTATAGCAAGCCCTCCTTCTGAATATGGCTTTGTAACAGCACTCCAAGCCACCAGATTTCTCTTACCGTGTGCATTACCAGTCCACAGAAAATTTATGCACATCCCTTCCAGTTTGTCCGTGACCCCTTTGGGAAGAATAAGAACCTGGCTCCAGAAATTAAACACCCCTGCGCAGACAGATTTGATTAGCTGTAGCCTTCCCGCATACGACAATTTTTGGGATGCCCAAGAATGGATTAATGCACCAAACTTGCCAAACATATCTCCAAATTGGTATTCTGTGATCCTTTTGGAATTCAAAGGAATCCCCAAGTATTTGACAGGAAACAACCCTCTTGTAAATCCCAGCTGTTGTGTAAAAGCAGTAGCATCTGAATCAGAAACCCTCGCTAAATAAATAGTGCTCTTTTCTCTGTTTACTTTTAACCCAGAAATTGCAAAGAATCTGTCCAGGCAGTCATGTATAAGCTGAATTGACTCCTTATCAGTATGATAGAAAATTAATAAATCATCCGCGAAGGCCAAATGGACGATCTTGGGGCGCTTACACTTCGGGTGATATTTAAAATTCTGACGTTCAGCAGTTTGTTGTAACATCCGGCTCAAGACTTCCATACAGAGTACAAAGATGTAGGGGGATAGAGGATCTCCCTGATGGAGTCCCCTCTTACCAGGAAAGAACCCCTCCGGAGCTCCATTTATGAGTATTGAGAATGTTGTTGTAGTTATACACTCCATTATCAAACTCACCAATTTTTCTGGAAATCCCAAGTACTTCAGCGTGGATCTGATGAAATCCCAATTCACATAATCATAGGCTTTTTGGAGGTCCACTTTGATGGTGCACCTCCCAGACACTCGCTTGGTACCATAGCCATTTACAATTTCCAGAGCAACCGCGCAGTTGTGAGCAATTGATCTGCCCGGGATGAATGCACCTTGGCAATCAGAGATAAGCGTTCCGAGCAGTCCTTTCAAGCGCGCAGCAATGATTTTTGTGACAGCTTTCATGACGGTATTACAACATGATATAGGCCTTAGATCCTTTACGAGCGTTGGATTAGCAACTTTAGGAATCAGGGAAATAAACGTCGTGTTGAGCTGTTTAAGTACTTTCCCATTCCTAAAGATTTCTCTAATCGCTTCACACGTATCTTTACCGACGATACTCCACGCGTCCTTGAAAAACTTGCTTCCAAATCCGTCCGGTCCAGGAGATTTATTGACTCCTATACTCCATATACTTCTTCTGATTTCCTCATAGCTTGGAATTGCCGTTAGCCTATCCAGATCATCGGCCGCTAAGATGTTCCCAGGAAGGTCAAGTGGTAAAGGAGGTGTAGTAACAGAGTTGGAGAGCAAGCCCTTAAAGAATTGTAGCACATGAGCACGGATAGCTTTATCGTCCTCAATCATATCTCCTCTGTCATTCCTCATGACCAATATTGCATTTCTAGCCCGTCTCTCTTTTACACTCCTATAGAACAAAGACGAGGTCTCCTCCCCCATAGTTAACCAATGCAACATGGCTTTCTGCATTGTTAAGCTGATCAACCGAGCCACATTACAGCGTAATTCCTCTTCTGTTCTAGCTATCTGCTGTACAAGCTGGACGTTTCTTTTGTCAGATTACAGCTGTGTCTGAAGCTCATGAAGTGTACCCTTCTGCAGAGAGATTTGGGTTTGAAGTTCAGGGAAACGGGCTTTGTCCCAAGGCTTCAGCGCTTCCTTGACACTCTTTAGTTTCCTCACGAGTTTGAGTTGAAAGGATCCCTCCCCATCACATTTCCAGGCTGCTCTGATTAATTTCCAGAACTCACTTTCACCACCCCAAAAATTTTTATATTTGAAGGGGTATCGTCTTTGTTCAGACTGGTTTCTTAATATAGCCACTGCAGGGGAATGATCGGAAATGCGAGGAGTATCAAAGAACGCCTTTGTATTCTCAAAAGTTTCCATCCATCTGTCATTCACCATTACACGGTCTAATTTCCTTTCAATCCTTGCGTGCCCAGACTGCTTGTTGCTCCAGGTGAGTGCAGCACCAGAGAAAGGGAGATCAGATAGACCACAGTCCACCATGACAGATTGAAGCTCCTCAAACTCTTGACGCTTAGCTTTTTTTTTCCGGCCATTTTTCTTCAATTCTTAGAACATAGTTCAAGTCTCCAAGCACAATCCATGGCATGTTAGTAGTTGCTGCTATCCCCCTTATCTCATGCCATAATGATTCCCTTTCATGTTTATAATTGTAAGCATAGATAAACGTAGCTACAAATCTGTACTTCAGGTCCTTAGTCTCCACCGCACAATGAATAAATTGGTCTCTTATGCACAACACCTGGACATTGTAAACAAAGGGATTCCATGTGACCCATATTCTACCTTTCTCATGCTCATCTCCATTTACAGCAACCCTCCATCCATTCATGAGTCTCTCCTTGACTTCATTAAAGTTCTTCTTCAACAATTTAGTTTCTAGCAGCCCCACCATTGCTATATCATTCTCAAAACAAGAGGAATTGATAATACTATTTTTTACGGGGTCTTTAATCCCCGCTATATTCCAAGCTGCAATTTTGACTTTATCCATGAGAAGGTTGAACGTGAGTGCTACCCTCACCTCGTGTGTCAGAAGCTATATTTTCAACAAAATCGCACCCAAGAGCAGCATATCTGGAGGGAGACACCTCCATTGGTGTATTTCCTTCACTCACGGCAGCTCCATTCTTTTCTTTTGCAGTTCTCCTGCTTGACATCCCATTCCACCCATCTGAGCTGGCTGAAGAAGTCCCGACATTACCAATGTGAGCCCCTGAACTAAAGGCCAGCGCCTTACCCTTTTTAGCTCTGCTGCTCTTGCTCAATGCTTGTTGCACTCCTTTTCCAACAGAAAGAGAACGTGACCCATTCAGCGGATGGTTAGCTGTCGAAGGACCAGGGTTTGGTACATTTTCAAAGGTCTCCGTCCCACTTGTCCCATCTCCCCCACCTTTTTTAACATCAACTCCCCCTGCAAAATCCTTAGCAATCCAGGCCACTCTGCCAGAAGCATCAGCGGAGCAGAACCTTCTATAGCAGCGCTCGACCGAATGCCCAAACTTGTTACAGATTGTGCACATTTGCGGGAGCCACTCAAAGATCACTTGCTGATCATACTCTGTTCCATCTACATTCTCAATTTCTATCTTCTTGATGCTTGCTTCCTCTACCGATACCTCCACCAGGATTCTTGCATACGATAGTCTCTCCCCTCGAGCAGTACAACCATCCAAACACATAGGTGTTCCAATTGCACACCCAATTCGATTCAGATTATTATTGGTAAACAAGGTGGGATCAAGGTCTGGCAGGCAAACCCAGATTGGAATTTTATCGAATGCAGCCCATGAGAAAGGCATCCCGGGGAACCAACGCTTGAGCAGAAGTGGTTTAGAACCTAACAAATTCCACGGACCGTTGCTTAGCACCCATGCTAGATCCTCTTCAGAATTAAACTTAAACACCAGCACTCCATTTTTTTCTGATATATCTGGGGCAGACAAGTCTTCCATTCGGTACACACCATGTCATGGATCATTTTAAATGGCACTTGTCCACCCGATACCACCCCAATAAGAGTAGCAGCCCAGCTCTTCCTAGATTCTTCCACATCCTCTGCTCTGATCTTCACTCTACCTTTAGTCACGTCCTCAAAAACCTTCAATTTCTCTGCTGAACATATGTCCCTGTTCTGTCTAAATGGTGATACTGGCGCCGATACCTCCATCACCCTTTTTGGAGCGAAGCTCCTCCTTAGAGCTTGAATAAATGACAGATCAGATTTAGGGATTTCCAAATTACTAACCTTTTTGTCATTTCTTGAACCGTCCTCTTCTCCCACCTTCTTGTCACCATTGAATGCTGGTCCAGGTGCTTTCCCCTCACCTCCTTTGGAGCCTTCCTTGACAATTAATGCATTCCCAGCTTTGACCTTACCATCGTCGCTCAGATCTGGACGGGACTTAAATGCCTCACCAAACTTTTCATTCTCTTTTTCAGCTCCAGCTTTGCCCTCCTTCGAGCTCATCACCGAAGCCCTCGTTTTTGTTGGTTACGAGTCACCGACGGGGATCCCTTCTTGCCCATGGGTGAGTCAGAGCGCCGGCACGGCCACCTTGGCTGGTGAAACCGGTGACGTCTGGTCCAGAACCGCTGAAGGTGCAGGAGAACTTTCGAAATCGCCCAAAGAAACGCCTTCACGAAAACCGAGGTAGTTGCCTAGCGGGTAAGACTCAAATGAAACTAGCTCCCACTATGACCTATAAACCATATAAACATGTTTGGAACACATTTGAGCGAAAACAACACAGTTTTTGTGGATAAAAAAAGGTTACGCCGATATGGTCACTTTTGGTCCGAAAATTTCACAGAAAGCTTTTCGCGCAGAAAGCTCCCATTATAACCTATATAAACCATATAAAAATGTTTGGGACACATTTGAGTGAAAACGACACAGTTTTGGTGGATAAAGAAAGGTGACGCCGATATGGTCACTTTTGGTCCGAAAATTTCACGAAAAACTTTTCGCGCACAAAGCTCCCATTATGACGTATAAACCATATAAACATGTTTGGGGCACATTTGAGCGAAAACAATACAGTTTTTGTGGATAAAGAAAGGTGACGCCGGTATGGTCACTTTTGGTCCGAAAATTTCACGGAAAGTTTTCCGCGCACAAAGCTCCCATTATGACCTATAAACCATATAAACATGTTTGGGACACATTTGAGCGAAAACAACACAATTTTTGTGGATAAAGAAAGGTGACGCCGATATGGTAACTTTTGGTCCGAAAATTACACGGAAAGCTTTTCGCGCACAAAGCTCCCATTATGACCTATAAACCATATAAACATGTTTGGGACACATTTGAGCGAAAACAACACAGTTTTGGTGGATAAAGAAAGGTGACGCCGATATGGTCACTTTTGGTCCGAAAATTTCACGTAAAGTGATACGGGGTTAGCCGTAGGATGGCCCGATCTTCGACAATCAAGACTCAAAGACAAGAACGGAAGCAAGATTTGAACAAGACTCAATAACACTTAAAGAAACGCAGCAAGATTCAACAAGAAAGACACAAGACTCGACAAGAACAAGACCGATAGTTTGATGATTCGAACTAAAATAGAACGAGATAAAGACCCAGGCCTCTGTAGAAGGTAGGAACCAAATACCAACGACTATAAAACCCGCCTCTACAACCTTACACAACCAAGCGGACAACTTGGAGGCACAAGGAGGGGACTTGTGATTACCTGGATCACCAAGCTCTCGCGAGGTTGATGAACTCAAAGCAAACCAAGCAAGATCGATACCAATTCGTGCAATCGATGAGCCCTGCTTCGAATCGATTGACTTAGAACGCTCAATGTGTTTCACACAAGAGAAAACTTCATAAAATTCAACGTGTTCTCTACAAGGAAGATGGCAGCCGATTATATCAAACCCTAACAAGGGATTTTCGGCCCAAAATAAATAAATAAAAAGAATTAATTAAAATACCCCTAAATTACCTAAAATAATTTAAGTAGAAAAGTCACTAAAATAGGAAATAAAACAAGGTTCCAAGACTTAGAGTATTTCGGCCCTAATCATTAAGTCCTATACACATGTAGCTCTTCAATGTAGGCTCCGGGAGTTGAACCGTGCTCGAGAACAAGGCATGACTCACAAACATGAATGAGTCGCGTTAAAGCTTCTTAGCTCGGGCTCGAGTCATTGGTCCGTCTCCAAGTATGATCGGCGTGTCTGGAGGTGTAGAAGATGGTCCCGCATCAACCTCCCCTTCTTGGAAAGGATTCGACCACGAATCCAAGTCCTCGTCCATGGCAAGGTAGGGAATGAGATCCGCGACGTTGAAGGTTGCGCTCACGCCATAAGTTCCAGGAAGCTCCAACTTGTAGGCATTGTCACCCACTTTCTCCAGAACCTTGAAAGGTCCATCACCTCATGGTGCAAGCTTGCTCTTCCGCTCATTGGGAAACCTCTCCTTCCTCAGGTGAACCCACACTAGATCCCCAGGCTGGAACGTCACCAATTTGCGCCCCTTGTTAGCCTTATTGGCGTTGTATTCGGCCTTCTGCAGAAGCTTCTGACGCGTCCGTTCATGTAACTCCTTGACGAACTCGACATGCTTACCTTCTTGCATGAGAACTCCTCCAATCCCAACTCCGCTAGCATCACATTCAACCTCGAAAGGCCGAGTGAAGTTAGGCAGAGCAAGCAATGGAGCCTGCGTCAACTTCTTCTTAAGCAGCCGAAATGCTTCTTCCTGAACTGGGCCCCACTTGAACTCACACCGCTTCTTTCTAAGTTCCGTGAGAGGGGCTGCGATGGAGCTGAAGTCGCGCACAAATCTCTGATAGAAACTCGCAAGTCCCTGGAAGCTCCTCACTTGGCCGATGTTAGTAGGTGTCGACCAGTCCTGGATTGCCTTGATCTTTGCTTCGTCGACTCGCAATCCACTCAAGCTCACTACAAATCCAAGAAAAGACACTTGATCATTACATAATTCACATTTCTTCAAATTAGCATACAAGTGTTCTAATCTTAGAGTAGAAAGTACTTCCCTCAAATGTGCTTCATGTTCCTTAGGTGATTTGCTATAAACAAGAATGTCATCAAAATACACAACAACAAATTTACCTATGAAATTTCTAAGAACATGATTCATTAATCTCATGAAAGTACTAGGAGCGTTAGTTAAACCAAAAGGCATAACCAACCATTCATAGAGTCCAAATTTGGTTTTAAAGGCTATTTTCCATTCATCGCCTTCCTTCACCCTAATCTGATGGTAACCGCTTTTTAAATCAATTTTAGAGAAGATGGAATACCCATGCAACTCATCTAACATGTCATCTAAGTGGGGTATAGGATGGCGATATTTCACAGCTATGTTGTTAATGGCCCTACAGTCTACACACATTCTCCATGAACCATCTTTTTTAGGGACTAACAACACAGGCACAGCACATGGACTCAAACTTTCCTGAATGTAACCCTTATCCAACAGTTCCTGGACTTGGGATTGAACCTCTTGGGTTTCAGTGGGATTCATTCTATAAGCAGGCCTATTAGGCAAAAAAGCCCCTGGAATGAGATCAATTTGATGCTCAATTCCTCTAATAGAGGGTAGGCCTGCTGGTATGTCCTCGGGGAAGACATCCTTATACTCTTCAATAAGAGATAGGATGCGAGGAGGGAGGGTAGCTCGAAGCTCCTCACTCAACATATTCAACCCTTTGCATAGGAGCATGAGGGTTGTTTCCCCATCCGCAAACTCGTCTAAATATGCGCTCTTGGAAGCCAAGAAAACATCTTTAGGCCGAGTAGGGATAGACATATGGCTCGACTGAGCCTCCTTAACTAACTCACCTTTACTTACCTTCCGCTTCTCAATTTCGTCAGCCACCTGGGTTGGCGTCATAGGCTTGAGAACTACGTTCTTCCCCTGCAAAGTAAAGGAATATCAGTTAGTGAAGCCGTCATGCAAGACCTTTCGATCAAATTGCCAAGGACGACCTAATAAAATATGACAGGCTTGCATGGGTACAATATCACACAATACATCATCTTCATAATGTCCAAGTTTGATATGCACTTTAACTTGCCTATTCACCTTTAAATTACCACAGTCATTCATCCAATGCAATCTATAAGGCCTAGGATGCTGAATAGTAGGAAGTTATAATTTATCAATTATCTCTTGACTAGCTAAGTTACAACAACTTCCTCCATCAATGATCATATTAACAACCTTCCCCTTAACTAAGCATCTAGTATGGAACAGATTTTCACGTTGATTGTTATCACAAGGTTCAGGAACAGCACTTAAGACTCTCCTAACAATCAGTGATTCTCCATGTTCATAATCAATGCATCATCATCATTATCATAAGTGAGAAGGTTAAGGTTCTGATCATTCTCATTAGCATGCTCTTCATGTTCATCACTAGAATTTTCAGATTCATATTCGCCTAAGTGATTAATCATGAGAGTTTTCTTATTAGGGCAATCCTTCATATAATGACCTCTACCTTGGCATTTAAAGCACACAATATCCCTAGATCTAGTAGTAGAGGGTTTAGGATTACTCCCTTTGGGGCCAGTAGATACCCCAGACGAATCTCGTCCGTTCCAAGGCGCCTTACCCTTGTCGAGGGCTTGTTGAGTAGCTCGGCCATCTCCTCCTCCTTGGGTTTGGGTTGGCCGAGAGCTGTAGCCACCATCAGGCCGCCCTTGGGGCTGTTGTGCTCGGCCTTGGCGCCATGGTTGGGGCTGCCCACTCGTCACTCGTCCACCTTGGCTCCTATATCTCGCTGCCCTTTCTACTTTCATAGCTAAATGCAACAATTCAGTAGGCGTAGAATAGGGAAAGTAATCAATTTCATGAGCTAAGGCGGGGTGCAATATCCTAAGAAACCTAGCATTTGTATCTTCATCATTTTTAACAACATTTTCTCTAGCCATGGTTTCTTGCATTACATTAAAGGTTTCCTCAACACTTTTAGTACCTTGTTTAAGGTTTTCTAAACGTTGTCTAAGCTCTCTAGCGTAGTGTTGGGGAACAAATCGTCTTCTCATAAGGGCTTTCATTTGGTCCCTGAAGCGATAGGCGCATCAAGGGCTCTTCTTCTTTCCTTAATTAAATTATCCCACCAAATTAAGGCAAACCCTTGAAATTCTAGAGAAGCTAGTTGTACTTTTTATTTTCAGAAAAGTTGTGACAATTCCAGATTTGGTCCATTTTAGTTTCCCAGTCAATATATGCATCTGGATCTGTCTTACCATCAAATTGAGGGATTTTTACCTTAACCTTACCTATGCCGTCCTGCTCAGGCTCCCTAGGTGCTCGGTATTGGTCGACCTCCTCTGTCGTGCCGCCTAGGACGTTGCTCCCAATACTCCTCTTCTTGGAAGTCATCATCGTCCTCCGTCTGGTAGAACTCCTCTTGGAAGCCTCGGCCTCTCCCTCTTCCTCTTCCTTGCCCCTGCACATTAACAAACCCATTATTCCTACCATATCTCTCCCTTCGTGGAGAGTTGTTTTCATCAAATAAAGGGTTATTGATATCAGGATTAGGGTTAGGGTTAGGATTATGGACTTCCCTTTCATTTCGAGGCATATCGTCACGCCTTTGATCACCTCGGCCTCCAATGGTGTTGGAACCACTCGGCCTGGACTCCAATGCCGCCACCTTTGCTCCCAACGCAGCCAAGGTTTCTGTGATGGCAGCCATGTTGGTGTTCATGGCGTTCATCATATTGGTGAACACCTCGGGTGACACGGTTGATGTGTCATTGGAGTTATTGCCATTGTTGGCATTGTTACCCTGACTATTAGACATCACAAAGAAAAGAAACAAGGAACTATGTAAAAGTTAGTGGAAATTATAAACAACCTCACCAAGTGTTTCACTCACTCTCCTTTCTAATTGGTATGTCTAAGCTTGTTGTTTCAATCTGCCTTGGGAAAATCAACACTCAAGCAAAACCCTAATAATCAAGATAAGAGAATCAATAGATTGAACAAGGACACAAGTAAGGTAATCGACAAGCAAAAGGTGGTATCGACAGTAGCAAAGACCCACTCGACAAAGGTAGCTGAGCACTCGATCAGCTCAAGGAGTACTCGATAGGAGCTGTAGCAACTCGACACAAAGAGAAATCACTCGACAATGGAGAGAAAACAGAGAAAATAAGGAAAAGAAAAGAAAAAACTTGGAACTTTTACCTCTTTTGATTCAACCTTTAGTAAGGATGTTGTAGTTGCAAGGTAGGGTTTCAAAATTTTGTGTTTGGGAGGTATGTGCTTGAGATTTTCGACTAGGGCTATTGAAGTTCACCAAAATTGGTCCTTGAAGCTTCTTGCACTAGACTCGACAATCCTCTTTTTTTTTTGAAGCTTACTTTTGCCCCTAGTGAATTTTATCCTCCTAGGGCAAAGCTTGAATGTCTCTTTTCCTTTTTTTTTTGACTGTTTTTCGGACTGTTTTTTTTTACTAATGCAAGAAAACTAACAATAACAATGAAGGACTCGAAAATGTATGCTAAGGTGAACGAAAAATAAAATCTGTAGCCCTTATGCAATATATAAAGATGATGCTTGGCTAATTATGGAAGGTATATCTATCTAAGCCTTTTGTTTATAATCTATGATAGATAATATGAATAAATCTACCACTAAATTCAGAAATTAAATAAGGCCATAAAATAGATAGATCTAGGATAGAACAAGATAGAAGCAAGCACAAATTAGGGTTTGTGAGAGAACAAGGTGCGGCCGAATGGGTGGTTTGATGAAGAGGGCGCCGGCTGCACTTGTAAGGGTCTCGACTGGCTTAGTGTTTAAGGCTAGCAACCACAACTATCACAAACAAGAAAAGGTTAGGTGCAATCAAAATCAAGATTCAAGAAGTAAAGACCAAGAAAAAAAGAAAGACTCTATTTTTTGTAGGGTTTTGTGTTTATGAATAATAAAAGACACAATTGATGTCGGGAACCAAAGCTCTGATGCCAATTTGATACGGGGTTAGCCGTAGGATGGCCCGATCTTCGACAATCAAGACTCAAAGACAAGAAAGGAAGCAAGATTTGAACAAGACTCAACAACACTTAAAGAAGCGCAGCAAGATTCAACAAGAAAGACACAACACTCGACAAGAACAAGACCGATAGTTTGATGATTCGAACTAAAATAGAACGAGATAAAGACCCTAGGCCTCCGTAGAGGGTAGGAACCAAATACCAACGACTATAAAGCCCGCCTCTACAACCTTACACAACCAAGCGGACAACTTGGAGGCACAAGGAGGGGACTTGTGATTACCTGGTTCACCAAGCTCTCGCGAGGTTGATGAACTCAAAGCAAACCAAGCAAGATCGATACCAATTCGTGCAATCGATGAGCCCTGCTTCGAATCGATTGACTTAGAACGCTCAATGTGTTTCACACAAGAGAAAACTTCATAAAATTCAACGTGTTCTCTACAAGGAAAATGGCAGCCGATTATATCAAACCCTAACAAGGGATTTTTGGCCCAAAATAAATAAATAAAAGGAATTAATTAAAATACCCCTAAATTACCTAAAATAACTTAAGTAGAAAAGTTACTAAAATAGGAAACAAAACAAATTTCCAAGACTTAGAGTATTTCGGCCCTACTCATTAACTCATATACACATGTAGCTCTTCAATGTAGGCTCTGGGAGTTGAACCGTGCTCTAGAACAAGGCATGACTCACAAACATGAATGAGTCACGTTGAAGCTTCTTAGCTCGGGCTCGAGTCATTGGTCCGTCTCCAAGTATGATTGGCGTGTCTCGAGGTGTAGAAGATGGTCCCGCATCATAAAGCTTTCCGCGCACAAAGCTCCTATTATGACCCATAAACCATATAAACATGTTTGGGACACATTTGAGCGAAAACAACACAGTTTTGGTGGATAAAGAAAGGTGACGCCGATATGGTCACTTTTGGTCCGAAAATTTCACGGAAAGCTTTTCACGCACAAAGCTCCCATACCTATAAACCATATAAACATGTTTGGGTCGCATTTGAGAGAAAACAACACAATTTTTGTGAATAAAGAAAGGTGATGCCGATATGGTCACTTTTGGTCCGAAAATTTCACGGAAAGCTTTTCGCGCACAAAGCTCCCATTATGACCTATAAACCATATAAACATGTGTTGGGATGCATTTGAGCGAAAACAACACAGTTTTTGTGGATAAAGAAAGGTGACGCCGATATGGTCACTTTTTCTCCGAAAATATCACGGAAAGCTTTTCGCGCACAAAGCTCCCATTATGACCTATAAACCATATAAAAATGTTTGGGACACATTTGAGCGAAAACAACACAGTTTTTTTGGATAAAGAAAGGTGACGCCGATATGGTCACTTTTAGTCCGAAAATTTCACGGAAAGCTTTTCACGCGGAAAGCTCCCATTATGACCTATAAACCATATAAACATGTTTGGGACACATTTAACCGAAAACAACACAATTTTGGTGGATAAAGAAAGGTGACGCCGATATGGTCACTTTTCGTCCGAAAATTTCACGGAAAGCTTTTCGCGCACAACGCTCCAATTATGACCTATAAACCATATAAACATGTTTGGGACGCATTTGAGCGAAAACAACACAGTTTTGGTGGATAAAGAAAGGTGACGTCGATATGGTCACTTTTGGTCCGAAAATTTCACGGAAAGCTTTTCGCGCACAAAGCTTCCATTATGACCTATAAACCATATAAACATGTTTGAGACACATTTGAGCGAAAACAACACAGTTTTTGTGGATAAAGAAAGGTGACGTTGATATGGTCACTTTTGGTCCGAAAATTTCACGGAAAGCTTTTCGCGCACAAAGCTCCCATTATGACCTATAAACAATATAAACATGTTTGGGATACATTTGAGCGAAAACAACACAGTTTTTGTGGATAAAGAAAGGTGACGCTGATATGGTCACTTTTTCTCCGAAAATATCACGGAAAGCTTTTCGCGCACAAAGCTCCCATTATGACCTATAAACCATATAAAAATGTTTGGGACACATTTGAGCGAAAACAACACAGTTTTTGTGGATAAAGAAAGGTGACGCCGATATGGTCACTTTTAGTCCGAAAATTTCACGGAAAGCTTTTCACGCAGAAAGCTCCCATTATGACCTATTAACCATATAAACATGTTTGGGACACATTTAACCAAAAACAACACAGTTTTGGTGGATAAAGAAAGGTGACGCCGATATGGTCACTTTTCGTCCGAAAATTTCACGGAAAGCTTTTCGCGCACAAAGCTCCCATTATGACCTATAAACCATATAAACATGTTTGGGACGCATTTGAGCGAAAACAACACAGTTTTGGTGGATAAAGAAAGGTGACGTCGATATGGTCACTTTTGGTCCGAATATTTCACGGAAAGCTTTTCGCGCACAAAGCTTCCATTATGACCTATAAACCATATAAACATGTTTGAGACACATTTGAGCGAAAACAACACAGTTTTTGTGGATAAAGAAAGGTGACGTTGATATGGTCACTTTTGGTCCGAAAATTTCACGGAAAGCTTTTCGCGCACAAAGCTCCCATTATGACCTATAAACAATATAAACATGTTTGGGATACATCTGAGCGAAAACAACACAGTTTTTGTGGATAAAGAAAGGTGACGCTGATATGGTCACTTTTTCTCCGAAAATATCACGGAAAGCTTTTCGCGCACAAAGCTCCCATTATGACCTATAAACCATATAAAAATGTTTGGGACACATTTGAGCGAAAACAACACAGTTTTTGTGGATAAAGAAAGGTGACGCCGATATGGTCACTTTTAGTCCGAAAATTTCACGGAAAGTTTTTCACGCAGAAAGCTCCCATTATGACCTATAAACCATATAAACATGTTTGGGACACATTTAACCAAAAACAACACAGTTTTGGTGGATAAAGAAAGGTGACGCCGATATGGTCACTTTTCGTCCGAAAATTTCACGGAAAGCTTTTCGCGCACAAAGCTCCCATTATGACCTATAAACCATATAAACATGTTTGGGACGCATTTGAGCGAAAACAACACAGTTTTGGTGGATAAAGAAAGGTGACGTCGATATGGTCACTTTTGGTCCGAAAATTTCACGGAAAGCTTTTCGCGCGCAAAGCTTCCATTATGACCTATAAACCATATAAACATTTTTGAGACACATTTGAGCGAAAACAACACAGTTTTTGTGGATAAAGAAAGGTGACGCCGATATGGTCACTTTTGGTCCGAAAACTTCACGTAAAGCTTTCCGCGCACAAAGCTCCTATTATGACCCATAAACCATATAAACATGTTTGGGACACATTTGAGCGAAAACAACACAATTTTGGTAGATAAATAAATGTGACGCCGATATGGTCACATATGTCCGAAAATTTCACGGAAAGCTTTTCACGCACAAAGCTCCCATATGACCTATAAACCATATAAACATGTTTGGGACGCATTTGAGCGAAAACAACACAATTTTTGTGGATAAAGAAAGGTGATGCCGATATGGTCACTTTTGGTCCAAAAATTTCACGGAAAGCTTTTCGCGCACAAAGCTCCCATTATGACCTATAAACCATATAAACATGTGTTAGGACGCATTTGAGCGAAAACAACACAGTTTTTGTGGATAAAGAAAGGTGACGCCGATATTGTCACTTTTGGTCCGAAAATTTCACGGAAAGCTTTTCGCGCACAAAGCTCCCATTATGACCTATAAACAATATAAACATGTTTGGGATACATTTGAGCGAAAACAACACAGTTTTGGTGGATAAAGAAAGGTGACGCCGATATGGTCACTTTTCGTCCGAAAATTTCACGGAAAGCTTTTCGCGCACAAAGCTCCCATTATGACCTATAAACCATATAAACATGTTTGGGACGCATTTGAGCGAAAACAACACAGTTTTGGTGGATAAAGAAAGGTGACGTCGATATGGTCACTTTTGGTCCGAAAATTTCACGGAAAGCTTTTCGCGCACAAAGCTTCCATTATGACCTATAAACCATATATACATGTTTGAGACACATTTGAGCGAAGACAACACAGTTTTTGTGGATAAAGAAAGGTGACGCCGATATGGTCACTTTTGGTCCGAAAATTCCACGTAAAGCTTTCCGCGCACAAAGCTCCTATTATGACCCATAAACCATATAATCATGTTTGGGACACATTTGAGCGAAAACAACAAAGTTTTGGTAGATATATAAAGGTGACGCCGATATGGTCACTTATGTCCGAAAATTTCACGGAAAGCTTTTCACGCACAAAGCTCCCATTATGACCTATAAACCATATAAACATGTTTGGGACGCATTTGAGCGAAAACAACACAGTTTTTGTGGATAAAGAAAGGTGATGCCGATATGGTCACTTTTGGTCCAAAAATTTCACGGAAAGCTTTTCGCGCACAAAGCTCCCATTATGACCTATAAACCATATAAACATGTGTTAGGACGCATTTGAGCGAAAACAACACAGTTTTTGTGGATAAAGAAAGGTGACGCCGATATGGTCACTTTTGGTCCGAAAATTTCACGGAAAGCTTTTCGCGCACAAAGCTCCCATTATGACCTATAAACAATATAAACATGTTTGGGATACATTTGAGCGAAAACAACACAGTTTTTGTGGATAAAGAAAGGTGATGCTGATATGGTCACTTTTTCTCCGAAAATATCACGGAAAGCTTTTCGCGCGCAAAGCTTCCATTATGACCTATAAACCATATAAACATGTTTGAGACACATTTGAGCGAAAACAACACAGTTTTTGTGGATAAAGAAAGGTGACGCCGATATGGTCACTTTTAGTCCGAAAATTTCACGGAAAGTTTTTCACGCAAAAAGCTCCCATTATGACCTATAAACCATATAAACATGTTTGGGACGCATTTGAGCGAAAACAACACAGTTTTTGTGGATAAAGAAAGGTGATGCCGATATGGTCACTTTTGGTCCAAAAATTTCACGGAAAGCTTTTCGCGCACAAAGCTCCCATTATGACCTATAAACCATATAAACATGTGTTAGGACGCATTTGAGCGAAAACAACACAGTTTTTGTGGATAAAGAAAGGTGACGCCGATATGGTCACTTTTGGTCCGAAAATTTCACGGAAAGCTTTTCGCGCACAAAGCTCCCATTATGACCTATAAACAATATAAACATGTTTGGGATACATTTGAGCGAAAACAACACAGTTTTTGTGGATAAAGAAAGGTGACGCTGATATGGTCACTTTTTCTCCGAAAATATCACGGAAAGCTTTTCGCGCACAAAGCTCCCATTATGACCTATAAACCATATAAAAATGTTTGGGACACATTTGAGCGAAAACAACACAGTTTTTGTGGATAAAGAAAGGTGACGCCGATATGGTCACTTTTAGTCCGAAAATTTCACGGAAAGTTTTTCACGCAGAAAGCTCCCATTATGACCTATAAACCATATAAACATGTTTGGGACACATTTAACCAAAAACAACACAGTTTTGGTGGATAAAGAAAGGTGACGCCGATATGGTCACTTTTCGTCCGAAAATTTCACGGAAAGCTTTTCGCGCACAAAGCTCCCATTATGACCTATAAACCATATAAACATGTTTGGGACACATTTGAGCGAAAACAACACAGTTTTGGTAGATAAATAAAGGTGACGCCGATATGGTCACTTATGTCCGAAAATTTCACGGAAAGCTTTTCACGCACAAAGCTCCCATTATGACCTATAAACCATATAAACATGTTTGGGACGCATTTGAGCGAAAACAACACAGTTTTTGTGGATAAAGAAAGGTGATGCTGATATGGTCACTTTTGGTCCAAAAATTTCACGGAAAGCTTTTCGCGCACAAAGCTCCCATTATGACCTATAAACCATATAAACATGTGTTAGGATGCATTTGAGCGAAAACAACACAGTTTTTGTGGATAAAGAAAGGTGACGCCGATATGGTCACTTTTGGTCCGAAAATTTCATGAAAAGCTTTTCGCGCACAAAGCTCCCATTATGACCTATAAACAATATAAACATGTTTGGGATACATTTGAGCGAAAACAACACAGTTTTTTGGATAAAGAAAGGTGAAGCTGATATGGTCACTTTTTCTCCGAAAACATCACGGAAAGCTTTTCGCGCACAAAGCTCCCATTGTGACCTATAAACCATATAAAAATGTTTGGGACACATTTGAGCGAAAACAACACAGTTTTTGTGGATAAAGAAAGGTGACGCCGATATGGTCACTTTTAGTCCGAAAATTTCACGGAAAGCTTTTCATGCAGAAAGCTCCCATTATGACCTATAAACCATATAAACATGTTTGGGACAGATTTAACCGAAAACAACACAGTTTTGGTGGATAAAGAAAGGTGACGCCGATATGGTCACTTTTCGTCCGAAAATTTCACGGAAAGCTTTTCGCGCACAAAGCTCCCATTATGACCTATAAACCATATAAACATGTTTGGGACGCATTTGAGCGAAAACAACACAGTTTTGGTGGATAAAGAAAGGTGACGTCGATATGGTCACTTTTGGTCCGAAAATTTCACGGAAAGCTTTTCGCGTGCAAAGCTTCCATTATGACCTATAAACCATATAAACATGTTTGAGACACATTTGAGCGAAAACAACACAGTTTTTGTGGATAAAGAAAGGTGACGCCGATATGGTCACTTTTGGTCCGAAAATTTCACGTAAAGCTTTCCGCGCACAAAGCTCCTATTATGACCCATAAACCATATAAACATGTTTGGGACACATTTGAGCGAAAACAACACAGTTTTGGTAGATAAATAAAGGTGACGCCGATATGGTCACTTATGTCCGAAAATTTCACGGAAAGCTTTTCACGCACAAAGCTCCCATATGACCTATAAACCATATAAACATGTTTGGGACGCATTTGAGCGAAAACAACACAGTTTTTGTGGATAAAGAAAGGTGATGCCGATATGGTCACTTTTGGTCCAAAAATTTAACGGAAAGCTTATCGCGCACAAAGCTCCCATTATGACCTATAAACCATATAAACATGTGTTAGGACGCATTTGAGCGAAAACAACACAGTTTTTGTGGATAAAGAAAGGTGACGCCGATATGGTCACTTTTGGTCCGAAAATTTCACGGAAAGCTTTTCGCGCACAAAGCTCCCATTATGACCTATAAACAATATAAACATGTTTGGGATACATTTGAGCGAAAACAACACAGTTTTTGTTGATAAAGAAAGGTGACGCTGATATGGTCACTTTTGGTCCGAAAATTTCACGGAAAGCTTTTCGAGCAGAAAGCTCCCATTATGACCTATAAACCATATAAACATGTTTGGGACGCATTTGAGACAAAACAACACATTTTTTGTGGATAAAGAAAGGTGATGACTATATGGTAACTTTTGATCCGAAAATTTAACGGAAAGCTTTTCGCACACAAAGCTCTCATTATGATCTATACACCATATAAACATGTTTGGGACACATTTGAGCGAAAATAACACAGTTTTTGTGGATAAAGAAAGGTGACGCCGATATGGTCACTTTTGGTCCGAAAATATTGTTGGGACACATTTTGCGCCCAAAACTCCCATTATGACCTATAAACCATATAAACATGATTGGGACACATTTGAGCAAAAACAACACAGTTTTTGCGGAAAAAGAAAGGTGACGCCGATATGGTCACTTTTGGTCCGAAAATTTCACGAAAAGCTTTTCACGCAGAAGGCTCACATTATGACCTATAAACCATATAAACATGTTTGGGACACATTTGAGCGAAAACAACACAGTTTTGGTGGATAAAGAAAGGTGACGTCGATATGGTCACTTTTGGTCCGAAAATATCACGGAAAGCTTTTCGCGCACAAAGTTCCTATTATGACCTATAAACCATATAAAAATGTTTGGGACACATTTCAGCGAAAGCAACACAGTTTTTGAGGATAAAGAAAGGTGACGCCGATATGGTCACTTTTGGTCCGAAAATTTCACGGAAAGCTTTTCACGCAGAAAGCTCCCATTATGACCTATAAACCATATAAACATGTTTGGGACACATTTGAGCGAAAACAACATAGTTTTGGTGGATAAAGAAAGGTGACGTCGATATGGTCACTTTTGGTCCAAAAATTTCTCGGAAAGCTTTTCGCGCATAAAGCTCCCATTATGACCTATAAACCATATAAACATGTTTGGGATGCATTTGAGCGAAAACAACACATTTTTTGTGGATAAAGAAACGTGACACCGATATGGTCACTTTTGGTCTGAAAATTTCACGGAAAGCTTTTCGCACACAAAGCTCCCATTATGACCTATAAACCATATAAACATGTTTGGGACGCATTTGAGTGAAAACAACACAGTTTTGGTGGATAAAGAAAGGTGATGCCGATATGGTCACTTTTGGTCAAAAAATTTCACGGAAAGCTTTTCGCGCACAAAGCTCCCATTATGACCTATAAACCATATAAACATGTGTTAGGACGCATTTGAGCGAAAACAACACAGTTTTTGTGGATAAAGAAAGGTGACGCCGATATGGTCACTTTTGGTCCGAAAATTTCACGGAAAGCTTTTCGCGCACAAAGCTCCCATTATGACCTATAAACAATATAAACATGTTTGGGATACATTTGAGCGAAAACAACACAGTTTTTGTGGATAAAGAAAGGTGACGCTGATATGGTCACTTTTTCTCCGAAAATATCACGGAAAGCTTTTCGCGCACAAAGCTCCCATTATGACCTATAAACCATATAAAAATGTTTGGGACACATTTGAGCGAAAACAACACAGTTTTTGTGGATAAAGAAAGGTGACGCCGATATGGTCACTTTTAGTCCGAAAATTTCACGGAAAGTTTTTCACGCAGAAAGCTCCCATTATGACCTATAAACCATATAAACATGTTTGGGACACATTTAACCAAAAACAACACAGTTTTGGTGGATAAAGAAAGGTGACGCCGATATGGTCACTTTTCGTCCGAAAATTTCACGGAAAGCTTTTCGCGCACAAAGCTCCCATTATGACCTATAAACCATATAAACATGTTTGGGACACATTTGAGCGAAAACAACACAGTTTTGGTAGATAAATAAAGGTGACGTCGATATGGTCACTTATGTCCGAAAATTTCACGGAAAGCTTTTCACGCACAAAGCTCCCATTATGACCTATAAACCATATAAACATGTTTGGGACGCATTTGAGCGAAAACAACACAGTTTTTGTGGATAAAGAAAGGTGATGCTGATATGGTCACTTTTGGTCCAAAAATTTCACGGAAAGCTTTTCGCGCACAAAGCTCCCATTATGACCTATAAACCATATAAACATGTGTTAGGATGCATTTGAGCGAAAACAACACAGTTTTTGTGGATAAAGAAAGGTGACGCCGATATGGTCACTTTTGGTCCGAAAATTTCATGAAAAGCTTTTCGCGCACAAAGCTCCCATTATGACCTATAAACAATATAAACATGTTTGGGATACATTTGAGCGAAAACAACACAGTTTTTTGGATAAAGAAAGGTGAAGCTGATATGGTCACTTTTTCTCCGAAAACATCACGGAAAGCTTTTCGCGCACAAAGCTCCCATTGTGACCTATAAACCATATAAAAATGTTTGGGACACATTTGAGCGAAAACAACACAGTTTTTGTGGATAAAGAAAGGTGACGCCGATATGGTCACTTTTAGTCCGAAAATTTCACGGAAAGTTTTTCACGCAGAAAGCTCCCATTATGACCTATAAACCATATAAACATGTTTGGGACACATTTAACCAAAAACAACACAGTTTTGGTGGATAAAGAAAGGTGACGCCGATATGGTCACTTTTCGTCCGAAAATTTCACGGAAAGCTTTTCGCGCACAAAGCTCCCATTATGACCTATAAACCATATAAACATGTTTGGGACACATTTGAGCGAAAACAACACAGTTTTGGTAGATAAATAAAGGTGACGTCGATATGGTCACTTATGTCCGAAAATTTCACGGAAAGCTTTTCACGCACAAAGCTCCCATTATGACCTATAAACCATATAAACATGTTTGGGACGCATTTGAGCGAAAACAACACAGTTTTTGTGGATAAAGAAAGGTGATGCTGATATGGTCACTTTTGGTCCAAAAATTTCACGGAAAGCTTTTCGCGCACAAAGCTCCCATTATGACCTATAAACCATATAAACATGTGTTAGGATGCATTTGAGCGAAAACAACACAGTTTTTGTGGATAAAGAAAGGTGACGCCGATATGGTCACTTTTGGTCCGAAAATTTCATGAAAAGCTTTTCGCGCACAAAGCTCCCATTATGACCTATAAACAATATAAACATGTTTGGGATACATTTGAGCGAAAACAACACAGTTTTTTGGATAAAGAAAGGTGAAGCTGATATGGTCACTTTTTCTCCGAAAACATCACGGAAAGCTTTTCGCGCACAAAGCTCCCATTGTGACCTATAAACCATATAAAAATGTTTGGGACACATTTGAGCGAAAACAACACAGTTTTTGTGGATAAAGAAAGGTGACGCCGATATGGTCACTTTTAGTCCGAAAATTTCACGGAAAGCTTTTCATGCAGAAAGCTCCCATTATGACCTATAAACCATATAAACATGTTTGGGACAGATTTAACCGAAAACAACACAGTTTTGGTGGATAAAGAAAGGTGACGCCGATATGGTCACTTTTCGTCCGAAAATTTCACGGAAAGCTTTTCGCGCACAAAGCTCCCATTATGACCTATAAACCATATAAACATGTTTGGGACGCATTTGAGCGAAAACAACACAGTTTTGGTGGATAAAGAAAGGTGACGTCGATATGGTCACTTTTGGTCCGAAAATTTCACGGAAAGCTTTTCGCGTGCAAAGCTTCCATTATGACCTATAAACCATATAAACATGTTTGAGACACATTTGAGCGAAAACAACACAGTTTTTGTGGATAAAGAAAGGTGACGCCGATATGGTCACTTTTGGTCCGAAAATTTCACGTAAAGCTTTCCGCGCACAAAGCTCCTATTATGACCCATAAACCATATAAACATGTTTGGGACACATTTGAGCGAAAACAACACAGTTTTGGTAGATAAATAAAGGTGACGCCGATATGGTCACTTATGTCCGAAAATTTCACGGAAAGCTTTTCACGCACAAAGCTCCCATATGACCTATAAACCATATAAACATGTTTGGGACGCATTTGAGCGAAAACAACACAGTTTTTGTGGATAAAGAAAGGTGATGCCGATATGGTCACTTTTGGTCCAAAAATTTAACGGAAAGCTTATCGGGCACAAAGCTCCCATTATGACCTATAAACCATATAAACATGTGTTAGGACGCATTTGAGCGAAAACAACACAGTTTTTGTGGATAAAGAAAGGTGACGCCGATATGGTCACTTTTGGTCCGAAAATTTCACGGAAAGCTTTTCGCGCACAAAGCTCCCATTATGACCTATAAACAATATAAACATGTTTGGGATACATTTGAGCGAAAACAACACAGTTTTTGTTGATAAAGAAAGGTGACGCTGATATGGTCACTTTTGGTCCGAAAATTTCACGGAAAGCTTTTCGAGCAGAAAGCTCCCATTATGACCTATAAACCATATAAACATGTTTGGGACGCATTTGAGACAAAACAACACATTTTTTGTGGATAAAGAAAGGTGATGACTATATGGTAACTTTTGATCCGAAAATTTAACGGAAAGCTTTTCGCACACAAAGCTCTCATTATGATCTATACACCATATAAACATGTTTGGGACACATTTGAGCGAAAATAACACAGTTTTTGTGGATAAAGAAAGGTGACGCCGATATGGTCACTTTTGGTCCGAAAATATTGTTGGGACACATTTTGCGCCCAAAACTCCCATTATGACCTATAAACCATATAAACATGATTGGGACACATTTGAGCAAAAACAACACAGTTTTTGCGGAAAAAGAAAGGTGACGCCGATATGGTCACTTTTGGTCCGAAAATTTCACGAAAAGCTTTTCACGCAGAAGGCTCACATTATGACCTATAAACCATATAAACATGTTTGGGACACATTTGAGCGAAAACAACACAGTTTTGGTGGATAAAGAAAGGTGACGTCGATATGGTCACTTTTGGTCCGAAAATATCACGGAAAGCTTTTCGCGCACAAAGTTCCTATTATGACCTATAAACCATATAAAAATGTTTGGGACACATTTCAGCGAAAGCAACACAGTTTTTGAGGATAAAGAAAGGTGACGCCGATATGGTCACTTTTGGTCCGAAAATTTCACGGAAAGCTTTTCACGCAGAAAGCTCCCATTATGACCTATAAACCATATAAACATGTTTGGGACACATTTGAGCGAAAACAACATAGTTTTGGTGGATAAAGAAAGGTGACGTCGATATGGTCACTTTTGGTCCAAAAATTTCACGGAAAGCTTTTCGCGCATAAAGCTCCCATTATGACCTATAAACCATATAAACATGTTTGGGATGCATTTGAGCGAAAACAACACATTTTTTGTGGATAAAGAAACGTGACACCGATATGGTCACTTTTGGTCTGAAAATTTCACGGAAAGCTTTTCGCACACAAAGCTCCCATTATGACCTATAAACCATATAAACATGTTTGGGACGCATTTGAGTGAAAACAACACAGTTTTGGTGGATAAAGAAAGGTGACGTCGATATGGCCACTATTGGTCCGAAAATTTCACGGAAAACTTTTCTTGCATAAAGCTCCCATTATGACCTATAAACCATATAAACATGTTTGGGACACATTTGAGTGAAAACATGATGAGTTTCCCCTTGAGGATCATTAAATCTCAGTACAAAGTAAGTCGGAACAAGCCTCGAAAGAACCGGTGGAAGATGGATGATGGAGATAGATTTCGGTGGAATATTTTTGGTATTTTTGTGATAATGATAAAACTCAGATTTGGGGGAAAACAAACTGAATTTTATAAAGGATAGGTGAACAAAAACAAGTGGATATGACTCACCACAAGTTCTTGAACATAGATCAAGTACAAATAGATATTACGCACCGAAAATACAAGATCGGACCTTCGATATGACTCACGAAGGAGATGAAGTTTTCAAGCTTCAAACTAAGGATATAAACCTGGTTTTTGATGATAAATGGCGTGCCCCCTAATGGCTACAAGGGCTGCATAATATAGAGGAAGTTTGTGGACAACTTGTGCAAAAAGGTGGCTTGCATTAAATTCAATCTGGGAAGTTGCTCCCTTCATAAATGCACCAGCTGCATGGGGGATGTATTACATGATGTTTTCTCTTCCCAATGTGCAATTAAATGCATGAGAAGTTTGAATTTGGATCTGATTTGCCTCCATAATTATCAGCTAGGACCGAGGCATTTCCGGGCTTCTTGGGCTGCGTGTTGTGATCTTCAATTTGTTGTAGACTTGTGAAAGCTTGAACTTGAACTTGATTGTTCATGGGAATGGTTAAGAGTCCTTGAAGAAGGTCAGCTTGAAGTCGCCTTGCCCGAGCTCGAGTGATGGAACCGAGAGGCAACTCGTTTGATGAGTCATTTGGAGCTTCATCAAGTTTTGCTTCTTGATTGATCATAGGTGTGATCACATCATCCTCCCTTCCTTGAAAAGGATTCGACCTCGAATCAGACCCGTCGTCTTGTTTATCATCTCCTATAACAAAACGAGACAAGTCAAAAACATTAAACACATCATGAACACCATACTCACCGGGAAGCTCAATTTTGTAGGCATTGTTGTTGATTCTTTCAAGCACTTGAAATGGGCCATCTTCTCTTGGCTTTAGCTTGGAATTTCTCACCGGGAAGCTCAATTTTGTAGGCATTGTTGTTGATTCTTTCAAGCACTTGAAATGTGCCATCTTCTCCTGGCTTCAGCTTGGAATTTCTCAATGTAGGAAATCGATCCTTTCTAAGATGAATCCATACAAGATCACCCGGTTCAAAGATGACTTCCTTTCTTCCTTTGTTAGCTTGTTGCACGTATTGGGTAGTTCTCTTTTCAAGTTGCAAACGAGTGGACTCATGCAAACTTTTGATGTGCTCAGCTTGGTTTGCACCTTCAACACTTTCTTGCTCTTTTATGGAATGGGAAACCAAGTCAAGAGGAGTGATGGGATTCTTGCCATACACAACTTCAAATGGTGTCTTCTTGGTGGCCGAGTGGACTGACCTATTGTAGGCAAATTCAACAAAAGCAAGACATTATTCCCACCTACGAAGGTTAGTTTTCAACAAAGATCGAAGCAAAGCACCAAGAGTTCTATTCACAACTTCAGTTTGTCCATCCGTTTGAGGATGACAAGATGTAGAGAAGAGTAACTTAGTTCCTAGTTTAGACCAAAGTGTTTTCCAAAAATAACTAAGAAACTTAGCATCACGATCAAAGACAATGGTCTTAGGAATTCCATGCAATCTAACAACTTCTTTAAAGAACAAATCAGCCACATAAGAAGCATTGTCGGTTTTATTACATGCAATGAAATGAGCCATTTTGGAAAACCGATCAACCACAACAAAAATAGAATCTCTCCCCCTTTTGGAACGAGGAAGTCCCAACACAAAATCCATAGAAATGTCTTCCCAAGGAGTATGAAGAATAGGGAGGGGGGTATACAATCCATGGGGATTGATTTTCGACTTAGCACTTAATCAAGTAGTACATGCAGCACAAAACTTCTCTACATCCCTATGCATGCGAGGCCAAAAGAAGTGCTCCTTCAAAGTATTCAAGGTTTTGGTAACACCAAAATGTCCCATTAAACCGCCTCCATGAGCCTCGTGAACAAGCAACCTACGAATAGAACTACTAGGGATGCAAAGCTTTTCACACTTAAAGAGATAACCATCATGCACGTAAAACTAATCACTACTACCCTTATCCATGCAAATGTGATAGATTTCACCAAAATCAGTATCATTAGCATATAATTCATGCATGAAAGCAAAGCCCAACATTTTAGCATCTAGGGTAGAGATAAGAGAGTACCTTCTTGAGAGTGCATCAGCCACTACATTGTCTTTTCCCTTCTTGTACTTGATGACATATGGGAAAGCTTCTATGAATTCCACCCACCTAGCATGCCTCTTGTTTAGTTTGCTTTGGCCTTGTAAGAACTTGAGTGCCCCATGATCAGAATGGATGACAAACTCCTTAGGCAAGAGGTAGTGTTGCCATGTTTTGAGCACACAAACAAGAGCATACAACTCTTTGTCATAGGTAGGGTAGTTCAACTCAGCGCCACTCAATTTTTCACTAAAGAAGGCAATGGGGCGCCCTTCTTGCATCAAAACTCCTCCAAGGCCAATTCCGGATGCATCACACTCTATCTCAAAAGTCTTCGAGAAATCTGGTAAGACCAATAGAGGGGCATGGGTTAGTTTCTCCTTGAGAATTTCAAAAGCTTCTTCTTGTGGTTTTTTGCATGTGAATGGAACATTCTTCCTGGTGAGCTCGGTCAAGGGAGAAGCCAATGTGCTGAAATCCCTTACAAATCTGCGGTAGAATCCCGTTAACCCTAGAAAACTCCTCACTTGAGTCATAGTCGTGAGAGTAGGCCATTCTTGGATGGCCTTAACCTTTTCTTCATCAACCTTCAATCCTTCCTTGCACACAATAAAGCCAAGGAAAACAACATGATCCGAGCAAAAATGACATTTCTTGAAGTTAACATATAATTTTTGTTCCCTCAAAACTTCTAAGATCAGCCTAAGATGCTCAACATGCTCATGTAACGTGCGGCTATAAATCAGAATGTCATCAAAATAAACCACCACAAATTTTCCTAGGAAAGCTCTAAGAACATGGTTCATCAAACGCATAAAGGTGCTAGGAGCATTAGTTAAACCAAAAGGCATTACTAACCACTCATACAAACCATATTTTATCTTGAAGGATGTTTTCCATTCGTCTCCTTCCTTCATTCGGATTTGGTGGTAGCCACTCTTCAAATCAATCTTAGAAAACATGTTGGATCCATAAAGTTCATCAAGCATATCATCTAGGCTTGGAATGGGGTGCCTATACTTGATGGTGATGTTGTTGATGGATCTACAATCAACACACATACGCCATGATCCATCTTTCTTAGGCACAAGGTTGACGGGGACTGCACATGGACTTAGGCTCTCACGCACATAGCCTTTATCCATAAGTTCTTGCACTTGTTTTTGAAGCTCCTTTGTCTCAGCTGGATTAGTGCGATATGCAGCCCGGTTGGGTAATGTTGCTCCTGGAATGAAGTCAATTTGATGCTCTATTCCCCTAAATAGTGGAAGACATTGGGAATTTCTTCTTGAAACAAATCTTTAAATTCTTGCAATAAAGTAGAAACAAGTGGAGGTAGATCATTCAAATCTTGAGAAACAAACAAATTATCTTTAAAAAGCACAAGAAAACATGTTTTACTCCCCTGAATTGCATACTCTATTTCTTTTGCCTTAGCTAGGAGAATCTGATTAGAACTAGCCATGTTTGAACCAGTGGCTAGCTTCTTCTTTTGCTTTCTTCTCTCCAAGTTAGCTACATGGTCAGCCATAATCTCATGAGGTGCCATAGGATGAAGTGTAATTTTCTTACCTTCCATTTGGAAAGTGTGCTAATTGGTGACTCCGTTCTAGATCACACCTCGATCATATTGCCATGGTCTCCCTAAAAGAAGGTGACACGCTGTCATGGGGAGAACATCACAAACTATCTCATCTTTATATCCTCCAATTGCAAATGCAATCATGGCTTGCTTGTCAACTCTTAGAGTTGCCTTGGAATTCAGCCAATTCAAGGTGTATGGCTGCGGATGTGGGCTACATTTGAGGTTGAACCTATCTACAACCTCTTGATCAATAGATTGCAACAAGATCCTCCATCAACTATCACACTACATACCTTGTCTTTGATGAGGCATCGAGTATGGAAGAGAGTCTCTCTTTGAGTGGGCAAAGAAGGAGCATCGTTGGAGATCAATGCTCTCTTCACCACAAAACATTCTCCAACAGCCGCATTAGCATGAATTTCCTCTTCCTTATCTTCTAAGGTTGACTCTTCTCGGCTCTCCTCCTCGGATTCGTACTCTCCTTGATCATTGAGTAGCACTTGCCTTCGAGTAGGGTACTCTCTAGAAAAATGACCCCTACCCAAGCACTTGAAGCACTTGAGGTCCCGAGTACGGGATTCAGATTCACTCCTTGGATTCGGAACATTAGGCTTGTTGCTTCTTGAGGTTTGGCTTGGTGGTTGAGTTTCTTGCCGTGTGGAGGGCCTAGGGGGCTCACTTCTTGGCTCATTTGAGATTACATACCTCTCGGGAAATCGGATTCCCGATCTAAAAACAAGTTGCTTTAGTTCCTTGTAGAACTCATCGGGAGTGCGGGAGCCTTGCTTGATGCGTTCCAATTTGACTTGGACACGATCCACATAATCTTCGGGCACAAATCTTTCTCTTAGGGCTTTTTTGAGATCCTCCCAAGTGGTGATAGGAGGGTATCCCATATATATTCTCTCTTGCTTTTCTTCTTGCCACCATGAGTATGCAAAATCTGAAAAATGAATGGTAGCAACAACCACCCTTTGAGCATCATGGTAACCATAGTAATAAAAAATGGACTCAACTTTGGACTCCCAATCCATGTATGCCTCAAGATCAGATGTCCCGGAAAATTGAGGAATAGTAAGCTTGACGCCATGGTGTTGATCTCGCCCGATATCTTGGCGATGTTCATGCTCCTCATTTTGGTATCTCCTATGAAACATGCCGTCAAATCTAGCATGTTGAGCATGTTGTGGATTGCGTTGGGGCATCCTAAGTGGTTGTGGTTACTGCGGATGCGGTGGATCTTGAGCATAATGAGCTCGTGGATGCTCCCTGCGTTCATTAACACTTATGTTATCATCAAAATCAGTTTGGTAATTGAGTGGTCGTCGGGACATTTGGGGCCATGTCTCATTGTGACGACCTCTTGTTTGACCACACCCTTGTGGAGTTGATACGGGGTTAGCCATAGGATGGCCCGATCTTCGACAATCAATCAAGAAACTCAAGAACGGAAGCAAGAACTATCAAGAATTTAAAGAACGCAGCAAGAAAGACTCAAGAACAAAGACAGACTCGACAAAAGCAATAAAGACTCGAAATTGATAGTAAAGACACGACCGATAAGGACTGATTCGAACTAAAAGAGAACGAGATAAAGACCCCAGGCCTCCGTAGAGGGTAGGAACCAAATACCAACGACTATAAAGCCTGCCTCTACAACCTTACACAACCAAGCGGACAGCTTGGAGGCACAAGGAGGGGACTTGTGAATTCCAGGATCACCAAGCTCTTGCGAGGTTGATGAGCACAAGGCAAACCAAGCTGAGATCAAACCAATTTGCAATCAATGAGCTCCGCTATGAATCGATTGACTTAGCACTCAATGTGTTTCACACAAATCTGATTTTTCTATTGAAATGAACGTACATCTCTTCTACAAAGCTCATGGCCGGCTATAAGTAACCCTAGTAGGGCTGTTGGGCCGAAATAAATAAAAAGAAACACTTAAATGAAATTAATAAAAATACCCCTAAAGTTTCCTAAAATAACTTAAGTAAGAAAATTGCTAAAATAGGAAATAACATAGATTCTCCAATACTTAATAAAATCGGCACTTCTAAGGCCTAAGGAGGTTCTGCCTCTTGAAGTCCTATGCACATATACGTCTTCATTGGTGGCTCCGGGAGTTGAACCATGCTCGAGAACAAAGCATGACTCACAAACATGAATGAGTCTCATTGAAGCTTCTTAGCTCGGGCTTGAGTCATTGGTCCTTCTCCAAGTATGATAGGCGTGTCTGGAGGTGTAGAAGATGGTCCCGCATCAACCTCCCCTTCTTGGAAAGGATTCGACCACGAATCCAAGTCCTCGTCCACAGCAAAGTAAGGAATGAGATCCGCGACGTTGAAGGTTGCGCTCACGCCATAGTCTCTAGGAAGCGCCAATTGGTAGGCATTCTCGCCCACTCGACGCAGCACCTTGAATGGTCCATCACCTCGGGGTGCTAGCTTGCTCTTTTGTGCCTCCGGAAACCTCTCCTTCCTAAAGTGCACCCACACAAGATCCCCTGGCTGAAATGTCACCAAACGCCGCCCCTTATTTGCTTTGTTGGCGTTGTATTCAGCCTTTTGCACAAGCTTCTGACGCGTCCGTTCATGTAGCTCCCTAACGAACTCGACATGCTTACCTGCTTCAAATGACTCTTTCTCTCTCGTAGGATATGGATTAAGATAAAAAGGGGTTAGTGGATTAACACCATACACACATTCAAATGGAGTTATCTTGGTTGAGGAATGCATAGTCCTATTATAAGCAAACTCCACATGAGGTAAGGCTTCTTACCAAAGCTTCAAATTCTTTCTTATTATGGCTCTAAGGACATTAGTTAAGGTCCTATTGGTCACCTCAGTTTGGCCATCAATTTGGGGGTGTCTAGAGGTAGAGAATAATAATCTAGTTCCCAATTTGCTCCATAAAGTTCGCCAAAAATGACTTAAAAACTTAACATCCCTATCACTAACAATGGTCTTAGGCACACCATGCAACCTAACTACTTCTCTAAAGAATATATTTGCAACATTAGTAGCATCATCGGTTTTATGACATGCAATGAAGTGAGCCATTTTAGAAAACCTATCGACCACTACAAATATAGAATCTCGCCCCTTCTTAGTTCTAGGCAACCCAACAATAAAATCCATAGAAATGTCTTCCCAAGGGGATGAGGGGGTAGGTAGTGGTGTATACAAACCATGGGGCATAAGCTTAGATTTGGCCTTTAAACAATCAATACATCTCTTAAGGCAATGTTCTACATCCCTAAGCATATGTGGCCAATAAAAGTGTGATTTAAGTGTATGATATGTCTTATCTCTCCCAAAATGATCCATTAATCCTCCACTATGGGCTTCATTAACCAATAATAATCGAAGAGAACACCTAGGTATACACACTTGATCTTTCCTAAATAAGAATCCATCAAATATATAGAATTGGTCGGTAGGACCCTTATCTAGGCACTTTCGAAAGCTTTCCCCAAAATCAGCATCTGTTTCATATAATTCCTTAATGTAAACAAAGCCTAAGACTCTAGAATCCAAAGTGGTCAATAAAACATGTCTTCTAGATAAAGCATCAGCAACCACATTGTCCTTTCCTTTCTTATACTTTATTATATAAGGAAATGTCTCAATAAACTCCATCCATCTACCATGTCTCCTATCAAGTTTATCTTGGCTCTTAAAATGTTTCAATGACTCATGATCAGTCCTAAGTATAAACTCTCTAGGCCATAGGTAATGGGACCATGTTTTAAGGACTCTAAATAATGCATATAATTTCTTATCATACGTAGAGTAATTAAGACGTGCACCTTTCAATTTCTCAGAAAAGAAAGCAATAGGCTTACCTTCCTGCATAAGCACTCCTCCAATGCCAACTCCGCTAGCGTCACTTGATACGGGGTTAGCCGTAGGATGGCCCGATCTTCGACAATCAATCAAGAAACTCAAGAACGGAAGCAAGAACTTTCAAGAATTTAAAGAACGCAGCAAGAAAGACTCAAGAACAAAGACAGACTCGACAAAAGCAATGAAGACTCGAAATTGATAGTAAAGACACGACCGATAAGGACTGATTCGAACTAAAATAGAATGAGATAAAGACCCAGGCCTCCGTAGAGGGTAGGAACCAAATACCAACGACTATAAAGCCCACCTCTACAACCTTACACAACCAAGCGGACAACTTGGAGGCACAAGGAGGGGACTTGTGAATTCCAGGATCACCAAGCTCTTGCGAGGTTGATGAGCACAAGGCAAACCAAGCTGAGATCAAACCAATTTGCAGTCGGTGAGCTCTGCTACGAATCGATTGACTTAGCACTCAATGTGTTTCACACAAATCTGATTTTTCTATTGAATTGAACGTACGTCTCTTCTACAAAAGCTCATGGCCACAAAAAGTACTCGACAACAAGTTAAAATAAAAAAAGTGTGGAAATTTACCTCTTTTTGATTCAACCTTTAGTAAGGATGTTGTAGTTACAAGGTAGGGTTTCAAGTTTTGTGTTTGGGAGGTAGAAAAGAAGGGCTGTCAACTAGGGCTTTCAAGGTTCACCAAATTTGTCCTTTGGAACTTTCTTGCACTAGATGATCAACAATTCTCTCTTTTTTTTTTGAACTTACTTTTGCCCCTAGTGAATTTTATCCTCCTAGGTCCAAGTATGTATGTCACTTTTTTTTTTGAATAATGTCGACTGTTTTTTTTAAACCTAATGCAAGAAAGAACTTAAGATGATATGAAGGACTCAAAAAATCTGTACAAATAGGTGAATGAAATAAAAACTCAGCCCTAATGAAATAGATATAGATAAAATTGGCTAATTTTGGTAAGTGGATCTATCTAATCCTTCTACAATCTGAGATAGATAAAAAGGAATTAAATCTATCAAAAAGTCAGAATTTAATAAGGCAAGTAAATAGATAGAACCAAAGATCCAAAGATAGAACAAACTAGGGTTTCTTGTGTGTGTGATAGGTAGGAGTCGGCCTCACTTTGACTATGGGGACACAAGGCTGTGCCGTCGGCTAGGGTTTGCACAAAGGGGATGTGCACACGGCTGGTCGACTCCAAGGGTCTCGGCTAGGCTGTGTTTGGGCTAAAGCAACCACAACAATCACAAACAAACAAGGTTAGATGCAATCAAATTCAAGAATTCAAGAAGTAAAAGACCAAAACTGAATAAAGACTCTATTTTTGTGGTTTTGTGTTTATGAAAATAAAAGACACAACTTTGATGTCGGAAACCTAAGCTCTTATGCCACTTTGATACGGGGTTAGCCGTAGGATGGCCTGATCTTCGACAATCAATCAAGAAATTCAAGAACGGAAGCAAGAACTATCAAGAATTTAAAGAACGCAGCAAGAAAGACTCAAGAACAAAGACAGACTCGACAAAAGCAATGAAGACTCAAAATTGATAGTAAAGACACGACCGATAAGGATTGATTCGAACTAAAATAGAAACGAGATAAAGACCCCAGACCTCCGTAGAGGGTAGGAACCAAATACCAACGACTATAAAGCCCGCCTCTACAACCTTACACAACCAAGCGGACAACTTGGAGGCACAAGGAGGGGACTTGTGAATTCCAGGATCACCAAGCTCTTGCGAGGTTGATGAGCACAAGGCAAACCAAGCTGAGATCAAACCAATTTGCAATCGATGAGCTCCGCTACGAATCGATTGACTTAGCACTCAATGTGTTTCACACAAATCTGATTTTTCTATTGAATTGAACGTACGTCTCTTCTACAAAGCTCATGGCCGGCTATAAGTAACCCTAGTATGGGCTGTTGGGCCGAAATAAATAAAAAGAAACACTTAAAAGAAATTAATAAAAATACCCCTAAAGTTTCCTAAAATAACTTAAGTAAGAAAGTTTATAAAATAGGAAATAACATAGGTTCTCCAATACTTAATAAAATCGGCACTTCTAAGGCCTAAGGAGGTTCTGCCTCTTGAAGTCCTATGCACATAAACGTCTTCATTGGTGGCTCCGGGAGTTGAACCGTGCTCGAGAACATAGCATGACTCACAAACATGAATGAGTCTCGTTGAAGCTTCTTAGCTCGGGCTCGAGTCATTGGTCCTTCTCCAAGTATGATAGGCATGTCTGGATGTGTAGAAGATGGTCCCTAATCAGGAGTCCCCTTGGGCTCGCTCTCTTGTCCGGAGTCATGTGGCTCATCATTTCTGTCGTGGGTTCTAGTACCACTAAGTCTTTACTCAATCCTTTCATCTAGGGCTCTCAATAGGTCAGCCCTAGTCCTCTCATACTCTTCTCGTCTCGCCGCCACATCTTCTTCCCTAGATTGTCAAAGAACGGCTTGCAAATCAGCTAGGGTGATAGCTCTTCCTTCGTTCCCTGCATTAGACATGTTTTCCTACACACAAAAGGCACAAACAAAAGGAAAAACAAGGAAGAACCGAGAAAATCACAAGAACATGCAAACACGTTAGGGTTAGAAATAAAAAGATCTCTCTCTCACCTCCCTCATATTCTTTTCACTCATGAATTTTTCTTTTTGGGGGTGAAACTCTCCCTCACTTTGAATGTCATCTCACTTCACTCAAAATTCAGGTTGTAAGCACACAAGTATGCAAACGACACTTCTTCAAGCAAGTGATGTGAGTGTGCTTCTTCCTTGCTAGAACAAGGTCTATCTCCGCTGAGGCAATGCAACTTAGTGATGCTGTCCTAGAAACTCACACAAAGGTATCAAAAGCACAAGCCAAGGCAAGCCCAAAGGCGAGTATTTACCAAATTCCAAAATCCAGTTAGTAATACTCGAATGGAAAAGGGTAAACAAGGTTTAGGCAAGGCAGGGAACAAGGCTTGGAGTAGCTAATGATATGATGAGAATGTCTTGTAAACAATAACAACACAATTTGCACTTCAAATGCTCACAACTTGCACATAGAACAACTTTTGGAGCTTTTCTAACTTCTTCTCTTTTTCTTTCTTTTTCTGTTTTTTTTTAATCAAAAGAACAACAACACTTACAAATCAGAACTTACTGCAATCTTCAAGCACATTCCATCAATGGCTCATCACCATATACTATGCAAAGCATTAGGAGAATACTGGTGCAACACATTTAAGGGTGAAGTTCAGATTTTTTTTGGTAGAAAGGTTGAAGGTTCATGCAAATACTCAAGAACACTAGTTAGAAGCATAGAAAACCGAAAGAACAATTGATAAATCTGAATTTCTCTTCTTTTTTTTCGTTTTTTTTTTCGTTTTCTTTTTGCAGATCTTAACCACACATATCAGGAACAAAGATGGATAGAAATGGCTGAAAATCGAGCAAAACAAACCGAAAATGGAGAGGTAATTCGTACCCCTTTGGCTTGAGAAACTTACCTTGAAGATAGCTCTGATACCACTTGATGAGTTTCCCCTTGAGGATCCTTAAATCTTAGTACAAAGTAAGTCGGAACAAGCCTCGAACGAACCGGTGGAAGATGGATGATGGACATAGATTTCGGTGGAATATTTTTGGTATTTTTTTGATAATGATAAAACTCAGATTTGGGGGAAAACAAACTGAATTTTATAAAGGATAGGTGAACAAAAACAAGTGGATATGACTCAACACAAGTTCATGAACATAGATCAAGTACAAACGGATATTACGCATCGAAAATACAAGATCGGACCTTTGATATGACTCACGAAGGAGATGAAGTTTTCAAGCTTCAAACTAAGGATATAAACCTGGTTTTTGATGATAAATGGCGTGCCCCCTAATGGCTACAAGGGCTGCATAATATAGAGGAAGTTTGTGGACAGCTTATGCAAAAAGGTGGCTTGCATTAAATGCAATCTTGGAAGTTGTTCCCTTCATAAATGCACCAGCTGCATGGGGGATGTATTCCATGATGTTTTCTCTTCCCAATGTGCAATTAAATGCATGAGAAGTTTGAATTTGGATCTAATTTGCCTCCATAATTATCAACTAGGACCGAGGCATTTCCGGGCTTCTTGGGCTGCGTGTTGTGATCTTCAATTTGTTGTAAACTTGTGAAAGCTTGAGTTAGAACTTGATTGTTCACGGGAATGGTTAAGAGTCCTTGAAGAAGCTCAGCTTGAAGTCGCCTTGCCCGAGCTCGAGTGATGGAACCGAGAGGCAACTCGTTTGATGAGTCATTTGGAACTTCGTCAAGTTTTGCTTCTTGATTGATCATAGGAGTGATCACATCAAAACAACACAGTTTTTGTGGATAAAGAAATGTGACGCCGATATGGTCACTTTTGGTCCGAAAATTTCACGGAAAGCTTTTCGCGCAAAAAAATCCCATAATGACCTATAAACCATATAAACATGTTTGGAACGCATTTGAGCGAAAACAACACAGTTTTTGTGGATAAAGAAAGGAAAACGCCGATGTGGTCACTTTTGGTCCGAAAATTTCACGGAAAGCTTTTCGCGCACAAAGCTCACATTATGATCTATACACCTTATAAACATGTTTGGGACACATTTGAGCGAAAACAACAGAGTTTTTGTGGATAAAGAAAGGTGACGCCGATATGGTCACTTTTGTTCCGGAAATTTCACGGAAAGCTTTTTGCGCACAAAGCTCACATTATGATCTATACACCTTATAAATATGTTTGGGACACATTTGAGCTAAAACAACAGTGTTTTTGTGGATAAAGAAAGGTGACGCCGATATGGTCACTTTTGGTCCGAAAATTTCACGGAAAGCTTTTGGCGCACAAAGCTCACATTATAACCTATAAACCATATTAACATGTTTGGGACGCATTTGAGCGAAAACAACACAGTTTTTGTGGATAAAGAAAGGTGACGTCGATATGGTCACTTTTGTTCCGAAAATTTCACGGAAAGCTTTTCGCGCACAAAGCTCACATTATGATCTACACACCTTATAAACATGTTTGGGACACATTTGAGGGAAAACATTATTGTTTTTATGGATAAAGAAAGGTGACGCCGACATGGTCACTTTTGGTCCGAAAATTTCACGGAAAGCTTTTCGCGCACAAAGCTCCCATTATAACCTATAAACCATATAAACATGTTTGGGACACATTTGAGCGAAAACAACACAGTTTTTGTGGATAAAGAAAGGTGACGTCGATATGGTCAGTTTTGGTCGGAAAATTTCACGGAAAGCTTTTCGCGCACAAAGCTCACATTATGATCTATACACCTTATAAGCATGTTTGGGACACATTTGAAGGAAAACATTATTGTTTTTGTGGATAAAGAAAGGTGACGCCGATATGGTCACTTTTGGTCCGAAAAATTCACGGAAAGCTTTTCGCGCACAAAGCTCTCATTATGACCTATAAACCAAATAAACATGTTTGGGACACCTTTGAGCGAAAAAAACACAGTTTTTGCGGATAAATAAAGGTGACGCCGATATGGTCACTTTTGTTCCGAAAATTTCACAGAAAGCTTTTCACGCACAAAGCTCACATTATGATCTATACACCTTATAAATATGTTTGGGACACATTTGAGCGAAAACAACAGTGTTTTTGTGGATAAAGAAAGGTGAGGCCGATATGGTCACTTTTGGTCCGAAAAATTCATGGAAAGCTTTTCGCGCACAAAGCTCCCATTATGACCTATAAACCATATAAACATGTTTGGGACGCATTTGACCGAAAACAACACAGTTTTTGTGGATAAAGAAAGGTGACGCCGATATGGTCACTTTTGGTCCGAAAATTTCACGGAAAGCTTTTCGCGTACAAAGCTCACATTATGACCTATAAACCATATAAACAGGTTTGGGACGCATTTGAGCGAAAACAACACAGTTTTGGTGGATAAAGAAAGGTGACGCCGATATGGTCACTTTTTGTCCGAAATTTTCACGGAAAGCTTTTCGCGCAAAAAAATCCCATAATGACCTATAAACCATATAAACATGTTTGGAACGCATTTGAGCGAAAACAACACAGTTTTTGTGGATAAAGAAAGGTGACGCCGATGTGGTCACTTTTGGTCCGAAAATTTCACGGAAAGCTTTTCGCGCACAAAGCTCACATTATGATCTATACACCTTATAAACATGTTTGGGACACATTTGAGCGAAAACAACAGAGTTTTTGTGGATAAAGAAAGGTGACGCCGATATGGTCACTTTTGTTCCGGAAATTTCACGGAAAGCTTTTTGCGCACAAAGCTCACATTATGATCTATACACCTTATAAATATGTTTGGGACACATTTGAGCTAAAACAACAGTGTTTTTGTGGATAAAGAAAGGTGACGCCGATATGGTCACTTTTGGTCCGAAAATTTCACGGAAAGCTTTTGGCGCACAAAGCTCACATTATAACCTATAAACCATATTAACATGTTTGGGACGCATTTGAGCGAAAACAACACAGTTTTTGTGGATAAAGAAAGGTGACGTCGATATGGTCACTTTTGTTCCGAAAATTTCACGGAAAGCTTTTCGCGCACAAAGCTCACATTATGATCTACACACCTTATAAACATGTTTGGGACACATTCGAGGGAAAACATTATTGTTTTTGTGGATAAAGAAAGGTGACGCCGACATGGTCACTTTTGGTCCGAAAATTTCACGGAAAGCTTTTCGCGCACAAAGCTCCCATTATAACCTATAAACCATATAAACATGTTTGGGACACATTTGAGCGAAAACAACACAGTTTTTGTGGATAAAGAAAGGTGACGCCGATATGGTCACTTTTGGTCCGAAAATTTCACGGAAAGCTTTTGGCGCACAAAGCTCACATTATAACCTATAAACCATATTAACATGTTTGGGACGCATTTGAGCGAAAACAACACAGTTTTTGTGGATAAAGAAAGGTGACGTCGATATGGTCACTTTTGTTCCGAAAATTTCACGGAAAGCTTTTCGCGCACAAAGCTCACATTATGATCTACACACCTTATAAACATGTTTGGGACACATTCGAGGGAAAACATTATTGTTTTTGTGGATAAAGAAAGGTGACGCCGACATGGTCACTTTTGGTCCGAAAATTTCACGGAAAGCTTTTCGCGCACAAAGCTCCCATTATAACCTATAAACCATATAAACATGTTTGGGACACATTTGAGCGAAAACAACACAGTTTTTGTGGATAAAGAAAGGTGACGTCGATATGGTCAGTTTTGGTCGGAAAATTTCACGGAAAGCTTTTCGCGCACAAAGCTCACATTATGATCTATACACCTTATAAACATGTTTGGGACACATTTGAAGGAAAACATTATTGTTTTTGTGGATAAAGAAAGGTGACGCCGATATGGTCACTTTTGGTCCGAAAATTTCACGGAAAGCTTTTCGCGCACAAAGCTCTCATTATGACCTATAAACCAAATAAACATGTTTGGGACACCTTTGAGCGAAAACAACACAGTTTTTGCGGATAAATAAAGGTGACGCCGATATGGTCACTTTTGTTCCGAAAATTTCACAGAAAGCTTTTCACGCACAAAGCTCACATTATGATCTATACACCTTATAAATATGTTTGGGACACATTTGAGCGAAAACAACAGTGTTTTTGTGGATAAAGAAAGGTGAGGCCGATATGGTCACTTTTGGTCCGAAAAATTCATGGAAAGCTTTTCGCGCACAAAGCTCCCATTATGACCTATAAACCATATAAACATGTTTGGGACACATTTGAGCGAAAACAACACAGTTTTGGTGGATAAAGAAAGGTGACGCCGATATGGTCACTTTTTGTCCGAAATTTTCACGGAAAGTTTTTCGCACACAAAGCTCTCATTATGACCTATAAACCATATAAACATGTTTGGGACACATTTGAGCGAAAACAACAAAATTTTTGTGGATAAAGAAAGGTGACGCCGATATGGTAACTTTTGGTCCGAAAATTTCACGGAAAGCTTTTCGCGCACAAAGCTCCCATTATGAACTGTAAACCATATATACATGTTTGGGATGCATTTGACCGAAAACAACACAGTTTTTGTGGATAAAGAAAGGTGACGCCGATATGGTCACTTTTGATCCGAAAATTTCACGGAAAGCTTTTCGCGTAAAAAGCTCACATTATGACCTATAAACCATATAAACAGGTTTTGGACGCATTTGAGCGAAAACAACACAGTTTTGGTGGATAAAGAAAGGTGACGCCGATATGGTCACTTTTTGTCCGAAATTTTCACGGAAAGCTTTTCGCGCACAAAGCTCCCATTATGACCTATAAACCATATAAACATGTTTGGGACACATTTGAGCGAAAACAACACAGTTTTTGTGGATAAAGAAAGGTGACGCCGATATGGTCACTTTTTGTCCGAAATTTTCACGGAAAGCTTTTCGCGCACAAAGCTCACATTATGACCTATAAACCATATAAACATGTTTGGGACACATTTGAGCGAAAACAACACAGTTTTGGTGGATAAAGAAAGGTGACGCCGATATGGTCACTTTTTGTCCGAAATTTTCACGGAAAGTTTTTCGCACACAAAGCTCTCATTATGACCTATAAACTATATAAACATGTTTGGGACACATTTGAGCGAAAACAACAAAATTTTTGTGGATAAAGAAAGGTGACGCCGATATGGTAACTTTTGGTCCGAAAATTTCACGGAAAGCTTTTCGCGCACAAAGCTCCCATTATGAACTATAAACCATATATACATGTTTGGGATGCATTTGACCGAAAACAACACAGTTTTTGTGGATAAAGAAAGGTGACGCCGATATGGTCACTTTTGGTCCGAAAATTTCACGGAAAGCTTTTCGCGTAAAAAGCTCACATTATGACCTATAAACCATATAAACAGGTTTTGGACGCATTTGAGCGAAAACAACACAGTTTTGGTGGATAAAGAAAGGTGACGCCGATATGGTCACTTTTTGTCCGAAATTTTCACGGAAAGCTTTTCGCGCACAAAGCTCCCATTATGACCTATAAACCATATAAACATGTTTGGGACACATTTGAGCGAAAACAACACAGTTTTTGTGGATAAAGAAAGGTGACGCCGATATGGTCACTTTTTGTCCGAAATTTTCACGGAAAGCTTTTCGCGCACAAAGCTCCCATTATGACCTATAAACCATATAAACATGTTTGGGACACATTTGAGCGAAAACAACACAGTTTTTGTGGATAAAGAAAGGTGACGCCGATATGGTCACTTTTTGTCCGAAATTTTCACGGAAAGTTTTTCGCACACAAAGCTCACATTATGACCTATAAACCATATAACAGGTTTGGGACGCATTTGAGCGAAAACAACATAGTTTTTGTGGATAAAGAAACGTGACGCCGATATGGTCACTTTTGTTCCGAAAATTTGACGGAAAGCTTTTCGCGCACAAAGCTCACATTATGATCTATACACCTTATAAACATGTTTAGGACACATTTGAGGGAAAACATTATTGTTTTTGTGGATAAAGAAAGGTGACGCCGATATGGTCACTTTTGGTCCGAAAATTTCAGGGAAAGCTTTTCGCGCACAAAGCTCCCATTATGACCTATAAACCAAATAAACATGTTTGGGACACATTTGAGCGAAAACAACACAGTTTTTGCGGATAAATAAAGGTGACGCCGATATGGTCACTTTTGTTCCAAAAATTTCACGGAAAGCTTTTCGCGCACAAAGCTCCCATTATGACCTATAAACCATATGAATGTGTTTGTGACGCATTTGAGCGAAAACAACAGTGTTTTTGTGGATAAAGAAAGGTAACGCCGATATGGTCACTATTGGTCCGAAAATTTCACGGAAAGCTTTTCGCGTACAAAGCTCACATTATGACCTATAAACCATATAAACAGGTTTGGGACGCATTTGATCGAAAACAATACAGTTTTGGTGGATAAAGAAAGGTGACGCCGATATGGTCACTTTTTGTCCGAAATTTTCACGGAAAGCTTTTCGCGCACAAAGCTCCCATTATGACCTATAAACCATATAAACATGTTTGGGTCACATTTGAGCGAAAACAACACAGTTTTTGTGGATAAAGAAAGGTGACGCCGATATGGTCACTTTTTGTCCGAAATTTTCACGGAAAGCTTTTCGCGCACAAAGCTCCCATTATGACCTATAAACTATATAAACAGGTTTGAGACGCATTTGAGCGAAAACAACACAGTTTTGTTGGATAAAGAAAGGTGACGCCGTATGGTCACTTTTTGTCCGAAATTTTCACGGAAAGCTTTTCGCGCACAAAGCTCTCATTATGACCTATAAACCATAAACATTTTTGGGACGCATTTGAGCGAAAACAACACAGTTTTTGTGTATAAAGAAAGGTGACGCCGATATGGTCACTTTTGGTCCGAAAATTTCACGGAACGCTTATCGCGCACAAAGCTCCCATTATGACCTATAAACCATATGAACATGTTTGGGACGCATTTGAGCGAAAACAACACAGTTTTTGTGGATAAAGAAAGGTGACGCCGATATGGTCACTTTTGGTCCGAAAATTTCACGGAATGCTTTTCGCGCACAAAGCCCACATTATGACCTATAAACCATATAACATGTTTGGGACGCATTTGAGCGACAACAACACAGTTTTTGTGGATAAAGAAACGTGACGCCGATATGGTCACTTTTGTTCCGAAAATTTCACGGAAAGCTTTTTGCGCACAAAGCTCACATTATGATCTATACACCTTATAAACATGTTTAGGACACATTTGAGGGAAAACATTATTGTTTTTGTGGATAAAGAAAGGTGACGCCGATATGGTCACTTTTGGTCCGAAAATTTCACGGAAAGCTTTTCGCGCACAAAGCTCCCATTATGATCTATGAACCAAATAAACATGTTTGGGACACATTTGAGCGAAAACAACACAGTTTTTGCGGATAAATAAAGGTGACGCCGATATGGTCACTTTTGTTCCGAAAATTTCACGGAAAGCTTTTCGCGCACAAAGCTCCCATTATGACCTATAAACCATATGAACATGTTTGGGACGCATTTGAGCGAAAACAACACAGTTTTTGTGGATAAAGAAAGGTGACGCCGATATGGTCACTTTTGGTCCGAAAATTCCACGGAAAGCTTTTCGCGCACAAAGCTCCCATTATGATCTATAAACCAAATAAACATGTTTGGGACACATTTGAGCGAAAACAACACAGTTTTTGCGGATAAATAAAGGTGACGCCGATATGGTCACTTTTGTTCCAAAAATTTCACGGAAAGCTTTTCGCGCACAAAGCTCCCAATATGACCTATAAACCATATGAACGTGTTTGGGACGCATTTGAGCGAAAACAACACAGTTTTTGTGGATAAAGAAAGGTGACGCCGATATGGTCACTTTTGGTCCGAAAATTTCACGGAAAGCTTTTCGCGCACAAAGCTCCCATTATGACCTATAAACCATATATACATGTTTGGGACGCATTTGACGGAAAACAACAGTGTTTTTGTGGATAAAGAAAGGTAACGCCGATATGGTCACTTTTGGTCCGAAAATTTCACGGAAAGCTTTTCGTGTACAAAGCTCACATTATGACCTATAAACCATATAAACATGTTTGGGACGCATTTGAGCGAAAACAACATAGTTTTTGTGGATAAAGAAGGGTGACGTCGATATGGTCACTTTTGGTCCGAAAATTTCACGGAAAGCTTTTCGCGCACAAAGCTCCCATTATGACCTATAAACCAAATAAACATGTTTGGGACACATTTGAGCGAAAACAACACAGTTTTTGCGGATAAATAAAGGTGACGCCGATATGGTCACTTTTGTTCCAAAAATTTCACGGAAAGCTTTTCGCGCACAAAGCTCCCATTATGACCTATAAACCATATGAACGTGTTTGGGACGCATTTGAGCGAAAACAACACAGTTTTTGTGGATAAAGAAAGGTGACGCCGATATGGTCACTTTTGGTCCGAAAATTTCACGGAAAGATTTTCACGCACAAAGCTCCCATTATGACCTATAAACCATATAAACATGTTTGGGACGCATTTGAGCGAAAACAACACAGTTTTTGTGGATAAAGAAGGGTGACGTCGATATGGTCACTTTTGGTCCGAAAATTTCACGGAAAGCTTTTCGCGCACAAAGCTCCCATTATGACCTATAAACCAAATAAACATGTTTGGGACACATTTGAGCAAAAACAACACAATTTTTGTGGATAAAGAAAGGTGACGTCGATATGGTCACTTTTGGTCCAAAAATTTCACGGAAAGCTTTTCACGCACAAAGCTTCCATTATGACCTATAAACCATATAAACATGTTTGGGACGCATTTGAGCGAAAACAACACAGTTTTTGTGGATAAAGAAGGGTGACGTCGATATGGTCACTTTTGGTCCGAAAATTTCACGGAAAGCTTTTCGCGCACAAAGCTCCCATTATGACCTATAGACCAAATAAACATGTTTGGGACACATTTGAGCGAAAACAACACAGTTTTTGCGGATAAATAAAGGTGACGCCGATATGGTCACTTTTGTTCCAAAAATTTCACGGAAAGCTTTTCGCGCACAAAGTTCCCATTATGACCTATAAACCATATTAACGTGTTTGGGACGCATTTGAGCGAAAACAACACAGTTTTTGCGGATAAATAAAGGTGACGCCGATATGGTCACTTTTGGTCCGAAAATTTCACGGAAAGCTTTTCGCGCACAAAGCTCACATTATGACCTATAAACCATATATACATGTTTGGGACGCATTTGACGGAAAACAACAGTGTTTTTGTGGATAAAGAAAGGTAACGCCGATATGGTCACTTTTGGTCCGAAAATTTCACGGAAAGCTTTTCGCGTACAAAGCTCACATTATGACCTATAAACCATATAAACAGGTTTGGGACGCATTTGAGCGAAAACAACACAGTTTTTGTGGATAAAGAAAGGTGACGCCGATATGGTCACTTTTTGTCCGAAATTTTCACGGAAAGCTTTTCGCGCACAAAGCTCCCATTATGAGCTATAAACCATATAAACATGTTTGGGACACATTTGAACGAAAACAACACAGTTTTTGTGGATAAAGAAAGGTGACGCCGATATGGTCACTTTTTGTCCGAAATTTTCACGGAAAGCTTTTCGCGCACAAAGCTCCCATTATGACCTATAAACTATATAAACAGGTTTGAGACGCATTTGAGCGAAAACAACACAGTTTTGTTGGATAAAGAAAGGTGACGCCGATATGGTCACTTTTTGTCCGAAATTTTCACGGAAAGCTTTTCGCGCACAAAGCTCTCAATATGACCTATAAACCATATAAACATTTTTGGGACGCATTTGAGCGAAAACAACACAGTTTTTGTGGATAAAGAAAGGTGACGCCGATATGGTCACTTTTGGTCCGAAAATTTCACGGAAAGCTTATCGCGCACAAAGCTCCCATTATGACCTATAAACCATATGAACATGTTTGGGACGCATTTGAGCGAAAACAACACAGTTTTTGTGGATAAAGAAAGGTGACGCCGATATGGTCACTTTTGGTCCGAAAATTTCACGGAAAGCTTTTCGCGCACAAAGCCCACATTATGACCTATAAACCATATAACAAGTTTGGGACGCATTTGAGCGAAAACAACACAGTTTTTGTGGATAAAGAAACGTGACGCCGATATGGTCACTTTTGTTCCGAAAATTTCACGGAAAGCTTTTTGCGCACAAAGCTCACATTATGATCTATACACCTTATAAACATGTTTAGGACACATTTGAGGGAAAACATTATTGTTTTTGTGGATAAAGAAAGGTGACGCCGATATGGTCACTTTTGGTCCGAAAATTTCACGGAAAGCTTTTCGCGCACAAAGCTCCCATTATGACCTATAAACCAAATAAACATGTTTGGGACACATTTGAGCGAAAATAACACAGTTTTTGCGGATAAATAAAGGTGACGCCGATATGGTCACTTTTAGTCCGAAAATTTCACGGAAAGCTTTTCGCGCACAAAGCCCACATTATGACCTATAAACCATATAACAAGTTTGGGACGCATTTGAGCGAAAACAACACAGTTTTTGTGGATAAAGAAACGTGACGCCGATATGGTCACTTTTGTTCCGAAAATTTCACGGAAAGCTTTTTGCGCACAAAGCTCACATTATGATCTATAAACCTTATAAACATGTTTAGGACACATTTGAGGGAAAACATTATTGTTTTTGTGGATAAAGAAAGGTAACGCCGATATGGTCACTTTTGGTCCGAAAATTTCACGGAAAGCTTTTCGCGTACAAAGCTCACATTATGACCTATAAACCATATAAACAGGTTTGGGACGCATTTGAGCGAAAACAACACAGTTTTTGTGGATAAAGAAAGGTGACGCCGATATGGTCACTTTTTGTCCGAAATTTTCACGGAAAGCTTTTCGCGCACAAAGCTCCCATTATGAGCTATAAACCATATAAACATGTTTGGGACACATTTGAACGAAAACAACACAGTTTTTGTGGATAAAGAAAGGTGACGCCGATATGGTCACTTTTTGTCCGAAATTTTCACGGAAAGCTTTTCGCGCACAAAGCTCCCATTATGACCTATAAACTATATAAACAGGTTTGAGACGCATTTGAGCGAAAACAACACAGTTTTGTTGGATAAAGAAAGGTGACGCCGATATGGTCACTTTTTGTCCGAAATTTTCACGGAAAGCTTTTCGCGCACAAAGCTCTCAATATGACCTATAAACCATATAAACATTTTTGGGACGCATTTGAGCGAAAACAACACAGTTTTTGTGGATAAAGAAAGGTGACGCCGATATGGTCACTTTTGGTCCGAAAATTTCACGGAAAGCTTATCGCGCACAAAGCTCCCATTATGACCTATAAACCATATGAACATGTTTGGGACGCATTTGAGCGAAAACAACACAGTTTTTGTGGATAAAGAAAGGTGACGCCGATATGGTCACTTTTGGTCCGAAAATTTCACGGAAAGCTTTTCGCGCACAAAGCCCACATTATGACCTATAAACCATATAACAAGTTTGGGACGCATTTGAGCGAAAACAACACAGTTTTTGTGGATAAAGAAACGTGACGCCGATATGGTCACTTTTGTTCCGAAAATTTCACGGAAAGCTTTTTGCGCACAAAGCTCACATTATGATCTATACACCTTATAAACATGTTTAGGACACATTTGAGGGAAAACATTATTGTTTTTGTGGATAAAGAAAGGTGACGCCGATATGGTCACTTTTGGTCCGAAAATTTCACGGAAAGCTTTTCGCGCACAAAGCTCCCATTATGACCTATAAACCAAATAAACATGTTTGGGACACATTTGAGCGAAAATAACACAGTTTTTGCGGATAAATAAAGGTGACGCCGATATGGTCACTTTTAGTCCGAAAATTTCACGGAAAGCTTTTCGCGCACAAAGCCCACATTATGACCTATAAACCATATAACAAGTTTGGGACGCATTTGAGCGAAAACAACACAGTTTTTGTGGATAAAGAAACGTGACGCCGATATGGTCACTTTTGTTCCGAAAATTTCACGGAAAGCTTTTTGCGCACAAAGCTCACATTATGATCTATAAACCTTATAAACATGTTTAGGACACATTTGAGGGAAAACATTATTGTTTTTGTGGATAAAGAAAGGTGACGCCGATATGGTCATTTTTGGTCCGAAAATTTCACGGAAAGCTTTTCGCGCACAAAGCTCCCATTATGACCTATAAACCAAATGAACATGTTTGGGACACATTTGAGCGAAAACAACACAGTTTTTGCGGATAAATAAAGGTGACGCCGATATGGTCACTTTTATTCCGAAAATTTCACGGAAAGCTTTTCGCGCACAAAGCTCCCATTATGACCTATAAACCATATGAACATGTTTGGGACGCATTTGAGCGAAAACAACACAGTTTTTGTGGATAAAGAAAGGTGACGCCGATATGGTCACTTTTGGTCCGAAAATTTCACGGAAAGCTTTTCGCGCACAAAGCTCCCATTATGATCTATAAACCAAATAAACATGTTTGGGACACATTTGAGCGAAAACAACACAGTTTTTGCGGATAAATAAAGGTGACGCCGATATGGTCACTTTTGTTCCAAAAATTTCACGGAAAGCTTTTCGCGCACAAAGCTCCCAATATGACCTATAAACCATATGAACGTGTTTGGGACGCATTTGAGCGAAAACAACACAGTTTTTGTGGATAAAGAAAGGTGACGCCGATATGGTCACTTTTGGTCCGAAAATTTCACGGAAAGCTTTTCGCGCACAAAGCTCCCATTATGACCTATAAACCATATATACATGTTTGGGAAGCATTTGACGGAAAACAACAGTGTTTTTGTGAATAAAGAAAGGTAACGCCGATATGGTCACTTTTGGTCCGAAAATTTCACGGAAAGCTTTTCGTGTACAAAGCTCACATTATGACCTATAAACCATATAAACATGTTTGGGACGCATTTGAGAGAAAACAACACAGTTTTTGTGGATAAAGAAGGGTGACGTCGATATGGTCACTTTTGGTCCGAAAATTTCACGGAAAGCTTTTCGCGCACAAAGCTCCCATTATGACCTATAAACCAAATAAACATGTTTGGGACACATTTGAGCGAAAACAACACAGTTTTTGCGGATAAATAAAGGTGACGCCGATATGGTCAATTTTGTTCCAAAAATTTCACGGAAAGCTTTTCGCGCACAAAGCTCCCATTATGACCTATAAACCATATGAACGTGTTTGGGACGCATTTGAGCGAAAACAACACAGTTTTTGTGGATAAAGAAAGGTGACGCCGATATGGTCACTTTTGGTCCGAAAATTTCACGGAAAGATTTTCACGCACAAAGCTCCCATTATGACCTATAAACCATATAAACATGTTTGGGACGCATTTGAGCGAAAACAACACAGTTTTTGTGGATAAAGAAGGGTGACGTCGATATGGTCACTTTTGGTCCGAAAATTTCACGGAAAGCTTTTCGCGCACAAAGCTCCCATTATGACCTATAAACCAAATAAACATGTTTGGGACACATTTGAGCAAAAACAACACAATTTTTGTGGATAAAGAAAGGTGACGTCGATATGGTCACTTTTGGTCCAAAAATTTCACGGAAAGCTTTTCACGCACAAAGCTCCCATTATGACCTATAAACCATATAAACATGTTTGGGACGCATTTGAGCGAAAACAACACAGTTTTTGTGGATAAAGAAGGGTGACGTCGATATGGTCACTTTTGGTCCGAAAATTTCACGGAAAGCTTTTCGCTCACAAAGCTCCCATTATGACCTATAAACCAAATAAACATGTTTGGGACACATTTGAGCGAAAACAACACAGTTTTTGCGGATAAATAAAGGTGACGCCGATATGGTCACTTTTGTTCCAAAAATTTCACGGAAAGCTTTTCGCGCACAAAGTTCCCATTATGACCTATAAACCATATTAACGTGTTTGGGACGCATTTGAGCGAAAACAACACAGTTTTTGTGGATAAAGAAAGGTGACGCCGATATGGTCACTTTTGGTCCGAAAATTTCACGGAAAGCTTTTCGCGCACAAAGCTCACATTATGACCTATAAACCATATATACATGTTTGGGACGCATTTGACGGAAAACAACAGTGTTTTTGTGGATAAAGAAAGGTAACGCCGATATGGTCACTTTTGGTCCGAAAATTTCTCGGAAAGCTTTTCGCGTACAAAGCTCACATTATGACCTATAAACCATATAAACAGGTTTGGGACGCATTTGAGCGAAAACAACACAGTTTTGGTGGATAAAGAAAGGTGACGCCGATATGGTCACTTTTTGTCCGAAATTTTCACGGAAAGCTTTTCGCGCACAAAGCTCCCATTATGACCTATAAACCATATAAACATGTTTGGGACACATTTGAACGAAAACAACACAGTTTTTGTGGATAAAGAAAGGTGACGCCGATATGGTCACTTTTTGTCCGAAATTTTCACGGAAAGCTTTTCGCGCACAAAGCTCCCATTATGACCTATAAACTATATAAACAGGTTTGAGACGCATTTGAGCGAAAACAACACAGTTTTGTTGGATAAAGAAAGGTGACGCCGATATGGTCACTTTTTGTCCGAAATTTTCACGGAAAGCTTTTCGCGCACAAAGCTCTCATTATGACCTATAAACCATATAAACATTTTTGGGACGCATTTGAGCGAAAACAACACAGTTTTTGTGGATAAAGAAAGGTGACGCCGATATGGTCACTTTTGGTCCGAAAATTTCACGGAAAGCTTATCGCGCACAAAGCTCCCATTATGACCTATAAACCATATGAACATGTTTGGGACGCATTTGAGCGAAAACAACACAGTTTTTGTGGATAAAGAAAGGTGACGCCGATATGGTCACTTTTGGTCCGAAAATTTCACGGAAAGCTTTTCGCGCACAAAGCCCACATTATGACCTATAAACCATATAACAAGTTTGGGACGCATTTGAGCGAAAACAACACAGTTTTTGTGGATAAAGAAACGTGACGCCGATATGGTCACTTTTGTTCCGAAAATTTCACGGAAAGCTTTTTGCGCACAAAGCTCACATTATGATCTATACACCTTATAAACATGTTTAGGACACATTTGAGGGAAAACATTATTGTTTTTGTGGATAAAGAAAGGTGACGCCGATATGGTCACTTTTGGTCCGAAAATTTCACGGAAAGCTTTTCGCGCACAAAGCTCCCATTATGACCTATAAACCAAATAAACATGTTTGGGACACATTTGAGCGAAAACAACACAGTTTTTGCGGATAAATAAAGGTGACGCCGATATGGTCACTTTTAGTCCGAAAATTTCACGGAAAGCTTTTCGCGCACAAAGCCCACATTATGACCTATAAACCATATAACAAGTTTGGGACGCATTTGAGCGAAAACAACACAGTTTTTGTGGATAAAGAAACGTGACGCCGATATGGTCACTTTTGTTCCGAAAATTTCACGGAAAGCTTTTTGCGCACAAAGCTCACATTATGATCTATACACCATATAAACATGTTTAGGACACATTTGAGGGAAAACATTATTGTTTTTGTGGATAAAGAAAGGTGACGCCGATATGGTCACTTTTGGTCCGAAAATTTCACGGAAAGCTTTTCGCGCACAAAGCTCCCATTATGACCTTTAAACCAAATAAACATGTTTGGGACACATTTGAGCGAAAACAACACAGTTTTTGCGGATAAATAAAGGTGACGCCGATATGGTCACTTTTATTCCGAAAATTTCACGGAAAGCTTTTCGCGCACAAAGCTCCCATTATGACCTATAAACCATATATACATGTTTGGGACGCATTTGACGGAAAACAACAGTGTTTTTGTGGATAAAGAAAGGTAACGCCGATATGGTCACTTTTGGTCCGAAAATTTCACGGAAAGCTTTTCGTGTACAAAGCTCACATTATGACCTATAAACCATATAAACATGTTTGGGACACATTTGAGCGAAAACAACACAGTTTTTGCGGATAAATAAAGGTGACGCCGATATGGTCACTTTTAGTCCGAAAATTTCACGGAAAGCTTTTCGCGCACAAAGCCCACATTATGACCTATAAACCATATAACAAGTTTGGGACGCATTTGAGCGAAAACAACACAGTTTTTGTGGATAAAGAAACGTGACGCTGATATGGTCACTTTTGTTCCGAAAATTTCACGGAAAGCTTTTTGCGCACAAAGCTCACATTATGATCTATACACCTTATAAACATGTTTAGGACACATTTGAGGGAAAACATTATTGTTTTTGCGGATAAATAAAGGTGACGCCGATATGGTCACTTTTGTTCCAAAAATTTCACGGAAAGCTTTTCGCGCACAAAGCTCACATTATGACCTATAAACCATATATACATGTTTGGGACGCATTTGACGGAAAACAACAGTGTTTTTGTGGATAAAGAAAGGTAACGCCGATATGGTCACTTTTGGTCCGAAAATTTCACGGAAAGCTTTTCGCGCACAAAGCTCACATTATGACCTATAAACCATATATACATGTTTGGGACGCATTTGACGGAAAACAACAGTGTTTTTGTGGATAAAGAAAGGTAACGCCGATATGGTCACTTTTGGTCCGAAAATTTCTCGGAAAGCTTTTCGCGTACAAAGCTCACATTATGACCTATAAACCATATAAACAGGTTTGGGACGCATTTGAGCGAAAACAACACAGTTTTGGTGGATAAAGAAAGGTGACGCCGATATGGTCACTTTTTGTCCGAAATTTTCACGGAAAGCTTTTCGCGCACAAAGCTCCCATTATGACCTATAAACCATATAAACATGTTTGGGACACATTTGAACGAAAACAACACAGTTTTTGTGGATAAAGAAAGGTGACGCCGATATGGTCACTTTTTGTCCGAAATTTTCACGGAAAGCTTTTCGCGCACAAAGCTCCCATTATGACCTATAAACTATATAAACAGGTTTGAGACGCATTTGAGCGAAAACAACACAGTTTTGTTGGATAAAGAAAGGTGACGCCGATATGGTCACTTTTTGTCCGAAATTTTCACGGAAAGCTTTTCGCGCACAAAGCTCTCATTATGACCTATAAACCATATAAACATTTTTGGGACGCATTTGAGCGAAAACAACACAGTTTTTGTGGATAAAGAAAGGTGACGCCGATATGGTCACTTTTGGTCCGAAAATTTCACGGAAAGCTTATCGCGCACAAAGCTCCCATTATGACCTATAAACCATATGAACATGTTTGGGACGCATTTGAGCGAAAACAACACAGTTTTTGTGGATAAAGAAAGGTGACGCCGATATGGTCACTTTTGGTCCGAAAATTTCACGGAAAGCTTTTCGCGCACAAAGCCCACATTATGACCTATAAACCATATAACAAGTTTGGGACGCATTTGAGCGAAAACAACACAGTTTTTGTGGATAAAGAAACGTGACGCCGATATGGTCACTTTTGTTCCGAAAATTTCACGGAAAGCTTTTTGCGCACAAAGCTCACATTATGATCTATACACCTTATAAACATGTTTAGGACACATTTGAGGGAAAACATTATTGTTTTTGTGGATAAAGAAAGGTGACGCCGATATGGTCACTTTTGGTCCGAAAATTTCACGGAAAGCTTTTCGCGCACAAAGCTCCCATTATGACCTATAAACCAAATAAACATGTTTGGGACACATTTGAGCGAAAACAACACAGTTTTTGCGGATAAATAAAGGTGACGCCGATATGGTCACTTTTAGTCCGAAAATTTCACGGAAAGCTTTTCGCGCACAAAGCCCACATTATGACCTATAAACCATATAACAAGTTTGGGACGCATTTGAGCGAAAACAACACAGTTTTTGTGGATAAAGAAACGTGACGCCGATATGGTCACTTTTGTTCCGAAAATTTCACGGAAAGCTTTTTGCGCACAAAGCTCTCACATTATGATCTATACACCATATAAACATGTTTAGGACACATTTGAGGGAAAACATTATTGTTTTTGTGGATAAAGAAAGGTGACGCCGATATGGTCACTTTTGGTCCGAAAATTTCACGGAAAGCTTTTCGCGCACAAAGCTCCCATTATGACCTTTAAACCAAATAAACATGTTTGGGACACATTTGAGCGAAAACAACACAGTTTTTGCGGATAAATAAAGGTGACGCCGATATGGTCACTTTTATTCCGAAAATTTCACGGAAAGCTTTTCGCGCACAAAGCTCCCATTATGACCTATAAACCATATATACATGTTTGGGACGCATTTGACGGAAAACAACAGTGTTTTTGTGGATAAAGAAAGGTAACGCCGATATGGTCACTTTTGGTCCGAAAATTTCACGGAAAGCTTTTCGTGTACAAAGCTCACATTATGACCTATAAACCATATAAACATGTTTGGGACACATTTGAGCGAAAACAACACAGTTTTTGCGGATAAATAAAGGTGACGCCGATATGGTCACTTTTAGTCCGAAAATTTCACGGAAAGCTTTTCGCGCACAAAGCCCACATTATGACCTATAAACCATATAACAAGTTTGGGACGCATTTGAGCGAAAACAACACAGTTTTTGTGGATAAAGAAACGTGACGCTGATATGGTCACTTTTGTTCCGAAAATTTCACGGAAAGCTTTTTGCGCACAAAGCTCACATTATGATCTATACACCTTATAAACATGTTTAGGACACATTTGAGGGAAAACATTATTGTTTTTGTGGATAAAGAAAGGTGACGCCGATATGGTCACTTTTGGTCCGAAAATTTCACGGAAAGCTTTTCGCGCACAAAGCTCCCATTATGACCTATAATCCAAATAAACATGTTTGGGACACATTTGAGCGAAAACAACACAGTTTTTGCGGATAAATAAAGGTGACGCCGATATGGTCACTTTTATTCCGAAAATTTCACGGAAAGCTTTTCGCGCACAAAGCTCCCATTATGACCTATAAACCATATGAACATGTTTGGGACACATTTGAGCGAAAACAACACAGTTTTTGTGGATAAAGAAAGGTGACGCCGATATGGTCACTTTTGGTCCGAAAATTTCACGGAAAGCTTTTCGTGTACAAAGCTCACATTATGACCTATAAACCATATAAACATGTTTGGGACGCATTTGAGCGAAAACAACACAGTTTTTGTGGATAAAGAAACGTGACGCCGATATGGTCACTTTTGGTCCGAAAATTTCACGGAAAGATTTTCACGCACAAAGCTCCCATTATGACCTATAAACCATATAAACATGTTTGGGACGCATTTGAGCGAAAACAACACAGTTTTTGTGGATAAAGAAGGGTGACGTCGATATGGTCACTTTTGGTCCGAAAATTTCACGGAAAGCTTTTCGCGCACAAAGCTCCCATTATGACCTATAAACCAAATAAACATGTTTGGGACACATTTGAGCAAAAACAACACAATTTTTGTGGATAAAGAAAGGTGACGTCGATATGGTCACTTTTGGTCCAAAAATTTCACGGAAAGCTTTTCACGCACAAAGCTCCCATTATGACCTATAAACCATATAAACATGTTTGGGACGCATTTGAGCGAAAACAACACAGTTTTTGTGGATAAAGAAGGGTGACGTCGATATGGTCACTTTTGGTCCGAAAATTTCACGGAAAGCTTTTCGCTCACAAAGCTCCCATTATGACCTATAAACCAAATAAACATGTTTGGGACACATTTGAGCGAAAACAACACAGTTTTTGCGGATAAATAAAGGTGACGCCGATATGGTCACTTTTGTTCCAAAAATTTCACGGAAAGCTTTTCGCGCACAAAGTTCCCATTATGACCTATAAACCATATTAACGTGTTTGGGACGCATTTGAGCGAAAACAACACAGTTTTTGTGGATAAAGAAAGGTGACGCCGATATGGTCACTTTTGGTCCGAAAATTTCACGGAAAGCTTTTCGCGCACAAAGCTCACATTATGACCTATAAACCATATATACATGTTTGGGACGCATTTGACGGAAAACAACAGTGTTTTTGTGGATAAAGAAAGGTAACGCCGATATGGTCACTTTTGGTCCGAAAATTTCTCGGAAAGCTTTTCGCGTACAAAGCTCACATTATGACCTATAAACCATATAAACAGGTTTGGGACGCATTTGAGCGAAAACAACACAGTTTTGGTGGATAAAGAAAGGTGACGCCGATATGGTCACTTTTTGTCCGAAATTTTCACGGAAAGCTTTTCGCGCACAAAGCTCCCATTATGACCTATAAACCATATAAACATGTTTGGGACACATTTGAACGAAAACAACACAGTTTTTGTGGATAAAGAAAGGTGACGCCGATATGGTCACTTTTTGTCCGAAATTTTCACGGAAAGCTTTTCGCGCACAAAGCTCCCATTATGACCTATAAACTATATAAACAGGTTTGAGACGCATTTGAGCGAAAACAACACAGTTTTGTTGGATAAAGAAAGGTGACGCCGATATGGTCACTTTTTGTCCGAAATTTTCACGGAAAGCTTTTCGCGCACAAAGCTCTCATTATGACCTATAAACCATATAAACATTTTTGGGACGCATTTGAGCGAAAACAACACAGTTTTTGTGGATAAAGAAAGGTGACGCCGATATGGTCACTTTTGGTCCGAAAATTTCACGGAAAGCTTATCGCGCACAAAGCTCCCATTATGACCTATAAACCATATGAACATGTTTGGGACGCATTTGAGCGAAAACAACACAGTTTTTGTGGATAAAGAAAGGTGACGCCGATATGGTCACTTTTGGTCCGAAAATTTCACGGAAAGCTTTTCGCGCACAAAGCCCACATTATGACCTATAAACCATATAACAAGTTTGGGACGCATTTGAGCGAAAACAACACAGTTTTTGTGGATAAAGAAACGTGACGCCGATATGGTCACTTTTGTTCCGAAAATTTCACGGAAAGCTTTTTGCGCACAAAGCTCACATTATGATCTATACACCTTATAAACATGTTTAGGACACATTTGAGGGAAAACATTATTGTTTTTGTGGATAAAGAAAGGTGACGCCGATATGGTCACTTTTGGTCCGAAAATTTCACGGAAAGCTTTTCGCGCACAAAGCTCCCATTATGACCTATAAACCAAATAAACATGTTTGGGACACATTTGAGCGAAAACAACACAGTTTTTGCGGATAAATAAAGGTGACGCCGATATGGTCACTTTTAGTCCGAAAATTTCACGGAAAGCTTTTCGCGCACAAAGCCCACATTATGACCTATAAACCATATAACAAGTTTGGGACGCATTTGAGCGAAAACAACACAGTTTTTGTGGATAAAGAAACGTGACGCCGATATGGTCACTTTTGTTCCGAAAATTTCACGGAAAGCTTTTTGCGCACAAAGCTCACATTATGATCTATACACCATATAAACATGTTTAGGACACATTTGAGGGAAAACATTATTGTTTTTGTGGATAAAGAAAGGTGACGCCGATATGGTCACTTTTGGTCCGAAAATTTCACGGAAAGCTTTTCGCGCACAAAGCTCCCATTATGACCTTTAAACCAAATAAACATGTTTGGGACACATTTGAGCGAAAACAACACAGTTTTTGCGGATAAATAAAGGTGACGCCGATATGGTCACTTTTATTCCGAAAATTTCACGGAAAGCTTTTCGCGCACAAAGCTCCCATTATGACCTATAAACCATATATACATGTTTGGGACGCATTTGACGGAAAACAACAGTGTTTTTGTGGATAAAGAAAGGTAACGCCGATATGGTCACTTTTGGTCCGAAAATTTCACGGAAAGCTTTTCGTGTACAAAGCTCACATTATGACCTATAAACCATATAAACATGTTTGGGACACATTTGAGCGAAAACAACACAGTTTTTGCGGATAAATAAAGGTGACGCCGATATGGTCACTTTTAGTCCGAAAATTTCACGGAAAGCTTTTCGCGCACAAAGCCCACATTATGACCTATAAACCATATAACAAGTTTGGGACGCATTTGAGCGAAAACAACACAGTTTTTGTGGATAAAGAAACGTGACGCTGATATGGTCACTTTTGTTCCGAAAATTTCACGGAAAGCTTTTTGCGCACAAAGCTCACATTATGATCTATACACCTTATAAACATGTTTAGGACACATTTGAGGGAAAACATTATTGTTTTTGTGGATAAAGAAAGGTGACGCCGATATGGTCACTTTTGGTCCGAAAATTTCACGGAAAGCTTTTCGCGCACAAAGCTCCCATTATGACCTATAATCCAAATAAACATGTTTGGGACACATTTGAGCGAAAACAACACAGTTTTTGCGGATAAATAAAGGTGACGCCGATATGGTCACTTTTATTCCGAAAATTTCACGGAAAGCTTTTCGCGCACAAAGCTCCCATTATGACCTATAAACCATATGAACATGTTTGGGACACATTTGAGCGAAAACAACACAGTTTTTGTGGATAAAGAAAGGTGACGCCGATATGGTCACTTTTGGTCCGAAAATTTCACGGAAAGCTTTTCGTGTACAAAGCTCACATTATGACCTATAAACCATATAAACATGTTTGGGACGCATTTGAGCGAAAACAACACAGTTTTTGTGGATAAAGAAACGTGACGCCGATATGGTCACTTTTGTTCCGAAAATTTCACGGAAAGCTTTTTGCGCACAAAGCTCACATTATGATCTATACACCTTATAAACATGTTTAGGACACATTTGAGGGAAAACATTATTGTTTTTGTGGATAAAGAAAGGTGACGCCGATATGGTCACTTTTGGTCCGAAAATTTCACGGAAAGCTTTTCGCGCACAAAGCTCCCATTATGACCTATAAACCAAATAAACATGTTTGGGACACATTTGAGCGAAAACAACACAGTTTTTGCGGATAAATAAAGGTGACGCCGATATGGTCACTTTTATTCCGAAAATTTCACGGAAAGCTTTTCGCGCACAAAGCTCCCATTATGACCTATAAACCATATGAACATGTTTGGGACGCATTTGAGCGAAAACAACACAGTTTTTGTGGATAAAGAAAGGTGACGCCGATATGGTCACTTTTGGTCCGAAAATTTCACGGAAAGCTTTTCGCGCACAAAGCTCCCATTATGATCTATAAACCAAATAAACATGTTTGGGACACATTTGAGCGAAAACAACACAGTTTTTGCGGATAAATAAAGGTGACGCCGATATGGTCACTTTTGTTCCAAAAATTTCACGGAAAGCTTTTCGCGCACAAAGCTCCCAATATGACCTATAAACCATATGAACGTGTTTGGGACGCATTTGAGCGAAAACAACACAGTTTTTGTGGATAAAGAAAGGTGACGCCGATATGGTCACTTTTGGTCCGAAAATTTCACGGAAAGCTTTTCGCGCACAAAGCTCCCATTATGACCTATAAACCATATATACATGTTTGGGACGCATTTGACGGAAAACAACAGTGTTTTTGTGGATAAAGAAAGGTAACGCCGATATGGTCACTTTTGGTCCGAAAATTTCACGGAAAGCTTTTCGTGTACAAAGCTCACATTATGACCTATAAACCATATAAACATGTTTGGGACGCATTTGAGCGAAAACAACAAAGTTTTTGTGGATAAAGAAGGGTGACGTCGATATGGTCACTTTTGGTCCGAAAATTTCACGGAAAGCTTTTCGCGCACAAAGCTCCCATTATGACCTATAAACCAAATAAACATGTTTGGGACACATTTGAGCGAAAACAACACAGTTTTTGCGGATAAATAAAGGTGACGCCGATATGGTCACTTTTGTTCCAAAAATTTCACGGAAAGCTTTTCGCGCACAAAGCTCCCATTATGACCTATAAACCATATGAACGTGTTTGGGACGCATTTGAGCGAAAACAACACAGTTTTTGTGGATAAAGAAAGGTGACGCCGATATGGTCACTTTTGGTCCGAAAATTTCACGGAAAGATTTTCACGCACAAAGCTCCCATTATGACCTATAAACCATATAAACATGTTTGGGACGCATTTGAGCGAAAACAACACAGTTTTTGTGGATAAAGAAGGGTGACGTCGATATGGTCACTTTTGGTCCGAAAATTTCACGGAAAGCTTTTCGCGCACAAAGCTCCCATTATGACCTATAAACCAAATAAACATGTTTGGGACACATTTGAGCGAAAACAACACAGTTTTTGCGGATAAATAAAGGTGACGCCGATATGGTCACTTTTGTTCCAAAAATTTCACGGAAAGCTTTTCGCGCACAAAGCTCCCATTATTACCTATAAACCATATGAACGTGTTTGGGACGCATTTGAGCGAAAACAACACAGTTTTTGTGGATAAAGAAAGGTGACGCCGATATGGTCACTTTTGGTCCGAAAATTTCACGGAAAGATTTTCACGCACAAAGCTCCCATTATGACCTATAAACCATATAAACATGTTTGGGACGCATTTGAGCGAAAACAACACAGTTTTTGTGGATAAAGAAGGGTGACGTCGATATGGTCACTTTTGGTCCGAAAATTTCACGGAAAGCTTTTCGCGCACAAAGCTCCCATTATGACCTATAAACCAAATAAACATGTTTGGGACACATTTGAGCGAAAACAACACAGTTTTTGCGGATAAATAAAGGTGACGCCGATATGGTCACTTTTATTCCGAAAATTTCACGGAAAGCTTTTCGCGCACAAAGCTCCCATTATGACCTATAAACCATATGAACATGTTTGGGACGCATTTGAGCGAAAACAACACAGTTTTTGTGGATAAAGAAAGGTGACGCCGATATGGTCACTTTTGGTCCGAAAATTTCACGGAAAGCTTTTCGCGCACAAAGCTCCCATTATGATCTATAAACCAAATAAACATGTTTGGGACACATTTGAGCGAAAACAACACAGTTTTTGCGGATAAATAAAGGTGACGCCGATATGGTCACTTTTGTTCCAAAAATTTCACGGAAAGCTTTTCGCGCACAAAGCTCCCAATATGACCTATAAACCATATGAACGTGTTTGGGACGCATTTGAGCGAAAACAACACAGTTTTTGTGGATAAAGAAAGGTGACGCCGATATGGTCACTTTTGGTCCGAAAATTTCACGGAAAGCTTTTCGCGCACAAAGCTCCCATTATGACCTATAAACCATATATACATGTTTGGGACGCATTTGACGGAAAACAACAGTGTTTTTGTGGATAAAGAAAGGTAACGCCGATATGGTCACTTTTGGTCCGAAAATTTCACGGAAAGCTTTTCGTGTACAAAGCTCACATTATGACCTATAAACCATATAAACATGTTTGGGACGCATTTGAGCGAAAACAACACAGTTTTTGTGGATAAAGAAACGTGACGCCGATATGGTCACTTTTGTTCCGAAAATTTCACGGAAAGCTTTTTGCGCACAAAGCTCACATTATGATCTATACACCTTATAAACATGTTTAGGACACATTTGAGGGAAAACATTATTGTTTTTGTGGATAAAGAAAGGTGACGCCGATATGGTCACTTTTGGTCCGAAAATTTCACGGAAAGCTTTTCGCGCACAAAGCTCCCATTATGACCTATAAACCAAATAAACATGTTTGGGACACATTTGAGCGAAAACAACACAGTTTTTGCGGATAAATAAAGGTGACGCCGATATGGTCACTTTTATTCCGAAAATTTCACGGAAAGCTTTTCGCGCACAAAGCTCCCATTATGACCTATAAACCATATGAACATGTTTGGGACGCATTTGAGCGAAAACAACACAATTTTTGTGGATAAAGAAAGGTGACGCCGATATGGTCACTTTTGGTCCGAAAATTTCACGGAAAGCTTTTCGCGCACAAAGCTCCCATTATGATCTATAAACCAAATAAACATGTTTGGGACACATTTGAGCGAAAACAACACAGTTTTTGCGGATAAATAAAGGTGACGCCGATATGGTCACTTTTGTTCCAAAAATTTCACGGAAAGCTTTTCGCGCACAAAGCTCCCAATATGACCTATAAACCATATGAACGTGTTTGGGACGCATTTGAGCGAAAACAACACAGTTTTTGTGGATAAAGAAAGGTGACGCCGATATGGTCACTTTTGGTCCGAAAATTTCACGGAAAGCTTTTCGCGCACAAAGCTCACATTATGACCTATAAACCATATATACATGTTTGGGACGCATTTGAGCGAAAACAACACAGTTTTTGCGGATAAATAAAGGTGACGCCGATATGGTCACTTTTGTTCCAAAAATTTCACGGAAAGCTTTTCGCGCACAAAGCTCCCAATATGACCTATAAACCATATGAACGTGTTTGGGACGCATTTGAGCGAAAACAACACAGTTTTTGTGTATAAAGAAAGGTGACGCCGATATGGTCACTTTTGGTCCGAAAATTTCACGGAAAGCTTTTCGCGCACAAAGCTCCCATTATGACCTATAAACCATATATACATGTTTGGGACGCATTTGACGGAAAACAACAGTTTTTTTGTGGATAAAGAAAGGTAACGCCGATATGGTCACTTTTGGTCCGAAAATTTCACGGAAAGCTTTTCGTGTACAAAGCTCACATTATGACCTATAAACCATATAAACATGTTTGGGACGCATTTGAGCGAAAACAACACAGTTTTTGTGGATAAAGAAGGGTGACGTCGATATGGTCACTTTTGGTCCGAAAATTTCACGGAAAGCTTTTCGCGCACAAAGCTCCCATTATGACCTATAAACCAAATAAACATGTTTGGGACACATTTGAGCGAAAACAACACAGTTTTTGCGGATAAATAAAGGTGACGCCGATATGGTCACTTTTGTTCCAAAAATTTCACGGAAAGCTTTTCGCGCACAAAGCTCCCATTATGACCTATAAACCATATGAACGTGTTTGGGACGCATTTGAGCGAAAACAACACAGTTTTTGTGGATAAAGAAAGGTGACGCCGATATGGTCACTTTTGGTCCGAAAATTTCACGGAAAGATTTTCACGCACAAAGCTCCCATTATGACCTATAAACCATATAAACATGTTTGGGACGCATTTGAGCGAAAACAACACAGTTTTTGTGGATAAAGAAGGGTGACGTCGATATGGTCACTTTTGGTCCGAAAATTTCACGGAAAGCTTTTCGCGCACAAAGCTCCCATTATGACCTATAAACCAAATAAACGTGTTTGGGAAACATTTGAGCAAAAACAACACAATTTTTGTGGATAAAGAAAGGTGACGTCGATATGGTCACTTTTGGTCCAAAAATTTCACGGAAAGCTTTTCACGCACAAAGCTCCCATTATGACCTATAAACCATATAAACATGTTTGGGACGCATTTGAGCGAAAACAACACAGTTTTTGTGGATAAAGAAGGGTGACGTCGATATGGTCACTTTTGGTCCGAAAATTTCACGGAAAGCTTTTCGCGCACAAAGCTCCCATTATGACCTATAAACCAAATAAACATGTTTGGGACACATTTGAGCGAAAACAACACAGTTTTTGCGGATAAATAAAGGTGACGCCGATATGGTCACTTTTGTTCCAAAAATTTCACGGAAAGCTTTTCGCGCACAAAGTTCCCATTATGACCTATAAACCATATTAACGTGTTTGGGACGCATTTGAGCGAAAACAACACAGTTTTTGTGGATAAAGAAAGGTGACGCCGATATGGTCACTTTTGGTCCGAAAATTTCACGGAAAGCTTTTCGCGCACAAAGCTCACATTATGACCTATAAACCATATATACATGTTTGGGACGCATTTGACGGAAAACAACAGTGTTTTTGTGGATAAAGAAAGGTAACGCCGATATGGTCACTTTTGGTCCGAAAATTTCACGGAAAGCTTTTCGCGTACAAAGCTCACATTATGACCTATAAACCATATAAACAGGTTTGGGACGCATTTGAGCGAAAACAACACAGTTTTGGTGGATAAAGAAAGGTGACGCCGATATGGTCACTTTTTGTCCGAAATTTTCACGGAAAGCTTTTCGCGCACAAAGCTCCCATTATGACCTATAAACCATATAAACATGTTTGGGACACATTTGAACGAAAACAACACAGTTTTTGTGGATAAAGAAAGGTGACGCCGATATGGTCACTTTTTGTCCGAAATTTTCACGGAAAGCTTTTCGCGCACAAAGCTCCCATTATGACCTATAAACTATATAAACAGGTTTGAGACGCATTTGAGCGAAAACAACACAGTTTTGTTGGATAAAGAAAGGTGACGCCGATATGGTCACTTTTTGTCCGAAATTTTCACGGAAAGCTTTTCGCGCACAAAGCTCTCATTATGACCTATAAACCATATAAACATTTTTGGGACGCATTTGAGCGAAAACAACACAGTTTTTGTGGATAAAGAAAGGTGACGCCGATATGGTCACTTTTGGTCCGAAAATTTCACGGAAAGCTTATCGCGCATAAAGCTCCCATTATGACCTATAAACCATATAAACATGTTTGGGACGCATTTGAGCGAAAACAACACAGTTTTTGTGGATAAAGAAGGGTGACGTCGATATGGTCACTTTTGGTCCGAAAATTTCACGGAAAGCTTTTCGCGCACAAAGCTCCCATTATGACCTATAAACCAAATAAACATGTTTGGGACACATTTGAGCGAAAACAACACAGTTTTTGCGGATAAATAAAGGTGACGCCGATATGGTCACTTTTGTTCCAAAAATTTCACGGAAAGCTTTTCGCGCACAAAGTTCCCATTATGACCTATAAACCATATTAACGTGTTTGGGACGCATTTGAGCGAAAACAACACAGTTTTTGTGGATAAAGAAAGGTGACGCCGATATGGTCACTTTTGGTCCGAAAATTTCACGGAAAGCTTTTCGCGCACAAAGCTCACATTATGACCTATAAACCATATATACATGTTTGGGACGCATTTGACGGAAAACAACAGTGTTTTTGTGGATAAAGAAAGGTAACGCCGATATGGTCACTTTTGGTCCGAAAATTTCACGGAAAGCTTTTCGCGTACAAAGCTCACATTATGACCTATAAACCATATAAACAGGTTTGGGACGCATTTGAGCGAAAACAACACAGTTTTGGTGGATAAAGAAAGGTGACGCCGATATGGTCACTTTTTGTCCGAAATTTTCACGGAAAGCTTTTCGCGCACAAAGCTCCCATTATGACCTATAAACCATATAAACATGTTTGGGACACATTTGAACGAAAACAACACAGTTTTTGTGGATAAAGAAAGGTGACGCCGATATGGTCACTTTTTGTCCGAAATTTTCACGGAAAGCTTTTCGCGCACAAAGCTCCCATTATGACCTATAAACTATATAAACAGGTTTGAGACGCATTTGAGCGAAAACAACACAGTTTTGTTGGATAAAGAAAGGTGACGCCGATATGGTCACTTTTTGTCCGAAATTTTCACGGAAAGCTTTTCGCGCACAAAGCTCTCATTATGACCTATAAACCATATAAACATTTTTGGGACGCATTTGAGCGAAAACAACACAGTTTTTGTGGATAAAGAAAGGTGACGCCGATATGGTCACTTTTGGTCCGAAAATTTCACGGAAAGCTTATCGCGCATAAAGCTCCCATTATGACCTATAAACCATATGAACATGTTTGGGACGCATTTGAGCGAAAACAACACAGTTTTTGTGGATAAAGAAAGGTGACGCCGATATGGTCACTTTTGGTCCGAAAATTTCACGGAAAGCTTTTCGCGCACAAAGCTCCCATTATGATCTATAAACCAAATAAACATGTTTGGGACACATTTGAGCGAAAACAACACAGTTTTTGCGGATAAATAAAGGTGACGCCGATATGGTCACTTTTGTTCCAAAAATTTCACGGAAAGCTTTTCGCGCACAAAGCTCCCAATATGACCTATAAACCATATGAACGTGTTTGGGACGCATTTGAGCGAAAACAACACAGTTTTTGTGGATAAAGAAAGGTGACGCCGATATGGTCACTTTTGGTCCGAAAATTTCACGGAAAGCTTTTCGCGCACAAAGCTCACATTATGACCTATAAACCATATATACATGTTTGGGACGCATTTGACGGAAAACAACAGTGTTTTTGTGGATAAAGAAAGGTAACGCCGATATGGTCACTTTTGGTCCGAAAATTTCACGGAAAGCTTTTCGCGTACAAAGCTCACATTATGACCTATAAACCATATAAACAGGTTTGGGACGCATTTGAGCGAAAACAACACAGTTTTGGTGGATAAAGAAAGGTGACGCCGATATGGTCACTTTTTGTCCGAAATTTTCACGGAAAGCTTTTCGCGCACAAAGCTCCCATTATGACCTATAAACCATATAAACATGTTTGGGACACATTTGAACGAAAACAACACAGTTTTTGTGGATAAAGAAAGGTGACGCCGATATGGTCACTTTTTGTCCGAAATTTTCACGGAAAGCTTTTCGCGCACAAAGCTCCCATTATGACCTATAAACTATATAAACAGGTTTGAGACGCATTTGAGCGAAAACAACACAGTTTTGTTGGATAAAGAAAGGTGACGCCGATATGGTCACTTTTTGTCCGAAATTTTCACGGAAAGCTTTTCGCGCACAAAGCTCTCATTATGACCTATAAACCATATAAACATTTTTGGGACGCATTTGAGCGAAAACAACAGTGTTTTTGTGGATAAAGAAAGGTGACGCCGATATGGTCACTTTTGGTCCGAAAATTTCACGGAAAGCTTATCGCGCATAAAGCTCCCATTATGACCTATAAACCATATGAACATGTTTGGGACGCATTTGAGCGAAAACAACACAGTTTTTGTGGATAAAGAAAGGTGACGCCGATATGGTCACTTTTGGTCCGAAAATTTCACGGAAAGCTTTTCGCGCACAAAGCTCCCATTATGATCTATAAACCAAATAAACATGTTTGGGACACATTTGAGCGAAAACAACACAGTTTTTGCGGATAAATAAAGGTGACGCCGATATGGTCACTTTTGTTCCAAAAATTTCACGGAAAGCTTTTCGCGCACAAAGCTCCCAATATGACCTATAAACCATATGAACGTGTTTGGGACGCATTTGAGCGAAAACAACACAGTTTTTGTGGATAAAGAAAGGTGACGCCGATATGGTCACTTTTGGTCCGAAAATTTCACGGAAAGCTTTTCGCGCACAAAGCTCACATTATGACCTATAAACCATATATACATGTTTGGGACGCATTTGACGGAAAACAACAGTGTTTTTGTGGATAAAGAAAGGTAACGCCGATATGGTCACTTTTGGTCCGAAAATTTCACGGAAAGCTTTTCGCGTACAAAGCTCACATTATGACCTATAAACCATATAAACAGGTTTGGGACGCATTTGAGCGAAAACAACACAGTTTTGTTGGATAAAGAAAGGTGACGCCGATATGGTCACTTTTTGTCCGAAATTTTCACGGAAAGCTTTTCGCGCACAAAGCTCCCATTATGACCTATAAACCATATAAACATGTTTGGGACACATTTGAACGAAAACAACACAGTTTTTGTGGATAAAGAAAGGTGACGCCGATATGGTCACTTTTTGTCCGAAATTTTCACGGAAAGCTTTTCGCGCACAAAGCTCCCATTATGACCTATAAACCATATGAACATGTTTGGGACGCATTTGAGCGAAAACAACACAGTTTTTGTGGATAAAGAAAGGTGACGCCGATATGGTCACTTTTGGTCCGAAAATTTCACGGAAAGCTTTTCGCGCACAAAGCTCCCATTATGATCTATAAACCAAATAAACATGTTTGGGACACATTTGAGCGAAAACAACACAGTTTTTGCGGATAAATAAAGGTGACGCCGATATGGTCACTTTTGTTCCAAAAATTTCACGGAAAGCTTTTCGCGCACAAAGCTCCCAATATGACCTATAAACCATATGAACGTGTTTGGGACGCATTTGAGCGAAAACAACACAGTTTTTGTGGATAAAGAAAGGTGACGCCGATATGGTCACTTTTGGTCCGAAAATTTCACGGAAAGCTTTTCGCGCACAAAGCTCACATTATGACCTATAAACCATATATACATGTTTGGGACGCATTTGACGGAAAACAACAGTGTTTTTGTGGATAAAGAAAGGTAACGCCGATATGGTCACTTTTGGTCCGAAAATTTCACGGAAAGCTTTTCGCGTACAAAGCTCACATTATGACCTATAAACCATATAAACAGGTTTGGGACGCATTTGAGCGAAAACAACACAGTTTTGGTGGATAAAGAAAGGTGACGCCGATATGGTCACTTTTTGTCCGAAATTTTCACGGAAAGCTTTTCGCGCACAAAGCTCCCATTATGACCTATAAACCATATAAACATGTTTGGGACACATTTGAACGAAAACAACACAGTTTTTGTGGATAAAGAAAGGTGACGCCGATATGGTCACTTTTTGTCCGAAATTTTCACGGAAAGCTTTTCGCGCACAAAGCTCCCATTATGACCTATAAACTATATAAACAGGTTTGAGACGCATTTGAGCGAAAACAACACAGTTTTGTTGGATAAAGAAAGATGACGCCGATATGGTCACTTTTTGTCCGAAATTTTCACGGAAAGCTTTTCGCGCACAAAGCTCTCATTATGACCTATAAACCATATAAACATTTTTGGGACGCATTTGAGCGAAAACAACACAGTTTTTGTGGATAAAGAAAGGTGACGCCGATATGGTCACTTTTGGTCCGAAAATTTCACGGAAAGCTTATCGCGCATAAAGCTCCCATTATGACCTATAAACCATATGAACATGTTTGGGACGCATTTGAGCGAAAACAACACAGTTTTTGTGGATAAAGAAAGGTGACGCCGATATGGTCACTTTTGGTCCGAAAATTTCACGGAAAGCTTTTCGCGCACAAAGCTCCCATTATGACCTATAAACCATATATACATGTTTGGGACGCATTTGAGCGAAAACAACACAGTTTTTGCGGATAAATAAAGGTGACGCCGATATGGTCACTTTTGTTCCAAAAATTTCACGGAAAGCTTTTCGCGCACAAAGCTCCCAATATGACCTATAAACCATATGAACGTGTTTGGGACGCATTTGAGCGAAAACAACACAGTTTTTGTGGATAAAGAAAGGTAACGCCGATATGGTCACTTTTGGTCCGAAAATTTCACGGAAAGCTTTTCGTGTACAAAGCTCACATTATGACCTATAAACCATATAAACATGTTTGGGACGCATTTGAGCGAAAACAACACAGTTTTTGTGGATAAAGAAGGGTGACGTCGATATGGTCACTTTTGGTCCGAAAATTTCACGGAAAGCTTTTCGCGCACAAAGCTCCCATTATGACCTATAAACCAAATAAACATGTTTGGGACACATTTGAGCGAAAACAACACAGTTTTTGCGGATAAATAAAGGTGACGCCGATATGGTTACTTTTGTTCCAAAAATTTCACGGAAAGCTTTTCGCGCACAAAGCTCCCATTATGACCTATAAACCATATGAACGTGTTTGGGACGCATTTGAGCGAAAACAACACAGTTTTTGTGGATAAAGAAAGGTGACGCCGATATGGTCACTTTTGGTCCGAAAATTTCACGGAAAGATTTTCACGCACAAAGCTCCCATTATGACCTATAAACCATATAAACATGTTTGGGACGCATTTGAGCGAAAACAACACAGTTTTTGTGGATAAAGAAGGGTGACGTCGATATGGTCACTTTTGGTCCGAAAATTTCACGGAAAGCTTTTCGCGCACAAAGCTCCCATTATGACCTATAAACCAAATAAACATGTTTGGGAAACATTTGAGCAAAAACAACACAATTTTTGTGGATAAAGAAAGGTGACGTCGATATGGTCACTTTTGGTCCAAAAATTTTGACGGAAAGCTTTTCACGCACAAAGCTCCCATTATGACCTATAAACCATATAAACATGTTTGGGACGCATTTGAGCGAAAACAACACAGTTTTTGTGGATAAAGAAGGGTGACGTCGATATGGTCACTTTTGGTCCGAAAATTTCACGGAAAGCTTTTCGCGCACAAAGCTCCCATTATGACCTATAAACCAAATAAACATGTTTGGGACACATTTGAGCGAAAACAACACAGTTTTTGCGGATAAATAAAGGTGACGCCGATATGGTCACTTTTGTTCCAAAAATTTCACGGAAAGCTTTTCGCGCACAAAGTTCCCATTATGACCTATAAACCATATTAACGTGTTTGGGACGCATTTGAGCGAAAACAACACAGTTTTTGTGGATAAAGAAAGGTGACGCCGATATGGTCACTTTTGGTCCGAAAATTTCACGGAAAGCTTTTCGCGCACAAAGCTCACATTATGACCTATAAACCATATATACATGTTTGGGACGCATTTGACGGAAAACAACAGTGTTTTTGTGGATAAAGAAAGGTAACGCCGATATGGTCACTTTTGGTCCGAAAATTTCACGGAAAGCTTTTCGCGTACAAAGCTCACATTATGACCTATAAACCATATAAACAGGTTTGGGACGCATTTGAGCGAAAACAACACAGTTTTGGTGGATAAAGAAAGGTGACGCCGATATGGTCACTTTTTGTCCGAAATTTTCACGGAAAGCTTTTCGCGCACAAAGCTCCCATTATGACCTATAAACCATATAAACATGTTTGGGACACATTTGAACGAAAACAACACAGTTTTTGTGGATAAAGAAAGGTGACGCCGATATGGTCACTTTTTGTCCGAAATTTTCACGGAAAGCTTTTCGCGCACAAAGCTCCCATTATGACCTATAAACTATATAAACAGGTTTGAGACGCATTTGAGCGAAAACAACACAGTTTTGTTGGATAAAGAAAGGTGACGCCGATATGGTCACTTTTTGTCCGAAATTTTCACGGAAAGCTTTTCGCGCACAAAGCTCTCATTATGACCTATAAACCATATAAACATTTTTGGGACGCATTTGAGCGAAAACAACACAGTTTTTGTGGATAAAGAAAGGTGACGCCGATATGGTCACTTTTGGTCCGAAAATTTCACGGAAAGCTTATCGCGCATAAAGCTCCCATTATGACCTATAAACCATATGAACATGTTTGGGACGCATTTGAGCGAAAACAACACAGTTTTTGTGGATAAAGAAAGGTGACGCCGATATGGTCACTTTTGGTCCGAAAATTTCACGGAAAGCTTTTCGCGCACAAAGCTCCCATTATGATCTATAAACCAAATAAACATGTTTGGGACACATTTGAGCGAAAACAACACAGTTTTTGCGGATAAATAAAGGTGACGCCGATATGGTCACTTTTGTTCCAAAAATTTCACGGAAAGCTTTTCGCGCACAAAGCTCCCAATATGACCTATAAACCATATGAACGTGTTTGGGACGCATTTGAGCGAAAACAACACAGTTTTTGTGGATAAAGAAAGGTGACGCCGATATGGTCACTTTTGGTCCGAAAATTTCACGGAAAGCTTTTGGCGCACAAAGCTCCCATTATGACCTATAAACCATATATACATGTTTGGGACGCATTTGACGGAAAACAACAGTGTTTTTGTGGATAAAGAAAGGTAACGCCGATATGGTCACTTTTGGTCCGAAAATTTCACGGAAAGCTTTTCGTGTACAAAGCTCACATTATGACCTATAAACCATATAAACATGTTTGGGACGCATTTGAGCGAAAACAACACAGTTTTTGTGGATAAAGAAACGTGACGCCGATATGGTCACTTTTGTTCCGAAAATTTCACGGAAAGCTTTTTGCGCACAAAGCTCACATTATGATCTATACACCTTATAAACATGTTTAGGACACATTTGAGGGAAAACATTATTGTTTTTGTGGATAAAGAAAGGTGACGCCGATATGGTCACTTTTGGTCCGAAAATTTCACGGAAAGCTTTTCGCGCACAAAGCTCCCATTATGACCTATAAACCAAATAAACATGTTTGGGACACATTTGAGCGAAAACAACACAGTTTTTGCGGATAAATAAAGGTGACGCCGATATGGTCACTTTTATTCCGAAAATTTCACGGAAAGCTTTTCGCGCACAAAGCTCCCATTATGACCTATAAACCATATGAACATGTTTGGGACGCATTTGAGCGAAAACAACACAGTTTTTGTGGATAAAGAAAGGTGACGCCGATATGGTCACTTTTGGTCCGAAAATTTCACGGAAAGCTTTTCGCGCACAAATCTCCCATTATGATCTATAAACCAAATAAACATGTTTGGGACACATTTGAGCGAAAACAACACAGTTTTTGCGGATAAATAAAGGTGACGCCGATATGGTCACTTTGGTTCCAAAAATTTCACGGAAAGCTTTTCGCGCACAAAGCTCCCAATATGACCTATAAACCATATGAACGTGTTTGGGACGCATTTGAGCGAAAACAACACAGTTTTTGTGGATAAAGAAAGGTGACGCCGATATGGTCACTTTTGGTCCGAAAATTTCACGGAAAGCTTTTCGCGCACAAAGCTCCCATTATGACCTATAAACCATATATACATGTTTGGGACGCATTTGACGGAAAACAACAGTGTTTTTGTGGATAAAGAAAGGTAACGCCGATATGGTCACTTTTGGTCCGAAAATTTCACGGAAAGCTTTTCGTGTACAAAGCTCACATTATGACCTATAAACCATATAAACATGTTTGGGACGCATTTGAGCGAAAACAACACAGTTTTTGTGGATAAAGAAGGGTGACGTCGATATGGTCACTATTGGTCCGAAAATTTCACGGAAAGCTTTTCGCGCACAAAGCTCCCATTATGACCTATAAACCAAATAAACATGTTTGGGACACATTTGAGCGAAAACAACACAGTTTTTGCGGATAAATAAAGGTGACGCCGATATGGTCACTTTTGTTCCAAAAATTTCACGGAAAGCTTTTCGCGCACAAAGCTCCCATTATGACCTATAAACCATATGAACGTGTTTGGGACGCATTTGAGCGAAAACAACACAGTTTTTGTGGATAAAGAAAGGTGACGCCGATATGGTCACTTTTGGTCCGAAAATTTCACGGAAAGATTTTCACGCACAAAGCTCCCATTATGACCTATAAACCATATAAACATGTTTGGGACGCATTTGAGCGAAAACAACACAGTTTTTGTGGATAAAGAAGGGTGACGTCGATATGGTCACTTTTGGTCCGAAAATTTCACGGAAAGCTTTTCGCGCACAAAGCTCCCATTATGACCTATAAACCAAATAAACATGTTTGGGACACATTTGAGCAAAAACAACACAATTTTTGTGGATAAAGAAAGGTGACGTCGATATGGTCACTTTTGGTCCAAAAATTTCACGGAAAGCTTTTCACGCACAAAGCTCCCATTATGACCTATAAACCATATAAACATGTTTGGGACGCATTTGAGCGAAAACAACACAGTTTTTGTGGATAAAGAAGGGTGACGTCGATATGGTCACTTTTGGTCCGAAAATTTCACGGAAAGCTTTTCGCGCACAAAGCTCCCATTATGACCTATAAACCAAATAAACATGTTTGGGACACATTTGAGCGAAAACAACACAGTTTTTGCGGATAAATAAAGGTGACGCCGATATGGTCACTTTTGTTCCAAAAATTTCACGGAAAGCTTTTCGCGCACAAAGTTCCCATTATGACCTATAAACCATATTAACGTGTTTGGGACGCATTTGAGCGAAAACAACACAGTTTTTGTGGATAAAGAAAGGTGACGCCGATATGGTCACTTTTGGTCCGAAAATTTCACGGAAAGCTTTTCGCGCACAAAGCTCACATTATGACCTATAAACCATATATACATGTTTGGGACGCATTTGACGGAAAACAACAGTGTTTTTGTGGATAAAGAAAGGTAACGCCGATATGGTCACTTTTGGTCCGAAAATTTCACGGAAAGCTTTTCGCGTACAAAGCTCACATTATGACCTATAAACCATATAAACAGGTTTGGGACGCATTTGAGCGAAAACAACACAGTTTTGGTGGATAAAGAAAGGTGAAGCCGATATGGTCACTTTTTGTCCGAAATTTTCACGGAAAGCTTTTCGCGCACAAAGCTCCCATTATGACCTATAAACCATATAAACATGTTTGGGACACATTTGAACGAAAACAACACAGTTTTTGTGGATAAAGAAAGGTGACGCCGATATGGTCACTTTTTGTCCGAAATTTTCACGGAAAGCTTTTCGCGCACAAAGCTCCCATTATGACCTATAAACTATATAAACAGGTTTGAGACGCATTTGAGCGAAAACAACACAGTTTTGTTGGATAAAGAAAGGTGACGCCGATATGGTCACTTTTTGTCCGAAATTTTCACGGAAAGCTTTTCGCGCACAAAGCTCTCATTATGACCTATAAACCATATAAACATTTTTGGGACGCATTTGAGCGAAAACAACACAGTTTTTGTGGATAAAGAAAGGTGACGCCGATATGGTCACTTTTGGTCCGAAAATTTCACGGAAAGCTTATCGCGCAAAAAGCTCCCATTATGACCTATAAACCATATGAACATGTTTGGGACGCATTTGAGCGAAAACAACACAGTTTTTGTGGATAAAGAAAGGTGACGCCGATATGGTCACTTTTGGTCCGAAAATTTCACGGAAAGCTTTTCGCGCACAAAGCTCCCATTATGACCTATAAACCAAATAAACATGTTTGGGACACATTTGAGCGAAAACAACACAGTTTTTGCGGATAAATAAAGGTGACGCCGATATGGTCACTTTTATTCCGAAAATTTCACGGAAAGCTTTTCGCGCACAAAGCTCCCATTATGACCTATAAACCATATGAACATGTTTGGGACGCATTTGAGCGAAAACAACACAGTTTTTGTGGATAAAGAAAGGTGACGCCGATATGGTCACTTTTGGTCCGAAAATTTCACGGAAAGCTTTTCGCGCACAAAGCTCCCATTATGATCTATAAACCAAATAAACATGTTTGGGACACATTTGAGCGAAAACAACACAGTTTTTGCGGATAAATAAAGGTGACGCCGATATGGTCACTTTTGTTCCAAAAATTTCACGGAAAGCTTTTCGCGCACAAAGCTCCCAATATGACCTATAAACCATATGAACGTGTTTGGGACGCATTTGAGCGAAAACAACACAGTTTTTGTGGATAAAGAAAGGTGACGCCGATATGGTCACTTTTGGTCCGAAAATTTCACGGAAAGCTTTTCGCGCACAAAGCTCCCATTATGACCTATAAACCATATATACATGTTTGGGACGCATTTGACGGAAAACAACAGTGTTTTTGTGGATAAAGAAAGGTAACGCCGATGTGGTCACTTTTGGTCCGAAAATTTCACGGAAAGCTTTTCGTGTACAAAGCTCACATTATGACCTATAAACCATATAAACATGTTTGGGACACATTTGAGCGAAAACAACACAGTTTTTGCGGATAAATAAAGGTGACGCCGATATGGTCACTTTTAGTCCGAAAATTTCACGGAAAGCTTTTCGCGCACAAAGCCCACATTATGACCTATAAACCATATAACAAGTTTGGGACGCATTTGAGCGAAAACAACACAGTTTTTGTGGATAAAGAAACGTGACGCCGATATGGTCACTTTTGTTCCGAAAATTTCACGGAAAGCTTTTTGCGCACAAAGCTCACATTATGATCTATACACCTTATAAACATGTTTAGGACACATTTGAGGGAAAACATTATTGTTTTTGTGGATAAAGAAAGGTGACGCCGATATGGTCACTTTTGGTCCGAAAATTTCACGGAAAGCTTTTCGCGCACAAAGCTCCCATTATGACCTATAAACCAAATAAACATGTTTGGGACACATTTGAGCGAAAACAACACAGTTTTTGCGGATAAATAATGGTGACGCCGATATGGTCACTTTTATTCCGAAAATTTCACGGAAAGCTTTTCGCGCACAAAGCTCCCATTATGACCTATAAACCATATGAACATGTTTGGGACGCATTTGAGCGAAAACAACACAGTTTTTGTGGATAAAGAAAGGTGACGCCGATATGGTCACTTTTGGTCCGAAAATTTCACAGAAAGCTTTTCGCGCACAAAGCTCCCATTATGATCTATAAACCAAATAAACATGTTTGGGACACATTTGAGCGAAAACAACACAGTTTTTGCGGATAAATAAAGGTGACGCCGATATGGTCACTTTTGTTCCAAAAATTTCACGGAAAGCTTTTCGCGCACAAAGCTCCCAATATGACCTATAAACCATATGAACGTGTTTGGGACGCATTTGAGCGAAAACAACACAGTTTTTGTGGATAAAGAAAGGTGACGCCGATATGGTCACTTTTGGTCCGAAAATTTCACGGAAAGCTTTTCGCGCACAAAGCTCCCATTATGACCTATAAACCATATATACATGTTTGGGACGCATTTGACGGAAAACAACAGTGTTTTTGTGGATAAAGAAAGGTAACGCCGATATGGTCACTTTTGGTCCGAAAATTTCACGGAAAGCTTTTCGTGTACAAAGCTCACATTATGACCTATAAACCATATAAACATGTTTGGGACACATTTGAGCGAAAACAACACAGTTTTTGCGGATAAATAAAGGTGACGCCGATATGGTCACTTTTAGTCCGAAAATTTCACGGAAAGCTTTTCGCGCACAAAGCCCACATTATGACCTATAAACCATATAACAAGTTTGGGACGCATTTGAGCGAAAACAACACAGTTTTTGTGGATAAAGAAACGTGCTGCCGATATGGTCACTTTTGTTCCGAAAATTTCACGGAAAGCTTTTTGCGCACAAAGCTCACATTATGATCTATACACCTTATAAACATGTTTAGGACACATTTGCGGGAAAACATTATTGTTTTTGTGGATAAAGAAAGGTGACGCCGATATGGTCACTTTTGGTCCGAAAATTTCACGGAAAGCTTTTCGCGCACAAAGCTCCCATTATGACCTATAAACCAAATAAACATATTTGGGACACATTTGAGCGAAAACAACACAGTTTTTGCGGATAAATAAAGGTGACGCCGATATGGTCACTTTTATTCCGAAAATTTCACGGAAAGCTTTTCGCGCACAAAGCTCCCATTATGACCTATAAACCATATGAACATGTTTGGGACGCATTTGAGCGAAAACAACACAGTTTTTGTGGATAAAGAAAGGTGACGCCGATATGGTCACTTTTGGTCCGAAAATTTCACGGAAAGCTTTTCGCGCACAAAGCTCCCATTATGATCTATAAACCAAATAAACATGTTTGGGACACATTTGAGCGAAAACAACACAGTTTTTGCGGATAAATAAAGGTGACGCCGATATGGTCACTTTTGTTCCAAAAATTTCACGGAAAGCTTTTCGCGCACAAAGCTCCCAATATGACCTATAAACCATATGAACGTGTTTGGGACGCATTTGAGCGAAAACAACACAGTTTTTGTGGATAAAGAAAGGTGACGCCGATATGGTCACTTTTGGTCCGAAAATTTCACGGAAAGCTTTTCGCGCACAAAGCTCCCATTATGACCTATAAACCATATATACATGTTTGGGACGCATTTGACGGAAAACAACAGTGTTTTTGTGGATAAAGAAAGGTAACGCCGATATGGTCACTTTTGGTCCGAAAATTTCACGGAAAGCTTTTCGTGTACAAAGCTCACATTATGACCTATAAACCATATAAACATGTTTGGGACGCATTTGAGCGAAAACAACACAGTTTTTGTGGATAAAGAAACGTGACGCCGATATGGTCACTTTTGTTCCGAAAATTTCACGGAAAGCTTTTTGCGCACAAAGCTCACATTATGATCTATACACCTTATAAACATGTTTAGGACACATTTGAGGGAAAACATTATTGTTTTTGTGGATAAAGAAAGGTGACGCCAATATGGTCACTTTTGGTCCGAAAATTTCACGGAAAGCTTTTCGCGCACAAAGCTCCCATTATGACCTATAAACCAAATAAACATGTTTGGGACACATTTGAGCGAAAACAACACAGTTTTTGCGGATAAATAAAGGTGACGCCGATATGGTCACTTTTATTCCGAAAATTTCACGGAAAGCTTTTCGCGCACAAAGCTCCCATTATGACCTATAAACCATATGAACATGTTTGGGACGCATTTGAGCGAAAACAACACAGTTTTTGTGGATAAAGAAAGGTGACGCCGATATGGTCACTTTTGGTCCGAAAATTTCACGGAAAGCTTTTCGCGCACAAAGCTCCCATTATGATCTATAAACCAAATAAACATGTTTGGGACACATTTGAGCGAAAACAACACAGTTTTTGCGGATAAATAAAGGTGACGCCGATATGGTCACTTTTGTTCCAAAAATTTCACGGAAAGCTTTTCGCGCACAAAGCTCCCAATATGACCTATAAACCATATGAACGTGTTTGGGACGCATTTGAGCGAAAACAACACAGTTTTTGTGGATAAAGAAAGGTGACGCCGATATGGTCACTTTTGGTCCGAAAATTTCACGGAAAGCTTTTCGCGCACAAAGCTCCCATTATGACCTATAAACCATATATACATGTTTGGGACGCATTTGACGGAAAACAACAGTGTTTTTGTGGATAAAGAAAGGTAACGCCGATATGGTCACTTTTGGTCCGAAAATTTCACGGAAAGCTTTTCGTGTACAAAGCTCACATTATGACCTATAAACCATATAAACATGTTTGGGACGCATTTGAGCGAAAACAACACAGTTTTTGTGGATAAAGAAACGTGACGCCGATATGGTCACTTTTGTTCCGAAAATTTCACGGAAAGCTTTTTGCGCACAAAGCTCACATTATGATCTATACACCTTATAAACATGTTTAGGACACATTTGAGGGAAAACATTATTGTTTTTGTGGATAAAGAAAGGTGACGCCAATATGGTCACTTTTGGTCCGAAAATTTCACGGAAAGCTTTTCGCGCACAAAGCTCCCATTATGACCTATAAACCAAATAAACATGTTTGGGACACATTTGAGCGAAAACAACACAGTTTTTGCGGATAAATAAAGGTGACGCCGATATGGTCACTTTTATTCCGAAAATTTCACGGAAAGCTTTTCGCGCACAAAGCTCCCATTATGACCTATAAACCATATGAACATGTTTGGGACGCATTTGAGCGAAAACAACACAGTTTTTGTGGATAAAGAAAGGTGACGCCGATATGGTCACTTTTGGTCCGAAAATTTCACGGAAAGCTTTTCGCGCACAAAGCTCCCATTATGATCTATAAACCAAATAAACATGTTTGGGACACATTTGAGCGAAAACAACACAGTTTTTGCGGATAAATAAAGGTGACGCCGATATGGTCACTTTTGTTCCAAAAATTTCACGGAAAGCTTTTCGCGCACAAAGCTCCCAATATGACCTATAAACCATATGAACGTGTTTGGGACGCATTTGAGCGAAAACAACACAGTTTTTGTGGATAAAGAAAGGTGACGCCGATATGGTCACTTTTGGTCCGAAAATTTCACGGAAAGCTTTTCGCGCACAAAGCTCCCATTATGACCTATAAACCATATATACATGTTTGGGACGCATTTGACGGAAAACAACAGTGTTTTTGTGGATAAAGAAAGGTAACACCGATATGGTCACTTTTGGTCCGAAAATTTCACGGAAAGCTTTTCGTGTACAAAGCTCACATTATGACCTATAAACCATATAAACATGTTTGGGACGCATTTGAGCGAAAACAACACAGTTTTTGTGGATAAAGAAGGGTGACGTCGATATGGTCACTTTTGGTCCGAAAATTTCACGGAAAGCTTTTCGCGCACAAAGCTCCCATTATGACCTATAAACCATATGAACATGTTTGGGACGCATTTGAGCGAAAACAACACAGTTTTTGTAAATAAAGAAAGGTGACGCCGATATGGTCACTTTTGGTCCGAAAATTTCACGGAAAGCTTTTCGCGCACAAAGCTCCCATTATGATCTATAAACCAAATAAACATGTTTGGGACACATTTGAGCGAAAACAACACAGTTTTTGCGGATAAATAAAGGTGACGCCGATATGGTCACTTTTGTTCCAAAAATTTCACGGAAAGCTTTTCGCGCACAAAGCTCCCAATATGACCTATAAACCATATGAACGTGTTTGGGACGCATTTGAGCGAAAACAACACAGTTTTTGTGGATAAAGAAAGGTGACGCCGATATGGTCACTTTTGGTCCGAAAATTTCACGGAAAGCTTTTCGCGCACAAAGCTCCCATTATGACCTATAAACCATATATACATGTATGGGACGCATTTGACGGAAAACAACAGTGTTTTTGTGGATAAAGAAAGGTAACACCGATATGGTCACTTTTGGTCCGAAAATTTCACGGAAAGCTTTTCGTGTACAAAGCTCACATTATGACCTATAAACCATATATACATGTTTGGGACGCATTTGAGCGAAAACAACACAGTTTTTGTGGATAAAGAAGGGTGACGTCGATATGGTCACTTTTGGTCCGAAAATTTCACGGAAAGCTTTTCGCGCACAAAGCTCCCATTATGACCTATAAACCAAATAAACATGTTTGGGACACATTTGAGCGAAAACAACACAGTTTTTGCGGATAAATAAAGGTGACGCCGATATGGTCACTTTTGTTCCAAAAATTTCACGGAAAGATTTTCGCGCACAAAGCTCCCATTATGACCTATAAACCATATGAACGTGTTTGGGACGCATTTGAGCGAAAACAACACAGTTTTTGTGGATAAAGAAAGGTGACGCCGATATGGTCACTTTTGGTCCGAAAATTTCACGGAAAGATTTTCACGCACAAAGCTCCCATTATGACCTATAAACCATATAAACATGTTTGGGACGCATTTGAGCGAAAACAACACAGTTTTTGTGGATAAAGAAGGGTGACGTCGATATGGTCACTTTTGGTCCGAAAATTTCACGGAAAGCTTTTCGCGCACAAACCTCCCATTATGACCTATAAACCAAATAAACATGTTTGGGACACATTTGAGCAAAAACAACACAATTTTTGTGGATAAAGAAAGGTGACGTCGATATGGTCACTTTTGGTCCAAAAATTTCACGGAAAGCTTTTCACGCACAAAGCTCCCATTATGACCTATAAACCATATAAACATGTTTGGGACGCATTTGAGCGAAAACAACACAGTTTTTGTGGATAAAGAAGGGTGACGTCGATATGGTCACTTTTGGTCCGAAAATTTCACGGAAAGCTTTTCGCGCACAAAGCTCCCATTATGACCTATAAACCAAATAAACATGTTTGGGACACATTTGAGCGAAAACAACACAGTTTTTGCGGATAAATAAAGGTGACGCCGATATGGTCACTTTTGTTCCAAAAATTTCACGGAAAGCTTTTCGCGCACAAAGTTCCCATTATGACCTATAAACCATATTAACGTGTTTGGGACGCATTTGAGCGAAAACAACACAGTTTTTGTGGATAAAGAAAGGTGACGCCGATATGGTCACTTTTGGTCCGAAAATTTCACGGAAAGCTTATCGCGCAAAAAGCTCCCATTATGACCTATAAACCATATGAACATGTTTGGGACGCATTTGAGCGAAAACAACACAGTTTTTGTGGATAAAGAAAGGTGACGCCGATATGGTCACTTTTGGTCCGAAAATTTCACGGAAAGCTTTCCGCGCACAAAGCTCCCATTATGACCTATAAACCAAATAAACATGTTTGGGACACATTTGAGCGAAAACAACACAGTTTTTGCGGATAAATAAAGGTGACGCCGATATGGTCACTTTTATTCCGAAAATTTCACGGAAAGCTTTTCGCGCACAAAGCTCCCATTATGACCTATAAACCATATGAACATGTTTGGGACGCATTTGAGCGAAAACAACACAGTTTTTGTGGATAAAGAAAGGTGACGCCGATATGGTCACTTTTGGTCCGAAAATTTCACGGAAAGCTTTTCGCGCACAAAGCTCCCATTATGATCTATAAACCAAATAAACATGTTTGGGACACATTTGAGCGAAAACAACACAGTTTTTGCGGATAAATAAAGGTGACGCCGATATGGTCACTTTTGTTCCAAAAATTTCACGGAAAGCTTTTCGCGCACAAAGCTCCCAATATGACCTATAAACCATATGAACGTGTTTGGGACGCATTTGAGCGAAAACAACACAGTTTTTGTGGATAAAGAAAGGTGACGCCGATATGGTCACTTTTGGTCCGAAAATTTCACGGAAAGCTTTTCGCGCACAAAGCTTCTATTATGACCTATAAACCATATATACATGTTTGGGACGCATTTGACGGAAAACAACAGTGTTTTTGTGGATAAAGAAAGGTAACGCCGATATGGTCACTTTTGGTCCGAAAATTTCACGGAAAGCTTTTCGTGTACAAAGCTCACATTATGACCTATAAACCATATAAACATGTTTGGGACACATTTGAGCGAAAACAACACAGTTTTTGCGGATAAATAAAGGTGACGCCGATATGGTCACTTTTAGTCCGAAAATTTCACGGAAAGCTTTTCGCGCACAAAGCCCACATTATGACCTATAAACCATATAACAAGTTTGGGACGCATTTGAGCGAAAACAACACAGTTTTTGTGGATAAAGAAACGTGACGCCGATATGGTCACTTTTGTTCCGAAAATTTCACGGAAAGCTTTTTGCGCACAAAGCTCACATTATGATCTATACACCTTATAAACATGTTTAGGACACATTTGAGGGAAAACATTATTGTTTTTGTGGATAAAGAAAGGTGACGCCGATATGGTCACTTTTGGTCCGAAAATTTCACGGAAAGCTTTTCGCGCACAAAGCTCCCATTATGACCTATAAACCAAATAAACATGTTTGGGACACATTTGAGCGAAAACAACACAGTTTTTGCGGATAAATAAAGGTGACGCCGATATGGTCACTTTTATTCCGAAAATTTCACGGAAAGCTTTTCGCGCACAAAGCTCCCATTATGACCTATAAACCATATGAACATGTTTGGGACGCATTTGAGCGAAAACAACACAGTTTTTGTGGATAAAGAAAGGTGACGCCGATATGGTCACTTTTGGTCCGAAAATTTCACGGAAAGCTTTTCGCGCACAAAGCTCCCATTATGATCTATAAACCAAATAAACATGTTTGGGACACATTTGAGCGAAAACAACACAGTTTTTGCGGATAAATAAAGGTGACGCCGATATGGTCACTTTTGTTCCAAAAATTTCACGGAAAGCTTTTCGCGCACAAAGCTCCCAATATGACCTATAAACCATATGAACGTGTTTGGGACGCATTTGAGCGAAAACAACACAGTTTTTGTGGTAAAGAAAGGTGACGCCGATATGGTCACTTTTGGTCCGAAAATTTCACGGAAAGCTTTTCGCGCACAAAGCTCCCATTATGACCTATAAACCATATATACATGTTTGGGACGCATTTGACGGAAAACAACAGTGTTTTTGTGGATAAAGAAAGGTAACGCCGATATGGTCACTTTTGGTCCGAAAATTTCACGGAAAGCTTTTCGTGTACAAAGCTCACATTATGACCTATAAACCATATAAACATGTTTGGGACGCATTTGAGCGAAAACAACACAGTTTTTGTGGATAAAGAAACGTGACGCCGATATGGTCACTTTTGTTCCGAAAATTTCACGGAAAGCTTTTTGCGCACAAAGCTCACATTATGATCTATACACCTTATAAACATGTTTAGGACACATTTGAGGGAAAACATTATTGTTTTTGTGGATAAAGAAAGGTGACGCCAATATGGTCACTTTTGGTCCGAAAATTTCACGGAAAGCTTTTCGCGCACAAAGCTCCCATTATGACCTATAAACCAAATAAACATGTTTGGGACACATTTGAGCGAAAACAACACAGTTTTTGCGGATAAATAAAGGTGACGCCGATATGGTCACTTTTATTCCGAAAATTTCACGGAAAGCTTTTCGCGCACAAAGCTCCCATTATGACCTATAAACCATATGAACATGTTTGGGACGCATTTGAGCGAAAACAACACAGTTTTTGTGGATAAAGAAAGGTGACGCCGATATGGTCACTTTTGGTCCGAAAATTTCACGGAAAGCTTTTCGCGCACAAAGCTCCCATTATGATCTATAAACCAAATAAACATGTTTGGGACACATTTGAGCGAAAACAACACAGTTTTTGCGGATAAATAAAGGTGACGCCGATATGGTCACTTTTGTTCCAAAAATTTCACGGAAAGCTTTTCGCGCACAAAGCTCCCAATATGACCTATAAACCATATGAACGTGTTTGGGACGCATTTGAGCGAAAACAACACAGTTTTTGTGGATAAAGAAAGGTGACGCCGATATGGTCACTTTTGGTCCGAAAATTTCACGGAAAGCTTTTCGCGCACAAAGCTCCCATTATGACCTATAAACCATATATACATGTTTGGGACGCATTTGACGGAAAACAACAGTGTTTTTGTGGATAAAGAAAGGTAACGCCGATATGGTCACTTTTGGTCCGAAAATTTCACGGAAAGCTTTTCGTGTACAAAGCTCACATTATGACCTATAAACCATATAAACATGTTTGGGACGCATTTGAGCGAAAACAACACAGTTTTTGTGGATAAAGAAGGGTGACGTCGATATGGTCACTTTTGGTCCGAAAATTTCACGGAAAGCTTTTCGCGCACAAAGCTCCCATTATGACCTATAAACCAAATAAACATGTTTGGGACACATTTGAGCGAAAACAACACAGTTTTTGCGGATAAATAAAGGTGACGCCGATATGGTCACTTTTGTTCCAAAAATTTCACGGAAAGATTTTTTCGCACAAAGCTCCCATTATGACCTATAAACCATATGAACGTGTTTGGGACGCATTTGAGCGAAAACAACACAGTTTTTGTGGATAAAGAAAGGTGACGCCGATATGGTCACTTTTGGTCCGAAAATTTCACGGAAAGATTTTCACGCACAAAGCTCCCATTATGACCTATAAACCATATAAACATGTTTGGGACGCATTTGAGCGAAAACAACACAGTTTTTGTGGATAAAGAAGGGTGACGTCGATATGGTCACTTTTGGTCCGAAAATTTCACGGAAAGCTTTTCGCGCACAAAGCTCCCATTATGACCTATAAACCAAATAAACATGTTTGGGACACATTTGAGCAAAAACAACACAATTTTTGTGGATAAAGAAAGGTGACGTCGATATGGTCACTTTTGGTCCAAAAATTTCACGGAAAGCTTTTCACGCACAAAGCTCCCATTATGACCTATAAACCATATAAACATGTTTGGGACGCATTTGAGCGAAAACAACACAGTTTTTGTGGATAAAGAAGGGTGACGTCGATATGGTCACTTTTGGTCCGAAAATTTCACGGAAAGCTTTTCGCGCACAAAGCTCCCATTATGACCTATAAACCAAATAAACATGTTTGGGACACATTTGAGCGAAAACAACACAGTTTTTGCGGATAAATAAAGGTGACGCCGATATGGTCACTTTTGTTCCAAAAATTTCACGGAAAGCTTTTCGCGCACAAAGTTCCCATTATGACCTATAAACCATATTAACGTGTTTGGGACGCATTTGAGCGAAAACAACACAGTTTTTGTGGATAAAGAAAGGTGACGCCGATATGGTCACTTTTTGTCCGAAATTTTCACGGAAAGCTTTTCGCGCACAAAGCTCCCATTATGACCTATAAACTATATAAACAGGTTTGAGACGCATTTGAGCGAAAACAACACAGTTTTGTTGGATAAAGAAAGGTGACGCCGATATGGTCACTTTTTGTCCGAAATTTTCACGGAAAGCTTTTCGCGCACAAAGCTCTCATTATGACCTATAAACCAGATAAACATTTTTGGGACGCATTTGAGCGAAAACAACACAGTTTTTGTGGATAAAGAAAGGTGACGCCGATATGGTCACTTTTGGTCCGAAAATTTCACGGAAAGCTTATCGCGCATAAAGCTCCCATTATGACCTATAAACCATATGAACATGTTTGGGACGCATTTGAGCGAAAACAACACAGTTTTTGTGGATAAAGAAAGGTGACGCCGATATGGTCACTTTTGGTCCGAAAATTTCACGGAAAGCTTTTCGCGCACAAAGCTCCCATTATGACCTATAAACCAAATAAACATGTTTGGGACACATTTGAGCGAAAACAACACAGTTTTTGCGGATAAATAAAGGTGACGCCGATATGGTCACTTTTGTTCCAAAAATTTCACGGAAAGATTTTTTCGCACAAAGCTCCCATTATGACCTATAAACCATATGAACGTGTTTGGGACGCATTTGAGCGAAAACAACACAGTTTTTGTGGATAAAGAAAGGTGACGCCGATATGGTCACTTTTGGTCCGAAAATTTCACGGAAAGATTTTCACGCACAAAGCTCCCATTATGACCTATAAACCATATAAACATGTTTGGGACGCATTTGAGCGAAAACAACACAGTTTTTGTGGATAAAGAAGGGTGACGTCGATATGGTCACTTTTGGTCCGAAAATTTCACGGAAAGCTTTTCGCGCACAAAGCTCCCATTATGACCTATAAACCAAATAAACATGTTTGGGACACATTTGAGCAAAAACAACACAATTTTTGTGGATAAAGAAAGGTGACGTCGATATGGTCACTTTTGGTCCAAAAATTTCACGGAAAGCTTTTCACGCACAAAGCTCCCATTATGACCTATAAACCATATAAACATGTTTGGGACGCATTTGAGCGAAAACAACACAGTTTTTGTGGATAAAGAAGGGTGACGTCGATATGGTCACTTTTGGTCCGAAAATTTCACGGAAAGCTTTTCGCGCACAAAGCTCCCATTATGACCTATAAACCAAATAAACATGTTTGGGACACATTTGAGCGAAAACAACACAGTTTTTGCGGATAAATAAAGGTGACGCCGATATGGTCACTTTTGTTCCAAAAATTTCACGGAAAGCTTTTCGCGCACAAAGTTCCCATTATGACCTATAAACCATATTAACGTGTTTGGGACGCATTTGAGCGAAAACAACACAGTTTTTGTGGATAAAGAAAGGTGACGCCGATATGGTCACTTTTGGTCCGAAAATTTCACGGAAAGCTTTTCGCGCACAAAGCTCACATTATGACCTATAAACCATATATACATGTTTGGGACGCATTTGACGGAAAACAACAGTGTTTTTGTGGATAAAGAAAGGTAACGCCGATATGGTCACTTTTGGTCCGAAAATTTCACGGAAAGCTTTTCGCGTACAAAGCTCACATTATGACCTATAAACCATATAAACAGGTTTGGGACGCATTTGAGCGAAAACAACACAGTTTTGGTGGATAAAGAAAGGTGACGCCGATATGGTCACTTTTTGTCCGAAATTTTCACGGAAAGCTTTTCGCGCACAAAGCTCCCATTATGACCTATAAACCATATAAACTTGTTTGGGACACATTTGAACGAAAACAACACAGTTTTTGTGGATAAAGAAAGGTGACGCCGATATGGTCACTTTTTGTCCGAAATTTTCACGGAAAGCTTTTCGCGCACAAAGCTCCCATTATGACCTATAAACTATATAAACAGGTTTGAGACGCATTTGAGCGAAAACAACACAGTTTTGTTGGATAAAGAAAGGTGACGCCGATATGGTCACTTTTTGTCCGAAATTTTCACGGAAAGCTTTTCGCGCACAAAGCTCTCATTATGACCTATAAACCATATAAACATTTTTGGGACGCATTTGAGCGAAAACAACACAGTTTTTGTGGATAAAGAAAGGTGACGCCGATATGGTCACTTTTGGTCCGAAAATTTCACGGAAAGCTTATCGCGCATAAAGCTCCCATTATGACCTATAAACCATATGAACATGTTTGGGACGCATTTGAGCGAAAACAACACAGTTTTTGTGGATAAAGAAAGGTGACGCCGATATGGTCACTTTTGGTCCGAAAATTTCACGGAAAGCTTTTCGCGCACAAAGCCCACATTATGACCTATAAACCATATAACAAGTTTGGGACGCATTTGAGCGAAAACAACACAGTTTTTGTGGATAAAGAAACGTGACGCCGATATGGTCACTTTTGTTCCGAAAATTTCTCGGAAAGCTTTTTGCGCACAAAGCTCACATTATGATCTATACACCTTATAAACATGTTTAGGACACATTTGAGGGAAAACATTATTGTTTTTGTGGATAAAGAAAGGTGACGCCGATATGGTCACTTTTGGTCCGAAAATTTCACGGAAAGCTTTTCGCGCACAAAGCTCCCATTATGACCTATAAACCAAATAAACATGTTTGGGACACATTTGAGCGAAAACAACACAGTTTTTGCGGATAAATAAAGGTGACGCCGATATGGTCACTTTTAGTCCGAAAATTTCACGGAAAGCTTTTCGCGCACAAAGCCCACATTATGACCTATAAACCATATAACAAGTTTGGGACGCATTTGAGCGAAAACAACACAGTTTTTGTGGATATAGAAACGTGACGCCGATATGGTCACTTTTGTTCCGAAATTTTCACGGAAAGCTTTTTGCGCACAAAGCTCACATTATGATCTATACACCTTATAAACATGTTTAGGACACATTTGAGGGAAAACATTATTGTTTTTGTGGATAAAGAAAGGTGACGCCGATATGGTCACTTTTGGTCCGAAAATTTCACGGAAAGCTTTTCGCGCACAAAGCTCCCATTATGACCTATAAACCAAATAAACATGTTTGGGACACATTTGAGCGAAAACAACACAGTTTTTGCGGATAAATAAAGGTGACGCCGATATGGTCACTTTTATTCCGAAAATTTCACGGAAAGCTTTTCGCGCACAAAGCTCCCATTATGACCTATAAACCATATGAACATGTTTGGGACGCATTTGAGCGAAAACAACACAGTTTTTGTGGATAAAGAAAGGTGACGCCGATATGGTCACTTTTGGTCCGAAAATTTCACGGAAAGCTTTTCGCGCACAAAGCTCCCATTATGATCTATAAACCAAATAAACATGTTTGGGACACATTTGAGCGAAAACAACACAGTTTTTGCGGATAAATAAAGGTGACGCCGATATGGTCACTTTTGTTCCAAAAATTTCACGGAAAGCTTTTCGCGCACAAAGCTCCCAATATGACCTATAAACCATATGAACGTGTTTGGGACGCATTTGAGCGAAAACAACACAGTTTTTGTGGATAAAGAAAGGTGACGCCGATATGGTCACTTTTGGTCCGAAAATTTCACGGAAAGCTTTTCGCGCACAAAGCTCCCATTATGACCTATAAACCATATATACATGTTTGGGACGCATTTGACGGAAAACAACAGTGTTTTTGTGGATAAAGAAAGGTAACGCCGATATGGTCACTTTTGGTCCGAAAATTTCACGGAAAGCTTTTCGTGTACAAAGCTCACATTATGACCTATAAACCATATAAACATGTTTGGGACGCATTTGAGCGAAAACAACACAGTTTTTGTGGATAAAGAAGGGTGACGTCGATATGGTCACTTTTGGTCCGAAAATTTCACGGAAAGCTTTTCGCGCACAAAGCTCCCATTATGACCTATAAACCAAATAAACATGTTTGGGACACATTTGAGCGAAAACAACACAGTTTTTGCGGATAAATAAAGGTGACGCCGATATGGTCACTTTTGTTCCAAAAATTTCACGGAAAGCTTTTCGCGCACAAAGCTCCCATTATGACCTATAAACCATATGAACGTGTTTGGGACGCATTTGAGTGAAAACAACACAGTTTTTGTGGATAAAGAAAGGTGACGCCGATATGGTCACTTTTGGTCCGAAAATTTCACGGAAAGATTTTCACGCACAAAGCTCCCATTATGACCTATAAACCATATAAACATGTTTGGGACGCATTTGAGCGAAAACAACACAGTTTTTGTGGATAAAGAAGGGTGACGTCGATATGGTCACTTTTGGTCCGAAAATTTCACGGAAAGCTTTTCGCGCACAAAGCTCCCATTATGACCTATAAACCAAATAAACATGTTTGGGACACATTTGAGCAAAAACAACACAATTTTTGTGGATAAAGAAAGGTGACGTCGATATGGTCACTTTTGGTCCAAAAATTTCACGGAAAGCTTTTCACGCACAAAGCTTCCATTATGACCTATAAACCATATAAACATGTTTGGGACGCATTTGAGCGAAAACAACACAGTTTTTGTGGATAAAGAAGGGTGACGTCGATATGGTCACTTTTGTTCCAAAAATTTCACGGAAAGCTTTTCGCGCACAAAGCTCCCAATATGACCTATAAACCATATGAACGTGTTTGGGATGCATTTGAGCGAAAACAACACAGTTTTTGTGGATAAAGAAAGGTGACGCCGATATGGTCACTTTTGGTCCGAAAATTTCACGGAAAGCTTTTCGCGCACAAAGCTCCCATTATGATCTATAAACCAAATAAACATGTTTGGGACACATTTGAGCGAAAACAACACAGTTTTTGCGGATAAATAAAGGTGACGCCGATATGGTCACTTTTGTTCCAAAAATTTCACGGAAAGCTTTTCGCGCACAAAGCTCCCAATATGACCTATAAACCATATGAACGTGTTTGGGACGCATTTGAGCGAAAACAACACAGTTTTTGTGGATAAAGAAAGGTGACGCCGATATGGTCACTTTTGGTCCGAAAATTTCACGGAAAGCTTTTCGCGCACAAAGCTCCCATTATGACCTATAAACCATATATACATGTTTGGGACGCATTTGACGGAAAACAACAGTGTTTTTGTGGATAAAGAAAGGTAACGCCGATATGGTCACTTTTGGTCCGAAAATTTCACGGAAAGCTTTTCGTGTACAAAGCTCACATTATGACCTATAAACCATATAAACATGTTTGGGACGCATTTGAGCGAAAACAACACAGTTTTTGTGGATAAAGAAGGGTGACGTCGATATGGTCACTTTTGGTCCGAAAATTTCACGGAAAGCTTTTCGCGCACAAAGCTCCCATTATGACCTATAAACCAAATAAACATGTTTGGGACACATTTGAGCGAAAACAACACAGTTTTTGCGGATAAATAAAGGTGACGCCGATATGGTCACTTTTGTTCCAAAAATTTCACGGAAAGCTTTTCGCGCACAAAGCTCCCATTATGACCTATAAACCATATGAACGTGTTTGGGACGCATTTGAGTGAAAACAACACAGTTTTTGTGGATAAAGAAAGGTGACGCCGATATGGTCACTTTTGGTCCGAAAATTTCACGGAAAGATTTTCACGCACAAAGCTCCCATTATGACCTATAAACCATATAAACATGTTTGGGACGCATTTGAGCGAAAACAACACAGTTTTTGTGGATAAAGAAGGGTGACGTCGATATGGTCACTTTTGGTCCGAAAATTTCACGGAAAGCTTTTCGCGCACAAAGCTCCCATTATGACCTATAAACCAAATAAACATGTTTGGGACACATTTGAGCAAAAACAACACAATTTTTGTGGATAAAGAAAGGTGACGTCGATATGGTCACTTTTGGTCCAAAAATTTCACGGAAAGCTTTTCACGCACAAAGCTTCCATTATGACCTATAAACCATATAAACATGTTTGGGACGCATTTGAGCGAAAACAACACAGTTTTTGTGGATAAAGAAGGGTGACGTCGATATGGTCACTTTTGTTCCAAAAATTTCACGGAAAGCTTTTCGCGCACAAAGCTCCCAATATGACCTATAAACCATATGAACGTGTTTGGGACGCATTTGAGCGAAAACAACACAGTTTTTGTGGATAAAGAAAGGTGACGCCGATATGGTCACTTTTGGTCCGAAAATTTCACGGAAAGCTTTTCGCGCACAAAGCTCCCATTATGACCTATAAACCATATATACATGTTTGGGACGCATTTGACGGAAAACAACAGTGTTTTTGTGGATAAAGAAAGGTAACGCCGATATGGTCACTTTTGGTCCGAAAATTTCACGGAAAGCTTTTCGTGTACAAAGCTCACATTATGACCTATAAACCATATAAACATGTTTGGGACGCATTTGAGCGAAAACAACACAGTTTTTGTGGATAAAGAAGGGTGACGTCGATATGGTCACTTTTGGTCCGAAAATTTCACGGAAAGCTTTTCGCGCACAAAGCTCCCATTATGACCTATAAACCATATATACATGTTTGGGACGCATTTGACGGAAAACAACAGTGTTTTTGTGGATAAAGAAAGGTAACGCCGATATGGTCACTTTTGGTCCGAAAATTTCACGGAAAGCTTTTCGTGTACAAAGCTCACATTATGACCTATAAACCATATAAACATGTTTGGGACGCATTTGAGCGAAAACAACACAGTTTTTGTGGATAAAGAAACGTGACGCCGATATGGTCACTTTTGTTCCGAAAATTTCACGGAAAGCTTTTTGCGCACAAAGCTCACATTATGATCTATACACCTTATAAACATGTTTAGGACACATTTGAGGGAAAACATTATTGTTTTTGTGGATAAAGAAAGGTGACGCCAATATGGTCACTTTTGGTCCGAAAATTTCACGGAAAGCTTTTCGCGCACAAAGCTCCCATTATGACCTATAAACCAAATAAACATGTTTGGGACACATTTGAGCGAAAACAACACAGTTTTTGCGGATAAATAAAGGTGACGCCGATATGGTCACTTTTATTCCGAAAATTTCACGGAAAGCTTTTCGCGCACAAAGCTCCCATTATGACCTATAAACCATATGAACATGTTTGGGACGCATTTGAGCGAAAACAATACAGTTTTTGTGGATAAAGAAAGGTGACGCCGATATGGTCACTTTTGGTCCGAAAATTTCACGGAAAGCTTTTCGCGCACAAAGCTCCCATTATGATCTATAAACCAAATAAACATGTTTGGGACACATTTGAGCGAAAACAACACAGTTTTTGCGGATAAATAAAGGTGACGCCGATATGGTCACTTTTATTCCGAAAATTTCACGGAAAGCTTTTCGCGCACAAAGCTCCCATTATGACCTATAAACCATATGAACATGTTTGGGACGCATTTGAGCGAAAACAACACAGTTTTTGTGGATAAAGAAAGGTGACGCCGATATGGTCACTTTTGGTCCGAAAATTTCACGGAAAGCTTTTCGCGCACAAAGCTCCCATTATGATCTATAAACCAAATAAACATGTTTGGGACACATTTGAGCGAAAACAACACAGTTTTTGCGGATAAATAAAGGTGACGCCGATATGGTCACTTTTGTTCCAAAAATTTCACGGAAAGCTTTTCGCGCACAAAGCTCCCAATATGACCTATAAACCATATGAACGTGTTTGGGACGCATTTGAGCGAAAACAACACAGTTTTTGTGGATAAAGAAAGGTGACGCCGATATGGTCACTTTTGGTCCGAAAATTTCACGGAAAGCTTTTCGCGCACAAAGCTCCCATTATGACCTATAAACCATATATACATGTTTGGGACGCATTTGACGGAAAACAACAGTGTTTTTGTGGATAAAGAAAGGTAACGCCGATATGGTCACTTTTGGTCCGAAAATTTCACGGAAAGCTTTTCGTGTACAAAGCTCACATTATGACCTATAAACCATATAAACATGTTTGGGACGCATTTGAGCGAAAACAACACAGTTTTTGTGGATAAAGAAGGGTGACGTCGATATGGTCACTTTTGGTCCGAAAATTTCACGGAAAGCTTTTCGCGCACAAAGCTCCCATTATGACCTATAAACCAAATAAACATGTTTGGGACACATTTGAGCGAAAACAACACAGTTTTTGCGGATAAATAAAGGTGACGCCGATATGGTCACTTTTGTTCCAAAAATTTCACGGAAAGATTTTCGCGCACAAAGCTCCCATTATGACCTATAAACCATATGAACGTGTTTGGGACGCATTTGAGCGAAAACAACACAGTTTTTGTGGATAAAGAAAGGTGACGCCGATATGGTCACTTTTGGTCCGAAAATTTCACGGAAAGATTTTCACGCACAAAGCTCCCATTATGACCTATAAACCATATAAACATGTTTGGGACGCATTTGAGCGAAAACAACACAGTTTTTGTGGATAAAGAAGGGTGACGTCGATATGGTCACTTTTGGTCCGAAAATTTCACGGAAAGCTTTTCGCGCACAAAGCTCCCATTATGACCTATAAACCAAATAAACATGTTTGGGACACATTTGAGCAAAAACAACACAATTTTTGTGGATAAAGAAAGGTGACGTCGATATGGTCACTTTTGGTCCAAAAATTTCACGGAAAGCTTTTCACGCACAAAGCTCCCATTATGACCTATAAACCATATAAACATGTTTGGGACGCATTTGAGCGAAAACAACACAGTTTTTGTGGATAAAGAAGGGTGACGTCGATATGGTCACTTTTGGTCCGAAAATTTCACGGAAAGCTTTTCGCGCACAAAGCTCCCATTATGACCTATAAACCAAATAAACATGTTTGGGACACATTTGAGCGAAAACAACACAGTTTTTGCGGATAAATAAAGGTGACACCGATATGGTCACTTTTGTTCCAAAAATTTCACGGAAAGCTTTTCGCGCACAAAGTTCCCATTATGACCTATAAACCATATTAACGTGTTTGGGACGCATTTGAGCGAAAACAACACAGTTTTTGTGGATAAAGAAAGGTGACGCCGATATGGTCACTTTTGGTCCGAAAATTTCACGGAAAGCTTTTCGCGCACAAAGCTCACATTATGACCTATAAACCATATATACATGTTTGGGACGCATTTGACGGAAAACAACAGTGTTTTTGTGGATAAAGAAAGGTAACGCCGATATGGTCACTTTTGGTCCGAATATTTCACGGAAAGCTTTTCGCGTACAAAGCTCACATTATGACCTATAAACCATATAAACAGGTTTGAGACGCATTTGAGCGAAAACAACACAGTTTTGGTGGATAAAGAAAGGTGACGCCGATATGGTCACTTTTTGTCCGAAATTTTCACGGAAAGCTTTTCGCGCACAAAGCTCCCATGATGACCTATAAACCATATATACATGTTTGGGACGCATTTGACGGAAAACAACAGTGTTTTTGTGGATAAAGAAAGGTAACGCCGATATGGTCACTTTTGGTCCGAAAATTTCACGGAAAGCTTTTCGCGTACAAAGCTCACATTATGACCTATAAACCATATAAACAGGTTTGGGACGCATTTGAGCGAAAACAACACAGTTTTTGTGGATAAAGAAACGTGACGCCGATATGGTCACTTTTGTTCCAAAAATTTCACGGAAAGCTTTTTGCGCACAAAGCTCACATTATGATCTATACACCTTATAAACATGTTTAGGACACATTTGAGGAAAAACATTATTGTTTTTGTGGATAAAGAAAGGTGACGCCGATATGGTCACTTTTGGTCCGAAAATTTCACGGAAAGCTTTTCGCGCACAAAGCTCCCATTATGACCTATAAACCAAATAAACATGTTTGGGACACATTTGAGCGAAAACAACACAGTTTTTGCGGATAAATAAAGGTGACGCCGATATGGTCACTTTTATTCCGAAAATTTCACGGAAAGCTTTTCGCGCACAAAGCTCCCATTATGACCTATAAACCATATGAACATGTTTGGGACGCATTTGAGCGAAAACAACACAGTTTTTGTGGATAAAGAAAGGTGACGCCGATATGGTCACTTTTGGTCCGAAAATTTCACGGAAAGCTTTTCGCGCACAAAGCTCCCATTATGATCTATAAACCAAATAAACATGTTTGGGACACATTTGAGCGAAAACAACACAGTTTTTGCGGATAAATAAAGGTGACGCCGATATGGTCACTTTTGTTCCAAAAATTTCACGGAAAGCTTTTCGCGCACAAAGCTCCCAATATGACCTATAAACCATATGAACGTGTTTGGGACGCATTTGAGCGAAAACAACACAGTTTTTGTGGATAAAGAAAGGTGACGCCGATATGGTCACTTTTGGTCCGAAAATTTCACGGAAAGCTTTTCGCGCACAAAGCTCCCATTATGACCTATAAACCATATATACATGTTTGGGACGCATTTGACGGAAAACAACAGTGTTTTTGTGGATAAAGAAAGGTAACGCCGATATGGTCACTTTTGGTCCGAAAATTTCACGGAAAGCTTTTCGTGTACAAAGCTCACATTATGACCTATAAACCATATAAACATGTTTGGGACGCATTTGAGCGAAAACAACACAGTTTTTGTGGATAAAGAAGGGTGACGTCGATATGGTCACTTTTGGTCCGAAAATTTCACGGAAAGCTTTTCGCGCACAAAGCTCCCATTATGACCTATAAACCAAATAAACATGTTTGGGACACATTTGAGCGAAAACAACACAGTTTTTGCGGATAAATAAAGGTGACGCCGATATGGTCACTTTTGTTCCAAAAATTTCACGGAAAGATTTTCGCGCACAAAGCTCCCATTATGACCTATAAACCATATGAACGTGTTTGGGACGCATTTGAGCGAAAACAACACAGTTTTTGTGGATAAAGAAAGGTGACGCCGATATGGTCACTTTTGGTCCGAAAATTTCACGGAAAGATTTTCACGCACAAAGCTCCCATTATGACCTATAAACCATATAAACATGTTTGGGACGCATTTGAGCGAAAACAACACAGTTTTTGTGGATAAAGAAGGGTGACGTCGATATGGTCACTTTTGGTCCGAAAATTTCACGGAAAGCTTTTCGCGCACAAAGCTCCCATTATGACCTATAAACCAAATAAACATGTTTGGGACACATTTGAGCAAAAACAACACAATTTTTGTGGATAAAGAAAGGTGACGTCGATATGGTCACTTTTGGTCCAAAAATTTCACGGAAAGCTTTTCACGCACAAAGCTCCCATTATGACCTATAAACCATATAAACATGTTTGGGACGCATTTGAGCGAAAACAACACAGTTTTTGTGGATAAAGAAGGGTGACGTCGATATGGTCACTTTTGGTCCGAAAATTTCACGGAAAGCTTTTCGCGCACAAAGCTCCCATTATGACCTATAAACCAAATAAACATGTTTGGGACACATTTGAGCGAAAACAACACAGTTTTTGCGGATAAATAAAGGTGACACCGATATGGTCACTTTTGTTCCAAAAATTTCACGGAAAGCTTTTCGCGCACAAAGTTCCCATTATGACCTATAAACCATATTAACGTGTTTGGGACGCATTTGAGCGAAAACAACACAGTTTTTGTGGATAAAGAAAGGTGACGCCGATATGGTCACTTTTGGTCCGAAAATTTCACGGAAAGCTTTTCGCGCACAAAGCTCACATTATGACCTATAAACCATATATACATGTTTGGGACGCATTTGACGGAAAACAACAGTGTTTTTGTGGATAAAGAAAGGTAACGCCGATATGGTCACTTTTGGTCCGAATATTTCACGGAAAGCTTTTCGCGTACAAAGCTCACATTATGACCTATAAACCATATAAACAGGTTTGAGACGCATTTGAGCGAAAACAACACAGTTTTGGTGGATAAAGAAAGGTGACGCCGATATGGTCACTTTTTGTCCGAAATTTTCACGGAAAGCTTTTCGCGCACAAAGCTCCCATGATGACCTATAAACCATATATACATGTTTGGGACGCATTTGACGGAAAACAACAGTGTTTTTGTGGATAAAGAAAGGTAACGCCGATATGGTCACTTTTGGTCCGAAAATTTCACGGAAAGCTTTTCGCGTACAAAGCTCACATTATGACCTATAAACCATATAAACAGGTTTGGGACGCATTTGAGCGAAAACAACACAGTTTTTGTGGATAAAGAAACGTGACGCCGATATGGTCACTTTTGTTCCAAAAATTTCACGGAAAGCTTTTTGCGCACAAAGCTCACATTATGATCTATACACCTTATAAACATGTTTAGGACACATTTGAGGAAAAACATTATTGTTTTTGTGGATAAAGAAAGGTGACGCCGATATGGTCACTTTTGGTCCGAAAATTTCACGGAAAGCTTTTCGCGCACAAAGCTCCCATTATGACCTATAAACCAAATAAACATGTTTGGGACACATTTGAGCGAAAACAACACAGTTTTTGCGGATAAATAAAGGTGACGCCGATATGGTCACTTTTATTCCGAAAATTTCACGGAAAGCTTTTCGCGCACAAAGCTCCCATTATGACCTATAAACCATATGAACATGTTTGGGACGCATTTGAGCGAAAACAACACAGTTTTTGTGGATAAAGAAAGGTGACGCCGATATGGTCACTTTTGGTCCGAAAATTTCACGGAAAGCTTTTCGCGCACAAAGCTCCCATTATGATCTATAAACCAAATAATCATGTTTGGGACACATTTGAGCGAAAACAACACAGTTTTTGCGGATAAATAAAGGTGACGCCGATATGGTCACTTTTGTTCCAAAAATTTCACGGAAAGCTTTTCGCGCACAAAGCTCCCAATATGACCTATAAACCATATGAACGTGTTTGGGACGCATTTGAGCGAAAACAACACAGTTTTTGTGGATAAAGAAAGGTGACGCCGATATGGTCACTTTTGGTCCGAAAATTTCACGGAAAGCTTTTCGCGCACAAAGCTCCCATTATGACCTATAAACCATATATACATGTTTGGGACGCATTTGACGGAAAACAACAGTGTTTTTGTGGATAAAGAAAGGTAACGCCGATATGGTCACTTTTGGTCCGAAAATTTCACGGAAAGCTTTTCGTGTACAAAGCTCACATTATGACCTATAAACCATATAAACATGTTTGGGACGCATTTGAGCGAAAACAACACAGTTTTTGTGGATAAAGAAGGGTGACGTCGATATGGTCACTTTTGGTCCGAAAATTTCACGGAAAGTTTTTCGCGCACAAAGCTCCCATTATGACCTATAAACCAAATAAACATGTTTGGGACACATTTGAGCAAAAACAACACAGTTTTTGTGGATAAAGAAGGGTGACGTCGATATGGTCACTTTTGGTCCGAAAATTTCACGGAAAGTTTTTCGCGCACAAAGCTCCCATTATGACCTATAAACCAAATAAACATGTTTGGGACACATTTGAGCAAAAACAACACAATTTTTGTGGATAAAGAAAGGTGACGTCGATATGGTCACTTTTGGTCCAAAAATTTCACGGAAAGCTTTTCACGCACAAAGCTCCCATTATGACCTATAAACCATATAAACATGTTTGGGACGCATTTGAGCGAAAACAACACAGTTTTTGTGGATAAAGAAGGGTGACATCGATATGGTCACTTTTGGTCCGAAAATTTCATGGAAAGCTTTTCGCGCACAAAGCTCCCATTATGACCTATAAACCAAATAAACATGTTTGGGACACATTTGAGCGAAAACAACACAGTTTTTGCGGATAAATAAAGGTGACGCCGATATGGTCACTTTTGTTCCAAAAATTTCACGGAAAGCTTTTCGCGCACAAATTTCCCATTATGACCTATAAACCATATTAACGTGTTTGGGACGCATTTGAGCGAAAACAACACAGTTTTTGTGGATAAAGAAAGGTGACGCCGATATGGTCACTTTTGGTCCGAAAATTTCACGGAAAGCTTTTCGCGCACAAAGCTCACATTATGACCTATAAACCATATATACATGTTTGGGACGCATTTGACGGAAAACAACAGTGTTTTTGTGGATAAAGAAAGGTAACGCCGATATGGTCACTTTTGGTCCGAAAATTTCACGGAAAGCTTTTCGCGTACAAAGCTCACATTATGACCTATAAACCATATAAACAGGTTTGGGACGCATTTGAGCGAAAACAACACAGTTTTGGTGGATAAAGAAAGGTGACGCCGATATGGTCACTTTTTGTCCGAAATTTTCACGGAAAGCTTTTCGCGCACAAAGCTCCCATTATGACCTATAAACCATATAAACATGTTTGGGACACATTTGAACGAAAACAACACAGTTTTTGTGGATAAAAAAGGTGACGCCGATATGGTCACTTTTTGTCCGAAATTTTCACGGAAAGCTTTTCGCGCACAAAGCTCCCATTATGACCTATAAACTATATAAACAGGTTTGAGACGCATTTGAGCGAAAACAACACAGTTTTGTTGGATAAAGAAAGGTGACGCCGATATGGTCACTTTTTGTCCGAAATTTTCACGGAAAGCTTTTCGCGCACAAAGCTCTCATTATGACTTATAAACCAGATAAACATTTTTGGGACGCATTTGAGCGAAAACAACACAGTTTTTGTGGATAAAGAAAGGTGACGCCGATATGGTCACTTTTGGTCCGAAAATTTCACGGAAAGCTTATCGCGCATAAAGCTCCCATTATGACCTATAAACCATATGAACATGTTTGGGACGCATTTGAGCGAAAACAACACAGTTTTTGTGGATAAAGAAAGGTGACGCCGATATGGTCACTTTTGTTCCGAAAATTTCACGGAAAGCTTTTTGCGCACAAAGCTCACATTATGATCTATACACCTTATAAACATGTTTAGGACACATTTGAGGGAAAACATTATTGTTTTTGTGGATAAAGAAAGGTGACGCCGATATGGTCACTTTTGGTCCGAAAATTTCACGGAAAGCTTTTCGCGCACAAAGCTCCCATTATGACCTATAAACCAAATAAACATGTTTGGGACACATTTGAGCGAAAACAACACAGTTTTTGCGGATAAATAAAGGTGACGCCGATATGGTCACTTTTAGTCCGAAAATTTCACGGAAAGCTTTTCGCGCACAAAGCCCACATTATGACCTATAAACCATATAACAAGTTTGGGACGCATTTGAGCGAAAACAACATAGTTTTTGTGGATAAAGAAACGTGACGCCGATATGGTCACTTTTGTTCCGAAAATTTCACGGAAAGCTTTTTGCGCACAAAGCTCACATTATGATCTATACACCTTATAAACATGTTTAGGACACATTTGAGGGAAAACATTATTGTTTTTGTGGATAAAGAAAGGTGACGCCGATATGGTCACTTTTGGTCCGAAAATTTCACGGAAAGCTTTTCGCGCACAAAGCTCCCATTATGACCTATAAACCAAATAAACATGTTTGGGACACATTTGAGCGAAAACAACACAGTTTTTGCGGATAAATAAAGGTGACGCCGATATGGTCACTTTTATTCCGAAAATTTCACGGAAAGCTTTTCGCGCACAAAGCTCCCATTATGACCTATAAACCATATGAACATGTTTGGGACGCATTTGAGCGAAAACAACACAGTTTTTGTGGATAAAGAAAGGTGACGCCGATATGGTCACTTTTGGTCCGAAAATTTCACGGAAAGCTTTTCGCGCACAAAGCTCCCATTATGACCTATAAACCACATATACATGTTTGGGACGCATTTGACCGAAAACAACAGTGTTTTTGTGGATAAAGAAAGGTGACGCTGATATGGTCACTTTTGGTCCGAAAATTTCACGGAAAGCTTTTCGCGTACAAAGCTCACATTATGACCTATAAACCATATAAACAGGTTTGGGACACATTTGAGCGAAAACAACACAGTTTTGGTGGATAAAGAAAGGTGACGCCGATATGGTCACTTTTTGTCCGAAATTTTCACGGAAAGCTTTTCGCGCACAAAGCTCCCATTATGACCTATAAACCATATAAACATGTTTGGGACACATTTGAGCGAAAATAACACAGTTTTTGTGGATAAAGACAAGTGACGCCGATATGGTCACTTTTTGTCCGAAATTTTCACGGAAAGCTTTTCGCGCACAAAACTCCCATTATGACCTATAAACTATATAAACAGGTTTGAGACGCATTTGAGCGAAAACAACACAGTTTTGTTGGATAAAGAAAGGTGACGCCGATATGGTTACTTTTTGTCCGAAATTTTCACGGAAAGCTTTTCGCGCACAAAGCTCTCATTATGACCTATAAACCATATAAACATTTTTGGGACGCATTTGAGCGAAAACAACACAGTTTTTGTGGATAAAGAAAGGTGACGCCGATATGGTCACTTTTGGTCCGAAAATTTCACGGAAAGCTTTTCGCGCACAAAGCTCCCATTATGACCTATAAACCATATATACATGTTTGGGACGCATTTGACGGAAAACAACAGTGTTTTTGTGGATAAAGAAAGGTAACGCCGATATGGTCACTTTTGGTCCGAAAATTTCACGGAAAGCTTTTCGTGTACAAAGCTCACATTATGACCTATAAACCATATAAACATGTTTGGGACGCATTTGAGCGAAAACAACACAGTTTTTGTGGATAAAGAAGGGTGACGTCGATATGGTCACTTTTGGTCCGAAAATTTCACGGAAAGCTTTTCGCGCACAAAGCTCCCATTATGACCTATAAACCAAATAAACATGTTTGGGACACATTTGAGCGAAAACAACACAGTTTTTGCGGATAAATAAAGGTGACGCCGATATGGTCACTTTTATTCCGAAAATTTCACGGAAAGCTTTTCGCGCACAAAGCTCCCATTATGACCTATAAACCATATGAACATGTTTGGACGCATTTGAGCGAAAACAACACAGTTTTTGTGGATAAAGAAAGGTGACGCCGATATGGTCACTTTTGGTCCGAAAATTTCACGGAAAGCTTTTCGCGCACAAAGCTCCCATTATGATCTATAAACCAAATAATCATGTTTGGGACACATTTGAGCGAAAACAACACAGTTTTTGCGGATAAATAAAGGTGACGCCGATATGGTCACTTTTGTTCCAAAAATTTCACGGAAAGCTTTTCGCGCACAAAGCTCCCAATATGACCTATAAACCATATGAACGTGTTTGGGACGCATTTGAGCGAAAACAACACAGTTTTTGTGGATAAAGAAAGGTGACGCCGATATGGTCACTTTTGGTCCGAAAATTTCACGGAAAGCTTTTCGCGCACAAAGCTCCCATTATGACCTATAAACCATATATACATGTTTGGGACGCATTTGACGGAAAACAACAGTGTTTTTGTGGATAAAGAAAGGTAACGCCGATATGGTCACTTTTGGTCCGAAAATTTCACGGAAAGCTTTTCGTGTACAAAGCTCACATTATGACCTATAAACCATATAAACATGTTTGGGACGCATTTGAGCGAAAACAACACAGTTTTTGTGGATAAAGAAGGGTGACGTCGATATGGTCACTTTTGGTCCGAAAATTTCACGGAAAGCTTTTCGCGCACAAAGCTCCCATTATGACCTATAAACCAAATAAACATGTTTGGGACACATTTGAGCGAAAACAACACAGTTTTTGCGGATAAATAAAGGTGACGCCGATATGGTCACTTTTGTTCCAAAAATTTCACGGAAAGCTTTTCGCGCACAAAGCTCCCATTATGACCTATAAACCATATGAACGTGTTTGGGACGCATTTGAGTGAAAACAACACAGTTTTTGTGGATAAAGAAAGGTGACGCCGATATGGTCACTTTTGGTCCGAAAATTTCACGGAAAGATTTTCACGCACAAAGCTCCCATTATGACCTATAAACCATATAAACATGTTTGGGACGCATTTGAGCGAAAACAACACAGTTTTTGTGGATAAAGAAGGGTGACGTCGATATGGTCACTTTTGGTCCGAAAATTTCACGGAAAGCTTTTCGCGCACAAAGCTCCCATTATGACCTATAAACCAAATAAACATGTTTGGGACACATTTGAGCAAAAACAACACAATTTTTGTGGATAAAGAAAAGTGACGTCGATATGGTCACTTTTGGTCCAAAAATTTCACGGAAAGCTTTTCACGCACAAAGCTTCCATTATGACCTATAAACCATATAAACATGTTTGGGACGCATTTGAGCGAAAACAACACAGTTTTTGTGGATAAAGAAGGGTGACGTCGATATGGTCACTTTTGTTCCAAAAATTTCACGGAAAGCTTTTCGCGCACAAAGCTCCCAATATGACCTATAAACCATATGAACGTGTTTGGGACGCATTTGAGCGAAAACAACACAGTTTTTGTGGATAAAGAAAGGTGACGCCGATATGGTCACTTTTGGTCCGAAAATTTCACGGAAAGCTTTTCGCGCACAAAGCTCCCATTATGACCTATAAACCATATATACATGTTTGGGACGCATTTGACGGAAAACAACAGTGTTTTTGTGGATAAAGAAAGGTAACGCCGATATGGTCACTTTTGGTCCGAAAATTTCACGGAAAGCTTTTCGTGTACAAAGCTCACATTATGACCTATAAACCATATAAACATGTTTGGGACGCATTTGAGCGAAAACAACACAGTTTTTGTGGATAAAGAAGGGTGACGTCGATATGGTCACTTTTGGTCCGAAAATTTCACGGAAAGCTTTTCGCGCACAAAGCTCCCATTATGACCTATAAACCAAATAAACATGTTTGGGACACATTTGAGCGAAAACAACACAGTTTTTGCGGATAAATAAAGGTGACGCCGATATGGTCACTTTTGTTCCAAAAATTTCACGGAAAGCTTTTCGCGCACAAAGCTCCCATTATGACCTATAAACCATATGAACGTGTTTGGGACGCATTTGAGCGAAAACAACACAGTTTTTGTGGATAAAGAAAGGTGACGCCGATATGGTCACTTTTGGTCCGAAAATTTCACGGAAAGATTTTCACGCACAAAGCTCCCATTATGACCTATAAACCATATAAACATGTTTGGGACGCATTTGAGCGAAAACAACACAGTTTTTGTGGATAAAGAAGGGTGACGTCGATATGGTCACTTTTGGTCCGAAAATTTCACGGAAAGCTTTTCGCGCACAAAGCTCCCATTATGACCTATAAACCAAATAAACATGTTTGGGACACATTTGAGCAAAAACAACACAATTTTTGTGGATAAAGAAAGGTGACATCGATATGGTCACTTTTGGTCCGAAAATTTCACGGAAAGCTTTTCGCGCACAAAGCTCCCATTATGACCTATAAACCAAATAAACATGTTTGGGACACATTTGAGCGAAAACAACACAGTTTTTGCGGATAAATAAAGGTGACGCCGATATGGTCACTTTTGTTCCAAAAATTTCACGGAAAGCTTTTCGCGCACAAAGTTCCCATTATGACCTATAAACCATATTAACGTGTTTGGGACGCATTTGAGCGAAAACAACACAGTTTTTGTGGATAAAGAAAGGTGACGCCGATATGGTCACTTTTGGTCCGAAAATTTCACGGAAAGCTTTTCGCGCACAAAGCTCACATTATGACCTATAAACCATATATACATGTTTGGGACGCATTTGACGGAAAACAACAGTGTTTTTGTGGATAAAGAAAGGTAACGCCGATATGGTCACTTTTGGTCCGAAAATTTCACGGAAAGCTTTTCGCGTACAAAGCTCACATTATGACCTATAAACCATATAAACAGGTTTGGGACGCATTTGAGCGAAAACAACACAGTTTTGGTGGATAAAGAAAGGTGACGCCGATATGGTCACTTTTTGTCCGAAATTTTCACGGAAAGCTTTTCGCGCACAAAGCTCCCATTATGACCTATAAACCATATAAACATGTTTGGGACACATTTGAACGAAAACAACACAGTTTTTGTGGATAAAAAAGGTGACGCCGATATGGTCACTTTTTGTCCGAAATTTTCACGGAAAGCTTTTCGCGCACAAAGCTCCCATTATGACCTATAAACTATATAAACAGGTTTGAGACGCATTTGAGCGAAAACAACACAGTTTTGTTGGATAAAGAAAGGTGACGCCGATATGGTCACTTTTTGTCCGAAATTTTCACGGAAAGCTTTTCGCGCACAAAGCTCTCATTATGACTTATAAACCAGATAAACATTTTTGGGACGCATTTGAGCGAAAACAACACAGTTTTTGTGGATAAAGAAAGGTGACGCCGATATGGTCACTTTTGGTCCGAAAATTTCACGGAAAGCTTATCGCGCATAAAGCTTCCATTATGACCTATAAACCATATGAACATGTTTGGGACGCATTTGAGCGAAAACAACACAGTTTTTGTGGATAAAGAAAGGTGACGCCGATATGGTCACTTTTGGTCCGAAAATTTCACGGAAAGCTTTTCGCGCACAAAGCCCACATTATGACCTATAAACCATATAACAAGTTTGGGACGCATTTGAGCGAAAACAACACAGTTTTTGTGGATAAAGAAACGTGATGCCGATATGGTCACTTTTGTTCCGAAAATTTCACGGAAAGCTTTTTGCGCACAAAGCTCACATTATGATCTATACACCTTATAAACATGTTTAGGACACATTTGAGGGAAAACATTATTGTTTTTGTGGATAAAGAAAGGTGACGCCGATATGGTCACTTTTGGTCCGAAAATTTCACGGAAAGCTTTTCGCGCACAAAGCTCCCATTATGACCTATAAACCAAATAAACATGTTTGGGACACATTTGAGCGAAAACAACACAGTTTTTGCGGATAAATAAAGGTGACGCCGATATGGTCACTTTTAGTCCGAAAATTTCACGGAAAGCTTTTCGCGCACAAAGCCCACATTATGACCTATAAACCATATAACAAGTTTGGGACGCATTTGAGCGAAAACAACACAGTTTTTGTGGATAAAGAAACGTGACGCCGATATGGTCACTTTTGTTCCGAAAATTTCACGGAAAGCTTTTTGCGCACAAAGCTCACATTATGATCTATACACCTTATAAACATGTTTAGGACACATTTGAGGGAAAACATTATTGTTTTTGTGGATAAAGAAAGGTGACGCCGATATGGTCACTTTTGGTCCGAAAATTTCACGGAAAGCTTTTCGCGCACAAAGCTCCCATTATGACCTATAAACCAAATAAACATGTTTGGGACACATTTGAGCGAAAACAATACAGTTTTTGCGGATAAATAAAGGTGACGCCGATATGGTCACTTTTATTCCGAAAATTTCACGGAAAGCTTTTCGCGCACAAAGCTCCCATTATGACCTATAAACCATATGAACATGTTTGGGACGCATTTGAGCGAAAACAACACAGTTTTTGTGGATAAAGAAAGGTGACGCCGATATGGTCACTTTTGGTCCGAAAATTTCACGGAAAGCTTTTCGCGCACAAAGCTCCCATTATGACCTATAAACCATATATACATGTTTGGGACGCATTTGACCGAAAACAACAGTGTTTTTGTGGATAAAGAAAGGTGACGCTGATATGGTCACTTTTGGTCCGAAAATTTCACGGAAAGCTTTTCGCGTACAAAGCTCACATTATGACCTATAAACCATATAAACAGGTTTGGGACACATTTGAGCGAAAACAACACAGTTTTGGTGGATAAAGAAAGGTGACGCCGATATGGTCACTTTTTGTCCGAAATTTTCACGGAAAGCTTTTCGCGCACAAAGCTCCCATTATGACCTATAAACCATATAAACATGTTTGGGACACATTTGAGCGAAAATAACACAGTTTTTGTGGATAAAGACAAGTGACGCCGATATGGTCACTTTTTGTCCGAAATTTTCACGGAAAGCTTTTCGCGCACAAAACTCCCATTATGACCTATAAACTATATAAACAGGTTTGAGACGCATTTGAGCGAAAACAACACAGTTTTGTTGGATAAAGAAAGGTGACGCCGATATGGTTACTTTTTGTCCGAAATTTTCACGGAAAGCTTTTCGCGCACAAAGCTCTCATTATGACCTATAAACCATATAAACATTTTTGGGACGCATTTGAGCGAAAACAACACAGTTTTTGTGGATAAAGAAAGGTGACGCCGATATGGTCACTTTTGGTCCGAAAATTTCACGGAAAGCTTATCGCGCACAAAGCTCCCATTATGACCTATAAACCATATGAACATGTTTGGGACGCATTTGAGCGAAAACAACACAGTTTTTGTGGATAAAGAAAGGTGACGCCGATATCGTCACTTTTGGTCCGAAAATTTCACGGAAAGCTTTTCGCGCACAAAGCTCACATTATGACCTATAAACCATATAACAAGTTTGGGACGCATTTGAGCGAAAACAACACAGTTTTTGTGGATAAAGAAACGTGACGCCGATATGGTCACTTTTGTTCCGAAAATTTCACGGAAAGCTTTTCGCGCACAAAGCTCACATTATGATCTATACACCTTATAAACATGTTTAGGACACATTTGAGGGAAAACATTATTGTTTTTGTGGGTAAAGAAAGGTGACGCCGATATGGTCACTTTTGGTCCGAAAATTTCACGGAAAGCTTTTCGCGCACAAAGCTCCCATTATGACCTATAAACTATATAAACAGGTTTGAGACGCATTTGAGCGAAAACAACACAGTTTTGTTAGATAAATAAAGGTGACGCCGATATGGTTACTTTTTGTCCGAAATTTTCACGGAAAGCTTTTCGCGCACAAAGCTCTCATTATGACCTATAAACCATATAAACATTTTTGGGACGCATTTGAGCGAAAACAACACAGTTTTTTTGGATAAAGAAAGGTGACGCCGATATGGTCACTTTTGGTCCGAAAATTTCACGGAAAGCTTATCGCGCACAAAGCTCCCATTATGACCTATAAACCATATGAACATGTTTGGGACGCATTTGAGCGAAAACAACACAGTTTTTGTGGATAAAGAAAGGTGACGCCGATATCGTCACTTTTGGTCCGAAAATTTCACGGAAAGCTTTTGCGCACAAAGCTCACATTATGACCTATAAACCATATAACAAGTTTGGGACGCATTTGAGCGAAAACAACACAGTTTTTGTGGATAAAGAAACGTGACGCCGATATGGTCACTTTTGTTCCGAAAATTTCACGGAAAGCTTTTCGCGCACAAAGCTCACATTATGATCTATACACCTTATAAACATGTTTAGGACACATTTGAGGGAAAACATTATTGTTTTTGTGGGTAAAGAAAGGTGACGCCGATATGGTCACTTTTGGTCCGAAAATTTCACGGAAAGATTTTCGCGCACAAAGCTCCTATTATGACCTATAAACCAAATAAACATGTTTGGGACACATTTGAGCGAAAACAACACAGTTTTTGCGGATAAATAAAGGTGACGCCGATATGGTCACTTTTGTTCCGAAAATTTCACGGAAAGCTTTTCGCGCACAAAGCTCACATTATGAACTATACACCTTATATATATGTTTGGGAGACATTTGAGCGAAAACAACAGTGTTTTTGTGGATAAAGAAAGGTGACGCCGATATGGTCACTTTTGGTCCGAAAATTTCATGGAAAGCTTTTCGCGCACAAAGCTCCCATTATGACCTATAAACCATATAAACAGGTTTGGGACGTATTTGAGGGAAAACAACACAGTTTTGGTAGATAAAGAAAGGTGACGCCGATATGGTCACTTTTGGTCCGAAAATTTCACGGAAAGCTTATCGCGCACAAAGCTCCCATTATGACCTATAAACCATATGAACATGTTTGGGACGCATTTGAGCGAAAACAACACAGTTTTTGTGGATAAAGAAAGGTGACGCCGATATCGTCACTTTTGGTCCGAAAATTTCACGGAAAGCTTTTCGCGCACAAAGCTCACATTATGACCTATAAACCATATAACAAGTTTGGGACGCATTTGAACGAAAACAACACAGTTTTTATGGATAAAGAAACGTGACGCCGATATGGTCACTTTTGTTCCGAAAATTTCACGGAAAGCTTTTCGCGCACAAAGCTCACATTATGATCTATACACCTTATAAACATGTTTAGGACAAATTTGAGGGAAAACATTATTGTTTTTGTTGATAAAGAAAGGTGACGCCGATATGGTCACTTTTGGTTCGAAAATTTCACGGAAAGCTTTTCGCGCACAAAGCTCCTATTATGACCTATAAACCAAATAAACATGTTTGGGACACATTTGAGCGAAAACAACACAGTTTTTGCGGATAAATAAAGGTGACGCCGATATGGTCACTTTTGTTCCGAAAATTTCACGGAAAGCTTTTCGCGCACAAAGCTCACATTATGAACTATACACCTTATAAATATGTTTGGGAGACATTTGAGCGAAAACAACAGTGTTTTTGTGGATAAAGAAAGGTGACGCCGATATGGTCACTTTTGGTCCGAAAATTTCATGGAAAGCTTTTCGCGCACAAAGCTCCCATTATGACCTATAAACCATATAAACAGGTTTGGGACGTATTTGAGGGAAAACAACACAGTTTTGGTGGATAAAGAAAGGTGACGCCGATATGGTCACTTTTTGTCCGAAATTTTCACGGAAAGCTTTTCGCGCACAAAGCTCTCAATATGACCTATAAACCATATAAACATTTTTCGGACACATTTGAGCGAAAACAACACAGTTTTTGTGGATAAAGAAAGGTGACGCCGATGTGGTCACTTTTGGTCCAAAAATTTCACGGAAAGCTTATCGCACACAAAGCTCCCATTATGACCTATAAACCATATATACATGTTTGGGACGCATTTGACCGAAAACAACAGTGTTTTTGTGGATAAAGAAAGGTGACGCCGATATGGTCACTTTTTGTCCGAAATTTTCACGGAAAGCTTTTCGCGCACAAAGCTCCCATTATGACCTATAAACTATATAAACAGGTTTGAGACGCATTTGAGCGAAAACAACACAGTTTTGTTGGATAAAGAAAGGTGACGCCGATATGGTCACTTTTTGTCCGAAATTTTCACGGAAAGCTTTTCGCGCACAAAGCTCTCAATATGAGCTATAAACCACATAAACATTTTTGGGACACAATTTGAGCGAAAACAACACAGTTTTTGTGGATAAAGAAAGGTGACGCCGATGTGGTCACTTTTGGTCCGAAAATTTCACGGAAAGCTTATCGCGCACAAAGCTCCCATTATGACCTATAAACCATATGAACATGTTTGGACGCATTTCAGCGAAAACAACACAGTTTTTGTGGATAAAGAAAGGTGACGCCGATATGGTAACTTTTGGTCCGAAAATTTCACGGAAAGCTTTTCGCGCACAAAGCTCACATTATGACCTATAAACCATATAACAGGTTTGGGACGCATTTGAGCGAAAACAACACAGTTTTTGTGGATAAAGAAACGTGACGCCGATATGGTCACTTTTGTTCCGAAAATTTCACGGAAAGCTTTTCGCGCACAAAGCTCACATTATGATCTATACACCTTATAAACATGTTTAGGACACATTTGAGGGAAAACATTATTGTTTTTGTGGATAAAGAAAGGTGACGCCGATATGGTCACTTTTGGTCCGAAAATTTCACGGAAAGCTTTTCGCGCACAAAGCTCCCATTATGACCTATAAACCAAATAAACATGTTTGGGACACATTTGAGCGAAAACAACACAGTTTTTGCGGATAAATAAAGGTGACGCCGATATGGTCACTTTTGTTCCGAAAATTTCACGGAAAGCTTTTCGCGCACAAAGCTCCCATTATGACCTATAAACCATATGAACATGTTTGGGACGCATTTGAGCGAAAACAACACAGTTTTTGTGGATAAAGAAAGGTGACGCCGATATGGTCACTTTTGGTCCGAAAATTTCACGGAAAGCTTTTTGCGCACAAAGCTCTCATTATGACCTATAAACCATATATACATGTTTGGGACGCATTTGACCGAAAACAACAGTGTTTTTGTGGATAAAGAAAGGTGACGCCGATATGGTCACTTTTGGTCCGAAATTTTCACGGAAAGCTTTTCGCGCACAAAGCTACCATTATGACCTATAAACCATATGAACATGTTTGGGACGCATTTGAGCGAAAACAACACAGTTTTTGTGGATAAAGAAAGGTGACGCCGATATGGTCACTTTTGGTCCGAAAATTTCACGGAAAGCTTTTCGCGCACAAAGCTCCCATTATGACCTATAAACCATATATACATGTTTGGGACGCATTTGACCGAAAACAACAGTGTTTTTGTGGATAAAGAAAGGTGACGCCGATATGGTCACTTTTGGTCCGAAAATTTCACGGAAAGCTTATCGCGCACAAAGCTCCCATTATGACCTATAAACCATATGAACATGTTTGGGCCGCATTTGAGCGAAAACAACACAGTTTTGGTGGATAAAGAAAGGTGACGCAGATATCGTCACTTTTGGTCCGAAAATTTCACGGAAAGCTTTTCGCGCACAAAGCTCACATTATGACCTATAAACCATATAACAAGTTTGGGACGCATTTGAGCGAAAACAACACAGTTTTTGTGGATAAAGAAACGTGACGCCGATATGGTCACTTTTGTTCCGAAAATTTCACGGAAAGCTTTTCGCGCACAAAGCTCACATTATGATCTATACACCTTATAAACATGTTTAGGACACATTTGAGGGAAAACATTATTGTTTTTGTGGATAAAGAAAGGTGACGCCGATATGGTCACTTTTGGTCCGAAAATTTCACGGAAAGCTTTTCGCGCACAAAGCTCCTATTATGACCTATAAACCAAATAAACATGTTTGGGACACATTTGAGCGAAAACAACAAAGTTTTTGCGGATAAATAAAGGTGACGCCGATATGGTCACTTTTGTTCCGAAAATTTCACGGAAAGCTTTTCGCGCACAAAGCTCACATTATGAACTATACACCTTATAAATATGTTTGGGAGACATTTGAGCGAAAACAACAGTGTTTTTGTGGATAAAGAAAGGTGACGCCGATATGGACACTTTTGTTCCGAAAATTTCACGGAAAGCTTTTCGCGCACAAAGCTCACATTATGATCTATAAACCATATAAACAGGTTTGGGACGTATTTGAGGGAAAACAACACAGTTTTGGTGGATAAAGAAAGGTGACGCCGATATGGTCACTTTTTGTCCGAAATTTTCACGGAAAGTTTTTCGCGCACAAAGCTCTCATTATGACCTATAAACCATATAAACATGTTTGAGACACATTTGATCGAAAACAACAAAATTTTCGTGGATAAAGAAAGGTGACGCCGATATGGTCACTTTTTGTCCGAAATTTTCACGGAAAGCTTTTCGCGCACAAAGCTCCCATTATGACCTATAAACTATATAAACAGGTTTGAGACGCATTTGAGCGAAAACAACACAGTTTTGTTGGATATAGAAAGGTGACGCCGATATGGTCACTTTTTGTCCGAAATTTTCAAGGAAAGCTTTTCGCGCACAAAGCTCTCAATATGACCTATAAACCATATAAACATTTTTGGGACACAATTTGAGCGAAAACAACACAGTTTTTGTGGATAAAGAAAGGTGACGCCGATATGGTCACTTTTGGTCCGAAAATTTCACGGAAAGCTTATCGCGCACAAAGCTCCCGTTATGACCTATAAACCATATGAACATGTTTGGGACGCATTTGAGCGAAAACAACACAGTTTTTGTGGATAAAGAAAGGTGACGCCGATATGGTAACTTTTGGTCCGAAAATTTCACGGAAAGCTTTTCGCGCACAAAGCTCACATTATGACCTATAAACTATATAAACAGGTTTGAGACGCATTTGAGCGAAAACAACACAGGTTTGATGGATAAAGAAAGGTGACGCCGATATGGTCACTTTTTATCCGAAATTTTCACGGAAAGCTTTTCGCGCACAAAGCTCTCATTATGACCTATAAACCATATAAACATTTTTGGGACACAATTTGAGCGAAAACAACACAGTTTTTGTGGATAAAGAAAGGTGACGCCGATATGGACACTTTTGTTCCGAAAATTTCACGGAAAGCTTTTCGCGCACAAAGCTCACATTATGATCTATAAACCATATAAACAGGTTTGGGACGTATTTGAGGGAAAACAACACAGTTTTGGTGGATAAAGAAAGGTGACGCCGATATGGTCACTTTTTGTCCGAAATTTTCACGGAAAGTTTTTCGCGCACAAAGCTCTCATTATGACCTATAAACCATATAAACATGTTTGAGACACATTTGATCGAAAACAACAAAATTTTCGTGGATAAAGAAAGGTGACGCCGATAGGGTCACTTTTGGTCAGAAAATTTCACGGAAAGCTTTTCGCGCACAAAGCTCCCATTATGACCTATAAACCATATATCCATGTTTGGGACGCATTTGACCGAAAACAACAGTGTTTTTGTGGATAAAGAAAGGTGACGCCGATATGGTCACTTTTTGTCCGAAATTTTCACGGAAAGCTTTTCGCGCACAAAGCTCCCATTATGACCTATAAACTATATAAACAGGTTTGAGACGCATTTGAGCGAAAACAACACAGTTTTGTTGGATATAGAAAGGTGACGCCGATATGGTCACTTTTTGTCCGAAATTTTCAAGGAAAGCTTTTCGCGCACAAAGCTCTCAATATGACCTATAAACCATATAAACATTTTTGGGACACAATTTGAGCGAAAACAACACAGTTTTTGTGGATAAAGAAAGGTGACGCCGATATGGTCACTTTTGGTCCGAAAATTTCACGGAAAGCTTATCGCGCACAAAGCTCCCATTTTGACCTATAAACCATATGAACATGTTTGGGACGCATTTGAGCGAAAACAACACAGTTTTTGTGGATAAAGAAAGGTGACGCCGATATGGTAACTTTTGGTCCGAAAATTTCACGGAAAGCTTTTCGCGCACAAAGCTCACATTATGACCTATAAACTATATAAACAGGTTTGAGACGCATTTGAGCGAAAACAACACAGGTTTGATGGATAAAGAAAGGTGACGCCGATATGGTCACTTTTTGTCCGAAATTTTCACGGAAAGCTTTTCGCGCACAAAGCTCTCATTATGACCTATAAACCATATAAACATTTTTGGGACACAATTTGAGCGAAAACAACACAGTTTTTGTGGATAAAGAAAGGTGACGCCGATGTAGTCACTTTTGGTCCGAAAATTTCACGGAAAGCGTATCGCGCACAAAGCTCCCATTATGACCTATAAACCATATGAACATGTTTGGGACGCATTTGAGCGAAAACAACACAGTTTTTGTGGATAAAGAAAGGTGACGCCGATATGGTCACTTTTTGTCCGAAATTTTCACGGAAAGTTTTTCGCGCACAAAGCTCTCATTATGACCTATAAACCATATAAACATGTTTGGGACACATTTGAGCGAAAACAAAAAAATTTTCGTGGATAAAGAAAGGTGACGCCGATATGGTCACTTTTGGTCAGAAAATTTCACGGAAAGCTTTTCGCGCACAAAGCTCACATTATGACCTATAAACCATATATACATGTTTGGGACGCATTTGACCGAAAACAACAGTGTTTTTGTGGATAAAGAAAGGTAACGCCGATATGGTCACTTTTTGTCCGAAATTTTCACGGAAAGCTTTTCGCGCACAAAGCTCCCATTATGACCTATAAACTATATAAACAGGTTTGAGACGCATTTGAGCGAAAACAACACAGTTTTGTTGGATAAAGAAAGGTGACGCCGATATGGTCACTTTTTGTCCGAAATTTTCACGGAAAGCTTTTCGCGCACAAAGCTCTCATTATGACCTATAAACCATATAAACATTTTTGGGGCACATTTGAGCGAAAACAACACAGTTTTTGTGGATAAAGAAAGGTGACGCCGATATGGTCACTTTTGGTCCGAAAATTTCACGGAAAGCTTATCGCGCACAAAGCTCCCATTATGACCTATAAACCATATGAACATGTTTGGGACGCATTTGAGCGAAAACAACACAGTTTTTGTGGATAAAGAAAGGTGACGCCGATATGGTCACTTTTGGTCCGAAAATTTCACGGAAAGCTTTTCGCGCACAAAGCTCACATTATGACCTATAAACCATATAACAGGTTTGGGACGCATTTGAGCGAAAACAACACAGTTTTCGTGGATAAAGAAACATGACGCCGATATGGTCACTTTTGTTCCGAAAATTTCACGGAAAGCTTTTCGCGCACAAAGCTCACATTATGATCTATAAACCATATAAACAGGTTTGGGACGTATTTGAGGGAAAACAACACAGTTTTGGTGGATAAAGAAAGGTGACGCCGATATGGTCATTTTTGTCCGAAATTTTCACGGAAAGCTTTTCGCGCACAAAGCTCTCATTATGACCTATAAACCATATAAACATTTTTGGGGCACATTTGAGCGAAAACAACACAGTTTTTGTGGATAAAGAAAGGTGACGCCGATATGGTCACTTTTGGTCCGAAAATTTCACGGAAAGCTTATCGCGCACAAAGCTCCCATTATGACCTATAAACCATATGAACATGTTTGGGACGCATTTGAGCGAAAACAACACAGTTTTTGTGGATAAAGAAAGGTGACGCCGATATGGTCACTTTTGGTCCGAAAATTTCACGGAAAGCTTTTCGCGCACAAAGCTCACATTATGACCTATAAACCATATACCAGGTGTGGGACGCATTTGAGCAAAAACAACACAGTTTTTGTGGATAAAGAAACGTGACGCCGATATGGTCACTTTTGTTCCGAAAATTTCACGGAAAGCTTTTCACGCACAAAGCTCACATTATGATCTATAAACCATATAAACAGGTTTGGGACGTATTTGAGGGAAAACAACACAGTTTTGGTGGATAAAGAAAGGTGACGCCGATATGGTCACTTTTTGTCCGAAATTTTCACGGAAAGTTTTTCGCGCACAAAGCTCTCATTATGACCTATAAACCATATAAACATGTTTGGGACACATTTGAGCGAAAACAAAAAAATTTTCGTGGATAAAGAAAGGTGACGCCGATATGGTCACTTTTGGTCAGAAAATTTCACGGAAAGCTTTTCGCGCACAAAGCTCCCATTATGACCTATAAACCATATATACATGTTTGGGACGCATTTGACCGAAAACAACAGTGTTTTGTGGATAAAGAAAGGTAACGCCGATATGGTCACTTTTTGTCCGAAATTTTCACGGAAAGCTTTTCGCGCACAAAGCTCCCATTATGACCTATAAACTATATAAACAGGTTTGAGACGCATTTGAGCGAAAACAACACAGTTTTGTTGGATAAAGAAAGGTGACGCCGATATGGTCACTTTTTGTCCGAAATTTTCACGGAAAGCTTTTCGCGCACAAAGCTCTCATTATGACCTATAAACCATATAAACATTTTTGGGGCACATTTGAGCGAAAACAACACAGTTTTTGTGGATAAAGAAAGGTGACGCCGATATGGTCACTTTTGGTCTGAAAATTTCACGGAAAGCTTATCGCGCACAAAGCTCCCATTATGACCTATAAACCATATGAACATGTTTGGGACGCATTTGAGCGAAAACAACACAGTTTTTGTGGATAAAGAAAGGTGACGCCGATATGGTCACTTTTGGTCCGAAAATTTCACGGAAAGCTTTTCGCGCACAAAGCTCACATTATGACCTATAAACCATATAACAGGTTTGGGACGCATTTGAGCGAAAACAACACAGTTTTCGTGGATAAAGAAACATGACGCCGATATGGTCACTTTTGTTCCGAAAATTTCACGGAAAGCTTTTCGCGCACAAAGCTCACATTATGATCTATAAACCATATAAACAGGTTTGGGACGTATTTGAGGGAAAACAACACAGTTTTGGTGGATAAAGAAAGGTGACGCCGATATGGTCATTTTTGTCCGAAATTTTCACGGAAAGTTTTTCGCGCACAAAGCACTCATTATGACCTATAAACCATATAAACATGTTTGGGACACATTTGAGCGAAAACAACAAAATTTTAGTGGATAAAGAAAGGTGACGCCGATATGGTCACTTTTGGTCAGAAAATTTCACGGAAAGCTTTTCGCGCACAAAGCTCCCATTATGACCTATAAACCATATATACATGTTTGGGACGCATTTGACCGAAAACAACAGTGTTTTTGTGGATAAAGAAAGGTGACGCCGATATGGTCACTTTTTGTCCGAAATTTTCACGGAAAGCTTTTCGCGCACAAAGCTCCCATTATGACCTATAAACTATATAAACAGGTTTGAGACGCATTTGAGCGAAAACAACACAGTTTTGTTGGATAAAGAAAGGTGACGCCGATACGGTCACTTTTTGTCCGAAATTTTCACGGAAAGCTTTTCGCGCACAAAGCTCCCATTCTGACCTATAAATCATATGAACATGTTTGGGACGCATTTTAGCGAAAACAACACAGTTTTTGTGGATAAAGAAAGGTGACGCCGATATGGTCACTTTTGGTCCGAAAATTTCATGGAAAGCTTTTCGCGCACAAAGCTCACATTATGACCTATAAACCATATAACAGGTTTGGGACGCTTTTGAGCGAAAACAACACAGTTTTTGTGGATAAAGAAACGTGACGCCGATATGGTCACTTTTGTTCCGAAAATTTCACGGAAAGCTTTTCGCGCACAAAGGTCACATTATGATCTATAAACCACATAAACAGGTTTGGGACGTATTTGAGGGAAAACAACACAGTTTTGGTGGATAAAGAAAGGTGATGCCGATATGGTCACTTTTTGTCCGAAATTTTCACGGAAAGTTTTTCGCGCACAAAGCTCTCATTATGACCTATAAACCATATAAACATGTTTGGGACACATTTGAGCGAAAACAACAAAATTTTCGTGGATAAAGAAAGGTGACGCCGATATGGTCACTTTTGGTCAGAAAATTTCACGGAAAGCTTTTCGCGCACAAAGCTCCCATTATGACCTATAAACCATATATACATGTTTGGGACGCATTTGACCGAAAACAACAGTGTTTTTGTGGATAAAGAAAGGTGACGCCGATATGGTCACTTTTTGTCCGAATTTTTCACGGAAAGCTTTTCGCGCACAAAGCTCCCATTATGACCTATAAACTATATAAACAGGTTTGAGACGCATTTGAGCGAAAACAACACAGTTTTGTTGGATAAAGAAAGGTGACGACGATATGGTCACTTTTTGTCCGAAATTTTCACGGAAAGCTTTTCGCGCACAAAGCTCTCATTATGACCTATAAACCATATAAACATTTTGGGGGCACATTTGAGCGAAAACAACACAGTTTTTGTGGATAAAGAAAGGTGACGCCGATGTGGTCACTTTTGGTCTGAAAATTTCACGGAAAGCTTATCGCGCACAAAGCTCCCATTATGACCTATAAACCATATGAACATGTTTGGGACGCATTTGAGCGAAAACAACACAGTTTTTGTGGATAAAGAAAGGTGACGCCGATATGGTCACTTTTGGTCCGAAAATTTCACGGAAAGCTTTTCGCGTACAAAGCTCACATTATGACCTATAAACCATATAACAGGTTTGGGACGCATTTGAGCGAAAACAACACAGTTTTCGTGGATAAAGAAACGTGACGCCGATATGGTCACTTTTGTTCCGAAAATTTCACGGAAAGCTTTTCGCGCACAAAGGTCACATTATGATCTATAAACCACATAAACAGGTTTGGGACGTATTTGAGGGAAAACAACACAGTTTTGGTGGATAAAGAAAGGTGACGCCGATATGGTCACTTTTTGTCCGAAATTTTCACGGAAAGTTTTTCGCGCACAAAGCTCTCATTATGACCTATAAACCATATAAACATGTTTGGGACACATTTGAGCGAAAACAACAAAATTTTAGTGGATAAAGAAAGGTGACGCCGATATCGTCACTTTTGGTCAGAAAATTTCACGGAAAGCTTTTCGCGCACAAAGCTCCCATTATGACCTATAAACCATATATACATGTTTGGGACGCATTTGACCGAAAACAACAGTGTTTTTGTGGATAGAGAAAGGTGACGCCGATATGGTCACTTTTTGTCCGAAATTTTCACGGAAAGCTTTTCGCGCACAAAGCTCTCATTATGACCTATAAACTATATAAACAGGTTTGAGACGCATTTGAGCGAAAACAACACAGTTTTGTTGGATAAAGAAAGGTGACGCCGATATGGTCACTTTTTGTCCGAAATTTTCACGGAAAGCTTTTCGCGCACAAAGCTCTCATTATGACCAATAAACCATATAAACATTTTTGGGGCACATTTGAGCGAAAATAACACAGTTTTTGTGGATAAAGAAAGGTGACGCCGATATGGTCACTTTTGGTCCGAAAATTTCACGGAAAGCTTATCGGGCACAAAGCTCCCATTATGACCTATAAACCATATGAACATGTTTAGGACGCATTTGAGCGAAAACAACACAGTTTTTGTGGATAAAGAAAGGTGACGCCGATATGGTCACTTTTGGTCCGAAAATTTCACGGAAAGCTTTTCGCGCACAAAGCTCACATTATGACCTATAAACCATATAACAGGTTTGGGACGCATTTGAGCGAAAACAACACAGTTTTTGTGGATAAAGAAACGTGACGCCGATATGGTCACTTTTGTTCCGAAAATTTCACGGAAAGCTTTTCGCGCACAAAGCTCACATTATGATCTATAAACCATATAAACAGGTTTGGGACGTATTTGAGGGAAAACAACACAGTTTTGGTGGATAAAGAAAGGTGACGCCGATATGGTCACTTTTTGTCCGAAATTTTCACAGAAAGTTTTTCGCGCACAAAGCTCTCATTATGACCTATAAACCATATAAACATGTTTGGGACACATTTGAGCGAAAACAACAAAATTTTCGTGGATAAAGAAAGGTGACGCCGATATCGTCACTTTTGGTCAGAAAATTTCACGGAAAGCTTTTCGCGCACAAAGCTCCCATTATGACCTATAAACCATATATACATGTTTGGGACGCATTTGACCGAAAACAACAGTGTTTTTGTGGATAAATAAAGGTGACGCCGATATGGTCACTTTTTGTCCGAAATTTTCACGGAAAGCTTTTCGCGCACAAAGCTCCCATAATGACCTATAAACTATATAAACAGGTTTGAGACGCATTTGAGCGAAAACAACACAGTTTTGTTGGATAAAGAAAGGTGACGCCGATATGGTCACTTTTTGTCCGAAATTTTCACGGAAAGCTTTTCGCGCACAAAGCTCTCATTATGACCTATAAACCATATAAACATTTTTGGGGCACATTTGAGCGAAAACAACACAGTTTTTGTGGATAAAGAAAGGTGACGCCGATATGGTCACTTTTGGTCCGAAAATTTCACAGAAAGCTTATCGCGCACAAAGCTCCCATTATGACCTATAAACCATATGAACATGTTTGGGACGCATTTGAGCGAAAACAACACAGTTTTTGTGGATAAAGAAAGGTGACGCCGATATGGTCACTTTTGGTCCGAAAATTTCACGGAAAGCTTTTCGCGCACAAAGCTCACATTATGACCTATAAACCATATAACAGGTTTGGGACGCATTTGAGCGAAAACAACACAGTTTTTGTGGATAAAGAAAGGTGACGTCGATATGGTCACTTTTGGTCCGAAAATTTCACGGAAAGCTTTTCGCGCACAAAGCTCACATTATGATCTATAAACCATATAAACAGATTTGGGACGTATTTGAGGGAAAACAACACAGTTTTGGTGGATAAAGAAAGGTGACGCCGATATGGTCACTTTTTGTCCGAAATTTTCACGGAAAGCTTTTCGCGCACAAAGCTCACATTATGACCTATAAACCATATAACAGGTTTGGGACGCATTTGAGCGAAAACAACACAGTTTTCGTGGATAAAGAAACATGACGCCGATATGGTCACTTTTGTTCCGAAAATTTCACGGAAAGCTTTTCGCGCACAAAGCTCACATTATGATCTATAAACCATATAAACAGGTTTGGGACGTATTTGAGGGAAAAGAACACAGTTTTGGTGGATAAAGAAAGGTACCGCCGATATGGTCACTTTTTGTCCGAAATTTTCACAGAAAGTTTTTCGCGCACAAAGCTCTCATTATGACCTATAAACCATATAAACATGTTTGGGACACATTTGAGCGAAAACAACAAAATTTTAGTGGATAAAGAAAGGTGACGCCGATATGGTCACTTTTGGTCAGAAAATTTCACGGAAAGCTTTTCGCGCACAAAGCTCCCATTATGACCTATAAACCATATATACATGTTTGGGACGCATTTGACCGAAAACAACAGTGTTTTTGTGGATAAATAAAGGTGACGCCGATATGGTCACTTTTTGTCCGAAATTTTCACGGAAAGCTTTTCGCGCACAAAGCTCCCATTATGACCTATAAACTATATAAACAGGTTTGAGACGCATTTGAGCGAAAACAACACAGTTTTGTTGGATAAAGAAAGGTGACGCCGATATGGTCACTTTTTGTCCGAAATTTTCACGGAAAGCTTTTCGCGCACAAAGCTCTCATTATGACCTATAAACCATATAAACATTTTTGGGGCACATTTGAGCGAAAACAACACAGTTTTTGTGGATAAAGAAAGGTGACGCCGATATGGTCACTTTTGGTCCGAAAATTTCACGGAAAGCTTATCGCGCACAAAGCTCCCATTATGACCTATAAACCATATGAACATGTTTGGGACGCATTTGAGCGAAAACAACACAGTTTTTGTGGATAAAGAAAGGTGACGCCGATATGGTCACTTTTGGTCCGAAAATTTCACGGAAAGCTTTTCGCGCACAAAGCTCACATTATGACCTATAAACCATATAACAGGTTTGGGACGCATTTGAGCGAAAACAACACAGTTTTTGTGGATAAAGAAACGTGACGCCGATATGGTCACTTTTGTTCCGAAAATTTCACGGAAAGCTTTTCGCGCACAAAGCTCACATTATGATCTATAAACCATATAAACAGGTTTGGGACGTATTTGAGGGAAAACAACACAGTTTTGGTGGATAAAGAAAGGTGACGCCGATATGGTCACTTTTTGTCCGAAATTTTCACGGAAAGTTTTTCGCACACAAAGCTCTCATTATGACCTATAAACCATATAAACATGTTTGGGACACATTTGAGCGAAAACAACAAAATTTTAGTGGATAAAGAAAGGTGACGCCGATATGGTCACTTTTGGTCAGAAAATTTCACGGAAAGCTTTTCGCGCACAAAGCTCCCATTATGACCTATAAACCATATATACATGTTTGGGACGCATTTGACCGAAAACAACAGTGTTTTTGTGGATAAAGAAAGGTGACGCCGATATGGTCACTTTTTGTCCGAAATTTTCACGGAAAGCTTTTCGCGCACAAAGCTCCCATTATGACCTATAAACTATATAAACAGGTTTGAGACGCATTTGAGCGAAAACAACACAGTTTTGTTGGATAAAGAAAGGTGACGCCGATATGGTCACTTTTTGTCCGAAATTTTCACGGAAAGCTTTTCGCGCACAAAGCTCTCATTATGACCTGTAAACCATATAAACATTTTTGGGACACAATTTGAGCGAAAACAACACAGTTTTTGTGGATAAAGAAAGGTGACGCCGATGTGGTCACTTTTGGTCCGAAAATTTCACGGAAAGCTTATCGCGCACAAAGCTCCCATTATGACCTATAAACCATATGAACATGTTTGGGACGCATTTGAGCGAAAACAACACAGTTTTTGTGGATAAAGAAAGGTGACGCCGATATGGTCACTTTTGGTCCGAAAATTTCACGGAAAGCTTTTCGCGCACAAAGCTCACATTATGACCTATAAACCATATAACAGGTTTGGGACGCATTTGAGCGAAAACAACACAGTTTTTGTGGATAAAGAAACGTGACGCCGATATGGTCACTTTTGTTCCGAAAATTTCACGGAAAGCTTTTCGCGCACAAAGGTCACATTATGATCTATAAACCATATAAACAGGTTTGGGACGTATTTGAGGGAAAACAACACAGTTTTGGTGGATAAAGAAAGGTGACGCCGATATGGTCACTTTTTGTCCGAAATTTTCACGGAAAGTTTTTCGCGCACAAAGCTCTCATTATGACCTATAAACCATATAAACATGTTTGAGACACATTTGAGCGAAAACAACAAAATTTTCGTGGATAAAGAAAGGTGACGCCGATATGGTCACTTTTGGTAAGAAAATTTCACGGAAAGCTTTTCGCGCACAAAGCTCACATTATGACCTATAAACCATATATACATGTTTAGGACGCATTTGACCGAAAACAACAGTGTTTTTGTGGATAAAGAAAGGTGACGCCGATATGGTCACTTTTTGTCCGAAATTTTCACGGAAGGCTTATCGCGCACAAAGCTCCCATTATGACCTATAAACCATATGAACATGTTTGGGACGCATTTGAGCGAAAACAACACAGTTTTTGTGTATAAAGAAAGGTGACGCCGATATGGTCACTTTTGGTCCGAAAATTTCACGGAAAGCTTTTCGCGCACAAAGCTCACATTATGACCTATAAACCATATAACAGGTTTGGGACGCATTTGAGCGAAAACAACACAGTTTTTGTGGATAAAGAAAAGTGACGCCGATATGGTCACTTTTGTTCCGAAAATTTCACGGAAAGCTTTTCGCGCACAAAGGTCACATTATGATCTATAAACCATATAAACAGGTTTGGGACGTATTTGAGGGAAAACAACACAGTTTTGGTTGATAAAGAAAGGTGACGCCGATATGGTCACTTTTTGTCCGATATTTTCACGGAAAGTTTTTCGCGCACAAAGCTCCCATTATGACCTATAAACTATATAAACAGGTTTGAGACGCATTTGAGCGAAAACAACACAGTTTTGTTGGATAAAGAAAGGTGACGCCGATATGGTCACTTTTTGTCCGAAATTTTCACGGAAAGCTTTTCGCGCACAAAGCTCTCATTATGACCTATAAACCATATAAACATTTTTGGGGCACATTTGAGCGAAAACAACACAGTTTTTGTGGATAAAGAAAGGTGACGCCGATATGGTCACTTTTGGTCCGAAAATTTCACGGAAAGCTTATCGCGCGCAAAGCTCCCATTATGACCTATAAACCATATGAACATGTTTGGGACGCATTTGAGCGAAAACAACACAGTTTTTGTGTATAAAGAAAGGTGACGCCGATATGGTCACTTTTGGTCCGAAAATTTCACGGAAAGCTTTTCGCGCACAAAGCTCACATTATGACCTATAAACCATATAACAGGTTTGGGACGCATTTGAGCGAAAACAACACAGTTTTTGTGGATAAAGAAACGTGACGCCGTTATGGTCACTTTTGTTCCGAAAATTTCATGGAAAGCTTTTCGCGCACAAAGCTCACATTATGATCTATAAACCATATAAACAGGTTTGGGACGTATTTGAGGGAAAACAACACAGTTTTGGTGGATAAAGAAAGGTGACGCCGATATGGTCACTTTTTGTCCGAAATTTTCACGGAAAGCTTTTCGCGCACAAAGCTCTCATTATGACATATAAACCATATAAACATGTTTGGGACACATTTGAGCGAAAACAGCAAAATTTTCGTGGATAAAGAAAGGTGATGCCGATATGGTCACTTTTGGTCAGAAAATTTTACGGAAAGCTTTTCGCGCACAAAGCTCCCATTATGACCTATAAACCATATATACATGTTTGGGACGCATTTGACCGAAAACAACAGTGTTTTTGTGGAAAAAAATAGGTGACGCCGATATGGTCACTTTTTGTCCGAAACTTTCACGGAAAGCTTTTCGCGCACAAAGCTCTCATTATGACCTATAAACCATATAAACATTTTTGTGACACAATTTGAGCGAAAACAACACAGTTTTTGTGGATAAAGAAAGGTGACGCCGATGTGGTCACTTTTGGTCCGAAAATTTCACGGAAAGCTTTTCGCGCGCACAAAGCTCACATTATGACCTATAAACCATATAACAGGTTTGGGACGCATTTGAGCGAAAACAACACAGTTTTTGTGGATAAAGAAACGTGACGCCGATATGGTCACTTTTGTTCCGAAAATTTCACGGAAAGCTTTTCGCGCACAAAGCTCACATTATGATCTATAAACCATATTATTAGGTTTGGGACGTATTTGAGGGAAAACAACACAGTTTTGGTGGATAAAGAAAGGTGACGCCGATATGGTCACTTTTTGTCCGAAATTTTCACGGAAAGCTTTTCGCGCACAAAGCTCTCATTATGACCTATAAACCATATAAACATTTTTGTGACACAATTTGAGCGAAAACAACACAGTTTTTTGTGGATAAAGAAAGGTGACGCCGATGTGGTCACTTTTGGTCCGAAAATTTCATGGAAAGCTTATCGCGCACAAAGCTCCCATTATGACCTATAAACCATATGAACATGTTTGGGACGCATTTGAGCGAAAACAACACAGTTTTTGTGGATAAAGAAAGGTGACGCCGATATGGTCACTTTTGGTCTGAAAATTTCACGGAAAGCTTTTCGCGCACAAAGCTCACATTATGACCTATAAACCATATAACAGGTTTGGGACGCATTTGAGCGAAGACAACACAGTTTTTGTGGATAAAGAAACGTGACGCCGATATGGTCACTTTTGTTCCGAAAATTTCACGGAAAGCCTTTCGCGCACAAAGGTCACATTATGATCTATAAACCATATAAACAGGTTTGGGACGTATTTGAGGGAAAACAACACAGTTTTGGTGGATAAAGAAAGGTGACGCCGATATGGTCACTTTTTGTCCGAAATTTTCACGGAAAGTTTTTCGCGCACAAAGCTCTCATTATGACCTATAAACCATATAAACATGTTTGGGACACATTTGAGCGAAAACAACAAAATTTTCGTGGATAAAGAAAGGTGACGCTGATATGGTCACTTTTGGTCAGAAAATTTCACGGAAAGCTTTTCGCGCACAAAGCTCCCATTATGACCTATAAACCATATATACATGTTTGGGACGCATTTGACCGAAAACAACAGTGTTTTTGTGGATAAAGAAAGTGACGCCGATATGGTCACTTTTTGTCCGAAATTTTCACGGAAAGCTTTTCGCGCACAAAGCTCCCATTATGACCTATAAACTATATAAACAGGTTTGAGACGCATTTGAGCGAAAACAACACAGTTTTGTTGGATAAAGAAAGGTGACGCCGATATGGTCACTTTTTGTCCGAAATTTTCACGGAAAGCTTTTCGCGCACAAAGCTCTCATTATGACCTATAAATCATATAAACATTTTTGGGACACATTTGAGCGAAAACAACACAGTTTTTGTGGATAAAGAAAGGTGACGCCGATATGGTCACTTTTGGTCCGAAAATTTCACAGAAAGCTTATCGCGCACAAAGCTCCCATTATGACCTATAAACCATATGAACATGTTTGGGACGCATTTGAGCGAAAACAACACAGTTTTTGTGGATAAAGAAAGGTGACGCCGATATGGTCACTTTTGGTCCGAAAATTTCACGGAAAGCTTTTCGCGCACAAAGCTCACATTATGACCTATAAACCATATAACAGGTTTGGGACGCATTTGAGCGAAAACAACACAGTTTTTGTGGATAAAGAAACGTGACGCCGATATGGTCACTTTTGTTCCGAAAATTTCACGGAAAGCTTTTCGCGCACAAAGCTCACATTATGAACTATACACCTTATAAATATGTTTGGGACACATTTGAGCGAAGACAACAGTGTTTTTGTGGATAAAGAAAGGTGACGCCGTTATGGTCACTTTTGGTCCGAAAATTTCACGGAAAGCTTTTCGCGCACAAAGCTCCCATTATAACCTATAAACTATATAAACATGTGTTGGGACACATTTGAGCGAAAACAACAAAATTTTTGTGGATAAAGAAAGGTGACGCCGATATGGTCACTTTTGGTCAGAAAATTTCACGGAAAGCTTTTCGCGAACAAAGCTCCCATTATGACCTATAAACCATATATACATTTTTGGGACGCATTTGACCGAAAACAACAGTGTTTTTGTGGATAAAGAAAGGTGACGCCGATATGGTCACTTTTTGTCCGAAATTTTCACGGAAAGCTTTTCGCGAACAAAACTCCCATTATGACCTATAAACTATATAAACAGGTTTGAGACGCATTTGAGCGAAAACAACACAGTTTTGTTGGATAAAGAAAGGTGACGCCGATATGGTCACTTTTTGTCCGAAATTTTCACGGAAAGCTTTTCGCGCACAAAGCTCTCATTATGACCTATAAACCATATAAACATTTATGGGACACATTTGAGCGAAAACAACACAGTTTTTGTGGATAAAGAAAGGTGACGCCGTTATGGTCACTTTTGGTCCGAAAATTTCACGGAAAGCTTATCGCGCACAAAGCTCCCATTATGACCTATAAACCATATGAACATGTTTGGGACGCCTTTGAGCGAAAACAACACAGTTTTTGTGGATAAAGAAAGGTGACGCCGATATGCTCACTTTTGGTCAGAAAATTTCACGGAAAGCTTTTCGCGAACAAAGCTCCCATTATGACCTATAAACCATATATACATGTTTGGGACGCATTTGACCGAAAACAACAGTGTTTTTGTGGATAAAGAAAGGTGACGCCGATATGGTCACTTTTTGTCCGAAATTTTCACGGAAAGCTTTTCGCGAACAAAACTCCCATTATGACCTATAAACTATATAAACAGGTTTGAGACGCATTTGAGCGAAAACAACACAGTTTTGTTGGATAAAGAAAGGTGACGCCGATATGGTCACTTTTTGTCCGAAATTTTCACGGAAAGCTTTTCGCGCACAAAGCTCTCATTATGACCTATAAACCATATAAACATTTATGGGACACATTTGAGCGAAAACAACACAGTTTTTGTGGATAAAGAAAGGTGACGCCGTTATGGTCACTTTTGGTCCGAAAATTTCACGGAAAGCTTATCGCGCACAAAGCTCCCATTATGACCTATAAACCATATGAACATGTTTGGGACGCCTTTGAGCGAAAACAACACAGTTTTTGTGGATAAAGAAAGGTGACGCCGATATGCTCACTTTTGGTCAGAAAATTTCATGGAAAGCTTTTCGCGAACAAAGCTCCCATTATGACCTATAAACCATAAATACATGTTTGGGACACATTTGACCGAAAACAACAGTGTTTTTGTGGATAAAGAAAGGTGACGCCGATATGGTCACTTTTTGTCCGAAATTTTCACGGAAAGCTTTTCGCGAACAAAACTCCCATTATGACCTATAAACTATATAAACAGGTTTGAGACGCATTTGAGCGAAAACAACACAGTTTTGTTGGATAAAGAAAGGTGACGCCGATATGGTCACTTTTTGTCCGAAATTTTCACGGAAAGCTTTTCGCGCACAAAGCTCTCATTATGACCTATAAACCATATAAACATTTATGGGACACATTTGAGCGAAAACAACACAGTTTTTGTGGATAAAGAAAGGTGACGCCGTTATGGTCACTTTTGGTCCGAAAATTTCACGAAAAGCTTATCGCGCACAAAGCTACCATTATGACCTATAAACCATATGAACATGTTTGGGACGCCTTTGAGCGAAAACAACACAGTTTTTGTGGATAAAGAAAGGTGACGCCGATATGGTCACTTTTGGTCCGAAAATTTCACGGAAAGCTTTTCGCGCACAAAGCTCACATTATGACCTATAAACCATATAACAGGTTTGGGACGCATTTGAGCGAAAACAACACAGTTTTTGTGGATAAAGAAAGGTGACGCCGATATGGTCACTTTTTGTCCGAAATTTTCACGGAAAGCTTTTCGCGCACAAAGCTCCCATTATGACCTATAAACTATATAAACAGGTTTGAGACGCATTTGAGCGAAAACAACACAGTTTTGTTGGATAAAGAAAGGTGACGCCGATATGGTCACTTTTGGTCCGAAAATTTCACGGAAAGCTTTTCGCGCACAAAGCTCTCATTATGACCTATAAACCATATAAACATTTTTGGGACACATTTGAGCGAAAACAACACAGTTTTTGTGGATAAAGAAAGGTGACGCCGATATGGTCACTTTTGGTCCGAAAATTTCATGGAAAGCTTTTCGCGCACAAAGCTCCCATTATGACCTATAAACCATATAAACAGGTTTGGGACGTATTTGAGGGAAAACAACACAGTTTTGGTGGATAAAGAAAGGTGAAGCCGATATGGTCACTTTTTGTCCGAAATTTTCACGGAAGGTTTTTCGCGCACAAAGCTCTCATTATGAGCTATAAACCATATAAACATGTTTGGGACACATTTGAGCGAAAACAACAAAATTTTCGTGGATAAAGAAAGGTGACGCCGATATGGTCACTTTTGGTCAGAAAATTTCACGGAAAGCTTTTCGCGCACAAAGCTCACATTATAACCTATAAACCATATAAACAGGTTTGGGACGCATTTGAGCGAAAACAACACAGTTTTGGTGGATAAAGAAAGGTGACGCCGATATGGTCACTTTTTGTCCGAAATTTTCACGGAAAGCTTTTCGCTCACAAAGCTCTCATTATGACCTATAAACCATATAAACATTTTTGGGACACATTTGAGCGAAAATAACACAGTTTTTGTGGATAAAGAAAGGTGACGCCGATATGGTCACTTTTGGTCCGAAAATTTCACGGAAAGCTTATCGCGCACAAAGCTCACATTATGACCTATAAACCATATGAACAAGTTTGGGACGCATTTGAGCGAAAACAACACAGTTTTTGTGGATAAAGAAAGGTGACGCCGATATGGTCACTTTTGGTCCGAAAATTTCACGGAAAGCTTTTCGCGCACAAAGCTCTCATTATGACCTATAAACCATATAACAGGTTTGGGACGCATTTGAGCGAAAACAACACAGTTTTTGTGGATAAAGAAACGTGACGCCGATATGGTCACTTTTGTTCCGAAAATTTCACGGAAAGCTTTTCGCGCACAAAGCTCACATTATGAACTATACACCTTATAAATATGTTTGGGACACATTTGAGCGAAAACAACAGTGTTTTGTGGATAAAGAAAGGTGACGCCGATATGGTCACTTTTGGTCCGAAAATTTCACGGAAAGCTTTTCGCGCACAAAGCCACCATTATGACCTATAAACCATATAAACATTTTTGGGACACATTCGAGCGAAAACAACACAGATTTTGTGGATAAAGAAAGGTGACGCCGATATGGTCACTTTTTTTCCGAAATTTTCACGGAAAGCTTTTCGCGCACAAAGCTCACATTATGACCTATAAACTATATAAAAAGGTTTGAGACGCATTTGAGCGGAAACAATACAGTTTTGGTGGATAAAGAAAGGTGACGCCGATATGGTCACTTTTTGTCCGAAATTTTCACGGAAAGCTTTTCGCGCACAAAGCTCTCATTATGACCTATAAACCATATAAACATTTTTGGGACACATTTGAGCGAAAACAACACAGTTTTTGTGGATAAAGAAAGGTGACGCCGATATGGTCACTTTTGGTCCGAAAATTTCACGGAAAGCTTATCGCGCACAAAGCTCCCATTATGACCTATAAACCATATGAACAAGTTTGGGACGCATTTGAGCGAAAAAAACACAGTTTTTGTGGATAAAGAAAGGTGACGCCGATATGGTCACTTTTGGTCCGAAAATTTCACGTTAAGCTTTTCGCGCACAAAGCTCACATTATGTCCTATAAAACATATAACAGGTTTGGGACGCATTTGAGCGAAAACAACACAGTTTTTGTGGATAAAGAAACGTGACGCCGATATGGTCACTTTTGTTCCGAAAATTTCACGGAAAGCTTTTCGCGCACAAAGCTCACATTATGAACTATACACCTTATAAATATGTTTGGGACACATTTGAGCGAAAACAACAGTGTTTTTGTGGATAAAGAAAGGTGACGCCGATATGGTCACTTTTGGTCCGAAAATTTCACGGAAAGCTTTTCGCGCACAAAGCTCCCATTATAACCTATAAACCATATAAACATGTTTGGGACACATTTGAGCGAAAAAAACAAAATATTTGTGGATAAAGAAAGGTGACGCCGATATGGTCACTTTTGGTCCGAAAATTTCATGGAAAGCTTTTCGCGCACAAAGCTCCCATTATGACCTATAAACCACATAAACAGGTTTGGGGCGTATTTGAGGGAAAACAACACAGTTTTGGTGGATAAAGAAAGGTGACGCCGATATGGTAACTTTTTTCCTAAATTTTCACGGAAAGTTTTTCGCGCACAAAGCTCTCATTATTACCTATAAACCATATAAACATGTTTGGGACACATTTGAGCGAAAACAACAAAATTTTCGTGGATAAAGAAAGGTGACGCCGATATGGTCACTTTTGGTCAGAAAATTTCACGGAAAGCTTTTCGCGCACAAAGCTCCCATTATGACCTATAAACCATATATACATGTTTGGGACGCATTTGACCGAAAACAACAGTGTTTTTGTGGATAAAGAAAGGTGACGCCGATATGGTCACTTTTTGTCCGAAATTTTCACGGAAAGCTTTTCGCTCACAAAGCTCTCATTATGACCTATAAACCATATAAACATGTTTGGGACACATTTGAGCGAAAACAACACAGTTTTTGTGGATAAAGAAAGGTGACACCGATATGGTCACTTTTTGTCCGAAATTTTCACGGAAAGCTTTTCGCGCACAAAGCTCTCATTATGACCTATAAACCATATAAACATTTTTGGGACACATTTGAGCGAAAATAACACAGTTTTTGTGGATAAAGAAAGGTGACGCCGATATGGTCACTTTTGGTCCGAAAATTTCACGGAAAGCTTATCGCGCACAAAGCTCACATTATGACCTATAAACCATATGAACAAGTTTGGGACGCATTTGAGCGAAAACAACACAGTTTTTGTGGATAAAGAAAGGTGACGCCGATATGGTCACTTTTTGTCCGAAATTTTCACGGAAAGCTTTTCGCGAACAAAACTCCCATTATGACCTATAAACTATATAAACATGTGTTGGGACACATTTGAGCGAAAACAACAAAATTTTTGTGGATAAAGAAAGGTGACGCCGATATGGTCACTTTTGGTCAGAAAATTTCACGGAAAGCTTTTCGCGAACAAAGCTCCCATTATGACCTATAAACCATATATACATGTTTGGGACGCATTTGACCGAAAACAACAGTGTTTTTGTGGATAAAGAAAGGTGACGCCGATATGGTCACTTTTTGTCCGAAATTTTCACGGAAAGCTTTTCGCGAACAAAACTCCCATTATGACCTATAAACTATATAAACAGGTTTGAGACGCATTTGAGCGAAAACAACACAGTTTTGTTGGATAAAGAAAGGTGACGCCGATATGGTCACTTTTTGTCCGAAATTTTCACGGAAAGCTTTTCGCGCACAAAGCTCTCATTATGACCTATAAACCATATAAACATTTATGGGACACATTTGAGCGAAAACAACACAGTTTTTGTGGATAAAGAAAGGTGACGCCGTTATGGTCACTTTTGGTCCGAAAATTTCACGGAAAGCTTATCGCGCACAAAGCTCCCATTATGACCTATAAACCATATGAACATGTTTGGGACGCCTTTGAGCGAAAACAACACAGTTTTTGTGGATAAAGAAAGGTGACGCCGATATGCTCACTTTTGGTCAGAAAATTTCACGGAAAGCTTTTCGCGAACAAAGCTCCCATTATGACCTATAAACCATATATACATGTTTGGGACGCATTTGACCGAAAACAACAGTGTTTTTGTGGATAAAGAAAGGTGACGCCGATATGGTCACTTTTTGTCCGAAATTTTCACGGAAAGCTTTTCGCGAACAAAACTCCCATTATGACCTATAAACTATATAAACAGGTTTGAGACGCATTTGAGCGAAAACAACACAGTTTTGTTGGATAAAGAAAGGTGACGCCGATATGGTCACTTTTTGTCCGAAATTTTCACGGAAAGCTTTTCGCGCACAAAGCTCTCATTATGACCTATAAACCATATAAACATTTATGGGACACATTTGAGCGAAAACAACACAGTTTTTGTGGATAAAGAAAGGTGACGCCGTTATGGTCACTTTTGGTCCGAAAATTTCACGGAAAGCTTATCGCGCACAAAGCTCCCATTATGACCTATAAACCATATGAACAGGTTTGGGACGCCTTTGAGCGAAAACAACACAGTTTTTGTGGATAAAGAAAGGTGACGCCGATATGCTCACTTTTGGTCAGAAAATTTCATGGAAAGCTTTTCGCGAACAAAGCTCCCATTATGACCTATAAACCATAAATACATGTTTGGGACACATTTGACCGAAAACAACAGTGTTTTTGTGGATAAAGAAAGGTGACGCCGATATGGTCACTTTTTGTCCGAAATTTTCACGGAAAGCTTTTCGCGAACAAAACTCCCATTATGACCTATAAACTATATAAACAGGTTTGAGACGCATTTGAGCGAAAACAACACAGTTTTGTTGGATAAAGAAAGGTGACGCCGATATGGTCACTTTTTGTCCGAAATTTTCACGGAAAGCTTTTCGCGCACAAAGCTCTCATTATGACCTATAAACCATATAAACATTTATGGGACACATTTGAGCGAAAACAACACAGTTTTTGTGGATAAAGAAAGGTGACGCCGTTATGGTCACTTTTGGTCCGAAAATTTCACGGAAAGCTTATCGCGCACAAAGCTACCATTATGACCTATAAACCATATGAACATGTTTGGGACGCCTTTGAGCGAAAACAACACAGTTTTTGTGGATAAAGAAAGGTGACGCCGATATGGTCACTTTTGGTCCGAAAATTTCACGGAAAGCTTTTCGCGCACAAAGCTCACATTATGACCTATAAACCATATAACAGGTTTGGGACGCATTTGAGCGAAAACAACACAGTTTTTGTGGATAAAGAAAGGTGACGCCGATATGGTCACTTTTTGTCCGAAATTTTCACGGAAAGCTTTTCGCGCACAAAGCTCCCATTATGACCTATAAACTATATAAACAGGTTTGAGACGCATTTGAGCGAAAACAACACAGTTTTGTTGGATAAAGAAAGGTGACGCCGATATGGTCACTTTTGGTCCGAAAATTTCACGGAAAGCTTTTCGCGCACAAAGCTCTCATTATGACCTATAAACCATATAAACATTTTTGGGACACATTTGAGCGAAAACAACACAGTTTTTGTGGATAAAGAAAGGTGACGCCGATATGGTCACTTTTGGTCCGAAAATTTCATGGAAAGCTTTTCGCGCACAAAGCTCCCATTATGACCTATAAACCATATAAACAGGTTTGGGACGTATTTGAGGGAAAACAACACAGTTTTGGTGGATAAAGAAAGGTGAAGCCGATATGGTCACTTTTTGTCCGAAATTTTCACGGAAGGTTTTTCGCGCACAAAGCTCTCATTATGAGCTATAAACCATATAAACATGTTTGGGACACATTTGAGCGAAAACAACAAAATTTTCGTGGATAAAGAAAGGTGACGCCGATATGGTCACTTTTGGTCAGAAAATTTCACGGAAAGCTTTTCGCGCACAAAGCTCACATTATAACCTATAAACCATATAAACAGGTTTGGGACGCATTTGAGCGAAAACAACACAGTTTTGGTGGATAAAGAAAGGTGACGCCGATATGGTCACTTTTTGTCCGAAATTTTCACGGAAAGCTTTTCGCTCACAAAGCTCTCATTATGACCTATAAACCATATAAACATGTTTGGGACACATTTGAGCGAAAACAACACAGTTTTTGTGGATAAAGAAAGGTGACACCGATATGGTCACTTTTTGTCCGAAATTTTCACGGAAAGCTTTTCGCGCACAAAGCTCTCATTATGACCTATAAACCATATAAACATTTTTGGGACACATTTGAGCGAAAATAACACAGTTTTTGTGGATAAAGAAAGGTGACGCCGATATGGTCACTTTTGGTCCGAAAATTTCACGGAAAGCTTATCGCGCACAAAGCTCACATTATGACCTATAAACCATATGAACAAGTTTGGGACGCATTTGAGCGAAAACAACACAGTTTTTGTGGATAAAGAAAGGTGACGCCGATATGGTCACTTTTGGTCCGAAAATTTCACGGAAAGCTTTTCGCGCACAAAGCTCACATTATGACCTATAAACCATATAACAGGTTTGGGACGCATTTGAGCGAAAACAACACAGTTTTTGTGGATAAAGAAACGTGACGCCGATATGGTCACTTTTGTTCCGAAAATTTCACGGAAAGCTTTTCGCGCACAAAGCTCACATTATGAACTATACACCTTATAAATATGTTTGGGACACATTTGAGCGAAAACAACAGTGTTTTGTGGATAAAGAAAGGTGACGCCGATATGGTCACTTTTGGTCCGAAAATTTCACGGAAAGCTTTTCGCGCACAAAGCCACCATTATGACCTATAAACCATATAAACATTTTTGGGACACATTCGAGCGAAAACAACACAGATTTTGTGGATAAAGAAAGGTGACGCCGATATGGTCACTTTTTTTCCGAAATTTTCACGGAAAGCTTTTCGCGCACAAAGCTCACATTATGACCTATAAACTATATAAACAGGTTTGAGACGCATTTGAGCGGAAACAATACAGTTTTGGTGGATAAAGAAAGGTGACGCCGATATGGTCACTTTTTGTCCGAAATTTTCACGGAAAGCTTTTCGCGCACAAAGCTCTCATTATGACCTATAAACCATATAAACATTTTTGGGACACATTTGAGCGAAAACAACACAGTTTTTGTGGATAAAGAAAGGTGACGCCGATATGGTCACTTTTGGTCCGAAAATTTCACGGAAAGCTTATCGCGCACAAAGCTCCCATTATGACCTATAAACCATATGAACAAGTTTGGGACGCATTTGAGCGAAAAAAACACAGTTTTTGTGGATAAAGAAAGGTGACGCCGATATGGTCACTTTTGGTCCGAAAATTTCACGGAAAGCTTTTCGCGCACAAAGCTCACATTATGTCCTATAAAACATATAACAGGTTTGGGATGCATTTGAGCGAAAACAACACAGTTTTTGTGGATAAAGAAACGTGACGCCGATATGGTCACTTTTGTTCCGAAAATTTCACGGAAAGCTTTTCGCGCACAAAGCTCACATTATGAACTATACACCTTATAAATATGTTTGGGACACATTTGAGCGAAAACAACAGTGTTTTTGTGGATAAAGAAAGGTGACGCCGATATGGTCACTTTTGGTCCGAAAATTTCACGGAAAGCTTTTCGCGCACAAAGCTCCCATTATAACCTATAAACCATATAAACATGTTTGGGACACATTTGAGCGAAAACAACAAAATATTTGTGGATAAAGAAAGGTGACGCCGATATGGTCACTTTTGGTCCGAAAATTTCATGGAAAGCTTTTCGCGCACAAAGCTCCCATTATGACCTATAAACCACATAAACAGGTTTGGGGCGTATTTGAGGGAAAACAACACAGTTTTGGTGGATAAAGAAAGGTGACGCCGATATGGTAACTTTTTTCCTAAATTTTCACGGAAAGTTTTTCGCGCACAAAGCTCTCATTATGACCTATAAACCATATAAACATGTTTGGGACACATTTGAGCGAAAACAACAAAATTTTCGTGGATAAAGAAAGGTGACGCCGATATGGTCACTTTTGGTCAGAAAATTTCACGGAAAGCTTTTCGCGCACAAAGCTCCCATTATGACCTATAAACCATATATACATGTTTGGGACGCATTTGACCGAAAACAACAGTGTTTTTGTGGATAAAGAAAGGTGGCGCCGATATGGTCACTTTTGGTCCGAAAATTTCACGGAAAGCTTTTCGCGTACAAAGCTCACATTATGACCTATAAACCATATAAACAGCTTTGGGACGCATTTGAGCGAAAACAACACAGTTTTGGTGGATAAAGAAAGGTGACGCCGATATGGTCACTTTTTGTCCGAAATTTTCACGGAAAGCTTTTCGCGCACAAAGCTCTCATTATGACCTATAAACCATATAAACATGTTTGGGACACATTTGAGTGAAAACAACACAGTTTTTGTGGATAAAGAAACGTGACGCCGATATGGTCACTTTTTGTCCGAAATTTTCACGGAAAGCTTTTCGCGCACAAAGCTCCCATTATGACCTATAAACCATATAAACAGGTTTGAGACGCATTTGAGCGAAAACAACACAGTTTTGGTGGATAAAGAAAGGTGACGCCGATATGGTTACTTTTTGTGCGAAATTTTCACGGAAAGCTTTTCGCGCACAAAGCTACCATTATGACCTATAAACCATATAAACATTTTTGGGACACATTTGACCGAAAACAACACAGATTTTGTGGATAAAGAAAGGTGACGCCGATATGGTCACTTTTTGTCCGAAATTTTCACGGAAAGCTTTTCGCGCACAAAGCTCACATTATGACCTATAAACTATATAAACAGGTTTGAGACGCATTTGAGCGGAAACAACACAGTTTTGGTGGATAAAGAAAGGTGACGCCGATATGGTCACTTTTTGTCCGAAATTTTCACGGAAAGCTTTTCGCGCACAAAGCTCTCATTATGACCTATAAACCATATAAACATTTTTGGGGCACATTTGAGGGAAAACAACACAGTTTTTGTGGATAAAGAAAGGTGACGCCGATATGGTCACTTTTGGTCCGAAAATTTCACGGAAAGCTTATCGCGCACAAAGCTCCCATTATGACCTATAAACCATATGAACATGTTTGGGACGCATTTGAGCGAAAACAACACAGTTTTTGTGGATAAAGAAAGGTGACGCCGATATGGTCACTTTTGGTCCGAAAATTTCACGGAAAGCTTTTCGCGTACAAAGCTCACATTATGACCTATAAACCATATAAACAGGTTTGGGACGCATTTGAGCGAAAACAACACAGTTTTGGTGGATAAAGAAAGGTGACGCCGATATGGTCACTTTTTGTCCGAAATTTTCACGGAAAGCTTTTCGCGCACAAAGCTCCCATTATGACCTATAAACCATATAAACATGTTTGGGACACATTTGAGCGAAAACAACACAGTTTTTGTTGATAAAGAAAGGTGACGCCGATATGGTCACTTTTTGTCCTAAATTTTCACGGAAAGTTTTTCGCGCACAAAGCTCCCATTATGACCTATAAACCATATAAACAGGTTTGAGACGCATTTGAGCGAAAACCACACAGTTTTGGTGGATAGAGAAAGGTGATGCCGATATGGTTACTTTTTGTCCGAAATTTTCACGGAAAGCTTTTCGCGCACAAAGCTACCATTATGACCTATAAACCATATAAACATTTTTGGGACACATTTGAGCGAAAACAACACAGATTTTGTGGATAAAGAAAGGTGACGCCGATATGGTCACTTTTTGTCCGAAATTTTCACGGAAAGCTTTTCGCGCACAAAGCTCACATTATGACCTATAAACTATACAAACAGGTTTGAGACGCATTTGAGCGGAAACAATACAGTTTTGGTGGATAAAGAAAGGTGACGCCGATATGGTCACTTTTTGTCCGAAATTTTCACGGAAAGCTTTTCGCGCACAAAGCTCTCATTATGACCTATTAACCATATAAACATTTTTGGGACACATTTGAGCGAAAACAACACAGTTTTTGAGGATAAAGAAAGGTGACGCCGATATGGTCACTTTTGGTCCGAAAATTTCACGGAAAGCTTAACGCGCACAAAGCTCCCATTATGACCTATAAACCATATGAACATGTTTGGGACGCATTTGTGCGAAAACAACACAGTTTTTGTGGATAAAGAAAGGTGGCGCCGATATGGTCACTTTTGGTCCGAAAATTTCACGGAAAGCTTTTCGCGTACAAAGCTCACATTATGACCTATAAACCATATAAACAGCTTTGGGACGCATTTGAGCGAAAACATCACAGTTTTGGTGGATAAAGAAAGGTGACGCCGATATGGTCACTTTTTGTCCGAAATTTTCACGGAAAGCTTTTCGCGCACAAAGCTCTCATTATGACCTATAAACCATATAAACATGTTTGGGACACATTTGTGCGAAAACAACACAGTTTTTGTGGATAAAGAAACGTGACGCCGATATGGTCACTTTTTGTCCGAAATTTTCACGGAAAGCTTTTCGCGCACAAAGCTCCCATTATGACCTATAAACCATATAAACAGGTTTGAGACGCATTTGAGCGAAAACAACACAGTTTTGGTGGATAAAGAAAGGTGACGCCGATATGGTTACTTTTTGTGCGAAATTTTCACGGAAAGCTTTTCGCGCACAAAGCTACCATTATGACCTATAAACCATATAAACATTTTTGGGACACATTTGACCGAAAACAACACAGATTTTGTGGATAAAGAAAGGTGACGCCGATATGGTCACTTTTTGTCCGAAATTTTCACGGAAAGCTTTTCGCGCACAAAGCTCACATTATGACCTATAAACTATATAAACAGGTTTGAGACGCATTTGAGCGGAAACAACACAGTTTTGGTGGATAAAGAAAGGTGACGCCGATATGGTCACTTTTTGTCCGAAATTTTCACGGAAAGCTTTTCGCGCACAAAGCTCTCATTATGACCTATAAACCATATAAACATTTTTGGGGCACATTTGAGGGAAAACAACAGAGTTTTTGTGGATAAAGAAAGGTGACGCCGATATGGTCACTTTTGGTCCGAAAATTTCACGGAAAGCTTATCGCGCACAAAGCTCCCATTATGACCTATAAACCATATGAACATGTTTGGGACGCATTTGAGCGAAAACAACACAGTTTTTGTGGATAAAGAAAGGTGACACCGATATGGTCACTTTTGGTCCGAAAATTTCACGGAAAGCTTTTCGCGTACAAAGCTCACATTATGACCTATAAACCATATAAACAGGTTTGGGACGCATTTGAGCGAAAACAACACAGTTTTGGTGGATAAAGAAAGGTGACGCCGATATGGTCACTTTTTGTCCGAAATTTTCACGGAAAGCTTTTCGCGCACAAAGCTCCCATTATGACCTATAAACCATATAAACATGTTTGGGACACATTTGAGCGAAAACAACACAGTTTTTGTGGATAAAGAAAGGTGACGCCGATATGGTCACTTTTTGTCCTAAATTTTCACGGAAAGCTTTTCGCGCACAAAGCTCCCATTATGACCTATAAACCATATAAACAGGTTTGAGACGCATTTGAGCGAAAACCACACACAGTTTTGGTGGATAGAGAAAGGTGATGCCGATATGGTTACTTTTTGTCCGAAATTTTCACGGAAAGCTTTTCGCGCACAAAGCTACCATTATGACCTATAAACCATATAAACATTTTTGGGAAACATTTGAGCGAAAACAACACAGATTTTGTGGATAAAGAAAGGTGACGCCGATATGGTCACTTTTTGTCCGAAATTTTCACGGAAAGCTTTTCGCGCACAAAGCTCACATTATGACCTATAAACCATATAAACATGTTTGGGACACATTTGAGCGAAAACAACACAGTTTTTGTGGATAAAGAAACGTGACGCCGATATGGTCACTTTTTGTCCGAAATTTTCACGGAAAGCTTTTCGCGCACAAAGCTCCCATTATGACCTATAAACCATATAAACAGGTTTGAGACGCATTTGAGCGAAAACAACACAGTTTTGGTGGATAAAGAAAGGTGACGCCGATATGGTTACTTTTTGTGCGAAATTTTCACGGAAAGCTTTTCGCGCACAAAGCTACCATTATGACCTATAAACCATATAAACATTTTTGGGACACATTTGACTGAAAACAACACAGATTTTGTGGATAAAGAAAGGTGACGCCGATATGGTCACTTTTTGTTCGAAATTTTCACGGAAAGCTTTTCGCGCACAAAGCTCACATTATGACCTATAAACTATATAAACAGGTTTGAGACGCATTTGAGCGGAAACAACACAGTTTTGGTGGATAAAGAAAGGTGACGCCGATATGGTAACTTTTTGTCCGAAATTTTCACGGAAAGCTTTTCGCGCACAAAGCTCTCATTATGACCTATAAACCATATAAACATTTTTGGGGCACATTTGAGGGAAAACAACACAGTTTTTGTGGATAAAGAAAGGTGACGCCGATATGGTCACTTTTGGTCCGAAAATTTCACGGAAAGCTTATCGCGCACAAAGCTCCCATTATGACCTATAAACCATATGAACATGTTTGGGACGCATTTGAGCGAAACAACACAATTTTTGTGGATAAAGAAAGGTGACGCCGATATGGTCACTTTTGGTCCGAAAATTTCACGGAAAGCTTTTCGCGTACAAAGCTCACATTATGACCTATAAACCATATAAACAGGTTTGGGACGCATTTGAGCGAAAACAACACAGTTTTGGTGGATAAAGAAAGGTGACGCCGATATGGTCACTTTTTGTCCGAAATTTTCACGGAAAGCTTTTCGTGCACAAAGCTCCCATTATGACCTATAAACCATATAAACATGTTTGGGACACATTTGAGCGAAAACAACACAGTTTTTGTGGATAAAGAAAGGTGACGCCGATATGGTCACTTTTTGTCCTAAATTTTCACGGAAAGCTTTTCGCGCACAAAGCTACCATTATGACCTATAAACCATATAAACAGGTTTGAGACGCATTTGAGCGAAAACCACACAGTTTTGGTGGATAGAGAAAGGTGATGCCGATATGGTTACTTTTTGTCCGAAATTTTCACGAAAAGCTTTTCGCGCACAAAGCTACCATTATGACCTATAAACCATATAAACATTTTTGGGACACATTTGAGCGAAAACAACACAGATTTTGTGGATAAGGAAAGGTGACGCCGATATGGTCACTTTTTGTCCGAAATTTTCACGGAAAGCTTTTCGCGCACAAAGCTCACATTATGACCTATAAACTATACAAACAGGTTTGAGACGCATTTGAGCGGAAACAATACAGTTTTGGTGGATAAAGAAAGGTGACACCGATATGGTAACTTTTTGTCCGAAATTTTCACGGAAAGCTTTTCGCGCACAAAGCTCTCATTATGACCTATTAACCATATAAACATTTTTGGGACACATTTGAGCGAAAACAACACAGTTTTTGAGGATAAAGAAAGGTGACGCCGATATGGTCACTTTTGGTCCGAAAATTTCACGGAAAGCTTATCGCGCACAAAGCTCCCATTATGACCTATAAACCATATGAACATGTTTGGGACGCATTTGTGCGAAAACAACACAGTTTTTGTGGATAAAGAAAGGTGACGCCGATATGGTTACTTTTGGTCCGAAAATTTCACGGAAAGCTTTTCGCGCACAAAGCTCACATTATGACCTATAAACCATATAGCAGGTTTGGGACGCATTTGAGCGAAAACAACACAGTTTTTGTGGATAAAGAAAGGTGACGCCGATATGGTCACTTTTGTTCCGAAAATTTCACGGAAAGCTTTTCGCGCACAAAGCTCACATTATAATCTATACACCTTGTAAACATGTTTGGGACACATTTGAGGGAAAACATTATTGTTTTTGTGGATAAAGAAAGGTGACGCCGATATGGTCACTTTTTGTCCGAAATTTTCACGGAAAGCTTTTCGCGCACAAAGCTCACATTATGACCTATAAACTATACAAACAGGTTTGAGACGCATTTGAGCGGAAACAATACAGTTTTGGTGGATAAAGAAAGGTGACACCGATATGGTCACTTTTTGTCCGAAATTTTCACGGAAAGCTTTTCGCGCACAAAGCTCTCATTATGACCTATTAACCATATAAACATTTTTGGGACACATTTGAGCGAAAACAACACAGTTTTTCAGGATAAAGAAAGGTGACGCCGATATGGTCACTTTTGGTCCGAAAATTTCACGGAAAGCTTATCGCGCACAAAGCTCCCATTATGACCTATAAACCATATGAACATGTTTGGGACGCATTTGTGCGAAAACAACACAGTTTTTGTGGATAAAGAAAGGTGACGCCGATATGGTTACTTTTGGTCCGAAAATTTCACGGAAAGCTTTTCGCGCACAAAGCTCACATTATGACCTATAAACCATATAGCAGGTTTGGGACGCATTTGAGCGAAAACAACACAGTTTTTGTGGATAAAGAAAGGTGACGCCGATATGGTCACTTTTGTTCCGAAAATTTCACGGAAAGCTTTTCGCGCACAAAGCTCACATTATAATCTATACACCTTGTAAACATGTTTGGGACACATTTGAGGGAAAACATTATTGTTTTTGTGGATAAAGAAAGGTGACGCCGATATGGTCACTTTTTGTCCGAAATTTTCACGGAAAGCTTTTCGCGCACAAAGCTCTCATTATGACCTATAAACCATATAAACATGTTTGGGACACATTTGAGCGAAAACAACACAGTTTTTGTGGATAAAGAAAGGTGACGCCGATATGGTCACTTTTTGTCCTAAATTTTCACGGAAAGCTTTTCGCGCACAAAGCTCCCATTATGACCTATAAACCATATAAACAGGTTTGAGATGCATTTGAGCGAAAACCACACAGTTTTGGTGGATAGAGAAAGGTGATGCCGATATGGTTACTTTTTGTCCGAAATTTTCACGGAAAGCTTTTCGCGCACAAAGCTACCATTATGACCTATAAACCATATAAACATTTTTGGGACACATTTGAGCGAAAACAACACAGATTTTGTGGCTAAAGAAAGGTGACGCCGATATGGTCACTTTTTGTCCGAAATTTTCACGGAAAGCTTTTCGCGCACAAAGCTCACATTATGACCTATAAACTATACAAACAGGTTTGAGACGCATTTGAGCGGAAACAATACAGTTTTGGTGGATAAAGAAAGGTGACGCCGATATGGTCACTTTTTGTCCGAAATTTTCACGGAAAGCTTTTCGCGCACAAAGCTCTCATTATGACCTATTAACCATATAAATATTTTTGGGACACATTTGAGCGAAAACAACACAGTTTTTTAGGATAAAGAAAGGTGACGCCGATATGGTCACTTTTGGTCCGAAAATTTCACGGAAAGCTTATCGCGCACAAAGCTCCCATTATGACCTATAAACCATATGAACATGTTTGGGACGCATTTGTGCGAAAACAACACAGTTTTTGTGGATAAAGAAAGGTGACGCCGATATGGTTACTTTTGGTCCGAAAATTTCACGGAAAGCTTTTCGCGCACAAAGCTCACATTATGACCTATAAACCATATAGCAGGTTTGGGACGCATTTGAGCGAAAACAACACAGTTTTTGTGGATAAAGAATGGTGACGCCGATATGGTCACTTTTGTTCCGAAAATTTCACGGAAAGCTTTTCGCGCACAAAGCTCACATTATAATCTATACACCTTGTAAACATGTTTGGGACACATTTGAGGGAAAACATTATTGTTTTTGTGGATAAAGAAAGGTGACGCCGATATGGTCACTTTTGGTCCGAAAATTTCACGGAAAGCTTTCCGCGCACAAAGCTCCCATTATGACCTATAAACCAAATAAACAAGATTGGGACACATTTGAGCGAAAACAACACAGTTTTTGCGGATAAATAAAGGTGACGCCGATATGGTCACTTTTGTTCCGAAAATTTCACGGAAAGCTTTTCGCGCACAAAGCTCACATTATGATCTATACACCTTATAAATATGTTTGGGACACATTTGAGAGAAAACAAAGTGTTTTTGTGGATAAAGAAAGGTGACGCCGATATGGTCACTTTTGGTCCGAAAATTTCACGGAAAGCTTTTCGCGCACAAAGCTCCCATTATAACCTATAAACCATATAAACATGTTTGGGACACATTTGAGCGAAAACAACACAATTTTTGTGGATAAAGAAAGGTGACGCCGATATGGTCACTTTTGTTCCGAAAATTTCACGGAAAGCTTTTCGCGCACAAAGCTCACATTATGATCTATACACCTTATAAATATGTTTGGGACACATTTGAGCGTAAAGAAAGTGTTTTTGTGGATAAAGAAAGGTGACGCCGATATGGTCACTTTTGGTCCGAAAATTTCACGGAAAGCTTTTCGCGCACAAAGCTCCCATTATGACCTATAAACCATATATACATGTTTGGGACGCATTTGACCGAAAACAACAGTGTTTTTGTGTATAAAGAAAGGTGACGCCGATATAGTCACTTTTGGTCCGAAAATTTCGCGGAAAGCTTTTCGCGCACAAAGCTCCCATTATGACCTATAAACCATATAAACACGTTTGGGACGCATTTGAGCGAAAACAACACAGTTTTGGTGGATAAAGAAAGGTGACGCCAATATGAACACTTTTTGTCCGAAATTTTCACGGAAAGCTTTTCGCGCACAAAGCTTCCATTATGACCTATAAACCATATAAACATGTTTGGGACACATTTGAGCGAAAACAACACACTTTTGGTGGATAAAGAAAGGTGACGCCGATATGGTCACTTTTTGTCCGAAAATTTCACGGAAAGCTTTTCGCTCACAAAGCTCACATTATGATCTATACACATTATTAACATGTTTGGGACACATTTGACCGAAAACAACAGTGTGTTTGTGGATAAAGAAAGGTGACCCCGATATAGTCACTTTTGGTCCGAAAATTTCACGGAAAGCTTTTCGCGCACAAAGCTCATATTATGACCTATAAACCATATAAACACGTTTGGGACACATTTGAGGGAAAACAACACAGTTTTGGCGGATAAATAAAGGTGACGCCGATATGGTCACTTTTGGTCCGAAAATTTCACGGAAAGCTTTTCGCGTAGAAAGCTCCCATTATGACCTATAAACCATATAAACATGTTTGGGACACATTTGAGCGAAAACAACACAGTTTTGGTGGATAAAGAAAGGTGACGCCGATATGGTCACTTTTTGTCCGAAAATTTCACGGAAAGCTTTTCGCGCACAAAGCTCCCATTATGACCTATAAACCATATAAACATGTTTGGGACACATTTGAGCGAAAACAACACAGTTTTTGTGGATAAAGAAAGGTGACGCCGATATGGTCACTTTTTGTCCGAAATTTTCACGGAAAGCTTTTCGCGCACAAAGCTCACATTATGACCGATAAACTATATAAACAGGATTGAGACGCATTTGAGCTAAAACAATACAGTTTTGGTGGATAAAGAAAGGTGACGCCGATATGGTCACTTTTTGTCCGAAATTTTCACGGAAAGCTTTTCGCGCACAAAGTTCTCATTATGACCTATAAACCATATAAACATTTTTGGGACACATTTGAGCGAAAACAACACAGTTTTTGTGGATAAAGAAAGGTGACGCCGATATGGTCACTTTTGGTCCGAAAATTTCACGGAAAGCTTATCGCGCACAAAGCTCCCATTATGACCTATAAACCATATGAACATGTTTGGGACGCATTTGTGCGAAAACAACACAGTTTTTGTGGATAAAGAAAGGTGACGCCGATATGGTTACTTTTGGTCCGAAAATTTCACGGAAAGCTTTTCGCGCACAAAGCTCACATTATGACCTATAAACCATATAACAAGTTTGGGACGCATTTGAGCGAAAACAACACAGTTTTTGTGGATAAGGAAAGGTGACGCCGATATGGTCACTTTTGTTCCGAAAATTTCACGGAAAGCTTTTCGCGCACAAAGCTCACATTATAATCTATACACCTTATAAACATGTTTGGGACACATTTGAGGGAAAACATTATTGTTTTTGTGGATAAAGAAAGGTGACGCCGATATGGTCACTTTTGGTCCGAAAATTTCACGGAAAGCTTTTCGCGCACAAAGCTCCCATTATGACCTATAAACCAAATAAACATGATTGGGGTTCATTTGAGCGAAAACAACACAGTTTTTGCGGATTAATAAAGGTGACGCCGATATTGTCACTTTTGTTCCGAAAATTTCACGGAAAGCTTTTCGCGCACAAAGCTCACATTATGATCTATACACATTATAAACATGTTTGGGACACATTTGACCGAAAACAACAGTGTGTTTGTGGATAAAGAAAGGTGACCCCGATATAGTCACTTTTGGTCCGAAAATTTCACGGAAAGCTTTTCGCGCACAAAGCTCATATTATGACCTATAAACCATATAAACACGTTTGGGACACATTTGAGGGAAAACAACACAGTTTTGGCGGATAAATAAAGGTGACGCCGATATGGTCACTTTTGGTCCGAAAATTTCACGGAAAGCTTTTCGCGTAAAAAGCTCCCATTATGACCTATAAACCATATAAACATGTTTGGGACACATTTGAGCGAAAACAACACAGTTTTGGTGGATAAAGAAAGGTGACGCCGATATGGTCACTTTTTGTCCGAAAATTTCACGGAAAGCTTTTCGCGCACAAAGCTCCCATTATGACCTATAAACCATATAAACATGTTTGGGACACATTTGAGCGAAAACAACACAGTTTTTGTGGATAAAGAAAGGTGACGCCGATATGGTCACTTTTTGTCCGAAATTTTCACGGAAAGCTTTTCGCGCACAAAGCTCACATTATGACCGATAAACTATATAAACAGGTTTGAGACGCATTTGAGCGAAAACAATACAGTTTTGGTGGATAAAGAAAGGTGACGCCGATATGGTCACTTTTTGTCCGAAATTTTCACGGAATGCTTTTCGCGCACAAAGCTCTCATTATGACCTATAAACCATATAAACATTTTTGGGACACATTTGAGCGAAAACTACACATTTTTTGTGGATAAAGAAAGGTGACGCCGATATGGTCACTTTTGGTCCGAAAATTTCACGGAAAGCTTATCGCGCACAAAGCTCCCATTATGACCTATAAACCATATGAACATGTTTGGGACGCAGTTGTGCGAAAACAACACAGTTTTTGTGGATAAAGAAAGGTGACGCCGATATGGTTACTTTTGGTCCGAAAATTTCACGGAAAGCTTTTCGCGCACAAAGCTCACATTATGACCTATAAACCATATAACATGTTTGGGACGCATTTGAGCGAAAACAACACAGTTTTTGTGGATAAGGAAAGGTGACGCCGATATGGTCACTTTTGTTCCGAAAATTTCACGGAAAGCTTTTCGCGCACAAAGCTCACATTATAATCTATACACCTTATAAACATGTTTGGGACACATTTGAGGGAAAACATTATTGTTTTTGTGGATAAAGAAAGGTGACGCCGATATGGTCACTTTTGGTCCGAAAATTTCACGGAAAGCTTTTCGCGCACAAAGCTCCCATTATGACCTATAAACCAAATAAACATGATTGGGACACATTTGAGCGAAAACAACACAGTTTTTGCGGATAAATAAAGGTGACGCCGATATGGTCACTTTTGTTCCGAAAATTTCACGGAAAGCTTTTCGCGCACAAAGATCATATTATGATCTATACACCTTATAAATTTGTTTGGGACACATTTGAGCGAAAACAAAGTGTTTTTGTGGATAAAGAAAGGTGACGCCGATATGGTCACTTTTGGTCCGAAAATTTCACGGAAAGCTTTTCGCGCACAAAGCTCCCATTATAACCTATAAACCATATAAACATGTTTGGGACACATTTGAGCGAAAACAACACAATTTTTGTGGATAAAGAAAGGTGACGCCGATATGGTCACTTTTGGATCGAAAATTTCACGGAAAGCTTTTCGCGCACAAAGCTCCCATTATGACCTATAAACCATATATACATGTTTGGGACGCATTTGACCGAAAACAACAGTGTTTTTGTGGATAAAGAAAGGTGACGCCGATATAGTCACTTTTGGTCCGAAAATTTCGCGGAAAGCTTTTCGCGCACAAAGCTCCCATTATGACCTATAAACCATATAAACACGTTTGGGACGCATTTGAGCGAAAACAACACAGTTTTGGTGGCTAAAGAAAGGTGACGCCAATATGATCACTTTTTGTCCGAAAATTTCACGGAAAGCTTTTCGCGCACAAAGCTCCCATTATGACCTATAAACCATATAAACATGTTTGGGACACATTTGAGCGAAAACAACACAGTTTTGGTGGATAAAGAAAGGTGACGCCGATATGGTCACTTTTGGTCCGAAAATTTCACGGAAAGCTTTTCGCGTAGAAAGCTCCCATTATGACCTATAAACCATATAAACATGTTTGGGACACATTTGAGCGAAAACAACACAGTTTTGGTGGATAAAGAAAGGTGACGCCGATATGGTCACTTTTGGTCCGAAAATTTCACGGAAAGCTTTTCGCGCACAAAGCTCACATTATGACCGATAAACTATATAAACAGGTTTGAGACGCATTTGAGCGAAAAAAATACAGTTTTGGTGGATAAAGAAAGGTGACGCCGATATGGTCACTTTTTGTCCGAAATTTTCACGGAAAGCTTTTCGCGCACAAAGCTCTCATTATGACCTATAAACCATATAAACATTTTTGGGACACATTTGAGCGAAAACAACACATTTTTTGTGGATAAAGAAAGGTGACGCCGATATGGTCACTTTTGGTCCGAAAATTTCACGGAAAGCTTATCGCGCACAAAGCTCCCATTATGACCTATAAACCATATGAACATGTTTGGGACGCATTTGTGCGAAAACAACACAGTTTTTGTGGATAAAGAAAGGTGACGCCGATATGGTTACTTTTGGTCCGAAAATTTCACGGAAAGCTTTTCGCGCACAAAGCTCACATTATGACCTATAAACCATATAACATGTTTGGGACGCATTTGAGCGAAAACAACACAGTTTTTGTGGATAAGGTGACGCCGATATGGTCACTTTTGTTCCGAAAATTTCACGGAAAGCTTTTCGCGCACAAAGCTCACATTATAATCTATACACCTTATAAACATGTTTGGGACACATTTGAGGGAAAACATTATTGTTTTTGTGGATAAAGAAAGGTGACGCCGATATGGTCACTTTTGGTCCGAAAATTTCACGGAAAGCTTTTCGCGCACAAAGCTCCCATTATGACCTATAAACCAAATAAACATGATTGGGGTTCATTTGAGCGAAAACAACACAGTTTTTGCGGATAAATAAAGGTGACGCCGATATTGTCACTTTTGTTCCGAAAATTTCACGGAAAGCTTTTCGCGCACAAAGCTAACATTATGATCTATACACATTATAAACATGTTTGGGACACATTTGACCGAAAACAACAGTGTGTTTGTGGATAAAGAAAGGTGACCCCGATATAGTCACTTTTGGTCCGAAAATTTCACGGAAAACTTTTCGCGCACAAAGCTCATATTATGACCTATAAACCATATAAACACGTTTGGGACACATTTGAGGGAAAACAACACAGTTTTGTCGGATAAATAAAGGTGACGCCGATATGGTCACTTTTGGTCCGAAAATTTCACGGAAAGCTTTTCGCGTAAAAAGCTCCCATTATGACCTATACACCATATAAACATGTTTGGGACTCATTTGAGCGAAAACAACACAGTTTTGGTGGATAAAGAAAGGTGACGCCGATATGGTCACTTTTGGTCCGAAAATTTCACGGAAAGCTTTTCGCGTAGAAAGCTCCCATTATGACCTATAAACCATATAAACATGTTTGGGACACATTTGAGCGAAAACAACACAGTTTTGGTGGATAAAGAAAGGTGACGCCGATATTAGCACTTTTTGTCCGAAAATTTCACGGAAAGCTTTTCGCGCACAAAGCTCCCATTATGACCTATAAACCATATAAACATGTTTGGGACACATTTGAGCGAAAACAACACAGTTTTTGTGGATAAAGAAAGGTGACGCCGATATGGTCACTTTTTGTCCGAAATTTTCACGGAAAGCTTTTCGCGCACAAAGCTCACATTATGACCGATAAACTATATAAACAGGTTTGAGACGCATTTGAGCGAAAACAATACAATTTTGGTGGATAAAGAAAGGTGACGCCGATATGGTCACTTTTTGTCCGAAAATTTCACGGAAAGCTTTTCGCGCACAAAGCTCCCATTATGACCTATAAACCATATATACATGTTTGGGACGCATTTGACCGAAAACAACAGTGTTTTTGTGGATAAAGAAAGGTGACGCCGATATGGTCACTTTTGGTCCGAAAATTTCACGGAAAGCTTTTCGCGCATAAAGCTCCCATTATGACCTATAAACCATATATACATGTTTGGGACGCATTTGACCGAAAACAACAGTGTTTTTGTGGATAAAGAAAGGTGACGCCGATATAGTCACTTTTGGTCCGAAAATTTCGCGGAAAGCTATTCGCGCACAAAGCTCCCATTAAGACCTATAAACCATATAAACACGTTTGGGACGCATTTGAGCGAAAACAACACAGTTTTGGTGGATAAAGAAAGGTGACGCCAATATGATCACTTTTTGTCCGAAATTTTTACGGAAAGCTTTTCGCGCACAAAGCTCCCATTATGACCTATAAACCATATAAACATGTTTGGGACACATTTGAGCGAAAACAACACAGTTTTGGTGGATAAAGAAAGGTGACGCCGATATGGTCACTTTTGGTCCGAAAATTTCACGGAAAGCTTTTCGCGTAGAAAGCTCCCATTATGACCTATAATCCATATAAACATGTTTGGGACACATTTGAGCGAAAACAACACAGTTTTGGTGGATAAAGAAAGGTGACGCCGATATGGTCACTTTTTGTCCGAAAATTTCACGGAAAGCTTTTCGCGCACAAAGCTCCCATTATGACCTATAAACCATATAAACATGTTTGGGACACATTTGAGCGAAAACAACACAGTTTTTGTGGATAAAGAAAGGTGACGCCGATATGGTCACTTTTTGTCCGAAATTTTCACGGAAAGCTTTTCGCGCACAAAGCTCCCATTATGACCTATAAACCATATATACATGTTTGGGACGCATTTGACCGAAAACAACAGTGTTTTTGTGGATAAAGAAAGGTGACGCCGATATAGTCACTTTTGGTCCGAAAATTTCGCGGAAAGCTTTTCGCGCACAAAGCTCCCATTATGACCTATAAACCATATAAACACGTTTGGGACGCATTTGAGCGAAAACAACACAGTTGTGGTGGATAAAGAAAGGTGACGCCAATATGATCACTTTTTGTCCGAAATTTTCACGGAAAGCTTTTCGCGCAAAAAGCTCCCATTATGACCTATAAACCATATAAACATGTTTGGGACACATTTGAGCGAAAACAACACAGTTTTGGTGGATAAAGAAAGGTGACGCCGATATGGTCACTTTTGGTCCGAAAATTTCACGGAAAGCTTTTCGCGTAGAAAGCTCCCATTATGACCTATAAACCATATAAACATGTTTGGGACACATTTGAGCGAAAACAACACAGTTTTGGTGGATAAAGAAAGGTGACGCCGATATGGTCACTTTTTGTCCGAAAATTTCACGGAAAGCTTTTCGCGCACAAAGCTCCCATTATGACCTATAAACCATATATACATGTTTGGGACGCATTTGACCGAAAACAACAGTGTTTTTGTGGATAAAGAAAGGTGACGCCGATATAGTCACTTTTGGTCCGAAAATTTTGCGGAAAGCTATTCGCGCACAAAGCTCCCATTATGACCTATAAACCATATAAACACGTTTGGGACGCATTTGAGCGAAAACAACACAGTTTTGGTGGATAAAGAAAGGTGACGCCAATATGATCACTTTTTGTCCGAAATTTTCACGGAAAGCTTTTCGCGCACAAAGCTCCCATTATGACCTATAAACCATATAAACATGTTTGGGACACATTTGAGCGAAAACAACACAGTTTTGGTGGATAAAGAAAGGTGACGCCGATATGGTCACTTTTGGTCCAAAAATTTCACGGAAAGCTTTTCGCGTAGAAAGCTCCCATTATGACCTATAAACCATATAAACATGTTTGGGACACATTTGAGCGAAAACAACACAGTTTTGGTGGATAAAGAAAGGTGACGCCGATATGGTCACTTTTTGTCCGAAAATTTCACGGAAAGCTTTTCGCGCACAAAGCTTCCATTATGACCTATAAACCATATAAACATGTTTGGGACACATTTGAGCGAAAACAACACAGTTTTTGTGGATAAAGAAAGGTGACGCCGATATGGTCACTTTTTGTCCGAATATTTCACGGAAAGCTTTTCGCGCACAAAGCTCCCATTATGACCTATAAACCATATATACATGTTTGGGACGCATTTGACCGAAAACAACAGTGTTTTTGTGGATAAAGAAAGGTGACGCCGATATAGTCACTTTTGGTCCGAAAATTTTGCGGAAAGCTATTCGCGCACAAAGCTCCCATTTTGACCTATAAACCATATAAACACGTTTGGGACGCATTTGAGCGAAAACAACACAGTTTTGGTGGATAAAGAAAGGTGACGCCAATATGATCACTTTTTGTCCGAAATTTTCACGGAAAGCTTTTCGCGCACAAAGCTCCCATTATGACCTATAAACCATATAAACATGTTTGGGACACATTTGAGCGAAAACAACACAGTTTTGGTGGATAAAGAAAGGTGACGCCGATATGGTCACTTTTGGTCCGAAAATTTCACGGAAAGCTTTTCGCGTAGAAAGCTCCCATTATGACCTATAAACCATATAAACATGTTTGGGACACATTTGAGCGAAAACAACACAGTTTTGGTGGATAAAGAAAGGTGACGCCGATATGGTCACTTTTTGTCCGAAAATTTCACGGAAAGCTTTTCGCGCACAAAGCTCCCATTATGACCTATAAACCATATATACATGTTTGGGACGCATTTGACCGAAAACAACAGTGTTTTTGTGGATAAAGAAAGGTGACGCCGATATAGTCACTTTTGGTCCGAAAATTTTGCGGAAAGCTATTCGCGCACAAAGCTCCCATTATGACCTATAAACCATATAAACACGTTTGGGACGCATTTGAGCGAAAACAACACAGTTTTGGTGGATAAAGAAAGGTGACGCCAATATGATCACTTTTTGTCCGAAATTTTCACGGAAAGCTTTTCGCGCACAAAGCTCCCATTATGACCTATAAACCATATAAACATGTTTGGGACACATTTGAGCGAAAACAACACAGTTTTGGTGGATAAAGAAAGGTGACGCCGATATGGTTACTTTTGGTCCAAAAATTTCACGGAAAGCTTTTCGCGTAGAAAGCTCCCATTATGACCTATAAACCATATAAACATGTTTGGGACACATTTGAGCGAAAACAACACAGTTTTGGTGGATAAAGAAAGGTGACGCCGATATGGTCACTTTTGGTCCGAAAATTTCACGGAAAGCTTTTCGCGTAGAAAGCTCCCATTATGACCTATAAACCATATAAACATGTTTGGGACACATTTGAGCGAAAACAACACAGTTTTGGTGGATAAAGAAAGGTGACGCCGATATGGTCACTTTTTGTCCGAAAATTTCACGGAAAGCTTTTCGCGCACAAAGCTCCCATTATGACCTATAAACCATATATACATGTTTGGGACGCATTTGACCGAAAACAACAGTGTTTTTGTGGATAAAGAAAGGTGACGCCGATATGGTCACTTTTGGTCCGAAAATTTCACGGAAAGCTTTTCGCGCATAAAGCTCCCATTATGACCTATAAACCATATATACATGTTTGGGACGCATTTGACCGAAAACAACAGTGTTTTTGTGGATAAAGAAAGGTGACGCCGATATAGTCACTTTTGGTCCGAAAATTTCGCGGAAAGCTATTCGCGCACAAAGCTCCCATTATGACCTATAAACCATATAAACACGTTTGGGACGCATTTGAGCGAAAACAACACAGTTTTGGTGGATAAAGAAAGGTGACGCCAATATGATCACTTTTTGTCCGAAATTTTTACGGAAAGCTTTTCGCGCACAAAGCTCCCATTATGACCTATAAACCATATAAACATGTTTGGGACACATTTGAGCGAAAACAACACAGTTTTGGTGGATAAAGAAAGGTGACGCCGATATGGTCACTTTTGGTCCGAAAATTTCACGGAAAGCTTTTCGCGTAGAAAGCTCCCATTATGACCTATAAACCATATAAACATGTTTGGGACACATTTGAGCGAAAACAACACAGTTTTGGTGGATAAAGAAAGGTGACGCCGATATGGTCACTTTTTGTCCGAAAATTTCACGGAAAGCTTTTCGCGCACAAAGCTCCCATTATGACCTATAAACCATATAAACATGTTTGGGACACATTTGAGCGAAAACAACACAGTTTTTGTGGATAAAGAAAGGTGACGCCGATATGGTCACTTTTTGTCCGAAATTTTCACGGAAAGCTTTTCGCGCACAAAGCTCACATTATGACCGATAAACTATATAAACAGGTTTGAGACGCATTTGAGCGAAAACAATACAATTTTGGTGGATAAAGAAAGGTGACGCCGATATGGTCACTTTTTGTCCGAAAATTTCACGGAAAGCTTTTCGCGCACAAAGCTCCCATTATGACCTATAAACCATATATACATGTTTGGGACGCATTTGACCGAAAACAGCAGTGTTTTTGTGGATAAAGAAAGGTGACGCCGATATGGTCACTTTTGGTCCGAAAATTTCACGGAAAGCTTTTCGCGCATAAAGCTCCCATTATGACCTATAAACCATATATACATGTTTGGGACGCATTTGACCGAAAACAACAGTGTTTTTGTGGATAAAGAAAGGTGACGCCGATATAGTCACTTTTGGTCCGAAAATTTCGCGGAAAGCTATTCGCGCACAAAGCTCCCATTATGACCTATAAACCATATAAACACGTTTGGGACGCATTTGAGCGAAAACAACACAGTTTTGGTGGATAAAGAAAGGTGACGCCAATATGATCACTTTTTGTCCGAAATTTTTACGGAAAGCTTTTCGCGCACAAAGCTCCCATTATGACCTATAAACCATATAAACATGTTTGGGACACATTTGAGCGAAAACAACACAGTTTTGGTGGATAAAGAAAGGTGACGCCGATATGGTCACTTTTGGTCCGAAAATTTCACGGAAAGCTTTTCGCGTAGAAAGCTCCCATTATGACCTATAAACCATATAAACATGTTTGGGACACATTTGAGCGAAAACAACACAGTTTTGGTGGATAAAGAAAGGTGACGCCGATATGGTCACTTTTTGTCCGAAAATTTCACGGAAAGCTTTTCGCGCACAAAGCTCCCATTATGACCTATAAACCATATAAACATGTTTGGGACACATTTGAGCGAAAACAACACAGTTTTTGTGGATAAAGAAAGGTGACGCCGATATGGTCACTTTTTGTCCGAAATTTTCACGGAAAGCTTTTCGCGCACAAAGCTCCCATTATGACCTATAAACCATATATACATGTTTGGGACGCATTTGACCGAAAACAACAGTGTTTTTGTGGATAAAGAAAGGTGACGCCGATATAGTCACTTTTGGTCCGAAAATTTCGCGGAAAGCTTTTCGCGCACAAAGCTCCCATTATGACCTATAAACCATATAAACACGTTTGGGACGCATTTGAGCGAAAACAACACAGTTGTGGTGGATAAAGAAAGGTGACGCCAATATGATCACTTTTTGTCCGAAATTTTCACGGAAAGCTTTTCGCGCAAAAAGCTCCCATTATGACCTATAAACCATATAAACATGTTTGGGACACATTTGAGCGAAAACAACACAGTTTTGGTGGATAAAGAAAGGTGACGCCGATATGGTCACTTTTGGTCCGAAAATTTCACGGAAAGCTTTTCGCGTAGAAAGCTCCCATTATGACCTATAAACCATATAAACATGTTTGGGACACATTTGAGCGAAAACAACACAGTTTTGGTGGATAAAGAAAGGTGACGCCGATATGGTCACTTTTTGTCCGAAAATTTCACGGAAAGCTTTTCGCGCACAAAGCTCCCATTATGACCTATAAACCATATATACATGTTTGGGACGCATTTGACCGAAAACAGCAGTGTTTTTGTGGATAAAGAAAGGTGACGCCGATATAGTCACTTTTGGTCCGAAAATTTTGCGGAAAGCTATTCGCGCACAAAGCTCCCATTATGACCTATAAACCATATAAACACGTTTGGGACGCATTTGAGCGAAAACAACACAGTTTTGGTGGATAAAGAAAGGTGACGCCAATATGATCACTTTTTGTCCGAAATTTTCACGGAAAGCTTTTCGCGCACAAAGCTCCCATTATGACCTATAAACCATATAAACATGTTTGGGACACATTTGAGCGAAAACAACACAGTTTTGGTGGATAAAGAAAGGTGACGCCGATATGGTCACTTTTGGTCCAAAAATTTCACGGAAAGCTTTTCGCGTAGAAAGCTCCCATTATGACCTATAAACCATATAAACATGTTTGGGACACATTTGAGCGAAAACAACACAGTTTTGGTGGATAAAGAAAGGTGACGCCGATATGGTCACTTTTTGTCCGAAAATTTCACGGAAAGCTTTTCGCGCACAAAGCTTCCATTATGACCTATAAACCATATAAACATGTTTGGGACACATTTGAGCGAAAACAACACAGTTTTTGTGGATAAAGAAAGGTGACGCCGATATGGTCACTTTTTGTCCGAAAATTTCACGGAAAGCTTTTCGCGCACAAAGCTCCCATTATGACCTATAAACCATATATACATGTTTGGGACGCATTTGACCGAAAACAACAGTGTTTTTCTGGATAAAGAAAGGTGACGCCGATATAGTCACTTTTGGTCCGAAAATTTTGCGGAAAGCTATTCGCGCACAAAGCTCCCATTATGACCTATAAACCATATAAACACGTTTGGGACGCATTTGAGCGAAAACAACACAGTTTTGGTGGATAAAGAAAGGTGACGCCAATATGATCACTTTTTGTCCGAAATTTTCACGGAAAGCTTTTCGCGCACAAAGCTCCCATTATGACCTATAAACCATATAAACATGTTTGGGACACATTTGAGCGAAAACAACACAGTTTTGGTGGATAAAGAAAGGTGACGCCGATATGGTCACTTTTGGTCCGAAAATTTCACGGAAAGCTTTTCGCGTAGAAAGCTCCCATTATGACCTATAAACCATATAAACATGTTTGGGACACATTTGAGCGAAAACAACACAGTTTTGGTGGATAAAGAAAGGTGACGCCGATATGGTCACTTTTTGTCCGAAAATTTCACGGAAAGCTTTTCGCGCACAAAGCTCCCATTATGACCTATAAACCATATATACATGTTTGGGACGCATTTGACCGAAAACAACAGTGTTTTTGTGGATAAAGAAAGGTGACGCCGATATAGTCACTTTTGGTCCGAAAATTTTGCGGAAAGCTATTCGCGCACAAAGCTCCCATTATGACCTATAAACCATATAAACACGTTTGGGACGCATTTGAGCGAAAACAACACAGTTTTGGTGGATAAAGAAAGGTGACGCCAATATGATCACTTTTTGTCCGAAATTTTCACGGAAAGCTTTTCGCGCACAAAGCTCCCATTATGACCTATAAACCATATAAACATGTTTGGGACACATTTGAGCGAAAACAACACAGTTTTGGTGGATAAAGAAAGGTGACGCCGATATGGTCACTTTTGGTCCAAAAATTTCACGGAAAGCTTTTCGCGTAGAAAGCTCCCATTATGACCTATAAACCATATAAACATGTTTGGGACACATTTGAGCGAAAACAACACAGTTTTGGTGGATAAAGAAAGGTGACGCCGATATGGTCACTTTTGGTCCGAAAATTTCACGGAAAGCTTTTCGCGTAGAAAGCTCCCATTATGACCTATAAACCATATAAACATGTTTGGGACACATTTGAGCGAAAACAACACAGTTTTGGTGGATAAAGAAAGGTGACGCCGATATGGTCACTTTTTGTCCGAAAATTTCACGGAAAGCTTTTCGCGCACAAAGCTCCCATTATGACCTATAAACCATATATACATGTTTGGGACGCATTTGACCGAAAACAACAGTGTTTTTGTGGATAAAGAAAGGTGACGCCGATATAGTCACTTTTGGTCCGAAAATTTTGCGGAAAGCTATTCGCGCACAAAGCTCCCATTATGACCTATAAACCATATAAACACGTTTGGGACGCATTTGAGCGAAAACAACACAGTTTTGGTGGATAAAAAAAGGTGACGCCAATATGATCACTTTTTGTCCGAAATTTTCACGGAAAGCTTTTCGCGCACAAAGCTCCCATTATGACCTATAAACCATATAAACATGTTTGGGACACATTTGAGCGAAAACAACACAGTTTTGGTGGATAAAGAAAGGTGACGCCGATATGGTCACTTTTGGTCCAAAAATTTCACGGAAAGCTTTTCGCGTAGAAAGCTCCCATTATGACCTATAAACCATATAAACATGTTTGGGACACATTTGAGCGAAAACAACACAGTTTTGGTGGATAAAGAAAGGTGACGCCGATATGGTCACTTTTTGTCCGAAAATTTCACGGAAAGCTTTTCGCGCACAAAGCTTCCATTATGACCTATAAACCATATAAACATGTTTGGGACACATTTGAGCGAAAATAACACAGTTTTTGTGGATAAAGAAAGGTGACGCCGATATGGTCACTTTTTGTCCGAAATTTTCACGGAAAGCTTTTCGCGCACAAAGCTCCCATTATGACCTATAAACCATATAAACACGTTTGGGACGCATTTGAGCGAAAACAACACAGTTTTGGTGGATAAAGAAAGGTGACGCCAATATGATCACTTTTTGTCCGAAATTTTCACGGAAAGCTTTTCGCGCACAAAGCTCCCATTATGACCTATAAACCATATAAACATGTTTGGGACACATTTGAGCGAAAACAACACAGTTTTGGTGGATAAAGAAAGGTGACGCCGATATGGTCACTTTTGGTCCGAAAATTTCACGGAAAGCTTTTCGCGCACAAAGCTCCCATTATGACCTATAAACCATATAAACATGTTTGGGACACATTTGAGCGAAAACAACACAGTTTTTGTGGATAAAGAAAGGTGACGCCGATATGGTCACTTTTTGTCCGAAATTTTCACGGAAAGCTTTTCGCGCACAAAGCTCTCATTATGACCTATAAACCATATAAACACGTTTGGGACGCATTTGAGCGAAAACAACACAGTTTTTGTGGATAAAGAAAGGTGACGCCGATATGGTTACTTTTGGTCCGAAATTTTCACGGAAAGCTTTTCGCGCACAAAGCTCCCATTATGACCTATAAACCATATAAACATGTTTGGGACACATTTGAGCGAAAACAACACAGTTTTGGTGGATAAAGAAAGGTGACGCCGATATGGTCACTTTTGGTCCGAAAATTTCACGGAAAGCTTTTCGCGTAGAAAGCTCCCATTATGACCTATAAACCATATAAACATGTTTGGGACACATTTGAGCGAAAACAACACAGTTTTGGTGGATAAAGAAAGGTGACGCCGATATGGTCACTTTTTGTCCGAAAATTTCACGGAAAGCTTTTCGCGCACAAAGCTCCCATTATGACCTATAAACCATATATACATGTTTGGGACGCATTTGACCGAAAACAACAGTGTTTTTGTGGATAAAGAAAGGTGACGCCGATATAGTCACTTTTGGTCCGAAAATTTTGCGGAAAGCTATTCGCGCACAAAGCTCCCATTATGACCTATAAACCATATAAACACGTTTGGGACGCATTTGAGCGAAAACAACACAGTTTTGGTGGATAAAGAAAGGTGACGCCAATATGATCACTTTTTGTCCGAAATTTTCACGGAAAGCTTTTCGCGCACAAAGCTCCCATTATGACCTATAAACCATATAAACATGTTTGGGACACATTTGAGCGAAAACAACACAGTTTTGGTGGATAAAGAAAGGTGACGCCGATATGGTCACTTTTGGTCCAAAAATTTCACGGAAAGCTTTTCGCGTAGAAAGCTCCCATTATGACCTATAAACCATATAAACATGTTTGGGACACATTTGAGCGAAAACAACACAGTTTTGGTGGATAAAGAAAGGTGACGCCGATATGGTCACTTTTTGTCCGAAAATTTCACGGAAAGCTTTTCGCGCACAAAGCTTCCATTATGACCTATAAACCATATAAACATGTTTGGGACACATTTGAGCGAAAACAACACAGTTTTTGTGGATAAAGAAAGGTGACGCCGATATGGTCACTTTTTGTCCGAAAATTTCACGGAAAGCTTTTCGCGCACAAAGCTCCCATTATGACCTATAAACCATATATACATGTTTGGGACGCATTTGACCGAAAACAACAGTGTTTTTCTGGATAAAGAAAGGTGACGCCGATATAGTCACTTTTGGTCCGAAAATTTTGCGGAAAGCTATTCGCGCACAAAGCTCCCATTATGACCTATAAACCATATAAACACGTTTGGGACGCATTTGAGCGAAAACAACACAGTTTTGGTGGATAAAGAAAGGTGACGCCAATATGATCACTTTTTGTCCGAAATTTTCACGGAAAGCTTTTCGCGCACAAAGCTCCCATTATGACCTATAAACCATATAAACATGTTTGGGACACATTTGAGCGAAAACAACACAGTTTTGGTGGATAAAGAAAGGTGACGCCGATATGGTCACTTTTGGTCCAAAAATTTCACGGAAAGCTTTTCGCGTAGAAAGCTCCCATTATGACCTATAAACCATATAAACATGTTTGGGACACATTTGAGCGAAAACAACACAGTTTTGGTGGATAAAGAAAGGTGACGCCGATATGGTCACTTTTTGTCCGAAAATTTCACGGAAAGCTTTTCGCGCACAAAGCTTCCATTATGACCTATAAACCATATAAACATGTTTGGGACACATTTGAGCGAAAACAACACAGTTTTTGTGGATAAAGAAAGGTGACGCCGATATGGTCACTTTTTGTCCGAAATTTTCACGGAAAGCTTTTCGCGCACAAAGCTCCCATTATGACCTATAAACCATATAAACACGTTTGGGACGCATTTGAGCGAAAACAACACAGTTTTGGTGGATAAAGAAAGGTGACGCCAATATGATCACTTTTTGTCCGAAATTTTCACGGAAAGCTTTTCGCGCACAAAGCTCCCATTATGACCTATAAACCATATAAACATGTTTGGGACACATTTGAGCGAAAACAACACAGTTTTGGTGGATAAAGAAAGGTGACGCCGATATGGTCACTTTTGGTCCGAAAATTTCACGGAAAGCTTTTCGCGCACAAAGCTCCCATTATGACCTATAAACCATATAAACATGTTTGGGACACATTTGAGCGAAAACAACACAGTTTTTGTGGATAAAGAAAGGTGACGCCGATATGGTCACTTTTTGTCCGAAATTTTCACGGAAAGCTTTTCGCGCACAAAGCTCCCATTATGACCTATAAACCATATAAACACGTTTGGGACGCATTTGAGCGAAAACAACACAGTTTTGGTGGATAAAGAAAGGTGACGCCAATATGATCACTTTTTGTCCGAAATTTTCACGGAAAGCTTTTCGCGCACAAAGCTCCCATTATGACCTATAAACCATATAAACATGTTTGGGACACATTTGAGCGAAAACAACACAGTTTTGGTGGATAAAGAAAGGTGACGCCGATATGGTCACTTTTGGTCCGAAAATTTCACGGAAAGCTTTTCGCGCACAAAGCTCCCATTATGACCTATAAACCATATAAACATGTTTGGGACACATTTGAGCGAAAACAACACAGTTTTTGTGGATAAAGAAAGGTGACGCCGATATGGTCACTTTTTGTCCGAAATTTTCACGGAAAGCTTTTCGCGCACAAAGCTCTGATTATGACCTATAAACCATATAAACACGTTTGGGACGCATTTGAGCGAAAACAACACAGTTTTTGTGGATAAAGAAAGGTGACGCCGATATGGTTACTTTTGGTCCGAAATTTTCACGGAAAGCTTTTCGCGCACAAAGCTCCCATTATGACCTATAAACCATATAAACATGTTTGGGACACATTTGAGCGAAAACAACACAGTTTTGGTGGATAAAGAAAGGTGACGCCGATATGGTAACTTTTGGTCCGAAAATTTCACGGAAAGCTTTTCGCGTAGAAAGCTCCCATTATGACCTATAAACCATATAAACATGTTTGGGACACATTTGAGCGAAAACAACACAGTTTTGGTGGATAAAGAAAGGTGACGCCGATATGGTAACTTTTGGTCCGAAAATTTCACGGAAAGCTTTTCGCGTAGAAAGCTCCCATTATGACCTATAAACCATATAAACATGTTTGGGACACATTTGAGCGAAAACAACACAGTTTGGTGGATAAAGAAAGGTGACGCCGATATGGTAACTTTTGGTCCGAAAATTTCACGGAAAGCTTTTCGCGTAGATAGCTCCCATTATGACCTATAAACCATATAAACATGTTTGGGACACATTTGAGCGAAAACAACACAGTTTTGGTGGATAAAGAAAGGTGACGCCGATATGGTCACTTTTGGTCCGAAAATTTCACGGAAAGCTTTTCGCGCACAAAGCTCCCATTATGACCTATAAACCATATAAACATGTTTGGGACACATTTGAGCGAAAACAACACAGTTTTTGTGGATAAAGAAAGGTGACGCCGATATGGTCACTTTTTGTCCGAAATTTTCACGGAAAGCTTTTCGCGCACAAAGCTCTGATTATGACCTATAAACCATATAAACACGTTTGGGACGCATTTGAGCGAAAACAACACAGTTTTTGTGGATAAAGAAAGGTGACGCCGATATGGTTACTTTTGGTCCGAAATTTTCACGGAAAGCTTTTCGCGCACAAAGCTCCCATTATGACCTATAAACCATATAAACATGTTTGGGACACATTTGAGCGAAAACAACACAGTTTTTGTGGATAAAGAAAGGTGACGCCGATATGGTCACTTTTTGTCCGAATATTTCACGGAAAGCTTTTCGCGCACAAAGCTCCCATTATGACCTATAAACCATATATACATGTTTGGGACGCATTTGACCGAAAACAACAGTGTTTTTGTGGATAAAGAAAGGTGACGCCGATATAGTCACTTTTGGTCCGAAAATTTTGCGGAAAGCTATTCGCGCACAAAGCTCCCATTATGACCTATAAACCATATAAACACGTTTGGGACGCATTTGAGCGAAAACAACACAGTTTTGGTGGATAAAAAAAGGTGATGCCAATATGATCACTTTTTGTCCGAAATTTTCACGGAAAGCTTTTCGCGCACAAAGCTCCCATTATGACCTATAAACCATATAAACATGTTTGGGACACATTTGAGCGAAAACAACACAGTTTTGGTGGATAAAGAAAGGTGACGCCGATATGGTCACTTTTGGTCCGAAAATTTCACGGAAAGCTTTTCGCGTAGAAAGCTCCCATTATGACCTATAAACCATATAAACATGTTTGGGACACATTTGAGCGAAAACAACACAGTTTTGGTGGATAAAGAAAGGTGACGCCGATATGGTCACTTTTTGTCCGAAAATTTCACGGAAAGCTTTTCGCGCACAAAGCTCCCATTATGACCTATAAACCATATATACATGTTTGGGACGCATTTGACCGAAAACAACAGTGTTTTTGTGGATAAAGAAAGGTGACGCCGATATAGTCACTTTTGGTCCGAAAATTTTGCGGAAAGCTATTCGCGCACAAAGCTCCCATTATGACCTATAAACCATATAAACACGTTTGGGACGCATTTGAGCGAAAACAACACAGTTTTGGTGGATAAAGAAAGGTGACGCCAATATGATCACTTTTTGTCCGAAATTTTCACGGAAAGCTTTTCGCGCACAAAGCTCCCATTATGACCTATAAACCATATAAACATGTTTGGGACACATTTGAGCGAAAACAACACAGTTTTGGTGGATAAAGAAAGGTGACGCCGATATGGTCACTTTTGGTCCAAAAATTTCACGGAAAGCTTTTCGCGTAGAAAGCTCCCATTATGACCTATAAACCATATAAACATGTTTGGGACACATTTGAGCGAAAACAACACAGTTTTGGTGGATAAAGAAAGGTGACGCCGATATGGTCACTTTTGGTCCGAAAATTTCACGGAAAGCTTTTCGCGTAGAAAGCTCCCATTATGACCTATAAACCATATAAACATGTTTGGGACACATTTGAGCGAAAACAACACAGTTTTGGTGGATAAAGAAAGGTGACGCCGATATGGTCACTTTTTGTCCGAAAATTTCACGGAAAGCTTTTCGCGCACAAAGCTCCCATTATGACCTATAAACCATATAAACATGTTTGGGACACATTTGAGCGAAAACAACACAGTTTTTGTGGATAAAGAAAGGTGACGCCGATATGGTCACTTTTTGTCCGAAATTTTCACGGAAAGCTTTTCGCGCACAAAGCTCACATTATGACCGATAAACTATATAAACAGGTTTGAGACGCATTTGAGCGAAAACAATACAATTTTGGTGGATAAAGAAAGGTGACGCCGATATGGTCACTTTTTGTCCGAAAATTTCACGGAAAGCTTTTCGCGCACAAAGCTCCCATTATGACCTATAAACCATATATACATGTTTGGGACGCATTTGACCGAAAACAACAGTGTTTTTTTGGATAAAGAAAGGTGACGCCGATATGGTCACTTTTGGTCCGAAAATTTCACGGAAAGCTTTTCGCGCATAAAGCTCCCATTATGACCTATAAACCATATATACATGTTTGGGACGCATTTGACCGAAAACAACAGTGTTTTTGTGGATAAAGAAAGGTGACGCCGATATAGTCACTTTTGGTCCGAAAATTTCGCGGAAAGCTATTCGCGCACAAAGCTCCCATTATGACCTATAAACCATATAAACACGTTTGGGACGCATTTGAGCGAAAACAACACAGTTTTGGTGGATAAAGAAAGGTGACGCCAATATGATCACTTTTTGTCCGAAATTTTTACGGAAAGCTTTTCGCGCACAAAGCTCCCATTATGACCTATAAACCATATAAACATGTTTGGGACACATTTGAGCGAAAACAACACAGTTTTGGTGGATAAAGAAAGGTGACGCCGATATGGTCACTTTTGGTCCGAAAATTTCACGGAAAGCTTTTCGCGTAGAAAGCTCCCATTATGACCTATAAACCATATAAACATGTTTGGGACACATTTGAGCGAAAACAACACAGTTTTGGTGGATAAAGAAAGGTGACGCCGATATGGTCACTTTTTATCCGAAAATTTCACGGAAAGCTTTTCGCGCACAAAGCTCACATTATGACCTATAAACCATATAAACATGTTTGGGACACATTTGAGCGAAAACAACACAGTTTTTGTGGATAAAGAAAGGTGACGCCGATATGGTCACTTTTTGTCCGAAATTTTCACGGAAAGCTTTTCGCGCACAAAGCTCCCATTATGACCTATAAACCATATATACATGTTTGGGACGCATTTGACCGAAAACAACAGTGTTTTTGTGGATAAAGAAAGGTGACGCCGATATAGTCACTTTTGGTCCGAAAATTTCGCGGAAAGCTTTTCGCGCACAAAGCTCCCATTATGACCTATAAACCATATAAACACGTTTGGGACGCATTTGAGCGAAAACAACACAGTTGTGGTGGATAAAGAAAGGTGACGCCAATATGATCACTTTTTGTCCGAAATTTTCACGGAAAGCTTTTCGCGCAAAAAGCTCCCATTATGACCTATAAACCATATAAACATGTTTGGGACACATTTGAGCGAAAACAACACAGTTTTGGTGGATAAAGAAAGGTGACGCCGATATGGTCACTTTTGGTCCGAAAATTTCACGGAAAGCTTTTCGCGTAGAAAGCTCCCATTATGACCTATAAACCATATAAACATGTTTGGGACACATTTGAGCGAAAACAACACAGTTTTGGTGGATAAAGAAAGGTGACGCCGATATGGTCACTTTTTATCTGAAAATTTCACGGAAAGCTTTTCGCGCACAAAGCTTCCATTATGACCTATAAACCATATAAACATGTTTGGGACACATTTGAGCGAAAACAACACAGTTTTTGTGGATAAAGAAAGGTGACGCCGATATGGTCACTTTTTGTCCGAAAATTTCACGGAAAGCTTTTCGCGCACAAAGCTCCCATTATGACCTATAAACCATATATACATGTTTGGGACGCATTTGACCGAAAACAACAGTGTTTTTCTGGATAAAGAAAGGTGACGCCGATATAGTCACTTTTGGTCCGAAAATTTTGCGGAAAACTATTCGCGCACAAAGCTCCCATTATGACCTATAAACCATATAAACACGTTTGGGACGCATTTGAGCGAAAACAACACAGTTTTGGTGGATAAAGAAAGGTGACGCCAATATGATCACTTTTTGTCCGAAATTTTCACGGAAAGCTTTTCGCGCACAAAGCTCCCATTATGACCTATAAACCATATAAACATGTTTGGGACACATTTGAGCGAAAACAACACAGTTTTGGTGGATAAAGAAAGGTGACGCCGATATGGTCACTTTTGGTCCGAAAATTTCACGGAAAGCTTTTCGCGTAGAAAGCTCCCATTATGACCTATAAACCATATAAACATGTTTGGGACACATTTGAGCGAAAACAACACAGTTTTGGTGGATAAAGAAAGGTGACGCCGATATGGTCACTTTTTGTCCGAAAATTTCACGGAAAGCTTTTCGCGCACAAAGCTCCCATTATGACCTATAAACCATATATACATGTTTGGGACGCATTTGACCGAAAACAACAGTGTTTTTGTGGATAAAGAAAGGTGACGCCGATATAGTCACTTTTGGTCCGAAAATTTTGCGGAAAGCTATTCGCGCACAAAGCTCCCATTATGACCTATAAACCATATAAACACGTTTGGGACGCATTTGAGCGAAAACAACACAGTTTTGGTGGATAAAGAAAGGTGACGCCAATATGATCACTTTTTGTCCGAAATTTTCACGGAAAGCTTTTCGCGCACAAAGCTCCCATTATGACCTATAAACCATATAAACATGTTTGGGACACATTTGAGCGAAAACAACACAGTTTTGGTGGATAAAGAAAGGTGACGCCGATATGGTCACTTTTGGTCCAAAAATTTCACGGAAAGCTTTTCGCGTAGAAAGCTCCCATTATGACCTATAAACCATATAAACATGTTTGGGACACATTTGAGCGAAAACAACACAGTTTTGGTGGATAAAGAAAGGTGACGCCGATATGGTCACTTTTTGTCCGAAAATTTCACGGAAAGCTTTTCGCGCACAAAGCTTCCATTATGACCTATAAACCATATAAACATGTTTGGGACACATTTGAGCGAAAACAACACAGTTTTTGTGGATGAAGAAAGGTGACGCCGATATGGTCACTTTTTGTCCGAAATTTTCACGGAAAGCTTTTCGCGCACAAAGCTCCCATTATGACCTATAAACCATATAAACACGTTTGGGACGCATTTGAGCGAAAACAACACAGTTTTGGTGGATAAAGAAAGGTGACGCCAATATGATCACTTTTTGTCCGAAATTTTCACGGAAAGCTTTTCGCGCACAAAGCTCCCATTATGACCTATAAACCATATAAACATGTTTGGACACATTTGAGCGAAAACAACACAGTTTTGGTGGATAAAGAAAGGTGACGCCGATATGGTCACTTTTGGTCCGAAAATTTCACGGAATGCTTTTCGCGCACAAAGCTCCCATTATGACCTATAAACCATATAAACATGTTTGGGACACATTTGAGCGAAAACAACACAATTTTTGTGGATAAAGAAAGGTGACGCCGATATGGTCACTTTTTGTCCGAAATTTTCACGGAAAGCTTTTCGCGCACAAAGCTCTCATTATGACCTATAAACCATATAAACACGTTTGGGACGCATTTGAGCGAAAACAAAACAGTTTTTGTGGATAAAGAAAGGTGACGCCGATATGGTTACTTTTGGTCCGAAATTTTCACGGAAAGCTTTTCGCGCACAAAGCTCCCATTATGACCTATAAACCATATAAACATGTTTGGGACACATTTGAGCGAAAACAACACAGTTTTGGAGGATAAAGAAAGGTGACGCCGATATGGTAACTTTTGGTCCGAAAATTTCACGGAAAGCTTTTCGCGTAGAAAGCTCCCATTATGACCTATAAACCATATAAACATGTTTGGGACACATTTGAGCGAAAACAACACAGTTTGGTGGATAAAGAAAGGTGACGCCGATATGGTCACTTTTTGTCCGAAAATTTCACGGAAAGCTTTTCGCGCACAAAGCTCCCATTATGACCTATAAACCATATAAACATGTTTGGGACACATTTGAGCGAAAACAACACAGTTTTGGTGGATAAAGAAAGGTGACGCCGATATGGTCACTTTTTGTCCGAAATTTTCACGGAAAGCTTTTCGCGCACAAAGCTCCCATTATGACCTATAAACATGTTTGGGACGCATTTGACAGAAAACAACAGTGTTTTTGTGGATAAAGAAAGGTGACGCCGATATAGTCACTTGTGGTCCGAAAATTTCGCGGAAAGCTTTTCGCGCACAAAGCTCCCATTATCACCTATAAACCATATAAACACGTTTGGGACGCATTTGAGCGAAAACAACACAGTTTTGGTGGATAAAGAAAGGTGACGCCAATATGATCACTTTTTGTCCGAAATTTTCATGGAAAGCTTTTCGCGCACAAAGCTACCATTATGACCTATAAACCATATAAACATGTTTGGGACACATTTGAGCGAAAACAACACAGTTTTGGTGGATAAAGAAAGGTGACGCCGATATGGTCACTTTTGGTCCGAAAATTTCACGGAAAGCTTTTCGCGTAGAAAGCTCCCATTATGACCTATAAACCATATAAACATGTTTGGGACACATTTGAGCGAAAACAACACAGTTTTGGTGGATAAAGAAAGGTGACGCCGATATGGTCACTTTTTGTCCGAAAATTTCACGGAAAGCTTTTCGCGCACAAAGCTCCCATTATGACCTATAAACCATATATACATGTTTGGGACGCATTTGACCGAAAACAACAGTGTTTTTGTGGATAAAGAAAGGTGACGCCGATATGGTCACTTTTGGTCCGAAAATTTCACGGAAAGCTTTTCGCGCACAAAGCTCCCATTATGACCTATAAGCCATATATACATGTTTGGGACGCATTTGACCGAAAACAACAGTGTTTTTGTGGATAAAGAAAGGTGACACCGATATAGTCACTTTTGGTCCGAAAATTTTGCGGAAAGCTATTCGCGCACAAAGCTACCATTATGACCTATAAACCATATAAACACGTTTGGGACGCATTTGAGCGAAAACAACACAGTTTTGGTGGATAAAGAAAGGTGACGCCAATATGATCACTTTTTGTCCGAAATTTTCACGGAAAGCTTTTCGCGCACAAAGCTCCCATTATGACCTATAAACCATATAAACATGTTTGGGACACATTTGAGTGAAAACAACACGGTTTTGGTGGATAAAGAAAGGTGACGCCGATATGGTCACTTTTTGTCCGAAAATTTCGCGGAAAGCTTTTCGCGCACAAAGCTCCCATTATGACCTATAAACCATATAAACATGTTTGGGACACATTTGAGCGAAAACAACACAGTTTTTGTGGATAAAGAAAGGTGACGCCGATATGGTCACTTTTTGTCCGAAATTTTCACGGAAAGCTTTTCGCGCACAAAGCTCACATTATGACCGATAAACTATATAAACAGGTTTGAGACGCATTTGAGCGAAAACAATACAGTTTTGGTGGATAAAGAAAGGTGACGCCGATATGGTCACTTTTTGTCCGAAAATTTCACGGAAAGCTTTTCGCGCACAAAGCTCCCATTATGACCTATAAACCATATATACATGTTTGGGACGCATTTGACCGAAAACAACAGTGTTTTTGTGGATAAAGAAAGGTGACGCCGATATGGTCACTTTTGGTCCGAAAATTTCACGGAAAGCTTTTCGCGCACAAAGCTCCCATTATGACCTATAAACCATATATACATGTTTGGGACGCATTTGACCGAAAACAACAGTGTTTTTGTGGATAAAGAAAGGTGACGCCGATATAGTCACTTTTGGTCCGAAAATTTCGCGGAAAGCTATTCGCGCACAAAGCTCCCGTTATGACCTATAAACCATATAAACACGTTTGGGACGCATTTGAGCGAAAACAACACAGTTTTGGTGGATAAAGAAAGGTGACGCCAATATGATCACTTTTTGTCCGAAATTTTCACGGAAAGCTTTTCGCGCACAAAACTCCCATTATGACCTATAAACCATATAAACATGTTTGGGACACATTTGAGCGAAAACAACACAGTTTTGGTGGATAAAGAAAGGTGACGCCGATATGGTCACTTTTTGTCCGAAAATTTCACGGAAAGCTTTTCGCGCACAAAGCTCCCATTATGACCTATAAACCATATATACATGTTTGGGACGCATTTGACCGAAAACAACAGTGTTTTTGTGGATAAAGAAAGGTGACGCCGATATGGTCACTTTTGGTCCGAAAATTTCACGGAAAGCTTTTCGCGCACAAAGCTCCCATTATGACCTATAAGCCATATATACATGTTTGGGACGCATTTGACCGAAAACAACAGTGTTTTTGTGGATAAAGAAAGGTGACACCGATATAGTCACTTTTGGTCCGAAAATTTTGCGGAAAGCTATTCGCGCACAAAGCTACCATTATGACCTATAAACCATATAAACACGTTTGGGACGCATTTGAGCGAAAACAACACAGTTTTGGTGGATAAAGAAAGGTGACGCCAATATGATCACTTTTTGTCCGAAATTTTCACGGAAAGCTTTTCGCGCACAAAGCTCCCATTATGACCTATAAACCATATAAACATGTTTGGGACACATTTGAGTGAAAACAACACGGTTTTGGTGGATAAAGAAAGGTGACGCCGATAAGGTCACTTTTGGTCCGAAAATTTCACGGAAAGCTTTTCGCGTAGAAAGCTCCCATTATGACCTATAAACCATATAAACATGTTTGGGACACATTTGAGCGAAAACAACACAGTTTTGGTGGATAAAGAAAGGTGACGCCGATATGGTCACTTTTTGTCCGAAAATTTCGCGGAAAGCTTTTCGCGCACAAAGCTCCCATTATGACCTATAAACCATATAAACATGTTTGGGACACATTTGAGCGAAAACAACACAGTTTTTGTGGATAAAGAAAGGTGACGCCGATATGGTCACTTTTTGTCCGAAATTTTCACGGAAAGCTTTTCGCGCACAAAGCTCACATTATGACCGATAAACTATATAAACAGGTTTGAGACGCATTTGAGCGAAAACAATACAGTTTTGGTGGATAAAGAAAGGTGACGCCGATATGGTCACTTTTTGTCCGAAAATTTCACGGAAAGCTTTTCGCGCACAAAGCTCCCATTATGACCTATAAACCATATATACATGTTTGGGACGCATTTGACCGAAAACAACAGTGTTTTTGTGGATAAAGAAAGGTGACGCCGATATGGTCACTTTTGGTCCGAAAATTTCACGGAAAGCTTTTCGCGCACAAAGCTCCCATTATGACCTATAAACCATATATACATGTTTGGGACGCATTTGACCGAAAACAACAGTGTTTTTGTGGATAAAGAAAGGTGACGCCGATATAGTCACTTTTGGTCCGAAAATTTCGCGGAAAGCTATTCGCGCACAAAGCTCCCGTTATGACCTATAAACCATATAAACACGTTTGGGACGCATTTGAGCGAAAACAACACAGTTTTGGTGGATAAAGAAAGGTGACGCCAATATGATCACTTTTTGTCCGAAATTTTCACGGAAAGCTTTTCGCGCACAAAGCTCCCATTATGACCTATAAACCATATAAACATGTTTGGGACACATTTGAGCGAAAACAACACAGTTTTGGTGGATAAAGAAAGGTGACGCCTATATGGTCACTTTTGGTCCGAAAATTTCACGGAAAGCTTTTCGCGTAGAAAGCTCCCATTATGACCTATAAACCATATAAACATGTTTGGGACACATTTGAGCGAAAACAACACAGTTTTAGTGGATAAAGAAAGGTGACGCCGATATGGTCACTTTTTGTCCGAAAATTTCGCGGAAAGCTTTTCGCGCACAAAGCTCCCATTATGACCTATAAACCATATAAACATGTTTGGGACACATTTGAGCGAAAACAACACAGTTTTTGTGGATAAAGAAAGGTGACGCCGATATGGTCACTTTTTGTCCGAAATTTTCACGGAAAGCTTTTCGCGCACAAAGCTCACATTATGACCGATAAACTATATAAACAGGTTTGAGACGCATTTGAGCGAAAACAATACAGTTTTGGTCGATAAAGAAAGGTGACGCCGATATGGTCACTTTTTGTCCGAAAATTTCACGGAAAGCTTTTCGCGCACAAAGCTCCCATTATGACCTATAAACCATATATACATGTTTGGGACGCATTTGACCGAAAACAACAGTGTTTTTGTGGATAAAGAAAGGTGACGCCGATATGGTCACTTTTGGTCCGAAAATTTCACGGAAAGCTTTTCGCGCACAAAGCTCCCATTATGACCTATAAACCATATATACATGTTTGGGACGCATTTGACCGAAAACAACAGTGTTTTTGTGGATAAAGAAAGGTGACGCCGATATAGTCACTTTTGGTCCGAAAATTTCGCGGAAAGCTATTCGCGCACAAAGCTCCCATTATGACCTATAAACCATATAAACACGTTTGGGACGCATTTGAGCGAAAACAACACAGTTTTGGTGGATAAAGAAAGGTGACGCCAATATGATCACTTTTTGTCCGAAATTTTCACGGAAAGCTTTTCGCGCACAAAGCTCCCATTATGACCTATAAACCATATAAACATGTTTGGGACACATTTGAGCGAAAACAACACAGTTTTGGTGGATAAAGAAAGGTGACGCCTATATGGTCACTTTTGGTCCGAAAATTTCACGGAAAGCTTTTCGCGTAGAAAGCTCCCATTATGACCTATAAACCATATAAACATGTTTGGGACACATTTGAGCGAAAACAACACAGTTTTGGTGGATAAATAAAGGTGACGCCGATATGGTCACTTTTTGTCCGAAAATTTCACGGAAAGCTTTTCGCGCACAAAGCTCCCATTATGACCTATAAACCATATAAACAAGTTTGGGACACATTTGAGCGAAAACAACACAGTTTTTGTGGATAAAGAAAGGTGACGCCGATATGGTCACTTTTTGTCCGAAATTTTCACGGAAAGCTTTTCGCGCACAAAGCTCCCATTATGACCTATAAACCATATAAACACGTTTGGGACGCATTTGAGCGAAAACAACACAGTTTTGGTGGATAAAGAAAGGTGACGCCAATATGATCACTTTTTGTCCAAAATTTTCACGGAAAGCTTTCGCGCACAAAGCTCCCATTATGACCTATAAACCATATGAACATGTTTGGGACGCATTTGAGCGAAAACAACACAGTTTTGGTGGATAAAGAAAGGTGACGCCAATATGATCACTTTTTGTCCGAAATTTTCACGGAAAGCTTTTCGCGCACAAAGCTCCCATTATGACCTATAAACCATATAAACATGTTTGGGACACATTTGAGTGAAAACAACACGGTTTTGGTGGATAAAGAAAGGTGACGCCGATAAGGTCACTTTTGGTCCGAAAATTTCACGGAAAGCTTTTCGCGTAGAAAGCTCCCATTATGACCTATAAACCATATAAACATGTTTGGGACACATTTGAGCGAAAACAACACAGTTTTGGTGGATAAAGAAAGGTGACGCCGATATGGTCACTTTTTGTCCGAAAATTTCACGGAAAGCTTTTTGCGCACAAAGCTCACATTATGACCTATAAACTATATAAACAGGTTTGAGACGCATTTGAGCGAAAACAACACAGTTTTGGTGGATAAAGAAAGGTGACGCCGATATGGTCACTTTTTGTCTGAAATTTTCACGGAAAGCTTTTCGCGTAGAAAGCTCCCATTATGACCTATAAGCCATATAAACATGTTTGGGACACATTTGAGCGAAAACAACACAGTTTTGGTGGATAAAGAAAGGTGACGCCGATATGGTCACTTTTTGTCCGAAAATTTCACGGAAAGCTTTTCGCGCACAAAGCTCCCATTATGACCTATAAACCATATATACATGTTTGGGACGCATTTGACCGAAAACAACAGTGTTTTTGTGGATAAAGAAAGGTGACGCTCACAAAGCTCACATTATGATCTATACACATTATAATCATTTTTCGGACACATTTGACCGAAAACAACAGTGTGTTTGTGGATAAAGAAAGGTGACACCGATATGGTCACTTTTGGTCCGAAAATTTCACGGAAAGCTTTTCGCGCACAAAGCTCCCATTATGACCTATAAACCATATAAACAGGTTTGGGACGCATTTGAGCGAAAACAACACAGTTTTTGTGGATAAAGAAAGGTGACGCAGATATGGTCACTTTTTGTCCGAAATTTTCACGGAAATATTTTCGCGCACAAAACTCACATTATGATCTATACACATTATAATCATTTTTCGGACACATTTGACCGAAAACAACAGTGTGTTTGTGGATAAAGAAAGGTGACACCGATATGGTCACTTTTGGTCCGAAAATTTCACGGAAAGCTTTTCGCGCACAAAGCTCCCATTATGACCTATAAACCATATAAACAGGTTTGGGACGCATTTGAGCGAAAACAACACAGTTTTTGTGGATAAAGAAAGGTGACGCAGATATGGTCACTTTTTGTCCGAAATTTTCACGGAAATATTTTCGCGCACAAAACTCTCATTATGACCTATAAACCATATAAACATTTTTGGGACACATTTGAGCGAAAACAACACAGTTTTTGTGGATAAAGAAAGGTGACGCCGATATGGTCACTATTGGTCCAGAAATTTCACGGAAAGCTTTTCGCGGACAAAGCTCCCATTATGACCTATAAACCAAATAAACATGTTTGGGACACATTTGAGCGAAAACAACAAAATTTTTGTGGATAACGAAAGGTGACGCCGATATGGTCACCTTTGGTCCGAAAATTTCACGGAAAGCTTTTCGCGCGCAAAGCTCACATTATGACCTATAAACCATATATACATTTTTGGGACGCATTTGACCGAAAACAACAGTGTTTTTGTGGATAAAGAAAGGTGACGCCGATATAGTCACTTTTTGTCCGAAATTTTCACGGAAAGCTTTTTGCGCACAAAGCTCACATTATGACCTATAAACTATATAAACAGGTTTGAGACGCATTTGAGCGAAAACAACACAGTTTTTGTGGATAAAGAAAGGTGACGCCGATATGGTCACTTTTTGTCCGAAATTTTCACGGAAAGCTTTTCGCGCACAAAGCTCCCATTATGACCTATAAACTATATAAACAGGTTTGAGACGCATTTGAGCGAAAACAATACAGTTTTGGTGGATAAAGAAAGGTGACGCCGATATGGTCACTTTTTGTCCGAAAATTTCACGGAAAGCTTTTCGCGCACAAAGCTCCCATTATGACCTATAAACCATATATACATGTTTGGGACGCATTTGACCGAAAACAACAGTGTTTTTGTGGATAAAGAAAGGTGACGCCGATATGGTCACTTTTGGTCCGAAAATTTCACGGAAAGCTTTTCGCGCACAAAGCTCCCATTATGACCTATAAACCATATATACATGTTTGGGACGCATTTGACCGAAAACAACAGTGTTTTTGTGGATAAAGAAAGGTGACGCCGATATAGTCACTTTTGGTCCGAAAATTTCGCGGAAAGCTATTCGCGCACAAAGCTCCCGTTATGACCTATAAACCATATAAACACGTTTGGGACGCATTTGAGCGAAAACAACACAGTTTTGGTGGATAAAGAAAGGTGACGCCAATATGATCACTTTTTGTCCGAAATTTTCACGGAAAGCTTTTCGCGCACAAAGCTCCCATTATGACCTATAAACCATATAAACATGTTTGGGACACATTTGAGCGAAAACAACACAGTTTTGGTGGATAAAGAAAGGTGACGCCTATATGGTCACTTTTGGTCCGAAAATTTCACGGAAAGCTTTTCGCGTAGAAAGCTCCCATTATGACCTATAAACCATATAAACATGTTTGGGACACATTTGAGCGAAAGCAACACAGTTTTGGTGGATAAAGAAAGGTGACGCCGATATGGTCACTTTTTGTCCGAAAATTTCGCGGAAAGCTTTTCGCGCACAAAGCTCCCATTATGACCTATAAACCATATAAACATGTTTGGGACACATTTGAGCGAAAACAACACAGTTTTTGTGGATAAAGAAAGGTGACGCCGATATGGTCACTTTTTGTCCGAAATTTTCACGGAAAGCTTTTCGCGCACAAAGCTCACATTATGACCGATAAACTATATAAACAGGTTTGAGACGCATTTGAGCGAAAACAATACAGTTTTGGTCGATAAAGAAAGGTGACGCAGATATGGTCACTTTTTGTCCGAAATTTTCACGGAAATATTTTCGCGCACAAAACTCACATTATGATCTATACACATTATAATCATTTTTCGGACACATTTGACCGAAAACAACAGTGTGTTTGTGGATAAAGAAAGGTGACACCGATATGGTCACTTTTGGTCCGAAAATTTCACGGAAAGCTTTTCGCGCACAAAGCTCCCATTATGACCTATAAACCATATAAACAGGTTTGGGACGCATTTGAGCGAAAACAACACAGTTTTTGTGGATAAAGAAAGGTGACGCAGATATGGTCACTTTTTGTCCGAAATTTTCACGGAAATATTTTCGCGCACAAAACTCTCATTATGACCTATAAACCATATAAACATTTTTGGGACACATTTGAGCGAAAACAACACAGTTTTTGTGGATAAAGAAAGGTGACGCCGATATGGTCACTATTGGTCCAGAAATTTCACGGAAAGCTTTTCGCGGACAAAGCTCCCATTATGACCTATAAACCAAATAAACATGTTTGGGACACATTTGAGCGAAAACAACAAAATTTTTGTGGATAACGAAAGGTGACGCCGATATGGTCACCTTTGGTCCGAAAATTTCACGGAAAGCTTTTCGCGCGCAAAGCTCACATTATGACCTATAAACCATATATACATTTTTGGGACGCATTTGACCGAAAACAACAGTGTTTTTGTGGATAAAGAAAGGTGACGCCGATATAGTCACTTTTTGTCCGAAATTTTCACGGAAAGCTTTTTGCGCACAAAGCTCACATTATGACCTATAAACTATATAAACAGGTTTGAGACGCATTTGAGCGAAAACAACACAGTTTTTGTGGATAAAGAAAGGTGACGCCGATATGGTCACTTTTTGTCCGAAATTTTCACGGAAAGCTTTTCGCGCACAAAGCTCCCATTATGACCTATAAACTATATAAACAGGTTTGAGACGCATTTGAGCGAAAACAATACAGTTTTGGTGGATAAAGAAAGGTGACGCCGATATGGTCACTTTTTGTCCGAAAATTTCACGGAAAGCTTTTCGCGCACAAAGCTCCCATTATGACCTATAAACCATATATACATGTTTGGGACGCATTTGACCGAAAACAACAGTGTTTTTGTGGATAAAGAAAGGTGACGCCGATATGGTCACTTTTGGTCCGAAAATTTCACGGAAAGCTTTTCGCGCACAAAGCTCCCATTATGACCTATAAACCATATATACATGTTTGGGACGCATTTGACCGAAAACAACAGTGTTTTTGTGGATAAAGAAAGGTGACGCCGATATAGTCACTTTTGGTCCGAAAATTTCGCGGAAAGCTATTCGCGCACAAAGCTCCCGTTATGACCTATAAACCATATAAACACGTTTGGGACGCATTTGAGCGAAAACAACACAGTTTTGGTGGATAAAGAAAGGTGACGCCAATATGATCACTTTTTGTCCGAAATTTTCACGGAAAGCTTTTCGCGCACAAAGCTCCCATTATGACCTATAAACCATATAAACATGTTTGGGACACATTTGAGCGAAAACAACACAGTTTTGGTGGATAAAGAAAGGTGACGCCTATATGGTCACTTTTGGTCCGAAAATTTCACGGAAAGCTTTTCGCGTAGAAAGCTCCCATTATGACCTATAAACCATATAAACATGTTTGGGACACATTTGAGCGAAAGCAACACAGTTTTGGTGGATAAAGAAAGGTGACGCCGATATGGTCACTTTTTGTCCGAAAATTTCGCGGAAAGCTTTTCGCGCACAAAGCTCCCATTATGACCTATAAACCATATAAACATGTTTGGGACACATTTGAGCGAAAACAACACAGTTTTTGTGGATAAAGAAAGGTGACGCCGATATGGTCACTTTTTGTCCGAAATTTTCACGGAAAGCTTTTCGCGCACAAAGCTCACATTATGACCGATAAACTATATAAACAGGTTTGAGACGCATTTGAGCGAAAACAATACAGTTTTGGTCGATAAAGAAAGGTGACGCCGATATGGTCACTTTTTGTCCGAAAATTTCACGGAAAGCTTTTCGCGCACAAAGCTCCCATTATGACCTATAAACCATATATACATGTTTGGGACGCATTTGACCGAAAACAACAGTGTTTTTGTGGATAAAGAAAGGTGACGCCGATATGGTCACTTTTGGTCCGAAAATTTCACGGAAAGCTTTTCGCGCACAAAGCTCCCATTATGACCTATAAACCATATATACATGTTTGGGACGCATTTGACCGAAAACAACAGTGTTTTTGTGGATAAAGAAAGGTGACGCCGATATAGTCACTTTTGGTCCGAAAATTTCGCGGAAAGCTATTCGCGCACAAAGCTCCCATTATGACCTATAAACCATATAAACACGTTTGGGACGCATTTGAGCGAAAACAACACAGTTTTGGTGGATAAAGAAAGGTGACGCCAATATGATCACTTTTTGTCCGAAATTTTCACGGAAAGCTTTTCGCGCACAAAGCTCCCATTATGACCTATAAACCATATAAACATGTTTGGGACACATTTGAGCGAAAACAACACAGTTTTGGTGGATAAAGAAAGGTGACGCCTATATGGTCACTTTTGGTCCGAAAATTTCACGGAAAGCTTTTCGCGTAGAAAGCTCCCATTATGACCTATAAACCATATAAACATGTTTGGGACACATTTGAGCGAAAACAACACAGTTTTGGTGGATAAATAAAAGTGACGCCGATATGGTCACTTTTTGTCCGAAAATTTCACGGAAAGCTTTTCGCGCACAAAGCTCCCATTATGACCTATAAACCATATAAACAAGTTTGGGACACATTTGAGCGAAAACAACACAGTTTTTGTGGATAAAGAAAGGTGACGCCGATATGGTCACTTTTTGTCCGAAATTTTCACGGAAAGCTTTTCGCGCACAAAGCTCCCATTATGACCTATAAACCATATAAACACGTTTGGGACGCATTTGAGCGAAAACAACACAGTTTTGGTGGATAAAGAAAGGTGACGCCAATATGATCACTTTTTGTCCAAAATTTTCACGGAAAGCTTTCGCGCACAAAGCTCCCATTATGACCTATAAACCATATGAACATGTTTGGGACGCACTTGTGCGAAAACAACACAGTTTTTGTGGATAAAGAAAGGTGACGCCGATATGGTTACTTTTGGTCCGAAAATTTCACGGAAAGCTTTTCGCGCACAAAGCTCACATTATGACCTATACACCTTATAAACAGGTTTGGGACGCATTTGAGCGAAAACAACACAGTTTTTTTGGATAAGGAAAGGTGACGCCGATATGGTCACTTTTGTTCCGAAAATTTCACGGAAAGCTTTTCGCGCACAAAGCTCACATTATAATCTATACACCTTATAAACATGTTTGGGACACATTTGAGCGAAAACAATACAGTTTTGGTGGATAAAGAAAGGTGACGCCGATATGGTCACTTTTTGTCCGAAATTTTCACGGAAAGCTTTTCGCGCACAAAGCTCCCATTATGACCTATAAACCATATAAACATGTTTGGGACACATTTGAGTGAAAACAACACGGTTTTGGTGGATAAAGAAAGGTGACGCCGATAAGGTCACTTTTGGTCCGAAAATTTCACGGAAAGCTTTTCGCGTAGAAAGCTCCCATTATGACCTATAAACCATATAAACATGTTTGGGACACATTTGAGCGAAAACAACACAGTTTTGGTGGATAAAGAAAGGTGACGCCGATATGGTCACTTTTTGTCCGAAAATTTCGCGGAAAGCTTTTCGCGCACAAAGCTCCCATTATGACCTATAAACCATATAAACATGTTTGGGACACATTTGAGCGAAAACAACACAGTTTTTGTGGATAAAGAAAGGTGACGCCGATATGGTCACTTTTTGTCCGAAATTTTCACGGAAAGCTTTTCGCGCACAAAGCTCACATTATGACCGATAAACTATATAAACAGGTTTGAGACGCATTTGAGCGAAAACAATACAGTTTTGGTGGATAAAGAAAGGTGACGCCGATATGGTCACTTTTTGTCCGAAAATTTCACGGAAAGCTTTTCGCGCACAAAGCTCCCATTATGACCTATAAACCATATATACATGTTTGGGACGCATTTGACCGAAAACAACAGTGTTTTTGTGGATAAAGAAAGGTGACGCCGATATGGTCACTTTTGGTCCGAAAATTTCACGGAAAGCTTTTCGCGCACAAAGCTCCCATTATGACCTATAAACCATATATACATGTTTGGGACGCATTTGACCGAAAACAACAGTGTTTTTGTGGATAAAGAAAGGTGACGCCGATATAGTCACTTTTGGTCCGAAAATTTCGCGGAAAGCTATTCGCGCACAAAGCTCCCGTTATGACCTATAAACCATATAAACACGTTTGGGACGCATTTGAGCGAAAACAACACAGTTTTGGTGGATAAAGAAAGGTGACGCCAATATGATCACTTTTTGTCCGAAATTTTCACGGAAAGCTTTTCGCGCACAAAACTCCCATTATGACCTATAAACCATATAAACATGTTTGGGACACATTTGAGCGAAAACAACACAGTTTTGGTGGATAAAGAAAGGTGACGCCGATATGGTCACTTTTTGTCCGAAAATTTCACGGAAAGCTTTTCGCGCACAAAGCTCCCATTATGACCTATAAACCATATATACATGTTTGGGACGCATTTGACCGAAAACAACAGTGTTTTTGTGGATAAAGAAAGGTGACGCCGATATGGTCACTTTTGGTCCGAAAATTTCACGGAAAGCTTTTCGCGCACAAAGCTCCCATTATGACCTATAAGCCATATATACATGTTTGGGACGCATTTGACCGAAAACAACAGTGTTTTTGTGGATAAAGAAAGGTGACACCGATATAGTCACTTTTGGTCCGAAAATTTTGCGGAAAGCTATTCGCGCACAAAGCTACCATTATGACCTATAAACCATATAAACACGTTTGGGACGCATTTGAGCGAAAACAACACAGTTTTGGTGGATAAAGAAAGGTGACGCCAATATGATCACTTTTTGTCCGAAATTTTCACGGAAAGCTTTTCGCGCACAAAGCTCCCATTATGACCTATAAACCATATAAACATGTTTGGGACACATTTGAGTGAAAACAACACGGTTTTGGTGGATAAAGAAAGGTGACGCCGATAAGGTCACTTTTGGTCCGAAAATTTCACGGAAAGCTTTTCGCGTAGAAAGCTCCCATTATGACCTATAAACCATATAAACATGTTTGGGACACATTTGAGCGAAAACAACACAGTTTTGGTGGATAAAGAAAGGTGACGCCGATATGGTCACTTTTTGTCCGAAAATTTCGCGGAAAGCTTTTCGCGCACAAAGCTCCCATTATGACCTATAAACCATATAAACATGTTTGGGACACATTTGAGCGAAAACAACACAGTTTTTGTGGATAAAGAAAGGTGACGCCGATATGGTCACTTTTTGTCCGAAATTTTCACGGAAAGCTTTTCGCGCACAAAGCTCACATTATGACCGATAAACTATATAAACAGGTTTGAGACGCATTTGAGCGAAAACAATACAGTTTTGGTGGATAAAGAAAGGTGACGCCGATATGGTCACTTTTTGTCCGAAAATTTCACGGAAAGCTTTTCGCGCACAAAGCTCCCATTATGACCTATAAACCATATATACATGTTTGGGACGCATTTGACCGAAAACAACAGTGTTTTTGTGGATAAAGAAAGGTGACGCCGATATGGTCACTTTTGGTCCGAAAATTTCACGGAAAGCTTTTCGCGCACAAAGCTCCCATTATGACCTATAAACCATATATACATGTTTGGGACGCATTTGACCGAAAACAACAGTGTTTTTGTGGATAAAGAAAGGTGACGCCGATATAGTCACTTTTGGTCCGAAAATTTCGCGGAAAGCTATTCGCGCACAAAGCTCCCGTTATGACCTATAAACCATATAAACACGTTTGGGACGCATTTGAGCGAAAACAACACAGTTTTGGTGGATAAAGAAAGGTGACGCCAATATGATCACTTTTTGTCCGAAATTTTCACGGAAAGCTTTTCGCGCACAAAGCTCCCATTATGACCTATAAACCATATAAACATGTTTGGGACACATTTGAGCGAAAACAACACAGTTTTGGTGGATAAAGAAAGGTGACGCCTATATGGTCACTTTTGGTCCGAAAATTTCACGGAAAGCTTTTCGCGTAGAAAGCTCCCATTATGACCTATAAACCATATAAACATGTTTGGGACACATTTGAGCGAAAACAACACAGTTTTAGTGGATAAAGAAAGGTGACGCCGATATGGTCACTTTTTGTCCGAAAATTTCGCGGAAAGCTTTTCGCGCACAAAGCTCCCATTATGACCTATAAACCACATAAACATGTTTGGGACACATTTGAGCGAAAACAACACAGTTTTTGTGGATAAAGAAAGGTGACGCCGATATGGTCACTTTTTGTCCGAAATTTTCACGGAAAGCTTTTCGCGCACAAAGCTCACATTATGACCGATAAACTATATAAACAGGTTTGAGACGCATTTGAGCGAAAACAATACAGTTTTGGTCGATAAAGAAAGGTGACGCCGATATGGTCACTTTTTGTCCGAAAATTTCACGGAAAGCTTTTCGCGCACAAAGCTCCCATTATGACCTATAAACCATATATACATGTTTGGGACGCATTTGACCGAAAACAACAGTGTTTTTGTGGATAAAGAAAGGTGACGCCGATATGGTCACTTTTGGTCCGAAAATTTCACGGAAAGCTTTTCGCGCACAAAGCTCCCATTATGACCTATAAACCATATATACATGTTTGGGACGCATTTGACCGAAAACAACAGTGTTTTTGTGGATAAAGAAAGGTGACGCCGATATAGTCACTTTTGGTCCGAAAATTTCGCGGAAAGCTATTCGCGCACAAAGCTCCCATTATGACCTATAAACCATATAAACACGTTTGGGACGCATTTGAGCGAAAACAACACAGTTTTGGTGGATAAAGAAAGGTGACGCCAATATGATCACTTTTTGTCCGAAATTTTCACGGAAAGCTTTTCGCGCACAAAGCTCCCATTATGACCTATAAACCATATAAACATGTTTGGGACACATTTGAGCGAAAACAACACAGTTTTGGTGGATAAAGAAAGGTGACGCCTATATGGTCACTTTTGGTCCGAAAATTTCACGGAAAGCTTTTCGCGTAGAAAGCTCCCATTATGACCTATAAACCATATAAACATGTTTGGGACACATTTGAGCGAAAACAACACAGTTTTGGTGGATAAATAAAGGTGACGCCGATATGGTCACTTTTTGTCCGAAAATTTCACGGAAAGCTTTTCGCGCACAAAGCTCCCATTATGACCTATAAACCATATAAACAAGTTTGGGACACATTTGAGCGAAAACAACACAGTTTTTGTGGATAAAGAAAGGTGACGCCGATATGGTCACTTTTTGTCCGAAATTTTCACGGAAAGCTTTTCGCGCACAAAGCTCCCATTATGACCTATAAACCATATAAACACGTTTGGGACGCATTTGAGCGAAAACAACACAGTTTTGGTGGATAAAGAAAGGTGACGCCAATATGATCACTTTTTGTCCAAAATTTTCACGGAAAGCTTTCGCGCACAAAGCTCCCATTATGACCTATAAACCATATGAACATGTTTGGGACGCATTTGAGCGAAAACAACACAGTTTTGGTGGATAAAGAAAGGTGACGCCAATATGATCACTTTTTGTCCGAAATTTTCACGGAAAGCTTTTCGCGCACAAAGCTCCCATTATGACCTATAAACCATATAAACATGTTTGGGACACATTTGAGTGAAAACAACACGGTTTTGGTGGATAAAGAAAGGTGACGCCGATAAGGTCACTTTTGGTCCGAAAATTTCACGGAAAGCTTTTCGCGTAGAAAGCTCCCATTATGACCTATAAACCATATAAACATGTTTGGGACACATTTGAGCGAAAACAACACAGTTTTGGTGGATAAAGAAAGGTGACGCCGATATGGTCACTTTTTGTCCGAAAATTTCACGGAAAGCTTTTTGCGCACAAAGCTCACATTATGACCTATAAACTATATAAACAGGTTTGAGACGCATTTGAGCGAAAACAACACAGTTTTGGTGGATAAAGAAAGGTGACGCCGATATGGTCACTTTTTGTCTGAAATTTTCACGGAAAGCTTTTCGCGTAGAAAGCTCCCATTATGACCTATAAGCCATATAAACATGTTTGGGACACATTTGAGCGAAAACAACACAGTTTTGGTGGATAAAGAAAGGTGACGCCGATATGGTCACTTTTTGTCCGAAAATTTCACGGAAAGCTTTTCGCGCACAAAGCTCCCATTATGACCTATAAACCATATATACATGTTTGGGACGCATTTGACCGAAAACAACAGTGTTTTTGTGGATAAAGAAAGGTGACGCTCACAAAGCTCACATTATGATCTATACACATTATAATCATTTTTCGGACACATTTGACCGAAAACAACAGTGTGTTTGTGGATAAAGAAAGGTGACACCGATATGGTCACTTTTGGTCCGAAAATTTCACGGAAAGCTTTTCGCGCACAAAGCTCCCATTATGACCTATAAACCATATAAACAGGTTTGGGACGCATTTGAGCGAAAACAACACAGTTTTTGTGGATAAAGAAAGGTGACGCAGATATGGTCACTTTTTGTCCGAAATTTTCACGGAAATATTTTCGCGCACAAAACTCACATTATGATCTATACACATTATAATCATTTTTCGGACACATTTGACCGAAAACAACAGTGTGTTTGTGGATAAAGAAAGGTGACACCGATATGGTCACTTTTGGTCCGAAAATTTCACGGAAAGCTTTTCGCGCACAAAGCTCCCATTATGACCTATAAACCATATAAACAGGTTTGGGACGCATTTGAGCGAAAACAACACAGTTTTTGTGGATAAAGAAAGGTGACGCAGATATGGTCACTTTTTGTCCGAAATTTTCACGGAAATATTTTCGCGCACAAAACTCTCATTATGACCTATAAACCATATAAACATTTTTGGGACACATTTGAGCGAAAACAACACAGTTTTTGTGGATAAAGAAAGGTGACGCCGATATGGTCACTATTGGTCCAGAAATTTCACGGAAAGCTTTTCGCGGACAAAGCTCCCATTATGACCTATAAACCAAATAAACATGTTTGGGACACATTTGAGCGAAAACAACAAAATTTTTGTGGATAACGAAAGGTGACGCCGATATGGTCACCTTTGGTCCGAAAATTTCACGGAAAGCTTTTCGCGCGCAAAGCTCACATTATGACCTATAAACCATATATACATTTTTGGGACGCATTTGACCGAAAACAACAGTGTTTTTGTGGATAAAGAAAGGTGACGCCGATATAGTCACTTTTTGTCCGAAATTTTCACGGAAAGCTTTTTGCGCACAAAGCTCACATTATGACCTATAAACTATATAAACAGGTTTGAGACGCATTTGAGCGAAAACAACACAGTTTTTGTGGATAAAGAAAGGTGACGCCGATATGGTCACTTTTTGTCCGAAATTTTCACGGAAAGCTTTTCGCGCACAAAGCTCCCATTATGACCTATAAACCATATAAACATGTTTGGGACACATTTGAGCGAAAACAACACAGTTTTTGTGGATAAAGAAAGGTGACGCCGATATGGTCACTTTTTGTCCGAAATTTTCACGGAAAGCTTTTCGCGCACAAAGCTCACATTATGACCGATAAACTATATAAACAGGTTTGAGACGCATTTGAGCGAAAACAATACAGTTTTGGTGGATAAAGAAAGGTGACGCCGATATGGTCACTTTTTGTCCGAAAATTTCACGGAAAGCTTTTCGCGCACAAAGCTCCCATTATGACCTATAAACCATATATACATGTTTGGGACGCATTTGACCGAAAACAACAGTGTTTTTGTGGATAAAGAAAGGTGACGCCGATATGGTCACTTTTGGTCCGAAAATTTCACGGAAAGCTTTTCGCGCACAAAGCTCCCATTATGACCTATAAACCATATATACATGTTTGGGACGCATTTGACCGAAAACAACAGTGTTTTTGTGGATAAAGAAAGGTGACGCCGATATAGTCACTTTTGGTCCGAAAATTTCGCGGAAAGCTATTCGCGCACAAAGCTCCCGTTATGACCTATAAACCATATAAACACGTTTGGGACGCATTTGAGCGAAAACAACACAGTTTTGGTGGATAAAGAAAGGTGACGCCAATATGATCACTTTTTGTCCGAAATTTTCACGGAAAGCTTTTCGCGCACAAAGCTCCCATTATGACCTATAAACCATATAAACATGTTTGGGACACATTTGAGCGAAAACAACACAGTTTTGGTGGATAAAGAAAGGTGACGCCTATATGGTCACTTTTGGTCCGAAAATTTCACGGAAAGCTTTTCGCGTAGAAAGCTCCCATTATGACCTATAAACCATATAAACATGTTTGGGACACATTTGAGCGAAAGCAACACAGTTTTGGTGGATAAAGAAAGGTGACGCCGATATGGTCACTTTTTGTCCGAAAATTTCGCGGAAAGCTTTTCGCGCACAAAGCTCCCATTATGACCTATAAACCATATAAACATGTTTGGGACACATTTGAGCGAAAACAACACAGTTTTTGTGGATAAAGAAAGGTGACGCCGATATGGTCACTTTTTGTCCGAAATTTTCACGGAAAGCTTTTCGCGCACAAAGCTCACATTATGACCGATAAACTATATAAACAGGTTTGAGACGCATTTGAGCGAAAACAATACAGTTTTGGTCGATAAAGAAAGGTGACGCCGATATGGTCACTTTTTGTCCGAAAATTTCACGGAAAGCTTTTCGCGCACAAAGCTCCCATTATGACCTATAAACCATATATACATGTTTGGGACGCATTTGACCGAAAACAACAGTGTTTTTGTGGATAAAGAAAGGTGACGCCGATATGGTCACTTTTGGTCCGAAAATTTCACGGAAAGCTTTTCGCGCACAAAGCTCCCATTATGACCTATAAACCATATATACATGTTTGGGACGCATTTGACCGAAAACAACAGTGTTTTTGTGGATAAAGAAAGGTGACGCCGATATAGTCACTTTTGGTCCGAAAATTTCGCGGAAAGCTATTCGCGCACAAAGCTCCCATTATGACCTATAAACCATATAAACACGTTTGGGACGCATTTGAGCGAAAACAACACAGTTTTGGTGGATAAAGAAAGGTGACGCCAATATGATCACTTTTTGTCCGAAATTTTCACGGAAAGCTTTTCGCGCACAAAGCTCCCATTATGACCTATAAACCATATAAACATGTTTGGGACACATTTGAGCGAAAACAACACAGTTTTGGTGGATAAAGAAAGGTGACGCCTATATGGTCACTTTTGGTCCGAAAATTTCACGGAAAGCTTTTCGCGTAGAAAGCTCCCATTATGACCTATAAACCATATAAACATGTTTGGGACACATTTGAGCGAAAACAACACAGTTTTGGTGGATAAATAAAAGTGACGCCGATATGGTCACTTTTTGTCCGAAAATTTCACGGAAAGCTTTTCGCGCACAAAGCTCCCATTATGACCTATAAACCATATAAACAAGTTTGGGACACATTTGAGCGAAAACAACACAGTTTTTGTGGATAAAGAAAGGTGACGCCGATATGGTCACTTTTTGTCCGAAATTTTCACGGAAAGCTTTTCGCGCACAAAGCTCCCATTATGACCTATAAACCATATAAACACGTTTGGGACGCATTTGAGCGAAAACAACACAGTTTTGGTGGATAAAGAAAGGTGACGCCAATATGATCACTTTTTGTCCAAAATTTTCACGGAAAGCTTTCGCGCACAAAGCTCCCATTATGACCTATAAACCATATGAACATGTTTGGGACGCACTTGTGCGAAAACAACACAGTTTTTGTGGATAAAGAAAGGTGACGCCGATATGGTTACTTTTGGTCCGAAAATTTCACGGAAAGCTTTTCGCGCACAAAGCTCACATTATGACCTATACACCTTATAAACAGGTTTGGGACGCATTTGAGCGAAAACAACACAGTTTTTTTGGATAAGGAAAGGTGACGCCGATATGGTCACTTTTGTTCCGAAAATTTCACGGAAAGCTTTTCGCGCACAAAGCTCACATTATAATCTATACACCTTATAAACATGTTTGGGACACATTTGAGCGAAAACAATACAGTTTTGGTGGATAAAGAAAGGTGACGCCGATATGGTCACTTTTTGTCCGAAATTTTCACGGAAAGCTTTTCGCGCACAAAGCTCTCATTATGACCTATAAACCATATAAACATTTTTGGGACACATTTGTGCGAAAACAACACAGTTTTTGTGGATAAAGAAAGGTGACGCCGATATGGTTACTTTTGGTCCGAAAATTTCACGGAAAGCTTTTCGCGCACAAAGCTCACATTATGACCTATAAACCATATAACAGGTTTGGGACGCATTTGAGCGAAAACAACACAGTTTTTGTGGATAAGGAAAGGTGACGCCGATATGGTCACTTTTGTTCCGAAAATTTCACGGAAAGCTTTTCGCGCACAAAGCTCACATTATAACCTATAAACCATATAAACATGTTTGGGACACATTTGAGCGTAAACAACACAATTTTTGTGGATAAAGAAAGGTGACGCCGATATGGTCACTTTTGGTCCGAAAATTTCACGGAAAGCTTTTCGCGCACAAAGCTCCCATTATGACCTATAAACCATACGAACATGTTTGGGACGCATTTGAGCGAAAACAACACAGTTTTTGTCGATAAAGAAAGGTGGCCCAGATATGGTCACTTTTTCTCCGAAATTTTCACGGAAAGCTTATCGCGCACAAAACTCCCATTATGACCTATAAACCATATGAACATGTGTGGAACGCATTTGAGCGAAAACAACACAGTTTTCTTGGATAAAGAAAGGTGACGTCGATATGGTCACTTTTGGTCCGAAAATTTCACGGAAAGCTTTTCGCGCACAAAGCTCCCATTATGACCTATAAACCATATAAACAGGTTTGGGACGCATTTGAGCGAAAACAACACAGTTTTTGTGGATAAAGAAAGGTGACGCCGATATGGTCACTTTTGTTCCGAAAATTTCACGGAAAGCTTTTCGCGCACAAAGCTCACATTATGATCTATAAACCTTATAAACATGTTTGGGACACATTTGAGGGAAAACATTATTGTTTTTGTGGATAAAGAAAGGTGACGCCGATATGGTCACTTTTGGTCCGGAAATTTCACGGAAAGCTTTTCGCGCACAAAGCTCCCATTATGACCTATAAACCAAATAAACATGTTTGGGACACATTTGAGCAAAAACAAAAAAATTTTTGTGGATAACGAAAGGTGACGTCGATATGGTCACCTTTGGTCCGAAAATTACACGGAAAGCTTTTCGCGCACAAAGCTCCCATTATGACCTATAAACCATATATACATGTTTGTGACGCATTTGACCGAAAACAACAGTGTTTTTGTGGATAAAGAAAGGTGACGCCGATATAGTCACTTTTGGTCCGAAAATTTCGCGGAAAGCTTTTCGCGCACAAAGCTCCCATTATGACCTATAAACCATATAAACATGTTTGGGACACATTTGAGCGAAAACAACAGTGTTTTTGTGGATAAAGAAAGGAGACGCCGATATGGTCACTTTTGGTCCGAAATTTTCACGGAAAGCTTTTCTCGCACAAAGCTCCTATTATGACCTATAAACTATATATACATGTTTGGGACGCATTTGACCGAAAACAATACAGTTTTGGTGGATAAAGAAAGGTGACGCCGATATGGTCACTCTTTGTCCGAAATTTTCACGGAAAGCTTTTCGCGCACAAAGCTCCCATTATGACCTATAAACCATATAAACACGTTTGGGACACATTTGAGCGAAAACAACAGAGTTTTGGTGGATAAAGAAAGGTGACGCCAATGCATCCATATCCCAATTAAATTCATTTAAGATCTCTTTTGTGTCATTGACATAAGATATAATCACTTTTTGTCCGAAATTTTCACGGAAAGCTTTTCGCGCACAAAGCTCCCATTATGACCTATAAACCATATAAACATGTTTGGGACACATTTGAGCGAAAACAACACAGTTTTGGTGGATAAAAAAAGGTGACGCCGATATGGTCACTTTTTGTCCGAAAATATCACGGAAAGCTTATCGCGCACAAAGCTCCTATTATGACCTATAAACCATATGAACATGTTTGGGACGCATTTGAGCGAAAACAACACAATTTTTGTTGATAAAGAAAGGTGACGCCGATATGGTCACTTTTGGTCCGAAAATTTCACGGAAAGCTTTTCGCTCACAAAGCTCACATTATGATCTATACACATTATAATCATTTTTCGGACACATTTGACCAAAAACAACAGTGTGTTTGTGGATAAAGAAAGGTGACACCGATATGGTCACTTTTGGTCCGAAAATTTCACGGAAAGCTTTTCGCGCACAAAGCTCCCATTATGACCTATAAACCATATAAACAGGTTTGGGACGCATTTGAGCGAAAACAACACAGTTTTTGTGGATAAAGAAAGGTGACGCAGATATGGTCACTTTTTGTCCGAAATTTTCACGGAAATATTTTCGCGCACAAAACTCTCATTATGACCTATAAACCATATAAACATTTTTGGGACACATTTGAGCGAAAACAACACAGTTTTTGTGGATAAAGAAAGGTGACGCCGATATGGTCACTATTGGTCCAGAAATTTCACGGAAAGCTTTTCGCGCACAAAGCTCCCATTATGACCTATAAACCAAATAAACATGTTTGGGACACATTTGAGCGAAAAACAACAAAATTTTTGTGGATAACGAAAGGTGACGCCGATATGGTCACCTTTGGTCCGAAAATTTCACGAAAAGCTTTTCGCGCGCAAAGCTCACATTATGACCTATAAACCATATATACATTTTTGGGTCGCATTTGACCGAAAACAACAGTGTTTTTGTGGATAAAGAAAGGTGACGCCGATATGGTCACTTTTGGTCCGAAAATTTCACGGAAAGCTTTTCGCGCACAAAGCTCCCATTATGACCTATAAACCATATATACATGTTTGGGACGCATTTGACCGAAAACAACAGTGTTTTTGTGGATAAAGAAAGGTGACGCCGATATAGTCACTTTTGGTCCGAATATTTCGCGGAAAGCTATTCGCGCACAAAGCTCCCATTATGACCTATAAACCATATAAACACGTTTGGGACGCATTTGAGCGAAAACAACACAGTTTTGGTGGATAAAGAAAGGTGACGCCAATATGATCACTTTTTGTCCGAAATTTTCACGGAAAGCTTTTCGCGCACAAAGCTCCCATTATGACCTATAAACCATATAAACATGTTTGGGACACATTTGAGCGAAAACAACACAGTTTTGGTGGATAAAGAAAGGTGACGCCTATATGGTCACTTTTGGTCCGAAAATTTCACGGAAAGCTTTTCGCGTAGAAAGCTCCCATTATGACCTATAAACCATATAAACATGTTTGGGACACATTTGAGCGAAAACAACACAGTTTTTGTGGATAAAGAAAGGTGACTCCGATATGGTCACTTTTTGTCCGAAATTTTCACGGAAAGCTTTTCGCGCACAAAGCTCCCATTATGACCTATAAACCATATAAACACGTTTGGGACGCATTTGAGCGAAAACAACACAGTTTTGGTGGATAAAGAAAGGTGACGCCAATATGATCACTTTTTGTCCGAAATTTTCACGGAAAGCTTTTCGCACACAAAGCTCCCATTATGACCTATAAACCATATGAACATGTTTGGGACGCACTTGTGCGAAAACAACACAGTTTTTGTGGATAAAGAAAGGTGACGCCGATATGGTTACTTTTGGTCCGAAAATTTCACGGAAAGCTTTTCGCGCACAAAGCTCACATTATGATCTATAAACCATATAACAGGTTTGGGACGCATTTGAGCGAAAACAACACAGTTTTTGTGGATAAGGAAAGGTGACGCCGATATGGTCACTTTTGTTCCGAAAATTTCACGGAAAGCTTTTCGCGCACAAAGCTCACATTATAATCTATACACCTTATAAACATGTTTGGGACACATTTGAGCGAAAACAATACAGTTTTGGTGGATAAAGAAAGGTGACGCCGATATGGTCACTTTTTGTCCGAAATTTTCACGGAAAGCTTTTCTCGCACAAAGCTCTCATTATGACCTATAAACCATATAAACATTTTTGGGACACATTTGAGCGAAAACAACACAGTTTTTGTGGATAAAGAAAGGTAACGCCGATATGGTCACTTTTGGTCCGAAAATTTCACGGAAAGCTTATCGCGCACAAAGCTCCCATTATGACATATAAACCATATGAACATGTTTGGGACGCATTTGTGCGAAAACAACACAGTTTTTGTGGATAAAGAAAGGTGACGCCGATATGGTTACTTTTGGTCCGAAAATTTCACGGAAAGCTTTTCGCGCACAAAGCTCACATTATGACCTATAAACCATATAACAGGTTTGGGACGCATTTGAGCGAAAACAACACAGTTTTTGTGGATAAGGAAAGGTGACGCCGATATGGTCACTTTTGTTCCGAAAATTTCACGGAAAGCTTTTCGCGCACAAAGCTCACATTATAACCTATAAACCATATAAACATGTTTGGGACACATTTTAGCGTAAACAACACAATTTTTGTGGATAAAGAAAGGTGACGCCGATATGGTCACTTTTGGTCCGAAAATTTCACGGAAAGCTTTTCGCGCACAAAGCTCCCATTATGACCTATAAACCATACGAACATGTTTGGGACGCATTTGAGCGAAAACAACACAGTTTTTGTCGATAAAGAAAGGTGGCCCAGATATGGTCACTTTTTCTCCGAAATTTTCACGGAAAGCTTATCGCGCACAAAACTCCCATTATGACCTATAAACCATATGAACATGTGTGGAACGCATTTGAGCGAAAACAACACAGTTTTCTTGGATAAAGAAAGGTGACGTCGATATGGTCACTTTTGGTCCGAAAATTTCACGGAAAGCTTTTCGCGCACAAAGCTCCCATTATGACCTATAAACCATATAAACAGGTTTGGGACGCATTTGAGCGAAAACAACACAGTTTTTGTGGATAAAGAAAGGTGACGCCGATATGGTCACTTTTGTTCCGAAAATTTCACGGAAAGCTTTTCGCGCACAAAGCTCACATTATGATCTATAAACCTTATAAACATGTTTGGGACACATTTGAGGGAAAACATTATTGTTTTTGTGGATAAAGAAAGGTGACGCCGATATGGTCACTTTTGGTCCGGAAATTTCACGGAAAGCTTTTCGCGCACAAAGCTCCCATTATGACCTATAAACCAAATAAACATGTTTGGGACACATTTGAGCAAAAACAAAAAAATTTTTGTGGATAACGAAAGGTGACGTCGATATGGTCACCTTTGGTCCGAAAATTACACGGAAAGCTTTTCGCGCACAAAGCTCCCATTATGACCTATAAACCATATATACATGTTTGTGACGCATTTGACCGAAAACAACAGTGTTTTTGTGGATAAAGAAAGGTGACGCCGATATAGTCACTTTTGGTCCGAAAATTTCGCGGAAAGCTTTTCGCGCACAAAGCTCCCATTATGACCTATAAACCATATAAACATGTTTGGGACACATTTGAGCGAAAACAACAGTGTTTTTGTGGATAAAGAAAGGAGACGCCGATATGGTCACTTTTGGTCCGAAATTTTCACGGAAAGCTTTTCTCGCACAAAGCTCCTATTATGACCTATAAACTATATATACATGTTTGGGACGCATTTGACCGAAAACAATACAGTTTTGGTGGATAAAGAAAGGTGACGCCGATATGGTCACTCTTTGTCCGAAATTTTCACGGAAAGCTTTTCGCGCACAAAGCTCCCATTATGACCTATAAACCATATAAACACGTTTGGGACACATTTGAGCGAAAACAACAGAGTTTTGGTGGATAAAGAAAGGTGACGCCAATGCATCCATATCCCAATTAAATTCATTTAAGATCTCTTTTGTGTCATTGACATAAGATATAATCACTTTTTGTCCGAAATTTTCACGGAAAGCTTTTCGCGCACAAAGCTCCCATTATGACCTATAAACCATATAAACATGTTTGGGACACATTTGAGCGAAAACAACACAGTTTTGGTGGATAAAAAAAGGTGACGCCGATATGGTCACTTTTTGTCCGAAAATATCACGGAAAGCTTATCGCGCACAAAGCTCCTATTATGACCTATAAACCATATGAACATGTTTGGGACGCATTTGAGCGAAAACAACACAATTTTTGTTGATAAAGAAAGGTGACGCCGATATGGTCACTTTTGGTCCGAAAATTTCACGGAAAGCTTTTCGCTCACAAAGCTCACATTATGATCTATACACATTATAATCATTTTTCGGACACATTTGACCAAAAACAACAGTGTGTTTGTGGATAAAGAAAGGTGACACCGATATGGTCACTTTTGGTCCGAAAATTTCACGGAAAGCTTTTCGCGCACAAAGCTCCCATTATGACCTATAAACCATATAAACAGGTTTGGGACGCATTTGAGCGAAAACAACACAGTTTTTGTGGATAAAGAAAGGTGACGCAGATATGGTCACTTTTTGTCCGAAATTTTCACGGAAATATTTTCGCGCACAAAACTCTCATTATGACCTATAAACCATATAAACATTTTTGGGACACATTTGAGCGAAAACAACACAGTTTTTGTGGATAAAGAAAGGTGACGCCGATATGGTCACTATTGGTCCAGAAATTTCACGGAAAGCTTTTCGCGCACAAAGCTCCCATTATGACCTATAAACCAAATAAACATGTTTGGGACACATTTGAGCGAAAAACAACAAAATTTTTGTGGATAACGAAAGGTGACGCCGATATGGTCACCTTTGGTCCGAAAATTTCACGAAAAGCTTTTCGCGCGCAAAGCTCACATTATGACCTATAAACCATATATACATTTTTGGGTCGCATTTGACCGAAAACAACAGTGTTTTTGTGGATAAAGAAAGGTGACGCCGATATAGTCACTTTTGGTCCGAAAATTTCGCGGAAAGCTTTTTGCGCACAAAGCTCACATTATGACCTATAAACTATATAAACAGGTGTGAGACGCATTTGAGCGAAAACAACACAGTTTTGGTGGATAAAGAAAGGCGACGCCGATATGGTCACTTTTTGTCCGAAATTTTCACGGAAAGCTTTTCGCGCACAAAGCTCTCATTATGACCTATAAACCATATAAACATTTTTGGGACACATTTGAGCTAAAACAACACAGTTTTGGTGGATAAAGAAAGGTGACGCCGATATGGTCACTTTTGGTCCGAAAATTTCACGGAAAGCTTTTCGCTCACAAAGCTCACATTATGATCTATACACATTATAAAAATGTTTGGGACACATTTGACCGAAAACAACACAGTTTTTGTGTATAAAGAAAGGTGACGCCGATATGGTCACTTTTGGTCCGAAAATTTCGCGGAAAGCTTTTCGCGCACAAAGCTCCCATTATGACCTATAAACCATATAAACACGTTTGGGAAGCATTTGAGCGAAAACAACACACATTTGGTGGATAAAGAATGGTGACGCCGATACTGTCACTTTTTGTCCGAAATTTTCACGGAAAGCTTTTCGCGCACAAAACTCCCATTATGACCTATAAACCATATAAACATGTTTGGGACACAATTGAGCGAAAACAACACAGTTTTTGTGGATAAAGGAAGGTGACGCCGATATGGTCACTTTTGTTCCGAAAATTTCACGGAAAGTTTTTCACTCACAAAGCTCACATTGTGATCTATACACATTATAAACATGTTTGGGACACATTTGACCGAAAACAACAGTGTTTTGTGGATAAAGAAAGGTGACCCCGATATAGTCACTTTTGGTCCGAAAATTTCACGAAAAGCTTTTCGCGCAGAAAGCTCCCATTATGACCTATAAACCATATAAACATGTTTGGGACACATTTGATCGAAAACAACACATTTTTGGTGGATAAAGAAAGGTGACGCCGATGTGGTCACTTTTTGTCCTAAAATTTCACGGAAAGCTTTTCGCGCACAAAGCTCACATTATAACCTATAAACCATATAAACATGTTTGGGACATATTTGAGCGAAAACAACAAAAATTTTGTGGATAAAGAAAGGTGACGCCGATATGGTCACTTTTGGTCCGAAAATTTCACGGAAAGCTTTTCGCGCACAAAGCTCACATTATGACCTATAAACCATATAAACAGGTTTGGGACGCATTTGAGCGAAAACAACACAGTTTTGGTGGATAAAGACAGGTGACGCCGATATGGTCACTTTTGTTCCGAAAATTTCACGGAAAGCTTTTCGCGCACAAAGCTCCCATTATGACCTATAAACCATATAAACATGTTTGGGACACATTTGAGCGAAACAACACAGTTTTTGTGGATAAAGAAAGGTGACGCCGATATGGTCACTTTTGTTCCGAAAATTTCACGGAAAGCTTTTCGCACACAAAGCTCCCATTATGACTTATAAACCATATGAACATGTTTGGGACGCATTTGAGTGAAAACAACACAGTTTTTGTGGATAAAGAAAGGCGACGCCGATATGGTCACTTTTGGTCCGAAAATTTCACGGAAAGCTTTTCGTGCACAAAGCTCCCATTATGACCTATAAACCATATAAACATGTTTGGGACACATTTGAGCGAAAACAACAAAATTTTTGTGGATAACGAAAGGTGACGCCGATATGGTCACCTTTGGTCCGAAAATTTCACGGAAAGCTTTTTGCGCGCAAAGCTCACATTATGACCTATAAACCATATATACATTTTTGGGACGCATTTGACCGAAAACAACAGTGTTTTTGTGGATAAAGAAAGGTGACGCCGATATAGTCACTTTTGGTCCGAAAATTTCGCGGAAAGCTTTTCGCGCACAAAGCTCACATTATGACCTATAAACCATATAAACATGTTTGGGACACATTTGAGCGAAAACAACACAGTTTTTGTGGATAAAGAAAGGTGACGCCGATATGGTCACTTTTTGTCCGAAATTTTCACGGAAAGCTTTTTGCGCACAAAGCTCACATTATGACCTATAAACTATATAAACAGGTTTGAGACGCATTTGAGCGAAAACAACACAGTTTTGGTGGATAAAGAAAGGCGACGCCGATATGGTCACTTTTTGTCCGAAATTTTCACGGAAAGCTTTTCGCGCACAAAGCTCTCATTATGACCTATAAACCATATAAACATTTTTGGGACACATTTGAGCTAAAACAACACAGTTTTTGTGGATAAAGAAAGGTGACGCCGATATGGTCACTTTTGGTCCGAAAATTTCACGGAAAGCTTTTCGCTCACAAAGCTCACATTATGATCTATACACATTATAAAAATGTTTGGGACACATTTGACCGAAAACAACACAGTTTTTGTGTATAAAGAAAGGTGACGCCGATATGGTCACTTTTGGTCCGAAAATTTCGCGGAAAGCTTTTCGCGCACAAAGCTCCCATTATGACCTATAAACCATATAAACACGTTTGGGAAGCATTTGAGCGAAAACAACACACATTTGGTGGATAAAGAATGGTGACGCCGATACTGTCACTTTTTGTCCGAAATTTTCACGGAAAGCTTTTCGCGCACAAAACTCCCATTATGACCTATAAACCATATAAACATGTTTGGGACACAATTGAGCGAATACAACACAGTTTTTGTGGATAAAGGAAGGTGACGCCGATATGGTCACTTTTGTTCCGAAAATTTCACGGAAAGTTTTTCACTCACAAAGCTCACATTGTGATCTATACACATTATAAACATGTTTGGGACACATTTGACCGAAAACAACAGTGTTTTGTGGATAAAGAAAGGTGACCCCGATATAGTCACTTTTGGTCCGAAAATTTCACGAAAAGCTTTTCGCGCAGAAAGCTCCCATTATGACCTATAAACCATATAAACATGTTTGGGACACATTTGATCGAAAACAACACATTTTTGGTTGATAAAGAAAGGTGACGCCGATGTGGTCACTTTTTGTCCTAAAATTTCACGGAAAGCTTTTCGCGCACAAAGCTCACATTATAACCTATAAACCATATAAACATGTTTGGGACATATTTGAGCGAAAACAACAAAAATTTTGTGGATAAAGAAAGGTGACGCCGATATGGTCACTTTTGGTCCGAAAATTTCACGGAAAGCTTTTCGCGCACAAAGCTCACATTATGACCTATAAACCATATAAACAGGTTTGGGACGCATTTGAGCGAAAACAACACAGTTTTGGTGGATAAAGACAGGTGACGCCGATATGGTCACTTTTGTTCCGAAAATTTCACGGAAAGCTTTTCGCGCACAAAGCTCCCATTATGACCTATAAACCATATAAACATGTTTGGGACACATTTGAGCGAAACAACACAGTTTTTGTGGATAAAGAAAGGTGACGCCGATATGGTCACTTTTGTTCCGAAAATTTCACGGAAAGCTTTTCGCACACAAAGCTCCCATTATGACTTATAAACCATATGAACATGTTTGGGACGCATTTGAGTGAAAACAACACAGTTTTTGTGGATAAAGAAAGGCGACGCCGATATGGTCACTTTTGGTCCGAAAATTTCACGGAAAGCTTTTCGTGCACAAAGCTCCCATTATGACCTATAAACCATATAAACAGGTTTGGGACGCATTTGAGCGAAAACAACACAGTTTTGGTGGATAAAGAAAGGTGACGCAGATATGGTCACTTTTTGTCCGAAATTTTCACGGAAAGCTTTTCGCGCACAAAGCTCCCATTATGACCTATAAACTATATAAACATGTTTGGGACGCATTTGAGCGAAAACAACATAGTTTTGGTCGATAAAAAAAGGTGACGTCAATATGGTCACTTTTGGTCCGAAAATTTCACGGAAAGCTTTTCGCTCAAAAAGCTCCCATTATGACCTATAAACCATATAAACAGGTTTGGGATGCATTTGAGCGAAAACAACACAGTTTTGGTGGATAAAGAAAGGTGACGCAGATATGGTCACTTTTTGTCCGAAATTTTCACGGAAAGCTTTTCGCGCACAAAACTCTCATTATGACCTATAAACCATATAAACATGTTTGGGACATATTTGAGCGAAAAAAACACAGTTTTTGTGGATAAAGAAAGGTGACGCCGATATGGTCACTTTTGGTCCGAAAATTTCACGGAAAGCTTATCGCGCACAAAGCTCCCATTATGACCTATAAACCATATGAACATGTTTGGGACGCATTTGAGCGAAAACAACACAGTTTTTGTGGATAAAGAAAGGTGACGCCGATATGGTCACTTTTGGTCCGAAAATTTCATGGAAAGTTTTTCGCGCACAAAGCTCCCATTATGACATATAAACCATATAAGTGGTTTGGAACGCATTTGAGCGAAAACAACACAGTTTTTGTGGTTAAAGAAAGGTGACGCTGATATGGTCACTTTTGTTCCGAAAATTTCATGGAAAGCTTTTCGCGCACAAAGTTCACATTATGATCTATACACCTTATAAACATGTTTGGGACACATTTGAGGGAAAACATTATTGTTTTTGTGGATAAAGAAAGGTGACGCCGATATGGTCACTTTTGGTCCGAAAATTCAACGGAAAGCTTTTCGCTCACAAAGCTCACATTATGATCTATACACATTATAAACATTTTTGGGACACATTTGACCGAAAACAACAGTGTGTTTGTGGATAAAGAAAGGTGACCCCGATATAGTCACTTTTAGTCCGAAAATTTCACGGAAAGTTTTTCGCGCACAAAGCTCATATTATGACCTATAAACCATATAAACATGTTTGGGACGCATTTTAAGGGAAAACAACACAGTTTTGGCAGATAAATAAAGGTGACGCCGATATGGTCACTTTTGATCCGAAAATTTCACGGAAAGCTTTTCGCGCACAAAGCTCCCATTATGACCTATGAACCATATAAACAGGTTTGGGACGCATTTGAGCGAAAACAAACAGTTTTTGTGGATAAAAAAAGGTGACGCAGATATGGTCACTTTTTGTCCGAAATTTTCACGGAAAGATTTTCGCGCATAAAGCTCTCATTATGACCTATAAACCATATAAACATTTTTGGGACACATTTGAGCGAAAACAACACAGTTTTTGTGGATAAAGAAAGGTGACGCCGATATGGTCACTTTTGGTCCGAAAATTTCACGGAAAGCTTATCGCGCACAAAGCTCCCATTATGACCTATAAACCATATAAACATGTTTGGGACACATTTGAGTGAAAACAACACAGTTTTGGTGGATAAAGAAAGGTGACGCCGATATGGTCACTTTTTGTCCGAAAATTTCACGGAAAGCTTTTCGCGCACAAAGCTCTCATTATAACCTATAAACCATATAAACATGTTTGGGACACATTTGAGTGAAAACAACACAATTTTATTGGATAAAGAAAGGTGACGCCGATATGGTCACTTTTGGTCTGAAAATTTCACGGAAAGCTTTTCGCGCACAAAGCTCCCATTATGACCTATAAACCATATATACATGTTTGGGACGCATTTGACCGAAAACAACAGTGTTTTTGTGGATAAAGAAAGGTGACACTGATATGGTCACTTTTGGTCCGAAAATTGCACGGAAAGCTTTTCGCGCACAAAGCTCCCATTATGACCTATAAACCATATAAACAGGTTTGGGACGCATTTGAGCGAAAACAAACAGTTTTTGTGGATAAAGAAATGTGACGCAGATATGGTCACTTTTTGTCCGAAATTTTCACGGAAAGATTTTCGCGCACAAAGCTCTCATTATGACCTATAAACCATATAAACATTTTTGGGACACATTTGAGCGAAAACAACACAGTTTTTGTGGATAAAGAAAGGTGACGCCGATATGGTCACTTTTGGTCCGAAAATTTCACGGAAAGCTTATCGAGCACAAAGCTCCCATTATGACCTATAAACCATATGAACATGTTTGGGACGCAATTGAGCAAAAAAACACAGTTTTTATGGATAAAGAAAGGTGACGCCGATATGGTCACTTTTGGTCCGAAAATTTCACGGAAAGTTTTTCGCGCACAAAGCTCCCATTATGACCTATAAACCATATAAATGGTTTGGAACACATTTGAGCGAAAACAACACAGTTTTTGTGGATAGAGAAAGGTGACGCCGATATGGTCACTTTTGTTCCGAAAATTTCACGGAAAGCTTTTCACGCACAAAGCTCACATTATGATCTATACACCTTATAAACATGTTTGGGACATATTTGAGGGAAAACATTATTGTTTTTATGGATAAAGAAAGGTGACGCCGATATGGTCACTTTTGGTCCAGAAATTTCACGGAAAGCTTATCGCGCACAAAGCTCCCATTATGACCTATAAACCAAATAAACATGTTTGGGACACATTTGAGCGAAAACAACAAAATTTTTGTGGATAACGAAAGGTGACGCCATATGGTCACCTTTGGTCTGAAAATTTCACGGAAAGCTTTTCGCGCGCAAAGCTCCCATTATGACCTATAAACCATATATACATGTTTGGGACGCATTTGACAGAAAACAACAGTGTTTTTGTGGATAAAGAAAGGTGACGCCGATATAGTCACTTTTGGTCCGAAAATTTCGCGGAAAGCTTTTCGCGCACAAAGCTCCCATTATGACCTATAAACCATATAAACATGTTTGGGACACATTTGAGCGAAAACAACACAGTTTTGGTGGATAAAGAAAGGTGACGCCGATATGGTCACTTTTTGTCCGAAAATTTCACGGAAAGCTTTTTGCGCACAAAGCTCACATTATGACCTATAAACTATATAAACAGGTTTGAGACGCATTTGAGCGAAAACAACACAGTTTTGGTGGATAAAGAAAGGTGATGCTGATATGGTCACTTTTGGTCCGAAAATTTCACGGAAAGCTTTTCGCGCACAAAGCTCACATTATGACCTATAAACTATATAAACAGGTTTGAGACGCATTTGAGCGAAAACAACACAGTTTTGGTGGATAAAGAAAGGTGACGCCGATATGGACACTTTTTGTCCGAAATTTTCACGGAAAGCTTTTCGCGCACAAAGCTCACATTATGACCTATAAACTATATAAACAGGTTTGAGACGCATTTGAGCGAAAACAACACAGTTTTGGTGGATAAAGAAAGGTGATGCTGATATGGTCACTTTTGGTCCGAAAATTTCACGGAAAGCTTTTCGCGCACAAAGCTCACATTATGACCTATAAACTATATAAACAGGTTTGAGACGCATTTGAGCGAAAACAACACAGTTTTGGTGGATAAAGAAAGGTGACGCCGATATGGACACTTTTTGTCCGAAATTTTCACGGAAAGCTTTTCGCGCACAAAGCTCTCATTATGACCTATAAACCATATAAACATTTTTGGGACACATTTGAGCGAAAACAACACAGTTTTGGTGGATAAAGAAAGGTGACGCCGATATGGTCACTTTTGGTCCGAAAATTCCACGGAAAGGTTTTCGCTCACAAAGCTCACATTATGATCTATACACATTATAAAAATGTTTGGGACACATTTGACCGAAAACAACACAGTTTTTGTGGATAAAGAAAGGTGACGCCGATATGGTCACTTTTGGTCCGAAAATTTCGCGGAAAGCTTTTCGCGCACAAAGCTCCCATTATGACCTATAAACCATATAAACACGTTTGGGAAGTATTTGAGCGAAAACAACACAGTTTTGGTGGATAAAGAATGGTGACGCCGATATTGTCACTTTTTGTCCGAAATTTTCACGGAAAGCTTTTCGCGCACAAAGCTCCCATTATGACCTATAAACCATATAAACATGTTTGGGACACATTTGAGCGAAAACAACACAGTTTTGGTGGATAAAGAAAGGTGACGCCGATATGGTCACATTTGGTCCGAAAATTTCACGGTAAGCTTTTCGCTCACAAAGCTCACATTATGATCTATACACATTATAAACATGTTTGGGACACATTTGACCGAAAACAACACAGTTTTTGTGGATAAAGAAAGGTGACGCCGATATGGTCACTTTTGGTCCGAAAATTTCGCGGAAAGCTTTTCGCGCACAAAGCTCCCATTATGACCTATAAACCATATAAACACGATTGGGAAGCATAGGAGCGAAAACAACACAGTTTTGGTGGATAAAGAATGGTGACGCCGATATTGTCACTTTTTGTCCGAAATTTTCACGGAAACCTTTTCGCGCACAAAGCTCACATTATAACCTATAAACCATATAAACATGTTTGGGACATATTTGAGCGAAAACAACACAATTTTTGTGGATAAAGAAAGGTGACGCCGATATGGTAACTTTTGGTCCGAAAATTTCACGGAAAGCTTTTCGCGCACAAAGCTCACATTATGACCTATAAACCATATAAACAGGTTTGGGACGCATTTGAGCGAAAACAATACAGTTTTGGTGGATAAAGACAGGTGACGCCGATATTGTCACTTTTGTTCCGAAAATTTCACGGAAAGCTTTTCGCGCACAAAGCTCCCATTATGACCTATAAACCATATAAACATGTTTGGGACACATTTGAGCGAAACAACACAGTTTTTGTGGATAAAGAAAGGTGACGCCGATATGGTCACTTTTGGTCCGAAAATTTCACGGAAAGCTTTTCGTGCACAAAGCTCCCATTATGACCTATAAACCATATAAACAGGTTTGGGACGCATTTGAGCGAAAACAATACAGTTTTGGTGGATAAAGACAGGTGACGCCGATATGGTCACTTTTGTTCCGAAAATTTCACGGAAAGCTTTTCGCACACAAAGCTCCCATTATGACTTATAAACCATATGAACATGTTTGGGACGCATTTGAGTGAAAACAACACAGTTTTTGTGGATAAAGAAAGGCGACGCCGATATGGTCACTTTTGGTCCGAAAATTTCACGGAAAGCTTTTCGTGCACAAAGCTCCCATTATGACCTATAAACCATATAAACAGGTTTGGGACACATTTGAGCGAAAACAACACAGTTTTGGTGGATAAAGAAAGGTGACGCAGATATGGTCACTTTTTGTCCGAAATTTTCACGGAAAGCTTTTCGCGCACAAAGCTCATATTATGACCTATAAACCATATAAACATGTTTGGGACGCATTTGAGGGAAAACAACAAAGTTTTGGCGGATAAATAAAGGTGACGCCGATATGGTCACTTTTGGTCCGAAAATTTCACGGAAAGATTTTCGCGCACAAAGCTCCCATTATAACCTATAAACCATATAAACATGTGAGGGACACATTTGAGTGAAAACAACACAATTTTATTGGATAAAGAAAGGTGACGCCGATATGGTCACTTTTGGTCCGAAAATTTCACGGAAAGCTTTTCGCGCACACAGCTCCCATTATGACCTATAAACCATATATACATGTTTGGGACGCATTTGACCGAAAACAACAGTGTTTTTGTGGATAAAGAAAGGTGACACTGATATGGTCACTTTTGGTCCGAAAATTTCACGGAATGCTTTTCGCGCACAAAGCTCCCATTATGACCTATAAACCATATAAACAGGTTTGGGACGCATTTGAGCGAAAACAAACAGTTTTTGTGGATAAAGAAAGGTGACGCAGATATGGTCACTTTTTGTCCGAAATTTTCACGGAAAGATTTTCGCGCACAAAGCTCTCATTATGACCTATAAACCATATAAACATTTTTGGGACACATTTGAGCGAAAACAACACAGTTTTTGTGGATAAAGAAAGGTGACGCCGATATGGTCACTTTTGGTCCGAAAATTTCACGGAAAGCTTATCGCGCACAAAGCTCCCATTATGACCTATAAACCATATAAACATGTTTGGGACACATTTGAGCGAAAACAACACAGTTTTGGTGGATAAAGAAAGGTGACGCCGATATGGTTACTTTTTGTCCGAAAATTTCACGGAAAGCTTTTCGCGCACAAAGCTCTCATTATAACCTATAAACCATATAAACATGTTTGGGACACATTTGAGTGAAAACAACTCAATTTTATTGGATAAAGAAAGGTGACGCCGATATGGTCACTTTTGGTCTGAAAATTTCACGGAAAGCTTTTCGCGCACAAAGCTCCCATTATGACCTATAAACCATATATACATGTTTGGGACGCATTTGACCGAAAACAACAGTGTTTTTGTGGATAAAGAAAGGTGACACTGATATGGGTACTTTTGGTCCGAAAATTTCACGGAAAGCTTTTCGCGCACAAAGCTCCCATTATGACCTATAAACCATATAAACAGGTTTGGGACGCATTTGAGCGAAAACAAACAGTTTTTGTGGATAAAGAAAGGTGACGCAAATATGGTCACTTTTTGTCCGAAATTTTCACGGAAAGATTTTCGCGCACAAAGCTCTCATTATGACCTATAAACCATATAAACATTTTTGGGACACATTTGAGCGAAAACAACACAATTTTTGTGGATAAAGAAAGGTGACGCCGATATGGTCACTTTTGGTCCGAAAATTTCACGGAAAGCTTATCGAGCACAAAGCTCCCATTATGACCTATAAACCATATGAACATGTTTGGGACGCAATTGAGCAAAAAAACACAGTTTTTATGGATAAAGAAAGGTGACGCCGATATGGTCACTTTTGGTCCGAAAATTTCACGGAAAGTTTTTCGCGCACAAAGCTCCCATTATGACCTATAAACCATATAGATGGTTTGGAACACATTTGAGCGAAAACAACACAGTTTTTGTGGATAGAGAAAGGTGACGCCGATATGGTCACTTTTGTTCCGAAAATTTCACGGAAAGCTTTTCACGCACAAAGCTCACATTATGATCAATACACCTTATAAACATGTTTAGGACATATTTGAGGGAAAACATTATTGTTTTTATGGATAAAGAAAGGTGACGCCGATATGGTCACTTTTGGTCCGGAAATTTCACGGAAAGCTTATCGCGCACAAAGCTCCCATTATGACCTATAAACCAAATAAACATGTTTGGGACACATTTGAGCGAAAACAACAAAATTTTTGTGGATAACGAAAGGTGACGCCATATGGTCACCTTTGGTCCGAAAATTTCACGGAAAGCTTTTCGCGCGCAAAGCTCCCATTATGACCTATAAACCATATATACATGTTTGGGACGCATTTGACAGAAAACAACAGTGTTTTTGTGGATAAAGAAAGGTGACGCCGATATAGTCACTTTTGGTCCGAAAATTTCGCGGAAAGCTTTTCGCGCACAAAGCTCCCATTATGACCTATAAACCATATAAACATGTTTGGGACACATTTGAGCGAAAACAACACAGTTTTTGTGGATAAAGAAAGGTGACGCCGATATGGTCACTTTTTGTCCGAAATTTTCACGGAAAGCTTTTCGCGCACAAAGCTCACATTATGACCTATAAACTATATAAACAGGTTTGAGACGCATTTGAGCGAAAACAACACAGTTTTGGTGGATAAAGAAAGGTGATGCTGATATGGTCACTTTTGGTCCGAAAATTTCACGGAAAGCTTTTCGCGCACAAAGCTCACATTATGACCTATAAACTATATAAACAGGTTTGAGACGCATTTGAGCGAAAACAACACAGTTTTGGTGGATAAAGAAAGGTGACGCCGATATGGACACTTTTTGTCCGAAATTTTCACGGAAAGCTTTTCGCGCACAAAGCTCTCATTATGACCTATAAACCATATAAACATTTTTGGGACACATTTGAGCAAAAACAACACAGTTTTGGTGGATAAAGAAAGGTGACGCCGATATGGTCACTTTTGGTCCGAAAATTCCACGGAAAGCTTTTCGCTCACAAAGCTCACATTATGATCTATACACATTATAAAAATGTTTGGGACACATTTGACCGAAAACAACACAGTTTTTGTGGATAAAGAAAGGTGACGCCGATATGGTCACTTTTGCTCCGAAAATTTCGCGGAAAGCTTTTCGCGCACAAAGCTCCCATTATGACCTATAAACCATATAAACACGTTTGGGAAGCATTTGAGCGAAAACAACACAGTTTTGGTGGATAAAGAATGGTGACGCCGATATTGTCACTTTTTGTCCGAAATTTTCACGGAAAGCTTTTCGCGCACAAAGCTCTCATTATGACCTATAAACCATATAAACATTTTTGGGACACATTTGAGCGAAAACAACACAGTTTTGGTGGATAAAGAAAGGTGACGCCGATATGGTCACATTTGGTCCGAAAATTTCACGGAAAGCTTTTCGCTCACAAAGCTCACATTATGATCTATACACATTATAAACATGTTTGGGACACATTTGACCGAAAACAACACAGTTTTTGTGGATAAAGAAAGGTGACGCCGATATGGTCACTTTTGGTCCGAAAATTTCGCGGAAAGCTTTTCGCGCACAAAGCTCCCATTATGACCTATAAACCATATAAACACGATTGGGAAGCATTTGAGCGAAAACAACACAGTTTTGGTGGATAAAGAATGGTGACGCCAATATTGTCACTTTTTGTCCGAAATTTTCACGGAAACCTTTTCGCGCACAAAGCTCACATTATAACCTATAAACCATATAAACATGTTTGGGACATATTTGAGCGAAAACAACACAATTTTTGTGGATAAAGAAAGGTGACGCCGATATGGTAACTTTTGGTCCGAAAATTTCACGGAAAGCTTTTCGCGCACAAAGCTCACATTATGACCTATAAACCATATAAACAGGTTTGGGACGCATTTGAGCGAAAACAATACAGTTTTGGTGGATAAAGACAGGTGACGCCGATATTGTCACTTTTGTTCCGAAAATTTCACGGAAAGCTTTTCGCGCACAAAGCTCCCATTATGACCTATAAACCATATAAACATGTTTGGGACACATTTGAGCGAAACAACACAGTTTTTGTGGATAAAGAAAGGTGACGCCGATATGGTCACTTTTGTTCCGAAAATTTCACGGAAAGTTTTTCGCACACAAAGCTCCCATTATGACTTATAAACCATATGAACATGTTTGGGACGCATTTGAGTGAAAACAACACAGTTTTTGTGGATAAAGAAAGGCGACGCCGATATGGTCACTTTTGGTCCGAAAATTTCACGGAAAGCTTTTCGTGCACAAAGCTCCCATTATGACCTATAAACCATATAAACAGGTTTGGGACGCATTTGAGCGAAAACAACACAGTTTTGGTGGATAAAGAAAGGTGACGCAGATATGGTCACTTTTTGTCCGAAATTTTCACGGAAAGCTTTTCGCGCACAAAGCTCATATTATGACCTATAAACCATATAAACATGTTTGGGACGCATTTGAGGGAAAACAACAATGTTTTGGCGGATAAAAAAAGGTGACGCCGATATGGTCACTTTTGGTCCGAAAATTTCACGGAAAGCTTTTCGCGCACAAAGCTCCCATTATAACCTATAAACCATATAAACATATTTGGGACACATTTGAGCGAAAACAACAAAATTTTATTGGATAAAGAAAGGTGACTCCGATATGGTCACTTTTGGTCCGAAAATTTCACGGAAAGCTTTTCGCGCACAAAGCTCACATTGTGACCTATAAACCATATATACATGTTTGGGACGCATTTGACGAAAACAACAGTGTTTTTGTGGATAAAGAAAGGTGACGCCGATATGGTCACTTTTTGTCCGAAAATTTCACGGAAAGCTTTTCACGCACAAAGCTCCCATTATGACCTATAAACCATATAAACAGGTTTGGGACACATTTGAGCGAAAACAACACAGTTTTGGTGGATAAAGAAAGGTGACGCCGATATGGCCACTTTTTGTCCGAAATTTTCACGGAAAGCTTTTCGCGCACAAAGCTCACATTATGATCTATACACCTTATAAACATGTTTGGGACACATTCGAGGGAAAACATTGTTGTTTTTGTGGATAAAGAAAGGTGACGCCGATATGGTCACTTTTGGTACGAAAATTTCACGGAATGCTTTTCGCGCACAAAGCTCCCATTATAACATATAAACCATATAAACATGTTTCGGACACATTTGAGCGAAAACAACACAGTTTTTGTGGATAAAGAAAGGTGACGCTGATATGGTCACTTTTGGTCTGAAAATTTCACGGAAATCTTTTCGCACACAAAGCTCCCATTATGACCTATAAACCATATAAACAGGTTTGGGACGCATTTGAGCGAAAACAACACAGTTTTGGTGGATAAAGAAAGGTGACGCCGATATGTACACGTTTGGTCTGAAAATTTCACGGAAAGCTTTTCGCGCAAAAAGCTCCCATTATGACCTATAAACCATATATACATGTTTGGGACGCATTTGACCGAAAACAACAGTGTTTTTGTGGATAAAGAAAGGTGACACCGATATGGTCACTTTTGTTCCGAAAATTTCACGGAAAGCTTTTTGATTACAAAGCTCACATTATGATCTATACACCTTATAAACATGTTTAGGACACATTTGAGGGAAAACATTATTGTTTTTGTGGATAAAGAAAGGTGACCCCGATATGGTCACTTTTGGTACGAAAATTTCACGGAAAGCTTTTCGCGCACAAAGCTCACATTATGACCTATAAACCATATAAACAGGTTTGGGACGCATTTGAGTGAAAACAACACAGTTTTGGTGGATAACGAAAGGTGACGCCGATATGGTCACTTTTGGTACGAAAATTTCACGGAATGCTTTTCGCGCACAAAGCTCCCATTATAACCTATAAACCATATAAACATGTTTGGGACACATTTGAGCGAAAACAACACAGTTTTTGTGGATAAAGAAAGGTGACGCCGATATGGTCACTTTTGGTCTGAAAATTTCACGGAAATCTTTTCGCACACAAAGCTCCCATTATGACCTATAAACCATATAAACAGGTTTGGGACGCATTTGAGCGAAAACAACACAGTTTTGGTGGATAAAGAAAGGTGACGCCGATATGTACACGTTTGGTCCGAAAATTTCACGGAATGCTTTTCGCGCAAAAAGTTCCCATTATGACCTATAAACCATATATACATGTTTGGGACGTATTTGACCGAAAACAACAGTGTTTTTGCGGATAAAGAAAGGTGACACCGATATGGTAACTTTTGGTCCGAAAATTTCACGGAAAGCTTTTTGATTACAAAGCTCACATTATGATCTATACACCTTATAAACATGTTTAGGACACATTTAAGGGAAAACATTATTGTTTTTGTGGATAAAGAAAGGTGACGCCGATATGGTCACTTTTGGTCCGAAAATTTCACGGATAGCTTTTCGCGCACAAAGCTCCCATTATAACCTATAAACCATATAAACATGTTTGGGACACATTTGAGCGAAAACAACACTGTTTTTGTGGATAAAGAAAGGTGACGCCGATATGGTCACTTTTGGTCCGAAAATTTCACGGAAAGCTTTTCGCACACAAAGCTCCCATTATGACTTATAAACCATATGAACATCTTTGGGACGCATTTGAGCGAAAACAACACAGTTTTTGTGGATAAAGAAAGGTGACGCCGATATGGTCACTTTTTGTCCGAAAATTTCACGGAAAGCTTTTCACGCACAAAGCTCCCATTATGACCTATAAACCGTATAAACAGGTTTGGGACACATTTGAGCGAAAACAACACAGTTTTGGTGGATAAAGAAAGGTGACGCCGATATGGCCACTTTTTGTCCGAAATTTTCACGGAAAGCTTTTCGCGCACAAAGCTCACATTATGATCTATACACCTTATAAACATGTTTGGGACACATTTGAGGGAAAACATTATTGTTTTTGTGGATAAAGAAAGGTGACGCCGATATGGTCACTTTTGGTACGAAAACTTCATGGAATGCTTTTCGTGCACAAAGCTCCCATTATAACCTATAAACCATATAAACATGTTTGGGACACATTTGAGCGAAAACAACACAGTTTTTGTGGATAAAGCAAGGTGACGCTGATATGGTCACTTTTGGTCTGAAAATTTCACGGAAATCTTTTCGCACACAAAGCTCCCATTATGACCTATAAACCATATAAACAGGTTTGGGACGCATTTGAGCGAAAACAACACAGTTTTGGTGGATAAAGAAAGGTGACGCCGATATGTACACGTTTGGTCCGAAAATTTCACGGAAAGCTTTTCGCGCAAAAATCTCCCATTATGACCTATAAACCATATATACATGTTTGGGACGCATTTGACCGAAAACAACATTGTTTTTGTGGATAAAGAAAGGTGACACCGATATGGTCACTTTTGGTCCGAAAATTTCACGGAAAGCTTTTTGATTACAAAGCTCACATTATGATCTATACACCTTATAAACATGTTTAGGACACATTTGAGGGAAAACATTATTGTTTTTGTGGATAAAGAAAGGTGACCCCGATATGGTCACTTTTGGTCCGAAAATTTCACGGAAAGCTTTTCGCGCACAAAGCTCACATTATGACCTATAAACCATATAAACATGTTTGGGACATATTTGAGCGAAAACAACACAGTTTTTGTGGATAAAGAAAGGTGACGCCGATATGGTCACTTTTGGTCCGAAAATTTCACGGAAAGTGTTTCGCACACAAAGCTCCCATTATGACTTATAAACCATATGAACATCTTTGGGACGCATTTGAGCGAAAACAACAAAGTTTTTGTGGATAAAGAAAGGTGACGCCGATATGGTCACTTTTTGTCCGAAAATTTCACGGAAAGCTTTTCGTGCACAAAGCTCCCATTATGACCTATAAACCATATAAACAGGTTTGGGACGCATTTCAGCGAAAACAACACAGTTTTGGTGGATAAAGAAAGGTGACGCAGATATGGTCACTTTTTGTCCGAAATTTTCACGGAAAGCTTTTCGCGCACAAAGCTCCCATTATGACCTATAAACCATATAAACATGTTTGGGACGCATTTGAGCGAAAACAACATAGTTTTGGTGGATAAAAAAAGGTGACGTCGATATGGTCACTTTTGGTCCGAAAATTTCACGGAAAGCTTTTCGCTCACAAAGCTCCCATTATGACCTATAAACCATATAAACAGGTTTGGGACGCATTTGAGCGAAGACAACACAGTTTTTGTGGATAAAGAAAGGTGACGCCGATATGGTCACTTTTGGTCCGAAAATTTCACGGAAAGCTTATCGCGCACAAAGCTCCCATTATGACCTATAAACCATATGAACATGTTTGGGACGCATTTGAGCGAAAACAACACAGTTTTTGTGGATAAAGAAAGGTGACGCCGATATGGTCACTTTTGGTCCGAAAATTTCACGGAAAGTTTTTCGCGCACAAAGCTCCCATTATGACCTATAAACCATATAAGTGGTTTGGAACGCATTTGAGCGAAAACAACACAGTTTTTGTGGATAAAGAAAGGTGATGCTGATATGGTCACTTTTGTTCCGAAAATTTCATGGAAAGCTTTTCGCGCACAAAGCTCACATTATGATCTATACACCTTATAAACATGTTTGGGACACATTTGAGGGAAAACATTATTGTTTTTGTGGATAAAGAAAGGTGACGCCAATATGGTCACTTTTGGTCCGGAAATTTAACGGAAAGCTTTTCGCGCACAAAGCTCCCATTATGACCTATAAACCAAATAAACATGTTTGGGACACATTTGAGCAAAAACAACACAGTTTTTGCGGATAAATAAAGGTGACGCCGATATGGTCACTTTTGTTCCGAAAATTTCACGGAAAGCTTTTCGCGCACAAAGCTCACATTATGATCTATACACCTTATAAATATGTTTGGGTCACATTTGACCGAAAACAACAGTGTTTTTGTGGATAAAGAAAGGTGACGCCGATATATGGTCACTTTTGGTCCGAAAATTTCACAGAAAGCTTTTTGCGCACAAAGCTCACATTATAACCTATAAACCATATAAACATATTTGGGACACATTTGAGCGAAAACAACAAAATTTTTGTGGATAAAGAAAGGTGACTCCGATATGGTCACTTTTGGTCCGAAAATTTCACGGAAAGCTTTTCGCGCACAAAGCTCACATTGTGACCTATAAACCATATATACATGTTTGGGACGCATTTGACGAAAACAACAGTGTTTTTGTGGATAAAGAAAGGTGACGCCGATATGGTCACTTTTTGTCCGAAAATTTCACGGAAAGCTTTTCATGCACAAAGCTCCCATTATGACCTATAAACCATATAAACAGGTTTGGGACACATTTGAGCGAAAACAACACAGTTTTGGTGGATAAAGAAAGGTGACGCCGATATGGCCACTTTTTGTCCGAAATTTTCACGGAAAGCTTTTCGCGCACAAAGCTCACATTATGATCTATACACCTTATAAACATGTTTGGGACACATTTGAGGGAAAACATTGTTGTTTTTGTGGATAAAGAAAGGTGACGCCGATATGGTCACTTTTGGTACGAAAATTTCACGGAATGCTTTTCGCGCACAAAGCTCCCATTATAACATATAAACCATATAAACATGTTTGGGACACATTTGAGCGAAAACAACACAGTTTTTGTGGATAAAGAAAGGTGACGCTGATATGGTCACTTTTGGTCTGAAAATTTCACGGAAATCTTTTCGCACACAAAGCTCCCATTATGACCTATAAACCATATAAACAGGTTTGGGACGCATTTGAGCGAAAACAACACAGTTTTGGTGGATAAAGAAAGGTGACGCCGATATGTACACGTTTGGTCTGAAAATTTCACGGAAAGCTTTTCGCGCAAAAAGCTCCCATTATGACCTATAAACCATATATACATGTTTGGGACGCATTTGACCGAAAACAACAGTGTTTTTGTGGATAAAGAAAGGTGACACCGATATGGTCACTTTTGTTCCGAAAATTTCACGGAAAGCTTTTTGATTACAAAGCTCACATTATGATCTATACACCTTATAAACATGTTTAGGACACATTTGAGGGAAAACATTATTGTTTTTGTGGATAAAGAAAGGTGACCCCGATATGGTCACTTTTGGTACGAAAATTTCACGGAAAGCTTTTCGCGCACAAAGCTCACATTATGACCTATAAACCATATAAACAGGTTTGGGACGCATTTGAGTGAAAACAACACAGTTTTGGTGGATAACGAAAGGTGACGCCGATATGGTCACTTTTGGTACGAAAATTTCACGGAATGCTTTTCGCGCACAAAGCTCCCATTATAACCTATAAACCATATAAACATGTTTGGGACACATTTGAGCGAAAACAACACAGTTTTTGTGGATAAAGAAAGGTGACGCCGATATGGTCACTTTTGGTCTGAAAATTTCACGGAAATCTTTTCGCACACAAAGCTCCCATTATGACCTATAAACCATATAAACAGGTTTGGGACGCATTTGAGCGAAAACAACACAGTTTTGGTGGATAAAGAAAGGTGACGCCGATATGTACACGTTTGGTCCGAAAATTTCACGGAATGCTTTTCGCGCAAAAAGTTCCCATTATGACCTATAAACCATATATACATGTTTGGGACGTATTTGACCGAAAACAACAGTGTTTTTGCGGATAAAGAAAGGTGACACCGATATGGTAACTTTTGGTCCGAAAATTTCACGGAAAGCTTTTTGATTACAAAGCTCACATTATGATCTATACACCTTATAAACATGTTTAGGACACATTTAAGGGAAAACATTATTGTTTTTGTGGATAAAGAAAGGTGACGCCGATATGGTCACTTTTGGTCCGAAAATTTCACGGATAGCTTTTCGCGCACAAAGCTCCCATTATAACCTATAAACCATATAAACATGTTTGGGACACATTTGAGCGAAAACAACACTGTTTTTGTGGATAAAGAAAGGTGACGCCGATATGGTCACTTTTGGTCCGAAAATTTCACGGAAAGCTTTTCGCACACAAAGCTCCCATTATGACTTATAAACCATATGAACATCTTTGGGACGCATTTGAGCGAAAACAACACAGTTTTTGTGGATAAAGAAAGGTGACGCCGATATGGTCACTTTTTGTCCGAAAATTTCACGGAAAGCTTTTCACGCACAAAGCTCCCATTATGACCTATAAACCGTATAAACAGGTTTGGGACACATTTGAGCGAAAACAACACAGTTTTGGTGGATAAAGAAAGGTGACGCCGATATGGCCACTTTTTGTCCGAAATTTTCACGGAAAGCTTTTCGCGCACAAAGCTCACATTATGATCTATACACCTTATAAACATGTTTGGGACACATTTGAGGGAAAACATTATTGTTTTTGTGGATAAAGAAAGGTGACGCCGATATGGTCACTTTTGGTACGAAAATTTCATGGAATGCTTTTCGTGCACAAAGCTCCCATTATAACCTATAAACCATATAAACATGTTTGGGACACATTTGAGCGAAAACAACACAGTTTTTGTGGATAAAGCAAGGTGACGCTGATATGGTCACTTTTGGTCTGAAAATTTCACGGAAATCTTTTCGCACACAAAGCTCCAATTATGACCTATAAACCATATAAACAGGTTTGGGACGCATTTGAGCGAAAACAACATAGTTTTGGTGGATAAAGAAAGGTGACGCCGATATGTACACGTTTGGTCCGAAAATTTCACGGAAAGCTTTTCGCGCAAAAAGTTCCCATTATGACCTATAAACCATATATACATGTTTGGGACGTATTTGACCGAAAACAACAGTGTTTTTGCGGATAAAGAAAGGTGACACCGATATGGTAACTTTTGGTCCGAAAATTTCACGGAAAGCTTTTTGATTACAAAGCTCACATTATGATCTATACACCTTATAAACATGTTTAGGACACATTTAAGGGAAAACATTATTGTTTTTGTGGATAAAGAAAGGTGACGCCGATATGGTCACTTTTGGTCCGAAAATTTCACGGAAAGCTTTTCGCGCACAAAGCTCCCATTATAACCTATAAACCATATAAACATGTTTGGGACACATTTGAGCGAAAACAACACTGTTTTTGTGGATAAAGAAAGGTGACGCCGATATGGTCACTTTTGGTCCGAAAATTTCACGGAAAGCTTTTCGCACACAAAGCTCCCATTATGACTTATAAACCATATGAACATCTTTGGGACGCATTTGAGCGAAAACAACACAGTTTTTGTGGATAAAGAAAGGTGACGCCGATATGGTCACTTTTTGTCCGAAAATTTCACGGAAAGCTTTTCACGCACAAAGCTCCCATTATGACCTATAAACCGTATAAACAGGTTTGGGACACATTTGAGCGAAAACAACACAGTTTTGGTGGATAAAGAAAGGTGACGCCGATATGGCCACTTTTTGTCCGAAATTTTCACGGAAAGCTTTTCGCGCACAAAGCTCACATTATGATCTATACACCTTATAAACATGTTTGGGACACATTTGAGGGAAAACATTATTGTTTTTGTGGATAAAGAAAGGTGACGCCGATATGGTCACTTTTGGTACGAAAATTTCACGGAATGCTTTTCGTGCACAAAGCTCCCATTATGACCTATAAACCATATAAACAGGTTTGGGACGCATTTGAGCGAAAACAACACAGTTTTGGTGGATAAAGAAAGGTGACGCCGATATGTACACGTTTGGTCCGAAAATTTCACGGAAAGCTTCTCGCGCAAAAAGCTCCCATTATGACCTATAAACCATATATACATGTTTGGGACGCATTTGACCGAAAACAACAGTGTTTTTGCGGATAAAGAAAGGTGACACCGATATGGTCACTTTTGGTCCGAAAATTTCACGGAAAGCTTTTTGATTACAAAGCTCACATTATGATCTATACACCTTATAAACATGTTTAGGACACATTTGAGGGAAAACATTATTGTTTTTGTGGATAAAGAAAGGTGACGCCGATATGGTCACTTTTGGTCCGAAAATTTCACGGAAAGCTTTTCGCTCACAAGTCTCCCATTATAACCTATAAACCATATAAACATGTTTGGGACACATTTGAGCGAAAACAACACTGTTTTTGTGGATAAAGAAAGATGACGCCGATATGGTCACTATTGGTCCGAAAATTTCACGGAAAACTTTTCGCACACAAAGCTCCCATTATGACTTATAAACCATATGAATGTCTTTGGGATGCATTTGAGCGAAAACAACATAGTTTTGGTGGATAAAAAAAGGTGACGTCCATATGGTCACTTTTGGTCCGAAAATTTCACGGAAAGCTTTTCGCTCACAAAGCTCCCATTATGACCTATAAACCATATAAACAGGTTTGGGACGCATTTGAGCGAAGACAACACAGTTTTGGTGGATAAAGAAAGGTGACGCAGATATGGTCACTTTTTGTCCGAAATTTTCACGGAAAGCTTTTCGCGCACAAAGCTCTCATTATGACCTATAAACCATATAAACATGTTTGGGACATATTTGAGCGAAAATAACACAGTTTTTGTGGATAAAGAAAGGTGACGCCGATATGGTCACTTTTGGTCCGAAAATTTCACGGAAAGCTTATCGCGCACAAAGCTCCCATTATGACCTATAAACCATATGAACATGTTTGGGACGCATTTGAGCGAAAACAACACAGTTTTTGTGGATGAAGAAAGGTGACGCCGATATTGTCACTTTTGTTCCGAAAATTTCACGGAATGTTTTTCGCGCACAAAGCTCCCATTATGACCTATAAACCATATAAGTGGTTTGGAACGCATTTGAGCGAAAACAACACAGTTTTTGTGGATATAGAAAGGTGACGCTGATATGGTCACTTTTGTTCCGAAAATTTCATGGAAAGCTTTTCGCGCACAAAGCTCACATTATGATCTATACACCTTATAAACATGTTTGAGACACATTTGAGGGAAAGTATTATTGTTTTTGTGGATAAAGAAAGGTGACGCCAATATGGTCACTTTTGGTCCGGAAATTTAACGGAAAGCTGTTCGCGCACAAAGCTCCCATTATGACCTATAAACCAAATAAACATGTTTGGGACACATTTGAGCGAAAACAACACAGTTTTTGCGGATAAATAAAGGTGACGCCGATATGGTCACTTTTGTTCCGAAAATTTCACGGAAAGCTTTTCGCGCACAAAGCTCACATTATGATCTATACACCTTATAAATATGTTTGGGACACATTTGAGCGAAAACAACAGTGTTTTTAAGGATAAAGAATGGTGACGCCGATATATGGTGACTTTTGGTCCGAAAATTTCACAGAAAGCTTTTCGCGCACAAAGCTCACATTATAACATATAAACCATATAAACATGTTTGGGACACATTTGCGCGAAAACAACATAGTTTTTGTGGATAAAGAAAGGTGACGCCGATATGGTCACTTTTGGTCCGAAAATTTCACGGAAAGCTTTTCGCGCACAAAGCTCCCATTATAACCTATAAACCATATAAACATGTTTGGGACACATTTGAGCGAAAACAACATAGTTTTTGTGGATAAAGAAAGGTGACGCCGATATGGTCACTTTTGGTCCGAAAATTTCACGGAAAGCTTTTCGCGCACATAGCTCACATTATGACATATAAACCATATAAACAGGTTTGGGACGCATTTGAGTGAAAACAACACAGTTTTGGTGGATAAAGAAAGGTGACGCCGATATGGTCACTTTTGGTACGAAAATTTCACGGAATGCTTTTCGCGCACAAAGCTCCCATTATAACCTACAAACCATATAAACATGTTTGGGACACATTTGAGCGAAAACAACACAGTTTTTGTGGATAAAGAAAGGTGACGCTGATATGGTCACTTTTGGTCTGAAAATTTCACGGAAATCTTTTCGCACACAAAGCTCCCATTATGACCTATAAACCATATAAACAGGTTTGGGACGCATTTGAGCGAAAACAACACAGTTTTGGTGGATAAAGAAAGGTGACGCCGATATGTACACGTTTGGTCCGAAAATTTCACGGAAAGCTTTTCGCGCAAAAAGTTCCCATTATGACCTATAAACCATATATACATGTTTGGGACGTATTTGACCGAAAACAACAGTGTTTTTGCGGATAAAGAAAGGTGACACCGATATGGTAACTTTTGGTCCGAAAATTTCACGGAAAGCTTTTTGATTACAAAGCTCACATTATGATCTATACACCTTATAAACATGTTTAGGACACATTTAAGGGAAAACATTATTGTTTTTGTGGATAAAGAAAGGTGACACCGATATGGTCACTTTTGTTCCGAAAATTTCACGGAAAGCTTTTTGATTACAAAGCTCACATTATGATCTATACACCTTATAAACATGTTTAGGACACATTTGAGGGAAAACATTATTGTTTTTGTGGATAAAGAAAGGTGACCCCGATATGGTCACTTTTGGTACGAAAATTTCACGGAAAGCTTTTCGCGCACAAAGCTCACATTATGACCTATAAACCATATAAACAGGTTTGGGACGCATTTGAGTGAAAACAACACAGTTTTGGTGGATAACGAAAGGTGACGCCGATATGGTCACTTTTGGTACGAAAATTTCACGGAATGCTTTTCGCGCACAAAGCTCCCATTATAACCTATAAACCATATAAACATGTTTGGGACACATTTGAGCGAAAACAACACAGTTTTTGTGGATAAAGAAAGGTGACGCCGATATGGTCACTTTTGGTCTGAAAATTTCACGGAAATCTTTTCGCACACAAAGCTCCCATTATGACCTATAAACCATATAAACAGGTTTGGGACGCATTTGAGCGAAAACAACACAGTTTTGGTGGATAAAGAAAGGTGACGCCGATATGTACACGTTTGGTCCGAAAATTTCACGGAATGCTTTTCGCGCAAAAAGTTCCCATTATGACCTATAAACCATATATACATGTTTGGGACGTATTTGACCGAAAACAACAGTGTTTTTGCGGATAAAAAAAGGTGACACCGATATGGTAACTTTTGGTCCGAAAATTTCACGGAAAGCTTTTTGATTACAAAGCTCACATTATGATCTATACACCTTATAAACATGTTTAGGACACATTTAAGGGAAAACATTATTGTTTTTGTGGATAAAGAAAGGTGACACCGATATGGTCACTTTTGTTCCGAAAATTTCACGGAAAGCTTTTTGATTACAAAGCTCACATTATGATCTATACACCTTATAAACATGTTTAGGACACATTTGAGGGAAAACATTATTGTTTTTGTGGATAAAGAAAGGTGACCCCGATATGGTCACTTTTGGTACGAAAATTTCACGGAAAGCTTTTCGCGCACAAAGCTCACATTATGACCTATAAACCATATAAACAGGTTTGGGACGCATTTGAGTGAAAACAACACAGTTTTGGTGGATAACGAAAGGTGACGCCGATATGGTCACTTTTGGTACGAAAATTTCACGGAATGCTTTTCGCGCACAAAGCTCCCATTATAACCTATAAACCATATAAACATGTTTGGGACACATTTGAGCGAAAACAACACAGTTTTTGTGGATAAAGAAAGGTGACGCCGATATGGTCACTTTTGGTCTGAAAATTTCACGGAAATCTTTTCGCACACAAAGCTCCCATTATGACCTATAAACCATATAAACAGGTTTGGGACGCATTTGAGCGAAAACAACACAGTTTTGGTGGATAAAGAAAGGTGACGCCGATATGTACACGTTTGGTCCGAAAATTTCACGGAATGCTTTTCGCGCAAAAAGTTCCCATTATGACCTATAAACCATATATACATGTTTGGGACGTATTTGACCGAAAACAACAGTGTTTTTGCGGATAAAAAAAGGTGACACCGATATGGTAACTTTTGGTCCGAAAATTTCACGGAAAGCTTTTTGATTACAAAGCTCACATTATGATCTATACACCTTATAAACATGTTTAGGACACATTTAAGGGAAAACATTATTGTTTTTGTGGATAAAGAAAGGTGACGCCGATATGGTCACTTTTGGTCCGAAAATTTCACGGATAGCTTTTCGCGCACAAAGCTCCCATTATAACCTATAAACCATATAAACATGTTTGGGACACATTTGAGCGAAAACAACACTGTTTTTGTGGATAAAGAAAGGTGACGCCGATATGGTCACTTTTGGTCCGAAAATTTCACGGAAAGCTTTTCGCACACAAAGCTCCCATTATGACTTATAAACCATATGAACATCTTTGGGACGCATTTGAGCGAAAACAACACAGTTTTTGTGGATAAAGAAAGGTGACGCCGATATGGTCACTTTTTGTCCGAAAATTTCACGGAAAGCTTTTCACGCACAAAGCTCCCATTATGACCTATAAACCGTATAAACAGGTTTGGGACACATTTGAGCGAAAACAACACAGTTTTGGTGGATAAAGAAAGGTGACGCCGATATGGCCACTTTTTGTCCGAAATTTTCACGGAAAGCTTTTCGCGCACAAAGCTCACATTATGATCTATACACCTTATAAACATGTTTGGGACGCATTTGAGTGAAAACAACACAGTTTTGGTGGATAAAGAAAGGTGTCGCCGATATGGTCACTTTTGGTACGAAAATTTCACGGAATGCTTTTCGCGCACAAAGCTCCCATTATAACCTATAAACCATATAAACATGTTTGGGACACATTTGAGCGAAAACAACACAGTTTTTGTGGATAAAGAAAGGTGACGCTGATATGGTCACTTTTGGTCTGAAAATTTCACGGAAATCTTTTCGCACACAAAGCTCCCATTATGACCTATAAACCATATAAACAGGTTTGGGACGCATTTGAGCGAAAACAACACAGTTTTGGTGGATAAAGAAAGGTGACGCCGATATGTACACGTTTGGTCCGAAAATTTCACGGAAAGCTTTTCGCGCAAAAAGTTCCCATTATGACCTATAAACCATATATACATGTTTGGGACGTATTTGACCGAAAACAACAGTGTTTTTGCGGATAAAGAAAGGTGACACCGATATGGTAACTTTTGGTCCGAAAATTTCACGGAAAGCTTTTTAATTACAAAGCTCACATTATGATCTATACACCTTATAAACATGTTTAGGACACATTTAAGGGAAAACATTATTGTTTTTGTGGATAAAGAAAGGTGACGCCGATATGGTCACTTTTGGTCCGAAAATTTCACGGAAAGCTTTTCGCACACAAAGCTCCCATTATGACTTATAAACCATATGAACATCTTTGGGACGCATTTGAGCGAAAACAACACAGTTTTTGTGGATAAAGAAAGGTGACGCCGATATGGTCACTTTTTGTCCGAAAATTTCACGGAAAGCTTTTCACGCACAAAGCTCCCATTATGACCTATAAACCGTATAAACAGCTTTGGGACACATTTGAGCGAAAACAACACAGTTTTGGTGGATAAAGAAAGGTGACGCCGATATGGCCACTTTTTGTCCGAAATTTTCACGGAAAGCTTTTCGCGCACAAAGCTCACATTATGATCTATACACCTTATAAACATGTTTGGGACACATTTGAGGGAAAACATTATTGTTTTTGTGGATAAAGAAAGGTGACGCCGATATGGTCACTTTTGGTACGAAAATTTCACGGAATGCTTTTCGCGCACAAAGCTCCCATTATAACCTATAAACCATATAAACATGTTTGGGACACATTTGAGCGAAAACAACACAGTTTTTGTGGATAAAGAAAGGTGACGCTGATATGGTCACTTTTGGTCTGAAAATTTCACGGAAATCTTTTCGCACACAAAGCTCCCATTATGACCTATAAACCATATAAACAGGTTTGGGACGCATTTGAGCGAAAACAACACAGTTTTGGTGGATAAAGAAAGGTGACGCCGATATGTACACGTTTGGTCCGAAAATTTCACGGAAAGCTTTTCGCGCAAAAAGTTCCCATTATGACCTATAAACCATATATACATGTTTGGGACGTATTTGACCGAAAACAACAGTGTTTTTGCGGATAAAGAAAGGTGACACCGATATGGTAACTTTTGGTCCGAAAATTTCACGGAAAGCTTTTTGATTACAAAGCTCACATTATGATCTATACACCTTATAAACATGTTTAGGACACATTTAAGGGAAAACATTATTGTTTTTGTGGATAAAGAAAGGTGACGCCGATATGGTCACTTTTGGTCCGAAAATTTCACGGAAAGCTTTTCGCACACAAAGCTCCCATTATGACTTATAAACCATATGAACATCTTTGGGACGCATTTGAGCGAAAACAACACAGTTTTTGTGGATAAAGAAAGGTGACGCCGATATGGTCACTTTTTGTCCGAAAATTTCACGGAAAGCTTTTCACGCACAAAGCTCCCATTATGACCTATAAACCGTATAAACAGCTTTGGGACACATTTGAGCGAAAACAACACAGTTTTGGTGGATAAAGAAAGGTGACGCCGATATGGCCACTTTTTGTCCGAAATTTTCACGGAAAGCTTTTCGCGCACAAAGCTCACATTATGATCTATACACCTTATAAACATGTTTGGGACACATTTGAGGGAAAACATTATTGTTTTTGTGGATAAAGAAAGGTGACGCCGATATGGTCACTTTTGGTACGAAAATTTCACGGAATGCTTTTCGCGCACAAAGCTCCCATTATAACCTATAAACCATATAAACATGTTTGGGACACATTTGAGCGAAAACAACACAGTTTTTGTGGATAAAGAAAGGTGACGCTGATATGGTCACTTTTGGTCTGAAAATTTCACGGAAATCTTTTCGCACACAAAGCTCCCATTATGACCTATAAACCATATAAACAGGTTTGGGACGCATTTGAGCGAAAACAACACAGTTTTGGTGGATAAAGAAAGGTGACGCCGATATGTACACGTTTGGTCCGAAAATTTCACGGAAAGCTTTTCGCGCAAAAAGTTCCCATTATGACCTATAAACCATATATACATGTTTGGGACGTATTTGACCGAAAACAACAGTGTTTTTGCGGATAAAGAAAGGTGACACCGATATGGTAACTTTTGGTCCGAAAATTTCACGGAAAGCTTTTTGATTACAAAGCTCACATTATGATCTATACACCTTATAAACATGTTTAGGACACATTTAAGGGAAAACATTATTGTTTTTGTGGATAAAGAAAGGTGACGCCGATATGGTCACTTTTGGTCCGAAAATTTCACGGAAAGCTTTTCGCACACAAAGCTCCCATTATGACTTATAAACCATATGAACATCTTTGGGACGCATTTGAGCGAAAACAACACAGTTTTTGTGGATAAAGAAAGGTGACGCCGATATGGTCACTTTTTGTCCGAAAATTTCACGGAAAGCTTTTCACGCACAAAGCTCCCATTATGACCTATAAACCGTATAAACAACTTTGGGACACATTTGAGCGAAAACAACACAGTTTTGGTGGATAAAGAAAGGTGACGCCGATATGGCCACTTTTTGTCCGAAATTTTCACGGAAAGCTTTTCGCGCACAAAGCTCACATTATGATCTATACACCTTATAAACATGTTTGGGACACATTTGAGGGAAAACATTATTGTTTTTGTGGATAAAGAAAGGTGACGCCGATATGGTCACTTTTGGTACGAAAATTTCACGGAATGCTTTTCGCGCACAAAGCTCCCATTATAACCTATAAACCATATAAACATGTTTGGGACACATTTGAGCGAAAACAACACAGTTTTTGTGGATAAAGAAAGGTGACGCTGATATGGTCACTTTTGGTCTGAAAATTTCACGGAAATCTTTTCGCACACAAAGCTCCCATTATGACCTATAAACCATATAAACAGGTTTGGGACGCATTTGAGCGAAAACAACACAGTTTTGGTGGATAAAGAAAGGTGACGCCGATATGTACACGTTTGGTCCGAAAATTTCACGGAAAGCTTCTCGCGCAAAAAGCTCCCATTATGACCTATAAACCATATATACATGTTTGGGACGCATTTGACCGAAAACAACAGTGTTTTTGCGGATAAAGAAAGGTGACACCGATATGGTCACTTTTGGTCCGAAAATTTCACGGAAAGCTTTTTGATTACAAAGCTCACATTATGATCTATACACCTTATAAACATGTTTAGGACACATTTGAGGGAAAACATTATTGTTTTTGTGGATAAAGAAAGGTGACGCCGATATGGTCACTTTTGGTCCGAAAATTTCACGGAAAGCTTTTCGCTCACAAGTCTCCCATTATAACCTATAAACCATATAAACATGTTTGGGACACATTTGAGCGAAAACAACACTGTTTTTGTGGATAAAGAAAGATGACGCCGATATGGTCACTATTGGTCCGAAAATTTCACGGAAAACTTTTCGCACACAAAGCTCCCATTATGACTTATAAACCATATGAACGTCTTTGGGATGCATTTGAGCGAAAACAACATAGTTTTGGTGGATAAAAAAAGTTGACGTCCATATGGTCACTTTTGGTCCGAAAATTTCACGGAAAGCTTTTCGCTCACAAAGCTCCCATTATGACCTATAAACCATATAAACAGGTTTGGGACGCATTTGAGCGAAGACAACACAGTTTTGGTGGATAAAGAAAGGTGACGCAGATATGGTCACTTTTTGTCCGAAATTTTCACGGAAAGCTTTTCGCGCACAAAGCTCTCATTATGACCTATAAACCATATAAACATGTTTGGGACATATTTGAGCGAAAATAACACAGTTTTTGTGGATAAAGAAAGGTGACGCCGATATGGTCACTTTTGGTCCGAAAATTTCACGGAAAGCTTATCGCGCACAAAGCTCCCATTATGACCTATAAACCATATGAACATGTTTGGGACGCATTTGAGCGAAAACAACACAGTTTTTGTGGATGAAGAAAGGTGACGCCGATATTGTCACTTTTGTTCCGAAAATTTCACGGAATGTTTTTCGCGCACAAAGCTCCCATTATGACCTATAAACCATATAAGTGGTTTGGAACGCATTTTAGCGAAAACAACACAGTTTTTGTGGATATAGAAAGGTGACGCTGATATGGTCACTTTTGTTCCGAAAATTTCATGGAAAGCTTTTCGCGCACAAAGCTCACATTATGATCTATACACCTTATAAACATGTTTGAGACACATTTGAGGGAAAGTATTATTGTTTTTGTGGATAAAGAAAGGTGACGCCAATATGGTCACTTTTGGTCCGGAAATTTAACGGAAAGCTTTTCGCGCACAAAGCTCCCATTATGACCTATAAACCAAATAAACATGTTTGGGACACATTTGAGCGAAAACAACACAGTTTTTGCGGATAAATAAAGGTGACGCCGATATGGTCACTTTTGTTCCGAAAATTTCACGGAAAGCTTTTCGCGCACAAAGCTCACATTATGATCTATACACCTTATAAATATGTTTGGGACACATTTGAGCGAAAACAACAGTGTTTTTAAGGATAAAGAATGGTGACGCCGATATATGGTGACTTTTGGTCCGAAAATTTCACAGAAAGCTTTTCGCGCACAAAGTTCACATTATAACATATAAACCATATAAACATGTTTGGGACACATTTGAGCGAAAACAACAAAATTTTTGTGGATAAAGAAAGGTGACTCCGATATGGTCACTTTTGGTTCAAAAATTTCACGGAAAGCTTTTCGCGCACAAAGCTCACATTGTGACCTATAAACCATATATACATGTTTGGGACGCATTTGACGAAAACAACAATGTTTTTGTGGATAAAGAAAGGTGACGCCGATATGGTCACTTTTTGTCCGAAAATTTCACGGAAAGCTTTTCACGCACAAAGCTCCCATTATGACCTATAAACCATATAAACAGGTTTGGGACACATTTGAGCGAAAACAACACAGTTTTGGTGGATAAAGAAAGGTGACGCCGATATGGCCACTTTTTGTCCGAAATTTTCACGGAAAGCTTTTCGCGCACAAATCTCACATTATGATCTATACACCTTATAAACATGTTTGGGACACATTTGAGGGAAAACATTGTTGTTTTTGTGGATAAAGAAAGGTGACGCCGATATGGTCACTTTTGGTACGAAAATTTCACGGAATGCTTTTCGCGCACAAAGCTCCCATTATAACATATAAACCATATAAACATGTTTGGGACACATTTGAGCGAAAACAACACAGTTTTTGTGGATAAAGAAAGGTGACGCTGATATGGTCACTTTTGGTCTGAAAATTTCACGGAAATCTTTTCGCACACAAAGCTCCCATTATGACTTATAAACCATATGAACGTCTTTGGGATGCATTTGAGCGAAAACAACATAGTTTTGGTGGATAAAAAAAGGTGACGTCCATATGGTCACTTTTGGTCCGAAAATTTCACGGAAAGCTTTTCGCGCAAAAAGCTCCCATTATGACCTATAAACCATATATACATGTTTGGGACGCATTTGACCGAAAACAACAGTGTTTTTGCGGATAAAGAAAGGTGACACCGATATGGTCACTTTTGGTCCGAAAATTTCACGGAAAGCTTTTTGATTACAAAGCTCACATTATGATCTATACACCTTATAAACATGTTTAGGACACATTTGAGGGAAAACATTATTGTTTTTGTGGATAAAGAAAGGTGACGCCGATATGGTCACTTTTGGTCCGAAAATTTCACGGAAAGCTTTTCGCTCACAAGTCTCCCATTATAACCTATAAACCATATAAACATGTTTGGGACACATTTGAGCGAAAACAACACTGTTTTTGTGGATAAAGAAAGATGACGCCGATATGGTCACTATTGGTCCGAAAATTTCACGGGAAACTTTTCGCACACAAAGCTCCCATTATGACTTATAAACCATATGAACGTCTTTGGGATGCATTTGAGCGAAAACAACATAGTTTTGGTGGATAAAAAAAGTTGACGTCCATATGGTCACTTTTGGTCCGAAAATTTCACGGAAAGCTTTTCGCTCACAAAGCTCCCATTATGACCTATAAACCATATAAACAGGTTTGGGACGCATTTGAGCGAAGACAACACAGTTTTGGTGGATAAAGAAAGGTGACGCAGATATGGTCACTTTTTGTCCGAAATTTTCACGGAAAGCTTTTCGCGCACAAAGCTCTCATTATGACCTATAAACCATATAAACATGTTTGGGACATATTTGAGCGAAAATAACACAGTTTTTGTGGATAAAGAAAGGTGACGCCGATATGGTCACTTTTGGTCCGAAAATTTCACGGAAAGCTTATCGCGCACAAAGCTCCCATTATGACCTATAAACCATATGAACATGTTTGGGACGCATTTGAGCGAAAACAACACAGTTTTTGTGGATGAAGAAAGGTGACGCCGATATTGTCACTTTTGTTCCGAAAATTTCACGGAATGTTTTTCGCGCACAAAGCTCCCATTATGACCTATAAACCATATAAGTGGTTTGGAACGCATTTTAGCGAAAACAACACAGTTTTTGTGGATATAGAAAGGTGACGCTGATATGGTCACTTTTGTTCCGAAAATTTCATGGAAAGCTTTTCGCGCACAAAGCTCACATTATGATCTATACACCTTATAAACATGTTTGAGACACATTTGAGGGAAAGTATTATTGTTTTTGTGGATAAAGAAAGGTGACGCCAATATGGTCACTTTTGGTCCGGAAATTTAACGGAAAGCTTTTCGCGCACAAAGCTCCCATTATGACCTATAAACCAAATAAACATGTTTGGGACACATTTGAGCGAAAACAACACAGTTTTTGCGGATAAATAAAGGTGACGCCGATATGGTCACTTTTGTTCCGAAAATTTCACGGAAAGCTTTTCGCGCACAAAGCTCACATTATGATCTATACACCTTATAAATATGTTTGGGACACATTTGAGCGAAAACAACAGTGTTTTTAAGGATAAAGAATGGTGACGCCGATATATGGTGACTTTTGGTCCGAAAATTTCACAGAAAGCTTTTCGCGCACAAAGTTCACATTATAACATATAAACCATATAAACATGTTTGGGACACATTTGAGCGAAAACAACAAAATTTTTGTGGATAAAGAAAGGTGACTCCGATATGGTCACTTTTGGTTCAAAAATTTCACGGAAAGCTTTTCGCGCACAAAGCTCACATTGTGACCTATAAACCATATATACATGTTTGGGACGCATTTGACGAAAACAACAATGTTTTTGTGGATAAAGAAAGGTGACGCCGATATGGTCACTTTTTGTCCGAAAATTTCACGGAAAGCTTTTCACGCACAAAGCTCCCATTATGACCTATAAACCATATAAACAGGTTTGGGACACATTTGAGCGAAAACAACACAGTTTTGGTGGATAAAGAAAGGTGACGCCGATATGGCCACTTTTTGTCCGAAATTTTCACGGAAAGCTTTTCGCGCACAAATCTCACATTATGATCTATACACCTTATAAACATGTTTGGGACACATTTGAGGGAAAACATTGTTGTTTTTGTGGATAAAGAAAGGTGACGCCGATATGGTCACTTTTGGTACGAAAATTTCACGGAATGCTTTTCGCGCACAAAGCTCCCATTATAACATATAAACCATATAAACATGTTTGGGACACATTTGAGCGAAAACAACACAGTTTTTGTGGATAAAGAAAGGTGACGCTGATATGGTCACTTTTGGTCTGAAAATTTCACGGAAATCTTTTCGCACACAAAGCTCCCATTATAACCTATAAACCATATAAACATGTTTATGACACATTTGAGCGAAAACAACATAGTTTTTGTGGATAAAGAAAGGTGACGCCGATATGGTCACTTTTGGTCCGAAAATTTCACGGAAAGCTTTTCGCGCACAAAGCTCACATTATGACCTATAAACCATATAAACAGGTTTGGGACGCATTTGAGTGAAAACAACACAGTTTTGGTGGATAAAGAAAGGTGACGCCGATATTGTCACTTTTGGTCCGAAATTTTCACGGAAAGCTTTTCGCGCACAAAGCTCCATTATGACCTATAAATCATATAAACATGTTTGGGACGCATTTGACCGAAAACAACAGTGTTTTTGTGGATAAAGGAAGGTGACACCGATATGGTCACTTTTGGTCCGAAAATTTCACGGAAAGCTTATCGCGCACAAAGCTCCCATTATGACCTATAAACCATATAAATAGGTTTGGGACGCATTTGAGCGAAAACAACACAGTTTTGGTGGATAAAGACAGGTGACGCCGATATGGTCACTTTTGGTCCGAAAATTTCACGGAAAGCATTTCGCGCACAAAGCTCCCATTATGACCTATAAACCATATAAACATGTTTGGGACACATTTGAGCGAAAACAACACAGTTTTTGTGGATAAAGAAAGATGACGCCGATATGGTCACTTTTGGTCCGAAAATTTCACGGAAAGATTTTCGCGCACAAAGCTCCCATTATGACCTATAAACCATATATACATGTTTGGGACGCATTTGAGCGAAAACAACAGTGTTTTTGTGGATAAAGAAAGGTGACACCGATATGGTCACTTTTGGTCGGAAAATTTCACGGAAAGCTTTTCGCGCACAAAGCTCCCATTACGACCTATAAACCATATAAACAGGTTTGGGACGCATTTGAGCGAAAACAACACAGTTTTATGGGTAAAGAAAGGTGACGCCGATATGGTCACTTTTGGTCCGAAAATTTCACGAAAAGCTTATCGCGCACAAAGCTCCCATTATGACCTATAAACCATATGAACATGTTTGGGACGTATTTGAGCGAAAACAACACAGTTTTTGTGGATAAAGAAAGGTGACGCCGATATGGTCACTTTTGGTCCGAAAATTTCACGGAAAGTTTTTCGCGCACAAAGCTCCCATTATGACCTATAAACCATATAACTGGTTTGGAACGCATTTGAGCGAAAACAACACAGTTTTTGTGGATAAAGAAAGGTGACGCTGATATGGTCACTTTTGTTCCGAAAATTTCACGGAAAGCTTTTCGCATACAAAGTTCACATTATGATCTATACACCTTATAAACATGTTTGGGACACATTTGAGGGAAAACATTATTGTTTTTGTGGATAAAGAAAGGTGACGCCGATATGTTTACTTTTGGTCCGAAAATTTCACGGAAAGCTTTTCGCGCACAAAGCTCCCATTATAACCTATAAACCATATAAACATGTTTGGGACAAATTTGAGCGAAAACAACACAGTTTTTGTGGATAAAGAAAGGTGACGCCGATATGGTCACTTTGGGTCCGAAAATTTCACGGAAAGCTTTTCGCGCACAAAGCTCCCATTATGACCTATAAACCATATAAACAGGTTTGGGACGCATTTGAGCGAAAACAACACAGTTTTGGTGGATAAAGAAAGGTGACGCAGATATGGTCACTTTTTGTCCGAAATTTTCACGGAAAGCTTTTCGCGCACAAAGCTCTCATTATGACCTATAAACCATATAAACATGTTTGGGACATATTTGAGCGAAAACAACACAGTTTTTGTGGGTAAAGAAAGGTGACGCCGATATGGTCACTTTTGGTCCGAAAATTTCACGGAAAGCTTATCGCGCACAAAGCTCCCATTATGACCTATAAACCATATGAACATGTTTGGGACGCATTTGAGCGAAAAACAACACAGTTTTTGTGGATAAAGAAAGGTGACGCCGATATGGTCACTTTTGGTCCGAAAATTTTACGGAAAGCTTTTCGCGCACAAAGCTCACATTATGACCTATAAACCATATAAACAGGTTTGGGACGCATTTGAGTGAAAACAACATAGTTTTGGTGGATAAAGAAAGGTGACGCCGATATTGTCACTTTTGGTCCGAAATTTTCACGGAAAGCTTTTCGAGCACAAAGCTCCATTATGACCTATAAACCATATAAACATGTTTGGGACGCATTTGACCGAATACAACAGTGTTTTTGTGGATAATGAAAGGTGACATCGATATGGTCACTTTTGGTCCGGAAATTTCACGGAAAGCTTATCGCGCACAAAGCTCCCATTATGACCTATAAACCATATAAATAGGTTTGGGACGCATTTGAGCGAAAACAACACAGTTTTGGTGGTTAAAGACAGGTGACGCCGATATGGTCACTTTTGGTCCGAAAATTTCACGGAAAGCATTTCGCGCACAAAGCTCCCATTATGACCTATAAACCATATAAACATGTTTGGGACACATTTGAGCGAAAACAACACAGTTTTTGTGGATAAAGAAAGGTGACGCCGATATGGTCACTTTTGGTCCGAAAATTTCACGGAAAGATTTTCGCGCACAAAGCTCCCATTATGACCTATAAACCATATATACATGTTTGGGACGCATTTGACCGAAAACAACAGTCTTTTTGTGGATAAAGAAAGGTGACACCGATATGGTCACTTTTGGTCCGAAAATTTCACGGAAAGCTTTTCGCGGACAAAGCTCCCATTATGACCCATAAACCATATAAACAGGTTTGGGACGCATTTGAGCGAAAACAACACAGTTTTGGTGGATAAAGAAAGGTGACGCAGATATGGTCACTTTTTGTCCGAAATTTTCACGGAAAGCTTTTCGCGCACAAAGCTCCCATTATGACCTATAAACCATATAACTGGTTTGGAACGCATTTGAGCGAAAACAACACAGTTTTTGTGGATAAAGAAAGGTGACGCCGATATGGTCACTTTTGTTCCGAAAATTTCACGGAAAGGTTTTGGCGCACAAAGCTCACATTATGATCTACACACCTTATAAATATGTTTGGGACACATTTGAGCGAAAACAACAGTGTTTTTGTGGATAAAGAAAGGTGACGCCGATATATGGTCACTTTTGGTGCGAAAATTTCACAGAAAGCTTTTCGCGCACAAAGCTCCCATTATGACCTATAAACCATATATACATGTTTGGGACGCATTTGACGAAAACAACAGTGTTTTTGTGGATAAAGAAAGGTGACGTCGATATGGTCACTTTTTGTCCGAAAATTTCACGGAAAGCTTTTCACGCACAAAGCTCACATTATGACGTATAAACCAAATAAACATGTTTGGGACACATTTGAGCGAAAACAACACAGTTTTTGCGGATAAATAAAGGTGACGCCGATATGGTCACTTTTGTTCCGAAAATTTCACGGAAAGCTTTTCGCGCACAAAGCTCACATTATGATCTATACACCTTATAAATATGTTTGGGACACATTTGAGCGAAAACAACAGTGTTTTTGTGGATAAAGAAAGGTGACGCCGATATATGGTCACTTTTGGTCCGAAAATTTCACAGAAAGCTTTTCGTGCACAAAGCTCCCATTATAACCTATAAACCATATAAACATGTTTGGGACACATTTGAGCGAAAACAACAAAATTTTTGTGGATAATGAAAGGTGACTCCGATATGGTCACTTTTGGTCCAAAAATTTCACGGAATGCTTTTCGCGCACAAAGCTCACATTATGACCTATAAACCATATATACATGTTTGTGACGCATTTGACGAAAACAACAGTGTTTTTGTGGATAAAGAAAGGTGACACCGATATGGTCACTTTTGGTCCGAAAATTTCACGGAAAGCTTTTCACGCACAAAGCTCCCATTATGACCTATAAACCATATAAACAGGTTTGGGACGCACTTGAGCGAAAACAACACAGTTTTGGTGTATAAAGAAAGGTGACGCCGATATGGCCACTTTTTGTCCGAAATTTTCACGGAAAGCTTTTCGCGCACAAAGCTCACATTATGATCTACACACCTTATAAACATGTTGGGGACACATTTGAGGGAAAACATTATTGTTTTTGTGGATAAAGAAAGGTGACGCCGATATGGTCACTTTTGGTACGAAAATTTCACGGAAAGCTTTTCGCGCACAAAGCTCCCATTATAACCTATAAACCATATAAACATGTTTGGGACACATTTGAGCGAAAACAACACAGTTTTTGTGGATAAAGAAAGGTGACGCAGATATGGTCACTTTTTGTCCGAAATTTTCACGGAAAGCTTTTCGCGCACAAAGCTCTCATTATGACCTATAAACCATATAAACATGTTTGTGACATATTTGAGCGAAAACAACACAGTTTTTGCGGATAAATAAAGGTGACGCCGATATAGTCACTTTTGGTCCGAAAATTTCACGGAAAGCTTATCGCGCACAAAGCTCCCATTATGACCTATAAACCATATGAACATGTTTGGGACGCATTTGAGCGAAAACAACACAGTTTTTGTGGATAAAGAAAGGTGACGCCGATATGGTCACTTTTGGTCCGAAAATTTTACGGAAAGCTTTTCGCGCACAAAGCTCACATTATGACCTATAAACCATATAAACAGGTTTGGGACGCATTTGAGTGAAAACAACATAGTTTTGGTGGATAAAGAAAGGTGACGCCGATATTGTCACTTTTGGTCCGACATTTTCACGGAAAGCTTTTCGCGCACAAAGCTCCATTATGACCTATAAACCATATAAACATATTTGGGACGCATTTGACCGAAAACAACAGTGTTTTTGTGGATAAAGAAAGGTGACATCGATATGGTCACTTTTGGTCCGAAAATTTCACGGAAAGCTTATCGCGCACAAAGCTCCCATTATGACCTATAAACCATATATACATGTTTTTGACGCATTTGACGAAAACAACAGTGTTTTTGTGGATAAAGAAAGGTGACACCGATATGGTCACTTTTGGTCCGAAAATTTCACGGAAAGCTTTTCACGCACAAAGCTCCCATTATGACCTATAAACCATATAAACAGGTATGGGACGCACTTGAGCGAAAACAACACAGTTTTGGTGTATAAAGAAAGGTGACGCCGATATGGCCACTTTTTGTCCGAAATTTTCACGGAAAGCTTTTCGCGCACAAAGCTCACATTATGTTCTATACACCTTATAAACATGTTTGGGACACATTTGAGGGAAAACATTATTGTTTTTGTGGATAAAGAAAGGTGACGCCGATATGGTCACTTTTGGTCCGAAAATTTCACGGAAAGCTTTTCGCGCACAAAGCCCCCATTATAACTTATAAACCATATAAACATGTTTGGGACACATTTGAGCGAAAACAACACAATTTTTGTGGATAAAGAAAGGTGACGCTGATATGGTCACTTTTGGTCCGAAAATTTCACGGAAAGTTTTTCGCGCACAAATCTCTCATTATGACCTATAAACCATATAACTGGTTTGGAACGCATTTGAGCGAAAACAACACAGTTTTTGTGGATAAAGAAAGGTGACGCCGATATGGTCACTTTTGTTCCGAAAATTTCACGGAAAGGTTTTGGCGCACAAAGCTCACATTATGATCTACACACCTTATAAATATGTTTGGGACACATTTGAGCGAAAACAACAGTGTTTTTGTGGATAAAGAAAGGTGACGCCGATATGGTCACTTTTGGTGCGAAAATTTCACAGAAAGCTTTTCGCGCACAAAGCTCCCATTATGACCTATAAACCATATATACATGTTTGGGACGCATTTGACGAAAACAACAGTGTTTTTGTGGATAAAGAAAGGTGACGCCGATATGGTCACTTTTTGTCCGAAAATTTCAAGGAAAGCTTTTCGCGCACAAAGCTCACATTATGACGTATAAACCAAATAAACATGTTTGGGACAGATTTGAGCGAAAACAACACAGTTTTTGCGGATAAATAAAGGTGACGCCGATATGTACACATTTGGTCCGAAAATTTCACGGAAAGCTTTTCGCGCAAAAAGCTCCCATTATGACCTATAAACCATATATACATGTTTGGGACGCATTTGACCGAAAACAACAGTGTTTTTGTGGATAAAGAAAGGTGACACCGATATGGTCACTTTTGGTCCGAAAATTTCACGGAAAGCTTTTCGCGCACAAAGCTAACATTATGACCTATAAACCATATAAATAGTTTTGGGACGCATTTGAGCGAAAACAACACAGTTTTGGTGGATTAAGACAGGTGACGCCGATATGGTCACTTTTGGTCCGAAAATTTCACGGAAAGCATTTCGCGCACAAAGCTCCCATTATGACCTATACACCATATAAACATGTTTGGGACACATTTGAGCGAAAACAACACAGTTTTTGTGGATAAAGAAAGGTGACGCCAATATGGTCACTTTTGGTCCGAAAATTTCAAGGAAAGATTTTCGCGCACAAAGCTCCCATTATGACCTATAAACCATATACACATGTTAGGGACGCATTTGACCGAAAACAACAGTGTTTTTGTGGATAAAGAAAGGTGACACCGATATGGTCACTTTTGGTCCGAAAATTTCACGGAAAGCTTTTCGCGCACAAAGCTCTCATTATGACCTATAAACCATATAACCAGGTTTGGGACGCATTTGAGCGAAAACAACACAGTTTTGGTGGATAAAGAAAGGTGACGCAGATATGGTCACTTTTGGTCCGAAAATTTCACGGAAAGCTTATCGCGCACAAAGCTCCCATTATGACCTATAAACCATATGAACATGTTTGGGACGCATTTGAGCGTAAACAACACAGTTTTTGTGGATAAAGAAAGGTGACGCCGATATGGTCACTTTTGGTCCGAAAATTTCACGGAAAGTTTTTCGCGCACAAATCTCTCATTATGACCTATAAACCATATAACTGGTTTGGAACGCATTTGAGCGAAAACAACACAGTTTTTGTGGATAAAGAAAGGTGACGCCGATATGGTCACTTTTGTTCCGAAAATTTCACGGAAAGGTTTTGGCGCACAAAGCTCACATTATGATCTACACACCTTATAAATATGTTTGGGACACATTTGAGCGAAAACAACAGTGTTTTTGTGGATAAAGAAAGGTGACGCCGATATGGTCACTTTTGGTGCGAAAATTTCACAGAAAGCTTTTCGCGCACAAAGCTCCCATTATGACCTATAAACCATATATACATGTTTGGGACGCATTTGACGAAAACAACAGTGTTTTTGTGGATAAAGAAAGGTGACGCCGATATGGTCACTTTTTGTCCGAAAATTTCAAGGAAAGCTTTTCGCGCACAAAGCTCACATTATGACGTATAAACCAAATAAACATGTTTGGGACAGATTTGAGCGAAAACAACACAGTTTTTGCGGATAAATAAAGGTGACGCCGATATGGTCACTTTTGTTCCGAAAATTTCACGGAAAGCTTTTCGGCACAAAGCTCACATTATGATCTATACACCTTATAAATATGTTTGGGACACATTTGAGCGAAAACAATAGTGTTTTTGTGGATAAAGAAAGGTGACGCCGATATATGGTCACTTTTGGTCCAAAAATTTCACAGAAAGCTTTTCGTGCACAAAGCTCCCATTATAACCTATAAACCATATAAACATGTTTGGGACACATTTAAGCGAAAACAACAAAATTTTTGTGGATAAAGAAAGGTGACTCCGATATGGTCACTTTTGGTCCGAAAATTTCACGGAAAGCTTTTCGCGCACAAAGCTCACATTATGACCTATAAACCATATATACATGTTTGTGACGCATTTGACGAAAACAACAGTGTTTTTGTGGATAAAGAAAGGTGACACCGATATGGTCACTTTTGGTCCGAAAATTTCACGGAAAGCTTTTCACGCACAAAGCTCCCATTATGACCTATAAACCATATAAACAGGTATGGGACGCACTTGAGCGAAAACAACACAGTTTTGATGTATAAAGAAAGGTGACGCCGATATGGCCACTTTTTGTCCGAAATTTTCACGGAAAGCTTTTCGCGCACAAAGCTCACATTATGTTCTATACACCTTATAAACATGTTTGGGACGCATTTGAGCGAAAACAACACAGTTTTGGTGGATTAAGACAGGTGACGCCGATATGGTCACTTTTGGTCCGAAAATTTCACGGAAAGCATTTCGCGCACAAAGCTCCCATTATCATCTATACACCATATAAACATGTTTGGGACACATTTGAGCGAAAACAACACAGTTTTGGTGGATTAAGACAGGTGACGCCGATATGGTCACTTTTGGTCCGAAAATTTCACGGAAAGCATTTCGCGCACAAAGCTCCCATTATGACCTATACACCATATAAACATGTTAGGGACGCATTTGACCGAAAACAACAGTGTTTTTGTGGATAAAGAAAGGTGACACCGATATGGTCACTTTTGGTCCGAAAATTTCACGGAAAGCTTTTCGCGCACAAAGCTCTCATTATGACCTATAAACCATATAACCAGGTTTGGGACGCATTTGAGCGAAAACAACACAGTTTTGGTGGATAAAGAAAGGTGACGCAGATATGGTCACTTTTGGTCCGAAAATTTCACGGAAAGCTTATCGCGCACAAAGCTCCGATTATGACCTATAAACCATATGAACATGTTTGGGACGCATTTGAGCGTAAACAACACAGTTTTTGTGGATAAAGAAAGGTGACGCCGATATGGTCACTTTTGGTCCGAAAATTTCACGGAAAGTTTTTCGCGCACAAATCTCTCATTATGACCTATAAACCATATAACTGGTTTGGAACGCATTTGAGCGAAAACAACACAGTTTTTGTGGATAAAGAAAGGTGACGCCGATATGGTCACTTTTGTTCCGAAAATTTCACGGAAAGGTTTTGGCGCACAAAGCTCACATTATGTTCTACACACCTTATAAATATGTTTGGGACACATTTGAGCGAAAACAACAGTGTTTTTGTGGATAAAGAAAGGTGACGCCGATATGGTCACTTTTGGTGCGAAAATTTCACAGAAAGCTTTTCGCGCACAAAGCTCCCATTATGACCTATAAACCATATATACATGTTTGGGACGCATTTGACGAAAACAACAGTGTTTTTGTGGATAAAGAAAGGTGACGCCGATATGGTCACTTTTTGTCCGAAAATTTCACGGAAAGCTTTTCGCGCACAAAGCTCACATTATGACGTATAAACCAAATAAACATGTTTGGGACAGATTTGAGCGAAAACAACACAGTTTTTGCGGATAAATAAAGGTGACGCCGATATGGTCACTTTTGTTCCGAAAATTTCACGGAAAGCTTTTCGGCACAAAGCTCACATTATGATCTATACACCTTATAAATATGTTTGGGACACATTTGAGCGAAAACAATAGTGTTTTTGTGGATAAAGAAAGGTGACGCCAATATATGGTCACTTTTGGTCCAAAAATTTCACAGAAAGCTTTTCGTGAACAAAGCTCCCATTATAACCTATAAACCATATAAACATGTTTGGGACACATTTAAGCGAAAACAACAAAATTTTTGTGGATAAAGAAAGGTGACTCCGATATGGTCACTTTTGGTCCGAAAATTTCACGGAAAGCTTTTCGCGCACAAAGCTCACATTATGACCTATAAACCATATATACATGTTTGTGACGCATTTGACGAAAACAACAGTGTTTTTGTGGATAAAGAAAGGTGACACCGATATGGTCACTTTTGGTCCGAAAATTTCACGGAAAGCTTTTCACGCACAAAGCTCCCATTATGACCTATAAACCATATAAACAGGTATGGGACGCACTTGAGCGAAAACAACACAGTTTTGATGTATAAAGAAAGGTGACGCCAATATGGCCACTTTTTGTCCGAAATTTTCACGGAAAGCGTTTCGCGCACAAAGCTCACATTATGTTCTATACACCTTATAAACATGTTTGGGACACATTTGAGGGAAAACATTATTGTTTTTATGGATAAAGAAAGGTGACGCCGATATGGTCACTTTTGGTCCGAAAATTTCACGGAAAGCTTTTCGCGCACAAAGCCCCCATTATAACCTATAAACCATATAAACATGTTTGGGACACATTTGAGCGAAAACAACACAGTTTTTGTGGATAAAGAAAGGTGACGCTGATATGGTCACTTTTGGTCTGAAAATTTCACGGAAATCTTTTCGCACACAAAGCTCCCATTATGACCTATAAACCATATAAACAGGTTTGGGACGCATTTGAGCGAAAACAACATAGTTTTGGTGGATAAAGAAAGGTGACGCCGATATGTACACATTTGGTCCGAAAATTTCACGGAAAGCTTTTCGCGCAAAAAGCTCCCATTATGACCTATAAACCATATATACATGTTTGGGACGCATTTGACCGAAAACAACAGTGATTTTGTGGATAAAGAAAGGTGACACCGATATGGTCACTTTTGGTCCGAAAATTTCACGGAAAGCTTTTCGCGCACAAAGCTAACATTATGACCTATAAACCATATAAATAGTTTTGGGACGCATTTGAGTGAAAACAACACAGTTTTGGTGGATTAAGACAGGTGACGCCGATATGGTCACTTTTGGTCCGAAAATTTCACGGAAAGCATTTCGCGCACAAAGCTCCCATTATGACCTATACACCATATAAACATGTTTGGGACACATTTGAGCGAAAACAACACAGTTTTTGTGGATAAAGAAAGGTGACGCCAATATGGTCACTTTTGGTCCGAAAATTTCAAGGAAAGATTTTCGCGCACAAAGCTCCCATTATGACCTATAAACCATATACACATGTTAGGGACGCATTTGACCGAAAACAACAGTGTTTTGTGGATAAAGAAAGGTGACCCCGATTAGGTCACTTTTGGTCCGAAAATTTCACGGAAAGCTTTTCGCGCACAAAGCTCTCATTATGACCTATAAACCATATAACCAGGTTTGGGACGCATTTGAGCGAAAACAACACAGTTTTGGTGGATAAAGAAAGGTGACGCAGATATGGTCACTTTTGGTCCGAAAATTTCACGGAAAGCTTATCGCGCACAAAGCTCCCATTATGACCTATAAACCATATGAACATGTTTGGGACGCATTTGAGCGTAAACAACACAGTTTTTGTGGATAAAGAAAGGTGACGCCGATATGGTCACTTTTGGTCCGAAAATTTCACGGAAAGTTTTTCGCGCACAAATCTCTCATTATGACCTATAAACCATATAACTGGTTTGGAACGCATTTGAGCGAAAACAACACAGTTTTTGTGGATAAAGAAAGGTGACGCCGATATGGTCACTTTTGTTCCGAAAATTTCACGGAAAGCTTTTCGCGTACAAAGCTCACATTATGATCTATACACCTTATAAATATGTTTGGGACACATTTGAGCGAAAACAACAGTGTTTTTGTGGATAAAGAAAGGTGACGCCGATATGGTCACTTTTGGTCCGAAAATTTCACAGAAAGCTTTTCGCGCACAAAGCTCCCATTATGACCTATAAACCATATATAGATGTTTGGGACGCATTTGACGAAAACAACAGTGTTTTTGTGGATAAAGAAAGGTGACGCCGATATGGTCACTTTTTGTCCGAAAATTTCAAGGAAAGCTTTTCGCGCACAAAGCTCACATTATGACGTATAAACCAAATAAACATGTTTGGGACGCATTTGACCGAAAACAACAGTGATTTTGTGGATAAAGAAAGGTGACACCGATATGGTCACTTTTGGTCCGAAAATTTCACGGAAAGCTTTTCGCGCACAAAGCTAACATTATGACCTATAAACCATATAAATAGTTTTGGGACGCATTTGAGCGAAAACAACACAGTTTTGGTGGATTAAGACAGGTGACGCCGATATGGTCACTTTTGGTCCGAAAATTTCACGGAAAGCATTTCGCGCACAAAGCTCCCATTATGACCTATACACCATATAAACATGTTTGGGACACATTTGAGCGAAAACAACACAGTTTTTGTGGATAAAGAAAGGTGACGCCAATATGGTCACTTTTGGTCCGAAAATTTCAAGGAAAGATTTTCGCGCACAAAGCTCCCATTATGACCTATAAACCATATACACATGTTAGGGACGCATTTGACCGAAAACAACAGTGTTTTTGTGGATAAAGAAAGGTGACACCGATATGGTCACTTTTGGTCCGAAAATTTCACGGAAAGCTTTTCGCGCACAAAGCTCTCATTATGACCTATAAACCATATAACCAGGTTTGGGACGCATTTGAGCGAAAACAACACAGTTTTGGTGGATAAAGAAAGGTGACGCAGATATGGTCACTTTTGGTCCGAAAATTTCACGGAAAGCTTATCGCGCACAAAGCTCCCATTATGACCTATAAACCATATGAACATGTTTGGGACGCATTTGAGCGTAAACAACACAGTTTTTGTGGATAAAGAAAGGTGACGCCGATATGGTCACTTTTGGTCCGAAAATTTCACGGAAAGTTTTTTGCGCACAAATCTCTCATTATGACCTATAAACCATATAACTGGTTTGGAACGCATTTGAGCGAAAACAACACAGTTTTTGTGGATAAAGAAAGGTGACGCCGATATGGTCACTTTTGTTCCGAAAATTTCACGGAAAGCTTTTCGCGTACAAAGCTCACATTATGATCTATACACCTTATAAATATGTTTGGGACACATTTGAGCGAAAACAACAGTGTTTTTGTGGATAAAGAAAGGTGACGCCGATATGGTCACTTTTGGTCCGAAAATTTCACGGAAAGCTTTTCACGCACAAAGCTCACATTATGACCTATAAACCATATAAACTGGTTTGGTACGCATTTGAGCGAAAACAACACAGTTTTGGTGGATTAAGAAAGATGACGCCGATATGGTCACTTTTGGTCCGAAATTTTCACGGAAAGCTTTTCGCGCACAAAGCTCACATTATGACCTATAAACCATATAAACAGGTTTGGGACGCATTTGAGTGAAAACATTATTGTTTTTGTGGATAAAGAAAGGTGACGCCGATATGGTCACTTTTGGTACGAAAATTTCACGGAAAGCTTTTCGCGCACAAAGCTCCCATTATAACTTATAAACCATATAAACATGTTTGGGACACATTTGAGCGAAAACAACAGTGTTTTTGTGGATAAAGAAAGGTGACACCGATATGGTCACTTTTGGTCCGAAAATTTCACGGAAAGCTTTTCACGCACAAAGCTCCCATTATGACCTATAAACCATATAACCAGGTTTGGGACGCATTTGAGCGAAAACAACACAGTTTTGGTGGATAAAGAAAGGTGACGCAGAGATGGTCACTTTTGGTCCGAAAATTTCACGGAAAGCTTTTTGCTTACAAACCTCACATTATGATCTATACACCTTATAAACATGTTTGGGACACATTTGAGGGAAAAAATTATTGTTTTGTGGATAAAGAAAGGTGACGCCGATATGGTCACTTTTGGTCCGAAAATTTCAGGGAAAGCTTTTCGCGCACAAAGCTCACATTATGACCTATAAACCATATAAACAGGTTTGGGACGCATTTGAGCGAAAACAACACATTTTTGGTGGATAAAGACAGGTGACGCCGATATTGTCACTTTTGTTCCGAAAATTTCACGGAAAGCTTTTCGCGCACAAAGCTCACATTATGACCTATAAACCATATAAACATGTTTGGGACACATTTGAGCGAAAACAACACAGTTTTTGTGGATAAAGAAAGGCGACGCCGATATGGTCACTTTTGGTCCGAAAATTTCAAGGAAAGATTTTCGCGCACAAAGCTCCCATTATGACCTATAAACCATATATACATGTTAGGGACGCATTTGACCGAAAACAACAGTGTTTTTGTGGATAAAGAAAGGTGACACCGATATGGTCACTTTTGGTCCGAAAATTTCACGGAAAGCTTTTCGCGCACAAAGCTCTCATTATGACCTATAAACCATATAACCAGGTTTGGGACGCATTTGAGCGAAAACAACACAGTTTTGGTGGATAAAGAAAGGTGACGCAGATATGGTCACTTTTGGTCCGAAAATTTCACGGAAAGCTTATCGCGCACAAAGCTCCCATTATGACCTATAAACCATATGAACATGTTTGGGACGCATTTGAGCGTAAACAACACAGTTTTTGTGGATAAAGAAAGGTGATGCCGATATGGTCACTTTTGGTCCGAAAATTTCACGGAATGTTTTTCGCGCACAAATCTCTCATTATGACCTATAAACCATATAACTGGTTTGGAACGCATTTCAGCGAAAACAACACAGTTTTTGTGGATAAAGAAAGGTGACGCCGATATGGTCACTTTTGTTGCGAAAATTTCACGGAAAGCTTTTCGCGTACAAAGCTCACATTATGATCTATACACCTTATAAATATGTTTGGGACACATTTGAGCGAAAACAACAGTGTTTTTGTGGATAAAGAAAGGTGACGCCGATATGGTCACTTTTGGTCCGAAAATTTCACAGAAAGCTTTTCGCGCACAAAGCTCCCATTATGACCTATAAACCATATATACATGTTTGGGACGCATTTGACGAAAACAACAGTGTTTTTGTGGATAAAGAAAGGTGACGCCGATATGGTCACTTTTGGTCCGAAAATTTCACGGAAAGCTTTTCACGCACAAAGCTCACATTATGACCTATAAACCATATAAACTGGTTTGGGACGCATTTGAGCGAAAACAACACAGTTTTGGTGGATTAAGAAAGATGACGCCGATATGGTCACTTTTGTTCCGAAATTTTCACGGAAAGCTTTTCGCGCACAAAGCTCACATTATGACCTATAAACCATATAAACAGGTTTGGGACGCATTTGAGTGAAAACATTATTGTTTTTGTGGATAAGAAAGGTGACGCCGATATGGTCACTTTTGGTACGAAAATTTCACGGAAAGCTTTTCGCGCACAAAGCTCCCATTATAACTTATAAACCATATAAACATGTTTGGGACACATTTGAGCGAAAACAACAGTGTTTTTGTGAATAAAGAAAGGTGACACCGATATGGTCACTTTTGGTCCGAAAATTTCACGGAAAGCTTTTCACGCACAAAGCTCCCATTATCACCTATAAACCATATAACCAGGTTTGGGACGCATTTGAGCGAAAACAACACAGTTTTGGTGGATAAAGAAAGGTGACGCAGAGATGGTCACTTTTGGTCCGAAAATTTCACGGAAAGCTTTTTGCTTACAAAGCTCACATTATGATCTATACACCTTATAAACATGTTTGGGACACATTTGAGGGAAAAAATTATTGTTTTTGTGGATAAAGAAAGGTGACGCCGATATGGTCACTTTTGGTCCGAAAATTTCAGGGAAAGCTTTTCGCGCACAAAGCTCACATTATGACCTATAAACCATATAAACAGGTTTGGGACGCATTTGAGCGAAAACAACACAGTTTTGGTGGATAAAGACAGGTGACGCCGATATGGTCACTTTTGTTCCGAAAATTTCACGGAAAGCTTTTCGCGCACAAAGCTCACATTATGACCTATAAACCATATAAACATGTTTGGGACACATTTGAGCGAAAACAACACAGTTTTTGTGGATAAAGAAAGGCGACGCCGATATGGTCACTTTTGGTCCGAAAATTTCAAGGAAAGATTTTCGCGCACAAAGCTCCCATTATGACCTATAAACCATATATACATGTTAGGGACGCATTTGACCGAAAAAAACAGTGTTTTTGTGGATAAAGAAAGGTGACACCGATATGGTCACTTTTGGTCCTAAAATTTCACGGAAAGCTTTTCGCGCACAAAGCTCTCATTATAACCTATAAACCATATAACCAGGTTTGGGACGCATTTGAGCGAAAACAACACAGTTTTGGTGGATAAAGAAAGGTGACGCAGATATGGTCACTTTTGGTCCGAAAATTTCACGGAAAGCTTATCGCGCACAAAGCTCCCATTATGACCTATAAACCATATGAACATGTTTGGGACGCATTTGAGCGTAAACAACACAGTTTTTGTGGATAAAGAAAGGTGACGCCGATATGGTCACTTTTGGTCTGAACATTTCACGGAAAGTTTTTCGCGCACAAATCTCTCATTATGACCTATAAACCATATAACTGGTTTGGAACGCATTTGAGCGAAAACAACACAGTTTTTGTGGATAAAGAAAGGTGACGCCGATATGGTCACTTTTGTTCCGAAAATTTCACGGAAAGCTTTTCGCGTACAAAGCTCACATTATGATCTATACACCTTATAAATATGTTTGGGACACATTTGAGCGAAAACAACTGTGTTTTTGTGGATAAAGAAAGGTGACGCCGATATGGTCACTTTTGGTCCGAAAATTTCACAGAAAGCTTTTCGCGCACAAAGCTCCCATTATGACCTATAAACCATATAAACATGTTTGGGACGCATTTGACGAAAACAACAGTGTTTTTGTGGATAAAGAAAGGTGACGCCGATATGGTCACTTTTTGTCTGAAAATTTCACGGAAAGCTTTTCACGCACAAAGCTCACATTATGACCTATAAACCATATAAACTGGTTTGGGACGCATTTGAGCGAAAACAACACAGTTTTGGTGGATTAAGAAAGATGACGCCGATATGTTCACTTTTGGTCCGAAATTTTCACGGAAAGCTTTTCGCGCACAAAGCTCACATTATGACCTATAAACCATATAAACAGGTTTGGGACGCATTTGAGTGAAAACATTATTGTTTTTGTTGATAAAGAAAGGTGACGCCGATATGGTCACTTTTGGTACGAAAATTTCACGGAAAGCTTTTCGCGCACAAAGCTCCCATTATAACTTATAAACCATATAAACATGTTTGGGACACATTTGAGCGAAAACAACAGTGTTTTTGTGGATAAAGAAAGGTGACACCGATATGGTCACTTTTGGTCCGAAAATTTCACGGAAAGCTTTTCACACACAAAGCTCCCATTATGACCTATAAACCATATAACCAGGTTTGGGACGCATTTGAGCGAAAACAACACAGTTTTGGTGGATAAAGAAAGGTGACGCAGAGATGGTCACTTTTGGTCCGAAAATTTCACGGAAAGCTTTTTGCTTACAAAGCTCACATTATGATCTATACACCTTATAAACATGTTTGGGACACATTTGAGGGAAAAAATTATTGTTTTTGTGGATAAAGAAAGGTGACGCCGATATGGTCACTTTTGGTCCGAAAATTTCAGGGAAAGCTTTTCGCGCACAAAGCTCACATTATGACCTATAAACCATATAAACAGGTTTGGGACGCATTTGAGCGAAAACAACACAGTTTTGGTGGATAAAGACAGGTGACGCCGATATGGTCACTTTTGTTCCGAAAATTTCACGGAAAGCTTTTCGCGCACAAAGCTCACATTATGACCTATAAACCATATAAACATGTTTGGGACACATTTGAGCGAAAACAACACAGTTTTTGTGGATAAAGAACGGCGACGCCGATATGGTCACTTTTGGTCCGAAAATTTCAAGGAAAGATTTTCGCGCACAAAGCTCCCATTATGACCTATAAACCATATATACATGTTAGGGATGCATTTGACCGAAAACAACAGTGTTTTTGTGGATAAAGAAAGGTGACACCGATATGGTCACTTTTGGTCCGAAAATTTCACGGAAAGCTTTTCGCGCACAAAGCTCTCATTATGACCTATAAACCATATAACCAGGTTTGGGACGCATTTGAGCGAAAACAACACAGTTTTGGTGGATAAAGAAAGGTGACGCAGATATGGTCACTTTTGGTCCGAAAATTTCACGGAAAGCTTATCGCGCACAAAGCTCCCATTATGACCTATAAACCATATGAACATGTTTGGGACGCATTTGAGCGTAAACAACACAGTTTTTGTGGATAAAGAAAGGTGATGCCGATATGGTCACTTTTGGTCCGAAAATTTCACGGAATGTTTTTCGCGCACAAATCTCTCATTATGACCTATAAACCATATAACTGGTTTGGAACGCATTTCAGCGAAAACAACACAGTTTTTGTGGATAAAGAAAGGTGACGCCGATATGGTCACTTTTGTTCCGAAAATTTCACGGAAAGCTTTTCGCGTACAAAGCTCACATTATGATCTATACACCTTATAAATATGTTTGGGACACATTTGAGCGAAAACAACAGTGTTTTTGTGGATAAAGAAAGGTGACGCCGATATGGTCACTTTTGGTCCGAAAATTTCACAGAAAGCTTTTCGCGCACAAAGCTCCCATTATGACCTATAAACCATATATACATGTTTGGGACGCATTTGACGAAAACAACAGTGTTTTTGTGGATAAAGAAAGGTGACGCCGATATGGTCACTTTTGGTCCGAAAATTTCACGGAAAGCTTTTCACGCACAAAGCTCACATTATGACCTATAAACCATATAAACTGGTTTGGGACGCATTTGAGCGAAAACAACACAGTTTTGGTGGATTAAGAAAGATGACGCCGATATGGTCACTTTTGGTCCGAAATTTTCACGGAAAGCTTTTCGCGCACAAAGCTCACATTATGACCTATAAACCATATAAACAGGTTTGGGACGCATTTGAGTGAAAACATTATTGTTTTTGTGGATAAAGAAAGGTGACACCGATATGGTCACTTTTGGTCCGAAAATTTCACGGAAAGCTTTTCACGCACAAAGCTCCCATTATGACCTATAAACCATATAACCAGGTTTGGGACGCATTTGAGCGAAAACAACACAGTTTTGGTGGATAAAGAAAGGTGACGCAGAGATGGTCACTTTTGGTCCGAAAATTTCACGGAAAGCTTTTTGCTTACAAAGCTCACATTATGATCTATACACCTTATAAACATGTTTGGGACACATTTGAGGGAAAAAATTATTGTTTTTGTGGATAAAGAAAGGTGACGCCGATATGGTCACTTTTGGTCCGAAAATTTCAGGGAAAGCTTTTCGCGCACAAAGCTCACATTATGACCTATAAACCATATAAACAGGTTTGGGACGCATTTGAGCGAAAACAACACAGTTTTGGTGGATAAAGACAGGTGACGCCGATATGGTCACTTTTGTTCCGAAAATTTCACGGAAAGCTTTTCGCGCACAAAGCTCACATTATGACCTATAAACCATATAAACATGTTTGGGACACATTTGAGCGAAAACAACACAGTTTTTGTGGATAAAGAAAGGCGACGCCGATATGGTCACTTTTGGTCCGAAAATTTCACGGAAATCTTTTCGCGCACAAAGCTCCCAATATGACTTATAAACCATATGAACATGTTTGGAACGCATTTGAGCGAAAACAACACAGTTTTTGTGGATAAAGAAAGGGGACGCCGATATGGTCACTTTTGGAACGAAAATTTCGCAGAAAGCTTTTCGCGCACAAAGCTCCCATTATGACCTATAAACGATATAACAGGTTTGGGACGCATTTGAGCGAAAACAACACAGTTTTTGTGGATAAAGAAAGGTGACGTCGATATGGTCACTTTTGTTCCGAAAATTTCACGGAAAGCTTTTCGCGCACTGAGCTCACATTATGATCTATACACCTTATAAACATGTTTGGGAGACATTTGAGGGAAAACATTATTGATTTTGTGGATAAAGAAAGGTGACGCCGACATGGTCACTTTTGGTCCGAAAATTTCACGGAAAGCTTTTCGCGCACAAAGCTCCCATTATAACCTATAAACCATATAAACATGTTTGGGACACATTTGAGATAAAACAACACAGGTTTTGTGGGTAAAGAAAGGTGACGCCGATATGGTCACTTTTGGTCTGAAAATTTCACGGAAAGCTTTTCGCAAACAAAGCTCCCATTATGACCTATAAACCAAATAAACATGTTTGAGACACATTTGAGCGAAAACAACACAGTTTTTGCGGATAAATAAAGTTGACGGCGATATGGTCACTTTTGGTGCGAAAATTTCACGGAAAACTTTTCGCACAGAAAGCTCCGATTATGACCTATAAACCATATAAACATGTTTGTGACACATTTGAGCGAAAACAACACAGTTTTTGTGGATAAAGAAAGGTGACACCGATATGGTCACTTTTGGTCCGAAAATTTCACGGAAAGCTTTTCGCGCTCAAAGCTCCCATTATAACCTATAAACCATATGAACTTGTTTGAGACACATTTGAGCGAAAACAACACAATTTTTGTGGATAAAGAAAGGTGACGCCGATATGGTCATTTTTTGTCCGAAAATTTCACGGAAAGCTTTTCGTGCACAAAGCTCCCATTATGACCTATAAACCATATAACACGTTTGGGACGCATTTGAGCGAAAACAACACAGTTTTTGTGGATAAAGAAAGGTGACGCCGATATGGTCACTTTTGTTCCGAAAATTTCACGGAAAGCTTTTCGCGCACAAAGCTCCCATTATGACCTATAAACCATATAAACATGTTTGGGACAAATTTGAGCGAAAACAACACAGTTTTTGTGGATAAAAAAAGGTGACGCCGATATAGTCACTTTCGGTCCGAAAATTTCACGGAAAGCTTTTCGCGCACAAAGCTCCCATTATGACTTATAAACCATATGAACATGTTTGGGACGCATTTGAGCGAAAACAACACAGTTTTTGTGGATAAAGAAAGGGGACGCCGATATGGTCACTTTTGTCCGAAAATTTCACGGAAAGCTTTTCGCGCACAAAGCTCCCATTATGACCTATAAACGATATAACAGGTTTGGGACGCATTTGAGCGAAAACAACACAGTTTTTGTGGATAAAGAAAGGTGACGTCGATATGGTCACTTTTGTTCCGAAAATTTCACGGAAAGCTTTTCGCGCACAAAGCTCACATTACGATCTATACACCTTATAAACATGTTTGGGAGACATTTGAGGGAAAACATTATTGTTTTTGTGGATAAAGAAAGGTGACGCCGACATGGTCACTTTTGGTCCGAAAATTTCACGGAAAGCTTTTCGCGCACAAAGCTCCCATTATAACCTATAAACCATATATACATGTTTGGGACACATTTGAGATAAAACAACACAGTTTTTGTGGATAAAGAAAGGTGACGCCGATATGGTCACTTTTGGTCCGAAAATTTCACGGAAATCTTTTCGCGCACAAAGCTCCCAATATGACTTATAAACCATATGAACATGTTTGGAACGCATTTGAGCGAAAACAACACAGTTTTTGTGGATAAAGAAAGGTGACGTCGATATGGTCACTTTTGTTCCGAAAATTTCACGGAAAGCTTTTCGCGCACAAAGCTCACATTATGATCTATACACCTTATAAACATGTTTGGGACACATTTAAGCGAAAACAACAGTGTGTTTGTGGATAAAGAAAGGTGACGCCGATATGGTCACTTTTGTTCCGAAAATTTCACGGAAAACTTTTCGCACAGAAAGCTCCGATTATGACCTATAAACCATATAAACATGTTTGGGACACATTTGAGCGAAAACAACACAGTTTTGGTGGATAAAGAAAGGTGACGCCGATATGGTCACTTTTTGTCCGAAAATATCACGGAAAGCTTATCGCGCACAAAGCTCCTATTATGACCTATAAACCATATGAACATGTTTGGGACACATTTGAGCGAAAACAACACTGTTTTTTGGGATAAAGAAAGGTGACACCGATATGGTCACTTTTGGTCCGAAAATTTCACGGAAAGCTTTTTGCGCACAAAGCTCCCATTATAACCTATAAACCTTATAAACATGTTTGGGACACATTTGAGCGAAAACAACACGGTTTTTGTGGATAAAGAAAGTTGACGCCGATATGGTCACTTTTGGTCCGAAAATTTCACGGAAAGCTTTTCGCGCTCAAAGCTCCCATTATAACCTATAAACCATATCAACATGTTTGAGACACATTTGAGCGAAAACAACACAATTTTTGTGGATAAAGAAAGGTGACGCCGATATGGTCATTTTTTGTCCGAAAATTTCACGGAAAGCTTATCGCGCACAAAGCTCCTATTATGACCTATAAACCATATGAACATGTTTGGGACACATTTGAGCGAAAACAACACTGTTTTTTGGGATAAAGAAAGGTGACACCGATATGGTCACTTTTGGTCCGAAAATTTCACGGAAAGCTTTTTGCGCACAAAGCTCCCATTATAACCTATAAACCATATAAACATGTTTGGGACACATTTGAGCGAAAACAACACGGTTTTTGTGGATAAAGAAAGTTGACGCCGATATGGTCACTTTTGGTCCGAAAATTTCACGGAAAGCTTTTCGCGCTCAAAGCTCCCATTATAACCTATAAACCATATCAACATGTTTGAGACACATTTGAGCGAAAACAACACAATTTTTGTGGATAAAGAAAGGTGACGCCGATATGGTCATTTTTTGTCCGAAAATATCACGGAAAGCTTATCGCGCACAAAGCTCCTATTATGACCTATAAACCATATGAACATGTTTGGGACACATTTGAGCGAAAACAACACAGTTTGGTGGATAAAGAAAGGTGACGCCGATATGGTCATTTTTTGTCCGAAAATATCACGGAAAGCTTATCGCGCACAAAGCTCCTATTATGACCTATAAACCATATGAACATGTTTGGGACACATTTGAGCGAAAACAACAATGTTTTTTGGGATAAAGAAAGGTGACACCGATATGGTCACTTTTGGTCCGAAAATTTCACGGAAAGCTTTTTGCGCACAAAGCTCCCATTATAACCTATAAACCATATAAACATGTTTGGGACACATTTGAGCGAAAACAACACGGTTTTTGTGGATAAAGAAAGTTGACGCCGATATGGTCACTTTTGGTCCGAAAATTTCACGGAAAGCTTTTCGCGCTCAAAGCTCCCATTATAACCTATAAACCATATCAACATGTTTGAGACACATTTGAGCGAAAACAACACAATTTTTGTGGATAAAGAAAGGTGACGCCGATATGGTCATTTTTTGTCCGAAAATTTCACGGAAAGCTTATCGCGCACAAAGCTCCTATTATGACCTATAAACCATATGAACATGTTTGGGACACATTTGAGCGAAAACAACACTGTTTTTTGGGATAAAGAAAGGTGACACCGATATGGTCACTTTTGGTCCGAAAATTTCACGGAAAGCTTTTCGTGCTCAAAGCTCCCATTATAACCTATTAACCATATCAACATGTTTGGGACACATTTGAGCGAAAACAACACAATTTTTGTGGATAAAGAAAGGTGACGCCGATATGGTCATTTTTGGTCCAAAAATTTCACGAAAAGCTTTTCGTGCACAAAGCTCTCATTATGACCTATAAACCATATAACAGGTTTGGGACGCATTTGAGCGAAAACAACACAGTTTTTGTGGATAAAGAAAGGTGACGCCGATATGGTCACTTTTGTTCTGAAAATTTCTCGGAAAGCTTTTCGCGCACAAAGCTCACATTATGATCTATACACCTTATAAACATGTTTGGGACACATTATAGGGAAAACATTATTGTTTTTGTGGACAAAGAAAGCTGATGCCGACATGGTCACTTTTTCTCAGAAAATTTCACGGAAAGCTTTTTGCGCACAAAGCTCCCATTATAACCTATAAACCATTTCAACATGTTTGAGACACATTTGAGCGAAAACAACACAATTTTTGTGGATAAAGAAAGGTGACGCCGATATGGTCATTTTTGGTCCGAAAATTTCACGGAAAGCTTTTCGTGCACAAAGCTCCCATTATGACCTATAAACCATATAACACGTTTGGGACGCATTTGAGCGAAAACAACACAGGTTTTGTGGATAAAGAAAGGTGACGCCGATATGGTCACTTTTGTTCCGAAAATTTCACGGAAAGCTTTTCGCGCACAAAGCTCCCATTATGACCTATAAACCATATAAACATGTTTGGGACAAATTTGAGCGAAAACAACACAGTTTTTGTGGATAAAGAAAGGTGACGCCGATATAGTCACTTTCGGTCCGAAAATTTCACGGAAAGCTTTTCGCGCACAAAGCTCCCATTATGACTTATAAACCATATGAACATGTTTGGGACGCATTTGAGCGAAAACAACACAGTTTTTGTGGATAAAGAAAGGGGACGCCGATATGGTCACTTTTGTCCGAAAATTTCACGGAAAGCTTTTCGCGCACAAAGCTCCCATTATGACCTATAAACGATATAACAGGTTTGGGACGCATTTGAGCGAAAACAACACAGTTTTTGTGGATAAAGAAAGGTGACGTCGATATGGTCACTTTTGTTCCGAAAATTTCACGGAAAGCTTTTCGCGCACAAAGCTCACATTACGATCTATACACCTTATAAACATGTTTGGGAGACATTTGAGGGAAAACATTATTGTTTTTGTGGATAAAGAAAGGTGACGCCGACATGGTCACTTTTGGTCCGAAAATTTCACGGAAAGCTTTTCGCGCACAAAGCTCCCATTATAACCTATAAACCATATATACATGTTTGGGACACATTTGAGATAAAACAACACAGTTTTTGTGGATAAACAAAGGTGACGCCGATATGGTCACTTTTGGTCCGAAAATTTCACGGAAAGCTTTTCGCGCTCAAAGCTCCCATTATAACCTATAAACCATATCAACATGTTTGAGACACATTTGAGCGAAAACAACACAATTTTTGTGGATAAAGAAAGGTGACGCCGATATGGTCATTTTTTGTCCGAAAATTTCACGGAAAGCTTATCGCGCACAAAGCTCCTATTATGACCTATAAACCATATGAACATGTTTGGGACACATTTGAGCGAAAACAACACTGTTTTTTGGGATAAAGAAAGGTGACACCGATATGGTCACTTTTGGTCCGAAAATTTCACGGAAAGCTTTTTGCGCACAAAGCTCCCATTATAACCTATAAACCATATAAACATGTTTGGGACACATTTGAGCGAAAACAACACGGTTTTTGTGGATAAAGAAAGTTGACGCCGATATGGTCACTTTTGGTCCGAAAATTTCACGGAAAGCTTTTCGCGCTCAAAGCTCCCATTATAACCTATAAACCATATCAACATGTTTGAGACACATTTGAGCGAAAACAACACAATTTTTGTGGATAAAGAAAGGTGACGCCGATATGGTCATTTTTTGTCCGAAAATATCACGGAAAGCTTATCGCGCACAAAGCTCCTATTATGACCTATAAACCATATGAACATGTTTGGGACACATTTGAGCGAAAACAACACTGTTTTTTGGGATAAAGAAAGGTGACACCGATATGGTCACTTTTGGTCCGAAAATTTCACGGAAAGCTTTTTGCGCACAAAGCTCCCATTATAACCTATAAACCATATAAACATGTTTGGGACACATTTGAGCGAAAACAACACGGTTTTTGTGGATAAAGAAAGTTGACGCCGATATGGTCACTTTTGGTCCGAAAATTTCACGGAAAGCTTTTCGCGCTCAAAGCTCCCATTATAACCTATAAACCATATCAACATGTTTGAGACACATTTGAGCGAAAACAACACAATTTTTGTGGATAAAGAAAGGTGACGCCGATATGGTCATTTTTTGTCCGAAAATTTCACGGAAAGCTTATCGCGCACAAAGCTCCTATTATGACCTATAAACCATATGAACATGTTTGGGACACATTTGAGCGAAAACAACACTGTTTTTTGGGATAAAGAAAGGTGACACCGATATGGTCACTTTTGGTCCGAAAATTTCACGGAAAGCTTTTCGTGCTCAAAGCTCCCATTATAACCTATTAACCATATCAACATGTTTGGGACACATTTGAGCGAAAACAACACAATTTTTGTGGATAAAGAAAGGTGACGCCGATATGGTCATTTTTGGTCCAAAAATTTCACGAAAAGCTTTTCGTGCACAAAGCTCTCATTATGACCTATAAACCATATAACAGGTTTGGGACGCATTTGAGCGAAAACAACACAGTTTTTGTGGATAAAGAAAGGTGACGCCGATATGGTCACTTTTGTTCTGAAAATTTCTCGGAAAGCTTTTCGCGCACAAAGCTCACATTATGATCTATACACCTTATAAACATGTTTGGGACACATTAGAGGGAAAACATTATTGTTTTTGTGGACAAAGAAAGCTGATGCCGACATGGTCACTTTTTCTCAGAAAATTTCACGGAAAGCTTTTTGCGCACAAAGCTCCCATTATAACCTATAAACCATTTCAACATGTTTGAGACACATTTGAGCGAAAACAACACAATTTTTGTGGATAAAGAAAGGTGACGCCGATATGGTCATTTTTGGTCCGAAAATTTCACGGAAAGCTTTTCGTGCACAAAGCTCCCATTATGACCTATAAACCATATAACACGTTTGGGACGCATTTGAGCGAAAACAACACAGTTTTTGTGGATAAAGAAAGGTGACGCCGATATGGTCACTTTTGTTCCGAAAATTTCACGGAAAGCTTTTCGCGCACAAAGCTCCCATTATGACCTATAAACCATATAAACATGTTTGGGACAAATTTGAGCGAAAACAACACAGTTTTTGTGGATAAAGAAAGGTGACGCCGATATAGTCACTTTCGGTCCGAAAATTTCACGGAAAGCTTTTCGCGCACAAAGCTCCCATTATGACTTATAAACCATATGAACATGTTTGGGACGCATTTGAGCGAAAACAACACAGTTTTTGTGGATAAAGAAAGGGGACGCCGATATGGTCACTTTTGTCCGAAAATTTCACGGAAAGCTTTTCGCGCACAAAGCTCCCATTATGACCTATAAACGATATAACAGGTTTGGGACGCATTTGAGCGAAAACAACACAGTTTTTGTGGATAAAGAAAGGTGACGTCGATATGGTCACTTTTGTTCCGAAAATTTCACGGAAAGCTTTTCGCGCACAAAGCTCACATTACGATCTATACACCTTATAAACATGTTTGGGAGACATTTGAGGGAAAACATTATTGTTTTTGTGGATAAAGAAAGGTGACGCCGACATGGTCACTTTTGGTCCGAAAATTTCACGGAAAGCTTTTCGCGCACAAAGCTCCCATTATAACCTATAAACCATATATACATGTTTGGGACACATTTGAGATAAAACAACACAGTTTTTGTGGATAAACAAAGGTGACGCCGATATGGTCACTTTTGGTCCGAAAATTTCACGGAAAGCTTTTCGCGCACAAAGCTCACATTATGATCTATACACCTTATAAACATGTTTGGGACACATTTAAGCGAAAACAACAGTGTGTTTGTGGATAAAGAAAGGTGACGCCGATATGGTCACTTTTGGTCCGAAAATTTCACGGAAAGCTTTTCGCGCACAAAGCTCCCATTATGACCTATAAACCAAATAAACATGTTTGGGAAACATTTGAGCGAAAACAACACAGTTTTTGCGGATAGATAAAGGTGACGCCGATATGGTCACTTTTGTTCCGAAAATTTCACGGAAAACTTTTCGCACAGAAAGCTCCGATTATGACCTATAAACCATATAAACATGTTTGGGACACATTTGAGCGAAAACAACACAGTTTTGGTGGATAAAGAAAGGTGACGCCGATATGGTCACTTTTTGTCCGAAAATATCACGGAAAGCTTATCGCGCACAAAGCTCCTATTATGACCTATAAACCATATAAACATGTTTGGGACACATTTGAGCGAAAACAACACTGTTTTTTGGGATAAAGAAAGGTGACACCGATATGGTCACTTTTGATCCGAAAATTTCACGGAAAGCTTTTTGCGCACAAAGCTCCCATTATAACCTATAAACCATATAAAAATGTTTGGGACACATTTGAGCGAAAACAACACAGTTTTTGTAGATAAAGAAAGGTGACGCCGATATGGTCACTTTTGGTCCGAAAACTTCACGGAATACTTTTCGCGCACAAAGCTCCCATTATGACCTATAAACCATATAAACATGTTTGGGACACATTTGATCGAAAACAACACAGTTTTTGTGGATAAAGAAAGGTCACGCCGATATGGTCACTTTTGGTCCGAAAATTTCACGGAAAACTTTTCGCACAGAAAACTCCGATTATGACCTATAAACCATATAAACATGTTTGGGACACATTTGAGCGAAAACAACACAATTTTGGTGGATAAAGAAAGGTGACGCCGATATGGTCACTTTTTGTCCGAAAATATCAAGGAAAGCTTATCACGCACAAAGCTCCTATTATGACCTATAAACCATATGAACATGTTTGGGACACATTTGAGCGAAAACAACACTATTTTTTGGGATAAAGAAAGGTGACACCGATATGGTCACTTTTGGTCCGAAAATTTCACGGAATGCTTTTCGTGCTCAAAGCTCCCATTATAACCTATTAACCATATCAACATGTTTGGGACACATTTGAGCGAAAACAACACAATTTTTGTGGATAAAGAAAGGTGACGCCGATATGGTCATTTTTGGTCCAAAAATTTCACGAAAATCTTTTCGTGCACAAAGCTCTCATTATGACCTATAAACCATATAACAGGTTTGGGACGCATTTGAGCGAAAACAACACAGTTTTTGTGGATAAAGAAAGGTGACGCCGATATGGTCACTTTTGTTCTGAAAATTTCTCGGAAAGCTTTTCGCGCACAAAGCTCACATTATGATCTATACACCTTATAAACATGTTTGGGACACATTAGAGGGAAAACATTATTGTTTTTGTGGACAAAGAAATCTGATGCCGACATGGTCACTTTTTCTCAGAAAATTTCACGGAAACCTTTTTGCGCACAAAGCTCCCATTATAACCTATAAACCATATAAACATGTTTGGGACACATTTGAGCGAAAACAACACAGTTTTTGTAGATAAAGAAAGGTGACGCCGATATGGTCACTTTTGGTCCGAAAACTTCACGGAATACTTTTCGCGCACAAAGCTCCCATTATGACCTATAAACCAGATAAACATGTTTGGGACACATTTGATCGAAAACAACATAGTTTTTGTGGATAAAGAAAGGTGACGCCGATATGATCACTTTTGGTCCGAAAATTTCACGGAAAACTTTTCGCACAGAAAACTCCGATTATGACCTATAAACCATATAAACATGTTTGGGACACATTTGAGCGAAAACAACACAGTTTTGGTGGATAAAGAAAGGTGACGCCGATATGGTCACTTTTTGTCCGAAAATATCACGGAAAGCTTATCGCGCACAAAGCTCCTATTATGACCTATAAACCATATGAACATGTTTGGGACACATTTGAACGAAAACAACATGTTTTTTGGGATAAAGAAAGGTGACACCAATATGGTCACTTTTGGTCCGAAAATTTCACGGAAAGCTTTTCGCGCTCAAAGCTCCCATTATAACCTATTAACCATATCAACATGTTTGGGACACATTTGAGCGAAAACAACACAATTTTTGTGGATAAAGAAAGGTGACGCCGATATGGTCATTTTTGGTCCAAAAATTTCACGAAAAGCTTTTCGTGCACAAAGCTCTCATTATGACCTATAAACCATGTAACAGGTTTGGGACGCATTTGAGCGAAAACAACACAGTTTTTGTGGATAAAGAAAGGTGACGCCGATATGGTCACTTTTGTTCTGAAAATTTTTCGGAAAACTTTTCGCGCACAAAGCTCACATTATGATCTATACACCTTATAAACATGTTTGGGACACATTAGAGGGAAAACATTATTGTTTTTGTGGACAAAGAAAGCCGATGCCGACATGGTCACTTTTTCTCAGAAAATTTCACGGAAAGCTTTTTGCGCACAAAGCTCCCATTATAACCTATAAACCATATAAACATGTTTGGGACACATTTGAGCGAAAACAACACAGTTTTTGTAGATAAAGAAAGGTAACGCCGATATGGTCACTTTTGGTCCGAAAACTTCACGGAATACTTTTCGCGCACAAAGCTCCCATTATGACCTATAAACCATATAAACATGTTTGGGACACATTTGATCGACAACAACACAGTTTTTGTGGATAAAGAAAGGTGACGCCGATATGATCACTTTTGGTCCGAAAATTTCACGGAAAACGTTTCGCACAGAAAACTCCGATTATGACCTATAAACCATATAAACATGTTTGGGACACATTTGAGCGAAAACAACACAGTTTTGGTGGATAAATAAAGGTGACGCCGATATGGTCACTTTTTGTCCGAAAATATCACGGAAAGCTTATCGCGCACAAAGCTCCCATTATAACCTATAAACCATATATACATGTTTGGGACACATTTGAGATAAAACAACACAGTTTTTGTGGATAAAGAAAGGTGACGCCGATATGGTCACTTTTGGTCCGAAAATTTCACGGAAAGCTTTTCGCGCACAAAGCTCACATTATGATCTATACACCTTATAAACATGTTTGGGACACATTTAAGCGAAAACAACAGTGTGTTTGTGGATAAAGAAAGGTGACGCCGATATGGTCACTTTTGGTCCGAAAATTTCACGGAAAGCTTTTCGCGCACAAAGCTCCCATTATGACCTATAAACCAAATAAACATGTTTGGGAAACATTTGAGCGAAAACAACACAGTTTTTGCGGATAGATAAAGGTGACGCCGATATGGTCACTTTTGTTCCGAAAATTTCACGGAAAACTTTTCGCACAGAAAGCTCCGATTATGACCTATAAACCATATAAACATGTTTGGGACACATTTGAGCGAAAACAACACAGTTTTGGTGGATAAAGAAAGGTGACGCCGATATGGTCACTTTTTGTCCGAAAATATCACGGAAAGCTTATCGCGCACAAAGCTCCTATTATGACCTATAAACCATATGAACATGTTTGGGACACATTTGAGCGAAAACAACACTGTTTTTTGGGATAAAGAAAGGTGACACCGATATGGTCACTTTTGGTCCGAAAATTTCACGGAAAGCTTTTTGCGCACAAAGCTCCCATTATAACCTATAAACCATATAAACATGTTTGGGACACATTTGAGCGAAAACAACACGGTTTTTGTGGATAAAGAAAGTTGACGCCGATATGGTCACTTTTGGTCCGAAAATTTCACGGAAAGCTTTTCGCGCTCAAAGCTCCCATTATAACCTATAAACCATATCAACATGTTTGAGACACATTTGAGCGAAAACAACACAATTTTTGTGGATAAAGAAAGGTGACGCCGATATGGTCATTTTTTGTCCGAAAATTTCACGGAAAGCTTATCGCGCACAAAGCTCCTATTATGACCTATAAACCATATGAACATGTTTGGGACACATTTGAGCGAAAACAACACTGTTTTTTGGGATAAAGAAAGGTGACACCGATATGGTCACTTTTGGTCCGAAAATTTCACGGAAAGCTTTTCGTGCTCAAAGCTCCCATTATAACCTATTAACCATATCAACATGTTTGGGACACATTTGAGCGAAAACAACACAATTTTTGTGGATAAAGAAAGGTGACGCCGATATGGTCATTTTTGGTCCAAAAATTTCACGAAAAGCTTTTCGTGCACAAAGCTCTCATTATGACCTATAAACCATATAACAGGTTTGGGACGCATTTGAGCGAAAACAACACAGTTTTTGTGGATAAAGAAAGGTGACGCCGATATGGTCACTTTTGTTCTGAAAATTTCTCGGAAAGCTTTTCGCGCACAAAGCTCACATTATGATCTATACACCTTATAAACATGTTTGGGACACATTAGAGGGAAAACATTATTGTTTTTGTGGACAAAGAAAGCTGATGCCGACATGGTCACTTTTTCTCAGAAAATTTCACGGAAAGCTTTTTGCGCACAAAGCTCCCATTATAACCTATAAACCATTTCAACATGTTTGAGACACATTTGAGCGAAAACAACACAATTTTTGTGGATAAAGAAAGGTGACGCCGATATGGTCATTTTTGGTCCGAAAATTTCACGGAAAGCTTTTCGTGCACAAAGCTCCCATTATGACCTATAAACCATATAACACGTTTGGGACGCATTTGAGCGAAAACAACACAGTTTTTGTGGATAAAGAAAGGTGACGCCGATATGGTCACTTTTGTTCCGAAAATTTCACGGAAAGCTTTTCGCGCACAAAGCTCCCATTATGACCTATAAACCATATAAACATGTTTGGGACAAATTTGAGCGAAAACAACACAGTTTTTGTGGATAAAGAAAGGTGACGCCGATATAGTCACTTTCGGTCCGAAAATTTCACGGAAAGCTTTTCGCGCACAAAGCTCCCATTATGACTTATAAACCATATGAACATGTTTGGGACGCATTTGAGCGAAAACAACACAGTTTTTGTGGATAAAGAAAGGGGACGCCGATATGGTCACTTTTGTCCGAAAATTTCACGGAAAGCTTTTCGCGCACAAAGCTCCCATTATGACCTATAAACGATATAACAGGTTTGGGACGCATTTGAGCGAAAACAACACAGTTTTTGTGGATAAAGAAAGGTGACGTCGATATGGTCACTTTTGTTCCGAAAATTTCACGGAAAGCTTTTCGCGCACAAAGCTCACATTACGATCTATACACCTTATAAACATGTTTGGGAGACATTTGAGGGAAAACATTATTGTTTTTGTGGATAAAGAAAGGTGACGCCGACATGGTCACTTTTGGTCCGAAAATTTCACGGAAAGCTTTTCGCGCACAAAGCTCCCATTATAACCTATAAACCATATATACATGTTTGGGACACATTTGAGATAAAACAACACAGTTTTTGTGGATAAAGAAAGGTGACGCCGATATGATCACTTTTGGTCCGAAAATTTCACGGAAAGCTTTTCGCGCACAAAGCTCACATTATGATCTATACACCTTATAAACATGTTTGGGACACATTTAAGCGAAAACAACAGTGTGTTTGTGGATAAAGAAAGGTGACGCCGATATGGTCACTTTTGGTCCGAAAATTTCACGGAAAGCTTTTCGCGCACAAAGCTCCCATTATGACCTATAAACCAAATAAACATGTTTGGGAAACATTTGAGCGAAAACAACACAGTTTTTGCGGATAGATAAAGGTGACGCCGATATGGTCACTTTTGTTCCGAAAATTTCACGGAAAACTTTTCGCACAGAAAGCTCCGATTATGACCTATAAACCATATAAACATGTTTGGGACACATTTGAGCGAAAACAACACAGTTTTGGTGGATAAAGAAAGGTGACGCCGATATGGTCACTTTTTGTCCGAAAATATCACGGAAAGCTTATCGCGCACAAAGCTCCTATTATGACCTATAAACCATATGAACATGTTTGGGACACATTTGAGCGAAAACAACACTGTTTTTTGGGATAAAGAAAGGTGACACCGATATGGTCACTTTTGATCCGAAAATTTCACGGAAAGCTTTTTGCGCACAAAGCTCCCATTATAACCTATAAACCATATAAACATGTTTGGGACACATTTGAGCGAAAACAACACAATTTTTGTAGATAAAGAAAGGTGACGCCGATATGGTCACTTTTGGTCCGAAAACTTCACGGAATACTTTTCGCGCACAAAGCTCCCATTATGACCTATAAACCATATAAACATGTTTGGGACACATTTGATCGAAAACAACACAGTTTTTGTGGATAAAGAAAGGTCACGCCGATATGGTCACTTTTGGTCCGAAAATTTCACGGAAAACTTTTCGCACAGAAAACTCCGATTATGACCTATAAACCATATAAACATGTTTGGGACACATTTGAGCGAAAACAACACAATTTTGGTGGATAAAGAAAGGTGACGCCGATATGGTCACTTTTTGTCCGAAAATATCAAGGAAAGCTTATCGCGCACAAAGCTCCTATTATGACCTATAAACCATATGAACATGTTTGGGACACATTTGAGCGAAAACAACACTGTTTTTTGGGATAAAGAAAGGTGACACCGATATGGTCACTTTTGGTCCGAAAATTTCACGGAAAGCTTTTCGTGCTCAAAGCTCCCATTATAACCTATTAACCATATCAACATGTTTGGGACACATTTGAGCGAAAACAACACAATTTTTGTGGATAAAGAAAGGTGACGCCGATATGGTCATTTTTGGTCCAAAAATTTCACGAAAAGCTTTTCGTGCACAAAGCTCTCATTATGACCTATAAACCATATAACAGGTTTGGGACGCATTTGAGCGAAAACAACACAGTTTTTGTGGATAAAGAAAGGTGACGCCGATATGGTCACTTTTGTTCTGAAAATTTCTCGGAAAGCTTTTCGCGCACAAAGCTCACATTATGATCTATACACCTTATAAACATGTTTGGGACACATTCGAGGGAAAACATTATTGTTTTTGTGGACAAAGAAAGCTGATGCCGACATGGTCTCTTTTTCTCAGAAAATTTCACGGAAAGCTTTTTGCGCACAAAGCTCCCATTATAACCTATAAACCATATAAACATGTTTGGGACACATTTGAGCGAAAACAACACAGTTTTTGTAGATAAAGAAAGGTGACGCCGATATGGTCACTTTTGGTCCGAAAACTTCACGGAATACTTTTCGCGCACAAAGCTCCCATTATGACCTATAAACCATATAAACATGTTTGGGACACATTTGATCGAAAACAACACAATTTTTGTGGATAAAGAAAGGTGACGCCGATATGATCACTTTTGGTCCGAAAATTTCACGGAAAACTTTTCGCACAGAAAACTCCGATTATGACCTATAAACCATATAAACATGTTTGGGACACATTTGAGCGAAAACAACACAGTTTTGGTGGATAAAGAAAGGTGACGCCGATATGGTCACTTTTTGTCCGAAAATATCACGGAAAGCTTATCGCGCACAAAGCTCCTATTATGACCTATAAACCATATGAACATGTTTGGGACACATTTGAGCGAAAACAACACTGTTTTTTGGGATAAAGAAAGGTGACACCGATATGGTCACTTTTGGTCCGAAAATTTCACGGAAAGCTTTTCGCGCTCAAAGCTCCCATTATAACCTATTAACCATATCAACATGTTTGGGACACATTTGAGCGAAAACAACACAATTTTTGTGGATAAAGAAAGGTGACGCCGATATGGTCATTTTTGGTCCAAAAATTTCACGAAAAGCTTTTCGTGCACAAAGCTCTCATTATGACCTATAAACCATGTAACAGGTTTGGGACACATTTGAGCGAAAACAACACAGTTTTTGTGGATAAAGAAAGGTGGCGCCGATATGGTCACTTTTGTTCTGAAAATTTCTCGGAAAACTTTTCGCGCACAAAGCTCACATTATGATCTATACACCTTATAAACATGTTTGGGACACATTAGAGGGAAAACATTATTGTTTTTGTGGACAAAGAAAGCTGATGCCGACATGGTCACTTTTCTCAGAAAATTTCACGGAAAGCTTTTTGCGCACAAAGCTCCCATTATAACCTATAAACCATATAAACATGTTTGGGACACATTTGAGCGAAAACAACACAGTTTTTGTAGATAAAGAAAGGTGACGCCGATATGGTCACTATTGGTCCGAAAACTTCACGGAATACTTTTCGCGCACAAAGCTCCCATTATGACCTATAAACCATATAAACATGTTTGGGACACATTTGATCGAAAACAACACAGTTTTTGTGGATAAAGAAAGGTGACGCCGATATGATCACTTTTGGTCCGAAAATTTCACGGAAAACGTTTCGCACAGAAAACTCCGATTATGACCTATAAACCATATAAACATGTTTGGGACACATTTGAGCGAAAACAACACAGTTTTGGTGGATAAATAAAGGTGACGCCGATATGGTCACTTTTTGTCCGAAAATATCACGGAAAGCTTATCGCGCACAAAGCTCCTACTATGACCTATAAACCATATGAACATGTTTGGGACACATTTGAGCGAAAACAACACTGTTTTTTGGGATAAAGAAAGGTGACACCGATATGGTCACTTTTGGTCCGAAAATTTCACGGAAAGCTTTTCGTGCTCAAAGCTCCCATTATAACCTATTAACCATATCAACATGTTTGGGACACATTTGAGCGAAAACAACACAATTTTTGTGGATAAAGAAAGGTGACGCCGATATGGTCATTTTTGGTCCAAAAATTTCACGAAAAGCTTTTCGTGCACAAAGCTCTCATTATGACCTATAAACCATGTAACAGGTTTGGGACGCATTTGAGCGAAAACAACACAGTTTTTGTGGATAAAGAAAGGTGACGCCGATATGGTCACTTTTGTTCTGAAAATTTCTCGGAAAACTTTTCGCGCACAAAGCTCACATTATGATCTATACACCTTATAAACATGTTTGGGACACATTAGAGGGAAAACATTATTGTTTTTGTGGACAAAGAAAGCTGATGCCGACATGGTCACTTTTTCTCAGAAAATTTCACGGAAAGCTTTTTGCGCACAAAGCTCCCATTATAACCTATAAACCATATAAACATGTTTGGGACACATTTGAGCGAAAACAACACAGTTTTTGTAGATAAAGAAAGGTGACGCCGATATGGTCACTTTTGGTCCGAAAACTTCACGGAATACTTTTCGCGCACAAAGCTCCCATTATGACCTATAAACCATATAAACATGTTTGGGACACATTTGATCGAAAACAACACAGTTTTTGTGGATAAAGAAAGGTGACGCCGATATGATCACTTTTGGTCCGAAAATTTCACGGAAAACGTTTCGCACAGAAAACTCCGATTATGACCTATAAACCATATAAACATGTTTGGGACACATTTGAGCGAAAACAACACAGTTTTGGTGGATAAATAAAGGTGACGCCGATATGGTCACTTTTTGTCCGAAAATATCACGGAAAGCTTATCGCGCACAAAGCTCCCATTATAACCTATAAACCATATATACATGTTTGGGACACATTTGAGATAAAACAACACAGTTTTTGTGGATAAAGAAAGGTGACGCCGATATGGTCACTTTTGGTCCGAAAATTTCACGGAAAGCTTTTCGCGCACAAAGCTCACATTATGATCTATACACCTTATAAACATGTTTGGGACACATTTAAGCGAAAACAACAGTGTGTTTGTGGATAAAGAAAGGTGACGCCGATATGGTCACTTTTGGTCCGAAAATTTCACGGAAAGCTTTTCGCGCACAAAGCTCCCATTATGACCTATAAACCAAATAAACATGTTTGGGAAACATTTGAGCGAAAACAACACAGTTTTTGCGGATAGATAAAGGTGACGCCGATATGGTCACTTTTGTTCCGAAAATTTCACGGAAAACTTTTCGCACAGAAAGCTCCGATTATGACCTATAAACCATATAAACATGTTTGGGACACATTTGAGCGAAAACAACACAGTTTTGGTGGATAAAGAAAGGTGACGCCGATATGGTCACTTTTTGTCCGAAAATATCACGGAAAGCTTATCGCGCACAAAGCTCCTATTATGACCTATAAACCATATGAACATGTTTGGGACACATTTGAGCGAAAACAACACTGTTTTTTGGGATAAAGAAAGGTGACACCGATATGGTCACTTTTGGTCCGAAAATTTCACGGAAAGCTTTTTGCGCACAAAGCTCCCATTATAGCCTATAAACCATATAAACATGTTTGGGACACATTTGAGCGAAAACAACACGGTTTTTGTGGATAAAGAAAGTTGACGCCGATATGGTCACTTTTGGTCCGAAAATTTCACGGAAAGCTTTTCGCGCTCAAAGCTCCCATTATAACCTATAAACCATATCAACATGTTTGAGACACATTTGAGCGAAAACAACACAATTTTTGTGGATAAAGAAAGGTGACGCCGATATGGTCATTTTTTGTCCGAAAATTTCACGGAAAGCTTATCGCGCACAAAGCTCCTATTATGACCTATAAACCATATGAACATGTTTGGGACACATTTGAGCGAAAACAACACTGTTTTTTGGGATAAAGAAAGGTGACACCGATATGGTCACTTTTGGTCCGAAAATTTCACGGAAAGCTTTTCGTGCTCAAAGCTCCCATTATAACCTATTAACCATATCAACATGTTTGGGACACATTTGAGCGAAAACAACACAATTTTTGTGGATAAAGAAAGGTGACGCCGATATGGTCATTTTTGGTCCAAAAATTTCACGAAAAGCTTTTCGTGCACAAAGCTCTCATTATGACCTATAAACCATATAACAGGTTTGGGACGCATTTGAGCGAAAACAACACAGTTTTTGTGGATAAAGAAAGGTGACGCCGATATGGTCACTTTTGTTCTGAAAATTTCTCGGTAAGCTTTTCGCGCACAAAGCTCACATTATGATCTATACACCTTATAAACATGTTTGGGACACATTAGAGGGAAAACATTATTGTTTTTGTGGACAAAGAAAGCTGATGCCGACATGGTCACTTTTTCTCAGAAAATTTCACGGAAAGCTTTTTGCGCACAAAGCTCCCATTATAACCTATAAACCATTTCAACATGTTTGAGACACATTTGAGCGAAAACAACACAATTTTTGTGGATAAAGAAAGGTGACGCCGATATGGTCATTTTTGGTCCGAAAATTTCACGGAAAGCTTTTCGTGCACAAAGCTCCCATTATGACCTATAAACCATATAACACGTTTGGGACGCATTTGAGCGAAAACAACACAGTTTTTGTGGATAAAGAAAGGTGACGCCGATATGGTCACTTTTGTTCCGAAAATTTCACGGAAAGCTTTTCGCGCACAAAGCTCCCATTATGACCTATAAACCATATAAACATGTTTGGGACAAATTTGAGCGAAAACAACACAGTTTTTGTGGATAAAGAAAGGTGACGCCGATATAGTCACTTTCGGTCCGAAAATTTCACGGAAAGCTTTTCGCGCACAAAGCTCCCATTATGACTTATAAACCATATGAACATGTTTGGGACGCATTTGAGCGAAAACAACACAGTTTTTGTGGATAAAGAAAGGGGACGCCGATATGGTCACTTTTGTCCGAAAATTTCACGGAAAGCTTTTCGCGCACAAAGCTCCCATTATGACCTATAAACGATATAACAGGTTTGGGACGCATTTGAGCGAAAACAACACAGTTTTTGTGGATAAAGAAAGGTGACGTCGATATGGTCACTTTTGTTCCGAAAATTTCACGGAAAGCTTTTCGCGCACAAAGCTCACATTACGATCTATACACCTTATAAACATGTTTGGGAGACATTTGAGGGAAAACATTATTGTTTTTGTGGATAAAGAAAGGTGACGCCGACATGGTCACTTTTGGTCCGAAAATTTCACGGAAAGCTTTTCGCGCACAAAGCTCCCATTATAACCTATAAACCATATATACATGTTTGGGACACATTTGAGATAAAACAACACAGTTTTTGTGGATAAAGAAAGGTGACGCCGATATGATCACTTTTGGTCCGAAAATTTCACGGAAAGCTTTTCGCGCACAAAGCTCACATTATGATCTATACACCTTATAAACATGTTTGGGACACATTTAAGCGAAAACAACAGTGTGTTTGTGGATAAAGAAAGGTGACGCCGATATGGTCACTTTTGGTCCGAAAATTTCACGGAAAGCTTTTCGCGCACAAAGCTCCCATTATGACCTATAAACCAAATAAACATGTTTGGGAAACATTTGAGCGAAAACAACACAGTTTTTGCGGATAGATAAAGGTGACGCCGATATGGTCACTTTTGTTCCGAAAATTTCACGGAAAACTTTTCGCACAGAAAGCTCCGATTATGACCTATAAACCATATAAACATGTTTGGGACACATTTGAGCGAAAACAACACAGTTTTGGTGGATAAAGAAAGGTGACGCCGATATGGTCACTTTTTGTCCGAAAATATCACGGAAAGCTTATCGCGCACAAAGCTCCTATTATGACCTATAAACCATATGAACATGTTTGGGACACATTTGAGCGAAAACAACACTGTTTTTTGGGATAAAGAAAGGTGACACCGATATGGTCACTTTTGATCCGAAAATTTCACGGAAAGCTTTTTGCGCACAAAGCTCCCATTATAACCTATAAACCATATAAACATGTTTGGGACACATTTGAGCGAAAACAACACAATTTTTGTAGATAAAGAAAGGTGACGCCGATATGGTCACTTTTGGTCCGAAAACTTCACGGAATACTTTTCGCGCACAAAGCTCCCATTATGACCTATAAACCATATAAACATGTTTGGGACACATTTGATCGAAAACAACACAGTTTTTGTGGATAAAGAAAGGTCACGCCGATATGGTCACTTTTGGTCCGAAAATTTCACGGAAAACTTTTCGCACAGAAAACTCCGATTATGACCTATAAACCATATAAACATGTTTGGGACACATTTGAGCGAAAACAACACAATTTTGGTGGATAAAGAAAGGTGACGCCGATATGGTCACTTTTTGTCCGAAAATATCAAGGAAAGCTTATCGCGCACAAAGCTCCTATTATGACCTATAAACCATATGAACATGTTTGGGACACATTTGAGCGAAAACAACACTGTTTTTTGGGATAAAGAAAGGTGACACCGATATGGTCACTTTTGGTCCGAAAATTTCACGGAAACCTTTTCGTGCTCAAAGCTCCCATTATAACCTATTAACCATATCAACATGTTTGGGACACATTTGAGCGAAAACAACACAATTTTTGTGGATAAAGAAAGGTGACGCCGATATGGTCATTTTTGGTCCAAAAATTTCACGAAAAGCTTTTCGTGCACAAAGCTCTCATTATGACCTATAAACCATATAACAGGTTTGGGACGCATTTGAGCGAAAACAACACAGTTTTTGTGGATAAAGAAAGGTGACGCCGATATGGTCACTTTTGTTCTGAAAATTTCTCGGAAAGCTTTTCGCGCACAAAGCTCACATTATGATCTATACACCTTATAAACATGTTTGGGACACATTAGAGGGAAAACATTATTGTTTTTGTGGACAAAGAAAGCTGATGCCGACATGGTCTCTTTTTCTCAGAAAATTTCACGGAAAGCTTTTTGCGCACAAAGCTCCCATTATAACCTATAAACCATATAAACATGTTTGGGACACATTTGAGCGAAAACAACACAGTTTTTGTAGATAAAGAAAGGTGACGCCGATATGGTCACTTTTGGTCCGAAAACTTCACGGAATACTTTTCGCGCACAAAGCTCCCATTATGACCTATAAACCATATAAACATGTTTGGGACACATTTGATCGAAAACAACACAGTTTTTGTGGATAAAGAAAGGTGACGCCGATATGATCACTTTTGGTCCGAAAATTTCACGGAAAACTTTTCGCACAGAAAACTCCGATTATGACCTATAAACCATATAAACATGTTTGGGACACATTTGAGCGAAAACAACACAGTTTTGGTGGATAAAGAAAGGTGACGCCGATATGGTCACTTTTTGTCCGAAAATATCACGGAAAGCTTATCGCGCACAAAGCTCCTATTATGACCTATAAACCATATGAACATGTTTGGGACACATTTGAGCGAAAACAACACTGTTTTTTGGGATAAAGAAAGGTGACACCGATATGGTCACTTTTGGTCCGAAAATTTCACGGAAAGCTTTTCGCGCTCAAAGCTCCCATTATAACCTATTAACCATATCAACATGTTTGGGACACATTTGAGCGAAAACAACACAATTTTTGTGGATAAAGAAAGGTGACGCCGATATGGTCATTTTTGGTCCAAAAATTTCACGAAAAGCTTTTCGTGCACAAAGCTCTCATTATGACCTATAAACCATGTAACAGGTTTGGGACGCATTTGAGCGAAAACAACACAGTTTTTGTGGATAAAGAAAGGTGGCGCCGATATGGTCACTTTTGTTCTGAAAATTTCTCGGAAAACTTTTCGCGCACAAAGCTCACATTATGATCTATACACCTTATAAACATGTTTGGGACACATTAGAGGGAAAACATTATTGTTTTTGTGGACAAAGAAAGCTGATGCCGACATGGTCACTTTTCTCAGAAAATTTCACGGAAAGCTTTTTGCGCACAAAGCTCCCATTATAACCTATAAACCATATAAACATGTTTGGGACACATTTGAGCGAAAACAACACAGTTTTTGTAGATAAAGAAAGGTGACGCCGATATGGTCACTTTTGGTCCGAAAACTTCACGGAATACTTTTCGCGCACAAAGCTCCCATTATGACCTATAAACCATATAAACATGTTTGGGACACATTTGATCGAAAACAACACAGTTTTTGTGGATAAAGAAAGGTGACGCCGATATGATCACTTTTGGTCCGAAAATTTCACGGAAAACGTTTCGCACAGAAAACTCCGATTATGACCTATAAACCATATAAACATGTTTGGGACACATTTGAGCGAAAACAACACAGTTTTGGTGGATAAATAAAGGTGACGCCGATATGGTCACTTTTTGTCCGAAAATATCACGGAAAGCTTATCGCGCACAAAGCTCCTATTATGACCTATAAACCATATGAACATGTTTGGGACACATTTGAGCGAAAACAACACTGTTTTTTGGGATAAAGAAAGGTGACACCGATATGGTCACTTTTGGTCCGAAAATTTCACGGAAAGCTTTTCGCGCTCAAAGCTCCCATTATAACCTATTAACCATATCAACATGTTTGGGACACATTTGAGCGAAAACAACACAATTTTTGTGGATAAAAAAAGGTGACGCCGATATGGTCATTTTTGGTCCAAAAATTTCACGAAAAGCTTTTCGTGCACAAAGCTCTCATTATGACCTATAAACCATATAACAGGTTTGGGACGCATTTGAGCGAAAACAACACAGTTTTTGTGGATAAAGAAAGGTGACGCCGATATGGTCACTTTTGTTCTGAAAATTTCTCGGAAAGCTTTTCGCGCACAAAGCTCACATTTTGATCTATACACCTTATAAACATGTTTGGGACACATTAGAGGGAAAACATTATTGTTTTTGTGGACAAAGAAAGCTGATGCCGACATGGTCACTTTTTCTCAGAAAATTTCACGGAAAGCTTTTTGCGCACAAAGCTCCCATTATAACCTATAAACCATATAAACATGTTTGGGACACATTTGAGCGAAAACAACACAGTTTTTGTAGATAAAGAAAGGTGACGCCGATATGGTCACTTTTGGTCCGAAAACTTCACGGAATACTTTTCGCGCACAAAGCTCACATTATGACCTATAAACCATATAAACATGTTTGGGACACATTTGATCGAAAACAACACAGTTTTTGTGGATAAAGAAAGGTGACGCCGATATGATCACTTTTGGTCCGAAAATTTCACGGAAAACGTTTCGCACAGAAAACTCCGATTATGACCTATAAACCATATAAACATGTTTGGGACACATTTGAGCGAAAACAACACAGTTTTGGTGGATAAATAAAGGTGACGCCGATATGGTCACTTTTTGTCCGAAAATATCACGGAAAGCTTATCGCGCACAAAGCTCCTATTATGACCTATAAACCATATGAACATGTTTGGGACACATTTGAGCGAAAACAACACTGTTTTTTGGGATAAAGAAAGGTGCCACCGATATGGTCACTTTTGGTCCGAAAATTTCACGGAAAGCTTTTCGCGCTCAAAGCTCCCATTATAACCTATTAACCATATCAACATGTTTGGGACACATTTGAGCGAAAACAACACAATTTTTGTGGATAAAGAAAGGTGACGCCGATATGGTCATTTTTGGTCCAAAAATTTCACGAAAAGCTTTTCGTGCACAAAGCTCTCATTATGACCTATAAACCATATAACAGGTTTGGGACGCATTTGAGCGAAAAGAACACAGTTTTTGTGGATAAAGAAACGTGACGCCGATATGGTCACTTTTGTTCTGAAAATTTCTCGGAAAGCTTTTCGCGCACAAAGCTCACATTATGATCTATACACCTTATACACATGTTTGGGACACATTTGAGGGAAAACATTATTGTTTTTGTGGATAAAGAAAGCTGATGCCGACATGGTCACTTTTTCTCCGAAAATTTCACGGAAAGCTTTTTGCGCACAAAGCTCCCATTATAACCTATAAACCATATAAACATGTTTGGGACACATTTGAGCGAAAACAACACAGTTTTTGTAGATAAAGAAAGGTGACGCCGATATGGTCACTTTTGGTCCGAAAACTTCACGGAATACTTTTCGCGCACAAAGCTCCCATTATGACCTATAAACCATATAAACATGTTTGGGACACATTTGAGCGAAAACAACACAGTTTTTGTGGATAAAGAAAGGTGACGCCGATATGGTCACTTTTGGTCCGAAAATTTCACGGAAAGATTTTCGCGCACAAAGCTCCCATTATGACCTATAAACCATATATACATGTTTGGGACGCATTTGACCGAAAACAACAGTGTTTTTGTGGATAAAGAAAGGTGACACCGATATGGTCACTTTTGGTCCGAAAATTTCACGGAAAGCTTTTCGCGCACAAAGCTCACATTATGACCTATAAACCATATAAACAGGATTGGGACGCATTTGAGCGAAAACAACACAGTTTTGGTGGATAAAGACAGGTGACGCCGATATGGTCACTTTTGTTCCGAAAATTTCACGGAAAGCTTTTCGCGCACAAAGCTCCCATTATGACTTATAAACGATATAACAGGTTTGGGACGCATTGAGCGAAAACAACACAGTTTTTGTGGATAAAGAAAGGTGACGTCGATATGGTCACTTTTGTTACGAAAATTTCACGGAAAGCTTTTCGCGCACAAAGGTCACATTATGATCTATACACCTTATTAACATGTTTGGGAGACATTTGAGGGAATACATTATTGTTTTTGTGGATAAAGAAAGGTGACGCCGACATGGTCACTTTTGGTCCGAAAATTTCACGGAAAGCTTTTCGCGCACAAAGCTCCCATTATAACCTATAAACCATATAAACATGTTTGGGACACATTTGAGATAAAATAACACAGTTTTTGTGGATAAAGAAAGGTGACGCCGATATGGTCACTTTTGGTCCGAAAATTTCACGGAATGCTTTTCGCGCACAAAGCTCACATTATGATCTATACACCTTATAAACATGTTTGGGACACATTTAAGCGAAAACAACAGTATGTTTGGGGATAAAGAAAGGTGACGCCGATATGATCACTTTTGGTCCGAAAATTTCACGGAAAGCTTTTCGCGCACAAAGCTCCCATTATAACCTATAAACCATATAAACATGTTTGGGACACATTTGAGATAAAATAACACAGTTTTTGTGGATAAAGAAAGGTGACGCCGATATGGTCACTTTTGGTCCGAAAATTTCACGGAAAGCTTTTCGCGAACAAAGCTCAGATTATGATCTGTACACCTTATAAACATGTTTGGGACACATTTAAGCGAAAACAAAAGTGTGTTTGTGGATAAAGAAAGGTGACGCCGATATGATCACTTTTGGTCCGAAAATTTCACGGAAAGCTTTTCGCGCACAAAGCTCCCATTATGACCTATAAACCAAATCAACATGTTTGGGACACATTTGAGCGAAAACAACATAGTTTTTGCTGATAAATAAAGGTGACGTCGATATGGTCACTTTTGGTTCGAAAATTTCACGGAAAACTTTTCGCACAGAAAGCTCCGATTATGACCTATAAACCATATAAAAATGTTTGGGAGACATTTGAGCGAAAACAACACAGTTTTGGTGGATAAACAAAGGTGACGCCGATATGGTCACTTTTGGTCCGAAAATTTCACGGAAAGCTTTTCGCGCTCAAAGCTCCCATTATAACCTATAAACCATATGAACATGTTTGGGACACATTTGAGCGAAAACAACACAATTTTTGTGGATAAAGATAGGTGACGCCGACATGGTCACTTTTGGTCCGAAAATTTCACGGAAAGCTTTTCGCGCACAAAGCTCCCATTATAACCTATAAACCATATAAATATGTTTGGGACACATTGGAGCGAAAACAACACAGTTTTGGTAGATAAAGAAAGGTGACGCCGATATGGTCACTTTTGGTCAGAAAATTTCACGGAAAGCTTTTCGCGCACAAAGCTCACATTATAACCTATAAACCATATAAACATGTTTGGGACACATTTGAGCGAAAACAACACAGTTTTTGTAGATAAAGAAAGGTGACGCCGATATGGTCACTTTTGGTCCGAAAATTTCACGGAAAGCTTTTCGCGCACAAAGCTCCCATTATGACCTATAAATCATATAAACATGTTTGTGACACATTTGAGCGAAAACAACACAGTTTTTGCGGATAAATAAAGGTGACGCCGATATGGTCACTTTCGGTCTGAAAATTTCACGGAAAGCTTTTCGCGCAGAAAGCTCCCATTATGACCTATAAACCATATAAACATGTTTGGGACACATTTGAGCGAAAACAACACAGTTTTGGTGGATAAAGAAAGGTGACGCCGATGTGGTCACTTTTTGTCCGAAAATATCACGGAAAGCTTATCGCGCACTAAGCTCCTATTATGACCTATAAACCATATGAACATGTTTGAGACGCATTTGAGCGAAAACAACACAGTTTTTGTGGATAAAGAAAGTTGACGCCGATATGGTCACTTTTGGTCCGAAAATTTCACGGAAAGCTTTTCGCGCACAAAGCTGCCATTATAACCTATAAACCATATAAACATGTTTGGGACACATTTGAGTGAAAACAACACAGTTTTTGTGGATAAAGAAAGGTGACGCCGATATGGTCATTTTTTGTCCAAAAATTTCACGGAAAGCTTTTTGCGCACAAAGCTCCCATTATGACCTATAAACCATATAACAGGTTTGGGACGCATTTGAGCGAAAACAACACAATTTTTGTGGATAAAGAAAGGTGACGCCGATATGGTCACTTTTTGTCCGAAAATTTCACGGAAAGCTTTTCGCGCACAAAGCTCCCATTATAACCTATAAACCATATAAACATGTTTGGGACACATTTGAGTGAAAACAACACAATTTTTGTGGATTAAGAAAGTTGACGCCGATATGGTCATTTTTTGTCCGAAAATTTCACGGAAAGCTTTTCGCGCACAAAGCTCCAATTATGACCTATAAACCAAATAAACATGTTTGGGACACATTTGAGCGAAAACAACACAGTTTTTGCTGATAAATAAAGGTGACGCCGATATGGTCACTTTTGGTTCGAAAATTTCACGAAAAACTTTTCGCACAGAAAGCTCCGATTATGACCTATAAACCATATAAAAATGTTTGGGACACATTTGAGCGAAAACAACACAGTTTTGGTGGATAAAGAAAGGTGACGCCGATATGGTCACTTTTTGTCCGAAAATATCACGGAAAGCTTATCGCGCACAAAGCTCCTATTATGACCTATAAACCATATGAACATGTTTGGGACACATTTGAGCGAAAACAACACAGTTTTTGTGGATAAAGAAAGGTGACACCGATATGGTCACTTTTGGTCCGAAAATTTCACGGAAAGCTTTTCGCGCTCAAAGCTCCCATTATAACCTATAAACCATATGAACATGTTTGGGACACATTTGAGCGAAAACAACACAATTTTTGTGGATAAAGATAGGTGACGCCGACATGGTCACTTTTGGTCCGAAAATTTCACGGAAAGCTTTTCGCGCACAAAGCTCCCATTATAACCTATAAACCATATAAACATGTTTGGGACACATTTGAGCGAAAACAACACAGTTTTTGTAGATAAAGAAAGGTGACGCCGATATGGTCACTTTTGGTCCGAAAATTTCACGGAAAGCTTTTCGCGCACAAAGCTCCCATTATGACCTATAAATCATATAAACATGTTTGGGACACATTTGAGCGAAAACAACACAGTTTTTGCGGATAAATAAAGGTGACGCCGATATGGTCACTTTTGGTCTGAAAATTTCACGGAAAGCTTTTCGCGTAGAAAGCTCCCATTATGACCTATAAACCATATAAACATGTTTGGGACACATTTGAGCGAAAACAACACAGTTTTGGTGGATAAAGAAAGGTGAGGCCGATGTGGTCACTTTTTGTCCGAAAATATCACGGAAAGCTTATCGCGCACTAAGCTCCTATTATGACCTATAAACCATATGAACATGTTTGGGACGCATTTGAGCGAAAACAACACAGTTTTTGTGGATAAAGAAAGGTGACGCCGATATGGTCACTTTTGGTCCGAAAATTTCACGGAAAGCTTTTCGCGCACAAAGCTCCCATTATAACCTATAAACCATATAAACATGTTTGGGACACATTTGAGTGAAAACAACACAATTTTTGTGGATAAAGAAAGGTGACGCCGATATGGTCATTTTTTGTCCGAAAATTTCACGGAAAGCTTTTCGCGCACAAAACTCCCATTACGACCTATAAACCAAATAAACATGTTTGGGACACATTTGAGCGAAAACAACACAGTTTTTGCGGATAAATAAAGGTGGCGCCTATATGGTCAATTTTGTTCCGAAAATTTCACGGAAAGCTTTTCGCGCACAAAGCTCACATTATGATCTATACACCTTATAAATATGTTTGGGACACATTTGAGCAAAAACAACAGTGTTTTTGTGGATAAAGAAAGGTGACGCCGATATGGTCACTTTTGGTCCGAAAATTTCACGGAAAGCTTTTCGCGCACAAAGCTCCCATTATAACCTAATAACAATATAAACATGTTTGGGACACATTTGAGCGAAAACAACAAAATTTTTGTGGATAAAGAAAGGTGACGCCGATATGGTCACTTTTGGTCCGAAAATTTCACAGAAAGCTTTTCGCGCACAAAGCTCACATTATGACCTATAACCATATATATATGTTTGGGACGCATTTGACCGAAAACAATAGTGTTTTTGTGGATAAAGAAAGGTGACGCCGATATGGTCACTTTTGGTTCCTAAAATTTCACGGAAAGCTTTTCGCGCACAAAGCTCCCATTATGACCTATAAACGATATAACAGGTTTGGGACGCATTTGAGCGAAAACAACACAGTTTTTGTGGATAAAGAAAGGTGACGCCGATATGGTCACTTTTGTTCTGAAAATTTCACGGAAAGTTTTTCGCGCACAAAGATCACATTATGACCTATAAACCATATAAATAGGTTTGGGACGCATTTGAGCGAAAACAACACAGTTTTGGTGGATAAAGAAAGGTGACGCCGATATGGTCACTTTTGTTTCGAAAATTTCACGGAAAGCTTTTCGCGGAAAAAGCTCTCATCATGACCTATAAACCATATAAACATGTTTGGGAAACATTTGAGCGAAAACAACACAGTTTTTGTGGATAAAGAAAGGTGACGCCGATATGGTCACTTTTGGTCCGAAAATTTCACAGAAAGCTTTTCGCGCACAAAGCTCCCATTATGACTTATAAACCATATGAACATGTTTGGGACACATTTGAGCGAAACACAACAGTGTGTTTGTGGATAAAGAAAGGTGACGCCGATATGGTCACTTTTGGTCCGAAAATTTCACAGAAAGCTTTTCGCGCACAAAGCTCCCTATATGACCTATAAACCAAATAAACATGTTTGGGACACATTTGAGCGAAAACAACACAGTTTTTGCGGATAAATAAAGGTGACGCCGATATGGTCACTTTTGGTCTGAAAATTTCACGGAAAGCTTTTCGCGTAGAAAGCTCCCATTATGACCTATAAACCATATAAACATGTTTGGGACACATTTGAGCGAAAACAACACAGTTTTGGTGGATAAAGAAAGGTGAGGCCGATGTTGTCACTTTTTGTCCGAAAATATCACGGAAAGCTTATCGCGCACTAAGCTCCTATTATGACCTATAAACCATATGAACATGTTTGGGACGCATTTGAGCGAAAACAACACAGTTTTTGTGGATAAAGAAAGGTGACGCCGATATGGTCACTTTTGGTCCGAAAATTTCACGGAAAGCTTTTCGCGCACAAAGCTCCCATTATAACCTATAAACCATATAAACATGTTTGGGACACATTTGAGTGAAAACAACACAATTTTTGTGGATAAAGAAAGGTGACGCCGATATGGTCATTTTTTGTCCGAAAATTTCACGGAAAGCTTTTCGCGCACAAAGCTCACATTATGACCTATAAACCATATAACAGGTTTGGGACGCATTTGAGCGAAAACAACACAGTTTTTGTGGATAAAGAAAGGTGACGCCGATATGGTCACTTTTTGTCCGAAAATGTCACGGAAAGCTTTTCGCGCAAAAAGCTCCCATTATAACCTATAAACGATATAAACATGTTTGGGACACATTTGAGTGAAAACAACACAATTTTTGTGGATAAAGAAAGTTGACGCCGATATGGTCATTTTTTGTCCGAAAATTTCACGGAAAGCTTTTCGCGCACAAAGCTCCCATTAAGACCTATAAACCATATAACAGGTTTGGGACGCATTTGAGCGAAAAAAACACAGTTTTTGCGGATAAATAAAGGTGACGCCGATATGGTCACTTTTGGTCCGAAAATTTCACGGAAAGCTTTTCGCGCACAAAGCTCCCATTATGACCTATAAACCATATAACAGGTTTGGGACGCATTTGAGCGAAAACAACACAGTTTTTGCGGATAAATAAAGGTGACGCCTATATGGTCAATTTTGTTCCGAAAATTTCACGGAAAGCTTTTCGCGCACAAAGCTCACATTATGATCTATACACCTTATAAATATGTTTGGGGCACATTTTAGCGAAAACAACACTGTTTTTGTGGATAAAGAAAGGTGACGCCGATATGGTTACTTTTGGTCCGAAAATTACACGGAAAGTTTTTTGTCCGAAAATATCACGGAAAGCTTTTCGCGCACAAAGCTCCCATTATAACCTATAAACCATATAAACATGTTTGAGACACATTTGAGCGAAAACAACACAATTTTTGTGGATAAAGAATGGTGACGCCGATATGGTCACTTTTGGTCCGAAAATTTCACGGAATGCTTTTCGCGCACAAAACTCCCATTACGACCTATAAACCAAATAAACATGTTTGGGACACATTTGAGCGAAAACAACACAGTTTTTGCGGATAAATAAAGGTGGCGCCTATATGGTCAATTTTGTTCCGAAAATTTCACGGAAAGCTTTTCGCGCACAAAGCTCACATTATGATCTATACACCTTATAAATATGTTTGGGACACATTTGAGCAAAAACAACAGTGTTTTTGTGGATAAAGAAAGGTGACGCCGATATGGTCACTTTTGGTCCGAAAATTTCACGGAAAGCTTTTCGCGCACAAAGCTCCCATTATAACCTAATAACAATATAAACATGTTTGGGACACATTTGAGCGAAAACAACAAAATTTTTGTGGATAAAGAAAGGTGACGCCGATATGGTCACTTTTGGTCCGAAAATTTCACAGAAAGCTTTTCGCGCACAAAGCTCACATTATGACCTATAACCATATATATATGTTTGGGACGCATTTGACCGAAAACAATAGTGTTTTTGTGGATAAAGAAAGGTGACGCCGATATGGTCACTTTTGGTTCCTAAAATTTCACGGAAAGCTTTTCGCGCACAAAACTCCCATTATGACCTATAAACGATATAACAGGTTTGGGACGCATTTGAGCGAAAACAACACAGTTTTTGTGGATAAAGAAAGGTGACGCCGATATGGTCACTTTTGTTCTGAAAATTTCACGGAAAGTTTTTCGCGCACAAAGATCACATTATGACCTATAAACCATATAAATAGGTTTGGGACGCATTTGAGCGAAAACAACACAGTTTTGGTGGATAAAGAAAGGTGACGCCGATATGGTCACTTTTGTTTCGAAAATTTCACGGAAAGCTTTTCGCGGACAAAGCTCTCATCATGACCTATAAACCATATAAACATGTTTGGGAAACATTTGAGCGAAAACAACACAGTTTTTGTGGATAAAGAAAGGTGACGCCGATATGGTCACTTTTGGTCCGAAAATTTCACGGAAAGCTTTTCGCGCACAAAGCTCCCATTATGACTTATAAACCATATGAACATGTTTGGGACACATTTGAGCGAAACACAACAGTGTGTTTGTGGATAAAGAAAGGTGACGCCGATATGGTAACTTTTGGTCCGAAAATTTCACAGAAAGCTTTTCGCGCACAAAGCTCCCTATATGACCTATAAACCAAATAAACATGTTTGGGACACATTTGAGCGAAAACAACACAGTTTTGGTGGATAAAGAAAGGTGACGCCGATGTGGTCACTTTTTGTCCGAAAATATCACGAAAAGCTTATCGCGCACTAAGCTCATATTATGACCTATAAACCATATGAACATGTTTGGGACGCATTTGAGCGAAAACAACACAGTTTTTGTGGATAAAGAAAGGTGACGCCGATATGGTCACTTTTGGTCCGAAAATTTCACGGAAAGCTTTTCGCGCACAAAGCTCCCATTATGACCTATAAACCATATAACAGGTTTGGGACGCATTTGAGCGAAAACAACACAGTTTTTGTGGATAAAGAAAGGTGACGCTGATATGGTCACTTTTGTTCCGAAAATTTCACGGAAAGCTTTTCGCACACAAAGCTCACATTATGATCTATACACCTTATAAACATGTTTGGGACACATTTGAGGGAAAACATTATTGTTTTTGTGGATAAAGAAAGGTGACGCCGATATGGTCACTTTTGGTCCGAAAATTTCACGGAATGCTTTTCGCGCACAAAGCTCCCATTACGACCTATAAACCAAATAAACATGTTTGGGACACATTTGAGCGAAAACAACACAGTTTTTGCGGATAAATAAAGGTGACGCCGATATGGTCAATTTTGTTCCGAAAATTTCACGGAAAGCTTTTCGCGCACAAAGCTCACATTATGATCTATACACCTTATAAATATGTTTGGGACACATTTGAGCGAAAACAACAGTGTTTTTGTGGATAAAGAAAGGTGACGCCGATATGGTCACTTTTGGTCCGAAAATTTCACGGAAAGCTTTTCGCGCACAAAGCTCTCATTATAACCTAAAAATAATATAAACATGTTTTGGACACATTTGAGCGAAAACAACAAAATTTTTGTGGATAAAGAAAGGTGACGCCAATATTGTCACTTTTGGTCCGAAAATTTCACAGAAAGCTTTTCGCGCACAAAGCTCACATTATGACCTATAAACCATATATATATATATGTTTGGGACGCATTTGAGCGAAAACAACACAATTTTTGTGGATAAAGAAAGGTGACGCCAATATGGTCACTTTTGTTCCGAAAATTTCACGGAAAGCTTTTTGCGCACAAAGCTCACATTATGATCTATACACCTTATAAACATGTTTGGGACACATTTGAGGGAAAACATTATTGTTTTTGTGGATAAAGAAAGGTGACGCCGATATGGTCACTTTTGGTCCGAAAATTTCACGGAAAGCTTTTCGCGCGCAAAACTCCCATTATGACCTATAAACCAAATAAACATGTTTGGGACACATTTGAGCGAAAACAACACAGTTTTTGTGGATAAAGAAAGGTGACGCCGATGTGGTCACTTTTGTTCCGAAAATTTCACGGAAAGCTTTTCGCGCACAAAGCTCCCATTATGACCTATAAACCATATAAACATGTTTGGGACACATTTGAGCGAAAACAACACAGTTTTTGTGGATAAAGAAAGGTGACGTCGATACATGTTTGGGACGCATTTATCGTCACCTTTGGTCCGAAAATTTCACGGAAAGCTTTTCGCGCACAAAGCTCACATTACGACCTATAAACCATATAAACATGTTTGGCACACATTTGAGCGAAAACAACACAGTTTTTGCGGATAAATAAAGGTGACGCCGATATGGTCACTTTTGGTCTGAAAATTTCACGGAAAGCTTTTCGCGCAGAAAGCTCCCATTATGACCTATAAACCATATAAACATGTTTGGGACACATTTGAGCGAAAACAACACAGTTTTGGTGGATAAAGAAAGGTGACGCCGATGTGGTCACTTTTTGTCCGAAAATATCACGGAAAGCTTATCGCGCACTAAGCTCCTATTATGACCTATAAACCATATGAACATGTTTGGGACACATTTGAGTGAAAACAACGCAATTTTTGTGGATAAAGAAAGGTGACGCCGATATGGTCATTTTTTGTCCGAAATTTCACGGAAAGCTTTTCGCGCACAAAGCTCCCATTATGACTTATAAACGATATAACAGGTTTGGGACGCATTTGAGCGAAAACAACACAGTTTTTGTGGATAAAGAAAGGTGACGTCGATATGGTCACTTTTGTTACGAAAGTTTCACGGAAAGCTTTTCGCGCACAAAGGTCACATTATGATCTATACACCTTATTAACATTTTTGGGAGACATTTGAGGGAATACATTATTGTTTTTGTGGATAAAGAAAGGTGACGCCGACATGGTCACTTTTGGTCCGAAAATTTCACGGAAAGCTTTTCGCGCACAAAGCTCCCATTATAACCTATAAACCATATAAACATGTTTGGGACACATTTGAGATAAAATAACACAGTTTTTGTGGATAAAGAAAGGTGACGCCGATATGGTCACTTTTGGTCCGAAAATTTCACGGAAAGCTTTTCGCGCACAAAGCTCACATTATGATCTATACACCTTATAAACATGTTTGGGACACATTTAAGCGAAAACAACAGTGTGTTTGTGGATAAAGAAAGGTGACGCCGATATGATCACTTTTGGTCCGAAAATTTCACGGAAAGCTTTTCACGCACAAAGCTCCAATTATAACCTATAAACCATATAAACATGTTTGGGACACAATTGAGATAAAATAACACAGTTTTTGTGGATAAAGAAAGGTGACGCCGATATGGTCACTTTTGGTCCGAAAATTTCACGGAAAGCTTTTCGCGCACAAAGCTCACATTATGATCTATACACCTTATAATCATGTTTGGGACACATTTAAGCGAAAACAACAATGTGTTTGTGGATAAAGAAAGGTGACGCCGATATGATCACTTTTGGTCCAAAAATTTCACGGAAAGCTTTTCGCGCACAAAGCTCCTATTATGACCTATAAACCAAATAAACATGTTTGGGACACATTTGAGCGAAAACAACACAGTTTTTGCTGATAAATAAAGGTGACGCCGATATGGTCACTTTTGGTTCGAAAATTTCACGGAAAACTTTTCGCACAGAAAGCTCCGATTATGACATATAAACCATATAAAAATGTTTGGGACACATTTGAGCGAAAACAACACAGTTTTGGTGGATAAAGAAAGGTGACGCCGATATGGTCACTTTTTGTCCGAAAATATCACGGAAAGCTTATCGCGCACAAAGCTCCTATTATGACCTATAAACCATATGAACATGTTTGGGACACATTTGAGCGAAAACAACACAGTTTTTGTGGATAAAGAAAGGTGACACCGATATGGTCACTTTTTGTCCGAAAATTTCACGGAAAGCTTTTCGCGCTCAAAGTTCCCATTATAACCTATAAACCATATGAACATGTTTGGGACACATTTGAGCGAAAACAACACAATTTTTGTGGATAAAGATAGGTGACGCCGACATGGTCACTTTTGGTCCGAAAATTTCACGGAAAGCTTTTCGCGCACAAAGCTCACATTATGATCTATACACCTTATAAATATGTTTGGGACACATTTGAGCGAAAACAACAGTGTTTTTGTGGATAAAGAAAGGTGATGCCGATATGGTCACTTTTGGTCCGAAAAATTTCACGGAAAGCTTTTCGCGCACAAAGCTCTCATTATAACCTAAAAATAATATAAACATGTTTTGGACACATTTGAGCGAAAACAACAAAATTTTTGTGGATAAAGAAAGGTGACGCCAATATTGTCACTTTTGGTCCGAAAATTTCACAGAAAGCTTTTCGCGCACAAAGCTCACATTATGACCTATAAACCATATATATATATATGTTTGGGACGCATTTGAGCGAAAACAACACAATTTTTGTGGATAAAGAAAGGTGACGCCAATATGGTCACTTTTGTTCCGAAAATTTCACGGAAAGCTTTTTGCGCACAAAGCTCACATTATGATCTATACACCTTATAAACATGTTTGGGACACATTTGAGGGAAAACATTATTGTTTTTGTGGATAAAGAAAGGTGACGCCGATATGGTCACTTTTGGTCCGAAAATTTCACGGAAAGCTTTTCGCGCGCAAAACTCCCATTATGACCTATAAACCAAATAAACATGTTTGGGACACATTTGAGCGAAAACAACACAGTTTTTGTGGATAAAGAAAGGTGACGCCGATGTGGTCACTTTTGTTCCGAAAATTTCACGGAAAGCTTTTCGCGCACAAAGCTCCCATTATGACCTATAAACCATATAAACATGTTTGGGACACATTTGAGCGAAAACAACACAGTTTTTGTGGATAAAGAAAGGTGACGTCGATACATGTTTGGGACGCATTTATCGTCACCTTTGGTCCGAAAATTTCACGGAAAGCTTTTCGCGCACAAAGCTCACATTACGACCTATAAACCATATAAACATGTTTGGCACACATTTGAGCGAAAACAACACAGTTTTTGCGGATAAATAAAGGTGACGCCGATATGGTCACTTTTGGTCTGAAAATTTCACGGAAAGCTTTTCGCGCAGAAAGCTCCCATTATGACCTATAAACCATATAAACATGTTTGGGACACATTTGAGCGAAAACAACACAGTTTTGGTGGATAAAGAAAGGTGATGCCGATGTGGTCACTTTTTGTCCGAAAATATCACGGAAAGCTTATCGCGCACTAAGCTCCTATTATGACCTATAAACCATATGAACATGTTTGGGACACATTTGAGTGAAAACAACGCAATTTTTGTGGATAAAGAAAGGTGACGCCGATATGGTCATTTTTTGTCCGAAATTTCACGGAAAGCTTTTCGCGCACAAAGCTCCCATTATGACTTATAAACGATATAACAGGTTTGGGACGCATTTGAGCGAAAACAACACAGTTTTTGTGGATAAAGAAAGGTGACGTCGATATGGTCACTTTTGTTACGAAAGTTTCACGGAAAGCTTTTCGCGCACAAAGGTCACATTATGATCTATACACCTTATTAACATTTTTGGGAGACATTTGAGGGAATACATTATTGTTTTTGTGGATAAAGAAAGGTGACGCCGACATGGTCACTTTTGGTCCGAAAATTTCACGGAAAGCTTTTCGCGCACAAAGCTCCCATTATAACCTATAAACCATATAAACATGTTTGGGACACATTTGAGATAAAATAACACAGTTTTTGTGGATAAAGAAAGGTGACGCCGATATGGTCACTTTTGGTCCGAAAATTTCACGGAAAGCTTTTCGCGCACAAAGCTCACATTATGATCTATACACCTTATAAACATGTTTGGGACACATTTAAGCGAAAACAACAGTGTGTTTGTGGATAAAGAAAGGTGACGCCGATATGATCACTTTTGGTCCGAAAATTTCACGGAAAGCTTTTCACGCACAAAGCTCCAATTATAACCTATAAACCATATAAACATGTTTGGGACACAATTGAGATAAAATAACACAGTTTTTGTGGATAAAGAAAGGTGACGCCGATATGGTCACTTTTGGTCCGAAAATTTCACGGAAAGCTTTTCGCGCACAAAGCTCACATTATGATCTATACACCTTATAATCATGTTTGGGACACATTTAAGCGAAAACAACAATGTGTTTGTGGATAAAGAAAGGTGACGCCGATATGATCACTTTTGGTCCAAAAATTTCACGGAAAGCTTTTCGCGCACAAAGCTCCTATTATGACCTATAAACCAAATAAACATGTTTGGGACACATTTGAGCGAAAACAACACAGTTTTTGCTGATAAATAAAGGTGACGCCGATATGGTCACTTTTGGTTCGAAAATTTCACGGAAAACTTTTCGCACAGAAAGCTCCGATTATGACATATAAACCATATAAAAATGTTTGGGACACATTTGAGCGAAAACAACACAGTTTTGGTGGATAAAGAAAGGTGACGCCGATATGGTCACTTTTTGTCCGAAAATATCACGGAAAGCTTATCGCGCACAAAGCTCCTATTATGACCTATAAACCATATGAACATGTTTGGGACACATTTGAGCGAAAACAACACAGTTTTTGTGGATAAAGAAAGGTGACACCGATATGGTCACTTTTTGTCCGAAAATTTCACGGAAAGCTTTTCGCGCTCAAAGTTCCCATTATAACCTATAAACCATATGAACATGTTTGGGACACATTTGAGCGAAAACAACACAATTTTTGTGGATAAAGATAGGTGACGCCGACATGGTCACTTTTGGTCCGAAAATTTCACGGAAAGCTTTTCGCGCACAAAGCTCCCATTATAACCTATAAACCATATAAACATGTTTGGGACACATTTGAGCGAAAACAACACAGTTTTTGTAGATAAAGAAAGGTGACGCCGATATGGTCACTTTTGGTCCGAAAATTTCACGGAAAGCTTTTCGCGCACAAAGCTCCCATTATGACCTACAAATCATATAAACATGTTTGGGACACATTTGGGCGAAAACAACACAGTTTTTGCGGATAAATAAAGGTGACGCCGATATGGTCACTTTTGGTCTGAAAATTTCACGGAAAGCTTTTCGCGTAGAAAGCTCCCATTATGACCTATAAACCATATAAACATGATTGGGACACATTTGAGCGAAAACAACACAGTTTTGGTGGATAAAGAAAGGTGAGGCCGATGTGGTCACTTTTTGTCCGAAAATATCACGGAAAGCTTATCGCGCACTAAGCTCCTATTATGACCTATAAACCATATAACAGGTTTGGGACGCATTTGAGCGAAAACAACACAGTTTTTGTGGATAAAGAAAGGTGACGCCGATATGGTCACTTTTTGTCCGAAAATGTCACGGAAAGCTTTTCGCGCAAAAAGCTCCCATTATAACCTATAAACGATATAAACATGTTTGGGACACATTTGAGTGAAAACAACACAATTTTTATGGATAAAGAAAGTTGACGCCGATATGGTCATTTTTTGTCCGAAAATTTCACGGAAAGCTTTTCGCGCACAAAGCTCCCATTATGACCTATAAACCATATAACAGGTTTGGGACGCATTTGAGCGAAAAAAACACAGTTTTTGCGGATAAATAAAGGTGACGCCGATATGGTCACTTTTGGTCCGAAAATTTCACGGAAAGCTTTTCGCGCACAAAGCTCCCATTATGACCTATAAACCATATAACGGGTTTGGGACGCATTTGAGCGAAAACAACACAGTTTTTGCGGATAAATAAAGGTGACGCCTATATGGTCAATTTTGTTCCGGAAATTTCACGGAAAGCTTTTCGCGCACAAAGCTCACATTATGATCTATACACCTTATAAATATGTTTGGGGCACATTTTAGCGAAAACAACACTGTTTTTGTGGATAAAGAATGGTGACGCCGATATGGTCACTTTTGGTCCGAAAATTACACGGAAAGCTTTTTGTCCGAAAATATCACGGAAAGCTTTTCGCGCACAAAGCTCCCATTATAACCTATAAACCATATAAACATGTTTGAGACACATTTGAGCGAAAACAACACAATTTTTGTGGATAAAGAATGGTGACGCTGATATGGTCACTTTTGGTCCGAAAATTTCACGGAATGCTTTTCGCGCACAAAACTCCCATTACGACCTATAAACCAAATAAACATGTTTGGGACACATTTGAGCGAAAACAACACAGTTTTTGCAGATAAATAAAGGTGGCGCCTATATGGTCAATTTTGTTCCGAAAATTTCACGGAAAGTTTTCGCGCACAATGATCACATTATGACCTATAAACCATATAAATAGGTTTGGGACGCATTTGAGCGAAAACAACACAGTTTTGGTGGATAAAGAAAGGTGACGCCGATATGGTCACTTTTGTTTCGAAAATTTCACGGAAAGCTTTTCGCGGACAAAGCTCTCATCATGACCTATAAACCATATAAACATGTTTGGGAAACATTTGAGCGAAAACAACACAGTTTTTGTGGATAAAGAAAGGTGACGCCGATATTGTCACTTTTGGTCCGAAAATTTCACGGAAAGCTTTTCGCGCACAAAGCTCCCATTATGACTTATAAACCATATGAACATGTTTGGGACACATTTGAGCGAAACACAACAGTGTGTTTGTGGATAAAGAAAGGTGTCGCCGATATGGTCACTTTTGGTCCGAAAATTTCACAGAAAGCTTTTCGCGCACAAAGCTCCCTATATGACCTATAAACCAAATAAACATATTTGGGACACATTTGAGCGAAAACAACACAGTTTTGGTGGATAAAGAAAGGTGACGCCGATGTGGTCACTTTTTGTCCGAAAATATCACGAAAAGCTTATCGCGCACAAAGCTCCCATTATAACCTATAAACCATATAAACATGTTTGGGACACATTTGAGCAAAAACAACACAGTTTTTGTAGATAAAGAAAGGTGACGCCGATATGGTCACTTTTGGTCCGAAAATTTCACGGAAAGCTTTTCGCGCACAAAGCTCCCATTATGACCTACAAATCATATAAACATGTTTGGGACACATTTGGGCGAAAACAACACAGTTTTTGCGGATAAATAAAGGTGACGCCGATATAGTCACTTTTGGTCTGAAAATTTCACGGAAAGCTTTTCGCGTAGAAAGCTCCCATTATGACCTATAAACCATATAAACATGATTGGGACACATTTGAGCGAAAACAACACAGTTTTGGTGGATAAAGAAAGGTGAGGCCGATGTGGTCACTTTTTGTCCGAAAATATCACGGAAAGCTTATCGCGCACTAAGCTCCTATTATGACCTATAAACCATATGAACATGTTTGGGACGCATTTGAGCGAAAACAACACAGTTTTTGTGGATAAAGAAAGGTGACGCCGATATGGTCACTTTTGGTCCGAAAATTTCACGGAAAGCTTTTCGCGCACAAAGCTCCCATTATAACCTATAAACCATATAAACATGTTTGGGACACATTTGAGTGAAAACAACACAATTTTTGTGGATAAAGAAAGGTGACGCCGATATGGTCATTTTTTGTCCGAAAATTTCACGGAAAGCTTTTCGCGCACAAAGCTCCCATTATGACCTATAAACCATATAACAGGTTTGGGACGCATTTGAGCGAAAAAAACACAGTTTTTGCGGATAAATAAAGGTGACGCCGATATGGTCACTTTTGGTCCGAAAATTTCACGGAAAGCTTTTCGCGCACAAAGCTCCCATTATGACCTATAAACCATATAACGGGTTTGGGACGCATTTGAGCGAAAACAACACAGTTTTTGCGGATAAATAAAGGTGACGCCTATATGGTCAATTTTGTTCCGAAAATTTCACGGAAAGCTTTTCGCGCACAAAGCTCACATTATGATCTATACACCTTATAAATATGTTTGGGGCACATTTTAGCGAAAACAACACTGTTTTTGTGGATAAAGAATGGTGACGCCGATATGGTCACTTTTGGTCCGAAAATTACACGGAAAGCTTTTTGTCCGAAAATATCACGGAAAGCTTTTCGCGCACAAAGCTCCCATTATAACCTATAAACCATATAAACATGTTTGAGACACATTTGAGCGAAAACAACACAATTTTTGTGGATAAAGAATGGTGACGCCGATATGGTCACTTTTGGTCCGAAAATTTCACGGAATGCTTTTCGAGCACAAAACTCCCATTACGACCTATAAACCAAATAAACATGTTTGGGACACATTTGAGCGAAAACAACACAGTTTTTGCGGATAAATAAAGGTGGCGCCTATATGGTCAATTTTGTTCCGAAAATTTCACGGAAAGTTTTCGCGCACAAAGATCACATTATGACCTATAAACCATATAAATAGGTTTGGGACGCATTTGAGCGAAAACAACACAGTTTTGGTGGATAAAGAAAGGTGACGCCGATATGGTCACTTTTGTTTCGAAAATTTCACGGAAAGCTTTTCGCGGACAAAGCTCTCATCATGACCTATAAACCATATAAACATGTTTGGGAAACATTTGAGCGAAAACAACACAGTTTTTGTGGATAAAGAAAGGTGACGCCGATATTGTCACTTTTGGTCCGAAAATTTCACGGAAAGCTTTTCGCGCACAAAGCTCCCATTATGACTTATAAACCATATGAACATGTTTGGGACACATTTGAGCGAAACACAACAGTGTGTTTGTGGATAAAGAAAGGTGTCGCCGATATGGTCACTTTTGGTCCGAAAATTTCACAGAAAGCTTTTCGCGCACAAAGCTCCCTATATGACCTATAAACCAAATAAACATATTTGGGACACATTTGAGCGAAAACAACACAGTTTTGGTGGATAAAGAAAGGTGACGCCGATGTGGTCACTTTTTGTCCGAAAATATCACGAAAAGCTTATCGCGCACAAAGCTCCCATTATAACCTATAAACCATATAAACATGTTTGGGACACATTTGAGCGAAAACAACACAGTTTTTGTAGATAAAGAAAGGTGACGCCGATATGGTCACTTTTGGTCCGAAAATTTCACGGAAAGCTTTTCGCGCACAAAGCTCCCATTATGACCTACAAATCATATAAACATGTTTGGGACACATTTGGGCGAAAACAACACAGTTTTTGTGGATAAAGAAAGGTGACGCCGATGTGGTCACTTTTGTTCCGAAAATTTCACGGAAAGCTTTTCGCGCACAAAGCTCCCATTATGACCTATAAACCATATAAACATGTTTGGGACACATTTGAGCGAAAACAACACAGTTTTTGTGGATAAAGAAAGGTGACGTCGATATGGTCACTTTTGTTACGAAAGTTTCACGGAAAGCTTTTCGCGCACAAAGGTCACATTATGATCTATACACCTTATTAACATTTTTGGGAGACATTTGAGGGAATACATTATTGTTTTTGTGGATAAAGAAAGGTGACGCCGACATGGTCACTTTTGGTCCGAAAATTTCACGGAAAGCTTTTCGCGCACAAAGCTCCCATTATAACCTATAAACCATATAAACATGTTTGGGACACATTTGAGATAAAATAACACAGTTTTTGTGGATAAAGAAAGGTGACGCCGATATGGTCACTTTTGGTCCGAAAATTTCACGGAAAGCTTTTCGCGCACAAAGCTCACATTATGATCTATACACCTTATAAACATGTTTGGGACACATTTAAGCGAAAACAACAGTGTGTTTGTGGATAAAGAAAGGTGACGCCGATATGATCACTTTTGGTCCGAAAATTTCACGGAAAGCTTTTCACGCACAAAGCTCCAATTATAACCTATAAACCATATAAACATGTTTGGGACACAATTGAGATAAAATAACACAGTTTTTGTGGATAAAGAAAGGTGACGCCGATATGGTCACTTTTGGTCCGAAAATTTCACGGAAAGCTTTTCGCGCACAAAGCTCACATTATGATCTATACACCTTATAATCATGTTTGGGACACATTTAAGCGAAAACAACAATGTGTTTGTGGATAAAGAAAGGTGACGCCGATATGATCACTTTTGGTCCAAAAATTTCACGGAAAGCTTTTCGCGCACAAAGCTCCTATTATGACCTATAAACCAAATAAACATGTTTGGGACACATTTGAGCGAAAACAACACAGTTTTTGCTGATAAATAAAGGTGACGCCGATATGGTCACTTTTGGTTCGAAAATTTCACGGAAAACTTTTCGCACAGAAAGCTCCGATTATGACATATAAACCATATAAAAATGTTTGGGACACATTTGAGCGAAAACAACACAGTTTTGGTGGATAAAGAAAGGTGACGCCGATATGGTCACTTTTTGTCCGAAAATATCACGGAAAGCTTATCGCGCACAAAGCTCCTATTATGACCTATAAACCATATGAACATGTTTGGGACACATTTGAGCGAAAACAACACAGTTTTTGTGGATAAAGAAAGGTGACACCGATATGGTCACTTTTTGTCCGAAAATTTCACGGAAAGCTTTTCGCGCTCAAAGTTCCCATTATAACCTATAAACCATATGAACATGTTTGGGACACATTTGAGCGAAAACAACACAATTTTTGTGGATAAAGATAGGTGACGCCGACATGGTCACTTTTGGTCCGAAAATTTCACGGAAAGCTTTTCGCGCACAAAGCTCACATTATGATCTATACACCTTATAAATATGTTTGGGACACATTTGAGCGAAAACAACAGTGTTTTTGTGGATAAAGAAAGGTGATGCCGATATGGTCACTTTTGGTCCGAAAAATTTCACGGAAAGCTTTTCGCGCACAAAGCTCTCATTATAACCTAAAAATAATATAAACATGTTTTGGACACATTTGAGCGAAAACAACAAAATTTTTGTGGATAAAGAAAGGTGACGCCAATATTGTCACTTTTGGTCCGAAAATTTCACAGAAAGCTTTTCGCGCACAAAGCTCACATTATGACCTATAAACCATATATATATATATGTTTGGGACGCATTTGAGCGAAAACAACACAATTTTTGTGGATAAAGAAAGGTGACGCCAATATGGTCACTTTTGTTCCGAAAATTTCACGGAAAGCTTTTTGCGCACAAAGCTCACATTATGATCTATACACCTTATAAACATGTTTGGGACACATTTGAGGGAAAACATTATTGTTTTTGTGGATAAAGAAAGGTGACGCCGATATGGTCACTTTTGGTCCGAAAATTTCACGGAAAGCTTTTCGCGCGCAAAACTCCCATTATGACCTATAAACCAAATAAACATGTTTGGGACACATTTGAGCGAAAACAACACAGTTTTTGTGGATAAAGAAAGGTGACGCCGATGTGGTCACTTTTGGTCTGAAAATTTCACGGAAAGCTTTTCGCGTAGAAAGCTCCCATTATGACCTATAAACCATATAAACATGATTGGGACACATTTGAGCGAAAACAACACAGTTTTGGTGGATAAAGAAAGGTGAGGCCGATGTGGTCACTTTTTGTCCGAAAATATCACGGAAAGCTTATCGCGCACTAAGCTCCTATTATGACCTATAAACCATATGAACATGTTTGGGACGCATTTGAGCGAAAACAACACAGTTTTTGTGGATAAAGAAAGGTGACGCCGATATGGTCACTTTTGGTCCGAAAATTTCACGGAAAGCTTTTCGCGCACAAAGCTCCCATTATAACCTATAAACCATATAAACATGTTTGGGACACATTTGAGTGAAAACAACACAATTTTTGTGGATAAAGAAAGGTGACGCCGATATGGTCATTTTTTGTCCGAAAATTTCACGGAAAGCTTTTCGCGCACAAAGCTCACATTATGACCTATAAACCATATAACAGGTTTGGGACGCATTTGAGCGAAAACAACACAGTTTTTGTGGATAAAGAAAGGTGACGCCGATATGGTCACTTTTTGTCCGAAAATGTCACGGAAAGCTTTTCGCGCAAAAAGCTCCCATTATAACCTATAAACGATATAAACATGTTTGGGACACATTTGAGTGAAAACAACACAATTTTTATGGATAAAGAAAGTTGACGCCGATATGGTCATTTTTTGTCCGAAAATTTCACGGAAAGCTTTTCGCGCACAAAGCTCCCATTATGACCTATAAACCATATAACAGGTTTGGGACGCATTTGAGCGAAAAAAACACAGTTTTTGCGGATAAATAAAGGTGACGCCGATATGGTCACTTTTGGTCCGAAAATTTCACGGAAAGCTTTTCGCGCACAAAGCTCCCATTATGACCTATAAACCATATAACGGGTTTGGGACGCATTTGAGCGAAAACAACACAGTTTTTGCGGATAAATAAAGGTGACGCCTATATGGTCAATTTTGTTCCGAAAATTTCACGGAAAGCTTTTCGCGCACAAAGCTCACATTATGATCTATACACCTTATAAATATGTTTGGGGCACATTTTAGCGAAAACAACACTGTTTTTGTGGATAAAGAATGGTGACGCCGATATGGTCACTTTTGGTCCGAAAATTACACGGAAAGCTTTTTGTCCGAAAATATCACGGAAAGCTTTTCGCGCACAAAGCTCCCATTATAACCTATAAACCATATAAACATGTTTGAGACACATTTGAGCGAAAACAACACAATTTTTGTGGATAAAGAATGGTGACGCCGATATGGTCACTTTTGGTCCGAAAATTTCACGGAATGCTTTTCGCGCACAAAACTCCCATTACGACCTATAAACCAAATAAACATGTTTGGGACACATTTGAGCGAAAACAACACAGTTTTTGCGGATAAATAAAGGTGGCGCCTATATGGTCAATTTTGTTCCGAAAATTTCACGGAAAGTTTTCGCGCACAAAGATCACATTATGACCTATAAACCATATAAATAGGTTTGGGACGCATTTGAGCGAAAACAACACAGTTTTGGTGGATAAAGAAAGGTGACGCCGATATGGTCACTTTTGTTTCGAAAATTTCACGGAAAGCTTTTCGCGGACAAAGCTCTCATCATGACCTATAAACCATATAAACATGTTTGGGAATCATTTGAGCGAAAACAACACAGTTTTTGTGGATAAAGAAAGGTGACGCCGATATTGTCACTTTTTGTCCGAAAATTTCACGGAAAGCTTTTCGCGCACAAAGCTCCCATTATGACTTATAAACCATATGAACATGTTTGGGACACATTTGAGCGAAACACAACAGTGTGTTTGTGGATAAAGAAAGGTGTCGCCGATATGGTCACTTTTGGTCCGAAAATTTCACAGAAAGCTTTTCGCGCACAAAGCTCCCTATATGACCTATAAACCAAATAAACATATTTGGGACACATTTGAGCGAAAACAACACAGTTTTGGTGGATAAAGAAAGGTGACGCCGATGTGGTCACTTTTTGTCCGAAAATATCACGAAAAGCTTATCGCGCACTAAGCTCCTATTATGACCTATAAACCATATGAACATGTTTGGGACGCATTTGAGCGAAAACAACACAGTTTTTGTGGATAAAGAAAGGTGACGCCGATATGGTCACTTTTGGTCCGAAAATTTCACGGAAAGCTTTTCGCGCACAAAGCTCCCATTATAACCTATAAACCATATAAACATGTTTGGGACAGATTTGAGTTAAAACAACACAATTTTTGTGGATAAAGAAAGGTGACACCGATATGGTCATTTTTTGTCCAAAAATTTCACGGAAAGCTTTTCGCGCACAAAGCTCCCATTATGACCTATAAACCATATAACAGGTTTGGGACACATTTGAGCGAAAACAACACAGTTTTTGTGGATAAAGAAAGGTGACGCTGATATGGTCACTTTTGTTCCGAAAATTTCACGGAAAGCTTTTCGCACATAAAGCTCACATTATGATCTATACACCTTATAAACATGTTTGGGACACATTTGAGGGAAAACATTATTGTTTTTGTGGATAAAGAAAGGTGACGCCGATATGGTCACTTTTGGTCCGAAAATTTCACGGAATGCTTTTCGCGCACAAAGCTCCCATTACGACCTATAAACCAAATAAACATGTTTGGGACACATTTGAGCGAAAACAACACAGTTTTTGCGGATAAATAAAGGTGACGCCGATATGGTCAATTTTGTTCCGAAAATTTCACGGAAAGCTTTTCGCGCACAAAGCTCACATTATGATCTATACACCTTATAAATATGTTTGGGACACATTTGAGCGAAAACAACAGTGTTTTTGTAGATAAAGAAAGGTGACGCCGATATGGTCACTTTTGGTCCGAAAATTTCACGGAAAGCTTTTCGCGCACAAAGCTCCCATTATAACCTATAAACCATATAAACATGTTTGGGACACATTTGAGCGAAAACAACACAGTTTTTGTAGATAAAGAAAGGTGACGCCGATATGGTCACTTTTGGTCCGAAAATTTCACGGAAAGCTTTTCGCGCACAAAGCTCCCATTATGACCTACAAATCATATAAACATGTTTGGGACACATTTGAGCGAAAACAACACAGTATTTGCGGATAAATAAAGGTGACGCCGATATGGTCACTTTTGGTCTGAAAATTTCACGGAAAGCTTTTCGCGTAGAAAGCTCCCATTATGACCTATAAACCATATAAACATGTTTGGGACACATTTGAGCGAAAACAACACATTTTTGGTGGATAAAGAAAGGTGAGGCCGATGTGGTCACTTTTTGTCCGAAAATATCACGGAAAGCTTATCGCGCACTAAGCTCCTATTATGACCTATAAACCATATGAACATGTTTGGGACGCATTTGAGCGAAAACAACACAGTTTTTGTGGATAAAGAAAGGTGACGCCGATATGGTCACTTTTGGTCCGAAAATTTCACGGAAAGCTTTTCGCGCACAAAGCTCCCATTATAACCTATAAACCATATAAACATGTTTGGGACACATTTGAGTGAAAACAACACAATTTTTGTGGATAAAGAAAGGTGACGCCGATATGGTCATTTTTTGTCCGAAAATTTCACGGAAAGCTTTTCGCGCACAAAGCTCACATTATGACCTATAAACCATATAACAGGTTTGGGACGCATTTGAGCGAAAACAACACATTTTTTGTGGATAAAGAAAGGTGACGCCGATATGGTCACTTTTTGTCCGAAAATGTCACGGAAAGCTTTTCGCGCAAAAAGCTCCCATTATAACCTATAAACGATATAAACATGTTTGGCACACATTTGAGTGAAAACAACACAATTTTTATGGATAAAGAAAGTTGACGCCGATATGGTCATTTTTTGTCCGAAAATTTCACGGCAAGCTTTTCGCGCACAAAGCTCCCATTATGACCTATAAACCATATAACAGGTTTGGGACGCATTTGAGCGAAAAAAACACAGTTTTTGCGGATAAATAAAGGTGACGCCGATATGGTCACTTTTGGTCCGAAAATTTCACGGAAAGCTTTTCGCGCACAAAGCTCCCATTATGACCTATAAACCATATAACAGGTTTGGGACGCATTTGAGCGAAAACAACACAGTTTTTGCGGATAAATAAAGGTGACGCCTATATGGTCAATTTTGTTCCGAAAATTTCACGGAAAGCTTTTCGCGCACAAAGCTCACATTATGATCTATACACCTTATAAATATGTTTGGGGCACATTTTAGCGAAAACAACACTGTTTTTGTGGATAAAGAAAGGTGACGCCGATATGGTCACTTTTGGTCCGAAAATTACACGGAAAGCTTTTTGTCCGAAAATATCACGGAAAGCTTTTCGCGCACAAAGCTCCCATTATAACCTATAAACCATATAAACATGTTTGAGACACATTTGAGCGAAAACAACACAATTTTTGTGGATAAAGAATGGTGACGCCGATATGGTCACTTTTGGTCCGAAAATTTCACGGAATGCTTTTCGCGCACAAAACTCCCATTACGACCTATAAACCAAATAAACATGTTTGGGACACATTTGAGCGAAAACAACACAGTTTTTGCGGATAAATAAAGGTGGCGCCTATATGGTCAATTTTGTTCCGAAAATTTCACGGAAAGCTTTTCGCGCACAAAGCTCACATTATGATCTATACACCTTATAAATATGTTTGGGACACATTTGAGCAAAAACAACAGTGTTTTTGTGGATAAAGAAAGGTGACGCCGATATGGTCACTTTTGGTCCGAAAATTTCACGGAAAGCTTTTCGCGCACAAAGCTCCCATTATAACCTATAAACCATATAAACATGTTTGGGACACATTTGAGCGAAAACAACACAGTTTTTGTAGATAAAGAAAGGTGACGCCGATATGGTCACTTTTGGTCCGAAAATTTCACGGAAAGCTTTTCGCGCACAAAGCTCCCATTATGACCTACAAATCATATAAACATGTTTGGGACACATTTGAGCGAAAACAACACAGTATTTGCGGATAAATAAAGGTGACGCCGATATGGTCACTTTTGGTCTGAAAATTTCACGGAAAGCTTTTCGCGTAGAAAGCTCCCATTATGACCTATAAACCATATAAACATGTTTGGGACACATTTGAGCGAAAACAACACAGTTTTGGTGGATAAAGAAAGGTGAGGCCGATGTGGTCACTTTTTGTCCGAAAATATCACGGAAAGCTTATCGCGCACTAAGCTCCTATTATGACCTATAAACCATATGAACATGTTTGGGACGCATTTGAGCGAAAACAACACAGTTTTTGTGGATAAAGAAAGGTGACGCCGATATGGTCACTTTTGGTCCGAAAATTTCACGGAAAGCTTTTCGCGCACAAAGCTCCCATTATAACCTATAAACCATATAAACATGTTTGGGACACATTTGAGTCAAAACAACACAATTTTTGTGGATAAAGAAAGGTGATGCCGATATGGTCACTTTTTGTCCGAAAATGTCACGGAAAGCTTTTCGCGCAAAAAGCTCCCATTATAACCTATAAACGATATAAACATGTTTGGCACACATTTGAGTGAAAACAACACAATTTTTATGGATAAAGAAAGTTGACGCCGATATGGTCATTTTTTGTCCGAAAATTTCACGGCAAGCTTTTCGCGCACAAAGCTCCCATTATGACCTATAAACCATATAACAGGTTTGGGACGCATTTGAGCGAAAAAAACACAGTTTTTGCGGATAAATAAAGGTGACGCCGATATGGTCACTTTTGGTCCGAAAATTTCACGGAAAGCTTTTCGCGCACAAAGCTCCCATTATGACCTATAAACCATATAACAGGTTTGGGACGCATTTGAGCGAAAACAACACAGTTTTTGCGGATAAATAAAGGTGACGCCTATATGGTCAATTTTGTTCCGAAAATTTCACGGAAAGCTTTTCGCGCACAAAGCTCACATTATGATCTATACACCTTATAAATATGTTTGGGGCACATTTTAGCGAAAACAACACTGTTTTTGTGGATAAAGAAAGGTGACGCCGATATGGTCACTTTTGGTCCGAAAATTACACGGAAAACTTTTTGTCCGAAAATATCACGGAAAGCTTTTCGCGCACAAAGCTCCCATTATAACCTATAAACCATATAAACATGTTTGAGACACATTTGAGCGAAAACAACACAATTTTTGTGGATAAAGAATGGTGACGCCGATATGGTCACTTTTGGTCCGAAAATTTCACGGAATGCTTTTCGCGCACAAAACTCCCATTACGACCTATAAACCAAATAAACATGTTTGGGACACATTTGAGCGAAAACAACACAGTTTTTGCGGATAAATAAAGGTGGCACCTATATGGTCAATTTTGTTCCGAAAATTTCACGGAAAGCTTTTCGCGCACAAAGCTCACATTATGATCTATACACCTTATAAATATGTTTGGGACACATTTGAACAAAAACAACAGTGTTTTTGTAGATAAAGAAAGGTGACGCCGATATGGTCACTTTTGGTCCGAAAATTTCACGGAAAGCTTTTCGCGCACAAAGCTCCTATTATAACCTATAAACCATATAAACATGTTTGGGACACATTTGAGCGAAAACAACACAGTTTTTGTAGATAAAGAAAGGTGACGCCGATATGGTCACTTTTGGTCCGAAAATTTCACGGAAAGCTTTTCGCGCACAAAGCTCCCATTATGACCTATAACCATATATATATGTTTGGGACGCATTTGACCGAAAACAATAGTGTTTTTGTGGATAAAGAAAGGTGACGCCGATATGGTCACTTTTGGTTCCTAAAATTTCACGGAAAGCTTTTCGCGCACAAAGCTCCCATTATGACCTATAAACGATATAACAGGTTTGGGACGCATTTGAGCGAAAACAACACAGTTTTTGTGGATAAAGTAAGGTGACGCCGATATGGTCACTTTTGTTCTGAAAATTTCACGGAAAGTTTTTCGCGCACAAAGATCACATTATGACCTATAAACCATATAAATAGGTTTGGGACGCATTTGAGCGAAAACAACACAGTTTTGGTGGATAAAGAAAGGTGACGCCGATATGGTCACTTTTGTTTCGAAAATTTCACGGAAAGCTTTTCGCGGACAAAGCTCTCATCATGACCTATAAACCATATAAACATGTTTGGGAAACATTTGAGCGAAAACAACACAGTTTTTGTGGATAAAGAAAGGTGACGCCGATATGGTCACTTTTGGTCCGAAAATTTCACGGAAAGCTTTTCGCGCACAAAGCTCCCATTATGACTTATAAACCATATGAACATTTTTGGGACACATTTGAGCGAAACACAACAGTGTGTTTGTGGATAAAGAAAGGTGACGCCGATATGGTCACTTTTGGTCCGAAAATTTCATAGAAAGCTTTTCGCGCACAAAGCTCCCTATATGACCTATAAACCAAATAAACATATTTGGGACACATTTGAGCGAAAACAACACAGTTTTGGTGGATAAAGAAAGGTGACGCCGATGTGGTCACTTTTTGTCCGAAAATATCACGAAAAGCTTATCGCGCACTAAGCTCCTATTATGACCTATAAACCATATGAACATGTTTGGGACGCATTTGAGCGAAAACAACACAGTTTTTGTGGATAAAGAAAGGTGACACCGATATGGTCACTTTTGGTCCGAAAATTTCACGGAAAGCTTTTCGCGCACAAAGCTCCCATTATAACCTATAAACCATATAAACATGTTTGGGACAGATTTGAGTGAAAACAACACAATTTTTGTGGATAAAGAAAGGTGACACCGATATGGTAATTTTTTGTCCAAAAATTTCACGGAAAGCTTTTCGCGCACAAAGCTCCCATTATGACCTATAAACCATATAACAGGTTTGGGACACATTTGAGCGAAAACAACACAGTTTTTGTGGATAAAGAAAGGTGACGCTGATATGGTCACTTTTGTTCCGAAAATTTCACGCACATTATGATCTATACACCTTATAAACATGTTTGGGACACATTTGAGGGAAAACATTATTGTTTTTGTGGATAAAGAAAGGTGACGCCGATATGGTAACTTTTGGTCCGAAAATTTCACGGAATGCTTTTCGCGCACAAAGCTCCCATTACGACCTATAAACCAAATAAACATGTTTGGGACACATTTGAGCGAAAACAACACAGTTTTTGCGGATAAATAACGGTGACGCCGATATGGTCAATTTTGTTCCGAAAATTTCACGGAAAGCTTTTCGCGCACAAAGCTCACATTATGATCTATACACCTTATAAATATGTTTGGGACACATTTGAGCGAAAACAACAGTGTTTTTGTAGATAAAGAAAGGTGACGCCGATATGGTCACTTTTGGTCCGAAAATTTCACGGAAAGCTTTTCGCGCACAAAGCTCCCATTATAACCTAAAAACAATATAAACATGTTTGGGACACATTTGAGCGAAAACAACAAAATTTTTGTGGATAAAGAAAGGTGACGCCAATATTGTCATTTTTTGTCCGAAAATTTCACAGAAAGCTTTTCCCGCACAAAGCTCCCATTATGACCTATAAACCATATAAGAGGTTTGGGACGCATTTGAGCGAAAACAACACAGTTTTTGTGGATAAAGAAAGGTGACGCCGATATGGTCACTTTTTGTCCGAAAATTTCACGGAAAGCTTTTCGCGCACAAAGCTCCCATTATAACCTATAAACCATATAAACATGTTTGGGACACATTTGAGTGAAAACAACACAATTTTTGTGGATAAAGAAAGGTGACGCCGATATGGTCATTTTTTGTCCGAAAATTTCACGGCAAGCTTTTCGCGCACAAAGCTCCCATTATGACCTATAAACCATATAACAGGTTTGGGACGCATTTGAGCGAAAACAACACAGTTTTTGCGGATAAATAAAGGTGACGCCGTTATGGTCAATTTTGTTCCGAAAATTTCACGGAAAGCTTTTCGCGCACAAAGCTCACATTATGATCTATACAACTTATAAATATGTTTGGGACACATTTGAGCGAAAACAACAGTGTTTTTGTGGATAAAGAAAGGTGACGCCGATATGGTCACTTTTGGTCCGAAAATTTCACGGAAAGCTTTTCGCGCACAAAGCTCCCATTATAACCTAAAAACAATATAAACATGTTTGGGACACATTTGAGCGAAAACAACAAAATTTTTGTGGATAAAGAAAGGTGACGCCAATATTGTCACTTTTGGTCCGAAAATTTCACACAAAGCATTTCGCGCACAAAGCTCACATTATGACCTATAAACCATATATATATGTTTGGGACGCATTTGAGCGAAAACAACACAGTTTTTGTGGATAAAGAAAGGTGACGCCAATATGGTCACTTTTGTTCCGAAAATTTCACGGAAAGCTTTTTGCGCACAAAGCTCACATTATGATCTATACACCTTATAAACATGTTTGGGACACATTTGAGGGAAAACATTATTGTTTTTGTGGATAAAGAAAGGTGACGCCGATATGGTCACTTTTGGTCCGAAAATTTCACGGAAAGCTTTTCGCGCGCAAAACTCCCATTATGACCTATAAACCAAATAAACATGTTTGGGACACATTTGAGCGAAAACAACACAGTTTTTGTGGATAAAGAAAGGTGACGCCGATGTGGTCACTTTTGTTCCGAAAATTTCACGGAAAGCTTTTCGCGCACAAAGCTCCCATTATGACCTATAAACCATATAAACATGTTTGGGACACATTTGAGCGAAAACAACACAGTTTTTGTGGATAAAGAAAGGTGACGTCGATACATGTTTGGGACGCATTTATCGTCACCTTTGGTCCGAAAATTTCACGGAAAGCTTTTCGCGCACAAAGCTCACATTATGACCTATAAACGATATAAACATGTTTGGCACACATTTGAGCGAAAACAACACAGTTTTTGCGGATAAATAAAGGTGACGCCGATATGGTCACTTTTGGTCTGAAAATTTCACGGAAAGCTTTTCGCGCAGAAAGCTCCCATTATGACCTATAAACCATATAAACATGTTTGGGACACATTTGAGCGAAAACAACACAGTTTTGGTGGATAAAGAAAGGTGACGCCGATGTGGTCACTTTTTGTCCGAAAATATCACGGAAAGCTTATCGCGCACTAAGCTCCTATTATGACCTATAAACCATATGAACATGTTTGGGACGCATTTGAGCGAAAACAACACAGTTTTTGTGGATAAAGAAAGGTTACGCCGATATGGTCACTTTTGGTCCGAAAATTTCACGGAAATCTTTTCGCGCACAAAGCTCCCATTATAACCTGTAAACCATATAAACATGTTTGGGACACATTTGAGTGAAAACAACACAATTTTTGTGGATAAAGAAAGGTGACGCCGATATGGTCATTTTTTATCCGAAAATTTCACGGAAAGCTTTTCACGCACAAAGCTCCAATTATGACCTATAAACCATATAACAGGTTTGGGACGCATTTGAGCGAAAACAACACAGTTTTTGCGGATAAATAAAGGTGACGCCGATATGGTCAATTTTGTTCCGAAAATTTCACGGAATGATTTTCGCGCACAAAGCTCACATTATGATCTATACACCTTATAAATATGTTTGGGGCACATTTTAGCGAAAACAACACTGTTTTTGTGGATAAAGAAAGGTGACGCCGATATGGTCACTTTTGGTCAGAAAATTACACGGAAAGCATTTTGTCCGAAAATATCACGGAAAGCTTTTCGCGCACAAAGCTCCCATTATAACCTATAAACCATATTTATGTTAGAGACACATTTGAGCGAAAATAACACAATTTTTGTGGATAAAGAAAGGTGACGCCGATATGGTTGCTTTTTGTCCGAAAATATCACGGAAAGCTTTTCGCGCACAAAGCTCCCATTATAACCTATAAACCATATAAACATGTTTGGGACACATTTGAGCGAAAACAACACAATTTTTGTGGATAAAGAAAGGTGACGCCGATTAGGTCACTTTTGGTCCGAAAATTTCACGGAAAACTTTTCGCGCACAAAGCTCCCATTATGACCTATAAACCATATAACAGGTTTGGGACGCATTTGAGCGAAAACAACACAGTTTTTGCGGATAAATAAAGGTGGCGCCTATATGGTCAATTTTGTTCCGAAAATTTCACGGAAACCTTTTCGCGCACAAAGCTCACATTATGATCTATACACCTTATAAATATGTTTGGGACACATTTGAGCGAAAACAACAGTGTTTTTGAGGATAAAGAAAGGTGACGCCGATATGGTCACTTTTGGTCCGAAAATTTCACGGAAAGCTTTTCGCGCACAATGCTCCCATTATAACCTAAAAACAATATAAACATGTTTGGGACACATTTGAGCGAAAACAACAAAATTTTTGTGGATAAAGAAAGGTGACGCCGATATGGTCACTTTTGGTCCGAAAATTTCACAGAAAGCTTTTCGCGCACAAAGCTCACATTATGACCTATAACCATATATATATGTTTGGGACGCATTTGACCGAAAACAATAGTGTTTTTGTGGATAAAGAAAGGTGACGCCGATATGGCCACTTTTGGTCCGAAAATTACACGGAAAGCTTTTTGTCCGAAAATATCACGGAAAGCTTTTCGCGCACAAAGCTCCCATTATAACCTATAAACCATATAAACATGTTTGAGACACATTTGAGCGAAAACAACACAATTTTTGTGGATAAAGAAAGGTGACGCCGATATGGTCACTTTTGGTCCGAAAATTTCACGGAATGCTTTTCGCGTACAAAGCTCCCATTACGACCTATAAACCAAATAAACATATTTGGGACACATTTGAGCGAAAACAACACAGTTTTTGCGGATAAATAAAGATGGCGCCTAAATGGTCAATTTTGTTCCGAAAATTTCACGGAAAGCTTTTCGCGCACAAAGCTCACATTATGACCTATAACCATATATATATATGTTTGGGACGCATTTGACCGAAAACAATAGTGTTTTTGTGGATAAAGAAAGGTGACGCCGATATGGCCACTTTTGGTCCGAAAATTACACGGAAAGCTTTTTGTCCGAAAATATCACGGAAAGCTTTTCGCGCACAAAGCTCCCATTATAACCTATAAACCATATAAACATGTTTGAGACACATTTGAGCGAAAACAACACAATTTTTGTGGATAAAGAAAGGTGACGCCGATATGGTTACTTTTGGTCCGAAAATTTCACGGAATGCTTTTCGCGCACAAAACTCCCATTACGACCTATAAACCAAATAAACAGGTTTGGGACACATTTGAGCGAAAACAACACAGATTTTGCGGATAAATAAAGGTGGCGCCTATATGGTCAATTTTGTTCCGAAAATTTCACGGAAACCTTTTCGCGCACAAAGCTCACATTATGATCTATACACCTTATAAATATGTTTGGGACACATTTGAGCGAAAACAACAGTGTTTTTGAGGATAAAGAAAGGTGACGCCGATATGGTCACTTTTGGTCCGAAAATTTCACGGAAAGCTTTTCGCGCACAAAGCTCCCATTATAACCTAAAAACAATATAAACATGTTTGGGACACATTTGAGCGAAAACAACAAAATTTTTGTGGATAAAGAAAGGTGACGCCGATATGGTCACTTTTGGTCCGAAAATTTCACAGAAAGCTTTTCGCGCACAAAGCTCACATTATGACCTATAACCATATATATATGTTTGGGACGCATTTGACCGAAAACAATAGTGTTTTTGTGGATAAAGAAAGGTGACGCCGATATGGTCACTTTTGGTCCGAAAATTAAACGGAAAGCTTTTTGTCCGATAATATCACGGAAAGCTTTTCGCGCACAAAGCTCCCATTATAACCTATAAACCATATAAACATGTTTGAGACACATTTGAGCGAAAACCACACAATTTTTGTGGATAAAGAAAGGTGACGCCGATATCGTCACTTTTGGTCCGAAAATTTCACGGAAAGCTTTTCGCACACAAAGCTCCCATTATGACCTATAAACCATATAAACAGGTTTAGGACGCATTTGAGCGAAAACAACACAGTTTTGGTGGATAAAGAAAGGTGACGCCCATATGGTCACTTTTTGTCCGAAATTTTCACGGAAAGCTTTTCGCGCACAAAGCTCCCATTATGACCTATAAACCATATAAACATGTTTGGGACACATTTGAGCTAAAACAACACAGTTTTTGTGGATAAAGAAAGGTGACGCCGATATGGTCACTTTTGGTCCGAAAATTACACGGAAAGCATTTTGTCCGAAAATATCACGGAAAGCTTTTCGCGCACAAAGCTCCCATTATAACCTATAAACCATATAAACATGTTTGAGACACATTTGAGCGAAAACAACACAATTTTTGTGGATAAAGAAAGGTGACGCCGATATGGTTACTTTTGGTCCGAAAATTTCACGGAATGCTTTTCGCGCACAAAACTCCCATTACGACCTATAAACCAAATAAACAGGTTTGGGACACATTTGAGCGAAAACAACACAGATTTTGCGGATAAATAAAGGTGGCGCCTATATGGTCAATTTTGGTCAGAAAATTACACGGAAAGCATTTTGTCCGAAAATATCACGGAAAGCTTTTCGCGCACAAAGCTCCCATTATAACCTATAAACCATATTTATGTTAGAGACACATTTGAGCGAAAATAACACAATTTTTGTGGATAAAGAAAGGTGACGCCGATATGGTTGCTTTTTGTCCGAAAATATCACGGAAAGCTTTTCGCGCACAAAGCTCCCATTATAACCTATAAACCATATAAACATGTTTGGGACACATTTGAGCGAAAACAACACAATTTTTGTGGATAAAGAAAGGTGACGCCGATATGGTCACTTTTGGTCCGAAAATTTCACAGAAAGCTTTTCGCGCACAAAGCTCACATTATGACCTATAACCATATATATATGTTTGGGATGCATTTGACCGAAAACAATAGTGTTTTTGTGGATAAAGAAAGGTGACGCCGATATGGCCACTTTTGGTCCGAAAATTACACGGAAAGCTTTTTGTCCGAAAATATCACGGAAAGCTTTTCGCGCACAAAGCTCCCATTATAACCTATAAACCATATAAACATGTTTGAGACACATTTGAGCGAAAACAACACAATTTTTGTGGATAAAGAAAGGTGACGCCGATATGGTCACTTTTGGTCCGAAAATTTCACGGAATGCTTTTCGCGTACAAAGCTCCCATTACGACCTATAAACCAAATAAACATATTTGGGACCCATTTGAGCGAAAACAACCTAGTTTTTGCGGATAAATAAAGGTGGCGCCTAAATGGTCAATTTTGTTCCGAAAATTTAACGGAAAGCTTTTCGCGCACAAAGCTCACATTATGACCTATAACCATATATATATATGTTTGGGACGCATTTGACCGAAAACAATAGTGTTTTTGTGGATAAAGAAAGGTGACGCCGATATGGTCACTTTTTGTCCGAAAATTTCACGGAAAGCTTTTCGCGCACAAAGCTCCCATTATAACCTATAAACCATATAAACATGTTTGGGACACATTTGAGTGAAAACAACACAATTTTTGTGGATAAAGAAAGGTGACGCCAATATGGTCATTTTTTGTCCGAAAATTTCACGGAAAGCTTTTCGCGCACAAAGCTCCCATTATGACCTATAAACCATATAACAGGTTTGGGACGCATTTGAGCGAAAACAACACTGTTTTTGCGGATAAATAAAGGTGACGCCGATATGGTCAATTTTGTTCCGAAAATTTCACGGAATGCTTTTCGCGCACAAAGCTCACATTATGATCTATACACCTTATAAATATGTTTGGGACACATTTGAGCGAAAACAACAAAATTTTTGTGGATAAAGAAAGGTGATGCCGATATGGTCACTTTTGGTCCGAAAATTCACAGAAAGCTTTTCGCGCACAAAGCTCACATTATGACCTATAACCATATATATATGTTTGGGACGCATTTGACCGAAAACAATAGTGTTTTTGTGGATAAAGAAAGGTGACGCCGATATGGTCACTTTTGGTCCGAAAATTTCACGGAAAGCTTTTCGCACACAAAGCTCCCATTATGACCTATAAACCATATAAACAGGTTTGGGACGCATTTGAGCGAAAACAACACAGTTTTGGTGGATAAAGAAAGGTGACGCCGATATGGTCACTTTTGGTCCGAAAATTTCACGGAATGCTTTTCGCGTACAAAGCTCCCATTACGACCTATAAACCAAATAAACATATTTGGGACACATTTGAGCGAAAACAACACAGTTTTTGCGGATAAATAAAGATGGCGCCTAAATGGTCAATTTTGTTCCGAAAATTTCACGGAAAGCTTTTCGCGCACAAAGCTCACATTATGACCTATAACCATATATATATATGTTTGGGACGCATTTGACCGAAAACAATAGTGTTTTTGTGGATAAAGAAAGGTGACGCCGATATGGCCACTTTTGGTCCGAAAATTACACGGAAAGCTTTTTGTCCGAAAATATCACGGAAAGCTTTTCGCGCACAAAGCTCCCATTATAACCTATAAACCATATAAACATGTTTGAGACACATTTGAGCGAAAACAACACAATTTTTGTGGATAAAGAAAGGTGACGCCGATATGGTTACTTTTGGTCCGAAAATTTCACGGAATGCTTTTCGCGCACAAAACTCCCATTACGACCTATAAACCAAATAAACAGGTTTGGGAGACATTTGAGCGAAAACAACACAGATTTTGCGGATAAATAAAGGTGGCGCCTATATGGTCAATTTTGTTCTGAAAATTTCACGGAAACCTTTTCGCGCACAAAGCTCACATTATGATCTATACACCTTATAAATATGTTTGGGACACATTTGAGCGAAAACAACAGTGTTTTTGAGGATAAAGAAAGGTGACGCCGATATGGTCACTTTTGGTCCAAAAATTTCACGGAAAGCTTTTCGCGCACAAAGCTCCCATTATAACCTAAAAACAATATAAACATGTTTGGGACACATTTGAGCGAAAACAACAAAATTTTTGTGGATAAAGAAAGGTGACGCCGATATGGTCACTTTTGGTCCGAAAATTTCACAGAAAGCTTTTCGCGCACAAAGCTCACATTATGACCTATAACCATATATATATGTTTGGGACGCATTTGACCGAAAACAATAGTGTTTTTGTGGATAAAGAAAGGTGACGCCGATATGGTCACTTTTGGTCCGAAAATTAAACGGAAAGCTTTTTGTCCGATAATATCACGGAAAGCTTTTCGCGCACAAAGCTCCCATTATAACCTATAAACCATATAAACATGTTTGAGACACATTTGAGCGAAAACCACACAATTTTTGTGGATAAAGAAAGGTGACGCCGATATCGTCACTTTTGGTCCGAAAATTTCACGGAAAGCTTTTCGCACACAAAGCTCCCATTATGACCTATAAACCATATAAACAGGTTTAGGACGCATTTGAGCGAAAACAACACAGTTTTGGTGGATAAAGAAAGGTGACGCCCATATGGTCACTTTTTGTCCGAAATTTTCACGGAAAGCTTTTCGCGCACAAAGCTCCCATTATGACCTATAAACCATATAAACATGTTTGGGACACATTTGAGCTAAAACAACACAGTTTTTGTGGATAAAGAAAGGTGACGCCGATATGGTCACTTTTGGTCCGAAAATTACACGGAAAGCATTTTGTCCGAAAATATCACGGAAAGCTTTTCGCGCACAAAGCTCCCATTATAACCTATAAACCATATAAACATGTTTGAGACACATTTGAGCGAAAACAACACAATTTTTGTGGATAAAGAAAGGTGACGCCGATATGGTTACTTTTGGTCCGAAAATTTCACGGAATGCTTTTCGCGCACAAAACTCCCATTACGACCTATAAACCAAATAAACAGGTTTGGGACACATTTGAGCGAAAACAACACAGATTTTGCGGATAAATAAAGGTGGCGCCTATATGGTCAATTTTGGTCAGAAAATTACACGGAAAGCATTTTGTCCGAAAATATCACGGAAAGCTTTTCGCGCACAAAGCTCCCATTATAACCTATAAACCATATTTATGTTAGAGACACATTTGAGCGAAAATAACACAATTTTTGTGGATAAAGAAAGGTGACGCCGATATGGTTGCTTTTTGTCCGAAAATATCACGGAAAGCTTTTCGCGCACAAAGCTCCCATTATAACCTATAAACCATATAAACATGTTTGGGACACATTTGAGCGAAAACAACACAATTTTTGTGGATAAAGAAAGGTGACGCCGATATGGTCACTTTTGGTCCGAAAATTTCACAGAAAGCTTTTCGCGCACAAAGCTCACATTATGACCTATAACCATATATATATGTTTGGGATGCATTTGACCGAAAACAATAGTGTTTTTGTGGATAAAGAAAGGTGACGCCGATATGGCCACTTTTGGTCCGAAAATTACACGGAAAGCTTTTTGTCCGAAAATATCACGGAAAGCTTTTCGCGCACAAAGCTCCCATTATAACCTATAAACCATATAAACATGTTTGAGACACATTTGAGCGAAAACAACACAATTTTTGTGGATAAAGAAAGGTGACGCCGATATGGTCACTTTTGGTCCGAAAATTTCACGGAATGCTTTTCGCGTACAAAGCTCCCATTACGACCTATAAACCAAATAAACATATTTGGGACCCATTTGAGCGAAAACAACCTAGTTTTTGCGGATAAATAAAGGTGGCGCCTAAATGGTCAATTTTGTTCCGAAAATTTAACGGAAAGCTTTTCGCGCACAAAGCTCACATTATGACCTATAACCATATATATATATGTTTGGGACGCATTTGACCGAAAACAATAGTGTTTTTGTGGATAAAGAAAGGTGACGCCGATATGGTCACTTTTTGTCCGAAAATTTCACGGAAAGCTTTTCGCGCACAAAGCTCCCATTATAACCTATAAACCATATAAACATGTTTGGGACACATTTGAGTGAAAACAACACAATTTTTGTGGATAAAGAAAGGTGACGCCAATATGGTCATTTTTTGTCCGAAAATTTCACGGAAAGCTTTTCGCGCACAAAGCTCCCATTATGACCTATAAACCATATAACAGGTTTGGGACGCATTTGAGCGAAAACAACACTGTTTTTGCGGATAAATAAAGGTGACGCCGATATGGTCAATTTTGTTCCGAAAATTTCACGGAATGCTTTTCGCGCACAAAGCTCACATTATGATCTATACACCTTATAAATATGTTTGGGACACATTTGAGCGAAAACAACAAAATTTTTGTGGATAAAGAAAGGTGATGCCGATATGGTCACTTTTGGTCCGAAAATTCACAGAAAGCTTTTCGCGCACAAAGCTCACATTATGACCTATAACCATATATATATGTTTGGGACGCATTTGACCGAAAACAATAGTGTTTTTGTGGATAAAGAAAGGTGACGCCGATATGGTCACTTTTGGTCCGAAAATTTCACGGAAAGCTTTTCGCACACAAAGCTCCCATTATGACCTATAAACCATATAAACAGGTTTGGGACGCATTTGAGCGAAAACAACACAGTTTTGGTGGATAAAGAAAGGTGACGCCCATATGGTCACTTTTTGTCCGAAATTTTCACGGAAACCTTTCGCGCACAAAGCTCCCATTATGACCTATAAACCATATAAACATGTTTGGGACACATTTGAGCTAAAACAACACAGTTTTTGTGGATAAAGAAAGGTGACGCCGATATGGTCACTTTTGGTCCGAAAATTACACGGAAAGCATTTTGTCCGAAAATATCACGGAAAGCTTTTCGCGAACAAAGCTCCCATTATAACCTATAAACCTTATAAACATGTTTGAGACACATTTGAGCGAAAACAACACAATTTTTGTGGATAAAGAAAGGTGACGCCGATATGGTTACTTTTGGTCCGAAAATTTCACGGAATGCTTGTCGCGCACAAAACTCCCATTACGACCTATAAACCAAATAAACAGGTTTGGGACACATTTGAGCGAAAACAACACAGATTTTGCGGATAAATAAAGGTGGCGCCTATATGGTCAATTTTGTTCCGAAAATTTCACGGAAACCTTTTCGCGCACAAAGCTCACATTATGATCTATACACCTTATAAATATGTTTGGGACACATTTGAGCGAAAACAACAGTGTTTTTGAGGATAAAGAAAGGTGACGCCGATATGGTCACTTTTGGTCCGAAAATTTCACGGAAAGCTTTTCGCGCACAAAGCTCCCATTATAACCTAAAAACAATATAAACATGTTTGGGACACATTTGAGCGAAAACAACAAAATTTTTGTGGATAAAGAAAGTTGACGCCGATATGGTCACTTTTGGTCCGAAAATTTCACAGAAAGCTTTTCGCGCACAAAGCTCACATTATGACCTATAACCATATATATATGTTTGGGACGCATTTGACCGAAAACAATAGTGTTTTTGTGGATAAAGAAAGGTGACGCCGATATGGTCACTTTTGGTCCGAAAATTAAACGGAAAGCTTTTTGTCCGAAAATATCACGGAAAGCTTTTCGCGCACAAAGCTCCCATTATAACCTATAAACCATATAAACATGTTTGAGACACAGTTGAGCGAAAACCACACAATTTTTGTGGATAAAGAAAGGTGACGCCGATATGGTCACTTTTGGTCCGAAAATTTCACGGAAAGCTTTTCGCACACAAAGCTCCCATTATGACCTATAAACCATATAAACAGGTTTGGGACGCATTTGAGCGAAAACAACACAGTTTTGGTGGATAAAGAAAGGTGACGCCCATATGGTCACTTTTTGTCCGAAATTTTCACGGAAAGCTTTTCGCGCACAAAGCTCCCATTATGACCTATAAACCATATAAACATGTTTGGGACACATTTGAGCTAAAACAACACAGTTTTTGTGGATAAAGAAAGGTGACGCCGATATGGTCACTTTTGGTCCGAAAATTACACGGAAAGCATTTTGTCCGAAAATATCACGGAAAGCTTTTCGCGCACAAAGCTCCCATTATAACCTATAAACCATATAAACATGTTTGAGACACATTTGAGCGAAAACAACACAATTTTTGTGGATAAAGAAAGGTGACGCCGATATGGTTACTTTTGGTCCGAAAATTTCACGGAATGCTTTTCGCGCACAAAACTCCCATTACGACCTATAAACCAAATAAACAGGTTTGGGACACATTTGAGCGAAAACAACACAGATTTTGCGGATAAATAAAGGTGGCGCCTATATGGTCAATTTTGTTCCGAAAATTTCACGGAAACCTTTTCGCGCACAAAGCTCACATTATGATCTATACACCTTATAAATATGTTTGGGACACATTTGAGCGAAAACAACAGTGTTTTTGAGGATAAAGAAAGGTGACGCCGATATGGTCACTTTTGGTCCGAAAATTTCACGGAAAGCTTTTCGCGCACAAAGCTCCCATTATAACCTAAAAACAATATAAACATGTTTGGGACACATTTGAGCGAAAACAACAAAATTTTTGTGGATAAAGAAAGGTGACGCCGATATGGTCACTTTTGGTCCAAAAATTTCACAGAAAGCTTTTCGCGCACAAAGCTCACATTATGACCTATAACCATATATATATGTTTGGGACGCATTTGACCGAAAACAATAGTGTTTTTGTGGATAAAAGAAAGGTGACGCCGATATGGTCACTTTTGGTCCGAAAATTACACGGAAAGCTTTTTGTCCGAAAATATCACGGAAAGCTTTTCGCGCACAAAGCTCCCATTATAACCTATAAACCATATAAACATGTTTGAGACACATTTGAGCGAAAACCACACAATTTTTATGGATAAAGAAAGGTGACGCCGATATGGTCACTTTTGGTCCGAAAATTTCACGGAAAGCTTTTCGCGCACAAAGCTCCCATTATGACCTATAAACCATATAAACAGGTTTGGGACGCATTTGAGCGAAAACAACACAGTTTTGGTGGATAAAGAAAGGTGACGCCCATATGGTCACTTTTTGTCCGAAATTTTCACGGAAAGCTTTTCGCGCACAAAGCTCCCATTATGACCTATAAACCATATAAACATGTTTGGGACACATTTGAGCTAAAACAACACAGTTTTTGTGGATAAAGAAAGGTGACGCCGATATGGTCAGTTTTGGTCCGAAAATTTCACGGAAAGCTTTTCGCGCACAAAGCTCCCATTATAACCTAAAAACAATATAAACATGTTTGGGACACATTTGAGCGAAAACAACAAAATTTTTGTGGATAAAGAAAGGTGACGCCAATATTGTCACTTTTGGTCCGAAAATTTCACAGAAAGCTTTTCGCGCACAAAGCTCACATTATGACCTATAAACCATATATATATGTTTGGGACGCATTTGAGCGAAAACAACACAGTTTTTGTGGATAAAGAAAGGTGACGCCAATATGGTCACTTTTGTTCCGAAAATTTCACGAAAAGCTTTTTGCGCACAAAGCTCACATTATGATCTATACACCTTATAAACATGTTTGGGACACATTTGAGGGAAAACATTATTGTTTTTGTGGATAAAGAAAGGTGACGCCGATATGGTCACTTTTGGTCCGAAAATTTCACAGAAAGCTTTTCGCGCGCAAAACTCCCATTATGACCTATAAACCAAATAAACATGTTTGGGACACATTTGAGCGAAAACAACACAGTTTTTGTGGATAAAGAAAGGTGACGCCGATGTGGTCACTTTTGTTCCGAAAATTTCACAGAAAGCTTTTCGCGCACAAAGCTCCCATTATGACCTATAAACCATATAAACATGTTTGGGACACATTTGAGCGAAACCAACACAGTTTTTGTGGATAAAGAAAGGTGACATCGATACATGTTTGGGACGCATTTATCGTCACCTTTGGTCCGAAAATTTCACGGAAAGCTTTTCGCGCACAAAGCTCACATTATGACCTATAAACCATATAAACATGTTTGGGACACATTTGAGCGAAAACAACACAGTTTTTGTGGATAAAGAAAGGTGACGGCGATATGGTCACTTTTGGTCCGAAAATTTCACGGAAAGCTTATCACGCACAAAGCTCCTATTATGACCTATAAACCATATGAACATGTTTGGGACGCATTTGAGCGAAAACAACACAGTTTTTGTGGATAAAGAAAGGTGACGCCGATATGGTCACTTTTGGTCCGAAAATTTCACGGAAATCTTTTCGCGCACAAAGCTCCCATTATAACCTGTAAACCATATAAACATGTTTGGGACACATTTGAGTGAAAACAACACAATTTTTGTGGATAAAGAAAGGTGACGCCGATATGGTCATTTTTTGTCCGAAAATTTCACGGAAAGCTTTTCCCGCACAAAGCTCCCATTATGACCTATAAACCATATAACAGGTTTGGGACGCATTTGAGCGAAAACAACACAGTTTTTGTGGATAAAGAAAGGTGACGCCGATATGGTCACTTTTGGTCCGAAAATTTCACCGAAATCTTTTCGCGCACAAAGCTCCCATTATAACCTGTAAACCATATAAACATGTTTGGGACACATTTGAGTGAAAACAACGCAATTTTTGTGGATAAATAAAGGTGACGCCGATATGGTCATTTTTTGTCCGAAAATTTCACGAAAAGCTTTTCGCGCACAAAGCTCCCATTATGACCTATAAACCATATAACAGGTTTGGGACGCATTTGAGCGAAAACAACACAGTTTTTGTGGATAAAGAAAGGTGACGCCGATATGGTCACTTTTTGTCCGAAAATTTCACGGAAAGCTTTTCGCGCACAAAGCTCTCATTATAACCTATAAACCATATAAACATGTTTGGGACACATTTGAGTGAAAACAACACAAGTTTTGTAGATAAAGAAAGGTGACGCCGATATGGTCATTTTTTGTCCGAAAATTTCACGGCAAGCTTTTCGCGCACAAAGCTCCCATTATGACCTATAAACCATATAAAGGTTTGGGACGCATTTGAGCGAAAACAACACAGTTTTTGCGGATAAATAAAGGTGACGCCGATATGGTCAATTTTGTTCCGAAAATTTCACGGAAAGCTTTTCGCGCACAAAGCTCACATTATGATCTATACACCTTATAAATATGTTTGGGACACATTTGAGCGAAAACAACAGTGTTTTTGTGGATAAAGAAAGGTGACGCCGATATGGTCACTTTTGGTCCGAAAATTACACGGAAAGCTTTTTGTCCGAAAATATCACGGAAAGCTTTTCGCGCACAAAGCTCCCATTATAACCTATAAACCATATAAACATGTTTGGGACACATTTGAGCGAAAACAACACAATTTTTGTGGATAAAGAAAGGTGACGCCGATATGGTCACTTTTGATCCGAAAATTTCACGGAAAGCTTTTCGCGCACAAAGCTCCCATTATGACCTATAAACCATATAACAGGTTTGGGACGCATTTGAGCGAAAACAACACAGTTTTTGCGGATAAAAAAAGGTGACGCCTATATGGTCAATTTTGTTCCGAAAATTTCACGGAAAGCTTTTCGCACACAAAGCTCACATTATGATCTATACACCTTATAAACATGTTTGGGACACATTTGAGGGAAAACATTATTGTTTTTGTGGATAAAGAAAGGTGACGCCGATATGGTCACTTTTGGACCGAAAATTTCACGGAATGCTTTTCGCGCACAAAGCTCCCATTACGACCTATAAACCAAATAAACATGTTTGGGACACATTTGAGCGAAAACAACACAGTTTTTGCGGATAAATAAAGGGGACGCCGATATGGTCAATTTTGTTCCGAAAATTTCACGGAAAGCTTTTCACGCACAAAGCTCACATTATGATCTATACACCTTATAATTATGTTTGGGACACATTTGAGCGAAAACAACAGTGTTTTTGTGGATAAAGAAAGGTGACGCCGATATGGTCACTTTTGGTCCGAAAATTTCACACAAAGCTTTTCGCGCACAAAGCTCCCTATATGACCTATAAACAAAATAAACATGTTTGGGACACATTTGAGCGAAAACAACACAGTTTTGGTGGATAAAGAAAGGTGACGCCGATGTGGTCACTTTTTGTCCGAAAATATCACGGAAAGCTTATCGCGCACTAAGCTCCTATTATGACCTATAAACCATATGAACATGTTTGGGACGCATTTGAGCGAAAACAACACAGTTTTTGTGGATAAAGAAAGGTGACGCCGATATGGTCACTTTTGGTCCGAAAATTTCACGGAAAGCTTTTCGCGCACAATGCTCCCATTATGACCTATAAACCAAATAAATATTTTTGGGACACATTTGAGCGAAAACAACACAGTTTTGGAGGATAAAGAAAGGAGACGCCGATGTGGTCACTTTTTGTCCGAAAATATCACGGAAAGCTTATCGCGCACTAAGCTCCTATTATGACCTATAAACCATATGAACATGTTTGGGATGCATTTGAGCGAAAACAACACAGTTTTTGTGGATAAAGAAAGGTGACGCCGATATGGTAACTTTTGGTCCGAAAATTTCACGGAATGCTTTTCGCGCACAAAGCTCCCATTATAACCTATAAACCATATAAACATGTTTGGGACACATTTGAGTGAAAACAACACAATTTTTGTGGATAAAGAAAGGTGACACCGATATGGTCATTTTTTGTCCGAAAATTTCACGGAAAGCTTTTCGCGCACAGAGCTCCCATTATGACCTATAAACCATATAACAGGTTTGGGACACATTTGAGCGAAAACAACACAGTTTTTGTGGATAAAGAAAGGTGACGCTGATATGGTCACTTTTGTTCCGAAAATTTCACGGAAAGCTTTTCGCACACAAAGCTCACATTATGATCTATACACCTTATAAACATGTTTGGGACACATTTGAGGGAAAACATTATTGTTTTTGTGGATAAAGAAAGGTGACGCCGATATGATCACTTTTGGACCGAAAATTTCACGGAATGCTTTTCGCGCACAAAGCTCCCATTACGACCTATAAACCAAATAAACATGTTTGGGACACATTTGAGCGAAAACAACACAGTTTTTGCGGATAAATAAAGGTGACGCCGATATGGTCAATTTTGTTCCGAAAATTTCACGGAAAGCTTTTCACGCACAAAGCTCACATTATGATCTATACACCTTATAAATATGTTTGGGACACATTTGAGCGAAAATAACAGTGTTTTTGTGGATAAAGAAAGGTGACGCCGATATGGTCACTTTTGGTCCGAAAATTTCACAGAAAGCTTTTCGCGCACAAAGCTCCCTATATGACCGATAAACCAAATAAACATGTTTGGGACACATTTGAGCGAAAACAACACAGTTTTGGTGGATAAAGAAAGGTGACGCCGATGTGGTCACTTTTTGTCCGAAAATATCACGGAAAGCTTATCGCGCACTAAGCTCCTATTATCACCTATAAACCATATGAACATGTTTGGGACGCATTTGAGCGAAAACAACACAGTTTTTGTGGATAAAGAAAGGTGACGCCGATATGGTCACTTTTGGTCCGAAAATTTCACGGAAAGCTTTTCGCGCACAAAGCTCCCATTATGACCTATAAACCAAATAAATATGTTTGGGACACATTTGAGCTAAAACAACACAGTTTTGGTGGATAAAGAAAGGTAACGCCGATGTGGTCACTTTTTGTCCGAAAATATCACGGAAAGCTTATCGCGCACTAAGCTCCTATTATGACCTATAAACAATATGAACATGTTTGGGATGCATTTGAGCGAAAACAACACAGTTTTTGTGGATAAAGAAAGGTGACGCCAATATGGTGACTTTTGGTCCGAAAATTTCACGGAAAGCTTTTCGCGCACAAAGCTCCCATTATAACCTATAAACCATATAAACATGTTTGGGACACATTTGAGTGAAAACAACACAATTTTTGTGGATAAAGAAAGGTGACACCGATATGGTCATTTTTTGTCCGAAAATTTCACGGAAAGCTTTTCGCGCACAGAGCTCCCATTATGACCTATAAACCATATAACAGGTTTGGGACGCATTTGAGCGAAAACAACACAGTTTTTGTGGATAAAGAAAGGTGACGCTGATATGGTCACTTTTGTTCCGAAAATTTCACGGAAAGCTTTTCGCACACAAAGCTCACATTATGATCTATGCACCTTATAAACATGTATGGGACACATTTGAGGGAAAACATTATTGTTTTTGTGGATAAAGAAAGGTGACGCCGATATGGTCACTTTTGGACCGAAAATTTCACGGAATGCTTTTCGCGCACAAAGCTCCCATTACGACCTATAAACCAAATAAACATGTTTGGGACACATTTGAGCGAAAACAACACAGTTTTTGCGGATAAATAAAGGTGACGCCGATATGGTCAATTTTGTTCCGAAAATTTCACGGAAAGCTTTTCACGCACAAAGCTCACATTATGATCTATACACCTTATAAATATGTTTGGGACACATTTGAGCGAAAACAACAGTGTTTTTGTGGATAAAGAAAGGTGACGCCGATATGGTCACTTTTGGTCCAAAAATTTCACAGAAAGCTTTTCGCGCACAAAGCTCCCATTATAACCTAAAAACAATATAAACATGTTTGGGACACATTTGAGCGAAAACAACAAAATTTTTGTGGATAAAGAAAGGTGACGCCGATATGGTCACTTTTGGTCCGAAAATTTCACAGAAAGCTTTTCGCGCACAAAGCTCCCTATATGACCGATAAACCAAATAAACATGTTTGGGACACATTTGAGCGAAAACAACACAGTTTTGGTGGATAAAGAAAGGTGACGCCGATATGGTCACTTTTGGTCCGAAAATTTCACCGAAATCTTTTCGCGCACAAAGCTCCAATTATAACCTGTAAACCATATAAACATGTTTGGGACACATTTGAGTGAAAACAACGCAATTTTTGTGGATAAAGAAAGGTGACGCCGATATGGTCATTTTTTGTCCGAAAATTTCACGGAAAGCTTTTCGCGCACAAAGCTCCCATTATGACCTATAAACCATATAACAGGTTTGGGACGCATTTGAGCGAAAACAACACAGTTTTTGTGGATAAAGAAAGGTGACGCCGATATGGTCACTTTTGGTCCGAAAATTTCACCGAAATCTTTTCGCGCACAAAGCTCCCATTATAACCTGTAAACCATATAAACATGTTTGGGACACATTTGAGTGAAAACAACGCAATTTTTGTGGATAAAGAAAGGTGACGCCGATATGGTCATTTTTTGTCCGAAAATTTCACGGAAAGCTTTTCGCGCACAAAGCTCCCATTATGACCTATAAACCATATAACAGGTTTGGGACGCATTTGAGCGAAAACAACACAGTTTTTGTGGATAAAGAAAGGTGACGCCGATATGGTCACTTTTTGTCCGAAAATTTCACGGAAAGCTTTTCGCGCACAAAGCTCTCATTATAACCTATAAACCATATAAACATGTTTGGGACACATTTGAGTGAAAACAACACAATTTTTGTAGATAAAGAAAGGTGACGCCGATATGGTCATTTTTTGTCCGAAAATTTCACGGCAAGCTTTTCGCGCACAAAGCTCCCATTATGACCTATAAACCATATAAAGGTTTGGGACGCATTTGAGCGAAAACAACACAGTTTTTGCGGATAAATAAAGGTGACGCCGATATGGTCAATTTTGTTCCGAAAATTTCACGGAAAGCTTTTCGCGCACAAAGCTCACATTATGATCTATACACCTTATAAATATGTTTGGGACACATTTGAGCGAAAACAACAGTGTTTTTGTGGATAAAGAAAGGTGACGCCGATATGGTCACTTTTGGTCCGAAAATTACACGGAAAGCTTTTTGTCCGAAAATATCACGGAAAGCTTTTCGCGCACAAAGCTCCCATTATAACCTATAAACCATATAAACATGTTTGGGACACATTTGAGCGAAAACAACACAATTTTTGTGGATAAAGAAAGGTGACGCCGATATGGTCACTTTTGGTCCGAAAATTTCACGGAAAGCTTTTCGCGCACAAAGCTCCCATTATGACCTATAAACCATATAACAGGTTTGGGACGCATTTGAGCGAAAACAACACAGTTTTTGCGGATAAAAAAAGGTGACGCCTATATGGTCAATTTTGTTCCGAAAATTTCACGGAAAGCTTTTCGCACACAAAGCTCACATTATGATCTATACACCTTATAAACATGTTTGGGACACATTTGAGGGAAAACATTATTGTTTTTGTGGATAAAGAAAGGTGACGCCGATATGGTCACTTTCGGACCGAAAATTTCACGGAATGCTTTTCGCGCACAAAGCTCCCATTACGACCTATAAACCAAATAAACATGTTTGGGACACATTTGAGCGAAAACAACACAGTTTTTGCGGATAAATAAAGGGGACGCCGATATGGTCAATTTTGTTCCGAAAATTTCACGGAAAGCTTTTCACGCACAAAGCTCACATTATGATCTATACACCTTATAAATATGTTTGGGACACATTTGAGCGAAAACAACAGTGTTTTTGTGGATAAAGAAAGGTGACGCCGATATGGTCACTTTTGGTCCGAAAATTTCACAGAAAGCTTTTCGCGCACAAAGCTCCCTATATGACCTATAAACCAAATAAACATGTTTGGGACACATTTGAGCGAAAACAACACAGTTTTGGTGGATAAAGAAAGGTGACGCCGATGTGGTCACTTTTTGTCCGAAAATATCACGGAAAGCTTATCGCGCACTAAGCTCCTATTATGACCTATAAACCATATGAACATGTTTGGGACGCATTTGAGCGAAAACAACACAGTTTTTGTGGATAAAGAAAGGTGACGCCGATATGGTCACTTTTGGTCCGAAAATTTCACGGAAAGCTTTTCGCGCACAATGCTCCCATTATGACCTATAAACCAAATAAATATTTTTGGGACACATTTGAGCGAAAACAACATAGTTTTGGAGGATAAAAAAGGAGACGCCGATGTGGTCACTTTTTGTCCGAAAATATCACGGAAAGCTTATCGCGCACTAAGATCCTATTATGACCTATAAACCATATGAACATGTTTGGGATGCATTTGAGCGAAAACAACACAGTTTTTGTGGATAAAGAAAGGTGACGCCGATATGGTAACTTTTGGTCCGAAAATTTCACGGAAAGCTTTTCGCGCACAAAGCTCCCATTATAACCTATAAACCATATAAACATGTTTGGGACACATTTGAGTGAAAACAACACAATTTTTGTGGATAAAGAAAGGTGACACCGATATGGTCATTTTTTGTCCGAAAATTTCACGGAAAGCTTTTCGCGCACAGAGCTCCCATTATGACCTATAAACCATATAACAGGTTTGGGACGCATTTGAGCGAAAACAACACAGTTTTTGTGGATAAAGAAAGGTGACGCTCATATGGTCACTTTTGTTCCGAAAATTTCACGGAAAGCTTTTCGCACACAAAGCTCACATTATGATCTATACACCTTATAAACATGTTTGGGACACATTTGAGGGAAAACATTATTGTTTTTGTGGATAAAGAAAGGTGACGCCGATATGATCACTTTTGGACCGAAAATTTCCCGGAATGCTTTTCGCGCACAAAGCTCCCATTACGACCTATAAACCAAATAAACATGTTTGGGACACATTTGAGCGAAAACAACACAGTTTTTGCGGATAAATAAAGGTGACGCCGATATGGTCAATTTTGTTCCGAAAATTTCACGGAAAGCTTTTCACGCACAAAGCTCACATTATGATCTATACACCTTATAAATATGTTTGGGACACATTTCAGCGAAAATAACAGTGTTTTTGTGGATAAAGAAAGGTGACGCCGATATGGTCACTTTTGGTCCGAAAATTTCACAGAAAGCTTTTCGCGCACAAAGCTCCCTATATGACCGATAAACCAAATAAACATGTTTGGGACACATTTGAGCGAAAAGAACACAGTTTTGGTGGATAAAGAAAGGTGACGCCGATGTGGTCACTTTTTGTCCGAAAATATCACGGAAAGCTTATCGCGCACTAAGCTCCTATTATGACCTATAAACCATATGAACATGTTTGGGACGCATTTGAGCGAAAATAACACAGTTTTTGTGGATAAAGAAAGGTGACGCCGATATGGTCACTTTTGGTCCGAAAATTTCACGGAAAGCTTTTCGCGCACAAAGCTCCCATTATGACCTATAAACCAAATAAATATGTTTGGGACACATTTGAGCTAAAACAACACAGTTTTGGTGGATAAAGAAAGGTGACGCCGATGTGGTCACTTTTTGTCCGAAAATATCACGGAAAGCTTATCGCGCACTAAGCTCCTATTATGACCTATAAACAATATGAACATGTTTGGGATGCATTTGAGCGAAAACAACACAGTTTTTGTGGATAAAGAAAGGTGACGCCAATATGGTAACTTTTGGTCCGAAAATTTCACGGAAAGCTTTTCGCGCACAAAGCTCCCATTATAACCTATAAACCATATAAACATGTTTGGGACACATTTGAGTGAAAACACCACAATTTTTGTGGATAAAGAAAGGTGACACCGATATGGTCATTTTTTGTCCGAAAATTTCACGGAAAGCTTTTCGCGCACAGAGCTCCCATTATGACCTATAAACCATATAACAGGTTTGGGACGCATTTGAGCGAAAACAACACAGTTTTTGTGGATAAAGAAAGGTGACGCTGATATGGTCACTTTTGTTCCGAAAATTTCACGGAAAGCTTTTCGCACACAAAGCTCACATTATGATCTATACACCTTATAAACATGTTTGGGACACATTTGAGGGAAAACATTATTGTTTTTGTAGATAAAGAAAGGTGACGCCGATATGGTCACTTTTGGACCGAAAATTTCACGGAATGCTTTTCGCGCACAAAGCTCCCATTACGACCTATAAACAAAATAAACATGTTTGGGACACATTTGAGCGAAAACAACACAGTTTTTGCGGATAAATAAAGGTGACGCCGATATGGTCAATTTTGTTCCGAAAATTTCACGGAAAGCTTTTCACGCACAAAGCTCACATTATGATCTATACACCTTATAAATATGTTTGGGACACATTTGAGCGAAAACAACAGTGTTTTTGTGGATAAAGAAAGGTGACGCCGATATGGTCACTTTTGGTCCAAAAATTTCACAGAAAGCTTTTCGCGCACAAAGCTCCCTATATGACCTATAAACCAAATAAACATGTTTGGGACACATTTGAGCGAAAACAACACAGTTTTGGTGGATAAAGAAAGGTGACGCCGATGTGGTCACTTTTTGTCCGAAAATATCACGGAAAGCTTATCGCGCACTAAGCTCCTATTATGACCTATAAACCATATGAACATGTTTGGGACGCATTTGAGCGAAAACAACACAGTTTTTGTGGATAAAGAAAGGTGACGCCGATATGGTCACTTTTCGTCCGAAAATTTCACGGAAAGCTTTTCGCGCACAAAGCTCCCATTATAACCTATAAACCATATAAACATGTTTGGGACACATTTGAGTGAAAACAACACAATTTTTGTGGATAAAGAAAGGTGACACCGATATGGTCATTTTTTGTCCGAAAATTTCACAGAAAGCTTTTCGCACACAAATCTCACATTATGATCTATACACCTTATAAACATGTTTGGGACACATTTGAGGGAAAACATTATTGTTTTTGTGGATAAAGAAAGGTGACGCCGATATGGTCACTTTTGGCCCGAAAATTTCACGGAATGCTTTTCGCGCACAAAGCTCCCATTACGACCTATAAACCAAATAAACATGTTTGGGACACATTTGAGTGAAAACAACACAGTTTTTGCGGATAAATAAAGGTGACGCCGATATGGTCAATTTTGTTCCGAAAATTTCACGGAAAGCTTTTCGCGCACAAAGCTCACATTATGATCTATACACCTTATAAATATGTTTGGGACACATTTGAACGAAAACAACAGTGTTTTTGTGGATAAAGAAAGGTGACGCCGATATGGTCACTTTTGGTCCGAAAATTTCACGGAAAGCTTTTCGCGCACAAAGCTCCCATTATAACCTAAAAACAATATAAACATGTTTGGGACACATTTGAGCGAAAACAACAAAATTTTTGTGGATAAAGAAAGGTGACGCCGATATGGTCACTTTTGGTCCGAAAATTTCACAGAAAGCTTTTCGCGCACAAAGCTCCCTATATGACCGATAAACCAAATAAACATGTTTGGGACACATTTGAGCGAAAACAACACAGTTTTGGTGGATAAAGAAAGGTGACGCCGATGTGGTCACTTTTTGTCCGAAAATATCACGGAAAGCTTATCGCGCACTAAGCTCCTATTATGACCTATAAACCATATGAACATGTTTGGGACGCATTTGAGCGAAAACAACACAGTTTTTGTGGATAAAGAAAGGTGACGCCGATATGGTCACTTTTCGTCCGAAAATTTTACGGAAAGCTTTTCGCGCACAAAGCTCCCATTATAACCTATAAACCATATAAACATGTTTGGGACACATTTGAGTGAAAACAACACAATTTTTGTGGATAAAGAAAGGTGACACCGATATGGTCATTTTTTGTCCGAAAATTTCACGGAAAGCTTTTCGCGCACAAAGCTCACATTATGATCTATACACCTTATAAACATGTTTGGGACACATTTGAGGGAAAACATTATTGTTTTTGTGGATAAAGAAAGGTGACGCCGATATGGTCACTTTTGGCCCGAAAATTTCACGGAATGCTTTTCGCGCACAAAGCTCCCATTACGACCTATAAACCAAATAAACATGTTTGGGACACATTTGAGTGAAAACAACACAGTTTTTGCGGATAAATAAAGGTGACGCCGATATGGTCAATTTTGTTCCGAAAATTTCACGGAAAGCTTTTCGCGCACAAAGCTCACATTATGATCTATACACCTTATAAATATGTTTGGGACACATTTGAACGAAAACAACAGTGTTTTTGTGGATAAAGAAAGGTGACGCCGATATGGTCACTTTTGGTCCGAAAATTTCACGGAAAGCTTTTCGCGCACAAAGCTCCCATTATAACCTAAAAACAATATAAACATGTTTGGGACACATTTGAGCGAAAACAACAAAATTTTTGTGGATAAAGAAAGGTGACGCCGATATGGTCACTTTTGGTCCGAAAATTTCACAGAAAGCTTTTCGCGCACAAAGCTCCCTATATGACAGATAAACCAAATAAACATGTTTGGGACACATTTGAGCGAAAACAACACAGTTTTGGTGGATAAAGAAAGGTGACGCCGATGTGGTCACTTTTTGTCCGAAAATATCACGGAAAGCTTATCGCGCACTAAGCTCCTATTATGACCTATAAACCATATGAACATGTTTGGGACGCATTTGAGCGAAAACAACACAGTTTTTGTGGATAAAGAAAGGTGACGCCGATATGGTCACTTTTCGTCCGAAAATTTCACGGAAAGCTTTTCGCGCACAAAGCTCCCATTATAACCTATAAACCATATAAACATGTTTGGGACACATTTGAGTGAAAACAACACAATTTTTGTGGATAAAGAAAGGTGACACCGATATGGTCATTTTTTGTCCGAAAATTTCACGGAAAGCTTTTCGCGCACAAAGCTCACATTATGATCTATACACCTTATAAACATGTTTGGGACACATTTGAGGGAAAACATTATTGTTTTTGTGGATAAAGAAAGGTGACGCCGATATGGTCACTTTTGGCCCGAAAATTTCACGGAATGCTTTTCGCGCACAAAGCTCCCATTACGACCTATAAACCAAATAAACATGTTTGGGACACATTTGAGTGAAAACAACACAGTTTTTGCGGATAAATAAAGGTGACGCCGATATGGTCAATTTTGTTCCGAAAATTTCACGGAAAGCTTTTCGCGCACAAAGCTCACATTATGATCTATACACCTTATAAATATGTTTGGGACACATTTGAACGAAAACAACAGTGTTTTTGTGGATAAAGAAAGGTGACGCCGATATGGTCACTTTTGGTCCGAAAATTTCACGGAAAGCTTTTCGCGCACAAAGCTCCCATTATAACCTAAAAACAATATAAACATGTTTGGGACACATTTGAGCGAAAACAACAAAATTTTTGTGGATAAAGAAAGGTGACGCCGATATGGTCACTTTTGGTCCGAAAATTTCACAGAAAGCTTTTCGCGCACAAAGCTCCCTATATGACCGATAAACCAAATAAACATGTTTGGGACACATTTGAGCGAAAACAACACAGTTTTGGTGGATAAAGAAAGGTGACGCCGATGTGGTCACTTTTTGTCCGAAAATATCACGGAAAGCTTATCGCGCACTAAGCTCCTATTATGACCTATAAACCATATGAACATGTTTGGGACGCATTTGAGCGAAAACAACACAGTTTTTGTGGATAAAGAAAGGTGACGCCGATATGGTCACTTTTGGTCCGAAAATTTCACGGAAAGCTTTTCGCGCACAAAGCTCCCATTATGACCTATAAACCAAATAAATATGTTTGGGACACATTTGAGCGAAAACAACACAGTTTTGGTGGATAAAGAAAGGTGACGCCGATGTGGTCACTTTTTGTCCGAAAATATCACGGAAAGCTTATCGCGCACTAAGCTCCTATTATGACCTATAAACCATATGAACATGTTTGGGATGCATTTGAGCGAAAACAACACAGTTTTTGTGGATAAAGAAAGGTGACGCCGATATGGTAACTTTTGGTCCGAAAATTTCACGGAAAGCTTTTCGCGCACAAAGCTCCCATTATAACCTATAAACCATATAAACATGTTTGGGACACATTTGAGTGAAAACAACACAATTTTTGTGGATAAAGAAAGGTGACACCGATATGGTCATTTTTTGTCCGAAAATTTAACGGAAAGCTTTTCGCGCACAGAGCTCCCATTATGACCTATAAACCATATAACAGGTTTGGGACGCATTTGAGCGAAAACAACACAGTTTTTGTGGATAAAGAAAGGTGACGCTGATATGGTCACTTTTGTTCCGAAAATTTCACGGAAAGCTTTTCGCACACAAAGCTCACATTATGATCTATACACCTTATAAACATGTATGGGACACATTTGAGGGAAAACATTATTGTTTTTGTGGATAAAGAAAGGTGACGCCGATATGGTCACTTTTGGTCCGAAAATTTCACGGAAAGCTTTTCGCGCACAAAGCTCCCATTATAACCTAAAAACAATATAAACATGTTTGGGACACATTTGAGCGAAAACAACAAAATTTTTGTGGATAAAGAAAGGTGACGCCGATATGGTCACTTTTGGTCCGAAAATTTCACAGAAAGCTTTTCGCGCACAAAGCTCCCTATATGACCGATAAACCAAATAAACATGTTTGGGACACATTTGAGCGAAAAGAACACAGTTTTGGTGGATAAAGAAAGGTGACGCCGATGTGGTCACTTTTTGTCCGAAAATATCACGGAAAGCTTATCGCGCACTAAGCTCCTATTATGACCTATAAACCATATGAACATGTTTGGGACGCATTTGAGCGAAAACAACACAGTTTTTGTGGATAAAGAAAGGTGACGCCGATATGGTCACTTTTGGTCCGAAAATTTCACGGAAAGCTTTTCGCGCACAAAGCTCCCATTATGACCTATAAACCAAATAAATATGTTTGGGACACATTTGAGCGAAAACAACACAGTTTTGGTGGATAAAGAAAGGTGACGCCGATGTGGTCACTTTTTGTCCGAAAATATCACGGAAAGCTTATCGCGCACTAAGCTCCTATTATGACCTATAAACCATATGAACATGTTTGGGATGCATTTGAGCGAAAACAACACAGTTTTTGTGGATAAAGAAAGGTGACGCCGATATGGTAACTTTTGGTCCGAAAATTTCACGGAAAGCTTTTCGCGCACAAAGCTCCCATTATAACCTATAAACCATATAAACATGTTTGGGACACATTTGAGTGAAAACAACACAATTTTTGTGGATAAAGAAAGGTGACACCGATATGGTCATTTTTTGTCCGAAAATTTAACGGAAAGCTTTTCGCGCACAGAGCTCCCATTATGACCTATAAACCATATAACAGGTTTGGGACGCATTTGAGCGAAAACAACACAGTTTTTGTGGATAAAGAAAGGTTGACGCTGATATGGTCACTTTTGTTCCGAAAATTTCACGGAAAGCTTTTCGCACACAAAGCTCACATTATGATCTATACACCTTATAAACATGTATGGGACACATTTGAGGGAAAACATTATTGTTTTTGTGGATAAAGAAAGGTGACGCCGATATGGTCACTTTTGGTCCGAAAATTTCACGGAAAGCTTTTCGCGCACAAAGCTCCCATTATAACCTAAAAACAATATAAACATGTTTGGGACACATTTGAGCGAAAACAACAAAATTTTTGTGGATAAAGAAAGGTGACGCCGATATGGTCACTTTTGGTCCGAAAATTTCACAGAAAGCTTTTCGCGCACAAAGCTCCCTATATGACCGATAAACCAAATAAACATGTTTGGGACACATTTGAGCGAAAACAACACAGTTTTGGTGGATAAAGAAAGGTGACGCCGATGTTGTCACTTTTTGTCCGAAAATATCACGGAAAGCTTATCGCGCACTAAGCTCCTATTATGACCTATAAACCATATGAACATGTTTGGGACGCATTTGAGCGAAAACAACACAGTTTTTGTGGATAAAGAAAGGTGACGCCGATATGGTCACTTTTGGTCCGAAAATTTCACGGAAAGCTTTTCGCGCACAAAGCTCCCATTATGACCTATAAACCAAATAAATATGTTTGGGACACATTTGAGCGAAAACAACACAGTTTTGGTGGATAAAGAAAGGTGACGCCGATGTGGTCACTTTTTGTCCGAAAATATCACGGAAAGCTTATCGCGCACTAAGCTCCTATTATGACCTATAAACCATATGAACATGTTTGGGATGCATTTGAGCGAAAACAACACAGTTTTTGTGGATAAAGAAAGGTGACGCCGATATGGTAACTTTTGGTCCGAAAATTTCACGGAAAGCTTTTCGCGCACAAAGCTCCCATTATAACCTATAAACCATATAAACATGTTTGGGACACATTTGAGTGAAAACAACACAATTTTTGTGGATAAAGAAAGGTGACACCGATATGGTCATTTTTTGTCCGAAAATTTAACGGAAAGCTTTTCGCGCACAGAGCTCCCATTATGACCTATAAACCATATAACAGGTTTGGGACGCATTTGAGCGAAAACAACACAGTTTTTGTGGATAAAGAAAGGTGACGCTGATATGGTCACTTTTGTTCCGAAAATTTCACGGAAAGCTTTTCGCACACAAAGCTCACATTATGATCTATACACCTTATAAACATGTTTGGGACACATTTGAGGGAAAACATTATTGTTTTTGTGGATAAAGAAAGGTGACGCCGATATGGTCACTTTTGGACCGAAAATTTCACGGAATGCTTTTCGCGCACAAAGCTCCCATTACGACCTATAAACCAAATAAACATTTTTGGGACACATTTGAGCGAAAACAACACAGTTTTTGCGGATAAATAAAGGTGACGCCGATATGGTCAATTTTGTTCCGAAAATTTCACGGAAAGCTTTTCACGCACAAAGCTCACATTATGATCTATACACCTTATAAATATGTTTGGGACACATTTGAGCGAAAACAACAGTGTTTTTGTGGATAAAGAAAGGTGACGCCGATATGGTCACTTTTGGTCCAAAAATTTCACAGAAAGCTTTTCGCGCACAAAGCTCCCTATATGACCTATAAACCAAATAAACATGTTTGGGACACATTTGAGCGAAAACAACACAGTTTTGGTGGATAAAGAAAGGTGACGCCGATGTGGTCACTTTTTGTCCGAAAATATCACGGAAAGCTTATCGCGCACTAAGCTCCTATTATGACCTATAAACCATATGAACATGTTTGGGACGCATTTGAGCGAAAACAACACAGTTTTTGTGGATAAAGAAAGGTGACGCCGATATGGTCACTTTTCGTCCGAAAATTTCACGGAAAGCTTTTCGCGCACAAAGCTCCCATTATAACCTATAAACCATATAAACATGTTTGGGACACATTTGAGTGAAAACAACACAATTTTTGTGGATAAAGAAAGGTGACACCGATATGGTCATTTTTTGTCCGAAAATTTCACGGAAAGCTTTTCGCACACAAAGCTCACATTATGATCTATACACCTTATAAACATGTTTGGGACACATTTGAGGGAAAACATTATTGTTTTTGTGGATAAAGAAAGGTGACGCCGATATGGTCACTTTTGGCCCGAAAATTTCACGGAATGCTTTTCGCGCACAAAGCTCCCATTACGACCTATAAACCAAATAAACATGTTTGGGACACATTTGAGCGAAAACAACACAGTTTTTGCGGATAAATAAAGGTGACGCCGATATGGTCAATTTTGTTCCGAAAATTTCACGGAAAGCTTTTCGCGCACAAAGCTCACATTATGATCTATACACCTTATAAATATGTTTGGGACAAATTTGAGCGAAAACAACAGTGTTTTTGTGGATAAAGAAAGGTGACGCCGATATGGTCACTTTTGGTCCGAAAATTTCACGGAAAGCTTTTCGCGCACAAAGCTCCCATTATAACCTAAAAACAATATAAACATGTTTGGGACACATTTGAGCGAAAACAACAAAATTTTTGTGGATAAAGAAAGGTGACGCCAATATTGTCACTTTTGGTCCGAAAATTTCACAGAAAGCTTTTCGCGCACAAAGCTCACATTATGACCTATAAACCATATATATATGTTTGGGACGCATTTGAGCGAAAACAACACAGTTTTTGTGGATAAAGAAAGGTGACGCAAATATGGTCACTTTTGTTCCGAAAATTTAACAGAAAGCTTTTTGCGCACAAAGGTCACATTATGATCTATACACCTTATAAACATGTTTGGGACACATTTGAGGGAAAACATTATTGTTTTTGTGGATAAAGAAAGGTGACGCCGATATGGTTACTTTTGGTCCGAAAATTTAACGGAAAGCTTTTCGCGCGCAAAACTCACATTATGACCTATAAACCAAATAAACATGTTTGGGACACATTTGAGCGAAAACAACACAGTTTTTGTGGATAAAGAAAGGTGACGCCGATGTGGTCACTTTTGTTCCGAAAATTTCACGGAAAGCTTTTCGAGCACAAAGCTCCCATTATGACCTATAAACCATATAAACATGTTTGGGACACATTTGAGCGAAAACAACACAGTTTTTGTGGATAAAGAAAGGTGACATCTATACATGTTTGGGACGCATTTATCGTCACCTTTGGTCCGAAAATTTCACGGAAAGCTTTTCGCGCACAAAGCTCACATTATGACCTATGAACCATATAAACATGTTTGGGACACATTTGAGCGAAAACAACACAGTTTTTGTGGATAAAGAAAGGTGACGGCGATATGGTCACTTTTGGTCTGAAAATTTCATGGAAAGCTTATCGCGCACAAAGCTCCTATTATGACCTATAAACCATATGAACATGTTTGGGACGCATTTGAGCGAAAACAACACAGTTTTTGTGGATAAAGAAAGGTGACGCCGATATGGTCACTTTTGGTCTGAAAATTTCACGGAAAGCTTTTCGCGCACAAAGCTCCCATTATGACCTATAAACCAAATAAATATGTTTGGGACACATTTGAGCGAAAACAACACAGTTTTGGTGGATAAAGAAAGGTGACGCCGATGTGGTCACTTTTTGTCCGAAAATATCACGGAAAGCTTATCGCGCACTAAGCTCCTATTATGACCTATAAACCATATGAACATGTTTGGGACGCATTTGAGCGAAAACAACACAGTTTTTGTGGATAAAGAAAGGTGACGCCGATATGGTCACTTTTGGTCCGAAAATTTCACGGAAAGCTTTTCGCGCACAAAGCACCCATTATAACCTATAAACCATATAAACATGTTTGGGACACATTTGAGTGAAAACAACACAATTTTTGTGGATAAAGAAAGGTGACACCGATATGGTCATTTTTTGTCCGAAAATTTCACGGAAAGCTTTTCGCGCACAGAGCTCCCATTATGACCTATAAACCATATAACAGGTTTAGGACGCATTTGAGCGAAAACAACATAGTTTTTGTGGATAAAGAAAGGTGACGCTGATATGGTCACTTTTGTTCCGAAAATTTCACGGAAAGCTTTTCGCACACAAAGCTCACATTATGATCTATACACCATATAAACATGTTTGGGACACATTTGAGTGAAAACAACACAATTTTTGTGGATAAAGAAAGGTGACATCGATACATGTTTGGGACGCATTTATCGTCACCTTTGGTCCGAAAATTTCACGGAAAGCTTTTCGCGCGCAAAACTCACATTATGACCTATAAACCAAATAAACATGTTTGGGACACATTTGAGCGAAAACAACACAGTTTTTGTGGATAAAGAAAGGTGACGCCGATGTGGTCACTTTTGTTCCGAAAATTTCACGGAAAGCTTTTCGCGCACAAAGCTCCCATTATGACCTATAAACCATATAAACATGTTTGGGACACATTTGAGCGAAAACAACACAGTTTTTGTGGATAAAGAAAGGTGACATCGATACATGTTTGGGACGCATTTATCGTCACCTTTGGTCCGAAAATTTCACGGAAAGCTTTTCGCGCACAAAGCTCACATTATGACCTATAAACCATATAAACATGTTTGGGACACATTTGAGCGAAAACAACACAGTTTTTGTGGATAAAGAAAGGTGACGGCGATATGGTCACTTTTGGTCTGAAAATTTCATGGAAAGCTTATCGCGCACAAACCTCCTATTATGACCTATAAACCATATGAACATGTTTGGGACGCATTTGAGCGAAAACAACACAGTTTTTGTGGATAAAGAAAGGTGACGCCGATATGGTCACTTTTGGTCCGAAAATTTCACGGAAAGCTTTTCGCGCACAAAGCTCCCATTATGACCTATAAACCAAATAAATATGTTTGGGACACATTTGAGCGAAAACAACACAGTTTTGGTGGATAAAGAAAGGTGACGCCGATGTGGTCACTTTTTGTCCGAAAATATCACGGAAAGCTTATCGCGCACTAAGCTCCTATTATGACCTATAAACCATACGAACATGTTTGGGACGCATTTGCGCGAAAACAACACAGTTTTTGTGGATAAAGAAAGGTGACGCCGATATGGTCACTTTTGGTCCGAAAATTTCACGGAAAGCTTTTCGCGCACAAAGCTCCCATTATAACCTATAAACCATATAAACATGTTTGGGACACATTTGAGTGAAAACAACACAATTTTTGTGGATAAAGAAAGGTGACACCGATATGGTCATTTTTTGTCCGAAAATTTCACGGAAAGCTTTTCGCACACAAAGCTCACATTATGATCTATACACCTTATAAACATGTTTGGGACACATTTGAGGGAAAACATTATTGTTTTTGTGGATAAAGAAAGGTGACGCCGATATGGTCACTTTTGGCCCGAAAATTTCACGGAATGCTTTTCGCGCACAAAGCTCCCATTACGACCTATAAACCAAATAAACATGTTTGGGACATATTTGAGTGAAAACAACACAGTTTTTGCGGATAAATAAAGGTGACGCCGATATGGTCAATTTTGTTCCGAAAATTTCACGGAAAGCTTTTCGCGCACAAAGCTCACATTATGATCTATACACCTTATAAATATGTTTGGGACACATTTGAGCGAAAACAACAGTGTTTTTGTGGATAAAGAAAGGTGACGCCGATATGGACACTTTTGGTCCGAAAATTTCACGGAAAGCTTTTCGCGCACAAAGCTCCCATTATAACCTAAAAACAATATAAACATGTTTGGGACACATTTGAGCGAAAACAACAAAATTTTTGTGGATAAAGAAAGGTGACGCCAATATTGTCACTTTTGGTCCGAAAATTTCACAGAAAGCTTTTCGCGCACAAAGCTCACATTATGACCTATAAACCATATATATGTTTGGGACGCATTTGAGCGAAAACAACACAGTTTTTGTGGATAAAGAAAGGTGACGCCAATATGGTCACTTTTGTTCCGAAAATTTAACAGAATGCTTTTTGCGCACAAAGCTCACATTATGATCTATACACCTTATAAACATGTTTGGGACACATTTGAGGGAAAACATTATTGTTTTTGTGGATGAAGAAAGGTGACGCCGATATGGTCACTTTTGGTCCGAAAATTTCACGGAAAGCTTTTCGCGCGCAAAACTCACATTATGACCTATAAACCAAATAAACATGTTTGGGACACATTTGAGCGAAAACAACACAGTTTTTGTGGATAAAGAAAGGTGACGCCGATGTGGTCACTTTTGTTCCGAAAATTTCACGGAAAGCTTTTCGAGCACAAAGCTCCCATTATGACCTATAAACCATATAAACATGTTTGGGACACATTTGAGCGAAAACAACACAGTTTTTGTGGATAAAGAAAGGTGACATCGATACATGTTTGGGACGCATTTATCGTCACCTTTGGTCCGAAAATTTCACGGAAAGCTTTTCGCGCGCAAAACTCACATTATGACCTATAAACCAAATAAACATGTTTGGGACACATTTGAGCGAAAACAACACAGTTTTTGTGGATAAAGAAAGGTGACGCCAATATGGTCACTTTTGTTCCGAAAATTTAACAGAAAGCTTTTTGCGCACAAAGCTCACATTATGATCTATACACCTTATAAACATGTTTGGGACACATTTGAGGGAAAACATTATTGTTTTTGTGGATAAAGAAAGGTGACGCCGATATGGTCACTTTTGGCCCGAAAATTTCACGGAATGCTTTTCGCGCACAAAGCTCCCATTACGACCTATAAACCAAATAAACATGTTTGGGACACATTTGAGTGAAAACAACACAGTTTTTGCGGATAAATAAAGGTGACGCCGATATGGTCAATTTTGTTCCGAAAATTTCACGGAAAGCTTTTCGCGCACAAACCTCACATTATGATCTATACACCTTATAAATATGTTTGGGACACATTTGAACGAAAACAACAGTGTTTTTGTGGATAAAGAAAGGTGACGCCGATATGGTCACTTTTGGTCCGAAAATTTCACGGAAAGCTTTTCGCGCACAAAGCTCCCATTATAACCTAAAAACAATATAAACATGTTTGGGACACATTTGAGCGAAAACAACAAAATTTTTGTGGATAAAGAAAGGTGACGCCGATATGGTCACTTTTGGTCCGAAAATTTCACAGAAAGCTTTTCGCGCACAAAGCTCCCTATATGACCGATAAACCAAATAAACATGTTTGGGACACATTTGAGCGAAAACAACACAGTTTTGGTGGATAAAGAAAGGTGACGCCGATGTGGTCACTTTTTGTCCGAAAATATCACGGAAAGCTTATCGCGCACTAAGCTCCTATTATGACCTATAAACCATATGAACATGTTTGGGACGCATTTGAGCGAAAACAACACAGTTTTTGTGGATAAAGAAAGGTGACGCCGATATGGTCACTTTTGGTCCGAAAATTTCACGGAAAGCTTTTCGCGCACAAAGCTCCCATTATGACCTATAAACCAAATAAATATGTTTGGGACACATTTGAGCGAAAACAACACAGTTTTGGTGGATAAAGAAAGGTGACGCCGATGTGGTCACTTTTTGTCCGAAAATATCACGGAAAGCTTATCGCGCACTAAGCTCCTATTATGACCTATAAACCATATGAACATGTTTGGGATGCATTTGAGCGAAAACAACACAGTTTTTGTGGATAAAGAAAGGTGACGCCGATATGGTAACTTTTGGTCCGAAAATTTCACGAAAAGCTTTTCGCGCACAAAGCTCCCATTATAACCTATAAACCATATAAACATGTTTGGGACACATTTGAGTGAAAACAACACAATTTTTGTGGATAAAGAAAGGTGACACCGATATGGTCATTTTTTGTCCGAAAATTTAACGGAAAGCTTTTCGCGCACAGAGCTCCCATTATGACCTATAAACCATACAACAGGTTTGGGACGCATTTGAGCGAAAACAACACAGTTTTTGTGGATAAAGAAAGGTGACGCTGATATGGTCACTTTTGTTCCGAAAATTTCACGGAAAGCTTTTCGCACACAAAGCTCACATTATGATCTATACACCTTATAAACATGTTTGGGACACATTTGAGGGAAAACATTATTGTTTTTGTGGATAAAGAAAGGTGACGCCGATATGGTCACTTTTGGACCGAAAATTTCACGGAATGCTTTTCGCGCACAAAGCTCCCATTACGACCTATAAACCAAATAAACATTTTTGGGACACATTTGAGCGAAAACAACACAGTTTTTGCGGATAAATAAAGGTGACGCCGATATGGTCAATTTTGTTCCGAAAATTTCACGGAAAGCTTTTCACGCACAAAGCTCACATTATGATCTATACACCTTATAAATATGTTTGGGACACATTTGAGCGAAAACAACAGTGTTTTTGTGGATAAAGAAAGGTGACGCCGATATGGTCACTTTTGGTCCAAAAATTTCACAGAAAGCTTTTCGCGCACAAAGCTCCCTATATGACCTATAAACCAAATAAACATGTTTGGGACACATTTGAGCGAAAACAACACAGTTTTGGTGGATAAAGAAAGGTGACGCCGATGTGGTCACTTTTTGTCCGAAAATATCACGGAAAGCTTATCGCGCACTAAGCTCCTATTATGACCTATAAACCATATGAACATGTTTGGGACGCATTTGAGCGAAAACAACACAGTTTTTGTGGATAAAGAAAGGTGACGCCGATATGGTCACTTTTCGTCCGAAAATTTCACGGAAAGCTTTTCGCGCACAAAGCTCCCATTATAACCTATAAACCATATAAACATGTTTGGGACACATTTGAGTGAAAACAACACAATTTTTGTGGATAAAGAAAGGTGACACCGATATGGTAATTTTTTGTCCGAAAATTTCACGGAAAGCTTTTCGCACACAAAGCTCACATTATGATCTATACACCTTATAAACATGTTTGGGACACATTTGAGGGAAAACATTATTTTTTTTGTGGATAAAGAAAGGTGACGCCGATATGGTCACTTTTGGCCCGAAAATTTCACGGAATGCTTTTCGCGCACAAAGCTCCCATTACGACCTATAAACCAAATAAACATGTTTGGGACACATTTGAGCGAAAACAACACAGTTTTTGCGGATAAATAAAGGTGACGCCGATATGGTCAATTTTGTTCCGAAAATTTCACGGAAAGCTTTTCGCGCACAAAGCTCACATTATGATCTATACACCTTATAAATATGTTTGGGACAAATTTGAGCGAAAACAACAGTGTTTTTGTGGATAAAGAAAGGTGACGCCGATATGGTCACTTTTGGTCCGAAAATTTCACGGAAAGCTTTTCGCGCACAAAGCTCCCATTATAACCTAAAAACAATATAAACATGTTTGGGACACATTTGAGCGAAAACAACAAAATTTTTGTGGATAAAGAAAGGTGACGCCAATATTGTCACTTTTGGTCCGAAAATTTCACAGAAAGCTTTTCGCGCACAAAGCTCACATTATGACCTATAAACCATATATATATGTTTGGGACGCATTTGAGCGAAAACAACACAGTTTTTGTGGATAAATAAAGGTGACGCCAATATGGTCACTTTTGTTCCGAAAATTTAACAGAAAGCTTTTTGCGCACAAAGCTCACATTATGATCTATACACCTTATAAACATGTTTGGGACACATTTGAGGGAAAACATTATTGTTTTTGTGGATAAAGAAAGGTGACGCCGATATGGTTACTTTTGGTCCGAAAATTTAACGGAAAGCTTTTCGCGCGCAAAACTCACATTATGACCTATAAACCAAATAAACATGTTTGGGACACATTTGAGCGAAAACAACACAGTTTTTGTGGATAAAGAAAGGTGACGCCGATGTGGTCACTTTTGTTCCGAAAATTTCACGGAAAGCTTTTCGAGCACAAAGCTCCCATTATGACCTATAAACCATATAAACATGTTTGGGACACATTTGAGCGAAAACAACACAGTTTTTGTGGATAAAGAAAGGTGACATCGATACATGTTTGGGACGCATTTATCGTCACCTTTGGTCCGAAAATTTCACGGAAAGCTTTTCGCGCACAAAGCTCACATTATGACCTATAAACCATATAAACATGTTTGGGACACATTTGAGCGAAAACAACACAGTTTTTGTGGATAAAGAAAGGTGACGGCGATATGGTCACTTTTGGTCTGAAAATTTCATGGAAAGCTTATCGCGCACAAAGCTCCTATTATGACCTATAAACCATATGAACATGTTTGGGACGCATTTGAGCGAAAACAACACAGTTTTTGTGGATAAAGAAAGGTGACGCCGATATGGTCACTTTTGGTCTGAAAATTTTACGGAAAGCTTTTCGCGCACAAAGCTCCCATTATGACCTATAAACCAAATAAATATGTTTGGGACACATTTGAGCGAAAACAACACAGTTTTGGTGGATAAAGAAAGGTGACGCCGATGTGGTCACTTTTTGTCCGAAAATATCACGGAAAGCTTATCGCGCACTAAGCTCCTATTATGACCTATAAACCATATGAACATGTTTGGGACGCATTTGAGCGAAAACAACACAGTTTTTGTGGATAAAGAAAGGTGACGCCGATATGGTCACTTTTGGTCCGAAAATTTCACGGAAAGCTTTTCGCGCACAAAGCACCCATTATAACCTATAAACCATATAAACATGTTTGGGACACATTTGAGTGAAAACAACACAATTTTTGTGGATAAAGAAAGGTGACACCGATATGGTCATTTTTTGTCCGAAAATTTCACGGAAAGCTTTTCGCGCACAGAGCTCCCATTATGACCTATAAACCATATAACAGGTTTAGGACGCATTTGAGCGAAAACAACATAGTTTTTGTGGATAAAGAAAGGTGACGCTGATATGGTCACTTTTGTTCCGAAAATTTCACGGAAAGCTTTTCGCACACAAAGCTCACATTATGATCTATACACCATATAAACATGTTTGGGACACATTTGAGTGAAAACAACACAATTTTTGTGGATAAAGAAAGGTGACATCGATACATGTTTGGGACGCATTTATCGTCACCTTTGGTCCGAAAATTTCACGGAAAGCTTTTCGCGCGCAAAACTCACATTATGACCTATAAACCAAATAAACATGTTTGGGACACATTTGAGCGAAAACAACACAGTTTTTGTGGATAAAGAAAGGTGACGCCGATGTGGTCACTTTTGTTCCGAAAATTTCACGGAAAGCTTTTCGCGCACAAAGCTCCCATTATGACCTATAAACCATATAAACATGTTTGGGACACATTTGAGCGAAAACAACACAGTTTTTGTGGATAAAGAAAGGTGACATCGATACATGTTTGGGACGCATTTATCGTCACCTTTGGTCCGAAAATTTCACGGAAAGCTTTTCGCGCACAAAGCTCACATTATGACCTATAAACCATATAAACATGTTTGGGACACATTTGAGCGAAAACAACACAGTTTTTGTGGATAAAGAAAGGTGACGGCGATATGGTCACTTTTGGTCTGAAAATTTCATGGAAAGCTTATCGCGCACAAACCTCCTATTATGCCCTATAAACCATATGAACATGTTTGGGACGCATTTGAGCGAAAACAACACAGTTTTTGTGGATAAAGAAAGGTGACGCCGATATGGTCACTTTTGGTCCGAAAATTTCACGGAAAGCTTTTCGCGCACAAAGCTCCCATTATGACCTATAAACCAAATAAATATGTTTGGGACACATTTGAGCGAAAACAACACAGTTTTGGTGGATAAAGAAAGGTGACGCCGATGTGGTCACTTTTTGTCCGAAAATATCACGGAAAGCTTATCGCGCACTAAGCTCCTATTATGACCTATAAACCATACGAACATGTTTGGGACGCATTTGAGCGAAAACAACACAGTTTTTGTGGATAAAGAAAGGTGACGCCGATATGGTCACTTTTGGTCCGAAAATTTCACGGAAAGCTTTTCGCGCACAAAGCTCCCATTATAACCTATAAACCATATAAACATGTTTGGGACACATTTGAGTGAAAACAACACAATTTTTGTGGATAAAGAAAGGTGACACCGATATGGTCATTTTTTGTCCGAAAATTTCACGGAAAGCTTTTCGCACACAAAGCTCACATTATGATCTATACACCTTATAAACATGTTTGGGACACATTTGAGGGAAAACATTATTGTTTTTGTGGATAAAGAGAGGTGACGCCGATATGGTCACTTTTGGCCCGAAAATTTCACGGAATGCTTTTCGCGCACAAAGCTCCCATTACGACCTATAAACCAAATAAACATGTTTGGGACATATTTGAGTGAAAACAACACAGTTTTTGCGGATAAATAAAGGTGACGCCGATATGGTCAATTTTGTTCCGAAAATTTCACGGAAAGCTTTTCGCGCACAAAGCTCACATTATGATCTATACACCTTATAAATATGTTTGGGACACATTTGAGCGAAAACAACAGTGTTTTTGTGGATAAAGAAAGGTGACGCCGATATGGACACTTTTGGTCCGAAAATTTCACGGAAAGCTTTTCGCGCACAAAGCTCCCATTATAACCTAAAAACAATATAAACATGTTTGGGACACATTTGAGCGAAAACAACAAAATTTTTGTGGATAAAGAAAGGTGACGCCAATATTGTCACTTTTGGTCCGAAAATTTCACAGAAAGCTTTTCGCGCACAAAGCTCACATTATGACCTATAAACCATATATATATGTTTGGGACGCATTTGAGCGAAAACAACACAGTTTTTGTGGATAAAGAAAGGTGACGCCAATATGGTCACTTTTGTTCCGAAAATTTAACAGAAAGCTTTTTGCGCACAAAGCTCACATTATGATCTATACACCTTATAAACATGTTTGGGACACATTTGAGGGAAAACATTATTGTTTTTGTGGATGAAGAAAGGTGACGCCGATATGGTCACTTTTGGTCCGAAAATTTCACGGAAAGCTTTTCGCGCGCAAAACTCACATTATGACCTATAAACCAAATAAACATGTTTGGGACACATTTGAGCGAAAACAACACAGTTTTTGTGGATAAAGAAAGGTGACGCCGATGTGGTCACTTTTGTTCCGAAAATTTCACGGAAAGCTTTTCGAGCACAAAGCTCCCATTATGACCTATAAACCATATAAACATGTTTGGGACACATTTGAGCGAAAACAACACAGTTTTTGTGGATAAAGAAAGGTGACATCGATACATGTTTGGGACGCATTTATCGTCACCTTTGGTCCGAAAATTTCACGAAAAGCTTTTCGCGCACAAAGCTCACATTATGACCTATAAACCATATAAACATGTTTGGGACACATTTGAGCGAAAACAACACAGTTTTTGTGGATAAAGAAAGGTGACGGCGATATGGTCACTTTTGGTCTGAAAATTTCATGGAAAGCTTATCGCGCACAAAGCTCCTATTATGACCTATAAACCATATGAACATGTTTGGGACGCATTTGAGCGAAAACAACACAGTTTTTGTGGATAAAGAAAGGTGACGCCGATGTGGTCACTTTTGTTCCGAAAATTTCACGGAAAGCTTTTCGAGCACAAAGCTCCCATTATGACCTATAAACCATATAAACATGTTTGGGACACATTTGAGCGAAAACAACACAGTTTTTGTGGATAAAGAAAGGTGACATCGATACATGTTTGGGACGCATTTATCGTCACCTTTGGTCCGAAAATTTCACGGAAAGCTTTTCGCGCACAAAGCTCACATTATGACCTATAAACCATATAAACATGTTTGGGACACATTTGAGCGAAAACAACACAGTTTTTGTGGATAAAGAAAGGTGACGGCGATATGGTCACTTTTGGTCTGAAAATTTCATGGAAAGCTTATCGCGCACAAAGCTCCTATTATGAGCTATAAACCATATGAACATGTTTGGGACGCATTTGAGCGAAAACAACACAGTTTTTGTGGATAAAGAAAGGTGACGCCGATATGGTCACTTTTGGTCTGAAAATTTCACGGAAAGCTTTTCGCGCACAAAGCTCCCATTATGACCTATAAACCAAATAAATATGTTTGGGACACATTTGAGCGAAAACAACACAGTTTTGGTGGATAAAGAAAGGTGACGCCGATGTGGTCACTTTTTGTCCGAAAATATCACGGAAAGCTTATCGCGCACTAAGCTCCTATTATGACCTATAAACCATATGAACATGTTTGGGACGCATTTGAGCGAAAACAACACAGTTTTTGTGGATAAAGAAAGGTGACGCCGATATGGTCACTTTTGGTCCGAAAATTTCACGGAAAGCTTTTCGCGCACAAAGCACCCATTATAACCTATAAACCATATAAACATGTTTGGGACACATTTGAGTGAAAACAACACAATTTTTGTGGATAAAGAAAGGTGACACCGATATGGTCATTTTTTGTCCGAAAATTTCACGGAAAGCTTTTCGCGCACAGAGCTCCCATTATGACCTATAAACCATATAACAGGTTTAGGACGCATTTGAGCGAAAACAACATAGTTTTTGTGGATAAAGAAAGGTGACGCTGATATGGTCACTTTTGTTCCGAAAATTTCACGGAAAGCTTTTCGCACACAAAGCTCACATTATGATCTATACACCATATAAACATGTTTGGGACACATTTGAGTGAAAACAACACAATTTTTGTGGATAAAGAAAGGTGACATCGATACATGTTTGGGACGCATTTATCGTCACCTTTGGTCCGAAAATTTCACGGAAAGCTTTTCGCGCGCAAAACTCACATTATGACCTATAAACCAAATAAACATGTTTGGGACACATTTGAGCGAAAACAACACAGTTTTTGTGGATAAAGAAAGGTGACGCCGATGTGGTCACTTTTGTTCCGAAAATTTCACGGAAAGCTTTTCGCGCACAAAGCTCCCATTATGACCTATAAACCATATAAACATGTTTGGGACACATTTGAGCGAAAACAACACAGTTTTTGTGGATAAAGAAAGGTGACATCGATACATGTTTGGGACGCATTTATCGTCACCTTTGGTCCGAAAATTTCACGGAAAGCTTTTCGCGCACAAAGCTCACATTATGACCTATAAACCATATAAACATGTTTGGGACACATTTGAGCGAAAACAACACAGTTTTTGTGGATAAAGAAAGGTGACGGCGATATGGTCACTTTTGGTCTGAAAATTTCATGGAAAGCTTATCGCGCACAAACCTCCTATTATGACCTATAAACCATATGAACATGTTTGGGACGCATTTGAGCGAAAACAACACAGTTTTTGTGGATAAAGAAAGGTGACGCCGATATGGTCACTTTTGGTCCGAAAATTTCACGGAAAGCTTTTCGCGCACAAAGCTCCCATTATGACCTATAAACCAAATAAATATGTTTGGGACACATTTGAGCGAAAACAACACAGTTTTGGTGGATAAAGAAAGGTGACGCCGATGTGGTCACTTTTTGTCCGAAAATATCACGGAAAGCTTATCGCGCACTAAGCTCCTATTATGACCTATAAACCATACGAACATGTTTGGGACGCATTTGAGCGAAAACAACACAGTTTTTGTGGATAAAGAAAGGTGACGCCGATATGGTCACTTTTGGTCCGAAAATTTCACGGAAAGCTTTTCGCGCACAAAGCTCCCATTATAACCTATAAACCATATAAACATGTTTGGGACACATTTGAGTGAAAACAACACAATTTTTGTGGATAAAGAAAGGTGACACCGATATGGTCATTTTTTGTCCGAAAATTTCACGGAAAGCTTTTCGCACACAAAGCTCACATTATGATCTATACACCTTATAAACATGTTTGGGACACATTTGAGGGAAAACATTATTGTTTTTGTGGATAAAGAAAGGTGACGCCGATATGGTCACTTTTGGCCCGAAAATTTCACGGAATGCTTTTCGCGCACAAAGCTCCCATTACGACCTATAAACCAAATAAACATGTTTGGGACATATTTGAGTGAAAACAACACAGTTTTTGCGGATAAATAAAGGTGACGCCGATATGGTCAATTTTGTTCCGAAAATTTCACGGAAAACTTTTCGCGCACAAAGCTCACATTATGATCTATACACCTTATAAATATGTTTGGGACACATTTGAGCGAAAACAACAGTGTTTTTGTGGATAAAGAAAGGTGACGCCGATATGGACACTTTTGGTCCGAAAATTTTACGGAAAGCTTTTCGCGCACAAAGCTCCCATTATAACCTAAAAACAATATAAACATGTTTGGGACACATTTGAGCGAAAACAACAAAATTTTTGTGGATAAAGAAAGGTGACGCCAATATTGTCACTTTTGGTCCGAAAATTTCACAGAAAGCTTTTCGCGCACAAAGCTCACATTATGACCTATAAACCATATATATATGTTTGGGACGCATTTGAGCGAAAACAACACAGTTTTTGTGGATAAAGAAAGGTGACGCCAATATGGTCACTTTTGTTCCGAAAATTTAACAGAAAGCTTTTTGCGCACAAAGCTCACATTATGATCTATACACCTTATAAACATGTTTGGGACACATTTGAGGGAAAACATTATTGTTTTTGTGGATGAAGAAAGGTGACGCCGATATGGTCACTTTTGGTCCGAAAATTTCACGGAAAGCTTTTCGCGCGCAAAACTCACATTATGACCTATAAACCAAATAAACATGTTTGGGACACATTTGAGCGAAAACAACACAGTTTTTGTGGATAAAGAAAGGTGACGCCGATGTGGTCACTTTTGTTCCGAAAATTTCACGGAAAGCTTTTCGAGCACAAAGCTCCCATTATGACCTATAAACCATATAAACATGTTTGGGACACATTTGAGCGAAAACAACACAGTTTTTGTGGATAAAGAAAGGTGACATCGATACATGTTTGGGACGCATTTATCGTCACCTTTGGTCCGAAAATTTCACGAAAAGCTTTTCGCGCACAAAGCTCACATTATGACCTATAAACCATATAAACATGTTTGGGACACATTTGAGCGAAAACAACACAGTTTTTGTGGATAAAGAAAGGTGACGGCGATATGGTCACTTTTGGTCTGAAAATTTCATGGAAAGCTTATCGCGCACAAAGCTCCTATTATGACCTATAAACCATATGAACATGTTTGGGACGCATTTGAGCGAAAACAACACAGTTTTTGTGGATAAAGAAAGGTGACGCCGATATGGTCACTTTTGGTCCGAAAATTTCACGGAAAGCTTTTCGCGCACAAAGCTCCCATTATGACCTATAAACCAAATAAATATGTTTGGGACACATTTGAGCGAAAACAACACAGTTTTGGTGGATAAAGAAAGGTGACGCCGATGTGGTCACTTTTTGTCCGAAAATATCACGGAAAGCTTATCGCGCACTAAGCTCCTATTATGACCTATAAACCATATGAACATGTTTGGGACGCATTTGAGCGAAAACAACACAGTTTTTGTGGATAAAGAAAGGTGATGCCGATATGGTCACTTTTGGTCCGAAAATTTCACGGAAAGCTTTTCGCGCACAAAGCACCCATTATAACCTATAAACCATATGAACATGTTTGGGACGCATTTGAGCGAAAACAACACAGTTTTTGTGGATAAAGAAAGGTGACGCCGATATGGTCACTTTTGGTCCGAAAATTTCACGGAAAGCTTTTCGCGCACAAAGCTCCCATTATGACCTATAAACCAAATAAATATGTTTGGGACACATTTGAGCGAAAACAATACAGTTTTGGTGGATAAAGAAAGGTGACGCCGATGTGGTCACTTTTTGTCCGAAAATATCACGGAAAGCTTATCGCGCACTAAGCTCCTATTATGACCTATAAACCATATGAACATGTTTGGGACGCATTTGAGCGAAAACAACACAGTTTTTGTGGATAAAGAAAGGTGACGCCGATATGGTCACTTTTGGTCCGAAAATTTCACGGAAAGCTTTTCGCGCACAAAGCACCCATTATAACCTATAAACCATATAAACATGTTTGGGACACATTTGAGTGAAAACAACACAATTTTTGTGGATAAAGAAAGGTGACACCGATATGGTCATTTTTTGTCCGAAAATTTCACGGAAAGCTTTTCGCGCACAAAGCTCACATTATGACCTATAAACCATATATATATGTTTGGGACGCATTTGAGCGAAAACAACACAGTTTTTGTGGATAAAGAAAGGTGACGCCAATATGGTCACTTTTGTTCCGAAAATTTAACAGAAAGCTTTTTGCGCACAAAGCTCACATTATGATCTATACACCTTATAAACATGTTTGGGACACATTTGAGGGAAAACATTATTGTTTTTGTGGATAAAGAAAGGTGACGCCGATATGGTCACTTTTGGTCCGAAAATTTCACGGAAAGCTTTTCGCGCGCAAAACTCACATTATGACCTATAAACCAAATAAACATGTTTGGGACACATTTGAGCGAAAACAACACAGTTTTTGTGGATAAAGAAAGGTGACGCCGATGTGGTCACTTTTGTTCCGAAAATTTCACGGAAAGCTTTTCGCGCACAAAGCTCCCATTATGACCTATAAACCATATAAACATGTTTGGGACACATTTGAGCGAAAACAACACAGTTTTTGTGGATAAAGAAAGGTGACATCGATACATGTTTGGGACGCATTTATCGTCACCTTTGGTCCGAAAATTTCACGGAAAGCTTTTCGCGCACAAAGCTCACATTATGACCTATAAACCATATAAACATGTTTGGGACACATTTGAGCGAAAACAACACAGTTTTTGTGGATAAAGAAAGGTGACGGCGATATGGTCACTTTTGGTCTGAAAATTTCATGGAAAGCATATCGCGCACAAAGCTCCTATTATGACCTATAAACCATATGAAGATGTTTGGGACGCATTTGAGCGAAAACAACACAGTTTTTGTGGATAAAGAAAGGTGACGCCGATATGGTCACTTTTGGTCCGAAAATTTCACGGAAAGCTTTTCGCGCACAAAGCTCCCATTATGACCTATAAACCAAATAAATATGTTTGGGACACATTTGAGCGAAAACAACACAGTTTTGGTGGATAAAGAAAGGTGACGCCGATGTGGTCACTTTTTGTCCGAAAATATCACGGAAAGCTTATCGCGCACTAAGCTCCTATTATGACCTATAAACCATATGAACATGTTTGGGACGCATTTGAGCGAAAACAACACAGTTTTTGTGGATAAAGAAAGGTGATGCCGATATGGTCACTTTTGGTCCGAAAATTTCACGGAAAGCTTTTCGCGCACAAAGCACCCATTATAACCTATAAACCATATGAACATGTTTGGGACGCATTTGAGCGAAAACAACACAGTTTTTGTGGATAAAGAAAGGTGACGCCGATATGGTCACTTTTGGTCCGAAAATTTCACGGAAAGCTTTTCGCGCACAAAGCTCCCATTATGACCTATAAACCAAATAAATATGTTTGGGACACATTTGAGCGAAAACAATACAGTTTTGGTGGATAAAGAAAGGTGACGCCGATGTGGTCACTTTTTGTCCGAAAATATCACGGAAAGCTTATCGCGCACTAAGCTCCTATTATGACCTATAAACCATATGAACATGTTTGGGACGCATTTGAGCGAAAACAACACAGTTTTTGTGGATAAAGAAAGGTGACGCCGATATGGTCACTTTTGGTCCGAAAATTTCACGGAAAGCTTTTCGCGCACAAAGCACCCATTATAACCTATAAACCATATAAACATGTTTGGGACACATTTGAGTGAAAACAACACAATTTTTGTGGATAAAGAAAGGTGACACCGATATGGTCATTTTTTGTCCGAAAATTTCACGGAAAGCTTTTCGCGCACAAAGCTCACATTATGACCTATAAACCATATATATATGTTTGGGACGCATTTGAGCGAAAACAACACAGTTTTTGTGGATAAAGAAAGGTGACGCCAATATGGTCACTTTTGTTCCGAAAATTTAACAGAAAGCTTTTTGCGCACAAAGCTCACATTATGATCTATACACCTTATAAACATGTTTGGGACACATTTGAGGGAAAACATTATTGTTTTTGTGGATAAAGAAAGGTGACGCCGATATGGTCACTTTTGGTCCGAAAATTTCACGGAAAGCTTTTCGCGCGCAAAACTCACATTATGACCTATAAACCAAATAAACATGTTTGGGACACATTTGAGCGAAAACAACACAGTTTTTGTGGATAAAGAAAGGTGACGCCGATGTGGTCACTTTTGTTCCGAAAATTTCACGGAAAGCTTTTCGCGCACAAAGCTCCCATTATGACCTATAAACCATATAAACATGTTTGGGACACATTTGAGCGAAAACAACACAGTTTTTGTGGATAAAGAAAGGTGACATCGATACATGTTTGGGACGCATTTATCGTCACCTTTGGTCCGAAAATTTCACGGAAAGCTTTTCGCGCACAAAGCTCACATTATGACCTATAAACCATATAAACATGTTTGGGACACATTTGAGCGAAAACAACACAGTTTTTGTGGATAAAGAAAGGTGACGGCGATATGGTCACTTTTGGTCTGAAAATTTCATGGAAAGCATATCGCGCACAAAGCTCCTATTATGACCTATAAACCATATGAACATGTTTGGGACGCATTTGAGCGAAAACAACACAATTTTTGTGGATAAAAAAGGTGACGCCGATATGGTCACTTTTGGTCCGAAAATTTCACGGAAAGCTTTTCGCGCACAAAGCTCCCATTATGACCTATAAACCAAATAAATATGTTTGGGACACATTTGAGCGAAAACAACACAGTTTTGGTGGATAAAGAAAGGTGACGCCGATGTGGTCACTTTTTGTCCGAAAATATCCCGGAAAGCTTATCGCGCACTAAGCTCCTATTATGACCTATAAACCATATGAACATGTTTGGGACGCATTTGAGCGAAAACAACACAGTTTTTGTGGATAAAGAAAGGTGACGCCGATATGGTCACTTTTGGTCCGAAAATTTCACGGAAAGCTTTTCGCGCACAAAGCTCCCATTATAACCTATAAACCATATAAACATGTTTGGGACACATTTGAGTGAAAACAACACAATTTTTGTGGATAAAGAAAGGTGACACCGATATGGTCATTTTTTGTCCGAAAATTTCACAAAAAGCTTTTCGCACACAAAGCTCACATTATGATCTATACACCTTATAAACATGTTTGGGACACATTTGAGGGAAAACATTATTGTTTTTGTGGATAAAGAAAGGTGACGCCGATATGGTCACTTTTGGCCCGAAAATTTCACGGAATGCTTTTCGCGCACAAAGCTCCCATTACGACCTATAAACCAAATAAACATGTTTGGGACACATTTGAGTGAAAACAAAACAGTTTTTGCGGATAAATAAAGGTGACGCCGATATGGTCAATTTTGTTCCGAAAATTTCACGGAAAGCTTTTCGCGCACAAAGCTCACATTATGATCTATACACCTTATAAATATGTTTGGGACACATTTGAGCGAAAACAACAGTGTTTTGTGGATAAAGAAAGGTGACGCCGATATGGTCACTTTTGGTCCGAAAATTTCACGGAAAGCTTTTCGCGCACAAAGCTCCCATTATAACCTAAAAACAATATAAACATGTTTGGGACACATTTGAGCGAAAACAACAAAATTTTTGTGGATAAAGAAAGGTGACGCCAATATTGTCACTTTTGGTCCGAAAATTTCACAGAAAGCTTTTCGCGCACAAAGCTCACATTATGACCTATAAACCATATATATATGTTTGGGACGCATTTGAGCGAAAACAACACAGTTTTTGTGGATAAAGAAAGGTGACGCCAATATGGTCACTTTTGTTCCGAAAATTTAACAGAAAGCTTTTTGCGCACAAAGCTCACATTATGATCTATACACCTTATAAACATGTTTGGGACACATTTGAGGGAAAACATTATTGTTTTTGTGGATAAAGAAAGGTGACGCCGATATGGTCACTTTTGGTCCGAAAATTTCACGGAAAGCTTTTCGCGCGCAAAACTCACATTATGACCTATAAACCAAATAAACATGTTTGGGACACATTTGAGCGAAAACAACACAGTTTTTGTGGATAAAGAAAGGTGACGCCGATGTGGTCACTTTTGTTCCGAAAATTTCACGGAAAGCTTTTCGAGCATAAAGCTCCCATTATGACCTATAAACCATATAAACATGTTTGGGACACATTTGAGCGAAAACAACACAGTTTTTGTGGATAAAGAAAGGTGACATCGATACATGTTTGGGACGCATTTATCGTCACCTTTGGTCCGAAAATTTCACGGAAAGCTTTTCGCGCACAAAGCTCACATTATGACCTATAAACCATATAAACATGTTTGGGACACATTTGAGCGAAAACAACACAGTTTTTGTGGATAAAGAAAGGTGACGGCGATATGGTCACTTTTGGTCTGAAAATTTCATGGAAAGCTTATCGCGCACAAAGCTCCTATTATGACCTATAAACCATATGAACATGTTTGGGACGCATTTGAGCGAAAACAACACAGTTTTTGTGGATAAAGAAAGGTGACGCCGATATGGTCACTTTTGGTCCGAAAATTTCACGGAAAGCTTTTCGCGCACAAAGCTCCCATTATGACCTATAAACCAAATAAATATGTTTTGGACACATTTGAGCGAAAACAACACAGTTTTGGTGGATAAAGAAAGGTGACGCCGATGTGGTCACTTTTTGTCCGAAAATATCACGGAAAGCTTATCGCGCACTAAGCTCCTATTATGACCTATAAACCATATGAACATGTTTGGGACGCATTTGAGCGAAAACAACACAGTTTTTGTGGATAAAGAAAGGTGACGCCGATATGGTCACTTTTGGTCCGAAAATTTCACGGAAAGCTTTTCGCGCACAAAGCACCCATTATAACCTATAAACCATATAAACATGTTTGGGACACATTTGAGTGAAAACAACACAATTTTTGTGGATAAAGAAAGGTGACACCGATATGGTCATTTTTTGTCCGAAAATTTCACGGAAAGCTTTTCGCGCACAGAGCTCCCATTATGACCTATAAACCATATAACAGGTTTAGGACGCATTTGAGCGAAAACAACATAGTTTTTGTGGATAAAGAAAGGTGACGCTGATATGGTCACTTTTGTTCCGAAAATTTCACGGAAAGCTTTTCGCACACAAAGCTCACATTATGATCTATACACCTTATAAACATGTTTGGGACACATTTGAGGGAAAACATTATTGTTTTTGTGGATAAAGAAAGGTGACGCCGATATGGTCACTTTTGGTCCGAAAATTTCACGGAATGCTTTTCGCGCACAAAGCTCCCATTACGACCTATAAACCAAATAAACATGTTTGGGACACATTTGAGCGAATACAACACAGTTTTTGCGGATAAATAAAGGTGACGCCGATATGGTCAATTTTGTTCCGAAAATTTCACGGAAAGCTTTTCACGCACAAAGCTCACATTATGATCTATACACCTTATAAATATGTTTGGGACACATTTGAGCGAAAACAACAGTGTTTTTGTGGATAAAGAAAGGAGACGCCGATATGGTCACTTTTGGTCCGAAAATTTCACAGAAAGCTTTTCGCGCACAAAGCTCCCTATATGACCTATAAACCAAATAAACATGTTTGGGACACATTTGAGCGAAAACAACACAGTTTTGGTGGATAAAGAAAGGTGACGCCGATGTGGTCACTTTTTGTCCGAAAATATCACGGAAAGCTTATCACGCACTAAGCTCCTATTATGACCTATAAACCATATGAACATGTTTGGGACGCATTTGAGCGAAAACAACACAGTTTTTGTGGATAAAGAAAGGTGACGCCGATATGGTCACTTTTGTTCCGAAAATTTAACAGAAAGCTTTTTGCGCACAAAGCTCACATTATGATCTATACACCTTATAAACATGTTTGGGACACATTTGAGGGAAAACATTATTGTTTTTGTGGATAAAGAAAGGTGACGCCGATATGGTCACTTTTGGTCCGAAAATTTCACGGAAAGCTTTTCGCGCGCAAAACTCACATTATGACCTATAAACCAAATAAACATGTTTGGGACACATTTGAGCGAAAACAACACAGTTTTTGTGGATAAAGAAAGGTGACGCCGATGTGGTCACTTTTGTTCCGAAAATTTCACGGAAAGCTTTTCGAGCATAAAGCTCCCATTATGACCTATAAACCATATAAACATGTTTGGGACACATTTGAGCGAAAACAACACAGTTTTTGTGGATAAAGAAAGGTGACATCGATACATGTTTGGGACGCATTTATCGTCACCTTTGGTCCGAAAATTTCACGGAAAGCTTTTCGCGCACAAAGCTCACATTATGACCTATAAACCATATAAACATGTTTGGGACACATTTGAGCGAAAACAACACAGTTTTTGTGGATAAAGAAAGGTGACGGCGATATGGTCACTTTTGGTCTGAAAATTTCATGGAAAGCTTATCGCGCACAAAGCTCCTATTATGACCTATAAACCATATGAACATGTTTGGGACGCATTTGAGCGAAAACAACACAGTTTTTGTGGATAAAAAAGGTGACGCCGATATGGTCACTTTTGGTCCGAAAATTTCACGGAAAGCTTTTCGCGCACAAAGCTCCCATTATGACCTATAAACCAAATAAATATGTTTTGGACACATTTGAGCGAAAACAACACAGTTTTGGTGGATAAAGAAAGGTGACGCCGATGTGGTCACTTTTTGTCCGAAAATATCACGGAAAGCTTATCGCGCACTAAGCTCCTATTATGACCTATAAACCATATGAACATGTTTGGGACGCATTTGAGCGAAAACAACACAGTTTTTGTGGATAAAGAAAGGTGACGCCGATATGGTCACTTTTGGTCCGAAAATTTCACGGAAAGCTTTTCGCGCACAAAGCACCCATTATAACCTATAAACCATATAAACATGTTTGGGACACATTTGAGTGAAAACAACACAATTTTTGTGGATAAAGAAAGGTGACACCGATATGGTCATTTTTTGTCCGAAAATTTCACGGAAAGCTTTTCGCGCACAGAGCTCCCATTATGACCTATAAACCATATAACAGGTTTAGGACGCATTTGAGCGAAAACAACATAGTTTTTGTGGATAAAGAAAGGTGACGCTGATATGGTCACTTTTGTTCCGAAAATTTCACGGAAAGCTTTTCGCACACAAAGCTCACATTATGATCTATACACCTTATAAACATGTTTGGGACACATTTGAGGGAAAACATTATTGTTTTTGTGGATAAAGAAAGGTGACGCCGATATGGTCACTTTTGGTCCGAAAATTTCACGGAATGCTTTTCGCGCACAAAGCTCCCATTACGACCTAGAAACCAAATAAACATGTTTGGGACACATTTGAGCGAATACAACACAGTTTTTGCGGATAAATAAAGATGACGCCGATATGGTCAATTTTGTTCCGAAAATTTCACGGAAAGCTTTTCACGCACAAAGCTCACATTATGATCTATACACCTTATAAATATGTTTGGGACACATTTGAGCGAAAACAACAGTGTTTTTGTGGATAAAGAAAGGAGACGCCGATATGGTCACTTTTGGTCCGAAAATTTCACAGAAAGCTTTTCGCGCACAAAGCTCCCTATATGACCTATAAACCAAATAAACATGTTTGGGACACATTTGAGCGAAAACAACACAGTTTTGGTGGATAAAGAAAGGTGACGCCGATGTGGTCACTTTTTGTCCGAAAATATCACGGAAAGCTTATCACGCACTAAGCTCCTATTATGACCTATAAACCATATGAACATGTTTGGGACGCATTTGAGCGAAAACAACACAGTTTTTGTGGATAAAGAAAGGTGACGCCGATATGGTCACTTTTGGTCCGAAAATTTCACGGAAAGCTTTTCGCGCACAAAGCTCCCATTATAACCTATAAACCATATAAACATGTTTGTGACACATTTGAGCGAAAACAACACAGTTTTTGCGGATAAATAAAGGTGACGCCGATATGGTCAATTTTGTTCCGAAAATTTCACGGAAAGCTTTTCGCGCACAAAGCTCACATTATGATCTATACACCTTATAAATATGTTTGGGACACATTTGAGCGAAAACAACAGTGTTTTTGTGGATAAAGAAAGGTGACGCCGATATGGTCACTTTTGGTCCGAAAATTTCACGGAAAGCTTTTCGCGCACAAAGCTCCCATTATAACCTAAAAACAATATAAACATGTTTTGGACACATTTGAGCGAAAACAACAAAATTTTTGTGGATAAAGAAAGGTGACGCCAATATTGTCACTTTTGGTCCGAAAATTTCACAGAAAGCTTTTCGCGCACAAAGCTCACATTATGACCTATAAAACATATATATATGTTTGGGACGCATTTGAGCGAAAACAACACAGTTTTTGTGGATAAAGAAAGGTGACGCCAATATGGTCACTTTTGTTCCGAAAATTTCACGGAAAGCTTTTTGCGCACAAAGCTCACATTATGATCTATACACCTTATAAACATGTTTGTGACACATTTGAGGGAAAACATTATTGTTTTTGTGGATAAAGAAAGGTGACGCCGATATGGTCACTTTTGGTCCGAAAATTTCACGGAAAGCTTTTCGCGCGCAAAACTCCCATTATGACCTATAAACCAAATAAACATGTTTGGGAAACATTTGAGCGAAAACAACACAGTTTTTGTGGATAAAGAAAGGTGACATCGATACATGTTTGGGACGCATTTATCGTCACCTTTGGTCCGAAAATTTCACGGAAAGCTTTTCGCGCACAAAGCTCACATTATGACCTATAAACCATATAAACATGTTTGGGACACATTTGAGCGAAAACAACACAGTTTTTGTGGATAAAGAAAGGTCACGGCGATATGGTCACTTTTGGTCCAAAAATTTCACGGAAAGCTTATCGCGCACAAAGCTCCTATTATGACCTATAAACCATATGAACATGTTTGGGACGCATTTGAGCGAAAACAACACAGTTTTTGTGGATAAAGAAATGTGACGCCGATATGGTCACTTTTGGTCCGAAAATTTCACGGAAAGCTTTTCGCGCACAAAGCTCCCATTATGACCTATAAACCAAATAAATATGTTTGGGACACATTTGAGCGAAAACAACACAGTTTTGGTGGATAAAGAAAGGTGACGCCGATGTGGTCACTTTTTGTCCGAAAATATCACGGAAAGCTTATCGCGCACTAAGCTCCTATTATGACCTATAAACCATATGAACATGTTTGGGACGCATTTGAGCGAAAACAACACAGTTTTTTTGGATAAAGAAAGGTGACGCCGATATGGTCACTTTTGGTCCGAAAATTTCACGAAAAGCTTTTCGCGCACAAAGCTCCCATTATAACCTATAAACCATATAAACATTTTTGGGACACATTTGAGTGAAAACAACACAATTTTTGTGGATAAAGAAAGGTGACACCGATATGGTCATTTTTTGTCCGAAAATTTCACGGAAAGCTTTTCGCACAGAAAGCTCACATTATGATCTATACACCTTATAAACATGTTTGGGACACATTTGAGGGAAAACATTATTGTTTTTGTGGATAAAGAAAGGTGACGCCGATATGGTCAATTTTGGCCCGAAAATTTCACGGAATGCTTTTCGCGCACAAAGCTCCCATTACGACCTATAAACCAAATAAACATGTTTGGGACACATTTGAGCGAAAACAACACAGTTTTTGCGGATAAATAAAGGTGACGCCGATATGGTCAATTTTGTTCCGAAAATTTCACGGAAAGCTTTTCGCGCACAAAGCTCACATTATGATCTATACACCTTATAAACATGTTTGGGACACATTTGAGCGAAAACAACAGTGTTTTTGTGGATAAAGAAAGGTGACGCCAATATGGTCACTTTTGGTCCGAAAATTTCACGGAAAGCTTTTCGCGCACAAAGCTCCCATTATAACCTAAAAACAATATAAACATGTTTGGGACACATTTGAGCGAAAACAACAAAATTTTTGTGGATAAAGAAAGGTGACGCCAATATTGTCAGTTTTGGTCCGAAAATTTCACACAAAGCTTTTCGCGCACAAAGCTCACATTATGACCTATAAACCATATATATATGTTTGGGACGCATTTGAGCGAAAACAACACAGTTTTTGTGGATAAAGAAAGGTGACGCCAATATGGTCACTTTTGTTCCGAAAATTTAACAGAAAGCTTTTTGCGCACAAAGCTCACATTATGATCTATACACCTTATAAACATGTTTGGGACACATTTGAGGGAAAACATTATTGTTTTTGTGGATAAAGAAAGGTGACGCCGATATGGTCACTTTTGGTCCGAAAATTTCACGGAAAGCTTTTCGCGCGCAAAACTCCCATTATGACCTATAAACCAAATAACAGGTTTAGGACACATTTGAGCGAAAACAATACAGTTTTTGTGGATAAAGAAAGGTGACGCCGATGTGGTCACTTTTGTTCCGAAAATTTCACGGAAAGCTTTTCGCGCACAAAGCTTCCATTATGACCTATAAACCATATAAACATGTTTGGGACACATTTGAGCGAAAACAACACAGTTTTTGTGGATAAAGAAAGGTGACATCGATACATGTTTGGGACGCATTTATCGTCACCTTTGGTCCGAAAATTTCAAGGGAAAGCTTTTCGCGCACAAAGCTCACATTATGACCTATAAACCATATAAACATGTTTGGGACACATTTGAGCGAAAACAACACAGTTTTTGTGGATAAAGAAAGGTGACGGCGATATGGTCACTTTTGGTCCGAAAATTTCACGGAAAGCTTATCGCGCACAAAGCTCCTATTATGACCTATAAACCATATGAACATGTTTGGGACGCATTTGAGCGAAAACAACACAGTTTTTGTGGATAAAGAAACGTGACGCCGATATGGTCACTTTTGGTCCGAAAATTTCACGGAAAGCTTTTCGCGCACAAAGCTCCCATTATGACCTATAAACCAAATAAATATGTTTGGGACACATTTGAGCGAAAACAATAAAGTTTTGGTGGATAAAGAAAGGTGACGCCGATGTGGTCACTTTTTGTCCGAAAATATCACGGAAAGCTTATCGCGCACTAAGCTCCTATTATGACCTATAAACCATATGAACATGTTTGGGACGCATTTGAGCGAAAACAACACAGTTTTTGTGGATAAAGAAAGGTGACGCCGATATGGTCACTTTTGGTCCGAAAATTTCACGGAAAGCTTTTCGCGCACAAAGCTCCCATTATAACCTATAAACCATATAAACATGTTTGGGACACATTTGAGTGAAAACAACACAATTTTTGTGGATAAAGAAAGGTGACACCGATATGGTCATTTTTTGTCCGAAAATTTCACGGAAAGCTTTTCGCGCACAGAGCTCCCATTATGACCTATAAACCATATAACAGGTTTGGGATGCATTTGAGCGAAAACAACACAGTTTTTGTGGATAAAGAAAGGTGACGCCAATATGGTCACTTTTGTTCCGAAAATTTCACGGAAAGCTTTTTGCGCACAAAGCTCACATTATGATCTATACACCATATAAACATGTTTGGGACACATTTGAGGGAAAACATTATTGTTTTTGTGGATAAAGAAAGGTGACGCCGATATGGTTACTTTTGGTCCGAAAATTTCACGGAAAGCTTTTCGCGCGCAAAACTCCCATTATGACCTATAAACCAAATAAACATGTTTGGGACACATTTGAGCGAAAACAACACAGTTTTTGTGGATAAAGAAAGGTGACGCCGATGTGGTCACTTTTGTTCTGAAAATTTCACGGAAAGCTTTTCGCACACAAAGCTCCCATTATGACCTATAAACCATATAAACATGTTTGGGACACATTTGAGCGAAAACAACACAGTTTTTGTGGATAAAGAAAGGTGACATCGATACATGTTTGGGACGCATTTATCGTCACCTTTGGTCCGAAAATTTCACGGAAAGCTTTTCGCGCACAAAGCTCACATTATGACCTATAAACCATATAAACATGTTTGGGACACATTTGAGCGAAAACAACACAGTTTTTGTGGATAAAGAAAGGTCACGGCGATATGGTCACTTTTGGTCCGAAAATTTCACGGAAAGCTTATCGCGCACAAAGCTCCTATTATGACCTATAAACCATATGAACATGTTTGGGACGCATTTGAGCGAAAACAACACAGTTTTTGTGGATAAAGAAAGGTGACGCCGATATGGTCACTTTTGGTCCGAAAATTTCACGGAAAGCTTTTCGCGCACAAAGCTCCCATTATGACCTATAAACCAAATAAATATGTTTGGGACACATTTGAGCGAAAACAACACAGTTTTTGTGGATAAAGAAAGGTGACGCCGATGTGGTCACTTTTGTTCTGAAAATTTCACGGAAAGCTTTTCGCGCACAAAGCTCCCATTATGACCTATAAACCATATAAACATGTTTGGGACACATTTGAGCGAAAACAACACAGTTTTTGTGGATAAAGAAAGGTGACATCGATACATGTTTGGGACGCATTTATCGTCACCTTTGGTCCGAAAATTTCACGGAAAGCTTTTCGCGCACAAAGCTCACATTATGACCTATAAACCATATAAACATGTTTGGGACACATTTGAGCGGAAACAACACAGTTTTTGTGGATAAAGAAAGGTGACGCCGATATGGTCACTTTTGGTCCGAAAATTTCACGGAAAGCTTTTCGCGCACAAAGCTCCCATTATGACCTATAAACCAAATAAATATGTTTGGGACACATTTGAGCGAAAACAACACAGTTTTGGTGGATAAAGAAAGGTGACGCCGATGTGGTCACTTTTTGTCCGAAAATATCACGGAAAGCTTATCGCGCACTAAGCTCCTATTATGACCTATAAACCATATGAACATGTTTGGGACGCATTTGAGCGAAAACAACACAGTTTTTTTGGATAAAGAAAGGTGACGCCGATATGGTCACTTTTGGTCCGAAAATTTCACGAAAAGCTTTTCGCGCACAAAGCTCCCATTATAACCTATAAACCATATAAACATTTTTGGGACACATTTGAGTGAAAACAACACAATTTTTGTGGATAAAGAAAGGTGACACCGATATGGTCATTTTTTGTCCGAAAATTTCACGGAAAGCTTTTCGCACAGAAAGCTCACATTATGATCTATACACCTTATAAACATGTTTGGGACACATTTGAGGGAAAACATTATTGTTTTTGTGGATAAAGAAAGGTGACGCCGATATGGTCAATTTTGGCCCGAAAATTTCACGGAATGCTTTTCGCGCACAAAGCTCCCATTACGACCTATAAACCAAATAAACATGTTTGGGACACATTTGAGCGAAAACAACACAGTTTTTGCGGATAAATAAAGGTGACGCCGATATGGTCAATTTTGTTCCGAAAATTTCACGGAAAGCTTTTCGCGCACAAAGCTCACATTATGATCTATACACCTTATAAATATGTTTGGGACACATTTGAGCGAAAACAACAGTGTTTTTGTGGATAAAGAAAGGTGACGCCAATATGGTCACTTTTGGTCCGAAAATTTCACGGAAAGCTTTTCGCGCACAAAGCTCCCATTATAACCTAAAAACAATATAAACATGTTTGGGACACATTTGAGCGAAAACAACAAAATTTTTGTGGATAAAGAAAGGTGACGCCAATATTGTCACTTTTGGTCCGAAAATTTCACACAAAGCTTTTCGCGCACAAAGCTCACATTATGACCTATAAACCATATATATATGCTTTCGGAGCAACTGTCTACTACATCTGGAAGGCTAGAAATGAGAAAATCTTTGAGAATACAACCAAGTCAGCTGAGGAAATCGTCCACCTTGTGAAGCTGCACGTCTACAAAATGCTTCGTCATGACTTCTCCCTTCTATTTACTACCTCTGCAGCACTACACCAACGCCAGCTACATGAGAACCATCAATGACAGTGTGGTGCCTCTTACTGCAGAAAGTTTGGGAGTTTTGTATCAATGGCTATACTGTCCTTTATAGTCATAGCTTATGTTAGTTTCTGTCCTCAGTCTCTTAGTCTAGTTTCATTTCTTCAGCTCATTCAGAAGTATCTCCCTAAGTGAGATTTTTGTATAAGGTCCTTTAGATAGAGTAGTAATGGGATCTTAGGTGTGCTAAGGTTGTGTTCCTTTAAATCTCTTGATGGCCGAGCCGAAGGGAGATTTAAATGGACACTACCTTAGGGTGTAGGTCCGACCTCTGATAGCCTTGGCTTGATGAAAATGGAGTTACACCGAGCCTCGTGCTCAACACACCTTCAAAGATTGGAACCACTCTATGTGGTTTCATGATTTTGGTTTATGCCTATAAAGCCTACGGGCACTAGGCCTATTGTACTAGCTCCATGTAATTATTCTTTTATGATCAATATATTAACCCTTAAAATCAAAAAAAAAAAAAAAAAAACCATATATATATGTTTGGGACGCATTTGAGCGAAAACAACACAGTTTTTGTGGATAAAGAAAGGTGACGCCAATATGGTCACTTTTGTTCCGAAAATTTAACAGAAAGCTTTTTGCGCACAAAGCTCACATTATGATCTATACACCTTATAAACATGTTTGGGACACATTTGAGGGAAAACATTATTGTTTTTGTGGATAAAGAAAGGTGACGCCGATATGGTCACTTTTGGTCCGAAAATTTCACGGAAAGCTTTTCGCGCGCAAAACTCGCATTATGACCTATAAACCAAATAACAGGTTTAGGACACATTTGAGCGAAAACAATACAGTTTTTGTGGATAAAGAAAGGTGACGCCGATGTGGTCACTTTTGTTCCGAAAATTTCACGGAAAGCTTTTCGCGCACAAAGCTTCCATTATGACCTATAAACCATATAAACATGTTTGGGACACATTTGAGCGAAAACAACACAGTTTTTGTGGATAAAGAAAGGTGACATCGATACATGTTTGGGACGCATTTATCGTCACCTTTGGTCCGAAAATTTCACGGAAAGCTTTTCGCGCACAAAGCTCACATTATGACCTATAAACCATATAAACATGTTTGGGACACATTTGAGCGAAAACAACACAGTTTTTGTGGATAAAGAAAGGTGACGGCGATATGGTCACTTTTGGTCCGAAAATTTCACGGAAAGCTTATCGCGCACAAAGCTCCTATTATGACCTATAAACCATATGAACATGTTTGGGACGCATTTGAGCGAAAACAACACAGTTTTTGTGGATAAAGAAACGTGACGCCGATATGGTCACTTTTGGTCCGAAAATTTCACGGAAAGCTTTTCGCGCACAAAGCTCCCATTATGACCTATAAACCAAATAAATATGTTTGGGACACATTTGAGCGAAAACAATAAAGTTTTGGTGGATAAAGAAAGGTGACGCCGATGTGGTCACTTTTTGTCCGAAAATATCACGGAAAGCTTATCGCGCACTAAGCTCCTATTATGACCTATAAACCATATGAACATGTTTGGGACGCATTTGAGCGAAAACAACACAGTTTTTGTGGATAAAGAAAGGTGACGCCGATATGGTCACTTTTGGTCCGAAAATTTCACGGAAAGCTTTTCGCGCACAAAGCTCCCATTATAACCTATAAACCATATAAACATGTTTGGGACACATTTGAGTGAAAACAACACAATTTTTGTGGATAAAGAAAGGTGACACCGATATGGTCATTTTTTGTCCGAAAATTTCACGGAAAGCTTTTCGCGCACAGAGCTCCCATTATGACCTATAAACCATATAACAGGTTTGGGATGCATTTGAGCGAAAACAACACAGTTTTTGTGGATAAAGAAAGGTGACGCCAATATGGTCACTTTTGTTCCGAAAATTTCACGGAAAGCTTTTTGCGCACAAAGCTCACATTATGATCTATACACCTTATAAACATGTTTGGGACACATTTGAGGGAAAACATTATTGTTTTTGTGGATAAAGAAAGGTGACGCCGATATGGTCACTTTTGGTCCGAAAATTTCACGGAAAGCTTTTCGCGCGCAAAACTCCCATTATGACCTATAAACCAAATAACAGGTTTAGGACACATTTGAGCGAAAACAATACAGTTTTTGTGGATAAAGAAAGGTGACGCCGATGTGGTCACTTTTGTTCCGAAAATTTCACGGAAAGCTTTTCGCGCACAAAGCTTCCATTATGACCTATAAACCATATAAACATGTTTGGGACACATTTGAGCGAAAACAACACAGTTTTTGTGGATAAAGAAAGGTGACATCGATACATGTTTGGGACGCATTTATCGTCACCTTTGGTCCGAAAATTTCACGGAAAGCTTTTCGCGCACAAAGCTCACATTATGACCTATAAACCATATAAACATGTTTGGGACACATTTGAGCGAAAACAACACAGTTTTTGTGGATAAAGAAAGGTGACGGCGATATGGTCACTTTTGGTCCGAAAATTTCACGGAAAGCTTATCGCGCACAAAGCTCCTATTATGACCTATAAACCATATGAACATGTTTGGGACGCATTTGAGCGAAAACAACACAGTTTTTGTGGATAAAGAAACGTGACGCCGATATGGTCACTTTTGGTCCGAAAATTTCACGGAAAGCTTTTCGCGCACAAAGCTCCCATTATGACCTATAAACCAAATAAATATGTTTGGGACACATTTGAGCGAAAACAACAAAGTTTTGGTGGATAAAGAAAGGTGACGCCGATGTGGTCACTTTTTGTCCGAAAATATCACGGAAAGCTTATCGCGCACTAAGCTCCTATTATGACCTATAAACCATATGAACATGTTTGGGACGCATTTGAGCGAAAACAACACAGTTTTTGTGGATAAAGAAAGGTGACGCCGATATGGTCACTTTTGGTCCGAAAATTTCACGGAAAGCTTTTCGCGCACAAAGCTCCCATTATAACCTATAAACCATATAAACATGTTTGGGACACATTTGAGTGAAAACAACACAATTTTTGTGGATAAAGAAAGGTGACACCGATATGGTCATTTTTTGTCCGAAAATTTCACGGAAAGCTTTTCGCGCACAGAGCTCCCATTATGACCTATAAACCATATAACAGGTTTGGGATGCATTTGAGCGAAAACAACACAGTTTTTGTGGATAAAGAAAGGTGACGCCAATATGGTCACTTTTGTTCCGAAAATTTCACGGAAAGCTTTTTGCGCACAAAGCTCACATTATGATCTATACACCTTATAACCATGCTTGGGACACATTTGAGGGAAAACATTATTGTTTTTGTGGATAAAGAAAGGTGACGCCGATATGGTTACTTTTGGTCCGAAAATTTCACGGAAAGCTTTTGGCGCGCAAAATACCCATTATGACCTATAAACCAAATAAACATGTTTGGGACACATTTGAGCGAAAACAACACAGTTTTTGTGGATAAAGAAAGGTGACGCCGATGTGGTCACTTTTGTTCTGAAAATTTCACGGAAAGCTTTTCGCGCACAAAGCTCCCATTATGACCTATAAACCATATAAACATGTTTGGGACACATTTGAGCGAAAACAACACAGTTTTTTGGATAAAGAAAGGTGACATCGATACATGTTTGGGACGCATTTATCGTCACCTTTGGTCCGAAAATTTCACGGAAAGCTTTTCGCGCACAAAGCTCACATTATGACCTATAAACCATATAAACATGTTTGGGACACATTTGAGCGAAAACAACACAGTTTTTGTGGATAAAGAAAGTTAACGGCGATATGGTCACTTTTGGTCCGAAAATTTCACGGAAAGCTTATCGCGCACAAAGCTCCTATTATGACCTATAAACCATATGAACATGTTTGGGACGCATTTGAGCGAAAACAACACCGTTTTTGTGGATAAAGAAAGGTGACGCCGATATGGTCACTTTTGGTGCGAAAATTTCACGGAAAGCTTTTCGCGCACAAAGCTCCCATTATGACCTATAAACCAAATTAATATGTTTGGGACACATTTGAGCGAAAACAACACAGTTTTGGTGGATAAAGAAAGGTGACGCCGATGTGGTCACTTTTTGTCCGAAAATATCACGGAAAGCTTATCGTGCACTAAGCTCCTATTATGACCTATAAACCATATGAACATGTTTGGGACGCATTTGAGCGAAAACAACACAGTTTTTGTGGATAAAGAAAGGTGACGCCGATATGGTCACTTTTGGTCCGAAAATTTCACGGAAATCTTTTCGCGCACAAAGCTCCCATTATAACCTGTAAACCATATAAACATGTTTGGGACACATTTGAGTGAAAACAACACAATTTTTGTGGATAAAGAAAGGTGACGCCGATATGGTCATTTTTTGTCCGAAAATTTCACGGAAAGCTTTTCGCGCACAAAGCTCCCATTATGACCTATAAACCATATAACAGGTTTGGGACGCATTTGAGCGAAAACAACACAGTTTTTGTGGATAAAGAAAGGTGACGCCGATATGGTCACTTTTTGTCCGAAAATTTCACGGAAAGCTTTTTGCGCACAAAGCTCCCATTATAACCTATAAACCATATAAACATGTTTGGGACACATTTGAGTGAAAACAACACAATTTTTGTGGATAAAGAAAGGTGATGCCGATATGGTCATTTTTTGTCCGAAAATTTCACGGCAAGCTTTTCGCGCACAAATCTCCCATTATGACCTATAAACCATATAACAGGTTTGGGACGCATTTGAGCGAAAACAACACAGTTTTGGTGGATAAAGAAAGGTGACGCCGATGTGGTCACTTTTTGTCCGAAAATATCACGGAAAGCTTATCGCGCACTAAGCTCCTATTATGACCTATAAACCATATGAACATGTTTGGGACGCATTTGAGCGAAAACAACACAGTTTTTGTGGATAAAGAAAGGTGACGCCGATATGGTCACTTTTGGTCCGAAAATTTCACGGAAAGCTTTTCGCGCACAAAGCTCCCATTATAACCTATAAACCATATAAACATGTTTGGGACACATTTGAGTGAAAACAACACAATTTTTGTGGATAAAGAAAGGTGACACCGATATGGTCATTTTTTGTCCGAAAATTTCACGGAAAGCTTTTCGCGCACAGAGCTCCCATTATGACCTATAAACCATATAACAGGTTTGGGACGCATTTGAGCGAAAACAACACAGTTTTTGTGGATAAAGAAAGGTGACGCCAATATGGTCACTTTTGTTCCGAAAATTTCACGGAAAGCTTTTTGCGCACAAAGCTCACATTATGATCTATACACCTTATAAACATGTTTGGGACACATTTGAGGGAAAACATTATTGTTTTTGTGGATAAAGAAAGGTGACGCCGATACGGTTACTTTTGGTCCGAAAATTTCACGGAAAGCTTTTCGCGCGCAAAACTCCCATTATGACCTATAAACCAAATAAACATGTTTGGGACACATTTGAGCGAAAACAACACAGTTTTTGTGGATAAAGAAAGGTGACGCCGATGTGGTCACTTTTGTTCCGAAAATTTCACGGAAAGCTTTTCGCGCACAAAGCTCCCATTATGACCTATAAACCATATAAACATGTTTGGGACACATTTGAGCGAAAACAACACAGTTTTTGTGGATAAAGAAAGGTGACATCGATACATGTTTGGGACGCATTTATCGTCACCTTTGGTCCGAAAATTTCACGGAAAGCTTTTCGCGCACAAAGCTCACATTATGACCTATAAACCATATAAACATGTTTGGGACACATTTGAGCGAAAACAACACAGTTTTTGTGGATAAAGAAAGTTAACGGCGATATGGTCACTTTTGGTCCGAAAATTTCACGGAAAGCTTATCGCGCACAAAGCTCCTATTATGACCTATAAACCATATGAACATGTTTGGGACGCATTTGAGCGAAAACAACACAGTTTTTGTGGATAAAGAAAGGTGACGCCGATATGGTCACTTTTGGTCCGAAAATTTCACGGAAATCTTTTCGCGCACAAAGCTCCCATTATAACCTGTAAACCATATAAACATGTTTGGGACACATTTGAGTGAAAACAACACAATTTTTGTGGATAAAGAAAGGTGACGCCGATATGGTCATTTTTTGTCCGAAAATTTCACGGAAAGCTTTTCGCGCACAAAGCTCCCATTATGACCTATAAACCATATAACAGGTTTGGGACGCATTTGAGCGAAAACAACACAGTTTTTGTGGATAAAGAAAGGTGACGCCGATATGGTCACTTTTTGTCCGAAAATTTCACGGAAAGCTTTTCGCGCACAAAGCTCCCATTATAACCTATAAACCATATAAACATGTTTGGGACACATTTGAGTGAAAACAACACAATTTTTGTGGATAAAGAAAGGTGATGCCGATATGGTCATTTTTTGTCCGAAAATTTCACGGCAAGCTTTTCGCGCACAAATCTCCCATTATGACCTATAAACCATATAACAGGTTTGGGACGCATTTGAGCGAAAACAACACAGTTTTGGTGGATAAAGAAAGGTGACGCCGATGTGGTCACTTTTTGTCCGAAAATATCACGGAAAGCTTATCGCGCACTAAGCTCCTATTATGACCTATAAACCATATGAACATGTTTGGGACGCATTTGAGCGAAAACAACACAGTTTTTGTGGATAAAGAAAGGTGACGCCGATATGGTCACTTTTGGTCCGAAAATTTCACGGAAAGCTTTTCGCGCACAAAGCTCCCATTATAACCTATAAACCATATAAACATGTTTGGGACACATTTGAGTGAAAACAACACAATTTTTGTGGATAAAGAAAGGTGACACCGATATGGTCATTTTTTGTCCGAAAATTTCACGGAAAGCTTTTCGCGCACAGAGCTCCCATTATGACCTATAAACCATATAACAGGTTTGGGACGCATTTGAGCGAAAACAACACAGTTTTTGTGGATAAAGAAAGGTGACGCCAATATGGTCACTTTTGTTCCGAAAATTTCACGGAAAGCTTTTTGCGCACAAAGCTCACATTATGATCTATACACCTTATAAACATGTTTGGGACACATTTGAGGGAAAACATTATTGTTTTTGTGGATAAAGAAAGGTGACGCCGATACGGTTACTTTTGGTCCGAAAATTTCACGGAAAGCTTTTCGCGCGCAAAACTCCCATTATGACCTATAAACCAAATAAACATGTTTGGGACACATTTGAGCGAAAACAACACAGTTTTTGTGGATAAAGAAAGGTGACGCCGATGTGGTCACTTTTGTTCCGAAAATTTCACGGAAAGCTTTTCGCGCACAAAGCTCCCATTATGACCTATAAACCATATAAACATGTTTGGGACACATTTGAGCGAAAACAACACAGTTTTTGTGGATAAAGAAAGGTGACATCGATACATGTTTGGGACGCATTTATCGTCACCTTTGGTCCGAAAATTTCACGGAAAGCTTTTCGCGCACAAAGCTCACATTATGACCTATAAACCATATAAACATGTTTGGGACACATTTGAGCGAAAACAACACAGTTTTTGTGGATAAAGAAAGTTAACGGCGATATGGTCACTTTTGGTCCGAAAATTTCACGGAAAGCTTATCGCGCACAAAGCTCCTATTATGACCTATAAACCATATGAACATGTTTGGGACGCATTTGAGCGAAAACAACACAGTTTTTGTGGATAAAGAAAGGTGACGCCGATATGGTCACTTTTGGTCCGAAAATTTCACGGAAATCTTTTCGCGCACAAAGCTCCCATTATAACCTGTAAACCATATAAACATGTTTGGGACACATTTGAGTGAAAACAACACAATTTTTGTGGATAAAGAAAGGTGACGCCGATATGGTCATTTTTTGTCCGAAAATTTCACGGAAAGCTTTTCGCGCACAAAGCTCCCATTATGACCTATAAACCATATAACAGGTTTGGGACGCATTTGAGCGAAAACAACACAGTTTTTGTGGATAAAGAAAGGTGACGCCGATATGGTCACTTTTTGTCCGAAAATTTCACGGAAAGCTTTTCGCGCACAAAGCTCCCATTATAACCTGTAAACCATATAAACATGTTTGGGACACATTTGAGTGAAAACAACACAATTTTTGTGGATAAAGAAAGGTGACGCCGATATGGTCATTTTTTGTCCGAAAATTTCACGGCAAGCTTTTCGCGCACAAAGCTCCCATTATGACCTATAAACCATATAACAGGTTTGGGACGCATTTGAGCGAAAACAACACAGTTTTGGTGGATAAAGAAAGGTGACGCCGATGTGGTCACTTTTTGTCCGAAAATATCACGGAAAGCTTATCGCGCACTAAGCTCCTATTATGACCTATAAACCATATGAACATGTTTGGGACGCATTTGAGCGAAAACAACACAGTTTTTGTGGATAAAGAAAGATGACGCCGATATGGTTACTTTTGGTCCGAAAATTTCACGGAAAGCTTTTCGCGCACAAAGCTCCCATTATGACCTATAAACCATATCACAGGTTTGGGACGCATTTGAGCGAAAACAACACAGTTTTTGTGGATAAAGAAAGGTGACGCAGATATGGTCACTTTTGTTCCGAAAATTTCACGGAAAGCTTTTCGCACACAAAGCTCACATTATGATCTATACACCTTATAAACATGTTTGGGACACATTTGAGGGAAAACATTATTGTTTTTGTGGATAAAGAAAGGTGACGCCGATATGGTCACTTTTGGTCCGAAAATTTCACGGAATGCTTTTCGCGCACAAAGCTCCCATTACGACCTATAAACCAAATAAAGATGTTTGGGAAAAATTTGAGCGAAAACAACACAGTTTTTGTGGATAAATAAAGGTGACGCCGATATGGTAAATTTTGTTCCGAAAATTTCACGGAAAGCTTTTCACGCACAAAGCTCACATTATGATCTATACACCTTATAAATATGTTTGGGACACATTTGAGCGAAAACAACAGTGTTTTTGTGGATAAAGAAAGGTGACGCCGATATGGTCACTTTTGGTCCGAAAATTTCACGGAAAGCTTTTCGCGCACAAAGCTCCCATTATAACCTAAAAACAATATAAACATGTTTGGGACACATTTGAGCGAAAACAACAAAATTTTTGTGGATAAAGAAAGGTGACGCAAATATTGTCACTTTTGGTCCGAAAATTTCACAAAAAGCTTTTCGCGCACAAAGCTCACATTATGACCTATAAACCATATATATATGTTTAGGACGCATTTGAGCGAAAACAACACAGTTTTTGTGGATAAAGAAAGGTGACGCCAATATGGTCACTTTTGTTCCGAAAATTTCACGGAAAGCTTTTTGCGCACAAAGCTCACATTATGATCTATACACCTTATAAACATGTTTGGGACACATTTGAGGGAAAACATTATTGTTTTTGTGGATAAAGAAAGGTGACGCCGATATGGTCACTTTTGGTCCGAAAATTTCACGGAAAGTTTTTCGCGCGCAAAACTCCCATTATGACCTATAAACCAAATAAACATGTTTGGGACACATTTGAGCGAAAACAACACAGTTTTTGTGGATAAAGAAAGGTGACGCCGATGTGGTCACTTTTGTTCCGAAAATATCACGGAAAGCTTTTCGCGCACAAAGCTCCCATTATGACCTATAAACCATATAAACATGTTTGGGACACATTTGAGCGAAAACAACACATTTTTTGTGGATAAAGAAAGGTGACGTCGATACATGTTTGGGACGCATTTATCGTCACCTTTGGTACGAAAATTTCACGGAAAGCTTTTCGCGCACAAAGCTCACATTATGACCTATAAACCATATAAACATGTTTGGGACACATTTGAGCGAAAACAACACAGTTTTTGTGGATAAAGAAAGGTGACGGCGATATGGTTACTTTTGGTCCGAAAATTTCACGGAAAGCTTATCGCGCACAAAGCTCCTATTATGACCTATAAACCATATGAACATGTTTGGGACGCATTTGAGCGAAAACAACACAGTTTTTGTGGATAAAGAAAGATGACGCCGATATGGTCACTTTTGGTCCGAAAATTTCACGGAAAGCTTTTCGCGCACAAAGCTCCCATTATGACCTATAAACCAAATAAACATGTTTGGGACACATTTGATCGAAAACAACACAGTTTTGGTGGATAAAGAAAGGTGACGCCGATGTGGTCAATTTTTGTCCGAAAATATCACGGAAAGCTTATCGCGCACTAAGCTCCTATTATGACCTATAAACCATATGAACATGTTTGGGACGCATTTGAGCGAAAACAACACAGTTTTTGTGGATAAAGAAAGGTGACGCCGATATGGTCACTTTTGGTCCGAAAATTTCACGGAAAGCTTTTCGCGCACAAAGCTCCCATTATAACCTATAAACCATATAAACATGTTTGGGACACATTTGAGTGAAAACAACACAATTTTTGTGGATAAAGAAAGGTGACACCGATATGGTCATTTTTTGTCCGAAAATTTCACGGAAAGCTTTTCGCGCACAGAGCTCCCATTATGACCTATAAACCATATAACAGGTTTGGGACGCATTTGAGCGAAAACAACACAGTTTTTGTGGATAAAGAAAGGTGACGCTGATATGGTCACTTTTGTTCCGAAAATTTCACGGAAAGCTTTTCGCACAAAAAGCTCACATTATGATCTATACACCTTATAAACATGTTTGGGACACATTTGAGGGAAAACATTATTGTTTTTGTGGATAAAGAAAGGTGACGCCGATATGGTCACTTTTGGTCCGAAAATTTCACGGAATGCTTTTCGCGCACAAAGCTCCCATTACGACCTATCAACCAAATAAACATGTTTGGGACACATTTGAGCGAAAACAACACAGTTTTTGCGGATAAATAAAGGTGATGCCGATATGGTCAATTTTGTTCCGAAAATTTCACGGAAAGCTTTTCGCGCACAAAGCTCACATTATGATCTATACACCTTATAAATATGTTTGGGACACATTTGAGCGAAAACAACAGTGTCTTTGTGGATAAAGAAAGGTGACGCCGATATGGTCACTTTTGGTCCGAAAATTTTACGGAAAGCTTTTCGCGCACAAAGCTCCCATTATGACCTATAAACCAATAAAACATGTTTGGGACACATTTGAGCGAAAACAACACAGTTTTTGCGAATAAATAAAGGTGACGCCGATATGGTCACTTTTGATCCGAAAATTTCACGGAAAGCTTTTCGCGCAGAAAGCTCCCATTATGACCTATAAACCATATAAACATGTTTGGGACACATTTGAGCGAAAACAACAAAGTTTTGGTGGATAAAGAAAGGTGACGCCGATATGGTCACTTTTTGTCCAAAAATATCACGGAAAGCTTTTCGCGCACAAAGCTCCCATTATAACCTATAAACCATATAAACATGTTTGGGACACATTTGAGCAAAAACAACACAATTTTTGTGGATAAAGAAAGGTGACGCCGATATGGTCACTTTTGGTCCGAAAATTTCACGGAAAGCTTTTCGCGCACAAAGCTCCCATTATGACCTATAAACCATATAACAGGTTTGGGACGCATTTGAGCGAAAACAACACAGTTTTTGTGGATAAAGAAAGGTGACGCCGATATGGTCACTTTTGTTCCGAAAATTTCACGGAAAGCTTTTCGCGCACAAAGCTCACATTATGATCTATACACCTTATAAACATTTTTGGGACACATTTGAGGGAAAACATTATTGTTTTTGTGGATAAAGAAAGGTGACGCCGATATGGTCACTTTTGGTCCGAAAATTTCACGGAAAGCTTTTCGCGCACAAAGCTCCCATTACGAGCTATTAGCCAAATAAACATGTTTGGGACACATTTGAGCGAAAACAACACAGTTTTTGCGGATAAACAAAGGTGACGCCGATATGATCACTTTTGTTCCGAAAATTTCACGGAAAGCTTTTCGCGCACAAAGCTCCCATCATGACCTATAAACCATATAAACATGTTTGGGACACATTTGAGCGAAAACAACACAGTTTTTGTGAATAAAGAAAGGTGACGCCGATATGGTCAATTTTAGTCCGAAAATTTCACGGAAAGCTTTTCGCGGACAATGCTCCCATTATGACTTTTAAAACATATGAACATGGTTGGGACGCATTTGAGCGAAACCAACACAATTTTTGTGGATAAAGAAAGGTGACGCCGATATGGTCACTTTTGGTCCGAAAATTTCACGGAAAGCTTTTCGCGCACAAAGCTCCCATTATGACCTATAAAACATATAAATAGGTTTGGGGAGCATTTGAGCGAAAACAACACAGTTTTGGTGGATAAAGAAAGGTGACGCCGATATGGTCACTTTTGGTCCGAAAATTTCACGGAAAGCTTTTCGTGCACAAAGCTCCCATTATGACTTATAAACCATATGAACATGTTTGGGACACATTTGAGCGAAACACAACAGTGTGTTTATGGATAAAGAAAGGTGACGCCGATATAGTCACTTTTGGTCCGAAAATTTCACAGAAAGCTTTTCGCGCACAAAGCTCCCCTTATGACCTATAAACCAAATAAACATATTTGGGACACATTTGAGCGAAAACAACATAGTTTTTGCGGATAAATAAAGGTGACGCCGATATGGTCACTTTTGGTCCGAAAATTTCACGAATGCTTTTCGCGCACAAAGCTCCCATTATGACCTATAAACCATATAACAGGTTTGGGACGCATTTGAGGGAAAACATTATTGTTTTTGTGGATAAAGAAAGGTGACGCCGATATGATCACTTTTGGTCCGAAAATTTCACGGAAAGCTTTTCGCGCACAAAGCTCCCATTACGACCTATAAGCCAAATAAACATGTTTGGGACACATTTGAGCGAAAACAACACAGTTTTTGCGGATAAACAAAGGTGACGCCGATATGATCACTTTTGTTCGGAAAATTTCACGGAAAGCTTTTCGCGCACAAAGCTCCCATCATGACCTATAAAGCATATAAACATGTTTGGGACACATTTGAGCGAAAACAACACAGTTTTTGTGGATAAAGAAAGGTGACGCCGATATGGTCACTTTTAGTCCGAAAATTTCACGGAAAGCTTTTCGCGGACAAAGCTCCCATTATGACCTATAAACGATATAACAGGTTTGGGACGCATTTGAGCGAAAACAACACAGTTTTTGTGGATAAAGAAAGGTGACGCCGATATGGTCACTTTTGTTCCGAAAATTTTACGGAAAGCTTTTCGTGCACAAAGCTCACATTATGACCTATAAACCATATAAATAGGTTTGGGACGCATTTGAGCGAAAACAACACAGTTGTGGTCGATAAAGAAAGGTGACGCCGATATGGTCACTTTTGTTCCGAAAATTCACGGAAAGCTTTTCGCGCACAAAGCTCACATTATGATCTATACACCTTATAAACATGTTTGGGACACATTTGAGGGAAAACATTATTGTTTTTGTGGATGAAGAAAGGTGACGCCGATATGGTCACTTTTGGTCCGAAAATTTTACTGAAAGCTTTTCGCGCACAAAGCTCCCATTACGACCTATAGGCCAAATAAACATGTTTGGGACACATTTGAGCGAAAACAACACAGTTTTTGCGGATAAACAAAGGTGACGCCGATATGATCACTTTTGTTCCGAAAATTTCACGGAAAGCTTTTCGCGCACAAAGCTCCCATCATGACCTATAAACCATATAAACATGTTTAGGACACATTTGAGCGAAAACAACACAGTTTTTGTGGATAAAGAAAGGTGACGCCGATATGGTCACTTTTAGTCCGAAAATTTCACGGAAAGCTTTTCGCGGACAAAGCTCCCATTATGACCTATAAACGATATAACAGGTTTGGGACGCATTTGAGCGAAAACAACACAGTTTTTGTGGATAAAGAAAGGTGACGCCGATATGGTCACTTTTGTTCCGAAAATTTCACGGAAAGCTTTTCGCGCACAAAGCTCACATTATGACCTATAAACCATATAAATAGGTTTGGGACGCATTTGAGCGAAAACAACACAGTTTTGGTGGATAAAGAAAGGTGACGCCGATATGGTCACTTTTAGTCCGAAAATTTCACGGAAAGCTTTTCGCGGACAAAGCTCCCATTATGACCTATAAACGATATAACAGGTTTGGGACGCATTTGAGCGAAAACAACACAGTTTTTGTGGATGACGCCGATATGGTCACTTTTGTTCCGAAAATTTTACGGAAAGCTTTTCGCGCACAAAGCTCATATTATGACCTATAAACCATATAAATAGGTTTGGGACGCATTTGAGCGAAAACAACACAGTTGTGGTCGATAAAGAAAGGTGACGCCGATATGGTCACTTTTGTTCCGAAAATTCACGGAAAGCTTTTCGCGCACAAAGCTCACATTATGATCTATACACCTTATAAACATGTTTGGGACACATTTGATGGAAAACATTATTGTTTTTGTGGATGAAGAAAGGTGACGCCGATATGGTCACTTTTGGTCCGAAAATTTCACTGAAAGCTTTTCGCGCACAAAGCACCCATTACGACCTATAAGCCAAATAAACATGTTTGGGACACATTTGAGCGAAAACAACACAGTTTTTGCGGATAAACAAAGGTGACGCCGATATGATCACTTTTGTTCCGAAAATTTCACGGAAAGCTTTTCGCGCACAAAGCTCCCATCATGACCTATAAACCATATAAACATGTTTAGGACACATTTGAGCGAAAACAACACAGTTTTTGTGGATAAAGAAAGGTGACGCCGATATGGTCACTTTTAGTCCGAAAATTTCACGGAAAGCTTTTCGCGCACAAAGCTCCCATTACGACCTATAAGCCAAATAAACATGTTTGGGACACATTTGAGCGAAAACAACACAGTTTTTGCGGATAAACAAAGGTGACGCCGATATGATCACTTTTGTTCCGAAAATTTCACGGAAAGCTTTTCGCGGACAAAGCTCCCATTATGACCTATAAACGATATAACGGATTTGGGACGCATTTGAGCGAAAACAACACAGTTTTTGTGGATGACGCCGATATGGTCACTTTTGTTCCGAAAATTTTACGGAAAGCTTTTCGCGCACAAAGCTCACATTATGACCTATAAACCATATAAATAGGTTTGGGACGCATTTGAGCGAAAACAACACAGTTTTTGTGGATAAAGAAAGGTGATGCCGATATGGTCACTTTTGGTCCGAAAATTTCACGGAATGCTTTTCGCGCACAAAGCTCCCATTATGTCCTATAAACCATATAAATATGTTTGGGACGCATTTGATCGAAAACAAAACCGTTTTGGTGGATGAAGAAAGGTGACGTCGATATGGTCACTTTTGGTCCGAAAATTTCACGGAAAGCTTTTCGCGGACAAAGCTCCCATTATGACCTATAAACCATATAAACATGTTTGGGACGCATTTGAGCGAAAATTACACAGTTTTCGTGGATAAAGAACGGTGACGTCGATATGGTCACTTTTGGTCCGAAAATTTCACGGAAAGCTTTTCGCGCACAAAGCTCCCATTATGACTTATAAACCATATGAACATGTTTGGGACACATTTGAGCGAAACACAACAGTGTGTTTGTTGATAAAGAATGGTGATGGCGATATAGTCACTTTTGGTCCGAAAATTTCACAGAAAGCTTTTCGCGCACAAAGCTCCCCTTATGACCTATAAACCAAATAACCATGTTTGGGACACATTTGAGCGAAAACAACACAGTTTTTGCGGATAAATAAAGGTGACGCCGATATGGTCACTTTTGGTCCGAAAATTTCACGGAAAGCTTTTCGCGCACAAAGCTCCCATTATGACCTATAAACCATATAACAGGTTTGGGACACATTTGAGCGAAAACAACACAGTTTTTGCGGATAAACAAAGGTGACGCCGATATGATCACTTTTGTTCCGAAAATTTCACTGAAAGCTTTTCGCGCTAAATGCTCCTATCATAACCTATAAACCATATAAACATGTTTGTGACACATTTGAGCGAAAACAACACAGTTTTTATGGATAAAGAAAGGTGACGCCGATATGGTCACTTTTAGTCCGAAAATTTCACGGAAAGCTTTTCGCGCACAAAGATCCCATTGTGACTTATAAACCATATGAATATGTTTGGGACGCATTTGAGCGAAAACAACACAGTTTTTGTGGATAAAGAAAGGTGACGCCGATATGGTCACTTTTGTTCCGAAAATTTCACGGAAAGCTTTTCGCGCACAAAGCTCACATTATGACCTATAAACCATATAAATAGGTTTGGGACGCATTTGAGCGAAAACAACACAGTTTTGGTGGATAAAGAAAGGTGACGCCGATATGGTCACTTTTGGTCCGAAAATTTCACGGAAAGCTTTTCGCGCACAAAGCTCCCATTATGACCTATAAACGATATAACAGGTTTGGGACGCATTTGAGCGATAACAATACAGTTTTTGTGGATAAAGAAAGGTGACGCCGATATGGTCACTTTTGTTCCGAAAATTTCACGGAAAGCTTTTCGCGCACAAAGCTCACATTATGACCTATAAACCATATAAATAGGTTTGGGACGTATTTGAGCGAAAACAACACAATTTTGGTGGATAAAGAAAGGTGACGCCGATATGGTCACTTTTGTTCCGAAAATTTCACGGAAAGCTTTTCGCGCACAAAGCTCCCATTATGACTTATAAACCATATGAACATGTTTGGGACACATTTGAGCGAAATACAACAGTGTGTTTGTGGATAAAGAATGGTGACGCCGATATAGTCACTTTTGGTCCGAAAATTTCACAGAAAGCTTTTCGCGCACAAAGCTCCCCTTATGACCTATAAACCAAATAAACATGTTTGGGACACATTTGAGCGAAAACAACACAGTTTTTGCGGATAAATAAAGGTGACGCCGATATGGTCACTTTTGGTCCGAAAATTTCACGGAAAGCTTTTCGCGCACAAAGCTCCCATTATGACCTATAAACCATATAACAGGTTTGGGACACATTTGAGCGAAAACAACACAGTTTTTTTGGATAAAGAAAGGTGACGCCGATATGGTCACTTTTGTTTCGAAAATTTCACGGAAAGCTTTTCGCACACAAAGCTCACATTATGATCTATACACCTTATAAACATGTTTGGGACACATTTGAGGGAAAACATTATTGTTTTTGTGGATAAAGAAAGGTGACGCCGATATGGTCACTTTTGGTCCGAAAATTTCACGGACAGCTTTTCGCGCACAAAGCTCCCATTACGACCTATAAGCCAAATAAACATGTTTGGGACACATTTGAGCGAAAACAACACAGTTTTTGCGTATAAACAAAGGTGACGCCGATATGATCACTTTTGTTCCAAAAATTTCACGGAAAGCTTTTCGCGCACAATGCTCCCATCATGACCTATAAACCATATAAACATGTTTGGGACACATTTGAGCGAAAAAAACACAGTTTTTGTGGATAAAGAAAGGTGACGCCGATATGGTCACTTTTAGTCCGAAAATTTCACGGAAAGCTTTTCGCGGACAAAGCTCCCATTATGACTTTTAAAACATATGAACATGTTTGGGACGCATTTGAGCGAAACCAACACAGTTTTTGTGGATAAAGAAAGGTGACGCCGATATGGTCACTTTTAGTCCGAAAATTTCACGGAAAGCTTTTCGCGGACAAAGCTCCCATTATGACTTTTAAACCATATGAACATGTTTGGGACGCATTTGAGCGAAAACAACACATTTTTTGTTGATAAAGAAAGGTGACGCCGATATGGTCACTTTTGGTCCGAAAATTTCACGGAAAGCTTTTCGCGCACAAAGCTCCCATTATGACCTATAAACGATATAACAGGTTTGGGACGCTTTTGAGCGAAAACAACACAGTTTTTGTGGATAAAGAAAGGTGACGCCGATATGGTCACTTTTGTTCCGAAAATTTCACGGAAAGCTTTTCGCGCACAAAGCTCTCATCATGACCTATAAACCATATAAACATGTTTGGCACACATTTTAGCGAAAACAACACAGTTTTTGTGGATAAAGAAAGGTGACGCCGATATGGTCACTTTTGGTCCGAAAATTTCACGGAAAGCTTTTCGCGCACAAAGCTCCCATTATGACTTATAAACCATATGAACATGTTTGGGACACATTTGAGCGAAACACAACAGTGTGTTTGTGGATAAAGAAAGGTGACGCCGATATGGTCACTTTTGGTCCGAAAATTTCACAGAAAGCTTTTCGCGCACAAAGCTCCCATTATGACCTATAAACCAAATAAACATGTTTGAGACACATTTGAGCGAAAACAACACGGTTTTTGCGGATAAATAAAGGTGACGCCGATATGGTCACTTTTGGTCCGAAAATTTCACAGAAAGCTTTTCGCGCAGAAAGCTCCCATTATGACCTATCAATCATATATACATGTTTGGGACGCATTAGAGCGAAAACAACAGTGTTTTTGTGGATAAAGAAAGGTGATGCCGATATGGTCACTTTTTGTCCGAAAATATCACGGAAAGCTTTTCGCGCACAAAGCTCCCATTATAACCTATAAAGCATATAAACATGTTTGGGACACATTTGAGCGAAAACAACACAGTTTTTGTGGATAAAGAAAGGTGACGCCGATATGGTCACTCTTGTTCCGAAAATTTCACGGAAAGCTTTTCGCGCACAAAGCTCTCATTACGACCTATAAGCCAAATAAATATGTTTGAGACACATTAGAGCTAAGACAACACAGTTTTTGCGGATAAACAAAGGTGACGCCGATATGATCACTTTTGTTCCGAAAATTTCACGGAAAGCTTTTCGCGCACAAAGCTCCCATCATGACCTATAAGCCATATAAACATGTTTGGGACACATTTGAGCGAAAACAACACAGTTTTTGTGGATAAAGAAAGGTGACGCCGATATGGTCACTTTTACTCCGAAAATTTCACGAAAAGCTTTTCGCGCACAAAGCTCCCATTGTGACTTATAAACCATATGAACATGTTTGGGACGCATTTGAGCGAAAACAACACAGTTTTTGTGGATAAAGAAGGGTGACGCCGATATGGTTACTTTTGCTCCGAAAATTTCACGGAAAGCTTTTCTCGCACAAAGCTCCCATTATGACCTATAAACGATATAAGAGGTTTGGGACGCATTTGAGCGAAAACAACACAGTTTTTGTGGATAAAGAAAGGTGACGCCGATATGGTCACTTTTGTTCCGAAAATTTCACGGAAAGCTTTTCGCGCACAAGGCTCACATTATGACCTATAAACCATATAAATAGGTTTGGGACGCATTTGAGCGAAAACAACACGGTTTTGGTGGATAAAGAAAGGTGACGCCGATATGGTCACTTTTGTTCCGAAAATTTCACGGAAAGCTTTTCCCGCACAAAGCTCTCATCATGACCTATAAACCATTTAAACATGTTTGGGATACATCTGAGCGAAAACAACACAGTTTTTGTGGATAAAGAAAGGTGACGCCGAGATGGTCACTTTTAGTCCGAAAATTTCACGGAAAGCTTTTCGCGCACAAAGGTCCCATTATGACTTATAAACCATATGAACATGTTTGGGACGCATTTGAGCGAAAACAACACAGTTTTTGTGGATAAAGAAAGGTGACACCGATATGGTCACTTTTGGTCCGAAAATTTCACAGAAAGCTTTTCGCGCACAAAGCTCCCATTATGACCTATAAACGATATAAAAAGTTTGGGACACAATTGAGCGAAAACAACAAAATTTTTGTGGATAAAGAAAGGTGACGCCGATATGGTCACTTTTGGTCCGAAAATTTCAGGGAAAGCTTTTCGCGCACAAAGCTCACATTATGACCTATAAACTATATATCCATGTTTGGGACGCATTTGACCGAAAACAACAATGTTTTTGTGGATAAAGAAAGGTGACGCCGATATGGTCACTTTTGGTCCGAAAATTTTACGGAAAGCTTTTCGCGCACAAAGCTCTCATCATGACCTATAAACCATATAAAGATGTTTGGGACACATTTGAGCGAAAACAACACAGTTTTTGTGGATAAAGAAAGGTGACGCTGAGATGGTCACTTTTAGTCCGAAAATTTCACGGAAAGCTTTTCACGCACAAAGCTCCCATTATAACTTATAAACCATATGAACATGTTTGGGACGCATTTGAGCGAAAACAACACAGTTTTGGTGGATAAAGAAAGGTGACGCCGATATGGTCACTTTTTGTCCGAAATTTTCACGGAAAGCTTTTCGCGCACAAAGCTCCCATTATGACCTATTAACCATATAAATATGTTTGGGACACATTTGAGCGAAAACAACACAGTTTTTGTGGATAAAGAAAGGTGACGCCGATATGGTCACTTTTGGTCCGAAAATTTCACGGAAAGCATTTCGCGCAGAAAGCTCCCATTATGACCTATAAATCATATATACATGTTTGGGACGCATTTGAGCGAAAACAACAGTGTTTTTGTGGATAAAGAAAGGTGACGCCGATATGGTCACTTTTTGTCCGAAAATATCACGGAAAGCTTTTCACGCACAAAGCTCACATTATAACCTATAAACCATATAAACATGTTTGGGACACATTTGAGCGAAAACAACACAGTTTTTGTGGATAAAGAAAGATGACGCCGATATGGTCACTTTTGTTCCGAAAATTTCACGTAAAGCTTTTCGCGCACAAAGCTCACATTATGATCTATACACCTTATAAACATGTTTCTGACACATTAGAGGGAAAACATTATCGTTTTTGTGGATATAGAAAGATGACGCCGATATGGTCACTTTTAATCCGAAAATTTCACGGAAAGCTTTTCGCGCACAAAGCTCTCATTACGACCTATAAGCCAAATAACATTTTTGGGACACATTTGAGCGAAAACAACACAGTTTTTGCGGATAAACAAAGGTGACGCCGATATGATTACTTTTGTTCCGAAAATTTCACGGAAAGCTTTTCGCGCACAAAGCTCGCATCATGACCTATAAGCCATATAAACATGTTTGGGACACATTTGAGCGAAAACAACACAGTTTTTGTGGATAAAGAAAGGTGACGCCGATATGGTCACTTTTAGTCCGAAAATTTCACGGAAAGCTTTTCGCGCACAAAGATCCCATTGTGACTTATAAACCATATGAATATGTTTGGGACGCATTTGAGCGAAAACAACACAGTTTTTGTGGATAAAGAAGGGTGACGCCAATATGGTTACTTTTGGTCCGAAAATTTCACGGAAAGCTTTTCGGGCACAAAGCTCCCATTATGACCTATAAATGATATAACAGGTTTGGGACGCATTTGAGCGAAAACAACACAGTTTTCGTGGATAAAGAAAGGTGACGCCGATATGGTCACTTTTGTTCCGAAAATTTCACGGAAAGCTTTTCGCGCACAAAGCTCACATTATGACCTATAAACGATATAACAGGTTTGGGACGCATTTGAGCGAAAACAACACAGTTTTTGTGGATAAAGAAAGGTGACGCCGATATGGTCACTTTTGTTCCGAAAATTTCACGGAAAGCTTTTCGCGCACAAAGCTTACATTATGACCTATAAACCATATAAATAGGGTTGGGACGCATTTGAGCGAAAACAACACAGTTTTGGTGGATAAAGAAAGGTGACGCCGATATAGTCACTTTTGTTCCGAAAATTTCCCGGAAAGCTTTTCGCGCACAAAGCTCTCATCATGACCTATAAACCATATAAACATGTTTGGCACACATTTTAGCGAAAACAACACAGTTTTTGTGGATAAAGAAAGGTGACGCCGATATGGTCACTTTTGGTCCGAAAATTTCACGGAAAGCTTTTCGCGCACAAAGCTCCCATTATGACTTATAAACCATATGAACATGTTTGGGACACATTTGAGCGAAACACAACAGTGTGTTTGTGGATAAAGAAAGGTGACGCCGATATGGTCACTTTTGGTCCGAAAATTTCACAGAAAGCTTTTCGCGCACAAAGCTCCCATTATGACCTATAAACCAAATAAACATGTTTGAGACACATTTGAGCGAAAACAACACGGTTTTTGCGGATAAATAAAGGTGACGCCGATATGGTCACTTTTGGTCCGAAAATTTCACAGAAAGCTTTTCGCGCAGAAAGCTCCCATTATGACCTATCAATCATATATACATGTTTGGGACGCATTAGAGCGAAAACAACAGTGTTTTTGTGGATAAAGAAAGGTGATGCCGATATGGTCACTTTTTGTCCGAAAATATCACGGAAAGCTTTTCGCGCACAAAGCTCCCATTATAACCTATAAAGCATATAAACATGTTTGGGACACATTTGAGCGAAAACAACACAGTTTTTGTGGATAAAGAAAGGTGACGCCGATATGGTCACTCTTGTTCCGAAAATTTCACGGAAAGCTTTTCGCGCACAAAGCTCTCATTACGACCTATAAGCCAAATAAATATGTTTGAGACACATTAGAGCTAAGACAACACAGTTTTTGCGGATAAACAAAGGTGACGCCGATATGATCACTTTTGTTCCGAAAATTTCACGGAAAGCTTTTCGCGCACAAAGCTCCCATCATGACCTATAAGCCATATAAACATGTTTGGGACACATTTGAGCGAAAACAACACAGTTTTTGTGGATAAAGAAAGGTGACGCCGATATGGTCACTTTTACTCCGAAAATTTCACGAAAAGCTTTTCGCGCACAAAGCTCCCATTGTGACTTATAAACCATATGAACATGTTTGGGACGCATTTGAGCGAAAACAACACAGTTTTTGTGGATAAAGAAGGGTGACGCCGATATGGTTACTTTTGCTCCGAAAATTTCACGGAAAGCTTTTCTCGCACAAAGCTCCCATTATGACCTATAAACGATATAAGAGGTTTGGGACGCATTTGAGCGAAAACAACACAGTTTTTGTGGATAAAGAAAGGTGACGCCGATATGGTCACTTTTGTTCCGAAAATTTCACGGAAAGCTTTTCGCGCACAAGGCTCACATTATGACCTATAAACCATATAAATAGGTTTGGGACGCATTTGAGCGAAAACAACACGGTTTTGGTGGATAAAGAAAGGTGACGCCGATATGGTCACTTTTGTTCCGAAAATTTCACGGAAAGCTTTTCCCGCACAAAGCTCTCATCATGACCTATAAACCATTTAAACATGTTTGGGATACATCTGAGCGAAAACAACACAGTTTTTGTGGATAAAGAAAGGTGACGCCGAGATGGTCACTTTTAGTCCGAAAATTTCACGGAAAGCTTTTCGCGCACAAAGTTCCCATTATGACTTATAAACCATATGAACATGTTTGGGACGCATTTGAGCGAAAACAACACAGTTTTTGTGGATAAAGAAAGGTGACGCCGATATGGTCACTTTTGGTCCGAAAATTTCACAGAAAGCTTTTCGCGCACAAAGCTCCCATTATGACCTATAAACGATATAAAAAGTTTGGGACACAATTGAGCGAAAACAACAAAATTTTTGTGGATAAAGAAAGGTGACGCCGATATGGTCACTTTTGGTCCGAAAATTTCAGGGAAAGCTTTTCGCGCACAAAGCTCACATTATGACCTATAAACTATATATCCATGTTTGGGACGCATTTGACCGAAAACAACAATGTTTTTGTGGATAAAGAAAGGTGACGCCGATATGGTCACTTTTGGTCCGAAAATTTTACGGAAAGCTTTTCGCGCACAAAGCTCTCATCATGACCTATAAACCATATAAAGATGTTTGGGACACATTTGAGCGAAAACAACACAGTTTTTGTGGATAAAGAAAGGTGACGCTGAGATGGTCACTTTTAGTCCGAAAATTTCACGGAAAGCTTTTCACGCACAAAGCTCCCATTATAACTTATAAACCATATGAACATGTTTGGGACGCATTTGAGCGAAAACAACACAGTTTTGGTGGATAAAGAAAGGTGACGCCGATATGGTCACTTTTTGTCCGAAATTTTCACGGAAAGCTTTTCGCGCACAAAGCTCCCATTATGACCTATTAACCATATAAATATGTTTGGGACACATTTGAGCGAAAACAACACAGTTTTTGTGGATAAAGAAAGGTGACGCCGATATGGTCACTTTTGGTCCGAAAATTTCACGGAAAGCATTTCGCGCAGAAAGCTCCCATTATGACCTATAAATCATATATACATGTTTGGGACGCATTTGAGCGAAAACAACAGTGTTTTTGTGGATAAAGAAAGGTGACGCCGATATGGTCACTTTTTGTCCGAAAATATCACGGAAAGCTTTTCACGCACAAAGCTCACATTATAACCTATAAACCATATAAACATGTTTGGGACACATTTGAGCGAAAACAACACAGTTTTTGTGGATAAAGAAAGATGACGCCGATATGGTCACTTTTGTTCCGAAAATTTCACGTAAAGCTTTTCGCGCACAAAGCTCACATTATGATCTATACACCTTATAAACATGTTTCTGACACATTAGAGGGAAAACATTATCGTTTTTGTGGATATAGAAAGATGACGCCGATATGGTCACTTTTAATCCGAAAATTTCACGGAAAGCTTTTCGCGCACAAAGCTCTCATTACGACCTATAAGCCAAATAACATTTTTGGGACACATTTGAGCGAAAACAACACAGTTTTTGCGGATAAACAAAGGTGACGCCGATATGATTACTTTTGTTCCGAAAATTTCACGGAAAGCTTTTCGCGCACAAAGCTCGCATCATGACCTATAAGCCATATAAACATGTTTGGGACACATTTGAGCGAAAACAACACAGTTTTTGTGGATAAAGAAAGGTGACGCCGATATGGTCACTTTTAGTCCGAAAATTTCACGGAAAGCTTTTCGCGCACAAAGATCCCATTGTGACTTATAAACCATATGAATATGTTTGGGACGCATTTGAGCGAAAACAACACAGTTTTTGTGGATAAAGAAGGGTGACGCCAATATGGTTACTTTTGGTCCGAAAATTTCACGGAAAGCTTTTCGGGCACAAAGCTCCCATTATGACCTATAAATGATATAACAGGTTTGGGACGCATTTGAGCGAAAACAACACAGTTTTCGTGGATAAAGAAAGGTGACGCCGATATGGTCACTTTTGTTCCGAAAATTTCACGGAAAGCTTTTCGCGCACAAAGCTCACATTATGACCTATAAACGATATAACAGGTTTGGGACGCATTTGAGCGAAAACAACACAGTTTTTCTGGATAAAGAAAGGTGACGCCGATATGGTCACTTTTGTTCCGAAAATTTCACGGAAAGCTTTTCGCGCACAAAGCTTACATTATGACCTATAAACCATATAAATAGGGTTGGGACGCATTTGAGCGAAAACAACACAGTTTTGGTGGATAAAGAAAGGTGACGCCGATATAGTCACTTTTGTTCCGAAAATTTCCCGGAAAGCTTTTCGCGCACAAAGCTCTCATCATGACCTATAAACCATATAAACATGTTTGGGACACATTTGAGCGAATACAACACAGTTTTTGTGGATAAAGAAAGGTGACGCTGAGATGGTCACTTTTAGTCCGGAAATTTCACGGAAAGCTTTTCGCGCACAAAGCTCCCATTATAACTTATAAACCATATGAACATGTTTGGGACGCATTTGAGCGAAAACAACACAGTTTTTGTGGATAAAGAAAGGTGACGCCGATATGGTCACTTTTGGTCCGAAAATTTCACAGAAAGCTTTTCGCGCACAAAGCTCCCATTATGACCTATAAACGATATAAAAAGTTTGGGACACAATTGAGCGAAAACAACAAAATTTTTGTGGATAAAGAAAGGTGACGCCGATATGGTCACTTTTGGTCCGAAAATTTCACGGAAAGCTTTTCGCGCACAAAGCTCACATTATGACCTATAAACTATATATACATGTTTGGGACGCATTTGACCGAAAACAACAGTGTTTTTGTGGATAAAGAAAGGTGACGCCGATATGGTCACTTTTGGTCCGAAAATTTCACGGAAAGCTTTTCGCGCATAAAGCTCCCATTATGACCTATAAACCATATAAACAGGTTTGGGACGCATTTGAGAGAAAACAACAAAGTTTTGGTGGATAAAGAAAGGTGACGCCGATATGGTCACTTTTTGTCCGAAATTTTCACGGAAAGCTTTTCGCGCACAAACCTCCCATTATGACCTATAAACCTTATAAACATTTTTGGGACACATTTGAGCGAAAACAACACAGTTTTTGTGGATAAAGAAAGGTGAAAGCGATATGGTCACTTTTGGTCCGAAAATTTCACGGAAAGCTTATCGCGCACAAAGCTCCCATTATGACCTATAAACCATATAAATATGTTTCGGACGCATTTGATCGAAAACAAAACCGTTTTGGTGGATGAAGAAAGGTGACGTCGATATGGTCACTTTTGGTCCGAAAATTTCACGGAAAGTTTTTCGCGGACAAAGCTCCCATTATGACCTATAAACCATATAAACATGTTTGGACGCATTTGAGCGAAGACAACACAGTTTTTGTGAATAAAGAAAGGTGACGCCGATATGGTCAATTTTGGTCCGAAAATTTCATGGAAAGCTTTTCGCGCACAAAGCTCCCATTATGACCTATAAACCATATAACAGGTTTGGGACGCATTTGAGCGAAAACAACACAGTTTTTGTGGATAAAGAAAGGTGACGCCAATATGGTCACTTTTGTTCCGAAAATTTCACGGAAAGCTTTTTGCGCGCAAAACTCCCATTATGATCTATACACCTTATAAAATGTTTGGGACACATTTGAGGGAAAACCTTATTGTTTTTATGGATAAAGAAAGGTGACGCCGATATGGTCACTTTTGGTCCGAAAATTTCACGGAAAGCTTTTCGCGCGCAAAACTCCCATTATGACCTATAAACCAAATAAACATGTTTGGGACACATTTGAGCGAAAACAACACAGTTTTTGTGGATAAACAAAGATGACGCCGATATGGTCACTTTTGTTCCGAAAATTTCACGGAATGCTTTTCTCGCACAAAGCTCCCATTATGACCTATAAACCATATAAACTTGTTTGGGACACATTTGAGCGAAAACAACAGTTTTTTTTGTGGATAAAGAAAGGTGCCGCCGATATGGTCACTTTTGGTCCGAAAATTTCACGGAAAACTTTTCACGCACAAAGCTCCCATTATGACCTATAAACCATATAAACATGTTTGGGACGCATTTGAGCGAAAACAACACGGTTTTGGTAGATAAAGAAAGGTGACGTCGATATGGTCACTTTTGGTCCGAAAATTTCACGGAAAGCTTTTCGCGCACAAAGCTCCCATTATGACCTATAGACCATATAAACATGTTTGGGACACATTTGAGCGAAAACAACAGAGTTTTTGTGGATAAATAATGGTGACGCCGATATGGTCACTTTTGGTCCGAAAATTTCACGGAAAGCTTTTCGCGCACAAAGCTCCCATTATGACCTATAAACCATATAAACATGTTTGGGACGCATTTGAGCGAAAATTACACAGTTTTCGTGGATAAAGAACGGTGACGTCGATATGGTCACTTTTGGTCCGAAAATTTAACAGAAAGCTTTTCGCGCACAAAGCTCACATTATGACATATAAACCATATAAACCTGTTTGGGACGCATTTGAGCGAAAACAACACAGTTTTTGTGGATAAAGAAAGGTGACACCAATATGGTCACTTTTGGTCCGAAAATTTCACGGAAAGATATTCGCGCACAAAGCTCCCATTATAACCTACAAACCATATAAACATGTTTGGGACACATTTGAGCGAAAAAAACACGGTTTTTGTAGATAAAGAAAGGTGACCCCGAAATGGTCACTTTTGGTCCGAAAATTTCACGGAAAGCTTTTCGCGCACAAAGCTCTCATTATGACCTATAAACCATATAAACATGTTTGGGACACATTTCAGCGAAAACAACACAGTTTTTGTGGATAAAGAAAGGTGACGCTGAGATGGTCACTTTTAGTCCGAAAATTTCACGGAAAGCTTTTCGCGCACAAAGCTCCCATTATGACTTATAAACGATATAAAAAGTTTGGGACACAATTGAGCGAAAACAACAAAATTTTTGTGGATAAAGAAAGGTGACGCCGATATGGTCACTTTTGGTCCGAAATTTTCACGGAAAGCTTTTTGCGCACAAAGCTCCCATTATGACCTATAAACGATATAAAAAGTTTGGGACACAATTGAGCGAAAACAACAAAATTTTTGTGGATAAAGAAAGGTGACGCCGATATGGTCACTTTTGGTCCGAAATTTTCACGGAAAGCTTTTTGCGCACAAAGCTCACATTATGACCTATAAACTATATATACATGTTTGGGACGCATTTGACCGAAAACAACAGTGTTTTTGTGGATAAAGAAAGGTGACGCCGATATGGTCAGTTTTGGTCCGAAAATTTCACGGAAAACTTTTCACGCACAAAGCTCCCATTATGACCTATAAACCATATAAACATGTTTGGGACGCATTTGAGCGAAAACAACACGGTTTTGGTAGATAAAGAAAGGTGACGTCGATATGGTCACTTTTGGTCCGAAAATTTCATGGAAAGCTTTTCGCGCACAAAGCTCCCATTATGACCTATAGACCATATAAACATGTTTGGGACACATTTGAGCGAAAACAACAGAGTTTTTGTGGATAAAGAATGGTGACGCCGATATGGTCACTTTTGGTCCGAAAATTTCACGGAAAGCTTATCGCGCACAAAGCTCCCATTATGACCTATAAACCATATAAATATGTTTGGGACGCATTTGATCGAAAACAAAACCGTTTTGGTGGATAAAGAAAGGTGACGCCGATATAGTCACTTTTGTTCCGAAAATTTCCCGGAAAGCTTTTCGCGCACAAAGCTCTCATCATGACCTATAAACCATATAAACATGTTTGGGACACATTTGAGCGAATACAACACAGTTTTTGTGGATAAAGAAAGGTGACGCTGAGATGGTCACTTTTAGTTCGGAAATTTCACGGAAAGCTTTTCGCGCACAAAGCTCCCATTATAACTTATAAACCATATGAACATGTTTGGGACGCATTTGAGCGAAAACAACACAGTTTTTGTGGATAAAGAAAGGTGACGCCGATATGGTCACTTTTGGTCCGAAAATTTCACAGAAAGCTTTTCGCGCACAAAGCTCCCATTATGACCTATAAACGATATAAAAAGTTTGGGACACAATTGAGCGAAAACAACAAAATTTTTGTGGATAAAGAAAGGTGACGCCGATATGGTCACTTTTGGTCCGAAAATTTCACGGAAAGCTTTTCGCGCACAAAGCTCACATTATGACCTATAAACTATATATACATGTTTGGGACGCATTTGACCGAAAACAACAGTGTTTTTGTGGATAAAGAAAGGTGACGCCGATATGGTCACTTTTGGTCCGAAAATTTCACGGAAAGCTTTTCGCGCATAAAGCTCCCATTATGACCTATAAACCATATAAACAGGTTTGGGACGCATTTGAGAGAAAACAACAAAGTTTTGGTGGATAAAGAAAGGTGACGCCGATATGGTCACTTTTTGTCCGAAATTTTCACGGAAAGCTTTTCGCGCACAAACCTCCCATTATGACCTATAAACCTTATAAACATTTTTGGGACACATTTGAGCGAAAACAACACAGTTTTTGTGGATAAAGAAAGGTGAAAGCGATATGGTCACTTTTGGTCCGAAAATTTCACGGAAAGCTTATCGCGCACAAAGCTCCCATTATGACCTATAAACCATATAAATATGTTTCGGACGCATTTGATCGAAAACAAAACCGTTTTGGTGGATGAAGAAAGGTGACGTCGATATGGTCACTTTTGGTCCGAAAATTTCACGGAAAGTTTTTCGCGGACAAAGCTCCCATTATGACCTATAAACCATATAAACATGTTTGGACGCATTTGAGCGAAGACAACACAGTTTTTGTGAATAAAGAAAGGTGACGCCGATATGGTCAATTTTGGTCCGAAAATTTCATGGAAAGCTTTTCGCGCACAAAGCTCCCATTATGACCTATAAACCATATAACAGGTTTGGGACGCATTTGAGCGAAAACAACACAGTTTTTGTGGATAAAGAAAGGTGACGCCAATATGGTCACTTTTGTTCCGAAAATTTCACGGAAAGCTTTTTGCGCGCAAAACTCCCATTATGATCTATACACCTTATAAAATGTTTGGGACACATTTGAGGGAAAACCTTATTGTTTTTATGGATAAAGAAAGGTGACGCCGATATGGTCACTTTTGGTCCGAAAATTTCACGGAAAGCTTTTCGCGCGCAAAACTCCCATTATGACCTATAAACCAAATAAACATGTTTGGGACACATTTGAGCGAAAACAACACAGTTTTTGTGGATAAACAAAGATGACGCCGATATGGTCACTTTTGTTCCGAAAATTTCACGGAATGCTTTTCTCGCACAAAGCTCCCATTATGACCTATAAACCATATAAACTTGTTTGGGACACATTTGAGCGAAAACAACAGTTTTTTTTGTGGATAAAGAAAGGTGCCGCCGATATGGTCACTTTTGGTCCGAAAATTTCACGGAAAACTTTTCACGCACAAAGCTCCCATTATGACCTATAAACCATATAAACATGTTTGGGACGCATTTGAGCGAAAACAACACGGTTTTGGTAGATAAAGAAAGGTGACGTCGATATGGTCACTTTTGGTCCGAAAATTTCACGGAAAGCTTTTCGCGCACAAAGCTCCCATTATGACCTATAGACCATATAAACATGTTTGGGACACATTTGAGCGAAAACAACAGAGTTTTTGTGGATAAATAATGGTGACGCCGATATGGTCACTTTTGGTCCGAAAATTTCACGGAAAGCTTTTCGCGCACAAAGCTCCCATTATGACCTATAAACCATATAAACATGTTTGGGACGCATTTGAGCGAAAATTACACAGTTTTCGTGGATAAAGAACGGTGACGTCGATATGGTCACTTTTGGTCCGAAAATTTAACAGAAAGCTTTTCGCGCACAAAGCTCACATTATGACATATAAACCATATAAACCTGTTTGGGACGCATTTGAGCGAAAACAACACAGTTTTTGTGGATAAAGAAAGGTGACACCAATATGGTCACTTTTGGTCCGAAAATTTCACGGAAAGATATTCGCGCACAAAGCTCCCATTATAACCTACAAACCATATAAACATGTTTGGGACACATTTGAGCGAAAAAAACACGGTTTTTGTAGATAAAGAAAGGTGACCCCGAAATGGTCACTTTTGGTCCGAAAATTTCACGGAAAGCTTTTCGCGCACAAAGCTCTCATTATGACCTATAAACCATATAAACATGTTTGGGACACATTTCAGCGAAAACAACACAGTTTTTGTGGATAAAGAAAGGTGACGCTGAGATGGTCACTTTTAGTCCGAAAATTTCACGGAAAGCTTTTCGCGCACAAAGCTCCCATTATGACTTATAAACGATATAAAAAGTTTGGGACACAATTGAGCGAAAACAACAAAATTTTTGTGGATAAAGAAAGGTGACGCCGATATGGTCACTTTTGGTCCGAAATTTTCACGGAAAGCTTTTTGCGCACAAAGCTCCCATTATGACCTATAAACGATATAAAAAGTTTGGGACACAATTGAGCGAAAACAACAAAATTTTTGTGGATAAAGAAAGGTGACGCCGATATGGTCACTTTTGGTCCGAAATTTTCACGGAAAGCTTTTTGCGCACAAAGCTCACATTATGACCTATAAACTATATATACATGTTTGGGACGCATTTGACCGAAAACAACAGTGTTTTTGTGGATAAAGAAAGGTGACGCCGATATGGTCAGTTTTGGTCCGAAAATTTCACGGAAAACTTTTCACGCACAAAGCTCCCATTATGACCTATAAACCATATAAACATGTTTGGGACGCATTTGAGCGAAAACAACACGGTTTTGGTAGATAAAGAAAGGTGACGTCGATATGGTCACTTTTGGTCCGAAAATTTCATGGAAAGCTTTTCGCGCACAAAGCTCCCATTATGACCTATAGACCATATAAACATGTTTGGGACACATTTGAGCGAAAACAACAGAGTTTTTGTGGATAAAGAATGGTGACGCCGATATGGTCACTTTTGGTCCGAAAATTTCACGGAAAGCTTATCGCGCACAAAGCTCCCATTATGACCTATAAACCATATAAATATGTTTGGGACGCATTTGATCGAAAACAAAACCGTTTTGGTGGATAAAGAAAGGTGACGCCGATATAGTCACTTTTGTTCCGAAAATTTCCCGGAAAGCTTTTCGCGCACAAAGCTCTCATCATGACCTATAAACCATATAAACATGTTTGGGACACATTTGAGCGAATACAACACAGTTTTTGTGGATAAAGAAAGGTGACGCTGAGATGGTCACTTTTAGTCCGGAAATTTCACGGAAAGCTTTTCGCGCACAAAGCTCCCATTATAACTTATAAACCATATGAACATGTTTGGGACGCATTTGAGCGAAAACAACACAGTTTTTGTGGATAAAGAAAGGTGACGCCGATATGGTCACTTTTGGTCCGAAAATTTCACAGAAAGCTTTTCGCGCACAAAGCTCCCATTATGACCTATAAACGATATAAAAAGTTTGGGACACAATTGAGCGAAAACAACAAAATTTTTGTGGATAAAGAAAGGTGACGCCGATATGGTCACTTTTGGTCCGAAAATTTCACGGAAAGCTTTTCGCGCACAAAGCTCACATTATGACCTATAAACTATATATACATGTTTGGGACGCATTTGACCGAAAACAACAGTGTTTTTGTGGATAAAGAAAGGTGACGCCGATATGGTCACTTTTGGTCCGAAAATTTCACGGAAAGCTTTTCGCGCATAAAGCTCCCATTATGACCTATAAACCATATAAACAGGTTTGGGACGCATTTGAGAGAAAACAACAAAGTTTTGGTGGATAAAGAAAGGTGACGCCGATATGGTCACTTTTTGTCCGAAATTTTCACGGAAAGCTTTTCGCGCACAAACCTCCCATTATGACCTATAAACCTTATAAACATGTTTGGGACACATTTGAGCGAAAACAACACAGTTTTTGTGGATAAAGAAAGGTGAAAGCGATATGGTCACTTTTGGTCCGAAAATTTCACGGAAAGCTTATCGCGCACAAAGCTCCCATTATGACCTATAAACCATATAAATATGTTTCGGACGCATTTGATCGAAAACAAAACCGTTTTGGTGGATGAAGAAAGGTGACGTCGATATGGTCACTTTTGGTCCGAAAATTTCACGGAAAGTTTTTCGCGGACAAAGCTCCCATTATGACCTATAAACCATATAAACATGTTTGGACGCATTTGAGCGAAGACAACACAGTTTTTGTGAATAAAGAAAGGTGACGCCGATATGGTCAATTTTGGTCCGAAAATTTCATGGAAAGCTTTTCGCGCACAAAGCTCCCATTATGACCTATAAACCATATAACAGGTTTGGGACGCATTTGAGCGAAAACAACACAGTTTTTGTGGATAAAGAAAGGTGACGCCAATATGGTCACTTTTGTTCCGAAAATTTCACGGAAAGCTTTTTGCGCGCAAAACTCCCATTATGATCTATACACCTTATAAAATGTTTGGGACACATTTGAGGGAAAACCTTATTGTTTTTATGGATAAAGAAAGGTGACGCCGATATGGTCACTTTTGGTCCGAAAATTTCACGGAAAGCTTTTCGCGCGCAAAACTCCCATTATGACCTATAAACCAAATAAACATGTTTGGGACACATTTGAGCGAAAACAACACAGTTTTTGTGGATAAACAAAGATGACGCCGATATGGTCACTTTTGTTCCGAAAATTTCACGGAATGCTTTTCTCGCACAAAGCTCCCATTATGACCTATAAACCATATAAACTTGTTTGGGACACATTTGAGCGAAAACAACAGTTTTTTTTGTGGATAAAGAAAGGTGCCGCCGATATGGTCACTTTTGGTCCGAAAATTTCACGGAAAACTTTTCACGCACAAAGCTCCCATTATGACCTATAAACCATATAAACATGTTTGGGACGCATTTGAGCGAAAACAACACGGTTTTGGTAGATAAAGAAAGGTGACGTCGATATGGTCACTTTTGGTCCGAAAATTTCACGGAAAGCTTTTCGCGCACAAAGCTCCCATTATGACCTATAGACCATATAAACATGTTTGGGACACATTTGAGCGAAAACAACAGAGTTTTTGTGGATAAATAATGGTGACGCCGATATGGTCACTTTTGGTCCGAAAATTTCACGGAAAGCTTTTCGCGCACAAAGCTCCCATTATGACCTATAAACCATATAAACATGTTTGGGACGCATTTGAGCGAAAATTACACAGTTTTCGTGGATAAAGAACGGTGACGTCAATATGGTCACTTTTGGTCCGAAAATTTAACAAAAAGCTTTTCGCGCACAAAGCTCCCATTATGACATATAAACCATATAAACCTGTTTGGGACGCATTTGAGCGAAAACAACACAGTTTTTGTGGATAAAGAAAGGTGACACCAATATGGTCACTTTTGGTCCGAAAATTTCACGGAAAGATATTCGCGCACAAAGCTCCCATTATAACCTACAAACCATATAAACATGTTTGGGACACATTTGAGCGAAAAAAACACGGTTTTTGTAGATAAAGAAAGGTGACCCCGAAATGGTCACTTTTGGTCCGAAAATTTCACGGAAAGCTTTTCGCGCACAAAGCTCTCATTATGACCTATAAACCATATAAACATGTTTGGGACACATTTCAGCGAAAACAACACAGTTTTTGTGGATAAAGAAAGGTGACGCTGAGATGGTCACTTTTAGTCCGAAAATTTCACGGAAAGCTTTTCGCGCACAAAGCTCCCATTATGACTTATAAACGATATAAAAAGTTTGGGACACAATTGAGCGAAAACAACAAAATTTTTGTGGATAAAGAAAGGTGACGCCGATATGGTCACTTTTGGTCCGAAATTTTCACGGAAAGCTTTTTGCGCACAAAGCTCCCATTATGACCTATAAACGATATAAAAAGTTTGGGACACAATTGAGCGAAAACAACAAAATTTTTGTGGATAAAGAAAGGTGACGCCGATATGGTCACTTTTGGTCCGAAATTTTCACGGAAAGCTTTTTGCGCACAAAGCTCACATTATGACCTATAAACTATATATACATGTTTGGGACGCATTTGACCGAAAACAACAGTGTTTTTGTGGATAAAGAAAGGTGACGCCGATATGGTCAGTTTTGGTCCGAAAATTTCACGGAAAACTTTTCACGCACAAAGCTCCCATTATGACCTATAAACCATATAAACATGTTTGGGACGCATTTGAGCGAAAACAACACGGTTTTGGTAGATAAAGAAAGGTGACGTCGATATGGTCACTTTTGGTCCGAAAATTTCATGGAAAGCTTTTCGCGCACAAAGCTCCCATTATGACCTATAGACCATATAAACATGTTTGGGACACATTTGAGCGAAAACAACAGAGTTTTTGTGGATAAAGAATGGTGACGCCGATATGGTCACTTTTGGTCCGAAAATTTCACGGAAAGCTTATCGCGCACAAAGCTCCCATTATGACCTATAAACCATATAAATATGTTTGGGACGCATTTGATCGAAAACAAAACCGTTTTGCTGGATGAAGAAAGGTGACGTCGATATGGTCACTTTTGGTCCGAAAATTTCACGGAAAGCTTTTCGCGGACAAAGCTCCCATTATGACCTATAAACCATATAAACATGTTTGGGACGCATTTGAGCGAAAACAACACAGTTTCCGTGGATAAAGAACGGTGACGTCGATATGGTCGCTTTTGGTCCGAAAATTTCACAGAAAGCTTTTCGCGCACAAAGCTCCCATTATGACATATAAACCATATAAACCTGTTTGGGACGCATTTGAGCGAAAACAACACAGTTTTTGTGGATAAAGAAAGGTGACACCGATATGGTCACTTTTGGTCCGAAAATTTCACGGAAAGATATTCGCGCACAAAGCTCCCATTATAACCTATAAACTATATAAACATGTTTGGGACACATTTGAGCGAAAAAAACACGGTTTTTGTAGATAAAGAATGGTGACCTCGAAATGGTCACTTTTGGTCCGAAAATTTCACGGAAAGCTTTTCGCGCACAAAGCTCTCATTATGACCTATAAACCATATAAACATGTTTGGGACACATTTCAGCGAAAACAACACAGTTTTTGTTGATAAAGAAAGGTGACGCTGAGATGGTCACTTTTAGTCCGAAAATTTCACGGAACGCTTTTCGCGCACAAAGCTCCCATTATGACTTATAAACCATATGAACATGTTTGGGACGCATTTGAGCGAAAACAACACAGTTTTTGTGGATAAAGAAAGGTGACGCCGATATGGTCAGTTTTGGTCCGAAAATTTCACAGAAAGCTTTTCGCGCACAAAGCTCCCATTATGACCTATAAACGATATAAAAAGTTTGGGACACAATTGAGCGAAAACAACAAAAATTTTATGGATAAAGAAAGGTGACGCCGATATGGTCACTTTTGGTCCGAAAATTTCACGGAAAGCTTTTCGCGCACAAAGCTCACATTATGACCTATAAACTATATATACATCTTTGGGACGCATTTGACCGAAAACAACAGTGTTTTTGTGGATAAAGAAAGGTGACGCCGATATGGTCACTTTTGGTCCGAAAATTTCACGGAAAGCTTTTCGTGCAGAAAGCTCCCATTATGACCTATAAACCATATAAACAGGTTTGGGACGCATTTGGGAGAAAACAACAAAGTTTTGGTGGATAAAGAAAGGTGACGCCGATATGGTCACTTTTTGTCCGAAATTTTCACGGAAAGCTTTTCGCGCACAAACCTCCCATTATGACCTATAAACCATATAAACATGTTTGGGACGCATTTGAGCGAAAACAACACAGTTTCCGTGGATAAAGAACGGTGACGTCGATATGGTCGCTTTTGGTCCGAAAATTTCACAGAAAGCTTTTCGCGCACAAAGCTCCCATTATGACATATAAACCATATAAACCTGTTTGGGACGCATTTGAGCGAAAACAACACAGTTTTTGTGGATAAAGAAAGGTGACACCGATATGGTCACTTTTGGTCCGAAAATTTCACGGAAAGATATTCGCGCACAAAGCTCCCATTATAACCTATAAACTATATAAACATGTTTGGGACACATTTGAGCGAAAAAAACACGGTTTTTGTAGATAAAGAATGGTGACCTCGAAATGGTCACTTTTGGTCCGAAAATTTCACGGAAAGCTTTTCGCGCACAAAGCTCTCATTATGACCTATAAACCATATAAACATGTTTGGGACACATTTCAGCGAAAACAACACAGTTTTTGTTGATAAAGAAAGGTGACGCTGAGATGGTCACTTTTAGTCCGAAAATTTCACGGAACGCTTTTCGCGCACAAAGCTCCCATTATGACTTATAAACCATATGAACATGTTTGGGACGCATTTGAGCGAAAACAACACAGTTTTTGTGGATAAAGAAAGGTGACGCCGATATGGTCAGTTTTGGTCCGAAAATTTCACAGAAAGCTTTTCGCGCACAAAGCTCCCATTATGACCTATAAACGATATAAAAAGTTTGGGACACAATTGAGCGAAAACAACAAAAATTTTATGGATAAAGAAAGGTGACGCCGATATGGTCACTTTTGGTCCGAAAATTTCACGGAAAGCTTTTCGCGCACAAAGCTCACATTATGACCTATAAACTATATATACATCTTTGGGACGCATTTGACCGAAAACAACAGTGTTTTTGTGGATAAAGAAAGGTGACGCCGATATGGTCACTTTTGGTCCGAAAATTTCACGGAAAGCTTTTCGTGCAGAAAGCTCCCATTATGACCTATAAACCATATAAACAGGTTTGGGACGCATTTGGGAGAAAACAACAAAGTTTTGGTGGATAAAGAAAGGTGACGCCGATATGGTCACTTTTTGTCCGAAATTTTCACGGAAAGCTTTTCGCGCACAAACCTCCCATTATGACCTATAAACCATATAAACATGTTTGGGACGCATTTGAGCGAAAACAACACAGTTTCCGTGGATAAAGAACGGTGACGTCGATATGGTTGCTTTTGGTCCGAAAATTTCACAGAAAGCTTTTCGCGCACAAAGCTCCCATTATGACATATAAACCATATAAACCTGTTTGGGACGCATTTGAGCGAAAACAACACAGTTTTTGTGGATAAAGAAAGGTGACACCGATATGGTCACTTTTGGTCCGAAAATTTCACGGAAAGATATTCGCGCACAAAGCTCCCATTATAACCTATAAACTATATAAACATGTTTGGGACACATTTGAGCGAAAAAAACACGGTTTTTGTAGATAAAGAATGGTGACCTCGAAATGGTCACTTTTGGTCCGAAAATTTCACGGAAAGCTTTTCGCGCACAAAGCTCTCATTATGACCTATAAACCATATAAACATGTTTGGGACACATTTCAGCGAAAACAACACAGTTTTTGTTGATAAAGAAAGGTGACGCTGAGATGGTCACTTTTAGTCCGAAAATTTCACGGAACGCTTTTCGCGCACAAAGCTCCCATTATGACTTATAAACCATATGAACATGTTTGGGACGCATTTGAGCGAAAACAACACAGTTTTTGTGGATAAAGAAAGGTGACGCCGATATGGTCAGTTTTGGTCCGAAAATTTCACAGAAAGCTTTTCGCGCACAAAGCTCCCATTATGACCTATAAACTATATATACATCTTTGGGACGCATTTGACCGAAAACAACAGTGTTTTTGTGGATAAAGAAAGGTGACGCCGATATGGTCACTTTTGGTCCGAAAATTTCACGGAAAGCTTTTCGTGCAGAAAGCTCCCATTATGACCTATAAACCATATAAACAGGTTTGGGACGCATTTGGGAGAAAACAACAAAGTTTTGGTGGATAAAGAAAGGTGACGCCGATATGGTCACTTTTTGTCCGAAATTTTCACGGAAAGCTTTTCGCGCACAAACCTCCCATTATGACCTATAAACCATATAAACATGTTTGGGACACATTTGAGCGAAAACAACACAGTTTTTGTGGATAAAGAAAGGTGACAGCGATATGGTCGAATTTTTTTTCAAAATATTCATAAAATCAAAAATAATTGTAGAAGTGTTCAAGCTTTGAAACATTTTGTCAAAATGTTCAAAATTGTGAGTTGCGCCAGAAAACCGCGGTTTCAACCCGCGGTTTTCTTGGAATCTATGATCTGGCATTGGCAGAATTAAAAAAAAAAAAAAGATAAGGGTAAACCGCGGTTTCAAACCGCGGTTTTACCTTTTTTTTATTTTTTTTTAAATGAAAATGCATAAACCGCGCTCTCAAACCGCGGTTTATGTCTGCAGTTGGAATCTTGCAGATGAAACGCGGGTTTAAGTCGCGGTTTATGTTACAATTAACGTCAAAGATTCCCGATCCTGGAACCCTAGACTGAAACCCTAATGTAAAACGCGGACTAAATTCGCGTTTCTTGTTAATTTTCTCATATTCTTCTTCAGCTCCACCATATTCTACTTCACTCGTCCATGGTTTCTTTCCACCTTCCGTAAGCATATTAGTACTATTATAGAAGCATATCAAGAGTTTGAAGAAGTTTATTAAAGGGTAGTTCATACAAATCATCACTTTTTTATTTTTATAAGTTTTCTATGTTGGTTTAATGAGTATTACTATGTTCTCATGGTGTTAAAGAAAATTTCTAATTTTCTAGTTGTTAGCCTGATCTGAACAATATTTGTAGCATTGATGTGCAAGAGAAAGTGTAGTAGTGTTGGTTTAGTAATGCTATGATCTAGCAAGTATAATTGGTTATTACCTTCAATGAAAATAGATGATTAGCAAAAATTGAGTAAAATATCTAAATTTTAGAAGTGGTGGTGGTAAGTAATTAATTATGTAAATATTGATATACCACTAAATTAGTTATAATGTGGTAAAGAAAATGATGAAAACTAACTTCATGTGGTTGGTAGTACAGGATGGATGACCACTACAATTCATCTCATGAGGAGGAGATAGATGATATTCATGTCGATTCACTTGGGGTCGATCATGAAGATGACTTGGATCAATCTGAGGAAGATGATGATGATGCTAGGGAGGCAGCACTTATAGCTGAGGCCACAAATCCAAATTGGAATATTGTCGAACAGCCTGACCCTACGATAATTACCTCTTGGCAAGCGTTGAACACATATGCGCAAGATGTGGAAGGAAGAAGATTTTATCGTGATCAACTCTTTGATTCTTTGGATGAATTGAAATTTCACCTGACGGAGTATTCTGTGCAGCTGAGGAAACAATATCGGACAATGAAGGCTACTCCAGATTGGTATACTGTTGTCTGCGATAGGAAGGATAGTTGCGGGTGCACATGGCGATTGTCAGCTCGTCGAGTAGACCGAACTCCTGGAATGTGGAGAGTTGTGAGTTATACTGGTCCCCATGCACAAAACTGTGTTGGAGAACTGATGCAGTTGGATAATCGGAATATCACTTCAAACTTCATTAGGGGGGAGATTCTGGGGTTTATCCGCAAAGATTCTGACACAAAGCCAAGTTTCATCATTGAGCATCTCCAAAAAAGGTATGGTGTATGTGTCTCATACACAAAGGCTTGGAAGGCGAAGCAGAAGGCGATTGCTGAGATTTACGGTGATTGGGAGGAGTCTTACATCGAGTTGCCTAGGTTCATGGCAGCCCTTCAAGCCTCAAACCCAGGGACAGTTGTTGAATGGAGCAATGTCGACACTCCAAACCCAAATGAAAAGTTTCTTGGTCGCGTGTTTTGGGCTTTTGCCCCATGCATTGCTGGGTTTGAGTATTGTCGTCCTTTGATTAGTATTGATGGCACCCACCTATACGGAAAGTACAAGCATACATTGCTAATGGCAGTGGGTGTTGATGCTAACAACCAGATATTTCCCTTAGCTTTTGCTATTGTGGAGAGCGAAAATGGTGATAGTTGGGCTTGGTTCATGGATTGTATTGGACGACACGTGACACAAAGGGTGGGTTTATGTGTGATATCAGACAGACATACATGCATTATGAAGACAATGGAAGAGTTGGATAGATGGAGAGAGCCCAACGCTCATCATAGGATATGCATCCGACATCTTAAATCAAATATGAATGCTGCATTCCATGACAAAAATGTTAAAGACATGGTGGGATGGACTGCATATCAACATGAGGCTCGTGGCTTTGAGAAGGGATGTCGTGCCATCCAGCAGATGAACAGTGACGCTTGGGAGTACTTAGCCGCAATTGAGCCACGCATGTGGGCATTGGCACATGATGGGGGTGTGAGATACGGTGTCATGACAACCAACTTGTCGGAGGTCTTCAATGGGGTGCTTAAGGGCGGTAGATGTCTTCCGATCACATCGCTTGTCAGGCAAACGTTTTACAAGGTCAACAGCTACTTCGTGATGAGACGTGCCATGGCTACAGCTCGTATTGCCCAAGGTTTGCCTTTACCTGAAAAGATTGATGAGCAGATCGCAGCGACCATAACTACTGCGATGAGGGCACATGTGGTATCATTTGACTTTCAGAATGGCATATTCGAGGTCATCATGAACCCACTAGGAAGTCAAGGTCGTCGGAGTGGAAGGGCATATACAGTCAATTTGAGACATATGACATGCACATGTGCTAGCTGGAAGTTGTTGAAGATGCCATGTGCTCACGTCATGGCTGTATGCAGAACTCAGAGTCTATCATTTCTGCCATATGTTGACCAGTTCTTGACTTCACAATCGCATTTGCTCACTTACCAAATGTCTTTTCTACCAGTTGGTGAGCCCTTTAACTGGCCAGATGTTGGAGGTCCTACGTTAGTCCCCGATCCAACACGTTTACGAGATGTGGGGCGTACAAGATCCCGTCGAATTAGGAATGAAATGGATGAAGGAGTCCCTGGCACAGTGCGTTGTGGCATATGCAAGCACTGGGGGCACAACAGAAGGGCATGCCCAGGTCGTGTTGGTCCTTCGGGCTCCTGAAGCCCTTATCATGATGTTTCTTAATCGGTTAGTTTTATGGTCGTTGTAGTTTTATGGTACTTGTAATGTTATGATCCTTGAACCTCTATGGTACTTGTAATGTTATGGTCGTTGTAGGTTTATGGTACTTGTAATGTTATGATCCTTGAACCTCTATGGTACTTGTAATGTTATGGTCGTTGTAGTTCAATGGTACTTGTAATGTTATGATCCTTGAACCTATATGGTACTTGTAATGTTATGGTCGTTGTAGTTTTATGGTACTTGTAGTGTTATGGTGCTTTGAATTATTATCAAAATAGTAAACATATATAGAAACGCATAAACTTAGTTACGTCCGGATGTGCATAAACAGAGATACGAACTTGTTTCATGGATAACACATATCATCACAACTAACATAGTCCTACTCGTCATCCTCAGTCTCACCTACGGTATCCAAATTACGCGTCGCTCGTTGACGAGGGGCAGGTGTGCCTCCATAAAGATTGGTTGGCTGCTGGTACACAACTCTCCCACCGACCAATGGTGGCGTTGTCAAGATTGGTTGGGATGCACCATACATGGGAGTCGGTGCAGCTGTTGCAAAGGTAGGAGGCCCCTAATTCTGTTAAGCTAGGAGGCAACTAATTCAAGTTTAATTCAATTCTGTTAAGGTAGGAGGCCCCTAATTCAAGTTTAATTCAATTCTGTTAAGGTAGGAGGCCCCTAATTCAAGTTTAATTCAATTCTGTTAAGCTAGGAGGCAACTAATTCAAGTTTAATTCAATTATGTTAATCTAGGAGGCAACTAATTCAAGTTTAATTCAATTCTGTTAAGCTAGGAGGCAACTAATTCAAGTTTAATTCAATTATGTTAATCTAGGAGGCAACTAATTCAAGTTTAATTCAATTCTGTTAAGCTAGGAGGCAACTAATTCAAGTTTAATTCAATTATGTTAATCTAGGAGGCAACTAATTCAAGTTTAATTCAATTCTGTTCAGCTAGGAGGCAACTAATTCATGTTTAATTCAATTATGTTAATCTAGGAGGCAACTAATTCAAGTTTAATTCAATTCTGTTAAGCTAGGAGGCAACTAATTCAAGTTTAATTCAATTATGTTAATCTAGGAGGCAACTAATTCAAGTTTAATTCAATTCTGTTCAGCTAGGAGGCAACTAATTCAAGTTTAATTCAATTATGTTAATCTAGGAGGCAACTAATTCAAGTTTAATTCAATTCTGTTAAGCTAGGAGGCCCCTAATTCAAGTTTAATTCAATTCTGTTAAGCTAGGAGGCCAAGTAATGTAAATTGAGTTGGGAGACAATGACTTCAAATTATGTTAACCAAGATTGCATGTCTAACCTGATCCTCGCGTTGTCGGTCCAATGCATCTCGATAATACTTCAGAGACCTAGGTGTCGTTCCGTATGAATACGAACAATGTAGCCATCTCATTGCAAGAGAATCTTCTCCATCTACAAAGTGCACACCAAATGGAGGAGGCTGAGAGCCTTGACCTTTCTTCTTTCGAGACTCTTGCCTCTTCGCCCTTCGAAGTTCATTTTCATCGCCCCCGGTGTTCACGTAGATACACTTTGGTCGTCCTATTGAGATGCGCTCCCAAGCCCATAACTACATAATGAAAGAGAGCGTTGTATACAAAAATTGAATCACCTATTTAACTGTTATTCTTATAAATTTAATTTCATAAATTCATTTAGCCCTTTAGCTTTGCATCGTATGAATAAATTGAATCAACTATCGACATTCAGTTACCTGCAATAATATGATGGGTCCCACAACCTCCGCCTTCTCCCGATGCGTCGCTCTACAGAGTTGGCGATATAAGAATGCAAGCGTAGCACTTCCCCAACTGTATTGGCCAGCTGCCTCCAAATCTGCCAAAAGTGGAAGGTAGATTAACTGCACTTGTCCGCCACTAGTATCAGCAAATGTGACACTAGCCATTAGCAACAGAATGTATGCCCTAGCTTGACACTGAACTGTGGCTTCGTCAACATCATCTTGTAAAGGGACAATTAGCTGTCGTAACCATGACATTTTCACCGATGATCCACGAATACAATTTTCCGGTGGAATGGCCCCGAGCATTGTTTGAGCGACAAAAGCCCAACTATGACATGCCGTGCCAGTCACTGCAAGACCGTCCACTCGAAGCCCAAGCAGAACCGACACATCTTGTAGTGTGATTGATGCCTCCCCAACAGTTAAGTGAAATGTGTGTGTCTCAGGCCTCCATCTCTCCACTAAAGCGGTCACAAGTTCGTGATCAATCTCAAACGTAGATCCTAACCGATAGATACCGTAAAAACCTGCCGCCTTTATGTAATGTAGGACTCTCGGGTGTGCGATCAAATCTCTGCCAAACTTTCGTAAGTGCATCCTGTGCTGGATCACCGCATCAGTCTACACATATATAACGTATGCATGTTATATGTCGATAATATTATGTCAACCATAACATAATTTCCATTAACAATAAATCCTTACATATTCAACGCGGTTCCACACGTCAGTGGACCTATGGAGATGTTGTCGGTGAAGCACGTCACTCACTAACGGCCCGGGATTCAACTGCATTTCCATTTGCCTAATATAAACACATAAAATTTCAACATGAAATATATCATTAAGATTGAATAGTTCTATCAGTTGATATATTCATTATTCTAACACTATCTAGCTAACTAGTAAATAATGTTTATCTATCTTATTTTATGCTATTCTATTATCATATAGTCTTATGTCTATACTAATTTGATCTAAAATAGCATCATGCAATTACAAATTAACGAATTATATAACTACACCTACTTACTAATTTACATTATAATATCATTCCCATACATCATTCATACAATATAACTTTTCATTCCCATACTCCATTCATACTATATAATATTATACCATAAATAATTAAATAATTATAAAATAATCAAGTTTCATATATATCATAATTTTTAATTCTATATGCTACTATTATCTAATCATACACTAATCTACTTTCACATGCCCACACTATTAAAGACAAATTAGTATGAAAATATATAAAAAATTGCATAAACAACCAAAGAATAAAGCACTAACCTCTAAGTGATGGCAGTCCGGATTTAGAAGAGAAAGGAGCTGGAATAGGTTATGAAGCAAATAAGAGGATGAGATGGAGATAAATAAGAGGTGGTGGGATGAAACTCCAGATCAACGCCGCCGAGAGGAAGCCATGAGCGGCTAAGCTTGAGGTTGAAGAGGATGAAATGGGGGAAAGACGGGTAGGGTTGTGTTTTAATGGGTATGCGTAGGAAACCCGCGGCTTCAAAACGCGGTTTTCATGATGAAAACCGCACATCCAAACCGCGTTTCATTTAATGTATTCGTTGACCAGCAACTACCACATAAACCGCGGTTTGATCACGCGGTTTATGCATTTTCTTTTAAAAAAAAAATAAAAAAAGGTAGAACCGCGGTTCACCTATATTCCTTTTTTTTTCAGATGTTCTCTGCATTTGCAGAGATTCCAAGAAAACCGCGGGTTGAAACCGCGGTTTTCTGGCGCAACTGACAGTTTTGAACATTTTGACAAAATGTTTCAAACCTTGAATACTTCTACAATTATTTTTGATTTTATGAATATTCTGAAAAAAAAATTCGATATGGTCCATTTTGGTCCGAAAATTTCACGGAAAGCTTATCGCGCACAAAGCTCCTATTATGACCTATAAACCATATGAACATGTTTGGACGCATTTGAGCGAAGACAACACAGTTTTTGTGAATAAAGAAAGGTGACGCCGATATGGTCACTTTTGGTCCGAAAATTTCACGGAAAGCTTTTCGCGCACAAAGCTCCCATTATGACCTATAAACCATATAACAGGTTTGGGACGCATTTGAGCGAAAACAACACAGTTTTTGTGGATAAAGAAAGGTGACGCCAATATTGTCACTTTTGTTCCGAAAATTTCACGGAAAGCTTTTTGCGCGCAAAACTCCCATTATGATCTATACACCTTATAAACATGTTTGGGACACATTTGAGGGAAAACATTATTGTTTTTATGGATCTTTCCAAAGGTGACGCCGATATGGTCACTTTTGGTCCGAAAATTTCACGGAAAGCTTTTCGCGCGCAAAACTCCCATTATGACCTATAAACCAAATAAACATGTTTGGGACACATTTGAGCGAAAACAACACAGTTTTTGTGGATAAACAAAGATGACGCCGATATGGTCACTTTTGTTCCGAAAATTTCACGGAATGCTTTTCTCGCACAAAGCTCTCATTATGACCTATAAACCATATAAACATGTTTGGGACACATTTGAGCGAAAACAACACAATTTTTGTGGATAAAGAATGGTGACGTCGATACATGTTTGGGACGCATTTATCGTCACCTTTGGTCCGAAAATTTCACGGAAAGCTTTTCGCGCACAAAGCTCACATTATGACCTATAAACCATATAAACATGTTTGGGACACATTTGAGCGAAAACAACACAGTTTTTGTAGATAAAGAAAGGTGACGCCGATATGATCACTTTTGTTCCAAAAATTTGACGGAAAGCTTTTCGCGCACAAAGCTCACATTATGATCTATACACCTCATAAATATGTTTGGGACACATTTGAGCGAAAACAACAGTTTTTTTGTGGATAAAGAAAGGTGACGCCGATATGGTCACTTTTGGTCCGAAAATTTCACGGAAAACTTTTCACGCACAAAGCTCCCATTATGACCTATAAACCATATAAACATGTTTGAGACGCATTTGAGCGAAAACAACACGGTTTTGGTAGATAAAGAAAGGTGACGTCGATATGGTCACTTTTGGTCCGAAAATTTCACGGAAAGCTTTTCGCGCACAAAGCTCCCATTATGACCTATAGACCATATAAACATGTTTGGGACACATTTGAGCGAAAACAACATAGTTTTTGTGGATAAAGAATGGTGACGCCGTTATGGTCACTTTTGGTCCGAAAATTTCACGGAAAGCTTTGCGCACAAAGCTCACATTATGACCTATAAACCATATAAACATGTTTGGGACGCATTTGAGCGAAAACAAAACCGTTTTGGTGGATGAAGAAAGTTGACGTCGATATGGTCACTTTTGGTCCGAAAATTTCACGGAAAGCTTTTCGCGGACAAAGCTCCCATTATGACCTATGAACCATATAAACATGTTTGGGACGCATTTGAGCGAAAACAACACAGTTTTTGTGGATAAAGAAAGGTGACGTCGATATGGTCACTTTTGGTCCGAAAATTTCACAGAAAGCTTTTCGCGCACAAAGCTCCCATTATGACATATAAACCATATAAACCTGTTTGGGACGCATTTGAGCGAAAACAACACAGTTTTTGTGGATAAAGAAAGGTGACACCGATATGGTCACTTTTGGTCCGAAAATTTCACGGAAAGATATTCACGCACAAAGCTCCCATTATGACCTATAAACCATATAAACATGTTTGGAACGCATTTGAGCGAAAACAACACAGTTTTCGTGGATAAAGAAAGGTGACGTCGATATGGTCACTTTTGGTTGAAAATTTCACAAAAAACTTTTCGCGCACAAAGCTCCCATTATGACATATAAACCATATAAACATGTTTGGGACACATTTAAGCGATAGCAACACAGTTTTTGTGGATAAAGAAAGGTGACACCGATATGGTCACTTTCGGTCCGAAAATTTCACGGAAAGCTTTTCACGCACAAAGCTCCCATTATGACCTATAAACCATATAAACATGTTTGGGACGCATTTGAGCGAAACCAACACAGTTTTCGTGGATGAAGAAAGGTGACGTCGATATGGTCACTTTTGGTCCGAAAATTTCACAAAAAGCTTTTCGCGCACAAAGCTCCCATTATGACCTATAAACCATATAATGTGTTTGGGACACATTTGAGCGAAAACAACACATTTTTTCTGGATAAAGAAAGGTGACGCCGATATGGTCACTTTCGGTCCGAAAATTTCACGGAAAGCTTTTCACGCACAAAGCTCCCATTATGACCTATAAACCATATAAACATGTTTGGGACACATTTGAGCGAAACCAACACAGTTTTTGTGGATAAAGAAAGGTGACACCGATATGGTCACTTTTGGTCCGAAAATTTCACGGAAAGCTTATCGCGCACAAAGCTCCTATTATGACCTATAAACCATATGAACATGTTTGGGACGCATTTGAGCGAAAACAACACAGTTTTGTGGATAAAGAAAGGTGACGCCGATATGGTCACTTTTGGTCCGAAAATTTCACGGAAAGCTTTTCGCGCACAAAGCTCCCATTATGACCTATAAACCATATAACAGGTTTGGGATGCATTTGAGTGAAAACAACACAGTTTTTGTGGATAAAGAAAGGTGACGCCAATATGGTCACTTTTGTTCCGAAAATTTAACGCTAAGCTTTTTGCGCACAAAGCTCACATTATGATCTATACACCTTATAAACATGTTTGGGACACATTTGAGGGAAAACATTATTGTTTTTGTGGATAAAGAAAGGTGACGCCGATATGGTCACTTTTGTTCCGAAAATTTCACGGAAAGCTTTTCGCGAGCAAAACTCCCATTATGACCTATAAACCAAATAAATATGTTTGGGACACATTTGAGCGAAAACAACACAGTTTTTGTGGATAAAGAAAGGTGACGCCGATACGGTTACTTTTGGTCCGAAAATTTCACGGAAAGCTTTTCGCGCACAAAGCTCACATTATGATCTACACACCTTATAAACATGTTTGGGACAAATTTGAGCGAAAACAATAGTGTGTTTGTGGATAAAGAAAAATGACGCCGATATGGTCACTTTTGGTCCGAAAATTTCACAAAAATCTTTTCGCGCACAAAGCTCCCATTATGACCTATAAACCATATAAACATGTTGGCACGCATTTGAGCGAAAACAACACAGTTTTTGTGGATAAAGAAAGGTGATGTCGATACATGTTTGGGACGCATTTATCGTCACCTTTGGTCCGAAAATTTCACGAAAAACTTTTCGCGCACAAAGCTCACATTATGACCTATAAACCATATAAACATGTTTGGGACACATTTGAGCGAAAACAACACAGTTTTCGTGGATAAAAAAAGGTGACGTCGATATGGTCACTTTTGGTCCGAAAATTTCACGAAAAACGTTTCGTGCACAAGGCTCACATTATGACCTATAAACCATATAAACATGTTTGGGACACATTTGAGCGAAAACAACACAGTGTTTTGTGGATAAGGAAAGGTGACGCCGATATGGTCACTTTTGGTCCGAAAATTTCACGGAAAACTTTTCGCGCACAAAGCTCCCATTATGACCTATAAACCATAAAAACATGTTTGGGACGCATTTGAGCGAAAACAACACGGTTTTGGTGGATAAAGAAAGGTGACGTCGATATGGTCACTTTTGGTCCGAAAATTTCACGGAAAGCTTTTCGCGCACAAAGCTCCCATTATGACCTATAGACCATATAAACATGTTTGGGACACATTTGAGCGAAAACAACACAGTTTTTGTGGATAAAGAAAGGTGACGCCGATATGGTCACTTTTTGTCCGAAAATTTCACGGAAAGCTTTTCGCGCACAAAGCTCCCATTATGACCTATAAACCATATAAACATGTTTGGGACACATTTGAGCGAAAACAACACGGTTTTTGTGGATAAAGAAAGGTGACGCTGATATGGTCACTTTTGGTCCGAAAATTTCACGGAAAGCTTTTCGCGCACAAAGATCCCATTATGACCTATAAACCATATAAACATGTGTGGGACGCATTTGAACGAAAACAACACAGTTTTCGTGGATAAAGAAAGGTGACGTCGATATGGTCACTTTTGGTCCGAAAATTTCACAAAAAGCTTTTCGCGCACAAAGCTCCCATTATGACATATAAACCATATAAACATGTTTGGGACACATTTAAGCGAAAACAACACAGTTTTTGTGGATAAAGAAAGGTGACACCGATATGGTCACTTTCGGTCCGAAAATTTCACGGAAAGCTTTTCACGCACAAAGCTCCCATTATGACCTATAAACCATATAAACGTGTTTGGGACGCATTTGAGCGAAACCAACACAGTTTTTGTGGATAAAGAAAGGTGACACCGATATGGTCACTTTTGGTCCGAAAATTTCACGGAAAGCTTTTCGCGCACAAAGCTCCCATTATGACCTATAAATCATACAAACATGTTTGGGACGCATCTGAGCGAAAACAACACAGTTTTCGTGGATAAAGAAAGGTGACGTCGATATGGTCACTTTTGGTCCGAAAATTTCACAAAAAGCTTTTCGCGCAAAAAGCTCCCATTATGACCTATAAACCATATAATGTGTTTGGGACACATTTGAGCGAAAACAACACATTTTTTGTGGATAAAGAAAGGTGACGTCGATATGGTCACTTTTTGTCCGAAAATTTCACAGAATGCTTTTCGCGCACAAAGCTCCCATTATGACATATAAACCGTATAAACATGTTTGGGACGTATTTGAGCGAAAACAACACAGTTTTTGTGGATAAAGAAAGGTGACACCGATATGGTCACTTTTGGTCCGAAAATTTCACGGAAAGATATTCGCGCACAAAGCTTCCATTATAACCTATAAACCATATAAACATGTTTGGGACACATTTGAGCGAAAACAACACGGTTTTTGTGGATAAAGAAAGGTGACGCCGATATGGTCACTTTTTGTCCGAAAATTTCACGGAAAGCTTTTCGCGCACAAAGCTCTCATTATGACCTATAAACCATATAAACATGTTTGGGACACATTTGAGCGAAAACAACACAGCTTTTGTGGATAAAGAAAGGTGACACCGATATGGTCACTTTTGGTCCGAAAATTTCACGGAAAGCTTTTCGCGCACAAAGATCCCATTATGACCTATAAACCATATAAACATGTGTGGGACACATTTGAGCGAAAACAACACAGTTTTCGTGGATAAAGAAGGTGACGTCGATGTGGTCACTTTTGGTCCGAAAATTTCACAGAAAGCTTTTCTCGCACAAAGCTCCCATTATGACATATAAACCATATAAACATGTTTGAGACACATTTAAGCGAAAACAACACAGTTTTCGTGGATAAAGAAAGGTGACGTCGATATGGTCACTTTTGGTCCGAAAATTTCACAAAAAGCTTTTCGCGCACAAAGCTCCCATTATGACATATAAACCATATAAACATGTTTGGGACACATTTAAGCGAAAACAACACAGTTTTTGTGGATGAAGAAAGGTGACACCGATATGGTCACTTTCGGTCCGAAAATTTTACGGAAAGCTTTTCACGCACAAAGCTCCCATTATGACCTATAAACCATATAAACATGTTTGGGACGCATTTCAGCGAAACCAACACAGTTTTTGTGGATAAAGAAAGGTGACACCGATATGGTCACTTTTGGTCCGAAAATTTCACGGAATGCTTTTCGCGCACAAAGCTCCCATTATGACCTATAAATCATATAAACATGTTTGGGACGCATTTGAGCGAAAACAACACAGTTTTCGTCGATAAAGAAAGGTGACGTCGATATGGTCACTTTTGGTCCGAAAATTTCACAAAAAGCTTTTCGCGCACAAAGCTCCCATTATGACCTATAAACCATATAATGTGTTTGGGACACATTTGAGCGAAAACAACACATTTTTTGTGGATAAAGAAAGGTGACGCCGATATGGTCACTTTTGGTCTGAAAATTTTACGGAAAGCTTTTCGCGCACAAAGCTCCCATTATGACCTATAAACCATATAAACATGTTTGGGACGCATTTGAGTGAAAACAACACAGTTTTCGTGGATAAAGAAAGGTGACGTCGATATGGTCACTTTTGGTCCGAAAATTTCACAGAAAGCTTTTCGCGCACAAAGCTCCCATTATGACATATAGACCATATAAACATGTTTGGGACGCATTTGAGCGAAAACAACAGAGTTTTTGTGGATAAAGAAAGGTGACACCGATATGGTCACTTTTGGTCCGAAAATTTCAGGGAAAGATATTCGCGCACAAAGCTCCCATTATAACCTATAAACCATATAAACATGTTTGGGACACATTTGAGCGAAAACAACACGGTTTTTGTGGATAAAGAAAGTTGACGCCGATATGGTCACTTTTGGTCCGAAAATTTCACGGAAAGCTTTTCGCGCACAAAGCTCACATTATGATCTATACACCTTATAAAAATGTTTGGGACACATTTGAGCAAAAATAACAGAGTTTTTGTGGATAAAGAAAGGTGATGCCGATATGGTCACTTTTGGTCCGAAAATTTCGCGGAAAGCTTTTCGCGCACAAAGCTCCCATTATGACCTAGAAACCATATAAACATGTTTGGGACGCATTTGAGTGAAAACAACACAGTTTTCGTGGATAGAGAAAGGTGACGTCGATATGGTCACTTTTGGTCCGAAAATTTCACAGAAAGCTTTTCGCGCACAAAGCTGACATTTTGACATATAAACCATATAAACATGTTTGGGACGCATTTGAGCGAAAACAACACAATTTTTGTGGATAAAGAAAGGTGACACCGATATGGTCACTTTTGATCCGAAAATTATACAGAAAGATATTCGCGCATAAAGCTCCCATTATAACCTATAAACCATATAAACATGTTTGGGACACATTTGAGCGAAAACAACATGGTTTTTGTGGATAAAGAAAGGTGACCCCGATATGGTCACTATTGGTCCGAAAATTTCACGGAAAGCTTTTCGCGCACAAAGCTCACATTATGACCTATAAACCATATAAACATTTTTGGGACGCATTTGAGCGAAAACAACACAGTTTTCGTGGATAAAGAAAGGTGACGTCGAAATGGTCACTTTTGGTCCGAAAATTTCACAGAAAGCTTTTCGCGCACAAAGCTCCCATTATGACATATAAACCATATAAACATGTTTGGGACGCATTTGAGCAAAAACAACACAGTTTTTGTGGATAAAGAAAGGTGACACCGATATGGTCACTTTTGGTCCGAAAATTTCACGGAAAGCTTTTCGCGCACAAAGCTCACATTATGACCTATAAACCATATAAACATGTTTGGGACGCATTTGAGCGAAAACAACACAGTTTTTGTGGATAGAGAAAGGTGACGTCGATATGGTCACTTTTGGTCCGAAAATTTCATAGAAAGCTTTTCGCGCACAAAGCTCCCATTATGACATATAAACCATATAAACATGTTTGGGACGCATTTGAGCGAAAACAACACAGTTTTTGTGGATAAAGAAAGGTGACACCGATATGGTCACTTTTGGTCCGAAAATTTCACGGAAAGCTTTTCGCGCACAAAGCTCCCATTATGACCTATAAACCATATAAACATGTTTGGGACGCATTTGAGCTAAAACAACACAGTTTTCGTGGATAAAGAAAGGTGACGTCGATATGGTCACTTTTGGTCCGAAAATTTCACAGAAAGCTTTTCGCGCACAAAGCTCCCATTATGACATATAAACCATATAAACATGTTTGGGACGCATTTGAGCGAAAACAACACAGTTTTTGTGGATAAAGAAAGGTGACACCGATATGGTCACTTTTGGTCCGAAAATTTCACGGAAAGCTTTTCGCGCACAAAGCTCCCATTATAACCTATAAACCATATAAACATGTTTGGGACACATTTGAGCGAAAACAACACGGTTTTTGTGGATAAAGAAAGTTGACGCCGATATGGTCACTTTTGGTCCGAAAATTTCACGGAAAGCTTTTCACGCACAAAGCTCACATTATGATCTATACACCTTATAAAAATGTTTGGGACACATTTGAGCAAAAACAACAGAGTTATATTGGATAAAGAAAGGTGATGCCGATATGGTCACTTTTGGTCCGAAAATTTCGCGGAAAGCTTTTCGCGCACAAAGCTCACATTATGACCTATAAACCATATAAACATGTTTGGGACGCATTTGAGCGAAAACAACACAGTTTTCGTGGATAAAGAAAGGTGACGTCGATATGGTCACTTTTGGTCCGAAAATTTCACAGAAAGCTTTTCGCGCACAAAGATGACATTATGACATATAAACATGTTTGGGACGCATTTGAGCGAAAACAACACAGTTTTTGTGGATAAAGAAAGGTGACACCGATATGGTCACTTTTGGTCCGAAAATTTCACGGAAAGATATTCGCGCACAAAGCTCCAATTATAACCTATAAACGATATAAACATGTTTGAGACACATTTGAGCGAAAACAACACGGTTTTGTGGATAAAGAAAGTTGACGCCGATATGGTCACTTTTGGTCCCAAAATTTCACGGAAAGCTTTTCGCGCACAAAGCTCACATTATGATCTATACACCTTATAAAAATGTTTGGGACACATTTGAGCAAAAACAACAGAGTTTTTGTGGATAAAGAAAGGTGATGCCGATATGGTCACTTTTGGTCCGAAAATTTCACAGAAAGATATTCGCGCACAAAGCTCCCATTATAACCTATAAACCATATAAACATGTTTGGGACACATTTGAGCGAAAACAGCATGGTTTTTGTGGATAAAGAAAGGTGACCCCGATAATGGTCACTTTTGGTCCGAAAATTTCACGGAAAGATTTTCGCGCACAAAGCTCCCATTATGACCTATAAACCATATAAACATGTTTAGGACGCATTTGAGCGAAAACAACACAGTTTTCGTGGATAAAGAAAGGTGACGTCGATATGGTCACTTTTGGACCGAAAATTTCACAGAAAGCTTTTCGCGCACAAAGCTCCCATTATAACCTATAAACCATATAAACATGTTTGGGACACATTTGAGAGAAAACAATACGTTTTTTGTGGATAAAGAAAGTTGACGCCGATATGGTCACTTTTGGTTCGAAAATTTCACGGAAAGCTTTTCACGCACAAAGCTCACATTATGATCTATACACCTTATAAAAATGTTTGGCACACATTTGAGCAAAAACAACAGTGTTTTTGTGGATAAAGAAAGGTGATGCCGATATGGTCACTTTTGGTCCGAAAATTTCGCGGAAAGCTTTTCGCGCACAAAGCTCCCATTATGACCTATAAACCATATAAACATGTTTGGGACGCATTTGAGCGAAAACAACACAGTTCTTGTGGATAAATAAAGGTGACGTCGATATGGTCACTTTTGGTCCGAAAATTTCACAGAAAGCTTTTCGCGCACAAAGCTCCCATTATGACATATAAACCATATAAACATGTTTGGGACGCATTTGAGAGAAAACGACACAGTTTTTTGTGGATAAAGAAAGGTGACGTCGATATGGTCACTTTTGGTCCGAAAATTTCACAGAAAGCTTTTCGCGCACAAAGCTCCCATTATGATCTATACACCTTATAAAAATGTTTGGGACACATTTGAGCAAAAACAACAGTGTTTTTGTGGATAAAGAAAGGTGATGCCGATATGGTCACTTTTGGTTCGAAAATTTCGCGGAAAGCTTTTCGTGCACAAAGCTCCCATTATGACCTATAAACCATATAAACATGTTAAGGACGCATTTGAGCGAAAACAACACAGTTTTCGTGGATAAAGAAAGGTGACGTCGATATGGTCACTTTTGGTCCGAAAATTTCAATGAAAGCTTTTCGCGCACAAAGCTCCCATTATGACCTATAAACCATATAAACATGTTTGGGACGCATTTGAGCGAAAACAACACAGTTTTCGTGGATAAAGAAAGGTGACGTCGATATGGTCACTTTTGGTCCGAAAATTTCACAGAAAGCTTTTCGCGAACAAAGCTCCCATTATGACCTATAAACCATATAAACATTTTTGGGACGCATATGAGCGAAAACAACACAGTTTTCGTAGATAAAGAAAGGTGACGTCGATATGGTCACTTTTGGTCCAAAAATTTCACAGAAAGCTTTTCGCGCACAAAGCTCCCATTATAACCTATAAACATGGTTGGGAAACATTTGAGCGAAAACAACATGGTTTTTGTGGATAAATAAAGGTGACGCCAATATGGTCACTTTTGGTCCGAAAATTTCACGGAAAGCTTTTCGCGCACAAAGCTCCCATTATGACCTATAAACCATATAAACATGTTTGGGACACATTTGAGCGAAAACAACACAGTTTTCGTGGATAAAGAAAGGTGACGTCGATATGGTCACTTTTGGTCCGAAAATTTCACAGAAAGCTTTTCGCGCACAAAGCGCCCATTATGACATATAAACCATATAAACATGTTTGGGACGCATTTGAGCGAAAACAACACAATTTTTGTGGATAAAGAAAGGTGACACCGATATGGTCACTTTTGGTCCGAAAATTTCACGGAAAGATATTCGCGCACAAAGCTCCCATTATAACCTATAAACAATATAAACATGTTTGGGACACATTTGAGCGAAAACAACACGGTTTTTGTGGATAAAGAAAGTTGACGCCGATATGGTCACTTTTGGTCCGAAAATTTCACGGAAAGCTTTTCACGCACAAAGCTCACATTATGATCTATACACCTTATAAAAATGTTTGGGACACATTTGAGCAAAAACAACAGAGTTTTTGTGGATAAAGAAAGGTGACACCGATATGGTAACTTTTGGTCAGAAAACTTCACGGAAAGATATTCGCGCACAAAGCTCCCATTATAACCTATAAACCATATAAACATGTTTGGGACGCATTTGAGCGAAAACAACACAGTTTTCGTGGATAAAGAAAGGTGACGTCGATATGGTCACTTTTGTTTCGAAAATTTCACGGAAAGCCTTTCGCGCACAAAGCTCCCATTATGACCTATAAACAATATAAACGTGTTTGGGACGCATTTGAGCGAAAACAACACAGTTTTGGTGGATAAAGAAAGGTGACGTCGATATGGTCACTTTTAGTCCGAAAATTTCACGGAAAGCTTTTCGTGCACAAAGCTCCCATTATGATCTATAAACAATATAAACATGTTTGGGACACATTTGAGCAAAAACAACACAGTTTTTTGTGGATAAAGAAAGGTGACGTCGATATGGTCACTTTTGGTCCGAAAATTTCACGGAAAGCTTTTCGCGCACAAAGCTCACATTATGATCTATACACCTTATAAAAATGTTTGGGACACATTTGAGCAAAAACAACAGAGTTTTTGTGGATAAAGAAAGGTGATGCCGATATGGTCACTTTTGGTCCGAAAATTTCGCGGAAAGCTTTTCGCGCACAAAGCTCCCATTATAACCTATAAAACATATAAACATGTTTGGGACACATTTGAGCGAAAACAACATGGTTTTTGTGGATAAAGAAAGGTGACGCCGATATGGTCACTTTTGGTCCGAAAATTTCACGGAAAGCTTTTCGCGCACAAAGCTCCCATTATGACCTATAAACCATATAAACATGTTTGGGACGCATTTGAGCGAAAACAACACAGTTTTCGTGGATAAAGAAAGGTGACGTCGATATGGTCACTTTTGGTCCGAAAATTTCACAGAAAGCTTTTCGCGCACAAAGCTGACATTATGACATATAAACCATATAAACATGTTTGGGACGCATTTGAGCGAAAACAACACAGTTTTTATGGATAAAGAAAGGTGACACCGATATGGTCACTTTTGGTCCGAAAATTTCACGGAAAGATATTCGCGCATAATGCTCCCATTATAACCTATAAACCATATAAACATGTTTGGGACACATTTGAGCGAAAACAACATGGTTTTTGTGGATAAAGAAAGGTGATGCCAATATGGTGACTTTTGGTCCGAAAATTTCACGGAAAGCTTTTCGCGCACAAAGCACCCATTATGACCTATAAACCATATAAACATGTTTGGGACGCATTTGAGCGAAAACAACACAGTTTTCGTTGATAAAGAAAGGTGACGTCGATATGGTCACTTTTGGTCCGAAAATTTCACAGAAAGCTTTTCGCGCACAAAGATGACATTATGACATATAAACCATATATACATGTTTGGGACGCATTTGAGCGAAAACAACACAATTTTTGTGGATAAAGAAAGGTGACACTGATATGGTCACTTTTGGTCCGAAAATTTCACGGAAAGATATTCGCACACAAAGCTCCCATTATAACCTATAAAACATATAAACATGTTTGGGACACATTTCAGCGAAAACAACATGGTTTTTGTGGATAAAGAAAGGTGACGCCGATATGGTCACTTTTGGTCCGAAAATTTCACGGAAAGCTTTTCGCGCACAAAGCTCCCATTATGACCTATAAACCTTATAAACATGTTTGGAACGCATTTGAGCGAAAACAACACGGTTTTTGTGGATAAAGAAAGTTGACGCCGATATGGTCACTTTTGGTCCGACAATTTCACGGAAAGATATTCGCGCACAAAGCTCCCATTATAACCTATAAAACATATAAACATGTTTGGGACACATTTGAGCGAAAACAACATGGTTTTTGTGGATAAAGAAAGGTGACGCCGATATGGTCACTTTTGGTCCGAAAATTTCACGGAAAGCTTTTCGCGCACAAAGCTCCCATTATGACCTATAAACCATATAAACATGTTTGGGACGCATTTGAGCGAAAACAACACAGTTTTCGTATATAAAGAAAGGTGACGTCGATATGGTCACTTTTGGTCCGAAAATTTCACAGAAAGCTTTTCGCGCACAAAGCTCCCATTATGACATATAAACCATATAAACATGTTTGGTACGCATTTGAGCGAAAACAACACGGTTTTTGTGGATAAAGAAAGTTGACGCCGATATGGTCACTTTTGGTCCGAAAATTTCACGGAAAGCTTTTCACGCACAAAGCTCAAATTATGATCTATACACTTTATAAACATGTTTGGGACACATTTGAGCAAAAACAACAGAGTTTTGTGGATAAAGAAAGGTGATGCCGATATGGTCACTTTTGGTCCGAAAATTTCGCGGAAATCTTTACGCGCACAAAGCTCCCATTATTACCTATAAACAATATAAACATGTTTGGGACACATTTGAGCAAAAACAACAGAGTTTTGTGGATAAAGAAAGGTGACGCCGATATGGTCAATTTTGTTTTCCGAAAATTTAACGGAAAGCCTTTCGCGCACAAAGCTCCCAATATGACCTATAAACAATATAAACATGTTTGGGACGCATTTGAGCGAAAACAACACGGTTTTTATGGATAAAGAAAGTTGACGTCGATATGGTCACTTTTGGTCCGAAAATTTCACGGAAAGCTTTTCGCGCACAAAGCTCCCATTATGACCTATAAACCATATAAACATGTTTGGGACGCATTTGAGCGAAAACAACACAGTTTTCGTGGATAAAGAAAGGTGACGTCGATATGGTCACTTTTGGTCCGAAAATTTCACACAAAGCTTTTCGCGCACAAAGCTGACATTATGACATATAAACCATATAAACATGTTTGGGACGCATTTGAGCGAAAACAACACAGTTTTTGTGGATAAAGAAAGGTCACACCGATATGGTCACTTTTGGTCCGAAAATTTCACGGAAAGATATTCGCGCATAATGCTCCCATTATAACCTATAAACCATATAAACATGTTTGGGACACATTTGAGCGAAAACAACATGGTTTTTGTGGATAAAGAAAGGTGATGCCAATATGGTGACTTTTGGTCCGAAAATTTCACGGAAAGCTTTTCGCGCACAAAGCACCCATTATGACCTATAAACCATATAAACATGTTTGGGACGCATTTGAGCGAAAACAACACAGTTTTCGTTGATAAAGAAAGGTGACGTCGATATGGTCACTTTTGGTCCGAAAATTTCACAGAAAGCTTTTCGCGCACAAAGATGACATTATGACATATAAACCATATAAACATGTTTGGGACGCATTTGAGCGAAAACAACACAATTTTTGTGGATAAAGAAAGGTGACACTGATATGGTCACTTTTGGTCCGAAAATTTCACGGAAAGATATTCGCACACAAAGCTCCCATTATAACCTATAAAACATATAAACATGTTTGGGACACATTTGAGCAAAAACAACAGAGTTTTGTGGATAAAGAAAGGTGATGCCGATATGGTCACTTTTGGTCCGAAAATTTCGCGGAAATCTTTACGCGCACAAAGCTCCCATTATTACCTATAAACAATATAAACATGTTTGGGACACATTTGAGCAAAAACAACAGAGTTTTGTGGATAAAGAAAGGTGACGCCGATATGGTCAATTTTGTTTTCCGAAAATTTAACGGAAAGCCTTTCGCGCACAAAGCTCCCAATATGACCTATAAACAATATAAACATGTTTGGGACGCATTTGAGCGAAAATAACACGGTTTTTATGGATAAAGAAAGTTGACGTCGATATGGTCACTTTTGGTCCGAAAATTTCACGGAAAGCTTTTCGCGCACAAAGCTCCCATTATGACCTATAAACCATATAAACATGTTTGGGACGCATTTGAGCGAAAACAACACAGTTTTCGTGGATAAAGAAAGGTGACGTCGATATGGTCACTTTTGGTCCGAAAATTTCACACAAAGCTTTTCGCGCACAAAGCTGACATTATGACATATAAACCATATAAACATGTTTGGGACGCATTTGAGCGAAAACAACACAGTTTTTGTGGATAAAGAAAGGTCACACCGATATGGTCACTTTTGGTCCGAAAATTTCACGGAAAGATATTCGCGCATAATGCTCCCATTATAACCTATAAACCATATAAACATGTTTGGGACACATTTGAGCGAAAACAACATGGTTTTTGTGGATAAAGAAAGGTGATGCCAATATGGTGACTTTTGGTCCGAAAATTTCACGGAAAGCTTTTCGCGCACAAAGCACCCATTATGACCTATAAACCATATAAACATGTTTGGGACGCATTTGAGCGAAAACAACACAGTTTTCGTTGATAAAGAAAGGTGACGTCGATATGGTCACTTTTGGTCCGAAAATTTCACAGAAAGCTTTTCGCGCACAAAGATGACATTATGACATATAAACCATATAAACATGTTTGGGACGCATTTGAGCGAAAACAACACAATTTTTGTGGATAAAGAAAGGTGACACTGATATGGTCACTTTTGGTCCGAAAATTTCACGGAAAGATATTCGCACACAAAGCTCCCATTATAACCTATAAAACATATAAACATGTTTGGGACACATTTCAGCGAAAACAACATGGTTTTTGTGGATAAAGAAAGGTGACGCCGATATGGTCACTTTTGGTCCGAAAATTTCACGGAAAGCTTTTCGCGCACAAAGCTCCCATTATGACCTATAAACCTTATAAACATGTTTGGAACGCATTTGAGCGAAAACAACACGGTTTTTGTGGATAAAGAAAGTTGACGCCGATATGGTCACTTTTGGTCCGACAATTTCACGGAAAGATATTCGCGCACAAAGCTCCCATTATAACCTATAAAACATATAAACATGTTTGGGACACATTTGAGCGAAAACAACATGGTTTTTGTGGATAAAGAAAGGTGACGCCGATATGGTCACTTTTGGTCCGAAAATTTCACGGAAAGCTTTTCGCGCACAAAGCTCCCATTATGACCTATAAACCATATAAACATGTTTGGGACGCATTTGAGCGAAAACAACACAGTTTTCGTATATAAAGAAAGGTGACGTCGATATGGTCACTTTTGGTCCGAAAATTTCACAGAAAGCTTTTCGCGCACAAAGCTCCCATTATGACATATAAACCATATAAACATGTTTGGTACGCATTTGAGCGAAAACAACACGGTTTTTGTGGATAAAGAAAGTTGACGCCGATATGGTCACTTTTGGTCCGAAAATTTCACGGAAAGCTTTTCACGCACAAAGCTCAAATTATGATCTATACACTTTATAAACATGTTTGGGACACATTTGAGCAAAAACAACAGAGTTTTGTGGATAAAGAAAGGTGATGCCGATATGGTCACTTTTGGTCCGAAAATTTCGCGGAAATCTTTACGCGCACAAAGCTCCCATTATTACCTATAAACAATATAAACATGTTTGGGACACATTTGAGCAAAAACAACAGAGTTTTGTGGATAAAGAAAGGTGACGCCGATATGGTCAATTTTGTTTTCCGAAAATTTAACGGAAAGCCTTTCGCGCACAAAGCTCCCAATATGACCTATAAACAATATAAACATGTTTGGGACGCATTTGAGCGAAAACAACACGGTTTTTATGGATAAAGAAAGTTGACGTCGATATGGTCACTTTTGGTCCGAAAATTTCACGGAAAGCTTTTCGCGCACAAAGCTCCCATTATGACCTATAAACCATATAAACATGTTTGGGACGCATTTGAGCGAAAACAACACAGTTTTCGTGGATAAAGAAAGGTGACGTCGATATGGTCACTTTTGGTCCGAAAATTTCACAGAAAGCTTTTCGCGCACAAAGCTGACATTATGACATATAAACCATATAAACATGTTTGGGACGCATTTGAGCGAAAACAACACAGTTTTTGTGGATAAAGAAAGGTGACACCGATATGGTCACTTTTGGTCCGAAAATTTCACGGAAAGATATTCGCGCATAATGCTCCCATTATAACCTATAAACCATATAAACATGTTTGGGACACATTTGAGCGAAAACAACATGGTTTTTGTGGATAAAGAAAGGTGATGCCAATATGGTGACTTTTGGTCCGAAAATTTCACGGAAAGCTTTTCGCGCACAAAGCACCCATTATGACCTATAAACCATATAAACATGTTTGGGACGCATTTGAGCGAAAACAACACAGTTTTCGTTGATAAAGAAAGGTGACGTCGATATGGTCACTTTTGGTCCGAAAATTTCACAGAAAGCTTTTCGCGCACAAAGATGACATTATGACATATAAACCATATAAACATGTTTGGGACGCATTTGAGCGAAAACAACACAATTTTTGTGGATAAAGAAAGGTGACACTGATATGGTCACTTTTGGTCCGAAAATTTCACGGAAAGATATTCGCACACAAAGCTCCCATTATAACCTATAAAACATATAAACATGTTTGGGACACATTTCAGCGAAAACAACATGGTTTTTGTGGATAAAGAAAGGTGACGCCGATATGGTCACTTTTGGTCCGAAAATTTCACGGAAAGCTTTTCGCGCACAAAGCTCCCATTATGACCTATAAACCTTATAAACATGTTTGGAACGCATTTGAGCGAAAACAACACGGTTTTTGTGGATAAAGAAAGTTGACGCCGATATGGTCACTTTTGGTCCGACAATTTCACGGAAAGATATTCGCGCACAAAGCTCCCATTATAACCTATAAAACATATAAACATGTTTGGGACACATTTGAGCGAAAACAACATGGTTTTTGTGGATAAAGAAAGGTGACGCCGATATGGTCACTTTTGGTCCGAAAATTTCACGGAAAGCTTTTCGCGCACAAAGCTCCCATTATGACCTATAAACCATATAAACATGTTTGGGACGCATTTGAGCGAAAACAACACAGTTTTCGTGGATAAAGAAAGGTGACGTCGATATGGTCACTTTTGGTCCGAAAATTTCACAGAAAGCTTTTCGCGCACAAAGCTGACATTATGACATATAAACCATATAAACATGTTTGGGACGCATTTGAGCGAAAACAACACAGTTTTTGTGGATAAAGAAAGGTGACACCGATATGGTCACTTTTGGTCCGAAAATTTCACGGAAAGATATTCGCGCATAATGCTCCCATTATAACCTATAAACCATATAAACATGTTTGGGACACATTTGAGCGAAAACAACATGGTTTTTGTGGATAAAGAAAGGTGATGCCAATATGGTGACTTTTGGTCCGAAAATTTCACGGAAAGCTTTTCGCGCACAAAGCACCCATTATGACCTATAAACCATATAAACATGTTTGGGACGCATTTGAGCGAAAACAACACAGTTTTCGTTGATAAAGAAAGGTGACGTCGATATGGTCACTTTTGGTCCGAAAATTTCACAGAAAGCTTTTCGCGCACAAAGATGACATTATGACATATAAACCATATATACATGTTTGGGACGCATTTGAGCGAAAACAACACAATTTTTGTGGATAAAGAAAGGTGACACTGATATGGTCACTTTTGGTCCGAAAATTTCACGGAAAGATATTCGCACACAAAGCTCCCATTATAACCTATAAAACATATAAACATGTTTGGGACACATTTCAGCGAAAACAACATGGTTTTTGTGGATAAAGAAAGGTGACGCCGATATGGTCACTTTTGGTCCGAAAATTTCACGGAAAGCTTTTCGCGCACAAAGCTCCCATTATGACCTATAAACCTTATAAACATGTTTGGAACGCATTTGAGCGAAAACAACACGGTTTTTGTGGATAAAGAAAGTTGACGCCGATATGGTCACTTTTGGTCCGACAATTTCACGGAAAGATATTCGCGCACAAAGCTCCCATTATAACCTATAAAACATATAAACATGTTTGGGACACATTTGAGCGAAAACAACATGGTTTTTGTGGATAAAGAAAGGTGACGCCGATATGGTCACTTTTGGTCCGAAAATTTCACGGAAAGCTTTTCGCGCACAAAGCTCCCATTATGACCTATAAACCATATAAACATGTTTGGGACGCATTTGAGCGAAAACAACACAGTTTTCGTATATAAAGAAAGGTGACGTCGATATGGTCACTTTTGGTCCGAAAATTTCACAGAAAGCTTTTCGCGCACAAAGCTCCCATTATGACATATAAACCATATAAACATGTTTGGTACGCATTTGAGCGAAAACAACACGGTTTTTGTGGATAAAGAAAGTTGACGCCGATATGGTCACTTTTGGTCCGAAAATTTCACGGAAAGCTTTTCACGCACAAAGCTCAAATTATGATCTATACACTTTATAAACATGTTTGGGACACATTTGAGCAAAAACAACAGAGTTTTGTGGATAAAGAAAGGTGATGCCGATATGGTCACTTTTGGTCCGAAAATTTCGCGGAAATCTTTACGCGCACAAAGCTCCCATTATTACCTATAAACAATATAAACATGTTTGGGACACATTTGAGCAAAAACAACAGAGTTTTGTGGATAAAGAAAGGTGACGCCGATATGGTCAATTTTGTTTTCCGAAAATTTAACGGAAAGCCTTTCGCGCACAAAGCTCCCAATATGACCTATAAACAATATAAACATGTTTGGGACGCATTTGAGCGAAAACAACACGGTTTTTATGGATAAAGAAAGTTGACGTCGATATGGTCACTTTTGGTCCGAAAATTTCACGGAAAGCTTTTCGCGCACAAAGCTCCCATTATGACCTATAAACCATATAAACATGTTTGGGACGCATTTGAGCGAAAACAACACAGTTTTCGTGGATAAAGAAAGGTGACGTCGATATGGTCACTTTTGGTCCGAAAATTTCACAGAAAGCTTTTCGCGCACAAAGCTGACATTATGACATATAAACCATATAAACATGTTTGGGACGCATTTGAGCGAAAACAACACAGTTTTTGTGGATAAAGAAAGGTGACACCGATATGGTCACTTTTGGTCCGAAAATTTCACGGAAAGATATTCGCGCATAATGCTCCCATTATAACCTATAAACCATATAAACATGTTTGGGACACATTTGAGCGAAAACAACATGGTTTTTGTGGATAAAGAAAGGTGATGCCAATATGGTGACTTTTGGTCCGAAAATTTCACGGAAAGCTTTTCGCGCACAAAGCACCCATTATGACCTATAAACCATATAAACATGTTTGGGACGCATTTGAGCGAAAACAACACAGTTTTCGTTGATAAAGAAAGGTGACGTCGATATGGTCACTTTTGGTCCGAAAATTTCACAGAAAGCTTTTCGCGCACAAAGATGACATTATGACATATAAACCATATAAACATGTTTGGGACGCATTTGAGCGAAAACAACACAATTTTTGTGGATAAAGAAAGGTGACACTGATATGGTCACTTTTGGTCCGAAAATTTCACGGAAAGATATTCGCAAACAAAGCTCCCATTATAACCTATAAAACATATAAACATGTTTGGGACACATTTCAGCGAAAACAACATGGTTTTTGTGGATAAAGAAAGGTGACGCCGATATGGTCACTTTTGGTCCGAAAATTTCACGGAAAGCTTTTCGCGCACAAAGCTCCCATTATGACCTATAAACCATATAAACATGTTTGGAACGCATTTGAGCGAAAACAACACGGTTTTTGTGGATAAAGAAAGTTGACGCCGATATGGTCACTTTTGGTCCGAAAATTTCACGGAAAGATATTCGCGCACAAAGCTCCCATTATAACCTATAAAACATATAAACATGTTTGGGACACATTTGAGCGAAAACAACATGGTTTTTGTGGATAAAGAAAGGTGACGCCGATATGGTCACTTTTGGTCCGAAAATTTCACGGAAAGCTTTTCGCGCACAAAGCTCCCATTATGACCTATAAACCATATAAACATGTTTGGGACGCATTTGAGCGAAAACAACACAGTTTTCGTATATAAAGAAAGGTGACGTCGATATGGTCACTTTTGGTCCGAAAATTTCACAGAAAGCTTTTCGCGCACAAAGCTCCCATTATGACATATAAACCATATAAACATGTTTGGTACGCATTTGAGCGAAAACAACACGGTTTTTTTGGATAAAGAAAGTTGACGCCGATATGGTCACTTTTGGTCCGAAAATTTCACGGAAAGCTTTTCACGCACAAAGCTCAAATTATGATCTATACACTTTATAAACATGTTTGGGACACATTTGAGCAAAAACAACAGAGTTTTGTGGATAAAGAAAGGTGATGCCGATATGGTCACTTTTGGTCCGAAAATTTCGCGGAAATCTTTACGCGCACAAAGCTCCCATTATTACCTATAAACAATATAAACATGTTTGGGACACATTTGAGCAAAAACAACAGAGTTTTGTGGATAAAGAAAGGTGACGCCGATATGGTCAATTTTGTTCCGAAAATTTCACGGAAAGCCTTTCGCGCACAAAGCTCCCAATATGACCTATAAACAATATAAACATGTTTGGGACGCATTTGAGCGAAAACAACACGGTTTTTATGGATAAAGAAAGTTGACGTCGATATGGTCACTTTTGGTCCGAAAATTTCACGGAAAGCTTTTCGCGCACAAAGCTCACATTATGATCTATACACCTTATAAAAATGTTTGGGACACATTTGAGCAAAAACAACAGAGTTTTTGTGGATAAAGAAAGGTGATGCCGATATGGTCACTTTTGGTCCGAAAATTTCGCGGAAAGCTTTTCGCGCACAAAGCTCCCATTATGACCTATAAACCATATAAACATGTTTGGGACGCATTTGAGCGAAAACAACACAGTTTTCGTGGATAAAGAAAGGTGACGTCGATATGGTCACTTTTGGTCCGAAAATTTCACATAAAGCTTTTCGCGCACAAAGCTGACATTATGACATATAAACCATATAAACATGTTTGGGACGCATTTGAGCGAAAACAACACAGTTTTTGTGGATAAAGAAAGGTGACACCGATATGGTCACTTTTGGTCCGAAAATTTCACGGAAAGATATTCGCGCATAATGCTCCCATTATAACCTATAAACCATATAAACATGTTTGGGACACATTTGAGCGAAAACAACATGGTTTTTGTGGATAAAGAAAGGTGATGCCAATATGGTGACTTTTGGTCCGAAAATTTCACGGAAAGCTTTTCGCGCACAAAGCACCCATTATGACCTATAAACCATATAAACATGTTTGGGACGCATTTGAGCGAAAACAACACAGTTTTCGTTGATAAAGAAAGGTGACGTCGATATGGTCACTTTTGGTCCGAAAATTTCACATAAAGCTTTTCGCGCACAAAGATGACATTATGACATATAAACCATATATACATGTTTGGGACGCATTTGAGCGAAAACAACACAATTTTTGTGGATAAAGAAAGGTGACACTGATATGGTCACTTTTGGTCCGAAAATTTCACGGAAAGATATTCGCACACAAAGCTCCCATTATAACCTATAAAACATATAAACATGTTTGGGACACATTTCAGCGAAAACAACATGGTTTTTGTGGATAAAGAAAGGTGACGCCGATATGGTCACTTTTGGTCCGAAAATTTCACGGAAAGCTTTTCGCGCACAAAGCTCCCATTATGACCTATAAACCATATAAACATGTTTGGAACGCATTTGAGCGAAAACAACACGGTTTTTGTGGATAAAGAAAGTTGACGCCGATATGGTCACTTTTGGTCCGACAATTTCACGGAAAGATATTCGCGCACAAAGCTCCCATTATAACCTATAAAACATATAAACATGTTTGGGACACATTTGAGCGAAAACAACATGGTTTTTGTGGATAAAGAAAGGTGACGCCGATATGGTCACTTTTGGTCCGAAAATTTCACGGAAAGCTTTTCGCGCACAAAGCTCCCATTATGACCTATAAACCATATAAACATGTTTGGGACGCATTTGAGCGAACACAACACAGTTTTCGTATATAAAGAAAGGTGACGTCGATATGGTCACTTTTGGTCCGAAAATTTCACAGAAAGCTTTTCGCGCACAAAGCTCCCATTATGACATATAAACCATATAAACATGTTTGGTACGCATTTGAGCGAAAACAACACGGTTTTTGTGGATAAAGAAAGTTGACGCCGATATGGTCACTTTTGGTCCGAAAATTTCACGGAAAGCTTTTCACGCACAAAGCTCAAATTATGATCTATACACTTTATAAACATGTTTGGGACACATTTGAGCAAAAACAACAGAGTTTTGTGGATAAAGAAAGGTGATGCCGATATGGTCACTTTTGGTCCGAAAATTTCGCGGAAATCTTTACGCGCACAAAGCTCCCATTATTACCTATAAACAATATAAACATGTTTGGGACACATTTGAGCAAAAACAACAGAGTTTTGTGGATAAAGAAAGGTGACGCCGATATGGTCAATTTTGTTCCGAAAATTTCACGGAAAGCCTTTCGCGCACAAAGCTCCCAATATGACCTAAAACAATATAAACATGTTTGGGACGCATTTGAGCGAAAACAACACGGTTTTTATGGATAAAGAAAGTTGACGTCGATATGGTCACTTTTGGTCCGAAAATTTCACGGAAAGCTTTTCGCGCACAAAGCTCACATTATGATCTATACACCTTATAAAAATGTTTGGGACACATTTGAGCAAAAACAACAGAGTTTTTGTGGATAAAGAAAGGTGATGCCGATATGGTCACTTTTGGTCCGAAAATTTCGCGGAAAGCTTTTCGCGCACAAAGCTCACATTATGATCTATACACCTTATAAAAATGTTTGGGACACATTTGAGCAAAAACAACAGAGTTTTTGTGGATAAAGAAAGGTGATGCCGATATGGTCACTTTTGGTCCGAAAATTTCACAGAAAGCTTTTCGCGCACAAAGCTGACATTATGACATATAAACCATATAAACATGTTTGGGACGCATTTGAGCGAAAACAATACAGTTTTTGTGGATAAAGAAAGGTGACACCGATATGGTCACTTTTGGTCCGAAAATTTCACGGAAAAGATATTCGCGCATAATGCTCCCATTATAACCTATAAACCATATAAACATGTTTGGGACACATTTGAGCGAAAACAACATGGTTTTTGTGGATAAAGAAAGGTGATGCCGATATGGTCACTTTTGGTCCGAAAATTTCGCGGAAAGCTTTTCGCGCACAAAGCTCACATTATGATCTATACACCTTATAAAAATGTTAGGGACACATTTGAGCAAAAACAACAGAGTTTTTGTGGATAAAGAAAGGTGATGCCGATATGGTCACTTTTGGTCCGAAAATTTCGCGGAAAGCTTTTCGCGCACAAAGCTCCCATTATGACCTATAAACCATATAAACATGTTTGGGACGCATTTGAGCGAAAACAACACAGTTTTCGTGGATAAAGAAAGGTGACGTCGATATGGTCACTTTTGGTCCGAAAATTTCACAGAAAGCTTTTCGCGCACAAAGCTGACATTATGACATATAAACCATATAAACATGTTTGGGACGCATTTGAGCGAAAACAACACAGTTTTTGTGGATAAAGAAAGGTGACACCGATATGGTCACTTTTGGTCCGAAAATTTCACGGAAAGATATTCGCGCATAATGCTCCCATTATAACCTATAAACCATATAAACATGTTTGGGACACATTTGAGCGAAAACAACATGGCTTTTGTGGATAAAGAAAGGTGATGCCAATATGGTGACTTTTGGTCCGAAAATTTCACGGAAAGCTTTTCGCGCACAAAGCACCCATTATGACCTATAAACCATATAAACATGTTTGGGACGCATTTGAGCGAAAACAACACAGTTTTCGTTGATAAAGAAAGGTGACGTCGATATGGTCACTTTTGGTCCGAAAATTTCACAGAAAGCTTTTTGCGCACAAAGATGACATTATGACATATAAACCATATAAACATGTTTGGGACGCATTTGAGCGAAAACAACACAATTTTTGTGGATAAAGAAAGGTGACACTGATATGGTCACTTTTGGTCCGAAAATTTCACGGAAAGATATTCGCACACAAAGCTCCCATTATAACCTATAAAACATATAAACATGTTTGGGACACATTTCAGCGAAAACAACATGGTTTTTGTGGATAAAGAAAGGTGACGCCGATATGGTCACTTTTGGTCCGAAAATTTCACGGAAAGCTTTTCGCGCACAAAGCTCCCATTATGACCTATAAACCATATAAACATGTTTGGAACGCATTTGAGCGAAAACAACACGGTTTTTGTGGATAAAGAAAGTTGACGCCGATATGGTCACTTTTGGTCCGACAATTTCACGGAAAGATATTCGCGCACAAAGCTCCCATTATAACCTATAAAACATATAAACATGTTTGGGACACATTTGAGCGAAAACAACATGGTTTTTGTGGATAAAGAAAGGTGACGCCGATATGGTCACTTTTGGTCCGAAAATTTCACGGAAAGCTTTTCGCGCACAAAGCTCCCATTATGACATATAAACCATATAAACATGTTTGGTACGCATTTGAGCAAAAACAACAGTGTTTTTGTGGATAAAGAAAGGTGATGCCGATATGGTCACTTTTGGTCCGAAAATTTCGCGGAAAGCTTTTCGCGCACAAAGCTCCCATTATGACCTATAAACCATATAAACATGTTTGGGACGCATTTGAGCGAAAACAACACAGTTTTCGTATATAAAGAAAGGTGACGTCGATATGGACACTTTTGGTCCGAAAATTTCACAGAAAGCTTTTCGCGCACAAAGCTCCCATTATGACATATAAACCATATAAACATGTTTGGTACGCATTTGAGCGAAAACAACACGGTTTTTGTGGATAAAGAAAGTTGACGCCGATATGGTCACTTTTGGTCCGAAAATTTCACGTTAAGCTTTTCACGCACAAAGCTCAAATTATGATCTATACACTTTATAAACATGTTTGGGACACATTTGAGCAAAAACAACAGAGTTTTGTGGATAAAGAAAGGTGATGCCGATATGGTCACTTTTGGTCCGAAAATTTCGCGGAAATCTTTACGCGCACAAAGCTCCCATTATTACCTATAAACAATATAAACATGTTTGGGACACATTTGAGCAAAAACAACAGAGTTTTGTGGATAAAGAAAGGTGACGCTGATATGGTCAATTTTGTTCCGAAAATTTCACGTAAAGCCTTTCGCGCACAAAGCTCCCAATATGACCTATAAACAATATAAACATGTTTGGGACGCATTTGAGCGAAAACAACACAGTTTTTGTGGATAAAGAAAGGTGACACCGATATGGTCACTTTTGGTCCGAAAATTTCACGGAAAAGATATTCGCGCATAATGCTCCCATTATAACCTATAAACCATATAAACATGTTTGGGACACATTTGAGCGAAAACAACATGGTTTTTGTGGATAAAGAAAGGTGATGCCGATATGGTCACTTTTGGTCCGAAAATTTCGCGGAAAGCTTTTCGCGCACAAAGCTCACATTATGATCTATACACCTTATAAAAATGTTAGGGACACATTTGAGCAAAAACAACAGAGTTTTTGTGGATAAAGAAAGGTGATGCCGATATGGTCACTTTTGGTACGAAAATTTCGCGGAAAGCTTTTCGCGCACAAAGCTCCCATTATGACCTATAAACCATATAAACATGTTTGGGACGCATTTGAGCGAAAACAACACAGTTTTCGTAGATAAAGAAAGCTGACGTCGATATGGTCATTTTTGGTCCGAAAATTTCACAGAAAGCTTTTCGCGCACAAAGCTGACATTATGACATATAAACCATATAAACATGTTTGGGACGCATTTGAGCGAAAACAACACAGTTTTTGTGGATAAAGAAAGGTGACATCGATATGGTTACTTTTGGTCCGAAAATTTCACAGAAACCATTTCGCGCACAAAGCTGACATTATGACATATAAACCATATAAACATGTTTGGGACGCATTTGAGCGAAAACAACACAGTTTTTGTGGATAAAGAAAGGTGACACCGATATGGTCACTTTTGGTCCGAAAATTTCACGGAAAGATATTCGCGCACAAAGCTCCCATTATAACCTATAAACCATATAAACATGTTTGGGACACATTTGAGCGAAAATAACATGGTTTTTGTGGATAAAGAAAGGTGACGCCGATATGGTCACTTTGGGTCCGAAAATTTCACGGAAAGCTTTTCACGCACAAAGCTCCCATTATAACCTATAAACCATATAAACATGTTTGGGACACATTTGAGCGAAAACAGCATGGTTTTTGTGGATAAAGAAAGGTGACCCCGATATGGTCACTTTTGGTCCGAAAATTTCACGGAAACCTTTTCGCGCACAAAGCTCCCATTTTGACCTATAAACCATATAAACATGATTGGGACGCATTTGAGCGAAAACAACACAGTTTTCGTGGATAAAGAAAGGTGACTTCGATATGGTCACTTTTGGTCTGAAAATTTCACAAAAAGCTTTTCGAGCACAAAGCTCCCATTATGACATATAAACCATATAAACATGTTTGGGACGCATTTGAGCGAAAAAAACACAGTTTTTGTGGATAAAGAAAGGTGACACCGATATGGTCACTTTTGGTCCGAAAATTTCACGGAAAGATATTCGCGCACAAAGCTCCCATTATAACCTATAAAACATATAAACATGTTTGGGACACATTTCAGCGAAAACAACATGGTTTTTGTGGATAAAGAAAGGTGACGCCGATATGGTCACTTTTGGTCCGAAAATTTCACGGAAAGCTTTTCGCGCACAAAGCTCCCATTATGACCTATAAACCATATAAACATGTTTGGAACGCATTTGAGCGAAAACAACACAGTTTTCGTGGATAAAGAAAGGTGACGTCGATATGGTAACTTTTGGTCCGAAAATTTCACGGAAAGCTTTTCGCGCACAAAGCTCCCATTATAACCTATAAACCATATAAACATGTTTGGGACACATTTGAGCGAAAACAACATGGTTTTTGTGGATAAAGAAAGGTGACCCCGATATGGTCACTTTTGGTCCGAAAATTTCACGGAAACCTTTTCGCGCACAAAGCTCCCATTATAACCTATAAACCATATAAACATGTTTGGGACGCATTTGAGCGAAAACAACACAGTTTTCGTGGATAAAGAAAGGTGACGTCGATATGGTCACTTTTGGTCCGAAAATTTCACAAAAAGCTTTTCGCGCACAAAGCTTCCATTATGACATATAAACCATATAAACATGTTTGGGACGCATTTGAGCGAAAACAACACAGTTTTTGTGGATAAAGAAAGGTGACACGGAAATGGTCACTTTTGGTCCGAAAATTTCACGGAAAGATATTGGCGCACAAAGCTCCCATTATAACCTATAAACCATATAAACATGTTTGGGACACATTTGAGCGAAAACAACACAGTTTTGGTGGATAAACAAAGGTGACGCCGATATGGTCACTTTTGGTCCGAAAATTTCACGGCAAGCTTTTCGCGCACAAAGCTCCCATTATAACCTATAAACCATATAAACATGTTTGGGACACATTTGAGCGAAAACAACACAGTTTTTGTGGATAAACAAAGGTGACGCCGATATGGTCACTTTTGGTCCGAAAATTTCACGGCAAGCTTTTCGCGCACAAAGCTCCCATTATGACCTATAAACCATATAAACATGTTTGGGACGCATTTGAGCAAAAACAACACAGTTTTCGTGGATAAAGAAAGGTGACGTCGATATGGTTACTTTTGGTCCGAAAATTTCACAAAAAGCTTTTCGCGCACAAAGCTTCCATTATGACATATAAACCATATAAACATGTTTGGGACACATTTGAGTAAAAACAACAGAGTTTTTGTGGATAAAGAAAGGTGATGCCGATATGGTCACGTTTGGTCCGAAAATTTCGCGGAAATCTTTACGCGCACAAAGCTCCCATTATTACCTATAAACAATATAAACATGTTTGGGACACATTTGAGAAAAAAATTACATAGTTTTTGTGGATAAAGAAAGGTGACGCCGATATGGTCACTTTTGTTCCGAAAATTTCACGGAAAGCCTTTCGCGCACAAAGCTCCCATTATGACCTATAAACAATATAAACATGTTTGGGACGCATTTGAGCGAAAACAACACGGTTTTCGTGGATAAAGAAAGGTGACGTCGATATGGTCACTTTTGGTCCGAAAATTTCACAGAAAGCTTTTCGCGCACAAAGCTGACATTATGACATATAAACCATATAAACATGTTTGGGACGCATTTGAGCGAAAACAACACAGTTTTTGTGGATAAAGAAAGGTGACACCGAAATGGTCACTTTTGGTCCAAAAATTTCACGGAAAGATATTGGCGCACAAAGCTCCCATTATAACCTATAAACCATATAAACATGTTTGGGACACATTTGAGCGAAAACAACATGGTTTTTGTGGATAAAGAAAGGTGACGCCGATATGGTCACTTTTGGTCCGAAAATTTCACGGAAAGCTTTTCGCGCACAAAGCTCCCATTATAACCTATAAACCATATAAACATGTTTGGGACACATTTGAGCGAAAACAATATGGTTTTTGTGGATAAAGAAAGGTGACCCCGATATGGTCACTTTTGGTCCGAAAATTTCACGGAAACCTTTTCGCGCACAAAGCTCCCATTATAACCTATAAACCATATAAACATGTTTGGGACGCATTTGAGCGAAAACAACACAGTTTTCGTGGATAAAGAAAGGTGACGTCGATATGGTTACTTTTGGTCCGAAAATTTCACAAAAAGCTTTTCGCGCACAAAGCTCCCATTATGACATATAAACCATATAAACATGTTTGGGACGCATTTAAGCGAAAACAACACAGTTTTTGTGGATGAAGAAAGGTGACACCGATATGGTCACTTTCGGTCCGAAAATTTTACGGAAAGCTTTTCACGCACAAAGCTCCCATTATGACCTATAAACCATATAAACATGTTTGGGACGCATTTCAGCGAAACCAACACAGTTTTTGTGGATAAAGAAAGGTGACACCGATATGGTCACTTTTGGTCCGAAAATTTCACGGAATGCTTTTCGCGCACAAAGCTCCCATTATGACCTATAAATCATATAAACATGTTTGGGACGCATTTGAGCGAAAACAACACAGTTTTCGTGGATAAAGAAAGGTGACGTCGATATGGTCTCTTTTGGTCCGGAAATTTCACAAAAAAGCTTTTCGCGCACAAAGCTCCCATTATGACCTATAAACCATATAATGTGTTTGGGACACATTTGAGCGAAAACAACACATTTTTTGTGGATAAAGAAAGGTGACGCCGATATGGTCACTTTTGGTCCGAAAATTTCACAAAAAGCTTTTCGCGCACAAAGCTCCCATTATGACCTATAAACCATATAATGTGTTTGGGACACATTTGAGCGAAACCAACACAGTTTTTGTGGATAAAGAAAGGTGACACCGATATGGTCACTTTTGGTCCGAAAATTTCACGGAATGCTTTTCGCGCACAAAGCTCCCATTATGACCTATAAATCATATAAACATGTTTGGGACGCATTTGAGCGAAAACAACACAGTTTTCGTGGATAAAGAAAGGTGACGTCGATATGGTCACTTTTGGTCCGAAAATTTCACAAAAAGCTTTTCGCGCACAAAGCTCCCATTATGACCTATAAACCATATAATGTGTTTGGGACACATTTGAGCGAAACCAACACAGTTTTTGTGGATAAAGAAAGGTGACACCGATATGGTCACTTTTGGTCCGAAAATTTCACGGAATGCTTTTCGCGCACAAAGCTCCCATTATGACCTATAAATCATATAAACATGTTTGGGACGCATTTGAGCGAAAACAACACAGTTTTTGTGGATAAAGAAAGGTGACACCGATATGGTCACTTTTGGTCCGAAAATTTCACGGAAAGATATTCGCGCACAAAGCTCCAATTATAACCTATAAACGATATAAACATGTTTGAGACACATTTGAGCGAAAACAACACGGTTTTGTGGATAAAGAATGTTGACGCCGATATGGTCACTTTTGGTCCCAAAATTTCACGGAAAGCTTTTCGCGCACAAAGCTCACATTATGATCTATACACCTTATAAAAATGTTTGGGACACATTTGAGCAAAAACAACAGAGTTTTTGTGGATAAAGAAAGGTGATGCCGATATGGTAACTTTTGGTCCGAAAATTTCATAGAAAGATATTCGCGCACAAAGCTCCCATTATGACATATAGACCATATAAACATGTTTGGGACGCATTTGAGTGAAAACAACACAGTTTTTGTGGATAAAGAAAGGTGACACCGATATGTACACTTTTGGTCCGAAAATTTCAGGGAAAGATATTCGCGCACAAAGCTCCCATTATAACCTATAAACCATATAAACATGTTTGGGACACATTTGAGCGAAAACAACACGGTTTTTGTGGATAAAGAAAGTTGACGCCGATATGGTCACTTTTGGTCCGAAAATTTCACGGAAAGCTTTTCGCGCACAAAGCTCACATTATGATCTATACACCTTATAAAAATGTTTGGGACACATTTGAGCAAAAACAACAGAGTTTTTGTGGATAAAGAAAGTTGATGCCGATATGGTCACTTTTGGTCCGAAAATTTCGCGGAAAGCTTTTCGCGCACAAAGCTCCCATTATGACCTAGAAACCATATAAACATGTTTGGGACGCATTTGAGTGAAAACAACACAGTTTTCGTGGATAGAGAAAGGTGACGTCGATATGGTCACTTTTGGTCCGAAAATTTCACAGAAAGCTTTTCGCGCACAAAGCTGACATTTTGACATATAAACCATATAAACATGTTTGGGACGCATTTGAGCGAAAACAACACAATTTTTGTGGATAAAGAAAGGTGACACCGATATGGTCACTTTTGATCCGAAAATTATACAGAAAGATATTCGCGCATAAAGCTCCCATTATAACCTATAAACCATATAAACATGTTTGGGACACATTTGAGCGAAAACAACATGGTTTTTGTGGATAAAGAAAGGTGACCCCGATATGGTCACTATTGGTCCGAAAATTTCACGGAAAGCTTTTCACGCACAAAGCTCACATTATGACCTATAAACCATATAAACATGTTTGGGACGCATTTGAGCGAAAACAACACAGTTTTCGTGGATAAAGAAAGGTGACGTCGATATGGTCACTTTTGGTCCGAAAATTTCACAGAAAGCTTTTCGCGCACAAAGCTCCCATTATGACATATAAACCATATAAACATGTTTGGGACGCATTTGAGCGAAAACAACACAGTTTTCGTGGATAAAGAAAGGTGACGTCGATATGGTCACTTTTGGTCCGAAAATTTCACAGAAAGCTTTTCGCGCACAAAGCTCCCATTATGACATATAAACCATATAAACATGTTTGGGACGCATTTGAACGAAAACAACACAGTTTTCGTGGATAAAGAAAGGTGACGTCGATATGGTCACTTTTTGTCCGAAAATTTCACAGAAAGCTTTTCGCGCACAAAGCTCCCATTATGACATATAAACCATATAAACATGTTTGGGACGCATTTGAGCGAAAACAACACAGTTTTTGTGGATAAAGAAAGGTGACACCGATATGGTCACTTTTGGTCCGAAAATTTCACGGAAAGCTTTTCGCGCACAAAGCTCCCATTATAACCTATAAACCATATAAACATGTTTGGGACACATTTGAGCGAAAACAACACGGTTTTTGTGGATAAAGAAAGTTGACGCCGATATGGTCACTTTTGGTCCGAAAATTTCACGGAAAGCTTTTCACGCACAAAGCTCACATTATGATCTATACACCTTATAAAAATGTTTGGGACACATTTGAGCAAAAACAACAGAGTTTTATTGGATAAAGAAAGGTGATGCCGATATGGTCACTTTTGGTCCGAAAATTTCGCGGAAAGCTTTTCGCGCACAAAGCTCACATTATGACCTATAAACCATATAAACATGTTTGGGACGCATTTGAGCGAAAACAACACAGTTTTCGTGGATAAAGAAAGGTGACGTCGATATGGTCACTTTTGGTCCGAAAATTTCACAGAAAGCTTTTCGCGCACAAAGATGACATTATGACATATAAACATGTTTGGGACGCATTTGAGCGAAAACAACACAGTTTTTGTGGATAAAGAAAGGTGACACCGATATGGTCACTTTTGGTCCGAAAATTTCACGGAAAGATATTCGCGCACAAAGCTCCAATTATAACCTATAAACGATATAAACATGTTTGAGACACATTTGAGCGAAAACAACACGGTTTTGTGGATAAAGAAAGTTGAGGCCGATATGGTCACTTTTGGTCCCAAAATTTCACGGAAAGCTTTTCGCGCACAAAGCTCACATTATGATCTATACACCTTATAAAAATGTTTGGGACACATTTGAGCAAAAACAACAGAGTTTTTGTGGATAAAGAAAGGTGATGCCGATATGGTCACTTTTGGTCCGAAAATTTCACAGAAAGATATTCGCGCACAAAGCTCCCATTATGACATATAGACCATATAAACATGTTTGGGACGCATTTGAGCGAAAACAACACAGTTTTTGTGGATAAAGAAAGGTGACACCGATATGGTCACTTTTGGTCCGAAAATTTCAGGGAAAGATATTCGCGCACAAAGCTCCCATTATAACCTATAAACCATATAAACATGTTTGGGACACATTTGAGCGAAAACAACACGGTTTTTGTGGATAAAGAAAGTTGACGCCGATATGGTCACTCTTGGTCCGAAAATTTCACGGAAAGCTTTTCGCGCACAAAGCTCACATTATGATCTATACACCTTATAAAAATGTTTGGGACACATTTGAGCAAAAACAACAGAGTTTTTGTGGATAAAGAAAGGTGATGCCGATATGGTCACTTTTGGTCCGAAAATTTCGCGGAAAGCTTTTCGCGCACAAAGCTCCCATTATGACCTAGAAACCATATAAACATGTTTGGGACGCATTTGAGTGAAAACAACACAGTTTTCGTGGATAGAGAAAGGTGACGTCGATATGGTCACTTTTGGTCCGAAAATTACACAGAAAGCTTTTCGCGCACAAAGCTGACATTTTGACATATAAACCATATAAACATGTTTGGGACGCATTTGAGCGAAAACAACACAATTTTTGTGGATAAAGAAAGGTGACACCGATATGGTCACTTTTGATCTGAAAATTATACAGAAAGATATTCGCGCATAAAGCTCCCATTATAACCTATAAACCATATAAACATGTTTGGGACACATTTGAGCGAAAACAACATGGTTTTTGTGGATAAAGAAAGGTGACCCCGATATGGTCACTATTGGTCCGAAAATTTCACGGAAAGCTTTTCGCGCACAAAGCTCACATTATGACCTATAAACCATATAAACATGTTTGGGACGCATTTGAGCGAAAACAACACAGTTTTTGTGGATAGAGAAAGGTGACGTCGATATGGTCACTTTTGGTCCGAAAATTTCACAGAAAGCTTTTCGCGCACAAAGCTCCCATTATGACATATAAACCATATAAACATGTTTGGGACGCATTTGAGCGAAAACAACACAGTTTTTGTGGATAAAGAAACGTGACACAGATATGGTCACTTTTGGTCCGAAAATTTCACGGAAAGCTTTTCGCGCACAAAGCTCCCATTATGACCTATAAACCATATAAACATGTTTGGGACGCATTTGAGCGAAAACAACACAGTTTTCGTGGATAAAGAAAGGTGACGTCGATATGGTCACTTTTGGTCCGAAAATTTCACAGAAAGCTTTTCGCGCACAAAGCTCCCATTATGACATATAAACCATATAAACTTGTTTGGGACGCATTTGAGCGAAAACAACACAGTTTTCGTGGATAAAGAAAGGTGACGTCGATATGGTCACTTTTGGTCCGAAAATTTCACAGAAAGCTTTTCGCGCACAAAGCTCCCATTATGACATATAAACCATATAAACATGTTTGGGACGCATTTGAGCGAAAACAACACAGTTTTTGTGGATAAAGAAAGGTGACACCGATATGGTCACTTTTGGTCCGAAAATTTCACGGAAAGCTTTTCGCGCACAAAGCACCCATTATAACCTATAAACCATATAAACATGTTTGGGACACATTTGAGCGAAAACAACACGGTTTTTGTGGATAAAGAATGTTGACGCCGATATGGTCACTTTTGGTCCGAAAATTTCACGGAAAGCTTTTCACGCACAAAGCTCACATTATGATCTATACACCTTATAAAAATGTTTGGGACACATTTGAGCAAAAACAACAGAGTTTTATTGGATAAAGAAAGGTGATGCCGATATGTTCACTTTTGGTCCAAAAATTTCGCGGAAAGCTTTTCGCGCACAAAGCTCACATTATGACCTATAAACCATATAAACATGTTTGGGACGCATTTGAGCGAAAACAACACAGTTTTCGTGGATAAAGAAAGGTGACGTCGATATGGTCACTTTTGGTCCGAAAATTTCACAGAAAGTTTTTCGCGCACAAAGATGACATTATGACATATAAACATGTTTGGGACGCATTTGAGCGAAAACAACAAAGTTTTTGTGGATAAAGAAAGGTGACACCGATATGGTCACTTTTGGTCCGAAAATTTCACGGAAAGATATTCGCGCACAAAGCTCCAATTATAACCTATAAACGATATAAACATGTTTGAGACACATTTGAGCGAAAACAACACGGTTTTGTGGATAAAGAAAGTTGACGCCGATATGGTCACTTTTGGTCCCAAAATTTCACGGAAAGCTTTTCGCGCACAAAGCTCACATTATGACCTATAAACCATATAAACATGTTTAGGACGCATTTGAGCGAAAACAACACAGTTTTCGTGGATAAAGAAAGGTGACGTCGATATGGTCACTTTTGGACCGAAAATTTCACAGAAAGCTTTTCGCGCACAAAGCTCCCATTATGACCTAGAAACCATATAAACATGTTTGGGACGCATTTGAGTGAAAACAACACAGTTTTCGTGGATAGAGAAAGGTGACGTCGATATGGTCACTTTTGGTCCGAAAATTTCACAGAAAGCTTTTCGCGCACAAAGCTGACATTTTGACATATAAACCATATAAACATGTTTAGGACGCATTTGAGCGAAAACAACACAGTTTTCGTGGATAAAGAAAGGTGACGTCGATATGGTCACTTTTGGACCGAAAATTTCACAGAAAGCTTTTCGCGCACAAAGCTCCCATTATGACCTATAAACCATATAAACATGTTTGGGACGCATTTGAGCGAAAACAACACAGTTTTCGTGGATAAAGAAAGGTGACGTCGATATGGTCACTTTTGGTCCGAAAATTTCACAGAAAGCTTTTCGCGCACAAAGATGACATTATGACATATAAACATGTTTGGGACACATTTGAGCAAAAACAACAGAGTTTTTGTGGATAAAGAAAAGTGATGCCGATATGGTCACTTTTGGTCCGAAAATTTCACAGAAAGATATTCGCGCACAAAGCTCCCATTATAACCTATAAACCATATAAACATGTTTGGGACACATTTGAGCGAAAACAGCATGGTTTTTGTGGATAAAGAAAGGTGACCCCGATATGGTCACTTTTGGTCCGAAAATTTCACGGAAAGCTTTTCGCGCACAAAGCTCCCATTATGACCTATAAACCATATAAACATGTTTAGGACGCATTTGAGCGAAAACAACACAGTTTTCGTGGATAAAGAAAGGTGACGTCGATATGGTCACTTTTGGACCGAAAATTTCACAGAAAGCTTTTCGCGCACAAAGCTCCCATTATGACCTAGAAACCATATAAACATGTTTGGGACGCATTTGAGTGAAAACAACACAGTTTTCGTGGATAGAGAAAGGTGACGTCGATATGGTCACTTTTGGTCCGAAAATTTCACAGAAAGCTTTTCGCGCACAAAGCTGACATTTTGACATATAAACCATATAAACATGTTTGGGACGCATTTGAGCGAAAACAACACAATTTTTGTGGATAAAGAAAGGTGACACCGATATGGTCACTTTTGATCCGAAAATTAGACAGAAAGATATTCGCGCATAAAGCTCCCATTATAACCTATAAACCATATAAACATGTTTGGGACACATTTGAGCGAAAACAACATGGTTTTTGTGGATAAAGAAAGGTGACCCCGATATGGTCACTATTGGTCCGAAAATTTCACGGAAAGCTTTTCGCGCACAAAGCTCACATTATGACCTATAAACCATATAAACATGTTTGGGACGCATTTGAGCGAAAACAACACAGTTTTCGTGGATAAAGAAAGGTGACGTCGATATGGTCACTTTTGGTCCGAAAATTTCACAGAAAGCTTTTCGCGCACAAAGCTCCCATTATGAAATATAAACCATATAAACATGTTTGGGACGCATTTGAGCGAAAACAACACAGTTTTTGTGGATAAAGAAAGGTGACACCGATATGTTCACTTTTGGTCCGAAAATTTCAGGGAAAGATATTCGCGCACAAAGCTCCCATTATAACCTATAAACCATATAAACATGTTTGGGACACATTTGAGCGAAAACAACACGGTTTTGTGGATAAAGAAAGTTGACGCCGATATGGTCACTTTTGGTCCCAAAATTTCACGGAAAGCTTTTCGCGCACAAAGCTCACATTATGATCTATACACCTTATAAAAATGTTTGGGACACATTTGAGCAAAAACAACAGAGTTTTTGTGGATAAAGAAAGGTGATGCCGATATGGTCACTTTTGGTCGGAAAATTTCACAGAAAGATATTCGCGCACAAAGCTCCCATTATAACCTATAAACCATATAAACATGTTTGGGACACATTTGAGCGAAAACAGCATGGTTTTTGTGGATAAAGAAAGGTGACCCCGATATGGTCACTTTTGGTCCGAAAATTTCACGGAAAGCTTTTCGCGCACAAAGCTCCCATTATGACCTATAAACCATATAAACATGTTTAGGACGCATTTGAGCGAAAACAACACAGTTTTCGTGGATAAAGAAAGGTGACGTCGATATGGTCACTTTTGGACCGAAAATTTCACAGAAAGCTTTTCGCGCACAAAGCTCCCATTATGACCTAGAAACCATATAAACATGTTTGGGACGCATTTGAGTGAAAACAACACAGTTTTCGTGGATAGAGAAAGGTGACGTCGATATGGTCACTTTTGGTCCGAAAATTTCACATAAAGCTTTTCGCGCACAAAGCTGACATTTTGACATATAAACCATATAAACATGTTTGGGACGCATTTGAGCGAAAACAACACAATTTTTGTGGATAAAGAAAGGTGACACCGATATGGTCACTTTTGATCCGAAAATTATACAGAAAGATATTCGCGCATAAAGCTCCCATTATAACCTATAAACCATATAAACATGTTTGGGACACATTTGAGCGAAAACAACATGGTTTTTGTGGATAAAGAAAGGTGACCCCGATATGGTCACTATTGGTCCGAAAATTTCACGGAAAGCTTTTCGCGCACAAAGCTCACATTATGACCTATAAACCATATAAACATGTTTGGGACGCATTTGAGCGAAAACAACACAGTTTTCGTGGATAAAGAAAGGTGACGTCGATATGGTCACTTTTGGTCCGAAAATTTCACAGAAAGCTTTTCGCGCACAAAGCTCCCATTATGACATATAAACCATATAAACATGTTTGGGACGCATTTGAGCGAAAACAACACCGTTTTTGTGGATAAAGAAAGGTGACACCGATATGGTCACTTTTGGTCCGAATATTTCACGGAAAGCTTTTCGCGCACAAAGCTCACATTATGACCTATAAACCATATAAACATGTTTGGGACGCATTTGAGCGAAAACAACACAGTTTTCGTGGATAAAGAAAGGTGACGTCGATATGGTCACTTTTGGTCCGAAAATTTCACAGAAAGCTTTTCGCGCACAAAGCTCCCATTATGACATATAAACCATATAAACATGTTTGGGACGCATTTGAGCGAAAACAACACAGTTTTTGTGGATAAAGAAAGGTGACACCGATATGTTCACTTTTGGTCCGAGAATTTCAGGGAAAGATATTCGCGCACAAAGCTCCCATTATAACCTATAAACCATATAAACATGTTTGGGACACATTTGAGCGAAAACAACACGGTTTTGTGGATAAAGAAAGTTGACGCCGATATGGTCACTTTTGGTCCCAAAATTTCACGGAAAGCTTTTCGCGCACAAAGCTCACATTATGATCTATACACCTTATAAAAATGTTTGGGACACATTTGAGCAAAAACAACAGAGTTTTTGTGGATAAAGAAAGGTGATGCCGATATGGTCACTTTTGGTCGGAAAATTTCACAGAAAGATATTCGCGCACAAAGCTCCCATTATAACCTATAAACCATATAAACATGTTTGGGACACATTTGAGCGAAAACAGCATGGTTTTTGTGGATAAAGAAAGGTGACCCCGATATGGTCACTTTTGGTCCGAAAATTTCACGGAAAGCTTTTCGCGCACAAAGCTCCCATTATGACCTATAAACCATATAAACATGTTTAGGACGCATTTGAGCGAAAACAACACAGTTTTCGTGGATAAAGAAAGGTGACGTCGATATGTTCACTTTTGGACCGAAAATTTCACAGAAAGCTTTTCGCGCACAAAGCTCCCATTATGACCTAGAAACCATATAAACATGTTTGGGACGCATTTGAGTGAAAACAACACAGTTTTCGTGGATAGAGAAAGGTGACGTCGATATGGTCACTTTTGGTCCGAAAATTTCACAGAAAGCTTTTCGCGCACAAAGCTGACATTTTGACATATAAACCATATAAACATGTTTGGGACGCATTTGAGCGAAAACAACACAATTTTTGTGGATAAAGAAAGGTGACACCGATATGGTCACTTTTGATCCGAAAATTATACAGAAAGATATTCGCGCATAAAGCTCCCATTATAACCTATAAACCATATAAACATGTTTGGGACACATTTGAGCGAAAACAACATGGTTTTTGTGGATAAAGAAAGGTGACCCCGATATGGTCACTATTGGTCCGAAAATTTCACGGAAAGCTTTTCGCGCACAAAGCTCACATTATGACCTATAAACCATATAAACATGTTTGGGACGCATTTGAGCGAAAACAACACAGTTTTCGTGGATAAAGAAAGGTGACGTCGATATGGTCACTTTTGGTCCGAAAATTTCACAGAAAGCTTTTCGCGCACAAAGCTCCCATTATGACATATAAACCATATAAACATGTTTGGGACGCATTTGAGCGAAAACAACACCGTTTTTGTGGGGATAAAGAAAGGTGACACCGATATGGTCACTTTTGGTCCGAATATTTCACGGAAAGCTTTTCGCGCACAAAGCTCACATTATGACCTATAAACCATATAAACATGTTTGGGACGCATTTGAGCGAAAACAACACAGTTTTTGTGGATAGAGAAAGGTGACGTCGATATGGTCACTTTTGGTCCGAAAATTTCACAGAAAGCTTTTCGCGCACAAAGCTCCCATTATGACATATAAACCATATAAACATGTTTGGGACGCATTTGAGCGAAAACAACACCGTTTTTGTGGATAAAGAAAGGTGACACCGATATGGTCACTTTTGGTCCGAAAATTTCACGGAAAGCTTTTCGCGCACAAAGCTCCCATTATGACCTATAAACCATATAAACATGTTTGGGACGCATTTGAGCGAAAACAACACAGTTTTCGTGGATAAAGAAAGGTGACGTCGATATGGTCACTTTTGGTCCGAAAATTTCACAGAAAGCTTTTCGCGCACAAAGCTCCCATTATGACATATAAACCATATAAACATGTTTGGGACGCATTTGAGCGAAAACAACACAGTTTTCGTGGATAAAGAAAGGTGACGTCGATATGGTCACTTTTGGTCCGAAAATTTCACAGAAAGCTTTTCGCGCACAAAGCTCCCATTATGACATATAAACCATATAAACATGTTTGGGACGCATTTGAGCGAAAACAACACAGTTTTTGTGGATAAAGAAAGGTGACACCGATATGGTCACTTTTGGTCCGAAAATTTCACGGAAAGCTTTTCGCGCACAAAGCACCCATTATAACCTATAAACCATATAAACATGTTTGGGACACATTTGAGCGAAAACAACACGGTTTTTGTGGATAAAGAAAGTTGACGCCGATATGGTCACTTTTGGTCCGAAAATTTCACGGAAAGCTTTTCACGCACAAAGCTCACATTATGATCTATACACCTTATAAAAATGTTTGGGACACATTTGAGCAAAAACAACAGAGTTTTATTGGATAAAGAAAGGTGATGCCGATATGGTCACTTTTGGTCCAAAAATTTCGCGGAAAGCTTTTCGCGCACAAAGCTCACATTATGACCTATAAACCATATAAACATGTTTGGGACGCATTTGAGCGAAAACAACACAGTTTTCGTGGATAAAGAAAGGTGACGTCGATATGGTCACTTTTGGTCCGAAAATTTCACAGAAAGCTTTTCGCGCACAAAGATGACATTATGACATATAAACATGTTTGGGACGCATTTGAGCGAAAACAACACAGTTTTTGTGGATAAAGAAAGGTGACACCGATATGGTCACTTTTGGTCCGAAAATTTCACGGAAAGATATTCGCGCACAAAGCTCCAATTATAACCTATAAACGATATAAACATGTTTGAGACACATTTGAGCGAAAACAACACGGTTTTGTGGATAAAGAAAGTTGACGCCGATATGGTCACTTTTGGTCCCAAAATTTCACGGAAAGCTTTTCACGCACAAAGCTCACATTATGATCTATACACCTTATAAAAATTTTGGGACACATTTTAGCGAAAACAACAGGGTTTTTGTGGATAAAGAAAGGTGATGCCGATATGGTCACTTTTGGTCCGAAAATTTCGCGGAAAGCTTTTCGCGCACAAAGCTCCCATTATGACCTATAAACCATATAAACATGTTTGGGACGCATTTGAGTGAAAATTACACAGTTCTTGTGGATAAAGAAAGGTGACGTCGATATGGTCACTTTTGGTCCGAAAATTTCACAGAAAGCTTTTCGCGCACAAAGCTCCCATTATGACATATAAACCATATAAACATGTTTGGGACGCATTTGAGCGAAAACAACACAGTTTTTTGTGGATAAAGAAAGGTGACGTCGATATGGTCACTTTTGGTCCGAAAATTTCACAGAAAGCTTTTCGCGCACAAAGCTCCCATTATGATCTATACACCTTATAAAAATGTTTGGGACACATTTGAGCAAAAACAACAGTGTTTTTGTGGATAAAGAAAGGTGATGCCGATATGGTCACTTTTGGTTCGAAAATTTCGCGGAAAGCTTTTCGCGCACAAAGCTCCCATTATGACCTATAAACCATATTAACATGTTAAGGACGCATTTGAGCGAAAACAACACAGTTTTCGTGGATAAAGAAAGGTGACGTCGATATGGTAACTTTTGGTCCGAAAATTTCAATGAAAGCTTTTCGCGCACAAAGCTCCCATTATGACCTATAAACCATATAAACATGTTTGGGACGTATTTGAGCGAAAACAACACAGTTTTCGTGGATAAAGAAAGGTGACGTCGATATGGTCACTTTTGGTCCGAAAATTTCACAGAAAGCTTTTCGCGCACAAAGCTCCCATTATGACCTATAAACCATATAAACATGTTTGGGACGCATTTGAGCGAAAACAACACAATTTTCGTGGATAAAGAGAGGTGACGTCGATATGGTCACTTTTGGTCCCTAAATTGCACAGAAAGCTTTTCGCGCACAAAGCTCCCATTATAACCTATAAACCATATAAACATGGTTGGGAAACATTTGAGCGAAAACAACATGGTTTTTGTGGATAAAGAAAGGTGACGCCAATATGGTCACTTTTGGTCCGAAAATTTCACGGAAAGCTTTTCGCGCACGAAGCTCCCATTATGACCTATAAACCATATAAACATGTTTGGGACACATTTGAGCGAAAACAACACAGTTTTCGTGGATAAAGAAAGGTGACGTCGATATGGTCACTTTTGGTCCGAAAATTTCACAGAAAGCTTTTCGCGCACAAAGCGCCCATTATGACATATAAACCATATAAACATGTTTGGGACGCATTTGAGCGAAAACAACACAATTTTTGTGGATAAAGAAAGGTGACACCGATATGGTCACTTTTGGTCCGAAAATTTCACGGAAAGATATTCGCGCACAAAGCTCCCATTATAACCTATAAACCATATAAACATGTTTGGGACACATTTGAGCGAAAACAACACGGTTTTTGTGGATAAAGAAAGTTGACGCCGATATGGTCACTTTTGGTCCGAAAATTTCACGGAAAGCTTTTCACGCACAAAGCTCACATTATGATCTATACACCTTATAAAAATGTTTGGGACACATTTGAGCAAAAACAACAGAGTTTTTGTGGATAAAGAAAGGTGACACCGATATGGTAACTTTTGGTCAGAAAATTTCACGGAAAGATATTCGCGCACAAAGCTCCCATTATAACCTATAAACCATATAAACATGTTTGGGACGCATTTGAGCGAAAACAACACAGTTTTCGTGGATAAAGAAAGGTGACGTCGATATGGTCACTTTTGTTTCGAAAATTTCACGGAAAGCCTTTCGCGCACAAAGCTCCCATTATGACCTATAAACAATATAAACGTGTTTGGGACGCATTTGAGCGAAAACAACACAGTTTTGGTGGATAAAGAAAGGTGACGTCGATATGGTCACTTTTAGTCCGAAAATTTCACGGAAAGCTTTTCGTGCACAAAGCTCCCATTATGATCTATAAACAATATAAACATGTTTGGGACACATTTGAGCAAAAATAACACAGTTTTTTGTGGATAAAGAAAGGTGACGTCGATATGGTCACTTTTGGTCCGAAAATTTCACGGAAAGCTTTTCGCGCACAAAGCTCACATTATGATCTATACACCTTATAAAAATGTTTGGGACACATTTGAGCAAAAACAACAGAGTTTTTGTGGATAAAGAAAGGTGATGCCGATATGGTCACTTTTGGTCCGAAAATTTCGCGGAAAGCTTTTCGCGCACAAAGCTCCCATTATGACCTATAAACCATATAAACATGTTTGGGACGCATTTGAGCGAAAACAACACAGTTTTCGTGGATAAAGAAAGGTGACGTCGATATGGTCACTTTTGGTCCGAAAATTTCACGGAAAGCTTTTCGCGCACAAAGCTGACATTATGACATATAAACAATATAAACATGTTTGGGACGCATTTGAGCGAAAACAACACAGTTTTTGTGGATAAAGAAAGGTGACACCGATATGGTCACTTTTGGTCCGAAAATTTCACGGAAAGATATTCGCGCATAATGCTCCCATTATAACCTATAAACCATATAAACATGTTTGGGACACATTTGAGCGAAAACAACATGGTTTTTGTGGATAAAGAAAGGTGATGCCAATATGGTGACTTTTGGTCCGAAAATTTCACGGAAAGCTTTTCGCGCACAAAGCACCCATTATGACCTATAAACCATATAAACATGTTTGGGACGCATTTGTGCGAAAACAACACAGTTTTCGTTGATAAAGAATGGTGACGTCGATATGGTGACTTTTGGTCCGAAAATTTCACAGAAAGCTTTTCGCGCACAAAGATGACATTATGACATATAAACCATATAAACATGTTTGGGACGCATTTGAGCGAAAACAACACAATTTTTGTGGATAAAGAAAGGTGACACTGATATGGTCACTTTTGGTCCGAAAATTTCACGGCAAGATATTCGCACACAAAGCTCCCATTATAACCTACAAAACATATAAACATGTTTGGGACACATTTCAGCGAAAACAACATGGTTTTTGTGGATAAAGAAAGGTGACACCGATATGGTCACTTTTGGTCCGAAAATTTCACGGAAAGCTTTTCGCGCACAAAGCTCCCATTATGACCTATAAACCATATAAACATGTTTGGAACGCATTTGAGCGAAAACAACACGGTTTTTGTGGATAAAGAAAGTTGACGCCGATATGGTCACTTTTGGTCCGAAAATTTCACGGAAAGATATTCGCGCACAAAGCTCCCATTATAACCTATAAAACATATAAACATGTTTGGGACACATTTGAGCGAAAACAACATGGTTTTTGTGGATAAAGAAAGGTGACGCCGATATGGTCACTTTTGGTCCGAAAATTTCACGGAAAGCTTTTCGCGCACAAAGCTCCCATTATGACCTATAAACCATATAAACATGTTTGGGACACATTTGAGCGAAAACAACAGAGTTTTCGTGGATAAAGAAAGGTGACGTCGATATGGTCACTTTTGGTCCGAAAATTTCACAGAAAGCTTTTCGCGCACAAAGCTCCCATTATGACATATAAACCATATAAACATGTTTGGTACGCATTTGAGCGAAAACAACACAGTTTTTGTGGATAAAGAAAGGTGGCACCGATATGGTCACTTTTGGTCCGAAAATTTCACGGAAAGATATTCGCGCACAAAGCTCCCATTATAACCTATAAACCATATAAACATGTTTGGGACACATTTGAGCGAAAACATCACGGTTTTTGTGGATAAAGAAAGTTGACGCCGATATGGTCACTTTTGGTCCGAAAATTTCACGAAAAGCTTTTCACGCACAAAGCTCAAATTATGATCTATACACCTTATAAACATGTTTGGGACACATTTGAGCAAAAACAACAGAGTTTTTGTGGATAAAGAAAGGTGATGCCGATATGGTCACTTTTGGTCCGAAAATTTCGCGGAAATCTTTACGCGCACAAAGCTCCTATTATTACCTATAAACTATATAAACATGTTTGGGACACATTTGAGAAAAAAATTACATAGTTTTTGTGGATAAAGAAAGGTGACGCCGATATGGTCACTTTTGTTCCGAAAATTTCACGGAAAGCGTTTCGCGCACAAAGCTCCCATTATGACCTATAAACAATATAAACATGTTTGGGACGCATTTGAGCGAAAACAACACGGTTTTCGTGGATAAAGAAAGGTGACGTCGATATGGTCACTTTTGGTCCGAAAATTTCACAGAAAGCTTTTCGCGCACAAAGCTGACATTATGACATATAAACCATATGAACATGTATGGGACGCATTTGAGCGAAAACAGCACAGTTTTTGTGGATAAAGAAAGGTGACACCGAAATGGTCACTTTTGGTCCAAAAATTTCACGGAAAGATATTCGCGCACAAAGCTCCCATTATAACCTATAAACCATATAAACATGTTTGGGACACATTTGAGCAAAAACAACATGGTTTTAGTGGATAAAGAAAGGTGACGCCGATATGGTCACTTTTGGTCCGAAAATTTCACGGAAAGCTTTTCGCGCACAAAGCTCCCATTATAACCTATAAACCATATAAACATGTTTGGGACACATTTGAGCGAAAACAACATGGTTTTTGTGGATAAAGAAAGGTGACCCCGATATGGTCACTTTTGGTCCGAAAATTTCACGGAAACCTTTTCGCGCACAAAGCTCCCATTATGACCTATAAACCATATAAACATGTTTGGGACGCATTTGAGCGAAACAACACAGTTTTCGTGGATAAAGAAAGGTGACGTCGATATGGTCACTTTTGGTCCGAAAATTTCACAAAAAGCTTTTCGCGCACAAAGCTTCCATTATGACATATAAACCATATAAACATGTTTGGGACGCATTTGAGCGAAAACAACACAGTTTTCGTGGATAAAGAAAGGTGACACCGATATGGTCACTTTTGGTCCGAAAATTTCACGAAAAGATATTCGCGCACAAAGCTCCCATTATAACCTATAAAACATATAAACATGTTTGGGACACATTTGAGCGAAAACAACATGGTTTTTGTGGATAAAGAAAGGTGACGCCGATATGGTCACTTTTGGTCCGAAAATTTCACGGAAAGCTTTTCGCGCACAAAGCTCCCATTATGACCTATAAACCATATAAACATGTTTGGGACGCATTTGAGCGAAAACAACACAGTTTTCGTATATAAAGAAAGGTGACGTCGATATGGTCACTTTTGGTCCGAAAATTTCACAGAAAGCTTTTCGCGCACAAAGCGCCCATTATGACATATAAACCATATAAACATGTTTGGGACGCATTTGAGCGAAAACAACACAATTTTTGTGGATAAAGAAAGGTGACACCGATATGGTCACTTTTGGTCCGAAAATTTCACGGAAAGATATTCGCGCACAAAGCTCCCATTATAACCTATAAACCATATAAACATGTTTGGGACACATTTGAGCGAAAACAACACGGTTTTTGTGGATAAAGAAAGTTGAGGCCGATATGGTCACTTTTGGTCCGAAAATTTCACGGAAAGCTTTTCACGCACAAAGCTCACATTATGATCTATACACCTTATAAAAATGTTTGGGACACATTTGAGCAAAAACAACAGAGTTTTTGTGGATAAAGAAAGGTGACACCGATATGGTAACTTTTGGTCAGAAAATTTCACGGAAAGATATTCGCGCACAAAGCTCCCATTATAACCTATAAACCATATAAACATGTTTGGGACGCATTTGAGCGAAAACAACACAGTTTTCGTGGATAAAGAAAGGTGACGTCGATATGGTCACTTTTGTTTCGAAAATTTCACGGAAAGCCTTTCGCGCACAAAGCTCCCATTATGACCTATAAACAATATAAACGTGTTTGGGACGCATTTGAGCGAAAACAACACAGTTTTGGTGGATAAAGAAAGGTGACGTCGATATGGTCACTTTTAGTCCGAAAATTTCACGGAAAGCTTTTCGTGCACAAAGCTCCCATTATGATCTATAAACAATATAAACATGTTTGGGACACATTTGAGCAAAAACAACACAGTTTTTTGTGGATAAAGAAAGGTGACGTCGATATGGTCACTTTTGGTCCGAAAATTTCACGGAAAGCTTTTCGCGCACAAAGCTCACATTATGATCTATACACCTTATAAAAATGTTTGGGACACATTTGAGCAAAAACAACAGAGTTTTTGTGGATAAAGAAAGGTGATGCCGATATGGTCACTTTTGGTCCGAAAATTTCGCGGAAAGCTTTTCGCGCACAAAGCTCCCATTATGACCTATAAACCATATAAACATGTTTGGGACGCATTTGAGCGAAAACAACACAGTTTTCGTGGATAAAGAAAGGTGACGTCGATATGGTCACTTTTGGTCCGAAAATTTCACGGAAAGCTTTTCGCGCACAAAGCTGACATTATGACATATAAACAATATAAACATGTTTGGGACGCATTTGAGCGAAAACAACACAGTTTTTGTGGATAAAGAAAGGTGACACCGATATGGTCACTTTTGGTCCGAAAATTTCACGGAAAGATATTCGCGCATAATGCTCCCATTATAACCTATAAACCATATAAACATGTTTGGGACACATTTGAGCGAAAACAACATGGTTTTTGTGGATAAAGAAAGGTGATGCCAATATGGTGACTTTTGGTCCGAAAATTTCACGGAAAGCTTTTCGCGCACAAAGCACCCATTATGACCTATAAACCATATAAACATGTTTGGGACGCATTTGAGCGAAAACAACACAGTTTTCGTTGATAAAGAAAGGTGACGTCGATATGGTCACTTTTGGTCCGAAAATTTCACAGAAAGCTTTTCGCGCACAAAGATGACATTATGACATATAAACCATATAAACATGTTTGGGACGCATTTGAGCGAAAACAACACAATTTTTGTGGATAAAGAAAGGTGACACTGATATGGTCACTTTTGGTCCGAAAATTTCACGGAAAGATATTCGCACACAAAGCTCCCATTATAACCTACAAAACATATAAACATGTTTGGGACACATTTCAGCGAAAACAACATGGTTTTTGTGGATAAAGAAAGGTGACACCGATATGGTCACTTTTGGTCCGAAAATTTCACGGAAAGCTTTTCGCGCACAAAGCTCCCATTATGACCTATAAACCATATAAACATGTTTGGAACGCATTTGAGCGAAAACAACACGGTTTTTGTGGATAAAGAAAGTTGACGCCGATATGGTCACTTTTGGTCCGAAAATTTCACGGAAAGATATTCGCGCACAAAGCTCCCATTATAACCTATAAAACATATAAACATGTTTGGGACACATTTGAGCGAAAACAACATGGTTTTTGTGGATAAAGAAAGGTGACGCCGATATGGTCACTTTTGGTCCGAAAATTTCACGGAAAGCTTTTCGCGCACAAAGCTCCCATTATGACCTATAAACCATATAAACATGTTTGGGACACATTTGAGCGAAAACAACACAGTTTTTGTGGATAAAGAAAGGTGGCCCCGATATGGTCACTTTTGGTCCGAAAATTTCACGGAAAGATATTCGCGCACAAAGCTCCCATTATAACCTATAAACCATATAAACATGTTTGGGACACATTTGAGCGAAAACATCACGGTTTTTGTGGATAAAGAAAGTTGACGCCGATATGGTCACTTTTGGTCCGAAAATTTCACGAAAAGCTTTTCACGCACAAAGCTCAAATTATGATCTATACACCTTATAAACATGTTTGGGACACATTTGAGCAAAAACAACAGAGTTTTTGTGGATAAAGAAAGGTGATGCCGATATGGTCACTTTTGGTCCGAAAATTTCGCGGAAATCTTTACGCGCACAAAGCTCCTATTATTACCTATAAACTATATAAACATGTTTGGGACACATTTGAGAAAAAAATTACATAGTTTTTGTGGATAAAGAAAGGTGACGCCGATATGGTCACTTTTGTTCCGAAAATTTCACGGAAAGCGTTTCGCGCACAAAGCTCCCATTATGACCTATAAACAATATAAACATGTTTGGGACGCATTTGAGCGAAAACAACACGGTTTTCGTGGATAAAGAAAGGTGACGTCGATATGGTCACTTTTGGTCCGAAAATTTCACAGAAAGCTTTTCGCGCACAAAGCTGACATTATGACATATAAACCATATGAACATGTATGGGACGCATTTGAGCGAAAACAGCACAGTTTTTGTGGATAAAGAAAGGTGACACCGAAATGGTCACTTTTGGTCCAAAAATTTCACGGAAAGATATTCGCGCACAAAGCTCCCATTATAACCTATAAACCATATAAACATGTTTGGGACACATTTGAGCAAAAACAACATGGTTTTAGTGGATAAAGAAAGGTGACGCCGATATGGTCACTTTTGGTCCGAAAATTTCACGGAAAGCTTTTCGCGCACAAAGCTCCCATTATAACCTATAAACCATATAAACATGTTTGGGACACATTTGAGCGAAAACAACATGGTTTTTGTGGATAAAGAAAGGTGACCCCGATATGGTCACTTTTGGTCCGAAAATTTCACGGAAACCTTTTCGCGCACAAAGCTCCCATTATGACCTATAAACCATATAAACATGTTTGGGACGCATTTGAGCGAAACAACACAGTTTTCGTGGATAAAGAAAGGTGACGTCGATATGGTCACTTTTGGTCCGAAAATTTCACAAAAAGCTTTTCGCGCACAAAGCTTCCATTATGACATATAAACCATATAAACATGTTTGGGACGCATTTGAGCGAAAACAACACAGTTTTCGTGGATAAAGAAAGGTGACGCCGATATGGTCACTTTTGGTCCGAAAATTTCACGGAAAGCTTTTCGCGCACAAAGCTCCCATTATGACCTATAAACCATATAAACATGTTTGGGACGCATTTGAGCGAAAACAACACAGTTTTCGTATATAAAGAAAGGTGACGTCGATATGGTCACTTTTGGTCCGAAAATTTCACAGAAAGCTTTTCGCGCACAAAGCGCCCATTATGACATATAAACCATATAAACATGTTTGGGACGCATTTGAGCGAAAACAACACAATTTTTGTGGATAAAGAAAGGTGACACCGATATGGTCACTTTTGGTCCGAAAATTTCACGGAAAGATATTCGCGCACAAAGCTCCCATTATAACCTATAAACCATATAAACATGTTTGGGACACATTTGAGCGAAAACAACACGGTTTTTGTGGATAAAGAAAGTTGAGGCCGATATGGTCACTTTTGGTCCGAAAATTTCACGGAAAGCTTTTCACGCACAAAGCTCACATTATGATCTATACACCTTATAAAAATGTTTGGGACACATTTGAGCAAAAACAACAGAGTTTTTGTGGATAAAGAAAGGTGACACCGATATGGTAACTTTTGGTCAGAAAATTTCACGGAAAGATATTCGCGCACAAAGCTCCCATTATAACCTATAAACCATATAAACATGTTTGGGACGCATTTGAGCGAAAACAACACAGTTTTCGTGGATAAAGAAAGGTGACGTCGATATGGTCACTTTTGTTTCGAAAATTTCACGGAAAGCCTTTCACGCACAAAGCTCCCATTATGACCTATAAACAATATAAACGTGTTTGGGACGCATTTGAGCGAAAACAACACAGTTTTGGTGGATAAAGAAAGGTGACGTCGATATGGTCACTTTTGGTCCGAAAATTTCACAGAAAGCTTTTCGCGCACAAAGCTCCCATTATGATCTATACACCTTATAAAAATGTTTGGGACACATTTGAGCAAAAACAACAGTGTTTTTGTGGATAAAGAAAGGTGACGCAGATATGGTCACTTTTGTTCCGAAAATTTCACGGAAAGCGTTTCGCGCACAAAGCTCCCATTATGACCTATAAACAATATAAACATGTTTGGGACGCATTTGAGCGAAAACAACAAGGTTTTCGTGGATAAAGAAAGGTGACGTCGATATGGTCACTTTTGGTCCGAAAATTTCACAGAAAGCTTTTCGCGCACAAAGCTGACATTATGACATATAAACCATATGAACATGTATGGGACGCATTTGAGCGAAAACAGCACAGTTTTTGTGGATAAAGAAAGGTGACACCGAAATGGTCACTTTTGGTCCGAAAATTTCACGGAAAGATATTCGCGCACAAAGCTCCCATTATAACCTATAAACCATATAAACATGTTTGGGACACATTTGAGCAAAAACAACATGGTTTTAGTGGATAAAGAAAGGTGACGCCGATATGGTCACTTTTGGTCCGAAAATTTCACGGAAAGCTTTTCGCGCACAAAGCTCCCATTATAACCTATAAACCATATAAACATGTTTGGGACACATTTGAGCGAAAACAACATGGTTTTTGTGGATAAAGAAAGGTGACCCCGATATGGTCACTTTTGGTCCGAAAATTTCACGGAAACCTTTTCGCGCACAAAGCTCCCATTATGACCTATAAACCATATAAACATGTTTGGGACGCATTTGAGCGAAAACAACACAGTTTTCGTGGATAAAGAAAGGTGACGTCGATATGGTCACTTTTGGTCCGAAAATTTCACAAAAAGCTTTTCGCGCACAAAGCTTCCATTATGACATATAAACCATATAAACATGTTTGGGACGCATTTGAGCGAAAACAACACAGTTTTCGTGGATAAAGAAAGGTGACACCGATATGGTCACTTTTGGTCCGAAAATTTCACGGAAAGATATTCGCGCACAAAGCTCCCATTATAACCTATAAACCATATAAACATGTTTGGGATACATTTGAGCGAAAACAACACGGTTTTTGTGGATAAAGAAAGTTGACGCCGATATGGTCACTTTTGGTCCGAAAATTTCACGGAAAGCTTTTCACGCACAAAGCTCACATTATGATCTATACACCTTATAAAAATGTTTGGGACACATTTGAGCAAAAACAACAGAGTTTTTGTGGATAAAGAAAGGTGACACCGATATGGTAACTTTTGTTCAGAAAATTTCACGGAAAGATATTCGCGCACAAAGCTCCCATTATAACCTATAAACCATATAAACATGTTTGGGACGCATTTGAGCGAAAACAACACAGTTTTCGTGGATAAAGAAAGGTGACGTCGATATGGTCACTTTTGTTTCGAAAATTTCACGGAAAGCCTTTCGCGCACAAAGCTCCCATTATGACCTATAAACAATATAAACGTGTTTGGGACGCATTTGAGCGAAAACAACACAGTTTTGGTGGATAAAGAAAGGTGACGTCGATATGGTCACTTTTAGTCCGAAAATTTCACGGAAAGCTTTTCGTGCACAAAGCTCCCATTATGATCTATAAACAATATAAACATGTTTGGGACACATTTGAGCAAAAATAACACAGTTTTTTGTGGATAAAGAAAGGTGACGTCGATATGGTCACTTTTGGTCCGAAAATTTCACGGAAAGCTTTTCGCGCACAAAGCTCACATTATGATCTATACACCTTATAAAAATGTTTGGGACACATTTGAGCAAAAACAACAGAGTTTTTGTGGATAAAGAAAGGTGATGCCGATATGGTCACTTTTGGTCCGAAAATTTCGCGGAAAGCTTTTCGCGCACAAAGCTCCCATTATGACCTATAAACCATATAAACATGTTTGGGACGCATTTGAGCGAAAACAACACAGTTTTCGTGGATAAAGAAAGGTGACGTCGATATGGTCACTTTTGGTCCGAAAATTTCACGGAAAGCTTTTCGCGCACAAAGCTGACATTATGACATATAAACAATATAAACATGTTTGGGACGCATTTGAGCGAAAACAACACAGTTTTTGTGGATAAAGAAAGGTGACACCGATATGGTCACTTTTGGTCCGAAAATTTCACGGAAAGATATTCGCGCATAATGCTCCCATTATAACCTATAAACCATATAAACATGTTTGGGACACATTTGAGCGAAAACAACATGGTTTTTGTGGATAAAGAAAGGTGATGCCAATATGGTGACTTTTGGTCCGAAAATTTCACGGAAAGCTTTTCGCGCACAAAGCACCCATTATGACCTATAAACCATATAAACATGTTTGGGACGCATTTGTGCGAAAACAACACAGTTTTCGTTGATAAAGAAAGGTGACGTCGATATGGTCACTTTTGGTCCGAAAATTTCACAGAAAGCTTTTCGCGCACAAAGATGACATTATGACATATAAACCATATAAACATGTTTGGGACGCATTTGAGCGAAAACAACACAATTTTTGTGGATAAAGAAAGGTGACACTGATATGGTCACTTTTGGTCCGAAAATTTCACGGAAAGATATTCGCACACAAAGCTCCCATTATAACCTACAAAACATATAAACATGTTTGGGACACATTTCAGCGAAAACAACATGGTTTTTGTGGATAAAGAAAGGTGACACCGATATGGTCACTTTTGGTCCGAAAATTTCACGGAAAGCTTTTCGCGCACAAAGCTCCCATTATGACCTATAAACCATATAAACATGTTTGGAACGCATTTGAGCGAAAACAACACGGTTTTTGTGGATAAAGAAAGTTGACGCCGATATGGTCACTTTTGGTCCGAAAATTTCACGGAAAGATATTCGCGCACAAAGATCCCATTATAACCTATAAAACATATAAACATGTTTGGGACACATTTGAGCGAAAACAACATGGTTTTTGTGGATAAAGAAAGGTGACGCCGATATGGTCACTTTTGGTCCGAAAATTTCACGGAAAGCTTTTCGCGCACAAAGCTCCCATTATGACCTATAAACCATATAAACATGTTTGGGACACATTTGAGCGAAAACAACACAGTTTTCGTGGATAAAGAAAGGTGACGTCGATATGGTCACTTTTGGTCCGAAAATTTCACAGAAAGCTTTTCGCGCACAAAGCTCCCATTATGACATATAAACCATATAAACATGTTTGGTACGCATTTGAGCGAAAACAACACAGTTTTTGTGGATAAAGAAAGGTGGCACCGATATGGTCACTTTTGGTCCGAAAATTTCACGGAAAGATATTCGCGCACAAAGCTCCCATTATAACCTATAAACCATATAAACATGTTTGGGACACATTTGAGCGAAAACATCACGGTTTTTGTGGATAAAGAAAGTTGACGCCGATATGGTCACTTTTGGTCCGAAAATTTCACGAAAAGCTTTTCACGCACAAAGCTCAAATTATGATCTATACACCTTATAAACATGTTTGGGACACATTTGAGCAAAAACAACAGAGTTTTTGTGGATAAAGAAAGGTGATGCCGATATGGTCACTTTTGGTCCGAAAATTTCGCGGAAATCTTTACGCGCACAAAGCTCCTATTATTACCTATAAACTATATAAACATGTTTGGGACACATTTGAGAAAAAAATTACATAGTTTTTGTGGATAAAGAAAGGTGACGCAGATATGGTCACTTTTGTTCCGAAAATTTCACGGAAAGCGTTTCGCGCACAAAGCTCCCATTATGACCTATAAACAATATAAACATGTTTGGGACGCATTTGAGCGAAAACAACACGGTTTTCGTGGATAAAGAAAGGTGACGTCGATATGGTCACTTTTGGTCCGAAAATTTCACAGAAAGCTTTTCGCGCACAAAGCTGACATTATAACATATAAACCATATGAACATGTATGGGACGCATTTGAGCGAAAACAGCACAGTTTTTGTGGATAAAGAAAGGTGACACCGAAATGGTCACTTTTGGTCCGAAAATTTCACGGAAAGATATTCGCGCACAAAGCTCCCATTATAACCTATAAACCATATAAACATGTTTGGGACACATTTGAGCAAAAACAACATGGTTTTAGTGGATAAAGAAAGGTGACGCCGATATGGTCACTTTTGGTCCGAAAATTTCACGGAAAGCTTTTCGCGCACAAAGCTCCCATTATAACCTATAAACCATATAAACATGTTTGGGACACATTTGAGCGAAAACAACATGGTTTTTGTGGATAAAGAAAGGTGACCCCGATATGGTCACTTTTGGTCCGAAAATTTCACGGAAACCTTTTCGCGCACAAAGGTCCCATTATGACCTATAAACCATATAAACATGTTTGGGACGCATTTGAGCGAAAACAACACAGTTTTCGTGGATAAAGAAAGGTGACGTCGATATGGTCACTTTTGGTCCGAAAATTTCACAAAAAGCTTTTCGCAAACAAAGCTTCCATTATGACATATAAACCATATAAACATGTTTGGGACGCATTTGAGCGAAAACAACACAGTTTTCGTGGATAAAGAAAGGTGACACCGATATGGTCACTTTTGGTCCGAAAATTTCACGGAAAGATATTCGCGCACAAAGCTCCCATTATAACCTATAAAACATATAAACATGTTTGGGACACATTTGAGCGAAAACAACATGGTTTTTGTGGATAAAGAAAGGTGACGCCGATATGGTCACTTTTGGTCCGAATATTTCACGGAAAGCTTTTCGCGCACAAAGCTCCCATTATGACCTATAAACCATATAAACATGTTTGGGACGCATTTGAGCGAAAACAACACAGTTTTCGTATATAAAGAAAGGTGACGTCGATATGGTCACTTTTGGTCCGAAAATTTCACAGAAAGCTTTTCGCGCACAAAGCGCCCATTATGACATATAAACCATATAAACATGTTTGGGACGCATTTGAGCGAAAACAACACAATTTTTGTGGATAAAGAAAGGTGACACCGATATGGTCACTTTTGGTCCGAAAATTTCACGGAAAGATATTCGCGCACAAAGCTCCCATTATAACCTATAAACCATATAAACATGTTTGCGACACATTTGAGCGAAAACAACACGGTTTTTGTGGATAAAGAAAGTTGACGCCGATATGGTCACTTTTGGTCCGAAAATTTCACGGAAAGCTTTTCACGCACAAAGCTCACATTATGATCTATACACCTTATAAAAATGTTTGGGACACATTTGAGCAAAAACAACAGAGTTTTTGTGGATAAAGAAAGGTGACACCGATATGGTAACTTTTGGTCAGAAAATTTCACGGAAAGATATTCGCGCACAAAGCTCCCATTATAACCTATAAACCATATAAACATGTTTGGGACGCATTTGAGCGAAAACAACACAGTTTTCGTGGATAAAGAAAGGTGACGTCGATATGGTCACTTTTGTTTCGAAAATTTCACGGAAAGCCTTTCGCGCACAAAGCTCCCATTATGACCTATAAACAATATAAACGTGTTTGGGACGCATTTGAGCGAAAACAACACAGTTTTGGTGGATAAAGAAAGGTGACGTCGATATGGTCACTTTTAGTCCGAAAATTTCACGGAAAGCTTTTCGTGCACAAAGCTCCCATTATGATCTATAAACAATATAAACATGTTTGGGACACATTTGAGCAAAAACAACACAGTTTTTTGTGGATAAAGAAAGGTGACGTCGATATGGTCACTTTTGGTCCGAAAATTTCACGGAAAGCTTTTCGCGCACAAAGCTCACATTATGATCTATACACCTTATAAAAATGTTTGGGACACATTTGAGCAAAAACAACAGAGTTTTTGTGGATAAAGAAAGGTGATGCCGATATGGTCACTTTTGGTCCGAAAATTTCGCGGAAAGCTTTTCGCGCACAAAGCTCCCATTATGACCTATAAACCATATAAACATGTTTGGGACGCATTTGAGCGAAAACAACACAGTTTTCGTGGATAAAGAAAGGTGACGTCGATATGGTCACTTTTGGTCCGAAAATTTCACGGAAAGCTTTTCGCGCACAAAGCTGACATTATGACATATAAACAATATAAACATGTTTGGGACGCATTTGAGCGAAAACAACACAGTTTTTGTGGATAAAGAAAGGTGACACCGATATGGTCACTTTTGGTCCGAAAATTTCACGGAAAGATATTCGCGCATAATGCTCCCATTATAACCTATAAACCATATAAACATGTTTGGGACACATTTGAGCGAAAACAACATGGTTTTTGTGGATAAAGAAAGGTGATGCCAATATGGTGACTTTTGGTCCGAAAATTTCACGGAAAGCTTTTCGCGCACAAAGCACCCATTATGACCTATAAACCATATAAACATGTTTGGGACGCATTTGAGCGAAAACAACACAGTTTTCGTTGATAAAGAAAGGTGACGTCGATATGGTCACTTTTGGTCCGAAAATTTCACAGAAAGCTTTTCGCGCACAAAGATGACATTATGACATATAAACCATATAAACATGTTTGGGACGCATTTGAACGAAAACAACACAATTTTTGTGGATAAAGAAAGGTGACACTGATATGGTCACTTTTGGTCCGAAAATTTCACGGAAAGATATTCGCACACAAAGCTCCCATTATAACCTACAAAACATATAAACATGTTTGGGACACATTTCAGCGAAAACAACATGGTTTTTGTGGATAAAGAAAGGTGACACCGATATGGTCACTTTTGGTCCGAAAATTTCACGGAAAGCTTTTCGCGCACAAAGCTCCCATTATGACCTATAAACCATATAAACATGTTTGGAACGCATTTGAGCGAAAACAACACGGTTTTTGTGGATAAAGAAAGTTGACGCCGATATGGTCACTTTTGGTCCGAAAATTTCACGGAAAGATATTCGCGCACAAAGCTCCCATTATAACCTATAAAACATATAAACATGTTTGGGACACATTTGAGCGAAAACAACATGGTTTTTTTGGATAAAGAAAGGTGACGCCGATATGGTCACTTTTGGTCCGAAAATTTCACGGAAAGCTTTTCGCGCACAAAGCTCCCATTATGACCTATAAACCATATAAACATGTTTGGGACACATTTGAGCGAAAACAACACAGTTTTTGTGGATAAAGAAAGGTGGCACCGATATGGTCACTTTTGGTCCGAAAATTTCACGGAAAGATATTCGCGCACAAAGCTCCCATTATAACCTATAAACCATATAAACATGTTTGGGACACATTTGAGCGAAAACATCACGGTTTTTGTGGATAAAGAAAGTTGACGCCGATATGGTCACTTTTGGTCCGAAAATTTCACGAAAAGCTTTTCACGCACAAAGCTCAAATTATGATCTATACACCTTATAAACATGTTTGAGACACATTTGAGCAAAAACAACAGAGTTTTTGTGGATAAAGAAAGGTGATGCCGATATGGTCACTTTTGGTCCGAAAATTTCGCGGAAATCTTTACGCGCACAAAGCTCCTATTATTACCTATAAACTATATAAACATGTTTGGGACACATTTGAGAAAAAAATTACATAGTTTTTGTGGATAAAGAAAGGTGACGCCGATATGGTCACTTTTGTTCCGAAAATTTCACGGAAAGCGTTTCGCGCACAAAGCTCCCATTATGACCTATAAACAATATAAACATGTTTGGGACGCATTTGAGCGAAAACAACACGGTTTTCGTGGATAAAGAAAGGTGACGTCGATATGGTCACTTTTGGTCCGAAAATTTCACAGAAAGCTTTTCGCGCACAAAGCTGACATTATGACATATAAACCATATGAACATGTATGGGACGCATTTGAGCGAAAACAGCACAGTTTTTGTGGATAAAGAAAGGTGACACCGAAATGGTCACTTTTGGTCCGAAAATTTCACGGAAAGATATTCGCGCACAAAGCTCCCATTATAACCTATAAACCATATAAACATGTTTGGGACACATTTGAGCAAAAACAACATGGTTTTAGTGGATAAAGAAAGGTGACGCCGATATGGTCACTTTTGGTCCGAAAATTTCACGGAAAGCTTTTCGCGCACAAAGCTCCCATTATAACCTATAAACCATATAAACATGTTTGGGACACATTTGAGCGAAAACAACATGGTTTTTGTGGATAAAGAAAGGTGACCCCGATATGGTCACTTTTGGTCCGAAAATTTCACGGAAACCTTTTCGCGCACAAAGCTCCCATTATGACCTATAAACCATATAAACATGTTTGGGACGCATTTGAGCGAAAACAACACAGTTTTCGTGGATAAAGAAAGGTGACGTCGATATGGTCACTTTTGGTCCGAAAATTTCACAAAAAGCTTTTCGCGCACAAAGCTTCCATTATGACATATAAACCATATAAACATGTTTGGGACGCATTTGAGCGAAAACAACACAGTTTTCGTGGATAAAGAAAGGTGACACCGATATGGTCACTTTTGGTCCGAAAATTTCACGGAAAGATATTCGCGCACAAAGCTCCCATTATAACCTATAAAACATATAAACATGTTTGGGACACATTTGAGCGAAAACAACATGGTTTTTGTGGATAAAGAAAGGTGACGCCGATATGGTCACTTTTGGTCCGAAAATTTCACGGAAAGCTTTTCGCGCACAAAGCTCCCATTATGACCTATAAACCATATAAACATGTTTGGGACGCATTTGAGCGAAAACAACACAGTTTTCGTATATAAAGAAAGGTGACGTCGATATGGTCACTTTTGGTCCGAAAATTTCACAGAAAGCTTTTCGCGCACAAAGCTCCCATTATGACATATAAACCATATAAACATGTTTGGTACGCATTTGAGCGAAAACAACACGGTTTTTGAGGATAAAGAAAGTTGACGCCGATATGGTCACTTTTGGTCCGAAAATTTCACGGAAAGCTTTTGACGCACAAAGCTCAAATTATGATCTATACACTTTATAAACATGTTTGGGACACATTTGAGCAAAAACAACAAAGTTTTGTGGATAAAGAAAGGTGATGCCGATATGGTCACTTTTGGTCCGAAAATTTCGCGGAAATCTTTACGCGCACAAAGCTCCCATTATTACCTATAAACAATATAAACATGTTTGGGACACATTTGAGCAAAAACAACAGAGTTTTGTGGATAAAGAAAGGTGACGCCGATATGGTCAATTTTGTTCCGAAAATTTCACGGAAAGCCTTTCGCGCACAAAGCTCCCAATATGACCTATAAACAATATAAACATGTTTGGGACGCATTTGAGCGAAAACAACACGGTTTTTATGGATAAAGAAAGTTGACGTCGATATGGTCACTTTTGGTCCGAAAATTTCACGGAAAGCTTTTCGCGCACAAAGCTCACATTATGATCTATACACCTTATAAAAATGTTTGGGACACATTTGATTAAAAACAACAGAGTTTTTGTGGATAAAGAAAGGTGATGCCGATATGGTCACTTTTGGTACGAAAATTTCGCGGAAAGCTTTTCGCGCACAAAGCTCCCATTATGACCTATAAACCATATAAACATGTTTGGGACGCATTTGAGCGAAAACAACACAGTTTTCGTGGATAAAGAAAGCTGACGTCGATATGGTCATTTTTGGTCCGAAAATTTCACAGAAAGCTTTTCGCGCACAAAGCTGACATTATGACATATAAACCATATAAACCTGTTTGGGACGCATTTGAGCGAAAACAACACAGTTTTTGTGGATAAAGAAAGGTGACATCGATATGGTTACTTTTGGTCCGAAAATTTCACAGAAACCTTTTCGCGCACAAAGCTGACATTATGACATATAAACCATATAAACATGTTTGGGACGCATTTGAGCGAAAACAACACAGTTTTTGTGGATAAAGAAAGGTGACACCGATATGGTCACTTTTGGTCCGAAAATTTCACGGAAAGATATTCGCGCACAAAGCTCCCATTATAACCTATAAACCATATAAACATGTTTGGGACACATTTGAGCGAAAATAACATGGTTTTTGTGGATAAAGAAAGGTGACGCCGATATGGTCACTTTTGGTCCGAAAATTTCACGGAAAGCTTTTCACGCACAAAGCTCCCATTATAACCTATAAACCATATAAATATGTTTGGGACACATTTGAGCGAAAACAACATGGTTTTTGTGGATAAAGAAAGGTGACCCCGATATGGTCACTTTTGGTCCGAAAATTTCAAGGAAACCTTTTCGCGCACAAAGCTCCCATTATGACCTATAAACCATATAAACATGTTTGGGACGCATTTGAGCGAAAACAACACAGTTTTCGCGGATAAAGAAAGGTGACTTCGATATGGTCACTTTTGGACTGAAAATTTCACAAAAAGCTTTTCGAGCACAAAGCTCCCATTATGACATATAAACCATATAAACATGTTTGGGACGCATTTGAGCGAAAACAACACAGTTTTTGTGGATAAAGAAAGGTGACACCGATATGGTCACTTTTGGTCCGAAAATTTTACGGAAAGATATTCGCGCATAATGCTCCCATTATAACCTATTAACCATATAAACATGTTTGGGACACATTTGAGCGAAAACAACATGGTTTTTGTGGATAAAGAAAGGTGATGCCAATATGGTCACTTTTGGTCCGAAAATTTCACAGAAAGCTTTTCGCGCACAAAGCTCCCATTATGACCTATAAACCATATAAACATGTTTGGGATGCATTTGAGCGAAAACAACACAGTTTTCGTTGATAAAGAAAGGTGACGTCGATATGGTCACTTTTGGTCCGAAAATTTCACAGAAAGCTTTTCGCGCACAAAGATGACATTATGACATATAAACCATATAAACATATTTGGGACGCATTTGAGCGAAAACAACTAAATTTTTGTGGATAAAGAAAGGTGACACCGATATGGTCACTTTTGGTCCGAAAATTTCACGGAAAGATATTCGCGCACAAAGCTCCCATTATAACCTATAAAACATATAAACATGTTTGGGACACATTTCAGCGAAAACAACATGGTTTTTGTGGATAAAGAAAGGTGACGCCGATATGGTCACTTTTGGTCCGAAAATTTCAAGGAAAGCTTTTTGCGCACAAAGCTCCCATTATGACCTATAAACCATATAAACATGTTTGGAACGCATTTGAGCGAAAACAACACAGTTTTCGTGGATAAAGAAAGGTGACGTCGATATGGTCACTTTTGGTCCTAAAATTTCACAGAAAGCTTTTCGTGCACAAAGCTCCCATTATGACATATAAACCATATAAACATGTTTGGTACGCATTTGAGCGAAAACAACACAGTTTTTGTGGATAAAGAAAGGTGACACCGATATGGTCACTTTTGGTCCGAAAATTTCACGGAAAGATATTCGCGCACAAAGCTCCCATTATAACCTATAAACCATATAAACATGTTTGGGACACATTTGAGCGAAAACAACACGGTTTTTGTGGATAAAGAAAGTTGACGCCGATATGGTCACTTTTGGTCCGAAAATTTCACGGAAAGCTTTTCGCGCACAAAGCTCCCATTATGACCTATAAACCATATAAACATGTTTGGGACACATTTGAGCGAAAACAACAGAGTTTTCGTGGATAAAGAAAGGTGACGTCGATATGGTCACTTTTGGTCCGAAAATTTCACAGAAAGCTTTTCGCGCACAAAGCTCCCATTATGACATATAAACCATATAAACATGTTTGGTACGCATTTGAGCGAAAACATCACGGTTTTTGTGGATAAAGAAAGTTGACGCCGATATGGTCACTTTTGGTCCGAAAATTTCACGGAAAGCTTTTCCCGCACAAAGCTCCCATTATGACCTATAAACCATATAAACATGTTTGGGACGCATTTGAGCGAAAACAACACAGTTTTCGTATATAAAGAAAGGTGACGTCGATATGGTCACTTTTGGTCCGAAAATTTCACAGAAAGCTTTTCGCGCACAAAGCTCCCATTATGACATATAAACCATATAAACATGTTTGGTACGCATTTGAGCGAAAACAACACAGTTTTTGTGGATAAAGAAAGGTGACACCGATATGGTCACTTTTGGTCCGAAAATTTCACGGAAAGATATTCGCGCACAAAGCTCCCATTATAACCTATAAACCATATAAACATGTTTGGGACACATTTGAGCGAAAACAACACGGTTTTTGTGGATAAAGAAAGGTGACGCCGATATGGTCAATTTTGTTCCGAAAATTTCACGGAAAGCCTTTCGCGCACAAAGCTCCCAATATGACCTATAAACAATATAAACATGTTTGGGACGCATTTGAGCGAAAACAACACGGTTTTTGTGGATAAAGAAAGGTGACGCCGATATGGTCAATTTTGTTCCGAAAATTTCACGTAAAGCCTTTCGCGCACAAAGCTCCCAATATGACCTATAAACAATATAAACATGTTTGGGACGCATTTGAGCGAAAACAACACGGTTTTTATGGATAAAGAAAGTTGACGTCGATATTGTCAGTTTTGGTCCGAAAATTTCACGGAAAGCTTTTCGCGCACAAAGCTCACATTATGATCTATACACCTTATAAAAATGTTTGGGACACATTTGATTAAAAACAACAGAGTTTTTGTGGATAAAGAAAGGTGATGCCGATATGGTCACTTTTGGTACGAAAATTTCGCGGAAAGCTTTTCGCGCACAAAGCTCCCATTATGACCTATAAACCATATAAACATGTTTGGGACGCATTTGAGCGAAAACAACACAGTTTTCGTGGATAAAGAAAGCTGACGTCGATATGGTCATTTTTGGTCCGAAAATTTCACAGAAAGCTTTTCGCGCACAAAGCTGACATTATGACATATAAACCATATAAACATGTTTGGGACGCATTTGAGCGAAAACAACACAGTTTTTGTGGATAAAGAAAGGTGACATCGATATGGTTACTTTTGGTCCGAAAATTTCACAGAAACCTTTTCGCGCACAAAGCTGACATTATCACATATAAACCATATAAACATGTTTGGGACGCATTTGAGCGAAAACAACACAGTTTTTGTGGATAAAGAAAGGTGACACCGATATGGTCACTTTTGGTCCGAAAATTTCACGGAAAGATATTCGCGCACAATGCTCCCATTATAACCTATAAACCATATAAACATGTTTGGGACACATTTGAGCGAAAATAACATGGTTTTTGTGGATAAAGAAAGGTGACGCCGATATGGTCACTTTTGGTCCGAAAATTTCACGGAGAGCTTTTCACGCACAAAGCTCCCATTATAACCTATAAACCATATAAACATGTTTGGGACACATTTGAGCGAAAACAACATGGTTTTTGTGGATAAAGAAAGGTGACCCCGATATGGTCACTTTTGGTCCGAAAATTTCACGGAAACCTTTTCGCGCACAAAGCTCCCATTATGACCTATAAACCATATAAACATGTTTGGGACGCATTTGAGCGAAAACAACACAGTTTTCATGGATAAAGAAAGGTGACGTCGATATGGTCACTTTTGGTCCGAAAATTTCACAGAAAGCTTTTCGCGCACAAAAGCTCCCATTATAACCTATAAAACATATAAACATGTTTGGGACACATTTGAGCGAAAACAACACAGTTTTTGTGGATAAAGAAAGTTGACGCCGATATGGTCACTTTTGGTCCGAAAATTTCACGGAAAGCTTTTCACGCACAAAGCTCACATTATGATCTATACACCTTATAAACATGTTTGGGACACATTTGAGCAAAAACAACAGAGTTTTGTGGATAAAGAAAGTTGATGCCGATATGGTCACTTTTGGTCCGAAAATTTCGCGAAAATCTTTCCGCGCACAAAGCTCCCATTATGAACTATAAACAATATAAACATGTTTGGGACGCATTTGAGCGAAAACAACAAAGTTTTGGTGGATAAAGAAAGGTGACGTCGATATGGTCACTTTTAGTCCGAAAATTTCAAAGAAAGCTTTTCGCGCACAAAGCTCCCATTATGATCAATCAACAATATAAACATGTTTGGGACACATTTGAGTAAAAACAACACAGTTTTTTGTGGATAAAGAAAGGTGACGTCGATATGGTCACTTTTGGTCCGAAAATTTCACGGAAAGCTTTTCGCGCACAAAGCTCACATTATGACCTATAAACCATATAAACATGTTTGGGACACATTTGAGCAAAAACAACACAATTTTTGTGGATAAAGAAAGGTGACGTCGATATGGTCACTTTTGGTCCAAAAATTTCACGGAAAGCGTTTCACGCACAAAGCTCCCATTATGACCTATAAACCATATAAACATGTTTGGGACGCATTTGAGCGAAAACAACACAGTTTTTGTGGATAAAGAAGGTTGACGTCGATATGGTCACTTTTGGTCCGAAAATTTCACGGAAAGCTTTTCGCGCACAAAGCTCCCATTATGACCTATAAACCATATAAACATGTTTGGGACGCATTTGAGCGAAAACAACACAGTTTTCATGGATAAAGAAAGGTGACGTCGATATGGTCACTTTTGGTCCGAAAATTTCACAGAAAGCTTTTCGCGCACAAAGCTCCCATTATGACATATAAACCATATAAACATGTTTGGGACACATTTGAGAGAAAACAACACAGTTTTTGTGGATAAAGTAATGTGACACCGATATGGTCACTTTTGGTCCAAAAATTTCACGGAAAGCTTTTCGCGCACAAAGCTCCCATTATGACCTATAAACCATATAAACATGTTTGGGACGAATTTGAGCGAAAACAACACAGTTTTCATGGATAAAGAAAGGTGACGTCGATATGGTCACTTTTGGTCCGAAAATTTCACAGAAAGCTTTTCGCGCACAAAGCTCCCATTATGACCTATAAACCATATAAACATGTTTGGGACACATTTGAGCGAAAACAACACAGTTTTTGTGGATAAAGAAAGGTGACGACGATCTGGTCACTTTTGATCCGAAAATTTCACGGAAAGCTTTTCGCGCCCAAAGCTCCCATTATGACCTATAAACCATATAAACATGTTTGGGACGCATTTGAGCGAAAACAACAGAGTTTTTGTGGATAAAGAAAGGTGACGCCGATATGGTCACTTTTGGTCCAAAAATTTCACGGAAAGCTTTTCGCGCACAAAGCTCCCATTATGTCCTATAAACCATATAAACATGTTTGGGACACATTTGAGCAAAAACAACACAGTTTTTGTGGATAAAGAAAGGTGACGTCGATATGGTCACTTTTGGTCCAAAAATTTCACGGAAAGCTTTTCACGCACAAAGCTCCCATTATGACCTATAAACCATATAAACATGTTTGGGACGCATTTGAGCGAAAACAACACAGTTGTTGTGGATAAAGAAAGGTGACGTCGATATGGTCACTTTTGGTCCGAAAATTTCACGGAAAGCTTTTCGCGCACAAAGCTCCCATTATGACCTATAAACCATATAAACATGTTTGGGACGCATTTGAGCGAAAACAACACAGTTTTCATGGATAAAGAAAGGTGACGTCGATATGGTCACTTTTGGTCCGAAAATTTCACAGAAAGCTTTTCGCGCATAAAGCTCCCATTATGACATATAAACCATATAAACATGTTTGGGACACATTTGAGAGAAAACAACACAGTTTTTGTGGATAAAGAAAGGTGACACCGATATGGTCACTTTTGGTCCGAAAATTTCACGGAAAGCTTTTCACGCACAAAGCTCCCATTATGACCTATAAACCATATAAACATGTTTGGGACGCATTTGAGCGAAAACAACACAGTTTTTGTGGATAAAGAAAGGTGACACCGATATGGTCACTTTTGGTCCGAAAATTTCACGGAAAGCTTTTCGCGCACAAAGCTTCCATTATGACCTATAAATCATATAAACATGTTTGGGACGCATGTGATCGAAAACAACACAGTTTTGGTGGATAAAGAAAGGTGACGTCGATATGGTAACTTTTGGTCCGAAAATTTCATAGAAAGCTTTTCGCGCACAAAGCTCCCATTATGATCTATCAACAATATAAACATGTTTGGGACACATTTGAGTAAAAACAACATAGTTTTTTGTGGATAAAGAAAGGTGACGTCGATATGGTCACTTTTGGTCCGAAAATTTCACGGAAAGCTTTTCGCGCACAAAGCTCCCATTATGACCTATAAACCATATAAACATGTTTGGGACACATTTGAGGAAAAACAACACAATTTTTGTGGATAAAGAAAGGAGACGTCGATATGGTCACTTTTGGTCCAAAAATTTCACGGAAAGCTTTTCACGCACAAAGCTCCCATTATGACCTATAAACCATATAAACATGTTTGGGACGCATTTGAGCGAAAACAACACAGTTTTTGTGGATAAAGAAAGGTGACGTCGATATGGTCACTTTTGGTCTGAAAATTTCACGGAAAGCTTTTCGCGCACAAAGCTCCCATTATGACCTATAAACCATATAAACATGTTTGGGACGCATTTGAGCGAAAACAACACAGTTTTTGTGGATAAAGAAAGGTGACGCCGATCTGGTCACTTTTGATCCGAAAATTTCACGGAAAGCTTTTCGCGCCCAAAGCTCCCATTATGACCTATAAACCATATAAACATGTTTGGAACACATTTGAGCAAAAACAACACAATTTTTTTGGATAAAGAAGGGTGACGTCGATATGGTCACTTTTGGTCCGAAAATTTCACGGAAAGCTTTTCGCGCACAAAGCTCCCAATATGACCTATAAACCATATAAACATGTTTGGGACGCATTTGAGCGAAAACAACACAGTTTTCATGGATAAAGAAAGGTGACGTCGATATGGTCACTTTTGGTCCGAAAATTTCACAGAAAGCTTTTCGCGCACAAAGCTCCCATTATGACATATAAACCATATAAACATGTTTGGGACACATTTGAGAGAAAACAACACAGTTTTTGTGGATAAAGTAATGTGACACCGATATGGTCACTTTTGGTCCGAAAATTTCACGGAAAGCTTTTCGCGCACAAAGCTTCCATTATGACCTATAAATCATATAAACATGTTTGGGACGCATGTGATCGAAAACAACACAGTTTTGGTGGATAAAGAAAGGTGACGTCGATATGGTAACTTTTGGTCCGAAAATTTTACAGAAAGCTTTTCGCGCACAAAGCTTCCATTATGACCTATAAATCATATAAACATGTTTGGGACGCATGTGATCGAAAACAACACAGTTTTGGTGGATAAAGAAAGGTGACGTCGATATGGTAACTTTTGGTCCGAAAATTTCACAGAAAGCTTTTCGCGCACAAAGCTCCCATTATGACCTATAAACCATATAAACATTTTTGGGACACATTTGAGCGAAAACAACACAGTTTTTGTGGATAAAGAAAGGTGACGCCGATCTGGTCACTTTTGATCCGAAAATTTAACGGAAAGCTTTTCGCGCCCAAAGCTCCCATTATGACCTATAAACCATATAAACATGTTTGGGACGCATTTGAGCGAAAACAACATAGTTTTTGTGGATAAAGAAAGGTGACGCCGATATGGTCACTTTTGGTCCAAAAATATCACGGAAAGCTTTTCGCGCACAAAGCTCCCATTATGACCTATAAACCATATAAACATGTTTGGGACACATTTGAGCGAAAACAACACAGTTTTTGTGGATAAAGTAATGTGACACCGATATGGTCACTTTTGGTCCGAAAATTTCACGGAAAGCTTTTCGCGCACAAAGCTTCCATTATGACCTATAAATCATATAAACATGTTTGGGACGCATGTGATCGAAAACAACACAGTTTTGGTGGATAAAGAAAGGTGACGTCGATATGGTAACTTTTGGTCCGAAAATTTCATAGAAAGCTTTTCGCGCACAAAGCTCCCATTATGATCTATCAACAATATAAACATGTTTGGGACACATTTGAGTAAAAACAACATAGTTTTTTGTGGATAAAGAAAGGTGACGTCGATATGGTCACTTTTGGTCCGAAAATTTCACGGAAAGCTTTTCGCGCACAAAGCTCCCATTATGACCTATAAACCATATAAACATGTTTGGGACACATTTGAGGAAAAACAACACAATTTTTGTGGATAAAGAAAGGAGACGTCGATATGGTCACTTTTGGTCCAAAAATTTCACGGAAAGCTTTTCACGCACAAAGCTCCCATTATGACCTATAAACCATATAAACATGTTTGGGACGCATTTGAGCGAAAACAACACAGTTTTTGTGGATAAAGAAAGGTGACGTCGATATGGTCACTTTTGGTCTGAAAATTTCACGGAAAGCTTTTCGCGCACAAAGCTCCCATTATGACCTATAAACCATATAAACATGTTTGGGACGCATTTGAGCGAAAACAACACAGTTTTTGTGGATAAAGAAAGGTGACGCCGATCTGGTCACTTTTGATCCGAAAATTTCACGGAAAGCTTTTCGCGCCCAAAGCTCCCATTATGACCTATAAACCATATAAACATGTTTGGAACACATTTGAGCAAAAACAACACAATTTTTTTGGATAAAGAAGGGTGACGTCGATATGGTCACTTTTGGTCCGAAAATTTCACGGAAAGCTTTTCGCGCACAAAGCTCCCAATATGACCTATAAACCATATAAACATGTTTGGGACGCATTTGAGCGAAAACAACACAGTTTTTGTGGATAAAGTAATGTGACACCGATATGGTCACTTTTGGTCCGAAAATTTCACGGAAAGCTTTTCGCGCACAAAGCTTCCATTATGACCTATAAATCATATAAACATGTTTGGGACGCATGTGATCGAAAACAACACAGTTTTGGTGGATAAAGAAAGGTGACGTCGATATGGTAACTTTTGGTCCGAAAATTTCACAGAAAGCTTTTCGCGCACAAAGCTTCCATTATGACCTATAAATCATATAAACATGTTTGGGACGCATGTGATCGAAAACAACACAGTTTTGGTGGATAAAGAAAGGTGACGTCGATATGGTAACTTTTGGTCCGAAAATTTCACAGAAAGCTTTTCGCGCACAAAGCTCCCATTATGACCTATAAACCATATAAACATTTTTGGGACACATTTGAGCGAAAACAACACAGTTTTTGTGGATAAAGAAAGGTGACGCCGATCTGGTCACTTTTGATCCGAAAATTTAACGGAAAGCTTTTCGCGCCCAAAGCTCCCATTATGACCTATAAACCATATAAACATGTTTGGGACGCATTTGAGCGAAAACAACATAGTTTTTGTGGATAAAGAAAGGTGACGCCGATATGGTCACTTTTGGTCCAAAAATATCACGGAAAGCTTTTCGCGCACAAAGCTCCCATTATGACCTATAAACCATATAAACATGTTTGGGACACATTTGAGCGAAAACAACACAGTTTTTGTGGATAAAGTAATGTGACACCGATATGGTCACTTTTGGTCCGAAAATTTCACGGAAAGCTTTTCGCGCACAAAGCTCCCATTATGACCTATAAACCATATAAACATGTTTGGGACACATTTGAGCGAAAACAACACAGTTTTTGTGGATAAAGAAAGGTGACACCGATATGGTCACTTTTGGTCCGAAAATTTCACGGAAAGCTTTTCGCGCACAAAGCTCCCATTATGACCTATAAACCATATAAACACGTTTGGGACACATTTGAGCGAAAACAACACAGTTTTTGTGGATAAAGAAAGGTGACGCCGATCTGGTCACTTTTGGTCCAAAAATTTCACGGAAAGCTTTTCGCGCACAAAGCTCCCATTATGACCTATAAACCATATAAACATGTTTGGGACGCATTTGAGCAAAAACAACACAGTTTTTGTGGATAAAGAAAGGTGACACCGATATGGTCACTTTTGGTCCGAAAATTTCACGGAAAGCTTTTCGCGTACAAAGCTCCCATTATGACCTATAAATCATATAAACATGTTTGGGACGCATGTGAGCGAAAACAACAGAGTTTTTGTGGATAAAGAAAGGTGATGCCGATATGGTCACTTTTGGTCCGAAAATTTCGCGGAAATCTTTCCGCGCACAAAGCTCCCATTATGACCTATAAACAATATAAATATGTTTGGGACGCATTTGAGCGAAAACAACACAGTTTTGGTGGATAAAGAAAGGTGACGTCGATATGGTCACTTTTGGTCCGAAAATTTCACGGAAAGCTTTTCGCGCCCAAAGCTCCCATTATGACCTATATACCATATAAACATGTTTGGGACACATTTGAGCGAAAACAACACAGTTTTTGTGGATAAAGAAAGGTTTCACCGATATGGTTACTTTTGGTCCGAAAATTTCACGGAAAGCTTTTCACGCACAAAGCTCCCATTATGACCTATAAACCATATAAACATGTTTGGGACGCATTTGATCGAAAACAACACAGTTTTTGTGGATAAAGAAAGGTCACACCGATATGGTCACTTTTGGTCCGAAAATTTCACGGAAAGCTTTTCGCGCACAAAGCTCCCATTATGACCTATAAATCATATAAACATGTTTGGGATGCATGTGAGCGAAAACAACACAGTTTTCGTGGATAAAGAAAGGTGACGTCGATATGGTAACTTTTGGTCCGAAAATTTCACAGAAAGCTTTTCGCGCACAAAGCTCCCATTATGACCTATAAACCATATAAACATTTTTGGGACACATTTGAGCGAAAACAACACAGTTTTTGTGGATAAAGAAAGGTGACGCCGATCTGGTCACTTTTGATCCGAAAATTTCACGGAAAGCTTTTCGCGCCCAAAGCTCCAATTATGACCTATAAACCATATAAATATGTTTGGGACGCATTTGAGCGAAAACAACATAGTTTTTGTGGATAAAGAAAGGTGACGCCGATATGGTCACTTTTGGTCCAAAAATTTCACGGAAAGCTTTTCGCGCACAAAGCTCCCATTATGACCTATAAACCATATAAACATGTTTGGGACGCATTTGAGCGAAAACAACAGAGTTTTTGTGGATAAAGAAAGGTGATGCCGATATGGTCACTTTTGGTCCGAAAATTTCGCGGAAATCTTTCCGCGCACAAAGCTCACATTATGACCTATAAAGAATATAAACATGATTGGGACGCATTTGAGCGAAAAAAACACAGTTTTTGTGGATAAAGAAAGGTGACGTCGATATGGTCACTTTTAGTCCTAAAATTTCACGGAAAGCTTTTCGCGCACAAAGCTCCCATTATGATCTATAAACAATATAAACATGTTTGGGACACATTTGAGCAAAAACAACACAGTTTTTTGTGGATAAAGAAAGGTGACGTCGATATGGTCAATTTTGGTCCGAAAATTTCACGGAAAGCTTTTCGCGCACAAAGCTCCCATTATGACCTATAAACCATATAAACATTTTTGGGACACATTTGAGCGAAAACAACACAGTTTTTTTGGATAAAGAAAGCTGATGCCGATCTGGTCACTTTTGATCCGAAAATTTCACGGAAAGCTTTTTGCGCCCAAAGCTCCCATTATGACCTATAAACCATATAAACATGTTTGGGACGCATTTGAGCGAAAACAACATAGTTTTTGTGGATAAAGAAAGGTGACGCCGATATGGTCACTTTTGGTCCAAAAATTTCACGGAAAGCTTTTCGCGCACAAAGCTCCCATTATGACCTATAAACCATATAAACATGTTTGGGACGCATTTGAGCGAAAACAACAGAGTTTTTGTGGATAAAGAAAGGTGATGCCGATATGGTCACTTTTGGTCCGAAAATTTCGCGGAAATCTTTCCGCGCACAAAGCTCCCATTATGACCTATAAACAATATAAACATGTTTGGGACGCATTTGAGCGAAAACAACACAGTTTTGGTGGATAAAGAAAGGTGACGTCGATATGGTCACTTTTAGTCCTAAAATTTCACGGAACGCTTTTCGCGCACAAAGCTCCCATTATGATCTATAAACAATATAAACATGTTTGGGACACATTTGAGCAAAAACAACACAGTTTTTTGTGGATAAAGAAAGGTGACGTCGATATGGTCACTTTTGGTCCGAAAATTTCACGGAAAGCTTTTCGCGCACAAAGCTCCCATTATGACCTATAAACCATATAAACACGTTTGGGACACATTTGAGCGAAAACAACACAGTTTTTGTGGATAAAGAAAGGTGACACCGATATGGTCACTTTTGGTCCAAAAATTTCACGGAAAGCTTTTCGCGCACAAAGCTCCCATTATGACCTATAAACCATATAAACATGTTTGGGACGCATTTGAGCAAAAACAACACAGTTTTTGTGGATAAAGAAAGGTGACACCGATATGGTCACTTTTGGTCCGAAAATTTCACGGAAAGCTTTTCGCGCACAAAGCTCCCATTATGACCTATAAATCATATAAACATGTTTGGGACGCATGTGAGTGAAAACAACACAGTTTTCGTGGATAAAGAAAGGTGACGTCGATATGGTAACTTTTGGTCCGACAATTTCACAGAAAGCTTTTCGCGCACAAAGCTCCCATTATGACCTATAAACCATATAAACATTTTTGGGACACATTTGAGCGAAAACAACACAGTTTTTGTGGATAAAGAAAGGTGACGCCGATCTGATCACTTTTGATCCGAAAATTTCACGGAATGCTTTTCGCGCCCAAAGCTCCCATTATGACCTATAAACCATATAAACATGTTTGGGACGCATTTGAGCGAAAACAACATAGTTTTTGTGGATAAAGAAAGGTGACGCCGATATGGTCACTTTTGGTCCAAAAATTTCACGGAAAGCTTTTCGCGCACAAAGCTCCCATTATGACCTATAAACCATATAAACATGTTTGGGACGCATTTGAGCGAAAACAACAGAGTTTTTGTGGATAAAGAAAGGTGATGCCGATATGGTCACTTTTGGTCCGAAAATTTCGCGGAAATCTTTCCGCGCACAAAGCTCACATTATGACCTATAAACAATATAAACATGTTTGGGACGCATTTGAGCGAAAACAACACAGTTTTGGTGGATAAAGAAAGGTGACGTCGATATGGTCACTTTTGGTCCGAAAATTTCACGGAAAGCTTTTCGCGCACAAAGCTCCCATTATGACCTATAAACCATATAAACATGTTTGGGACACATTTGAGCGAAAACAACACAGTTTTTGTGGATAAAGAAAGGTGACACCGATATGGTCACTTTTGGTCCGAAAATTTCACGGAAAGCTTTTCACGCACAAAGCTCCCATTATGACCTATAAACCATATAAACATGTTTGGGACGCATTTGATCGAAAACAACACAGTTTTTGTTGATAAAGAAAGGTGACACCGATATGGTCACTTTTGGTCCGAAAATTTCACGGAAAGCTTTTCGCGCACAAAGCTCCCATTATGACCTATAAATCATATAAACATGTTTGGGACGCATGTGAGCGAAAACAACACAGTTTTCGTGGATAAAGAAAGGTAACACCGATATAGTCACTTTTGGTCCGAAAATTTCACGGAAAGCTTTTCGCGCACAAAGCTCCCATTATGACCTATAAATCATATAAACATGTTTGGGACGCATGTGAGCGAAAACAACACAGTTTTCGTGGATAAAGAAAGGTGACGTCGATATGGTAACTTTTGGTCCGAAAATTTCACAGAAAGCTTTTCGCGCACAAAGCTCCCATTATGACCTATAAACCATATAAACATTTTTGGGACACATTTGAGCGAAAACAACACAGTTTTTGTGGATAAAGAAAGGTGACGCCGATCTGGTCACTTTTGATCCGAAAATTTCACGGAAAGCTTTTCGCGCCCAAAGCTCCAATTATGACCTATAAACCATATAAATATGTTTGGGACGCATTTGAGCAAAAACAACATAGTTTTTGTGGATAAAGAAAGGTGACGCCGATATGGTCACTTTTGGTCCAAAAAATTCACGGAAAGCTTTTCGCGCACAAAGCTCTCATTATGACCTATAAACCATATAAACATGTTTGGGACGCATTTGAGCGAAAACAACAGAGTTTTTGTGGATAAAGAAAGGTGATGCCGATATGGTCACTTTTGGTCCGAAAATTTCGCGGAAATCTTTCCGCGCACAAAGCTCACATTATGACCTATAAACAATATAAACATGTTTGGGACGCATTTGAGCGAAAACAACACAGTTTTGGTGGATAAAGAAAGGTGACGTCGATATGGTCACTTTTAGTCCTAAAATTTCACGGAAAGCTTTTCGCGAACAAAGCTCCCATTATGATCTATAAACAATATAAACATGTTTGGGACACATTTGAGCAAAAACAACACAGTTTTTTGTGGATAAAGAAAGGTGACGTCGATATGGTCACTTTTGGTTTGAAAATTTCACGGAAAGCTTTTCGCGCACAAAGCTCCCATTATGACCTATAAACCATATAAACATTTTTGGGACACATTTGAGCGAAAACAACACAGTTTTTGTGGATAAAGAAAGGTGACGCCGATCTGGTCACTTTTGATCCGAAAATTTCACGGAAAGCTTTTCGCGCCCAAAGCTCCCATTATGACCTATAAACCATATAAACATGTTTGGGACGCATTTGAGCGAAAACAACATAGTTTTTGTGGATAAAGAAAGGTGACGCCGATATGGTCACTTTTGGTCCAAAAATTTCACGGAAAGCTTTTCGCGCCCAAAGCTCCCATTATGACCTATAAACCATATAAACATGTTTGGGACGCATTTGAGCGAAAACAACATAGTGTTTGTGGATAAAGAAAGGTGACGTCGATATGGTCACTTTTGGTCCAAAAATTTCACGGAAAGCTTTTCGCGCACAAAGCTCCCATTATGACCTATAAACCATATAAACATGTTTGGGACGCATTTGAGCGAAAACAACACAGTTTTTGTGGATAAAGAAAGGTGACACCGATATGGTCACTTTTGGTCCGAAAATTTCACGGAAAGCTTTTCGCGCACAAAGCTCCCATTATGACCTATAAATCATATAAACATGTTTGGGACGCATGTGAGCGAAAACAACACAGTTTTCGTGGATAAAGTAAGGTGACGTCGATATGGTAACTTTTGGTCCGAAAATTTCACAGAAAGCTTTTCGCGCACAAAGCTCCCATTATGACCTATAAACCATATAAACATTTTTGGGACACATTTGAGCGAAAACAACACAGTTTTTGTGGATAAAGAAAGGTGACGCCGATCTGGTCACTTTTGATCCGAAAATTTCACGGAAAGCTTTTCGCGCCCAAAGCTCCCATTATGACCTATAAACCATATAAACATGTTTGGGACGCATTTGAGCGAAAACAACATAGTTTTTGTGGATAAAGAAAGGTGACGCCGATATGGTCACTTTTGGTCCAAAAATTTCACGGAAAGCTTTTCGCGCACAAAGCTCCCATGATGACCTATAAACCATATAAACATGTTTGGGACGCATTTGAGCGAAAACAACAGAGTTTTTGTGGATAAAGAAAGGTGATGCCGATATGGTCACTTTTGGTCCGAAAATTTCGCGGAAATCTTTACGCGCACAAAGCTCCCATTATGACCTATAAACAATATAAACATGTTTGGGACGCATTTGAGCGAAAACAACACAGTTTTGGTGGATAAAGAAAGGTGACGTCGATATGGTCACTTTTAGTCCTAAAATTTCACGGAAAGCTTTTCGCGCACAAAGCTCCCATTATGATCTATAAACAATATAAACATGTTTGGGACACATTTGAGCAAAAACAACACAGTTTTTTGTGGATAAAGAAAGGTGACGTCGATATGGTCACTTTTGGTCCGAAAATTTCACGGAAAGCTTTTCGCGCACAAAGCTCCCATTATGACCTATAAACCATATAAACATGTTTGGGACACATTTGAGTGAAAACAACACAGTTTTTTGTGGATAAAGAAAGGTGACACCGATATGGTCACTTTTGGTCCAAAAATTTCACGGAAAGCTTTTCGCGCACAAAGCTCCCATTATGACCTATAAACCATATAAACATGTTTGGGACGCATTTGAGCGAAAACAACACAGTTTTTGAGGATAAAGAAAGGTGACACCGATATGGTCACTTTTGGTCCGAAAATTTCACGGAAAGCTTTTCGCGCACAAAGCTCCCATTATGACCTATAAATCATATAAACATGTTTGGGACGCATGTGAGCGAAAACAACACAGTTTTCGTGGATAAAGAAAGGTGACGTCGATATGGTAACTTTTGGTCCGAAAATTTCACAGAAAGCTTTTCGCGCACAAAGCTCCCATTATGACCTATAAACCATATAAACATTTTTGGGACACATTTGAGCGAAAACAACACAGTTTTTGTGGATAAAGAAAGGTGACGCCAATCTGGTCACTTTTGATCCGAAAATTTCACGGAAAGATTTTCGCGCCCAAAGCTCCAATTATGACCTATAAACCATATAAATATGTTTGGGACGCATTTGAGCGAAAACAACATAGTTTTTGTGGATAAAGAAAGGTGACGCCGATATGGTCACTTTTGGTCCAAAAATTTCACGGAAACCTTTTCGCGCACAAAGCTCCCATTATGACCTATAAACCATATAAACATGTTTGGGACGCATTTGAGCGAAAACAACAGAGTTTTTGTGGATAAAGAAAGGTGATGCCGATATGGTCACTTTTGGTCCGAAAATTTCGCGGAAATCTTTCCGCGCACAAAGCTCCCATTATGACCTATAAACAATATAAACATGTTTGGGACGCATTTGAGCGAAAACAACACAGTTTTGGTGGATAAAGAAAGGTGACGTCGATATGGTCACTTTTAGTCCTAAAATTTCACGGAAAGCTTTTCGCGCACAAAGCTCCCATTATGATCTATAAACAATATAAACATGTTTGGGACACATTTGAGCAAAAACAACACAGTTTTTTGTGGATAAAGAAAGCTGACGTCGATATGGTCACTTTTGGTCCGAAAATTTCACGGAAAGCTTTTGGCGCACAAAGCTCCCATTATGACCTATAAACCATATAAACATGTTTGGGACACATTTGAGCGAAAACAACACAGTTTTTGTGGATAAAGAAAGGTGACACCGATATGGTCACTTTTGGTCCGAAAATTTCACGGAAAGCTTTTCACGCACAAAGCTCCCATTATGACCTATAAACCATATAAACATGTTTGGGACGCATTTGATCGAAAACAACACAGTTTTTGTGGATAAAGAAAGGTGACACCGATATGGTCACTTTTGGTCCGAAAATTTCACGGAAAGCTTTTCGCGCACAAAGCTCCCATTATGACCTATAAATCATATAAACATGTTTGGGACGCATTTGAGCGAAAACAACAGAGTTTTTGTGGATAAAGAAAGGTGATGCCGATATGGTCACTTTTGGTCCGAAAATTTCGCGGAAATCTTTCCGCGCACTAAGCTCCCATTATGACCTATAAACAATATAAACATGTTTGGGACGGATTTGAGCGAAAACAATACAGTTTTGGTGGATAAAGAAAGGTGACGTCGATATGGTCACTTTTAGTCCTAAAATTTCACGGAAAGCTTTTCGCGCACAGAGCTCCAATTATGATCTATAAACAATATAAACATGTTTGGGACACATTTGAGCAAAAACAACACAGTTTTTTGTGGATAAAGAAAGGTGACGTCGATATGGTCACTTTTGGTCCGAAAATTTCACGGAAAGCTTTTCGCGCACAAAGCTCCCATTATGACCTATAAACCATATAAACATGTTTGGGACACATTTGAGGAAAAACAACACAATTTTTGTGGATAAAGAAAGGAGACGTCGATATGGTCACTTTTGGTCCAAAAATTTCACGGAAAGCTTTTCACGCACAAAGCTCCCATTATGACCTATAAACCATATAAACATGTTTGGGACGCATTTGAGCGAAAACAACACAGTTTTTGTGGATAAAGAAAGGTGACGTCGATATGGTCACTTTTGGTCCGAAAATTTCACGGAAAGCTTTTCGCGCACAAAGCTCCCATTATGACCTATAAACCATATAAACATGTTTGGGACGCATTTGAGCGAAAACAACACAGTTTTCATGGATAAAGAAAGGTGACGTCGATATGGTCACTTTTGGTCCGAAAATTTCACAGAAAGCTTTTCGCGCACAAAGCTCCCATTATGACATATAAACCATATAAACATGTTTGGGACACATTTGAGAGAAAACAACACAGTTTTTGTGGATAAAGAAAGGTGACACCGTTATGGTCACTTTTGGTCCGAAAATTTCACGGAAAGCTTTTCGCGCACAAAGCTCCCATGATGACCTATAAACCATATAAACATGTTTGGGACGCATTTGAGCGAAAACAACAGAGTTTTTGTGGATAAAGAAAGGTGATGCCGATATGGTCACTTTTGGTCCGAAAATTTCGCGGAAATCTTTCCGCGCACAAAGCTCCCATTATGACCTATAAACAATATAAACATGTTTGGGACGCATTTGAGCGAAAACAACACAGTTTTGATGGATGAAGAAAGGTGACGTCGATATGGTCACTTTTAGTCCTAAAATTTCACGGAAAGCTTTTCGCGCACAAAGCTCCCATTATGATCTATAAACAATATAAACATGTTTGGGACACATTTGAGCAAAAACAACACAGTTTTTTGTGGATAAAGAAAGGTGACGTCGATATGGTCACTTTTGGTCCGAAAATTTCACGGAAAGCTTTTCGCGCACAAAGCTCCCATTATGACCTATAAACCATATAAACATTTTTGGGACACATTTGAGCGAAAACAACACAGTTTTTGTGGATAAAGAAAGGTGACGCCAATCTGGTCACTTTTGATCCGAAAATTTCACGGAAAGATTTTCGCGCCCAAAGCTCCAATTATGACCTATAAACCATATAAATATGTTTGGGACGCATTTGAGCGAAAACAACATAGTTTTTGTGGATAAAGAAAGGTGATGCCGATATGGTCACTTTTGGTCCGAAAATTTCGCGGAAATCTTTCCGCGCACAAAGCTCCCATTATGACCTATAAACAATATAAACATGTTTGGGACGCATTTGAGCGAAAACAACACAGTTTTGGTGGATAAAGAAAGGTGACGTCGATATGGTCACTTTTAGTCCTAAAATTTCACGGAAAGCTTTTCGCGCACAAAGCTCCCATTATGATCTATAAACAATATAAACATGTTTGGGACACATTTGAGCAAAAACAACACAGTTTTTTGTGGATAAAGAAAGCTGACGTCGATATGGTCACTTTTGGTCCGAAAATTTCACGGAAAGCTTTTGGCGCACAAAGCTCCCATTATGACCTATAAACCATATAAACATGTTTGGGACACATTTGAGCGAAAACAACACAGTTTCTGTGGATAAAGAAAGGTGACACCGATATGGTCACTTTTGGTCCGAAAATTTCACGGAAAGCTTTTCACGCACAAAGCTCCCATTATGACCTATAAACCATATAAACATGTTTGGGACGCATTTGATCGAAAACAACACAGTTTTTGTGGATAAAGAAAGGTGACACCGATATGGTCACTTTTGGTCCGAAAATTTCACGGAAAGCTTTTCGCGCACAAAGCTCCCATTATGACCTATAAATCATATAAACATGTTTGGGACGCATGTGAGCGAAAAAAACACAGTTTTGGTGGATAAAGAAAGGTGACGTCGATATGGTTACTTTTGGTCCGAAAATTTCATAGAAACCTTTTCGCGCACAAAGCTCCCATTATGACCTATAAACCATATAAACATGTTTGGGACGCATTTGAGCGAAAACAACAGAGTTTTTGTGGATAAAGAAAGGTGATGCCGATATGGTCACTTTTGGTCCGAAAATTTCGCGGAAATCTTTCCGCGCACAAAGCTCCCATTATGACCTATAAACAATATAAACATGTTTGGGACGGATTTGAGCGAAAACAATACAGTTTTGGTGGATAAAGAAAGGTGACGTCGATATGGTCACTTTTAATCCTAAAATTTCACGGAAAGCTTTTCGCGCACAGAGCTCCAATTATGATCTATAAACAATATAAACATGTTTGGGACACATTTGAGCAAAAACAACACAGTTTTTTGTGGATAAAGAAAGGTGACGTCGATATGGTCACTTTTGGTCCGAAAATTTCACGGAAAGCTTTTCGCGCACAAAGCTCCCATTATGACCTATAAACCATATAAACATGTTTGGGACACATTTGAGGAAAAACAACACAATTTTTGTGGATAAAGAAAGGAGACGTCGATATGGTCACTTTTGGTCCAAAAATTTCACGGAAAGCTTTTCACGCACAAAGCTCCCATTATGACCTATAAACCATATAAACATGTTTGGGACGCATTTGAGCGAAAACAACACAGTTTTTGTGGATAAAGAAAGGTGACGTCGATATGGTCACTTTTGGTCCGAAAATTTCACGGAAAGCTTTTCGCGCACAAAGCTCCCATTATGACCTATAAACCATATAAACATGTTTGGGACGCATTTGAGCGAAAACAACACAGTTTTCATGGATAAAGAAAGGTGACGTCGATATGGTCACTTTTGGTCCGAAAATTTCACAGAAAGCTTTTCGCGCACAAAGCTCCCATTATGACATATAAACCATATAAACATGTTTGGGACACATTTGAGAGAAAACAACACAGTTTTTGTGGATAAAGAAAGGTGACGCCGATCTGGTCACTTTTGGTCCGAAAATTTCACGGAAAGCTTTTCGCGCACAATGCTCCCATTATGACCTATAAACCATATAAACATGTTTGGGACGCATTTGAGCAAAAACAACACAGTTTTTGTGGATAAAGAAAGGTGACACCGATATGGTCACTTTTGGTCCGAAAATTTCACGGAAAGCTTTTCGCGTACTAAGCTCCCATTATGACCTATAAATCATATAAACATGTTTGGGACGCATGTGAGCGAAAACAACAGAGTTTTTGTGGATAAAGAAAGGTGATGCCGATATGGTCACTTTTGGTCCGAAAATTTCGCGGAAATCTTTCCGCGCACAAAGCTCCCATTATGACCTATAAACAATATAAACATGTTTGGGACGCATTTGAGCGAAAACAACACAGTTTTGGTGGATAAAGAAAGGTGACGTCGATATGGTCACTTTTGGTCCGAAAATTTCACGGAAAGCTTTTCGCGCCCAAAGCTCCCATTATGACCTATAAACCATATAAACATGTTTGGGACACATTTGAGCGAAAACAACACAGTTTTTGTGGATAAAGAAAGGTTTCACCGATATGGTCACTTTTGGTCCGAAAATTTCACGGAATGCTTTTCACGCACAAAGCTCCCATTATGACCTATAAACAATATAAACATGTTTGGGACGCATTTGATCAAAAACAACACAGTTTTTGTGGATAAAGAAAGGTGACACCGATATGGTCACTTTTGGTCCGAAAATTTCACGGAAAGCTTTTCGCGTACTAAGCTCCCATTATGACCTATAAATCATATAAACATGTTTGGGACGCATGTGAGCGAAAACAACAGAGTTTTTGTGGATAAAGAAAGGTGATGCCGATATGGTCACTTTTGGTCCGAAAATTTCGCGGAAATCTTTCCGCGCACAAAGCTCCCATTATGACCTATAAACAATATAAACATGTTTGGGACGCATTTGAGCGAAAACAACACAGTTTTGGTGGATAAAGAAAGGAGACGTCGATATGGTCACTTTTGGTCCAAAAATTTCACGGAAAGCTTTTCACGCACAAAGCTCCCATTATGACCTATAAACCATATAAACATGTTTGGGACGCATTTGAGCGAAAACAACACAGTTTTTGTGGATAAAGAAAGGTGACGTCGATATGGTCACTTTTGGTCCGAAAATTTCACGGAAAGCTTTTCGCGCACAAAGCTCCCATTATGACCTATAAACCATATAAACATGTTTGGGACGCATTTGAGCGAAAACAACACAGTTTTCATGGATAAAGAAAGGTGACGTCGATATGGTCACTTTTGGTCCGAAAATTTCACAGAAAGCTTTTCGCGCACAAAGCTCCCATTATGACATATAAACCATATAAACATGTTTGGGACACATTTGAGAGAAAACAACACAGTTTTTGTGGATAAAGAAAGGTGACACCGTTATGGTCACTTTTGGTCCGAAAATTTCACGGAAAGCTTTTCGCGCACAAAGCTCCCATGATGACCTATAAACCATATAAACATGTTTGGGACGCATTTGAGCGAAAACAACAGAGTTTTTGTGGATAAAGAAAGGTGATGCCGATATGGTCACTTTTGGTCCGAAAATTTCGCGGAAATCTTTCCGCGCACAAAGCTCCCATTATGACCTATAAACAATATAAACATGTTTGGGACGCATTTGAGCGAAAACAACACAGTTTTGGTGGATAAAGAAAGGTGACGTCGATATGGTCACTTTTAGTCCTAAAATTTCACGGAAAGCTTTTCGCGCACAAAGCTCCCATTATGATCTATAAACAGTATAAACATGTTTGGGACACATTTGAGCAAAAACAACACAGTTTTTTGTGGATAAAGAAAGGTGACGTCGATATGGTCACTTTTGGTCCGAAAATTTCACGGAAAGCTTTTCGCGCACAAAGCTCCCATTATGACCTATAAACCATATAAACATGTTTGGGACACATTTGAGTGAAAACAACACAGTTTTTTGTGGATAAAGAAAGGTGACACCGATATGGTCACTTTTGGTCCAAAAATTTCACGGAAAGCTTTTCGCGCACAAAGCTCCCATTATGACCTATAAACCATATAAACATGTTTGGGACGCATTTGAGCGAAAACAACACAGTTTTTGAGGATAAAGAAAGGTGACACCGATATGGTCACTTTTGGTCCGAAAATTTCACGGAAAGCTTTTCGCGCACAAAGCTCCCATTATGACCTATAAATCATATAAACATGTTTGGGACGCATGTGAGCGAAAACAACACAGTTTTCGTGGATAAAGAAAGGTGACGTCGATATGGTAACTTTTGGTCCGAAAATTTCACAGAAAGCTTTTCGCGCACAAAGCTCCCATTATGACCTATAAACCATATAAACATTTTTGGGACACATTTGAGCGAAAACAACACAGTTTTTGTGGATAAAGAAAGGTGACGCCAATCTGGTCACTTTTGATCCGAAAATTTCACGGAAAGATTTTCGCGCCCAAAGCTCCAATTATGACCTATAAACCATATAAATATGTTTGGGACGCATTTGAGCGAAAACAACATAGTTTTTGTGGATAAAGAAAGGTGACGCCGATATGGTCACTTTTGGTCCAAAAATTTCACGGAAACCTTTTCGCGCACAAAGCTCCCATTATGACCTATAAACCATATAAACATGTTTGGGACGCATTTGAGCGAAAACAACAGAGTTTTTGTGGATAAAGAAAGGTGATGCCGATATGGTCACTTTTGGTCCGAAAATTTCGCGGAAATCTTTCCGCGCACAAAGCTCCCATTATGACCTATAAACAATATAAACATGTTTGGGACGCATTTGAGCGAAAACAACACAGTTTTGGTGGATAAAGAAAGGTGACGTCGATATGGTCACTTTTAGTCCTAAAATTTCACGGAAAGCTTTTCGCGCACAAAGCTCCCATTATGATCTATAAACAATATAAACATGTTTGGGACACATTTGAGCAAAAACAACACAGTTTTTTGTGGATAAAGAAAGCTGACGTCGATATGGTCACTTTTGGTCCGAAAATTTCACGGAAAGCTTTTGGCGCACAAAGCTCCCATTATGACCTATAAACCATATAAACATGTTTGGGACACATTTGAGCGAAAACAAGACAGTTTTTGTGGATAAAGAAAGGTGACACCGATATGGTCACTTTTGGTCCGAAAATTTCACGGAAAGCTTTTCACGCACAAAGCTCCCATTATGACCTATAAACCATATAAACATGTTTGGGACGCATTTGATCGAAAACAACACAGTTTTTGTGGATAAAGAAAGGTGACACCGATATGGTCACTTTTGGTCCGAAAATTTCACGGAAAGCTTTTCGCGCACAAAGCTCCCATTATGACCTATAAATCATATAAACATGTTTGGGACGCATGTGAGCGAAAAAAACACAGTTTTGGTGGATAAAGAAAGGTGACGTCGATATGGTTACTTTTGGTCCGAAAATTTCATAGAAACCTTTTCGCGCACAAAGCTCCCATTATGACCTATAAACCATATAAACATGTTTGGGACGCATTTGAGCGAAAACAACAGAGTTTTTGTGGATAAAGAAAGGTGATGCCGATATGGTCACTTTTGGTCCGAAAATTTCGCGGAAATCTTTCCGCGCACAAAGCTCCCATTATGACCTATAAACAATATAAACATGTTTGGGACGGATTTGAGCGAAAACAATACAGTTTTGGTGGATAAAGAAAGGTGACGTCGATATGGTCACTTTTAGTCCTAAAATTTCACGGAAAGCTTTTCGCGCACAGAGCTCCAATTATGATCTATAAACAATATAAACATGTTTGGGACACATTTGAGCAAAAACAACACAGTTTTTTGTGGATAAAGAAAGGTGACGTCGATATGGTCACTTTTGGTCCGAAAATTTCACGGAAAGCTTTTCGCGCACAAAGCTCCCATTATGACCTATAAACCATATAAACATGTTTGGGACACATTTGAGGAAAAACAACACAATTTTTGTGGATAAAGAAAGGAGACGTCGATATGGTCACTTTTGGTCCAAAAATTTCACGGAAAGCTTTTCACGCACAAAGCTCCCATTATGACCTATAAACCATATAAACATGTTTGGGACGCATTTGAGCGAAAACAACACAGTTTTTGTGGATAAAGAAAGGTGACGTCGATATGGTCACTTTTGGTCCGAAAATTTCACGGAAAGCTTTTCGCGCACAAAGCTCCCATTATGACCTATAAACCATATAAACATGTTTGGGACGCATTTGAGCGAAAACAACACAGTTTTCATGGATAAAGAAAGGTGACGTCGATATGGTCACTTTTGGTCCGAAAATTTCACAGAAAGCTTTTCGCGCACAAAGCTCCCATTATGACATATAAACCATATAAACATGTTTGGGACACATTTGAGAGAAAACAACACAGTTTTTGTGGATAAAGAAAGGTGACGCCGATCTGGTCACTTTTGGTCCGAAAATTTCACGGAAAGCTTTTCGCGCACAATGCTCCCATTATGACCTATAAACCATATAAACATGTTTGGGACGCATTTGAGCAAAAACAACACAGTTTTTGTGGATAAAGAAAGGTGACACCGATATGGTCACTTTTGGTCCGAAAATTTCACGGAAAGCTTTTCGCGTACTAAGCTCCCATTATGACCTATAAATCATATAAACATGTTTGGGACGCATGTGAGCGAAAACAACAGAGTTTTTGTGGATAAAGAAAGGTGATGCCGATATGGTCACTTTTGGTCCGAAAATTTCGCGGAAATCTTTCCGCGCACAAAGCTCCCATTATGACCTATAAACAATATAAACATGTTTGGGACGCATTTGAGCGAAAACAACACAGTTTTGGTGGATAAAGAAAGGTGACGTCGATATGGTCACTTTTGGTCCGAAAATTTCACGGAAAGCTTTTCGCGCCCAAAGCTCCCATTATGACCTATAAACCATATAAACATGTTTGGGACACATTTGAGCGAAAACAACACAGTTTTTGTGGATAAAGAAAGGTTTCACCGATATGGTCACTTTTGGTCCGAAAATTTCACGGAAAGCTTTTCACGCACAAAGCTCCCATTATGACCTATAAACAATATAAACATGTTTGGGACGCATTTGATCAAAAACAACACAGTTTTTGTGGATAAAGAAAGGTGACACCGATATGGTCACTTTTGGTCCGAAAATTTCACGGAAAGCTTTTCGCGTACTAAGCTCCCATTATGACCTATAAATCATATAAACATGTTTGGGACGCATGTGAGCGAAAACAACAGAGTTTTTGTGGATAAAGAAAGGTGATGCCGATATGGTCACTTTTGGTCCGAAAATTTCGCGGAAATCTTTCCGCGCACAAAGCTCCCATTATGACCTATAAACAATATAAACATGTTTGGGACGCATTTGAGCGAAAACAACACAGTTTTGGTGGATAAAGAAAGGAGACGTCGATATGGTCACTTTTGGTCCAAAAATTTCACGGAAAGCTTTTCACGCACAAAGCTCCCATTATGACCTATAAACCATATAAACATGTTTGGGACGCATTTGAGCGAAAACAACACAGTTTTTGTGGATAAAGAAAGGTGACGTCGATATGGTCACTTTTGGTCCGAAAATTTCACGGAAAGCTTTTCGCGCACAAAGCTCCCATTATGACCTATAAACCATATAAACATGTTTGGGACGCATTTGAGCGAAAACAACACAGTTTTCATGGATAAAGAAAGGTGACGTCGATATGGTCACTTTTGGTCCGAAAATTTCACAGAAAGCTTTTCGCGCACAAAGCTCCCATTATGACATATAAACCATATAAACATGTTTGGGACACATTTGAGAGAAAACAACACAGTTTTTGTGGATAAAGAAAGGTGACACCGTTATGGTCACTTTTGGTCCGAAAATTTCACGGAAAGCTTTTCGCGCACAAAGCTCCCATGATGACCTATAAACCATATAAACATGTTTGGGACGCATTTGAGCGAAAACAACAGAGTTTTTGTGGATAAAGAAAGGTGATGCCGATATGGTCACTTTTGGTCCGAAAATTTCGCGGAAATCTTTCCGCGCACAAAGCTCCCATTATGACCTATAAACAATATAAACATGTTTGGGACGCATTTGAGCGAAAACAACACAGTTTTGGTGGATAAAGAAAGGTGACGTCGATATGGTCACTTTTAGTCCTAAAATTTCACGGAAAGCTTTTCGCGCACAAAGCTCCCATTATGATCTATAAACAATATAAACATGTTTGGGACACATTTGAGCAAAAACAACACAGTTTTTTGTGGATAAAGAAAGGTGACGTCGATATGGTCACTTTTGGTCCGAAAATTTCACGGAAAGCTTTTCGCGCACAAAGCTCCCATTATGACCTATAAACCATATAAACATGTTTGGGACACATTTGAGTGAAAACAACACAGTTTTTTGTGGATAAAGAAAGGTGACACCGATATGGTCACTTTTGGTCCAAAAATTTCACGGAAAGCTTTTCGCGCACAAAGCTCCCATTATGACCTATAAACCATATAAACATGTTTGGGACGCATTTGAGCGAAAACAACACAGTTTTTGAGGATAAAGAAAGGTGACACCGATATGGTCACTTTTGGTCCGAAAATTTCACGGAAAGCTTTTCGCGCACAAAGCTCCCATTATGACCTATAAATCATATAAACATGTTTGGGACGCATGTGAGCGAAAACAACACAGTTTTCGTGGATAAAGAAAGGTGACGTCGATATGGTAACTTTTGGTCCGAAAATTTCACAGAAAGCTTTTCGCGCACAAAGCTCCCATTATGACCTATAAACCATATAAACATTTTTGGGACACATTTGAGCGAAAACAACACAGTTTTTGTGGATAAAGAAAGGTGACGCCAATCTGGTCACTTTTGATCCGAAAATTTCACGGAAAGATTTTCGCGCCCAAAGCTCCAATTATGACCTATAAACCATATAAATATGTTTGGGACGCATTTGAGCGAAAACAACATAGTTTTTGTGGATAAAGAAAGGTGACGCCGATATGGTCACTTTTGGTCCAAAAATTTCACGGAAACCTTTTCGCGCACAAAGCTCCCATTATGACCTATAAACCATATAAACATGTTTGGGACGCATTTGAGCGAAAACAACAGAGTTTTTGTGGATAAAGAAAGGTGATGCCGATATGGTCACTTTTGGTCCGAAAATTTCGCGGAAATCTTTCCGCGCACAAAGCTCCCATTATGACCTATAAACAATATAAACATGTTTGGGACGCATTTGAGCGAAAACAACACAGTTTTGGTGGATAAAGAAAGGTGACGTCGATATGGTCACTTTTAGTCCTAAAATTTCACGGAAAGCTTTTCGCGCACAAAGCTCCCATTATGATCTATAAACAATATAAACATGTTTGGGACACATTTGAGCAAAAACAACACAGTTTTTTGTGGATAAAGAAAGCTGACGTCGATATGGTCACTTTTGGTCCGAAAATTTCACGGAAAGCTTTTGGCGCACAAAGCTCCCATTATGACCTATAAACCATATAAACATGTTTGGGACACATTTGAGCGAAAACAACACAGTTTTTGTGGATAAAGAAAGGTGACACCGATATGGTCACTTTTGGTCCGAAAATTTCACGGAAAGCTTTTCACGCACAAAGCTCCCATTATGACCTATAAACCATATAAACATGTTTGGGACGCATTTGATCGAAAACAACACAGTTTTTGTGGATAAAGAAAGGTGACACCGATATGGTCACTTTTGGTCCGAAAATTTCACGGAAAGCTTTTCGCGCACAAAGCTCCCATTATGACCTATAAATCATATAAACATGTTTGGGACGCATGTGAGCGAAAAAAACACAGTTTTGGTGGATAAAGAAAGGTGACGTCGATATGGTTACTTTTGGTCCGAAAATTTCATAGAAACCTTTTCGCGCACAAAGCTCCCATTATGACCTATAAACCATATAAACATGTTTGGGACGCATTTGAGCGAAAACAACAGAGTTTTTGTGGATAAAGAAAGGTGATGCCGATATGGTCACTTTTGGTCCGAAAATTTCGCGGAAATCTTTCCGCGCACAAAGCTCCCATTATGACCTATAAACAATATAAACATGTTTGGGACGGATTTGAGCGAAAACAATACAGTTTTGGTGGATAAAGAAAGGTGACGTCGATATGGTCACTTTTAGTCCTAAAATTTCACGGAAAGCTTTTCGCGCACAGAGCTCCAATTATGATCTATAAACAATATAAACATGTTTGGGACACATTTGAGCAAAAACAACACAGTTTTTTGTGGATAAAGAAAGGTGACGTCGATATGGTCACTTTTGGTCCGAAAATTTCACGGAAAGCTTTTCGCGCACAAAGCTCCCATTATGACCTATAAACCATATAAACATGTTTGGGACACATTTGAGGAAAAACAACACAATTTTTGTGGATAAAGAAAGGAGACGTCGATATGGTCACTTTTGGTCCAAAAATTTCACGGAAAGCTTTTCACGCACAAAGCTCCCATTATGACCTATAAACCATATAAACATGTTTGGGACGCATTTGAGCGAAAACAACACAGTTTTTGTGGATAAAGAAAGGTGACGTCGATATGGTCACTTTTGGTCCGAAAATTTCACGGAAAGCTTTTCGCGCACAAAGCTCCCATTATGACCTATAAACCATATAAACATGTTTGGGACGCATTTGAGCGAAAACAACACAGTTTTCATGGATAAAGAAAGGTGACGTCGATATGGTCACTTTTGGTCCGAAAATTTCACAGAAAGCTTTTCGCGCACAAAGCTCCCATTATGACATATAAACCATATAAACATGTTTGGGACACATTTGAGAGAAAACAACACAGTTTTTGTGGATAAAGAAAGGTGACGCCGATCTGGTCACTTTTGGTCCGAAAATTTCACGGAAAGCTTTTCGCGCACAATGCTCCCATTATGACCTATAAACCATATAAACATGTTTGGGACGCATTTGAGCAAAAACAACACAGTTTTTGTGGATAAAGAAAGGTGACACCGATATGGTCACTTTTGGTCCGAAAATTTCACGGAAAGCTTTTCGCGTACTACGCTCCCATTATGACCTATAAATCATATAAACATGTTTGGGACGCATGTGAGCGAAAACAACAGAGTTTTTGTGGATAAAGAAAGGTGATGCCGATATGGTCACTTTTGGTCCGAAAATTTCGCGGAAATCTTTCCGCGCACAAAGCTCCCATTATGACCTATAAACAATATAAACATGTTTGGGACGCATTTGAGCGAAAACAACACAGTTTTGGTGGATAAAGAAAGGTGACGTCGATATGGTCACTTTTGGTCCGAAAATTTCACGGAAAGCTTTTCGCGCCCAAAGCTCCCATTATGACCTATAAACCATATAAACATGTTTGGGACACATTTGAGCGAAAACAACACAGTTTTTGTGGATAAAGAAAGGTTTCACCGATATGGTCACTTTTGGTCCGAAAATTTCACGGAAAGCTTTTCACGCACAAAGCTCCCATTATGACCTATAAACAATATAAACATGTTTGGGACGCATTTGATCAAAAACAACACAGTTTTTGTGGATAAAGAAAGGTGACACCGATATGGTCACTTTTGGTCCGAAAATTTCACGAAAAGCTTTTCGCGCACAAAGCTCCCATTATGACCTATAAATCATATAAACATGTTTGGGATGCATGTGAGCGAAAACAACACAGTTTTCGTGGATAAAGAAAGGTGACGTCGATATGGTAACTTTTGGTCCGAAAATTTCACAGAAAGCTTTTCGCGCACAAAGCTCCCATTATGACCTATAAACCATATAAACATTTTTGGGACACATTTGAGCGAAAACAACACAGTTTTTGTGGATAAAGAAAGGTGACGCCGATCTGGTCACTTTTGATCCGAAAATTTCACGGAAAGCTTTTCGCGCCCAAAGCTCCAATTATGACCTATAAACCATATAAATATGTTTGGGACGCATTTGAGCGAAAACAACATAGTTTTTGTGGATAAAGAAAGGTGACGCCGATATGGTCACTTTTGGTCCAAAAATTTCACGGAAAGCTTTTCGCGCACAAAGCTCCCATTATGACCTATAAACCATATAAACATGTTTGGGACGCATTTGAGCGAAAACAACAGAGTTTTTGTGGATAAAGAAAGGTGATGCTGATATGGTCACTTTTGGTCCGAAAATTTCGCGGAAATCTTTCCGCGCACAAAGCTCCCATTATGACCTATAAACAATATAAACATGTTTGGGACGCATTTGAGCGAAAACAACACATTTTTGGTGGATAAAGAAAGGTGACGTCGATATGGTCACTTTTAGTCCTAAAATTTCACGGAAAGCTTTTCGCGCACAAAGCTCCCATTATGATCTATAAACAATATAAACATGTTTGGGACACATTTGAGCAAAAACAACACAGTTTTTTGTGGATAAAGAAAGGTGACGTCGATATGGTCACTTTTGGTCCGAAAATTTCACGGAAAGCTTTTCGCGCACAAAGCTCCCATTATGACCTATAAACCATATAAACACGTTTGGGACACATTTGAGCGAAAACAACACAGTTTTTGTGGATAAAGAAAGGTGACACCGATATGGTCACTTTTGGTCCAAAAATTTCACGGAAAGCTTTTCGCGCACAAAGCTCCCATTATGACCTATAAACCATATAAACATGTTTGGGACGCATTTGAGCAAAAACAACACAGTTTTTGTGGATAAAGAAAGGTGACACCGATATGGTCACTTTTGGTCCGAAAATTTCACGGAAAGCTTTTCGCGCACAAAGCTCCCATTATGACCTATAAATCATATAAACATGTTTGGGACGCATGTGAGCGAAAACAACACAGTTTTCGTGGATAAAGAAAGGTGACGTCGATATGGTAACTTTTGGTCCGACAATTTCACAGAAAGCTTTTCGCGCACAAAGCTCCCATTATGACCTATAAACCATATAAACATTTTTGGGACACATTTGAGCGAAAACAACACAGTTTTTGTGGATAAAGAAAGGTGACGCCGATCTGGTCACTTTTGATCCGAAAATTTCACGGAAAGCTTTTCGCGCCCAAAGCTCCAATTATGACCTATAAACCATATAAATATGTTTGGGACGTATTTGAGCGAAAACAACATAGTTTTTGTGGATAAAGAAAGGTGACGCCGATATGGTCACTTTTGGTCCAAAAATTTCACGGAAAGCTTTTCGCGCACAAAGCTCCCATTATGACCTATAAACCATATAAACATGTTTGGGACGCATTTGAGCGAAAACAACAGAGTTTTTGTGGATAAAGAAAGGTGATGCCGATATGGTCACTTTTGGTCCGAAAATTTCGCGGAAATCTTTCCGCGCACAAAGCTCACATTATGACCTATAAACAATATAAACATGTTTGGGACGCATTTGAGCGAAAACAACACAGTTTTGGTGGATAAAGAAAGGTGACGTCGATATGGTCACTTTTGGTCCGAAAATTTCACGGAAAGCTTTTCGCGCACAAAGCTCCCATTATGACCTATAAATCATATAAACATGTTTGGGACACATTTGAGCGAAAACAACACAGTTTTTGTGGATAAAGAAAGGTGACACCGATATGGTCACTTTTGGTCCGAAAATTTCACGGAAAGCTTTTCACGCACAAAGCTCCCATTATGACCTATAAACCATATAAACATGTTTGGGACGCATTTGATCGAAAACAACACAGTTTTTGTTGATAAAGAAAGGTGACACCGATATGGTCACTTTTGGTCCGAAAATTTCACGGAAAGCTTTTCGCGCACAAAGCTCCCATTATGACCTATAAATCATATAAACATGTTTGGGACGCATGTGAGCGAAAACAACACAGTTTTCGTGGATAAAGAAAGGTAACACCGATATGGTCACTTTTGGTCCGAAACTTTCACGGAAAGCTTTTCGCGCACAAAGCTCCCATTATGACCTATAAATCATATAAACATGTTTGGGACGCATGTGAGCGAAAACAACACAGTTTTCGTGTTTAAAGAAAGGTGACGTCGATATGGTAACTTTTGGTCCGAAAATTTCACAGAAAGCTTTTCGCGCACAAAGCTCCCATTATGACCTATAAACCATATAAACATTTTTGGGACACATTTGAGCGAAAACAACACAGTTTTTGTGGATAAAGAAAGGTGACGCCGATCTGGTCACTTTTGATCCGAAAATTTCACGGAAAGCTTTTCGCGCCCAAAGCTCCAATTATGACCTATAAACCATATAAATATGTTTGGGACGCATTTGAGCAAAAACAACATAGTTTTTGTGGATAAAGAAAGGTGACGCCGATATGGTCACTTTTGGTCCAAAAATTTCACGGAAAGCTTTTCGCGCACAAAGCTCCCATTATGACCTATAAACCATATAAACATGTTTGGGACGCATTTGAGCGAAAACAACAGAGTTTTTGTGGATAAAGAAAGGTGATGCCGATATGGTCACTTTTGGTCCGAAAATTTCGCGGAAATCTTTCCGCGCACAAAGCTCACATTATGACCTATAAACAATATAAACATGTTTGGGACGCATTTGAGCGAAAACAACACAGTTTTGGTGGATAAAGAAAGGTGACGTCGATATGGTCACTTTTAGTCCTAAAATTTCACGGAAAGCTTTTCGCGCACAAAGCTCCCATTATGATCTATAAACAATATAAACATGTTTGGGACACATTTGAGCAAAAACAACACAGTTTTTTGTGGATAAAGAAAGGTGACGTCGATATGGTCACTTTTGGTTTGAAAATTTCACGGAAAGCTTTTCGCGCACAAAGCTCCCATTATGACCTATAAACCATATAAACATTTTTGGGACACATTTGAGCGAAAACAACACAGTTTTTGTGGATAAAGAAAGGTGACGCCGATCTGGTCACTTTTGATCCGAAAATTTCACGGAAAGCTTTTCGCGCCCAAAGCTCCCATTATGACCTATAAACCATATAAACATGTTTGGGACGCATTTGAGCAAAAACAACATAGTTTTTGTGGATAAAGAAAGGTGACGCCGATATGGTCACTTTTGGTCCAAAAATTTCACGGAAAGCTTTTCCCGCACAAAGCTTCCATTATGACCTATAAACCATATAAATATGTTTGGGACGCATTTGAGCGAAAACAACAGAGTGTTTGTGGATAAAGAAAGGTGATGCCGATATGGTCACTTTTGGTCCGAAAATTTCGCGGAAATCTTTCCGCGCACAAAGCTCCCATTATGACCTATAAACAATATAAACATGTTTGGGACGCATTTGAGCGAAAACAAAACAGTTTTGGTGGATAAAGAAAGGTGACGTCGATATGGTCACTTTTAGTCCTAAAATTGCACGGAAAGCTTTTCGCGCACAAAGCTCCCATTATGATCTATAAACAATATAAACATGTTTGGGACACATTTGAGCAAAAACAACACAGTTTTTTGTGGATAAAGAAAGGTGACGTCGATATGGTCACTTTTGGTCCGAAAATTTCACGGAAAGCTTTTCGCGCACAAAGCTCCCATTATGACCTATAAACCATATAAACATGTTTGGGACACATTTGAGCGAAAACAACACAGTTTTTTGTGGATAAAGAAAGGTGACACCGATATGGTCACTTTTGGTCCAAAAATTTCACGGAAAGCTTTTCGCGCACAAAGCTCCCATTATGACCTATAAACCATATAAACATGTTTGGGACGCATTTGAGCGAAAACAACAGAGTTTTTGTGGATAAAGAAAGGTGATGCCGATATGGTCACTTTTGGTCCGAAAATTTCGCGGAAATCTTTCCGCGCACAAAGCTCACATTATGACCTATAAACAATATAAACATGTTTGGGACACATTTGAGCGAAAACAACACAGTTTTTTGTGGATAAAGAAAGGTGACACCGATATGGTCACTTTTGGTCCGAAAATTTCACGGAAAGCTTTTCACGCACAAAGCTCCCATTATGACCTATAAACCATATAAACATGTTTGGGACGCATTTGATCGAAAACAACACAGTTTTTGTTGATAAAGAAAGGTGACACCGATATGGTCACTTTTGGTCCGAAAATTTCACGGAAAGCTTTTCGCGCACAAAGCTCCCATTATGACCTATAAATCATATAAACATGTTTGGGACGCATGTGAGCGAAAACAACACAGTTTTCGTGGATAAAGAAAGGTAACACCGATATGGTCACTTTTGGTCCGAAACTTTCACGGAAAGCTTTTCGCGCACAAAGCTCCCATTATGACCTATAAATCATATAAACATGTTTGGGACGCATGTGAGCGAAAACAACACAGTTTTCGTGTTTAAAGAAAGGTGACGTCGATATGGTAACTTTTGGTCCGAAAATTTCACAGAAAGCTTTTCGCGCACAAAGCTCCCATTATGACCTATAAACCATATAAACATTTTTGGGACACATTTGAGCGAAAACAACACAGTTTTTGTGGATAAAGAAAGGTGACGCCGATCTGGTCACTTTTGATCCGAAAATTTCACGGAAAGCTTTTCGCGCCCAAAGCTCCAATTATGACCTATAAACCATATAAATATGTTTGGGACGCATTTGAGCAAAAACAACATAGTTTTTGTGGATAAAGAAAGGTGACGCCGATATGGTCACTTTTGGTCCAAAAATTTCACGGAAAGCTTTTCGCGCACAAAGCTCCCATTATGACCTATAAACCATATAAACATGATTGGGACGCATTTGAGCGAAAACAACAGAGTTTTTGTGGATAAAGAAAGGTGATGCCGATATGGTCACTTTTGGTCCGAAAATTTCGCGGAAATCTTTCCGCGCACAAAGCTCACATTATGACCTATAAACAATATAAATATGTTTGGGACGCATTTGAGCGAAAACAACACAGTTTTGGTGGATAAAGAAAGGTGACGTCGATATGGTCACTTTTAGTCCTAAAATTTCACGGAAAGCTTTTCGCGCACAAAGCTCCCATTATGATCTATAAACAATATAAACATGTTTGGGACACATTTGAGCAAAAACAACACAGTTTTTTGTGGATAAAGAAAGGTGACGTCGATATGGTCACTTTTGGTTTGAAAATTTCACGGAAAGCTTTTCGCGCACAAAGCTCCCATTATGACCTATAAACCATATAAACATTTTTGGGACACATTTGAGCGAAAACAACACAGTTTTTGTGGATAAAGAAAGGTGACGCCGATCTGGTCACTTTTGATCCGAAAATTTCACGGAAAGCTTTTCGCGCCCAAAGCTCCCATTATGACCTATAAACCATATAAACATGTTTGGGACGCATTTGAGCAAAAACAACATAGTTTTTGTGGATAAAGAAAGGTGACGCCGATATGGTCACTTTTGGTCCAAAAATTTCACGGAAAGCTTTTCCCGCACAAAGCTCCCATTATGACCTATAAACCATATAAACATGTTTGGGACGCATTTGAGCGAAAACAACAGAGTGTTTGTGGATAAAGAAAGGTGATGCCGATATGGTCACTTTTGGTCCGAAAATTTCGCGGAAATCTTTCCGCGCACAAAGCTCCCATTATGACCTATAAACAATATAAACATGTTTGGGACGCATTTGAGCGAAAACAAAACAGTTTTGGTGGATAAAGAAAGGTGACGTCGATATGGTCACTTTTAGTCCTAAAATTGCACGGAAAGCTTTTCGCGCACAAAGCTCCCATTATGATCTATAAACAATATAAACATGTTTGGGACACATTTGAGCAAAAACAACACAGTTTTTTGTGGATAAAGAAAGGTGACGTCGATATGGTCACTTTTGGTCCGAAAATTTCACGGAAAGCTTTTCGCGCACAAAGCTCCCATTATGACCTATAAACCATATAAACATGTTTGGGACACATTTGAGCGAAAACAACACAGTTTTTTGTGGATAAAGAAAGGTGACACCGATATGGTCACTTTTGGTCCAAAAATTTCACGGAAAGCTTTTCGCGCACAAAGCTCCCATTATGACCTATAAACCATATAAACATGTTTGGGACGCATTTGAGCGAAAACAACAGAGTTTTTGTGGATAAAGAAAGGTGATGCCGATATGGTCACTTTTGGTCCGAAAATTTCGCGGAAATCTTTCCACGCACAAAGCTCACATTATGACCTATAAACAATATAAACATGTTTGGGACGCATTTGAGCGAAAACAACACAGTTTTGGTGGATAAAGAAAGGTGACGTCGATATGGTCACTTTTGGTCCGAAAATTTCACGGAAAGCTTTTCGCGCACAAAGCTCCCATTATGACCTATAAATCATATAAACATGTTTGGGACACATTTGAGCGAAAACAACACAGTTTTTGTGGATAAAGAAAGGTGACACCGATATGGTCACTTTTGGTCCGAAAATTTCACGGAAAGCTTTTCACGCACAAAGCTCCCATTATGACCTATAAACCATATAAACATGTTTGGGACGCATTTGATCGAAAACAACACAGTTTTTGTTGATAAAGAAAGGTGACACCGATATGGTCACTTTTGGTCCGAAAATTTCACGGAAAGCTTTTCGCGCACAAAGCTCCCATTATGACCTATAAATCATATAAACATGTTTGGGACGCATGTGAGCGAAAACAACACAGTTTTCGTGGATAAAGAAAGGTAACACCGATATGGTCACTTTTGGTCCGAAAATTTCACGGAAAGCTTTTCGCGCACAAAGCTCCCATTATGACCTATAAATCATATAAACATGTTTGGGACGCATGTGAGCGAAAACAACACAGTTTTCGTGTTTAAAGAAAGGTGACGTCGATATGGTAACTTTTGGTCCGAAAATTTCACAGAAAGCTTTTCGCGCACAAAGCTCCCATTATGACCTATAAACCATATAAACATTTTTGGGACACATTTGAGCGAAAACAACACAGTTTTTGTGGATAAAGAAAGGTGACGCCGATCTGGTCACTTTTGATCCGAAAATTTCACGGAAAGCTTTTCGCGCCCAAAGCTCCAATTATGACCTATAAACCATATAAATATGTTTGGGACGCATTTGAGCAAAAACAACATAGTTTTTGTGGATAAAGAAAGGTGACGCCGATATGGTCACTTTTGGTCCAAAAATTTCACGGAAAGCTTTTCGCGCACAAAGCTCCCATTATGACCTATAAACCATATAAACATGTTTGGGACGCATTTGAGCGAAAACAACAGAGTTTTTGTGGATAAAGAAAGGTGATGCCGATATGGTCACTTTTGGTCCGAAAATTTCGCGGAAATCTTTCCGCGCACAAAGCTCACATTATGACCTATAAACAATATAAACATGTTTGGGACGCATTTGAGCGAAAACAACACAGTTTTGGTGGATAAAGAAAGGTGACGTCGATATGGTCACTTTTAGTCCTAAAATTTCACGGAAAGCTTTTCGCGCACAAAGCTCCCATTATGATCTATAAACAATATAAACATGTTTGGGACACATTTGAGCAAAAACAACACAGTTTTTTGTGGATAAAGAAAGGTGACGTCGATATGGTCACTTTTGGTTTGAAAATTTCACGGAAAGCTTTTCGCGCACAAAGCTCCCATTATGACCTATAAACCATATAAACATTTTTGGGACACATTTGAGCGAAAACAACACAGTTTTTGTGGATAAAGAAAGGTGACGCCGATCTGGTCACTTTTGATCCGAAAATTTCACGGAAAGCTTTTCGCGCCCAAAGCTCCCATTATGACCTATAAACCATATAAACATGTTTGGGACGCATTTGAGCAAAAACAACATAGTTTTTGTGGATAAAGAAAGGTGACGCCGATATGGTCACTTTTGGTCCAAAAATTTCACGGAAAGCTTTTCCCGCACAAAGCTCCCATTATGACCTATAAACCATATAAACATGTTTGGGACGCATTTGAGCGAAAACAACAGAGTGTTTGTGGATAAAGAAAGGTGATGCCGATATGGTCACTTTTGGTCCGAAAATTTCGCGGAAATCTTTCCGCGCACAAAGCTCCCATTATGACCTATAAACAATATAAACATGTTTGGGACGCATTTGAGCGAAAACAAAACAGTTTTGGTGGATAAAGAAAGGTAACGTCGATATGGTCACTTTTAGTCCTAAAATTGCACGGAAAGCTTTTCGCGCACAAAGCTCCCATTATGATCTATAAACAATATAAACATGTTTGGGACACATTTGAGCAAAAACAACACAGTTTTTTGTGGATAAAGAAAGGTGACGTCGATATGGTCACTTTTGGTCCGAAAATTTCACGGAAAGCTTTTCGCGCACAAAGCTCCCATTATGACCTATAAACCATATAAACATGTTTGGGACACATTTGAGCGAAAACAACACAGTTTTTTGTGGATAAAGAAAGGTGACACCGATATGGTCACTTTTGGTCCAAAAATTTCACGGAAAGCTTTTCGCGCACAAAGCTCCCATTATGACCTATAAACCATATAAACATGTTTGGGACGCATTTGAGCGAAAACAACACAGTTTTTGTGGATAAAGAAAGGTGACACCGATATGGTCACTTTTGGTCCGAAAATTTCACGGAAAGCTTTTCGCGCACAAAGCTCCCATTATGACCTATAAATCATATAAACATGTTTGGGACGCATGTGAGCGAAAACAACACAGTTTTCGTGGATAAAGAAAGGTGACGTCGATATGGTAACTTTTGGTCCGAAAATTTCACAGAAAGCTTTTCGCGCACAAAGCTCCCATTATGACCTATAAACCATATAAACATTTTTGGGACACATTTGAGCTAAAACAACACAGTTTTTGTGGATAAAGAAAGGTGACGCCGATCTGGTCACTTTTGATCCGAAAATTTCACGGAAAGCTTTTCGCGCCCAAAGCTCCCATTATGACCTATAAACCATATAAACATGTTTGGGACGCATTTGAGCGAAAACAACATAGTTTTTGTGGATAAAGAAAGGTGACGCCGATAAGGTCACTTTTGGTCCAAAAATTTCACGGAAAGCTTTTCGCGCACAAAGCTCCCATTATGACCTATAAACCATATAAACATGTTTGGGACGCATTTGAGCGAAAACAACAGAGTTTTTGTGGATAAAGAAAGGTGATGCCGATATGGTCACTTTTGGTCCGAAAATTTCGCGGAAATCTTTCCGCGCACAAAGCTCCCATTATGACCTATAAACAATATAAACATGTTTGGGACGCATTTGAGCGAAAACAACACAGTTTTGGTGGATAAAGAAAGGTGACGTCGATATGGTCACTTTTAGTCCTAAAATTTCACGGAAAGCTTTTCGCGCACAAAGCTCCCATTATGATCTATAAACAATATAAACATGTTTGGGACACATTTGAGCAAAAACAACACAGTTTTTTGTGGATAAAGAAAGGTGACGTCGATATGGTCACTTTTGGTCCGAAAATTTCACGGAAAGCTTTTCGCGCACAAAGCTCCCATTATGACCTATAAACCATATAAACATGTTTGGGACACATTTGAGTGAAAACAACACAGTTTTTTGTGGATAAAGAAAGGTGACACCGATATGGTCACTTTTGGTCCAAAAATTTCATGGAAAGCTTTTCGCGCACAAAGCTCCCATTATGACCTATAAACCATATAAACATGTTTGGGACGCATTTGAGCGAAAACAACACAGTTTTTGAGGATAAAGAAAGGTGACACCGATATGGTCACTTTTGGTCCGAAAATTTCACGGAAAGCTTTTCGCGCACAAAGCTCCCATTATGACCTATAAATCATATAAACATGTTTGGGACGCATGTGAGCGAAAACAACACAGTTTTCGTGGATAAAGAAAGGTGACGTCGATATGGTAACTTTTGGTCCGAAAATTTCACAAAAAGCTTTTCGCGCACAAAGCTCCCATTATGACCTATAAACCATATAAACATTTTTGGGACACATTTGAGCGAAAACAACACAGTTTTTGTGGATAAAGAAAGGTGACGCCGATCTGGTCACTTTTGATCCGAAAATTTCACGGAAAGATTTTCGCGCCCAAAGCTCCAATTATGACCTATAAACCATATAAATATGTTTGGGACGCATTTGAGCGAAAACAACATAGTTTTTGTGGATAAAGAAAGGTGACGCCGATATGGTCACTTTTGGTCCAAAAATTTCACGGAAACCTTTTCGCGCACAAAGCTCCCATTATGACCTATAAACCATATAAACATGTTTGGGACGCATTTGAGCGAAAACAACAGAGTTTTTGTGGATAAAGAAAGGTAATGCCGATATGGTCACTTTTGGTCCGAAAATTTCGCGGAAATCTTTCCGCGCACAAAGCTCCCATTATGACCTATAAACAATATAAACATGTTTGGGACGCATTTGAGCGAAAACAACACAGTTTTGGTGGATAAAGAAAGGTGACGTCGATATGGTCACTTTTAGTCCTAAAATTTCACGGAAAGCTTTTCGCGCACAAAGCTCCCATTATGATCTATAAACAATATAAACATGTTTCGGACACATTTGAGCAAAAACAACAAAGTTTTTTGTGGATAAAGAAAGCTGACGTCGATATGGTCACTTTTGGTCCGAAAATTTCACGGAAAGCTTTTGGCGCACAAAGCTCCCATTATGACCTATAAACCATATAAACATGTTTGGGACACATTTGAGCGAAAACAACACAGTTTTTGTGGATAAAGAAAGGTGACACCGATATGGTCACTTTTGGTCCGAAAATTTCACGGAAAGCTTTTCACGCACAAAGCTCCCATTATGACCTATAAACCATATAAACATGTTTGGGACGCATTTGATCGAAAACAACACAGTTTTTGTGGATAAAGAAAGGTGACACCGATATGGTCACTTTTGGTCCGAAAATTTCACGGAAAGCTTTTCGCGCACAAAGCTCCCATTATGACCTATAAATCATATAAACATGTTTGGGACGCATGTGAGCGAAAAAAACACAGTTTTGGTGGATAAAGAAAGGTGACGTCGATATGGTTACTTTTGGTCCGAAAATTTCACAGAAACCTTTTCGCGCACAAAGCTCCCATTATGACCTATAAACCATATAAACATGTTTGGGACGCATTTGAGCGAAAACAACAGAGTTTTTGTGGATAAAGAAAGGTGATGCCGATATGGTCACTTTTGGTCCGAAAATATCGCGGAAATCTTTCCGCGCACAAAGCTCCCATTATGACCTATAAACAATATAAACATGTTTGGGACGGATTTGAGCGAAAACAATACAGTTTTGGTGGATAAAGAAAGGTGACGTCGATATGGTCACTTTTAGTCCTAAAATTTCACGGAAAGCTTTTCGCGCACAGAGCTCCAATTATGATCTATAAACAATATAAACATGTTTGGGACACATTTGAGCAAAAACAACACAGTTTTTTGTGGATAAAGAAAGGTGACGTCGATATGGTCACTTTTGGTCCGAAAATTTCACGGAAATCTTTTCGCGCACAAAGCTCCCATTATGACCTGTAAACCATATAAACATGTTTGGGACACATTTGAGCGAAAACAACACAGTTTTGGTGGATAAAGAAAGGTGACGTCGATATGGTAACTTTTGGTCCGAAAATTTCACAGAAAGCTTTTCGCGCACAAAGCTCCCATTATGACCTATAAACCATATAAAAATTTTTGGGACACATTTGAGCGAAAACAACACAGTTTTTTGTGGATAAAGAAAGGTGACGCCGATCTGATCACTTTTGATCCGAAAATTTCACGGAAAGCTTTTCGCGCCCAAAGCTCCCATTATGACCTATAAACCATATAAACATGTTTGGGACGCATTTGAGCGAAAACAACATAGTTTTTGTGCATAAAGAAAGGTGATGCCGATATGGTCACTTTTGGTCCAAAAATTTCACGGAAAGCTTTTCGCGCACAAAGCTCCCATTATGACCTATAAACCATATAAACATGTTTGGGACGCATTTGAGCGAAAACAACAGAGTTTTTGTGGATAAAGAAAGGTGATGCCGATATGGTCCCTTTTGGTCCCAATATTTCGCGGAAATCTTTCCGCGCACAAAGCTCCCATTATGACGTATAAACAATATAAACATGTTTGGGACGCATTTGAGCGAAAACAACACAGTTTTGGTGGATAAAGAAAGGTGACGTCGATATGGTCACTTTTAGTCCTAAAATTTCACGGAAAGCTTTTCGCGCACAAAGCTCCCATTATGATCTATAAACAATATAAACATGTTTAGGACACATTTGAGCAAAAACAACACAGTTTTTTTTTTGATAAAGAAAGGTGACGTCGATATGGTCACTTTTGGTCCGAAAATTTCACGGAAAGCCTTTCGCGCACAAAGCTCCTATTATGACCTATAAATCATATAAACATGTTTGGGACGCATGTGAGCGAAAAAAACACAGTTTTGGTGGATAAAGAAAGGTGACGTCGATATGGTAACTTTTGGTCTGAAAATTTCACAGAAAGCTTTTCGCGGACAAAGCTCCCATTATGGCCTATAAACCATATAAACATTTTTGGGACACATTTGAGCGAAAACAACACAGTTTTTGTGGATAAAGAAAGGTGACGCCGATCTGATCACTTTTGATCCGAAAATTTCACGGAAAGCTTTTCGCGCCCAAAGCTCCCATTATGACCTATAAACCATATAAACATGTTTGGGACGCATTTGAGCGAAAACAACATAGTTTTTGTGGATAAAGAAAGGTGACGCCGATATGGTCACTTTTGGTCCAAAAATTTCACGGAAAGCTTTTCGCGCACAAAGCTCCCATTATGACCTATAAACCATATAAACATGTTTGGGACGCATTTGAGCGAAAACAACAGAGTTTTTGTGGATAAAGAAAGGTGATGCCGATATGGTCACTTTTGGTCCGAAAATTTCGCGGAAATCTTTCCGCGCACAAAGCTCCCATTATGACCTATAAACAATATAAACATGTTTGGGACGCATTTGAGCGAAAACAATACAGTTTTGGTGGATAAAGAAAGGTGACGTCGATATGGTCACTTTTAGTCCTAAAATTTCACGGAAAGCTATTCGCGCACAGAGCTCCCATTATGATCTATAAACAATATAAACATGTTTGGGACACATTTGAGCAAAAACAACACAGTTTTTTGTGGATAAATTAAGGTGACGTCGATATGGTCACTTTTGGTCCGAAAATTTCACGGAAAGCTTTTCGCGCACAAAGCTCCCATTATGACCAATAAACCATATAAACAAGTTTGGGACACATTTGAGCGAAAACAACACAGTTTTGGTGGATAAAGAAAGGTGACGTCGATATGGTAACTTTTGGTCCGAAAATTTCACAGAAAGCTTTTCGCGCACAAAGCTCCCATTATGACCTATAAACCATATAAAAAATTTTGGGACACATTTGAGCGAAAACAACTCAGTTTTTGTGGATAAAGAAAGGTGACGCCGATCTGATCACTTTTGATCCGAAAATTTCACGGAAAGCTTTTCGCGCCCAAAGCTCCCATTATGACCTATAAACCATATAAACATGTTTGGGACGCATTTGAGCGAAAATAACATAGTTTTTGTGGATAAAGAAAGGTGATGCCGATATGGTCACTTTTGGTCCAAAAATTTCACGGAAAGCTTTTCGCGCACAAAGCTCCCATTATGACCTATAAACCATATAAACATGTTTGGGACGCATTTGAGCGAAAACAACAGAGTTTTTGTGGATAAAGAAAGGTGATGCCGATATGGTCCCTTTTGGTCCCAAAATTTCGCGGAAATCTTTCCGCGCACAAAGCTCCCATTATGACCTATAAACAATATAAACATGTTTGGGACCCATTTGAGCGAAAACAACACAGTTTTGGTGGATAAAGAAAGGTGACGTCGATATGGTCACTTTTAGTCCTAAAATTTCACGGAAAGCTTTTCGCGCACAAAGCTCCCATTATGATCTATAAACAATATAAACATGTTTAGGACACATTTGAGCAAAAACAACATAGTTTTTTGTGGATAAATAAAGGTGACGTCGATATGGTCACTTTTGGTCCGAAAATTTCACGGAAAGCTTTTCGCGCACAAAGCTCCCATTATGACCTATAAACCATATAAACATGTTTGGGACACATTTGAGCGAAAACAACACAGTTTTTGTAGATAAAGAAAGGTGACACCGATATTGTCACTTTTGGTCCAAAAATTTCACGGAAAGCTTTTCGCGCACAAAGCTCCCATTATGACCTATAAACCATATAAACATGTGTGGGACGCATTTGAGCGAAAACAACAAAGTTTTTGTGGATAAAGAAAGGTGACACCGATATGGTCACTTTTGGTCCGAAAATTTCACGGAAAACTTTTCGCGCACAAAGCTCCCATTATGACCTATAAACCATATAAACATGTTTGGGACGCATTTGAGCGAAAACAACATAGTTTTTGTGGATAAAGAAAGGTGACGCCGATATGGTCACTTTTGGTCCAAAAATTTCACGGAAAGCTTTTCGCGCACAAAGCTCCCATTATGACCTATAAACCATATAAACATGTTTGGGACGCATTTGAGCGAAAACAACAGAGTTTTTGTGGATAAAGAAAGGTGATGCCGATATGGTCACTTTTGGTCCAAAAATTTCGCGGAAATCTTTCCGCGCACAAAGCTCCCATTATGACCTATAAATCATATAAACATGTTTGGGACGCATGTGAGCGAAAAAAACACAGTTTTGGTGGATAAAGAAAGGTGACGTCGATATGGTTACTTTTGGTCCGAAAATTTCACAGAAACCTTTTCGCGCACAAAGCTCCCATTATGACCTATAAACCATATAAACATGTTTGGGACGCATTTGAGCGAAAACAACAGAGTTTTTGTGGATAAAGAATGGTGATGCCGATATGGTCACTTTTGGTCCGAAAATTTCGCGGAAATCTTTCCGCGCACAAAGCTCCCATTATGACCTATAAACAATATAAACATGTTTGGGACGGATTTGAGCGAAAACAATACAGTTTTGGTGGATAAAGAAAGGTGACGTCGATATGGTCACTTTTAGTCCTAAAATTTCACGGAAAGCTTTTCGCGCACAGAGCTCCAATTATGATCTATAAACAATATAAACATGTTTGGGACACATTTGAGCAAAAACAACACAGTTTTTTGTGGATAAAGAAAGGTGACGTCGATATGGTCACTTTTGGTCCGAAAATTTCACGGAAATCTTTTCGCGCACAAAGCTCCCATTATGACCTATAAACCATATAAACATGTTTGGGACACATTTGAGCGAAAACAACACAGTTTTGGTGGATAAAGAAAGGTGACGTCGATATGGTAACTTTTGGTCCGAAAATTTCACAGAAAGCTTTTCGCGCACAAAGCTCCCATTATGACCTATAAACCATATAAAAATTTTTGGGACACATTTGAGCGAAAACAACACAGTTTTTGTGGATAAAGAAAGGTGACGCCGATCTGATCACTTTTGATCCGAAAATTTCACGGAAAGCTTTTCGCGCCCAAAGCTCCCATTATGACCTATAAACCATATAAACATGTTTGGGACGCATTTGAGCGAAAACAACATAGTTTTTGTGGATAAAGAAAGGTGATGCCGATATGGTCACTTTTGGTCCAAAAATTTCACGGAAAGCTTTTCGCGCACAAAGCTCCCATTATGACCTATAAACCATATAAACATGTTTGGGACGCATTTGAGCGAAAACAACAGAGTTTTTGTGGATAAAGAAAGGTGATGCCGATATGGTCCCTTTTGGTCCCAATATTTCGCGGAAATCTTTCCGCGCACAAAGCTCCCATTATGACGTATAAACAATATAAACATGTTTGGGACGCATTTGAGCGAAAACAACACAGTTTTGGTGGATAAAGAAAGGTGACGTCGATATGGTCACTTTTAGTCCTAAAATTTCACGGAAAGCTTTTCGCGCACAAAGCTCCCATTATGATCTATAAACAATATAAACATGTTTAGGACACATTTGAGCAAAAACAACACAGTTTTTTTTTTGATAAAGAAAGGTGACGTCGATATGGTCACTTTTGGTCCGAAAATTTCACGGAAAGCCTTTCGCGCACAAAGCTCCTATTATGACCTATAAATCATATAAACATGTTTGGGACGCATGTGAGCGAAAAAAACACAGTTTTGGTGGATAAAGAAAGGTGACGTCGATATGGTAACTTTTGGTCCGAAAATTTCACAGAAAGCTTTTCGCGGACAAAGCTCCCATTATGGCCTATAAACCATATAAACATTTTTGGGACACATTTGAGCGAAAACAACACAGTTTTTGTGGATAAAGAAAGGTGACGCCGATCTGATCACTTTTGATCCGAAAATTTCACGGAAAGCTTTTCGCGCCCAAAGCTCCCATTATGACCTATAAACCATATAAACATGTTTGGGACGCATTTGAGCGAAAACAACATAGTTTTTGTGGATAAAGAAAGGTGACGCCGATATGGTCACTTTTGGTCCAAAAATTTCACGGAAAGCTTTTCGCGCACAAAGCTCCCATTATGACCTATAAACCATATAAACATGTTTGGGACGCATTTGAGCGAAAACAACAGAGTTTTTGTGGATAAAGAAAGGTGATGTCGATATGGTCACTTTTGGTCCGAAAATTTCGCGGAAATCTTTCCGCGCACAAAGCTCCCATTTTGACCTATAAACAATATAAACATGTTTGGGACGCATTTGAGCGAAAACAATACAGTTTTGGTGGATAAAGAAAGGTGACGTCGATATGGTCACTTTTAGTCCTAAAATTTCACGGAAAGCTTTTCGCGCACAGAGCTCCCATTATGATCTATAAACAATATAAACATGTTTGGGACACATTTGAGCAAAAACAACACAGTTTTTTGTGGATAAATTAAGGTGACGTCGATATGGTCACTTTTGGTCCGAAAATTTCACGGAAAGCTTTTCGCGCCCAAAGCTCCCATTATGACCTATAAACCATATAAACATGTTTGGGACGCATTTGAGCGAAAACAACAGAGTTTTTGTGGATAAAGAAAGGTGATGCCGATATGGTCACTTTTGGTCCCAAAATTTCGCGGAAATCTTTCCGCGCACAAAGCTCCCATTATGACCTATAAATCATATAAACATGTTTGGGACGCATGTGAGCGAAAAAAACACAGTTTTGGTGGATAAAGAAAGGTGACGTCGATATGGTTACTTTTGGTCCGAAAATTTCACAGAAACCTTTTCGCGCACAAAGCTCCCATTATGACCTATAAACCATATAAACATGTTTGGGACGCATTTGAGCGAAAACAACAGAGTTTTTGTGGATAAAGAATGGTGATGCCGATATGGTCACTTTTGGTCCGAAAATTTCGCGGAAATCTTTCCGCGCACAAAGCTCCCATTATGACCTATAAACAATATAAACATGTTTGGGACGGATTTGAGCGAAAACAATACAGTTTTGGTGGATAAAGAAAGGTGACGTCGATATGGTCACTTTTAGTCCTAAAATTTCACGGAAAGCTTTTCGCGCACAGAGCTCCAATTATGATCTATAAACAATATAAACATGTTTGGGACACATTTGAGTAAAAACAACACAGTTTTTTGTGGATAAAGAAAGGTGACGTCGATATGGTCACTTTTGGTCCGAAAATTTCACGGAAATCTTTTCGCGCACAAAGCTCCCATTATGACCTATAAACCATATAAACATGTTTGGGACACATTTGAGCGAAAACAACACAGTTTTGGTGGATAAAGAAAGGTGACGTCGATATGGTAACTTTTGGTCCGAAAATTTCACAGAAAGCTTTTCGCGCACAAAGCTCCCATTATGACCTATAAACCATATAAAAATTTTTGGGACACATTTGAGCGAAAACAACACAGTTTTTGTGGATAAAGAAAGGTGACGCCGATCTGATCACTTTTGATCCGAAAATTTCACGGAAAGCTTTTCGCGCCCAAAGCTCCCATTATGACCTATAAACCATATAAACATGTTTGGGACGGATTTGAGCGAAAACAATACGGTTTTGGTGGATAAAGAAAGGTGACGTCGATATGGTCACTTTTAGTCCTAAAATTTCACGGAAAGCTTTTCGCGCACAGAGCTCCAATTATGATCTATAAACAATATAAACATGTTTGGGACACATTTGAGCAAAAACAACACAGTTTTTTGTGGATAAAGAAAGGTGACGTCGATATGGTCACTTTTGGTCCAAAAATTTCACGGAAAGCTTTTCGCGCACAAAGCTCCCATTATGACCTATAAACCATATAAACATGTTTGGGACGCATTTGAGCGAAAACAACAGAGTTTTTGTGGATAAAGAAAGGTGATGCCGATATGGTCCCTTTTGGTCCCAAAATTTCGCGGAAATCTTTCCGCGCACAAAGCTCCCATTATGACCTATAAACAATATAAACATGTTTGGGACGCATTTGAGCGAAAACAACACAGTTTTGGTGGATAAAGAAAGGTGACGTCGATATGGTCACTTTTAGTCCTAAAATTTCACGGAAAGCTTTTCGCGCACAAAGCTCCCATTATGATCTATAAACAATATAAACATGTTTAGGACACATTTGAGCAAAAACAACATAGTTTTTTGTGGATAAATAAAGGTGACGTCGATATGGTCACTTTTGGTCCGAAAATTTCACGGAAAGCTTTTCGCGCACAAAGCTCCCATTATGACCTATAAACCATATAAACATGTTTGGGACACATTTGAGCGAAAACAACACAGTTTTTGTAGATAAAGAAAGGTGACACCGATATTGTCACTTTTGGTCCAAAAATTTCACAGAAAGCTTTTCGCGCACAAAGCTCCCATTATGACCTATAAACCATATAAACATGTGTGGGACGCATTTGAGCGAAAACAACAAAGTTTTTGTGGATAAAGAAAGGTGACACCGATATGGTCACTTTTGGTCCGAAAATTTCACGGAAAACTTTTCGCGCACAAAGCTCCCATTATGACCTATAAACCATATAAACATGTTTGGGACGCATTTGAGCGAAAACAACATAGTTTTTGTGGATAAAGAAAGGTGACGCCGATATGGTCACTTTTGGTCCAAAAATTTCACGGAAAGCTTTTCGCGCACAAAGCTCCCATTATGACCTATAAACCATATAAACATGTTTGGGACGCATTTGAGCGAAAACAACAGAGTTTTTGTGGATAAAGAAAGGTGATGCCGATATGGTCACTTTTGGTCCCAAAATTTCGCGGAAATCTTTCCGCGCACAAAGCTCCCATTATGACCTATAAACAATATAAACATGTTTGGGACGCATTTGAGCGAAAACAACACAGTTTTGGTGGATAAAGAAAGGTGACGTCGATATGGTCACTTTTAGTCCTAAAATTTCACGGAAAGCTTTTCGCGCACAAAGCTCCCATTATGATCTATAAACAATATAAACATGTTTAGGACACATTTGAGCAAAAACAAGATAGTTTTTTGTGGATAAATAAAGGTGACGTCGATATGGTCACTTTTGGTCCGAAAATTTCACGGAAAGCTTTTCGCGCACAAAGCTCCCATTATGACCTATAAACCATATAAACATGTTTGGGACACATTTGAGCGAAAACAACACAGTTTTTGTAGATAAAGAAAGGTGACACCGATATTGTCACTTTTGGTCCAAAAATTTCACAGAAAGCTTTTCGCGCACAAAGCTCCCATTATGACCTATAAACCATATAAACATGTGTGGGACGCATTTGAGCGAAAACAACAAAGTTTTTGTGGATAAAGAAAGGTGACACCGATATGGTCACTTTTGGTCCGAAAATTTCACGGAAAACTTTTCGCGCACAAAGCTCCCATTATGACCTATAAACCATATAAACATGTTTGGGACGCATTTGAGCGAAAACAACATAGTTTTTGTGGATAAAGAAAGGTGACGCCGATATGGTCACTTTTGGTCCAAAAATTTCACGGAAAGCTTTTCGCGCACAAAGCTCCCATTATGACCTATAAACCATATAAACATGTTTGGGACGCATTTGAGCGAAAACAACAGAGTTTTTGTGGATAAAGAAAGGTGATGCCGATATGGTCACTTTTGGTCCCAAAATTTCGCGGAAATCTTTCCGCGCACAAAGCTCCCATTATGACCTATAAACAATATAAACATGTTTGGGACGCATTTGAGCGAAAACAACACAGTTTTGGTGGATAAAGAAAGGTGACGTCGATATGGTCACTTTTAGTCCTAAAATTTCACGGAAAGCTTTTCGCGCACAAAGCTCCCATTATGATCTATAAACAATATAAACATGTTTAGGACACATTTGAGCAAAAACAAGATAGTTTTTTGTGGATAAATAAAGGTGACGTCGATATGGTCACTTTTGGTCCGAAAATTTCACGGAAAGCTTTTCGCGCACAAAGCTCCCATTATGACCTATAAACCATATAAACATGTTTGGGACACATTTGAGCGAAAACAACACAGTTTTTGTAGATAAAGAAAGGTGACACCGATATTGTCACTTTTGGTCCAAAAATTTCACAGAAAGCTTTTCGCGCACAAAGCTCCCATTATGACCTATAAACCATATAAACATGTGTGGGACGCATTTGAGCGAAAACAACAAAGTTTTTGTGGATAAAGAAAGGTGACACCGATATGGTCACTTTTGGTCCGAAAATTTCACGGAAAACTTTTCGCGCACAAAGCTCCCATTATGACCTATAAACCATATAAACATGTTTGGGACGCATTTGAGCGAAAACAACATAGTTTTTGTGGATAAAGAAAGGTGACGCCGATATGGTCACTTTTGGTCCAAAAATTTCACGGAAAGCTTTTCGCGCACAAAGCTCCCATTATGACCTATAAACCATATAAACATGTTTGGGACGCATTTGAGCGAAAACAACAGAGTTTTTGTGGATAAAGAAAGGTGATGCCGATATGGTCACTTTTGGTCCCAAAATTTCGCGGAAATCTTTCCGCGCACAAAGCTCCCATTATGACCTATAAACAATATAAACATGTTTGGGACGCATTTGAGCGAAAACAACACAGTTTTGGTGGATAAAGAAAGGTGACGTCGATATGGTCACTTTTAGTCCTAAAATTTCACGGAAAGCTTTTCGCGCACAAAGCTCCCATTATGATCTATAAACAATATAAACATGTTTAGGACACATTTGAGCAAAAACAAGATAGTTTTTTGTGGATAAATAAAGGTGACGTCGATATGGTCACTTTTGGTCCGAAAATTTCACGGAAAGCTTTTCGCGCACAAAGCTCCCATTATGACCTATAAACCATATAAACATGTTTGGGACACATTTGAGCGAAAACAACACAATTTTTGTAGATAAAGAAAGGTGACACCGATATTGTCACTTTTGGTCCAAAAATTTCACGGAAAGCTTTTCGCGCACAAAGCTCCCATTATGACCTATAAACCATATAAACATGTGTGGGACGCATTTGAGCGAAAACAACAAAGTTTTTATGGATAAAGAAAGGTGACACCGATATGGTCACTTTTGGTCCGAAAATTTCACGGAAAACTTTTCGCGCACAAAGCTCCCATTATGACCTATAAACCATATAAACATGTTTGCGACGCATTTGAGCGAAAACAACATAGTTTTTGTGGATAAAGAAAGGTGACGCCGATATGGTCACTTTTGGTCCAAAAATTTCACGGAAAGCTTTTCGCGCACAAAGCTCCCATTATGACCTATAAACCATATAAACATGTTTGGGACGCATTTGAGCGAAAACAACAGAGTTTTTGTGGATAAAGAAAGGTGATGCCGATATGGTCACTTTTGGTCCAAAAATTTCGCGGAAATCTTTCCGCGCACAAAGCTCCCATTATGACCTATAAACAATATAAACATGTTTGGGACGCATTTGAGCGAAAACAACACAGTTTTGGTGGATAAAGAAAGGTGACGTCGATATGGTCACTTTTAGTCCTAAAATTTCACGGAAAGCTTTTCGCGCACAGAGCTCCAATTATGATCTATAAACAATATAAACATGTTTGGGACACATTTGAGCAAAAACAACACAGTTTTTTGTGGATAAAGAAAGGTGACGTCGATATGGTCACTTTTGGTCCGAAAATTTCACGGAAATCTTTTCGCGCACAAAGCTCCCATTATGACCTATAAACCATATAAACATGTTTGGGACGCATTTGAGCGAAAACAACAGAGTTTTTGTGGATAAAGAAAGGTGATGCCGATATGGTCACTTTTGGTCCAAAAATTTCGCGGAAATCTTTCCGCGCACAAAGCTCCCATTATGACCTATAAATCATATAAACATGTTTGGGACGCATGTGAGCGAAAAAAACACAGTTTTGGTGGATAAAGAAAGGTGACGTCGATATGGTTACTTTTGGTCCGAAAATTTCACAGAAACCTTTTCGCGCAAAAAACTCCCATTATGACCTATAAACCATATAAACATGTTTGGGACGCATTTGAGCGAAAACAACAGAGTTTTTGTGGATAAAGAATGGTGATGCCGATATGGTCACTTTTGGTCCGAAAATTTCGCGGAAATCTTTCCGCGCACAAAGCTCCCATTATGACCTATAAACAATATAAACATGTTTGGGACGGATTTGAGCGAAAACAATACAGTTTTGGTGGATAAAGAAAGGTGACGTCGATATGGTCACTTTTAGTCCTAAAATTTCACGGAAAGCTTTTCGCGCACAGAGCTCCAATTATGATCTATAAACAATATAAACATGTTTGGGACACATTTGAGCAAAAACAACACAGTTTTTTGTGGATAAAGAAAGGTGACGTCGATATGGTCACTTTTGGTCCGAAAATTTCACGGAAATCTTTTCGCGCACAAAGCTCCCATTATGACCTATAAACCATATAAACATGTTTGGGACACATTGGAGCGAAAACAACACAGTTTTGGTGGATAAAGAAAGGTGACGTCGATATGGTAACTTTTGGTCCGAAAATTTCACAAAAAGCTTTTCGCGCACAAAGCTCGCATTATGACCTATAAACCATATAAAAATTTTTGGGACACATTTGAGCGAAAACAACACAGTTTTTGTGGATAAAGAAAGGTGACGCCGATCTGATCACTTTTGATCCGAAAATTTCACGGAAAGCTTTTCGCGCCCAAAGCTCCCATTATGACCTATAAACCATATAAACATGTTTGGGACGCATTTGAGCGAAAACAACATAGTTTTTGTGGATAAAGAAAGGTGATGCCGATATGGTCACTTTTGGTCCAAAAATTTCACGGAAAGCTTTTCGCGCACAAAGCTCCCATTATGACCTATAAACCATATAAACATGTTTGGGACGCATTTGAGCGAAAACAACAGAGTTTTTGTGGATAAAGAAAGGTGATGCCGATATGGTCACTTTTGGTCCCAAAATTTTGCGGAAATCTTTCCGCGCACAAAGCTCCCATTATGACGTATAAACAATATAAACATGTTTGGGACGCATTTGAGCGAAAACAACACAGTTTTGGTGGATAAAGAAAGGTGACGTCGATATGGTCACTTTTAGTCCTAAAATTTCACGGAAAGCTTTTCGCGCACAAAGCTCCCATTATGATCTATAAACAATATAAACATGTTTAGGACACATTTGAGCAAAAACAACACAGTTTTTTTTTTTGATAAAGAAAGGTGACGTCGATATGGTCACTTTTGGTCCGAAAATTTCACGGAAAGCCTTTCGCGCACAAAGCTCCCATTATGACCTATAAATCATATAAACATGTTTGGGACGCATGTGAGCGAAAAAAACACAGTTTTGGTGGATAAAGAAAGGTGACGTCGATATGGTAACTTTTGGTCCGAAAATTTCACAGAAAGCTTTTCGCGGACAAAGCTCCCATTATGGCCTATAAACCATATAAACATTTTTGGGACACATTTGAGCGAAAACAACACAGTTTTTGTGGATAAAGAAAGGTGACGCCGATCTGATCACTTTTGATCCGAAAATTTCACGGAAAGCTTTTCGCGCCCAAAGCTCCCATTATGACCTATAAACCATATAAACATGTTTGGGACGCATTTGAGCGAAAACAACATAGTTTTTGTGGATAAAGAAAGGTGACGCCGATATGGTCACTTTTGGTCCAAAAATTTCACGGAAAGCTTTTCGCGCACAAAGCTCCCATTATGACCTATAAACCATATAAACATGTTTGGGACGCATTTGAGCGAAAACAACAGAGTTTTTGTGGATAAAGAAAGGTGATGCCGATATGGTCACTTTTGGTCCGAAAATTTCGCGGAAATCTTTCCGCGCACAAAGCTCCCATTTTGACCTATAAACAATATAAACATGTTTGGGACGCATTTGAGCGAAAACAATACAGTTTTGGTGGATAAAGAAAGGTGACGTCGATATGGTCACTTTTAGTCCTAAAATTTCACGGAAAGCTTTTCGCGCACAGAGCTCCCATTATGATCTATAAACAATATAAACATGTTTGGGACACATTTGAGCAAAAACAACACAGTTTTTTGTGGATAAATTAAGGTGACGTCGATATGGTCACTTTTGGTCCGAAAATTTCACGGAAAGCTTTTCGCGCCCAAAGCTCCCATTATGACCTATAAACCATTTAAACATGTGTGGGACGTATTTGAGCGAAAACAACATAGTTTTTGTGGATAAAGAAAGGTGATGCCGATATGGTCACTTTTGGTCCAAAAATTTCACGGAAAGCTTTTCGCGCACAAAGCTCCCATTATGACCTATAAACCATATAAACATGTTTGGGACGCATTTGAGCGAAAACAACAGAGTTTTTGTGGATAAAGAAAGGTGATGCCGATATGGTCCCTTTTGGTCCCAAAATTTCGCGGAAATCTTTCCGCGCACAAAGCTCCCATTATGACCTATAAACAATATAAACATTATTTGGGACGCATTTGAGCGAAAACAACACAGTTTTGGTGGATAAAGAAAGGTGACGTCGATATGGTCACTTTTAGTCCTAAAATTTCAAGGAAAGCTTTTCGCGCACAAAGCTCCCATTATGATCTATAAACAATATAAACATGTTTGGGACACATTTGAGCAAAAACAACATAGTTTTTTGTGGATAAATAAAGGTGACGTCGATATGGTCACTTTTGGTCCGAAAATTTCACGGAAAGCTTTTCGCGCACAAAGCTCTCATTATGACCTATAAACCATATAAACATGTTTGGGACACATTTGAGCGAAAACAACACAGTTTTTGTAGATAAAGAAAGGTGACACCGATATTGTCACTTTTGGTCCAAAAATTTCACAGAAAGCTTTTCGCGCACAAAGCTCCCATTATGACCTATAAACCATATAAACATGTGTGGGACGCATTTGAGCGAAAACAACAAAGTTTTTGTGGATAAAGAAAGGTGACACCGATATGGTCACTTTTGGTCCGAAAATTTCACGGAAAACTTTTCGCGCGAAAAGCTCCCATTATGACCTATAAACCATATAAACAAGTTTGGGACGCATTTGAGCGAAAACAACATAGTTTTTGTGGATAAAGAAAGGTGACGCCGATATGGTCACTTTTGGTCCAAAAATTTCGCGGAAAGCTTTTCGCGCACAAAGCTCCCATTATGACCTATAAACCATATAAACATGTTTGGGACGCATTTGAGCGAAAACAACAGAGTTTTTGTGGATAAAGAAAGGTGATGCCGATATGGTCACTTTTGGTCCCAAAATTTCGCGGAAATCTTTCAGCGCACAAAGCTCCCATTATGACCTATAAATCATATAAACATGTTTGGGACGCATGTGAGCGAAAAAAACACAGTTTTGGTGGATAAAGAAAGGTGACGTCGATATGGTTACTTTTGGTCCGAAAATTTCACAGAAACCTTTTCGCGCACAAAGCTCCCATTATGACCTATAAACAATATAAACATGTTTGGGACGGATTTGAGCGAAAACAATACAGTTTTGGTGGATAAAGAAAGGTGACGTCGATATGGTCACTTTTAGTCCTAAAATTTCACGGAAAGCTTTTCGCGCACAGAGCTCCAATTATGATCTATAAACAATATAAACATGTTTGGGACACATTTGAGCAAAAACAACACAGTTTTTTGTGGATAAAGAAAGGTGACGTCGATATGGTCACTTTTGGTCCGAAAATTTCACGGAAATCTTTTCGCGCACAAAGCTCCCATTATGACCTATAAACCATATAAACATGTTTGGGACACATTTGAGCGAAAACAACACAGTTTTGGTGGATAAAGAAAGGTGACGTCGATATGGTAACTTTTGGTCCGAAAATTTCACAGAAAGCTTTTCGCGCACAAAGCTCCCATTATGACCTATAAACCATATAAAAATTTTTGGGACACATTTGAGCGAAAACAACACAGTTTTTGTGGATAAAGAAAGGTGACGCCGATCTGATCACTTTTGATCCGAAAATTTCACGGAAAGCTTTTCGCGCCCAAAGCTCCCATTATGACCTATAAACCATATAAACATGTTTGGGACGCATTTGAGCGAAAACAACATAGTTTTTGTGGATAAAGAAAGGTGATGCCGATATGGTCACTTTTGGTCCAAAAATTTCACGGAAAGCTTTTCGCGCACAAAGCTCCCATTATGACCTATAAACCATATAAACATGTTTGGGACGCATTTGAGCGAAAACAACAGAGTTTTTGTGGATAAAGAAAGGTGATGCCGATATGGTCCCTTTTGGTCCCAATATTTCGCGGAAATCTTTCCGCGCACAAAGCTCCCATTATGACGTATAAACAATATAAACATGTTTGGGACGCATTTGAGCGAAAACAACACAGTTTTGGTGGATAAAGAAAGGTGACGTCGATATGGTCACTTTTAGTCCTAAAATTTCACGGAAAGCTTTTCGCGCACAAAGCTCCCATTATGATCTATAAACAATATAAACATGTTTAGGACACATTTGAGCAAAAACAACACAGTTTTTTTTTTTGATAAAGAAAGGTGACGTCGATATGGTCACTTTTGGTCCGAAAATTTCACGGAAAGCCTTTCGCGCACAAAGCTCCCATTATGACCTATAAATCATATAAACATGTTTGGGACGCATGTGAGCGAAAAAAACACAGTTTTGGTGGATAAAGAAAGGTGACGTCGATATGGTAACTTTTGGTCCGAAAATTTCACAGAAAGCTTTTCGCGGACAAAGCTCCCATTATGGCCTATAAACCATATAAACATTTTTGGGACACATTTGAGCGAAAACAACACAGTTTTTGTGGATAAAGAAAGGTGACGCCGATCTGATCACTTTTGATCCGAAAATTTCACGGAAAGCTTTTCGCGCCCAAAGCTCCCATTATGACCTATAAACCATATAAACATGTTTGGGACGCATTTGAGCGAAAACAACATAGTTTTTGTGGATAAAGAAAGGTGACGCCGATATGGTCACTTTTGGTCCAAAAATTTCACGGAAAGCTTTTCGCGCACAAAGCTCCCATTATGACCTATAAACCATATAAACATGTTTGGGACGCATTTGAGCGAAAACAACAGAGTTTTTGTGGATAAAGAAAGGTGATGCCGATATGGTCACTTTTGGTCCGAAAATTTCGCGGAAATCTTTCCGCGCACAAAGCTCCCATTTTGACCTATAAACAATATAAACATGTTTGGGACGCATTTGAGCGAAAACAATACAGTTTTGGTGGATAAAGAAAGGTGACGTCGATATGGTCACTTTTAGTCCTAAAATTTCACGGAAAGCTTTTCGCGCACAGAGCTCCCATTATGATCTATAAACAATATAAACATGTTTGGGACACATTTGAGCAAAAACAACACAGTTTTTTGTGGATAAATTAAGGTGACGTCGATATGGTCACTTTTGGTCCGAAAATTTCACGGAAAGCTTTTCGCGCCCAAAGCTCCCATTATGACCTATAAACCATTTAAACATGTGTGGGACGTATTTGAGCGAAAACAACATAGTTTTTGTGGATAAAGAAAGGTGATGCCGATATGGTCACTTTTGGTCCAAAAATTTCACGGAAAGCTTTTCGCGCACAAAGCTCCCATTATGACCTATAAACCATATAAACATGTTTGGGACGCATTTGAGCGAAAACAACAGAGTTTTTGTGGATAAAGAAAGGTGATGCCGATATGGTCCCTTTTGGTCCCAAAATTTCGCGGAAATCTTTCCGCGCACAAAGCTCCCATTATGACCTATAAACAATATAAACATTATTTGGGACGCATTTGAGCGAAAACAACACAGTTTTGGTGGATAAAGAAAGGTGACGTCGATATGGTCACTTTTAGTCCTAAAATTTCAAGGAAAGCTTTTCGCGCACAAAGCTCCCATTATGATCTATAAACAATATAAACATGTTTGGGACACATTTGAGCAAAAACAACATAGTTTTTTGTGGATAAATAAAGGTGACGTCGATATGGTCACTTTTGGTCCGAAAATTTCACGGAAAGCTTTTCGCGCACAAAGCTCCCATTATGACCTATAAACCATATAAACATGTTTGGGACACATTTGAGCGAAAACAACACAGTTTTTGTAGATAAAGAAAGGTGACACCGATATTATCACTTTTGGTCCAAAAATTTCACAGAATGCTTTTCGCGCACAAAGCTCCCATTATGACCTATAAACCATATAAACATGTGTGGGACGCATTTGAGCGAAAACAACAAAGTTTTTGTGGATAAAGAAAGGTGACACCGATATGGTCACTTTTGGTCCGAAAATTTCACGGAAAACTTTTCGCGCGAAAAGCTCCCATTATGACCTATAAACCATATAAACAAGTTTGGGACGCATTTGAGCGAAAACAACATAGTTTTTGTGGATAAAGAAAGGTGACGCCGATATGGTCACTTTTGGTCCAAAAATTTCGCGGAAAGCTTTTCGCGCACAAAGCTCCCATTATGACCTATAAACCATATAAACATGTTTGGGACGCATTTGAGAGAAAACAACAGAGTTTTTGTGGATAAAGAAAGGTGATGCCGATATGGTCACTTTTGGTCCCAAAATTTCGCGGAAATCTTTCCGCGCACAAAGCTCCCATTATGACCTATAAATCATATAAACATGTTTGGGACGCATGTGAGCGAAAAAAACACAGTTTTGGTGGATAAAGAAAGGTGACGTCGATATGGTTACTTTTGGTCCGAAAATTTCACAGAAACCTTTTCGCGCACAAAGCTCCCATTATGACCTATAAACCATATAAACATGTTTGGGACGCATTTGAGCGAAAACAACAGAGTTTTTGTGGATAAAGAATGGTGATGCCGATATGGTCACTTTTGGTCCGAAAATTTCGCGTAAATCTTTCCGCGCACAAAGCTCCCATTATGACCTATAAACAATATAAACATGTTTGGGACGGATTTGAGCGAAAACAATACAGTTTTGGTGGATAAAGAAAGGTGACGTCGATATGGTCACTTTTAGTCCTAAAATTTCACGGAAAGCTTTTCGCGCACAGAGCTCCAATTATGATCTATAAACAATATAAACATGTTTGGGACACATTTGAGCAAAAACAACACAGTTTTTTGTGGATAAAGAAAGGTGACGTCGATATGGTCACTTTTGGTCCGAAACTTTCACGGAAATCTTTTCGCGCACAAAGCTCCCATTATGACCTATAAACCATATAAACATGTTTGGGACACATTTGAGCGAAAACAACACAGTTTTGGTGGATAAAGAAAGGTGACGTCGATATGGTAACTTTTGGTCCGAAAATTTCACAGAAAGCTTTTCGCGCACAAAGCTCCCATTATGACCTATAAACCATATAAAAATTTTTGGGACACATTTGAGCGAAAACAACACAGTTTTTGTGGATAAAGAAAGGTGACGCCGATCTGATCACTTTTGATCCGAAAATTTCACGGAAAGCTTTTCGCGCCCAAAGCTCCCATTATGACCTATAAACCATATAAACATGTTTGGGACGCATTTGAGCGAAAACAACATAGTTTTTGTGGATAAAGAAAGGTGATGCCGATATGGTCACTTTTGGTCCAAAAATTTCACGGAAAGCTTTTCGCGCACAAAGCTCCCATTATGACCTATAAACCATATAAACATGTTTGGGACGCATTTGAGCGAAAACAACAGAGTTTTTGTGGATAAAGAAAGGTGATGCCGATATGGTCCCTTTTGGTCCCAATATTTCGCGGAAATCTTTCCGCGCACAAAGCTCCCATTATGACGTATAAACAATATAAACATGTTTGGGACGCATTTGAGCGAAAACAACACAGTTTTGGTGGATAAAGAAAGGTGACGTCGATATGGTCACTTTTAGTCCTAAAATTTCACGGAAAGCTTTTCGCGCACAAAGCTCCCATTATGATCTATAAACAATATAAACATGTTTAGGACACATTTGAGCAAAAACAACACAGTTTTTTTTTTGATAAAGAAAGGTGACGTCGATATGGTCACTTTTGGTCCGAAAATTTCACGGAAAGCCTTTCGCGCACAAAGCTCCTATTATGACCTATAAATCATATAAACATGTTTGGGACGCATGTGAGCGAAAAAAACACAGTTTTGGTGGATAAAGAAAGGTGACGTCGATATGGTAACTTTTGGTCCGAAAATTTCACAGAAAGCTTTTCGCGGACAAAGCTCCCATTATGGCCTATAAACCATATAAACATTTTTGGGACACATTTGAGCGAAAACAACACAGTTTTTGTGGATAAAGAAAGGTGACGCCGATCTGATCACTTTTGATCCGAAAATTTCACGGAAAGCTTTTCGCGCCCAAAGCTCCCATTATGACCTATAAACCATATAAACATGTTTGGGACGCATTTGAGCGAAAACAACATAGTTTTTGTGGATAAAGAAAGGTGACGCCGATATGGTCACTTTTGGTCCAAAAATTTCACGGAAAGCTTTTCGCGCACAAAGCTCCCATTATGACCTATAAACCATATAAACATGTTTGGGACGCATTTGAGCGAAAACAACAGAGTTTTTGTGGATAAAGAAAGGTGATGCCGATATGGTCACTTTTGGTCCGAAAATTTCGCGGAAATCTTTCCGCGCACAAAGCTCCCATTTTGACCTATAAACAATATAAACATGTTTGGGACGCATTTGAGCGAAAACAATACAGTTTTGGTGGATAAAGAAAGGTGACGTCGATATGGTCACTTTTAGTCCTAAAATTTCACGGAAAGCTTTTCGCGCACAGAGCTCCCATTATGATCTATAAACAATATAAACATGTTTGGGACACATTTGAGCAAAAACAACACAGTTTTTTGTGGATAAATTAAGGTGACGTCGATATGGTCACTTTTGGTCCGAAAATTTCACGGAAAGCTTTTCGCGCCCAAAGCTCCCATTATGACCTATAAACCATATAAACATGTGTGGGACGCATTTGAGCGAAAACAACATAGTTTTTGTGGATAAAGAAAGGTGATGCCGATATGGTCACTTTTGGTCCAAAGATTTCACGGAAAGCTTTTCGCGCACAAAGCTCCCATTATGACCTATAAACCATATAAACATGTTTGGGACGCATTTGAGCGAAAACAACAGAGTTTTTGTGGATAAAGAAAGGTGATGCCGATATGGTCCCTTTTGGTCCCAATATTTCGCGGAAATCTTTCCGCGCACAAAGCTCCCATTATGACGTATAAACAATATAAACATGTTTGGGACGCATTTGAGCGAAAACAACACAGTTTTGGTGGATAAAGAAAGGTGACGTCGATATGGTCACTTTTAGTCCTAAAATTTCACGGAAAGCTTTTCGCGCACAAAGCTCCCATTATGATCTATAAACAATATAAACATGTTTAGGACACATTTGAGCAAAAACAACACAGTTTTTTTTTTGATAAAGAAAGGTGACGTCGATATGGTCACTTTTGGTCCGAAAATTTCACGGAAAGCCTTTCGCGCACAAAGCTCCTATTATGACCTATAAATCATATAAACATGTTTGGGACGCATGTGAGCGAAAAAAACACAGTTTTGGTGGATAAAGAAAGGTGACGTCGATATGGTAACTTTTGGTCCGAAAATTTCACAGAAAGCTTTTCGCGGACAAAGCTCCCATTATGGCCTATAAACCATATAAACATTTTTGGGACACATTTGAGCGAAAACAACACAGTTTTTGTGGATAAAGAAAGGTGACGCCGATCTGATCACTTTTGATCCGAAAATTTCACGGAAAGCTTTTCGCGCCCAAAGCTCCCATTATGACCTATAAACCATATAAACATGTTTGGGACGCATTTGAGCGAAAACAACATAGTTTTTGTGGATAAAGAAAGGTGACGCCGATATGGTCACTTTTGGTCCAAAAATTTCACGGAAAGCTTTTCGCGCACAAAGCTCCCATTATGACCTATAAACCATATAAACATGTTTGGGACGCATTTGAGCGAAAACAACAGAGTTTTTGTGGATAAAGAAAGGTGATGCCGATATGGTCACTTTTGGTCCGAAAATTTCGCGGAAATCTTTCCGCGCACAAAGCTCCCATTTTGACCTATAAACAATATAAACATGTTTGGGACGCATTTGAGCGAAAACAATACAGTTTTGGTGGATAAAGAAAGGTGACGTCGATATGGTCACTTTTAGTCCTAAAATTTCACGGAAAGCTTTTCGCGCACAGAGCTCCCATTATGATCTATAAACAATATAAACATGTTTGGGACACATTTGAGCAAAAACAACACAGTTTTTTGTGGATAAATTAAGGTGACGTCGATATGGTCACTTTTGGTCCGAAAATTTCACGGAAAGCTTTTCGCGCCCAAAGCTCCCATTATGACCTATAAACCATATAAACATGTGTGGGACGCATTTGAGCGAAAACAACATAGTTTTTGTGGATAAAGAAAGGTGATGCCGATATGGTCACTTTTGGTCCAAAAATTTCACGGAAAGCTTTTCGCGCACAAAGCTCCCATTATGACCTATAAACCATATAAACATGTTTGGGACGCATTTGAGCGAAAACAACAGAGTTTTTGTGGATAAAGAAAGGTGATGCCGATATGGTCCCTTTTGGTCCCAAAATTTCGCGGAAATCTTTCCGCGCACAAAGCTCCCATTATGACCTATAAACAATATAAACATGTTTGGGACGCATTTGAGCGAAAACAACACAGTTTTGGTGGATAAAGAAAGGTGACGTCGATATGGTCACTTTTAGTCCTAAAATTTCACGGAAAGCTTTTCGCGCACAAAGCTCCCATTATGATCTATAAACAATATAAACATGTTTAGGACACATTTGAGCAAAAACAACATAGTTTTTTGTGGATAAATAAAGGTGACGTCGATATGGTCACTTTTGGTCCGAAAATTTCACGGAAAGCTTTTCGCGCACAAAGCTCCCATTATGACCTATAAACCATATAAACATGTTTGGGACACATTTGAGCGAAAACAACACAGTTTTTGTAGATAAAGAAAGGTGACACCGATATTGTCACTTTTGGTCCAAAAATTTCACAGAAAGCTTTTCGCGCACAAAGCTCCCATTATGACCTATAAACCATATAAACATGTGTGGGACGCATTTGAGCGAAAACAACAAAGTTTTTGTGGATAAAGAAAGGTGACACCGATATGGTCACTTTTGGTCCGAAAATTTCACGGAAAACTTTTCGCGCACAAAGCTCCCATTATGACCTATAAACCATATAAACATGTTTGGGACGCATTTGAGCGAAAACAACATAGTTTTTGTGGATAAAGAAAGGTGACGCCGATATGGTCACTTTTGGTCCAAAAATTTCACGGAAAGCTTTTCGCGCACAAAGCTCCCATTATGACCTATAAACCATATAAACATGTTTGGGACGCATTTGAGCGAAAACAACAGAGTTTTTGTGGATAAAGAAAGGTGATGCCGATATGGTCACTTTTGGTCCCAAAATTTCGCGGAAATCTTTCCGCGCACAAAGCTCCCATTATGACCTATAAACAATAAAACATGTTTGGGACGCATTTGAGCGAAAACAACACAGTTTTGGTGGATAAAGAAAGGTGACGTCGATATGGTCACTTTTAGTCCTAAAATTTCACGGAAAGCTTTTCGCGCACAAAGCTCCCATTATGATCTATAAACAATATAAACATGTTTAGGACACATTTGAGCAAAAACAACATAGTTTTTTGTGGATAAATAAAGGTGACGTCGATATGGTCACTTTTGGTCCGAAAATTTCACGGAAAGCTTTTCGCGCACAAAGCTCCCATTATGACCTATAAACCATATAAACATGTTTGGGACACATTTGAGCGAAAACAACACAATTTTTGTAGATAAAGAAAGGTGACACCGATATTGTCACTTTTGGTCCAAAAATTTCACGGAAAGCTTTTCGCGCACAAAGCTCCCATTATGACCTATAAACCATATAAACATGTGTGGGACGCATTTGAGCGAAAACAACAAAGTTTTTGTGGATAAAGAAAGGTGACACCGATATGGTCACTTTTGGTCCGAAAATTTCACGGAAAACTTTTCGCGCACAAAGCTCCCATTATGACCTATAAACCATATAAACATGTTTGCGACGCATTTGAGCGAAAACAACATAGTTTTTGTGGATAAAGAAAGGTGACGCCGATATGGTCACTTTTGGTCCAAAAATTTCACGGAAAGCTTTTCGCGCACAAAGCTCCCATTATGACCTATAAACCATATAAACATGTTTGGGACGCATTTGAGCGAAAACAACAGAGTTTTTGTGGATAAAGAAAGGTGATGCCGATATGGTCACTTTTGGTCCAAAAATTTCGCGGAAATCTTTCCGCGCACAAAGCTCCCATTATGACCTATAAACAATATAAACATGTTTGGGACGCATTTGAGCGAAAACAACACAGTTTTGGTGGATAAAGAAAGGTGACGTCGATATGGTCACTTTTAGTCCTAAAATTTCACGGAAAGCTTTTCGCGCACAGAGCTCCAATTATGATCTATAAACAATATAAACATGTTTGGGACACATTTGAGCAAAAACAACACAGTTTTTTGTGGATAAAGAAAGGTGACGTCGATATGGTCACTTTTGGTCCGAAAATTTCACGGAAATCTTTTCGCGCACAAAGCTCCCATTATGACCTATAAACCATATAAACATGTTTGGGACACATTTGAGCGAAAACAACACAGTTTTGGTGGATAAAGAAAGGTGACGTCGATATGGTAACTTTTGGTCCGAAAATTTCACAAAAAGCTTTTCGCGCACAAAGCTCACATTATGACCTATAAACCATATAAAAATTTTTGGGACACATTTGAGCGAAAACAACACAGTTTTTGTGGATAAAGAAAGGTGACGCCGATCTGATCACTTTTGATCCGAAAATTTCACGGAAAGCTTTTCGCGCCCAAAGCTCCCATTATGACCTATAAACCATATAAACATGTTTGGGACGCATTTGAGCGAAAACAACATAGTTTTTGTGGATAAAGAAAGGTGATGCCGATATGGTCACTTTTGGTCCAAAAATTTCACGGAAAGCTTTTCGCGCACAAAGCTCCCATTATGACCTATAAACCATATAAACATGTTTGGGACGCATTTGAGCGAAAACAACAGAGTTTTTGTGGATAAAGAAAGGTGATGCCGATATGGTCACTTTTGGTCCCAAAATTTCGCGGAAATCATTCCGCGCACAAAGCTCCCATTATGACGTATAAACAATATAAACATGTTTGGGACGCATTTGAGCGAAAACAACACAGTTTTGGTGGATAAAGAAAGGTGACGTCGATATGGTCACTTTTAGTCCTAAAATTTCACGGAAAGCTTTTCGCGCACAAAGCTCCCATTATGATCTATAAACAATATAAACATGTTTAGGACACATTTGAGCAAAAACAACACAGTTTTTTTTTTTGATAAAGAAAGGTGACGTCGATATGGTCACTTTTGGTCCGAAAATTTCACGGAAAGCCTTTCGCGCACAAAGCTCCCATTATGACCTATAAATCATATAAACATGTTTGGGACGCATGTGAGCGAAAAAAACACAGTTTTGGTGGATAAAGAAAGGTGACGTCGATATGGTAACTTTTGGTCCGAAAATTTCACAGAAAGCTTTTCGCGGACAAAGCTCCCATTATGGCCTATAAACCATATAAACATTTTTGGGACACATTTGAGCGAAAACAACACAGTTTTTGTGGATAAAGAAAGGTGACATCGATATGGTCACTTTTGGTCCAAAAATTTCACGGAAAGCTTTTCGCGCACAAAGCTCCCATTATGACCTATAAACCATATAAACATGTTTGGGACGCATTTGAGCGAAAACAACAGAGTTTTTGTGGATAAAGAAAGGTGATGCCGATATGGTCACTTTTGGTCCGAAAATTTCGCGGAAATCTTTCCGCGCACAAAGCTCCCATTATGACCTATAAACAATATAAACATGTTTGGGACGCATTTGAGCGAAAACAATACAGTTTTGGTGGATAAAGAAAGGTGACGTCGATATGGTCACTTTTAGTCCTAAAATTTCACGGAAAGCTTTTCGCGCACAGAGCTCCCATTATGATCTATAAACAATATAAACATGTTTGGGACACATTTGAGCAAAAACAACACAGTTTTTTGTGGATAAATTAAGGTGACGTCGATATGGTCACTTTTGGTCCGAAAATTTCACGGAAATCTTTTCGCGCACAAAGCTCCCATTATGACCAATAAACCATATAAACATGTTTGGGACACATTTGAGCGAAAACAACACAGTTTTGGTGGATAAAGAAAGGTGACGTCGATATGGTAACTTTTGGTCCGAAAATTTCACAGAAAGCTTTTCGCGCACAAAGCTCCCATTATGACCTATAAACCATATAAAAATTTTTGGGTCACATTTGAGCGAAAACAACTCAGTTTTTGTGGATAAAGAAAGGTGACGCCGATCTGATCACTTTTGATCCGAAAATTTCACGGAAAGCTTTTCGCGCCCAAAGCTCCCATTATGACCTATAAACCATATAAACATGTTTGGGACGCATTTGAGCGAAAACAACATAGTTTTTGTGGATAAAGAAAGGTGATGCCGATATGGTCACTTTTGGTCCAAAAATTTCACGGAAAGCTTTTCGCGCACAAAGCTCCCATTATGACCTATAAACCATATAAACATGTTTGGGACGCATTTGAGCGAAAACAACAGAGTTTTTGTGGATAAAGAAAGGTGATGCCGATATGGTCACTTTTGGTCCCAAAATTTCGCGGAAATCTTTCCGCGCACAAAGCTCCCATTATGACCAATAAACCATATAAACATGTTTGGGACACATTTGAGCGAAAACAACACAGTTTTGGTGGATAAAGAAAGGTGACGTCGATATGGTAACTTTTGGTCCGAAAATTTCACAGAAAGCTTTTCGCGCACAAAGCTCCCATTATGACCTATAAACCATATAAAAATTTTTGGGTCACATTTGAGCGAAAACAACTCAGTTTTTGTGGATAAAGAAAGGTGACGCCGATCTGATCACTTTTGATCCGAAAATTTCACGGAAAGCTTTTCGCGCCCAAAGCTCCCATTATGACCTATAAACCATATAAACATGTTTGGGACGCATTTGAGCGAAAACAACATAGTTTTTGTGGATAAAGAAAGGTGATGCCGATATGGTCACTTTTGGTCCAAAAATTTCACGGAAAGCTTTTCGCGCACAAAGCTCCCATTATGACCTATAAACCATATAAACATGTTTGGGACGCATTTGAGCGAAAACAACAGAGTTTTTGTGGATAAAGAAAGGTGATGCCGATATGGTCACTTTTGGTCCCAAAATTTCGCGGAAATCTTTCCGCGCACAAAGCTCCCATTATGACGTATAAACAATATAAACATGTTTGGGACGCATTTGAGCGAAAACAACACAGTTTTGGTGGATAAAGAAAGGTGACGTCGATATGGTCACTTTTAGTCCTAAAATTTCACGGAAAGCTTTTCGCGCACAAAGCTCCCATTATGATCTATAAACAAAGCTCCCATTAGTCCTAAAATTTCACGGAAAGTTTGGGAGTTTTTGTATCAATGGCTATACTGTCCTTTATAGTTATAGCTTATGTTAGTTTCTGTCCTCAGTCTCTTAGTCTAGCTTCATTTCTTCAACTCATTCAGAAGTATCTCCCTAAGTGAGATTTTTGTATAAGGTCCTTTAGATAGAGTAGTAATGGGATCTTAGGTGTGCTAAGGTTGTGTTCCTTTAAATCTCTTGATGGCCGAGCCGAAGGGAGATTTAAATGGACACTACCTTAGGGTGTAGGTCCGACCTCTGATAGCCTTGGCTTGATGAAAATAGAGTTACACCGAGCCTCGTGCTCAACACACCTTCAAAGATTGGAACCACTCTATGTGGTTTCATGATTTTGGTTTATGCCTATAAAGCCTACGGGCACTAGGCCTATTGTACTAGCTCCATGTAATTATTCTTTTATGATCAATATATTAACCCTTAAAATAAAAAAAAAAACAATATAAACATGTTTAGGACACATTTGAGCAAAAACAACACAGTTTTTTTTTTTGATAAAGAAAGGTGACGTCGATATGGTCACTTTTGGTCCGAAAATTTCACGGAAAGCCTTTCGCGCACAAAGCTCCCATTATGACCTATAAATCATATAAACATGTTTGGGACGCATGTGAGCGAAAAAAACACAGTTTTGGTGGATAAAGAAAGGTGACGTCGATATGGTAACTTTTGGTCCGAAAATTTCACAGAAAGCTTTTCGCGGACAAAGCTTCCATTATGGCCTATAAACCATATAAACATTTTTGGGACACATTTGAGCGAAAACAACACAGTTTTTGTGGATAAAGAAAGGTGACATCGATATGGTCACTTTTGGTCCAAAAATTTCACGGAAAGCTTTTCGCGCACAAAGCTCCCATTATGACCTATAAACCATATAAACATGTTTGGGACGCATTTGAGCGAAAACAACAGAGTTTTTGTGGATAAAGAAAGGTGATGCCGATATGGTCACTTTTGGTCCGAAAATTTCGCGGAAATCTTTCCGCGCACAAAGCTCCCATTATGACCTATAAACAATATAAACATGTTTGGGACGCATTTGAGCGAAAACAATACAGTTTTGGTGGATAAAGAAAGGTGACATCGATATGGTCACTTTTAGTCCTAAAATTTCACGGAAAGCTTTTCGCGCACAGAGCTCCCATTATGATCTATAAACAATATAAACATGTTTGGGACACATTTGAGCAAAAACAACACAGTTTTTTGTGGATAAATTAAGGTGACGTCGATATGGTCACTTTTGGTCCGAAAATTTCACGGAAATCTTTTCGCGCACAAAGCTCCCATTATGACCAATAAACCATATAAACATGTTTGGGACACATTTGAGCGAAAACAACACAGTTTTGGTGGATAAAGAAAGGTGACGTCGATATGGTAACTTTTGGTCCGAAAATTTCACAGAAAGCTTTTCGCGCACAAAGCTCCCATTATGACCTATAAACCATATAAAAATTTTTGGGTCACATTTGAGCGAAAACAACTCAGTTTTTGTGGATAAAGAAAGGTGACGCCGATCTGATCACTTTTGATCCGAAAATTTCACGGAAAGCTTTTCGCGCCCAAAGCTCCCATTATGACCTATAAACCATATAAACATGTTTGGGACGCATTTGAGCGAAAACAACATAGTTTTTGTGGATAAAGAAAGGTGATGCCGATATGGTCACTTTTGGTCCAAAAATTTCACGGAAAGGTTTTCGCGCACAAAGCTCCCATTATGACCTATAAACCATATAAACATGTTTGGGACGCATTTGAGCGAAAACAACAGAGTTTTTGTGGATAAAGAAAGGTGATGCCGATATGGTCACTTTTGGTCCCAAAATTTCGCGGAAATCTTTCCGCGCACAAAGCTCCCATTATGACCTATAAACAATATAAACATGTTTGGGACGCATTTGAGCGAAAACAACACAGTTTTGGTGGATAAAGAAAGGTGACGTCGATATGGTCACTTTTAGTCCTAAAATTTCACGGAAAGCTTTTCGCGCACAAAGCTCCCATTATGATCTATAAACAATATAAACATGTTTAGGACACATTTGAGCAAAAACAACATAGTTTTTTGTGGATAAATAAAGGTGACGTCGATATGGTCACTTTTGGTCCGAAAATTTCACGGAAAGCTTTTCGCGCACAAAGCTCCCATTATGACCTATAAACCATATAAACATGTTTGGGACACATTTGAGCGAAAACAACACAATTTTTGTAGATAAAGAAAGGTGACACCGATATTGTCACTTTTGGTCCAAAAATTTCACGGAAAGCTTTTCGCGCACAAAGCTCCCATTATGACCTATAAACCATATAAACATGTGTGGGACGCATTTGAGCGAAAACAACAAAGTTTTTGTGGATAAAGAAAGGTGACACCGATATGGTCACTTTTGGTCCGAAAATTTCACGGAAAACTTTTCGCGCACAAAGCTCCCATTATGACCTATAAACCATATAAACATGTTTGGGACGCATTTGAGCGAAAACAACATAGTTTTTGTGGATAAAGAAAGGTGACGCCGATATGGTCACTTTTGGTCCAAAAATTTCACGGAAAGCTTTTCGCGCACAAAGCTCCCATTATGACCTATAAACCATATAAACATGTTTGGGACGCATTTGAGCGAAAACAACAGAGTTTTTGTGGATAAAGAAAGGTGATGCCGATATGGTCACTTTTGGTCCAAAAATTTCGCGGAAATCTTTCCGCGCACAAAGCTCCCATTATGACCTATAAACAATATAAACATGTTTGGGACGCATTTGAGCGAAAACAACACAGTTTTGGTGGATAAAGAAAGGTGACGTCGATATGGTCACTTTTAGTCCTAAAATTTCACGGAAAGCTTTTCGCGCACAAAGCTCCCATTATGATCTATAAACAATATAAACATGTTTGGGACACATTTGAGCAAAAACAACACAGTTTTTTGTGGATAAAGAAAGGTGACGTCGATATGGTCACTTTTGGTCCGAAAATTTCACGGAAAGCTTTTCGCGCACAAAGCTCCCATTATGACCTATAAACCATATAAACATGTTTGGGACACATTTGAGCGAAAACAACACAGTTTTTGTGGATAAAGAAAGGTGACACCGATATGGTCACTTTTGGTCCAAAAATTTCACGGAAAGCTTTTCGCGCACAAAGCTCCCATTATGACCTATAAACCATATAAACATGTTTGGGACACATTTGAGCGAAAACAACACAGTTTTTGTGGATAAAGAAAGGTGACGCCGATCTGATCACTTTTGATCCGAAAATTTCACGGAAAGCTCTTCGCGCCCAAAGCTCCCATTATGACCTATAAACCATATAAACATGTTTGGGACGCATTTGAGCGAAAACAACATAGTTTTTGTGGATAAAGAAAGGTGACGCCGATATGGTCACTTTTGGTTCAAAAATTTCACGGAAAGCTTTTCGCGCACAAAGCTCCCATTATGACCTATAAACCATATAAACATGTTTGGGACGCATTTGAGCGAAAACAACAGAGTTTTCGTGGATAAATAAAGGTGATGCCGATATGGTCACTTTTTGTCCGAAAATTTCGCGGAAATCTTTCCGCGCACAAAGCTCACATTATGACCTATAAACAATATAAACATGTTTGGGACGCATTTGAGCGAAAACAATACAGTTTTGGTGGATAAAGAAAGGTGACGTCGATATGGTGACTTTTAGTCCTAAAATTTCACGGAAAGCTTTTCGCGCACAAAGCTCCCATTATGATCTATAAACAATATAAACATGTTTGGGACACATTTGAGCAAAAACAACACAGTTTTTTGTGGATAAAGAAAGGTGACGTCGATATGGTCACTTTTGGTCCGAAAATTTCACGGAAAGCTTTTCGCGCACAAAGCTCCCATTATGACCTATAAACCATATAAACATGTTTGGGACACATTTGAGCGAAAACAACACAGTTTTTGTGGATAAAGAAAGGTCACACCGATATGGTCACTTTTGGTCCGAAAATTTCACGGAAAGCTTTTCACGCACAAAGCTCCCATTATGACCTATAAACCATATAAACATGTTTGGGACGCATTTGATCGAAAACAACACAGTTTTTGTGGATAAAGAAAGGTGACACCGATATGGTCACTTTTGGTCCGAAAATTTCACGGAAAGCTTTTCGCGCACAAAGCTCCCATTATGACCTATAAATCATATAAACATGTTTGGGACGCATGTGAGCGAAAAAAACACAGTTTTGGTGGATAAAGAAAGGTGACGTCGATATGGTAACTTTTGGTCCGAAAATTTCACAGAAAGCTTTTCGCGCACAAAGCTCCCATTATGACCTATAAACCATATAAACATTTTTGTGACACATTTGAGCGAAAACAACACAGTTTTTGTGGATAAAGAAAGGTGACGCCGATCTGATCACTTTTGATCCGAAAATTTCACGGAAAGCTTTTCGCGCCCAAAGCTCCCATTATGACCTATAAACCATATAAACATGTTTGAGACGTATTTGAGCGAAAACAACATAGTTTTTGTGGATAAAGAAAGGTGACGCCGATATGGTCACTTTTGGTCCAAAAATTTCACGGAAAGCTTTTCGCGCACAAAGCTCCCATTATGACCTATAAACCATATAAACATGTTTGGGACGTATTTGAGCGAAAACAACAGAGTTTTTGTGGATAAAGAAAGGTGATGCCGATATGGTCACTTTTGGTCCGAAAATTTCGCGGAAATCTTTCCGCGCACAAAGCTCCCATTATGACCTATAAACAATATAAACATGTTTGGGACGCATTTGAGCGAAAACAATACAGTTTTGGTGGATAAAGAAAGGTGACGTCGATATGGTCACTTTTAGTCCTAAAATTTCACGGAAAGCTTTTCGCGCACAGAACTCCCATTATGATCTATAAACAATATAAACATGTTTGGGACACATTTGAGCAAAAACAACACAGTTTTTTGTGGATAAAGAAAGGTGACGTCGATATGGTCACTTTTGGTCCGAAAATTTCACGGAAAGCTTTTCGCGCACAAAGCTCACATTATGACCTATAAACCATATAAACATGTTTGGGACACATTTGAGCGAAAACAACACAGTTTTTGTGGATAAAGAAAGGTGACACCGATATGGTCACTTTTGGTCCAAAAATTTCACGGAAAGCTTTTCGCGTACAAAGCTCCCATTATGACCTATAAACCATATAAACATGTTTGGGACACATTTGAGCGAAAACAACACAGTTTTTGTGGATAAAGAAAGGTGACGCCGATCTGATCACTTTTGATCCGAAAATTTCACGGAAAGCTCTTCGCGCCCAAAGCTCCCATTATGACCTATAAACCATATAAACATGTTTGGGACGCATTTGAGCGAAAACAACATAGTTTTTGTAGATAAAGAAAGGTGACGCCGATATGGTCACTTTTGGTTCAAAAATTTCACGGAAAGCTTTTCGCGCACAAAGCACCCATTATGACCTATAAACCATATAAACATGTTTGGGACGTATTTGAGCGAAAACAACAGAGTTTTCGTGGATAAATAAAGGTGATGCCGATATGGTCACTTTTGGTCCGAAAATTTCGCGGAAATCTTTCCGCGCACAAAGCTCCCATTATGACCTATAAACAATATAAACATGTTTGGGACGCATTTGAGCGAAAACAATACAGTTTTGGTGGATAAAGAAAGGTGACGTCGATATGGTGACTTTTAGTCCTAAAATTTCACGGAAAGCTTTTCGCGCACAAAGCTCACATTATGATCTATAAACAATATAAACATGTTTGGGACACATTTGAGCAAAAACAACACAGTTTTTTGTGGATAAAGAAAGGTGACGTCGATATGGTCACTTTTGCTCCGAAAATTTCACGGAAAGCTTTTCGCGCACAAAGCTCCCATTATGACCTATAAACCATATAAACATGTTTGGGACACATTTGAGCGAAAACAACACAGTTTTGGTGGATAAAGAAAGGTGACGTCGATATGGTAACTTTTAGTCCGAAAATTTCACAGAAAGCTTTTCGCGCACAAAGCTCACATTATGACCTATAAACCATATAAAAATTTTTGGGACACATTTGAGCGAAAACAACACAGTTTTTGTGGATATAGAAAGGTAACGCCGATCTGATCACTTTTGATCCGAAAATTTCACGGAAAGCTTTTCGCGCCCAAAGCTCCCATTATGACCTATAAACCATATAAACATGTTTGGGACGCATTTGAGCGAAAACAACATAGTTTTTGTGGATAAAGAAAGGTGATGCCGATATGGTCACTTTTGGTCCAAAAATTTCACGGAAAGCTTTTCGCGCACAAAGCTCCCATTATGACCTATAAACCATATAAACATGTTTGCGACGCATTTGAGCGAAAACAACAGAGTTTTTGTGGATAAAGAAAGGTGATGCCGATATGGTCACTTTTGGTCCCAAAATTTCGCGGAAATCTTTCCGCGCACAAAGCTCCCATTATGACCTATAAACAATATAAACATGTTTGGGACGCATTTGAGGGAAAACAACACAGTTTTGGTGGATAAAGAAAGGTGATGTCGATATGGTAACTTTTAGGCCTAAAATTTCACGGAAAGCTTTTCGCGCACAAAGCTCCCATTATGATCTATAAACAATATAAACATGTTTGGGACACATTTGAGTAAAAACAACACAGTTTTTTGTGGATAAAGAAAGGTGACGTCGATATGGTCACTTTTGTACGAAAATTTCACGGAAAGCTTTTCGCGCACAAAGCTCCCATTATGACCTATAAACCATATAAACATGTTTGGGACACATTTGAGCGAAAACAACACAGTTTTTGTGGATAAAGAAAGGTCACACCGATATGGTCACTTTTGGTCCGAAAATTTCACGGAAAGCTTTTCACGCACAAAGCTCCCATTATGACCTATAAACCATATAAACATGTTTGGGACGCATTTGATCGAAAACAACACAGTTTTTGTGGATAAAGAAAGGTGACACCGATATGGTCACTTTTGGTCCGAAAATTTCACGGAAAGCTTTTCGCGCACAAAGCTCCCATTATGACCTATAAATCATATAAACATGTTTGGGACGCATGTGAGCGAAAAAAACACAGTTTTGGTGGATAAAGAAAGGTGACGTCGATATGGTAACTTTTGGTCCGAAAATTTCAGAGAAAGTTTTTCGCGCACAAAGCTCCCATTATGACCTATAAACCATATAAACATTTTTGGGACACATTTGAGCGAAAACAACACAGTTTTTGTGGATAAAGAAAGGTGACGCCGATCTGATCTTTTTTGATCCGAAAATTTCACGGAAAGCTTTTCGCGCACAAAGCTCCCATTATGACCTATAAACCATATAAACATGTTTGGGACGCATTTGAGCGAAAACAACATAGTTTTTCTGGATAAAGAAAGGTGACGCCGATATGGTCACTTTTGGTCCAAAAATTTCACGGAAAGCTTTTCGCGCACAAAGCTCCCATTATGACCTATAAACCATATAAACATGTTTGGGACGTATTTGAGCGAAAACAACAGAGTTTTTGTGGATAAAGAAAGGTGATGCCGATATGGTCACTTTTGGTCCGAAAATTTCGCGGAAATCTTTCCGCGCACAAAGCTCCCATTAAGACCTATAAACAATATAAACATGTTTGGGACGCATTTGAGCGAAAACAATACAGTTTTGGTGGATAAAGAAAGGTGACGTCGATATGGTCACTTTTAGTCCTAAAATTTCACGGAAAGCTTTTCGCGCACAGAGCTCCCATTATGATCTATAAACAATATAAACATGTTTGGGACACATTTGAGCAAAAACAACACAGTTTTTTGTGGATAAAGAAAGGTGACGTCGATATGGTCACTTTTGGTCCGAAAATTTCACGGAAAGCTTTTCGCGCACAAAGCTCCCATTATGACCTATAAACCATATAAACATGTTTGGGACACATTTGAGCGAAAACAACACAGTTTTGGTGGATAAAGAAAGGTGACGTCGATATGGTAACTTTTGGTCCGAAAATTTCACAGAAAGCTTTTCGCGCACAAAGCTCCCGTTAAGACCTATAAACCATATAAAAATTTTTGGGACACATTTGAGCGAAGACAACACAGTTTTTGTGGATATAGAAAGGTAACGCCGATCTGATCACTTTTGATCCGAAAATTTCACGGAAAGCTTTTCGCGCCCAAAGCTCCCATTATGACCTATAAACCATATAAACATGTTTGGGACGCATTTGAGCGAAAACAACATAGTTTTTGTGGATAAAGAAAGGTGACGCCGATATGGTCACTTTTGGTCCAAAAATTTCACGGAAAGCTTTTCGCGCACAAAGCTCCCATTATGACCTATAAACCATATAAACATGTTTGGGACGTATTTGAGCGAAAACAACAGAGTTTTTGTGGATAAAGAAAGGTGATGCCGATATGGTCACTTTTGGTCCCAAAATTTCGCGGAAATCTTTCCGCGCACAAAGCTCCCATTATGACCTATAAACAATATAAACATGTTTGGGACGCATTTGAGCGAAAACAATACAGTTTTGGTGGATAAAGAAAGGTGACGTCGATATGGTCACTTTTAGTCCTAAAATTTCACGGAAAGCTTTTCGCGCACAGAGCTCCCATTATGATCTATAAACAATATAAACATGTTTGGGACACATTTGAGCAAAAACAAAACAGTTTTTTGTGGATAAAGAAAGGTGACGTCGATATGGTCACTTTTGGTCCGAAAATTTCACGGAAAGCTTTTCGCGCACAAAGCTCCCATTATGACCTATAAACCATATAAACATGTTTGGGACACATTTGAGCGAAAACAACACAGTTTTTGTGGATAAAGAAAGGTCACACCGATATGGTCACTTTTGGTCCGAAAATTTCACGGAAAGCTTTTCACGCACAAAGCTCCCATTATGACCTATAAACCATATAAACATGTTTGGGACGCATTTGATCGAAAACAACACAGTTTTTGTGGATAAAGAAAGGTGACGCCGATCTGATCACTTTTGATCCGAAAATTTCACGGAAAGCTTTTCGCACCCAAAGCTCCCATTATGACCTATAAACCATATAAACATGTTTGGGACGCATTTGAGCGAAAACAACATAGTTTTTGTGGATAAAGAAAGGTGATGCCGATATGGTCACTTTTGGTCCAAAAATTTCACGGAAAGCTTTTCGCGCACAAAGCTCCCATTATGACCTATAAACCATATAAACATATTTGGGACGCATTTGAGCGAAAACAACAGAGTTTTTGTGGATAAAGAAAGGTGATGCCGATATGGTCACTTTTGGTCCCAAAATTTCGCGGAAATCTTTCCGCGCACAAAGCTCCCATTATGACCTATAAACAATATAAACATGTTTGGGACGCATTTGAACGAAAACAACACAGTTTTGGTGGATAAAGAAAGGTGACGTCGATATGGTCACTTTTAGTCCTAAAATTTCACGGAAAGCTTTTCGCGCACAAAGCTCCCATTATGATATATAAACAATATAAACATGTTTAGGACACATTTGAGCAAAAACAACACAGTTTTTTGTGGATAAAGAAAGGTGACGTCGATATGGTCACTTTTGGTCCGAAAATTTCACGGAAAGCTTTTCGCACACAAAGCTCCCATTATGACCTATAAACCATATAAACTTGTTTGGGACACATTTGAGCGAAAACAACACAGTTTTTGTTGATAAAGAAAGGTGACACCGATATTGTCACTTTTGGTCCGAAAATTTCACGGAAAGCTTTTCGCGCAGAAAGCTCACATTATGACCTATAAACCATATAAACATGTTTGGGACACATTTTAGCGAAAACAACACAGTTTTGTGGATAAAGAAAGGTGACACCGATATGGTCACTTTTGGTCCGAAAAGGTCACGGAAAGTTTTTCGCGCACAACGCTCCCATTATGACCTATAAACCATATAAACATGTTTGGGACGCATTTGAGCGAAAACAACACAGTTTTTGTGGATAAAGAAAGGTGACGTCGATTTGGTCACTTTTGGTCCGAAAATTTCACGGAAAGCTTTTCGCGCACAAAGCTCCCATTATGACCTATAAACCATATAAACATGTTTGGGACACATTTTAGCGAAAACAACACAGTTTTTGTGGATAAAGAAAGGTGACGCCGATATGATCACTTTCGGTCCGAAAATTTCACGGAAAGCTTTTCGCGCACAAAGCTCACATTATGATCTTTACACCTTATAAATATGTTTGGGACACATTTGAGCAAAAACAACACAGTTTTTGTGGATAAAGAAAGGTGACGCCGATATGGTCACTTTTGGTCCGAAAAGTTCACGGAATGCTTTTCGCGCACAAAGCCCCCATTATGACCTATAAACCATATAAACATGTTTGGGACGCATTTGAGCGAAAACAACAGAGTTTTCGTGGATAAATAAAGGTGATGCCGATATGGTCACTTTTGGTCCGAAAATTTCGCGGAAATCTTTCCGCGCACAAAGCTCACATTATGATCTATAAACAATATAAACATGTTTAGGACACATTTGAGCAAAAACAACATAGTTTTTTGTGGATAAATAAAGGTGACGTCGATATGGTCACTTTTGGTCCGAAAATTTCACGGAAAGCTTTTCGCGCACAAAGCTCCCATTATGACCTATAAACCATATAAACATGTTTGGGACACATTTGAGCGAAAACAACACAGTTTTTGTAGATAAAGAAAGGTGACACCGATATTGTCACTTTTGGTCCAAAAATTTCACGGAAAGCTTTTCGCGCACAAAGCTCCCATTATGACCTATAAACCATATAAACATGTGTGGGACGCATTTGAGCGAAAACAACAAAGTTTTTGTGGATAAAGAAAGGTGACACCGATATGGTCACTTTTGGTCCGAAAATTTCACGGAAAACTTTTCGCGCACAAAGCTCCCATTATGACCTATAAACCATATAAACATGTTTGGGACGCATTTGAGCGAAAACAACATAGTTTTTGTGGATAAAGAAAGGTGACGCCGATATGGTCACTTTTGGTCCAAAAATTTCACGGAAAGCTTTTCGCGCACAAAGCTCCCATTATGACCTATAAACCATATAAACATGTTTGGGACGCATTTGAGCGAAAACAACAGAGTTTTTGTGGATAAAGAAAGGTGATGCCGATATGGTCACTTTTGGTCCAAAAATTTCGCGGAAATCTTTCCGCGCACAAAGCTCCCATTATGACCTATAAACAATATAAACATGTTTGGGACGCATTTGAGCGAAAACAACACAGTTTTGGTGGATAAAGAAAGGTGACGTCGATATGGTCACTTTTAGTCATAAAATTTCACGGAAAGCTTTTCGCGCACAAAGCTCCCATTATGATCTATAAACAATATAAACATGTTTGGGACACATTTGAGCAAAAACAACACAGTTTTTTGTGGATAAAGAAAGGTGACGTCGATATGGTCACTTTTGGTCCGAAAATTTCACGGAAAGCTTTTCGCGCACAAAGCTCCCATTATGACCTATAAACCATATAAACATGTTTGGGACACATTTGAGCGAAAACAACACAGTTTTTGTGGATAAAGAAAGGTGACACCGATATGGTCACTTTTGGTCCAAAAATTTCACGGAAAGCTTTTCGCGCACAAAGCTCCCATTATGACCTATAAACCATATAAACATGTTTGGGACACATTTGAGCGAAAACAACACAGTTTTTGTGGATAAAGAAAGGTGACGCCGATCTGATCACTTTTGATCCGAAAATTTCACGGAAAGCTTTTCGCAAACAAAGCTCCCATTATTGACCTATAAACCATATAAACATGTTTGGGACGCATTTGATCGAAAACAACACAGTTTTTGTGGATAAAGAAAGGTGACACCGATATGGTCACTTTTGGTCCGAAAATTTCACGGAAAGCTTTTCGTGCACAAAGCTCCCATTATGACCTATAAATCATATAAACATGTTTGGGACGCATGTGAGCGAAAAAAACACAGTTTTGGTGGATAAAGAAAGCTGACGTCGATATGGTAACTTTTGGTCCGAAAATTTCACAGAAAGCTTTTCGCGCACAAAGCTCCCATTATGACCAATAAACCATATAAACATTTTTGTGACACATTTGAGCGAAAACAGCACAGTTTTTGTGGATAAAGAAAGGTGACGCCGATCTGATCACTTTTGATCCGAAAATTTCACGGAAAGCTTTTCGCGCCCAAAGCTCCCATTATGACCTATAAACCATATAAACATGTTTGGGACGTATTTGAGCGAAAACAACATAGTTTTTGTGGATAAAGAAAGGTGACGCCGATATGGTCACTTTTGGTCCAAAAATTTCACGGAAAGCTTTTCGCGCACAAAGCTCCCATTATGACCTATAAACCATATAAACATGTTTGGGACGTATTTGAGCGAAAACAACAGAGTTTTTGTGGATAAAGAAAGGTGATGCCGATATGGTGACTTTTGGTCCGAAAATTTCGCGGAAATCTTTCCGCGCACAAAGCTCCCATTATGACCTATAAACAATATAAACATGTTTGGGACGCATTTGAGCGAAAACAATACAGTTTTGGTGGATAAAGAAAGGTGACGTCGATGTGGTCACTTTTAGTCCTAAAATTTCACGGAAAGCTTTTCGCGCACAGAACTCCCATTATGATCTATAAACAATATAAACATGTTTGGGACACATTTGAGCAAAAACAACACAGTTTTTTGTGGATAAAGAAAGGTGACGTCGATATGGTCACTTTTGGTCCGAAAATTTCACGGAAAGCTTTTCGCGCACAAAGCTCACATTATGACCTATAAACCATATAAACATGTTTGGGACACATTTGAGCGAAAACAACACAGTTTTTGTGGATAAAGAAAGGTGACGCCGATCTGATCACTTTTGATCCGAAAATTTCACGGAAAGCTCTTCGCGCCCAAAGCTCCCATTATGACCTATAAACCATATAAACATGTTTGGGACGCATTTGAGCGAAAACAACATAGTTTTTGTGGATAAAGAAAGGTGACGCCGATATGGTCACTTTTGGTTCAAAAATTTCACGGAAAGCTTTTCGCGCACAAAGCACCCATTATGACCTATAAACCATATAAACATGTTTGGGACGTATTTGAGCGAAAACAACAGAGTTTTCGTGGATAAATAAAGGTGATGCCGATATGGTCACTTTTGGTCCGAAAATTTCGCGGAAATCTTTCCGCGCACAAAGCTCCCATTATGACCTATAAACAATATAAACATGTTTGGGACGCATTTGAGCGAAAACAATACAGTTTTGGTGGATAAAGAAAGGTGACGTCGATATGGTGACTTTTAGTCCTAAAATTTCACGGAAAGCTTTTCGCGCACAAAGCTCACATTATGATCTATAAACAATATAAACATGTTTGGGACACATTTGAGCAAAAACAACACAGTTTTTTGTGGATAAAGAAAGGTGACGTCGATATGGTCACTTTTGGTCCGAAAATTTCACGGAAAGCTTTTCGCGCACAAAGCTCCCATTATGACCTATAAACCATATAAACATGTTTGGGACACATTTGAGCGAAAACAACACAGTTTTTGTAGATAAAGAAAGGTGACACCGATATTGTCACTTTTGGTCCAAAAATTTCACGGAAAGCTTTTCGCGCACAAAGCTCCCATTATGACCTATAAACCATATAAACATGTGTGGGACGCATTTGAGCGAAAACAACAAAGTTTTTGTGGATAAAGAAAGGTGACACCGATATGGTCACTTTTGGTCCGAAAATTTCACGGAAAACTTTTCGCGCACAAAGCTCCCATTATGACCTATAAACCATATAAACATGTTTGGGACGCATTTGAGCGAAAACAACATAGTTTTTGTGGATAAAGAAAGGTGACGCCGATATGGTCACTTTTGGTCCAAAAATTTCACGGAAAGCTTTTCGCGCACAAAGCTCCCATTATGACCTATAAACCATATAAACATGTTTGGGACGCATTTGAGCGAAAACAACAGAGTTTTTGTGGATAAAGAAAGGTGATGCCGATATGGTCACTTTTGGTCCAAAAATTTCGCGGAAATCTTTCCGCGCACAAAGCTCCCATTATGACCTATAAACAATATAAACATGTTTGGGACGCATTTGAGCGAAAACAACACAGTTTTGGTGGATAAAGAAAGGTGACGTCGATATGGTCACTTTTAGTCATAAAATTTCACGGAAAGCTTTTCGCGCACCAAGCTCCCATTATGATCTATAAACAATATAAACATGTTTGGGACACATTTGAGCAAAAATAACACAGTTTTTTGTGGATAAAGAAAGGTGACGTCGATATGGTCACTTTTGGTCCGAAAATTTCACGGAAAGCTTTTCGCGCACAAAGCTCCCATTATGACCTATAAACCATATAAACATGTTTGGGACACATTTGAGCGAAAACAACACAGTTTTTGTGGATAAAGAAAGGTGACACCGATATGGTCACTTTTGGTCCAAAAATTTCACGGAAAGCTTTTCGCGCACAAAGCTCCCATTATGACCTATAAACCATATAAACATGTTTGGGACACATTTGAGCGAAAACAACACAGTTTTTGTGGATAAAGAAAGGTGACGCCGATCTGATCACTTTTGATCCGAAAATTTCACGGAAAGCTTTTCGCAAACAAAGCTCCCATTATGACCTATAAACCATATAAACATGTTTGGGACGCATTTGATCGAAAACAACACAGTTTTTGTGGATAAAGAAAGGTGACACCGATATGGTCACTTTTGGTCCGAAAATTTCACGGAAAGCTTTTCGCGCACAAAGCTCCCATTATGACCTATAAATCATATAAACATGTTTGGGACGCATGTGAGCGAAAAAAACACAGTTTTGGTGGATAAAGAAAGGTGACGTCGATATGGTAACTTTTGGTCCGAAAATTTCACAGAAAGCTTTTCGCGCACAAAGCTCCCATTATGACCAATAAACCATATAAACATTTTTGTGACACATTTGAGCGAAAACAGCACAGTTTTTGTGGATAAAGAAAGGTGACGCCGATCTGATCACTTTTGATCCGAAAATTTCACGGAAAGCTTTTCGCGCCCAAAGCTCCCATTATGACCTATAAACCATATAAACATGTTTGGGACGTATTTGAGCGAAAACAACATAGTTTTTGTGGATAAAGAAAGGTGACGCCGATATGGTCACTTTTGGTCCGAAAATTTCGCGGAAATCTTTCCGCGCACAAAGCTCCCATTATGACCTATAAACAATATAAACATGTTTGGGACGCATTTGAGCGAAAACAATACAGTTTTGGTGGATAAAGAAAGGTGACGTCGATATGGTCACTTTTAGTCCTAAAATTTCACGGAAAGCTTTTCGCGCACAGAACTCCCATTATGATCTATAAACAATATAAACATGTTTGGGACACATTTGAGCAAAAACAACACAGTTTTTTGTGGATAAAGAAAGGTGACGTCGATATGGTCACTTTTGGTCCGAAAATTTCACGGAAAGCTTTTCGCGCACAAAGCTCACATTATGACCTATAAACCATATAAACATGTTTGGGACACATTTGAGCGAAAACAACACAGTTTTTGTGGATAAAGAAAGGTGACACCGATATGGTCACTTTTGGTCCAAAAATTTCACGGAAAGCTTTTCGCGTACAAAGCTCCCATTATGACCTATAAACCATATAAACATGTTTGGGACACATTTGAGCGAAAACAACACAGTTTTTGTGGATAAAGAAAGGTGACGCCGATCTGATCACTTTTGATCCGAAAATTTCACGGAAAGCTCTTCGCGCCCAAAGCTCCCATTATGACCTATAAACCATATAAACATGTTTGGGACGCATTTGAGCGAAAACAACATAGTTTTTGTGGATAAAGAAAGGTGACGCCGATATGGTCACTTTTGGTTCAAAAATTTCACGGAAAGCTTTTCGCGCACAAAGCACCCATTATGACCTATAAACCATATAAACATGTTTGGGACGTATTTGAGCGAAAACAACAGAGTTTTCGTGGATAAATAAAGGTGATGCCGATATGGTCACTTTTGGTCCGAAAATTTCGCGGAAATCTTTCCGCGCACAAAGCTCCCATTATGACCTATAAACAATATAAACATGTTTGGGACGCATTTGAGCGAAAACAATACAGTTTTGGTGGATAAAGAAAGGTGACGTCGATATGGTGACTTTTAGTCCTAAAATTTCACGGAAAGCTTTTCGCGCACAAAGCTCACATTATGATCTATAAACAATATAAACATGTTTGGGACACATTTGAGCAAAAACAACACAGTTTTTTGTGGATAAAGAAAGGTGACGTCGATATGGTCACTTTTGCTCCGAAAATTTCACGGAAAGCTTTTCGCGCACAAAGCTCCCATTATGACCTATAAACCATATAAACATGTTTGGGACACATTTGAGCGAAAACAACACAGTTTTGGTGGATAAAGAAAGGTGACGTCGATATGGTAACTTTTAGTCCGAAAATTTCACAGAAAGCTTTTCGCGCACAAAGCTCACATTATGACCTATAAACCATATAAAAATTTTTGGGACACATTTGAGCGAAAAAAACACAGTTTTTGTGGATATAGAAAGGTAACGCCGATCTGATCACTTTTGATCCGAAAATTTCACGGAAAGCTTTTCGCGCCCAAAGCTCCCATTATGACCTATAAACCATATAAACATGTTTGGGACGCATTTGAGCGAAAACAACATAGTTTTTGTGGATAAAGAAAGGTGATGCCGATATGGTCACTTTTGGTCCAAAAATTTCACGGAAAGCTTTTCGCGCACAAAGCTCCCATTATGACCTATAAACCATATAAACATGTTTGCGACGCATTTGAGCGAAAACAACAGAGTTTTTGTGGATAAAGAAAGGTGATGCCGATATGGTCAGTTTTGGTCCCAAAATTTCGCGGAAATCATTCCGCGCACAAAGCTCCCATTATTACCTATAAACAATATAAACATGTTTGGGACGCATTTGAGGGAAAACAACACAGTTTTGGTGGATAAAGAAAGGTGATGTCGATATGGTCACTTTTAGGCCTAAAATTTCACGGAAAGCTTTTCGCGCACAAAGCTCCCATTATGATCTATAAACAATATAAACATGTTTGGGACACATTTGAGTAAAAACAACACAGTTTTTTGTGGATAAAGAAAGGTGACGTCGATATGGTCACTTTTGGTCCGAAAATTTCACGGAAAGCTTTTCGCGCACAAAGCTCCCATTATGACCTATAAACCATATAAACATGTTTGGGACACATTTGAGCGAAAACAACACAGTTTTTGTGGATAAAGAAAGGTCACACCTATATGGTCACTTTTGGTCCGAAAATTTCACGGAAAGCTTTTCACGCACAAAGCTCCCATTATGACCTATAAACCATATAAACATGTTTGGGACGCATTTGATCGAAAACAACACAGTTTTTGTGGATAAAGAAAGGTGACACCGATATGGTCACTTTTGGTCCGAAAATTTCACGGAAAGCTTTTCGCGCACAAAGCTCCCATTATGACCTATAAATCATATAAACATGTTTGGGACGCATGTGAGCGAAAAAAACACAGTTTTGGTGGATAAAGAAAGGTGACGTCGATATGGTAACTTTTGGTCCGAAAATTTCACAGAAAGTTTTTCGCGCACAAAGCTCCCATTATGACCTATAAACCATATAAACATTTTTGGGACACATTTGAGCGAAAACAACACAGTTTTTGTGGATAAAGAGAGGTGACGCCGATCTGATCACTTTTGATCCGAAAATTTCACGGAAAGCTTTTCGCAAACAAAGCTCACATTATGACCTATAAACCATATAAACATGTTTGGGACGCATTTGAGCGAAAACAACATAGTTTTTCTGGATAAAGAAAGGTGACGCCGATATGGTCACTTTTGGTCCAGAAATTTCACGGAAAGCTTTTCGCGCACAAAGCTCCCATTATGACCTATAAACCATATAAACATGTTTGGGACGTATTTGAGCGAAAACAACAGAGTTTTGTGGATAAAGAAAGGTGATGCCGATATGGTCACTTTTGGTCCGAAAATATCGCGGAAATCTTTCCGCGCACAAAGCTCCCATTAAGACCTATACACAATATAAACATGTTTGGGACGCATTTGAGCGAAAACAATACAGTTTTGGTGGATAAAGAAAGGTGACGTCGATATGGTCACTTTTAGTCCTAAAATTTCACGGAAAGCTTTTCGCGCACAGAGCTCCCATTATGATCTATAAACAATATAAACATGTTTGGGACACATTTGAGCAAAAACAACACAGTTTTTTGTGGATAAAGAAAGGTGACGTCGATATGGTCACTTTTGGTCCGAAAATTTCACGGAAAGCTTTTCGCGCACAAATCTCCCATTATGACCTATAAACCATATAAACATGTTTGGGACACATTTGAGCGAAAACAACACAGTTTTGGTGGATAAAGAAAGGTGACGTCGATATGGTAACTTTTGGTCCGAAAATTTCACAGAAAGCTTTTCGCGCACAAAGCTCCCGTTAAGACCTATAAACCATATAAAAATTTTTGGGACACATTTGAGCGAAGACAACACAGTTTTTGTGGATATAGAAAGGTAACGTCGATCTGATCACTTTTGATCCGAAAATTTCACGGAAAGCTTTTCGCGCCCAAAGCTCACATTATGACCTATAAACCATATAAACATGTTTGGGACGCATTTGAGCGAAAACAACATAGTTTTTGTGGATAAAGAAAGGTGACGCCGATATGGTCACTTTTGGTCCAAAAATTTCACGGAAAGCTTTTCGCGCACAAAGCTCCCATTATGACCTATAAACCATATAAACATGTTTGGGACGTATTTGAGCGAAAACAACAGAGTTTTTGTGGATAAAGAAAGGTGATGCCGATATGGTCACTTTTGGTCCCAAAATTTCGCGGAAATCTTTCCGCGCACAAAGCTCCCATTATGACCTATAAACAATATAAACATGTTTGGGACGCATTTGAGCGAAAACAATACAGTTTTGGTGGATAAAGAAAGGTGACGTCGATATGGTCACTTTTAGTCCTAAAATTTCACGGAAAGCTTTTCGCGCACAGAGCTCCCATTATGATCTATAAACAATATAAACATGTTTGGGACACATTTGAGCAAAAACAACACAGTTTTTTGTGGATAAAGAAAGGTGACGTCGATATGGTCACTTTTGGTCCGAAAATTTCACGGAAAGCTTTTCGCGCACAAAGCTCCCATTATGACCTATAAACCATATAAACATGTTTGGGACACATTTGAGCGAAAACAACACAGTTTTTGTGGATAAAGAAAGGTCACACCGATATGGTCACTTTTGGTCCGAAAATTTCACGGAAAGCTTTTCACGCACAAAGCTCCCATTATGACCTATAAACCATATAAACATGTTTGGGACGCATTTGATCGAAAACAACACAGTTTTTGTGGATAAAGAAAGGTGACGCCGATCTGATCACTTTTGATCCGAAAATTTCACGGAAAGCTTTTCGCGCCCAAAGCTCCCATTATGACCTATAAACCATATAAACATGTTTGGGACGCATTTGAGCGAAAACAACATAGTTTTTGTGGATAAAGAAAGGTGATGCCGATATGGTCACTTTTGGTCCAAAAATTTCACGGAAAGCTTTTCGCGCACAAAGCTCCCATTATGACCTATAAACCATATAAACATATTTGGGACGCATTTGAGCGAAAACAACAGAGTTTTTGTGGATAAAGAAAGGTGATGCCGATATGGTCACTTTTGGTCCCAAAATTTCGCGGAAATCTTTCCGCGCACAAAGCTCCCATTTTGACCTATAAACAATATAAACATGTTTGGGACGCATTTGAACGAAAACAACACAGTTTTGGTGGATAAAGAAAGGTGACGTCGATATGGTCACTTTTAGTCCTAAAATTTCACGGAAAGCTTTTCGCGCACAAAGCTCCCATTATGATCTATAAACAATATAAACATGTTTAGGACACATTTGAGCAAAAACAACACAGTTTTTTGTGGATAAAGAAAGGTGACGTCGATATGGTCACTTTTGGTCCGAAAATTTCACGGAAAGCTTTTCGCACACAAAGCTCCCATTATGACCTATAAACCATATAAACTTGTTTGGGACACATTTGAGCGAAAACAACACAGTTTTTGTAGATAAAGAAAGGTGACACCGATATTGTCACTTTTGGTCCAAAAATTTCACGGAATGCTTTTCGCGCACAAAGCTCCCATTATGACCTATAAACCATATAAACATGTGTGGGACGCATTTGAGCGAAAACAACAAAGTTTTTGTGGATAAAGAAAGGTGACACCGATATGGTCACTTTTGGTCCGAAAATTTCACGGAAAGCTTTTCGCGCACAAAGCTCCCATTATGACCTATAAACCATATAAACATGTTTGGGACGCATTTGAGCGAAAACAACATTGTTTTTGTGGATAAAGAAAGGTGGCGCCGATATGGTCACTTTTGGTCCAAAAATTTCACGGAAAGCTTTTCGCGCACAAAGCTCCCATTATGACCTATAAACCATATAAACATGTTTGGGACGCATTTGAGCGAAAACAACAGAGTTTTTGTGGATAAAGAAAGGTGATGCCGATATGGTCACTTTTGGTCCAAAAATTTCGCGGAAATCTTTCCGCGCACAAAGCTCCCATTATGACCTATAAACAATATAAACATGTTTGGGACGCATTTGAGCGAAAACAACACAGTTTTGGTGGATAAAGAAAGGTGACGTCGATATGGTCACTTTTAGTCCTAAAATTTCACGGAAAGCTTTTCGCGCACAAAGCTCCCATTATGATCTATAAACAATATAAACATGTTTGGGACACATTTGAGCAAAAACAACACAGTTTTTTGTGGATAAAGAAAGGTGACGTCGATATGGTCACTTTTGGTCCGAAAATTTCACGGAAAGCTTTTCGCGCACAAAGCTCCCATTATGACCTATAAACCATATAAACATGTTTGGGACACATTTGAGCGAAAACAACACAGTTTTTGTGGATAAAGAATGGTGACACCGATATGGTCACTTTTGGTCCAAAAATTTCACGGAAAGCTTTTCGCGCACAAAGCTCCCATTATGACCTATAAACCATATAAACATGTTTGGGACACATTTGAGCGAAAAAAACACAGTTTTTGTGGATAAAGAAAGGTGACGCCGATCTGATCACTTTTGATCCGAAAATTTCACGGAAAGCTTTTCGCGCCCAAAGCTCCCATTATGACCTATAAACCATATAAACATGTTTGGGACGCATTTGAGCGAAAACAACATAGTTTTTGTGGATAAAGAAAGGTGACGCCGATATGGTCACTTTTGGTTCAAAAATTTCACGGAAAGCTTTTCGCGCACAAAGCTCCCATTATGACCTATAAACCATATAAACATGTTTGGGACGCATTTGAGCGAAAACAACAGAGTTTTCGTGGATAAAGAAAGGTGATGCCGATATGGTCACTTTTGGTCCGAAAATTTCGCGGAAATCTTTCCGCGCACAAAGCTCCCATTATGACCTATAAACAATATAAACATGTTTGGGACGCATTTGAGCGAAAACAATACAGTTTTGGTGGATAAAGAAAGGTGACGTCGATATGGTCACTTTTAGTCCTAAAATTTCACGGAAAGCTTTTCGCGCACAAAGCTCCCATTATGATCTATAAACAACATAAACATGTTTGGGACACATTTGAGCAAAAACAACACAGTTTTTTGTGGATAAAGAAAGGTGACGTCGATATGGTCACTTTTGGTCCGAAAATTTCACGGAAAGCTTTTCGCGCACAAAGCACCCATTATGACCTATAAACCATATAAACATGTTTGGGACACATTTGAGCGAAAACAACACAGTTTTTGTGGATAAAGAATGGTGACACCGATATGGTCACTTTTGGTCCAAAAATTTCACGGAAAGCTTTTCGCGCACAAAGCTCCCATTATGACCTATAAACCATATAAACATGTTTGGGACACATTTGAGCGAAAACAACACAGTTTTTGTGGATAAAGAAAGGTGACGCCGATCTGATCACTTTTGATCCGAAAATTTCACGGAAAGCTTTTCGCGCCCAAAGCTCCCATTATGACCTATAAACCATATAAACATGTTTGGGACGCATTTGAGCGAAAACAACATAGTTTTTGTGGATAAAGAAAGGTGACGCCGATATGGTCACTTTTGGTTCAAAAATTTCACGGAAAGCTTTTCGCGCACAAAGCTCCCATTATGACCTATAAACCATATAAACATGTTTGGGACGCATTTGAGCGAAAACAACAGAGTTTTCGTGGATAAAGAAAGGTGATGCCGATATGGTCACTTTTGGTCCGAAAATTTCGCGGAAATCTTTCCGCGCACAAAGCTCCCATTATGACCTATAAACAATATAAACATGTTTGGGACGCATTTGAGCGAAAACAATACAGTTTTGGTGGATAAAGAAAGGTGACGTCGATATGGTCACTTTTAGTCCTAAAATTTCACGGAAAGCTTTTCGCGCACAAAGCTCCCATTATGATCTATAAACAATATAAACATGTTTGGGACACATTTGAGCAAAAACAACACAGTTTTTTGTGGATAAAGAAAGGTGACGTCGATATGGTCACTTTTGGTCCGAAAATTTCACGGAAAGCTTTTCGCGCACAAAGCTCCCATTATGACCTATAAACCATATAAACATGTTTGGGACACATTTGAGCGAAAACAACACAGTTTTTGTTGATAAAGAATGGTGACACCGATATGGTCACTTTTGGTCCAAAAATTTCACGGAAAGCTTTTCGCGCACAAAGCTCCCATTATGACCTATAAACCATATAAACATGTTTGGGACACATTTGAGCGAAAACAACACAGTTTTTGTGGATAAAGAATGGTGACACCGATATGGTCACTTTTGGTCCAAAAATTTCACGGAAAGCTTTTCGCGCACAAAGCTCCCATTATGACCTATAAACCATATAAACATGTTTGGGACACATTTGAGCGAAAACAACACAGTTTTTGTGGATAAAGAAAGGTGACGCCGATCTGATCACTTTTGATCCGAAAATTTCACGGAAAGCTTTTCGCGCCCAAAGCTCCCATTATGACCTATAAACCATATAAACATGTTTGGGACGCATTTGAGCGAAAACAACATAGTTTTTGTGGATAAAGAAAGGTGACGCCGATATGGTCACTTTTGGTTCAAAAATTTCACGGAAAGCTTTTCGCGCACAAAGCTCCCATTATGACCTATAAACCATATAAACATGTTTGGGACGCATTTGAGCGAAAACAACAGAGTTTTCTTTGATAAAGAAAGGTGATGCCGATATGGTCACTTTTGGTCCGAAAATTTCGCGGAAATCTTTCCGCGCACAAAGCTCCCATTATGACCTATAAACAATATAAACATGTTTGGGACGCATTTGAGCGAAAACAATACAGTTTTGGTGGATAAAGAAAGGTGACGTCGATATGGTCACTTTTAGTCCTAAAATTTCACGGAAAGCTTTTCGCGCACAAAGCTCCCATTATGATCTATAAACAATATAAACATGTTTGGGACACATTTGAGCAAAAACAACACAGTTTTTTGTGGATAAAGAAAGGTGACGTCGATATGGTCACTTTTGGTCCGAAAATTTCACGGAAAGCTTTTCGCGCACAAAGCTCCCATTATGACCTATAAACCATATAAACATGTTTGGGACACATTTGAGCGAAAACAACACAGTTTTTGTGGATAAAGAATGGTGACACCGATATGGTCACTTTTGGTCCAAAAATTTCACGGAAAGCTTTTCGCGCACAAAGCTCACATTATGACCTATAAACCATATAAACATGTTTGGGACTCATTTGAGCGAAAACAACACAGTTTTTGTGGATAAAGAAAGGTGACGCCGATCTGATCACTTTTGATCCGAAAATTTCACGGAAAGCTTTTCGCGCCCAAAGCTCCCATTATGACCTATAAACCATATAAACATGTTTGGGACGCATTTGAGCGAAAACAACATAGTTTTTGTGGATAAAGAAAGGTGACGCCAATATGGTCACTTTTGGTGAAAAAATTTCACGGAAAGCTTTTCGCGCACAAAACTCCCATTATGACCTATAAACCATATAAACATGTTTGGGACGCATTTGAGCGAAAACAACATAGTTTTTGTGGATAAAGAAAGGTGACGCCGATATGGTCACTTTTGGTTCAAAAATTTCACGGAAAGCTTTTCGCGCACAAAGCTCCCATTATGACCTATAAACCATATAAACATGTTTGGGACGCATTTGAGCGAAAACAACAGAGTTTTCGTGGATAAAGAAAGGTGATGCCGATATGGTCACTTTTGGTCCGAAAATTTCGCGGAAATCTTTCCGCGCACAAAGCTCCCATTATGACCTATAAACAATATAAACATGTTTGGGACGCATTTGAGCGAAAACAATACAGTTTTGGTGGATAAAGAAAGGTGACGTCGATATGGTCACTTTTAGTCCTAAAATTTCACGGAAAGCTTTTCGCGCACAAAGCTCCCATTATGATCTATAAACAATATAAACATGTTTGGGACACATTTGAGCAAAAACAACACAGTTTTTTGTGGATAAAGAAAGGTGACGTCGATATGGTCACTTTTGGTCCGAAAATTTCACGGAAAGCTTTTCGCGCACAAAGCTCCCATTATGACCTATAAACCATATAAACATGTTTGGGACACATTTGAGCGAAAACAACACAGTTTTTGTGGATAAAGAATGGTGACACCGATATGGTCACTTTTGGTCCAAAAATTTCACGGAAAGCTTTTCGCGCACAAAGCTCCCATTATGACCTATAAACCATATAAACATGTTTGGGACTCATTTGAGCGAAAACAACACAGTTTTTGTGGATAAAGAAAGGTGATGCCGATCTGATCACTTTTGATCCGAAAATTTCACGGAAAGCTTTTCGCGCCCAAAGCTCCCATTATGACCTATAAACCATATAAACATGTTTGGGACGCATTTGAGCGAAAACAACATAGTTTTTGTGGATAAAGAAAGGTGACGCCAATATGGTCACTTTTGGTGAAAAAATTTCACGGAAAGCTTTTCGCGCACAAAACTCCCATTATGACCTATAAACCATATAAACATGTTTGGGACGCATTTGAGCGAAAACAACATAGTTTTTGTGGATAAAGAAAGGTGACGCCGATATGGTCACTTTTGGTTCAAAAATTTCACGGAAAGCTTTTCGCGCACAAAGCTCCCATTATGACCTATAAACCATATAAACATGTTTGGGACGCATTTGAGCGAAAACAACAGAGTTTTCGTGGATAAAGAAAGGTGATGCCGATATGGTCACTTTTGGTCCGAAAATTTCGCGGAAATCTTTCCGCGCACAAAGCTCCCATTATGACCTATAAACAATATAAACATGTTTGGGACGCATTTGAGCGAAAACAATACAGTTTTGGTGGATAAAGAAAGGTGACGTCGATATGGTCACTTTTAGTCCTAAAATTTCACGGAAAGCTTTTCGCGCACAAAGCTCCCATTATGATCTATAAACAATATAAACATGTTTGGGACACATTTGAGCAAAAACAACACAGTTTTTTGTGGATAAAGAAAGGTGACGTCGATATGGTCACTTTTGGTCCGAAAATTTCACGGAAAGCTTTTCGCGCACAAAGCTCCCATTATGACCTATAAACCATATAAACATGTTTGGGACACATTTGAGCGAAAACAACACAGTTTTTGTGGATAAAGAATGGTGACACCGATATGGTCACTTTTGGTCCAAAAATTTCACGGAAAGCTTTTCGCGCACAAAGCTCCCATTATGACCTATAAACCATATAAACATGTTTGGGACTCATTTGAGCGAAAACAACACAGTTTTTGTGGATAAAGAAAGGTGATGCCGATCTGATCACTTTTGATCCGAAAATTTCACGGAAAGCTTTTCGCGCCCAAAGCTCCCATTATGACCTATAAACCATATAAACATGTTTGGGACGCATTTGAGCGAAAACAACATAGTTTTTGTGGATAAAGAAAGGTGACGCCAATATGGTCACTTTTGGTGAAAAAATTTCACGGAAAGCTTTTCGCGCACAAAACTCCCATTATGACCTATAAACCATATAAACATGTTTGGGACGCATTTGAGCGAAAACAACAGAGTTTTTGTAGATAAAGAAAGGTGATGCCGATATGGTCACTTTTGGTCCCAAAATTTCGCGAAAATCTTTCCGCGCACAAAGCTCCCATTATGACCTATAAACAATATAAACATGTTTGGGACGCATTTGAGCGAAAACAACACAGTTTTGGTGGATAAAGAAAGGTGACGTCGATATGGTCACTTTTAGTCCTAAAATTTCACGGAAAGCTTTTCGCGCACAAAGCTCCCATTATGATATATAAACAATATAAACATGTTTGGGACCCATTTGAGCAAAAACAACACAGTTTTTTGTGGATAAAGAAAGGTTACGTCGATATAGTCACTTTTGTTCCGAAAATTTCACGGAAAGCTTTTCGCGCACAAAGCTCCCATTATGACCTATAAACCATATAAACATGTTTGGGACACATTTGAGCGAAAACAACACAGTTTTTGTGGATAAAGAAAGGTGACACCGATATGGTCACTTTTGGTCCAAAAATTTCACGGAAAGCTTTTCGCGCACAAAGCTCCCATTATGACCTATAAACCATATAAACATGTTTGGGACGCATTTGAGGGAAAACAACACAGTTTTTGTGGATAAAGAAAGGTGACGTCGATATGGTCACTTTTCGTCCGAAAATTTCACGTAAAGCTTTTCGCGCACAAAGCTCCCATTATGACCTATAAACCATATAAACATGTTTGGGACGCATTTGAGTGAAAACAACATAGTTTTTGTGGTTAAAGAAAGGTGACGCCGATATGGTCACTTTTGGTCCGAAAATTTCACGGAAAGCTTTTCGCGCACAAAGCTCAAATTATGATCTATACACCTTATAAACATGTTTTGGACACATTTTAGCGAAAACAACACAGTTTTTGTGTATAAAGAAAGGTGACGCCGATATGGTCACTTTTGATCCGAAAATTTCACGGAAAGCTTTTCGCGCACAAAGCTCCCATTATGACCTATAAACCATATAAACATGTTTGGGACGCATTTGAGCGAAAACAACATAGTTTTTGTGGATAAAGAAAGGTGTCGCCGATATGGTCACTTTTGGTCCAAAAATTTCACGGAAAGCTTTTCGCGCACAAAGCTCCCATTATGACCTATAAACCATATAAACATGTTTGGGACGCATTTGAGCGAAAACAACAGAGTTTTTGAGGATAAAGAAAGGTGACGCCGATATGGTCACTTTTGTTCCGAAAATTTCACGGAAAGTCTTTCGCGCACAAAGCTCCCATTATGACCTATAAACAATATAAACATGTTTGGGACGCATTTGAGCGAAAACAACACAGTTTTGGTGGATAAAGAAAGGTGACGTCGATATGGTCACTTTTAGTCCGAAAATTTCACGGAAAGCTTTTCGCGCACAAAGCTCACATTATGATCTATAAACAATATAAACATGTTTGGGACACATTTGAACAAAAACAACACAGTTTTTTGTGGATAATGAAAGGTGACGTCGATATGGTCACATTTGGTCCGAAAATTTCACGAAAAGCTTTTCGCGCACAAAGCTCACATTATGACCTATAAACCATATAAACATGTTTGGGACGCATTTGAGCGAAAACAACACTGTTTTTGTGGATAAAGAAAGGTGACACCGATATGGTCACTTTTGGTCCGAAAATTTCACGGAAAGCTTTTCGCGCACAAAGCTCCCATTATGACCTATAAACCATATAGACATGTTTGGGATGCATTTGAGCGAAAACAACACAGTTTTTGTGGATAAAGAAAGGTGACGTCGATATGGTCACTTTTGGTCCGAAAATTTCACGTAAAGCTTTTCGCGCACAAAGCTCCCATTATGACCTATAAACCATATAAACATGTTTGGGACGCATTTGAGTGAAAACAACATAGTTTTTGTGGTTAAAGAAAGGTGACGCCGATATGGTCACTTTTGGGTCGAAAATTTCACGGAAAGCTTTTCGCGCACAAAGCTCTCATTACGACCTATAAACCATATAAACATGTTTGGGACGCATTTGAGCGAAAACAACACAGTTTTTGTGGATAAAGAAAGGTGACGCCGATATGGTAACTTTTGGTCCGAAAATTTCACGGAAAGCTTTTCGCGCACAAAGCTCACATTATGATCTATAAACAATATAAACATGTTTGGGACACATTTGAGCAAAAACAACACAGTTTTTTGTGGATAATGAAAGGTGACGTCGATATGGTCACATTTGGTCCGAAAATTTCACGAAAAGCTTTTCGCGCACAAAGCTCACATTATGACCTATAAACCATATAAACATGTTTGGGACGCATTTGAGCGAAAACAACACTGTTTTTGTGGATAAAGAAAGGTGACACCGATATGGTCACTTTTGGTCCGAAAATTTCACGGAAAGCTTTTCGCGCACAAAGCTCCCATTATGACCTATAAACCATATAGACATGTTTGGGATGCATTTGAGCGAAAACAACACAGTTTTTGTGGATAAAGAAAGGTGACGTCGATATGGTCACTTTTGGTCCGAAAATTTCACGTAAAGCTTTTCGCGCACAAAGCTCCCATTATGACCTATAAACCATATAAACATGTTTGGGACGCATTTGAGTGAAAACAACATAGTTTTTGTGGTTAAAGAAAGGTGACGCCGATATGGTCACTTTTGGGTCGAAAATTTCACGGAAAGCTTTTCGCGCACAAAGCTCTCATTACGACCTATAAACAATATAAACATGTTTGGGACGCATTTGAGCGAAAACAACACAGTTTTGGTGGATAAAGAAAGGTGACGTCGATATGGTCACTTTTAGTCCGAAAATTTCACGGAAAGCTTTTCGCGCACAAAGCTCCCATTATGATCTATAAACAATATAAACATGTTTGGGACACATTTGAGCAAAAACAACACAGTTTTTTGTGGATAATGAAAGGTGACGTCGATATGGTCACATTTGGTCCGAAAATTTCACGAAAAGCTTTTCGCGCACAAAGCTCACATTATGACCTATAAACCAAATAAACATGTTTGGGACGCATTTGAGCGAAAACAACAATGTTTTTGTGGATAAAGAAAGGTGACACCGATATGGTCACTTTTGGTCCGAAAATTTCACGGAAAGCTTTTCGCACACAAAGCTCCCATTATGACCTATAAACCATATAAAAATGTTTGGGACGCATTTGAGCGAAAACAACACAGTTTTTGTGGATAAAGAAAGGTGACGTCGATATGGTCACTTTTGGTCCGAAAATTTCACGTAAAGCTTTTCGCGTACAAAGCTCCCATTATGACCTATAAACCATATAAACATGTTTGGGACGCATTTGAGTGAAAACAACATAGTTTTTGTGGTTAAAGAAAGGTGACGCCGATATGGTCACTTTTGGGTCGAAAATTTCACGGAAAGCTTTTCGCGCACAAAGCTCTCATTACGACCTATAAACCATATAAACATGTTTGGGACGCATTTGAGCGAAAACAACACAGTTTTTGTGGACAAAGAAAGGTGACGCCGATATGGTAACTTTTGGTCCGAAAATTTCACGGAAACCTTTTCGCGCAGAAAGCTCACATTATGACCTATAAACCATATAAACATGTTTGGGACATATTTGAGCGAAAACAACACGGTTTTTGTGGATAAAGAAAGGTGACGCCGATATGGTCACTTTTGGTCCGAAAATTTCACGGAAAGCTTTTCGCGCACAAAGCTCTCATTATGACCTATAAACCATGTAAACATGTTTGGGACACATTTGAGCGAAAACAACACAGTTTTTGTGGATAAAGAAAGGTGACACCGATATTGTCACTTTTGGTCCGAAAATTTCACGGAAAGCTTTTCGCGCACAAAGCTACCATTATGACCTATAAACCATATAAACATGTTTGGGACGCATTTGAGCGAAAACAACACAGTTTTCGTGGATAAAGAAAGCTGACGTCGATATGGTCACTTTTGGTCCGAAAATTTCACAGAAAGCTTTTCACGCACAAAACTCCCATTATAACCTATAAACCATATAAACATGTTTGGGACACATTTGAGCGAAAACAACACAGTTTTTGTGGATAAAGAATGGTGACGTCGATATGGTCACTTTTGGTCCGAAAATTTCACAGAAAGCTTTTCACGCACAAATCTCCCATTATAACCTATAAACCATATAAAAATGTTTGGGACACATTTGAGCAAAAACAACACAGTTTTTGTGGATAAAGAATGGTGACGCCGATATGGTCACTTTTGGGTCGAAAATTTCACGGAAAGCTTTTCGCGCACAAAGCTCTCATTACGACCTATAAACAATATAAACATGTTTGGGACGCATTTGAGCGAAAACAACACAGTTTTGGTGGATAAAGAAAGGTGACGTCGATATGGTCACTTTTAGTCCGAAAATTTCACGGAAAGCTTTTCGCGCACAAAGCTCCCATTATGATCTATAAACAATATAAACATGTTTGGGACACATTTGAGCAAAAACAACACAGTTTTTTGTGGATAATGAAAGGTGACGTCGATATGGTCACATTTGGTCCGAAAATTTCACGAAAAGCTTTTCGCGCACAAAGCTCACATTATGACCTATAAACCAAATAAACATGTTTGGGACGCATTTGAGCGAAAACAACAATGTTTTTGTGGATAAAGAAAGGTGACACCGATATGGTCACTTTTGGTCCGAAAATTTCACGGAAAGCTTTTCGCACACAAAGCTCCCATTATGACCTATAAACCATATAAAAATGTTTGGGACGACGCATTTGAGCGAAAACAACACAGTTTTTGTGGATAAAGAAAGGTGACGTCGATATGGTCACTTTTGGTCCGAAAATTTCACGTAAAGCTTTTCGCGTACAAAGCTCCCATTATGACCTATAAACCATATAAACATGTTTGGGACGCATTTGAGTGAAAACAACATAGTTTTTGTGGTTAAAGAAAGGTGACGCCGATATGGTCACTTTTGGGTCGAAAATTTCACGGAAAGCTTTTCGCGCACAAAGCTCTCATTACGACCTATAAACCATATAAACATGTTTGGGACGCATTTGAGCGAAAACAACACAGTTTTTGTGGACAAAGAAAGGTGACGCCGATATGGTAACTTTTGGTCCGAAAATTTCACGGAAACCTTTTCGCGCAGAAAGCTCACATTATGACCTATAAACCATATAAACATGTTTGGGACATATTTGAGCGAAAACAACACGGTTTTTGTGGATAAAGAAAGGTGACGCCGATATGGTCACTTTTGGTCCGAAAATTTCACGGAAAGCTTTTCGCGCACAAAGCTCTCATTATGACCTATAAACCATGTAAACATGTTTGGGACACATTTGAGCGAAAACAACACAGTTTTTGTGGATAAAGAAAGGTGACACCGATATTGTCACTTTTGGTCCGAAAATTTCACGGAAAGCTTTTCGCGCACAAAGCTACCATTATGACCTATAAACCATATAAACATGTTTGGGACGCATTTGAGCGAAAACAACACAGTTTTCGTGGATAAAGAAAGCTGACGTCGATATGGTCACTTTTGGTCCGAAAATTTCACAGAAAGCTTTTCACGCACAAAACTCCCATTATAACCTATAAACCATATAAACATGTTTGGGACACATTTGAGCGAAAACAACACAGTTTTTGTGGATAAAGAATGGTGACGTCGATATGGTCACTTTTGGTCCGAAAATTTCACAGAAAGCTTTTCACGCACAAATCTCCCATTATAACCTATAAACCATATAAACATGTTTGGGACACATTTGAGCAAAAACAACACAGTTTTTGTGGATAAAGAATGGTGACGCCGATATGGTCACTTTTGGTCCGAAAATTTCACGGAAAGCTTTTCATGCACAAAGTTTCCATTATGACCTATAAACCATATAAACATGTTTGGGATGCATTTGAGCGAAAACAACACAGTTTTTGTGGATAAAGAAAGGTGACACCGATATGGTCACTTTTGGTCCGAAAATTTCACGGAAAGCTTTTCGCGCACAAAGCTCCCATTATGACCTATAAACCATATAAACATGTTTGGGACGCATTTGAGCGAAAACAACACAGTTTTCGTGGATAAAGAAAGGTGACGTCGATATTGTCACTTTTGGTCCGAAAATTTCACAGAAAGCTTTTCGCGCACAAAGCTCCCATTATGACCTATAAACCATATAATGTGTTTGGGACACATTTGAGCGAAAACAACACATTTTTTGTGGATAAAGAAAGGTGACGCCGATAAGGTCAATTTTGGTCCGAAAATTTCACGGAAAGCTTTTCCAGCACAAAGCTCCCATTATGACTTATAAACCATATGAACATGTTTGGGACGCATTTCAGCGAAAACAACACAGTTTTCGTGGATAAAGAAAGGTGACGCCGATATGGTCACTTTTGTTCCGAAAATTTCACGGAAAGCTTTTCGCGCACAAAGCTCACATTATGATCTATACACCTTATAAACATGTTTGGGACACATTTGAGCAAAAACAACAGAGTTTTTGTGGATAAAGAAAGGTGACGCCGATATGGTCAATTTTGGTCCGAAAATTTCACGGAAAGCTTTTCGCGCACAAAGCTCCCATTATGACCTATAAACCATATAAACATGTTTGGGATGCATTTGAGCAAAAACAACACAGATTTTGTGGATAAAGAAAGGTGACGTCGATATGGTCACTTTTGGTCCGAAAATTTCACGTAAAGCTTTTCGCGCACAAAGCTCCCATTATGACCTATAAACCATATAAACATGTTTGGGACGCATTTGAGTGAAAACAACATAGTTTTTGTGGTTAAAGAAAGGTGACGCCGATATGGTCACTTTTGGGTCGAAAATTTCACGGAAAGCTTTTCGCGCACAAAGCTCTCATTACGACCTATAAACCATATAAACATGTTTGGGACGCATTTGAGCGAAAACAACACAGTTTTTGTGGATAAAGAAAGGTGACGCCGATATGGTAACTTTTGGTTCGAAAATTTCACGGAAAGCTTTTCGCGCACAAAGCTCACATTATGATCTATACACTTTATAAACATGTTTTGGACACATTTTAGCGAAAACAACACAGTTTTTGTGTATAAAGAAAGGTGATGCCGATATGGTCACTTTTGGTCCGAAAATTTCACGGAAAGATATTCACGCACAAAGCTCCCATTATAACCTATAAACCATATAAACATGTTTGGGACATATTTGAGGGAAAACAACACGGTTTTTGTGGATAAAGAAAGGTGACGACGATATGGTCACTTTTGGTCCGAAAATTTCACGGAAAGCTTTTCGCGCACAAAGCTCTTATTATGACCTATAAACCATATAAACATGTTTGGGACACATTTGAGCGAAAACAACACAGTTTTTGTGGATAAAGAAAGGTGACGTCGATATGGTCACTTTTGGTCCGAAAATTTCACATAATGCTTTTCACGCACAAAGCTCCCATTATAACCTATAAACCATATAAACATGTTTGGACACATTTGAGCGAAAACAACACAGTTTTTGTGGATAAAGAATGGTGACGCCGATATGGTCAATTTTGGTCCGAAAATTTCACGGAAAGCTTTTCGCGCACAAAGCTCCCATTATGACCTATAAACCATATAAACATGTTTGGGATGCATTTGAGCAAAAACAACACAGATTTTGTGGATAAAGAAAGGTGACGTCGATATGGTCACTTTTGGTCCGAAAATTTCACGTAAAGCTTTTCGCGCACAAAGCTCCCATTATGACCTATAAACCATATAAACATGTTTGGGACGCATTTGAGTGAAAACAACATAGTTTTTGTGGTTAAAGAAAGGTGACGCCGATATGGTCACTTTTGGGTCGAAAATTTCACGGAAAGCTTTTCGCGCACAAAGCTCTCATTACGACCTATAAACCATATAAACATGTTTGGGACGCATTTGAGCGAAAACAACACAGTTTTTGTGGATAAAGAAAGGTGACGCCGATATGGTAACTTTTGGTTCGAAAATTTCACGGAAAGCTTTTCGCGCACAAAGCTCACATTATGATCTATACACTTTATAAACATGTTTTGGACACATTTTAGCGAAAACAACACAGTTTTTGTGTATAAAGAAAGGTGATGCCGATATGGTCACTTTTGGTCCGAAAATTTCACGGAAAGATATTCACGCACAAAGCTCCCATTATAACCTATAAACCATATAAACATGTTTGGGACATATTTGAGGGAAAACAACACGGTTTTTGTGGATAAAGAAAGGTGACGACGATATGGTCACTTTTGGTCCGAAAATTTCACGGAAAGCTTTTCGCGCACAAAGCTCTTATTATGACCTATAAACCATATAAACATGTTTGGGACACATTTGAGCGAAAACAACACAGTTTTTGTGGATAAAGAAAGGTGACGTCGATATGGTCACTTTTGGTCCGAAAATTTCACATAATGCTTTTCACGCACAAAGCTCCCATTATAACCTATAAACCATATAAACATGTTTGGACACATTTGAGCGAAAACAACACAGTTTTTGTGGATAAAGAATGGTGACGCCGATATGGTCACTTTTGGTCCGAAAATTTCACGGAAAGCTTTTCACGCACAAAGTTTCCATTATGACCTATAATCCATATAAACATGTTTGGGACGCATTTGAGCGAAAACAACATAGTTTTTGTGGATAAAGAAAGGTGACGTCGATATGGTCACTTTTGGTCCGAAAATTTCACGGAAAGCTTTTCGCGCACAAAGCTTCCATTATTACATATAAACCATATAAACATGTTTGGGACACATTTGAGCGAAAACAACACAGTTTTTGTGGATAAAGAAAGGTGACACCGATATGGTCACTTTTGGTCCGAAAATTTCACGGAAAGCTTTTCACGCACAAAGCTCCCATTATGACCTATAAACCATGCAAACATGTTTGGGACGCATTTGAGCGGAAACAACACAGTTTTTGTGGATAAAGAAAGGTGACACCGATATGGTCACTTTTGGTCCGAAAATTTCACGGAAAGCTTTTCGCGCACAAAGCTCCTATTATGACCTATAAATCATATAAACATGTTTGGGACGAATGTGAGCGAAAACAACACAGTTTTCGTGGATAAAGAAAGGTGACGTCGATATGGTAACTTTTGGTCCGAAAATTTCACAGAAAGCTTTTCGCGCACAAAGCTCCCATTATGACCTATAAACCATATAAACATGTTTGGGACACATTTGAGCGAAAACAACACAGTTTTGTGGATAAAGAAAGGTGACGCCGATATGGTCACTTTTGATCCGAAAATTTCACGGAAAGCTTTTCGCGCACAAAGCTCCCATTATGACTTATAAACCATATAAACATGTTTGGGACGCATTTGAGCGAAAACAACATAGTTTTTGTGGATAAAGAAAGGTGACCCCGATATGGTCACTTTTGGTCCAAAAATTTCACGGAAATCTTTTCACGCACAAAGCTCCCATTATGACCTATAAACCATATAAACATGTTTGGGACACATTTGAGCGAAAACAACAGAGTTTTTGTGGTTAAAGAAAGTTGACGCCGATATGGTCACTTTTGGGTCGAAAATTTCATGGAAAGCGTTTCGCGCACAAAGCTCTCATTACGACCTATAAACCATATAAACATGTTTGGGACGCATTTGAGCGAAAACAACACAATTTTTGTGGATAAAGAAAGGTGACGTTGATATGGTAACTTTTGGTCCGAAAATTTCACGGAAAGCTTTTCGCGCACAAAGCTCCCATTATGATCTATAAACAATATAAACATGTTTTGGACACATTTTAGCGAAAACAACACAGTTTTTGTGTATAAAGAAAGGTGACGCCGATACGGTCACTTTTGGTCCGAAAATTTCACGGAAAGATATTCACGCACAAAGCTCACATTATGACCTATAAACCAAATAAACATGTTTGGGACATATTTGAGGGAAAACAACACGGTTTTTGTGGATAAAGAAAGGTGACGCCGATATGGTCACTTTTGGTCCGAAAATTTCACGGAAAGCTTTTCGCGCATAAAGCTCTCATTATGACCTATAAACCATATAAACATGTTTGGGACACATTTGAGCGAAAACAACACAGTTTTTGTGGATAAAGAAAGGTGACGTCGATATGGTCACTTTTGGTCCGAAAATTTCACATAAAGCTTTTCACGCACAAAGCTCCCATTATAACCTATAAACCATATAAACATGTTTGGGACACATTTGAGCGAAAACAACACAGTTTTTGTGGATAAAGAAAGGTGACGCCGATATGGTCACTTTTGGGTCGAAAATTTCACGGAAAGCTTTTCACGCACAAAGTTTCCATTATGACCTATAATCCATATAAACATGTTTGGGACGCATTTGAGCGAAAACAACATAGTTTTTGTGGATAAAGAAAGGTGACGCCGATATGGTAACTTTTGGTCCGAAAATTTCACGGAAACCTTTTCGCGCACAAAGCTTCCATTATTACATATAAACCATATAAACATGTTTGGGACACATTTGAGCGAAAACAACACAGTTTTTGTGGATAAAGAAAGGTGACACCGATATGGTCACTTTTGGTCCGAAAATTTCACGGAAAGCTTTTCGCGCACAAAGCTCTCATTATGACCTATAAACCATATAAACATGTTTGGGACGCATTTGAGCGAAAACAACACAGTTTTTGTGGATAAAGAAAGGTGACACCGATATTGTCACTTTTGGTCCGAAAATTTCACGGAAAGCTTTTCGCGCACAAAGCTACCATTATGACCTATAAACCATATAAACATGTTTGGGACGCATGTGAGCGAAAACAACACAGTTTTCGTGGATAAAGAAAGGTGACGTCGATATGGTCACTTTCGGTCCGAAAATTTCACGGAAAGCTTTGCGCGCACAAAGCTTCCATTATTACATATAAACCATATAAACATGTTTGGGACACATTTGAGCGAAAACAACACAGTTTTTGTGGATAAAGAAAGGTGACACCGATATGGTCACTTTTGGTCCGAAAATTTCACGGAAAGCTTTTCACGCACAAAGCTCCCATTATGACCTATAAACCATGCAAACATGTTTGGGACGCATTTGAGCGGAAACAACACAGTTTTTGTGGATAAAGAAAGGTGACACCGATATGGTCACTTTTGGTCCGAAAATTTCACGGAAAGCTTTTCGCGCACAAAGCTCCCATTATGACCTATAAATCATATAAACATGTTTGGGACGCATGTGAGCGAAAACAACACAGTTTTCGTGGATAAAGAAAGGTGACGTCGATATGGTAACTTTTGGTCCGAAAATTTCACAGAAAGCTTTTCGCGCACAAAGGTCCCATTATGACCTATAAACCATATAAACATGTTTGGGACACATTTGAGCGAAAACAACACAGTTTTGTGGATAAAGAAAGGTGACGCCGATATGGTCACTTTTGATACGAAAATTTCACGGAAAGCTTTTCGCGCACAAAGCTCCCATTATGACTTATAAACCATATAAACATGTTTGGGACGCATTTGAGCGAAAACAACATAGTTTTTGTGGATAAAGAAAGGTGACGCCGATATGGTCACTTTTGGTCCAAAAATTTCACGGAAATCTTTTCACGCACAAAGCTCCCATTATGACCTATAAACCATATAAACATGTTTGGGACGCATTTGAGCGAAAACAACAGAGTTTTTGTGGATAAAGAAAGGTGACGCCGATATGGTCACTTTTGTTCCGAAAATTTCACGGAAAGCCTTTCGCGCACAAAGCTCCCATTAAACCTATAAACAATATAAACATGTTTGGGACGCATTTGAGCGAAAACAACACAGTTTTGGTGGATAAAGAAAGGTGACGTCGATATGGTCACTTTTAGTCCGAAAATTTCACGGAAAGCTTTTCGCGCACAAAGCTCCCATTATGATCTATAAACAATATAAACATGTTTAGGACACATTTGAGCAAAAACAACACAGTTTTTTGTGGATAAAGAAAGGTGACGTCGATACGGTCACTTTTGGTCCGAAAATTTCACGAAAAGCTTTTCGCGCACAAAGCTCACATTATGACCTATAAACCAAATAAACATGTTTGGGACGCATTTGAGCGAAAACAACAATGTTTTTGTGGATAAAGAAAGGTGACACCGATATGGTCACTTTTGGTCCGAAAATTTCACGGAAAGCTTTTCGCACACAAAGCTCCCATTATGACCTATAAACCATATAAACATGTTTGGGACGCATTTGAGCGAAAACAACACAGTTTTTGTGGATAAAGAAAGGTGACGTCGATATGGTCACTTTTGGTCCGAAAATTTCACGTAAAGCTTTTTGCGTACAAAGCTCCCATTATGACCTATAAACCATATAAACATGTTTGGGACGCATTTGAGTGAAAACAACATAGTTTTTGTGGTTAAAGAAAGGTGACGCTGATATGGTCACTTTTGGGTCGAAAATTTCACGGAAAGCTTTTCGCGCACAAAGCTCTCATTACGACCTATAAACCATATAAACATGTTTGGGACGCATTTGAGCGAAAACAACACAGTTTTTGTGGACAAATAAAGGTGACGCCGATATGGTAACTTTTGGTCCGAAAATTTCACGGAAACCTTTTCGCGCATAAAGCTCACATTATGACTTATAAACCATATAAACATGTTTGGGACATATTTGAGCGAAAACAACACGGTTTTTGTGGATAAAGAAAGGTGACGCCGATATAGTCACTTTTGGTCCGAAAATTTCACGGAAAGCTTTTCGCGCACAAAGCTCTCATTATGACCTATAAACCATATAAACATGTTTGGGACACATTTGAGCGAAAACAACACAGTTTTTGTGGATAAAGAAAGGTGACACCGATATTGTCACTTTTGGTCCGAAAATTTCACGGAAAGGTTTTCGCGCACAAAGCTACCATTATGACCTATAAACCATATAAACATGTTTGGGACGCATTTGAGCGAAAACAACACAGTTTTCGTGGATAAAGAATGGTGACGTCGATATGGTCACTTTTGGTCCGACAATTTCACAGAAAGCTTTTCACGCACAAAGCTCCCATTATAACCTATAAACCATATAAACATGTTTGGGACACATTTGAGCGAAAACAACACAGTTTTTGTGGATAAAGAATGGTGACGTCGATATGGTCACTTTTGGTCCGAAAATTTCACAGAAAGCTTTTCACGCACAAAGCTCCCATTATAACCTATAAACCATATAAACATGTTTGGGACACATTTGAGCGAAAACAACACAGTTTTTGTGGATAAAGAATGGTGACGCCGATATGGTCACTTTTGGTCCGAAAATTTCACGGAAAGCTTTTCACGCACAAAGTTTCCATTATGACCTATAAACCATATAAACATGTTTGGGACGCATTTGAGCGAAAACAACACAGTTTTTGTGGATAAAGAAAGGTGACACCGATATGGTCACTTTTGGTCCGAAAATTTCACGGAAAGCTTTTCGCGCACAAAGCTCCCATTATGACCTATAAACCATATAATGTGTTTGGGACACATTTGAGCGAAAACAACACAGTTTTTGTGGATAAAGAAAGGTGACGCCGATATGGTCACTTTTGGTCCGAAAATTTCACGGAAAGCTTTTCGCGCACAAAGCTACCATTATGACCTATAAACCATATAAACATGTTTGGGACGCATTTGAGCGAAAACAACACAGTTTTCGTGGATAAAGAAAGGTGACGTCGATATGGTCACTTTTGGTCCGAAAATTTCACAGAAAGCTTTTCACGCACAAAGCTCCCATTATAACCTATAAACCATATAAACATGTTTGGGACACATTTGAGCGAAAACAACACAGTTTTTGTGGATAAAGAATGGTGACGTCGATATGGTCACTTTTGGTCCGAAAATTTCACAGAAAGCTTTTCACGAACAAAGCTCCCATTATAACCTATAAACCATATAAACATGTTTGGGACACATTTGAGCGAAAACAACACAGTTTTTGTGGATAAAGAATGGTGACGCCGATATGGTCACTTTTGGTCCGAAAATTTCACGGAAAGCTTTTCACGCACAAAGTTTCCATTATGACCTATAAACCATATAAACATGTTTGGGACGCATTTGAGCGAAAACAACACAGTTTTTGTGGATAAAGAAAGGTGACACCGATATGGTCACTTTTGGTCCGAAAATTTCACGGAAAGCTTTTCGCGCACAAAGCTCCCATTATGACCTATAAATCATATAAACATGTTTGGGACGCATTTGAGCGAAAACAACACAGTTTTCGTGGATAAAGAAAGGTGACGCCGATATGGTCACTTTTGGTCCGAAAATTTCACGGAAAGCTTTTCGCGCACAAAGCTCCCATTATGACCTATAAATCATATAAACATGTTTGGGACGCATTTGAGCGAAAACAACACAGTTTTCGTGGATAAAGAAAGGTGACGTCGATATTGTCACTTTTGGTCCGAAAATTTCACAGAAAGCTTTTCGCGCACAAAGCTCCCATTATGACCTATAAACCATATAATGTGTTCGGGACACATTTGAGCGAAAACAACACAGTTTTTGTGGATATAGAAATGTGACGCCGATAAGGTCAATTTTGGTCCGAAAATTTGACGGAAAGCTTTTCCAGCACAAAGCTCCCATTATGACTTATAAACCATATGAACATGTTTGGGATGCATTTCAGCGAAAACAACACAGTTTTCGTGGATAAAGAAAGGTGACGCCGATATGGTCACTTTTGTTCCGAAAATTTCACGGAAAGCTTTTCGCGCACAAAGCTCACATTATGATCTATACACCTTATAAATATGTTTGGGACACATTTGAGCGAAAACAATTGTGTTTTGTGGATAAAGAAAGGTGACGCCGATATGGTCACTTTTGGTTCGAAAATTTCACGGAAAACTTTTCGCGCACAAAGCTCCCATTATAACCTATAAACCATATAAACATGTTTGAGACACATTTGAGCGAAAACAACATGGTTTTTGTGGATAAAGAAAGGTGACGCCGATATGGTCACTTTTGGTCGTAAAATTTCACGGAAAGCTTTTCGCGCACAAAGCTCCCATTATGACCTATAAACCATATAAACATGTTTGGGACACATTTGAGCGAAAACAACACAGTTTTGTGGATAAAGAAAGGTGACGCCGATATGGTCACTTTTGATCCAAAAATTTCACGGAAAGCTTTTCGCGCACAAAGCTCCCATTATGACTTATAAACCATATAAACATGTTTGGGACGCATTTGAGCGAAAACAACATAGTTTTTGTGGATAAAGAAAGGTGACGCCGATATGGTCACTTTTGTTCCGAAAATTTCACGGAAAGCCTTTCGCGCACAAAGCTCCCATTAAACCTATAAACAATATAAACATGTTTGGGACGCATTTGAGCGAAAACAACACAGTTTTGGTGGATAAAGAAAGGTGACGTCGATATGGTCACTTTTAGTCCAAAAATTTCACGGAAAGCTTTTCGCGCACAAAGCTCCCATTATGATCTATAAACAATATAAACATGTTTAGGACACATTTGAGCAAAAACAACACAGTTTTTTGTGGATAAAGAAAGGTGACGTCGATACGGTCACTTTTGGTCCGAAAATTTCACGAAAAGCTTTTCGCGCACAAAGCTCACATTATGACCTATAAACCAAATAAACATGTTTGGGACGCATTTGAGCGAAAACAACAATGTTTTTGTGGATAAAGAAAGGTGACACCGATATGGTCACTTTTGGTCCGAAAATTTCACGGAAAGCTTTTCGCACACAAAGCTCCCATTATGACCTATAAACCATATAAACATGTTTGGGACGCATTTGAGCGAAAACAACACAGTTTTTGTGGATAAAGAAAGGTGACGTCGATATGGTCACTTTTGGTCCGAAAATTTCACGTAAAGCTTTTCGCGTACAAAGCTCCCATTATGACCTATAAACCATATAAACATGTTTGGGACGCATTTGAGTGAAAACAACATAGTTTTTGTGGTTAAAGAAAGGTGACGCCGATATGGTCACTTTTGGGTCGAAAATTTCACGGAAAGCTTTTCGCGCACAAAGCTCTCATTACGACCTATAAAGCATATAAAAATGTTTGGGACGCATTTGAGCGAAAACAACACAGTTTTTGTGGACAAAGAAAGGTGACGCCGATATGGTAACTTTTGGTCCGAAAATTTCACGGAAACCTTTTCGCTCAGAAAGCTCACATTATGACCTATAAACCATATAAACATGTTTGGGACATATTTGAGCGAAAACAACACGGTTTTTGTGGATAAAGAAAGGTGACGCCGATATGGTCACTTTTGGTCCGAAAATTTCACGGAAAGCTTTTCGCGCACAAAGCTCTCATTATGACCTATAAACCATATAAACATGTTTGGGACACATTTGAGCGAAAACAACACAGTTTTTGTGGATAAAGAAAGGTGACGTCGATATGGTCACTTTTGGTCCGAAAATTTCACAGAAAGCTTTTCACGCACAAAGCTCCCATTATAACCTATAAACCATATAAACATGTTTGGGACACATTTGAGCGAAAACAACACAGTTTTTGTGGATAAAGAATGGTGACGTCGATATGGTCACTTTTGGTCCGAAAATTTCACAGAAAGCTTTTCACGCACAAAGCTCCCATTATAACCTATAAACCATATAAACATGTTTGGGACACATTTGAGCGAAAACAACACAGTTTTTGTGGATAAAGAATGGTGACGCCGATATGGTCACTTTTGGTCCGAAAATTTCACGGAAAGCTTTTCACGCACAAAGTTTCCATTATGACCTATAAACCATATAAACATGTTTGGGACGCATTTGAGCGAAAACAACACAGTTTTTGTGGATAAAGAAAGGTGACACCGATATGGTCACTTTTGGTCCGAAAATTTCACGGAAAGCTTTTCGCGCACAAAGCTCCCATTATGATCTATAAACCATATAATGTGTTTGGGACACATTTAAGCGAAAACAACACAGTTTTTGTGGATAAAGAAAGGTGACGCCGATATGGTCACTTTTGGTCCGAAAATTTCACGGAATGCTTTTCGCGCACAAAGCTCCCATTATGACCTATAAATCATATAAACATGTTTGGGACGCATTTGAGCGAAAACAACACAGTTTTCGTGGATAAAGAAAGGTGACGTCGATATTGACACTTTTGGTCCGAAAATTTCACAGAAAGCTTTTCGCGCACAAAGCTCCCATTATGACCTATAAACCATATAAACATGTTCGGGACACATTTGAGCGAAAACAACACAGTTTTTGTGGATTAAGAAAGGTGACGCCGATAAGGTCAATTTTGGTCCGAAAATTTCACGGAAAGCTTTTCCAGCACAAAGCTCCCATTATGACTTATAAACCACATGAACATGTTTGGGACGCATTTCAGCGAAAACAACACAGTTTTCGTGGATAAAGAAAGGTGACGCCGATATGGTCACTTTTGTTCCGAAAATTTCACGGAAAGCTTTTCGCGCACAAAGCTCACATTATGATCTATACACCTTATAAATATGTTTGGGACACATTTGAGCGAAAACAATTGTGTTTTGTGGATAAAGAAAGGTGACGCCGATATGGTCACTTTTGGTCCGAAAATTTCACGGAAAACTTTTCGCGCACAAAGCTCCCATTATAACCTATAAACCATATAAACATGTTTGAGACACATTTGAGCGAAAACAACATGGTTTTTGTGGATAAAGAAAGGTGACGCCGATATGGTCACTTTTGGTCGTAAAATTTCACGGAAAGCTTTTCGCGCACAAAGCTCCCATTATGACCTATAAACCATATAAACATGTTTGGGACACATTTGAGCGAAAACAACACAGTTTTGTGGATAAAGAAATGTGACGCCGATATGGTCACTTTTGATCCAAAAATTTCACGGAAAGCTTTTCGCGCACAAAGCTCCCATTATGACTTATAAACCATATAAACATGTTTGGGACGCATTTGAGCGAAAACAACACAGTTTTTGTGGATAAAGAAAGGTGACGTCGATATGGTCACTTTTGGTCCGAAAATTTCACAGAAAGCTTTTCACGCACAAAGCTCCCATTATAACCTATAAACCATATAAACATGTTTGGGACACATTTGAGCGAAAACAACACAGTTTTTGTGGATAAAGAATGGTGACGTCGATATGGTCACTTTTGGTCCGAAAATTTCACAGAAAGCTTTTCACGCACAAAGCTCCCATTATAACCTATAAACCATATAAACATGTTTGGGACACATTTGAGCGAAAACAACACAGTTTTTGTGGATAAAGAATGGTGACGCCGATATGGTCACTTTTGGTCCGAAAATTTCACGGAAAGCTTTTCACGCACAAAGTTTCCATTATGACCTATAAACCATATAAACATGTTTGGGACGCATTTGAGCGAAAACAACACAGTTTTTGTGGATAAAGAAAGGTGACACCGATATGGTCACTTTTGGTCCGAAAATTTCACGGAAAGCTTTTCGCGCACAAAGCTCCCATTATGATCTATAAACCATATAATGTGTTTGGGACACATTTAAGCGAAAACAACACAGTTTTTGTGGATAAAGAAAGGTGACGCCGATATGGTCACTTTTGGTCCGAAAATTTCACGGAATGCTTTTCGCGCACAAAGCTCCCATTATGACCTATAAATCATATAAACATGTTTGGGACGCATTTGAGCGAAAACAACACAGTTTTCGTGGATAAAGAAAGGTGACGTCGATATTGACACTTTTGGTCCGAAAATTTCACAGAAAGCTTTTCGCGCACAAAGCTCCCATTATGACCTATAAACCATATAATGTGTTCGGGACACATTTGAGCGAAAACAACACAGTTTTTGTGGATTAAGAAAGGTGACGCCGATAAGGTCAATTTTGGTCCGAAAATTTCACGGAAAGCTTTTCCAGCACAAAGCTCCCATTATGACTTATAAACCACATGAACATGTTTGGGACGCATTTCAGCGAAAACAACACAGTTTTCGTGGATAAAGAAAGGTGACGCCGATATGGTCACTTTTGTTCCGAAAATTTCACGGAAAACTTTTCGCGCACAAAGCTCACATTATAACCTATAAACCATATAAACATGTTTGGGACACATTTGAGCGAAAACAATTGTGTTTTGTGGATAAAGAAAGGTGACGCCGATATGGTCACTTTTGGTCCGAAAATTTCACGGAAATCTTTTCACGCACAAAGCTCCCATTATGACCTATAAACCATATAAACATGTTTGGGACACATTTGAGCGAAAACAACACAGTTTTTGTGGATAAAGAAAGGTGACACCGATATTGTCACTTTTGGTCCGAAAATTTCACGGAAAGCTTTTCGCGCACAAAGCTACCATTATGACCTATAAACCATATAAACATGTTTGGGACGCATTTGAGCGAAAACAACACAGTTTTCGTGGATAAAGAAAGGTGACGTCGATATGGTCACTTTTGGTCCGAAAATTTCACAGAAAGCTTTTCACGCACAAAGCTCCCATTATAACCTATAAACCATATAAACATGTTTGGGACACATTTGAGCGAAAACAACACAGTTTTTGTGGATAAAGAATGGTGACGTCGATATGGTCACTTTTGGTCCGAAAATTTCACAGAAAGCTTTTCACGCACAAAGCTCCCATTATAACCTATAAACCATATAAACATGTTTGGACACATTTGAGCGAAAACAACACAGTTTTTGTGGATAAAGAATGGTGACGCCGATATGGTCACTTTTGGTCCGAAAATTTCACGGAAAGCTTTTCACGCACAAAGTTTCCATTATGACCTATAAACCATATAAACATGTTTGGGACGCATTTGAGCGAAAACAACAAAGTTTTTGTGGATAAAGAAAGGTGACACCGATATGGTCACTTTTGGTCCGAAAATTTCACGGAAAGCTTTTCGCGCACAAAGCTCCCATTATGACCTATAAACCATATAATGTGTTTGGGACACATTTGAGCGAAAACAACACAGTTTTTGTGGATAATGAAAGGTGACGCCGATATGGTCACTTTTGGTCCGAAAATTTCACGGAAAGCTTTTCGCGCACAAAGCTCCCATTATGACCTATAAATCATATAAACATGTTTGGGACGCATTTGAGCGAAAACAACACAGTTTTCGTGGATAAAGAAAGGTGACGTCGATATTGTCACTTTTGGTCCGAAAATTTCACAGAAAGCTTTTCGCGCACAAAGCTCCCATTATGACCTATAAACCATATAATGTGTTCGGGACACATTTGAGCGAAAACAACACAGTTTTTGTGGATAAAGAAAGGTGACGCCGATAAGGTCAATTTTGGTCCGAAAATTTCACGAAAAGCTTTTCCAGCACAAAGCTCCCATTATGACTTATAAACCATATGAACATGTTTGGGACGCATTTCAGCGAAAACAACACAGTTTTCGTGGATAAAGAAAGGTGACGCCGATATGGTCACTTTTGTTCCGAAAATTTCACGGAAAGCTTTTCGCGCACAAAGCTCACATTATGATCTATACACCTTATAAATATGTTTGGGACACATTTGAGCGAAAACAATTGTGTTTTGTGGATAAAGAAAGGTGACGCCGATATGGTCACTTTTGGTCCGAAAATTTCACGGAAAACTTTTCGCGCACAAAGCTCCCATTATAACCTATAAACCATATAAACATGTTTGAGACACATTTGAGCGAAAACAACATGGTTTTTGTGGATAAAGAAAGGTGACGCCGATATGGTCACTTTTGGTCGTAAAATTTCACGGAAAGCTTTTCGCGCACAAAGCTCCCATTATGACCTATAAACCATATAAACATGTTTGGGACACATTTGAGCGAAAACAACACAGTTTTGTGGATAAAGAAAGGTGACGCCGATATGGTCACTTTTGATCCAAAAATTTCACGGAAAGCTTTTCGCGCACAAAGCTCCCATTATGACTTATAAACCATATAAACATGTTTGGGACGCATTTGAGCGAAAACAACATAGTTTTTGTGGATAAAGAAAGGTGACGCCGATATGGTCACTTTTGTTCCGAAAATTTCACGGAAAGCCTTTCGCGCACAAAGCTCCCATTAAACCTATAAACAATATAAACATGTTTGGGACGCATTTGAGCGAAAACAACACAGTTTTGGTGGATAAAGAAAGGTGACGTCGATATGGTCACTTTTAGTCCAAAAATTTCACGGAAAGCTTTTCGCGCACAAAGCTCCCATTATGATCTATGAACAATATAAACATGTTTGGGACACATTTGAGCAAAAACAACACAGTTTTTTGTGGATAAAGAAAGGTGACGTCGATACGGTCACTTTTGGTCCGAAAATTTCACGAAAAGCTTTTCGCGCACAAAGCTCCCATTATGACCTATAAACCATATAAACATGTTTGGGACGCATTTGAGCGAAAACAACAATGTTTTTGTGGATAAAGAAAGGTGACACCGATATGGTCACTTTTGGTCCGAAAATTTCACGGAAAGCTTTTCGCGCACAAAGCTCTCATTATGACCTATAAACCATATAAACATGTTTGGGACACATTTGAGCGAAAACACCACAGTTTTTGTGGATAAAGAAAGGTGACACCGATATTGTCACTTTTGGTCCGAAAATTTCACGGAAAGCTTTTCGCGCACAAAGCTACCATTATGACCTATAAACCATATAAACATGTTTGGGACGCATTTGAGGGAAAACAACACAGTTTTCGTGGATAAAGAAAGGTGACGTCGATATGGTCACTTTTGGTCCGAAAATTTCACAGAAAGCTTTTCACGCACAAAGTTCCCATTATAACCTATAAACCATATAAACATGTTTGGGACACATTTGAGCGAAAACAACACAGTTTTTGTGGATAAAGAATGGTGACGTCGATATGGTCACTTTTGGTCCGAAAATTTCACGTAAAGCTTTTTGCGTACAAAGCTTCCATTATGACCTATAAACCATATAAACATGTTTGGGACGCATTTGAGTGAAAACAACATAGTTTTTGTGGTTAAAGAAAGGTGACGCCGATATGGTCACTTTTGGGTCAAAAATTTCACGGAAATCTTTTCGCGCACAAAGCTCTCATTACGACCTATAAACCATATAAACGTGTTTGGGACGCATTTGGGCGAAAACAACATAGTTTTTGTGGATAAAGAAAGGTGACGCCGATATGGTCACTTTTGGTCCAAAAATTTCACGGAAATCTTTTCACGCACAACGCTCCCATTATGACCTATAAACCATATAAACATGTTTGGGACGCATTTGAGCGAAAACAACAGAGTTTTTGTGGATAAAGAAAGGTGACGCCGATATGGTCACTTTTGTTCCGAAAATTTCACGGAAAGCCTTTTGCGCACAAAGCTCCCATTAAACCTATAAACAATATAAACATGTTTGGGTCGCATTTGAGCGAAAACAACACAGTTTTGGTGGATAAAGAAAGGTGACGTCGATATGGTCACTTTTAGTCCAAAAATTTCACGGAAAGCTTTTCGCGCACAAAGCTCCCATTATGATCTATAAACAATATAAACATGTTTGGGACACATTTGAGCAAAAACAACACAGTTTTTTGTGGATAAAGAAAGGTGACGTCGATACGGTCACTTTTGGTCCGAAAATTTCACGAAAAGCTTTTCGCGCACAAAGCTCCCATTATGACCTATAAACCATATAAACATGTTTGGGACGCATTTGAGCGAAAACAACAATGTTTTTGTGGATAAAGAAAGGTGACACCGATATGGTCACTTTTGGTCCGAAAATTTCACGGAAAGCTTTTCGCGCACAAAGCTCCCATTATGACCTATAAACCATATAAACATGTTTGGGACGCATTTGAGCGAAAACAACACAGTTTTTGTGGATAAAGAAAGGTGACGTCGATATGGTCACTTTTGGTCCGAAAATTTCACGTAAAGCTTTTCGCGTACAAAGCTCCCATTATGACCTATAAACCATATAAACATGTTTGGGACGCATTTGAGTGAAAACAACATAGTTTTTGTGGTTAAAGAAAGGTGACGCTGATATGGTCACTTTTGGGTCGAAAATTTCACGGAAAGCTTTTCACGCACAAAGCTCTCATTACGACCTATAAACCATATAAACATGTTTGGGACGCATTTGAGCGAAAACAACACAGTTTTTGTGGATAAAGAAAGGTGACGCCGATATGGTAACTTTTGGTCCGAAAATTTCACGGAAAGCTTTTCGCGCAGAAAGCTCACATTATGACCTATAAACCATATAAACATGTTTGGGACATATTTGAGCGAAAACAACACGGTTTTTGTGGATAAAGAAAGGTGACGCCGATATGGTCACTTTTGGTCCGAAAATTTCACGGAAAGCTTTTCGCGCACAAAGCTCTCATTATGACCTATAAACCATATAAACATGTTTGGGACACATTTGAGCGAAAACACCATAGTTTTTCTGGATAAAGAAAGGTGACACCGATATTGTCACTTTTGGTCCGAAAATTTCACGGAAAGCTTTTCGCGCACAAAGCTACCATTATGACCTATAAACCATATAAACATGTTTGGGACGCATTTGAGGGAAAACAACACAATTTTCGTGGATAAAGAAAGGTGACGTCGATATGGTCACTTTTGGTCCGAAAATTTCACAGAAAGCTTTTCACGCACAAAGTTCCCATTATAACCTATAAACCATATAAACATGTTTGGGACACATTTGAGCGAAAACAACACAGTTTTTGTGGATAAAGAATGGTGACGTCGATATGGTTACTTTTGGTCCGAAAATTTCACAGAAAGCTTTTCACGCACAAAGCTCCCATTATAACCTATAAACCATATAAACATGTTTGGGACACATTTGAGCGAAAACAACACAGTTTTTGTGGATAAAGAATGGTGACGCCGATATGGTCACTTTTGGTCCGAAAATTTCACGGAAAGCTTTTCACGCACAAAGTTTCCATTATGACCTATAAACCATATAAACATGTTTGGGACGCATTTGAGCGAAAACAACATAGTTTTTGTGGATAAAGAAAGGTGACACCGATATGGTCACTTTAGGTCCGAAAATTTCACGGAAAGCTTTTCGCGCACAAAGCTCCCATTATGACCTATAAACCATATAATGTGTTTGGGACACATTTGAGCGAAAACAACACAGTTTTTGTGGATAAAGAAAGGTGACGCCGATATGGTCAATTTTGGTCCGAAAATTTCACGGAAAGCTTTTCGCGCACAAAGCTCCCATTATGACCTATAAATCATATAAACATGTTTGGGACGCATTTGAGCGAAAACAACATAGTTTTCGTGGATAAAGAAAGGTGACGTCGTTATGGTCACTTTTGGTCCGAAAATTTCACAGAAAGCTTTTCGCGCACAAAGCTCCCATTATGACCTATAAACCATATAATGTGTTTGGGACACATTTGAGCGAAAACAACACAGTTTTTGTGGATAAAGAAAGGTGACGCCGATAAGGTCAATTTTGGTCCGAAAATTTCACGGAAAGCTTTTCCAGCACAAAGCTCCCATTATGACTTATAAACCATATGAACATGTTTGGGACGCATTTCAGCGAAAACAACACAGTTTTCGTGGATAAAGAAAGGTGACGCCGATATGGTCACTTTTGTTCCGAAAATTTCACGGAAAGCTTTTCGCGCACAAAGCTCACATTATGATCTATACACCTTATAAATATGTTTGGGACACATTTGAGCGAAAACAATTGTGTTTTGTGGATAAAGAAAGGTGACGCCGATATGGTCACTTTTGGTCAGAAAATTTCACGGAAAACTTTTCGCGCATAAAGCTCCCATTATAACCTATAAACCATATAAACATGTTTGAGACACATTTGATCGAAAACAACATGGTTTTTGTGGATAAAGAAAGGTGACGCCGATATGGTCACTTTTGGTCCTAAAATTTCACGGAAAGCTTTTCGCGCACAAAGCTCCCATTATGACCTATAAACCATATAAACATGTTTGGGACACATTTGAGCGAAAACAACACAGTTTTGTGGATAAAGAAAGGTGACGCCGATATGGTCACTTTTGATCCAAAAATTTCACGGAAAGCTTTTCGCGCACAAAGCTCCCATTATGACTTATAAACCATATAAACATGTTTGGGACGCATTTGAGCGAAAACAACATAGTTTTTGTGGATAAAGAAAGGTGACGCCGATATGGTCACTTTTGGTCCAAAAATTTCACGGAAATCTTTTCACGCACAAAGCTCCCATTATGACCTATAAACCATATAAATATGTTTGGGACGCATTTGAGCGAAAACAACAGAGTTTTTGTGGATAAAGAAAGGTGACGCCGATATGGTCACTTTTGTTCCGAAAATTTCACGGAAAGCCTTTCGCGCACAAAGCTCCCATTAAACCTATAAACAATATAAACATGTTTGGGACGCATTTGAGCGAAAACAACACAGTTTTGGTGGATAAAGAAAGGTGACGTCGATATGGTCACATTTAGTCCGAAAATTTCACGGAAAGCTTTTCGCGCACATAGCTCCCATTATGATCTATAAACAATATAAACATGTTTGGGACACATTTGAGCAAAAACAACACAGTTTTTTGTGGATAAAGAAAGGTGACGTCGATACGGTCACTTTTGGTCCGAAAATTTCACGAAAAGCTTTTCGCGCACAAAGCTCACATTATGACCTATAAACCATATAAACATGTTTGGGATGCATTTGAGCGAAAACAACAATGTTTTTGTGGATAAAGAAAGGTGACACCGATATGGTCACTTTTGGTCCGAAAATTTCACGGAAAGCTTTTCGCGCACAAAGCTCCCATTATGACCTATAAACCATATAAACATATTTGGGACGCATTTGAGCGAAAACAACACAGTTTTTGTGGATAAAGAAAGGTGACGTCGATATGGTCACTTTTGGTCCGAAAATTTCACGTAAAGCTTTTCGCGTACAAAGCTCCCATTGTGACCTATAAACCATATAAACATGTTTGGGACGCATTTGAGTGAAAACAACATAGTTTTTGTGGTTAAAGAAAGGTGACGCCGATATGGTCACTTTTGGGTCGAAAATTTCACAGAAAGCTTTTCGCGCACAAAGCTCTCATTACGACCTATAAACCATATAAACATGTTTGGGACGCATTTGAGCGAAAACAACACAGTTTTTGTGGATAAAGAAAGGTGACGCCGATATGGTAACTTTTGGTCCGAAAATTTCACGGAAAGCTTTTCGCGCAGAAAGCTCACATTATGACCTATAAACCATATAAACATGTTTGGGACATATTTGAGCGAAAACAACACGGTTTTTGTGGATAAAGAAAGGTGACGCCGATATGGTCACTTTTGGTCTGAAAATTTCACGGAAAGCTTTTCGCGCACAAAGCTCTCATTATGACCTATAAACCATATAAACATGTTTGGGACACATTTGAGCGAAAACAACACAGTTTTTGTGGATAAAGAAAGGTGACACCGATATTGTCACTTTTGGTCCGAAAATTTCACGGAAATCTTTTCGCGCACAAAGCTACCATTATGACCTATAAACCATATAAACATGTTTGGGACGCATTTGAGCGAAAACAACACAGTTTTCGTGGATAAAGAAAGGTGACGTTGATATGGTCACTTTTGGTCCGAAAATTTCACAGAAAGCTTTTCACGCACAAAGCTCCCATTATAACCTATAAACCATATAAACATGTTTGGGACACATTTGAGCGAAAACAACACAGTTTTTGTGGATAAAGAATGGTGACGCCGAAATGGTCACTTTTGGTCCGAAAATTTCACAGAAAGCTTTTCACGCACAAAGCTCCCATTATAACCTATAAACCATATAAACATGTTTGGGACACATTTGAGCGAAAACAACACAGTTTTTGTGGATAAAGAATGGTGACGTCGATATGGTCACTTTTGGTCCGAAAATTTCACAGAAAGCTTTTCACGCACAAAGCTCCCATTATAACCTATAAACCATATAAACATGTTTGGGACACATTTGAGCGAAAACAACACAGTTTTTGTGGATAAAGAAAGGTGACACCGATATTGTCACTTTTGGTCCGAAAATTTCACGGAAAGCTTTTCGCGCACAAAGCTACCATTATGACCTATAAATCATATAAACATGTTTGGGACGCATTTGAGCGAAAACAACACAGTTTTCGTGGATAAAGAAAGGTGACGTCGATATGGTCACTTTTGGTCCGAAAATTTCACAGAAAGCTTTTCGCGCACAAAGCTCCCATTATGACCTATAAACCATATAATGTGTTTGGGACACATTTGAGCGAAAACAACAAAGTTTTTGTGGATAAAGAAAGGTGACGCCGATAAGGTCAATTTTGGTCCGAAAATTTCACGGAAAGCTTTTCCAGCACAAAGCTCCCATTATGACTTATAAACCATATGAACATGTTTGGGACGCATTTCAGCGAAAACAACACAGTTTTCGTGGATAAAGAAAGGTGACACCGATATGGTCACTTTTGTTCCGATAATTTCACGGAAAGCTTTTCGCGCACAAAGCTCACATTATGATCTATACACCATATGAATATGTTTGGGACACATTTGAGCGAAAACAATTGTGTTTTGTGGATAAAGAAAGGTGACGCCGATATGGTCACTTTTGGTCCGAAAATTTCACGGAAAACTTTTCGCGCACAAAGCTCCCATTCTAACCTATAAACCATATAAACATGTTTGAGACACATTTGAGCGAAAACAACATGGTTTTTGTGGATAAAGAAAGGTGACGCCGATATGGTCACTTTTGGTCGTAAAATTTCACGGAAAGCTTTTCGCGCACAAAGCTCCCATTATGACCTATAAACCATATAAACATGTTTGGGACACATTTGAGCGAAAACAACACAGTTTTTGTGGATAAAGAAAGGTGACAACGATATGGTCACTTTTGGTCCGAAAATTCCACGGAAAGCTTTTCGCGCACAAAGATTCTATTATAACCTATAAACCATATAAACATGTTTGGGACGCCTTTGAGCGAAAACAACACAGTTTTTGTGGATAAAGAAAGGTGACGTCGATATGGTCACTTTTGGTCCGAAAATTTCACGTAAAGCTTTTCGCGCACAAAGCTCCCATTATGATCTATAAACAATATAAACATGTTTGGGACACATTTGAGCAAAAACAACACAGTTTTTTGTGGACAAAGAAAGGTGACGTCGATACGGTCACTTTTGGTCCGAAAATTTCACGAAAAGCTTTTCGCGCACAAAGCTCCCATTATGACCTATAAACCATATAAACATGTTTGGGACGCATTTGAGCGAAAACAACAATGTTTTTCTGGATAAAGAAAGGTGACACCGATATGGTCACTTTTGGTCCGAAAATTTCACGGAAAGCTTTTCGCGCACAAAGCTCCCATTATGACCTATAAACCATATAAACATGTTTGGGACGCATTTGAGCGAAAACAACACAGTTTTTGTGGATAAAGAAAGGTGACGTCGATATGGTCACTTTTGGTCCGAAAATTTCACGTAAAGCTTTTCGCGTACAAAGCTCCCATTATGACCTATAAACCATATAAACATGTTTGGGATGCATTTGAGTGAAAACAACATAGCTTTTGTGGTTAAAGAAAGGTGACAACGATATGGTCACTTTTGGTCTGAAAATTTCACGGAAAGCTTTTCGCGCACAAAGATTCTATTATAACCTATAAACCATATAAACATGTTTGGGACGCATTTGAGCGAAAACAACACAGTTTTTGTGGATAAAGAAAGGTGACGTCGATATGGTCACTTTTGGTCCGAAAATTTCACGTAAAGCTTTTCGCGCACAAAGCTCCCATTATGATCTATAAACAATATAAACATGTTTGGGACACATTTGAGCAAAAACAACACAGTTTTTTGTGGATAAAGAAAGGTGACGTCGATACGGTCACTTTTGGTCCGAAAATTTCACGAAAAGCTTTTCGCGCACAAAGCTCCCATTATAACCTATAAACCATATAAACATGTTTGGGACGCATTTGAGCGAAAACAACAATGTTTTTGTGGATAAAGAAAGGTGACACCGATATGGTCACTTTTGGTCCGAAAATTTCACGGAAAGCTTTTCGCGCACAAAGCTCCCATTATGACCTATAAACCATATAAACATGTTTGGGACGCATTTGAGCGAAAACAACACAGTTTTTGTGGATAAAGAAAGGTGACGTCGATATGGTCACTTTTGGTCCGAAAATTTCACGTAAAGCTTTTCGCGTACAAAGCTCCCATTATGACCTATAAACCATATAAACATGTTTGGGATGCATTTGAGTGAAAACAACATAGTTTTTCTGGTTAAAGAAAGGTGACGCCGATATGGTCACTTTTGTGTCGAAAATTTCACGGAAAGCTTTTCGCGCACAAAGCTCTCATTACGATCTATTAACCATATAAACATGTTTGGGACGCATTTGAGCGAAAACAACACAGTTTTTGTGGATAAAAAAAGGTGACGCCGATATGGTAACTTTTGGTCCGAAAATTTCACGGAAAGCTTTTCGCGCAGAAAGCTCACATTATGACCTATAAACCATATAAACATGGTTGGGACATATTTGAGCGAAAACAACACGGTTTTTGTGGATAAAGAAAGGTGACGCCGATATGGTCACTTTTGGTCCGAAAATTTCACGGAAAGCTTTTCGCGCACAAAGCTCCCATTATGACCTATAAACCATATAAACATGTTTGGGACGCATTTGAGCGAAAACAACACAGTTTTTGTGGATAAAGAAAGGTGACGTCGATATGGTCACTTTTGGTCCGAAAATTTCAAGTAAAGCTTTTCGCGTACAAAGCTCCCATTATGACCTATAAACCATATAAACATGTTTGGGATGCATTTGAGTGAAAACAACATAGTTTTTGTGGTTAAAGAAAGGTGACGCCGATATGGTCACTTTTGGGTCGAAAATTTCACGGAAAGCTTTTCGCGCACAAAGCTCTCATTACGACCTATAAACCATATAAACATGTTTGGGACGCATTTGAGCGAAAACAACACAGTTTTTGTGGATAAAGAAAGGTGACGCCGATATGGTAACTTTTGGTCCGAAAATTTCACGGAAAGCTTTTCGCGCAGAAAGCTCACATTATGACCTATAAACCATATAAACATGTTTGGGACATATTTGAGCGAAAACACCACAGTTTTTGTGGATAAAGAAAGGTGACACCGATATTGTCACTTTTGGTCCGAAAATTTCACGGAAAGCTTTTCGCGCACAAAGCTACCATTATGACCTATAAACCATATAAACATGTTTGGGACGCATTTGAGGGAAAACAACACAGTTTTCGTGGATAAAGAAAGGTGACGTCGATATGGTCACTTTTGGTCCGAAAATTTCACAGAAAGCTTTTCACGCACAAAGTGCCCATTATAACCTATAAACCATATAAACATGTTTGGGACACATTTGAGCGAAAATAACACAGTTTTTGTGGATAAAGAATGGTGACGTCGATATGGTCACTTTTGGTCCGAAAATTTCACGTAAAGCTCTTCGCGTACAAAGCTCCCATTATGACCTATAAACCATATAAACATGTTTGGGACGCATTTGAGTGAAAACAACATAGTTTTTGTGGATAAAGAAAGGTGACGCCGATATGGTCACTTTTGGTCCAAAAATTTTACGGAAATCTTTTCACGCACAAAGCTCCCATTATGACCTATAAACCATATAAACATGTTTTGGACGCATTTGAGCGAAAACAACAGAGTTTTTGTGGATAAAGAAAGGTGACGCCGATATGGTCACTTTTGTTCCGAAAATTTCACGGAAAGCCTTTCGCGCACAAAGCTCCCATTAAACCTATAAACAATATAAACATGTTTGGGACGCATTTGAGCGAAAGCAACACAGTTTTGGTGGATAAAGAAAGGTGACGTCGATATGGTCACTTTTAGTCAAAAAATTTCACGGAAAGCTTTTCGCGCACAAAGCTCCCATTATGATCTATAAACAATATAAACATGTTTGGGACACATTTGAGCAAAAACAACACAGTTTTTTGTGGATAAAGAAAGGTGACGTCGATACGGTCACTTTTGGTCCGAAAATTTCACGAAAAGCTTTTCGCGCACAAAGCTCCCATAATGACCTATAAACCATATAAACATGTTTGGGACGCATTTGAGCGAAAACAACAATGTTTTTGTGGATAAAGAAAGGTGACACCGATATGGTCACCTTTGGTCCGAAAATTTCACGGAAAGCTTTTCGCGCACAAAGCTCCCATTATGACCTATAAACCATATAAACATGTTTGGGACGCATTTGAGCGAAAACAACACAGTTTTTGTGGATAAAGAAAGGTGACGTCGATATGGTCACTTTTGGTCCGAAAATTTCACGTAAAGCTTTTCGCGTACAAAGCTCCCATTATGACCTATAAACCATATAAACATGTTTGGGACGCATTTGAGTGAAAACAACATAGTTTTTGTGGTTAAAGAAAGGTGACGCCGATATGGTCACTTTTGGGTCGAAAATTTCACGGAAAGCTTTTCGCGCACAAAGCTCTCATTACGACCTATAAACCATATAAACATGTTTGGGACGCATTTGAGCGAAAACAACACAGTTTTTGTGGATAAAGAAAGGTGACGCCGATATGGTAACTTTTGGTCCGAAAATTTCACGGATAGCTTTTCGCGCAGAAAGCTCACATTATGACCTATAAACCATATAAACATGTTTGGGACATATTTGAGCGAAAACAACACGGTTTTTGTGGATAAAGAAAGGTGACGCCGATATGGTCACTTTTGGTCCGAAAATTTCACGGAAAGCTTTTCGCGCACAAAGCTCTCATTATGACCTATAAACCATATAAACATGTTTGGGACACATTTGAGCGAAAACAGCACAGTTTTTGTGGATAAAGAAAGGTGACACCGATATTGTCACTTTTGGTCCGAAAATTTCACGGAAAGCTTTTCGCGCACAAAGCTACCATTATGACCTATAAACCATATAAACATGTTTGGGACGCATTTGAGGGAAAACAACACAGTTTTCGTGGATAAAGAAAGGTGACGTCGATATGGTCACTTTTGGTCCGAAAATTTCACAGAAAGCTTTTCACGCACAAAGTTCCCATTATAACCTATAAACCATATAAACATGTTTGGGACACATTTGAGCGAAAACAACACAATTTTTGTGGATAAAGAATGGTGACGTCGATATGGTTACTTTTGGTCCGAAAATTTCACAGAAAGCTTTTCACGCACAAAGCTCCCATTATAACCTATAAACCATATAAACATGTTTGGGACACATTTGAGCGAAAACAACACAGTTTTTGTGGATAAAGAATGGTGACGCCGATATGGTCACTTTTGGTCCGAAAATTTCACGGAAAGCTTTTCACGCACAAAGTTTCCATTATGACCTATAAACCATATAAACATGTTTGGGACGCATTTGAGCGAAAACAACACAGTTTTTGTGGATAAAGAAAGGTGACACCGATATGGTCACTTTTGGTCCGAAAATTTCACGGAAAGCTTTTCGCGCAAAAAGCTCCCATTATGACCTATAAACCATATAATGTGTTTGGGACACATTTGAGCGAAAACAACACAGTTTTTGTGGATAAAGAAAGGTGACGCCGATATGGTCACTTTTGGTCCGAAAATTTCACGGAAAGCTTTTCGCGCACAAAGCTCCCATTATGACCTATAAATCATATAAACATGTTTGGGACGCATTTGAGCGAAAACAACACAGTTTTCGTGGATAAAGAAAGGTGACGTCGTATGGTCACTTTTGGTCCGAAAATTTCACAGAAAGCTTTTCGCGCACAAAGCTCCCATTATGACCTATAAACCATATAATGTGTTTGGGACACATTTGAGCGAAAACAACACAGTTTTTGTGGATAAAGAAAGGTGACGCCGATAAGGTCAATTTTGGTCCGAAAATTTCACGGAAAGCTTTTCCAGCACAAAGCTCCCATTATGACTTATAAACCATATGAACATGTTTGGGATGCATTTCAGCGAAAACAACACAGTTTTCGTGGATCAAGAAAGGTGACGCCGATATGGTCACTTTTGTTCCGAAAATTTCACGGAAAGCTTTTCCCGCACAAAGCTCACATTATGATCTATACACCTTATAAATATGTTTGGGACACATTTGAGCGAAAACAATTGTGTTTTGTGGATAAAGAAAGGTGACGCCGATATGGTCACTTTTGGTCGTAAAATTTCACGGAAAGCTTTTCGCGCACAAAGCTCCCGTTATGACCTATAAACCATATAAACATGTTTGGGACACATTTGAGCGAAAACAACACAGTTTTTGTGGATAAAGAAAGGTGACGTCGATATGGTCACTTTTGGTCCGAAAATTTCAAGTAAAGCTTTTCGCGTACAAAGCTCCCATTATGACCTATAAACCATATAAACATGTTTGGGATGCATTTGAGTGAAAACAACATAGTTTTTGTGGTGAAAGAAAGGTGACGCCGATATGGTCACTTTTGGGTCGAAAATTTCACGGAAAGCTTTTCGCGCACAAAGCTCTCATTACGACCTATAAACCATATAAACATGTTTGGGACGCATTTGAGCGAAAACAACACAGTTTTTGTGGATAAAGAAAGGTGACGCCGATATGGTAACTTTTGGTCCGAAAATTTCACGGAAAGCTTTTCGCGCACAAAGCTCACATTATGACCTATAAACCATATAAACATGTTTGGGACATATTTGAGCGAAAACACCACAGTTTTTGTGGATAAAGAAAGGTGACACCGATATTGTCACTTTTGGTCCGAAAATTTCACGGAAAGCTTTTCGCGCACAAAGCTACCATTATGACCTATAAACCATATAAACATGTTTGGGACGCATTTGAGGGAAAACAACACAGTTTTCGTGGATAAAGAAAGGTGACGTCGATATGGTCACTTTTGGTCCGAAAATTTCACAGAAAGCTTTTCACGCACAAAGTTCCCATTATAACCTATAAACCATATAAACATGTTTGGGACACATTTGAGCGAAAATAACACAGTTTTTGTGGATAAAGAATGGTGACGTCGATATGGTCACTTTTGGTCCGAAAATTTCACGTAAAGCTTTTCGCGTACAAAGCTCCCATTATGACCTATAAACCATATAAACATGTTTGGGACGCATTTGAGTGAAAACAACATAGTTTTTGTGGTTAAAGAAAGGTGACGCCGATATGGTCACTTTTGATCCAAAAATTTCACGGAAGGCTTTTCGCCCACAAAGCTCCCATTATGACTTATAAACCATATAAACATGTTTGGGACGCATTTGAGCGAAAACAACAAAGTTTTTGTGGATAAAGAAAGGTGACGCCGATATGGTCACTTTTGGTCCAAAAATTTCACGGAAATCTTTTCACGCACAAAGCTCCCATTATGACCTATAAACCATATAAATATGTTTGGGACGCATTTGAGCGAAAACAACAGAGTTTTTGTGGATAAAGAAAGGTGACGCCGATATGGTCACTTTTGTTCCGAAAATTTCACGGAAAGCCTTTCGCGCACAAAGCTCCCATTAAACATATAAACAATATAAACATGTTTGGGACGCATTTGAGCGAAAACAACACAGTTTTGGTGGATAAAGAAAGGTGACGTCGATATGGTCACATTTAGTCCGAAAATTTCACGGAAAGCTTTTCGCGCACAAAGCTCCCATTATGATCTATAAACAATATAAACATGTTTGGGACACATTTGAGCAAAAACAACACAGTTTTTTGTGGATAAAGAAAGGTGACGTCGATACGGTCACTTTTGGTCCGAAAATTTCACGAAAAGCTTTTCGCGCACAAAGCTCACATTATGACCTATAAACCATATAAACATGTTTGGGACGCATTTGAGCGAAAACAACAATGTTTTTGTGGATAAAGAAAGGTGACACCGATATGGTCACTTTTGGTCCGAAAATTTCACGGAAAGCTTTTCGTGCACAAAGCTCCCATTATGACCTATAAACCATATAAACATGTTTGGGACGCATTTGAGCGAAAACAACACAGTTTTTGTGGATAAAGAAAGGTGACGTCGATATGGTCACTTTTGGTCCGAAAATTTCACGTAAAGCTTTTCGCGTACAAAGCTCCCATTATGACCTATAAACCATATAAACATGTTTGGGACGCATTTGAGTGAAAACAACATAGTTTTTGTGGTTAAAGAAAGGTGACGCCGATATGGTCACTTTTGGGTCGAAAATTTCACGGAAAGTTTTTCGCGCACAAAGCTCTCGTTACGACCTATAAACCATATAAACATGTTTGGGACGCATTTGAGCGAAAACAACACAGTTTTTGTGGATAAAGAAAGGTGACGCCGATATGGTAACTTTTGGTCCGAAAATTTCACGGAAAGCTTTTCGCGCAGAAAGCTCACATTATGACCTATAAACCATATAAACATGTTTTGGACATATTTGAGCGAAAACAACACGGTTTTTGTGGATAAAGAAAGGTGACGCCGATATGGTCACTTTTGGTCTGAAAATTTCACGGAAAGCTTTTCACGCACAAAGCTCTCATTATGACCTATAAACCATATAAATATGTTTGGGACACATTTGAGCGAAAACAACACAGTTTTTAGGGATAAAGAAAGGTGACACCGATATTGTCACTTTTGGTCCGAAAATTTCACGGAAAGCTTTTCGCGCACAAAGCTACCATTATGACCTATAAACCATATAAACATGTTTGGGACGCATTTGAGCGAAAACAACACAGTTTTCGTGGATAAAGAAAGGTGACGTCGATATGGTCACTTTTGGTCTGAAAATTTCACAGAAAGCTTTTCACGCACAAAGCTCCCATTATAACCTATAAACCATATAAACATGTTTGGGACACATTTGAGCGAAAACAACACAGTTTTTGTGGATAAAGAATGGTGACGCCGAAATGGTCACTTTTGGTCCGAAAATTTCACAGAAAGCTTTTCACGCACAAAGCTCCCATTATAACCTATAAACCATATAAACATGTTTGGGACACATTTGAGCGAAAACAACACAGTTTTTGTGGATAAAGAATGGTGACGTCGATATGGTCACTTTTGGTCCGAAAATTTCACAGAAAGCTTTTCACGCACAAAGCTCCCATTATAACCTATAAACCATATAAACATGTTTGGGACACATTTGAGCGAAAACAACACAGTTTTTGTGGATAAAGAAAGGTGACACCGATATTGTCACTTTTGGTCCGAAAATTTCACGGAAAGCTTTTCGCGCACAAAGCTACCATTATGACCTATAAAGCATATAAACATGTTTGGGACGCATTTGAGCGAAAACAACACAGTTTTCGTGGATAAAGAAAGGTGACGTCGATATGGTCACTTTTGGTCCGAAAATTTCACAGAAAGCTTTTCGCGCACAAAGCTCCCATTATGACCTATAAACCATATAATGTGTTTGGGACACATTTGAGCGAAAACAACACAGTTTTTGTGGATAAAGAAAGGTGACGCCGATAAGGTCAATTTTGGTCCGAAAATTTCACGGAAAGCTTTTCCAGCACAAAGCTCCCATTATGACTTATAAACCATATGAACATGTTTGGGACGCATTTCAGCGAAAACAACACAGTTTTCGTGGATAAAGAAAGGTGACGCCGATATGGTCACTTTTGTTCCGAAAATTTCACGGAAAGCTTTTCGCGCACAAAGCTCACATTATGATCTATACACCTTATGAATATGTTTGGGACACATTTAAGCGAAAACAATTGTGTTTTGTGGATAAAGAAAGGTGACGCCGATATGGTCAATTTTGGTCCGAAAATTTCACGGAAAACTTTTCGCGCACAAAGCTCCCATTATAACCTATAAACCATATAAACATGTTTGAGACACATTTGAGCGAAAACAACATGGTTTTTGTGGATAAAGAAAGGTGACGCCGATATGGTCACTTTTGGTCGTAAAATTTCACGGAAAGCTTTTCGCGCACAAAGCTCCCATTGTGACCTATAAACCATATAAACATGTTTGGGTAGCATTTGGGCGAAAACAACACAGTTTTTGTGGATAAAGAAAGGCGACACCGATATGGTCACTTTTGGTCCGAAAATTTCACGGAAAGCTTTTCGCGCACAAAGCTCCCATTATGACCTATAAATCATATAAACATGTTTGGGACGCATTTGAGCGAAAACAACACAGTTTTCGTGGATAAAGAAAGGTGACGCCGATATGGTCACTTTTGTTCCGAAAATTTCACGGAAAGCTTTTCGCGCACAAAGCTCTCATCATGACCTATAAACCATATAAACATGTTTGGGACACATTTGAGCGAAAACAACACAGTTTTTGTGGATAAAGAAAGTTGACGCCGATATGGTCACTTTTGGTCCGAAAATTTCACGGAAAGCTTTTCTAGCACAAAGCTCCCATTATGACTTATAAACCATATGAACATGTTTGGGACACATTTGAGCGAAAACAACACAGTTTTGGTGGATAAAGAAAGGTGACGTCGATATGGTCACTTTTGATCCGAAAATTTCACGGAAAGCTTTTCGCGCACAAAGCTCCCATTATGACCTATAAACCATATAAACATGTGTTGGGACGCATTTGAGCGAAAACAACACAGTTTTCGTGGATAAAGAAAGGTGACGTCGATATGGTCACTTTTGGTCCGAAAATTTCACGGAATGCTTTTCGCGCACAAAGCTCCCATTATGACCTATAAACCATATAAACATGTTTGGGACGCATTTGAGCGAAAACAACACAGTTTTCGTGGATAAAGAAAGGTGACGTCGATATGGTCACTTTTGGTCCGAAAATTTCACAGAAAGTTTTTCGCGCACACAGCTGACATTATAACATATAAACCATATAAACATGTTTGGGACGCATTTGAGCGAAAACAACACTGTTTTTGTGGATAAAGAAAGGTGACACCGATATGGTCACTTTTGGTCCGAAAATTTCACGGAAAGCTTTTCGCGCACAAAGCTCCCATTATGACCTATAAATCATATAAACATGTTTGGGACGCATTTGAGCGAAAACAACACAGTTTTCGTGGATAAAGAAAGGTGACGTCGATATGGTCACTTTTGGTCCGAAAATTTCACATAAAGCTTTTCGCGCACAAAGCTCCCATTATGACCTATAAACCATATAATGTGTTTGGGACACATTTGAGCGAAAACAACACAAGTTTTGTGGATAAAGAAAGGTGACGCCGATATGGTCACTTTTGGTCCGAAAATTTCACGGAAAGCTTTTCGCGCACAAAGCTCCCATTATGACCTATAAACCATATAAACATGTTTGGGACGCATTTGAGCGAAAACAACACAATTTTCGTGGATAAAGAAAGGTGACGCCGATATGGTCACTTTTGTTCCGAAAATTTCACGGAAAGCTTTTCGCGCACAAAGCTCACATTATGATCTATACACCTTATAAACATGTTTGGGACACATTTGAGCGAAAACAATAGTGTTTTGTGGATAAAGAAAGGTGACGCCGATATGGTCCCTTTTGGTCTGAAATTTTCACGGAAAACTTTTCGCGCACAAAGCTACCATTATAACCTATAAACCATATAAACATGTTTGGGACGCATTTGAGCGAAAACAACATGGTTTTTGTGGATAAAGAAAGGTGACGCCGATATGGTCACTTTTGGTCCGAAAATTTCACGTAAAGCTTTTCGCGCACAAAGCTCCCATTATGACCTATAAACCATATAAACATGTTTGGGACGCATTTGAGCGAAAACAACACAGTTTTCGTGGATAAAGAAAGGTGACGTCGATATGGTTACTTTTGGTCCGAAAATTTCACATAAAGCTTTTCGCGCACAAAGCTCTTATTATGACCTATAAACCATATAATGTGTTTGGGACACATTTGAGCGAAAACAACACAAGTTTTGTGGATAAAGAAAGGTGACGCCGATATGGTCACTTTTGGTCCGAAAATTTCACGGAAAGCTTTTCGCGCACAAAGCTCCCATTATGACCTATAAACCATATAAACATGTTTGGGACGCATTTGAGCGAAAACAACACAGTTTTCGTGGATAAAGAAAGGTGACGCCGATATGGTCACTTTTGTTCCGAAAATTTCACGGAAAGCTTTTCGCGCACAAAGCTCACATTATGATCTATACACCTTATAAATATGTTTGGGACACATTTGAGCGAAAACAATAGTGTTTTGTGGATAAAGAAAGGTGACGCCGATATGGTCCCTTTTGGTCTAAAATTTTCACGGAAAACTTTTCGCGCACAAATCTCCCATTATAACCTATAAACCATATAAACATGTTTGAGACACATTTGAGCGAAAACAACATGGTTTTTGTGGATAAAGAAAGGTGACGCCGATATGGTCACTTTTGGTCGTAAAATTTCACGGAAAGCTTTTCGCGCACAAAGCTCCCATTATGACCTATAAACCATATAAACATGTTTGGGACACATTTGAGCGAAAACAACTCAGTTTTTGTGGAAAAAGAAAGGTGACAACGATATGGTCACTTTTGGTCCGAAAATTTCACGGAAAGCTTTTCGCGCACAAAGATTCCATTATAACCTATAAACCATATAAACATGTTTGGGACGCATTTGAGCGAAAACAACACAGTTTTCGTGGATAAAGAAAGGTGACGTCGATATGGTCACTTTTGGTCCGAAAATTTCACAGAAAGCTTTTCGCGCACAAAGCTCCCATTATGACCTATAAACCATATAAACATGTTTGGGACGCATTTGAGCGAAAACAACACAGTTTTCGTGGATAAAGAAAGGTGACGTCGATATGGTCACTTTTGGTCCGAAAATTTCACAGAAAGTTTTTCGCGCACACAGCTGACATTATAACATATAAACCATATAAACATGTTTGGGACGCATTTGAGCGAAAACAACATAGTTTTTGTGGATAAAGAAAGGTGACACCGATATGGTCACTTTTGGTCCGAAAATTTCACGGAAAGCTTTTCGCGCACAAAGCTCCCATTATGACCTATAAACCATATAAACATGTTTGGGACGCATTTGAGCGAAAACAACACAGTTTTCGTGGATAAAGAAAGGTGACGTCGATATGGTCACTTTTGGTCCGAAAATTTCACATAAAGCTTTTCGCGCACAAAGCTCCCATTATGACCTATAAACCATATAATGTGTTTGGGACACATTTGAGCGAAAACAACACAAGTTTTGTGGATAAAGAAAGGTGACGCCGATATGGTCACTTTTGGTCCGAAAATTTCACGGAAAGCTTTTCGCGCACAAAGCTCCCATTATGACCTATAAACCATATAAACATGTTTGGGACGCATTTGAGCGAAAACAACACAATTTTCGTGGATAAAGAAAGGTGACGCCGATATGGTCACTTTTGTTCCGAAAATTTCACGGAAAGCTTTTCGCGCACAAAGCTCACATTATGATCTATACACCTTATAAACATGTTTGGGACACATTTGAGCGAAAACAATAGTGTTTTGTGGATAAAGAAAGGTGACGCCGATATGGTCCCTTTTGGTCTGAAATTTTCACGGAAAACTTTTCGCGCACAAAGCTACCATTATAACCTATAAACCATATAAACATGTTTGGGACGCATTTGAGCGAAAACAACATGGTTTTTGTGGATAAAGAAAGGTGACGCCGATATGGTCACTTTTGGTCCGAAAATTTCACGTAAAGCTTTTCGCGCACAAAGCTCCCATTATGACCTATAAACCATATAAACATGTTTGGGACGCATTTGAGCGAAAACAACACAGTTTTCGTGGATAAAGAAAGGTGACGTCGATATGGTTACTTTTGGTCCGAAAATTTCACATAAAGCTTTTCGCGCACAAAGCTCTTATTATGACCTATAAACCATATAATGTGTTTGGGACACATTTGAGCGAAAACTACACAAGTTTTGTGGATAAAGAAAGGTGACGCCGATATGGTCACTTTTGGTCCGAAAATTTCACGGAAAGCTTTTCGCGCACAAAGCTCCCATTATGACCTATAAACCATATAAACATGTTTGGGACGCATTTGAGCGAAAACAACACAGTTTTCGTGGATAAAGAAAGGTGACGCCGATATGGTCACTTTTGTTCCGAAAATTTCACGGAAAGCTTTTCGCGCACAAAGCTCACATTATGATCTATACACCTTATAAATATGTTTGGGACACATTTGAGCGAAAACAATAGTGTTTTGTGGATAAAGAAAGGTGACGCCGATATGGTCCCTTTTGGTCTAAAATTTTCACGGAAAACTTTTCGCGCACAAATCTCCCATTATAACCTATAAACCATATAAACATGTTTGAGACACATTTGAGCGAAAACAACATGGTTTTTGTGGATAAAGAAAGGTGACGCCGATATGGTCACTTTTGGTCGTAAAATTTCACGGAAAGCTTTTCGCGCACAAAGCTCCCATTATGACCTATAAACCATATAAACATGTTTGGGACACATTTGAGCGAAAACAACTCAGTTTTTGTGGAAAAAGAAAGGTGACAACGATATGGTCACTTTTGGTCCGAAAATTTCACGGAAAGCTTTTCGCGCACAAAGATTCCATTATAACCTATAAACCATATAAACATGTTTGGGACGCATTTGAGCGAAAACAACACAGTTTTCGTGGATAAAGAAAGGTGACGTCGATATGGTCACTTTTGGTCCGAAAATTTCACAGAAAGCTTTTCGCGCACAAAGCTCCCATTATGACCTATAAACCATATAAACATGTTTGGGACGCATTTGAGCGAAAACAACACAGTTTTCGTGGATAAAGAAAGGTGACGTCGATATGGTCACTTTTGGTCCGAAAATTTCACAGAAAGTTTTTCGCGCACACAGCTGACATTATAACATATAAACCATATAAACATGTTTGGGACGCATTTGAGCGAAAACAACATAGTTTTTGTGGATAAAGAAAGGTGACACCGATATGGTCACTTTTGGTCCGAAAATTTCACGGAAAGCTTTTCGCGCACAAAGCTCCCATTATGACCTATAAACCATATAAACATGTTTGGGACGCATTTGAGCGAAAACAACACAGTTTTCGTGGATAAAGAAAGGTGACGTCGATATGGTCACTTTTGGTCCGAAAATTTCACATAAAGCTTTTCGCGCACAAAGCTCCCATTATGACCTATAAACCATATAATGTGTTTGGGACACATTTGAGCGAAAACAACACAAGTTTTGTGGATAAAGAAAGGTGACGCCGATATGGTCACTTTTGGTCCGAAAATTTCACGGAAAGCTTTTCGCGCACAAAGCTCCCATTATAACCTATAAACCATATAAACATGTTTGGGACACATTTGAGCGAAAACAACACAGTTTTTGTGGATAAAGAATGGTGACGTCGATATGGTCACTTTTGGTCCGAAAATTTCACAGAAAGCTTTTCGCGCACAAAGCTCCCATTATAACCTATAAACCATATAAACATGTTTGGGACACATTTGAGCGAAAACAACACAGTTTTTGTGGATAAAGAATGGTGACGTCGATATGGTCACTTTTGGTCCGAAAATTTCACAGAAAGCTTTTCACGCACAAAGCTCCCATTATAACCTATAAACCATATAAACATGTTTGGGACACATTTGAGCGAAAACAACACAGTTTTTGTGGATAAAGAAAGGTGACACCGATATTGACACTTTTGGTCCGAAAATTTCACGGAAAGCTTTTCGCGCACAAAGCTACCATTATGACCTATAAAGCATATAAACATGTTTGGGACGCATTTCAGCGAAAACAACACAGTTTTCGTGGATAAAGAAAGGTGACGTCGATATGGTCACTTTTGGTCCGAAAATTTCACATAAAGCTTTTCGCGCACAAAGCTCCCATTATGACCTATAAACCATATAATGTGTTTGGGACACATTTGAGCGAAAACAACACAAGTTTTGTGGATAAAGAAAGGTGACGCCGATATGGTCACTTTTGGTCCGAAAATTTCACGGAAAGCTTTTCGCGCACAAAGCTCCCATTATGACCTATAAACCATATAAACATGTTTGGGACGCATTTGAGCGAAAACAACACAGTTTTCGTGGATAAAGAAAGGTGACGCCGATATGGTCACTTTTGTTCCGAAAATTTCACGGAAAGCTTTTCGCGCACAAAGCTCACATTATGATCTATACACCTTATAAATATGTTTGGGACACATTTGAGCGAAAACAATAGTGTTTTGTGGATAAAGAAAGGTGACGCCGATATGGTCCCTTTTGGTCTAAAATTTTCACGGAAAACTTTTCGCGCACAAAGCTCCCATTATAACCTATAAACCATATAAACATGTTTGAGATACATTTGAGCGAAAACAACATGGTTTTTGTGGATAAAGAAAGGTGACGCCGATATGGTCACTTTTGGTCGTAAAATTTCACGGAAAGCTTTTCGCGCACAAAGCTCCCATTATGACCTTTAAACCATATAAACATGTTTGGGACACATTTGAGCGAAAACAACTCAGTTTTTGTGGAAAAAGAAAGGTGACAACGATATGGTCACTTTTGGTCCGAAAATTTCACGGAAAGCTTTTCGCGCACAAAGATTCCATTATAACCTATAAACCATATAAACATGTTTGGGACGCATTTGAGCGAAAACAACATAGTTTTCGTGGATAAAGAATGGTGACGTCGATATGGTCACTTTTGGTCCGAAAATTTCACAGAAAGCTTTTCACGCACAAAGCTCCCATTATAACCTATAAACCATATAAACATGTTTGGGACACATTTGAGCGAAAACAACACAGTTTTTGTGGATAAAGAAAGGTGACACCGATATTGTCACTTTTGGTCCGAAAATTTCACGGAAAGCTTTTCGCGCACAAAGCTACCATTATGACCTATAAAGCATATAAACATGTTTGGGACGCATTTGAGCGAAAACAACACAGTTTTCGTGGATAAAGAAAGGTGACGTCGATATGGTCACTTTTGGTCCGAAAATTTCACAGAAAGCTTTTCGCGCACAAAGCTCCCATTATGACATATAAACCATATAATGTGTTTGGGACACATTTGAGCGAAAACAACACAGTTTTTGTGGATAAAGAAAGGTGACGCCGATAAGGTCAATTTTGGTCCGAAAATTTCACGGAAAGCTTTTCCAGCACAAAGCTCCCATTATGACTTATAAACCATATGAACATGTTTGGGACGCATTTCAGCGAAAACAACACAGTTTTCGTGGATAAAGAAAGGTGACGCCGATATGGTCACTTTTGTTCCGAAAATTTCACGGAAAGCTTTTCGCGCACAAAGCTCACATTATGATCTATACACCTTATGAATATGTTTGGGACACATTTGAGCGAAAACAATTGTGTTTTGTGGATAAAGAAAGGTGACGCCGATATGGTCAATTTTGGTCCGAAAATTTCACAGAAAGCTTTTCGCGCACAAAGCTCCCATTATGACCTATAAACCATATAAACATGTTTGGGACGCATTTGAGCGAAAACAACACAGTTTTCGTGGATAAAGAAAGGTGACGTCGATATGGTCACTTTTGGTCCGAAAATTTCACAGAAAGTTTTTCGCGCACACAGCTGACATTATAACATATAAACCATATAAACATGTTTGGGACGCATTTGAGCGAAAACAACATAGTTTTTGTGGATAAAGAAAGGTGACACCGATATGGTCACTTTTGGTCCGAAAATTTCACGGAAAGCTTTTCGCGCACAAAGCTCCCATTATGACCTATAAACCATATAAACATGTTTGGGACGCATTTGAGCGAAAACAACACAGTTTTCGTGGATAAAGAAAGGTGACGTCGATATGGTCACTTTTGGTCCGAAAATTTCACATAAAGCTTTTCGCGCACAAAGCTCCCATTATGACCTATAAACCATATAATGTGTTTGGGACACATTTGAGCGAAAACAACACAAGTTTTGTGGATAAAGAAAGGTGACGCCGATATGGTCACTTTTGGTCCGAAAATTTCACGGAAAGCTTTTCGCGCACAAAGCTCCCATTATGACCTATAAACCATATAAACATGTTTGGGACGCATTTGAGCGAAAACAACACAGTTTTCGTGGATAAAGAAAGGTGACGCCGATATGGTCACTTTTGTTCCGAAAATTTCACGGAAAGCTTTTCGCGAACAAAGCTCACATTATGATCTATACACCTTATAAATATGTTTGGGACACATTTGAGCGAAAACAATAGTGTTTTGTGGATAAAGAAAGGTAACGCCGATATGGTCCCTTTTGGTCTAAAATTTTCACGGAAAACTTTTCGCGCAAAAAGCTCCCATTATAACCTATAAACCATATAAACATGTTTGAGATACATTTGAGCGAAAACAACATGGTTTTTGTGGATAAAGAAAGGTGACGCCGATATGGTCACTTTTGGTCGTAAAATGTCACGGAAAGCTTTTCGCGCACAAAGCTCCCATTATGACCTATAAACCATATAAACATGTTTGGGACACATTTGAGCGAAAACAACTCAGTTTTTGTGGAAAAAGAAAGGTGACAACGATATGGTCACTTTTGGTCCGAAAATTTCACGGAAAGCTTTTCGCGCACAAAGATTCCATTATAACCTATAAACCATATAAACATGTTTGGGACGCATTTGAGCGAAAACAACATAGTTTTCGTGGATAAAGAAAGGTGACGTCGATATGGTCACTTTTGGTCCGAAAATTTCACAGAAAGCTTTTCGCGCACAAAGCTCCCATTATAACCTATAAACCATATAAACATGTTTGGGACACATTTGAGCGAAAACAACACAGTTTTTGTGGATAAAGAATGGTGACGTCGATATGGTCACTTTTGGTCCGAAAATTTCACAGAAAGCTTTTCACGCACAAAGCTCCCATTATAACCTATAAACCATATAAACATGTTTGAGATACATTTGAGCGAAAACAACATGGTTTTTGTGGATAAAGAAAGGTGACGCCGATATGGTCACTTTTGGTCGTAAAATTTCACGGAAAGCTTTTCGCGCACAAAGCTCCCATTATGACCTTTAAACCATATAAACATGTTTGGATCACATTTGAGCGAAAACAACTCAGTTTTTGTGGAAAAAGAAAGGTGACAACGATATGGTCACTTTTGGTCCGAAAATTTCACGGAAAGCTTTTCGCGCACAAAGATTCCATTATAACCTATAAACCATATAAACATGTTTGGGACGCATTTGAGCGAAAACAACATAGTTTTCGTGGATAAAGAATGGTGACGTCGATATGGTCACTTTTGGTCCGAAAATTTCACAGAAAGCTTTTCACGCACAAAGCTCCCATTATAACCTATAAACCATATAAACATGTTTGGGACACATTTGAGCGAAAACAACACAGTTTTTGTGGATAAAGAAAGGTGACACCGATATTGTCACTTTTGGTCCGAAAATTTCACGGAAAGCTTTTCGCGCACAAAGCTACCATTATGACCTATAAAGCATATAAACATGTTTGGGACGCATTTGAGCGAAAACAACACAGTTTTCGTGGATAAAGAAAGGTGACGTCGATATGGTCACTTTTGGTCCGAAAATTTCACAGAAAGCTTTTCGCGCACAAAGCTCCCATTATGACATATAAACCATATAATGTGTTTGGGACACATTTGAGCGAAAACAACACAGTTTTTGTGGATAAAGAAAGGTGACGCCGATAAGGTCAATTTTGGTCCGAAAATTTCACGGAAAGCTTTTCCAGCACAAAGCTCCCATTATGACTTATAAACCATATGAACATGTTTGGGACACATTTCAGCGAAAACAACACAGTTTTCGTGGATAAAGAAAGGTGACGCCGATATGGTCACTTTTGTTCCGAAAATTTCACGGAAAGCTTTTCGCGCACAAAGCTCACATTATGATCTATACACCTTATGAATATGTTTGGGACACATTTGAGCGAAAACAATTGTGTTTTGTGGATAAAGAAAGGTGACGCCGATATGGTCAATTTTGGTCCGAAAATTTCACGGAAAACTTTTCGCGCACAAAGCTCCCATTATAACCTATAAACCATATAAACATGTTTGAGACACATTTGAGCGAAAACAACATGGTTTTTGTGGATAAAGAAAGGTGACGCCGATATGGTCACTTTTGGTCGTAAAATTTCACGGAAAGCTTTTCGCGCACAAAGCTCCCATTGTGACCTATAAACCATATAAACATGTTTGGGTAGCATTTGGGCGAAAACAACACAGTTTTTGTGGATAAAGAAAGGCGACACCGATATGGTCACTTTTGGTCCGAAAATTTCACGGAAAGCTTTTCGCGCACAAAGCTCCCATTATGACCTATAAATCATATAAACATGTTTGGGACGCATTTGAGCGAAAACAACACAGTTTTCGTGGATAAAGAAAGGTGACGCCGATATGGTCACTTTTGTTCCGAAAATTTCACGGAAAGCTTTTCGCGCACAAAGCTCTCATCATGACCTATAAACCATATAAACATGTTTGGGACACATTTGAGCGAAAACAACACAGTTTTTGTGGATAAAGAAAGTTGACGCCGATATGGTCACTTTTGGTCCGAAAATTTCACGGAAAGCTTTTCCAGCACAAAGCTCCCATTATGACTTATAAACCATATGAACATGTTTGGGACACATTTGAGCGAAAACAACACAGTTTTGGTGGATAAAGAAAGGTGACGTCGATATGGTCACTTTTGATCCGAAAATTTCACGGAAAGCTTTTCGCGCACAAAGGTCCCATTATGACCTATAAACCATATAAACATGTGTTGGGACGCATTTGAGCGAAAACAACACAGTTTTCGTGGATAAAGAAAGGTGACGTCGATATGGTCACTTTTGGTCCGAAAATTTCACGGAATGCTTTTCGCGCACAAAGCTCCCATTATGACCTATAAACCATATAAACATGTTTGGGACGCATTTGAGCGAAAACAACACAGTTTTCGTGGATAAAAGAAAGGTGACGTCGATATGGTCACTTTTGGTCCGAAAATTTCACAGAAAGTTTTTCGCGCACACAGCTGACATTATAACATATAAACCATATAAACATGTTTGGGACGCATTTGAGCGAAAACAACACAGTTTTTGTGGATAAAGAAAGGTGACACCGATATGGTCACTTTTGGTCCGAAAATTTCACGGAAAGCTTTTCGCGCACAAAGCTCCCATTATGACCTATAAATCATATAAACATGTTTGGGACGCATTTGAGCGAAAACAACACAGTTTTCGTGTATAAAGAAAGGTGACGTCGATATGGTCACTTTTGGTCCGAAAATTTCACATAAAGCTTTTCGCGCACAAAGCTCCCATTATGACCTATAAACCATATAATGTGTTTGGGACACATTTGAGCGAAAACAACACAAGTTTTGTGGATAAAGAAAGGTGACGCCGATATGGTCACTTTTGGTCCGAAAATTTCACGGAAAGCTTTTCGCGCACAAAGCTCCCATTATGACCTATAAACCATATAAACATGTTTGGGACGCATTTGAGCGAAAACAACACAATTTTCGTGGATAAAGAAAGGTGACGCCGATATGGTCACTTTTGTTCTGAAAATTTCACGGAAAGCTTTTCGCGCACAAAGCTCACATTATGATCTATACACCTTATAAACATGGTTGGGACACATTTGAGCGAAAACAATAGTGTTTTGTGGATAAAGAAAGGTGACGCCGATATGGTCCCTTTTGGTCAGAAATTTTCACGGAAAACTTTTCGCGCACAAAGCTACCATTATAACCTATAAACCATATAAACATGTTTGGGACGCATTTGAGAGAAAACAACATGGTTTTTGTGGATAAAGAAAGGTGACGCCGATATGGTCACTTTTGGTCCGAAAATTTCACGTAAAGCTTTTCGCGCACAAAGCTCCCATTATGACCTATAAACCATATAAACATGTTTGGGACGCATTTGAGCGAAAACAACACAGTTTTCGTGGATAAAGAAAGGTGACGTCGATATGGTCACTTTTGGTCCGAAAATTTCACATAAAGCTTTTTGCGCACAAAGCTCCCATTATGACCTATAAACCATATAATGTGTTTGGGACACATTTGAGCGAAAACAACACAAGTTTTGTGGATAAAGAAAGGTGACGCCGATATGGTCACTTTTGGTCCGAAAATTTCACGGAAAGCTTTTCGCGCACAAAGCTCCGATTATGACCTATAAACCATATAAACATGTTTGGGACGCATTTGAGCGAAAACAACACAGTTTTCGTGGATAAAGAAAGGTGACGCCGATATGGTCACTTTTGTTTCGAAAATTTCACGGAAAGCTTTTCGCGCACAAAGCTCACATTATGATCTATACACCTTATAAATATGTTTGGGACACATTTGAGCGAAAACAATAGTGTTTTGTGGATAAAGAAAGGTGACGCCGATATGGTCACTTTTGGTCTAAAATTTTCACGGAAAACTTTTCGCGCACAAAGCTCTCATTATAACCTATAAACCATATAAACATGTTTGAGACACATTTGAGCGAAAACAACATGGTTTTTGTGGATAAAGAAAGGTGACGCCGATATGGTCACTTTTGGTCGTAAAATTTCACGGAAAGCTTTTCGCGCACAAAGCTCCCATTATGACCTATAAACCATATAAACATGTTTGGGACACATTTGAGCGAAAACAACTCAGTTTTTGTGGAAAAAGAAAGGTGACAACGATATGGTCACTTTTGGTCCGAAAATTTCACGGAAACCTTTTCGCGCACAAAGATTCCATTATAACCTATAAACCATATAAACATGTTTGGGATGCATTTGAGCGAAAACAACACAGTTTTCGTGGATAAAGAAAGGTGACGTCGATATGGTCACTTTTGGTCCGAAAATTTTACAGAAAGCTTTTCGCGCACAAAGCTCCCATTATGACCTATAAACCATACAAACATGTTTGGGACGCATTTGAGCGAAAACAACACAGTTTTCGTGGATAAAGAAAGGTGACGTCGATATGGTCACTTTTGGTCCGAAAATTTCACAGAAAGTTTTTCGCGCACACAGCTGACATTATAACATATAAACCATATAAACATGTTTGGGACGCATTTGAGCGAAAACAACACAGTTTTTGTGGATAAAGAAAGGTGACACCGATATGGTCACTTTTGGTCCGAAAATTTCACGGAAAGCTTTTCGCGCACAAAGCTCCCATTATGACCTATAAATCATATAAACATGTTTGGGACGCATTTGAGCGAAAACAACACAGTTTTCGTGGATAAAGAAAGGTAAAGTCGATATGGTCACTTTTGGTCCAAAAATTTCACATAAAGCTTTTCGCGCACAAAGCTCCCATTATGACCTATAAACCATATAATGTGTTTGGGACACATTTGAGCGAAACCAACACAAGTTTTGTGGATAAAGAAAGGTGACGCCGATATGGTCACTTTTGGTCCGAAAATTTCACGGAAAGCTTTTCGCGCACAAAGCTCCCATTATGACCTATAAACCATATAAACATGTTTGGGACGCATTTGAGCGAAAACAACACAGTTTTCGTGGATAAAGAAAGGTGACGCCGATATGGTCACTTTTGTTCCGAAAATTTCACGGAAAGCTTTTCGCGCACAAAGCTCACATTATGATCTATACACCTTATAAATATGTTTGGGACACATTTGAGCGAAAACAATAGTGTTTTGTGGATAAAGAAAGGTGACGCCGATATGGTCCCTTTTGGTCTAAAATTTTCACGGAAAACTTTTCGCGCACAAAGCTCCCATTATAACCTATAAACCATATAATCATGTTTGAGATACATTTGAGCGAAAACAACATGGTTTTTGTGGATAAAGAAAGGTGACGCCGATATGGTCACTTTTGGTCGTAAAATTTCACGGAAAGCTTTTCTCGCACAAAGCTCCCATTATGACCTATAAACCATATAAACATGTTTGGGACACATTTGAGCGAAAACAACACAGTTTTCGTGGATAAAGAAAGGTGACGCCGATATGGTCACTTTTGTTCCGAAAATTTCACGGAAAGCTTTTCGCGCACAAAGCTCTCATCATGACCTATAAACCATATAAACATGTTTGGGACACATTTGAGCGAAAACAACACAGTTTTTGTGGATAAAGAAAGTTGACGCCGATATGGTCACTTTTGATCCGAAAATTTCACGGAAAGCTTTTCGCGCACAAAGCTCCCATTATGACCTATAAACCATATAAACATGTGTTGGGACGCATTTGAGCGAAAACAACACAGTTTTCGTGGATAAAGAAAGGTGACGTCGATATGGTCACTTTTGGTCCGAAAATTTCACGGAATGCTTTTCGCGCACAAAGCTCCCATTATGACCTATAAACCATATAAACATGTTTGGGACGCATTTGAGCGAAAACAACACAGTTTTCGTGGATAAAAGAAAGGTGACGTCGATATGGTCACTTTTGGTCCGAAAATTTCACAGAAAGTTTTTCGCGCACACAGCTGACATTATAACATATAAACCATATAAACATGTTTGGGACGCATTTGAGCGAAAACAACACAGTTTTTGTGGATAAAGAAAGGTGACACCGATATGGTCACTTTTGGTCCGAAAATTTCACGGAAAGCTTTTCGCGCACAAAGCTCCCATTATGACCTATAAATCATATAAACATGTTTGGGACGCATTTGAGCGAAAACAACACAGTTTTCGTGTATAAAGAAAGGTGACGTCGATATGGTCACTTTTGGTCCGAAAATTTCACATAAAGCTTTTCGCGCACAAAGCTCCCATTATGACCTATAAACCATATAATGTGTTTGGGACACATTTGAGCGAAAACAACACAAGTTTTGTGGATAAAGAAAGGTGACGCCGATATGGTCACTTTTGGTCCGAAAATTTCACGGAAAGCTTTTCGCGCACAAAGCTCCCATTATGACCTATAAACCATATAAACATGTTTGGGACGCATTTGAGCGAAAACAACACAATTTTCGTGGATAAAGAAAGGTGACGCCGATATGGTCACTTTTGTTCTGAAAATTTCACGGAAAGCTTTTCGCGCACAAAGCTCACATTATGATCTATACACCTTATAAACATGGTTGGGACACATTTGAGCGAAAACAATAGTGTTTTGTGGATAAAGAAAGGTGACGCCGATATGGTCCCTTTTGGTCAGAAATTTTCACGGAAAACTTTTCGCGCACAAAGCTACCATTATAACCTATAAACCATATAAACATGTTTGGGACGCATTTGAGCGAAAACAACATGGTTTTTGTGGATAAAGAAAGGTGACGCCGATATGGTCACTTTTGGTCCGAAAATTTCACGTAAAGCTTTTCGCGCACAAAGCTCCCATTATGACCTATAAACCATATAAACATGTTTGGGACGCATTTGAGCGAAAACAACACAGTTTTCGTGGATAAAGAAAGGTGACGTCGATATGGTCACTTTTGGTCCGAAAATTTCACATAAAGCTTTTTGCGCACAAAGCTCCCATTATGACCTATAAACCATATAATGTGTTTGGGACACATTTGAGCGAAAACAACACAAGTTTTGTGGATAAAGAAAGGTGACGCCGATATGGTCACTTTTGGTCCGAAAATTTCACGGAAAGCTTTTCGCGCACAAAGCTCCGATTATGACCTATAAACCATATAAACATGTTTGGGACGCATTTGAGCGAAAACAACACAGTTTTCGTGGATAAAGAAAGGTGACGCCGATATGGTCACTTTTGTTTCGAAAATTTCACGGAAAGCTTTTCGCGCACAAAGCTCACATTATGATCTATACACCTTATAAATATGTTTGGGACACATTTGAGCGAAAACAATAGTGTTTTGTGGATAAAGAAAGGTGACGCCGATATGGTCCCTTTTGGTCTAAAATTTTCACGGAAAACTTTTCGCGCACAAAGCTCTCATTATAACCTATAAACCATATAAACATGTTTGAGACACATTTGAGCGAAAACAACATGGTTTTTGTGGATAAAGAAAGGTGACGCCGATATGGTCACTTTTGGTCGTAAAATTTCACGGAAAGCTTTTCGCGCACAAAGCTCCCATTATGACCTATAAACCATATAAACATGTTTGGGACACATTTGAGCGAAAACAACTCAGTTTTTGTGGAAAAAGAAAGGTGACAACGATATGGTCACTTTTGGTCCGAAAATTTCACGGAAACCTTTTCGCGCACAAAGATTCCATTATAACCTATAAACCATATAAACATGTTTGGGATGCATTTGAGCGAAAACAACACAGTTTTCGTGGATAAAGAAAGGTGACGTCGATATGGTCACTTTTGGTCCGAAAATTTCACAGAAAGCTTTTCGCGCACAAAGCTCCCATTATGACCTATAAACCATACAAACATGTTTGGGACGCATTTGAGCGAAAACAACACAGTTTTCGTGGATAAAGAAAGGTGACGTCGATATGGTCACTTTTGGTCCGAAAATTTCACAGAAAGTTTTTCGCGCACACAGCTGACATTATAACATATAAACCATATAAACATGTTTGGGACGCATTTGAGCGAAAACAACACAGTTTTTGTGGATAAAGAAAGGTGACACCGATATGGTCACTTTTGGTCCGAAAATTTCACGGAAAGCTTTTCGCGCACAAAGCTCCCATTATGACCTATAAATCATATAAACATGTTTGGGACGCATTTGAGCGAAAACAACACAGTTTTCGTGGATAAAGAAAGGTAAAGTCGATATGGTCACTTTTGGTCCAAAAATTTCACATAAAGCTTTTCGCGCACAAAGCTCCCATTATGACCTATAAACCATATAATGTGTTTGGGACACATTTGAGCGAAACCAACACAAGTTTTGTGGATAAAGAAAGGTGACGCCGATATGGTCACTTTTGGTCCGAAAATTTCACGGAAAGCTTTTCGCGCACAAAGCTCCCATTATGACCTATAAACCATATAAACATGTTTGGGACGCATTTGAGCGAAAACAACACAGTTTTCGTGGATAAAGAAAGGTGACGCCGATATGGTCACTTTTGTTCCGAAAATTTCACGGAAAGCTTTTCGCGCACAAAGCTCACATTATGATCTATACACCTTATAAATATGTTTGGGACACATTTGAGCGAAAACAATAGTGTTTTGTGGATAAAGAAAGGTGACGCCGATATGGTCCCTTTTGGTCTAAAATTTTCACGGAAAACTTTTCGCGCACAAAGCTCCCATTATAACCTATAAACCATATAATCATGTTTGAGATACATTTGAGCGAAAACAACATGGTTTTTGTGGATAAAGAAAGGTGACGCCGATATGGTCACTTTTGGTCGTAAAATTTCACGGAAAGCTTTTCTCGCACAAAGCTCCCATTATGACCTATAAACCATATAAACATGTTTGGGACACATTTGAGCGAAAACAACACAGTTTTCGTGGATAAAGAAAGGTGACGCCGATATGGTCACTTTTGTTCCGAAAATTTCACGGAAAGCTTTTCGCGCACAAAGCTCTCATCATGACCTATAAACCATATAAACATGTTTGGGACACATTTGAGCGAAAACAACACAGTTTTTGTGGATAAAGAAAGTTGACGCCGATATGGTCACTTTTGATCCGAAAATTTCACGGAAAGCTTTTCGCGCACAAAGCTCCCATTATGACCTATAAACCATATAAACATGTGTTGGGACGCATTTGAGCGAAAACAACACAGTTTTCGTGGATAAAGAAAGGTGACGTCGATATGGTCACTTTTGGTCCGAAAATTTCACGGAATGCTTTTCGCGCACAAAGCTCCCATTATGACCTATAAACCATATAAACATGTTTGGGACGCATTTGAGCGAAAACAACACAGTTTTCGTGGATAAAAGAAAGGTGACGTCGATATGGTCACTTTTGGTCCGAAAATTTCACAGAAAGTTTTTCGCGCACACAGCTGACATTATAACATATAAACCATATAAACATGTTTGGGACGCATTTGAGCGAAAACAACACAGTTTTTGTGGATAAAGAAAGGTGACACCGATATGGTCACTTTTGGTCCGAAAATTTCACGGAAAGCTTTTCGCGCACAAAGCTCCCATTATGACCTATAAATCATATAAACATGTTTGGGACGCATTTGAGCGAAAACAACACAGTTTTCGTGTATAAAGAAAGGTGACGTCGATATGGTCACTTTTGGTCCGAAAATTTCACATAAAGCTTTTCGCGCACAAAGCTCCCATTATGACCTATAAACCATATAATGTGTTTGGGACACATTTGAGCGAAAACAACACAAGTTTTGTGGATAAAGAAAGGTGACGCCGATATGGTCACTTTTGGTCCGAAAATTTCACGGAAAGCTTTTCGCGCACAAAGCTCCCATTATGACCTATAAACCATATAAACATGTTTGGGACGCATTTGAGCGAAAACAACACAATTTTCGTGGATAAAGAAAGGTGACGCCGATATGGTCACTTTTGTTCTGAAAATTTCACGGAAAGCTTTTCGCGCACAAAGCTCACATTATGATCTATACACCTTATAAACATGGTTGGGACACATTTGAGCGAAAACAATAGTGTTTTGTGGATAAAGAAAGGTGACGCCGATATGGTCCCTTTTGGTCAGAAATTTTCACGGAAAACTTTTCGCGCACAAAGCTACCATTATAACCTATAAACCATATAAACATGTTTGGGACGCATTTGAGCGAAAACAACATGGTTTTTGTGGATAAAGAAAGGTGACGCCGATATGGTCACTTTTGGTCCGAAAATTTCACGTAAAGCTTTTCGCGCACAAAGCTCCCATTATGACCTATAAACCATATAAACATGTTTGGGACGCATTTGAGCGAAAACAACACAGTTTTCGTGGATAAAGAAAGGTGACGTCGATATGGTCACTTTTGGTCCGAAAATTTCACATAAAGCTTTTTGCGCACAAAGCTCCCATTATGACCTATAAACCATATAATGTGTTTGGGACACATTTGAGCGAAAACAACACAAGTTTTGTGGATAAAGAAAGGTGACGCCGATATGGTCACTTTTGGTCCGAAAATTTCACGGAAAGCTTTTCGCGCACAAAGCTCCGATTATGACCTATAAACCATATAAACATGTTTGGGACGCATTTGAGCGAAAACAACACAGTTTTCGTGGATAAAGAAAGGTGACGCCGATATGGTCACTTTTGTTTCGAAAATTTCACGGAAAGCTTTTCGCGCACAAAGCTCACATTATGATCTATACACCTTATAAATATGTTTGGGACACATTTGAGCGAAAACAATAGTGTTTTGTGGATAAAGAAAGGTGACGCCGATATGGTCCCTTTTGGTCTAAAATTTTCACGGAAAACTTTTCGCGCACAAAGCTCTCATTATAACCTATAAACCATATAAACATGTTTGAGACACATTTGAGCGAAAACAACATGGTTTTTGTGGATAAAGAAAGGTGACGCCGATATGGTCACTTTTGGTCGTAAAATTTCACGGAAAGCTTTTCGCGCACAAAGCTCCCATTATGACCTATAAACCATATAAACATGTTTGGGACACATTTGAGCGAAAACAACTCAGTTTTTGTGGAAAAAGAAAGGTGACAACGATATGGTCACTTTTGGTCCGAAAATTTCACGGAAACCTTTTCGCGCACAAAGATTCCATTATAACCTATAAACCATATAAACATGTTTGGGATGCATTTGAGCGAAAACAACACAGTTTTCGTGGATAAAGAAAGGTGACGTCGATATGGTCACTTTTGGTCCGAAAATTTCACAGAAAGCTTTTCGCGCACAAAGCTCCCATTATGACCTATAAACCATACAAACATGTTTGGGACGCATTTGAGCGAAAACAACACAGTTTTCGTGGATAAAGAAAGGTGACGTCGATATGGTCACTTTTGGTCCGAAAATTTCACAGAAAGTTTTTCGCGCACACAGCTGACATTATAACATATAAACCATATAAACATGTTTGGGACGCATTTGAGCGAAAACAACACAGTTTTTGTGGATAAAGAAAGGTGACACCGATATGGTCACTTTTGGTCCGAAAATTTCACGGAAAGCTTTTCGCGCACAAAGCTCCCATTATGACCTATAAATCATATAAACATGTTTGGGACGCATTTGAGCGAAAACAACACAGTTTTCGTGGATAAAGAAAGGTGACGTCGATATGGTCACTTTTGGTCCAAAAATTTCACATAAAGCTTTTCGCGCACAAAGCTCCCATTATGACCTATAAACCATATAATGTGTTGGGACACATTTGAGCGAAACCAACACAAGTTTTGTGGATAAAGAAAGGTGACGCCGATATGGTCACTTTTGGTCCGAAAATTTCACGGAAAGCTTTTCGCGCACAAAGCTCCCATTATGACCTATAAACCATATAAACATGTTTGGGACGCATTTGAGCGAAAACAACACAGTTTTCGTGGATAAAGAAAGGTGACGCCGATATGGTCACTTTTGTTCCGAAAATTTCACGGAAAGCTTTTCGCGCACAAAGCTCACATTATGATCTATACACCTTATAAATATGTTTGGGACACATTTGAGCGAAAACAATAGTGTTTTGTGGATAAAGAAAGGTGACGCCGATATGGTCCCTTTTGGTCTAAAATTTTCACGGAAAACTTTTCGCGCACAAAGCTCCCATTATAACCTATAAACCATATAATCATGTTTGAGATACATTTGAGCGAAAACAACATGGTTTTTGTGGATAAAGAAAGGTGACGCCGATATGGTCACTTTTGGTCGTAAAATTTCACGGAAAGCTTTTCTCGCACAAAGCTCCCATTATGACCTATAAACCATATAAACATGTTTGGGACACATTTGAGCGAAAACAACTCAGTTTTTGTGGAAAAAGAAAGGTGACAACGATATGGTCACTTTTGGTCCGAAAATTTCACGGAAAGCTTTTCGCGCTCAAAGATTCCATTATAACCTATAAACCATATAAACATGTTTGGGACGCATTTGAGCGAAAACAACACAGTTTTCGTGGATAAAGAAAGGTGACGTCGATATGGTCACTTTTGGTCCGAAAATTTCACAGAAATCTTTTCGCGCACAAAGCTCCCATTATGACATATAAACCATATAAACATGTTTGGAACACATTTGAGCGAAAACAACACAGTTTTTGTGGATAAAGAAAGGTGACACCGATATGGTCACTTTTGGTCCGAAAATTTCACGGAAAGCTTTTCACGCACAAAGCTCCCATTGTGACCTATAAACCATATAAACATGTTTGGGTAGCATTTGAGCGAAAACAACACAGTTTTTGTGGATAAGGAAAGGTGACACCGATATGGTCACTTTTGGTACGAAAATTTCACGGAAAACTTTTCGCGCACAAAGCTCCCATTATGACCTATAAATCATATAAACATGTTTGGGACACATTTGAGCGAAAACAACACAGTTTTCGTGGATAAAGAAAGGTGACGCCGATATGGTCACTTTTGTTCCGAAAATTTCACGGAAAGCTTTTCGCGCACAAAGCTCTCATCATGACCTATAAACCATATAAACATGTTTGGGACACATTTGAGCGAAAACAACACAGTTTTGGTGGATAAAGAAAGGTGACGTCGATATGGTCACTTTTGATCCGAAAATTTCACGGAAAACTTTTCGCGCACAAAGCTCCCATTATAACCTATAAACCATATAAACATGTGTTGGGACGCATTTGAGCGAAAACAACACAGTTTTCGTGGATAAAGAAAGGTGACGTCGATATGGTCACTTTAGGTCCGAAAATTTCACGGAAAGCTTTTCGCGCACAAAGCTCCCATTATGACCTATAAACCATATAAACATGTTTGGGACGCATTTGAGCGAAAACAACACAGTTTTCGTGGATAAAGAAAGGTGACGTCGATATGGTCACTTTTGGTCCGAAAATTTCACAGAAAGTTTTTCGCGCACACAGCTGCCATTATAACATATAAACCATATAAACATGTTTGGGACGCATTTGAGCGAAAACAACACAGTTTTTGTGGATAAAGAAAGGTGACACCGATATGGTCACTTTTGGTCCGAAAATTTCACGGAAAGCTTTTCGCGCACAAAGCTCCCATTATGACCTATAAATCATATAAACATGTTTGGGACGCATTTGAGCGAAAACAACACAGTTTTCGTGGATAAAGAAAGGTGACGTCGATATGGTCACTTTTGGTCCGAAAATTTCACGGAAAGCTTTTCGCGCACAAGGCTCCCATTATGACCTATAAACTATATAAACATGTTTGGGACGCATTTGAGCGAAAACAATACAGTTTTGGTGGATAAAGAAAGGTGACGTCGATATGGTCACTTTTGATCCGAAAATTTCACGGAAAGCTTTTCGCGCACAAAGCTCCCATTATGACCTATAAACCATATAAACATGTGTTGGGACGCATTTGAGCGAAAACAACACAGTTTTCTTGGATAAAGAAAGGTGACGTCGATATGGTCACTTTTGGTCCGAAAATTTCACGGAAAGCTTTTCGCGCACAAAGCTCCCATTATGACCTATAAACCATATAAACATGTTTGGGACGCATTTGAGCGAAAACAATACAGTTTTGGTGGATAAAGAAAGGTGACGTCGATATGGTCACTTTTGATCCGAAAATTTCACGGAAAGCTTTTCGCGCACAAAGCTCCCATTATGACCTATAAACCATATAAACATGTGTTGGGACGCATTTGAGCGAAAACAACACAGTTTTCGTGGATAAAGAAAGGTGACGTCGATATGGTCACCTTTGGTCCGAATATTTCACGGAACGCTTTTTGCGCACAAAGCTCCCATGATGACCTATAAACCATATAAACATGTTTGGGACGTATTTGAGCGAAAACAACACAGTTTTCGTGGATAAAGAAAGGTGACGTCGATATGGTCACTTTTGGTCCGAAAATTTCACAGAAAGCTTTTCGCGCACACAGCTGACATTATGACATATAAACCATATAAACATGTTTGGGACGCATTTGAGCGAAAACAACACAGTTTTTGTGGATAAAGAAAGGTGACACCGATATAGTCACTTTTGGTCCGAAAATTTCACGGAAAGCTTTTCACGCACAAAGCTCCCATTATGACCTATAAACCATATAAACAGGTTTGGGACGCACTTGAGCGAAAACAACACAGTTTTGGTGGATAAAGAAAGGTGACGCCGATATGGTCACTTTTGGTCCGAAAATTTCACGGAAAGCTTTTCGCGCACAAAGCTCCCATTATGACCTATAAACCATATAAACATGTGTTGGGACGCATTTGAGCGAAAACAACACAGTTTTCGTGGATAAAGAAAGGTGACGTCGATATGGTCACCTTTGGTCCGAATATTTCACGGAACGCTTTTCGCGCACAAAGCTCCCATGATGACCTATAAACCATATAAACATGTTTGGGACGTATTTGAGCGAAAACAACACAGTTTTCGTGGATAAAGAAAGGTGACGTCGATATGGTCACTTTTGGTCCGAAAATTTCACAGAAAGCTTTTCGCGCACACAGCTGACATTATGACATATAAACCATATAAACATGTTTGGGACGCATTTGAGCGAAAACAACACAGTTTTTGTGGATAAAGAAAGGTGACACCGATATAGTCACTTTTGGTCCGAAAATTTCACGGAAAGCTTTTCACGCACAAAGCTCCCATTATGACCTATAAACCATATAAACAGGTTTGGGACGCACTTGAGCGAAAACAACACAGTTTTCGTGGATAAAGAAAGGTGACGTCGATATGGTCACTTTTGGTCCGAAAATTTCACAGAAAGCTTTTCGCGCACACAGCTGACATTATGACATATAAACCATATAAACATGTTTGGGACGCATTTAAGCGAAAACAACACAGTTTTTGTGGATAAAGAAAGGTGACACCGATATGGTCACTTTTGGTCCGAAAATTTCACGGAAAGATTTTCACGCACAAAGCTCCCATTATGACCTATAAATCATATAAACATGTGTTGGGACGCATTTGAGCGAAAACAACACAGTTTTCGTGGATAAAGAAAGGTGACGTCGATATGGTCACTTTTGGTCCTAAAATTTCACGGAAAGCTTTTCGCGCACAAAGCTCCCATTATGACCTATAAACCATATAAACATGTGTTGGGACGCATTTGAGCGAAAACAACACAGTTTTCGTGGATAAAGAAAGGTGACGTCGATATGGTCACCTTTGGTCCGAATATTTCACGGAACGCTTTTTGCGCACAAAGCTCCCATGATGACCTATAAACCATATAAACATGTTTGGGACGTATTTGAGCGAAAACAACACAGTTTTCGTGGATAAAGAAAGGTGACGTCGATATGGTCACTTTTGGTCCGAAAATTTCACAGAAAGCTTTTCGCGCACACAGCTGACATTATGACATATAAACCATATAAACATGTTTGGGACGCATTTGAGCGAAAACAACACAGTTTTTGTGGATAAAGAAAGGTGACACCGATATAGTCACTTTTGGTCCGAAAATTTCACGGAAAGCTTTTCACGCACAAAGCTCCCATTATGACCTATAAACCATATAAACAGGTTTGGGACGCACTTGAGCGAAAACAACACAGTTTTGGTGGATAAAGAAAGGTGACGCCGATATGGTCACTTTTGGTCCGAAAATTTCACGGAAAGCTTTTCGCGCACAAAGCTCCCATTATGACCTATAAACCATATAAACATGTGTTGGGACGCATTTGAGCGAAAACAACACAGTTTTCGTGGATAAAGAAAGGTGACGTCGATATGGTCACCTTTGGTCCGAATATTTCACGGAACGCTTTTCGCGCACAAAGCTCCCATGATGACCTATAAACCATATAAACATGTTTGGGACGTATTTGAGCGAAAACAACACAGTTTTCGTGGATAAAGAAAGGTGACGTCGATATGGTCACTTTTGGTCCGAAAATTTCACAGAAAGCTTTTCGCGCACACAGCTGACATTATGACATATAAACCATATAAACATGTTTGGGACGCATTTGAGCGAAAACAACACAGTTTTTGTGGATAAAGAAAGGTGACACCGATATAGTCACTTTTGGTCCGAAAATTTCACGGAAAGCTTTTCACGCACAAAGCTCCCATTATGACCTATAAACCATATAAACAGGTTTGGGACGCACTTGAGCGAAAACAACACAGTTTTCGTGGATAAAGAAAGGTGACGTCGATATGGTCACTTTTGGTCCGAAAATTTCACAGAAAGCTTTTCGCGCACACAGCTGACATTATGACATATAAACCATATAAACATGTTTGGGACGCATTTAAGCGAAAACAACACAGTTTTTGTGGATAAAGAAAGGTGACACCGATATGGTCACTTTTGGTCCGAAAATTTCACGGAAAGATTTTCACGCACAAAGCTCCCATTATGACCTATAAATCATATAAACATGTGTTGGGACGCATTTGAGCGAAAACAACACAGTTTTCGTGGATAAAGAAAGGTGACGTCGATATGGTCACTTTTGGTCCGAAAATTTCACGGAAAGCTTTTCGCGCACAAGGCTCCCATTATGACCTATAAACTATATAAACATGTTTGGGACGCATTTGAGCGAAAACAATACAGTTTTGGTGGATAAAGAAAGGTGACGTCGATATGGTCACTTTTGATCCGAAAATTTCACGGAAAGCTTTTCGCGCACAAAGCTCCCATTATGACCTATAAACCATATAAACATGTGTTGGGACGCATTTGAGCGAAAACAACACAGTTTTCGTGGATAAAGAAAGGTGACGTCGATATGGTCACTTTTGGTCCGAAAATTTCACGGAACGCTTTTCGCGCACAAAGCTCCCATGATGACCTATAAACCATATAAACATGTTTGGGACGCATTTGAGCGAAAACAACACAGTTTTGGTGGATAAACAAAGGTGACGTCGATATGGTCACTTTTGGTCCGAAAATTTCACAGAAAGCTTTTCGCGCACACAGCTGACATTATGACATATAAACCATATAAACATGTTTGGGACGCATTTAAGCGAAAACAACACAGTTTTCGTGGATAAAGAAAGGTGACGCCGATATGGTCACTTTTGTTCCGAAAATTTCACGGAAAGCTTTTCGCGCACAAAGCTCTCATCATGACCTATAAACCATATAAACATGTTTGGGACACATTTGAGCGAAAACAACACAGTTTTTGTGGATAAAGAAAGGTGACGCCGACATGGTCACTTTTGGTCCGAAAATTTCACGGAAAGCTTTTCGCGCACAAAGCTCCCATTATGACCTATAAATCATATAAACATGTTTGGGACGCATTTGAGCTAAAACAACACAGTTTTCGTGGATAAAGAAAGGTGACGTCGATATGGTCACTTTTGGTCCGAAAATTTCACATAAAGCTTTTCGCGCACAAAGCTCCCATTATGACCTATAAACCATATAATGTGTTTGGGACACATTTGAGCGAAAACAACACAAGTTTTGTGGATAAAGAAAGGTGACACCGATATGGTCACTTTTGGTCCGAAAATTTCACGGAAAGCTTTTCGCGCACAAAGCTCCCATTATGACCTATAAACCATATAAACATGTTTGGGACGCATTTGAGCGAAAACAACACAGTTTTCGTGGATAAAGAAAGGTGACGCCGATATGGTCACTTTTGTTCCGAAAATTTCACGGAAAGCTTTTCGCGCACAAAGCTCACATTATGATCTATACACCTTATAAATATGTTTGGGACACATTTGAGCGAAAACAATAGTGTTTTGTGGATAAAGAAAGGTGACGCCGATATGGTCCCTTTTGGTCTGAAATTTTCACGGAAAACTTTTCGCGCACAAAGCTCCCATTATAACCTATAAACCATATAAACATGTTTGAGACACATTTGAGCGAAAACAACATGGTTTTTGTGGATAAAGAAAGGTGACGCCGATATGGTCACTTTTGGTCCGAAAATTTCAGGGAAAGCTTTTCGCGCACAAAGATCTCATTATGACCTATAAACCATATAAACATGTTTGGGACACATTTGAGCGAAAACAACACAGTTTTTGTGGATAAAGAAAGGTAACATCGATATGGTCACTTTTGGTCCGAAAATTTCACGGAAAGCTTTTCGCGCACAAAGATCCCATTATAACCTATAAACCATATAAACATGTTTGGGACGCATTTGAGCGAAAACAACACAGTTTTCGTGGATAAAGAAAGGTGACGTCGATATGGTCACTTTTGGTCCGAAAATTTCACATAAAGCTTTTCGCTCACAAGGCTCCCATTATGACCTATAAACTATATAAACATGTTTGGGACGCATTTGAGCGAAAACAATACAGTTTTGGTGGATAAAGAAAGGTGACGTCGATATGGTCACTTTTGATCCGAAAATTTCACGGAAAGCTTTTCGCGCACAAAGCTCCCATTATGACCTATAAACCATATAAACATGTGTTGGGACGCATTTGAGCGAAAACAACACAGTTTTCGTGGATAAAGAAAGGTGACGTCGATATGGTCACTTTTGGTCCGAAAATTTCACGGAAAGCTTTTCGCGCACAAAGCTCCCATTATGACCTATAAACCATATAAACATGTTTGGGACGCATTTGAGCGAAAACAACACAGTTTTGGTGGATAAACAAAGGTGACGTCGATATGGTCACTTTTGGTCCGAAAATTTCACAGAAAGCTTTTCGCGCACACAGCTGACATTATGACATATAAACCATATAAACATGTTTGGGACGCATTTAAGCGAAAACAACACAGTTTTTGTGGATAAAGAAAGGTGACACCGATATGGTCACTTTTGGTCCGAAAATTTCACGGAAAGATTTTCACGCACAAAGCTCCCATTATGACCTATAAATCATATAAACATGTTTGGGACGCATTTGAGCGAAAACAACACAGTTTTCGTGGATAAAGAAAGGTGACGCCGATATGGTCACTTTTGTTCCGAAAATTTCACGGAAAGCTTTTCGCGCACAAAGCTCCCATTATGACCTATAAATCATATAAACATGTTTGGGACGCATTTGAGCGAAAACAACACAGTTTTCGTGGATAAAGAAAGGTGACGCCGATATGGTCACTTTTGTTCCTAAAATTTCACGGAAAGCTTTTCGCGCACCAAGCTCTCATCATGACCTATAAACCATATAAACATGTTTGGGACGCATTTGAGCGAAAACAACACAGTTTTGGTGGATAAACAAAGGTGACGTCGATATGGTCACTTTTGGTCCGAAAATTTCACAGAAAGCTTTTCGCGCACACAGCTGACATTATGACATATAAACCATATAAACATGTTTGGGACGCATTTAAGCGAAAACAACACAGTTTTTGTGGATAAAGAAAGGTGACACCGATATGGTCACTTTTGGTCCGAAAATTTCACGGAAAGATTTTCACGCACAAAGCTCCCATTATGACCTATAAATCATATAAACATGTTTGGGACGCATTTGAGCGAAAACAACACAGTTTTCGTGGATAAAGAAAGGTGACGCCGATATGGTCACTTTTGTTCCGAAAATTTCACGGAAAGCTTTTCGCGCACAAAGCTCCCATTATGACCTATAAATCATATAAACATGTTTGGGACGCATTTGAGCGAAAACAACACAGTTTTCGTGGATAAAGAAAGGAGACGCCGATATGGTCACTTTTGTTCCTAAAATTTCACGGAAAGCTTTTCGCGCACCAAGCTCTCATCATGACCTATAAACCATATAAACATGTTTGGGACACATTTGAGCGAAAACAACACAGTTTTTGTGGATAAAGAAAGGTGACGTCGATATGGTCACTTTTGATCCGAAAATTTCACGGAAAGCTTTTCGCGCACAAAGCTCCCATTATGACCTATAAACCATATAAACATGTGTTGGGACGCATTTGAGCGAAAACAACACAGTTTTCGTGGATAAAGAAAGGTGACGTCGATATGGTCACCTTTGGTCCGAAAATTTCACGGAACGCTTTTCGCGCACAAAGCTCCCATGATGACCTTTAAACCATATAAACATGTTTGGGACGTATTTGAGCGAAAACAACACAGTTTTCGTGGATAAAGAAAGGTGACGTCGATATGGTCACTTTTGGTCCGAAAATTTCACAGAAAGCTTTTCGCGCACACAGCTGACATTATGACATATAAACCATATAAACATGTTTGGGACGCATTTGAGCGAAAACAACACAGTTTTTGTGGATAAAGAAAGGTGACACCGATATAGTCACTTTTGGTCCGAAAATTTCACGGAAAGCTTTTCACGCACAAAGCTCCCATTATGACCTATAAACCATATAAACAGGTTTGGGACGCACTTGAGCGAAAACAACACAGTTTTGGTGGATAAAGAAAGGTGACGCCGATATGGTCACTTTTGGTCCGAAAATTTCACGGAAAGCTTTTCGCGCACAAAGCTCCCATTATGACCTATAAATCATATAAACATGTTTGGGATGCATTTGAGCGAAAACAACACAGTTTTCGTGCATAAAGAAAGGTGACGTCGATATGGTCACTTTTGTTCCGAAAATTTCACGGAAAGCTTTTCGCGCACAAAGCTCCCATTATGACCTATAAACCATATAAACATGTGTTGGGACGCATTTGAGCGAAAACAACACAGTTTTCGTGGATAAAGAAAGGTGACGTCGATATGGTCACTTTTGGTCCGAAAATTTCACGGAAAGCTTTTCGCGCACAAGGCTCCCATTATGACCTATAAACTATATAAACATGTTTGGGACGCATTTGAGCGAAAACAATACAGTTTTGGTGGATAAAGAAAGGTGACGTCGATATGGTCACTTTTGATCCGAAAATTTCACGGAAAGCTTTTCGCGCACAAAGCTCCCATTATGACCTATAAACCATATAAACATGTGTTGGGACGCATTTGAGGGAAAACAACACAGTTTTCGTGGATAAAGAAAGGTGACGTCGATATGGTCACTTTTGGTCCGAAAATTTCACGGAACGCTTTTCGCGCACAAAGCTCCCATGATGACCTATAAACCATATAAACATGTTTGGGACGCATTTGAGCGAAAACAACACAGTTTTGGTGGATAAACAAAGGTGACGTCGATATGGTCACTTTTGGTCCGAAAATTTCACAGAAAGCTTTTCGCGCACACAGCTGACATTATGACATATAAACCATATAAACATGTTTGGGATGCATTTAAGCGAAAACAACACAGTTTTTGTGGATAAAGAAAGGTGACACCGATATGGTCACTTTTGGTCCGAAAATTTCACGGAAAGATTTTCACGCACAAAGCTCCCATTATGACCTATAAATCATATAAACATGTTTGTGACGCATTTGAGCGAAAACAACACAGTTTTCGTGGATAAAGAAAGGTGACGCCGATATGGTCACTTTTGTTCCGAAAATTTCACGGAAAGCTTTTCGCGCACAAAGCTCCCATTATGACCTATAAATCATATAAACATGTTTGGGATGCATTTGAGCGAAAACAACACAGTTTTCGTGCATAAAGAAAGGTGACGTCGATATGGTCACTTTTGTTTTCGAAAATTTCACGGAAAGCTTTTCGCGCACAAAGCTCCCATTATGACCTATAAACCATATAAACATGTGTTGGGACGCATTTGAGCGAAAACAACACAGTTTTCGTGGATAAAGAAAGGTGACGTCGATATGGTCACTTTTGGTCCGAAAATTTCACGGAAAGCTTTTCGCGCACAAGGCTCCCATTATGACCTATAAACTATATAAACATGTTTGGGACGCATTTGAGCGAAAACAATACAGTTTTGGTGGATAAAGAAAGGTGACGTCGATATGGTCACTTTTGATCCGAAAATTTCACGGAAAGCTTTTCGCGCACAAAGCTCCCATTATGACCTATAAACCATATAAACATGTGTTGGGACGCATTTGAGGGAAAACAACACAGTTTTCGTGGATAAAGAAAGGTGACGTCGATATGGTCACTTTTGGTCCGAAAATTTCACGGAACGCTTTTCGCGCACAAAGCTCCCATGATGACCTATAAACCATATAAACATGTTTGGGACGCATTTGAGCGAAAACAACACAGTTTTGGTGGATAAACAAAGGTGACGTCGATATGGTCACTTTTGGTCCGAAAATTTCACAGAAAGCTTTTCGCGCACACAGCTGACATTATGACATATAAACCATATAAACATGTTTGGGACGCATTTGAGCGAAAACAACACAGTTTTTGTGGATAAAGAAAGGTGACACCGATATAGTCACTTTTGGTCCGAAAATTTCACGGAAAGCTTTTCACGCACAAAGCTCCCATTATGACCTATAAACCATATAAACAGGTTTGGGACGCACTTGAGCGAAAACAACACAGTTTTGGTGGATAAAGAAAGGTGACGCCGATATGGTCACTTTTGGTCCGAAAATTTCACGGAAAGCTTTTCGCGCACAAAGCTCCCATTATGACCTATAAATCATATAAACATGTTTGGGATGCATTTGAGCGAAAACAACACAGTTTTCGTGCATAAAGAAAGGTGACGTCGATATGGTCACTTTTGTTCCGAAAATTTCACGGAAAGCTTTTCGCGCACAAAGCTCCCATTATGACCTATAAACCATATAAACATGTGTTGGGACGCATTTGAGCGAAAACAACACAGTTTTCGTGGATAAAGAAAGGTGACGTCGATATGGTCACTTTTGGTCCGAAAATTTCACGGAAAGCTTTTCGCGCACAAGGCTCCCATTATGACCTATAAACTATATAAACATGTTTGGGACGCATTTGAGCGAAAACAATACAGTTTTGGTGGATAAAGAAAGGTGACGTCGATATGGTCACTTTTGATCCGAAAATTTCACGGAAAGCTTTTCGCGCACAAAGCTCCCATTATGACCTATAAACCATATAAACATGTGTTGGGACGCATTTGAGGGAAAACAACACAGTTTTCGTGGATAAAGAAAGGTGACGTCGATATGGTCACTTTTGGTCCGAAAATTTCACGGAACGCTTTTCGCGCACAAAGCTCCCATGATGACCTATAAACCATATAAACATGTTTGGGACGCATTTGAGCGAAAACAACACAGTTTTGGTGGATAAACAAAGGTGACGTCGATATGGTCACTTTTGGTCCGAAAATTTCACAGAAAGCTTTTCGCGCACACAGCTGACATTATGACATATAAACCATATAAACATGTTTGGGATGCATTTAAGCGAAAACAACACAGTTTTTGTGGATAAAGAAAGGTGACACCGATATGGTCACTTTTGGTCCGAAAATTTCACGGAAAGATTTTCACGCACAAAGCTCCCATTATGACCTATAAATCATATAAACATGTTTGTGACGCATTTGAGCGAAAACAACACAGTTTTCGTGGATAAAGAAAGGTGACGCCGATATGGTCACTTTTGTTCCGAAAATTTCACGGAAAGCTTTTCGCGCACAAAGCTCCCATTATGACCTATAAATCATATAAACATGTTTGGGATGCATTTGAGCGAAAACAACACAGTTTTCGTGCATAAAGAAAGGTGACGTCGATATGGTCACTTTTGTTTTCGAAAATTTCACGGAAAGCTTTTCGCGCACAAAGCTCCCATTATGACCTATAAACCATATAAACATGTGTTGGGACGCATTTGAGCGAAAACAACACAGTTTTCGTGGATAAAGAAAGGTGACGTCGATATGGTCACTTTTGGTCCGAAAATTTCACGGAAAGCTTTTCGCGCACAAGGCTCCCATTATGACCTATAAACTATATAAACATGTTTGGGACGCATTTGAGCGAAAACAATACAGTTTTGGTGGATAAAGAAAGGTGACGTCGATATGGTCACTTTTGATCCGAAAATTTCACGGAAAGCTTTTCGCGCACAAAGCTCCCATTATGACCTATAAACCATATAAACATGTGTTGGGACGCATTTGAGGGAAAACAACACAGTTTTCGTGGATAAAGAAAGGTGACGTCGATATGGTCACTTTTGGTCCGAAAATTTCACGGAACGCTTTTCGCGCACAAAGCTCCCATGATGACCTATAAACCATATAAACATGTTTGGGACGCATTTGAGCGAAAACAACACAGTTTTGGTGGATAAACAAAGGTGACGTCGATATGGTCACTTTTGGTCCGAAAATTTCACAGAAAGCTTTTCGCGCACACAGCTGACATTATGACATATAAACCATATAAACATGTTTGGGACGCATTTAAGCGAAAACAACACAGTTTTTGTGGATAAAGAAAGGTGACACCGATATGGTCACTTTTGGTCCGAAAATTTCACGGAAAGATTTTCACGCACAAAGCTCCCATTATGACCTATAAATCATATAAACATGTTTGTGACGCATTTGAGCGAAAACAACACAGTTTTCGTGGATAAAGAAAGGTGACGCCGATATGGTCACTTTTGTTCCGAAAATTTCACGGAAAGCTTTTCGCGCACAAAGCTCCCATTATGACCTATAAATCATATAAACATGTTTGGGACGCATTTGAGCGAAAACAACACAGTTTTCGTGGATAAAGAAAGGTGACGCCGATATGGTCACTTTTGTTCCTAAAATTTCACGGAAAGCTTTTCGCGCACCAAGCTCTCATCATGACCTATAAACCATATAAACATGTTTGGGACACATTTGAGCGAAAACAACACAGTTTTTGTGGATAAAGAAAGGTGACGCCGATATGGTCACTTTTGGTCCGAAAATTTCATGAAAAGCTTTTCGCGCACAAAGCTTCCATTATGACTTTTAAACCATATGAACATGTTTGGGACACATTTGAGCGAAAACAATACAGTTTTGGTGGATAAAGAAAGGTGACATCGATATGGTCACTTTTGATCCGAAAATTTCACGGAAAGCTTTTCGCGCACAAAGCTCCCATTATGACCTATAAACCATATAAACATGTGTTGGGACGCATTTGAGCGAAAACAACACAGTTTTCTTGGATAAAGAAAGGTGACGTCGATATGGTCACTTTTGGTCCGAAAATTTCACGGAAAGCTTTTCGCGCACAAAGCTCCCATTATGACCTATAAACCATATAAACATGTTTGGGACGCATTTGAGCGAAAACAATACAGTTTTGGTGGATAAAGAAAGGTGACGTCGATATGGTCACTTTTGATCCGAAAATTTCACGGAAAGCTTTTCGCGCACAAAGCTCCCATTATGACCTATAAACCATATAAACATGTGTTGGGACGCATTTGAGCGAAAACAACACAGTTTTCGTGGATAAAGAAAGGTGACGTCGATATGGTCACCTTTGGTCCGAAAATTTCACGGAACGCTTTTCGCGCACAAAGCTCCCATGATGACCTATAAACCATATAAACATGTTTGGGACGTATTTGAGCGAAAACAACACAGTTTTCGTGGATAAAGAAAGGTGACGTCGATATGGTCACTTTTGGTCCGAAAATTTCACAGAAAGCTTTTCGCGCACACAGCTGAAATTATGACATAAAAACCATATAAACATGTTTGGGACGCATTTGAGCGAAAACAACACAATTTTTGTGGATAAAGAAAGGTGACACCGATATAGTCACTTTTGGTCCGAAAATTTCACGGAAAGCTTTTCACGCACAAAGCTCCCATTATGACCTATAAACCATATAAACAGGTTTGGGACGCACTTGAGCGAAAACAACACAGTTTTGGTGGATAAAGAAAGGTGACGCCGATATGGTCACTTTTGGTCCGAAAATTTCACGGAAAGCTTTTCGCGGACAAAGCTCCCATTATGACCTATAAATCATATAAACATGTTTGGGATGCATTTGAGCGAAAACAACACAGTTTTCGTGGATAAAGAAAGGTGACGTCGATATGGTCACTTTTGGTCCGAAAATTTCACGGAAAGCTTTTCGCGCACAAAGCTCCCATTATGACCTATAAACCATATAAACATGTGTTGGGACGCATTTGAGCGAAAACAACACAGTTTTCGTGGATAAAGAAAGGTGACGTCGATATGGTCACTTTTCGTCCGAAAATTTCACGGAAAGCTTTTCGCGCACAAGGCTCCCATTATGACCTATAAACTATATAAACATGTTTGGGACGCATTTGAGCGAAAACAATACAGTTTTGGTGGATAAAGAAAGGTGACGTCGATATGGTCACTTTTGATCCGAAAATTTCACGGAAAGCTTTTCGCGCACAAAGCTCCCATTATGACCTATAAACCATATAAACATGTGTTGGGACGCATTTGAGCGAAAACAACACAGTTTTCGTGGATAAAGAAAGGTGACGTCGATATGATCACTTTTGGTCCGAAAATTTCACGGAACGCTTTTCGCGCATAAAGCTCCCATGATGACCTATAAACCATATAAACATGTTTGGGACGCATTTGAGCGAAAACAACACAGTTTTGGTGGATAAACAAAGGTGACGTAGATATGGTCACTTTTGGTCCGAAAATTTCACAGAAAGCTTTTCGCGCACACAGCTGACATTATGACATATAAACCATATAAACATGTTTGGGACGCATTTAAGCGAAAACAACACAATTTTTGTGGATAAAGAAAGGTGACACCGATATGGTCACTTTTGGTCCGAAAATTTCACGGAAAGATTTTCACGCACAAAGCTCCCATTATGACCTATAAATCATATAAACATGTTTGGGACGCATTTGAGCGAAAACAACACAGTTTTCGTGGATAAAGAAAGGTGACGCCGATATGGTCACTTTTGTTCCGAAAATTTCACAGAAAGCTTTTCGCGCACAAAGCTCTCATCATGACCTATAAACCATATAAACATGTTTGGGACACATTTGAGCGAAAACAACACAGTTTTTGTGGATAAAGAAAGGTGACGCCGATATGGTCACTTTTGGTCCGAAAATTTCACGGAAAGCTTTTCCAGCACAAAGCTCCCATTATGACTTATAAACCATATGAACATGTTTGGGACACATTTGAGCGAAAACAACACAGTTTTGGTGGATAAAGAAAGGTGACGTCGATATGGTCACTTTTGATCCGAAAATTTCACGGAAAGCTTTTCGCGCACAAAGCTCCCATTATGACCTATAAACCATATAAACATGTGTTGGGACGCATTTGAGCGAAAACAACACAGTTTTCGTGGATAAAGAAAGGTGACGTCGATATGGTCACTTTTGGTCCGAAAATTTCACGGAAAGCTTTTCGCGCACAAAGCTCCCATTATGACCTATAAACATTATAAACATGTGTTGGGACGCATTTGAGCGAAAACAACACAGTTTTCGTGGATAAAGAAAGGTGACGTCGATATGGTCACTTTTGGTCCGAAAATTTCACGGAAAGCTTTTCGCGCACAAAGCTCCCATTATGACCTATAAACATTATAAACATGTTTGGGACGCATTTGAGCGAAAACAACACAGTTTTTGTGGATAAAGAAAGGTGACACCGATATGGTCACTTTTGGTCCGAAAATTTCACGGAAAGCTTTTCGTGCACAAAGCTCCCATTATGACCTATAAATCATATAAACATGTTTGGGACGCATTTGAGCGAAAACAACACAGTTTTCGTGGATAAAGAAAGGTGACGTCGATATGGTCACTTTTGGTCCGAAAATTTCACATAAAGCTTTTCGCGCACAAAGCTCCCATTATGACCTATAAACCATATAATGTGTTTGGGACACATTTGAGCGAAAACAACACAAGTTTTGTGGATAAAGAAAGGTGACGCCGATATGGTCACTTTTGGTCCGAAAATTTCACGGAAGGCTTTTCGCGCACAAAGCTCCCATTATGACCTATAAACCATATAAACATGTTTGGGACGCATTTGAGCGAAAACAACACAGTTTTCGTGGATAAAGAAAGGTGACGCCGATATGGTCACTTTTGTTCCGAAAATTTCACGGAAAGCTTTTCGCGCACAAAGCTCACATTATGATCTATACACCTTATAAATATGTTTGGGACACATTTGAGCGAAAACAATAGTGTTTTGTGGATAAAGAAAGGTGACGCCGATATGGTCCCTTTTGGTCTGAAATTTTCACGGAAAACTTTTCGCGCACAAAGCTCCCATTATAACCTATAAACCATATAAACATGTTTGAGACACATTTGAGCGAAAACAACATGGTTTTTGTGGATAAAGAAAGGTGACGCCGATATGGTCACTTTTGGTCCGAAAATTTCAGGGAAAGCTTTTTGCGCACAAAGCTCTCATTATGACCTATAAACCATATAAACATGTTTGGGACACATTTGAGCGAAAACAACACAGTTTTTGTGGATAAAGAAAGGTAACATCGATATGGTCACTTTTGGTCCGAAAATTTCACGGAAAGCTTTTCGCGCACAAAGATCCCATTATAACCTATAAACCATATAAACATGTTTGGGACGCATTTGAGCGAAAACAACACAGTTTTCGTGGATAAAGAATGGTGACGTCGATATGGTCACTTTTGGTCCGAAAATTTCACATAAAGCTTTTCGTGCACAAAGCTCCCATTATGACATATAAACCATATAAACATGTTTGGAACACATTTGAGCGAAAACAACACAGTTTTTGTGGATAAAGAAAGGTGACACCGATATGGTCACTTTTGGTCCGAAAATTTCACGGAAAGCTTTTCACGCACAAAGCTCACATTATGACCTATAAACCATATAAACATGTGTGGGACGCATTTGAGCGAAAACAACAAAGTTTTTGTGGATAAAGAAAGGTGACACCGATATGGTCACTTTTGGTCCGAAAATTTCACGGAAAGCTTTTCGCGCACAAAGCTCCCATTATGACCTATAAATCATATAAACATGTTTGGGATGCATTTGAGCGAAAACAACACAGTTTTCGTGGATAAAGAAAGGTGACGCCGATATGGTCACTTTTGTTCCGAAAATTTCACGGAAAGCTTTTCGCGCCCAAAGCTCTCATCATGACCTATAAACCATTTAAACATGTTTGGGACACATTTGAGCGAAAACAACACAGTTTTTGTGGATAAAGAAAGGTGACTCCAATATGGTCACTTTTGTTCCGAAAATTTCACGGAAAGCTTTTCACGCACAAAGCTCCCATTATGACCAAATAAACCATATAAACATGTTTGGGACGCATTTGAGCGAAAACAACACAGTTTTTGTGGATAAAGAAAGGTGACACCGATATGGTCACTTTTGGTCCGAAAATTTCACGGAAAGCTTTTCGCGCACAAAGCTCCCATTATGACCTATAAACCATATAAACATGTTTGGGACACATTTGAGCGAAAACAACACAGTTTTTGTGGATAAAGAAAGGTAACATCGATATGGTCACTTTTGGTCCGAAAATTTCACGGAAAGCTTTTCGCGCACAAAGATCCCATTATAACCTATAAACCATATAAACATGTTTGGGACGCATTTGAGCGAAAACAACACAGTTTTCGTGGATAAAGAAAGGTGACGTCGATATGGTCACTTTTGGTCCGAAAATTTCACATAAAGCTTTTCGTGCACAAAGCTCCCATTATGACATATAAACCATATAAACATGTTTGGAACACATTTGAGCGAAAACAACACAGTTTTTGTGGATAAAGAAAGGTGACACCGATATGGTCACTTTTGGTCCGAAAATTTCACGGAAAGCTTTTCACGCACAAAGCTCACATTATGACCTATAAACCATATAAACATGTGTGGGACGCATTTGAGCGAAAACAACAAAGTTTTTGTGGATAAAGAAAGGTGACACCGATATGGTCACTTTTGGTCCGAAAATTTCACGGAAAGCTTTTCGCGCACAAAGCTCCCATTATGACCTATAAATCATATAAACATGTTTGGGATGCATTTGAGCGAAAACAACACAGTTTTCGTGGATAAAGAAAGGTGACGCCGATATGGTCACTTTTGTTCCGAAAATTTCACGGAAAGCTTTTCGCGCCCAAAGCTCTCATCATGACCTATAAACCATTTAAACATGTTTGGGACACATTTGAGCGAAAACAACACAGTTTTTGTGGATAAAGAAAGGTGACTCCAATATGGTCACTTTTGTTCCGAAAATTTCACGGAAAGCTTTTCACGCACAAAGCTCCCATTATGACCAAATAAACCATATAAACATGTTTGGGACGCATTTGAGCGAAAACAACACAGTTTTTGTGGATAAAGAAAGGTGACACCGATATGGTCACTTTTGGTCCGAAAATTTCACGGAAAGCTTTTCGCGCACAAAGCTCCCATTATGACCTATAAACCATATAAACATGTTTGGGACACATTTGAGCGAAAACAACACAGTTTTTGTGGATAAAGAAAGGTAACATCGATATGGTCACTTTTGGTCCGAAAATTTCACGGAAAGCTTTTCGCGCACAAAGATCCCATTATAACCTATAAACCATATAAACATGTTTGGGACGCATTTGAGCGAAAACAACACAGTTTTCGTGGATAAAGAAAGGTGACGTCGATATGGTCACTTTTGGTCCGAAAATTTCACATAAAGCTTTTCGTGCACAAAGCTCCCATTATGACATATAAACCATATAAACATGTTTGGAACACATTTGAGCGAAAACAACACAGTTTTTGTGGATAAAGAAAGGTGACACCGATATGGTCACTTTCGGTCCGAAAATTTCACGGAAAGCTTTTCACGCACAAAGCTCACATTATGACCTATAAACCATATAAACATGTGTGGGACGCATTTGAGCGAAAACAACACAGTTTTTGTGGATAAAGAAAGGTGACACCGATATGGTCACTTTTGGTCCGAAAATTTCACGGAAAGCTTTTCGCGCACAAAGCTCCCATTATGACCTATAAATCATATAAACATGTTTGGGATGCATTTGAGCGAAAACAACACAGTTTTCGTGGATAAAGAAAGGTGACGCCGATATGGTCACTTTTGTTCCGAAAATTTCACGGAAAGCTTTTCGCGCCCAAAGCTCTCATCATGACCTATAAACCATTTAAACATGTTTGGGACACATTTGAGCGAAAACAACACAGTTTTTGTGGATAAAGAAAGGTGACTCCAATATGGTCACTTTTGTTCCGAAAATTTCACGGAAAGCTTTTCGCGCCCAAAGCTCTCATCATGACCTATAAACCATTTAAACATGTTTGGGACACATTTGAGCGAAAACAACACAGTTTTTGTGGATAAAGAAAGGTGACTCCAATATGGTCACTTTTGTTCCGAAAATTTCACGGAAAGCTTTTCGCGCCCAAAGCTCTCATCATGACCTATAAACCATTTAAACATGTTTGGGACACATTTGAGCGAAAACAACACAGTTTTTGTGGATAAAGAAAGGTGACTCCAATATGGTCACTTTTGTTCCGAAAATTTCACGGAAAGCTTTTCACGCACAAAGCTCCCATTATGACCAAATAAACCATATAAACATGTTTGGGACGCATTTGAGCGAAAACAACACAGTTTTTGTGGATAAAGAAAGGTGACACCGATATGGTCACTTTTGGTCCGAAAATTTCACGGAAAGCTTTTCGCGCACAAAGCTCCCATTATGACCTATAAACCATATAAACATGTTTGGGACACATTTGAGCGAAAACAACACAGTTTTTGTGGATAAAGAAAGGTAACATCGATATGGTCACTTTTGGTCCGAAAATTTCACGGAAAGCTTTTCGCGCACAAAGATCCCATTATAACCTATAAACCATATAAACATGTTTGGAACGCATTTGAGCGAAAACAACACAGTTTTCGTGGATAAAGAAAGGTGACGTCGATATGGTCACTTTTGGTCCGAAAATTTCACATAAAGCTTTTCGTGCACAAAGCTCCCATTATGACATATAAACCATATAAACATGTTTGGAACACATTTGAGCGAAAACAACACAGTTTTTGTGGATAAAGAAAGGTGACACCGATATGGTCACTTTCGGTCCGAAAATTTCACGGAAAGCTTTTCACGCACAAAGCTCACATTATGACCTATAAACCATATAAACATGTGTGGGACGCATTTGAGCGAAAACAACACAGTTTTTGTGGATAAAGAAAGGTGACACCGATATGGTCACTTTTGGTCCGAAAATTTCACGGAAAGCTTTTCGCGCACAAAGCTCCCATTATGACCTATAAATCATATAAACATGTTTGGGATGCATTTGAGCGAAAACAACACAGTTTTCGTGGATAAAGAAAGGTGACGCCGATATGGTCACTTTTGTTCCGAAAATTTCACGGAAAGCTTTTCGCGCCCAAAGCTCTCATCATGACCTATAAACCATATAAACATGTTTGGGACACATTTGAGCGAAAACAACACAGTTTTTGTGGATAAAGAAAGGTGACGCCGATATGGTCACTTTTGTTCCAAAAATTTCACGGAAAGCTTTTCACGCACAAAGCTCCCATTATGACCTATAAACCATATAAACATGTTTGGGACGCATTTGAGCGAAAACAACACAGTTTTTGTGGATAAAGAAAGGTGACACCGATATGGTCACTTTTGGTCCGAAAATTTCACGGAAAGCTTTTCGCGCACAAAGCTCCCATTATGACCTATAAATCATATAAACATGTTTGGGACGCATTTGAGCGAAAACAACACAGTTTTCGTGGATAAAGAAAGGTGACGCCGATATGGTCACTTTTGTTCCTAAAATTTCACGGAAAGCTTTTCACGCACAAAGCTCCCATTATGACCTATAAACCATATAAACATGTTTGGGACACATTTGAGCAAAAACAACAGAGTTTTCGTGGATAAAGAAAGGAGACGCCGATATGATCACTTTCGGTCCGAAAATTTCACGGAAAGCTTTTCGCGCACAAAGCTCACATTATGACCTATACACCTTATAAACATGTTTGGGACACATTTGAGCGAAAACAACACAGTTTTTGTGGATAAAGAAAGGTGACGCCGATATGGTCACTTTTGGTCCGAAAATTTCACGAAAAGCTTTTCGCGCACAAAGCTCCCATTATGACTTTTAAACCATATGAACATGTTTGGGACACATTTGAGCGAAAACAATACAGTTTTGGTGGATAAAGAAAGGTGACATCGATATGGTCACTTTTGATCCGAAAATTTCACGGAAAGCTTTTCGCGCACAAAGCTCCCATTATGACCTATAAACCATATAAACATGTGTTGGGACGCATTTGAGCGAAAACAACACAGTTTTCTTGGATAAAGAAAGGTGACGTCGATATGGTAACTTTTGGTCCGAAAATTTCACGGAAAGCTTTTCGCGCACAAAGCTCCCATTATGACCTATAAACCATATAAACATGTTTGGGACGCATTTGAGCGAAAACAACACAGTTTTCGTGGATAAAGAAAGGTGACGTCGATATGGTCACTTTAGGTCCGAAAATTTCACGGAACGCTTTTCGCGCACAAAGCTCCCATGATGACCTATAAACCATATAAACATGTTTGGGACGTATTTGAGCGAAAACAACACAGTTTTCGTGGATAAAGAAAGGTGACGTCGATATGGTCACTTTTGGTCCGAAAATTTCACAGAAAGCTTTTCGCGCACACAGCTGACATTATGACATACAAACCATATAAACATGTTTGGGACGCATTTGAGCGAAAACAACACAGTTTTTGTGGATAAAGAAAGGTGACACCGATATAGTCACTTTTGGTCCGAAAATTTCACGGAAAGCTTTTCACGCACAAAGCTCCCATTATGACCTATAAACCATATAAACAGGTTTGGGACGCACTTGAGCGAAAACAACACAGTTTTGGTGGATAAAGAAAGGTGACGCCGATATGGTCAATTTTGGTCCGAAAATTTCACGGAAAGCTTTTCGCGCACAAAGCTCCCATTATGACCTATAAATCATATAAACATGTTTGGGACGCATTTGAGCGAAAACAACACAGTTTTCGTGGATAAAGAAAGGTGACGTCGATATGGTCACTTTTGGTCCGAAAATTTCACGGAAATCTTTTCACGCACAAAGCTCCCATTATGACCTATAAACCATATAAACATGTGTTGGGACGCATTTGAGCGAAAACAACACAGTTTTCGTGGATAAAGAAAGGTGACGTCGATATGGTCACTTTTGGTCCGAAAATTTCACGGAAAGCTTTTCGCGCACAAAGCTCCCATTATGACCTATAAACCATATAAACATGTTTGGGACGCATTTGAGCGAAAACAATACAGTTTTGGTGGATAAAGAAAGGTGACGTCGATATGGTCACTTTTGATCCGAAAATTTCACGGAAAGCTTTTCGCGCACAAAGCTCCCATGATGACCTATAAACCATATAAACATGTTTGGGACGCATTTGAGCGAAAACAACACAGTTTTCGTGGATAAAGAAAGGTGACGCAGATATGGTCACTTTTGTTCCGAAAATTTCACGGAAAGCTTTTCGCGCACAAAGCTCCCATTATGACCTATAAACCATATAAACATGTTTGGGACGCATTTGAGCGAAAACAATACAGTTTTGGTGGATAAAGAAAGGTGACGTCGATATGGTCACTTTTGATCCGAAAATTTCACGGAAAGCTTTTCGCGCACAAAGCTCCCATTATGACCTATAAACCATATAAACATGTGTTGGGACGCATTTGAGCGAAAACAACACAGTTTTTGTGGATAAAGAAAGGTGACACCGATATGGTCACTTTTGGTCCGAAAATTTCACGGAAAGCTTTTCGCGCACAAAGCTCCCATTATGACCTATAAATCATATAAACATGTTTGGGATGCATTTGAGCGAAAACAACACAGTTTTCGTGGATAAAGAAAGGTGACGCCGATATGGTCACTTTTGTTCCGAAAATTTCACGGAAAGCTTTTCGCGCCCAAAGCTCTCATCATGACCTATAAACCATATAAACATGTTTGGGACACATTTGAGTGAAAACAACACAGTTTTTGTGGATAAAGAAAGGTGACGCCGATATGGTCACTTTTGTTCCAAAAATTTCACGGAAAGCTTTTCACGCACAAAGCTCCCATTATGACCTATAAACCATATAAACATGTTTGGGACGCATTTGAGCGAAAACAACACAGTTTTTGTGGATAAAGAAAGGTGACACCGATATGGTCACTTTTGGTCCGAAAATTTCACGGAAAGCTTTTCGCGCACAAAGCTCCCATTATGACCTATAAATCATATAAACATGTTTGGGACGCATTTGAGCGAAAACAACACAGTTTTCGTGGATAAAGAAAGGTGACGCCGATATGGTCAATTTTGTTCCTAAAATTTCACGGAAAGCTTTTCACGCACAAAGCTCCCATTATGACCTATAAACCATATAAACATGTTTGGGACACATTTGAGCAAAAACAACAGAGTTTTCGTGGATAAAGAAAGGAGACGCCGATATGATCACTTTCGGTCCGAAAATTTCACGGAAAGCTTTTCGCGCACAAAGCTCACATTATGACCTATACACCTTATAAACATGTTTGGGACACATTTGAGCGAAAACAACACAGTTTTTGTGGATAAAGAAAGGTGACGCCGATATGGTCAATTTTGGTCCGAAAATTTCACGAAAAGCTTTTCGCGCACAAAGCTCCCATTATGACCTATAAATCATATAAACATGTTTGGGATGCATTTGAGCGAAAACAACACAGTTTTCGTGGATAAAGAAAGGTGACGTCGATATGGTCACTTTTGGTCCGAAAATTTCACGGAAATCTTTTCGCGCACAAAGCTCCCATTATGACCTATAAACCATATAAACATGTGTTGGGACGCATTTGAGCGAAAACAACACAGTTTTCGTGGATAAAGAAAGGTGACGTCGATATGGTCACTTTTGGTCCCAAAATTTCACGGAAAGCTTTTCGCGCACAAAGCTCCCATTATGACCTATAAACCATATAAACATGTTTGGGACGCATTTGAGCGAAAACAATACAGTTTTGGTGGATAAAGAAAGGTGACGTCGATATGGTCACTTTTGATCCGAAAATTTCACGGAAAGCTTTTCGCGCACAAAGCTCCCATTATGACCTATAAACCATATAAACATGTGTTGGGACGCATTTGAGCGAAAACAACACAGTTTTCGTGGATAAAGAAAGGTGACGTCGATATGGTCACTTTTGGTCCGAAAATTTCACGGAACGCTTTTCGCGCACAAAGCTCCCATGATGACCTATAAACCATATAAACATGTTTGGGACGCATTTGAGCGAAAACAACACAGTTTTCGTGGATAAAGAAAGGTTACGTCGATATGGTCACTTTTGGTCCGAAAATTTCACAGAAAGCTTTTCGCGCACACAGCTGACATTATGACATATAAACCATATAAACATGTTTGGGACGCATTTGAGCGAAAACAACACAGTTTTTGTGGATAAAGAAAGGTGACACCGATATGGTCACTTTTGGTCCGAAAATTTCACGGAAAGATTTTCGCGCACAAAGCTCACATTATGACCTATAAATCATATAAACATGTTTGGGACGCATTTGAGCGAAAACAACACAGTTTTCGTGGATAAAGAAAGGTGACGTCGATATGGTCACTTTTGGTCCGAAAATTTCACAGAAAGCTTTTCGCGCACAAAGCTCCCATTATGACCTATAAATCATATAAACATGTTTGGGATGCATTTGAGCGAAAACAACACAGTTTTCGTGGATAAAGAAAGGTGACGCCGATATGGCCACTTTTGTTCCGAAAATTTCACGGAAAGCTTTTCACGCACAAAGCTCCCATTATGACCTATAAACCATATAAACAGGTTTGGGACGCACTTGAGCGAAAACAACACAGTTTTGGTGGATAAAGAAAGGTGACGCCGATATGGTCACTTTTGGTCCGAAAATTTCACGGAAAGCTTTTCGCGCACAAAGCTCCCATTATGACCTATAAATCATATAAACATGTTTGGGATGCATTTGAGCGAAAACAACACAGTTTTCGTGGATAAAGAAAGGTGACACCGATATGGTCACTTTTGGTCCGAAAATTTCACGGAAATCTTTTCGCGCACAAAGCTCCCATTATGACCTATAAACCATATAAACATGTGTTGGGACGCATTTGAGCGAAAACAACACAGTTTTCGTGGATAAAGAAAGGTGACGTCGATATGGTCACTTTTGGTCCGAAAATTTCACGGAAAGCTTTTCGCGCACAAAGCTCCCATTATGACCTATAAACCATATAAACATGTTTGGGACGCATTTGAGCGAAAACAATACAGTTTTGGTGGATAAAGAAAGGTGACGTCGATATGGTCACTTTTGATCCGAAAATTTCACGGAAAGCTTTTCGCGCACAAAGCTCCCATTATGACCTATAAACCATATAAACATGTGTTGGGACGCATTTGAGCGAAAACAACACAGTTTTCGTGGATAAAGAAAGGTGACGTCGATATGGTCACTTTTGGTCCGAAAATTTCACGGAACGCTTTTCGCGCACAAAGCTCCCATGATGACCTATAAACCATATAAACATGTTTGGGACGCATTTGAGCGAAAACAACACAGTTTTCGTGGATAAAGAAAGGTGACGTCGATATGGTCACTTTTGGTCCGAAAATTTCACAGAAAGCTTTTCGCGCACACAGCTGACATTATGACATATAAACCATATAAACATGTTTGGGACGCATTTGAGCGAAAACAACACAGTTTTTGTGGATAAAGAAAGGTGACACCGATATGGTCACTTTTGGTCCGAAAATTTCACGGAAAGATTTTCGCGCACAAAGCTCACATTATGACCTATAAATCATATAAACATGTTTGGAACGCATTTGAGCAAAAACAACACAGTTTTCGTGGATAAAGAAAGGTGACGTCGATATGGTCACTTTTGGTCCGAAAATTTCACAGAAAGCTTTTCGCGCACAAAGCTCCCATTATGACCTATAAACCATATAATGTGTTTGAGACACATTTGAGCGAAAACAACACAAGTTTTGTGGATAAAGAAAGGTGACGCCGATATGGTCACTTTTGGTCCGAAAATTTCACGGAAAGCTTTTCGCGGATAAAGCTCACACTATGATCTATACACCTTATAAATATGTTTGGGACACATTTGAGCGAAAACAATAGTGTTTTGTGGATAAAGAAAGGTGACGCCGATATGGTCACTTTTGGTACGAAAATTTCACGGAAAACTTTTCGCGCACAAAGCTCCCATTATAACCTATAAACCATATAAACATGTTTGAGACACATTTGAGAGAAAATAACATGGTTTTTTTGGATAAAGAAAGGTGACGCCGATATGGTCACTTTTGGTCCGAAAATTTCACGGAAAGCTTTTCGCGCACAAAGCTCTCATTATGACCTATAAACCATATAAACATGTTTGGGACACATTTGAGCGAAAACAACACAGTTTTTGTGGATAAAGAAAGGTGACAACGATATGGTCACTTTTGGTCCGAAAATTTCACGGAAAGCTTTTCGCGCACAAAGATCCCATTATAACCTATAAACCATATAAACATGTTTGGGACGCATTTGAGCGAAAACAACACAGTTTTCGTGGATAAAGAAAGGTGACGTCGATATGGTCACTGTTGGTCCGAAAATTTCACATAAAGCTTTTCGCGCACAAAGCTCCCATTATGACATATAAACCATATAAACATGTTTGGGTCACATTTGAGCGAAAACAACACAGTTTTTGTGGATAAAGAAAGGTGACGCCGATATGGTCACTTTTGGTCCGAAAATTTCACGAAAAGATTTTCGCGCACAAAGCTCCCATTATGACTTTTAAACCATATGAACATGTTTGGGACACATTTGAGCGAAAACAATACAGTTTTGGTGGATAAAGAAAGGTGACATCGATATGGTCACTTTTGATCCGAAAATTTCACAGAAAGCTTTTCGCGCACAAAGCTCAAATTATGACCTATAAACCATATAAACATGTGTTGTGACGCATTTGAGCGAAAACAAACAGTTTTCGTGGATAAAGAAAGGTGACGTCGATATGGTCACTTTTGGTCCGAAAATTTCACGGAAAGCTTTTCGCGCACAAAGCTCCCATTATGACCTATAAATCATATAAACATGTTTGGAACGCATTTGAGCGAAAACAATACAGTTTTGGTGGATAAAGAAAGGTGACGTCGATATGGTCACTTTTGATCCGAAAATTTCACGGAAAGCTTTTCGCGCACAAAGCTCCCATTATGACCTATAAACCATATAAACATGTGTTGGGACGCATTTGAGCGAAAACAACACAGTTTTCGTGGATAAAGAAAGGTGACGTCGATATGGTCACTTTTTGTCCGAAAATTTCACGGAACGCTTTTCGCGCACAAAGCTCCCATGATGACCTATAAACCATATAAACATGTTTGGGACGCATTTGAGCGAAAACAACACAGTTTTCGTGGATAAAGCAAGGTGACGTCGATATGGTCACTTTTGGTCCGAAAATTTCACAGAAAGATTTTCGCGCACACAGCTGACATTATGACATATAAACCATATAAACATGTTTGGGACGCATTTGAGCGAAAACAACACAGTTTTTGTGGATAAAGAAAGGTGACACCGATATGGTCACTTTTGGTCCGAAAATTTCACGGAAAGCTTTTCGCGCACAAAGCTCCCATTATGACCTATAAATCATATAAAAATGTTTGGGACGCATTTGAGCGAAAACAACACAGTTTTCGTGGATAAAGAAAGGTGACGTCGATATGGTCACTTTTGGTCCGAAAATTTCACAGAAAGCTTTTCGCGGACAAAGCTCACATTATGATCTATACACCTTATAAATATGTTTGGGACACATTTGAGCGAAAACAATAGTGTTTTGTGGATAAAGAAAGGTGACGCCGATATGGTCCCTTTTGGTCCGAAAATTTCACGGAAAACTTTTCGCGCACAAAGCTCCCATTATAACCTATAAACCATATAAACATGTTTAAGACACATTTGAGAGAAAACAACATGGTTTTGTGGATAAAGAAAGGTGACGCCGATATGGTCACTTTTGGTCCGAAAATTTCACGGAAAGCTTTTCGCGCACAAAGCTCTCATTATGACCTATAAACCATATAAACATGTTTGGGACACATTTGAGCGAAAACAACACAGTTTTTGTGGATAAAAAAAGGTGACAACGATATGGTCACTTTTGATCCGAAAATTTCACGGAAAGCATTTCGCGCACAAAGATCCCATTATAACCTATAAACCATATAAACATGTTTGGGACGCATTTGAGCGAAAACAACACAGTTTTCGTTGATAAAGAAAGGTGACGTCGATATGGTGACTGTTGGTCCGAAAATTTCACATAAAGCTTTTCACGCACAAAGCTCCCATTATGACATATAAACCATATAAACATGTTTGGAACACATTTGAGCGAAAACAACACAGTTTTTGTGGATAAAGAAAGGTGACACCGATATGGTCACTTTTGGTCCGAAAATTTCACGGAAAGCTTTTCACGCACAAAGCTCCCATTATGACCTATAACCCATATAAACATGTGTGGGACGCATTTGAGCAAAAACAACACAGTTTTTGTGGATAAAGAAAGGTGACACCGATATGGTCACTTTTGGTCCGAAAATTTCCCGGAAAGCTTTTCGCGAACAAAGCTCCCATTATGACCTATAAATCATATAAACATGTTTGGGACGCATTTGAGCGAAAACAACACAGTTTTCGTGGATAAAGAAAGGTGACGTTGATATGGTCACTTTTGGTCCGAAAATTTCACAGAAAGATTTTCGCGCACACAGCTGACATTATGACATATAAACCATATAAACATGTTTGGGACGCATTTGAGCGAAAACAACACAGTTTTTGTGGATAAAGAAAGGTGACACCGATATGGTCACTTTTGGTCCGAAAATTTCACGGAAAACTTTTCGCGCACAACGCTCCCATTATGACCTATAAATCATATAAACATGTTTGGGACGCATTTGAGCGAAAACAACACAGTTTTCGTGGATAAAGAAAGGTGACGTCAATATGGTCACTTTTGGTCCGAAAATTTCACAGAAAGCTTTTCGCGGACAAAGCTCACATTATGATCTATACACCTTATAAATATGTTTGGGACACATTTGAGCGAAAACAATAGTGTTTTGTGGATAAAGAAAGGTGACGCCGATATGGTCCCTTTTGGTCCGAAAATTTCACGGAAAACTTTTCGCGCACAAAGCTCCCATTATAACCTATAAACCATATAAACATGTTTAAGACACATTTGAGAGAAAACAACATGGTTTTGTGGATAAAGAAAGGTGACGCCGATATGGTCACTTTTGGTCCGAAAATTTCACGGAAAGCTTTTCGCGCACAAAGCTCTCATTATGACCTATAAACTATATAAACATGTTTGGGACACATTTGAGCGAAAACAACACAGTTTTTGTGGATAAATAAAGGTGACGTCGATATGGTCACTGCTGGTCCGAAAATTTCACATAAAGCTTTTCGCGCACAAAGCTCCCATTATGACATATAAACCATATAAACATGTTTGGAACACATTTGAGCGAAAACAACATAGTTTTTGTGGATAAAGAAAGGTGACACCGATATGGTCACTTTTGGTCCGAAAATTTCACGGAAAGCTTTTCACGCACAAAGCTCCCATTATGACCTATAAACCATATAAACATGTGTGGGACGCATTTGAGCAAAAACAACACAGTTTTTGTGGATAAAGAAAGGTGACACCGATATGGTCACTTTTGGTCCGAAAATTTCATTGAAAGCTTTTCGCGAACAAAGCTCCCATTATGACCTATAAATCATATAAACATGTTTGGGACGCATTTGAGCGAAAACAACACAGTTTTCGTGGATAAAGAAAGGTGACACCGATATGGTCAATTTTGATCCGAAAATTTCACGGAAAGCTTTTCGCGCACAAAGCTCCCATTATGACCTATAAACCATATAAACATGTGTTGGGACGCATTTGAGCGAAAACAACACAGTTTTCGTGGATAAAGAAAGGTGACGTCGATATGGTCACTTTTGGTCCGAAAATTTCACGGAAAGCTTTTCGCGCACAAAGCTCCCATTATGACCTATAAACCATATAAACATGTGTTGGGACGCATTTGAGCGAAAACAACACAGTTTTCGTGGATAAAGAAAGGTGACGTCGATATGGTCACTTTTGGTCCCAAAATTTCACGGAAAGCTTTTCGCGCACAAAGCTCCCATTATGACCTATAAACCATATAAACATGTTTGGGACGCATTTGAGCGAAAACAATACAGTTTTGGTGGATAAAGAAAGGTGACGTCGATATGGTCACTTTTGATCCGAAAATTTCACGGAAAGCTTTTCGCGCACAAAGCTCCCATTATGACCTATAAACCATATAAACATGTGTTGGGACGCATTTGAGCGAAAACAACACAGTTTTCGTGGATAAAGAAAGGTGACGTCGATATGGTCACTTTTGGTCCGAAAATTTCACGGAACGCTTTTCGCGCACAAAGCTCCCATGATGACCTATAAACCATATAAACATGTTTGGGACGCATTTGAGCGAAAACAACACAGTTTTCGTGGATAAAGAAAGGTTACGTCGATATGGTCACTTTTGGTCCGAAAATTTCACAGAAAGCTTTTCGCGCACACAGCTGACATTATGACATATAAACCATATAAACATGTTTGGGACGCATTTGAGCGAAAACAACACAGTTTTTGTGGATAAAGAAAGGTGACACCGATATGGTCACTTTTGGTCCGAAAATTTCACGGAAAGATTTTCGCGCACAAAGCTCACATTATGACCTATAAATCATATAAACATGTTTGGGACGCATTTGAGCGAAAACAACACAGTTTTCGTGGATAAAGAAAGGTGACGTCGATATGGTCACTTTTGGTCCGAAAATTTCACAGAAAGCTTTTCGCGCACAAAGCTCCCATTATGACCTATAAATCATATAAACATGTTTGGGATGCATTTGAGCGAAAACAACACAGTTTTCGTGGATAAAGAAAGGTGACGCCGATATGGCCACTTTTGTTCCGAAAATTTCACGGAAAGCTTTTCACGCACAAAGCTCCCATTATGACCTATAAACCATATAAACAGGTTTGGGACGCACTTGAGCGAAAACAACACAGTTTTGGTGGATAAAGAAAGGTGACGCCGATATGGTCACTTTTGGTCCGAAAATTTCACGGAAAGCTTTTCGCGCACAAAGCTCCCATTATGACCTATAAATCATATAAACATGTTTGGGATGCATTTGAGCGAAAACAACACAGTTTTCGTGGATAAAGAAAGGTGACACCGATATGGTCACTTTTGGTCCGAAAATTTCACGGAAATCTTTTCGCGCACAAAGCTCCCATTATGACCTATAAACCATATAAACATGTGTTGGGACGCATTTGAGCGAAAACAACACAGTTTTCGTGGATAAAGAAAGGTGACGTCGATATGGTCACTTTTGGTCCGAAAATTTCACGGAAAGCTTTTCGCGCACAAAGCTCCCATTATGACCTATAAACCATATAAACATGTTTGGGACGCATTTGAGCGAAAACAATACAGTTTTGGTGGATAAAGAAAGGTGACGTCGATATGGTCACTTTTGATCCGAAAATTTCACGGAAAGCTTTTCGCGCACAAAGCTCCCATTATGACCTATAAACCATATAAACATGTGTTGGGACGCATTTGAGCGAAAACAACACAGTTTTCGTGGATAAAGAAAGGTGACGTCGATATGGTCACTTTTGGTCCGAAAATTTCACGGAACGCTTTTCGCGCACAAAGCTCCCATGATGACCTATAAACCATATAAACATGTTTGGGACGCATTTGAGCGAAAACAACACAGTTTTCGTGGATAAAGAAAGGTGACGTCGATATGGTCACTTTTGGTCCGAAAATTTCATAGAAAGCTTTTCGCGCACACAGCTGACATTATGACATATAAACCATATAAACATGTTTGGGACGCATTTGAGCGAAAACAACACAGTTTTTGTGGATAAAGAAAGGTGACACCGATATGGTCACTTTTGGTCCGAAAATTTCACGGAAAGATTTTCGCGCACAAAGCTCACATTATGACCTATAAATCATATAAACATGTTTGGAACGCATTTGAGCAAAAACAACACAGTTTTCGTGGATAAAGAAAGGTGACGTCGATATGGTCACTTTTGGTCCGAAAATTTCACAGAAAGCTTTTCGCGCACAAAGCTCCCATTATGACCTATAAACCATATAATGTGTTTGAGACACATTTGAGCGAAAACAACACAAGTTTTGTGGATAAAGAAAGGTGACGCCGATATGGTCACTTTTGGTCCGAAAATTTCACGGAAAGCTTTTCGCGGACAAAGCTCACACTATGATCTATACACCTTATAAATATGTTTGGGACACATTTGAGCGAAAACAATAGTGTTTTGTGGATAAAGAAAGGTGACGCCGATATGGTCACTTTTGGTCCGAAAATTTCACGGAAAACTTTTCGCGCACAAAGCTCCCATTATAACCTATAAACCATATAAACATGTTTGAGACACATTTGAGAGAAAATAACATGGTTTTTTTGGATAAAGAAAGGTGACGCCGATATGGTCACTTTTGGTCCGAAAATTTCACGGAAAGCTTTTCGCGCACAAAGCTCTCATTATGACCTATAAACCATATAAACATGTTTGGGACACATTTGAGCGAAAACAACACAGTTTTTGTGGATAAAGAAAGGTGACAACGATATGGTCACTTTTGGTCCGAAAATTTCACGGAAAGCTTTTCGCGCACAAAGATCCCATTATAACCTATAAACCATATAAACATGTTTGGGACGCATTTGAGCAAAAACAACACAGTTTTCGTGGATAAAGAAAGGTGACGTCGATATGGTCACTGTTGGTCCGAAAATTTCACATAAAGCTTTTCGCGCACAAAGCTCCCATTATGACATATAAACCATATAAACATGTTTGGGTCACATTTGAGCGAAAACAACACAGTTTTTGTGGATAAAGAAAGGTGACGCCGATATGGTCACTTTTGGTCCAAAAATTTCACGAAAAGATTTTCGCGCACAAAGCTCCCATTATGACTTTTAAACCATATGAACATGTTTGGGACACATTTGAGCGAAAACAATACAGTTTTGGTGGATAAAGAAAGGTGACATCGATATGGTCACTTTTGATCCGAAAATTTCACAGAAAGCTTTTCGCGCACAAAGCTCAAATTATGACCTATAAACCATATAAACATGTGTTGTGACGCATTTGAGCGAAAACAACACAGTTTTCGTGGATAAAGAAAGGTGACGTCGATATGGTCACTTTTGGTCCGAAAATTTCACGGAAAGCTTTTCGCGCACAAAGCTCCCATTATGACCTATAAACCATATAAACATGTTTGGAACGCATTTGAGCGAAAACAATACAGTTTTGGTGGATAAAGAAAGGTGACGTCGATATGGTCACTTTTGATCCGAAAATTTCACGGAAAGCTTTTCGCGCACAAAGCTCCCATTATGACCTATAAACCATATAAACATGTGTTGGGACGCATTTGAGCGAAAACAACACAGTTTTCGTGGATAAAGAAAGGTGACGTCGATATGGTCACTTTTTGTCCGAAAATTTCACGGAACGCTTTTCGCGCACAAAGCTCCCATGATGACCTATAAACCATATAAACATGTTTGGGACGCATTTGAGCGAAAACAACACAGTTTTCGTGGATAAAGCAAGGTAACGTCGATATGGTCACTTTTGGTCCGAAAATTTCACAGAAAGATTTTCGCGCACACAGCTGACATTATGACATATAAACCATATAAACATGTTTGGGACGCATTTGAGCGAAAACAACACAGTTTTTGTGGATAAAGAAAGGTGACACCGATATGGTCACTTTTGGTCCGAAAATTTCACGGAAAGCTTTTCGCGCACAAAGCTCCCATTATGACCTATAAATCATATAAAAATGTTTGGGACGCATTTGAGCGAAAACAACACAGTTTTCATGGATAAAGAAAGGTGACGTCGATATGGTCACTTTTGGTCCGAAAATTTCACAGAAAGCTTTTCGCGGACAAAGCTCACATTATGATCTATACACCTTATAAATATGTTTGGGACACATTTGAGCGAAAACAATAGTGTTTTGTGGATAAAGAAAGGTGACGCCGATATGGTCCCTTTTGGTCCGAAAATTTCACGGAAAACTTTTCGCGCACAAAGCTCCCATTATAACCTATAAACCATATAAACATGTTTAAGACACATTTGAGAGAAAACAACATGGTTTTGTGGATAAAGAAAGGTGACGCCGATATGGTCACTTTTGGTCCGAAAATTTCACGGAAAGCTTTTCGCGCACAAAGCTCTCATTATGACCTATAAACCATATAAACATGTTTGGGACACATTTGAGCGAAAACAACACAGTTTTTGTGGATAAAAAAAGGTGACAACGATATGGTCACTTTTGATCCGAAAATTTCACGGAAAGCATTTCGCGCACAAAGATCCCATTATAACCTATAAACCATATAAACATGTTTGGGACGCATTTGAGCGAAAACAACACAGTTTTCGTTGATAAAGAAAGGTGACGTCGATATGGTGACTGTTGGTCCGAAAATTTCACATAAAGCTTTTCACGCACAAAGCTCCCATTATGACATATAAACCATATAAACATGTTTGGAACACATTTGAGCGAAAACAACACAGTTTTTGTGGATAAAGAAAGGTGACACCGATATGGTCACTTTTGGTCCGAAAATTTCACGGAAAGCTTTTCACGCACAAAGCTCCCATTATGACCTATAACCCATATAAACATGTGTGGGACGCATTTGAGCAAAAACAACACAGTTTTTGTGGATAAAGAAAGGTGACACCGATATGGTCACTTTTGGTCCGAAAATTTCCCGGAAAGCTTTTCGCGAACAAAGCTCCCATTATGACCTATAAATCATATAAACATGTTTGGGACGCATTTGAGCGAAAACAACACAGTTTTCGTGGATAAAGAAAGGTGACGTTGATATGGTCACTTTTGGTCCGAAAATTTCACAGAAAGATTTTCGCGCACACAGCTGACATTATGACATATAAACCATATAAACATGTTTGGGACGCATTTGAGCGAAAACAACACAGTTTTTGTGGATAAAGAAAGGTGACACCGATATGGTCACTTTTGGTCCGAAAATTTCACGGAAAACTTTTCGCGCACAACGCTCCCATTATGACCTATAAATCATATAAACATGTTTGGGACGCATTTGAGCGAAAACAACACAGTTTTCGTGGATAAAGAAAGGTGACGTCAATATGGTCACTTTTGGTCCGAAAATTTCACAGAAAGCTTTTCGCGGACAAAGCTCACATTATGATCTATACACCTTATAAATATGTTTGGGACACATTTGAGCGAAAACAATAGTGTTTTGTGGATAAAGAAAGGTGACGCCGATATGGTCCCTTTTGGTCCGAAAATTTCACGGAAAACTTTTCGCGCACAAAGCTCCCATTATAACCTATAAACCATATAAACATGTTTAAGACACATTTGAGAGAAAACAACATGGTTTTGTGGATAAAGAAAGGTGACGCCGATATGGTCACTTTTGGTCCGAAAATTTCACGGAAAGCTTTTCGCGCACAAAGCTCTCATTATGACCTATAAACTATATAAACATGTTTGGGACACATTTGAGCGAAAACAACACAGTTTTTGTGGATAAATAAAGGTGACGTCGATATGGTCACTGTTGGTCCGAAAATTTCACATAAAGCTTTTCGCGCACAAAGCTCCCATTATGACATATAAACCATATAAACATGTTTGGAACACATTTGAGCGAAAACAACATAGTTTTTGTGGATAAAGAAAGGTGACACCGATATGGTCACTTTTGGTCCGAAAATTTCACGGAAAGCTTTTCACGCACAAAGCTCCCATTATGACCTATAAACCATATAAACATGTGTGGGACGCATTTGAGCAAAAACAACACAGTTTTTGTGGATAAAGAAAGGTGACACCGATATGGTCACTTTTGGTCCGAAAATTTCATTGAAAGCTTTTCGCGAACAAAGCTCCCATTATGACCTATAAATCATATAAACATGTTTGGGACGCATTTGAGCGAAAACAACACAGTTTTCGTGGATAAAGAAAGGTGACACCGATATGGTCAATTTTGATCCGAAAATTTCACGGAAAGCTTTTCGCGCACAAAGCTCCCATTATGACCTATAAACCATATAAACATGTGTTGGGACGCATTTGAGCGAAAACAACACAGTTTTCGTGGATAAAGAAAGGTGACGTCGATATGGTCACTTTTGGTCCGAAAATTTCACGGAAAGCTTTTCGCGCACAAAGCTCCCATTATGACCTATAAACCATATAAACATGTGTTGGGACGCATTTGAGCGAAAACAACACAGTTTTCGTGGATAAAGAAAGGTGACGTCGATATGGTCACTTTTGGTCCGAAAATTTCACGGAAAGCTTTTCGCGCACAAAGCTCCCATTATGACCTATAAACCATATAAACATGTTTGGGACGTATTTGAGCGAAAACAACACAGTTTTCGTGGATAAAGAAAGGTGACGTCGATATGGTCACTTTTGGTCCGAAAATTTCACAGAAACCTTTTCGCGCACACAGCTGACATTATGACATATAAACCATATAAACATGTTTGGGACGCATTTGAGCGAAAACAACAAAGTTTTTGTGGATAAAGAAAGGTGACACCGATATGGTCACTTTTGGTCCGAAAATTTCACGGAAAGCTTTTCGCGCACAAAGCTCCCATTATGACCTATAAATCATATAAACATGTGTTGGGACGCATTTGAGCGAAAACAACACAGTTTTCGTGGATAAAGAAAGGTGACGTCGATATGGTCACTTTTGGTCCGAAAATTTCACGGAAAGCTTTTCGCGCACAAAGCTCCCATTATGACCTATAAACCGTATAAACATGTTTGGGACGCATTTGAGCGAAAACAATACAGTTTTGGTGGATAAAGAAAGGTGACGTCGATATGGTCACTTTTGATCCGAAAATTTCACGGAAAGCTTTTCGCGCACAAAGCTCCCATTATGACCTATAAACCATATAAACATGTGTTGGGACGCATTAGAGTGAAAACAACACAGTTTTCGTGGATAAAGAAAGGTGACGTCGATATGGTCACTTTTGGTCCGAAAATTTCACGGAAAGCTTTTCGCGCACAAATCTCCCATTATGACCTATAAACCATTTAAACATGTGTTGGGACGCATTTGAGCGAAAACAACACAGTTTTCGTGGATAAAGAAAGGTGACGTCGATATGGTCACTTTTGGTCCGAAAATTTCACGGAAAGCTTTTCGCGCACAAAGCTCCCATTATGACCTATAAATCATATAAACATGTTTGGGACGCATTTGAGGGAAAACAACACAGTTTTCGTGGATAAAGAAAGGTGACGTCGATATGGTCACTTTTGGTCCGAAAATTTCACGGAATGCTTTTCGCGCACAAAGCTCCCATTATGACCTATAAACCATATAAAGTGTTTGGGACACATTTGAGCGAAAACAACACAAGTTTTGTGGATAAAGAAAGGTGACGCCGATATGGTCACTTTTGGTCCGAAAATTTCACGGAAAGCTTTTCGCGGACAAAGCTCACACTATGATCTATACACCTTATAAATATGTTTGGGACACATTTGAGCGAAAACAATAGTGTTTTGTGGATAAAGAAAGGTGACGCCGATATGGTCACTTTTGGTCCGAAAATTTCACGGAAAACATTTCGCGCACAAAGCTCCCATTATAACCTATAAACCATATAAACATGTTTGAGACACATTTGAGAGAAAATAACATGGTTTTTTTGGATAAAGAAAGGTGACGCCGATATGGTCACTTTTGGTCCGAAAATTTCACGGAAAGCTTTTCGCGCACAAAGCTCTCATTATGACCTATAAACCATATAAACATGTTTGGGACACATTTGAGCGAAAACAACACAGTTTTTGTGGATAAAGAAAGGTGACAACGATATGGTCACTTTTGGTCCGAAAATTTCACGGAAAGCTTTTCGCGCACAAAGATCCCATTATAACCTATAAACCATATAAACATGTTTGGGACGCATTTGAGCGAAAACAACACAGTTTTCGTGGATAAAGAAAGGTGACGTCGATATGGTCACTGTTGGTCCGAAAATTTCACATAAAGCTTTTCGCGCACAAAGCTCCCATTATGACATATAAACCATATAAACATGTTTGGGTCACATTTGAGCGAAAACAACACAGTTTTTGTGGATAAAGAAAGGTGACGCCGATATGGTCACTTTTGGTCCAAAAATTTCACGAAAAGATTTTCGCGCACAAAGCTCCCATTATGACTTTTAAACCATATGAACATGTTTGGGACACATTTGAGCGAAAACAATACAGTTTTGGTGGATAAAGAAAGGTGACATCGATATGGTCACTTTTGATCCGAAAATTTCACAGAAAGCTTTTCGCGCACAAAGCTCAAATTATGACCTATAAACCATATAAACATGTGTTGTGACGCATTTGAGCGAAAACAACACAGTTTTCGTGGATAAAGAAAGGTGACGTCGATATGGTCACTTTTGGTCCGAAAATTTCACGGAAAGCTTTTCGCGCACAAAGCTCCCATTATGACCTATAAACCATATAAACATGTTTGGAACGCATTTGAGCGAAAACAATACAGTTTTGGTGGATAAAGAAAGGTGACGTCGATATGGTCACTTTTGATCCGAAAATTTCACGGAAAGCTTTTCGCGCACAAAGCTCCCATTATGACCTATAAACCATATAAACATGTGTTGGGACGCATTTGAGCGAAAACAACACAGTTTTCGTGGATAAAGAAAGGTGACGTCGATATGGTCACTTTTTGTCCGAAAATTTCACGGAACGCTTTTCGCGCACAAAGCTCCCATGATGACCTATAAACCATATAAACATGTTTGGGACGCATTTGAGCGAAAACAACACAGTTTTCGTGGATAAAGCAAGGTAACGTCGATATGGTCACTTTTGGTCCGAAAATTTCACAGAAAGATTTTCGCGCACACAGCTGACATTATGACATATAAACCATATAAACATGTTTGGGACGCATTTGAGCGAAAACAACACAGTTTTTGTGGATAAAGAAAGGTGACACCGATATGGTCACTTTTGGTCCGAAAATTTCACGGAAAGCTTTTCGCGCACAAAGCTCCCATTATGACCTATAAATCATATAAAAATGTTTGGGACGCATTTGAGCGAAAACAACACAGTTTTCGTGGATAAAGAAAGGTGACGTCGATATGGTCACTTTTGGTCCGAAAATTTCACAGAAAGCTTTTCGCGGACAAAGCTCACATTATGATCTATACACCTTATAAATATGTTTGGGACACATTTGAGCGAAAACAATAGTGTTTTGTGGATAAAGAAAGGTGACGCCGATATGGTCCCTTTTGGTCCGAAAATTTCACGGAAAACTTTTCGCGCACAAAGCTCCCATTATAACCTATAAACCATATAAACATGTTTAAGACACATTTGAGAGAAAACAACATGGTTTTGTGGATAAAGAAAGGTGACGCCGATATGGTCACTTTTGGTCCGAAAATTTCACGGAAAGCTTTTCGCGCACAAAGCTCTCATTATGACCTATAAACCATATAAACATGTTTGGGACACATTTGAGCGAAAACAACACAGTTTTTGTGGATAAAAAAAGGTGACAACGATATGGTCACTTTTGATCCGAAAATTTCACGGAAAGCATTTCGCGCACAAAGATCCCATTATAACCTATAAACCATATAAACATGTTTGGGACGCATTTGAGCGAAAACAACACAGTTTTCGTTGATAAAGAAAGGTGACGTCGATATGGTGACTGTTGGTCCGAAAATTTCACATAAAGCTTTTCACGCACAAAGCTCCCATTATGACATATAAACCATATAAACATGTTTGGAACACATTTGAGCGAAAACAACACAGTTTTTGTGGATAAAGAAAGGTGACACCGATATGGTCACTTTTGGTCCGAAAATTTCACGGAAAGCTTTTCACGCACAAAGCTCCCATTATGACCTATAACCCATATAAACATGTGTGGGACGCATTTGAGCAAAAACAACACAGTTTTTGTGGATAAAGAAAGGTGACACCGATATGGTCACTTTTGGTCCGAAAATTTCCCGGAAAGCTTTTCGCGAACAAAGCTCCCATTATGACCTATAAATCATATAAACATGTTTGGGACGCATTTGAGCGAAAACAACACAGTTTTCGTGGATAAAGAAAGGTGACGTTGATATGGTCACTTTTGGTCCGAAAATTTCACAGAAAGATTTTCGCGCACACAGCTGACATTATGACATATAAACCATATAAACATGTTTGGGACGCATTTGAGCGAAAACAACACAGTTTTTGTGGATAAAGAAAGGTGACACCGATATGGTCACTTTTGGTCCGAAAATTTCACGGAAAACTTTTCGCGCACAACGCTCCCATTATGACCTATAAATCATATAAACATGTTTGGGACGCATTTGAGCGAAAACAACACAGTTTTCGTGGATAAAGAAAGGTGACGTCAATATGGTCACTTTTGGTCCGAAAATTTCACAGAAAGCTTTTCGCGGACAAAGCTCACATTATGATCTATACACCTTATAAATATGTTTGGGACACATTTGAGCGAAAACAATAGTGTTTTGTGGATAAAGAAAGGTGACGCCGATATGGTCCCTTTTGGTCCGAAAATTTCACGGAAAACTTTTCGCGCACAAAGCTCCCATTATAACCTATAAACCATATAAACATGTTTAAGACACATTTGAGAGAAAACAACATGGTTTTGTGGATAAAGAAAGGTGACGCCGATATGGTCACTTTTGGTCCGAAAATTTCACGGAAAGCTTTTCGCGCACAAAGCTCTCATTATGACCTATAAACTATATAAACATGTTTGGGACACATTTGAGCGAAAACAACACAGTTTTTGTGGATAAATAAAGGTGACGTCGATATGGTCACTGTTGGTCCGAAAATTTCACATAAAGCTTTTCGCGCACAAAGCTCCCATTATGACATATAAACCATATAAACATGTTTGGAACACATTTGAGCGAAAACAACATAGTTTTTGTGGATAAAGAAAGGTGACACCGATATGGTCACTTTTGGTCCGAAAATTTCACGGAAAGCTTTTCACGCACAAAGCTCCCATTATGACCTATAACCCATATAAACATGTGTGGGACGCATTTGAGCAAAAACAACACAGTTTTTGTGGATAAAGAAAGGTGACACCGATATGGTCACTTTTGGTCCGAAAATTTCCCGGAAAGCTTTTCGCGAACAAAGCTCCCATTATGACCTATAAATCATATAAAAATGTTTGGGACGCATTTGAGCGAAAACAACACAGTTTTCGTGGATAAAGAAAGGTGACGTCGATATGGTCACTTTTGGTCCGAAAATTTCACAGAAAGCTTTTCGCGGACAAAGCTCACATTATGATCTATACACCTTATAAATATGTTTGGGACACATTTGAGCGAAAACAATAGTGTTTTGTGGATAAAGAAAGGTGACGCCGATATGGTCCCTTTTGGTCCGAAAATTTCACGGAAAACTTTTCGCGCACAAAGCTCCCATTATAACCTATAAACCATATAAACATGTTTAAGACACATTTGAGAGAAAACAACATGGTTTTGTGGATAAAGAAAGGTGACGCCGATATGGTCACTTTTGGTCCGAAAATTTCACGGAAAGCTTTTCGCGCACAAAGCTCTCATTATGACCTATAAACCATATAAACATGTTTGGGACACATTTGAGCGAAAACAACACAGTTTTTGTGGATAAAAAAAGGTGACAACGATATGGTCACTTTTGATCCGAAAATTTCACGGAAAGCATTTCGCGCACAAAGATCCCATTATAACCTATAAACCATATAAACATGTTTGGGACGCATTTGAGCGAAAACAACACAGTTTTCGTTGATAAAGAAAGGTGACGTCGATATGGTGACTGTTGGTCCGAAAATTTCACATAAAGCTTTTCACGCACAAAGCTCCCATTATGACATATAAACCATATAAACATGTTTGGAACACATTTGAGCGAAAACAACACAGTTTTTGTGGATAAAGAAAGGTGACACCGATATGGTCACTTTTGGTCCGAAAATTTCACGGAAAGCTTTTCACGCACAAAGCTCCCATTATGACCTATAACCCATATAAACATGTGTGGGACGCATTTGAGCAAAAACAACACAGTTTTTGTGGATAAAGAAAGGTGACACCGATATGGTCACTTTTGGTCCGAAAATTTCCCGGAAAGCTTTTCGCGAACAAAGCTCCCATTATGACCTATAAATCATATAAACATGTTTGGGACGCATTTGAGCGAAAACAACACAGTTTTCGTGGATAAAGAAAGGTGACGTTGATATGGTCACTTTTGGTCCGAAAATTTCACAGAAAGATTTTCGCGCACACAGCTGACATTATGACATATAAACCATATAAACATGTTTGGGACGCATTTGAGCGAAAACAACACAGTTTTTGTGGATAAAGAAAGGTGACACCGATATGGTCACTTTTGGTCCGAAAATTTCACGGAAAACTTTTCGCGCACAACGCTCCCATTATGACCTATAAATCATATAAACATGTTTGGGACGCATTTGAGCGAAAACAACACAGTTTTCGTGGATAAAGAAAGGTGACGTCAATATGGTCACTTTTGGTCCGAAAATTTCACAGAAAGCTTTTCGCGGACAAAGCTCACATTATGATCTATACACCTTATAAATATGTTTGGGACACATTTGAGCGAAAACAATAGTGTTTTGTGGATAAAGAAAGGTGACGCCGATATGGTCCCTTTTGGTCCGAAAATTTCACGGAAAACTTTTCGCGCACAAAGCTCCCATTATAACCTATAAACCATATAAACATGTTTAAGACACATTTGAGAGAAAACAACATGGTTTTGTGGATAAAGAAAGGTGACGCCGATATGGTCACTTTTGGTCCGAAAATTTCACGGAAAGCTTTTCGCGCACAAAGCTCTCATTATGACCTATAAACTATATAAACATGTTTGGGACACATTTGAGCGAAAACAACACAGTTTTTGTGGATAAATAAAGGTGACGTCGATATGGTCACTGTTGGTCCGAAAATTTCACATAAAGCTTTTCGCGCACAAAGCTCCCATTATGACATATAAACCATATAAACATGTTTGGAACACATTTGAGCGAAAACAACATAGTTTTTGTGGATAAAGAAAGGTGACACCGATATGGTCACTTTTGGTCCGAAAATTTCACGGAAAGCTTTTCACGCACAAAGCTCCCATTATGACCTATAAACCATATAAACATGTGTGGGACGCATTTGAGCAAAAACAACACAGTTTTTGTGGATAAAGAAAGGTGACACCGATATGGTCACTTTTGGTCCGAAAATTTCATTGAAAGCTTTTCGCGAACAAAGCTCCCATTATGACCTATAAATCATATAAACATGTTTGGGACGCATTTGAGCGAAAACAACACAGTTTTCGTGGATAAAGAAAGGTGACACCGATATGGTCAATTTTGATCCGAAAATTTCACGGAAAGATTTTCGCGCACAAAGCTCCCATTATGACCTATAAACCATATAAACATGTGTTGGGACGCATTTGAGCGAAAACAACACAGTTTTCGTGGATAAAGAAAGGTGACGTCGATATGGTCACTTTTGGTCCGAAAATTTCACGGAAAGCTTTTCGCGCACAAAGCTCCCATTATGACCTATAAACCATATAAACATGTGTTGGGACGCATTTGAGCGAAAACAACACAGTTTTCGTGGATAAAGAAAGGTGACGTCGATATGGTCACTTTTGGTCCGAAAATTTCACGGAAAGCTTTTCGCGCACAAAGCTCCCATTATGACCTATAAACCATATAAACATGTTTGGGACGTATTTGAGCGAAAACAACACAGTTTTCGTGGATAAAGAAAGGTGACGTCGATATGGTCACTTTTGGTCCGAAAATTTCACAGAAACCTTTTCGCGCACACAGCTGACATTATGACATATAAACCATATAAACATGTTTGGGACGCATTTGAGCGAAAACAACAAAGTTTTTGTGGATAAAGAAAGGTGACACCGATATGGTCACTTTTGGTCCGAAAATTTCACGGAAAGCTTTTCGCGCACAAAGCTCCCATTATGACCTATAAATCATATAAACATGTGTTGGGACGCATTTGAGCGAAAACAACACAGTTTTCGTGGATAAAGAAAGGTGACGTCGATATGGTCACTTTTGGTCCGAAAATTTCACGGAAAGCTTTTCGCGCACAAAGCTCCCATTATGACCTATAAACCGTATAAACATGTTTGGGACGCATTTGAGCGAAAACAATACAGTTTTGGTGGATAAAGAAAGGTGACGTCGATATGGTCACTTTTGATCCGAAAATTTCACGGAAAGCTTTTCGCGCACAAAGCTCCCATTATGACCTATAAACCATATAAACATGTGTTGGGACGCATTAGAGTGAAAACAACACAGTTTTCGTGGATAAAGAAAGGTGACGTCGATATGGTCACTTTTGGTCCGAAAATTTCACGGAAACCTTTTCGCGCACACAGCTGACATTATAACATATAAACCATATAAACATGTTTGGGACGCATTTGAGCGAAAACAACACAGTTTTTGTGGATAAAGAAAGGTGACACCGATATGGTCACTTTTGGTCCGAAAATTTCACGGAAAGCTTTTCACGCACAAAGCTCCCATTATGACCTATAAATCATATAAACATGTTTGGGACGCATTTGAGGGAAAACAACACAGTTTTCGTGGATAAAGAAAGGTGACGTCGATATGGTCACTTTTGGTCCGAAAATTTCACGGAATGCTTTTCGCGCACAAAGCTCCCATTATGACCTATAAACCATATAAAGTGTTTGGGACACATTTGAGCGAAAACAACACAAGTTTTGTGGATAAAGAAAGGTGACGCCGATATGGTCACTTTTGTTCCGAAAATTTCACGGAAAGTTTTCGCGCACAAAGCTCACATTATGATCTATACACCATATAAACATGTGTTGGGACGCATTTGAGCGAAAACAACACAGTTTTCGTGGATAAAGAAAGGTGACGTCGATATGGTCACTTTTGGTCCGAAAATTTCACGGAAAGCTTTTCGCGCACAAAGCTCCCATTATGACCTATAAACCATATAAACATGTTTGGGACGCATTTGAGCGAAAACAATACAGTTTTGGTGGATAAAGAAAGGTGACGTCGATATGGTCACTTTTGATCCGAAAATTTCACGGAAAGCTTTTCGCGCACAAAGCTCCCATTATGACCTATAAACCATATAAACATGTGTTGGGACGCATTAGAGTGAAAACAACACAGTTTTCGTGGATAAAGAAAGGTGACGTCGATATGGTCACTTTTGGTCCGAAAATTTCACGGAAAGCTTTTCGCGCACAAATCTCCCATTATGACCTATAAACCATTTAAACATGTGTTGGGACGCATTTGAGCGAAAACAACACAGTTTTCGTGGATAAAGAAAGGTGACGTCGATATGGTCACTTTTGGTCCGAAAATTTCACGGAAAGCTTTTCGCGCACAAAGCTCCCATTATGACCTATAAACCATATAAACATGTTTGGGACCCATTTGAGCGAAAACAATACAGTTTTGGTGGATAAACAAAGGTGACGTCGATATGGTCACTTTTGATCCGAAAATTTCACGGAAAGCTTTTCGCGCACAAAGCTCCCATTATGACCTATAAACCATATAAACATGTTTGGGACGCATTTGAGCGAAAACAACACAGTTTTCGTGGATAAAGAAAGGTGACGTCGATATGGTCACTTTTGGTCCGAAAATTTCACAGAAACCTTTTCGCGCACACAGCTGACATTATGACATATAAACCATATAAACATGTTTGGGACGTATTTGAGCGAAAACAACACAGTTTTTGTGGATAAAGAAAGGTGACACCGATATGGTCACTTTTGGTCCGAAAATTTCACGGAAAGCTTTTCGCGCACAAAGCTCCCATTATGACCTATAAATCATATAAACATGTTTGGGACGCATTTGAGCGAAAACAACACAGTTTTCGTGGATAAAGAAAGGTGACGTAGATATGGTCACTTTTGGTCCGAAAATTTCACAGAAAGCTTTTCGCGCACAAAGCTCCCATTATGACCTATAAACCATATAATGTGTTTGGGACACATTTGAGCGAAAACAACACAAGTTTTGTGGATAAAGAAAGGTGACGCCGATATGGTCACTTTTGTTCCGAAAATTTCACGGAAAGTTTTCGCGCACAAAGCTCACATTATGATCTATACACCTTATAAATATGTTTGGGACACATTTGAGCGAAAACAATAGTGTTTTGTGAATAAAGAAAGGTGACGCCGATATGGTCCCTTTTGGTCCGAAAATTTCACGGAAAACTTTTCGCGCACAAAGCTCCCATTATAACCTATAAACCATATAAACATGTTTGAGACACATTGGAGAGAAAACAACATGGTTTTTGTGGATAAAGAAAGGTGACGCCGATATGGTCACTTTTGGTCCGAAAATTTCACGGAAAGCTTTTCACGCACAAAGCTCTCATTATGACCTATAAACCATATAAACATGTTTGGGACACATTTGAGCGAAAACAACACAGTTTTTGTGGATAAAGAAAGGTGACAACGACATGTTCACTTTTGGTCCGAAAATTTCACGGAAAGCTTTTCGCGCACAATGATCTCATTATAACCTATAAACCATATAAACATGTTTGGGACGCATTTGAGCGAAAACAACACAGTTTTCGTGGATAAAGAAAGGTGACGTCGATATGGTCACTGTTGGTCCGAAAATTTCACATAAAGCTTTTCGCGCACAAAGCTCCCATTATGACATATAAACCATATAAACATGTTTGGAACACATTTGAGCGAAAACAACATAGTTTTTGTGGATAAAGAAAGGTGACACCGATATGGTCACTTTTGGTCCGAAAATTTCACGGAAAGCTTTTCACGCACAAAGCTCCCATTATGACCTATAAACTATATAAACATGTGTGGGACGCATTTGAGCAAAAACAACGCAGTTTTTGTGGATAAAGAAAGGTGACACCCATATGGTCACTTTTGGTCCGAAAATTTCACGGAAAGCTTTTCGCGAACAAAGCTCCCATTATGACCTATAAATCATATAAACATGTTTGGGACGCATTCGAGCGAAAACAACACAGTTTTCGTGGATAAAGAAAGGTGACACCGATATGGTCACTTTTGTTCCGAAAATTTCACGGAAAGCTTTTCGCGCACAAAGCTCCCATTATGACCTATAAACCATATAATGTGTTTGGGACACATTTGAGCGAAAACAACACAAGTTTTGTGGATAAAGAAAGGTGACGCCGATATGGTCCCTTTTGTTCCGAAAATTTCACGGAAAGTTTTCGCGCACAAAGCTCACATTATGATCTATACACCTTATAAATATGTTTGGGACACATTTGAGCGAAAACAATAGTGTTTTGTGAATAAAGAAAGGTGACGCCGATATGGTCCCTTTTGGTCCGAAAATTTCACGGAAAACTTTTCGCGCACAAAGCTCCCATTATAACCTATAAACCATATAAACATGTTTGAGACACATTGGAGAGAAAACAACATGGTTTTTGTGGATAAAGAAAGGTGACGCCGATATGGTCACTTTTGGTCCGAAAATTTCACGGAAAGCTTTTCACGCACAAAGCTCTCATTATGACCTATAAACCATATAAACATGTTTGGGACACATTTGAGCGAAAACAACACAGTTTTTGTGGATAAAGAAAGGTGACAACGACATGTTCACTTTTGGTCCGAAAATTTCACGGAAAGCTTTTCGCGCACAAAGATCTCATTATAACCTATAAACCATATAAACATGTTTGGGACGCATTTGAGCGAAAACAACACAGTTTTCGTGGATAAAGAAAGGTGACGTCGATATGGTCACTGTTGGTCCGAAAATTTCACATAAAGCTTTTCGCGCACAAAGCTCCCATTATGACATATAAACCATATAAACATGTTTGGAACACATTTGAGCGAAAACAACATAGTTTTTGTGGATAAAGAAAGGTGACACCGATATGGTCACTTTTGGTCCGAAAATTTCACGGAAAGCTTTTCGCGAACAAAGCTCCCATTATGACCTATAAATCATATAAACATATTTGGGACGCATTCGAGCGAAAACAACACAGTTTTCGTGGATTAAGAAAGGTGACACCGATATGGTCACTTTTGTTCCGAAAATTTCACGGAAAGCTTTTTGCGAACAAAGCTCCCATGATGACCTATAAACCATATAAACATGTTTGGGACGCATTTGAGCAAAAACAACACAGTTTTCGTGGATAAAGAAAGGTGACGTCGATATGGTCACTTTTGGTCCGAAAATTTCACAGAAAGCTTTTCGCGCACAAAGCTCCCATTATGACCTATAAACCATATAATGTGTTTGAGACACATTTGAGCGAAAACAACACAAGTTTTGTGGATAAAGAAAGGTGACGCCGATATGGTCACTTTTGGTCCGAAAATTTCACGGAAAGCTTTTCGCGGACAAAGCTCACACTATGATCTATACACCTTATAAATATGTTTGGGACACATTTGAGCGAAAACAATAGTGTTTTGTGGATAAAGAAAGGTGACGCCGATATGGTCACTTTTGGTCCGAAAATTTCACGGAAAACTTTTCGCGCACAAAGCTCCCATTATAACCTATAAACCATATAAACATGTTTGAGACACATTTGAGAGAAAACAACATGGTTTTTTTGGATAAAGAAAGGTGACGCCGATATGGTCACTTTTGGTCCGAAAATTTCACGGAAAGCTTTTCGCGCACAAAGCTCTCATTATGACCTATAAACCATATAAACATGTTTGGGACACATTTGAGCGAAAACAACACAGTTTTTGTGGATAAAGAAAGGTGACAACGATATGGTCACTTTTGGTCCGAAAATTTCACGGAAAGCTTTTCGCGCACAAAGATCCCATTATAACCTATAAACCCTATAAACATGTTTGGGACGCATTTGAGCGAAAACAACACAGTTTTCGTGGATAAAGAAAGGTGACGTCGATATGGTCACTGTTGGTCCGAAAATTTCACATAAAGCTTTTCGCGCACAAAGCTCCCATTATGACATATAAACCATATAAACATGTTTGGGTCACATTTGAGCGAAAACAACACAGTTTTTGTGGATAAAGAAAGGTGACGCCGATATGGTCACTTTTGGTCCGAAAATTTCACGAAAACATTTTCGCGCACAAAGCTCCCATTATGACTTTTAAACCATATGAACATGTTTGGGACACATTTGAGCGAAAACAATACAGTTTTGGTGGATAAAGAAAGGTGACATCGATATGGTCACTTTTGATCCGAAAATTTCACAGAAAGCTTTTCGCGCACAAAGCTCAAATTATGACCTATAAACCATATAAACATGTGTTGTGACGCATTTGAGCGAAAACAACACAGTTTTCGTGGATAAAGAAAGGTGACGTCGATATGGTCACTTTTGTTCTGAAAATTTCACGGAAAGCTTTTCGCGCACAAAGCTCCCATTATGACCTATAAACCATATAAACATGTTTGGAACGCATTTGAGCGAAAACAATACAGTTTTGGTGGATAAAGAAAGGTGACGTCGATATGGTCACTTTGGATCCGAAAATTTCACGGAAAGCTTTTCGCGCACAAAGCTCCCATTATGACCTATAAACCATATAAACATGTGTTGGGACGCATTTGAGCGAAAACAACACAGTTTTCGTGGATAAAGAAAGGTGACGTCGATATGGTCACTTTTTGTCCGAAAATTTCACGGAACGCTTTTCGCGCACAAAGCTCCCATGATGACCTATAAACCATATAAACATGTTTGGGACGCATTTGAGCGAAAACAACACAGTTTTCGTGGATAAAGCAAGGTGACGTCGATATGGTCACTTTTGGTCCGAAAATTTCACAGAAAGATTTTCGCGCACACAGCTGACATTATGACATATAAACCATATAAACATGTTTGGGACGCATTTGAGCGAAAACAACACAGTTTTTGTGGATAAAGAAAGGTGACACCGATATGGTCACTTTTGGTCCGAAAATTTCACGGAAAGCTTTTCGCGCACAAAGCTCCCATTATGACCTATAAATCATATAAAAATGTTTGGGACGCATTTGAGCGAAAACAACACAGTTTTAGTGGATAAAGAAAGGTGACGTCGATATGGTCACTTTTGGTCCGAAAATTTCACAGAAAGCTTTTCGCGGACAAAGCTCACATTATGATCTATACACCTTATAAATATGTTTGGGACACATTTGAGCGAAAACAATAGTGTTTTGTGGATAAAGAAAGGTGACGCCGATATGGTCCCTTTTGGTCCGAAAATTTCACGGAAAACTTTTCGCGCACAAAGCTCCCATTATAACCTATAAACCATATAAACATGTTTAAGACACATTTGAGAGAAAACAACATGGTTTTGTGGATAAAGAAAGGTGACGCCGATATGGTCACTTTTGGTCCGAAAATTTCACGGAAAGTTTTTCGCGCACAAAGCTCTCATTATGACCTATAAACCATATAAACATGTTTGGGACACATTTGAGCGAAAACAACACAGTTTTTGTGGATAAAAAAAGGTGACAACGATATGGTCACTTTTGATCCGAAAATTTCACGGAAAGCATTTCGCGCACAAAGATCCCATTATAACCTATAAACCATATAAACATGTTTGGGACGCATTTGAGCGAAAACAACACAGTTTTCGTTGATAAAGAAAGGTGACGTCGATATGGTGACTGTTGGTCCGAAAATTTCACATAAAGCTTTTCACGCACAAAGCTCCCATTATGACATATAAACCATATAAACATGTTTGGAACACATTTGAGCGAAAACAACACAGTTTTTGTGGATAAAGAAAGGTGACACCGATATGGTCACTTTTGGTCCGAAAATTTCACGGAAAGCTTTTCACGCACAAAGCTCCCATTATGACCTATAACCCATATAAACATGTGTGGGACGCATTTGAGCAAAAACAACACAGTTTTTGTGGATAAAGAAAGGTGACACCGATATGGTCACTTTTGGTCCGAAAATTTCCCGGAAAGCTTTTCGCGAACAAAGCTCCCATTATGACCTATAAATCATATAAACATGTTTGGGACGCATTTGAGCGAAAACAACACAGTTTTCGTGGATAAAGAAAGGTGACGTTGATATGGTCACTTTTGGTCCGAAAATTTCACAGAAAGATTTTCGCGCACACAGCTGACATTATGACATATAAACCATATAAACATGTTTGGGACGCATTTGAGCGAAAACAACACAGTTTTTGTGGATAAAGAAAGGTGACACCGATATGGTCACTTTTGGTCCGAAAATTTCACGGAAAGCTTTTCGCGCACAACGCTCCCATTATGACCTATAAATCATATAAACATGTTTGGGACGCATTTGAGCGAAAACAACACAGTTTTCGTGGATAAAGAAAGGTGACGTCGATATGGTCACTTTTGGTCCGAAAATTTCACAGAATGCTTTTCGCGGACAAAGCTCACATTATGATCTATACACCTTATAAATATTTTTGGGACTCATTTGAGCGAAAACAATAGTGTTTTGTGGATAAAGAAAGGTGACGCCGATATGGTCCCTTTTGGTCCGAAAATTTCACGGAAAACTTTTCGCGCACAAAGCTCCCATTATAACCTATAAACCATATAAACATGTTTAAGACACATTTGAGAGAAAACAACATGGTTTTGTGGATAAAGAAAGGTGACGCCGATATGGTCACTTTTGGTCCGAAAATTTCACGGAAAGCTTTTCGCGCACAAAGCTCTCATTATGACCTATAAACTATATAAACATGTTTGGGACACATTTGAGCGAAAACAACACAGTTTTTGTGGATAAATAAAGGTGACGTCGATATGGTCACTGTTGGTCCGAAAATTTCACATAAAGCTTTTCGCGCACAAAGCTCCCATTATGACATATAAACCATATAAACATGTTTGGAACACATTTGAGCGAAAACAACATAGTTTTTGTGGATAAAGAAAGGTGACACCGATATGGTCACTTTTGGTCCGAAAATTTCACGGAAAGCTTTTCACGCACAAAGCTCCCATTATGACCTATAAACCATATAAACATGTGTGGGACGCATTTGAGCAAAAACAACACAGTTTTTGTGGATAAAGAAAGGTGACACCGATATGGTCACTTTTGGTCCGAAAATTTCATTGAAATCTTTTCGCGAACAAAGCTCCCATTATGACCTATAAATCATATAAACATGTTTGGGACGCATTTGAGCGAAAACAACACAGTTTTCGTGGATAAAGAAAGGTGACACCGATATGGTCAATTTTGATCCGAAAATTTCACGGAAAGCTTTTCGCGCACAAAGCTCCCATTATGACCTATAAACCATATAAACATGTGTTGGGACGCATTTGAGCGAAAACAACACAGTTTTCGTGGATAAAGAAAGGTGACGTCGATATGGTCACTTTTGGTCCGAAAATTTCACGGAAAGCTTTTCGCGCACAAAGCTCCCATTATGACCTATAAACCATATAAACATGTGTTGGGACGCATTTGAGCGAAAACAACACAGTTTTCGTGGATAAAGAAAGGTGACGTCGATATGGTCACTTTTGGTCCGAAAATTTCACGGAAAGCTTTTCGCGCACAAAGCTCCCATTATGACCTATAAACCATATAAACATGTTTGGGACGTATTTGAGCGAAAACAACACAGTTTTCGTGGATAAAGAAAGGTGACGTCGATATGGTCACTTTTGGTCCGAAAATTTCACAGAAACCTTTTCGCGCACACAGCTGACATTATGACATATAAACCATATAAACATGTTTGGGACGCATTTGAGCGAAAACAACACAGTTTTTGTGGATAAAGAAAGGTGACACCGATATGGTCACTTTTGGTCCGAAAATTTCACGGAAAGCTTTTCGCGCACAAAGCTCCCATTATGACCTATAAATCATATAAACATGTGTTGGGACGCATTTGAGCGAAAACAACACAGTTTTCGTGGATAAAGAAAGGTGACGTCGATATGGTCACTTTTGGTCCGAAAATTTCACGGAAAGCTTTTCGCGCACAAAGCTCCCATTATGACCTATAAACCGTATAAACATGTTTGGGACGCATTTGAGCGAAAACAATACAGTTTTGGTGGATAAAGAAAGGTGACGTCGATATGGTCACTTTTGATCCGAAAATTTCACGGAAAGCTTTTCGCGCACAAAGCTCCCATTATGACCTATAAACCATATAAACATGTGTTGGGACGCATTAGAGTGAAAACAACACAGTTTTCGTGGATAAAGAAAGGTGACGTCGATATGGTCACTTTTGGTCCGAAAATTTCACGGAAAGCTTTTCGCGCACAAATCTCCCATTATGACCTATAAACCATTTAAACATGTGTTGGGACGCATTTGAGCGAAAAAAAACACAGTTTTCGTGGATAAAGAAAGGTGACGTCGATATGGTCACTTTTGGTCCGAAAATTTCACGGAAAGCTTTTCGCGCACAAAGCTCCCATTATGACCTATAAACCATATAAACATGTTTGGGACCCATTTGAGCGAAAACAATACAGTTTTGGTGGATAAACAAAGGTGACGTCGATATGGTCACTTTTGATCCGAAAATTTCACGGAAAGCTTTTCGCGCACAAAGCTCCCATTATGACCTATAAACCATATAAACATGTTTGGGACGCATTTGAGCGAAAACAACACAGTTTTCGTGGATAAAGAAAGGTGACGTCGATATGGTCACTTTTGGTCCGAAAATTTCACAGAAACCTTTTCGCGCACACAGCTGACATTATGACATATAAACCATATAAACATGTTTGGGACGCATTTGAGCGAAAACAACACAGTTTTTGTGGATAAAGAAAGGTGACACCGATATGGTCACTTTTGGTCCGAAAATTTCACGGAAAGCTTTTCGCGCACAAAGCTCTCATTATGACCTATAAACCATATAATGTGTTTGGGACACATTTGAGCGAAAACAACACAAGTTTTGTGGATAAAGAAAGGTGACGCCGATATGGTCCCTTTTGTTCCGAAAATTTCACGGAAAGTTTTCGCGCACAAAGCTCACATTATGATCTATACACCTTATAAATATGTTTGGGACACATTTGAGCGAAAACAATAGTGTTTTGTGAATAAAGAAAGGTGACGCCGATATGGTCCCTTTTGGTCCGAAAATTTCACGGAAAACTTTTCGCGCACAAAGCTCCCATTATAACCTATAAACCATATAAACATGTTTGAGACACATTTGAGAGAAAACAACATGGTTTTTGTGGATAAAGAAAGGTGACGCCGATATGGTCACTTTTGGTCCGAAAATTTCACGGAAACCTTTTCGCGCACACAGCTGACATTATGACATATAAACCATATAAACATGTTTGGGACGCATTTGAGCGAAAACAACACAGTTTTTGTGGATAAAGAAAGGTGACACCGATATGGTCACTTTTGGTCCGAAAATTTCACGGAAAGCTTTTCACGCACAAAGCTCCCATTATGACCTATAAATCATATAAACATGTTTGGGACGCATTTGAGGGAAAACAACACAGTTTTCGTGGATAAAGAAAGGTGACGTCGATATGGTCACTTTTGGTCCGAAAATTTCACGGAATGCTTTTCGCGCACAAAGCTCCCATTATGACCTATAAACCATATAAAGTGTTTGGGACACATTTGAGCGAAAACAACACAAGTTTTGTGGATAAAGAAAGGTGACGCCGATATGGTCACTTTTGTTCCGAAAATTTCACGGAAAGTTTTCGCGCACAAAGCTCACATTATGATCTATACACCATATAAACATGTGTTGGGACGCATTTGAGCGAAAACAACACAGTTTTCGTGGATAAAGAAAGGTGACGTCGATATGGTCACTTTTGGTCCGAAAATTTCACGGAAAGCTTTTCGCGCATAAAGCTCCCATTATGACCTATAAACCATATAAACATGTTTGGGACGCATTTGAGCGAAAACAATACAGTTTTGGTGGATAAAGAAAGGTGACGTCGATATGGTCACTTTTGATCCGAAAATTTCACGGAAAGCTTTTCGCGCACAAAGCTCCCATTATGACCTATAAACCATATAAACATGTGTTGGGACGCATTAGAGTGAAAACAACACAGTTTTCGTGGATAAAGAAAGGTGACGTCGATATGGTCACTTTTGGTCCGAAAATTTCACGGAAAGCTTTTCGCGCACAAATCTCCCATTATGACCTATAAACCATTTAAACATGTGTTGGGACGCATTTGAGCGAAAACAACACAGTTTTCGTGGATAAAGAAAGGTGACGTCGATATGGTCACTTTTGGTCCGAAAATTTCACGGAAAGCTTTTCGCGCACAAAGCTCCCATTATGACCTATAAACCATATAAACATGTTTGGGACCCATTTGAGCGAAAACAATACAGTTTTGGTGGATAAACAAAGGTGACGTCGATATGGTCACTTTTGATCCGAAAATTTCACGGAAAGCTTTTCGCGCACAAAGCTCCCATTATGACCTATAAACCATATAAACATGTTTGGGACGCATTTGAGCGAAAACAACACAGTTTTCGTGGATAAAGAAAGGTGACGTCGATATGGTCACTTTTGGTCCGAAAATTTCACAGAAACCTTTTCGCGCACACAGCTGACATTATGACATATAAACCATATAAACATGTTTGGGACGCATTTGAGCGAAAACAACACAGTTTTTGTGGATAAAGAAAGGTGACACCGATATGGTCACTTTTGGTCCGAAAATTTCACGGAAAGCTTTTCGCGCACAAAGCTCCCATTATGACCTATAAATCATATAAACATGTTTGGGACGCATTTGAGCGAAAACAACACAGTTTTCGTGGATAAAGAAAGGTGACGTCGATATGGTCACTTTTGGTCCGAAAATTTCACAGAAAGCTTTTCGCGCACAAAGCTCCCATTATGACCTATAAACCATATAATGTGTTTGGGACACATTTGAGCGAAAACAACACAAGTTTTGTGGATGAAGAAAGGTGACGCCGATATGGTCACTTTTGTTCCGAAAATTTCACGGAAAGTTTTCGCGCACAAAGCTCACATTATGATCTATACACCTTATAAATATGTTTGGGACACATTTCAGCGAAAACAATAGTGTTTTGTGAATAAAGAAAGGTGACGCCGATATGGTCCCTTTTGGTCCGAAAATTTCACGGAAAACTTTTCGCACACAAAGCTCCCATTATAACCTATAAACCATATAAACATGTTTGAGACACATTGGAGAGAAAACAACATGGTTTTTGTGGATAAAGAAAGGTGACGCCGATATGGTCACTTTTGGTCCGAAAATTTCACGGAAAGCTTTTCACGCACAAAGCTCTCATTATGACCTATAAACCATATAAACATGTTTGGGACACATTTGAGCGAAAACAACACAGTTTTTGTGGATAAAGAAAGGTGACAACGACATGTTCACTTTTGGTCCGAAAATTTCACGGAAAGCTTTTCGCGCACAAAGATCTCATTATAACCTATAAACCATATAAACATGTTTGGGACGCATTTGAGCGAAAACAACACAGTTTTCGTGGATAAAGAAAGGTGACGTCGATATGGTCACTGTTGGTCCGAAAATTTCACATAAAGCTTTTCGCGCACAAAGCTCCCATTATGACATATAAACCATATAAACATGTTTGGAACACATTTGAGCGAAAACAACATAGTTTTTGTGGATAAAGAAAGGTGACACCGATATGGTCACTTTTGGTCCGAAAATTTCACGGAAAGCTTTTCACGCACAAAGCTCCCATTATGACCTATAAACTATATAAACATGTGTGGGACGCATTTGAGCAAAAACAACGCAGTTTTTGTGGATAAAGAAAGGTGACACCGATATGGTCACTTTTGGTCCGAAAATTTCACGGAAAGCTTTTCGCGAACAAAGCTCCCATTATGACCTATAAATCATATAAACATGTTTGGGACGCATTCGAGCGAAAACAACACAGTTTTCGTGGATAAAGAAAGGTGACACCGATATGGTCACTTTTGTTCCGAAAATTTCACGGAAAGCTTTTCGCGCACAAAGCTCCCATAATGACCTATAAACCATATAATGTGTTTGGGACACATTTGAGCGAAAACAACACAAGTTTTGTGGATAAAGAAAGGTGACGCCGATATGGTCCCTTTTGTTCCGAAAATTTCACGGAAAGTTTTCGCGCACAAAGCTCACATTATGATCTATACACCTTATAAATATGTTTGGGACACATTTGAGCGAAAACAATAGTGTTTTGTGAATAAAGAAAGGTGACGCCGATATGGTCCCTTTTGGTCCGAAAATTTCACGGAAAACTTTTCGCGCACAAAGCTCCCATTATAACCTATAAACCATATAAACATGTTTGAGACACATTGGAGAGAAAACAACATGGTTTTTGTGGATAAAGAAAGGTGACGCCGATATGGTCACTTTTGGTCCGAAAATTTCACGGAAAGCTTTTCACGCACAAAGCTCTCATTATGACCTATAAACCATATAAACATGTTTGGGACACATTTGAGCGAAAACAACACAGTTTTTGTGGATAAAGAAAGGTAACAACGACATGTTCACTTTTGGTCCGAAAATTTCACGGAAAGCTTTTCGCGCACAAAGATCTCATTATAACCTATAAACCATATAAACATGTTTGGGACGCATTTGAGCGAAAACAACACAGTTTTCGTGGATAAAGAAAGGTGACGTCGATATGGTCACTGTTGGTCCGAAAATTTCACATAAAGCTTTTCGCGCACAAAGCTCCCATTATGACATATAAACCATATAAACATGTTTGGAACACATTTGAGCGAAAACAACATAGTTTTTGTGGATAAAGAAAGGTGACACCGATATGGTCACTTTTGGTCCGAAAATTTCACGGAAAGCTTTTCACGCACAAAGCTCCCATTATGACCTATAAACTATATAAACATGTGTGGGACGCATTTGAGCAAAAACAACGCAGTTTTTGTGGATAAAGAAAGGTGACACCCATATGGTCACTTTTGGTCCGAAAATTTCACGGAAAGCTTTTCGCGAACAAAGCTCCCATTATGACCTATAAATCATATAAACATGTTTGGGACGCATTCGAGCGAAAACAACACAGTTTTCGTGGATAAAGAAAGGTGACACCGATATGGTCACTTTTGTTCCGAAAATTTCACGGAAAGCTTTTCGCGCACAAAGCTCCCATTATGACCTATAAACCATATAATGTGTTTGGGACACATTTGAGCGAAAACAACACAAGTTTTGTGGATAAAGAAAGGTGACGCCGATATGGTCCCTTTTGTTCCGAAAATTTCACGGAAAGTTTTCGCGCACAAAGCTCACATTATGATCTATACACCTTATAAATATGTTTGGGACACATTTGAGCGAAAACAATAGTGTTTTGTGAATAAAGAAAGGTGACGCCGATATGGTCCCTTTTGGTCCGAAAATTTCACGGAAAACTTTTCGCGCACAAAGCTCCCATTATAACCTATAAACCATATAAACATGTTTGAGACACATTTGAGAGAAAACAACATGGTTTTTGTGGATAAAGAAAGGTGACGCCGATATGGTCACTTTTGGTCCGAAAATTTCACGGAAACCTTTTCGCGCACACAGCTGACATTATGACATATAAACCATATAAACATGTTTGGGACGCATTTGAGCGAAAACAACACAGTTTTTGTGGATAAAAAAAGGTGACACCGATATGGTCACTTTTGGTCCGAAAATTTCACGGAAAGCTTTTCACGCACAAAGCTCCCATTATGACCTATAAATCATATAAACATGTTTGGGACGCATTTGAGCGAAAACAACACAGTTTTCGTGGATAAAGAAAGGTGACGTCGATATGGTCACTTTTGGTCCGAAAATTTCACGGAAAGCTTTTCGCGCACAAAGCTCCCATTATGACCTATAAACCATATAATGTGTTTGGGACACATTTGAGCGAAAACAACACAAGTTTTGTGGATAAAGAAAGGTGACGCCGATATGGTCACTTTTGTTCCGAAAATTTCACGGAAAGTTTTCGCGCACAAAGCTCACATTATGATCTATACACCATATAAACATGTGTTGGGACGCATTTGAGCGAAAACAACACAGTTTTCGTGGATAAAGAAAGGTGACGTCGATATGATCACTTTTGGTCCGAAAATTTCACGGAAAGCTTTTCGCGCACAAAGCTCCCATTATGACCTATAAACCATATAAACATGTTTGGGACGCATTTGAGCGAAAACAATACAGTTTTGGTGGATAAAGAAAGGTGACGTCGATATGGTCACTTTTGATCCGAAAATTTCACGGAAAGCTTTTCGCGCACAAAGCTCCCATTATGACCTATAAACCATATAAACATGTGTTGGGACGCATTAGAGTGAAAACAACACAGTTTTCGTGGATAAAGAAAGGTGACGTCGATATGGTCACTTTTGGTCCGAAAATTTCACGGAAAGCTTTTCGCGCACAAATCTCCCATTATGACCTATAAACCATTTAAACATGTGTTGGGACGCATTTGAGCGAAAACAACACAGTTTTCGTGGATAAAGAAAGGTGACGTCGATATGGTCACTTTTGGTCCGAAAATTTCACGGAAAGCTTTTCGCGCACAAAGCTCCCATTATGACCTATAAACCATATAAACATGTTTGGGACCCATTTGAGCGAAAACAATACAGTTTTGGTGGATAAACAAAGGTGACGTCGATATGGTCACTTTTGATCCGAAAATTTCACGGAAAGCTTTTCGCGCACAAAGCTCCCATTATGACCTATAAACCATATAAACATGTTTGGGACGCATTTGAGCGAAAACAACACAGTTTTCGTGGATAAAGAAAGGTGACACCGATATGGTCACTTTTGGTCCGAAAATTTCACAGAAACCTTTTCGCGCACACAGCTGACATTATGACCTACAAACCATATAAACATGTTTGGGACGCATTTGAGCGAAAACAACACAGTTTTTGTGGATAAAGAAAGGTGACACCGATATGGTCACTTTTGGTCCGAAAATTTCACGGAAAGCTTTTCGCGCACAAAGCTCCCATTATGACCTATAAATCATATAAACATGTTTGGGACGCATTTGAGCAAAAACAACACAGTTTTCGTGGATAAAGAAAGGTGACGTCGATATGGTCACTTTTGGTCCGAAAATTTCACAGAAAGCTTTTCGCGCACAAAGCTCCCATTATGACCTATAAACCATATAATGTGTTTGGGACACATTTGAGCGAAAACAACACAAGTTTTGTGGATAAAGAAAGGTGACGCCGATATGTTCACTTTTGTTCCGAAAATTTCACGGAAAGTTTTCGCGCACAAAGCTCACATTATGATCTATACACCTTATAAATATGTTTGGGACACATTTGAGCGAAAACAATAGTGTTTTGTGAATAAAGAAAGGTGACGCCGATATGGTCCCTTTTGGTCCGAAAATTTCACTGAAAACTTTTCGCGCACAAAGCTCCCATTATAACCTATAAACATATAAACATGTTTGAGACACATTGGAGAGAAAACAACATGGTTTTTGTGGATAAAGAAAGGTGACGCCGATATGGTCACTTTTGGTCCGAAAATTTCACGGAAAGCTTTTCACGCACAAAGCTCTCATTATGACCTATAAACCATATAAACATGTTTGGGACACATTTGAGCGAAAACAACACAGTTTTTGTGGATAAAGAAAGGTGACAACGACATGTTCACTTTTGGTCCGAAAATTTCACGGAAAGCTTTTCGCGCACAAAGATCTCATTATAACCTATAAACCATATAAACATGTTTGGGACGCATTTGAGCGAAAACAACACAGTTTTTCGTGGATAAAGAAAGGTGACGTCGATATGGTCACTGTTGGTCCGAAAATTTCATATAAAGCTTTTCGCGCACAAAGCTCCCATTATGACATATAAACCATATAAACATGTTTGGAACACATTTGAGCGAAAACAACATAGTTTTTGTGGATAAAGAAAGGTGACACCGATATGGTCACTTTTGGTCCGAAAATTTCACGGAAAGCTTTTCACGCACAAAGCTCCCATTATGACCTATAAACTATATAAACATGTGTGGGACGCATTTGAGCAAAAACAACGCAGTTTTTGTGGATAAAGAAAGGTGACACCGATATGGTCACTTTTGGTCCGAAAATTTCACGGAAAGCTTTTCGCGAACAAAGCTCCCATTATGAGCTATAAATCATATAAACATGTTTGGGACGCATTCGAGCGAAAACAACACAGTTTTCGTGGATAAAGAAAGGTGACACCGATATGGTCACTTTTGTTCCGAAAATTTCACGGAAAGTTTTTCGCGCACAAAGCTCCCATTATGACCTATAAACCATATAATGTGTTTGGGACACATTTGAGCGAAAACAACACAAGTTTTGTGGATAAAGAAAGGTGACGCCGATATGGTCCCTTTTGTTCCGAAAATTTCACGGAAAGTTTTCGCGCACAAAGCTCACATTATGATCTATACACCTTATAAATATGTTTGGGACACATTTGAGCGAAAACAATAGTGTTTTGTGAATAAAGAAAGGTGACGCCGATATGGTCCCTTTTGGTCCAAAAATTTCACGGAAAACTTTTCGCGCACAAAGCTCCCATTATAACCTATAAACCATATAAACATGTTTGAGACACATTTGAGAGAAAACAACATGGTTTTTGTGGATAAAGAAAGGTGACGCCGATATGGTCACTTTTGGTCCGAAAATTTCACGGAAACCTTTTCGCGGACACAGCTGACATTATGACATATAAACCATATAAACATGTTTGGGACGCATTTGAGCGAAAACAACACAGTTTTTGTGGATAAAGAAAGGTGACACCGATATGGTCACTTTTGGTCCGAAAATTTCACGGAAAGCTTTTCACGCACAAAGCTCCCATTATGACCTATAAATCATATAAACATGTTTGGGACGCATTTGAGCGAAAACAACACAGTTTTCGTGGATAAAGAAAGGTGACGTCGATATGGTCACTTTTGGTCCGAAAATTTCACGGAAAGCTTTTCGCGCACAAAGCTCCCATTATGACCTATAAACCATATAAACATGTGTTGGGACGCATTAGAGTGAAAACAACACAGTTTTCGTGGATAAAGAAAGGTGACGTCGATATGGTCACTTTTGGTCCGAAAATTTCACGGAAAGCTTTTCGCGCACAAATATCCCATTATGACCTATAAACCATTTAAACATGTGTTGGGACGCATTTGAGCGAAAACAACACAGTTTTCGTGGATAAAGAAAGGTGACGTCGATATGGTCACTTTTGGTCCGAAAATTTCACGGAAAGCTTTTCGCGCACAAAGCTCCCATTATGACCTATAAACCATATAAACATGTTTGGGACCCATTTGAGCGAAAACAATACAGTTTTGGTGGATAAACAAAGGTGACGTCGATATGGTCACTTTTGATCCGAAAATTTCACGGAAAGCTTTTCGCGCACAAAGCTCCCATTATGACCTATAAACCATATAAACATGTTTGGGACGCATTTGAGCGAAAACAACACAGTTTTCGTGGATAAAGAAAGGTGACGTCGATATGGTCACTTTTGGTCCGCAAATTTCACGGAAAGCTTTTCGAGCACAAAGCTGACATTATGATCTATACACCTTATAAACATGTTTGGGACGCATTTGAGCGAAAACAACACAGTTTTTGTGGATAAAGAAAGGTGACACCGATATGGTCACTTTTGGTCCGAAAATTTCACGGAAAGCTTTTCGCGCACAAAGCTCCCATTATGACCTATAAATCATATAAACATGTTTGGGACGCATTTGAGCGAAAACAACACAGTTTTCGTGGATAAAGAAAGGTGACGTCGATATGGTCACTTTTGGTCCGAAAATTTCACAGAAAGCTTTTCGCGCACAAAGCTCCCATTATGACCTATAAACCATATAATGTGTTTGAGACACATTTGAGCGAAAACAACACAAGTTTTGTGGATAAAGAAAGGTGACGCCGATATGGTCACTTTTGTTCCGAAAATTTCACGGAAAGTTTTCGCGCACAAAGCTCACATTATGATCTATACACCTTATAAATATGTTTGGGACACATTTGAGCGAAAACAATAGTGTTTTGTGAATAAAGAAAGGTGACGCCAATATGGTCCCTTTTGGTCCGAAAATTTCACGGAAAACTTTTCGCGCACAAAGCTCCCATTATAACCTATAAACCATATAAACATGTTTGAGACACATTGGAGAGAAAACAACATGGTTTTTGTGGATAAAGAAAGGTGACGCCGATATGGTCACTTTTGGTCCGAAAATTTCACGGAAAGCTTTTCACGCACAAAGCTCTCATTATGACCTATAAACCATATAAACATGTTTGGGAGACATTTGAGCGAAAACAACACAGTTTTTGTGGATAAAGAAAGGTGACAACGACATGTTCACTTTTGGTCCGAAAATTTCACGGAAAGCTTTTCGCGCACAAAGATCTCATTATAACCTATAAACCATATAAACATGTTTGGGACGCATTTGAGCGAAAACAACACAGTTTTCGTGGATAAAGAAAGGTGACGTCGATATGGTCACTGTTGGTCCGAAAATTTCACATAAAGCTTTTCGCGCACAAAGCTCCCATTATGACATATAAACCATATAAACATGTTTGGAACACATTTGAGCGAAAACAACATAGTTTTTGTGGATAAAGAAAGGTGACACCGATATGGTCACTTTTGGTCCGAAAATTTCACGGAAAGCTTTTCACGCACAAAGCTCCCATTATGACCTATAAACTATATAAACATGTGTGGGACGCATTTGAGCAAAAACAACGCAGTTTTTGTGGATAAAGAAAGGTGACACCGATATGGTCACTTTTGGACCGAAAATTTCACGGAAAGCTTTTCGCGAACAAAGCTCCCATTATGACCTATAAATCATATAAACATGTTTGGGACGCATTCGAGCGAAAACAACACAGTTTTCGTGGATAAAGAAAGGTGAAACCGATATGGTCACTTTTGTTCCGAAAATTTCACGGAAAGCTTTTCGCGCACAAAGCTCCCATTATGACCTATAAACCATATAATGTGTTTGGGACACATTTGAGCGAAAACAACACAAGTTTTGTGGATAAAGAAAGGTGACGCCGATATGGTCCCTTTTGTTCCGAAAATTTCACGGAAAGTTTTCGCGCACAAAGCTCACATTATGATCTATACACCTTATAAATATGTTTGGGACACATTTGAGCGAAAACAATAGTGTTTTGTGAATAAAGAAAGGTGACGCCGATATGGTCCCTTTTGGTCCGAAAATTTCACGGAAAACTTTTCGCGCACAAAGCTCCCATTATAACCTATAAACCATATATACATGTTTGAGACACATTTGAGAGAAAACAACATGGTTTTTGTGGATAAAGAAAGGTGACGCCGATATGGTCACTTTTGGTCCGAAAATTTCACAGAAACCTTTTCGCGCACACAGCTGACATTATGACATATAAACCATATAAACATGTTTGGGAAGCATTTGAGCGAAAACAACACAGTTTTTGTGGATAAAGAAAGGTGACACCGATATGGTCACTTTTGGTCCAAAAATTTCACGGAAAGCTTTTCACGCACAAAGCTCCCATTATGACCTATAAATCATATAAACATGTTTGGGATACATTTGAGCGAAAACAACACAGTTTTCGTGGATAAAGAAAGGTGACGTCGATATGGTCACTTTTGGTCCGAAAATTTCACAGAAAGCTTTTCGCGCACAAAGCTCCCATTATGACCTATAAACCATATAATGTGTTTGGGACACATTTGAGCGAAAACAACACAAGTTTTGTGGATAAAGAAAGGTGACGCCGATATGGTCACTTTTGTTCCGAAAATTTCAAGGAAAGTTTTCGCGCACAAAGCTCACATTATGATCTATACACCTTATAAATATGTTTGGGACACGTTTGAGCGAAAACAATAGTGTTTTGTGAATAAAGAAAGGTGACGCCGATATGGTCCCTTTTGGTCCAAAAATTTCACGGAAAACTTTTCGCGCACAAAGCTCCCATTATAACCTATAAACCATATAAACATGTTTGAGACACATTGGAGAGAAAACAACATGGTTTTTGTGGATAAAGAAAGGTGACGCCGATATGGTCACTTTTGGTCCGAAAATTTCACGGAAAGCTTTTCACGCACAAAGCTCTCATTATGACCTATAAACCATATAAACATGTTTGGGACACATTTGAGCGAAAACAACACAATTTTTGTGGATAAAGAAAGGTGACAACGACATGTTCACTTTTGGTCCGAAAATTTCACGGAAAGCTTTTCGCGCACAAAGATCTCATTATAACCTATAAACCATATAAACATGTTTGGGACGCATTTGAGCGAAAACAACACAGTTTTCGTGGATAAAGAAAGGTGACGTCGATATGGTCACTGTTGGTCCGAAAATTTCACATAAAGCTTTTCGCGCACAAAGCTCCCATTATGACATATAAACCATATAAACATGTTTGGAACACATTTGAGCGAAAACAACATAGTTTTTGTGGATAAAGAAAGGTGACACCGATATGGTCACTTTTGGTCCGAAAATTTCACGGAAAGCTTTTCACGCACAAAGCTCCCATTATGACCTATAAACTATATAAATATGTGTGGGACGCATTTGAGCAAAAACAACACAGTTTTTGTGGATAAAGAAAGGTGACACCGATATGGTCACTTTTGGTCCGAAAATTTCACGGAAAGCTTTTCGCGAACAAAGCTCCCATTATGACCTATAAATCATATAAACATGTTTGGGACGCATTTGAGCGAAAACAACACAGTTTTCGTGGATGAAGAAAGGTGACACCGATATGGTCAATTTTGTTCCGAAAATTTCACGGAAAGCTTTTCGCGCACAAAGCTCCCATTATGACCTATAAACCATTTAATGTGTTTGGGACACATTTGAGCGAAAACAACACAAGTTTTGTGGATAAAGAAAGGTGACGCCGATATGGTCACTTTTGTTCCGAAAATTTCACGGAAAGTTTTCGCGCACAAAGCTCACATTATGACCTATAAACCATATAATGTGTTTGGGACACATTTGAGCGAAAACAACACAAGTTTTGTGGATAAAGAAAGGTGACGCCGATATGGTCACTTTTGTTCCGAAAATTTCACGGAAAGTTTTCGTGCACAAAGCTCACATTATGATCTATACACCTTATAAATATGTTTGGGACACATTTGAGCGAAAACAATAGTGTTTTGTGAATAAAGAAAGGTGACGCCGATATGGTCCCTTTTGGTCCGAAAATTTCACGGAAAACTTTTCGCGCACAAAGCTCCCATTATAACCTATAAACCATATAAACATGTTTGAGACACATTGGAGAGAAAACAACATGGTTTTTGTGGATAAAGAAAGGTGACGCCGATATGGTCACTTTTGGTCCGAAAATTTCACGGAAAGCTTTTCACGCACAAAGCTCTCATTATGACCTATAAACCATATAAACATGTTTGGGACACATTTGAGCGAAAACAACACAGTTTTTGTGGATAAAGAAAGGTGACAACGACATGTTCACTTTTGGTCCGAAAATTTCACTGGAAGCTTTTCGCGCACAAAGATCTCATTATAACCTATAAACCATATAAACATGTTTGGGACGCATTTGAGCGAAAACAACACAGTTTTCGTGGATAAAGAAAGGTGACGTCGATATGGTCACTGTTGGTCCGAAAATTTCACATAAAGCTTTTCGCGCACAAAGCTCCCATTATGACATATAAACCATATAAACATGTTTGGAACACATTTGAGCGAAAACAACATAGTTTTTGTGGATAAAGAAAGGTGACACCGATATGGTCACTTTTGGTCCGAAAATTTCACGGAAAGCTTTTCACGCACAAAGCTCCCATTATGACCTATAAACTATATAAACATGTGTGGGACACATTTGAGCAAAAACAACACAGTTTTTGTGGATAAAGAAAGGTGACACCGATATGGTCACTTTTGGTCCGAAAATTTCACGGAAAGCTTTTCGCGAACAAAGCTCCCATTATGACCTATAAATCATATAAACATGTTTGGGATCCATTTGAGCGAAAACAACACAGTTTTCGTGGATAAAGAAAGGTGACACCGATATGGTCACTTTTGTTCCGAAAATTTCACGGAAAGCTTTTCGCGCACAAAGCTCCCATTATGACCTATAAACCATATAATGTGTTTGGGACACATTTGAGCGAAAACAACACAAGTTTTGTGGATAAAGAAAGGTGACGCCGATATGGTCACTTTTGTTCCGAAAATTTCACGGAATGTTTTCGCGTACAAAGCTCACATTATGATCTATACACCTTATAAATATGTTTGGGACACATTTGAGCGAAAACAATAGTGTTTTGTGGATAAAGAAAGGTGACGCCGATATGGTCCATTTTGGTCCGAAAATTTCACGGAAAACTTTTCGCGCACAAAGCTCCCATTATAACCTATAAACCATATAAACATGTTTGAGACACATTTGAGAGAAAACAACATGGTTTTTGTGGATAAAGAAAGGTGACGCCGATATGGTCACTTTTGGTCCGAAAATTTCACAGAAACCTTTTCGCGCACACAGCTGACATTATGACATATAAACCATATAAACATGTTTGGGACGCATTTGAGCGAAAACAACACAGTTTTTGTGGATAAAGAAAGGTGACACCGATATGGTCACTTTTGGTCCGAAAATTTCACGGAAAGCTTTTCACGCACAAAGCTCTCATTATGACCTATAAATCATATAAACATGTTTGGGACGCATTTGAGCGAAAACAACACAGTTTTCGTGGATAAAGAAAGGTGACGTCGATATGGTCACTTTTGGTCCGAAAATTTCACATAAAGCTTTTCGCGCACAAAGCTCCCATTATGACCTATAAACCATATAATGTGTTTGGGACACATTTGAGCGAAAACAACACAAGTTTTGTGGATAAAGAAAGGTGACGCCGATATGGTCACTTTTGTTCCGAAAATTTCACGGAAAGTTTTCGCGCACAAAGCTCACATTATGATCTATACACCTTATAAATATGTTTGGGACACATTTGAGCGAAAACAATAGTGTTTTGTGAATAAAGAAAGGTGACGCCGATATGGTCCCTTTTGGTCCGAAAATTTCACGGAAAACTTTTCGCGCACAAAGCTCCCATTATAACCTATAAACCATATAAACATGTTTGAGACACATTTGAGAGAAAACAATATGGTTTTTGTGGATAAAGAAAGGTGACGCCGATATGGTCACTTTTGGTCCGAAAATTTCACGGAAAGCTTTTCACGCACAAAGCTCTCATTATGACCTATAAACCATATAAACATGTTTGGGACACATTTGAGCGAAAACAACACAGTTTTTGTGGATAAAGAAAGGTGACAACGACATGTTCACTTTTGGTCCGAAAATTTCACGGAAAGCTTTTCGCGCACAAAGATCTCATTATAACCTATAAACCATATAAACATGTTTGGGACGCATTTGAGCGAAAACAACACAGTTTTCGTGGATAAAGAAAGGTGACGTCGATATGGTCACTGTTGGTCCGAAAATTTCACATAAAGCTTTTCGCGCACAAAGCTCCCATTATGACATAGAAACCATATAAACATGTTTGGAACACATTTGAGCGAAAACAACACAGTTTTTGTTGATAAAGAAAGGTGACACCGTATGGTCACTTTTGGTCCGAAAATTTCACGGAAAGCTTTTCACGCACAAAGCTCCCATTATGACCTATAAACTATATAAACATGTGTGGGACGCATTTGAGCAAAAACAACACAGTTTTTGTGGATAAAGAAAGGTGACACCGATTTGGTCACTTTTGGTCCGAAAATTTCACGGAAAGCTTTTCGCGAACAAAGCTCCCATTATGACCTATAAATCATATAAACATGTTTGGGACGCATTTGAGCGAAAACAACACAGTTTTCGTGGATAAAGAAAGGTGACACCGATATGGTCACTTTTGTTCCGAAAATTTCACGGAAAGCTTTTCACGCACAAAGCTCCCATTATGACTTATAAACCATATGAACCTGTTTGGGACACATTTGAGCGAAAACAACACAGTTTTGGTGGATAAAGAAAGGTGACGTCGATATGGTCACTTTTGGTCCGAAAATTTCACGGAAAGCTTTTCGCGCACAAATCTCCCATTATGACCTATAAACCATATAAACATGTGTTGGGACGCATTTGAGCGAAAACAACACAGTTTTCGTGGATAAAGAAAGGTGACGTCGATATGGTCACTTTTGGTCCAAAAATTTCACAAGAAGCTTTTCCCGCACAAAGCTCCCATTATGACCTATAAACCATATAAACATGTTTGGGACACATTTGAGCGAAAACAACATAGTTTTTGTGGATAAAGAAAGGTGACGCCGATATGGTCACTTTTAGTCCGAAAATTTCACGGAAAGCTTTTCGCGCACAAAGCTCCCATTATGATCTATAAACAATATAAACATGTTTGGGACACATTTGAGCATAAAAAACACAGTTTTGGTAGATAAAGAAATGTGACGTCGACATGGTCACTTTTAGTCTGAAAATTTTACGGAAAGCTTTTCGCGCACAAAGCTCCCATTATGACCTATAAACCATATAAACATGTTTGGGACACATTTGAGGGAAAACAACACAGTTTTGGTGGATAAAGAAAGGTGATGCCGATATGGTCACTTTTGGTCCGAAAATTTCACATAAAGTTTTTCGCGCACAAAGCTCCAATTATGACCTATAAACCATATAAACATGTTTGGGACACATTTGAGCGAAAACAACACAGTTTTTGTGGATAAAGAAAGGTGACGCCGATATGGTCACTTTTGGTCCGAAAAGTTCACGGAATGCTTTTCGCGCACAAAGCTCCCATTATGACCTATAAACCATATAAACATGTTTGGGACGCATTTGAGCGAAAACAACACAGTGTTTGTGGATAAAGAAAGGTGACACCGATATGATCACTTTTGGTCCGAAAATTTCACGGAAAGCTTTTCGCGCACAAAGCTCCAATTATGACCTATAAACCATATAAACATGTTTGGGACACATTTGAGCGAAAACAACACAGTTTTCGTGGATAAAGAAAGGTGACGTCGATATGGTCACTTTTGGTTCGAAAAGTTCACGGAATGCTTTTCGCGCACAAAGCTCCCATTATGACCTATAAACCATATAAACATGTTTGGGACGCATTTGAACAAAAACAACAGCGTTTTTGTGGAAAAAGAAAGGTGACGCCGATATGATCACTTTTGGTCCGAAAATTTCACGGAAAGCTTTTCGCGCACAACGCTCACATTATGATCTATACACCTTATAAACATGTTTGGGACACATTTGAGCAAAAACAACAGAGTTTTTGTGGATAAAGAAAGGTGACGCCGATATGGTCACTTTTGGTCCGAAAATTTCACGGAAAGCTTTTCGCGCACAATGCTCACATTATGATCTAGACACCTTATAAACATGTTTGGGACACATTTGAGCAAAAACAACAGAGTTTTTGTGGATAAAGATAGGTGACGCCGATATGGTCACTTTTGGTCCGAAAATTTCACGGAAAGCTTTTCGCTCACAAAGCTCCCATTATGACGTATAAACCATATAAACATGTTTGGGACGCATTTGAGCGAAAACAACACAGTTTTCGTGGATAAAGAAAGGTGACGTCGATATGGTCACTTTTGGTCCGAAAAGTTCATGGAATTCTTTTCGCGCACAAAGCTCCCATTATGACCTATAAACCATATAAACATGTTTGGGACGCATTTGAACAAAAACAACAGAGTTTTTGTGGAAAAAGAAAGGTGACGCCGATATGATCACTTTTGGTCCGAAAATTTCACGGAAAGCTTTCGCGCACAACGCTCACATTATGATCTATACACCTTATAAACATGTTTGGGACACATTTGAGCAAAAACAACAGAGTTTTTGTGGATAAAGAAAGGTGACGCCGATATGGTCACTTTTGGTCCGAAAAGTTCACGGAATGCTTTTCGCGCACAAAGCCCCCATTACGACCTATAAACCATATAAACATGTTTGGGACGCATTTGAGCGAAAATAACACAGTTTTCGTGGATAAAGAAAGGTGACACCGATATGGTCACTTTTGGTCCGAAAATTTCACGAAAAGCTTTTCGCGCACAAAGCTCCCATTATGACCTATAAACCATATAAACATGTTTGGGACGCATTTGAGTGAAAACAACACAGTTTTTGTGGATAAAGAAAGGTGACACCGATATGGTCACTTTTGGTCCGAAAATTTCACGGAAAGCTTTTCGCGCACAAAGCTCACATTATGATCTATACACCTTATAAACATGTTTGGGACACATTTGAGCAAAAACAACAGAGTTTTTGTGGATAAAGAAAGGTGACGCCGATATGGTCACTTTTGGTCCGAAAATTTCACGGAAAGCTTTTCGCTCACAAAGCTCCCATTATGACCTATAAACCATATAAACATGTTTGGGACGCATTTGAGCGAAAACAACATAGTTTTCGTGGATAAAGAAAGGTGACGTCGATATGGTCACTTTTGGTCCGAAAAGTTCACGGAATGCTTTTCGCGCACAAAGCTCCCATTATGACCTATAAACCATATAAACATGTTTGGGACGCATTTGAACAAAAACAACAGAGTTTTTGTGGAAAAAGAAAGGTGACGCCGATATGATCACTTTTGGTCCGAAAATTTCACGGAAAGCTTTTCGCGCACAACGCTCACATTATGATCTATACACCTTATAAACATGTTTGGGACACATTTGAGCAAAAACAAAAGAGTTTTTGTGGATAAAGAAAGGTGACGCTGATATGGTCACTTTTGGTCCGAAAAGTTCACGGAATGCTTTTCGCGCACAAAGCCCCCATTACGACCTATAAACCATATAAACATGTTTGGGACGCATTTGAGCGAAAACAACACAGTTTTCGTGGATAAAGAAAGGTGACACCGATATGGTCACTTTTGGTCCGAAAATTTCACGGAAAGCTTTTCGCGCACAAAGCTCCCATTATGACCTATAAACCATATAAACATGTTTGGGACGCATTTGAGTGAAAACAACACAGTTTTTGTGGATAAAGAAAGGTGACACCGATATGGTCACTTTTGGTCCAAAAATTTCACGGAAAGCTTTTCGCGCACAAAGCTCACATTATGATCTATACACCTTATAAACATGTTTGGGACACATTTGAGCAAAAACAACAGAGTTTTAGTGGATAAAGGAAGGTGACGCCGATATGATCACTTTCGGTCCGAAAATTTCACGGAAAGCTTTTCGCGCACAAAGCTCACATTATGACCTATACACCTTATAAACATGTTTGGGACACATTTGAGCAAAAACAACACAGTTTTTGTGGATAAAGAAAGGTGACGCCGATATGGTCACTTTTGGTCCGAAAAGTTCACGGAATGCTTTTCGCGCACAAAGCCCCCATTATGACCTATAAACCATATAAACATGTTTGGGACGCATTTTAGCGAAAACAACACAGTTTTCGTGGATAAAGAAAGGTGACACCGATATGGTCACTTTTGGTCCGAAAATTTCACGGAAAGCTTTTCGCGCACAAAGCTCCCATTATGACCTATAAACCATATAAACATGTTTGGGACACATTTGAGCGAAAACAACACAGTTTTTGTGGATAAAGAAAGGTGACGCCGATATGGTCACTTTTGGTCCGAAAATTTCACGGAAAGCTTTTCGCGCACAAAGCTCACATTATGATCTATACACCTTATAAACATGTTTGGGACACATTTGAGCAAAAACAACATAGTTTTTGTGGATAAAGAAAGGTGACACCGATATGGTCACTTTTGGTCCGAAAAGTTCACGGAATACTTTTTGGCGCACAAAGCCCCCATTACGACCTATAAACCATATAAACATGTTTGGGACGCATTTGAGCGAAAACAACACAGTTTTCGTGGATAAAGAAAGGTGACACCGATATGGTCACTTTTTGTCCGAAAATTTCACGGAAAGCTTTTCGCGCACAAAGCTCCCATTATGACCTATAAACCATATAAACATGTTTGGGACGCATTTGAGCGAAAACAACACAGTTTTTGTGGATAAAGAAAGGTGACGCCGATATGGTCACTTTTAGTCCGAAAATTTCACGGAAAGCTTTTCGCGCACAAAGCTCCCATTATGACAAGATAAACCATATAAACATGTTTGGGACACATTTGAGAAAAAACAACACAGTTTTTGTGGATAAAGAAAGGTGACGCCGATATGGTCACTTTTGGTCCGAAAATTTCACGGAAAGTTTTTTCGCGCACAACGCTCACATTATGACCTATAAACCATACAAACATGTTTGGGATGCATTTGAGCGAAAACAACACAGTTTTGGTGGATAAAGAAAGGTGACGCCGATATGGTCACTTTTGGTCCGAAAATTTCACGGAAAGCTTTTCGCGCACAAAGCTCCCATTATGACCTATAAACCATATAAACATGTTTGGGACGCATTTGAACAAAAACAACAGAGTTTTTGTGGAAAAAGAAAGGTGACGCCGATATGATCACTTTTGGTCCGAAAATTTCACGGAAAGCTTTTCGCGCACAACGCTCACATTATGATCTATACACCTTATAAACATGTTTGGGACACATTTGAGCAAAAACAACAGAGTTTTTGTGGACAAAGAAAGGTGACGCCGATATGGTCACTTTTGGTCCGAAAAGTTCACGGAATGCTTTTCGCGCACAAAGCCCCCATTACGACCTATAAACCATATAAACATGTTTGGGACGCATTTGAGCGAAAACAACACAGTTTTCGTGGATAAAGAAAGGTGACACCGATATGGTCACTTTTAATCCTAAAATTTCACGGAAAGCTTTTCGCGCACAAAGCTCCCATTATGACCTATAAACCATATAAACATGTTTGGGACGCATTTGAGTGAAAACAACACAGTTTTTGTGGATAAAGAAAGGTGACACCGATATGGTCACTTTTGGTCCAAAAATTTCACGGAAAGCTTTTCGCGCACAAAGCTCACATTATGATCTATACACCTTATAAACATGTTTGGGACACATTTGAGCAAAAACAACAGAGTTTTAGTGGATAAAGGAAGGTGACGCCGATATGATCACTTTCGGTCCGAAAATTTCACGGAAAGCTTTTCGCGCACAAAGCTCACATTATGACCTATACACCTTATAAACATGTTTGGGACACATTTGAGCAAAAACAACACAGTTTTTGTGGATAAAGAAAGGTGACGCCGATATGGTCACTTTTGGTCCGAAAAGTTCACGGAATGCTTTTCGCGCACAAAGCCCCCATTATGACCTATAAACCATATAAACATGTTTGGGACGCATTTTATCGAAAACAACACAGTTTTCGTGGATAAAGAAAGGTGACACCGATATGGTCACTTTTGGTCCGAAAATTTCACGGAAAGCTTTTCGCGCACAAAGCTCCCATTATGACCTATAAACCATATAAACATGTTTGGGACGCATTTGAGCGAAAACAACACAGTTTTTGTGGATAAAGAAAGGTGACGCCGATATGGTCACTTTTAGTCCGAAAATTTCACGGAAAGCTTTTCGCGCACAAAGCTCCCATTATGACAGATAAACCATATAAACATGTTTGGGACACATTTGAGAAAAAACAACACAGTTTTTGTGGATAAAGAAAGGTGACGCCGATATGGTCACTTTTGGTCCGAAAATTTCACGGAAAGTTTTTTCGCGCACAACGCTCACATTATGACCTATAAACCATACAAACATGTTTGGGATGCATTTGAGCGAAAACAACACAGTTTTGGTGGATAAAGAAAGGTGACGCCGATATGGTCACTTTTGGTCCGAAAATTTCACGGAAAGCTTTTCGCGCACAAAGCTCCCATTATGACCTATAAACCATATAAACATGTTTGGGACGCATTTGAGCGAAAACAACACAGTTTTCGTGGTTAAAGAAAGGTGACGTCGATATGGTCACTTTTGGTCCGAAAAGTTCACGGAATACTTTTCGCGCACAAAGCTCCCATTATGACCTATAAACCATATAAACATGTTTGGGACGCATTTGAACAAAAACAACAGAGTTTTTGTGGAAAAAGAAAGGTGACGCCGATATGATCACTTTTGGTCCGAAAATTTCACGGAAAGCTTTTCGCGCACAACGCTCACATTATGATCTATACACCTTATAAACATGTTTGGGACACATTTGAGCAAAAACAACGGAGTTTTTGTGGATAAAGAAAGGTGACGCCGATATGGTCACTTTTGGTCCGAAAAGTTCACGGAATGCTTTTCGCGCACAAAGCCCCCATTACGACCTATAAACCATATAATCATGTTTGGGACGCATTTGAGCGAAAACAACACAGTTTTCGTGGATAAAGAAAGGTGACACCGATATGGTCACTTTTGGTCCTAAAATTTCACGGAAAGCTTTTCGCGCACAAAGCTCCCATTATGACCTATAAACCATATAAACATGTTTGGGACGCATTTGAGTGAAAACAACACAGTTTTTGTGGATAAAGAAAGGTGACACCGATATGGTCACTTTTGGTCCAAAAATTTCACGGAAAGCTTTTCGCGCACAAAGCTCACATTATGATCTATACACCTTATAAACATGTTTGGGACACATTTGAGCAAAAACAACAGAGTTTTAGTGGATAAAGGAAGGTGACGCCGATATGATCACTTTCGGTCCGAAAATTTCACGGAAAGCTTTTCGCGCACAAAGCTCACATTATGACCTATACACCTTATAAACATGTTTGGGACACATTTGAGCAAAAACAACACAGTTTTTGTGGATAAAGAAAGGTGACGCCGATATGGTCACTTTTGGTCCGAAAAGTTCACGGAATGCTTTTCGCGCACAAAGCCCCCATTATGACCTATAAACCATATAAACATGTTTGGGACGCATTTTAGCGAAAACAACACAGTTTTCGTGGATAAAGAAAGGTGACACCGATATGGTCACTTTTGGTCCGAAAATTTCACGGAAAGCTTTTCGCGCACAAAGCTCCCATTATGACCTATAAACCATATAAACATGTTTGGGACGCATTTGAGCGAAAACAACACAGTTTTTGTGGATAAAGAAAGGTGACGCCGATATGGTCACTTTTAGTCCGAAAATTTCACGGAAAGCTTTTCGCGCACAAAGCTCCCATTATGACAGATAAACCATATAAACATGTTTGGGACACATTTGAGAAAAAACAACACAGTTTTTGTGGATAAAGAAAGGTGACGCCGATATGGTCACTTTTGGTCCGAAAATTTCACGGAAAGTTTTTTCGCGCACAACGCTCACATTATGACCTATAAACCATACAAACATGTTTGGGATGCATTTGAGCGAAAACAACACAGTTTTGGTGGATAAAGAAAGGTGACGCCGATATGGTCACTTTTGGTCCGAAAATTTCACGGAAAGCTTTTCGCGCACAAAGCTCCCATTATGACCTATAAACCATATAAACATGTTTGGGACGCATTTGAGCGAAAACAACACAGTTTTCGTGGTTAAAGAAAGGTGACGTCGATATGGTCACTTTTGGTCCGAAAAGTTCACGGAATACTTTTCGCGCACAAAGCTCCCATTATGACCTATAAACCATATAAACATGTTTGGGACGCATTTGAACAAAAACAACAGAGTTTTTGTGGAAAAAGAAAGGTGACGCCGATATGATCACTTTTGGTCCGAAAATTTCACGGAAAGCTTTTCGCGCACAACGCTCACATTATGATCTATACACCTTATAAACATGTTTGGGACACATTTGAGCAAAAACAACAGAGTTTTTGTGGATAAAGAAAGGTGACGCCGATATGGTCACTTTTGGTCCGAAAAGTTCACGGAATGCTTTTCGCGCACAAAGCCCCCATTACGACCTATAAACCATATAAACATGTTTGGGACGCATTTGAGCGAAAACAACACAGTTTTCGTGGATAAAGAAAGGTGACACCGATATGGTCACTTTTGGTCCGAAAATTTCACGGAAAGCTTTTCGCGCACAAAGCTCCCATTATGACCTATAAACCATATAAACATGTTTGGGACGCATTTGAGTGAAAACAACACAGTTTTTGTGGATAAAGAAAGGTGACACAGATATGGTCACTTTTGGTCCAAAAATTTCACGGAAAGCTTTTCGCGCACAAAGCTCACATTATGATCTACACACCTTATAAACATGTTTGGGACACATTTGAGCAAAAACAACAGAGTTTTAGTGGATAAAGGAAGGTGACGCCGATATGATCACTTTCGGTCCGAAAATTTCACGGAAAGCTTTTCGCGCACAAAGCTCACATTATGACCTATACACCTTATAAACATGTTTGGGACACATTTGAGCAAAAACAACACAGTTTTTGTGGATAAAGAAAGGTGACGCCGATATGGTCACTTTTGGTCCGAAAAGTTCACGGAATGCTTTTCGCGCACAAAGCCCCCATTATGACCTATAAACCATATAAACATGTTTGGGACGCATTTTAGCGAAAACAACACAGTTTTCGTGGATAAAGAAAGGTGACACCGATATGGTCACTTTTGGTCCGAAAATTTCACGGAAAGCTTTTCGCGCACAAAGCTCCCATTATGACCTATAAACCATATAAACATGTTTGGGACACATTTGAGCGAAAACAACACAGTTTTTGTGGATAAAGAAAGGTGACGCCGATATGGTCACTTTTGGTCCGAAAATTTCACGGAAAGCTTTTCGCGCACAAAGCTCACATTATGATCTATACACCTTATAAACATGTTTGGGACACATTTGAGCAAAAACAACATAGTTTTTGTGGATAAAGAAAGGTGACACCGATATGGTCACTTTTGGTCCGAAAAGTTCACGGAATACTTTTTGGCGCACAAAGCCCCCATTACGACCTATAAACCATATAAACATGTTTGGGACGCATTTGAGCGAAAACAACACAGTTTTCGTGGATAAAGAAAGGTGACACCGATATGGTCACTTTTGGTCCGAAAATTTCACGGAAAGCTTTTCGCGCACAAAGCTCCCATTATGACCTATAAACCATATAAACATGTTTGGGACGCATTTGAGCGAAAACAACACAGTTTTTGTGGATAAAGAAAGGTGACGCCGATATGGTCACTTTTAGTCCGAAAATTTCACGGAAAGCTTTTCGCGCACAAAGCTCCCATTATGACAGATAAACCATATAAACATGTTTGGGACACATTTGAGAAAAAACAACACAGTTTTTGTGGATAAAGAAAGGTGACGCCGATATGGTCACTTTTGGTCCGAAAATTTCACGGAAAGTTTTTTCGCGCACAACGCTCACATTATGACCTATAAACCATACAAACATGTTTGGGATGCATTTGAGCGAAAACAACACAGTTTTGGTGGATAAAGAAAGGTGACGCCGATATGGTCACTTTTGGTCCGAAAATTTCACGGAAAGCTTTTCGCGCACAAAGCTCCCATTATGACCTATAAACCATATAAACATGTTTGGGACGCATTTGAGCGAAAACAACACAGTTTTCGTGGTTAAAGAAAGGTGACGTCGATATGGTCACTTTTGGTCCGAAAAGTTCACGGAATACTTTTCGCGCACAAAGCTCCCATTATGACCTATAAACCATATAAACATGTTTGGGACGCATTTGAACAAAAACAACAGAGTTTTTGTGGAAAAAGAAAGGTGACGCCGATATGATCACTTTTGGTCCGAAAATTTCACGGAAAGCTTTTCGCGCACAACGCTCACATTATGATCTATACACCTTATAAACATGTTTGGGACACATTTGAGCAAAAACAACAGAGTTTTTGTGGATAAAGAAAGGTGACGCCGATATGGTCACTTTTGGTCCGAAAAGTTCACGGAATGCTTTTCGCGCACAAAGCCCCCATTACGACCTATAAACCATATAAACATGTTTGGGACGCATTTGAGCGAAAACAACATAGTTTTCGTGGATAAAGAAAGGTGACACCGATATGGTCACTTTTGGTCCGAAAATTTCACGGAAAGCTTTTCGCGCACAAAGCTCCCATTATGACCTATAAACCATATAAACATGTTTGGGACGCATTTGATTGAAAACAACACAGTTTTTTTGGAAAAAGAAAGGTGACACCGATATGGTCACTTTTGGTCCGAAAATTTCACGGAAAGCTTTTCGCGCACAAAGCTCACATTATGATCTATACACCTTATAAACATGTTTGGGACACATTTGAGCAAAAACAACAGAGTTTTTGTGGATAAAGAAAGGTGACGGCGATATGATCACTTTCGGTCCGAAAATTTCACGGAAAGCTTTTCGCGCACAAAGCTCACATTATGACCTATACACCTTATAAACATGTTTGGGACACATTTGAGGAAAAACAACACAGTTTTTTAGGATAAAGAAAGGTGACGCCGATATGGTCACTTTTTGTCCGAAAAGTTCACGGAATGCTTTTCGCGCACAAAGCCCCCATTATGACCTATAAACCATATAAACATGTTTGGGACGCATTTTAGCGAAAACAACACAGTTTTCGTTGATAAAGAAAGGTGACACCGATATGGTCACTTTTGGTCCGAAAATTTCACGGAAAGCTTTTCGCGCACAAAGCTCCCATTATGACCTATAAACCATATAAACATGTTTGGGACGCATTTGAGCGAAAACAACACAGTTTTCGTGGATAAAGAAAGGTGACACCGATATGGTCACTTTTGGTCCGAAAATTTCACGGAAAGCTTTTCGCGCACAAAGCTCCCATTATGACCTATAAACCATATAAACATGTTTGGGACACATTTGAGCGAAAACAACACAGTTTTTGTGGATAAAGAAAGGTGACGCCGATATGGTCACTTTTAGTCCGAAAATTTCACGGAAAGCTTTTCGCGCACAAAGCTCCCATTATGACCGATAAACTATATAAACATGTTTGGGACACATTTGAGAAAAAACAACACAGTTTTTGTGGATAAAGAAAGGTGACGCCGATATGGTCACTTTTGGTCCGAAAATTTCACGGAAAGCTTTTTCACGCACAAAGCTCCCATTATGACCTATAAAGCATATAAACATGTTTGGGACACATTTGAGCAAAAACAACAGTGTTTTTGTGGATAAAGAAAGGTGACGCCGATATGGTCACTTTTGGTCCGATAATTTCACGTAAATCTTTTCGCGTACAAAGCTCCCATTATGACCTATAAACCATATAAACATGTTTGGGACGCATTTGAGCGAAAACAACACAGTTTTCGTGGATAAAGAAAGGTGACGTCGATATGGTCACTTTTGGTCCGAAATGTTCACGGAACGCTTTTCGCGCACAAAGCTCTCATTATGACCTATAAACCATATAAACATGTTTGGGACGCATTTGAGCTAAAACAACACAGTTTTTGTGGATAAAGAAAGGTGACGCCTATATGATCACTTTTGGTCCGAAAATTTCACGGAAAGCTTTTCGCGCAGAAAGCTCACATTATGATCTATACACCTTATAAACATGTTTGGGACACATTTGAGCAAAAACAACACAGTTTTTGTGGATAAAGAAAGGTGACACCGATATGGTCACTTTTGGTCCGAAAAGTTCACGGAATGCTTTTCGCGCACAAAGCCCCCATTATGACCTATAAACCATATAAACATGTTTGGGACGCATTTGAGCGAAAACAACACAGTTTTTATGGGTAAAGAAAGGTGACGTCGATATGGTCACTTTTGGTCCGAAAATTTCACGGAAAGCTTTTCGCGCACAAAGCTCCCATTATGACCTATAAACCATATAAACATGTTTGGGACGCATTTGAGCGAAAACAACACAGTTTTCGTGGATAAAGAAAGGTGACGTCGATATGGTCACTTTTGGTCCGAAAAGTTCACGGAACGCTTTTCGCGCACAAAGCTCTCATTATGACCTATAAACCATATAAACATGTTTGGGACGCATTTGAGCTAAAACAACACAGTTTTTGTGGATAAAGAAAGGTGACGCCTATATGATCACTTTTGGTCCGAAAATTTCACGGAAAGCTTTTCGCGCAGAAAGCTCACATTATGATCTATACACCTTATAAACATGTTTGGGACACATTTGAGCAAAAACAACACAGTTTTTGTGGATAAAGAAAGGTGACACCGATATGGTCACTTTTGGTCCGAAAAGTTCACGGAATGCTTTTCGCGCACAAAGCCCCCATTATGACCTATAAACCATATAAACATGTTTGGGACGCATTTGAGCGAAAACAACACAGTTTTTATGGGTAAAGAAAGGTGACGTCGATATGGTCACTTTTGGTCCGAAAATTTCACGGAAAGCTTTTCGCGCACAAAGCTCCCATTATGACCTATAAACCATATAAACATGTTTGGGACAAATTTGAGCGAAAACAACACAGTTTTTGTAGATAAAGAAAGGTGACGCCGACATGGTCACTTTTGGTCCGAAAATTTCACAGAAAGCTTTTCGCGCACAAAGGTCCCATTATGACCTATAAACCATACAAACATGTTTGGGACGCATTTGAGCGAAAACAACATAGTTTTTGTATATAAAGAAAGGTGACGCCGATATGGTAACTTTTGTTTTGAAAATTTCACGGAATGCTTTTCGGGCACAAAGCTCACATTATGACCTATAAACCATTAGAACATTTTTGGGACACATTTGAGCGAAAACAACACAGTTTTTGTGGATAAAGAAAGGTGACACCGATATTGTCACTTTTGGTCCGAAAATTTCACGGAACGTTTTTCGTGTACAAAGCTCCCATTATGACCTATAAATCATATAAACATGTTTGGGACGCATTTGAGCGAAAACAACACAGTTTTGGTGGATAAAGAAATGTGACGTCGATATGATCACTTTTGGTCCAAAATTTCACGGAAATCTTTTCGCGCACAAAGCTCCCATTATGACCTATAAACCATATAAACATGTTTGTGACACTTTTGAACGAAAACAACACAGTTTTTGTGGATAAAGAAAGGTGACGCCGATATGGTCACTTTTGGTCCGAAAATTTCACGGAAAGCTTTTCGCGCACAAAGCTCCCATTATGACCTATAAACCATATAAACATGTTTGGAACGCATTTAAGCGAAAACAACTCAGTTTTTTTGGATAAAGAAAGGTGACGCCGATATGTTCACTTTTGGTCCGAAAATTTCACTGAAAGCTTTGCGGCCACAAAGCTCCCATTATGACCTATAAACCATATGAACATTTTTGGGACACATTTGAGCGGAAAAAACAGAGTTTTTTTGGATAAAGAAAGGTGACACCGATATTGTCACTTTTGGTCCGAAAATTTCACGGAAAGCTTTTCGTGTACAAAGCTCCCATTATGACCTATAAATCATATAAACATGTTTGGCACGCATTTGAGCGAAAACAACACAGTTTTGCTGGATAAAGAAAGGTGACGTCGATATGGTCACTTTTGGTCCGAAAATTTCACGGAAAGCTTTTCGCGCACAAAGCTCCCATTTTGACCTATAAACCATATAAACATGTTTGGGACGCATTTGAGCGAAAGCAACACAGTTTTCGTGGATAAAGAAAGGTGACGTCGATATTGTCACTTTTGTTCCGAAAATTTCACGGAAAGCTTTTCGGGCACAAAGCTCTCTTTATGACCTATAAACCATATGAACATTTTTGGGACACATTTGAGCGAAAACAACACAGTTTTTTTGGACAACGAAAGGTGACAACGATATTGTCACTTTTGGTCCGAAAATTTCACGGAAAGCTTTTCGTGTACAAAGCTCCCATTTTGACCTATAAATTAAATAAACATGTTTGGGACGCATTTGAGCGAAAACAACATAGTTTTTGTGGATAAAGAAAGGTGACGCTGATATGGTCACTTTTGGTCCGAAAATTTCACGGAACGTTTTTCGCGCACAAAGCCCCCATTATGACCTATAAACCATATAAACATGTTTGGGACGCATTTGAGCGAAAACAACACAGTTTTTATGGATAAAGAAAGGTGACGTCGATATGGTCACTTTTGGTCCGAAAATTTCACGGAAAGCTTTTCGCGCACAAAGCTCCCATTATGACCTATAAACCATATAAACATGTTTGGGACGCATTTGAGCGAAAACAACACAGTTTTCGTGGATAAAGAAAGGTGACATCGATATGGTCACTTTTGGTCCGAAAATTTCACGGAAAGCTTTTCGCGCACAAAGCTCCCATTATGACCTATAAACCATATAAACATGTTTGGGACGCATTTGAGCGAAAACAACACAGTTTTTTTGGAAAAAGAAAGGTGACGCCGACATGGTCACTTTTGGTCCGAAAATTTCACAGAAAGCTTTTCGCGCACAAAGGTCCCATTATGACCTATAAACCATACAAACATGTTTGGGACGCATTTGAGCGAAAACAACATAGTTTTTGTATATAAAGAAAGGTGACGCCGATATGGTAACTTTTGTTTTGAAAATTTCACGGAATGCTTTTCGGGCACAAAGCTCACATTATGACCTATAAACCATTAGAACATTTTTGGGACACATTTGAGCGAAAACAACACAGTTTTTGTGGATAAAGAAAGGTGACACCGATATTGTCACTTTTGGTCCGAAAATTTCACGGAACGTTTTTCGTGTACAAAGCTCCCATTATGACCTATAAATCATAGAAACATGTTTGGGACGCATTTGAGCGAAAACAACACAGTTTTGGTGGATAAAGAAATGTGACGTCGATATGATCACTTTTGGTCCAAAATTTCACGGAAATCTTTTCGCGCACAAAGCTCCCATTATGACCTATAAACCATATAAACATGTTTGTGACACTTTTGAACGAAAACAACACAGTTTTTGTGGATAAAGAAAGGTGACGCCGATATGGTCACTTTTGGTCCGAAAATTTCACGGAAAGCTTTTCGCGCACAAAGCTCCCATTATGACCTATAAACCATATAAACATGTTTGGAACGCATTTAAGCGAAAACAACTCAGTTTTTTTGGATAAAGAAAGGTGACGCCGATATGTTCACTTTTGGTCCGAAAATTTCACTGAAAGCTTTTCGGCCACAAAGCTCCCATTATGACCTATAAACCATATGAACATTTTTGGGACACATTTGAGCGGAAAAAACAGAGTTTTTTTGGATAAAGAAAGGTGACACCGATATTGTCACTTTTGGTCCGAAAATTTCACGGAAAGCTTTTCGTGTACAAAGCTCCCATTATGACCTATAAATCATATAAACATGTTTGGCACGCATTTGAGCGAAAACAACACAGTTTTGCTGGATAAAGAAAGGTGACGTCGATATGGTCACTTTTTGTCCGAAAATTTCACGGAACGTTTTTCGCGCACAAAGCCCCCATTATGACCTATAAACCATATAAACATGTTTGGGACGCATTTGAGCGAAAACAACACAGTTTTTATGGATAAAGAAAGGTGACGTCGATATGGTCACTTTTGGTCCGAAAATTTCACGGAAAGCTTTTCGCGTACAAAGCTCCCATTATGACCTATAAACCATATAAACATGTTTGGGACGCATTTGAGCGAAAACAACACAGTTTTCGTGGATAAAGAAAGGTGACACCGATATGGTCACTTTTGGTCCGAAAATTTCACGGAAAGCTTTTCGCGCACAAAGCTCCCATTATGACCTATAAACCATATAAACATGTTTGGGACGCATTTGAGTGAAAACAACACAGTTTTTTTGGAAAAAGAAAGGTGACACCGATATGGTCACTTTTGGTCCGAAAATTTCACGGAAAGCTTTTCGCGCACAAAGCTCACATTATGATCTATACACCTTATAAACATGTTTGGGACACATTTGAGCAAAAACAACAGAGTTTTTGTGGATAAAGAAAGGTGACGCCGATATGATCACTTTCGGTCCGAAAATTTCACGGAAAGCTTTTCGCGCACAAAGCTCACATTATGACCTATACACCTTATAAACATGTTTGGGACACATTTGAGGAAAAACAACACAGTTTTTGTGGATAAAGAAAGGTGACGCCGATATGGTCACTTTTTGTCCGAAAAGTTCACGGAATGCTTTTCGCGCACAAAGCCCCCATTATGACCTATAAACCATATAAACATGTTTGGGACGCATTTTAGCGAAAACAACACAGTTTTCGTTGATAAAGAAAGGTGACACCGATATGGTCACTTTTGGTCCGAAAATTTCACGGAAAGCTTTTCGCGCACAAAGCTCCCATTATGACCTATAAACCATATAAACATGTTTGGGACACATTTGAGCGAAAACAACACAGTTTTTGTGGATAAAGAAAGGTGACGCCGATATGGTCACTTTTGGTCCGAAAATTTCACGGAAAGCTTTTCGCGCACAAAGCTCACATTATGATCTATACACCTTATAAACATGTTTGGAACACATTAGAGAAAAAACAACATAGTTTTTGTGGATAAAGAAAGGTGACACCGATATGGTCACTTTTGGTCCGAAAAGTTAACGGAATGCTTTTCGCGCACAAAGCCCCCATTACAACCTATAAACCATATAAACATGTTTGGGACGCATTTGAGCGAAAACAACACAGTTTTCGTGGATAAAGAAAGGTGACACCGATATGGTCACTTTTGGTCCGAAAATTTCACGGAAAGCTTTTCGCGCACAAAGCTCCGATTATGACCTATAAACCATATAAACATGTTTGGGACACATTTGAGCGAAAACAACACAGTTTTTGTGGATAAAGAAAGGTGACGCCGATATGGTCACTTTTAGTCCGAAAATTTCACGGAAAGCTTTTCGCGCACAAAGCTCCCATTATGACCGATAAACTATATAAACATGTTTGGGACACATTTGAGAAAAAACAACACAGTTTTTGTGGATAAAGAAAGGTGACGCCGATATGGTCACTTTTGGTCCGAAAATTTCACGGAAAGCTTTTTCACGCACAAAGCTCCCATTATGACCTATAAAGCATATAAACATGTTTGGGACACATTTGAGCAAAAACAACAGTGTTTTTGTGGATAAAGAAAGGTGACGCCGATATGGTCACTTTTGGTCCGATAATTTCACGTAAATCTTTTCGCGTACAAAGCTCCCATTATGACCTATAAACCATATAAACATGTTTGGGACGCATTTGAGCGAAAACAACACAGTTTTCGTGGATAAAGAAAGGTGACGTCGATATGGTCACTTTTGGTCCGAAAAGTTCACGGAACGCTTTTCGCGCACAAAGCTCTCATTATGACCTATAAACCATATAAACATGTTTGGGACGCATTTGAGCAAAAACAACACCGTTTTTGTGGATAAAGAAAGGTGACGCCGATATGATCACTTTTGGTCCGAAAATTTCACGGAAAGCTTTTCGCGCAGAAAGCTCACATTATGATCTATACACCTTATAAACATGTTTGGGACACATTTGAGCAAAAACAACACAGTTTTTGTGGATAAAGAAAGGTGACACCGATATGGTCACTTTTGGTCCGAAAAGTTCACGGAATGCTTTTCGCGCACAAAGCCCCCATTATGACCTATAAACCATATAAACATGTTTGGGACGCATTTGAGCGAAAACAACACAGTTTTTATGGATAAAGAAAGGTGACGTCGATATGGTCACTTTTGGTCCGAAAATTTCACGGAAAGCTTTTCGCGCACAAAGCTCCCATTATGACCTATAAACCATATAAACATGTTTGGGACAAATTTTAGCGAAAACAACAAAGTTTTTGTAGATAAAGAAAGGTGACGCCGACATGGTCACTTTTGGTCCGAAAATTTCACAGAAAGCTTTTCGCGCACAAAGGTCCCATTATGACCTATAAACCATACAAACATGTTTGGGACGCATTTGAGCGAAAACAACATAGTTTTTGTATATAAAGAAAGGTGACGCCGATATGGTAACTTTTGGTTTGAAAATTTCACGGAATGCTTTTCGGGCACAAAGCTCACATTATGACCTATAAACCAGTAGAACATTTTTGGGACACATTTGAGCGAAAACAACACAGTTTTTGTGGATAAAGAAAGGTGACACCGATATTGTCACTTTTGGTCCGAAAATTTCACGGAACGTTTTTCGTGTACAAAGCTCCCATTATGACCTATAAATCATATAAACATGTTTGGGACGCATTTGAGCGAAAACAACACAGTTTTGGTGGATAAAGAAATGTGACGTCGATATGATCACTTTTGGTCCAAAATTTCACGGAAATCTTTTCGCGCACAAAGCTCCCATTATGACCTATAAACCATATAAACATGTTTGTGACACTTTTGAACGAAAACAACACAGTTTTTTTGGATAAAGAAAGGTGACGCCGATATGGTCACTTTTGGTCCGAAAATTTCACGGAAAGCTTTTCGCGCACAAAGCTCCCATTATGACCTATAAACCATATAAACATGTTTGGGACGCATTTGAGCGAAAACAACACAGTTTTGTGGATAAAGAAAGGTGACGCCGATATGGTCACTTTTGGTCCGAAAATTTCACGGAAAGCTTTTCGCGCACAAAGCTCACATTATGATCTATACACCTTATAAACATGCTTGGGACACATTTGAGCAAAAACAATAGAGTTTTTGTGGATAAAGAAGGTGACGCCGATATGGTCACTTTTGGTCCGAAAATTTCACGGAAAGTTTTTTCGCGCACAAAGCTCACATTATGACCTATAAACCATACAAACATGTTTGGGACGCATTTGAGCGAAAACAACACAGTTTTGATGGTTAAAGAAAGGTGACGTCGATATGGTCACTTTTGGTCCGAAAATTTCACGGAAAGCTTTTCGCGCACAAAGCTCCCATTATGACCTATAAACCATATAAACATGTTTGGGACACATTTGAGCGAAAACAACATAGTCTTTGTGGATAAAGAAAGGTGACACCGATATGGTCACTTTTGGTCCGAAAATTTCACGGAAAGTTTTTTCACGCACAAAGCTCCCATTATGACCTATAAAGCATATAAACATGTTTGGGACGCATTTGAGCGAAAACAACACAGTTTTGGTGGATAAAGAAAGGGACGTCGATATGGTCACTTTTGGTCCGATAATTTCACGAAAAGCTTTTCGCGTACAAAGCTCTCATTATGACCTATAAACCATATAAACATGTTTGGGACACATTTGAGGGAAAACAACACAGTGTTTGTGGATAAAGAAAGGTGACACCGATATGGTCACTTTTGGTCCGAAAATTTCACGGAAAGCTTTTCGCGCACAAAGCTCCCATTATGATCTATACACCTTATAAACATGTTTGGGACACATTTGAGCAAAAACAACAGTGTTTTTGTGGATAAAGAAAGGTGACGCCGATATGGTCACTTTTGGTCCGAAAATTTCACGTAAAGCTTTTCGCGCACAAAGCTCCCATTATGACCTATAAACCATATAAACATGTTTGGGATGCATTTGAGCGAAAACAACACAGTTTTCGTGGATAAAGAAAGGTGACGTCGATATGGTCACTTTTGGTCCGAAAAGTTCACGGAACGCTTTTCGCGCACAAAGCTCTCATTATGACCTATAAACCATATAAACATGTTTGGGACGCATTTGAGCAAAAACAACACAGTTTTTGTGGATAAAGAAAGGTGACGCCGATATGATCACTTTTGGTCCGAAAATTTCACGGAAAGCTTTTCGCGCAGAAAGCTCACATTATGATCTATACACCTTATAAACATGTTTGGGACACATTTGAGCAAAAACAACACAGTTTTTGTGGATAAAGAAAGGTGACACCGATATGGTCACTTTTGGTCCGAAAAGTTCACGGAATGCTTTTCGCGCACAAAGCCCCCATTATGACCTATAAACCATATAAACATGTTTGGGACGCATTTGAGCGAAAACAACACAGTTTTAATGGATAAAGAAAGGTGACGTCGATATGGTCACTTTTGGTCCGAAAATTTCACGGAAAGCTTTTCGCGCACAAAGCTCCCATTATGACATATAAACCATATAAACATGTTTGGGACAAATTTGAGCGAAAACAACACAGTTTTTGTAGATAAAGAAAGGTGACGCTGACATGGTCACTTTTGGTCCGAAAATTTCACAGAAAGCTTTTCGCGCACAAAGGTCCCATTATGACCTATAAACCATACAAACATGTTTGGGACGCATTTGAGCGAAAACAACATAGTTTTTGTAGATAAAGAAAGGAGACGCCGATATGGTAACTTTTGGTTTGAAAATTTCACGGAATGCTTTTCGGGCACAAAGCTCACATTATGACCTATAAACCATTTGAACATTTTTGGGACACATTTGAGCGAAAACAACACAATTTTTGTGGATAAAGAAAGGTGACACCGATATTGTCACTTTTGGTCCGAAAATTTCACGGAACGTTTTTCGTGTACAAAGCTCCCATTATGACCTATAAATCATATAAACATGTTTGGGACGCATTTGAGCGAAAACAACACAGTTTTGGTGGATAAAGAAATGTGACGTCGATATGGTCACTTTTGGTCCAAAATTTCACGGAAATCTTTTCGCGCACAAAGCTCCCATTATGACCTATAAACCATATAAACATGTTTGTGACACTTTTCAACGAAAACAAAACACAGTTTTTGTGGATAAAGAAAGGTGACGCCGATATGTTCACTTTTGGTCCGAAAATTTCACTGAAAGCTTTTCGGCCACAAAGCACCCATTATGACCTATAAACCATATGAACATTTTTGGGACACATTTGAGCGGAAAAAACAGAGTTTTTTTGGATAAAGAAAGGTGACACCGATATTGTCACTTTTGGTCCGAAAATTTCACGGAAAGCTTTTCGTGTACAAAGCTCCCATTATGACCTACAAATCATATAAACATGTTTGGCACGCATTTGAGCGAAAACAACACAGTTTTGCTGGATAAAGAAAGGTGACGTCGATATGGTCACTTTTGGTCCGAAAATTTCACGGAAAGCTTTTCGCGCACAAAGCTCCCATTATGACCTATAAACCATATAAACATGTTTGGGACACATTTGAGCGAAAGCAACACAGTTTTCGTGGATAAAGAAAGGTGACGCCGACATGGTCACTTTTGGTCCGAAAATTTCACAGAAAGCTTTTCGCGCACAAAGGTCCCATTATGACCTATAAACCATACAAACATGTTTGGGACGCATTTGAGCGAAAACAACATAGTTTTTGTATATAAAGAAAGGTGACGCCGATATGGTAACTTTTGGTTTGAAAATTTCACGGAATGCTTTTCGGGCACAAAGCTCACATTATGACCTATAAACCAGTAGAACATTTTTGGGACACATTTGAGCGAAAACAACACAGTTTTTGTGGATAAAGAAAGGTGACACCGATATTGTCACTTTTGGTCCGAAAATTTCACGGAACGTTTTTCGTGTACAAAGCTCCCATTATGACCTATAAATCATATAAACATGTTTGGGACGCATTTGAGCGAAAACAACACAGTTTTGGTGGATAAAGAAATGTGACGTCGATATGATCACTTTTGGTCCAAAATTTCACGGAAATCTTTTCGCGCACAAAGCTCCCATTATGACCTATAAACCATATAAACATGTTTGTGACACTTTTGAACGAAAACAACACAGTTTTTTTGGATAAAGAAAGGTGACGCCGATATGGTCACTTTTGGTCCGAAAATTTCACGGAAAGCTTTTCGCGCACAAAGCTCCCATTATGACCTATAAACCATATAAACATGTTTGGGACGCATTTGAGCGAAAACAACACAGTTTTGTGGATAAAGAAAGGTGACGCCGATATGGTCACTTTTGGTCCGAAAATTTCACGGAAAGCTTTTCGCGCATAAAGCTCACATTATGATCTATACACCTTATAAACATGCTTGGGACACATTTGAGCAAAAACAATAGAGTTTTTGTGGATAAAGAAGGTGACGCCGATATGGTCACTTTTGGTCCGAAAATTTCACGGAAAGTTTTTTCGCGCACAAAGCTCACATTATGACCTATAAACCATACAAACATGTTTGGGACGCATTTGAGCGAAAACAACACAGTTTTGATGGTTAAAGAAAGGTGACGTCGATATGGTCACTTTTGGTCCGAAAATTTCACGGAAAGCTTTTCGCGCACAAAGCTCCCATTATGACCTATAAACCATATAAACATGTTTGGGACACATTTGAGCGAAAACAACATAGTCTTTGTGGATAAAGAAAGGTGACACCGATATGGTCACTTTTGGTCCGAAAATTTCACGGAAAGTTTTTTCACGCACAAAGCTCCCATTATGACCTATAAAGCATATAAACATGTTTGGGACGCATTTGAGCGAAAACAACACAGTTTTGGTGGATAAAGAAAGGGACGTCGATATGGTCACTTTTGGTCCGATAATTTCACGAAAAGCTTTTCGCGTACAAAGCTCTCATTATGACCTATAAACCATATAAACATGTTTGGGACACATTTGAGGGAAAACAACACAGTGTTTGTGGATAAAGAAAGGTGACACCGATATGGTCACTTTTGGTCCGAAAATTTCACGGAAAGCTTTTCGCGCACAAAGCTCCCATTATGATCTATACACCTTATAAACATGTTTGGGACACATTTGAGCAAAAACAACAGTGTTTTTGTGGATAAAGAAAGGTGACGCCGATATGGTCACTTTTGGTCCGAAAATTTCACGTAAAGCTTTTCGCGCACAAAGCTCCCATTATGACCTATAAACCATATAAACATGTTTGGGATGCATTTGAGCGAAAACAACACAGTTTTCGTGGATAAAGAAAGGTGACGTCGATATGGTCACTTTTGGTCCGAAAAGTTCACGGAACGCTTTTCGCGCACAAAGCTCTCATTATGACCTATAAACCATATAAACATGTTTGGGACGCATTTGAGCAAAAACAACACAGTTTTTGTGGATAAAGAAAGGTGACGCCGATATGATCACTTTTGGTCCGAAAATTTCACGGAAAGCTTTTCGCGCAGAAAGCTCACATTATGATCTATACACCTTATAAACATGTTTGGGACACATTTGAGCAAAAACAACACAGTTTTTGTGGATAAAGAAAGGTGACACCGATATGGTCACTTTTGGTCCGAAAAGTTCACGGAATGCTTTTCGCGCACAAAGCCCCCATTATGACCTATAAACCATATAAACATGTTTGGGACGCATTTGAGCGAAAACAACACAGTTTTAATGGATAAAGAAAGGTGACGTCGATATGGTCACTTTTGGTCCGAAAATTTCACGGAAAGCTTTTCGCGCACAAAGCTCCCATTATGACATATAAACCATATAAACATGTTTGGGACAAATTTGAGCGAAAACAACACAGTTTTTGTAGATAAAGAAAGGTGACGCTGACATGGTCACTTTTGGTCCGAAAATTTCACAGAAAGCTTTTCGCGCACAAAGGTCCCATTATGACCTATAAACCATACAAACATGTTTGGGACGCATTTGAGCGAAAACAACATAGTTTTTGTAGATAAAGAAAGGAGACGCCGATATGGTAACTTTTGGTTTGAAAATTTCACGGAATGCTTTTCGGGCACAAAGCTCACATTATGACCTATAAACCATTTGAACATTTTTGGGACACATTTGAGCGAAAACAACACAGTTTTTGTGGATAAAGAAAGGTGACACCGATATTGTCACTTTTGGTCCGAAAATTTCACGGAACGTTTTTCGTGTACAAAGCTCCCATTATGACCTATAAATCATATAAACATGTTTGGGACGCATTTGAGCGAAAACAACACAGTTTTGGTGGATAAAGAAATGTGACGTCGATATGGTCACTTTTGGTCCAAAATTTCACGGAAATCTTTTCGCGCACAAAGCTCCCATTATGACCTATAAACCATATAAACATGTTTGTGACACTTTTCAACGAAAACAAAACACAGTTTTTGTGGATAAAGAAAGGTGACGCCGATATGTTCACTTTTGGTCCGAAAATTTCACTGAAAGCTTTTCGGCCACAAAGCACCCATTATGACCTATAAACCATATGAACATTTTTGGGACACATTTGAGCGGAAAAAACAGAGTTTTTTTGGATAAAGAAAGGTGACACCGATATTGTCACTTTTGGTCCGAAAATTTCACGGAAAGCTTTTCGTGTACAAAGCTCCCATTATGACCTACAAATCATATAAACATGTTTGGCACGCATTTGAGCGAAAACAACACAGTTTTGCTGGATAAAGAAAGGTGACGTCGATATGGTCACTTTTGGTCCGAAAATTTCACGGAAAGCTTTTCGCGCACAAAGCTCCCATTATGACCTATAAACCATATAAACATGTTTGGGACACATTTGAGCGAAAGCAACACAGTTTTCGTGGATAAAGAAAGGTGACACCGATATGGTCACTTTTGGTCCGAAAATTTCACGGAAAGCTTTTCGCGCAGAAAGCTCACATTATGATCTATACACCTTATAAACATGTTTGGGACACATTTGAGCAAAAACAACACAGTTTTTGTGGATAAAGAAAGGTGACACCGATATGGTCACTTTTGGTCCGAAAAGTTCACGGAATGCTTTTCGCGCACAAAGCCCCCATTATGACTTATAAACCATATAAACATGTTTGGGACGCATTTGAGCGAAAACAACACAGTTTTAATGGATAAAGAAAGGTGACGTCGATATGGTCACTTTTGGTCCGAAAATTTCACGGAAAGCTTTTCGCGCACAAAGCTCCCATTATGACATATAAACCATATAAACATGTTTGGGACAAATTTGAGCGAAAACAACACAGTTTTTGTAGATAAAGAAAGGTGACGCTGACATGGTCACTTTTGGTCCGAAAATTTCACAGAAAGCTTTTCGCGCACAAAGGTCCCATTATGACCTATAAACCATACAAACATGTTTGGGACGCATTTGAGCGAAAACAACATAGTTTTTGTAGATAAAGAAAGGAGACGCCGATATGGTAACTTTTGGTTTGAAAATTTCACGGAATGCTTTTCGGGCACAAAGCTCACATTATGACCTATAAACCATTTGAACATTTTTGGGACACATTTGAGCGAAAACAACACAGTTTTTGTGGATAAAGAAAGGTGACACCGATATTGTCACTTTTGGTCCGAAAATTTCACGGAACGTTTTTCGTGTACAAAGCTCCCATTATGACCTATAAATCATATAAACATGTTTGGGACGCATTTGAGCGAAAACAACACAGTTTTGGTGGATAAAGAAATGTGACGTCGATATGGTCACTTTTGGTCCAAAATTTCACGGAAATCTTTTCGCGCACAAAGCTCCCATTATGACCTATAAACCATATAAACATGTTTGTTACACTTTTCAACGAAAACAAAACACAGTTTTTGTGGATAAAGAAAGGTGACGCCGATATGTTCACTTTTGGTCCGAAAATTTCACTGAAAGCTTTTCGGCCACAAAGCTCCCATTATGACCTATAAACCATATGAACATTTTTGGGACACATTTGAGCGGAAAAAACAGAGTTTTTTTGGATAAAGAAAGGTGACACCGATATTGTCACTTTTGGTCCGAAAATTTCACGGAAAGCTTTTCGTGTACAAAGCTCCCATTATGACCTATAAATCATATAAACATGTTTGGCACGCATTTGAGCGAAAACAACACAGTTTTGCTGGATAAAGAAAGGTGACGTCGATATGGTCACTTTTGGTCTGAAAATTTCACGGAAAGCTTTTCGCGCACAATGCTCCCATTATGACCTATAAACCATATAAACATGTTTGGGACGCATTTGAGCGAAAGCAACACAGTTTTCGTGGATAAAGAAAGGTGACGTCGATATTGTCACTTTTGTTCCGAAAATTTCACGGAAAGCTTTTCGGGCACAAAGCTCTCTTTATGACCTATAAACCATATGAACATTTTTGGGACACATTTGAGCGAAAACAACACAGTTTTTTTGGACAACGAAAGGTGACACCGATATTGTCACTTTTGGTTCGAAAATTTCACGGAAAGCTTTTCGTGTACAAAGCTCCCATTTTGACCTATAAATTAAATAAACATGTTTGGGACGCATTTGAGCGAAAACAACATAGTTTTTGTGGATAAAGAAAGGTGACGCCGATATGGTCACTTTTGGTCCGAAAATTTCACGGAAAGCTTTTCGGGCACAAAGCTCCCATTATGACCTATAAACCATATGAACATTTTTGGGACACATTTGAGCGAAAACAACAGTGTTTTTGTGGATAAAGAAAGGTGACGCCGATATGGTCACTTTTGGTCCGATAATTTCACGTAAATCTTTTCGCGTACAAAGCTCCCATTATGACCTATAAACCATATAAACATGTTTGGGACGCATTTGAGCGAAAACAACACAGTTTTCGTGGATAAAGAAAGGTGACGTCGATATGGTCACTTTTGGTCCGAAAATTTCACGGAAAGCTTTTCGGGCACAAAGCTCCCATTATGACCTATAAACCATATGAAAATTTTTGGGACACATTTGAGCGAAAACAACAGTGTTTTTGTGGATAAAGAAAGGTGACGCCGATATGGTCACTTTTGGTCCGATAATTTCACGTAAATCTTTTCGCGTACAAAGCTCCCATTATGACCTATAAACCATATAAACATGTTTGGGACGCATTTGAGCGAAAACAACACAGTTTTCGTGGATAAAGAAAGGTGACGCCTATATGATCACTTTTGGTCCGAAAATTTCACGGAAAGCTTTTCGCGCAGAAAGCTCACATTATGATCTATACACCTTATAAACATGTTTGGGACACATTTGAGCAAAAACAACACAGTTTTTGTGGATAAAGAAAGGTGACACCGATATGGTCACTTTTGGTCCGAAAAGTTCACGGAATGCTTTTCGCGCACAAAGCCCCCATTATGACCTATAAACCATATAAACATGTTTGGGACGCATTTGAGCGAAAACAACACAGTTTTAATGGATAAAGAAAGGTGACGTCGATATGGTCACTTTTGGTCCGAAAATTTCACGGAAAGCTTTTCGCGCACAAAGCTCCCATTATGACCTATAAACCATATAAACATGTTTGGGACAAATTTGAGCGAAAACAACACAGTTTTTGTAGATAAAGAAAGGTGACGCTGACATGGTCACTTTTGGTCCGAAAATTTCACAGAAAGCTTTTCGCGCACAAAGGTCCCATTATGACCTATAAACCATACAAACATGTTTGGGACGCATTTGAGCGAAAACAACATAGTTTTTGTAGATAAAGAAAGGAGACGCCGATATGGTAACTTTTGGTTTGAAAATTTCACGGAATGCTTTTCGGGCACAAAGCTCACATTATGACCTATAAACCATTTGAACATTTTTGGGACACATTTGAGCGAAAACAACACAGTTTTTGTGGATAAAGAAAGGTGACACCGATATTGTCACTTTTGGTCCGAAAATTTCACGGAACGTTTTTCGTGTACAAAGCTCCCATTATGACCTATAAATCATATAAATATGTTTGGGACGCATTTGAGCGAAAACAACACAGTTTTGGTGGATAAAGAAATGTGACGTCGATATGGTCACTTTTGGTCAAAAATTTCACGGAAATCTTTTCGCGCACAAAGCTCCCATTATGACCTATAAACCATATAAACATGTTTGTGACACTTTTCAACGAAAACAACACAGTTTTTGTGGATAAAGAAAGGTGACGCCGATATGTTCACTTTTGGTCCGAAAATTTCACTGAAAGCTTTTCGGCCACAAAGCTCCCATTATGACCTATAAACCATATGAACATTTTTGGGACACATTTGAGCGGAAAAAACAGAGTTTTTTTGGATAAAGAAAGGTGACACCGATATTGTCACTTTTGGTCCGAAAATTTCACGGAAAGCTTTTCGTGTACAAAGCTCCCATTATGACCTATAAATCATATAAACATGTTTGGCACGCATTTGAGCGAAAACAACACAGTTTTGCTGGATAAAGAAAGGTGACGTCGATATGGTCACTTTTGGTCCGAAAATTTCACGGAAAGCTTTTCGCGCACAAAGCTCCCATTATGACCTATAAACCATATAAACATGTTTGGGACGCATTTGAGCGAAAGCAACACAGTTTTCGTGGATAAAGAAAGGTGACGTCGATATTGTCACTTTTGTTCCGAAAATTTCACGGAAAGCTTTTCGGGCACAAAGCTCTCTTTATGACCTATAAACCATATGAACATTTTTGGGACACATTTGAGCGAAAACAACACAGTATTTTTGGACAACGAAAGGTGACACCGATATTGTCACTTTTGTTCCGAAAATTTCACGGAAAGCTTTTCGTGTACAAAGCTCCCATTTTGACCTATAAATTAAATAAACATGTTTGGGACGCATTTGAGCGAAAACAACACAGTTTTGGTGGATAAAGAAAGGTGACGTCGATATGGTCACTTTTGGTCCGATAATTTCACGGAAAGCTTTTCGCGCACAAAGCTCGCATTATGACCTATAAAGCATATAAACATGTTTGGGACGCATTTGAGAAAAAACAACACAGTTTTGTGGATAAAGAAAGGTGACGCCGATATGGTCACTTTTGGTCCGAAAATTTCACGGAAAGGTTTTCGCGCACAAACCTCACATTATGATCTATACACCTTATAAACATGTTTGGGACACATTTGAGCAAAAACAATAGAGTTTTTGTGGATAAAGAAGGTGACGCCGATATGGTCACTTTTGGTCCGAAAATTTCACGGAAAGTTTTTTCGCGCACAAAGCTCACATTATGACCTATAAACCATACAAACATGTTTGGGACGCATTTGAGCGAAAACAACACAGTTTTGATGGTTAAAGAAAGGTGACGTCGATATGGTCACTTTTGGTCCGAAAATTTCACGGAAAGCTTTTCGCGCACAAAGCTCCCATTATGACCTATAAACCATATAAACATGTTTGGGACGCATTTGAGCGAAAACAACACAGTTTTGGTGGATAAAGAAAGGGACGTCGATATGGTCACTTTTGGTCCGATAATTTCACGAAAAGCTTTTCGCGTACAAAGCTCCCATTATGACCTATAAACCATATAAACATGTTTGGGACACATTTGAGGGAAAACAACACAGTGTTTGTGGATAAAGAAAGGTGACACCGATATGGTCACTTTTGGTCCGAAAATTTCACGGAAAGCTTTTCGCGCACAAAGCTCCCATTATGATCTATACACCTTATAAACATGTTTGGGACACATTTGAGCAAAAACAACAGTGTTTTTGTGGATAAAGAAAGGTGACGCCGATATGGTCACTTTTGGTCCGAAAATTTCACGTAAAGCTTTTCGCGCACAAAGCTCCCATTATGACCTATAAACCATATAAACATGTTTGGGATGCATTTGAGCGAAAACAACACAGTTTTCGTGGATAAAGAAAGGTGACGTCGATATGGTCACTTTTGGTCCGAAAAGTTCACGGAACGCTTTTCGCGCACAAAGCTCTCATTATGACCTATAAACCAGATAAACATGTTTGGGATGCATTTGAGCAAAAACAACACAGTTTTTGTGGATAAAGAAAGGTGACGCCGATATGATCACTTTTGGTCCGAAAATTTCACGTAAAGCTTTTCGCGCAGAAAGCTCACATTATGATCTATACACCTTATAAACATGTTTGGGACACATTTGAGCGAAAACAACACAGTTTTTATGGATAAAGAAAGGTGACACCGATATGGTCACTTTTGGTCCGAAAAGTTCACGGAATGCTTTTCGCGCACAAAGCCCCCATTATGACCTATAAACCATATAAACATGTTTGGGACGCATTTGAGCGAAAACAACACAGTTTTAATGGATAAAGAAAGGTGACGTCGATATGGTCACTTTTGGTCCGAAAATTTCACGGAAAGCTTTTCGCGCACAAAGCTCCCATTATGACCTATAAACCATATAAACATGTTTGGGACAAATTTGAGCGAAAACAACACAGTTTTTTTGGATAAAGAAAGGTGACACCGATATTGTCACTTTTGGTCCGAAAATTTCACGGAAAACTTTTCGTGTACAAAGCTCCCATTATGACCTATAAATCATATAAACATGTTTGGGACGCATTTGAGCGAAAACAACACAGTTTTGGTGGATAAAGAAAGGTGACGTCGATATGGTCACTTTTGGTCCGATAATTTCACGGAAAGCTTTTCGCGCACAAAGCTCGCATTATGACCTATAAAGCATATAAACATGTTTGGGACGCATTTGAGCGAAAACAACACAGTTTTGTGGATAAAGAAAGGTGACGCCGATATGGTCACTTTTGGTCCGAAAATTTCACGGAAAGGTTTTCGCGCACAAACCTCACATTATGATCTATACACCTTATAAACATGTTTGGGACACATTTGAGCAAAAACAATAGAGTTTTTGTGGATAAAGAAGGTGACGCCGATATGGTCACTTTTGGTCCGAAAATTTCACGGAAAGTTTTTTCGCGCACAAAGCTCACATTATGACCTATAAACCATACAAACATGTTTGGGACGCATTTGAGCGAAAACAACACAGTTTTGATGGTTAAAGAAAGGTGACGTCGATATGGTCACTTTTGGTCCGAAAATTTCACGGAAAGCTTTTCGCGCACAAAGCTCCCATTATGACCTATAAACCATATAAACATGTTTGGGACGCATTTGAGCGAAAACAACACAGTTTTGGTGGATAAAGAAAGGGACGTCGATATGGTCACTTTTGGTCCGATAATTTCACGAAAAGCTTTTCGCTTACAAAGCTCCCATTATGACCTATAAACCATATAAACATGTTTGGGACACATTTGAGGGAAAACAACACAGTGTTTGTGGATAAAGAAAGGTGACACCGATATGGTCACTTTTGGTCCGAAAATTTCACGGAAAGCTTTTCGCGCACAAAGCTCCCATTATGATCTATACACCTTATAAACATGTTTGGGACACATTTGAGCAAAAACAACAGTGTTTTTGTGGATAAAGAAAGGTGACGCCGATATGGTCACTTTTGGTCCGAAAATTTCACGTAAAGCTTTTCGCCCACAAAGCTCCCATTATGACCTATAAACCATATAAACATGTTTGGGATGCATTTGAGCGAAAACAACACAGTTTTCGTGGATAAAGAAAGGTGACGTCGATATGGTCACTTTTGGTCCGAAAAGTTCACGGAACGCTTTTCGCGCACAAAGCTCTCATTATGACCTATAAACCAGATAAACATGTTTGGGATGCATTTGAGCAAAAACAACACAGTTTTTGTGGATAAAGAAAGGTGACGCCGATATGATCACTTTTGGTCCGAAAATTTCACGTAAAGCTTTTCGCGCAGAAAGCTCACATTATGATCTATACACCTTATAAACATGTTTGGGACACATTTGAGCAAAAACAACACAGTTTTTATGGATAAAGAAAGGTGACACCGATATGGTCACTTTTGGTCCGAAAAGTTCACGGAATGCTTTTCGCGCACAAAGCCCCCATTATGACCTATAAACCATATAAACATGTTTGGGACGCATTTGAGCGAAAACAACACAGTTTTAATGGATAAAGAAAGGTGACGTCGATATGGTCACTTTTGGTCCGAAAATTTCACGGAAAGCTTTTCGCGCACAAAGCTCCCATTATGACCTATAAACCATATAAACATGTTTGGGACAAATTTGAGCGAAAACAACACAGTTTTTGTAGATAAAGAAAGGTGACGCCGACATGGTCACTTTTGGTCCGAAAATTTCACAGAAAGCTTTTCGCGCACAAAGGTCCTATTATGACCTATAAACCATACAAACATGTTTGGGACGCATTTGAGCGAAAACAACATAGTTTTTTGTAGATAAAGAAAGGTGATGCCGATATGGTAACTTTTGGTTTGAAAATTTCACGGAATGCTTTTCGGGCACAAAGCTCACATTATGACCTATAAACCATTTGAACATTTTTGGGACAAATTTGAGCGAAAACAACACAGTTTTTGTGGATAAAGAAAGGTGACACCGATATTGTCACTTTTGGTCCGAAAATTTCACGGAACGTTTTTCGTGTACAAAGCTCCCATTATGACCTATAAATCATATAAACATGTTTGGGACGCATTTGAGCGAAAACAACACAGTTTTGGTGGATAAAGAAATGTGACGTCGATATGGTCACTTTTGGTCCAAAATTTCACGGAAATCTTTTCGCGCACAAAGCTCCCATTATGACCTATAAACCATATAAACATGTTTGTGACACTTTTGAACGAAAACAACACAGTTTTTGTGGATAAAGAAAGGTGATGCCGATATGGTCACTTTTGGTCCGAAAATTTCACGGAAAGCTTTTCGCGCACAAAGCTCCCATTATGACTTATAAACCATATAAACATGTTTGGAACGCATTTAAGCGAAAACAACTTAGTTTTTTTGGATAAAGAAAGGTGACGCCGATATGTTCACTTTTGGTCCGAAAATTTCACGGAAAGCTTTTCGGCCACAAAGCTCCCATTATGACCTATAAACCATATGAACATTTTTGGGACACATTTGAGCGGAAAAAACAGAGTTTTTTTGGATAAAGAAAGATGACACCGATATTGTCACTTTTGGTCCGAAAATTTCACGGAAAGCTTTTCGTGTACAAAGCTCCCATTATGACCTATAAATCATATAAACATTTTTGGCACGCATTTGAGCGAAAACAACACAGTTTTGCTGGATAAAGAAAGGTGACGTCGATATGGTCACTTTTGGTCCGAAAATTTCACGGAAAGCTTTTCGCGCACAAAGCTCCCATTATGCCCTATACACCTTATAAACATGTTTGGGACGCATTTGAGCGAAAGCAACACAGTTTTCGTGGATAAAGAAAGGTGACGTCGATATTGTCACTTTTGTTCCGAAAATTTCACGGAAAGCTTTTCGGGCACAAAGCTCTCTTTATGACCTATAAACCATATGAACATTTTTGGGACACATTTGAGCGAAAACAACACAGTTTTTTTGGACAACGAAAGGTGACACCGATATTGTCACTTTTGGTCCGAAAATTTCACGGAAAGCTTTTCGTGTACAAAGCTCCCATTTTGACCTATAAATTAAATAAACATGTTTGGGACGCATTTGAGCGAAAACAACATAGTTTTTGTGGATAAAGAAAGGTGACGCCGATATGGTCACTTTTGGTCCGAAAATTTCACGGAAAGCTTTTCGGGCACAAAGCTCCCATTATGACCTATAAACCATATGAACATTTTTGGGACACATTTGAGCGAAAACAACACAGTTTTTTTGGATAAAGAAAGGTGACACCGATATTGTCACTTTTGGTCCGAAAATTTCACGGAAAACTTTTCGTGTACAAAGCTCCCATTATGACCTATAAATCATATAAACATGTTTGGGACGCATTTGAGCGAAAACAACACAGTTTTGGTGGATAAAGAAAGGTGACGTCGATATGGTCACTTTTGGTCCGATAATTTCACGGAAAGCTTTTCGCGCACAAAGCTCGCATTATGACCTATAAAGCATATAAACATGTTTGGGACGCATTTGAGCGAAAACAACACAGTTTTGTGGATAAAGAAAGGTGACGCCGATATGGTCACTTTTGGTCCGAAAATTTCACGGAAAGGTTTTCGCGCACAAAGCTCACATTATGATCTATACACCTTATAAACATGTTTGGGACACATTTGAGCAAAAACAATAGAGTTTTTGTGGATAAAGAAGGTGACGCCGATATGGTCACTTTTGGTCCGAAAATTTCACGGAAAGTTTTTTCGCGCACAAAGCTCACATTATGACCTATAAACCATACAAACATGTTTGGGACGCATTTGAGCGAAAACAACACAGTTTTGATGGTTAAAGAAAGGTGACGTCGATATGGTCACTTTTGGTCCGAAAATTTCACGGAAAGCTTTTCGCGCACAAAGCTCCCATTATGACCTATAAACCATATAAACATGTTTGGGACGCATTTGAGCGAAAACAACACAGTTTTGGTGGATAAAGAAAGGGACGTCGATATGGTCACTTTTGGTCCGATAATTTCACGAAAAGCTTTTCGCGTACAAAGCTCCCATTATGACCTATAAACCATATAAACATGTTTGGGACACATTTGAGGGAAAACAACACAGTGTTTGTGGATAAAGAAAGGTGACACCGATATGGTCACTTTTGGTCCGAAAATTTCACGGAAAGCTTTTCGCGCACAAAGCTCCCATTATGATCTATACACCTTATAAACATGTTTGGGACACATTTGAGCAAAAACAACAGTGTTTTTGTGGATAAAGAAAGGTGACGCCGATATGGTCACTTTTGGTCCGAAAATTTCACGTAAAGCTTTTCGCGCACAAAGCTCCCATTATGACCTATAAACCATATAAACATGTTTGGGATGCATTTGAGCGAAAACAACACAGTTTTCGTGGATAAAGAAAGGTGACGTCGATATGGTCACTTTTGGTCCGAAAAGTTCACGGAACGCTTTTCGCGCACAAAGCTCTCATTATGACCTATAAACCATATAAACATGTTTGGGATGCATTTGAGCAAAAACAACACAGTTTTTGTGGATAAAGAAAGGTGACGCCGATATGATCACTTTTGGTCCGAAAATTTCACGTAAAGCTTTTCGCGCAGAAAGCTCACATTATGATCTATACACCTTATAAACATGTTTGGGACACATTTGAGCAAAAACAACACAGTTTTTATGGATAAAGAAAGGTGACACCGATATGGTCACTTTTGGTCCGAAAAGTTCACGGAATGCTTTTCGCGCACAAAGCCCCCATTATGACCTATAAACCATATAAACATGTTTGGGACGCATTTGAGCGAAAACAACACAGTTTTAATGGATAAAGAAAGGTGACGTCGATATGGTCACTTTTGGTCCGAAAATTTCACGGAAAGCTTTTCGCGCACAAAGCTCCCATTATGACCTATAAACCATATAATCATGTTTGGGACAAATTTGAGCGAAAACAACACAGTTTTTGTAGATAAAGAAAGGTGACGCCGACATGGTCACTTTTGGTCCGAAAATTTCACAGAAAGCTTTTCGCGCACAAAGGTCCTATTATGACCTATAAACCATACAAACATGTTTGGGACGCATTTGAGCGAAAACAACATAGTTTTTTGTAGATAAAGAAAGGTGATGCCGATATGGTAACTTTTGGTTTGAAAATTTCACGGAATGCTTTTCGGGCACAAAGCTCACATTATGACCTATAAACCATTTGAACATTTTTGGGACACATTTGAGCGAAAACAACACAGTTTTTGTGGATAAAGAAAGGTGACACCGATATTGTCACTTTTGGTCCGAAAATTTCACGGAACGTTTTTCGTGTACAAAGCTCCCATTATGACCTATAAATCATATAAACATGTTTGGGACGCATTTGAGCGAAAACAACACAGTTTTGGTGGATAAAGAAATGTGACGTCGATATGGTCACTTTTGGTCCAAAATTTCACGGAAATCTTTTCGCGCACAAAGCTCCCATTATGACCTATAAACCATATAAACATGTTTGTGACACTTTTGAACGAAAACAACACAGTTTTTGTGGATAAAGAAAGGTGACGCCGATATGGTCACTTTTGGTCCGAAAATTTCACGGAAAGCTTTTCGCGCACAAAGCTCCCATTATGACTTATAAACCATATAAACATGTTTGGAACGCATTTAAGCGAAAACAACTTAGTTTTTTTGGATAAAGAAAGGTGACGCCGATATGTTCACTTTTGGTCCGAAAATTTCACGGAAAGCTTTTCGGCCACAAAGCTCCCATTATGACCTATAAACCATATGAACATTTTTGGGACACATTTGAGCGGAAAAAACAGAGTTTTTTTGGATAAAGAAAGATGACACCGATATTGTCACTTTTGGTCCGAAAATTTCACGGAAAGCTTTTCGTGTACAAAGCTCCCATTATGACCTATAAATCATATAAACATTTTTGGCACGCATTTGAGCGAAAACAACACAGTTTTGCTGGATAAAGAAAGGTGACGTCGATATGGTCACTTTTGGTCCGAAAATTTCACGGAAAGCTTTTCGCGCACAAAGCTCCCATTATGACCTATACACCTTATAAACATGTTTGGGACGCATTTGAGCGAAAGCAACACAGTTTTCGTGGATAAAGAAAGGTGACGTCGATATTGTCACTTTTGTTCCGAAAATTTCACGGAAAGCTTTTCGGGCACAAAGCTCTCTTTATGACCTATAAACCATATGAACATTTTTGGGACACATTTGAGCGAAAACAACACAGTTTTTTTGGACAACGAAAGGTGACACCGATATTGTCACTTTTGGTCCGAAAATTTCACGGAAAGCTTTTCGTGTACAAAGCTCCCATTTTGACCTATAAATTAAATAAACATGTTTGGGACGCATTTGAGCGAAAACAACATAGTTTTTGTGGATAAAGAAAGGTGACGCCGATATGGTCACTTTTGGTCCGAAAATTTCACGGAAAGCTTTTCGGGCACAAAGCTCCCATTATGACCTATAAACCATATGAACATTTTTGGGACACATTTGAGCGAAAACAACACAGTTTTTTTGGATAAAGAAAGGTGACACCGATATTGTCACTTTTGGTCCGAAAATTTCACCGAAAACTTTTCGTGTACAAAGCTCCCATTATGACCTATAAATCATATAAACATGTTTGGGACGTATTTGAGCGAAAACAACACAGTTTTGGTGGATAAAGAAAGGTGACGTCGATATGGTCACTTTTGGTCCGATAATTTCACGGAAAGCTTTTCGCGCACAAAGCTCGCATTATGACCTATAAAGCATATAAACATGTTTGGGACGCATTTGAGCGAAAACAACACAGTTTTGTGGATAAAGAAAGGTGACGCCGATATGGTCACTTTTGGTCCGAAAATTTCACGGAAAGCTTTTCGCGCACAAAGCTCACATTATGATCTATACACCTTATAAACATGTTTGGGACACATTTGAGCAAAAACAATAGAGTTTTTGTGGATAAAGAAGGTGACGCCGATATGGTCACTTTTGGTCCGAAAATTTCACGGAAAGTTTTTTCGCGCACAAAGCTCACATTATGATCTATAAACCATACAAACATGTTTGGGATGCATTTGAGCGAAATCAACACAGTTTTGGTGGTTAAAGAAAGGTGACGTCGATATGGTCACTTTTGGTCCGAAAATTTCACGGAAAGCTTTTCGCGCACAAAGCTCCCATTATGACCTATAAACCATATAAACATGTTTGGGACACATTTGAGCGAAAACAACATAGTCTTTGTGGATAAAGAAAGGTGACACCGATATGGTCACTTTTGGTCCGAAAATTTCACGGAAAGCTTTTCGCGCACAAAGCTCCCATTATGACCTATAAACCATATAAACATGTTTGGGACGCATTTGAGCGAAAACAACACAGTTTTGGTGGAAAAAGAAAGGTGACGTCGATATGGTCACTTTTAGTCCGAAAATTTCACGGAAAGCTTTTCGCGCACAAAGCTCCCATTATGACCTATAAAGTATATAAACATGTTTGGGACGCATCTGAGCGAAAACAACACAGTTTTCTTGGATAAAGAAAGTTGACGTCGATATGGTCACTTTTGGTCCGAAAATTTCACGGAAAGCTTTTCGCGCACAAAGCTCCCATTATGACCTATAAAGCATATAAACATGTTTGGGACGCATTTGAGCGAAAACAACACAGTTTTGTGGATAAAGAAAGGTGACACCGATATGGTCACTTTTGGTCCGAAAATTTCACGGAAATGTTTTCGCGCACAAAGCTCACATTATGATCTATACACTTTATAAACATGCTTCGGACACATTTGAGCAAAAACAATAGAGTTTTTGTGGATAAAGAAAGGTGACGCCGATATGGTCACTTTTGGTCCGAAAATTTCACGGAAAGCTTTTCGCGCACAAAGCTCCCATTATGACCTATAAACCATATAAACATGTTTGGGACACATTTGAGCGAAAACAACATAGTTTTTGTGGATAAAGAAAGGTGACGCCGATATGGTCACTTTTGGTCAAAAATTTCACGGAAAGCTTTTTGCACAGAATGCTCCCATGATGACCTATAAACCATATAAACATGTTTGGGACACATTTGAGAGAAAACAACACAGTTTTTGTGGATAAAGAAAGGTTACACCGATATGGTCAATTTTGGTCCGAGAATTTCACGGAAAGCTTTTCGCGCACAAAGCTCTCATTATGACCTATAAACCATATAAACATGTTTGGAACGCATTTGAGCGAAAACAACACAGTTTTGGTGGATAAAAAAAGGTGATGTCGATATGGTCACTTTTGGTCCGATAATTTCACGGAAAGCTTTTCGCGTACAAAGCTCCCATTATGACCTATAAACCATATAAACATGTTTGGGACACATTTGAGCGAAAACAACACAGTTTTTGTGGATAAAGAAAGGTGACACCGATATGGTCACTTTTGGACCGAAAATTTCACGGAAAGCTTTTCGCGCACAAAGCTCACATTATGACCCATAAACCATATAAACATGTTTGGCACACATTTGAGCGAAAACAACATAGTTTTTGTGGATAAAGAAAGGTGACGCTGATGTGGTGACTTTTGGTACGAAAATTTCACGGAAAGCTTTTCGCGCACAAAGCTCACATTATGACCGATAAACCATATAAACATGTTTGGGACACATTTGAGAAAAAACAACACAATTTTTGTGGATAAAGAAAGGTGACGCCGATATGGTCACTTTTGGTCCGAAAATTTCACGGAATGTTTTTTCGCGCACAAAGCTCCCATTATGACCTATAAACCATATAAACATGTTTGGGACGCATTTGAGGGAAAACAACACAATTTTGGTGGATAAAGAAAGGCGACGTCGATATGGTCACTTTTGGTCCGATAATTTCACGGAAAGCTTTTCGCGCACAAAGCTCGCATTATGACCTATAAATCATATAAACATGTTTGGGACGCATTTGAGCGAAAACAACAGAGTTTTTTTGGATAAAGAAAGATGACACCGATATTGTCACTTTTGGTCCGAAAATTTCACGGAAAGCTTTTCGTGTACAAAGCTCCCATTATGACCTATAAATCATATAAACATTTTTGGCACGCATTTGAGCGAAAACAACACAGTTTTGCTGGATAAAGAAAGGTGACGTCGATATGGTCACTTTTGGTCCGAAAATTTCACGGAAAGCTTTTCGCGCACAAAGCTCCCATTATGACCTATACACCTTATAAACATGTTTGGGACGCATTTGAGCGAAAGCAACACAGTTTTCGTGGATAAAGAAAGGTGACGTCGATATTGTCACTTTTGTTCCGAAAATTTCACGGAAAGCTTTTCGGGCACAAAGCTCTCTTTATGACCTATAAACCATATGAACATTTTTGGGACACATTTGAGCGAAAACAACACAGTTTTTTTGGACAACGAAAGGTGACACCGATATTGTCACTTTTGGTCCGAAAATTTCACGGAAAGCTTTTCGTGTACAAAGCTCCCATTTTGACCTATAAATTAAATAAACATGTTTGGGACGCATTTGAGCGAAAACAACATAGTTTTTGTGGATAAAGAAAGGTGACGCCGATATGGTCACTTTTGGTCCGAAAATTTCACGGAAAGCTTTTCGGGCACAAAGCTCCCATTATGACCTATAAACCATATGAACATTTTTGGGACACATTTGAGCGAAAACAACACAGTTTTTTTTGATAAAGAAAGGTGACACCGATATTGTCACTTTTGGTCCGAAAATTTCACCGAAAACTTTTCGTGTACAAAGCTCCCATTATGACCTATAAATCATATAAACATGTTTGGGACGTATTTGAGCGAAAACAACACAGTTTTGGTGGATAAAGAAAGGTGACGTCGATATGGTCACTTTTGGTCCGATAATTTCACGGAAAGCTTTTCGCGCACAAAGCTCGCATTATGACCTATAAAGCATATAAACATGTTTGGGACGCATTTGAGCGAAAACAACACAGTTTTGTGGATAAAGAAAGGTGACGCCGATATGGTCACTTTTGGTCCGAAAATTTCACGGAAAGCTTTTCGCGCACAAAGCTCACATTATGATCTATACACCTTATAAACATGTTTGTGACACATTTGAGCAAAAACAATAGAGTTTTTGTGGATAAAGAAGGTGACGCCGATATGGTCACTTTTGGTCCGAAAATTTCACGGAAAGTTTTTTCGCGCACAAAGCTCACATTATGACCTATAAACCATACAAACATGTTTGGGATGCATTTGAGCGAAATCAACACAGTTTTGGTGGTTAAAGAAAGGTGACGTCGATATGGTCACTTTTGGTCCGAAAATTTCACGGAAAGCTTTTCGCGCACAAAGCTCCCATTATGACCTATAAACCATATAAACATGTTTGGGACACATTTGAGCGAAAACAACATAGTCTTTGTGGATAAAGAAAGGTGACACCGATATGGTCACTTTTGGTCCGAAAATTTCACGGAAAGCTTTTCGCGCACAAAGCTCACATTATGATCTATACACCTTATAAACATGTTTGTGACACATTTGAGCAAAAACAATAGAGTTTTTGTGGATAAAGAAGGTGACGCCGATATGGTCACTTTTGGTCCGAAAATTTCACGGAAAGTTTTTTCGCGCACAAAGCTCACATTATGACCTATAAACCATACAAACATGTTTGGGATGCATTTGAGCGAAATCAACACAGTTTTGGTGGTTAAAGAAAGGTGACGTCGATATGGTCACTTTTGGTCCGAAAATTTCACGGAAAGCTTTTCGCGCACAAAGCTCCCATTATGACCTATAAACCATATAAACATGTTTGGGACACATTTGAGCGAAAACAACATAGTCTTTGTGGATAAAGAAAGGTGACACCGATATGGTCACTTTTGGTCCGAAAATTTCACGGAAAGCTTTTCGCGCACAAAGCTCCCATTATTCATCTATAAACCATATAAACATGTTTGGGACGCATTTGAGCGAAAACAACACAGTTTTGGTGGAAAAAGAAAGGTGACGTCGATATGGTCACTTTTAGTCCGAAAATTTCACGGAAAGCTTTTCGCGCACAAAGCTCCCATTATGACCTATAAAGTATATAAACATGTTTGGGACGCATCTGAGCGAAAACAACACAGTTTTCTTGGATAAAGAAAGTTGACGTCGATATGGTCACTTTTGGTCCGAAAATTTCACGGAAAGCTTTTCGCGCACAAAGCTCCCATTATGACCTATAAAGCATATAAACATGTTTGGGACGCATTTGAGCGAAAACAACACAGTTTTGTGGATAAAGAAAGGTGACACCGATATGGTCACTTTTGGTCCGAAAATTTCACGGAAATGTTTTCGCGCACAAAGCTCACATTATGATCTTTACACTTTATAAACATGCTTCGGACACATTTGAGCAAAAACAATAGAGTTTTTGTGGATAAAGAAAGGTGACGCCGATATGGTCACTTTTGGTCCAAAAATTTCACGGAAAGCTTTTCGCGCACAAAGCTCCCATTATCACCTATAAACCATATAAACATGTTTGGGACACATTTGAGCGAAAACAACATAGTTTTTGTGGATAAAGAAAGGTGACGCCGATATGGTCACTTTTGGTCAAAAATTTCACGGAAAGCTTTTTGCACAGAATGCTCCCATGATGACCTATAAACCATATAAACATGTTTGGGACACATTTGAGAGAAAACAACACAGTTTTTGTGGATAAAGAAAGGTGACACCGATATGGTCAATTTTGGTCCGAGAATTTCACGGAAAGCTTTTCGCGCACAAAGCTCTCATTATGACCTATAAACCATATAAACATGTTTGGAACGCATTTGAGCGAAAACAACACAGTTTTGGTGGATAAAAAAAGGTGATGTCGATATGGTCACTTTTGGTCCGATAATTTCACGGAAAGCTTTTCGCGTACAAAGCTCCCATTATGACCTATAAACCATATAAACATGTTTGGGACACATTTGAGCGAAAACAACACAGTTTTTGTGGATAAAGAAAGGTGACACCGATATGGTCACTTTTGGTCCGAAAATTTCACGGAAAGCTTTTCGCGCACAAAGCTCACATTATGACCCATAAACCATATAAACATGTTTGGCACACATTTGAGCGAAAACAACATAGTTTTTGTGGATAAAGAAAGGTGACGCTGATGTGGTGACTTTTGGTACGAAAATTTCACGGAATGCTTTTCGCGCACAAAGCTCACATTATGACCGATAAACCATATAAACATGTTTGGGACACATTTGAGAAAAAACAACACAATTTTTGAGGATAAAGAAAGGTGACGCCGATATGGTCACTTTTGGTCCGAAAATTTCACGGAATGTTTTTTCGCGCACAAAGCTCCCATTATGACCTATAAACCATATAAACATGTTTGGGACGCATTTGAGGGAAAACAACACAATTTTGGTGGATAAAGAAAGGCGACGTCGATATGGTCACTTTTCGTCCGATAATTTCACGGAAAGCTTTTCGCGCACAAAGCTCGCATTATGACCTATAAAGCATATAAACATGTTTGGGACGCATTTGAGCGAAAACAACACAGTTTTGTGGATAAAGAAAGGTGACGCCGATATGGTCACTTTTGGTCCGAAAATTTCACGGAAAGCTTTTCGCGCACAAAGCTCACATTATGATCTATACACCTTATAAACATGTTTGGGACACATTTGAGCAAAAACAATAGAGTTTTTGTGGATAAAGAAGGTGACGCCGATATGGTCACTTTTGGTCCGAAAATTTCACGGAAAGCTTTTCGCGCACAAAGCTCCCATTATGACCTATAAAGCATATAAACATGTTTGGGACGCATTTGAGCGAAAACAACACAGTTTTGTGGATAAAGAAAGGTGACACCGATATGGTCACTTTTGGTCCGAAAATTTCACGGAAATGTTTTCGCGCACAAAGCTCACATTATGATCTATACACCTTATAAACATGCTTCGGACACATTTGAGCAAAAACAATAGAGTTTTTGTGGATAAAGAAAGGTGACGCCGATATGGTCACTTTTGGTCCGAAAATTTCACGGAAAGCTTTTCACGCACAAAGCTCCCATTATGACCTATAAACCATATAAACATGTTTGGGACACATTTGAGCGAAAACAACATTGTTTTTGTGGATAAAGAAAGGTGACGCCGATATGGTCACTTTTGGTCAAAAATTTCACGGAAAGCTTTTTGCACAGAATGCTCCCATTATGACCTATAAACCATATAAACATGTTTGGGACACATTTGGGAGAAAACAACACAGTTTTTGTGGATCAAGAAAGGTGACACCGATATGGTCAATTTTGGTCCGAGAATTTCACGGAAAGCTTTTCACGCACAAAGCTCTCATTATGACCTATAAACCATATAAACATGTTTGGAACGCATTTGTGCGAAAACAACACAGTTTTGGTGGATAAAAAAAGGTGATGTCGATATGGTCACTTTTGGTCCGATAATTTCACGGAAAGCTTTTCGCGTACAAAGCTCCCATTATGACCTATAAACCATATAAACATGTTTGGGACACATTTGAGCGAAAACAACACAGTTTTTGTGGATAAAGAAAGGTGACACCGATATGGTCACTTTTGGTCCGAAAATTTCACGGAAAGCTTTTCGCGCACAAAGCTCACATTATGACTCATAAACCATATAAACATGTTTGGCACACATTTGAGCGAAAACAACATAGTTTTTGTGGATAAAGAAAGGTGACGCTGATGTGGTCACTTTTGGTACGAAAATTTCACGGAAAGCTTTTCGCGCACAAAGCTCACATTATGACCGATAAACCATATAAACATGTTTGGGACACATTTGAGAAAAAACAACACAATTTTTGTGGATAAAGAAAGGTGACGCCGATATGGTCACTTTTGGTCCGAAAATTTCACGGAAAGTTTTTTCGCGCACAAAGCTCCCATTATGACCTATAAACCATATAAACATGTTTGGGACGCATTTGAGGGAAAACAACACAGTTTTGGTGGATAAAGAAAGGTGACGTCGATATGGTCACTTTTGGTCCGATAATTTCACGGAAAGCTTTTCGCGCACAAAGCTCGCATTATGACCTATAAAGCATATAAACATGTTTGGGACGCATTTGAGCGAAAACAACACAGTTTTGTGGATAAAGAAAGGTGACGCCGATATGGTCACTTTTGGTCCGAAAATTTCACGGAAAGCTTTTCGCGCACAAAGCTCACATTATGATCTATACACCTCATAAACATGTTTGGGACACATTTGAGCAAAAACAATAGAGTTTTTGTGGATAAAGAAGGTGACGCCGATATGGTCACTTTTGTTCCGAAAATTTTACGGAAAGTTTTTTCGCGCACAAAGCTCACATTATGACCTATAAACCATACAAACATGTTTGGGACGCATTTGAGCGAAAACAACACAATTTTGGTGGTTAAAGAAAGGTGACGTCGATATGGACACTTTTGGTCCGAAAATTTCACGGAAAGCTTTTCGCGCACAAAGCTCCCATTATGACCTATAAACCATATAAACATGTTTGGGACGCATTTGAGGGAAAACAACACAGTTTTGGTGGATAAAGAAAGGTGACGTCGATATGGTCACTTTTGGTCCGATAATTTCACGGAAAGCTTTTCGCGCACAAAGCTCGCATTATGACGTATAAAGCATATAAACATGTTTGGGACGCATTTGAGCGAAAACAACACAGTTTTGTGGATAAAGAAAGGTGACGCCGATATGGTCACTTTTGGTCCGAAAATTTCACGGAAAGCTTTTCGCGCACAAAGCTCCCATTATGACCTATAAACCATATAAACATGTTTGGGACACATTTGAGCGAAAACAACATAGTTTTTTGTGGATAAAGAAAGGTGACGCTGATGTGGTCACTTTTGGTCCGAAAATTTCACGGAAAGCTTTTCGCGCACAAAGCTCACATTATGACCGATAAACCATATAAACATGTTTGGGACACATTTGAGAAAAAACAACACAGTTTTTGTGGATAAAGAAAGGTGACGCCAATATGGTCACTTTTGGTCCGAAAATTACACGGAAAGTTTTTTCGCGCACAAAGCTCCCATTATGACCTATAAACCATATAAACATGTTTGGGACGCATTTGAGGAAAAACAACACAGTTTTGGTGTATAAAGAAAGGTGACGTCGATATGGTCACTTTTGGTCCGAAAATTTCACGGAAAGATTTTCGCGCACAAAGCTCCCATTATGACTGATAAACCATATAAACATGTTTGGGACACATTTGAGAAAAAACAAAACAGTTTTTGTGGATAAAGAAAGGTGACGCCGATATGGTCACTTTTGGTCCGAAAATTTCACGGAAAGTTTTTTCGCGCACAAAGCTCCCATTATGACCTATAAAGCATATAAACATGTTTGGGACGCATTTGAGCGAAAACAACACAGTTTTGGTGGATAAAGAAAGGTGACGTCGATATGGTCACTTTTGGTCCGATAATTTCACGGAAAGCTATTCGCGTACAAAGCTCCCATTATGACCTATAAACCATATAAACATGTTTGGGACACATTTGAGGGAGAACAACACAGTTTTTGTGGATAAAGAAAGGTGACGCCGATATGGTCACTTTTGGTCCGAAAATTTCACGGAAAGCTTTTCGCGCACAAAGCTCCCATTATGACCTATAAACCATATAAACATGTTTGGGACGCATTTGAGCGAAAACAACACAGTTTTGGTGGAAAAAGAAAGGTGACGTCGATATGGTCACTTTTAGTCCGAAAATTTCACGGAAAGCTTTTCGCGCACAAAGCTCCCATTATGACCTATAAAGTATATAAACATGTTTGGGACGCATCTGAGCGAAAACAACACAGTTTTCTTGGATACAGAAAGTTGACGTCGATATGGTCACTTTTGGTCCGAAAATTTCACGGAAAGCTTTTCGCGCACAAAGCTCCCATTATGACCTATAAAGCATATAAACATGTTTGGGACGCATTTGAGCGAAAACAACACAGTTTTGTGGATAAAGAAAGGTGACACCGATATGGTCACTTTTGGTCCGAAAATTTCACGGAAATGTTTTCGCGCACAAAGCTCACATTATGATCTATACACTTTATAAACATGCTTCGGACACATTTGAGCAAAAACAATAGAGTTTTTGTGGATAAAGAAAGGTGACGCCGATATGGTCACTTTTGGTCCGAAAATTTCACGGAAAGCTTTTCGCGCACAAAGCTCCCATTATGACCTATAAACCATATAAACATGTTTGGGACACATTTGAGCGAAAACAACATAGTTTTTGTGGATAAAGAAAGGTGACGCCGATATGGTCACTTTTGGTCAAAAATTTCACGGAAAGCTTTTTGCACAGAATGCTCCCATGATGACCTATAAACCATATAAACATGTTTGGGACACATTTGAGAGAAAACAACACAGTTTTTGTGGATAAAGAAAGGTGACACCGATATGGTCAATTTTGGTCCGAGAATTTCACGGAAAGCTTTTCGCGCACAAAGCTCTCATTATGACCTATAAACCATATAAACATGTTTGGAACGCATTTGAGCGAAAACAACACAGTTTTGGTGGATAAAAAAAGGTGATGTCGATATGGTCACTTTTGGTCCGATAATTTCACGGAAAGCTTTTCGCGTACAAAGCTCCCATTATGACCTATAAACCATATAAACATGTTTGGGACACATTTGAGCGAAAACAACACAGTTTTTGCGGATAAAGAAAGGTGACACCGATATGGTCACTTTTGGTCCGAAAATTTCACGGAAAGCTTTTCGCGCACAAAGCTCACATTATGACCCATAAACCATATAAACATGTTTGGCACACATTTGAGCGAAAAAAACATAGTTTTTGTGGATAAAGAAAGGTGACGCTGAGGTGGTGACTTTTGGTACGAAAATTTCACGGAAAGCTTTTCGCGCACAAAGCTCACATTATGACCGATAAACCATATAAACATGTTTGGGACACATTTGAGAAAAAACAACACAATTTTTGTGGATAAAGAAAGGTGACGCCGATATGGTCACTTTTGGTCCGAAAATTTCACGGAAATTTTTTCGCGCACAAAGCTCCCATTATGACCTATAAACCATATAAACATGTTTGGGACGCATTTGAGGGAAAACAACACAATTTTTGTGGATAAAGAAAGGTGACACCGGTATGGTCACTTTTGGTCCGAAAATTTTACGGAAAGCTTTTCGCGCACAAAGCTCACATTATGACCTATAAACCATATAAACATGTTTGGGAGACATTTGAGCGAAAACAACACAGTTTTTGTGGATAAAGAAAGGTGACGCCCATATGGTCACTTTTGGTCCGAAAATTTCACGGAAAGCTTTTCGCGCACAAAGCTCACATTATGACCGATAAACCATATAAACATGTTTGGGACACATTTGAGAAAAAACAACACAGTTTTTGTGGATAAAGAAAGGTGACGCCGATATGGTCACTTTTGGTCAAAAATTTCACGGAAAGCTTTTTGCACAGAATGCTCCCATGATGACCTATAAACCATATAAACATGTTTGGGACACATTTGAGAGAAAACAACACAGTTTTTGTGGATAAAGAAAGGTGACACCGATATGGTCAATTTTGGTCCGAGAATTTCACGGAAAGCTTTTCGCGCACAAAGCTCTCATTATGACCTATAAACCATATAAACATGTTTGGAACGCATTTGAGCGAAAACAACACAGTTTTTGCGGATAAAGAAAGGTGACACCGATATGGTCACTTTTGGTCCGAAAATTTCACGGAAAGCTTTTCGCGCACAAAGCTCACATTATGACCCATAAACCATATAAACATGTTTGGCACACATTTGAGCGAAAACAACATAGTTTTTGTGGATAAAGAAAGGTGACGCTGAGGTGGTGACTTTTGGTACGAAAATTTCACGGAAAGCTTTTCGCGCACAAAGCTCACATTATGACCGATAAACCATATAAACATGTTTGCGACACATTTGAGAAAAAACAACACAATTTTTGTGGATAAAGAAAGGTGACGCCGATATGGTCACTTTTGGTCCGAAAATTTCACGGAAATTTTTTCGCGCACAAAGCTCCCATTATGACCTATAAACCATATAAACATGTTTGGGACGCATTTGAGGGAAAACAACACAATTTTTGTGGATAAAGAAAGGTGACACCGGTATGGTCACTTTTGGTCCGAAAATTTTACGGAAAGCTTTTCGCGCACAAAGCTCACATTATGACCTATAAACCATATAAACATGTTTGGGAGACATTTGAGCGAAAACAACACAGTTTTTGTGGATAAAGAAAGGTGACGCCCATATGTTTACTTTTGGTCCGAAAGTTTCACGGAAAGCTTTTCGCGCACAAAGCTCACATTATGACCGATAAACCATATAAACATGTTTGGGACACATTTGAGAAAAAACAACACAGTTTTTGTGGATAAAGAAAGGTGACGCCGATATGGTCACTTTTGGTCCGAAAATTACACGGAAAGTTTTTTCGCGCACAAAGCTCCCATTATGACCTATAAACCATATAAACATGTTTGGGACGCATTTGAGGAAAAACAACACAGTTTTGGTGGATAAAGAAAGGTGACGTCGATATGGTCACTTTTGGTCCGAAAATTTCACGGAAAGATTTTCGCGCACAAAGCTCCCATTATGACTGATAAACCATATAAACATGTTTGGGACACATTTGAGAAAAAACAACACAGTTTTTGTGGATAAAGAAAGGTGACGCCGATATGGTCACTTTTGGTCCGAAAATTTCACGGAAAGTTTTTTCGCGCACAAAGCTCCCATTATGACCTATAAAGCATATAAACATGTTTGGGACGCATTTGAGCGAAAACAACACAGTTTTGGTGGATAAAGAAAGGTGACGTCGATATGGTCACTTTTGGTCCGATAATTTCACGGAAAGCTATTCGCGTACAAAGCTCCCATTATGACCTATAAACCATATAAACATGTTTGGGACGCATTTGAGCGAAAACAACACAGTTTTGGTGGAAAAAGAAAGGTGACGTCGAAATGGTCACTTTTAGTCCGAAAATTTCACGGAAAGCTTTTCGCGCACAAAGCTCCCATTATGACCTATAAAGTATATAAACATGTTTGGGACGCATCTGAGCGAAAACAACACAGTTTTCTTGGATAAAGAAAGTTGACGTCGATATGGTCACTTTTGGTCCGAAAATTTCACGGAAAGCTTTTCGCGCACAAAGCTCCCATTATGACCTATAAAGCATATAAACATGTTTGGGACGCATTTGAGCGAAAACAACACAGTTTTGTAGATAAAGAAAGGTGACACCGATATGGTCACTTTTGGTCCGAAAATTTCACGGAAATGTTTTCGCGCACAAAGCTCACATTATGATCTATACACTTTATAAACATGCTTCGGACACATTTGAGCAAAAACAATAGAGTTTTTGTGGATAAAGAAAGGTGACGCCGATATGGTCACTTTTGGTCCGAAAATTTCACGGAAAGCTTTTCGCGCACAAAGCTCCCATTATGACCTATAAACCATATAAACATGTTTGGGACACATTTGAGCGAAAACAACATAGTTTTTGTGGATAAAGAAAGGTGACGCCGATATGGTCACTTTTGGTCAAAAATTTCACGGAAAGCTTTTTGCACAGAATGCTCCCATGATGACCTATAAACCATATAAACATGTTTGGGACACATTTGAGAGAAAACAACACAGTTTTTGTGGATAAAGAAAGGTGACACCGATATGGTCAATTTTGGTCCGAGAATTTCACGGAAAGCTTTTCGCGCACAAAGCTCTCATTATGACCTATAAACCATATAAACATGTTTGGAACGCATTTGAGCGAAAACAACACAGTTTTGGTGGATAAAAAAAGGTGATGTCGATATGGTCACTTTTGGTCCGATAATTTCACGGAAAGCTTTTCGCGTACAAAGCTCCCATTATGACCTATAAACCATATAAACATGTTTGGGACACATTTGAGCGAAAACAACACAGTTTTTGCGGATAAAGAAAGGTGACACCGATATGGTCACTTTTGGTCCGAAAATTTCACGGAAAGCTTTTCGCGCACAAAGCTCACATTATGACCCATAAACCATATAAACATGTTTGGCACACATTTGAGCGAAAACAACATAGTTTTTGTGGATAAAGAAAGGTGACGCTGAGGTGGTGACTTTTGGTACGAAAATTTCACGGAAAGCTTTTCGCGCACAAAGCTCACATTATGACCGATAAACCATATAAACATGTTTGGGACACATTTGAGAAAAAACAACACAATTTTTGTGGATAAAGAAAGGTGACGCCGATATGGTCACTTTTGGTCCGAAAATTTCACGGAAATTTTTTCGCGCACAAAGCTCCCATTATGACCTATAAACCATATAAACATGTTTGGGACGCATTTGAGGGAAAACAACACAATTTTGGTGGATAAAGAAAGGCGACGTCGATATGGTCACTTTTGGTCCGATAATTTCACGGAAAGCTTTTCGCGCACAAAGCTCGCATTATGACCTATAAAGCATATAAACATGTTTGGGACGCATTTGAGCGAAAACAACACAGTTTTGTGGATAAATAAAGGTGACGCCGATATGGTCACTTTTGGTCCGAAAATTTCACGGAAAGCTTTTCGCGCACAAAGCTCACATTATGATCTATACACCTTATAAACATGTTTGGGACACATTTGAGCAAAAACAATAGAGTTTTTGTGGATAAAGAAGGTGACGCCGATATGGTCACTTTTGGTCCGAAAATTTCACGGAAAGCTTTTCGCGCACAAAGCTCCCATTATGACCTATAAAGCATATAAACATGTTTGGGACGCATTTGAGCGAAAACAACACAGTTTTGTGGATAAAGAAAGGTGACACCGATATGGTCACTTTTGGTCCGAAAATTTCACGGAAATGTTTTCGCGCACAAAGCTCACATTATGATCTATACACCTTATAAACATGCTTCGGACACATTTGAGCAAAAACAATAGAGTTTTTGTGGATAAAGAAAGGTGACGCCGATATGGTCACTTTTGGTCCGAAAATTTCACGGAAAGCTTTTCACGCACAAAGCTCCCATTATGACCTATTAACCATATAAACATGTTTGGGACACATTTGAGCGAAAACAACATTGTTTTTGTGGATAAAGAAAGGTGACGCCGATATGGTCACTTTTGGTCAAAAATTTCACGGAAAGCTTTTTGCACAGAATGCTCCCATTATGACCTATAAACCATATAAACATGTTTGGGACACATTTGAGAGAAAACAACACAGTTTTTGTGGATCAAGAAAGGTGACACCGATATGGTCAATTTTGGTCCGAGAATTTCACGGAAAGCTTTTCACGCACAAAGCTCTCATTATGACCTATAAACCATATAAACATGTTTGGAACGCATTTGAGCGAAAACAACACAGTTTTGGTGGATAAAAAAAGGTGATGTCGATATGGTCACTTTTGGTCCGATAATTTCACGGAAAGCTTTTCGCGTACAAAGCTCCCATTATGACCTATAAACCATATAAACATGTTTGGGACACATTTGAGCGAAAACAACACAGTTTTTGTGGATAAAGAAAGGTGACACCGATATGGTCACTTTTGGTCCGAAAATTTCACGGAAAGCTTTTCGCGCACAAAGCTCACATTATGACTCATAAACCATATAAACATGTTTGGCACACATTTGAGCGAAAACAACATAGTTTTTGTGGATAAAGAAAGGTGACGCTGATGTGGTCACTTTTGGTACGAAAATTTCACGGAAAGCTTTTCGCGCACAAAGCTCACATTATGACCGATAAACCATATAAACATGTTTGGGACACATTTGAGAAAAAACAACACAATTTTTGTGGATAAAGAAAGGTGACGCCGATATGGTCACTTTTGGTCCGAAAATTTCACGGAAAGTTTTTTCGCGCACAAAGCTCCCATTATGACCTATAAACCATATAAACATGTTTGGGACGCATTTGAGGGAAAACAACACAGTTTTGGTGGATAAAGAAAGGTGACGTCGATATGGTCACTTTTGGTCCGATAATTTCACGGAAAGCTTTTCGCGCACAAAGCTCGCATTATGACCTATAAAGCATATAAACATGTTTGGGACGCATTTGAGCGAAAACAGCACAGTTTTGTGGATAAAGAAAGGTGACGCCGATATGGTCACTTTTGGTCCGAAAATTTCACGGAAAGCTTTTCGCGCACAAAGCTCACATTATGATCTATACACCTCATAAACATGTTTGGGACACATTTGAGCAAAAACAATAGAGTTTTTGTGGATAAAGAAGGTGACGCCGATATGGTCACTTTTGTTCCGAAAATTTCACGGAAAGTTTTTTCGCGCACAAAGCTCACAAACATGTTTGGGACGCATTTGAGCGAAAACAACACAATTTTGGTGGTTAAAGAAAGGTGACGTCGATATGGACACTTTTGGTCCGAAAATTTCACGGAAAGCTTTTCGCGCACAAAGCTCCCATTATGACCTATAAACCATATAAACATGTTTGGGACGCATTTGAGGGAAAACAACACAGTTTTGGTGGATAAAGAAAGGTGACGTCGATATGGTCACTTTTGGTCCGATAATTTCACGGAAAGCTTTTCGCGCACAAAGCTCGCATTATGACGTATAAAGCATATAAACATGTTTGGGACGCATTTGAGCGAAAACAACACAGTTTTGTGGATAAAGAAAGGTGACGCCGATATGGTCACTTTTGGTCCGAAAATTTCACGGAAAGCTTTTCGCGCACAAAGCTCCCATTATGACCTATAAACCATATAAACATGTTTGGGACACATTTGAGCGAAAACAACATAGTTTTTGTGGATAAAGAAAGGTGACGCTGATGTGGTCACTTTTGGTCCGAAAATTTCACGGAAAGCTTTTCGCGCACAAAGCTCACATTATGACCGATAAACCATATAAACATGTTTGGGACACATTTGAGAAAAAACAACACAGTTTTTGTGGATAAAGAAAGGTGACGCCGATATGGTCACTTTTGGTCCGAAAATTTCACGGAAAGTTTTTTCGCGCACAAAGCTCCCATTATGACCTATAAAGCATATAAACATGTTTGGGACGCATTTGAGCGAAAACAACACAGTTTTGGTGGATAAAGAAAGGTGACGTCGATATGGTCACTTTTGGTCCGATAATTTCACGGAAAGCTATTCGCGTACAAAGCTCCCATTATGACCTATAAACCATATAAACATGTTTGGGACACATTTGAGGGAGAATAACACAGTTTTTGTGGATAAAGAAAGGTGACGCCGATATGGTCACTTTTGGTCCGAAAATTTCACGGAAAGCTTTTCGCGCACAAAGCTCACATTATGACCCATAAACCATATAAACATGTTTGGGACACATTTGAGCAAAAACAACAGAGTTTTTGTGGATAAAGAAAGGTGACGCCGATATGGTCACTTTTGGTCCGAAAATTTCACGGAAAGCTTTTCGCCACAAAGCTCCCATTATGACCTATAAACCATATAAACATGTTTGGGACGCATTTGAGCGAAAACAACACAATTTTCGTGGATAAAGAACGGTGACGTCGATATGGTCACTTTTGGTCCGAAAAGTTCACGGAATGCTTTTCGCGCACAAAGCTCCCATTATGACCTATAAACCATATAAACATGTTTGGGACGCATTTGAACAAAAACAACAGAGTTTTTGTGGAAAAAGAAAGGTGACGCCGATATGATCACTTTTGGTCCGAAAATTTCACGGAAAGCTTTTCGCGCACAAAGCTCACATTATGATCTATACACCTTATAAACATGTTTGGGACACATTTGAGTAAAAACAACAGAGTTTTTATGGATAAAGAAAGGTGACGCCGATATGGTCACTTTTGGTCCGAAAAGTTCACGGAATGCTTTTCGCGCACAAAGCCCCCATTACGACCTATAAACCATGTAAACATGTTTGGGACGCATTTGAGCGAAAACAACACAGTTTTCGTGGATAACGAAAGGTGACACCGATATGGTCACTTTTGGTCCGAAAATTTCACGGAAAGCCTTTCGCGCACAAAGCTCCCATTATGACCTATAAACCATATAAACATGTTTGGGACGCATTTGAGCGAAAACAACACAGTTTTTGTGGATAAAGAAAGGTGACGTCGATATGGTCACTTTTAGGCCTAAAATTTCACGGAAAGCTTTTCGCGCACAAAGCTCCCATTATGATCTATAATCAATATAAACATGTTTGGGACACATTTGAGCAAAAACAACACAGTTTTTATGGATAAAGAAAGGTGACGTCGATATGGTCACTTTTGGTCCGAAAATTTCACGGAAAGTTTTTCGCGCACAAAGCTCCCATTATGACCGATAAACCATATAAACATGTTTGGGACACATTTGAGTAAAAAACAACACAGTTTTTGTGGATAAACAAAGGTGACGCCGATATGGTCACTTTTGGTCCGAAAATTTCACGGAAAGTTTTTTCGCGCACAAAGCTCACATTATGACCTATAAAGCATATAAACATGTTTGGGACGCATTTGAGCGAAAACAACACAGTTTTGGTGGATAAAGAAAGGTGACGTCGATATGGTCACTTTTGGTCCGATAATTTCACGGAAAGCTTTTCGCGTACAAAGCTCCCATTATGACCTATAAACCATATAAACATGTTTGGGACACATTTGAGGGAAAACAACACAGTTTTTGTGGATAAAGAAAGGTGACACCGATATGGTCACTTTTGGTCCGAAAATTTCACGGAAAGCTTTTCGCGCACAAAGCTCCGATTATGACCTATAAACCATATAAACATGTTTGGGACACATTTGAGCGAAAACAACACAGTTTTTGTGGATAAAGAAAGGTGACGCCCATATGGTCACTTTTGGTCCGAAAATTTCACGGAAAGCTTTTCGCGCACAAAGCTCCCATTATGACCTATAAACCATATAAACATGTTTGGGACGCATTTGAGCGAAAACAACACAGTTTTCGTGGATAAAGAAAGGTGACGTCGATATGGTCACTTTTGGTCCGAAAAGTTCACGGAATGCTTTTCGCGCACAAAGCTCCCATTATGACCTATAAACCATATAAACATGTTTGGGACGCATTTGAACAAAAACAACAGAGTTTTTGTGGAAAAAGAAAGGTGACGCCGATATGATCACTTTTGTTCCGAAAATTTCACGGAATGCTTTTCGCGCACAAAGCCCCCATTACGACCTATAAACCATATAATCATGTTTGGGACACAATTGAGCAAAAACAACCCAGTTTTCGTGGATAAAGAAAGGTGACACCGATATGGTCACTTTCGGTCCGAAAATTTCACGGAAAGCTTTTCGCGCACAAAGCTCCCATTATGACCTATAAACCATATAAACATGTTTGGGACGCATTTGAGCGAAAACAACACAGTTTTTGTGGATAAAGAAAGGTGACGCCGATATGGTCACTTTTGGTCCGATAATTTCACGGAATGTTTTTCGCGCACAAAGCTCCCATTATGACCGATAAACCATATAAACATGTTTGGGACACATTTGAGAAAAAACAACACAGTTTTTGTGGATAAAGAAAGGTGACGCCGATATGGTCACTTTTGGTCCGAAAATTTCATGGAAAGTTTTTTCGCGCACAAAGCTCCCATTATGACCTATAAAGCATATAAATATGTTTGGGACGCATTTGAGCGAAAACAACACAGTTTTGGTGGATAAAGAAAGGTGACGTCGATATGGTCACTTTTGGTCCGATAATTTCACGGAAAGCTTTTCGCGTACAAAGCTCCCATTATGACCTATAAACCATATAAACATGTTTGGGACACATTTGAGGGAAAACTACACAGTTTTTGTGGATAAAGAAAGGTGACACCGATATGGTCACTTTTGGTCCGAAAATTTCACGGAAAGCTTTTCGCGCACAAAGCTCCCATTATGACCTATAAACCATATAAACATGTTTGGGACACATTTGAGCGAAAACCACACAGTTTTTGTGGATAAAGAAAGGTGACGCCCATATGGTCACTTTTGGTCCGAAAATTTAACTGAAAGCTTTTCGCGCACAAAGCTCCTATTATGACTTATAAACCATATAAACATGTTTGGAACAAATTTGAGCGAAAACAACACAGTTTTTGTGGATAAAGAAAGGTGACGCCGATATGGTCACTTTTGGTCCGAAAATTTCACGGAAAGCTTTTCGCGCACAAAGCTCACATTATGACCTATAAACCATATAAACATGTTTGGGACGCATTTGAGCGAAAACAACACAGTTTTCGTGGATAAAGAAAGGTGACGTCGATATGGTCACTTTTGGTCCGAAAGGTTCACGGAATGCTTTTCGCGCACAAAGCTCCCATTATGACCTATAAACCATATAAACATGTTTGGGACGCATTTGAGCGAAAACAACACAGTTTTCGTCGATAAAGAAAGGTGACGTCGATTTGGTCACTTTTGGTCCGAAAATTTCACGGAAAGCTTTTCGCACACAAAGCTCCCATTATGACCTATAAACCATATAAACATCTTTGGGACGCATTTGAGCGAAAACAACACAGTTTTTGTGGATAAAGAAAGGTGACACCGATATGGTCACTTTTGGTCCGAAAATTTCACGGAAAGCTTTTCGCGCACAAAGCTCACATTATGACCTATAAACCATATAAACATGTTTGGGACACATTTGAGCGAAAACAACACAGTTTTTGTGGATAAAGAAATGTGACGCCGATATGGTCACTTTTGGTCCGAAAATTTCACGGAAAGCTTTTCGCGCACAAAGCTCACATTATGACCTATAAATCATATAAACATGTTTGGGACGCATTTGAGCGAAAACAACACAATTTTCGTGGATAAAGAAAGGTGACGTCGATTTGGTCACTTTTGGTCCGAAAATTTCACGGAAACCTTTTCGCGCACAAAGCTCCCATTATGACCTATAAACCATATAAACATGTTTGGGACGCATTTGAGCGAAAACAACATAGTCTTTGTGGATAAAGAAAGGTGACACCGATATGGTCACTTTTGGTCCGAAAATTTCACGGAAAGCTTTTCGCGCACAAAGCTCCCATTATGACCTATAAACCATATAAACATGTTTGGGACACATTTGAGAAAAAACAACACAGTTTTTGTGGATAAAGAAAGGTGACGCCGATATGGTCACTTTTGGTCCGAAAATTTCATGGAAAGTTTTTTCGCGCACAAAGCTCCCATTATGACCTATAAAGCATATAAACATGTTTGGGACGCATTTGAGCGAAAACAACACAGTTTTGGTGGATAAAGAAAGGTGACGTCGATATGGTCCCTTTTGGTCCGATAATTTCACAGAAAGCTTTTCGCGTACAAAGCTCCCATTATGACCTATAAACCATATAAACATGTATGGGACACATTTGAGGGAAAACTACACAGTTTTTGTGGATAAAGAAAGGTGACACCGATATGGTCACTTTTGGTCCGAAAATTTCACGGAACGCTTTTCGCGCACAAAGCTCCCATTATGACCTATAAACCATATAAACATGTTTGGGACACATTTGAGCGAAAACCACACAGTTTTTGTGGATAAAGAAAGGTGACGCCCATATGGTCACTTTTGGTCCGAAAATTTCACGGAAAGCTTTTCGCGCACAAAGCTCCCATTATGACTTATAAACCATATAAACATGTTTGGGACAAATTTGAGCGAAAACAACACAGTTTTTGTGGATAAAGAAAGGTGACGCCGATATGGTCACTTTTGGTCCGAAAATTTCACGGAAAGCTTTTCGCGCACAAAGCTCACATTATGATCTATACACCTTATAAACATGTTTGGAACACATTTGAGCAAAAACAACAGAGTTTTTGTGGATAAAGAAAGGTAACGCCGATATGGTCACTTTTGGTCCGAAAATTTCACGGAAAGCTTTTCGCGCACAAAGCTCCCATTATGACCTATAAACCATATAAACATGTTTGGGACGCATTTGAGCGAAAACAACACAGTTTTCGTGGATAAAGAAAGGTGACGTCGATATGGTCACTTTTGGTCCGAAAGGTTCACGGAATGCTTTTCGCGCACAAAGCTCCCATTATGACCTATAAACCATATAAACATGTTTGGGACGCATTTGAACAAAAACAACAGAGTTTTTGTGGAAAAAGAAAGGTGACGCCGATATGATCACTTTTGGTCCGAAAATTTCACGGAAAGCTTTTCGCGCACAAAGCTCACATTATGATCTATACACCTTATAAACATGTTTGGGACACATTTGAGCAAAAACAACAGAGTTTTTGTGGATAAAGAAAGGTGACGCCGATATGGTCACTTTTGGTCCGAAAAGTTCACGGAATGCTTTTCGCGCACAAAGCCCCAATTACGACCTATAAACCATATAAACATGTTTGGGACGCATTTAAGCGAAAACAACACAGTTTTCGTGGATAAAGAAAGGTGACACCGATATGGTCACTTTTGGTCCGAAAATTTCACGGAAAGCTTTTCGCACACAAAGCTCACATTATGACCTATAAACCATATAAACATGTTTGGGACGCATTTGAGCGAAAACAACACAGTTTTTGTGGATAAAGAAAGGTGACACCGATATGGTCACTTTTGGTCCGAAAATTTCACGGAAAGCTTTTCGCGCACAAAGCTCCCATTATGACCTATAAACCATATAAACATGTTTGGGACACATTTGAGCGAAAACAACACAGTTTTTGTGGATAAAGAAATGTGACGCCGATATGGTCACTTTTGGTCCGAAAATTTCACGGAAAGCTTTTCGCGCACAAAGCTCATATTATGACCTATAAATCATATAAACATGTTTGGGACGCATTTGAGCGAAAACAACACAGTTTTCGTGGATAAAGAAAGGTGACGTCGATTTGGTCACTTTTGGTCCGAAAATTTCACGGAAACCTTTTCGCGCACAAAGCTCCCATTATGACCTATAAACCATATAAACATGTTTGGGATACATTTTAGCGAAAACAACACAGTTTTTGTGGATAAAGAAAGGTGACGCCGATATGATCACTTTCGGTCCGAAAATTTCACGGAAAGCTTTTCGCGCACAAAGCTCACATTATGATCTATACACCTTATAAACATGTTTGGGACACATTTGAGCAAAAACAACACAGTTTTTGTGGATAAAGAAAGGTGACGCCGATTTGGTCACTTTTGGTCCGAAAAGTTCACGGAATGCTTTTCGCGCACAAAGCGCCCATTATGACCTATAAACCATATAAACATGTTTGGGACGCATTTGAACAAAAACAACAGAGTTTTTGTGGAAAAAGAAAGGTGACGCCGATATGATCACTTTTGGTCCGAAAATTTCACGGAAAGCTTTTCGCGCACAAAGCTCACATTATGATCTATACACCTTATAAACATGTTTGGGACACATTTGAGCAAAAACAACAGAGTTTTTGTGGATAAAGAAAGGTGACGCCGATATGGTCACTTTTGGTCCGAAAATTTCACGTAAAGCTTTTCGCGCACAAAGCTCACATTATGACCTATAAATCATATAAACATGTTTGGGACGCATTTGAGCGAAAACAACACAGTTTTCGTGGATAAAGAAAGGTGACGTCGATTTGGTCACTTTTGGTCCGAAAATTTCACGGAAACCTTTTCGCGCACAAAGCTCCCATTATGACCTATAAACCATATAAACATGTTTGGGATACATTTTAGCGAAAACAACACAGTTTTTGTGGATAAAGAAAGGTGACGCCGATATGATCACTTTCGGTCCGAAAATTTCACGGAAAGCTTTTCGCGCACAAAGCTCACATTATGATCTATACACCTTATAAACATGTTTGGGACACATTTGAGCAAAAACAACACAGTTTTTGTGGATAAAGAAAGGTGACGCCGATATGGTCACTTTTGGTCCGAAAAGTTCACGGAATGCTTTTCGCGCACAAAGCCCCCATTATGACCTATAAACCATATAAACATGTTTGGGACGCATTTGAACAAAAACAACAGAGTTTTTGTGGTAAAAGAAAGGTGACGCCGATATGATCACTTTTGGTCCGAAAATTTCACGGAAAGCTTTTCGCGCACAAAGCTCACATTATGATCTATACACCTTATAAACATGTTTGGGACACATTTGAGCAAAAACAACAGAGTTTTTGTGGATAAAGAAAGGTGACGCCGATATGGTCACTTTTGGTCCGAAAATTTCACGTAAAGCTTTTCGCGCACAAAGGCCCCAATTCCGACCTATAAACCATATAAACATGTTTGGGACGCATTTTAGCGAAAACAACACAGTTTTCGTGGATAAAGAAAGGTGACACCGATATGGTCCCTTTTGGTCCGAAAATTTCACGGAAAGCTTTTCGCACACAAAGCTCCCATTATGACCTATAAACCATATAAACATGTTTGGGACGCATTTGAGCGAAAACAACACAGTTTTTGTGGATAAAGAAAGGTGACACCGATATGGTCACTTTTGGTCCGAAAATTTCACGGAAAGCTTTTCGCGCACAAAGCTCCCATTATGACCTATAAACCATATAAACATGTTTGGGACACATTTGAGCGAAAACAACACAGTTTTTGTGGATAAAGAAATGTGACGCCGATATGGTCACTTTTGGTCCGAAAATTTCACGGAATGCTTTTCGCGCACAAAGCTCACATTATGACCTATAAATCATATAAACATGTTTGGGACGCATTTGAGCGAAAACAACACAGTTTTCGTGGATAAAGAAAGGTGACGTCGATTTGGTCACTTTTGGTCCGAAAATTTCACGGAAACCTTTTCGCGCACAAAGCTCCCATTATGACCTATAAACCATATAAACATGTTTGGGACGCATTTGAGCGAAAACAACATAGTCTTTGTGGATAAAGAAAGGTGACACCGATTTGGTCACTTTTGGTCCGAAAATTTCACGGAAAGCTTTTCGCGCACAAAGCTCCCATTATGACCTATAAACCATATAAACATGTTTGGGACGCATTTGAGCGAAAACAACACAGTTTTCGTGGATAAAGAAAGGTGACACCGATATGGTCACTTTTGGTCCGAAAATTTCACGGAAAGCTTTTCGCACACAAAGCACCCATTATGACCTATACACCTTATAAACATGTTTGGGACGCATTTGAGCGAAAACAACACAGTTTTTGTGGATAAAGAAAGGTGATGCCGATATGGTCACTTTTGGTCCGAAAATTTCACGGAAAGCTTTTCGGGCACAAAGCTCCCATTATGATCTATAAACCATATAAACATGTTTGGGACACATTTGAGCGAAAACAACACAGTTTTTGTGGATAAAGAAAGGTGACGCCGATATGGTCACTTTTGGTCCGAAAATTTCACGGAAAGCTTTTCGCGCACAAAGCTCACATTATGACCTATAAACCATATAAACATGTTTGGGACGCATTTGAGCGAAAACAACACAGTTTTCGTGGATAAAGAAAGGTGACGTCGATTTGGTCACTTTTGGTCCGAAAATTTCACGGAAACCTTTTCGCGCACAAAGCTCCCATTATGACCTATAAACCATATAAACATGTTTGGGACACATTTTAGCGAAAACAACACAGTTTTGTTGGATAATGAAAGGTGACGCCGATATGATCACTTTGGGTCTGAAAATTTCACGGAAAGCTTTTCGCGAACAAAGCTCTCATTATGATCTATACACCTTATAAACATGTTTGGGACACATTTGAGCAAAAACAACACAGTTTTTGTGGATAAAGAAAGGTGACGCCGATATGGTCACTTTTGGTCCGAAAAGTTCACGGAATGCTTTTCGCGCACAAAGCCCCCATTATGACCTATAAACCATATAAACATGTTTGGGACGCATTTTAGCGAAAACAACACAGTTTTTGTGGATAAAGAAAGGTGACGCCGATATGGTCACTTTTGGTCCGAAAAGTTCACGGAATGCTTTTCGTGCACAAAGCCCCCATTATGACCTATAAACCATATATACATGTTTGGGACGCATTTTAGCAAAAACAACACAGTTTTTGTGGATAAAGAAAGGTGACGCCGATACGGTCACTTTTGGTCCGAAAATTTCACGTAAAGCTTTTCGCGCACAAAGCTGACATTATGATCTATACACCTTATAAACATGTTTGGGACACATTTGAGCAAAAACAACTGAGTTTTTGTGGATAAAGAAAGGTGACGCCGATATGGTCACTTTTGGTCCGAAAATTTCGAGGAAAGCTTTTCGCGCACAAAACTCCCATTATGACCTATAAACCATATAAACATGTTTGGGACGCATTTGAGCGAAAACAACACAGTTTTCGTGGATAAAGAAAGGTGACGTCGATATGGTCACTTTTGGTCCGAAAAGTTCACGGAATGCTTTTCGCGCACAAATCTCCCATTATGACCTATAAACCATATAAACATGTTTGGGACGCATTTGAGCAAAAACAACACAGTTTTTGTGGAAAAAGAAAGGTGACGCCGATATGATCACTTTTTGTCCGAAAATTTCACGGAAAGCTTTTCGCGCACAAAGCTCACATTATGACCTATACACCTTATAAACATGTTTGGGACACATTTGAGCAAAAACAACAGAGTTTTTGTGGATAAAGAAAGGTGACGCCGATATGGTCACTTTTGGTCCGAAAATTTCAGGGAAAGCTTTTCGCGCACAAAGCTCCCATTATGACCTATAAACCATATAAACATGTTTGGGACGCATTTGAGCGAAAACAACACAGTTTTCGTGGATAAAGAAAGGTGACGTCGATATGGTCACTTTTGGTCCGAAAGGTTCACGGAATGCTTTTCGCGCACAAAGCTCCCATTATGACCTATAAACCATATAAACATGTTTGGGACGCATTTGAACAAAAACAACAGAGTTTTTGTGGAAAAAGAAAGGTGACGCCGATATGATCACTTTTGGTCCGAAAATTTCACGGAAAGCGTTTCGCGAACAAAGCTCACATTATGATCTATACACCTTATAAACATGTTTGGGACACATTTGAGCAAAAACAACACAGTTTTTGTGGATAAAGAAAGGTGACGCCGATATGGTCACTTTTGGTCCGAAAAGTTCACGGAATGCTTTTCGCGCACAAAGCCCCCATTATGACCTATAAACCATATAAACATGTTTGGGACGCATTTTAGCAAAAACAACACAGTTTTTGTGGATAAAGAAAGGTGACGCCGATATGGTCACTTTTTGTCCGAAAATTTCACGGAAAGCTTTTCGCGCACAAAGCTCACATTATGATCTATACACCTTATAAACATGTTTGGGACACATTTGAGCAAAAACAACAGAGTTTTTGTGGATAAAGAAAGGTGACGCCGATATGGTCACTTTTGGTCCGAAAATTTAACGGAAAGTTTTTCGCGCACAAAGCTCCCATTATGACCTATAAACCATATAAACATGTTTGGGACACATTTGAGCGAAAACAACACAGTTTTTGTGGATAAAGAAAGGTGACGCCGATATGGTCACTTTTGGTCCGAAAATTTCACGGAAAGCTTTTCGCGCACAAAGCTCACATTATGACCTATAAACCATATAAACATGTTTGGGACGCATTTGAGCGAAAACAACACAGTTTTCGTGGATAAAGAAAGGTGACGTCGATTTGGTCACTTTTGGTCCAAAAATTTCACGGAAACCTTTTCGCGCACAAAGCTCCCATTATGACCAATAAACCATATAAACATGTTTGGGACACATTTTAGCGAAAACAACACAGTTTTTGTGGATAAAGAAAGGTGACGCCGATATGATCACTTTCGGTCCGAAAATTTCACGGAAAGCTTTTCGCGCACAAAGCTCACATTATGATCTATACACCTTATAAACATGTTTGGGACACATTTGAGCAAAAACAACACAGTTTTTGTGGATAAAGAAAGGTGACGCCGATATGGTCACTTTTGGTCCGAAAAGTTCACGGAATGCTTTTCGCGCACAAAGCCCCCATTATGACCTATAAACCATATAAACATGTTTGGGACGCATTTTAGCGAAAACAACACAGTTTTTGTGGATAAAGAAAGGTGACGCCGATATTGTCACTTTTGGTCCGAAAAGTTCACGGAATGCTTTTCGCGCACAAAGCCCCCATTATGACCTATAAACCATATATACATGTTTGGGACGCATTTTAGCAAAAACAACACTGTTTTTGTGGATAAAGAAAGGTGACGCCGATACGGTCACTTTTGGTCCGAAAATTTCACGTAAAGCTTTTCGCGCACAAAGCTGACATTATGATCTATACACCTTATAAACATGTTTGGGACACATTTGAGCAAAAACAACAGAGTTTTTGTGGATAAAGAAAGGTGACGCCGATATGGTCACTTTTGGTCCGAAAATTTCGAGGAAAGCTTTTCGCGCACAAAGCTCCCATTATGACCTATAAACCATATAAACATGTTTGGGACGCATTTCAGCGAAAACAACACAGTTTTCGTGGATAAAGAAAGGTGACGTCGATATGGTCACTTTTGGTCCGAAAAGTTAACGGAATGCTTTTCGCGCACAAATCTCCCATTATGACCTATAAACCATATAAACATGTTTGGGACGCATTTGAGCAAAAACAACACAGTTTTTGTGGAAAAAGACAGGTGACGCCGATATGATCACTTTTTGTCCGAACTTTCACGGAATGCTTTTCGCGCACAAAGCTCACATTATGATCTATACACCTTATAAACATGTTTGGGACACATTTGAGCAAAAACAACAGAGTTTTTGTGGATAAAGAAAGGTGACGCCGATATGGTCACTTTTGGTCCGAAAATTTCACGGAAAGCTTTTCGCGCACAAAGCTCCCATTATGACCTATAAACCATATAAACATGTTTGGGACACATTTGAGCGAAAACAACACAGTTTTTGTGGATATAGAAAGGTGACGCCAATATGGTCACTTTTGGTCCGAAAATTTCACGGAAAGCTTTTCGCGCACAAAGCTCACATTATGACCTATAAACCATATAAACATGTTTGGGACGCCTTTGAGCGAAAACAACACAGTTTTCGTGGATAAAGAAAGGTGACGTCGATTTGGTCACTTTTGGTCCGAAAATTTCACGGAAACCTTTTCGCGCACAAAGCTCCCATTATGACCTATAAACCATATAAACATGTTTGGGACACATTTTAACGAAAACAACACAGTTTTCGTTGATAAAGAAAGGTGACGCCGATATGATCACTTTCGGTCCGAAAATTTCACGGAAAGCTTTTCGCGCACAAAGCTCACATTATGATCTATACACCTTATAAACATGTTTGGGACACATTTGAGCAAAAACAACACAGTTTTTGTGGATAAAGAAAGGTGACGCCGATATGGTCACTTTTGGTCCGAAAAGTTCACGGAATGCTTTTCGCGCATAAAGCCCCCATTATGACCTATAAACCATATAACCATGTTTGGGACGCATTTTAACGAAAACAACACAGTTTTCGTGGATAAAGAAAGGAGACACCGATATTGTCACTTTTGGTCCGAAAATTTCACGGAAAGCTTTTCGCGCACAAAGCTCCCATTATGATCTATACACCTTATAAACATGTTTGGGACGCATTTGAGCAAAAACAACAGAGTTTTTGTGGATAAAGAAAGGTGACGCCGATATGGTCACTTTTGGTCCGAAAATTTCACGTAAAGCTTTTCGCGCACAAAGCTCCCATTATGACCTGTACACCTTATAAACATGTTTGGGACGCATTTGAGCGAAAACAACACAGTTTTCGTGGATAAAGAAAGGTGACGTCGATATGGTCACTTTTGGTCCGAAAAGTTCACGGAACGCTTTTCGCGCACAAAGCTCCCATTATGACCTATAAACCATATAAACATGTTTGGGACGCATTTGAGCGAAAACAACACAGTTTTTGTGGATAAAGAAAGGTGACGCCGATATGGTCACTTTTGGTCCGAAAATTTCACGGAAAGCTTTTCGCGCACAAAGCTCCCTATATGACCTATAAACCAAATAAACATGTTTGGGACACATTTGTGCGAAAACAACACAGTTTTTGTGGATAAAGAAAGGTGACGCCGATATGGTCACTTTTGGTCCGAAAATTTCACGGAAACCTTTTCGCGCACAAAGCTCCCATTATGACCTATAAACCATATAAACATGTTTGGGACACATTTTAACGAAAACAACACAGTTTTCGTTGATAAAGAAAGGTGACGCCGATATGATCACTTTCGGTCCGAAAATTTCACGGAAAGCTTTTCGCGCACAAAGCTCACATTATGATCTATACACCTTATAAACATGTTTGGGACACATTTGAGCAAAAACAACACAGTTTTTGTGGATAAAGAAAGGTGACGCCGATATGGTCACTTTTGGTCCGAAAAGTTCACGGAAAGCTTTTCGCGCATAAAGCCCCCATTATGACCTATAAACCATATAACCATGTTTGGGACGCATTTTAACGAAAACAACACAGTTTTCGTGGATAAAGAAAGGAGACACCGATATTGTCACTTTTGGTCCGAAAATTTCACGGAAAGCTTTTCGCGCACAAAGCTCCCATTATGATCTATACACCTTATAAACATGTTTGGGACGCATTTGAGCAAAAACAACAGAGTTTTTGTGGATAAAGAAAGGTGACGCCGATATGGTCACTTTTGGTCCGAAAATTTCACGGAAAGCTTTTCGCGCACAAAGCTCACATTATGACCTATAAACCATATAAACATGTTTGGGACGCATTTGAGCGAAAACAACACAGTTTTCGTGGATAAAGAAAGGTGACGTCGATTTGGTCACTTTTGGTCCAAAAATTTCACGGAAACCTTTTCGCGCACAAAGCTCCCATTATGACCAATAAACCATATAAACATGTTTGGGACACATTTTAGCGAAAACAACACAGTTTTTGTGGATAAAGAAAGGTGACGCCGATATGATCACTTTCGGTCCGAAAATTTCACGGAAAGCTTTTCGCGCACAAAGCTCACATTATGATCTATACACCTTATAAACATGTTTGGGACACATTTGAGCAAAAACAACACAGTTTTTGTGGATAAAGAAAGGTGACGCCGATATGGTCACTTTTGGTCCGAAAAGTTCACGGAATGCTTTTCGCGCACAAAGCCCCCATTATGACCTATAAACCATATAAACATGTTTGGGACGCATTTTAGCGAAAACAACACAGTTTTTGTGGATAAAGAAAGGTGACGCCGATATTGTCACTTTTGGTCCGAAAAGTTCACGGAATGCTTTTCGCGCACAAAGCCCCCATTATGACCTATAAACCATATATACATGTTTGGGACGCATTTTAGCAAAAACAACACAGTTTTTGTGGATAAAGAAAGGTGACGCCGATATGGTCACTTTTGGTCCGAAAAGTTCACGGAATGCTTTTCGCGCATAAAGCCCCCATTATGACCTATAAACCATATAACCATGTTTGGGACGCATTTTAACGAAAACAACACAGTTTTCGTGGATAAAGAAAGGAGACACCGATATTGTCACTTTTGGTCCGAAAATTTCACGGAAAGCTTTTCGCGCACAAAGCTCCCATTATGATCTATACACCTTATAAACATGTTTGGGACGCATTTGAGCAAAAACAACAGAGTTTTTGTGGATAAAGAAAGGTGACGCCGATATGGTCACTTTTGGTCCGAAAATTTCACGTAAAGCTTTTCGCGCACAAAGCTCCCATTATGACCTGTACACCTTATAAACATGTTTGGGACGCATTTGAGCGAAAACAACACAGTTTTCGTGGATAAAGAAAGGTGACGTCGATATGGTCACTTTTGGTCCGAAAAGTTCACGGAACGCTTTTCGCGCACAAAGCTCCCATTATGACCTATAAACCATATAAACATGTTTGGGACGCATTTGAGCGAAAACAACACAGTTTTTGTGGATAAAGAAAGGTGACGCCGATATGGTCACTTTTGGTCCGAAAATTTCACGGAAAGCTTTTCGCGCACAAAGCTCCCTATATGACCTATAAACCAAATAAACATGTTTGGGACACATTTGTGCGAAAACAACACAGTTTTTGTGGATAAAGAAAGGTGACGCCGATATGGTCACTTTTGGTCCGAAAATTTCACGGAAACCTTTTCGCGCACAAAGCTCCCATTATGACCTATAAACCATATAAACATGTTTGGGACACATTTTAACGAAAACAACACAGTTTTCGTTGATAAAGAAAGGTGACGCCGATATGATCACTTTCGGTCCGAAAATTTCACGGAAAGCTTTTCGCGCACAAAGCTCACATTATGATCTATACACCTTATAAACATGTTTGGGACACATTTGAGCAAAAACAACACAGTTTTTGTGGATAAAGAAAGGTGACGCCGATATGGTCACTTTTGGTCCGAAAAGTTCACGGAATGCTTTTCGCGCATAAAGCCCCCATTATGACCTATAAACCATATAACCATGTTTGGGACGCATTTTAACGAAAACAACACAGTTTTCGTGGATAAAGAAAGGAGACACCGATATTGTCACTTTTGGTCCGAAAATTTCACGGAAAGCTTTTCGCGCACAAAGCTCCCATTATGATCTATACACCTTATAAACATGTTTGGGACGCATTTGAGCAAAAACAACAGAGTTTTTGTGGATAAAGAAAGGTGACGCCGATATGGTCACTTTTGGTCCGAAAATTTCACGGAAAGCTTTTCGCGCACAAAGCTCACATTATGACCTATAAACCATATAAACATGTTTGGGACGCATTTGAGCGAAAACAACACAGTTTTCGTGGATAAAGAAAGGTGACGTCGATTTGGTCACTTTTGGTCCAAAAATTTCACGGAAACCTTTTCGCGCACAAAGCTCCCATTATGACCAATAAACCATATAAACATGTTTGGGACACATTTTAGCGAAAACAACACAGTTTTTGTGGATAAAGAAAGGTGACGCCGATATGATCACTTTCGGTCCGAAAATTTCACGGAAAGCTTTTCGCGCACAAAGCTCACATTATGATCTATACACCTTATAAACATGTTTGGGACACATTTGAGCAAAAACAACACAGTTTTTGTGGATAAAGAAAGGTGACGCCGATATGGTCACTTTTGGTCCGAAAAGTTCACGGAATGCTTTTCGCGCACAAAGCCCCCATTATGACCTATAAACCATATAACCATGTTTGGGACGCATTTTAACGAAAACAACACAGTTTTCGTGGATAAAGAAAGGTGACGTCGATATGGTCACTTTTGGTCCGAAAAGTTCACGGAATGCTTTTCGCGCACAAATCTCCCATTATGACCTATAAACCATATAAACATGTTTGGGACGCATTTTAGCGAAAACAACAGAGTTTTTGTGGATAAAGAAAGGTGACGCCGATATAGTCACTTTTGGTCCGAAAATTTCACGGAAAGCTTTTCGCGCACAAAGCTCCCATTATGACCTATAAACCATATAAACATGTTTGGGACACATTTGAGCGAAAACAACACAGTTTTTGTGGATAAAGAAAGGTGACGCCGATATGGTCACTTTTGGTCCGAAAATTTCACGGAAAGCTTTTCGCGCACAAAGCTCCCATTATGACCTATAAACTAAATAAACATGTTTGGGACACATTTGAGCGAAAACAACACAGTTTTTGTGGATAAAGAAAGGTGACGCCGATATCGTCACTTTTGGTCCGATAAGTTCACGGAATGCTTTTCGCGCACAAAGCCCCCATTATGACCTATAAACCATATAAACATGTTTGGGACGCTTTTTAGCGAAAACAACACAGTTTTTGTGGAAAAAGAAAGGTGACGCCGATATAGTCACTTTTGGTCCGAAAATTTCTCGGAAAGCTTTTCGTGCACAAAGCTCCCATTATGACCTATAAACCATATAAACATGTTTGGGACACATTTGAGCGAAAACAACACAGTTTTTGTGGATAAAGAAAGGTGACGCCGATATGGTCACTTTTGGTCCGAAAATTTCACGGAAAGCTTTTCGCGCACAAAGCTCACATTATGACCTATAAACCATATAAACATGTTTGGGACGCATTTGAGCGAAAACAACACAGTTTTCGTGGATAAAGAAAGGTGACGTCGATTTGGTCACTTTTGGTCCGAAAAGTTCACGGAACGCTTTTCGCGCACAAAGCTCCCATTATGACCTATAAACCATATAAACATGTTTGGGACGCATTTGAGCGAAAACAACACAGTTTTTGTGGATAAAGAAAGGTGACGCCGATATGGTCACTTTTGGTCCGAAAATTTCACGGAAAGCTTTTCGCGCACAAAGCTCCCATTATGACCTATAAACCAAATAAACATGTTTGGGACACATTTGTGCGAAAACAACACAGTTTTTGTGGATAAAGAAAGGTGACGCCGATATGGTCACTTTTGGTCCGAAAATTTCACGGAATGCTTTTCGCGCACAAAGCCCCCATTATGACCTATAAACCATATAAACATGTTTGGGACGCATTTTAGCGAAAACAACACAGTTTTTGTGGATAAAGAAAGGTGACGCCGATATGGTCACTTTTGGTCCGAAAATTTCACGGAAACCTTTTCGCGCACAAAGCTCCCATTATGACCTATAAACCATATAAACATGTTTGGGACACATTTGAGCGAAAACAACACAGTTTTTGTGGATAAAGAAAGGTGACGCCAATATGGTCACTTTTGGTCCGAAAATTTCACGGAAAGCTTTTCGCGCACAAAGCTCACATTATGACCTATAAACCATATAAACATGTTTGGGACGCCTTTGAGCGAAAACAACACAGTTTTCGTGGATAAAGAAAGGTGACGTCGATTTGGTCACTTTTGGTCCGAAAATTTCACGGAAACCTTTTCGCGCACAAAGCTCCTATTATGACCTATAAACCATATAAACATGTTTGGGACACATTTGAGCAAAAACAACAGAGTTTTTGTGGATAAAGAAAGGTGACGCCGATATGGTCACTTTTGGTCCGAAAATTTCGAGGAAAGCTTTTCGCGCACAAAGCTCCCATTATGACCTATAAACCATATAAACATGTTTGGGACGCATTTGAGCGAAAACAACACAGTTTTCGTGGATAAAGAAAGGTGACGTCGATATGGTCACTTTTGGTCCGAAAAGTTCACGGAATGCTTTTCGCGCACAAATCTCCCATTATGACCTATAAACCATATAAACATGTTTGGGACGCATTTTAGCGAAAACAACACAGTTTTTGTGGATAAAGAAAGGTGACGCCGATATAGTCACTTTTGGTCCGAAAATTTCACGGAAAGCTTTTCGCGCACAAAGCTCCCATTATGACCTATAAACCATATAAACATGTTTGGGACACATTTGAGCGAAAACAACACAGTTTTTGTGGATAAAGAAAGGTGACGCCGATATGGTCACTTTTGGTCCGAAAATTTCACGGAAAGCTTTTCGCGCACAAAGCTCCCATTATGACCTATAAACTAAATAAACATGTTTGGGACACATTTGAGCGAAAACAACACAGTTTTTGTGGATAAAGAAAGGTGACGCCGATATCGTCACTTTTGGTCCGATAAGTTCACGGAATGCTTTTCGCGCACAAAGCCCCCATTATGACCTATAAACCATATAAACATGTTTGGGACGCTTTTTAGCGAAAACAACACAGTTTTTGTGGAAAAAGAAAGGTGACGCCGATATAGTCACTTTTGGTCCGAAAATTTCTCGGAAAGCTTTTCGCGCACAAAGCTCCCATTATGACCTATAAACCATATAAACATGTTTGGGACACATTTGAGCGAAAACAACACAGTTTTTGTGGATAAAGAAAGGTGACGCCGATATGGTCACTTTTGGTCCGAAAATTTCACGGAAAGCTTTTCGCGCACAAAGCTCACATTATGACCTATAAACCATATAAACATGTTTGGGACGCATTTGAGCGAAAACAACACAGTTTTCGTGGATAAAGAAAGGTGACGTCGATTTGGTCACTTTTGGTCCGAAAATTTCACGGAAACCTTTTCGCGCACAAAGCTCCCATTATGACCTATAAACCATATAAACAAGTTTGGGACACATTTTAGCGAAAACAACACAGTTTTTGTGGATAAAGAAAGGTGACCCCGATATGATCACTTTCGGTCCGAAAATTTCACGGAAAGCTTTTCGCGCACAAAGCTCACATTATGATCTATACACCTTATAAACATGTTTGGGACACATTTGAGCAAAAACAACACAGTTTTTGTGGATAAAGAAAGGTGACGCCGATATGGTCACTTTTGGTCCGAAAAGTTCACAGAATGCTTTTCGCGCACAAAGCCCCCATTATGACCTATAAACCATATAACCATGTTTGGGACGCATTTTAGCGAAAACAACACAGTTTTCGTGGATAAAGAAAGGTGACACCGATATGGTCACTTTTGGTCCGAAAATTTCACGGAAAGCTTTTCGCGCACAAAGCTTCCATTATGATCTATACACCTTATAAACATGTTTGGGACGCATTTGAGCAAAAACAACAGAGTTTTTGTGGATAAAGAAAGGTGACGCCGATATGGTCACTTTTGGTCCGAAAATTTCACGTAAAGCTTTTCGCGCACAAAGCTCCCATTATGACCTGTACACCTTATAAACATGTTTGGGACGCATTTGAGCGAAAACAACACAGTTTTCGTGGATAAAGAAAGGGTACGTCGATATGGTCACTTTTGGTCCGAAAAGTACACGGAACGCTTTTCTCGTACAAAGCTCCCATTATGACCTATAAACCATATAAACATGTTTGGGACGCATTTGAGGGAAAACAACACAGTTTTTGTGGATAAAGAAAGGTGACGCCGATATGGTCACTTTTGGTTCGAAAATTTCACGGAAAGCTTTTCGCGCACAAAGCTCCCATTATGACCTATAAACCAAATAAACATGTTTGGGACACATTTGTGCGAAAACAACACAGTTTTTGTGGATAAAGAATGGTGACGCCGATATGGTCACTTTTGGTCCGAAAATTTCACGGAATGCTTTTCGCGCACAAAGCCCCCATTATGACCTATAAACCATATAAACATGTTTGGGACGCATTTTAGCGAAAACAACACAGTTTTTGTGGATAGAGAAAGGTGACGCCGATATGGTCACTTTTGGTCCGAAAAGTTCACGGAATGCTTTTCGCGCACAAAGCCCCCATTATGACCTATAAACCATATAAACATGTTTGGGACGCATTTTAGCGAAAACAACACAGTTTTTGTGGATAAAGAAAGGTGACGCCGATATGGTCACTTTTGGTCCGATAAGTTCACGGAATGCTTTCGCGCACAAAGCCCCCATTATGACCTATAAACCATATATACATGTTTGGGACGCATTTTAGCAAAAACAACACAGTTTTGTGGATAAAGAAAGGTGACGCCGATACGGTCACTTTTGGTCCGAAAATTTCACGTAAAGCTTTTCGCGCACAAAGCTGACATTATGATCTATACACCTTATAAACATGTTCGGGACACATTTGAGCAAAAACAACAGAGTTTTTGTGGATAAAGAAAGGTGACGCCGATATGGTCACTTTTGGTCCGAAAATTTCACGGAAAGCTTTTCGCGCACAAAGCTCACATTATGACCTATAAACCATATAAACATGTTTGGGACGCCTTTGAGCGAAAACAACACAGTTTTCGTGGATAAAGAAAGGTGACGTCGATTTGGTCACTTTTGGTCCGAAAATTTCACGGAAACCTTTTCGCGCACAAAGCTCCCATTATGACCTATAAACCATATAAACATGTTTGGGACACATTTTAGCGAAAACAACACAGTTTTTGTTGATAAAGAAAGGTGACGCCGATATGATCACTTTCGGTCCGAAAATTTCACGGAAAGCTTTTCGCGCACAAAGCTCCCATTATGACCTATAAACCAAATAAACATGTTTGGGACACATTTGTGCGAAAACAACACAGTTTTTGTAGATAAAGAAAGGTGACGCCGATATGGTCACTTTTGGTCCGAAAATTTCACGGAATGCTTTTCGCGCACAAAGCCCCCATTATGACCTATAAACCATATAAACATGTTTGGGACGCATTTTAGCGAAAACAACACAGTTTTTGTGGATAGAGAAAGGTGACGCCGATGTGGTCACTTTTGGTCCGAAAAGTTCACGGAATGCTTTTCGCGCACAAAGCCCCCATTATGACCTATAAACCATATAAACATGTTTGGGACGCATTTTAGCGAAAACAACACAGTTTTTGTGGATAAAGAAAGGTGACGCCGATATGGTCACTTTTGGTCCGATAAGTTCACGGAATGCTTTTCGCGCACAAAGCCCCCATTATGACCTATAAACCATATATACATGTTTGGGACGCATTTTAGCAAAAACAACACAGTTTTTGTGGATAAAGAAAGGTGACGCCGATACGGTCACTTTTGGTCCGAAAATTTCACGTAAAGCTTTTCGCGCACAAAGCTGACATTATGATCTATATACCTTATAAACATGTTTGGGACACATTTGAGCAAAAACAACAGAGTTTTTGTGGATAAAGAAAGGTGACGCCGATATGGTCACTTTTGGTCCGAAAATTTCGAGGAAAGCTTTTCGCGCACAAAGCTCCCATTATGACCTATAAACCATATAAACATGTTTGGGACGCATTTGAGCGAAAACAACACAGTTTTCGTGGATAAAGAAAGGTGACGTCGATATGGTCACTTTTGGTCCGAAAAGTTCACGGAATGCTTTTCGCGCACAAATCTCCCATTATGACCTATAAACCATATAAACATGTTTGCGACGCATTTTAGCGAAAACAACACAGTTTTTGTGGATAAAGAAAGGTGACGCCGATAAAGTCACTTTTGGTCCGAAAATTTCACGGAAAGCTTTTCGCGCACAAAGCTCCCATTATGACCTATAAACCATATAAACATGTTTGGGACACATTTGAGCGAAAACAACACAGTTTTTGTGGATAAAGAAAGGTGACGCCGATATGGTCACTTTTGGTCCGAAAATTTCACGGAAAGCTTTTCGCGCACAAAGCTCCCATTATGACCTATAAACCAAATAAACATGTTTGGGACACATTTGAGCGAAAACAACACAGTTTTTGTGGATAAAGAAAGGTGACGCCGATATGGTCACTTTTGGTCCGAAAATTTCACGGAATGCTTTTCGCGCACAAAGCCCCCATTATGACCTATAAACCATATAAACATGTTTGGGACGCATTTTAGCGAAAACAACACAGTTTTTGTGGATAAAGAAAGGTGACACCGATATAGTCACTTTTGGTCCGACAATTTCACGGAAAGCTTTTCGCGCACAAAGCTCCCATTATGACCTATAAACCATATAAACATGTTTGGGACACATTTGAGCAAAAACAACACAGTTTTTGTGGATAAAGAAAGGTGACGCCGATATGGTCACTTTTGGTCCGAAAATTTCACGGAAAGCTTTTCGCGCACAAAGCTCCCATTATGACCTATAAACCATATAAACATGTTCGGGACACATTTGAGCGAAAACAACACAGTTTTTGTGGATAAAGAAAGGTGACGCCGATATGGTCACTTTTGGTCCGAAAATTTCACGGAAAGCTTTTCGCGCACAAAGCTCACATTATGACCTATAAACCATATAAACATGTTTGGGACGCATTTGAGCGAAAACAACACAGTTTTCGTGGATAAAGAAAGGTGACGTCGATTTGGTCACTTTTGGTCCGAAAATTTCACGGAAACCTTTTCGCGCACAAAGCTCCCATTATGACCTATAAACCATATAAACATGTTTGGGACACATTTTAGCGAAAACAACACAGTTTTTGTGGATAAAGAAAGGTGACGCCGATATGATCACTTTCGGTCCGAAAATTTCACGGAAAGCTTTTCGCGCACAAAGCTCACATTATGATCTATACACCTTATAAACATGTTTGGGACACATTTGAGCAAAAACAACACAGTTTTTGTGGATAAAGAAAGGTGACGCCGATATGGTCACTTTTGGTCCGAAAAGTTCATGGAATGCTTTTCGCGCACAAAGCCCCCATTATGACCTATAAACCATATAAACATGTTTGGGACGCGTTTTAGCGAAAACAACACAGTTTTCGTGGATAAAGAAAGGTGACACCGATATGGTCACTTTTGGTCCGAAAATTTCACGGAAAGCTTTTCGCGCACAAAGCTCCCATTATGATCTATACACCTTATCAACATGTTTGGGACGTATTTGAGCAAAAACAACAGAGTTTTTGTGGATAAAGAAAGGTGACGCCGATATGGTCACTTTTGGTCCGAAAATTTCACGTAAAGCTTTTCGCGCACAAAGCTCCCATTATGACCTATACACCTTATAAACATGTTTGGGACGCATTTGAGCGAAAACAACACAGTTTTCGTGGATAAAGAAAGGTGACGTCGATATGGTCACTTTTGGTCCGAAAAGTTCACGGAACGCTTTTCGCGCACAAAGCTCCCATTATGACCTATAAACCATATAAACATGTTTGGGACGCATTTGAGCGAAAACAACACAGTTTTTGTGGATAAAGAAAGGTGACGCCGATATGGTCACTTTTGGTCCAAAAATTTCACGGAAAGCTTTTCGCGCACAAAGCTCCCATTATGACCTATAAACCAAATAAACATATTTGGGACACATTTGAGCGAAAACAACACAGTTTTTGTGGATAAAGAAAGGTGACGCCGATATGGTCACTTTTGGTCCGAAAATTTCACTGAATGCTTTTCGCGCACAAAGCCCCCATTATGACCTATAAATCATATAAACATGTTTGGGACACATTTTAGCGAAAACAACACAGTTTTTGTGGATAAAGAAAGGTGACGCCGATATGGTCACTTTTGGTCCTAAAATTTCACGGAAAGCTTTTCGCGCACAAAGCTCCCATTATGACCTATAAACCAAATAAACATGTTTGGGACACATTTGAGCGAAAACAACACAGTTTTTGTGGATAAAGAAAGGTGACGCCGATATGGTCACTTTTGGTCCGAAAATTTCACGGAATGCTTTTCGCGCACAAAGCCCACATTATGACCTATAAACCATATAAACATGTTTGGGACGCATTTTAGCGAAAACAACACAGTTTTTGTGGATAAAGAAAGGTGACGCCGATATGGTCACTTTTGGTCCGAAAATTTCACGGAATGCTTTTCGCGCACAAAGCTCACATTATGACCTATAAACCATATAAACATGTTTGGGATGCATTTGAGTGAAAACAACACAGTTTTCGTGGATAAAGAAAGGTGACGTCGATTTGGTCACTTTTGGTCCGAAAATTTCACGGAAACCTTTTCGCGCACAAAGCTCCCATTATGACCTATAAACCAAATAAACATGTTTGGGACACATTTGAGCGAAAACAACACAATTTTTGTGGATAAAGAAAGGTGACGTCGATATGGTCACTTTTGGTCCGAAAATTTCACGGAATGCTTTTCGCGCACAAAGCCCACATTATGACCTATAAACCATATAAACATGTTTGGGACGCATTTTAGCGAAAACAACACAGTTTTTGTGGATAAAGAAAGGTGACGCCGATATGGTCACTTTTGGTCCGAAAATTTCACGGAAAGCTTTTGCGCACAAAGCTCACATTATGACCTATAAACCATATAAACATGTTTGGGACGCATTTGAGCGAAAACAACACAGTTTTCGTGGATAAAGAAAGGTGACGTCGATTTGGTCACTTTTGGTCCGAAAATTTCACGGAAACCTTTTCGCGCACAAAGCTCCCATTATGACCTATAAACCATATAAACATGTTTGGGACACATTTTAGCGAAAACAACACAGTTTTTGTGGATAAAGAAGGTGACGCCGATATGATCACTTTCGGTCCGAAAATTTCACGGAAAGCTTTTCGCGCACAAAGCTCACATTATGATCTATACACCTTATAAACATGTTTCGGACACATTTGAGCAAAAACAACAGAGTTTTTGTGGATAATGAAAGGTGACGCCGATATGGTCACTTTTGGTCCGAAAATTTCACGGAAAGCTTTTCGCGCACAAAGCTCCCATTATGACCTATAAACCATATAAACATGTTTGGGACACATTTGAGCAAAAACAACACAGTTTTTGTGGATAAAGAAAGGTGACGCCGATATGGTCACTTTTGGTCCGAAAAGTTCACGGAATGCTTTTCGCACACAAAGCCCCCATTACGACCTATAAACCATATAAACATGTTTGGGACGCATTTGAGCGAAAACAACACAGTTTTCGTGGATAAAGAAATGTGACACCGATATGGTCACTTTTGGTCCGAAAATTTCACGGAAAGCTTTTCGCGCACAAAGCTCACATTATGACCTATAAACCATATAAACATGTTTGGGACACATTTGAGCGAAAACAACACAGTTTTTGTGGATAAAGAAAGGTGACAACCATATGGTCACTTTTGGTCCGAAAATTTCACGGAAAGCTTTTCGCGCACAAAGCTCCCATTATGACCTATAAACCATATAAACATGTTTGAGACACATTTGAGCGAAAACAACACAGTTTTTGTGGATAAAGAAAGGTGACGCCGATATGGTCAATTTTGGTCCGAAAATTTCACGGAAAGCTTTTCGCGCACAAAGCTCCCATTATGACCTATACACCTTATAAACATGTTTGGGACACATTTGAGCAATAACAACACAGTTTTTGTGGATAAAGAAAGGTGACGCCGATATGGTCACTTTTGGTCCGAAAATTTCACGGAAAGCTTTTCGCGCACAAATCTCCCATTATGACCTATAAACCTAATAAACATGTTTGGGACGCATTTGAGCGAAAACAACACAGTTTTCGTGGATAAAGAAAGGTGACGTCGATATGGTCACTTTTGGTCCGAAAGGTTCACGGAATGCTTTTCACGCACAAAGCTCACATTATGACCTATAAACCATATAAACATGTTTGGGACGCATTTGAGCGAAAACAACACAGTTTTCGTGGATAAATAAAGGTGACGTCGATTCGGTCACTTCTGGTCCGAAAATTTCACGGAAACCTTTTCGCGCACAAAGCTCCCATTATGACCTATAAACCATATAAACATGTTTGGAACACATTTTAGCGAAAACAACACAGTTTTTGTGGATAAAGAAAGGTGACGCCGATATGATCACTTTCGGTCCGAAAATTTCACGGAAAGCTTTTCGCGCACAAAGCTCACATTATGATCTATACACCTTATAAACATGTTTGGGACACATTTGAGCAAAAACAACACAGTTTTTGTGGATAAAGAAAGGTGACGCCGATATGGTCACTTTTGGTCCGAAAATTTCACGTAAAGCTTTTCGCGCACAAAGCTCCCATTATGACCTATAAACCATATAAACATGTTTGGGACGCATTTGAGCGAAAACAACACAGTTTTCGTTGATAAAGAAAGGTGACGTCGATATGGTCACTTTTGGTCCGAAAAGTTCACGGAACGCTTTTCGCGCACAAAGCTCCCATTATGACCTATAAACCATATAAACATGTTTGGGACGCATTTGAGCAAAAACAACACAGTTTTGGTGGATAAAGAAAGGTGACGCCGATATGATCACTTTTGGTCCGAAAATTTCACGGAAAGCTTTTCGCGCACAAAGCTCACATTATGATCTATACACCTTATAAACATGTTTGGGACACATTTGAGCAAAAACAACACAGTTTTTGTGGATAAAGAAAGGTGACGCCGATATGGTCACTTTTGGTCCGAAAATTTCACGGAAAGCTTTTCGAGCACAAAACTCCCATTATGACCTATAAACCATATAAACATGTTTGGGACGCATTTGAGCAAAAACAACAGAGTTTTTGTGGAAAAAGAAAGGTGACGCCGATATGATCACTTTTTGTCCGAAAATTTCACGAAAAGCTTTTCGCGCACAAAGCCCCCATTATGACCTATAAACCATATAAACATGTTTGGGACGCATTTTACCGAAAACAACACAGTTTTTGTGGATAAAGAAAGGTGACGTCGATTTGGTCACTTTTGGTCCGAAAATTTCACGGAAACCTTTTCGCGCACAAAGCTCCCATTATGACCTATAAACCATATAAACATGTTTGGGACACATTTTAGCGAAAACAACACAGTTTTTGTGGATAAAGAAAGGTGACGCCGATATGATCACTTTCGGTCCGAAAATTTCACGGAAAGCTTTTCGCGCACAAAGCTCACATTATGATCTATACACCTTATAAACCTGTTTGGGACACATTTGAGCAAAAACAACACAATTTTTGTGGATAAAGAAAGGTGACGCCGATATGGTCACTTTTGGTCCGAAAATTTCACGTAAAGCTTTTCGCGCACAAAGCTCCCATTATGACCTATAAACCATATAAACATGTTTGGGACGCATTTGAGCGAAAACAACACAGTTTTCGTTGATAAAGAAAGGTGACGTCGATATGGTCACTTTTGGTCCGAAAAGTTCACGTAAAGCTTTTCGCGCACAAAGCTCCCATTATGACCTATAAACCATATAAACATGTTTGGGACGCATTTGAGCGAAAACAACACAGTTTTCGTTGATAAAGAAAGGTGACGTCGATATGGTCACTTTTGGTCCGAAAAGTTCACGTAAAGCTTTTCGCGCACAAAGCTCCCATTATGACCTATAAACCATATAAACATGTTTGGGACGCATTTGAGCGAAAACAACACAGTTTTCGTTGATAAAGAAAGGTGACGTCGATATGGTCACTTTTGGTCCGAAAAGTTCACGGAACGCTTTTCGCGCACAAAGCTCCCATTATGACCTATAAACCATATAAACATGTTTGGGACGCATTTGAGCAAAAACAACACAGTTTTGTTGGATAAAGAAAGGTGACGCCGATATGATCACTTTTGGTCCGAAAATTTCACGGAAAGCTTTTCGCGCACAAAGCTCACATTATGATCTATACACCTTATAAACATGTTTGGGACACATTTGAGCAAAAACAACACAGTTTTTGTGGATAAAGAAAGGTGACGCCGATATGGTCACTTTTGGTCCGAAAATTTCACGGAAAGCTTTTCGAGCACAAAACTCCCATTATGACCTATAAACCATATAAACATGTTTGGGACGCATTTGAGCAAAAACAACAGAGTTTTTGTGGAAAAAGAAAGGTGACGCCGATATGATCACTTTTTGTCCGAAAATTTCACGAAAAGCTTTTCGCGCACAAAGCCCCCATTATGACCTATAAACCATATAAACATGTTTGGGACGCATTTTACCGAAAACAACACAGTTTTTGTGGATAAAGAAAGGTGACGTCGATTTGGTCACTTTTGGTCCGAAAATTTCACGGAAACCTTTTCGCGCACAAAGCTCCCATTATGACCTATAAACCATATAAACATGTTTGGGACACATTTTAGCGAAAACAACACAGTTTTTGTGGATAAAGAAAGGTGACGCCGATATGATCACTTTCGGTCCGAAAATTTCACGGAAAGCTTTTCGCGCACAAAGCTCACATTATGATCTATACACCTTATAAACCTGTTTGGGACACATTTGAGCAAAAACAACACAATTTTTGTGGATAAAGAAAGGTGACGCCGATATGGTCACTTTTGGTCCGAAAATTTCACGTAAAGCTTTTCGCGCACAAAGCTCCCATTATGACCTATAAACCATATAAACATGTTTGGGACGCATTTGAGCGAAAACAACACAGTTTTCGTTGATAAAGAAAGGTGACGTCGATATGGTCACTTTTGGTCCGAAAAGTTCACGTAAAGCTTTTCGCGCACAAAGCTCCCATTATGACCTATAAACCATATAAACATGTTTGGGACGCATTTGAGCGAAAACAACACAGTTTTCGTTGATAAAGAAAGGTGACGTCGATATGGTCACTTTTGGTCCGAAAAGTTCACGGAACGCTTTTCGCGCACAAAGCTCCCATTATGACCTATAAACCATATAAACATGTTTGGGACGCATTTGAGCAAAAACAACACAGTTTTGGTGGATAAAGAAAGGTGACGCCGATATGATCACTTTTGGTCCGAAAATTTCACGGAAAGCTTTTCGCGCACAAAGCTCACATTATGATCTATACACCTTATAAACATGTTTGGGACACATTTGAGCAAAAACAACACAGTTTTTGTGGATAAAGAAAGGTGACGCCGATATGGTCACTTTTGGTCCGAAAAGTTCACGGAATGCTTTTCGTGCACAAAGCCCCCATTATGACCTATAAAACATATAAACATGTTTGGGACGCATTTTAGCGAAAACAACACAGTTTTTGTGGATAAAGAAAGGTGACGCCGATATGGTCACTTTTGGTCCGAAAATTTCACGGAAAGCTTTTCGAGCACAAAGCTGACATTATGATCTATACACCTTATAAACATGTTTGGGACACATTTGAGCAAAAACAACAGAGTTTTTGTGGATAAAGAAAGGTGACGCCGATATGGTCACTTTTGGTCCGAAAATTTCGAGGAAAGCTTTTCGCGCACAAAGCTCCCATTATGACCTATAAACCATATAAACATGTTTGGGACGCATTTGAGCAAAAACAATAGATTTTTTGTGGAAAAAGAAAGGTGACGCCGATATGATCACTTTTTGTCCGAAAATTTCACGAAAAGCTTTTCGCGCACAAAGCTCACATTATGATCTATACACCTTATAAACATGTTTGGGACACATTTGAGCAAAAACAATAGAGTTTTTGTGGATAAAGAAAGGTGACGCCGATATGGTCACTTTTCGTCCGAAAATTTCACGGAAAGCTTTTCGAGCACAAAACTCCCATTATGACCTATAAACCATATAAACATGTTTGGGACGCATTTGAGCAAAAACAACAGAGTTTTTGTGGAAAAAGAAAGGTGACGCCGATATGATCACTTTTTGTCCGAAAATTTCACGAAAAGCTTTTCGCGCACAAAGCCCCCATTATGACCTATAAACCATATAAACATGTTTGGGACGCATTTTAGCGAAAACAACACAGTTTTTGTGGATAAAGAAAGGTGATGTCGATTTGGTCACTTTTGGTCCGAAAATTTCACGGAAACCTTTTCGCGCACAAAGCTCCCATTATGACCTATAAACCATATAAACATGTTTGGGACACATTTTAGCGAAAACAACACAGTTTTTGTGGATAAAGAAAGGTGACGCCGATATGATCACTTTCGGTCCGAAAATTTCACGGAAAGCTTTTCGCGCACAAAGCTCACATTATGATCTATACACCTTATAAACCTGTTTGGGACACATTTGAGCAAAAACAACACAGTTTTTGTGGATAAAGAAAGGTGACGCCGATATGGTCACTTTTGGTCCGAAAATTTCACGGAAAGCTTTTCGAGCACAAAGCTGACATTATGATCTATACACCTGATAAACATGTTTGGGACACATTTGAGCAAAAACAACAGTGTTTTTGTGGATAAAGAAAGGTGACGCCGATATGGTCACTTTTGGTCCGAAAATTTCGAGGAAAGCTTTTCGCGCACAAAGCTCCCATTATGACCTATAAACCATATAAACATGTTTGGGACGCATTTGAGCAAAAACAATAGAGTTTTTGTGGAAAAAGAAAGGTGACGCCGATATGATCACTTTTTGTCCGAAAATTTCACGAAAAGCTTTTCGCGCACAAAGCTCACATTATGATCTATACACCTTATAAACATGTTTGGGACACATTTGAGCAAAAACAACAGAGTTTTTGTGGATAAAGAAAGGTGACGCCGATATGCTCACTTTTGGTCCGAAAATTACACGGAAAGCTTTTCGAGCACAAATCTCCCATTATGACCTATAAACCATATAAACATGTTTGGGACGCATTTGAGCAAAAACAACAGAGTTTTTGTGGAAAAAGAAAGGTGACGCCGATATGATAACTTTTTGTCCGAAAATTTCACGAAAAGCTTTTCGCGCACAAAGCCCCCATTATGACCTATAAACCATATAAACATGTTTGGGACGCATTTTAGCGAAAACAACACAGTTTTTGTGGATAAAGAAAGGTGACGCCGATATGGTCACTTTTGGTCCGAAAATTTCACGGAAAGCTTTTCGCGCACAAAGCTCCCATTATGACCTATAAACCATATAAACATGTTTGGGACACATTTGAGCGAAAACAACACAGTTTTTGTGGATAAAGAAAGGTGACGCCGATATGGTCACTTTTGGTCCGAAAATTTCACGGAAACCTTTTCACGCACAAAGCTCTCATTATGACCTATAAACCATATAAACATGTTTGGGACACATTTTAGCGAAAACAACACAGTTTTTGTGGATAAAGAAAGGTGACGCCGATATGATCACTTTCGGTCCGAAAATTTCACGGAAAGCTTTTCGCACACAAAGCTCCCATTATGACCTATAAACCATATAAACATGTTTGGGACGCATTTGAGCGAAAACAACACAGTTTTCGTGGATAAAGAAAGGTGACGCCGATATGGTCACTTTTGGTCCGAAAAGTTCACGGAAAGCTTTTCGCGCACAAATCCCATTATGACCTATAAACCATATAAACATGTTTGGGACGCATTTGAGCGAAAACAACACAGTTTTCGTGGATAAAGAAAGGTGACACCGATATGGTCACTTTTGGTCCGAAAATTTCACGGAAAGCTTTTCGCACACAAAGCTCCCATTATGACCTATAAACCATATAAACATGTTTGGGACGTATTTGAGCGAAAACAACACAGTTTTTGTGGATAAAGAAAGGTGACGCCGATATGGTCACTTTTGGTCCGAAAAGTTCACGGAAAGCTTTTCGCGCACAAATCCCATTATGACCTATAAACCATATAAACATGTTTGGGACGCATTTGAGCGAAAACAACACAGTTTTCGTGGATAAAGAAAGGTGACACCGATATGGTCACTTTTGGTCCGAAAATTTCACGGAAAGCTTTTCGCACACAAAGCTCCCATTATGACCTATAAACCATATAAACATGTTTGGGACGTATTTGAGCGAAAACAACACAGTTTTTGTGGATAAAGAAAGGTGACACCGATATGGTCACTTTTGGTCCGAAAATTTCACGGAAAGCTTTTCGCGCACAAAGCTCCCATTACGACCTATAAACCATATAAACATGTTTGGGACGCATTTGAGCGAAAACAACACAGTTTTTGTGGATAAAGAAAGGTGACGCCGATATGGTCACTTTTGGTCCGAAAATTTCACGGAAAGCTTTTCGCGCACAAAGCTCACATTATGACCTATAAACCATATAAATATGTTTGGGACGCATTTGAGCGAAAACAACACAGTTTTCGTGGATAAAGAAAGGTGACGTCGATATGGTCACTTTTGGTCCGAAAGGTTCACGGAAAGCTTTTCGCGCACAAAGCTCCTATTATGACCTATAAACCATATAAACATGTTTGGGACATATTTGAGCGAAAACAACACAGTTTTTGTGGATAAAGAAAGGTGACGCCGATATGGTCACTTTTGGTCCGAAAATTTCACGGAAAGCTTTTCGCGCACAAAGCTCACATTATGACCTATACACCTTATAAACATGTTTGGGACACATTTGAGCAAAAACAACAGAGTTTTTGTGGATAAAGAAAGGTGACGCCGATATGGTCACTTTTGGTCCGAAAGGTTCACGGAATGCTTTTCGCGCACAAAGCTCCCATTATGACCTATAAACCATATAAACATGTTTGGGACGCATTTGAGCGAAAACAACACAGTTTTCGTGGATAAAGAAAGGTGACGCCGATATGGTCACTTTTGGTCCGAAAAGTTCACGGAAAGCTTTTCGCGCACAAATCCCATTATGACCTATAAACCATATAAACATGTTTGGGACGCATTTGAGCGAAAACAACACAGTTTTCGTGGATAAAGAAAGGTGACACCGATATGGTCACTTTTGGTCCGAAAATTTCACGGAAAGCTTTTCGCACACAAAGCTCCCATTATGACCTATAAACCATATAAACATGTTTGGGACGTATTTGAGCGAAAACAACACAGTTTTTGTGGATAAAGAAAGGTGACACCGATATGGTCACTTTTGGTCCGAAAATTTCACGGAAAGCTTTTCGCGCACAAAGCTCCCATTACGACCTATAAACCATATAAACATGTTTGGGACGCATTTGAGCGAAAACAACACAGTTTTTGTGGATAAAGAAAGGTGACGCCGATATGGTCACTTTTGGTCCGAAAATTTCACGTAAAGCTTTTCGCGCACAAAGCTCCCATTATGACCTATAAACCATATAAACATGTTTGGGACGCATTTGAGCGAAAACAACACAGTTTTCGTTGATAAAGAAAGGTGACGTCGATATGGTCACTTTTGGTCCGAAAAGTTCACGTAAAGCTTTTCGCGCACAAAGCTCCCATTATGACCTATAAACCATATAAACATGTTTGGGACGCATTTGAGCGAAAACAACACAGTTTTCGTTGATAAAGAAAGGTGACGTCGATATGGTCACTTTTGGTCCGAAAAGTTCACGGAACGCTTTTCGCGCACAAAGCTCCCATTATGACCTATAAACCATATAAACATGTTTGGGACGCATTTGAGCAAAAACAACACAGTTTTGGTGGATAAAGAAAGGTGACGCCGATATGATCACTTTTGGTCCGAAAATTTCACGGAAAGCTTTTCGCGCACAAAGCTCACATTATGATCTATACACCTTATAAACATGTTTGGGACACATTTGAGCAAAAACAACACAGTTTTTGTGGATAAAGAAAGGTGACGCCGATATGGTCACTTTTGGTCCGAAAAGTTCACGGAATGCTTTTCGTGCACAAAGCCCCCATTATGACCTATAAAACATATAAACATGTTTGGGACGCATTTTAGCGAAAACAACACAGTTTTTGTGGATAAAGAAAGGTGACGCCGATATGGTCACTTTTGGTCCGAAAATTTCACGGAAAGCTTTTCGAGCACAAAGCTGACATTATGATCTATACACCTTATAAACATGTTTGGGACACATTTGAGCAAAAACAACAGAGTTTTTGTGGATAAAGAAAGGTGACGCCGATATGGTCACTTTTGGTCCGAAAATTTCGAGGAAAGCTTTTCGCGCACAAAGCTCCCATTATGACCTATAAACCATATAAACATGTTTGGGACGCATTTGAGCAAAAACAATAGATTTTTTGTGGAAAAAGAAAGGTGACGCCGATATGATCACTTTTTGTCCGAAAATTTCACGAAAAGCTTTTCGCGCACAAAGCTCACATTATGATCTATACACCTTATAAACATGTTTGGGACACATTTGAGCAAAAACAATAGAGTTTTTGTGGATAAAGAAAGGTGACGCCGATATGGTCACTTTTCGTCCGAAAATTTCACGGAAAGCTTTTCGAGCACAAAACTCCCATTATGACCTATAAACCATATAAACATGTTTGGGACGCATTTGAGCAAAGACAACAGAGTTTTTGTGGAAAAAGAAAGGTGACGCCGATATGATCACTTTTTGTCCGAAAATTTCACGAAAAGCTTTTCGCGCACAAAGCCCCCATTATGACCTATAAACCATATAAACATGTTTGGGACGCATTTTAGCGAAAACAACACAGTTTTTGTGGATAAAGAAAGGTGACGTCGATTTGGTCACTTTTGGTCCGAAAATTTCACGGAAACCTTTTCGCGCACAAAGCTCCCATTATGACCTATAAACCATATAAACATGTTTGGGACACATTTTAGCGAAAACAACACAGTTTTTGTGGATAAAGAAAGGTGACGCCGATATGATCACTTTCGGTCCGAAAATTTCACGGAAAGCTTTTCGCGCACAAAGCTCACATTATGATCTATACACCTTATAAACCTGTTTGGGACACATTTGAGCAAAAACAACACAGTTTTTGTGGATAAAGAAAGGTGACGCCGATATGGTCACTTTTGGTCCGAAAATTTCACGGAAAGCTTTTCGAGCACAAAGCTGACATTATGATCTATACACCTGATAAACATGTTTGGGACACATTTGAGCAAAAACAACAGTGTTTTTGTGGATAAAGAAAGGTGACGCCGATATGGTCACTTTTGGTCCGAAAATTTCGAGGAAAGCTTTTCGCGCACAAAGCTCCCATTATGACCTATAAACCATATAAACATGTTTGGGACGCATTTGAGCAAAAACAATAGAGTTTTTGTGGAAAAAGAAAGGTGACGCCGATATGATCACTTTTTGTCCGAAAATTTCACGAAAAGCTTTTCGCGCACAAAGCTCACATTATGATCTATACACCTTATAAACATGTTTGGGACACATTTGAGCAAAAACAACAGAGTTTTTGTGGATAAAGAAAGGTGACGCCGATATGCTCACTTTTGGTCCGAAAATTACACGGAAAGCTTTTCGAGCACAAATCTCCCATTATGACCTATAAACCATATAAACATGTTTGGGACGCATTTGAGCAAAAACAACAGAGTTTTTGTGGAAAAAGAAAGGTGACGCCGATATGATAACTTTTTGTCCGAAAATTTCACGAAAAGCTTTTCGCGCACAAAGCCCCCATTATGATCTATAAACCATATAAACATGTTTGGGACGCATTTTAGCGAAAACAACACAGTTTTTGTGGATAAAGAAAGGTGACGCCGATATGGTCACTTTTGGTCCGAAAATTTCACGGAAAGCTTTTCGCGCACAAAGCTCCCATTATGACCTATAAACCATATAAACATGTTTGGGACACATTTGAGCGAAAACAACACAGTTTTTGTGGATAAAGAAAGGTGACGCCGATATGGTCACTTTTGGTCCGAAAATTTCACGGAAACCTTTTCACGCACAAAGCTCTCATTATGACCTATAAACCATATAAACATGTTTGGGACACATTTTAGCGAAAACAACACAGTTTTTGTGGATAAAGAAAGGTGACGCCGATATGATCACTTTCGGTCCGAAAATTTCACGGAAAGCTTTTCGCACACAAAGCTCACATTATGATCTATACACCTTATAAACCTGTTTGGGACACGTTTGAGCAAAAACAACACAGTTTTTGTGGATAAAGAAAGGTGACGCCGATATGGTCACTTTTGGTCCGAAAAGTTCACGGAATGCTTTTCGCGCACAAATCCCCCATTATGACCTATAAACCATATAAACATGTTTGGGACGCATTTTAGCGAAAACAACACAGTTTTCGTGGATAAAGAAAGGTGACGCCGATATGGTCACTTTTGGTCCGAAAATTTCACGGAAAGCTTTTCGCGCACAAAGCTCCCATTATGACGTATAAACCATATAAACATGTTTGGTACACATTTGAGCGAAAACAACACTGTTTTTGTGGATAAAGAAAGGTGACGCCGATATGGTCACATTTGGTCCGAAAAGTTCACGGAATGCTTTTCGCGCACAAAGCATCCATTATGACCTATAAACCATATAAACATGTTTGGGACGCATTTGAGCGAAAACAACACAGTTTTTGTGGATAAAGAAAGGTGACGCCGATATGATCACTTTCGGTCCGAAAATTTCACGGAAAGCTTTTCGCACACAAAGCTCACATTATGATCTATACACCTTATAAACCTGTTTGGGACACGTTTGAGCAAAAACAACACAGTTTTTGTGGATAAAGAAAGGTGACGCCGATATGGCACTTTTGGTCCGAAAAGTTCACGGAATGCTTTTCGCGCACAAATCCCCCATTATGACCTATAAACCATATAAACATGTTTGGGACGCATTTTAGCGAAAACAACACAGTTTTCGTGGATAAAGAAAGGTGACGCCGATATGGTCACTTTTGGTCCGAAAATTTCACGGAAAGCTTTTCGCGCACAAAGCTCCCATTATGACGTATAAACCATATAAACATGTTTGGGACACATTTGAGCGAAAACAACACTGTTTTTGTGGATAAAGAAAGGTGACGCCGATATGGTCACATTTGGTCCGAAAAGTTCACGGAATGCTTTTCGCGCACAAAGCATCCATTATGACCTATAAACCATATAAACATGTTTGGGACGCATTTGAGCGAAAACAACACAGTTTTTGTGGATAAAGAAAGGTGACGCCGATATGGTCACTTTTGGTCCGAAAATTTCACGGAAAGCTTTTCGCGCACAAAGCTCACATTATGATCTATACACCTTATAAACATGTTTGGGACACATTTGAGCAAAAACAACAGAGTTTTTGTGGATAAAGAAAGGTGACGCCGATATGGTCACTTTTGGTCCGAAAATTTCACGGAAAGCTTTTCGCGCACAAAGCTCCCATTATGACCTATAAACCATATAAACATGTTTGGGACGCATTTGAGCGAAAACAACACAGTTTTCGTGGATAAAGAAAGGTGACGTCGATATGGTCACTTTTGGTCCGAAAGGTTCACGGAAAGCTTTTCGCGCACAAAGCTCCTATTATGACCTATAAACCATATAAACATGTTTGGGACATATTTGAGCGAAAACAACACAGTTTTTGTGGATAAAGAAAGGTGACGCCGATATGGTCACTTTTGGTCCGAAAATTTCACGGAAAGCTTTTCGCGCACAAAGCTCACATTATGACCTATACACCTTATAAACATGTTTGGGACACATTTGAGCAAAAACAACAGAGTTTTTGTGGATAAAGAAAGGTGACGCCGATATGGTCACTTTTGGTCCGAAAGGTTCACGGAATGCTTTTCGCGCACAAAGCTCCCATTATGACCTATAAACCATATAAACATGTTTGGGACGCATTTGAGCGAAAACAACACAGTTTTCGTGGATAAAGAAAGGTGACGCCGATATGGTCACTTTTGGTCCGAAAAGTTCACGGAAAGCTTTTCGCGCACAAATCCCATTATGACCTATAAACCATATAAACATGTTTGGGACGCATTTGAGCGAAAACAACACAGTTTTCGTGGATAAAGAAAGGTGACACCGATATGGTCACTTTTGGTCCGAAAATTTCACGGAAAGCTTTTCGCACACAAAGCTCCCATTATGACCTATAAACCATATAAACATGTTTGGGACGTATTTGAGCGAAAACAACACAGTTTTTGTGGATAAAGAAAGGTGACACCGATATGGTCACTTTTGGTCCGAAAATTTCACGGAAAGCTTTTCGCGCACAAAGCTCCCATTACGACCTATAAACCATATAAACATGTTTGGGACGCATTTGAGCGAAAACAACACAGTTTTTGTGGATAAAGAAAGGTGACGCCGATATGGTCACTTTTGGTCCGAAAATTTCACGGAAAGCTTTTCGCGCACAAAGCTCACATTATGACCTATAAACCATATAAATATGTTTGGGACGCATTTGAGCGAAAACAACACAGTTTTTGTGGATAAAGAAAGGTGACGTCGATTTGGTCACTTTTGGTCCGAAAATTTCATGGAAAGCTTTTCGCGCACAAAGCTCCCATTATGACCTATAAACCATATAAACATGTTTGGGAAACATTTTAGCGAAAACAACACAGTTTTTGTGGATAAAGAAAGGTGACGCCGGTATGATCACTTTCGGTCCGAAAATTTCACGGAAAGCTTTTCGCGCACAAAGCTCACATTATGATCTTTACACCTTATAAATATGTTTGGGACACATTTGAGCAAAAACAACACAGTTTTTGTGGATAAAGAAAGGTGACGCCGATATGGTCACTTTTGGTCCGAAAAGTTCACGGAATGCTTTTCGCGCACAAAGCCCCCATTATGACCTATAAACCATATAAACATGTTTGGGACGCATTTTAGCGAAAACAACACAGTTTTCGTGGATAAAGAAAGGTGACACCGATATGGTCACTTTTGGTCCGAAAATTTCACGGAAAGCTTTTCGCGCACAAAGCTCCCATTATGATCTATACACCTTATAAACATGTTTGGGACACATTTGAGCAAAAACAACAGAGTTTTTGTGGATAAAGAAAGGTGACGCCGATATGGTCACTTTTGGTCCGAAAATTTCACGTAAAGCTTTTCACACACAAAGCTCCCATTATGACCTATAAACCATATAAACATGTTTGGGACGCATTTGAGCGAAAACAACACAGTTTTCGTGGATAAAGAAAGGTGATGTCGATATGGTCACTTTTGGTCCGAAAAGTTCACGGAACGCTTTTCGCGCACAAAGCTCCCATTATGACCTATAAACCATATAAACATGTTTGGGACGCATTTGAGCGAAAACAACACAGTTTTTGTGGATAAAGAAAGGTGACGCCGATATGGTCACTTTTGGTCCGAAAAGTTCACGGAAAGCTTTTCGCGCACAAATCCCATTATGACCTATAAACCATATAAACATGTTTGGGACGCATTTGAGCGAAAACAACACAGTTTTCGTGGATAAAGAAAGGTGACGTCGATATGGTCACTTTTGGTCCGAAAAGTTCACGGAACGCTTTTCGCGCACAAAGCTCCCATTATGACCTATAAACCATATAAACATGTTTGGGACGCATTTGAGCGAAAACAACACAGTTTTCGTGGATAAAGAAAGGTGACGTCGATATGGTCACTTTTGGTCCGAAAGGTTCACGGAAAGCTTTTCGCGCACAAAGCTCCTATTATGACCTATAAACCATATAAACATGTTTGGGACATATTTGAGCGAAAACAACACAGTTTTTGTGGATAAAGAAAGGTGACGCCGATATGGTCACTTTTGGTCCGAAAATTTCACGGAAAGCTTTTCGCGCACAAAGCTCACATTATGACCTATACACCTTATAAACATGTTTGGGACACATTTGAGCAAAAACAACAGAGTTTTTGTGGATAAAGAAAGGTGACGCCGATATGGTCACTTTTGGTCCGAAAGGTTCACGGAATGCTTTTCGCGCACAAAGCTCCCATTATGACCTATAAACCATATAAACATGTTTGGGACGCATTTGAGCGAAAACAACACAGTTTTCGTGGATAAAGAAAGGTGACGCCGATATGGTCACTTTTGGTCCGAAAAGTTCACGGAAAGCTTTTCGCGCACAAATCCCATTATGACCTATAAACCATATAAACATGTTTGGGACGCATTTGAGCGAAAACAACACAGTTTTCGTGGATAAAGAAAGGTGACACCGATATGGTCACTTTTGGTCCGAAAATTTCACGGAAAGCTTTTCGCACACAAAGCTCCCATTATGACCTATAAACCATATAAACATGTTTGGGACGTATTTGAGCGAAAACAACACAGTTTTTGTGGATAAAGAAAGGTGACACCGATATGGTCACTTTTGGTCCGAAAATTTCACGGAAAGCTTTTCGCGCACAAAGCTCCCATTACGACCTATAAACCATATAAACATGTTTGGGACGCATTTGAGCGAAAACAACACAGTTTTTGTGGATAAAGAAAGGTGACGCCGATATGGTCACTTTTGGTCCGAAAATTTCACGGAAAGCTTTTCGCGCACAAAGCTCACATTATGACCTATAAACCATATAAATATGTTTGGGACGCATTTGAGCGAAAACAACACAGTTTTTGTGGATAAAGAAAGGTGACGTCGATTTGGTCACTTTTGGTCCGAAAATTTCATGGAAAGCTTTTCGCGCACAAAGCTCCCATTATGACCTATAAACCATATAAACATGTTTGGGAAACATTTTAGCGAAAACAACACAGTTTTTGTGGATAAAGAAAGGTGACGCCGGTATGATCACTTTCGGTCCGAAAATTTCACGGAAAGCTTTTCGCGCACAAAGCTCACATTATGATCTTTACACCTTATAAATATGTTTGGGACACATTTGAGCAAAAACAACACAGTTTTTGTGGATAAAGAAAGGTGACGCCGATATGGTCACTTTTGGTCCGAAAAGTTCACGGAATGCTTTTCGCGCACAAAGCCCCCATTATGACCTATAAACCATATAAACATGTTTGGGACGCATTTTAGCGAAAACAACACAGTTTTCGTGGATAAAGAAAGGTGACACCGATATGGTCACTTTTGGTCCGAAAATTTCACGGAAAGCTTTTCGCGCACAAAGCTCCCATTATGATCTATACACCTTATAAACATGTTTGGGACACATTTGAGCAAAAACAACAGAGTTTTTGTGGATAAAGAAAGGTGACGCCGATATGGTCACTTTTGGTCCGAAAATTTCACGTAAAGCTTTTCACACACAAAGCTCCCATTATGACCTATAAACCATATAAACATGTTTGGGACGCATTTGAGCGAAAACAACACAGTTTTCGTGGATAAAGAAAGGTGATGTCGATATGGTCACTTTTGGTCCGAAAAGTTCACGGAACGCTTTTCGCGCACAAAGCTCCCATTATGACCTATAAACCATATAAACATGTTTGGGACGCATTTGAGCGAAAACAACACAGTTTTTGTGGATAAAGAAAGGTGACGCCGATATGGTCACTTTTGGTCCGAAAAGTTCACGGAAAGCTTTTCGCGCACAAATCCCATTATGACCTATAAACCATATAAACATGTTTGGGACGCATTTGAGCGAAAACAACACAGTTTTCGTGGATAAAGAAAGGTGACGTCGATATGGTCACTTTTGGTCCGAAAAGTTCACGGAACGCTTTTCGCGCACAAAGCTCCCATTATGACCTATAAACCATATAAACATGTTTGGGACGCATTTGAGCAAAAACAACACAGTTTTTGTGGATAAAGAAAGGTGACGCCGATATGATCACTTTTGGTCCGAAAATTTCAAGGAAAGCTTTTCGCGCACAAAGCTCACATTATGATCTATGCACCTTATAAACATGTTTGGAACACATTTGAGCAAAAACAACACAGTTTTTGTGGATAAAGAAAGGTGACGCCGATATAGTCACTTTTGGTCCGAAAAGTTCACGGAATGCTTTTCGCGCACAAAGCCCCCATTATGACCTATAAACCATATAAACATGTTTGGGACGCATTTTAACGAAAACAACACAGTTTTTGTGGATAAAGAAAGGTGACGCCGATATGGTCACTTTTGGTCCGAAAATTTCACGGAAAGCTTTTCGCGCACAAAGCTCCCATTATGACCTATAAACCATATAAACATGTTTGGGACGCATTTGAGCGAAAACAACACAGTTTTCGTGGATAAAGAAAGGTGACGTCGATATGGTCACTTTTGGTCCGAAAGGTTCACGGAATGCTTTTCGCGCACAAAGCTCCCATTATGACCTATAAACCATATAAACATGTTTGGGACGCATTTGAACAAAAACAACAGAGTTTTTGTGGAAAAAGAAAGGTGACGCCGATATGATCACTTTTGGTCCGAAAATTTCACGGAAAGCTTTTCCTGCACAAAGCTCACATTATGATCTATACACCTTATAAACATGTTTGGGACACATTTGAGCAAAAACAACAGAGTTTTTGTGGATAAAGAAAGGTGACGCCGATATGGTCACTTTTGGTCCGAAAAGTTCACGGAATGCTTTTCGCGCACAAAGCCCCCATTACGACCTATAAACCATATAAACATGTTTGGGACGCATTTGAGCGAAAACAACACAGTTTTCGTGGATAAAGAAAGGTGACACCGATATGGTCACTTTTGGTCCGAAAATTTCACGGAAAGCTTTTCGCGCACAAAGCTCCCATTATGACCTATAAACCATAGAAACATGTTTGGGACGCATTTAAGCGAAAACAACACAGTTTTTGTGGATAAAGAAAGGTGACGCCGATATGGTCACTATTGGTCCGAAAATTTCACGGAAAGTTTTTTCGCGCACAAAGCTCCCATTATGACCTATAAAGCATATAAACATGTTTGGGACGCATTTGGGCGAAAACAACACAGTTTTGGTGGATAAAGAAAGGTGACGTCGATATGGTCACTTTTGGTCCGATAATTTCATGGAAAGCTTTTCGCGTAGAAAGCTCCCATTATGACCTATAAACCATATAAACATGTTTGGGACACATTTGAGGGAAAACAACACAGTTTTAGTGGATAAAGAAAGGTGACACCGATATGGTCACTTTTGGTCCGAAAATTTTACGGAAAGCTTTTCGCGCACAAAGCTCCCATTATGACCTATAAACCATATAAACATGTTTGGGAGACATTTGAGCGAAAACAACACAGTTTTTGTGGATAAAGAAAGGTGAAGCCCATATGGTCACTTTTGGTCCGAAAATTTCACGGAAAGCTTTTCGCGCACAAAGCTCCTATTATGACCTATAAACCATATAAACATGTTTGGGACACATTTGAGCGAAAACAACACAGTTTTTGTGGATAAAGAAAGGTGACGCCGATATGGTCACTTTTGGTCCGAAAATTTCACGGAAAGCTTTTCGCGCACAAAGCTCACATTATGACCTATACACCTTATAAACATGTTTGGAACACATTTGAGCAAAAACAACAGAGTTTTTGTGGATAAAGAAAGGTGACGCCGATATGGTCACTTTTGGTCCGAAAGGTTCACGGAATGCTTTTCGCGCACAAAGCTCCCATTATGACCTATAAACCATATAAACATGTTTGGGACGCATTTGAGCGAAAACAACACAGTTTTCGTGGATAAAGAAAGGTGACGCCGATATGGTCACTTTTGGTCCGAAAAGTTCACGGAAAGCTTTTCGCGCACAAATCCCATTATGACCTATAAACCATATAAACATGTTTGGGACGCATTTGAGCGAAAACAACACAGTTTTCGTGGATAAAGAAAGGTGACACCGATATGGTCACTTTTGGTCCGAAAATTTCACGGAAAGCTTTTCGCACACAAAGCTCCCATTATGACCTATAAACCATATAAACATGTTTGGGACGTATTTGAGCGAAAACAACACAGTTTTTGTGGATAAAGAAAGGTGACACCGATATGGTCACTTTTGGTCCGAAAATTTCACGGAAAGCTTTTCGCGCACAAAGCTCCCATTACGACCTATAAACCATATAAACATGTTTGGGACGCATTTGAGCGAAAACAACACAGTTTTTGTGGATAAAGAAAGGTGACGCCGATATGGTCACTTTTGGTCCGAAAATTTCACGGAAAGCTTTTCGCGCACAAAGCTCACATTATGACCTATAAACCATATAAATATGTTTGGGACGCATTTGAGCGAAAACAACACAGTTTTTGTGGATAAAGAAAGGTGACGTCGATTTGGTCACTTTTGGTCCGAAAATTTCATGGAAAGCTTTTCGCGCACAAAGCTCCCATTATGACCTATAAACCATATAAACATGTTTGGGAAACATTTTAGCGAAAACAACACAGTTTTTGTGGATAAAGAAAGGTGACGCCGATATGATCACTTTCGGTCCGAAAATTTCACGGAAAGCTTTTCGCGCACAAAGCTCACATTATGATCTTTACACCTTATAAATATGTTTGGGACACATTTGAGCAAAAACAACACAGTTTTTGTGGATAAAGAAAGGTGACGCCGATATGGTCACTTTTGGTCCGAAAAGTTCACGGAATGCTTTTCGCGCACAAAGCCCCCATTATGACCTATAAACCATATAAACATGTTTGGGACGCATTTTAGCGAAAACAACACAGTTTTCGTGGATAAAGAAAGGTGACACCGATATGGTCACTTTTGGTCCGAAAATTTCACGGAAAGCTTTTCGCGCACAAAGCTCCCATTATGATCTATACACCTTATAAACATGTTTGGGACACATTTGAGCAAAAACAACAGAGTTTTTGTGGATAAAGAAAGGTGACGCCGATATGGTCACTTTTGGTCCGAAAATTTCACGTAAAGCTTTTCGCACACAAAGCTCCCATTATGACCTATAAACCATATAAACATGTTTGGGACGCATTTGAGCGAAAACAACACAGTTTTCGTGGATAAAGAAAGGTGATGTCGATATGGTCACTTTTGGTCCGAAAAGTTCACGGAACGCTTTTCGCGCACAAAGCTCCCATTATGACCTATAAACCATATAAACATGTTTGGGACGCATTTGAGCGAAAACAACACAGTTTTTGTGGATAAAGAAAGGTGACGCCGATATGGTCACTTTTGGTCCGAAAAGTTCACGGAAAGCTTTTCGCGCACAAATCCCATTATGACCTATAAACCATATAAACATGTTTGGGACGCATTTGAGCGAAAACAACACAGTTTTCGTGGATAAAGAAAGGTGACGTCGATATGGTCACTTTTGGTCCGAAAAGTTCACGGAACGCTTTTCGCGCACAAAGCTCCCATTATGACCTATAAACCATATAAACATGTTTGGGACGCATTTGAGCAAAAACAACACAGTTTTTGTGGATAAAGAAAGGTGACGCCGATATGATCACTTTTGGTCCGAAAATTTCAAGGAAAGCTTTTCGCGCACAAAGCTCACATTATGATCTATGCACCTTATAAACATGTTTGGAACACATTTGAGCAAAAACAACACAGTTTTTGTGGATAAAGAAAGGTGACGCCGATATAGTCACTTTTGGTCCGAAAAGTTCACGGAATGCTTTTCGCGCACAAAGCCCCCATTATGACCTATAAACCATATAAACATGTTTGGGACGCATTTTAACGAAAACAACACAGTTTTTGTGGATAAAGAAAGGTGACGCCGATATGGTCACTTTTGGTCCGAAAATTTCACGGAATGCTTTTCGAGCACAAAGCTGACATTATGATCTATACACCTTATAAACATGTTTGGGACACATTTGAGCAAAAACAACAGAGTTTTTGTGGATAAAGAAAGGTGACGCCGATATGGTCACTTTTGGTCCGAAAATTTCACGGAAAGCTTTTCGCGCACAAAGCTCCCATTATGACCTATAAACCATATAAACATGTTTGGGACGCATTTGAGCGAAAACAACACAGTTTTCGTGGATAAAGAAAGGTGACGTCGATATGGTCACTTTTGGTCCGAAAGGTTCACGGAATGCTTTTCGCGCACAAAGCTCCCATTATGACCTATAAACCATATAAACATGTTTGGGACGCATTTGAACAAAAACAACAGAGTTTTTGTGGAAAAAGAAAGGTGACGCCGATATGATCACTTTTGGTCCGAAAATTTCACGGAAAGCTTTTCCTGCACAAAGCTCACATTATGATCTATACACCTTATAAACATGTTTGGGACACATTTGAGCAAAAACAACAGAGTTTTTGTGGATAAAGAAAGGTGACGCCGATATGGTCACTTTTGGTCCGAAAAGTTCACGGAATGCTTTTCGCGCACAAAGCCCCCATTACGACCTATAAACCATATAAACATGTTTGGGACGCATTTGAGCGAAAACAACACAGTTTTCGTGGATAAAGAAAGGTGACACCGATATGGTCACTTTTGGTCCGAAAATTTCACGGAAAGCTTTTCGCGCACAAAGCTCCCATTATGACCTATAAACCATAGAAACATGTTTGGGACGCATTTAAGCGAAAACAACACAGTTTTTGTGGATAAAGAAAGGTGACGCCGATATGGTCACTATTGGTCCGAAAATTTCACGGGAAGTTTTTTCGCGCACAAAGCTCCCATTATGACCTATAAAGCATATAAACATGTTTGGGACGCATTTGGGCGAAAACAACACAGTTTTGGTGGATAAAGAAAGGTGACGTCGATATGGTCACTTTTGGTCCGATAATTTCATGGAAAGCTTTTCGCGTAGAAAGCTCCCATTATGACCTATAAACCATATAAACATGTTTGGGACACATTTGAGGGAAAACAACACAGTTTTAGTGGATAAAGAAAGGTGACACCGATATGGTCACTTTTGGTCCGAAAATTTTACGGAAAGCTTTTCGCGCACAAAGCTCCCATTATGACCTATAAACCATATAAACATGTTTGGGAGACATTTGAGCGAAAACAACACAGTTTTTGTGGATAAAGAAAGGTGACGCCCATATGGTCACTTTTGGTCCGAAAATTTCACGGAAAGCTTTTCGCGCACAAAGCTCCTATTATGACCTATAAACCATATAAACATGTTTGGGACACATTTGAGCGAAAACAACACAGTTTTTGTGGATAAAGAAAGGTGACGCCGATATGGTCACTTTTGGTCCGAAAATTTCACGGAAAGCTTTTCGCGCACAAAGCTCACATTATGACCTATACACCTTATAAACATGTTTGGGACACATTTGAGCAAAAACAACAGAGTTTTTGTGGATAAAGAAAGGTGACGCCGATATGGTCACTTTTGGTCCGAAAATTTCACGGAAAGCTTTTCGCGCACAAAGCTCCCATTATGAAATATAAACCATATAAACATGTTTGGGACGCATTTGAGCGAAAACAACACAGTTTTCGTGGATAAAGAAATGTGACGTCGATATGGTCACTTTTGGTCCGAAAGGTTCACGAAATGCTTTTCGCGCACAAAGCTCACATTATGACCTATAAACCATATAAACATGTTTGGGACGCATTTGAGCGAAAACAACAGAGTTTTTGTGGAAAAAGAAAGGTGACGCCGATATGATCACTTTTGGTCCAAAAATTTCACGGAAAGCTTTTCGCGCACAAAGCTCACATTATGATCTATACACCTTATAAACATGTTTGGGACACATTTGAGCAAAAACAACAAAGTTTTTGTGGATAAAGAAAGGTGACGCCGATATGGTCACTTTTGGTCCGAAAAGTTCACAGAATGCTTGTCGCGCACAAAGCCCCAATTACGACCTATAAACCATATAAACATGTTTGGGACGCATTTGAGCGAAAACAACACAGTTTTCGTGGATAAAGAAAGGTGACACCGATATGGTCACTTTTGGTCCGAAAATTTCACGGAAAGCTTTTCGCACACAAAGCTCCCATTATGACCTATAAACCATATAAACATGTTTGGGACGTATTTGAGCGAAAACAACACAGTTTTTGTGGATAAAGAAAGGTGACACCGATATGGTCACTTTTGGTCCGAAAATTTCACGGAAAGCTTTTCGCGCACAAAGCTCCCATTACGACCTATAAACCATATAAACATGTTTGGGACGCATTTGAGCGAAAACAACACAGTTTTTGTGGATAAAGAAAGGTGACGCCGATATGGTCACTTTTGGTCCGAAAATTTCACGGAAAGCTTTTCGCGCACAAAGCTCACATTATGACCTATAAACCATATAAATATGTTTGGGACGCATTTGAGCGAAAACAACACAGTTTTTGTGGATAAAGATAGGTGACGTCGATTTGGTCACTTTTGGTCCGAAAATTTCACGGAAAGCTTTTCGCGCACAAAGCTCCCATTATGACCTATAAACCATATAAACATGTTTGGGACAAATTTTAGCGAAAACAACACAGTTTTTGTGGATAAAGAAAGGTGACGCCGATATGAGCACTTTCGGTCCGAAAATTTCACGGAAAGCTTTTCGCGCACAAAGCTCACATTATGATCTTTACTCCTTATAAATATGTTTGGGACACATTTGAGCAAAAACAACACAGTTTTTGTGGATAAAGAAAGGTGACGCCGATATGGTCACTTTTGGTCCGAAAAGTTCACGGAATGCTTTTCGCGCACAAAGCCCCCATTATGACCTATAAACCATATAAACATGTTTGGGACGCATTTTAGCGAAAACAACACAGTTTTCGTGGATAAAGAAAGGTGACACCGATATGGTCACTTTTGGTCCGAAAATTTCACGGAAAGCTTTTCGCGCACAAAGCTCCCATTATGATCTATACACCTTATAAACATGTTTGGGACACATTTGAGCAAAAACAACAGAGTTTTTGTGGATAAAGAAAGGTGACGCCGATATGGTCACTTTTGGTCCGAAAATTTCACGTAAAGCTTTTCGCGCACAAAGCTCCCATTATGACCTATAAACCATATAAACATGTTTGGGACGCATTTGAGCGAAAACAACACAGTTTTTGTGGATAAAGAAAGGTGACGCCGATATGGTCACTTTTGGTCCAAAAAGTTCACGGAAAGCTTTTCGCGCACAAATCCCATTATGACCTATAAACCATATAAACATGTTTGGGACGCATTTGAGCGAAAACAACACAGTTTTCGTGGATAAAGAAAGGTGACGTCGATATGGTCACTTTTGGTCCGAAAAGTTCACGGAACGCTTTTCGCGCACAAAGCTCCCATTATGACCTATAAACCATATAAACATGTTTGGGACGCATTTGAGCAAAAACAACACAGTTTTTGTGGATAAAGAAAGGTGACGCCGATATGATCACTTTTGGTCCGAAAATTTCAAGGAAAGCTTTTCGCGCACAAAGCTCAAATTATGATCTATACACCTTATAAACATGTTTGGAACACATTTGAGCAAAAACAACACAGTTTTTGTGGATAAAGAAAGGTGACGCCGATATGGTCACTTTTGGTCCGAAAAGTTCACGGAATGCTTTTCGCGAACAAAGCCCCCATTATGACCTATAAACCATATAAACATGTTTGGGACGCATTTTAACGAAAACAACACAGTTTTTGTGGATAAAGAAAGGTGACGCCGATATGGTCACTTTTGGTCCGAAAATTTCACGGAATGCTTTTCAAGCACAAAGCTGACATTATGATCTATACACCTTATAAACATGTTTGGGACACATTTGAGCAAAAACAACAGAGTTTTTGTGGATAAAGAAAGGTGACGCCGATATGGTCACTTTTGGTCCGAAAATTTCACGGAAAGCTTTTCGCGCACAAAGCTCCCATTATGACCTATAAACCATATAAACATGTTTGGGACGCATTTGAGCGAAAACAACACAGTTTTCGTGGATAAAGAAAGGTGACGTCGATATGGTCACTTTTGGTCCGAAAGGTTCACGGAATGCTTTTCGCGCACAAAGCTCCCATTATGACCTATAAACCATATAAACATGTTTGGGACGCATTTGAACAAAAACAACAGAGTTTTTGTGGAAAAAGAAAGGTGACGCCGATATGATCACTTTTGGTCCGAAAATTTCACGGAAAGCTTTTCCTGCACAAAGCTCACATTATGATCTATACACCTTATAAACATGTTTGGGACACATTTGAGCAAAAACAACAGAGTTTTTGTGGATAAAGAAAGGTGACGCCGATATGGTCACTTTTGGTCCGAAAAGTTCACGGAATGCTTTTCGCGCACAAAGCCCCCATTACGACCTATAAACCATATAAACATGTTTGGGACGCATTTGAGCGAAAACAACACAGTTTTCGTGGATAAAGAAAGGTGACACCGATATGGTCACTTTTGGTCCGAAAATTTCACGGAAAGCTTTTCGCGCACAAAGCTCCCATTATGACCTATAAACCATAGAAACATGTTTGGGACGCATTTAAGCGAAAACAACACAGTTTTTGTGGATAAAGAAAGGTGACGCCGATATGGTCACTTTTGGTCCGAAAATTTCACGGAATGTTTTTTCGCGCACAAAGCTCCCATTATGACCTATAAAGCATATAAACATGTTTGGGACACATTTGGGCGAAAACAACACAGTTTTGGTGGATAAAGAAAGGTGACGTCGATATGGTCACTTTTGGTCCGATAATTTCATGGAAAGCTTTTCGCGTAGAAAGCTCCCATTATGACCTATAAACCATATAAACATGTTTGGGACACATTTGAGGGAAAACAACACAGTTTTTGTGGATAAAGAAAGGTGACACCGATATGGTCACTTTTGGTCCGAAAATTTTACGGAAAGCTTTTCGCGCACAAAGCTCCCATTATGACCTATAAACCATATAAACATGTTTGGGAGACATTTGAGCGAAAACAACACAGTTTTTGTGGATAAAGAAAGGTGACGCCCATATGGTCACTTTTGGTCCGAAAATTTCACGGAAAGCTTTTCGCGCACAAAGCTCCTATTATGACCTATAAACCATATAAACATGTTTGGGACACATTTGAGCGAAAACAACACAGTTTTTGTGGATAAAGAAAGGTGACGCCGATATGGTCACTTTTGGTCCAAAAATTTCACGGAAAGCTTTTCGCGCACAAAGCTCTCATTATGATCTATACACCTTATAAACATGCTTGGGACACATTTGAGCAAAAACAACAGAGTTTTTGTGGATAAAGAAAGGTGACGCCGATATGGTCACTTTTGGTCCGAAAAGTTCACGGAATGCTTTTCGCGCACAAAGCCCCCATTACGACCTATAAACCATATAAACATGTTTGGGACGCATTTGAGCGAAAACAACACAGTTTTCGTGGATAAAGAAAGGTGACACCGATATGGTCACTTTTGGTCCGAAAATTTCACGGAAAGCTTTTCGCGCACAAAGCTCCCATTATGACCTATAAACCATATAAACATGTTTGGGACGCATTTAAGCGAAAACAACACAGTTTTTGTGGATAAAGAAAGGTGACGCCGATATGGTCACTTTTGGTCCGAAAATTTCACGGAAAGTTTTTTCACGCACAAAGCTCCCATTATGACCTATAAAGCATATAAACATGTTTGGGACGCATTTGGGCGAAAACAACACAGTTTTGGTGGATAAAGAAAGGTGACGTCGATATGGTCACTTTTGGTCCGATAATTTCATGGAAAGCTTTTCGCGTAGAAAGCTCCCATTATGACCTATAAACCATATAAACATGTTTGGGACACATTTGAGGGAAAACAACACAATTTTTGTGGATAAAGAAAGGTGACACCGGTATGGTCACTTTTGGTCCGAAAATTTTACGGAAAGCTTTTCGCGCACAAAGCTCACATTATGACCTATAAACCATATAAACATGTTTGGGAGACATTTGAGCGAAAACAACACAGTTTTTGTGGATAAAGAAAGGTGACGCCCATATGGTCACTTTTGGTCCGAAAATTTCACGGAAAGCTTTTCGCGCACAAAGCTCCTATTATGACCTATAAACCATATAAACATGTTTGGGACACATTTGAGCGAAAACAACACAGTTTTTGTGGATAAAGAAAGGTGACGCCTATAGGTCACTTTTGGTCCGAAAATTTCACGGAAAGCTTTTCGCGCACAAAGCTCACATTATGACCTATACACCTTATAAACATGTTTGGGACACATTTGAGCAAAAACAACAGAGTTTTTGTGGATAAAGAAAGGTGACGCCGATATGGTCACTTTTGGTCCGAAAAGTTCACGGAATGCTTTTCGCGCACAAAGCCCCCATTACGACCTATAAACCATATAAACATCTTTGGGACGCATTTGAGCGAAAAAAACACAGTTTTCGTGGATAAAGAAAGGTGACACCGATATGGTCACTTTTGGTCCGAAAATTTCACGGAAAGCTTTTCGCGCACAAAGCTCCCATTATGACCTATAAACCATATAAACATGTTTGGGACGCATTTAAGCGAAAACAACACAGTTTTTGTGGATAAAGAAAGGTGACGCCGATATGGTCACTTTTGGTCCGAAAATTTCACGGAAAGTTTTTTCGCGCACAAAGCTCCCATTATGACCTATAAAGCATATAAACATGTTTGGGACGCATTTGGGCGAAAACAACACAGTTTTGGTGGATAAAGAAAGGTGACGTCGATATGGTCACTTTTGGTCCGATAATTTCATGGAAAGCTTTTCGCGTACAAAGCTCCCATTATGACCTATAAACCATATAAACATGTTTGGGACACATTTGAGGGAAAACAACACAGTTTTTGTGGATAAAGAAAGGTGACACCGATATGGTCACTTTTGGTCCGAAAATTTTACGGAAAGCTTTTCGCGCACAAAGCTCCCATTATGACCTATAAACCATATAAACATGTTTGGGAGACATTTGAGCGAAAACAACACAGTTTTTGTGGATAAAGAAAGGTGACGCCCATATGGTCACTTTTGGTCCGAAAATTTCACGGAAAGCTTTTCGCGCACAAAGCTCCTATTATGACCTATAAACCATATAAACATGTTTGGGACACATTTGAGCGAAAACAACACAGTTTTTGTGGATAAAGAAAGGTGACGCCGATATGGTCACTTTTGGTCCGAAAATTTCACGGAAAGCTTTTCGCGCACAAAGCTCACATTATGACCTATACACCTTATAAACATGTTTGGGACACATTTGAGCAAAAACAACAGAGTTTTTGTGGATAAAGAAAGGTGACGCCGATATGGTCACTTTTGGTCCGAAAATTTCACGGAAAGCTTTTCGCGCACAAAGCTCCCATTATGAAATATAAACCATATAAACATGTTTGGGACGCATTTGAGCGAAAAAAACACAGTTTTCGTGGATAAAGAAATGTGACGTCGATATGGTCACTTTTGGTCCGAAAGGTTCACGGAATGCTTTTCGCGCATAAAGCTCACATTATGACCTATAAACCATATAAACATGTTTGGGACGCATTTGAGCGAAAACAACAGAGTTTTTGTGGAAAAAGAAAGGTGACGCCGATATGATCACTTTTGGTCCAAAAATTTCACGGAAAGCTTTTCGCGCACAAAGCTCACATTATGATCTATACACCTTATAAACATGTTTGGGACACATTTGAGCAAAAACAACAAAGTTTTTGTGGATAAAGAAAGGTGACGCCGATATGGTCACTTTTGGTCCGAAAAGTTCACGGAATGCTTGTCGCGCACAAAGCCCCAATTACGACCTATAAACCATATAAACATGTTTGGGACGCATTTGAGCGAAAACAACACAGTTTTCGTGGATAAAGAAAGGTGACACCGATATGGTCACTTTTGGTCCGAAAATTTCACGGAAAGCTTTTCGCACACAAAGCTCCCATTATGACCTATAAACCATATAAACATGTTTGGGACGTATTTGAGCGAAAACAACACAGTTTTTGTGGATAAAGAAAGGTGACACCGATATGGTCACTTTTGGTCCGAAAATTTCACGGAAAGCTTTTCGCGCACAAAGCTCACATTATGATCTATACACCTTATAAACATGTTTGGGACACATTTGAGCAAAAACAACAAAGTTTTTGTGGATAAAGAAAGGTGACGCCGATATGGTCACTTTTGGTCCGAAAAGTTCACGGAATGCTTGTCGCGCACAAAGCCCCAATTACGACCTATAAACCATATAAACATGTTTGGGACGCATTTGAGCGAAAACAACACAGTTTTCGTGGATAAAGAAAGGTGACACCGATATGGTCACTTTTGGTCCGAAAATTTCACGGAAAGCTTTTCGCACACAAAGCTCCCATTATGACCTATAAACCATATAAACATGTTTGGGACGTATTTGAGCGAAAACAACACAGTTTTTGTGGATAAAGAAAGGTGACACCGATATGGTCACTTTTGGTCCGAAAATTTCACGGAAAGCTTTTCGCGCACAAAGCTCCCATTACGACCTATAAACCATATAAACCTGTTTGGGACGCATTTGAGCGAAAACAACACAGTTTTTGTGGATAAAGAAAGGTGACGCCGATATGGTCACTTTTGGTCCGAAAATTTCACGGAAAGCTTTTCGTGCACAAAGCTCACATTATGACCTATAAACCATATAAATATGTTTGGGACGCATTTGAGCGAAAACAACACAGTTTTTGTGGATAAAGAAAGGTGACGTCGATTTGGTCACTTTTGGTCCGAAAATTTCACGGAAAGCTTTTTGCGCACAAAGCTTCCATTATGACCTATAAACCATATAAACATGTTTGGGACACATTTTAGCGAAAACAACACAGTTTTTGTGGATAAAGAAAGGTGACGCCGATATGATCACTTTCGGTCCGAAAATTTCACGGAAAGCTTTTCGCGCACAAAGCTCACATTATGATCTTTACACCTTATAAATATGTTTGGGACACATTTGAGCAAAAACAACACAGTTTTTGTGGATAAAGAAAGGTGACGCCGATATGGTCACTTTTTGTCCGAAAAGTTCACGGAATGCTTTTCGCGCACAAAGCTCCCATTATGACCTATAAACCATATAAACATGTTTGGGACGCATTTGAGCAAAAACAACACAGTTTTTGTGGATAAAGAAAGGTGACGCCGATATGATCACTTTTGGTCCGAAAATTTCAAGGAAAGCTTTTCGCGCACAAAGCTCACATTATGATCTATACACCTTATAAACATGTTTGGAACACATTTGAGCAAAAACAACACAGTTTTTGTGGATAAAGAAAGGTGACGCCGATATGGTCACTTTTGGTCCGAAAAGTTCACGGAATGCTTTTCGCGCACAAAGCCCCCATTATGATCTATAAACCATATAAACATGTTTGGGACGCATTTGAGCGAAAACAACACAGTTTTTGTGGATAAAGAAAGGTGACGCCGATATGGTCACTTTTGGTCCGAAAAGTTCACGGAAAGCTTTTCGCGCACAAATCCCATTATGACCTATAAACCATATAAACATGTTTGGGACGCATTTGAGCGAAAACAACACAGTTTTCGTGGATAAAGAAAGGTGACGTCGATATGGTCACTTTTGGTCCGAAAAGTTCACGGAACGCTTTTCGCGCACAAAGCTCCCATTATGACCTATAAACCATATAAACATGTTTGGGACGCATTTGAGCAAAAACAACACAGTTTTTGTGGATAAAGAAAGGTGACGCCGATATGATCACTTTTGGTCCGAAAATTTCAAGGAAAGCTTTTCGCGCACAAAGCTCACATTATGATCTATACACCTTATAAACATGTTTGGAACACATTTGAGCAAAAACAACACAGTTTTTGTGGATAAAGAAAGGTGACGCCGATATGGTCACTTTTGGTCCGAAAAGTTCACGGAATGCTTTTCGCGCACAAAGCCCCCATTATGACCTATAAACCATATAAACATGTTTGGGACACATTTGAGCGAAAACAACACAGTTTTTGTGGATAAAGAAAGGTGACGCCGATATGGTCACTTTTGGTCCGAAAATTTCACGGAATGCTTTTCGAGCACAAAGCTGACATTATGATCTATACACCTTATAAACATGTTTGGGACACATTTGAGCAAAAACAACAGAGTTTTTGTGGATAAAGAAAGGTGACGCCGATATGGTCACTTTTGGTCCGAAAATTTCACGTAAAGCTTTTCGCGCACAAAGCTCCCATTATGACCTATAAACCATATAAACATGTTTGGGACGCATTTGAGCGAAAACAACACAGTTTTCGTGGATAAAGAAAGGTGATGTCGATATGGTCACTTTTGGTCCGAAAAGTTCACGGAACGCTTTTCGCGCACAAAGCTCCCATTATGACCTATAAACCATATAAACATGTTTGGGACGCATTTGAGCGAAAACAACACAGTTTTTGTGGATAAAGAAAGGTGACGCCGATATGGTCACTTTTGGTCCGAAAAGTTCACGGAAAGCTTTTCGCGCACAAATCCCATTATGACCTATAAACCATATAAACATGTTTGGGACGCATTTGAGCGAAAACAACACAGTTTTCGTGGATAAAGAAAGGTGACGTCGATATGGTCACTTTTGGTCCGAAAAGTTCACGGAACGCTTTTCGCGCACAAAGCTCCCATTATGACCTATAAACCATATAAACATGTTTGGGACGCATTTGAGCAAAAACAACACAGTTTTTGTGGATAAAGAAAGGTGACGCCGATATGATCACTTTTGGTCCGAAAATTTCAAGGAAAGCTTTTCGCGCACAAAGCTCACATTATGATCTATACACCTTATAAACATGTTTGGAACACATTTGAGCAAAAACAACACAGTTTTTGTGGATAAAGAAAGGTGACGCCGATATGGTCACTTTTGGTCCGAAAAGTTCACGGAATGCTTTTCGCGCACAAAGCCCCCATTATGACCTATAAACCATATAAACATGTTTGGGACACATTTGAGCGAAAACAACACAGTTTTTGTGGATAAAGAAAGGTGACGCCGATATGGTCACTTTTGGTCCGAAAATTTCACGGAATGCTTTTCGAGCACAAAGCTGACATTATGATCTATACACCTTATAAACATGTTTGGGACACATTTGAGCAAAAACAACAGAGTTTTTGTGGATAAAGAAAGGTGACGCCGATATGGTCACTTTTGCTCCGAAAATTTCACGTAAAGCTTTTCGCGCACAAAGCTCCCATTATGACCTATAAACCATATAAACATGTTTGGGACGCATTTGAGCGAAAACAACACAGTTTTCGTGGATAAAGAAAGGTGATGTCGATATGGTCACTTTTGGTCCGAAAAGTTCACGGAACGCTTTTCGCGCACAAAGCTCCCATTATGACCTATAAACCATATAAACATGTTTGGGACGCATTTGAGCGAAAACAACACAGTTTTTGTGGATAAAGAAAGGTGACGCCGATATGGTCACTTTTGGTCCGAAAAGTTCACGGAAAGCTTTTCGCGCACAAATCCCATTATGACCTATAAACCATATAAACATGTTTGGGACGCATTTGAGCGAAAACAACACAGTTTTCGTGGATAAAGAAAGGTGACGTCGATATGGTCACTTTTGGTCCGAAAAGTTCACGGAACGCTTTTCGCGCACAAAGCTCCCATTATGACCTATAAACCATATAAACATGTTTGGGACGCATTTGAGCAAAAACAACACAGTTTTTGTGGATAAAGAAAGGTGACGCCGATATGATCACTTTTGGTCCGAAAATTTCAAGGAAAGCTTTTCGCGCACAAAGCTCACATTATGATCTATACACCTTATAAACATGTTTGGAACACATTTGAGCAAAAACAACACAGTTTTTGTGGATAAAGAAAGGTGACGCCGATATGGTCACTTTTGGTCCGAAAAGTTCACGGAATGCTTTTCGCGCACAAAGCCCCCATTATGACCTATAAACCATATAAACATGTTTGGGACACATTTGAGCGAAAACAACACAGTTTTTGTGGATAAAGAAAGGTGACGCCGATATGGTCACTTTTGGTCCGAAAATTTCACGGAATGCTTTTCGAGCACAAAGCTGACATTATGATCTATACACCTTATAAACATGTTTGGGACACATTTGAGCAAAAACAACAGAGTTTTTGTGGATAAAGAAAGGTGACGCCGATATGGTCACTTTTGCTCCGAAAATTTCACGTAAAGCTTTTCGCGCACAAAGCTCCCATTATGACCTATAAACCATATAAACATGTTTGGGACGCATTTGAGCGAAAACAACACAGTTTTCGTGGATAAAGAAAGGTGATGTCGATATGGTCACTTTTGGTCCGAAAAGTTCACGGAACGCTTTTCGCGCACAAAGCTCCCATTATGACCTATAAACCATATAAACATGTTTGGGACGCATTTGAGCGAAAACAACACAGTTTTTGTGGATAAAGAAAGGTGACGCCGATATGGTCACTTTTGGTCCGAAAAGTTCACGGAAAGCTTTTCGCGCACAAATCCCATTATGACCTATAAACCATATAAACATGTTTGGGACGCATTTGAGCGAAAACAACACAGTTTTCGTGGATAAAGAAAGGTGACGTCGATATGGTCACTTTTGGTCCGAAAAGTTCACGGAACGCTTTTCGCGCACAAAGCTCCCATTATGACCTATAAACCATATAAACATGTTTGGGACGCATTTGAGCAAAAACAACACAGTTTTTGTGGATAAAGAAAGGTGACGCCGATATGATCACTTTTGGTCCGAAAATATCAAGGAAAGCTTTTCGCGCACAAAGCTCACATTATGATCTATACACCTTATAAACATGTTTGGAACACATTTGAGCAAAAACAACAGAGTTTTTGTGGAAAAAGAAAGGTGACGCCGATATGGTCACTTTTGCTCCGAAAATTTCACGTAAAGCTTTTCGCGCACAAAGCTCCCATTATGACCTATAAACCATATAAACATGTTTGGGACGCATTTGAGCGAAAACAACACAGTTTTCGTGGATAAAGAAAGGTGATGTCGATATGGTCACTTTTGGTCCGAAAAGTTCACGGAACGCTTTTCGCGCACAAAGCTCCCATTATGACCTATAAACCATATAAACATGTTTGGGACGCATTTGAGCGAAAACAACACAGTTTTTGTGGATAAAGAAAGGTGACGCCGATATGGTCACTTTTGGTCCGAAAAGTTCACGGAAAGCTTTTCGCGCACAAATCCCATTATGACCTATAAACCATATAAACATGTTTGGGACGCATTTGAGCGAAAACAACACAGTTTTCGTGGATAAAGAAAGGTGACGTCGATATGGTCACTTTTGGTCCGAAAAGTTCACGGAACGCTTTTCGCGCACAAAGCTCCCATTATGACCTATAAACCATATAAACATGTTTGGGACGCATTTGAGCAAAAACAACACAGTTTTTGTGGATAAAGAAAGGTGACGCCGATATGATCACTTTTGGTCCGAAAATTTCAAGGAAAGCTTTTCGCGCACAAAGCTCACATTATGATCTATACACCTTATAAACATGTTTGGAACACATTTGAGCAAAAACAACAGAGTTTTTGTGGAAAAAGAAAGGTGACGCCGATATGATCACTTTTTGTCCGAAAATTTCACGGAAAGCTTTTCGCACACAAAGCTCACATTATGATCTATACACCTTATAAACATGTTTGGGACACATTTGAGCAAAAACAACAGAGTTTTTGTGGATAAAGAAAGGGGACGCTGATATGGTCACTTTTGGTCCGAAAATTTCACGGAAAGCTTTTCGCGCACAAAGCTCCCATTATGACCTATAAACCATATAAACATGTTTGGGACGCATTTGAGCGAAAACAACACAGTTTTCGTGGATAAAGAAAGGTGACGTCGATATGGTCAATTTTGGTCCGAAAAGTTCATGGAATGCTTTTCGCGCACAAAGCTCCCATTATGACCTATAAACCATATAAACATGTTTGGGACGCATTTGAACAAAAACAACATAGTTTTTGTGGAAAAAGAAAGGTGACGCCGATATGATCACTTTTGGTCCGAAAATTTCACGGAGAGCTTTTCGCGCACAAAGCTTACATTATGATCTATACACCTTATAAACATGTTTCGGACACATTTGAGCAAAAACAACAGAGTTTTTGTGGATAAAGAAAGGTGACGCCGATATGGTCACTTTTGGTCCGAAAAGTTCACGGAATGCTTTTCGCACACAAAGCCCCCATTACGACCTATAAACCATATAAACATGTTTGGGACGCATTTGAGCGAAAACAACACAGTTTTCGTGGATAAAGAAAGGTGACACCGATATGGTCACTTTTGGTCCGAAAATTTCACGGAAAGCTTTTCGCGCACAAGGCTCCCATTATGACCTATAAACCATATAAACATGTTTGGGACGCATTTGAGCGAAAACAACACAGTTTTTGTGGATAAAGAAAGGTGACGCCTATATGGTCACTTTTCGTCCGAAAATTACACAGAAAGTTTTTCGCGCACAAAGCTCCCATTATGACCGATAAACCATATAAACATGTTTGGGACACATTTGAGCAAAAACAACACAGTTTTTGTGGATAAAGAAAGGTGACGCCGATATGGTCACTTTTGGTCCGAAAATTTCACGTAAAGCTTTTCGCGCACAAAGCTCCCATTATGACCTATAAAGCATATAAACATGTTTGGGACGCATTTGAGCGAAAACAACACAGTTTTGGTGGATAAAGAAAGGTGACGTCGATATGGTCACTTTTGGTCCGAAAAGTTCACGGAACGCTTTTCGCGTACAAAGCTCCCATTATGACCTATAAACCATATAAACATGTTTGGGACGCATTTGAGGGAAAACAACACAGTTTTTGTGGATAAAGAAAGGTGACGCCGATATGGTCACTTTTGGTCCGAAAATTTTACGGAAAGCTTTTCGCGCACAAAGCTCCCATTATGACCTATAAACCATATAAACATGTTTGGGAGACATTTGAGCGAAAACAACACAGTTTTCGTGGATAAAGAAAGGTGACGTCGATATGGTCACTTTTGGTCCGAAAATTTCACGGAAAGCTTTTCGCGCACAAAGCTCCCATTATGACGTATAAACCATATAAACATGTTTGGAACACATTTGAGCAAAAACAACACAGTTTTTGTGGATAAAGAAAGGTGACGCCGATATGATCACTTTTGGTCCGAAAATTTCAAGGAAAGCTTTTCGCGCACAAAGCTCACATTATGATCTATACACCTTATAAACATGTTTGGAACACATTTGAGCAAAAACAACACAGTTTTTGTGGATAAAGAAAGGTGACGCCGATATGGTTACTTTTGGTCCGAAAAGTTCACGGAATGCTTTTCGCGCACAAAGCCCCCATTATGACCTATAAACCATATAAACATGTTTGGGACGCATTTTAACGAAAACAACACAGTTTTTGTGGATAAAGAAAGGTGACGCCGATATGGTCACTTTTGGTCCGAAAATTTCACGGAAAGCTTTTCGAGCACAAAGCTGACATTATGATCTATACACCTTATAAACATGTTTGGGACACATTTGAGCAAAAACAACAGAGTTTTTGTGGATAAAGAAAGGTGACGCCGATATGGTCACTTTTGGTCCGAAAATTTCGAGGAAAGCTTTTCGCGCACAAAGCTCACATTATGACCTATAAACCATATAAACATGTTTGGGACGCATTTGAGCGAAAACAACACAGTTTTCGTTGATAAAGAAAGGTGACGTCGATATGGTCACTTTTGGTCCGAAAAGTTCACGGAATGCTTTTCGCGCACAAAGCTCCCATTATGACCTATAAACCATATAAACATGTTTGGGACGCATTTGAACAAAAACAACAGAGTTTTTGTGGAAAAAGAAAGGTGACGCCGATATGATCACTTTTTGTCCGAAAATTTCACGGAAAGCTTTTCGCACACAAAGCTCACATTATGATCTATACACCTTATAAACATGTTTGGGACACATTTGAGCAAAAACAACAGAGTTTTTGTGGATAAAGAAAGGTGACGCCGATATGGTCACTTTTGGTCCGAAAATTTCACGGAAAGCTTTTCGCGCACAAAGCTCCCATTATGACCTATAAACCATATAAACATGTTTGGGACGCATTTGAGCGAAAACAACACAGTTTTCGTGGATAAAGAAAGGTGACGTCGATATGGTCACTTTTGGTCCGAAAAGTTCATGGAATGCTTTTCGCGCACAAAGCTCCCATTATGACCTATAAACCATATAAACATGTTTGGGACGCATTTGAACAAAAACAACAGAGTTTTTGTGGAAAAAGAAAGGTGACGCCGATATGATCACTTTTTGTCCGAAAATTTCACGGAAAGCTTTTCGCACACAAAGCTCACATTATGATCTATACACCTTATAAACATGTTTGGGACACATTTGAGCAAAAACAACAGAGTTTTTGTGGATAAAGAAAGGTGACGCCGATATGGTCACTTTTGGTCCGAAAATTTCACGGAAAGCTTTTCGCGCACAAAGCACCCATTATGATCTATAAACCATATAAACATGTTTGGGACGCATTTGAGCGAAAACAACACAGTTTTTGTGGATAAAGAAAGGTGACGCCGATATGGTCACTTTTGGTCCGAAAATTTCACGGAAAGCTTTTCGCGCACAAAGCTCCCATTATGACCTATAAACCATATAAACATGTTTGGGACGCATTTGAGCGAAAACAACACAGTTTTCGTGGATAAAGAAAGGTGACGTCGATATGGTCACTTTTGGTCCGAAAAGTTCATGGAATGCTTTTCGCGCACAAAGCTCCCATTATGACCTATAAACCATATAAACATGTTTGGGACGCATTTGAACAAAAACAACAGAGTTTTTGTGGAAAAAGAAAGGTGACGCCGATATGATCACTTTTTGTCCGAAAATTTCACGGAAAGCTTTTCGCACACAAAGCTCACATTATGATCTATACACCTTATAAACATGTTTGGAACACATTTGAGCAAAAACAACACAGTTTTTGTGGATAAAGAAAGGTGACGCCGATATGGTCACTTTTGGTCCGAAAAGTTCACGGAATGCTTTTCGTGCACAAAGCCCCCATTATGACCTATAAACCATATAAACATGTTTGGGACGCATTTTAACGAAAACAACACAGTTTTTGTGGATAAAGAAAGGTGACGCCGATATGGTCACTTTTGGTCCGAAAATTTCACGGAAAGCTTTTCGCGCACAAAGCTCACATTATGATCTATACACCTTATAAACATGTTTGGGACACATTTGAGCAAAAACAACAGAGTTATTGTGGATAAAGAAAGGTGACGCCGATATGGTCACTTTTGGTCCGAAAATTTCGAGGAAAGCTTTTCGCGCACAAAGCTCCCATTATGACCTATAAACCATATAAACATGTTTGGGACGCATTTGAGCGAAAACAACACAGTTTTCGTGGATAAAGAAAGGTGACGTCGATATGGTCACTTTTGGTCCGAAAAGTTCACGGAATGCTTTTCGCGCACAAAGCTCCCATTATGACCTATAAACCATATAAACATGTTTGGGACGCATTTGAACAAAAACAACAGAGTTTTTGTGGAAAAAGAAAGGTGACGCCGATATGATCACTTTTTGTCCGAAAATTTCACGGAAAGCTTTTCGCACACAAAGCTCACATTATGATCTATACACCTTATAAACATGTTTGGGACACATTTGAGCAAAAACAACAGAGTTTTTGTGGATAAAGAAAGGTGACGCCGATATGGTCACTTTTGGTCCGAAAATTTCACGGAAAGCTTTTCGCGCACAAAGCTCCCATTATGACCTATAAACCATATAAACATGTTTGGGACGCATTTGAGCGAAAACAACACAGTTTTCGTGGATAAAGAAAGGTGACGTCGATATGGTCACTTTTGGTCCGAAAAGTTCACGGAATGCTTTTCGCGCACAAAGCTCCCATTATGACCTATAAACCATATAAACATGTTTGGGACGCATTTGAACAAAAACAACAGAGTTTTTGTGGAAAAAGAAAGGTGACGTCGATATGATCACTTTTTGTCCGAAAATATCACGGAAAGCTTTTCGCACACAAAGCTCACATTATGATCTATACACCTTATAAACATGTTTGGGACACATTTGAGCAAAAACAACAGAGTTTTTGTGGATAAAGAAAGGTGACGCCGATATGGTCACTTTTGGTCCGAAAATTTCACGGAAAGCTTTTCGCGCACAAAGCTCCCATTATGACCTATAAACCATATAAACATGTTTGGGACGCATTTGAACAAAAACAACAGAGTTTTTGTGGAAAAAGAAAGGTGACGCCGATATGATCACTTTTTGTCCGAAAATTTCACGGAAAGCTTTTCGCACACAAAGCTCACATTATGATCTATACACCTTATAAACATGTTTGGGACACATTTGAGCAAAAACAACAGAGTTTTTGTGGATAAAGAAAGGTGACGCCGATATGGTCACTTTTGGTCCGAAAATTTCACGGAAAGCTTTTCGCGCACAAAGCTCCCATTATGATCTATAAACCATATAAACATGTTTGGGACGCATTTGAGCGAAAACAACACAGTTTTTGTGGATAAAGAAAGGTGACGCCGATATGATCACTTTTTGTCCGAAAATTTCACGGAAAGCTTTTCGCACACAAAGCTCACATTATGATCTATACACCTTATAAACATGTTTGGGACACATTTGAGCAAAAACAACAGAGTTTTTGTGGATAAAGAAAGGTGACGCCGATATGGTCACTTTTGGTCCGAAAATTTCACGGAAAGCTTTTCGCGCACAAAGCTCCCATTATGACCTATAAACCATATAAACATGTTTGGGACGCATTTGAACAAAAACAACAGAGTTTTTGTGGAAAAAGAAAGGTGACGCCGATATGATCACTTTTTGTCCGAAAATTTCACGGAAAGCTTTTCGCACACAAAGCTCACATTATGATCTATACACCTTATAAACATGTTTGGAACACATTTGAGCAAAAACAACACAGTTTTTGTGGATAAAGAAAGGTGACACCGATATGGTCACTTTTGGTCCGAAAAGTTCACGGAATGCTTTTCGTGCACAAAGCCCCCATTATGACCTATAAACCATATAAACATGTTTGGGATGCATTTTAACGAAAACAACACAGTTTTTGTGGATAAAGAAAGGTGACGCCGATATGGTCACTTTTGGTCCGAAAATTTCATGGAAAGCTTTTCGCGCACAAAGCTCACATTATGATCTATACACCTTATAAACATGTTTGGGACACATTTGAGCAAAAACAACAGAGTTTTTGTGGATAAAGAAAGGTGACGCCGATATGGTCACTTTTGGTCCGAAAATTTCGAGGAAAGCTTTTCGCGCACAAAGCTCCCATTATGACCTATAAACCATATAAACATGTTTGGGACGCATTTGAGCGAAAACAACACAGTTTTCGTGGATAAAGAAAGGTGACGTCGATATGGTCACTTTTGGTCCGAAAAGTTCACGGAATGCTTTTCGCGCACAAAGCTCCCATTATGACCTATAAACCATATAAACATGTTTGGGACGCATTTGAACAAAAACAACAGAGTTTTTGTGGAAAAAGAAAGGTGACGCCGATATGATCACTTTTTGTCCGAAAATTTCACGGAAAGCTTTTCGCACACAAAGCTCACATTATGATCTATACACCTTATAAACATGTTTGGGACACATTTGAGCAAAAACAACAGAGTTTTTGTGGATAAAGAAAGGTGACGCCGATATGGTCACTTTTGGTCCGAAAATTTCACGGAAAGCTTTTCGCGCACAAAGCTCCCATTATGACCTATAAAACATATAAACATGTTTGGGACGCATTTGAGCGAAAACAACACAGTTTTCGTGAATAAAGAAAGGTGACGTCGATATGGTCACTTTTGGTCCGAAATGTTCATGGAATGCTTTTCGCGCACAAAGCTCCCATTATGACCTATAAACCATATAAACATGTTTGAGACGCATTTGAACAAAAACAACAGAGTTTTTGTGGAAAAAGAAAGGTGACGCCGATATGATCACTTTTTGTCCGAAAATTTCACGGAAAGCTTTTCGCACACAAAGCTCACATTATGATCTATACACCTTATAAACATGTTTGGAACACATTTGAGCAAAAACAACACAGTTTTTGTGGATAAAGAAAGGTGACGCCGATATGGTCACTTTTGGTCCGAAAAGTTCACGGAATGCTTTTCGTGCACAAAGCCCCCATTATGACCTATAAACCATATAAACATGTTTGGGACGCATTTTAACGAAAACAATACAGTTTTTGTGGATAAAGAAAGGTGACGCCGATATGGTCACTTTTGGTCCGAAAATTTCACGGAAAGCTTTTCGCGCACAAAGCTCACATTATGATCTATACACCTTATAAACATGTTTGGGACACATTTGAGCAAAAACAACAGAGTTTTTGTGGATAAAGAAAGGTGACGCCGATATGGTCACTTTTGGTCCGAAAATTTCGAGGAAAGCTTTTCGCGCACAAAGCTCCCATTATGACCTATAAACCATATAAACATGTTTGGGACGCATTTGAGCGAAAACAACACAGTTTTCGTGGATAAAGAAAGGTGACGTCGATATGGTCACTTTTGGTCCGAAAAGTTCACGGAATGCTTTTCGCGCACAAAGCTCCCATTATGACCTATAAACCATATAAACATGTTTGGGACACATTTGAGCAAAAACAACAGAGTTTTTGTGGATAAAGAAAGGTGACGCCGATATGGTCACTTTTGGTCCGAAAAGTTCACGGAATGCTTTTCGCACACAAAGCCCCCATTACGACCTATAAACCATATAAACATGTTTGGGACGCATTTGAGCGAAAACAACACAGTTTTCGTGGATAAAGAAAGGTGACACCGATATGGTCACTTTTGGTCCGAAAATTTCACGGAAAGCTTTTCGCGCACAAAGCTCCCATTATGACCTATAAACCATATAAACATGTTTGGGACGCATTTGAGCGAAAACAACACAGTTTTTGTGGATAAAGAAAGGTGACACCGATATGGTCACTTTTGGTCCGAAAATTACACGGAAAGTTTTTCGCGCACAAAGCTCCCATTATGACCGATAAACCATATAAACATGTTTGGGAAACATTTGCGCAAAAACAACACAGTTTTTGTGGATAAAGAAAGGTGACGCCGATATGGTCACTTTTGGTCCGAAAATTTCACGTAAAGCTTTTCGCGCACAAAGCTCCCATTATGATCTATAAAGCATATAAACATGTTTGGGACGCATTTGAGCGAAAACAACACAGTTTTGGTGGATAAAGAAAGGTGACGTCGATATGGTCACTTTTGGTCCGAAAAGTTCACGGAACGCTTTTCGCGTACAAAGCTCCCATTATGACCTATAAACCATATAAACATGTTTGGGATGCATTTGAGGGAAAACAACACAGTTTTTGTGGATAAAGAAAGGTGACGCCGATATGGTCACTTTTGGTCCGAAAATTTTACGGAAAGCTTTTCGCGCACAAAGCTCACATTATGATCTATACACCTTATAAACATGTTTGGGACACATTTGAGCAAAAACAACAGAGTTTTTGTGGATAAAGAAAGGTGACGCCGATATGGTCACTTTTGGTCCGAAAATTTCGAGGAAAGCTTTTCGCGCACAAAGCTCCCATTATGACCTATATAAACATGTTTGGGACGCATTTGAGCGAAAACAACTAAGTTTTCGTGGATAAAGAAAGGTGACGTCGATATGGTTACTTTTGGTCCGAAAAGTTCACGGAATGCTTTTCGCGCACAAAGCTCCCATTATGACCTATAAACCATATAAACATGTTTGGGACGCATTTGAACAAAAACAACAGAGTTTTTGTGGAAAAAGAAAGGTGACGCCGATATGTTCACTTTTTGTCCGAAAATTTCACGGAAAGCTTTTCGCACACAAAGCTCACATTATGATCTATACACCTTATAAACATGTTTGGGACACATTTGAGCAAAAACAACAGAGTTTTTGTGGATAAAGAAAGGTCACGCCGATATGGTCACTTTTGGTCCGAAAATTTCACGGAAAGCTTTTCGCGCACAAAGCTCCCATTATGACCTATAAACCATATAAACATGTTTGGGACGCATTTGAACAAAAAGAATAGAGTTTTTGTGGAAAAAGAAAGGTGACACCGATATGATCACTTTTTGTCCGAAAATTTCACGGAAAGCTTTTCGCACACAAAGCTCACATTATGATCTATACACCTTATAAACATGTTTGGGACACATTTGAGCAAAAACAACAGAGTTTTTGTGGATAAAGAAAGGTGACGCCGATATGGTCACTTTTGGTCCGAAAATTTCACGGAAAGCTTTTCGCGCACAAAGCTCCCATTATGATCTATAAACCATATAAACATGTTTGGGACGCATTTGAGCGAAAACAACACAGTTTTTGTGGATAAAGAAAGGTGACGCCCATATGGTCACTTTTGGTCCGAAAATTTCACGGAAAGCTTTTCGCGCACAAAGCTCCCATTATGACCTATAAACCATATAAACATGTTTGGGATGCATTTGAGGGAAAACAACACAGTTTTTGTGGATAAAGAAAGGTGACGCCGATATGGTCACTTTTGGTCCGAAAATTTTACGGAAAGCTTTTCGCGCACAAAGCTCACATTATGATCTATACACCTTATAAACATGTTTGGGACACATTTGAGCAAAAACAACAGAGTTTTTGTGGATAAAGAAAGGTGACGCCGATATGGTCACTTTTGGTCCGAAAATTTCGAGGAAAGCTTTTCGCGCACAAAGCTCCCATTATGACCTATATAAACATGTTTGGGACGCATTTGAGCGAAAACAACACAGTTTTCGTGGATAAAGAAAGGTGACGTCGATATGGTTACTTTTGGTCCGAAAAGTTCACGGAATGCTTTTCGCGCACAAAGCTCCCATTATGACCTATAAACCATATAAACATTTTTGGGACGCATTTGAACAAAAACAACAGAGTTTTTGTGGAAAAAAGAAAGGTGACGCCGATATGTTCACTTTTTGTCCGAAAATTTCACGGAAAGCTTTTCGCACACAAAGCTCACATTATGATCTATACACCTTATAAACATGTTTGGGACACATTTGAGCAAAAACAACAGAGTTTTTGTGGATAAAGAAAGGTGACGCCGATATGGTCACTTTTGGTCCGAAAATTTCACGGAAAGCTTTTCGCGCACAAAGCTCCCATTATGATCTATACACCTTATAAACATGTTTGGGACACATTTGAGCAAAAACAACAGAGTTTTTGTGGATAAAGAAAGGTGACGCCGATATGGTCACTTTTGGTCCGAAAATTTCGAGGAAAGCTTTTCGCGCACAAAGCTCCCATTATGACCTATAAACCATATAAACATGTTTGGGACGCATTTGAGCGAAAACAACACAGTTTTCGTGGATAAAGAAAGGTGACGTCGATATGGTCACTTTTGGTCCGAAAAGTTCACGGAATGCTTTTCGCGCACAAAGCTCCCATTATGACCTATAAACCATATAAACATGTTTGAGACGCATTTGAACAAAAACAACAGAGTTTTTGTGGAAAAAGAAAGGTGACGCCGATATGATCACTTTTTGTCCGAAAATTTCACGGAAAGCTTTTCGCACACAAAGCTCACATTATGATCTATACACCTTATAAACATGTTTGGGACACATTTGAGCAAAAACAACAGAGTTTTTGTGGATAAAGAAAGGTGACGCCGATATGGTCACTTTTGGTCCGAAAATTTCACGGAAAGCTTTTCGCGCACAAAGCTCCCATTATGACCTATAAAACATATAAACATGTTTGGGACGCATTTGAGCGAAAACAACACAGTTTTCGTGAATAAAGAAAGGTGACGTCGATATGGTCACTTTTGGTCCGAAATGTTCATGGAATGCTTTTCGCGCACAAAGCTCCCATTATGACCTATAAACCATATAAACATGTTTGGGACGCATTTGAACAAAAACAACAGAGTTTTTGTGGAAAAAGAAAGGTGACGCCGATATGATCCCTTTTTGTCCGAAAATTTCACGGAAAGCTTTTCGCACACAAAGCTCAGATTATGATCTATACACCTTATAAACATGTTTTAGAACACATTTGAGCAAAAACAACACAGTTTTTGTGGATAAAGAAAGGTGACGCCGATATGGTCACTTTTGGTCCGAAAAGTTCACGGAATGCTTTTCGTGCACAAAGCCCCCATTATGACCTATAAACCATATAAACATGTTTGGGACGCATTTTAACGAAAACAACACAGTTTTTGTGGATAAAGAAAGGTGACGCCGATATGGTCACTTTTGGTCCGAAAATTTCACGGAAAGCTTTTCGCGCACAAAGCTCACATTATGATCTATACACCTTATAAACATGTTTGGGACACATTTGAGCAAAAACAACAGAGTTTTTGTGGATAAAGAAAGGTGACGCCGATATGGTCACTTTTGGTCCGAAAATTTCGAGGAAAGCTTTTCGCGCACAAAGCTCCCATTATGACCTATAAACCATATAAACATGTTTGGGACGCATTTGAGCGAAAACAACACAGTTTTCGTGGATAAAGAAAGGTGACGTCGATATGGTCACTTTTGGTCCGAAAAGTTCACGGAATGCTTTTCGCGCACAAAGCTCACATTATGACCTATAAACCATATAAACATGTTTGGGACGCATTTGAACAAAAACAACAGAGTTTTTGTGGAAAAAGAAAGGTGACGCCGATATGATCACTTTTTGTCCGAAAATTTCACGGAAAGCTTTTCGCACACAAAGCTCACATTATGATCTATACACCTTATAAACATGTTTGGGACACATTTGAGCAAAAACAACAGAGTTTTTGTGGATAAAGAAAGGTGACGCCGATATGGTCACTTTTGGTCCGAAAATTTCACGGAAAGCTTTTCGCGCACAAAGCTCCCATTATGACCTATAAAACATATAAACATGTTTGGGACGCATTTGAGCGAAAACAACACAGTTTTCGTGAATAAAGAAAGGTGACGTCGATATGGTCACTTTTGGTCCGAAATGTTCATGGAATGCTTTTCGCGCACAAAGCTCCCATTATGACCTATAAACCATATAAACATGTTTGGGACGCATTTGAACAAAAACAACAGAGTTTTTGTGGAAAAAGAAAGGTGACGCCGATATGATCACTTTTGGTCCGAAAATTTCACGGAGAGCTTTTCGCGCACAAAGCTTACATTATCATCTATACACCTTATAAACATGTTTGGGACACATTTGAGCAAAAACAACAGAGTTTTTGTGGATAAAGAAAGGTGACGCCGATATGGTCACTTTTGGTCCGAAAAGTTCACGGAATGCTTTTCGCACACAAAGCCCCCATTACGACCTATAAACCATATAAACATGTTTGGGACGCATTTGAGCGAAAACAACACAGTTTTTGTGGATAAAGAAAGGTGACACCGATATGGTCACTTTTGGTCCGAAAATTACACGGAAAGTTTTTCGCGCACAAAGCTCCCATTATGACCGATAAACCATATAAACATGTTTGGGAAACATTTGCGCAAAAACAACACAGTTTTTGTGGATAAAGAAAGGTGACGCCGATGTGGTCACTTTTGGTCCGAAAATTTCACGTAAAGCTTTTCGCGCACAAAGCTCCCATTATGATCTATAAAGCATATAAACATGTTTGGGACGCATTTGAGCGAAAACAACACAGTTTTGGTGGATAAAGAAAGGTGACGTCGATATGGTCACTTTTGGTCCGAAAAGTTCACGGAACGCTTTTCGCGTACAAAGCTCCCATTATGACCTATAAACCATATAAACATGTTTGGGATGCATTTGAGGGAAAACAACACAGTTTTTGTGGATAAAGAAAGGTGACGCCGATATGGTCACTTTTGGTCCGAAAATTTTACGGAAAGCTTTTCGCGCACAAAGCTCACATTATGATCTATACACCTTATAAACATGTTTGGGACACATTTGAGCAAAAACAACAGAGTTTTTGTGGATAAAGAAAGGTGACGCCGATATGGTCACTTTTGGTCCGAAAATTTCGAGGAAAGCTTTTCGCGCACAAAGCTCCCATTATGACCTATATAAACATGTTTGGGACGCATTTGAGCGAAAACAACACAGTTTTCGTGGATAAAGAAAGGTGACGTCGATATGGTTACTTTTGGTCCGAAAAGTTCACGGAATGCTTTTCGCGCACAAAGCTCCCATTATGACCTATAAACCATATAAACATGTTTGGGACGCATTTGAACAAAAACAACAGAGTTTTTGTGGAAAAAGAAAGGTGACGCCGATATGTTCACTTTTTGTCCGAAAATTTCACGGAAAGCTTTTCGCACACAAAGCTCACATTATGATCTATACACCTTATAAACATGTTTGGGACACATTTGAGCAAAAACAACAGAGTTTTTGTGGATAAAGAAAGGTGACGCCGATATGGTCACTTTTGGTCCGAAAATTTCACGGAAAGCTTTTCGCGCACAAAGCTCCCATTATGACCTATAAACCATATAAACATGTTTGGGACGCATTTGAACAAAAAGAATAGAGTTTTTGTGGAAAAAGAAAGGTGACACCGATATGATCACTTTTTGTCCGAAAATTTCACGGAAAGCTTTTCGCACACAAAGCTCACATTATGATCTATACACCTTATAAACATGTTTGGGACACATTTGAGCAAAAACAACAGAGTTTTTGTGGATAAAGAAAGGTGACGCCGATATGGTCACTTTTGGTCCGAAAATTTCACGGAAAGCTTTTCGCGCACAAAGCTCCCATTATGATCTATAAACCATATAAACATGTTTGGGACGCATTTGAGCGAAAACAACACAGTTTTTGTGGATAAAGAAAGGTGACGCCGATATGGTCACTTTTGGTCCGAAAATTTCACGGAAAGCTTTTCGCGCACAAAGCTCCCATTATGATCTATAAACCATATAAACATGTTTGGGATGCATTTGAGGGAAAACAACACAGTTTTTGTGGATAAAGAAAGGTGACGCCGATATGGTCACTTTTGGTCCGAAAATTTTACGGAAAGCTTTTCGCGCACAAAGCTCACATTATGATCTATACACCTTATAAACATGTTTGGGACACATTTGAGCAAAAACAACAGAGTTTTTGTGGATAAAGAAAGGTGACGCCGATATGGTCACTTTTGGTCCGAAAATTTCGAGGAAAGCTTTTCGCGCACAAAGCTCCCATTATGACCTATATAAACATGTTTGGGACGCATTTGAGCGAAAACAACAAAGTTTTCGTGGATAAAGAAAGGTGACGTCGATATGGTTACTTTTGGTCCGAAAAGTTCACGGAATGCTTTTCGCGCACAAAGCTCCCATTATGACCTATAAACCATATAAACATGTTTGGGACGCATTTGAACAAAAACAACAGAGTTTTTGTGGAAAAAGAAAGGTGACGCCGATATGTTCACTTTTTGTCCGAAAATTTCACGGAAAGCTTTTCGCACACAAAGCTCACATTATGATCTATACACCTTATAAACATGTTTGGGACACATTTGAGCAAAAACAACAGAGTTTTTGTGGATAAAGAAAGGTGACGCCAATATGGTCACTTTTGGTCCGAAAATTTCACGGAAAGCTTTTCGCGCACAAAGCTCCCATTATGACCTATAAACCATATAAACATGTTTGGGACGCATTTGAACAAAAAGAATAGAGTTTTTGTGGAAAAAGAAAGGTGACACCGATATGATCACTTTTTGTCCGAAAATTTCACGGAAAGCTTTTCGCACACAAAGCTCACATTATGATCTATACACCTTATAAACATGTTTGGGACACATTTGAGCAAAAACAACAGAGTTTTTGTGGATAAAGAAAGGTGACGCCGATATGGTCACTTTTGGTCCGAAAATTTCACGGAAAGCTTTTCGCGCACAAAGCTCCCATTATGATCTATAAACCATATAAACATGTTTGGGACGCATTTGAGCGAAAACAACAGAGTTTTTGTGGAAAAAGAAAGGTGACGCCGATATGATCACTTTTTGTCCGAAAATTTCACGGAAAGCTTTTCGCACACAAAGCTCACATTATGATCTTAACACCTTATAAACATGTTTGGGACACATTTGAGCAAAAACAACAGAGTTTTTGTGGATAAAGAAAGGTGACGCCGATATGGTCACTTTTGGTCCGAAAATTTCACGGAAAGCTTTTCGCGCACAAAGCTCCCATTATGATCTATACACCTTATAAACATGTTTGGGACACATTTGAGCAAAAACAACAGAGTTTTTGTGGATAAAGAAAGGTGACGCCGATATGGTCACTTTTGGTCCGAAAATTTCGAGGAAAGCTTTTCGCGCACAAAGCTCCCATTATGACCTATAAACCATATAAACATGTTTGGGATGCATTTGAGGGAAAACAACACAGTTTTTGTGGATAAAGAAAGGTGACGCCGATATGGTCACTTTTGGTCCGAAAATTTTACGGAAAGCTTTTCGCGCACAAAGCTCACATTATGATCTATACACCTTATAAACATGTTTGGGACACATTTGAGCAAAAACAACAGAGTTTTTGTGGATAAAGAAAGGTGACGCCGATATGGTCACTTTTGGTCCGAAAATTTCGAGGAAAGCTTTTCGCGCACAAAGCTCCCATTATGACCTATATAAACATGTTTGGGACGCATTTGAGCGAAAACAACACAGTTTTCGTGGATAAAGAAAGGTGACGTCGATATGGTTACTTTTGGTCCGAAAAGTTCACGGAATGCTTTTCGCGCACAAAGCTCCCATTATGACCTATAAACCATATAAACATGTTTGGGACGCATTTGAACAAAAACAACAGAGTTTTTGTGGAAAAAGAAAGGTGACGCCGATATGTTCACTTTTTGTCCGAAAATTTCACGGAAAGCTTTTCGCACACAAAGCTCACATTATGATCTATACACCTTATAAACATGTTTGGGACACATTTGAGCAAAAACAACAGAGTTTTTGTGGATAAAGAAAGGTGACGCCGATATGGTCACTTTTGGTCCGAAAATTTCACGGAAAGCTTTTCGCGCACAAAGCTCCCATTATGACCTATAAACCATATAAACATGTTTGGGACGCATTTGAACAAAAAGAATAGAGTTTTTGTGGAAAAAGAAAGGTGACACCGATATGATCACTTTTTGTCCGAAAATTTCACGGAAAGCTTTTCGCACACAAAGCTCACATTATGATCTATACACCTTATAAACATGTTTGGGACACATTTGAGCAAAAACAACAGAGTTTTTGTGGATAAAGAAAGGTGACGCCGATATGGTCACTTTTGGTCCGAAAATTTCACGGAAAGCTTTTCGCGCACAAAGCTCCCATTATGATCTATAAACCATATAAACATGTTTGGGACGCATTTGAGCGAAAACAACAGAGTTTTTGTGGAAAAAGAAAGGTGACGCCGATATGATCACTTTTTGTCCGAAAATTTCACGGAAAGCTTTTCGCACACAAAGCTCACATTATGATCTATACACCTTATAAACATGTTTGGGACACATTTGAGCAAAAACAACAGAGTTTTTGTGGATAAAGAAAGGTGACGCCGATATGGTCACTTTTGGTCCGAAAATTTCACGGAAAGCTTTTCGCGCACAAAGCTCCCATTATGATCTATACACCTTATAAACATGTTTGGGACACATTTGAGCAAAAACAACAGAGTTTTTGTGGATAAAGAAAGGTGACGCCGATATGGTCACTTTTGGTCCGAAAATTTCGAGGAAAGCTTTTCGCGCACAAAGCTCCCATTATGACCTATAAACCATATAAACATGTTTGGGACGCATTTGAGCGAAAACAACACAGTTTTCGTGGATAAAGAAAGGTGACGTCGATATGGTCACTTTTGGTCCGAAAAGTTCACGGAATGCTTTTCGCGCACAAAGCTCCCATTATGACCTATAAACCATATAAACATGTTTGAGACGCATTTGAACAAAAACAACAGAGTTTTTGTGGAAAAAGAAAGGTGACGCCGATATGATCACTTTTTGTCCGAAAATTTCACGGAAAGCTTTTCGCACACAAAGCTCACATTATGATCTATACACCTTATAAACATGTTTGGGACAAATTTGAGCAAAAACAACAGAGTTTTTGTGGATAAAGAAAGGTGACGCCGATATGGTCACTTTTGGTCCGAAAATTTCACGGAAAGCTTTTCGCGCACAAAGCTCCCATTATGACCTATAAAACATATAAACATGTTTGGGACGCATTTGAGCGAAAACAACACAGTTTTCGTGAATAAAAAAGGTGACGTCGATATGGTCACTTTTGGTCCGAAATGTTCATGGAATGCTTTTCGCGCACAAAGCTCCCATTATGACCTATAAACCATATAAACATGTTTGGGACGCATTTGAACAAAAACAACAGAGTTTTTGTGGAAAAAGAAAGGTGACGCCGATATGATCACTTTTTGTCCGAAAATTTCACGGAAAGCTTTTCGCACACAAAGCTCACGTTATGATCTATACACCTTATAAACATGTTTGGAACACATTTGAGCAAAAACAACACAGTTTTTGTGGATAAAGAAAGGTGACGCCGATATGGTCACTTTTGGTCCGAAAAGTTCACGGAATGCTTTTCGTGCACAAAGCCCCCATTATGACCTATAAACCATATAAACATGTTTGGGACGCATTTTAACGAAAACAACACAGTTTTTGTGGATAAAGAAAGGTGACGCCGATATGGTCACTTTTGGTCCGAAAATTTCACGGAAAGCTTTTCGCGCACAAAGCTCACATTATGATCTATACACCTTATAAACATGTTTGGGACACATTTGAGCAAAAACAACAGAGTTTTTGTGGATAAAGAAAGGTGACGCCGATATGGTCACTTTTGGTCCGAAAATTTCGAGGAAAGCTTTTCGCGCACAAAGCTCCCATTATGACCTATAAACCATATAAACATGTTTGGGACGCATTTGAGCGAAAACAACACAGTTTTCGTGGATAAAGAAAGGTGACGTCGATATGGTCACTTTTGGTCCGAAAAGTTCACGGAATGCTTTTCGCGCACAAAGCTCACATTATGACCTATAAACCATATAAACATGTTTGGGACGCATTTGAACAAAAACAACAGAGTTTTTGTGGAAAAAGAAAGGTGACGCCGATATGATCACTTTTTGTCGGAAAATTTCACGGAAAGCTTTTCGCACACAAAGCTCACATTATGATCTATACACCTTATAAACATGTTTGGGACACATTTGAGCAAAAACAACAGAGTTTTTGTGGATAAAGAAAGGTGACGCCGATATGGTCACTTTTGGTCCGAAAATTTCACGGAAAGCTTTTCGCGCACAAAGCTCCCATTATGACCTATAAAACATATAAACATGTTTGGGACGCATTTGAGCGAAAACAACACAGTTTTCGTGAATAAAGAAAGGTGACGTCGATATGGTCACTTTTGGTCCGAAATGTTCATGGAATGCTTTTCGCGCACAAAGCTCCCATTATGACCTATAAACCATATAAACATGTTTGGGACGCATTTGAACAAAAACAACAGAGTTTTTTTGGAAAAAGAAAGGTGACGCCGATATGATCACTTTTGGTCCGAAAATTTCACGGAGAGCTTTTCGCGCACAAAGCTTACATTATCATCTATACACCTTATAAACATGTTTGGGACACATTTGAGCAAAAACAACAAAGTTTTTGTGGATAAAGAAAGGTGACGCCGATATGGTCACTTTTGGTCCGAAAAGTTCACGGAATGCTTTTCGCACACAAAGCCCCCATTACGACCTATAAACCATATAAACATGTTTGGGACGCATTTGAGCGAAAACAACACAGTTTTCGTGGATAAAGAAAGGTGACACCGATATGGTCACTTTTGGTCCGAAAATTTCACGGAAAGCTTTTCGCGCACAAAGCTCCCATTATGACCTATAAACCATATAAACATGTTTGGGACGCATTTGAGCGAAAACAACACAGTTTTTGTGGATAAAGAAAGGTGACACCGATATGTTCACTTTTGGTCCGAAAATTACACGGAAAGTTTTTCGCGCACAAAGCTCCCATTATGACCGATAAACCATATAAACATGTTTGGGAAACATTTGAGCAAAAACAACACAGTTTTTGTGGATAAAGAAAGGTGACGCCGATATGGTCACTTTTGGTCCGAAAATTTCACGTAAAGCTTTTCGCGCACAAAGCTCCCATTATGATCTATAAAGCATATAAACATGTTTGGGAAGCATTTGAGCGAAAACAACACAGTTTTGGTGGATAAAGAAAGGTGACGTCGATATGGTCACTTTTGGTCCGAAAAGTTCACGGAACGCTTTTCGCGTACAAAGCTCCCATTATGACCTATAAACCATATAAACATGTTTGGGACGCATTTGAGGGAAAACAACACAGTTTTTGTGGATAAAGAAAGGTGACGCCGATATGGTCACTTTTGGTACGAAAATTTTACGGAAAGCTTTTCGCGCACAAAGCTCACATTATGATCTATACACCTTATAAACATGTTTGGGACACATTTGAGCAAAAACAACAGAGTTTTTGTGGATAAAGAAAGGTGACGCCGATATGGTCACTTTTGGTCCGAAAATTTCGAGGAAAGCTTTTCGCGCAAAAAGCTCCCATTATGACCTATAAACCATATAAACATGTTTGGGACGCATTTGAGCGAAAACAACACAGTTTTCGTGGATAAAGAAAGGTGACGTCGATATGGTCACTTTTGGTCCGAAAAGTTCACGGAATGCTTTTCGCGCACAAAGCTCCCATTATGACCTATAAACCATATAAACATGTTTGGGACGCATTTGAACAAAAACAACAGAGTTTTTGTGGAAAAAGAAAGGTGACGCCGATATGTTCACTTTTTGTCCGAAAATTTCACGGAAAGCTTTTCGCACACAAAGCTCACATTATGATCTATACACCTTATAAACATGTTTGGGACACATTTGAGCAAAAACAACAGAGTTTTTGTGGATAAAGAAAGGTGACGCCGATATGGTCACTTTTGGTCCGAAAATTTCACGGAAAGCTTTTCGCGCACAAAGCTCCCATTATGACCTATAAACCATATAAACATGTTTGGGACGCATTTGAACAAAAAGAACAGAGTTTTTGTGGAAAAAGAAAGGTGACACCGATATGATCACTTTTTGTCCGAAAATTTCACGGAAAGCTTTTCGCACACAAAGCTCACATTATGATCTATACACCTTATAAACATGTTTGGGACACATTTGAGCAAAAACAACAGAGTTTTTGTGGATAAAGAAAGGTGACGCCGATATGGTCACTTTTGGTCCGAAAATTTCACGGAAAGCTTTTCGCGCACAAAGCTCCCATTATGATCTATAAACCATATAAACATGTTTGGGACGCATTTGAGCGAAAACAACACAGTTTTTGTGGATAAAGAAAGGTGACGCCGATATGGTCACTTTTGGTCCGAAAATTTCACGGAAAGCTTTTCGCGCACAAAGCTCCCATTATGACCTATAAACCATATCAACATGTTTGGGACGCATTTGAGCGAAAACAACACAGTTTTCGTGGATAAAGAAAGGTGACGTCGATATGGTCACTTTTGGTCCGAAAAGTTCATGGAATGCTTTTCGCGCACAAAGCTCCCATTATGACCTATAAACCATATAAACATGTTTGGGACGCATTTGAACAAAAACAACAGAGTTTTTGTGGAAAAAGAAAGGTGACGTCGATATGATCACTTTTTGTCCGAAAATTTCACGGAAAGCTTTTCGCACACAAAGCTCACATTATGATCTATACACCTTATAAACATGTTTGGAACACATTTGAGCAAAAACAACACAGTTTTTGTGGATAAAGAAAGGTGACGCCGATATGGTCACTTTTGGTCCGAAAAGTTCACGGAATGCTTTTCGTGCACAAAGCCCCCATTATGACCTATAAACCATATAAACATGTTTGGGACGCATTTTAACGAAAACAACACAGTTTTTGTGGATAAAGAAAGGTGACGCCGATATGGTCACTTTTGGTCCGAAAATTTCACGGAAAGCTTTTCGCGCACAAAGCTCACATTATGATCTATACACCTTATAAACATGTTTGGGACACATTTGAGCAAAAACAACAGAGTTTTTGTGGATAAAGAAAGGTGACGCCGATATGGTCACTTTTGGTCCGAAAATTTCGAGGAAAGCTTTTCGCGCACAAAGCTCCCATTATGACCTATAAACCATATAAACATGTTTGGGACGCATTTGAGCGAAAACAACACAGTTTTCGTGGATAAAGAAATGTGACGTCGATATGGTCACTTTTGGTCCGAAAAGTTCACGGAATGCTTTTCGCGCACAAAGCTCCCATTATGACCTATAAACCATATAAACATGTTTGGGACGCATTTGAACAAAAACAACAGAGTTTTTGTGGAAAAAGAAAGGTGACGCCGATATGATCACTTTTTGTCCGAAAATTTCACGGAAAGCTTTTCGCACACAAAGCTCACATTATGATCTATACACCTTATAAACATGTTTGGGACACATTTGAGCAAAAACAACAGAGTTTTTGTGGATAAAGAAAGGTGACGCCGATATGGTCACTTTTGGTCCGAAAATTTCACGGAAAGCTTTTCGCGCACAAAGCTCCCATTATGACCTATAAACCATATAAACATGTTTGGGACGCATTTGAGTGAAAACAACACAGTTTTCGTGGATAAAGAAAGGTGACGTCGATATGGTCACTTTTGGTCCGAAATGTTCATGGAATGCTTTTCGCGCACAAAGCTCCCATTATGACCTATAAACCATATAAACATGTTTGGGACGCATTTGAACAAAAACAACAGAGTTTTTGTGGATAAAGAAAGGTGACGCCGATATGGTCACTTTTGGTCCGAAAATTTCACGGAAAGTTTTTCGCGCACAAAGCTCTCATTATGACCTATAAACCATATAAACATGTTTGGGACACATTTGAGCAAAAACAACAGAGTTTTTGTGGATAAAGAAAGGTGACGCCGATATGGTCACTTTTGGTCCGAAAAGTTCACGGAATGCTTTTCGCACACAAAGCCCCCATTACGACCTATAAACCATATAAACATGTTTGGGACGCATTTGAGCGAAAACAACACAGTTTTCGTGGATAAAGAAAGGTGACACCGATATGGTCACTTTTGGTCCGAAAATTTCACGGAAAGCTTTTCGCGCACAAAGCTCCCATTATGACCTATAAACCATATAAACATGTTTGGGACGCATTTGAGCGAAAACAACACAGTTTTTGTGGATAAAGAAAGGTGACACCGATATGGTCACTTTTGGTCCGAAAATTACACGGAATGTTTTTCGCGCACAAAGCTCCCATTATGACCGATAAACCATATAAACATGTTTGGGAAACATTTGAGCAAAAACAACACAGTTTTTGTGGATAAAGAAAGGTGACGCCGATATGGTCACTTTTGGTCCGAAAATTTCACGTAAAGCTTTTCGCGCACAAAGCTCCCATTATGATCTATAAAGCATATAAACATGTTTGTTACGCATTTTAACGAAAACAACACAGTTTTCGTGGATAAAGAAAGGTGACGCTGATATGGTCACTTTTTGTCCGAAAATTTCACGGAATGCTTTTTGCGCACAAAGCTCCCATTACGACCTATAAACCATATAAACATGTTTGGGACGCATTTGAACAAAAACAACAGAGTTTTTGTGGATAAAGAAAGGGGACACCGATATGGTCACTTTTGGTCCGAAAATTTCACTGAAAGCTTTTCGCGCACAAAGCTCACATTATGACCTATAAACCATATAAACATGTTTGGGACGCATTTGAGCGAAAACAACACAGTTTTTGTGGATAAAGAAAGGTGACACCGATATGGTCACTTTTGGTCCGAAAATTTCACGGAAAGCTTTTCGCGCACAAAGCTCCCATTATGACCGATAAACCATATAAACATGTTTGGGACGCATTTGACGAAAACAACACAGTTTTTGTGGATAAAGAAAGGTGACGCCGATATGGTCACTTTTGGTCCGAAAAGTTCATGGAATGCTTTTCGCACACAAAGCTCCCATTATGATCTATAAAGCATATAAACATGTTTGGGACACATTTGAGGGAAAACAACACAGTTTTTGTGGATAAAGAAAGGTGACACCGATATGGTCACTTTTGGTCCGAAAATTTCACGGAAAGTTTTTCGCGCACAAAGCTCCCATTATGACCTATAAACCATATAAACATGTTTGGGAGACATTTGAGCGAAAACAACACAGTTTTTGTGGATAAAGAAAGGTGACGCCCATATGGTCACTTTTGGTCCGAAAACTTCACAGAATGCTTTTCGCGCACAAAGCTCCCATTACGACCTATAAACCATATAAACATGTTTGGGACACATTTGAGCGAAAACAACACAGTTTTCGTGGATAAAGAAAGGTGACGCCGATATGGTCACTTTTGGTCCGAAAATTTCACGGAAAGCTTTTCGCGCACAAAGCTCCCATTATGACCTATAAACCTTATAAACATGTTTGGGACGCATTTGAGCGAAAACAACACAGTTTTTGTGGATAAAGAAAGGTGACGCCGATATGGTCACTTTTGGTCCGAAAATTTCACGGAAAGTTTTTCGCGCACAAAGCTCTCATTATGACCTATAAACCATATAAACATGTTTGGTACGCATTTGAGCGAAAACAACACAGTTTTCGTGGATAAAGAAAGGTGACGTCGATATGGTCACTTTTGGTCCGAAAGGTTCACGGAATGCTTTTCGCGCACAAAGCTCCCATTATGACCTATAAACCATATAAACATGTTTGGGACGCATTTGAACAAAAACAACAGAGTTTTTGTGGAAAAAGAAAGGTGACGCCGATATGATCACTTTTGGTCCGAAAATTTCACGGAAAGCTTTTCCCGCACAAAGCTCACATTATGATCTATACACCTTATAAACATGTTTGGGACACATTTGAGCAAAAACAACAGAGTTTTTGAGGATAAAGAAAGGTGACGCCGATATGGTCACTTTTGGTCCGAAAATTTCACGGAAAGTTTTTCGCGCACAAAGCTCCCATTATGACCTATAAACCATATAAACATGTTTGGGACGCATTTGAGCGAAAACAACACAGTTTTCGTGGATAAAGATAGGTGACGTCGATTTGGTCACTTTTGGTCCGAAAATTTCACGGAATGCTTTTCGCGCACAAAGCTCCCATTATGACCTATAAACCATATAAACATGTTTGGGACACATTTGAACAAAAACAACAGAGTTTTTGTGGATAAAGAAAGGTGACGCCGATATGATCACTTTCGGTCCGAAAATTTCACGGAAAGCTTTTCGTGCACAAAGCTCACATTATGATCTATACACCTTATAAACATGTTTGGGACACATTTGAGCAAAAACAACACAGTTTTTGTGGATAAAGAAAGGTGATGCCGATATGGTCACTTTTGGTCCGAAAAGTTCACGGAATGCTTTTCGCGCACAAAGCCCCCATTATGACCTATAAACCATATAAACATGTTTGGGACGCATTTTAGCGAAAACAACACAGTTTTCGTGGATAAAGAAAGGTGACGTCGATATGGTCACTTTTGGTCTGAAAAGTTCACGGAATTCTTTTCGCGCACAAAGCTCCCATTATGACCTATAAACCATATAAACATGTTTGGGACGCATTTGAACAAAAACAACAGAGTTTTTTTGGAAAAAGAAAGGTGACGCCGATATGATCACTTTTTGTCCGAAAATTTCACGGAAAGCTTTTCGCACACAAAGCTCACATTATGATCTATACACCTTATAAACATGTTTGGGACACATTTGAGCAAAAACAACAGAGTTTTTGTGGATAAAGAAAGGTGACGCCGATATGGTCACTTTTGGTCCGAAAATTTCACGGAAAGCTTTTCGCGCACAAAGCCCCCATTATGACCTATAAACCATATAAACATGTTTGGGACGCATTTGAGTGAAAACAACACAGTTTTCGTGGATAAAGAAAGGTGACGTCGATATGGTCACTTTTGGTCCGAAATGTTCATGGAATGCTTTTCGCGCACAAAGCTCCCATTATAACCTATAAACCATATAAACATGTTTGGGACGCATTTGAACAAAAACAACAGAGTTTTTGTGGAAAAAGAAAGGTGACGCCGATATGATCACTTTTGGTCCGAAAATTTCACGGAGAGCTTTTCGCGCACAAAGCTTACATTATCATCTATACACCTTATAAACATGTTTGGGACACATTTGAGCAAAAACAACAGAGTTTTTGTGGATAAAGAAAGGTGACGCCGATATGGTCACTTTTGGTCCGAAAAGTTCACGGAATGCTTTTCGCACACAAAGCCCCCATTACGACCTATAAACCATATAAACATGTTTGGGACGCATTTGAGCGAAAACAACACAGTTTTCGTGGATAAAGAAAGGTGACACCGATATGGTCACTTTTGGTCCGAAAATTTCACGGAAAGCTTTTCGCGCACAAAGCTCCCATTATGACCTATAAACCATATAAACATGTTTGGGACGCATTTGAGCGAAAACAACACAGTTTTTGTGGATAAAGAAAGGTGACACCGATATGGTCACTTTTGGTCCGAAAATTACACGGAAAGTTTTTCGCGCACAAAACTCCCATTATGACCGATAAACCATATAAACATGTTTGGGAAACATTTGAGCAAAAACAACACAGTTTTTGTGGATAAAGAAAGGTGACGCCGATATGGTCACTTTTGGTCCGAAAATTTCACGTAAAGCTTTTCGCGCACAAAGCTCCCATTATGATCTATAAAGCATATAAACATGTTTGGGATGCATTTGAGCGAAAACAACACAGTTTTGGTGGATAAAGAAAGGTGACGTCGATAGGGTCACTTTTGGTCCGAAAAGTTCACGGAACGCTTTTCGCGTACAAAGCTCCCATTATGACCTATAAACCATATAAACATGTTTGGGACGCATTTGAGGGAAAACAACACAGTTTTTGTGGATAAAGAAAGGTGACGCCGATATGGTCACTTTTGGTCCGAAAATTTTACGGAAAGCTTTTCGCGCACAAAGCTCCCATTATGACCTATAAACCATATAAACATGTTTGGGAGACATTTGAGCGAAAACAACACAGTTTTCGTGGATAAAGAAAGGTGACGTCGATATGGTCACTTTTGGTCCGAAAATTTCAAGGAAAGCTTTTCGCGCACAAAGCTCCCATTATGACGTATAAACCATATAAACATGTTTGGGACACATTTGAGAAAAAACAACACAGTTTTTGTGGATAAAGAAAGGTGATGCCGATATGATCACTTTTGGTCCGAAAATTTCACGGAAAGCTTTTCGCGCACAAAGCTCACATTATGATCTATACACCTTATAAACATGTTTGGGACACATTTGAGCAAAAACAACACAGTTTTTGTGGATAAAGAATGGTGACGCCGATATGGTCACTTTTGGTCCGAAAAGTTCACGGAATGCTTTTCGCGCACAAAGCCCCCATTATGACCTATAAACCATATATACATGTTTGGGACGCATTTTAACGAAAACAACACAGTTTTCGTGGATAAAGAAAGGTGACGCTGATATGGTCACTTTTTGTCCGAAAATTTCACGGAATGCTTTTTGCGCACAAAGCTCCCATTATGACCTATAAACCATATAAACTTGTTTGGGACGCATTTGAACAAAAACAACAGAGTTTTTGTGGATAAAGAAAGGGGACACCGATATGGTCACTTTTTGTCCGAAAATTTCACTGAAAGCTTTTCGCGCACAAAGCTCACATTATGATCTATACACCTTATAAACATTTTTGGGACGTATTTGAGCGAAAACATCACAGTTTTTGTGGATAAAGAAAGGTGACGCCGATATGGTCACTTTTGGTCCGAAAATTTCACGGAAAGCTTTTCGCGCACAAAGCTCCCATTATGACCTATAAACCATGTAAACATGTTTGGGACGCATTTGAGCGAAAACAACACAGTTTTCGTGGATAAAGATAGGTGACGTCGATTTGGTCACTTTTGGTCCGAAAATTTCACGGAATGCTTTTCGCGCACAAAGCTCCCATTATGACCTATAAACCATATAAACATGTTTGGGACACATTTGAACAAAAACAACAGAGTTTTTGTGGATAAAGAAAGGTGACGCCGATATGATCACTTTCGGTCCGAAAATTTCACGGAAAGCTTTTCGCGCACAAAGCTCACATTATGATCTATACACCTTATAAACATGTTTGGGACACATTTGAGCAAAAACAACACAGTTTTTGTGGATAAAGAAAGGTGATGCCGATATGGTCACTTTTGGTCCGAAAAGTTCACGGAATGCTTTTCGCGCACAAAGCCCCCATTATGACCTATAAACCATATAAACATGTTTGGGACGCATTTGAGCGAAAACAACACAGTTTTCGTGGATAAAGAAAGGTGACGTCGATATGGTCACTTTTGGTCCGAAAAGTTCACGGAAAGCTTTTCGCGCACAAAGCTCCCATTATGATCTATACACCTTATAAACATGTTTGGGACACATTTGAGCAAAAACAACAGAGTTTTTGTGGATAAAGAAAGGTGACGCCAATATGGTCACTTTTGGTCCGAAAATTTCACGTAAAGCTTTTCGCGGACAAAGCTCCAATTATGACCTATAAACAATATAAACATGTTTGGGACGCATTTGAGCGAAAACAATACAATTTTCGTGGATAAAGAAAGGTGACGTCGATATGGTCACTTTTGGTCCGAAAAGTTCACGGAACGCTTTTCGCGCACAAAGCTCCCATTATGACCTATAAACCATATAAACATGTTTGGGACACATTTGAGCAAAAACAACACAGTTTTTGTGGATAAAGAAAGGTGACGCCGATATGATCACTTTTGGTCCGAAAATTTAACGGAAAGCTGTTCGTGCACAAAGCTCACATTATGATCTATACACCTTATAAACATGTTTGCGACACATTTGAGCAAAAACAACACAGTTTTTGTGGATAAAGAAAGGTGACACCGATATGGTCACTGTTGGTCCGAAAAATTCACGGAATGCTTTTCGCGCACAAAGCTCCCATTATGACCTATAAACAATATAAACATGTTTGGGACGCATTTGAACAAAAACAACAGAGTTTTTGAGGATAAAGAAAGGTGACACCGATATGGTCACTTTTTGTCCGAAAATTTCACGGAAAGCTTTTCGCGCACAAAGCTCACATTATGGTCTATACACCTTATAAACATGTTTGGGACGCATTTGAATGAAAACAACACAGTTTTTGTGGATAAAGAAAGGTGACGCCGATATGGTCACTTTTGGTCCGAAAATTTCACGGAAAGCTTTTCGCGCACAAAGCTCCCATTATGACCTATAAACCATATAAACATGTTTGGGACGCATTTGACGAAAACAACACAGTTTTCGTGGATAAAGAAAGGTGACGTCGATATGGTCACTTTTGGTCCGAAAAGTTCATGGAATGCTTTTCGCGCACAAAGACCCTATTATGACCTATAAACCATATAAACATGTTTGGGTCGCCTTTTAGCGAAAACAACACAGTTTTTGTGGATAAAGAAAGGTGACGCCGATATGGTCACTTTTGGTCCGAAAATTTCACGGAAAGCATTTCGAGCACAAAGCTGACATTATGATCTATACACCTTATAAACATGTTTGGGACACATTTGAGCAAAAACAACAGAGTTTTTGTGGATAAAGAAAGGTGACGCCGATATGGTCACTTTTGGTCCGAAAATTTCACGGAAAGCTTTTCGCGCACAAAGCTCCCATTATGACTTATAAACCATATAAACATGTTTGGGACGCATTTGAGAGAAAATAACACAGTTTTCGTGGATAAAGAAAGGTGACGTCGATATGGTCACTTTTGGTCCGAAAAGTTCACGGAATGCTTTTCGCGCACAAAGCCCCAATTACGACCTATAAACCATATAAACATGTTTGGGACGCATTTGAGCGAAAACAACACAGTTTTCATGGATAAAGAAAGGTGACGCCGTTATGGTCACTTTTGGTCCGAAAATTTCACGGAAAGCTTTTCACGCACAAAGCTCCCATTATGACCTATAAACCATATAAACATATTTGGGACGCATTTGAGCGAAAACAACACAGTTTTTGTGGATAAAGAAAGGTGACACGGATATGGTCACTTTTGGTCCGAAAATTTCACGGAAAGCTTTTCGCGCACAAAGCTCCCATTATGACCTATAAACCATATAAACATGTTTGGGACACATTTGAGCGAAAACAACACAGTTTTTGTGGATAAAGAAAGGTGACGCCGATATGGTCACTTTTGGTCCGAAAATTTCACGGAAAGCTTTTCGCGCACAAAGCTCCCATTATGACCTATAAACCATGTAAACATGTTTGGGACGCATTTGAGCGAAAACAACACAGTTTTCGTGGATAAAGATAGGTGACGTCGATTTGGTCACTTTTGGTCCGAAAATTTCACGGAATGCTTTTCGCGCACAAAGCTCCCATTATGACCTATAAACCATATAAACATGTTTGGGACACATTTGAACAAAAACAACAGAGTTTTTGTGGATAAAGAAAGGTGACGCCGATATGATCACTTTCGGTCCGAAAATTTCACGGAAAGCTTTTCGCGCACAAAGCTCACATTATGATCTATACACCTTATAAACATGTTTGGGACACATTTGAGCAAAAACAACACAGTTTTTGTGGATAAAGAAAGGTGATGCCGATATGGTCACTTTTGGTCCGAAAAGTTCACGGAATGCTTTTCGCGCACAAAGCCCCCATTATGACCTATAAACCATATAAACATGTTTGGGACGCATTTGAGCGAAAACAACACAGTTTTCGTGGATAAAGAAAGGTGACGTCGATATGGTCACTTTTGGTCCGAAAAGTTCACGGAAAGCTTTTCGCGCACAAAGCTCCCATTATGATCTATACACCTTATAAACATGTTTGGGACACATTTGAGCAAAAACAACAGAGTTTTTGTGGATAAAGAAAGGTGACGCCGATATGGTCACTTTTGGTCCGAAAATTTCACGTAAAGCTTTTCGCGGACAAAGCTCCAATTATGACCTATAAACAATATAAACATGTTTGGGACGCATTTGAGCGAAAACAATACAATTTTCGTGGATAAAGAAAGGTGACGTCGATATGGTCACTTTTGGTCCGAAAAGTTCACGGAACGCTTTTCGCGCACAAAGCTCCCATTATGACCTATAAACCATATAAACATGTTTGGGACGCATTTGAGCAAAAACAACACAGTTTTTGTGGATAAAGAAAGGTGACGCCGATATGATCACTTTTGGTCCGAAAATTTCACGGAAAGCTGTTCGTGCACAAAGCTCACATTATGATCTATACACCTTATAAACATGTTTGCGACACATTTGAGCAAAAACAACACAGTTTTTGTGGATAAAGAAAGGTGACACCGATATGGTCACTTTTGGTCCGAAAAGTTCACGGAATGCTTTTCGCGCACAAAGCTCCCATTATGACCTATAAACCATATAAACATGTTTGGGACGCATTTGAACAAAAACAACAGAGTTTTTGAGGATAAATAAAGGTGACACCGATATGGTCACTTTTTGTCCGAAAATTTCACGGAAAGCTTTTCGCGCACAAAGCTCACATTATGGTCTATACACCTTATAAACATGTTTGGGACGCATTTGAGCGAAAACAACACAGTTTTTGTGGATAAAGAAAGGTGACGCCGATATGGTCACTTTTGGTCCGAAAATTTCACGGAAAGCTTTTCGCGCACAAAGCTCCCATTATGACCTATAAACCATATAAACATGTTTGGGACGCATTTGACGAAAACAACACAGTTTTCGTGGATAAAGAAAGGTGACGTCGATATGGTCACTTTTGGTCCGAAAAGTTCATGGAATGCTTTTCGCGCACAAAGACCCTATTATGACCTATAAACCATATAAACATGTTTGGGTCGCCTTTTAGCGAAAACAACACAGTTTTGTGGATAAAGAAAGGTGACGCCGATATGGTCACTTTTGGTCCGAAAATTTCACGGAAAGCTTTTCGAGCACAAAGCTGACATTATGATCTATACACCTTATAAACATGTTTGGGACACATTTGAGCAAAAACAACAGAGTTTTTGTGGATAAAGAAAGGTGACGCCGATATGGTCACTTTTGGTCCGAAAATTTCACGGAAAGCTTTTCGCGCACAAAGCTCCCATTATGACTTATAAACCATATAAACATGTTTGGGACGCATTTGAGCGAAAACAACACAGTTTTCGTGGATAAAGAAAGGTGACGTCGATATGGTCACTTTTGGTCCGAAAAGTTCACGGAATGCTTTTCGCGCACAAAGCTCCCATTATGACCTATAAACCATATAAACATGTTTGGGACGCATTTAAGCAAAAACAACAGAGTTTTCGTGGAAAAAGAAAGGTGACGCCGATATGATCACTTTTTGTCCGAAAATTTCACGGAAAGCTTTTCGCGCACAAAGCTCACATTATGATCTATACACCTTATAAACATGTTTGGGACACATTTGAGCAAAAACAACAGAGTTTTCGTGGATAAAGAAAGGTGACACGGATATGGTCACTTTTGGTCCGAAAATTTCACCGAAAGCTTTTCGCGCACAAAGCTCCCATTATGACCTATAAACCATATAAACATGTTTGGGACACATTTGAGCGAAAACAACACAGTTTTTGTGGATAAAGAAAGGTGACGCCCATATGGTCACTTTTGGTCCGAAAATTTCACGGAAAGCTTTTCGCGCACAAAGCTCCCATTATGACCTATAAACCATATAAACATGTTTGGGACACATTTGAGCGAAATCAACACAGTTTTTGTGGATAAAGAAAGGTGACGCCGATATGGTCACTTTTGGTCCGAAAAGTTCACGGAAAGCTTTTCGCGCACAAAGCCCCCATTATGATCTATACACCTTATAAACATGTTTGGGACACATTTGAGCAAAAACAACAGAGTTTTTGTGGATAAAGAAAGGTGACGCCGATATGGTCACTTTTGGTCCGAAAATTTCACGGAAAGCTTTTCGCGCACAAATCTCCCATTATGACCTATAAACCATATAAACATGTTTGGGACGCATTTGAGCGACAACAACACAGTTTTTGTGTATAAAGAAAGGTGACGTCGATATGGTCACTTTTGGTCCGAAAATTTCACGGAAAGCTTTTCGCGCAGAAAGCTCCCATTATGACCTATAAACCATATAAACATGTTTGGGACACATTTGAGCGAAAACAACACAGTTTTTGTGGATAAAGAAAGGTGACGCCGATATGGTCACTTTTGGTCCGAAAATTTCACGGAAAACTTTTCGCGCACAAAGCTCACATTATGACCTATAAACCATATAAACATGTTTGGGACGCATTTGAGCGACAACAACACAATTTTTGTGTATAAAGAAAGGTGACGTCGATATGGTCACTTTTGGTCCGAAAATTTCACGGAAAGCTTTTCGCGCAGAAAGCTCCCATTATGACCTATAAACCATATAAACATGTTTGGGACACATTTGAGCGAAAACAACACAGTTTTTGTGGATAAAGAAAGGTGACGCCGATATGGTCACTTTTGGTCCGAAAATTTCACGGAAAGCTTTTCGCGCACAAATCTCCCATTATGACCTATAAACCATATAAACATGTTTGGGACGCATTTGAGCGACAACAACACAGTTTTTGTGTATAAAGAAAGGTGACGTCGATATGGTCACTTTTGGTCCGAAAATTTCACGGAAAGCTTTTCGCGCAGAAAGCTCCCATTATGACCTATAAACCATATAAACATGTTTGGGACACATTTGAGCAAAAACAACACAGTTTTTGTGGATAAAGAAAGGTGACGCCGATGTGGTCACTTTTGGTCCGAAAAGTTCACGGAATGCTTTTGGCGCAAAAAGCCCCCATTATGACCTATAAACCATATAAACATGTTTGGGACGCATTTTAGCTAAAAAAACACAGTTTTCGTGGATAAAGAAAGGTGACACCGATATGGTCACTTTTGGTCCGAAAATTTCACGGAAAGCTTTTCGCGCACAAAGCTCCCATTATAACCTATAAACCATATAAACATGTTTGGGACACATTTGAGAGAAAACAACACAGTTTTGTGGATAAAGAAAGGTGACGCCGATAAGGTCACTTTTGGTCCGAAAATTTCACGGAATGCTTTTCGCGCACAAAGCTCACATTATTACCTATAAACTATATAAACATGTTTGGGACGCATTTGAGCAAAAACAACAGAGTTTTTGTGGAAAAAGAAAGGTGACGCCGATATGATCACTTTTTGTCCGAAAATTTCACGGAAAGCTTTTCGCGCACAAAGCTCACATTATGATCTAAACACCTTATAAACATGTTTGGGACACATTTGAGCAAAAACAAAAGAGTTTTTGTGGATAAAAAAAGGTGACGCCGATATGGTCACTTTTGGTCCGAAAATTTCACGGAAAGCTTTTCGCGTACAAAGCTCCCATTATGACCTATAAACCATATAAACATGTTTGGGACGCATTTGAGCGAAAACAACACAGTTTTCGTGGATAAAGAAAGGTGACGTCGATATGGTCAATTTTGGTCCGAAAATTTCACAGAAAGCATTTTGCGCACAAAGCTCCCATTATGACCTATAAACCATATAAACATGTTTGGGACGCATTTGAGCGAAAACAACACAGTTTTTGTGGATAAAGAAAGGTGACGCCGATATGTTCACTTTTAGTCCGAAAAGGTCACAGAATGCTTTTCGCGCACAAAGCTCCCATTATGACCTATAAACCATATAAATATGTTTGGGATGCATTTGAGCGAAAACAACACAGTTTTTGTGGATAAAGAAAGGTGACGCCGATATGGTCACTTTTGGTCCGAAAATTTCACGGAAAGCTTTTCGAGCACAAAGCTGACATTATGATCTATACACCATATAAACATGTTTGGGACACATTTGAGCAAAAACAACAGAGTTTTGTGGATAAAGAAAGGTGACGCCGATATGGTCACTTTTGGTCCGAAAATTTCACGGAAAGCTTTTCGCGCACAAAGCTCCCATTATGACCTATAAACCATATAAACATGTTTGGGACGCATTTGAGCGAAAACAACACAGTTTTCGTGGATAAAGAAAGGTGACGTCGATATGGTCACTTTTGGTCCGAAAAGTTCATGGAATGCTTTTCGCGCACAAAGCTCCCATTATGACCTATAAACCATATAAACATGTTTGGGACGCATTTGAGCAAAAACAACAGAGTTTTTGTGGAAAAAGAAAGGTGACGCCGATATGGTCACTTTTTGTCCGAAAATTTCACGTAAAGTTTTTCGCGCACAACGCTCCCATTATGACCTATAAACCATATAAACATGTTTGGGACGCATTTGAGCGAAAACAACACAGTTTTCGTGGATAATGAAAGGTGACGTCGATATGGTCACTTTTGATCCGAAAATTTCACAGAAAGCTTTTCACGCACAAAGCTCCCATTATGACCTATAAACCATGTAAACATGTTTGGGACGCATTTGAGCGAAAACAACACAGTTTTTGTGGATAAAGAAAGGTGATGCCGATATGTTCACTTTTGGTCCGAAAAGTTCACGGAATGCTTTTCGCGCAGAAAGCTCACATTATGACCTATAACCATATAAACATGTTTGGGACGCATTTGTGCGAAAACAACACAGTTTTTGTGGATAAAGAAAGGTGACACCGATATGGTCACTTTTGGTCTGAAAATTTCACGGAAAGTTTTTCACGCACAACGCTCCCATTATGACCTATAAACCATATAAACATGTTTGGGACGCATTTGAGCGAAAACAACACAGTTTTCGTGGATAAAGAAAGGTGACGTCGATATGGTCACTTTTGGTCCGAAAAGTTCACGGAATGCTTTTCGCGCACAAAGCTCCCATTATGACCTATAAACCATATAAACATGTTTGGGACGCATTTGAACAAAAACAATAGAGTTTTTGTGGAAAAAGAAAGGTGACGCCGATATGATCACTTTTGGTCCGAAAATTTCACGGAAAGCTTTTCGCGCACAAAGCTCACATTATGATCTATACACCTTATAAACATGTTTAGGACACATTTGAGCAAAAACAATAGAGTTTTTGTGGATAAAGAAAGGTGACGCCGATATGGTCTCTTTTGGTCCGAAAAGTTCACGGAATGCTTTTCGCGCACAAAGCCCCATTACGACCTATAAACCATATATACATGTTTGAGACGCATTTGAAAACAACACAGTTTTCGTGGATAAAGAAAGGTGACACCGATATCGTCACTTTTGGTCCGAAAATTTCACGGAAAGCTTTTCGCGCACAAAGCTCCCATTATGACCTATAAACCATATAAACATGTTTGGACGCATTTGAGCGAAAACAACACAATTTTTGTGGATAAAGAAAGGTGACACCGATATGGTCACTTTTGGTCCGAAAATTTCACGGAAAGCTTTTCGCGCACAAAGCTCCCATTATGACCTATAAACCATATAAACATGTTTGGGACACGTTTGAGCGAAAACAACACAGTTTTTGTGGATAAAGAAAGGTGACGCCGATATGGTCACTTTTGGTCCGAAAATTTCACGGAAAGCTTTTCGCGCACAAAGCTCACATTATGACCTATAAACAATATAAACATGTTTGGGACGCATTTGAGCGAAAACAACACAGTTTTGGTGGATAAAGAAAGGGACGTCGATATGGTCACTTTTGGTCCGATAATTTCACGAAAAGCTTTTCGCGTACAAAGCTCCCATTATGACCTATAAACCATATAAACATGTTTGGGACACATTTGAGGGAAAACAACACAGTGTTTGTGGATAAAGAAAGGTGACACCGATATGGTCACTTTTGGTCCGAAAATTTCACGGAAAGCTTTTCGCGCACAAAGCTCCCATTATGATCTATACACCTTATAAACATGTTTGGGACACATTTGAGCAAAAACAACAGAGTTTTTGTGGATAAAGAAAGGTGACGCCGATATGGTCACTTTTGGTCCGAAAATTTCACGGAAAGCTTTTCGCGCACAAATCTCCCATTATGACCTATAAACCATATAAACATGTTTGGGACGCATTTGAGCGACAACAACACAGTTTTTGTGTATAAAGAAAGGTGACGTCGATATGGTCACTTTTGGTCCGAAAATTTCACGGAAAGCTTTTCGCGCAGAAAGCTCCCATTATGACCTATAAACCATATAAACATGTTTGGGACACATTTGAGCGAAAACAACACAGTTTTTGTGGATAAAGAAAGGTGACGCCGATATGGTCAGTTTTGGTCCGAAAATTTCACGGAAAACTTTTCGCGCACAAAGCTCACATTATGATGTATACACTTTATAAACATGTTTGGGACACATTTGAGCAAAAACAACACAGTTTTTGTGGATAAAGAAAGGTGACGCCGATGTGGTCACTTTTGGTCCGAAAAGTTCACGGAATGCTTTTGGCGCAAAAAGCCCCCATTATGACCTATAAACCATATAAACATGTTTGGGACGCATTTTAGCTAAAAAAACACAGTTTTCGTGGATAAAGAAAGGTGACACCGATATGGTCACTTTTGGTCCGAAAATTTCACGGAAAGCTTTTCGCGCACAAAGCTCCCATTATAACCTATAAACCATATAAACATGTTTGGGACACATTTGAGAGAAAACAACACAGTTTTGTGGATAAAGAAAGGTGACGCCGATAAAGTCACTTTTGGTCCGAAAATTTCACGGAATGCTTTTCGCGCACAAAGCTCACATTATTACCTATAAACTATATAAACATGTTTGGGACGCATTTGAGCAAAAACAACAGAGTTTTTGTGGAAAAAGAAAGGTGACGCCGATATGATCACTTTTTGTCCGAAAATTTCACGGAAAGCTTTTCGCGCACAAAGCTCACATTATGATCTAAACACCTTATAAACATGTTTGGGACACATTTGAGCAAAAACAAAAGAGTTTTTGTGGATAAAAAAAGGTGACGCCGATATGGTCACTTTTGGTCCGAAAATTTCACGGAAAGCTTTTCGCGTACAAAGCTCCCATTATGACCTATAAACCATATAAACATGTTTGGGACGCATTTGAGCGAAAACAACACAGTTTTCGTGGATAAAGAAAGGTGACGTCGATATGGTCAATTTTGGTCCGAAAATTTCACAGAAAGCATTTTGCGCACAAAGCTCCCATTATGACCTATAAACCATATAAACATGTTTGGGACGCATTTGAGCGAAAACAACACAGTTTTCGTGGATAAAGAAAGGTGACGTCGATATGGTCAATTTTGGTCCGAAAATTTCACAGAAAGCATTTTGCGCACAAAGCTCCCATTATGACCTATAAACCATATAAACATGTTTGGGACGCATTTGAGCGAAAACAACACAGTTTTTGTGGATAAAGAAAGGTGACGCCGATATGTTCACTTTTAGTCCGAAAAGGTCACAGAATGCTTTTCGCGCACAAAGCTCCCATTATGACCTATAAACCATATAAATATGTTTGGGATGCATTTGAGCGAAAACAACACAGTTTTTGTGGATAAAGAAAGGTGACGCCGATATGGTCACTTTTGGTCCGAAAATTTCACGGAAAGCTTTTCGAGCACAAAGCTGACATTATGATCTATACACCTTATAAACATGTTTGGGACACATTTGAGCAAAAACAAAAGAGTTTTTGTGGATAAAAAAAGGTGACGCCGATATGGTCACTTTTGGTCCGAAAATTTCACGGAAAGCTTTTCGCGTACAAAGCTCCCATTATGACCTATAAACCATATAAACATGTTTGGGATGCATTTGAGCGAAAACAACACAGTTTTCTTGGATAAAGAAAGGTGACGTCGATATGGTCACTTTTGGTCCGAAAATTTCACAGAAAGCATTTTGCGCACAAAGCTCCCATTATGACCTATAAACCATATAAACATGTTTGGGACGCATTTGAGCGAAAACAACACAGTTTTTGTGGATTAAGAAAGGTGACGCCAATATGTTCACTTTTAGTCCGAAAAGGTCACGGAATGCTTTTCGCGCACAAAGCTCCCATTATGACCTATAAACCATATAAATATGTTTGGGATGCATTTGAGCGAAAACAACACAGTTTTTGTGGATAAAGAAAGGTGACGCCGATATGGTCACTTTTGGTCCGAAAATTTCACGGAAAGCTTTTCGAGCACAAAGCTGACATTATGATCTATACACCTTATAAACATGTTTGGGACACATTTGAGCAAAAACAACAGAGTTTTGTGGATAAAGAAAGGTGACGCCGATATGGTCACTTTTGGTACGAAAATTTCACGGAAAGCTTTTCGCGCACAAAGCTCCCATTATGACCTATAAACCATATAAACATGTTTGGGACGCATTTGAGCGAAAACAACACAATTTTCGTGGATAAAGAAAGGTGACGTCGATATGGTCACTTTTGGTCCGAAAAGTTCACGGAATGCTTTTCGCGCACAAAGCTCCCATTATGACCTATAAACCATATAAACATGTTTGGGACGCATTTGAGCAAAAACAACAGAGTTTTTGTGGAAAAAGAAAGGTGACGCCGATATGGTCACTTTTTGTCCGAAAATTTCACGGAAAGTTTTTCGCGCACAACGCTCCCATTATGACCTATAAACCATATAAACATGTTTGGGACGCATTTGAGCGAAAACAACACAGTTTTCGTGGATAAAGAAAGGTGACGTCGATATGGTCAATTTTGGTCCGAAAATTTCACAGAAAGCATTTTGCGCACAAAGCTCCCATTATGACCTATAAACCATATAAACATGTTTGGGACGCATTTGAGCGAAAACAACACAGTTTTTGTGGATAAAGAAAGGTGACGCCGATATGGTCACTTTTGGTCCGAAAATTTCACGGAAAGCTTTTCGAGCACAAAGCTGACATTATGATCTATACACCTTATAAACATGTTTGGGACACATTTGAGCAAAAACAAAAGAGTTTTTGTGGATAAAAAAAGGTGACGCCGATATGGTCACTTTTGGTCCGAAAATTTCACGGAAAGCTTTTCGCGTACAAAGCTCCCATTATGACCTATAAACCATATAAACATGTTTGGGACGCATTTGAGCGAAAACAACACAGTTTTCTTGGATAAAGAAAGGTGACGTCGATATGGTCACTTTTGGTCCGAAAATTTCACAGAAAGCATTTTGCGCACAAAGCTCCCATTATGACCTATAAACCATATAAACATGTTTGGGACGCATTTGAGCGAAAACAACACAGTTTTTGTGGATTAAGAAAGGTGACGCCAATATGTTCACTTTTAGTCCGAAAAGGTCACGGAATGCTTTTCGCGCACAAAGCTCCCATTATGACCTATAAACCATATAAATATGTTTGGGATGCATTTGAGCGAAAACAACACAGTTTTTGTGGATAAAGAAAGGTGACGCCGATATGGTCACTTTTGGTCCGAAAATTTCACGGAAAGCTTTTCGAGCACAAAGCTGACATTATGATCTATACACCTTATAAACATGTTTGGGACACATTTGAGCAAAAACAACAGAGTTTTGTGGATAAAGAAAGGTGACGCCGATATGGTCACTTTTGGTACGAAAATTTCACGGAAAGCTTTTCGCGCACAAAGCTCCCATTATGACCTATAAACCATATAAACATGTTTGGGACGCATTTGAGCGAAAACAACACAATTTTCGTGGATAAAGAAAGGTGACGTCGATATGGTCACTTTTGGTCCGAAAAGTTCACGGAATGCTTTTCGCGCACAAAGCTCCCATTATGACCTATAAACCATATAAACATGTTTGGGACGCATTTGAGCAAAAACAACAGAGTTTTTGTGGAAAAAGAAAGGTGACGCCGATATGGTCACTTTTTGTCCGAAAATTTCACGGAAAGTTTTTCGCGCACAACGCTCCCATTATGACCTATAAACCATATAAACATGTTTGGGACGCATTTGAGCGAAAACAACACAGTTTTCGTGGATAATGAAAGGTGACGTCGATATGGTCACTTTTGGACCGAAAATTTCACAGAAAGCTTTTCGCGCACAAAGCTCCCATTATGACCTATAAACCATGTAAACATGTTTGGGACGCATTTGAGCGAAAACAACACAGTTTTTGTGGATAAAGAAAGGTGATGCCGATATGTTCACTTTTGGTCCGAAAAGTTCACGGAATGCTTTTCGCGCAGAAAGCTCACATTATGACCTATAAACCATATAAACATGTTTGGGACGCATTTGTGCGAAAACAACACAGTTTTTGTGGATAAAGAAAGGTGACACCGATATGGTCACTTTTGGTCTGAAAATTTCACGGAAAGTTTTTCGCGCACAACGCTCCCATTATGACCTATAAACCATATAAACATGTTTGGGACGCATTTGAGCGAAAACAACACAGTTTTCGTGGATAAAGAAAGGTGACGTCGATATGGTCACTTTTGGTCCGAAAAGTTCACGGAATGCTTTTCGCGCACAAAGCTCCCATTATGACCTATAAACCATATAAACATGTTTGGGACGCATTTGAACAAAAACAATAGAGTTTTTGTGGAAAAAGAAAGGTGACGCCGATATGAACACTTTTGGTCCGAAAATTTCACGGAAAGCTTTTCGCGCACAAAGCTCACATTATGATCTATACACCTTATAAACATGTTTAGGACACATTTGAGCAAAAACAATAGAGTTTTTGTGGATAAAGAAAGGTGACGCCGATATGGTCTCTTTTGGTCCGAAAAGTTCACGGAATGCTTTTCGCGCACAAAGCCCCCATTACGACCTATAAACCATATAAACATGTTTGGGACGCATTTGAAAACAACACAGTTTTCGTGGATAAAGAAAGGTGACACCGATATCGTCACATTTGGTCCGAAAATTTCACGGAAAGCTTTTCGCGCACAAAGCTCCCATTATGACCTATAAACCATATAAACATGTTTGGACGCATTTGAGCGAAAACAACACAATTTTTGTGGATAAAGAAAGGTGACACCGATATGGTCACTTTTGGTCCGAAAATTTCACGGAAAGCTTTTCGCGCACAAAGCTCCCATTATGACTTATAAACCATATAAACATGTTTGGGACACGTTTGAGCGAAAACAACACAGTTTTTGTGGATAAAGAAAGGTGACGCCGATATGGTCACTTTTGGTCCGAAAATTTCACGGAAAGCTTTTCGCGCACAAAGCTCACATTATGACCTATAAACAATATAAACATGTTTGGGACGCATTTGAGCGAAAACAACACAGTTTTCGTGGATAAAGAAAGGTGACGTCGATTTGGTCACTTTTGGTCCGAAAATTTCACGGAAACCTTTTCGCGCACAAAGCTCCCATTATGACCTATACACCATATAAACATGTTTGGGACACAATTTAGCGAAAACAACACAGTTTTTGTGGATAAAGAAAGGTGACGCCGATATGATCACTTTTTGTCCGAAAATTTCACGGAAAGATTTTCGCGCACAAAGCTCACAGTATGATCTATACACCTTATAAACATGTTTGGGACAAATTTGAGCAAAAACAAAAGAGTTTTTGTGGATAAAAAAAGGTGACGCCGATATGGTCACTTTTGGTCCGAAAATTTCACGGAAAGCTTTTCGCGTACAAAGCTCCCATTATGACCTATAAACCATATAAACATGTTTGGGACGCATTTGAGCGAAAACAACACAGTTTTCTTGGATAAAGAAAGGTGACGTCGATATGGTCACTTTTGGTCCGAAAATTTCACAGAAAGCATTTTGCGCACAAAGCTCCCATTATGACCTATAAACCATATAAACATGTTTGGGACGCATTTGAGCGAAAACAACACAGTTTTTGTGGATAAAGAAAGGTGACGCCAATATGTTCACTTTTAGTCCGAAAAGGTCACGGAATGCTTTTCGCGCACAAAGCTCCCATTATGACCTATAAACCATATAAATATGTTTGGGATGCATTTGAGCGAAAACAACACAGTTTTTGTGGATAAAGAAAGGTGACGCCGATATGGTCACTTTTGGTCCGAAAATTTCACGGAAAGCTTTTCGAGCACAAAGCTGACATTATGATCTATACACCTTATAAACATGTTTGGGACACATTTGAGCAAAAACAACAGAGTTTTGTGGATAAAGAAAGGTGACGCCGATATGGTCACTTTTGGTACGAAAATTTCACGGAAAGCTTTTCGCGCACAAAGCTCCCATTATGACCTATAAACCATATAAACATGTTTGGGACGCATTTGAGCGAAAACAACACAATTTTCGTGGATAAAGAAAGGTGACGTCGATATGGTCACTTTTGGTCCGAAAAGTTCACGGAATGCTTTTCGCGCACAAAGCTCACATTATGACCTATAAACCATATAAACATGTTTGGGACGCATTTGAGCAAAAACAACAGAGTTTTTGTGGAAAAAGAAAGGTGACGCCGATATGGTCACTTTTTGTCCGAAAATTTTCACTGAAAGTTTTTCGCGCACAACGCTCCCATTATGACCTATAAACCATATAAACATGTTTGGGACGCATTTGAGCGAAAACAACACAGTTTTCGTGGATAATGAAAGGTGACGTCGATATGGTCACTTTTGGTCCGAAAATTTCACAGAAAGCTTTTCGCGCACAAAGCTCCAATTATGACCTATAAACCATGTAAACATGTTTGGGACGCATTTGAGCGAAAACAACACAGTTTTTGTGGATAAAGAAAGGTGATGCCGATATGTTCACTTTTGGTCCGAAAAGTTCACGGAATGCTTTTCGCGCAGAAAGCTCACATTATGACCTATAAACCATATAAACATGTTTGGGACGCATTTGTGCGAAAACAACACAGTTTTTGTGGATAAAGAAAGGTGACACCGATATGGTCACTTTTGGTCCGAAAATTTCACGGAAATTTTTTCGCGCACAACGCTCCCATTATGACCTATAAACCATATAAACATGTTTGGGACGCATTTGAGCGAAAACAACACAGTTTTCGTGGATAAAGAAAGGTGACGTCGATATGGTCACTTTTGGTCCGAAAAGTTCACGGAATGCTTTTCGCGCACAAAGCTCCCATTATGACCTATAAACCATATAAACATGTTTGGGACGCATTTGTGCGAAAACAACACAGTTTTTGTGGATAAAGAAAGGTGACACCGATATGGTCACTTTTGGTCCGAAAATTTCACGGAAAGTTTTTCGCGCACAACGCTCCCATTTTATGACCTATAAACCATATAAACATGTTTGGGACGCATTTGAGCGAAAACAACATAGTTTTCGTGGATAAAGAAAGGTGACGTCGATATGGTCACTTTTGGTCCGAAAAGTTCACGGAAAGCTTTTCGCGCACAAAGCTCACATTATGATCTATACACCTTATAAACATGTTTAGGACACATTTGAGCAAAAACAACAGAGTTTTTGTGGATAAAGAAAGGTGACGCCGATATGGTCACTTTTGGTCCGAAAAGTTCACGGAATGCTTTTCGCGCACAAAGCTCCCATTATGACCTATAAACCATATAAACATGTTTGGGACGCATTTGTGCGAAAACAACACAGTTTTTGTGGATAAAGAAAGGTGACACCGATATCGTCACTTTTGGTCCGAAAATTTCACGGAAAGCTTTTCGCGCACAAAGCTCCCATTATGACCTATAAACCATATAAACATGTTTGGGACGCATTTGAGCGAAAACAACACAGTTTTTGTGGATAAAGAAAGGTGACACCGATATGGTCACTTTTGGTCCGAAAATTTCACGGAAAGCTTTTCGCGCACAAAGCTCCCATTATGACCTATAAACCATATAAACATGTTTGGGACACATTTGAGCGAAAACAACACAATTTTTGTGGATAAAGAAAGGTGACTCCGATATGGTCACTTTTGGTCCGAAAATTTCACGGAAAGCTTTTCGCGCACAAAGCTCACATTATGACCTATAAACAATATAAACATGTTTGGGACGCATTTGAGCGAAAGCAACACAGTTTTCGTGGATAAAGAAAGGTGACGCCAATATGTTCACTTTTGGTCCGAAAATTTCACGGAAAGCTTTTCGCGCACAAAGCTCACATTATGACCTATAAACAATATAAACATGTTTGGGACGCATTTTAGCGAAAACAACACAGTTTTTGTGGATAAAGAAAGGTGACGCCAATATGTTCACTTTTAGTCCGAAAAGGTCACGGAATGCTTTTCGCGCACAAAGCTCCCATTATCACCTATAAACCATATAAATATGTTTGGGATGCATTTGAGCGAAAACAACACAGTTTTTGTGGATAAAGAAAGGTGACGCCGATATGGTCACTTTTGGTCCGAAAATTTCACGGAAAGCTTTTCGAGCACAAAGCTGACATTATGATCTATACACCTTATAAACATGTTTGGGACACATTTGAGCAAAAACAACAGAGTTTTGTGGATAAAGAAAGGTGACGCCGATATGGTCACTTTTGGTACGAAAATTTCACGGAAAGCTTTTCGCGCACAAAGCTCCCATTATGACCTATAAACCATATAAACATGTTTGGGACGCATTTGAGCGAAAACAACACAGTTTTCGAGGATAAAGAAAGGTGACGTCGATATGGTCACTTTTGGTCCGAAAAGTTCACGGAATGCTTTTCGCGCACAAAGCTCCCATTATGACCTATAAACCATATAAACATGTTTGGGACGCATTTGAGCAAAAACAACAGAGTTTTTGTGGAAAAAGAAAGGTGACGCCGATATGGTCACTTTTTGTCCGAAAATTTCACGGAAAGTTTTTCGCGCACAACGCTCCCATTATGACCTATAAACCATATAAACATGTTTGGGACGCATTTGAGCGAAAACAACCTAGTTTTCGTGGATAATGAAAGGTGACGTCGATATGGTCACTTTTGGTCCGAAAATTTCACAGAAAGCTTTTCGCGCACAAAGCTCCCATTATGACCTATAAACCATGTAAACATGTTTGGGACGCATTTGAGCGAAAACAACACAGTTTTTGTGGATAAAGAAAGGTGATGCCGTTATGTTCACTTTTGGTCCGAAAAGTTCACGGAATGCTTTTCGCGCAGAAAGCTCACATTATGACCTATAAACCATATAAACATGTTTGGGACGCATTTGTGCGAAAACAACACATTTTTTGTGGATAAAGAAAGGTGACACCGATATGGGCACTTTTGGTCCGAAAATTTCACGGAAAGTTTTTCGCGCACAACGCTCCCATTATGACCTATAAACCATATAAACATGTTTGGGACGCATTTGAGCGAAAACAACACAGTTTTCCTGGATAAAGAAAGGTGACGTCGATATGGTCACTTTTGGTCCGAAAAGTTCACGGAATGCTTTTCGCGCACAAAGCTCCCATTATGACCTATAAACCATATAAACATGTTTGGGACGCATTTGAGCGAAAACAACACAGTTTTCTTGGATAAAGAAAGGTGACGTCGATATGGTCACTTTTGGTCCGAAAATTTCACGGAAAGCATTTCGCGCACAAAGCTCCCATTATGACCTATAAACCATATAAACATGTTTGGGACGCATTTTAGCGAAAACAACACAGTTTTTGTGGATAAAGAAAGGTGACGCCAATATGTTCACTTTTAGTCCGAAAAGGTCACGGAATGCTTTTCGCGCACAAAGCTCCCATTATCACCTATAAACCATATAAATATGTTTGGGATGCATTTGAGCGAAAACAACACAGTTTTTGTGGATAAAGAAAGGTGACGCCGATATGGTCACTTTTGGTCCGAAAATTTCACGGAAAGCTTTTCGAGCACAAAGCTGACATTATGATCTATACACCTTATAAACATGTTTGGGACACATTTGAGCAAAAACAACAGAGTTTTGTGGATAAAGAAAGGTGACGCCGATATGGTCACTTTTGGTACGAAAATTTCACGGAAAGCTTTTCGCGCACAAAGCTCCCATTATGACCTATAAACCATATAAACATGTTTGGGACGCATTTGAGCGAAAACAACACAGTTTTCGTGGATAAAGAAAGGTGACGTCGATATGGTCACTTTTGGTCCGAAAAGTTCACGGAATGCTTTTCGCGCACAAAGCTCCCATTATGACCTATAAACCATATAAACATGTTTGGGACGCATTTGAGCAAAAACAACAGAGTTTTTGTGGAAAAAGAAAGGTGACGCCGATATGGTCACTTTTTGTCCGAAAATTTCACGGAAAGTTTTTCGCGCACAACGCTCCCATTATGACCTATAAACCATATAAACATGTTTGGGACGCATTTGAGCGAAAACAACACAGTTTTCGTGGATAATGAAAGGTGACGTCGATATGGTCACTTTTGGTCCGAAAATTTCACAGAAAGCTTTTCGCGCACAAAGCTCCCATTATGACCTATAAACCATGTAAACATGTTTGGGACGCATTTGAGCGAAAACAACACAGTTTTTGTGGATAAAGAAAGGTGACGCCGTTATGTTCACTTTTGGTCCGAAAAGTTCACGGAATGCTTTTCGCGCAGAAAGCTCACATTATGACCTATAAACCATATAAACATGTTTGGGACGCATTTGTGCGAAAACAACACATTTTTTGTGGATAAAGAAAGGTGACACCGATATGGGCACTTTTGGTCCGAAAATTTCACGGAAAGTTTTTCGCGCACAACGCTCCCATTATGACCTATAAACCATATAAACATGTTTGGGACGCATTTGAGCGAAAACAACACAGTTTTCGTGGATAAAGAAAGGTGACGTCGATATGGTCACTTTTGGTCCGAAAAGTTCACGGAATGCTTTTCGCGCACAAAGCTCCCATTATGACCTATATAAACCATATAAACATGTTTGGGACGCATTTGAGCGAAAACAACACAGTTTTCTTGGATAAAGAAAGGTGACGTCGATATGGTCACTTTTGGTCCGAAAATTTCACAGAAAGCATTTTGCGCACAAAGCTCACATTATGATCTATACACCTTATAAACATGTTTGGGACACATTTGAGCAAAAACAACACAGTTTTTGTGGATAAAGAAAGGTGACACCGATATGGTCACTTTTGGTCCGAAAATTTCACGGAAAGCTTTTCGCGCACACAGCTCCCATTATGACCTATAAACCATACAAACATGTTTGGGACGCATTTGAGCGAAAACAACACAGTTTTCGTGGATAATGAAAGGTGACGTCGATATGGTCACTTTTGGTCCGAAAATTTCACAGAAAGCTTTTCGCGCACAAAGCTCCCATTATGACCTATAAACCATGTAAACATGTTTGGGACGCATTTGAGCGAAAACAACACAGTTTTTATGGATAAAGAAAGGTGACGCCGATATGATCACTTTTGGTCCGAAATTTTCACGGAAACCTTTTCACGCACAAAGCTCACACTATGATCTATACACCTTATAAACATGTTTGGGACACATTTGAGCATAGACAACAGAGTTTTTGTGGATAAAGAAAGGTGACGCCGATATGGTCACTTTTGGTCCGAAAAGTTCACGGAATGCTTTTGGCGCAAAAAGCCACCATTATGACCTATAAACCATATAAACATGTTTGGGACGCATTTTAGCGAAAAAAACACAGTTTTCGTGGATAAAGAAAGGTGACACCGATATGGTCACTTTTGGTCCGAAAATTTCACGGAAAGCTTTTCGCGCACAAAGCTCCCATTATAACCTGTAAACCATATAAACATGTTTGGGACACATTTGAGCGAAAACAACACAATTTTTGTGGATAAAGAAAGGTGACGCCGATAAGGTCACTTTTGGTCCGAAAATTTCACGGAATGCTTTTCGCGCACAAAGCTCCCATTATTACCTATAAACCATATAAACATGTTTGCGACGCATTTGAGCAAAAACAATAGAGTTTTTGTGGAAAAAGAAAGGTGACGCCGATATGATCACTTTTTGTCCGAAAATTTCACGAAAAGCTTTTCGCGCACAAAGCTCACATTATGATCTATATACCTTATAAACATGTTTGGGACACATTTGAGCAAAAACAAAAGAGTTTTTGTGGATAAAAAAAGGTGACGCCGATATGGTAACTTTTGGTCAGAAAATTTCACGGAAAGCTTTTCGCGTACAAAGCTCCCATTATGACCTATAAACCATATAAACATGTTTGGGACGCATTTGAGCGAAAACAAAACAGTTTTCGTGGATAAAGAAAGGTGACGTCGATATGGTCACTTTTGGTCCGAAAATTTCACAGAAAGCATTTCGCGCACAAAGCTCCCATTATGACCTATAAACCATATAAACATGTTTGGGAAGCATTTGAGCGAAAACAACACAGTTTTTGTGGATAAAGAAAGGTGACGCCGATATGTTCACTTTTACACCGAAAAGGTCACGGAATGCTTTTCACACACAAAGCTCCCATTATGACCTATAAACCATATAAATATGTTTGGGATGCATTTGAGCGAAAACAACACAGTTTTTGTGGATAAAGAAAGGTGACGCCGATATGGTCACTTTTGGTCCGAAAATTTCACGGAAAGCTTTTCGAGCACAAAGCTGACATTATGATCTATACACCTTATAAACATGTTTGGGACACATTTGAGCAAAAACAACAGAGTTTTTGTGGATAAAAAAAGGTGACGCCGATATGGTCACTTTTGGTCCGAAAATTTCACGGAAAGCTTTTCACGTACAAAGCTCCCATTATGACCTATAAACCATATAAACATGTTTGGGACGCATTTGAGCAAAAACAACACAGTTTTCGTGGATAAAGAAAGGTGACGTCGATATAGTCACTTTTGGTCCGAAAATTTCACAGAAAGCATTTCGCGCACAAAGCTCCCATTATGACCTATAAACCATATAAACATGTTTGGGAAGCATTTGAGCGAAAACAACACAGTTTTTGTGGATAAAGAAAGGTGACGCCGATATGTTCACTTTTACAGCGAAAAGGTCACGGAATGTATTTCGCGCACAAAGCTCCCATTATGACCTATAAACCATATAAATATGTTTGGGATGCATTTGAGCGAAAACAACACAGTTTTTGTGGATAAAGAAAGGTGACGCCGATATGGTCACTTTTGGTCCGAAAATTTCACGGAAAGCTTTTCGAGCACAAAGCTGACATTATGATCTATACACCTTATAAACATGTTTGGGACGCATTTGAGCAAAAACAACAGAGTTTTTGTGGAAAAAGAAAGGTGACGCCGATATGATCACTTTTTGTCCGAAAATTTCACGGAAAACTTTTCGCGCACAAAGCTCACATTATGATCTATATACCTTATAAACATGTTTGGAACACATTTGAGCAAAAACAAAAGAGTATTTGTGGATAAAAAAAGGTGACGCCGATATGGTCACTTTTGGTCCGAAAATTTCACGGAAAGCTTTTCGCACACAAAGCTCCCATTATGACCTATAAGCCATATAAACATGTTTGGGACGCATTTGAGCGAAAACAACACAGTTTTTGTGGATAAAGAAAGGTGACACCGATATGGTCACTTTTGGTCCGAAAATTTCACGGAAAGCTTTTCGCGCACAAAGCTCCCATTATGACCTATAAACCATATAAACATGTTTGGGACACATTTGAGCGAAAACAACACAGTTTTTGTGGATAAAGAAAGGTGACGCCGATATGGTCAATTTTGGTCCGAAAATTTCACGGAAAGCTTTTCGCGCACAAAGCTCCCATTATGACCTATAAACCATATAAACATGTTTGGGACGCATTTGAGCGAAAACAACACAGTTTTCGTGGATAAAGAAAGGTGACGTCGATATGGTCACTTTTGGTCCGAAAAGTTCACGGAATGCTTTTCGCGCACAAAGCTCCCATTATGACCTATAAACCATATAAACATGTTTGGGACGCATTTGAGCAAAAACAACAGAGTTTTTGTGTAAAAAGAAAGGTGACGCCGATATGATCACTTTTTGTCCGAAAATTTCACGGAAAGTTTTTCGCGCAAAAAGCTCACATTATGATCTATACACCTTATAAACATGTTTGGGACACATTTGAGCAAAAACAACAGAGTTTTTGTGGATAAAGAAAGGTGACGCCGATATGGTCAATTTTGGTCTGAAAATTTCACGGAAAGCTTTTCGCGTACAAAGCTCCCATTATGACCTATAAACCATATAAACATGTTTGGGACGCATTTGAGCGAAAACAAAACAGTTTTCGTGGATAAAGAAAGGTGACGTCGATATGGTCACTTTTGGTCCGAAAATTTCACGAAAAGCTTTTCGCGTACAAAGCTCCCATTATGACCTATAAACCATATAAACATGTTTGGGACGCATTTGAGCAAAAACAACACAGTTTTCGTGGATAAAGAAAGGTGACGTCGATATAGTCACTTTTGGTCCGAAAATTTCACAGAAAGCATTTCGCGCACAAAGCTCCCATTATGACCTATAAACCATATAAACATGTTTGGGAAGCATTTGAGCGAAAACAACACAGTTTTTGTGGAAAAAGAAAGGTGACACCGATATGGTCACTTTTGGTCCGAAAATTTCACGGAAAGCTTTTCGCGCACAACGCTCCCATTATGACCTATAAACCATATAAACATGTTTGGGACACATTTGAGCGAAAACAACACAGTTTTCGTGGATAAAGAAAGGTGACGCCGATATGGTCAATTTTGGTCCGAAAATTTCACGGAAAGCTTTTCGCGCACAAAGCTCCCATTATGACCTATAAACCATATAAACATGTTTGGGACGCATTTGAGCGAAAACAACACAGTTTTCGTGGATAAAGAAAGGTGACGTCGATATGGTCACTTTTGGTCCGAAAAGTTCACGGAATGCTTTTCGCGCACAAAGCTCCCATTATGACCTATAAACCATATAAACATGTTTGGGATGCATTTGAGCAAAAACAACAGAGTTTTTGTGGAAAAAGAAAGGTGACGCCGATATGATCACTTTTTGTCCGAAAATTTCACGGAAAGTTTTTCGCGCACAAAGCTCACATTATGATCTATACACCTTATAAACATGTTTGGGACACATTTGAGCAAAAACAACAGAGTTTTTGTGGATAATGAAAGGTGACGCCGATATGGTCAATTTTGGTCTGAAAATTTCACGGAAAGCTTTTCGCGCACAAAGCTCCCATTATGACCTATAAACCATATAAACATGTTTGGGACGCATTAGAGCGACAACAACACAGTTTTTGTGTATAAAGAAAGGTGACGTCGATATGGTCACTTTTGGTCCGAAAATTTCACGGAAAGCTTTTCGCGCAGAAAGCTCCCATTATGACCTATAAACCATATAAACATGTTTGGGACACATTTTAGCGAAAACAACACAGTTTTCGTGGATAAAGAAAGGTGACGCCGATATGGTCAATTTTGGTCCGAAAATTTCACGGAAAGCTTTTCGCGCACAAAGCTCCCATTATGACCTATAAACCATATAAACATGTTTGGGACGCATTTGAGCGAAAACAACACAGTTTTCGTGGATAAAGAAAGGTGACGTCGATATGGTCACTTTTGGTCCGAAAAGTTCACGGAATGCTTTTCGCGCACAAAGCTCCCATTATGACCTATAAACCATATAAACATGTTTGGGATGCATTTGAGCAAAAACAACAGAGTTTTTGTGGAAAAAGAAAGGTGACGCCGATATGATCACTTTTTGTCCGAAAATTTCACGGAAAGTTTTTCGCGCACAAAGCTCACATTATGATCTATACACCTTATAAACATGTTTGGGACACATTTGAGCAAAAACAACAGAGTTTTTGTGGATAATGAAAGGTGACGCCGATATGGTCAATTTTGGTCTGAAAATTTCACGGAAAGCTTTTCGCGCACAAAGCTCCCATTATGACCTATAAACCATATAAACATGTTTGGGACGCATTAGAGCGACAACAACACAGTTTTTGTGTATAAAGAAAGGTGACGTCGATATGGTCACTTTTGGTCCGAAAATTTCACGGAAAGCTTTTCGCGCAGAAAGCTCCCATTATGACCTATAAACCATATAAACATGTTTGGGACACATTTTAGCGAAAACAACACAGTTTTTGTGGATAAAGAAAGGTGACACCGATATGGTCACTTTTGGTCCGAAAATTTCACGGAAAGTTTTTCGCGCACAACGCTCCCATTATGACCTATAAACCATATAAACATGTTTGGGACGCATTTGAGCGAAAACAACACAGTTTTCGTGGATAAAGAAAGGTGACGTCGATATGGCCACTTTTGGTCCGAAAATTTCACAGAAAGCTTTTCGCGCACATAGCTCCCATTATGACCTATAAACCATGTAAACATGTTTGGGACGCATTTGAGCGAAAACAACACAGTTTTTGTGGATAAAGAAAGGTGACGCCGATATGTTCACTTTTGGTCCGAAAAGTTCACGGAATGCTTTTCGCGCACAAAGCTCCCATTATGACCTATAAACCATATAAACATGTTTGGGACGCATTTGAGCGAAAACAACACAGTTTTTGTGGATAAAGAAAGGTGACGCCGATATGGTCACTTTTGGTCCGAAAATTTCAGGGAAAGCTTTTCGCGCACAAAGCTCACATTATGATCTATACACCTTATAAACATGTTTGGGACACATTTGAGCAAAAACAACAGAGTTTTTGTGGATAAAGAAAGGTGACGCCGATGTGGTCACTTTTGGTCCGAAAATTTCACGGAAAGCTTTTCGCGTACAAAGCTCCCATTATGACCTATAAACCATATAAACATGTTTGGGACGCATTTGAGCGAAAACAACACAGTTTTCGTGGATAAAGAAAGGTGACGTCGATATGGTCACTTTTGGTCCGCAAATTTCACGGAAAGCTTTTCGAGCACAAAGCTGACATTATGATCTATACACCTTATAAACATGTTTTGGACACATTTGAACAAAAACAACAGAGTTTTTGTGGATAAAAAAAGGTGACGCCGATATGGTCACTTTTGGTCCGAAAATTTCACGGAAAGCTTTTCGCGTACAAAGCTCCCATTATGACCTATAAACCATATAAACATGTTTGGGACGCATTTGAGCGAAAACAACACAGTTTTCGTGGATAAAGAAAGGTGACGTCGATATGGTCACTTTTGGTCCGAAAATTTCACAGAAAGCATTTCGCGCACAAAGCTCCCATTATGACCTATAAACCATATAAACATGTTTGGGAAGCATTTGAGCAAAAACAACACAGTTTTTGTGGATAAAGAAAGGTGACGCCGATATGTTCACTTTTACACCGAAAAGGTCACGGAATGTATTTCGCGCACAAAGCTCCCATTATGACCTATAAACCATATAAATATGTTTGGGATGCATTTGAGCGAAAACAACACAGTTTTTGTGGATAAAGAAAGGTAACGCCGATATGGTCACTTTTGGTCTGAAAATTTCACGGAAAGCTTTTCGAGCACAAAGCTCCCATTATGACCTATAAACCATATAAACATGTTTGGGACGCATTTGAGCGAAAACAACACAGTTTTTGTGGATAAAGAAAGGTGACACCGATATGGTCACTTTTGGTCCGAAAATTTCACGGAAAGTTTTTCGCGCACAACGCTCCCATTATGACCTATAAACCATATAAACATGTTTGGGACGCATTTGAGCGAAAACAACACAGTTTTCGTGGATAAAGAAAGGTGACGTCGATATGGCCACTTTTGGTCCGAAAATTTCACAGAAAGCTTTTCGCGCACATAGCTCCCATTATGACCTATAAACCATGTAAACATGTTTGGGACGCATTTGAGCGAAAACAACACAGTTTTTGTGGATAAAGAAAGGTGACGCCGATATGTTCACTTTTGGTCCGAAAAGTTCACAGAATGCTTTTCGCGCACAAAGCTCCCATTATGACCTATAAACCATATAAACATGTTTGGGATGCATTTGAGCGAAAACAACACAGTTTTTGTGGATAAAGAAAGGTGACGCCGATATGATCACTTTTTGTCCGAAAATTTCACGGAAAGTTTTTCGCGCACAAAGCTCACATTATGATCTATACACCTTATAAACATGTTTGGGACACATTTGAGCAAAAACAACAGAGTTTTTGTGGATAAAGAAAGGTGACACCGATATGGTCAATTTTGGTCTGAAAATTTCACGGAAAGCTTTTCGCGCACAAAGCTCCCATTATGACCTATAAACCATATAAACATGTTTGGGACGCATTAGAGCGACAACAACACAGTTTTTGTGTATAAAGAAAGGTGACGTCGATATGGTCACTTTTGGTCCGAAAATTTCACGGAAAGCTTTTCGCGCAGAAAGCTCCCATTATGACCTATAAACCATATAAACATGTTTGGGACACATTTTAGCGAAAACAACACAGTTTTTGTGGATAAAGAAAGGTGACACCGATATGGTCACTTTTGGTCCGAAAATTTCACGGAAAGTTTTTCGCGCACAACGCTCCCATTATGACCTATAAACCATATAAACATGTTTGGGACGCATTTGAGCGAAAACAACACAGTTTTCGTGGATAAAGAAAGGTGACGTCGATATGGCCACTTTTGGTCCGAAAATTTCACAGAAAGCTTTTCGCGCACATAGCTCCCATTATGACCTATAAACCATGTAAACATGTTTGGGACGCATTTGAGCGAAAACAACACAGTTTTTGTGGATAAAGAAAGGTGACGCCGATATGTTCACTTTTGGTCCGAAAAGTTCACGGAATGCTTTTCGCGCACAAAGCTCCCATTATGACCTATAAACCATATAAACATGTTTGGGACGCATTTGAGCGAAAACAACACAGTTTTTGTGGATAAAGAAAGGTGACGCCGATATGGTCACTTTTGGTCCGAAAATTTCAGGGAAAGCTTTTCGCGCACAAAGCTCACATTATGATCTATACACCTTATAAACATGTTTGGGACACATTTGAGCAAAAACAACAGAGTTTTTGTGGATAAAGAAAGGTGACGCCGATGTGGTCACTTTTGGTCCGAAAATTTCACGGAAAGCTTTTCGCGTACAAAGCTCCCATTATGACCTATAAACCATATAAACATGTTTGGGACGCATTTGAGCGAAAACAACACAGTTTTCGTGGATAAAGAAAGGTGACGTCGATATGGTCACTTTTGGTCCGCAAATTTCACGGAAAGCTTTTCGAGCACAAAGCTGACATTATGATCTATACACCTTATAAACATGTTTGGGACACATTTGAACAAAAACAACAGAGTTTTTGTGGATAAAAAAAGGTGACGCCGATATGGTCACTTTTGGTCCGAAAATTTCACGGAAAGCTTTTCGCGTACAAAGCTCCCATTATGACCTATAAACCATATAAACATGTTTGGGACGCATTTGAGCGAAAACAACACAGTTTTCGTGGATAAAGAAAGGTGACGTCGATATGGTCACTTTTGGTCCGAAAATTTCACAGAAAGCATTTCGCGCACAAAGCTCCCATTATGACCTATAAACCATATAAACATGTTTGGGAAGCATTTGAGCAAAAACAACACAGTTTTTGTGGATAAAGAAAGGTGACGCCGATATGTTCACTTTTACACCGAAAAGGTCACGGAATGTATTTCGCGCACAAAGCTCCCATTATGACCTATAAACCATATAAATATGTTTGGGATGCATTTGAGCGAAAACAACACAGTTTTTGTGGATAAAGAAAGGTAACGCCGATATGGTCACTTTTGGTCTGAAAATTTCACGGAAAGCTTTTCGAGCACAAAGCTCCCATTATGACCTATAAACCATATAAACATGTTTGGGACGCATTTGAGCGAAAACAACACAGTTTTTGTGGATAAAGAAAGGTGACACCGATATGGTCACTTTTGGTCCGAAAATTTCACGGAAAGTTTTTCGCGCACAACGCTCCCATTATGACCTATAAACCATATAAACATGTTTGGGACGCATTTGAGCGAAAACAACACAGTTTTCGTGGATAAAGAAAGGTGACGTCGATATGGCCACTTTTGGTCCGAAAATTTCACAGAAAGCTTTTCGCGCACATAGCTCCCATTATGACCTATAAACCATGTAAACATGTTTGGGACGCATTTGAGCGAAAACAACACAGTTTTTTGTGGATAAAGAAAGGTGACGCCGATATGTTCACTTTTGGTCCGAAAAGTTCACGGAATGCTTTTCGCGCACAAAGCTCCCATTATGACCTATAAACCATATAAACATGTTTGGGACGCATTTGAGCGAAAACAACACAGTTTTTGTGGATAAAGAAAGGTGACGCCGATATGGTCACTTTTGGTCCGAAAATTTCAGGGAAAGCTTTTCGCGCACAAAGCTCACATTATGATCTATACACCTTATAAACATGTTTGGGACACATTTGAGCAAAAACAACAGAGTTTTTGTGGATAAAGAAAGGTGACGCCGATGTGGTCACTTTTGGTCCGAAAATTTCACGGAAAGCTTTTCGCGTACAAAGCTCCCATTATGACCTATAAACCATATAAACATGTTTGGGACGCATTTGAGCGAAAACAACACAGTTTTCGTGGATAAAGAAAGGTGACGTCGATATGGTCACTTTTGGTCCGAAAATTTCACGGAAAGCTTTTCGAGCACAAAGCTGACATTATGATCTATACACCTTATAAACATGTTTGGGACACATTTGAACAAAAACAACAGAGTTTTTGTGGATAAAAAAAGGTGACGCCGATATGGTCACTTTTGGTCCGAAAATTTCACGGAAAGCTTTTCGCGTACAAAGCTCCCATTATGACCTATAAACCATATAAACATGTTTGGGACGCATTTGAGCGAAAACAACACAGTTTTCGTGGATAAAGAAAGGTGACGTCGATATGGCCACTTTTGGTCCGAAAATTTCACAGAAAGCTTTTCGCGCACATAGCTCCCATTATGACCTATAAACCATGTAAACATGTTTGGGACGCATTTGAGCGAAAACAACACAGTTTTTGTGGATAAAGAAAGGTGACGCCGATATGTTCACTTTTGGTCCGAAAATTTCACGGAAAGCTTTACGCACACAAAGCTCCCATTATGACCTATAAGCCATATAAACATGTTTGGGACGCATTTGAGCGAAAACAACAAAGTTTTTGTAGATAAAGAAAGGTGACACCGATATGGTCACTTTTGGTCCGAAAATATCACGGAAAGCTTTTCGCGCACAAAGCTCCCATTATGACCTATAAACCATATAAACATGTTTGGGACACATTTGAGCGAAAACAACACAGTTTTTGTGGATAAAGAAAGGTGACGCCGATATGGTCAATTTTGGTCCGAAAATTTCACGGAAAGCTTTTCGCGCACAAAGCTCCCATTATGACCTATAAACCATATAAACATGTTTGGGACGCATTTGAGCGAAAACAACACAGTTTTCGTGGATAAAGAAAGGTGACGTCGATATGGTCACTTTTGGTCCGAAAATTTCACGGAAAGCATTTCGCGCACAAAGCTCCCATTATGACCTATAAACCATATAAACATGTTTGGGACGCATTTTAGCGAAAACAACACAGTTTTTGTGGATAAAGAAAGGTGACGCCAATATGTTCACTTTTAGTCCGAAAAGTTCACGGAATGCTTTTCGCGCACAAAGCTCCCATTATGACCTATAAACCATATAAACATGTTTGGGATGCATTTGAGCAAAAACAACAGAGTTTTTGTGGAAAAAGAAAGGTGACGCCGATATGATCACTTTTTGTCCGAAAATTTCACGGAAAGTTTTTCGCGCACAAAGCTCACATTATGATCTATACACCTTATAAACATGTTTGGGACACATTTGAGCAAAAACAACAGAGTTTTTGTGGATAAAGAAAGGTGACGCCGATGTGGTCACTTTTGGTCCGAAAATTTCACGGAAAGCTTTTCGCGTACAAAGCTCCCATTATGACCTATAAACCATATAAACATGTTTGGGACGCATTTGAGCAAAAACAACACAGTTTTTGTGGATAAAGAAAGGTGACGCCGATATGTTCACTTTTACACCGAAAAGGTCACGGAATGTATTTCGCGCACAAAGCTCCCATTATGACCTATAAACCATATAAATATGTTTGGGATGCATTTGAGCGAAAACAACACAGTTTTTGTGGATAAAGAAAGGTAACGCCGATATGGTCACTTTTGGTCTGAAAATTTCACGGAAAGCTTTTCGAGCACAAAGCTCCCATTATGACCTATAAACCATATAAACATGTTTGGGACGCATTTGAGCGAAAACAACACAGTTTTTGTGGATAAAGAAAGGTGACACCGATATGGTCACTTTTGGTCCGAAAATTTCACGGAAAGTTTTTCGCGCACAACGCTCCCATTATGACCTATAAACCATATAAACATGTTTGGGACGCATTTGAGCGAAAACAACACAGTTTTCGTGGATAAAGAAAGGTGACGTCGATATGGCCACTTTTGGTCCGAAAATTTCACAGAAAGCTTTTCGCGCACATAGCTCCCATTATGACCTATAAACCATGTAAACATGTTTGGGACGCATTTGAGCGAAAACAACACAGTTTTTTGTGGATAAAGAAAGGTGACGCCGATATGTTCACTTTTGGTCCGAAAAGTTCACGGAATGCTTTTCGCGCACAAAGCTCCCATTATGACCTATAAACCATATAAACATGTTTGGGACGCATTTGAGCGAAAACAACACAGTTTTTGTGGATAAAGAAAGGTGACGCCGATATGGTCACTTTTGGTCCGAAAATTTCAGGGAAAGCTTTTCGCGCACAAAGCTCACATTATGATCTATACACCTTATAAACATGTTTGGGACACATTTGAGCAAAAACAACAGAGTTTTTGTGGATAAAGAAAGGTGACGCCGATGTGGTCACTTTTGGTCCGAAAATTTCACGGAAAGCTTTTCGCGTACAAAGCTCCCATTATGACCTATAAACCATATAAACATGTTTGGGACGCATTTGAGCGAAAACAACACAGTTTTCGTGGATAAAGAAAGGTGACGTCGATATGGTCACTTTTGGTCCGAAAATTTCACGGAAAGCTTTTCGAGCACAAAGCTGACATTATGATCTATACACCTTATAAACATGTTTGGGACACATTTGAACAAAAACAACAGAGTTTTTGTGGATAAAAAAAGGTGACGCCGATATGGTCACTTTTGGTCCGAAAATTTCACGGAAAGCTTTTCGCGTACAAAGCTCCCATTATGACCTATAAACCATATAAACATGTTTGGGACGCATTTGAGCGAAAACAACACAGTTTTCGTGGATAAAGAAAGGTGACGTCGATATGGCCACTTTTGGTCCGAAAATTTCACAGAAAGCTTTTCGCGCACATAGCTCCCATTATGACCTATAAACCATGTAAACATGTTTGGGACGCATTTGAGCGAAAACAACACAGTTTTTGTGGATAAAGAAAGGTGACGCCGATATGTTCACTTTTGGTCCGAAAATTTCACGGAAAGCTTTACGCACACAAAGCTCCCATTATGACCTATAAGCCATATAAACATGTTTGGGACGCATTTGAGCGAAAACAACAAAGTTTTTGTAGATAAAGAAAGGTGACACCGATATGGTCACTTTTGGTCCGAAAATATCACGGAAAGCTTTTCGCGCACAAAGCTCCCATTATGACCTATAAACCATATAAACATGTTTGGGACACATTTGAGCGAAAACAACACAGTTTTTGTGGATAAAGAAAGGTGACGCCGATATGGTCAATTTTGGTCCGAAAATTTCACGGAAAGCTTTTCGCGCACAAAGCTCCCATTATGACCTATAAACCATATAAACATGTTTGGGACGCATTTGAGCGAAAACAACACAGTTTTCGTGGATAAAGAAAGGTGACGTCGATATGGTCACTTTTGGTCCGAAAATTTCACGGAAAGCATTTCGCGCACAAAGCTCCCATTATGACCTATAAACCATATAAACATGTTTGGGACGCATTTTAGCGAAAACAACACAGTTTTTGTGGATAAAGAAAGGTGACGCCAATATGTTCACTTTTAGTCCGAAAAGTTCACGGAATGCTTTTCGCGCACAAAGCTCCCATTATGACCTATAAACCATATAAACATGTTTGGGATGCATTTGAGCAAAAACAACAGAGTTTTTGTGGAAAAAGAAAGGTGACGCCGATATGATCACTTTTTGTCCGAAAATTTCACGGAAAGTTTTTCGCGCACAAAGCTCACATTATGATCTATACACCTTATAAACATGTTTGGGACACATTTGAGCAAAAACAACAGAGTTTTTGTGGATAAAGAAAGGTGACGCCGATGTGGTCACTTTTGGTCCGAAAATTTCACGGAAAGCTTTTCGCGTACAAAGCTCCCATTATGACCTATAAACCATATAAACATGTTTGGGACGCATTTGAGCAAAAACAACACAGTTTTTGTGGATAAAGAAAGGTGACGCCGATATGTTCACTTTTACACCGAAAAGGTCACGGAATGTATTTCGCGCACAAAGCTCCCATTATGACCTATAAACCATATAAATATGTTTGGGATGCATTTGAGCGAAAACAACACAGTTTTTGTGGATAAAGAAAGGTAACGCCGATATGGTCACTTTTGGTCTGAAAATTTCACGGAAAGCTTTTCGAGCACAAAGCTCCCATTATGACCTATAAACCATATAAACATGTTTGGGACGCATTTGAGCGAAAACAACACAGTTTTTGTGGATAAAGAAAGGTGACACCGATATGGTCACTTTTGGTCCGAAAATTTCACGGAAAGTTTTTCGCGCACAACGCTCCCATTATGACCTATAAACCATATAAACATGTTTGGGACGCATTTGAGCGAAAACAACACAGTTTTCGTGGATAAAGAAAGGTGACGTCGATATGGCCACTTTTGGTCCGAAAATTTCACAGAAAGCTTTTCGCGCACATAGCTCCCATTATGACCTATAAACCATGTAAACATGTTTGGGACGCATTTGAGCGAAAACAACACAGTTTTTTGTGGATAAAGAAAGGTGACGCCGATATGTTCACTTTTGGTCCGAAAAGTTCACGGAATGCTTTTCGCGCACAAAGCTCCCATTATGACCTATAAACCATATAAACATGTTTGGGACGCATTTGAGCGAAAACAACACAGTTTTTGTGGATAAAGAAAGGTGACGCCGATATGGTCACTTTTGGTCCGAAAATTTCAGGGAAAGCTTTTCGCGCACAAAGCTCACATTATGATCTATACACCTTATAAACATGTTTGGGACACATTTGAGCAAAAACAACAGAGTTTTTGTGGATAAAGAAAGGTGACGCCGATGTGGTCACTTTTGGTCCGAAAATTTCACGGAAAGCTTTTCGCGTACAAAGCTCCCATTATGACCTATAAACCATATAAACATGTTTGGGACGCATTTGAGCGAAAACAACACAGTTTTCGTGGATAAAGAAAGGTGACGTCGATATGGTCACTTTTGGTCCGAAAATTTCACGGAAAGCTTTTCGAGCACAAAGCTGACATTATGATCTATACACCTTATAAACATGTTTGGGACACATTTGAACAAAAACAACAGAGTTTTTGTGGATAAAAAAAGGTGACGCCGATATGGTCACTTTTGGTCCGAAAATTTCACGGAAAGCTTTTCGCGTACAAAGCTCCCATTATGACCTATAAACCATATAAACATGTTTGGGACGCATTTGAGCGAAAACAACACAGTTTTCGTGGATAAAGAAAGGTGACGTCGATATGGCCACTTTTGGTCCGAAAATTTCACAGAAAGCTTTTCGCGCACATAGCTCCCATTATGACCTATAAACCATGTAAACATGTTTGGGACGCATTTGAGCGAAAACAACACAGTTTTTGTGGATAAAGAAAGGTGACGCCGATATGTTCACTTTTGGTCCGAAAATTTCACGGAAAGCTTTTCGCACACAAAGCTCCCATTATGACCTATAAGCCATATAAACATGTTTGGGACGCATTTGAGCGAAAACAACAAAGTTTTTGTAGATAAAGAAAGGTGACACCGATATGGTCACTTTTGGTCCGAAAATATCACGGAAAGCTTTTCGCGCACAAAGCTCCCATTATGACCTATAAACCATATAAACATGTTTGGGACACATTTGAGCGAAAACAACACAGTTTTTGTGGATAAAGAAAGGTGACGCCGATATGGTCAATTTTGGTCCGAAAATTTCACGGAAAGCTTTTCGCGCACAAAGCTCCCATTATGACCTATAAACCATATAAACATGTTTGGGACGCATTTGAGCGAAAACAACACAGTTTTCGTGGATAAAGAAAGGTGACGTCGATATGGTCACTTTTGGTCCGAAAATTTCACGGAAAGCATTTCGCGCACAAAGCTCCCATTATGACCTATAAACCATATAAACATGTTTGGGACGCATTTTAGCGAAAACAACACAGTTTTTGTGGATAAAGAAAGGTGACGCCAATATGTTCACTTTTAGTCCGAAAAGTTCACGGAATGCTTTTCGCGCACAAAGCTCCCATTATGACCTATAAACCATATAAACATGTTTGGGATGCATTTGAGCAAAAACAACAGAGTTTTTGTGGAAAAAGAAAGGTGACGCCGATATGATCACTTTTTGTCCGAAAATTTCACGGAAAGTTTTTCGCGCACAAAGCTCACATTATGATCTATACACCTTATAAACATGTTTGGGACACATTTGAGCAAAAACAACAGAGTTTTTGTGGATAAAGAAAGGTGACGCCGATGTGGTCACTTTTGGTCCGAAAATTTCACGGAAAGCTTTTCGCGTACAAAGCTCCCATTATGACCTATAAACCATATAAACATGTTTGGGACGCATTTGAGCGAAAACAACACAGTTTTCGTGGATAAAGAAAGGTGACGTCGATATGGTCACTTTTGGTCCGAAAATTTCACGGAAAGCTTTTCGAGCACAAAGCTGACATTATGATCTATACACCTTATAAACATGTTTGGGACACATTTGAACAAAAACAACAGAGTTTTTGTGGATAAAAAAAGGTGACGCCGATATGGTCACTTTTGGTCCGAAAATTTCACGGAAAGCTTTTCGCGTACAAAGCTCCCATTATGACCTATAAACCATATAAACATGTTTGGGACGCATTTGAGCGAAAACAACACAGTTTTCGTGGATAAAGAAAGGTGACGTCGATATGGTCACTTTTGGTCCGAAAATTTCACAGAAAGCATTTCGCGCACAAAGCTCCCATTATGACCTATAAACCATATAAACATGTTTGGGAAGCATTTGAGCAAAAACAACACAGTTTTTGTGGATAAAGAAAGGTGACGCCGATATGTTCACTTTTACACCGAAAAGGTCACGGAATGTATTTCGCGCACAAAGCTCCCATTATGACCTATAAACCATATAAATATGTTTGGGATGCATTTGAGCGAAAACAACACAGTTTTTGTGGATAAAGAAAGGTAACGCCGATATGGTCACTTTTGGTCTGAAAATTTCACGGAAAGCTTTTCGAGCACAAAGCTCCCATTATGACCTATAAACCATATAAACATGTTTGGGACGCATTTGAGCGAAAACAACACAGTTTTTGTGGATAAAGAAAGGTGACACCGATATGGTCACTTTTGGTCCGAAAATTTCACGGAAAGTTTTTCGCGCACAACGCTCCCATTATGACCTATAAACCATATAAACATGTTTGGGACGCATTTGAGCGAAAACAACACAGTTTTCGTGGATAAAGAAAGGTGACGTCGATATGGCCACTTTTGGTCCGAAAATTTCACAGAAAGCTTTTCGCGCACATAGCTCCCATTATGACCTATAAACCATGTAAACATGTTTGGGACGCATTTGAGCGAAAACAACACAGTTTTTGTGGATAAAGAAAGGTGACGCCGATATGTTCACTTTTGGTCCGAAAAGTTCACGGAATGCTTTTCGCGCACAAAGCTCCCATTATGACCTATAAACCATATAAACATGTTTGGGACGCATTTGAGCGAAAACAACACAGTTTTTGTGGATAAAGAAAGGTGACGCCGATATGGTCACTTTTGGTCCGAAAATTTCAGGGAAAGCTTTTCGCGCACAAAGCTCACATTATGATCTATACACCTTATAAACATGTTTGGGACACATTTGAGCAAAAACAACAGAGTTTTTGTGGATAAAGAAAGATGACGCCGATGTGGTCACTTTTGGTCCGAAAATTTCACGGAAAGCTTTTCGCGTACAAAGCTCCCATTATGACCTATAAACCATATAAACATGTTTGGGACGCATTTGAGCGAAAACAACACAGTTTTCGTGGATAAAGAAAGGTGACGTCGATACGGTCACTTTTGGTCCGAAAATTTCACGGAAAGCTTTTCGAGCACAAGTTGACATTATGATCTATACACCTTATAAACATGTTTGGGACACATTTGAACAAAAACAACAGAGTTTTTGTGGATAAAAAAAGGTGACGCCGATATGGTCACTTTTGGTCCGAAAATTTCACGGAAAGCTTTTCGCGTACAAAGCTCCCATTATGACCTATAAACCATATAAACATGTTTGGGACGCATTTGAGCGAAAACAACAATGTTTTCGTGGATAAAGAAAGGTGACGTCGATATGGTCACTTTTGGTCCGAAAATTTCACAGAAAGCATTTCGCGCACAAAGCTCCCATTATGACCTATAAACCATATAAACATGTTTGGGAAGCATTTGAGCAAAAACAACACAGTTTTTGTGGATAAAGAAAGGTGACGCCGATATGTTCACTTTTACACCGAAAAGGTCACGGAATGTATTTCGCGCACAAAGCTCCCATTATGACCTATAAACCATATAAATATGTTTGGGATGCATTTGAGCGAAAACAACACAGTTTTTGTGGATAAAGAAAGGTAACGCCGATATGGTCACTTTTGGTCCGAAATGTTCACGGAATGCTTTTCGCGCAGAAAGCTCCCATTATGACCTATAAACCATATAAACATGTTTGGGACACATTTTAGCGAAAACAACACAGTTTTTGTGGATAAAGAAAGGTGACACCGATATGGTCACTTTTGGTCCGAAAATTTCACGGAAAGTTTTTCGCGCACAACGCTCCCATTATGACCTATAAACCATATAAACATGTTTGGGACGCATTTGAGCGAAAACAACACAGTTTTCGTGGATAAAGAAAGGTGAAGTCGATATGGCCACTTTTGGTCCAAAAATTTCACAGAAAGCTTTTCGCGCACAAAGCTCCCATTATGACCTATAAACCATGTAAACATGTTTGGGACGCATTTGAGAGAAAACAACACAGTTTTTGTGGATAAAGAAAGGTGACGGCGATATGTTCACTTTTGGTCCGAAAAGTTCACGGAATGCTTTTCGCGCACAAAGCTCCCATTATGACCTATAAACCATATAAACATGTTTGGGACGCATTTGAGCGAAAACAACACAGTTTTTGTGGATAAAGAATGGTGACACCGATATGGTCACTTTTGGTCCGAAATTTCACGGAAAGCTTTTCGCGCACAAAGCTCCCATTATGACCTATAAACCATATAAACATGGTTGGGACACATTTGAGCGAAAACAACACAGTTTATGTGGATAAAGAAAGGTGACGCCGATATGGTCACTTTTGGTCCGAAAATTTCACGGAATGCTTTTCGCGCACAAAGCTCCCATTATGACCTATAAACCATATAAACATGTTTGGGACGCATTTGAGCGAAAACAACACAGTTTTTGTGGATAAAGAAAGGTGACGCCGATATGGTCACTTTTGGTCCGAAAATTTCAGGGAAAGCTTTTCGCGCACAAATCTCACATTATGATCTATACACCTTATAAACATGTTTGGGACACATTTGAGCAAAAACAACAGAGTTTTTGTGGATAAAGAAAGGTGACGCCGATGTGGTCACTTTTGGTCCGAAAATTTCACGTAAAGCTTTTCGCGCACAAAGCTCCCATTATGACCTATAAACTATATAAACATGTTTGGGACGCATTTGAGCGAAAACAACACAGTTTTCGTGGATAAAGAAATGTGATGTCGATATGTTCACTTTTGGTCCGTAAAGTTTACGGAATGCTTTTCGCGCACAAAGCTCCCATTATGACCTATAAACCATATAAACATGTTTGGGAAGCATTTGAGCAAAAACAACAGAGATTTTATGGTAAAAGAAAGGTGACGCCGATATGATCACTTTTGGTCCGAAATTTTCACGGAAACCTTTTCACGCACAAAGGTCACATTATGATCTATACACCTTATAAACATGTTTGGGACACATTTGAGCATAAACAACAGAGTTTTTGTGGATAAAGAAGAGTGACGCCGATATGGTCACTTTTGGTCCGAAAAGTTCACGGAATGCTTTTGGCGCAAAAAGCCCCCATTATGACATATAAACCATATAAACATGTTTGGGACGCATTTTGGCGAAAAAAACACAGTTTTCGTGGACAAAGAAAGGTGACACCGATATGGTCACTTTTGGTCCGAAAATTTCACGGAAAGATTTTCGCGCACAAAGCTCATATTATAACCTATAAACCATATAAACATGTTTGGGACACATTTGAGCGAAAACAACACAATTTTTGTGGATAAAGAAAGGTGACGCCGATAAGGTCACTTTTGGTCCGAAAATTTCACGGAATGCTTTTCGCTAACAAAGCTCCCATTATTACCTATAATCCATATAAACATGTTTGGGACGCATTTGAGCAAAAACAACAGATTTTTTGTGGAAAAAGAAAGGTGACGCCGATATGATCACTTTTTGTCCGAAAATTTCACAGAAAGCTTTTCGCGCACAAAGCTCACATTATGATGTATACACCTTATAAACATGTTTGGGACACATTTGAGCAAAAACAAAAGAGTTTTTGTTGATAAAAAAAGGTGACGCCGATATGGTCACTTTTGGTCCGAAAATTTCACGGAAAGCTTTTCGCGTACAAAGCTCCTATTATGACCTATAAACCATATAAACATGTTTGGGACGCATTAGAGCGAAAACAACACAGTTTTCGTGGATAAAGAAAGGTGACGTCGATATGGTCACTTTTGGTCCGAAAATTTCACAGAAAGCTTTTCGCGCACAAAGCTCCCATTATGACCTATAAACCATTTAAACATGTTTGGGACGCATTTGAGCGAAAACAACACAGTTTTTGTGGATAAAGAAAGGTGATGCCGATATGTTCACTTTTGATCCGAAAAGGTCACGGAATGCTTTTCGCGCACAAAGCTCCCATTATGACCTATAAAACATATAAATATGTTTGGGATGCATTTGAGCGAAAACAACACAGTTTTCGTGGATAAAGAAAGGTGACGTCGATATGGTCACTTTTGGTCCAAAAATTTCACAGAAAGCTTTTCGCGCACAAAGCTCCCATTATGACCTATAAACCATATAAACTTGTTTGGCACACATTTGAGCGAAAATTACACAGTTTTTATGGATAAAGAAAGGTGATGCCTATATGGTCACTTTTGGTCCGAAAATTTCACGGAAAGCTTTTCGCGCACAAAGCTCACATTATGATCTATACACCTTATAACCATGTTTGGGACACATTTGAGCAAAAAAAAAAAACAGAGTTTTTGTGGATAAAGAAAGGTGACGCCGATATGGTCACTTTTGGTCCGAAAATTTCACGTAAAGCTTTTCGCGCATAAAGCTCCCATTATGACCTATAAACCATATAAACATGTTTGGGACGCATTTGAGCGAAAACAACACAGTTTTCGTGGATAAAGAAAGGTGACGTCAATATGGTCACTTTTGGTCCGAAAAGTTCACGGAATGCTTTTCGCGCACAAAGCCCCAATTACGACCTATAAACCATATAAACATGTTTGGGACGCATTTGAGCGAAAACAACACAGTTTTCGTGGATAAAGAAAGGTGACACCGATATGGTCACTTTTGGTCCGAAAATTTCATGGAAAGCTTTTCGCGCACAAAGCTCACATTATGACCTATAAACCATATGAACATTTTTGGGACACATTTGAGCGAAAACGACACAGTTTTTGTAGATAAAGAAAGGTGACACCAATATTGTCACTTTTGGTCCGAAAATTTCACGGAAAGCTTTTCGTGTACAAAGCTCCCATTATGACCTATAAATCATATAAACATGTTTGGGACGCATTTGAGCGAAAACAACACAGTTTTGGTGGAAAAAGAAAGGTGACGTCGATATGGTCACTTTTGGTCCGAAAATTTCACGGAAAGCTTTTCGCGCACAAAGCTCCCATTATGATCTATAAACCATATAAACATGTTTGGGACGCATTTGAGCAAAAACAACACAGTTTTTGTGGAAAAAGAAAGGTGACGCCGATATGAACACATTTGGTCCGAAAATTTCACGGAAAGCATTTCGCCCACAAAGCTCACATTATGATCTATACACCTTATAAACATGTTTGGGACACATTTGAGCAAAAAAAAAGAGTTTTTGTGGATAAAGAAAGGTGACGCCGATATGGTCACATTTGGTCCGAAAAGTTCACGGAATGCTTTTCGCGCACAAAGCATCCATTATGACCTATAAACCATATAAACATGTTTGGGACGCATTTGAGCGAAAACAACACAGTTTATGTGGATAAAGAAAGGTGACGCCGATATGGTCACTTTTGGTCCGAAAATTTCACGGAATGCTTTTCGCGCACAAAGCTCCCATTATGACCTATAAACCATATAAACATGTTTGGGACGCATTTGAGCGACAACAACACAGTTTTTGTGTATAAAGAAAGGTGACGTCGATATGGTCACTTTTGGTCCGAAAATTTCACGGAAAGCTTTTCGCGCAGAAAGCTCCCATTATGACCTATAAACCATATAAACATGATTGGGACGCATTTGAGCGAAAACAACACAGTTTTCGTGGATAAAGAAAGGTGACGTCGATATGGTCACTTTTGGTCCGAAAATTTCACAGAAAGCATTTCGCGCACAAAGCTCCCATTATGACCTATAAACCATTTAAACATGTTTGGGACGCATTTGAGCGAAAACAACACAGTTTTTGTGGATAAAGAAAGGTGACGCCGATATGTTCATTTTTGGTCCGAAAAGGTCACGGAATGCTTTTCGCGCACAAAGCTCCCATTATGACCTATAAAACATATAAATATGTTTGGGATGCATTTGAGCTAAAACAACACAGTTTTCGTGGATAAAGAAAGGTGACGTCGATATGGTCACTTTTGGTCCAAAAATTTCACATAAAGCTTTTCGCGCACAAAGCTCCCATTATGACCTATAAACCATATAAACTTGTTTGGGACACATTTGAGCGAAAATTACACAGTTTTTGTGGATAAAGAAAGGTGACGCCGATATGGTCACTTTTGGTCCGAAAATTTCACGGAAAGCTTTTCGCGCACAAAGCTCACATTATGATCTATACACCTTATAACCATGTTTGGGACACATTTGAGCAAAAACAGCAGAGTTTTTGTGGATAAAGAAAGGTGACGCCGATATGGTGACTTTTGGTCCGAAAATTTCACGAAAGCTTTTCGCGCATAAATCTCCCATTATGACCTATAAACCATATAAACATGTTTGGGACGCATTTGAGCGAAAACAACACAGTTTTCGTGGATAAATAAAGGTGACGTCAATATGGTCACTTTTGGTCCGAAAAGTTCACGGAATGCTTTTCCCGCACAAAGCCCCAATTACGACCTATAAACCATATAAACATGTTTGGGATGCATTTGAGCGAAAACAACACAGTTTTCGTGGATAAAGAAAGGTGACACCGATATGGTCACTTTTGGTCCGAATATTTCATGGAAAGCTTTTCGCGCACAAAGCTCTCATTATGACCTATAAACCATATAAACATGTTTGGGACGCATTTGAGCAAAAACAACAGAGTTTTTGTGGAAAAAGAAAGGTGACACCGATATGGTCACTTTTGGTCCGAATATTTCATGGAAAGCTTCTCGCGCACAAAGCTCTCATTATGACCTATAAATCATATAAACATGTTTGGGACGCATTTGAGCGAAAACAACACAGTTTTGGTGGATAAAGAAAGGTGACGTCGATATGGTCACTTTTGGTCCGAAAATTTCACGGAAAGCTTTTCGCGCACAAAGCTCCCATTATGACCTATAAACCATATAAACATGTTTGGGACGCATTTGAGCAAAACCAACAGAGTTTTTGTGGAAAAAGAAAGGTGACGCCGATATGATCACTTTTGGTCCGAAAATTTCACGGAAAGCTTTTCGCCCACAAAGCTCACATTATGATCTATACGCCTTATAAACATGTTTGGGACACATTTGAGCAAAAAAAAAGAGTTTTTGTGGATAAAGAAAGGTGACGCCGATATGGTCACATTTGGTCCGAAAAGTTCACGGAATGCTTTTCGCGCACAAAGCCTCCATTATGACCTATAAACCATATAAACATGTTTGGGACGCATTTGAGCGAAAACAACACAGTTTTTGTGGATAAAGAAAGGTGACGCCGATATGGTCACTTTTGGTCCGAAAATTTCACGGAAAGCTTTTCGCGCACAAAGCTCACATTATGATCTATACACCTTATAAACATGTTTGGGACACATTTGAGAAAAAACAACAGAGTTTTTGTGGATAAAGAAAGGTGACGCCGATATGGTGACTTTTGGTCCGAAAATTTCACGGAAAGCTTTTCGCGCACAAAGCTCCCATTATGACCTTCAAACCATATAAACATGTTTGGGATGCATTTGAGCGACAATAACACAGTTTTTGTGTATAAAGAAAGGTGACGTCGATATGGTCACTTTTGGTCCGAAAATTTCACGGAAAGCTTTTCGCGCAGAAAGCTCCCATTATGACCTATAAACCATATAAACATGATTGGGACGCATTTGAGCGAAAACAACACAGTTTTCGTGGATAAAGAAAGGTGACGTCGATATGGTCACTTTTGGTCCGAAAATTTCACAGAAAGCTTTTCGCGCACAAAGCTCCCATTAAGACCTATAAACCATATAAACATGTTTGGGACGCATTTGAGCGAAAACAACACAGTTTTTGTGGATAAAGAAAGGTGACACAGATATGGTCACTTTTGGTCCGAAAATTTCACGGAAAGCTTTTCGCGCACAAAGCTCCCATTATGACCTGTAAAGCATATAAACATGTTTGGGACGCATTTGAGCGAAAACAACACAGTTTTTGTGGAAAAAGAAAGGGACGCCGATATGGTCACTTTTGGTCCGAAAATTTCACGGAAAGCTTTCCGCGCACAAAGCTCACATTATGATCTATACACCTTATATACATGTTTGTGACGCATTTGAGCAAAAACAACAGAGTTTTTATGGAAAAAGAAAGGTGACGCCGATATGATCACTTTTGGTACGAAAATTTCACAGATATCTTTTCGCGCACAAAGCTCCCACTATGACCGATAAACCATATAAACATGCTTGGGACACGTTTGAGAAAAAAACAACACAGTTTTTGTGGATAAAGAAAGGTGACGCCGATATGGTCACTTTTGTTCCGAAAATTTCACGGAAAGCTTTTCGCGCACAAAGCTCCCATTATGACCTATAAACCATATAAACATATTTGGGATGCATTTGAGCGAAAACAACACAGTTTTTGTGGATAAAGAAAGGTGACGCCGATATGGTCACTTTTGGTCCGAAAATTTCACGGAAAACTTTTCGCGCACAAAGCTCCCATTATGACCTATAAACTATATAAACATGTTTGGGACGCATTTGAGCGACAACAACATAGTTTTTGTGTATAAAGAAAGGTGACGTCGATATGGTCACTTTTGGTCCGAAAATTTCACGGAAAGCTTTTCGCGCACAAAGCTCCCATTATGACCTATAAACCATATAAACATGTTTGGGACACATTTTAGCGAAAACAACACAGTTTTTGTGGATAAAGAAAGGTGACACCGATATGGTCACTTTTGGTCCGAAAATTTCACGGAAAACTTTCGCGCACAAAGCTCACATTATGACCTATAAACCATATAAACATGTTTGGGACGCATTTGAGCGAAAACAACACAGTTTTCGTGGATAAAGAAATGTGACGTCGATATGGTCACTTTTTGTCCGAAAATTTCACAGAAAGCTTTTCGTGCACAAAGCTCCCATTATGACCTATAAACCATATAAACATGTTTGGGACGCATTTGAGCGAAAACAACACAATTTTGGTGGATAAAAAAGGTGACGTCGATATGGTCACTTTTGGTCCGAAAATTTCACGGAAAGCTTTTCGCGCAGAAAGCTCCCATTATGACCTATAAACCATATAAACATGTTTGGGACATATTTGAGCAAAAACAACAGAGTTTTTGTGGATAAAGAAAGGTGACGCCGATATGGTCACTTTTGGTCCGAAAATTTCACGGAAAACTTTTCGCGCACAAAGCTCCCATTATCACCTATAAACCATATAAACATGTTTGGGACGCATTTGAGCGACAACAACATAGTTTTTGTGTATAAAGAAAGGTGACGTCGATATGGTCACTTTTGGTCCGAAAATTTCACGGAAACCTTTTCGCGCACAAAGCTCCCATTATGACCTATAAACCATATAAACATGTTTGGGACACATTTTAGCGAAAACAACACAGTTTGTTTGGATAAAGAAAGGTGACACCGATATGGTCACTTTTGGTCCGAAAATTTCACGGAAAACTTTCGCGCGCAAAGCTCACATTATGACCTATAAACCATATAAACATGTTTGGGACGCATTTGAGCGAAAACAACACAGTTTTCGTGGATAAAGAAATGTGACGTCGATATGGTCACTTTTTGTCCGAAAATTTCACAGAAAGCTTTTCGTGCACAAAGCTCCCATTATGACCTATAAACCATATAAACATGTTTGGGACGCATTTGAGCGAAAACAACACAATTTTGGTGGATAAAAAAGGTGACGTCGATATGGTCACTTTTGGTCCGAAAATTTCACGGAAAGCTTTTCGCGCAGAAAGCTCCCATTATGACCTATAAACCATATAAACATGTTTGGGACATATTTGAGCAAAAACAACAGAGTTTTTGTGGATAAAGAAAGGTGACGCCGATATGGTCACTTTTGGTCCGAAAATTTCACGGAAAACTTTTCGCGCACAAAGCTCCCATTATCACCTATAAACCATATAAACATGTTTGGGACGCATTTGAGCGACAACAACATAGTTTTTGTGTATAAAGAAAGGTGACGTCGATATGGTCACTTTTGGTCCGAAAATTTCACGGAAAGCTTTTCGCGCACAAAGCTCCCATTATGACCTATAAACCATATAAACATGTTTGGGACACATTTTAGCGAAAACAACACAGTTTGTTTGGATAAAGAAAGGTGACACCGATATGGTCACTTTTGGTCCGAAAATTTCACGGAAAACTTTCGCGCGCAAAGCTCACATTATGACCTATAAACCATATAAACATGTTTGGGACGCATTTGAGCGAAAACAACACAGTTTTCGTGGATAAAGAAATGTGACGTCGATATGGTCACTTTTTGTCCGAAAATTTCACAGAAAGCTTTTCGCGCACAAAGCTCCCATTATGACCTATAAACCATATAAACATGTTTGGGACGCATTTGAGCAAAAACAACAGAGTTTTTGTGGATAAAGAAAGGTGACGCCGATATGATCACTTTTGGTCCGAAAATTTCACGGAAATCTTTTCGTGCACAAAGCTCCCATTATGACCGATAAACCATATAAACATGTTTGGGACACATTTGAGCGAAAACAACATAGTTTTTGTGGATAAAGAAAGGTGACGCCGATATAGTCAGTTTTGGTCCGAAAATTTCACGAAAAGGTTTTCGCGCACAAAGCTCACATTATGACCTATAAACCATATAAACATGTTTGGGACACATTTGCGCGAAAACAACACTGTTTTTGTGGATAAAGAAAGGTGACGCCGATATGGTCACTTTTGGTCCAAAAATTTCACGGAAAGCTTTTCGCGCACAAAGCTCCCATTATGACCTATAAACCATATAAACATGTTTGGGACGCATTTGAGCGAAAACAACACAGTTTTTGTGGATAAAGAAAGGTGACACCGATATGGTCACTTTTGGTCCGAAAATTTCACGGAAGCTTTTTGCGCACAAAGCTCCCATTATGACCTATAAAGCATATAAACATGTTTGGGACGCATTTGAGCGAAAACAACACAGTTTTTGTGGTTAAAGAAAGGTGACGCCGATATGGTCACTTTTGGTCCGAAAATTTCAAGGAAAGCTTTTCGCGCACAAAGCTCACATTATGATCTATACACCTTTAGGGGTGTCCATGATTCGGTCCAAACCGAATTTTTCGGCCGAACCAACACAAACCGAACCGAACCGAGCCTAACCGAAGTTTTTCGGTTCGACTTTCGGTTCGAGAATTTTCATTTTTCGGTTTCGGTTCGGTTTGTGTTCGGTTTCGGTTCGGTTTGTGTTAAACCGATTTTTTTAAATATTCCAATACATATAAATATATTACTTTTTATACACTACATAAATTATATATATTACTTTTTATACACTACATAAATTATATATATATGTATTTATACACTTTATAAAATATATATACACTATACAGTGTATATATACACTAATACACATGTTGTCTTGTGTGTGTAGTGTGTAGTGTGTATATATACACATATATAAAGTGTATATACACACATATATACACTAATACATTTATTATTTTCTTGTTCGGTTTGTGTTAAATCGAATTTTTTTAAAAGATTTTTTTTTTAAATTTCTTTTTATGGAAATTCGGTTTAACTATGTTAAAACCGAACCGAACACAAACCAAACCGGCAAATAACCGAACCGAACCTAATGCTTTTGGTTCGGCTTTCGGTTTTGAAATTTTAAGATTTTCGGTTTCGGTTTGGTTCGGTTCGGCCCGGTTCGGTTCGGTTTTAGACCGATGCACAGCCCTATTATAAACATGTTTGGGACACATTTGAGCAAAAACAACAAAGTTTTTGTGGATAAAGAAAGGTGACGCCGATATGGTCACTTTTGGTCCGAAAAGTTCACGGAAACCTTTTCGCGCACAAAGCTCTCATTATGACCTATAAACCATATAAACATGTTTGGGACACATTTTAGCGAAAACAACACAGTTTTTGTGGATAAAGAAAGGTGACGCCGATATGATCACTTTTGGTCCGAAAATTTCACGGAAAGCTTTTCGCGCACAAAGCTCACATTATGATCTATACACCTTATAAACATGTTTGGGACACATTTGAGTAAAAACAACAGAGTTTTTGTGGATAAAGAAAGGTGACGCCGATATGGTCACTTTTGGTCCGAAAATTTCACGGAAAGCTTTTCGCGCACAAAGCTCACATTATGATCTATACACCTTATAAACATGTTTGGGACACATTTGAGCAAAAACAACACAGTTTTTGTGGATAAAGAAAGGTGACGCCGATATGGTCACTTTTGGTCCGAAAAGTTCACGGAATGCTTTTCGCGCACAAAGCCCCCATTATGACCTATAAACCATATAAACATGTTTGGGATGCATTTTAGCGAAAACAACACAGTTTTTGTGGATAAAGAAAGGTGACGCCGATATGATTACTTTTGGTCCGAAAATTTCACGGAAAGCTTTTCGCGCATAAAGCTCACATTATGATCTATACACTTTATAAACATGTTTGGGACACATTTGAGCAGAAACAACACAGTTTTTGTGGATAAAGAAAGGTGACGCCGATATGGTCACTTTTGGTCCGAAAAGTTAACGGAATGCTTTTCGCGCACAAAGCCCCCATTATGACCTATAAACCATATAAACATGTTTGGGACGCATTTTAGCGAAAACAACACAGTTTTTGTGGATACAGAAAGGTGACGCCGATATGGTCACTTTTGGTCCGAAAATTTCACGGAAAGCTTTTCGCGCAGAAAGCTCCCATTATGACCTATAAACCATATAAACATGTTTGGGACACATTTTAGCGAAAACAACACAGTTTTTGTGGATAAAGAAAGGTGACACCGATATGGTCACTTTTGGTCCGAAAATTTCACAGAAAGTTTTTCGCGCACAACGCTCCCATTATGACCTATAAACCATATAAACATGTTTGGGACGCATTTGAGCGAAAACAACACAGTTTTCGTGGATAAAGAAAGGTGACGTCGATATGGTCACTTTTGGTCCGAAAATTTCACGGAAAGCTTTTCGCGCATAAAGCTCACATTATGATCTATACACTTTATAAACATGTTTGGGACACATTTGAGCAGAAACAACACAGTTTTTGTGGATAAAGAAAGGTGACGCCGATATGGTCACTTTTGGTCCAAAAAGTTCACGGAATGCTTTTCGCGCACAAAGCCCCCATTATGACCTATAAACCATATAAACATGTTTGGGACGCATTTTAGCGAAAACAACACAGTTTTTGTGGATAAAGAAAGGTGACGCCGATATGGTCACTTTTGGTCCGAAAATTTCACGGAAAGCTTTTTGAGCACAAAGCTGACATTATGATCTATACACCTTATAAACATGTTAGGGACACATTTGAGCAAAAACAATAGAGTTTATGTGGATAAATAAAGGTGACGCCGATATGGTCACTTTTGGTCCGAAAATTTCACGGAAAGCTTTTCGCGCACAAAGCTCCCATTATGACCTATAAACCATATAAACATGTTTGGGACGCATTTGAGCGAAAACAACACAGTTTTCGTGGATAAAGAAAGGTGACGTCGATATGGTCACTTCTGGTCCGAAAAGTTCACGGAATGCTTTTCGCGCACAATGCCCCCATTATGACCTATAAACCATATAAACATGTTTGGGACGCATTTGAGCAAAAACAACAGAGTTTTTGTGGAAAAAGAAAGGTGACGCCGATATGATCACTTTTTGTCCGAAAATTTCACGGAAAGCTTTTCGCGCACAAAGCTCACATTATGATCTATACACCTTATAAACATGTTTGGGACACATTTGAGCAAAAACAACAGAGTTTTTGTGGATAAAGAAAGGTGACGCCGATATGGTCACTTTTGGTCCGAAAATTTCACGGAAAGCTTTTCGCGCACAAAGCTCCCATTATGACCTATAAACCATATAAACATGTTTGAGACGCATTTGAGTGACAACAACACAGTTTTTGTGTATAAAGAAAGGTGACGTCGATATGGTCACTTTTGGTCCGAAAATTTGACGGAAAGCTTTTCGCGCAGAAAGCTCCCATTATAACCTATAAACCATATAAACATGTTTGGGACACATTTTAGCGAAAAGAACACAGTTTTTGTGGATAAAGAAAGGTGACGCCGATATGATCACTTTTGGTCCGAAAATTTCACGGAAAGCTTTTCGCGCACAAAGCTCACATTATGATCTATACACCTTATAAACATGTTTGGGACACATTTGAGTAAAAACAACAGAGTTTTTGTGGATAAAGAAAGGTGACGCCGATATGGTCACTTTTGGTCCGAAAATTTCACGGAAAGCTTTTCGCGCACAAAGCTCACATTATGATCTATACACCTTATAAACATGTTTGGGACACATTTGAGCAAAAACAACAGAGTTTTTGTGGATAAAGAAAGGTGACGCCGATATGGTCAGTTTTGGTCCGAAAATTTCACGGAAAGCTTTTCGCGCACAAAGCTCCCATTATGACCTATAAACCATATAAACATGTTTGAGACGCATTTGAGTGACAACAACACAGTTTTTGTGTATAAAGAAAGGTGACGTCGATATGGTCACTTTTGGTCCGAAAATTTGACGGAAAGCTTTTCGCGCAGAAAGCTCCCATTATGACCTATAAACCATATAAACATGTTTGGGACACATTTTAGCGAAAACAACACAGTTTTCGTGGATAAAGAAAGGTGACGTCGATATGGTCACTTTTGGTCCGAAAATTTCACGGAAAGCTTTTCGCGCATAAAGCTCACATTATGATCTATACACTTTATAAACATGTTTGGGACACATTTGAGCAGAAACAACACAGTTTTTGTGGATAAAGAAAGGTGACGCCGATATGGTCACTTTTGGTCCAAAAAGTTCACGGAATGCTTTTCGCGCACAAAGCCCCCATTATGACCTATAAACCATATAAACATGTTTGGGACACATTTTAGCGAAAACAACAAAGTTTTTGTGGATAAAGAAAGGTGACGCCGATATGGTCACTTTTGGTCCGAAAATTTCACGGAAAGCTTTTCGAGCACAAAGCTGACATTATGATCTATACACCTTATAAACATGTTTGGGACACATTTGAGCAAAAACAATAGAGTTTATGTGGATAAATAAAGGTGACGTCGATATGGTCACTTTTGGTCCGAAAATTTCACGGAAAGCTTTTCGCGCACAAAGCTCCCATTATGACCTATAAACCATATAAACATGTTTGGGACGCATTTGAGCGAAAACAACACAGTTTTCGTGGATAAAGAAAGGTGACGTCGATATGGTCACTTCTGGTCCGAAAAGTTCACGGAATGCTTTTCGCGCACAATGCCCCATTATGACCTATAAACCATATAAACATGTTTGGGACGCATTTGAGCAAAAACAACAGAGTTTTTGTGCAAAAAGAAAGGTGACGCCGATATGATCACTTTTTGTCCGAAAATTTCACGAAAAGCTTTTCGCGCACAAAGCTCACATTATGATCTATACACCTTATAAACATGTTTGGGACACATTTGAGCAAAAACAACAGAGTTTTTGTGGATAAAGAAAGGTGACGCCGATATGGTCACTTTTGGTCCGAAAATTTCACGGAAAGCTTTTCGCGCACAAAGCTCCCATTATGACCTATAAACCATATAAACATGTTTGAGACGCATTTGAGTGACAACAACACAGTTTTTGTGTATAAAGAAAGGTGACGTCGATATGGTCACTTTTGGTCCGAAAATTTGACGGAAAGCTTTTCGCGCAAAAAGCTCCCATTATGACCTATAAACCATATAAACATGTTTGGGACACATTTTAGCGAAAACAACACAGTTTTTGTGGATAAAGAAAGGTGACGCCGATATGATCACTTTTGGTCCGAAAATTTCACGGAAAGCGTTTCGCGCACAAAGCTCACATTATGATCTATACACCTTATAAACATGTTTGGGACACATTTGAGTAAAAACAACAGAGTTTTTGTGGATAAAGAAAGGTGACGCCGATATGGTCACTTTTGGTCCGAAAATTTCACGGAAAGCTTTTCGCGCACAAAGCTCACATTATGATCTATACACCTTATAAACATGTTTGGGACAGATTTGAGCAAAAACAACAGAGTTTTTGTGGATAAAGAAAGGTGACGCCGATATGGTCAGTTTTGGTCCGAAAATTTCACGGAAAGCTTTTCGCGCACAAAGCTCCCATTATGACCTATAAACCATATAAACATGTTTGAGACGCATTTGAGTGACAACAACACAGTTTTTGTGTATAAAGAAAGGTGACGTCGATATGGTCACTTTTGGTCCGAAAATTTGACGGAAAGCTTTTCGCGCAGAAAGCTCCCATTATGACCTATAAACCATATAAACATGTTTGGGACACATTTTAGCGAAAACAACACAGTTTTTGTGGATAAAGAAAGGTGACACCGATATGGTCACTTTTGGTCCGAAAATTTTACAGAAAGTTTTTCGCGCACAACGCTCCCATTATGACCTATAAACCATATAAACATGTATGGGACGCATTTGAGCGAAAACAACAAAGTTTTCGTGGATAAAGAAAGGTTACGTCGATATGGTCACTTTTGGTCCGAAAATTTCACAGAAAGCTTTTCGCGCACAAAGCTCACATTATGACCTATAAACCATGTAAACATGTTTGGGACGCATTTGAGCGAAAACAACACAGTTTTTGTGGATAAAGAAAGGTGATGCCGATGTGTTCACTTTTGGTCCGAAAAGTTCACGGAATGCTTTTCGCGCACAAAGCTCACATTATGACCTATAAACCATATAAACATGTTTGGGACGCATTTGAGCGAAAACAACACAGTTTTTGTGGATAAAGAAAGGTGACACCGATATGGTCACTTTTGGTCCGAAAAGTTCACGGAATGCTTTTCGCGCACAAATCTCCGATTATGACCTATAAACAATATAAACATGTTTGGGACGCATTTGAGCAAAAACAACAGAGTTTTTGTGGAAAAAGAAAGGTGACGCCGATATGATCACTTTTTGTCCGAAAATTTCACGGAATGTTTTTCGCGCACAAAGCTCACATTATGATCTATACACCTTATAAACATGTTTGGGACACATTTGAGCATAAATAACAGAGTTTTTGTGGAAAAAGAAAGGTGACGCCGATATGATCACTTTTGGTCCGAAAATTTCACGGAAAGCTTTTCGCGCACAAAGCTCACATTATGATCTATACACCTTATAAACATGTTTGGGACACATTTGAGCAAAAACAACAGAGTTTTTGTGGATAAAGAAAGGTGACGCCGATATGGTCACTTTTGGTCCGAAAAGTTCACGGAATGCTTTTGGCGCACAAAGCCCCCATTATGACCTATAAACCATATAAACATGTTTGGGACGCATTTTAGCGAAAACAACACAGTTTTTGTGGATAAAGAAAGGTGACGCCGATATGGTCACTTTTGGTCCGAAAATTTCATGGAAAGCTTTTCGCGCACAAAGCTGACATTATGATCTATACACCTTATAAACATGTTTGGGACACATTTGAGCAAAAACAACAGAGTTTTTGTGGATAAAGAAAGGTGACGCCGATATGGTCACTTTTGGTCCGAAAATTTCACGGAAGGCTTTTCGCGCACAAAGCTCCCATTATGACCTATAAACCATATAAACATGTTTGGGACGCATTTGAGCGAAAACAACACAGTTTTGTGGATAAAGAAAGGTGACGCCGATATGGTCACTTTTGGTCCGAAAATTTCACGGAAAGCTTTTCGCGCACAAAGTTCACATTATCACCTATAAACCATATAAACATGTTTGGGACGCATTTGAGCGAAAACAACACAGTTTTCGTGGATAAAGAAAGGTGACACCTATATGGTCACTTTTGGTCCGAAAATTTCACGGAAACCTTTTCGCGCACAGCGCTCCCATTATGACCTATAAACCATATAAACATGTTTGGGACGCATTTGAGCGAAAACAACACAGTTTTCGTGGATAAAGAAAGGTGACGTCGATATGGTCACTTTTGGTCAGAAAATTTCACATAAAGCTTTTCGCGCACAAAGCTCCCATTATGACCTATAAACCATATAATGTGTTTGGGACACATTTGAGCGAAAACAACACAAGTTTTGTGGATAAAGAAAGGTGACGCCGATATGGTCACTTTTGGTCCGAAAATTTCACGGAAAGCTTTTCGCGCACAAAGCTCCCATTATGACCTATAAACCATATAAACATGTTTGGGACGCATTTGAGCGAAAACAACACAGTTTTCGTGGATAAAGAAAGGTGACGCCGATATGGTCACTTTTGTTCCGAAAATTTCACGGAAAGCTTTTCGCGCACAAAGCTCACATTATGATCTATACACCTTATAAATATGTTTGGGACACATTTGAGCGAAAACAATAGTGTTTTGTGGATAAAGAAAGGTGACGCCGATATGGTCCCTTTTGGTCTAAAATTTTCACGGAAAACTTTTCGCGCACAAAGCTCCCATTATAACCTATAAACCATATAAACATGTTTGAGACACATTTGAGCGAAAACAACATGGTTTTTGTGGATAAAGAAAGGTGACGCCGATATGGTCACTTTTGGTCGTAAAATTTCACGGAAAGCTTTTCGCGCACAAAGCTCCCGTTATGACCTATAAACCATATAAACATGTTTGGGACACATTTGAGCGAAAACAACTCTGTTTTTGTGGAAAAAGAAAGGTGACAACGATATGGTCACTTTTGGTCCGAAAATTTCACGGAAAGCTTTTCGCGCACAAAGATTCCATTATAACCTATAAACCATATAAACATGTTTGGGACGCATTTGAGCGAAAACAACACAGTTTTCGTGGATAAAGAAAGGTGACGTCGATATGGTCACTTTTGGTCCGAAAATTTCACAGAAAGCTTTTCGCGCACAAAGCTCCCATTATGACCTATAAACCATATAAACATGTTTGGGACGCATTTGAGCGAAAACAACACAGTTTTCGTGGATAAAGAAAGGTGACGTCGATATGGTCACTTTTGGTCCGAAAATTTCACAGAAAGTTTTTCGCGCACACAGCTGACATTATAACATATAAACCATATAAACATGTTTGGGACGCATTTGAGCGGAAACAACACAGTTTTTTTGGATAAAGAAAGGTGACACCGATATGGTCACTTTTGGTCCGAAAATTTCACGGAAAGCTTTTCGCGCACAAAGCTCCCATTATGACCTATAAATCATATAAACATGTTTGGGACGCATTTGAGCGAAAACAACACAGTTTTCGTGGATAAAGAAAGGTGACGTCGATATGGTCACTTTTGGTCCGAAAATTTCACATAAAGCTTTTCGCGCACAAAGCTCCCATTATGACCTATAAACCATATAATGTGTTTGGGACACATTTGAGCGAAACCAACACAAGTTTTGTGGATAAAGAACGGTGACGCCGATATGGTCACTTTTGGTCCGAAAATTTCACGGAAAGCTTTTCGCGCACAAAGCTCACATTATGATCTATACACCTTATAAACATGTTTGGGACACATTTGAGCAAAAACAACAGAGTTTTTGTGGATAAAGAAAGGTGACGCCGATATGGTCAGTTTTGGTCCGAAAATTTCACGGAAAGCTTTTCGCGCACAAAGCTCCCATTATGACCTATAAACCATATAAACATGTTTGAGACGCATTTGAGTGACAACAACACAGTTTTTGTGTATAAAGAAAGGTGACGTCGATATGGTCACTTTTGGTCCGAAAATTTGACGGAAAGCTTTTCGCGCAGAAAGCTCCCATTATGACCTATAAACCATATAAACATGTTTGGGACACATTTTAGCGAAAACAACACAGTTTTTGTGGATAAAGAAAGGTGACACCGATATGGTCACTTTTGGTCCGAAAATTTCACAGAAAGTTTTTCGCGCACAACGCTCCCATTATGACCTATAAACCATATAAACATGTATGGGACGCATTTGAGCGAAAACAACACAGTTTTCGTGGATAAAGAAAGGTTACGTCGATATGGTCACTTTTGGTCCGAAAATTTCACAGAAAGCTTTTCGCGCACAAAGCTCACATTATGACCTATAAACCATGTAAACATGTTTGGGACGCATTTGAGCGAAAACAACACAGTTTTTGTGGATAAAGAAAGGTGATGCCGATGTGTTCACTTTTGGTCCGAAAAGTTCACGGAATGCTTTTCGCGCACAAAGCTCACATTATGACCTATAAACCATATAAACATGTTTGGGACGCATTTGAGCGAAAACAACACAGTTTTTGTGGATAAAGAAAGGTGACACCGATATGGTCACTTGTGGTCCGAAAAGTTCACGGAATGCTTTTCGCGCACAAATCTCCGATTATGACCTATAAACCATATAAACATGTTTGGGACGCATTTGAGCAAAAACAACAGAGTTTTTGTGGAAAAAGAAAGGTGACGCCGATATGATCACTTTTTGTCCGAAAATTTCACGGAAAGTTTTTCGCGCACAAAGCTCACATTATGATCTATACACCTTATAAACATGTTTGGGACACATTTGAGCATAAATAACAGAGTTTTTGTGGAAAAAGAAAGGTGACGCCGATATGGTCACTTTTGGTCCGAAAAGTTCACGGAATGCTTTTGGCGCACAAAGCCCCCATTATGACCTATAAACCATATAAACATGTTTGGGACGCATTTTAGCGAAAACAACACAGTTTTTGTGGATAAAGAAAGGTGACGCCGATATGGTCACTTTTGGTCCGAAAATTTCATGGAAAGCTTTTCGCGCACAAAGCTGACATTATGATCTATACACCTTATAAACATGTTTGGGACACATTTGAGCAAAAACAACAGAGTTTTTGTGGATAAAGAAAGGTGACGCCGATGTGGTCACTTTTGGTCCGAAAATTTCACGGAAGGCTTTTCGCGCAAAAAGCTCCCATTATGACCTATAAACCATATAAACATGTTTGGGACGCATTTGAGCGAAAACAACACAGTTTTGTGGATAAAGAAAGGTGACGCCGATATGGTCACTTTTGGTCCGAAAATTTCACGGAAAGCTTTTCGCGCACAAAGTTCACATTATCACCTATAAACCATATAAACATGTTTGGGACGCATTTGAGCGAAAACAACACAGTTTTCGTGGATAAAGAAAGGTGACACCTATATGGTCACTTTTGGTCCGAAAATTTCACGGAAACCTTTTCGCGCACAACGCTCCCATTATGACCTATAAACCATATAAACATGTTTGGGACGCATTTGAGCGAAAACAACACAGTTTTCGTGGATAAAGAAAGGTGACGTCGATATGGTCACTTTTGGTCCGAAAATTTCACAGAAAGCTTTTCGCGCACAACGCTCCCATTATGACCTATAAACCATATAAACATGTTTGGGACGCATTTGAGCGAAAACAACACAGTTTTCGTGGATAAAGAAAGGTGACGTCGATATGGTCACTTTTGGTCCGAAAATTTCACAGAAAGCTTTTCGCGCACAAAGCTCCCATTATGACCTATAAACCATGTAAACATGTTTGGGACGCATTTGAGCGAAAACAACACAGTTTTTGTGGATAAAGAAAGGTGATGCCGATGTGTTCACTTTTGGTCCGAAAAGTTCACGGAATGCTTTTCGCGCACAAAGCTCACATTATGACCTATAAACCATATAAACATGTTTGGGACGCATTTGAGCGAAAACAACACAGTTTTTGTGGATAAAGAAAGGTGACACCGATATGGTCACTTTTGGTCCGAAATGTTAACGGAATGCTTTTCGCGCACAAATCTCCCATTATGACCTATAAACCATATAAACATGTTTGGGACGCATTTGAGCAAAAACAACAGAGTTTTTGTGGAAAAAGAAAGGTGACGCCGATATGATCACTTTTTGTCCGAAAATTTCACGGAAAGTTTTTCGCGCACAAAGCTCACATTATGATCTATACACCTTATAACCATGTTTGGGACACATTTGAGTAAAAACAACAGAGTTTTTGTGGATAAAGAAAGGTGACGCCAATATGGTCACTTTTGGTCCGAAAATTTCACGGAAAGCTTTTCGCGCACAAAGCTCACATTATGATCTATACACCTTATAAACATGTTTGGGACACATTTGAGCAAAAACAACACAGTTTTTGTGGATAAAGAAAGGTGACGCCGATATGGTCACTTTTGGTCCGAAAAGTTCACGGAATGCTTTTGGCGCACAAAGCCCCCATTATGACCTATAAACCATATAAACATGTTTGGAACGCATTTTAGCGAAAACAACACAGTTTTTGTGGATAAAGAAAGGTGACGCCGATATGGTCACTTTTGGTCCGAAAATTTCATGGAAAGCTTTTCGCGCACAAAGCTGACATTATGATCTATACACCTTATAAACATGTTTGGGACACATTTGAGCAAAAACAACAGAGTTTTTGTGGATAAAGAAAGGTGACGCCGATATGGTCACTTTTGGTCCGAAAATTTCACGGAAGGCTTTTCGCGCACAAAGCTCCCATTATGACCTATAAACCATATAAACATGTTTGGGACGCATTTGAGCGAAAACAACACAGTTTTGTGGATAAAGAAAGGTGACGCCGATATGGTCACTTTTGGTCCGAAAATTTCACGGAAAGCTTTTCGCGCACAAAGTTCACATTATCACCTATAAACCATATAAACATGTTTGGGACGCATTTGAGCGAAAACAACACAGTTTTCGTGGATAAAGAAAGGTGACACCTATATGGTCACTTTTGGTCCGAAAATTTCACGGAAACCTTTTCGCGCACAACGCTCCCATTATGACCTATAAACCATATAAACATGTTTGGGACGCATTTGAGCGAAAACAACACAGTTTTCGTGGATAAAGAAAGGTGACGTCGATATGGTCACTTTTGGTCCGAAAATTTCACAGAAAGCTTTTCGCGCACAACGCTCCCATTATGACCTATAAACCATATAAACATGTTTGGGACGCATTTGAGCGAAAACAACACAGTTTTCGTGGATAAAGAAAGGTGACGTCGATATGGTCACTTTTGGTCCGAAAATTTCACAGAAAGCTTTTCGCGCACAAAGCTCCCATTATGACCTATAAACCATGTAAACATGTTTGGGACGCATTTGAGCGAAAACAACACAGTTTTTGTGGATAAAGAAAGGTGATGCCGATGTGTTCACTTTTGGTCCGAAAAGTTCACGGAATGCTTTTCGCGCACAAAGCTCACATTATGACCTATAAACCATATAAACATGTTTGGGACGCATTTGAGCGAAAACAACACAGTTTTTGTGGATAAAGAAAGGTGACACCGATATGGTCACTTTTGGTCCGAAATGTTCACGGAATGCTTTTCGCGCACAAATCTCCCATTATGACCTATAAACCATATAAACATGTTTGGGACGCATTTGAGCAAAAACAACAGAGTTTTTGTGGAAAAAGAAAGGTGACGCCGATATGATCACTTTTTGTCCGAAAATTTCACGGAAAGTTTTTCGCGCACAAAGCTCACATTATGATCTATACACCTTATAACCATGTTTGGGACACATTTGAGTAAAAACAACAGAGTTTTTGTGGATAAAGAAAGGTGACGCCAATATGGTCACTTTTGGTCCGAAAATTTCACGGAAAGCTTTTCGCGCACAAAGCTCACATTATGATCTATACACCTTATAAACATGTTTGGGACACATTTGAGCAAAAACAACACAGTTTTTGTGGATAAAGAAAGGTGACGCCGATATGGTCACTTTTGGTCCGAAAAGTTCACGGAATGCTTTTCGAGCACAAAGCCCCCATTGTGACCTATAAACCATATAAACATGTTTGGGATGCATTTTAGCGAAAACAACACAGTTTTTGTGGATAAAGAAAGGTGACGCCGATATGATCACTTTTGGTCCGAAAATTTCACGGAAAGCTTTTCGCGCATAAAGCTCACATTATGATCTATACACTTTATAATCATGTTTGGGACACATTTGAGCAGAAACAACACAGTTTTTGTGGATAAAGAAAGGTGACGCCGATATGGTCACTTTTGGTCCGAAAAGTTCACGGAATGCTTTTCGCGCACAAAGCCCCCATTATGACCTATAAACCATATAAACATGTTTGGGACGCATTTTAGCGAAAACAACACAGTTTTTGTGGATAAAGAAAGGTGACGCCGATATGGTCACTTTTGGTCCGAAAATTTCACGGAAAGCTTTTCGAGCACAAAGCTGACATTATGATCTATACACCTTATAAACATGTTTGGGACACATTTGAGCAAAAACAACAGAGTTTATGTGGATAAAGAAAGGTGACGCCGATATGGTCACTTTTGGTCCGAAAATTTCACGGAAAGCTTTTCGCGCACAAAGCTCCCATTATGACCTATAAACCATATAAACATGTTTGGGACACATTTGAGCAAAAACAACAGAGTTTATGTGGATAAAGAAAGGTGACGCCGATATGGTCACTTTTGGTCCGAAAATTTCACGGAAAGCTTTTCGCGCACAAAGCTCCCATTATGACCTATAAACCATATAAACATGTTTGAGACGCATTTGAGTGACAACAACACAGTTTTTGTGTATAAAGAAAGGTGACGTCGATATGGTCACTTTTGGTCCGAAAATTTCACGGAAAGCTTTTCGCGCAGAAAGCTCCCATTATGACCTATAAACCATATAAACATGTTTGGGAAACATTTTAGCGAAAACAACACAGTTTTTGTGGATAAAGAAAGTTGACACCGATATGGTCACTTTTGGTCCGAAAATTTCACAGAAAGTTTTTCGCGCACAACGCTCCCATTATGACCTATAAACCATATAAACATGTTTGGGACGCATTTGAGCGAAAACAACACAGTTTTCGTGGATAAAGAAAGGTGACGTCGATATGGTCACTTTTGGTCCGAAAATTTCACAGAAAGCTTTTCGCGCACAAAGCTCCCATTATGACCTATAAACCATGTAAACATGTTTGGGACGCATTTGAGCGAAAACAACACAGTTTTTGTTGATAAAGAAAGGTGATGCCGATGTGTTCACTTTTGGTCCGAAAAGTTCACGGAATGCTTTTCGCGCACAAAGCTCACATTATGACCTATAAACCATATAAACATGTTTGGGACGCATTTGAGCGAAAACAACACAGTTTTTGTGGATAAAGAATGGTGACACCGATATGGTCACTTTTGGTCCGAAAAGTTCACGGAATGCTTTTCGCGCACAAATCTCCCATTATGACCTATAAACCATATAAACATGTTTGGGACGCATTTGAGCAAAAACAACAGAGTTTTTGTGGAAAAAGAAAGGTGACGCCGATATGATCACTTTTTGTCCGAAAATTTCACGGAAAGTTTTTCGCGCACAAAGCTCACATTATGATCTATACACCTTATAACCATGTTTGGGACACATTTGAGTAAAAACAACAGAGTTTTTGTGGATAAAGAAAGGTGACGCCAATATGGTCACTTTTGGTCCGAAAATTTCACGGAAAGCTTTTCGCGCACAAAGCTCACATTATGATCTATACACCTTATAAACATGTTTGGGACACATTTGAGCAAAAACAACACAGTTTTTGTGGATAAAGAAAGGTGACGCCGATATGGTCACTTTTGGTCCGAAAAGTTCACGGAATGCTTTTCGAGCACAAAGCCCCCATTATGACCTATAAACCATATAAACATGTTTGGGATGCATTTGAGCGAAAACAACACAGTTTTTGTGGATAAAGAAAGGTGACGCCGATATGATCACTTTTGGTCCGAAAATTTCACGGAAAGCTTTTCGCGCATAAAGCTCACATTATGATCTATACACTTTATAATCATGTTTGGGACACATTTGAGCAGAAACAACACAGTTTTTGTGGATAAAGAAAGGTGACGCCGATATGGTCACTTTTGGTCCGAAAAGTTCACGGAATGCTTTTCGCGCACAAAGCCCCCATTATGACCTATAAACCATATAAACATGTTTGGGACGCATTTTAGCGAAAACAACACAGTTTTTGTGGATAAAGAAAGGTGACGCCGATATGGTCACTTTTGGTCCGAAAATTTCACGGAAAGCTTTTCGAGCACAAAGCTGACATTATGATCTATACACCTTATAAACATGTTTGGGACACATTTGAGCAAAAACAACAGAGTTTATGTGGATAAAGAAAGGTGACGCCGATATGGTCAATTTTGGTCCGAAAATTTCACGGAAAGCTTTTCGCGCACAAAGCTCCCATTATGACCTATAAACCATATAAACATGTTTGGGACACATTTGAGCAAAAACAACAGAGTTTATGTGGATAAAGAAAGGTGACGCCGATATGGTCACTTTTGGTCCGAAAATTTCACGGAAAGCTTTTCGCGCACAAAGCTCCCATTATGACCTATAAACCATATAAACATGTTTGAGACGCATTTGAGTGACAACAACACAGTTTTTGTGTATAAAGAAAGGTGACGTCGATATGGTCACTTTTGGTCCGAAAATTTCACGGAAAGCTTTTCGCGCAGAAAGCTCCCATTATGACCTATAAACCATATAAACATGTTTGGGAAACATTTTAGCGAAAACAACACAGTTTTTGTGGATAAAGAAAGTTGACACCGATATGGTCACTTTTGGTCCGAAAATTTCACAGAAAGTTTTTCGCGCACAACGCTCCCATTATGACCTATAAACCATATAAACATGTTTGGGACGCATTTGAGCGAAAACAACACAGTTTTCGTGGATAAAGAAAGGTGACGTCGATATGGTCACTTTTGGTCCGAAAATTTCACAGAAAGCTTTTCGCGCACAAAGCTCCCATTATGACCTATAAACCATGTAAACATGTTTGGGACGCATTTGAGCGAAAACAACACAGTTTTTGTTGATAAAGAAAGGTGATGCCGATGTGTTCACTTTTGGTCCGAAAAGTTCACGGAATGCTTTTCGCGCACAAAGCTCACATTATGACCTATAAACCATATAAACATGTTTGGGACGCATTTGAGCGAAAACAACACATTTTTTTTGGATAAAGAATGGTGACACCGATATGGTCACTTTTGGTCCGAAAAGTTCACGGAATGCTTTTCGCGCACAAATCTCCCATTATGACCTATAAACCATATAAACATGTTTGGGACGCATTTAAGCAAAAACAACAGAGTTTTTGTGGAAAAAGAAAGGTGACGCCGATATGATCACTTTTTGTTCGAAAATTTCACGGAAAGTTTTTCGCGCACAAAGCTCACATTATGATCTATACACCTTATAAACATGTTTGGGACACATTTGAGCATAAATAACAGAGTTTTTGTGGAAAAAGAAAGGTGACGCCGATATGATCACTTTTGGTCCGAAAATTTCACGGAAAGCTTTTCGCGCACAAAGCTCACATTATGATCTATACACCTTATAAACATGTTTGGGACACATTTGAGCAAAAACAACAGAGTTTTTGTGGATAAAGAAAGGTGACGCCGATATGGTCACTTTTGGTCCGAAAAGATCACGGAATGCTTTTGGCGCACAAAGCCCCCATTATGACCTATAAACCATATAAACATGTTTGGGACGCATTTTAGCGAAAACAACACAGTTTTTGTGGATAAAGAAAGGTGACGCCGATATAGTCACTTTTGGTCCGAAAATTTCACGGAAAGCTTTTCGCGCACAAAGCTGACATTATGATCTATACACCTTATAAAAATGTTTGGGACACATTTGAGCAAAAACAACAGAGTTTTTGTGGATAAAGAAAGGTGACGCCGATATGGTCACTTTTGGTCCGAAAATTTCACGGAAGGCTTTTCGCGCACAAAGCTCCCATTATGACCTCTAAACCATATAAACATGTTTGGGACGCATTTGAGCGAAAACAACACAGTTTTGTGGATAAAGAAAGGTGACGCCGATATGGTCACTTTTGGTCCGAAAATTTCACGGAAAGCTTTTCGCGCACAAAGTTCACATTATGACCTATAAACCATATAAACATGTTTGGGACGCATTTGAGCGAAAACAACACAGTTTTCGTGGATAAAGAAAGGTGAGACCGATATGGTCACTTTTTGTCCGAAAATTTCACGGAAACCTTTTCGCGCACAACGCTCCCATTATGACCTATAAACCATATAAACATGTTTGGGACGCATTTGAGCGAAAACAACACAGTTTTCGTGGATAAAGAAAGGTGACGTCGATATGGTCACTTTTGGTCCGAAAATTTCACACAAAGCTTTTCGCGCACAACGCTCCCATTATGACCTATAAACCATGTAAACATGTTTGGGACGCATTTGAGCGAAAACAACACAGTTTTTGTGGATAAAGAAAGGTGACGCCGATATGTTCACTTTTGGTTCGAAAAGTTCACGGAATGCTTTTCGCGCACAAAGCTACCATTATGACCTACAAACCATATAAACATGTTTGGGACGCATTTGAGCGAAAACAACACAGTTTTCGTGGATAAAGAAAGGTGACGTCGATATGGTCACTTTTGGTCCGAAAAGTTCACGGAATGCTTTTCGCGCACAAAGCTCCCATTATGACCTATAAACCATATAAACATGTTTGGGACGCATTTGAGCAAAAACAACACAGTTTTCGTGGATAAAGAAAGGTGGCGTCGATATGGTCACTTTTGGTCCGAAAAGTTCACGGAATGCTTTTCGCGCACAAAGCTCCCATTATGACCTATAAACCATATAAACATGTTTGGGACGCATTTAAGCAAAAACAACAGAGTTTTTGTGGAAAAAGAAAGGTGACGCCGATATGATCACTTTTTGTCCGAAAATTTCACGGAAAGTTTTTCGCGCACAAAGCTCACATTATGATCTATACACCTTATAAACATGTTTGGGACACATTTGAGCAAAAACAACAGAGTTTTTGTGGATAAAGAAAGGTGACGCCGATATGGTCACTTTTGGTCCGAAAATTTCACGGAAAGCTTTTCGCGAACAAAGCTCCCATTATGACCTATAAACCATATAAACATGTTTGGGACGCATTTGAGCGACAACAACACAGTTTTTGTGTATAAAGAAAGGTGACGTCGATATGGTCACTTTTGGTCCGAAAATTTCACGGAAAGCTTTTCGCGCAGAAAGCTCCCATTATGACCTATAAACCATATAAACATGTTTGGGACACATTTTAGCGAAAACAACACAGATTTTGTGGATAAAGAAAGGTGACACCGATATGGTCACTTTTGGTCCGAAAATTTCACGGAAAGTTTTTCGCGCACAACGCTCCCATTATGACCTATAAACCATATAAACATGTTTGGGACGCATTTGAGCGAAAACAACACAGTTTTCGTGGATAAAGAAAGGTGACGTCGATATGGTCACTTTTGGTCCGAAAATTTCACAGAAAGCTTTTCGCGCACAAAGCTCCCATTATGACCTATAAACCATGTAAACATGTTTGGGACGCATTTGAGCGAAAACAACACAGTTTTTGTGGATAAAGAAAGGTGACGCCGATATGTTCACTTTTGGTTCGAAAAGTTCACGGAATGCTTTTCGCGCACAAAGCTACCATTATGACCTATAAACCATATAAACATGTTTGGGACGCATTTGAGCGAAAACAACACAGTTTTTGTGGATAAAGAAAGGTGACACCGATATGGTCACTTTTGGTCCGAAAATTTCACGGAAAGTTTTTTGCGCACAAAGCTCCCATTATGATCTATAAACCATATAAACATGTTTGGGACACATTTGGGCGAAAACAACACAGTTTTGTGGATAAAGAAAGGTGACGCCGATATGGTCACTTTTGGTTCGAAAAGTTCACGGAATGCTTTTCGCGCACAAAGCTACCATTATGACCTACAAACCATATAAACATGTTTGGGACGCATTTGAGCGAAAACAACACAGTTTTCGTGGATAAAGAAAGGTGACGTCGATATGGTCACTTTTGGTCCGAAAAGTTCACGGAATGCTTTTCGCGCACAAAGCTCCCATTATGACCTATAAACCATATAAACATGTTTGGGACGCATTTGAGCAAAAACAACACAGTTTTCGTGGATAAAGAAAGGTGGCGTCGATATGGTCACTTTTGGTCCGAAAAGTTCACGGAATGCTTTTCGCGCACAAAGCTCCCATTATGACCTATAAACCATATAAACATGTTTGGGACGCATTTAAGCAAAAACAACAGAGTTTTTGTGGAAAAAGAAAGGTGACGCCGATATGATCACTTTTTGTCCGAAAATTTCACGGAAAGTTTTTCGCGCACAAAGCTCACATTATGATCTATACACCTTATAAACATGTTTGGGACACATTTGAGCAAAAACAACAGAGTTTTTGTGGATAAAGAAAGGTGACGCCGATATGGTCACTTTTGGTCCGAAAATTTCACGGAAAGCTTTTCGCGAACAAAGCTCCCATTATGACCTATAAACCATATAAACATGTTTGGGACGCATTTGAGCGACAACAACACAGTTTTTGTGTATAAAGAAAGGTGACGTCGATATGGTCACTTTTGGTCCGAAAATTTCACGGAAAGCTTTTCGCGCAGAAAGCTCCCATTATGACCTATAAACCATATAAACATGTTTGGGACACATTTTAGCGAAAACAACACAGATTTTGTGGATAAAGAAAGGTGACACCGATATGGTCACTTTTGGTCCGAAAATTTCACGGAAAGTTTTTCGCGCACAACGCTCCCATTATGACCTATAAACCATATAAACATGTTTGGGACGCATTTGAGCGAAAACAACACAGTTTTCGTGGATAAAGAAAGGTGACGTCGATATGGTCACTTTTGGTCCGAAAATTTCACAGAAAGCTTTTCGCGCACAAAGCTCCCATTATGACCTATAAACCATGTAAACATGTTTGGGACGCATTTGAGCGAAAACAACACAGTTTTTGTGGATAAAGAAAGGTGACGCCGATATGTTCACTTTTGGTTCGAAAAGTTCACGGAATGCTTTTCGCGCACAAAGCTACCATTATGACCTATAAACCATATAAACATGTTTGGGACGCATTTGAGCGAAAACAACACAGTTTTTGTGGATAAAGAAAGGTGACACCGATATGGTCACTTTTGGTCCGAAAATTTCACGGAAAGTTTTTTGCGCACAAAGCTCCCATTATGATCTATAAACCATATAAACATGTTTGGGACACATTTGGGCGAAAACAACACAGTTTTGTGGATAAAGAAAGGTGACGCCGATATGGTCACTTTTGGTCCGAAAATTTCACGGAATGCTTTTCGCGCACAAAGCCCCCATTATGACCTATAAACCATATAAACATGTTTGGGACGCATTTGAGCGAAAACAACACAGTTTTTGTGGATAAAGAAAGGTGACGCCGATATGGTCACTTTTGGTCCGAAAATTTCAGGGAAAGCTTTTCGCGCACAAAGCTCACATTATGATCTATACACCTTATAAACATGTTTGGGACACATTTGAGCAAAAACAACAGAGTTTTTGTGGATAAAGAAAGGTGACGCCGATATGGTCACTTTTGGTCCGAAAATTTCACAGAAAGCTTTTCGCGCACAAAGCTCCCATTATGACCTATAAACCATGTAAACATGATTGGGACGCATTTGAGCGAAAACAACACAGTTTTTGTGGATAAAGAAAGGTGACGTCGATATGTTCACTTTTGGTCCGAAAAGTTCACGGAATGCTTTTCGCGCACAAAGCTACCATTATGACCTATAAACCATATAAACATGTTTGGGACGCATTTGAGCGAAAACAACACAGTTTTTGTGGATAAAGAAAGGTGACACCGATATGGTCACTTTTGGTCCGAAAATTTCACGGAAAGTTTTTTGCGCACAAAGCTCCCATTATGATCTATAAACCATATAAACATGTTTGGGACACATTTGAGCGAAAACAACACAGTTTTGTGGATAAAGAAAGGTGACGCCGATATGGTCACTTTTGGTCCGAAAATTTCACGGAATGCTTTTCGCGCACAAAGCCCCCATTATGACCTATAAACCATATAAACATGATTGGGACGCATTTGAGCGAAAAAAACACAGTTTTGTGGATAAAAAAGGTGACGCCGATATGGTCACTTTTGGTCCGAAAATTTTAGGGAAAGCTTTTCGCGCACAAAGCTCACATTATGATCTATACACCTTATAAACATGTTTGGGACACATTTGAGCAAAAAAAACAGAGTTTTTGTGGATAAAGAAAGGTGACGCCGATGTGGTCACTTTTGGTCCGAAAATTTCACGTAAAGCTTTTCGCGCACAAAGCTCCCATTATGACCTATAAACAATATAAACATGTTTGGGACGCATTTGAGCGAAAAAAACACAGTTTTCGTGGATAAAGAAAGGTGACGTCGATATGGTCACTTTTGGTCCGAAAAGTTTACGGAATGCTTTTCGCGCACAAAGCTCCCATTATGACCTATAAACCATATAAACATGTTTGGGAAGCATTTGAGCAAAAACAACAGAGATTTTATGGTAAAAGAAAGGTGACGCCGATATGATCACTTTTGGTCCGAAATTTTCACGGAAACCTTTTCACGCAGAAAGCTCACATTATGATCTATACACCTTATAAACATGTTTGGGACACATTTGAGCAAAAACAACAGAGTTTTTGTGGATAAAGAAAGGTGACGCCGATATGGTCACTTTTGGTCCGAAAATTTCACAGAAAGCTTTTCGCGCACAAAGCTCCCATTATGACCTATAAACCATGTAAACATGATTGGGACGCATTTGAGCGAAAACAACACAGTTTTTGTGGATAAAGAAAGGTGACGTCGATATGTTCACTTTTGGTCCGAAAAGTTCACGGAATGCTTTTCGCGCACAAAGCTACCATTATGACCTATAAACCATATAAACATGTTTGGGACGCATTTGAGCGAAAACAACACAGTTTTTGTGGATAAAGAAAGGTGACACCGATATGGTCACTTTTGGTCCGAAAATTTCACGGAAAGTTTTTTGCGCACAAAGCTCCCATTATGATCTATAAACCATATAAACATGTTTGGGACACATTTGAGCGAAAACAACACAGTTTTGTGGATAAAGAAAGGTGACGCCGATATGGTCACTTTTGGTCCGAAAATTTCACGGAATGCTTTTCGCGCACAAAGCCCCCATTATGACCTATAAACCATATAAACATGATTGGGACGCATTTGAGCGAAAAAAACACAGTTTTGTGGATAAAAAAGGTGACGCCGATATGGTCACTTTTGGTCCGAAAATTTTAGGGAAAGCTTTTCGCGCACAAAGCTCACATTATGATCTATACACCTTATAAACATGTTTGGGACACATTTGAGCAAAAAAAACAGAGTTTTTGTGGATAAAGAAAGGTGACGCCGATGTGGTCACTTTTGGTCCGAAAATTTCACGTAAAGCTTTTCGCGCACAAAGCTCCCATTATGACCTATAAACAATATAAACATGTTTGGGACGCATTTGAGCGAAAAAAACACAGTTTTCGTGGATAAAGAAAGGTGACGTCGATATGGTCACTTTTGGTCCGAAAAGTTTACGGAATGCTTTTCGCGCACAAAGCTCCCATTATGACCTATAAACCATATAAACATGTTTGGGAAGCATTTGAGCAAAAACAACAGAGATTTTATGGTAAAAGAAAGGTGACGCCGATATGATCACTTTTGGTCCGAAATTTTCACGGAAACCTTTTCACGCAGAAAGCTCACATTATGATCTATACACCTTATAAACATGTTTGGGACACATTTGAGCAAAAACAACAGAGTTTTTGTGGATAAAGAAAGTTGACTCCGATATGGTCACTTTTGGTCCGAAAAGTTCACGGAATGCTTTTCGCGCACAAAGCCCCCATTATGACCTATAAACCATATAAACATGTTTGGGACGCATTTTAGCGAAAACAACACAGTTTTTGTGGATAAAGAAAGGTGACGCCGATATGGTCACTTTTGGTCCGAAAATTTCACGGAAAGCTTTTCGAGCACAAAGCTGACATTGTGATCTATACACCTTATAAACATGTTTGGGACACATTTGTGCAAAAACAACAGAGTTTTTGTGGATAAAGAAAGGTGACGCCGATATGGTCACTTTTGGTCCGAAAATTTCACGGAAGGCTTTTCGCGCACAAAGCTCCCATTATGACCTATAAACCATATAAAAATGTTTGGGACGCATTTGAGCGAAAACAACACAGTTTTCGTGGATAAAGAAATGTGACGTCGATATGGTCACTTTTGGTCCGAAAATTTCACGGAAAGCTTTTCGCGCAGAAAGCTCCCATTATGACCTATAAACCATATAAACATGTTTGGGACACATTTTAGCGAAAACAACACAGATTTTGTGGATAAAGAAAGGTGACACCGATATGGTCACTTTTGGTCCGAAAATTTCACGGAAAGTTTTTCGCGCACAACGCTCCCATTATGACCTATAAACCATATAAACATGTTTGGGACGCATTTGAGCGAAAACAACACAGTTTTCATGGATAAAGAAAGGTGACGTCGATATGGTCACTTTTGGTCCGAAAATTTAACAGAAAGCTTTTCGCGCACAAAGCTCCCATTATGACCTATAAACCATGTAAACATGTTTGGGACGCATTTGAGCGAAAACAACACAGTTTTTGTGGATAAAGAAAGGTGACGCCGATATGTTCACTTTTGGTTCGAAAAGTTCACGGAATGCTTTTTGCGCACAAAGCTACCATTATGACCAATAAACCATATAAACATGTTTGGGACGCATTTGAGCGAAAACAACACAGTTTTTGTGGATAAAGAAAGGTGACACCGATATGGTCACTTTTGGTCCGAAAATTTCACGGAAAGTTTTTTGCGCACAAAGCTCCCATTATGATCTATAAACCATATAAACATGTTTGGGACACATTTGAGCGAAAACAACACAATTTTGTGGATAAAGAAAGGTGACGCCGATATGGTCACTTTTGGTCCGAAAATTTCACGGAATGCTTTTCGCGCACAAAGCCCCCATTATGACCTATAAACCATATAAACATGTTTGGGACGCATTTGAGCGAAAACAACACAGTTTTTGTGGATAAAGAAAGGTGACGCCGATATGGTCACTTTTGGTCCGAAAACTTCACGGAAAGTTTTTTGCGCACAAAGCTCCCATTATGACCTATAAACCATATAAACATTTTTGGGACGCATTTGAGCGAAAACAACACAGTTTTTGTGGATAAAGAAAGGTGACACCGATATGGTCACTTTTGGTCCGAAAATTTCACGGAAAGTTTTTTGCGCACAAAGCTCCCATTATGATCTATAAACCATATAAACATGTTTGGGACACATTTGAGCGAAAACAACACAGTTTTGTGGATAAAGAAAGGTGACGCCGATATGGTCACTTTTGGTCCGAAAATTTCACGGAATGCTTTTCGCGCACAAAGCCCCCATTATGACCTATAAACCATATAAACATGTTTGGGACGCATTTGAGCGACAACAACACAGTTTTTGTGTATAAAGAAAGGTGACGTCGATATGGTCACTTTTGGTCCGAAAATTTCACGGAAAGCTTTTCGCGCAGAAAGCTCCCATTATGACCTATAAACCATATAAACATGTTTGGGACACATTTTAGCGAAAACAACACAGATTTTGTGGATAAAGAAAGGTGACACCGATATGGTCACTTTTGGTCCGAAAATTTCACGGAAAGTTTTTCGCGCACAACGCTCACATTATGACCTATAAACCATATAAACATGTTTGGGACGCATTTGAGCGAAAACAACACAGTTTTCGTGGATAAAGAAAGGTGACGTCGATATGGTCACTTTTGGTCCGAAAATTTCACAGAAAGCTTTTCGCGCACAAAGCTCCCATTATGACCTATAAACCATGTAAACATGTTTGGGACGCATTTGAGCGAAAACAACACAGTTTTTGTGGATAAAGAAAGGTGACGCCGATATGTTCACTTTTGGTTCGAAAAGTTCACGGAATGCTTTTTGCGCACAAAGCTACCATTATGACCTATAAACCATATAAACATGTTTGGGACGCATTTGAGCGAAAACAACACAGTTTTTGTGGATAAAGAAAGGTGACACCGATATGGTCACTTTTGGTCCGAAAATTTCACGGAAAGTTTTTTGCGCACAAAGCTCCCATTATGATCTATAAACCATATAAACATGTTTGGGACACATTTGAGCGAAAACAACACAGTTTTGTGGATAAAGAAAGGTGACGCCGATATGGTCACTTTTGGTCCGAAAATTTCACGGAATGCTTTTCGCGCACAAAGCCCCCATTATGACCTATAAACCATATAAACATGTTTGGGACGCATTTGAGCGAAAACAACACAGTTTTTGTGGATAAAGAAAGGTGACGCCGATATGGTCACTTTTGGTCCGAAAATTTCAGGGAAAGCTTTTCGCGCACAAAGCTCACATTATGATCTATACACCTTATAAACATGTTTGGGACACATTTGAGCAAAAACAACAGAGTTTTTGTGGATAAAGAAAGGTGACGCCGATATGGTCACTTTTGGTCCGAAAATTTCACGGAAAGCTTTTCGTGAACAAAGCTCCCATTATGACCTATAAACCATATAAACATGTTTGGGACGCATTTGAGCGACAACAACACAGTTTTTGTGTATAAAGAAAGGTGACGTCGATATGGTCACTTTTGGTCCGAAAATTTCACGGAAAGGTTTTCGCGCAGAAAGCTCCCATTATGACCTATAAACCATATAAACATGTTTGGGACACATTTTAGCGAAAACAACACAGATTTTGTGGATAAAGAAAGGTGACACCGATATGGTCACTTTTGGTCCGAAAATTTCACGGAAAGTTTTTCGCGCACAACGCTCCCATTATGACCTATAAACCATATAAACATGTTTGGGACGCATTTGAGCGAAAACAACACAGTTTTCGTGGATAAAGAAAGGGGACGTCGATATGGTCACTTTTGGTCCGAAAATTTCACAGAAAACTTTTCGCGCACAAAGCTCCCATTATGACCTATAAACCATGTAAACATGATTGGGACGCATTTGAGCGAAAACAACACAGTTTTTGTGGATAAAGAAAGGTGACGCCGATATGTTCACTTTTGGTCCGAAAAGTTCACGGAATGCTTTTCGCGCACAAAGCTACCATTATGACCTATAAACCATATAAACATGTTTGGGACGCATTTGAGCGAAAACAACACAGTTTTTGTGGATAAAGAAAGGTGACACCGATATGGTCATTTTTGGTCCGAAAATTTCACGGAAAGTTTTTTGCGCACAAAGCTCCCATTATGATCTATAAACCATATAAATATGTTTGGGACACATTTGAGCGAAAACAACACAGTTTTGTGGATAAAGAAAGGTGACGCCGATATGGTCACTTTTGGTCCGAAAATTTCACGGAATGCTTTTCGCGCACAAAGCCCCCATTATGACCTATAAACCATATAAACATGTTTGGGACGCATTTGAGCGAAAACAACACAGTTTTTGTGGATAAAGAAAGGTGACGCCGATATGGTCACTTTTGGTCCGAAAATTTCAGGGAAAGCTTTTCGCGCACAAAGCTCACATTATGATCTATACACCTTATAAACATGTTTGGGACACATTTGAGCAAAAAAAACAGAGTTTTTGTGGATAAAGAATGGTGACGCCGATGTGGTCACTTTTGGTCCGAAAATTTCACGTAAAGCTTTTCGCGCACAAAGCTCCCATTATGACCTATAAACAATATAAACATGTTTGGGACGCATTTGAGCGAAAAAAACACAGTTTTCGTGGATAATGAAAGGTGACGTCGATATGGTCACTTTTGGTCCGAAAAGTTTACGGAATGCTTTTCGCGCACAAAGCTCCCATTATGACCTATAAACCATATAAACATGTTTGGGAAGCATTTGAGCAAAAACAACAGAGATTTTATGGTAAAAGAAAGGTGACGCCGATATGATCACTTTTGGTCCGAAATTTTCACGGAAACCTTTTCACGCACAAAGCTCACATTATGATCTATACACCCAGCTTTTCGGACCAAAAGTGACCATATCAACGTCACCTTTCTTTATCCACGAAAACTGTGTGGTTTTCGCTCAATTGCGTCCCAAACATGTTTATATGGTTTATAGGTCATAATGGGAGCTTTGTGCGCGAAAAGCTTTCCGTGAAATTTTCGGACCAAAAGTGACCATATCGGCGTCACCTTTCTTTATCCACAAAAACTGTGTTGTTTTCGCTCAAATGCATCCCAAACATATTTATATGGATTATAGGTCATAATGGGAGCTTTGTGCGCGAAAAGGATTCCGTGACCTTTTCGGACTAAAAGTGAACATATCGGCGTCACCTTTCTTTATCCTTAAAAACTGTGTTGTTTTCGCTCAAATGCGTCCCAAACATGTTTATATGGTTTATAGGTCATAATGGGAGCTTTATGCGCGAAATGCTTTCTGTGAAATTTTCGGACCAAAAGTGACCATATCGACGTCACCTTTCTTTATCCACGAAAACTGTGTTGTTTTCGCTCAAATGCGTCCCAAACATGTTTATATGGTTTATAGGTCATAATGGGAGCTTTGTACGCGAAAAGTTTTCCGTGAAATTTTCGGACCAAAAGTGACCATATCGGCATTACCTTTTTTTATCCCAAAAAACTCTTTTGTTTTTGCTCAAATGTGTCCCAAACATGTTTATAAGGTGTATAGATCATAATGTGAGCTTTGTGCGCGAAAAGCTTTCCGTGAAATTTTCGGACAAAAAGTGATCATATCGGCGTCACCTTTCTTTTTCCACAAAAACTCTGTTGTTTTTGCTCAAATGCGTCCCAAACATGCTTATATGGTTTATAGGTTATAATGGGAGCTTTGTGCGCGAAAAGCTTTCCGTGAAATTTTCGGACCAAAAGTGACCATATCGGCGTCACCTTTCTTTATCCACGAAAACTGTGTTTTTTTCGCTAAAATGCGTACCAAACATGTTTATATGGTTTATAGGTCATAATGGGGGCTTTTTGCGCCAAAAGCATTCCGTGAACTTTTCGGACCAAAAGTGACCATATCGGCGTCACCTTTCTTTATCCACAAAAACTCTGTTGTTTATGCTCAAATGTGTCCCAAACATGTTTATAAGGTGTATAGATCATAATGTGAGCTTTGTGCGCGAAAAGTTTTCCGTGAAAATTTCGGACCAAAAGTGATCATATCGGCGTCACCTTTCTTTTACCATAAAATCTCTGTTGTTTTTGCTCAAATGCTTCCCAAACATGTTTATATGGTTTATAGGTCATAATGGGAGCTTTGTGCGCGAAAAGCATTCCGTAAACTTTTCGGACCAAAAGTGACCATATCGACGTCACCTTTCTTTATCCACGAAAACTTGTGTTGTTTTCGCTCAAATGCGTCCCAAACATGTTTATATGGTTTATAGGTCATAATGGGAGCTTTGTGCGCGAAAAGCTTTACGTGAAATTTTCGGACCAAAATTGACCATATCGGCGTCATCTTTCTTTATCCACAAAAACTCTGTTGTTTTTGCTCAAATGTGTCCCAAACATGTTTATAAGGTGTATAGATCATAATGTCAGCTTTGTGCGCGAAAAGCATTCCGTGAAATTTTCGGACCAAAAGTGACCATATCGGCGTCACCTTTCTTTATCCACAAAAACTGTGTTGTTTTCGCTCAAATGCGTCCCAAACATATTTATATGGTTTATAGGTCATAATGGGAGCTTTGTGCGCGAAAAGCATTCCGTGACCTTTTCGGACTAAAAGTGAACATATCGGCGTCACCTTTCTTTTTCCACAAAAACTGTGTTGTTTTCGCTCAAATGCGTCCCAAACATGTTTATATGGTTTATAGGACATAATGGGAGCTTTATGCGCGAAAAGCTTTCTGGGAAATTTTCGGACCAAAAGTGACCATATCGACGTCACCTTTCTTTATCCACGAAAACTGTGTTGTTTTCGCTCAAATGCGTCCCAAACATGTTTATATGGTTTATAGGTCATAATGGGAGCTTTGTACGCGAAAAGTTTTCCGTGAAATTTTCGGACCAAAAGTGACCATATCGGCGTTACCTTTTTTTATCCACAAAAACTCTTTTTTTTTGCTCAAATGTGTCCCAAACATGTTTATAAGGTGTATAGATCATAATGTGAGCTTTGTGCGCGAAAAGCTTTCCGTGAAATTTTCGGACAAAAAGTGATCATATCGGCGTCACCTTTCTTTTTCCGCAAAAACTCTGTTGTTTTTGCTCAAATGCGTCCCAAACATGCTTATATGGTTTATCGGTAATAATGGGAGCTTTGTGCGCGAAAAGCATTCCGTGAAATTTTCGGACCAAAAGTGACCTTATCGGCGTCACCTTTCTTTATCCACAAAAATTGTGTTGTTTTCGCTCAAATGTGTCCCAAACATGTTTATATGGTTTATAGGTTATAATGGGAGCTTTGTGCGCGAAAAGCTTTCCGTGAAATTTTCGGACCAAAAGTGACCATATCGGTGTCACCATTCTTTATCCACGAAAACTGTGTTTTTTTCGCTCAAATGCGTCCCAAACATGTTTATATGGTTTATAGGTCATAATGGGGGCTTTTTGCGCCAAAAGCATTCCGTGAACTTTTCGGACCAAAAGTGACCATATCAGCGTCACCTTTCTTTATCCACAAAAACTCTGTTGTTTGTGCTCAAATGTGTCCCAAACATGTTTATAAGGTGTATAGATCATAATGTGAGCTTTGTGCGTGAAAAGGTTTCCGTGAAAATTTCGGACCAAAAGTGATCATATCGGCGTCACCTTTCTTTTACCATAAAATCTCTGTTGTTTTTGCTCAAATGCTTCCCAAACATGTTTATATGGTTTATAGGTCATAATGGGAGCTTTGTGCGCGAAAAGCATTCCGTAAACTTTTCGGACCAAAAGTGACCATATCGACGTCACCTTTCTTTATCCACGAAAACTGTGTTTTTTTTCGCTCAAATGCGTCCCAAACATGTTTATATTGTTTATAGGTCATAATGGGAGCTTTGTGCGCGAAAAGCTTTACGTGAAATTTTCGGACCAAAAGTGACCACATCGGCGTCACCTTTCTTTATCCACAAAAACTCTGTTGTTTTTGCTCAAATGTGTCCCAAACATGTTTATAAGGTGTATAGATCATAATGTGAGCTTTGTGCGCGAAAAGCTTTCCCTGAAATTTTCGGACCAAAAGTGACCATATCGGCGTCACCTTTCTTTATCCACAAAAACTGTGTTGTTTTCGCTCAAATGCGTCCCAAACATGTTTATATGGTTTATAGGTCATAATGGGGGCTTTGTGCGCGAAAAGCATTCCGTGAAATTTTCGGACCAAAAGTGACCATATCGGCGTCACCTTTCTTTATCCACAAAACTGTGTTGTTTTCGCTCAAATGTGTCCCAAACATGTTTATATGGTTTATAGATCATAATGGGAGCTTTGTGCGCAAAAAACTTTCCGTGAAATTTTCGGACCAAAAGTGACCATATCGGTGTCACCTTTCTTTATCCACAAAAACTGTGTTGTTTTCGCTCAAATGCGTCCCAAACATGTTTATATGGTTTATAGGTCATAATGGTAGCTTTGTGCGCGAAAAGCATTCCGTGAACTTTTCGGACCAAAAGTGAACATATCGGCGTCACCTTTCTTTATCCACAAAAACTGTGTTGTTTTCGCTCAAATGCGTCCTGATGTACACATTTGCACCTTCTTTTATTGCATCTTTTGACTTCGTATTTCATTCGATTTCCAAAGAAAAGGTTCAAAAGAATATAAACTTGTGTAAGAATAGGGCTAAAATGCAAGAAATAGAGTTTGCACATGTTTTGAGCTAACCATGCAGGAATTTGAGCGAAAACGGAGTCAAAACGAAGAAGCCAAGTGAAGCTGAGCAGAGGTAGATATCGACCCTAGACCCAGATATCGACCTCTGGGGTAGATATCGACCTTCAACATAGATATCGACCTCAACGAGTGAAGCTGAGAAGAGGTAGATATCGACCTTAGACCCAGATATCGACCCCTGGTGTCGATATCGACCCCCATATCGACCTCAACATAGAAATCGACCAGAGCTGAACAAGTCGAGCAGGAAAAGAGACATCGATATCGACCTCTGGTGTCGATATCGACCCCTTATCTCGACAGAAGATAGAATCGATTTCGAATGCGGATTGGCACTATATCTTCAAGGAGGCACGGGATTATCTCATACTTTCAAAGATAGATGGCAGCTGAAGTTTATTTATCTTTTACCTTTAAGTTATTTAAAGTTTTTATCAAAATAAAAGACCTATCCTAATTATTCGGATAGAGTTATTAGTTTAGATAGGAGTTACAATCCTTGGATAGCGAGGATTAGTAGCCTATAAATAAAGCCTTAGGGCTGATTTGTTAGATCATCCAAGAATCCAATAATCAAATCACCCAAGACAAAGACAATAGAGATAGAGTTAGAGAGAAGTTTTAGGGTTTGACGTTTGCGAAAGTTGACGTTGAGTTGTAAAGCTTCGAAGTTTAGTTTAATGCAAGTTTCTTCCTTTCAATTGACGATGAATCCCATGATGAGAAGCGAGTAGTTCCCCAAAGCTCTTAGGGTCGGGGTGAGCCCGACGTTAGCCATGCGCGCTTGAGGTAAGTATTCGATGTTGATATCGTTGTGTCTATCTCTCCTCCTACGATTCTATGTTTAGTCCTAATTGAAAGAAAAGGGATTCATGCTAACAACTTGAGTTATAAGCATAAAATTTGTAGAGACAATTAGGTTTATTTGAAAGAGTAATCCTAAAAGTTGGTGTACGGCGAAAGCTTGTCCCTCGGGAGAAATAGCGCAATTGTCCGTCTTATTTATCTCATCGCATGCATTGGTTAACGTTGTGGTAAACCCTAATCCTAGGAGTTGTTTTTACATATTTATACACACCAAAACCCACTGTTATTTCTGTTCATTACTTCTCTCTCCATCCTTAATTCTTCGGCCTTTTCTTTGCCGACGAACAACTAACACACTGCAGGGAGACATCGATATCGACCCTAGACGTCGATATCGACCACTGAGTTCGTCGACAGTTTTCTGAGTCGACGACGAACATCGCTGCGGAGTTTGCTGAGCATCGATATCGACACCAGACATCGATATCGACCCTTCTGTATCGACTGGCAGTCTTCTGAGCCAGTCGATTTCGTGGACTGACATCGATATCGACCCCCACCAGTCGATATCGACCACTTGTTTTTGTCTTTGCAGGTCTTCTGTTGCAGAGGAGTCTTGAATTTATTTGAAGAGGCTAAGAGTTGTATTGGTTTATATTTTCTTATATATTTCGATTCAATTCTCCCTACAACAAATTGGCGCCGTTGCCGGGGAGGCAATCAATCGCGCCCTAGTAGTCTATCTCACGTCTCTACTTAGTTTGGTCTTGCAGGTGTATGCGACGCGCTGATCGCCCACCTGAATTTGAAGGAGTAGACGACCCTGAGCGTTATTTCCATCTAAGGGCCCAAGCACGAAGAATCATGGCGGAAAACGCGAACCAAGCAGAACTTATTGAACAACTAAGGAAGCAGGTTGAGGACTTAACGACTAGAGAGACGGCACTTAAGGAGCGTGCAGATAGGGAGGAGGAAAGCCGGAGGCAAATAGAAGCCCAAATCAATGCCCTCCCTAGAAATGCCAAACAATATATGCACCCCGCTCTCACAGTGCCTGAATCGGCAATTCTTATCCCTGCCTCTAATTTTGAAATAAAACCTAACTTCTTAACTGAGATTAGAAGGCATCAATATGAAGGAAAACCTAATGAGTGCCCTATGGCACATATTTCTACCTTCTTAGACCTTTGTGATACTATTGCTGATGGACGAAGTCTTGAGTATGTCCAACTAAAAGCCTTTCGCTGGTCTCTTACAGGTAAAGCATTGCAGTGGTTGGAAAGCTTAGCCCCAAGATCGCTCCGCACCTGGAATGAAGTCAAGGACGCGTTTCTCAACAAGTTCTTTCCTCCTTCTAAGACGGCGCTGATCCGACAGAAAATCACGGCTTTCAAACAAAAGCCTGGTGAGGCTCTGGCAACTGTTTGGGAGAGGTATAAGGACCTCCTACGATCATGCCCGACGCATGGCCAACCACCGTACGTCATCCAGGAGATCATATACAATGCTCTTGACGCTGCAACCAAGGAGAGGATCAACACATACACCGCCTATGGCTACCTTGAACTCGCTCCCCAAGAGGCTTGGGAAACCATTGAAAGGCTGGTGGAATTTGACAATACATATGGGACTCCTGAGGTTTCCGACGCACCATCATCGTCGAGGCCTGCCCCATCTATGCCCTTATATGAACCCTCCAATGTAATCGATCCAGATGTGAAGGAGCAATTCCACAGAGATCAACTTAGAAAGCTCCAAAAGCAAGTGAGGTTCCTTTCAGCGAACCAGGATTGCATCGAATGCGGATCGCAGCGGCACACCACCATCGAGTGCCCACATGCCGAACAAGTACACCTAGCGGAGACTCACCAAGAGGCGCGCTACATGAGGGGTCCCAACAACCAATATTGGGGAGACCAAAGGTTCCATCAACCACAAAGGAACCCGGTTAACCCTAGGGACCCTCCGCCTTATAGAGCTCCTGGGCACCCGGAGAGAGACCAAAAGAAGGATGATCTTCAACTTGTGTTGGACGAGATAAGGCGGAACCAAGCTAAGAACGATCAATCCAACAATGCTATCCACTCTCAACTCAATCACCTTACCACAAGGATTGGGGAGATGGATATTTGGAAGAAGAACGTAGAGACCCAACTGGGTCAATTGGCGGCACAAATCCCTAGGCCGTCCGGAACACTCCCTGGGCAACCCACCACAAATCCTAAGGGACAATCCGGGACGGGCCATGTCGCAGCCATACAATTAAGGAGTGGCACCAAAGTACAAAAGCCACAGAAGGGAACAGAGGAGAAAGCAGCAGACCCAGTCGACGTCGACAGACCAGTCGATGTCGACCCAGAGGTCGAAATTGACCCCCATGTCGACCCCCTGGTCGACGTCGATGACACTGCAGAGCCATCAGTGCCTCAACAGAGGTCGAAATCGACCATTCCAGTCGATATCGACCACATTCCAGTCGATGTCGATGTCCAACAGGCCCCTCCAACCACCGTTTTGGCCCCCCCACCAAAGAAGACGTTGCCATTCCCTTCCAAAGCATTGGAGGATCCCACCAAAGGCAAGTTTAGGCGCTTCATAAAGATACTTCAAGGACTCAACGTTACTATCCCTCTTACAGAAGCCCTAAGCGAGATGCCCGCCTATGTGCGATTCCTCAAAGACATCCTGAGCAAGAAGAGGTCCATGGCAGAGATCGCAGAGGAGTGCTCAAAGATGGACTTCCCTGAGAAGAAGAGTGATCCAGGGAAGTTTGCAATCACCGTGGGACTTGGCCAACATCGCTATAAAGCCCTATGTGACCTAGGGGCAAGTGTAAGTCTCATGCCTCTCTCTATTTGGCAGAAGGTGAACATTGGTGCCCTTGAACCTGTGGACATGAAGCTTTATATGGCTGACAACTCCTTCGTCAGACCCACAGGTATAGTTGATGACGTTCCGGTAAAGGTAGGTAAGTTCTTTGTGCCTACTGATTTCATTGTATTGGAGATGCCTGAAGATCCTGTAGTGCCTATTATACTTGGTAGGCCTTTCTTAGCTACTGCTGATGCCAATATCAATGTACGTCGAGGGTTACTAACCTTTACTATAGGGAACGAAGTGATAGAATTCTCTTTCAACCCAACCATGAGCGAAACAAAGCACCTGGAGCAAGTAGTCCTCTCGCCAGCCAAAGATAAGCTTAGAAAATTCTTGTTGGCGAGGACGGAAACAGCAAGCAGGGTCGACATCGACTGGAACCAGTCGATATCGACTAAAAGCATCGAAATCGACCCCCCTTGGTCGAAATCGAGAATGCCAGATCGCTGCCAGGAGCTTAAGTATGGGGTCACGGAGGTCGATATCGACCCCTACATGTCGGTATCGACCATAGCACTCGAAGTCGACCCTCCTTGGTCGAAATCGACCACCCCTCAGCCCAAAGATTTCTGTTTTGGGCCCAAACAGGTAAGCCCAGGTATGAATCTTAACCCTCCTCCGTCCATTATTGATAAATCAATTAAGCCAATTATTGATAGTTCTACTAAAGAGAGGGTCAAAGCTCCATGGTTTGCCTATATTGCTAAAGTTAGGTCAAGAAAGAGAAGAAAAGCGCCCAAAGAAGAACCTAACATCAAAGAAGCCTTGGTCGCCGAACTTAGATGCTACCAAAAGGACCTAGATGATCCAGGAAAAGGCTCACGCTCGAAGGGTCCTTACAAAAAAGGGTCATAAAGCATTGACGGAGAAGTCGGCCTAGCGACTCAAAAATCTAGAGCATGTATATAAAACATTTAAATTTCGCATAGATGGTTTTTAGAATTTAAATTTTTGGCTGTTTTGAACTTTTAAAACTGAGATAATTCGTGCTTTATCTATATTTCTAACAAGATTTTAGGTTATCAAGCAAAAGGAACGACGAAGAGGAAAAGAAGCTTCTGCAGAGGCAGTCGAAATCGACCAGGCCAGTCGAAATCGACCCCCCAGGGTCAAGACATCTCCTGGAGTCGACATCGAGGACTCAGGAGCGAAAAGCAGAGGTCGATATCGACCCTAATACTCGATATCGACCCCCATCAGGCAGCCCTTGTCTTCATCTTCTTCCTCGACTTCGACAGATGCAGTCGACATCGACCTCTGACCTAGATATCGACTTCTGGCATCGACCTCACCTGAAATCGACCTGAATCCGCAGGTTGCACTATGAGTTTCTCTCTACCCTTGTTCTCTTTTTAATACAGTGAGGACACTGTATATTTTAAGTATGGGGTGGGGGACAGACATGTCTTATGGTCATAACTTGGTTTCTTCTTCGCATTGCATTCATGTCTAAATTTTTGTTCTTAGTTTTACTTTTATAAAATGTCAAAAATCCAAAAAAAATAGAAAAATGTCAAAAATCAAAAAAATGCATGTTTATTTAAAGTTTATTTTTCTTTAATCCCTACTTAGATGTCCTATGATGAAAACTCAATAGCTGACTTGATCATGTAAACCCTATGGCATATTTGGATGGTTTAGCCTAAGTCCTTAAAATTTTTATGTAGATTGTGAACTTGTGATGAAATTGAGCACATATGATCCTAGGCTAAAAAGCAAATCCAACAAAAATTGTCCTTGTGAGAATTTTGGCCTATAGGGAGAACATCAAAAATCCCTCCGCTTTCTTGAGTGAATTTACTCTTCCTATGCATCTCTAAATGTTGTGATAGTTATTCAAAACCAATGCATATATATGTTTATGTTTACGAGAATTAAATGATGGAGGCATCTTTTAAGCCAATTTTATCCTCTCTTTACCTACCCTGCATTATCCCTGCTTGAAGCCAGAACATTAGCCTGAGCCTGAATTGCAAACTCCATAAAATTATCCCTAGCCGAATTGAGCCTGACCCCCATTTGGGAATTGAGACTTAGATTGGTTGGACTAATGCCTTGTGGAAAGAATAGAGCATAATGTCTAGTTGTAAGTAAGGAAATTATAGGATGGTACATATTTACATTTTGTCATATTTTGTAAAAGGATGTTTTGGCTCACCATATAAATGCACATAGTTATTTCAATTCGAAAAAAAAAAATCCGAAAAAATATATATATAAAGTGCATGAGCCAAAATCCTTAAGTTTTTTTATTCATACGAATGTTATATTTTTGAGAGGTGTAGTAGAACTTGGAAGAAGGGTTGATGGAATGCATCTTTAAGAGCATTATATTGAAGAGTTATGGTTTGGGTAATGCAAGTGTTGAGATTTAGGAGTCTTGATTCCCGAATTTGAAAAGCACCACATAGCCAAATAATTCCATACCCTTTATTTCATACCAAGCCCCATTACAACCCCGCCGAATGGAGTCTTCTATGAAGTCTTCCATTGAGCGAAAGTCCTCCTGATGATTCTTATTGCATTTTCATAATTGGTTGCGAAGTGGATTTTTATAAATTGCAATGTTTATGAGATTGTATATGGAATTGAGTTGAGAGTGATCTTCATAGCCTAAACACATGAGAGTTGAGTGCAAACACATTATCCCTGTGAGGTTGGATTAAAATTGCATATGCCTATGGATCGCCAAAATATGTGCTATGACGTTAAATTCACTTGCTTTGCTTTGCTACCGCTTATGATGTTGCTTTTGACGAAGGCAAAGACTTGAAGGGTGTGTTGTAGGTGTTGGTTATTGCTTGGTTATTGCTTGAGGACAAGCAAGTCTAAGTATGGGGTGTTTTGATGTACACATTTGCACCTTCTTTTATTGCATCTTTTGACTTCGTATTTCATTCGATTTCCAAAGAAAAGGTTCAAAAGAATATAAACTTGTGTAAGAATAGGGCTAAAATGCAAGAAATAGAGTTTGCACATGTTTTGAGCTAACCATGCAGGAATTTGAGCGAAAACGGAGTCAAAACGAAGAAGCCAAGTGAAGCTGAGCAGAGGTAGATATCGACCCTAGACCCAGATATCGACCTCTGGGGTAGATATCGACCTTCAACATAGATATCGACCTCAACGAGTGAAGCTGAGAAGAGGTAGATATCGACCTTAGACCCAGATATCGACCCCTGGTGTCGATATCGACCCCCATATCGACCTCAACATAGAAATCGACCAGAGCTGAATAAGTCGAGCAGGAAAAGAGACCTCGATATCGACCTCTGGTGTCGATATCGACCCCTTATCTCGACAGAAGATAGACTCGATTTCGAATGCGGATTGGCACTATATCTTCAAGGAGGCACGGGATTATCTCATACTTTCAAAGATAGATGGCAGCTGAAGTTTATTTATCTTTTACCTTTAAGTTATTTAAAGTTTTTATCAAAATAAAAGACCTATCCTAATTGTTCGGATAGAGTTATTAGTTTAGATAGGAGTTACAATCCTTGGATAGCGAGGATTAGTAGCCTATAAATAAAGCCTTAGGGCTGATTTGTTAGATCATCCAAGAATCCAATAATCAAATCACCCAAGACAAAGACAATAGAGATAGAGTTAGAGAGAAGTTTTAGGGTTTGACGTTTGCGAAAGTTGACGTTGAGTTGTAAAGCTTCGAAGTTTAGTTTAATGCAAGTTTCTTCCTTTCAATTGACGATGAATCCCATGATGAGAAGCGAGTAGTTCCCCAAAGCTCTTAGGGTCGGGGTGAGCCCGACGTTAGCCATGCGCGCTTGAGGTAAGTATTCGATGTTGATATCGTTGTGTCTATCTCTCCTCCTACGATTCTATGTTTAGTCCTAATCGAAAGAAAAGGGATTCATGCTAACAACTTGAGTTATAAGCATAAAATTTGTAGAGACAATTAGGTTTATTTGAAAGAGTAATCCTAAAAGTTGGTGTACGGCGAAAGCTTGTCCCTCGGGAGAAATAGCGCAATTGTCCGTCTTATTTATCTCATCGCATGCATTGGTTAACGTTGTGGTAAACCCTAATCCTAGGAGTTGTTTTTACATATTTATACACACCAAAACCCACTGTTATTTCTGTTCATTACTTCTCTCTCCATCCTTAATTCTTCGGCCTTTTCTTTGCCGACGAACAACTAACACACTGCAGGGAGACATCGATATCGACCCTAGACGTCGATATCGACCACTGAGTTCGTCGACAGTTTTCTGAGTCGACGACGAACATCGCTGCGGAGTTTGCTGAGCATCGATATCGACACCAGACATCGATATCGACCCTTCTGTATCGACTGGCAGTCTTCTGAGCAGGTCGATTTCGTGGACTGACATCGATATCGACCCCCACCAGTCGATATCGACCACTTGTTTTTGTCTTTGCAGGTCTTCTGTTGCAGAGAACATCGACAGCCGAGGTCGACATCGAGGTCCGAGGTCGAAATCGAGTCTTCTGGTCGACACAGACGTGAGATTTCCAAAGCTACTAGGATCCCGCTGACACGCCTCCTCGTGGATCGAACCTGATTCCCTACTACTATAGCGGGGAGTCTTGAATTTATTTGAAGAGGCTAAGAGTTGTATTGGTTTATATTTTCTTATATATTTCGATTCAATTCTCCCTACAACACGTCCCAAACATGTTTACATGGTTTATAGGTCATAATGGGAGCTTTGTGCGCGAAAAGCTTTCTGTGAAATTTTCGGACCAAAAGTGACCATATCGACGTCACCTTTCTTTATCCACGAAAACTGTGTTGTTTTCGCTCAAATGCGTCCCAAACATGTTTATATGGTTTATAGGTCATAATGGGAGCGTTGTGCGCGAAAAACTTTCCGTGAAATTTTCGGACCAAAAGTGACCATATCGGTGTCACCTTTCATTATCCACAAAATCTGTGTTGTTTTCGCTAAAATGTGTCCCAAACATGTTTATATGGTTTATAGGTCATAATGGGAGCTTTCTGCGCGAAAAGCTTTCCGTGAAATTTTCGGACCAAAAGTGACCATATCGACGTCACCTTTCTTTATACACAAAAACTGTGTTGTTGTCGCTCAAATGCATCCCAAATATGTTTATATGGTTTATAGGTCATAATGGGAGCTTTGTTCGCGAAAAGCTTTCCGTGAAATTTTCGGACCAAAAGTGACCATATCGGCGTCACCTTTCTTTATCCACAAAAACTCTGTTGTTTTTGCTCAAATGTGTTCCAAACATGTTTATAAGGTGTATAGATCATAATGTGAGCTTTGTGCGCGAAAAACTTTCCTTGAAATTTTCGAACAAAAAGTGATCATATCGGCGTCACCTTTCTTTTTCCACAAAAACTCTGTTGTTTTTGCTTAAATGCGTCCCAAACATGTTTATATGGTTTATAGGTCATAATGGGAGCTTTGTGCGCGAAAAGCATTCCGTGAACTTTTCGGACCAAAAGTGACCATATCGACGCCACCTTTCTTTATCCACGAAAACTGTGTTGTTTTTGCTCAAATGCGTCCCAAACATGTTTATATGGTTTATAGGTCATAATGGGAGCTTTGTGCGCGAAAAGCCTTCCGTGAAATTTTCGGACCAAAAGTGACCATATCGGCGTCACCTTTCTTTATCCACAAAAACTCTGTTGTTTTTGCTCAAATGTGTCCCAAACATGTTTATAAGGTGTATAGATCATAATGTCAGCTTTGTGCTCGAAAAGCTTTCCGTGAAATTTTCGGACCAAAAGTGACCATATCGGCGTCACTTTTCTTTATCCACAAAAACTGTGTTGTTTTCGCTAAAATGCGTCCCAAACATGTTTATATGGTTTATAGGTCATAATGGGGGCTTTGTGCGCGAAAAGCATTCCGTGAAATTTTCGGACCAAAAGTGATCATATCGGCGTCACCTTTCTTTATCCACAAAAACTCTGTTGTTTTTGCTCAAATGCGTCCCAAACATGCTTATATGGTTTATAAGTAATAATGGGAGCTTTGTGCGCGAAAAGCATTCCGTGAAATTTTCGGACCAAAAGTGACCTTATCGGCGTCACCTTTCATTATTCACAAAAATTGTGTTGTTTTTGCTCAAATGTGTCCCAAACATGTTTATATGGTTTCTAGGTTATAATGCGAGCTTTGTGCGCGAAAAGCTTTCCGTGAAATTTTCGGACCAAAAGTGACCATATCGGTGTCACCTTTCTTTATCCACGAAAACTGTGTTTTTTTCCCTAAAATGCGTCCCAAACATGTTTATATGGTTTATAGGTTATAATGGGAGCTTTGTGCGCGAAAAGCTTTCCGTGAAATTTTCGGACCAAAAGTGACCATATCGGTGTCACCTTTCTTTATCCACGAAAACTGTGTTTTTTTCCCTAAAATGCATCCCAAACATGTTTATATGGTTTATAGGTCATAATGGGAGCTTTGTGCGCGAAAAGCTTTCTGTGAAATTTTCGTACCAAAAGTGACCATATCGACGTCACCTTTCTTTATCCACGAAAACTGTGTTGTTTTCGCTCAAATGCGTCCCAAACATGTTTATATGGTTTATAGGTCATAATGGGAGCTTTGCGCGCGAAAAGCCTTCCGTGAAATTTTCGGACCAAAAGTGACCATATCGGCGTCACCTTTCTTTATCCACAAAAACTGTGTTGTTTTCGCTAAAATGCGTCCCAAACATGTTTATATGGTTTATAGGTCATAATGGGGGCTTTGTGCGCGAAAAGCATTCCGTGAACTTTTCGGACCAAAAGTGACCATATCGGAGTCAACTTTCTTTATCCACAAAAACTCTGTTGTTTTTGCTCAAATGTGTCCCAAACATGTTTATAAGGTGTATAGATCATAATGTGAGCTTTGTGCGTGAAAAGGTTTCCGTGAAAATTTCGGACCAAAAGTGATCATATCGGCGTCACCTTTCTTTTACCATAAAATCTCTGTTGTTTTTGCTCAAATGCTTCCCAAACATGTTTATATGGTTTATAGGTCATAATGGGAGCTTTGTGCGCGAAAAGCATTCCGTAAACTTTTCGGACCAAAAGTGACCATATCGACGTCACCTTTCTTTATCCACGAAAACTGTGTTTTTTTCGCTCAAATGCGTCCCAAACATGTTTATATTGTTTATAGGTCATAATGGGAGCTTTGTGCGCGAAAAGCTTTACGTGAAATTTTCGGACCAAAAGTGACCACATCGGCGTCACCTTTCTTTATCCACAAAAACTCTGTTTTTTTTGCTCAAATGTGTCCCAAACATGTTTATAAGGTGTATAGATCATAATGTGAGCTTTGTGCGCGAAAAGCTTTCCCTGAAATTTTCGGACCAAAAGTGACCATATCGGCGTCACCTTTCTTTATCCACAAAAACTGTGTTGTTTTCGCTCAAATGCGTCCCAAACATGTTTATATGGTTTATAGGTCATAATGGGGGCTTTGTGCGCGAAAAGCATTCCGTGAAATTTTCGGACCAAAAGTGACCATATCGGCGTCACCTTTCTTTATCCACAAAACTGTGTTGTTTTCGCTCAAATGTGTCCCAAACATATTTATATGGTTTATAGATCATAATGGGAGCTTTGTGCGCAAAAAACTTTCCGTGAAATTTTTGGACCAAAAATGACCATATCGGTGTCACCTTTCTTTATCCACAAAAACTGTGTTGTTTTCGCTCAAATGCGTCCCAAACATGTTTATATGGTTTATAGGTCATAATGGTAGCTTTGTGCGCGAAAAGCATTCCGTGAACTTTTCGGACCAAAAGTGAACATATCGGCGTCACCTTTCTTTATCCACAAAAACTGTGTTGTTTTCGCTCAAATGCGTCCCAATCATGTTTACATGGTTTATAGGTCATAATGGGAGCTTTGTGCGCGAAAAGCTTTCTGTGAAATTTTCGGACCAAAAGTGACCATATCGACGTCCCCTTTCTTTATCCACGAAAACTGTGTTGTTTTCGCTCAAATGCGTCCCAAACATGTTTATATGGTTTATAGGTCATAATGGGAGCGTTGTGCGCGAAAAACTTTCCGTGAAATTTTCGGACCAAAAGTGACCATATCGGTGTCACCTTTCTTTATCCACAAAATCTGTGTTGTTTTCGCTAAAATGTGTCCCAAACATGTTTATATGGTTTATAGGTCATAATGGGAGCTTTCTGCGCGAAAACCTTTCCGTGAAATTTTCGGACCAAAAGTGACCATATCGACGTCACCTTTCTTTATACACAAAAACTGTGTTGTTGTCGCTCAAATGCGTCCCAAACATGTTTATATGGTTTATAGGTCATAATGGGAGCTTTGTTCACGAAAAGCTTTCCGTGAAATTTTCGGACCAAAAGTGACCATATCGGCGTCACCTTTCTTTATCCACAAAAACTCTGTTGTTTTTGCTCAAATGTGTCCCAAACATGTTTATAAGGTGTATAGATCATAATGTGAGCTTTGTGCGCGAAAAGCTTTCCCTGAAATTTTCGGACCAAAAGTGACCATATCGGCGTCACCTTTCTTTATCCACAAAAACTGTGTTGTTTTCGCTCAAATGCGTCCCAAACATGTTTATATGGTTTATAGGTCATAATGGGGGCTTTGTGCGCGAAAAGCATTCCGTGAAATTTTCGGACCAAAAGTGACCATATCGGCGTCACCTTTCTTTATCCACAAAACTGTGTTGTTTTCGCTCAAATGTGTCCCAAACATGTTTATATGGTTTATAGATCATAATGGGAGCTTTGTGCGCAAAAAACTATCCGTGAAATTTTCGGACCAAAAGTGACCATATCGGTGTCACCTTTCTTTATCCACAAAAACTGTGTTGTTTTCGCTCAAATGCGTCCCAAACATGTTTATATGGTTTATAGGTCATAATGGTAGCTTTGTGCGCAAAAAGCATTCCGTGAACTTTTCGAACCAAAAGTGAACATATCGGCGTCACCTTTCTTTATCCACAAAAACTGTGTTGTTTTCGCTCAAATGCGTCCCAAACATGTTTACATGGTTTATAGGTCATAATGGGAGCTTTGTGCGCGAAAAGCTTTCTGTGAAATTTTCGGACCAAAAGTGACCATATCGACGTCACCTTTCTTTATCCACGAAAACTGTGTTGTTTTCGCTCAAATGCGTCCCAAACATGTTTATATGGTTTATAGGTCATAATGTGAGCGTTGTGCGCGAAAAACTTTCCGTGAAATTTTCGGACCAAAAGTGACCATATCGGTGTCACCTTTCTTTATCCACAAAATCTGTGTTGTTTTCGCTAAAATGTGTCCCAAACATGTTTATATGGTTTATAGGTCATAATGGGAGCTTTCTGCGCGAAAAGCTTTCCGTGAAATTTTCGGACCAAAAGTGACCATATCGACGTCACCTTTCTTTATACACAAAAACTGTGTTGTTGTCGCTCAAATGCGTCCCAAACATGTTTATATGGTTTATAGGTCATAATGGGGGCTTTGTGCGCGAAAAGCATTCCGTGAAATTTTCGGACCAAAAGTGACCATATCGGCGTCACCTTTCTTTATCCACAAAACTGCGTTGTTTTCGCTCAAATGTGTCCCAAACATGTTTATATGGTTTATAGATCATAATGGGAGCTTTGTGCGCAAAAAACTTTCCGTGAAATTTTCGGACCAAAAGTGACCATATCGGTGTCACCTTTCTTTATCCACAAAAACTGTGTTGTTTTCGCTCAAATGCGTCCCAAAAATGTTTATATGGTTTATAGGTCATAATGGGAGCTTTGTGCGCAAAAAACTTTCCGTGAAATTTTCGGACCAAAAGTGACCATATCGGCGTCACCTTTCTTTATCCACAAAAACTCTGTTGTTTTTGCTCAAATGTGTTCCAAACATGTTTATAAGGTGTATAGATCATAATGTGAGCTTTGTGCGCGAAAAACTTTCCTTGAAATTTTCGAACAAAAAGTGATCATATCGGCGTCACCTTTCTTTTTCCACAAAAACTCTGTTGTTTTTGCTTAAATGCGTCCCAAACATGTTTATATGGTTTATAGGTCATAATGGGAGCTTTGTGCGCGAAAAGCATTCCGTGAACTTTTCGGACCAAAAGTGACCATATCGACGCCACCTTTCTTTATCCACGAAAACTGTGTTGTTTTTGCTCAAATGCGTCCCAAACATGTTTATATGGTTTATAGGTCATAATGGGAGCTTTGTGCGCGAAAAGCCTTCCGTGAAATTTTCGGACCAAAAGTGACCATATCGGCGTCACCTTTCTTTATCCACAAAAACTCTGTTGTTTTTGCTCAAATGTGTCCCAAACATGTTTATAAGGTGTATAGATCATAATGTCAGCTTTGTGCTCGAAAAGCTTTCCGTGAAATTTTCGGACCAAAAGTGACCATATCGGCGTCACTTTTCTTTATCCACAAAAACTGTGTTGTTTTCGCTAAAATGCGTCCCAAACATGTTTATATGGTTTATAGGTCATAATGGGGGCTTTGTGCGCGAAAAGCATTCCGTGAAATTTTCGGACCAAAAGTGATCATATCGGCGTCACCTTTCTTTATCCACAAAAACTCTGTTGTTTTTGCTCAAATGCGTCCCAAACATGCTTATATGGTTTATAAGTAATAATGGGAGCTTTGTGCGTGAAAAGCATTCCGTGAAATTTTCGGACCAAAAGTGACCTTATCGGCGTCACCTTTCATTATTCACAAAAATTGTGTTGTTTTTGCTCAAATGTGTCCCAAACATGTTTATATGGTTTCTAGGTTATAATGGGAGCTTTGTGCGCGAAAAGCTTTCCGTGAAATTTTCGGACCAAAAGTGACCATATCGGTGTCACCTTTCTTTATCCACGAAAACTGTGTTTTTTTCCCTAAAATGCGTCCCAAACATGTTTATATGGTTTATAGGTTATAATGGGAGCTTTGTGCGCGAAAAGCTTTCCGTGAAATTTTCGGACCAAAAGTGACCATATCGGTGTCACCTTTCTTTATCCACGAAAACTGTGTTTTTTTCCCTAAAATGCATCCCAAACATGTTTATATGGTTTATAGGTCATAATGGGAGCTTTGTGCGCGAAAAGCTTTCTGTGAAATTTTCGTACCAAAAGTGACCATATCGACGTCACCTTTCTTTATCCACGAAAACTGTGTTGTTTTCGCTCAAATGCGTCCCAAACATGTTTATATGGTTTATAGGTCATAATGGGAGCTTTGCGCGCGAAAAGCCTTCCGTGAAATTTTCGGACCAAAAGTGACCATATCGGCGTCACCTTTCTTTATCCACAAAAACTGTGTTGTTTTCGCTAAAATGCGTCCCAAACATGTTTATATGGTTTATAGGTCATAATGGGGGCTTTGTGCGCGAAAAGCATTCCGTGAACTTTTCGGACCAAAAGTGACCATATCGGAGTCAACTTTCTTTATCCACAAAAACTCTGTTGTTTTTGCTCAAATGTGTCCCAAACATGTTTATAAGCGGAATGCTTTTCGCGCACAAAGCTCCCATTATGACCTATAAACCATATAAACATGTCTGGGACGCATTTGAGCGAAAACAACACAGTTTTCGTGGATAAAGAAAGGTGACGTCGATATGGTCACTTTTGGTCCGAAAAGTTCACGGAATGCTTTTCGCGCACAAAGCTCCCATTATGACCTATAAACCATATAAACATGTTTGGGACGCATTTGAGCAAAAACAACAGAGTTTTTGTGGAAAAAGAAAGGTGACGCCGATATGATCACTTTTTGTCCGAAAATTTCACGGAAAGTTTTTCGCGCACAAAGCTCACATTATGATCTATACACCTTATAAACATGTTTGGGACACATTTGAGCAAAAAAAACAGAGTTTTTGTGGATAAAGAAAGGTGACGCCGATATGGTCACTTTTGGTCCGAAAAGTTCACGGAATGCTTTTCGCGCACAAAGCCCCCATTATGACCTATCAACCATATAAACATGTTTGGGACGCATTTTAGCGAAAACAACACAGTTTTTGTGGATAAAGAAAGGTGACGCCGATATGGTCACTTTTGGTCCGAAAATTTCACGGAAAGCTTTTCGAGCACAAAGCTGACATTATGATCTATACACCTTATAAACATGTTTAGGACACATTTGAGCAAAAAAAAACAGAGTTTTTGTGGATAAAGAAAGGTGACGCCGATATGGTCACTTTTGGTCCGAAAAGTTCACGGAATGTTTTTCGCGCACAAAGCCCCCATTATGACCTATCAACCATATAAACATGTTTGGGACGCATTTTAGCGAAAACAACACAGTTTTTGTGGATAAAGAAAGGTGACGCCGATATGGTCACTTTTGGTCCGAAAATTTCACGGAAAGCTTTTCGAGCACAAAGCTGACATTATGATCTATACACCTTATAAACATGTTTAGGACACATTTGAGCAAAAACAACAGAGTTTTTGTGGATAAAGAAAGGTGACGCCGATATGGTCACTTTTGATCCGAAAAGTTCACGGAATGCTTTTCGCGCACAAAGCTCCCATTATGACCTATAAACCATATAAACATGTTTGGGACGCATTTGAGCAAAAACAACAGAGTTTTTGTGGAAAAAGAAAGGTGACGCCGATATGATCACTTTTTGTTCGAAAATTTCACGGAAAGTTTTTCGCGCACAAAGCTCACATTATGATCTATACACCTTATAAACATGTTTGGGACACATTTCAGCAAAAACAACAGAGTTTTTGTGGATAAAGAAAGGTGACGCCGATATGGTCACTTTTGGTCCGAAAATTTCACGGAAAGCTTTTCGCGAACAAAGCTCCCATTATGACCTATAAACCATATAAACATGTTTGGGACGCATTTGAGCGACAGCAACACAGTTTTTGGGTATAAAGAAAGGTGACGTCGATATGGTCACTTTTGGTCCGAAAATTTCACGGAAAACTTTTCGCGCAGAAAGCTCCCATTATGACCTATAAACCATATAAACATGTTTGGGACACATTTTAGCGAAAACAACACAGTTTTTGTGGATAAAGAAAGGTGACACCGATATGGTCACTTTTGGTCCGAAAATTTCACGGAAAGTTTTTCGCGCACAACGCTCCCATTATGACCTATAAACCATATAAACATGTTTGGGACGCATTTGAGCGAGAACAACACATTTTTCGTGGATAAAGAAAGGTGACGTCGATATGGTCACTTTTGGTCCGAAAATTTCACAGAAAGCTTTTCGCGCACAAAGCCCCCATTATGACCTATAAACCATGTAAACATGTTCGGGACGCATTTGAGCGAAAACAACACAGTTTTTGTGGATAAAGAAAGGTGACGCCGATATGTTCACTTTTGGTCCGAAAAGTTCACGGAATGCTTTTCGCGCACAAAGCTACCATTATGACCTATAAACCATATAACATGTTTGGGATGCATTTGAGCGAAAACAACACAGTTTTTGTGGATAAAGAAAGGTGACACCGACATGGTCACTTTTGGTCCGAAAATTTCACGGAAAGCTTTTCGCGCACAAAGCTCCCATTATGACCTATAAACCATATAAACATGTTTGGGACACATTTGAGCGAAAACAACATAGTTTTTGTGGATAAAGAAAGGTGACGCCGCTATGGTCACTTTTGGTCCGAAAATTTCACGGAATGTTTTTCGCGCACAAAGCTCCCATTATGACCTATAAACCATATAAACATGTTTGGGACGCATTTGAGCGAAAACAACACAGTTTTTGTGGATAAAGAAAGGTGACGCCGATATGGTCACTTATGGTCCGAAAATTTCAGGGAAAGCTTTTCGCGCACAAAGCTCACATTATGATCTATACACCTTATAAACATGTTTGGGACACATTTGAGCAAAAACAACAGAGTTTTGGTGGATAAAGAAAGGTGACGCCGATATGGTCACTTTTGGTCCGAAAAGTTCACGGAATGCTTTTCGCGCACAAAGCCCCCATTATGACCTATAAACCATATAAACATGTTTGGGACGCATTTTAGCGAAAACAACACAGTTTTTGTGGATAAAGAAAGGTGACGCCGATATGGTCAATTTTGGTCCGAAAATTTCACGGAAAGCTTTTCGTGCACAAAGCTGACATTATGATCTATACACCTTATAAACATGTTTGGGACACATTTGAGCAAAAACAACAGAGTTTTTATGGATAAAGAAAGGTGACGCCGATATGGTCACTTTTGGTCCGAAAATTTCACGGAAGGCTTTTCGCGCACAAAGCTCCCATTATGACCTATAAACCATATAAACATGTTTGGGACACATTTTAGCGAAAACAACACAGTTTTTGTGGATAAAGAAAGGTGACACCGATATGGTCACTTTTGGTCCTAAAATTTCAGGGAATGTTTTTCGCGCACAACGCTCCCATTATGACCTATAAACCATATAAACATGTTTGGGACGCATTTGAGCGAGAACAACACAGTTTTCGTGGATAAAGAAAGGTGACGTCGATATGGGCACTTTTGGTCCGAAAATTTCACAGAAAGCTTTTCGCGCACAAAGCCCCCATTATGACCTATAAACCATGTAAACATGTTTGGGACGCATTTGAGCGAAAACAACACAGTTTTTGTGGATAAAGAAAGGTGACGCCGATATGTTCACTTTTGGTCCGAAAAGTTCACGGAATGCTTTTCGCGCACAAAGCTCCCATTATGACCTATAAACCATATAAACATGTTTGGGACACATTTGAGCGAAAACAACACAGTTTTTGTGGATAAAGAAAGGTGACGCCGATATGGTCACTTTTGGTCCGAAAATTTCAGGGAAAGCTTTTCGCGCACAAAGCTCACATTATGATCTATACACCTTATAAACATGTTTGGGACACATTTGAGCAAAAACAACAGAGTTTTTGTGGATAAATAAAGGTGACGCCGATATGGTCACTTTTGGTCCGAAAATTTCACGTAAAGCTTTTCGCGCACAAAGCTCCCATTATGACCTATAAACCATATAAACATGTTTGGGACGCATTTGAGCGAAAACAACACAGTTTTCGTGGAAAAAGAAAGGTGACGTCGATATGGTCACTTTTGGTCCGAAAATTTCACGGAATGCTTTTCGCGCACAAAGCTCCCATTATGACCTATAAACCATATAAACATGTTTGGGAAGCATTTGAGCAAAAACAATAGAGATTTTATGGAAAAAGAAAGGTGACGCCGATATGGTCACTTTTGGTCCGAAAATTTCACGGAAACCTTTTCACGCACAAAGCTCCCATTATGACCTATAAACCATATAAACATGTTTGGGACGCATTTGAGCGAAAACAACACAGTTTTTGTGGATAAAGAAAGGTGACGCCGATATGGTCACTTTTGGTCCGAAAATTTCAGGGAAAGCTTTTCGCGCACAAAGCTCACATTATGATCTATACACCTTATAAACATGTTTGGGACACATTTGAGCAAAAACAACAGAGTTTTTGTGGTTAAATAAAGGTGACGCCGATATGGTCACTTTTGGTCCGAAAATTTCACGGAAAGCTTTTCGCGCACAAAGCTCCCACTATGACCTATAAACCATATAAACATGTTTGGGATGCATTTCAGCGAAAACAACACAGTTTTCGTGGATAAAGAAAGGTGACGTCGATATGGTCACTTTTGGTCCGAAAAGTTCACGGAATGCTTTTCGCGCACAAAGCTCCCATTATGACCTATAAACCATATAAACATGTTTGGGACGCATTTGAGCAAAAACAACAGAGTTTTTGTGGAAAAAGAAAGGTGACGCCGATATGATCACTTTTTGTCCGAAAATTTCACGGAAAGTTTTTCGCGCACAAAGCTCACATTATGATCTATACACCTTATAAACATGTTTGGGACACATTTGAGCAAAAACAACAGAGTTTTTGTGGATAAAGAAAGGTGACGCCGATATGGTCACTTTTGGTCTGAAAATTTCACGTAAAGCTTTTCGCGCACAAAGCTCACATTATGATCTATACACCTTATAAACATGTTTGGGACACATTTGAGCAAAAACAACAGAGTTTTTGTGGATAAATAAAGGTGACGCCGATATGGTCACTTTTGGTCCGAAAATTTCACGTAAAGCTTTTCGCGCACAAAGCTCCCATTATGACCTATAAACCATATAAACATGTTTGGGACGCATTTGAGCGAAAACAACACAGTATTCGTGGATAAAGAAAGGTGACGTCGATATGGTCACTTTTGGTCCGAAAAGTTCACGGAATGCTTTTCGCGCACAAAGCTCCCATTATGACCTATAAACCATATAAACATGTTTGGGAAGCATATGAGCAAAAACAACAGAGATTTTATGGAAAAAGAAAGGTGACGCCGATATGATCACTTTTGGTCCGAAATTTTCACGGAAACCTTTTCACGCACAAAGCTCACATTATGATCTATACACCTTATAAATATGTTTAGGACACATTTGAGCATAAACAACAGAGTTTTTGTGGATAAAGAAAGGTGACGCCGATATGGTCACTTTTGGTCCAAAAATTTTCACGGAAAGCTTTTCGAGCACAAAGCTGACATTATGATCTATACACCTTATAAACATGTTTGGGACACATTTGAGCAAAAACAACAGAGTTTTTGTGGATAAAGAAAGGTGACGCCGATATGGTCACTTTTGGTCCGAAAATTTCACGGAAAGCTTTTCGCGCACAAAGCTCCCATTATGACCTATAAACCATATAAACATGTTTGGGACGCATTTGAGCGAAAACAACACAGTTTTCGTGGATAAAGAAAGGTGACGTCGATATGGTCACTTTTGGTCCGAAAAGTTCACGGAATGCTTTTCGCGCACAAAGCTCCCATTATGACCTATAAACCATATAAACATGTTTGGGACGCATTTGAGCAAAAACAACAGAGTTTTTGTGGAAAAAGAAAGGTGACGCCGATATGATCACTTTTTGTCCGAAAATTTCACGGAAAGTTTTTCGCGCACAAAGCTCACATTATGATCTATACACCTTATAAACATGTTTGGGACACATTTGAGCAAAAACAACAGAGTTTTTGTGGATAAAGAAAGGTGACGCCGATATGGTCACTTTTGGTCCGAAAATTTCACGGAATGCTTTTCGCGCACAAAGCTCCCATTATGACCTATAAACCATATAAACATGTTTGGGACGCATTTGAGCGAAAACAACACAGTTTTTGTGGATAAAGAAAGGTGACGCCGATATGGTCACTTTTGGTCCGAAAATTTCACGTAAAGCTTTTCGCGCACAAAGCTCACATTATGATCTATACACCTTATAAACATGTTTGGGACACATTTGAGCAAAAACAACAGAGTTTTTGTGGATAAATAAAGGTGACGCCGATATGGTCACTTTTGGTCCGAAAATTTCACGTAAAGCTTTTCGCGCACAAAGCTCCCATTATGACCTATAAACCATATAAACATGTTTGGGACGCATTTGAGCGAAAACAACACAGTATTCGTGGATAAAGAAAGGTGACGTCGATATGGTCACTTTTGGTCCGAAAAGTTCACGGAATGCTTTTCGCGCACAAAGCTCCCATTATGACCTATAAACCATATAAACATGTTTGGGAAGCATTTGAGCAAAAACAACAGAGATTTTATGGAAAAAGAAAGGTGACGCCGATATGATCACTTTTGGTCCGAAATTTTCACGGAAACCTTTTCACGCACAAAGCTCACATTATGATCTATACACCTTATAAATATGTTTAGGACACATTTGAGCATAAACAACAGAGTTTTTGTGGATAAAGAAAGGTGACGCCGATATGGTCACTTTTGGTCCAAAAATTTTCACGGAAAGCTTTTTGAGCACAAAGCTGACATTATGATCTATACACCTTATAAACATGTTTGGGACACATTTGAGCAAAAACAACAGAGTGTTTGTGGATAAAGAAAGGTGACGCCGATATGGTCACTTTTGGTCCGAAAATTTCACGGAAAGCTTTTCGCGCACAAAGCTCCCATTATGACCTATAAACCATATAAACATGTTTGGGACGCATTTGAGCGAAAACAACACAGTTTTCGTGGATAAAGAAAGGTGACGTCGATATGGTCACTTTTGGTCCGAAAAGTTCACGGAATGCTTTTCGCGCACAAAGCTCCCATTATGACCTATAAACCATATAAACATGTTTGGGACGCATTTGAGCAAAAACAACAGAGTTTTTGTGGAAAAAGAAAGGTGACGCCGATATGATCACTTTTTGTCCGAAAATTTCACGGAAAGTTTTTCGCGCAAAAAGCTCACATTATGATCTATACACCTTATAAACATGTTTGGGACACATTTGAGCAAAAACAACAGAGTTTTTGTGGATAAAGAAAGGTGACGCCGATATGGTCACTTTTGGTCCGAAAATTTCACGGAATGCTTTTCGCGCACAAAGCTCCCATTATGACCTATAAACCATATAAACATGTTTGGGACGCATTTGAGCGAAAACAACACAGTTTCCGTGGATAAAGAAAGGTGACGTCGATTTGGTCACTTTTGGTCCGAAAAGTTCACGGAATGCTTTTCGCGCACAAAGCTCCCATTATGACCTATAAACCATATAAACATGTTTCGGACGCATTTGAGCAAAAACAACAGAGTTTTTGTGGAAAAAGAAAGGTGACGCCGATATGATCACTTTTTGTCCGAATATTTCACGGAAAGTTTTTCGCGCACAAAGCTCACATTATGATCTATACACCTTATAAACATGTTTGGGACACATTTGAGCAAAAACAACAGAGTTTTTGTGGATAAAGAAAGGTGACGCCGATATGGTCACTTTTGGTCCGAAAATTTCACGGAAAGCTTTTCGCGTACAAAGCTCCCATTATGACCTATAAACCATATAAACATGTTTGGGACGCATTTGAGCGACAACAACACAGTTTTTGTGTATAAAGAAAGGTGACGTCGATATGGTCACTTTTGGTCCGAAAATTTCACGGAAAACTTTTCGCGCAGAAAGCTCACATTATGACCTATAAACCATATAAACATGTTTGGGACGCATTTGAGCGAAAACAACACAGTATTCGTGGATAAAGAAAGGTGACGTCGATATGGTCACTTTTGGTCCGAAAAGTTCACGGAAAGTTTTTCGCGCACAAAGCTCCCATTATGACCTATAAACCATATAAACATGTTTGGGAAGCATATGAGCAAAAACAACACAGTTTTCGTGGATAAAGAAAGGTGACGTCGATATGGTCACTTTTGGTCCGAAAATTTCACAGAAAGCTTTTCGCGCACAAAGCTCTCATTATGACCTATAAACCATGTAAACATGTTTGGGACGCATTTGAGCGAAAACAACACAGTTTTTGTGGATAAAGAAAGGTGACGCCGATATGGTCACTTTTGGTCCAAAAATTTTCACGGAAAGCTTTTCGAGCACAAAGCTCACATTATGATCTATACACCTTATAAACATGTTTGGGACACATTTGAGCAAAAACAACAGAGTTTTTGTGGATAAAGAAAGGTGACGCCGATATGGTCACTTTTGGTCCGAAAATTTCACGGAAAGCTTTTCGCGCACAAAGCTCCCATTATGACCTATAAACCATATAAACATGTTTGGGACGCATTTGAGCGAAAACAACACAGTTTTCGTGGATAAAGAAAGGTGACGTCGATATGGTCACTTTTGGTCCGAAAAGTTCACGGAATGCTTTTCGCGCACAAAGCTCCCATTATGACCTATAAACCATATAAACATGTTTGGGACGCATTTGAGCAAAAACAACAGAGTTTTTGTGGAAAAAGAAAGATGACGCCGATATGATCACTTTTTGTCCGAAAATTTCACGGAAAGTTTTTCGCGCACAAAGCTCACATTATGATCTATACACCTTATAAACATGTTTGGGACACATTTGAGCAAAAACAACAGAGTTTTTGTGGATAAAGAAAGGTGACGCCGATATGGTCACTTTTGGTCCGAAAATTTCACGGAATGCTTTTCGCGCACAAAGCTCCCATTATGACCTATAAACCATATAAACATGTTTGGGACGCATTTGAGCGAAAACAACACAGTTTTTGTGGATAAAGAAAGGTGACGCCGATATGGTCACTTTTGGTCCGAAAATTTCACGTAAAGCTTTTCGCGCACAAAGCTCACATTATGATCTATACACCTTATAAACATGTTTGGGACACATTTGAGCAAAAACAACAGAGTTTTTGTGGATAAATAAAGGTGACGCCGATATGGTCACTTTTGGTCCGAAAATTTCACGTAAAGCTTTTCGCGCACAAAGCTCCCATTATGACCTATAAACCATATAAACATGTTTGGGACGCATTTGAGCGAAAACAACACAGTATTCGTGGATAAAGAAAGGTGACGTCGATATGGTCACTTTTGGTCCGAAAAGTTCACGGAATGCTTTTCGCGCACAAAGCTCCCATTATGACCTATAAACCATATAAACATGTTTGGGAAGCATTTGAGCAAAAACAACAGAGATTTTATGGAAAAAGAAAGGTGACGCCGATATGATCACTTTTGGTCCGAAATTTTCACGGAAACCTTTTCACGCACAAAGCTCACATTATGATCTATACACCTTATAAATATGTTTAGGACACATTTGAGCATAAACAACAGAGTTTTTGTGGATAAAGAAAGGTGACGCCGATATGGTCACTTTTGGTCCAAAAATTTTCACGGAAAGCTTTTTGAGCACAAAGCTGACATTATGATCTATACACCTTATAAACATGTTTGGGACACATTTGAGCAAAAACAACAGAGTTTTTGTGGATAAAGAAAGGTGACGCCGATATGGTCACTTTTGGTCCGAAAATTTCACGGAAAGCTTTTCGCGCACAAAGCTCCCATTATGACCTATAAACCATATAAACATGTTTGGGACGCATTTGAGCGAAAACAACACAGTTTTTGTGGATAAAGAAAGGTGACGCCGATATGGTCACTTTTGGTCCAAAAATTTTCACGGAAAGCTTTTCGAGCACAAAGCTCACATTATGATCTATACACCTTATAAACATGTTTGGGACACATTTGAGCAAAAACAACAGAGTTTTTGTGGATAAAGAAAGGTGACGCCGATATGGTCACTTTTGGTCCGAAAATTTCACGGAAAGCTTTTCGCGCACAAAGCTCCCATTATGACCTATAAACCATATAAACATGTTTGGGACGCATTTGAGCGAAAACAACACAGTTTTCGTGGATAAAGAAAGGTGACGTCGATATGGTCACTTTTGGTCCGAAAAGTTCACGGAATGCTTTTCGCGCACAAAGCTCCCATTATGACCTATAAACCATATAAACATGTTTGGGACGCATTTGAGCAAAAACAACAGAGTTTTTGTGGAAAAAGAAAGATGACGCCGATATGATCACTTTTTGTCCGAAAATTTCACGGAAAGTTTTTCGCGCACAAAGCTCACATTATGATCTATACACCTTATAAACATGTTTGGGACACATTTGAGCAAAAACAACAGAGTTTTTGTGGATAAAGAAAGGTGACGCCGATATGGTCACTTTTGGTCCGAAAATTTCACGGAATGCTTTTCGCGCACAAAGCTCCCATTATGACCTATAAACCATATAAACATGTTTGGGACGCATTTGAGCGAAAACAACACCGTTTTTGTGGATAAAGAAAGGTGACGCCGATATGGTCACTTTTGGTCCGAAAATTTCACGTAAAGCTTTTCGCGCACAAAGCTCACATTATGATCTATACACCTTATAAACATGTTTGGGACACATTTGAGCAAAAACAACAGAGTTTTTGTGGATAAATAAAGGTGACGCCGATATGGTCACTTTTGGTCCGAAAATTTCACGTAAAGCTTTTCGCGCACAAAGCTCCCATTATGACCTATAAACCATATAAACATGTTTGGGACGCATTTGAGCGAAAACAACACAGTATTCGTGGATAAAGAAAGGTGACGTCGATATGGTCACTTTTGGTCCGAAAAGTTCACGGAATGCTTTTCGCGCACAAAGCTCCCATTATGACCTATAAACCATATAAACATGTTTGGGAAGCATTTGAGCAAAAACAACAGAGATTTTATGGAAAAAGAAAGGTGACGCCGATATGATCACTTTTGGTCCGAAATTTTCACGGAAACCTTTTCACGCACAAAGCTCACATTATGATCTATACACCTTATAAATATGTTTAGGACACATTTGAGCATAAACAACAGAGTTTTTGTGGATAAAGAAAGGTGACGCCGATATGGTCACTTTTGGTCCAAAAATTTTCACGGAAAGCTTTTTGAGCACAAAGCTGACATTATGATCTATACACCTTATAAACATGTTTGGGACACATTTGAGCAAAAACAACAGAGTTTTTGTGGATAAAGAAAGGTGACGCCGATATGGTCACTTTTGGTCCGAAAATTTCACGGAAAGCTTTTCGCGCACAAAGCTCCCATTATGACCTATAAACCATATAAACATGTTTGGGACGCATTTGAGCGAAAACAACACAGTTTTCGTGGATAAAGAAAGGTGACGTCGATATGGTCACTTTTCGTCCGAAAAGTTCACGGAAAGCTTTTCGAGCACAAAGCTCACATTATGATCTATACACCTTATAAACATGTTTGGGACACATTTGAGCAAAAACAACAGAGTTTTTGTGGATAAAGAAAGGTGACGCCGATATGGTCACTTTTGGTCCGAAAATTTCACGGAAAGCTTTTCGCGCACAAAGCTCCCATTATGACCTATAAACCATATAAACATGTTTGGGACGCATTTGAGCGAAAACAACACAGTTTTCGTGGATAAAGAAAGGTGACGTCGATATGGTCACTTTTGGTCCGAAAAGTTCACGGAATGCTTTTCGCGCACAAAGCTCCCATTATGACCTATAAACCATATAAACATGTTTGGGACGCATTTGAGCAAAAACAACAGAGTTTTTGTGGAAAAAGAAAGATGACGCCGATATGATCACTTTTTGTCCGAAAATTTCACGGAAAGTTTTTCGCGCACAAAGCTCACATTATGATCTATACACCTTATAAACATGTTTGGGACACATTTGAGCAAAAACAACAGAGTTTTTGTGGATAAATAAAGGTGACGCCGATATGGTCACTTTTGGTCCGAAAATTTCACGTAAAGCTTTTCGCGCACAAAGCTCCCATTATGACCTATAAACCATATAAACATGTTTGGGACGCATTTGAGCGAAAACAACACAGTATTCGTGGATAAAGAAAGGTGACGTCGATATGGTCACTTTTGGTCCGAAAAGTTCACGGAATGCTTTTCGCGCACAAAGCTCCCATTATGACCTATAAACCATATAAACATGTTTGGGAAGCATTTGAGCAAAAACAACAGAGATTTTATGGAAAAAGAAAGGTGACGCCGATATGATCACTTTTGGTCCGAAATTTTCACGGAAACCTTTTCACGCACAAAGCTCACATTATGATCTATACACCTTATAAATATGTTTAGGACACATTTGAGCATAAACAACAGAGTTTTTGTGGATAAAGAAAGGTGACGCCGATATGGTCACTTTTGGTCCAAAAATTTTCACGGAAAGCTTTTTGAGCACAAAGCTGACATTATGATCTATACACCTTATAAACATGTTTGGGACACATTTGAGCAAAAACAACAGAGTTTTTGTGGATAAAGAAAGGTGACGCCGATATGGTCACTTTTGGTCCGAAAATTTCACGGAAAGCTTTTCGCGCACAAAGCTCCCATTATGACCTATAAACCATATAAACATGTTTGGGACGCATTTGAGCGAAAACAACACAGTTTTCGTGGATAAAGAAAGGTGACGTCGATATGGTCACTTTTCGTCCGAAAAGTTCACGGAATGCTTTTCGCGCACAAAGCTCCCATTATGACCTATAAACCATATAAACATGTTTGGGACGCATTTGAGCAAAAACAACAGAGTTTTTGTGGAAAAAGAAAGGTGACGCCGATATGATCACTTTTTGTCCGAAAATTTCACGGAAAGTTTTTCGCGCACAAAGCTCACATTATGATCTATACACCTTATAAACATGTTTGGGACACATTTGAGCAAAAACAACAGAGTTTTTGTGGATAAAGAAAGGTGACGCCGATATGGTCACTTTTGGTCCGAAAATTTCACGGAATGCTTTTCGCGCACAAAGCTCCCATTATGACCTATAAACCATATAAACATGTTTGGGACGCATTTGAGCGAAAACAACACAGTTTCCGTGGATAAAGAAAGGTGACGTCGATTTGGTCACTTTTGGTCCGAAAAGTTCACGGAATGCTTTTCGCGCACAAAGCTCCCATTATGACCTATAAACCATATAAACATGTTTGGGACGCATTTGAGCAAAAACAACAGAGTTTTTGTGGAAAAAGAAAGGTGACGCCGATATGATCACTTTTTGTCCGAATATTTCACGGAAAGTTTTTCGCGCACAAAGCTCACATTATGATCTATACACCTTATAAACATGTTTGGGACACATTTGAGCAAAAACAACAGAGTTTTTGTGGATAAAGAAAGGTGACGCCGATATGGTCACTTTTGGTCCGAAAATTTCACGGAAAGCTTTTCGCGTACAAAGCTCCCATTATGACCTATAAACCATATAAACATGTTTGGGACGCATTTGAGCGACAACAACACAGTTTTTGTGTATAAAGAAAGGTGACGTCGATATGGTCACTTTTGGTCCGAAAATTTCACGGAAAACTTTTCGCGCAGAAAGCTCACATTATGACCTATAAACCATATAAACATGTTTGGGACACATTTTAGCGAAAACAACACAGTTTTTGTGGATAAAGAAAGGTGACACCGATATGGTCACTTTTTGTCCGAAAAGGTCACGGAAAGTTTTTCGCGCACAACGCTCTCATTATGACCTATAAACCATATAAACATGTTTGGGACGCATTTGAGCGAAAACAACACAGTTTTCGTGGATAAAGAAAGGTGACGTCGATATGGTCACTTTTGGTCCGAAAATTTCACAGAAAGCTTTTCGCGCACAAAGCTCCCATTATGACCTATAAACCATGTAAACATGTTTGGGACGCATTTGAGCGAAAACAACACAGTTTTTGTGGATAAAGAAAGGTGACGCCGATATGGTCACTTTTGGTCCGAAAATTTCAGGGAAAGCTTTTCGCGCACAAAGCTCACATTATGATCTATACACCTTATAAACATGTTTGGGACACATTTGAGCAAAAACAACAGAGTTTTTGTGGATAAAGAAAGGTGACGCCGATATGGTCACTTTTGGTCCGAAAATTTCACGGAAAGCTTTTCGCGCACAAAGCTCCCATTATGACCTATAAACCATATAAACATGTTTGGGACGCATTTGAGCGAAAACAACACAGTTTTCGTGGATAAAGAAAGGTGACGTCGATATGGTCACTTTTGGTCCGAAAAGTTCACGGAATGCTTTTCGCGCACAAAGCTCCCATTATGACCTATAAACCATATAAACATGTTTGGGACGCATTTGAGCAAAAACAACAGAGTTTTTGTGGAAAAAGAAAGGTGACGCCGATATGATCACTTTTTGTCCGAAAATTTCACGGAAAGTTTTTCGCGCACAAAGCTCACATTATGATCTATACACCTTATAAACATGTTTGGGACACATTTGAGCAAAAACAACAGAGTTTTTGTGGATAAAGAAAGGTGACGCCGATATGGTCACTTTTGGTCCGAAAATTTCACGGAATGCTTTTCGCGCACAAAGCTCCCATTATGACCTATAAACCATATAAACATGTTTGGGACGCATTTGAGCGAAAACAACACAGTTTTTGTGGATAAAGAAAGGTGACGCCGATATGGTCACTTTTGGTCCGAAAATTTCAGGGAAAGCTTTTCGCGCTCAAAGCTCACATTATGATCTATACACCTTATAAACATGTTTGGGACACATTTGAGCAAAAACAACAAAGTTTTTGTGGATAAAGAAAGGTGACGCCGATATGGTCACTTTTGGTCCGAAAATTTCACGTAAAACTTTTCGCGCACAAAGCTCCCATTATGACCTATAAACCATATAAACATGTTTGGGACGCATTTGAGCGAAAACAACACAGTATTCGTGGATAAAGAAAGGTGACGTCGATATGGTCACTTTTGGTCCGAAAAGTTCACGGAATGCTTTTCGCGCACAAAGCTCCGATTATGACCTATAAACCATATAAACATGTTTGGGAAGCATTTGAGCAAAAACAACAGAGATTTTATGGAAAAAGAAAGGTGACGCCGATATGATCACTTTTGGTCCGAAATTTTCACGGAAACCTTTTCACGCACAAAGCTCACATTATGATCTATACACCTTATAAATATGTTTAGGACACATTTGAGCATAAACAACAGAGTTTTTGTGGATAAAGAAAGGTGACGCCGATATGGTCACTTTTGGTCCAAAAATTTTCACGGAAAGCTTTTCGAGCACAAAGCTGACATTATGATCTATACACCTTATAAACATGTTTGGGACACATTTGAGCAAAAACAACAGAGTTTTTGTGGATAAAGAAAGGTGACGCCGATATGGTCACTTTTGGTCCGAAAATTTCACGGAAAGCTTTTCGCGCACAAAGCTCCCATTATGACCTATAAACCATATAAACATGTTTGGGATGCATTTGAGCGAAAACAACACAGTTTTCGTGGATAAAGAAAGGTGACGTCGATATGGTCACTTTTGGTCTGAAAAGTTCACGGAATGCTTTTCGCGCACAAAGCTCCCATTATGACCTATAAACCATATAAACATGTTTGGGACGCATTTGAGCAAAAACAACAGAGTTTTTGTGGAAAAAGAAAGGTGACGCCGATATGATCACTTTTTGTCCGAAAATTTCACGGAAAGTTTTTCGCGCACAAAGCTCACATTATGATCTATACACCTTATAAACATGTTTGGGACACATTTGAGCAAAAACAACAGAGTTTTTGTGGATAAAGAAAGGTGACGCCGATATGGTCACTTTTGGTCCGAAAATTTCACGGAATGCTTTTCGCGCACAAAGCTCCCATTATGACCTATAAACCATATAAACATGTTTGGGACGCATTTGAGCGAAAACAACACAGTTTCCGTTGATAAAGAAAGGTGACGTCGATTTGGTCACTTTTGGTCCGAAAAGTTCACGGAATGCTTTTCGCGCACAAAGCTCCCATTATGACCTATAAACCATATAAACATGTTTGGGACGCATTTGAGCAAAAACAACAGAGTTTTTGTGGAAAAAGAAAGGTGACGCCGATATGATCACTTTTTGTCCGAATATTTCACGGAAAGTTTTTCGCGCACAAAGCTCACATTATGATCTATACACCTTATAAACATGTTTGGGACACATTTGAGCAAAAACAACAGAGTTTTTGTGGATAAAGAAAGGTGACGCCGATATGGTCACTTTTGGTCCGAAAATTTCACGGAAAGCTTTTCGCGTACAAAGCTCCCATTATGACCTATAAACCATATAAACATGTTTGGGACGCATTTGAGCGACAACAACACAGTTTTTGTGTATAAAGAAAGGTGACGTCGATATGGTCACTTTTGGTCCGAAAATTTCACGGAAAACTTTTCGCGCAGAAAGCTCACATTATGACCTATAAACCATATAAACATGTTTGGGACACATTTTAGCGAAAACAACACAGTTTTTGTGGATAAAGAAAGGTGACACCGATATGGTCACTTTTGGTCCGAAAAGGTCACGGAAAGTTTTTCGCGCACAACGCTCCCATTATGACCTATAAACCATATAAACATGTTTGGGACGCATTTGAGCGAAAACAACACAGTTTTCGTGGATAAAGAAAGGTGACGTCGATATGGTCACTTTTGGTCCGAAAATTTCACAGAAAGCTTTTCGCGCACAAAGCTCCCATTATGACCTATAAACCATGTAAACATGTTTGGGACGGATTTGAGCGAAAACAACACAGTTTTTGTGGATAAAGAAAGGTGACGCCGATATGTTCACTTTTGGTCCGAAAAGTTCACGGAATGCTTTTCGCGCACAAAGCTCCCATTATGACCTATAAACCAAATAAACATGTTTGGGACGCATTGGAGCGAAAACAACACAGTTTTTGTGGATAAAGAAAGGTGACGCCGATATGGTCACTTTTGGTCCGAAAATTTCACGGAATGCTTTTCGCGCACAAAGCTCCCATTATGACCTATAAACCATATAAACATGTTTGGGACGCATTTGAGCGAAAACAACACAGTTTTTGTGGATAAAGAAAGGTGACGCCGATATGGTCACTTTTGGTCCGAAAATTTCACGGAAAGCTTTTCGCGCACAAAGCTCCCATTATGACCTATAAACCATATAAACATGTTTGGGACGCATTTGAGCGAAAACAACACAGTTTTCGTGGATAAAGAAAGGTGACGTCGATATGGTCACTTTTGGTCCGAAAAGTTCACGGAATGCTTTTCGCGCACAAAGCTCCCATTATGACCTATAAACCATATAAACATGTTTGGGACGCATTTGAGCAAAAACAACAGAGTTTTTGTGGAAAAAGAAAGGTGACGCCGATATGATCACTTTTTGTCCGAAAATATCACGGAAAGTTTTTCGCGCACAAAGCTCACATTATGATCTATACACCTTATAAACATGTTTGGGACATATTTGAGCAAAAACAACAGAGTTTTTGTGGATAAAGAAAGGTGACGCCGATATGGTCACTTTTGGTCCGAAAATTTCACGGAATGCTTTTCGCGCACAAAGCTCCCATTATGACCTATAAACCATATAAACATGTTTGGGACGCATTTGAGCGAAAACAACACAGTTTTCGTGGATAAAGAAAGGTGACGTCGATTTGGTCACTTTTGGTCCGAAAAGTTCACGGAATGCTTTTCGCGCACAAAGCTCCCATTATGACCTATAAACCATATAAACATGTTTGGGACGCATTTGAGCAAAAACAACAGAGTTTTTGTGGAAAAAGAAAGGTGACGCCGATATGATCACTTTTTGTCCGAATATTTCACGGAAAGTTTTTCGCGCACAAAGCTCACATTATGATCTATACACCTTATAAACATGTTTGGGACACATTTGAGCAAAAACAACAGAGTTTTTGTGGATAAAGAAAGGTGACGCCGATATGGTCACTTTTGGTCCGAAAATTTCACGGAAAGCTTTTCGCGTACAAAGCTCCCATTATGACCTATAAACCATATAAACATGTTTGGGACGCATTTGAGCGACAACAACACAGTTTTTGTGTATAAAGAAAGGTGACGTCGATATGGTCACTTTTGGTCCGAAAATTTCACGGAAAACTTTTCGCGCAGAAAGCTCACATTATGACCTATAAACCATATAAACATGTTTGGGACACATTTTAGCGAAAACAACACAGTTTTTGTGGATAAAGAAAGGTGACACCGATATGGTCACTTTTGGTCCGAAAAGGTCACGGAAAGTTTTTCGCGCACAACGCTCCCATTATGACCTATAAACCGTATAAACATGTTTGGGACGCATTTGAGCGAAAACAACACAGTTTTCGTGGATAAAGAAAGGTGACGTCGATATGGTCACTTTTGGTCCGAAAATTTCACAGAAAGCTTTTCGCGCACAAAGCTCCCATTATGACCTATAAACCATGTAAACATGTTTGGGACGCATTTGAGCGAAAACAACACAGTTTTTGTGGATAAAGAAAGGTGACGCCGATATGTTCACTTTTGGTCCGAAAAGTTCACGGAATGCTTTTCGCGCACAAAGCTCCCATTATGACCTATAAACCAAATAAACATGTTTGGGACGCATTGGAGCGAAAACAACACAGTTTTTGTGGATAAAGAAAGGTGACGCCGATATGGTCACTTTTGGTCCGAAAATTTCACGGAATGCTTTTCGCGCACAAAGCTCCCATTATGACCTATAAACCATATAAACATGTTTGGGACGCATTTGAGCGAAAACAACACAGTTTTTGTGGATAAAGAAAGGTGACGCCGATATGGTCACTTTTGGTCCGAAAATTTCACGGAAAGCTTTTCGCGCACAAAGCTCCCATTATGACCTATAAACCATATAAACATGTTTGGGACGCATTTGAGCGAAAACAACACAGTTTTCGTGGATAAAGAAAGGTGACGTCGATATGGTCACTTTTGGTCCGAAAAGTTCACGGAATGCTTTTCGCGCACAAAGCTCCCATTATGACCTATAAACCATATAAACATGTTTGGGACGCATTTGAGCAAAAACAACAGAGTTTTTGTGGAAAAAGAAAGGTGACGCCGATATGATCACTTTTTGTCCGAAAATTTCACGGAAAGTTTTTCTCGCACAAAGCTCACATTATGATCTATACACCTTATAAACATGTTTGGGACGCATTTGAGCGAAAACAACACAGTTTTCGTGGATAAAGAAAGGTGACGTCGATATGGTCACTTTTGGTCCGAAAAGTTCACGGAATGCTTTTCGCGCACAAAGCTCCCATTATGACCTATAAACCATATAAACATGTTTGGGACGCATTTGAGCGACAACAACACAGTTTTTGTGTATAAAGAAAGGTGACGTCGATATGGTCACTTTTGGTCCGAAAATTTCACGGAAAGCTTTTCGCGCAGAAAGCTCACATTATGACCTATAAACCATATAAACATGTTTGGGACACATTTTAGCAAAAACAACACAGTTTTGTGGATAAAGAAAGGTGACACCGATATGGTCACTTTTGGTCCGAAAAGGTCACGGAAAGTTTTTCGCGCACAACGCTCCCATTATGACCTATAAACCATATAAACATGTTTGGGACGCATTTGAGCGAAAACAACACAGTTTTCGTGGATAAAGAAAGGTGACGTCGATATGGTCACTTTTGGTCCGAAAATTTCACAGAAAGCTTTTCGCGCACAAAGCTCCCATTATGACCTATAAACCATGTAAACATGTTTGGGACGCATTTGAGCGAAAACAACACAGTTTTTGTGGATAAAGAAAGGTGACGCCGATATGTTCACTTTTGGTCCGAAAAGTTCACGGAATGCTTTTCGCGCACAAAGCTCCCATTATGACCTATAAACCAAATAAACATGTTTGGGACGCATTGGAGCGAAAACAACACAGTTTTTGTGGATAAAGAAAGGTGACGCCGATATGGTCACTTTTGGTCCGAAAATTTCACGGAATGCTTTTCGCGCACAAAGCTCCCATTATGACCTATAAACCATATAAACATGTTTGGGACGCATTTGAGCGAAAACAACACAGTTTTTGTGGATAAAGAAAGGTGACGCCGATATGGTCACTTTTGGTCCGAAAATTTCACGGAAAGCTTTTCGCGCACAAAGCTCCCATTATGACCTATAAACCATATAAACATGTTTGGGACGCATTTGAGCGAAAACAACACAGTTTTCGTGGATAAAGAAAGGTGACGTCGATATGGTCACTTTTGGTCCGAAAAGTTCACGGAATGCTTTTCGCGCACAAAGCTCCCATTATGACCTATAAACCATATAAACATGTTTGGGACGCATTTGAGCAAAAACAACAGAGTTTTTGTGGAAAAAGAAAGGTGACGCCGATATGATCACTTTTTGTCCGAAAATTTCACGGAAAGTTTTTCTCGCACAAAGCTCACATTATGATCTATACACCTTATAAACATGTTTGGGACGCATTTGAGCGAAAACAACACAGTTTTCGTGGATAAAGAAAGGTGACGTCGATATGGTCACTTTTGGTCCGAAAAGTTCACGGAATGCTTTTCGCGCACAAAGCTCCCATTATGACCTATAAACCATATAAACATGTTTGGGACGCATTTGAGCGACAACAACACAGTTTTTGTGTATAAAGAAAGGTGACGTCGATATGGTCACTTTTGGTCCGAAAATTTCACGGAAAGCTTTTCGCGCAGAAAGCTCACATTATGACCTATAAACCATATAAACATGTTTGGGACACATTTTAGCAAAAACAACACAGTTTTGTGGATAAAGAAAGGTGACACCGATATGGTCACTTTTGGTCCGAAAAGGTCACGGAAAGTTTTTCGCGCACAACGCTCCCATTATGACCTATAAACCATATAAACATGTTTGGGACGCATTTGAGCGAAAACAACACAGTTTTCGTGGATAAAGAAAGGTGACGTCGATATGGTCACTTTTGGTCCGAAAATTTCACAGAAAGCTTTTCGCGCACAAAGCTCCCATTATGACCTATAAACCATGTAAACATGTTTGGGACGCATTTGAGCGAAAACAACACAGTTTTTGTGGATAAAGAAAGGTGACGCCGATATGTTCACTTTTGGTCCGAAAATTTCACGGAATGCTTTTCGCGCACAAAGCTCCCATTATGACCTATAAACCATATAAACATGTTTGGGACGCATTTGAGCGAAAACAACACAGTTTTTGTGGATAAAGAAAGGTGACGCCGATATGGTCACTTTTGGTCCGAAAATTTCACGGAAAGCTTTTCGCGCACAAAGCTCCCATTATGACCTATAAACCATATAAACATGTTTGGGACGCATTTGAGCGAAAACAACACAGTTTTCGTGGATAAAGAAAGGTGACGTCGATATGGTCACTTTTGGTCCGAAAAGTTCACGGAATGCTTTTCGCGCACAAAGCTCCCATTATGACCTATAAACCATATAAACATGTTTGGGACGCATTTGAGCAAAAACAACAGAGTTTTTGTGGAAAAAGAAAGGTGACGCCGATATGATCACTTTTTGTCCGAAAATTTCACGGAAAGTTTTTCGCGCACAAAGCTCACATTATGATCTATACACCTTATAAACATGTTTGGGACACATTTGAGCAAAAACAACAGAGTTTTTGTGGATAAAGAAAGGTGACGCCGATATGGTCACTTTTGGTCCGAAAATTTCACGGAAAGCTTTTCGCGCACAAAGCTCCCATTATGACCTATAAACCATATAAACATGTTAGGGATGCATTTGAGCGAAAACAACACAGTTTCCGTGGATAAAGAAAGGTGACGTCGATATGGTCACTTTTGGTCCGAAAAGTTCACGGAATGCTTTTCGCGCACAAAGCTCCCATTATGACCTATAAACCATATAAACATGTTTGGGACGCATTTGAGCAAAAACAACAGAGTTTTTGTGGAAAAAGAAAGGTGACGCCGATATGATCACTTTTTGTCCGAAAATTTCACGGAAAGTTTTTCGCGCACAAAGCTCACATTATGATCTATACACCTTATAAACATGTTTGGGACACATTTGAGCAAAAACAATAGAGTTTTTGTGGATAAAGAAAGGTGACGCCGATATGGTCACTTTTGGTCCGAAAATTTCACGGAAAGCTTTTCGCGAACAAAGCTCCCATTATGACCTATAAACCATATAAACATATTTGGGACGCATTTGAGCGACAACAACACAGTTTTTGTGTATAAAGAAAGGTGACGTCGATATGGTCACTATTGGTCCGAAAATTTCACGGAAACCTTTTCGCGCAGAAAGCTCCCATTATGACCTATAAACCATATAAACATGTTTGGGACACATTTTAGCGAAAACAACACAGATTTTGTGGATAATGAAAGGTGACACCGATATGGTCACTTTTGGTCCGAAAATTTCACGGAAAGTTTTTCGCGCACAACGCTCCCATTATGACCTATCAACCATATAAACATGTTTGGGACGCATTTGAGCGAAAACAACACAGTTTCCGTGGATAAAGAAAGGTGACGTCGATATGGTCACTTTTGGTCCGAAAAGTTCACGGAATGCTTTTCGCGCACAAAGCTCCCATTATGACCTATAAACCATATAAACATGTTTGGGACGCATTTGAGCAAAAACAACAGAGTTTATGTGGAAAAAGAAAGGTGACGCCGATATGATCACTTTTTGTCCGAAAATTTCACGGAAAGTTTTTCGCGCACAAAGCTCACATTATGATCTATACACCTTATAAACATGTTTGGGACACATTTGAGCAAAAACAACAGAGTTTTTGTGGATAAAAAAGGTGACGCCGATATGGTCACTTTTGGTCCGAAAATTTCACGGAAAGCTTTTCGCGCACAAAGCTCCCATTATGACCTATAAACCATATAAACATGTTTGGGACGCATTTGAGCGACAACAACATAGTTTTTGTGTATAAAGAAAGGTGACGTCGATATGGTCACTTTTGGTCCGAAAAGGTCACGGAATGTTTTTCACGTACAACGCTCCCATTATGACCTATAAACCATATAAACATGTTTGGGACACATTTGAGCGAAAACAACACAGTTTTCGTGGATAAAGAAAGGTGACGTCGATATTGTCACTTTTGGTCCGAAAATTTCACAGAAAGCTTTTCGCGCACAAAGCCCCCATTATGACCTATAAACCATGTAAACATGTTTGGGACGCATTTGAACGAAAACAACACAGTTTTTGTGGATAAAGAAAGGTGACGCCGATATGTTCACTTTTGGTCCGAAAAGTTCACGGAATGCTTTTCGCGCACAAAGCTCCCATTATGACCTATAAACCATATAAACATGTTTGGGACGCATTGGAGCGAAAACAACACAGTTTTTGTGGATAAAGAAAGGTGACGCCGATATGGTCACTTTTGGTCCGAAAATTTCACGGAATGCTTTTCGCGCACAAAGCTCCCATTATGACCTATAAACCATATAAACATGTTTGGGACGCATTTGAGCGAAAACAACACAGTTTTTGTGGATAAAGAAAGGTGACGCCGATATGGTCACTTTTGGTCCGAAAATTTCAGGGAAAGCTTTTCGCGCACAAAGCTCAAATTATGATCTATACACCTTATAAACATGTTTGGGACACATTTGAGCAGAAACAACAGAGTTTTTGTGGATAAAGAAAGGTGATGCCGATATGGTCACTTTTGGCCCGAAAATTTCACGTAGCGCTTTTCGCGCACAAAGCTCCCATTATGACCTATAAACCATATAAACATGTTTGGGACGCATTTGAGCGAAAACAACACAGTTTTCGTGGATAAAGAAAGGTGACGTCGATATGGTCACTTTTGGTCCGAAAAGTTTACGGAATGGTTTTCGCGCACAAAGCTCCCATTATGACCTATAAACCATATAAACATGTTTGGGAAGCATTTGAGCATAAACAACAGAGTTTTTGTGGATAAAGAAAGGTGACGCCGATATGGTCACTTTTGGTCCGAAAAGTTCACGGAATGCTTTTGGCGCAAAAAGCCCCCATTATGACCTATAAACCATATAAACATGTTTGGGACGCATTTTAGCGAAAAAAACACAGTTTTCGTGGATAAAGAAAGGTGACACCGACATGGTCACTTTTGGTCCGAAAATTTCACGAAAAGATTTTCGCGCACAAATCTCCCATTATAACCTATAAACCATATAAACATGTTTGGGACACATTTGAGCGAAAACAACACAATTTTTGTGGATAAAGAAAGGTGATGCCGATAAGGTCACTTTTGGTCCGAAAATTTCACGGAATTCTTTTCGCGCACAAAGCTCCCATTATTACCTATAAACCATATAAACATGTTTGGGACGCATTTGAGCAAAAACAACAGAGTTTTTGTGGAAAAAGAAAGGTGACGCCGATATGATCACTTTTTCTCCGAAAATTTCACGGAAAGCTTTTCGCGCACAAAACTCACATTATGATCTATACACCTTATAAACATCTTTGGGACACATTTGAGCAAAAACAAAAGAGTTTTTGTGGATAAAAAAAGGTGACGCCGATATGGTCACTTTTGGTCCGAAAATTTCACGGAAAGCTTTTCGCGTACAAAGCTCCCATTATGACCTATAAACCATATAAACATGTTTGGGACGCATTTGAGCGAAAACAACACAGTTTTCGTGGATAAAGAAAGGTGACGTCGATATGGTCAGTTTTGGTCCGAAAATTTCACAGAAAGCATTTCGCGCACAAAGCTCCCATTATGACCTATAAACCATATAAACATGTTTGGGACACATTTGAGCGAAAACAACACAGTTTTGGTGGATAAAGAAAGGTGACGCCGATATGTTCACTTTTGGTCCGAAAAGGTCACGGAATGCTTTTCGCGCACAAAGCTCCCATTATGACCTATAAACCATATAAATATTTTTGGGATGCATTTGAGCGAAAACAACACAGTTTTTGTGGATAAAGAAAGGTGACACCGATATGGTCACTTTTGGTCCGAAAATTTCACGGAAAGCTTTTCGCGCACAAAGCTCCCATTATGACCTATAAACCATATAAACATGTTTGGGACACATTTGAGCGAAAACAACACAGTTTTGGTGGATAAAGAAAGGTGACGACGATATGGTCACTTTTGGTCCGAAAATTTCACTGAAAGCTTTTCGCGCACAAAGCCCCCATTATGACCTATAAACCATATAAACATGTTTGGGACGCATTTGAGCGAAAACAACACAGTTTTCGTGGATAAAGAAAGGTGACGTCGATATGGTCACTTTTGGTCCGAAAATTTCACGGAAAGCTTTTCGCGCACAAAGCTCACATTATGATCTATACACCTTATAACCATGTTTGGGACACATTTGAGCAAAAAAAAAACAGAGTTTTTGTGGATAAAGAAAGGTGACGCCGATATGGTCACTTTTGGTCCGAAAATTTCACGTAAAGCTTTTCGCGCATAAAGCTCCCATTATGACCTATAAACCATATAAACATGTTTGGGACGCATTTGAGCGAAAACAACACAGTTTTCGTGGATAAAGAAAGGTGACGTCAATATGGTCACTTTTGGTCCGAAAAGTTCACGGAATGCTTTTCGCGCACAAAGCTCCCATTATGACCTATAAACCATATAAACATGTTTGGGACGCATTTGAGCAAAAACAACAGAGTTTTTGTGGAAAAAGAAAGGTGACGCCGATATGATCACTTTTGGTCCGAAAATTTCACGGAATGCTTTTCGCCCACAAAGCTCACATTATGATCTATACACCTTATAAACATGTTTGGGACACATTTGAGCAAAACAAAAGAGTTTTTGTGGATAAAGAAAGGTGACGCCGATATGGTCACATTTGGTCCGAAAAGTTCACGGAATGCTTTTCGTGCACAAAGCCTCCATTATGACCTATAAACCATATAAACATGTTTGGGACGCATTTTAGCGAAAACAACACAGTTTTCGTGGATAAGGAAAGGTTACACCGATATGGTCACTTTTGGTCCGAAAATTTCACGGAAAGCTTTTCGCGCACAAAGCTCCCATTATCACCTATAAACCATATAAATATGTTTGGGACACATTTGAGCGAAAACAACACAGTTTTGTGGATAAAGAAAGGTGACGCCGATATGGTCACTTTTGGTCCGAAAATTTCCCGGAAAGCTTTTCGCGCACAAAGCTCACATTATGATCTATACACCTTATAAACATGTTTGGGACACATTTGAGCAAAAACAACAGAGTTTTTGTGGATAAAGAAAGGTGACGCCGATATGGTCACTTTTGGTCCGAAAATTTCACGGAAAGCTTTTCGCGCACAAAGCTCACATTATGATCTATACACCTTATAAACATGTTTGGGACACATTTGAGCAAAAACAAAAGAGTTTTTGTGGATAAAAAAAGGTGACGCCGATATGGTCACTTTTGGTCCGAAAATTTCACGGAAAGCTTTTCGCGTACAAAGCTCCCATTATGACCTATAAGCCATATAAACATGTTTGGGACGCATTTGAGCGAAAACAACACAGTTTTCGTGGATAAAGAAAGGTGACGTCGATATGGTCACTTTTGGTCCGAAAATTTCACAGAAAGCATTTCGCGCACAAAGCTCCCATTATGACCTATAAACCATATAAACATGTTTGGGACGCATTTGAGCGAAAACAACACAGTTTTTGTGGATAAAGAAAGGTGACGCCGATATGTTCACTTTTGGTCCGAAAAGGTCACGGAATGCTTTTCGCGCACAAAGCTCCCATTATGACCTATAAACCATATAAATATTTTTGGGATGCATTTGAGCGAAAACAACACAGTTTTTGTGGATAAAGAAAGGTGACACCGATATGGTAACTTTTGGTCCGAAAATTTCACGGAAAGCTTTTCGCGCACAAAGCTCCCATTATGACCTATAAACCATATAAACATGTTTGGGACACATTTGAGCGAAAACAACACAGTTTTGGTGGATAAAGAAAGGTGACGCCGATATGTTCACTTTTGGTCCGAAAAGGTCACGGAATGCTTTTCGCGCACAAAGCTCCCATTATGACCTATAAACCATATAAATATTTTTGGGATGCATTTGAGCGAAAACAACACAGTTTTTGTGGATAAAGAAAGTTGACACCGATATGGTCACTTTTGGTCCGAAAATTTCACGGAAAGCTTTTCGCGCACAAAGCTCCCATTATGACCTATAAACCATATAAACATGTTTGGGACACATTTGAGCGAAAACAACACAGTTTTGGTGGATAAAGAAAGGTGACGACGATATGGTCACTTTTGGTCCGAAAATTTCACTGAAAGCTTTTCGCGCACAAAGCCCCCATTATGACCTATAAACCATATAAACATGTTTGGGACGCATTTGAGCGAAAACAACACAGTTTTCGTAGATAAAGAAAGGTGACGTCGATATGGTCACTTTTGGTCCAAAAATTTCACAGAAAGCTTTTCGCGCACAAAGCTCACATTATGACCTATAAACCATATAAACTTGTTTGGGACACATTTGAGCGAAAATTACACAGTTTTTGTGGATAAAGAAAGGTGACGCCGATATGGTCACTTTTGGTCCGAAAATTTCACGAAAAGCTTTTCGCGCACAAAGCTCACATTATGATCTATACACCTTATAACCATGTTTGGGACACATTTGAGCAAAAAAAAACAGAGTTTTTGTGGATAAAGAAAGGTGACGCCGATATGGTCACTTTTGGTCCGAAAATTTCACGTAAAGCTTTTCGCGCATAAAGCTCCCATTATGACCTATAAACCATATAAACATGTTTGGGACGCATTTGAGCGAAAACAACACAGTTTTCGTGGATAAAGAAAGGTGACGTCAATATGGTCACTTTTGGTCCGAAAAGTTCACGGAATGCTTTTCGCGCACAAAGCTCCCATTATGACCTATAAACCATATAAACATGTTTGGGACGCATTTGAGCAAAAACAACAGAGTTTTTGTGGAAAAAGAAAGGCGACGCCGATATGATCACTTTTGGTCCGAAAATTTCACGGAATGCTTTTCGCCCACAAAGCTCACATTATGATCTATACACCTTATAAACATATTTGGGACACATTTGAGCAAAACGAAAGAGTTTTTGTGGATAAAGAAAGGTGACGCCGATATGGTCACATTTGGTCCGAAAAGTTCACGGAATGCTTTTCGTGCACAAAGCCTCCATTATGACCTATAAACCATATAAACATGTTTGGGACGCATTTTAGCGAAAACAACACAGTTTTCGTGGATAAGGAAAGGTTACACCGATATGGTCACTTTTGGTCCGAAAATTTCACGGAAAGCTTTTCGCGCACAAAGCTCCCATTATCACCTATAAACCATATAAATATGTTTGGGACACATTTGAGCGAAAACAACACAGTTTTGTGGATAAAGAAAGGTGACGCCGATATGGTCACTTTTGGTCCGAAAATTTCACGGAAAGCTTTTCGCGCACAAAGCTCACATTATGATCTGTACACCTTATAAACATGTTTGGGACACATTTGAGCAAAAACAGCAGAGTTTTTGTGGATAAAGAAAGGTGACGCCGATATGGTCACTTTTGGTCCGAAAATTTCACGGAATGCTTTTCGCGCACAAAGCTCCCATTATGACCTATAAACCATATAAACATGTTTGGGACGCATTTGAGCAAAAACAAAAGAGTTTTTGTGGATAAAAAAAGGTGACGCCGATATGGTCACTTTTGGTCCGAAAATTTCACGGAAAGCTTTTCGCGTACAAAGCTCCCATTATGACCTATAAGCCATATAAACATGTTTGGGACGCATTTGAGCGAAAACAACACAGTTTTCGTGGATAAAGAAAGGTGACGTCGATATGGTCACTTTTGGTCCGAAAATTTCACAGAAAGCATTTCGCGCACAAAGCTCCCATTATGACCTATAAACCATATAAACATGTTTGGGACGCATTTGAGCGAAAACAACACAGTTTTTGTGGATAAAGAAAGGTGACGCCGATATGTTCACTTTTGGTCCGAAAAGGTCACGGAATGCTTTTCGCGCACAAAGCTCCCATTATGACCTATAAACCATATAAATATTTTTGGGATGCATTTGAGCGAAAACAACACAGTTTTTGTGGATAAAGAAAGGTGACACCGATATGGTCACTTTTGGTCCGAAAATTTCACGGAAAGCTTTTCGCGCACAAAGCTCCCATTATGACCTATAAACCATATAAACATGTTTGGGACACATTTGAGCGAAAACAACACAGTTTTGGTGGATAAAGAAAGGTGACGCCGATATGTTCACTTTTGGTCCGAAAAGGTCACGGAATGCTTTTCGCGCACAAAGCTCCCATTACGACCTATAAACCATATAAATATTTTTGGGATGCATTTGAGCGAAAACAACACAGTTTTTGTGCATAAAGAAAGGTGACACCGATGTGGTCACTTTTGGTCCGAAAATTTCACGGAAAGCTTTTCGCGCACAAAGCTCCCATTATGACCTATAACCATATAAACATGTTTGGGACACATTTGAGCGAAAACAACACAGTTTTGGTGGATAAAGAAAGGTGACGACGATATGGTCACTTTTGGTCCGAAAATTTCACTGAAAGCTTTTCGCGCACAAAGCCCCCATTATGACCTATAAACCATATAAACATGTTTGGGACGCATTTGAGCGAAAACAACACAGTTTTCGTGGATAAAGAAAGGTGACGTCGATATGGTCACTTTTGGTCCAAAAATTTCACAGAAAGCTTTTCGCGCACAAAGCTCCCATTATGACCTATAAACCATATAAACTTGTTTGGGACACATTTGAGCGAAAATTACACAGTTTTTGTGGATAAAGAAAGGTGACGCCGATATGGTCACTTTTGGTCCGAAAATTTCACGGAAAGCTTTTCGCGCACAAAGCTCACATTATGATCTATACACCTTATAACCATGTTTGGGACACATTTGAGCAAAAAAAAAAACAGAGTTTTTGTGGATAAAGAAAGGTGACGCCGATATGGTCACTTTTGGTCCGAAAATTTCACGTAAAGCTTTTCGCGCACAAAGCTCACATTATGACCTATAAACCATATAAACTTGTTTGGGACACATTTGAGCGAAAATTACACAGTTTTTGTGGATAAAGAAAGGTGACGCCGATATGGTCACTTTTGGTCCGAAAATTTCACGAAAAGCTTTTCGCGCACAAAGCTCACATTATGATCTATACACCTTATAACCATGTTTGGGACACATTTGAGCAAAAAAAAAACAGAGTTTTTGTGGATAAAGAAAGGTGACGCCGATATGGTCACTTTTGGTCCGAAAATTTCACGTAAAGCTTTTCGCGCATAAAGCTCCCATTATGACCTATAAACCATATAAACATGTTTGGGACGCATTTGAGCGAAAACAACACAGTTTTCGTGGATAAAGAAAGGTGACGTCAATATGGTCACTTTTGGTCCGAAAAGTTCACGGAATGCTTTTCGCGCACAAAGCTCCCATTATGACCTATAAACCATATAAACATGTTTGGGACGCATTTGAGCAAAAACAACAGAGTTTTTGTGGAAAAAGAAAGGCGACGCCGATATGATCACTTTTGGTCCGAAAATTTCACGGAATGCTTTTCGCCCACAAAGCTCACATTATGATCTATACACCTTATAAACATATTTGGGACACATTTGAGCAAAACGAAAGAGTTTTTGTGGATAAAGAAAGGTGACGCCGATATGGTCACATTTGGTCCGAAAAGTTCACGGAATGCTTTTCGTGCACAAAGCCTCCATTATGACCTATAAACCATATAAACATGTTTGGGACGCATTTTAGCGAAAACAACACAGTTTTCGTGGATAAGGAAAGGTTACACCGATATGGTCACTTTTGGTCCGAAAATTTCACGGAAAGCTTTTCGCGCACAAAGCTCCCATTATCACCTATAAACCATATAAATATGTTTGGGACACATTTGAGCGAAAACAACACAGTTTTGTGGATAAAGAAAGGTGACGCCGATATGGTCACTTTTGGTCCGAAAATTTCACGGAAAGCTTTTCGCGCACAAAGCTCACATTATGATCTGTACACCTTATAAACATGTTTGGGACACATTTGAGCAAAAACAGCAGAGTTTTTGTGGATAAAGAAAGGTGACGCCGATATGGTCACTTTTGGTCCGAAAATTTCACGGAATGCTTTTCGCGCACAAAGCTCCCATTATGACCTATAAACCATATAAACATGTTTGGGACGCATTTGAGCAAAAACAAAAGAGTTTTTGTGGATAAAAAAAGGTGACGCCGATATGGTCACTTTTGGTCCGAAAATTTCACGGAAAGCTTTTCGCGTACAAAGCTCCCATTATGACCTATAAGCCATATAAACATGTTTGGGACGCATTTGAGCGAAAACAACACAGTTTTCGTGGATAAAGAAAGGTGACGTCGATATGGTCACTTTTGGTCCGAAAATTTCACAGAAAGCATTTCGCGCACAAAGCTCCCATTATGACCTATAAACCATATAAACATGTTTGGGACGCATTTGAGCGAAAACAACACAGTTTTTGTGGATAAAGAAAGGTGACGCCGATATGTTCACTTTTGGTCCGAAAAGGTCACGGAATGCTTTTCGCGCACAAAGCTCCCATTATGACCTATAAACCATATAAATATTTTTGGGATGCATTTGAGCGAAAACAACACAGTTTTTGTGGATAAAGAAAGGTGACACCGATATGGTCACTTTTGGTCCGAAAATTTCACGGAAAGCTTTTCGCGCACAAAGCTCCCATTATGACCTATAAACCATATAAACATGTTTGGGACACATTTGAGCGAAAACAACACAGTTTTGGTGGATAAAGAAAGGTGACGCCGATATGTTCACTTTTGGTCCGAAAAGGTCACGGAATGCTTTTCGCGCACAAAGCTCCCATTACGACCTATAAACCATATAAATATTTTTGGGATGCATTTGAGCGAAAACAACACAGTTTTTGTGCATAAAGAAAGGTGACACCGATGTGGTCACTTTTGGTCCGAAAATTTCACGGAAAGCTTTTCGCGCACAAAGCTCCCATTATGACCTATAACCATATAAACATGTTTGGGACACATTTGAGCGAAAACAACACAGTTTTGGTGGATAAAGAAAGGTGACGACGATATGGTCACTTTTGGTCCGAAAATTTCACTGAAAGCTTTTCGCGCACAAAGCCCCCATTATGACCTATAAACCATATAAACATGTTTGGGACGCATTTGAGCGAAAACAACACAGTTTTCGTGGATAAAGAAAGGTGACGTCGATATGGTCACTTTTGGTCCAAAAATTTCACAGAAAGCTTTTCGCGCACAAAGCTCCCATTATGACCTATAAACCATATAAACTTGTTTGGGACACATTTGAGCGAAAATTACACAGTTTTTGTGGATAAAGAAAGGTGACGCCGATATGGTCACTTTTGGTCCGAAAATTTCACGGAAAGCTTTTCGCGCACAAAGCTCACATTATGATCTATACACCTTATAACCATGTTTGGGACACATTTGAGCAAAAAAAAAAACAGAGTTTTTGTGGATAAAGAAAGGTGACGCCGATATGGTCACTTTTGGTCCGAAAATTTCACGTAAAGCTTTTCGCGCACAAAGCTCACATTATGACCTATAAACCATATAAACTTGTTTGGGACACATTTGAGCGAAAATTACACAGTTTTTGTGGATAAAGAAAGGTGACGCCGATATGGTCACTTTTGGTCCGAAAATTTCACGAAAAGCTTTTCGCGCACAAAGCTCACATTATGATCTATACACCTTATAACCATGTTTGGGACACATTTGAGCAAAAAAAAACAGAGTTTTTGTGGATAAAGAAAGGTGACGCCGATATGGTCACTTTTGGTCCGAAAATTTCACGTAAAGCTTTTCGCGCATAAAGCTCCCATTATGACCTATAAACCATATAAACATGTTTGGGACGCATTTGAGCGAAAACAACACAGTTTTCGTGGATAAAGAAAGGTGACGTCAATATGGTCACTTTTGGTCCGAAAAGTTCACGGAATGCTTTTCGCGCACAAAGCTCCCATTATGACCTATAAACCATATAAACATGTTTGGGACGCATTTGAGCAAAAACAACAGAGTTTTTGTGGAAAAAGAAAGGCGACGCCGATATGATCACTTTTGGTCCGAAAATTTCACGGAATGCTTTTCGCCCACAAAGCTCACATTATGATCTATACACCTTATAAACATATTTGGGACACATTTGAGCAAAACGAAAGAGTTTTTGTGGATAAAGAAAGGTGACGCCGATATGGTCACATTTGGTCCGAAAAGTTCACGGAATGCTTTTCGTGCACAAAGCCTCCATTATGACCTATAAACCATATAAACATGTTTGGGACGCATTTTAGCGAAAACAACACAGTTTTCGTGGATAAGGAAAGGTTACACCGATATGGTCACTTTTGGTCCGAAAATTTCACGGAAAGCTTTTCGCGCACAAAGCTCCCATTATCACCTATAAACCATATAAATATGTTTGGGACACATTTGAGCGAAAACAACACAGTTTTGTGGATAAAGAAAGGTGACGCCGATATGGTCACTTTTGGTCCGAAAATTTCACGGAAAGCTTTTCGCGCACAAAGCTCACATTATGATCTGTACACCTTATAAACATGTTTGGGACACATTTGAGCAAAAACAGCAGAGTTTTTGTGGATAAAGAAAGGTGACGCCGATATGGTCACTTTTGGTCCGAAAATTTCACGGAATGCTTTTCGCGCACAAAGCTCCCATTATGACCTATAAACCATATAAACATGTTTGGGACGCATTTGAGCAAAAACAAAAGAGTTTTTGTGGATAAAAAAAGGTGACGCCGATATGGTCACTTTTGGTCCGAAAATTTCACGGAAAGCTTTTCGCGTACAAAGCTCCCATTATGACCTATAAGCCATATAAACATGTTTGGGACGCATTTGAGCGAAAACAACACAGTTTTCGTGGATAAAGAAAGGTGACGTCGATATGGTCACTTTTGGTCCGAAAATTTCACAGAAAGCATTTCGCGCACAAAGCTCCCATTATGACCTATAAACCATATAAACATGTTTGGGACGCATTTGAGCGAAAACAACACAGTTTTTGTGGATAAAGAAAGGTGACGCCGATATGTTCACTTTTGGTCCGAAAAGGTCACGGAATGCTTTTCGCGCACAAAGCTCCCATTATGACCTATAAACCATATAAATATTTTTGGGATGCATTTGAGCGAAAACAACACAGTTTTTGTGGATAAAGAAAGGTGACACCGATATGGTCACTTTTGGTCCGAAAATTTCACGGAAAGCTTTTCGCGCACAAAGCTCCCATTATGACCTATAAACCATATAAACATGTTTGGGACACATTTGAGCGAAAACAACACAGTTTTGGTGGATAAAGAAAGGTGACGCCGATATGTTCACTTTTGGTCCGAAAAGGTCACGGAATGCTTTTCGCGCACAAAGCTCCCATTACGACCTATAAACCATATAAATATTTTTGGGATGCATTTGAGCGAAAACAACACAGTTTTTGTGCATAAAGAAAGGTGACACCGATGTGGTCACTTTTGGTCCGAAAATTTCACGGAAAGCTTTTCGCGCACAAAGCTCCCATTATGACCTATAACCATATAAACATGTTTGGGACACATTTGAGCGAAAACAACACAGTTTTGGTGGATAAAGAAAGGTGACGACGATATGGTCACTTTTGGTCCGAAAATTTCACTGAAAGCTTTTCGCGCACAAAGCCCCCATTATGACCTATAAACCATATAAACATGTTTGGGACGCATTTGAGCGAAAACAACACAGTTTTCGTGGATAAAGAAAGGTGACGTCGATATGGTCACTTTTGGTCCAAAAATTTCACAGAAAGCTTTTCGCGCACAAAGCTCCCATTATGACCTATAAACCATATAAACTTGTTTGGGACACATTTGAGCGAAAATTACACAGTTTTTGTGGATAAAGAAAGGTGACGCCGATATGGTCACTTTTGGTCCGAAAATTTCACGGAAAGCTTTTCGCGCACAAAGCTCACATTATGATCTATACACCTTATAACCATGTTTGGGACACATTTGAGCAAAAAAAAAAACAGAGTTTTTGTGGATAAAGAAAGGTGACGCCGATATGGTCACTTTTGGTCCGAAAATTTCACGTAAAGCTTTTCGCGCATAAAGCTCCCATTATGACCTATAAACCATATAAACATGTTTGGGACGCATTTGAGCGAAAACAACACAGTTTTCGTGGATAAAGAAAGGTGACGTCAATATGGTCACTTTTGGTCCGAAAAGTTCACGGAATGCTTTTCGCGCACAAAGCTCCCATTATGACCTATAAACCATATAAACATGTTTGGGACGCATTTGAGCAAAAACAACAGAGTTTTTGTGGAAAAAGAAAGGTGACGCCAATATGATCACTTTTGGTCCGAAAATTTCACGGAATGCTTTTCGCCCACAAAGCTCACATTATGATCTATACACCTTATAAACATGTTTGGGACACATTTGAGCAAAACAAAAGAGTTTTTGTGGATAAAGAAAGGTGACGCCGATATGGTCACATTTGGTCCGAAAAGTTCACGGAATGCTTTTCGCGCACAAAGCCTCCATTATGACCTATAAACCATATAAACATGTTTGGGACGCATTTTAGCGAAAACAACACAGTTTTCGTGGATAAGGAAAGGTTACACCGATATGGTCACTTTTGGTCCGAAAATTTCACGGAAAGCTTTTCGCGCACAAAGCTCCCATTATGACCTATAAACCATATAAATATGTTTGGGACACATTTGAGCGAAAACAACACAGTTTTTGTGGATAAAGAAAGGTGACGCCGATATGGTCACTTTTGGTCCGAAAATTTCACGGAAAGCTTTTCGCGCACAAAGCTCACATTATGATCTATACACCTTATAAACATGTTTGGGACACATTTGAGCAAAAACAACAGAGTTTTTGTGGATAAAGAAAGGTGACGCCGATATGGTCACTTTTGTCCGAAAATTTCACGGAAAGCTTTTCGCGCACAAAGCTCCCATTATGACCTATACACCTTATAAACATGTTTGGGACGCATTTGAGCAAAAACAACACAGTTTTTGTGTATAAAAAAAGGTGACGTCGATATGGTCACTTTTGGTCCGAAAATTTCACGGAAAGCTTTTCGCGTACAAAGCTCCCATTATGACCTATAAGCCATATAAACATGTTTGGGACGCATTTGAGCGAAAACAACACAGTTTTCGTGGATAAAGAAAGGTGACGTCGATATGGTCACTTTTGGTCCGAAAATTTCACAGAAATCATTTCGCGCACAAAGCTCCCATTAAGACCTATAAACCATATAAACATGTTTGGGACGCATTTGAGCGAAAACAACACAGTTTTTGTGGATAAAGAAAGGTGACGCCGATATGGTCACTTTTGGTCCAAAAATTTCACGGAAAGCTTTTCGCGCACAAAGCTTCCATTATGACCTGTAAAGCATATAAACATGTTTGGGACGCATTTGAGCGAAAACAACACAGTTTTTGTGGAAAAAGAAAGGGACGCCGATATGGTCACTTTTGGTCCGAAAATTTCAGGGAAAGCTTTCCGCGCACAAAGCTCACATTATGATCTATACACCTTATAAACATGTTTGGGACGTATTTGAGCAAAAACAACAGAGTTTTTATGGAAAAAGAAAGGTGACGCCGATATGATCACTTTTGGTCCGAAAATCTCTCGGAAAGCTTTTCGCGCACAAAGCTCCCATTATGACCTGTAAAGCATATAAACATGTTTGGGACGCATTTGAGCGAAAACAACACAGTTTTTGTGGAAAAGAAAGGGACGCCGATATGGTCACTTTTGGTCCGAAAATTTCACGGAAAGCTTTCCGCGCACAAAGCTCACATTATGATCTCTACACCTTATAAACATGTTTGGGACGCATTTGAGCAAAAACAACAGATTTTTATGGAAAAAGAAAGGTGACGCCGATATGATCACTTTTGGTCCGAAAATTTCAAGGAAATCTTTTCGCGCACAAAGCTCCCATTATGACCGATAAACCATATAAACATGTTTGGGACACGTTTGAGAAAAAACAACACAGTTTTTGTGGATAATGAAAGGTGACGCCGATATGGTCACTTTTGGTCCGAAAATTTCACGGAAAGCTTTTCGCGCACAAAGCTCCCATCATGTCCTATAAACCATATAAACATATTTGGGATGCATTTGAGCGAAAACAACACAGTTTTTGTGGATAAAGAAAGGTGACGCCGATATGGTCACTTTTGGTCCGAAAATTTCACGGAAAGCTTTTCGCACACAAAGCTCACATTATGATCTATACACCTTATAAACATGTTTGGGACACATTTGAGCAAAAACAACAGAGTTTTTGTGGATAAAGAAAGGTGACGCCGATATGGTCACTTTTGGTCCGAAAATTTCACGGAAAGCTTTTCGCGCACAAAGCTCCCATTATGACCTATAAACCATATAAACATGTTTGGGACGCATTTGAGCGAAAACAACACAGTTTTCGTGGATAAAGAAATGTGACGTCGATATGGTCACTTTTTGTCCGAAAATTTCACAGAAAGCTTTTCGCGCACAAAGCTCCCATTATGACCTATAAACCATATAAACATGTTTGGGACGCATTTGAGCAAAAACAACAGAGTTTTTGTGGATAAAGAAAGGTGACGCCGATATGGTCACTTTTGGTCCAAAAATTTCACGGAAAGCTTTTCGCGCACAAAGCTCCCATTATGACCTATAAACCATATAAACATGTTTGGGACGCATTTGAGCGAAAACAACACAGTTTTTGTGGGTAAAGAAAGGTGACACCGATATGGTCACTTTTGGTCCGAAAATTTCACGGAAGCTTTTTGCGCACAAAGCTCCCATTATGACCTATAAAGCATATAAACATGTTTGGGACGCATTTGAGCGAAAACAACACAGTTTTTGTGGATAAAGAAAGGTGACGCCGATATGGTCACTTTTGGTCCGAAAATTTCAAGGAAAGCTTTTCGCGTACAAAGCTCACATTATGATCTATACACCTTATAAACATGTTTGGGACACATTTGAGCAAAAACAACAGAGTTTTTGTGGATAAAGAAAGGTGACGCCGATATGGTCACTTTTGGTCCGAAAATTTCACGGAATTCTTTTAGCGCACAAAGTTCCCATTATGACCGATAAACCATATAAACATGTTTGGGACACATTTGAGAAAAAACAACACATTTTTTGTGGATAAATAAAGGTGACGCCAATATGGTCACTTTTGGTCCGAAAATTTCACGGAAAGTTTTTCGCGCACAAAGCTCCCATTATGACCTATAAACTATATAAACATGTTTGGGATGCATTTGAGCGAAAACAACACAGTTTTGGTGGATAAAAAAAGGTGACGTCGATATGGTCACTTTTGGTCCGAAAATTTCACGGAAATCTTTTCGCGCACAAAGCTCACATTACGACTGATAAACCATATAAACATGTTTGGTACACTTTTGAGAAAAAACAACACAGTTTTTGTGGGTAAAGAAAGGTGACGCCGATATGGTCACTTTTGTTCCGAAAATTTCACGGAAAGTTTTTCGTGCACAAAGCTCCCATTATGACCTATAAACCATATAAACATGTTTGGGACGAATTTGAGCGAAAACAACATAGTTTTGGTGGATAAAAAAAGGTGACGTCGATATGGTCACTTTTGGTCCGAAAATTTCACGGAAAGCTTTTCGCGCACAAAGCTCCCATTATGACCTATAAACCATATAAACATGTTTGGGACATATTTGAGCGAAAACAACATAGTTTTGGTGGATAAAGAAAGGTGACGTCAATATGGTCATTTTGGTCCGAAAATTTCACCAAAATCTTTTGCGTACAAAGCTCCCTTTATGACCTATAAACCATATAAACATGTTTGGGACAAATTTGAGCGAAAACAACACAGTTTTTGTGGATAAAGAAAGGTGACGCCGATATGGTCACTTTTGGTCCGAAAATTTCACGGAAAGCTTTTCGCGCACAAAGCTCCCATTATGACCTAGAAACCATATAAACATGTTTGGGGTGCATTTGAGCGAAAACAACACAGTTTTTGTGGATAAAGAAAGGTGACGCCGATATGGTCACTTTTGTTCCGAAAATTTCACGGAAAGCTTTTCGCGCACAATGCTCTCATTATAACCTATAAACCATATAAACATGTTTGGGACACATTTGAGCGAAAACAACACAACATTTGTGGATAAAGAAAGGTGACGCCGATATGGTCACTTTTGTTCCGAAAATTTCACAGAAAACTTTTCGCGCAAAAAGCTCTCAATATGACCTATAAACCATATAAACATGTTTGGGACACATTTGAGCGAAAACAACACAGTTTTTGTGGATAAAGAAAGGTGATGCCGATATGGTCACTTTTGGTCCAAAAATTTCACGGAAAGCTTTTCGGGCAAAAAGCTCCCATTATGACCTATAAACCATATGAACATTTTTGGGACACATTTGAGCGAAAACAACTCAGTTTTTGTGGATAAAGAAAGGTGACACCGATATGTTGACTTTTGGTCCGAAAATTTCAGGAAAGCTTTTCGCGGAAAAAGCACCCATTATGACCTATAAACCATATAAACATGTTTGGGACGCATTTGAGCGAAAACAACACAGTTTTGGTGGATAAAGAAAGGTGACGTCGATATAGTCACTTTTGGTCCGAAAATTTCACGGAAAGTTTTTTGCACACAAAGCTCACATTATGACCCATAAACCATATAAACATGTTTGGGACACATTTGAGCGAAAACAACACAGTTTTTGTGGATAAAGAAAGGTGACACCGATATGGTCACTTTTGGTCCGAAAATTTCACGGAAAGTTTTTCGCACACAAAGCTCACATTATGACCCATAAACCATATAAACATGTTTGGGACACATTTTGCGAAAACAACACAGTTTTTGTGGATAAAGAGAGGTGACGCCGATATGGTCACTTTTGGTCCGAAAATTTCACGGAAAGCTTTTCGCGCACAAAGCTCCCATTATGACCTATAAACCATATAAACATGTTTGGGACACATTTGAGCGAAAACAACACAGTTTTTGTGGATAAAGAAAGGTGACGCCGATATGGTCACTTTTGGTCCGAAAATTTCACATAAAGCTTTTCACGCATAAAGCTCCCACTATGACCTATAAACCATATAAACATGTTTGGGACACATTTGAGCGAAAACAACACAACATTTGTGGATAAAGAAAGGTGACGCCGATATGGTCACTTTTGTTCCGAAAATTTCACGGAAAGCTTTTCGCACACAAAGCTCCCATTATGACCTATAAACCATATAAACATGTTTGGGATGCCTTTGAGCGAAAACAACACAGTTTTTGTGGATAAAGAAACGTGACGCCGATATGGTCACTTTTGTTCCGAAAATTTCACAAAAAGCTTTTCGCACACAAAGCTTCCATTATGACCTATAAACCATATAAACATGTTTGGGACACATTTGAGCGAAAACAACACAACATTTGTGGATAAAGAAAGGTGACGCCGATATGGTTACTTTTGTTCCGAAAATTTCACGGAAAGCTTTTCGCGCACAAAGCTCCCATTATGACCTATAAACCATATAAACATGTTTGGGATGCATTTGAGCGAAAACAACACAGTTTTTGTTGATAAAGAAAGGTGACGCCGATATGGTCACTTTTGTTCCGAAAATTTCACGGAAAGCTTTTCGCGCACGAAGCTCCCATTATGACTTATAAACCATATAAACATGTTTGGGACACATTTGAGCGAAAACAACACAGTTTTTGTGGTTAAAGAAAGGTGACGTCGATATGGTCACTTTGGGTCCAAAAATTTCACAGAAAGCTTTTCGCGCACAAAGCTCACATTATGACCCATAAACCATATAAACATGTTTGGGACACATTTGAGCGAAAACAACACAGTTTTTGTGGATAAAGAAAGGTGACACCGATATGGTCACTTTTGGTCCGAAAATTTCACGGAAAGCTTTTCGCGCACAAAGCTCCCATTATGACCTATGAACCATATAAACATGTTTGGGACGCATTTGAGCGAAAACAACACAGTTTTTGTGGATAAAGAAAGGTGACGTCGATATGGTCACTTTTGGTCCGAAAATTTCACGGAAAACTTTTCGCGCACAAAGCTCACATTATGACCCATAAACCATATAAACATGTTTGTGACACATTTGAGCGAAAACAACACAGTTTTTGTGGATAAAGAAAGGTGACACCGATATGGTCACTTTTGGTTTGAAAATTTCACGGAAAGCTTTTCGCGCACAAAGCTCTCATTATGACCTATAAACCATATAAACATGTTTGGGACGTATTTGAGCGAAAACAACACAGTTTTGGTGGATAAAGAAAGGTGAAGTCGATATGGTCACTTTTGGTCCGAAAATTTCACAGAAAGCTTTTCGCGCACAAAGCTCCCATTATGACCTATAAACTATATAAACATGTTTGGGACACATTTGAGCGAAAACAACACAGTTTTAATGGATAAAGAAAGGTGACGCCGATATGGTCACTTTTGGTCCGAAAATTTCACGGAAAGCTTTTCGCGCACAAAGCTCCCATTATGACCTATAAACCATATAAACATATTTGGGATGCATTTGAGCGAAAACAACACAGTTTTTGTGGATAAAGAAAGGTGACGCCGATATGGTCACTTTTGGTCCGAAAATTTCACGGAAAGCTTTTCGCGCACAAAGCTCCCATTATGACCTATAAACCATATAAACATGTTTGGGACACAATTGAGCGAAAACAACACAGTTTTTGTGGATAAAGAAAGGTGATGCCGATTTGGTCACTTTTGGTCCGAAAATTTCACAGAAATCTTTTCACGCACAAAGCTCCCACTATGACCTATAAACCATATAAACATGTTTGGGACACATTTGAGCGAAAACAACACAGTTTTTGTGGATAAAGAAAGGTGACGCCGATATGGTCACTTTTGTTCCGAAAATTTCACGGAAAGCTTTTCGCGCACAAAGCTTCCATTATGACCTATAAACCATATAAACATGTTTGGGATGCCTTTGAGCGAAAACAACACAACATTTGTGGATAAAGAAAGGTGACGCCGATATGGTCACTTTTGGTCCGAAAATTTCACAGAAAGCTTTTCGCACACAAAGCTCCCATGGTGACCTATAAACTATATAAACATGTTTGGGACACATTTGAGCGAAAACAACACAGTTTTTGTGGATAAAGAAAGGTGACGCCGATATGGTCACTTTTGGTCCGAAAAGTTCACGGAAAGCTTTTCGCGCACAAAGCTCCCATTATGACCTATAAACCATATAAACATATTTGGGATGCATTTGAGCGAAAACAACACAGTTTTTGTGTATAAAGAAAGGTGACGCCGATATGGTCACTTTTGGTCCGAAAATTTCACGGAAAGGTTTTCGCGCACAAAGCTCCCATTATGACCTATAAACCATATAAACATGTTTGGGACACATTTGAGCTAAAACAACACAGTTTTTGTGGATAAAGAAAGTTGACGCCGATATGGTCACTTTTGTTACGAAAATTTCACGGAAAGCTTTTCGCGCACAAAGCTCCCATTATGACCTATAAACCATATAAACATGTTTGGGATGCATTTGAGCGAAAACAACACAGTTTTTGTTGATAAAGAAAGGTGACGCCGATATGGTCACTTTTGTTCCGAAAATTTCACGGAAAGCTTTTCGCGCACAAAGCTCTCATTATGACCTATAAACCATATAAACATGTTTGGGACGTATTTGAGCGAAAACAACACAGTTTTGGTGGATAAAGAAAGGTGAAGTCGATATGGTCACTTTTGGTCCGAAAATTTCACAGAAAGCTTTTCGCGCACAAAGCTCCCATTATGACCTATGAACTATATGAACATGTTTGGGACACATTTGAGCGAAAACAACACAGTTTTTGTGGATAAAGAAAGGGGACGCCGATATGGTCACTTTTGGTCCGAAAATTTCACGGAAAGCTTTTCGCGCACAAATCTCCCATTATGACCTATAAACCATATAAACATATTTGGGATGCATTTGAGCGAAAACAACACAGTTTTTGTGGATAAAGAATGGTGAGGCCGATATGGTCACTTTTGGTCCGAAAATTTCACGGAAAGCTTTTCGCGCACAAAGCTCCCATTATGACCTATAAACCATATAAACATGTTTGGGATGCCTTTGAGCGAAAACAACACAGTTTTTGTGGATAAAGAAAGGTGACGCCGATATGTTAACTTTTGGTCCGAAAATTTCACAGAAAGCTTTTCGCGCACAAAGCTTCCACTATGACCTATAAACCATATAAACATGTTTGGGACGCATTTGAGCGAAAACAACACAGTTTTGGTGGATAAAGAAAGGTGACGCCGATATGGTCACTTTTGTTACGAAAATTTCACGGAAAGCTTTTTGCGCACAAAGCTCCCATTATGACCTATAAACCATATAAACATGTTTGGGATGCCTTTGAGCGAAAACAACACAGTTTTTGTTGATAAAGAAAGGTGACGCCGATATGGTCACTTTTATTCCGAAAATTTCACAGAAAGCTTTTCGCGCACAAAGCTTCCATTATGACCTATAAACCATATAAACATGTTTGGGACACATTTGAGCGAAAACAACACAACATTTGTGGATAAAGAAAGGTGACGCCGATATGGTCACTTTTGTTACGAAAATTTCACGGAAAGCTTTTCGCGCACAAAGCTCCCATTATGACCTATAAACCATATAAACATGTTTGGGATGCATTTGAGCGAAAACAACACAGTTTTTGTTGATAAAGAAAGGTGACGCCGATATGGTCACTTTTGTTACGAAAATTTCACGGAAATCTTTTCGCGCACAAAGCTCTCTTTATGACCTATAAACCATATAAACATGTTTGGGACGTATTTGAGCGAAAACAACCCAGTTTTGGTGGATAAAGAAAGGTGAAGTCGATATTGTCACTTTTGGTCCGAAAATTTCACAGAAAGCTTTTCGCACACAAAGCTCCCATTATGACCTATAAACTATATAAACATGTTTGGGACACATTTGAGCGAAAACAACACAGTTTTTGTGGATAAAGAAAGGTGACGCCGATATGGTCACTTTTGGTCCGAAAATTTCACGGAAAGGTTTTCGCGCACAAAGCTCCCAATATGACCTATAAACCATATAAACATATTTGGGATGAATTTGAGCGAAAACAACACAGTTTTGGTGGATAAAGAAAGGTGAAGTCGATATGGTCACTTTTGGTCCGAAAATTTCACAGAAAGCTTTTCGCGCACAAAGCTCCCATTATGACCTATGAACCATATAAACATGTTTGGGACACATTTGAGCGAAAACAACACAGTTTTTGTGGATAAAGAAAGGTGACGCCGATATGGTCACTTTTGGTCCGAAAATTTCATTGAAAGCTTTTCGCGCACAAAGCTCCCATTATGACCTATAAAGCATATAAACATATTTGGGATGCATTTGAGCGAAAACAACACAGTTTTTGTGGATAAAGAAAGGTGACGCCGATATGGTCACTTTTGGTCCGAAAATTTCTCGGAAAGCTTTTCGCGCACAAAGCTCCCATTATGACCTATAAACCATATAAACATGTTTGGGATGCCTTTGAGCGGAAACAACACAGTTTTTGTGGATAAAGAAATGTGACGCCGATATGTTAATTTTTGGTCCGAAAATTTCACAGAAAGCTTTTCGCGCACAAAGCTTCCACTATGACCTATAAACCATATAATCATGTTTGGGACGCATTTGAGCGAAAACAACACAGTTTTGGTGGATAAAGAAAGGTGACGCCGATATGGTCACTTTTGTTACGAAAATTTCACGGAAAGCTTTTCGCGCACAAAGCTCGCATTATGACCTATAAACCATATAAACATGTTTGGGACGTATTTGAGCGAAAACAACACAGTTTTGGTGGATAAAGAAAGGTGAAGTCGATATGGTCACTTTTGGTCCGAAAATTTCACAGAAAGCTTTTCGCGCACAAAGCTCCCATTATGACCTATGAACCATATAAACATGTTTGGGACACATTTGAGCGAAAACAACACAGTTTTTGTGGATAAAGAAAGGTGACGCCGATATGGTCACTTTTGGTCCGAAAATTTCATTGAAAGCTTTTCGCGCACAAAGCTCCCATTATGACCTATAAAGCATATAAACATATTTGGGATGCATTTGAGCGAAAACAACACAGTTTTTGTGGATAAAGAAAGGTGACGCCGATATGGTCACTTTTGGTCCGAAAATTTCTCGGAAAGCTTTTCGCGCACAAAGCTCCCATTATGACCTATAAACCATATAAACATGTTTGGGATGCCTTTGAGCGGAAACAACACAGTTTTTGTGGATAAAGAAATGTGACGCCGATATGTTAATTTTTGGTCCGAAAATTTCACAGAAAGCTTTTCGCGCACAAAGCTTCCACTATGACCTATAAACCATATAATCATGTTTGGGACGCATTTGAGCGAAAACAACACAGTTTTGGTGGATAAAGAAAGGTGACGCCGATATGGTCACTTTTGTTACGAAAATTTCACGGAAAGCTTTTCGCGCACAAAGCTCTCATTATGACCTATACACCATATAAACATGTTTGGGATGCCTTTGAGCGAAAACAACACAGTTTTTGTTGATAAAGAAAGGTGACGCCGATATGGTCACTTTTGTTCCGAAAATTTCACGGAAAGCTTTTCGCGCACAAAGCTCTCATTATGACCTATAAACCATATAAACATATTTGGGATGCATTTGAGCGAAAACACCACAGTTTTTGTGGATAAAGAAAGGTGACGCCGATATGGTCACTTTTGGTCCGAAAATTTCACGGAAAGGTTTTCGCGCACAAAGCTCCCATTATGACCTATAAACCATATAAACATGTTTGGGACGTATTTGAGCGAAAACAACCCAGTTTTGGTGGATAAAGAAAGGTGAAGTCGATATGGTCACTTTTGGTCCGAAAATTTCACAGAAAGCTTTTCGCGCACAAAGCTCCCATTATGACCTATAAACTATATAAACATGTTTGGGACACATTTGAGCGAAAACAACACAGTTTTTGTGGATAAAGAAAGGTGACGCCGATATGGTCACTTTTGATCCGAAAATTTCACGGAAAGGTTTTCGCGCACAAAGCTCCCATTATGACCTATAAACCATATAAACATATTTGGGATGCATTTGAGCGAAACCAACACAGTTTTTGTGGATAAAGAAAGGTGACGCCGATATGGTCACTTTTGTTCCGAAAATTTCACGGAAAGCTTTTCGCGCACAAAGCTCCCATTATGACCTATAAACCATATAAACATATTTGGGATGCATTTGAGCGAAAACACCACAGTTTTTGTGGATAAAGAAAGGTGACGCCGATATGGTCACTTTTGGTCCGAAAATTTCACGGAAAGGTTTTCGCGCACAAAGCTCCCATTATGACCTATAAACCATATAAACATGTTTGGGACACATTTGAGCGAAAACAACACAGTTTTTGTGGATAAAGAAAGGTGACGCCGATATGGTCACTTTTGGTCCGAAAATTTCACAGAAAGCTTTTCGCGCACAAAGCTCCCATTATGACCTATAAACCATATAAACATGTTTGGGATGCCTTTGAGCGAAAACAACACAGTTTTTGTGGATAAAGAAAAGTGACGCCGATATGGTCACTTTTGTTCCGAAAATTTCACAGAAAGCTTTTCGCGCACAAAGCTTCCATTATGACCTATAAACCATATAAACATGTTTGGGACACATTTGAGCGAAAACAACACAACATTTGTGGATAAAGAAAGGTGACGCCGATATGGTCACTTTTGTTCCGAAAATGTCACGGAAAGCTTTTCGCGCACAAAGCTCCCATTATGACCTATAAACCATATAAACATGTTTGGGATGCATTTGAGCGAAACCAACACAGTTTTTGTTGATAAAGAAAGGTGACGCCGATATGGTCACTTTTGTTCCGAAAATTTCACGGAAAGCTTTTCGCGCACAAAGCGCCCATTATGACCTATAAACCATATAAACATATTTGGGATGCATTTGAGCGAAAACAACACAGTTTTTGTGGATAAAGAAAAGTGACGTCGATAAGGTCACTTTTGATCCGAAAATTTCACGGAAAGCTTTTCGCGCACAAAGCTCACATTATGACCCATAAACCATATAAACATGTTTGTGACACATTTGAGCGAAAACAACACAGTTTTTGTGGATAAAGAAAGGTGACACCGATATGGTCACTTTTGGTCCGAAAATTTCACGGAAAGCTTTTCGCGCACAAAGCTCCCATTATGATCTATGAACCATATAAACATGTTTGGGACGCATATGAGCGAAAACAACACAGTTTTTGTGGATAAAGAAAGGTGACGTCGATATGGTCACTTTTGGGCCGAAAATTTCACGGAAAGCTTTTCGCGCACAAAGCTCACATTATGACCCATAAACCATATAAACATGTTTGGGACACATTTGAGCGAAAACTACACAGTTTTTGTGGATAAAGAAAGGTGACACCGATATGGTCACTTTTGGTCCGAAAATTTCACGGAAAGCTTTTTGCGCACAAAGCTCTCATTATGACCTGTAAACCATATAAACATGTTTGGGACGTATTTGAGCGAAACAACACAGTTTTGGTGGATAAAGAAAGGTGAAGTCGATATGGTCACTTTTGGTCCGAAAATTTCACAGAAAGCTTTTCGCGCACAAAGCTCCCATTATGACCTATAAACTATATAAACATGTTTGGGACACATTTGAGCGAAAACAACACAGTTTTTGTGGATAAAGAAAGGTGACGCCGATATGGTCACTTTTGGTCCGAAAATTTCACGGAAAGATTTCCGCGCACAAAGCTCCCATTATGACCTATAAACCATATAAACATATTTGGGATGCATTTGAGCGAAAACAACACAGTATTTGTGGATAAAGAAAGGTGACGCCGATATGGTCACTTTTGGTCCGAAAATTTCACGGACAGCTTTTCGCGCACAAAGCTCCCATTATGACCTATAAACCATATAAACATGTTTGGGATGCCTTTGAGCGAAAACAACACAGTTTTTGTGGATAAAGAAAAGTGACGCCGATATGGTCACTTTTGTTCCGAAAATTTCACAGAAAGCTTTTCGCGCACAAAGCTTCCATTATGACCTATAAACCATATAAACATGTTTGGGACACATTTGAGCGAAAACAACACAACATTTGGGATAAAGAAAGGTGACGCCGATATGGTCACTTTTGTTACGAAAATTTCACGGAAAGCTTTTCGCGCACAAAGCTCCCATTATGACCTATAAACCATATAAACATGTTTGGGATGCATTTGAGCGAAAACAACACAGTTTTTGTGGATAAAGAAAGGTCACGCCGATATGGTCACTTTTGGTCCGAAAATTTCACGGAAAGCTTTTCGCGCACAAAGCTCCCATTATGACCTATAAACTATATAAACATGTTTGGGACACATTTGTGCGAAAACAACACAGTTTTTGTGGATAAAGAAAGGTGGCGCCAATATGGTCACTTTTGGTCCGAAAATTTCACGGAAAGCTTTTCGCGCACAAAGCTCCCATTATGACCTATAAACCATATAAACATATTTGGGATGCATTTGAGCGAAAATAACACAGTTTTTGTGGATAAAGAAAGGTGACGCCGATATGGTCACTTTTGGTCCGAAAATTTCACGGAAAGGTTTTCGCGCACAAAGCTCTCATTATGACCTATAAACCATATAAACATGTTTGGGACACATTTGAGCGAAAACAACACAGTTTTTGTGGATAAAGAAAGGTGACGCCGATATGGTTACTTTTGGTCCGAAAATTTCACAGAAAGCTTTTCGCGCACAAAGCTCCCACTATAACCTATAAACCATATAAACATGTTTGGGACGCATTTGAGCGAAAACAACACAGTTTTGGTAGATAAAGAAAGGTGACGTCGATATGGTCACTTTTGGTCCGAAAATTTCACGGAAAGCTTTTCGCGCACAAAGCTCCCATTATGACCTATAAACCATATAAACATGTTTGGGAAGCCTTTGAGCGAAAACAACACAGTTTTTGTGGATAAAGAAAAGTGACGCCGATATGGTCACTTTTGTTCCGAAAATTTCACAGAAAGCTTTTCGCGCACAAAGCTTCCATTATGACCTATAAACCATATAAACATGTTTGGGATGCATTTGAGCGAAAACAACACAGTTTTTGTTGATAAAGAAAGGTGACGCCGATATGGTCACATTTGTTCCGAAAATTTCACGGAAAGCATTTCGCGCACGAAGCTCCCATTATGACTTATAAACCATATAAATATGTTTGGGACACATTTGAGTGAAAACAACACAGTTTTTGTGGATAAAGAAAGGTGACGGCGATATGGCCACTTTTGGTCCGAAAATTTCACGGAAAGCTTTTCGCGCACAAAGCTCACATTATGACCCATAAACCATATAAACATGTTTGGGACACATTTGAGCGAAAACAACACAATTATTGTGGATAAAGAAAGGTGACATCGATATGGTCACTTTTGGTCCGAAAATTTCACAGAAAGCTTTTCGCGCACAAAGCTCCCATTATGAACTATGAACCAGATAAACATGTTTGGGACGCATTTGAGCGAAAACAACACAGTTTTTGTGGATAAAGAAAGGTGACGTCGATATGGTCATTTTTTGTCCGAAAATTTCACGGAAAGCTTTTCGCGCACAAAGCTCACATTATGACCCATAAACCATATAAACATGTTTGGGACACATTTGAGCGAAAATAACACAGTTTTTGTGTATAAAGAAAGGTGACACCGATATGGTAACTTTTGGTTCGAAAATTTCACGGAAAGCTTTTCGCGCACAAAGCTCTCATTATGACCTATAAACCATATAAACATGTTTGGGACGTATTTGAGAGAAAACAACACAGTTTTGGTGGATAAAGAAAGGTGAAGTCTATATGGTCACTTTTGGTCCGAAAATTTCACAGAAAGCTTTTCGCGCACAAAGCTCCCATTATGACCTATAAACTATATAAACATGTTTGGGACACATTTGAGAGAAAACAACACAGTTTTTGTGGATAAAGAAAGGTGACGCCGATATGGTCACTTTTGGTCAGAAAATTTCACGGAAAGCTTTTCGCGCACAAAGCTCCCATTATGACCTATAAACCATATAAACATATTTGGGATGCATTTGAGCGAAAACAACACAGTATTTGTGGATAAAGAAAGGTGACGCCGATATGGTCACTTTTGGTCCGAAAATTTCACGGAAAGATTTCCGCGCACAAAGCTCCCATTATGACCTATAAACCATATAAACATATTTGGGATGCATTTGAGCGAAAACAACACAGTATTTGTGGATAAAGAAAGGTGACGCCGATATGGTCACTTTTGTTCCGAAAATTTCATAGAAAGCTTTTCGCGCACAAAGCTTCCATTATGACCTATAAACCATATAAACATGTTTGGGACACATTTGAGCGAAAACAACACAACATTTGGGATAAAGAAAGGTGACGCCGATATGGTCACTTTTGTTACGAAAATTTCACGGAAAGCTTTTCGCGCACAAAGCTCCCATTATGACCTATAAACCATATAAACATGTTTGGGATGCATTTGAGCGAAAACAACAAAGTTTTTGTGGATAAAGAAAGGTCACGCCGATATGGTCACTTTTGGTCCGAAAATTTCACGGAAAGCTTTTCGCGCACAAAGCTCCCATTATGACCTATAAACTATATAAACATGTTTGGGACACATTTGTGCGAAAACAACACAGTTTTTGTGGATAAAGAAAGGTGACGCCAATATGGTCACTTTTGGTCCGAAAATTTCACGGAAAGCTTTTCGCGCACAAAGCTCCCATTATGACCTATAAACCATATAAACATATTTGGGATCCATTTGAGCGAAAATAACACAGTTTTTGTGGATAAAGAAAGGTGACGCCGATATGGTCACTTTTGGTCCGAAAATTTCACGAAAAGGTTTTCGCGCACAAAGCTCTCATTATGACCTATAAACCATATAAACATGTTTGGGACACATTTGAGCGAAAACAACACAGTTTTTGTGGATAAAGAAAGGTGACGCCGATATGGTTTCTTTTGGTCCGAAAATTTCACAGAAAGCTTTTCGCGCACAAAGCTCCCACTATAACCTATAAACCATATAAACATGTTTGGGACGCATTTGAGCGAAAACAACACAGTTTTGGTAGATAAAGAAAGGTGACGTCGATATGGTCACTTTTGGTCCGAAAATTTCACGGAAAGCTTTTCGCGCACAAAGCTCCCATTATGACCTATAAACCATATAAACATGTTTGGGAAGCCTTTGAGCGAAAACAACACAGTTTTTGTGGATAAAGAAAAGTGACGCCGATATGGTCACTTTTGTTCCGAAAATTTCACAGAAAGCTTTTCGCGCACAAAGCTTCCATTATGACCTATAAACCATATAAACATGTTTGGGTCACATTTGAGCGAAAACAACACAAGATTTGTGGATAAAGAAAGGTGACGCCGATATGGTCACTTTAGTTCCGAAAATGTCACGGAAAGCTTTTCGCGCACAAAGCTCCCATTATGACCTATAAACCATATAAACATGTTTGGGATGCATTTGAGCGAAAACAACACAGTTTTTGTTGATAAAGAAAGGTGACGCCGATATGGTCACTTTTGTTCCGAAAATTTCACGGAAAGCTTTTCGCGCACAAAGCGCCCATTATGACCTATAAACCATATAAACATATTTGGGATGCATTTGAGCGAAAACAACACAGTTTTTGTGGATAAAGAAAAGTGACGTCGATAAGGTCACTTTTGATCCGAAAATTTCACGGAAAGCTTTTCGCGCACAAAGCTCACATTATGACCCATAAACCATATAAACATGTTTGTGACACATTTGAGCGAAAACAACACAGTTTTTGTGGATAAAGAAAGGTGACACCGATATGGTCACTTTTGGTCCGAAAATTTCACGGAAAGCTTTTCGCGCACAAAGCTCCCATTATGACCTATGAACCATATAAACATGTTTGGGACGCATATGAGCGAAAACAACACAGTTTTTGTGGATAAAGAAAGGTGACGTCGATATGGTCACTTTTGGGCCGAAAATTTCACGGAAAGCTTTTCGCGCACAAAGCTCACATTATGACCCATAAACCATATAAACATGTTTCGGACACATTTGAGCGAAAACAACACAGTTTTTGTGGATAAAGAAAGGTGACACCGATATGGTCACTTTTGGTCCGAAAATTTCACGGAAAGCTTTTTGCGCACAAAGCTCTCATTATGACCTATAAACCATATAAACATGTTTGGGACGTATTTGAGCGAAACAACACAGTTTTGATGGATAAAGAAAGGTGAAGTCGATATGGTCACTTTTGGTCCGAAAATTTCACAGAATGCTTTTCGCGCACAAAGCTCCCATTATGACCTATAAACTATATAAACATGTTTGGGACACATTTGAGCGAAAACAACACAGTTTTTGTGGATAAAGAAAGGTGACGCCGATATGGTCACTTTTGGTCCGAAAATTTCACGGAAAGATTTCCGCGCACAAAGCTCCCATTATGACCTATAAACCATATAAACATATTTGGGATGCATTTGAGCAAAAACAACACAGTATTTGTGGATAAAGAAAGGTGACGCCGATATGGTCACTTTTGGTCCGAAAATTTCACGGAAAGCTTTTCGCGCACAAAGCTCCCATTATGACCTATAAACCATATAAACATGTTTGGGATGCCTTTGAGCGAAAACAACACAGTTTTTGTGGATAAAGAAAAGTGACGCCGATATGGTCACTTTTGTTCCGAAAATTTCACAGAAAGCTTTTCGTGCACAAAGCTTCCATTATGACCTATAAACCATATAAACATGTTTGGGACACATTTGAGCGAAAACAACACAACATTTGGGATAAAGAAAGGTGACGCCGATATGGTCACTTTTGTTACGAAAATTTCACGGAAAGCTTTTCGCGCACAAAGCTCCCATTATGACCTATAAACCATATAAACATGTTTGGGATGCATTTGAGCGAAAACAACACAGTTTTTGTGGATAAAGAAAGGTCACGCCGATATGGTCACTTTTGGTCCGAAAATTTCACGGAAAGCTTTTCGCGCACAAAGCTCCCATTATGACCTATAAACTATATAAACATGTTTGGGACACATTTGTGCGAAAACAACACAGTTTTTGTGGATAAAGAAAGGTGACGCCAATATGGTCACTTTTGGTCCGAAAATTTCACGGAAAGCTTTTCGCGCACAAAGCTCCCATTATGACCTATAAACCATATAAACATATTTGGGATGCATTTGAGCGAAAATAACACAGTTTTTGTGGATAAAGAAAGGTGACGCCGATATGGTCACTTTTGGTCCGAAAATTTCACGGAAAGGTTTTCGCGCACAAAGCTCTCATTATGACCTATAAACCATATAAACATGTTTGGGACACATTTGAGCGAAAACAACACAGTTTTTGTGGATAAAGAAAGGTGACGCCGATATGGTTACTTTTGGTCCGAAAATTTCACAGAAAGCTTTTCGCGCACAAAGCTCCCACTATAACCTATAAACAATATAAACATGTTTGGGACGCATTTGAGCGAAAACAACACAGTTTTGGTAGATAAAGAAAGGTGACGTCGATATGGTCACTTTTGGTCCGAAAATTTCACGGAAAGCTTTTCGCGCACAAAGCTCCCATTATGACCTATAAACCATATAAACATGTTTGGGAAGCCTTTGAGCGAAAACAACACAGTTTTTGTGGATAAAGAAAAGTGACGCCGATATGGTCACTTTTGTTCCGAAAATTTCACAGAAAGCTTTTCGCGCACAAAGCTTCCATTATGACCTATAAACCATATAAACATGTTTGGGTCACATTTGAGCGAAAACAACACAAGATTTGTGGATAAAGAGAGGTGACGCCGATATGGTCACTTTTGTTCCGAAAATTTCACGAAAAGCTTTTCGCGCACAAAGCTCCCATTTTGACCTATAAACCATATAAACATGTTTGGGATGCATTTGAGCGAAAACAACACAGTTTTTGTTGATAAAGAAAGGTGACGCCGATATGGTCACATTTGTTCCGAAAATTTCACGGAAAGCATTTCGCGCACGAAGCTCCCATTATGACTTATAAACCATATAAATATGTTTGGGACACATTTGAGTGAAAACAACACAGTTTTTGTGGATAAAGAAAGGTGACGGCGATATGGCCACTTTTGGTCCGAAAATTTCACGGAAAGCTTTTCGCGCACAAAGCTCACATTATGACCCATAAACCATATAAACATGTTTGGGACACATTTGAGCGAAAACAACACAGTTATTGTGGATAAAGAAAGGTGACATCGATATGGTCACTTTTGGTCCGAAAATTTCACAGAAAGCTTTTCGCGCACAAAGCTCCCATTATGAACTATGAACCAGATAAACATGTTTGGGACGCATTTGAGCGAAAACAACACAGTTTTTGTGGATAAAGAAAGGTGACGTCGATATGGTCATTTTTTGTCCGAAAATTTCACGGAAAGCTTTTCGCGCACAAAGCTCACATTATGACCCATAAACCATATAAACATGTTTGGGACACATTTGAGCGAAAATAACACAGTTTTTGTGGATAAAGAAAGGTGACACCGATATGGTAACTTTTGGTTCGAAAATTTCACGGAAAGCTTTTCGCGCACAAAGCTCTCATTATGACCTATAAACCATATAAACATGTTTGGGACGTATTTGAGAGAAAACAACACAGTTTTGGTGGATAAAGAAAGGTGAAGTCGATATGGTCACTTTTGGTCCGAAAATTTCACAGAAAGCTTTTCGCGCACAAAGCTCCCATTATGACCTATAAACTATATACACATGTTTGGGACACATTTGAGAGAAAACAACACAGTTTTTGTGGATAAAGAAAGGTGACGCCGATATGGTCACTTTTGGTCAGAAAATTTCACGGAAAGCTTTTCGCGCACAAAGCTCCCATTATGACCTATAAACCATATAAACATATTTGGGATGCATTTGAGCGAAAACAACACAGTATTTGTGGATAAAGAAAGGTGACGCCGATATGGTCACTTTTGGTCCGAAAATTTCACGGAAAGATTTCCGCGCACAAAGCTCCCATTATGACCTATAAACCATATAAACATATTTGGGATGCATTTGAGCGAAAACAACACAGTATTTGTGGATAAAGAAAGGTGACGCCGATATGGTCACTTTTGGTCCGAAAATTTCACGGAAAGATTTTCGCGCACAAAGCTCCCATTATGACCTATAAACCATATAAACATGTTTGGGATGCCTTTGAGCGAAAACAACACAGTTTTTGTGGATAAAGAAAAGTGACGCCGATATGGTCACTTTTGTTCCGAAAATTTCACAGAAAGCTTTTCGCGCACAAAGCTTCCATTATGACCTATAAACCATATAAACATGTTTGGGACACATTTGAGCGAAAACAACACAACATTTGGGATAAAGAAAGGTGACGCCGATATGGTCACTTTTGTTACGAAAATTTCACGGAAAGCTTTTCGCGCACAAAGCTCCCATTATGACCTATAAACCATATAAACATGTTTGGGATGCATTTGAGCGAAAACAACACAGTTTTTGTGGATAAAGAAAGGTCACGCCGATATGGTCACTTTTGGTCCGAAAATTTCACGGAAAGCTTTTCGCGCACAAAGCTCCCATTATGACCTATAAACTATATAAACATGTTTGGGACACATTTGTGCGAAAACAACACAGTTTTTGTGGATAAAGAAAGGTGACGCCAAATGGTCACTTTTGGTCCGAAAATTTCACGGAAAGCTTTTCGCGCACAAAGCTCCCATTATGACCTATAAACCATATAAACATATTTGGGATGCATTTGAGCGAAAATAACACAGTTTTTGTGGATAAAGAAAGGTGACGCCGATATGGTCACTTTTGGTCCGAAAATTTCACGGAAAGGTTTTCGCGCACAAAGCTCTCATTATGACCTATAAACCATATAAACATGTTTGGGACACATTTGAGCGAAAACAACACAGTTTTTGTGGATACAGAAAGGTGACGCCGATATGGTTTCTTTTGGTCCGAAAATTTCACAAAAAGCTTTTCGCGCACAAAGCTCCCACTATAACCTATAAACCATATAAACATGTTTGGGACGCATTTGAGCGAAAACAACACAGTTTTGGTAGATAAAGAAAGGTGACGTCGATATGGTCACTTTTGGTCCGAAAATTTCACGGAAAGCTTTTCGCGCACAAAGCTCCCATTATGACCTATAAACCATATAAACATGTTTGGGAAGCCTTTGAGCGAAAACAACACAGTTTTTGTGGATAAAGAAAAGTGACGCCGATATGGTCACTTTTGTTCCGAAAATTTCACAGAAAGCTTTTCGCGCACAAAGGTTCCATTATGACCTATAAACCATATAAACATGTTTGGGTCACATTTGAGCGAAAACAACACAAGATTTGTGGATAAAGAAAGGTGACGCCGATATGGTCACTTTTGTTCCAAAAATTTCACGAAAAGCTTTTCGCGCACAAAGCTCCCATTATGACCTATAAACCATATAAACATGTTTGGGATGCATTTGAGCGAAAACAACACAGTTTTTGTTGATAAAGAAAGGTGACGCCGATATGGTCACATTTGTTCCGAAAATTTCACGGAAAGCATTTCGCGCACGAAGCTCCCATTATGACTTATAAACCATATAAATATGTTTGGGACACATTTGAGTGAAAACAACACAGTTTTTGTGGATAAAGAAAGGTGACGGCGATATGGTCACTTTTGGTCCGAAAATTTCACGGAAAGCTTTTCGCGCACAAAGCTCACATTATGACCCATAAACCATATAAACATGTTTGGGACACATTTGAGCGAAAACAACACAGTTATTGTGGATAAAGAAAGGTGACACCGATATGGTCACTTTTGGTCCGAAAATTTCACGAAAAGCTTTTCGCGCACAAAGCTCCCATTGTGAACTATGAACCAGATAAACATGTTTGGGACGCATTTGAGCGAAAACAACACAGTTTTTGTGGATAAAGAAAGGTGACGTCGATATGGTCATTTTTGGTCCGAAAATTTCACGGAACGCTTTTCGCGCACAAAGCTCACATTATGACCCATAAACCATATAAACATGTTTGGGACACATTTGAGCGAAAATAACACAGTTTTTGTGGATAAAGAAAGGTGACACCGATATGGTAACTTTTGGTCCGAAATTTTCACGGAAAGCTTTTCGCGCATAAAGCTCTCATTATGACCTATAAACCATATAAACATGTTTGGGACGTATTTGAGAGAAAACAACACAGTTTTGGTGGATAAAGAAAGGTGAAGTCGATATGGTCACTTTTGGTCCGAAAATTTCACAGAAAGCTTTTCGCGCACAAAGCTCCCATTATGACCTATAAACTATATCAACATGTTTGGGACACATTTGAGAGAAAACAACACAGTTTTTGTGGTTAAAGAAAGGTGACGCCGATATGGTCACTTTTGGTCAGAAAATTTCACGGAAAGCTTTTCGCGCACAAAGCTCCCATTATGACCTATAAACCATATAAACATATTTGGGATGCATTTGAGCGAAAACAACACAGTATTTGTGGATAAAGAAAGGTGACGCCGATATGGTCACTTTTGGTCCGAAAATTTCACGGAAAGATTTCCGCGCACAAAGCTCCCGTTATGACCTATAAACCATATAAACATATTTGGGATGCATTTCAGCGAAAAAAACACAGTATTTGTGGATAAAGAAAGGTGACGCCGATATGGTCACTTTTGGTCCGAAAATTTCACGGAAAGCTTTTCGCGCACAAAGCTCCCATTATGACCTATAAACCATATAAACATGTTTGGGATGCCTTTGAGCGAAAACAACACAGTTTTTGTGGATAAAGAAAAGTGACGCCGATATGGTCACTTTTGTTCCGAAAATTTCACAGAAAGCTTTTCGCGCACAAAGCTTCCATTATGACCTATAAACCATATAAACATGTTTGGGACACATTTGAGCGAAAACAACACAACATTTGTGGATAAAGAAAGGTGACGCCGATATGGTCACTTTTTTTACGAAAATTTCACGGAAAGCTTTTCGCGCACAAAGCTCCCATTATGACCTATAAACCATATAAACATGTTTGGGATGCATTTGAGCGAAAACAACACAGTTTTTGTTGATAAAGAAAGGTGACGCCGATATGGTCACTTTTGTTCCGAAAATTTCACGGAAAGCTTTTCGCGCACAAAGCTCTCATTATGACCTATAAATCATATAAACATGTTTAGGACGTATTTGAGCGAAAACAACACAGTTTTGGTGGATAAAGAAAGGTGACGCCGATATGGTCACTTTTGGTCCGAAAATTTCACGGAAAGCTTTTCGCGCACAAAGCTCCCATTATGACCTATAAACCATATAAACATATTTGGGATGCATTTGAGCAAAAACAACACAGTATTTGTGGATAAAGAAAGGTGACGCCGATATGGTCACTTTTGGTCCGAAAATTTCACGGAAAGCTTTTCACGCACAAAGCTCCCATTATGACCTATAAACCATATAAACATGTTTGGGATGCCTTTGAGCGAAAACAACACAGTTTTTGTGGATAAAGAAAAGTGACGCCGATATGGTCACTTTTGTTCCGAAAATTTCACAGAAAGCTTTTCGCGCACAAAGCTTCCATTATGACCTATAAACCATATAAACATGTTTGGGACACATTTGAGCGAAAACAACACAACATTTGGGATAAATATAGGTGACGCCGATATGGTCACTTTTGTTACGAAAATTTCACGGAAAGCTTTTCGCGCACAAAGCTCCCATTATGACCTATAAACCATATAAACATGTTTGGGATGCATTTGAGCGAAAACAACACAGTTTTTGTGGATAAAGAAAGGTCACGCCGATATGGTCACTTTTGGTCCGAAAATTTCACGGAAAGCTTTTCGCGCACAAAGCTCCCATTATGACCTATAAACTATATAAACATGTTTGGGACACATTTGTGCGAAAACAACACAGTTTTTGTGGATAAAGAAAGGTGACGCCAATATGGTCACTATTGGTCCGAAAATTTCACGGAAAGCTTTTCGCGCACAAAGCTCCCATTATGACCTATAAACCATATAAACATATTTGGGATGCATTTGAGCGAAAATAACACAGTTTTTGTGGATAAAGAAAGGTGACGCCGATATGGTCACTTTTGGTCCGAAAATTTCACGGAAAGATTTTCGCGCACAAAGCTCTCATTATGACCTATAAACCATATAAACACGTTTGGGACACATTTGAGCGAAAACAACACAGTTTTTGTGGATAAAGAAAGGTGACGCCGATATGGTTACTTTTGGTCCGAAAATTTCACAGAAAGCTTTTCGCGCACAAAGCTCCCACTATAACCTATAAACCATATAAACATGTTTGGGACGCATTTGAGCGAAAACAACACAGTTTTGGTAGATAAAGAAAGGTGACGTCGATATGGTCACTTTTGGTCCGAAAATTTCACGGAAAGCTTTTCGCGCACAAAACTCCCATTATGACCTATAAACCATATAAACATGTTTGGGAAGCCTTTGAGCGAAAACAACACAGTTTTTGTGGATAAAGAAAAGTGACGCCGATATGGTCACTTTTGTTCCGAAAATTTCACAGAAAACTTTTCGCGCACAAAGCTTCCATTATGACCTATAAACCATATAAACATGTTTGGGTCACATTTGAGCGAAAACAACACAAGATTTGTGGATAAAGAAAGGTGACGCCGATATGGTCACTTTTGTTCCGAAAATTTCACGAAAAGCTTTTCGCGCACAAAGCTCCCATTATGACCTATAAACCATATAAACATGTTTAGGATGCATTTGAGCGAAAACAACACAGTTTTTGTTGATAAAGAAAGGTGACGCCGATATGGTCACATTTGTTCCGAAAATTTCACGGAAAGCATTTCGCGCACGAAGCTCCCATTATGACTTATTAACCATATAAACATGTTTGGGACACATTTGAGCGAAAACAACACAGTTTTTTTGGATAAAGAAAGGTGACGACGATATGGTCACTTTTGGTCCGAAAATTTCACGGAAAGCTTTTCGCGCACAAAGCTCACATTATGACCCATAAACCATATAAACATGTTTGGGACACATTTGAGCGAAAACAACACAGTTATTGTGGATAAAGAAAGGTGACACCGATATGGTCACTTTTGGTCCGAAAATTTCACGGAAAGCTTTTCGCGCACAAAGCTCCCATTATGAACTATGAACCAGATAAACATGTTTGGGACGCATTTGAGCGAAAACAACACAGTTTTTGTGGATAAAGAAAGGTGACGTCGATATGGTCATTTTTGGTCCGAAAATTTCACGGAAAGCTTTTCGCGCACAAAGCTCACATTATGACCCATAAACCATATAAACATGTTTGGGACACATTTGAGCGAAAATAACACAGTTTTTGTGGATAAAGAAAGGTGACACCGATATGGTAACTTTTGGTCCGAAAATTTCACGGAAAGCTTTTCGCGCACAAAGCTCTCATTATGACCTATAAACCATATAAACATGTTTGGGGCGTATTTGAGAGAAAACAACACAGTTTTGGTGGATAAAGAAAGGTGAAGTCGATATGGTCACTTTTGGTCCGAAAATTTCACAGAAAGCTTTTCGCGCACAAAGCTCACATTATGACCCATAAACCATATAAACATGTTTGGGACACATTTGAGCGAAAACAACACAGTTTTTGTGGATAAAGAAAGGTGACGCCAATATGGTCACTTTTGGTCCGAAAATTTCACGGAAAGCTTTTCGCGCACAAAGCTCCCATTATGACCTATAAACCATATAAACATATTTGGGATGCATTTGAGCGAAAATAACACAGTTTTTGTGGATAAAGAAAGGTGACGCCGATATGGTCACTTTTGGTCCGAAAATTTCACGGAAAGGTTTTCGCGCACAAAGCTCTCATTATGACCTATAAACCATATAAACATGTTTGGGACACATTTGAGCGAAAACAACACAGTTTTTATGGATACAGAAAGGTGACGCCGATATGGTTTCTTTTGGTCCGAAAATTTCACAAAAAGCTTTTCGCGCACAAAGCTCCCACTATAACCTATAAACCATATAAACATGTTTGGGACGCATTTGAGCGAAAACAACACAGTTTTGGTAGATAAAGAAAGGTGACGTCGATATGGTCACTTTTGGTCCGAAAATTTCACGGAAAGCTTTTCGCGCACAAAGCTCCCATTATGACCTATAAACCATATAAACATGTTTGGGAAGCCTTTGAGCGAAAACAACACAGTTTTTGTGGATAAAGAAAAGTGACGCCGATATGGTCACTTTTGTTCCGAAAATTTCACAGAAAGCTTTTCGCGCACAAAGCTTCCATTATGACCTATAAACCATATAAACATGTTTGGATCACATTTGAGCGAAAACAACACAAGATTTGTGGATAAAGAAAGGTGACGCCGATATGGTCACTTTTGTTCCAAAAATTTCACGAAAAGCTTTTCGCGCACAAAGCTCCCATTATGACCTATAAACCATATAAACATGTTTGGGATGCATTTGAGCGAAAACAACACAGTTTTTGTTGATAAAGAAAGGTGACGCCGATATGGTCACATTTGTTCCGAAAATTTCACGGAAAGCATTTCGCGCACGAAGCTCCCATTATGACTTATAAACCATATAAATATGTTTGGGACACATTTGAGTGAAAACAACACAGTTTTTGTGGATAAAGAAAGGTGACGGCGATATGGTCACTTTTGGTCCGAAAATTTCACGGAAAGCTTTTCGCGCACAAAGCTCACATTATGACCCATAAACCATATAAACATGTTTGGGACACATTTGAGCGAAAACAACACAGTTATTGTGGATAAAGAAAGGTGACACCGATATGGTCACTTTTGGTCCGAAAATTTCACGAAAAGCTTTTCGCGCACAAAGCTCCCATTGTGAACTATGAACCAGATAAACATGTTTGGGACGCATTTGAGCGAAAACAACACAGTTTTTGTGGATAAAGAAAGGTGACGTCGATATGGTCATTTTTGGTCCGAAAATTTCACGGAACGCTTTTCGCGCACAAAGCTCACATTATGACCCATAAACCATATAAACATGTTTGGGACACATTTGAGCGAAAATAACACAGTTTTTGTGGATAAAGAAAGGTGACACCGATATGGTAACTTTTGGTCCGAAATTTTCACGGAAAGCTTTTCGCGCATAAAGCTCTCATTATGACCTATAAACCATATAAACATGTTTGGGACGTATTTGAGAGAAAACAACACAGTTTTGGTGGATAAAGAAAGGTGAAGTCGATATGGTCACTTTTGGTCCGAAAATTTCACAGAAAGCTTTTCGCGCACAAAGCTCCCATTATGACCTATAAACTATATAAACATGTTTGGGACACATTTGAGAGAAAACAACACAGTTTTTGTGGTTAAAGAAAGGTGACGCCGATATGGTCACTTTTGGTCAGAAAATTTCACGGAAAGCTTTTCGCGCACAAAGCTCCCATTATGACCTATAAACCATATAAACATATTTGGGATGCATTTGAGCGAAAACAACACAGTATTTGTGGATAAAGAAAGGTGACGCCGATATGGTCACTTTTGGTCCGAAAATTTCACGGAAAGATTTCCGCGCACAAAGCTCCCGTTATGACCTATAAACCATATAAACATATTTGGGATGCATTTCAGCGAAAACAACACAGTATTTGTGGATAAAGAAAGGTGACGCCGATATGGTCACTTTTGGTCCGAAAATTTCACGGAAAGCTTTTCGCGCACAAAGCTCCCATTATGACCTATAAACCATATAAACATGTTTGGGATGCCTTTGAGCGAAAACAACACAGTTTTTGTGGATAAAGAAAAGTGACGCCGATATGGTCACTTTTGTTTCGAAAATTTCACAGAAAGCTTTTCGCGCACAAAGCTTCCATTATGACCTATAAACCATATAAACATGTTTGGGACACATTTGAGCGAAAACAACACAACATTTGTGGATAAAGAAAGGTGACGCCGATATGGTCACTTTTGTTACGAAAATTTCACGGAAAGCTTTTCGCGCACAAAGCTCCCATTATGACCTATAAACCATATAAACATGTTTGGGATGCATTTGAGCGAAAACAACACAGTTTTTGTTGATAAAGAAAGGTGACGCCGATATGGTCACTTTTGTTCCGAAAATTTCACGGAAAGCTTTTCGCGCACAAAGCTCTCATTATGACCTATAAACCATATAAACATGTTTAGGACGTATTTGAGCGAAAACAACACAGTTTTGGTGGATAAAGAAAGGTGACGCCGATATGGTCACTTTTGGTCCGAAAATTTCACGGAAAGCTTTTCGCGCACAAAGCTCCCATTATGACCTATAAACCATATAAACATATTTGGGATGCATTTGAGCAAAAACAACACAGTATTTGTGGATAAAGAAAGGTGACGCCGATATGGTCACTTTTGGTCCGAAAATTTCACGGAAAGCTTTTCACGCACAAAGCTCCCATTATGACCTATAAACCATATAAACATGTTTGGGATGCCTTTGAGCGAAAACAACACAGTTTTTGTGGATAAAGAAAAGTGACGCCGATATGGTCACTTTTGTTCCGAAAATTTCACAGAAAGCTTTTCGCGCACAAAGCTTCCATTATGACCTATAAACCATATAAACATGTTTGGGACACATTTGAGCGAAAACAACACAACATTTGGGATAAATAAAGGTGACGCCGATATGGTCACTTTTGTTACGAAAATTTCACGGAAAGCTTTTCGCGCACAAAGCTCCCATTATGACCTATAAACCATATAAACATGTTTGGGATGCATTTGAGCGAAAACAACACAGTTTTTGTGGATAAAGAAAGGTCACGCCGATATGGTCACTTTTGGTCCGAAAATTTCACGGAAAGCTTTTCGCGCACAAAGCTCCCATTATGACCTATAAACTATATAAACATGTTTGGGACACATTTGTGCGACAACAACACAGTTTTTGTGGATAAAGAAAGGTGACGCCAATATGGTCACTATTGGTCCGAAAATTTCACGGAAAGCTTATCGCGCACAAAGCTCCCATTATGACCTATAAACCATATAAACATATTTGGGATGCATTTGAGCGAAAATAACACAGTTTTTGTGGATAAAGAAAGGTGACGCCGATATGGTCACTTTTGGTCCGAAAATTTCACGGAAAGGTTTTCGCGCACAAAGCTCTCATTATGACCTATAAACCATATAAACACGTTTGGGACACATTTGAGCGAAAACAACACAGTTTTTGTGGATAAAGAAAGGTGACGCCGATATGGTTACTTTTGGTCCGAAAATTTCACAGAAAGCTTTTCGCGCACAAAGCTCCCACTATAACCTATAAACCATATAAACATGTTTGGGACGCATTTGAGCGAAAACAACACAGTTTTGGTAGATAAAGAAAGGTGACGTCGATATGGTCACTTTTGGTCCGAAAATTTCACGGAAAGCTTTTCGCGCACAAAACTCCCATTATGACCTATAAACCATATAAACATGTTTGGGAAGCCTTTGAGCGAAAACAACACAGTTTTTGTGGATAAAGAAAAGTGACGCCGATATGGTCACTTTTGTTCCGAAAATTTCACAGAAAGCTTTTCGCGCACAAAGCTTCCATTATGACCTATAAACCATATAAACATGTTTGGGTCACATTTGAGCGAAAACAACACAAGATTTGTGGATAAAGAAAGGTGACGCCGATATGGTCACTTTTGTTCCGAAAATTTCACGAAAAGCTTTTCGCGCACAAAGCTCCCATTATGACCTATAAACCATATAAACATGTTTAGGATGCATTTGAGCGAAAACAACACAGTTTTTGTTGATAAAGAAAGGTGACGCCGATATGGTCACATTTGTTCCGAAAATTTCACGGAAAGCATTTCGCGCACGAAGCTCCCATTATGACTTATTAACCATATAAACATGTTTGGGACACATTTGAGCGAAAACAACACAGTTTTTTTGGATAAAGAAAGGTGACGACGATATGGTCACTTTTGGTCCGAAAATTTCACGGAAAGCTTTTCGCGCACAAAGCTCACATTATGACCCATAAACCATATAAACATGTTTGGGACACATTTGAGCGAAAACAACACAGTTATTGTGGATAAAGAAAGGTGACACCGATATGGTCACTTTTGGTCCGAAAATTTCACGAAAAGCTTTTCGCGCACAAAGCTCCCATTGTGAACTATGAACCAGATAAACATGTTTGGGACGCATTTGAGCGAAAACAACACAGTTTTTGTGGATAAAGAAAGGTGACGTCGATATGGTCATTTTTGGTCCGAAAATTTCACGGAACGCTTTTCGCGCACAAAGCTCACATTATGACCCATAAACCATATAAACATGTTTGGGACACATTTGAGCGAAAATAACACAGTTTTTGTGGATAAAGAAAGGTGACACCGATATGGTAACTTTTGGTCCGAAATTTTCACGGAAAGCTTTTCGCGCATAAAGCTCTCATTATGACCTATAAACCATATAAACATGTTTGGGACGTATTTGAGAGAAAACAACACAGTTTTGGTGGATAAAGAAAGGTGAAGTCGATATGGTCACTTTTGGTCCGAAAATTTCACAGAAAGCTTTTCGCGCACAAAGCTCCCATTATGACCTATAAACTATATAAACATGTTTGGGACACATTTGAGAGAAAACAACACAGTTTTTGTGGTTAAAGAAAGGTGACGCCGATATGGTCACTTTTGGTCAGAAAATTTCACGGAAAGCTTTTCGCGCACAAAGCTCCCATTATGACCTATAAACCATATAAACATATTTGGGATGCATTTGAGCGAAAACAACACAGTATTTGTGGATAAAGAAAGGTGACGCCGATATGGTCACTTTTGGTCCGAAAATTTCACGGAAAGATTTCCGCGCACAAAGCTCCCGTTATGACCTATAAACCATATAAACATATTTGGGATGCATTTCAGCGAAAACAACACAGTATTTGTGGATAAAGAAAGGTGACGCCGATATGGTCACTTTTGGTCCGAAAATTTCACGGAAAGCTTTTCGCGCACAAAGCTCCCATTATGACCTATAAACCATATAAACATGTTTGGGATGCCTTTGAGCGAAAACAACACAGTTTTTGTGGATAAAGAAAAGTGACGCCGATATGGTCACTTTTGTTTCGAAAATTTCACAGAAAGCTTTTCGCGCACAAAGCTTCCATTATGACCTATAAACCATATAAACATGTTTGGGACACATTTGAGCGAAAACAACACAACATTTGTGGATAAAGAAAGGTGACGCCGATATGGTCACTTTTGTTACGAAAATTTCACGGAAAGCTTTTCGCGCACAAAGCTCCCATTATGACCTATAAACCATATAAACATGTTTGGGATGCATTTGAGCGAAAACAACACAGTTTTTGTTGATAAAGAAAGGTGACGCCGATATGGTCACTTTTGTTCCGAAAATTTCACGGAAAGCTTTTCGCGCACAAAGCTCTCATTATGACCTATAAACCATATAAACATGTTTAGGACGTATTTGAGCGAAAACAACACAGTTTTGGTGGATAAAGAAAGGTGACGCCGATATGGTCACTTTTGGTCCGAAAATTTCACGGAAAGCTTTTCGCGCACAATGCTCCCATTATGACCTATAAACCATATAAACATATTTGGGATGCATTTGAGCAAAAACAACACAGTATTTGTGGATAAAGAAAGGTGACGCCGATATGGTCACTTTTGGTCCGAAAATTTCACGGAAAGCTTTTCACGCACAAAGCTCCCATTATGACCTATAAACCATATAAACATGTTTGGGATGCCTTTGAGCGAAAACAACACAGTTTTTGTGGATAAAGAAAAGTGACGCCGATATGGTCACTTTTGTTCCGAAAATTTCACAGAAAGCTTTTCGCGCACAAAGCTTCCATTATGACCTATAAACCATATAAACATGTTTGGGACACATTTGAGCGAAAACAACACAACATTTGGGATAAATAAAGGTGACGCCGATATGGTCACTTTTGTTACGAAAATTTCACGGAAAGCTTTTCGCGCACAAAGCTCCCATTATGACCTATAAACCATATAAACATGTTTGGGATGCATTTGAGCGAAAACAACACAGTTTTTGTGGATAAAGAAAGGTCACGCCGATATGGTCACTTTTGGTCCGAAAATTTCACGGAAAGCTTTTCGCGCACAAAGCTCCCATTATGACCTATAAACTATATAAACATGTTTGGGACACATTTGTGCGACCACAACACAGTTTTTGTGGATAAAGAAAGGTGACGCCAATATGGTCACTATTGGTCCGAAAATTTCACGGAAAACTTTTCGCGCACAAAGCTCCCATTATGACCTATAAACCATATAAACATATTTGGGATGCATTTGAGCGAAAATAACACAGTTTTTGTGGATAAAGAAAGGTGACGCCGATATGGTCACTTTTGGTCCGAAAATTTCACGGAAAGGTTTTCGCGCACAAAGCTCTCATTATGACCTATAAACCATATAAACACGTTTGGGACACATTTGAGCGAAAACAACACAGTTTTTGTGGATAAAGAAAGGTGACGCCGATATGGTTACTTTTGGTCCGAAAATTTCACAGAAAGCTTTTCGCGCACAAAGCTCCCACTATAACCTATAAACCATATAAACATGTTTGGGACGCATTTGAGCGAAAACAACACAGTTTTGGTAGATAAAGAAAGGTGACGTCGATATGGTCACTTTTGGTCCGAAAATTTCACGGAAAGCTTTTCGCGCACAAAACTCCCATTATGACCTATAAACCATATAAACATGTTTGGGAAGCCTTTGAGCGAAAACAACACAGTTTTTGTGGATAAAGAAAAGTGACGCCGATATGGTCACTTTTGTTCCGAAAATTTCACAGAAAGCTTTTCGCGCACAAAGCTTCCATTATGACCTATAAACCATATAAACATGTTTGGGTCACATTTGAGCGAAAACAACACAAGATTTGTGGATAAAGAAAGGTGACGCCGATATGGTCACTTTTGTTCCGAAAATTTCACGAAAAGCTTTTCGCGCACAAAGCTCCCATTATGACCTATAAACCATATAAACATGTTTAGGATGCATTTGAGCGAAAACAACACAGTTTTTGTTGATAAAGAAAGGTGACGCCGATATGGTCACATTTGTTCCGAAAATTTCACGGAAAGCATTTCGCGCACGAAGCTCCCATTATGACTTATTAACCATATAAACATGTTTGGGACACATTTGAGCGAAAACAACACAGTTTTTTTGGATAAAGAAAGGTGACGACGATATGGTCACTTTTGGTCCGAAAATTTCACGGAAAGCTTTTCGCGCACAAAGCTCACATTATGACCCATAAACCATATAAACATGTTTGGGACACATTTGAGAGAAAACAACACAGTTATTGTGGATAAAGAAAGGTGACACCGATATGGTCACTTTTGGTCCGAAAATTTCACGGAAAGCTTTTCGCGCACAAAGCTCCCATTATGAACTATGAACCAGATAAACATGTTTGGGACGCATTTGAGCGAAAACAACACAGTTTTTGTGGATAAAGAAAGGTGACGTCGATATGGTCATTTTTGGTCCGAAAATTTCACGGAAAGCTTTTCGCGCACAAAGCTCACATTATGACCCATAAACCATATAAACATGTTTGGGACATATTTGAGCGAAAATAACACAGTTTTTGTGGATAAAGAAAGGTGACACCGATATGGTAACTTTTGGTCCGAAAATTTCACGGAAAGCTTTTCGCGCACAAAGCTCTCATTATGACCTATAAACCATATAAACATGTTTGGGACGTATTTGAGAGAAAACAACACAGTTTTGGTGGATAAAGAAAGGTGAAGTCGATATGGTCACTTTTGGTCCGAAAATTTCACAGAAAGCTTTTCGCGCACAAAGCTCACATTATGACCCATAAACCATATAAACATGTTTGGGACACATTTGAGCAAAAACAACACAGTTATTGTGGATAAAGAAAGGTGACACCGATATGGTCACTTTTGGTCCGAAAATTTCACGGAAAGCTTTTCGCGCACAAAGCTCCCATTATGACCTATAAACAATATAAACATGTTTGGGACGTATTTGAGAGAAAACAACACAGTTTTGGTGGATAAAGAAAGGTGAAGTCGATATGGTCACTTTTGGTCCGAAAATTTCACAGAAAGCTTTTCGCGCACAAAGCTCCCATTATGACCTATAAACTATATAAACATGTTTGGGACACATTTGAGAGAAAACAACACAGTTTTTGTGGATAAAGAAAGGTGACGCCGATATGGTCACTTTTGGTCAGAAAATTTCACGGAAAGCTTTTCGCGCACAAAGCTCCCATTATGACCTATAAACCATATAAACATGTTTGGGACGTATTTGAGAGAAAACAACACAGTTTTGGTGGATAAAGAAAGGTGAAGTCGATATGGTCACTTTTGGTCCGAAAATTTCACAGAAAGCTTTTCGCGCACAAAGCTCCCATTATGACCTATAAACTATATAAACATGTTTGGGACACATTTGAGAGAAAACAACACAGTTTTTGTGGATAAAGAAAGGTGACGCCGATATGGTCACTTTTGGTCAGAAAATTTCACGGAAAGCTTTTCGCGCACAAAGCTCCCATTATGACCTATAAACCATATAAACATATTTGGGATGCATTTGAGCGAAAACAACACAGTATTTGTGGATAAAGAAAGGTGATGCCGATATGGTCACTTTTGGTCCGAAAATTTCACGGAAAGCTTTTCGCGCACAAAGCTTCCATTATGACCTATAAACCATATAAACATGTTTGGGATGCCTTTGAGCGAAAACAACACAGTTTTTGTGGATAAAGAAAAGTGACGCCGATATGGTCACTTTTGTTCCGAAAATTTCACAGAAAGCTTTTCGCGCACAAAGCTTCCATTATGACCTATAAATCATATAAACATGTTTGGGACACATTTGAGCGAAAACAACACAACATTTGGGATAAAGAAAGGTGACGCCGATATGGTCACTTTTGTTACGAAAATTTCACGGAAAGCTTTTCGCGCACAAAGCTCCCATTATGACCTATAAACCATATAAACATGTTTGGGATGCATTTGAGCGAAAACAACACAGTTTTTGTGGATAAAGAAAGGTCACGCCGATATGGTCAGTTTTGGTCCGAAAATTTCACGGAAAGTTTTTCGCGCACAAAGCTCCCATTATGACCTATAAACTATATAAACATGTTTGGGACACATTTGTGCGAAAACAACACAGTTTTTGTGGATAAAGAAAGGTGACGCCAATATGGTCACTTTTGGTCCGAAAATTTCACGGAAAGCTTTTCGCGCACAAAGCTCCCATTATGACCTATAAACCATATAAACATATTTGGGATGCATTTGAGCGAAAATAACACAGTTTTTGTGGATAAAGAAAGGGGACGCCGATATGGTCACTTTTGGTCCGAAAATTTCACGGAAAGGTTTTCGCGCACAAAGCTCCCATTATGACCTATAAACCATATAAACATATTTGGGATGCATTTGAGCGAAAATAACACAGTTTTTGTGGATAAAGAAAGGGGACGCCGATATGGTCACTTTTGGTCCGAAAATTTCACGGAAAGGTTTTCGCGCACAAAGCTCTCATTATGACCTATAAACCATATAAACATGTTTGGGACACATTTGAGCGAAAACAACACAGTTTTTGTGGATAAAGAAAGGTGACGCCGATATGATTACTTTTGGTCCGAAAATTTCACAGAAAGCTTTTCGCGCCCAAAGCTCCCACTATAACATATAAACCATATAAACATGTTTGGGAAGCCTTTGAGCGAAAACAACACAGTTTTTGTGGATAAAGAAAAGTGACGCCGATATGGTCACTTTTGTTCCGAAAATTTCACAGAAAGCTTTTCGCGCACAAAGCTTCCATTATGACCTATAAACCATATAAACATGTTTGGGTCACATTTGAGCGAAAACAACACAAGATTTGTGGATAAAGAAAGGTGACGCCGATATGGTCACTTTTGTTCCGAAAATTTCACGAAAAGCTTTTCGCGCACAAAGCTCCCATTATGACCTATAAACCATATAAACATGTTTGGGATGCATTTGAGCGAAAACAACACAGTTTTTGTTGATAAAGAAAGGTGACGCCGATATGGTCACATTTGTTCCGAAAATTTCACGGAAAGCATTTCGCGCACGAAGCTCCCATTATGACTTATTAACCATATAAACATGTTTGGGACACATTTGAGCGAAAACAACACAGTTTTTTTGGATAAAGAAAGGTGACGACGATATGGTCACTTTTGGTCCGAAAATTTCACGGAAAGCTTTTCGCGCACAAAACTCACATTATGACCCATAAACCATATAAACATATTTGGGATGCATTTGAGCGAAAACAACACAGTATTTGTGGATAAAGAAAGGTGATGCCGATATGGTCACTTTTGGTCCGAAAATTTCACGGAAAGCTTTTCGCGCACAAAGCTCACATTATGACCCATAAACCATATAAACATGTTTGGGACACATTTGAGCGAAAACAACACAGTTATTGTGGATAAAGAAAGGTGACACCGATATGGTCACTTTTGGTCCGAAAATTTCACGAAAAGCTTTTCGCGCACAAAGCTCCCATTGTGAACTATGAACCAGATAAACATGTTTGGGACGCATTTGAGCGAAAACAACACAGTTTTTGTGGATAAAGAAAGGTGACGTCGATATGGTCATTTTTGGTCCGAAAATTTCACGGAACGCTTTTCGCGCACAAAGCTCACATTATGACCCATAAACCATATAAACATGTTTGGGACACATTTGAGCGAAAATAACACAGTTTTTGTGGATAAAGAAAGGTGACACCGATATGGTAACTTTTGGTCCGAAATTTTCACGGAAAGCTTTTCGCGCATAAAGCTCTCATTATGACCTATAAACCATATAAACATGTTTGGGACGTATTTGAGAGAAAACAACACAGTTTTGGTGGATAAAGAAAGGTGAAGTCGATATGGTCACTTTTGGTCCGAAAATTTCACAGAAAGCTTTTCGCGCACAAAGCTCCCATTATGACCTATAAACTATATAAACATGTTTGGGACACATTTGAGAGAAAACAACACAGTTTTTGTGGTTAAAGAAAGGTGACGCCGATATGGTCACTTTTGGTCAGAAAATTTCACGGAAAGCTTTTCGCGCACAAAGCTCCCATTATGACCTATAAACCATATAAACATATTTGGGATGCATTTGAGCGAAAACAACACAGTATTTGTGGATAAAGAAAGGTGACGCCGATATGGTCACTTTTGGTCCGAAAATTTCACGGAAAGATTTCCGCGCACAAAGCTCCCGTTATGACCTATAAACCATATAAACATATTTGGGATGCATTTCAGCGAAAACAACACAGTATTTGTGGATAAAGAAAGGTGACGCCGATATGGTCACTTTTGGTCCGAAAATTTCACGGAAAGCTTTTCGCGCACAAAGCTCCCATTATGACCTATAAACCATATAAACATGTTTGGGATGCCTTTGAGCGAAAACAACACAGTTTTTGTGGATAAAGAAAAGTGACGCCGATATGGTCACTTTTGTTTCGAAAATTTCACAGAAAGCTTTTCGCGCACAAAGCTTCCATTATGACCTATAAACCATATAAACATGTTTGGGACACATTTGAGCGAAAACAACACAACATTTGTGGATAAAGAAAGGTGACGCCGATATGGTCACTTTTGTTACGAAAATTTCACGGAAAGCTTTTCGCGCACAAAGCTCCCATTATGACCTATAAACCATATAAACATGTTTGGGATGCATTTGAGCGAAAACAACACAGTTTTTGTTGATAAAGAAAGGTGACGCCGATATGGTCACTTTTGTTCCGAAAATTTCACGGAAAGCTTTTCGCGCACAAAGCTCTCATTATGACCTATAAACCATATAAACATGTTTAGGACGTATTTGAGCGAAAACAACACAGTTTTGGTGGATAAAGAAAGGTGACGCCGATATGGTCACTTTTGGTCCGAAAATTTCACGGAAAGCTTTTCGCGCACAAAGCTCCCATTATGACCTATAAACCATATAAACATATTTGGGATGCATTTGAGCAAAAACAACACAGTATTTGTGGATAAAGAAAGGTGACGCCGATATGGTCACTTTTGGTCCGAAAATTTCACGGAAAGCTTTTCACGCACAAAGCTCCCATTATGACCTATAAACCATATAAACATGTTTGGGATGCCTTTGAGCGAAAACAACACAGTTTTTGTGGATAAAGAAAAGTGACGCCGATATGGTCACTTTTGTTCCGAAAATTTCACAGAAAGCTTTTCGCGCACAAAGCTTCCATTATGACCTATAAACCATATAAACATGTTTGGGACACATTTGAGCGAAAACAACACAACATTTGGGATAAATAAAGGTGACGCCGATATGGTCACTTTTGTTACGAAAATTTCACGGAAAGCTTTTCGCGCACAAAGCTCCCATTATGACCTATAAACCATATAAACATGTTTGGGATGCATTTGAGCGAAAACAACACAGTTTTTGTGGATAAAGAAAGGTCACGCCGATATGGTCACTTTTGGTCCGAAAATTTCACGGAAAGCTTTTCGCGCACAAAGCTCCCATTATGACCTATAAACTATATAAACATGTTTGGGACACATTTGTGCGACAACAACACAGTTTTTGTGGATAAAGAAAGGTGACGCCAATATGGTCACTATTGGTCCGAAAATTTCACAGAAAGCTTTTCGCGCACAAAGCTCCCATTATGACCTATAAACCATATAAACATATTTGGGATGCATTTGAGCGAAAATAACACAGTTTTTGTGGATAAAGAAAGGTGACGCCGATATGGTCACTTTTGGTCCGAAAATTTCACGGAAAGGTTTTCGCGCACAAAGCTCTCATTATGACCTATAAACCATATAAACACGTTTGGGACACATTTGAGCGAAAACAACACAGTTTTTGTGGATAAAGAAAGGTGACGCCGATATGGTTACTTTTGGTCCGAAAATTTCACAGAAAGCTTTTCGCGCACAAAGCTCCCACTATAACCTATAAACCATATAAACATGTTTGGGACGCATTTGAGCGAAAACAACACAGTTTTGGTAGATAAAGAAAGGTGACGTCGATATGGTCACTTTTGGTCCGAAAATTTCACGGAAAGCTTTTCGCGCACAAAACTCCCATTATGACCTATAAACCATATAAACATGTTTGGGAAGCCTTTGAGCGAAAACAACACAGTTTTTGTGGATAAAGAAAAGTGACGCCGATATGGTCACTTTTGTTCCGAAAATTTCACAGAAAGCTTTTCGCGCACAAAGCTTCCATTATGACCTATAAACCATATAAACATGTTTGGGTCACATTTGAGCGAAAACAACACAAGATTTGTGGATAAAGAAAGGTGACGCCAATATGGTCACTTTTGTTCCGAAAATTTCACGAAAAGCTTTTCGCGCACAAAGCTCCCATTATGACCTATAAACCATATAAACATGTTTAGGATGCATTTGAGCGAAAACAACACAGTTTTTGTTGATAAAGAAAGGTGACGCCGATATGGTCACATTTGTTCCGAAAATTTCACGGAAAGCATTTCGCGCACGAAGCTCCCATTATGACTTATTAACCATATAAACATGTTTGGGACACATTTGAGCGAAAACAACACAGTTTTTTTGGATAAAGAAAGGTGACGACGATATGGTCACTTTTGGTCCGAAAATTTCACGGAAAGCTTTTCGCGCACAAAGCTCACATTATGACCCATAAACCATATAAACATGTTTGGGACACATTTGAGCGAAAACAACACAGTTATTGTGGATAAAGAAAGGTGACACCGATATGGTCACTTTTGGTCCGAAAATTTCACGGAAAGCTTTTCGCGCACAAAGCTCCCATTATGAACTATGAACCAGATAAACATGTTTGGGACGCATTTAAGCGAAAACAACACAGTTTTTGTGGATAAAGAAAGGTGACGTCGATATGGTCATTTTTGGTCCGAAAATTTCACGGAAAGCTTTTCGCGCACAAAGCTCACATTATGACCCATAAACCATATAAACATGTTTGGGACATATTTGAGCGAAAATAACACAGTTTTTGTGGATAAAGAAAGGTGACACCGATATGGTAACTTTTGGTCCGAAAATTTCACGGAAAGCTTTTCGCGCACAAAGCTCTCATTATGACCTATAAACCATATAAACATGTTTGGGACGTATTTGAGAGAAAACAACACAGTTTTGGTGGATAAAGAAAGGTGAAGTCGATATGGTCACTTTTGGTCCGAAAATTTCACAGAAAGCTTTTCGCGCACAAAGCTCACATTATGACCCATAAACCATATAAACATGTTTGGGACACATTTGAGCAAAAACAACACAGTTATTGTGGATAAAGAAAGGTGACACCGATATGGTCACTTTTGGTCCGAAAATTTCACGGAAAGCTTTTCGCGCACAAAGCTCCCATTATGACCTATAAACAATATAAACATGTTTGGGACGTATTTGAGAGAAAACAACACAGTTTTGGTGGATAAAGAAAGGTGAAGTCGATATGGTCACTTTTGGTCCGAAAATTTCACAGAAAGCTTTTCGCGCACAAAGCTCCCATTATGACCTATAAACTATATACACATGTTTGGGACACATTTGAGAGAAAACAACACAGTTTTTGTGGATAAAGAAAGGTGACGCCGATATGGTCACTTTTGGTCAGAAAATTTCACGGAAAGCTTTTCGCGCACAAAGCTCCCATTATGACCTATAAACCATATAAACATGTTTGGGACGTATTTGAGAGAAAACAACACAGTTTTGGTGGATAAAGAAAGGTGAAGTCGATATGGTCACTTTTGGTCCGAAAATTTCACAGAAAGCTTTTCGCGCACAAAGCTCCCATTATGACCTATAAACTATATAAACATGTTTGGGACACATTTGAGAGAAAACAACACAGTTTTTGTGGATAAAGAAAGGTGACGCCGATATGGTCACTTTTGGTCAGAAAATTTCACGGAAAGCTTTTCGCGCACAAAGCTCCCATTATGACCTATAAACCATATAAACATATTTGGGATGCATTTGAGCGAAAACAACACAGTATTTGTGGATAAAGAAAGGTGATGCCGATATGGTCACTTTTGGTCCGAAAATTTCACGGAAAGCTTTTCGCGCACAAAGCTTCCATTATGACCTATAAACCATATAAACATGTTTGGGATGCCTTTGAGCGAAAACAACACAGTTTTTGTGGATAAAGAAAAGTGACGCCGATATGGTCACTTTTGGTCCGAAAATTTCACAGAAAGCTTTTCGCGCACAAAGCTCCCATTATGACCTATAAACTATATAAACATGTTTGGGACACATTTGAGAGAAAACAACACAGTTTTTGTGGATAAAGAAAGGTGACGCCGATATGGTCACTTTTGGTCAGAAAATTTCACGGAAAGCTTTTCGCGCACAAAGCTCCCATTATGACCTATAAACCATATAAACATATTTGGGATGCATTTGAGCGAAAACAACACAGTATTTGTGGATAAAGAAAGGTGATGCCGATATGGTCACTTTTGGTCCGAAAATTTCACGGAAAGCTTTTCGCGCACAAAGCTTCCATTATGACCTATAAACTATATAAACATGTTTGGGACACATTTGTGCGAAAACAACACAGTTTTTGTGGATAAAGAAAGGTGACGCCAATATGGTCACTTTTGGTCCGAAAATTTCACGGAAAGCTTTTCGCGCACAAAGCTCCCATTATGACCTATAAACCATATAAACATATTTGGGATGCATTTGAGCGAAAATAACACAGTTTTTGTGGATAAAGAAAGGGGACGCCGATATGGTCACTTTTGGTCCGAAAATTTCACGGAAAGGTTTTCGCGCACAAAGCTCCCATTATGACCTATAAACCATATAAACATATTTGGGATGCATTTGAGCGAAAATAACACAGTTTTTGTGGATAAAGAAAGGGGACGCCGATATGGTCACTTTTGGTCCGAAAATTTCACGGAAAGGTTTTCGCGCACAAAGCTCTCATTATGACCTATAAACCATATAAACATGTTTGGGACACATTTGAGCGAAAACAACACAGTTTTTGTGGATAAAGAAAGGTGACGCCGATATGATTACTTTTGGTCCGAAAATTTCACAGAAAGCTTTTCGCGCCCAAAGCTCCCACTATAACATATAAACCATATAAACATGTTTGGGAAGCCTTTGAGCGAAAACAACACAGTTTTTGTGGATAAAGAAAAGTGACGCCGATATGGTCACTTTTGTTCCGAAAATTTCACAGAAAGCTTTTCGCGCACAAAGCTTCCATTATGACCTATAAACCATATAAACATGTTTGGGTCACATTTGAGCGAAAACAACACAAGATTTGTGGATAAAGAAAGGTGACGCCGATATGGTCACTTTTGTTCCGAAAATTTCACGAAAAGCTTTTCGCGCACAAAGCTCCCATTATGACCTATAAACCATATAAACATGTTTGGGATGCATTTGAGCGAAAACAACACAGTTTTTGTTGATAAAGAAAGGTGACGCCGATATGGTCACATTTGTTCCGAAAATTTCACGGAAAGCATTTCGCGCACGAAGCTCCCATTATGACTTATTAACCATATAAACATGTTTGGGACACATTTGAGCGAAAACAACACAGTTTTTTTGGATAAAGAAAGGTGACGACGATATGGTCACTTTTGGTCCGAAAATTTCACGGAAAGCTTTTCGCGCACAAAGCTCACATTATGACCCATAAACCATATAAACATGTTTGGGACACATTTGAGCGAAAACAACACAGTTATTGTGGATAAAGAAAGGTGACACCGATATGGTCACTTTTGGTCCGAATATTTCACGGAAAGCTTTTCGCGCACAAAGCTCCCATTATGAACTATGAACCAGATAAACATGTTTGGGACGCATTTGAGCGAAAACAACACAGTTTTTGTGGATAAAGAAAGGTGACGTCGATATGGTCATTTTTGGTCCGAAAATTTCACGGAAAGCTTTTCGCGCACAAAGCTCACATTATGACCCATAAACCATATAAACATGTTTGGGACACATTTGAGCGAAAATAACACAGTTTTTGTGGATAAAGAAAGGTGACACCGATATGGTAACTTTTGGTCCGAAAATTTCACGGAAAGCTTTTCGCGCACAAAGCTCTCATTATGACCTATAAACCATATAAACATGTTTGGGACGTATTTGAGAGAAAACAACACAGTTTTGGTGGATAAAGAAAGGTGAAGTCGATATGGTCACTTTTGGTCCGAAAATTTCACAGAAAGCTTTTCGCGCACAAAGCTCCCATTATGACCTATAAACTATATAAACATGTTTGGGACACATTTGAGAGAAAACAACACAGTTTTTGTGGATAAAGAAAGGTGACGCCGATATGGTCACTTTTGGTCAGAAAATTTCACGGAAAGCTTTTCGCGCACAAAGCTCCCATTATGACCTATAAACCATATAAACATATTTGGGATGCATTTGAGCGAAAATAACACAGTATTTGTGGATAAAGAAAGGTGATGCCGATATGGTCACTTTTGGTCCGAAAATTTCACGGAAAGCTTTTCGCGCACAAAGCTCCCATTATGACCTATAAACCATATAACCATGTTTGGGATGCCTTTAAGCGAAAACAACACAGTTTTTGTGGATAAAGAAAAGTGACGCCGATATGGTCACTTTTGTTCCGAAAATTTCACAGAAAGCTTTTCGCGCACAAAGCTTCCATTATGACCTATAAATCATATAAACATGTTTGGGACACATTTGAGCGAAAACAACACAACATTTGGGATAAAGAAAGGTGACGCCGATATGGTCACTTTTGTTACGAAAATTTCACGGAAAGCTTTTCGCGCACAAAGCTCCCATTATGACCTATAAACCATATAAACATGTTTGGGATGCATTTGAGCGAAAACAACACAGTTTTTGTGGATAAAGAAAGGTCACGCCGATATGGTCAGTTTTGGTCCGAAAATTTCACGGAAAGCTTTTCGCGCACAAAGCTCCCATTATGACCTATAAACTATATAAACATGTTTGGGACACATTTATGCGAAAACAACACAGTTTTTGTGGATAAAGAAAGGAGACGCCAATATGGTCACTTTTGGTCCGAAAATTTCACGGAAAGCTTTTCGCGCACAAAGCTCCCATTATGACCTATAAACCATATAAACATATTTGGGATGCATTTGAGCGAAAATAACACAGTTTTTGTGGATAAAGAAAGGTGACGCCGATATGGTCACTTTTGGTGCGAAAATTTCACGGAAAGGTTTTCGCGCACAAAGCTCTCATTATGACCTATAAACCATATAAACATGTTTGGGACACATTTGAGCGAAAACAACACAGTTTTTGTGGATAAAGAAAGGTGACGCCGATATGATTACTTTTGGTCCGAAAATTTCACAGAAAGCTTTTCGCGCCCAAAGCTCCCACTATAACATATAAACCATATAAACATGTTTGGGACGCATTTGAGCGAAAACAACACAGTTTTGGTAGATAAAGAAAGGTGACGTCGATATGGTCACTTTTGGTCCGAAAATTTCACGGAAAGCTTTACGCGCACAAAGCTCCCATTATGACCTATAAACCATATAAACATGTTTGGGAAGCCTTTGAGCGAAAACAACACAGTTTTTGTGGATAAAGAAAAGTGACGCCGATATGGTCACTTTTGTTCCGAAAATTTCACAGAAAGCTTTTCGCGCACAAAGCTTCCATTATGACCTATAAACCATATAAACATGTTTGGGTCACATTTGAGCGAAAACAACACAAGATTTGTGGATAAAGAAAGGTGACGCCGATATGGTCACTTTTGTTCCGAAAATTTCACGAAAAGCTTTTCGCGCACAAAGCTCCCATTATGACCTATAAACCATATAAACATGTTTGGGATGCATTTGAGCGAAAACAACACAGTTTTTGTTGATAAAGAAAGGTGACGCCGATATGGTCACATTTGTTCCGAAAATTTCACGGAAAGCATTTCGCGCACGAAGCTCCCATTATGACTTATTAACCATATAAACATGTTTGGGACACATTTGAGCGAAAACAACACAGTTTTTTTGGATAAAGAAAGGTGACGACGATATGGTCACTTTTGGTCCGAAAATTTCACGGAAAGCTTTTCGCGCACAAAGCTCACATTATGACCCATAAACCATATAAACATGTTTGGGACACATTTGAGCGAAAACAACACAGTTATTGTGGATAAAGAAAGGTGACACCGATATGGTCACTTTTGGTCCGAAAATTTCACGGAAAGCTTTTCGCGCACAAAGCTCCCATTATGAACTATGAACCAGATAAACATGTTTGGGACGCATTTGAGCGAAAACAACACAGTTTTTGTGGATAAACAAAGGTGACGTCGATATGGTCATTTTTGGTCCGAAAATTTCACGGAAAGCTTTTCGCGCACAAAGCTCACATTATGACCCATAAACCATATAAACATGTTTGGGACACATTTGAGCGAAAATAACACAGTTTTTGTGGATAAAGAAAGGTGACACCGATATGGTCACTTTTGGTCCGAAAATTTCACGGAAAGCTTTTCGCGCACAAAGCTCCCATTATGACCTATGAACCAGATAAACATGTTTGGGACGCATTTGAGCGAAAACAACACAGTTTTGGTGGATAAAGAAAGGTGACGTCGATATGGTCATTTTTGGTCCGAAAATTTCACGGAAAGCTTTTCGCGCACAAAGCTCACATTATGACCCATAAACCATATAAACATGTTTGGGACACATTTGAGCGAAAATAACACAGTTTTTGTGGATAAAGAAAGGTGACACCGATATGGTAACTTTTGGTCCGAAAATTTCACGGAAAGCTTTTCGCGCACAAAGCTCACATTATGACCTATAAACCATATAAACATGTTTGGGACGTATTTGAGAGAAAACAACACAGTTTTGGTGGATAAAGAAAGGTGAAGTCGATATGGTCACTTTTGGTCCGAAAATTTCACGGAAAGCTTTTCGCGCACAAAGCTCCCATTATGACCTATAAACCATATAAACATGTTTGGGATGCATTTGAGCGAAAACAACACAGTTTTTGTGGATAAAGAAAGGTCACGCCGATATGGTCAGTTTTGGTCCGAAAATTTCACGGAAAGCTTTTCGCGCACAAAGCTCCCATTATGACCTATAAACTATATAAACATGTTTGGGACACATTTATGCGAAAACAACACAGTTTTTGTGGATAAAGAAAGGTGACGCCAATATGGTCACTTTTGGTCCGAAAATTTCACGGAAAGCTTTTCGCGCACAAAGCTCCCATTATGACCTATAAACCATATAAACATATTTGGGATGCATTTGAGCGAAAATAACACAGTTTTTGTGGATAAAGAAAGGTGACGCCGATATGGTCACTTTTGGTCCGAAAATTTCACGGAAAGGTTTTCGCGCACAAAGCTCTCATTATGACCTATAAACCATATAAACATGTTTGGGACACATTTGAGCGAAAACAACACAGTTTTTGTGGATAAAGAAAGGTGACGCCGATATGGTTACTTTTGGTCCGAAAATTTCACAGAAAGCTTTTCGCGCACAAAGCTCCCACTATAACCTATAAACCATATAAACATGTTTGGGACGCATTTGAGCGAAAACAACACAGTTTTGGTAGATAAAGAAAGGTGACGTCGATATGGTCACTTTTGGTCCGAAAATTTCACGGAAAGCTTTACGCGCACAAAGCTCCCATTATGACCTATAAACCATATAAACATGTTTGGGAAGCCTTTGAGCGAAAACAACACAGTTTTTGTGGATAAAGAAAAGTGACGCCGATATGGTCACTTTTGTTCCGAAAATTTCACAGAAAGCTTTTCGCGCACAAAGCTTCCATTATGACCTATAAACCATATAAACATGTTTGGGTCACATTTGAGCGAAAACAACACAAGATTTGTGGATAAAGAAAGGTGACGCCGATATGGTCACTTTTGTTCCGAAAATTTCACGAAAAGCTTTTCGCGCACAAAGCTCCCATTTTGACCTATAAACCATATAAACATGTTTGGGATGCATTTGAGCGAAAACAACACAGTTTTTGTTGATAAAGAAAGGTGACGCCGATATGGTCACATTTGTTCCGAAAATTTCACGGAAAGCATTTCGCGCACGAAGCTCCCATTATGACTTATTAACCATATAAACATGTTTGGGACACATTTGAGCGAAAACAACACAGTTTTTTTGGATAAAGAAAGGTGACGACGATATGGTCACTTTTGGTCCGAAAATTTAACGGAAAGCTTTTCGCGCACAAAGCTCACATTATGACCCATAAACCATATAAACATGTTTGGGACACATTTGAGCGAAAACAACACAGTTATTGTGGATAAAGAAAGGTGACACCGATATGGTCACTTTTGGTCCGAAAATTTCACGGAAAGCTTTTCGCGCACAAAGCTCCCATTATGACCTATGAACCAGATAAACATGTTTGGGACGCATTTGAGCGAAAACAACACAGTTTTGGTGGATAAAGAAAGGTGACGTCGATATGGTCATTTTTGGTCCGAAAATTTCACGGAAAGCTTTTCGCGCACAAAGCTCACATTATGACCCATAAACCATATAAACATGTTTGGGACACATTTGAGCGAAAATAACACAGTTTTTGTGGATAAAGAAAGGTGACACCGATATGGTAACTTTTGGTCCGAAAATTTCACGGAAAGCTTTTCGCGCACAAAGCTCACATTATGACCTATAAACCATATAAACATGTTTGGGACGTATTTGAGAGAAAACAACACAGTTTTGGTGGATAAAGAAAGGTGAAGTCGATATGGTCACTTTTGGTCCGAAAATTTCACAAAAAGCTTTTCGCGCACAAAGCTCCCATTATGACCTATAAACAATATAAACATGTTTGGGACACATTTGAGAGAAAACAACACAGTTTTTGTGGATAAAGAAAGGTGACGCCGATATGGTCACTTTTGGTCAGAAAATTTCACGGAAAGCTTTTCGCGCACAAAGCTCCCATTATGACATATAAACCATATAAACATATTTGGGATGCATTTGAGCGAAAACAACACAGTTTTTATGGATAAAGAAAGGTGACGCCGATATGGTCACTTTTGGTCCGAAAATTTCACGGAAAGCTTTTCGCGCACAAAGCTCCCATTATGACCTATAAACCATATAAACATGTTTGGGACACATTTGAGCGAAAACAACACAGTTTTTGTAGATAAAGAAAGGTGACGCCGATATGGTCACTTTTGGTCCGAAAATTTCACAGAAAGCTTTTCGCGCAAAAAGCTCCCACTATGACCTATAAACCATATAAACATGTTTGGGACGCATTTGAGCGAAAACAACACTGTTTTGGTGGATAAAGAAAGGTGACGTCGATATGGTAACTTTTGGTCCGAAAATTTCACGGAATGCTTTTCGCGCACAAAGCTCCCATTATGACCTATAAACCACATAAACATGTTTGGGAAGCCTTTGAGCGAAAACAACACAGTTTTTGTGGATAAAGAAAAGTGACGCCGATATGGTCACTTTTGTTCCGAAAATTTCACAGAAAACTTTTCGCGCACAAAGCTTCCATTATGACTTATAAACCATATAAACATGTTTGGTACACATTTGAGCGAAAACAACACAACATTTGTGGATAAAGAAAGGTGACGCCGATATGGTCACTTTTGTTCCGAAAATTTCATAGAAAGCTTTTCGCGCACAAAGCTTCCATTATGACCTATAAACCATATAAACATGTTTGGGTCACATTTGAGCGAAAAGAACACAAGATTTGTGGATAAAGAAAGGTGACGCCGATATGGTCACTTTTGTTCCGAAAATTTCACGAAAAGCTTTTCGCGCACAAAGCTCCCATTATGACCTATAAACCATATAAACATGTTTGGGATGCATTTGAGCGAAAACAACACAGTTTTTGTTGATAAAGAAAGGTGACGCCGATATGGTCACATTTGTTCCGAAAATTTCACGGAAAGCATTTCGCGCACGAAGCTCCCATTATGACTTATAAACCATATAAACATGTATGGGACACATTTGAGCGAAAACAACACAGTTTTTGTGGATAAAGAAAGGTGACGACGATATGGTAACTTTTGGTCCGAAAATTTCACGGAAAGCTTTTCGCGCACAAAGCTCACATTATGACCCATAAACCATATAAACATGTTTGTGACACATTTGAGCGAAAACAACACAGTTATTGTGGATAAAGAAAGGTGACACCGATATGGTCACTTTTGGTCCGAAAATTTCACGGAAAGCTTTTCGCGCACAAAGCTCCCATTATGACCTATGAACCAGATAAACATGTTTGGGACGCATTTGAGCGAAAACAACACAGTTTTTGTGGATAAAGAAAGGTGACGTCGATATGGTCATTTTTGGTCCGAAAATTTCACGGAAAGCTTTTCGCGCACAAAGCTCACATTATGACCCATAAACCATATAAACATGTTTGAGACACATTTGAGCGAAAATAACACAGTTTTTGTGGATAAAGAAAGGTGACACCGATATGGTAACTTTTGGTCCGAAAATTTCACGGAAAGCTTTTCGCGCACAAAGCTCTCATTATGACCTATAAACCATATAAACATGTTTGGGACGTATTTGAGAGAAAACAACACAGTTTTGGTGGATAAAGAAAGGTGAAGTCGATATGGTCACTTTTGGTCCGAAAATTTCACAGAAAGCTTTTCGCGCACAAAGCTACCATTATGACCTATAAACTATATAAACATGTTTGGGACACATTTGAGAGAAAACAACACAGTTTTTGTGGATAAAGAAAGGTGACGCCGATATGGTCACTTTTGGTCAGAAAATTTCACGGAAAGCTTTTCGCGCACAAAGCTCCCATTATGACCTATAAACCATATAAACATATTTGGGATGCATTTGAGCGAAAACAACACAGTTTTTATGGATAAAGAAAGGTGACGCCGATATGGTCACTTTTGGTCCGAAAATTTCACGGAAAGCTTTTCGCGCACAAAGCTCCCATTATGACCTATAAACCATATAAACATGTTTGGGACACATTTGAGCGAAAACAACACAGTTTTTGTAGATAAAGAAAGGTGACGCCGATATGGTCATTTTTGGTCCGAAAATTTCACGGGAAGCTTTTCGCGCACAAAGCTCACATTATGACCCATAAACCATATAAACATGTTTGGGACACATTTGAGCGAAAATAACACAGTTTTTGTGGATAAAGAAAGGTGACACCGATATGGTAACTTTTGGTCCGAAAATTTCACGGAAAGCTTTTCGCGCACAAAGCTCACATTATGACCTATAAACCATATAAACATGTTTGGGACGTATTTGAGAGAAAACAACACAGTTTTGGTGGATAAAGAAAGGTGAAGTCGATATGGTCACTTTTGGTCCGAAAATTTCACAAAAAGCTTTTCGCGCACAAAGCTCCCATTATGACCTATAAACTATATAAACATGTTTGGGACACATTTGAGAGAAAACAACACAGTTTTTGTGGATAAAGAAAGGTGACGCCGATATGGTCACTTTTGGTCAGAAAATTTCACGGAAAGCTTTTCGCGCACAAAGCTCCCATTATGACCTATAAACCATATAAACATATTTGGGATGCATTTGAGCGAAAACAACACAGTTTTTATGGATAAAGAAAGGTGACGCCGATATGGTCACTTTTGGTCCGAAAATTTCACGGAAAGCTTTTCGCGCACAAAGCTCCCATTATGACCTATAAACCATATAAACATGTTTGGGACACATTTGATCGAAAACAACACAGTTTTTGTAGATAAAGAAAGGTGACGCCGATATGGTCACTTTTGTTCCGAAAATTTCACAGAAAGCTTTTCGCGCACAAAGCTCCCACTATGACCTATAAACCATATAAACATGTTTGGGACGCATTTGAGCGAAAACAACACAGTTTTGGTGGATAAAGAAAGGTGACGTCGATATGGTCACTTTTGGTCCGAAAATTTCACGGAAAGCTTTTCGCGCACAAAGCTCCCATTATGACCTATAAACCACAAAAACATGTTTGGGAAGCCTTTGAGCGAAAACAACACAGTTTTTGTGGATAAAGAAAAGTGACGCCGATATGGTCACTTTTGTTCCGAAAATTTCACAGAAAACTTTTCGCGCACAAAGCTTCCATTATGACTTATAAACCATATAAACATGTTTGGTACACATTTGAGCGAAAACAACACAACATTTGTGGATAAAGAAAGGTGACGCCGATATGGTCACTTTTGTTCCGAAAATTTCATAGAGAGCTTTTCGCGCACAAAGCTTCCATTATGACCTATAAACCATATAAACATGTTTGGGTCACATTTGAGCGAAAACAACACAAGATTTGTGGATAAAGAAAGGTGACGCCGATATGGTCACTTTTGTTCCGAAAATTTCACGAAAAGCTTTTCGCGCACAAAGCTCCCATTATGACCTATAAACCATATAAACATGTTTGGGATGCATTTGAGCGAAAACAACACAGTTTTTGTTGATAAAGAAAGGTGACGCCGATATGGTCACATTTGTTCCGAAAATTTCACGGAAAGCATTTCGCGCACGAAGCTCCCATTATGACTTATAAACCATATAAACATGTATGGGACACATTTGAGCGAAAACAACACAGTTTTTGTGGATAAAGAAAGGTGACGACGATATGGTAACTTTTGGTCCGAAAATTTCACAGAAAGCTTTTCGCGCACAAAGCTCCCACTATGACCTATAAACCATATAAACATGTTTGGGACGCATTTGAGCGAAAACAACACAGTTTTGGTGGATAAAGAAAGGTGACGTCGATATGGTAACTTTTGGTCCGAAAATTTCACGGAATGCTTTTCGCGCACAAAGCTCCCATTATGACCTATAAACCACATAAACATGTTTGGGAAGCCTTTGAGCGAAAACAACACAGTTTTTGTGGATAAAGAAAAGTGACGCCGATATGGTCACTTTTGTTCCGAAAATTTCACAGAAAACTTTTCGCGCACAAAGCTTCCATTATGACTTATAAACCATATAAACATGTTTGGTACACATTTGAGCGAAAACAACACAACATTTGTGGATAAAGAAAGGTGACGCCGATATGGTCACTTTTGTTCCGAAAATTTCATAGAAAGCTTTTCGCGCACAAAGCTTCCATTATGACCTATAAACCATATAAACATGTTTGGGTCACATTTGAGCGAAAACAACACAAGATTTGTGGATAAAGAAAGGTGACGCCGATATGGTCACTTTTGTTCCGAAAATTTCACGAAAAGCTTTTCGCGCACAAAGCTCCCATTATGACCTATAAACCATATAAACATGTTTGGGATGCATTTGAGCGAAAACAACACAGTTTTTGTTGATAAAGAAAGGTGACGCCGATATGGTCACATTTGTTCCGATAATTTCACGGAAAGCATTTCGCGCACGAAGCTCCCATTATGACTTATAAACCATATAAACATGTATGGGACACATTTGAGCGAAAACAACACAGTTTTTGTGGATAAAGAAAGGTGACGACGATATGGTAACTTTTGGTCCGAAAATTTCACGGAAAGCTTTTCGCGCACAAAGCTCACATTATGACCCATAAACCATATAAACATGTTTGTGACACATTTGAGCGAAAACAACACAGTTATTGTGGATAAAGAAAGGTGACACCGATATGGTCACTTTTGGTCCGAAAATTTCACGGAAAGCTTTTCGCGCACAAACTCCCATTATGACCTATGAACCAGATAAACATGTTTGGGACGCATTTGAGCGAAAACAACACAGTTTTTGTGGATAAAGAAAGGTGACGTCGATATGGTCATTTTTGGTCCGAAAATTTCACGGAAAGCTTTTCGCGCACAAAGCTCACATTATGACCCATAAACCATATAAACATGTTTGAGACACATTTGAGCGAAAATAACACAGTTTTTGTGGATAAAGAAAGGTGACACCGATATGGTAACTTTTGGTCCGAAAATTTCACGGAAAGCTTTTCGCGCACAAAGCTCTCATTATGACCTATAAACCATATAAACATGTTTGGGACGTATTTGAGAGAAAACAACACAGTTTTGGTGGATAAAGAAAGGTGAAGTCGATATGGTCACTTTTGGTCCGAAAATTTCACAGAAAGCTTTTCGCGCACAAAGCTACCATTATGACCTATAAACTATATAAACATGTTTGGGACACATTTGAGAGAAAACAACACAGTTTTTGTGGATAAAGAAAGGTGACGCCGATATGGTCACTTTTGGTCAGAAAATTTCACGGAAAGCTTTTCGCGCACAAAGCTCCCATTATGACCTATAAACCATATAAACATATTTGGGATGCATTTGAGCAAAAACAACACAGTTTTTATGGATAAAGAAAGGTGACGCCGATATGGTCACTTTTGGTCCGAAAATTTCACGGAAAGCTTTTCGCGCACAAAGCTCCCATTATGACCTATAAACCATATAAACATGTTTGGGACACATTTGAGCGAAAACAACACAGTTTTTGTAGATAAAGAAAGGTGACGCCGATATGGTCATTTTTGGTCCGAAAATTTCACGGGAAGCTTTTCGCGCACAAAGCTCACATTATGACCCATAAACCATATAAACATGTTTGGGACACATTTGAGCGAAAATAACACAGTTTTTGTGGATAAAGAAAGGTGACACCGATATGGTAACTTTTGGTCCGAAAATTTCACGGAAAGCTTTTCGCGCACAAAGCTCACATTATGACCTATAAACCATATAAACATGTTTGGGACGTATTTGAGAGAAAACAACACAGTTTTGGTGGATAAAGAAAGGTGAAGTCGATATGGTCACTTTTGGTCCGAAAATTTCACAAAAAGCTTTTCGCGCACAAAGCTCCCATTATGACCTATAAACTATATAAACATGTTTGGGACACATTTGAGAGAAAACAACACAGTTTTTATGGATAAAGAAAGGTGACGCCGATATGGTCACTTTTGGTCCGAAAATTTCACGGAAAGCTTTTCGCGCACAAAGCTCCCATTATGACCTATAAACCATATAAACATGTTTGGGACACATTTGATCGAAAACAACACAGTTTTTGTAGATAAAGAAAGGTGACGCCGATATGGTCACTTTTGTTCCGAAAATTTCACAGAAAGCTTTTCGCGCACAAAGCTCCCACTATGACCTATAAACCATATAAACATGTTTGGGACGCATTTGAGCGAAAACAACACAGTTTTGGTGGATAAAGAAAGGTGACGTCGATATGGTCACTTTTGGTCCGAAAATTTCACGGAAAGCTTTTCGCGCACAAAGCTCCCATTATGACCTATAAACCACAAAAACATGTTTGGGAAGCCTTTGAGCGAAAACAACACAGTTTTTGTGGATAAAGAAAAGTGACGCCGATATGGTCACTTTTGTTCCGAAAATTTCACAGAAAACTTTTCGCGCACAAAGCTTCCATTATGACTTATAAACCATATAAACATGTTTGGTACACATTTGAGCGAAAACAACACAGTTTTTGTAGATAAAGAAAGGTGACGCCGATATGGTCATTTTTGGTCCGAAAATTTCACGGGAAGCTTTTCGCGCACAAAGCTCACATTATGACCCATAAACCATATAAACATGTTTGGGACACATTTGAGCGAAAATAACACAGTTTTTGTGGATAAAGAAAGGTGACACCGATATGGTAACTTTTGGTCCGAAAATTTCACGGAAAGCTTTTCGCGCACAAAGCTCACATTATGACCTATAAACCATATAAACATGTTTGGGACGTATTTGAGAGAAAACAACACAGTTTTGGTGGATAAAGAAAGGTGAAGTCGATATGGTCACTTTTGGTCCGAAAATTTCACAAAAAGCTTTTCGCGCACAAAGCTCCCATTATGACCTATAAACTATATAAACATGTTTGGGACACATTTGAGAGAAAACAACACAGTTTTTGTGGATAAAGAAAGGTGACGCCGATATGGTCACTTTTGGTCAGAAAATTTCACGGAAAGCTTTTCGCGCACAAAGCTCCCATTATGACCTATAAACCATATAAACATATTTGGGATGCATTTGAGCGAAAACAACACAGTTTTTATGGATAAAGAAAGGTGACGCCGATATGGTCACTTTTGGTCCGAAAATTTCACGGAAAGCTTTTCGCGCACAAAGCTCCCATTATGACCTATAAACCATATAAACATGTTTGGGACACATTTGATCGAAAACAACACAGTTTTTGTAGATAAAGAAAGGTGACGCCGATATGGTCACTTTTGTTCCGAAAATTTCACAGAAAGCTTTTCGCGCACAAAGCTCCCACTATGACCTATAAACCATATAAACATGTTTGGGACGCATTTGAGCGAAAACAACACAGTTTTGGTGGATAAAGAAAGGTGACGTCGATATGGTCACTTTTGGTCCGAAAATTTCACGGAAAGCTTTTCGCGCACAAAGCTCCCATTATGACCTATAAACCACAAAAACATGTTTGGGAAGCCTTTGAGCGAAAACAACACAGTTTTTGTGGATAAAGAAAAGTGACGCCGATATGGTCACTTTTGTTCCGAAAATTTCACAGAAAACTTTTCGCGCACAAAGCTTCCATTATGACTTATAAACCATATAAACATGTTTGGTACACATTTGAGCGAAAACAACACAACATTTGTGGATAAAGAAAGGTGACGCCGATATGGTCACTTTTGTTCCGAAAATTTCATAGAGAGCTTTTCGCGCACAAAGCTTCCATTATGACCTATAAACCATATAAACATGTTTGGGTCACATTTGAGCGAAAACAACACAAGATTTGTGGATAAAGAAAGGTGACGCCGATATGGTCACTTTTGTTCCGAAAATTTCACGAAAAGCTTTTCGCGCACAAAGCTCCCATTATGACCTATAAACCATATAAACATGTTTGGGATGCATTTGAGCGAAAACAACACAGTTTTTGTTGATAAAGAAAGGTGACGCCGATATGGTCACATTTGTTCCGAAAATTTCACGGAAAGCATTTCGCGCACGAAGCTCCCATTATGACTTATAAACCATATAAACATGTTTGGGACACATTTGAGCGAAAACAACACAGTTTTTGTGGATAAAGAAAGGTGACACCGATATGGTCACTTTTGGTCTGAAAATTTCACGGAAAGCTTTTCGCGCACAAAGCTCCCATTATGACCTATGAACCAGATAAACATGTTTGGGACGCATTTGAGCGAAAACAACACAGTTTTTGTGGATAAAGAAAGGTGACGTCGATATGGTCATTTTTGGTCCGAAAATTTCACGGAAAGCTTTTCGCGCACAAAGCTCACATTATGACCCATAAACCATATAAACATGTTTGAGACACATTTGAGCGAAAATAACACAGTTTTTGTGGATAAAGAAAGGTGACACCGATATGGTAACTTTTGGTCCGAAAATTTCACGGAAAGCTTTTCGCACACAAAGCTCTCATTATGACCTATAAACCATATAAACATGTTTGGGACGTATTTGAGAGAAAACAACACAGTTTTGGTGGATAAAGAAAGGTGAAGTCGATATGGTCACTTTTGGACCGAAAATTTCACAGAAAGCTTTTCGCGCACAAAGCTACCATTATGACCTATAAACTATATAAACATGTTTGGGACACATTTGAGAGAAAACAACACAGTTTTTGTGGATAAAGAAAGGTGACGCCGATATGGTCACTTTTGGTCAGAAAATTTCACAGAAAGCTTTTCGCGCACAAAGCTCCCATTATGACCTATAAACCATATAAACATATTTGGGATGCATTTGAGCGAAAACAACACAGTTTTTATGGATAAAGAAAGGTGACGCCGATATGGTCACTTTTGGTCCGAAAATTTCACGGAAAGCTTTTCGCGCACAAAGCTCTCATTATGACCTATAAACCATATAAACATGTTTGGGACACATTTGAGCGAAAACAACACAGTTTTTGTGGATAAAGAAAGGTGACGCCGATATGGTCACTTTTGGTCCGAAAATTTCACAGAAAGCTTTTCGCGCACAAAGCTCCCACTATGACCTATAAACCATATAAACATGTTTGGGACGCATTTGAGCGAAAACAACACAGTTTTGGTGGATAAAGAAAGGTGACGTCGATATGGTCACTTTTGGTCCGAAAATTTCACGGAAAGCTTTTCGCGCACAAAGCTCCCATTATGACCTATAAACCACATAAACATGTTTGGGAAGCCTTTGAGCGAAAACAACACAGTTTTTGTGGATAAAGAAAAGTGACGCCGATATGGTCACTTTTGTTCCGAAAATTTCACAGAAAGCTTTTCGCGCACAAAGCTTCCATTATGACTTATAAAACATATAAACATGTTTGGGACACATTTGAGCGAAAACAACACAACATTTGTGGATAAAGAAAGGTGACGCCGATATGGTCACTTTTGTTCCGAAAATTTCACAGAAAGCTTTTCGCGCACAAAGCTTCCATTATGACCTATAAACCATATAAACATGTTTGGGTCATATTTGATCGAAAACAACACAAGATTTGTGGATAAAGAAAGGTGACGCCGATATGGTCACTTTTGTTCCGAAAATTTCACGAAAAGCTTTTCGCGCACAAAGCTCCCATTATGACCTATAAACCATATAAACATGTTTGGGATGCATTTGAGCGAAAACAACACAGTTTTTGTTGATAAAGAAAGGTGACGCCGTTATGGTCACATTTGTTCCGAAAATTTCACGGAAAGCATTTCGCTCACGAAGCTCCCATTATGACTTGTAAACCATATAAACATGTTTGGGACACATTTGAGCGAAAACAACACAGTTTTTGTGGATAAAGAAAGGTGACGCCGATATGGTCACTTTTGGTCCGAAAATTTCACAGAAAGCTTTTCGCGCACAAAGCTCCCACTATGACCTATAAACCATATAAACATGTTTGGGACGCATTTGAGCGAAAACAACACAGTTTTGGTGGATAAAGAAAGATGACGTCGATATGGTCACTTTTGGTCCGAAAATTTCACGGAAAGCTTTTCGCGCACAAAGCTCACATTATGACCCATAAACCATATAAACATGTTTGGGACACATTTGAGCGAAAACAACACAGTTTTTGTGGATAAAGAAAGGTGACACCGATATGGTCACTTTTGGTCCGAATATTTCACGGAAAGCTTTTCGCGCACAAAGCTCCCATTATGACCAATGAACCAGATAAACATGTTTGGGACGCATTTGAGCGAAAACAACACAGTTTTTGTGGATAAAGAAAGGTGACGTCGATATGGTCATTTTTGGTCCGAAAATTTCACGGAAAGCTTTTCGCGCACAAAGCTCACATTATGACCCATAAACCATATAAACACGTTTGGGACACATTTGAGCGAAAATAACACAGTTTTTGTGGATAAAGAAAGGTGACACCGATATGGTAACTTTTGGTCCGAAAATTTCACGGAAAGCTTTTCGCGCAGAAAGCTCTCATTATGACCTATAAACCATATAAACATGTTTGGGACGTATTTGAGAGAAAACAACACAGTTTTGGTGGATAAAGAAAGGTGAAGTCGATATGGTCACTTTTGGTCCGAAAATTTCACAGAAAGCTTTTCGCGCACAAAGCTCCCATTATGACCTATAAACTATATAAACATGTTTCGGATACATTTGAGAGAAAACAACACAGTTTTTGTGGATAAAGAAAGGTGACGCCGATATGGTCACTTTTGGTCAGAAAATTTCACGGAAAGCTTTTCGCGCACAAAGCTCCCATTATGACCTATAAACCATATAAACATATTTGGGATGCATTTGAGCGAAAACAACACAGTTTTTATGGATAAAGAAAGGTGACGCCGATATGGTCACTTTTGGTCCGAAAATTTCACGGAAAGCTTTTCGCGCACAAAGCTCCCATTATGACCTATAAACCATATAAACATGATTGGGACACATTTCAGCGAAAACAACACAGTTTTTGTGGATAAAGAAAGGTGACGCCGATATGGTCACTTTTGGTCCGAAAATTTCACAGAAAGCTTTTCGCGCACAAAGCTCCCACTATGACCTATAAAACATATAAACATGTTTAGGACGCATTTGAGCGAAAACAACACAGTTTTGGTGGATAAAGAAAGGTGACGTCGATATGGTCACTTTTGGTCCGAAAATTTCACGGAAAGCTTTTCGCGCACAAAGCTCCCATTATGACCTATAAACCACATAAACATGTTTGGGAAGCCTTTGAGCGAAAACAACACAGTTTTTGTGGATAAAGAAACGTGACGCCGATATGGTCACTTTTGTTCCGAAAATTTCACGGAAAGCTTTTCGCGCACAAAGCTTCCATTATACCTATAAACCATATAAACATGTTTGGGACACATTTGAGCGAAAACAACACAACATTTGTGGATAAAGAAAGGTGACGCCGATATGGTCACTTTTGTTCCGAAAATTTCACGGAAATCTTTTCGCGCACAAAGCTCCCATTATGACCTATAAACCATATAAACATGTTTGGGATGCATTTGAGCGAAAACAACACAGTTTTTGTTGATAAAGAAAGGTGACGCCGATATGGTCACTTTTGTTCCGAAAATTTCACGGAAAGATTTTCGCGCACAAAGCTCTCATTATAACCTATAAACCATATAAACATGTTTGGGACACATTTGAGCGAAAACAACACAAAATTTGTGGATAAGGAAAGGTGACGCCGATATGGTCACTTTTGTTCCGAAAATTTCAGGAAAGCTTTTCGCGCACAAAGGTCACATTATGATCGATACACCTTATAAACATGTTTGGGACACATTTGAGCAAAAACAACAGAGTTTTTGTGGATAAAGAAAGGTGACGCCGATATGGTCACTTTTGGTCCGAAAATTTCACGGAAATCTTTTCGCGCACAAAGCTCCCATTATGACCTATAAACCATATAAACATGTTTGGGATGCATTTGAGCGAAAACAACACAGTTTTTGTTGATAAAGAAAGGTGACGCCGATATGGTCACTTTTGTTCCGAAAATTTCACGGAAAGATTTTCGCGCACAAACCTCTCATTATAACCTATAAACCATATAAACATGTTGGGGACACATTTGAGCGAAAACAACACAACAGTTGTGGATAAAGAAAGGTGACGCCAATATGGTCACTTTTGTTCCGAAAATTTCACGGAAAGCTTTTCGCGCACAAAGGTCACATTATGATCGATACACCTTATAAACATGTTTGGGACACATTTGAGCAAAAACAACAGAGTTTTTGTGGATAAAGAAAGGTGACGCCGATATGGTCAATTTTGGTCCGAAAATTTCGCGGAAATCTTTTCGCGCACAAAGCTCCCATTATGACCTATAAACCATATAAACATGTTTGGGACACATTTGAGCAAAAACAACACAGTTTTTGTGGATAAAGAAAGGTGACACCGATATGGTGACTTTTGGTCCGAAAATTTCAGGAAAGCTTTTCGCGGAAAAAGCCCTCATTATGACCTATAAACCATATAAACATGTTTGGGCCGCATTTGAGCGACAACAACACAGTTTTGGTGGATAAAGAAAGGTGACGCCAATATGGTCACTTTTGGTCCGAAAATTTCACGGAAAGATTTTCGGGCACAAAGCTCCCATTATGACCTATAAACCATATGAACATGTTTGGGACACATTTGAGCGAAAACAACACAGTTTTTGTGGATAAAGAAAGGTGACGCCAATATGGGTACTTTTGGTCCGACAATTTCAGGAAAGCTTTTCGCGCATAAAGCTCCCATTATGACCTATAAACCATATAAACATGTTTGGGACGCATTCGAGCGAAAACAACATAGTTTTTGTGGATAAAGAAAGGTGACGCCGATATGGTCACTTTTGGTCCGAAAGTTTCACGGAAAGCTTTTCGCGCACAAAGCTCCCATTATGACCTATAAACCATATAAACATGTTTGGGATGCATTTGAGTGAAAACAACACAGTTTTTGTTGATAAAGAAAGGTGACGCCGATATGGTCACACTTGTTCCGAAAATTTCACGGAAAGCATTTCGCGCACGAAGCTCCCATTATGACTTATAAACCATATAAACATGTTTGGGACACATTTGAGCGAAAACAACACAGTTTTTGTGGATAAAGAAAGGTGACGTTGATATGGTCACTTTTGGTCCGAAAATTTCACGGAATGCTTTTCGCGCACAAAGCTCACATTATGACCCATAAACCATATAAACATCTTTGGGACACATTTGAGCGAAAACAACACAGTTTTTGTGGATAAAGAAAGGTGACACCGATATGGTCACTTTTGGTCCGAAAATTTCATGGAAAGCTTTTCGCGCACAAAACTCCCATTATGACCTATGAACCATATAAACATGTTTGGGACGCATTCGAGCGAAAACAACACAGTTTTTGTGGATAAAGAAAGGTGACGCCGATATGGTCACTTTTGGTCCGAAAGTTTCACGGAAAGCTTTTCGCGCACAAAGCTCCCATTATGACCTATAAACCATATAAACATGTTTGGGATGCATTTGAGTGAAAACAACACAGTTTTTGTTGATAAAGAAAGGTGACGCCGATATGGTCACACTTGTTCCGAAAATTTCACGGAAAGCATTTCGCACACGAAGCTCCCATTATGACTTATAAACCATATAAACATGTTTGGGACACATTTGAGCGAAAACAACACAGTTTTTGTGGATAAAGAAAGGTGACGTTGAAATGGTCACTTTTGGTCCGAAAATTTCACGGAAAGGTTTTCGCGCACAAAGCTCACATTATGACCCATAAACCATATAAACATGTTTGGGACACATTTGAGCGAAAACAACACAGTTTTTGTGGATAAAGAAAGGTGACACCGATATGGTCACTTTTGGTCCGAAAATTTCATGGAAAGCTTTTCGCGCACAAAGCTCCCATTATGACCTATGAACCATATAAACATGTTTGGGACGCATTTGAGCGAAAACAACACAGTTTTTGTGGATAAAGAAAGGTGACGTCGATATGGTCACTTTTGGTCCGAAAATTTCACGGAAAGCTTTTCGCGCACAAAGCTCACATTACGACCCATAAACCATATAAACATGTTTGGGACACATTTGAGCGAAAACAACACAGTTTTTGTGGATAAAGAAAGGTGACACCGATATGGTAACTTTTGGTCCGAAAATTTCACGGAAAGCTTTTCGCGCACAAAGCTCTCATTATGACCTATAAACCATATAAACATGTTTGGGACGTATTTGAGAGAAAACAACACAGTTTTGGTGGATAAAGAAAGGTGAAGTCGATATGGTCACTTTTGGTCCGAAAATTTCACAAAAAGCTTTTCGCGCACAAAGCTCCCATTATGACCTATAAACTATATAAACATGTTTGGGACACATTTGAGAGAAAACAACACAGTTTTTGTGGATAAAGAAAGGTGACGCCGATATGGTCACTTTTGGTCCGAAAATTTCACGGAAAGCTTTTCGCACACAAAGCTCCCATTATGACCTATAAACCATATAAACATATTTGGGATGCATTTGAGCGAAAACAACACAGTTTTTATGGATAAAGAAAGGTGACGCCGATATGGTCACTTTTGGTCCGAAAATTTCACGGAAAGCTTTTCGCGCACAAAGCTCCCATTATGACCTATAAACCATATAAACATGTTTGGGACACATTTGAGCGAAAACAACACAGTTTTTGTGGATAAAGAAAGGTGACGTCGATATGGTCACTTTTGGTCCGAAAATTTCACAGAAAGCTTTTCGCGCACAAAGCTCCCACTATGACCTATAAACCATATAAACATGTTTGGGACGCATTTGAGCGAAAACAACACAGTTTTGGTGGATAAAGAAAGGTGACGTCGATATGGTCACTTTGGGTCCTAAAATTTCACGGAAAGCTTTTCGCGCACAAAGCTCCCATTATGACCTATAAACCACATAAACATTTTTGGGAAGCCTTTGAGCGAAAACAACACAGTTTTTGTAGATAAAGAAAAGGGACGCCGATATGGTCACTTTTGTTCCGAAAATTTCACAGAAAGCTTTTCGCGCACAAAGCTTCCATTATGACCTATAAACCATATAAACATGTTTGCGACACATTTGAGCGAAAACAACACAACATTTGTGGATAAAGAAAGGTGACGCCGATATGGTCACTTTTGTTCCGAAAATTTCACGGAAAGCTTTTCGCGCACAAAGCTCCCATTATGACCTATAAACCATATAAACATGTTTGGGACACATTTGAGCGAAAACAACACAAAATTTGTGGATAAAGAAAGGTGACGCCGATATGGTCACTTTTGTTCCGAAAATTTCACGGAAAGCTTTTCGAGCACAAAGCTCTCATTATGACCAATAAACCATATAAACATGTTTGGGACACATTTGAGCGAAAACAACACACTTTTTGTGGATAAAGAAAGGTGACGCCGATATGGTCACTTTTGGTCCGAAAATTTCACGGAAAGCTTTTCGCGCACAAAGCTCACATTATGACCCATAAACCATATAAACATGTTTGGGACACATTTGAGCGAAAACAACACAGTTTTTATGGATAAAGAAAGGTGACACCGATATGGTGACTTTTGGTCCGAAAATTTCAGGAAAGCTTTTCGCGGAAAAAGCTCTCATTATGAAATATAAACCATATAAACATGTTTGGGACGCATTTGAGTGAAAACAACACAGTTTTGGTGGATAAAGAAATGTGACGTCGATATGGTCACTTTTGGTCCGAAAATTTCACGGAAAGCTTTTCGCACACAAAGCTCCCATTATGACTTATAAACCATATAAACATGTTTGGGACACATTTGAGCGAAAACAACACAGTTTTTGTGGATAAAGAAAGGTGACGCCGATATGGTCACTTTTGATCCGAAAATTTCACGGAAAGCTTTTCGCGCACAAAGCTCACATTATGACCCATAAACCATATAAACATGTTTGGGACACTTTTGAGCGAAAACAACACAGTTTTTGTGGATAAAGAAAGGTGACGCCGATATGGTCACTTTTGGTCCGAAAGTTTCACGGAAAGCTTTTCGTGCACAAAGGTCACATTATGACCTATAAACCATATAAACATATTTGGGATGCATTTGAGTGAAAACAACACAGTTTTTGTTGATAAAGAAAGGTGACGCCGATATGGTCACACTTGTTCCGAACATTTCACGGAAAGCATTTCGCGCACGAAGCTCCCATTATGACTTATAAACCATATAAACATGTTTGGGACACATTTGAGCGAAAACAACACAGTTTTTGTGGATAAAGAAAGGTGACGTCGATATGGTCACTTTTGGTCCGAAAATTTCACGGAAAGCTTTTCGTGGACAAAGCTCACATTATGACCCATAAACCATATAAACATGTTTGGGACACATTTGAGCGAAAACAACACAGTTTTTGTGGATAAAGAAAGGTGACACCGATATGGTCACTTTTGGTCCGAAAATTTCATGGAAAGCTTTTCGCGCACAAATCTCCCATTATGACCTATGAACCATATAAACATGTTTGGGACGCATTTGAGCGAAAACAACACAGTTTTTGTGGATAAAGAAAGGTGACGTCGATATGGTCACTTTTGGTCCGAAAATTTCACGGAAAGCTTTTCGCGCACAAAGCTCACATTATGACCCATAAACCATATAAACATGTTTGGGACACATTTGAGCGAAAACAACACAGTTTTTGTGGATAAAGAAAGGTGACACCGATATGGTCACTTTTGGTCCGAAAATTTCACGGAAAGCTTTTCGCGCACAAAGCTCCCATTATGACCTATGAACCATATAAACATGTTTGGGACGCATTTGAGCGAAAACAACACAGTTTGTGTGGATAAAGAAAGGTGACGTCGATATGGTCACTTTTGTTCCGAAAATTTCACGAAAAGCTTTTCCCGCACAAAGCTCACATTATGACCCATAAACCATATAAACATGTTTGGGACACATTTTTGCGAAAACAACACAGTTTTTGTGGATAAAGAAAGGTGACTCCGATATGGTCACTTTTGGTCCGAAAATTTCACAGAAAGCTTTTCGCGCACAAAGCTCCCACTATGACCTATAAACCATATAAACATGTTTGGGACGCATTTGAGAGAAAACAACACAGTTTTGGTGGATAAAGAAAGGTGAAGTCGATATGGTCACTTTTGGTCCGAAAATTTCACAGAAAGCTTTTCGCGCACAAAGCTCCCATTATGACCTATAAACTATATAAACATATTTGGGATGCATTTGAGCGAAAACAACACAGTTTTTGTGGATAAAGAAAGGTGACGCCGATATGGTCACTTTTGGTCAGAAAATTTCACCGAAAGCTTTTCGCGAACAAAGCTCCCATTATGACCTATAAACCATATAAACATATTTGGGATGCATTTGAGCGAAAACAACACAGTTTTTATGGATAAAGAAAGGTGACGCCGATATGGTCACTTTTGATCCGAAAATTTCACGGAAAGCTTTTCGCGCACAAAGCTCCCATTATGACCTATAAACCATATAAACATGTTTGGGACACATTTGAGCGAAAACAACACAGTTTTTGTGGATAAAGAAAGGTGACTCCGATATGGTCACTTTTGGTCCGAAAATTTCACAGAAAGCTTTTCGCGCACAAAGCTCCCACTATGACCTATAAACCATATAAACATGTTTGGGACGCATTTGAGAGAAAACAACACAGTTTTGGTGGATAAAGAAAGGTGAAGTCGATATGGTCACTTTTGGTCCGAAAATTTCACAGAAAGCTTTTCGCGCACAAAGCTCCCATTATGACCTATAAACTATATAAACATGTTTGGGACACATTTGAGAGAAAACAACACAGTTTTTGTGGATAAAGAAAGGTGACGCCGATATGGTCACTTTTGGTCAGAAAATTTCACGGAAAGCTTTTCGCGCACAAAGCTCCCATTATAACCTATAAACCATATAAACATATTTGGGATGCATTTGAGCGAAAACAACACAGTTTTTATGGATAAAGAAAGGTGACGCCGATATGGTCACTTTTGGTCCGAAAATTTCACGGAAAGCTTTTCGCGCACAAAGCTCCCATTATGACCTATAAACCATATAAACATGTTTGGGACACATTTTAGCGAAAACAACACAGTTTTTGTGGATAAAGAAAGGTGACGCCGATATGGTCACTTTTGGTCCGAAAATTTCACAGAAAGCTTTTCGCGCACAAAGCTCCCACTATGACCTATAAACCATATAAACATGTTTGGGACGCATTTGAGCGAAAACAACACAGTTTTGGTGGATAAAGAAAGGTGACGTCGATATGGTCACTTTTGTTCCGAAAATTTCACGGAAAGATTTTCGCGCACAAAGCTATCATTATAACCTATAAACCATATAAACATGTTTGGGACACATTTGAGCGAAAACAACACAAAATTTGTGGATAAAGAAAGGTGACGCCGATATGGTCACTTTTGTTCCGAAAATTTCACGGAAAGCTTTTCGAGCACAAAGCTCTCATTATGACCAATAAACCATATAAACATGTTTGGGACACATTTGAGCGAAAACAGCACACTTTTGTGGATAAAGAAAGGTGACGCCGATATGGTCACTTTTGGTCCGAAAATTTCACGGAAAGCTTTTCGCGCACAAAGCTCACATTATGACCCATAAACCATATAAACATGTTTGGGACACATTTGAGCGAAAACAACACAGTTTTTGTGGATAAAGAAAGGTTACACCGATATAGTGACTTTTGGTCCGAAAATTTCAGGAAAGCTTTTCGCGGAAAAAGCTCTCATTATGAACTATAAACCATATAAACATGTTTGGGACGCATTTGAGCGAAAACAACACAGTTTTGGTGGATAAAGAAAGGTGACGTCGATATGGTCACTTTTGGTCCGAAAATTTCACGGAAAGCTTTTCGCACACAAAGCTCCCATTATGACTTATAAACCATATAAACATGTTTGGGACACATTTGAGCGAAAACAACACAGTTTTTGTGGATAAAGAAAGGTGACGCCGATATGGTCACTTTTGATCCGAAAATTTCACGGAAAGCTTTTCGCGCACAAAGCTCACATTATGACCTATAAACCATATAAACATATTTGGGATGCATTTGAGCGAAAACAACATAGTTTTTGTGGATAAAGAAAGGTGACGCCAATATGGTCACTTTTGTTCCGAAAATTTCACGGAAAGCTTTTCGCGCACAAAGGTCACATTATGATCGATACTCCTTATAAACATGTTTGGGACACATTTGAGCAAAAACAATAGAGTTTTTTTGGATAAAGAAAGGTGACGCCGATATGGTCACTTTTGGTCCGAAAATTTCGCGGAAATCTTTTCGCGCACAAAGCTCCCATTATGACCTTTAAACTATATAAACATGTTTGGGACACATTTGAGCAAAAACAACACAGTTTTTGTGGATAAAGAATGGTGACACCGATATGGTGACTTTTGGTCCGAAAATTTCAGGAAAGCTTTTCGCGGAAAAAGCCCTCATTATGACCTATAAACCATATAAACATGTTTGGGCCGCATTTGAGCGAAAACAACACAGTTTTGGTGGATAAAGAAAGGTGACGCCAATATGGTCACTTTTGGTCCGAAAATATCACGGAAAGCTTTTCGGGCACAAAGCTCCCATTATGACCTATAAACCATATGAACATGTTTGGGACACATTTGAGCGAAAACAACACAGTTTTTGTGGATAAAGAAAGGTGACGCCGATATGGGTACTTTTGGTCCGACAATTTCAGGAAAGCTTTTCGCGCATAAAGCTCCCATTATGACCTATAAACCATATAAACATGTTTGGGACGCATTCGAGCGAAAACAACACAGTTTTTGTGGATAAAGAAAGGTGACGCCGATATGGTTACTTTTGGTCCGAAAATTTCACGGAAAGCTTTTCGCGCACAAAGCTCACATTATGACTTATAAACCATATAAACATGTTTGGGACACATTGAGCGAAAACAACACAGTTTTTCTGGATAAAGAAAGGTGACGCCGATATGGTCACTTTTGGTCCGAAAGTATCACGGAAAGCTTTTCGCGCACAAAGCTCCCATTATGACCTATGAACCATATAAACATGTTTGGGACGCATTTGAGCGAAAACAACACAGTTTTTGTGGATAAAGAAAGGTGACGTCGATATGGTCACTTTTGGTCAGAAAATTTCACGGAAAGCTTTTCGCGCACAAAGCTCACATTATGACCCATAAACCATATAAACATGTTTGGGACACATTTGAGCGAAAACAACACAGTTTTTGTGGATAAAGAAAGGTGACACCGATATGGTCACTTTTGGTCCGAAAATTTCACGGAAAGCTTTTCGCGCACAAAGCTCCCATTATGACCTATGAACCATATAAACATGTTTGGGACGCATTTGAGCGAAAACAACACAGTTTGTGTGGATAAAGAAAGGTGACGTCGATATGGTCACTTTTGTTCCGAAAATTTCACGGAAAGCTTTTCGCGCACAAAGCTCACATTATGACCCATAAACCATATAAACATGTTTGGGACACATTTTTTCGAAAACAACACAGTTTTTGTGGATAAAGAAAGGTGACGCCAATATGGTGACTTTTGGTCCGACAATTTCAGGAAAGCTTTTCGCGCATAAAGTTCCCATTATGACCTATAAACCATATAAACATGTTTGGGACACATTTGAGCGAAAACAACACAGTTTTTGTGGATAAAGAAAGGTGACGTCGATATGGTCACTTTTGGTCCGAAAATTTCACGGAAAGCTTTTCGCGCACAAAGCTCACATTATGACCCATAAACCATATAAACATGTTTCGGACACTTTTGAGCGAAAACAACACAGTTTTTGTGGATAAAGAAAGGTGACCTTGATATGGTCACTTTTGGTCCGAAAATTTCACGGAAAGCTTTTCACGCACAAAGCTCCCATTATGACCTATAAACCATATAAACATGTTTGAGACACATTTGAGCGAAAACAACACAGTTTTTGTGGATAAAGAAAGGTAACGCCGATATGGTCCCTTTTGGTCCGAAAATTTCACAGAAAGCTTTTCGCGCACAAAGCTCACACTATGACCTATATAAACCATATAAACATGTTTGGGACGCATTTGAGCGAAAACAACACAGTTTTGGTGGATAAAGAAAGGTGACGTCGATATGGACCCTTTTGGTCCGAAAATTTCACAGAAATCTTTTCGCGCACAAAGCTCACACTATGACCTATATAAACCATATAAACATGTTTGGGACACATTTGAGCGAAAACAACACAGTTTTTGTGGATAAAGAAAGGTGACACTGATATGGTCACTTTTGGTCCGAAAATTTAACGGAAAGCTTTTCGCGCACAAAGCTCTCATTATGACCTATAAACCATATAAACATGTTTGGGACGTGTTTGAGCGAAAACAACACAGTTTTGGTGGATAAAGAAAGGTGAAGTCGATATGGTCACTTTTGGTCCGAAAATTTCACAGAAAGCTTTTCGCGCACAAAGCTCCCATTATGACCTATAAACTATATAAACATGTTTGGGACACATTTGAGCGAAAACAACACAGTTTTTGTGGACAAAGAAAGGTGACGCCGATATGGTCACTTTTGGTCCGAAAATTTCACGGAAAGCTTTTCGCGCACAAAGCTCCCATTATGACCTATAAACCATATAAACATATTTGGGATGCATTTGAGTGAAAACAACACAATTTTTGTTGATAAAGAAAGGTGACGCCGATATGTTCACTTTTGGTCCGAAAATTTCACGGAAAGCTTTTCACGCACAAAGCTCCCATTATGACCTATAAACCATATAAACATGTTTGAGACACATTTGAGCGAAAACAACACAGTTTTTGTGGATAAAGAAAGGTGACGCCGATATGGTCCCTTTTGGTCCGAAAATTTCACAGAAAGCTTTTCGCGCACAAAGCTCACACTATGACCTATATAAACCATATAAACATGTTTGGGACGCATTTTAGCGAAAACAACACAGTTTTGGTGGATAAAGAAAGGTGACGTCGATATGGTCACTTTTGGTCCAAAAATTTCACGAAAAGCGTTTCCCGCACAAAGCTCCCATTATGACCTATAAACCATATAAACATGTTTGGGACGCATTTGAGCGAAAACAACACAGTTTTTGTGGATAAAGAAAGGTGACGCCGATATGGTCACTTTTGTTCCGAAAATTTCACGGAAAGATTTTCGCGCACAAAGCTATCATTATAACCTATAAACCATATAAACATGTTTGGGACACATTTGAGCGAAAACAACACAAAATTTGTGGATAAAGAAAGGTGACGCCGATATGGTCACTTTTGTTCCGAAAATTTCACGGAAAGCTTTTCGCGCACAAAGCTCCCATTATGACCTATAAACCATATAAACATGTTTGGGATGCATTTGAGCGAAAACAACACAGTTTTTCTGGATAAAGAAAGGTGACGCCGATATGGTCACTTTTGTTCCGAAAATTTCACGGAAAGATTTTCGCGCACAAAGCTCTCATTATAAACTATAAACCATATAAACATGTTTGGGACACAGCTGAGCGAAATCAACACAAAATTTGTGGATAAAGAATGGTGACACCGATATGGTCACTTTTGTTCCGAAAATTTCACGGAAAGCTTTTCGAGCACAAAGCTCTCATTATGACCTATAAACCATATAAACTTGTTTGGGACACATTTGAGCGAAAACAACACAGTTTTTGTGGATAAAGAAAGGTGACGCCGATATGGTCACTTTTGGTCCGAAAATTTCACGGAAAGCTTTTCGGGCAGAAAGCTCTCATTATGACCTATAAACCATATGAACATTTTTGGGACACATTTGAGCGAAAACAACACCTTTTTTGTGGATAAAGAAAGGTGAAACCGATATGGTGACTTTTGGTCCGAAAATTTCAATAAAGCTTTTCGCGGAAAAAGCCCTCATTATGACCTATAAACCATATAAACATGTTTGGGACGCATTTGAGCGAAAACAACACAGTTTTGGTGAATAAAGAAAGGTGACGTCGATATGGTCACTTTTGGTCCGAAAATTTCACGGAAAGCTTTTCGCGCACAAAGCTCCCATTATGACTTATAAACCATATAAACATGTTTGGGACACATTTGAGCGAAAACAACACAGTTTTTGTGGATAAAGAAAGGTGACGCCGATATGGTCACTTTTGGTCCGAAAATTTCACGGAAAGCTTTTCGCAAACAAAGCTCACATTATGACCAATAAACCATATAAACATGTTTGGGACGCATTTGAGCGAAAACAACACAACATTTGTGGATAAAGAAAGGTGACGCCGATATGGTCACTTTTGTTCCGAAAATTTCACGGAAAGCTTTTCGCGCACAAAGCTCACATTATGACCCATAAACCATATAAACATGTTTGGGACACATTTGAGCGAAAACAACACAGTTTTTGTGGATAAAGAAAGGTGCACCGATATGGTCACTTTTGGTCCGAAAATTTCACGGAGTCTTTTCGCGCACAAAGCTCTCATTATGACCTATAAACCATATAAACATGTTTGGGACGTATTTGAGCGAAAACAACACAGTTTTGGTGGATAAAGAAAGGTGACGTCGATATGGTCACTTTTGGTCCGAAAATTTCAGAGAAAGCTTTTCGCGCACAAAGCTCCCATTATTACCTATAAACCATATAAACATGTTTGGGACACATTTGAGCGAAAACAAGACAGTTTTTGTGGATAAAGAAAAGTGACGCCGATATGGTCACTTTTGGTCCGAAAATTTCACAGAAAGCTTTTCGCGCACAAAGCTTCCATTATGACCTATAAACCATATAAACATGTTTGGGACACATTTGAGCGAAAACAACACAACATTTGTGGATAAAGAAAGGTGACGCCGATATGGTCACTTTTGTTCCGAAAATTTCACGGAAAGCTTTTCGCGCACAAAGCTCCCATTATGACCTATAAACCATATAAACATGTTTGGGATGTATTTGAGCGAAAACAACACAGTTTTTCTGGATAAAGAAAGGTGACGCCGATATGGTCACTTTTGTTCCGAAAATTTCACGGAAAGATTTTCGCACACAAAGCTCTCATTATAAACTATAAACCATATAAACATGTTTGGGACACAGTTGAGCGAAATCAACACAAAATTTGTGGATAAAGAAAGGTGACGCCGATATGGTCACTTTTGTTCCGAAAATTTCACGGAAAGCTTTTCGAGCACAAAGCTCTCATTATGACCTATAAACCATATAAACTTGTTTGGGACACATTTGAGCGAAAACAACACAGTTTTTGTGGATAAAGAAAGGTGACGCCGATTTGGTCACTTTTGGTCCGAAAATTTCACGGAAAGCTTTTCGGGCAGAAAGCTCTCATTATGACCTATAAACCATATGAACATTTTTGGGACACATTTGAGCGAAAACAACACTGTTTTTGTGGATAAAGAAAGGTGAAACCGATATGGTGACTTTTGGTCCGAAAATTTCAAGAAAGCTTTTCGCGGAAAAAGCCCTCATTATGACCTATAAACCATATAAACATGTTTGGGACGCATTTGAGCGAAAACAACACAGTTTTGGTGAATAAAGAAAGGTGACGTCGATATGGTCACTTTTGGTCCGAAAATTTCACGGAAAGCTTTTCGCGCACAAAGCTCCCATTATGACTTATAAACCATATAAACATGTTTGGGACACATTTGAGCGAAAACAACACAGTTTTTGTGGATAAAGAAAGGTGACGCTGATATGGTCACTTTTGGTCCGAAAATTTCACGGAAAGCTTTTCGCAAACAAAGCTCACATTATGACCAATAAACCATATAAACATGTTTGGGACGCATTTGAGCGAAAACAACACAACATTTGTGGATAAAGAAAGGTGACGCCGATATGGTCACTTTTGTTCCGAAAATTTCACGGAAAGCTTTTCGCGCACAAAGCTCACATTATGACCCATAAACCATATAAACATGTTTGGGACACATTTGAGCGAAAACAACACAGTTTTTGTGGATAAAGAAAGGTGCACCGATATGGTCACTTTTGGTCCGAAAATTTCACGGAAAGCTTTTCGCGCACAAAGCTCTCATTATGACCTATAAACCATATAAACATGTTTGGGACGTATTTGAGCGAAAACAACACAGTTTTGGTGGATAAAGAAAGGTGACGTCGATATGGTCACTTTTGGTCCGAAAATTTCAGAGAAAGCTTTTCGCGCACAAAGCTCCCATTATGACCTATAAACCATATAAACATGTTTGGGACACATTTGAGCGAAAACAAGACAGTTTTGTGGATAAAGAAAGGTGACGCCGATATGGTCACTTTTGGTCCGAAAATATCACGGAAAGCTTTTCGCGCACAAAACTCCCATTATGACCTATAAACCATATAAACATATTTGGGATGCATTTGAGCGAAAACAACATAGTTTTTGTGGATAAAGAAAGGTGACGCCAATATGGTCACTTTTGGTCCGAAAATTTCACGGAAAGCTTTTCGCGCACAAAGCTCACATTATGATCTATACACCTTATAAACATGTTTGGGACACATTTGAGCAAAAACAACAGAGTTTTTGTCCATAAAGAAAGGTGACGCCGATATGGTCACTTTTGGTCCGAAAATTTCGCGGAAATCTTTTTGCGCACAAAGCTCCCTTTATGACCTATAAACAATATAAACATGTTTGGGACACATTTGAGAAAAAACAACATAGTTTTTGTGGATAAAGAAAGGTGACGCCGATATGGTCACTTTTGTTCCGAACATTTCACGGAAAAGCTTTTCGTGCACAAAGCTCCCATTATGACCTATAAACCATATAAACATGTTTGGCACACATTTGAGCTAAAACAACACAGTTTTTGTGGATAAAGAAAGGTGACGCCAATATGGTCACTTTTGGTCCGAAAATTTCACGGAAAGCTTTTTGCGCATAAAGCTCCCATTATGACCTATAAACCATATAAACATGTTTGGGACGCATTTGAGCGAAAACAACACAGTTTTTGTGGATAAAGAAAGGTGACGCCGATATGGTCACTTTTGGTACGAAAATTTCATGGAAAGCTTTTCGCGCACAAAGCTCTCATTATGACCTTTAAACCATATAAACATGTTTGGGACACATTTGAGCGAAAACAACCCAGTCATCCTTAGTTTTTAGATATTTGCATCACTGCATCAGGAGCTTTTACAGGTGATTTGGTGTTGTTTCATCACAGACTATGTCATTCATCTCTTGGAAAAATAATGCATTTGCCTTCTTATAAAGATGTTGTTTGTCATGAATTTGTTTGTGATGCATGTGACATGAAAAAGTTGCATAGTCAACTTTTTCATTCCAATATAAGTACTACTGTGTGTTTGTTTGAATTACTGCATTTGGATGTTTGGGGCCCATATAGAGTCAACACTTTAAATGATGAGGAGTTTTTCTAGACCATTGTGGATGATTTTTCAAAGGCTACATAGACTTATTTGTTAAAGTCTAAATATCATGTGTCAGGTTGCTTGGTTGCTTTCTTTTCTTATATGAAGCATTTCGATGTTGTGCCTAAAATTGTCTGCAATGACAATGGGACTGAATTTGTCAATCATTCTTGTCGCTCTCTATTTTCTGGACTTGGTATTATTCATCAACGCTCTATGGTTTACACTCCCCAGCAAAATGGAAAGGTAGAGCGAAAGCATCGACTGTAACGACCCGAGTTATAAAACTCGGGTTACGTTTCCAAGGATTAGATACCTTCGTTCAGATCTTGCAATTCAAGTACAGGTTAAACATAAAACAAAGGTTTAAGCTTTGAAACTAGGGGTTTCAAACCCTAAAACAGTGATAGGGGATAACACTCTATGTCTATACTTAGACGTAGAGACCACTCCGCATCCATACCTAGACGAGGAGACCACTCTATACCACTACATAGGTATAGAGACCACTCTACGCCGGTACCTAGACGTAGAAACCAGGTCATATCCGAGATGATATAGTCTTCATATCATGCTCATGTAAATATCTCAATAATATCCATCATTATGCTCGTATAATCAGACTTGTATGACATGACTCGATTAGATACGAGCCCGATGGGGCTGGGCTGTCCTATGACCCTTGCAAAGACCCTAGACTCGTGACTTATGGTTGTTTCTACCAATCGCATTCAGAATACGTATGCTCATACACTTGTTCAACCCTAAGAAGGATTCTACATGAAATGCATGATGCAACACCTAACATATTACATGATACCTCAGGCATGAAGTCCAATCACTTCAGCAAGTTCCAAAGAACTTACCTAAAGAAGAGTAGAATCCAAGCAATCACAGCAATAGTAAGCAATCCAATCAGATCGCAAATTACCTAATAAGTAATATATAATATGCATATGTCTAATTAGTTCTAAAAGCATACAATGACCATGACTCATATAGCCAGAAGGAACTCAATCTCACAACATCATCATCATTATCTCAACCATCTCATATCGTCATATATCATCTCATTCTCATATCATATTATCTCAAGTCATTATATCTCATCATATAACATCTCATATCGTCCCCTTCTCATCATTTCCCTTAATCATTTCTATCAATTATCTCAAAACTCCAATATATCGATCATATCATGCTTCAATTTCACATTTACTCATGATATTTCAAGCCATATAATATCTCAAGTACTTCCATCCATCAATTTAACAAGTCAAATTCCAAGGTATCAATTCATGCTTTCAATTCATATTTACTTATGTCCCAACTCATATAAATTCTCAAGCAAAGGTGATAAATCAATTTACTAAGTCAAGTCTAAGTAAATCGGTTTCAAAGTTTCCCAAAAGCCAGTTGATCTCAAATAAGTCATTTCGATATCTAAAACATTTCCTTAAAAGTCACACTTAGCCAAATTCCGATAATAAAATATTTAGTCCTTTAGACCAATTTTACAAAAATCACATCATCAAAATAAACCGGCACATGTTAGTTTATTTTAAAATCGTTATTCTAATTTTTAAATAAATTCTGACACTTGATAAGTATTCCCAAATAATATATTTTAATTTCCTAACCATTTAAATAACTTCAACCAATTAATTAAACAACTAAATAGTTAATAAATGAATCAGAAATAAATAAATGATAATGAATAAATAAATAAATAGAATAGTAGGGGCATTTTGGTCATTCTGTAGGTGTAAGTCAATGAGTAGTTATTAGTTGCAACTTGCAAGCTTCTGGATCTTGTAACCAGTTTCACTCTAATATCTATCAGTGTACGTTGGTGTATGTATATGACTATGAACTGAATTTAATTCCTTAGTTTTCTTGTGATTTGGGATTCGGTTTCCAGATCTTCATACATATATAAAATATATCAATTGAGATAATTCGAAGATATTAGATAGAACATCTGGCTGACAAATTTAAAAGAGATAATTCGAAGATAAAGACCATCTTTCATAATTTGTTTAGTTAATAGACTTTATAATAAACTTTTTTAAGTATGTAGACCCTTTTTGTTGGTGTTATTACTTGTTTACGCTTGATTACTTTAGTTTAATAAAAAGTTAATATATTTTAATAATAAAATTGAAAACTATGTTTAAAAATACTTAAAGATAATTATATTTTTTTTTTGAAATTCTACATTCATATAATACTAGCATGCACTAATTTATAGCATAACATATATATTGGCATTAGCTTTGTTTGTAATATTTATATACGCAGTTAAAATAATCAATTACAATACATTTATAATAAAAATTGTATTTATTGTAATACATGAATAATTGCACTAAATTATTCATTGTATTACAATATGGAATATCTATGGTAGTAATACTGTATTACAATAAAGGTGAAATATTGTATCACAATACAAACGTTATTGTGTTACAATAATTAATAACATTAATTGTAATGAACGTACTTAGATATTTATTAGGGATTTAATATAATAAAATATTTTTTTCTTGTAATATATATTATTTTAATTTGAATATTTTTTGTACCCATTTTTCAAATTTATTATTAAAGATGTTAACTTTTAAAAAAATAAAAAGCATTGAAGGGTATAAATGGAACAACATATATGAAAAGGTCTATATAATTAAAGAATTTATTATGGGGATATAAACTTAAAAAAAACAATGAAAAGGGTCTATAAAGCCCATTATCTCAAATTAAAATTATATGAAGATAACAAAGGTGATATATTGAGTTAAATTAATGGGTTTTTTTTTAATTTGCTTTTTTACTGGGAACTAATTTGTATATGTTTTTGTAATGCAAAAAATTAATTTAAACCTGCCAAATGTTGCCATTAATCTTAATTGTGTAGAATAACATCCCAGTCTTTTGTCCCAGGAAAGATCACCTACAACACTTGGTGCACCACTTGGTGCATCACAAAATTATTTGTACTATAATTTTATTTCTAAAAAAATTTTAAAAATTATATTTAGGTTTCATACCCTTATATCTACATATCTATAAAAAACATTTATGGAAAAATATATTTTAAAAATATATATAATTAAAAGATTGATTTTATTGGTTTATAATTTTTATATTTTTCTAAAACATAATTTTTTATAATAAAAATTTATAAACATATAAATATAAGTATGTGAAATACAAATATATTTTTTTAAATTTTTTTTAAAGTAAAATTATACCCTAACTAATTTTGTGATGCACCGAGTGGTGCACTGTGCGATGTAGAAGATCCGCACTGCTTTTGTCCGACTCTTACTCCGGACTTGTGGTGGAAATTGTACAAGGTACGTTACTTGGCTAGCTAGCTAGTCGTTCAATCAATGCCATCCCCTGATTAAGTCGCCTAATTTAATTTATTTTTATTTATATATATTATACTACTCCGTATTTGATTAGAGAAACCAAGGATTTATGATTTTAATTTATTATATGTATTAATTAAATAGGAAAGACATTCGAGCGATGGATGGTGAAGCCATCAATGCCTCACCAAGAAAGACCGGCTTCATAATTCTTGTAGGTGGCCTTCCTAATCACCATATATATGGAATGCAAATATGATACGGGATGGAGAGGACTATGTTGTATACATGAACACAACTCAAGAATATGACGGGTCAGATTCAGGTACCTGTGCTCACCCCGATGAGGCTGTTTCATGGGGGAAGATACAATCCCCATGAAACAACCTCATCGGGGCGAGCACCTGAATCTGATCCGTCATATTCCCGCGCCATGTTGATGTACAAAACATAGTCCGCTCCATCCCGCATCATATTTGCATTCTATATATATATATATGGTGTTTGGGAAGGTCACCTCCAAGAATTATAATGTCGGTCTTTACAAGCCTCATGAAAGAGCCTCATCAGGGCGAGCACCTGAATCTAATCCCTTGTATTCCTGCGTTTTTTTTATGTATACATGTTTATTAGAGACATCGGTTACGTACTCTCATGATGCTAGTAAGTGAAGCAGTGAATAAGATAGTTGTAATAAAGCTGATACTTTGCCTTGATCTAATGCTTCTAAGCTTTGGTGTGACTAGGCCAACCTTGTTTGAGTTGGTAGGCACATGTACGTGTACTTGTGGGGGCCTTATAAGGTTCCTTGAATTGTTTGAATTATATATGGGGCCTCATGATTTCAATAAATAAAAATTAGAAGCTTTAAAGCATGTGACATGAATTTGGTTTTGTTTGTCATGAATTTGCTTGTGATGTATGTGACATGGAAAAGTTGCAAAGACAACTTTTTCATTCCAGTACAAGTACTGTGTGTTTGTTTGAATTACTACATTTGGATGTTTGGGGTCCATATAGGGTCAACACTTTGAATGATGAGGAGTTTTTCTTGGCCATTGTGGATGATTTTTCAAAGGCTACATAGACTTATTTGTTAAAGTCCAAATATCAAGTTTTAGGTTGCTTAGTTGCTTTCTTTTCTTGTATCAAGAATCATTTCGGTGTTGTGCCTAAAATTGTCCTCAGTGACAATGGGACTGAATTTGTCAATCATTGTTATCGCTCTCTATTTTATGGACTTGGTATTATTCATCAACGCTCTATGGTCTACACTCCCCAACAAAATGGGAAGGTAGAGCGGAAGCATCGAGTGTAACGGTCTGAGTTATAAAACTCGGGTTATATTTCGAAGGATTGGATACCTTCATTTGGATCTTTCAATTCAAGTGCTGGTTAAATATAAAATAAAGGGTTAAGATTTGAAAGTGGAGATTTCGAACCTAAAACCGTGATAGGGGAGAACACTTTACGCCCATACTTAAACGTAGAGAACACTCCGCGTCCATACCTGGACGGGGTGACCACTCTATACCGCTACCTAGGTATAGAGACCATTCTATGCCCGTACCTAGACGTAGAGATCACGTCATATCTGAGATCATATAGTGTCCATATCATGCTCATGTAAATATCTCAATAATATCCATCATCATGCTTGTATAATCAGACTCGTATGACATGACTCGATTAGATACGAACCCGATGGGGCTGGGCCATTCTATGACCCTAGACTCACGACTTACGACCGTTTCTACCAATCGCATTCAGAATATGTATGCTCACACACTTTTGCAACCCTAAGTAGGATACTACATGAAATGTATGATGCAACACCTAACATACTACATGACACCCCAGGCATGAGGTTTAATCACTTGAGCAAGTTCCGGAGAACTTACTTGGAGAAGAGCGAAATCCAAGCAATCGTAGCAATAGCAAGCAAACCAATCAGGTCACAAATCACCTAATGAGTAATATATAATATGCATAAGTCTATGTTCTAAAACATACAATGACCATGACTCATATAACCAGAAAGGACTCAATATGACAACATCATCATTATTATCTCAATCATCTCATATTTTCATATATCATCTAATTCCCATATCATATTATCTCAAGTCATCATATCTCATCATATAACATCTTATATCGTCTCATTCTCATCATCAAAATAATCCGACACATGTTAGTTTATTTCGAAATCGTTATTCTAATTTTTAAATAAATTCCGACACTTGATAAGTATTCCCAAATAATATATTTTAATTTCCTAACCATTTAAATAACTTCAACCAATTAATTAAACAACTCTTAAAACCGGACCAAAACCGAAACAAACCCTTTAACCCAAACCGGACCCATTTTATTTAAAACCCAAACCGGCCCAAAATTTCACTTGAAATTTCTGAATATTAACATTTAAAAAAAAGCCCAATACCCTCTTCCTTTACCCATACCGGCCCATTTACCTTCCCCAGCCCAACTCCTTCATTCTACATTATTTTCGGATTTTAACCCGCCCTTTGTTGCAGCAATAAAATAATTTTTTTTAAAAAAAAAAAGATGAAACAACGGGGCCCACGTCCACAGCCAGCTCTCTCTTGAGTCTCTTCAACCTCCCTTTGTTGCCGCCTGGTCCGACGCCCACAGCCCAGGTTCGACCTCCACTGATCTCGGCTCTGCTCCCCCGTCTCCCTCGCCCTCGCCCTCGCCCTCGCCCGCTCTCACTCGGAGTTACCCAGCCCTCGCTAGTTCGCTCTCTCGCACACTCGCCCTTCCTCCCCGCTAAACCCCGCTCTCCGCCCAGCCTCGTTCTCCCGTTCCCGACACTCAAAAGCACGAGATTCCTATGGGCTAGCAAACGAAATAGGAAGGAAGAGGGATCACCGAGAGAAGTCGGGACTCGCCGGAGTTCGTTGGAGCTCGCCGGAGGCTCGTTCGTCCGCGGTTGTCTCCCTCGATCGGGGTTGACAGGGCATCGCTTGGGCGGACTTGTCTTGGGCATGGTGCTGCTCAGTCGGAGAGGAATTGGTGGCGTCGGGCGGCGGCGTCGATGAGGTGGGTGGCGCTCTTGATTGGACGAGGAGGACAAATGAATTTAAGGGTATGGTGTGGGTGTTCCTTGTTCAGAGGAGGTGAAATGCCGAAGCATTGGGAGGGAAGGTGCTGGGCTTTGAATCGGTGATGGCAGGAGGAAGTAGTGGGCTGGTGTTGATGTGGAAAACAACCAAAGTGAAAGGGGCTTTTTGTGTTGTTGTCGAGTGGTAAAACAGGGGAATACAGGGCGTTTTGGGGAAGGATTTGAGATCTGAAGAAGGAAACAGAAATGGGAAAGGAGGTGTTTGGGATGGTTTGAAAGAAATGAGAGATGGAGAATTGAAATGTGGGTGTATGTGTTTGTGTGGGTAGTTTGCACTTGAAATCCAAATGAGAGAGAGAGGGGTGAAATTTGGCGTGATGGCAAGTATGGCAAATAGACCTGTCAAAACACAACCCGACCCGGAAAACTCGATCCGTACGCTCGGTAAATTCTGGATCAAGACCCGGTTTTTTCGACCCGAGAATTTTTTTGGACCTAAATCTAAAGTACCCGGTAATTTTTCGGGTCATCTGGGTTTAGACACGGTGACCCGATTGACCCGGTAATTTTGACCCGATTGACCCGGTGACCCGATTGAACCGATTATTTTATAATTATATATGATTAAATTTTTTATGGAGATTCCAATTTATTACATTTTATAATTACAATCACTTGATCTTTCATTTTCAAATCAACTTTTATATTTATTTGTATTGTGTAAACTCCATCCGATCGATAGTATTTGATTTTTGATTTTTTATCACATTTTTGAAGAAGATAAAAACTCTAAAAAAAGTATTAAAACAAATCTATGCTTATTACTAATTGCATGAAATTATTTTTAAAAAATTATTTAAAATTTTGATATTTTATATATTATTACATTTTATTAAAAATTACGAGAAATAATAAATATCAAATATTTTGGATCAGATATAGTATATAATTACAATCACTGGAACTTATGAACCACGTCTTTAATTTTAGAATTTTAAAATTATCGCAAAATTATCAAATCGTGATTTTTTTAATTTAAAAAAGAAAAAATTGACAAACCCGAAATAGACCTGAAATGACCCGAAACCCGGTCAAACCCGGGTTCGAATCAACCCGGATAAACCCGAAACCCGTTTTGCCCGGGATACGTTTTACCCAAGACCCGAAGTGACCCGATCCGAACCCGACCCGAATAACCCGTTTGACAGGTATAATGGCAAGTGTTGGATGGTCTTTAATGCCATAAAGAGGTTGGCATGGGAGGTGAGGAGTGTGTAGAGCCTCTTGGGCATGATTTGGGAAAGAGAACAGATTGAAATCAGAAGGGGAGGGAGAGGTGAAATTTGGCGTGATGCTCCTACTACTTGATATTGCTTTCATAAAATTAGTATGAATATCTTATTCGTGGGATGACTAATTCTATATTTGTTTATCATTGCTTGAGAAAAGTAAGAACTCAAGTGTAAGACAGTTTGATAATGCATATTTTGTATAAGAAGGAGGGTGGCATGGGAGGTGTGTAGAGGTGGGTGTTGTGCATGATTTGGGAAAGAGAACAGATGGAAATCACAAGGGAACAAAAAAAGGGGATGTATTGAAAACAAAGGGTGTGGTTCCAAAAAAACCCGGAACAAAAAAAAAAATCTCAAAACTCGCTGTATTGACCTTATCTAGACTCAATTTAAAATAAATTTTCAAGACCAAAAAATTGAAGAAATCTGAAAAATATTTTGAAGTCTCGGTACAAGAAAGCGGAAATAAAATCCACTTTTAAAATCCATGCCAGCTGAATATTATGACGGGATTCGCTTTGAAAGAATTAAAGAGAAATAAAATTTCATTGCTCAAGTATGGAGATTTTCAAAATTTTCGAAATCCTAGAATTTAAATCGAAATTAAATTGGAATTAAATTATAAATAATATTTTAAATTTTTGGGTTGTTACATCGACATCTTTTGGATACTGCTCGAGCTCTAAGTCTCCATGCCAATTTCCCTTCCTCTTTCTGGGGAGAGTGTGTTCTAGCTGCAACTTACTTGATTAATCATATGTCTGTCAAGTCATTGCATTGGTTAACTCTTTTTGAGATCTTGTTCAATAAATCTCCTACATTTGAGCACCTTAGGACCATCGATTGTCTCTGTTATGTTTTTTGTTTTAGGTCCAAAGGCTGATAAATTTGCTCCCAAGGGGCATCGTTGTGTTTTGGTTAGTTATCCGGCTCACCAAAAGGGTTATAAGCTCTTTGATTTAAGCACTTAAGAGTTCTTTTGCAGTAGAGATGTGTTATTTGGAAAATGTTCTTCCATTTGCTACTTCTCCTTATTCTCATGGTAATGAGGATCTTCATGCTCAATCCTTCCATATGGCTTATCCGGATGTTACATCCTCATCTTCTGATTAGGTCATCCATGGAAGGATGACCTGATCTCTATCAAATCGATGTCAACAATGCATTATTCTTCACGTGTGCATCGACGAAGAAACTTACATACGTTTTTTCCAGTGGCTAAGATCACTACTATGGGTAAGATCACTACTGTTTTTATTATCATCGCTTTTGCTATTGCTAAAAAAATGGCATCGATCTCTATCAAATCGATGTCAACAATGCATTATTCTTCACGGGTTCATCGACGAAGAAACTTATATGGTTCCTCCTGATGGGTTCCAAGGTGCTTCGAATGATTAGGTGTGTCATCTTAAACATTCGTTATATGGTCTTAAACATGCTTCTTGGCAATGGAATACTGAGATCACTCGACATTTTTGTTCTCTTGGGTTTGTTCAATCCAAACACAATTACTCCATGTTTGTTAGGAATGTTGATGGGGTGTTTAGTGTGGGGTTGGTACATGTTGACGACATCTTGATCACAGGCAATGATGTGTCACACATTTTTTCTGTAAAGAATTCCTTGCATTCGACCTTCACTATCAAGGATTTGGGTATCGTTCAAAACTTTCTTGGCATCGAGATTCTTCGAACATAGAATGGTACATACCTCACTCAAAGGAAATATATATGTTTCAGACATCTTAAAGGATATAGAGATGCTCTCTTCTAAACCATCTAGGTTTCCTCTTCTTAATGGATTACGACTGAGTGCTGATGAAGGAGATCTGTTACCTGATGGTGAGCATTACAGAACTTTGATTAGGAGGTTACTTTGTTTAACTCTTACTCGTCCTAATTTGTCTTATGCCATTCAACATCTCAGTTAGTTCATCTCCAAACCTCGGGTGCCTCATATGAATGCTACTAAATGCGTCTTGAGATATTTAGCATGGACTGTTTCGAAAAGGTTGTTTTACCAAGTTCAATCTCATCTCAAACTTGTGGGGTTCTCTGATGCTGACTGGGGATCGTGCTTTACCACTCGACGATCACTTACAGGTTATTGCATTTTTTTTGGGTCATGCTTTGGTGACCTGAAAAACTAAGAAAACAAGCTACAATTTTCCGTAGTTTCGTTGAATCTGAATACAAAGGTATGGATGCTACTACAACTGAGCTTCTCCTTTGGACTTCTTTTATACTTCAGGATCTCCACATTCATATACCGCGTCCAGTGACTTTGTGTTAGGAGGGGAATCTAGATATGGAAATAAAATATGTAAATAAACCAACTCCTTTTTCCTAGCAAATAAAGAATTAATTTGCCAAACCGACCTTTTTTTGGCCTTTATTGGGAGAGTGTCCACCAAGCCCATCAAATTAGTTTTTTGTCCATCTGATAAATAAAACCACCCGTGTGCCCCTCCTCCCTCCCGGATCTCTTTCTCCTAGCCGTTTGTACTTCTCGAAGGCAGCCATCGATAGGGCGGCCATACAATTCCTTCTTCACCTCTCCAATCTAGACCAATGGATCCGGATCATCTGCAATAATAGACAAGATCGCCATGGATCCGGATCAGAAGAATCAGATCCAGTTGTTCGGACTTCGGCGAGGCAGCCATCTCTCTAATCTAGACCGATGGAGATGGCGTCGAACTAAGAAAGGGAGCAGATGGTGATGGCTACGGCTTCCCCTGTCTGATCGGGCTCAGCACCAGGAAGAGGGAGCGGAGGCAAGGATGAATCTGAAATGTGAAGCCGAATCTTCCCCCAACTGTCATGACGGCGCCAGATTGGAGGTGAAGCGGTCGAGATTGGAGATGAGGCGCCGGATCGGACGAGCTCTCGCTCGTAGTCAGTGCGCTTGTCCGGTTCAGAGAGGATCTTCTCCCTCTCTCTGCTCTCTCCAATCCGCCATTGGTGATTCCTCGATTCCTTGTTGTTCTTGAATTGCTTCTAATTCAGACTCGCAGGTGTTTGATTTTTCTAATCAAATATGAATTTGTGTTCAGTTGTTTTGTGTTAAAATCCTCCATGAGTGCTGAACTGTTTGATTTCCTTCATGGCGTGTACTGTTGGTGAATTTGTGTTGGTGGATTTGGCTTTCTTTTTTTTAATATATGTATTTTGCATATATATATATAGAGAGAGAGAGGTTGGATCCCGTGTAAGCAACCCTTACGGTGTAATTTGTGAGCAGATAAATTATTCGTAGGTACCAAGCGATTATTCGTGTATAATAATGTAATTATGCGTATGTATGAACAAATGTAATTATTCGTATGCAACAAATGATTATTCATATGTATGTACATACGAATAATCACTTAGTACCTACGAATAATGTCACTGTTCACAAGTTACTTTTAATCTCATCCGTTTGATCTTCTTAATCCGACGCTCTAGATTTCCTCACAAATTACACAGTAAGACTTGCTTACACATGATCTATCCCCTATATATATATATATATATATATATATATATATATATATATATATATACATTGGCAGTGCACTTAGCTTGTGAATTTGGCTTCTTTAATTATCATGGCAATATGCTTTGTAGCTAGAGTACTTATGAATTTGGTATGTTGCTTTTTCAAGTAAAAATTATATACTGTATATTATAGATTGACAAAATTCCTTGTGTAAAAATTAATTATTATGAAATTGTATGAGCTACTATATCTTACATACAAGCATATATGATATCATTTCATCATTTTAACATTTCAGTATTTAATCATTTCAGCATTTTAGTATTTGAAAAAAAACAACTTCGGTTTCAGCAAAACGGTTTCAGCAATACGTGAGTTTGGGTTTCAGCAAATTGGGAGAAATTAATGATGTTGTTGTGTTGTTGGGTTGATTTGGAGCTACTTTCATGTTCATTGCATTGTCAAATTCTTGACGGATTGTGTGCTATTTGGAATTTTAGTATATTTGCGCGTTTCAGCAACTCCTGTTTCAGCACAACTTTATGTGTTTATATTGTTGTCCACATCTTTTCAGTGCATTTTCAGGTTTCAGCAACTCCGGTTTCAGCAAAACTCTATGTGTTTATATTGTTGTCCGCATCTTTTTAGTGCATTTTTTGGAAAAAAAAATTTTTAACGTCAGCGGTATTTGGAGCGTTAGTGGGTGTCCGCATTTCAGCAAAATTTGTTATGCTGAAATGCGGACTCTTGGAGAGCTTATTATCTTCTTGTGTTTTTGTGTGATCTGAAAATGCTGAAATTAATTCTTATTAGCAAAATTCGTTATGATGAAATGCTGAAATTAATTATTATACAATTGTATGAGCTACTATATCTTACACACAAGCATGTTCAGCAACACTGTTTCAACATGAATTTTGATGTTCCTTGCTTTAAATCTCCTTTAAAAGCCTCTTAGCTCAATGGTAGAGCAATGTGCTTATGCGCAAATACGTGGGTTCGAATCCCGCATAGGCTAAATTTTATATCCCGCAACACGGTTTCAGCAACTCCGATTTCAGCAAACCCGGTGTCGAAGTGGTGACGCGAAAAAAAAAAAGAAAAACTAATTTCAGCAATTTCAGCAACTTCGGTTTCAGCAACATCGGTTTCAGCAACTTTGGTTTCAGCAACTTCGGTTTCAGCAACGCGCGAAAAAAAAACGTTGAAATAGATTTGCTGAAACCAAATGTGCTGAAACAGGAGGGGGGCACAGGGGGCGCGCGTGGGGGGGCAAAGGGGGCAAGGGAAAGAAGGTGGACATTTTGCCAATTTGGAAGGGAAGGGTGGACATTTTCCTAATAAAGGCCCTAATTATGGCCTATAGCACAATTCCCCCGCAAATAAATTCAAGACTCCCTTCCGATGTAGTAGTAGGGAATCAGGATCGATCCTCAAGGAGGCGGGTTAGCGGTTCCTGAATAGCCTTGGAAATGTTCTTGTACGTCTCGACTAGAAACCTCGATATCGACTACAATGGTCGATATCGATAGGGACTGTCGATTCCTAGTGCTCTTCTCTCGATCTGCACATCCTGCAAAACAAACAAAGCAGTAGATGTTGACTAGTTCGGTCGATCTAGAGTGCCTTAAACCTGTCGGTCGACTCAGAAAACTGTCGACTCGATTTCTTCTATGCATGGGTGGTCGATATCGACTAGTTGGGTCGATATCGAGTGCAGATGCAGTGTCGTAACAGAAAAAACATAAAGCAAAAATAAAAGAAAGTATTTTTGGGTTTTTTAACTTATACTCCATCCGTCCGGAAATAAATGATGTTTGACTATTTTACACGTAGTTTTAGGAGCTAAAAACTATATAAAATCTTATTTATTTTAATTAATTTTTTTCATAGTTTAATAGTTATTAGTACTAACTATTAAACTATGAAAAAAATTAAATAAAATAAATAAGATTTTATATAGTTTGTAGCTCCTAAAACTACGTGCAAAATAGTCAAATATCATTTATTTTCGAACGGAGAGAGTATAAACTAAAAACTTCCAAGGTAGGGATTCACCACGACAATAACCATGCATGCATACACACTTAAATCATATAAAGTTTATGTTTTTATCATCCTATGACAACTTTCGTAATCACCAAATAGAAATATAGAGACTTTCGCATAAATACCTATTTGTTTATATCCTTTTCATAATTAGGGTTTAGTCAACTTTCACAAATAAAACCTAATTACTATCCAAATTCACAAATAATCCACTTTCGCTTCATATAAGGTAAATAAGGAATTTCTTTAAACTCTCATAAAGGATTAAACACGGGATAGAAGATGAAAACACATAAGCATATTAGGGATTTAAGCATACCTACATGGCTATTGCCGGGCTCACCCCGACCCTAGAAGTAAGACGACTACTCACTCATGATTGGGGAAAACATCATAGAAATAAAATAAATAAACCTTTGCATAAAAACTAACCTTTAAGAAGTTTACAACCAATCACCACCTTCTTCTCTCTCTACTCAACTAACTCTCTTTGTTGTGGGCACACAATTGTTTGTATTCTTGGATGCTTAAAAACTCAGCCCCTAGGGCTTTATTTATAGGCACTTAATCCTTACTAACCAAGGAAAAGAATTCTAATCCTAATCAACTTAGTAAATAAAATATTCTATCTAAATATAAATCCTACTATAAATTTAATCTATCTAAAGTAATATTCTCTAGAGTAAATTGGAATATACCCATAAGGATAAAAGTATCTTTGGAAGATATTAAGTAAATGACGTGGCTAAGCTTCCTCCAAAGATTCGGCCCAATATGCGTCTGTTGCTCCAGTCGATGTCGAGTGAACCGGTCGACATCGAGTGCTTAGGATCGGCCGACATGTGGTGGTCTCGATCGACATTCTCTTCTTGCCTTAGTCTCAGTTTCTGCACCTTTCTTCAGTCGACATCGTGCACTTCAGTCGATGTCGAGGGCATAGGTCGAGGTCGAGTGTATTGCTCGAGATCGAGTGCTCTTCCAGTGTCTTGTCTTTGCTCTAAAACATTCCAATTCCTTCGAAATTAAACCAAAACTTGTGTAGTTCTCTATAACTTGCAAATAAAGATAAACTATACAAATTCACTACTTTCCCATCCCAAAAGTATAAAGCATAAGAAATGGAATAAACGCAAGCACGAAACATGGTAAAATAGGCGCACATCAAACACCCCATACTTAAGCTTGCTTGTCCTCAAACAATACTTTTAATGGTCAAACAGGGGTAGAACTAAACTCTCAACATTATAGATTCATTCTTATATATCTCTACAATTAATTACCATCCTTGCAAAGGTACTATTGCCTTCACATTTGTGCATTTGAATGAAAAGCTACATCTCACATAGAAGGAGGATTATGCAAAAACAATTTTGTAACATAGCATTAATAATCAAGAGGGCTTTTAAGCTCATGGTGATGTGAGGATAAAAGGTATAGTGGTGGGCTTTATTGGGCAATGTAGTGCTTAATTCGGGGAGAAACTTTCAAACTTCTTTCTTTAATGCACTTCTCATTTATGATTTTCACATTCCTCTTCCTCTCATAATGCTTTCTTTGCGTTTTTCACTTATATGTTTTTACCTCTCTAACTGTAACGCTGCCTTCTCGTGAGTCGCAAACATGGGTATCATGAATGGCCCCGGATACTTAGCGCTTCGGACTCCTCACCTTGGTGTCCCATCTCGCGTAAATTTTATCCTCTGCAAGCAGGGTCGATCCATCTAACTCCTAGGTGACTAAATTTTCTTTCTCTTATTAAATTTTCCTTTAAAAATCTCTTGCCATCAACTTTAAAATAATCTCACAACATATCAAACCATATTACATCTCCATAATATGACATCCATTCCACAACATGTTCCCCGGATGGGTAAAAGGTATAAAAATGGCCAATTATATGAACTTGTGGTGCAAATATGACATTAAGCACATATGTCCTAGAATATGAAGTAAAGCTTACAAGCATGGATAATGGTTAGGAAAATAATGCTTGAATGGAAAAGAAAGTCATCCGTCCTCTTATCATGCATATGTCAAAAGCAACTTCAAATTTTTACCTCCTTTCATGGTTTTCTCTAAAAATTGCACTTTATTGAGACTTCCCTTTACTAGGCAATTTAATTGTTATATCTTTAACGAATCTACTTTTGCATCGTCGAGTCTTGTTAAAACATCCATGACACTTTTCAATTTTTAATGGGGGTGATTTTTCTTCAAAAATCGGTGATTTTTTTCAAAATCTCTTTGGACTTTAAACTCTAAGCATATAAGACATGATATGTATCCAAAGATGGTGCCTAATATGTTTAAGATCTAACCATGTATGTAAAACAAGACTTAATAAACTAATGAAGATAAATTGAGCAAAATAATCTAAGCATGCTTTTCCCCACCCCATACTTAAATCTTACAGTGTCCTCACTGTAAAAATAAAATCAGAAGTGGAATAAAAAAAACTTTCAAGAAAATATCGCAACGGCTCAAAACAGATGCTTCTGCAGGAGTAGTCGGTCTCGACATGACCAGTTGATATCGGCTGTGTCAATCGACTTCGATTGTGCCCACTAAGCTCAGGGGGATCTATGATCAATAACAACTAATCTCTCGACATGCTTGGTCGACATCGAGCAATTTGGTCGACGTCGAGAGCCTTCACAGCTTCTTCGCACCTGCAATTTCGTTAGTTCTCACGAAAACCTCAAAAACTTACAGTCTTAAAACATAAATCCAAAACCAAAAAAATTCAAAACCCTAAAAACCAAACTATTCAAGATTAAGTTTATTTACAAGCTCTAGATTTTAGAGTCGCTAGGCCGACTTCTTCCGCTCTCCTATCCAGGTTGGGACATACAGGGACCATATGGCTCGGACCTCCTCTTCGGGGCTTTTGATCTCTACTTTGAAAATTATTCCCTTTTTATCTCTAAGCTCCAACGTTCTTGGATAGACTTTGTGAATGGTCACTACTCCGCCTTTTCTCGCATCCTTTCTCTTGCATCCCTTTATGTTGCATTGATTCATAAATACCTTGTCGCCTGCCTTGTATTCTCTTGTTGACTTTCCTGCAGCGTTAGTAAGGTGCACAAACAAAGGTACTTTTTTCATAGGGATATTATCTTTAAGTTCCGAAGGATAGAGATTCTTACATGGACTTACCATTGAGTCATTATGCTCCTGAGGAAGTGTTCGACGTCGAGTGCATCGTCTTGTCTGGAGGTGCAGTTGATGGAGGTAGGTTGATATGGGGGAGTTGATGTCGAGTGGGACCGGTCGATATCGACTGACTTTGGTCGACCTCGATGCAATTATCAGTGTCGACCCCATACTTAGTTTCTGGCATCAATAATGGCTCCTTATCAGCGTCAACCACATACTTAGCTTCGTTGTTGTTTTCGTTGCCATAGCCATGACATAGTTCGTCCATGCTTAGCCACGACGATATTTTTCATTGCTAAATCCATCACTGAAAACCCGTCGCTATAAGTCACGAGGCATATGGCTACGAATGGTCTGCCCGTGGCTGCTTCCATGGCTAAACCGGTTAGCCACGGTCATTCGTGGCTAAATCCATTGCTATTTGCTGTAGCTATTTCCTGCGTTTTTAGTAGTGAATAGGCAGAAGCGGCACCGACGAGCCATAGAAGAAGTGGTGAGAGAGATTGAGATTCAAGACCATTAGAGGGAGAAAGAGATAGAGTCAGAGAAAGAAAAACAAAAGAGCAGGAGAATGACAAAGATGGATGGAAGAGGAAGAAGAGGAGAACGAGATGGAGTTTAGATATACCACGTACTTTAGGTTCTAGATTTCTCGAATCAACAAGATCCAGATTTCTCAGATCTGAGAGAGAGAGAGAGAAGGGTAAATCGATCCAAGAGAGGGAGGCGAGTGGGTTGGTTTTTAGGGTTTCTTTTTTCTTTTCTTTTTTATTAAAAAAAATGCATTTGGCACGGTAAATTTATTGGAGTAGAAAATTGTCAAATTTCATTATTTTTTTTTTGCCACGGTAACCCTGCTGAAGCTACCATCAATGGCGAATTTATCTTCTTTTTCGGATTGAAGGCTTGTTGTGGCTAATGTCGTGGCAAAAGAGTATTAATTGCCACGACAAGTCCCTGCCGAAGCTAGCACTACTAGAATTTTGTTATTTAACATTGGGTAATAGCCGATGTCTTTCAAAAAAAAATCGATGTCTATGTGGGGGATGTTAAAAGTCAAAACTTTTTAACATCGGGTAATAGCCGATGTCTTTGTATGTTATATCATCGTTTATATTTTAAAATCCGATGTCTTTGTATGTTATAACATCGGGCTTTGGCCGATGTTAAACATTTTTTACTTTTAACATCACCCACGTAGACATCGATATTATTTTTTGAAAGACATCAGTTATTACCCGATGTTAAATGATATATTTGTAGTTTTTTTTATTACGGTAACCTATGCGGGATTTGAACGCGCATCTTTGTGCTTGAGCACAACGCTCTACCAATTGAGCTAATAGGCTTAATTACATCAACCAAAAGTAGCAAGATTATTAGAAAAACCCATGATTCGAGTAGCAATTGGGTGCTAATAGGCTTTAAATTAGATAATGTTCTTACATGAATGTAAGAAGTGCAAGCAAATTCATGACAAGATTTCAGCACTCACTCAAGTCTAAGAATCAATTAGACAATGACTAAAAAGCAACGCAAAAGAATGGCAGCCAGCCCAGGCTCCAACTTCCACTACCCTTCAGCATCATACAAGCACACCAGAAGAGTGCAATTTTTGCATATCGACATCACTATCAGAAACTGCATGATTCAAGAAAATAGTTGTGTTTTCTATCCATCATTAGATGAGGCGTGCAAAAATAACCTTATCTATATAAATCATGTAACAAAATGAAAAGGGCATGCCCCATTTTCTCCACTCTCAAAGCTATTCGGAGCTTGTCCTTTGATAATCCTTTATCGTGCCTTTTCTTGTTCCTGTTTAAGAAGGGCACATGATTCAAATCTTTTTCTTGCCCAAAGGGCATGCCCCATTTTACAATGTGGCTGCAAAGAGGCAGAGATGAGTTAAAGAAAAGTACCTAACAGCTGTATATTTCTTAAATTTGTACTGGAGGTAGGGTGCAAAGTTCTCCATCATATTCTCGAAAACCTGAAAAACACAGAAGATTACTTCATAAATCTGAAATTACTTTACTGCTTGTAAGAGAAAGATAAACATCTCGTTCTGTCAATGTATATTAATCTGTGACATAATCAGGCGCCAAATCACTATTTGACGAAGGGCCTCTATGTTGCGGTACATGAGAATGATAGAACAGCCCGATATATGCCTGCATAAAATAGACTCCAAACACCTGCAGCAAAAGAAACATACCCTAATATCTCCTACAGAAAAAAAATTCCTAAAGAGAAGACTGTAATCCTTTGGGTTTAGTGATGCCTTCAATAGAATGGTACTTTGATATCCAAAACTATTTTTTTTTAAAATGTATGTGATGCCAATTTTCAATGCAAGTGAGTATCCCAGCTTCTTGTTGTTGAGAGTAATGACAAACATCAGTTTCTCTCCAGATTACATGGAAAATGTAAGATATACACTGGATAAAAACCTTTCACTTCTTTGTTCAAAACAGAGAATGAAAGAGAAACATGTACCTGTTAAAAAAAAAAGAGAGAGAAACCTGTACATACAAACAAGATATTTTAACAGAATCCATGCTTGACGGTATAAGATCACTATAATGTCTTTTAAACAAGCCAATACTTCATATTCAGATCTTTCTACAAGTCTTTTGATAAGTTGGAGCATGTTCAAAGTGTCAAAGCATTTAAACTATGAATTTTATATTTTATATTTTTAACACTTCAACTTAGGCTATCATATGAATAATCAAGTCTTTTGATCAGTCTTTAGATGTCTTGCCAACTTAGGCTATCATATGAATAATCAAGATTTTTAATTGTGCAACACACTACAAGGGCTATATTTTAGTTTCTGGAAGAGGACACTAAGCTAGATAATTAACAAAAAGGTTTTGTTGCATCACCTAGCTAGTATTTGATAGCTTCTATAGAATGTGTGTAATTGTTGAAACTAACTGAAACATGCAAAACAATAGAAGAGAACCTACTCACTAAAATGTTGTGGATCCAAAGAGATGTAGTTTGTGAGAGGATTCTCCTGGCATAAAGATCAGGTGGAGCAAATGCAGCACAAATTTGGAGCAGAAACAGATCAAGCTCCAAAGTATTAAAAGACCAACAAAGAAAAAAACATATATATAAAATATGAGTAGCTTTTTAGTGACAGAGTCATTCAAGAACCTCTCACTTCATACCAGAGTATCCAGTAAACCAACAACTGCAATTACTCTCTTAGAAAGAAAATTGAGCAAACTTTCACTCTGCTTGCTTCTCAAGAAGCACCTCAACTAAAGAAAAAGTCAACTCATTTGCAACCTTTCTCAACTCAAGGGGCATGCTCAGTTGCTTTTGGGCTTTCGGTTGATACAGATGTAACGGCCATAAGTTTCCTATTCCAACAATCAAAGAGAGCAACAAGAACAAGGCCAACAGAATACCTAAGTACCCAAGTACACCAAAGAACAATAGAATACCCAAGTACACCAAGTTATTGTGCATCCTCTTAATTTAAATCTCAATTTGGAATTGCTTTAACCAACACAAATAACTGAATAATTCAAGTAATCAAAAAGAAAGCAGAGAAATATCTACTTAACTTACAAAATGAACTGGAAAAGTCTGCTTTCTTATTGTAAAAAAAAAAGAGAATAGAACAACACAAGTATGGAGAAAAACATACTTATGTTGTGCCAAATGGAAATGACTATTATTACGACCACTTATGTTATGCCAAAATATTCATCAAAGGGAAATAACTATTATTACAGACCAAGAAAACATAAGTATGGAGAAACTCATCTCTACCTTGTAAAAACAACTTGTGCCAAATGGGCATGAACCAGTTCCGAAATTAAAGTGCTTACAGTAAATAGACCTGCAAATTAAAAGATTTTTACCATTCAAGACTCAATGATAGAACTAGCTATATGGGAGTTTGTTTAATTATTCAACAACATAATAGAAACTCGGTTTTAAAAATGGCTACATAGTGCACATAAGGAATTTAAATTTAATTATGTTCAATAGCTTGGCTCAACTGCCTAGAAAATCTGAAAATCTCACAGTGTGTATATGTATACATGAAGAACTGCTGATCAATGGAGGCACGTCCATGGGGTAACACTGCAAATTATAGAAATATGTCAACTATGAAAGACAACCATATAATGGACTATTTCCAGTTCCTAAAAAAAGAAGCAAGTAAAGAAATTAAAATGCCAAGGGTTTGCAAACATTTTTGCCCGTGTTGTTTGAGAATTTGAGTCTGGTATAGATAGAAACTATCAAACTTGTTAACAACATTACTTAGAGGAGAATAAATAATTTTACAAGGTGTAGTCCAGATTACTCTATGCATACAAAATCCATAATTTGAAAAAATGGAGGATTTAAGTCACTAAAGAGTTCACTGCTCTCAAACAATGAAGTACAGAACAATTTGACAGAATTTTCTTTAATTAAGCTATGGTACAAAGATACACAAAGGAAGGAATTGGAGAAAAAGTAGCTGATATGTGAAAAAGTTCTGCCAACGATCCTACTCTGCAATTCAGGAAGTTCATAAATGAAACTACATCTACACAAAGTTCGAAAATGAAAAATCTGACACAAAACAAATATATCTAATACCCAAACCCAAACCACCAACAACATTAAGATGAAGAATCGAACACAACCCAAATTGAAGAATTGAACAAAACAAAAGCATCTTAATAAAACAACCCAAAACGAAAACTCAGGATAAAAATCGTAACCCTTAGATCGAAAAATAATTAACCAAAACGAAAACCCTAGATCTGATTTGCGGAGAAGGGGAACAAGAGAAAGAGAGAATAAGAACTACCTTTCCTATGAGAGATTGCGTCTGGAGAAGCAAAGCAGCAGCGAAGAGCTAGTGAACAAGAAAGGTAAACCCTAGATCAAAAAATAATTAATCAAAACGAAAACCCTAGATCTGATTTGCGAAGAAGGGGAACAAGAGAAAGAGAGAGGTAAACCATAGATCGAAAAATAATTAATCAAAATGAAAACCTGGATCTAAATTGAGTAGAAGGGGAATAAGATAAAGAGAGAAGAAGCGAAGTACCTGCTCCTCTTATTCTTCGTTCTTGTTCAGTCCTGGCGGCACAATTGGTCTTCGGAGTACCCTTTCCGTCTCCATCTGTCTCCTTCTCGGTGGATTGAAGGAGGAGGTTTCCATTGAGGTGGAGGAATGGGAGAGAGGAGTGGAGACTGGTTTCAATTGTGAAGTTGGAGAGAGGGAGGAGAGAGACAGGTTTTCATATCCAGTTCATCAAAAGAAGGGTGAAAATCAACTTCAAAATTTCAACACTTTGTTTTTTTCGCGCCTTAACTTCAATTTCGCACTTCTGAAGGTAAAAAACGAGGGTTGTGTTTTCAAAGTGATTGGGTTTACTTAAGTGGGTTTTCAAAGTGGCGGATTTTGTAGGCAGGTTTTGAAATTAATTCAAGTTTACAATTTCGCGTTTTTCGAATCATTTTTGAAAAAAAATTTTAACATCAGTCAAAAAAATTGGGTGATGTCATTTTTGTTTTCAACATCTTAATTTTAAAGACAGATGTTAAAAAACTGTTTAACATGGCAGGTTTTTCCGACTGATGTTAATGAGCCGATGTTAAATAACAGAATTCTAGTATTGTAGGTAGCATGGCAAAAGGGTACCAATATGTTGGGTGAGGTATATTGTATGTTCAGTCGGGTTCGGATCGGATAAGTTCGGGTCAAATGGATTTCGGGTTGGGTCAAGTCGGTCACATTTAATTTTATTATAAGATGATTATTATTTTTTTTGTATATTAATTATTGACTATTAAACAACATTTATTTAGTTATATTAGGTCTCATTATATCTAATTCACAATATTTGAATGTTTAAAAATAAGATAATTAAAGTAATTATAAGGATGAATCGGGTCTTGTCCGATTTTGGTCAAAGACGTACGAGTCAGGTATGGGTTAGCTCGAATTCGAACTCAGGTTCACTCAAATATCAAGTGTAAATGGATCGGGCTCAGATTAGGGTTCAGGTTGTACATGATACTAGATTTTTGGGTTTGTGTTAGGTCTGAATTCGAGTGAGTCAGGTCGGATCGAATTTTGTTCGCTATACTACCAATCACCCTTTTTTTGTTTTGGCGAGGAGCTCATCACCTATATCTAGTACAGCTAGCTAGTTACATCTTTTCCCATCACATGGCCACAAATGCAACTGGAGTAGCTCATTAATTACACAATCCTTTTCCCCTCACATGCCACAATAAATATAAGTTGTTACAGAGTTAGTTACACCGGCCTTGTATCCCACCTCTGACGTACTTGTATGTCAAGTATACATCAGTTACGTAATCTCATAATGCTAGTGAGTGAAGCCGTGAATAAGAGAGTTGTAATAAAGCTGATACGTACTTTGTCTTGCTCTAAGCTTCCACATGCTAGACTAGTTCCATCCTTGAATGAAGATATATCTTGGACGCTTACACATATTTACTGCGTACATATGTATATGGTTGGTGTTTGGTGTGATTAGAAAGTTTGTTGCATACATGTTGAATCATCTATATACCCGATACCCATCTCACCTAATCATGCATCAAAAACCACCCCCCTAACAAACCTTCCTAGCTATCGATTAAATCACCTAGCTATATATACCTATGACACGTTTGGCTATCTCACCTACGTACCCCAGCCACCTATTATACTAACAAAATGAGCAAATCTTTGACCATCTCACCTACCCCAGCCAAGTTTTATATATACAGTTATAACAAAATTATAGCAAACCACAAAGCACAGTATAAAAGATGTACAAATTCGTAAATTACAAGGCAAAAAAGAGTTTGTATTTACTAGGGTTTAACACTTCTAACACATCTGTACGTACGGGCTAATTTGAAGAAGTTCTTTAACCAGCCACAACGATAGAATAGACATGTAAAAAGACTTAGGGATTGAACAACATGGCATGCATCTTATTTTCCACCTGCCGGTTATTAGCTGCTCAAGAGAATATGATTTTCTATCCCTTTTTATATAATATTCCCAATAGTGCTACCCCAAATGAAATGGTTGATCCATCAAATTTTATCTCTTAATAAATCCTTTCATAGGTTTCCTGCATTTTGCGTGTTTCCTTCTACTGTGCCTTGTACCTTCTTTCGAGCGTTGTGGGTCTTTGTTTTCCTCTTTATGAAAACTCTTAGTTAGTTCCTAACTTTGCACTTGTTTCTTTATGTATGATTTATAGTTCCTTACTTTGCACTTGTTTCTTTATGTATGATTTCTATCTAATGGATATTTGGGAGTTGTCTTTGCCTAAAAGTTATATTGTTTCTAAAGAACTAAACACCCCACCAAACTGCCGCTAAGAACGATTTTTTTCTTTGCTCCATTTCATTTCATATTCCATCATGAGGTCAACAATGTTTCCTATTTTGTGTCATAGTTATATATAATATATAAGTACAAAGCTGTGTTATTTTGGGTGTCGCTAATTCCACAACACAAAATTACTATACCCACAACAAGTGGTTACTACATATATTTTGTTTTTAGCAAAACTAGTACTTTTCCCGAACCATGTTCGGATTTTTTTCCATACCATTTTCGATCGAGTTTGACGTGTACAAAATACTCAACATGTGATTTTTCTATTAATATCCCGTTTTGCCCATACTCTTCATCATGTCATTCTTCGAAATATTCGGTTGTCATGATAAAGTCTTTTTCTCGAGATGATTGAGACTTTAAATTTGACAAAGAATAATAAATAGACCGCTTTCACAATTCTCTTAACATTGTAGTTCTTGACCTAAGAAAACTTAGTCCAATCCTTTGTGACACTTTATGTTACACCTCTCAAATTGAAATTATTTGAGAAGAAGATACTCTAGGTTTAAATGTATAAACTTTACGGAGTTAAAGTATTAAAATCTTGAATAAATTTGATAAATACTAAAGATAAACTAATCATGCCGGAAGCAAGAGGTAAGTACCTTTGAAGAAGAAATAAATTGATGGACAATTAAACACGAGCAATCTTCTTTGTGAAAAGAGAAATTTGTTAGATGATTGAAAGATTTGTAAGGTTTTGGAACTGCACTTGACGACGTCAGCAAAAGTATGTTAATACTCTTGTATCTTTTTTCAATCCTATATGTATTTCATGATGAACCCTTAATTTCATCATCGTATTTATTTTCATGGCTAGCCTATGAAACAGGCTGAATAATATCGATGTTGTGTGTTATTAGCTGTTTTAAGGCCATGATCATTGGACTCCAATGACATACTGTAAAATAGTTTAAATGAGTTATTTTTGTTATTCAAATTCAGAGGTTCTAAATTTACTTGATTTTGGAATGCCTTTGTTTAGTATAAACTCGATTCTGCCTATAAAAGGAGTTAAAATCCCACTCTTTGAAACTATTTTACAGTATTTCTAGTTCTTTAGGATGTTAGGTTAAAAGCAACTCCAAATGAACTCTTTCCATAAGACTTTAAATATCAGTATAATCTTATGAATTTATTTAGAACACGTTGATAAATTACAGAAATCAAGTATAGATGTATATCAGACCAACCAAAGTTGCTTGAATGAAAAATGCACTTTCCTTTTTTTTTAAAAAAAAGAAAGAAGAAAAGACAAATCACTTAACACATACAATTGCAACAGAGTATTACCTCATCTTTTTCAAATTGGAGAACGTGGGGGATAGAGGTTTTATTTTTTTATTTATTTTTTTTGTGAAATTAATTGGTTCAAAGGAGCCACGTGGCTCAATTTTTTGTGAAGCCTTTGCTTCTAGTTTTATATGTATTAGGGAGGATATTTACATATACGTTATTCTAAATTATAAAATTTGTCTTAATTTCTTAAATTTTTATGAGATTATCAAGAATGTAATACTAAATACTCATAAATGATTTTTTGTGGTATTAACTATCTTAATCTACTAACTATATTATGAATAACTTATATAAGTCAAGTTTCATGCACAAAAATATGGTTACATGATATTATAAAATTATATCAATTATCTATAAAAAAAACGTATTAAAAATATGATAATAAATGGTATACTAAATCTGAACTATAATGTTGAAATTAGACAAATTTAAAGAAAATTAATAGATTTATCTAATAATAACGGGGGAATGGAAACCCATGGACATAAAATGATAATTAGGTTAATTATATATGTTAGGTTATATTATAGAAGGGTTGGTTCTGGTGTACACATCTTTTATCGTGTACACCTGCTTTATCATGTACACAGAAATTATTTGTCTGTTTTCACATGATTATTCATCTATAATTATATAAATTTTTTTTTTGTAGAAATAGTGTAAAAAATGTAAACTTTATTTTAATAAATAATCGTCCAATACCATCGAATAATTTCATTCCAACGAATAATCTTCCAATTTCAATCAATTCCATATAAAAGTCTGTTGCATGAAGTGACTCCATTGAGCAATTCAACTTTAAACCCTACGTCCTTTGAATATTCTAAGGATGGCGTCCATGTGTGATGACCTTTAAGACAACAACATGTTCGTCGCTTAAAAGGTTAGGCGACCGGCTTGGAGCTCACTTAAGTGTCCAATTAAGGTCCGTTGCTTAAGTTGCTGCTTAGTGCTATACCAATGATAAATATGGAAAATAAGAGACTAAATACATAGTTACACACATAATATAATAATAAGCCTCAATAATTGTACCCCGTGCCAAGTACAGTACGTAGCTCTCTGATCGATGTAACAATAATTATGAAATTTTGCAACTCTTCCCCCATATGCCTATTTAAAGGGCGGCAACTCTAATTCTTTCTACAATGCATGAACAAGCGTCTCTCTTCTACTTGAACTCCTGTATTCATTCAGCTGAATGAAACATCTAAATCAAACTCTCTCTTGGTCTTCCGTTCGCCTTCTCTTTCCTTCAATCATTTCCGGTTTCTCTAATGGTGAATTGATAACCATTTCACACTTCTTGATGAAACAATTTCAATTTTTGCAGGAAATGGATAGTCTAGCATCAGCTCATGAGACGGTGTTCAAAAAATCAGCTTCACATACAAAGTAATCAAGTAGTTTATGGTGTTGAACACCGTCATTAAAATCGTATCCTTTTATTTTTAGATTGCTTTCCTCTAACGTTTCTTCTGATTTTTTGAACACCGTCTCATGAGCTGATGTTAGACTATCCATTTCCTGCAAAAATTGAATTGTTTCATTATGAAGTTTGAAATAATGGTGATCAATTCACCGTTAGAGAAACCGGAAATGATTGAAAGAAAGAGAAGATGAAGACCAAGAGAGTTTGATTGAGATGATTGATTCAAACTCAAGCTACCTGTACTGGGCATACAAGGTACGTACAAAAACAATTCCGTATTTCATTCCAGACTTATAAATGATTAATTGTACATGCAATTCATAGTACGTACTATATTATATATGGGGGAAAGAAAAAGCTAGGTTAAACACATCTTCCACTTAAAGTAATCTACGTAAATTTAAAAAAAAAAAACAATCATTCATCCTATATATAATTAAGGTGAATAATCCGTATTTAATGTGTGCATATACTCCATCCGTTTCAAAATAAAAGTCATTTAGACTTTAGTGCACGCTTTTTAAGGAGGTAAAAATTCTATAAAATATTATTTTTTTAATCAAATTTTTTTCCATAATTTCATACTTGTTAGTAATAAGTATGAAATTATTAAAAAAATTGATAAAAAAAATAATATTTTATAGAGTTTTTCCCTCATTAAAATGCGTGCAGAATAGTAAAGTGACATTTATTTTGAAACAGAGGGAGTATATTATTATAAGGGATATGTGCACTTGAACATTTTCACCCTTAGGGTGTTGAAAATGAAAAATAATAATTTTAATTGGACTAAATATCACGATCTTTATAGATATATAGTTGCACTTAATATCCCAACCTTGTAAGATTTTGCAAAATATCATGAACTTTAGTGTTAGTTGCACTATCTACCCTGGATAAGTTTCTTAAATTAATAAAAATCGCTAAAATAATATGAAAATTACACAAAAGCACTCATATTTATATAAAAATCAATAATCCCCTATTTTTATCAAAATAAAAAAAGAAATTTATAATGCATGCTCTAAAAAAATAAAATAAGATCAATTACTTAAAAATAAATTTATATCTTATCATATCTTCTATTCCTTAAAAATATATTTTATAAAGTCATAGTTATAATTTACATAAGATTAGTATGTAAAAGTACCATATTATATAACCAATTAATCAAGTTTCCATGAGAATGTGTGTGTGTGTATATATATATATATATATATATATATATATATATATATATATATATATATATATATATATATATATATATGTGTGTGTGTGTGTGTGTGTGTGTGTGTGTGTGTGTGTGTGTGTGTGTGTGTGTGTGTGTGTGTGTGTGTGTGTGTGTGTGTGTGTGTATCCGATTTCGCCTATTTTTAATATATGTTATCATATTTTTATTAATTATAAACAGTTTTACTATTTTTTTAAATTTATTTTATTTTATTTTTTGTAAAAGCATTATGTTTTGTCTATGTATAGTTAGCATTCTTATATAATCTTATTTTTAATTCTATGGAAATTAGACAAAAAAAATATTTTCTTAAGATTCAATCACCAGATACCACATAAGATGTTATGTATTAGTTTTAGTATATATAAAATAACATGGACCAAAAAGAAAATATATATAAAATAATATATAGAGAATAGATGTAGAAATCTATATATAAATTTAGATTTTTTTATAACATATGTTATTAAGGAAAGTGAATTATTTTCATTAATAATATTAATTATTTAAAGGAGTAGATGTTATCTATTATAAATGATTTGGGGGGGGGGGGCGGGGAATTTGTGAATTTTCAGTTTTAAATATATTAGGGGTTCATTGAAAACATTTTATAACTATGGGGGATTTTGTGTAATTTTTCTATTATTTGTGTAATTATTTTTAATTTAAAAAACTTATCTAGGGTAGAGAGTGCAACTAACGCTAAAGTTTAGGATATTTCGCGAAATCTTACAAAGTTGGGATATTAAATGCAACTATCCATAAATGTCAGGATATTTAGCACAATTAACCCCCCCCCCCACCCAAAAAAAAGAAATCTAACTATTTAATTACATTATTACATATATTTTTCTACTACAAATTAAATTTCAAGGGTCAATAAATTTAAATAAGTAACCAAAAGTGAAAAGATTCATCATTTAATGATATTTAAAGGGTCAATTATTTTGTTCAAACAAAAAGTGCTTAAAAGAACAATTATTCAGATACGGAGGTAGTATTCTATATTCATTTTGATTCAGCTAATAGAAATCGACATACATACATTTCATATACTCCTCCTGTTTACTTTTATAAGTCGTTTACTATTCACACACGTTTTCTTAGGATGATAAGAAAAACTATATAAAATATTAATATTTCAAAATAATCTCATACTTATTACTAAAATGTGTGAGATTATTAAAAAAATTTAATTAAAAATTAATATTTTATATAGTTTTTATCATCCTAAAAAACGTGTATGAATAGTATACGACTTATAAAAGTGAATAGAGGGAGTATAGCTTAAGGGTAGTATGGTAATAAAGAATAAATATAATAGTAGGGGCAATTTGTTCATTCTGTAGGAGTAAGTCAGTGAGTAGTTATTTGTTGCAAGCTTCTGGAGCCTGTAACCAGTTTCACTCCAATATCAGTGTACGTTGGTGTATGTACGACTATGAACTGAATTTAATTCCTTAGTTTTCTTGTGATTTGGGATTCGGTTTCCAGATCTTCAAACATATATACGTATAAAATATATAAATTGAGATTTGAGTGTTCCAGAAAACACATTTCCTCAAATTTGGTTTCTAAGAGCAAGCCCAACAACATCTGTAAAAAAGAAAAAAAAGGAAGATTTAGAGAAAAGCACCATTTTTTCACCCAAACAGCTCCTGCAAACCTATTTCTAAAATAGAGAAATGGAAAGTGAGAGGAAAAAAATCTGTAAATTTAGAGGAGAATGGGTGATCTGTATAATTTAATGTTTCACTCCTTCCTATGTAGAAATTGATTGATTGCTTCTTTGATTAAAAAAAATCATTGCTTCTACTGTTCGACGCTCAATCTGGTAGGGTTTTTTCGAGCCACTACCGTATGTGTTTTGGTTCGATTGTTGTTGTTCAATTATTGTTGCCTTGTTGTTTGATTTTGCCCCAGCCACAAACAAAGTTTAAATTTTGCCCTTGTTGATATCGATTTTGATTTTGCCCCTGCTGTTCTTTTTCCTACTGTTCAATTTTAATTTCACCCTGTTTTTCGATTTCGATTCTTGTTCCTAATGTTCGATACTCACATTTTTCTTGTTCCCTTGCATATTTCGATTGCTGCTATTTTGATTTCTGTTCGATGACTATTCCTGGCTGATTTTATACTAGATGAAAACTATTTTAGAGTGGCTCTATACTTGTAAAGCCAATTTGTTTTATTTTTAAACAGGGAAAGTGATGTTCTTCAATCTTGAGTTGTGAGTACCAATTTTTCTTCATAAGTTTCTCATCGTGAAAGGGTTCTCTAAGATGGTGCTTGTAATAATTTTAAATGCTACATCGTGCACTTTGAATTGACATAGATATTAGCTTTTACAATGTGAGTGCTTCTTTTTGTGATTAAAACCTGGGGGTAGCAAGAGGGAGGCACAAACACCCCTTTTAAAGTTAACTACAGCCTTTTGAATTCACATAGATGGGTACATAAACCCAATTACTTGAATACCATCATTTTTTACCTTCAAGTGGATGACATTAGTACTCGATCTTATGTGTCGCTGCAGGGAGTGGGACTAAGGTTTCAAAAAGCCCTCATCTAGGTGATTCCTACAGTACCATTCCAAAAGATGCACTATATGCTAAATCCTCATCGCAATCAACTAGCAGGATAGGAACATCTAGTGCTCGATCTTTTTTTGACAGCACACCCAATTTATCCGTGAGTTCTCAAATTTTGTCAATGAATGGAATGCAAGGAAAATACGATAGAACTGTAAGTATATCTCCTTTAAGCTTCAGGATTCTCCTAGTTCATTGCCTTCTAGTTAAGTGAATGGTCATCATCTTTGTCTCATAATTTATAGTTGATTGTTTTTACTTAATTTCCTTAATAAATGCTTTTATTATATTATAAATTTTTGTATTTATTATAGTATGTAATTAATGCAAAAATTTGTATAATAGAAAAACTGGAGTTTGAGTGTTTTTTTTAGAGATTTTGGTATTTTCATCTCCATTTTAGAGAATTTTTACAAGGGCTGTTGGGGTTGCTCTAAGAATATTAAATAGAACAGCTGGCTGACAAAATTAAAATGAAGATAAAGAAGGTGATATATTGAGTCAAATTAATGGGTTTTTTTTAATATGCTTTTTACTAGAAACTAATTTGTATATGTTTTTTGTAATGCAAACAACTAACTTAAACCTGCCAATTAATGTAGCCATTAACCTTAATTGTGTAGAATGACATCCCAGTCTTTTGTCCGGATCTTACCGATCATTAGGGGAAATGCTATATTGTGGACATTGTACAAGGTACGTTACTTGGCTAGTTAGCTAGTCGATCAATCAATCCCATCCCCTGATTAAGTCGCCTAATTTAATATATATATATATATATATATATATATATATATATATATATATATATATATATATATATATATATATATATATATATATATATATATATTACACTATTTGATAATTAGAGAAACTAAGGATTTATGATTTTAATTATATTTATCAGTGTATCGATTCATTAGGAAAGACATTCGAGCAATGGATGGCGAGGCTATCAACGCTTCACTAAGAAAGACCGGCATCATAATTCTTGGAGGTGTTTTGGAAGGCCACCTCCAAGAATTATGATGCCAGTCTTTCTTGGTGAGGCTTTGATGGCCTCACCATCCATCGCTCGAATGTCTTTCCTAATGAACTGATACATATAATTAAAATCATAAATCCTTAGTTTCTCTAATCAAATAGTGTAATATATATATATATATATATATATATATATATATATTAGGTGACTATGATGCAGGATGGAGCGGACTATGTTGTGTACATCAACACAACTTAGGAATATGACGGATCAGATTCAGGTGCTCGCCCCGATGAGGCTATTTAATGGAGGAAAATACAAGCCTCGTGAGCCTCATCCGAGTGAGCACCTGAATCTGATCCGTCATATTCCTGCATTGTGCTAATATACACAACTTTATTAGAGACATCAGTTACGTACTCTCATAATGCTAGTGAGTGAAGCAAGTGAATAAGAGAGTTCTAATAAAGTCGATACTTAGCCTTGCCCTAAAGCTTCTAAGCTTTAGTGTGACTAGGCAAGCCTTGTTTGAGTTGGTAGGTACAAGTACATGTACTTGTGGGGGGCTTTATAAGGTTCCTTGAATTGCTAATTTGAATTATGAGGGCCTCGTGATTTCTATAAATAAAAATCAACCACTGATCATAATTCAAACAATTCAAGGAACCTTATATGGCCCTCACAAGTACACGTATGTGTACCTACCAACTCAAACAGGTTGGCCTAGTCACACGAAAGCTTAAAAAGATTTAGAGCAAGGTAAATTATCATCTTTATTACAACTCTCTTATTCAATGCTCCAATATAGTTACACAAATGACTTATGGAAATCATGAGCATCAGGATACGCCTCTGAGTAATACTTCCACCCCTATAGCTCACATGAATCTTGAGTTTGTCCAAGCGGTCTGTTAGAAGGTTATGAGAGCAATTAAAGGCAAGGGAGTGGTGGATGGTATTGTATATCCCATGGGAAGTTCATCAGGAACCATGAACATCTTCGCAGGTATCGTTCTCACTGAGCCTATTGCTTTCAATTGTTAAAGGCACACAAGCTAAGTGCTTACTTCACTGAAGATTATTGCTTGATACATGACACTTTGAGTAAGAGAGTAATTGCTGAAGGATGGGTAGTTGATGGAATTTACAAGATTGGAGCAGCTAAGGAAGGATTTCATTCCCATCATCATCCTCAGTTTTTAGATGTTTGCACCATTGCATCAGGAGCTTTTACAAGTGATTTGGTTTTGTTTCATCACAGACTTGGTCATTCGTCTCTTGGAAAAATAAAGCATTTGCCTTCTTATAAAGATGTTATTTGTCATGAATTTACTTGTGACGTATGTGACATGGCAAAGTTGCATAACAACTTTTTCATTCCAGTACAAGTACTACTGTGTGTTTGTTTGAATTACTGCATTTGGATGTTTGGGGCCCATATAGGGTCAACACTTTGAATTATGAGGAGTTTTTCTTGATCACTATGAATGATTCTTCAAAGGCTACATAGACTTATTTGTTAAAGTCCAAATATCAAGTGTCAGCTTGCTTGGTTGCTTTCTTTTCTTATATGAAGAATCATTTCGATTTATGCCTAAAATTATCTGCAATGACAATGGGACTGAATTTGTCAATCATTCTTGTCGCTCTCTATTTTCTGGACTTGGTATTATTCATCAACGCTCTATGGTCTACACTCCCCAACAAAATGGGAAGGTAGAGCGAAAGCATCGACTGTAACGACTTGAGTTATAAAACCCGGGTTATGTTTCCAAGGATAGATACCTTCGTTCGGATCTTGCAATTCAAGTACAAGTTGAATATAAAACAAATGTTTAAGCTTTGAAACTAGGGATTTTAAACCCTAAAACCATGATAGGGGATAACATTCTATGCCTATACGTAGACGTAGAGACCACTCCGCGTCCATACCTAGACGGGGAGACCACTCTATACTGCTACCTAGTTATAGAGACTACTCTACGCCCGTACCTAGACGTAGAAACTAAGTCATATCCGAGATTATATAGTGTCCATATCATGCTCATGTAAATATCTCAATAATACCCATCATCATGCTTGTATAATCAGACTCGTATGATATGACTCAATTAGATACAATCTCGATGGGTCTGGGCCGTCCTATGACCCTAGCAAAGACCCTAGACTCACGACTTACGGTCGTTTCTACCAAACGCATTCAAAATACGTATGCTCATACACTTATGCAACCCTAAGCAGGATACTACATGAAATGCATGATGTAACAGCTAACATACTACATGACACCCAGGCAGGAGGTCCAATCACTTGAGCAAGTTCCAGAGAACTTACCTAGAGAAGAGCGGAATCTAAGCAATCAGAGCAATAGCGAGCAATCCAATCAGGTCACAAATCACCTAATGAGTAATACATAATATGCATAAGTCTATGTTCTAAATCACACAATGGTTATGACTCGTATAACCAAAAAGGACTCAATCTCATAACATCATCATCATTATCTCAACCATCTCATATCGTCATATATCATCTCATTTTCATATCATATTATCTCAAGTCATCATATCTCATCATATAACATCTCATATCGTCTCATTCTCATCATCTCCCTTAATCATTTCCATCAATTATCTAAAAACTCCAATATATCATATCATGCTTCAATTTCACATTTACTCATATTTCAAGCCATATAATATCTAAAGTACTTCCATCCATCAATTTCAAAAGTCAATTTCCAAGACATCAATTAATGCTTTCAATTCATATTTACTTATCTCCCAACTGATATAAATTCTCAAGCAAAGGTCATAAATCAATTAACTAAGTCAAGTCTAAGTAAACCGGTTTCAAAGTTTTCCAAAAGTCATTTGATCTCAAATAAGTCATTTCGATATTCAAAACAATTCCTTAAAAGTCATACTTAGAGAAATTCTGATAATAAAATATTTAATCTTCTAGACCAATTTTACAAAATCACATTATCAAAATAATCCGGCACATGTTAGTTTATTTCAAAACTTTATTCTAATTTTTAAATAAATTCCGGCACTTGATAAGTATTCCCAAATAATATATTTTAGGGAAACCTAATTAAAATACCCCCACCTTTAGGGGTATGGTTAAAATATATCCTCAACTTTCAAATGTAATAAAAATATCCTGACCTTTCAGGGTAGTGGTAATATATTACCACATGTTTTCTCACGTGTCAAAAATGCTGACAAAGCAACCCACGTGAATTTTTTTACAAGGGTTTTCTTGAACGGTTTCCTTAAGAAAAAAATAAATAGTTGGTCGGGGTTCATACCCAACACTCTTTTCTCCCTCCTATCTTCTTCCATGGTCGCCTCTTGAACTGTCTTCCCGGTCTTTCAGGCAGCTCATGGTTCCTCTTCGATGACAGTCTTCCTCCCTCGTGGTCGCCTATCTTGAGTTGTACTCTATCTCACATCTTCTTCCTCTTTGATTCGTTCGCGGACTTGACTGAGTAAGTTTTATTTTTTCCCCTCTTAGTTGTTGTTGTTGTCAGTTTAGTTTTGTTTTTGGTTTGGTGTTAGGAATAAAATAGTCGTATTGTGTTAATTTTAGGCAATTTTGACCGTATTGGTTGCTTGGTTGAATCAATTTCATTTTTCGGGTTCAACTTTATTGTTGGTTTATTATTTTTCCTAAGGAAATCGTTTAAGAAAACCCAATTTATTGCTAATTTGTAAAAAGGCTTCCATGCAGACTGCCTTGTCAAAAAAAATCCACGTAGGCTGTCTTGTTAACATTTTTTATTCATAAGAAAACTCGTGGTAATATATTACCACTACCCTCAAAGGTCGATATATTTTTATTACATTTGAAAGTTAAGGATATATTTTTACCATACCCCCAAAGGTGATGATATTTTAATTAGTTTTTCCTATATTTTAATTTCCTAACCATTTAAATAACTTCAACCAATTAATTAAACAACTAAATAATTAATAAATGAATCGGAAATAAATAAATGATAATGAGTAAATAAATAGATAACTAAACAAAACAAACCCTTAAAACCGGACCAAAACCGAAACAAACCCCTTAACCCAAACCGGACCCATTTTACTTAAAACCCAAACCGGCCCAAAATTTCACTTGAAATTTCTGAATATTAACATTTAAAAAAGAATGCCCAATACCCTCTTCCTATAAAACCCATCCCGACCCATTTACCTTACCCAGCCCAACTCCTTCATTCTACATTATTTTCGGATTTTAACGAGGCAGCAATAAAATAATTTTTTTTTTTAAAAAAGATGAAACAACGGGGCCCACGTCCACAGCCAGCTCTATCTTCAACCTCCCTTTGTTGCCGCCTGGTCCGATGCCCACAGCCCAGGTTCGACCTCCACTGATCTCGGCTCCGCTCCCCCGTCTCCCTCGCCCTCGCCCTCGCCTGCTCTCAATCGGAGTTCCCCAGCCATTGCTAGTTCGCTCTCTCACACACTCGCCCTTCCTCCCCGCTAAACCCCGCTCCCCGCCCAGCCTCGTTCTCCCGTTCCCGACACTCAAAAGCACGAGATTCCTATGGGCTAGGAAACGAAATAGGAAGAAAGGGGGCTCACCGAGAGAAGTCGGGACTCGCTGGAGTTCGTTGGAGCTCGCCGGAGGCTTGTTCGTCGGCGGTTGTCTCCCTCGATCGGGGTTGACAGGGCGTCGCTTGGCCGGACTTGTCTTGGGTGATAGATTACATAGGCATATATTGTATAGTGGGCCCAAAAGCCCAATACCTTTGTAACCTATATATATGATTATCAATGAATAGAAACCCTCAAGGAGGATTTTATGATCAATCTCGTGATCTTACATGGTATCACAGCCTAAGATCCATCAACCCTAATCTTTTTCCAAAAAAAAAAAAAAACCCTAGCCTACCGCCACCCCCCTTGCAAAACCCTAGCCGCCACCCTCCCTCTCGGCGCCCCCCCTAGCGGCGCCACCCTAACCGCCACCCTCCCCCCTCTCGCCCCCCCTAGCGGCACCACCCTAGCCGCCACCCTCCCCCCTCTCGGCACCACCCCTCCCCATCGCCGCCACCCCTAGCGGCGCCCCTTCCCACCTTCCGCCTCCCCTTCCTCTTTCTCGCACCTCTCTATTGCTCGTCCCAATGGCCGACGCACCCACCTCCAAACCGCCCTTCCACTCCGCTCTCACCATCTCCAATATAAAAAATTGCTTCCCCATCATCCTTGATCACGAATCCAGTTCCTACACCATGTGGTCGCACCTCTTCACGACCCATGTTAAAGCTCATAAGGTCCTCCACCACATCGACTCCTCCGTCGATCGCCCTGCTAGTGAAGACAACGATCTCTTCGCTCAACTCGACACCATTGTCCTCCAATGGATCTTCAACACCATCTCAAAAGATCTATTGACTACCATCCTTGACCCCAAAGACTCCGCCTTGGATGCTTGGAACAAACTTCAGAACATCTTTCAAGACAACAAGTCCACCCGTGCTGTCTACCTTGAGCACGAATTCTCAAACTGCAAGCTTTCCTCATTCCCATCGATCTCCGCCTATTGTCAGCACCTCAAGACCCTGTCCAATCAACTAGGTGCTGTCGACTCCAAACCCAGCGCCACCCGCCTGGTCCTCCAGGTACTTTCATGTCTTCCCTCTGAATACAACGCCGCTGCTACTCATATCCAGCAGACAGAACCCCTCCCTACCTTCGAAAAGACCCGGTCTCAATTGATCCTGGAAGAGACTCGCCTTCACCGTCAGACCACCGACGCCGCCAAGGACAAGACGGCATTGGTCTCGTCATCCGACATTGACGAGACCTATGCCCCACAGCACAGCCGCGGCGGCGACCCTTCGCTGAGAGGCGGCGGCCGCGGCCGCGGCCGCAGCAGCAGCCTGACGCCTCTCGCTCCCCCTGGTATCCCAACACCGGCTACCCGCCTTGGATGCCCTTTGGCTACCCCCCTGCGACATATCGCCCACCAGCTCCCTACCCCAACCGACAGCAGGGAGCGGGCTTGTTGGGTCCTGCTCCTCGTCCTGCAGGCCATCAGGCCTACCCCTCCTCGTCGGATTATGCCTACACTCCGACTGATGTGCATCACGCCTTCTCTTCCATGCAGTTGGCACCTCCTGACTCTACTTGGTACATGGACACTGGCGCCACTTCGCATATGACGAACACCTCAGGTACTCTCTCTTCTATTTCTTTTAAGGGTCCTGTACACTCTATTATCGTCAGCAACGGTGGTCGCCTCGCCACTTCGGGCATTGGCCACGCCACTTTACCCACCACAACCAACCCACTACACCTAAACAATGTCCTCATTGCCCCCAAACTTGTCAAAAACCTTATCTCTGTCCGTCGGTTTACCACTGACAACAATGTTTCTCTCGTGTTTGATCCGTTTGGTTTCTCTGTGAAGGATCTCACTACGGGGGTTACTCGCCTGAGATGTAATAGCACCAGGGAGCTCTATCCTGTGTCGTCGCCCTCACCGTCCAGCCCGTCAAGTCCAGTCGCCCTCTCGGCATCATCATACGATCTTTGGCATGCCCGCCTTGGTCATCCTAGTCCTGCAGTTTTAGATTTACTTCGTTCAAAGAGTCTAGTCACATGTAATAAAGAGCGTCGCTCTACTTTATGTTCGTCATGTCAGTTAGGCAAGCATGCCAGACTCCCTTTTCAGCAGTCATTAAACACTACTTTTGCCCCTTTTGATATTATTCATAGTGATATTTGGACTTCTCCTGTGCCTAGCAAGGAGGGTCATAAGTATTACCTTCTGTTTTTGGATGATTATACGCATTTCTTATGGGTTTTCCCGTTGCACTTTAAATCTCAAGTATTTCCCATCTTTGCCAAATTCCATGCTTATATCAAAACACAATTTCACACCTCTATCAAGTGTTTCCAATGCGACAATGGCCGTGAATTTGATAACAAAGAGTTTCACACTTTTTTCAACACCAATGGGATCTCCTATCGCTTGTCTTGCCCCTATACCTCCCAACAGAATGGCAAGGCCGAACAAATCATCCGAACCATCACCAATATGATGCGCTCTCTCCTCTTTCACGCATCTATTCCCCTTCCCTTTTGGCCTTACGCCTTAGCCACCACATGCTACCTCCTAAACATTCTCCCTTCCACTACCCTCCACCATCGCTCACCAACTCAGGCACTTTATTGCACCTTGCCTAGGTATGATCACCTTCGTACCTTTGGGTGCCTGTGCTTCCCCAATCAGTCATCCACCGCCCCTCATAAGCTTCACCCACGCTCCACTCCTTGTGTCTTTCTTGGCTACCCGTCTGATCATCGCGGTTACCTTTGCCTCGACATCAAATCCCATAGGATCATTTTGTCTCGGCATGTCACCTTCGATGAATCTCGCTTTCCCGTCACATCACCTACCTCTCCTGTGTCTCATTCTGATTCAGAGTCCTCATTCCCACATTTTCTTATTCCCCAGAGCTCTCCCGGTGCTCCTGTCTCTCCCCCTCCACCCACACCACCACCCCCTACCACCAGACCACACACCCGCAGCGTCTCCGGTATCTTTCGACCCCGACATATCGTCTCCATGACCACAAACCATAGCCCCACCTCGCATCCACACACACATCCCCCCCGCCGCCAGATGCCGCGGCCGCCGCAATGAGCCCTCCTACACCCCGCAGCTTACCCGCTGTCGCGGCCGCGGCCGCGGCTGCCGCCCCCTTGCCGCGGCCGCAGCCAAGTGCTGCGGCCGCCGCCGCCCCTTCCACCGTCTCCAAATCCCCCCTACCTCCATCTCCCCTGTCCCTACCTCCCACAAAACAGCCCTCCTAGATCCGAATTGGCAGGCGGCTATGCTCGACGAATACAGGGCCCTTATGAAGAATGGTACTTGGGTTCTGGTTCCTCGCCCTCCTGATGCGAATGTCGTCCAATGCATGTGGCTCTTCCGTCACAAGTTCCGATCCGACGGGACATTGGAGTGCTACAAAGCCCGTCTTGTGGTCAACGGTCGTTCTCAGCAGGTAGGTATTGACTGTGATGAGACATTCAGCCCCGTCGTCAAGCCTGCCACTATCCGAGTGGTGTTGAGTTTAGCTTTGTCACGCAACTGGGCCATTCATCAGCTGGATGTCAAGAATGCCTTTCTTCATGGTCATCTGAATGAGACAGTCTACATGTTTCAGCCACCAGGGTTTGCTGATGCTGACCATCCCAAACACGTCTGTCTCCTGAAGCGATCTCTGTATGGGCTGAAACAGGCTCCGAGGGCTTGGTTCCAGCGCTTTGCTTCTCACCTGCTACGCCTAGGCTTCATTGGCAGCCGCTCAGATTCGTCTCTGTTCATTTATCGCAGAGGCTCAGACACGGCTTTTCTCCTACTTTATGTTGATGACATTATTATCACCGCCTCTTCTGATGCTCTTCGGACGTCGATTATTTCACATTTGAGTGCAGAGTTCGCCATGTCTGATTTGGGTCAATTATCATACTTCTTGGGGGTTGTTGTTCAGCGTCATGCTTCAGGTCTGTTTCTTTCACAGAGTAAGTATGCTGCTGAGATTGTAGCTCGGGCTAAGATGGTCAACTGTAATCCTGTCGCCACCCCTGTCGATACATCCACCAAGCTCAGTGCTCATTCTGGTCCTTTGGTTGATGATCCTACACTATACAGGAGCCTCGCCGGTGCTCTTCAGTATCTCACCTTCACCAGGCCTGATATCAGTTACGCCGTTCAGCAGATCTGTTTGTTTATGCATGCACCTAAGGAACCGCACTTTTAGGCCTTGAAGCGGATCATTCGGTACATCAGCGGCACCCTCGAGTTAGGCACCACGATCACTCCTTCCGCTAAGCTTGACCTTGTTGCTTACACTGATGCGGATTGGGGTGGTTGTCCTGACACACGTCGCTCCACGTCTGGTTACTGTGTCTTCCTCAACGACACACTTATCTCATGGTCCGCAAAGTGTCAGTCGGTCGTGTCTCGCTCCAGGGCTGAGGCAGAATACAGAGGTGTTGCCAACGTTGTCTCCGAGTGCTCTTGGCTCCGCAATCTCCTGCTTGAGCTTCGTTGCCCTCTTCAGAAGGCCACTCTGGTCTACACTGACAACGTCTCCGCCGTCTATCTAGCTAGCAACCCAGTCCAGCATCAACGCACGAAGCACATTGAGCTAGATCTCCACTTCGTCAGGGACAAGGTTGCCATTGGACATGTCCGTGTTTTACATGTCCCGTCCTCCTATCAGTACGCTGATATATTCACCAAGGGTTTACCTTGACAGTCATTCATTGATTTTCGCTCCAGTCTCACTGTACGGCCCCCTCCAGTTTTGATTGCGGGGGTTTGATAGATTACATAGGCATATATTGTATAGTGGGCCGAAAAGCCCAATACCTTTGTAACCTATATATATGATTATCAATGAATAGAAACCCTTAAGGAGGATTTTATGATCAATCTCGTGATCTTACATTGGGCAAGGTGCTGCTCAGTCGGAGAGGAATTGGTGGCGTCGGGCGGCGGCGTCGATGAGGTGGGTGGCGCTCTTGATTGGACGAGGAGGACAAATGAATTTAAGGGTACGGTGTGGGTGTTCCTTGTTCAGAGGAGGTGAAATGCCGAAGCATTGGGAGGGAAGGTGCTGGGCTTTAAATCGGGGATGGTAGGAGCAAGTAGTGGGCTTGTGTTGTTGTCGCGTGGTAAATAAGGGAATACAGGGCGTTTTGGGTGTCGAGGTTCGGGAAGGATTTGAGATCTGAAGAAGCAAACAGGAATGGGAAAGGAGGTGTTTGGGATGGTTTGAAAGAAATGAGAGATGGAGAATTGAAATGTGGGTGTATGTGTTTGTGTGGGTAGGTTGCACTTCAAATCCAAATGAGAGAGAGAGAGAGAGGTGAAATTTGGATGGTCTTTAATGCCATATGAAGGAGGGTGGCATGGGAGGTGAGGAGTGTGTAGAGCTGGGTGTTGCGCATGATTTGGGAAAGAGAACAGATTGAAATCAGAAGGGGAGGGAGAGGTGAAATTTGGCGTGATTCTCCTACTAATTGATGTTGCTTTCGTAAAATTAGTATGCATATCTTATTCGTGGAATGACTAATTCTATACTCCATCCATCTCAAAATACATGTCTTTTTAGCCCATGTAATTTTGTCAAAAATACATGTCTTTTTAGATTTAATTATTACACTTAACCTACTTTTTACATCTAATCATTACTTTAATTTTTACACCACCTCTACTCTTCTCCTTACAAATTGAAAAAAAAGAAACAAATACTTTAATACCATAGTCTAATCATTACACTTAGCCTACTTTTTACATCTAATCATTACACTTAACCTACTTCTTAATTCTCGTACTTAGTCCTAAAAAGACATGTATTTTGAGACGGAGAGAGTATTTGTTTAGGGCCAATGAAGCAATGTTGAAGACGAGCTGAGAACACGGAAAAAAGAGAGCCGCGCTCGCGACAAGGGGTGACGCGCCCGTGGTTGTAAGGACAGAAGGAATCCGTGCAATTCTGCCGACATCTTATCTTTCTTATTATAGTAATATTATTTTAGCACGATTTTATTCTAGGGTTTGGCCGTCTATAAGGCTGTATATTAGACATATTAGGTTTTCATTATTGAATCTAACAATTATTCAATCATCCAATTCATTAACTCATGGAACGCTTTAGAGGATTGAAGTTTAGAGATTCAATGTATTTGATGAATACTTAGAATCCTTGTGGTTTTGCATGTGATTCAAGACTTGGTTAGTTGAATTGTGAGACTTGATTTCTATGTTATTTCTATAGATATTTCATTATCCTTGTGTGCATATTGTCAATTGTATATATTCTCTCTTGACTGTAGACCTTGACAAAATTTGCATCTATGCTAGTGATTAATGAATTTTTGCGAATAGTTAATCCTTGGTAACAAGCAATAGGTAATTGATTCGGTGAAAACATCAATTATCTATGCAGGGTAATGACTATTGGTTAAATGTTGATTTATGTGAGATTAGGGTTAAGGGATTTGCATCTTTGGACAATCTAATTGCATAGTATATGATATTACCAATTGGCCAAGTACTTTGGGATTTTGTTATGTTGTATGTTTAAGAATCCAGTTAGGATCGCATATAGTGTAAAGGATTGACAAACCTATAAGAGATGTCAGTCTATTCAAACCAAAGTCGGAATAACATCAATTGCACTCATTGCATTAAACTTACTAGGGGTTGAGTCAAGGATCAAGTAGACCAACCAATGTTGTGAATTGTATGCAAAACCACATTCTTCTCTTTTATCTTTCATTCGTTCTTGTTAACATTCCTTATTGCATATTTACATTCTTTTCTTATCTTTCCTTTAGTTTATTTACATATTAATAAATATATATTACATTTGAAATACTTGGTTCTCTGTGGGTTCGACCCCTTACTTACACACTATACTAGTTTGTTGGTTTCGATTATTATTATCTTTGACAGGGATCAGCGACCGTTTCACACCCGTCAAATTTTGGAGTCATTGTTGGGAAATCAAGTTTATTTCTTTGTTTTGTGTATTTGTTGATTTTTGTTTATATATCTAACCCTGTTGTGAACCTAGCTTACGGTTCACAACACCCCGCTACTAATATTTTACAATGAAGTTGTCGCAGTTGCCAGGTGAGAGTTTTTACCGATATCTTTTAAAGGTGTACGTTAGACTTTATGGAGAACAAGACCTCAAAAAGTATCGAAGATGCCGTTCCCTAGATGGTAAATTGCGTTCTAGAAGGTGTGCATCTGAGGATAGTAAAACACCTAATATGTGCATATGAGGAAGGCTTGTGTGACCCAGGACCATTAGGGATTTGGGAACTTATGGGCAATTTGGCTGATGAAGAATAGACCGCGGAAGACATCAATGAAGAGGATTCAAGAACCTAAGCCCTAACATCAATTGAAAGTCTCCTCTCCAGTGTCGAAGAAGTAACCAAAGGTGAAGAGGAAAGCCCGATGCCTATCGACGTGAACTCTCATGATTGCAAGCATGAGGATTCATGTATCTTGGCTCCTACATCAACCAAAGTCAGTGCTGTTAGGAGGGGGAATTGACTAAGCAAATATGTAAATAAAATCAAACCAATTCTCATTCCTTGCAAATAAAATACAAAATTCCCTCCCGTTGTAGTGGTAGAGAATCATGATCGATCCACGAGAAGGCGAGCATCGGTTCCTGAATAGTCTTTGAAAACATCTCTTTACGTCGACCAGAAGCCTCGATATCGACCAGAGGATAAATGTTTATGTTTTTATCATCCTATGACAACTTTCGTAATCACAAAATAGGAATATAGAGACTTTCGCATAAATACCTATTTGTTTCTATCCTTTTCATAATTAGGGTTTCGTCAACTTTCAGAAACAAAACCTAATTACTATCCAAATTCACAAATAATCCACTTTTACTTCATATAAGGTAAATAAGGAATTTCTTTAAACTCTCATAAAGGATTAAACACAGGATAGAAGATGTAAACACATAAGCATATTAGTAATTTAAGCATACCTACATGGCTATTGCCTGGCTCACCCCGACCCTCAAAGTAAGACGACTACTCACTCATGATTGGGGAAAACATCATAGAAATAAAATAAATAAACCTTTGCATAAAAACTAACCTTGAAGAAGTTTACAACCAAACACCACCTTCTTCTCTCTCTACTCGACTAACTCTCTTTGTTGTGGGCACATAATTGTTTGTGTTATTGGATGCTTAAAAACTCAGCCCCTAGGGCTTTATTTATAGGCACTTAATCCTTGCTAGCCAAGGAAAGAAATTCCAATCCTAATCAACTTAGTAAATAAAATATTCTATCTAAATATAAATCCTACTATAAATGTAATCTATCGAAAGTAATATTCTCTAGAGTTATATACCCATAAGGATAAAAGTATCTTTCGAAGATATTAAGTAAATGACGTGGCTAAGCTTCCTCCAAAGATTCGGCCCATTACGCGTCTGTTGCTCCAGTCGATGTCGAGTGAACCGGTCGACATCGAGTGCTTAGGATCGGTCGACATGTGGTGGTCTCGGTCGATATTCTCTTCTTGCCTTAGTCTCAGTTTCTGCACTTTTCTTCAATCTACATCGTGTACTTCAGTCGATGTCTAGGACATAGGTCGAGGTCGAGTGTATTGCTTAAGATCGAGTGCTCTTCCAGTATATTGTCTTTGCTCTAAAACGTTCCAATTCCTGCGAAATTAAACCAAAACTTGTGTAGACCTCTATATCTTGAAAATAAATATAAACTACACAAATTTACTTTCCCAACCCAAAAGTATAAAATATGCATAAGAAATGGAATAAACATAAGCACGAAACATGGTAAAATAGGCGCACATCAAACACCCCATACTTAAGCTTGCTTGTCCTCAAGCAATACTTTTAATAGTCAAACAGGGGAAGAACTAAACTCTCAACATTACAGATCCATTCTTATATATCCCTACAATTAATTACCATCCTTGCAAAGGTACTATTTCCTTCAAATTTGTGCCTGTGAATGAAAAGCAACGTCTCACACAAAAGGAGGATTATACAAAAACAATTTCGTAACATAATATTAATAATCAAGAAGACTTTTAAGCGCATCGTGATGTGTGGATAAAAGGTATAGTGGTGGGCTTTATTGGGCAATGTGGTGCTTAATCCGGGGAGAAACTTTCGAATTTCTTTCTTTAATGCACTTCTCCTTTATGATTTCCACATTCCTCTTCCTCTCATAATCCTTTCTTTGCTTTTTCACTTATATACTTTTACCTCTCTAATCGTAACACTGCCTTCTCGCGAGTCACAAACATGGGTGTCATGAATTGCCCCGGATAGTTAGCGCTTCGGACTCCTCACCTTGGTATCCCATATCGCGTAAATTTTATCCTCCGTAAGCAGGGTCGATTCACCTAACTCCTAGGTGACCGGATTTTCTTTCGCTCATTAAATTTTCCATTAAAAATCTCCTGCCATCATCTTTAAAATAATCTCACAATATATGAAACCATATAACATCTCCATAATATGACATCCATTCCGCAACAAGTTCCCCATATGGGTAAAAGGTATAAAAATGGGCAATTATATGAACTTGTGCAGAAAGTATGACATTAAGCACATATGGCTTAGAATATGAAGTAAAGCTTATAAGAATGGGTAATGGTTAGGGAAAATAATGCCCGAATGGAAAAGAAAGTCATCCGTCCTCTCTTCATCCATATGTCAAAAGCAACTTCAAATTTTTACCTCCTTTCATGGTTTTCTCTGGAAATTGCACTTTATTGAGACTTCCCTTTACTAGGAAATTTAATTGCTATATCTCTAACGGATCTACTTTTGCATCGTCGAGTCTTGTTAAAATTTCCATGACACTTTTCAATTTATAATGGAGGCGATTTTTCTTAAAAATCGGTGATTTTTTTTCAAAATCTCTTTGCACTTTAAATTCTAAGCACATAAGACATGATATGTATCCAAAGATGGTGCCTAACATGTTTAAGATCTAACCATGTATGTAAAACAAGACTTAATAAACTAATGAAGATAAATTGAGCAAAATAATGTAAGCATGCTTTTCCCCACCACATACTCAAATCTTACAGTGTCCTCACTGTAAAAATAAAATCAGAAGTAGAATAAAAAAAATGCTAGAAAATATCGCAACGGCTCAAAACATGTGCTTCTGCAGGAGTAGCCGGTCTCGACATGACCAGTTGATATCGACTGGGTCGATCGACTTCGATTGTGTCCACTAAGCTCAGGGTGATCTATGATCCATCACAACTAATCTCTCGACATGCTTGGTCGACATCGAGCAATTTGGTTGACGTTGAGAGCCTTCGCAACTTCTTCGCACCTGCAATTTCGTTAGTTCCCATGAAAACCTAAAAAACTTAAAGTCTTAAAACATAAATCAAAAACCAAAAAAAATCAAAACCCTAAAAACCAAACTATTCAACATTAAGTTTATGTAGAAGCTCTAGATTTTAGAGTCGCTAGGCCGACTTCTTCCGCTCTCCTATCCAGGTTGGAACATATAGGGACCATATGGCTCGGACCTCCTCTTCGGGGCTTTCGAGCTCTACTTTGAAGATTATTCCCTTTTTATCTCTAAGCTCCAACCTTCTTGGATAGACTTTGTGAATGGTCACTACTCCGCCTTTTCTCGCATCCTTTCTCTTACATCCCTTTATGTTGCATTGATCCATGAATACCTTGTCGCTTGCCTTGTATTCTTTTGTTAACTTTTCTGCAGCGTTAGTAAGGCGCAAAAACAAAGGTACTTTTTACATAGGGATATTATCTATAAGTTCCGAAGGATAGAGATTCTTACCTGGACTTACCGTTGAGTCATTATTCTCCTGAGGAAGTGGTCGACATCGACTGAGGTCAGTCGACGTCGAGTGCATCGTCTTGTCTGGAGGTGTAGTTCATAGAGTTAGGTCGATACGGGGGAGTCGATGTCGAGTGAGACCAGTCGATATCGACTGACTTTGGTCGACCTCAATGCAACTGTCAGTGTCGACCCCATACTTAGCTTCTGGCATCAGTAATGGCTCCTTGTCAGCGTCGACCCCATACTTAGCTTCATTGTTATTTTCGTTGCCACAACCACGACATAATTCATCCATGCTTAGCCACGGGCGTAGCCACGATGATATTTTTTCGTTGCTAAATCTATCACTAAAAACCTGTCGCTATCAGTCACGAGGCATATGGCTACGGATGGCCCGCCCATGGCTGATTCCGTGGCTAAACCGCTTAGCCACGGTCATTCGTGGCTAAATCCATTGCTATTTGTTGTGGCTATTTCTTGCATTTTTTGTAGTGAATAGGCAGAAGCGACACCGACGAGCCATAACAGGAGTGGGTAAATTGATCTGAGGGAGGAGCTTCTCATATTGAACATCGTTGTTAGAATCGTATCCTTCGATTTTCATGTTGCTTTCCTCTAATAACTTTTCTGATTTTTTGAAAACAGTCGAGTGAGCGGATGTTAGGCTATCTATTTCCTGCAACAATTGAAATTGTTTTATGTTTGAAATGGTGATCAATTCACCATTAAAGAAACTGAAAATGATTGAAAGAAAGAGAAGATGAAGACCAAGAGAGAGTTTGATTGAGATGTTTGATTTAGCTCAAGCTACCTGTAATGGGAATACATCTTTCAGTTTTTTCAATTACATCTTTCACACACACACACCCACACATACACACACATATATATAAGCTACCTTACGTAGGTGGATAAATGATTAATTGTACATGTAATTCAAAGTATGTACTATATTATATATAGGAAAAGAAAAAGCTAGGTTAAACATATCTTCCACTTGGGTCTCTCCCCAAGAGCACCACGCTAAACTACATACCAAACTATAATTTGGTACAGGTAAATCGACATTTTACCTTAGGAACACTACATCAAAGGCAAATTCACATAAACACAACTATCCGACTTGTTTATAATTTCAACACCTGTCTTGGCTATAATTCCACTCTTAAATATCAAAGTTCCTCATGTCTTGTTTGCACTTTCACCACAAGATCTGTCATATTTTCGATCTACTTGATGCATCAACTTAACCTTCTAAATCTTGATATCACAAAGCTAAAACTATCGTTGGAAAATCAGTCTGTGCTAACTTACACTATATTTTGCTTCCTTACTTTTGAACGGATCAATCCTATCATTGATTCATTCTATTATGCCTTGTAGGCTTGTGTACCTACTATATTGTAATGTGTATACATTATCTCTGGACTACCCATCAATACCTACTATCATTTACACTTTACATTCTACTATATCCTACTTGGCCTGCTTTACAGTGCCTAATCCCATCTCTGATTTATCAATTAAGAGGCATTGAATCAATCACCTACATGTCTACTGTAGATGCCTTCTTTGGGCTTTATATATGGATGGAAATAAAATGCTTATTCTTCACATATAATACACCAACAGCCATGTTTAACTTTACTTTTAACTGCTCTCTACTGATATTATCTCTGAAATTTAACTACACTATTTGCATTGTCTGCTACTTGTTCTTTTCTGCTTCGCCTCTATATGTTTGTTGGCACCTATGTGTAACAAATTGCATCACAATAACTATCTGTCAAATCTCATTGCCTCGCGCATTCTCTCTCTACAGGTTACCACTAATAGGGCCTTTCTGTTAGTATTGGTATGAACAACTCCACTCAATTGTAATTGGCAATGATATCTGTTACCATTTCAACTCACAGCTATATCTGGCAACCCCTTTATGCACCTCTATATATACCTGCTACACTGCACAACTCATCTAACTCTTAATCTTCAATCTAATTACTGATGTTGTAATTATCCATTGATGTACATATTTAGTATCTTTTTATTTGCATGTTTTGACAACCCCAGGGATCCTCCGCCTTACCGAGCTCTAGGCCATCCAGAGAGAGAACCACGTAGAGATGATGTCCAACTCATCCTTGATGAATTAAGGAGGAACAAAGCTGTGAGTCAACAATCTAGCAACGCTATCCAGAACCAACTTCAAGGGCTTAACGCCCGCATGGGGGAGATGGATACTTGGAAGAAGACCATTGAGACCCAACTGGGTCAACTAACGGCCCAAATTCCAAAGCCGCCCGGCAAGCTCCCAAAACAACCACAAGAAAATCCTAGGGGGCAAGCCGGGCACATTGCCGCCGTCAATCTAAGGAGTGGACGTCAACTACACGAGCCATGGAGCAAAGGACAGGACGCTGAAGACGCAGTCGATGTCGACACCCTAGGCGATGTTGGGGTCCCTGTCGACGTCGATCACCCTATCGATGTCGAGCCCATTGTGAAGCCCATAAACGAGCCAGAGAGGCACTCGATATTGAGTGCACCAGTCGATATCGACCCCCAACTCGACGTCGACATCTCTGCTGATCGACCACAGCTTCAGACACTCCCAAAGTCGACCAATCATGTCGATATCGACCACCTTGACACCGATGTCGACTAGTCCAAAAAGCAGAAATTGACCACCTCGCATCCAAAGCCATCTAAAGCACTCCTTTATCCTTCCAAAGGGCTGCAAGATCCGGCAGACACCAAGTTTAGGCGCTTCGTGAAGATCCTACAAGGTCTCAACCTCACCATCCCACTCACGGAAGCGCTAAATGAGATGCCGACATACATGAGGTTCCTAAAGGACATCTTATCCAAGAAGAGGTCCATCCTAGAGATCATCGACGAATGCAATTCCATTGAGTTCCCTGAGAAGCGCGGTGATCCGGGCAAGTTTGCGGTAGCGGTAGGGGTGGGTAAGCATCAATTTAAGGCCCTTTGTGATCTTGGGGTTAGTGTTAGTTTAATGCCCCTATGAATATGACAACAAGTGGGCGTAGGAGCATTGAAGCCCGTCGACATGAAGTGTTACATGGCGGACAACTCCTTCGTGAGACTATCAGGGGTTGTGGATGATGTCCCTGTCAAGGTGGGAAAGTTCTTCACCCACGGACTTCATCGTGTTGGACATGTCGGAAGATTCTATTGTGCCTATCATCCTTGGTAGGCCATTCTTAGCAACGGCGGATGCCAACATCAATGTGAAGAATGACACCCTTACATTCACAATCGGCAATAAGGTCGTTGAATTTCGCTTCAACTCTACGATTAGCGAGACAAAGTGGCTAGAAGAAGTTTCCCTCTCACTTGCAAAGGAGAAACTTCGCAAGTTTTTGTTGACAAGGACGGAAGCTGTAAAGAGAGTCGAAATCGATTGGACTCAGTTGAAATCGACCAAACTACTTGATATCGACTTCATTGACTCGATGTGGAGTGACTCTGATGATCCACCGAGTTGCCAGGAGCTTAAGTATGGGGTCCCTGACATCGACGTCGACCAAACCTACTCGACATCGACTTCTACACTCGAGATCAACATCTCTCTGTCGAGATTGACTGACCCTCAGCCCGAAGATCGCTGTTTCGGGCACAGAAAGGTAAGCTCAGGTATGATCCCTAACCCTCCTCTGTCCATTACTGATGATTCAACTAATGGGAGGGTCAAAGCTCCATGGTTCGCGCATATTTCTAAAGTTAGGTCAAAGAAGAGAAGGAAAGCACCAAAGAAAGAGCCTAACGAAGAAGAAGCCTTGGTTGTCGAGCTTGGATATTATCAAAAGGACCTAGATGATCCAGGAGAAGGAACAAGCCTGAAGGGTCCCTACCTTAAAGGGTCATGACGTATTGACGAAGTAGTCGGCTTAGCGACTCAAAAATCTAGAGCTTGTACATAAAACTTTTTAATTTTTCCGCTTAGATGATTTTAAGGATTTTAAATTTTGGGTTTTGGATTTTGAAGCTTTGATATATCGTGGCTTTATCTATTATGAACCAACAAGAATTTTAGGTTACGAAGCAAAAGGAACGACGAAGAAGAAAAAAAGCTACTGTAGAGGCACTCGGAATCGACAAGGCCAGTCGAAATTGACTGCTTATGGTCGAGCCACTTCCTGAGATCGACATCGATGACTCAGGAGCACAACATCGCACTCGATATCGAGTAGGCCCCTTGATATCGAACACAACCTGGTGACCCTCGACTTCAACTTCTTCCTCGACATAGACAAATGTAGTCGACATCGACTACCACACTCGACATCGACTTCTAACATCGACTTAACCTGAAATCGACCTTCAATCTGTAGGTTGCTTTGCGAGTTACTTTCTTCACCCTTGTTTGTCTTTTAATCCAGTGCGAACACTGTATATTTTAAGTATGAGGTGGAGATGAAACATGTCTTATGGTCACAACATGGCTTTCTTTTATTTTTCTACATTGCATTCATGTTTAAAGTTTATGCATTTTAAAGTTTATGGTCTTAGTTTATTAGTTTTATAAAAATGCAAAAATCCAATAAAATTAGAAAATGTCAAAAAGAACATAAAAATGTATATTTACCTTATTTAGTTTTTAAAACCCTACTTAGATGTCCTATGATGAGAAATCAATAGCTGACTTGATCATGTAAATCCTATGGCATATTTGGATGGTTTAGCCAAATTCCTTAAAATGGTTTTTATGTAGATTGGGAACTTGTGATGAAATTGAGCACATATGATCCTAGGCTAAAAAGCAAAATCCAACAAAATTGTCCTAGTGAGAATTTTGGCCTATAGGGAGAACATTAAAAATCTCTCTGCTTTCTTGAGAGTATTTACTCTTCCTATGCATCTCTAAATGTTGTGATAGTTATTCAAAGCCAATGCATATATATGTTTATGTTTATGAGAATTAAATGTTGGAGGCATCTTTTAAGCCATTTTTATCCTCTTTTTACCTACCCTACATTATCTCTGCTTGAAGCCAAAACATTAGCCTGAGCCTTATATTGCAAACTCCACTAAATTATCCCTAGCCGAATTGAGCTTGACCCCTATTTAGGAATTGAGACATAGATTGGTTAGAATAATGCATTGTGGAAAGAAAGTGGATATTGTTTAGTTTTGAGCAAAGAAATTTATGGGTTGGCATATATTTGCATCTTGTCACATATTGTAAAAGAATTTTTTGCTCACCATATGAATGCACATTTTTATTTATTTATTTAATTTTTGTTAAAAAAATCCAAAAAAAAAAGAAAAAAAAGTTATATTATATTAGTGCATGAAACAATTATTCCTTAGTTCTTTTATTTCTTACAAGATTTATATTTTTGAGGGCATATTAGGGTTTGAAAGAAAGGTTGATGAGCATCATGGAAAGTAAGTTTGGTTGTACATTATTTAGGAGGTATGGTTTGGATGGGTTGTGTTAAAGTTTAGGAGTCTTGATTCCCAAATTTTATAAGCAACACATAGCCAAATAATCCCATACCCTTTATTTCTCACCAAGCCCCATTACAACCCCGCCGAATGGAGTCTTCTTTGATGTCTTTCATTGAGCGAAAGTCCTCCCGATGGTTCTTATTGCATCTACATAATTGGTTGCGAAGTGGATTATTATAAATTGCAATGTTTATGAGTTTGTATATGGAATTGAGTTGAGAGTTGATCTTCATAGCCTAAACACATTGAGAGTTGAGGTCAAACACATTATCCCTGTGAGGTTGGATTAAAATTGCATATGCCTACCATTTATGATGTTGCCTTTGACAAGGGCGAAGACTTGAGGGTGTGTTGTAGGTGGTGGTTATTGCTTGGTTATTGCTTGAGGACAAGCAAGTCTAAGTATGGGGTGTTTTGATATACATATTTATTGTCTTTTTATTTGCATATTTTGACTTCATTTTCCATTCGATTCCTAAAGTAAAGGTTAAAAATAATGCAAATTTGTGTAGAATGAGCTAACGTGCAAGAAATATAGTCTACACAAGGTTTGCTCTAAATATGTAAGAATTGGAGCGGAATCGGAGTCAAAACGAAGAAGCCAAGGGAAGCAGAAAGGAGGTCGATCTCGACTTGACTGGTCGATATCGACTGAAGAACTCGACGTTGACCCTGAGCGCGGAGACAAACCACAAAGAACAACTGAAGACCCCTTGACATCGAGTGAAGTGAAGCTTATTGAGTCAAAATAGAGACCTCGATATCGAATGACCTGGTCGATATCGAGTGGAAGACGACACGATTTGGACACGCTTTTTAAGATGCATATTGCAAGAATTATCCAATTAGCCACGATTTTATCTTCTATTTAGATAGATTATGTCTTAGGGTTGTTGCCTTTTTACCCTAAGATTTTTATTATTTATTTTATATTTACCATAATAATGATTCATCCTATCTATGATGGGATAGAATTTTAGATAGATGTTTTAGTAGGATTAGAACTACTTTCCTTGGCTAGCAAGGATTAGTAGGCTGTAAATAAAGCCCTAGGGGTTGGTCTTTTATTCATTCAATCATAGAGATCATATCTCACATAGAGTTAGAGTTTAGAGAAGCTTTAGGGTTTGGCGTTTGCGAAAGCCGGCCTTGGATTGTAAAGTTTCGGAGTTTCCATTAATGCAAGATTCTTCTTTTACATCAATGATGTTTGTTGCGATGAAGCGCAAGTAGTTCCCCAAAGCTTCTAGGGTCGGGGTGTGCCCGACATTAGCCATGCGTGTTTAAGGTAAGTACTTGATGTTGATATCGTTGTGTCTACATCATCTCATACGATTCTATGTTTAGTCCTTATCGCAAGAAAAGGGATTCATGTTAACAACTTGGGTTATAAACATAAAATTGGTAGAGACAATTAGGTTTATTTGCAAGAGTATTCCTAATCGTTGGTGTACGGCGAAAGCTTGTCCCTCGGGTGAGATAGCGCAATTGTCCGTCTTATTTACATCATTGCATACATTGGTTAACGTTGTGGTAAACCCTAGCCCTAGGAGTTGCCTTTTTATATTGTTTATTCACATAAAAATCCGTTCTTTCTGTCCACACTTCGCATGCCATCCTATTTGTCTTCGGCATTCTTTGTCGACAACTAACGAATTGTAGGAACCACTCGAGATCGATCCAACAGGTCGATATCAACCACTTTGCTCTGTGTCGACGGTTTGCTGTGATGACGTACTTTGTTCCGGTTGACGAGCTCGATATCAAGTGATCTACTCGAGATCGAGTGCCCTGTGTTGATTGGCAGTTTTCTGAGCCAGGTCGACATTTGCTACTGACATCAATATCGATAACCCTAGTCGATATCGACTGCTTGTTTTTGTCTCTGCATGTTTTCTGTTGTAGTAGAAATCGACAACCAAGGTCGACGTCGAGTACTCTACTCGAGATCGAGGCTTCTGGTCAACAAAGACGTGAGTTTTTCAAGACTTCTAGGATCCCGCTGACACGCTTCCTCGTGGATCGATCCTGATTCCCTACTACTATAGCAGGGAGTGTTGAATATCTTTTAAAAGGCTAAGGGTTGCATTGTTTTATATTTTATTATATTATTCAATTCAGTTCTCCCTACATTATCCGTCTACATGAAATCATATACATCTTACTCTTTTATGCATTATTACCTTTAATATATGAACATGTTGGGTTTTCACTCCAACTTGCTCGGTTGCCCATGTTTTCATTTTGTTTATCTAAGTTATTGCATCTGAGCTCACATTGTAACCAAGTGTTATACTCTTTTTGCTTCAATTCGTATAAACCCGATAAGTATACAATTGCCAAGAAACTGTACATACCATATAATTTATCCAAGATTATAAACCATGTTCCTAGGTTAGGAGTTCTCCCCTTACGTCATCAGTTGTCTTGCCCATTTATCATGTGCAAGTACAGCCCAATTACACCACAGTTACAAATTTACTATAGCTCATGAAAATAAGTTTCTAGAATGTCCGTGGGCTTGTCCGAAAGAATATTTGGACATATTGATGCAACCTGCAAATCAGAATATATCCAAATCCTAGCACTAGCTGAGACCAAACTACAATCACCACCAAAAAAATCTTACTGGCGGCATGCAGGGTTTGACAATATTTGTTTCTGTCCCTCCATCGGACTCTCTAGTGGTCTCTGCCTCCTCTGGAAATCGTCCCACTTAAACAAATACTCATTTGAAGTTCTCCGTTCGGATGACCGATATATACTAACAAAATATCAAAATGTCAACTTCAACTTAACATTAACGATTGTGTTCGTTTACGCCCCACCCCACCAACATAAAAAATTAGCATTCTGGAATAAGATATCCAACATACTATAAAATAATCCACATCCCGATATTATTGTTGGTGATCTAAACGATATTCTGTGTAATTCCAACAAACTTGGTGGCTCTCAACCTCTTCCATCCAGATTCAACAGGCTCACGGATTTTATATTAAAGCAAGAGCTAATTGATCTCCCGACGACTGGTAATCAATTCACATGGCGGAAAAGCTCCTAAGCTGAATTTAACACTTATGAAAAATTTGACCGATTTCTTGTTCACAAAAACATATAGGCAATACTTCCAAATCTAACCACTAAAAACCATACTTTCACAACGTCTGACCACATTCAAATAACCTTCGAACTATTCCCAAATGAAAAACCAACAATGCAGCCTTTTAGGTTTGATTCGCCTGGACAAAACACAAAGATTATGAAAACTTGGTTAAACAAGCATGGTGTCTTAACCCTCCTGGATCAAACCTGTTCAAACTAACCAAGCGACTACAAGATCTCAAAAAGAAAAGTAAGTTATGGAGCAAACGAACTTTCGGGAATATTTTCACACAAATAGCAAAAATAGAAACGGAACTCCAGCAAGTACAATGTCTACTTCTTCAGCATTACGATCGTAGTATTGAAACTAAACATAAACATCTGCTTAATAAATATAACCAACTTGTCAAATTCCAAAAGAAATATTGGGGTCAACGGGCAAAGAGCTTACACATTAAAAACGTGGACATAAACTCGAAATATTTTCATCGTATTGCTACTGGCAGGAGAAATAGAAACATAATAAAATCCTTTGTAACCAACGACGGCTTTACCCTTAATACCCAAATGTGACAACCCATAAACGGCAAATAACTTTAGACCTATCAGTCTCTGCTCACCCATTTATAAGATTATTTCTAAGATCCTTGCTACGAAAATCCGACATATCCTTCCTAAACTGATACACCCACTTCAGAGTGCTTTCATAGCTAAACGGTCCATTCAGGACAACATTTTAATAGCAAATGGAATATTCCACTCATTTTAACAGAAAAAAGGAAAATCTGGTTGGATGGCCATCAAGCTTGACATGGAAAAAACTTTTGACATGGTTATATGGGACTTCCCTTTTGAAACTCTTGACAGATTTGGATTCAACTACAGATTCATCTCCTGGATAAAGGAGTGCATAACAATTGTCACCTATTCAGTTCTTGTGAAAAATGAATCCACAGACTTATTAACCTCATTCAAAGGCCTTTGTCAAGAAGACCCATTATCACCATATCTCTTCCTACTAGTCGATGAGGTTCTTGCTCGAGGGTTGCATCATGAATCCTTCTTGCAAGGAAGTCATCTCGGCATCTCAATCACATGTTCGTGTACTAAGATCCCCTTCGTGGCCTTTGCAACCGACGTCGTCGGGCGCTACACGCTGCATGGCACCCATTCCCAGGTGTGGTGGCGTATTTAGAGGCGGTGTGGCTTCCACACAGCAGGAGCATCGTACGATGCTACGTAGATAATGTCTTCCATCTCGGCACCCGTACGACAAATAGGGTTGAGGGTCAACACAAGGTTCTGAAGGAGGCACTTCACTCATCGACTGGTGACTTTCGCATCGTAATCGATGCAATCCATAGAGTCAACGATTGTCAACTGCATGAGCTGCAAACTGCTTTGGAGATCGACCGCTTCAAATGGCCAACAGCGGCGTTTAAAGTCAACCTTTTCGATGAGGTAAAGACTTTAATCTCCAAAAAGTGCTTCGATTATCTGTACAAGATGTGGCAGGACGTCGTGGACCAAAAGGTTCCTCCGGTATGCACGGACCGACATTGGAGGGTTTGTTACGGGATCCCATGTGTCCATGAGATTCAGGAATACGTCAACTCCGGTACTCCGATACCCGCCGAGGACATCCACCCGTTCTGGATGGATTTGTCATGGACTGACATCGACGACACCCCACTGCCGTATGAGCTGTCATCTTCATATACGGCTTCCAACGATTTATGCGAGGATGAGCTGCACCCACCCTCATCAGCAAGCGTCCGAAGGAAGGGGAGGCCTCGGGGGTCGAGGAATGCCTGCAGAACCAACCCGTTGCCGTACGAGGAGGTAAGGGAAAGGTTTGAGAGAGAAGAAGCGCGTGCTGCTCGACGTCGTCCACAAGCGACCTCAGCTCGACGTGGACGTGATGATGTGTTCGGAGGGTTCAACTGGGGTCGAAACAACGTTGATCCCTTCATGCTCGGTCATATTGAGACGGTGAGGGACACTGTTGGAGATGGTCATTGTGGCTACCGTGCTTTGGCGGCTTTGACATCACCGATCGGCGAGACTGCTTTCCCGGAACTCAAAACGTTACTATGCAATCACTTGGAGGATCACGCCGATCTGTACGCCGGTTGTTATACGGGAGGGTACCAATTCCAGCAGTTCGTCGACTACCAGAGATGGGCGGGAGCTGTGCATGGTGATAGGAGACGGTGGATAGAGCTACCAATTATGGGTTTAGTATTTGCAACGGTATATCAGATTCCTCTCGTCGTCCTAGCTTGGCATCATCCGTTCACATGTCTTCCCATGACCTCGCCGACACCTGCTAACAACCCTCAATCAGCAACCTTTGGTGTAGCCTGCATCGGAAACCAAGATCATTTTGCCGCGGTACGACTTCAAACGTCTTCTTTTATTACCTATTCTTGCTTTTCATATATATGTCAATACTCTAACTCTAATTTTTCGTTCTCATAGATCTGGTTGCGTCGTAACGCTCCTATTCCGCCGCCACCGCCAGAATGGGTCGCACATCATCATCCGAGCGTCGAAGGATGGGATGCTCCGTTTCAAGCTCAGTTTGAGAGATTTCGAGCCTTGCGTGTCGAGTCCGGCCGCCCTTTACTATTTTCCTAGATTTTATTCCACAAGTTTATTAAAATTATGAATGTAAACTTTTTTTTTCCGTTCCTTGTAACGTTATTCACATATTATCCGAATGAAAACCTTAACAAATATTGTTTTCTATTTTATCAATTTTATCAATTAACACTTCAATTTTATCAATTAACATTACAAAACCCTCGGAATTCCTAAACCCTAAACCCTAAAACCCTACTAGGGTTTGCACGTCCTTAACAACGTGCAATACTTGCACGTCCTTAACGACGTGCAAGAACGTTGTTAAGGACGTGCAGCCTTTGCTAGTGGACGTGCATAGTCCCATACCTGCACGTCCTTAAGGACGTGCAAGCACGTCCCTAAGGACGTGCAAATCCTTAATCCGGATTTGCGGTGTATATAGCAACACCCTTTTAAATTGAGCAGAATTTTTCGTTATTTATAAGGATAAGATTTTTACAAACAAAAAAATAACAGATTAATTTTTGTAATTTCCTACTTCGACCTAACCCTAATTGAAGAGGTATATATACCCCATTATAACCCAATTCAGCCGCCCCTACTAATCTTCCTCAAGCTCCCACGTCCCTGCCTACTTCGGATGTGAACAGCGGCTCCCACGACCACCTCTCCTTCTTCAACAGGCGCCTCCCCTCCCCCTCAGACCGTCCTCTTCCTCCAACGGCCGCCATATGGAGAGCTGCAACCGAGCTTTCGAAGCTCTGCTCGTCCCCTATCTCAGGTCCCTCGCCCTCGCTCCCTCATGACCTCCTCTTTCGACCTTGCTCTCCCCGTTTCCCTCAGATCCCATTCCGAGATCTCCTGTAGCACCACTGACGACGAGCACGGGGGTCTCCTGTAACATTGCCCTCATCTCTTGCCTGAGTGTGAAGGTCGACGCTAACGAGCTCCAGCCTATCGAAGGCGACCCGAAGTTTTGGGAACTAACGGCAGCCCCATCGGGTTATTCTCCCCTGACCACGCCAACGTTCCCCACACCAAATCTTCCCTTATTGACGCTTTCCGCGGCTCCTGACGAAGCCAAATCACCGATGCCGAATCATATCTATCCGGCGTTGAAGCCTTGCTGAACCATTAAGCCCGCCGACCAACAAGAACGTCGGAGCTGCAATCGTTGAGGACGATAAGTGGAGCCTCGCTAGAAGTCGAGGACACACCCGAGCCCTTGAATCCGAGCCCTCAATCATCCCCACTTAGATTTGGGTATAACTCTTTAACTTGGGGGGTTTGTTTGGATGGATTAATTGAGGTGTGAATTGGTTTTTCATGACTTATCTTGCGCAATTGTGAGCCGATCGTTGGATGTTTGCTATAATCTGAAGTGAATAACATTATATACACTTAACTTGTGATTTATATCTATTGGCTAACAAAGTGAAACAATCTTACACATTTAAATAAATAACCTACTTGTTAATTAGGTGGCTTTATGTGTGTCTTGTAGAGTTAATAAGATGAAAAGAATGTAGGATTCGTTTTATAGAAACCAACTTGAAAATATGTAATGTATTGTGTTTGAATGTTGTTTGATAAATGGATTGGATAAGCAAAATCTTATAAGAGTAGCTAATATATGGTCAAGTGTATAAGATTGTATAAAAGAAATTGGGATAGGATTTGTTTTGTAGGAAACAATCTAAGATTCAACTTTGACTAGTGAGTATGAAATGTGTACCATGTTTCTTATAGTTTTCTTATGTGGTACCTTAAGTGTGTTGATAAAAATGATAGGGTTTATTCTTATAGAAATCGGCTTCATATTTTATCGTTGTTGATTGTTGCTTAGGAATTAAATTATTATAAATAAGTGGTTAATGAGTTACTCCTTTGAGATAGAAAATTCTAACTTGGTCTTGAGATAAGTCTTGAGAACTTGTTCCACATGTAAGCTTGTCGTTGTGCTTATTGGGTTATGAATTTGGTTAATAAGACTATATAAAAGATGTTCTACAAATTATTATGCTCGTGTGACTTTAAGCTTGATTGTAGTGCTTTGTTGTTGAGTAGCTTCTTGTAATTTAAATGATAAATGATTTCTTAAAATATCAATTTACCTTGGTTTACTCCTTGAGCATTATTTAGTATGCGAGTTTGATAAATAAGACTTGTTGATCCTAATTGGTTTTGAGAACTTATGATTTTGGTTGAATATTTAAGGATTTAATAATTGATGAATTACTTGAGCAAATGCTTAAGGAAAACCCCAACTTGATATGAAGTAAGATGTTTTGAGGGAAGATGTTGGTAAGACTTTAAGCTAAGTTTCATACTTTATGAGAACAAGGTTAATTGAGAATGATGGTCATGATGAGAACGCTAAATTACTTAAATGAAATATTGTTTAGTCCTGTGTTGACTTGAAAGTCTGCTTGTGTGTTGAGTAAATGTGTATTGATGAGGTATTCCTTGCTTATAACTTGCTAGTGTGATTGATGGTTCTCTGAGTGGCTTGTTTGCGGATGGATGATTCTCCGAGTGGCTTGTTTTTTGGTTAATTGGATGTGAAGACTCGAGGTAAGTTTCCTACGGGAGCTTACTCAGTAATCAGGACCTCATGCCTGATGTGTCATATAGTATGTAGGTGTTGCATATGCATAAAAGCATGTCATGTAGTATCATGTTTAGGACTTGCACTTATGAATGAGCATCCCTATTCTTTATGCGTTTGAAAAGATAACGGCCGTTATCTGTGAGTCTTAGATTCTTTGCTAGGGTCATAGGACAACCCAGCACCATCGGGTTTGTCTTGATAAAGTCTGATTGATTTATATATTTATGGTGCGGCACGATCGTGCGTTCTACCTCGGTTGTGGTACGGACATGTATAGCGCGGTACGACTGTGCGTCCTACCTCAGTTGTGGTACGGACACTTATGTAGATATACCTGGTGTGGCACGACCGAGTGTCCTACCTCGGTTGTGGTACGGACATTTATGGTTGGTTATACATGGTTCGGTACGATCATGCGTCCTACCTCGGATGTGGTACGGACATGTATGGTATAGTTGGAGATCTGGGGATATGCCACTTGGCATTCTGTGTGGATCCATTTAATTGCTTTCTGCATATATATACACTCTCAGCATGCTTGTGTGATTTAAATTCCCGCACTGCATTAGATGCATCATTTATCTAGGCATGGGCGTATTATATGTCCTTAGTGAGGTCTTTAGGGCCCGCATGCGTCTCTTGGCCTGATTTCGTGGTTAGTTTCAGGTACCCGCTTCCTTTTGCTTGCTGAATTGCTTCTATGGTGGGGTTTTCTCACGGGATGAGAGTTTTAAGAAGACTTCGTACAAACTTCACTTATAAATGTTTTGGTTTAGTTGGACATTTAAAAGCAATGTATATTTATATTGATTTAAACTCGTTTTGTCTATTTTTTTTAAGTTTTGATTAGTTGAATTAGGACAGGTTGCCCTGTGAAAGCACAGATTATGATTGGATTATTTGACTGTTTTAAGGGTTTGAAATCCCCTTTTCCTTGAATTATATCATTAAATTCATTAAGACTTAACAAAGTTATAACTTAAACATGATCAATATATAGCTTGTACTTGGATTGCAAGATCTGGCAGAGGGATAATTTGTCCCTCTAAACGTAACCCCGATTTTAGCATCTGGGCCATTACAAAGTTGGTATCAGAGCCAGGTTATGCAATCCGAGTACAAATGAGTTGTAAAACAATTGATGATTTTGAGTTTTGGAAAGGAAATGGCCCAAAGGTTTTCACGATTTTTTTAAGGTTTTCAAGGGGCAAAATGAATTTAATATGGATAAGTAAGATAACCACCTTGAGAAGTGAGAATCGGGGCTTGATCGGGTAGTCATGGCGATAGCCTATAACTTACGCATATAGATTGGGATTGGTAGAGACCTTTAGTTTTATACTTTACAAATGGGCATTGAAGGCATATGTAAAATCTTGTTTTGGTAATTCATTAATTTGATTATAAAGATAGGTAAATTTGGGGAAGAAGTTTGATGATTCATGTGTGTTACTCTTGATGACTTGGTTCTATATTTGTTTATATGAGTTTCCCTTGTTATGGCATCTGATGTGATTCTTATAACATGTGTTGATCTTGTTGTGGCTTATAAATTATGCTACTTGATGACTTGGGTGGGACAATTACCACCATTCTTGATGTGTTCGACCTATGCATACTTGTCTTGTTACTTATATCACTTATGATGGCAATTGTTTGGTGCCTTTTGCCTTTGGTTTGATGTAGACATGAAATGAGATTATGAGAATTACATGGTGGTGGATGATGTATCACGTTAGTTAGTTGAAAGCTTATGTGCTTATGCTCGAGGACATTACTCTAGTTGATGGAAAAACTTATGGTTTTGAGGACTGAGAAATTAAGTTGTTGATTTGAGAATCATGATATTCTGACTATGAGACTTCATGGTTGAGTTGACAAGAAAAGCTTATGAAATTCAGATTCTGGATATAAATTGTTGATTCTTGCTTACATGATAATGTTTTCACAAAGTTGACACAAGTATTTTACAGGGACGCTTGTACAGTACTTGGTCGGATCTAGTGAAAACATTGGGATGATTTTTTGATACTTATACAAGTATTTCATGGGGACGCCTATGGAATACTTGTAGGGATCACAAAATACATCGCTCATATGCTTATTTGAGATGTTTGACATGATATTGTTCCATGATCTATTTAGTGATGCCTTACATGATGAATTCTAATGATATTGCTCTCATATGCGAAATTCGTTCAAAAGAAGAACATGTGTATACAACTTGACTTAAATGTGTGAATCAATGAATAACCATGACTCGCTTATTCATAAAATAAGATTTATGTGATTTATATGGCGTTGTCTCTACTACCCTCGACATGTTATCGTTCGTATGTTGTGACTTTATGAGATTTTGTGAAGTTATGTCATGCCCCTCTATCTTGTTTGTATGAATGATGAGGATTAATTATGATGTATTGCTTATGTGGCTACTCGTTATCTTATAACTGTCTGACTTGTATAATTGATGCCTTATATGTCCCTCGTTCAAATAAAATGATGTTATTCTTGCTTGTCTACTTGGTTGGGGAAGAGACTCTATATTCAAGCTAACTTGTTAATGGTGAGACTCGATAAGATAGCAAGTTGACCTTGATTGACCTCCTTAGATTCTTGGTGAAGTTTTCTTTGCGATCTTTGAGAACCTCGATAAATTGTCATGACAACTCCTTATCTCTCTCCGTTACTCTTCTTTTACCTTGTTGCTTTGTTTTCTTCTAAATTCCTTTCATGTTGGTCAGCTATGTTCCAAACTTTATGGGTCTGATTTGTTACAAATCGGTATATAAGTTAGAGTGTTGATTGTCTTGAGGGAGTACAATACCAAAAAGGGGTCTTGATGAGTCATTCTTAGAAATCTGTTGGATGTCATCTTTTGTACCGAGAGTTCCTTTGAAATCTTTGTTCATTCGGGAAATTCTTTTGAAGGTTTTCCTTATGGTTGGTGTTCACCCAAAAGTATATTGTCTCTATAAGAAACAACTAGGCTTCTTTTCGAAATGGGTTAGGGAGTCAGTGGGGATGAGTCGGTGTTACCTTGAGAAACTCTTGTTTGATTAACATAGTAGTCTTGGTTGTGTTTCCATGTTTTAATGCGTTATTGTGTTATATAATTGTACTATTTGAATCTACATTGATATCTGTGTCTATCTTATCGCACTTAATCTATTTATCCCTTAGCCACATTATCTTTAGGATCGTATTACCTTCCATAGCACTTCTTTTGTGTTCCCTCGCCTTGTTATATGATTGGTTTGGCTTCTGATGCATTGCCCTGTTAGCTCCTATACATGTATACCACATATTTATGTACTCATGGCTTATTTGGTGTTACTAGTGTCATATAGGATCCATGACTTGATATGACATTACCTTTAGTTACTTGTAATATCCATGCTCTTATGGACATGTGCATACATATCATGACGTTGTGTAACTATAGATGATCACTACTGCTCTATGGTCGTATTATTTCATTTAACACATCTCTCATGTTCTCGTTCCGTTTCCGTATGATCATTTCAGCTTATTATGTGTTATTGTCATGTATGTTGTTACATCCTACTTATATGCACTCCTACTGTAATGCGTGCTAATTAATAGTATCCCTTAGATGATCTCTACTTTCGAATAAAGGATTATTTGGCTTTATGCCCTGATTATAGCATTGATTGATTGCTATTATTTATGACTCATGATAGCTCGGCCCATGTCTTTTTATCTGTACCTTGGTTAGTATGCATATCTATATCATTATACTCCATATATCCATGCCTAGTTATCCCCATTTTAGATTTACATCGTTTTCGATTATACTTCACCTATATTCATGTTGTGTGGTCATATAATTGTTTGACTCGTTGTGTATCATGATGTTAGTGGCTAGACCATAACTTTGCATGTTTACACCTTGTCGTATGTTATGCATACTATTTAGAATTTCAGTATTTGGAGATATGATTATATAATTTATTGTACTCTCCATATTATTTATATGATCACTCTTATGATATGAATGTGGCAATATACATATCTTTTATAAATGTTCTTTTGTGATATGATCTAAGTAACGACTAAGTTTATCCTGTTGAGCTTATGGTTTTATGAGATATGGGTTGATGTATGCCTCGGGTACATAGTTACATGAAATACACACTTACACTTGTCTTTTACTAGTAAAATATATGCTAGTTCTTTTGTGACTTTTAATACATGTTGATGCTAATTCTTACATTTTTTTGTCTAGTTCCCTTACACCATAGTGGCATATAGGATTCCCTCAGGCGTGTACTGAATATAATTAGTTATATTCGGGTGAAAGATCTATCTTCTGTTTATCTATGAATGATGTCCCTAAATAGTATTTTCTAGTCATTATATGTGATACTACTTGCTAGTGAGGATTTAATTTAATTGTAGCATGTATATTGGTATTGCTCTCATAATGTTAGATTATTTACCATGTACCTTACCACACGTTATGACTCTCGCACTAGAATCGTATTATCATTACCCCTTGAGATAGGTTCATGTTAGTGTGTGATATTTTAACATTGTGTGTTTTATGACTCGATATGTTACATGATGATTTGAATTATGCGATCATAAACATAAGGATTCCTCATGGGCGTAGGTGAAATTTTCACGTTCGGTCTTACCAGCTACCATTGAGTCTGTCTTCGTGTTAATAGTTAGTCGAATTGTCCCTTAGCGTCTCTTTCCTCCGCCGATTACAACTTAGGCCTTGCGTCATCCTTGTATAATTGCCTATAGTGTGATCAAGAGTGGTTCGTCTAGATTGATCAGATTTGCGCACTTCATTTGCTTGGTTCTGTGCTTTTCATGATGCTTGATTGTGCCCTTTTGGGTTGATGGTGTCTAGTGAATATGATGATTGTGTTCTTTTCTGGTTGATCACAATGTGCAGATTCTGTGATTCTATGATGTGGTGATAATGGGATTTGATAATATGATGAATTTTGCTATGACAATATGGTATTATTTGAGTTGATGTAGAGATTGATCATGAGAAATGAACTTAGGAAGTGGAATTTGGGATTAGCCCTTAGAGGTGGATAAACTGATTGTTGAATCCTTGAAAATCTGGTTGATTGACATAGAAGGAGCTAACTTGAGTTTTTGAAATGTTTTGCTACTTTTAAAAAGGATTTTAGTCTCGAGGACGAGACTTATTTTTAGAGGTGGATGATGTAAAGACCCGAAATTTTAAAATATTATTTTATAAATTATGATTTAATATTAATATTAAATTTATGAGATTTCCTGAATTTGAGTTAAAAACAGATTTATTCCAATTTCCTATACCAAGACTTGAAAATATTTTTTTTGGACTTCGAGCTAAGAAATGAATATTGTTTTGAACCTATTAAGATGATTGTGAACATTTGTATGACATTTTAAATTGAGCATAATTCTTTTTTTATTTATAAGGATAAGATTTTTACAAACAAAAAAATAACGGATTAATTTTTGTGATTTCCTATAACTTGGACTTAACCCTAATTGAAGAGGTATATATACCCCATTATAACCCAATTCAGCCACCCCTACTACTCTTCCTCAAGCTCCCACCTCCCTGCCTACTTCGGATGTGAATAGCGGTTCCCACGGCCACCTCTCCTTCTTCAACAGGCGCCTCTCTCCCTCAGACTTTCCTCTTCCTCCAGCGGCCACCATATGGAGAGCTGCAACCGAGCTTTCGAAGCTCTGCTCGTCCCTTATCTCACGTCCCTCGCCTTCTCTCCCTCCTGACCTCCTCTTTCGACCTTGCTCTCCCCGTTTCCCTCAGATCCCATTCCGAGATCTCCTGTAGCACCACCGACGATGAGCACGAGGGTCTCCTGCAACATTGCCCTCATCTCCTGCCTGAGTGTGAAGGTCGACGCTAACGAGCTCCAGCCTATCGAAGGCGACCCAATTTTTTGGGAATTAATGACAGTCCCATCGGGTTCTTCTCCCCTGACCACGACAACGCGCCCCACACTAGATCTTCCCTTTTTGACGCCCTCTGCGGCTCCTAAAGAAGCCAAATCACCGACGCCGACTCATATCTCTCCGGCGTTGAAGCCCTGCTGAACCATTGAGCCCGCCGACCAACAAGAACGCCGGAGCTGCAATCGTTGAGGACAATAAGTGGAGCCTCACTTGAAGTCGAGGACACACCCGATCCCTTGAATCCGATCCCTCAATCATCCCCGCTTAGATTTGGGTATAACTCTTTAACTTGAGGGGTTTGTTTGGATGGATTAATTGACGTGTGAATTGTTTTTTCATGAATTATCTTGCGCAATTGTGAGTCGATTGTTGGATGTTTGCTATAATCTCAAGTGAATAACATTATATACACTTAACTTGCTATTTATATCTATTGGCTAACAAAGGGAAACAATCTTACACATTTAAATAAATAACCTACTTGTTAATTAGGATTTTTTTTTCGACCAAAAAAAAAAAGAAACCGACTTGAAAATATACAATGTATCGTGTTTGAATGTTGTTTGATAAATGGATTGGATAAGCAAAATCTTATAAGAATAGCTACGGTTAAGTGTATAAGATTGTATAAAAGAAAATGGGATAGGATTTTTTTTGTAGGAAACAATCTAAGGTTCAACTTTGACTACTTAAGGAGTATGAAATGTGTACCGTGTTTCTTATAGTTTTCATATGTGGTACTGACAAGAGGAAAACCTGTCGTTGTTCATGCCAAAGAATTACTCAAACCTACAACTAGTATAGTTGGTAAGAAAGAGGTCGATCCACAGGGAAATCTAGTAAGTTCAAGTGCTAATCTAATCGCAAGTAACCAAAAAGAGAGTTTTTGTGAGAAAAAGATCCGCCTTTTGTCAAAGCGGAAAGAAGCAAACAAGGCAAAGGGGGTTGTAGAATGCAATAGAGAGAGATAGGTTCACCTACAATTTGTCACTTTAATTGATGAATTTGATCCTTGTTTCAGTCTCTAGTTCTCTTCTTTTCCTATCAATGTCCTTGTCCAGATCTTAGGTAAATTACTAGTCCTACGAGTCCTAGCAATCCTTATCTCTAAATAACCCTAATACGGTTAAGGTTTAACCTAGAGATAGCATTAAGACTATGAATTAACCAAAGTATATGCAATATCAAGCTACGAGTCGATATTTAACATATATTCAACTTCCTACACATCCAATTAGTCCTACGAGTCCTAAAGGGATATGATTGCCACTTGGGTTAAGGTTCGCTACGAGGAATCTACAAAACCCTAGCAATTGAATGAATCTACTCTAACTAGTTGATCAGGCCAGAGAGAATAAAACACGGAATTAAGCGCAAAGAAGTCAAAACATTCAAATAGGAATAAGAACTAGATTAAGAAACTCACAATTCAACAATCAAGATCCAAACTGTAGGCGAAACCTTCGAGAGTTTAGTTGCTCATGCTCAACGTGCTCTCAACAATTCTCAAGAGTGCATAAGGTTATTAGTTAGATGCCTAAGAAAATAACCATAATAGTCCTTAAATAAACCAAAGAAAGTCGGCCAAAATAATTCTAAAGAAACCCTAATTAATGAATCGGCGGTTCTGCTGAGGCCGCGGGGCGGCTACCTCAGGCGACGGGGCGGCCAGGCGATCAGCGAAACCCTTCGGCAAGTCTTCGGGCCGCGGGGCGGCTAGCTCGGCCGCGGGGCGGCCATTCTGTTCACAGCGATTTTTCCTCTTCGAATTTGGTCTCGATGTCAACATGAAAGTTGTAGATCTCGGAAAGAGCTTTCCAACGCATGCTTATAATAGGCATTCCGACCACCGAGACCTCCAGAAAGTGCAAAACAAGTTCAGCTTGTCTGACGACAACTTCTACTGACTTGTTTATCACTTAGGCTCTCGAAATTCGACTCCACTCCCGTGCTCTTCACTTTTCTTCCTCAACTTGAATCCTCCTTCATCCAAGAGCTCCTCATTCCTCGTCGGATCCACATCTACCTGAAATTAAACATAAAATTGCATAGATTCCGACTCTTCCAATACCACTGGTAAACATGTAATTGTAACTAAAATATGCACTAGTTACAACCAAACTATGCTAAATGAATCCTAATATGCATATCTAATCATGCTCTATCAAATTCCCCCACACTTGAACCTTTGCTTGTCCTCAAGCAATGGAAAAATAAACTCTGCAGCCCCACAGAATAGTTATTCATGTATCAACCCCAATATTCTTTAAGTGCATGAAAACTAGCAAACACAATAGATTAACAACATCATAGCACATAATTACAATAATCAATGAAATCAGGCAACCATATCCATTCTAGACCTCACAAGGAATATGTGTTTCACTCTCGCTCAAGTGTTTAGGGTTAAATGTTTACGCTCAAAACTCAATCTTTAAAAACTTAGCTACAATAGTCTTGCACAAGTGTTCTAGCTCTCCACCGCTGGTGACTCTACACACAACAAAAATCATGAGGTCTTTCAATTGGGTTGTAATGGGACCAAGGTAGAAAACATAAGGTATGGAACAATTTAGGCCATGTGGTGCTCATAATCCGGGAACTAAGGATGCAACCAAATTACAATACCACTCACAAGATCATACCATAACTCTACAATGTATACAACTCCAATCTCAAGTATCAAACTTCACAAACCATACTCAACTCATTCTCTTATTCTCTTTTTTTTTTCTTTTGCATTTTTTTCTTTTTTTTTTCTTTTTTCATATGCTCTTCTTCATGCCATATCAAATGATTTTCCTTGAATTTTACCCCTAAGTGAATTTTATCCTCCTTAGGTCCCAAGTAATGTGTAAACTACTAGCAAGAATCAAAACATCTCATAAGAGTACTCCAAACATACAATCCATCACTAAAATCATCATCCACAATATCAATATTCACCAACTATTCCTAATTCCCGGATGGGTCAGGCTATAACTGGCTATGGAAAAATCTTGTGGAGCTCAAAAGAATAGGCAATTAGGCTTAATATTGGCTTCAAACAGAGGATAATATGCAAGGTGGGAATAGAGTCAAATAGGGCTAATAAAGGTGCCTCAATCATCTTTAAGTCATGTGCAGAAATCATAATATGCAGCCTTGAATAAGATATCTAAATGCAAGACAAAGAGGAAGCAATTAAAGAGAGTACACTCAACAAGCAAGAGGACATAATATACTTTGTCCAAACATAGGCCAAAATAAACTCACCAGGTCATGTCTAGAACTTCAAGATCACCCAAAATCAAATATCTTATGTGCTCAATCATTAACCAACTATGCTCACCAAATAGTGTGGAAATCAAATATCAAAGGTTTTCAATAATCCAAGCACATCATGGGGCATAAGTCTCAATAAATAAATTAGAGGACAAGCGACATCCATATGGGAAAATAAGACCTAATCCTAGCTAATGCATAAATATAATTATTTTTTTTTAATTTTTTTTGGTTTTTTTAATAACATGTTGATATGCATGCAATCTAAACTAAAAAGAACTATGCAAGTGCAACTAAAAATAAACATGCAATCCTAATCCTATTATGCCATGCAATTCTCCCCCTACACTTAACTCAGGCATTGTCCTCAATGACATAAAAGACAACAAAAGATAAAAATATGAAGGAAAAAAAAGAAAAAAAACTAACATGTTACTGCGGTGGTGGTGGGTAAGGTGAGAATTGAAGGGGAAACTTGTCAGTCCCATCAGAGGCCGCGGGGCGGCCATGCTAGGTCGCGGGGCGGCATTACAGGTCGCGGGGCGGCCTGTGAAATTTAGCTCCGTCAACACTTTCTCTTCAACGCCTTTTCTCCCTGCGGTGTTAGCTCCCCACAACCAAACAAAACCAAAAACTAATCTAATAAAACAAAAGACATAGAGGAAAACAAAAAACATACCTTTGGTTGCCTCCCAAGCAGCGCCTTTGTTTACTGTCGTTGGCTCGACAGTTTATTCATCCACTCATTCAAGACTTAAGCGGACATTGTCAGTGCCCTCAAGAGCAAATCAAATTGTCGTGCCCAACCGATATTCGAATGCACACTAAAGATGAAGCAATTTGTAATTAAAAATATAGCAATGAGAACCGTTACCAGCTTACTATTCATTCGAGCTTGATTCTCCCTCAAGGGTATGTAGGACCACCAACACAGTTCCGTTGGTGGTTTGTTGAAGTAGTGGCTCCATGGATCGACATATTCACCAAAATCTCCCAATTTGCAAAAAGTACTAGTTTCTTGTTCGGGAACCACAGAAATCGGTTCCGGACTTGGCTCCTTGATAGGCGAGTTGGGGATGATATCTACGAATGGAGGGAGCATCGAAACATATTCAATCTCTAGGGACGTCTCCTGAGATTTCGCGTCGATAACCACTAGATGCTCTTCTCCATTATCGGAGAATTCATCGTTGCTTGCATCTTGGCTTTCATCAATTTGAGGAGTAGAACATCGCTCAACTACCAACTCCTTCAATGTTTGAGTGAGTTGGATAATTGCTTCCTCATTTCGATTATTCATCTCACGTAATTTCCCTATTTGCTCCATCAAGACACTGATTGAATCCTCCATGGATGGGTCGGAGTACTCCATTGGTTGAAACATCGAAGTGTAGGATTCTTCATCCGCCGATTGGTCACCCATGTAGCAGAAAAGATCCCATAGTCCCGACACTCCTAAACCAGCAAAGCTTCCATTGTTTATGGACTTGGCAAGTTCTCGTGTCTCAGGAGTCATGCCCTCAATAACGCAAAGCACCATATCTCGCAAACTATCTTGGAAACCCCGTGAATAACGGATGTCCACTAAATTTTGCAATCTCGTGAGGTAATGGTGAAAATACTCTCCCTGAAACTGCCATAACTTCAACATCTTGAAATATTAGCAATTAGGTGTCGCGAACCATAAGATAGGTCCACGACGGGGTTAGATGTAAATATATACAAAGGTTAGCGATAAAAAAAAACACAAGAAATTTCAAGAATTCCCCGGCAACGGCGCCAAATTTGACAAGAGGAAAACCTGTCGTTGTTCCTGCCAAAGAATTACTCAAACCTACAACTAGTATAGTTGGTAAGAAAGAGGTCGATCCACAGGGAAATCTAGTAAGTTCAAGTGCTAATCTAATCGCAAGTAACCAAAAAGAGAGTTTTTGTGAGAAAAAGATCCGCCTTTTGTCAAAGCGGAAAGAAGCAAACAAGGTAAAGGGGGTTGTAGAATGCAATAGAGAGAGATAGGTTCACCTACAATTTGTCACTTTAATTGATGAATTTGATCCTTGTTTCAGTCTCTAGTTCTCTTCTTTTCCTATCAATGTCCTTGTCCAGATCTTAGGTAAATTACTAGTCCTACGAGTCCTAGCAATCCTTATCTCTAAATAACCCTAACACGGTTAAGGTTTAACCTAGAGATAGCATTAAGACTATGAATTAACCAAAGTATATGCAATATCAAGCTACGAGTCGATATTTAACATATATTCAACTTCCTACACATCCAATTAGTCCTACGAGTCCTAAAGGGATATGATTGCCACTTGGGTTAAGGTTCGCTACGAGGAATCTACAAAACCCTAGCAATTGAATGAATCTACTCTAACTAGTTGATCAGGCCAGAGAGAATAAAACACGGAATTAAGCGCAAAGAAGTCAAAACATTCAAATAGGAATAAGAACTAGATTAAGAAACTCACAATTCAACAATCAAGATCCAAACTGTAGGCGGAACCTTCGAGAGTTTAGTTGCTCATGCTCAACGTGCTCTCAACAATTCTCAAGAGTGCATAAGGTTATTAGTTAGATGCCTAAGAAAATAACCATAATAGTCCTTAAATAAACCAAAGAAAGTCGGCCAAAATAATTCTAAAGAAACCCTAATTAATGAATCGGCGGTTCTGCTGAGGCCGCGGGGCGGCTACCTCAGGCGACGGGGCGGCCAGGCGATCAGCGAAACCCTTCGGCAAGTCTTCGGGCCGCGGGGCGGCCATTCTGTTCACAGCGATTTTTCCTCTTCGAATTTGGTCTCGATGTCAACATGAAAGTTGTAGATCTCGGAAAGAGCTTTCCAACGCATGCTTATAATAGGCATTCCGACCACCGAGACCTCCAGAAAGTGCAAAACAAGTTCAGCTTGTCTGACGACAACTTCTACTGACTTGTTTATCACTTAGGCTCTCGAAATTCGACTCCACTCCCGTGCTCTTCACTTTTCTTCCTCAACTTGAATCCTCCTTCATCCAAGAGCTCCTCATTCCTCGTCGGATCCACATCTACCTGAAATTAAACATAAAATTGCATAGATTCCGACTCTTCCAATACCACTGGTAAACATGTAATTGTAACTAAAATATGCACTATTTACAACCAAACTATGCTAAATGAATCCTAATATGCATATCTAATCATGCTCTATCAGGTACCTTAAGTGTGTTGATAAAAACGATAGGGTTTATTCTTATAGAAATTGGCTTGTTATTTTATCGTGGTTGATCATTGTTTAGGAATGAAATTATTATAAATAAGTGGTTAATGAGTTACTCCTTTGAGATAGCAAATTCTAACTTGGTCTTGATAATTTAGGATAGTAACATTTCTTGAGATAAGTCTTGAGAACTTGTTACACGTGTAAGCTTGTCGTTGTTCTTATTGAGTTATGAATTTGGTTAATAAGACTATATAAAAGATGTTCTACAAATTATTATGCTCGTGTGACTTTAAGCTTGATTGTAGTGCTTTGTTGTTGAGTAGCTTCTTGTAATTTAAATGATAAATGATTTCTTGAAATTTTAACTTACCTTGGTTTACTCCTTTTAACATGATTTAGTTTGCGAGTTTGATAAATAAGACTTGTTGATCCTAATTGGTTTTGAGAACTTATGATTTTGGTTGAGTATTTGAGGATTTAATAATTGATGAATTACTTGAGCAAATGTTTAAGGAAAACCCGAACATGATATGAAGTAAGATGTTTTGAGGGAAGATGTTGGGAAGACAATGAGCTAAGTTTCATACTTTATGAGAACAAGGTTAATTGAGAATGATGGTCATGATGAGAATGCTAAATTACTTGAATGAAATATTGTTTAGTCCTGTGTTGACTTGAAAGTCTGCTTGTGTGTTGAGTAAATGTGTATTGATGAGGTATTCCTTGCTTATAACTTGCTAGTGTGATTGATGGTTCTCTGAGTGGCTTGTTTGCGGATGGATGATTCTCCGAGTGGCTTGTTTTTTGGTTAATTGGATGTGAAGACTCGAGGTAAGTTTCCTACGGGAGCTTACTCAGTAATCAGGACCTCATGCCTGATGTGTCATATAGTATGTAGGTGTTGCAGCATGCCATGTAGTATCATGTTAAGGACTTGCACTTATGAATGAGCATCACTATTCTTTATACGTTTGAAAAGAGAACGGTCGTTTTCTGTGAGTCGTAGAGTCTTTGCTAGGGTCATAGGACAACCTAGTACCATCGGGTTTTTCCTGATAGAGTCTGATTTATTTATATATTTATGGTGCGGCATGACTGTGCCTCCTACCTCGGTTGTGGTACAGAGACTTTTGTTGATATACCTGGTGCTGCACGACTGAGCGTCCTACCTCGGTTGTGGTGCAGAGACTTTTGTTGATATACCTGGTGCGGCACGACTGAGCGTCCTACCTCGGTTGTGGTACGAACATTTATCGTTTATTATACCTGGTTCGGTACGACCGTGCTTCCTACCTCGGTTGTGGTACGGACATGTATGGTATAGTTGGAGATCTGGGGATATGCCACTTGGCATTCTGTGTTGATCCATTTAATCGCTTTCTGCATATATATAAACTGTCAACATGTTTGTGTGATTTAAATTCCCGCACTGCATTAGATGCATTATTTATCTAGGCATAGGCGTATTATATGTCCTCAGTGAGGTCTTTAGGGCCCGCATGCGTCTCTTGGCCTGACTTCGTGGTTAGTTTCAGGTACCCGCTTCCTTTTGCTTGGTGAATTGCTTCTATGGCGGGGTTTTCTCACGGGAGGAGAGTGTTAGGAAGACTTTGTACAAACTTGACTTATAAATGTTTTGGTTTAGTTGGAAGTTTATAAGCAATGTATATTTATATTGATTTAAACTCATTTTGTCTCTTTTGAGTTTTGATTAGTTGAATTAGGACAGGTTGCCGTGCGAACGCACAGATTATGATTGGATTATTTGATTGTTTTAAGGGTTTGAAATTCCCTTTTTCTTGAATTATATCATTAAATTCTTTAAGACTTAACAAGGTTATAACTTAAATATGATCAATATACAGCTCGCACTTGGATTGCAAGATCTAGCAGAGGGATAATCCTTCCCTCTAAACGTAACCCGAATTTTAACATCTGGGCCGTTACATTTTGCATGTTCCCAGTTGAGCATTTGGTCTTTAATAAAAGAGACAATTGTGGTGGGGTTGGGGTTGGCATTATCAAACAAGGTTTTGTTCCGAAAAAGCCAAATACACCACCACGCAGTGACAAGAGTGGAAAATTCAAGATTTCCTAGAGAGGTTTTTAGGGAACATAAAGCCTCATGAGTACTGTTCGAAGTGGCATAAATTGTTTGTATTGTGTTGAATTTTTTTAGGGAAAGATAGTGTATTGATAGTTTTGTGGTAGGGCATTGGAAAAGGAAGTGGCCAATGTCCTCATAATGCATGCCACAAAGGGGAAAGTCAGTGGGGATGTCAAACCCACGACTGGCCAGTTTGACAGAAGTGGGAAGGCCATTCTCAAAGACATTCCACAAAAAATCTTTGATTTTAGGAGCAGTGTTTAGTTTCCATATCCAATGAAAATCGGAATTTGTAGGCTTTTAGATTTGTGTATCAATTCGATCATAGAGGTAGTTGAAACCCAACTGTGTTTGCTGCAAGACCAGTAGATTCTATCTTGGTGTATATACTTGGGTATTTGGATTTTGATTATAGAGTTGATAATTTCCTTACTTAGGTTGTTGTTTATTATGGTTTCAAGTTTATTGACATCCCAGATTTTTGCATCTGTGATGAAGCTACCAACCTTGAGATCGTTATTGGTGAGGTCCAAATTTGTTGCATGGGTCCAAAGGGGAAAATCCCCAACCCATGAGTCATGTCAGAAATTAATAGAATCACCGTTTTCAATCCCCCAACGTAAGCTAGATTTAAAAAGGGGAAGGAGGGAGGACAATTTTGACCATTACCAGGAAACATTCCCTTTTTTTTTGCATATCGAAGAATAGTTTTGTCTTTTAGGTATTTTTGCGAGACTAAGTTGACCCAAGGGTTACTTGGTTCAGCTAGTATTTTCCAGAGTAGCTTTAGTTATATGCACTTAACATTAAACACATTTGTATTGAAGGCGATAATCTTTGCATTATCAATAGCCTCAAATCCGGGGTATCAAGGTTGGGAGAGATTGAGATGCTCATTTTTTATTCTCTATTTGCTCTTCGCCTATTTTCTGATGTCGAGATCTCCGACATCTACATGGACGGTAATCGAGCGACAGACTGCCTATCTCACCTTGGGATTGGTTTCTCCTGCTCTACTCTCTCTTCTGATGTTGTTCTATGTAGTATCATCCACAAGGATGCTCTTGACTAGATTGCTCGGGCATTCTTTCAAATTCTTTCCTGTTAAAAAAAACATATCTTCCACTTAAAGTAATCTACTTACATTTAAAAAAAACAATCATTCATCATATATATAATTAAGGTGAATAATCCGTATTTAATGTGTGTATATATATATATATATATATATATATATATATATATATATATATATATATATATATATATATATATATATCTTATTATAAGGGATATGTGCACTTGATATATACTCCCTCTGTATCTGAATATTTGAACATTTTCACACTTTTGAAGGGTGTTGAAAATGAAAAAAAAGGTTACTTGTACTAAATATCACGACCTTTGTAGATAGTTGTGCTTAATATCCCAACCTTGTAAGATTTTGTAAAATATCATGAACTTTAGTGTTAGTTGCACTATCTACCCTGGATAAGTTTCTTAAATTAATAAAATCACTACCATAATATGAAAATTAGACAAAAGCACCCATATTTATAAAAAAATCAATAATCCCCCATTTTAATCAAAATAAAAAATAAATTTATAATCCGTGCTCTAAAAAAATGAAATAAGATCAATTACTTAAAAATAAATTTATATCTTATCATATCTTCTATTCCTTAAAAATATATTTTATAAAGGCATAGATATAATTTGCATAAGATTAGTATATATGTAAAAGTACCATATTATATAACCAATTAATCAAGTTTCCATGAATACGTGTGTGTGTATATATATATATATATATATATATATATATATATATATATATATATATATATATATATATATATATATATATCCGCTTTCGTGTATTTTTAATATATGTTATCATATTTTTATTAATTATAAACAATTATCATATATTTTACTATTTTTTAAATATATATATATATATATATTTTTTTTTGTAAAAGCATTATGTTTCGTCTTTGTATAGTTAGCATTTCATATATAATCTTATTGTTAATTCTATGGAAATTAGACAGAAATACTTTCTTAAGATTCAATCAACAGATACCACATAAGATGTTATGTATTAGTTTTAGTATATATAAAATAACATGGACCAAAAAGAAAATATATATATAAAATAATAAATAAAGAATAGATGTAGAAATATATATAAATTTAGATTTTTTTATAACATATGTTCTTAATAAAAGTAAATTATTTTCATTAATAATATGAATTATTTAAAGGAGTAGATGTTATCTGTTATAAATGATTTTTTGGGGAGGGGGGGGATTTGTGAATTTTCAGTTTTAAATATATTAGGGGTTCATTGAAATATTTTATAACTATGGGGGATTTTGTGTAATTTTTCCATTATTAGTGTAATTTTTTAATTTAAAAAACTTATCTGGGGTAGAGAGTGCAACTAACGCTAAAGTTTAGGATATTTCGCGAAATCTTATAAGGTCGAGATATTAAATGCAACTATCCATAAATGTCAGGATATTTAGTGCAATTAATCCAAAAAAAAAATCTTACTGTTTAATTACATTATTACATATATTTATCTACTACAAATTAAATTTCAAGGGTCAATAAATTTAAATAAGTAACCAAAAGTGGAAAGATTCATCATTTAATGATGTTTAAAGGGTCAATTATTTTGTTCAAACAAAATTTTTTTACAAGAACAATTATTAAGATACGGAGGTAGTATTCTATATTCATTTTGATTCAGCTAATAGCAATCGACATACATACATTTCATATACTCCTTCCGTTTACTTTTATAAGTCGTTTACTATTCACACACGTTTTCTTAGGATGATAAAAACTATATAAAAATATTAATTTTTTTAATAATCTCATACTTATTACAAAAATTTCTGAGATTATTAAAAATTGTAATTAAAAATTAATATTTTATATATTTTTTATCATCCTAAAAAACGTGCATGAATAGTATATCACTTATGAAAGTGAACGGATGGAGTATAACTTAAGGGTAGTATTGTAATAAAGAATAAATAGAATAGTAGGGGCATTTCGGTCATTCTAGGAGTAAGTTAGTGAGTAGTTATTTGTTGCAAGCTTCTGGAGCCTGTAACCAGTTTCACTCCAATATCAGTGTACGTTGGTGTATGTAAGACTATGAACTGAATTTAAATCCTTAGTTTTCTTGTGGGGTGGCTATATGCACCAATCGCAGGTGCTATATGGACTCCTTAGGACGGATCATAGATCCGTCCGTTGCAAATTTAAAAAAAAAATACACAAACGGATCTATGATCCGTCTGTTATTAAAAAAGAAAAAGAAAAATTACATAGGACGGATCAAGGATCCGTCCTATGTCAATTATATATATATATATATATATATATATATATATATATATATATATATATATATATATATATATATAAATAAATAAAAGAGGGCAAAAGCTTTTGCTGCTGTGCAACAGCTTTTTGGGGGCAAAAAGTCAAGGGCGAATCTATGATCCGCCCTATGTAAATTTTTTTTTTTATAACGGGCGGATCTAGGATCCGTCCGTCTATTTTTTTTAAAAAAACTTGTAATAATTATTGGACAGGTGTCGTGTTGTAGATGAAACATATCCTAGATCCGTCTGTTGGAGTACATATAGCACATGTCTTCGGTGGATATAGCACTATCCCTTTCTTGTGATTTGGGATTCGGTTTCCAGATCTTCAAACATATATTCGTATAAAATATATATATATATTGATTAGGTAAGAATTATATATATATATATATATAGACAAAAGTTCCAATGAAACAAAGAATACAGTGAAACGGTGAAACGAATGAATATTGTGTTATATTAATATGAATATGGCATTATGTGGATATGAATATGTGAATATTGTGGTGTGTGGATATGAATATGGTGTTATTCACTTTATATTATTTGAATATAAATAATAACATATTCATATACCCATATTTAAATCATACTCATATTCACATAACATAATATTCATATTTATATATTCATATAACATAATATTCATATGAATATGACCCAATATTCATTCGTTTTACCGTTACACCGTATTATCCATTTCATTAGAACCTTTCCCTATATATATATATATATATATATATATATATATATATATATATATATATATATATATATATATATATATATATAGATTAGGTAAGAATTCGGATAGGACGAGCCTATCCAAAAGCAACCTTGCAGGTGAGGTCCTGAAGACCAGAGTTGTTGAAAACCTCTTGCCCCTTTGCAACGCGGCTAAGGTGTGTGACCTTATCAGCCACTTTGTTGCCATCTCGGGGCACATGAAAGAATGAAATTTCGTCTATTCCACGGAGGAGCAGTTTAATGTAAGACATGAGGAGTTCGATCTCCCACGGACAGGGAGAGTTATCCCGCAGGCGTTTGATTATAATCAAGGAATCACGTTCAATCTGAATATTTGAAATGCTCATTTCCTTTACTTTCTGTACTCCTTGCAGTAACGCCAAGGCTTCAGCCTTGATAGGATTCTATCTTCCCACATTCCGACATCCCATAATTAAAGGGTGACCTTCCCAATCTCTGATGATGTAATCACAGGAGCTATCTCGATTAGCGACTGTAGAACCATCGAAGTTTAGCTTGAATGTTCCTAAATGTTGTTTCTTCCATTTAACCGTCTTCCTAGTCTTGTGATTTCTATACTATTCGCTAAATGGGTAGCTTTTTTGGTGATTGGAATCCACCTCGTCGTTAAATTTACTGGCTCGAGAATAACTGTCCATAGATCTTTGAACCGTCAAGTTGAACTCGGAGACAGCCGGAATTATTGTATTAGAGAAAGTGATCTGGTTTTTGAAAAACCAGGTAGTCCACCATCTTGTCGCCAGGAGGCTTTTGTGATCATTGTTAATTTTATTACCAATGAGCATAATTATCGGTCTGATATCTCTAGATTGATGGATGGATGTTTGAATTTGATGTTGATTATCCCGTGTGAGTATCCCTTGAAGGGTATGTGCTTGACACTCGAGAAACAAATGAGTTTCATATTCAACAACATTATTGCAAAACACGCATGTATTTCGGATTTAGGGGTGGGCATAATTATTTGTAACTGAAAAACTGTTTTGAAAAATTGAAAAATTGGTAAATTTTACGGTTAATTGTTTTGAAATAATGGGATGTTTCAATTCAGTTAATTTATTTGTTTTTTTTCTCCAATTCAAATCAATTATAATTAATTGCTTCAATTAATTGATTAATTGCGGCCCTTTATTAAAAAAATCAGTTTTTGATCTCTCTCGCTTTTTCTCTCTCCTCCTCCTCTCTCTCCAATCTTCATCAACCTCCGATGAATGGATTCAATTCAACCTACTGTGTCTAGCAGCACCTCATAAATTCTCATGAATTCGATGAATGGAGGAACATTTGATTCAATTTGAATGGTAAAATTGAATCAAGTTCATCTATTTCCCCTAAAATCCGAATCAATTTCATAAATTCAAACGAAGCACTTCTTCCACCTCCGCAGGGCGTCCACTGATCCGACAATCGACTGGCGAAGAAGGCGCTGTTCGCCGCCAGAATCTGCCGGTGGACGCTGACACTGACGCTGAATCCATCCTTGTCAGTAAGGGTAAGCTTGATGTCGCCGGAGGCGGAGTCGTTGAACATGTTGTCGGGGCTCCGATTCCCCAGCAGCTGCACAAGCCGCTGCTGCATTCGGAAGTTCTTCTCTCTGGCCACCGAAACGGAGCCGTTTTGGTGGGACTTGGGGTGTAGAGGTTGAGGATTAGAATCGGGCTAATTGACCATCATATCTAAGAGCGTAGGGCTGGATCGGGCGATCAGCAGCGTCTAGGGAGGAGTTGCATTTTTACTGTGTAGTTAAATGTTGAGTAATCAATTATTAATTAATTGGGGTATTTGAATGGAAATTGCAATTAATTGAGAATCAGTTAACTGGACATTTCAACTCAAATACGGGTATTACATTATGCTAATTGAAATAGCAATTAATTGCTTATCAATTAATTGAATTAACAATTAATTACAAATTCCCACCCCTATTCGCATTGGCACACCATGGGATGATAGTTTGTTCTTTGTAGGGAGTCCGAATTGATAGAGTTTCCACATGAAGTTTTTGATCTTTGGTTGAGTCTCTAGTTTCCAAATCCAATCGGTTACTACTTCCCCCCACCATTCTGTTTTGTGAGATTAGGCTATATGCACGGGAAGTTGTGAACCAACCATTCTTGTCTGGCCACTAGTTCTGTCCTCGAAAGAGTTAATTGGAAGCAAAATTTAGCTGATATCCTCCACCATTGATTTAGGAAGATTGGCAACTAATTTTTCAATCCACCATTTTCCTCCTAATATGTACTCATTAACCGTTTCTTCCCGATTTATAATGGGAGGGCAGTCGTTATGGGAAGATAAAGGAACCATATCAACCCAATTATCTTCCCAAAATTTGATTGACTTGCTATTGCCCACCGACCAAATCAGGCTAGTTTTACATTTATTCACCAATGGGCACAACTTGGACCATTGCCAAGAGCTTCCTCCTTTTCTTTTATAGTTGAGGATGTCTATTCCCTTTAGGTATTTGTGATTAATCAATTTAACCCACATATTGTAAGTTTCAGCTAATATTTTCCATAACAGCTTCATCTGCAAGGCTTCATTCATCTTACCCGCTTTGCGAATTCCCAAACCTCCCTTTTTCTTTGGCTTACAGATTTTATCCCAACTATGAGGGGTCGGTGTTGAAGGTCCTTAGTCCAAAATAAAGTTCTGTTTATTCGATCAAATTCCTTATGAATTGCAGTTGGAAGCATAAAACTTTGCATTGTGTATAGTGGTTTAGCTGACAAATTGGATCCAATTAGGACGGCCCGACCATGCTGGGATAAGGCGTTAGCCCTCCATTTGCTAAGCTGATCCTTTGATTTACACATAATTTCATCAAAAGTGTTTTTGTTGACCCGACCGTTAATGATCGGACAACCAAGGTATTTTTCCAGGTTTCTTTCATTAGGGATGCCCAAGCAACTTTCAATTTCAGAAGTTCTATTCCTAGTTATACCACTCTTGGTTTCAAAGGCTGACTTATGATAGTTGACTTTTTGGCCGGAGATTTGACAGTATTCATCAATAACTTTTTTCACCGCTCGACGAGCTGACAAGCTTCCTTTTGTAAAAATAATAATATCATCTGCAAATGATAGGAAAGGGACACATGGTCCCCTATTTCCAAATCAGAAACCAACTTCATTTCCTATATTTGCTTGATACGAAAGTTTTCTTGCGAGAACTTCTACACCAAGGATGAATAAGAAGGGTGATAAAGGGTCTCCCTGGCGGATACCCCAAGATGGTTTAAAAATATTTGTTGGGTTGTGGTTGACAAGAACCGAAAAAGATATTGTTTCCTCAAATTTGTTTTCTAACAATATTAAATAGAGTTAAATTAAGGTACGTGATATATTGAGTTAAATTAATGAAGGTACGTGAAGATAACGAAGGTACGTGATATATTGAGTTAAATTAATGGTTTTTTTTTTAATTTGCTTTTTATTAGGTGTCAGACAATTGAATAATTCCCCATTAGGATTTGCCTTTCTCATTGACCTCCTTATATATGAATTACATAACCTATATATGGTAAGTTAAGGATAGATAAATATATATATATGCTATTATACCCCCTCAGTCGAAACGGGAGGAAGACGGACAATGAGACTGTCTCAAAAATCTAGAAAAAGTTGACGTGGCAAACCCTTGGTGAAAATTTCAGCATATTGGTAGGCTGATGGAACTTGCAAAATGCGAACATGATCCAGCGCGACCTTCTAACGGACGAAGTGAATGTCTATCTCAATGTGTTTGGTGCGATGATGCTGCACCGGATTGGAGGCGATATATATATGGCAGACAAATTTTCGGTGTAGACGAGTGAAGCATGAGATAGAGGCAATGTAACTCAAACAAAAGGTTGGTCTCAATATTCCCAGTTCAAGATATCAACACATTAAGGTATCAACATGTCATGTACTCATAGAAATTACACATAACTACCAATCAAATAGGTAGAATCAAGCACACAATTAAACACAGAGTCAATCATAGAGAACCACGCTACCTATAGTAGGAGGGGCAAAATACTCCTCTGCGCCCATTTGATAAATGCGGGGTGGTGGGGGTGGGCCGGTGTCTCGCCGACTTCCTGGTGACCGTCCCCCGTGACCTCGGCCTCCGCTGACCTGGGATCCTCTGCCTCCTTTTCCTCTGCCAGCTGTAGATCCTCTCCTCTAATCATGTGGATAATCCAGTAGTGATGGTCTAGGAGTCTTTGGATGTCAGGGGGCCAGTGCAGATGGAGTCTCTTTAGTCTGGGGGCAGTAGCGAGATCTATGACCCAATATTCCGCATGAATAACACCTAGTAGCTTTCATCGAACATGCGGCAACATAATGACCCTTCTCAAAGCAACCATGACAAGTAATACTCCTAACTTGGAAATCCTAACTCAGAGCAGACGGTGTTGATGGCATCCTCGGTACACCTCCTTTAAAGCTTGCCGGTGACATCGTGCTCTGACCACCCAACAACACCCAGGGATTCAAAAAACTACAAGGAAGGGGGAGAGAAAGGGTGTGCTCATCGAGGCGCCTTCGTCTTCGCCGAAAATAGAGCTCGAGGAGGCTGCGTTCGGGCGCGTCGGGGATGGCTATTGTTAAGAGGAGGCCTGGGAAAGGTGTAGGAATGTTAAAGGAAGAACCTTTACGCACTTGGAGTAGAAAGGAAGGTGAACGAAGCCCTTACTGATTTCAAAAGCGAAAAACAGAGGAGGCGACGTCAGGCTGCGCTCGGGGGATCGCCGGGGCTTCTGGACGGCGTTGGCTGCTCATCTTGGCTCTGGGGATGTGCAAGGGAGCTGTTGATGGTGGCTCACAGTTGGAGAAGGAAGAACAAAGTGGTGGTGCTCGGTTTCCTTGCGGAGAAACAGGGGAAGAAAGGAGGTGGAGCTGCGGTTTCAGGGGTGGAGGAAGAGGGTGGATGATTGTGATGGTGAGGTGGCTGTGGGGTAGTGCTAATGGTGGTGTGCAGGTAGAAAGGAAAGCCCTTGGGCTGAGCTCCCACGACAAGAGAAAGAAGGGGGAAGAGAGGATAAGGTTGTATTTGGGGCGAGGATTTATGTGGGTGTTGAAATGAGTCAAAGAGCTCTAATTTTATGGGGAGTTGGCGTGCAAAAGGGGTTGAGTTTGGATGAGATTAGAGGAGGCATGCTTTGACTCCTTACCATTTCAAAGGGGTGTGAGTAAGGGAGGGAAGAAAAGCCAATTGTGGGTGTTTGACCATTTGGGAAAAATGACATGTTTGAGTTTGAATTCAAACAACACATGGCTCCAAGCTTGGGCTGAAATTTTGGATTGGCATGGGTGAAAGAGGGTGAGAATTTTCGATCCCAAATACGCGAATTCAAACAACCCGTTGCATCATATATGTTAGAAAAGATGAACCCCTTTTATTTTAAATGAACTTGTGGATAGAAGGAATAAGTAACTAACTAGCCGTGTGCATTCTTTACTTCTGTCTTGTAATGCATGCTTAACGAGTCGTGATTTTTGTATTCATTTTAGAAAACCATGACTGAATGTAGGATTATGGTCAGTGGAAAATCCGTCTGCTCAAATCTAATTATGATCAACTTGTTGAGGTATGCTTTTTAATTCCTTTAGATATCATCTGTGATGAGAATGAAAAGAACTTAGTTTTCTGGAAAATGGTGGAAAACTGGATAATTGATCTCAAATGTGTAAATCTAAATCTGGGCATCTCATGCCCTAGCTTTAAAAGGGTACAAAACAAAAGATTTGTTGGAATAAGTACTTTTTTCATCCTAAGAATGCAGCAAGCACATTTGTTTCATTTAGTGCGCTTGTAACTCTCTTCTCCTTATATATCCAAGAAAATGTCAAACAGGGGTATGAGATAACGGTTTCCTTCTTTTGCATGATGAAAATAAATCTGATGACTTGGAGGAAATCTTGCGTTGGTACCTATTTTTTATGATGATTTTGTTACTATGTCAACTTTATTTGGTGCTAGCCTTTGGGCTTTACAAAGATGATATTCCCAAGTAGTACCATAAGTAGATTCTGCTAAGAGGGATTCAAACAGGCCAAAAAGGTCAACCAAAAACAATCACATATTTATTTTGATAATGTCAACTAGGTCACCAAGCTTTGAGAGATTCAAACAGGCCAAAAAGGTCAACCAAGTAGTACAATAGGTTGCTTTGATTTGAGTTTTATTTACATATTTATTTTGATAATCAATTTCCCTCCTAACAACGGCTAGGCTGATGTGTTTAGGCTAGTAGCAACCAAAACAATCACAAACAAAGGTTAGCACAATCAAATAATGAAATAGAGAATAAAAGATCCAAAATTGAATGCAAGACTCTATGTGACTCTTTCTTTGCAATTTTTTTTTTGTGTTTTTGTGTTTTTTTTTTTGTGGATGATGAATGAAGATGCAATGCTTGATGTCGACAACCTATGCTCTAATGCCAATTTGATAGGGGGTCAGCCGTAGAATGTCCCGATCTTTCGACAACAAGACACAAACTCAAGAGAAGAACAAGAACGAGGCAAGACTCAAGACTTGATTCAAGAATGACGCCAAAAGGAACAAATATGCGGCTGCAAAGAATGAAAAGAAACGAAATTGAAAGACTCGATAGAGGGTGAGGTGATTTATATAGAACAAGATAAGGACCCTTGATTCAAAGACCAAGAATCAATACCAATGACTATATAACCCAAATCTACAACTTTACATAACCAAGTGGACAACTTGGAGGCACAATCGTGGATACCTAGGATCACCAAGCTTTGCGAGATTGATAAACACAAGGCAAACCAAGCGGAAACAATACCAATTTGCAATCGACAAGACTAGGCTTGATCGATCGACTTCTCTCAATTGTGTTTGCTCACAATCTGATTTTCTTCAATGATAAATAATGTGTGTTCTCTATAAACCCTAAAGCCTTACTTATAACCTAAAAGGCTGAAATTAAAAGAATAATAATAAAATAAAGGGTTTTTAAAATAAATCCCTAAAATAGTTTAAATAACTTGCTCCCAAGGAGCTTGCTAAATTCGGCCCTAATGTAGTAAATAGAATCGTCCATGCTAATAATAGGACTAGATAGAATCGGCCAAACATAAAGAAGAACACACATAAGCTCGCAATGGCTCCTCTTGTAGTTGGGTTGCGCTTGATGATGGAACATGGCTCACGAACATGAATGTATCCCTTTGAAGTTTCTTAGCACGAGCTTGAGTCATAGGTCCATCATCAAGTATGATAGGTATGTCCGGATGTGCCTTGGATGGTCCCGCATCACACCGTGAGGTCCAAGCCCGAAGAGAAGCCCAGAAGCTACTAAGCGAAATCCCCTAGAATGCTAAGGAATATTTTCACCCAACGCTGGCGGTCCCAGTGTCTCCTATCATCCTCCCTAATGTATCCTTTGAGATTAAAAAAGAGTTTTATCATGGAGATGAGGAGACATACTTTCGAGGGAAAGAGCTTCGAATGCCCTATGACATATATTACTACCAATATTGACTTGCGTCACACCATTGCTATTGGTGTTCACCTAGAATATGTGCGTTTGAAAGCTTTTAGATGGTCACTTGCAGGAAAGGCTGTACATTGGTTGGAAAGCTTGCCCCCGCGATCCATCCGCAAGTGGGGAGAACTCAAAGATCTATTCCTAAACAAGTTCTTTCCACCATCGAAGACAACACAGATTCGCTAGAAGATTATGGCCTTCAAACAGAAGTCATGAGAGACGCTAGCACAAGTTTGGGAACGCTATAAAGATCTATTGAGATCCTGCCCTACCCATAGGAAACTGCCTTATGTGATCCAGGAGATAATCTACAATGCCCTGAACGTGCCTACTAGAGAGCGGATAACCACCTACACTACCTACCGTTATCTCGAGCTTACACCATCCTAAGCTTGGGAGACAATTGAAAGGCTTGTATATTTGGACAACACATATGGGACTCCTGTGGCCCCCGATGCGAGGCCAGCCCCATCCATGCCATTATTTGAGCCATCAAAAGAGGTGGATCCTAAGGTGAAGGATCAATTTATGAAAGACCAGGTAAAGCGTCTCCAAAAACAAGTTAGATTTTTTTTACTAATAATCAAGCTTGTTTAGAATATGGGTCACAGAAGCACAACACAACCGCTTGCCCCTACATGAAGCAAGTTCAAACTATGGAGGTTACCAAGGCAGTTGGGGATACCATCAACCCCAACAATATCAAAGGGACCCCCCGCCCTATAGAGCACCTGGCCATCTAGAGAGGGAAAGAAGGGATGACTTGCAACTCATCCTAGATGAAAGAAGGAGGAACCAAGCCGAAAACAAGCAATCCAACAATGTCATCCACACTCAATTACATGGCATTAATTCAAGTCTTGGTGAGATAGACACATGGAGGAAGAGCGTTGAGACTCAACTGGGTCAATTAGCGGCCAACATTCCAAGGCAAGTCGGATCGCTCCCAGGCCAACCTGAGGCCGATCCCAAGGGGCAACCGTCTGGCCACATTGCCGCGATATGCCTAAGAAGTGGCAAGTAGATAAACAATAAAGAAACGGAGCCAGAAGAGAAAGCTGATGGAGAAGCAGTCGACGTCTACACACCTCAGTCGATGTCGACTACCCCTGCTGATGTCGACCACTCAGTTGATGTCGACCCTTTCCAATCGCCTACCTTAAAGTCAACCACTGTAGTTGATGTCGACCCCCTATTGATGTCGACCAATCCCCTTCGACACCAAGGGCCAATCCCGCTCCAAAGATGAAGAAGTCGCTTCCTTATCCCTCCAAAGCATTAAGGGACCTTGTGGACCAGAAGTTTCAAAGATTCGTGAAGGTGCTCCAAGGCCTCAACATCACCATACCATTCAAAGAGGCCCTTCATGAGATACCATCATATTTCCGGTTCCTTAAAGACATATATTAAACAAGAAGCGATCAATTGCTGAGATCGTGGAGGAGTGCGGCAAGATAGATTACCCAAAGAATAGAAGTGATCCGGGAAGGTTTGCCATCACAATTGGGCTAGGCCAACACTGCTACAAGCCATTGTGAGACCTACGGGCTAGGGTAAGCCTCATGCCTTTGTCCATATGGTCAAAGGTAAGTATTGTAGCCTTGGAGCCTATGGATATGAAGTTATACATGGCCGACAATAATTTTGTAAAGCCCACAGGAATCATTGACGATATCTTGGTCAAGGTGGGCAAGTTCTTTGTGCCCACAGATTTTATTGTACTTGATATGGAAAAGGACCCTACGTGTCCTATCATCTTAGGAAGGCCGTTCCTAGCTACGGCCGACACCAATATCAGCGTGCGAAAGGGACTACTATCTTTTACAATTGGCAACGAGGTAATAGAGTTCTCCTTCAACCCTACTATGAAGGCAAATCGAATGGAAATCAAGTCCTTACATGCAACGGGGACAGTCATCCCTTGTGAAAAACCAACGGAGAGGACCATGACATCAGAAGAACAAGAACTAAGGGCTATGGAGGCCTAAATGGAGGTGCTCTTGGCAATTTGGCACTAGGCAGACGAAGAAGAAGAGATTGAGATAGTAGTCGATGCCGACAACCCTCTATCGATGTCAACCACAAATTACTGAGGCTAGAAGCTAAGTATGGGGTCACGCTGATGATTCCATCGAGGTCGACCAACTTCAGTCGACATCTTCTGGACCCACTCGATTTCGACCACGTCAAATCGACCACCCTCCATCGATTGCACCTCAATAAGACAGGTTACACTCGATATCGACTTACCTCAGCTGATGTCGACCACTTCCTCAGAAGCATGATGACTCGATGGTAAGTCCACATAAAGATCTCTATTATACGAAATGTATAGATAATATCCCTATGAGAAAAATGCCTTTGTATATGCGTATTACTAATGTTACAGGAAAAAAACCAAGAGAATAGAAGGCAGGCGATAAGGTGGGTGTGGATCAATACAACATAAAGGGATGCAAAAGAAAGGATGGAAGAAAGGGCGGAGTATTGGCCATACGTAAAGTCTGTCAAGGAAGGTTGGAGCTTAAAGATAGAAAGTGCATAGTTTTGAAAGTTGAGGTCAAAAGCCCTGAAGAGGAGGTCCGGGCCATATGGTCCCTATATGTCCCAACCTAGATTAAAGAGCGGAAGAGGTCGGCCTAGTGACTCTAAAATCTAGAGCATGTACATAGACTTAATTTTGAATAGTTTGGCATTTAGGGTTTTGAATTTTCGATTTTTGGTTCTTTGTTTTAAGACTTTATTTTCAAGTTTTCGTAAAGAACTAACGAAATTGCATGTGTGAAGAAGCTGTGAAGACTCTCAACGTCAACCTAACTAGTCGATGTTAACCAAGCCTTGTCGAGAGTAGTAGTTGTGATCAATCACAAATCACCCTGAGCTGAAGGAATCACTCGAAGTCGATTGACCTAGTCGATATCGACTGAACCACTTGATCTCGACTGCACCTATAGAGGCACATGTTTTGAGCCATTGCGATAATTTCTAGTAATTTCTCTTTAACTACCCTTCTAGTTTTCTTTTTACAGTGAGGACACTGTAGGATTTTTGTATGGAGTGCGGGAAAAGCTTGCTTACATATTTTGCTCAGTGCATCTTTGTTAGTTTATTATCTTTGTTAGTTAATTCTTAAGTCTTGCATTGCATTACATGGTTAGTTCTCATATAGACACCATCTTTGGATACATAATTTTGTATGTGCTTAAAGTTTATAGTCCAAAGAAAAGTTTTGATAAAAATCACCCCCTTGAAAATTTTAAAAGTGTCATGGAAGTTTTAACAAGACTAAATGATGCAAAAGTATATCTCCTAGAGATATAACAATTAAATTGCCTAGTAAAAGGAAGTCTAAATGAAGTGCAATTTTTAGAGAAAACCATAAAAGGAGGTAAAACTTGAATTTGCTTTTGACATATGCATGAAAAGAGGACGAAGGACTTTATTTTCCATTTGAGCATTATTTGCCCTAGCCATTACCCATGCTTATAAGTCTTACATCATATTCTAAGTCATATGTGCTTTATGTCATATTTGCTACATATGTGCATAAATTGCCCATTTTTATACCTTTTTACCCATCCGGGGAACATGTTGCGAATTGGAAGTCATATTATGGAGATGTTATATGGTTGATATGTTGTGAGATTATTATAAAGTTATTGGCAGGAGACTTTTCATGGAAAATTTAATGAGAGAAAGAAAATTCAGTCACCTAGGAGTTAGGTGGATCGACCCTACTTGCAGAGGATAAAATTCACGTGAGATGGGACACTAAGGTGAGGAGTCTGAAGCGCTAAGTATTCGGGGCCATTCATGACACCCATGTTTGCGGCTCGTGAGAAGGCGGTGTTAAGATTAGATAGGTAAAAGCATAAACGTGAAAAAAGCAAAGAAAGCATTATGAGAGGATGAGGAATGTGGAAATCATAAAGGATAAAATGAGTCAAAGAACCAAACAAAGTTTGAAAGTTTCTCCTCGGATAAAACACCACATTGCCAAATAAAAGCCCACCACTATACCTTTTACCTTCACTTCACCATCTGCTTTAAAAGTCTTCTTGATTATTGTTGCTATGTTACAAAATTGTTTTTGCATAACCCTCCTTTTGTGTGAGATGTTGCTTTTCATTCACATGCATGAATTTGAAGGGAATAGTACCTTTGCGAGGATAGTAATTGATTTTAGGGTTATATAAGAATGGATCTATGATGCTGAGGGTTTAGTCCTTTCCCTGTATGACCATTAAAAGTATTGCTTGGGGACAAACAAGCTTAAGTATGGGGCGTTTGATGTGCGTCTATTTTACCATGTTTCATGCTTACTTTTATTCCATTTCTTATGCATATTTTATACTTTTGGGTTGGGAAAGTAGAGAATTTGTGTACTTTATGTTTATTTGCAAGATATAGAGGTCTACATAAGTTTTGTTTTAATTTCACAGGAATTGGAACGTTTTAGAGCAATTACAAGACAACTGCAAAAGCACTCGATTTCGAGCAGAGCACTCGATCTCGACCATAGCCCTCATCATCGACAGGAAGTTCCCGATGTCGACCAAAGAAAAGTGCTAAATCTGAGAATAAGTCATGAAGAACAATGTCGACTGAGACCCACCCATATCGATCGATACATAGCACTCGATGTCAATTGGTCCACTCGACATCGACTAGAGCAACAGTGCATAGCAGACGCGTAATGGGACGAATCTTTGGAGAGTTACTTAGCCACGTCGTTAATCTATCATCTTCCAAAGATACTTTTATCCTTTTGGGTATATTTCAATTTACCCTAGGGAATATTATTTTAGATATATATAATTCTAGCAGGATTTATATTTTCACTTTAGATAGAATTTAAATTACCAATTTGATTAGGATTAGAATTCCTTTCCTTGGCTAGCAAGGATTAGGAGTCTATAAATAAAGCCCTTGGGGGTTGAGTTTCAATCATCTAAGAACACAATTAATTGTGTGCCAATAGAGTTAGAGAAAGAGAAAGGTGTTTTGTGGTGTACTTTTAAAGGTTTAAGTTTTATGCAAATGTTTGTTTACTTTATCTTTATGATGTTTTACCCGATCATGAGTGAGTAGTCGTCCTACTTCTAGGGTCGGGGTGAGCCTGGCAATAGCCATGTTTGTATGCATAAATCCCTAATTTGCTTATGTGTTTTCATCTTCTATCTCATGCTTAATCCTTTATGAGAGTTTAGGATCATTCCTTATTTGCATTATATGAAGCGAAAGTTGATGATTTATGAATTTGGATAGTAATTAGGATTTGTTTGTGAAAGTTGACTAAACCCTAATCATGGAAATGGTAGAAACAAGTATGTATTTATGCGAAAGCCTCTATATTCCTATTTGGTGATAACAAAAGTTGTCATATGATGATAAAATCATAAACTTTATGTGATTTAAGTCTGTATGCATGCATGGTTATTGTTGTGGTGAATCCCTACCTTTGAAGCCTTAGTTTATACAGTTACAAACCCCAAAATACTTGCTTTTATTTATGATCAAATCTCCCTTACCATTCTTATTTCTTTCGACCATCTTTGTCGGACAATTTTACTTTTTGTTTACTGTTACTGTCTGATATAGCACTCGAGATCGACACCTATAGTCGAGATCGACCACCCCTGCAACCGAGAATACGAGTCGGGAATGTTTTGAGTCAACCGACGCTTTCAAGTGCACTCGACATCGACCAAACCAGTCGACGTCGACCTCTCTATTTGTGTTTCGCAGGTTGTGTAGGTTGTGAAGAGCACTAGAGATCGACAACTCCTCTCGATATCGACCACTGCAGTCGATATCAAGGCTTATGGTTGATGTACAGAGACGTTTTCAAGGCTATTAAAGAACCGCTGACTCGCCTCCTCGAGAATCGATCCTGATTCCCTACCACTACAACGGGAGAGAATTATGGAAATATATGAAGAAGAAGATGATGTCTGGGTATGAAGAAGAAGAGATTCGGATATGTCAATACAGGTTGAACATTTGGGTTTTAATTTTCTGTTTGTAGTCGGGTTAGGCTTATTAGAGTTGGGCCAATGCAACCCAACTTTTGTCTCATTCTGTACTATAAAACAAGAGCTCAGGTGCTCAGTTTGTTGTAACAGTTTCTTCAACCTATAAATCTAGAAGCTCTCTCGTATTTTCAGTTACGGATTACTAGCTTCCTCCATTGTTTTCCTTTCGATCCTTAAGGGTCTATATGGTATCAGGGTGTAGGTGAGGAAGAGAGAGCTGCGTTGAAGGTCGATGTCACAAAGAGATAAAATGGAAAAGACAGCACAAGCCGTTGCTTAGCAGATCACACAGATTAATGGAGCTTCGCAGGGGGATCCATTGACGCTAGCAAATTCCAATTCTCCGGGAATTTCTCTCACCAATGTGCAGTTTAATGGGAGCAATTTCATCGCATGGAGCAAGCAGATCCGAATGGCGCTTGCGGCCAAGATGAAACTAGGATTCATCGAGGGGACGATTTCGATGCCAGGAGATGATTCTGTGGATATGCAGAGATGGATTCGGTGCGATAGGATGGTGGCTTGCTAGATCTTGAACTCCATGGCTCCAGATCTTGCGAATTCGTTTGTATACGCGAATTCGGCAAGAGAGCTTTGGGTAGAAATCGTAGAAAGGTATAATCAGGGCAATGCTCCGACGATCTTTCGACTGAAACAGGAAATGATGGGGCTGGCACAGGGAGATTTGAGTGTTACCGCATATTACACAAAGCTCAAGCGTTGCTGGGATGAGATACAGAGTCTGAATGGTATTCCACAATGCAGTTGTGGGATCATGGAGAGGTGTAGATGTCGAATTCTTGCAAGGTTTCTTGAACTTGAGAATCAAGAACGACTCAAGCAATTCTTTCTGAACTTGAATTGAGAATTTGAATCTGTGAGGAGTGAAATTCTATCAGTGGAACCACTGCCGCAACTGAACAGAGCTTTCAATCCGGTGACACAGGTGGAGGCACAAAAGCAGATTACCAATAAAAACGTGGTACTGGCTGGGTTCTTCGTTAATTCAAGCACGCAGAAAGGGAATTCATCTTCCAAGAAGAATTACAAAGAGTCCAAGAAACCGAGATCAGGTGACAGGAAGAGGTGTTCTCACTACAACCTGGAAGGACATGCATCTGATCAATGTTTTGAACTAATTGGGTACCCAGATTGGTACAAGAGAAATAGAAACAAGCGAGGTGTGAGAGTTGCTGCAAATGTTGTGAATGATCAAGAGGGATCAATGACGCCAATCGAGTATGAGGAAGGCACTGGAAAGATGAGCAACATAGATCCAAAACTTGTGCAAGCTGTCTGTCAGGAAATGATCAAGACATTCAAAGGGAAAGGAGTAATGACTGCTGTAAATTTTGCTGCTAACTTTGCAGGTAACACAATTACTTCTCTGAATTCACTTGAGTTGATTAAGAACGAGTAGATATTAGATACAGAGGCAACAGACCACATGAATCCGCATTTAGATTCTCTGATAAATGTCAAAAAATTGAGTATGCCTTTACGAGTAAAATTACCTGATGGTTCGATACAATCAATTGACAAGGTTGGGTCAGTTCAGATTAGAAATGGTTTTGTGATAAAAGATGGGGTCTTGTTAGATACACCGCAAATGGTGATTAAGGATTTGCACGTATTTATTAACGTGCTTGCACGTCCTTAACAACGTGCAGGTGTGGGACTGTGCACGTCGATAACAAAATTGGATTTGCACGTTGTTAACGACGTGCAAATATTGCATGTCCTTAACAACGTGCAAATATTGCACGTCCTTAACAACGTGCAAATATTGCACGTCGTTAACAATGCGCGAACCCTAGTTAGGGTATTTGCACGTTGTTAACGACGTGCAAACCCTAGTTAGAGTTTAGGGTTTAGGGTTTAGGGTTTACGGAGGGTTTTTTAGTGTTAATTGAAGAAATTGATGGGTTTAGCTAGTGGAGGTTTATGATTTAGAGTCTTAGTCATTTCGAGTATCCCCAAAAGAGTCCTATTTTTCCTCCACGGTGATATTTACCATGTTATTAACCGATCGAATGTCATTTCAGGAAGGATACGATACAATGTCATTTCAGGAAGGATATGAAAAAAAAAGGTTTACATCCATAATTGTAATAAACTGGTGGAATAAAATCTAGGAAAAGTGTAAAGGGCGACCAGACTCGACACGTAAGGCTCGAAATCTGTCAAACCGAGCTTGAAAAGGAGCATCCCATCCTTCGACGCTCGGTTGATGACGTACGACCCATTCTGGCGCAGGCGGCGGAATAGGAGCGTTAGGACGCAACCAGACCTATGGGAACGGAAAATTAGAGTTAGAGTATTGGCATATAGATGAAAAGTAAAATAGGTAATAATATAAGACGTTTGAAGTCGTACCGCGGCAAAATGGTCTTGGTTTCCAATGCAGGCTAAACCAAGGGTTGTTGATTGAGGGTTGTTAGTAGGTGTGGCCGAGGTCATGGGGAGACATGTGAACGGATGATGCCAAGCTAGGACAACGAAAGGAATCTGATATACCGTTGCAAATACTAAACCCATGATGGGTAGCTCTATCCACCGTCTCCTATCACCATGCACAGGTCCCGCCCATCTCTGGTTGTCGACGAACTGCGGGAATGGGTACCCTCCCATATAACAACTGGCGTAGAGATCGACGTGATCCTCCAAGTGATTGCATAATAACGTTTTGAGTTCCGGGAAAGCAGACTCGCCGATCGGTGATGTCAATGAAGCCAAAGCACGGTAGCCACAATGACCATCTTCAATAGTGTCCCTCACACCCTCAATATGTCCGAGCATGAAGGGATCAATGTTGTTTTGACCCCAGTTGAACCCTCCGAATACATCATCACGTCCACGTCAAGCTGATGTTGCTTGTGGATGATGTCGAGCAGCATGTCGAGCAGCACATGCTTCTTCTCTCTCAAATCTTTCCCTTAACTCCTCGTATGGCAACGGGTTGGTTCTGCAGGCATTCCTCGACCCCCGAGGCCTCCCTTTCGATCGGACGCTTGCAGATGAGGGTTGGTGGAGCTCATCGTCGCATACATCATTGGAAGCCGTGTATGAAGATGACAGCTCATACGGCAGTGGGGTGTCGTCGATGTCCGTCCATGACAAATCCATCCAGAATGGGTGGATGTCCTCAGCGGGTATCGGAGTATCGGAATTGACGTATTCCTGAATCTCATGGAAACAAGGGATCCCGTAACAAACCCTCCAATGTCGGTCCGTGCATTCCGGAGGAATGTTTTGGTTGATGACATCCTGCCACAACTTGTACAGATAGTCGAAGCACTTTTTGGAGATTAAAGTCTTTACCTCATCAAAAAGGTTGACTTTATACGCCGCCATTGACCATTTAAAGCGGTCGATCTCCAAAGCAGTTTGCAGCTCATGTAGTTGGCAATCGTTGACTCTATGGATTGCATCGATCACGATGCGGAAGTCACCAGTCGATGAGTGTAGTGCCTCCTTGAGAACCTTGTGTTGACCCTCAACTCTGTAAACAATTTCACATAAACATTGAAGTTCATAGCACTAAATGTTTGATGCCATATCATATTGTAATGGGAGATATGAAGTAAGGTGTACCTGTTTGTTGTACGAGTGTCGAAATGGAAGACATTATCTACGTAGCATCGTACGATGTTCCTGCTGTACGGAAGCCACACCGCCTCTAAATACGCCACCATACCTGGGAATGGGTGCCATGCAGCGTGTAGCGCCCAACGACGTTGGGTGAATGATTCCTCCGTCCTCGATTGGAACAACCCCAAACAGTTGCCCTTGAAGATGCCAGTGTGGTGTAAATTCTTTGTGATCTTCAGAGCAGCCTCCTCGCATCTTCTCGTCACGTGTAACCAGCAAAAGATATGCTGGATGTTGGGGAAGACAAAATTTAGCGCCGCCAGGAGACCTAGCTCCCGATCAGTCATAATAGCTTGAGGCTGAACCGCCCCAAGTAAGATTTGAAGCTGACGCAACACCTAAGCGTACGTGTCTTCGTTCTCGTGCGACATGAAGGCGTAGGCGATGCAGTAAGTATGGCCTGAGGGTGTGAACCCGACCACCTCGCACAATGGAATCCCATATCTGCAAGTGTAAATATGTTACATGTACAATACTTTATAATTGGATAGATGTGTCATTACGTAATCGTCATTAAGTAACTTACGCATTTGTTTTGTACGTGCTGTCCAATATGATGACGTAATGGAACCTTCGGAGTAGCCATATCCCGTCAGGATGCGCTAGGAAGAGGTCGCTCAAAACGTCATTGTCATCTGGATGTCGTCTGAACTCGTAGTAGTATCCTCTTTCCCGTAGACGATGAAAGGTATCTTGGGTCATCGTCCGACTACCCCTTTCTTCGGCTACCATCTTGTTGAGCGTGTTCATAAGGGAACGCGATGACGAGACACTGGTCTCATCCAACTGCCTCAATCCGTACCCAATGGATTTTGGAAGAGTACCAATTTCCTTCATCCACCTAGCCATCTTCTTTTCCCCCTCTGTTATCTGTCCGGCGATGGCGTGACCCTTCAAGCTCGTGGGAAGCCCGTGGTTATCAACACTGTGGGTTACCGTCATACCCCAGTGACCCGGCGGAGCTTTGTGCCCATGTAGAGAGAATGGACATCCGTTTATCTTCGATTGCATGCTCCGGAGCTTCCTCCCGCGTGGTCGGTACTCCCCATACTACTCGAAGCAAAGAGAACCCCGCCTGGACAGTTTGACGCCCCCGTCCAAGACCGCTTGATTACTAAAATCATGCAGTGTTTGAGACCCAAGTCTTTGAAATACGTAACCATTTCGTTATGGTCATTCCAAACCTTTGGGTCCGAGAACTCGGGTGTGAAGTCTCGAAACTGTAATAAAATGAGTGGAAATATGAAGATAACGCAAGACATATGGAATATATACGAAATGTATCCATACCTGGCAAAGTTGGAGACGACGACTGTCTTGCGACTCGGCCATAGCGATTCTAAATGTACAACAATATATCGAACTACGTCGGACTTTGATCTCGCTCCGCTTAAAATAGGAAGATGTGCGTCAAAGGTACGCGAAGAAGCACGTTCAAAAGAACGTGCAAAATACACATGGTCAACGACGTGGCAACACCTCCACCACCGGCCCACCATCACCACCACCCTCCATTACCGGCGCCGCAACCTCCTCCTCCACCACGACAGCCACATCCGCCATGGCCGCCGCCGCCACCTCCTGTGTCGCCATGGCCACCTCCTCCACCACCACCTCCTCCACCATCTCCGAGTCCGCCATGGCCGCCGCCCCAACCTCCTTTGCCGCCCCCATCTCCGAGTCCATCTCTCTATCTCTCTTGAAAACCCTCTCTCTCTCTCTCTCTCTCTCTCTCTCTCTCTCTCGAAAACCCTCTCGAAAACCCTCTCTCTGATCTCTCTCGCTGCTCGGGTGCTCGCCGGCGTCGCTCAGAGCTCTCTTGGATCTGGATGAATGGAGACGAAGGGGCACGTCGTCTTCGTTTTTAGAAGACGTGTATGCACGTCGAAAATGACGTGCAATATTACACGTCAAAAGGGACGTGCAGTTTTGCACCTTACTTTTGACGTGCAATACTTCACGTCTTTTTTGACGTGCAAGCACTTTTTTTAAAAAAAAATTACGTGCGTGCACGTAGGCACGCATTGGGGTCTATCCACCTTGCACGTTAATTACGAAGTGCTTGCACGTCTTTTTTTACGTGCATGCACGTCAAAAGTAACGTGTGGATTTGCGGTGTATATATCCGAAGCGTAAAAGATGTGCTGCATTTGCCTTAGTTAGGTTCAATCTCTTGTCAATAAGGAGGGTCATAGTTCAGAAAAAATTGCTGTTAGTTTTTTTGATGAAAATCATTGTGAATTTCAGGACCAAGTGAGTAAAGCTGTGATAGCTATTGGAAGAGAGCTTAGAGGATTGTATAACATGAGTAAAAAGAGAGCTCTGGACATTGTTGATAAGAAGGAGAGTTATAATGAGAACAAGAGTAGATTTTCATTTTCTGTTTAGTGTGACAATAGACTATTGCATGAGAGGCTTGGTCACATATCATTCCATAGGATGAGTCATGTGCCAGGATGTAATAAAGTAGAAAATTCTGACACACATGTTTGTGATGCTTGTTCTGTAGCAAAATTTCAAAGATTGCCATTTCAGAAAAGCAATAATAGAAGTATGTGTTTGTTTGATATGATACATGTTGATCTCTGGGGACCATATGTTGTTGCAAATGTGAATGGAGAGCATTACTTTTATACCATAGTTGATGATATGAGTAGAGCCACATGGACTTACCTTTTACATGACAAAACTCAAGTGTTGAGTGTGTTAAAATGTTTTATTGCTATGACAAATAATCATTTTGGGAGAGTTTCTCAAGAGGTTAGGTCAGATAATGGAATAGAAATTTGCAATGAGGAGTGCAGGAAGTTATTTGCTGAGTTAAGAATAAGTCATCAGAGGTCCATGCCTTATAGACCTCAGCAAAATGGCATAGTTGAAAGAAAGCATCGTCACCTGTTAGAAACAGCAAGGGCATTAAGATGCCATGCAGGATTGCCCAAGCATTTATAGGGGGAATGTGTACTTGCAGCTACATATTTGATAAATAAGATGCCTCTTGTAAGCATAGGGTGGGTAACACCATTTGAAAAGTTATTTAACAAGGTGCCAAGTTATGACAATTTGAGAGTGATTGGATGCTTGGGATATGCATATGTAAATCAGAGGGGTATGGATAAATTTGATGCTCGAGGAAGAAAATGTGTTCTTGTTGGGTATCCTGCAAATCAGAAAGGGTATAAGCTGATGGATTGGGATACAAGAGAGATTTTCTATAGTAGGGATGTTGAGTTTTATGAGAAAATTTTCCCTTTTAAGACACAGAGCACACAGTTAGAAGTACCTTAGAGAGTTGGTGAGAACATAGATACAGTCATGTCAGATATTGAGGAGGAGGATGATGATTCTGCACAGAGTCATGATGTGATAGTTGGTGATGTACCATATGAAGAGGAAGGAGTTGGTTCTTCATTAAGAAGATCCAACAGAGTGAGATGTTTACCTTATTGGACATCTGATTATGCTATGAGTGCAACTTGTGAAGATGATCACATTGCACATTCGACTTTCATGTCTCAGGTTATGAAAATACATGAGCCCGTGACATATTCAGAAGCAAGGGGAAATCCTTTCTGGGAAGAAGCCATGGACAAAGAACTTAAGGCTTTATAAGAAAATGGTACATGGGTACTTATAGATTTACGTAGTGGACATAAAGCCATAGGGTCTAAGTGGGTGTTCAAAGTTAAATATAAGGCAGATGGATCCATAGACAGATATAAGGCCAGATTAGTGGTAAAGGGTTCAATCAGAAGCTTGGAAAGGATTACAAGCACACGTTCAGCGCTGTGGCAAAGCTTCCCACTATCAGAGTAGTTGTGGCTTTAGCTACTGCAAAGAAATGGCCTTTATTTCAGTTAGACGTAAATAACGCGTTCTTACATGGGTTTCTTAAAGAGGAAATCTACATGAAACCCCCTGAGGGGTATGATGTAGCCAAGGAAGGTTAGGTGTGTTGTTTAAAACGCTCATTATATGGTTTAAAACAGGCCTCTCGGCAATGGAACCATGAGTTGACTGGGTTTTTAGTGAGTTTGGGATACACTCAGTCCTCCAATGATTATTCCTTGTTTGTTAGATGTCATTCTGATTCTTTTACTGCAATTTTGGTCTATGTTGATGACATGTTATTGAATGACGATAGTGTGGAGGAACTGGAGAGAGTTAAGCAAGCTCTGCACAGTATTTTTTGGGCATGGAAATACTGAGATCAGAACATGGTACTTATTTGAGTCAGAAGAAGTATGTGTCAGATATTTTAAAAAGCACATGAATGACTGATTGTAAGATTGCTGAGGCACCCATGGCAACAGGATTGAAGTTGAGTAGTGACAGTGGTGAGGTGCTTGCAGATGCAGAGAAGTATATGTGTATTGTTGGTAAGTTGTTGTACTTAGCACTTACTAGACCATACATTTCCTATTCGGTTCAACACTTGTCTCAATTTGTCTCTTTCCCTCGCTCACCACATCAACAATCAGTAAATCAGGTGCTTCGATATCTGAAGGGAACCATGTCAAAAGGTATTTTCTTCCCAGTACAATCAAATTTGAAGATTACTGGGTTTTCTGATGCAGATTGGGGCTCCTGTCTTAACACAACAAGATCGTTATCAGGTTATTGTATTTTCTTAGGACATGCTCTTGTCCCCTGAAAGACAAAGAAACAGGCTACGGTTTCTAGATCATCCACAGAGGCAGAGCATAGGAGTATGGCATATACTACGACAGAGCTGCTATGGCTGAGTTATTTGTGCAAGGATTTACAAATTCCTGTGCAGACTCCAGTCACTTTGTTCCGTGACAATAAAGCAGCTCAGCAGATTGCGGCAAATCCATATTTCCATGAACGAACCAAGCACCTGGACATCCATTGTCACTTTGCAAGGGAGAAAGTGCATAATGGCTTTCTGCACACTGCATATATCAACACGAAGCTTCAGCTTGCTGATATAATGACTAAAGCTCTTCATCGATTACAACATGATAATTTGAGTGTCAAGTTGGGGCTTACAGACCTTCCAACTTGAGGGGAGGCTATGGAAATATATGAAGAAGAAGATGATATCTGTGTATGAAAAAGAAGAGATCCGGACATGTCAATATGGGTTGAACATTTGGGTTTTATTTTTCTGTTTGTAGTCGGGTTGGGCTTATTAGAGTTGGGCCGGTCCAACCCAACTGCTGTCTCATTCTGTAGTATTAAACAAGAGCTCAGGCCGGTGCTCAGTTTGTTGTAACAGTTTCTTCAACCTCTGAATCAAGAAGCTCTCTGGTATTTTCCGTTATGGATTACCAGCTTCCTCCATTGTTTTCCTTTCGATCCTTAAGGTTCTATAAGAATCTTGTAATTTATTTGATAAGAAAATGAATTGGTTTGATTTGAGCTTTTATTTACATATTTTATTCAATTCCCCCTCCTAACAGACACCCGCGTAAAGCAAATGGGTTTGTTTCCTCCACAAATATAGACATTGGATAGATGACGTTTCACCTACATCCTACAAGCTTTAGTCTCCCGTTCGACTTTCCTGGAGATGGATGTGAAGATTTTTTGTCGAGATAGTGTAGTTTTCTGCTGGAAGTACTTAATGCTCTATACGTACTGAGCCATGCTATATTTTGAAACATATAGGCTTTAACTGGTATCATACACAAATTTAGATAAGTATTATTATCACCCAAATGCCTTGAACTTTAAAGAATTCAGCACTTATATATGCTTATGACGTATATCTATACTATTATAAAATGGTGAACTCTCAAATGAATAGTAATTTAACGGTGTTTTTTAACTCTGTCACATGTCGCTTTTAATATTTTACGCTTAATGAAAGTCCTTTGAGCGTTGATAATTAGGGAATAATAGGCCCATATTCAGGCCCAACAAAATAGCAAATAATTCAACTATCTACCACATTTCAGATAGCCCTACCGCCTTATCTTCATCTTCTCCTCTTGCTAATTACTACTCCTTTTCTCTCTTCATTTCCTTTGACGTCTCTAATAAAAATCTGAAACTCTCCACTACCTCGCTCTCGCTCTGCCTCTCTGCTAAAACCTAAAAGAAACACAAATCAATTTTGATTTCCTCTCGCCCTGTGGATTCCCTGAAAACCAAACTCTCTCATCTCTCTCGCTCGCTATGCCTCTTCCACCGCTTCGTAAAACCCTAGGTTTTATCCTCCAACCTGGAGTTCGTTGATGGCTCTCAATCACTTTCTCCTATTGGTAATTTCGCTCTGATTTGATTTGCATAGTTGAACGACCCTTTCGTTTTAGTTTTTTTTTCTTCCCTTCCTGATTTTTCCTACCTGTTGTTAATCTTGTTGGTGTGTTGAAGTCCGGTTCATTTTCCGTTATTCTTAATCGGGGCTCCGGTTGCTACAGATTCCTATAACTTCTGGTTTAGTTTTGCGTTTTTAGTTCTTTAAACTTTGATTAGAATCAAATAGAATTTTTTTATAATAGTATAGATTTCATATGCTTTTGTTTTTGGCGATTTCACTGATTTGTTTGCTTGATCCGCTGCCTTAACCTTTTTTTAGCATTCCTATGTGAAAATTTTGTTATAATTCTTCGTTAGAAGAGTTTGATTATTTTTGTTGGTGTGAATTCAAAAACTCATTCCGTCTTATTTGATCGATGTTTGCTTTATATATAGTGATAGTGTTGTTCAATTCTACACGTATGTTCTGGTGTACTAATATCAATCTGGTGCTTTAAAGTTGAGAAGAGAACTTGATTGAAGAGGTAATCTCACTCTTTTAGTCTTTTACATGTTTGATGGTTGCCTCCTTGTATCTTTGGCTAAGAATCTAACTCAGTTTTTCAACGAACTTGTTTTAAATTAAAGCAGCGATTTAAGTTTAATCATCGCTTGAAGCACTAAAAGACTCAAAGTTTGTGCTTGTGACTCTATCATTCTTAATCTAATTGTAATTGTTTCTTTGTTGTATGCTTGTTTGAATTATTGAATTCAGTTTGTTATTAGAAGGCTCTTAGGGTTAAGTTATGATTTAGTCAGTTTAGATTTTTGGGATGACAAATTGATGCTTGATTTGGTTGATTCACAACCTTCACTTGCTTTCTTGAAATCGAAGAGTCATTATCTTCGTCAATTGCTGGAGAAAAATCGGTAATTTCTTCCTAATGCCCTAATTTTCGGCTTTGTTCACTATAATCTGTAACTTTTTCCCTTAATTATTTTCTTATTAAATGTTGATCCAGAGTTCAATTCGGAGATTTTGTTGTTGAATCAGAGCATCTTCTTATCCGTGTAAGTTGTGATTTTTTCCCAATCCATTTACATTCTCAATCGTTATCATCTTCACTAGATTCAAGTTTGAAGATAATGCCTTTTACCTTGCCTGCGTTTTAGAAAAAATTTGTCAAACAGGCACTTTTTTTGGCTGAATTGGTGAAATGTCCAATGTTTTGGACAAATTGCAAAACTGTCCACTTTATATACTCCTGGCAAGCCATTTTTCACTTTTTATTTTTAGCCAAATTGGAAAACTTCTCCCGATCTGATCCAACCGTCCCCTCTCCCGAATTCCATCAGATCTGTAAGCCTGAGACTCGGATTCAAGTCATCGACGACCTGGAGCTTACTCGCTCGCCGGCGACCTAGAGCTTGCCTCGCCGGAGTGCTCTCTCTCTCCTTCTGGATTTCTCTTTCCCGTTCTCTCACACGTGGACACCCCTCAAGGTCGAGCAGCGATGGCGGACAGGCTCGGCGGGGATGGCTTGATCGGAGAGCTCGCAACCGCCTTCTCCTTCATCTCCGGCGAGCGCAAATCGTCGGGCAGCAAGGTCGAGCGGCCGGAGCGAGCGAGGTCGAGGTTGAGTGAGCGCCTTCCCCCTTTTTAGAATATTTCCTCTCCGCGTTTCACACAGGTAACATCTTATCCTAAATTGACTTCAAATTTGATTGAATTAGGGTTTTTCTCCATTAATTTTCTATGAATTCAAGGTTGCAATCCGGAAAATTTTGTAGTGAGCATCTCTTTGTCTTTTCTCACCCACTAATTTCGGCTCATAGAACTCGCCCTAGCCATTTGTCTTCACCTACTGTCTTTTATATTGTTCTGTGTTGCATTGTGATGCTGCGCTGCATTTGACATCAGCCATTGTGTTGGCCTGCAATCACCTTCTCCTCTGTCAATCTTGGTCTGTTGATCTCGATTTGCTTGCTCTGTGTTGGGCTGCAGTTTAGTTGGTTCCAACTTTCAAGTGTTATTTATTGTAGTCATTTGCTTGCTCTGTGTTGCGTACGGTTTGTTGTTTCATCTGTATTATGTGATGTTCTACTTTCATGTGCTGATAGTGAGTGAATGTACTCTATCATTCAAACACATTTCTTTTTCTACATGTTACTCGACTGTTTATTGCTTGCACTACTGCTCACACAGAAATAGAACTTGTGCTGCCTTTTCAGGTTTCATCATAATGCCATATGTCAAAAAGCAAGTTAAGGATTTATCAATCTCAGGCTTGGCCGAGTCTGCAGTCTTTCTCAATGCACGTAACTTGTTAAATTGTGAATCCATGGACGACATTGACTGTACGGACCATGCTGATTTGGAGATAGATATGATAATGGAGAAAAGAAACCGTAGGATACCAAGGTTAGTCATGCATCACTGTGTGATTTGTTTTGTGATTTAGGCATACGTTACCATCAACTATGAAAGTGTGAAACACTTGACCTCTTATATGAATTATTTGCTTTAGTGTCACAAAAAAACTGTTGCATTGACATATCTCATTGACAGGCATGTTTGATGTGCATTTTCTATTGTTGATTTGTTCTCAATATTCTGCTACTTTAATATGGTTATTTTCATATTCGTTAAATTGTGTAATTTGCTGATCAATGAAAGCCTGCAAGTTAATCACATTTTTTTAATCTTTTATTTTTGGCATTCTCCAAAGTTTTTGAATCAGTAATATTTGATCCAAGGGATATTGAATGCCCGTGTCAGATATATTTCAATGCTTGCAATCAGTAAGTAATTTAGCCTATTTTGCTGTTAGATTTTATTCTAATTGGCTATTCTGTCTCAGTTTGAGGAAGTAGGAATTTCCTCTAGGTGTACTGTTGTAATACTTGACCTTGTCATTATCCAAGTGATTGTCAACTTGTTCTCTTAAGAGCTGCTACTTGGTTTTGATGGTTGGATATAATTTTCTAGGATGCTAGCATTAAAAAAATATTAGTTTAAAATAACGTACTTATTATCTTAGTTATCATATCATTGAATCTCAAGACCAAGTTGAGGCTCTCCGACCCCTCCAGTCTAATATCTGGCTGCATTTTCACCTTGAATCAAACTTTGTTTACTGCAAAAGCCCATCTTTAACATTTTGTCTGTAGAAGTGAACCCAAAAAAGGGGATGGTGGATTGTGTGTGATCATATCAACTACTTGTATAAGGGTGAGATGACATTGGCTTGCTATTTTTTTCTTACAGCAACAACTAGAGCATGGAATTGTTTCTGTTGTGTGCAACTATATACATATGACAGTTCATATTTTGATCATTGATAAGCTCTCTCTTGATGATGTCAACAGCGAATGCTGAAGTATGATTTATGGGAAAGGATTTCTGCAAAAGAAGCCCTCGATCATCCCTTCTTTGACAGTCTCGACAAGTCTCAATTTTGAGAGAAAATGATACATCTGTCACCCTAAGTTACTCAGCACTTGAAGAACTAGGTACGAGGAGCAATCGCTGTTGAGTTCTGTCATCGCCTTGGTGATATATGAAACTGCTGACTGGAGTCTCTTGCAGACTTTGATAAATGTATCATCCCTGTCCTAAATGATCAGTAATTTCTATTGATCAGCTAAAATCAACTTTTTCTTCAGTAATTTCTATTTGTTAATTGATTCTTTGTCTTTGCTCCTAAAATATTTTCTTACCTTAGTAAAATAAAAGTAAACTTTTCATTGTTGAAACATATTTTTTTATTGTTGAAACATATTTTTTTGGTTTCATTGTTGAAGCCCTCGATCATCCCTTCTTTCTTTGGTTTCATTGTTGAAACATAAATTTTTTTTTTAGTGGATGCTAAAATCAACATTTTCTTCAGTAATTTCTATTTGTCAAAAATTAACATTACTAAAGGATAACAGATTTTCAGCACATAAGTTGGCATATGAGGTACGTGTCTTGCTACACTACCATTCATTCCATATATGTTAGTTCTGGTGTTATGGCTGGGAAGGCTGCTGGAATTGGTAGTGGTCCTACTTTAGCCTTGAAGGGTTTGCACCAAAGCCTATTAGCTCAAAATGGTAGAGCAATGTGCCTACGCACAATGACGCGGGTTCAAATCCCGCATAGGCTATCTACGTGGTATCTCTTATTATCATAGTTCATCATATCCTGTTGATCCTCCCCACCGAAACTCTGTGACATGGCCTGATTGGCAGTGCGTCCAATGCTCCCTGTATGGCCATCCCATACGACTTGTCTTGGTTGTTCATCATTTTTCTTCTCAATCTCTGCTTTAACTGCATTTGAGACTTCTTCCTCTGTGGTTCCAAATATGTCAGGACGAGTACGTGCTAGTCCCATAATGTTTTTGGAAACCTCATCATCAAATCGGTAGAGCGTTGTGTACAAACACAAAGATACGGATTCAAATTCCGTATAGGCTATTGTGGAAAAAAAGTGCAATTTTAGTTTCAATGTGCAATTTATAACTTAAATGTGCAATTTTAGTTTGAAAAAGTGCAAATATAAAACTGAAAAGTGCAATTTTATAACTTAAATACAAAGCTGAAAAGTGCAATTTTATAAATTTATATTTGCACAACATAAACTTATATTTGCACAACACAATATTATATTTGCTCAGCGTAAACTTATATTTGCACACCAAAATAAAATTTCAAAAAGTGCTGACATGGGAAAAAAGGTGCATTTTTAGTTTGAATTTGCAATTTTAGAACTTAAATGTGCAATTTTAGTTTGAAAAAAGTGCAAATATAAAATTGAAAAGTGCAATTTCATAACTTAAATACAAAACTGAAAAGTGCAATTTTATAAACTAATATTTGCACAACATAAACTAATATTTGCACAACACAGTATTATATTTGCTTAGCGTAAACTTATATTTGCACACCAAAATAAAATTTCAAGAAGTGCTGACATGGGAAAAAAGTGCAATTTTAGTTTGAATTTGCAATTTTAGAACTTAAATGTGCAATTTTGTGCTCAAAATGATCTTATTTTTTCTCAATATTATTTTATAGTTGCTCAATAGATTATTGCACAACATGGTCTTATTTTTGCTCATCAATAGACTATAATTGCACAACATGGGGGATTGGTGGAAATTTGCACAACATGGTCTTATTTTTGCTCAACAATAGATTATATTTGCACAACAATTGAGACTTGTGAAATTGTGCTCAACATGGTCTTATTTTTGCTTATCAATAGACTATAATTGCACAACATGAGGGATTGGTGGAAATTTGCTCAACATGATCTTATTTTTGCTCAACAATAGATTATATTTGCACAACAATTGAGACTTGTGAAATTGTGCTCAAAATGATCTTATTTTTTCCCAATATTATTTTATAGTTGCTCAATAGATTATTGCACAACATGGTCTTATTTTTGCTCATCAATAGACTATAATTGCACAACATGGGGGATTGGAGGGAATTTGCTCAACATGATCTTATTTTTGCTCAACAATAGATTATATTTGCACAACAATTGAGACTTGTGAAATTGTGCTCAACATGGTCTTATTGTTGCTCATCAATAGACTATAATTGCACAACATGAGGGATTGGTGGAAATTTGCTCAACATGATCTTATTTTTTCTCGACAATAGATTATATTTGCACAACAATTGAGACTTGTGAAATTGTGCTCAAAATGATTTTATTTTTTCTCAATATTATTTTATAGTTGCTCAATAGATTATTGCACAACATGGTCTTATATTTAACTTCGGTAGTTATTAAGATTGATTATTTTAATTCATTATATCTAATAATAAGATTTTATTATTAATTAATTATCTATTGAACGATAAAATTTTATCATCAATTTATTTATATTAATTCTCAATCTCATATCTTAAGTTTTTATAAAAACCTATTATTTTTAAGATTGTTTGAAATTTTTTATTAAATTTCAAATAAACTATTTTAATCTTCAAATCAAATTTAATAAAAACTTATATTTGCACAACATAACCTTATATTTGCACAACACAATATTATATTTGCACACCAATATAAAATTTCAAAAAGTGCACACCAATATAAAATTTCAAAAAGTGCTGACACGAGAAAAAAAGTGCAATTTTAGTTTGAATGTGCAATTTTTCATGCTCGGCTCATGAACTGAACATGAAGCTCGAGCTTGGGCAGAATAAGCTCGTTTATTTTCATGTTGAGCCATCGTAGCTAGGCTCGTTTTTGCTTAATGTGTTCATTTTGCTTATTTTGAGCTCGTTTTGTTTTTGTTTGAATTTAACTCGTTTGCTCATTTATTGTACAAGTTTGAAGCAAATAGAAACATACAATTCAAAGTCATGATTTTCCCCTAAATTAACTATTACTCAATACTCACTAGTCACTATAGCCATATTCATTTCCTCCTCTTTCTTTACATGTTTTGCTAAAACTAGACTACCATGAAAAGATAAAAGAGAGAAACTTGGGTTTAATTATCCCGTCTCTCAGTTCGATTTCTACCAAATTTCGTCGCTGTTGGAAGAGGAGAGGCTGGTGGTTTTGGTGTCTCTGGCTAAGGTCTTGTTTTCGTCATTGGTAAAAGAAACAGACTTGAGGAGGAGATGGTGGTGTTGCAGTTGGAGTTGTTGTTTCTCAACAAGGAGCTTTTGGCATTTGAACTGAGCTTCATCTCTTTCCTTGACAGCCACCATGAGGAGATCCCTCATGTGAGCTAGCTCCTCCTCCTTCCTCAAGATCTCGTCTTGCGCTGCGAGGACAGTAGCCTCCATCTCCATTGTGGTCTGCACTAGGAATCTTTTCAGCTCTCCCATGTCCTGTAATTGTTTCACATTGTTAACTCATTTTTCGCTAAAAGGTAAATCGAAGGAATGCAAAGAGAAGTTTGTTAGTCGGTTTAATTCTTTACCTCTTCTTGCGGGTAGTAGAGTCATCCAAGAGGGCTGCATTGCTCCATTCTTGCCTGAAAATAGACTGCTAGCTAGCTTGGTGCACCTGAAATTTAGTTATGTCCTCACTCTCTCTCTCACTCTCTCTATTTTCTCTTTGGGCATCTTCTGCATTAAAAGAGATGAAATATGGTTAAGTAATGATAAGTACACAGGGTAGTGTTTTCTTTTTTGTAATTTTAACCTTAATGCCCAACATTTTGCTTTATTGGGGATTCATGGGACATGGGACTGCAAACACAAGAAATTAAAGGATCCTAAAGGGAAAAGAGAGGGCATAATAAGGCACAATATATGCTCATCCCATTTTAACCTGCTATTATACTATATTACGTAGTACTATATGTAAATTAACAATCATTAACACATCTCAGTTGTGAACTGTCTTACTCTCAAAAACCTCTAGAACAATCAACATTCCAGTTTAATATATCTTAGTAACTACATCCATGGTACATAATCCAAGTAGCAATGTACAATAGAATAATTAGGACTATTTCCATAAAAGTCGCATACAAATCAAAATGCAGAAGCCTTGCACAGGTGAGTGAAAAAGAAGCTGGACATTGCTAAAAAGCTGGACATTGAAAAAAAAGCTGGACAATTGCAGTTTTGCACAACTCCTAAGTTATTTTAGCAGAAATCACACTTCTTTAGTATATTTTGAAGCGTACTGCCAGTAGAACACCATGTTCAATATACAATTCTTTAGCAAAATATACTAAAGGAACACTTCTGTCAGTAATACTCCCAAACATCAGAGATCTTTTCCCCCCTATTCGAGTGCTTAAATTCATTAAATTAGACAAGCTAGACAGTCCACAAAGCTCAAAATTCAAACATAGGATTAGCCATAGAATTCTCAATTAGGATAAAAAGCATAAAAAATCCAAACCCAACACCGAATCTAAATAATCACACAAGCTCCACAGCGGTAAGCATTCAAATATTGATGAAAAAGAAACCAAGGCTCCTGCTGCAGAACCTAGGCTGCTGCAGGCACATATTCGAATGGAGACTTCAAAATCAAAGAGATAGCAAACACGAGTATAAACAGTAATTGATACATAAAAAATCAAACAAAATTTGTGCCTTTGGCGCACATTTTCTGTCATTCCATTGCTGTCCAGGAATGGAATTGATTGAACAAAAAAAAAATCAGCATAATCTCCCATTGAATTGACTGAACCAATGACAGCAGCTCAAGCATCCTTTAGAGCCTTTAGCTCAGTTAAGAATAAGCTTCTAATAGTGCCTCTAGCTGTTGCAAATTGAGCCTCAAGCATCCTTTTTTTTAAATAAAAAATTGACCTAAAGGCTTTACATGCAATCAACATAACGGCAATCGACATAAAGGCTTTGGCCTATTGGGGCATTTCATCAAACAGGTTACGTGCAAAACATAAAACAACTAAATCAGAAAAATTAGCAACAAAATCGCTTGGCAGAAGCAAAGTTCAATTTCCTTATCATTCGATCAACAAAATCAGCAAAATTAGCAACGAATCACTGAATTCCATTGCAGTAATCACGGGAGATTTCAAAATCACTTGAACAAGTACAGATTCAATTTCCATTGCTATGAAATCACAGCCTGAATAATCACACAGGCAAATTGATGTTAACAGCAAGTGTAACAGGACACAACATACCTAAGCCTCGATTCGACATACAGGACAACTATTATTCCTCCAATGCTCGTCGATTAGGGCTTGGAATTGCCTCCGAAACCTCGATTCGAGACATAAGGCAGCAACAACGTGTATTGGAGATATGGTGCACCTTCTTCAGAGATACGGTGCAAAGGACACGAGGAGGAGCGATCTTCATCCATCCGACAACGTGTCTGGGAGCCACAAGGCGTCGCGGGAGGATGAGTGTCACAGAGATCACTACGATGAGGATGAGCGTCGACGAGGTGCATATTCGCCGGAGATGAGACGTTTGAGAGATTGATTGATAAGGAAATCAATCGATCGAAGATCGATTTGCCCACCTCCGGCGTCAGAGACAGAAGAGATCGAGAGAGCGAGACAGGAGAGAGGTCCGGGGAGAGAGGAGAGAGAATTAGGACGGGAGAGAGAGCGTATGTAGTTGTTTATATTGTGGACATTTCACTAATTTGTCCCAAAATATGGACATTTCACTAATTAGTACATATTTTATGGACATTTTGCAAATTGCCCCTGCGTTTTATTTATTAATTTCGTTCAAATTTTAATTTTTTTTAATTAGTTTATGAAATTTGTGGGCCCGATCACTAAAAACTTTTGTCTGCAGGAATTTATCACAACAATTGTTTAAAGCCTTGATATGATTGAAATCTAATACAATAATATTTGGCCTCCTAGATACATAATGTTCTAAACTCGGCAATAAATTGATATAGTAGCTAATTCCTATACCGAGGCTTTATACTTCCTGCAATGGACTAATTTACTTCTAATACCAAAAAAGCTTTCCATAAAACTTTGTGGGTATACCTTTTGGGCAGGCGATCGAATAATATACCCAGTCAAAAATAAAAGTTAATCATAGTGTGGTTTCCATGAAACTTTTTTTTTTTACCTTACATAATAATTACATAATTAGGCTACTAAAAATAAATTGGCTTTGCAAACATATCCCTCTACTTCAAAATTTGCGAAAACACAAAACCCCCAAAAAATTGGCATAATTGACCGGTCCCTTCAACCTTCTATAGGTAATTTCAATTAAGAATCCTTCATAGAACTTTGACTGGTTCATACTTCGTGATTATTTACCCACAATCTAAGTGATTTGGTATAGCTACTTTTGATACTTCTAACATCTATTTGGTTATTATTTGAGCATTTTTCTTTTCCTTTTTTGCCTTTAAATGTCACATTGGTCTCGATTTAGATCTAATTTGTTAGTTTCTGAATTTAATTTAGTTGTTATTTGGGTATTTCTTTCCTTCTTTTTTTTTTCCTACCGGTGTTACTTTGTTCTTGATTTAGCTATTGTTGATTTCTCTACTCTCTTTAGTTTCAAATTTTATGGACTTAGTATATTTTTTTTTATCAACGTTATGTCTCATATTTTCCTGAAAAATTAGGGTTCCTTGTTTTCACTTGTAAATAATCCAAATATAAATGTGAAAGAAGCTAAATAATTTACTTGGAACTTTAATAATTCTTGTAAATGCGCATTAATTTTTAAGGTATATATATTCAAAAAATTTATAGGGTCATTTTGTAGGTTTCTTCTGGCTGTTGGTATTTAGAATGACTTGGAAAATTAGAGATTTATTAAGAAAAAAAATATAGACAAAGTAAATATTTTGTGATGGCACTAATGATGTTGTAAAGAATAAAATCTGATTATAGAGAGGTAATATTTTGCTTTCAACTCTTCTCATTATAAGTGAAGGTTGAAATTTAAGGATTAATTATTATTATATCTTGATTTACCTTCTTAAACCTATTGCTGTGTATTTCTGCAATTTTGAAATCAAATGAAATTTACAACATTTTCTTGCTTCAATCCCAAACAAAGCTCATGATTTGTTTCCCTATCTACATCCCATTTTTAGGGTGCAATTGACATTAAGGAGAGAAATGATAACTACAAATAGTGGATGGCTTCAGTTTTTAATTCTACAGAATTAAGGCTATGGGGTTACTAGAGAAGTTAGCTAAAGGATGTGATGGAGACATTCGAGATCCTAAAAACAATCTTGGTATGTTAAAATTCTTTAGAGGTTAACCTTCACCATCAATGACATCACTCGAGGCTAAAGGGAACTGAGCTTTGGACCAAAAGATGGTTTGTCTATGTTGTTGCGGAGCTGAATATCTTAGTTTAATTGAATGAACATGCAGGAAGGTGATAGGAAAAGATCTAGAGGCTTTAAACACAAAGGAGCGGGAAACTCTAGAGAAGCAACTTGATATATGTCTTTGAAACAGATCCGAGCTACTAGAGTACTGTATATATCTATTCTAATCGAACAACTTGAACCGATAAGGTATTGGATATTTACATCTATATAGATATAGACATATTGCAAAATCAGGCGACACTCAAATGATAGTGGATCAAGGGCATAAACTTCAGCAAAGGGTATAAATTACATATATTTATGGTTGAAGCTAAACCAAGCAACAGCAAGAGCAATGTAATGGCATTTTGATTCGTTATCATCTCTGCATTGTTGTGTATGTATTTGTTGGTTTTGATTTTTTAACAAGCTAGTGAGTTGTTGGTCTATAGTTTTGTTTTCGTATTGAATAGTTTTGCATCTTTGTTAAGAAATTCTATAATGGTATCCCAATGAGTTACTTTCAAGTGCTATTTGTAATCCTAATCGGTTAATTTGAGTCTCCGCGTGCGAATCACGCGGAGACTCTGTGTTTCCCAAAGGCCAGAAACGGTTAATTTGGCATGAAATGGGTACATCCCAAAGGCTTGATGACGTAGAAGTAGCGATAAAATACAAATATGGAATTGCAATAATGGAGACTACGTGTTACCAAACTCAACATTAGGGTTGGGCAAAATTTGGATCGGACCGGGATTGGACCGGAAATTACGGTCTTAAGATCGGAACGAGATATTACGGTCTGGTCCCTGGTCCAAGAATTTTCTATTTCCAGTTTACGGTCCAAGACCAGGACCAGACCAGAATTGGACCGTAAACTCTATTAAATAAAAATACCGAGAGCATTCCCTTTCTCTTTCTAAAAAAAAAGAAGAGCGTGCCCTTTTTTGAAGTTTTTTCCCGTGTGTACGCATTTCAGTCTCTCAGTCCCTCACCCTCCTCTACTCCAAGCCACCTCTAGCTCGCATCTCTCTTACTCCCTCACGGCCTCACCTACTGTGCTCTCCGCCTCTCCTTCATTGCATGCTCACCCGTGATAGTAGCCACCATCTCACCGTTCAAACCGACGCCAATGAGTAGTTACATCCCTCTATCCCTTTTCACTTTTTTAGATCTAGGTTTTTTGTGTATTTTGGCAAATTAATATCGCTTTGATCATGCATGAAGCACGAATGAATGAAATCAAATCATGAATGAATAAATTTTTAATTTACAGGTGTTTGATTTAAGGCAAAATGCGAACAACGACTGCTGTAAAAGGGTGAACATGGGCTGTTGCAAAAGAATTGTTGTAAAGTTTCAGCCCAACCGATCTTTACGGTCCGCGGACCGTAAGCCGCGGTCCATGTTCTTAGAGATTACGGTCCACCGGTCTTGGACCAGACCGGAATCTTCGGTCCGGTCTAGACCGTAAGCCCAGCGCTACTCAACATAAGGTGTGTAGCAAGCATAAAATTCTGTATCGATGTGTTTTCTAAGCAAATGGTTTGGTCTCGTTATCTTTTGGTTTGTTCAAATCTTCCGATCATGGTTGTATGTAACAGATTTAAGCATGTTTAATTAACGCGGACCCTATATACACCGCAAATACTTCGTCGGATCCAACGTTGTAGCAACGTCAGAATTAAAGTTGCCACAATATCCAATCCGACGTTGTTAGTGGTGGTATATTTGCCCAATGGAAAAGGAATCCGACGTTGTGATAACGTTTAATTCGACGTTGTCACAACGTCGGATTCAACGTTGTAGGTTGGAACCCATCGGGCTCCGTCGGGCTTAGCAACGTCCATTTGGACGTTGTAACAACGTATGATCAATTTGGACGTTGTACTCCCAATAATATCAGCAACTCCTATAAAAGGGGTGAGGACCGCATTTGAAAATGCAACACAATAATTTCACATTTTCTTTCCTTCCTTCCATGGAGCCGGTTAAAACAGAACATCGCGGATCAACCCCCAGCATTGATTTTGTAATCAAAAGGGTTCGGTACCCAATGCCCCCGGAGGTGTCTGACTGTGCTTGCCGCAATCTAGAATACAGGGGCTGTCATCCTTGCACCCTGTTTCGGGTCGAGTGTGAAAATGAGACTCACATTTCCACACCCTTGCAGTTCGGGTGTAGGTACTGCAACCGTTTTCATCAGGGCCTTCCTGGAACGTATGAGTGGAGGGTTGGAGACCTTCTCATTCAACGTATTCGATCATTCTTCCCCGATGTAAGCAGAGATGACCACGTTTACGTAGCTCAACATGTAGGGATACTTGTGAGGGAAGCAAATATGGAGGTCCGAAACTTTGCATTCAACAAGTTAAAGATTGAACTCATTCCGAAGACGAATTAAGTAGAGCCTGGTCGATTGTGTTGTTATCCGTAGTGTATTTGTTTGTTTTAGTAATCTTGATGTGTTATCTAATTGTTATCTATGAAGTAAAGCGTTTGCATGTGATTGTTTGTTATTGTCAATAGGTAGAAACAATCAAAAACACTAATGCAAGCAACAAAAATTACACAAATAAAGTATATCCACCAAATACGAATAGTATGTCATAAACAAACAACATATAATGTATCTACTGAAAAGATCTAATGTAGCTCATAATATGCTCGTACATCTACTCCAGCTGGGGATGTGCGACCAATGCCTGAATACCCTGGGTCATCTCGTCGACCCGGGCCTGGCGCGCAGCAGACTCAACCGGTCCGATGACGTCGTCTGGGTGTGTAGGCGCAGCCGGGGGATCATCATCTTGTACCACTGTCGTGGGCAACACATGACCTCGACTCTGGGACTGGAACCAAGCGAGGCAGTCAGCTGAGACGCCTCCCTGACAGCTCTCGTCCTTCCTCCGGTGACCAGTGAAAGGGTAGAATCTGTCAGGGTCCTGTGATGACCAACGGTCGTGCTGATGGGCAAACGTCACGACGTAACCCTTCTTCAGTCGAAACGGTCGCTGTGCCAGGGTGGGAGGGATGACGTCCAATGGGATCTCCAGCACGCGGCCAAACTGTCGGAGCACCCTATCTGGCATGTACGGCTCAACGACGCCACCGAAGCTGATGGTGCCTCGATAGGTGGAGGAGCGAAACCGACCTGCAAAATCCAATTCTCTACCAAAAGGCATCCACTCGACCTAAATTGTAAAAATGATATTAGAGAAACAATCATACTTGACATATGTAGTTAATATCAAAGAAAGTGAGAAACACGTTACTTGATCGATGGTCATGCGTTCAAGCTGTACCCGAAGCGTCTGCTCACGTCTGCGCCTCTCCCTATTGTTCCCCCTCTTTGCGGCCTTCGACGGGTTGAATCGTGTCATGTATCGGGGATCATCCCCTTCATTCCTGTCTGGGCGAAGTGGACCCCCAAAACAAGGGAAGTACGACCTGATCTATGCCTATACAGTATAAACCATTAGAGCACTTTTTATATGTAACTCGCAAGTAGAGAAACATATTTATCGTATTAAACCCACACTAACCTGCAAAAGCGCAGCACACCCATGTAGACCCTTAGCCTCGCCTCTCATGGCCTCCCCTAATCCTCGATAGAGGAAGGCAAGCACTTCTGCTCCCCAAGCTAGTCTCCCAACGTGCTCTATGTCCCAAACTAGCCCGAACAACAAGAAGTGTACGCGGCTCTAGGACTTGTCGATGAAGAGCGTCGCACCCAGTAGCGTAGCCAAGAAACCAACAGCGAGATAATGGTGGTGCTCTCTGACATCGGTGGTGAGGCCGGCGAACTGATCCCCACGACTGCCGTGCCTCTCCTGCCACGCAGTCGTCAACTCCATGTGGGGCGCTCCGCAAGCGGTACTGTGCCTCTTCAGCTCGGCCGTGGTCCAACCATACCTATGCTATAGTAGAGGCTCCAACTGTAGTGGCAGATGGTCATAGGTAGGGGCGCAACGCAGTCCGTCAATCGGCAACCCCATCAGACAAGCGACGTCGTGGAGTATGATGGTCATTTCGCCCCAGAGAAAGTGGAAAGAGCTCGTCTCCGGATGCCAACGCTCAATGAATACAGTCAATAACTGGGCATCCACTCCGTCCCAGTTCAAATCAAGCACCCCTAGTAGACCAGACTGAACTGTATCCTGCACCCATGTCATTGGGCCCTCGTATATGTAGCGGCGGAACGGATCGAGGTGTGTAGCCCGATGATGAACCTTTAGCAATGTCTGCTGAAAGGTAGGGTCCATCCATAACTGGTGAGACCTATGATGCCTATATGAGACCAAAAGATCTCCTGGAGGCAACTCGCCAATGGGGAGCTCATCGTCCCCATCATCGCCTTGCTCCGCCCCCTCTAGACCCCCCATCCTCCTCCTCCTCCTCGGCCCCCCTCCTCTTGAACCGCCCCTTGCGGCTCCTGAGCTGGCCCCTGCGGGTCCTGACCTGACACCTGCCCCGCCCCGTGCCGGCCCTGAGCTGGCACCTGTATGTCCTGGCCCGTCACCTGCCCTGCCATCTCCTGTCCACCATCGTGCCCACCCTCGTCGTGATCCTCCCCATCATGATCACTATCATCATCGAGATGCTCTCGGTCGAAATGAATATCCCCCACATCCTCCTCCTGCGTGTCGTCCCCTACCGGAGTAGGTGTAAGGCAGCCACTTGCTGCTGTGATGACCTCAGCCCAATCAGCGTCGCTACGCGTCTGTTCGGAGGTACTAGCACCACCCGTGCGATCCTGAACCCCAACACCAAGGCCGAAGAACGAAGTATCGGCGTCCAATCGGCCCTGCGACCTCTCCGTAATCTGCGTCTGGTACGTAGCAGCCTCAACCGCTGTATCACGCACAGTCATAGTCTCTTGCTTCGCAAGAGCCATGAGATCTGACACTGTCTACGAAGATGAATCAGTGATGACGACCTCGGCTGCGTCAACGCTCCCTGCTACTGTAGGTAAAGCCGCATTGCGATCTCGACCGAGAACGATGCGAACAGTCCCGTCATCCCTCCTCATTCGGGAATCCTATTAAATTTCGAAGTAGTTTTTAAATATATTATTTTATTTCAATTGAATGTTAACTTCAAGTAAATTGTATTTGTATTTTATTTCTTAACAATTTTTTCTATACTTTATTCTATCAATTTTTTAACAACTTTTTCAATTTTTTAAAAAAATTTTATATACTTTAATTTATATATATAAGTACATTTTATTTTTTTTCTATAAATTGTTTTATTTTGTAACAATTTGTTTCTATACTTTATTTTTTTTATGTTTGCATTTTGTTCAGTACAATTTTGATTTTATATTATACTTACAATATATTGTATTAAATATATTGTGCTTTCAATATATTGTATTTGTATTTTATTTCTAAACAATTTTTCTATACTTTATTTTAAAAATTTTAACAATTTCTTAACAATTTTTTGTATACTTTATTTTAAAAATTTTAACAATTTCTTAACAATTTTTTCTATACTTTATTTTAAAAATTTTAACAATTTCTTAACAATTTTTTTCTATACTTTAATATATATATATATAAATTTTATTTTTTCTATAAATTGTTTTATTTTTTAACAATTTATTCTATACTTTATTTTATTTTTAACAATTTTTTATATATATTTATTTTTTCAATATATTTTATTTTGTATTTAATTCAATATTATCATATATGACTAATCTAAATTAAATTAATATGTAAAATTTAAATAAAACTATCTAAAATTAAATAAACTAACTATTACTTCCGATAAACTAACTATTATCTAACATTAAATAAACTAACTATTATTTTCGATAAATTAACTATTATCTAAAAATAAATAAACTAATTATTATTTCTATATAAAATTAAACAATAAGGTAAAATGAAAATAAATGAATTGATGCTAACCGATGGAGTGCTCGACAGGGGAGACACCTCCTGGGTGCGCCTCTTTCGACCTGCACCCGCTCTCCCACCACCGCGGCCACCCCCATCACCGGCGCCACCACCACCGTCACCAGCACCACCGGCGCCACCCCCTCCAGATCCACCAACACCACCGGCGCAACGCAGTCCGTCGGATTGGACGTTGGCAAACCCTATGCAACGTCAGATCGGACGTTGCATTGTGAATGGCTTAGGGTTCCTACCCTAACAACCCTATGCATAGGGTTTGCAACGTTAGATTCGACATTGTATAGGGTATAGCAACGTTCGATCCGACGTTGCATGCCCTACGCTGCATTTTGACTCGACATCGACCCATCTTCAATTGATATATTTGTTCTTCTAATTAGATTCGATTCAAGTGAATATTAAAATAATTCATATTCAATGTATTTGTTCTTCTAAGTAGATTCGATTCAAGTGAATATTGAAACGATTCATATTCAATGTATTTGTTCTTCTAATTAGATTCAATTCAAGTGAATATTAAAATGATTCATATTCAATGTATTTGTTCTTCTAAGTAGATTCGATTCAAGTGAATATTGAAATGATTCATATTCAATGTATTTGTTCTTCTAATTAGATTCGATCCAAGTGAATAATCAAATAGTTTACACCAGAAGTGCATTACCGAATAGAGTTTACATAGTTTAGGGGAGTACATAGATTCGATTAGATCCAACCCATAAATATCCCTAAGGTTACAATCAAGGGGAGTACATAGAGTTTACATCACAAGTGCATTACCGAATATATAACATATGAAAAAACCGTACAGTTGCCCCTAATCGTACATTGAAAACACAAAATCAATTGGATCATTTGCTCCCAATGGACTTAGCAGGAGCCACTGGTTGTATATCAATCAGCGCTTGCTGGAACGCGTACGTTGCCATAGTGTCTTGGGCGGGGCGCGCTACTACGTCCACTGCGTACTGGGCAATGCTGCGAATACGTGAATGAATCACGTCACTGTAAATACTTTTGATATTATCCTTTATCTGCGCCAACACGCGAGGGTAGTATGACTCAGGGTCATCGTTGCAATCCCTTCCTCTGAAATGCACCTCCGTTGACCGCTCAGACCTGCGACGACACTGCACAGAAAATAAAGTGCATGGATAAAAATGATGATACTTCCTGTGCTTGTAGTTGCAAAAGTGACATTCAGGCAGCATACTGTGTCTGGTCACTTTAACAGTGAAACGGGTCCCTTTTGAGAACTCGAATTCCTTGACGAAGCTGTACGGAGTTGAAGGCATGGTTGAGTGCTTTTGGGTGTTTGGTGTGTGGTGTATGGAGGATGTGGGCAGTGGGGACCGGAGGTTGGGGTTTATATGGTCCCCCCAATCACAACGTCGGATTAGACGTTGTAATGGGGGAATGCACCATTACAACGTCTGATTTGACGTTGTAATGGGGGAATGCACCATTACAACGTTCGATTTGACGTTGTAATTGGGTTTACAACGTCAAATCGGACGTTGTGAAGTCTGACCAGAACGCGAAAATTGACGTCATGTATGGTGTCCCGTGATACCTTTATATACTTCTACCATGAGGGCGAATGAATGTCGTCTCTTCACCTCACAATTTCACACAATAGTAATTTTATCTATAGAGAGGAAAATATCATCCTCATAAAGTGAACGAGCGATGGAGGTGGCACGAGATGAAGCTCCCGCACCACAAATCAATGTCGTCCCACAGGTAAAATGTTATGGATGTATTCTTTGCCTCTATGTTCTTATTTGAATCCAGTTTAAACTGAAGTAAGGATATACTTTCTGCCTATGTGCTTATCTGTATCCATAAGGATATACTTTTTAAGTAAAATCAAGTTCATATACTTTCTTATGTCTTTATCCAGTATCGAGACTTTACAATTGTGTTTACCGACACCCGTACTTAGCACTGCCGTAAAGAAATTGTCGACCATTTTAAGCATATTGGCGTGAAGCACAATATGGTCTTAGTAATCAAGCGATCGTGGTCTAGCGCTGCAAACCGACCGGGTGGCGTGTTGTTAGCGTTCGAGCAATATGGGGTGTTTCGCAAAAGGGGGAAGCAGATTCGCAACACGCAGAGCAAACTAACCAATTGTCCGTTATCCTTACACGGTCATGAGGGGGGACCAGGTATGTGGACGATGACAGTGCAAAATGGAACGCACAACCATCACCTCCCTCACCGATTGAAGGGTCATGCTTACGCTGGAAGGATAAACCCGGGGGAGAAGAAAATGTGCAAGTGGATGAAAGACATAGGAACTCCACCGAAGGCCATCGCATACGGCTACGGCAAGTAGATGCGAATAGCATCACCTCAGCGCGATCACTGGAGAACACCCTCAACAAAGTCGCCGTTGAAGAGAGAGGAAATCGGAGGATGACGCAAGATACCCTCCATCGTCTCCAAGAAAGAGGCTACTACTAAGAATTCAAAAGAAGCCCAGAGGATGACAACGTAGTGAATGACCTTTTTCTCGCACAACCAGATGGGATTCGTCTCTTAAACAAATACCCGCATGTCATCGTGATGGATAGTACGTACAAGACGAACGTGTAAGTACTATATCTTATGTCTTCGTACATTTCTTCCTTATCGAGTGTTATACTAATGTGAGTACGTTGCTACACTGCGTCCACATGTACAATGTTGCTCTGTGCGAGATAGTGGGCTTAACGCCAACGGGAAATAACTTTTGCATCGCCTATGCTTTTATGGCTCGCGAGAACGAGGACACGTACGCTTGGGTGCTCAACAACCTACGTGTTATTCTTCAGGGTAGGGTACCCGATTCGATCATGACAGATCGGGAGCTGGGCCTTCTCACTGCACTTAGGGTTGTCTTCCCCGATGCACAACATTTACTATGCTGGTTACATGTAACTCGCAAGTGTGAAGAGGCCGTATTGAAGATTATCAAAAATTTGAAACTTGCACAACTATTCAAGAATCACGTGTGGGGTTTATTCTCGGCTTCTTCAGAGGAGTCGTTCAAACGGCGCCGACGATGGCTTCATGGCCAATGGCGGATAGCACCCGGGGTCATGGGGTATCTGGAATCAGTGTGGCTTATCCACCGGACAAGTCTTGTCAGATGTCACACCGACCACGTCCTCAACTTTGGAACGAGGACAACCAATATGTACGCATATCGTTTCCGTTGTTACCCTTGTAACTCCTTTCCTAAATTTCGACATTCGTTCACCTCGAGCACATGATGCAATGTATAGGGTTGAAGGCCAGCATATAGTTTTGAAGGAAGCATTGCACTCGTCCACAGGTGATTTTTGTGTCGTGGTGGATGCCATTCATCGAGTTAATGAATGTCAGGTGCACGATTTCTAGACTGCCTTGGAGATAGATCATTTCAAATGGCCAACTAACGCACACAACGTCCCCTTATTCGAAGAGGTTAAGCACGTGGTTTCGAAGAAGTGCTTCGAATATCTGTATGATCATTGGAGGACCGTTGTCGATGGAAAAGTACCTGAAGAGTGCCTCGACCGGTATTGGAGAATTTGCTATGGGCTGCCGTGTGTGCACGATGTTCAGCGTTGTGTTGCTGAAGGAGTTCCAATATCACCAAACGACATCCACCCATTTTGGAGAGATCTGACATGGGATGAATCAGAAAATGCTGCCTTACCCTATGCCATGTCGTCTTCGTACACTGCCTCCAATGAAGCCTGTGACCCTGATCTGCACCCACCCGAGCGTGGTAGCGTACGTTCAAAGGGCAGACCTAGAGGGAGGAGGAACCCATGCAGAACGAATCTCTTACGATATGAGGAATATCGGGCCAATTTTGAAAGGGAGGAAGCCAGATCAGGTCGCCGCGGTAGGGACCGATAGTCCGGACCCCCGTCTGACGCACAGTGTTGGGGTTTTGACCGGGGTCACAACAATCTGGACCCTTTTATGTTCATGCACATTGCGACAGCCGTCAACGTTGTAGGAGATGGTCACTGCGGATATCGGGCTTTGTCACAACTGATGTTACGGCCAGGGGAGGCACGGTTTCGAGATATGAAAGGGTTATTGTGCACCCATTTCGAACAGAATCATCAACTTTACGCTGGTTGTTACATGGGAGGGTATTCGGTGCGAGAGTTTGTCGACCTGCAGAGTTACTCCGGCATAGTGGGAGGTGACCGAAGATACTGGATCGAGCTGCCGATCATGGGTCTTGTGTTCACAACCCTCTACCAGGTGCCCCTTGTCGTCTTATCTCGGCACATGCCGTTCACATGCCTCCCTATGTACACCGAATAACCAAATGACGCCCCCAACGAGGCCATACTAGGCCTGGCCTGCATCGGGAACCAAGATCATTTCGCAGGGGTGAGTATGATATGTGTTACTCTCACTTCAACTGCATTTCATCTATAAATTACCAAACTTAGCATTCTAATATACTTATTGCAGATATGGTTACATCGCAACGCTCTTTTACCTCCTCAAACACATGAATAGACGGCATACCATCACCCGAGCGTCAACGGATGGGATACTCGCTTCCAAGACCAATTTGATAGATTTGGAGAATTGCGGGTTCAGGAAGGTCGTCCCCTATACCATGTTTAGGAGTCATGACACGATGTTCAGTTATCGTTGCCCTATTACATTGCCAGTCATCCTTGCACGTTTGTTGTTATCAAGACGTAGAAACCATAAAAAAACAATCATTCAAGCAAAACGAACATCAGTTGGCGCCAAATCAAAAATTACAAACATTTTTAACTTAAAATTTCAGCAAGGATTACAAACATTTTTTAACTTAAAATTTCAGCAAGGGTTCTTGTATTAAACGGAACAGCTACCGACGGACTCCTCAGGACTGTTTGGGTATATCCGAATCTACACCTGCTGGAACGCATATGTCGTCATCTCATCTTGGGCAGGGCGCGCTGCCATATCAACTGCATACTGGGCAAGGCTGCGACAACGCGTGAGAGACACGTCGCCGTAAAAAACGGTCAGCATATCCGTTATCTGCTTGGTGATCCACATATAGTACGACGTAGGGTCATCGTCACACTCTTTACACCCAAATTGCAACTGTGGTGACCTCTCGAGGATGCGGCAACCCTGCACAGAAAATAGATTGCATCGAAATAAATGCTTGTAGTTATTGTGCTTGCAGTTGCAAGCATAATATTCGGGTGGACGACGGTGTCTCTCCACTTCAACAATGAAACGGGTCCCATCACGAAACATGCCATGTTTAACAAAGCTATTTGGGTTTGATGCCATGATGTGTGTTTAGTGTATGGTAGGTGATGTGTCCGGGGGAACAAGTGTTGCGGTATTTATAGATGGCCTAATTAACAACGTCCGATTGGACGTTGTTATGGGAGACCACAACGTCGAATATGACGTTATTACAACGTCAAATATTACGTTGTTATGTGGCCCGCTCAGGCCTACTTTACAACGTCTAATTTGACTTTGTAAAGTGCCCGACCCGCCCCGTCGTCCTCCAATTCACAACGTCGTGTATGGCATATCACAACGTCGGATTAGACGTTGTAACAACCTGACATTCAACGTTGCTACAACGTTATATCTGACGTTGTATTAGCAGCACTAACCGCGGATTTGTGGTGTATGTAGGGAGACCCTTAATTAACAATCCTGTGGATTCAAAATCTCCACAAAGCCAGGATCTATCAACCACATACAGGGTCAGTTGGAGGTTGTCTGGCTCGTGTGACTAAAAGATGAGATCAATGTTTTCACACATTTAATTAATCACAGTACCAAAGGTATTCGAAGATACATAAAGTACAGAAGAGAGTAACTATTTTTCCTAGCTAACACTAGGTGATGTCATCTTGTGCGGATTGTTCAACAGATCCTCCCCTTTGTGCTCTACCTTGGGCTCGAACCGCCTGCAAATCATCATTAATAGGGATTGTAATCACAATATAATGTTACTAATCAACGTGACAAAAAAATTTAATATATATATGAAGGTTCGATAATATAAAACAAAGTAATATAGAAATACTCTAGAAGGGGGGTTGAATAGAGTATGCCGGTTTTTCGCAAATTCTCAAGACTTTTGAAGCTCGTGCAAAATCCTTTGAGATTAGACGAGTCTTTTCTCTGAAAACCTAAATCACAAAGTTAAACAGTCGAACCAAGTGCGGAAATAAGGTAAAGCAATAAGTAAAGGACTCGATGAGTTGTTTACGAGGTTCGGCACGAACTTGGCCTACGTCCCCGCCTAGGGTTCTTCCACAACCCTAGGATTCAACCGGCTTTTATTGATTCACAAGACTTAGGATCCTAGTAGCTCACCGAGAAGCCTCTCTCCTATACAATTGCAATCTAGTCAACTCACGTTCCCTTGGAGTCCTAGACCAATCTAGAAGAGCCCCACCTCTCTATGCTATCTAGTACAATCCTCTTACACTTAGTGAATCAATCGCCTAGTGTCTACTTCCCGAGTTACAAACTCTTGAGTATAACACTCTCTCGAAATATATCCTACAAGTTCACAGTGTAACTCTCAAATGCTTTGAAATGAAATAACAGACTCTTAAGGACTAGCAGAGAGCACACGAAGAAGACAGATCTCGCTTGAAGGCTTGAGTGTATGAAAGCTTGTGTTCAACAGATGTGTCGCTGTCTTCTTCTTCCTTTTCTTTTTATTGAAACAAATCGGCGCCTAAGGATCTTCACCAACGGCTAGAGAGGATCATGGCTTGAGCTGGATCTTCTATCTTTGGAAACTTTCGGAGGCCATGATCTTCCCATTTGAATCTTCTCAATTTACAACATAAGGAAGGAAATAATATTCGAAAATACTTCCTGAAAGGTTAGTGTATATATAATAATATAATGGAAGTATATAAGAACATAAAATAATATTCGAACATAATATCATATAGAACAGGTTTTGTGTTTCATCAATACTGTTAAAGCTTCAAGACCTTTGACACAAACAGACTGTCAAGGCCTTTGAAACTTATTCCGATTTTCATCAAGGGAGTGGAGTTATCAGTCTCCCCCTTGATGAAAGACAAAACCTGTGCATCCCTGCAACTTAGTCAAGCATATATAATATAAGTAAAATCGGACTAAGTACCTGCATGGGTTAGACAAATGTTGGATCAAAATTTTAAAGCAAGAAGACCATCCAACTGAAAATAAAACCAAGGTCTTCCAAGACCTTTAAATCGCAACAGTTTTAAAAAGTCTAACACCTCCACAGATCATCTCCCCCTTTTTGTCTTTCAACTAAGGGAGGAGGTAAAACAGTCACCAAAAGTTTTGAAACAGTTTTCAAAAACTAGCAATGTTTCAGATTTGGGGTTAGGGTAGGGTAGGATAGGGTTAAGCTTCATCGTCCGGAACATCATCCGTGAGCCGCGACCACAGACCTTGCAACAACTTGGTTACCCCGCTCATCTCCATCATAAGCTCCTTGTGCAGTTCCTTGATATCCAGGCGAACTTCCTCCAAGCCCAACTCCAGGTTGTCCATGCGTTCATCAACGACTGAGGCAGTGGGAAGTGCTTTTGAAGGAGAGGCAAGACTCCAAGTCCCTTGGGGGGACCGAGTGATGCCAATCTTTTCAAGGCTCTTGGAGTCGAACTTACCCATATGACGCTGCTGTTCTTCATTTTTAAAATCGATTCCAGAAGCTTTGAAGATTTGGATCAAAAGGGCAGCGAAGGGGAGGGGAGTTCCTTTCCTGGCTTTTCTAGTGTGAGCCATGGATCCTAAAATGGTGTTGGCCAGAACAAGATCAAGGCCATTGAGGATTCGGTAAAGTAGGATCATGGCATTGTGGGTCAGGAGAGATCCGGAGTTTAGACGGGGTAAGAGGCAACGCACAATGATGTTAAATATGATCTTTGCCTCTAGGGTAAGGGATGAGTGGGTTAGCTGCTTTGAGGTGTTGGTAGATGCCTCGGGTAGAAGATATTTGGATCGGGCAAGGGTAATGCAGTCTTCTTTAGAGGGGTTTTCTTGAGAGGGTGGACAAGGGCTAGGAAGGCCAAGGAAATCAGCAAAGTCAAAGGAGTTGAAAGAGATTCTAACTCCCTTGACGACAGATTCCAAGAACCAACCATCGTTAGTGTGTTTGGCTTTGAGATTTATATAGAACAGGCGGGTGAGTTGGGGATAATAGACGGTTTCAAGATTGAGAAGGGTCCAGTCTGGGGATTTTTCAAGAATAGCAATGCACGGTAAATTCAAAGCTTCAAAGAATGCAATATCTAAAAAATCAGAACAGCAGATCCTACGAGTTCGAAACTCATCTACCCACTTACCAGCCATTTCAGCATTTTCAAACCATGAAGAGGGGAGGGATTGATTTACCTGAATGAGAGCGGGAGGATCAGCATTCTTCCTTCTAGCCTGTGTTGGAGCAGACCTCTTGGCAGGCGCCTCAAGGCTTCTGAGGGTGCCCTTCCTGGTGCGCTTGGGAGAAGGAGGCTTGGCTGTAGAGGCTTTCTGCTTCTTTGGAGACGGGGGAGGAGGAGGAGGAGAAGGAGAGGGAGCATGCTCGGGCTCCTCTTCCTCTTCTTCCTCTGACCCCGAGTCCTCACCGGACCTTTCAGCGTTGTCTCCATCGGTATCCTCGTCCTCTCCAGATTCGTCTTGCTCCTTGTCCTCTTCCTCAGGCTCCTCTTCAGAAGGAACCTCCTTGAGAGCCTCCACCTCGGCTTCCTTCCGGATTCTCTCAGCTTCCTCCTCGACCAACTTCCATGCAAGCTCGGCCTCCTCCTCGGCCTTTTTCTTCCTTAAATCTTCTTCTTCGGCTTCCTTGATTGCATCCCTTTCCAGAATAGCATCAAGATCCTCCTCTTCTTCTTCCTCATCCACCTCCTCAGCGATGACCTTCTTTTTCCCTTTGTGCTTCGCATTGAGAGGCTTCTTAGCAAAGCGTTTTTGAGAGCCCTTGGTTACTGTAGTCGTGCTCTCAACGATGGTGCTCTGGACAACAGCAGGGACGATGGCTTGAGGAGTGGGTTCAGGTGTAGGAGAAGTAGCAGTGACCTGGCGTCCCTTGGGGGTGGCGCCAAGTCTTTTGGGTGTGGAAGCTTTCTTTGATTTGGGAGCCATGGAGGTATTCAGCTAGGGTTTCAGGATAGTTTGAGAGATTGGAGAGGGAGAATTGGAAGAGTTTTGGGTAGTTCTGAGGTTATGAGGTAATCAAGAGGGGTTTGGGTTTTAAATAGGAGAGATTTGAGTGATGGGACTGGGTTTAGGGTTCCAATGTAAGTAATGATAACATTGCCAATTTGAAAAAAAATTTCAAATCAAAATTCAAATCTTCTCTTAACCATTTTAGAATAGGAGGGAAATAACCGAAAATATTTTGTTCCAAAAATATCTCTACGGATAAAATATGTGACATAAATAATTTATTTTGAAATCCGATGAAAATAATACTTGATCAAATATCTAAAAAGATATTAACCAAATATATACGATCCGATATCTGTTTTCTATCATTCAGTTCACAAACCTTGACATAAAACTCAAGGGTCTTGACACTGAGTGGAATTTATCTTTCGTAAAGGGAAAGCTCCCCCTACGAAAGTGCATCCTTGTTAAGCATCCCGATCTCTCGTCTGATGAAGGTGAACCTGTCCTCTGCCAAAGGCTTAGTAAAAATGTCAGCCCATTGATAATCAGTTGAAATAAAGGAAATGGACACATCACCTTTTTCGACGTGGTCTCTAATGAAATGATGCCTTACATCAATATGTTTGGTCCTTGAATGCTGAACAGGATTCTTTGTAATGGAGATGGCACTTGTATTGTCACACTTAATGGGAATGCCTTTGAGGTTGATGCCAAGATCTTGCATTTGTTGAGCTATCCAAAGGATTTGGGAGCAGCATGCTCCAGCTGCTATGTATTCAGCTTCTGCAGTGGATAGGGCAACTGAGTTTTGTTTCTTAGAATGCCAACTGATCAAAGATGCTCCTAAGAATTGGCAACATCCTGATGTGCTCTTCCTATCCAACTTATAGCCTGCGAAATCTGCATCAGAATACCCGATTAATGTGAAATCCTTTTGCTTTGGGTACCATAGTCCAAGCTCCTTAGTGCCATTGAGATATCGAAAGATCCTCTTCACAGCCACGAGGTGAGATTCTTTAGGATCAGCTTGAAACCTAGCACACATGCAAACACTAAACATGATGTCAGGTCTACTAGCTGTAAGATATAGTAAAGATCCAATCATTCCCCGATACTCCTTTTGATTGACACTCTTCCCAGTCTTGTCTTGATCTAGGGATAATGTTGAGCTCATGGGAGTCTTGGCTGCTTTGGATTGATCCATCTTGAACTTCTTCAAGAGATCCTTAGTGTACTTGCTTTGGTTCTCAAAGATCCCTTTCTTGGATTGATGAACTTGTAATCCCAAAAAGAAGTTGAGTTCACCCATCAAGCTCATCTCAAATTCGCTGCACATGATGTCAGAAAATTCCTTGCACAAAGATGTGTTAGTAGCACCAAATAATATATCATCAACATAAATTTGAATAACCAAAATGTCCTTTCCTTTGGTCTTGATAAAAAGAGTTATGTCGATCAACCCCCTTTTAAAATCATTTTCTAAAAGATATTTTGACAAGCGCTCATACCAAGCTCTTGGGGCTTGTTTCAAACCATAAAGCTCTTTGTCAAGTTTATAAACATGATTAGGAAATTCCAAACTTTCAAAACCTGGGGGTTGAGCCACATAAACTTCTTCTTCTAAGAAACCATTGAGAAAAGCACACTTGACATCCATTTGATATAGCTTTATGCTCATAAAAGATGCAAGTGCTAATAATATACGAATGGCTTCAAGCCTGGCTACGGGAGCAAAGGTCTCCTCGTAGTCAATACCTTCCTCTTGATTGTAGCCTTGAGCAACAAGCCTTGCCTTGTTCCTCACGATCTTACCATTCTCATCTAGCTTGTTTCAAAATACCCATCGTGTGCCAATGACTGATTGATGCTTTGGCCTAGGCTTCAAGGTCCAGACTTTGTTCCTTTCAAATTCGTTAAGCTCACTTTGCATGGCAATGATCCAATCTGGCTCTTGTAGGGCCTCATCTACCTTCTTGGGTTCTATAAGAGAGACAAACGCGTGAAAAGCACAAAGATCTTTAAGTTTAGAACGAGTTTGAACACTAGAAGTAGGCTCAGAAATGATATCCTTTAATGAGTGTGATGAGGAGTATTTGAATTTTCTTTTGCTATTCTCAGCTCCTTGATTCGTTACACCAGCATGATTGATTTGTGGTACATCTGACTCCATAGTCCTGTTAGGTTCAGTTTCAGCAGTTTCTGACATTTCAACACTGTTGGATTGGACACCAAGGGCTTTGGACGAATTTTCAACACCTTGGGCCAATTCTTCGGTGTTGAGAATCTGTTCCTGCATGTTCCTCTTCTCTGTGTTCTTGGTAGCAGCATCATCACCTTCCTCGTTCTCCGCATGGATGTTAAGATCTATATCTGCAACACTTTCACTCAAAGAACTGTCATTGCATTCATTAAATATAACATGTATACTTTCTTCAACTAACTGGGTCCTTTTATTGAAGATTCTATAAGCTTTGCTACTTGTGGAGTAGCCAAGAAAAATACCTTCATCACTATGCGCATCAAATTTCCCAAGGTTATCTTTTCCATTGTTATGAACAAAGCAAGAACAGCAAAAGGGTTTAAAATAAGATATAAGTGGTTTGCGGCCTTTGAAAAGTTCATAAGGAGTTTTCTTTAAGATGGAACGAATAAGACAGCGATTCAAAATATAGTTAGCTGTGTTAACAGCTTCAACCCAATAGGTTTTAGGTAATGCATTTTCTAAAAGCATAGTCCTGGCCATATCCTCTAGGGTGCGGTTCTTTCGTTCCACGACCCCATTTTGTTGAGGTGTCCTAGGAGCAGAAAAGTTATGGGAGATGCCATATTTAGCACAAAACAAATCAAACTGAAGTTGATCAAACTCCCTACCATGATCACTTCGAATTGACACTATGAGCTCGTTTCTTAAAGTTTGCAACTCCTTACAAAGTTTTGAAAACTCAAATAAGGCCTCTGATTTTTCTTTTAAAAATGCAACCCAAGTATATCTAGAAAAATCATCAAAAACAACAAGCATGTACTATTTGCCATTGGGAGATTTGACTCGCATAGGACCACATAAATCCATATGTAAAAGTCAAAGGGGTCTAGAAGAACTTACAACCTTTTTGGGTTTGAAAGAGCTACATGTTTGTTTACCTCGTGTGCATGCATTGCACATATCAATACCTTTGAAGTCCATCTCAGGTAGTCCTCTTACAAGCCCTTTGGACACAAGCTTCTGTAGTGTATGTGGACTCACATGACCGAGTCTCCTGTGCCAGAGCTTTGGATCGTCCGTCAAAGCTTTTAGATAGGTTAAGCTTCCTTGTGCCACTTGATCAGCATTCACAGCGTATATATTGTTGTAACGATATGCAGTTAGTATAACTTCACCTGTATCTTTTCTTGTTAAATCTGACATTATTGCCACTATCACATAATTGAGAAACACTAAGCAAATTATACTTTAAACCATTCACAAGATAGACATTTTTAATACTATGGTTGAAATCACTCCCAACGCTACCAATACCAACGATGTCACACTTTCCTTTGTCACCAAGAGTGATTGTTCCTGTGGATTGATCCTTTAGATCATGAAAGAGAGAACTCTTCCCACTCATATGCCTCAAGCATCCACTATCAATAATCCATTTTTGCTCCTTCACCTTGTTGATCTCCTGCAAAACAAACATCAACCTTTGTGGCTAGACCAATAAGCAAATTTGGATCCATTATTGGGATAAACCATATTTGGTAAAATAGTGCCTTTTGGGACCCAAACTTGTGTTATCCGTTCTTTTCTCAAATGAACAGGGAATGTATTGCGAATGATATATGGATCCTTTCTTCTATAGGGGCAGGTCTCTTTTAAATGTCCCTTTCGAGCACAATGGTGACATATAGGAGAGGTTCTGCTTCCTTTTGCCTTTACAAAGGTGGTAATGTGCTGCTTCTTTAAAAACCTTGGATTGTAACCAATACCACTTTTGTTTAGAGAACTTTGTTGCTCACCTAACATCCTATCAAGAGTGCCTTTGGATTTGGTAAAACTTATGAGGGCCGTCTGTTGGTCTTGAATCTTATTATTCAGGGAGATCTTCTCGTTCTCTAAGTCATGATGTTCACTTCTCAGAGACGAGAGATCTTGCTTGAGTTCAGATTTCTCTGAGTCAAGAGTCTTGACTTTAATGTCAAGATCTGAATAAGAAGCTTCAAGACTTTTGACCCTCATAGACAGATCCTCAATAGTTCTTTCCTGGTCCACAGTTCTCTTAATAAAAGTGTTAGTTTGGGCAATAAGTTTCTCTTCATTGGCAATCATATTAGAAAGGAATTCCGATAATACCTCTTTTGGACTTGCCATAAGTTCTCTTACGGTTACCTCAAGCTTCTCATCGTGAGATTCATCTCCTGATGCCATAAGACAGACATTGGCCTTCTCATTCTCGGAGTCGGAGTCAGAATCGCTCCAAGTTGCCACCATGGCTTTCTTTTTCCATCTATCACCCTTCTTGGACTGGCTCTTCGTCTTTTGAGGGAAGTCTTTCACAAGATGATCTGTTTCACCACATTCAAAACAAGACAACGGTTTAGTCTTCTTATCATTTTTGTTGTATTGAGACTTACCTCGGAATTTAGAAGACTCTGATCCATCCTTGTTGTTGAATTGTTTCTTCATTTTGAGGATTCGAGCAAGGCCTCTTGTGATAAGAGCAAAAGGATCATCCTCATCGTCATCCTCATCTTCAGAATCAGATTCATCTTTGTTGTCATCCTTCTTAGATTTGAGCGCCAAATTCTTAGTGCTTGCTGGAAGTTCTCCATCGTCTTCATTAAGGATCATCTCATGCGTGATCAGTTTCCCAAGCAGGTCGTCAAGAGGCAGAGTAGTGAGGTCTTGGGCTTCCTCTATAGCTGTTACTTTAGGACCCTACTTTTCTTTTGGGAGACACCTCAATATCTTCCTTACTTTCTCAACGTTTGTAAAGCTCTTGCCGAGAGAGTCAAGGTTGTTGGTGATTTCTGTGAATCGTGTGAATACGACCTTGATAGACTCATCAGGCTTCATCTTGAAAAGTTCATACTTTCGAAGGAAGATGCTGATCTTGGTGTCCTTCACTTGGCTGGTTCCCTCATAGGTGACGACCAGCTTGTCCCAAATCTCTTTAGCTGACCTGCAAGATGAAATACGGATAAACTCATCAGTGCTAAGACCACAATAAAGTAAGTTAATAGCCCTGTAGTTTTTGGAGACGAGTTCAAGATCCGCTTGGATGTATTCAAACTCCTTCTTTGCGACTTTGGTTCCATTTGGTCCGTCTTTCTCTGAATCTTTGTCCCATTCTCTATAATGTTCCAAAGTTCCAGATCTTGGTCTATGATGAACATCTTCATCAATGATCTCCAGTGAACAAAGTTGTTTCCTACAAAGAGTGGTGGTCTGCTGTTAGACCTTCCCTGTGCAAATCCTCCGCTTGCTTCACCAGACATGATCGAAAACTCACAAGATTGTTAGATCAAAAGCAGTGAGTAAAGCTCTGATACCAATTGAAGGTTCGATAATGTAAAACAAAGTAATATAGAAATACTCTAGAAAGGGGGTTGAATAGAGTATGCCGGTTTTTCGCAGATTCTCAAGACTTTTGAAGCTCGTGCAAAATCCTTTGAGATTAGACGAGTCTTTTCTCTGAAAACCTGAATCACAAAGTTAAACAGTCGAACCAAGTGCGGAAATAAGGTAAAGCAGTAAGTAAAGGACTCGATGAGTTGTTTACGATGTTCGGCACGAACTTGGCCTACGTCCCCGCCTAGGGTTCTTCCACAACCCTAGGATTCAACCGGCTTTTATTGATTCACAAGACTTAGGATCCTAGTAGCTCACCGAGAAGCCTCTCTCCTATACAATTGCAATCTAGTCAACTCACGTTCCCTTGGAGTCCTAGACCAATCTAGAAGAGCCCCACCTCTCTATGCTATCTAGTACAATCCTCTTACACTTAGTGAATCAATCGCCTAGTGTCTACTTCCCGAGTTACAAACTCTTGAGTATAACACTCTCTCGAAGTATATCCTATAAGCTCACAGTGTAACTCTCAAATGCTTTGAAATGAAATAACAGACTCTGAAGGACTAGCAGAGAGCACACGAAGAAGACAGATCTCGCTTGAAGGCTTGAGTGTATGAAAGCTTGTGTTCAACAGATGTGTCGCTGTCTTCTTCTTCCTTTTCTTTTTATTGAAACAAATCGGTGCCTAAGGATCTTCATCAATGGCTAGAGAGGATCATGGCTTGAGCTGGATCTTCTATCTTTGGAAACTTTCGGAGGCCATGATCTTCCGATTTGAATCTTCTCAATTTACAACATAAGGAAGGAAATAATATTCGAAAATACTTCCTGAAAGGTTAGTGTATATATAATAATATAATGGAAGGATATAATAACATAAAATAATATTCGAACATAATATCATATAGAACAGGTTTTGTGTTTCATCAATACTATTAAAGCTTCAAGACCTTTGACACAAACAGACTGTCAAGGCCTTTGAAACTTATTCCGATTTTCATCAATATCAATATATATTTACTTGTTTGTTCTATTTTTGAACCATATCAACAAAGAGAGTGCAATCAACTGCAAAACCTCGGCGAGAAGGATCCCTCCCACAAGCCCATGCCTTTGAGGTTGAACTTGAAACAAAGCAGCACCGATGTTGGAAGCCCGATAACATAGTAAGTTACGATGTTTATCACTGTTACAAACTTTTGCAATCCATATCCCCTTGAAATTCCTGGGGATGTTACCGAAAAAATATATATGTTATGCACAAATGAAGATTAGTGTACTTTAACCTTTTTTAAGCAAAATAAAAAAAATCCTACCTGTTAGGACACAGAGGAAGCCCTCCATTACAACTGAGCAACAAACGAGAGGAGCAATGGTCGCTGAATACTCCACCACTTGCTTGTCCTTACTAAAAACGTACCCGAAAACGTGTCTAGTTGCAAATAGAGTAGAGGCCACTGTTATCACCTCAATGCCCGACAGGAACAAGAGGGTCCATATCACAGTGTTTACCCTTTCAACATTCCCTGCTCCTAATTCATTTGAAGCCCTCATACTTGACAAACAAAAATGGCAGATCAATATTGTTAGAATTATAAGAAATAATTCCGACATAATTAAATGTACGCCCAAAAGATAAAAGGCTAATTTACGTAATTAGATAATTAAGTAATTCTTATTAGTTAAGAATTAACTAATATTAGGATAAATAATATATATATTCGTTATATATTAATTTATCTGATAAATAAAGAGATAAATAGGAGAGACTCCTCTCTCCTGATCTCTAACCCTAGAGAGTATGTTCGTCAGACGTTTATCTCAGGGGAAGAAAACTCACAGATAACTCTCCTCCGTGGAGAGAGTCTCCTTCTTCTCCAGCGCTCTCCCATGGTCTGTAGGCTGTGAATCGTAGGTTCTCCCCTGCTCCCGAATCTCTAACGAGATTTAGGACTATGGAGATGTACCCGGTGATCAAATTCGAAGGTAAGACGATCTAGATTCCGCTTCCGTTATTCGAGGTAATCCGTTTATCCCTCAAATTCTATCATTGGTATCAGAGCTTTAGGCTCAAATTGCCATTGAATTTGTTTAATCGGATTGATTACAGCATGAATTAGGTTCCTAGAACTAGATTCAGTTTATCAATCCAATTTCTGGGTTTTTTGTCGTGTTCATTGATGAACTGGGCTACTGCAAATGTTTTTTTTTTTGCTATGGAAAATTATATGCTCTCGTGATTTTAGTGCTTGCCCAAAAGACAGCGTCATCTTCGATCTTCGTCCTCCTCGCCTATTTGCGATCTCTCTGCGATAAAGCATGCTTATTGTTAATTTGATTATGTTTCAGACTCCAGGTATATGCGTGTTTTTGCTGTTGAATTTGTTGCTTGAATTTTGGATTTTTTGTTCCTGATTTCTTCAAGGTAGCAAATTTGGTGCTTTGAGAGGTTTTGGACTGAATTCGAGAAAGCCTAGATTCATTCATTCCTTCATGAATTCAACATTTGTGAAGTGTTGATTGCATTCATTGCGATTGAGTTTTATCAATCTGATGTGTGCTTGTTTGAGTCGAAATCCAGGGCTTGAAATTGGGGCTTCGTGCTCCTCGGTCGAGATCTCTTAGCCAGACGTAAGGTTTGGCGTCATCGGTCTAGCCACCGTCCTCCTTACAGGAGAAACTAGAGGCAGCGGCGCCATCGCCTAAGGTGTCGTCGGCAAGGAGCGAGGAGAGGTATCAAATGCGTCTCCTTCTCTGATTCGAATTTGGGTTCAAGGCTCAAGTTCTTCGTGAACTAGAGAACTTTAGATTTGAAATATGGGATTCTGATGCTCGAATTATACATTGAGATTGATGAATTTGGGAACGTGAACCTAGAATCAACGAAAGTCCTATCTTGATTTTGATTTTTGATTGAAATATGAAGATGGATTTTCGGATTTGTTTTTTTTGTTCTGGTTCTTCATCAGGGAATCTCGCCGGAAAAAGGGCTTGTTGGCGTCGCTGCTACCGTTCTCTTTGACGGAGTACAAGGGGGTGGCGGCGCTAACGTCTGTTACATTTGCGGCGTATCCTGCTACATAGTAGGAAGCAGAGATGGATGGAGCTTCGAGCTCGTAGCCATCCGGAGGCGGCGGCCTAGAGCAAGGTGGCACTACTGATGTTGCCCGCCCTTCATGGGTGATGGTGGCGTTGGTGCTACTGCCGCCTAGGGCTTTTACTGATGAATCCCCGATATGACCAGTGGCGGAGATGGATGGAGCTTCAACTTCGTTCCATGGCGGCAGATTAAGGACGGGTCACCACGGGCTTGGATTTGGGCCGAGCCGGGCTTCTAGTGATCTAGTGTCACAGGCTTGGGCGGGCTTTGGATTGTGCTTGGGCTTGGCCATTTGTTGGTTATGCTATTGGGCCTAATTCGTTTGGGCTTAATTTTAATTTGTTGCAAAAAATTGGCTGAGCATATATAATTTGGACTTGCTGTTATATGTTGAACGTGACTCGTTTGCCCGGATTCATTTTGGACTGTGACTTGTCATGTTTGATTGAGAATTGGAGATGTCTTGGTCGGGTTCGGACCCGGACTGAGAGATGGTGGGTAGCGTTTGATGAATGGGGCTTAGCCTGATTTGGTTCGAAAGCGAATCATCGCTTTTATATGACCAAGCCGTGACTAAGTTATGTGAACTAGGTCAGTCGAAACAGCTTTTTGCTTATGTTTTCTCTCAAAAATTTTATCGGACTATGTGTCTGATTGAATATTTGTTTGAAGTGAACAAACTTGGAAGTTATGTGATATATCAACCTACGTGGCCCTTTATCTAATAACGATCGATGATGAGTCCTATGTTATGTTGATTTGTTCACATACGGACTGAGCTCTCTAAAATTCTTTTTCCAAGAATTTTGTTTTTCACGGATGTTTAACTTTGGTTGATTATCGTTTCACTTGAAATTTGAGCGGATTTAAATAATTCAATCATGAGTTGTTTAAAATAATTTTGAGTTGATGGATAGTTATTACGTATAACTTATTAACTTAAAATTGGAAATTGACTTTATGTAAGTTAATTAAAATCCGAGAAATAAATCTTTTATGTAAAGATTGTATAAGAGATAAGCATCCGAGATGCATCTTAAACCTTGCGAAAAATTTCATGTTTTTACTACTAACGTGGTGATGTAATTGAAATTATGGGAAAACACTTGATTTGTTTGAGTGTAATTGCAAGGTAATCGAACAAGTAATCCATTTGTTAAATGGATGAAATATATTTGGTAATTTTGAATAGCGTTTTTAAACGTAGTTCCAAAAATTCCGAATAAACCTTAAGGGGTAAGGACCTATATGTCTAGGATCCGAAAAGTGGATATTCCTCATGAAGACATGTTATCTGACTTTGCTCGATTAGACCAGATTTGTTCTAGTGTATATCCATACCTTGGACATACAAATAAAGTGAGCCGATGTTGAGTACTTCGGGTATGTCAAAAGTAATGCAGTTCCCTTGAAAATTAGAAAATGAGCAGATGGACTTGATGAGAGTTCAACTCTCAAGTCCTAGACTTTAAAAGTTATTTTCTAATTTGTAAAGCTCATTTTGGATTTTCTTAGATCAAAAGAGTCGTAAAGCTAAATTTCATGTTTCTAAGGCATTTTCATGCTAGGAAGATTGTTATTTAGTGTACTCTGTTTCACTTAGGGACATTAATCTTAGTGGGAGTATATCTTTAAATTGACTCGCACAGTGTGGAAGATAACCTTAAACATACGTTGTTTGAAAATCGTCAGACGAACGATTATGTCTTTATGACTCTATGTTCTAACGGAGTTGATTGCATGCTACAAGTGGTTTTTTTGCTTCGAAGGTCCATGGTAAATGATGATATGTGTTAGTTTGTGCTTTGTGCATAAACGATAACATGTTTCTAGTCAATGGTGATAGACGGGTAATATACTAATCTCACTGATCTGAATCAGAAGTTAGCAGAACTGAGATTACATCGATTTATATTGTAGTAATAAAAGTTTATCTTTCTTGAAAACATCAGGGGCTTCTGAAGTTTCCTTACATAGACCATGTGATGTCATGATGCTAGTAATGGAAAAGACCTTGAGATCTTATTGGATTTTCGGTTCCAATGTTAAGATCATAAGTTTGTTGATTTTTGGTTCAGTAACAAGAGGTTAATTTGTCACTTTTGTGATAATGGTTGTAAATAAGATTTGTAACTTATGCATATTCTGATCACTGGGAGTAAGCAAGTCGTTGCTAGGTCCAAATGATGAAGTTGCGATCTACTTGGTTCAAGTTGTTCACTAAGTAACTACATCAGACGATATACTCGAGGATTGGTGCTGAACTTCGAAGTTTAGCTGAAGCCAATCGTATAAGATGATGTCAAGTTCAGATCTTGACATTTTCTAATCCTCATTGAATTGTTGTAGTTCGTCAGAAGTATCATTATGGAAGCATAATTTAACCACTTTGTAATGTAATAAAGGGTAGATGAAATGCATACTCTAAAAAGGTATTCTACTAGCGAGTGCGAGAATAGGTTCAATGGAACCTGAGAAAAGAAAGAGTTGTCAGAAGAGGATGTTTCCTTATCTGAAAATGATGTGACACACCTTGAGGTATGTCGAGGATGATCATTGTGGGATTGTCTAAAGAGATTAGATGCTTATTGCGTTAAGCACTTCTCTTGACGCTTCGAGGGTAATCTGTTACTTGTAACAGATCACTACATTTTTTTTATAGATTGCGTTCTACAAAATTTAGAAGATTAAAGCACAAATTGTATTGTGTTGTTTGATTTTTATGATCTTCTAAGATCAATATGAGTCTAAGAGTGTATAAATGGAAGTTGATATACAAGGTGAGCTTGTTGGTTAACATATATTCATGCTTTCTCTCACATTGAGTGATGAAGAAATAAGATGAAATTCAAAATATTTATGTCTTATATTTTTCTGTTTATTGAAGTTGCACAAAATGGTCAAATTCAAGCACCGAGCATTGGTTTCTGTTGAGTGCGTATTATGCTGATTTGTGGAGTGGTTCATTTGTTGAACAATCCTTGGTCAGATACTTCCTAAAAATGACATAGAAGGTGTCATGTTAAAGGCTAAAGGCATAAGAGGATCTCTAGGAGATGTACTTATTATTGAGGTTCACTTGGTGAACCTTAAGATATAGAATAAGCTTAACAGCTAGTTCTTGAAAATTTTAGCCTTATCTGTTTAGTTGCATCAAATCCATTTGGATAAAAGTTATCATGAAGAATGTGGGTACTAGGCACGAGGCTAGGTACATGATCACATTCTTAAATCATCTTGGAAATGCGAACTTTTAAGATTGATGAGAGCAATCTGATAAGGAAAATGAGCTACGGTCTCGACCTGACGCGGGCATTCCCTCTACCTCTCATCCTTCAGTTAGTGGACTTGATTCCGAAATGTGTTAGGTTCCTTTTTCAAATTCCCCAGTTGGCACTGTGGAGGTTTGCCCGAGGGTCCGATCTAAAGAGGCCCTTAGTGATTTAGACATTCCTTCTTATGTTGTAGACAACCTATCCTCCTGTACTTTCCGTGCGGATTTTTCCATCCGCGAACCGCAAACGCATCCCTTAGTGATCTCGGAGAGGGTTCTCCCTCGTCGATCTCCGAATGAAAACGTTAGGGGTTGTACCATGCTATTAGATTTAGCCAATGTCGAGGCTGTTTCTCAGATCTTTCCGTGGCATTCTTGGGTAGAACTTTGCCTTTCTGTCGAGGGGGGCGGTTTCCTGGATGCTTATGAAGATTGTACATTTGTGTACGCAGTGAGTCTGTCTTAAGGGTTCCGTCTCGCTCTCCATCCCTTTTTTGTTGACTTCCTGGGTGAGCACAACTTGAGTCCCGCACAAGTTGTTCCCAACTGGTGGATGTTCTTCACTGGTTTTATAATGAGATGTCTGGATATTGGTGTATCTTCATCCAAGGAGCTCATCTTCAATATATTTTCCATGAAGAAGGGGTCGCAAGACTCAAGGTTCTTTCAATGTTATTCGAGCTGCAGTTACATCGAGAGGCTTTCTAGTAAGCGATTTGGAAGTAAAAATGGTTTCTCGTCCGCGAAAAAACTGGAGTTTGTTTGAGGTTTAAGGCTATCCCTGGCTGGTTCAGTGCCGTGAAGAAACCGATGGTTGTTGGGCTTGACAAGTTTAAGGATTCTTTCATTCATGAGCCCAAACTTCCTTGGCACACTATGGTTTCTGCCCTTCGGCTCGAGATGGCGGGGCTGGGCTTACCTCATCCGTGCTTAGGTGTTCCTTAGTTTTGATCATTTTTTCACTTGTCATTGTCTTTTTTCTCCGGTTTTTCGTTCTGCTTGTCTTGTTCGTGCCTATCTCTTACTGCGTTGTTTCTTGACATTTGGTCGTTCTTTTTGCAGATCAAATGGATCTCGAGTCCCTGCTTGCTCATCATAAGGCTAAGGGGGGTGGAAAGAAAAAGAGCTCGGCTGTACGCGTGCCTGCCCGCTCACCAGCTCCTCGGGTTATTGTGGAGCTTGATACCGATAGGGCGGCCGAGACCAAAACCCGAAGCCTAAGAAGAAGAAGAAGGTGGATAGCTCCACGGGACATTCTAGAGCCGTGGGTGACGATGTGGCTCTCTTTCTTCAGGGAGATGCAACGCTTCCCTCCTATCCCATTCCTGGTTTTGGGATGGATGAGCTGGTCCGACTTAAGTTTCTTGAGAAATTGGTGCGGAATAAATTGGCTTATCTGCGCCGCTTGGATCCTTATGATTTTTCTATCCAGTTTGATCAGATAACTCAATGGGTGAGTCTGGGTCGCCCCGCATCCCTTTTCCCTCCTTTGTTTAAATTTACGCTACTTACTGACTTGATTTCTATGTTTTCTTTAGTTAAGAAGGATCCTTATGATTTTTCTTTAGTCTGCCAAGAAAAGGAAATTTCTCAAAATACTCCCGAGATCAAAGAATTACACCACCGAATGCGAACTTTGAGCAACGCCATCGGGAATCCTGCATCAGTGGAGAAGTTTAAGAAGCGATCTATCGAGCTTCATAAGAAGCTGACGGAGGTTTTCGGCCAGGTCTTTGCGCTTACTAGTGAACGAGACACGCCTGTGTCTACTCTAGAGGCCTCTCGTCTTCAAGAGGATGAGCTTCGAGCTTTCGTTGGCGACCTAAAGACCCGGCTTAGAACTAGTGAGGCCTCAGTTCAGAAGCTTCAAGAGGATAACTCCATCATCCAAGAGGATCAAGCCCTTATGAAACAAGAATTAGACTCAGCTCAGTCCCGAACTAATCAAGACGTGGCCCTCAAAGGGCTCGAGTCTCTCGGGGGTTTGGAATATTTGTCCTCAGAGTGGGTCAAAACTAACGCGGGCCTCTCTTTCCTGTCATATGTGGCCAAATCATGCCTTAAAACCCCTAAGGGTGATCAAATTCTGAAGGATAAGTGCTTTAGCTATTTCAGGAAAGGGATGGTCGTGGGGATTAACCAAAGCGTGGCCCGTTCTGCTGCCAACCCAGGCGTTCCCTTGGAGAAATTCGAGGCCAGTCTGGAGGTTGAAGATTGGGAGCTAACACAGGAGGAGCTGGCTGCTGATGAATCTGAGGAAGAGGATGAAAAGGTCGCTGACGACGTGGTGGTGCCCGAGCATGAGGGTTAACTTCTTCATTTTTTTTCTCCCCCTACTGGACAATTCACAGGCTTCTGCCTGTTTTATAATTAAAGTGGGTCTTTTGGGATCAGTCTTTTGGATGTGGACTTCAACAATGAATCATCACGGATATACTTAGTAGTTTAATCTTTATTGTAAATATCTTATTCACCTGTACTTTTGATTACGAGAATTCGGGGGTTGCCAAGTGTTTGGAAAGTGCTTCTGGGTTATAAGAAACCTTTATGCCATCCGGCGATCATGCTCGACTTCTTCTCCTTTTTTTTTTATAGCTGAGACCTCTTTCTCATACAGTTCTTGTTTGAAAGACGCCTAGCTTGAGTGATTCAAAAAGGTCGGGAGTTAATCATGGCACCAGAATACCCCAGTCCCTGGGCTTTTTTCCAAATCATCGACGGCGCGTAGCTACTACTTAGGCTCGTAAGATGTTCTACTTTGGGTCCTCTGTCTATTCTTGGAAGAACCTTGAATTTTTCTTTTATGCACTCATCTTTCGTTTTTACTTATTCTTTCAGCCATTACCACCCCAGTTTGAGGATGAGTATCAGCCTATCTTGCCAGAACCGGTTTTTTTTGTCTTCCTATATTGTTCAAGACTTTCAGGTTATGGTGCGCAAGAATGAGAATAATCTCCTGTAACTCGACCGTGGATGGAGCGACATTGTTCTGTATCTTGAGTTCGGAGTTGGGGCGTCCATGATGTTCTTTCATACGGGCTATGCACATTTTAAGGTATGTCCGTGTTGCGACATTGGCGGAGGTGGTGATGATGATGATCGTCTTTTGGTTGCTTTCTCGAGCGGGTCCTGCAAGTCCATCTTTTGCGATCCTAGGATTGTAATCGTGATTTAGTATATTGATGTACATATTTGTACCTCTTTTTATTGCATCTTTTGACTTCGTATTTCATTCAATCTTCAAAGAAAAGGTCCAAAAGAATATAAACTTGTGTAAGAATGGGCTAAAATGCAAGAAATAGGGTCTGGACAAGTTTTGAGCTAACCATGCAGGAATTCGAGCGAAATCGGAGTCAAAACGGAGAAGCCAAGTGAAGCTGAGCAGAGGTAGATATCGACCTTCAACATAGATATCGACCTTCGACGTCGATATCGACCCTCATATCGACCTCAACATAGACATCGAGTGGAGCTGGACAAGTCGAGCAAGAACAGAGACCTCGATATCGACCTCTGGTGTCGATATCGACCCCTTACCTCGACAGAAGATAGACTCGATTTCGAGATGCGGATTGGAACTATATCTTCAAGGAGGCACGAATTTATCTCATACTTTTAAGATAGATGACAGCTGAAGAGTTATTTATCTTTTTACCTTTAAGTTATTAAGTTTTTATCAAAATAAAAGACCTATCCTAATTGTTTGGATAGAGTTCATAGTTTAGATAGAAGTTACAATCCTCGGATAGCAAGGATTAGTAGCCTATAAATAAAGCCCTAGGGGGCTGTCATTCAATCATCTTTTCATCCAAGAAACAATCATCCAATCTTTTAATCATCAATCAAGACAATCAATAGAGTTAGAGTTAGAGAGAAGTTTTAGGGTTTGACGTTTGTGAAAGTTGACGTTGAGTTGTAAAGCTTCAGAGTTTATTTTAATGCAAGTTTCTTTCTTTCAATCAATGATGAGTTCCATGATGAGAAGCGAGTAGTCCCCCAAAGCTCGTAGGGTCGGGGTGAGCCCGACGTTAGCCATGCGTGTTCGAGGTAAGTATTAGATGTCGATATCGTTGTGTCTATCTCTCCTCCTACGATTCTATGTTTAGTCCTAATCGAAAGAAAATGGATTCATGCTAACAACTTGAGTTATAAACATAAAATTGGTAGAGACAATTAGGTTTATTTGCAAGAGTAATCCTAAGAGTTGGTGTACGGCGAAAGCTTGTCCCTCAGGTGAAATAGCGCAATTGTCCGTCTTATTTACCTTATCACATGCATTGGTTAACGTTGTGGTAAACCCTAAATCCTAGGAGTTACTTTTTAAATAAATTAATTAATCAAAACCACTGTTTTATTTCTGTTCATTCCTTCTCATCCATTCTTAAATCTTCGGCCTTTCTTTGCCGACGAAGAACCAACCCACTGCAGGAAGACATCGATATCGACCCTGAACGTCGATATCGACCACTGAGTTCGTCGACAGTTTTTTGAGTCGACGACGATCATCACTGCGGAGGTTACTGAACATCGATATCGACACCAGACATCGATATCGACCCTACTGTGTCGACTGGCAGTCTTCTGAGTCAGTCGATTTCGTGACTGACATCGATATCGACCCTTTCCAGTCGATATCGATCACTTGTTTTTGTCCCTGCAGGTCTTCTGTTGCAGAGAACATCGACGGCTGAGGTCGACATCGAGGCCCATGGTCGAAATCGAGGCTTCTGGTCGACTCAGACTTGATATTCCCAAAGCTACTAGGATCCCGCTGACACGCCTCCTCGTGGATCGATCCTGACTACCCTTCCACTACAACGGGAGGAAGTCTTGTAATTATTTGCATAGGCTAGGAGTGGGTTTACGTTTATTATATCTTTATTATTTATAATTACTCGACATATCATCCTCCTGCAACAAACATGTATGTTGTCGGACCTCAACCTTATCCTTCTTTTTCTTTTACTTATGAAAGTTAATGCGTGGGTTATCATGAAGTGAGACGCAGTCTCCAAAAGTTTTTTATTTCGATATGGAATCCTTTCCCGAAAAGGAAGGTTTACACAAGACTAAGAAAACTTTATTAATTTGGAAATTTCCTAGAAGTCGTCAAGAGCCGCGACCACATCTTCATTCTTACTAAAGTTGTAACATTGATAGTGCGGCAGATAGTCCCATACACATTTGGATTTGTGCAAGCTAGCCGCGTCCCACATCCCCATTGTAATCGCAATCTGGATTAATCGCGTAAAGCTCGAAATGGGAGTCTCCTTGGTAAACGAAGATCAGGGCCATCCCGACACATACCCTATTCACTTGTGTTAACTCGACCCATCCCCGGGTTAGCCAAAAAAGCCCATCATGGTCTCTTTTGACCCTTACCTCTTGCTCCTAGTTGGAACGAGACCAGAGGTACGCCATGCTGTGGGTGTCTTCTTCAAGCAGCACGTACATTAGTGGGAGCCGTAGTGCTTGGAGCTATTCTTCCCTCAGGATGACTATATAGAAAGCCTTCGGTGAGTCTTCAGGCTCCATCTTTGGTGTCTTAGGATGTTCGGGTTTTGGGGAGTTTTTATACCCTATTTTAGGTGGCTCAGACTTTGTGTTTCACACTTATTGCCGCGTGTCAATCCTTGTCATTTGGTGTTGTTTCACGGGCCGCCTCTATTGTTTCTGAAGATTCTCTTCCCTCAAAACTGAGCCATGCAATGTGTTTCAGCGTGGATTTGCTCAGTTCGATGCATGCAGGGGTCAGGGCTCTGTGCCACTGTTCTCTCCCCCCTCCTCTTTTTAGTTTTCAAGTCGAAATGACCCGTCTCTGCTTAGGTAGGCTTTTGACAAGTTTTATGCATGCGTAGACCTGACAGGGGTAGAAATCCTCTTAGTCATGGATGGCCCTTGCCAGGGCTTTTCTTTTTCCTTCTCGTCTTTCTGCTATGACCTCGCTTGCAAGTCTCTGGGGGTTTGGATGCAAAGCTCGACCATTGTTCCTCCCATTACATTCAGAGTGAGGTAAGTTTTCGCTGGTTTGTGGGTTTGACTCCCCCTTCCCCAACTCATGGTTCTTATTCCTGTTTTGTGTTTTTGTCTCCTCATAGCTTTTTCCCCTGCATTTTGAAGATGAATATGAGGGCGTCATTCCTGAGCGGGTCTTCCTGTCCTCCAACATCCTGCAAGACTTCCCGGTTTGCGTCGCTAGGGGGGATTATAGCATGTACTAACTTAGCCGCGGGTGGAATGATTTTGTTAATTCACATGGGTTTGCTGTCGGATCATCCATGGTCTTCATTCACAAGGGCGATGCCCGTTTTGAAGTCCAGGTCATGGGTTCAGAAAGTGGAGACGAGAACATTGGTCGCATCGATCCCAACGGTGGGAGTCACGCGATCAATGGCTTTTATCCTTAGCTTGTCCTTGGCATGTGTTTTTGCTTTCTATTGTTGAATAATACTGTTCAATGATGGCTTCAGTGGTTGCTGGCATTTCTTTGGCGTGTATATATCGCCTCTTTTTCTTGTGTCGCATGTGACTTCAAATGTTTAGTATGTTGTAAGCTTTGCTTCTTCCTTAGTATCACATGGGTCACGCAGATCCATTCCCCTAGTATAAGGATTTATTAGACACCTGCCCCCGGGAGGTTTGTGCTGCAATTGGTGGCCCGACGCGGAGCTAGGCTCCTATGTCCAAGGTCTTATTGAGTATTAGACTCCGAGAGGCTCAGGCTACGTCCAGAGACCCGACGTGGAGGCGAGCTCCAATGTTTAGGGGGAATGGACGTTGTGCTTATTTCTGTCATTTTGATTCTCAAACCATGTCGTGCATGATATGGTCGAGTCCTGTTTCTATGAAATTAACATTGTTGTCTTCTTAAGTCTTGTCATTTTTGTCACTGTCTCCCTGGAGGGAGTCAATTTCGTTTTTTCGCAAAAGTTTGTCCCCTTGTGTTATGAGAGTGCTGTATAAATGAGGATTTTGCCCGGTCCTTCTCTCAATATTTCTCTACTTAGTATGGCGTCGTTAGGGCGGAGTCCATGGGCTTTCTTTCATGATATTGATTTCGAGGATTAGATGCACGAGCTGGTGGTTTTCCATGATTTTTTTTTGTAAAGTCTTTACTTTTGTTCATTAACGATCATCTTTTCCCTTTATTTTTAAACCTACAATCTTGCCTGTGCAGTCGTTCCCAGCCTATTTTGAGAATGAGATGGGAATCTCTGCTCCCGCGCAGGTTTTGCTGTTGCTTGGCTTGGTGCGCGATTTCCCGGTGAGGATGGTTAAACGTGACTATGGTTTGTTTTGGTTAGAGAAAGGTTGGAAAGATTTTGTTTCTTCTTAAGGTCTCACGATGGGCACGGCCATGGTTTTTCTTCATAAAGGGGGCACACGTTTTGAAGTGCGGGTGTTAGATCTCGACAGTATTGGGGTAGAAAATGGTCACGCAAACCTTCCCTCTTCGGAGACCCCCTTTGTTGGATCTTAGATTATTTATCCTTCCTTTTATGATTGGTTCACTTCATTTGTGTATGTTTATCGTAGACTTCAAGATCACTCGTGCATGTGAACTCGCAGAAAACTTGTTTGGTTCCTCTCGAAGTTTTCTATTTAAATTTGGGCGCGGAGCTGGCCCTAATGTTTTTGGAGTCCATCTCGATTTTCTAGGTTTTTAATAAATCAATCAATTATTTATTCCAGAAGATTCGCACTTCGATCGGAGGTCCAATGCAGAGCCGAGCTCTAGTGTTCAAGCACTTACTGATTTTTCAACTCCAAGAGGTATAGGCTTTGGTCGGAGGCCTGACGCGGAGTCGAGCTCAAGCGTCCAGGGACTTACTGAGTATTCGACTGTGAGAGGCTCAGGCTTCGATCGGGGGTCCGATGCGGAACATAGCTATAGCCTCTAGGGACTTACTGAGTTTTTGACTCCGAGAGGCTCAGGCTTTGATCGGATACCCGACGTGGAGTTGAGCTCCAGCATCCAGGGACTTACTCAGTATTCGACTCTGAGAGGCTCGGGCTTCGATTGGAGGCCTGACGCAGAGTCGAGCTCTAGCGTCCATGGACTTAATGAGTTTTCGATTCTGAGAGGCTCAGGCTTCAATTGGAGGCTCGACGCGGAGCCGAGATCCAGCGTTCAAGGACTTACTGAGTTTTTGATTCCAAGAGGCTCAGGCTTCAATCGGAGGCCCGACGTAAAGCCGAGCTCCAATGTCCAGGGACTTACTAAGTATTCGACTCCGAGAGGCTCAAGCTTCGATCAGAGGCCCGACGCGGAGCCGAGCTCTAGCGTCCAGGGATTTAATGAGTTTTCGACTCCGAGAGGCTCAAGCTTCAATCGGAGGCCCGATGTGAAGCCGACCTCCAGTGTCTAGGGACTTACTGAGTATTTGACTCCGAGAGGCTCAGGCTTCGATTGGAGGCCCGACGCGGAGCCGAGATCCATCGTCCAGGGACTTGCTGAGTTTTTTACTCCGAGAGGCTCACGCTTCGATCGAAGGCCCGACGCGGAGCCGAGCTCCAGCGTCCAGGGACTTACTGAGTTTTTGACTCCGAGAAGCTCAGGGTCCGATCGGAGGCCCGATGCGGAGCTGAGCTCCAGCGTCCAGGGACTTACTGATTATTCGACTCCGAGAGGCTCAGGCTTCGATCAAAGGCCCGGCGCGGAGCCGAGCTCCAGCGTCTAGGGACTTATTGATTTTTTAACTCTGAGAGGCTTAGGCTTCAATCAGAGGCCCAAGGCTCGGTTGAGCTCCAGCATCCAAGGACATACTAAGTATTCGACTCCGAGAGGCTCAGGCTTCAATCGGAGACCCGATGCGGAGCCAAGCTCCAACGTCCAGGGACTTACTGAGTATTTGACTCCAAAAGGCTTATGCTTCAATCGGAGGCCCGACGCGGAGCCGAGCTCCAAAGTCCAGGGTCTTATGAATTATTTGCACCTAAGTTTTTAACCAAAAGCGCCTGCTAACCGCTTACTGGTGGTCAGCGGGGGCTTCTTCCTTGGGTTTATTTAGTCATTTTACATTTTTACACGTAGTATTTTTTTCGGATTCTCCGCGTTCCAGGTCTTGTTAAGGGTTTTCCCATCTTTGGTTTGTAACTTGTATGCTCGGGTGTTGATGATGTCAGCCACAACATATGGCCCTTCCCATATTGTGTCAAGCTTTCCTCTCATTTGCACCTGTCGGAGTACCAAGTCTCCCTTCTGGAATTGCCGCAGCTGCATTCGTTTGTCGTGATACCTTGCTGTCCATCTCTTGTACTCTTGAGCCTTTAGTGCTACCATCATCCCGCGTTCTTCTCGTAAGTGCATCTCAATCTCGAGAGCCTCGTCGTTAGCCCCTGATTCATAAGCAAGGACGCGAGCAGATGGGACCATCTTCTCGATTGGAATGACAGCATCCATGTCATAGACTAAAGAGAAAGGGGTCTCTTCTATTGGAGTCTTGGTCAAAGTCCAATAGGACCATAGCATAAGGGGTAGGAGCTCGGCCTGTCGTCCTTTGGCAGTGTTTCCCAACTTCTTCCGTATCCCTTCCAGTATCTGGCGATTGGTGGTTTCTGCTTGACCATTCGTTTGTGGATGAGCTACTGATGAAAATTTAAGGTTGATATTGAAGCCCGCGCAAAAATCTCTGATGGCTTTACAATCAAACTGGGGGTCGTGGTTTGTGATTATTGCTTCTGGCACTCCGAACGGGCATACTAGATTCTTCCACAGGAATTTCTTGACTTTTTCTGCGATTATCAACCCCATAGCCCCAACTTCGATCTACTTGGTGAAATAATCCATCACTACGAGCACGTACTTCAGTTGTCAAGGCGCGGTTGAAAAAGGGCTTAGAATGTCCATTCCCTAGAGGGAGAAAGGGTAGGCATCATAGATACCCTTCATTGGCTCCGCGGGCTAGTGCCTCGCATTTCCATACCTTTGGCACGCGTCGCACTTCTGAACGAATACTTGGACATCTTGTTTCATGGTGGGCCAGTAATACCCCGACCTCATAGCTTTTGTGGTCAATGCTCTCTAGCCCTGATGATGCGTGCATATTCCCGAGTGTAGCTCATCCACAATGACTCTTCCTTCCTCTATAGAAACACATAACAGGTCCAGGAGGCTGAACCCCCTCTTGAAGAGTTTCCCTTCGCGGACCGTGAATCGAGTTGCCCTTGTAACAACTTTCTTAGCTTCATCCTTTACTAAAGGAAGAATTTCTTTCCCCAAATATTGCGCGAGTAGGGTCCTCCAATCCTCGTCTCCATTTCTTTGGACAAAATTTATAAGTCCACGCCAATCTCGTCTTTAAAAAACAACTTCTTTCCCGATTTCTGAAGGCATTACCGCGCCCATTTGGGCCAAGGCATCTGCTTGCTGGTTCTCATCCCTCGGGACCATAGTCAATTTGAAGCTTACGAAAGCCTTCTTTAGTGCTTGGACCTTTCTCAAGTAATCTGGCATGAGACCGGTTCTTACGTCGTATTCACCCTCAACCTGCAACATCATGACTTCGGAATTGGTATATGCGGTTACCTCTCTTGCTTCGCGGACCAAGGCGGTCTCAAGGCCTGCTATCAAGGCTTCGTATTCAGCTTCATTGTTCATGGCATGGAAGGCCAATTTGTAGCATAACTCAAATGTTTCCCTTCTGGAGTCGTTAGGGTGACCCCGGCCCCACAACCATCTTTGTCAGCAGCTCCATCTACTCTGAGGACCCATTCACTTCCATTTGCATGGTTGCATCCTTCGAAGCTGGTTTCGCAGATGAAGTCAGCCAAGGTTTGCGCCAACGCTGCCCTTCATGAAGCATACTCAATTTCAAGTTCTAATAGCTCCACTACCCACTTCGTCATTCGCCCTGAGAGGTAAGTGGAATGAAGAATCTGCCTCCAGGGGCAGATCTGACAGGACCTTAATGACATGGTCTTGGAAGTTTGATCGTAACCTTCTGGCCATGAAGACTAGGCATAAAATGATTTTCTCTATGGGTTTGTACCGCATCTCAGCATCTTGCAGAACTCTACTCACATAGTACACAGGGTATCTTTCGTTGTGGGTGACAATCATGCTGATCGTCACGCTCCTTACGACTAGGTAAAGGTACATGGTCTCATGCTATTCTAGTTGGTGAAGGGTTGGTAATTTCAACAAGTAATCTTTCAAACCCTTAAATGGTTGTTGCAGCTCTAGTGTCCATTGAATCAGTACCTTCTTCCTGAGTAATGCAAAAAAGGGTAATGATCTGTCCGCGAGGCACGAGCAGAATCGACTACGGTAGTTTACATCTCCATTCTAGGTCTAGACCTCCTTAATCGTCCGTGGAGGTTGCATATTCTGTACCGCGGCAATTTTTTTGGGATTCACATCTATCCCGTGTTGGCTCACCATGAAGCCCAGGAATTTTCCGGAGTCAACCCCGACGACACACTTTTCTGCATTAAGGTTCAGGCCTCCGCGTCGCAAAGAATCAAAGGTTTCCTGTAAGTCCGCGGCATGATCTTCTACTCTTTTGCTCTTTGCCACAATGTCATACACATAAATTGACATGTTCCTTCCTATCTTCTAGCGGAAAGTACGATCGACAGCCATTTGGAAAGTTGCCCCCTGCATTTCTTAACCCAAATGGTATGACCCGATAACAGAATATCCCCTGATTTGTAATGAATGTGGTGGCTTTTTTATCAAGCAGATTCATACGGATCTGGTTATCTCCTGAGTAAGCATCCAAGAAACTGAGGACTGCATTTCCCACAGTTCCATCAACCAGTTCATCTATGGACGATAGAGGGTAATTGTTCTTTGGGCAGGATTTATTGAGGTTAGAGAAGTCAACGCACATCCGCCACTTTCCGCTAGATTTCTTCAATAGAACAATATTCGACAGCCAGTCAAAATCCTCTACTTCCTCAATGAACCCCGCATCGACTAACTTCTCCGTTTCTTCATTAGCAGCCATTGGTTTCTCGGGTGCCATCTTTGATGTACATATTTGTACCCTTTTTATTCGCAAGTTTTGACTTCATATTTCATTCGATTCCTAAAGAAAAGGTTAAAAAAATGCAAATTTGTGTAGAATGAGCTAACGTGCAATAAATGGAGTCTGCACAAGTTTTGGTTTAAATAGCTAACGTGCAAGAAATGGAGTCTGCACAAGTTTTTGTTTAAATATGTAGGAATTGGAGCTAAATCGGAGTCAAAACGAAGAAGCCAAGTAAAGCTGAAAAGTGATCGATATCGACTAGACTGGTCGATATCGACTGAAGACCTCGACATGGACTCTGAGTGTCGAGATAGACCACAAAGAGCAACCTAGAAGACCACTCGATATCGAGTGACGAAGTCAACATCGACCTTGCCCTGGAGATCGAGTAGAATAGAGCCCGTGAGTAGAAATAGAGAGGTCGATATCGACTGCCTTGGTCGATATCGACTGGACTTCAACACGGATTGGACGCGCTTTTCGAGATGCGGATTGCAAGTCTATCATCAAAGGCCACAGTTTATCTTCTATTTTAGATAAGATTATGTCTTAAGGGTGATTTCCTTTTTACCCTAAGATGATTTATTAGTATTTTAGATATTTACCTTAAATAAAGATTTATCCTACTTGTTTGGATAAAGTTTAGATAGAAGATAGGATCTACAATCCTTGGATAGCGAGGATTAGTAGCCTATAAATAAAGCCCTAGGGGGCTGGTTTTTATTCATTCCACAACACAACAACAATAGCAATAGAGTTAGAGTAGAGAAAAGCTTTAGGGTTTGGCGTTTGCGAAAGCTGGCGTTGGATTGTAAGGTTTCAGAGTTTCAATTAATGCAAGTTTCCCTTTTTCCATCAATAATGTCAATTGCAATGAAGAGCGAGTAGTTCCCCAAAGCTTCTAGTGTCGGGGTGAGTCCGATGTTAGCCATGCGTGTTTGAGGTAAGTACTTGATGTTGATATCGTTGTGTCTATATCATCTCCTACGATTCTATGTTTAGTCCTTATCGCAAGAAAAAGGGATCCATGCTAACAACTTGAGTTATAAACATAAAATTGGTAGAGACAATTAGGTTTATTTGCAACAGTATTCCTAATCATTGGTGTACGGCGAAAGCTTGTCCCTCGGGTGAAATAGCGCAATTGTCCGTCTTATTTGCCTTATTGCATGCATTGGTTAACGTTGTGGTAAACCCTAGCCCTAGGAGTTGCCTTTTATATACTTTATTCTCATAAAAATCCGTCCTTTATTCTATTCATCGCTCCTTCTTCATCCTATTCGTCTTCGGCCATCTTTGCCGACCAACTAACATTTTTGCAAGACCAGTCGATTTCGACCAAACAGGTCGATATCGACCACTGAGCCCTAGATCGACGGTTTTCTGTGTCGATTCCCATCCTCCTGTAATTGCTGGTTGAGGTCGATTTCGAGTGAACCACTTGATATCGACTGCCCTATGTCGACTAGCAGTCTTTTGAGCCAGGTCGACTCATTTACTGACATCGATATCGACCATCCTAGTCGATATCGACTGCCGTTTTTGTCTCTGCAGGTCTTCTGTTGCAGTGGAAATCGACAGACAAGGTCGACGTCGAGTCCATTACTCGAGATCGAGGCTTCTGGTCGACATTTAGGACGTGAGCTTTCTAAGACTATCTAGGATCCCGCTGACACGCTTCCTCGTGGATCAATCCTGACTACCCTTCTACTACATCGGGAGGAAGTCTTGTAATTATTTGCATAGGCTAGGATTCAGTTTGCATCTATCTTCTATATTTGCTTAAGCAACTCGATTTCCTCCTAATATCAACAATCTTCCTCTTTTCCTGGGCCACAGGCCTTGCATCATGTCGGATCTTGAGGGTGTGCATGGCCATCAATGGGGGGACTCCGAGGAGGTCTTGTGGGGTCAATGCAAAGACATCTCTTGACCTAGCAATTATCTCCAACACCCGCTTTCTTTCTTCAGATTCTAGAGCTTGTCCCAAGTAGACTTTCTCCTCCGGGTTCAATTCAATGGTCCCGGCTACCTGTACTTCATCTCTTGAGAATGCGACTAGGGTTCCTAGGTATGGTTTGAGGGCGGTCGTGGACACCCCGAGTTGAGAGAAAGCTTCCCACGAGGGGATGTCCACCAAGGACCCTTTGTCTATGAACACCATTTCGACTGTCTTGGTAGCCATCTAGGTGTGGATGACCAATGGATCCAAGTGTGGCATTCGAACCTCATCGGCTTCCCCCGCGGAAAACCTAACTTTAGTATGCGACAATAGTGCTATCCTTCTGCTTGCTGCGGACGGGAGTTGCTTCCCCTCTTGTTCGTAGTTCTTCCTTTCTTGATTGCTGGATCCTAAAATGGATGGTCCTCTTGCCAGGGTGTTAATTAAACCTTCAAGCTCCGGGATCTGGCCTGCCTCGGTCCTCCCTTGCATGTCATGGTCTGTAGGTGCTTGATTTCTGACCCTTGCATGGGCGGAGGCCTATTTTGACGCCCTCCACGCCATCATCGGCCCTTGCCCCTCCCTCGGATCTGCTGAGGGTATTCTCTCTGATTCATCAACTGCCCCTGATCTCTGTTTTGTTGTCGCGACTGATCTTCCTCCTGTGGCTGGTAATCCATTAGGGATCGTTCTTTCTTCTATCGGTCTTCTTGACGTGGCTGATACTCTTGGCGATGGTGACCGCGCTCGTGATAATCATCCCTTTGAGAATGATAGGGCGAGCGTGGTCCTCTCCTTGCCCCTTGATATTTCTCCTTTGGTGTGACCCTTCTCCCCTTTCAGAGTTCATATGAACCTCTTCGTGCCGCGAAGGGGGTGCTCATCCTGCTGACTGTTATTTCGGTAGTTTAGCTCCACCTTTATCTTTCCTGAACTTTCCAGTGATCTTTTCGAAGAAGCCTTGATGCCCGCTGTTTGCCCGCGAGCTGGATGTTGTGGCCTCTTCTGCATCGATTTGCCACGACACTAGATCTCTCAATTGATCATAGCTTTTAGGTTTTTTCCTGAACAAGTAGGTCTTAAAGTCCCCCTCCGACATGTTCCCCATGAGGATGATGGTTGCATACTCGTGATTGAAGTTTGGTATCTGTACCACCACACTAGTGAAATAGGCAAAGAAGCGACCCAAGGTCTCATCTGTGCCCTGCTTAATAGAGTTCAGATCTAGCATGGTCTTCTTCTGAGAGAGGGAACTTCCAAAGTGGGATTTGAAAATGCGGGTCAACTGAGTGAAGCTGGTCACTGAATTCTTGGGTAAATTTGTGAACCAAGTGAGTGCTATCTATGTCAATGTAGAGGTAAAGGTTCGACACATCATAGCGTCATTATACTCGTTAATCCCTATAGCGGTTACAAAGTGACACAAATGGTCTTCAGGGTCTGTCTTCCCATCATACTTCATCAAATTCGCATCCCTCCACCGCTTTGGCACAGGGGCTTTGCATACATCTTTGGTGAACACCGAGGACAATGTTTCTAAATCATCAACCTTCATTTGAGTTGAATCGGATCTGGTGGAAGTGGAGATATCTGTCGATTGCTCCCCTCGATGGTGCTTGCTAGCCCGTTGTTCCTTCTCCGGTGGTTGTTCCTGGTGTGGAAGAGGGATTCCTTGACAAGGAAAGCCATAGTGCAGGTTCCCATTATAGTCAGAGTAAAATTATACGGGACGTAAGGTTGCCCATATGTGTCAAACTGAAAGCCCTGGTAGGCAGCCCCTTGCTAGTGAGGATAAGATCCGCCATAATTGTAGTAATAGTGATGCTCCTGGCCTGGTTGAAAATAGTGGGGATGTTCATACGGGATCCCAAGGGGTGTATATATAGGTGGAACAAGGTCCTCATACGATGGAACATAGCCCTGGTGAGCTGGAGGGACCAAAGGAGGTATCCACGCGTCCTCCTGGGTCTCTAGATGGAGGGAGAAAGCGTCATGCATGCTCGACAGATCATGCTCGAGGGCGATGCTTTGGCTCATCTCTTCAAAATCATCACTTTGAAAATGGCTCATCGTTCCTGACCATGGAAGATTGACCTAATCCGGGATTACTGAGGCTGATGTTAAGTTACTGGATACCTCTTGTGTCTCATCGATTGAAGATGTAACTTGAACTGCCTCTGGCCTCATCGAGCGGAGGGGTTTGTTCATTATTATATATATATTTTTTTAAAAAAAAAAGATCTTACATTGGGAACCCCTTAGTGTAAGAGGTTCCCACAAACGGCGTCAGTGACAAAGCCCTAAGTGAGAAGGCCTCACTTGTCATGGGACCTAGGGGGTTGAGTGTTGGTGGCTTCTCGCATCATTCATGGGCTTACCTGACATGCAGAGATGATACTTGCGCGGCCCAACCTGTGTCGTGTTGACGCGTCCGAGTTTTGTGGGATAGAAATTACTTACCTAAATGCATGCGATTGACCTAATGGAGGTTTCCTGCGACCGATGGTTTCCTTTCCCTTGCTTACGGTGCTCGAAACTCAGCTGTTCTCGGAACGTGGGTGGTTGAACTTTTTTCCCCGCGGAGCCTTCAAAGAATGCGATTTGTTCATCCAGGTGGAGAATTATGTAGTCAATCGCGTTGGCTCTATTTTGATTTCTATTTCTCTCTCTCTCTCTTTCTCTCTTCATTGATTTTCCAGGCTCCCCCTCCTCCTTTGTTTCTGCTCCCTCCCCTTTTATAGTGATTGGCGACGTGTTTCATGTTTTGATATTTATCACCTTCATGAAGACACGTATTGATGTGCACGCAAATTGTCATATTTTCTATGTACATTTATGTCCATTTTGTCGATATTTGCCATTTTGTAGTTTATGCTTATTTGCCAAATATAGAGGTTTACACGAGTTTTTATGTTATTTCACAGAAAATGAGACAAAAATGGATCAATTTGGACAAGAGAAGAAGAGCGGAAAAAGAACTCGAAGTCTACTGAAGAGTCAAAATCGACCTAAAGATTCGACATTGAGTGAAACAAAGCACCAGAAATCGAGCAGAGCAAGAACAGAGCATGTCAACATGAAGAGGTTGATATCGATGTTACAAGGTCGATATCGAGTGGCCTAAATCGAGGATAAAGATAGAAGTCGAGTGACAATCCGAGGTCGAGTAGGACTGCTCGAGATAAAGAAAAGAAGTGGTTGATATCGAGGTTCATGGTCGATATCGACTGCTGTTGCAGACAGATCCGACGCTGTTTTTGATACAATTATATCCGAAGCATTTATGATTATCCTAAAGTCAAGATCTTCTATCATATACTATCAGACATGTTATCCCTTATGGTGAATTTATTATTTACCTAAGGAGTTTTAGTTTTTTACATTATTTAAGTTTTATCTTAGGAATAAAGATAGAGTTTCTTATCCTTGGATTGCAAGGTTAGATATCTATAATTATACGCCATTAGGGCTGAGTTTATTAAACATTCAATTCACACAGAAGAACAATTCAGTTTTTACAGCAGAGAGTAGAGAGAGAGAGAGAGCCGAGTGAGTTGGAGGGAAGCGAGAGCGGAGATTTGGCTTTGTTCGATGTACTCTTTCTTTTTAAGTTTAATCAAAGTAGTTTCTTTTCCATGATGATGATGAGTTCCATGATGAGACGCGAGTAGTTCACCCCCTTCTAGGGTCGGGGTGAGCCCGACGATAGCAATGTAAGTTTGTGCATCAAAGGTATGATTTTTATGCAATTCCGTCTTCTATCCTATGCATGATCCTTTGCGAAAGTTAAGGAGATTCATTATTTGCATTATTGAAGGAAAGCCAATCATATTGTGAATTTGGATTTGTCATGAAATTGGATAGTAACTCTTTGGTTTTATGCGAGAGCCTCTAATCACCTAATAGTTGGTAACGAAAGTTATTTGATGGAAAGGCATCATCTTTCATGAATTTGGCATAATACTTGCATGGTTATCGTTGTGGCATGAATCCCCGACCATGAAAGCTTTTAGTTTATTGAAGTTATAAAAGTTTGTGTTTTTATACTGTCCACCCTTACATCATTATCCTACGTTCTTCGGACATCTTTTCCGACGCAAATTAGCTTAATTTTCTTTTTCTGTGAATAGTCGATTTCGACTGCAGAGGTCGATATCGAGTGCTGACATCGATATTGAGTGAACAACTCGACGTCGACTTTGCTTTTTGTCTTCTGTAGGAATTTTACTGGAAATCGACCAGAACTGAGGTCGATATCAACTGCACTACTCGATATCGAGTGGTCTTCTGGAGTCGAAACTTGATTGTGATTGCAAGCTTAGGAAGCGCCGACATACCTCCTCGTGAATTCGATCCTGAATTACCCTACCACTACATCGGGAGGGATTCTTGTATTTTATTTTCTTGGACAAGGGAGTCGGTTTAGATAGATATTTTGAATTGATATTATTATTTAGCGATCCCTCCCGCTGCGAACAAATTGGCGCCATTGCCGGGGAGGCAATCAATCGCATCCTAATCTTTTATTCACAATCTTCTTTAGTGCTGATTTTACAAGTTTATGTGACTCTCTGATCGCGAACCTATCCTGGAAAGTATAGACGAGCCGGAACGTTTTCTCCATCTTCAAAGCTATCAGAATCATGGGGGAGAACGAGACACAGGCTCAAATCATTGAGCGGTTGAGGAAGGAAATAGAGGGTCATAACGCTACAATCGCTAATGAAAGGGGCCGCCGCTGCTGCAGAGCGAGCCCACGCTGATAGAGAGGAGGATGCGCGCAGACAACCCCAGGAGTGGCTCAATCAGTATCCACAGACGGCAATGCAATACATGCATCCGCCGCTTCATGTTCCTAAATCTGCGATTTTAATTCCTCCATCTAATCATGAGATTAAAATAAACTTCATGTCTGAAATTAAAAGAAATACTTTTGAAGGAAGAACTAATGAATGCCCCTTACAACATATTTCTACATTCATGGATTTATGTGAGACTAGTGCTGATGGTGCGAATCTAGAATATGTTAGACTGAAGTCTTTTCGATGGTCTCTTGCAAGGAAGGCATTACAATGGCTTGAAAGTTTGGCTCCACGCTCGCTGAGGACATGGGCAGAGGTGAAGGATGCGTTCCTAAACAAGTTCTTTCCTCCATCTAAAACGGCGATGCTGCGGCAAAGGATCACGGCTTTCAAACAAAAGCCTGGTGAGACATTGGCACAGGCGTGGGAGCGCTTGAAGGACTTGCTGAGATCATGCCCGACGCATGGGCAATTACCATATGTCATCTAGGAGATCTTCTACAACTCCCTTGATGGGCCGAATAAGGAGAGAATAAACTCTTACACCTCCTATCGGTACATTGAGCTTACACCAACGGAAGCCTGGGAAACAATTGCGAGGCTAGTCAACTTTGACAATACATATGGGACTGCTGCGGCCTATGACTCAAGGCCTTCCCCATCTATGCCACTTTATGAGCCTTCGAAGAAGATTGATCTTGATGTGCGGCAACAATTCCGCAATGATCAGACACGCTGCCTTCAAAAGCAAGTTAGGTTCCTCTCAAACAACCAACCTTGTCAGGAATGTGGCTCAACTAGGCACAACACCAATGCTTGTCCACATCTTGAGCAAGTTAGCATGGCGGAACAACATGAGGAAGCTAAGTGGACGAGAGGCCCCTATGGAGGGGCAATCAGCAGTATTGGGGAGATCAACGGTTCTATCAACCTCAACATCAACAAAGGGATCCCCCACCTTATAGAGCACCAGGGCACCCTGAGCAAAAACCAAGGAAGGATGACCTGCATATCATTCTTGATGAGATGCGGAGGAACCATCCTAAGTTCAAACAAGCCAACAACTCCGTCCATACTCAGCTGCAGGGCATCAACTCTAGGCTCGGGGAGATCGACGTTTGGAAGCGGAACAAGGAGACCCAAATGGGTCAATTGGCGGAACAAATTCCCAAACCGTCAGGATCGCTGCTCGGATCTACTGTGCCCAACCTTAAGGGCAAAACTACTGGACATATAGCGGTTATAAATCTAAGGAATGGGTGTCAATTGCAAACGCCCGAGCAAAAAGCAGAGGAGAAAGCTCCAGAAGAGACATCGATATCGACAAATCCAGTCGATATCGACCATGGTGAAGTCGATGTAGAGTCTCCTTTACTCGATGTCGACACAGAAGCTGAGCTGCACCAGAAATTGACTCCTCCAGTCGATATCGACCACCCTCTACTCGATGTCAACTCAACTCCAGCCACAGTGAAGAAGAAGGTGCTAGCATTCCCTAAGAAAGTGATTAAGGACCCAGCGGAAAAGAAGTTCCAGCGCTTTGTGAAGATGCTTCAACGGCTCAATGTTTCAATTCCATTCACCGAAGCACTTCATGAGATGCCATCATATGTGAGGGTCCTTAAAGATATACTAGGTAAGAAGCGATCAATTGCTGAGATCGCAGAGGAGTGCAATAGGTTGGAGCTACCAGAGAAGAGAGCGGACCCAGGTAAGTTTTCTATCGCTATAGGCTTAGGTCAATATCGCTTTAATGCTTTGTGTGATTTGGGCGCTAGTGTTAGCATGATGCCATTAACCATATGGCACAAGATAAAGATAGGTCCCCTAGATCCTGTGGATGCAAAGCTTTTCATGGCCAACAATACGGTGGTAATTCCAACAGGGATTGTAGATGATGTGCCTGTGCAAGTAGGTAAGTTCTTTGTCCCTGCTGATTTTCTAGTTATTGATATAGCAGAGGACCCTGCTTGTCCCATTATTTTAGGAAGGTCATTCTTAGCAACCGTCGATGCCAACATAAGCGTGAGAAAAGGATTGCTCTCATTCACTATTAGTGATGAAGTGATAATTAATAAGACGGTAAGGAAGCATGAAGGGCCAATGGAGATAAAGTCTATCAAAGGTGTCTACATCACATGTGGAGAAGCTAAGGTAAGGAATATGACACCAGAGCAGCTTGAAAAGAGGGACTTAGAAGCCCAAGTGGAGAAAGTCCTGGTAATCTTGAACGAAGGAGCCAAAAAGCCACTCGAAATTGACCCAGGTAAGTCGATATCGACTAACATTGTTCAAGATTCTGTGCCAGTTTATAAGTATGGGGTCAACGTAGCAGAAGAGAGCTCGAAATCGAGCACAGAGGTCGAAATCGGCCACAACCCTATGCCGAAATCGACTGCCCCAGAAGCGGAAAGAGGAAGAAGCACCTCGATATTGAGGTCAGAAGGTCGAAATCGACTAGATCAAATCGAGGAGAAATCCTCCACATCGACAAAACTTCCATGAGCTGAACAAAGGTCGATATCGAGTGATGCTGATCGATATCGACTAGACTCAGAGAAGGAAAAGGTAAGCCAAGGTACGGATTCCTCTTTCTCTATCTCAATTAAAGATTTATCTCTTTTTGGAAGAGGTTTGCCTTGGTATGTGCGCTTGTGCAGGGTATGCAATGATGATCCGAGCAATTATGAAGTAGAAGATAAGGTGTATGTCTCTAAATCAAAAGATTATTGGTTCCCTAGTAGATTCAAAACGAAGAGGATGGGTCCCTTTACTGTGAACCAGATCCATCCATGCGGGATGCAGTTGCGAGATAAGAATGGAATGCTATTTGAGGCCCAGGCTACATGGGCTCTGCAGATGCCGCCTTGAGAGCACGAAAGGAGAAGTCGGCCTAGCGACTATAAAGTCTAAAGCTTGTAACAAGACAATTAGTTTTTGGTTTTGAACACTTTTAGTTTGTTTTGAGACATTATTATTTGTTTGTTTGGTTTTAGTTTTTATTTTCTAACGAGTTTCAGGAAAAAGAAGGAGAAAACAAAGATCGAAATCGAGTAAAGTACTGGATATCAACCAAAATGGTCGATTTAGAGGAGCTGTGGTCGACTGGATTACCCAGAAGCTTTGAATCACCTGAAATCGATTGAAACTGGTCAATATCGACTGGTCCACCGGAAATTGACCTCACATGCAGATGTCTTCAAATCCTGATTTTCGTGAATTTTTAGTAAGTTTCTTTCTTAACCCTAGTTCTTATACAGTGAGGACACTGTAATATTTAAGTATGGGGTGGGGGAAAGGCTTACTTGCATATTTTTAGCATTTTTTGAGCATATTTTAAAGTTTTTCATAGTTTTTGCATATTTCCTCTTAATGTTTATGCATACTCATACATTGTTAGTTTAGATACACATGCATTGTTTATTTATCTTTAAGCTATTTAATTTTCGAAAAAAAAAAGAGAAAAATGATCCCCATCAAAAATTTTGGAAATAAAGAAAAGAATCATGGAAGCTATTATTAAACTCGACGATGCAAAAGTAGATTCATTAGAGATATAACATGAAATTGCCTAGTTAAGGGAAGTCACAATGAAGTGCAATTTTTTAGAGAAAACCATGAAAGGAGGAAAAATTTGAAGTTGCTTTTGACATATGTATGATAAGATGATGGAGGACTTTATATTTTCCATACATGTGCTAAATTTCATAGCCTAGCCTTACCTATGCATATTTGCGAAATTCACAAGCCATATATGAGCCTTATATCATTATTGCTCCACATATATTACATATTATTGCCCATTTTTTATACTTATACCCTATCCGGGATCAAGTTGAGAATGGATGTCATCTTTGGAGTTGTAATATGGAGTTTGTGCATTATTATGAAGTTGTTGGCAGGAATGAAAGAAATTTGAAATATGGAAAATTTAATTAGTGAGAAAAAAATTCGATCACCTCATGAGATAAAGGTAGGTCGACCCTGCTCGTTGAGATGTTAGTTTGGCGAGATGGGACACAAGGTGAGGAGTCCGAAGTACTAAGTATCCGGGGCCATTCATGACACCCATGTTTGCGACTCACGAGAAGACAGTGCCGAGGTTAGAGAGGTAAAAGCATTATAGTGAAAAAAACATTGAGCGAAGAGTGAAAGGTGAGTATTATTATGAAGAAGGAATGTGGAAAGTTGAAAAGAAAGTTTATTTCCCCGGATTTAACACCACATGGCAAAAAATTAGCCCACCTTTAGCCTTTTACAAATCTACTTCTCTATAGCTTGCAAAAGTTCTCTTTATTATTAATGCTATGTTGCGCGAAATTGTTTTATGTGTATAACCCTCCTTTTGTGAGTATGATGTTGCGTTTATTCACAGGCATGGATATTGTTGACATTAGTACCTTTTCGAGCATGGCAATTGATTGTAAGGACATATAAGTATGAATCTATGATGTTGAGGGTTTACTTTCTTCCCCTGAATGACCATTAAATGTATTGCTTCGGGACAAGCAAGCTTAAGTGTGGGGTGTTTAATGTGTGCGCAAATTGCGATATTTTTTCTCTATGCACATTTATGTCCATTTTGTCGATATTTACATGCATATTGGTTGGGAAAACATAAGATTAGTGTAGTTTATGCTTATTTGCCAAATATAGAGGTCTACACGATTTTTTATGTTATTTCACAGAAAACGAGACAAAAATGGATCAATTTGGACAAGAGAAGAAGAGCGGAAAAAGAACTCGAAGTCTAATGAAGAGTCGAAATCGACCTAAAGACTCGACATCGAATGAAACAGAACACCAGAAATCGAGAAAAGGAAGAACAGAGCATGTGACATGAAGAGGTCGATATCGATGTTACAAGTTCGATATCGAGTGGCCTAAATCGAGGATAAAGATAGAAGTCGAGTGTCAATCCGAGGTCCAGTAGGACTCCTCGAGATAAAGAAAAGAAGAGGTTGATATCGAGGTTCATGGTCGATATCGACTGCTGTAGCAGAAAGATCCGATGCTGTTTTTGATAGAATTATATCCAAAGCGTTTACGATTATCCTAAAGTCGAGATCTTGTATCATATACTATCAGACATGTTATCCCTTATGGTGAATTTGTTATTTACCTAAGGAGTTTTAGTTTTTTACTTTATTTAAGTTTTATCTTAGGAATAAAGATAGACTTTCTTATCCTTGGATAGCAAAGTTAGAGATCTATAATTAGAGGCCATTAGGGCTGAGTTTATTAAACATTCAATCCACACAGAAGAACAATTCAGTTTTTACAGCAGAGAGTAGAGAGAGAGAAAGCCGAGTGAGTTGGAGGGAAGCGAGAGCGGAGATTTGGCTTTGTTTGGTGTACTCTTTCTTTTTAAGTTTAATCAAAGTAGTTTCTTTTCCATGATGATGATGAGTTCCATGATGAGACGCGAGTAGCTCACCCACTTCTAGGGTCGGGATGAGCCCGACGATAGCAATGTAATTTTGTGCTTCAAAGGTATGATTTTTATGCGATTCCGTCTTCTATCCTATGCATGATCCTTTGCGAAAGTTGAGAAGATTCATTATTTGCATTATTGAAGCGAAAGCCAATCATATTGTGAATTTGGATTGGTCATGAAATTGGATAGTAACTGTTAGGTTTTATGCGAGAGCCTCTAATCACCTAATAGTTGGTAATGAAAGTTATTTGACGGAAAGGCATCATCTTTCATGAATTTGGCATAATACTTGCATGGTTATCGTTGTGGCATGAATCCCCGACCTTGGAAGCTTTTAGTTTATTGAAGTTATAAAAGTTTGTGTTTTTATACTGTCCACCCTTCCATCATCATCCTACTTTCTTCGGACATCTTTTCCGACGCAAATTAGCTTAGTTTTCTGTTTCTGCGAAGAGTCGATTTCGACTACAGAGGTCGATATCGAGTGCTGACATCGATATCGAGTGAACAACTCGAAGTCGACTTTGCTTTTTGTCTTCTGCAGGAATTTTACTAGAAATCGACCAGAACTAAGGTCGATATCGACTGCACTACTCGATATCGAGTGGTCTTCTGCAGTCGAAACTTGATCGTGATTGCAAGCTTAGGAAGCGCTAACATACCTCCTCATGGATTCGATCCTAAATTACCCTACCACTACATCGGGAGGAATTCTTATATTTTATTTGCTTGGACAAGGGAGTCGGTTTAGATAGATATTTTGAATTGATATTATTATTTAGCGATCCCTCCCCCTGCGAACACGTATTCCCTTACACGTGCCTCTTTTTTTTCTACCTGCGGGTGGCATTACGCGACATTATTCTTTAGGAGGTAATCGGATGCTCTTTTAAGGCATATTCACCCACGGACGTTTTCTTGCCACTTTGTTCATTAATTATTTCCGTTTTTCTCTTGGACATTTCTGATCGGTTTCATCAATTATGAGTTTGAGTTTTGGAGGAATATGATCTTTTGTGCGAGTGGGAGATGTTAGAATTATAAGATATAATTCGGACATAATTAAATGTACGCCCAAAAGATAAAAGCCTAATTTATGTAATTAGGTAAATAAGTAATTATTATTCGTTAAGAATTAACTAATATTAAGATAAATAATATATATTCGTTATATATTAATTTATCTAATACATAAAGAGATAGATAGGAGAGACTCCTCTCTCCTGATCTCTAACTCTAGAGAGTCTGTTCGTAAGACATTCATCTCAGGGGAAGAAAACCCACAGAGAACTCTCCTCCGTGGAGAGAGTCTCATTCCTCTCCAACGCTCTCTCATGGTGTGTAGGCTGTGAATCGTAGATTCACCCCTGCTCCCGAATCTCTAATGAGATTTAGAGCTATGGAGATCTACCCGGTGATCAAATTCGAAGGCAAGACGGTCTAGATTCCGCTTCTGCTATTCGAGGTAATCCGTTTATCCCTCTAATTCTATCAAATACTACCTCCGATCCAAAATACATGTCGTTTGACTTTTCAACACGTATTTTAAGGAGCTAAAATCTATATAATATATTAACTTTTTTATCATTATTTTTTTACAATGTAATACTTATTACCAACAAATATTAAGTTGTAGAAAATAATTTAAAAAAATTTGATATTTTATAGTTTTTAGCTTCTTAAAATACGTGTAAAAAAGTTAAACGACATGTATTTTGGATCAGAGGGAGTATATAAGAAAAAGAAACGGCACAATACCAATCAAAGACAAGAAAATTTTAATTAAGATACTTATGTTCGTGCAAGCTATAGCTTACCATGCACCGCACCCAAGGCCGTAAGGAATGGTATATAACACCACTGTGATTGAAAGGCTATATACATACAAGAACAAGAAAAGGAAACGAAATCATGTGATTAATATGATGACCAACTGCATACATATGCTTGAATTATTTTGGAAAATTGAATCAAAATGCATACTACAATGCAAGGACAGAGGTTTCGAGTTCTGGATTCTTAAGGAGCCCCGCGAGTAGGACTATATGATGTCTAGTGCCCAATACTACAAGCTGTGAACATACATCGATCAAGATTAATCCAAATGACATAATTACTGTTGAATTTATATATATATATATATAGAGAGAGGGGGGTTGGGTCATGTGTTAACAACTCTTATGGTGTTAAATGTTAACAAATCAATATTCGGCAAAATTTATCAAATATTCATCACAATCACTCAATTATTCACAATTTCCCAAATATTCATAAATATTCGGCAACATTTAAGAAATATTCATCACATTAACACAATTACGGGATTGGGGGTGAATACACGCGCAAGGGTTTGAGTTTTTTGGGTGATAATTTTTTTTTAATTGGCAGTAATTATTAATTGAAATGAATCTCTTAAATGTTGTCGAAAAGCTTTGATGAATAATTGAGTGACTGTGATGAATATTTGATAAATTTTGCTGAATATTGATTCGTTAACATTTAACACCGTAAGAGTTGTTAACATTTGATCCGTATTCTATATATATAAGCAAACACTGCCACAAATTTCAAAAATTAAGTCCTCAACCATTGAAGAACAAGTACTTACCAAACCATTAGGGCAGAGAAAGTTGCTAACACAATGAAGGGACCGATCTCCGAAAACATTAAGCTAAATATCTCTGGCGAGAATGGAGTGCGTGTTTGGGCGCACCTAGATGAACACATCATGAACCATGCGAGAAAGATGAGAAAGAGCCAACAAGATATGTCATATGCAACAGCAGCTCCGTCACTAGCGAGGCTGGTCTTGTAAACCAATACCCAACAAAGGGGAATGTGGATGGCAAAACCAGCAGCCATGAGAACAAGAAGGGGCCAGACGAGGCATTGCATCTGGAAATATCTGGCCAAAGGTTGGAACAAGGCATTGGCAAACAACGATGGGATGAGGAGCCTGGTGAATTTGCCTGCCTCACGGGCGATGTCAGGGTCTTGGCCAAGGAGGAGGAGAGCTTTGTCCATGAAGACCCACAACAATGCCATAGGGAAGGAAGATAGGAACTGAGTAAACATGGCGGTGTAAGTCAGGATCCCAAGTTTTTGATACTGTTGGGCGCCATAGGCTTGACCTCCTAGCGTTTCCAGCCCACCAGACATTCCTACCTATTGAGAGTTGTATCTCTTGAGATCAAGTATAATAAAAACGGATACATAGTAAGTCCTATATATACTCATTCAAGCTTATATATATATATATGATGTAATTCAGTTACAAGATGATGTCATCTTATTGTTTTAGAACTCGTAGCTTGAGCAACAAGTTGCTCCTATCTTAGTATAAATACTTCATGTAATAAGCACTTAGTTTACAGTTTTTACATAATAATGAAATGAGCTGAGAGAACAGCTTCTATCTTCTTCTTGCACATTCTCTCTTCTCTGCAATTCCTCTTCTGTCAACATGGTATCAGAGCAGTAATCGATCCATATCGATTTGCTGTCTGTTCTCTTGCTCTAACATAGCTCTGTGTTTCTCTTCCCTGCACAACGAGCTCGTTCTCTCTTTCTTCCAGCTATGGCAACCAAATCGCCACCAGATTCACCGAGATCTACTACCACTGAGCGCCGTCGAGGTGGAACGCAGATCACCATGACAGATCTCCAGAATCCTCTGTTTATCCATCCATCGGATAACTCCGGTATGAATCTCTGCCCCATTCAACTTGTTGGTGAGACTTACAGGCGCTGGAGTCGTTCATTTACCAAAGCGTTGTCGGTGAAGAACAAGCTATGGTTGATTGATGGATCTCTGGCCAGATTTGCTAATAATGCGCTGCAGTGGGACAGGTGTAACGATATGGTGTGCTCCTGGCTTTTGAACACAGTGTCTAAGGACATTTATAACACCATTGATGAGTACGATACAGCTCAGGAGATGTGGCTTGACCTTGAAGAGAGCTATGGCCAGAAGAATGGCCCTCTGATTTTTGAAATTCAGCGAGAAATTCATGATTGCCAGCTAGACAATTCAGAGCTAACTGAGTATTTCACAAAGCTCAAAGGATTGTGGAGACGCCAGGCAGTGGTGATTCCTTCAATTAAGTGTCGCTGCGGAAAATGTGAGTGTGATTTGTAGAAACAAGCGGAAGAAGCTGATCAGGAGAATAAGCTTATGAAGTTTCTCATGGGACTTCATGAGAAGTATGACAGTGCCCGCCGGCAAATCTTAATGACTACACCTCTACCTTCACCTAGCTCGGCTCATTCTCTTCTCCTTCAGGGAGATCAGAGTCAGAGATACTCAGAGAAGAGGCTTAGCAAGTCAGATCTTGCCTCTACTACTCTAATGGCAAAGCAAAAGGAGGAGGAGTCCAAGAGATCTGCTCTCTCACCTCGTCAGGAGGAAGACAAGCCTCAACGATTTATGTGTGGCCACTGCTCTGGAAATCACAAGATGGAGAGGTGTTGGGAGTTGATAGGTTATCCTAGCTAGCACTCAAAGAGTAAATTCAAACCTCAGACTCCTAGATCTGGCACTTCTGATCAGAGCAAGAAGTCAAATGTCTCCAATGGTGGTTCTAAAGCTAATGTTGTGATGAATGCATATTAAGAGTTTCTCAGTGCTAGCGCAAGTGCTGCTTCAGGCCTTTCTGCAGATCATCAGAAGCTGCTTGGATCCATCATCTCCATTCTCAGACAAGCTGATAATTCCGCACATGAATCTCATCTCGCAGGTAAGCTTTGTTTCAATGCTATGCACTCAAACAGGTTGTGGATTCTGGATAGTGCAGCTACAGATCATATGACTTCAAATTGGTCTCTGCTTATTGATCCTATTCCTTTATCTTCTCCCTCTGCTATCAACTTTGTTGATGGCAGCTCTTGTGCCATTACACATACTGGTTCTGTTCAACTTTCTAATTTTATCTTACATAATGTGCTCTTTGTTCCCACTTTTCACTTCAATTTGTTATCCCTTCCTAAATTGATTCGTGAATTTCAGTTTCATGTGACTCTTGACTCTAACTTCTGTGTAATTCAGGACCAACCAAGGATGAGGATGATAGCATATGGTAGATATCGGGATGGCATGTACTACATGGATCCTACAACTAATGGAGTTGTGCCAAGTGATCTCAGGATGACTTTTCCTTATAGTCTTAATTCAATTTCTGCTTTACCTACTTTTCTTCCCCAAAATAATGCTCTGTGTGTCCTTTGGCAAAGCAAACCAGATTACCTTTTCCTGTTCATTCTACCTCTGCTGATCATGTTTTTGAATTGCATTACTGTGATGTGTGGGGGCCTTATGACACTCCCACCAAGGAGGGATTTCGTTTCTTTTTAACTATTGTTGATGATAAATCTCTAAGTGTATGGGCTTTTCTTCTCAAACACAAGAGTGAGGTAGCCTCTTCCTTACAAACTTTCATTCTGCGTATTCAAAACCAGTTCAATGCTCATTTCAAAATTATATGTACAGATCAGGGTACTGAGTTTCTCAACTCCACTCTCACTTCCTTTCTTCAGTCCCTGGGTATTATTCATCAAAAATCATGTGTCTACACATCTCAACAGAATGGGAGAGTGGAGAGGCGCCATTGTTATCTTCTTGAAATGGCCAGGTCCTTTATGATTCAAGCTAAGCTTCCTATCCACTTCTGGGGAGACAACATTTTGACTGCCACACACATTATTAACCGCCTTCCAAATCCTATTCTCCATCACAAAACTCCTCATGATCTTCTGTTCAAATCCCCTCCCTCTTATGAGCATCTGCGGGTGTTTGGATGTCTGGGTTTCATCTCTATGACAGCATATCCTATTTATAAGAAGTTTCATGCTCGATCTGATCCCTGCATTTTTCTGGGATATCCATTTGGGATCAAGGGATACAAAGTGTTCAATCTCAAGACAAATTCAATCATGGTCAGCAGGGATGTGAAGTTCCTTGAGAATATTTTCCCTTACAAACTTTAATCTGAGAATTCAAACTCTGCATCCTCTTTTTCTTCTTTTGGAGAGTTTGTTGACCACAACTTTCCTATGGATTATGTCTCCTCAAGTCAGCCTTCGTCTGAAGCTGTGTCTTCTCCTCCAGCTCACAGTTCTCATGCTGACTATGAGCCTACCCCTGTATCCACCTCCTTTGATGAGTCTTTATCACCTCCACAAAATGAGCCTCAACCTAGACATTCATCTAGAGATCACAGGCCCCCTGCTTGGTTGAAAGATTATGTGTACATGGCATCTGCAGGTATGACCAGTGCTTCTCCTTCTCCCTCTTTGACTCACCCTCATTCTATTTCATCCCTTCTTTCTTATTCTACTTGTTCTCCCTCATATAAAGCTTTGGTTGCCAACTCCATTGCACTATCTGAACCCCTCTTTGTGAGTGATGCATTGACTAGCTCCTCTTGGTGTGATGCAATGCTTGTGGAATTAGAGGCTCTGGAAAGAAATGGTACATGGCTTATTTAACCATTGCCTAAAGGGAAATCAATGGTGTCATGTAAGTGGCTATTTAAGCTGAAATATCGCAGTTATGGTACTCTTGATCGACATAAGGCTCGATTAGTGGCTCGCGGATTTACTCAGGTGGAAGGGGTTGACTACTCTGAGACCTTTGCCCCTGTTGCTCGGATGATTACAGCACGTACTCTCCTTGCTCTTGTTGCAGCTCATGACTGGCCCCTCTTCCAAATGGATGTCACAAATGCATTTTTGCATGGTGATTTGAATGAAGAGGTGTTTATGACCCTTCCTTCAGCGTATTCTCATCTCAAACGACTGCAAGCCTCTAAGCAGGGGGAGTCTCTGGCCCATTGTCCTCAGGGGGAGATATTTAGTTAGGCCAATGGATCACCAATGGTTTGCAAGCTGCAAAAATCTTTATATGGGATTAAACAAGCTCCTCGGCAATGGTTTGGAAAATTCTCCAGTGCAGTACAGGAGGCAGGATTTGTGCAATCAAAGGCTGACTATTCTCTGTTCACAAGGAAGAGTGGTAAGACATTTACAGCCCTTCTTGTGTATGTAGATGATATGATTTTAACAGGGAATGATGCAGCTGAGATCAAAAGACTTAAGCTCTTCCTACAGAGTAAGTTTTAGATCAAAGATCTGGGAGATATTAGATACTTCTTGGGGGATAGAAGTTGATAGAACTGCAGAAGGAGTCTTCTTGAATCAGAGAAAATATACCATGGAGATGCTTAAAGAAGATGGGCTGAGTAATTCAAAACCATTGCACACTCCTATGGATTCTCATATGAAGCTCACTGGTGAGGGAGAGCACATGAGAAATCCTCATCTATATCGAAGGCTAGTAGGCAAGTTGATTTACTTAACTGTCACTAGACCCCATATCACTTATAGTGTGTAGGTACTTAGTCAGTTTATGCAAACTCCATGTGTGGAACACTAGAGAGCAGCCAAACATTTACTTCGTTACTTGAAAGGAGCACCAGGATAAGGACTGTTGTTTGCAAAAGGGAATGATCTCAAGCTCAGGGCTTATTGTGACGCAGACTGGCAATCATGTCCAATGACCAGAAGGTCTCTTACTGGATTTTGCATCTTCTTAGGATCATCCTTGATATCGTGGAGAACCAAGAAGCAATCATTTGTGGCCATGTCTACAGCAGAGTCTGAGTACAGATCCATGGTAGCAACATGTTGTGAGATCACATGGCTTGTGAATCTCTTGAAGGATTTGAATGTGAATCAATCAGGTCCAGTTGAGCTGTACTGTGACAATCAGGCTACACTTCATATAGCCAAGAATCCTGTCTTTCATGAACGTACAAAGCACATCGAGGCTGACTGTCATCTAGTGCGTGACAAGGTAATCAGGCAGGAAATTGAAGCAAAGTATATCAGTACAAAGGAACAGCTAGCTGATCAACTAAGATTCTGAATCAAGAGCAGTATAAGAAACTTATGTGCAAGCTTGGAGTGGTAAATCAGTTTATCCAAACTCCAGCTTGAGGGGAAGTGATGTAATTCAGTTACAAGATGATGTCATCTTATTGTTCTAGAACTCGTAGCTTGAGCAACAAGTTGCTCATATCTTAGTATAAATACTTCATGTAATAAGCACTTAGTTTACAGTTTTTACACAATAATGAAATGAGCTGAGAGAACAGCTTCTATCTTCTTCTTCCACATTCTCTCTTCTCTGCAACTCCTCTTCTGTCAAGAATATATATATATATATATATATATATATATATATATATATATATATATATATATATATATATATATATATATATATATATATATATATATATATTCAATCAATTTATAGCAAGACGTACAATAATCAACTATACATGACGAGGAGTCAAACACGAGATTTCGAGAGGCCACGGGGCTTACTTGAATATTAATGCCGGAGAGGTTGGCTAACGAGAAGCCGAGGGTGGCAGCGGAGAGCGAGAGCTGAGTGCCGTTGTGGGTGTGGCCGACCATCATTACACTTATTGTCTGTAACAAGTACTCCATCAGTGTCACTCCCACCATCGACCCCGCTATCACCCCAACCTTCTTCAACTCCTCCGCCATCATTCTCAACCTTCCGCTCCTTCCGTCTGATGCCCGGATTGATGTGATATCCATGTTTCTTCGATCAAAAATAAAATTGGCGGTATGAAATTTTTCCGTTTAGGACGGTGTTGGAGTGAGCGATGGTGGCGATTGCCAATTTTATGTGGCGCTCTCCTCCTTACCAGCTCTGCACCAACATCAAATACCCACCCACCCAATCTGTTCTTTTTTCTTAAATCGTATTCGTATCTGTTGAATATCCAAGATAATAGATTATTTTTACTTATATTATCAACATCCACCAAACATTCTATTGTTTTAACTACGGTAGATCCCTTCCAGTGTTAATATTTTTCCACCAAAAAAATATCCAAAGAGACTCCAATCAATAAAAAAAAGATAAATTTGGTGAATGTCCATTTTAGATGTGATTATTAAGTAAATGTCCATTTTTTTACAAAATTAAATAAATGTCTATTTTTTCAAAAAATACTCCTCCTTCCTATCCCTAACCCTACCTCCTTTCCCCTTTGACCATTTTTAATTTTAACATTGACTGGTCAACATTGACTATTTCGGTCAATGCCTACATTTGGTGACAGTTTTTTGTGACAGTTGTGTATATTTTTTCGGTGACAGTTATTGTGATAATTATTTTGATGACAACTGACTTTTTTGGTGACATTTTTTTTCTAGTGACATTTAACAGAATTTTTTCGTCGTACTAGTAAACACTGTCACCAACCTATTGTCATCAATTACATAACATTATCACCTACTATAAAATATTGTCACCACTAATTTTCACTAACTACATACTATCACCAACTGCAAAATATTGTCACCAAACTATGGTTAACAACTAGGAAACACTGTCATCAAATTATTTTCACCAACTTATAATTGTCACCAAACATTGTCACAAACCAATTGTTACCAACTAAACAACATTGTCATCAATCTATTATCCCTAAATAGAGAACATTATCACCACTCTCTATTGTCGCCAACCTACTTTCGTAATCTGTTGTTACCAACAATAAAATAGTGTCATCAATCTATTGTCACCAACTACGGAACATTGTCATCAAATTTATCTCCCCTCTACCGTCTTCATCCTCTTCATATTGTCATCAAACTAAAATGCTTGTACATAATCAATGTCATCGTTATCACCTAATATTAACTCACTTTTGTCACAAAACTAAAACCTATAACGAGGGGAGTATAGACCCTAGAGGGGCTAAAGCTAAACAAATAAAATTTTGATGTACAGTGTAGTTTAGGGCCGGGGTTTAAGGTTTAGTCTTCAGGGTTTAGGGCCAAGGCCCTAAACCCTAAATCCTAACCCTAAAATGTGTGTAAAGTACTAATGTCATCCCATTTGTCACCTAATATTAACTCACTTTTGTCATAACACTAGTACAAAATTGCTTGTTAATACCAGTAATTTAATACCGGTAATATTAACTCTCGGAAACCGGTTATCTAAGATAACCGGTATTAAATCTGTTTCCAAAATGTTAAAACCTTTTTTTAATAGATTATAGGTTTTCAAAAATACCCGCGTATATATAAGAGCGGTTATGCAAAGGAACCGGTATCTCTAATAAAAAAACAAAGAAAGGTTACCGGTTTTTAGAGATAATCCGGTAATAATATGAAATAGTATAAATATTCACCAAAACAATTGTTCCATATCGGTCTCCGTCTTTCCCAGACAGATCGACCCTCTTAAACCCTAGAAGCCACCGGCGACTCACTCGATCCACCTCCTCCTCGCCAGCGGATCGCTCCACCTGTACACCTCTTCCTCGCCGCGTCTCCGTCACTCTATCTCCGGCCTCCTCGATCCGACCTGTTATGTTGTTGTCCTGCGCTTGGATATTTCTGGCCTTTGTTGTACCGCCTCCTGCTGGTTGTCGAAGCTCCTTCTCCGCCAATCAATTTATGCGCCGGCCTCTCTCTAACAACTCCTCCGGTAAGCTTCTTTAGCACCATTTTTTCCTCTTCCTGATAGTGCTAGTTGCCCCCAAATCTCATCTCTAGGGCTGAGCAGTCGAAAATCACTCCATCTCTTTCTCTCATTATTTGAGTGCTTGGATCGATCGGTACTGGTTGATCGATTGATCGATCTCCTAGGGTTTCCACCGGTTGAACTTAATCGACAATCGATCTGCAAAAAATGGAGGTGTAGGTGCGCGATTTGTTCAATTCGGGATCGGTTTGGTCAAATTGGTTGCATCTAGCTGTCAATTTCGGAACTCAAAATGTTGTGAAGCTTACAGTATTTACGATGCAACACAGTGCTAAGTGGCGCATACTATCTATAGAGGCTATGTTGTGAATCTTATAGTATGTATGATTGCAATAGCAAACAGAGCAGTCGATGGAACTCGTAACCTTCTTGTATCCTTGAATGTCAAGCATAATAATGTTGGAACCGATAGAATGTGCGCTTACTAACTATTATGTATATTTTTTTATTTTAAATGTAAATTGAATAGAGATGAACATGGCTAGCAGTAGAAGTCACTGCATATACATTTTCAGAGTGCAACAAGAGTTGGCCATGGAATCCATGGATATAAGGTAATCTTCATTTTGTTTTATCTAATTTTACTTTCACAATAGCATAGCTATTTCTTTTTGTTTTATGGTCTTTTGGTAAAAATGTAAAAGCGCTTTACAAGTCCACTAATACTAAAAGAATCCCATCGTTTTTCCTCACTTTAGTGTACTGTTTGTGACTGAAGAATGGAAGTGGTGACTGATGAGCTTTCAGTTGTTGCTACCATACCCGTGAGAGTCATGTCTGATGAACTTGCTGGTGGGCTTTATTGTATCTTTGGTTTTTAGAGATGCGCAAGAAGGCAGTATACGATTTGATGATAAATTTGAAGTGCGACTTGGTATTCTGAGTGAAATTTTTGTTCAAGAAGATACACATCAAAGTATGATTACCGGATTTCTGCGGTTACCACGGTAAGCAATCCATTTAATTCCATTCAGTTATGCATCTTTGAAATTGATTCTGCAAGGTCAATAGCTTATGTTTCTTATTAACTCATTATCTATTTAATTAACTCATCACAAACCTTCTTACTAGGATTGGAGAAGCAAGGATTTTCTTATGAGTATGTACCTCTGCTTTCATGTATGTATAATAGCTGTAAAGTATGGTGTCACAAATCAAGTTTATTATAATTACTAGAAAATCAGGAATGTAACAATTTAATTAGGGAAAATCTTTCTATCGCCTTTTCTGACCTGTTCTAATGTATTCTAGACGGAATTCTTAGTTTGCAACCTTGTGCTTTAACAGGGACTGTATGAATAGAGAGATGTTTTTGCACAAGAGCAGGATGAGAGCATTGGATATATATTGCCAAACAAGATGCTTCTCAAAATAGGTAAAAGACAATTTTTGTTTCATTTTACTTGCATGCTTTTCTTGCCTTAGATTCTGAATTTTTTATGTATTTAAGTATATTTATACCTCCCTTGCTCTAGACCAACATAACATAAGTCATTGTCATTTATGAACAAGATTTGCATTCCATTAACGTTATAGACGTGCTAAGAACTTAAGCACCATATTGATGTCATGGATGCTTCCATAAAGTGCATAGGATGCCCCAAATCCTTTCATTAAGAAGATAATCTGCATATAAGTGAAATTTAGTAAAAAGAGCATTAAATATGGGTTAAGGTAATTGATGTTAAACTGTGTTAATGTTGTTCTTGGTAGGTGCTTGTTGTAAAAAAGATAGATGCAACTATCATTTCTAGCTATCCAGATTCCAGAGGACTTCACCGTGATTGTTGCCGGTATCTCGCAGTTTAATCACCCAAATATAACAAGCTTGTAGGGTATTGCTCAGAGCATGGACAACACCTGTTGGTTTATGAATTTTACAAGAATGGATCATTGCATGACTTTCTGCATCTGCCTGATTAGTTCAGCAAACCGTTATCATGGAACTCTCGCATCAAGGTAGCTCTTGGAAGTTGGAAGTGCTCGTGCACTAGAGTAAGTATTCACTATATTGCATTACTTTATGTTATGCATTCAATATATTTGGTAGAATCATTGGATGCCTTTGGTTTTTGCTCCATCTCCAACGGTGCTGAAAGAATCCTTTACATTAGCTCATACATTTTTCTTTTCTTTTCCAATTATGCATGTAAATAGATAATGCAGCATTTTTCTGAAAATTTACAATGCATTATTTTTTTATTCAAATCCTGTCCTGAGTATTTAGAATTTTTTTTGAAGGCACATGAGCATTTAGATATAAATCTTAAGATTATATTGTATGAATACACAGTTTTTAAACTGTTAACAGTACAACATTTTGACTGTTATGAAAACCCCAAAATCTTAAGAATACATGACTTTATATCTTCTTAATACTACTGTTTCAATCTATGCATTTCCCAGGAACAGCATTCTTCTTATATTTGGTGGAGGACAAAACTCCTATGAGTCTCTCGTATGTCGAGTTCCTGGTGTATATACACAGGCAGATCCAAACTGAGATGAGTTAACTTTTTTTTTTTTTTTAATTTCTTCCATAGTTTCTAATTGCAGAACAGTCGGAGTCTAATACATGAATCAGCTAGAAGAGGATAATTTTTTTGCTTGCATCAGGACAGTAGGTTGCAATTTGTAAAATATCTAAGATGGAGTTTAAATTGTACTAGTTTTATTGCCCGCGATCTTCGCGGTTTTTTTTATATGCCTTTTTTACTTTATAATTTCACACACATACAGAGAGAGAAAGAGAGGGTGGTTCGGGTGAGAACACCTCTTATGATGTAATTTGTGAACGAATATTGACCATTGAATTGAGTAGAATGAAAGGTCCGTATTAATTGTGTTTTAATTTTTTTAAAAGAAAAATGTGAAAAGATGCCTACATGGGCTAATAGCTAGGGGCGTGTACTGTCGATAAATCGCGCGTGGATGTGCGATCGACACCTGAAGGCTCATGAGAGAGTCCAAATCTAGGGCATCCACAGTTGTTTCCTAAGATTCGGTCCTGTGTTGTTTTCCCCGTCGATGACCACTTCCGAAATCCTTCTGTCTACTCTTCCGCCTCTCGATTGTACGTGTTGTGTTGTCTGGTAAATGCTTACCTTCCCATAGTACGTTGTACGGTTGCTTTTCATAGTATGTAAGTATGTAACGCATAATTATTTAGTTAAACTTGAGAGATTATTAGTATATAAAATGATGATTGTTTATGGATTCATTAGTTTTGGAGAGGTTAAAATAATTATCAATAAATTGTACATTATTTGGTGAGATCACAAAGATTATTCATATTCTTAATAACAAAAAATACCGTAATAGTTTTTTTTACATATATTTGTTCACTAACATGGGTGAGTTCTTTTTTTACATATACCAAGACTTTGAAGATTAGTGCAAATTATATATGTAATTAAGTGCAAATTCCAGTTTTAGTGCAAATTTTATCTTCATTATAAGGATTTTTAAAAACTTATATAAGTAAAATCTATCGGAGATGAAACATGTATTTAAGTCTCCTTTTCAGGATATGTAAAATTTGTTTTGTTTTATATGTCTGAATTTAGCATACACTACTAGAAAAATGCAATTGCACATCTGTTGTGAACAGATGTCTTTCAAAAAAAATTCCGACCTTATTGTGCGTGTAGTAAAAGATCAACTTTTTCACATCGGTTTTAAGCCGATGTCTTTTCTTGGTTACAACATCTATTTTATTTTGAATATAGATAGATATAAATCAATCCCTCAAATTTATTTTTGACATGTTCATTTGTTGCTAAAACCTCGTTATTTTTCATTTATAAGCTTTTGAAGATGTCCACACCAGCCTAAATTTTACATTTACATCACTATTTTTAAAATAATCAATGTATTAAAACAAAATAGACATCTTTTTTATTATATTGATATTGTGTATATTACTTTCATATGTCTAATTTGTGATTTTTATTGTTTTAAAATAATCTATCGTATGATATATGTACATAACTGATGTATTAGTATGATATAAACATCGTTTTAGATTTTTATAAAGATGTTGTTACCAATATATATCAATTTATATTAACATTGTGATAGATTTTTATAAAGATGTTGTTACCAATATATATCAATTTATATTAACATTGTGATGTAAAAATATATGTTACACATTGGTTTAGATTATTTAGACGATGTCTATAATGATACTAGTATCCGTTTTTATGTAATGATTCGATTTTATAGCTATTCAATCACAACACTTTTCATCTATAATTCAATGTTTTTTCATTCGATACACAACACCCTTTGTTCATATAATAAGATTTTGCAAATGACGACGTACTTTGATGAACATATGCATTAAGATAAACGCAAAATCGACATTTACAAATGTTTTACAAAGGATAGGTACTTAAAAGATACACTTTTACGAATCAAGCACTCTCCAATTCCATTCTAGAAATCGGACATGGAGAGTGCTCTCATCACCAAAAATAACCAAGTAATGAGACAGAAAACAATGTAATAAAGAAAACAATGTAATAAAAATAAATTAGAAGATTAAATTGGCATGATTTTATTTTGTTCATGGAGTTGCCTCTGGTTGCTTTAACCTGGTTCATTCGGCCGCACCTGCAAAATACCATGTTAAAATCTTCAAATTAAATTAGAAGACTTGCTTGTTTTAACTTTGCCGCACCTGCAAAACACAAAAAAAAAAATTAAAAAATAACTGAGGTGGTAAATAAAATAAAACTTAAGTGGAAGGAGAAAGCATACTCGAAAAAGGTAGAAATTGAAACAAAAAAAGGCTAGTGACCACAAAAATGGAAGGAAATAAACAAAGAAATAAACAAAGAAATATGGAAGGAGAAAGCATACTCCTGAGTCCTAACGATTTGGGGGAAATAAATAAAGAAATATATATCAGAGAAAAGCATACTCCTGAGCCCTAAAGATTTGTCCACAAATTGAACACAAAAATGGAAGGAGAAAGCTAGAAAAAAATCAACACGCAATACTTATTTAACTCACGTGAAGGTAGAAATTGAAACAGAAAAAAGGGCAGTGCCCATAAGAACACTCATTGTCTAAGCGTCAAAGAAGCACATATTTTAAGCATGATAAAAGAACTCAAAACAGGTTTACAAAACCCCAAAATAAAGGAACTTTGCAAAGCCCCTCATAGGAAAAAAGTTCTGCTAAGTTCACATAGGAACACCTTTTCACATTTTTAGAAAGTAATGGTAAATCATAAACAGAAGGATATCTTTCAATCATGAAAAAATCATATTAAGGTAAGACACGATGAGTTAATTAAAAATGAGAACCAATATAGCACAAAGTAATGGTAAATCATAAGGTAATGTACACGTTAATACATTACCTTATTTCTTTCAATCCTTCCTCGACCCAAAAAACTGGCTCTTGAATGTCACCTCTTGCTGAAAAGGCCAAAATACTGTCATATGCCAAATCCAAATCTTCTCCCTGAAAAAAAAAGTGAAAAAATACGTAAAACACCAACAATTAAAATGGGAAAGAAGTGAACAAAACCCAAACTATATCACATAAAACAGAAACTTGAATCAGTATTCACTGAAAAATGCCAAGGAGGATACAAGTCATAAATCAGAAAATGGTGAAAGAAACCACATAGGATAGTTTATAAATAAAAGGTTACACCGGGTAGTATAAAAAGGCATGTTTAACAGTGACATACCTCTAGGAGCTTCTTGCAAAAAATGATCATATTAGAATGATAAAAATAAAATAAAATGAGTTCCCAGGTAAAAAAGGAATCCTAGAAGAATTACGTAAAGAGTAGTCTCAAGTTAAAGTAGCATTCTAAAACAATCAAGAAGTGAGAAAGATGTTTCAAAGTTAGGCCCTTGGTTGATGTGAGGATATAAGAAAGCTAAGCAAAGGTAAATGAGGAACCATAATTTTTTGGTGTGAAGGAGATGTATCTTTCTTTTGTCTTTTTGCTCGATCACTTTGATCAGCATACAAGAGCAATTCCCATGCTCTATCATTAATTTGAGAGTCCAGTATTACATGATATACCTTTTCCAGGTAGATTTTAATATTGACTGTTATTTACCATTTTGAAGAGTTTTCAGCTTGCCTTTCGAAGAAAGGGCATGACTTTGATTTTCAATTTCAATTTTTTTTTTAATATCATGCCAAGTTTTTATGCTGTGAAAGTTCCATGTAATTCAGGGATAGGATACATAAAAATGGTCAGTAAAAATAATGTAGCAAGTATGATATGAGAAAATAAAGTACCAACAAAAGAAAGCGGAAAGAGAGAAATATTGGGTTTTAAATTAGACAGTTCCAAGTATTTGGCTTTTTCTGCAATAAAAAGCATTAAAATTAAAGATGATAAGAGCAAACATAGAGTCAAAGGAACACTTCTCTAAACAAGTTAGCAGAACCACTGATTCTGTACTACTGAAGTCAACAGAGCCATAAACCAAACCATGCCTTCTCAAAGCTCAAATTGTCTTTCGCTAGCTTTTAAAATTTAAAAGAAGAATTTTAATTATGATAAAAATTTATTTCATCTATTTCACAATTAAAAGAACAAATTAAAAACTGAATAAATCTTAAGTTCAGGTGGGAAGATAAAAGAAAAGGGAGGATGGGAGTGAAAAGCATATTATCAGGATCCAGGTGTAACAATATTACCTCAACGTTTTTCAATTCAAAGTTTGGATCATAGGCGAGATATTCATTCCCAAAAGTATCACATGATCCGCTGCTTCCACTCAGCCTTTTCAAAGACAATAAGATTAAGTAGATGCTTCCAAAAAGATTTTCAAGCATGAGAAAAGGGCTGAACAGAAACTTACAGATCCCCGTCCAAAGATATTGCGAAATTGCCTCCCCCGCCAAAAGCCAATAGGTCATTCAAACACATGTAGTAGAATAAAAATGTTTAAAGAATGCATTCCCATCCACTCCTATATGTACATTACTTTTCTATACCTGTAGACATCCACCTGTTCCAAAAAAGAGTGGATAAGTACTATCCTTTCATGATTTATTTGAACAATCGATCATCTTAGTTTAACTACGCAAGGCTCTTCAACTTACCAATATGTACAAAGCACAAAATGTGATCCCAGCTATACCAGAAGTAAGCAGCGTATAACTTACAGTATAAAGCGATTTATTTAAAGGAACACCTGAGATTAACAGCAATTCAAAAGATTATCCAAGCCAAGAAGAGGAAACCCATAAATGGCAACACAAAAATATAATACTCTTTATCATCCTTTTGATCTCCATCCTTGTTTTGATTTCCTTCATTGCACATCTCTCCAATTCCATTCTAATTAAAAAGTTCATCAATTCACATTCGTTATACCCAAGGTGATTATTTTCCGAGTTATCTTATACTTCATTTCACTGATGCAAATTCACTAGTGAAATTGGACAAGCAGAGAAGTTCAGTGAAAGGAGCTTCAGGACATACCTAAAAACGCAAAGTGCAACCCAAGGGCAAAAAGTGACACAGAAAAGATGGACCACTTCTTGAGCCGCTCCTTGTGCTCCTAGATCATGTCACATTACCATCAGTATCAATTTGTGATGAACAAACTTTTAATATAGTGTTTGATCAAATGCAGTGGATTGAAATGCTTTATTAGAAAGTAATATGATCTGAGGATGACTTTGCTTTGTTCAAATGAAAGAGGATGTGAGAATCAGACTAGTATGTTGCTTGTTTCTTGAGCACAATGGACAAGCTGTAGTGTGATGCCTCCACTAAGTTGGGACTTGTCTAAGCATCAATCCATGCCTTCTACTCAAACAGGATAATTCATTTGATTAATTGAACTATTACTACCAGAAAAAGGAAACAGACAGAACTAAACTATTTCTAACAAAAAAAGATCTTAAAAAATTTTGAGTCTAGGAAGAGATCAAAGTTAAGATTAGAGAAATCCAGACCTGTAGTTGCACAAGAACATCACCAAACTAGAGCCATAAAATGCATGTCACAGCTGCCGTCAAAGTGCTGTGAAATTATACGATGAGTTAGGATATATACTAGACGTTGATGTACAACTTAAATTACAAACCATGTTGAATAATTCATTTATGTAATGAAGGGAATGAATTTTCCAGCATGCAAGTCCGAGAACTCCATTTATTTATAAACTATAGAATCCCCAAAATGCATGTCACAGCTGCCGTCAAAGTGCTGTGAAATTATACGATGAGTTAGGATATATACTAGACGTTGATGTACAACTTAAATTACAAACCATGTTGAATAATTCATATATGTAATGAAGGGAATGAATTTTCCAGAATGCAAGTCTGAGAACTCCTTTTATTTATAAACTATAGGATCCAGCACATATGAGCCTCCCCCTTGTCGCCCTTTCCTTCTTTTGGTAAACCAGGCCAGCTTGAACAAAACCTCAGCTCCTTGGGCAGAACAAGCTAAAACTGATATACTGATTATATTATCAAAGCATAACACAAGGATCATGGGTTAGTAAAGGAATACTATGGCCCCCATTTCCTTTTTACAAGCATAGAGGCAAAGAGCTTTAACAACTCTATGCTCCTTGGAGAAAAGCAAACTCAAACTAAGAGGATGAACATAACTGCAATAGTTCAATTTGTCAGGGGATAAGCTGAAATTTACAAAGGTGGGTTTATAAGACACAGGAGAAAAGACTAGCAAAGGAATACAAAGCCAATCACTCCCTCTGAGATCTCATAATGTGTGATAATTAGTCTCCTCCATCTCATCTTTTGCCCCATCCCTCAGCACAGATTAGTATGGAGTCTGGACCTCCCCCATAACTACAACTAATAGGTAGTGACTGAAGGATATCAAGAAGAAACAAGGATGACAATCAGTAAGAATCGAGCATTCCTATTTGTTATTCAAAACCAAAAGTCTGAAAATTAGAAGATGCAAACGCACCTGAACGTCTTCAATCTTCGCCATTTTCGCCATTCTCGGTCTCTCTATTGGACAAAAAAAACCTAGAATTAGAGGCTCTCCGCTCTGGTGGTTTGAAACAGGCTCTCCGCTCTCTTATGTACATACGATCTGAGAAACGGATCTAGAATTAGGGATTAGAGAGGGTTAGGTAAGACAGGGATCTAGAGAGAGATATAGGGAAATGGATGTTTATAGAGGGTTCGGTGCTCACAAGCCGGATCTGGGGATGACACATCCTTGCAAGGCTTTGGTTCAGCAAAAACTAAATCCATTGAACCAAGTCGAGTCTCGAAAGTAATTACTCACTTCCATCGGCTCAAAATCGAGGTTCAAGGGATCTGAGAGAGAGGTGTCGCACTGAGATTGAGAGGGGGAGATTCGAGGGATCTAAGAGAGAGGCAGAGAACAAGGACGGAGGGAGGCATCAGACTGAGACTGAGAGGGGGAAGCCATGGGAGAGTTGGGTCAGATCTGAGGAAAGCTCAAGAAGAGAGAGGGGGAAGCCATGGGCGCTTGGGAGTGTCGGAGCTCAAGAAAGAGATTGCAAATGTTGAGTCCAATTTTTCCAAGTGTTAGTAAATTCCCAAAATTTGAAAGCAGCTCCAATTTTTTCTACTTTATTCAACCCCGCTCATATTTTTTTTTTTTAAGAATGAGCAATTTTACATCTGTCAAAAATTTTGACAAATGTCTAAATATTTTTTTACATCATAAATTTAATAATTGACATAACAAACTAATTTAATATCGGGTGTTTTCTTAACAGACTTTAAAGACGTGATGTCTAATTGCATAATTCTAGTAGTAATAAAATAAAAATATAACTTCCGCTGCTCTTTTTTTAGTAGGGATATAGAATATAAATGCATGTGGTCATTAACGACGGGTCCTTCATCTCAAGGGGGAAAAAGCTCTGGATCCCTGCTCGACCTTCCCATCACCTATCAAGTCCTGCCCTTTCCCCCTTTTTTTAATAACGTAAAACGCAGCGTAATGCAGCGTTTTACTTATTAATTTCGTTTTTTTTTAATTTTGAAAATAAAAAACTATAAACACGCGGTTTGAAACCGCGTTTTATCCAAAACGAATTATAAAACGCGGTTTCAATCCGCGTTTCTATAACAACTTCAAGTTTGACCAAATTTTTCAAGGGTGGGATATCACTTATAAATAAAACGCAGACTGAGACTGCCTTTTTCTGAACACTCTGCAACTTTTGAATATTTGTGTAAATATTTTGATTTCGTGAATTTATTTGTAAATATTTATTTTTTCTTGAATATTTCAAAAAAAAATTCTTAATCGTAATACTGATATTTTTTAAAAAAATCAACAACATAATTCCCATTTCTAATCTAAAATACACTATATAAAATAATTAAATATTATATACTTTTTGGGTTATAGATTTAAATAATAATTGAAACCTAACCTATATTTTTAGATTTCCTTAACAAATAAAGGTTGATATATTTTTTTAGAGTAATAATTCACAAATAAATAAAATGAAAATTAAAGCCTATATCTTATTTTTAGCAAAGCCAATTAAAAATATTCATCTTAATTTTAACCACGTCATTCTTATATACATATTTTTAATTAATTTTTTATAATATCTTAATAACTAAATAGTTATTCAATGCAAAAGAGATATATAATTTATCTTTTATCAATTTAATCCAATTTGCAAACCGAGTGAAATTATATCAACTACAATCTTTTAATTAAGTTAATTAAAAATCATTATCTTCTATTCATGACATTTTTATGTATAGTTTAATTAAATTATTTTTATAATATCCTAACAACTAAAAGAGAATTAAAATTAATCTATCTTTTATTTATTTATTCTAATCAGGCAAAATATAAAAAATAAAATCAGATTTCATTAACAAAGATAAGATTTCTCATGATATGTATAAATTTAAATAGATTGGGCCAAAACTGTAACGGCCCGGGATTATGATTCCTGGGTTACGTTTCGAGGGATGAAAACCCTCGTTGGGATCGTGCGCCCCGAGTATAAGTTGAAGGTTTGAAAGCCTAATCTAATGTTTCCAAAGTGGGATTTCATACCCAAATTCGAAACGTATCGTTGAAATCCCCGGGGAAGTCCCCTGTACCTATCGTAAGTCTATGCGTGGAAAACCAGTAGTCATGCAAATAGCGAAATCAAGTGTAATACAATAGGGTGCCACGACAGAGTCGGGTCAAAACGGAGTCTAAAAGTATAAATCCAAAACCATGGTCAGAGTTTGGTAAAGTAGATAACTCCAGCGCTCGCTCTGCGCCGAACAAAATGACCCGCACAATATGCAAACAGCACCAATGGGATGAACATAAATAATACCTAAAAATGGTAATGGTGAGCGGGATCAGAATGATGCCCACCTGCTGCATCCCGGCTCTAAGCACACATATACGCTATACCTTATAAAGATGCTTCTAGATGCAAGGCATAATATTAACACACTAGCATGTCCCTAGATCAAGTGCTTATTAATAGATAGGGCCCCAGCAAAGAATACCAAATGGTATGTCCCTCTCCTACCTCCACCCCCTTCCGATAGGGCGTAGACTGGCCAGTTCATGAATGCATTCCTTTATCATCGGGCGGTCCGCAGACCCAACCCGTATCCACAATAAATAAAGCCCGCAAGCAGCTCATAATATAAGTAAAGGAAGTTCCATGACTCGATCGACTCAGGACGGAACCCGATGGACTGGGCCATCCCATGACCCTAGCAAAGACTCTAATTACTTCACAGATAACGGCCTTCTCTTTACATACGCATAAAGAAATAGAATGCTCAACGGTCAATGCAACCTAGCATGATACTACATGACATGCTGATCATGAATGCAAGCACCTAGTATATCATGCACATAAAGCAGGGAATATCTCTCTATCAATCTGAGTAAGCTCCGAAGAGACTTACCTAGTAAGCAGAACAGCAAAATATAATCCCAGCTAGTAACACGAGCACTCAGACGATATCGCCTAAATTCATATCAGAACATTCATATAAGTCTACATCTAACCACTCAATCATACAAGCATATATCATTTAATAGAATCAACCGCATCATAATCATCATTCCATCTACTCAATCAGTCATCATTTCACCACATTCCATAAGACTATATCCTTCTCATCATTTCATTCAACCACTTCCATATATCCGCAATAATACTCATATATTCGCATGATCGTATATCTTAAAAGTTCATCATGATAATTATCTCTTATCATATATATATATATATATATATATATATATATATATATATATATATATATATATATATATATATATATATATATATATATATATATATATATATATATATATATATATATATCATCATCAAAGTCTGATATTTAATCTCGTCTAATAATCACCACAATATCATGCTATTAGTCAATTCAATCATACCGTTAATCAAACGATCAAATTATCATGCTAGTTATTCACCGAACAAGTAGAATTTTCCAGTTAGTTCCCAACTCGTTTCAAAATCCAAGTTTATTCTTATCGGATCATAAGCCAAGTTATGGGTATACTTCATTTCTGTATTTTACATGCTCTAAGGTTCGGTTATGCCATCATATATTTAACCATATTTGTAGCATTCCCTCAAGTTTTTAATCGAGTCATTATAAACATTGTTTACTAAAATTATCATAACTCTTGATCCAACCGTTGGATCGTCCTCATTTTTGGAGGGCAATTAGATAACATCTCCATGAAAAATCCAAGCAGGGGACCGAGAGTTATAGGTAAAACAATATTCGATAATTTAAATGCTGAGATTAAGGTATTCGGTTTTGTGTCTTTTACACGTTTTGCTAGCTAAAACCGATTTAAACACATTATAGGATCCACTATCCTAAGACTTTTCACATCAAATCAAGCTATCCTAGAGAAAGGAAGGTGGAAGAGAGATTACCTAGGCAAATGGAACACAAATGGCTCGAAAATTCTCACTTCGGGGACCTTGGGGATGTTCGTGCTGGTAAAGGGGAGGTGTATGTATGTAAAATAGGAGAATAAAATAAAGCACAACTAGACTATCTCCCTGTCCCAAACAAATAATACAAGAATCCCCTCCCTTGTAGTAGTAGGGTAATTCAGGATCGAATCCACGAGGAGGTAGGTCAGCGCTTCCCTTGTTGTACTCACGATCAATGCTTTCGACCTCAGCAGACACTCGATATCGAGTATACTGGTCGATATCGACCTCAGTTCTGGTCGATTTCCTAGCGCAGTTCCTGCAGAAGACAAAATAGCAAGTCGACGTCGAGCAGAGACCTCGATATCGATGTTAGTACTCGATATCGACCCTTAAAGTCGATTTCGATGCTTGTCACAGAAACTGTTTTTGTAACCAATTTGTCGGAAAAGGATCCGAAGAAAATAGAATGGAGAGGGAAGATGAACAGAAACAAAACTAAGACTTTTATGAAGAATTTAATTAATTAAAAGGCTTCCAAAGTCGGGGTTTTATGCCACAACGATAACAATGCAAGTTTCATGCTAAAAATATGAACTTTAATGTCTTTCCGTCAATTAACTTTCGTTATCAACACTTAGGTGATTAGAGGCTTTCGCATAATTTCTAAGAGTTACTATCCAATTCATGAGTAATTCAAGTTCGCGATATGAGTGGCTTTCGCTTCAACAATGCAAATAACGAATCTCCCTCACTTTCGCAAAGGATCATGCATGGGGTAGAAGACGGAATCGCATAAAAGTCATACCTTTGATGCACTTACCTCACATTGCTATCGTCGGGCTCACCCCGACCCTAGAAGTGGGTTGACTACTCGCTCCTCATCATGCATATCATCATCATTGTTATTGAAAGAAAGCTACTTTGAATTAAAACTCCGAAAGAAAGTACAACCGAACAAGCCACTCCGCTCTCGCTTTACAACTCCACTCGGCCACCTCTCTCTCTCTCCCTATTCTCTATTGCAACTGAATTGTGTCTCAAACCGAATATTGAATAATGAATGAATACCTAAACTCAGCCCTATTGGCTTCTATTTGTAGATGACGATAAGGACTCGAAACCTTATCTTTATTCTCTATGATAAATAAATAAATAAATAAAAGTAAAAGCTAAAACTCCATGGTGAAATCAGCCTCCTCATGATAAATCTGATGTTGATGATAGGAAATCTCGACCTTTGGATAGATATTGCAAGCATTGGATATAATTCTATCAAAATCGGAGTCGAATTCCTCTGCTGGCATGGTCGATATCGACCCTTCCACTCGATATCGACCCCTCCAAAATCTTATCTCGAGCTTCTCCTTCTCCTACTCGACTTCTATCAACTTGGTCGATCTGGCAGCATCGATATCGACCCCCAGACGTCGATATCGACCTCTTCTGTGTCGAGATGCTCTGTTTCCTTTCTGCTCGATTCCTATGTCTCGATGTACTCGATGTCGAGGTCTTCAGTCGATTTAGACCTCTTCAGAAGACTTCAAGTTCTTTTTCCGCTCTTCTGAATTCATCCATTTTCATCCTGTTTTCTGCGAAATCACATGGAAACTCGTGCAAACCCATATATTTGACATTTAAGCATAAACTACACTATTCCCATGTTTTCCCATTAATGTGCATGCAAAAGACAACAAAATGAATTCATATGTGCATAGAAAATATGGCAATTTGCGCGCACATCAAACACCCCATACTTAAGCTTGCTTGTCCCCAAGCAATACTCTTAATGGTCATTCAGGGGAAGAAAGTAAACCCTCAACATCATAGATTCATTTTTCATATGTCCCTACAATCAATTGCCATCCTCGAGAAGGTACTTATGTCAACCAAGTCCATGCCTGTGCATAAAAGCAATTTCATACTTATAAAGGAGGTAATATGCAAAAAATAATTTTAACGACATTGCCTTAATAATCAAGAGGACTTTCTTCAAGCTTGTGAGAATTGGATTGGTAAAAGGCTAAAGGTGGGCTAATATTTGGCCATGTGGTGTTAAATCCGGGGAAGTACACTTTCTTTCCAAAATATTCCACATTCCTCCTTCATAATGTCTCACCTTTCACTCATCGTTCAATGCTTTTTTCACTTTAATGCTTTTACCTCTCTAACCTTAGCACTGCCTTCTCGCGAGTCGCAAACATGGGTGTCATGAATGGCCCCGGATACTTAGTACTTCGGACTCCTCACCTTTGTGTCCCATCTCGCCGAACTATTATCTCAGCGAGCAGGGTCGACCTACCTTTATCTCCTGAGGTGATCGGATTTTTTCTCGCTCATTTAATTTTCCATATTGTATCATTCCTGCCAACAACTTTATAAATGCACAACTCCATATAACTCCAAAGATGTCATCCATTCAAAAAACTTTGTCCCCGGATAGGGTATAAGGTAAAAAATGGACAATATGTTTATGTGGAGCAATAATGATCATGATAAGTCTCATATATGGCTTTGTGAATATGCGTAGGTAAGGCTAGGATATGAACTTTGCTTGTATGGAATTTTTATAAAAAATCCTCCATCATCTTATCATGCATATGTCAAAAGCAACTTCAAATTTTCATCTCCTTTATGATTTTCTCAAAAAATTGCACTTCATTGGGACTTCCCTTAACTAGGCAATCTCATGTTATATCTCTAATGAATCTAATTTTGCATCATAGAGCTCTTTTTTATACTTCCATGACTCTTTCTTTTCCAAAATTTTTGATGGGGGTCATTTAAAATAAATATGCATTAAAATAAATATGCAACCCTAAACTAAGCATGAATATGCAAATAAGCCTTTCCCCCCCACCCCATACTTAAAATTTACAGTGTCCTCACTGTATTAGAACTAGGGTTAAGAAGAAGACTTACTAAACCGTCACAAATTTCAGGAGTCGAAGAAGACAACAGGGAAGGTCGATATCGACCCTTTACATCGATATCGATGTCTCTCTGATTTCTGCTCGGGCTTCAGGGTGATTTGGCTCGATCACAAACCCTTTCCATGTCGACCTTGAGGTCGATTTCGATGTCCGACATCGATTTCGATGCCTTTCTGTGTGCTTTTCTCTCTCCTGCAATTTGAAAACTAAACACAAAATATGCAAAACAATAAAGTGTCTAAAACCAAAACAAAAGCTGTCTTAAAATCAAAACTAAGTCTTTGTTACAAGCTCTAGATTTTTAAGTCGCTAGGCCGACTTCTTCCTTTGCGCTTTTCAAGGTGGCATCTGCAGAGCCCATGTGGCTTTGGCCTCAAACATCACTCCTTTCTTGTCCCGCAGCTGCATTCCCCCGGGATTGATTTGATTCACCGTGAATGGACCTAAGCTCTTATCCTTGAATCTTGTAGGGAACCAATGGTCTTTAGATTTGGCAACATAGACCTTGTCTCCTATCTCATATTGGTTTGAACTATCATCGGATATCCTACATAAACGCACATGCCAAGGCACACCTCTTCCAAATAATGATAAGTCCTTTATTGTAATTGAACAAGAGGAATCCGTACCTTGACTTACCTTCTTCTCCGTCTGTGGTTCAGGTCGATGTCGATGTGCAGAGGTCGATATCGAGGTCTCCTCGCCTCTCTTCTCAGCGCTGATGGTGGTCGATTTCGATAGGGTGTGGTCGATATCGACCCTTGACCCCGATTTCGAGGCTTCCTCTTTTCCTCTGTCGACCCCATACTTATGACCTGTCACAGAATCTTGAACAATAGTGGTCGATATCGACTTACCTGGGTCGATTTCGATGTCCTGTTGAGCTCCTTCGTTCAAGATTGCTTCAACTTCCTCCACTTGGGCTTCTTTGATGACTTTTATCTCCATTGGCCCTTGACTTTGCACCGTCTTGTTGAAGGAATACTCTATTACTTCATCACTAATTGTGAGTGAGAGCAATCCTTTCTTCACGCTAATGTTGGCATCGACGGTTGCTAGGAATGGCCTACCTAAAATAATTGGACAAGCAGGGTCCTCCGCTATGTCAACAACTAGGAAATCAGCGGGGACAAAGAATTTGCCTACTTGTACTGGCACATCTGTCACTATCCCAGTTGGAATAACTACGGTATTGTTAGCCATGTATAATCTTGCATCCACGGGCTCCAGAGGACCTATCTTTACCTTGTGCCAAATGGTTAGTGGCATCATGCTAACGCTAGCTCCCAAGTCAACTAAAGCATTAAATTTGAATTGACCTAGACCTATAGCGATAGAAAACTTACCTGGGTCCGCCCGCTTTTGTGGTAGCTCCAACCTGTTGCATTCCTCTGCGATCTCAGAGAGCGATCGCTTCTTACCCAAGATATCCTTAAGGAACCTCACATAAGATGGCATCTCGTGAAGTGCCTCTGTGAATGGTATAGAGACATTAAGCCCTTGGAGCATCTTCATGAACCGTTGGAACTTCTTTTCCGCTGGGTCCTTAGTCACCTTTCTAGTTGGGAATGGCAACACCTTATTCCTTCCTGCGGCTGTAGTGAGGTCGATATCGGCAGCAGTGGGGTCGATATCGACTGGAAGAGTCGATTTCTGTGGTGACGCAGAATTAGGGTCAACATCGACAGGAGGGTCGACATCGATGTCACCTTGGTCGATATCGACAGGGGGGGTCGATATCGACGTCTGTTCTGGCTCCTTCTCCTCCACTTTTCGCTCGGGCGTTTGTAATTGACGCCCACTCCTTAGGTTTACTGCCGCGATATGACCTGTGGTTTTGCCCTTTTGGTTGGGCACAGTGGATCCAGGGAGTGATCCGGACGCTTTGGGCATTGCTTCCGCCAATTGACTCATTTGAGTCTCCATGTTGCGCTTCCAAACGTCGATCTCCCCAAGTCTAGAATTTATGCCCTGCAGCTGAGTATGGACGGAGTTATTGGCTTGTTTGAACTCAGCGTGGTTCCTCCGCATCTCATCAAGGATGATTTGCAGGTCATCTTTCTTAGTCTCCCGCTCAGGGTGCCCTGGTGCCCTGTATGTTGGGGGATCCCTTTGATAGAACCTTTGATCACCCCAATTTTGTTGATTGCCCCCTCCATAGGGGCCTCTCGTCCATTTGACCTCCTCATGTTGTTCCGCCATGGATACTTGCTCAGTATGTGGACAGGCACTGGTGTTATGCCTTATTGAACCACACTCCTGACAAGGTTGATTGTTGCTCAGGAACCTTACTTGCTTTTGAAGGCGACGTGTTTGATCGTTATGGAATTGTTGCCGTACTTCAGGATCTATTTCCCTTGAAGGCTCATATAGTGGCATAGATGGGGCAGACCTTGCATCATAGGCCGCAGCAGCCCCATAGGTGTTGTCAAAGTTCACAAGCCTCTCAATGGTCTCCCATGCCTCCGTTGGTGTAAGCTCAATGTACCGATAGGAGGTATATGAATTGATCCTCTCCTTATTCGGCGCATCAAGGGCGTTATAAAAAATCTCTTGGATGACATATGGAAGTTGCCCATGCGTCGGGCATGATCTCAGCAAGTCTTTGAAGCGCTCCCACGCCTGTGCTAGGGTTTCACCTGGCTTTTGTTTGAAAGCCGTGATCCTTTGTCGTAGCATCGCCGTTTTAGAAGGTGGGAAGAACTTATTCAAGAATGCATCTTTCACCTCCGCCCATGTCCTTAGCGATCGTGGAGCCAAACTTTCAAGCCATTGTAATGCCTTTCCTGCCAAAGACCATCGAAAAGATTTTAGTCGCACATACTCTAAGTTTACTCCATCAGCAACTGTTTCACATAAATCCATAAAAGTAGAGATGTGTTGCAGGGGGCATTCATTATGTCTTCCTTCAAAAGTATTTCTTTTAATCTCAGATAGGAAGTTAATTTTCAGTTCATAATTGGAGTGAGGAATTATAATGGCAGATTCAGGAACATGAAGGGGCGGATGCATGTATTGCATCGCCGTCTGTGGATACTGATTTAGCCGCTCTTGGGCTTGTCTGCGCGCATCCTCCTCCCTATCAGCACGGGCTCGCTCAGCAGCAGCAGCGGCCCTTTCAGCAGCGATTGTAGCATTGTGGTCCTCGATTTCCTTTCTCAACCGCTCTATGATCTCAGCCTGCGTCTCGTTGTCAGCCATGATGCGAATTGCTTTGTTGCGAAGATGGTAGAAACGTTCAGGCTCGTCAATTGGTTCCAGGATAGGTCCGCGATCAGAACGTCGCATAAACCTGCAAAATAAGCTTAGAAAAAGATCGTGATTAAATTAGGTGGCGATTGATTGCCTCCCCGGCAACGGCGCCAATTTGTTCGTGCTGGTAAAGGGGAGGTGTATGTATGTAAAATAGGAGAATAAAATAAAGCACAACTAGACTATCTCCCTGTCCCAAACAAATAATACAAGAATCCCCTCCCTTGTAGTAGTAGGGTAATTCAGGATCGAATCCACGAGGAGGTAGGTCAGCGCTTCCCTTGTTGTACTCACGATCAATGCTTTCGACCTCAGCAGACACTCGATATCGAGTATACTGGTCGATATCGACCTCAGTTCTGGTCGATTTCCTAGCGCAGTTCCTGCAGAAGACAAAATAGCAAGTCGACGTCGAGCAGAGACCTCGATATCGATGTTAGTACTCGATATCGACCCTTAAAGTCGATTTCGATGCTTGTCACAGAAACTGTTTTTGTAACCAATTTGTCGGAAAAGGATCCGAAGAAAATAGAATGGAGAGGGAAGATGAACAGAAACAAAACTAAGACTTTTATGAAGAATTTAATTAATTAAAAGGCTTCCAAAGTCGGGGTTTTATGCCACAACGATAACAATGCAAGTTTCATGCTAAAAATATGAACTTTAATGTCTTTCCGTCAATTAACTTTCGTTATCAACACTTAGGTGATTAGAGGCTTTCGCATAATTTCTAAGAGTTACTATCCAATTCATGAGTAATTCAAGTTCGCGATATGAGTGGCTTTCGCTTCAACAATGCAAATAACGAATCTCCCTAACTTTCGCAAAGGATCATGCATGGGGTAGAAGACGGAATCGCATAAAAGTCATACCTTTGATGCACTTACCTCACATTGCTATCGTCGGGCTCACCCCGACCCTAGAAGTGGGTTGACTACTCGCTCCTCATCATGCATATCATCATCATTGTTATTGAAAGAAAGCTACTTTGAATTAAAACTCCGAAAGAAAGTACAACCGAACAAGCCACTCCGCTCTCGCTTTACAACTCCACTCGGCCACCTCTCTCTCTCTCCCTATTCTCTATTGCACCTGAATTGTGTCTCAAACCGAATATTGAATAATGAATGAATACCTAAACTCAGCCCTATTGGCTTCTATTTGTAGATGACGATAAGGACTCGAAACCTTATCTTTATTCTCTATGATAAATAAATAAATAAATAAAAGTAAAAGCTAAAACTCCATGGTGAAATCAGCCTCCTCATGATAAATCTGATGTTGATGATAGGAAATCTCGACCTTTGGATAGATATTGCAAGCATTGGATATAATTCTATCAAAATCGGAGTCGAATTCCTCTGCTGGCATGGTCGATATCGACCCTTCCACTCGATATCGACCCCTCCAAAATCTTATCTCGAGCTTCTCCTTCTCCTACTCGACTTTTATCAACTTGGTCGATCTGGCAGCATCGATATCGACCCCCAGACGTCGATATCGACCTCTTTTGTGTCGAGATGCTCTGTTTCCTTTCTGCTCGATTCCTATGTCTCGATGTACTCGATGTCGAGGTCTTCAGTCGATTTCGACCTCTTCAGAAGACTTCGAGTTCTTTTTCCGCTCTTCTGAATTCATCCATTTTCATCCTGTTTTCTGCGAAATCACATGGAAACTCGTGCAAACCCATATATTTGACATTTAAGCATAAACTACACTATTCCCATGTTTTCCCATTAATGTGCATGCAAAAGACAACAAAATGAATTCATATGTGCATAGAAAATATGGCAATTTGCGCGCACATCAGGGGACACCTCCAAACACCTTGCAATATATTTTCCAAAAAGCCAAGCAAAAGGGTCAGGACTTTGTTTAGAAATGAATCAAAGAAGTCATATAAAAGGTTTAAACTCAGTTTTGGAAGGAAATAATGGAGCTTACCAAGAAAACAACGCAAAACCTCAAGATCCTTCAAAAGACAGTTTCTGCAGCCTCAATGATGGACGATTTTGAATGGGAAAACGAGCTTGGATTTTGGATTATAATGTATGGTTGGAAAGGTGGTTTCAATACGGTTCTAAGGCCACCAAGTTTGCTCAATTCGGAGTAGTATTGAGGGAGATATGGCTTTTCTTGTGCAAGGTCACCAAAATAGACCTAAAATGGTGAAGGCTTCTTCTCTCTTTGGTTTTCTCTCAAAGTGACGGTGGGGATCTTTGTGAATTAGTTCTAAACTGTGCTTGGCTCAGTTATAAAGGAGAGAAAGGAGTGGTTCATGTGTTAAAGATGGGGAGTGATTAAATGGAAGGGATGGGAGTGGTTGGACACCTATCATCACAAGCAAGCCACAAGTCAAGTCAAGTCAAGGAGTGGGTGGTGATCAATGTTGGTCAAGTTAAGTATGGACGACTGACCTTGTAAATCAAAGACGTAAATCCCGAGCCCGAGATGCGTTAAAATCCGTTAAGTTCATAAAAGCCGAGAAAAGGTGGCTCGGGAATGTGTTTCTATCATTAAATCAATGTAAAGCCGTGCATAAAAATTTTAAATTTTCCGAGTTTTCATAATCATAGGGGAGGATAATATTCGGATTATCCTAAGGATATTTTATAAATATTGATTAAATTCCGGTCCTTACATCATCCACCTCTAAAAACAAGTCTCGTCCCCGAGACTAAAATCAATTTGAAAACGGGGATGAAGTTTGAAATTTTCGAATCCAAGGATCATGCCCTTTATCATTGTCATGACCATAATATTCCCAATTGATCGTAGTAAGAATGTGATATGTGCACCTACCACATCCTTACCCCGACTTCTCAGTCATATCATAACTTGAAAACATCACAACGTCCACTAGGTCTTAGCAAGCAATCTACGAGTGCCCCCGTAAAATACTTGTATCCATTTTGTGGGGTGTTCTAATGAAAGACTTGGGTTGTAAAAACTTACCTCAAAATCTAAGTTCCTTTTTAAATCACCATTCAAAATTCTTTAAATTTCGACGTTAAAAAGACATTCCTAACTTCCCAATCATCATACCATCCACCTCTAAGAGCTAAACTCATATTCTCTTCCTAGGTTTCAAGTCAGAATCAGATTCTATCAATTCAGTTTCTATCATTATAACAATTCCAATTCAAGGCATCATATAACATAGCAATCATGAAGCGCGTTCAATAGCATGGCAAAGTCACATCGAAGATATTCGTACACCAGAACACATCTACTACAACGTCACACATATTAGGAGTCATCACTTCATACTTGTGCTAACTATCAAGAATCATCATGTCAGAGTCATACAAGCACCGCTGCACACCAACATTCCATCAAGCTCAAGAAATATCTATGTTAGTACTAAAACCTCACTATTATCTATGACAATACATCAGAGAGATAACATCATCTCTAGCATATAATTAGCACAACATTCGACCCCAAGTAACGCATAACCATAAGCCAATCCTCAAGAAAACCTGTCTATAACTACCAACCATAACAAGACATGACACTACTCATCATCTTTCGTATCAAGATTAACCTCACCTAGGTCTACCAACTCAAATACGATACTAGTTCTAACTACCCTTGTATTCTGCTTAGCATACAATATCTCTAGCCTCATAACCATCCGCAATTCAAGGCCTACATCCCAAACCAATTCCTAGGTATCCCAACTCTTATGTCGTCAAGCCATCTAAGAATCGGTCTAATTCAATATCCAAATCTCAAGTCCTACCCTCCTACTCAACCATCTAAAACCCACATCCTGTAGTTCCCAATCGCCCAATTTCCCTATTCCACCAAGCTCAACATCTCGACCATCTACAAAGACTCCCTATCAAACACATCCTCGTCCTAGGGGTTTCCTACCAGTCCCATCACTACCCTTAAAGAGAAATCCCAAGTCCTCAATACGCGAATCTTACTTCACTAGCTCAACTTAAGTCCTCAACTAAACCTCTATATCCTCGACATCTCCAACAAAGGCTTACCTCCTAAGCCACTCTCGTACCTCAAGCACCTTACCTCGCTGGAATCTACTCAACCGCCTGCTCTTGACAAACACTATCGCAGAAAACCATCTAGTGCTAACTCCCAACCACGAATCACCAAGTTCCTCATCACCCGTGTCCATCCCAGGTAATCCACAACACATTCACCCTATCTAGCTCCTCAAGACCCAATCGATCCGAACCATAGCAATTCATTTCCCAAAAATATCATGATAATTCACTTGCTACCAGCCTGAATTCCCCATTCCAGACCTCATGAAACCTTAACCCATCGCGACTCCTCAAGCCGTCCTACTCTAGTTCCTCATCTCCTCAAATTCCTAATTTTCTCCAAGATATCATTTCTTACCAACATTGCAACTTTACCAAGCCTTCCATAATTCTCTAACCTATAGAATTTCCAACAACCGCTACCTGGACTAGCTCCCACATTTCTGTATCTTCCCAAATTGCCCCAGATCACGCCTCCTCGAACCTCGACATCTTACCGCCTCAAGCCCTCTTTTACCGATTATCATTTCCACAAAATCTCTATATCATCCTCACTCGAATTTCCCAAGTACCGTAATTTCCCCAACCTTCTAAAACTCAACTTCCCCTAGTGTTCCCAATACCTTCCGCTTTGCGTAGTTCTCAAATTCATATTCAGAATTACCCTATATCGAACCTCAAGCAAACAGTCCTACTAGCAACCTCCACGACGTTCTCGCCTAGCTACTAGCCTTTCCTCAAATGTTCATCTTACATCCTCAATTACATCAATAGACAAGGTAATCTCCACACATCAATCTTTATTCCTTCCCTATGTTAAAATCCTCCAGCAACGCATCTAAAAATCCTCCACATACGATCTCGCCAAGCATTCCCAATCTTACCTAAACGACCACCAATTACACATCTCACCTACAGTCCAGATATCGCACGAACAACCTAATCCCCAAGATCTATGATTACCCAAGCAACCCTATACTACTCATCCTTAGCAATTCCTCAATCTTATCCTTTACCAAAATCGCTCCCAATCAACCTAGTCCCAAAATCTACCATTTCTCAAACATTCCTTAGTCGATCACCCTCAATGCAACCCACAACACGCTCCAAGACTACCTAGACACTACCCTTAGCGCACTAACCCGTCTAACAATACTCCCCCTTACAAGGACTCCTCGATCAACTCCTAGCCTATCATTTAATAGAATCAACCGCATCATAATCATCATTCCATCTACTCAATCAGTCATCATTTCACCACATTCCATAAGACTATATCCTTCTCATCATTTCATTCAACCACTTCCATATATCCGCAATAATACTCATATATTCGCATGATCGTATATCTTAAAAGTTCATCATGATAATTATCTCTTATCATATATATATATATATATATATATATATATATATATATATATATATATATATATATATATATATATATATATATATATATATATATATCATCATCATCAAAGTCTGATATTTAATCTCGTCTAATAATCACCACAATATCATGCTATTAGTCAATTCAATCATACCGTTAATCAAACGATCAAATTATCATGCTAGTTATTCACCGAACAAGTAGAATTTTCCGGTTAGTTCCCAACCCGTTTCAAAATCCAAGTTTATTCTTATCGGATCATAAGCCAAGTTATGGGTATACTTCATTTCTGTATTTTACATGCTCTAAGGTTCGGTTATGCCATCATATATTTAACCATATTTGTAGCATTCCCTCAAGTTTTTAATCGAGTCATTATAAACATTGTTTACTAAAATTATCATAACTCTTGATCCAACCGTTGGATCGTCCTCATTTTTGGAGGGCAATTAGATAACATCTCCATGAAAAATCCAAGCAGGGGACCGAGAGTTATAGGTAAAACAATATTCGATAATTTAAATGCTGAGATTAAGGTATTCGGTTTTGTGTCTTTTACACGTTTTGCTAGCTAAAACCGATTTAAACACATTATATGATCCACTATCCTAAGACTTTTCACATCAACTCAAGCTATCCTAGAGAAAGGAAGGTGGAAGAGAGATTACCTAGGCAAATGGAACACAAATGGCTCGAAAATTCTCACTTCGGGGACCTTGGGGACACCTCCAAACACCTTGCAATATATTTTCCAAAAACCCAAGCAAAAGGGTCAGGACTTTGTTTAGAAATGAATCAAAGAAGTCATATAAAAGGTTTAAACTCAGTTTTGGAAGGAAATAATGGAGCTTACCAAGAAAACAACGCAAAACCTCAAGATCCTTCAAAAGACAGTTTCTGCAGCCTCAATGATGGACGATTTTGGATGGGAAAACGAGCTTGGATTTTGGATTATAATGTATGGTTGGAAAGGTGGTTTTAATACGGATCTAAGGCCACCAAGTTTGCTCAATTCGGAGTAGTATTGAGGGAGATATGGCTTTTCTTGTGCAAGGTCACCAAAATAGACCTAAAATGGTGAAGGCTTCTTCTCTCTTTGGTTTTCTCTCAAAGTGAGAGTGGGGCTTTTTGTGAATTAGTTCTAAACTGAGTTTGGGTCAGTTATAAAGGAGAGAAAGGAGTGGTTCATGTGTTAAAGATGAGGAGTGATTAAATGGAAGGGATGAGAGTGGTTGGACACCTATAATCACAAGCAAGCCACAAGTCAAGTCAAGTCAAGGAGTGGGTGGTGATCAATGTTGGTCAAGTTAAGTATGGACGACTGGCCTTGTAAATCAAAGACGTAAATCCCGAGCCCGAGATGCGTTAAAATCCGTTAAGTTCATAAAAGCCGAGAAAAGGTGGCTCGGGAATGTGTTTCTATCATTAAATCAATGTAAAGCAGTGCATAAAAATTTTAAATTTTCCGAGTTTTCATAATCATAGGGGAGAATAATATTCGGATTATCCTAAGGATATTTTATAAATATTGATTAAATTCCGGTCTTTACAAAAACGATGGTAACAACTACTTGGTTCAATCTCTTGAATAAATTTGTTTTTATAATAAATAATGTAATAATTTAATACAATAAATACATTCATATTTTCATTTAAAAAATTATATATTTAGATGATAAGATTTTATTATTCAATAAATAAATAATAATTAATTAATAATTAAAGTGGACACATAGATGACACGTAGGTAAATAGATTAGGTCGTTTATGACGTGGCTTAAATATATTGGATACTCCTTAATTGACGTGTAAGAAAACCCGGGCCAGATTGCACCAGAGTACGACACGTAAGCGAATCGCACCAAAGCCCTCCACATAGGATTTCCACGCCTCTGTTTTAGTATTATATATTGATTTCAGTTTCGTTAATGTGAATTTAATAATGGTTTATAGATTGTAATTTGTAAGTAGTTGGACTTATTAATAAAATATTTTTTTCCTTGACATAAAAGTGGGATAATGATTATTTGATATCCCAACAACCCTTTTTTTAAAAAAAATGAAAATAGTAACACCGGTTATTTTAAAATAACCGGTTTTAATTTTTTGCACACATATTAATACCGGTTAATTTGAAATAACCGGTTTTAATTTTTATACACAAATATTAATACCGATTTTTTTAAAATAACCGGTATCCGAGAAAATTAATACCGGTTACACAAAAAGTGGTATTAACCAAATTAATACCGCCGCCGTTAATACCGGACGAATAACCGGTATTCGGTTCATAAAATAACCGGTATTAATGAGTGATTTTGTACTAGTGTAAAACTGAAACCCTATAACTATGGGAGTATAGACCCTAGAGGGGCTAAGCCAACAAAAATTTGATGTACAATATGATTTAGATATAGCTAGTGATCATAGATTGAGCATAAATGTAAATAAACTATCACAAAAAAATACAAACATCGTTCAATAAGTAGTGGAAATCATACATTAAGTTAGTCACCATCATAATGAAAATAATTTATAAATCCCCAATTGTTGACTACATTAATTTTTAAAATAAATGAGAATAGTTGAGACAGTCCTCATGATTAGATTGCAATGACTATCAAAATACAAACATCATACAACTTAATGCTAGCAAAATATATGTCAACATAACAATAAATGTCACGCCACATTATATATCATCAAAATATTATCACCAAATAAAATTTTAAAAGTTTCACTAGTTTCTCTCATATGAAATTGTCACCAAAATATTGTCACCAACCTATTATCACCAACTACGAAACACTATCATCAAATTATTTTCACCAACGAGTGAACACTATCACCAAATATTGCCACAAACCAATTGTCACCAACTAAAAAACATTGCCACCAATCTATTATCCCTAAACAGAGAACATTATCACCACCCCCTATTGTCACCAACCTACTTTAGTAATCTGTTGTCACCAACAATAAAATAGTGTCATCATCCTATTGTCACCCGTTTTCTGTTGTGCAACAATAAAATAGTGTCATTAGATCATCCTATTGTCATCAACTATTATCATAACAATATTATTTTCAACAAAATTGTTTCTCACATAATCGCATATAATGTCATCAATACATATATAATGTCACCAAATCATCTAATTCAATGTCATTAACAAACCATATAACATAACAATATCTATAGGAGGATTAAAATTGTCACCCAAATCAAATAACAAAACATTACAAATGCGCACACACATCACCAAACCAATTCTAGTGTTAGTAAGCAAAGTGGAACCAATTCCAACAACGCAATTGAGATCGCTCGGATTCAAACCCTCACACATCTCCATCAAACTAGAGATCTAATTCAACATCAACAATACTCAATCTTCAATTTGTAGAAATGATGAAGAAAAATAATAAACAATCCATATTTGTTACTCTATTTCCAAACTCTCACAAATTGACAGCCGACGAAACTCACCATTAGCACACGAGGAGGGTTGAATTACCAAGAATCCCAAATCCATTTGAACAAAGCCAGAACTAGATGCGTTCTTCACATATCTCATTAATTAGACAGATCTCATATATAAATGAACTTAATTACCTTTGCAAGTAATGACCCCATCGAAGCTTTTCACCTCTTCCATCTTCTTTGTTTCAATTGTTTAATTAATTAATTAATTTGGTATGCAATGTGTAGAGTTTGCTTGCAGGGTGAATGTGATGCCGTTGTTGGAATCCATATTCGATCATCAACCAAGTTCGCAGCTTCGATCATCAAATAAGTCGGACTTTGGCGATTGCGGAACGGGAGAGAGGGAAACGGGACAAGGCTCCAAGCTCCCACCGTTGACGCCGTGTGAAGGTCTCGGTGATAGAACGAGGGGGGAGAGGCTCATGTGGAAGACAAACGAGGGTAGAGGTAGAGGGAGGGGCTCCATATCTCTTTTATTGTTTTGTTTTATTTTATTAAAAGAGGGGTAGTTTGGGGTTTAATAAAAAATTATGGACACTTACTTAATTACCCTTTAAAATGGACATTTAGTTAATTAGTCTTTCTAAATGGACATTTGACCAAATTTTTTCATAAAAAATAGTAATCTAAATATAAATAAAATTTTCCACCAAAAAATAATATAAGCATAAATAAAAGAGGGAATTGGATAATTATGGTTAATATTTTAAGTAAGTAAATTGTTGTTGAATTGGATAATTATGGTTAATATTTTAAGTAAGTAAATTGTTGTTTTTTACCTAATTATCCTTAACTGATTTTGTTAAAGAAAAGGATATTAGAATAAATAATAAATAAGAAAATTGTTATAATAAACAATAATTATATTTACAAAACTATAAATATTAATTTTATATGTTAATTATCACTATACTCAAAATTTTTCTCTAATTATCAACATGCTTGCAATAACTTTTCCATTATCTTTACCATAAGTACTATTTATTCTAACCCATTAGCAATTACACTAACTTAATTATCCATTGCACTACAATATAACAGCAAAATATAATATTTTTTATAACACAATATAATAACTTTTCCATTATCTTTCCCATAAATACTATTTATTCTAACCCATTAGCAATTACACTAACTTAATTAACCATTGCACTACAATATAACAGCAAAATATAATATTTTTTATAACACAATATGACTTTACAATAACATGTTACCATAAAACTTTCTTTTTTTTATACTAAATTTTACACTTACTCAAACCCTCTCTCAACTCACCTCTCAAATACCTCCCTAGTGCTAAAATCTGTATAAAATGTTAATTTTGGCAATAATCTATTATGGTCTTGGCCTTTTTATTTATGTACGCACTCATATGGAAGTTTTTGAGATCTCATACGGCTCCTTTCCATACAAAAGATATGGAAATTGTTGAGATCTTCCAATACTTTTTTTATTTTTTTCAAAATTAATTTTGTAATGGATATCAAAACTAAGGTTATTTGTGTTATTACAAATTAAAAAGTTCTAAATGACAATAAAATTGTTGAGATCTCACTGGTTGCCGCTATTGAAAGGAAGGTTGATTCTTTGGCCAAATCGATTACCCAATGAGGCTACTTCCTCCTTGATTTGATGATTTTTGTTGGCCCGCACTTGGATCTGGGATTTCACCGTCGTTCCCCCTCAATTTCGATTTCGATTTCTAAAATTGGTTGCAAAAGATTTCAATCTATAGTCATGGAAAAGGTTGGTTCGTCCTCCTCAATTTCCCCTTTTTTGTTACGTTTGGAGATTCCCTTTTTTGTCTAGACAAATAGGTCGGTGTTGTAACGACCTAAATATAAATATTCGGGTTACATTTTGAAGGATTGGATACCTTCGTTCGGATCTTTCAATTCGAGTACGGGTTGAGTTTTAAAACAAAGTTTTAGTGATCAAAGAAGGGATTTCGCACCCTAAAATTCGCGATAGGACTGTTAGGTCCCCCAACCTGTCCTACTTGCCTAAGTCGCTCAAAACGTTTAAGTTCGAAAGCATAAAGAAGGAAATATCATAATACAAATTGCCACGGCATGGCCGGGTCAAAACCAAATACGAGGAAATAAGTAGTAAAAGTGTGGGGTTCAAGTCGGTCTTACTCTCCCTCTCACTGCGCCATAAGATATCCCCCGCCACAACAACACAAGATCAAGCAAGGGTACGGGTACCTGAAACTAACCACGAAGTCAAGGTCGAGCCACTCATGCGGGCCCTGAAGACCTCGCTGAGGACATATAATACGCTCTAAGCCTAGATGAGGATGATCTAATGCAATATTGAAATATTAAGCACACAAGCATGCTGACAGTTTATATATAACGACAGAAATGCAGTAAATGGGCCCACATAGAATGCCAAGTGGGATGTCCCAATCTCTCAAAACCCATGCCTCAGTCGGGGCGGGTATCTCTCTCATATCCGTACCTCAGCCGGGGTCGGATGTCTGCCTCAACCGGGGCCAGACGAATCGATCGGTGCCGCAGTATATCTCATGCCTCAGTCCACACCTCAACCGGGGTGGGACACTCGGTGACCGCCACAGTCACACACACACACACACACACACACACACACACACACACACACACACACACATATATATATATATATATATATATATATATATATAACTCAGTAAATCATGCTCTCAGATGACTCTATCAGGACAAACCCGATGGAACTGGGTTGTCCTATGACCCTAGCAACGACTCTAGACTCACAACTTACGGCCGTTTCTACCAATCGCATTCAGAATACATATGATCGTATGTTAATGCGGAACCTAGGCATGCTACTACATGACATGTTATTATAATGCCTACATACTATATGACACATCAGGCATGAGGTTCTAACTTGAGTAAGCCCCGGAGGACTTACTTGGAGTAGCAGATCAGCAAAAAGCAATAAACCAGCAGTAAGCAAGCCAATCACGTCACGGATCACCTAACAATTTTAATAGATGCAGAATATAAGTCTAAAGCATAGAGGACCCATTTACCGCTACACAAAATGATCCATAGATAATTAGTCATAACATCATCATCCTTATCTCATCCATCATCTCTCTTCATATAGAATCATATATTTTCTCATTCTCGTTATCATCAACTCATCATCTCATAGTCTCAAGCTACCTCATGACCTCAATTCCCTTAACCACTTCCATCATTTATCTTCAAAATTCCAAAAGTCATTTGATCTCAAAACAAGATGAGTTGTTAGTTAAAACAATTGATTCTAAAATAATCGTCATAACCAAATTCTGGCACCAGAGTATTTAATCTTTTAAACCAACTTCATAAAATTATAATATCAAAAGAATCAACCTAAGTTAGTTTATTTCAAAACCTTCATTTTAAAAAAAATTCCGACACTTGATAAATATTTCAATTCATATACTTTTAAAACCAACCATTTAAACTTCAACATATACAAATCAATCCGTTAAATAAATAAATAATTTAACAAATAAATAAATAGATAATTGAATAATAATCACTGCATAAATAAATAATTCAAGTAAGTAAATATATAACAATTAAATAACGATTAAAAAAAATCCCTAACCCAATACCCAAATATGAAAACAGAAGAAGCCCAACACTAGGATTTTCGAAACCAAGGCCCAACCCATTAAGGAAACCTAGCCCAATCCATTTTTATTTTTTATTATTTTTTGTTTCAGATCGAAAGCAGAGAAAAAGAGAAGGAAAGAAGAAAGAAAAAGAAGAAAAAGGAAGGGGGCCCGGGTGGTGAAATGGCAAAGGCGGGGCCCACGACGAGAGAAGGCAGACGAACAGGCCCCACCAAGGCACTGTTCACCTTCTTCTTCCTCCGTTCCGTCGCCTTCCTCCGCTCGTCCGCTGTGGAATTCCCATTCATTCCTCAAATCGAATAATAAGTTCATGCCAGAATTCGTCTCGAAAGAATAAAATAAAATCGCTTGCTCGAGGACGGAGATTTTCAAAAAATTTCGGAGTCTTAAATATTAAACAAATTCTTAATTCGGAAATGAAAATTATAAAAATAGTATTTAGAAATCTCGGTCTTTAAATCATCTACCTCTAAAAACAAGTCTCGTCCCCGAGACTAAAATCATTTTTCATACCCAACGAAGCCTTTCAAACCCAAGTCGTTTCTTCCTATGCCCATCTATCAAGTTTTCTAAAATTTAAACATCAGTTTATCCACCTCTTAGGGATAATCCCAATTCTACTTCCTAGGTTCATTCTATGAATTAGTTTCATTTAATCAACTCGAGATATCATCTTAATCAGCATTTAAGCAACTCAGGATATCATATATTAACATAACCAAAGTCAGTCCATCAAGAATTATCATGCAAATAATCATAACAAGAATAACAACCTACCCGATCATAGCTAACATAACCAATCATCATCCATCGGAATATCAACATAGCAGAATTCGTCATAAAAGGGATGTCATTTTATCAAAGGGCAACACACCAATTCTTATCATCAATAGATCGCATCATCATTAGATCATAAAATCATGGAATTTCGCGTATTGTTATCAACCAGAACAGAATGATACCATCATACTCACACACCACTATCAAGATCCCGAAGCCAGGGTCAAGTCTCAACTAGGTCCACCATCTCAATCTCAGTTAAAATCTGCAAGTACACCCGCATCTCGTTCCTCTTAAAACCCAAACCCATAGAGGTCCTCTTCAGTTCTTTCCTAAAAGCTTACAAGTCAAAGCCTAATCGAAGTTCATCAAATACATCTCTCAAAGCTTAGGTCAACGAGTCCTCTAAGGATCAATCTACTCAAGATCTCAAAGCTCTCAAATCCCACTTCCTATCTAACCGCTTAAAGATCATGCATCGGAAATCACAACTCTCTAAGAAATCATAAGTCGGGCCCAATACTCAAAACTCTCATCAAAACCTCTATCAAGCGCGCGAGCAATCTAGGTGTCTCCTTCCGAATCCATTCATTCTACCTATGTCCTTAAGATTCCATCCGATCAATATCCCTACGAGAGAACTCCTGAATTGCTTCCATTCCCTGATCTTATTTCCCATACGAATAAGTACACTCACTGCTAGTGCTAATCCACCTCTAAAGAACCAACTCCTATTCCCAACCTCATACGAGGGTATCATTGTATCCTATATCCTCAATACGTCGCAAGTAAAGGTCCATCTCCTAAGCTACTTACGCATCCCGAACAACACAATTACCTCATTCAGCCATGTTGGCAAGTCCTAATAATACTCAATCGTCTGCATTCACCATATTCTAAGCGAAAGAGCCAACTAGTGCTAACCCCGTAACATGACCCATCCAACCTCCTCAACCGCACCAATACCCAAGTCGTCAACACATGTCTTATCCATCTAACTCACTAGATTTTTCTCCAAACCGAATCGTATTTCTATATTTCCATAAGGTCATAACATTTCCGCTTACTCACAATACTAGTTAACCATTCGAAATTTCACTATAGCCTAAACAAATCACAAGCTCTCAAGCCATCTTATACTAGCTCCTTGTTGAGGCATATTTCTTACTCGCCTTAGACTACAATCCTCCACAACGACATCTTATCTCTTAATGACTTTAACCAACAATCTTCTTTCCAATAGAAATTATATACCATTCTTATTCGAATTCACTCAAGGCAGGATAAATTATTTGAAGTTCCGTATTTCTACAACCATTAGTAGCATCATATCCTTCACCTGAACTAGTTTTCATATTTGTCGTTCATAGTCTTTCTACCTATACACCCAAGCAATCACTCTCATAAGTACTACTAACGATGTCCTCTAGTTAGCTTAAGGCACCTCAAAGAATTATCGTTCATTTCCTAATTACCTCATGATTCGAATCAATTGCACACATACCAATTTCAATTCTTCTCTATGCTAAAATCTTCCAATCACGCCTCTAGAATTTCTCCAATTACAACACTCGCAAGCAACCTCAATATTACTCGAGCAATACCTAAGTGCAAATCTCATACTCCGTCCCTTATCATATAACAACTTGAACTCCAAGATCGATAAATTCCCAAGCAGTCCTAGTCACTCAGTCCTTAACGATGTCCATAATCCATCCCTTACCAAAGTCGTTCCTACTTCACAATACGAACAACCTAAGTCCCACGGTCGACAATTCCTTAAGCAATTCTAGCTACTCGAACCTTATCTCCATCCAAAACTAATTCCTCAACAACATCGCTTCCATTCCTAGTACGACAACCCATCTATCATCATATCCTCCCTACGAGAATTCTTCCTCAAATATACCTAAATGAACTTGTAAAGATCGGAAAATTTAAAGTATTATTTTTCTTAAAATATTAAATTATGTTCGAATTTAAAATTAAGATTCTAGATTTTGAAATTTCTCGTCCTCGAGCAACTGAATTTTATTCTTCAGAAACGAATTTCTATATAGTTTTGAATTGGGTTTTAGAAATGGATTTTTGATTTTCGCTTTTGAGATCGAGAATTAATAAAATTAATTTAAGCTCCAAAAATCGAAAAATTAATTTAATTTCCGTTTAACTTGAAATTTGTATTGGAAATTTTATTTAAATTCGATTTAGTCTGGATTAGCGGGTTTCGAATTTGAATACCGGGTATATTCTCCTTACATTTTACTTTGGGACCACATATGTGTTCCTTTTTCTTTTTTTTTTCTTTTCTCTCTTTCCTCTCTCTCTCTCTCTCCCTCCCTCTCGGTTACTGTCAATTGAAATTGGTCCCCCTTGTTTGTCTTCTTCTCCATTGTGTGCAGCTCACCCAACCCATTTCACCTCTCTCTCCCTTCCTCTCTTCTGTTGATTCTGCAGAAATCATAAACCCAAACAACACCCCCCTCTCCCCCTTTTCTGTCTTACAGGCACACCCCTCCCTCCCCCTTGCACTCTGCCTCTCCTCCCCTCTGCCGACACATTACCAACATTCCACCTCCTACCTCCTACCTCCTACCTCCTTCCCTTTCATCTTCTGTTGCCTAGCCAAAGAGAGCACCGGGGCTCTGTCTTGAAGACCAGCGCCGCCGTCGTCGGCCCCCAAGGCAGCCAGCAGCACCGACAAACCCACCCCACCACCTTGCTTCCTCTGTTTTCCGGAAGAGTCAAGCCAAGCACACCCCACCCCTTTCCTTCTCTGAGCTTGAGCAGCAGCAACCGCACCTCCGAGCTCCAACATCGACGAAGTGAAGCCGCGCACCCAGGAGCTCCTAGCCACCGGCGCCGCTCCTTTCTTCTCCTCCGTCCCTGTTTTTTCGATCCAAGCATGGTAAGCTCGACTCCCTCCTCTTTCGTCCTCAACATCATAAAGGTCCTCCTTTGTAACTCATACATCCGACCCAGGTTCTGACATTTGATTCGGACTCCGACGAAGCTTTTCGGCGAAACCTCGAGCCCTCGGTAAGCCTTCAAACCTTCCCCCTTTCCTCATCTTCGTTTTGATTTCCCTTGTGTTGCTGGGTGTCGGGAGGGCTCGTGAGTGTGGGTTTTGGGTTGAGTGGAACTCCGGCGAGCAGCTCCTCTTCCTCCTCTTCTCTTCCCCGTCGCGTCCGATTCCCAGTGCCCTGTTCTATCAATTTGGGGAAGACGAGTTCGGTTCTTCTTTTTTCTTTCTTGAACCGGTTTGGCCTTCTTTTATTCTTTTCTTTTGTCCGGTTCTTTTATTTGGAATGGGATCCGAATTGATGGGCCGGGTGTGGGCTTCCGGGTTGGGGCTTTTGGTTGGGCTGGGTTTTTTTTTTACATGTGTTATGTTGATTGATTTTAGAAAGATGTACGTATATATTTATATGTTGTGTTTATTAATTTATACATTTTAGAGGATTTTTAAAAGTAGTTTTAATTGAGATAAGTTATTATATTATGTTTATAAGGGTGATTTTAAGATTTGGATTTTGTTTAAGAAAGTTATGTCGGAATTATTTTAAATAGTATGATTTTATAAGTTGGTGAAGGATTTAAATTGTATATGTTGATTATGTGATATGTTATCCTTATTTGAATATTATTATTATTTTGGAATTTGGTTATAATTGTAAATTCTGGAAATTACTCGTTATATATTGTTTATTGTTTTAAAATAATATTGATTGGATTATTTAATTGATGCCTTTTAAGAGGATTTAAACATGTGAGTTAGGAATTTTAAAGTGAATTATTGGTTTTGATTTATGAATATTATTTGTGAGCATAGAAATTATTTTGATGATTTAGTATTGAGAATTATTTATATAATGTTTGAATTAAAATGCCAGAATTATTTATATAATATGATTTTGGGGAAATTGCTTTTTAGGGCTTAAATGTTTAATGTCGGGATTTAGATAAGCGATTTTAAAAGAGTTGTTTGATTTTCTAAGTGGGGTTTTTCGAGAGGTTGTTTTGAAAATGAGATAATGAGATGAGATGGAATAATCTGAAATGGGATATGAGACGAGATATGAATGATAGTTAGGGGCGCCTTGTGTGAAATAGGTAGACTTATGCATTTATATGTTATTAGGTGTTTGTGAATGTTGGGCGTTGCTTGCTATCGGTGATTCATTTCTTGGATTCTGCTCTGCCTTGTTCTCTGCTGTTCGGCTTATTCAGGTAAGTTCCTTTATGGGCTTACTCAGATTCGAAAGAGATTACCGGCTTGTGAATGTATGACATACTAGGTGTTGCATAAGCATTGAAGCATGCCATGTAGTATCATGCTAGGTTGCACTTGTGATTGAGCATTCTATTTCTTTACGCGTATGAAACAGAACGGTCGTATATGTGATAGTCCTAGAGTCTTTGCTAGGGTCATAGGGTAGCCCAGCCCCATCGGGTGCCCTGAGTCTATCGAGTCGATACGAGCATGATGATAGCCCAGCACCATCGGGCATGTTTATTTTAATTTATGTTATGATGATGAGATATGATATTATGAGATATGATATGCTATAGCATGGAACTGGCTAGTCTCTACACTAACGGAAAGGGGTACAGAGGTAGGAGAGGGACATGCCACTTGGCATTCTTTGGGCGCCTTTACAGTTATTTCTCGCATATTGTAAATTAGGATCATGCTAGTGTGATTTAATTTCCGCATCTGCATCATCTTTATTATTAGCGTATGTGTATGTTCGCTTGCTGGACAGAGCGTGTTGGGGCCTCGGTCTGACCCCACTCGCACCAATTGTTTTTAGGTATGATTGCGCCCTGTTTATATGGCGTGGGAAAGTCCCCCGGCGATTGCAAAGAAATCTGTCTAACCCCGCTAATCTGGCCATACGACTTTAGAATCATGTTTTGGTTTTGACCCGGCCTTGCCGTGGCTTTTGTATCTGAATCATATTTCCACTTCACTTTCGTTTAAACTGAATTTATGAAACTTCGACTGATTAGAGGTTTGAAACCTCGACCCGTACCTGAATTACAACATCCGAACGAAGGTATCCGACCTTCGAAACGTATCCTGGATATTTATATCCGGGCCGTTACAAAGTTGGTATCAGAGCCAGGCTGTGCAATTCGGGTACGCAAGGGTCGAGTGTATGTTTTGGAAAACCGCCCATGGATTTCGAAGGATTTGAAAGCATTTTAAAGGGGCAAAATGAACTTAATATGTCTAACTCAATTGGACTAAATATGTACTTGGCTTACGGTAAAAGAGGAGAACCAACTAATAAGGGATCGAGTGGGTAGAAAAGGCGATAAACCATCCCTATTAGATGTAGTCGGAAACGGGTAGGTGAAATACTAGCTTGTTCTTTACAGATGGGTCGGGATGACTTCAATGAGATCGTTATAATTGTCGTTAACTGATTCTAGGAATGAGTGCTTGATATGCTAAAGATTTGATTGTTATGTTCTAACTATTGAATGAATATTGATGATCTGTGAACGAGATAGCGGGAGTACCCTTATTTCCCTATGATTAAGCACAGATTTTGTGGAACCGCCCCTTTCCTTATGAATCCTTTGATAGTTCGATCGAGTCCTCCCTTCGAATATCGGTCTCCTCCACGGGAAATCGGGTTGGTAAGCATAGTGTTTCGGAAATCATGGTTGGATATGAGGGTTACTTGGGGAGAGTATCGAAAGTTGGCTTTTGATGTCATTCCAAGTTAGAAAGTAAGTGTTTCCGAGGTTGTCCTTATCAATTCTTATGACGATTCATTAGCGTCTTCTTACCACGAAAAGTCGTATCCGAGTCTCACGGGAAAGATGGGTGATGAGTCAGTTAGGGAGAGTCAATGTTGCCCTTATGGACCCCTATCGGGTTATCTTGATTGCCCTGTTCATGATTGTGTGATTCTATATGCACTACTCCTTGACCTACATTTGATCCTTAGTGTGAATTTGTGCTTATGTGCTTTGATGCTCATGATGACCATTGTATAGGTTCGAACTACATTTATTATGTCCATATCATCCCGACACGATCTGTTTAGTGTATTACATTGTCATACTAGGGCACGAATAAACATGTCATATGCTATGAAGTTGTATAATTGATGCCCTCTCTGTGAATATGTTCATGATAGTGTGATCGACTCTTCCTTATATGAATGTCTCATAAGATGTGCTCTTTAGCATGCTAGTCGATGATGCCTCGATACTTATCGTTCATTTTGTGACAAGAATCTATAGCATGCCATCTATTCCGAATTCGTCAGATTAACTAATGTTGATTATTTTGCAAGATAATGTTGTGTGTGTTAGTTGTGTTGAACGGAGAATATGTGTTATAATTGAACCTTGAGGAATGCATGTTTTGTCATATTATGTGTTGATTCGAGCTCATGTCCCCATATTCTAGTCATGTCGCCATGTTGCTTAGACTTGCTCTATACCTCGTTGTGTTTTTCTCTCGTGCCACTATTCTAGTCATATTATGTGTTGATTATTTTGCAAGTGCATGTATGTACCATATGTTATATTGAACCACTAGTAACATGTTGGGCCCTTGGTTGTGACTTGTGCGAGTTTTCCTTTGCCTACGTTATTGTTGATTCACTCTTGAACTAGGTACCTGATAGTGTGGCTCTTTCCTCTTTCTGTTCTCTTAACATGTTTCACTCGTCCTGATGAGTTTAATGTTGAATCCGATGATTGACTAGCTTCCGTGATGATCAAACCTAGCATGCTTACCTGGTAAAGATGTCTATTACTCTATGATGGCTCCTTGTGCTTGCATGAACCTATGACTCGACACCTCGCATGATCACGCACCACCCTATATCATGATTTTGCATCTGCATGACGCATGAATATCGGAATGAGCCTAGTTGAATTACTCTAGTTGTACTCTATGGTGGTTCTTTCTTAGCATGATTATAACCTAGCATCCATGATGTCCATCTTGTTACTTTTGATGATGCCTCATGTTTCGTGAACATGATGTTGAACTCCTCTTAATGAATCTTGACTATGCTTGCATCGCATTATGTATCGCTAGTATCATGTAGGATCTATGCTCTCTAAATGAATCTCGTCATAGGATTACGTGCCATGCTTGACCTAATATGTGATCATTGCTGTTAGATGTGATAGTTACTATGCTGCTCTTATGTGTCCTTGAATGACGCGTCATTTGATTGTTATAATATACCTAGCCATGATATATTTGACTCATTTGTTGATTTGTATACCATGCTTTTACATTGTTCATATGCATGATGATCGTTATCTTCACTGAATCCCGCTTGAATTTGAATCTTATATGATCATTGTTGGTTCCGCCTATCTTGCTCGAAGTTACTAGGCAGACCTGTTTCCATGGAATACTAGAATGTTAGCTTGTTTCACAAACATCAGCATAGGACTTGATTGTGTCTTTAATATGAATACGACTGTTGCCCCGAGATAGGTACATGTTAGTGTGAATTAGTGTGATTGATGTGCTCTATGATAAATTCATCTTGTTCATCACCGTTGTAACCTAATAGACTTTTATAAGGGCACCGTTACTATTCCCGGGTCGGAGTCTTGTCCCTAGTCATGTCGTCTTTAGCTTTGGTCTATTCCGTCTCCGAAAGAGACATTGGGTCGTCCGCTCTTGTCACTCCCCTATCTCCGCTAACTTAAACTCATACGCGTTACCTTGGATGAGCGACCGCATGGAAAAAGGGATCGGGAAGACAAATAGTGATAGAGCAGCACAACGGAAGCGTGGGCCCATAACCCACGGGTCTCAGGATCGATAATGTCGACGGAACGAGCTCGCTTTGAGGATTACGATTGTTGAGTACGATATGACTCGCAGGTAGGAGCATCCACTATTCGAATTTCTAACCCTTTCTGAACTTGTTGATGGTGATATTGCACTAACTTGATGTTGAAAGCTGCTTGTTGATGTGATGACTGTTGCTTGATTGTCTGTTGACTATGATGATATGATTCGATGCCTTACAATCCTAATGTGCCTTGATGACTTAATGTGATGCTACTCTGAGGTGTCAAGCATGATCTAAATTCCTTGCCTATGGGTATGAACTGCAAACGTTGTGAAAACCTGGATTGTTTATTTAATAAGGTTCTGATGAAACTTGCTAGTTTGAATTGACTTTATTCATATATGGTGTTATGTGATAATTTCGAGCATGACGGTAAATTGAGACTTTTGATACTTGTTACAATGCTTAATGATGCTAGTTGATATGATGTAGTCCTTATGTGCAATAATGTCCATGATTGCTTCTTCTTTGAACATGTGAGTGGGGCCCTTTTGGTTGAGCGGTCAGAGAGTGGAGAAAGGTTTTGAGTGATTAGAATGATCGACGGTGATAAGGGAAAGTTGCAGGAGAGGGGTGTTGACTTAGGTTGGACCGAATGGGTTCGGGAATTATAAGAGGTAATGCTTGATGATTTTGGATGAGCTCCTAGGTGAATCTTGGGTGAGAGTATGGTTAGGAATAGGTCGACTGGGCGGTTAGCAGGGCATGATGCTTGTGAATTATAAGAGATGGCTTTTAAGAGTATGAAGGATATAGTATGAGAGGGCCCTCGAGTGTGAGGTTAGAGATAGTAGTTGGAATCTTAGAGGTGGATTGCTAGTGAGAATTCTTGTTGGAATGAGGGACGAGATTAGGGTATTAAAATGAATTAGGACTTCTTTTGAGAATGCTACCTGAGCTAATGTTGGTGAATCTAGATGAGGCTGAATTTGATGTAGGATTTGAAATCGAGTGAGCGGGATTTGCGCTTATTTTGCCTGGTGGTGATGTGAAAGCTTTCTTGATTATGTGATTTATTAAAATGACCTGGCATGATATTAGATAGAGACCATGATAAACCTGTTGTGGCATGATATTCCATGTTGATATACAATACTGAATCATAATTGGTAGTGACAACTATAATCATGATATAATGATACATTGCTATCCTACTATGTTGTTCTAAAAGCATGTTATGATGTGTTGTATGAATCATGAAATAATGATATGTTGCTATATGAGAGCATGATGTTATGACCATGAGATGTTAAATGATGAATATTGACTTGGAGCATGAATATGGCTTGTATATGAGATACTTGTGCGTGATTGCTAAACGATCGTTATATGGCGTTGTATGAGTTGAGATGATGTTTTGTGAGTATGCGGATATTTTGGTGATTGATATATTGATTGACCTTCCCCTCTGCTGAATCTTAATAGCTTGACCTTGTTGTGTTGATGTGTTGACAATGGGTTTTAGGTTCGTTGATTCTATGATGAGAGATACTTTTATGACTTCTGGTGTGATGTTGAGACGTTGTTACGATTTTGTTATATCGTTGAGATGCATATTACGACCTTTAGTATGATATAGAGATGTTGATGTGACCTTGTGGCACTACTCTAGTATATGTTGAGACTTGTTGTGTGATGTGTGGATTGGAGATTGGTTGGTTATACAGTTGTGCATTTTTTTTATGGCTTATGCATCTTGCTTGAATTGAGACTGATAGATTGATTCGATTCTGGAAACTAGGAAGAGAATACGGGATTAGCCCTTAGAGGTGGATGATTCCACCTCCTACATTCTGAATTTGTTTTGGGTTTGGGAGTTTTGACGAGATCTTGATTTGAAAGGATTTGACTTGTTTTGGTGTAAAGTTGCTTGATTAAACATCGGATTTGAAGATTTTGAGCGGTTTTAAATGGCCAACTTGGGGTTTTAAAGAAGTTGAGAGTTTCAATGATTTGGATGACAACCTTTCCATTTACAAAACGCTTTGAGAATTTACGAACTGGGTTTACATTATGACGTCTCACGAAGTGGATACAAGATAGGGGCGCTTATAGATTGCTTGCTAAGACCTAGTTGGACGCTATAATGCTTTTAGAGTTCTGATACTTCCGAAAGGTCGAAGCGAGGATGTGATAGGGGCGCTTATTACACACTCGACAAGACCCATTTGGAGATGTCACGACCGTGACCAGGAGGTTGTGAGAATCCCGGAAGACGCAACCGAGATGATTGCAAGATCCTTAGACATGGTCCTTAGACTCACCGATTTCAAACTCCTTCCCATTGCTTTTAAATGATTTTAGTCTCGGGGACGAGACTTGTTTTTAGAGGTGGATGAATGTAAAGACCGGAAAATTTAAAGTATTATTTTTCTTAAAATATTAAATTATGTTCAAATTTAAAATTAAGATTCTAGATTTTGAAATTTCTCGTCCTCGAGCAACTGAATTTTATTCTTCAGAAACGAATTTCTATATAGTTTTGAATTGGGTTTTAGAAATGGATTTTTGATTTTCGCTTTTGAGATCGAGAATTAATAAAATTAATTTATGCTCCGAAAATCGAAAAATTAATTTAATTTCCGTTTAACTTGAAATTTGTATTGAAAATTTTATTTAAATTCGATTTAGTCGGGATTAACGGGTTTCGAATTTGAATACCGGGTATATTCTCCTTACATTTTACTTTGGGACCACATATGTATTCCTTTTTCTTTTTTTTTTTCTTTTCTCTCTTTCCTCTCTCTCTCTCCCTCTCCCTCCCTCTCGGTTACTGTCAATTGAAATTGGTCCCCCTTGTTTGTCTTCTTCTCCATTGTGTGCAGCTCACCCAACCCATTTCACCTCTCTCTCCCTTCCACTCTTCTGTTGATTCTGCAGAAATCATAAACCCAAACAACACCCCCCTCTCCCTCTTTTCTGTCTTACAGGCACACCCCTCCCTCCCCCTTGCACTCTGCCTCTCCTCCCCTCTGCCGACACACTACCAACATTCCACCTCCTACCTCCTACCTCCTTCCCTTTCATCTTCTGTTGCCTAGCCAAAGAGAGCACCGGGGCTCTGTCTTGAAGACCAGCGCCGCCGTCGTCGGCCCCCAGGGCAGCCAGCAGCACCGGCAAACCCACCCCACCACCTTGCTTCCTCTGTTTTCCGGAAGAGTCAAGCCAAGCACACCCCACCCCTTTCCTTCTCTGAGCTCGAGCAGCAGCAGCAACCGCACCTCCGAGCTCCAACATCGACGAAGTGAAGCCGCGCACCCAGGAGCTCCTAGCCACCGGCGCCGCTCCTTTCTTCTCCTCCGTCCCTGTTTTTCCGATCCAAGCATGGTAAGCTAGACTCCCTCCTCTTTCGTCCTCAACATCATAAAGGTCCTCCTTTGTAACTCATACATCCGACCCAGGATCTGACATTTGATTCGGACTCCGACAAAGCTTTTCGGCGAAACCTCGAGGCCTCGGTAAGCCTTCAAACCTTCCCTCTTTCCTCATCTTCGTTTTGATTTCCCTTGTGTTGCTGGGTGTCGGGAGGGCTCGTGAGTGTGGGTTTTGGGTTGAGTGAAACTCCGGCGAGCAGCTCCTCTTCCTCCTCTTCTCTTCCCCGTCGCGTCCGATTCCCAGTGCCCTGTTCTATCAATTTGGGGAAGACGGGTTCGGTTCTTCTTTTTTCTTTCTTGAACCGGTTTGGCCTTCTTTTATTCTTTTCTTTTGTCCGGTTCTTTTATTTGGAAAGGGATCCGAATTGATGGGCCGGGTGTGGGCTTCCGGGTTGGGGCTTTTGGTTGGGCTGGGTTTTTTTTGACATGTGTTATGTTGATTGATTTTAGAAAGATGTACGTATATATTTATATGTTGTGTTTATTAATTTATACATTTTAGAGGATTTTTAAAAGTAGTTTTAATTGAGATAAGTTATTATATTATGTTTATAAGGGTGATTTTAAGATTTGGATTTTTTTTAAGAAATTTATGTCGGAATTATTTTAAATGGTATGATTTTATAAGTTGGTGAAGGATTTAAATTGTATATGTTGATTATGTGATATGTTATCCTTATTTGAATATTATTATTATTTTAGAATTTGGTTATAATTGTAAATTCTGGAAATTACTCGTTATATATAATGTTTGAATTAAAATGCCGGAATTATTTCTATAATATGATTTTGGGGAAATTGCTTTTTAGGGCTTAAATGTTTAATGTCGGGATTTAGATAAGCGATTTTAAAAGAGTTGTTTGATTTTCTAAGTGGGGTTTTTCGAGAGGTTGTTTTGAAAATGAGATAATGAGATGAGATGGAATAATCTGAAATGGGATATGAGACGAGATATGAATGATAGTTAGGGGCGCCTTGTGTGAAATAGGTAGACTTATGCATTTATATGTTATTAGGTGTTTGTGAATGTTGGACGTTGCTTGCTATCGGTGATTCATTTCTTGGATTCTGCTCTGCCTTGTTCTCTGCTGTTCGGCTTATTCAGGTAAGTTCCTTTATGGGCTTACTCAGATTCGAAAAAGATTACCGGCTTGTGAATGTATGACATACTAGGTGTTGCATAAGCATTGAAGCATGCCATGTAGTATCATGCTAGGTTGCACTTGTGATTGAGCATTCTATTTCTTTACGCGTATGAAACAGAACGGCCATATCTGTGATAGTCCTAGAGTCTTTGCTAGGGTCATAGGGTAGCCCAGCCCCATCGGGTGCCCTGAGTCTATCGAGTCGATACGAGCATGATGATAGCCCAGCACCATCGGGCACGTTTATTTTAATTTATGTTATGATGATGAGATATGATATGATGAGATATGATATGCTATAGCATCGAACTGGCCAGTCTCTGCACTAACGGAAAGGGGTGCAGAGGTAGGAGAGGGACATGCCACTTGGCATTCTTTGGGCGCCTTTACAGTTATTTCTCGCATATTGTAAATTAGGATCATGCTAGTGTGATTTAATTTCCGCATCTGCATCATCTTTATTATTAGCGTATGTGTATGTTCGCTTGCTGGACAGAGCGTGTTGGGGCCTCGGTCTGACCCCACTCGCACCAATTGTTTTTAGGTATGATTGCTCCCTGTTTATATGGCGTGGGAAAGTCCCCCGGCGATTGCAAAGAAATCTGTCTAACCCTGCTAATCTGGCCATACGACTTTAGAATCATGTTTTGGTTTTGACCCGGCCTTGCCGTAGCTTTTGTATCTGAATCATATTTCCACTTCACTTTCGTTTAAACTGAATTTATGAAACTTCGACTGATTAGAGGTTTGAAACCTCGACCCGTACCTGAATTGCAACATCCGAACGAAGGTATCCGACCTTCGAAACGTATCCCGGATATTTATATCCGGGCCGTTACAGAACTTACCCTATCCTTTGGTCAAAATTACTCACTCACACCACAATCTCAACTCCGCAGTACGTCGTGTCATCCTCATCTTATGCCCAACTTAAGGCCTACCTAGAAGGCTCGTCTAAAAATTCCTAACCACTGTCTCTTCTCATCCTTAAAACTCACTCAACCCTACCTAAGCCAATGTCTCATTTCCATGATTCTACCTCGCACTCTCATCGATTGAACCTACGATTTCTAGTTTTCCCATCACTCCTCCGACTCTACCGAAAAAAGAAACCGTACTCCAACATCGATAACTCCCCCCTCATAGGCAAAATCAAAGAAAGCAACACTCAATAACTCTAACTACTAACATATCAAAGTGCCAATGCATCAAAATTTAGCAACATATCAGATCTAGGCCTATTGCACAACATCATGTTCAAACATCACAAAAAGATTAGCAGCTCGAATGGAGAACGCCCCTTCCCTAAGTCATATCTACGAATCCAATGCGTGCTCATCCTTCAATGATGTTGATGATGCCAGTTCTGTCACCTGTAGGTTATGGGCTCACCATGCTTCCGTTGCGCCGCTCTAGTGTTACCCGGCTAGTTGTTCCTTCCCACATGTCGTCGTCCATCCAAAGAGATAAGACATAGGTTCTAAATTAACAAAGATAGGGGAGAGGCACAAGCGGACAACCCAGATTACCTACAGAGTCACTTATGGACCAAGATTGAAGGTATCGAGACTAAGAACAAGGTCCCAGCCTGAGAATGACAACGATATAGGGACACACGTTCCAATAAGCAATTTTCTGAATAGGAAATGCATTTAATATAATGTTATACCAGGTTATATAATCACATATGAGACTACAATTATAACCAAACAGAAATCTCAAGGAGCAACATCAACTAACTGACTCAAGAGCCCATTTCCCGTGGAATGCTTGTATGATTCATTTGGTTTAGGGAGGAGAGTACTTGAATTGCTTCCCATAAGAAGGATGGTCGAGCTCTAGCCAAGGTATTACAACAAGAAAACACCTATTGACCATCGTAGGAATCGAGAGGGATGACTTGACAAAACAAACCATCCCTTTAGACTCGGAATCATGTCGAGAAACTTAGGTTATTCAAAGTTGATATTCTAGTACATTAATTAACTTGTGGCATGACCTATGGCGTCAAGTACCATACTCCATCACACACCCAAGTAATCAATGCACCTGAACAGAAATCCAGAATATGATTAGGTTCCCAAACCAATTTCCCGTGGAAGAAGGCAATATCATAGAGAAGACTTGATAAAAAAAACATCCATGGAAGAGGATAAAAGAAAGAGAAGAAGAAGAAACGAATAGTAAGGAGAGAAAAGGAAGGGAAAGAAAAGGAAATGATCGATAAGATATCATTTAAGGACATCGAAGGAGGTAGGAGGAGAGAAAAGCGGAATGAGAGGAATAGACACTCATCAACAATCATCAACCTTAACTAGAAATCTGTTGAACATAAGGCGAAATGGAAAGAAAATGACACAAACGGTTGAATAACATAAAAGAATGCTTCTCAATAACTGAAATCTCGATTACAGAGTAAATAAGGGCTCCCCCGCTATCTCATTCACACATAAGCTCAATTTATAGCCAATAGGTATCAAAGAGGTTAACAACAGGATTCTTGCACAAGGAAGATAACACTCAGCACAGAATTAATCAGCAACAATCAATCTGATCCTCTTCGAGAGGGATCGCCCTCGGGCCCAATTTATATAAAGCCACACAGTCTACCTAGAAGCTACCCTTCGAGGGGCAACTGACCGGAGGAAAACTATCCTCTCGGCCTCTATATCCTAACCCCGCTACTCCAACCACCACGGTGCAAACTCCTTGGAGTCTTCCAGGCCCTCTGTAAAGTACAAAGCTAAGTTTTGTCTACCCTTTCCCAAGTCTACATCCAATAGGATGGTCTATCGCCTTTCCACCCACTCGATTTCCCTTTTCCGATTTTTCTTATTTTAAGTCAAGTTTATTAAGCTTTGTTCATTAATTTAGTCATATTAAATTCATTTTGCCCTTTAAAACTCTTCAAAATCTTTTAAAACATTGGGCGGTTTTCAAAATCATACTTCAACCCATTTGTACTCGAATCGTGCAACCCAAGCTCTGATACCACCTTTGTAACGGCTCAAATATAAATATTCGGGTTACGTTTCGAAGGATTGGATACCTTCGTTCGGATCTTGCAATTCGAGTATGGGTTGAGTTTTAAAACAAAGTTTTAGTGATCAAAGAAGGGATTTCGCACCCTAAAATTCGCGATAGGACCGTTAGGTCCCCTAACCTGTCCTACTTGCCTAAGTCGCTCAAAACGTTTAAGTTCGAAAGCATAAAGAAGGAAATATCATAATACAAGTTGCCACGGCATGGCCGGGTCAAAACCAAATACGAGGAAATAAGTAGTAAAAGTGTGGGGTTCAAGTCGGTCTTACTCTCCCTCTCACTGCGCCATAAGATATCCCCCGCCACAACAGTACAAGATCAAGAAAGGGTGCGGGTACCTGAAACTAACCACGAAGTCAAGGTCGAGCCACTCATGCGGGCCCTGAAGACCTCGCTGAGGACATATAATACGCTCTAAGCCTAGATGAGTTTGATCTAATGCAATATTGAAATATTAAGCACACAAGCATGCTGACAGTTTATATATAACGACAGAAATGCAGTAAATGGGCCCACACAGAATGCCAAGTGGCATGTCCCAATCTCTCAAAACCCATGCCTCAGTCGGGGCGGGTATCTCTCTCATATCCGTACCTCAGCCGGGGTCGGATGTCTGCCTCAACCGGGGCCAGACGACTCGGTCGGTGCCGTAGTATATCTCATGCCTCAGTCCACACCTTATCCGGGGTGGGACACTCGGTCACCGACGCAGTCATATATATATAACTCAGTAAATCATGCTCTCAGATGACTCTATCAGGACAAACCCGATGGAGCTGGGTTGTCCTATGACCCTAGCAACGACTCTAGACTCACAACTTACGGCCGTTTCTACCAATCGCATTCAGAATACATATGCTCGTATGTTAATGCGGAACCTAGGCATGCTACTACATGACATGTTATTATAATGCCTACATACTATATGACACATCAGGCATGAGGTTCTAACTTGAGTAAGCCCCGGAGGACTTACCTGGAGTAGCAGATCAGCAAAATCAATAAACCAGCAGTAAGCAAGCCAATCACGTCACGGATCACCTAACAATTTTAATAGATGCAGAATATAAGTCTAAAGCATAGAGGACCCATTTACCGCTACACAAAATGATCCATCGATAATTAGTCATCACATCATCATCCTTATCTCATCCATCATCTCTCTTCATATAGCATCATATATTTTCTCATTCTCGTTATCATCAACTCATCATCTCATAGTCTCAAGCTACCTCATGACCTCAATTCCCTTAACCACTTCCATCATTTATCTTCAAAATTCCAAAAGTCATTTGATCTCAAAACAAGATGAGTTGTTAGTTAAAACAATTGATTCTAAAATAATCGTCATAACCAAATTCTGGCACCAGAGTATTTAATCTTTTAAACCAACTTCATAAAATTATAATATCAAAAGAATCAACCTAAGTTAGTTTATTTCAAAACCTTCATTTTAAAAAAAAATTCCGACACTTGATAAATATTTCAATTCATATACTTTTAAAACCAACCATTTAAACTTCAACATATACAAATCAATCCGTTAAATAAATAAATAATTTAATAAATAAATAAATAGATAATTAAATAATAATCACTGCATAAATAAATAATTCAAGTAAGTAAATATATAATAATTAAATAACGATTAAAAAAAATCCCTAACCCAATACCCAAATCTGAAAACAGAAGAAGCCCAACACTAGGATTTTCGAAACCAAGGCCCAACCCATTAAGGAAACCTAGCCCTATCCATTTTTATTTTTTATTTTTTTTGTTTCAGATCGAAAGCAGAGAAAAAGAGAAGGAAAGAAGAAAGAAAAAGAAGGAAAAGGAAGGGGGCCGGGTGGTGAAATGGCAAAGGCGGGGCCCACGACGAGAGAAGGCAAACGACGGGCCCCACCAAGGCACTGTTCACCTTCTTCTTCCTCCGTTCCGTCGCCTTCCTCTGCTCGTCCGCTGTGGAATTCCCATTCATTCCTCAAATCGAATAATAAGTTCATGCCAGAATTCGTATCGAAAGAATAAAATAAAATCGCTTGCTCGATGACGGAGATTTTCAAAAAATTTCGGAGTCTTAAATATTAAACAAATTCTTAATTCGGAAATGAAAATTATAAAAATAGTATTTAGAAATCTCGGTCTTTATAGGTGTGGAGGTTTCGGCAAGGGTACTTCTCAGAGCTCTTCAAGTCAATTGAGGAGTATGAGAAAACCCTCGAAGCCAAAAACGTCCAAAGCACAGCTACTGCTTGAGATATCCCGTACAAATTTGCCTTCCATTACGTTCAAGGAGATCTAATAATAAACCAGTTGCAGGGCTTGGTTCTAATGTACACAGTAAGATAATGGTATATTGGTAATGAATAATCATAAATTTGGGGGATACAGATATGTAATGTAATAGTTGATGGAGAGGTGTAGTGAAAAATGATGAAGGGTTGCATCTTTAGCCTATAGGATGTCATGGTTATAGTTTGAAACTTGTACTGTGTCGATGCTCAGCTCTATTCTTCATATCCTTATTGTAATCTTGTATGAGATTTGTATCAATATACCAACATTTTATTATAATTTGTTTCCGTATATGTCATTCAGTGATTCAGCAAAGATCATTGTAAGTCATGCTTTTAATGAATCTGCCAATATCATTCGTGGTGGATAAGCAAGTAAACTGTCAAACTCCGACCATAATATATCTATCATAGGAGTTGAGTTGATAAGAGAAAAGGGTCATAGACATTGTTGTCACTATAAAAACAAAGTAATAGACACCGTCACCACTATAAAAACAAAGTAATAGACATTATCACCATAATAAAAACAGGGTCATAGACACTGTCACCATTATAAAAACATAGTCATAGACACTGTAACCAAAGGAAAACCCTATGACTAGGGAAGCACAAACCCTAAAAGAGCTAATGAGAAGCAAAAATACATGTGGTGACAATTCTTCTCTAATATATGAATGGGTAAGATGGTCATAGACACTATAACCGAAATAAAAATAGGGTCATAGACACTGTCACCACTATAAAAACATAGTCATAGACATTGTCACCACTATAAAAACAGGGTCATAGACACTTTCACCACTATAAAAACAGGGTCATAGACACTGTAACCAAAGGAAAACCTAGGATAAGAGAAGCACAAGGTAACCCTATATGGGCTAATGAGAAGCCAAAATACATGTGGTGACAGTTCTCCTCTAATATATGAATGGGTAAGAGGGTCATACACGTTGTAACCAAAATAAAAATAGGGTCATAGACACTATGACCACTATAAAAACAGGGTCATAAACATTATCACCACTGTAAAAACAGGGTCATAGACACTGTAACCAAAGGAAAACTCTGGGACAAGGGAAGCACAAACCCAGAGAAGCACAAACCTTATAGAGGCTAACCAATTTTATAATATACTATATATAGTCAGAAAGAGGAAAACCCCATTCTTTTGTTCAATCTCAAACAAACATTAATCTCAAGTTGACATGTTTTGGTGGCGGTAAAGGCAAAAGCATTCAACACTTAATATCATAGCTCCAATTTACACACTATATATGACAGTAATAAAAAACAAAACAAAAGAAGTAGCAGAAAAGTATTTAGTCTGTGCACAACCGAAGCTTTTTCTTGCCCCTTCTATCACCAATTAAGATCAGCCCCACAACAACAGAAGGTTCAAAAAGAAGGTTTCCATCACAAGCTTTCTTTCTTCTTGGAGAGCTCGATTTCCGAATCAATGGCCGCCGTCCCAAGGCTACATACCTATCCTCACTTCCGGTTGCATTTCCGTCTGGAGCTTCATCGGAGCTTCTACCTCGATGCCAGCTCCGTTCCCCTTCTCGCTGGCTGTAGGCTTCATATTTGTCGCCGCCCCCGGCAATTGAGTAGAAGGTTGTGCGTTTTCTTCAAGGAAGAGGACGCCGAACGCACAAGGGACCGGGATGCGGTTCCAGGACGGATTCGACGAAAGGGGACTCGAGATAGGGTTTTAAGGTCTTTGAAATCCGAGATTTTGGGGATTTTCAAGTGGTCGACCTTCCTACTCCTAGGACAAGCGTTAGAGCACCTTGGAAGAGCTCAAGGAGCTACTCTGGAAATGTGGTCATTACGCCGTTGATGTGCGTTTGCCCCTCTGCGAATCAGACCAACAACCCACCACCAATCCCCATGACTCCAACCGAGTGCCATTAGCCCTTCCACTTTCGGTTGCAGCAAAGGGAGCGAGGGAGGGACGAGCGAGAATGGAGGGAGCAGCCATGGAGATCTGAGGATGAAGAGGTCACGGGAAAGGGAGATCCGAGGATGAAGGAGGGGATTTGGGGAAAAATAAAAATAGGTGTAGTGTGGGTATTATGAAAATATTTTGGACAATTACTTGAAAGTGGGATTAGGGTGGACAAATACTAAATAGATTTATGTAAATGGCCTTTGGGACAAATAACTTCAAAATTCTAATTAACTGATCTAATTAAGGTTGGCATGGTTTTGGCTAGGGTTGTCTAAAATATACCATGACAAATTAACTAATTGTTTATTAAATGAGCCAATTTAAATTGGTATAGAGTAAATTGGTTATCAATTTTATTAGTACGATATTAATGAATTAATTTTTCAAAGTTGGTTGGTAATGGTAATAAATTTGGCAAAGTTGGTATTACTATTACTAACCAATTATATATATATATATATATATATATATATATATATATATATATATATTGAAAATTAAAGTTTAGAAAATTAAAACACTAATAAAATGTCAATCATGGAAAGAATACCCTAAGCTTAATTAAGCTTGATCCAAATAAACATTATTTAAAATTTTGTTCATTTTTTTGTACTTTTGGTAATTGATCCTTGATATGTCATATTTTAATATTTAAATTTAGATGTTTATTTAAATTCTATTAACTTTACTAATATCGATACATAATTCAATCGACAAGAGTTTCTCTTGGCAAGTAATTTTTGTTGAAATTTTCACTTTAAATTTCAAATTGCATCATTAATATCGAAACTTGGTATTTTACCATTATCTTTACCAACAAATTATATTGGTTACCAATTAAATTGGTTAAAGTGTTTTTGTGGTTGATAATGGTATGGGATTTAACATTACTAATTATAATTGATAATGGTATGAGATTTAGCATTACAAATTAAATTACTAAGTATAATTGGTTAGTATGTGGTATAGGTAAAATTACTTAGTATGGTATCAATTCCACCTCTAGTTTTGGGGAAAAAAGACTTTGTGAGATAATTGAAATCATGGTTATAAATAAGCAAAAATTCCATTCTGTGGTTGTTTAAGCCGAATATAGAATGAGGCGCGGTCGGGTGCCCTTGTAAGACACCAGCTCTAAGGTTTCTATTAATTGTGCTAAACATGCTCTAAATAGGATGATAGTGTACCAAATTAAATTAAAGACTCCGTAATCAAATTTAAGTCTTGCACTTCAGGTGACGAACGTCTACGATTCCGTCGCTTGAACGGCCTTTAGGTGACGAATAAACTCAACGTGCACGCCCGAATCTCCCAAGATTGAAATCCATCCTTGGGGTTTTGACGACCAACTAATATCAATATTCGTCGCTTCTGTATACATTATGCTATGAATGTTAGTAAACATGTCGCTTAAAATAATGTCAAAATTTTGACCGTCTTTAGATGAAGGACATGTAAAGAAATTTGATCGATCTGATGGAGAACTCAACTATATGTTTAACGGCCCAAATATAAATATTCGGGTTACGTTTCGAAGGATTGGATACCATCGTTCGGATCTTGCAATTTGAGTACGAGTTAAATTTCAAAACAAAGTGTTAATACGTAAAAGAAGGGATTTCGTACCCTAAATTCGCGGTAGGTCCAATGGGGACCCTAACTTGTCATTCTTTCTAAGTCGCTCAAAACTATTGAAGTTCAAATCATATAATGAAAGAAAATCGACGATACAACTTGGCAGAGCCGGGTCAAAAACCCAAATAAACGAGTATAAACATCCAAAGTGTCAAGTCTGGTGGTGAGTCGGTGTCTCGATTAGTTGAACGTCCCCAAAGGAAACCTTCGTCATGGAAGCAAGGATCAAATATCTGAAACTAACCACGAAGTCATGGTCGAGCCACTTATGCGGGCCTTGAAGACCTCGCTGAGGACATATAGCATGATAAGTCTAAATAAAGGATGCTCTAATGCAGTACGAAAATATTAAACACACAAGCATGCTGACAGTTATAAATCTATGCATAAAGCAATTAAATGAGATCCCGCACAGAATGCCAAGTGGCATGTCCCTCTTCTACTCCCGCACCCATGCTCGTTAGTGCATGAACCGGCCGTGTTCAATGCTATATAGAAACATCTCATCATGTCATATATCATGTCTCATGTGTCAAGGTCTCATTTCATATGTCATTATTTTCTTTCTTTCTTTCTCATGGTATGATATCAAACTCGATTAGGAACAAACCCGATGGGACTGGGTCGTCCTATGACCCTAGCAAATGACTCTAGGACTCACAATTTAACGATCTTTCCACCATGCATACGCAAAGAGAATACAGATGCTCGATCAGTTGTGCAACTTAAGCATGCTACTACATGAATATGCAAGATGCAACACCTACACACTATATGGCGCATCATGCATGAGGGTCTAACTTGAGTAAGCCCCGGAGGACTTTTCTGAAGAAGCGCAGGATCCAAGCAATATAGCGGCAAGAGTAAGTAAGTCCAACAGATCAGATATCACCTAGTAAGTCAATAAATAACATAAACGAGTGTAAGTTCTAAATTACACAAAGCATAGATAACACACAAGTTACACATAAAACATATAAGATACACATAAATAATATAGGTTAACCATCTCATCATCATCAACATTATAATCTCATCTCAATTTCTCATCTCGTCTCATCATCTCATATCAATTTCCGTCATGTCAACATTCCGAGTTTCCAATACCAGTCAATCTCTCAGTTCAAGACATATTCACAGTACAAGTCATACATTTAAAGTCCAATTCAAAGTCCAAAAAGTCTAGTTAATAGGTCCAAGGTCCAATCAAGTCAATCGAATCCAAGTTAGGTCAAACCATCAAAATACTTTCCGTTAAAATATTAGTTGTCCCAAAAGCCTTTATCAAACATTCAAATCCATTTTAATAAGTCAAATCAAGTCATTAAAATAGTTCCGGCATTTAGGAATATATTTAACTACTTAAATAATTCAACTTATCATTTAAATGTCAATATTTAACTAATGATTTATTCACATAAATGATTCTCAATAAAAAAACTAATTAATTAAATAAATAACAATTAATCCAGGAAAATATAATTAAATAAAAACAATAAGGAATTAACAAATAAATGGGCTTTTAAAACAACACTAAAACAATATATATAACCAATTTATTTAAATACCCAAATAAATCAATTTTTAAATAATCTTTATATTAAATAATTATATAAAGAATATAATTGAATAAACAAATAACTCAGGATAAATTAATAATAATTAAATAAAAATTTATATATCACTTATATAATGCATAAAATAATTTAAGAAAATAAATAAAACACACAACAAATAGAACACAACCGAAATCGGCCTAACGAAACCCAAAACAAAAGCCCAAACCCGGATCCAGGTACCCAACTTAGAAACGAACCCCAAGTCTGATTTTGGAAGAACCGAACCAGCCAAAAAAAGGGCCAGACCGGACGAAATAAAGAAACGAGGGGAGAAAGAGTGGGCCCGTGCTGACATGGCAAGTGACGTGGGACCCGCCAAGCCTTCTTCTTCCTCACCAACTGCTCCGCCTCAGTTCTCGGTGTTAGCAGTATATTTTATAGAGTTGTACATATTTACGATTGTACCCTCAGGGTTTTCACCCAGTGATATATATACAGGAGTAGGCCTTTGAGATCCTTCAAGGACTCAGTTATCCAAACTCCTACATGGTATCACAACCTTTTTTGAAACCCTAAATTCAATCGATCTAGCCACCGCCGCTCCACTCCCGCTGCCCCACATAGTCCTGCCGCCGCCGCCGCTGCCCAACCCTACAGCCACCGCCGCCTCTTTTTGCCGCCGCCACTACCTACCTTTACCGATGGCTGAAGTTGTCAACCCCCCACCCCCACCACAGCCACAAAACCCTTTCCATTCTGCTCAATCCGTTACCAACATCAAGAACCAAATTCCCCTAACCCTAGACCTCAAGAAAGTTCAATACCACACCTGGGCAGAACTCTTCACCACCGCCTGTCGGGGCTATGATGTCCTCGCCCACATCGACGGTTCCGACCGCTCTGATGATGTCCTTGAGCCTCTCTGGAACCGCATCGACTCCATCGTGCTCGGATGGATCTATGCTACCATCTCCGAGGATGTTTTGATTACCATCCTCCAACCCGGTTCAACCGCTCGTGATGTTTGACTCCGCGTCAAGGGCCTCTTTCATGACAATCAATCCGCTAGGGCTGCGGATCTTGAGGGGAAATTCATCAACACCCGTCAGGAGAGTTTCTACACCGTCTCCGACTATTGCCTTTCCATCAAGGCTATCGCCGATCAACTTGTCGATGTCGGACACAAGGTCAGTGAAGAGCGCCTTGTTCTTCAACTTATCAATGGCCTCTCAACCAAATTTGACGTCGTCGGTGGTATGATAAGCAACACCTCTCCGCTGCCGACTTTCATGGTGGCTCATAGCATGCTCTCCAGGGAGGAAAGCCCTCAGTGCCGCCCTCAGGCTCCTTCCCATGTCCTGGTGTCCTCCAAGGACTTCCTGCCCATGGACCCTTACCCCCGAAACCCACCTACAAACCAGCCTAGGCCGACCAATCAGCGCGGAGGCCGTGAGCAAGGTAGGAGTACCCATCAGGGCCGCGGCGGCGGCCGTAGCAACATGTCGCAGCCGCAGCATAGCCCGTCGCAGCCCCCGCCGCCCTACCCGCATCACCCTTGGTTTGCCCCCCCGCCGCCCTGCCCCTATCCGACGTGGGTAGGCTACCCACTGCCGTCGATACTCCACCAATACCGCCCTCCACCACAGGAGGCCCCTTCCCCGGCGCTATACGCCTCCCAGCCGCAGCCGTTGACCCCTATGCACATCGATCTCTCCGCCGCTTTCTCCACCATGGGACTTCATCAGTCGGACGACAACTGGTATATGGATACCGGGGCCTCCTCTCACATGATGAACGTGCCAGGTAACTTACAAAATATTTTTAATTCTAGCACTTTACCATCCATCTATGTCGGAAATGGCGCTCCCATATCCATTGTCGGTTCAGGTCAAGCAACCCTCCCCACTGGCCTACCCCTCCGCCTTAACAAGGTCCTACTTGCCCCTGACATTGTCAAGAACCTCATCTCTGTTCGTCAATTTACCATTGATAATCACGTGGCTGTCCAATTTGACCCTTTTGGTTTTCTTGTGAAAGATCTTCGTACGGGGACCCCAATCATGCGGTGCAATAGTTCCGGCGACCTATATCCACTCGTCCCAGCCAGCAATTCAGCCACTGCCGGCCCCACCGCCCTCGTCACCCTTAGTTCCGACTTGTGGCATGCTCGTCTTGGCCACCCTAGCGATCATGTGCTTCAATGTCTCCGCTCTAGCAATTTCATTTCTTGTAATAAAGCCTCGGGCGTTTGCACTTCATGTGAGATCGCCAAGAGTAAAAGACTTCCCTTTAGCATTTCCCATTCTCATACTTTTTCACCTTTTGACATTATTCATTGCGATTTGTGGACATCGCCTATTCATAGTGATATTGGTTTTAGATATTATTTGGTTGTGCTTGATGACTTTACCAATTTTGTTTGGGTTTTCCCTCTACGCCATAAATCGGAAACACAGGGCCACAAAGTTAGCTTCCAAAGGTTTTTCAACACCCAATTTAGTTTGCCTATCAAGGCCATTCAGTGTGACATGGGAGGCGAGTTCGACAACAACATTGTCCGCTCCTTTTGTCAACAACAAGGGATAGCCCTCCGCTTCTCTTGTCCACAAACGTCACCTTAAAATGGCAAAGCGGAACGCATTCTCCGCACGCTCAATGACAAAACTCGAACTCTCCTTCAACAAGCCTCTTTACCACCCTCTTTTTGGGTTGAAGCACTTCACATGGTCACTTACCTCCACAATATCCTACCATCCAAGGCCATTGGCAACTCCATCCCAACCTTGGCACTCTAGCATCACCACCCGTCCTATAATCATATTCGAGTGTTTGGATGTCTTTGCTTTCCCAATATGAGTGCCACCGCTCCTCATAAGCTCTCCCCACGGTCCACCAAATGTGTCTTCTTAGGCATTTCCCTACACCATCGAGGCTACTGTTGTCTTCGCTTGGATACCAATCGGGTCGTGACATCTCGCCACATGATTTTCGACGAACATACCTTCTCCTTTGCCTCCCAACCTCAGCCCACCGTCACCACACCCCAAGAACCCAGCGACTCGGCCACATTCCCACCCCTCCTACGTCTTTTACTTGGCAGCAGCCCTCCTATGCCGCGGCCGCCACACCATGCCGCGGCCGCATCATAGCCCGCCGCAGCCATACCCCATGCCGCGGCCGCCGCCCACATGCCGCGGCCACCGCATCCTGCTGCGCCCGCCGCCCCACCCGCCGCTCCCCCCTGCTGCACCTGCACATGCAGCGGCCGCCACCCCTGTGCCGCTACCGCCGCCTCTCGCAGCGCCCGGCCCACCCATGGCCACCCGATCCCAATCTGGGATCGTCAAACCCAACCCTAAATACAACCTCCTCACCCCATCCACACACATATCCCCTATACCTAAGTCACCACACAAGGCCTTACAGGACCCGAACTGGCATGCCGCCATGGTCGATGAGTTTAGTGCTTTAATTAAAAATGGCACGTGGGACCTCGTTCCTAGGCCTCGGGACTCTAATATCATTAACTGCATGTGGTTGTTCAAACATAAGTACAGGTCTGATGGGTCACTTGAATGACACAAGGCTCGCCTCGTTGTCAATGGCAAGTCTCAGGAGGTTGGTGTGGACTGCGAGGAAACTTTTAGCCCAGTCGTCAAACCCGCAACCATACGCACTGTGTTGAGCATCGCTCTCACTAAGGACTGACCTATTTACCAGCTGGACGTCAAGAACGCCTTCCTACACGGTAACCTTCAGGAACTGTTTATATGCATCAACCACCAGGCTTCTATGATCGCTCGCGACCCTCTCACGTCTGCCTTCTCCGGAAGTCTCTCTATGGGTTGAAATAGGCGCCTCGCGCTTGGTATCAGCGATTCACCACGTACCTCACTGCGATTGGTTTTCAGGGCAGTCGGTCGGATCACTCCCTCTTTGTGTTCCATTCGGGGTCTGACATGGCGTATCTCTTGATGTACGTTGATGACATTGTGGTCACTGCATCCTCTCCATCATTACTATCTCGCCTGATGGAACTACTGCGTTCGGAGTTTGCCATGACTAATCTTGGTCCCCTGTGCTACTTTCTCAGCATCTTTGTGTCTCGCACTCGGGATGCGTTGTTTCTTCATAAGAAGAAATATGCCCTTGAGATTTTCGACAAAGCTAGGATGACGTCTTGCAAGCCCGCCACCAGTCCCAAGGTTGATGACCCTACCGCCTATCGCAATCTGGCGGGTATTCTCCAGTATCTGACGTTCACTAGGCCAGACATTGCCTTTGCCGTCCAGCAGGTTTGCTTATACATGCATGATCCCCGTGAGCATCACCTACAGGCACTCAAGAGGATCATCCGGTACATCAAGGGCACCAGTGACCTGGGGTTGCACCTCTATCGAGGCCGTTTCGACACCCTCATAGCCTACTCAGACGCTGATTGGGCGAGTTGTCCGGAAACTCGCCGCTTCACCTCTGGCTTCGTCGTCTACCTTGGTGACCATATCTCGCTCCACTGTCGAGGCCGAGTATAGAGGTGTCGCCAACACCGTGGCGGAAACCTGTTGGCTACGCAACCTCCTCTACGAGCTTCGCGTTCCACTTCGTGCCGCTACCTTGGTCTACTGCGACAATGTTTCTACCGTTTACCTCTCCTCGAACCCAGTTCAGCACCAGCGGACCAAGCACATTGAGATTGATATACATTTCGTTAGAGAGAAGGTCGCTCTAGGCTAGGTTCGAGTGTTACATGTCCCTTCTGCCCATCAGTATGCGAACATCTTCACAAAAGGATTACCTACTCCTCTTTTTACTTCTTTTCGTTCTAGTCTTGCTATTCGCTCACCTCTAGCTGCGATTGAGGGAGGATGTTAGCAGTATATTTTATAGAGTTGTACATATTTACGATTGTACCCTCAGGATTTTCACCCAATGATATATATATACAGCAGTAGGCCTCTGAGATCCTTCAAGGACTCAGTTATCCAAACTCTTACACTCGGTTCCGCCGGTGTCTTGAGTTCGAGCACCTCCGTCCTCCTCGTCTCCTCTGAGCTGGGCTCGTCCTCGGTTCTGCCATCCTCGGTTACGCACTCTGCTCACTCTCTCTCGCTCGCACCCACGCTCGCCATCCCTCCCCGCTCAATCCCATGCTCTTGCCACCCACGCTCGAGCTCGCCGAACCTTCGACCATTCTCACCTCTCCATTCGACGACCCAAGCATAAGAAAGAGGAACCGAGATCGAATCAAGGGAAAAGGAAATGAGTTCAAGCGCTCACCGAGAAGATTGAATTCTTCGGGCTTCATCGGAGGCTCGTCGGAGGCGCTTCGGGCTTCGTTGGGGTTGATCGATGTCGAGATGGCCTAGAACGAAATAAAGAAGCATAAAGGAGTGCCTTTATGGAGATTTAGGTCGGCAAAGGGATGAGAAAGCTCTTACCGATCATTTGGGAGCGAAATAGGGGAAGCAAGGAGTAAAGGGCGGCGTTGACTTCGGTGGCTGCCGATGGGCAGCTCTGGGGTGGCTCGGGCATCAAAGGAGATGTAGCTCAGACAGTTGCTGCTTCGAAGAAGAAGAAGTGGAGGCTCGGGGTGCTCGGAGATGTGGCGTTGGGGGTGTGGTGTTTGTGGGTGGTTCTGCTCAATGACAAGGGACAAAGGACGGAGATGGGGGGTTTGGAAGATAAAAGAAAAAGGAGAATACAAAAGACTCCAAAGTGGAGTCTTGGGTTTGTGTGTTTGAAAACAAAGTGAGGAGGTGAGAGTGTAGGCGGTAGGCCAAAAATCATATAAGGAATAGGGAGAAGGGGGTGGGTTGATTAGTTTTGTGGTTCCTTTTACTGCAGAGTACACTACAAAAAAAACAATTTTTCCACGCTTGGTAGCAACGGTAGAGATTTTCCGTGGCGTGTGATTTAATTTTCCATGCTGCATTAGAGCATCTTTGTTATAGGTATAGCATATATGTATACTTGCTTGCGGGACAGAGTGCGTTGGGGGGACTCGGTCTGACCCCGCTCGCACAAACTGTTTTTAGGTATGATTGCTCTATGTCTTTTTGACGTGGGAATTCCCCCTAGGTGGTTGCGAAGAACCTGCCTAAATCTCGCTAAATTGGATAAAGTACTTTTCCTACTTGTGTTTCATTGTTTTAGTTTTGACCCGGCCTCGTCCTGGCAAGTTGTACCTGATTTCCGTTTTCGCAGTTTCTTTCAAATGAATTTCCGCGACTTAGTCTATAGGACAGGATAAGGGTACCCAACGACCCTTCGATTAATTTGGGGTTCGAAATCCCCACTTTAAAATGATAGTCTTTTGAGGTCGGAAACCTCGACCCATACCTGAATTGCAAGATCCGAACGAAGGTACAACTTCATAAACTTGACTTAGGGCAATAAAACTGGATTATGGGTAATCGAGTGGGTAGAAAGGCGTCAGACCATCCCTATTGGATGAATTCCTTGGGAACGGGTAGGCAAAACTTAGCTTGAGCTTTATAGATGGGCCTGGAAGACTCCAAGGAGTTGCACCATGGTGGTTGGAGTAGCGGGGTTAGGATATAGAGATCGGAAGGTAGTTGCCCCCTTCCGGTCAGTCGTCCCTCGAAGGGCGTCCTTAGGATAGCTTGATTGTGAATGTATAAACTGGGCCCGAGGGCGATCCCCCTCGAAGGGGATCAGATTAACTATTGTTGATTGATTCTGTGATGAGTGTTGTCTTCCTTGAGCAAGAATTCTGTTTGTTAATTTGTTGGACATCTGTTGGCTATGAATCGAACTTTCGTGTGAACGGGATAGCGGGGGGAGCCCTTCCTTACTCTATAGTCTGAATTTCAGTTCTTGTGAAGCAATCGCTTCCATTATTCAACGGTCGGTGTCATTTTCTTTCCTTTCGCCTTCTGTCCAAACAGATTCCTAAGGTCGACAATTGATGAAGCTAGAGTGTCTATTCCTTCCATTCCGCTTTCCTCTTCCCCCATACCTCTAAATGATGTCTTATCAATTCTTTCATTCTCCTTCTCCTTCTTCTACCTCCTTTCATAAATGTTCTTATAGAGTCTTTCTTATGGTATTGACGTCCTCCACGGGAAATGGGGTTGGGAATCCAATCATGTCCGGGATTAGGTTTGAAAACATTGACTATTGGAGCATGTTATAAGTATGGTACTTGACACCATAGGTCATGCAACAAGATGGTCAATATACTAGAGTATCAAACTTTGAACGGTCCCGAGTCGATGGAATGAGTTGTTTTGCGGAGTCATTCCCCTTAGTTCTCGCAGTGGTCAACTGGTGTCCCCTTGTTATGAGATTCTATATGAAATCCGCCATCCTCTTTCATGGAGTAATTTGAGTAACTTTCTACGTTATCGAAATGAGTCATACAAACCTCCCACGGGAAATGGGCTATTGAGTCAGTAAGCTAATGTTGCCCTTGGAAATTTTGTTTGGTTATAATAGTAGTTCCATCTATAATCACGTTATTTGATGTAATATCATGATAAATACATGTCTTATTCAGGTATCTATTGATTTGTACACATGTCCCTGCATTTTATTCATATTGCCACATTACTTAGACTCGTATTATACCTCGCTACAATTCTTTTATGCTTATATATCATTGGAATATGATTTATTTGATCTCTCGCATATTATCATGCATGTTAATCAATTAAATGTATGTATGTATCGTATATTATGTTGAGTCATTATTATCATATAGGACCCTTGGTTGTGACTTGTGCACATTTACACCCTGCCCGCACTATTGCTCATTCTCTCTTGAAATAGGTTCCTGATAGTGTGGTCCTTCCTTCCTTCTATTCCCTTGAAATGATTTACTTGTCTTTATTAGATTAATATTGCACTCGATGATCGATATGCTTTCTGTGATGATTGATCCTAGCATGCTTACCAAGTTATCGCTCGGTGATGCTTTCTCTATTACTCTATGACATCCTCTCATATTTTCATGAACCGCTGTTCTCACACCTTGGATGATCACACATCACGACATGTTTTGGTTTTCGTGTATGCATGACCCATGAATGTTACATTAAACCTACTCAGATCTCCCATGATTGAACATATGCCTTGCCATAAATTACTAGTGTAATATAGGACATATGCCTCCAGAATACTACCCATCATGTGGTTACGTGTCGTGCTCGTTCGATTATGTGAATGCATTGGTTATTAGAGGCGATTGCCTTTCCATACCACTCTTACAGATTTCCTTGTTACGAATGTATGTTATCGATATGCATTGAGATAGGTACATGCTAGTGTTAATTGAATCGACTTGTATACCTTATGTTTATATGTGTCTCGTTGCTGCGATTATAACCTTATAAGATTTCCAAGAGGCACCGTTGTCATTCTCGGGTTGAGACCTTGTCTTTAGTCTCATTGGTCTTGATTCGTATCCGACTCCGTAGGAAATCCTGGTTGTCCGCCTTTGTCTCTCCCCTATCTCTGTTAACTTGGAATCATTGCGTTACCCTTTGTCAAATTACTAATTCCTTCGAAGATAGTTCATAATGATGTTGTGTGATAGGTCTAGAATTCATATGATAATGATATATTGATGTTCTGAATGTTCATCTGGTGGTGAATATTGCCCGATTGACTTTTATCCATGATGATGATGACCTTCGGTGCATTGATGTTTCGATATAATTGGTGCTTTGATATGATTGGTATTGCTTGATTACTCTTGACCATAAAATATAAATTTGAAATGTTGGATCATTGACCTAGTGATTGATATATGATGATGTGTTAATAATGATATACTCGGAAGTTATGACTTAATATGCATGTTTGATAATTGTCTTTACTTGGTATTCTTACTTAATGTATGCATTGAGGATTCTTGTAGAATGTCCTGGGAGTGTTAGGAGGATTAGAGGCCTTAGGTTGTTTCTGTGTGGGTATATGATAGAGTTGTAGTATGGAGACATTGGCTTTGACGGGATCGAGTGAGCCTTCTAGGTGAGCCTTAGGTGGGTTGTAAGATGAGAGGAGCGAGATCTCCGAAGTAGGGTTGTTGTATAGGCATGTAAGTTCGGGTTAAGGTTAGGGTAGCTTCGTTCAGGTATGTGAGAATGCTAAGGTACGAGTAGGATGAGCATGGTTGGCTAAGGAATTGTGAATTTTAAGACTTAGGTCGTTCGTATGGTGGGTAGGAGCGGCTTTGGAAAAGAATGAATTCTGGATTTCCCTAGGATTGAGGATAGTTCGAGGTATATAATTGAAGAATCACTAGAGGCATGATTGGAAGAAAGCTAGAATATAAAGAAATCAAAATAGGTAAGTATGAAAATGATTGGACATCGAGAGTGCTTATGAAATGGAAGGTGAATCGTTTGGGAAAGATATGTCGCTAAGTAAGGGATATCGTTAGGTTTGATTATAAATTCGTTGGTTAAAGAATTGGAATGGCAATTGTGAGAATGCTAGCGGTCGAGGAATTAAGAAGTGAAAATGAATTATGATGCCTTGGGAAATTTTGAATAAGGAGGACATAGGAAACTTTGGGAAAAGTGATTGATGGTAGAAGTCATGAACGGAATAGTATCGTGCTTGAGGATTATTGTCTAAGGCGAGATGAGCGGGTATGGTGATGCGGGACTAGAGTGAAACGACTTGTGAGGCAATAGTAAGACTTGGAATGGTAATTTATTGCAGTAAGTGAATAGGAAAGCTATGACCTTTGGGATACGATTCGGTAAGAGGTATTCTGATGAGCTAGACTGGGCAGGAATTATTGATTGATCACTTAAGGAATGAATGTAGCTATGAGACGTGATGATTGTGATTACGGAATATCTACCAGTTGGCTCTTTGGCATGAGATCGGGTTAGTGAGGATGGTCGAGTGTAGTTTGTAGAGTAAGGTACTTGTGTTATCTTGGGAGATTGAGGATGTGATCTTGTGGCTGGGTATTGAGGATATAGAACGTAAGAACGGTGTGTTGAAGTTGGCAATAGGAGTATGTTCATTAGAGGTGGATTATGGGTATATACACTTAGTAGGGGTAGTATGACCAGGAAGATTGGGGAGTTCTCTTTTGGAAATAGTGATCGGATGGATTCTTGGGGGACATAGATAGGATGGTTGGTCTCGGTAAGGCACGTTGTTGATTATGAACTTGATGAGAGTCTTGATGGGCATTGATATGTTGGGTTTGGACTATTGTTACTTAGAGAATTGCAATGCAGGAGTATGAGTCTTACTTGGGAAGCTAGGATCGGGAGCTTGAGATCTTGAGCAAAGTGGTTTAGGGTAGATTCGTTGATCTGAGCTTGAGGTATGCATGGGACAAGTTTAGGATAGATCTTGATCTTTAGACTCTTGAGGAAAAGATTGGAAATATTTTTTTTATTCATTTGGGTTACAAAAGAAACAAAGTGTGTTGTGCTTGAGGAATTAACCTGATTGAGTTGAGGAACTTGGCTTATGCTTGACTCTGGCTTTGGGAGCTTGATGGTGATGCGATGAGTCGTAGGAATGCGATCTTTTGTGAATGGTGATGAGTTGCATGATTTCCTGATTTTATGACCCGTTAAGGATGAGATCCGTTGATACTCAGATTTGGGATGTTACCTTTGGGATAGGATGAGGTTTCTTTTATGTATAATTCTGCTATATTGATGTTTGAGAGGACGATAAATGGATATGATGAGTTCTACTTTAATGATGCCTGATATGTAATAATGATGGATAATGAGCGTGTTTAAACCTATTATGAAATGATATTACATGTTGATGTGCAATGCTGAAACCTGATTGATAACGATGCGCTGATATCCTGATCCATTGATGCATGATGTACTAATATGTTAAATATTGACCTGATGGTATTTCGCACTTTGACATGCTACTAAATCTTTCTACTATTGAACCTTAAGAGCATGATGTTAATTGTATGGATGTGTTGACTATACCATATTTGATATGTCTGGGCGTTATCCAATGAATAGAATGATGTTCTTAGCATGATGAACCCTTATATTAATAACTTGAACTCGAAATGTTGATATGTGATTTCAATTGACATTCCCTATGCATAGATACCTTGAGGATTGATTTGATAATATATATTGATTTGATATATGTGATAGTGTAATGAATTATGAAATGATGATGCCTTGATTCTGGTATGTTAAACCTTGTGTTGAGATACTTGTTATGACTTTTGCCATGGTGTGAGATACTTGTTATGACTCTTAGTTTGATGGTGATGTGATGAGACTTATCGTATGACGTGCTCTGTAGAGCTGTTTTGGCTGTTATGAGATATGAGATTATGCGTTTTCATGGTTATGATTCACGGTATGAGTTGAGACTGTTAGAATTGACTTGACTCTGGAAACTAGGAAGAGAATATGGGATTAGCCCTTAGAGGTGCACGACTCCACCTCCTGACTTTTGAACTTGCTTGACTAACTTGGATTTTGAAAGACTTTGCTTGGTTTTAAAGGTTTTAGTCTTGGGGACGAGACTTATTTTTAGAGGTGGATAATGTAAAGACCGAAATATTTTAATATTATTTTAATATTATTTTAAATAAATATATATTATTTCCTATCCAATTTATAAGTTGGAGAAAACTCGTCCCCACGCACAATTTTCGATTTAGAAATCATTATAAATAATTCCGACATCATTTTAAATTTTAAATTTTAACGGATTCTAATTCCGCTTTCGAGCTCCAAATCTGAGGAGATTTAATTTAATTTCGATTGTTTGAAAATGAAAAAAAAAATCAATTTAAAATTTCTAGTATCGGGATTCGAATTAGCGAGCGGGTTTTGGGATCGAGTTTTCGGGATTTCAAATTTATCTTTTGTGGGACCACTCCTTTCCCTATTTTCTTTTTCTTTTTCTTCTCTCTCTCACTCTCTCTCTCTGAGATCCCCACACCACTGCTTCCAAAATTGAGCCAAACAACCCCATCCCCCTTTCCTCCCCTCACCATAACCCCTACCCATTGTGGCAACTAACCCCAACACTAGCCACGCCAAGCTTCAGAACCTTGCCTTTGTCTGATTACATTGCACCTACCACCCCCCATTCTTCATTTGATTTCTGAAGCTCAGGCCTCTCCTCCTTTCACTTCTAATGTTCAAAGACACTCCTCATTCCTTTTGCTTTCAAAACCCCAAGCACTCTCCTCTTCTACTCCTCCTCTCCTTCATGCAAACCACCACCATTGCACCTCCTCTCCCTCCTGATTTTCGTAGCCAGCAAAAACCACCAGCCCCTTCTCGTCTCTCGTCCTTGTTGTTGAAGCCTCACCACCAGTAGCTCCTTCATCCTTCGAGTCTGACCAGAAGAGTGCCTCTGAGAGCCTCCTCCATCGAGCCAGTAGCAGCCACCGAGCGCCGAGAGCGGCCATCAGAGCCCGGAATCACCCACATCTACCCTTCGGCCCTGTTTTCGCTTCACAAGCTCGGTAAGGTATCACTCTCCCTTCCTTTGCTTCATGGCACCATCAAGCTACACCTTTTACTCACTCCTCCCCCTTCTTAGGCCCAGAAGAACCACCCCGGACTCCGACGAAGCAAGGCCGAGCATCGACCTTCCCTCGATCCCCCTGTTTTCTCCAAGCCCGAACGGTAAGTTTCAAACTTCCATTTTCGACTTGAATCCACTCAAAGGTGGACCTTTAACCTTCCTTCACTCATCCTAGGCTAAGAACGGAGAGCCTTCCCCATCGACGGAGCTGAATCGGGCCCCTCGGACGTTTTTCGACGAGAGGTTCCACCCCGGTGAGCTTCTTCTTCTTCTTCCTTTGTTTTGGTTCGTATTGAGTCGCTTTGGGTTGTCTGTGGTCGAGAATAAGTATGTGAGGGTGGTCGGGTGAGGATTCGCCTGTAAGAAGCCCCTCCTCCTCCTTCTTCTTCTTCCGTCCTCGTGCAGAGCTCCGTAATTTGCTTTAAGGAAGACGGGTCCTGGTCGAACCGGGTTCCTTATTTTCTTTTTTTTTTTAAACCGGCCGGTCTGGGTAATGGTTCCGGTTCTCTTAAAACACACGGGTTGGGCTTTCTGTTGGGCCGGATCCGGTTTCAAGTGTGGGCTTTGGGCCTGCTGGGTATTGTTGGGTTATTTGGTTTTGTTATATTGGGTGTTTATTTATGTTACCTTATTATATTATATGTTATTTATTTAATCGTTATTATTATTATTATTATTATTATTATTATTATTATTATTATTATATTTTTCTGTTTTGGTTAAAATATATTCTCTGGAATATTATATATTATAAAATTGTTTTAAAAAGGTAATATTATTTGAAATATGTATTCTATGGGCGATTTTAGGAAATTAGAAATGATTTATTGGTTTTGATTTATAAATATGGTTTGTAAAAAGGAATTCATTTTAGTTAAATATTTTTTGTTGTTTGGCAATTATTCAAAAGGGTTTTCAAGTTTTTTGGAAATATTTCTTAGAAAGATTTGTTGTTTCAAAAAATGAGATGTCGGGATTCCTTTAACGACAACTTTGACTAAATTAACCAAGTTTGCCCATCTGTTAATGACCTTGGACAACTGAATTTCTCGAACCTTGTTTAATGGACTAATAGACCTTTCGGGCCTTATTTAACGGACTTTCTATGACTGTTAACCAACTGATTTTGGACCTTACTTGTGAGTGGATTGAATCTGTGGATTTTATCAGATTTAATTGGATTGAGACGTTGGACTGAGATGAGACGGACTGAGATGAGACAATGGCGGAATGACGGATATGAATTATTGATTATTAATATGCAGATATCTTGGCTTTCGTATTTTTCCTCGTATTTGACGCGTTTTGAGTTATCGCTTGTTTTTCAGTAATTACTTTCGAACATGTTTCTCTATGCTTTCTTGGTTAGTTAGACGTTAGACTTATGGCGCCTTTATTACTTATTTTACTAGGTGATTTAACATGTTTCTCTATGCTTTCTTTGTTAGTTAGACGTTAGACTTATGGCGCCTTTATTACTTATTTTACTAGGTGATTATTGATTTGCTTGGATTCTACTTTCTGCTATCTCTTTGCTGATCGTCATTCTCAGGTAAGTTCCTTTATGGGCTTACTCAGATTCGAAAGAGAAATCTCTTGCTTGTGATCATATGATATACTAGGTGCTTCATATGCATTTAAAAGCATGCCATCTAGTATCATACTATGATTGTACTAGTGAATGAGAATTCGGTTACTTTGTGTGTTTGAGAAATAACGGTCGTTATCTTGAGTCTTAGAGTCTTTGCTAGGGTCATAGGGGCATTCGTGTTTTATACCGTTTCGGTCCCCGATCGAGTCGATGAGTATGATCTCTCTCTCTCTCTCTCTATATATATATATATATATATATATATGTATATATATATATATCTGTAGGGTTCGGCATAGACCGAGCGCTCTACCTCGGAGTGGGTACGAGAATATATCTCTTACGGTTCAGCTAAGGTCGAGCGCCCTACCTCGGAGTGGGTACGGGAATATATCTGTTACGGTTCGGCTAAGGCCGAGCACCCTACCTCGGAGTGGGTACGGGAAATACAGAGATATGGGGATATGCCACTTGGCATTCTTTGGGCGCCTTTACAATTGTTCTGCATATTATTTCAACTAGGAGCATGCTAGTGTGATTTAATTTTCCGTACTGTATTAGAGCATCTTTATTATAGGTATAATGTATGTGTATGTTTGCTTGCGGGACAGAGTGCGTTGGGGGGACTCGGTCTGACCACGCTCGCACAAACTGTTTTTAGGTATGCTTGCTCTATGTCTTTGTTGATGAAACCATGCGGAAATAATTAGACAAAGATTCGGACGCGGGTATAGCGAAACGATACCCAGGAAGACCCAGAAGATAGGGAGGACGCGGACACAAAACAGTGACATATGTCCATCATGCCCACCACCCACGATGACCATACGTGTCAACCCAATAGTGACAAGTGTCAAGATGGGGGCCTCTGGCCAATCCCTATAAAAGGGGAAATGAACAGAAGAATTGAGAGAGGCTTTTTTGGAGAAAGGAAAGAGAAAAAGAGAAGAAGAAGGAGATTGAAAGAATCAGCAAAGTCGACCGCCGAATCTACATATAAACCGCGGGGAATTCAGAAGTCAAGGTAAAGGAAAGGGTATCACATCCTGAACGCTGCGACGAAATAAACGCCTCAGGTGAATCTCCACGGACAAGTATGAACCCTTAAATCATAAAAAACAAATGGATGATCTCCCATAAAGAGATGTGGGGTTATGGTAGATTTCATGCACGCGAACAAAGCGCGGCCTAGGTTGAATAGCGAACAAATCGATTCGCGTGTCAGGTAAGCCCGTGTAACATAAAAATATATACTCGCGTCTAAACCCTCGGGGACCCACCGAAAGTGGGCCCCTTATACAACTTCTTGGGACGCCTCATCACTGGCGCCGTATGTGGGAGCCCACTCACCTTGAGGGGTTCTACTTTAAATTTTTTATTTTTTCAGTAAATGAACTACATATGTTTTAGGTCATGAACACCGCATACCCGCGGTCCCGTCAGACAACTATCAAATCTACAGGGAACACACGGGTCTCTAGAAAAACCCCCCACGAAGAAGGGGGGTATGAGAAAGTTCATCTAAAAAATCTAAGATAACAAATTTCCTGCCAAGTCTTTTTACTAACGAAGCTGTCAGTAACTCTTGTCAGTCAGGAACAATGTACAACAACGAAGACTCAGATGAAATGAGCCAAAGCACGATACCAGAGCAAGAGGCCACCAGCATGTACAATCCTTACGTCCATCAGTCGGAGGAACAACAAGGCATGTGGACGTCACCATATGCACCCCCTAATTACTCGGTGTACGCGCCGGAATACATACCGCCTGTATACATGCCACATGGAGTACAGCAAGAGCCGCATTATTACTTTCAGCAGGCGCCTGAGCCTCAGCCTTTTTATCAACCGGCCCCCGCGCCGCAATACTATTATCAGCCAGCACCGGATCCTCAACACTAGTACCAACCGATGAATGAGCCGCGACATTACCATGGTTATGAAAACCCATACCAAGGCCAACACAGAACCCACTTCCACGATTAGCAATATGACGCGTATGGACAGCCAAACGCAGCAGAGGCAATCAATCTGAATCAGTATGGGAACCCAGCACCCGGAGCGTCAGGTCACGGATTCGATCCCTTGCATCAAGGTGCGCAAGGGGTTGACATGCGGCCCAACAAACATCGACGAGGAGAGCATTCGACTGAGTATCCACTTCCACCAAGTCAGGCTCAACACAAATGAAAATCGACGTCCCTGATGCTTTGCCCTCTGTTTTCACTCAGGACTTTTGCCGAGCACCGGTGCCCAAGCGATGGAGGGATGTGAATCTTATGAAGTACGATGGGACCACGGACCCAGAAGATCATATGTGTCACTTCATGACCGCGATGGGGATCAATGAGTACAATGATGCCATGCTATGTAGGACTTTCCCGTCAACCCTCACGAAGATTGCCTTAACATGGTTCACTAACCTACCAAAGAGTTCAGTTGGCAGCTTCTCTGATTTAAATCGGATCTTCCAGTCCCACTTTGGGAGTGCACGGTCGAGAAAGAAGACCATGTTAGACTTAAACTCAATCAAGCAAGGAGGAGATGAAACCCTGGGTCATTTCTTTGCCCGGTTCACCAGTGTAGTTGTTCAAATCCCGAACTTCAATCATGAATCCGCAACTATCATCCTCATGGGAAATCTAGCGGAAGGCGATTTCAAGACTTATTTGTTTAGAAATAAGCCCAGGGATTATGATCAATTAAGAGATCTGGTGTCGCGACAAATAGATGTAGAAGAAGCAGCCGCGTCAAGCTCAAGAGCAAATGGCGGGCATCAAGGCTTTTTCAGCAAGCTGGCTGGAAAATTCAGAAAGGATAAGGGGGCAGCGAAACCACCCAAACAACCATCGGCAGGACACCCCCGATAAAATGACGAGGTCCACCTCAATTCAGACAGGAGGGAGGAACATCGTCATCAGAGAGATGATCGAAGAGAGGGAAATGACTGAAACAGAACACATCAGCCGCGGAGGGATGATAATCATGACCGGGAATACCATCCTCGCGAGCACCACCAGAACAGAAGGGACGATCGACACCTGGTCGAGCGTCACATGCAAGACGAGGAGCATCCTCATCATCAGAACAGGAATCACAACCAGTACAGAGAACGCGAAGAAGCCCCTCAGCCATATCGAGGGAGGGGTCGGGGGCGACGATGGCGACGAGGATGCCATAATGGTCCCCCGCCCCCTCAGGGGTCAGTAAATCAGGCTCCCCGAGAGCAGGAAGGAAGGCTAAGATCCGCGGTCGAGCGTATCCCAAAGCCCGAAGGATACATCGACACTTTGGCAGGAGGGCCCTCTCTTTCAGGAGCTAGCAACCAGGAAAGGAAGAATTACGAACGAGAAGGAAAGCAACCACCCTCCGCAACGAGTAGGCGAATTGCCCACACACCGCATGCGGAACTGATATTCTCAGCAGGAGACGCGGAAGATGTGAGGATGCCTCATTCCGACCCACTGGTCATACATGCTCAGATAGCAACCAAGACTGTCAAGAGGGTGTTCATTGACACATGGTGATCTGTTGATATCCTTGCGTGGGAGGCCTTTTTGCAACTTGGAGTCTCAGCAACGATACTCAATCCGTACTCAGGAATGCTGGTTGCTTTCTCTGGAGACGAAATACCAGTCGTAGGAACCATCGAGCTGACGGTGGTGCTCGGATCAGCGCCAAGGCGAAGGATGGAGAACATAGTTTTCACCGTCGTCCGAGTCCCGACAGTATACAATGCCTTGCTAGGGTGGGTATCACTCTACAAATTCCAGATGGTGGTATCTATCTACCACTTCTTGGCCAAGTTCCCTGTAACATGAGGAGAAGTTGGCGAGGTCTGCGGATAACAACCAGAAAGTAGAAACTGCTATCTAACCTCCCTGAGGAAGAAAAAAGAAGTGATGCAGGTTGAGGAATATGCCGCGAGCACGACCGAAAGGAAGAGAGAGAGAACCCACGGAAAGAGCTTTGTGGAAGAGACCGATCCAGAAGGTACCAGTGCTGAAGCAGAACTAGAAGTAAGGCCCACAGCTAGGGAGGTTCCGACCACTGATGAGAAACAGGTTCACCTTCCATTCCCTAACCGTGAGGAAAAGGTGTATTTGGGGCAAGCGTTAGGGCCCAAAGAGAAGGAACGCGTCATTTACATGATAGCAAGGCCAAGAGACGTCTTTGCCTGGTCACCGAGAGATCTGCTGGGAGTTCCTCCGTCGATCGCCTTGCACACACTCAGGATAAAACATGACGCCAGACCGATCGCTCAGAAGAAGAGAAAAATGGCACCTGAAAATCCCTCGCCGCGAAAGAAGAAACAGAAAAATTATTGGACGCAGGCTTCATTAAGAAGTTGGAAGACTCTGAATGGTTGTCTAATGTGGTTCTGGTCAGAAAGTCTAATGGGAAGTGGCGTATGTGTGTTGATTTTTCTGATCTCAACAAATCTTGCCCCAAGGATAGCTACCCACTTCAATCAATTAATGAGCTGGTTGATGAAACCTCCAGGAATGCCGTCCTCAGTTTTCTGGACGCATATTCAGGGTACAACCAAATCCGCATGGATCCACTTGATAAAAAGGCCATTACCTTCATTACAAATCAGGGGATTTTCTGCTATCAGGTCATGCCATTCGGATTGAGAAATGCAGGAGCCACGTTCCAAAGAACTGTTGACAAGATTTTTCGTGCCCAAATTGGAAGGAACGTATCAATCTATGTGGATGATATCGTGGTGAAAAGCTTGAGGGCAGAAGATCACGCGGCTGATCTGCAAGAGACCTTTGACTCTCTGAGGCGTGGGGGATTGAATCTGAACGCGGAAAAATGTGTTTTCGGCGTTGACTCCGGGAAATTCTTGGGATTCTTGGTTAGCCAGCGAGGAATAGATGTAATACCTGAGAAGATTACAGCGATTCAAAGCATGCAACCACCCAGAATGATCAAGGAAGTCCAGGCTCTCAACGGCGCTGTCAACTATCTCAGCCGTTTCTGCTCTTGTCTTGCAGATAAATCTCTGCCTTTCTTTGCTCTATTAAAAAAGAAAGGGCATATCCAGTGGACGCCAGATCTGCAACAAGCTTTTGAAGGAATGAAAGATTACCTGATGAAATTGCCAACTCAGCACCGACCAGAAAGTCTTGAAGATCTACACCTCTACTTGGCCGTCAAAAGCACAACCATCAGTGCAGTGCTCACCCCCGAAGAAAAATATTTCCGGTTTACTACGTGAGCAGGGTTTTGCAAGATACTGAAACAAGATATGAGCCGATCAAGAAAATGATTCTGTGCCTGGTATTCGCGGCAAGAAGACTACGGCCTTACTTCTAAGACCACCCAGTTCAAGTTTTGACTAACCTACCTTTAAGGCAGATCCTGCACTCCCCTTGCCTTTCAGAACGGATGACGAAGTGGGCAGTGGAATTGTCGGAGTTTGACGTCGAATACAAACCGCGGAAGGCAGCGCTAGCCCAAACCCTGGCTGATTTTATCTGTGAGACGAGTTTTGAAGAACGAGCATCATCCGAAGACGGGAGTTGGGTCTTGAAAGTTGATGGAGCAGTCAATCAAGCTGGTTGTGGAGCTGGGATTGCCTTAATATCCCCTGAAGGGCAGGTAGCTAATTACGCCTATAAACTCACCTTCCAAGTAACAAACAACGAAGCTGAGTATGAAGCTCTTAAAGCAGGGTTATAAATAGCCTTGTCATGAGGAGCAAGAGGCGTAACCGCCTACACAGACTCTGAGGTCTTGGCAAAGCAAATAGAAGGGGAATATGAGGCCAAGACAGGTTTAATGCCAGATTATTTGAGGAAAGTTTAAGCTTTGCAAAGAGCCTTTTTGAACTTCGCAGTAACAACAGTCCCAAGGAAAGAAAATCAACATGCAGATGCACTGGCAAGGGTAGGCGCGGCAATGCCATCCGAGGTCGGCGCGGAATTCATGTTCGAAAGGAGAGAAAGCCGTGGACTTGTAAAAGAAGTTTTCTTCATTGAGACAGGCGGAGAAAACGACTGGAGGACACCCATAGCAGAATACCTGGAGAAGGGAATTCTCCCCACAGAGAAGCATGAGGCCAAGCAAATCAAGATAAGAGCAGCAAGATTCACTGTCCACGATGGAAAACTTTACAAGAGAGGTTTCACGCAGCCTGTTTAACATGTGTTACCATTGAAGAAGGAATGGTAATTGTACAGGAACTTCACTCTGGAATATGTGCACATCACCAAGGCTGGAGAGCGTTAACAGTCAAGATCATGAGGATGGGATACTACTGGCCAACGATGAAGCAAGACGTTCAAGAATTCATCAAGAAGTGTGACGCGTGTCAAAAATATGGGAACGCTATCCATCGGCCCGCGGAAATGATGAAGGAAATCTATGGTGCTTGCCCATTCTCTCTCTGGGGGATGGATATCTTGGGACCATTTCCGACCGCGCCTGGCCAATTGAAATACGTAATCGTGATTGTGGAATACTTCACTAAGTGGGTAGAAGCAGAAGCGATGGGACTCATCACCGCTGAGAAAGTGAAGAAATTCATGTGGAAGAACTAGTGTGCTGCTTCGGGGTCCCGGAGTCGATCATCACAGATCACGGACCCCAGTTCGACTGCGAAACCATCCGCAATTTCTGTGAAGACCTCCACATCAATCTCAAATTCTCATCCGTAGCACATCCTCAGACAAACGGGCAAGCAGAGGTCACCAATCGGCAAATTTTGGAAGGTATACGGAAGAAATTGGGAGCCACGGCCAAGGGGAGATGGGCGGAACTCCTTCCTTTAGTGCTATGGTCTTACAGGACAACCGCGAAGACGCCGACAGGGGAGACACCTTTTATCTGGTTTATGGCGTAGTTGCAGTCATTCCGATTGAGCGAATGATTCCGTCGGCCCGCGTTGTCGGATTCAAGCCACAGTCCAACGAAGAAGCACTCGAAGTAGAGATGCATTTGAGGGAAGAACGCAGGATGATGGCAGCCTTGAAGGCAAAAGAGTACAAAAGACGGGCTGCTAGGTACGACAATCAGCGAGTACGGCCGCGACAATTCCAGAAAGGAGACCTAGTCTTGCGACAGGTGCAGACCGGAGGAAAGCTGGTAGCCAACTTGGAAGGTCCATACGTAGTAGCTGACATCATTCAAACTGGTGCATACAAGTTGAAGAATGAAAACGGAGAAACCCTGAACAAGACTTGGAACGCCGACTGTCTAAAGAAGTACTTTGTGTAATCTTGAAACACTGTTTTTGATTAAATAATCGCCCCCGCAGGAAGTTGAATGAGCGGTCAGCGGGCGTTTTCTGTAAGTAACGAACGAATGGGAACCTTAAATTCCCCTAAAAAGACGCTGGAGCTCACTCCACGTCACTCCCTTGATTGAGACTCTTGATCTCTCAAGGTCGAGCCAACAAACGCCGGAGTCAACTGACGCTGGAGCTTATTCCGCGTCACTCCCTTGATTGAGACTCTTGATCTCTCAAGGTCGAGCCAATAAACGCCGGAGTCAACTGACGCTGGAGCTTACTCCGCGTCACTCCCTTGATTGAGACTCTTGATCTCTCAAGGTCGAGCCAACGAACGCCGGAGTCAACTAACGCTGCAGCTTACTCCGCGTAACTCCCTTGATTGAGACTCCTGATCTCTCAAGGTCGAGCCAACGAACGACGGAGCCAACTGACGCTGGAGCTTACTCCGCGTCACTCCCTTGATTGAGACTCCTGATCTCTCAAGGTCGAGCCAACGAACGACGGAGCCAACTGACGCTGGAGCTTACTCCGCTCCACTCCCTTGATTGAGACTTTTGATCTCTCAAGGTCGAGCCAACGAACGCCGGAGTCAACTGACGCTGGAGCTTATTCCACGTCACCCCCTTGATTGAGACTCTTGATCTCTCAAGGTCGAGCCAACGAACCCCGGAGTCAACTGACGCTGGAGCTTACTCCGCACCACTCCCTTGATTGAGAGTCCTGATCTCTCAAGGTCGAGCCAACGAACGACGGAGCCAACTGACGCTGGAGCTTACTCCGCGTCACTCCCTTGATTGAGACTCTTGATCTCTCAAGGTCGAGCCAACGAACGCCGGAGTCAACTGACGCTGGAGCTTACTCCGCGTCACTCCCTTGATTGAGACTTTTGATCTCTCAAGGTCGAGCCAACGAACGCTGGAGTCAACCGACGCTGGAGCTTATTCCGCGTCACTCCCTTGATTGAGACTCTTGATCTCTCAAGGTCGAGCCTACGAACACCAGAATCAACTGACGCTGGAGCTTTCTCCGCATCACTCCCTCGATTGAGTCTCTTGACCTCTCGAGGTCGAGCCAACGAGTGTCAGACTCTTCCAACGCTGGAGCTTTCTCCGCGTCGCTCCTTTGACCGAGATGCACGACTCCTCAAAATCAGATCAATTGGTGACAGAGTTTAATAATATAAACATAATCTAAAACTCTGAGGAGTACTACTACGAATAGCATCACAAGAGAAACATTCGATCCATCGACCCCATAACAAGCATAAACGAATGAAAAAGACACGGGCAAACATTACGGCAACTACATAGAAGTTTTTTGGTACAAAAACATAAGTCGAAACATAAAAGGGATCACTGTTCAGAAACAAAGAAGTCACACATCTGGGAGGATGACCGGCCTTGGAGGCGACATAACCCAACAATTCTCCACACAAATGGATCCCTCATGAAGCACACGAACGTCGAAGTGAACTCCACCACGATGGCGGAAAACCATAACGGTCCCCATTCCTAGCCCTTGAGATGCAACAAAATCACTCCAACCGCCAACAAGCCAAAATATCCCATAGTCTCTTTTGACTATCTGAATTGGGGAATCTACGGCCGAGCCCAGGGATAGAAAGACTTGAGTCGGGTCTGTAACACCTGTCTCATACTCAAAAAGAGCAGGGAGCGACTGAAAGAGGATAAAAACAAATGAGATATAAGAAAAATAGTAATCTTTCTTAAAAAAATAGAGAAGCAAGAAGAAGTTAACTTACTCGTTCTTGCAGCTGATCCTCAAAATCCAAGGCTAAATAAAAAGCCCAGGGAGTCTCACTTGGTGCATCCATCTTGAAGTAGAAAATGCTGGAAAGAAAAACTAAGCTATGCCTCGCTTATATAAGGCTCCATGAGGGGTTGATCACGGAGTGTATTTTTGAAAGATTCTTTTAGAATCCTCAAAAGAAGAGCAGAACCACTACGGTCAAGGACTTACAGAAGATATGACTTGAGAAGACACGTCTGAATCGCACGAAAACCAAGAAGAATCTTGGACACGATCTCAATATTAAATCAAAAGGAATGATAAACACCACTTTTATTCATTGCCCGCGTAAAAGAGAACCACTTATCGACAGAAATAGTCCCCTCAGCTTACGAACGAATGCGTCGCAAGAATAGCTAGTCACGGATAAGAGCCGTTAGTCAAAATACCCGCGTCCTCGTAAGAAGGGTAGCCAACGATCTCATCCCCGTCCTCCAAACCCATGATTTGGATTTCGAAACGGGCATTTCCTTTGTGGATAAAGACCATAGAAGATCCGACCGTGAGTCCATGAGACTCGATGAAATCTCCCCATCCTTGATGAAGCCAATACATTCCATAATCACCCTTATAAACACGGACTGGAAAATCACGTAAAAGATGAGATGAAAGGAAAACTTGCTTTGGAACAGCATCCACATACTCCCCCTCAAAGTGCATGGGCAAGAGCTGAAAATGGAAATAGGACAAAGGTTCAAATGTAAAGAATGAAAGCTATCAAATAAAACCAGCATTCCAATAAGGGCTTACCAAGCGGGATGTTTGATCAACACGATCAATCGATGGAAAGAAAGCCCATCTACCCGCACTAGAAACAGCCATAAACACGATTAAAGTATAAAGTAAGCAGTTGTGAAATAACAAAAAAGAAGGGAAGAAAGATACCCTCTATAAAAGCTGGGGAAGCGACACGCATGAACGCCATCTGGCATAAGATTCCTCTGAAGAGAGAGAATAGGCTCGTCAACCAATATGGAAGTATAGTCACGAGAACTGCAAAGGCAAGCTCAGTGAAACGACTTGACGATCAGAAACAACTGACAAGAAATTTTTAAATCGGGCCAGGTTCAGGCCTAAATAGAACACGCGGCCTAAGAAACGCCCCATGGAGAAACCCCAGAATAAGGAACTAAACACGCGGCATGTTTGAGCAAATATAAGAACCCCGTGAAATCTTGAAGAAAATATCATACGCAAAACAAAGAAATGGAATTTGAAAATTCCCCAAAAGCTTTTTATAGAGTAATCATTACAGAAGAACAACTTCAATCTCTACGCCTCCCACTGATGTACGTCCTCCTAGAAGAGGATGCCCATCGCCTGGTGCATTTGTGCTCTCGATCCAACCGCGAGCATGAGGTCAAGGTCGAAGTGGACGCGGACGGGATTTACTGGTTCACAGACGGATGGCCAGGATTTGTGGAAGCCAACAGGATAAGCGTTGGAGTTGCTCTAATCTTCGTATAATAGGGGGATTCAATCTTCGAGGTCTATGTCGCAAATCCAGACTGTGATTACAACGGAATAGAAGGACGCGGGTGAAGAAAGACTACAAGGACGCCAGCCTTGTAATCCCACTACTCTTTAAAATGTAAGAGAACGAAATAACGTTCCAGCTAAATAAGATCTAGGGATCATGTAATGCTGTCTTTTTTAAATAAAAAGAGCAAGTCTCTACATTAAAAACTTTAAAAGCGAAACGTTTCCTTTATTCGCAAGCTAAACTCATACAGCAAATAGATTTTCTTAATTTATAAATAAGGTTCAGCATGAGTCGCTGGAGGAAACAACCGAGATACAGCGCTCAGTTTCGGCACATTCCAAATCACGTCGTGGACAAACTTTAAAATGAGCGCGATCCATGTAGAAAAAAGTCATCGACGATCCCACAACAAACCCGTGATGAGCAACACATCTATCCCATCCGCGGAGAAGGTATAAGCGACCATCAGATTCTCTACTCACTTCAACCTGGAGGTTCTTAATGGCGTAAGAAGACAAGAAAACCTTCCGCGGAGGAGAGGATCTGAACTCCACCTCAAACTGAGGCGGAAGGGGCTGCCAAAAAGGAACACAAGTTAAAGGCTCGAAGTTAAAAAAGGAGGGGGAAAGAGAAACAGTTGAAATCAAGACTATCAAGAAAATCATACAAGCGAAGAAAGTTGGTCGATGCATTCCAAAGTTTTGAAAAACGCCCAAGGGTTAGAACTCCCAGGCGCCATAAATCCTTATCAAGCGAACAACCACAGGCGTAATAAACTAAAAACCCGAACCAAGAGTTTTTAAAAAGGGGGGAGAGAAAAAGGCATACTCAAGCATGGTGAACAAGTGGCAAGAACTCTTTTAAATCAGAATCGAAGACTGCAGCACAAGTGGCCGAGTCGGTAAAATAATGAACACAAGAATAAGAAGAAGATGAGATATTCGCTACGAAAGGATAATAATATACAAAAATACAGCCCCTTAAACGAGGCAGTAAAAGCCGTTGTCTGAACATTAAGGAGCGCGAAATTGTTCGGTTTCGACAAAAGTTAATTACAGAGCTGATCCGCGCCAGCCTCTTCATTATCAGATTGGCGGCGGCGGGCAACACCCGGATCCGCCGCCAAGCCTCAAGGATTGGCGGCGGCATCAACCTCTTCATCATCAGAATCCTCTTCATCCGAGTCTTCCTCTCCTGCCATCTCTTCCGGGGTCAGTCCCCAATCCGCTACCGACAAGCTCGCCTCAAACATCTCTAAAGGAACACCCGGATTAGCCTGCGAGTGGGCAACACTCTGGTTGATACCAGCGGACATCCCTTTTCGGAAATAGCTAAAGCACTTATCCTTTAAGAGCTCTACTCCCTCTGGAGATCGAAGACATGGCTTGGCTATCGAAGAAAGGAAGGAAATGCCCGCGTCGGTCTTGAACCATTTGGAGGTAAAAAATTTAAGACCTGCAGAAGATTCCAACCACTGAAGCGCAACCTCTTGAGGAGACTGAGACTGAAGCTTCTCCAATTCCTGCCTCACTAAAGCACGATCTTCTTCAACAATGGAATGCTCAATTTGAAGATCTTTGAGGCGTGCTTCAGTTGTCTCCAGTTTCTCCTTCATTTGTGCCGCGGACTGTTGAAATTCCTCTCCTTGGCGGCGTAGAGCGTCCGAACTTGAAAGTGCCGCGTCACGCTCGGAAGACAAAGAAGAGTTTTGCTCCTTCAAAGCGGAAATTTGCTCGCTAGTGGCCTGCAATTTCTGATGAAGTTCCGCGGATCGTTTCTTGAACTTTTCCACCAAAGAGGGATCGCCAACAATATTGCCCAATGTCCTCAGCTTATGATTCAACACCTTCATCTTCGAGGCCTTCTTAGAGAGCTCCGCCTCATAGAAAGTCTGTCGCCTCTCCGAGTCAATTTGGAAACTCCTAACCTGAAGAAGTAAGGATAAAGGTGAAAATAAAGAGACAGGAATTGAACGATGACGTGAGCAAAAATAAAAGATCCTAACGACAAACTCACCCACTCGGCTGCACGCTCGAACTGAAGAGAAAACTCATCCCACTCTAAGCGGCGCACCCACGATCGTTCGTTCCGTGCGAATTTATCAGAGCCGCGAAGGCGAACGAGCTTGTCAACTCCGAAGCCGGGAATGCGGAAAGCAGGCAAAGCATCATCTCCCTGAAGAAAAAGAGCCTCCTCTTCCCCGTTCCCGGAAGCTCGAGATGAGCCCACGACTTTCTTCTTTTTTTTAGGGCGAGAGGTACCCGCGTCCGAAGGACAAGGACGTTTCTCGCGGGCATCAGAAACCACGACCTCGGCTTCCGCGACGGGTTCATTGGCTCTCTCCACCTCCTCCATAGCCGCACTTTAGGAGGCAGCAAGCGGGCGAGGAACATGCTTGGCGGACTTCTTCTTCCTCGTCTTTCCACTTTCTTGAACGTGATGGCGATCGGCCAAAGAGCTCAAATCCATTAGGTCTGCCAAAAAAGAAAACGAAAAGAGAAGGCATAAAACACCACTAGCGAACTCCCAAGTCTTCTAAAAAATATAATAAAAATGTGTGTGAAACGCGAATAAAAATCACAAAAATAGAATATGGTAAAGACTAAAGCAGACACCTAATCGCGGATGAGGCAGGCTCAACACCGCCATCTCGAGTCGAAGAGTCGAAACCATTGATCGCCACGGTAACTTAGGCTCATGAACGAAAGAGTCTTTGAACTTGTCAAGACGCGCAGCCCATGGCTTTTTGACCGCGCTGAACCATCCGGGTACGGTCTTAAACTCAAGACAAACGCCAGCCTTGTCGCGAACAAGAAACCACTTATGTTTCCAGTTCGGTTTGCTGGAAAGTCTCTCAATGTAACTGCAACTGGAGTTGCACTGATAAAACCAAGGATCTTGGGGCCCCCTCTTCAGAGAAAAGATGCTGAGCATTAGCTCTTTCGTCGGAGGCACTCCAATATCCAAGCACCGCATCACAAAGCTAGCAAAGAACATCCAACAATTCGGTACAACTTGCGCGGGGCTCAAATTGTACTCGGACAAGAAAGCGATAAACAGAGGGTGAAGAGGCAGGCGAAATCCTTGGGATAAACTCGCCGCATACACTACCAAGCAGTCTTCGTAAGCATCCAGACACCCTCCACCCTCTGAGGGAAGACACAATTCCACGCCCGCAGGCCATGGAAATATTCGGGCTAGGGCCTCAAAACTTGAAAGATCGAGCAGTGTTGTGCATCCTCGCACCTCTTGGTTAGGAGAACGACGCGGACAAACTCTCTCGGAGATGACAGGAGGACAAGGCTGAGGGTCACGAAGGGAGAAATCTCCCCGAAAAGAACAAGAAGCTAAGTCGTCAAGGGAATAAGACGGGAAGTCGAGATCACTAAGAACATCCTTCGAGCGGACCCTTGCACACTTCTCTGCGAAGCCGACGGGAGACTCGGCGTAAGGGACCCACGACAACTCAGACTCCAAACCACTGGTTGACGGACGCGGACTAAGGGAAGCACGCGTATCGGATTGAGCTTGAGTCTCCACGTCCATTGGATGAACGTCATCCCCCTTCGAAGAAGAAGAAGTTAAAAAAGGAAAGGAATAATAATCAGGGTCAGAGCGGTTCCGTCGTCTCCTCACCTTAATCGGGTTGCCGAAAAGACCCACGCGGTCCGAGGAAGAGATGCTGGAGGAAGAGGAAGAGTCGCAAGAACTTTCTAAGTCGGACGGTGAACTCCCGCTGGAAGATGAAGAAGAAGAATCCAAAACGACCGCGGGAGGATTCCCTCCTGAAACCGAGGGCAAGCCCTCTCTCCATCCTTCCTCTCTTTCAAACTCGTCCAACGCGTACAGGTTCCCCTCAAAGTTAGCCATCCTTGAAGGAATTTAAAAGCTGATCTGAAAAGGAACCCGTACGCGGACCAAAAAATCAAAAAACCCAAAGAAACAGAACTGGGATAAAAGGGGAAGACCCAAACGGATCTAAGAGGGAGAAAACTAATGTTTTTGGCAAGAAATAATAATTTTAGCAAGAACACCCAAGAACATTTCACGGAGAAATTAAGAACTCAAGAACAAAGACAAAGAATTACCTTGGAAGAGCGAAGAACAACCGGAAAGCGAGGAGACCAATGGAAAACTCTAAAAAAAACGAAAAGCTGAGTAAACACCGCAAGCAGACAAATAATGAGAAGTGAAAAAGTGAAAACGGAACGGGGTAATTTATAAGAAAATTACCGACTCTTCAGTTCCCCTCAAGACGATATGGGCCATGGTAAAACCTTAATGGGCCGGAGGAGATCCTTAACCAGGCCCACAAACTCTGTTTAAAACAGGAAATACGAAATTACCCCCTAGAGATGAAGAGAGGAACACATTTCCGCAGGTAAAAGTCGAATCGTCTCAAGCTCTCATGGAGCTCAACCCGACCCGAGGAGCTGTGATGAAACCATGCGGAAATAATTAGACAAAGATTCGGACGCGGGTATAGCGAAACGATACCCAAGAAGACCCAGAAGATAGGGAGGACGCGGACACAAAACAGTGACACATGTCCATCATGCCCACCACCCACGATGACCACACGTGTCAACCCAATAGTGACAAGTGTCAAGATGGGGGCCTCTGGCCAATCCCTATAAAAGGGGAAATGAACAGAAGAATTGAGGGAGGCTTTTTTGGAGAAAGGAAAGAGAAAAAGAGAAGAAGAAGGAGATTGAAAGAATCAGCAAAGTCGACTGCCGAATCTACATATAAACCGCGGGGAATTCAGAAGTCAAGGTAAAGGAAAGGGTATCACATCCTGAACGCTGCGACGAAATAAACGCCTCAGGTGAATCTCCGCGGACAGGTATGAACCCTTAAATCATAAAAAACAAATGGATGATCTCCCATAAAGAGATGTGGGGTTATGGTAGATTTCATGCACGCGAACAAAGCACGGCCCAGGTTGAATAGCGAACAAATCGATTCGCGTGTCAGGTAAGCCCGTGTAACATAAAAATATATACTCGCGTCTAAACCCCCGGGGACCCACCGAAAGTGGGCCCCTTATACAACTTCTTGGGACGCCTCATCATTTGTGACGTGGGAATTCCCCCTAGGAGATTGGAAAGAACCTTCCTAAATCTCACTAAATTGGATAAAGTACTTTTCCTACTGGTGTTTCATTGTTTTGGTTTTGACCCGGCTTCGCCGTGCCAAGTTGTACCTGATTTCCGTTTTCGCATTTTCTTTCAAATGAATTTCCGCGACTTAGTCTATAGGACAGGATAAGGGTACCCAACGGCCCTTCGATTGATTTGAGGTTCGAAATCCCCACTTTAAAATGATAGTCTTTCGAGGTTGGAAACCTCGACCCGTATATGAATTGCAAGATCCGAACGAAGGTATCCAACCTTCGAAATATAACCCGAATATTTATATTTGGGCCATTACAGACATGTTGAGTGTGACTTTGTTTGCAATTTATTCTGCTTGCATTAAACAATAGTGATATATCATACATTCATATGTGGACAATTATATTCACTTAACTTAATTTTGAATCAAAATACCTAGTCTTCAATGGGTCTTTTGCTATAATATGCTTGGCTAGGTTGCCCAAGAACAAATTACAAAAGAAAAGCCACAGAGACCTTCAATGGGTCTTTTACTTGCTTGTTCCCATAGTGGTATTCTAGTTGTTTTTCGCTTCTATTCCCCCTCCCCCCTTTTATCTATTGAGCAATGAAGGATCAAGATACTTGGCCATGAATGAATCTTTTTTTCTCTATTTGCTTTTGATGGTAAGTTGCTTCCCTGTAAATTATTGGTTTTGGATAGCTTAGTTTTCTGAGATCTTGAATTAAGTTTTTCTATCAGTAATATGATTGTGGTGGAAAAATGTGTTTAGTTAGAAAGTGTTTAGACCATGTAAGGTCATAAATAAATTAATTGGAAAATGTTATATATCTTGGGTAAGGGGGTTGCAAGTTGTATTTAACTAGGGCTTAGTTTACCTTTGTTTCACAACTTTGTTAGGCGTATTTGTGAGACATTGGCTAGATTATCTGTTTTTTGTTTTGTTGTCATTCTTTAATGGGATTTAATATGTGCTTTTGACATTGAATGATTTAAACTTTTTTAGTGTTTTGTGGTAATGTATGTCTTTGAGATTCATAATATCTTGTGTTTATTCTGAACAGCTAACCCTTTTTTTCTACTATAAATAATGACTGGTACCTTGAAGGGATATGGTCAGTTGTTGAACCTTGTTTTGGATTTATATGTGCTTTTGACATTACATTATTTAAACTTTCTTAGTGTTTTGTGGTAATGTATGTCTTTGTGATTCATAATGAGTGTTTATTCTAAGCAGCTAACTCTTTTTTTCTACTATAAATAGTGACTGGTACCTTGAAGGAATATGGTTAGTCGCTGAACCTTGTTTTGGATGAAGCAGTCGAATCTTTGAGGGGTAAGTGAACTATAAATAAGAAAGCAGGCTCAAAAACAAAATAATTAAGGCTGTGTGTTAAAGGGTAAAAGCGTGGATTGCAGCACGTTTGTCTACTACCATATTATTAGTATAAACTTGAGTTCCTCTACTATTAAATCTTTTGCAGTTTACTTTGATTAGAATCTCTCAATTTCATAATAATTTATGCTTTTTTGGCTTTAATGTGATGTAATGTGTCTCTAAGATCATAAGGAAATGATGAGCCTATTAGGACTTTATCAGACATATAAGGATTGGGAAAAGGTATTGCAGAAACTTGTTTGGTATTTTCTATTTGTTTCTTTTTTTTTTCTTTACAATTTCTTTGCAGAAACTTGTGGGTTTAGCTTCATCTTTCGGCCTTTAAAATATCAATATTTCTTCTGCTCCACTCATTTTTCTGAAATCCATATGACGGGGAGGCTTGCCTTTAGACACATGCGTAGTACAAAGTAATACTTCACCTTCTATATCCTAATAAACTAGTTCAAATGTGGGCCTAGCTCTCATATAATAATATATTTAAAAAAAAGGTAAATGAAGTAAGTTTAGAGAGATTTGACTTATTAATTGAAAGAAATTGAAAGCAGGACACTGAAATACATAGTTGGATGGGAAATCTGAAGATTTAAAGGCTCCAGGATAAAAAAGGTAAGGGAAATACAATCTTGGGTGGCAGCTCCTGCTGGAGACAATGGAAGGGCAGCTTCAGGTTCAGGAAATGGTTGTGCTTCATAGAGGTAAATGATTTCTGTATCATTGCTGCATTAATGTGCTCTTATTGAGTCCTAAAAGTTATACTTTGTGTTTAATTATGATCTTTTCTCTGTCATCACTAGTGCTAAAAGTGGAAGTGACGAGTCCATGGATGCAAGTGATGAGAATAACAACATAGTATGTCCCCTTCTAGTTTACCCTCCATCAAATTTTTATTTGTTCATGCTATTATTTTAGATTCTCATTTTGCACCTTTTTCTTTTCCACCCACGAATCTGCTAGCAGTAGTAAGAAAAAGAGTTTTAACCATGGTATGTATCTAATACTAAACTTTCCCTTTTATTCTTTAATAGATGTGACATATTTATGATTTTGAACTATTCCTTCCTAGTGTCTTTGCACTATAGCAGCAAATGCATTGCCTTTTTATCCTTGGTCCGAACTTGCTATAGTCTAAACATTAGGAAAAAAATCACATGGAAAAGGTTGAATATGAGATTATATGATTACGAGGAAATGGAAAAGGTTGGCTTTGTCCTCTTCATGTATGATGCGGATCAAGATGACCTTTTGTGGGTCAAACAATGATCTTGATCCAGGCGAGCTCTCAAGATCGATTCGAGGGCTATTGATAGCAAAGACTGTTATTCTCAAAAGAAAGAAGAAGGCTCCACCATGGGAGAAGGTCCAAAGGAGCAAGGTGAGCTAATGTCCATGTTTTGGTTCGTTCGTAATGGGTTGACAACATTTCGACGTCTCAGTAAAATGGGTCGTTCGGAGTCCATATTTATCGGATTGGGTCGTGCCATACTTTGTTGGAACGAGGACGAAAAGATCTACAACGTTTCTGTTGAATGTTTTTCAGAATCAAACTCGAAGTTGGCCAAAATTCATCATCTTTGCAACTGTCACTGTTTGGACGAATTTTTATATATTTATTTAATTGTTTTCGGTTTTACTATTTTATTAAAGTTAGATATAATTATTTTATTTTGGAAAATAATGTGGGAGGAATTATATCTCATCTAGGTAAATTCCTTTCCCACCAAGTTATTATTTATCTATCTTTATTAGGTTTGATTTATCTATCTTAGGTTTTATATATCTTTTATCTAACCAAACCTCTATATCCTTTGTAAGGTGGAATTGGTTAGGCTTTACTATATAAACTCTTGTATGCTTTGAATTTTAATTAGATGGGAATTAATATTGTGGAACCTTTATTGGAATAAAGGTTTCTACAATTTGCCAATCCAAAGGCTTTCAACTATCTTATGCTCTTGTTCAAATTCACAAAGATCCCCAAACACAATCCCTTCCAAACACACGGCAAAAACAAACACAAAAGTTGTAGAACTGTCGCTAAACCCAGAAAACCCGTCGCAGAACTGCCAGAAATACCGTCACTGTTCTCGGTGAACAGTAGCCGCGCCCGCGGCACCCTTGGCCGCGCCCGCGGCACCTTTGGCCGCGCCCGCAGCACCCTTGGCCGCGCCCGCGGCCCCTCCAGAATCCGTCGCTGATGCTGCTGCGTTTCGTCTTGCTGAATTGCCTTTAGTTTTTGGTGTCCTTTGCCTTTAGTTTTTATTTGTTTGTTTTCGTTTCTTTCGCAATAGTTTAAAGTCTTGATTGTAATCGATTGTAAACATCGAGATTAGTAAGGATAATTGCAAGATCGGGCCATCAACAAGTTGGTGTTCTTGATTCCGAGCCCACAGGCGAAGGATCGGGGATTCCAAACGTATCAATGTATGGGAGTAGGAAACAGAGTTTGCATGCATATTAGCGTTATGTGGCTTTGCAATCTTTGCATTATCCGGCTTTGCAATCTTTTTTTTTCTATGATGCTTCGTTCCCTTTTTGCTATTTTGAATCCTGTCAAAAATGTTCCAGTAGCTATTAAATTACTGATTTATTAATTGTTTTTATACATTATTTGTGGTTTGTTTTGTTAGGATTAACATAAATGGCAGAAAGACATCATAGAATTTGGCCATCTGTTGTCATGAGTTTGACCTTTGCCCCATCAGATAATTTGATGTCAGATCACCTCCCTTCAATCTCCTTGAAATTTTATTTCAGCCTGATTATTTATCAGCTATTGTCCATCCCAATTGTAAATTATGTAGTTTAGGACTTTTTTTGGGCTACAATTTAGTCTTAGACATTTTATTGTTTATGTAAATTTTATAATTATTTATATTTATTGTATATAAATTATGTAGTTTGACATTTTATTATATATGTAAATTTTGTATAATTAATGAAATTTTATTATATAATAATTAAATTGTGTGTATTATTTTATTTTTTTAAAAAAATATTTGACTTTTTAGCCTGGGTCGAAGAATCCGAGCTAAAAATCAGGTTTTTTTATTTTATTTTCCATCCACACTTTATCTACGGCAATTTGTCGTGGCAAATGTGTCGTGTCTTTCATTGTGGTCGCTTAGCCGTCGCTAGATTAGTAGCCACGGCTAACTTCCGTAGCTAGTATCAATTTGCCACCCCAAACTTGGCCACCCCTTGTTTGTCGTGGCTACAGCCGTGGCTAACTTTGTTTTGCCACTGAATATTGGCTTTTTGCCATGGATAACTGCCGATGCTAAATTAATTTTTTTTTGTAGTGGTAAGAAGGCATGGGGTGGTGACTGGCGAAAGAGGTGAGATGGTAGATGGCTTAACAGCCGGACTAGGGAATAGAGGAGGGCTACAGGTTGAGGGAGGGATGGTGAGATTGAGTGTGGGATTGGTAAAATAAAGTCAAAATTACTACTCAAAAATAAATCCCGAAACCCGCTTTCGACCTTAACCCGATGTGATAAAACAAAATTTAAAATAAACATTTGAATCCGAATTAAATGATGAACCCCGAAAATATTTTAAAGACTTGGAATAATAAAACGGAATGAATTCATTTTTAAGTTGAATAACAAGTTCATGCCAGAATTGGTTCGAAAGAATTAAAATGAATTCGCTTGTTCGAGGACAAAATTTTTCAAAATTTTCTGGAAATCTTAAAATCTAATTCGAGATCAAATCTATTTAATAAAAAAATATTAAAAAATTTGGGGTCCTTACAGTTTTGCTACAAGCACTTGCCTATAAATGGTTACTGACTCCTGTTATGTAGATTTTGCATTAAAAAAATAACAAGAGTGAACAGTAAACAAGATTATGCTCCTATGATTAATAGAAGAGTGAGCCCGAGATTATGCCCCTATTACCCTTCCCATTGCTATGACTTAGTATGCTAAGACATGAATATCACTTCCTTTAAATAAGCAATCAGAACACATTTTATATTACTTTATAAGAAGCACTGGAAGATTCAGATAGTTCAAATTATTTAACCGTGGGAGAATTCTTGTGACAATGCATACAACCTACTTAAGATCACTTCCTTTCCGAAAAAAATAAAATAGAAGGATATCTTTGTATGTGACGCCCGAAATTCACAAGAAAGGGAAATGTTAAAGTCTAACTCAAATATACATGTAAACAACATGAAATTGTGTGTGCAAAATTTCAGTTTCGATGCCATGCAATCACTAGGTAGATTAGCTACAACTGCCTAAAAAGGAAAATGATTCACATGTTAACAACACAATTGATGTGTTGCATCTTAAACTAACTAATAGAAGATACGATTAGAACAGATGGGATGTATGCCAGATATGATGTATTGATGTGGTGGTGTGTTGGGCACTGCTCACTAGAGTAGTGTATGATGTCAATGGTTTCCCCCCAAAAGATCAAGCTATATAGGATAGTAGTTCTTCAATAAATAAGGCATAATTGTACATGATACCTTAGCTTCTGCATAGATCCCCTTCTATGGTGCAATCAATTTTTCCCAAAACAACACGCCCATCAATTTTTGGATCGTATCTACAAGTGTAAAGAATATGATTTTAGGGAAAAAGATACTTTTCTTATTCACAACTCTATAAATATATAGATATTACATAAGAGGAGAAGAGTAACTTAAAACCCTAATTAGATAGATTACATCCATAATTAGATATATACAAATCTATCCTAAAATATCATCACTAGCCCCCGGCAAGCTCATGGTGGATGAACCAAGAGCTTGGAACGAAGCTGCTGAAAGCGAGCAGTGCCCACAGCATTGGTAAAAACATCAGCGATTTGATCGTTAGAGCGAACATGAGGAACAATGAGATCACCTTCCTGAACTTTCTCACGAATAAAATGATAGTCTAACTTGATGTGTTTAGACCGTTGATGAAGAACGGGATTTGCAGTCAAGAAGGTAGCACTGAGATTGTCACATAATATGATGGGAGGATGATGAACATGGAATGACATCTCGCAGAGGAGTTCCTGTAACCAGATGAGCTCAGCTGCAGCAAGGGCAACAACCCGATACTCGGCTTCTATACTGGAGCGAGCAACAACCTTCTGTTTGCGAGATGCCCAACTAATCAGATTGCCGCCAAAGAACAAGGAGAAACCATGCTGAGACTTGCAGTCGTCTGGATTAGAAGCCCAACCAGCATCACTGTAAGTAATGAGCCGATTGTCACGAGCCGGGCGAATAACAAGACCATAGTTAACTGTGCCCTTGAGGTAGCGGAGGATACGCTTGACAGCAGACCAGTGAAGATCAGTGGGTTGATGCATGAACTGATAGACCCTATTGACAGCATAGGAAATCTCAGGACGTGTGATCGTGCAGTATTGTAGAGCACCAACAATGCTCCGGTAGAGATGAGGATCGGACATATAATCGCCCTTTTGAACCAAGTGGGAGCCAGGCTCGATAGGGGAGGCGAGAGGCTTGGCATCAGACATCTTTCTGCGATCAAGTAAATCACAAATGTATTTCTTTTGGGAAAGAAGTAAACGGTCAGATGAACGCATAACTTCAATACCCAAGAAGTAATGGAGATCGCCAAGATCCTTACGCGAGAACACAGAATTGAGATAAACAACAAACTTGGTGATGAACGGAGCATGAGACCCAGTAATGATGAGATCATCAACATACACAAGGACATAGATCACCTGAGACTCATGTTGTTTGATGAAGAGCGAGGTGTCTGACTTGCAAGATGTAAAGCCATGCCGAAATAGAGCCTACTGAAGCTTGTGAAACCATGCCCGAGGTGCCTGCTTGAGACCATAGAGAGCCTTTCGAAGGCGGCAGACCATATCCGGATGCCGAAAGGAAGCGAAGCCAGGTGGTTGACTCATGTAGACTGTCTCAGAGAGATCGCCGTTGAGGAATGCATTGTTGACATCTACCTGTCGTAGAGGCCAGTTCTTGGTGACGGCAATGCTAAGAATCAATCGAATGGTTGTAGGCTTGATCACTGGACTGAAGGTGTCAAAGTAGTCAACACCCTCTTCCTGATGAAAGCCTTTAGCAACCAGATGAGCTTTGTAGCGATCAAGAGAACCGTCTGCTTTGCGCTTAATCCTGTAAACCACTTGCAACCAATGACATTAGAACTCAGAGGCCTGGGAATCACACCCCAGGTCCCATTACGAATTAAAGCATCTACTCTCTCTACATTGCATAGTTCGCATAAGCTTGTTGTCCTTCATAATATTCTCTTTGTCCCAAAAATTGCCAAAAACCTTATTAGTGTTTCCAAACTCACACGTGATAATAATGTTTATTTGGAATTTCATCCTACTCACTGCCTTGTTAAGAATTTGCAGGGCCAGACAATACTCAAAGGTGAAGAAGAGAATGGGCTCTTGACATGTGCATGATAAGATGATGGAGGACTTTTTTTATGAAATTCCATACAAGTGCTTACATATACAAGCTCATATCCTAGCCTTACCTATGCATATTTGCAAAAGTCACAAGCCATATATGAGCCTTATCATTATCATTATTGCTCCACCTATATATCATATCGCCCATTTTATACCTTATACCCTATCCGGGGACAATTTTGAGAATGGATGTCATCTTTGGAGTTATTATATGGGGTTGTGCAATATTTATGAAGTTGTTGGCAGGAATGAAAGAAATTATGAAATATGGAAAATTTAATGAGCGAGAAAAAATCCGATCACCTCAGGAGATAAAGGTAGGTCGACCCTGCTCGTTGAGATGTTAGTTCAGCGAGATGGGACACAAGGTGAGGATTCCGAAGTACTAAGTATCCGGGACCATTCATGACACCCATGTTTACGACTCGCGAGAAGGCAGTGCTAAGGTCAGAGAGGTAAAAGCATTATATTGAATAAAAGCATTGAGCGATGAGTGAAAGTAGTTTTCTTTCAATGATGATGATGAGTTGCATGATGAGAAGTGAGTAGTCAACCCACTTCTAGGGTCGGGGTGAGCCCGACGATAGCGATGTAGGGTAAGTGCATCAAAGGTATGACTTTTATGCGATTCTGTCTTCTATCCTATGCATGATTCCTTACGAAAGTGAGGGAGATTCATTATTTGCATTATTGAAGCGAAAGCAACTCATATTGTGAACTTGGATTACTCATAAATTGGATAGTAACTCTTAGGAACTATGCGAGAGCCTCTAATCACCTAAGTGTTGGTAACGAAAGTTATTTGACGGAAAGGCATTAAATTTCATAACTTTAGCATCAAACTTGCATTGTTATCGTTGTGGCATGAAACCCTGACTTTGGAAGCATTTTAATTAATTGAATTCATATAAAAGTTTTAATTTTGTTTCTGATCATGCTTCTTTACCATTCTACATTCTTCGGACACTTTTCCGACAATAGATTACGCAAAACAGTTTCTGCGAATAACATCGGAATCGACTGTAAAGGTCGATATCGAGGTCTGTCTCGACGTTGACTTTGCTACTTTTGTCTTCTGCAGGAACTCTACTAGAAATCGACCAGAACTGAGGTCGATATCGACGAGACACATCGATATCAAGTGTCTTCTGAGGTCGAAAGCTTGATCGTGATTGCAACAAGGGAAGCGCTGACATACCTCCTCGTGGATTCGATCCTGAATTACCCTACCACTACATCAGGAGGGATTCTTGTATTATTTGTTTAGGACAGGGAGTTAGCATAGTTGAGAATTATATTTGAATATTTAAATTGCACGATCCCTTCTATTACGAACAATGCTCAGCATCCATTTGATTTAGTTCATTTTGATGTTTGGGGACCTTCCCATTTAGATTCAATAAATGGAAATCGTTATTATGTTTCGTTTATTGATGATTGCACCAAGTTTATCTGGGTTTATTTTCTCACAAACAAATCTCAGGTGCTGACTATCCTTCAGCTCTTTCTCAAAATGATCCAAACACAATTCTCCAAAGAAGTCAGAGCATTTCAAATCGACTTGGGGGGGGGGGGGTGAATATCGCAATGTCTCTAGCTTCCTCCAAACACAAGGCATCCTTCACCACATCTCTTGTCCTTGCACGCCTGAGCAGAATGGCTATGCTGAACATCGCAATCGAGTCATTGTGGAAAAAGGTCTTGCTTTATTGGCCCACGCTAAGTTACCACAGCAGTTCTGGGAGAATGCATTTCACACCGCCATCTACCTTAATAATAGAACCATCACTCCTACATTAAGGTACAAGTCTCCCTATGAGTGTCTTTATGGCTGTAAGCCTGACTATGTCCTGCTCAAGTCCCTTGGTTGCCTATGTTATCCCTTCATTCGCCCTTACACCACAAACAAATTAGACTACCGGTCGCTTCCTTGTGTCTTCATTGGTTACAATCCCAAACACAAAGGCTACAGTTGCTATCATGTCCCTACGGCACGGGTTTACATTGCTCGCCATGTCATTTTTGATGAGTCTGTATATCCCCTTTCCTTCTCACTCTGACTCACAGAATCATCCTTCAGATTCTAGTGTTTCCCCTCTGCATCCTTTGCAGATGGCATCTCGACCAGCTCTGTTTGAGTCCCCAACGTCTCCCCCGCCTCCACCTACTCCCCCCACCGTCCCCGTCACCACCACTGTCCCCTACATCCCCCCCTTCCCCGCCGTCTCCACTTGAGCTTTCTCTGGCCTCGTCCTCATCGGCGCCCTCGCCGGACGTGGTTCCGTCGGCAACTGGTGGCTCCTATTCTCAGGCACCTGCGTATTATCGCCCTGCAGAGGACTTCACTCATACCATGGTAACTCGCGCTCGCTCTCATTCTCTTAAACCTAAATCTTTACTTACTACTAACCATCCTGCTCCTACATCTCATATTCCTTCTAAACCCAAAACTTTTGTAGATATTACATAAGAGGAGAAGAGTAACTCAAAACCCTAATTAGATAGATTACATCTATAATTAGACATATACAAATCTATCCTAAAATATCGTCAATAACAAGAGAGAATTGAAAAATATCACTTTGACCACATTGTATGTCAACAACAGGTCTTTAAAAAAATATGATAGGATTATTAGTGACTTAATTTATAGTAAGTCTAGCATGTTGATCTTTGAAAATGACATGTCACATATGTAGTAATGAGTCAAGGAAAACCGGCTTGTTTGTTAAGGAGATAAAAAAATTCATAAACCAAAGATTACAAAGATTTTAAGTATTGGATTTCATAAAACCCATCTAGCTAGATCAAACAACGTAAGCCTATAAATCAATTCCAATAACATACCAATAACAAGTAAATTCGTACCTTGAATTTCTAGAAATGATCTTTCTGTCTCCATTCTTCTATGACGCAATCTGTCAATACCTTTATTTTTTTCTTCATCTTCTTTATGCAATCGATGGTCTAAGATATCATCTATAGCTTGGTTTCTTTTATAAGCTTTGTTTCCTTTATCGATTTTCTAATTTCAACACTTAATTATGAACACATATACTCTTGTTTATTTGTTTATATATATTCATCTAAACACTTTCAGGTAGTGGCGGATCTTGAAACTGATGATTAAAGGGGCGAAAAGTTATCATAAACTTTTTTTCATGTAAAATTAAACCCTAATTTTTCTTTTTTAAAAAATCATCAATATTATGGATATGTAATATGGATATGTAAGTGGAATAAAAACATAAATCGTGCATGCTTTATTTCATTATTTTCAAATATTTCAATATAACCTCCTAATTTAAAATTTTTGGGTATAACTACATTATTAAGGCAAGAAGTTTAACAAATAATAATTACGATAAAAGTATATCAGTTTGGTAAATGATGTAAGAAATAATTTACATATGTTCAATCTTGAAAATTGAAATGCTTATAACTTTTTGCTCTCGGATTTAAGCTTATAATATATCAAATCAAAGCTATTGAGGAGAGGAATATGTATGTTAAATTTTATTTTTGATTGAGGGGGCGACTGCCACCCCTGGCCCTAAAGAGGATCCGCCTCTGCTTTCAGGGGAGCTGGCTGGCCAAAATCCATTATCAATCTCTTAGTGGTGCCCAAAAAAAAAAGAACAACCCTTTCATTTATGCAAAACAGATTATTAGATCTAACTAGCCTTGAAACGTGTTGCCCACGGTGGGTTTATTTTTTACAAAATATGTGTGGTATGATATTCGAACGGGAAAGCTAAATACACCGCTAATTTTTACTGGATACACCGCTAATCTTCGCATCAAACTGCGGAACTTGTTCCGCAACACGATGCGAAGCGCACCTTGCATCAGCCCAAACACGCCCTACCCACCCACCGCCAAACATTCCGCGACGGAATGCGAAACAGGTTACGCGGAAGAATGCGGAATGTCTGAGAATCAAACCAAACGCGGCATAAGGAATACAAAAGGACTCCGCATCGAGTTGCGTAATATGGAATTTGAATTTCAAAACGAGTTGCGCATCGGGGTGTGGAGAAGGGGGTGTACGAATTACCGCGTAGTAACCGCAATCGGTGTTACGACTTCCGAACTCCGATTCCGAGAGCGACGAGGGTTTGCGATTCGGGAAAATAGTGCGACAGAGAGTGATCGATGGAGAAGAAAATGGCGGGTGAAAAGCACGGCGGAGAGAGGGGTACAGGAGGCGAGGGCGGTGGTGGAGCGCCGGTCGGTACGCCGGTGGTGCTGGTTGCCGGCAACGAGCCGAAGGTGGAGGAACTATTTGATTCGTTGGACTGGAGAGACGGGGAGAGGGCGGTGATAGAGGCGGCGGAGTTGGCCAGGACGGCGGAACAAGTGAGGACGACGTCGCCGGAGGAAATAGAGGTTCAGGGCGAGAGGCTGGCGGATGCGACAGAGGGGGAGGACGGGGTGGAGGCGGCGGCGCTGTTAACACAATTAGGTGGGGGGGATTGGGTCGGTGATGGGGGCCGGAGTGGGGAGGCCGTAGAAGGGAGTCGGTCGGGGGTCCTGGAGGTCTCGATTGAGACGGCGTGTGCGGTGATGGAGCGGGAGGAGTAGGAAGATGCGTACATTAACCGGGCAGCGGAGGAGGAAAGGGCGGCGGAGGAAGAAAGGGATCGGGAGAGGGCAGCGGCGGCTGCGGCGGAGGCGGAGGCGGATAGGGTCTTAGCGAGGGCGGAGGAGGTAGTGAGGGCGGCGGCGGCGGCGGAGGCGAACATGGTTACAGCGGAGGAGACAGTCATGCTGGTCGCACCGGAGGCGGCGAGGGTTGCAGCGAAGGAGGCACCGAGGACGGAGGCGGCGATGGCGGCAACGGTAGTAGGGAAGAGAGTGTTGCGTCCTCGACCAAGAAAGGCATTACTAGCGGAGGTAAGTATTACGTTGATGATTGTTTTTAGTTTTCAGTACTCTTCAATTATGTCTACGTTTGAGTGTTATTCAAAACGTAATGTGAGAAAAAAATATGTTAGTATGTCTTACCTTAAGGTACCAAATAGAGGAAGAAAGAGCAGAATATGGGAAATATAGTTGTCGGAAAATAGAGAATTAAAATAATCGTCGTTAGAAATTATATATATATATATATATATATATATATATATATATATATACATTGTAAGTATATAAAGTTGAGCTGTAAATACATATGCGGAATAGAAAGCAGAGAATTCTATGACAAAATGGATAGTACAAATACAGAAATTACAATTCTGGAAAACGTTGTAGTGAACAGAGTGAAATATACATTATAAGTAGAAAACTTTGAAGAGTAAAAAATAATTATAAACAATGAGAACGATTAAAATGACAGGAGAGGGACAAGTTCGTAGCGGAGTTGTACGAAAGTCGTAAGCGTGGGCTTGAGGGTGCCGGAGAAGGAGATCGGACTAGTGGACGAATAGTTTCAGCCTCAGCGCGTGGGAAGTTTGAGAAGAAGCTGAAGCGAGCTGTTGCAGTAACGACAGCTGTGGCAGTGGTGGAGTCGGAGATGGTGGAAGCGGAGTCGACTGCGGTTGGCGACCAGCCCGACCCTGCACGAGTGGGAGAGTTGGTGGGAGAATTGCAGGCTTGTATGAGATTTGGAGTGGAGAGGCCAAACCTAGAGATGATTTTGCCATTCGAGCCTCGTCCATGGGTGCTGCCGTCCTCGGTGAGAGCGCGCGGAAAAGGTTGGGTGGACGTGGAGGGCCTTCCGTGAGGCGGGGACGACAGTGCGGAGAGGTCCCCTGAAGTGGGTTCTGTGTGCGAATCCGCAACAGAAGAGAGGACGTCTGCGTCTGTTGCGAGGGAGGGTGCGGTCGGGGAGGAGGACCATGCTCCCCACGATCAGGGTGCTCCCCATGAGCAGGATGCTCACCAGGAGCTGGATGGCCCGCAGGATCAGCATGACAGCGACGGTGGTGAGCAGGGTGGAGGCAGTTCGTCTGAGGAGGATGACCCGGATGAGGTGTTTGGCGGGGGCCGGAAGATAAGTCGTTGCTGTTGAGCTTTGGCGCTCATGTGGCCCGGAGGATTTGGGCGGCTCCGGACGACCCACCGGTACTGTTGGACGTGCATAGGCGGGGTAAGATGATTAGATGGTTGCGGGAGGCCTTGGAGCACGGAAGGGAGACATGGGTTCCCTTAGTCGTGCAGAGCGGGCTGGTGGGGTTGTTGGATCTCAGTTGGAGCCACGTTGACCATGGGTTGTGTCAGATTTTCATGGAGCGGTGGCAGCCGGAGACGAACTCGTTTCACTTCGAGTGGGGTGAGATGACGATTACTCTGCATGATGTGCAATTGTTGTTTGGGCTGGCCATGGAGGGTGCGCAGGTGATGATGGACGTAGACGTGTTGGGTGGCGGAGAGCTTTGGGTGGCCGCTGTCTCGCGTGAACAAGTGGAGGACGACGGGTGGGATCCCACAGTCGCAACTGAAGGCGAAGATAGCTGCGTACATCGACGGAGGCCTCCCGGAGGATGGGGTCGACCGCCAGAGGGTCGCGACGTTGTGGTTGGCGTACCTTCTATCGTCGACGTTGATGATCGACAAGTCGAAGGATAGCATACGTGTGCCATTGATCTACATGTGCAGAGACCCTGCAGCGACGGGGGGATATGCATGGGGGGCTGCGGCATTGGCGTACCAGTACAGAGCCATGGGGAAGGGAACGCGAAGGAGGGCGAAAGGGATGGATGGCTGCCCGCTCCTGTTGCAGGTAATGGACACGATCATCGTAATGGGTTAAGTGTCTTTACAATGAAATGTAAGATGTTAGATAGTGGTTAACTTTGATTAAAATGAGTTTTCATGCAGGCCTGGATATACAACTATTTCCCTATTCAGCAAGGCACATATGCGCCGACGATGGAGATGAGGGTTGATGCGAGGTATGCGGCCCGGTTCATCCCGACTACGACCCCGAGGCGGGAGGAAGGGCGGATTAGAGCCCTACGCCGGGACATTGACCAGTGCGGACCCCGAGTGGTATGTGGATGTTGGAGTGTGAATTATATATAATCATTGACTATCAGAGTCGTAACAATGTTATTGTGTAACATGTATGTATACATTATGATCGCAGGTATGTTGGATGCCGTACGGGGACGACCTGGATCTTCAGGGGGTCCACAGAGTGTCGGCGTACCGCGGGACGATCACATGGGCGGAGGGGGTAGAGCCGTACATGCCTGATAGGGTGGTACGACAGTTCGACCGCATGCAGGGCATCCCGATGGAACCCTTCATTCCTGTGCGAGCGGTACGGGATGCGCGACCACACCGCCCGTACGAGCTGGTGATGCCATGGGGGGCGAACCACTAGGCTGACCGCCATGCGCACTTGGTTGACCTCGAGGCCACACCGATGGCTGCTGCAGAGCGTCCATGGGCGTCGATGGAAGGGTACCTGGAGTGGTTTCGCCCGAGGTCACACGTCTGCATCCTACGTTCGTCCGTCATCCCTCCAGAACCGGAGCCGATTGTTCCGGAGGGGCCGCCGCTCGTTCCGGAGGAGGGGCAGCCCGTTCCGGCGAAGGGCCCATCTGCGACTGTCATCCTTTCACCCCGTGCCTCTGATGTGGTGGCTCGATATGACGCTGTGGGGACTGAGTTGACCCGTCTTCTGTCGGAGCCGGAGGACACATGGAGGGCGGAGATTATACGCATTCTAGGGCGGTTCTACACTGCTGATCCGTCGTTTGTGCAGACGCAGTGACGTATGTGTACGCGTACATTTCTTGTGTTTTGTGTTGACTTTTTTGTTGATCTGTTGCGGAATTGGGGTTGTGCAGAACTGTAGTTGGATGTCTGTTTGCATGGCGGGTTTGAACTTTCATACATACGTGTGGTTGGTTTTGAATGGAATTTAACAGTGGTCATGCTTTCGATGGATGTGAATACGTGGTTACGTTTGATACTTATATTAGATCGAGCGTATTGAAGTAACTTCTACATTCGGCGTGTCGCCATTTGATTGTATTCGGAAAGTCTGGGTCATTATCGAAGATGTATTTGTTGTGCAAAGTGCTTCCATTATCTCAACAATTTGTGCGAACAAGGACATGCGAGTTACGTTGTTTACCACGTAATGTTCCGCGGCTACACGCGGTAATGTCCGCACTAACATGCGGAGAGCTGTAATTTGCGAATCTCCGCATTAAACTACGCAATTAATATTAGCGTCAGAACGAGATGCTCCACCTCAGTAGCGTGAGGCATGAAAATGGTATAGAGCTGATAAGGCCAGTGTCTGGTGACCTGTAATCTCCGCATCTCCATAAGGGTTGTAATCTGAAAATCTCTATAAGGAGTGAAATTGGTGTAGTTGATTTCAATGTTTGTGTGGGTGCAATATGTTTTCTGTTTGCAGTTAGTATGTGGGGGTCGCTAACTTTTACGAAGAACGAGTGAACTTGATTGTAGTTGATGTCAATGTTTGTGTGGTTGCAATATGTTTCTTGTGTGGAGTTAGTTGATTACAAAATATATCCTTATAGACTGCTACATACAGTGTGCAGTATGGACATGGCCATTTTCAGTGCTACATGAGATAATAGAAACAATTACAGAAAAAATTACAGAATAGACACTTCATATGTGTAGACCAGTGCTATGTGTGATAATAGAAACAACTACAGAAAAAATTACAGAATGGACACGTCATATGTGTAGATGTCTCTTTTCCTTAGTAAAGTTTGGTCGGGGTTCGAACATTGGGTTCGAACCTCCATTCTCATTTGCTTAGTAAGCCTGGGTCCTGGGTTCGCATGACCACATTCACTCGCGAGTCGTCCATGACTGGATATACTCATTGCGCACTCAACTTTCCTGTCGATGTGGTTGTGGAATTCCATGAGTCTGCCCTACCAGTCCATGATTGAGTCGATAATGTTGGGGTTGATGCAGTGCCTGCTTTGGTTTCCTCTCGCCGTGGATATGGAGATCCACGAGCCTGCCCTCCACTTCCTCTTATGATGTTGGGGATCATTGCGGAGGCAAACGGCGCTGGCTGGAGAGAGTGTTGGGCCCCTCCGTGAACGTCTCGTCCCGTCATTTCAATCGCGTGAGTTCCACGAAACCCTAACCAAACCCCAAATGAACAATTGTTTTCAAAGTGCTTCCATGAACCTTACAGAACTTTTATTTGGGGGATTGTGCTCCCTGTTGAACCCTTGAAAATAACCCATTGACCCGAACATGTACCGAACATATGATACCGACAATGGCTCAGTGCTTCACGACACAATCGTCGGGTATTTATAATAGGAGAGCTATAGTTCGGTAACCCTGAGTATGTGCGTACCCATACGCATAGACATACGTATTAATCCATGATATGTTGCATACATATACTAGAGGGCCCTTTAAGCTGCAAGCGTGCACTGGCCCGGGTCAGGCCAGTCAGATTTGTGTCGGGGGATAAGGTTCGTGAGCTACGCATGAAGCTGCGTATGTAATGCAACTCCGACACAATACGCATGAAGCTGCGTAGTTACTGAGATAAACTCCGATACAAACCTGCACTGTCCCGGCTCAGGCCCATCAGATTTGTGTCGGGGAATCAGGTTGGTAAGCTACGCATAAAGATGCGTATGTAGTTAAACTCCGACACAATACGCATGAAGCTGCGTAGTTACTGAGATGAAATCCGCCACAAGCGTGGACTGGCCGGGTCAGGCCCGTCAGATTTGTGTCGGGGAATCAGGTTGGTAAGCTACGCATAAAGATGCGTATGTAGTTAAACTCCGACACAATACGCATGAAGCTGCGTAGTTACTGAGATGAAATCCGCCACAAGCGTGGACTGGTCGGGTCAGGCCCGTCAGATTTGTGTGGGGGGGTCAGGTGGGTGAGCTACGCATGCAGATGCGTATGTAATGCAACTCCGACACAATATGCATGAAGCTGCGTAGTTACTGAGATAAAGTCCCACACAAGCGTGCACTGTCCCGGCTCAGGCCCATCAGATTTGTGTCGGGGGATCAGGTTGGTAAGCTACGCATGAAGCTGCGTATGTAGTTAAACTCCGACACAATACGCATGAAGCTGCGTAGTTACTGAGATGAAATTCGACACAAGCGTGGACTGGCCGGGTCAGGCCCGTCAGATTTGTGTCGGGGGGTCAGGTGGGTGAGCTACGCATGAAGATGCGTATGTACTGAAACTCCGACACAATACGCATGAAGATGCGTAGTTAGTCCGACACAAGCGTGGCCTGGCCCGGGTCAGGCCCGTCAGATTTGTGTTGGGTGTTCAGGTGGGTGAGCTACGCAAAAGGGTGCGTAACATTAGGGAGTTGTATATAAAAACCATCACTAACATACTGTTACTTCATCAAACACGACATACCATACGCACTTACAATAAGCAACATATGGGGTGGTGTAGGGGTGGGCAACTCACTTCGCTCTGCAAAGTGGATGTATATGAACTTGCAAAGGGGATGTATATGAACATGGGAAAAGATCGGTGTAACACTTTGATTCGGGCGGTCTTTGAGCTGGGTACGTCGTATTCCGGTAACTGATAGTTGGTTAACATTATTTCATTTCAATTATTGGTGAACTAAGTTATTTGGTGTTTGTAGGTACGGTATGCAGAACAAGATACATGATCCATATGAAGACCCCCACCAATTCCGCCAACAACCAACGGTGATACAGTTCCGCTAACAATCTCGTCCTTCAGTCAATGTACCACGGAGACGAAACATAGGGTTGAAAATGTAACGTACGGAACACACATGATGTATGACGTTGTATTGTAACCTATTGCCTAATGATATAATATAACACAATTTCATTAACGACTAAAATCATTACAATATTTGCCTTTAACAATAACGCTCTGTAACAATAACAACGAGAACCAATTGTTTCCTGTAGCGTCCTACAAACGGAAATACATTCTGATAGGGGTTGTCGTTATGGATGCTGTAAGCTAGAACGTTTTCGCCACAAAGTGCTTCCATGACCCTTACAACACTTGTAAATGGGGAATAAAATCAACTGACGAATGGCTGAATAACAACAATGACTTGAATTTTATGTCACCTACAATTCCGAAACTAACATCGGTTGTCACTTCTAAATATGCAGGGAGACCTGTGGCACCTACAACTCCGCATGTCATGTCAGTGGGGTCCGCCCTAGATTGCGGATATATACGCATATCTATGCGTTGGTTTCCGCGATATGGTGCAGATCATTGATCGATGGGAGCCGACGCCAGGGGAACTACCACGTCAGAGCCATCCGCAACTAGGTGCGGAGGCATCCGCAACTAGGTGCGGAGGATTCCACAAATAGGTGCTGAGGCATCCGGGTCCTGGGGCTTACCGTAGCTCGTTCGGAGGATGGCGTCATTCAAACAGGAATGTGCTGAAGGATCGGTGAAACACTTTGAGTGCAATAATAGAAAACTCCCGTCGCAGGGGGCGAAGTCATCTAGTCGTCGTTACAGCTTTGAGGATCCAATGAGCTGGGATTACTACGTGACTTCGTCCGACAGGATTGGGAGGCTGAAATATCCCTGGGTAAACACAGTTTCACCCCTAAGGCCGCCATGTGTAAATGTTGGCGTCTACCTGGATCAACAATGGTGGTACAACAACAACCGGGTGAACCTCGTGCATGCTCGTTGGTGTATCTGATGACAACAATGGCGGTTCAACAACAACCGGGTGAACCTCGTGCCTAGTCGATAGTGTATATGATGAGTGTGTGATAGAAACACGTTTGTTATATTTGTACTAATATTGTCAGAAACCATTAACGTTTGTTGTAGAATGAGTTTTATTGAATAAACTGTACTGTACGACGCTTGGAATTGAATGCACACTTCATCAATTGGAGACGCAGGCTACGCATCCACCAACGATTACATACGTTGATTTTGTAATTTACATTCGATATGACGTGTGTACAACAACAATGTAAGGATGGACATGAAATTTACTCAATAACAAAAGTAGTTAGTATGACAACTGTTTAGCGTCTATCGCACGAAAGGACTGGCATTATCCAGGGGAGACGAGGAATTCGTCGTAGATACGTCTAGTTACGCATGAATATGAGTAAGTCCTATGCAGGCCAAATACACGGTCAGTCAGGGGATGCTGATTTGTGTCGGCTATTTAGTTACGCATGGTAATGCGTAACTAAACGCCGACACCTCTGAATGGTAGGTGGCAGACTGGACGCCTACTTACAAGAAAGTAGTTGGGCAGCAAGTTACGCACATACCTGCGTAACAACGCATCTCGTTGCGCACTTAGCTGCGCAAAAATGCTGGACGGCCATAAATACGCCAAGGACCAACCGTATCCCCAAATCATGGCTCAATGTCCGGTATATTTCTCACCCATCTCTATTATGTATTCATACATTAACTATGAAAAGATCACGAAATCACTTTGATTTTGAAGGATATGAAGCTGCTGGTGATGGAAATGAATCAGCTGGTTAGGGAGCTGCAGTAATCTCTCTTGGGATCCGTACAATATTGCGGTTTCAAGTGCGATTCAAGCTATCTTACACCTGCTGGTTCTCCATCCGTCTTGTCAAGTGCAGTGCTGTTATGGTATATTAAATTCATAGTTTAGTGAAGAGTTCATTGATAGACTAGTTCGTATTTACATCAATGTATTAATAATTTGTAACAAATGTTATGTATTTTTTGTATCGATTACGTTATAGTATTTATGTTGCAATGTTACGAACGTCGAAAGATTTCACATTGAAAATGATATGTTTAGAACAACTTTGTAAGGGTTTACATGAAATTAAGTAAATGACAAATTATCTACTATGACGTTCTCATCATAATGCGAAGTGAATGGACTTGGTGACCGTAAGATGCCTTCACTCCGCAACTTAATGCGTAGCTATGGTTGCGCATGGCGTTGCGTAACATGTGAATATTCGGGTCCTTCCCCTATAAATTAGGTATCATGGGGGCACACATCATATACAACGGAATGAAGGTTGCAAATGAATTCTCGCAATGTCAAATACATGTGGTCAAAGAGAGATCGGTGAAGCACTTTGCCATACAAATGCTCTGTACATCGAATTCAGCGAAGGTGAAATTTTCTCGTCGAATACGACAACAATGAAAACCAAAACTGTCGGAGATCGGTGTAACACTTTGATTGCGGATACACCACTAGAGGCGTGTTACGTCAGTTCAAATTTTTGGATACACCACTAGAGGCGTGTTACGTCATGAAGACAGAGGTTTGTGCATTTGTAGGAAATCGTGTTAAGCGTAGTTTCAATTAGATTATACGCATATAAAACGGGATTGTAAGGGTCCATCGAATACATTGCATGACAAAAAATAAAGTTTTTGATATGTGTTTGTATCTCCCACTACAAAACGGCATGTTTCACATCATCCACTACAAAACGGCCCATCATCGATGTATATTGCACGCATCCACTTTCCCGCTTCATGATAGTGTTTTCTATGTCATCAACGTAATTACGCATAACACTGCGGAACATGTGGAATGTACCTATTCGGCTGGTCGCTGGATGGTGAGCGTCAATGGTGACACAAGTGATCCGAGATATTCTGAGATGAGGGATCCAAGAATGCATCCCGTCGGTTTATTTTTGTCACCATAATGTCAAAGTGCTTCCATGATCTTCACACCGGGTTGCTGGACGTGACAAATGTGGAGAGCATTGTGATTGAAAGAATGATAGTATGAAAATGATTGTGTGTTTAAGTGCCTAGCAACCAAGTCGCCCTATTTATACGCAGCTACAAAATAGTGGTTCGCAGCTACGTTCAGCGGTATGCGTGGTAAATTCCGCATTAATATGCGGAGATGGAATTCAAATAAATGCGAAACGATCTGCATTAAAATGCGCAATTCCTATCCGCATGTAGTTGCGGAACTTAGACGGCTATAAAAGGCAACGGATGGGGATGCTCGACCTCATAAGCATATAGTGGAATTGTGTAATTCCCGCATTTTCGATGCTTTACAAACCTTATATCTCCCATATGAAATAAGCACTTTAAATATCATGGAAGTACTTTGATTTTCGACATGCGGGGCAGAGTGGAAGGGTTGCGGAGGGGTAGTGGACAGGTTGCGGAGGGGAGCGGACAGGTGGGGTATCTGTAAGGTACAGTTGGCGTTTTCCTAACTTGGGAAGTACCAGCTGAGCCAAGTCAGTATCCAGCTCGGTAGTGGCGGCAGTGGCAGCCTCAGATTGTCTACGTAGGGGTTGGAGGGAAGGTGGTGGCCGGACGCAAGACGTTGGGTGTCTTGTGTCTATTAGACTAGCTTCGTCCCTCCAGCCACGACATGTAAGCGGCCCAGACGAGCTTCGTACCTCCGGCCACGACATGTAAGCGGCAAGACGGGCGTTTGGCGACGATGAGGCGGGTGTCTGCCCTCTCGAGCCTCGCTTCAGATCTGATGCTCGCGGTCGCTCTCGCTCGAAGATCGCTTCAGATCTGCCCTCTTTTCTCCTCTCGCTCGCCCTCTCGCCCTCTCGTCTAAAATAAGACATTTTCTTTCGTTAGATCTGGCTGAAATTGAATATGAAGCATATCTTGTTTATGGAGTTTTGTTGTCTATCGATGTAGTTTGATTTAATGACAGTAGATAGTGCACAACTGTTCGGACATTGTTCATTTTTAAGAAATTCAATAAATATCTATCAGTCGTATTCGTGTATCCAACATATCTATCAGTTTCCGACACCGGTTTCGGTGTCGGATACCCGGTACTTAGTCGTGTTCGTGTATTCGACATATCTATCAGTTTTAAAATTTTATTTATTCAATCGGGCTTCAGCTTTCGAATCAATTTACCAAACTAACCCTGAACCTCTATTCAATTACTAACCTAAACAATATTCGCAACTCTACGTCCTCTAATTACTGGCTTCGCACCGTATTGCGTAACTATAGGGGGACAATTCCCAACGACCTGAACCGGGACAGGGTATGCAGGCACGCATCGAAAAACATCTCAATTTCACCAAAATAAAGTACAGCTGCAGGAGGGCAAAATTATACATACGAAAGACGGACCTAAGTTACCCAATGGCATGCGGATATAACCGCGGTTTCTCGCGGATGTCTCCGCACGTACTTGCAAAACATGTAAGCGCGCAGATGCGTAATGCCTGGTGAGGACAATAATCCCTATAAATATGTGTCCATTTGCTCTCGATCCTCACATCCACACAAATGTGTCATTGGCAACGGCATTTCATAATATGTCTGGTTTGAAGTCAATGTACGTGTCGAAGTGTGTAGAGATCGGTGGAACACTTTGGAATTGAATAGACCAAGCGGCGCAGAATGGTGTAGCAGAGTGGTTGTATTCTGGCTCCCGCTGTGAGGTTAGGCATATTTAGCGCGCAAATGGTGTGGACGCCGAGTTTGGCTGCACATATACAACCAGCAGCAGACGCGCTTTCGGTGCATACCACGAAACAGTAGACAAGTTACAATTGTATTAACTGTATATTGTTTTTATGTTGTTTCAGTCGTAATGTAACGTAATTGTTGCAATGTCATGTACACGTATTTGTGATATGTGTCGTTAAAATTATATGGATTATATATTGTTTTTATGTTTCGGTCGTAATGTTCTGAATTGTTTTAATGTAATGTACACATATTTGTGATATGCGTCTTTATTCTCCCGTCATCGACCAACTATTTCATTTCGACGAAAGTCAGATTGTTGTATTGTTTGAAGAGAATAGAAACATGAGGGTTCATTTGATTTAGGTTGTAGACAGCACCCCGAATGTCCCACAACCGGTTGCGGACCTTTAGCAGATTTCTAACCAGACATGAGGGTTCGTTTGACTTCAAACCAGACATAAGTGTTCCGCATGAAGTCGCGGTATGGCTCCGCATTTCCGTGCGGAGTCCTTAGCAGAAGTACGCAATGTTTTGCAGATTTACAATTTGTCTGATGACGCTTACAATTGAAATGAAAATCGTCAACACAGATTGTGGAGCTTTAAGAAAACAGGCAACATAACGACACGGTGAAATCAAAACACCAAAATATGGTGTTTAACAGCCCCACTTTCTTACAACCGGAAACATGTAAATAAACAAAGTTTCACACACACAAAGGCAACTACAAATTATGACCGCCTATGACTTAGACCTTGTCGGAATGTTTGGTGGTGATGTGCCTCTTCAAATGTCCGTACTGTAGATTATTCGTCACTTTGTAGAGGTGTCCACAATGACGACATGTTGCGTGGAAGGCGCCACCTCCTACCACCTCCTTCTCATAGTGACGGGTGAACAAGTGCTCCCACGGAATTTCAACGTCGTTAGAAGACATTGTCAGAAAATTACGTCGTTGCAGATGTGATTGTGTATCGGCGTTAAATGCCCTGGTAGTGGTGGGAGGCTATACCATAGGTTTGGTCTGCACTTCCCCCATGTGGGTCTTTATATAGGCAAATGAAGGTGGTACTGTAGTTCCGCATCAGGTTACAGAGTGTATGAGAATTGAATGCAGTGCATGGAACTCGGTGCGCGGGCGATGGATACACTGCGCATCGGCATGCGAAACAATGTTTGTCGTGCCACGTATCGATGCATGCACCACAGCTCGCCCGATGCATGCACCCAAAAATTACATCCACGAATTGACGCATGCACTATCCAAGTCCAGAGCGCCATGTTCTAATTCTAGGTTACGCATGGAGGTGCGGAATTCCAGTGATCCAATAACTACGCATGGAGTTGTGGAGGTCGATGCGAGAACCCGCCCTATAAAATGGCCATCAACGGTCCACACATAGAGATCACCAACAAGGTAGTGAGATATGTATCTTGGAAGCTCGGTCACGGTTGATAAACCCGGCGAGTTCACCGATTGAACCCGTTTCATCGTTACGGTGGTCAAACACCGCCGTCCACCTGGAAATTGCGCATGCAACTGCAAACACAACCAATATTCCCATTTTTTCCGGTGCAGCCTACTGACCGTGCGTGGTGTTCGGATGTCTTCATCATCAACGCCATTGATGTTTGGCTGCAAAGAGTGTGACGACGACCCTGCGAATTACTTCTGATCTATCCACAAGAAGATAAAGAATATGCTGGACGTGTTGTACAACGACCTTTCTGTCTCTCGAATTCGAGACGTCACATCTTTTGCAGTTGATTTAGCGGTACGCCCCGCCCAAGAAGAGATGACGACGTACGTGTTCCAACAGATAAAAATTCAGATCTACCCAAAGCCCCAAGAAGAGTCAGTCGGGAGCAGCTCTGTTAGAGGCACCAGCCCGTACTGAAATTCCATGTCCCGCATCGACAACAACAATGTTATTTCAATTTTTATGCGATATCCCGCATACAAAATAAAATTGTACGAGATACCTTTAGATCAATTACTTTTGCAGTATGTAGTATTTGAAATATTGTGGTGTCTACCGTTCGCATGATTTCGAACTATTGAGAGTCGTCGCTACTTGTAGCCTTGTGACATTGTTGTTGGGAGATTTCAAAATATTGAGAGTAGGCACTGTCCCGGCTCATTCCCTTCTTATATGTGTCGGCGGTTTTGTTACGCATGTACATGCGTATCGAATACAGGGTTCATGGCCGATTGTATACGTATGGGTAGGCCGTTTTGATACGCATTTAGATGCGTAACATATACAGAGGTCGTCGCCCCCTTTTACTGCAACCTTGCAGTGTCTTGGGTCAGGACCTTCAGGTTTTTGTCCGCCGGTTTGTTATGCACGTAGATGCGTAACATATACAGAGGTCGTCGCCCCCTTTTACTGCAACCTTGCTGTGTCACGGGTCAGGACCTTCAGGATTTTGTCCGCCGGTTTATTACGCACGTAGATGCGTAACATATACAGAGGTCGTCGCCCCCTTTTACTGCAACCTTGCAGTGTCCCGGGTCAGGACCTTCAGGTTTTTTTCCGCCGGTTTGTTATGCAATTAGATGCGTAACATATACAGAGGTCGTCTCCCCCTTTTACTGCAACCTTTTAATGTCCCGGTTCAGGACCTTCAGGTTTTTCTAGGCCATATATATACGCATTCCGTTGCGCAATTGGTCGGTGCGGAGCCACATACGTAGTTATTTACGCACGTCAGTGCGGAGCAACACGTATATATTCGCATCCTGCTGCATAGCATACCTCGTACGTAGGCATGCTTATGCGTAAGAATACGTACTCCTCACAAAGCGTACCTCATACGTAGCGTCCCTCCATCTTCTCCGTCCCAGAAGTATGCTTGTAGGTAAATGAACAATAGGAGAATGGACGACCCCCGTAGGTTTGGTAAAGTATACGTACGCCTCCGAAAGCGACACCATTTTTCTTATCTAGCATGAGAATCACAGTGCTTCACCGATCGTTAAACAACTTGGTACAACTTCGTAACATCTTGATGGTCAAACTTGGGGAAATAAAACGGTACATGAAAGAACAATTAATACAATAGCAATATGAAAGTTGTTTACACGTTTATTATGAAAGGTTCGGAGGTGCGGGGTCCCACGATAGGGGAGGTCCCTACACAGTTACGCACGTACATGCGTAATAGTTACACGTGGGGACGCGTATTTTTTACGCACGTAATTGCGCAGCTACTCCGCAAGATTTTGGGACGCATTGTACCAACGTGTCCCCAGTTGTGTAGGAGGAAGAGCCATTCGCCGGCGGTACGCACTCAAATATTAGTGCCCAACAGGCTATCTCGCTTCTTCCAGCACCCGAACGGTCCACCACATCCACCGGTCGACCCAACCACTACAGGGCGAGAGTTGGAAGTTACACAACCGACGGTGTATTTTCATCGTCCCTACCTCAAAGAGCTTCCATGATCTTTACATTCGTATGTATGACTTTAGGAAGTGAGAGAATATAGCAGTGCCTTACATGTGAGTGACCGTTAGAGCATATGCTCAGGATGAATGGTGATGCATTTATATAGATATAAGGGACCCACGAAGAAGTGGCAGATTCCGTTTATATGCGTCTACGCGGAGGTATGCGAAGCAGAATCTGCATATATCCGTGACTACATACAGAAATATAAGCAATGTACTGCGTATATATCAGACAGACTGTCCAGGTTCCGCAATCAAACACATAACTTCACTGTAACGCACCACCGGAAGAACGCGTAACTACATAAGAGTGACTATTTTACTGCGGAGGATTCCGCGATCACCAGCGTAACTACACGCGTCAGCATGCGGATATATCCGCTTCGAATTGCGGATTTACCCGCACACGCGATATCTCGCGGAACACAGCGCATGCTATCGCCCCCGGTCCCCTATAAATACTTCCACTCCCCACCTCGCTTCGTTGCACCCTCCGCTTTCTCTCTCACTAATTTCTATTTTCAATCGTCGTTTATGGATGCCCGTAAACTATCAAAGTGCTTCCATGATCTTTATATAATCTCTTTGAAGATTAGTCGAAGATCATGGAATACTTTGATAGATTATCCGGTTATCCAATTGACCAACTTTATCGGCGGTTTTCATAGAACTCATAATATTAATCCACAATGGGTATACGTTGTCGAATATCAATATATTATCAAAGTGTTTCACCGATCTTTTGTTACAATTCCTACGAATTTAAGTAAAGATCGGTGAACATTTTGATGACATATCCAATTATTCGTTCACATATCATGCGATACAAACTTTGTTCGTTTGCACCCTATTACGAATACCTGTAAACGATGGTTGCGTTGCATCCACCACAACCCCTCTCGCCGTATACGATACAAACTTTGTTCGTTTGCGCCCTATTACGAATACCTGTGAACTATATTACTATTGTTTTAGTATCTTGACTTTATCTCCTCCATTATTAGTGTAAGTTGGTCAAATACATGTTGGTCATTCGTGGAATACACTACCGTAATAGTGTTTTTTATCTATGTTTTACTAACATTTCGATACATTTGTTACAGATCTATGATGAAATTGATAACATTTTTGCTTAGTCGTTTCGACGGTTTGTATTAATGCGTTATACAGTGCAAATATTTACATTGCGATGTTCTGCAATGTTCAATCCCACGCGGTCTGTCCTCGTTTTCCAGAACTACCACGTGGCGCATCTGTATGAATGACCTATAAAACATATCTAAGTGTTTATCCATTATATGTCTACTATTTTGCATAATATGATTGACCCACTTTAATAACATATATCTACAATATAAACAACAATTACAAAATACTAATCAATTATGGACATTTTCTCAAATGGTTTTTGTTATTCAATATCCATCGCCGTAATGATATTCACCATTGACAATCTGCACCGGTATTATTAACATGTTGTATCTGTGTCACGTATGGAAAATTCCTCCTATAATACAGACGCCCTACGTTGCGGACCGTTTTAGCCGTTAAAAATTCAAATTTGTCCAGCGACAACGGCCGAATTCGTTACGCATGATGATGCGTTACAGCACGCGCTTTCGCAACGGTCGACTTCCGTCCGCACCGTCATGCGGACAATGGCCGTTGGTGCGTACCGGCTCGGCGATGATCCATGGATCCGCTCTTTCCCACGTAATATTACGCAACCTGCTCCGTACTGCAATCCCACAATTACGCTAGGGGTTGCGGAACTACACGCGCCTTTCAACGGTCCTGTCCACTCACGTGGGCCCTTCATCACGCGTCGGTCCTCTCCGCAAGACGTGGCGGAGTAATTAGGCCCACTGACACATTCTATAATTGTCGATTACAGCTGACATCAAATACTAAGCGTCGCTTCGTACCCCCATCGTCGAACCCTTTCCCTCCTCGTCTCTCAATTCCTTTCCCCCCTCATCTCCTCTTGCTTTGCGTCGCCATGTCGAGTTCTTCTGGCGATCCCGTCGATGACGTACCAATAGAACAGTGTTCCGTCGATGAGGTATGCTTCGTCTCCTATCATTTTCATCTAATTTACATCAAAATATTTGTTATTCTCCCTCTCACATATGCACGCAAATCAAAAAATTCAATAGGACGCAGATGTCGAGGCCTTAGTAGAACTGCCGGATTTCACAGATATTTTTACAACCAACCGGGAGTGGACAAATCGCGATGAGATGGTTCGGACATTCCAAGAATCAGCCGCTACCCATCTGAAAATGGTGCTAGTGATCAAGAGATCGTGGCCACCAACCGAACGGCTCCTCAGTAGCGTACTCCTCGCGTGTGAAAAATTCGGCATCTATCAACCGAGAAAGAAGGTGAGAGAACGTAGGGAGCGCGGCGAGGCAACGAAGAAGGGTAACACGAAACTCACAAACTGTCCGTTCTCTTTAATGGGTCGGGAATTCGAACGCGGAAAGTGGCACATGTACGTTTTATCTGGAACGCACAACCACGACCTTCTAGATATTCTACTAGGTCACGCCTACCGTGGGCGTATCCACCCGCAGGCATTGGAGGTCGTGAAGATGTTATCGTCGCATGGGACACCGCCAAAGCCGATATACCCGTTGCTACACTCAGAAGAGGGATGTGTTACATCACGACGTCAGCTGTATAACGCCAAGGCCAAGCTTAAGTCCAAGGCTCGAGGTGACAGAACCATCACACAAGATGTACTACACCAGATGAAGGCGAAACGGTACTTCTACGTTGTAAGGAGGAAGCATAACTCCGACGTGGTAGGAGGTCTTTTCTTCACCCACCCAGACTCCCTGCATTTGCTGAAACTATTTCCGTATGTCGTCGAAATCGACAGTACGTACAAAACCAACCAGTACGTATTCATGTCATTCCCTTTAACTGTTGTTGTTGCAATTTGTTCTAAATTTCATCTAATATTTGTCGCCTGAGTTTCATCTAACCTTTTTATTTGGCTGCCACATCTTAAGGTACAAAATGCCCTTGGTTGAGTTCATCGGCTTCACATGCATGGGGATGAACTTCAGCATAGCATACGCTTTCCTCTGCGATGAGACCGCAGAGTCTTATGCTTAGGCCCTCAACCATCTCCGCTTCCTGTAAGGAGACAAGACACCGGAGGCTATCATCACTGACAGGGAGCTTGGTCTAATTAGTGCGATTGTCGCTTCCTTCCCCACTGTCAACCATATATTATGTTGGGTCCACGTTTTGTGGGGGTGAGAGCAAGCGACCTTCGAACGGACGCGCGACTTAGAAACAGCGCGCAAGTTCAAGAACGACTGTAGAGCTGTGTTCGAGTCGAGATCCCCCGAGTCATATGACAGTCGCAGCCGTTGGATATATGCTAAGTGGAACCACATCCTCGGATTGATGCATTACCTCTCCTCCGCGTGGCTACTGCATCACCGAAACAAAATTGAAAGAGCTTCGGTGGACACCAGCCTTCACTTAGAGACGAGGACCACAAACAGGTTTTACATCCACTGCCCTCCTCAATCTATACCTATACGTGCTCACGTTTATATTTTATGCTAACCTGGACAAAATGGAAATTTTCCTTTAAGGGTCGATTCCGCACACGCAGTACTGAAAAACGCGTTGCAGTCCCCCATTGGAGACTTCGATTGCGTGTTCGCAGCCATCGACTTAGTGTTGAAGGATCAAATTTTAGAAGTCAAAGCGTCACTAAACAGGGACCGCAACACGTGGTGCACCGGCATGCACAACGTTGACATTTTTTGCAGGGTCCGAGATAGGATCTCAACGCGATGCTACGACCTCCTCAACGCACTTTACCAGAAGGTTAAAGACACTCCACCGACCCAAGAATGCACCGACCAGTTTTGGAGAGTCACGTACGGGATACCATGTACTCACGACATATATCTTTCCATCCAAGATAGTACACCTATTATGTCGAGCCAGATTCACACGTTTTGGAAGCAGTTGGATTGGAAGGGCATTCAGCAGGACTCGTCGTCGGACTCCGTCCCCATGACAGAGGCTCAGATTGCCATCAACGACTTCTTGCAAAGGTACCAACGCGGTGAAGTGCCCCAGGACGAGTTGGCTAGAATGGCAACTACGTTGGCAGACGGCCAGTTCCCTGCTACCACCAACCTAGTTCCACCCAATCCCCCTGAGCTATCGAGGGGCAGACCTCGGGGACGAGGGCGCCGTAACCCATGTCAAACTAACCCCTTGGCATGGGAGAGAACGCAATCGGTTGAACGACGCTGCCAGGAGCGGGCACAGGCACCGCGTGCACGCAGAAGAGGCCGCGGGCGTGGCCGCGGCCGTGCCCAGAACGACTCCACAGATGTGTTGAGCGACGAAGAGGCGGCTTCCAAAATAGCCGACGCGGAGGCCCCACCTACCGTACCGGTAGTGCAGACCCATTTCCCCTGGGCAGATGATGACATCGACCCATTCATGCCAATCTTCATCGACAGAGTCAAGAACGTCAGTTTTGACGGCCATTGCGGATATCGAGCTTTTGCTGAGCTCCTTGGTTTGGGCGAAAATGAGTGGAAACAAGTTCGCCTCGCCCTTGCACAGGAGATGATTGAGCATCGACACGTTTATAGCCACGAACCGCGACTGGACGACTACATTTATAAATGTACCTTTACCGGCCCCATTGCTGACCGAGAGTACTGGATGGAGTGTCCTATGATGGGTTTCGTCTTCGCCACAAGATTCCAGACGCCCTTGGTCATCCTCAGCAGGAACTATCCGATGCTTCTACTCCCTCTCGATGAACGCGACCCTCCCCCACAGAAAGCAAACTTGGCAATCTGCATCATCAACAACAGAACCCATTGAGTGTCGGTGAGCTACCAATTACCTGACATATTTTTTTCCGACTTCACAGCCACAAATACTGACGTATTCATTTTACTCTTTCCACAGGTATGGTTGCGTGACGACTCATTGCTCCCACCCATATACCCTGAGTGGTATCGGCACCGACAACAGAGCGTTTCTGGATGGATCAACCGTTTATGGCAAAAATCAACCAATACCGTCCCTTCCGACTTCGAGATGGACCTCCCCTGTTCTATCTGTGATTTTCCGACGTGTTACTTCTGTCACTATGTTTTGTTTATTATAACTACAATTCAAAACAAACACTTATTCCGAGGATTATTTATGATTTTCTATGAATGTGTCACGTTGTCAATGAATTATTCTTTACCTAACATAACTGAAGTTATTATACCAAGCATAAGGAGTACAATGCTTGTCAAACGGCAAAACACTGTTGCCTTAGGTCCGCATCAGATTGCGGAGACACCGGTACGACCCTAAAACGTTGTTTGGTAGACTTCTAAATAGTGCCCTCTAGTTCCACAACCTGTTGTGTAATAACATTGTATCAAACACCCTGTTTGGCCTCACGCCCGCCGATGTTCGCACGATGTTGCGTACCGAGTTCCGCAGCTTGATGCGGAGATTAGCGGTGTATCCAGTAAAAATTAGCGGTGTATCGAACAACCCCCTATTCGAATTATATTTTTACTTCTTATGAGTGATAAGGATAACATACCTATACGTCTATAAAGATCCCAACCCAGTCTCTTTTAGAAAATAAGAATAGCATATATAATTTAAAAATTAACTTCTGTATATCATTTAATCTAAGAGTAAATAAATTAAGGATGTTATATCTCTCAAAAGATTTGATTTTCAGTTAGTAACTAATGGCTTGATTGCATGTGAGAAGAAAAAAAATTATAGTTCAGTTTCATCTATTACCTTTTACGTTTTCACCAATAAAAGTAAACTTTATTTATCTATTTTATAAAACTAAAATGATAGATGAAGGATTGAACCGAAGTATTGTAATTCACAATTCAGTAACCCTAATATTCTATTAATTCAGTTAAATGAGGGAAGAAAGCAACAAATGACCGAAGTTGTGATCCAGAATAACCAGTAGAAAATCCTCAATTTGGAGATAGTAACCTCATTTTGAAACCACAATCCCGAGTTTGAAGGTCAGATCTCTATATTTCATGGCCCTGGTCCAATTATGCAAACCCCTCATCATCAATTATAATGCATTGATCTTAAAATTGATGCTCTCAAAAGTAATTTGAAGGGCCGACAATTCAAGCAAAACATGATTTCTTGACCTAGTTCAGATCGAACAAAACAACAACGAAGAGCAAACCTTAACAAATTAAAAACTAAGCAAATTAAGGAAATTGTAAAATGTCGATTGGAAAGGGGGGAGATTGCCGCCAGCAGCTTCTTAAACTACGTGCACAAAAGTCAAATGTCTTATATTTATGATTGGGGGAATATATATATATATAATGACAATCATAACCATTAGTTAAATTTAAAGAATCTATATTTTTTAAAAAAAATTAGATAAAAATATATTTATAGTTATGCTGCTACATAAAAGAAAGACTATTATAATTCTATTATATAAGAAACCGTTAGGATTTTTACAACAAAAAAATATGATAGATTTTTTTATCTAATAGATATAAGGTATTGACCATTATGCTAAAACAACTTTTCGATTGTTTGAGCTAATATATATATAGGGTGCGCTCCGGTGAAAACCAAAATTGCGGTAAAAACCTGTGATGATCGGCTTTTTAGCCCGGTTCAGAATAAAATCGAGCTATAAAGTCACTATGTAATTTTAAAACAGGAGTTTTCAGCACGATTTTTAGGTTTAACCGAGATATAATTAAAGTCATGTGTTATTTTAAAACTGGAGTTTTTAGCAAGGTTTTTAAGTTCAACTGAGTTGTAAAGTCACCGTGTAATTGAGGTTTTTAGCACAGGTTTCAAATAAATCAAGCTATAAAGTAGTCTTCGCGGTTTTTACCACAATTTGAGGTTTTCACCGGAGTCAATCCACATACATATATATAAATATATATATATATATATATATATATAAATATATATATATATATATATATATATATATATATATATATATATATATATATATATATATTAGTATAATCCCCACGCCATGGCACAAGTTTTAATAAATAAATTTTAATAACATAACAAATTAATATTATAAAATATTAATAAAAGTTAGGATAACATAATCAAAGTACACTTGAAATCTTTAAGAAAATGGTAAAAATATTTATCATAAAGTTAGGCTTCATTAAAAAGGTTTTTAAATAAAGATATCATATTGATATAGATTATTATTATTATTATTATTATTATTATTATTATTATTATTATTATTATTATTATTATTATTATTATTATTATTATTATCATTATTATTATATAGTAGACATTAGATTTAATTCAATGTTTTGAATTAAACCCAATGGTTAGTAAATGGGTAAAAAAATAAAACAAAAAAATGTAAATATATGAAAGAGATGAAGAGAACAAAGAAAAAGAAATAATAAGAGAAAATTGTGATTAGTTGAAAAACCTTAAATTCAGGAATAAAAAGTCTTCTAAATTAAGATATTATATAGATATATAGATGTTTATAATTAAACCCAATGGTTAGTAAATGGGTAAAAAAATTAAAAGGGCAAAAATGTAAATGTATAAAAGAGATGAAGAGAAAAAAGAAAAATAAATAATAAGAGAAAATTGTGATTAGTTGAAAAACCTTAAATTAAGAAATAAAAATCCTTCTAAATTAAGATATTATATAGATGTTTAGTAAATGGATAAAAAAAAATAAAACAAAAAAATGTAAATATATGAAGGAGATGAAGAGAACAAAGAAAATGAAATAAAAAGGGAAAATTGTGATTAGTTGAAAAACCTTAAATTCAGGAATAAAAAGTCTTCTAAATTAAGATATTATATAGATAAATAGATGTTTATAATTAAACCCAATGGTTAGTAAATGGGTAAAAAAATAAGAGGGCAAAAATATAAATGTATAAAAGAGATGAAGAGAAAAAAGAAAAATAAATAATAAGAGAAAATTGTGATTAGTTGAAAAACCTTAAGTTAAGAAATAAAAAGCTTTCTAAATTAAGATATTATATAGATATGAGGAAATTTGGTATATTATACCCTTATGAAAATTTAATTAAGTGATTAGCCTCTATAATTATCTTTTTTGTCGTTCTAGACCTTCTTCAATTTTTATTAGCTCCTCGTACCCTCCTTCATTCCTCCTCCTCTCACACACGCTCCTTGCCGGCGGCCGCCCTTGACAACTCCTCTCAATGGCAACGACAACGACTATCACCACCACTTCTCCTCCTCCTCTCACCACCACCACCAGCAATTCGCTCGCCCCGATCCTTGCCTTCCTCACCATTGGCTCCAAGCTCCCCGATGCCACCCTCTCCTACTTTGACTCCGCCGGCTATCTCCAGACCACGACCGACTAATTCGATCAAGTTTTAGGATTGGTCGGACTTGGAAATTTGTTGAGATTTGGAAGGTATGAATTATCGATCATTTTTGCTTGCTATCTGTTGGATGAAATGCCTCTCCAATTTTTTTTACTTCTAACGATGAATTGAGAAATCGATTTGCTTCCGATTTGTTGGCGAGACGCATGTCTACGCTTTTAATAAGTTTCAATGTCTTCATGCTTTGCTTGAGCTTCTAAATGGGTTCTTTCCTGGCACTTCTTTAATCAAAACACTACTAGCTATTTTCGGCTTTCATAAGTAGATGATTGAACATAAATAGAATCCCAAGCTCTGAACTCTAGAGCCATGTGATTTTCGGTTAGAACCTACAATTTTGATTAAGATAGGGTTTGTTTTAGGGTGAAATGTCGAAATTGATGATTATATCTGATTTTATGGGCATTTGAATGTTATATGATTATTGTGCACATACTTTTATGCAATTCTTAATCAAATACAATCAATTTTATATGAGTTCTTTAATGTCGGAGATTGTCAGCCTAATGAATGTGAATCCAATTCTGAAGGTGACTTCTATATGGTCTCAAATCTTCTAGATAAATCATATATGAGATTTTATGAATGGTCATGGATAATGAATCATCCCTAATTTTTGAAATTGAAAGGATTTCTTTATCTTTTTTTTTCCGTGAATACAATCAATCCAACAATGAAATCTAGATGATGCAATACCTGAATTGTGGTTTATGTGACAATGGTGGAGAAAAATGAGTTGTGTAGCTTCTGGAATCACTGTGTATAAACCGAAGAGATTACTATTAAGAAGCTATGAATTCCTTGAATTCCGATTATCAGCTTAGTTTCTTGCTTTGCAACTTGTTGTCATGTGAATTGTAACATAAGCTCTATAATGAAATGAGTTCTGATGAGATTTCTGAACCCAAGTCAAGCCCAGGCTCTACTTGACTGAGTAAAGGAGTCATTTCTCAATTCAAAATTACCTATAGTGTGTCATGATTTGTGTTCGTTCATGATCACCTATGGATTAAAAGAGCTACTAGAGAATGAGCTAGGCTCATGAAGTGTAATACATTGAGTGTTTAGCTGCAGATTTTTAGATTTTCTTGTCTGTGTTTTATGATCGTGTATGAACCTTGAAGATGGTGTGTTCAGCCTCCTTGCTTGATTTCAGAAACAAATGTGCTGAGCTAATGCTGATTCAGTTCATGTAGGTAGCTCACTCAAAGGAGAGAGTTTTCTTTTCTTTACCAAGCAGCGTAATGGATTTTTTTTCCTGATTGTATCTTCATATCTATTCAAATTAATCTTATCGACATTTCCATGAAACTATGCTCTCTAGGAGTGGGCATCATTAATACATGTCAAAATATTGACATGTGGCATGATTCTTCCCGATTCCATTGAAAGTGTGTATATACTATATATACATATTTGGGAATGATCTAAGATTTGTAGGGGTCCTTTTTTTTTGGTTACTGATGGGTCCTATTTTTTTTAGATGCAGCTCCGTACATACATCTACCTTCTTAATGATCTTCTCATCTCTGTAGGGAATAATCATTAAGGAATTTTATTGAATCCACCTCCTGAGTATTTAAGCCTCTTATCAATTTTGATTATTTTAGGTTTCTGTCTTGTTGGAAATCACACTTTAGAGGGGTATGATGGATGTTCAAAGCTTATTTGCTTTCTTTTAAAATTGGGAGGATGGTTAATGTTGTGTACTCTTTTTCATCTCATTCTTCTCTTACGATTACGCCAGTTTCTAATTTTCTGTTTGCTTTTTTTTACAGGGGTATTTATTGTCCTGAAGAATCTTCCTTAGCATTTTCCAGAAATGGATAAGACTCTTGATATGACCTTGGATGATATTATAAAAAGTCGGAAAATTTCTTCAAGAGGTAGAGGACGAGGTGCTCCAGGTGGAGGTCGTGGAGGCAGAGGCTTCTTTTGTGGCAGAAAGATGGTTAGCTCTGGACCAGGGCGGCTTCCTCAAGGTCCTCTAAGAGCAAATGCTCATCCATCAGCCTTCACAATCGCCAAGGCAAGCCTCAAAATCTGGATGTTTCATGCATAACATTTGAGAATCAAACATGCTTTATGGCTTCTACAAATTGTGATATGGATTACACAGTAAAGAGTAGATCAGGAGTGGCTAATTAGTTATAAGTATGTGTACATGGAGAAGCTCACTATAGATCACTTTCTAAAGCATTAATTGCAGCATGTGCCTTTACAATATGACATTATAGTAATTGAATTTGCTGGGTTTTGATGAAGCATACACCTGTCACAAGTACTTTGGTGGGAGCTTCAGTATTTCACCATTTTCAGCCAACGATCTCATTACTGACATGGCATCTAATCATCCAAGGATTGAAATGTTAGATTATATTCTCTTCCATCTAGTACCTCTACTAGTAAATATATACTATTTTGTTGGATGACTGGACCAAGAGGGATGGGGCATTGTTTCCAGCAAGAGGGATTTCTTTCATGTTGATCATCATCCCTTGGTTTATTTTGAGTGACTCTATGAACTTAACATAAACTATAAGGTTCTTTTAGCGCTGGATCCGTGCAGGTGTGAAATGTAGCCGTCAAATGTCATCAATGAATAAAAATATAATAAATATGTCATCATAAGTGATTGCATCAATGAAGTGTAATTACAAACGTGTCATCAGTGAATAAAAGTAAAAATATATCGATATTGAATTGATGGCATCAAACGATTTTTGATTAAAAAAGTGGCATCAAACGATTTGATTAAAAAAGTGACAGTAAATAATTACATTAGAAAAAATGGCATCAAAACACTATGAAAAAGTTGCATCACATTAAAGAAAAAAATGTCATCAAAACACTATTTTGTAAAAATATGGCATCACGGTAAAATAATATCATCAAAAAAATTAACATAAAAAAAGTGGCATCAGTAGTCAATAGTAAAAAAATTACATCAATAGTCAACATGGCATCACAGTGGACCAAAAATGTCATCATGGTTTTATAAAAGTGGCATTAAAAAAGTGTCATCAAACCATTTCATTAGAAAAGTAACATCAAAGTGAAAATAAAATGTAATAAAAAATGGCATCAAAACGGTAAAAAATGTCATCACTAAAAACATCCAAAAGAAACCGGTCAAAGATGGTCAAACAGTTGACCGTTGACCATTACTAGTTTAATACCCTACTAGTTCAGTACCCGCACTGTGTGCGGTTTTTTAATTTAAATAAATTTAATAATAAAACCCGTTTATTCAATTAATTAATTTCTTCCATACTACTGATTTCTCAAATCTAAATGAATTTATACTTAATTACTATAAAAGCTAATTTCTCCTTACTCCGGTCTTACTCCTTAATCCTTGCTAGTTAGTGCATATAGTGGAAACAACATATGAAAAGCTATAATTTCTCAAATCTAAATGAATTTATACTTTATTGACAATATATGAAACATGTGAAAAGCTAGTAAATATTAGTGGAAACAACAAAATAACATACCTTGTAACCAATCGGCACATTATTTCAAAAAGCTTACAAAGGAAATCGTAAACAAAGTCGTAAATGGTGCAATAACAACACCAAAAAGATGGGGAAAACGTCAACGATTGTGAAATAACATTAACAATATAAACTATATAGGTCAAAATCTAAAAATCTATCCATAATTATATATGTATAAAATCCAAAAATATATCTCATAAATATATCAATACCTTCAAGATATATAGGAAAATTTTATTTCTTATTGAATTCCATAAGTTGATAACTTTTACACGACTAAGCATTATTTTTTCAATTTACCCAAAACCTTTTATCTTCTTCATATTGATAAAGTTATTGATAAATTTATTTAATTATCATGACCATACTAAGTATTATTTCACTTTCGTCAAAACTTTTTATCTTCTAAAAAATATTTTCAAGTTGACGAAGTTATTGATAAAGTTATTTAATTAGTATGTCCATGTAATATATTTATAAAGTCATTATCTTCTAAAAATATGTTCATATATAGTGAAAATAGTTAAAATCTTATCTTATATAATAGTCTTTAAAATTAGTTAATACGAAATATCTTCTAAAAATATATCCATATTTAATCAAATTGGGTCAAATTTTATCTTATGCATATATAGATATATTGATTAAATAGAGTTAGAATAAAAATTTATCTTATGTATATATTTTAAAATTAGTTATTATCTTCTAAAAATATATATCCATATTTAATCAAATTGGGTCAAATTTTATCTTAGGCATGTATAGATATATTGATTAAATAGAGTAAGAATAAAATTTTATCTTATGCATATATTGATTAATTCAAAAATTTATGATTGGTTCATACGACTACGATTAAGGAGAAGCCGCCATGTGTCTCAGGCGACTTCTCCTTTATTATATATAATTGATGATTTGGGAACGAGTCTATCTCACCTAATTTTTTTAAAGGGGTCTAATTACCTAATTAGATTTTCCTATAGGTCAAGTTAGCTAAATCACCCAAAAAATACTGTATATATATATGTGTGTGTGTTTGAAATCACACACGTATATGTATGCACGTATTGTTGAAGCTTATTAGATATTAAGTCTTGCAGGTTCTCTCAATTAAACTAATTCGGAACAAGCAAACACAACAGTGGGAAGACTGCGTTTATTGAGTTTGCTAACCATGCAGATGCTGACAAAATTCTAAAGACATATAATGGTAGTTTGATGCCAAGTGTTAAACAGAAGATGAAATTGAACTGGCCTAATTATGGAGGTGGGGCGAGATGTGATGATGCTCCTCTTCATCCCGTTGCTGGTACGTAATTTTAGTCGTTTGATTATTAGGGTGATCCTTTGGTTATGTGTCATACTAGAGTGACCCGGCCTTTGATTTGTACCTAATATTTGTGTTTGGTGATTATCATCTTAACAGTGAAAAAGAAGAAAAAGAAGATGAAGGGGAAAGAGAACAAGTGATGCGGGACCATCAAAGATATCTTCGGAACCTCCGGATACATCTATTCTCAAATGCGGTTCAACTTCAAGAGGAGCCCTTGAAGACTTATCTATGTTCTTCTCTTGCTGTTGCCCTCGGCGCCGACACCAATAGCCTCGACGCCGAGACCTGAAGATGTTATTTGCTTACTGTTGGCCTCGACGCCGACACCAGAACCCTCGATGCCAAGACCTGGAGTTTAATTTCATATATGGGCCGAAATTATTAACTGTTGGAACCCTAATTTTCATTGTTATTTTTAGTATCTCTTTTACTTAAGTTATTTTAGGTAATTTTAGGAATTTATTTTAATTATTCTTTTAATTAGTATTTTCATTAAAAATCAGCCCTAGGGTTCTATAAGAACGGTTGATCTTCCATTGTCAAACTCGGTACGTCTATTTGCTTATGAAAATTCAGTTTTGTGTGAAACACAATTGAGTGAAAGTCAATCGATTCGAAGCGTGGCTCATCGATTGCAAATTGGTATTGATCTCAGCTTGGTTTGCTTTGAGTTTGTCAACCTGGCGAGAGCTTGGTGATCCTGGTATCCACGAGCCCCCTCCTTGTGCCTCCAAGTTGTCCGCTTGGTTGTGTAGGGTTGTAGAGACGGGTTGTGTAGTCGTTGGTGCTTGGTTCCTACCCTCTACGGAGGCCTGGGGTCTTCATCTCGTTCTACATAGATCGGCTCAGTCCTTATCGGTCGTGTTTTGTCAAATTTCGAGTCTTTCATTGTTTCTTGCTGCGTTCTTGGTCTTCTTATTGTTAGTCGATATCGAGTCTAATAGCTTTAGTCGAGTCAGCCTCGTTCTTGGTCTTTCTTGATCGAGTTCTTGGAATCTTGTTGAGTTCTTGCGTGTTTCTTGTCCAATTCTTTGAGTTCTTGTTTGATTGTCGAAGATCGGGCCATCCTACGGCTTACCCCGTATCAACAAGGGAGAAGAATTAGCATCATCCCCCTGTAAGATGTGTCCTAACGAAGACAGGCATGCAGCTTTTCACTGCCCGACCCTCAGTACTCCCGGTATGTCTGCTTTAAAAAAATTGGTAAGCTTTAGGGTTTATGATGAGCAAGATTTTTTGTCAACTTTACTTGCGCGCTGTGTCTGTGTTGAGTAATATGATCCAGTTATGGTTGTTTTATAAGAGGATAGATGTTGATATATTTTCAGTATATATATTGTTTGTTGTTAGAGATCGAGGAAGATGTCGAAGTACCAAATATCTGTTGTCCTGACAAGCGTTGTAATATTTTTCTAAAGACAGACCACTGGCCTGAATCATGCCCTTATCAGTGGAGATATCCGTCGGGTGGAGTTGTAGGCCGTTTGCTGAAATAATTTGCTTATGCTGTGGTAGGGAGAAGCCCCACCCGGGTGTCGTTGGTCTTGTAACGGCCCGGATATAAATATCCGGGATACGTTTCGAAGGACGGATACCTTCGTTCGGATGTTGCAATTCAGGTACGGGTCGAGGTTTCAAACCTCTAATCAGTCGAAGTCTCAGAAATACAATTTAAACGAAAATAAAGCGGGAGTACGGTTTAGATACAAAAGCCACGGCAGAGCCGGGTCAAAACCAAAACAAAGTGGGTGATTGCCATTTTTCAAGTTAGTATATATTAGCCGGATTCTTCGATTTGCCAAAAAGGTTTCCCCGTCATAGAAGCATGGAGCAACAAGAGCGGTACCTAACACTATCCACGAAGTCAGGCCTGGTGATCGCCTGCGGGTCCTCTGACCGCGCTGAGGCCACATAACATGCCTATGCCTAAATAAAAGATGACTAATGCGGTACAGGATTTAAATCACACTATCATGCCCCTAGTATATATAATATGCGGAAAAGAACTGTATAGGGCCCAAAACAATGCCAAGTGGCATATCCCTCTCCTACCTCTGCACCCCTTCCCGTTAGTGCAGAGACTGGCCAGTTCGTTGCTATAGCATAGCATATCCTCATGGTGGTGCACTCACCCACGGTATCATCATCATAACATAAGTTAAATATAAATTAAACATGCCCGATGGTGTTGGGCTATCATCATGCTCATATCGACTCGATAGACTCAGGGCACACGATGGGGCTGGGCTACCCTATGACCCTAGCAAAGACTCTAGGACTATCACAGATAACGACCGTTCTGTTTCAAACACACAAAGTAAACACATGCTCGGTTCAATGCAATCCTAGCATGATACTACATGGCATGCTTTATTATGCAACAAAACTACACATTACATGACACATCAGGCGGGAGGTCCAGGTTACTGAGTAAGTCCCGTAGGATACTTACCTGTTGATGCAAAACAGCAAGATAACACAAGCAAGGGCCCAAATGCAAGTCCAAAGCAATCCAAAAGCAATACACACCTATCATCAAGTCATTCCCATAAGCTACCAGATCAACATTCATACTCACGAACCCAAGTTCTCAACATCCTCAAAACCGACCGATAGTAAAACCGTTTTCTAAAATCCTTCCGATACGATCAAATCGACCAAAATCATTCTTTCAATCAAACCCATTGATAAAATCATACCAACCATATTTTCAAACTCATAAATCCCAAATTAAGTCAACTCATACTCAAAATGATTTCTCAACTCATACTAGGCCAAATTCCGACATTAACACTTAAGCCTTAAAGTCAATTTCCCAAAATCATGTTATAAAATAATTCCGGCATGTTTCTCATTTCAACAACATAAAATAAGTTTCAATATTAAACCATCAATTAATTTTATGCTCACAAATCATATTTATAATTCAAAACCAACAATTCGCTTAAAATTCCTAACTCACACAGTTAAATCCTCATAAAATGCATCAATTAAATAATCCAATCAATATTATTTTAAAACAATAAATAATATATAACGATAAATTTTCTAAAGTTTATAATTATAATCAATCCCAAAGTAATATTAATATTCAAATAATTTAACACTTACTATCCATATCTTCTTAAAACGAACCAAAATATATTTATAACTCCATATCAATAAATATTACTTTTAAAACCCTTTTTAAATATTAATAATTTAAGAACATATAAATATATATATATCATCTTCCTAAAAACAATACAGTTTTTGTGGATAAAGAAAGGTGACGCCGATATAGTCACTTTTGGTCCGAAAATTTCACGGAAAGCTTTTCGCGCACAAAGCTCCCATTATGACCTATAAACAATATAAACATGTTTGGGACACATTTGAACGAAAACAATACAATTTTTGTGGATAAAGAAAGGTGACGCTGATATAGTCACTTTTGGTCCGATAATTTCACGGAAAGCTTTCCGCGCACAAAGCTCCCATTATGACCTATAAACCATATAAACATGTTTGGGACACATTTGAGCGAAAACAACACAGTTTTTGTGGATAAAGAAAGGTGACGCCGATATGGTCACTTTTGGTCCTAAAATTTCACGGAAAGCTTTTCGCGCACAAAGCTCCCATTATGACCTATAAACTATATAAATATGTTTGGGACACATTTGAGCGAAAACCACATAGTTTTGGTGGATAAAGAAAGGTGACGCCGATAAAGTCACTTTTGGTCCGAAAATTTCACGGAATGCTTTCCACGCACAAAGCTCCCATTATGACCTATAACCCATATAAACATGTTTGGGACACATTTGAGCGAAAACAACATAGTTTTTTGGATAAAGAAAGGTGACCCCGATATGGTCACTTTTGGTCCGAAAATTTCACGGAAAGCTTTCCGCGCACAAAGCTCCCATTATGACCTATAAACCATATAAACATGTTTGGGACACATTTGAGCGAAAACAACATAGTTTTTCGGATAAAGAGAGGTGACGCCGATATGGTCACTTTTGGTCCGAAAATTTCACAGAAAGCTTTTCGCGCACAAAGCTCCCATTATGACCTATAAACCATATAAACTTGTTTGGGACACATTTGAGCGAAAACAACACAGTTTTGGTGTATAAAAAAAGGTGAGGCCGATATGGTCATTTTGGTCCGAAAATTTCACGGAAAGCTTTTCGCGCACAAAGCTCCCATTATGATCTATAAACCATATAAACATGTTTGGGATAAATTTGAGCAAAAAAACATAGTTTTTGTAGATAAAGAAAGGTGACGCCGATAAGGTCACTTTTGGTCCGAAAAATTCACGGAAAGCTTTTCGCACAGAAAGCTCTCATTATGACCTATAAACCATATAAACAGCTTTGGGACAAATTTGAGCAAAAACAACACAATTTTGGTTGATAAAGAAAGGTGATGCCGACATGGTCACTTTTGTTCCGAAAATTTCACGGAAAGCTTTTCGCGCAAAAAGCTTCCATTATGACCTATAAACCATATAAACATGTTTGGGATACATTTGAGCAAAAAATACACAGTTCTGGTGGATAAAGAAAGGTGACGCCGATATAGTCACTTTTGGTCCGAAAAATTAACGGAAAGCTTTCCGCGCACAAAGCTCTCATTATGACCTATAAACCATATAAACATGTTTGGGACACTTTTGAGCGAAAACAACACAGTTTTTGTGGATAAAGAAAGGTGACGCCGATATGGTCACTTTTGGTTCGAAAATTTCACGGAAAGATTTTCGCGCACAAAGCTCCCATTATGACCTATAAACCATATAAACATGTTTGGGACACATTTGAGCGAAAACCCTACAGTTTTGGTGGGTAAAGAAAGGTGACGCCGATATGGTCACTTTTGGTCTGAAAATTTCACGGAAAGCATTTCGTGCACAAGGCTCCCATTATGACCTAAAACCATATAAAAATGTTTGGGACACATTTGAGCGAAAACCACACAGTTTTGGTGGATAAAGAAAGGTGACGCCGAAATGGTCACTTTTGGTCCGAAAATTTCACGGAAAGCTTTTCGCGCACAAAGCTCACATTATGACCTATAAACCATATAAACATGTTTGGGACACATTTGAACGAAAACAATACAGTTTTTGTGGATAAAGCAAGGTAACGCCGATATGGTCACTATTGGTCCGAAAATTTCACGGAAAGCTTTTCGCGCACAAAGCTCCCATTATGACCTATAAACCATATAAACATGTTTGGGAAACATTTAAACGAAAACAATATAGTTTTTGTGGATAAAGAAAGGTGACGCCGATATAGTCACTTTTGGTCCGAAAATTTCACGGAAAGCTTTACGCGCACAAAGCTCCCATTATGACCTATAAACCATATAAACATGTTTGGGACACATTTGAGCGAAAAGAACACAGTTTTTGTGGATAAAGAAAGGTGACGCCGATATGGTCACTTTTGGTGCTAAAATTTCACGGAAAGCTTTTCGCGCACAAAGCTCCTATTATGACCAATAAACTATATAAACATGTTTGGGACACATTTGAGCGAAAACCACATAGTTTTGGTGGATAAAGAAAGGTGACGCCGATAAAGTCACTTTTGGTCTGAAAATTTCACGGAAAGCTTTCCGCGCACAAAGCTCCCATTATGACCTATAAACCATATAAACATGTTTGGGACACATTTGAGCGAAAACAACACAGTTTTGGTGGCTAAACAAAGGTGACCCAGATATGGTCACTTTCTGTCCTAAAATTTCACGGAAAGCTTTTCGCGCACAAAGCTCCCATTATGACCTATACACCATATAAACATGTTTGGGACAAATTTGAGCGAAAACAACACAGTTTTTGTAGATAAAGCAAGGTGACGCCGATATGGTCACTTTTGGTCCTAAAATTTCACGGAAAGCATTTTGCGCACAAAGCTCCCATTATGACCTAAAACCATATAATCATGTTTGGGACACATTTGAGCAAAAACCACACAGTTTTGGTGGATAAAGAAAGGTGACGCCGATATGGTCACTTTTGGTCTGAAAATTGCACGGAAAGCTTTTCGCGCACAAAGCTCCTATTATGACCTATACACCATATAAACATGTTTGGGACACATTTTAACGAAAACAATACAGTTTTTGTGGATAAAGAAAGGTGACGCCGATATAGTCACTTTTGGTCCGAAAATTTCACGGAAAGCTTTTCGCGCACAAAGCTCCCATTATGACCTATAAACAATATAAACATGTTTGGGACACATTTGAACGAAAACAATACAATTTTTGTGGATAAAGAAAGGTGACGCCGATATAGTCACTTTTGGTCCGATAATTTCACGGAAAGCTTTCCGCGCACAAAGCTCCCATTATAACCTATAAACCATATAAACATGTTTGGGACACATTTGAGCGAAAACAACACAGTTTTTGTGGATAAAGAAAGGTGACGCCGATATGGTCACTTTTGGTCCTAAAATTTCACGGAATGCTTTTCGCGCACAAAGCTCCCATTATGACCTATAAACTATATAAATATGTTTGGGACACATTTGAGCGAAAACCACATTGTTTTGGTGGATAAAGAAAGGTGACGCCGATAAAGTCACTTTTGGTCCGAAAATTTCACGGAATGCTTTCCACGCACAAAGCTCCCATTATGACCTATAACCCATATAAACATGTTTGGGACACATTTGAGCGAAAACAACATAGTTTTTTGGATAAAGAAGGGTGACCCCGATATGGTCACTTTTGGTCCGAAAATTTCACGGAAATCTTTTCGCGCACAAAGCTCCCATTATGACCTATACACCATATAAACATGTTTGGGACAAATTTGAGCGAAAACAACACAGTTTTTGTAGATAAAGCAAGGTGACGCCGATACGGTCACTTTTGGTCTTAAAATTTCACGGAAAGCATTTCGCGCACAAAGCTCACATTATGACCTAAAACCATATAAACATCTTTGGGACACATTTGAGCGAAAACCACACAGTTTTGGTGGATAAAGAAAGGTGACGCCGATATGGTCACTTTTGGTCTGAAAATTTAACGGAAAGCTTTTCGCGCACAAAGCTCCCATTACAACCTATAAACCATATAAACTTGTTTCGGACACATTTGAGCGAAAACCACATAGTTTTGATGGATAAAGAAAGGTGACGCCGATAAAGTCACCTTTGGTCCGAAAATTTCACGGAAAGCTTTCTGCGCACAAAGCTCACATTATGACCTATAAACCATATAAACATGTTTGGGACACATTTGAGCGAAAACAACATAGTTTTTTGGATAAAGAAAGGTGACGCCGATATGGTCACTTTTGGTCCGAAAATTTCACGGAAAGCTTTTCGCGCACAAAGCTCCCATTATGACCTATAAACCATATAAACATGTTTGGGACACATTTGAGCGAAAACAACACAGTTTTATTGGATAAAAAAAGGTGTGGCCGATATGGATATTTTGGTCCGAAAATTTCACGGAAAGCTTTTCGCGCACAAAGCTCCCATTATGACCTATAAACCATATAAACATGTTTGGGAAACATTAAAACGAAAACAATATAGTTTTTGTGGATAAAGAAAGGTGACGCCGATATAGTCACTTTTGGTCCGAAAATTTCACGGAAAGCTTTACGCGCACAAAGCTCCCATTATGACCTATAAACCATATAAACATGTTTGGGACACATTTGAGCGAAAAGAACACAGTTTTTGTGGATAAAGAAAGGTGACGTCGATATGGTCACTTTTGGTGCTAAAATTTCACGGAAAGCTTTTCGCGCACAAAGCTCCTATTATGACCAATAAACTATATAAACATGTTTGGGACACATTTGAGCGAAAACCACATAGTTTTGGTGGATAAAGAAAGGTGACGCCGATAAAGTCACTTTTGGTCTGAAAATTTCACGGAAAGCTTTCCGCGCACAAAGCTCCCATTATGACCTATAAACCATATAAACATGTTTGGGACACATTTGAGCGAAAACAACACAGTTTTGGTGGCTAAACAAAGGTGACCCAGATATGGTCACTTTTGGTCCTAAAATTTCACGGAAAGCTTTTCGCGCACAAAGCTCCCATTATGACCAATACACCATATAAACATGTTTGGGACAAATTTGAGCGAAAACAACACAGTTTTTGTAGATAAAGCAAGGTGACGCCGATATGGTCACTTTTGGTCCTAAAATTTCACGGAAAGCATTTTGCGCACAAAGCTCCCATTATGACCTAAAACCATATAATCATGTTTGGGACACATTTGAGCAAAAACCACACAGTTTTGGTGGATAAAGAAAGGTGACGCCGATATGGTCACTTTTGGTCTGAAAATTGCACGGAAAGCTTTTCGCGCACAAAGCTCCTATTATGACCTATACACCATATAAACATGTTTGGGACACATTTTAACGAAAACAATACAGTTTTTGTGGATAAAGAAAGGTGACGCCGATATAGTCACTTTTGGTCCGAAAATTTCACGGAAAGCTTTTCGCGCACAAAGCTCCCATTATGACCTATAAACAATATAAACATGTTTGGGACACATTTGAACGAAAACAATACAATTTTTGTGGATAAAGAAAGGTGACGCCGATATAGTCACTTTTGGTCCGATAATTTCACGGAAAGCTTTCCGCGCACAAAGCTCCCATTATAACCTATAAACCATATAAACATGTTTGGGACACATTTGAGCGAAAACAACACAGTTTTTGTGGATAAAGAAAGGTGACGCCGATATGGTCACTTTTGGTCCTAAAATTTCACGGAATGCTTTTCGCGCACAAAGCTCCCATTATGACCTATAAACTATATAAATATGTTTGGGACACATTTGAGCGAAAACCACATTGTTTTGGTGGATAAAGAAAGGTGACGCCGATAAAGTCACTTTTGGTCCGAAAATTTCACGGAATGCTTTCCACGCACAAAGCTCCCATTATGACCTATAACCCATATAAACATGTTTGGGACACATTTGAGCGAAAACAACATAGTTTTTTGGATAAAGAAGGGTGACCCCGATATGGTCACTTTTGGTCCGAAAATTTCACGGAAATCTTTTCGCGCACAAAGCTCCCATTATGACCTATACACCATATAAACATGTTTGGGACAAATTTGAGCGAAAACAACACAGTTTTTGTAGATAAAGCAAGGTGACGCCGATACGGTCACTTTTGGTCTTAAAATTTCACGGAAAGCATTTCGCGCACAAAGCTCACATTATGACCTAAAACCATATAAACATCTTTGGGACACATTTGAGCGAAAACCACACAGTTTTGGTGGATAAAGAAAGGTGACGCCGATATGGTCACTTTTGGTCTGAAAATTTAACGGAAAGCTTTTCGCGCACAAAGCTCCCATTACAACCTATAAACCATATAAACTTGTTTCGGACACATTTGAGCGAAAACCACATAGTTTTGATGGATAAAGAAAGGTGACGCCGATAAAGTCACCTTTGGTCCGAAAATTTCACGGAAAGCTTTCTGCGCACAAAGCTCACATTATGACCTATAAACCATATAAACATGTTTGGGACACATTTGAGCGAAAACAACATAGTTTTTTGGATAAAGAAAGGTGACGCCGATATGGTCACTTTTGGTCCGAAAATTTCACGGAAAGCTTTTCGCGCACAAAGCTCCCATTATGACCTATAAACCATATAAACATGTTTGGGACACATTTGAGCGAAAACAACACAGTTTTATTGGATAAAAAAAGGTGTGGCCGATATGGATATTTTGGTCCGAAAATTTCACGGAAAGCTTTTCGCGCACAAAGCTCCCATTATGACCTATAAACCATATAAACATGTTTGGGAAACATTAAAACGAAAACAATATAGTTTTTGTGGATAAAGAAAGGTGACGCCGATATAGTCACTTTTGGTCCGAAAATTTCACGGAAAGCTTTACGCGCACAAAGCTCCCATTATGACCTATAAACCATATAAACATGTTTGGGACACATTTGAGCGAAAAGAACACAGTTTTTGTGGATAAAGAAAGGTGACGTCGATATGGTCACTTTTGGTGCTAAAATTTCACGGAAAGCTTTTCGCGCACAAAGCTCCTATTATGACCAATAAACTATATAAACATGTTTGGGACACATTTGAGCGAAAACCACATAGTTTTGGTGGATAAAGAAAGGTGACGCCGATAAAGTCACTTTTGGTCTGAAAATTTCACGGAAAGCTTTCCGCGCACAAAGCTCCCATTATGACCTATAAACCATATAAACATGTTTGGGACACATTTGAGCGAAAACAACACAGTTTTGGTGGCTAAACAAAGGTGACCCAGATATGGTCACTTTTGGTCCTAAAATTTCACGGAAAGCTTTTCGCGCACAAAGCTCCCATTATGACCAATACACCATATAAACATGTTTGGGACAAATTTGAGCGAAAACAACACAGTTTTTGTAGATAAAGCAAGGTGACGCCGATATGGTCACTTTTGGTCCTAAAATTTCACGGAAAGCATTTTGCGCACAAAGCTCCCATTATGACCTAAAACCATATAATCATGTTTGGGACACATTTGAGCAAAAACCACACAGTTTTGGTGGATAAAGAAAGGTGACGCCGATATGGTCACTTTTGGTCTGAAAATTGCACGGAAAGCTTTTCGCGCACAAAGCTCCTATTATGACCTATACACCATATAAACATGTTTGGGACACATTTTAACGAAAACAATACAGTTTTTGTGGATAAAGAAAGGTGACGCCGATATAGTCACTTTTGGTCCGAAAATTTCACGGAAAGCTTTTCGCGCACAAAGCTCCCATTATGACCTATAAACAATATAAACATGTTTGGGACACATTTGAACGAAAACAATACAATTTTTGTGGATAAAGAAAGGTGACGCCGATATAGTCACTTTTGGTCCGATAATTTCACGGAAAGCTTTCCGCGCACAAAGCTCCCATTATGACCTATAAACCATATAAACATGTTTGGGACACATTTGAGCGAAAACAACACAGTTTTTGTGGATAAAGAAAGGTGACGCCGATATGGTCACTTTTGGTCCTAAAATTTCACGGAAAGCTTTTCGCGCACAAAGCTCCCATTATGACCTATAAACTATATAAATATGTTTGGGACACATTTGAGCGAAAACCACATAGTTTTGGTGGATAAAGAAAGGTGACGCCGATAAAGTCACTTTTGGTCCGAAAATTTCACGGAATGCTTTCCACGCACAAAGCTCCCATTATGACCTATAACCCATATAAACATGTTTGGGACACATTTGAGCGAAAACAACATAGTTTTTTGGATAAAGAAAGGTGACCCCGATATGGTCACTTTTGGTCCGAAAATTTCACGGAAATCTTTTCGCGCACAAAGCTCCCATTATGACCTATACACCATATAAACATGTTTGGAACAAATTTGAGCGAAAACAACACAGTTTTTGTAGATAAAGCAAGGTGACGCCGATACGGTCACTTTTGGTCTTAAAATTTCACGGAAAGCATTTCGCGCACAAAGCTCACATTATGACCTAAAACCATATAAACATCTTTGGGACACATTTGAGCGAAAACCACACAGTTTTGGTGGATAAAGAAAGGTGACGCCGATATGGTCACTTTTGGTCTGAAAATTTAACGGAAAGCTTTTCGCGCACAAAGCTCCCATTACAACCTATAAACCATATAAACTTGTTTCGGACACATTTGAGCGAAAACCACATAGTTTTGATGGATAAAGAAAGGTGACGCCGATAAAGTCACCTTTGGTCCGAAAATTTCACGGAAAGCTTTCTGCGCACAAAGCTCACATTATGACCTATAAACCATATAAACATGTTTGGGACACATTTGAGCGAAAACAACATAGTTTTTTGGATAAAGAAAGGTGACGCCGATATGGTCACTTTTGGTCCGAAAATTTCACGGAAAGCTTTTCGCGCACAAAGCTCCCATTATGACCTATAAACCATATAAACTTGTTTGGGACACATTTGAGCGAAAACAACACAGTTTTATTGGATAAAAAAAGGTGAGGCCGATAAAGTCACCTTTGGTCCGAAAATTTCACGGAAAGCTTTCCGCGCACAAAGCTCCCATTATGACCTATAAACCATATAAACATGTTTGGGACACATTTGAGCGAAAACAACATAGTTTTTTGGATAAAGAAAGGTGACGCCGATATGGTCACTTTTGGTCCGAAAATTTCACGGAAAGCTTTTCGCGCACAAAGCTCCCATTATGACCTATAAACCATATAAACTTGTTTGGGACACATTTGAGCGAAAACAACACAGTTTTGGTGGATAAAAAAAGGTGTGGCCGATATGGTTATTTTGGTCCGAAAATTTCACGGAAAGCTTTTCGCGCACAAAGCTCCCATTATGACCTATAAACCATATAAACATGTTTGGGATACATTTGAGCAAAAAAAACATAGTTTTTGTAGATAAAGAAAGGTGATGCCGATAAGGTCACTTTTGGTCCGAAAAATTCACGGAAAGCTTTTCGCGCAGAAAGCTCTTATTATGACCTATAAACCATATAAACAGCTTTGGGACAAATTTGAGCAAAAACAACACAATTTTGGTGGATAAAGAAAGGTGATGCCAACATGGTCACTTTTGGTCCGAAAAATTCACGGAAAGCTTTTCGCGCAGAAAGCTCTCATTATGACCTATAAACCATATAAACAGCTTTGGGACAAATTTGAGCAAAAAAAAACACAGTTTTGGTGGATAAAGAAAGGTGACGCCGATATGGTCACTTTTGGTCTGAAAATTTCACGTAAAGCATTTCGCGCACAAGGCTCCCATTATGACCTAAAACCATATAAACATGTTTGGGACACATTTGAGCGAAAACCACACAGTTTTGGTGGATAAAGAAAGGTGACGCCGATATGGTCACTTTTGGTCCGAAAATTTCACGGAAAGCTTTTCACGCACAAAGCTCACATTATGACCTATAAACCATATAAACTTGTTTGGGACGCATTTGAGCGAAAACCACACAGTTTTGGTGGATAAAGAAAGGTGACGCCGATATAGTCACTTTTGGTCCGAAAATTTCACGGAAAGCTTTCCGCGCACAAAGCTCCCATTATGACCCATAAACCATATAAATATGTTTGGGACACATTTGAGCGAAAACCACACAGTTTTGGTGGATAAAGAAAGGTGACGCCGATATGGTCACTTTTGTTCCGAAAATATCACGGAAAGCTTTTCGCGCACAAAGCTCCCATTATGACCTATAAACCATATAAACATGTTTAGAACACATTTAAACGAAAACAACACAGTTTTTGTGGATAAAGAAAGGTGAAGCCGATATGGTCACTTTTGGTCCTAAAATTTCACGGAAAGCTTTTCGCGCACAAAGCTCCTATTATGACCTATAAACCATATAAACAAGTTTGGGATACATTTGAGCAAAAAAAACACAGTTTTGGTGGTTAAAGAAAGGTGACGCCGATATAGTCACTTTTGGTCCGAAAAATTAACGGAAAGCTTTTCGCGCAGAAAGCTCTTATTATGACCTATAAACCATATAAACAGCTTTGGGACAAATTTGAGCAAAAACAACACAATTTTGGTGGATAAAGAAAGGTGATGCCGACATGGTCACTTTTGGTCCGAAAAATTCACGGAAAGCTTTTCGCGCAGAAAGCTCTCATTATGACCTATAAACCATATAAACAGCTTTGGGACAAATTTGAGCAAAAAAAACACAGTTTTGGTGGATAAAGAAAGGTGACGCCGATATGGTCACTTTTGGTCTGAAAATTTCACGGAAAGCATTTCGCGCACAAGGCTCCCATTATGACCTAAAACCATATAAACATGTTTGGGACACATTTGAGCGAAAACCACACAGTTTTGGTGGATAAAGAAAGGTGACGCCGATATGGTCACTTTTGGTCCGAAAATTTCACGGAAAGCTTTTCGCGCACAAAGCTCACATTATGACCTATAAACCATATAAACATGTTTAGGACGCATTTGAATGAAAACCACATAGTTTTGGTGGATAAAGAAAGGGGACGCCGATAAAGTCACTTTTGGTCCGAAAATTTCACGGAAAGCTTTCCGCGCACAAAGCTCCCATTATGACCAATAAACCATATAAACATGTTTGGACACATTTGAGCGAAAACAACACAGTTTTGGTGGATAAAAAAAGGTGAGGCCGATATGGTCATTTTGGTCCGAAAATTTCACGGAAAGCTTTTCGCGCACAAAGCTCCCATTATGACCTATAAACCATATAAACATGTTTGGGATACATTTGAGCAAAAAAACCACAGTTTCTGTAGATAAAGAAAGGTGACGCCGATATGGTCACTTTTGGTCCAAAAATTTCACGGAAAGCTTTTCGCGCACAAAGCTCCCATTATGACCTATAAACCATATAAACAAGTTTGGGATACATTTGAGCAAAAAAAACACAGTTTTGGTGGATAAAGAAAGGTGACGCCGATATAGTCACTTTTGGTCCGAAAAATTAACGGAAAGCTTTCCGCGCACAAAGCTCTCATTATGACCTATAAACCATATAAACATGTTTGGGACACATTTGAGCGAAAACAACACAGTTTTTGTGGATAAAGAAAGGTGACGCCGATATGGTCACTTTTGGTTCGAAAATTTCACGGAAAGATTTTCGCGCACAAAGCTCCCATTATGACCTATAAACCATATAAACATGTTTAGGACACATTTGAGCGAAAACCCTACAGTTTTGGTGGATAAAGAAAGGTGACGCCGATATGGTCACTTTTGGTCTGAAAATTTCACGGAAAGCTTTTCGCGCACAAAGCTCCCATTATGACCTATAAACTATATAAACATGTTTGGGTCATATATGAGCGAATACAACACAGTTTTTGTGGATAAAGCAAGGTGACGCCGATATGGTCACTTTTGGTCTTAAAATTTCACGGAAAGCTTTCCGCGCACAAAGCTCCCATTATGACTTAAAACCATATAAACATGTTTGGGACACATTTGAGCGAAAACCACACAGTTTTGGTGGATAAAGAAAGGTGACGCCGATATGGTCACTTTTGGTCCGAAAATTTCACGGAAAGCTTTCCGCGCACAAAGCTCCAATTATGACTTAAAACCATATAAACATGTTTGGGACACATTTGAGCGAAAACCACACAGTTTTGGTGGATAAAGAAAGGTGACGTCGATATGGTCACTTTTGGTCCGAAAATTTCACGGAAAGCTTTCCGCGCACAAAGCTCACATTATGACCTATAAACCATATAAACATGTTTGGAACACATTTGAACGAAAACAATACAGTTTTTGTGGATAAAAAAAGGTGACGCCGATATAGTCACTTTTGGTCCAAAAATTTCACGGAAAGCTTTTCGCGCACAAAGCTCACATTATGACTTATAAACCATATAAACATGTTTGGGACACATTTGAATGAAAACAATACAGTTTTTGTAGATAAAGAAAGGTGACGCCGATATAGTCTCTTTTGGTCCGATAATTTCACGGAAAGCTTTCCGCGCACAAAGCTCCCATTATGACCTATAAACCATATAAACATGTTTGGGACCCATTTGAGCGAAAACAACACAGTTTTTGTGGATGAAGAAAGGTGACGCCGATATGGTCACTTTTGGTCCTAAAATTTCACGGAAAGGTTTTCGCGCACAAAGCTCCCATTATGACCTATAAACTATATAAACATGTTTGGGACACATTTGAGCAAAAACAACATAGTTTTTTGGATAAAGGAAGGTCACGCCGATATGGTCACTTTTGGTCCGAAAATTTCACGGAAAGCTTTTCGCGCACAAAGCTCCCATTATGACCTATAAACTATATAAACATGTTTGGGACATATATGAGCGAATACAACACAGTTTTTGTGGATAAAGCAAGGTGACGCCGATATGGTCACTTTTGGTCTTAAAATTTCACGGAAAGCTTTCCGCGCACAAAGCTCCCATTATGACTTAAAACCATATAAACATGTTTGGGACACATTTGAGCGAAAACCACACAGTTTTGGTGGATAAAGAAAGGTGACGCCGATATGGTCACTTTTGGTCCGAAAATTTCACGGAAAGCTTTTCGCGCACAAAGCTCCCATTATGACCTATAAACCATATAAACATGTTTGGGATGCATTTGAGCGAAAACAACAAAGTTTTTGCGGATAAAGGAAGGTGACGCTGATATGCTCACTTTTGGTCCGAAAATTTCACGGAAAGCTTTTCGCGCACAAAGCTCACATTATGACCTATAAACCATATAAACATGTTTGGGACACATTTGAGCGAAAACAACACAGTTTTTTTTGGATAAAGCAAGGTGACCCCGATATGGTCACTTTTGGTCCGAAAATTTCACGGAAAGCATTTCGCGCACAAAGCTCCCGTTATAACCGATAAACCATATAAACATGTTTGAGACACATTTGTGTGAAAAATAACACAGTTTTGGTGGATAAAGAAAGGTGACGCCGATATGGTCACTTTTGGTTCGAAAATTTCACGGAAAGCTTTTCGCGCACAAAGCTCCCATTATGACCTATAAACCATATAAACATGTTTGGGACGCATTTGAGCGAAAACAACAAATTTTTTGCGGATAAACAAAGGTGACCCCGATATGGTCACTTTTGGTCCGAAAATTTCACGGAAATCATTTCGCGCACAAAGCTCCCGTTATAACCTATTGATGCGGGGTTAGCCACAGGATGGCCCGATCTTCGACAATCAAACAAGAAACAAGAAAGAACGGAAGCAAAAGACTCAAAGGAACGCAGCGATAATTGAAAGACACGACCGATAAGGACTGAGTCGATCTATATAGAACAAGATAAAGACCCCAGGCCTCCTTAGAGGGTAGGAACCAATACCAATGACTATATAACCGGCCTCTACAACCCTACACAACCAAGCGGACAACTTGGAGGCACAAGGAGGGGGCTTGTGGATACTAGGATCACCAAGTCTTGCGAAGTTGACGAACACAAAGCAAACCAAGCTGAGACAAGAACCAATTTGCAATCGATGAGCAATGCTTCGAATCGATTGACATTCACTCAATGTGTTTCAACACAAATCTGAAATTGCATAAGAGAATTGAACGTCTTTCTACAATGCTGGAATTCGGCTATAAGTAACCCTAATATGGGCTTATGGGCCGGTTTTATCTAACTAAAAGAGATAAAATAACAACTTAAAGGAATTAATAAAATTACCCTAAAGTTTCCTAAAATAACTTAAGTAACTTAATACTAAAAATAGCAATATAAAGAAGTTCCAACACTTAGCCAAATCGGCTGATCTAGGACTAAGGTGGCTCGAGTTCTTCTTGAATCCCTATGCACATATAGGTCTTCAATGTAGGCTCCGGGAGTTGAACTGTGCTCGAGAACAAAGCATGACTCACAAATAGGAATGAGTCTCGTTGAAGCTTCTTAGCTCGGGCTCGAGTCATAGGTCCTTCTCCTAAGATGATGGGTGTGTCTGGAGCTGTAGAAGATGGTCTCGCATCAACCTCCCCTTCTTGAAAAGGATTCGACCACGAATCCAAGTCTTCATCCACAGCGAAGTAAGGGATTAGATCGGCGATGTTAAATGTTGCGCTCACGCCATAGTCTCCAGGAAGCTCCAGCTTGTATGCATTCTCACCCACACGTTGCAAGATCTTGAATGGTCCATCACCACATGGGGAAAGCTTGCTCTTCCGCTCATTTGGGAACCTCTCCTTCCTTAGGTGCACCCACACAAGATCCCCAGGCTGAAATGTGACCAATCGGCGTCCCTTATTGGCCTTGTTAGCGTTTTATTAAGCCTTTTACATAAGCTTTTGACGCGTCCGTTCATGTAGCTCCTTGACGAACTCGACATGCTTACCTGCTTCAAATGATTCTTTCTCTCTCATAGGATATGGAGTAAGATCAAAAGGGGTTAGTGGATTAACACCATAGACACATTCAAATGGAGTGATTTTCGTCGTAGAATGCATAGTTCTATTATAAGCAAACTCCACATGAGGTAAGGCTTCTTCCCAAAGTTTCAAATTCTTCCTAATAATGGCTATTAGGACGGTTGTAAGGGTTCTATTAGTCATCTCAGTTTGGCCATCAGTTTGGGGGTGGCTAGAAGTAGAGAATAGCAATCTAGTTCCCAATTTGCTCCATAAAGTTCGCCAAAAATGACTTAAGAATTTCACATCCCTATCACTAACAATAGTTTTCGGCACACCATGTTATCTTACTACCTCTCTAAAGAATAGATTAGCAACATTGGTAGCATCATCAGTTTTGTGGCATGCAATAAAATGAGCCATTTTAGAGAATCTATTCACCACTACAAATATAGAATCCCTCCCCTTCTTAGTTCTAGGCAACCCTACTATAAAGTCCATAGAAATATCTTCCCAAGGGGCTGTGGGGGTTGGCAATGGTGTATATAGGCCATGGGGCATAAGCTTAGCTTTGGATTTTATACAATCTATGCATCTTTTAAGACAATGTTCTACATCCCTAAGCATATGTGGCCAATAAAAGTGTGATTTTAAAGTATGATATGTTTTATCCCTTCCAAAATGTCCCATTAAACCACCACTATGTGCTTCACTAACAAGTAGTAATCTCAAAGAACATCTAGGAATACACACTTGATCTTTTCGAAATAGAAAGCCATCATGTATATAGAAATTTTCGGCTGGCCCTTTATCTAAGCATTTTCGAAAGATCTCCCCAAAATCAGTATCTTGTTCATACAATTCCTTAATATAAATAAAGCCTAAGACTCTAGAATCCAAAGTAGTTAAAAGAACATGTCATCTAGATAATGCATCAACTACCACATTGTCTTTGCCTTTCTTATACTTAATTACATAAGGAAATGTTTCAATGAACTCCATCCATCTACCATGTCTCCTATCAAGTTTATCTTGGCTTTTAAAGTGTTTCAATGATTCATGATCAGTCCTAAGAATAAACTCTCTAGGCCATAGGTAATGAGACCATGTCTTAAGAACTCTATACAATGCATACAACTCTTTATCATAGGTAGAGTAGTTAAGACAAGCACCTTTCAATTTTTCAGAAAAGAAAGCAATAGGCTTACCTTCCTGCATAAGAACTCCACCAATTCCAACTCCGCTAGCATCACATTCAACCTCAAAAGGCCGAGTGAAGTCAAGCAAAGCAAGCAATGGAGCTTGGGTGAGCTTCTCCTTTAGGATGCGAAAAGCTTCTTCCTGAGCTGCTCCCCAAGTGAATTCGCTTCTCTTCTTTGTAAGCTCTGTAAGAGGTGCTGAGATGGTGCTGAAATCACGAACAAAACGACGATAGAAGCTCACTAATCCTTGGAAGCTGCGCACATGGCTGATATTAGTGGGGGTCGGCCACTCTTGGATCGCTTTAATCTTCGCTTTATCAACACGCAGTCCATTAGAGCTTACTACAAACCCAAGAAAAGACACTTGTTCATTACATAGCTCACATTTCTTCAAATTAGCATATAAGTGTTCAATTCTTAGTGTTTTAAGTATTTCTCTAAGATGTGATTCATGCTCTTTAGGGGATTTTCTATAAATCGGAATATCATCAAAATAAACAACAACAAATTTCCCAATATAGTTTCTAAGCACATGATTCATTTAGCGCATAAAAGTACTTGGAGCATTAGTTAAACCGAAAGGCATAACCAACCACTCATATAACCCAAACTTAGTCTTAAATGTTGTTTTCCATTCATCACCTTCCTTCATTCTAATTTGATGATAACCACTTTTTAGATCTATTTTCGAAAATATAGAAGCACCATGTAGTTCATCTAGCATATCATCTAATCTAGGAATAGGATGGCGATATTTGACAGTTATATTGTTAATAGCCCTACAATCTACACACATTCTCCATGATCCATCTTTCTTAGGGACTAATAACACAGGCACAGCACAAGGACTTAAGCTTTCTCTAATATATCCCTTATCCATTAGTTCCTGGACTTGGGATTGGACCTCTTGGGTCTCTGTGGGATTCATACGATACGCAGGCCTATTAGGCAAAGAAGCACCTGGAATGAGATCAATCTGATGTTCAATGCCACGAATAGGAGGTAGACCTGGTGGTATGTCATCGGGGAATACATCCTTATACTCTTCAAGAAGAGATAGGATGCGAGGAGGGAGGGTAGCTCTAAGCTCCTCACTCAACATGTTCAACCCTTTGCATAGGAGCATGAGGGTTGTTTCCCCATCCACAAACTCGTCTATAAATGTACTCTTTGAAGCCAAAAGCACACCTTTAGGCCGAGATTGAGGATCCACTTGGCTCAACTGAGCCTCCCTAGCTAACTCACCTTTACTTACCTTGCGCTTCTCAATCTCTTCAGCCACTTGCGTCGGCGTCATAGGCTTGAGAACGACACTCTTTCCCTGAAAAGTAAAGGAGTAGCGATTAGTATAGCCATCATGAATAACCTTACGATCAGATTGCCAAGGACGTCCTAATAGAATATGACAAGCTTGCATAGGCACTATATCACATAAAACATCATCTTCATAATGTCCTAGCTTAACATGCACTTTAACTTGCCTATTCACTTTCAAGTTTCCACAATAATTCATCCAATGCAATTTGTAAGGTCTAGGGTGTTGCATAGTGGAAAGTTGCAATTTATCGACCATTTCTTGACTAGCTAAATTACAGCAACTACCACCATCAATGATTACATTAACAACCTTTCCTTTAACTAAACAGCGAGTATGAAACAAGTTCTCTCTTTGATTATCATCACAAGGTTAAGAACAACATTTAAAACTCTCCTAACAATCAAAGACTCTCCATGTTCATATTCGACCTCATCATTATCATAATAGATTAAGGTTTTGATCATTTTCTTCCATAGCATGCTCATCATGTTCATCACAAGAATTTTCAGATTCATATTCTCCTAGGTGATTAATCATGAGAGTTTTCTTATTAGGGCAATCCTTCATATAATGTCCTCTACCTTGGCATTTAAAGCATACAATATCTCTAGATCTAAGGGTAGAAGAGTTAGGATTACTCCCTTTGGGACCAGTAGATGTCCCGGATGACTCATGCCCATTCCATGGCGCTTTTCCTTTGTCAATGGACTGCTGAGGGGCTCGACTCTCTCCTTTCCCTTGGGGCTGGCTCGGTCGATCACGTGGACCACTATCACCACGCCATTGGGGCTACTGGGGCCGAGATTGGCGCCACCCTTGTTGTTGTCCATTTGAATTCTGCCCACCTTGACTCCTCTATCTAGCTCCTCTTTCAACTTTATTAGCTAAATGTAATAACTCAATAGGAGTAGAGTAAGGAAAATAGTCAATTTCATGAGCTAAGGCGGGATGCAATATCCTAAGAAATCTAGCATTGGTATCCTCATCGGGTTCAACGACATTAGCTCTAGCCATGATTTCTTGCATTGCATTAAAAGTTTCCTCAACAGTTTTATTACCTTGCTTAAGGTTCTCTAATCTTTGCCTAAGCTCTCTAGCATAATGTTGAGGTACAAATCTATTTCTCATAAGTGCTTTAAGTTGTTCCCAAGAAGCAATAGGTGCATCAAGGGCTCTTATTCTTTCTTTAACTAGGTTATCCCACCAAATTAAGGCAAAACCAGTGAATTCTAGGGTAGCTAGTTGCACTTTCTTAGCATTAGAGAAATTATGACAACTCCAAATCTGATCCATTTTAATTTCCCAATCAATATAGACATCCCGATCAGTTTTATCTTCAAAGGGAGGAATCGTTACCTTAACCTTACCTATTCCGTCCTCATCATGATTCCTAGGTGGCCGGTCTTGGTGCTGATTTCCCCTCTGATTCCGTCTCGGGCGTGGCTCCCAATACTCCTCTTCTTGGAAGTCATCGTCGCACTCCGAGTAGTAGAAATCCTCTTGGAAGCCTCGTCCTCTTCCCCTTCCTTGTCCTTGACCTTGCACATTAACAAACCCATTATTCCTACCATTTCTCCCACCTCGTGGAGAGTTGTTTTCTTCAAAAATAGGGTTATGAATGTTAATATTTGGGTTAGGGTTAGGGTTAGGATTATTGACTTCCCTTTCATCGCGAGGCGGCTCGTCACGCCTATGATCTCCTCGACCACCCATGGTATTCGAACCACTAGGCTTAGACTCCAAAGCCGCCACCTTGGTTGTGAGTGTGTTTAAGTTGTTCATCAAGATGTTGAACATTTCGGGAGTCACGGTGGTACTAGAGTTGTTCCCATTGTTGGGATCATTCTCGTTGTTTACTTGGTTACCTGAATGAGACATTGCAAAATAGAACGAACAAAGAACTATGTGAAGTTAGTAAAAATATAAACAATCTCGCAATGTGTTTCGCTCACACTCCCTCTCTCTAATTGGTATGTCACGCTTGTTGGGGCAATCCGCTTTGGGCAAATCAACACTCAAGCAAAAACCTAACAATTCAAAGTATAGATATGAGAGTATGAACAAGGATCACAAGCAAGAGTACTCGACAGTAGCTTTCAAGCACTCGACAGAACTTAACAAGCACTCACAAGGGCTGTAAGTACTTGACACAAGCAAGGGTGCACTCGACAGGGGTCAAGCACACTCGACGCAGCAATAAGGAGCACTTGATTCGACAAAATCAGTACTCAACACAAACAACAAATCACTCAAAATCAGCTAGAAGTGCTTGACATAACCAAAAAGAAACAAACACAAGAGAAAAGTATGGAAATTTACCTCTTTTGATTGAAAACCTTAAGTTAGGATGTTATAGTTGCAAGGTAGGGTTTCAATTTGTGTTTTTGTGGAGGTAATGTGTTTAGGATAGAGGTGTGTCGACTAGGACTAGGTAGATCACCAAGGTTGGTCCTTTGGGAGCTTTCTTGCACTAGATGAATCAACAAACTCTCTTTTTTTTTTACTTACTTTTGCCCCTAGTGAATTTTATCCTCCTAGGTCCAAGTTCAATCTCTTTTTTTTTTGACTAAAACCGAAACTGTTTTTTTTTTCACCTAATGCAAGAAAGACTCAAAACAATGTAAAGGACTCGAAAATCTGAAAATAATGGTGAAAAGATAAAATTTGTAGCCCTAAAGATAGATATATAAGTGAAATTGGCTAATTTTGGTAATTGGATCTATCTAAGCCTTTAAAAGATATATGATAGATATAATGAATTAAATCTACCAACTAAAATCAGATTTTGATAAGGCAAGTAAATAGATAGAATAAGATAGAACAAACTAGGGTTTTGTGTGTGTGATAGGAGGGATCGACCAAGCTTCACTATGGGGACACACAAGTTGCCGTCGGCTAGGGTTTGCACAAGGAGATGTGCTCACGGCTGGTCGACTCCACGGTCTCGGCTAGGCTTTGTATTTAGGCTATGCAACCACAATAATCACAAACAAAAGATTAGTGCAATAATCAAAATTCAGAAATTAAGAAGTAAAAGACCAAAACAAGAAAAGGACTCTTTTTGTGGGTTTTTGTGTTTATGAAAAGAAAAGACTCAAACTTTGATGTCGGAAACCTGGCCCTGATACCAATTTGATACGGGGTTAGCCGCAGGATGGCCCGATCTTCGACAATCAATCAAGAAACAAGAAAGAACGGAAGCAAAAGACTCAAAGGAACGCAGCGATAATTGAAAGACACGACCGATAAGGACTGAGTCGATCTATATAGAACAAGATAAAGACCCCATGCCTCCTTAGAGGGTAGGAACCAATACCAATGACTATATAACCCACCTCTACAACCCTACACAACCAAGCGGACAACTTGGAGGCACAAGGAGGGGGCTTGTGGATACTAGGATCACCAAGTCTTGCGAAGATGACGAACACAAAGCAAACCAAGCTGAGACAAGAACCAATTTGCAATCGATGAGCAATGCTTCGATCAAGCTTTTCTACAATGCTGGAATTCGGCTATAAGTAACCCTAATATGGGCTTATGGGCCGGTTTTATCTAACTAAAAGAGATAAAATAACAACTTAAAGGAATTAATAAAATTACCCTAAAGTTTCCTAAAATAACTTAAGTAACTTAATACTAAAAATAGCAATATAAAGGAGTTCCAACACTTAGCCAAATCGGCTGATCTAGGACTAAGGTGGCTCGAGTTCTTCTTGAATCCCTATGCACATATAGGTCTTCAATGTAGGCTCCGGGAGTTGAACCGTGCTCGAGAACAAAGCATGACTCACAAATAGGAATGAGTCTCGTTGAAGCTTCTTAGCTCGGGCTCGAGTCATAGGTCCTTCTCCTAAGATGATGGGTGTGTCTGGAGCTGTAGAAGATAGTCCCGCATCACCTATAAACCATATAAACATGTTTGGGACACATTTGAGCGAAAAATAACACAGTTTTGGTGGATAAAGAAAGGTGATGCCGATATGGTCACTTTTGGTCCGAAAATTTCACGGAAAGCTTTTCGCGCACAAAGCTCCCATTATGACCTATAAACCATATAAACATGTTTGCGATGCATTTGAGTGAAAACAACAATGTTTTTGCGGATAAAGAAAGGTGACGCTGATATGGTCACTTTTGGTCCGAAAATTTCACGGAAAGCTTTTCGCGCACAAAGCTCTCATTATGACCTATAAACCATATAAACATGTTTGGGATGCATTTGAGCGAAAACAACATAGTTTTTGTGGGTAAAGAAAGGTGACGCCGATATGGTCACTTTTGGTCCGAAAATTTCACGGAAAGCTTTTCGCGCACAAAGCTCCCATTATGACCTATAAACCATATAAACATGGGTGGGACACATTTGAGCGAAAACAACACAGTTTTTTTGGATAAAGCAAGGTGACGCCGATATGGTCACTTTTGGTCCGAAAATTTCACAGAAAGCATTTCGCGCACAAAGCTCCCGTTATAACCAGAGGAAACAACTAATCCATTTTTCTTAACAACATGAAGAAAGGTATTCAGATTTTTGAAGTGTTCATCAATAATTTTGGAAAAGATTAGGACATCATCAATATAGACAATAGTGAATGAGGAATAAGGGTTTAAAATATCATTCATTATTATCTGAAATTCAGAAGGCGCATTTTTTAGACCGAAGGGCATCACATTCCATTCGTAATGACCAAAAGGAACAATAAAGGCTGTTTTGTATCGATCTTTTTCTTTTATTTGTATTTGCCAAAAACCACTTTTCATGTCAAATTTTGAAAATACACAAGAATCATAAAAGCCTGTTTAATAAATCTCTTTTATTAGGTAAAGGGTACCTAATCCATTGCAAAGCTTTGTTTAAAGGCTTATAGTTTATAACCAGCCTAGGGGCACCTCTCTCCTTTTCAGCCTGATTCATAACATAGAAGGCTGCACAACTCCAAGGAGATCTAGATCTTCTAATAAGTCCTTTAGATAACAAAGACTCAATTTCTTGCTTACAATAATCTAAAAGCTCTTTGTTCATCTGAATTGGCCTAGCCTTAGTGGGAATATTCTTTACATCAAAATCTTTTTCGTAAAGCTCTCCCAAAATGCATTTGGAAGATCAGAACAAACTTGGGATTTAAACAGTTGTTCCAAATCTTGAATTTTCTTTTGAAGAGATGGTTGCTCAATTTTTTCTTCTATTTTCTTATTTGATATTTCATCCTTAAGAAAGTTTATAAATGACTTTTTGCTACTTATTAGGTTCACCTGTTTGCAAATCGAAGAGGATTGCAATAGAGAAATGTGTCTTTGCTTGACTGTGGATAAAAACTCAAAATTTATTTGTTTCCCCATTATATTGGTATGGAGACTGGTAGGATCAACCCTGAATGGGTAAATTTGAGTGACAAAGGGGGTTCCTAAAATAACCTCTTGGGTTACATCTTTGACAAGAATAAAAGAGCTTTTGAAACAATATCCTTGATTGCAAATCGATGCTTTTGGCAATTTATAGTTTATTTTCATGCTAGACCCACTAGCAGTTTGAAGTCTTTCTGATGTTTTTTCAAAGAATTTTGAGGGTACTAAACCTTCTTTAATACAATTTAGATCTGCTCCACTATCGAGTAGGGCTATGGTAGTAAGAGCAAATGTGTCTATTTTTATAGTGATAGGAACATACCACTTTTGAAAACTAATCTTATAAATTACAGAGATGAATAGATCATCATTGTTACTGTCTATGTTGTTTTCAGCAGTAAAGCGATCCTGATCTATAGGTGCTTTAGAGGAGGATGGAGCATGAGTTTTGCGAATAAACCTTTCTTCTATAACAGCTAATCTGGCTTCCAATTCAAGGTATTTGGTTTCTCCGGTCAAAACTCTATCTTGAAGTTCTTTAACCTCCTTTTTTAACCTATTTATTTCAGCTTGAAGATACTTAGTGGAAACTTGTGAGAAAACGTTAGGAGGGGGGTATTTTATGCAGTAATTTTGAAATACTAAAAGGTTCTTGTAAGGCTTCTTTCTCATCTATTTTAGTGATGACATTGCAAAACTGGGGGGAACTAGGCTCTTCGTCATCTGAAGTAGATGAATCGAATTCCCCATTGTACGCATAACCCTCTTCTTCATCTGAAGAACTTTCTCTATCCGTGACAAAGATTTTCATAAGTTTATTCTTAAGCTCTTCGTCTTCACCGCAAACTTCATTTATCTTTTGTTTAATGTGGCACTGATTTGCCTTATGGCCTGGTTTACCACATTTATGACAAATAATCTTTTTCTTCTCAAATTTCTTATCCCCTCTTTCATTATAGTTTCTCTTCCCTCTCCTAGGATTTCTAGTGAATCTTCTATTTTGAAACTGGGTTTTCTTTCTACTAGAAGGAGCTTGTATTTTCCGCATCCCAAAAGCTTCACAGAAATTTCCTAACTCTTTTCTAGTTCTTCCTCTATCTCCATATTTAGCTTGTATTTTAACTTTGAACATAATGTTAACCTTTCTTTCTTAATAAAAGCTCCTAGCTGGCCATAAGTTATCGTGGCCCAAGGAATTTCTTCAGACCCTATAGATTCTTTAATTTTAGTTATTATTCTTTGAGCAAATAGAGTAGGTAATCCTGAAACAAACCTTTCTTTCCAAAAAGCTTCATTGCAGTCTGATCTTTTGTAGACATAGGTGAGGAAAACATCTTTGTACCATCTGTAATCACTCAAAGTAGGACCTCTAAGATTGATTAAGATGGACTTGCTAGATTGAAGTTCTTCTTTGGGATTTCCCACAAAATACATACTAATAGTCTATATAAGTTGTCCAACAACATCTTCCTCGGGGTGAATATTTCCATCGTCATCTTCAATATCTATAGTGGCTTCGAAGATCGCACTCTTTTGTTCATTGGTTAAAGCATTATCCCACCAATTTTTTATCTGACCTGTGAAACCAGTGACTAAGAGGGCTGCTGCAGATTTATCTCTATGACCATTTGCTTTGTAAGCCATTTCGGCCATTCCCATTTCTTATAAAGTATTCATAATTTCAGTTTCAGACTTTCCATCTATATTCCACTCGTAAATAGATTTTTCGTTATAATCGGTTGATCGAAATTTTGCTATTTCCTCATATTGAATATCAGGGGGAGTGGGTCTACGGTAATAATTTCTAGTATCACCTTTAGGGACCCGATTATTAGGGATATTACTATAATGTTGTTTTCCCGTTTTTCTTCTTCTGAGTTTGTTGATTTCTATATGGTTATTTTCAAAAGCATTTTCAAGGTCCTTAATCTGAGACGAGTCAGATTCAGTATCACTTGTAGAATATTAGAATTGTTCTTCACATTTTCTTTTACAATGGTCGAGGCAATTTACATTGCTACCACTGGGTGAGGTTTGAATAGACTTTAACCTTTCTGTTATTTTATCAACCAAGTCTGGAGGATTAAGAGTAAGGGATTGAGCCATTTTCTAGGAAGGCTTTCAATTTTAAAATGAGGTCTTGAGATATCTCTAGGGAATCTTGGTGGATCTATTGAGGAATCAATCTTTGTATAGATAAGATCAACTTGTTCTGCTATAGTGTGAAGAATTTGATTGGAATAATTATTTTGATAATAAACTTTCTTAATGTCTTCAACAGTGGCAGGGGTGCCTTCAGCTATGTTTCTACCGCTTTTGAATGGTTCCGCCGTGATCTCTCCTGCTGAGGTTGTACTCTATATACCGAATAGAGGAGGGTGGACAGAATGGGTAACACCAGATGGGATGGTGCTCCAAGATTTTGTAATCCTAGTTTGGACTTCAATGGAGGGTAAGGAGAATGGATCTTGGATCTCTAAGTTTGATAGAAATATTTTGAACCATGTGAAAAAAGGTATATTGGTCTTCAACCGTTTCATATCGGCATACCAATTTTTTCTTATTTTATCACGACAAGATCTATCTATTTTCATAAACCATTCTTTTTTCTGGCTATTATGAGGTGATTCAAAATTTCTACGAAGATAATCCTTGTCTATCTTGAAAGAATATTCTAAAGAGATCATGTTTATTGAAGAATACCCTTGCATATCACTTTGTGTGGGAGAAGCGGGAGTAGAAATCTGTTCAGTATTATCTGGACATATTGTAGGTAGAGGACTTTGGTAATCTACATTAATATGGGGATCATGTAATGAAGGAATTCTATAAGGGGGTTCATAAACGGAACTCCTGGCTGGAAATACACTTGGAATGTGAGGAATGTGAGGGGTAAAATCTCTACTTGAATTAAACCTTAATAGAATCCTACCATCGGGTTCTTCTATGATTTCAGAAATTTCTCTCCTATCAAAATCCCTAGGAGGATTATTGCTCTGAAGCTCTAATGTGTCGGGAACAGTGATCTCGTTCCATTTTATTGTCTTAGGAGTAAAAGAACATGATTTTTCTGCATCTAGTTGGAGAAGAATTGTTTCTCCATGTGGAATAGGAGGAACAATGCACTTTGGATCAAATAGAGAGGTCATGACTCTATAATGGAGTCTATAAATTATTGCAAAGTTTTTTGAGAATTTCTTGAAAGAGTCATTTAACATTTTGACATCTAAAATAAGAGATTGAATAACTCTTGGATCCGCAAGATCAATATAAAAATTTTGAGAGCAAATAAAATAAATAGGACCATTGCAAATATTAGATTAAATAATAGCAAGTATAGAATCTTTATAACCTTTTAATCTATCATCCCTTAAAGCAATAAAAGCAGAAGAATCTATTCCTTTTCGAGATAATGGTTTTATTGCTACTTGAACTAAGCCAAAGTGGATATATCTATATCCTTTTGCTAAATATTTTCTTAAAGAAAGTGCGGACAATAATTGCAAAGTGTGTTGCTCTTGTTGAATACTTATTGTCTCTTCATGAGTTTTTACGCTAAATGCAGTCTTAAAATCTAAGGCTTCAATTCTATAAATAGACTCAATATTTTCTGCAGGTATTGTCCAATTAGGCAAGTCACTACTATCTTGTGCAAAATGCATTTCATTACTATGAACTATATGAGAACTACTAGAGCCTCGATATAACATCCTTCTCAAATTTAACGCCATAATTTCATATATTATTATGCATAATTTAAATTAATAAAGACATAATTCATACATATCGAACGGGACCATCTACCGGGACCACCCATAAACTCAACTTATACGGGCTGACCAAGCGGATTTGCTTCTCATCATGAGAGTCTTGAATTCTTCCTTCAAATGATGAACTTCTTTGAATTCTTGTAGTACATGATGGTGTCTTGCATAAAACATCTTCGCTTGGTCTTCTTTTGTCTTGGTCTTCAATGATGGAATACTCCCGTACAAAGTAGGAGCCTTGGCATACAATAATACATTACAATACAATTTTCCTTTTCTTTCTTTCTTTTTTCAAAATAAGAGGATTATAATTCAAAAGGATCATAATCATCATCTAGGTTTACATTTTTGCCCTTTTCTTGCTTGGCTTCCTTTTCTGTTTAATCATACCAGTTGAAGTTAATTTTCTTGCCTTTTTGTAACTGTAAGAACTCTTGATATTTTTGGAACTCTTGAAATTGCTTCCAAAGATCTGGATTTGGTTTTGCATCGGACTCAACTGGATTGCTTGGAGGTTTTGTGGATGAGCTGGACGAAGATGACTCAATCTGTATAGGTTCTTGTGTTTTAGGGATTGGGTCTTTTTGTGGAGATTTTTGTTTGGAATGGAGGCCTGAACTCTTCCAATGGCTAGAAAAAAATGCTCCTTCTGAATTTCAGAGAATAATGAATGATATTTTAAACCCTTATTCCTCATTCACTATTGTCTATATTGATGATGTCCTAATCTTTTCCAAAAGTATTGATGAACACTTCAAACATCTGAATACCTTTCTACATGTTGTTAAGAAAAATGGATTAGTTGTTTCCTCTACAAAAATGAAATTATTTCAAACAAGAATAAGATTTCTTGGCCATGATATTTATCAACAAACAATAAAACCAATAAATAGAAGTATTGATTTTGCTGATAAATTCCCAGATGAAATCAAAGAAAAAACTCAGTTGCAAAGGTTTATACGATGTCTTAATTATATTTCTGATTTCTTCCCTAAACTTAGACAATAGTGCAAGCCTTTGTTCCAAAGGTTAAGAAAAGATCCACCTGCCTGGACCAATGAGCATACTAAAGTAGTTCGCATTATTAAAGAAAAGGTTAAATCATTGCCATGCATTAGCATACCGCATCCTATGGCATTCATGATAGTTGAGACAGATGCATCAGAATTAGGATATGGTGGCATTCTTAAACAAAGGTTACAAGATCAAAAGGAAGAACAATTGGTTAGGTATCATTTTGGAACATGGACTGGACCTCAAAAGAATTATAGCACTGTTAAAAAAGAAATTTTATCTATTGTTGCATGCATATCAAAATTTCAAGATGATCTTTATTACAAAAGATTTTTAGTTCGTGTTGATTGCAAGTCAGCAAAAGAAATTTTACAAAAGGATGTTCAAAACATTGTTTCAAAACAGATATTTGCAAGATGGCAAGCTATTCTTTCTATTTTTGACTTTGACATTGAATTTATTAAATGAGAAAATAATTCTTTACCAGATTTTCTTACTAGAGAATTTCTACAGGACAAAACGTAGAGCTTTTGGTATATACAGCTATGTTTTTGGTATCTACAGGGCAAAACGTAGAGCTTTTGGTATCTACAAAATTTGGAAAAAGAAAATTGAAGAAGATCTTTGGATTCCTCCTATAAGGGATCTAATCTATACAGCTATTCTTGACGGACATCCAGACTTGGAGCAAGAAGAGTTTCTCAAAGAATTGGAGAAAGAGGCAGAGAGAGGCCTCAAAAACATCCCATTCTAACAATTATTTTGTTTACATTGTAGCAATGGCCTCGTCCAGCAAGGATACTTCAAGAAAGCCAATGAGGCCTCAAGACTACCTCATGACCAATCCACAGTCCACAAAGTCCACTCCTATACCAATCCTTACCACAACAAATCAGTTCCAGCCTCTTGCCCAGTTACCTTACAAGCAAGCGGTCCTTGCACCAAATACCCCAGTAAAACCATCACAAAAAAGACCAGACCCCGAAACTCCATTTTACAAAAACTTCTTTAAACCCCATATAGCACAAGAAATTTGCCTACTACCAGAATTTAAACCTCTCCTGTAACGGCCCGGATATAAATATCCGAGATACGTTTCGAAGGTTGGATACCTTCGTTCGGATGTTGCAATTCAGGTACGGGTCGGGGTTTCAAACCTCTAAAGATCAATCAGTATTCAAAGCGGGGATTTCGAACCCCAATCAATCTAAGTCACAGAAATTCAATTTAAACGAAAGTAAAGTGGAAGTAAGGTTCAGATACAAGAGCCACGACAGAGCAGGTTCAAAACCAAAACATATGTTCTAAAGTCATAAAGCCAAATTAGCAGGGTTAGACAGATTCTTTGCAATCGCCCGGGGGATTTTCCCACGCCATAGAGACATGGAGCAATCATACCTAAAAACAAGTGGTGCGAGCGGGATCAGACCGAGGCCCCAACACACCCTGTCCCGCAAGCAAACATACACAAACGCTAATAATAAAGATGATGCAAATGCGGAAATTAAATCACACTAACATGATCCTATTTTACAATATGCGAAAAAGAACTGTAAAGGTGCCCAAAGAATGCCAAGTGGCATATCCCTCTCCTACCTCTACACCCCTTCCCGTTAGTGCAGAGACTGGCTAGTTCGGTGCTATAGCATAGCAATATCCTCGTGGTGGTGCACTCACCTACGGTACCATCATAATCATATCATATCATATCGTATCTTGCCCGATGGTGCTGGGCTATCATATCATGCTCATATCGACTCGATAGACTCAGGGCACCCGATGGGGCTGGGCTACCCTATGACCCTAACAGAGACTCTAGGACTATCACAAATAACGGCCGTTCTGTTTCATACGCATAAAGAAATAGAATGCTCAATCACAAGTGCAATCCTCGCATGATACTACATGGCATGCTTTAATGCTTATGCAACACCTAGTATGTCATATATTCACAAGCAGGTAATCTCTTTCGAATCTGAGTAAGCCCATAAAGGAACTTACCTGAATAAGCCAAACAGCAGAGAATTAAGGTAGAAGCAGAATCCAAACAATGTTAACAATCACCTAATAAACATTCAAAATGCATAAGTCTACGTCTAAGTCACACAAGGCGCCCCTAACTAGTATACATAGCTCCACCTATTTCATAGAACTTATCATCATATCTACCATACCATCATCATTATTCAACTCGTCATAACTCATCACATCATCTCATCTCAATATCTAATATCTCATAATGTCAACATTTGATCATTTCAACTCATCATTTAGAAATCATGCACCATTAATATATATATATATATATATATATATATATATATATATATATATATATATATATATATATATATATATATATATATATATATATATATATATATATATATAAAAGTCATATTCATACTCTAATCGTCATATAACATATCATACTTCCACATGTATCCATATCATAACATATCATGGCAATATCAACATATCATAATTTATATACACTCAAGGTAGACAATTCATCATCCAAAACACTTCTTAAGTTATTCTTGACTCAAAAAATCCATTTACAAAACATTGCTCTTTAAATCAACTTATTTTATTATTTTATCATAGTAAATCTGACAAGGTTAGGTCATTTCCAAAAATTCCCATTTTAAATCTCACTAAATCCAATTCCTTTTGCCAAATCAAGTTCTAACCTTTAAAACCCCTTTTTCCAAATTCTTTTCCTTTTAAAATCCAAATCTCATAATATTGTATTTTAAATCACCATAATAACATTATATCCTCAAATCTCAACAATAAAATCATATAATATTTTATATCCCATTTATTTAGTAATTACATTTTCAAATTATATATATATATATAGAGGATAGATCATGTGTAAGCAAGTGTTACTGTGTACGTAATTTGTGAGCAAATCTAGAGCGTCGGATTAAGAAGATCAAACGGATGAGATTAAAAGTAACTTGTGAACAGTAACATTATTCGTAGGTACGAAGTGATTATTCGTATGTACATACATATGAATAATCTTTTGTTACTTACAAATAATTACATTTGTTCATACATACGAATAATTACATTATTATACACGAATAATCGCTTGATACCTGCGAATAATTTCTCTGCTCACAAATTACACCGTAAGGGTTGCTTACACGGGATCCAACCTCTATATATATATATATATATATATATATATATATATATATATATATATATATATATATATATATATACATATACATATATCTATATATCAAGGTAAGTCTTAAACCTTATAATCACTTTAACACATTTTAGAAGATTTCAACATGCTTTGTAAGTAATTTAGCAAACAATAGTTAAACCAAAATAAATCAGTAAAACATTTCATTTTTAACAACCCATATCTATAAACTAACATTACTATACCATATTACATATATTTAAAACACGCATATAAAAAGCACCATGTAACAACATATTATATCCCAATTACTATCACTTTTAAAACACTTCAAAATATATAATACTTCAGAGAATATATATTTATATAAAAAAAACTCAGAATAATAATAATAATAATTTAATCAAATAATATATATATCAAACTATATAATAACATAACATATAAATATAATATAATCATAAACGTTTAAAACACCCAACCCAAAAGCCCAATTCTCCTTACCCGGAAGGAAAACCCGACCCGAGCCCAGTCCCAAGCCCATACACGCATCAGTGTTAGTGAACCGGAAATTTTCCCAGACCGGTCGGTTTCCCAAAAAAAAAGAAACGAAACGAACCCGTCTCCATCAACACAGAACAGAGCACGAAAATGTCGGAGGAAGAAGAGGAAGCGGAGCTCACCGAGAGAGTCTTTGAAGCTCGCCTGAATGCTCATCAGGGTTCGATTGGCTTCATCGGAGACTCAAGGAAGCTTGTGAGGCCCTGGATCGAAGGAATGGGTCATAAAGGTGGAGATTTGTGATATCCCGAAGCAACAGAAGGAGGAGGAAGGCTTACTGCTCGAAATTTAAAAGGAAACAGGGGAACGAGGAGGAGGTGGCGGCGACGGTGTCCCCGGGGTGCTCCTGAGTGGCTGCTGGGCGTAGTCGGATGTCGGAGGTGGAGCTGTTTGGCTGCTGCTTGTTCGATGGAAGGAGAGGAAGGAAGTAGCTGCAGTTGCTCAGCCTGGGCTCGGCCTTCCTCACAAAATAGGGGAGGGTGTGGTGGTTGCGGCTTCGAATGGAAGAGAAGGTGAACGACGACATAGCGGCGGCTCACTAGGGGAGGTGGTGGTGGTGGCTAGTGCTTCGGCAACTTCTCTGGAAGGAGAGGATGGGGTGTTGCTTTAGGTGAACTCGGATATGGGGCTCCGAAAACAGGGGCATAGAAGGGGCTTGGGGTGGTGCTTGGGTTCCGAAAACAGGAGGTGGAAGGTTGAGCTTGCTTCTGAAATCAAATGTGGGTGATGCTTGGTTCTGAAATCAAATGGAGAAGGGGAGGTGTAAATGGGCGTCAGTGGGGGCCAAGCAAGGCCAATTTGGCACTTTGCCATTTTTGGGGAAGCAAGAGGGTGAAGGAGGGAGATGGTGGGGAGTTGTTCAACCAAAAGTGGTATAAGGAAGGTGTGAGGAAGGTGATGGTGTTGCTAGTGCCGAGTGAGAGGAAGGAGAATCTGATTTTGCAGTAATGTGGGTGGAGAATGGGGAAGAAGACAAGATCAAGTGGTCCCCAAGGATCCCAATTCAAAAATTACCCGAATTTAAATCCCGAAACCCGCTATCTCGACCTTATCCCGACTCCAAAATTAACTTGAATTTCCAAATCCGAATTTAATAGTGAAATCCGAATATTATTTCACAACTCTCGACATATGAAGCAGAACAAAATTTATTTAAAATTCCATTAAATAATACCGGAACCCGCTCCAAAAGAATTAAAATAAAATTATTCTGCTAAAGGACAGAATTTTCAAAATTTTCCGAAATTTTAGAATTCAAATCCGAATTAAATCAATATTAAATCAAAATTCCTTCTTAATTTAAAAGATACTATTTTAAAATCTTCCGGTCTTTACATCATCCACCTCTAAAAACAAGTCTCGTCGCCGAGACTAAAAATCTTTTTTTTCAAAATCGATCAAGCTTTTCTCAAACATAGAACCAAACAAAATCATGCAAAATCCCAAGCCGATTCTATCCTCTATCAGGCAACTAAGTTTTTCAGAACTCAAGAGGTGGAATCATCCACCTCTAAGGGCTAATCCCATATTCTCTTCCTAGGTTCATTTTTCATAAATCGGTTTCAACTATAAATCTCAAGATATCATCGTGCTCAATGGAATCATCTCAAATTATCTCAGAATCTCATATATATATATATATATATATATATATATATATATATATATCACAATAATCAAGCCAAGCTATCAAGTTCCATTACGCTAACAAGCACATCAAGGGTGGTATCGTACCAGTATCATGTAAGCAAGTCATCACTCATCAAGAGGCTCATTGCCAATCACATCACATTATCACATATTCTGCACATAACTATCGATCATATAAACACAACGACATAGAGATAAGCATCAAAGCATACATATCAAAACAAGGCACTAGGGTATACTCACCACTGGGTCAAAGGTCAAGGTAATGTCTACGCTAGGCTCCGCGTATGACGCGAGTAGCTCATCCAAAGTATCTCTACAACTAGCCTGAATACTCTCCTCAAGACTCTCTACCAAGAAATGATCGGCCTCAACATGGAGATCAGAATAGGCAATAAAGTGGCTAGGATCGGAAACATATCGACAAAGCTGAGACAAGAAAGACATCGTGTACTCCAGCTAAGAACGGGGATAAAGCTAAGCGACATGCTATCTCTCGAGAATCTCAGAAGGATCAACAAACCTAAGGCTCAGTTCACCTATGATGTCAAAATGTCGGACCCCTCAGGAGGTGATACTCTCGGCCATACATGTGCTCCCGCATCAAAGAGAAACTCGATCCTTGTCAATGCCTCGGAACTCGTGAACATGCTGTCAAAATCTCAGAGTGAACTGTCCACCTCTGTCGGGACTATCCCCTCAGGAACTCCATAGAGCCTCGAAAACCGTCAAATGAATTCCTCATCTATCCTCGAAATACGCTAAGTCTCCTGAATAGCGAGGAGATGCGTCTCTCGCATAATCTTCTGCCTCAAATCTTGGGACTGGTGGGTTATGGGCCCACCACGCTTCCGTTGCGCCGCTCGAGTTCTACCCAGATGACCGTTCTCTTCTCAAAGTCGGCTCTCATCGGTAGTAGTGCAAGAGATACTAAGCTATCGGAGATAGGGGAGAAATAAAAGCGGACAACCCGAATTCCCTACGGAACCAAACATAGACCAGAATTGACGACGACGAGACTGAAAGGCAACATCCCAACCCAAGAACGGTGATAGTGCCCTTATGGAATTCTATGAGGTTATAATGCGGCAAGTAAGACACATCTCAATCAATCATGAAGCATACTAGTCACATCAATACACACTAATATGTACCTATCTCGTTGAACAACGACAACATATATTAATAATAAAGAACATGAGCGAGTTCTACATTAGTCACCTATCATCTCAAGTAGTAGACGAGCTCAACATGGTTAAGAAACAAGGATGCATGATTTCAACAATAGACTTATGTGGCACAAAACTATGCAAAACATAGTATTACCACAACATCACACATATGGTTAAGTACTCATGTTCAACAAAATCCCAGAACATCACATATACCTGTCGTCATAACTAATTTCAAGTCCAAATCCGGATAAATCATGGAATCATAAATCATTTTTAAATTCCTCTTTCATCAAATCATATAGCATCACATAAGAATTTAAATCACATATATAGAATAACCCAAACCTGGTTTAAACCAAACCCGAGTCAACGACCAAAGAAAGGAGAGAGCCGGCTCCGGCCAAGAGCCCAGATCTGGTTTTCGTCGTAACGAATTGGCCGCTCGTCATGGCAAAATCCAGTTCTTCGTCCCTCGCCAGTGATGCCTCTCGCTGCGCGCGGCAAGCATCATTTTCTTCCTTTGTTCCTAGTCCTTGTTCCATCGCGGCGACCATGGTTTCGTCGCGGCGGAACAAGCAACTGTGAGCTCGCTTTTGATTTAAACTCGATCCTTTCCTTCCCAACTAATCTCATCCTTTTCAATATCCTTCCCTAACCTCAACCATCATTTAAATAATAATCCCGAATAATAATACAACTAACAATTTGATAACCCCCTTAAACCACATTTTGAAATACCTCAAGATTTAATAAAGACATTTAAATCATAATTAATTACTCATGTCAGATACACACATAGATAGGTCTTATCACTATAGAATATAGGGTTTGATACTAAGGTTCTCAACACGTCATAGCACTATAAAAGGAACACATAAGGGGCACAATAACTATCACATCATACAACAGCAAGGTCTTCATGATAAGATAAGTATGGCATGTAATCATACGATGAGCTATAATCGAAAAGCATGTCCTACATGATTCTCACCGGTCATGATGTGGCATAAGTATATCCAAATATGATCACCGAGGAACAAGTTTAACACTAAAAACCATTTTTCATGCATACTTGCATCTATCATGTGGTAGTATATAAACATGCAATATATGAGTTCAACAAGACAAGCATGGATCGAAAATATATTCTAAGCGAGATTATAATGTGAGACATGGGCATGATTTTAACTATAATAGGGGGTGCATAGTCAGACGAGGTATAAGCTACTAGAACACGTACAATAAGCATCACAAGAGCACCATATGATAAGACCAACAAATTATATGAGACACACGCATAAGCGCGTCACTAGTCATATTAAGCATGATACAAGGTTGTTGAGATATACATGATAGCTAGATTAGCGACATCTAACATGTCTGGATAGTCATAGAATTATACAAAGGGACATAGCAAGGCCATCACAACCTATGACAAGGGTAACTGAACGATGATACAAAGTGAGCATGGGATTATGCAAGTCATATTTCTAAGGGCTTAGATTTCACATGATACAATAGTGCATGACAAGTCATGGATAGGTGAGAATAAAGTGCATCGAATAACTTCACATAATGGCATGGTGAGTCATAGAGGCTTAAGTAAGGCTACCATTATAACGAGCATCAATGCATATAAGGGGAATACAAATAAGTACAACATGTGAATCATGTGCACGTCACAATGTAGAACAAGATAATGCTCTTAAGTGTCATATTACAAGAGAACGATACGCTATATTCATATATATAACTATATTATTATACATAAAAGTAATCATGCGGGTATCTTACAACTATCATGGTGGGTGTGTTCATGCAAAGGTCATGATCTCCACACATGTAAAGATATTGTCTCAAGCAAGGGTGTAATAAGGGATGTAACATATCATGGCCGTACTGAGGTCATTAGAGTATAAGATCAATGATGGCAAGATGATCATTTAAGGTGCTACTCGTATACATAAAAGGAGGCAATTAGAGCACATATTCTCATGATAAGTTGCATTTGAGAAGACATACATCCTATATGATACTAATAGTATACATGGAATCTAAATACAAGGTGGTGTGTGCACATGCAAGGTGTCAACCTATTAATTCTTAAAGCATTAAAGATTGTCATGAGACATGGAGGAATATCATCATAAGACGAGTAGATAGGCATGATACTATTTAGAATCACATAAGGCATAATGAGCATTCAGGTGTAACACCAATCATATTTGAGGGACATAAGGAACGAATGTCAATACTACCGGGGACCTATTTTAAGAAGGAGCAGATCATAAAACAAGTAAGGCATGAATTTACACAAGCCACAAGTCATGGGTCCTACAGAATACTAACGTCTCGAAGAAAGGCGTAGATGGGCATCATATGACATATGTACATTAAACAACTTTGCACCAACATAAGCAAGAGGTCAAGACGAAAATGACACAATTATATGGATCAAGGAGGAAACATAGAACGGGACAACACGGGCCTAGGATAGTGTGACTTCACATGAACATAGGAGATACATGTACATGGGCATAAATCAATAAATATATGTACCACATGTATTTAACACAATGATAAATCAAGTCATGCATCAAGTCACACAACATAGTAATGTATCAAGTCATGCAAAAATAGATAGGGCTACCATTATAACCAAACAGAGATTTCCAAGGGCAATATCGACTTATCCCCACAGACTCAAAAGCCCATTTCCCGTGGAATGCTTATGTGACTCATTTCGGGAACATAGAAGGGTACTCAAATTACTCCCGAAAGAAGATGGCGGAGTTCATATGGAAGTTCATGACAAGGAGACATCAGTTGACCACTAGGAAAATCGAGGAGGATGACTCCGCAAGACAACTCATCCCATAGACTCAAAACCATTAAAGGTTGATACTCTAGCACATTGACTATCTCATGGCATGACCTATAGTGTTAAGTACTATACTCATCACACGCTCAAGTGGTCAATGTTCCCGAGCCTAACTCTCAGATAAGATTAGATTCCCGATTCCATTTCCGTGAAAAGACGATTATACCATAAAGAACGACTCAATCAGAATACCAATTGAGACATGGAAGAAGATAGAAGGGGAGGAAATCAGAATGAACAGAATACGCATCCCTTAACCATCGCCAACCTTTAACCGAATCCGTCGGACTAGAGGCAAAACGAAAGGGAAAGACACCAACGAATGAGTCATGGAGAAGACCGCTCTATAAGAAAGAAATTCCGACTATATTGGAAGGAAAGGCTCCCTCACTTATCCTACTCACATAGAGATGCAACACTCAATTCAAATATACCAATAGATTTCTAGCTCTTAGCATAATAGCACTCAACACAAAATAAGTTAGTGGCACTTATAATGTTCTCAGGCCCAATCAATACAAAAGCACATCAAGCTATCTGATGCCGCTCTTCGAGGAGCGACTGACCGGAGGGGCAAAACCTCACAATCTCTACATAACTCGCCACTCCAACCACCTCGGTGCAATTCCTTGGAGTCTTCCAGCCCATCGGTAAAGAATAAGCTAATATTTCGCCTACCCGTTTCCAACTACATCCACTAAGGATGGTCTAACGCCTTTTCTACCCACTCGATTCCCATTGTTGGATTCCATCATATTTAATAAGCCAAGTTCATATTTAGTCCAATTGAGTTAGGCATATTAAATTCATTTTGCCCCTTTAAAACATCTTCAAATCCTTTGACATTCATGGGCAATTTTCGAAAACATACACCCGACCCTTGCGTACCCGAATTGCACAACCTCGCTCTGATACCAACTTTGTAACGGCCCGGATATAAATATCCGAAATACGTTTCGAAGGTTGGATACCTTCCTTCGGATGTTGCAATTCAGGTACGGGTCGAGGTATCAAACCTCTAAAGATCAATCAGTATTCAAAGTGGGGATTTCGAACCCCAATCAATCTAAGTCACAGAAATTCAATTTACACGAAAGTAAAGCGGAAGTAAGGTTCAGAATCAAGAGCCACGACAGAGCCGGTTCAAAACCAAAACATATGTTCTAAAGTCGTATAGCCAAATTAGCGGGGTTAGACAGATTCTTTGCAATCGCCCGGGGGATTTTCCCACGCCATAGAAACGGGGAGCAATCATACCTAAAAACAAGTGGTGCGAGCGGGATCAGACCGAGGCCCCAACACACCCTGTCCCGCAAGCGAACATACACATACGCTAATAATAAAGATGATGCAGATGCGGAAATTAAATCACACTAACATGATCCTAATTTACAATATGCGAAAAAGAACTGTAAAGGCGCCCAAAGAATGCCAAGTGGCATATCCCTCTCCTACCTCTGCACCCCTTCCCGTTAGTGCAGAGACTGGCCAGTTTGGTGCTATAGCATTGCAATATCCTCGTGGTGGTGCACTCACCCACGGTATCATCATATCATATCATATCGTATCTTGCCCGATGGTGCTGGGCTATCATATCATGCTCATATCGACTCGATAGACTCAGGGCACCCGATGGGGCTAGGCTACCCTATGACCCTAACAGAGACTCTAGGACTATCACAGATAACGGCCGTTCTGTTTCATACGCATAAAGAAATAGAATGCTCAATCACAAGTGCAATCCTAGCATGATACTACATGGCATGCTTTAATGCTTATGCAACACCTAGTATGTCATATATTCACAAGCAGGTAATCTCTTTCGAATCTGAGTAAGCCCATAAAGGAACTTACCTGAATAAGCCGAACAGCAGAGAATTAAGGCAGAAGCAGAATCCAAGCAATGTTAACAACCACCTAATAAACATTCAAAATGCATAAGTCTACGTCTAAGTCACACAAGGCGCCCCTAACTAGTATACATAGCTCCGCCTATTTCATAGAACTCATCATCATATCTTCCATACCATCATCATTATTCAACTCGTCATAACTCATCACATCATCTCATCTCAATATCTAATATCTCATAATCTCAACATTTGATCATTTCAACTCATCATTTAGAAATCATGCACCATTAGTATATATATATATATATAAGTCATATTCATACTCTAATCGTCATATAACATATCATACTTCCACATGTATTCATATCATAACATATTATGGCAATATCAACATATCGTAATTTATATACACACAAGGTAGACAATTCATCATCCAAAACACTTCTTAAGTTATTCTTGACCCAAAAAATCCATTTACAAAACATTGCTATTTAAATCAACTTATTTTATTACTTTATCATAGTAAATCTGACAAGGTTAGGTCATTTCCAAAAATTCCCATTTTAAATCTCACTAAATCCAATTCCATTTGCCAAATCAAGTTCTAACCTTTAAAACCCCTTTTTCCAAATTTTTTTCCTTTTAAAATCCAAATCTCATAATATAATATTTTAAATCACTATAATAACATTATATCCTCAAATCTCAACAATAAAATCATATAATTTTTTACATCCCATTTATTTAGTAATAACATTTTCAAATTATATATATACATATATATATATATATATATATATATATATATATATATATATATATCTATATACACACACACACACACACATATATATATATATATACACACACAAACACACACACACACACACACACACACACATATATATATATATATATATATATATATATATATATATATATATATATATATATCAAGGTAAATCTTAAACATTATAATCACTTTAACACATTTTAGAAGATTTCAACATGCTTTGTAAGTAATTTAGCAAACAATAGTTAAACCAAAATAAATCAGTAAAACATTTCATTTTTAACAACCCATATCTATAAACTAACATTACTATACCACATTACATTTATTTAAAACACGCATATAAAAAGCACCATGTAACAACATATTATATCCCAATTACTATCACTTTTAAAACACTTTAAAATATATAATAACTTCAGAGAATATATATTTATATAAAAAAAACTCAGAATAATAATAATAATAATTTAGTCAAATAATATATATATATATCAAACTATATAGTAACATAACAAATAAATATAATATAATCAGAAACCTTTAAAACACCCAACCCAAAAGCCCAATTCTCCTTACCCGGAAGGAAAACCCGACCCGAGCCCAGTCCCAAGCCCATACCCGCATCAGTGTTAGTGAACAAGAAATTTTCCCAGACCGGCCGGTTTCCCAAAAAAAAAAGAAAAGAAACGAACCCGTCTCTATCAACACATAACAGAGCACGAAAATGTCGGAGGAAGAAGAGGAAGTGGAGCTCACCGAGAGAGTCTTCGAAGCTCGCCGGAATGCTCATCGGAGTTCGATTGGCTTCATCGAAGACTCGAGGAAGCTTGTAAGGCCCTGGATCGAAGGAATGGGTCATAAAGGTGGAGCTTTGTGATATCCCGAAGCGACATAAGGGGGAGGAAGGCTTACCGCTCGAAATTTAAAAGGGAACAGGGGAACGAGGAGGAGGTGGCGGCAACGGTGTCCCTGGGGTGCTCCTGAGTGGCTATTGGGCGTCGTCGGATGTCGGAGGTGGAGCTGTTTGGCTGCTGCTTGCTCGATGGAAGGGGAGGAAGGAAGTAGCAGCAGTTGCTCAGCCTGGGCTCAGCCTTGCTCACAAAATAGGGGAGGGTGTGGTGGTTGCGGCTTCGAATGGAAGAGAAGGTGAACGCCGACATGGCGGCGGCTCACTAGGGGAGGTGGTGGTGGTGGTTGGTGCTTCGGCAGCTTCTCTGGAAGGAGAGGATGGGGTGTTGCTTTAGGTGAACTCAGATATGGGGCTCCAAAAACAGGGGCATAGAAGGGGCTTGGGGTGGTGCTTGGGTTCCGAAAACAGGAGGTGGAGGGTTGAGCTTGCTTCTGAAATCAAATGTGAGTGATGCTTGGGTTCTGAAATCAAATGGAGAAGGGGGGGTGTAAATGGGCGTCAGTGGTGGCCAAGCAAGGCCAATTTGGCACTTTTCCATTTTTGGGGAAGCAAGAGGGTGAAGGAGGGAGATGGTGGGGAGTTGTCGCTAGTCTAGTTCCCTATCCACTATTGGTGTTGCTAGTGCCGAGTGAGAGGAGGGAGAATCAGATTTTGCAGTAATGTGGGTGGAGAATGGGGAAGAAGACAAGATCAAGTGGTCCCCAAAGATCCCAATTCAAAAATTACCCGAATTTAAATCCCGAAACCCGCTATCTCGACCTTATCCCGACTCCAAAATTAACATGAATTTCCAAATCCGAATTTAATAATGAAATCCGAATATTATTTCACAACTCTCGACATATAAAGCAGAACAAAATTTATTTAAAATTCCATTAAATAATGCCGGAACCCGCTCCAAAATAATTAAAACAAAATTATTCTGCTCGAGGACGAAATTTTCAAAATTTTCCAAAATTTTAGAATTCAAATCCCAATGAAATCAATATTAAATCAAATTCCTTCTTAATTTAAAAGATACTATTTTAAAATCTTCCGATCTTTACATCTCCCACAAGAACAGATTGAACCCCGTCTTCGCAAAACTCATGCTCCATCCTCCTCTAAAGCACCTATAGATCAGGATCGCTTTACTGCTGAAAACAACATAGACAGTAACAATGATGATCTATTCATCTCTGTAATTGATAAGATTAGTTTTCAAAAGTGGTATGTTCCTATCACCATAAAAATAGACACATTTGCTCTTACTACCATAGCCCTATGCGATAATGGAGCAGATCTAAATTGTATTAAAGAAGGTCTAGTACCCTCAAAATTCTTTGAAAAAACTTCAGAAAGACTTGACACTGCTAGTGGGTCTCGCATGAAAATAAACTATAAATTGCCAAATGCATCGATTAGCAATCAAGGATATTGTTTCAAAAACTCTTTTATTCTTGTCAAAGATCTAACACAAGAGGGTATTTTAGGAACCCCTTTCTCACTTAAATTTACCCATTCAGGGTTGATCCTACCGGTCTCCATACCAATATAATGAGGAAACAAATAAGTTTTGAGTTTTTATCCCTAGTCAAGCAAAGAGACATTTCTGTATTGCAATCCTCTTCGATTTGCAAATAGGTGAACCTGATAAGTAGAAGAAAAAATTGAGCAACCATCTCTTCAAAAGAAAATTCAAGATTTGGAACAACTGTTTAAATCCCAAGTTTGTTCTTCACATTTTCTTTTACAGTGGTCGAGGCAATTTACATTGCTACCACTGGGTGAGGTTTGAATAGACTTTAACCTTTCTGTTATTTTATCAACCAAGTCTGGAGGATTAAGAGTAAAAGATTGAGCCATTTTTCTAGGAAGGCTTTCAATTTGAAAATGAGGTCTTGAGATATCTCTAGGGAATCTTGGTGGATCTATTGAGGAATCAATCTTTGTATGGATAAGATCAACTTGTTCTGCTATAGTGTGAAGAATTTGATTGGAATAATTATTTTGATAATAAACTTTCTTAATGTCTTCAACAGTGGCAGGGGTGCCTTCAGCTATGTTTCTACCCCTTTTGAATGGTTCCGCCGTGATCTCTCCTGCTGAGGTTGTAATCTTTATACCGGATAGAGGAGGGTGGACAAAATGGGTAACACCAGATGGGATGGTGCTCCAAGATTTTGTAATCATAGTTTGGACTTCAATGGAGGGGGAGGAGAATGGATCTTAGATCTCTAAGTTTGATAGAAATATTTTGAACCATGTAAAAAAGGTATATTGGTCTTCAACCGTTTCATATCGGCATACCAATTTTTTCTTATTTTATCACGACAAGATCTATCTATTTTCATAATCCATTCTTTTTTCTAGCTATTATGAGGTGACTCAAAATTTCTACGAAGATAATCCTTGTCTATCTTGAAAGAATATTCTAAAGAGATCATGTTTATTGAAGAATACCCTTGCATATCACTTTGTGTGGGAGAAGCGGGAGTAGAAATCTGTTCAGTATTATCTGGACATGTTGTAGGTAGAGGACTTTGGTAATCTACTTTAATATGGGGATCATGTAATGAAGGAATTCTATAAGGGGGTTCAGAAACGGAACTCCTGGCTGGAAATACACTTGGAATTTGAGTAATGTGAGGGGTAAAATATCTACTTGAATTAAACCTTAATAGAATCCTACCATCAGGTTCTTCTATGATTTCAGAAATTTCTCTCCTGTCCAAATCCCTAGGAGGATTATTGCTCTGAAGCTCTAATGTTTCGGGAACAGAGATCTCGTTCCATTTTATTGTCTTAGGAGTAAAAGAACATGACTTTTCTGCATCTAGTTGGAGAAGAATTGTTTCTCTATGTGGAATAGGAGGAAAAATGCACTTTGGATTAGAAAGAGAGGTCATGACTCTATAATGGAGTCTATAAATTATTGCAAAGTTTTTTGAGGATTGCTTGAAAGAGTCATTTAACATTTTGACATCTAAAATAAGAGATTGAATAACTCTTGGATCCGTAAGATCAACATAAAAATTTGGAGAGCAATTAAAATAAATAGGACCATTGCAAATATTAGATTGAATAATAGCAAGTATAGAATCTTTATAACCTTTTAATCTATCATCCCTTAAAGAAATAAAAACAGGAGAATCTATTCCTTTTCAAGATAATGGTTTTATTGCTACTTGAACTAAGCCAAAGTGGATATATCTATATCCTTTTGCTAAATATTTTCTTAAAGAAAGTGCGGACAATAATTGCGAAGTGTGTTGCTATTGTTGAATACTTATTGTCTCTTCATGAGTTTTTACGCTAAATGCAGTCTTAAAATCTAAAGCTCCAATTTTATAAATAGACTCAATATTTTCTGCAGGTATTGTCCAATTAGGCAAGTCACTACTATCTTGTGCAAAATGCATTTCATTACTAAGAACTATATGAGAACTACTAGAGCCTCGATATAACATCCTTCTCAAATTTAACGCCATAATTTCATATATTATTATTATGCATAATTTAAATTAACAAAGACATAATTCATACATATCGAACGGGACCATCTACCGGGACCACCCATAAACTCAACTTATACGGGCTGACCAAGCGGATTTACGACTAACCAAGCGCTCTTTATGCAGTAATTATGAATTAATTAAAATAAATATGACACAATAAATAATGGTAATTATAACGTTAATATTTTTTGAAGAATATTATCTCAAATGACTCTGATACCAGTTATACCCAGGATAATGATAATGTAATGATAATGTATGAATGATGATAATGAAAGTTATAAAAACTGATAATGACGTTTAATGTACGGATTTATTGTTAAAACAATAATAAGAAAGCAATAAAGTGAAAATAAAGTAAACAAGATTTGCCAAAAAGAACTTACTTTTATTGGATTTGATGTAGGAAAAGTACACTTAAGAAATCTTGCAAAAGGAAATTACAAAGAAATTATTGAGGAATGTCTAAAGGGCTTTTTCAAGCTTTTTGATTTGAGAGTCCAAATGAAGGTTGCCTCTTCTATGGGAGATGATGGGCTTTTATAGAGAGGTTGTCGTGTTCTTGCTCTTGAATTTGTGGATGATATTGTTTCTTTCTTCTCATCATGAGAGTCTTGAATTCTTCCTTCAACTGATGAACTTCTTTGAATTCTTGTAGTACATGATGGTGTCTTGCATAAAACATCTTGGCTTGGTCTTCTTTTGTCTTGGTTTTCAATGATGGAATACTCCCGTACAAAGTAGGAGCCTTGGCATACAATAATACATTACAATACAATTTTCCTTTTCTTTCCTTTTTTTTTCAAAATAAGAGGATTATAATTCAAAAGGATCATAATCATCATCAAGGTTTACATTTTTGCCTTTTTCTTGCTTGGCTTCTTTTTCTGTTTGATCATACCAGTTGAAGTTATTTTTCTTGCCTTTTTGTAACTGTAAGAACTCTTGATATTTTTGGAATTCTTGAAATTGCTTCCAAACATCTGGATTTGGTTTTGCTTCGGACTCAACTGGATTGCTTGGAGGTTTTGTGGATGAGCTGGACGAAGATGACTCAATCTGTATAGGTTCTTGTGTTTTAGGAATTGGGTCTTTTGTGGAGGATTTTTGTTTGGAATGGAGGCCTGAACTCTTTCAATGGCTAGAAAAAAATGCTCCTTCTGAATTTCAGAGAATAATGAATGATATTTTAAACCCTTATTCCTCATTCACTATTGTCTATATTGATGATGTCCTAATCTTTTCCAAAAGTATTGATGAACACTTCAAACATCTGAATACCTTTCTACATGTTGTTAAGAAAAATGGATTAGTTGTTTCCTCTATAAAAATGAAATTAATTCAAACAAGAATAAGATTTCTTGGCCATGATATTTATCAACAAAAAATAAAACCAATAAATAGAAGTATTGAATTTGCTGATAAATTCCCAGATGAAATCAAAGAAAAAACTCAGTTGCAAAGGTTTCTAGGATGTCTTAATTATATTTCTGATTTCTTCCCTAAACTTAGACAATTGTGCAAGCCTTTGTTCCAAAGGTTAAGAAAAGATCCACCTGCCTGGACCAATGAGCATACTAAAGTAGTTCGCATTATTAAAGAAAAGGTTATATCATTGCCATGCATCAGCATACCGCATCCTAAGGCATTCATGATAGTTGAGACAGATGCATCAGAATTAGGATATGGTGGCATTCTTAAACAAAGGTTACAAGATCAAAAGGAAGAACAATTGGTTAGGTATCATTCTGGAACATGGACTGGTCCTCAAAAGAATTATAGCACTGTTAAAAAAGAAATTTTATCTATTGTTGCATGCATATCAAAATTTCAAGATGATCTTTATTACAAAATATTTTTACTTCGTGTTGATTGCAAGTCAGCAAAAGAAATTTTACAAAAGGATGTTCAAAACATTGTTTCAAAACAGATATTTGCAAGATGGCAAGCTATTCTTTCTATTTTTGACTTTGACATTGAATTTATTAAAGGAGAAAATAATTCTTTACCAGATTTTCTTACTAGAGAATTTCTACAGGGCAAAACGTAGAGCGTTCGGTTATGAGATTTATCTACAAAATTTGGAAAAAGAAAATTGAAGAAGATCTTTGGATTCCTCCTATAAAGGATCTAATCTATACAGCTATTCTTGACGGACATCCAGACTTGGAGCAAGAAGAGTTTCTCAAAGAATTGGAGAAAGAGGCAGAGAGACGCCTCAGAAACATCCCATTCTAACAATTATTTTGTTTACATTGTAGCAATGGCCTCGTCCAGCAAGGATACTTCAAGAAAGCAAATGAGGCCTCAAGACTACCTCATGACACATCCACAGTCCACAAAGTCCACTCCTATACCAATCCTTACCACAACAAATCAGTTCCAGCCTCTTGCCCAGTTAACTTACAAGCAAGCGGTCCTTGCACCAAAAACCTCAGTAAAACCATCACAAAAAAGACCAGACCCCGAAACTCCATTTTACAAATACTTCTTTAAACCCCATATAGCACAAGAAATTTGCCTACTACCAGAATTTAAACCTCTCCCACAAGAACAGATTTAACCCCGTCTTCCCGAAGTCTTTCCTCCTTCGTTCCATTGGTTCCCTGAAGACATTAACAAAACCCGAAAATTCTATGAGTTAATACTCGTAGATTCTGGTTCGATTGACCTGACACATACAAAAGACCAAACCAAAACAGACCACATTATCTTCTCTAAATGCAAAATCCTCAGAGTCCTCACAAGAAAAGATTGGGACAATCCAACCACCGTCAAAACATTTTCCATACCTCATTATCCTAAGGGATATACCTTCTATGACTTCAAAATGGCATGGTTTCGAACCTTTCTCATAAGGCCATTCAGCCATTCCTGGTTCTTTATCTTTTCAAGAAACTGCAACGATGACTTACCACAATGGTTCTATGAGTGGTGGAACATTTTTGGCAGCACACATGAAATTTTCCCCGACGCTGCCCAACTTGCCTATGATTACTACTACAATCACTCCCCAGTTGAAAAATACAAAAGGTCACTACTATTCCACAAAAACAATGGCGTGACTTGGATCCTCTGTTGGGTGTATGAGCTTGAACAGATACACCCAATTCCTTACCCATTATCACTTTGCAGAAAATACAAAGTTTGATGGTGGGAAAAATTTGACCTAAATGTTCTAGCCATTGAAAGAGTTCAGGCCTCCATTCCAAACAAAAATCCTCCACAAAAAGACCCAATCCCTAAAACACAAGAACCTATACAGATTGAGTAATCTTCGTCCAGCTCATCCACAAAACCTCCAAGCAATCCAGTTGAGTCTGATGCAAAACCAAATCCAGATCTTTGGAAGCAATTTCAAGAGTTCCAAAAATATCAAGAGTTCTTACAGTTACAAAAAGGCAAGAAAATTAACTTCAACTGGTATGATCAAACAGAAAAGGAAGCCAAGCAAGAAAAGGGCAAAAATGTAAACCTTGATGATGATTATAATCCTTTTGAATTATAATCCTCTTATTTTGAAAAAAAAAAGAAAAGGAAAGAAAAGGAAAATTGTATTGTAATGTATTATTGTATGCCAAGGCTCCTACTTTGTACGGGAGTATTCCATCATTGAAAACCAAGACAAAAGAAGACCAACCCAAGATGTTTTATGCAAGACACCATCATGTACTACAAGAATTCAAAGAAGTTCATCATTTGAAGGAAGAATTCAAGACTCTCATGATGAGAAGAAAGAAACAATATCATCCACAAATTCAAGAGCAAGAACACGGCAACCTCTCTATAAAAGCCCATCATCTCCCATAGAAGAGGCAACCTTCATTTGGACTCTCAAATCAAAAAGCTTGAAAAAGCCCTTTAGAAATTCCTCAATAATTTCTTTGTAATTTCCTTTTGCAAGATTTCTTAAGTATACTTTTCCTACATCAAATCCAATAAAAGTAAGTTCTTTTTGGCAAATCTTATTTACTTTATTTTCACTTTATTGCTTTCTTATTATTGTTTTATCAATAAATCCGTACATTAAACGTCATTATCAGTCTTTTATAGCTGTCATTATCATCATTCATACATTATCATTATCCTGGGTATAACTGGTATCAGAGCCATTTGAGATAATATTCTTCAAAAAAATATTAACGTTATAATTACCATTAATTATTGTGTCATATTTATTTTAATTAATTCATAATTACTGCATAAAGAGCGCTTGGTGAGCCCGTATAAGTTGAGTTTATGGGTGGTCCCGGTAGATGGTCCCGTTCGATATGTATGAATTATGTCTTTATTAATTTAAATTATGCATAATAATATATGAAATTATGGCGTTAAATTTGAGAAGGATGTTATATCGAGGCTCTAGTAGTTCTCATATAGTTCATAGTAATGAAATGCATTTTGCACAAGATAGTAGTGACTTGCCTAATTGGACAATACCTGCAGAAAATATTGAGTCTATTTATAAAATTGGAGCTTTAGATTTTAAGACTGCATTTAGCGTAAAAACTCATGAAGAGACAATAAGTATTCAACAAGAGCAACACACTTTGCAATTATTGTCCGCACTTTCTTTAAGAAAATATTTAGCAAAAGGATATAGATATATCCACTTTGGCTTAGTTCAAGTAGCAATAAAACCATTATCTTGAAAAGGAATAGATTCTCCTGTTTTTATTGCTTTAAGGGATGATAGATTAAAAGGTTATAAAGATTCTATACATGCTATTATTCAATCTAATATTTGCAATGGTCCTATTTATTTTAATTGCTCTCCAAATTTTTATGTTGATCTTACGGATCCAAGAGTTATTCAATCTCTTATTTTAGATGTCAAAATGTTAAATGACTCTTTCAAGCGATTCTCAAAAGACTTTGCAATAATTTATAGACTCCATTATAGAGTCATGACCTCTCTTTCTGATCCAAAGTGCATTGTTTCTCCTATTCCACATGGAGAAACAATTCTTCTCCAACTAGATGCAGAAAAATCATGTTCTTTTACTCCTAAGACAATAAAATAGAACGAGATCACTGTTCCCGACACATTAGAGCTTCAGAGCAACAATCCTCCTAGGGATTTTGATAGGAGAGAAATTTCTGAAATCATAGAAGAACCTAATGGTAGGATTCTATTAATGTTTAATTCAAGTAGAGATTTTACCCCTCACATTCCTCACATTCCAAGTGTATTTCCAGCCAGGAGTTCCGTTTCTAAACCCCCTTATAGAATTCCTTCATTACATGATCCCCATATTAAAGTAGATTGCCAAAGTCCTCTACCTACAACATGTCCAGATAATACTGAACAGATTTCTACTCCCGCTTCTCCCACAAAAAGTGATATGCAAGGGTATTCTTCAATAAACATGATCTCTTTAGAATATTCTTTCAAGATAGACAAGGATTATCTTCGTAGAAATTTTGAGTCACCTCATAATAACCAGAAAAAAGAATGGTTTATGAAAATAGATAGATCTTGTCGTGATTAAATAAGAAAAAATTGGTATGCCGATATGGAACGGTTGAAGACCAATATACCTTTTTTCACATGGTTCAAAATATTTCTATCAAACTTAGAGATCCAAGATCCATTCTCCTTACCCTCCATTGAAGTCCAAACTAGGATTACAAAATCTTGGAGCACCATCCCATCTGGTGTTACCCATTCTGTCCACCCTCCTCTATCCGGTATAAAGATTACAACCTCAGCAGGAGAGATCACGGCGGAACCATTTAAAATGGGTAGAAACATAGCTGAAGGCAGCCCTGCCACTGTTGAACAAGAGCAACATGGAAAAACAATTCTTCTCCAACTAGATGCAGAAAAATCATGTTCTTTTACTCCTAAGACAATAAAATGGAACGAGATCACTATTCCCGACACATTAGAGCTTCAGAGCAATAATCCTCCTAGGGATTTTGATAGGAGAGAAATTTCTGAAATCATAGAAGAACCTGATGGTAGGATTCTATTAAGGTTTAATTCAAGTAGAGATTTTACCCCTCACATTCCTCACATTCTAAGTGTATTTCCAGCTAGGAGTTCCGTTTCTGAACCCCGTTATAGAATTCCTTCATTACATGATCCCCATATTAAAGTAGATTACCAAAGTCCTCTACCTACAACATGTCCAGATAATACTTAACAGATTTCTACTCCCGCTTCTCCCACAAAAAGTGATATGCAAGGGTATTCTTCAATAAACATGATCTCTTTAGAATATTCTTTCAAGATAGACAAGGATTATCTTCGTAGAAATTTTGAGTCACCTCATAATAGCCAGTAAAAAGAATGGTTTATGAAAATAGATAGATCTTGTCGTGATAAAATAAGAAAAAATTGGTATGCCGATATGGAACAGTTGAAGACCAATATACCTTTTTTCACATAGTTCAAAATATTTCTATCAAACTTAGAGATCCAAGATCCATTCTCCTTACTCTCCATTGAAGTCCAAACTAGGATTACAAAATCTTGGAGCACCATCCCATCTGGTGTTACCCATTCTGTCCACCCTCCTCTATCCGGTATAAAGATTACAACCTCACCAGGAGAGATCACGGCGGAACCATTCAAAATGGGTAGAAACATAGCTGAAGGCACCCCTGCCACTGTTGAACAAGAGCAACATGGAAAAACAATTCTTCTCCAACTAGATGCAGAAAAATCATGTTCTTTTACTCCTAAGACAATAAAATGGAACGAGATCACTATTCCCGACACATTAGAGCTTCAGAGCAATAATCCTCCTAGGGATTTTGATAGCAGAGAAATTTCTGAAATCATAGAAGAACCTGATGGTAGGATTCTATTAAGGTTTAATTCAAGAAGAGATTTTACCCCTCACATTCCTCACATTCCAAGTGTATTTCCAGCCAGGAGTTCCGTTTCTGAACCCCCTTATAGAATTCCTTCATTACATGATCCCCATATTAAAGTAGATTACCAAAGTCCTCTACCTACAACATGTCCAGATAATACTGAACAGATTTCTACTCCTGCTTCTCCCACACAAAGTGATATGCAAGGGTATTCTTCAATAAACATGATCACTTTAGAATATTCTTTCAAGATAGACAAGGATTATCTTCGTAGAAATTTTGAGTCACCTCATAATAGCCAGAAAAAAGAATGGTTTATGAAAATAGATAGATCTTGTCATGATAAAATAAGAAAAACTTAGTATGCCGATACGGAACGGTTGAAGACCAATATACCTTTTTTCACATGGTTCAAAATATTTCTATCAAACTTAGAGATCCAAGATCCATTCTCCTTACCCTCCATTGAAGTCCATACTAGGATTACAAAATCTTGGAGCACCGTCCCATCTGGTGTTACCCATTCTGTCCACCCTCCTCTATTCGGTATAAAGATTACAACCTCAGCAGGAGAGATCACGGCGGAACCATTCAAAAAGGGTAGAAACATAGCTGAAGGCACCCCTGCCAATGTTGAAGACATTAAGAAAGTTTATTATCAAAACAATTTTTCCAATCAAATTCTTCACACTATAGTAGAACAAGTTGATCTTATCCATACAAAGATTGATTCCTCAATAGATCCACCAAGATTCCCTAGAGATATCTCAATACCTCATTTTCAAATTGAAAGCCTTCCTCGAAAAATGGCTCAATCCCTTACTCTTAATCCTCCAGACTTGGTTGATAAAATAACAGAAAGGTTAAAGTCTATTCAAACCTCACCCAGTGGTAGCAATGTAAATTGCCTCGACCATTGTAAAAGAAAATGTGAAGAACAATCCCAATATTCTACTAGTGATACTGAATCTGACTTGTCTCAGATTAAGGACCTTGAAAATGCTTTTGAAAATAACCATATAGAAATCAACAAACTCAGAAGAAGAAAAACGGGAAAACAACATTATAGTAATATCCCTAATAATCGGGTCCCTAAAGGTGATACTAGAAATTATTACCGTAGACCTACTCCCCCTGATATTCAATATGAGGAAAGAGCAAAATTTCGATCCACCGATTATAACGGAAAATCTATTTACGAGTGGAATATAGATGGAAAGTCTGAAACTGAAATTATGAATACTTTACAAGAAATGGGAATGGCCAAAATGGCTTACAAAGCAAATGGTCATAGAGATAAATCTGCAGCAGCCCTCTTAGTCACTGGTTTCACAGGTCAGATAAAAAAATTGGTGGGATAATGCTTTAACGAATGAACAAAAGAGTGCGATCTTTGAAGCCACTATAGATATTGAAGATGACGATGGAAATATTCACCCCGAGGAAGATGCTGTTGGACAACTTATATACACTATTAGTATGTATTTTGTGGGAAATCCCAAAGAAGAACTTCAATCTAGCAAGTCCGTCTTAATCAATCTTAGATGTCCTACTTTGAGTGATTACAGATGGTACAAAGATGTTTTCCTCATCTATGTCTACAAAAGATCAGACTGCAATGAAGCTTTTTGGAAAGAAAGGTTTGTTTCAGGATTACCTACTCTATTTGCTCAAAGAATAATAACTGAAATTAAAGAATCTATAGGGTCTGAAGAAATTCCTTGGGCCACGATAACTTATGACCAGCTAGGAGCTTTTATTAAGAAAGAAGGGTTAACATTATGTTCAGAGTTAAAAATACAAGCTAAATATGGAGATAAGGGAAGAACTAGAAAAGAGTTAGGAAATTTCTGTGAAGCTTTTGGAATGCAGAAAATACAAGCTCCTTCCAGTAGAAAGAAAACCCAGTTTCAAAATAGAAGATTCACTAGAAATCCTAGGAGAGGGAAGAGAAACTATAATGAAAGAGGGGATAAGAAATTTGAGAAGAAAAAGATTATTTGTTATAAATGTGGTAAACCAGGCCATAAGGTAAATCAGTGCCGCATTAAACAAAAGATAAATGAAGTTTGTGGTGAAGACGAAGAGCTTAAGAATAAACTTATGAAAATCTTTGTCACGGATAGAGAAAGTTCTTCAGATGAAGAAGAGGGTTATGCGTACAATGGGGAATTCGATTCTTCTACTTCAGATGATGAAGAGCCTAGTTCCCCCCAGTTTTGCAATGTCATCACTAAAACAGATGAGAAAGAAGCCTCATTTCAACTCATTGATGAAATTGAAGACCCTCAAGTAAAACAAAAGTATTTTCTTAAACTTAAAGATTTAGTTTTTAAAGAACAAGAACCAGCTTTACAAGAACCTTTTAGTATTTCAAAATTATACAATAAATACCCCCCTCCTAACGTTTTCTCACAAGTTTCCACTAAGGATCTTCAAGCTGAAATAAATAGGTTAAAAAAGGAGGTTAAAGAACTTCAAGATAGAGTTTTGACCGGAGAAACCAAAGACCTTGAATTGGAAGCCAGATTAGCTGTTATAAAAGAAAGGTTTATTCGCAAAACTCATGCTCCATCCTCCTCTAAAGCACCTATTGATCAGGATCGCTTTACTGCTGAAAACAACATAGACAGTAACAATGATGATCTAATCATCTCTGTAATTGACAAGATTAGTTTTCAAAAGTGGTATGTTCCTATCACCATAAAAATAGACACATTTGCTTTTACTACCATAGCCCTACTCGATAGTGGAGCAGATCTAAATTGTATTAAAGAAGGTTTAGTACCCTCAAAATTCTTTGAAAAAACTTCAGAAAGACTTCACACTACTAGTGGGTCTCGCATGAAATTAAAATATAAATTGCCAAAAGCATCGATTTGCAATCAAGGATATTGTTTCAAAAACTCCTTTATTCTTGTCAAAGATCTAACCCAAGAGGTTATTTTAGGAACCCCCTTTCTCACTCAAATTTACCCATTCAGGGTTGATCCTACCGGTCTCCATACCAATATAATAGGTCACTCCCTATGAGTAGTGAACTTTTGTATTTTTCAGATGGGGAGTGATTGTAGTAGTAATCATAGGCAAGTTGGGCAGCGTCGGGGAAAATTTCATGTGTGCTGCCAAAAATGTTCCACCACTCATAGAACCATTGTGGTAAGTCATCGTTGCAGTTTCTTGAAAAGATAAAGAACCAGGAATGGCTGAATGGCCTTATGAGAAAGGTTCGAAACCATGCCATTTTGTAGTCATAGAAGGTATATCCCTTAGGATAATGAGGTATGGAAAATGTTTTGACGGTGGTTGGATTGTCCCAATCTTTTCTTGTGAGGACTCTGAGGATTTTGCATTTAGAGAAGATAATGTGGTCTGTTTTGGTTTTGTCTTTTGTATGTGTCAGGTCAATCGAACCAGAATCTACGAGTATTAACTCATAGAATTTTCGGGTTTTGTTAATGTCTTCAGGGAACCAATGGAACGAAGGAGGAAAGACTTCGGGAAGACGGGGTTCAATCTGTTCTTGTGGGAGAGGCTTAAATTCTGGTAGTAGGCAAATTTCTTGTGCTATATGGGGTTTAAAGAAGTATTTGTAAAATGGAGTTTCGGGGTCTGGTCTTTTTTTTGATGGTTTTACTGGGGTTTTTGGTGCAAGGACCGCTTGCTTGTAAGGTAACTGGGCAAGAGGCTGGAACTGATTTGTTGTGGTAAGGATTGGTATAGGAGTGGACTTTGTGGACTGTGAATGTGTCATGAGGTAGTCTTGAGGCCTCATTGGCTTTCTTGAAGTATCCTTGCTGGACGAGGCCATTGCTACAATGTAAACAAAATAATTGTTAGAATGGGATGTTTCTGAGGCGTCTCTCTGCCTCTTTCTCCAATTCTTTGAGAAACTCTTCTTGCTCCAAGTCTGGATGTCCGTCAAGAATAGTTGTATAGATTAGATCCTTTATAGGAGGAATCCAAAGATCTTCTTCAATTTTCTTTTTCCAAATTTTGTAGGTAAATCTCATAACCGAAAGCTCTACGTTTTGCCCTGTAGAAATTCTCTAGTAAGAAAATCTGGTAAAGAATTATTTTCTCCTTTAATAAATTCAATGTCAAAGTCAAAAACAGAAAGAATAGCTTGCCATCTTGCAAATATCTGTTTTGAAACAATGTTTTGAACATCCTTTTGTAAAATTTCTTTTGCTGACTTGCAATCAACACGAAGTAAAAATCTTTTGTAATAAAGATCATCTTGAAATTTTGATATGCATGCAACAATAGATCAAATTTCTTTTTTAACAGTGCTATAATTCTTTTGAGGACCAGTCCATGTTCCAGAATGATACCTAACCAATTGTTCTTCCTTTTGATCTTGTAACCTTTGTTTAAGAATGCCACCATATCTTAACTCTGAAGCATCTGTCTCAACTATCATGAATGCCTTAGGATGCGGTATGCTGATGCATGGCAATGATTTAACCTTTTCTTTAATAATGCGAACTACTTTAGTATGCTCATTGGTCCAGGCAGGTGGATCTTTTCTTAACCTTTGAAACAAAGGCTTGCACAATTGTCTAAGTTTAGGGAAGAAATCAGAAATATAATTAAGACATCCTAGAAACCTTTGCAACTGAGTTTTTTCTTTGATTTCATCTGGGAATTTATCAGCAAATTCAATACTTCTATTTATTGGTTTTATTGTTTGTTGATAAATATCATGGCCAAGAAATCTTATTCTTGTTTGAAATAATTTCATTTTTGTAGAGGAAACAACTAATCCATTTTTCTTATCAACATGTAGAAAGGTATTCAGATGTTTGAAGTGTTCATCAATACTTTTGTAAAAGATTAGGACATCATCAATATAGACAATAGTGAATGAGGAATAAGGGTTTAAAATATCATTCATTATTCTCTGAAATTCAGAAGGAGCATTTTTTAGACCGAAGGGCATCACATTCCATTCGTTATGACCAAAAGGAACAGTAAAGGTTGTTTTGTATCGATCTTCTTCTTTTATTTGTATTTGCCAAAAACCACTTTTCATGTCAAATTTTGAAAATACACGAGAATCATAAAGCATGTTTAATAAATCTCTTTTATTAGGTAAAGGGTACCTAATCCATTGCAAAGCTTTGTTTAAAGGCTTATAGTTTATAACCAGCCTAGGGGCACCTCTCTCCTTTTCAGCCTGATTCATAACATAGAATGCTGCACAACTCCAAGGAGATCTAGATCTTCTAATAAGTCCTTTAGATAAGAAAGACTCAATTTTTTGCTTACAATAGTCTAAAAGCTCTTTATTCATCTGAATTGGCCTAGCCTTAGTGGGAATATTCTTTTCATCAAAATATTTTTCGTAAGGCAAGGACACTTGATGTTTCTTCCTCTCCCAAAATGCATTTGGAAGATCATAACAAACTTGGGATTTAAACAGTTGTTCCAAATCTTGAATTTTCTTTTGAAGAGATGGTTGCTCAATTTTTTCTTCTATTTTCTTATTTGATATTTCATCCTTAAGAAAGTTTATAAATGACTTTTTGCTACTTATCAGGTTCACCTGTTTGCAAATCGAAGAGGGTTGCAATAGAGAAATGTTTCTTTGCTTGACTGGGGATAAAAACTCAAAACTTATTTGTTTCCCCATTATATTGGTATGGAGACCGGTAGGATCAACCTTGAATGGGTAAATTTGAGTGAGAAAGGGGGTTCCTAAAATAACCTCTTGGGTTAGATCTTTGACAAGAATAAAGGAGTTTTTGAAACAATATCCTTGATTGCAAATCGATGCTTTTGGCAATTTATAGTTTATTTTCATGCGAGACCCACTAGCAGTGTGAAGTCTTTCTGAAGTTTTTTCAAAGAATTTTGAGGGTACTAAACCTTCTTTAATACAATTTAGATCTGCTCCACTATCGAGTAGGGCTATGGTAGTAAGAGAAAATGTGTCTATTTTTATGGTGATATGAACATACCACTTTTGAAAACTAATCTTATCAATTACACAGATGAATAGATCATCATTGTTACTGTCTATGTTGTTTTCAGCAGTAAAGCGATCCTGATCAATATGTGCTTTAGAGGAGGATGGAGCATGAGTTTTGCGAATAAACCTTTCTTCTATAACAGCTAATCAGGCTTCCAATTCAAGGTCTTTGGTTTCTCCGATCAAAACTCTATCTTGAAGTTCTTTAACCTCCTTTTTTAACCTATTTATTTCAGCTTGAAGATCCTTAGTGGAAACTTGTGAGAAAACGTTAGGAGGGGGGTATTTATTGTATAATTTTGAAATACTAAAAGGTTCTTGTAAAGCTGGTTCTTGTTCTTTAAAAATTAAATCTTTTAAGTTTAAGAAAATACTTTTTTTTTACTTGAGGGTCTTCAATTTCATCAATGAGTTGAAATAAGGCTTCTGTCTCATCTGTTTTAGTGATGACATTGCAAAACTGGGGGGAACTAGGCTCTTCATCATCTAAAGTAGAAGAATTGAATTCCCCATTGTACGCATAACCCTCTTCTTCATCTGAAGAACTTTCTCTATCCGTGACAAAGATTTTCATAAGTTTATTCTTAAGCTCTTCGTCTTTACCACAAACTTCATTTATCTTTTGTTTAATGCGGCACTGATTTGCCTTATGGCCTGGTTTACCACATTTATAACAAATAATCATTTTCTTCTCAAATTTCTTATCCCCTCTTTCATTATAGTTTCTCTTCCCTCTCCTAGGATTTCTAGTGAATCTTCTATTTTGAAACTGGGTTTTCTTTCTACTGGAAGGAGCTTGTATTTTCTGCATCCCAAAAGCTTCACAGAAATTTCCTAACTCTTTTCTAGTTCTTCCCTTATCTTCATATTTAGCTTGTATTTTTAACTCTGAACATAATGTTAACCCTTCTTTCTTAATAAAAGCTCCTAGCTGGCCATAAGTTATGGTGGCCCAAGGAATTTCTTCAGTCCTTATAGATTCTTTAATTTTAGTTATTATTCTTTGAGCAAATAGATTCTTTAATTTCTTCAGTCCCTTCCCGTTAGTGCAGAGACTAGCCAGTTCGGTGCTATAGCATAGCAATTTCCTCGTGGTGGTGCACAAACCACGGCATCATCATATCATATCATCTCATCGCTTGCCCGATGATGCTGGGCTATCATATCATGCTCATATTGACTCGATTGACTCAGGGCAAACCCGATGGGGATGGGCTACCCTATAACCCTAGCAAAGACTCTAGGACTATCACAGATAAGGGCCGTTCTGTTTCAAACGCATAAAGAATAGGGATGCTCATTCATAAGTGCAAGTCCTAAGCATGATACTACATGGCATGCTTTTATGCATATGCAACACCTACATACTATATGACACATCGGGCATGAGGTCCAATCACTTGAGCAAGCCCCGGAGGACTTACCTGGAGTCTTCACATCCCATTAGCCAGCAAACAAGTCACTCAAAGAATCATCCATCAGCAAACAAGCCACCAAAGAATCATCCAATCACACTAGCAGATAATAAGCAAGGAATAATTCATCAATACATATTTAATCAACGCACAAGCAGACTTCCAAGTCAACACAAGACTAAGTACTATTTTATTCAGGTAAACTGGCATTCTCCTCAAAACCGAATAATATCACTTGTATTTTCATATCCCACTTAATTACGAGTTATAGAGTTATAACACTATTATTCTAAGGATCACAATTCAAGCACTACTCATATACCTTCCTTTAACCCAAAACCTTAACAAAACTCAAGCAAGATCTCATTTATCGATTCACTTCTCAAGGATTCATTCATATTCAGAGAGCAACCAAAATAAGATTACTTATGGAAAAACCACTTCAGTGAGGTCTAACTAATAAGGCACCACAATCAAGTTCATCGTTGTAACAATCCAATGAGGGGAGTAAGACAAGTTGGCATCTAAGATATCATTTATAAGTCCATGTCGAAACAGAAACTCTAAAAGATTCTTACCTAAAACGAAGCTCGAGATTCTTAAATAATTTACTCAAGTTAAATCATGAACTCTAAGAATCTCAAAAGGAGTAAACAAGGTCTCTTTTATCAAGTTGCTTCTTCAAAGATCACATATTCCTTCGTATTCAAAACTAAACAAGGATAAATCAACATTCTTGAACACTCTTTAAGGTCAATTATAACCAAATCATTCCGGAAGAGTCATAACTCATAAAATACCACAAACAGCCATAATAGTTTCTCAAGACCTAACCTAGACTACTTCCAAACTCACTTATAGAGATAAGTCTATCAAATTATATCTCTAGTAACACTCATGAAATACTAAGATTTATCACGTCAAACGAACCAAAACGATATAATAAAATCTTATACAAATAATAGATCAAGTAACTTAACATTTTCAAAACCCATTTTTAAACTTTGGAAGCATCTAAAATACTTACACAAGACCGCAACTAATGAGTCAAATTCACCAAGTACACAAGTTCTCAAGACATCCATTTCAAGATTTTAGTAGACAATTTCATTCTTCGAATAACACCCAACCTTTGCACTTAGTCAACAATTTCCTATTTAGCCCAAATAATTAGAATATCCATATTATTACTCTAACTAACCAAATTACCTAGCTTAAATATGAGGTAGTGATATCAAGTCGAACTAACCAATTTCATAACTCGATAAGAACAACACCAAGCTTACAAGTATAACAAGTTCCCAAAATGTCTTGTATATAACCTTATACGCTTGACCATATCTTAGCTACTCTTATTTTACTAGTCAAGAACATTAATCATATGACAATCAAATAAAACACTCACACTTAAATGTATGACTCTATAAGAAGAAATCTATCTAATTTTCCATTTTATAACACCTTAGTCATTAATTATAGTACTATAAGCATATAACAACCAATAACTCTATGCTCAAGTTATCTTTAAACATTTATCTAGATTTTTAATCCCTCAAACGAACTAGGTAGGCTAGGGAGTCTTATTTATCAACCAATTCATCAACTATCCAATTTAAATAAGATCATTAAAAGCCGGACACAAGTTTATCGACTGAATTTATCATCATAAAAGTCAAATGTCCTTATAGACTATTAATTTATTCTCATTTGATTTGTAATTAGCTGCTTTAGCTCACAAATTAATAAGGTGATAGAAACTAGGACAAGTAACATAATAATAGTTCAGATTTAACCAATTCAAAACCATATTGTATTCAAGTTATTAGGAAATTCCAGCAATTAAAATGGAACCCAATTCCATTCGAAAAATCAGCCGTTTCAATTCATTAGTGCATTAGCTCAATCAAACCTCAAATTCTTGCTCAATACTTCAAGCCAAAGAAATAAAATCGATCTTAGACTTTATAAGTAAGAGCCTAAGAGTTATACCCTTCCCGGTGTCAATCGAATGCGGCGTTTAGATTCAGGGTTGCGAGCTTGGCGAAGTCGGGAAGGGACTCCGCACAAGGGCTGCTATGAGCGCGAGGGTGTCATGTCATCTGGTTCGGTTTCACATCTACAGCTATTGGCGTCGTGGTGGCTCACAGCAGCTTAGGGCTCGACTTCGAGCATCAAGCATGCTCAGACAAGTAGAGGAGGCCGAGGCGCGGTCGTCAAGAGTGAGACTGGTCTTCGACCTCAGGCGCATACTCCATGTCTCCCCGGCATCGACTTCGCCGGCGGCTCGGATTCAAGAGGGGAGGAAGAGTGAGAGGGGTGAGGCGGGCTGCCATACAAGAGGAGCTAAAATGTCGGAAGCCATGGGAGGAGAAGTTCGATTGAGAGAAGGGCGGAAGAGGCCTGAGGAGGAAGCAGTGAGAAGATGAATAAGGGCGGCGGTGATGGCTGCTCAGACCCGAAAAGGAGGGACGGAGATGGTGAGCGAGAAGGTTGGGGGGTTTGAACAAGAAGAAGTGAATGAACAGAGGAAGGAGGCGGAGGAAACGAGAGAGAGAGAGAGAGAGAGAGAGAGAGTGAACAGTTAGAGAGGATAGAGTACAGCTGGGCAAAATAGGCATAAGGAGTATATATATGGGTTCCCTAGGGCTAGGTTTTAAGAAATTACATAATTAGTCCGCCATTTTTCGGATTGCAAAAACACTACTATATTAATTTATAAAATTCAACTATTAAATTCCTTTTACATTAAAACGCCATAGATTTATCATTTTCATTCTCAATATATTCAAACGTTATCCATTCTTAGTTTGAAATTTGAAATTATTCTCAAGTCTCGGTATGGGAAAGCGGAACAGATCTGTTTTTAAATTGAATTCAATCATGTGTCGAAATTTGCTTTTCAATAAAAATAAAATCACTTTGATCGAGGGCGAAGATTTCAATATATATATTTATTTATCTATTATTATTTTTTTTTTGAAATCCCAGAAATTTAATATTGAAATGAAATCACACTTCATAAAATAATATTTTGAAATTTCGGGTCTTTACATCATCCACCTCTAAAAACAAGTCTCGTCCTCGAGACTAAAATCCTTTCAAAAGCAACAAAACATTTTGAAACTCAAGTCAACTCCTATGTCAGTCAACCAGACCTTCAAGGATTCAGCAAACAGTTTATCCACCTCTAAGGGCTAATCCCATATTCCACTTCCTAAGTTCATTTCTCATGACCATTTTCAACATCAACTCAAGTACAACATATCCAAAATATCATCATAGCAAGATGACCATCATATTAGATTTCAGCATTTGAGGTTCAAGGTACCAACATATCGAATTCATCATACTACGAAATCCCATTATCAGCAGATCACATCATTTGTAGAACATATAATCATAGAAATATACACCTTGCTATTAATTAGAAATGAACACAATCATCATACTTACACATCCATACCAACCAGAAAGGGCACAATCAAGCATCATGACGAGCACGACATCGGCAAATGGAATGCGCAACTCTAACTAATCTAGATGATCCACTCCTTATCACACCATAGACAGATATACAAGGATGAGGCAAGGCTTAAGCTGAATTCAAGGAAAGAGACACTAAGGGACAATTTGACTAACTCTTGACACGGAGATAGACTCGTATAGTATCTGGTAAGACTGAACACGAGAATTTCACCGATGCCCATGAGAAACCCTTAAGGTTACGACCGTATCACTCAAATCCTCATGTAACACATCTTGTCATAAAACACAAAACGTGGTAATCTTGCACACTAACATGAACCTATCTCAGGAGAACATTATCGATATACATACTATCATCAAGTCAAATCATCACTAACAAGTAATATCACACATATAATGACAAGGAAATGTTATTAAGGTGCCGCACTCATTTAAGGCAGATCTACAATCTGTCACTCGAATATACTAATTAGATTCCGTACATGCCTGAGAGGATCTTGCATGCCACTATGAGGAAAGGAAACTAAACAAAATAGGTAGGAAATAGTATCAACATGTCTTAAAAGCCACGAAATAAAAACATCACATGTTTCACAAGTAAGGACAAGTGTAAGTGTATGCTTCATGCATTTATGTCACCAAGGCATACATCAACACCTATTTCATACCACTATAAGCTCAACATAGTAGATAGTATAATATCAACAATTCTTAAACAAAATATGATGCATAACCATGCAAGTGCAATTTAAACTGTAGGGGTGGGGCGAACATACGGGGCTTAAAAATATTTATGCATAACGAGTATAGAAAAACATCATGTAACATGTAAAAGTGAGCATGTGCAATATTATGGCCTGCGCATGGTACTATACATGTAAAATAGAATAGGATGGTGTCAAAAGATAACAAGATTTCTCTAATATTAATATTCAAAATGCATAAGCAATCATAACTTCATAAAATCACACAACAAGGGCAAATATGCAAGATAGGTATACTACTAAAACCTTATTACATGAGTGATCATATAGATAATGTAAATAGTGCAAAGAATCACATATCATATTGTTGATGCGAAATTTTTTTTTTACATATTATCGATAACGCATGACGATGGGCAAATACATGAAAATATACTTTAACAACAAACAAGATGATACACAATAAGCCATGTAAAGACTGAATATATTCATATTATTATATATTATTATTTTGGAAAGGTAATTGATTATATTTGAGTAGATTTGAAAATTCGGAAAAATTTTGAATATTCCGTCCTCGAGCATCGTGTTTTATTCTTAATCTTTTCGAAGTAGATTCTGGCAATGTTTTAAAATTTAGGTTGTAGCGGATTTTAATCCCGTTTTCGAGTTTGATTATCGATAAGATTATATTAACTTCCGTAATGATTTAAAATTTGATTTAAATTGTCGAGTATCGGGTTTTGTTTTCGTGAGCGGAATTGGGGTCGGACGTCGGGAATTCAAATTTGAGATCATGGGACCACTCTTCTCCTAATTTCATTTTCTTTTTCTATTTCTCTCTCTCTCTCTCTCTCTCTCTCTCTCTCTCTCTCTCTCTCTCAGCCCTGCCTCGCCTCACAACCTGCAAATACACACAGCTTGCATTTTTGTCCTATAGCCTCATCCTCATCTGAAATTTGTAGCCAATTGGTCCCCCCCCCTTCCTCTTTGTATTGAGCCAAGCCAAAAACCCTCAATCCACAAACACACAGAGCTCTCTCCTCCTCCTTTCACTCCGTGCAGGAGCTCAGAAAAATTGCCTCTTCCATCACCATTGCCAAACCTCTCCCCATCTCCTCCCCTTTGCCGAGCCGCAACATCCACCATTTCTCCTAGGGGTGCGCATCGGTCTAAAACCTAACCGAACCGGGCCGAACCAAACCGAACCGAAACCGAAAATCTCAAAGCCGAACCGAAAGTATTAGGTTCGGTTCGGTTATTTGCCGGTTCGGTTTGTGTTCGGTTCGGTTTTAACATAATTGAACCGAATTTCCATTAAAAAAAAATTAAGTATACAAATATATATAAAATACAGTATATATACACATATATACACATATTCCAATATAAAGTATACAAATATAGTTACAAATAAATATATATATATATATATATATATATATATATATATATATATATATACACGGTTACAAATACAGTGTATATATATACATTGTAGTTGTATGCTTTATAAAGTATATAAGATTAAAATATATATATATATATATATATATATATATATATATATATATATATATATATATATATAATTGCAAATACAATTTATATATATGTGTATATATACACTATATATATGTATATACAGTAAGTATGTGTGTATATATAAAATATACAAATATATATACAATGTATTTATGTAGTGTATAAAAAAATTCGGTTTAACACAAACCGAACCTAAACCGAACACAAATCGAACCGAAACCGAAAAATGGAAATTCTCGAACCGAAAGCCGAACCGAAAAATTTCGGTTAGGTTCGGTTTGTGTTGGTTCGGCCCGAAAATTCGGTTTGGACCGAATCATGCACACCCCTAATTTCTCCTCCTTACCTCCTCCTTCTCGTCTCTGTGAGCGCCACCATCTTCTTTATGTTCCGTTGAACCCCGAGCCACACCTTCATCGTCGTCCAGCCACCACCTCGTCCAGCTCCTTCTCGCCATCGCCGAATTGCACAGACGACAAGCCCCCTGTTTTGCCGAGAACAACACCAACAGATCCACCACCTCCTCCTTCGTTTTTCTTCCTCAAGGTGACAACAGGAGCCCAGCATCAGTTCGAGCCCTCTACCTCCTCCGTCGTCCGAAGACGAAGCCGAGCACACCCCGGAGCCACCGTCGAAGCCGCATTCACCCTCGCCTATCCTGTTTCATCCCAAGAGGTCGGGTTCCTCTTTTTCATCTTCGTTTTGGCTTAAAATCTCGTAAAGGCTCGCCTTTAACCCTTATTCCTTCGTCCTAGGCCCAGAATCCCTCGAATCCATCGTCGTTGAAGCCGGAGCCGCCCTCGGAGTCGGAGATTCGCGCGATCGGTAATCTCTTTTTTTCTTCTCCTTCCTTGCACGCGTTTAGTTCTCTTTCTATGGGTCTTGGTCGGGGAACCTTTCCGATCGCCTGGGTTTGAGTCGAGATGGGAATGGAGTCCGACGAGGGTGCCTTTTCCTCTTCTTTTCCTCCGACTTTTTCCTGTTGTGAACAGAGGGGCGGGTGAAAGTTGAAGACGGGTTCAGGTGAGCCGGTTCCTTCTTTTATTTTCTATTTTATGGCCGGTTCAGTTTATTCTTCCGGTTCATTAATATGAGGATGTGGGTATGGGTCCGGGTCACGGGCACACGGGTTTTAATTTCGGGTTTGGGCCTAACCGTGTGGATGGGCTTCTTCTTTCTTTCTTCCGGGTTGGGTCAAGCATTCGGGTCTCATCTTTTTCTTTTGTTGGGTTGTGATTTCGAGTTGGGCTTGGGTTTTGGGCCAGGAATCCGGGTCGTGGGCATCTGTTTGGGTTAAGGGTTAGGCTGGCATATCTGGGTTTGTGATTTTAATTTCGGTAGTATATATATATGTTATATGTTATGTTTATATAAGGTCCCCTATGTTTATTATTATTAGATTAATATTACTATTATTATTATATGTTATTTTCTGAGGTGGTATGATAATATATTTTCTGGAAATATTATATATATATTGAAATTATCTTAAAAGTAATATTAATTGATATTGGGTTAATATATATATATATATATATATATATATATATATAGGGTTGCGCTCCAGTGAAAACCAAAATTGCGGTAAAAACATGTGAGGACCGGCTTTTTAGCCCCGTTTACTAGCTTTATAGCCCGATTATAAATAGAACTGATCTATAAGGTCACATATTTTAGCCCGGTTCTGAATAAAACCGAGCTATAAAGTCACTAATGTAATTTTAAAACATGAGTTTTCAGCACGGTTTTTAAGTTTAACCGATATATAAAGTCATGTGTTATTTTAAAACTGGAGTTTTTAGCACGGTTTTTAGGTTGAACTGAGTTGTAAATTCACTATGTAATTGAGGTTTTTAGCACGGGTTTCAAATAAACCAAGCTATAAAGTAGTCCTCACGGTTTTTACCGCAATTTGAGGTTTTCACCGGAGTCAATCCCTATATATATATATATATATATATATATATATATATATATATATATATATATATATATATATATATATATATATATATATATATATATATATATATATATATTTATGTTATACCTTATGTGATGTTGGTATTTTATTTTGTTAGTAGATATTATAAAAGTGATTAAAGATGATTAAAAATGATATTATTTGATATTTATATATATTATTATGATATTATGTGGGTCTTAATAAATGTTTTAGAAATGATAAAGTCATTTAGTGTTGTTGTTTTACAAATGTGGGTTATTAAAATAGATTGATTTGGCAAATTCTTATATTTAAGTATTAGTTGGAGTGCGTTATTGATGTTGTTTAAGGAGGGAGTTTTAAATTAGTATTTGAGAAGGGTTATTATATAATGATTTATAAGATGATTTTAAGATGATGAGTTTTAAATAAGTAAGAATTGTCGGAACTATTTCTATGCTACGATTTCGAGAAATTGGTTTTAAGGTTTAAATGTTTAATGTCGGAATTTGGCCAAGTATGATTTGAGAATTATTTTGAATATGAGTTGACTTAATTTAGGATTTAAGGTTTTGGAAAACGGCCTTACTATCGGTTGGTTTTGAGGATGTTGAGAACTTGGGTTTCGTGTGTATGAATGTTGGTCCGGTAGCTTATGGAAATGGCTTGATGATAGGTGTGTATTGCTTTTGGATTGCTTTGGACTTGCATTTGGGCCCTTTCTTGTGTTATCTTGTTGTTCTGCATCTACAAGTAAGTATCCTACGGGACTTACTCAATAACCTGGACCTCCTGCCTGATGTGTCATGTAATGTGTAGTTTGTTGCATATTAAAGCATGCCATGTAGTATCATGCTAGGATTGCATTGAACTGAGCATGTGTTTACTTTGTGTGTTTGAATACAGAACGGTCATTATCTGTGATAGTCCTAGAGTCTTTGCTAGGGTCATAGGGTAGCCTAGCCCCATCGGGTGCCCTGAGTCTATCGAGTCGATATGAGCATGATATGATTAGCCCAGCACCATCGGGCAAGAGATGAGATGATATGATATGATATGACTAGCCCAGCACCATCGGGCAAGAGATGATATGATATGATATGATATGATGATGTCGTGGTTAGTGCACCACCACGAGGAAATTGCTATGCTATAGCACCGAACTGGCCAGTCTCTGCACTAACGGGAAGGGGTGCAGAGGTAGGAAAGGGATATTCCACTTGGCATTGTCTTGGGCCCTTTACAGTTCTTTTCCACATATTATATATATACTAGGGGCATGATAGTGTGATTTAAATCTTGTACTGCATTAGTCATCTTTTATTTAGGTATAGGCATGTTATGTGGCCTCAGCGCGGTCAGAGGACCCGCAGGCGATTACCGGGCCTCACTTCGTGGATAGTGTTAGGTACCGCTCTTGATTGCTCCTTGCTTCTGTGACGGGAAACTCTTGGCAAATTGAAGAATCCGACTAATACATTCTAACTTGACAAATGGCAATCACTCACTTTTTTTTGGTTTTGACCCGGCTCTGCCGTGGCACTTGTATGTAAACCTTGCTTCTGCTTCACTTCCATTTGAATTGAATTTCCGCGACTTTGATTGCTTGGGGTTCGAAATCCCCGCTTGGAATACTGATTTTCGAGGTTTGAAACCTCGACCCGTACCTGAATTGCAACATCCGAATGAAGGTAACCGACCTTCGAAAACGTAATCCGGGTATTTATATCCGGGCTGTTACAAGCCAAGCCACCCATATCATAATAGTGATCATATAAATAATATAGAGAGTGCAATAAATCGCATAATCATTTTATCAAATACTTAATTACCATATAGTATTTAATGACATGTGGCAAAATGTAAGCATGCAGAGCTATAGTCTAACCACTAACAGGATGATTCGTAACCAGTCAAAACAATTATATAACCATAGAACATGAATATAAGTGAAGTATAATCGAGAACGATGTACCTAAAATGGTGATGAATAAGCATGAGTATATAGAGCATAATGACATAGATATGCATACCAATTAAGATACAGATAGAAAAGGCATGGATCGAGCTATCATGAGTCATGCAGTAATAGTAATCCGTCGATGTTATAACTAGGGTATAAAGCTAAATAATCATCTCTTCAAAACTAGAGCTCATATAAGGGATACTAATAGTACACCACACAGTAGGAGGACACATAAGTAGCATGTAACAACATACATGACAACAACACATAATAAGGCAAAGTGATCATGCGAAATATAACAAGGGCATGAGATATGTGTAAAGAGGAAACAATACGACCATGAAAGAATAGTGACTACCTAGAGTTACACAAAATGTCACGATATGCTTATTCATGACAACAAGGCATGAATATCACAATAACTAAATATAATGTCATATTAAGTCATGAATGTTCAAGTGTGGCTACCATCAAAGTCAAGTAATAGTTTCCAAGAATGGCATACTACAAGAGAATAACACATTGCATTCATCTAAGGATCATCAGATAAATTTATATAGCTACAGTGGTGGGTGGTCATGCGATGTGTGCAGTCCTTAAAGCATAACAATCGTAGAGTTATAGCACATGTTAAGATGAGACAACGATGATAGGTACCTAGCTAAACAAGACGTTAACCACATAAGGCATAAGATCGGAACATGGCTAGATCAATACATTTAACAAGTGTAAGCAGACAAATATCAAAGGATTATGTGACGAGAATATACAAGAAGGATGACAAATCTACCACGAACCCGTGATAGAAATAATAAAGGCATGATACGGATAGGGCATACAAGCACCACAGAACTAATTTAGTTATACCTAACCTTCTTAAACGTCCAAAAGGGCAAGTGGTAACATGGAAGAATGAAAAGATTATCCTGAGTCTATGATTAAGAGTAATAAATGATAATATAGATGAAGAATAAAATCACATAGTTCACAAGTCATGGATCTTATACGCCACTAGTAACACCAATTAAGTCACGGGTACATAAACATATGATATACATGTATAGGGGCTAACATGACAATGCATCAGAGGTCAAACCAATCATATGACTAGGTGAGGGAAGCACAAAAGAAATATTATGGAAGGTATGATAATCATATGATAATGTATAAAGCATGGATGGATGAAGTGCAATAGGATAGATATACATATCAACGTAGGTCCAAATAGAACAAGCAAATAACACCATAATACATCAAAACATGGAACGAACAAGACTACCATCATAATCAAATAGAAGTTTCTCAGGGCAACATCGACTCATCTCTACTGACTCCATAACCCATTCCGAAAAGAATCCCAGTTGTTTCTTTGGATGACAATATACTTCCGGGTGGACACCAACCATAAAGAATACCATCAAGCGAATTTCCCGAGTGGACAAGGACATCAAAAGACTTATGGTAAGGAATGACATCCAATAGATTTCTAAGAGTCACTCATCAAGACCCCTTTTTGGTGTTGTACTTCCTCAAGACAATCGACTCACTAACTTATACATACCAGTTCACAACAAATTAGACCCATAAGGTTTGGAACATAGGTAACACACGAAAGAAACCAGAGCGGCAAGGTAAAATGAGAGTATTGAAGAGAGACAAGGAGTTGTCATGGCAATTTATCGAGGTTCTCAAAGATCGCAAAGAAAACATCACCAAGAATCCAAAGAGGTCAACTTGCTATCTTATCGAGTCTTGCCATTAACAAGTTAGCTCGAGTATAGAGTTTCTTCCCCTCGAGAAGCGGAAACCCTTCAATCAAGATTTAAAGTCTACGTTTTAGAGATCATTCTTGTCTTCATTACTAAGCAAGTTACATATATTCATCAGTTCAACCTATAAAGGCCAAGTTGTACAAGTCTCCTTCCCTAACCAAATAAACAAGCAAGAATTCATCTTATTGGAATAAGAGACATGTAAGCTATCAATTATACAAGTCAGACAATTATCGGATGACAAGTAGCCACATAGGCAATACATCATAGTTAACCATCATCGTTCATAAAAACAAGATAGAGGTGCATGGCATAACTTCACAAAATCTCATAAAGTCACAACATATGAACGATAACACGTCGAGGGTAGGAGGGACAATGTCATACCAATCACATAAATCCTATTTTATGAATAAGCAATTCATGTCTATTCATTGATTCACATGCATTTTAGTCGAGTTGTACACACATGATCCTCTTTTGAACAAATTTCGCATAAGAGAGCAATATCATTAGAATTCATCGTCTAAGGTATCACTAATTAGATCATAGAACAATATCATGCCAAAACATCTCAAGTAAGCACATAAGTGATGCATTTTGTGATACCTACAAGTATTCCATAGGCGTCCCCATGAAATACTTGTACAAGTATCGCAAAATCGTCACAATGTTCTCACTAGATTCGACCAAGTACTTTACAAGCGTCCCTATAAAATACTTGTGTCGTCTTTATGAACACATTATCATATAAGCAAGAATCAATGATTAATATCATCCATAAGCACATTTTTTTTCAACTCAATCATGAAGTCTCATAATCAGAACATCATGGCTCTCAAATCAACAAACATAATTTCTCAATCCTCAAAACCATAAATTTTCCCATCAACTAGAGTAAGATTCTCAGGTCTGCGCTCATAAGCTTTCAACTAACCAGTACGAAACATCAGCTTTAACCATGTAAATTCTCATAATATCATCTTATGTCCACATCAAACCAAGGGCGAAAAGGCACCAACCAATTGCCATCATAAGTGACATAAGTAACAAATCGAATATGCACATGTCAAACACATCAAGAATGGTGATAATTGTCCAACCCAAGTCATCAAGTACCATAAATTATAAGTGCACCACAAGACCACATCATGTTATAAGAATTACGTCAGATGTCATAATGAGAGAAAATCATATAAACAACATATCAAGTCATCAAGAGTAACACAATTAAATCATCAAATTTCTCCCCCAATTCATCTATTTCTATAATCAAGGTTACGAATTACCCAGCCAAGATTTTAAATATGTCTTTCATGCCCGTCTGTAAAGAAAAAGCTAAGGATCTGTACCAAACCCGATTCTATATCCGTAAAGGATAGGCTATCGCCATGACTACCCGATTGAATCCCGATTCTCACATCTCAAGGTGGTTATCTTACTTATCCATATTAAATTCATTTTGCCCTTTGAAAACATTCAAAACTTGTGAAAACCTTTGGGCCCTTTTATTTTCAAAAATCAAAATCACCAATTGTTTTACAACTCATTTGTACTTGGATTGCACAACCTCGCTCTGATACCAACTTTGTAACGGCCTAGATTTTTAAAAATCCGGGTTACGTTTAGAGGGAAGAATTACCCCTCTGCCAGATCCTGCAATCCAAGTACGAGCTGCTTATTTATCAACTTCAAGTTATAACCCCGTTTAAGTCTTAAGGATTTAATGATATAATTCAAGAAAAAGGTGATTTCAAACCCTCAAAACAATCAAAGAATCCAATCATTATCTGTGCTTTCGCACGTGAACCTGTCCTAATTCAACTAGTCAAAACTCAAGAGGGATAAAACGAGTTTAAATCAATATAAATACAACATGTTTCTAAATGACAAACTTAACCAAAACATTTGTAAGGTCAAGTTATAATAGGTGCAGTCTTCTTAACACTCTCGTCCCATGAGAAAACCCCGCCATAGAAGCAAATCAACAAGCAAAAGGGAGCGGGTACCTGAAACTATACCACAAGTCAAGGTCGAGCCACTCATGCGGGACTGGAAGTCCTCGCTGATGTCATATAATACGCCTATACCTAGAGTAAAAGATGCTCTAATGCAGTATTGGAATTTAAATCACACAAGCATGCTGACAGTTTATATAATGCAGAAAGCGATAAATTGGATCCACACAGAATGCCAAGTGTCATATCCCTCTCCTACCTCTGCACCCCTTCCCGTTAGTGCAGAGACTAGCCAGTTCGGTGCTATGGCATAGCAATTTTCTCGTGGTGGTGCACAAACCACAGCATCATCATATCATATCATCTCATCGCTTGCCCGATGGTGCTGGGCTATCATATCATGCTATTATTGACTCGATTGACTCAGGGCAAACCTGATGGGGTTGGGCTACCCTATAACCCTAGCAAAGACTCTAGGACTATAACAGATAACAACCGTTCTATTTCAAACGCATAAAGAATATGGATGCTCATTCATAAGTGCAAGTCCTAAGCATGATACTACATGGCATGATTTTATGCATATGCAACACCTACATACTATATGACACATCAGGCATGGGGTCCAATCACTTGAGCAAGCCCCGGAGGACTTACTTGGAGTCTTCACATCCCATTAGCCAGCAAACAAGCAACTCAAAGAATCATCCATCAGCAAAGAAGCCACCAGAGAATCATCCAATCACACTAGCAGATAATAAGCAAGGAATAATTCATCAATACATATTTAATCAACACACAAGCAGACTTCCAAGTCAACACAAGACTAAGTACTATTTTATTCAAGTAAACTGGCATTCTCCTTAAAACCGAATAATATCACTTGTATTTTCATATCCCACTTAATTACGAGTTATAGAGTTATAACACTATTATTCTAAGGATCACAATTCAAGCACTACTCATATACCTTCCTTTACCCCAAAACCTTAACAAAACTCAAGCAAGATCTCATTTATCGATTCACTTCTTAAGGATTCATTCATAGTCAGAGAGCAACCAAAATAAGTTTAATTATGGAAAAACCACTTTAGTGAGGTCCAACTAATAACGCACCACAATCAAGTTCATCATTGCAACAATCCAATGAGGGGAGTAAGACAAGTTGGTATCTAGGATATCATTTATAAGTCCATGTCGAAATAGAAACTCTAAAAGATTCTTACCTAAAACGAAGCTCGAGATTCTTAAATAATTTACTCAAGTTAAATCATGAACTCTAAGAATATCAAAAGGAGTCAACAAGGTCTCTTTTATCAAGTTGCTTCTTCAAAGATCACATATTCCTTCGTATTCGAAACTAAACAAGGATAAATCAACATTCTTGAACACTCTTTATAAGGTCAATTATAACCAAACCATTCAGGAAGAGTCATAACTCATAAAATACCACAAACAGCCATAACATTTTCTCAAGACCTAACCTAGACTACTTCCAAACTCACTTATCGAGATAAGTCTATCAAATTATATCTCTAGTAACGCTCATGAAATACTAAGATTTATAACGTCAAACGAACCAAAACGATATAATAAAATCTTATACAAATAATAGATCAAGTAACTTAACATTTTCAAAAGCCATTTTTAAACTTTGGTTGCATCTAAAATACTTACACAAGACCGCAACTCATGAGTCAAATTCACCAAGTACACAAGTTCTCAAGACATCCATTTCAAGATTTTAGTAGACAATTTCATTCTTCGAAGTACCCAACCTTTGCACTTAGTCAACAATTTCCTATTTAGCCCAAATAATTAGAATATCCATATTATTACTCTAACTAACCAAATTACCTAGCTTAAATATGAGGTAGTGATATCAAGTCGAACTAACCAATTTCATAACTCGATAAGAACAACAACAAGCTTACAAGTATAACAACTTCCCAAAATGTCTTGTATATCACCTTATACGCTTGACCATATCTTAGCTACTCTTATTTTACTAGTCAAGAACATTAATCATATGACAATCAAATAAAACACTCACACTTAAATGTATGCCTCTATAAGAAGAAATCTATCTAATTTTCCATTTTGCAACACCTTAGTCATTAATTATAGTACTATAAGCATATAACAACCAATAACTCTATGCTCAAGTTACCTTTAAACATTTATCTAGATTTTTAATCCCTCAAACGAACTAGGTAGGCTAGGGAGTCTTATTTATCAACCAATTCATAAACTATCCAATTTAAATAAGATCATTAAAAGCAGGACACAAGTTTATCGACTGAATTTATCATCATAAAAGTCAAATGTCCTCATAGACTATTAATTTATTCTCATTTGATTTGTAGTTAGCTGCTTTAGCTCACAAATTAATAAGGTGATAGAAATTAGGACAAGTAACATAATAACAGTTCAGATTTAACCAATTCAAAACCATATTGTATTCAAGTTATTAGGAAATTCCAGCAATTAAAATGGAACCCAATTCCATTCGAAAAATCATCCATTTCAATTCATTAGTGCATTAGCTCAATCAAACCCCAAATTCTTGCTCAATACTTCAAGCCAAAGAAATAAAATCGATCTTAGAATTTATAAGTAAGAGCCTAAGAGTTATACCCTTCCCGGTGTCAATCGAATGCGGCGTTTAGATTCAGGGTTGCGAGCTTGGCGAAGTCGGGAAAGGACTCCGCACAAGGGCTACTATGAGCGCGAAGGTGTCATGTCATCTGGTTCGGTTTCACATCTGCAGCTATTGGCGTCGTGGTGGCTCACAGCAGCTTAGGGCTCGACTTCGAGCGTCAAGCACACTCAGACAAGTGCAGGACGCCGAGGCGCGGTCGTCAAGAGTGAGACTGGTCTTCGACCTCAGGCGCATACCCCATGGCTCCCCGGCATCGGCTTCGCCGGCGGCTCGGATTCAAGAGGGGAGGAAGAGTGAGAGAGGTGAGGCGGGCTGTCATACAAAAGGAGCTAAAATGTCGGAAGCCATGGGAGGAGAAGGTCGATCGAGAGAAGGGCGGAAGAGGCCTGAGGAGGAAGCAACGAGGAGATGAATAAGGGCGGCGGTGATGGCTGCTCAGACCCGAAAATGAGGGACGGAGATGGTGAGCGAGAAGGTTTGGGGGGGGGGGTTTGAACAAGAAGCAGTGAATGAACAAAGGAAGGAGGCGGAGGAAACGAGAGAGAGAGAGAGAGAGAGAGAGAGAGAGAGAGAGAGAGTGAACAGTTAGAGAGGATAGAGTGCAGCTGGGCAAAATAGGCATAAGGAGTATATATATGGGTTCCCTAGGGTTAGGTTTTAAGAAATTACATAATTAGTCCGCTATTTTTCGGATTGCAAAAACACTACTATATTAATTTATAAAATTCTACTATTAAATTCCTTTTACATTAAAACGCCATAAATTTATCATTTTCATTCTCAATATATTCAAACGTTATCCATTCTTAGCTTGAAATATGAAATTATTCTCAAGTCTCGTTATAGGAAAGCGGAACAGATCTGTTTTTAAATTGAATTCAATCATGTATCGAAATTTGCTTTGCAATAAAAATAAAATCACTTTGATCGAGGACGAAGATTTCAATATATATATATATATATATTTTTTTTTTTGAAATCCCAGAAATTTAATATTGAAATTAAATCACAGTTCGTAAAATAATAATTTAAAATTTCAGGTCTTTACAATTACCGGGTCAATCGGATCACCGGGTCGAAACCCAGATGACCCGGAAAATTATCGGGTTTTCGGGTTCGGGTCGGAAAAAATTTTCGGGTCAGAATTTTCGGGTCCTAACCCAAATTTTACCGGGCGTTCGAGTTGGGTTTTCGGGTCGGGTTATGTTTTGACAGGTCTATCTGTATGCATACGAAATACATGGCCTGGGGCCCACTGCCTTTTACATCTCCCCCGCATGTTAAAAAAATAAATACGGAGTAAATAAAAATCTCTCCCCGACCTTTGCGTGTGAAAAAGTAGCCGCGAATGGGCCCCACCCTCTCTTATATTTTTTTTATTAGGTAAAAATTCGAGGCCAAACATATTTGGACCTCGAAGGCCGACAAGTCGGTAGACGGATAACCGTCATAAACAAACAAAAATACAACGAATGTGCAAACTACAAGCAAAGAGCTCTACAAAGCGAAACTAAACCCAACTAAACCAGAAGGGATGAGGACGTAGACGAACGAACGAAGCCAAGCGCTACCCAGAAGCAACACCGCAGACCAGCGATACATCAAGAGTCAATTGTGGGTAGTGAAGACGAACCTCCAAGGAAACAGCCTTCCGGGAAAAGGAGACGCCTCGATACACACTGCCACGACCCCAGCCTGTCCCGACATCGAACAGCCAGAACCTCATCAACCGGAGAAGAAAGACCAGTCCCCCAAAACGCAGAGCCATACATCACCTGTACAAAAAGCACCAGAGACCCCAGCGGGATTTAAGCTAACCCCAACCGGGATTTATTTATAGTAAGATGATAATAATTAAGTCATTATTATTAACAAGTAATAATTATTTATTTATAATTTTTATTTATAATTTTTCCTATCGGGCTCCTTTGGGCCCAAGACAATTCCTTGGGCCCAAAGAGAGAAGGACCAGGCCCATTTCAAAAACACCTCGGGCCACCATCGGGCCAAGGAGAGAAACGGGGACATCCTGGAGAACGGAGACTGCAAGCCCTCATGAAGACCAAGAAACCACCAAAGTGATGATCGGTGAGGAGGGAGATGAGAGCAGGCCGAACCGAGGGGGAAGGGGACGAAGGCGAGAGGCCACCGGCGGTGAATCAGAGGCCGGCGAACGGACACCCATGCCAAGACGGCCAACAGAGGGGGCAGAAAGAAGAGAACTTTTGCCAGATTTGGTTAAAGGGAGGGGATTGAAAGATCAATCCAAAACAAACATATGCAGTGGTCCGATACAAGATGAATCGAGACCGAAAATGGTCGAAATTGAGACAAGGTACTCGATTGGAAGAACAAGGCACCAAAAACACCAATAGGGGAGGAAGAGAGGTGCTGGAGACAAGGAGGCCGACACCGGCACCAACCGAGGCTGGAGCTGTGCGAGAGGGGGTAGACGAAGCTCGCGCAGACTAAGGCAGTCCAAGGAAGCAGCAAATAACGAACCAAGAAGGCAGCTAACGGACCGAAACCGGACCTGGTAAGCCATTAAGGAGGTAGGCATTGTGAAGAAATTAAGGGACGTCGGACGAGCCGAAGGCCCCGAGGTGGAGCAATCCGAAGAGGGGGCACCGTCTCCAGGCTGGACAACACAAAGGAGGCGCAGCGGAGGAGATGATCGGCAACCGCCAAGGGCGGTGGTGAAGACCCGAAAATTGGGGGTTAGTCTTCCTCTCGGGGGCCGGCGGAGTCAACAAGGGAAACCTTGGCACCCCGAACGAAAGCCCGGGGAAGAGCTTCGCCAAACCAGGAGAAGGGAGGAGGGGGGCGAAGATGGTGGAAGGCCTTCGGACCTAGGTCCAACGAAGCTCGTTTCAAAACCTCCGAGGAGGGGTTAGTAGCCTCTGAGGAGGTGGTTTATTGCCTCCGAAGAGGTGTTTCATAGCCTCCGAAGAGGGATTCGAGTGAAAGTTGTCGGTGTTGTTGTTCCTCCTAGCCGGATATGGTGATTGATGGTGGTGGCGGGCTGGCGGCGAGGAGTTTCTGGAAAACCCTCAAAAGAGAGCTTTTTCCCTACCAACTTTAAAGCCTGCCACCCTCTCTTACAGGAACGGTCTCCCTCCCTCCTCCTTCTTTTTTTTTTCTATTTTTATTTTTTTACGAAAAACCTCCTAGCTTTCCTCCTTTTTATTTATTTTTATTTTTTCCTTTATTTCTCTTTTTCATTGTTTTTCATTTCTTTTCATCCATTTTTCCTTTAATTATTACCTGAATAAGATTTGCCACTAATTTATTTTTTAACCAATTTATATTTTTTTAAATAAAAATTTGATTTATTTTTTTAAAAAAAATTGTTGACGTCACGCTGTTGATGCTGACGCTGACAATATTGACACAATTATTGCTGACACAATCAACTTATCCATATTTTATCTAAACAAAAATTTCGCCTCAACACCTTTTTAAAAAAATTTCGCGTTAGCACTTTTTTTAAAAAAAATTCTTTTTTTTTTTCCGCAATAGCAATTTTATATATTTTTGCGATACCAAAAATGTTGCTGACGCCGACACAAGGGACGTCGACGTTGCTGACGCCGATGTCAGGGATGTGGACGATGCTGACACCAATGCCGACGTTGGAGACGCCGACATTGACGATGCCGACGACGAGGATGCTGACACCGATGTCGGGGACATCGACGATGCTGACGCCGACGCCGACGTTGCTGACATCGCCGCCAAGGACACTGACATTGTTGACGCCGTCGCCGGGGGAGCCAACGTTGCTGACGCCGATGTCGAGGACATTGATGTGTTGACGGGGACGCCGACGTCGGAGATGCTGACGCAGACATCAAGGATGCTGACGCCAACGATGCTGACGCAGATGTCAGAGAAAAATATAAACCACCTACCCATTAAACCTCCTACCCATTAATACTATATTTATTTGTTATTATTACCCATTCTACTAATTCCATATTCTAAATAAACCAAAGGTTGTACTCTTCAATTCTTTTTCTTTCTCTCAATTTCCTTCATGTCGCGTTGTAGATGCAGACGTCGATGGTGCTGATGCCGACAATGTTGACCTCCGTGTTAGCAGTTTTTTTTCGCGTCAATACTTTTTTTTCACGCGTCAGGATTGCTGACGCCAACACCAAGTACATCGAATTTGCTGACGCCGCTGTCGGGGATCTTGACGCCGACACCGGGGACTCCGACAATGCTGACGCATAAGACATCGACGATGCTAACACCGGGGATGTGGACGATGCTGACGTCAGGGATGTTGATGCCAACTATGATGACGTCGATGTCGGAGAAAACAATTGCTGACGAGAAACTTTCAAATAAAAAAAAATACGATTGCTCACATTAATATTAACAATAACGTTTGCTGACACTGATTTTTTATAACGTTTGTTGACACTGAAATATTTAATTTTGCTACCACAATTTAACATAATACAAACCACAAATATAAACACAAATTTTTAATAAATAAAGAAGTTAGACAAAAGTGTAATTAAATAAAATTTCAAAAATCATTGTACATCTTCCTCCTAGCTCCACCGACGGTGACATTGGAGGCTCCTCCACTGACGCCTGCCAATGCCACCGAATCGCTCAAAATCATTGTACATCCTTCCTCCTCCATCTCTTATATTGCAAAAAAGATGTCAGCACAAATATACCTACATAAAAATACGCATAAAAACGATATCAGCATTAAAAAAATACGCATAAAAACGATGTTAGCACTAAAAAATACGCATAAAAACGATGCCAACACTAAAAAATACACATAAAAACGATCTCGACACCAAAAAAATACGCATAAAAACGATGTCAGCACTAAAAAATATGCATAAATCAAATAACATTAGAAATTTTATATAAAATATAAAAGGGGAAAGCAAAGAAACAAAGGAATGTTATACAAAAAAAAATAAAGGAATATTTTATTTTATTTTTGGTAGTGAGAAACAAAGAATATCGGTGAGCAATTAAAACAAATTCATTGTAGAAAGCATTGAAACTATTGAAGTCCCAATCACCTTCTTAGTGTTCTCAAAAGTAGTTTGCTAACGCCGATGTCAGCAAATATATACCTACATAAAAATATGCATAAAAACGATGTCAGTACTAAAAAATACGCATAAAACGATGTCAACACCGAAAAGCAAACCAATTTTTAAGGACCCAGGCATACATATATACCTACATGTATAATATTCAACTAAAAAGGATGTCAGCAATAAAAAATATGCATAAAAACGACGTCAGCGCTAAAAAATACGCATAAAAATGATGTCAGCACTAAAAAACAAACCAATTTTTAAGGACTCGAGCATATAAATATACCTACATATATAATATTCAACTAAAAACGATGTCAGCACTAAAAAATACGCATAAAAACGATGTCAGCACTAAAAAAAACCAATTTTTAAGGACCAAAGCATACTTATATACCTACATATATATTGTCAAACTAAAAAAGATGTCAGCACATATAAAAATATGCATAAAAACGATATCAGCACTAAAAAAACAATTTCAAAGAAAAAATATATACAAATTTTGAATCACTTATCTACTACGGGTAGTGCAAACCAAGAACCTAAACGAAATATGAGAGTGATTTCTACATAGAAGATTAGAATCAAACCGTAGGCCTATATATTCTTCAAAGTGCTAACTCGATTAACATATGCACATATATATATATAATAATATATTTATGTAATACAAGCAATAAAAACATTTTAATCCCAATACAAACAAATGTTGCACTACTTTTACACTAACATACTACCATTAACATATCTATCTATATATATAATACTGTATTTATGTAGTATATACTCCACAATCAATACAAACAACTGGGGGAGTAAAGCAAAAATGATGTCAGCATTACCTTGTCACGTTATTTGCAGTACCAAGAGACGAATGAAAAGCCACTCTTGAAGGATGAAGAGCACCGCCAACATGATAGTTAGGAGATAGCAATAACGTCTTAATCATAAGCTTCTCACTCAAATCATTCTATTCATTCACCTGTTTAGCAAGTCATCGTTCTTCTGTTTAGCAAGTCAGTGAACTTTGACAATGAAGAAAAGCTCTCTGAACTTATCTCTTCCTTCATATTTCCAAGATATTGATGGTGATCATGCTCAGGAGATGGATCAACAAAGCATCCATTCGCCGACAGTAACATATTGGAGGCTCCTCCGCGCCGATGCCCCGAACCCCTCAGATCCATCATATCTGCTACTTGATTTGGCTCTAGTGATTCGCGAATTTAATGCTACTCAGCTCCGTCCTCTGATTCCCACCGCCGCTAACATCGGAAAAGAAGATGAAGAAGGGCAAAACTCATCTCCGTCCTCAGAATCCCCGTCGATCTTCCTCGTCGTCGTCATCATCATCGGAGAAGAAGAAGAAGTGGATGGCGGATCTGTACAGCAAAAGCTTTTAAACTCCAAATATGAGCAAAATCAGAAAAAGGATAAAAACAGAGAAACGAAGCAGTACAAAGAAGAAACGACGAAGCGAAGGAGGACACGTTTCTCACCCAAAGCAAATCAAAACCCTAGGTATGGAAGCTTGAAGAAAATTTCGAATCGATCGAGCGGTTTCCAAATCAGATAATGTAGCCTGGTTGACAGCAATCGGCGAAACAAAAAAGGATGATCGGCGAGGGTGGAAGGAGAACGCAGCCTGTTTGACAACGAAGGTTGAGCGAGAGGGGCGAGGATAGAGGAGAGAGGCGAGAGAGAAGTAGGTCTAAAAAATTTTTGTAGCAACAAGCGATGCCGCCTCCCTATCCGACGCCGTCGGTTCCCTCTCGCCTTCCTCCACCGTGGAGGCGAGGGAGAGAGATCTGGAACGTCATCGGCGGGGGAAGCCATGGGAGAGAGATCAACAGATGTGATATTTGGGATTCTGAAATACTAGAAACGTAAAGGGTTAAATGGACACTTTGTTAAATATTTCAAAATCTTGGATACTCTCCTAATTTGGCCGAAAATTTGCCCAACGGCCCAAATTTCCTCATATATATATATATATATATATATATATATATATATATAGGTTGAGTCATGTGTTAACAACTCTTACGGTGTTAAATGTTAACAAATCAATATTCGGCAAAATTTATCAAATATTCATCACAGTCACTCAATTATTCACAATTATTCACAATATCCACCCCCAATCCTGTAATTGTGTTACTGTGATGAATATTTCTTAAATGTTGCCGAATATTTGGGAAATTGTGAATAATTGAGTGACTGTGATGAATATTTGAGTGAATGTGATGAATATTTGATTAATTTTAACAAAAGCTTTGATGAATAATTGAGTGACTGTGATGAATATTTGATAAATTTTGCCGAATATTGATTTGTAAACATTTAACATCGTAAGAGCTGTTAACATTTGATCCGCATTCTATATATATATATATATAACTGTTTTTTTATGAACATATCCTTTCTTAATTTATTTAGCATTTCATTAAAATGACAGAATTTGAATGGGAGATAGACAGATAGGGTTTGATATTATAATTTAAAAATGATATTTGTATCATATGGTAGATATGTCGTCAATGTATATATGTATATTTAGTAATATATATACATGAAACAAATATTGTACATGATATTTTCTAAATGATTTTAATAAATAAATAAACTATAAATTTTTTGACATGTGTATTATATATTTATAAAAATAGATTTTAACCATTTTTAATAAGAAAACAAACATGATTAATCGAGACTCAAACGTGTGCTTACATTTAAAAAAATGATACAATTGAAGATTCTATATTTAGTAATTTAAAGATTGATTTATATAATAAAATTTATTAACAAATCGCACAACGAGCCACGTCAATTAATAATCTAATATATCTTAATTCACATACGTTTCATATGCTGAATTAATATGATATTATCTTTTTTAGCCACATCAATTAATAAGTCAATATAATTTTGTCATCTCAATTATTGGTCTCACTTATTCTTATAAATATTCAACCTTATATTTTAATTAGTTAGAAAACTTATTTTTTTAGATCAAATAATCTGTCTAATATTACATCAATTAATAAGTTATTATCATAACTTAGTTATATTTTGATAATATTTTGTGATTTATCTTACTCTCTACATAAGATATAACAACTATAAATAAATGTTTATTTACTTAGTATATTATATAGATTCGTAATCATATAATAAATTGGCATGGAGAATGACTATTCAAATTTGTATAGATTTATTATGAGTATAATGTACCATCTGTTTCTTATAACACACTAACATATACAAAGTAATATATATTGTTTTATTTATTTATTTTATAAATAGTTAGATAATTAGGAATATGGTCTTGCGATTTCATATTGAATATTCGTATTGCAATTACGCAAACTAAATAACAATAATAGTAATACTTTTATTTTAGACCAATAAAATTAATACTTTTACTCTTAATATAATCATAATTATTATCTTCAATTATCATTTAACCAATACTGCTATCAATACCAAATCATATAAAAAAATCTAAAACCCTAGAAATAATATTATCTATTCAAATAAAACGTATGAACTTATATTAGATTTAAACTAACTTTAAATCTAAAAGAGTAGTTGAATATATTTGAATTTATGTCAAATTCAAAATAAAACCTTCAAAACTACAACTATAGTAGATTTAGATTTGATTTAAAATGTAGAATAGTTGATCAAATATTGGATAGATTATTTGATCTAAAAAGATAAATTTTCTAACTAATTAAGATATAAGGATGAATATTTATAAAAATAAATATTATTAATAAAAATAACATAATAATTTGATAGATATGTTAACATTATTCTATGATTTTGTATACTTTTTATTTTTATCTATAAAAAAATGCCAAGGTTTTGATTTATTTATTTAATAAAATTTTAAGTATATTAATTTTAATGAAAAGTAATTTATTTATCTATTATATACATATATAATATATATTTACCTGTTGATTGTTCTATATATATATATATATTACTTCTATATTGATCTAAACTAAACATACTATTAATTTAGGAGGGATATGCATAAAGTAACCCACGTACCCGGTTTCTTTCCAAGGTTAACCCAATCCGGTTTGAAATTGGGTCAAACCGGATATGGGGGTAAAAGGTTCCCTCGGTAGCAGGTAAGTGGGGGGGCGTTTGGGCTAGGGTTGCTCAGAATGTGGCCCGGCCCGAAAACCGACCCATAACCGAACCGAAAATCTCGGTTCCGGGCCGAACCGATATATAACGGGTCGGGCTTCGGTCCTTGAAAATCTGGATTTCGGTTTCGGGCCAATAACCGGAACCGAACCGGATTTTTCGGGCCATAACCGAAAACCGTTTTTATTAAAAAAAAAACCTGCTTTATTAAAAAAAAAACAAACCCTCAGTTTTCTCCCCATTCCCCCGCAGCCTCCAAAGGGTCCCAAAAAAAACGCAGCCTCCAACCCTCAGTCCTCTCCCGGCGAGCTCAGCCCACAGCCCACCGCTGCGCCGCCTCCAGCCTTCCTCTCCCGGCGGCCGGTGACGCCTCCCGCTTCCGCCTCCCGCTGCCGCCTCCCGCTGCCGCCTCCCGCTGCCGAAGTTACTGTTCACAGAATCACACAAACAATGTATGACTCGATTTCTTTCTTTTTTTTTGGCAAAATTTCAGCTTTTTTTTGTGTTAATCTACTTCTATTATCAATAATTTGTTCTATTATAGTTGTAATTTCAGATTTGTAAATCAATTTGTGATTGTTGTGAGATTTTTAGAAATTTAGGGTTTATGAGAAATTTAGGTTTTTGGAAATCTACTTCAATTTGTAAGTTATGAGAAATTGAAGATTTATATTTTTAGTCTTTTAGAGAAGCATCAAACAAGATTAAATTGAGATTTTTGAAATTGAAGAGATTTATGTGTTTTGTCACTTTTGTGTTGTACTTGAGAAATTGTGGTTGCAGGAATTTTAAGGTAATGTATACTCAAAGGTTTAACTTACAACTTTTGAGTATATAAGGATAAGCTAAAGTGCTAAACTACTATTGTCGGAACTCGGAACATGGAATTGGATTTGGAATGACGTATTGACGTTTAAGGACATGTTTGATGGTTTTGCTAACAGAATTATGAGTAATTCCATATCCATGGAAATTTCTTCCAAACATTCTTGCAACGTAAGTTGGGAGGGGATAATTTTCTGTTTTATGATTGAATAATTCAATTTGTGTCATTATTTTGTAATATAATGATCTTTGTTAAATGAAATACTTAAGTTATCTTGATTTATGTTATGTATAGATGAGTACGGAGAGAACGGAGATATCCGATGATAGTCATGATGATACGGACACTCAAACAGAGGTGCAAACGAAGGTGAGTCAAGCGACCTCGTCATCGAAAGGTGGAAAAAAGCGAAAAGACTATTGGGATCATTTCACCCAATACCTAGATGAGGAGGGGAAGAAGAGAGCTAGGTGTAACTATTGCCCGAAAATCTCCTATGCATGTGATTCGGTGAAGAATGGAACACGGAATGTAAAAAGACATGGAGAAACGTGTCCGAACAACCCGCAACACAAAAGCAAAGGTACTCAGTCTAAACTCAGTTTACAAAATTTGGGTGATGGTGGTGGTGTAAAGATGAAGAATTGGACTTTTGATGCAAAATATGTTCGAGAATATGTTGCTAGAATGGTGGTTAGAGATGAGTTGGCCTTTAGATGTGTAGAGAAAGATGGTATGAGAGATGCATTTTATGCCGCTCAACCGCTTTTTAACATGCCTTCACGGAGTACAGTGCAACGTGATGCTTCTGCTATATATGTGAGAGAAAAGGAGAAGTTGAAGCAAATGTTGAAAACTTCTTGCCAAAGTGTGTGTGTAACTACAGACACTTGGACATCAGCTGCAACTGAGAACTACACGTGTGTAACTGCACATTGGATAGATGATGATTGGAAGTTGCAAAAGAGGATTCTGAATTTTATATTTACTACTTGTCATAAGGGGGAGACCATAGCAAGAACACTTGAGGATTGCTTGCGTTATTGGGGTTTATCGAGTAAGTTGTTGACCGTGACGGTTGATAATGCATCGGCGAACGATGTAGCATGCAATTGTTTGAAAGAAATATGCAAGGAGAATGGTTGCGTTGGGAAGGGCCACTTTGTGCATGTTAGATGTCTTGCACACATCATTAATTTGATTGTTCAGGATGGTCTTAAGGGTGGTAGTGAGGTTCTTCATAAAGTTCGAGTTATTGTGAAGCATTGTAGAGGGTCTCCTTCACGGTTAGTTGCATTTCGACAACATGCGGAGCGACTTAATATTGAGTGTAATACCAAGCTAGTGAATGATGTGCCCACCCGTTGGAATTCCACTTATGTTATGTTGAGTGCCGTGTTGAAGTACAAATCTGTAATTGCAAGAATGGGTATTCTAGTGGATGATGAGTTAGGTCCTATGACTTCTTCTGATTGGAGTAAAGTGGAAAAACTTTGTACCTTCTTGAAGGAGTTTTATGAGTTGACCAATCGAATTTCGGGATCCTCTTATGTGACTAGTAATTGGTTGATGTTTCATATTGCAAAAGTGGGAAAGTTGGTCAATGGATTGCTTGCTAATGTTGCTAGTGATGATGATATGATGCGCATGGCCCTACAGATGAAGATCAAATTTGACAAGTATTTTGGTTCTTTTGAGAAGATGAACTTGTTGTTGTTTGTGCCGGCTATTCTTGATCCTCAGCGCAAACTTCGGGGTGTGACTCCTGTGTTGAGAAGTTTGTTTCCTAATGATGATATAGATGATTTAGTGAAGAGAGTGAAGGATGTTGCTTATGAGTTGTTTGATGATTTCCAATGCCTTCATTCTCCACCAGATGAAGGTGGGTCACGAGCACGTCAGTCTGTTGCTTCATATGATGTGGATGAAGGAAGCTAGATGGATGAGTTTACAGAGGAAGGGACTGATTGTATTGATACAAACTTGAGGTCTGAGTTTGATCAATATCTCGTTGAAACTGAAAGGGCAGACACAGGACGGAAGAAGACTGTTCTTGAGTGGTGGAGTGATAACAAGAACAGATACCCTGTGCTTGCACGAATGGCACGAGCTGTACTAGCCATTCCTATATCTACCGTCCCTTCTGAATCTGCATTTAGCACTGGTGGGCGTACAATTACATATTACAGAAACAAATTGTCACATGAAGTACGTATTTATTTCTTGGATTTGATTTAGTATTTAGAATGATTTTTATGTGATGCTTATCATAGTATACTTACTTTGTCACTTGAATGTTATCAGATGATACAGGTACTGATTTGTACTCAAGATTGGCTACGAGGTACAAGTTTGAAGAATGACAAAGGTCGTGAAGAGGAATCTGATGATGAGGAAGTGACGGTAGAAGGTAGTGTTCTGTGTGATACTTGTTTGCGGTTTACATTGAATATTACATCAACATTACAACGTCTAACTGTAATCCTTTTATTTATCTGAATTAGAATTGGCCGAGAAGGGGATAGATATCTCTGAAGGAACCTTTTACATGTGCGATTGATGACAACTTGATTACTTGACAAGGTATATAACTTACAGTCTTACAATTTCGAGTTTGAAGCAAAATAGATGATAAGGTTGGAACCTTACAATTGTTATATTTTTTTATTTTAGCCATTTAGGTGATTTTGGAGCTCATTGTTCTAAGCTTGGAAGTTGGAACTATCAACCTTTTGCATAAGAAGAGAAGCATGAAGAATCAAGATGATTGACTTTTGATTTCAAGTTTGAAGTTTGAACTTCGTTGGGTTGTTGGAAGATTTCTTATTTTATCAATTCTACTTGAAGACATTTTCATATTTGAATATTTGATTGAATGTATGAACTTTGTTGGATTGTTGGAAGACTTTTTAGTTTAATGTCTTTATTCTTCCACACTTTAAAGGTTGTTTTTGGGACGAGTTTTAATTTTACAGCCATGCAGGGGTATTTTTCCAGACATGTATACACTGTTGGGCTATTTCGGTTTTTTCGGTTTTTTCGGGCCAAAAACCGAAAAAACCGTAACCGGTTACCCGGTCTTCGGTCCGGGCTTCGGTCCGCACCTTCCAAAAATTCGGGCCGTCGGTTCCGGCCCGACCCGTTTGGGTCGGTTCGGTTCGGTCCGGGCCCGGCCCGTTGAGCAACCCTAGTTTGGGCTTCCACTTATTGACACCTGGCAAAAATCATAAAGGGTAAGAGAGAGATAGGTAAGAGAAAGTCTGCAGAGGAGAGAGAAAGCCTACAGAGGAGAGAGAGAGTGAAAAAGAAAAGTAAAGTTGCAAAGGAGAGAGAGATCAGTGAGGATAGGACAGAGAGAGATGGAAGAGTCCTCTCTCCTCTGCGACTTTACTGTTGCTGTTTCACTTCGAAGAAGAAGCAATTGGGCGAGGGTTTATTTGCAGGTTGATGTGTAAGCAGTTAGTTTTAACTGGACACCCAAAGCAAAACGACATGACAGATATTGGCATCGACTGAACAAGAGTTATCGGAGAAATAATTCATCATCGACTTCGGATAAAAAATGGGCAAGTTTGCTTTCGATAAAGGTTATGCGAGAGGTGTCTCCCTCCAATCTGAAGCAAATTTACCCATTTTCTATCTGAAGTCGATGGTGAATTTGTTTCTCCGATAACTCATGTCCAGTTGATTATAATATGTGTCATGTCGTTTTGCTATGGGTGTCCAATTAAAACTAACTGCTTACATGTCAACCTGCAAATAAATCCCCATCCAATTGCTTCTTCTTCAATGGTTTTTATCCGAAACATAAGATTTAATTCAAATTATATTAATTTCCCCTTACTGTCACTCTTCCATCTCTCTCTCTATCATATCCTCACTAATCTCTCTACTCTGCAACTTTACTTTTCTTTTTCACTCCTCTCTCTACTGTCCTCTATCTCCTCTACAACTTTACTTTTCTTTTTCACTCCTCTCTCTCTCCTATCCTCTCTCTCCTCTGTAGACTTTCTCTTGCTTTCTCTCTCTCTCTCTGATTTTTATCGAAAGCAAACTTACCCATTTTCTTGTAAAGACCGAGTATATGTTATATATTATGATTATTTTAATTAAATAAATTATTATTTTATTCAATCGGTAAAAATGGGAGAAAACCCGTCCTCGAGCGTAAGTTTTGATTTTAAAGTCATTCCGGCATCGTTTTGAAAATTTAGATTCTATCGGATTTTAATTCCGCCTTCAAGCTCCGAGTATTGATAAAAATTAATTTAATTTCGTTTATCTTGAAATTGAATTAAAATTTGATTTAAATTTGATTTAGTCGGGATTCGATCGGGCGAGCGGGTTTCGAGTCTATTCTGCTAATTTGAATTCTTTTGTGGGCGACCAATTTCATTTATTTTCAATCCCCTTTTTCTTTTATTTCTCTCTCTCTCTCTCTCTCTCTCCCTCTCCCTCTCTCTCGGTTTTCTGTCAAATGGAATGGTCCCCGCCCTCACATTTTGTCTCTTCTCCCTCACACACATCTCACCTTGTCCTATTTCAATATATATCCTACCCTCCCTCCTGCATAAACCCCTCCCCCCTGCCCCAATTTCCCTTCATTCAAACACAAAACCCTCTCCTCCTATCCCTTCCATTTCATTTTGCAGGAGCCAGAAACCCACCATCCCACCTCCATTTCCGGTTGTGCTCCAGCACCCTCCCTCAGTTCACAGACCACCACACCTTGTCCAGCTCTTCTTGTCGTCGCCGCCACCACAAGCCGAGCCTCCCCTGTTTCGTGCCGGGCACCACCTGAGCGCAGCAGCAGCAACTTCATCATCACCTCCATCCGAGCACATCCAATCCTCCGACACCTAGACAGACCAAGTAGTGCCTGCAGCAACCAGGATCCGCCGGAAAATTCACTTATGGAGCCGCGAGACCCCCAAATCACCCCTGCGTTTCCGTTTTCGGTTAGGTAAACCTCGAATCCACCGTTTCCGACTTAAGTCCGCTGTAAACGTGAGCCTCAATGACCCTTCCTATTTGTCCTAGTCCAATCTGATGCCAAACCGCCTCCGATGAAGATCGATTCAACCCCGACGAATGTTTCCGGCGAGCATCTCGGATTCTCGGTAATCTCTCTTTTCTCCCTCTCCTTCACTCGCGCTTTGCTCTCTTGGGGATGGGTGTGGTCGGAATTTCGTGCTGGTTAGGTGGGGAGAGTTTGGGATGGAACGGAGTCGCCGGCGGGGTCTGTTCTTCTGTAACGGCCCGGATATAAATATCCGAGATACGTTTCGAAGGTCGGATACCTTCGTTCGGATGTTGCAATTCAGGTACGGGTTGAGGTTTCAAACCTCTAATCAGTCGAAGTCTCAGAAATTCAATTTAAACAAAAGTAAAGCGGAAGTACGGTTTAGATACAAAAGCCACGGCATAGCCGGGTCAAAACAAAAACATAAATTCTAAAGACATATAACCAAATTAGCGGGGTTAGACATATTTCTTTGCAATCGCCTGGGGGAGTTTCCCACGCCATAGAGACAGGGAGCAATCATACCTAAAAACAATTGGTGCGAGCGGGATCAGACCGAGGCCCCAACACACCCTGTCCCGCAAGCGAACATACACATACGCTAATAATAAAGATGATGTAGATGCGGAAATTAAATCACACTAACATGATCCTAATTTACAATATGCGAAAAAGAACTGTAAAGGCGCCCAAAGAATGCCAAATGGCATATCCCTCTCCTACCTCTGCACCCCTTTCCGTTAGTGCAGAGACTGGCCAGTTCGATGCTATAGCATATCATATCATATCTCATCATCATATCATAAATCATACTCATGCCCGATGGTGCTGGGCTATCATCATGCTCATATCGACTAGATAGACTCAGGGCACCCGATGGGGCTGGGCTACCCTATGACCCTAGCAAAGACTCTAGGACTATCACAGATAACGACCGTTCTGTTACATACGCATAAAGAAATAGAATGCTCAATCACAAGTGCAATCCTAGCATGATACTACATGGCATGCTTTAATGCTTATGCAACACCGAGTATGTCATATATTCACAAGCAGGTAATCTCTTTCGAATCTGAGTAAGCCCATAAAGGTACTTACCTGAATAAGCCGAACAACAGAGAAACAAGGCAGAAGCATAGTCCAAGTAATGAATCATCCAATAGTAAGCAATGTCCAACATATCATAATCACCTAATAACATACAAATGCATAAGTCTATCTAATTCACACAAGACGCCCCTAACTATCATCCATACTTCTCATATCTCGTTTCAGATTATTCCATCTTATCTCATCATAATTCAAATATCATTCCATGTTCCTCTCATTTCATCATCTCATTTTCAAAACAATCTCTCAAAGAACTCTACTTAGAAAATCAAACAATCCTTTTAAAATCGTTTATCCAAATCCCGACATTAAACACTTGGACCTTAAAACCAATTTCCCAAAATCGTATTATAGAATTATTCCGGCATGTTTCTTATTTCAAAACATTATATAAATAAATTCCAATATTAAATCATCAAAATAACCTATGTTCACAAATCATATTTATAACCAAAACCAACAATTCACTTCAAAATTCACAACTCACATGTTTAAATCCTCATAAAATGCATCAATTAAATAATCCAATCAATACTATTTTAAAATAAATAAACAATATATAACGATTAATTTTCAGAATTTATATTATATAATAATATTTTCAGAATATGTATACATAACCAAAAAAAATCAGAAATCATATATAATATAACATATATATGTATATATAACATAACATAACTCAACACATATAACAACAACCCAAAATAAATCCCCAACCAAACCAAAAGAAAAAGCCCAGCCCAACAACCCATGACAGAATCCGGATCCGAGCCCAGACCCGCAAGCCTATCCGGATCCCACCTCATTTAAGTTTAATGAACCGAAAAACTAAACCGGCTAAAATTAAAAGAAAGAAAAGGATGTTGAGCCGGACCAATTAAACTCGTCAACTACCTTTGCTCTGACGGAAAGAAGAGAAGAAGAAGGGAGGCGGAATTCAGGCTCCTCCGGTGGCCCTCTCCACCCTAAACCCACACCCAACTGACCAACACACTTTCCCGACCAAGGCCCAACCAACAAGAGAGAAACGACGCAAGGGAGGAAGGAGGGAGAGAAGGATTACCGAGAGCTCGAGATTCCGACTCCGAGGGCTCCGAGGGCGGCTCTGGCGGCGTCGGCGAGGGAAGGGTGTCGCTTGGGCCTAGGATGAGTGAGGAGGGATTAAAAGAGGATCTTTCCCTCGGTTTCAAGTCGAAAAAGGGTGGATTGAGGCTTACCAAGGGAACGGAAAACAGGGGAGGGCTGCGCGGCTGGGACGACTTCATCGGAGTTCGATTCAAGCTTTTGGAGATGCGAGGGGGATCCTGACACCTGGGTTGTAGGGGAGCAGTCATAAAGGTGCCCCTTTTCGGAGTTTCTGATCGAAGGAGGGGGAGGAAGCTTGAAGCTCCTTGGCCTTCAATGGCGGAAAGAAGGAGAGGGGAGGTGCTGCTGGTGGGGCGCTCTGGGGCCGGGGGTGTGGTGATGGGGAGTGCAGCGGCGAGGTGGGGATGTGGTGGAGGAAGGGTGTAGGTGTGGTGGCTGCCAACGGAGAAGGGGAAGGTGGTGGTGGCTCGGCGAAACCAAGAACAAGGAGGGGAATGGGGTTGTTATGAAATGAAAATGGGTGAAAGAGAGGAGGGCTGAGAGTCACAGTTCTGAAACACCCAAAAGGAGAAATGGGTGTGAGAGTGCAACTGTGTGCGCGAAGGTGAGTAGGAGGGAGTGAGGAAGAAGACAAGAGGGGACCATTTTTTTTCTGAAATTTTGGGCTTGAGAGAGAGAGAGAAAAGAAAAAGGAAAAGAAAAATAGGGAGAGTGGGCCCCACAACATCAATTTAAAATCCCGACACTCGACCCCAATCCCGCTCATTAGAACGAAACCCGACACTCGACAATTAATTAAAATTTTAAATCATATCGGAATGAAATTAATTTTATTAATACCCGGAACTCGAAAGCGAAAATCGAATCCCGTCAAAATCCTAATTTAAAATGATGCCGGAAGAATTTTAAAATTGAACTCGTGCTCGAGGACGACTTTTCTCCGCTTTTGCAAATTTGAAATGAACAATAACATATTTAATTAAAATTATAGATATAATATATATATATAAATTATATTCCGCCTTTACATTTATCCACCTCTAAAAACAAGTCTCGTCCCCGAGACTAAAATCATTTTTAAAGCAATGGGAAAGAGTTTGAAATCAGTGAGTCCGAGGACCATGTCCAAGGATCTTGTAATCATCTCGGTTGCGTCTTCCGGGATTCTCACAACATCCTAGTCACGGCCGTGACATCTCCAAATGGGTCTTGTCGAGTGTGTAATAAGTGCCCCTATCACATTCTCGCTTCGACCTTTCGGAAGTATCACAACTCTAAAAGCATTATAGCGTCCGACTAGGTCTTAGCAAGTAATCTATAAGCGCCCCTATACAATGCTTGTATCCACTTCGTGAGACGTCATAATGTAAATCCCGTTCGTAAATCCTCAAAGCGTTTTGTAAATGGAAAGATTGTCATCTAAATCATCGAAACTCGTGACTTCTTAAAACCCCAAGTTGGCCATTTTTAAAACCGCTCAAAATCTTCAATCCGATGTATAATCAAGCAACTTTACACCAAAACAAGTCAAATCCTCTCAAATCAAGATTTCGTCAAAATCTCCCTAAAAAAAACCCAAATCAGCTTCTCGCAAACCAATCAATCAAATTCAGAAGGTAGGAGGTGAAATCATCCACCTCTAAGGGCTAATCCCATATTCTCTTCCTAGTTTCCCGAATCGAATCAATCTATCAGTCTCAATTCAAGCAAGATGCATAAGCCATAAAAATGCATAACTGTATAACCAACCAATCTCCAATCAACACATCATACAACAAGTCTCAACATATACCAACGTAGTGCCACAAGTTCACATCAACATCCCCATATCATACTAAAGGTCATAATATGCATCTCAACGACATAACCCAATCATAACAACGTCTCAACATCACACCAGAAATCATAAAAGTATCTCTCATCACAGAATCAACGAACCAAAACCCATTGTCAACACATCAACACAACAAGGTCAGGCTATTAAGATTCAGCAAAGGGGAAGGTCAATCAATATATCAATCACCAAAATATCCGCATACTCACAAAACATCATCTCAACTCATCCAACGCCATATAACGATCATTTAGCAATCACGCACCATTATATCATATATATATAAGTCATATTCACGATCCAATTCAATATTCATCATTTAACATCTCCTGATCATAACATAACCTCATGCTCTCACATAGCAACGTATCATTATTTCATGATTCATACAACACATCACAACATGCTTCTAGAACAAAATAGTAGGATAGCAATGTATCATTATTTCATGATAATACTTGTCACTGCCAGCTAGATTTCAATATTGCATATCAACATGAAATATCCTGCCATATCAGGTTCATCATGGTTTCTATCTAACATCATGCTAGTACATATTAATAAATCACAAAATCAAGAAAATCCTCACATCACTACCAGTCAAAATGAAACGCAAACCCCGCTCGCTCGTCTCCCACTCTCAAGCCAAGACCGACCTTTATCTAGACTCACCAACATCTACTCGGATACTACCCCACAGAAGAAACCCCAATTCATTCCAACCTTAAATCTCACACTTCTTCCCGTCAAGCACTCTCACTAACAATCCACCTCTAAGACTCCAACCCCGAACTCTGTTTCCACACCCGAGCACCCCTGTATACCATGGCTCCGACATCCGCAAGGTCATTTCTTACACTTCTCACTCTTCCCAAGATATCACAACGTAGAACCCTTCTAACCACGCATCTTCAATGTAATTCCTCAGTCACTACCTAACCAGCCTATCCCTAACCATACCCTTATCCGAGATTCACCTAGGAGCTCATCGAAAATCACCAAGCATTACCTCTTATAATTCCCGAACCCACTCGATCCAACCTAAGTCAACACCCCTCTTCGGCAACTTTCCCCTTACCACAGTCGATCGCTCTAACCACTCAAAACCTTTCTCCACTCTCTGACCGCTCTACCAAAAGGACCTCACTCACATGTTTCAAAGAAGAAGCAATCATGGACATTATTGCACATAATGATCACATCATATCAACTAGCATTTATAACTACATCATCATTAGTTCATCATCACACATTGCAACATGTATCAAAAGTCTCAGTTTACCGTCATGCTCAACAAGTATTGCAAAGATCATATATGAACCTAATCAAATCAAGCTAGTGAGTTTCATCATAATCTTAGCTAATAAACAGTTCAGATTCTCGGCATTTGCAGTTCATACTATATAGGAAAGGAATTTAGGTCATGCTTAGCAACTCAGAATAGCATCACATCAAGTCATCATGGCACAATAGGACAGTAAGGCACCGAGTCATATATATCATCATAGACAACGGATAATCAGGCATTAATCATCACCAAGTCATCACATCAACATGCAATTTTCAACATCAAGTCAGTGCAATATCACCATCAACAAGCTCAGAAAGGGTTAACAATTCGAGTAGAGAACGCTCCCACCTGCAAGTCATATCGTACTCAATAATCGTAACCTCGAATCAAGCTTGTTCCGTCGACATCGTCGATCCTAAGTCCCGTGGGTTATGGGCCCATGCTTCTGCTGCGCTGCTCTATCGCTATTCGACTTTTCGATCCCTTTTTCCATGCGATCGCTCATCCAAGGTAACGCGTAGGAGTTTAAGTTAGCGGAGATAGGGGAGTGACAAGAGCGGATGACCCAATGTTTCTCTCGAAGACAAAATGGACCAAATCTAAAGATGACACGACTAGAGACAAGACTCTGACCCGAGAATAGTAACGATGCCTGTATGGAAGTCCAGTAGGTTACAATTGTGACAACAAGAACAAATTCATCATAGAGCATATCCATCACATTAATCCACACTAACATGCACCTATCCCGGGGCAACATTCGTATTCATATCAAAAGACACAATCAAGTCCGATGCTGATGTATGTGAAATAAGCTAACATTCTAGTATTACATGGAAACAGATATGCCTAGTAACTTCAAGCAAGATGGGCGGAACCAACAATGATCATATATGATTCGAAGTCATGCGGAATTTAGTGAAGATAACGAGCATCATGCATATGAACAATGTAAAAGCGTGGTATACACATCAACAAATGAGTCCAAATATATCATGTCAAGGTATGTCGTAACAACCAGGTGAAGCGTCATACGAGAACACATGAGAGCAGCATAGTAGTTATCACATATATGAACAGTGCACGAGTTTGGTGTAAGCATCATACGAGATCATATAAGGGCAACATAGTAACTATCTCATCTGACACAATGATCATATATTAGGTCAAGCATGGCACGTAATCATATGACGAGATACATTTAGAGAGCATGGGTCCTACATGATACTAACGATACATAATGTGATGCAAGCATAGTCAAGAGTCATTAAGAGGAGTTCAACATATTATTCACGAAACATGAGGCATCATCAAAAGTAACAAGAAGGACATCATGGGTGCTAGATTATAATCATGCTAAGAACGAACCATCATAGAGTACGTATATGGTACAATAGTTATCACATCATAGAACAAGTACAACACGTGATCATTTAGCGGGTCATATGGGAAATCATAGTCTTACAGGATACTAATAGCACACATCGAACCTGAACACAATCAAGATAACTCGACTAAATTCATTCTAGCATTCATGCATTATGTGTATGCAAAATCATGATATAACGTGGTGTGTGATCATGCGAGGTGTCAAGTCATACGTTCATGAAAGCATAGGAAGATATCATAGAGTAATAGGGAAATACTACCGAGCGATATCATGTACGCATGCTAGGATTAATTGTCATGGAAGCAAGTCGATCACCGAATTCAACATCAATCTAATCGGATAAAAAAACATTTACGAGGATAGAGGGAGGGAGAATCACACTATCAAGGACCTAGTTCAAGAGAGAATGGACAATAATGTAGGCAAGGCATAAATTCGCACAAGTCACAACCAAGGGCCCGATGTGTTACTAATGGCTCAATATAACATATGATACATACATGCACCTGATTGATTCTCGACATTAAGCAAGACTTTAATTCAATCACCTTCCAATAATATAGAAGCATGGGAAGAAATGTAACGATGTATAATGCAAGTCTAAGTAACGGGCAATGTGACGAGGATATGGGGTCATGGGTTCAAATTACTGCATACTGGGATAAAACATGTATTTATCAAGACTCATTTACACTAACATATTCTCGCTTTAGCGCAATTAACACATAGAAATACTAATCATAGCATAATCAACAATAGTTAATCTAAGGAAGACAAAATAGACGGGCATGCTATAGATTATTGTCACAAGATGAAGGATAAGCATCGAGGCATCATCGACGAGCATGCTAAGGAGCACATCTTATGAGGCATTCATATAAAGAAGAGTCGATCACACTATCATGGACCTAATCCAAGAGAAGCAACAATCATATAGGTTCATATCATGTGGTTCATGCTTCCAGTCAATCATACGAGCAATACAATAGGCCAAGTAGACATGCTATGACAACATATAACCATGATAGAAAGTCAGGCATAACACGAGGCTAAGCAATGCAACTAACCACAACCCGAGCTTAAACAATATAATCATGACGGAAGGCAAGGCATAATATGAGGCTAAGGAATGCAACCACCCACAGGTGTAATAACATGAGCAACATTTTACTAAGAAGCATTTGCAAGGTACATGCAGGATGTTACAAAATCATGTCATGCAATTCAGAGAGAGTCACCATTACAACCGGACAGAGATCCCTAAGGGCAACCATTGACTTTTCCCAACCGACTCATCACCCCTCTTTCCCGTGGAACTCCGGTACGACTCTTTATAGCAAGGAGACAGTGGTAGATCATCATAAGGATTGAGAAGGACAGCCTCAGAAACACCTTACTCTCGACTCAAAATGACATCAAGAACTACCTTCCAATACTCACTCAAACAACCTTCATATCCGTACATGATTTTCCAACACAATGTGTTTACCAACCTGATTTCCCGTGGAAGGGACCGATATTCAAGAGAAAGACTCGATAAGACCATCAAGGGTTAACATAGTGGAAGGGTTATTCCACCCAAGCAGGGCTTAACCATAGGAAAATAAAGGTACTCCCGCTATCTCATTCACAGATCATTCAATATTCATCAAATAGTTAGGACATACTAATCAATCTTTAGCATATCAAGCACTCAAAATAGAATCAGTCAATGCTACATATAACGACCTCTTTGGAGTCTTCCCGACCCATCTGTAAAGAACAAGCTAGTATTTTGCATACCCATTCCCGACTACATCCAATAGGGATGGTCTAGCGCCTTTTCTACCCACTCGATCCCTTTTTAGTCGGTTCTCCTCTTTTATCTTAAGCCAAGTTCACATTTAGTCGAATTGAGTTAGGCATATTAAGTTCATTTTGGCCCTTTAAAACACTTCAAATCCTTTGAAATTCATGGGCGGTTTTCCAAAACATACACTCGACCCTTGCGTACCCGAATTGCACAACCTCGCTCAGATACCAACTTTGTAACGGCCCGGATATAAATATCCGAGATACGTTTCGAAGGTCGGATACCTTCATTCGGATGTTGCAATTCAGGTACGGGTCGAGGTTTCAAACCTCTAATCAGTCGAAGTCTCAGAAATTCAATTTAAACAAAAGTAAAGCGGAAGTACGGTTTAGATACAAAAGTCACGACATAGCCGAGTCAAAACCAAAACATAAATTCTAAAGTCATATAACCAAATTAGCGGGGTTAGACAGATTTCTTTGCAATCGCCTGGGGGACTTTCCCACGCCATAGAGATAGGGAGCAATCATACCTAAAAACAATTGGTGCAAGCGGGATCAGACAGAGGCCCCAACACACCCTGTCCCGCAAGCGAACATACACATACGCTAATAATAAAGATGATGTAGATGCGGAAATTAAATCACACTAACATGATCCTAACTTACAATATGTGAAAAAGAACTATAAAGGCGCCCAAAGAATGCCAAATGGCATATCCATCTCCTACCTCTGCACCCCTTTCCGTTAGTGCAGAGACTGGCCAGTTTGATGCTATAGCATATCATATCATATCATATCTCATCATCATATCGTAAATCATACACATGCCCGATGGTGCTGGGCTATCATCATGCTCATATCGACTCGATAGACTCAGGGCACCCGATGGGGCTGGGCTACCCTATGACCCTAGCAAAGACTCTAGGACTATCACAGATAACGGCCGTTCTGTGATCGTATTATAGAATCATTCCGGCATGTTTCTTATTTCAAAACATTATATAAATAAATTCCAATATTAAATCATCAAAATAACCTATGTTCACAAATCATATTTATAACCAAAACCAACAATTCACTTTAAAATTCCCAACTCACATGTTTAAATCCTCATAAAATGCATCAATTAAATAATCCAATCAATACTATTTTAAAATAAATAAACAATATATAACGATTAATTTCCAGAATTTATATAATATAATAATATTTTCAGAATATGTATACATAACCAAAAAAAATCAGAAATCATATATAATATAATATATATATAAAATAACATAACTCAACACATATAACAACAACCCAAAATAAATCCCCAACCAAACCAAAAGAACGAGCCCTGCCCAACAGCCCCTGACAGAATCCGGATCCGAGCCCAGACCCGCAAGCCTATCCAGATCCCACCTCATTTAAGTTTAATGAACCGGAAAACTGAACTGGCTAAAATTAAAAGAAAGAAAAGGATGTTGAACCGGACCAATTAAACTCGTCTCCTACCTCTGCTCTGACGGAAAGAAGAGACGAAGAAGGGAGGTGGAATTCAGGCTCCTCCGGCGGCCCTCTCCACCCCAAACCCACACCCAACTGACCAACACACTTTCCCGACCAAGACCCAACCAACAAGAGAGAAACGACGCAAGGGAGGAAGGAGGGAGAGAAGGATTACCGAGAGCTCGAGATTCCGACTCCGAGGGCTCCGAGGGCGGCTCCGGCGGCGTCGGCGACGGAGGGGTGTCGCTTGGGCCTAGGATGAGTGAGGAGGGATTGAAAGAGGATCTTTCCCTCGGTTTCAAGTCGAAAAAGGGTGGATTGAGGCTTACCAATGGAACGGAAAACAGGGGAGGGCTGTGCGGCTCGGACGACTTCGTCGTAGTTCGATTCAAGCATTTGGAGATGCGAGGGGGCTCCTGACGCCTGGGTTGTAGGGGAGCAGTCATAAAGGTGCCCCTTTTCGGAGTTTCTGATCGAAGAAGGAGGAGGAAGCTTGAAGCTCCTTGGCCTTCAATGGCGGAAAGAATGAGAGGAGAGGTGCTGCTGGTGGGGCGCTCTGGGGCCGGGGGTGTGGTGATAGGGAGTGCAGCGGCGAGGTGGGGATGTGTTGGAGGAAGGGTGTAGGTGTGGTGGCCGCCAACGGAGGAGGGGATGGTGGTGGTGGCTCGGCGAAACCAAGAATAAGGAGGGGAATGGGGTTGTTATGAAATGAAAATGGGTGAAAGAGAGGAGGGCTGAGAGTCACAGTTCTGAAACACCCAAAAGGAGAAATGGGTGTGAGGGTGCAGCTGTGTGCGTGAAGGTGAGCAGGAGGGAGTGAGGAAGAAGACAAGAGGGGACCATTTTTTTTCTGAAATTTTGGGCTGGAGAGGGTAGCACCGAGAGAGAGAGAGAGAGAGAGAGAGAGAGAGAGAGAGAGAGAGAGAGAGAGAGAGAGAAGAAAAAGGGAAATAAAAATAGGGAGAGTGGGCCCCACAACATCAATTTAAAATCCCTACACTCGACCTCATTCCCGCTCACTAGAACGAAACCCGACACTCGATAATTAATTAAAATTTTAAATCATATCGGAATGAAATTAATTTTATTAATACCCGGAATTCAAAAGCGAAAATCAAATCCCGTCAAAATCCTAATTTAAAATGATGCCGGAAGAATTTTAAAATTGAACTCGTGCTCGAGGACGGCTTTTCTCCGCTTTTGCAAATTTGAAATGAACAATAACATATTTAATTAAAATTATAGATATAATATATATAAATTATATTCTGCCTTTACATCTTCCTCCCCCTTCCCTTGCTTTCGAATCCTCTGTTCAGCGGTTGAAGAAACGGTTCATGGGGTCGGGTTGGTCTTCTTTTTCTTTCTTTTCTCTTGGTCCGGTTCAGTTTCTTTTTCTCTTGGTTCACTTGAAGCTGATTTGGGTTGTCGGGTTTGGGCCTCACTTGGGCATAGATCCGGGTCCTCCATTTAGGGTATTCTTTCGGGCTGGTCTAATTCTTTGGGTTTTATTTAATGTTGAATATATATATATATATATATATATATATATATATATATATAGGATAGATCTTGTGTAAGCAAGTGTTACTGTGTAATTTGTGAGCAAATCTAGAGCGTCGGATTAAGAAGATCAAACGGATGAGATTAAAAGTAACTTGTGAACAGTAACATTATTCGTAGGTACGAAGTGATTATTCGTATGTACATACATATGAATAATCTTTTGTTACTTACAAATAATTACATTTGTTCATACATACGAATAATTACATTATTATACACGAATAATCGCTTGGTACCTGCGAATAATTTCTCTGCTCACAAATTACACCGTAAGGGTTGCTTACACGGGATCCAACCTCTATATATATATATACATACATATATATATATATATATATATATAGTGTTGTTGTTATGTTATATAAATCTCTTATGTGTTACTTATTATTTAAACTAATTATGAAATGTTATTTATACATTATTATGAAATATATTCTGATATATTATGATATATATATTATAAATTATTTTGAATGTAGATTTGTTGGGTATATGGTTGATGTTGTTAGTTGTTTTATTATATGTTGGGGTTATATTATATGGTTAGTAATTGTTAAATTATTATTACTGCTATTATATATTATTCTAGTTATTTAATATTTAATATTTTCTGTAAATAAATTCTAATTGTTATAAATTGTTTTTAAAAGTAGCTTATTGGGATATATTAATATATGATCTTATATGTGCTTTAGGAAAAGTTAAAGTGTTTTATTAATGTAAATCTATAGAGGTGGTTTCTTAAAAATAGGATGTTTTCCGGTTTTAATTGTTTAAATATTGTCGATTTTGATCTATAAATAAGGTTGAGAAGATGGATTTATTTTGAAATGAAAATGCCGGAATTATTTCTATAATGTGATTTTGAGAGATTGGTTTTAAGGTTTAAATGTTTAATGTCGGAATTTGGCCAAGTATGATTTGAGGAATTATTTTGAATATGAGTTGACTTAATTTGGGATTTAAGAGTTTGGAAAATATGGTTGGCATGATTTTATCAATGGGTTGATTGGAAGAATGATTTTGGTCGATTTGATCGTATCGGAAAGGTTTTGGAAAACGGTTTTACTATCGGTTGGTTTTGAGGATGTTGAGAACTTGGGTTTCGTGTGTATGAATGTTGCTCCGGTAGCTTATGAAAATGGCTTGATTATAGGTGTGTATTGCTTTTGGATTGCTTTGGACTTGCATTTGGGCCCTTGCTTGTGTTATCTTGCTGTTCTGCATCTTCAGGTAAGTATCCTACGGGACTTACTCAGTAACCTGGACCTCCTGCCTGATGTGTGATATGATATGTAGGTGTTGCATATTAAAGCATGCCATGTAGTATCATGCTAGGATTGCATTGAACTGAGCATGTGGTTACTATGTGTGTTTGAATATAGAACGGCCGTTATCTGTGATAGTCCTAGAGTCTTTGCTAGGGTCATAGGGTAGCCCAGCCCCATCGAGTTGCCCTGAGTCAATCGAGTCGATATGAGCATGATATGATAGCCCAGCACCATCAGGTAAGCTGTAACGGCCCGGATATAAATATCCGGGATACGTTTCGAAGGTCGGATACCTTCGTTCGGATGTTGCAATTCAGGTACGGGTCGAGGTTTCAAACCTCTAATCAGTCGAAGTTGTACAAATTCAGTTTAACGAAAGTAAAGCGGAAATAAGATTTAGATACAAAAGCCACGGCAGAGCCGGGTCAAAACCAAAACAAAGTGGGAGATTGCCATTTGTCAAGTTAGAATATATTAGCCGGATTCTTCGATTCGCCAAAAGATTTCCCCGTCACAGAAGCATGGAGCAACAAGAGCGGTACCTAACACTATCCACGAAGTCAGGCCTGGTGATCGCCTGCGGGTCCTCTGACCGCGCTGAGGCCACATAACATGCCTATGCCTAAATAAAAAGTGACTAATGCAGTACAATATTTAAATCACACTATCATGCCCCTAATATATATATATATAATATGCAGAAAAGAACTGTAAAGGGCCCAAGACAATGCTAAGTGGCATATCCCTCTCCTACCTCTGCACCCCTTCCCGTTAGTGCAGAGACTGGCCAGTTCGGGCTATAGCATAGCACTCTCTTCGTGGTGGTGCACTCACCACGGTATCATCATATCATATCATACCTCATCATCATATCATATCTCATCATCATATCATATCTCATCATCATATCATAAAATAAATAAAACATGCCCGATGGTGCTGGGCTAATCGTATCATATCAACTCATCTCATCTCTTGCCCGATGGTGCTGGGCTATCATATCATACTCATATCGACTCGATAGACTCAGGGCACCCGATGGGGCTGGGCTACCCTATGACCCTAGCAAAGACTCTAGGACTATCACAGATAACGGCCGTTCTGTATTCAAACACACAAAGTAAATACATGCTCAGTTCAATGCAATCCTAACATGATACTACATGGCATGCTTTAATATGCAACAAAACTACACATTACGTGACACATCAGGCAGGAGGTCCAGGTTACTGAGTAAGTCCCGTAGGATACTTACCTGTTGATGCAGAACAGCAAGATAACACAAGCAAGGGCCCAAATGCAAGTCCAAAGCAATCCAATAAGCAATATACACCTATCATCAAGCCATTTCCATAAGCTACCAGACCAACATTCATACACACGAACCAAAGTTCTCAATATTCTCAAAACCGACCGATAGTAAAACCGTTTTCCAAAATCTTCCCGATACGATCAAATCGACCAAAATCATTCTTTCAAATCAACTCATTGATAAAATCATATCAACCATATCTTCCAAACTCTTAAATCCAAAATTAAGTCAACTTATATTCAAAATAATTCCTCAATTCATACTTGGCCAAATTCCGACATTAAACATTTAAATCCTTAGGGTCAATTTCTCAAAATCATAGTATAGCAATAGTTCCGGCATGTTTCTCTTCAAAATCCTTATCTTAAAAAATCAACTTACAAATCATTATATAATAACACTTCTCAAGGAATGTTTAAATAAAATAAAATGCCCAAAATCACTAACCCACATTTATAAATCAAAATACTAAATTACTTTATCATATTTTAAAACACATCCCAAAATCATCATATAACATCATGATAATATATAACGATTAATATTACTTTTAAAACCTTCTATGATATTTTAATATTTCAGAATATATATATATACTTTCATTTTCCTAAAATCAGAAAAATAAAACATATAACATAAATGTATAAATATATATATATAACATAACATATAACCTATGTACAACACAATTAAAACAACCCATCAGCCCAAAGAAAAAGCCCACCCGAAGAGAAAAGAAAAGGGCCCAATCCCCGCAGCCAAACCCAGCCCAAAGACCCGGATCCGAGCCCGTACCCGCGGAAAGAAGGAAAGAAGGCAGGGAGGTGGGACCGGGTGTGCTGACGGGGAAGGGGAGTGGGTCCCACGGTTCACTTAAAAAAAGAAAAGAAAAGGAAACCCGGAATGCACTCGGATCCCAGCCCAACGGTTAGGCCCAACAAGGAGAGCTTTGTCTTCTTCCTCCTGACGGCGATAGAACAGGACGACGGAGGAGGAAACGGGGGAGGAAGAAAAGAAGGAACCCCAAGCTCGCCGGAGCTCCGTTCCGACCCCGACTCAGAACCCAGGTGACCAGAAGGTTCCCCGACCAAGACCCACGCAAAGAGAGCTAAACGCGTGCAAGGAAGGAGAAGAAAGAAGAGCTTACCGATAGCGCTAATCTCCGACTCCGAGGGCGGCTTCGGCTTCAACAACGACGGATTCGAGGGATTCCGGGCCCTAGGAGGAGTAAGGGATGAGCAAACATGGATTTTTGACAAGATTGAACCGAAATCGAATAAAATAACGGAATCGACCTTGAAGTGGGAAGCAGGGGAGGGTGTACGCGGCGCGGCTTCGGCGGCTTCAAGGGGACCTTCTGGGTTGTTGCTGCTGCCTGGAGGCATCGGGGGAGTGGAGGAGATGTTGCTGTTGTGTACAGGTGAAGGGGGGGGAGGAATGAGCCGTGGGTGGCCCACCTTCAGCTCGCGGAGAATAGAGGAGACTGAGCTCCTGCTTCGGTTTCGGTGGAGGTCGGCGACGAGGTGAGGTGGTGGTGATGCGCTCGGGTGGAACACAGAGGACGGAGGTGGGAGGTGCTGCAGATCCGAGCAGGGGAGGCGACAGAGGAGGAGAGGGCTGAGTGTTGAACACAAAAAGGGGAGGAGAAATTGGGCAGTAGGTGCAGGTGGGAGGTGCTGCTACAGAAGAGAGGAGGGGTGTGGGTTTGAAGACAAAGAAGAGGAGAAGGGGTGAGGGGAGCATGCAGACGGATTTGGAGGAAGGGGGACCAATGCAGCTGGCTTGGGCAATTATAAAACAGGAAGAAGGTGAGGAGAGGGGACCGCAGAGAGAGAGAGAGAGAATAAGGAAAAGGTAAAATAAAATAGGGAATAAAAGAGGTCCCCACAAGATATTTTGAACCCGATAAAATATCCCGAAACCCGCTCGCCCGAACGAATCCCGACTAAATCGAATTTAATTAAATTTTTAATTCAAGATAATCGAAAATTAAATAAATTTCAATCAATACTCGTAGCTCAATTTAATTTTTTATTAATACTCGGACTCGATGTCGAAAATCAAATCCCGTCAAAAATCCTAATTTAAATTGATGCCGGAATGATTTTAAATCGAAACTTGATGCTCGAGGACGGGTTTTTATTCCACTTTTACAAATTGAATAAAATAATAGTATATTTAATTAAAATAGTATTAAAATAATATAAAAATATATTCGGCCTTTACATAAGCGATGAGATGATATGATATGATATGATGATGCCATGGTTTATGCACCACCACAAGGGAATTGCTATGATATAGCACTGAACTAGCCAGTCTCTGCATTAACGGGAAGGGGTGCAGAGGTAGGAGAGGGATATGCCACTTGGCATTGTCTTGGGCCCTTTACAGTTTTCCGCATATTATAACTCTCAAAGCATGCTTATGTGATTTAAATCTTGTACTGCATTAGTCATCCTTTATTTAGGTATAGGCATGTTATGTGGCCTCAGCGCGGTCAAAGGACCCGCAGGCGATTACCGGGCCTGACTTCCTGGACAGTGTTAGGTACCGCTCTTGTTTGCTCCTTGCTTCTGTGACGGGGAATCTCTTGGCGAACCGAAGAATCCAGTTAATATTCTAAACTTGAGAAAATGGCAATCACCCACTATGTTTTGGTTTTGACCCGGCACTGCCGTGGCACTTGTATCTAAACTTTGCTTCCACTTTACTTTCATTTGAATTGAATTTCGCGACATAGTCTTAGGACAGGTTCAGGATACTAGGAGCCCTTGGATTACTTTGGGGGTTCGAAATCCCCGCTTTAAATACTGATCTTTAGAGGTTTGAAACCTCGACCCGTACCTAAATTGCAACATCCGAACGAAGGTATCCAACCTTCGAAACGTAACCCGGGTATTTATATCCGGGCCGTTACATTTCTATCCGAAGTCGATGGTGAATCTGTTTCTCTGATAACTCTTGTCTAGTCGGTTCCAATATGTGGCATGTCATTTTGCTTTTGGTGTCCAGTTAAAACTAACTGCTTACACGTCAAACTGCAAATAAACCTCAGCCCACTTGTTTCTTCTTCGATGGTTTTTTCTCTGAAACTTAAGATTTAATTCAAATTATATTAATGCTTCGATGGTTTTTCTCTGAAACTTAATATTTAATTCAAATTATATTAATTCCCCCTTACCGTCACTCTTTCCCCCCTCTATCCCTGTCTCTGTCTTATCCCCTCTGTCCTCTCTCTTTTTACCGCCTGGGCTTAGGGGGGAGGGCGTCACTAGAACCAGGGAAACATTGAACAACACGCAAGACAGGAAACAACCATAGGGTGTCCAGTAGGAAATCATTGGGTGTCCAGTAGAGTACCAAAGGGTGTCCGGTAATAAACCATAGAGTGGAAAGTTGCTATATTGTTCATTCATCAATAAAAAAAAATAAAGCGGTTCACCAAGCCTCTGCGAGGGCTCCTCCACTTCGATTCCACCTCCTCTACTCCAAATCAGGCATCCACTCGCCTCGAATTGACCTAGAAAAGCCATCACAACGAAGGTGAAGGACGAAGTCACCAAAGCGGTGCTCCGGCGGCGATTCACACTAGCGACGCAGGACGAATTCACACCAGCGGCAGAGAGATAGTAGACAGAGAAATAAAAAAATAAATAAGCTCTTCAATGGAGCTCTTCGATGGAGAGAGGTTGAGAGAGGCATAGAGAGAAAGGGTTTTGGATGGGTGACGAGATCCTGTCCTCTCTCTCCTCTGCGGACTTTCTCTTACTTTTCTCTCTCTCTCCATCTACTGGTTACAACAGATGAGGTAACGGGGGATTTTGAGGGGGATGGTTAGATTTTGCAATTTATTTGGATAGAGGATAGAGGGTGCAAAGGGGTCCAAGTTTTTCGGTCATTTTTGCAAAACCCACATTAATTTAGTTTATTGTTATTAAAAGATCGAAAGATTTCAACCAAACTATTATAACGTTCAAATTTTAAAAAGAAAATATAAATTAAATATCATTTTGTTTATTAAGAAACCGCACAACGGGCGAGTAATAAGACTAGTAAAATACTAAAGTGATGTGCGCGCATATTGCCATATTTTCTATGCACATATGAATTCATTTTGTTGTCTTTTGCATGCACATTAATGGGAAAACATGGGAATAGTGTAGTTTATGCTTAAATGTCAAATATATGGGTTTGCACGAGTTTCCATGTGATTTCGCAGAAAACAGGATGAAAATGGATGAATTCAGAAGAGCGGAAAAAGAACTCGAAGTCTTCTGAAGAGGTCGAAATCGACTGAAGACCTCGACATCGAGTACATCGAGACATAGGAATCGAGCAGAAAGGAAACAGAGCATCTCGACACAGAAGAGGTCGATATCGACGTCTGGAGGTCGATATCAATGCTTCCAGATCGACCAAGTTGATAGAAGTCGAGTAGGAGAAGGAGAAGCTCGAGATAAGATTTTGGAGGGGTCGATATCGAGTGGAAGGGTCGATATCGACCATGCCAGCAGAGGAATTCGACTCCGATTTTGATAGAATTATATCCAATGCTTGCAATATCTATCCAAAGGTCGAGATTTCCTATCATCCACATCAGGTTTATCATGAGGAGGCTGGTTTCACCAAGGAGTTTTAACTTTTACTTTTTATTTATTTATTTTAGTTATCATAGAGAATAAAGATAAGGTTTCGAGTCCTTATCGTCATCTACAAATAGAAGCCATTAGGGCTGAGTTTAGGTATTCAATTAATCATCCACACACGCAGAGAATTCAGTTGCAATAGAGAGAGAGAGAGAGTGGCCGAGTGGAGTTGTAAAGCGAGAGCGGAGTGGCTTGTTCGGTTGTACTTTCTTTCGGAGTTTTAATTCAAAGTAGCTTTCTTTCAATAACAATGATGATGATGTGCATGATGAAGAGCGAGTAGTCAACCCACTTCTAGGGTCGGGGTGAGCCCGACGATAGCAATGTGAGGTAAGTGCATCAAAGGTATACTTTTATGCGATTCCGTCTTCTACCCCATGCATGATCCTTTGCGAAAGTTAGGGAGATTCATTATTTGCATTATTGAAGCGAAAGCCACTCATATTGCGAACTTGAATTACTCATGCATTGGATAGTAACTCTTAGGAATTATGTGAGAGCCTCTAATCACCTAAGTGTTGATAACGAAAGTTATTTGACGGAAAGATATTAAAGTTCACATTTTTAGCATGAAACTTGCATTGTTATCGTTGTGGCATGAAACCCCGACTTTGGAAGCCTTTTAATTCATTAAATTCTTCATAAAAGTCTTAGTTTTGCTTCTGTTCATCTTCCCTCTCCATTCTATTTTCTTCGGATCCTTTTCCGACAAATTGGTTACAAAAACAGTTTCTGTGACAAACATCGAAATCGACCTTAAGGGTCGATATCGAGTACTAACATCGATATCGAGGTCTCTGCTCGACGTCGACTTGCTGTTTTGTCTTCTGCAGGAACTGCGCTAGGAAATCGACCAGAACTGAGGTCGATATCGACCAGTATACTCGATATCGAGTGTCTGCTGAGGTCGAAAGCATTGATCGTGAGTACAACAAAGGAAGCGCTGACCTACCTCCTCGTGGATTCGATCCTGAATTACCCTACTACTACAAGGGAGGGGATTCTTGTATTATTTGTTTGGGACAGGGAGATAGTCTAGTTGTGCTTTATATTATTCTCCTATTTTACATACACCTATACCCCTTTATACCCCGCAGCGAACAAATTGGCGCCGTTGCCGGGGAGGCAATCAATCGCCACCTAAGTTAACCACGATCTTTTTCTAAGCTTATTCTGCAGGTTTATGCGACGTTCTGATCGCGGACCTATCCTGGAACCAATTGACGAGCCTGAACGTTTCTACCATCTTCGCAACAAAGCAATTCGCATCATGGCTGACAACGAGACGCAGGCTGAGATCATAGAGCGGTTGAGAAAGGAAATCGAGGACCACAATGTTACAATCACTGCTGAAAGGGCCGCTGCTGCTGCTGAGCGAGCCCGTGCTGATAGGGAGGAGGATGCGCGCAGACAAGCCCAAGAGCGGCTAAATCAGTATCCACAGACGGCGATGCAATACATGCATCCGCCTCTTCATGTTCCTGAATCTGCCATTATAATTCGTCACTCCAATTATGAACTGAAAATTAACTTCCTATCTGAGATTAAAAGAAACACTTTTGAAGGAAGAGATAATGAATGCCCCCTGCAACACATCTCTACTTTTATGGACTTATGTGAAACAGTTGCTGATGGAGTAAACCTAGAGTATGTGCGACTAAAATCTTTTCGATGGTCTTTGGCAGGAAAGGCATTACAATGGCTTGAAAGTTTGGCTCCACGATCGCTAAGGACATGGGCGGAAGTGAAAGATGCATTCTTGAACAAATTCTTCCCACCTTCTAAAACGGCGATGCTACGACAAAGGATCACGGCTTTCAAACAAAAGCCAGGTGAAACCCTAGCACAGGCGTGGGAGCGCTTCAAAGACTTGCTGAGATCATGCCCGACGCATGGGCAACTTCCATATGTCATCCAAGAGATTTTTTATAACGCCCTTGATGCGCCGAATAAGGAGAGGATCAATTCATATACCTCCTATCGGTACATTGAGCTTACACCAACGGAGGCATGGGAGACCATTGAGAGGCTTGTGAACTTTGACAACACCTATGGGGCTGCTGCGGCCTATGATGCAAGGCCTGCCCCATCTATGCCACTATATGAGCCTCCAAGGGAGATAGATCCTGAAGTACGGCAACAATTCCATAACGATCAAACACGCCGCCTTCAAAAGCAAGTAAGGTTCCTGAGCAACAATCAACCTTGTCAGGAGTGTGGTTCAATAAGGCATAACACTAGTGCCTGTCCACATACTGAGCAAGTATCCATGGCGGAACAACATGAGGAGGTCAAATGGACGAGAGGCCCTTATGGAGGGGGCAATCAACAAAATTGGGGTGATCAAAGGTTCTATCAAAGGGATCCCCCAACCTATAGGGCACCAGGGCACCCTGAGCGGGAGACTAAGAAAGATGACCTGCAAATCATCCTTGATGAGATGCGGAGGAACCACGCTGAGTTCAAACAAGCCAATAACTCCGTCCATACTCAGCTGCAGGGCATCAATTCTAGACTTGGGGAGATCGACGTTTGGAAGCGCAACATGGAGACTCAAATGAGTCAATTGGCGGAAGCAATGCCCAAAGCGTCCGGATCACTCCCTGGATCCACTGTGCCCAACCAAAAGGGCAAAACCACCGGTCATATCGCGGCAGTAAACCTAAGGAGTGGGCGTCAATTACAAACGCCCGAGCGAAAAGTGGAGGAGAAGGAGCCAGAACAGACGTCGATATCGACCTCCCCTGTCGATATCGACCAAGGTGACATCGATGTCGACCCTCCTGTCGATGTCGACCCTAACTCTGCGTCACCACAGAAATCGACTCTTCCAGTCGATATCGACCCCACTGCTGCCGATATCGACCTCACTACAGCCGCAGGAAGGAAGAAGGTGTTGCCATTCCCAACTAGAAAGGTGACTAAGGACCCAGCGGAAAAGAAGTTCCAACGGTTCGTGAAGATGCTCCAAGGGCTTAATGTCTCTATACCATTCACAGAGGCACTTCACGAGATGCCATCTTATGTGAGGTTCCTTAAAGACATCTTGGGTAAGAAGCGATCGCTCTCTGAGATCGCAGAGGAATGCAACAGGTTGGAGCTACCACAAAAGCGGGCGGACCCAGGTAAGTTTTCTATCGCTATAGGTCTAGGTCAATTCAAATTTAATGTTTAGTTGACTTGGGTGCTAGCGTTAGCATGATGCCACTAACCATTTGGCACAAGGTAAAGATAGGTCCTCTGGAGCCCGTAGATGCAAGATTATACATGGCTAACAATACCGTAGTAATTCCAACTGGGATAGTGACAGATGTGCCAGTACAAGTAGGTAAATTCTTTGTCCCCGCTGATTTCCTAGTTGTAGACATAGAGGAGGACCCTGCTTGTCCAATTATTTTAGGTAGGCCATTCCTAGCAACCGTCGATGCCAACATTAGCGTGAAGAAGGGATTGCTCTCGCTCACAATTAGTGATGAAGTAATAGAGTATTCCTTCAACAAGACGGTGCAAAGTCAAGGGCCAATGGAGATAAAAGCCATCAAAGAAGCCCAAGTAGAGGAAGTTGAAGCAATCTTGAACGAAGGAGCTCAACAGGACATCGAAATCGACCCAGGTAAGTCGATATCGACCACTATTGTTCAAGATTCTGTGACAGGTCATAAGTATGGGGTCGACGGAGGAAAAGAGGAGACCTCGATATCGACCTCTGAGGGTCGAAATCGACCTGATCATATCGAGTCTGTTCTCCCCAAATCGACTGATCCTACAGGTGTACAACAGGGGTCGATATCGACCTCTGCACATCGACATCGACCTGAGCCACAGACGGAGAAGAAGGTAAGTCAAGGTACGGATTCCTCTTGTTCAATTACAATAAAGGACTTATCATTATTTGGAAGAGGTGTGCCTTGTCATGTGCGTTTATGTAGGATATCCGAAGATGGTTCAAGCCAATATGAGATAGGAGACAAGGTCTATGTTGCCAAGTCTAAGGACCATTGGTTCCCTACAAGATTCAAGGATAAGAGCTTAGGACCATTCACGGTGAATCAAATCAATCCCGGGGGAATGCAGCTGCGGGACAAGAAAGGAGTGATATTTGAAGCCCAAGCCACATGGGCTCTGCAGATGCCACCTTGAAAAGCGCAAAGGAAGAAGTCGGCCTAGCGACTTAAAAATCTAGAGCTTGTAACAAAGACTTAGTTTTGATTTTAAGACAGCTTTTGTTTTGGTTTTAGACACTTTATTGTTTTGCATATTTTGTGTTTAGTTTTCAAATTGCAGGAGAGAGAAAAGCACACAGAAAGGCATCGAAATCGATGTCGGACATCGAAATCGACCTCAAGGTCGACATGGATAGGGTTTGTGATCGAGGCCGAATCACTCTGAAGCCCGATCAGAAACCAGAGAGACATCGATATCGATATGAAGGGTCGATATCGACCTTCCCTGCTGTCTTCTTCAACTCCTGAAATTTGTGACGGTTTAGTAAGTCTTCTTCTTAACCCTAGTTCTAATACAGTGAGGACACTGTAAATTTTAAGTATGGGGTGGGGGAAAGGCTTATTTGCATATTCATGCTTAGTTTAGGGTTGCATATTTATTTTAATGCATATTTATTTTAAATGACCCCCATCAAAAATTTTGGAAAAGAGAAAGTCATGGAAGTATAAAAAAGAGCTCTATGATGCAAAATTAGATTCATTAGAGATATAACATGAGATTGCCTAGTTAAGGGAAGTCCCAATGAAGTGCAATTTTTTGAGAAAATCATAAAGGAGATGAAAATTTGAAGTTGCTTTTGACATATGCATGATAAGATGATGGAGGACTTTTTATAAAAATTTCATACAAGCAAAGTTCATGTCCTAGCCTTACCTACGCATATTCACAAAGCCATATATGAGACTTATCATGATCATTATTGCTCCACATATACATATTGTCCATTTTTTACCTTATTACCCTATCCGGGGACAAAGTTTTTTGAATGGATGACATCTTTGGAGTTATATGGAGTTGTGCATTTATAAAGTTGGCAGGAATGATACAATATGGAAAATTAAATGAGCGAGAAAAAATCCGATCACCTCAGGAGATAAAGGTAGGTCGACCCTGCTCGCTGAGATAATAGTTCGGCGAGATGGGACACAAGGGTGAGGAGTCCGAAGTACTAAGTATCCGGGGCCATTCATGACACCCATGTTTGCGACTCGCGAGAAGGTAGTGCTAAGGTTAGAGAGGTAAAAGCATTAAAGTGAAAAAAAAGCATTGAACGATGAGTGAAAGGTGAGACATTATGAAGAAGGAATGTGGAATATTTTGGAAAGAAAGTGTACTTCCCCGGATTTGACACCACATGGCCAAATATTAGCCCACCTTTAGCCTTTTACCAATCCACTTCTCACAAGCTTGAAGAAAGTCCTCTTGATTATTAATGCAATGTCGCTAAAATTGTTTTTTGCATATTACCTCCTTTATAAGTATGAAATTGCTTTTATGCACAGGCATGGACTTGGTTGACATAAGTACCTTCTCGAGGATGGCAATTGATTGTAGGGACATATGAAAAATGAATCTATGATGTTGAGAGTTTACTTTCTTCCCCTGAATGACTATTAAGAGTATTGCTTGGGGACAAGCAAGCTTAAGTATGGGGTGTTTGATGTGCGCGCATATTGCCATATTTTCTATGCACATATGAATTCATTTTGTTGTCTTTTGCATGCACATTAATGGGAAAATATGGGAATAGTGTAGTTTATGCTTAAATGTCAAATATATGGGTTTGCACGAGTTTCCATGTGATTTCGCAGAAAACAGGATGAAAATGGATGAATTCAGAAGAGCGGAAAAAGAACTCGAAGTCTTCTGAAGAGGTCGAAATCGACTGAAGACCTCGACATCGAGTACATCGAAACATAGGAATCGAGCAGAAAGGAAACAGAGCATCTCGACACAGAAGAGGTCGATATCGACGTCTGGAGGTAGATATCGATGCTTCCAGATCGACCAAGTTGATAGAAGTCGAGTAGGAGAAGGAGAAGCTCGAGATAAGATTTTGGAGGGGTCGATATCGAGTGGAAGGGTCGATATCGACCATGCCAGCAGAGGAATTCGACTCCGATTTTGATAGAATTATATCCAATGCTTGCAATATCTATCCAAAGGTCGAGATTTCCTATCATCCACATCAGGTTTATCATGAGGAGGCTGGTTTCACCAAGGAGTTTTAACTTTTACTTTTTATTTATTTATTTTAGTTATCATAGAGAATAAAGATAAGGTTTCGAGTCCTTATCGTCATCTACAAATAGAAGCCATTAGGGCTGAGTTTAGGTATTCAATTAATCATCCACACACGCAGAGAATTCAGTTGCAATAGAGAGAGAGAGAGAGTGGCCGAGTGGAGTTGTAAAGCGAGAGCGGAGTGGCTTGTTCGGTTGTACTTTCTTTCGGAGTTTTAATTCAAAGTAGCTTTCTTTCAATAACAATGATGATGATGTGCATGATGAAGAGCGAGTAGTCAACCCACTTCTAGGGTCGGGGTGAGCCCGACGATAGCAATGTGAGGTAAGTGCATCAAAGGTATACTTTTATGCGATTCCGTCTTCTACCCCATGCATGATCCTTTGCGAAAGTTAGGGAGATTCATTATTTGCATTATTGAAGCGAAAGTCAATCATATTGCGAACTTGAATTACTCATGAATTGGATAGTAACTCTTAGGAATTATGCGAGAGCCTCTAATCACCTAAGTGTTGATAACGAAAGTTATTTGACGGAAAGATATTAAAGTTCACATTTTTAGCATGAAACTTGCATTGTTATCGTTGTGGCATGAAACCTCGAATTTGGAAGCCTTTTAATTCATTAAATTCTTCATAAAAGTCTTAGTTTTGCTTCTGTTCATCTTCCCTCTCCATTCTATTTTCTTCGGATCCTTTTCCGACAAATTGGTTACAAAAACAGTTTCTGTGACAAACATTGAAATCGACCTTAAGGGTCGATATCGAGTACTAACATCGATATCGAGGTCTCTGCTCGACGTCGACTTGCTGTTTTGTCTTCTGCAGGAACTGCGCTAGGAAATCGACCAGAACTGAGGTCGATATCGACCAGTATACTCGATATCGAGTGTCTTCTGAGGTCGAAAGCATTGATCGTGAGTACAACAAAGGAAGCGCTGACCTACCTCCTCGTGGATTCGATCCTGAATTACCCTACTACTACAAGGGAGGGGATTCTTGTATTATTTGTTTGGGACAGGGAGATAGTCTAGTTGTGCTTTATATTATTCTCCTATTTTACATACACCTATACCCCTTTATACCCCGCAGCGAACATAAAGCAGAGGCCTCTGGTGCGATTTCACGTCCATGGAATTTTCTGGATTAAAACGGGATTATTTTTTCATACGTGTCATATTCTGGATTAAAATGGTATTATCTTTTTGAGCCACATCAATTAAGAGGTCAATATAGTTAGGTAAAAAACTTATCTTTCTAGATCAAATAATCCCATATATTTTTATAAATATTCAACCTTATATCTTAATTAGTTAGAACACTTATCTTTTTATATCAAATAATCTATCTAATATTTAGTAAATTAAGCTTTTTAAATCAAATTGAATATAATATATTTAAATATAAATATACCAAATTGATTTTGTATGTCCGATTAGTTTTGCTTTGTTAAATAGACATCGCATATGATTATTAATATAAAAAAACAGAATTACGAATGAATTGTATATTTGAAAAAGTATGTTTGAATCAACCCATCTCGAAAAATTCATGTATTTAAAAATCAAATCCACATTGGATCCCATTTTATTAATCTCAAATTAAATATTGATAATAGCAATCCATGTGTTTAAGTCAGCAATTAATTGTGACTTTTTGAGGAAAAGTGTATTTTATATATATTTATTTGTAATTAAGAGTCATATTCGAATTTTTATTGATTTTTATATTATATCGATACATTTAAAATATTTATTTTTTTTAATTAAGAAGAATTTATTAAAAAAAGGGCATCTGGTGCAATTCGCATACGTGACATTTTCTGGATTAAAATGGTGTTATTTTTGCATATGAGTTATATTCTAGATTAAAATGATGACCGAAACGGTAGAGATTCTCAAATTTTGTTCAATTTATTTTACATTTTACTGTCAAATTATGGTCAATATATTATTCTACCATTTACATCAAATTGAATGTAATATATTTGAATATAAATATGTACCATCTTAATTTGATGGTAAATTTTGAAAAAAAGAACTATATCTATAATGTTATATAAAATATATATCATGCCGTAAAATTTTGGTCAATTATTTTATCTTTTAGATCAAATTCAATATAATATATTTAAATATAAATACATCACTAAATTTGGTGATGTAATTACAGTTCTGAGGCAGAACAGTTTTTGATATAATTTAACCCTATTCTTTTTTTATCACGTCAACTAATAATTTCTATCTTTTAGTCAACTCATTTAATATGGGTCAAAAGTATCATATCTTGGCCAATTAGTTACAATTGGTTTCACCATAAAATATAATTGATTTGATCAACAGTTAAGATTTGTAATAGGTAAATGCAATAAAATTAGTTTGGTATGTTAAAGAAAATAAAACAATCAGTTTGGTTAAAATAAGTAAAACAATCATTCAAGATTTTTTTAAAAATATAGTATAGTGTAATTGTACTTACATGTGAATTGAATAAAAAAAATATATGTTATAATTTATAATGTTATCATTACATAAATATTGGATAAGGGACATGATCACAAAGAAAAAAGATTTGATAGGAAGAAAAAGTATCCTCAATATAAAAAAATATAATGTTATCATTACATAAATATTTTAAGAAAGCTATTTTAACCTTCACACTTTAATAAAAAAAAATTAATATAAAAAATATATAGAATAATTATAAAGAAACCGTAGAACGGGCGGGTAGATTTTATTTTCCAGTGTGGACCAATGCCACCCTAACCCAGATCACCATTGGATCGGCCAATGTTTTCAAGTATCTTTAATAATAGTATGTTATGTTGATATCGTATTTGTGATGATAATTAAGCTATAATCAATTTGTGGGTGATTTTCAGAATTTTTTTTAAATATTCACTAAAACAATATTTATTTATCAAAATATTTATAAGTTCAAAATATATACAAAAATATTCATTATTTTCAGCTTTCTCAGAGAAATGTGGTTTTAAACTGCATTTCTTGTGCAAATAAGCAATTTCAACCTTACGTCGGAGAAAAATACATTTTACTATAAAAATGCGGTTTCAAACTGCATTTTTCTGTGAATTTCGGGTAAAACGCTCTTTTAATCAGCGTGTATTTCATTTACCCCCAATAATGTAAATCGCGACTTTAATTCGCGCTTTAAGTGGGAATTGTACAGGGCAACTGCTTAGGCCTCCTCGCCCCCTTCTTCCCCGCTGTTGCGCCCTCGACCACACCGCCTACTCTCCTCCTCCAAAACCCAAGCTTCGGGCTCGACCACGTCGCTTGCACGCCTCCTCCATAACACAGGCTCCAGCTTCGACCACAGCACATGTTCCCCTCCTCCGCAACCCAGGCTCCAACCTCGACCACGTACGTCACCTGCACCCATCAACTTCCGCATCTTCCTTTGCAACCTAGGCTCTGTCTACCCCTTCGCCCACTAGCTCCGGGTTCCTCCTCCGCAACCGCCCTTTTGTTGCCCTGCAACCCATCCTCGACGCCTCCTCCTCCGAACTCCTTCATCCCCTGGATCCCATCCCCACAATTGTTGCTCATAAAATTTTGATGTAAAGCGCGACTTTAGTTTTTTTTTTCGTTTTTTATGAAATAAACGCGGGTGATATGGCCACCTTATATGTGTTATGTATGTGATGTAAAGAAATCAGCCCTTTAATTAGTTATAAGTGATTTCATAATATATTAGATCATGAACAATATTCATCCCCAATCCGACCTCTTAACTTACTTTTCCTTTGTCATATTAGTTTAAGAACTCCATTTCAACTTATTATTATTTTCACTCATTTGTGAGCTTAAGTCTGGATCGTTAAGCTACTTTATTTATTATTCTTTTTCATTTACTCAATAATTCGATTATTATTATTGTTGTTGTTGTTGTAAACTGAAAGAAATCAAAAAATAGCATTGGGTAGTATTCATTATTATTTAATAAATTATTCTATTATTAATGTTATTTATTTTAGTATTTATTTAATAATAAAGTGTGAGTCAAAAAATAAATTTTTAATGTTCCATAAAGAACATATGGGTATTATTTATTCGATTTTTTCTCACCCAAACATATGCAATATGGGTGTCTACGGATAGATAAAATCAAATTACATTAGTAAAATTATTATTATTATTATTTTTAATTCCAAAAAATGCAAAAAAAAAATCAATGTTTTAACAATTTATACAAGCGCTGCCATGTGGCACTCCCAAATGGTCCATGTGGCACCCCTCATAAATTTTTTTCCCACTTGGGAGACCTTTTTTTTACAGTAGGCAAACATTAGGAGCCGCTACCTATACCATAGCCTAACTCCAGGATCATCCTGAAGGATGATGTTACAAAAATCCCTTTGATAGGGGATAGACTGCAAATTACAGATGACACATTTTCTAGCTATATAATCCGCTGACTTATTTGATTATCTATAGACATGACGGATATCTGCCATCGAAAATTCCGATTGTAGCTTGAAAATATCTTCGACTTGTCGCATGACTTCCCATCTTGGTTGTTGATGTCGATTGATAGCCTTGACCAAAATTTGGTTATCACTTTCAAGGATGATCTTCGATAAACCTTTCTCCTTTATGCGTTGCAGCCCCAAAAGAATTGTTGAGGCCTCCGTTTGAATGATCGAGCATTCAATGATTTCCTTATGAAAGATATCAATAATCTAACCTTCGGAATCCCGAATTATTCCTCCAATCTGACACTTACCAGAAAGGGCAATAGAACCATCTACATTAATTTTGTAGATAGCTCTAGGTGGTCTACTCCACTTGGCATTAGCTTTTTTGTTTTTGAATCTCTTTGTTTTTGGATTTTTGCAATCTCCCTGGTCCCAGTCGAGTAGGGTTTGTCTGATTCTCTGGATTATTTGAGCTACATCATTCGGTTTCTTTTGCCTGAAAATTTGTTCATTCCGAATTTCCCAAACGACTTGCCAGATGCAAACTAGATCTTCAAACTTATTATTTGCTATTCTAATTTGTTCTAAATTTTTATGGATAAGACCTGGGTTATTGAGCTCAAGAAAGAACATACCTGTTTGTTGTTCATACTGCGCTATCACTTCTCTAACAAATGTACATCTTGTAAATAGATGTGTCGCATCTTCCTCTGATTGATCACAGAGAGAGCATTGACTAGGAACCCTATTAACATACCTGTTTAGGCGAGCAGCCATCGGAAGACCATCTATTTTTATTTTCCAAAGAAAGTTCTTAGCTCTGGGGGGTAGTTTTAGCTTCCATATCCAGGTGTGTGAATCAGGGTCATGACTTGGCGGCACTAAAATGTTTCTAACTGATTTGGTGGTGAAATTTCCTTCTGGGTCAGGCTTCCAAACCATTTTATCATTGGCCTGGCAATTGGGAATTTTAATAGAAAGGATTTTTTGGATTACCTCATGAGGAAACATTTGTTTTAGAAGGTCTTCATTCCATAGGTTCCTGTTAGATTTAAGAGCTTTGACTTTCATTGATGGGTCAAAAGAACCCAAATAGTTTTTTAGATTGATATATAGAATCCATGGGTCATGCCAAACATTAATGTTAGAGCCATCCCCAATGAGCCAGTGAAGCCCTTCTTCAAACTTTTGCCTTAGCGTGAGTAGTCTGCCAAATTGCCAAGAGGTTTCCTTGTTACTAAAGTTTCTGGTATTTTTCTTGTATGATTTTCACCCAAATACTATCCTCATTGTTGTAGATTTTCCAAAGTAGTTTCATCTGAAGACAAATGTTGAGATCTTCCGCTTTCCTGATGCCCAGTCCTCCTTGGGACTTACGTTTGCAGATGTGATCCCAGCTAATGAGAGGGGTATATCTGTCTAATTGAGATTTATTCCAGAAAAAATTCCTGTTAATTTGATCAATCTTGTTAAGAACACCTTTTGGGAGCAGAAAGTTTTGCATGAGATAGTTTGTTTTTGAGCTAAGATTGGATTGGATGAGAACCACCCTACCAGCCTGAGATAGGTTAGTTGCTTTCCACTTAGCTAATTGTTTTCGCAAGTTTTCCACAGCATCATCAAAGACACAATTCTTAACTCGACCATTTACTAAAGGAATTCCTAGATACTTTTCAAGAGTCTTGGAGATGGGAATGCCCATATGGATGGACAAATCCTTTACTAGATTTGGATTCACATTCCTAGAGCATTGAAGAGAGCTTTTATTATAGTTAATCGTAAGGCTAGAAAGATTGGAGAAATTGTATATCATATTTTGTATAATGTTTAGGCTAGTGTGGGCAGCTTTTGCAAAGATAATACTCTCGTCAGCAAAAGTTAAAAAGGGGATAGGGGTACCATTCTTTTTAATTTTGATGCCTATCAAAACATCCTCCAATAATGCTTCTTTATGAAGTTCTCTGGATAATCCTTCCATTACAAGAAAAAAGAGATAGGGAACAAGGAGATCTCCTTGTCTGATGCCTCTATTAGGCTTAAATTGAGGCCCTGGGTTGTTGTTAACTAGAACAGAGAAGGAGGTAGTAGTGATACATTTCATAACCCAGCTGATCCAAGTTGGCTGGAATCCAAATTTTTCAAGAACTGCTTTAATGTAACTCCAGTTAATTTTTTCGTAAGTTTTTTCCATATCCAATTTTAATTCCATCCAGCCTTTCTTGCCTTTTTGTTTATGAAAGGAGTGAAATGTTTCATGAGCTATAAGAGTATTTTCCTGTATTGATCTTCCTTCCACAAAGGCTCCTTGGAAAGGATTAATGAGCTTGGGAAGGATTGGTTTTAGACGGTTTGCAATTAATTTTGAGATCACTTTATAAATAGTGTTACATAGGCTGATGGGCCTGTAGTGATTGATAGTTGTCGGGTTATCTATTTTTTGGATAAGAGCAATAATAGTTTGATTAATTTCAGTTAATAGTTGGCCCGAGTGGAAGAAAGCTTTGATAGCCTTGCAGCAAGAGGGACCAATAATATTCCAGTATTTTTTATAAAATTCAGGGGGTAGCCATCAGGGCCTTGAGATTTATCCTTTGCCATACTAAATAGAGTTCGTTTAATCTCCGCATTCGAGGGTTGAGCTATAAGATTATTATTTTCAGCTTGAGTTATCTGGGGTTGGATACTCCAAACTTCGTTTTGGGCAATCTGTTTTTGATTATGGCCTATGAATCTCTCAGCCATCTCGCTCGTGATATGATCTGAAATTAAGTCTTGATCAGTTAAAATAAGGTTTTGTTTCGTAGTAAAGGATCTGGGAGACCTTAAAAATGGTGAATCCCCTACACAATGGCTTAAACTTTTGTGTTAGAAGGGTAGATCCTGATCTTATAATAAAAATAAATATTTAACCTGATATGACTTCCGTTTTCATATTATCCGACCGAGATTTTTCAGAATTTCACATGGTATCAGAAAAGATCCAAGTCGAGTCATTTTTTATGGTTTTGGGTTAGGCCAAAGGAGATTGTGAATGTCGAACCTCGTTGTAAAAACACAAACAAAATGATCAAGCTAAAGGTCGTAAAAAGAATATTGTTTTTTCAAGTGTCAATCCAACCGGACAGATTGCACTTGAGGGGGCGTATTGAGATATAAAATATCATCATAGGCTGGTTAGAATGGGAAAAAGCAAAACAAAATAAATTTAAGAGGAGGTGAATCCTTGCACAATGACTTAAACTTTTGTGTTAGAAAGGTGAATCCCGATTTTATAATAAAAATAAATGATAAACTTGACATGACTCTTATTTTCATACGATCCGACTAAGATTTCTCATAATTTCACAAATACCAGCTTCAAAAGTCGTGTTTACAACCGTACAAACGGTTATTAAGGATGACAATAAGTCGGGTGGTGGGTGGATGATCTATTGCCACCTCCCGACCCACCGCTCGATTCAACCGATCACTCACTTAATGTTTAACCCGTTCCGTCCCACACATCACCCAAAGGTTAATCGGATGGATCGGGTGACAATTTGGGTAAACTATGTAACGACCTAGATTATCAAATCCGGGTTACGTTTAGAGGGAAGAAATATCCCTTTGCCAGATCTTAGCAATCCAAGTACGAGCTGTTTATTTGTTCTCTTCAAGTTATAACCCTGTTTAAGTTTTAAGGATTTAATGATATAATTCAAGAAAAGATAAGGAGATTTCAAACCCTCAAAACAGTCAAATAATCCAATCTAATAATATGCGCTTTTGCACGTGAACCTGTCCTAATTCAACTAGTCAAAACTCAAAAGAGACAAAACAAGTTTAAATCAATATAAATGTACATTGCTTCTAAATGTCCAACTAAACCAAAACACTTATAAAATCAAGGTTGTACGAAGTCTTCTTAACACTCTCGTCCCGTGAGGAAAACCCCATCATAGAATCACTCTGCAAGCAAAAGGGGCGGGTACCTGAAACTAACCACGAAGTCAGGCCAAGAGACGCATGCGGGCCCTAAAGACCTCGCTGAGGACATATAATACGCCTATACCTAAAATAAAGGATGTTCTAGTGCAGTACAGAATTTAAATCACACAAGCATGCTGACAGTTTATATATATGCAGAAAGCGATTAAATGGATCCACACAGAATACCAAGTGGCATATCCCCAATCTCCCAATCTGTGCCCACTCCGGGGTCATACATGTCCGTACCCAACTCCGAGGTAGGACGCTCGGTCGGTGCCGCAGCCATCATATGTCCGTACCCAACTCTGAGGTAGGACGCTCGGTCACCGCCGCAGCCATATCATAATATAAGACTCGACTGGGACCAAATCGATATGAAACACGAATGCCCTAATGACCCTAGCAACGACTCTAAGGACGCATAGATAACGACCGTTCTCCTTTCAAACGCATAAAGAATAGGGATGCTCATTCACAAGTGCAAGTCCTAAGCATGATACTACATGACATGCTTTTATGCAAATGCAACACCTACATACTATATGACACATCAGGCATGAGGTCCTGGTTACTGAGTAAGCTCCCGTAGGAAACTTACCTGGAGTCTTCACATCCAATTAGCCAGCAAACAAGCCACTCAAAGAACCATCCATCGGCTAACAAGCCACTCAGAGAATCATCCAATCACACTAGCAAGTAATAAGCAAGGAATAGTTCATCAATACATATTTAAATAACACACAAGCAGGCTTTCAAGTCAACACAAGACTAAATAATATTTTATTCAAGTAACCTCGCATTCTCATACAAACCATCATTCTCAATTAACCTTGTTCAGATCAAGTATGAAACTTAGCTCAAAGTCTTACTAATATCATCACTTAAAACATCTTACTTCATATCCAGTTTAGGTTTTCCTTAACCATTTTCTCAAGTAACCATCAAATATCCAATACTCGAATATTCAACAAAACCATAGGTTCCCAAAACCAAGGCTCAACAAGTCTTATTTATCAACTCACATAATAAATCATGCTCATCGAGTAACCCAGGTAAGTTGATATTTCAAGAAATCTTTTTATAAGTCCAATTATAAGAACTGCTTAGCAACAAGCACTACAATCAAGCTTAAAAGCACATGAGTACAAGAATTTATAAAACATCTTTTATAAAGTCTTACTAACCACGTTCATAGCCCAATAAGCACAACAACAAGCTTACAAGTGTGACAAGTTCTCAAGATGTCTTTTATCTCTTACATGCTTAACCAAGTCTCGACCATCTCTTAGAAGACCTCGCTAATAAATTTCATTCACATGTAGTACACTTAAGTCATGAGCTAGCTTAACCTATCATAAGGAATTGTAACCAATTAGTTGTCCCTATTTAACCAACTATAAAGTTAGTAGTTGCTACCATCTAAGTATAGCTTATTTGACTAATAATTAATCATCATACTTGTCCATATCTTATCTACTCTTATAAGATTTTGTTCATCAAGTACATTAGTCATAAAACATCCGAATAAGATACTCGCACTTAAGGTTTAGGTTTCTATAAGAAGAATCCTATCTCATTTAAATAAGTGGTTTCCTACACAAACACGTAATCAACTATAACAATCAATATAGTTCAACAAATACCTCATTTATCGAATCATCCTTTCAAGTATCATAAATTCACTCATTTGAAGGAGTAAGTCATTGTAAGTTAACATTCCTAAAACCCTTTATGAATTCAATCATTATTAAATCACCCAATGAAAGCTTTAAGTCAACAGAAGCAAGGTTAAAGCACAACAAGTCCTCAAAGACATCCTTATATAATTACACGATTCGAAGTTGATCATAACTAGTTTGACCAATTAACAAACCTAAAACATTCGGTTTATTTCTCTAGTTAACCAACAAGTTCAAGTTAGCAAAATTATGTTAAGTCCTTAACGATTTAGTTAACTCACTTATTAACGCTATAGTGTCAAATCTAACAATTTCACATAGCTCAAGTTAAACCTTGCGTAGTCATCGATGAGACATAGGTCACATTAGTCAAATTATTATCCAAGACACTCCTCTTATAGATTGATTTTTCTTTTCCCCTTTAATCATTAGTGAACTCAGAGCAAAACAATCAAGTGGGTTATTAAGCCATATATCGACTAGGAATTTGTGAGTCACTTAGTTTATTAAGTTGAGTTAACCGACCCATTCAATAAATTATTTAGCACCAACTGAGTTCATTTATAAATCAATTTCACCATATAATTAAAAGCTTACTAATACACTAGACTAATACTAAGCCAAACCAAAACATGCAACCAAACCAAATTGAATCGATAAGTCAAACAACAACCAAATTCACACATAAATTCAGCTAATTGAAATAAAAGGGAGTTTGAAATTAAACTAAATTGAGTCGTATGGCCCGAGAATTATACCCCCAATCACATCCCTAGGCTCGTTCAAGGGTCGGCTGCTGCATCGAATCACTCGGGGTTGCCGGAGTCAAATCAGGCACTGGGAAGGAGGAGATCAGAGGGGAGGCATGGGCGCTCCTCCAGCTGCTCAGGTCCGCAACAGAAGAGGGGGGAAAGAGGCCGAACAAAGGGTCGGTACCTCAGATCTGGCGTCGAGGGAGAGGGGAGGCGGCCATGGGGTTCCTCTGCCGGCAAGGACGTCGACGACGACTGGGAGAGCGAGAGGGTAGCAGCAGGGAGAGTGAGACCGACAAAGATAGAGAGGGCGAGATCTGAGGGAGAGCAAGGAGGAAGAAGCTGCCATGGTCGACGAGGGTGGTGTCAGATCCTAAGATATTAGAGCCCAAATGACTTGAATACGGCTTGGCTTGCCATTCGACAGGGAGACCGGTGCTCGGCGGCGGCTTCATGAGCGAGGAGAGGAAGCAGCGCAAGGGCGACAACAACTCACATCGAGGAGCAAGGAGGGTCGAAGGAGGACGGAAGAGAGGGAGGATGAGCAGTGGACCGAGTGAAAGAGGGAGAAGGTTCCATGGTAGCTCGAAGCTTGCAAGAGGCGGAGCCATGGGAGCGGCTGAAGGTATCCTTAGATCTGGAATGATAAAAAAAAAAGAAAGAACAAGGAGGAAAGGGGCTGCTCTACCAGGAAAAGGAATGATGAGGAGTTTATATACCCGCTCCCTTAGGGTTAGCTTTAAGTTTATGATAAATTGCAAAAACAAGCCCGTTATTTCTGTTTTGTAATAATTATATCACAATAAATAACAATTTCTATCCTATAAATTTTATGTAATTAAACGAAAAGTCATAAAATAATCCTACACATCTTAATATGTTCAAAACAATATTCATTCATTAGCTCAAAATCCGAAAAGTATTTTAAAAAGTCTTGGTATAAGAAAGCGGAATATATCTGTTTTTAAATTGAATTCAAATATATGCCGAAACTTGCTTTAGCTAAAACAAAAGTCATTTTGATCGAGGACGGAGATTTTCAAAATTTTTGAAATCTCAGAAATTTAATATTTAATTTTTAATCATAAGTCATAAAATAATATTTTAAAATTTCTGGTCCTTACATCATCCACCTCTAAAAACAAGTCTCGTCCTCGAGACTAAGATCCTTTTAAAAGCCACAAAACAATTCGAAAACTCGAGTCAACTCTTCCTACATCAGTCAACCAGATTTTCAAGGATTCAACAAGCAGTTTATCCACCTCTAAAGACTAGTCACATATTCCACTTCCTAAGTTCATTTCTCATGATCAGTCTCAACATCAATCTCAAATACTAACATATCTTAAATATCATCATGTCAGAATTCATCATCAGCAGATCACATCATTAGCACACCATATAATCACAGAAAATTGCACATTTTATCTATTAGAGAACAACACAATTATCATAAATAATATGTGCACTCAGAAGGGAAAGCATAAATCAGCATCGTAAAAGTCAGCATGTTGGCCCACTACGCTTCCGCTGCGCCACTCTGATCAAACTAAACGACCTACTCTTGATCACACTACAGAAGATTATACAAGGATGACGCAAGACCTAAGTTATTGCCGAAGGAAAGAAATATTAAGGGACAATTTGCCTAACTTTGGACACAAAGATAGACTCGGACAGTATCTGGTAAGACAAACACGAGAATTTCGCCGATGCCCATGAGAAACCTTTAAGGTTATGATCGTATCACTCAAATCATCATGTAACACATCATGTCATAAAACACACAACGTGGTAGTCTAGCACACTAACACGAACCTATCTCAAGAGGCAATGATGATACAATTCTAGCACTAGTGTTATATCATGTGGTAGATCTACAATCTATCACCCAAATATACTAAATAGATTCCGTACATGCTTGAGAGAATCCCGTATGCCACTATAGGAGAAGGGAACTACACTAAACAATTAAGGAATAGTATCAACATGTCTTAAAAGTCACGATAGAACATCATATATTTCACTAGTAAGGACAGGTGTAAGTGTGTGCTTCATGAAATTTTATCACCAAGGCATACATCAACACATATTCCATATCACTATAACCTCAACATGGTAGATAGTATAATATCAACAATTCCTAAGCAAAATATGATGCATAAACATGCAAATGCAATTTAAACTATATGGGTGGACGTGTGAGCATACGAGGCTTAAAACTATTAATGCACAACGAGCATAGACAAACATCATGTAGTAGGTAAAAGTGAGCATTTGCAATATTATGACCTACGCATAGTATTACTACTACCCATGTAAAATAGAGTATGATGTGTCAAAAGATAACAAGCTTGCTCCAATGATAATGTTCAAAATTGTGTAGGCAATCATAATCTCATAAAATCATATAACAAGGGCAATATGCATAATAGGTATACTACCAAAACTCTATTGAATGAACGATCATACAGATAATGTAATTAGTGCAAAGAGTCACATACCATATCGTTGAGGTAAAATTTTTTTTATACAGATTATCGATAACACATGACAAGGGGTAAGTACATGAAAATATACTTTAACAACAAACAAGATGATACACAATAAGTCGACCCACCCATATCATAAGAGTGATCATCTAAATAATACAGACAGTGCAATAAATAACATACTCATCTTCTCAAACACGTAATTACCAAATAGTATTTAATAACACATGGCAATGTGTAAACATGCAGAGTTATGGGCTAACCACTAGCATGACGATTCGCAACCAGTCGAAATAACTATATAACCACACAACGTGAATATAGGTGAAGTGTAATCGAGAGCGATGTAAACCTAGAACGGTGATGACCAAACATGGATCTATAGAGTATAATGACATAGGTATACTTACCAACTAAGATGCATATAGAAAAGGCACGACCGAGCTACTATAAGTCATGTAATAATAGCAATATATCAATGTTATGATTAGAGCATAAACTAGGTAATTATTTCTTTGAAAACATAGATCATGTAAGGGGTACTGGTAGCACACAACATAATAGGAGTGCATAGAAGTAGCGTATGACAACATACATGACAACAACACATACAAGCCCAAAATAATCATGCGAAAACCTAACAAGAGCATGAGAGAGGTAAAAAAGGGAATATTATAACCATAAGACAGTAGCGACTCTCTATAGTTACACAAAACGTCGGGTATGCATATACATGTCAATGAATGCATGAATATTACAAGTAACTTAGTGTAATGTCATATCAAGTAATGGATGCCCAAGTGTAGCTATCATCAAAATCAGACAAATTTTCCAAGGGCGGTATACTATAAGAGAATAACACGTCGGATATGTCGAAAGACCATCACATAAATTTATATAATTATCGGGGTGTGTGGACATGCGATGTGTAAGGTCATTGAAGCATGAAAATCATAAGGTTATAACACGTATTAAGAAGAGACAACGATGAGAGGTACATAGTTAAATCAGACGTTAACCACATAAGGCATGAAATTGTAACATGGCTAAATCAATATCATTTATCAAGTATAAGTAGACAAAGATCAAAGGATCATATGACAAGAACACACAAGAAGGATGACTATTCTACTATGAACCAGCGATAGAAATAATAAAGGCATGATGCAGATAGGGCATACAGGCACAACATAACTAAGTCAATTATACCCAACCATCTTAAGCATCCAAAAGGGCAAGCGGTAACATGGAAGAATGAAAACACTATCCCGAGTCTATGATGAAGAGTAATAAGCAATAATATGGAGACTAAGGTCATGTAATTCACAAGTCATGTATCATATGTGACACTAGCAACACTAGAGGAGCCACGTGTTCATAAACATAGGATATACATGTATAGGGGATAACATGACAATGCATCGAAAATAAAACCAATCATATAACAAGGCGAGGGAAACACAAAATGAGTACTATGAAAGGTAATACGATCCTAAGATAAGGTATATAAGGCATGGATGGATCAAGTGCAGTAAGAAGATATACATATTAACGTAGGTGTAAATAGAACAAACATATATCACAATAATACATCAAAACAAGGAAACACAAACAAGACTACCATCATAACCAAACATAAGTTTCTCAGGGCAACATCGACTCATCCTCACTGACACCATGACCCATTCCGAAAAGAAGCCTAGTTGTTTCTTAGAGAGACAATGTACTTTGAACACCAACCATAAGGAAGACCTTCAAACGAATTTCTCGAATGAACAAAGACTTTCAAAGAACTCTCAATACGAAAGTTAACATCCAACAGATTTCTAAGAGTCACTCATCAAGACCCCTTTTCGGTATTGTACTCCTCAAGTCAATTAATACTCTAACTTATATACCAGTTCGTAACAAGTTAGACCCATAAGGTTTGGAGCATAGGTGACCAACATGAAAGGAATTTAGAAGGAACCAAAGCGGCAAGGTAAAAGAAGAGTAATGAAGAGAGACAAGGAGTTGTCATGATAATTTATCGAGGTTCTCAAAGATCGCAAATAAAACTTCACCAAGAATCTAAGGAGATCAATCAATAGGTCAACTTGCTATCTTATCGACTCTCACCATTAACAAGTTAGCTTGAATATAGAGTCTCTTCCCTAACCAAGTAGACAAGCAAGAATAACATCATCTTATTGGAACAAGGGACATATAAGACATCAATTATGCAAGTCAGACAGTTATAAGATAATGAGTAGCCACATAAGCAATACATCATAATCAACCATCATCGTTCATAAAAACAAGATAGAGGTGCATGACATAACTTCACAAAACCTCACAAGGTCACAACATATGAATGATAACACGTCGAGGGTAGGAGGGACGATGTCATATCAATCACATGAATCCTATATTATGAATAAGCGAGTCATGTCTATTAATTGATTCACATTCTTTTTAGTCGAGTTGTTTTCATGTAAGGCATCACTAATAGATCATAGAACAATTCCTGCCAAAACATCTCAAATAAGCATATAAGTGATGCATTTTGTGATCCCTACAAGTATTCCATAGGCGTCCCCATGAAATACTTGTACAAGTACCACAAAATCGTCACAATGTTCTCACTAGGTCCGACCAACTACTTTACAAGCGTCCTTGTAAAATACTTGTGTCGGCTTTGTGAGGACATTATCCCTAAGCAAGAATCGACAATTTATATCAAGAATCTGAATTTCATAAGTATTTCTTATCAAGTCACTATGAACTCTTATAGCCAGAATATCATGGCTCTCAAATCAACAGCCAAAATTTCTAAATTCTCAAAACCATAAGTTTTTCTCATCAACTAGAGTAAGATTTTCAATCCTGAGCTCATAAGCTTCCACTAACCAATACGAAACATCAGCCATAACCAAGTAAATCCTCATAATCTCATCTCATGTCCTCATCAAACCAAGGCCAAAAGGCACCAACAATTTCCATCATAAGTGATATATGTAGCAAAACAAATATGTATAAGTCAACACATTAAAAATTGCAACAATTGTCCAATCCAAGTAATCAAATATCATACATTATGTGCGCATAACAAGATCAAAGCATGTTATAAGAATTACGTCAGATGTCATAACGAGGGAAACTAATATAAAAAATTATCATACCAAGTCACCAAGAATAACACACATGAATCACCAAACTTCTCCTCCAAATTTAAATATTTCTATAATCAAGTTTACGAATTACTCAAACAAGATTTTACATATGCCCTCCATGCAAATCCATAAAGTATAAAGCTGGTGGTCTCCACCAATCCCAATCTATATCCGTAAGGGATCGCTATCGCCATGACTACCCGATCAAGTCCCGATTCTCACTTCTCAAGGTGGTTATCTTACTTATCCATATTAAATTCATTTTGCCCTTTGAAAACATTCAAAACTCGTGAAAACCTTTGGGCTATTTTTATTTCCAAAACTCAAAATCACCAATTGTTTTACAACTCATTTGTACTCGGATTGCACAACCTCACTCTGATACCAACTTTGTAAAGGCCCAGATTATTAAATCCGGGTTACGTTTAGAGGGAAGAAATATCCCTCTGCCAGATCTTAGCAATCCAAGTACGAGCTGTTTATTTGTTCTCTTCAAGTTATAACCCTGTTTAAGTTTTAAGGATTTAATGATATAATTCAAGAAAAGATAAGGGGATTTCAAACCCTCAAAACAGTCAAATAATCCAATCTAATAATATGCGCTTTTGCACGTGAACCTGTCCTAATTCAACTAGTCAAAACTCAAAAGAGACAAAACAAGTTTAAATCAATATAAATGTACATTGCTTCTAAATGTCCAACTAAGCCAAAAACACTTATAAAATAAAGGTTGTACGAAGTCTTCTTAACACTCTCGTCCCATGAGAAAAACCCCGTCATAGAAGCACTCAGCAAGCAAAAGGGGCGGGTACCTGAAACTAACCACGAAGTCAGGCTAAGAGACGCATGCGGGCCCTAAAGACCTCGCTGAGGACATATAATACGCCTATACCTAAAATAAAGGATGTTCTAGTGTAGTACGAAATTTAAATCACATAAGCATGCTGACAGTTTATATATATGCAGAAAGCGATTAAATGGATCCACACAGAATGCCAAGTGGCTATCCCCAATCTCCCAATCTGTGCCAACTCCGGGGTCATACATGTCTGTACCCAACTCCGAGGTAGGACGCTCGGTCGGTGTCGCAGCCATCATATGTCCGTACCCAACTCCGTGGTAGGACGCTCGGTCACCGCCGCAGTCATATCATAATATAAGACTCGACTGAGACCAAATCGATATGAAACACGAATGCCCCAATGACCCTAGCAACGACTCTAAGGACTCATAGATAACAGTCGTTCTCTTTTCAAACGCATAATGAATAGGGATGCTCATTCACAAGTGCAAGTCCTAAGCATGATACTACATGACATGCTTTTATGCAGATGCAACACCTACATACTATATGACACATCAGGCATGAGGTCCTGGTTACTGAGTAAGCTCCCGTAGGAAACTTACCTGGAGTCTTCACATCCAATTAGCCAGCAAACAAGCCACTCAAAGAATCATCCATCGGCTAACAAGCCACTCAGAGAATGATCCAATCACACTAGCAAGTAATAAGCAAGGAATAGTTCATCAATACATATTTAATTAACACACAAGCAGGCTTTCAAGTTGTAACGGCCCGGATATAAGGTACCCGGGTTACGTTTCGAAGGTTGGATACCTTCTTTCGGATGTTGCAATTCAGGTACGGGTCGAGGTTTCAAACCTCTAAAGATCAATATTTCAAGCGGGGATTTCGAACCCGAAGCAATGGAAGTCGCGGAAATTCAATTCAAATGAAAATAAAGCGGGAGCAAAGCTTAGATACAAATGCCACGACAGAGTCGGGTCAAAACTAAAACATATATTCTGAAGTCGTATAGCCAAATTAGCGGGGTTAGGAAGGTTCTTTGCAATCGCTCGGGGGGATTTTCCCACGCCATAGAGACATGGAGCAATCATACCTAAAAATAAGTTGTGCGAACGGGATCAGACCGAGACCCCAACGCACTTTGTCCCGCAAGCAAATATACACATACACTATAATAAAGATGCTTCGATGCAATGCGGAATTTAAATCACACTAACATGTTCCTAAATTATAATATGAGGAAAAGAACTGTAAAGCCGCCCAAAGAATGCCAAGTGGCATATCCCTCTCCTACCTCTGCACCCCTTTCCGTTAGTGCAGAGACTGGCCAGTTCGATGCTATAGCATATCATATTTCATCATAGCATATCATATCTCGTCATCATATCATATATCATGTTCAAGCACGATGGTGCTGGGCTATCATCATGCTCATATCGACTCGATAGACTCAGGGCACCCGATGGGGCTGGGCTACCCTATGACCCTAGCAAAGGCTCTAGGACTATCACAGATAACGGTCGTTCTGTATTCAAACACACATAGTAAACACATGCTCAGTTCAATGCAATCCTAGCATGATACTACATCGCATACTTTAATGCTTATGTAACACCTAGTATGTCATATATTCACAAGTAGGTATTCTCTTTCGAATCTGAGTAAGCCCATAAAGGAACTTATCTGAATAAGCCGAACAGCAGAGAAACAAGGCAGAAGCAGAATCCAAGTAATGAGTCACCAATAGTAAGCAATGTCCAACCTATCACAATCACCTAATAACATACAAATGCATAATTCTATCTAATCCACACAAGGCGCCCCTAACTATCATACATATCTACACATATCTCATTTCAGATTATACCATCTTATCTCATCACAATTCATATATCATTTCATGTTCATCTCATCTCATCATTTCCAAAACAATCTCTCAAAGAACTCAACTTAGAAAAACAAACAATTCTTTTAAAATCGCTTATCCAAATCCCGACATTAAATATTTAAGCCTTAAAACCAATTTCCCAAAATCATATTATAGAAATCATTCCGGCATTTTATTCCAAAACCTTATCAAAATCAATAAATCATTTCTAGAACAATTTATATAACATATATAATATAACACACTCCAAATAATATTTAGATATAGTAAAACTACCAAAACCAATCCATTTTAATAACCCAATTTTATAAGTCAATAAGTAAATCACTTTATAAAACATCATCTAGTAACACATCTCAATTACCTTTAAACCATTATAGTATATCTAGAATATATTTTCAGGAAATATATATATATCCAAAAATCATATAATATAACATACATATATATATAAAAAAATATATCACATAATATAACTTAACACATACATAAAATAATGCATACCATATATCAATAGCTAAGCAACTAACCCAGCCCAAATCCAAGCCCAAACCCGAAATCAAAACCCAGCCCATCTTTTACCCGGATCCGAACACTCCCAAACCCATCCCTTTAGTTGTTTTAATGAATCGGACCATATTAAAAGAAAATGTAATGAAGGAAACCGGGTTCATATGCTTCTTCATCCTCTGCCCAGCTAGTGCGAAACGGAGGAGGACGGAGGGGAACCCGAGCTCTCGCGCCGGAGCTCCTTGCTAGCCTAGACCACCCCCGACTACTCTACTGTCTTCCCCAACCCCAGCCCACACAAAATGACTCACACACAGCAAGGAAGAAGAGAGAAGAAGGGCTCACCGAGGTGTAAAACGTTCGCCGGAAAAACTCGATTCATTCGATTCGGCCTTGGTGGTGGCGGAGGGAGCGCCGAGGTGCCTGGGTTGGATGAGAAAGGTCATAAAGGTTCGCCTTTATGAGGGAACCAAGTCGGAATCGAGGGGAGGAGGCTTACCGACCTCAATCGGAGAAAACAGGGGATTGGGGACGTTGGTGGCGGCGCTGCAGCTCCGGGGATGCTTCTGGGCTCCTGGGGCCGCTCCATACTGCTGCTGCTCGGAGGAAGAAGAAGGGGGATTGCTGGTCAACAGAAGACGAAAAGAAAGGAGGTGAAATGGTGGTGGGTTGCTAGCGGCGAGGCAGAGCAAGGAGGACGTGGTGGCGCCTGGGGATGGAGAGCCTGGTTGTTGTCCGAAAACAAAGGACGACGGGGCTCTTTAGAGGGCTACAATAGTGGTAAAGCAGTGATGGTAGAGGCTGCGGCAGTGATGGTGACTGGGTGTGGAGTTACAACGAGTCAAGGAAGGAGGATGGATTGGGTTCATCTGGGTTTGCAGGAGGGAGAAAAGGGAAATGAATTGGGGTTTTCTGGTGTGCAGTGGATAAGAAAATGGGAGTGGGAGATGGTGTTTATCATGAGGATGCAATGTGTGTGAGGACAAGGAAGGTGGGGGAAAGTGGGGACCAAACCGAAGAGAGGTGGTGGGAGGTGCTCATTGTGAGGGAGGGGATCGGTTTCCACAACTAAAAGAAAAATGGGAAATGAAAATATATATAGAATTGGTCCCCCACAAAAGAATTCAAATTAGCGGAAAAGACTCGAAACCCGCTCGCCCAATCGAATCCCGACTAAATCAAATTTCAATTCAATTTCAAGATAAACGGAATTAAATTAATTTTTCAATACTCGGAGCTTGAATGCGGAATTAAAACCCGATAGAACCTAAATTCTCAAAACGATGCCGGAATCTACTTCGAAAAGATTAAGAATAAAACATGTTGCTCGAGGACGGAATATTAAAAAATTTCTGAATTTTCAAATCTACTCAATATAATCAATTACCTTTCCAAAATAATAATATGAATATATTCAGTCTTTACATTTATCCACCTCTAAAAACAAGTCTCGTCGCCGAGACTAAAATCATTTTAAAGCAAAGGGGATGAAGTTTTAAAATCGGTGAGTCCGAGGACCATGTCCAAGGATCTTGTAATCATCTTGGTTGCGTCTTCCGGGATTCTCACAGCATCCTAGTCACGGTCGTGACATCTTCAATTGGTCTTGCCGAGTGTGTAATAAGCGCCCTTATCACATTCTCGCTTCGACTTTTCGGAAGTACCACAACTCTAAAAGTATTATAGCGTCCCGACTAGGTCTTAGCAAGCAATCTATAAGCGCCCCTATAAAATGCTTGTATCCACTTTGTGAGATGTCATAATGTAAATCCAGTTCGTAAAACCTCAAAGCGTTTTGTAAAAGGAAAGATTGTCCTCTAAATCATTGAAACTCTCGACTTCTTTAAAACCCCAAGTTGGCCATTTTTAAAACCGCTCAAAATCTTCAAATTCAACGTTTAATCAAGCAGCTTTAAACCAAAACAAGTCAAATCCTTTCAAATCAAGATTTTGTCAAAACCTCCCAAAAACCAAATCAGCTTCTCGCATACCAATCAATCAATTTCAGAAAGTAGGAGGTGGAATCATCCACCTCTAAGGGCTAATCCATATTCTCTTCCTAGTTTCCATAATCGAATCAATCTATCAGTCTCAATTCAAACAAGATGCATAAGCCACAAGAAATGCATAACTGTATAACCAACCAATCTCCAATCAACACATCACACGACAAGTCTCAACATATACCAACGTAGTGCCACAAGGTCACATCAACATCTCCATATCATACTAAAGGTCATAATATTCATCTCAACAATATGCCACAATCATAACACACGGCCCGATATCACACCAAAAGTCATAAAAGGTATCTCACTATCGCATATCACCATCACAATCATAGTAGGGTCAGTCACAAGAAGGGATCTCATGTAAAGCATAATTTCACATAGTCATCCTATCCAATTTCTATCTAGCATTATCATAACACATTATCACGTCAATCATAGCGAAATTTCATCATAAGTCCACGAAACAAAACTACTTACCAACACATCGATACAAACAAGGTCATGCCATGAAGATTCAATAAAAAGGGGAGATCAAGCAGTATATCAACATCCAAGGTCAACATGCTCTTTAGACATCATCTTAACTCATCACAATACGATATAACGACCATTCAGTAATCAGGCATCATTATCTCATATATATACAATTCATACTCATGCTTCAGGTCATATTCCTCACTTACCTATTCATAATCATGCTTATCAACCATATAGTATAACATCATGCTTTCACGAAATCAACATATCATCATCTCATGATTCATACAACACATTATAACATGCTTCTAGAACAATATAGTAGGATAGCAACGTATCATTATATCATGATAATACTTGTCATTGTCAACTAGATTTCAAATATTTCATATCAACATGTAATATCAGGCCATATGAGGTTTATCATGGTCGCTATCTAACATCATGCCAGTACATATTACAAATCACATAATCAAGAAAATCCTCACATCACTATCAGTCAAAACGAAACGCAATCCCCGCTCGCTCGTCTCCCACTCTCAAGCCAAGACCAACCTTCATCTAGACCTACCAACATTCACTCGGATACTACCCCACAGAAGAAACCCCAATTCATTTCGATCTTTTAACCTCTTACCTCTTCCCGCCAAGCACTCTCACTAACTATCCACCTCTAAGACTCCAACCCTATCTCTGTCTTCACACCCGAGCACCCCTGCATACTATCATCTCGATATCCACAAGGTCATTTCTTACACTTCTCACACTTCCTAAGACATCACAAACATCATGCCCTGCTAACCACGCATCTTCTATAAACTTTTCTCGGTCACTACCTAACCAGCCTACCCTTAACCATACCCCTATCCAAGATTCACCTAGGAGCTCATTGAAAACCACCAAGCATTACCTCTTATAATTCCCACACTTACTCAGTCCAACCTAAGTCAACACCCCTCTTCTGCAACTTTCCCTTACCACCGTCGATCATTGTAATCGCTCAAAACCTTTCTCCACTCTCTGACCACTCTACCAAAGGACCTCACTCACATGTTCAAAAAAGAAGCAACCATGGACATTATTACACATAAGGACTATATCATATCAACTAACATTTATATCAATAGCATCATTAGTTCATCATTAAACATCGCAACAGGTATCAAAAAGTCTTAATTTACCGTCATGCTCAACGAGTATTGTAAAACATCATATATGAATATGGTCAATTCAAGCTAGCAAGTTTCATCATAATCTTAGCTAATAAACAGTTCAAATTCTCGGCATTTGCAGTTCATACTATATAGAAAGGAATTTAGATCATGCTTAGCAACTCAGAGTTACATCACGTCAAGTCATCATAGCACATTAGGACTGTAAGGCATCGAATCATATATATCATCATAGGCAACGGATAATCAGGCAACAATCATTACCAAGTCATCACATCAACACGCAATTTTCAACATCAAGTCAGTGCAATATCACCATCAACAAGTTCAGAAGGGATTAGCAATCCGAAGGGAGGACACCCCCACTTGCAAGTCATATCGTGCTCAGTAACCGCAATCCTTGAAGCAAGTGTGTTCTGTCGACATCATCGATCCTGAGGCCCGTGGGTTATGGGTCCACGCTTCCGCTGCGCCGCTCTATCGTCATCTACTTTCCGTCCCCTCTTCTATGCGGTCGCTCATCCAATGTATCGTGTAGGAGTCTATGTTAGAGGAGATAGGGGAGCGACAAGAGCGGACGACCCAATGTTTCTCTCGGAGACAAAAAGGACCAAAGCTAAAGATGACACGACTAGAGACAAGACTCCGACCCGGGAATAGTAACGATGCCCTTATGGAATCTATTAGGTTATTGTTGTGACGAGCAAAGTTGAATCCATCATAGAGCATATCAATCACACTAACCCACACTAACATGTACCTATCTCAAGAAGAACAACATACATATTCATTCCAAAAGACACACTCGAATCCTAAACGGATGCATGTGAGATGAGCTAGTAGTTTATTATTCCATGGAAACAGATATGCCTAGCAACTTCAAGCAAGCTATGCGGAACCAACAATAATCATGTATGATTCGAATCCATGCGGGATTTAATGAAGATAACGAGCATCATGTATATGAAAGAATGTATAAGCATGGGAAAGTGAGGTCAAATATAACATGGCGAGGTATAGTGCAAGTCTAAGTAATGGGGCAACATGACTAGAATATGGGGACATGAGTTGAAATTAATGTATACTGGGATAGAACATGTATTTATCAAGACTCATTCACACTACATATTCTCACTTTAGCACAATTAACACATAACAATACTAATTGTAGCATAATCAACAATAGTTAATCTGAGGAATACAAAATATATGGGCATGCTATAGATTCTTGTCACAAAAGGAATGATAAGCATCGAGGCGTCATCGACTAGTATGCTAAGGTGAACATCTTACGAGGCATTTATACGAGGAAGAGCTGGTCACACTATCATGGACCTAATTCAGGAGGAGCAACAATCATATAGACTCATGTCATGTGGCTCATGTTTCTAATCAATCATATGATCAATACAAAGGGGTCAAGTAGACATACTATGCCAACATATAATCATAATAGGAGGCAAGGCACAACACGGGACCTAAGCAATGGGGCAAGCATGGGTACAGAATGTCATACAACCACGAATTCACATTAAAGATCATCATCATAACATGCACTGGGAATTACGTAGCATATAAGGCATGTTGACATCAAATTATAATACGTATCCATCAAGTAAGGGACTCACTCTATCATGATACTAGAATTGAACGATCACACTATCATGAACCTATTCATAGGGAGGACATCAATTATACAACTCCCTAGCATATGACATATATCTTCGTGCCATAGTATGACAATGTAATATACTAAGTAGATCATGTCGGGATGATAGGGCGTAACATATGTAACTCGGACTCACACAATGGTCATCATGGACATCAAGCATGTAAGCACGGTTTCAAACTAAGGATCAAACAGTAGGTCAAGGAGTAGTACCACATAGTATCACATAATCATGGACAGAGCAATCAAGATAACCTGATAGAGATCCATAAAGGCAAACATTGACTCTTCCTAACTAACTCATCACTCATCTTTCTCGTGGGACTCGGATACGACTTTTGATGGCAAGAAGACACCGGTTGATCGTCATAAGAATCAGGAAAGACAGCCCCAAAAACACCTTACTTTTGACTCAAAGGGCCATCAAGAACCACCTTCTAATACTCACTCAGACAACCTTCACATCCATTCATGATTCTCGACACAATGTGTTTACCAACCTAATTCCCCGTGGAAGACACTGATATCCAGGAGAAAGACTCGATAGAACCGTCAAGGGGTTACATAGTGGAAGGGGCTGTTTCACACAAGCTGGGCTTTACCATAGGGAAATAAGGGTACTCCCGCTATCTCATTTGCAAAGATCAGTTAGTACACATTTCATAGTCAGGCATACCAATCATATCACAACAAACGCTTAGCATAGAATCAGTCAATGACAATTACAATGATCTCCTTGGAATCTTCCAGATCCATATGTAAAGAACAAGCTAATATTTCGCCTACCCATTCCCAACTACATCCAAAAGGGATGGTCTAACGCCTTCCTACCCACTCGATCCCTCTTTAGTTGGTTCTCCTCTTTTATCATAAGCCAAGTTCATATTTAATCCAATTGAGTTAGGCATATTAAGTTCATTTTGCCCCTTTAAAACACATTCAAATCTTTGGAAGTTCATGGGTGGTTTTCCAAAACATACACTCGACTCTTGCGTACCCGAATTGCACAACCTGGCTCTGATACCAACTTTGTAACGGCCCGGATATAAGGTACCCGGGTTACGTTTCGTAGGTTGGATACCTTCGTTCGGATGTTGCAATTCAGGTACGGGTCGAGGTTTCAAACCTCTAAAGATCAATATTTCAAGCGGAGATTTCGAACCCCAATCAATGGAAGTCGCGGAAATTCAATTCAAATGAAAATAAAGCGGAAGCAAAGCTTAGATACAAATGCCACGACAGAGCCGGGACAAAACTAAAACATATATTCTGAAGTCGTATAGCCAAATTAGCGGGGTTAGGCAGGTTCTTTGCAATCGCCCGGGGGGGTTTTCCCACGCCATAGAGACAGGGAGCAATCATACCTAAAAACAAGTTGTGCGAGCGGGATCAGACCGAGACCCCAACGCACTCTGTCCTGCAAGCAAATATACACATACTCTATAATAAAGATGCTTCGATGCAATGCGGAATTTAAATCACACTAACATGTTCCTAAATTATAATATGAGGAAAAGAACTGTAAAGGCGCCTGTTGAACAAAAATGCGCGAATAATTGTAAAACATATTTTATTTAATTTTTAGAATTTGAGTTCGACCCCTTTTGGTTATCCTCTTGATTCGAAGTTGTATCGACACCAAGACTTGAGTGGTTTTGGTGATTTGGGCTGCACCCGAATTTTAACGGGTTGCCTACGTATCTCTTGGAAGAGAATCAAGCCTTACGTAGTTCAGAGTGTTAAAACTAATTTAATTTTTCGGCTAGGTGATTGAACCCGACGAGCTTAAGCTTTATGTTAGGAATCAAATCTTATGTAGTTCTTTCGAGAACAAATTTAATTTAATTTAAGCTGGGCGACTGAATCCGATATATGTTGAATTTTGATATCGGACTTCCTACGTAACTCGTAAAAGAGCATCAAGTATTCACGTAGTTCTTTTAAGGAACAAATGATTTACTTTAGTTAGACTTTTACCTCCTTTTCATTTAAAAGAGAATGTGGAGGACAACGACTGTACCCAATATATTTTTAGGATTTAATATCGGGTTACCTACGTAGCCGATAAGAGGCGTTAAGTCTTTACGTAGTTCTATATTTAGAACTAAGTGGGTAAGTTTTGCCGATTATAATTCTTATATCTGAGTGGATAAGTTTTGTAATTAAACACAATTTCCTACACGTGTGTTGTGCAGAACAAATGCTTTGTTTCTTTTTTTTTTCGTTTGCCCCAGGCTGTAGCCCAATTTGATATTGCTTTAATTGAGCCAATTTCAGATTTTTCCCAACCCATATTTACTCATTACTTTTTATCTTTTCATTTGTTAAATTTATTTTAACAAAATAAAGATATCGTCATCTAGCTTCCTCAAGACCTCCATCCTCCTCGTTCCTGTTTGTTTGAGAAGCAAGACCAGTAGCTCGACCTCTCTCGCTCGTTCGTCAATGGCCGCCCAGAAATTTGGGGCTCAGGCAACCGGAAAAGAGGGCAAAGGAAGGAGAGGTCGAGGCTCCTACCCGACGCAAGTCCCCATTCGAATCTCCGCTCGGGTAATTTTTAGAGTTTCTTGTTGTGTTTAATTTCTAACTCCAAATCTCCCGTTCGGGTGATTACTAGGTCCAATTTTGAATACCCCCTTCAATTTAGTGTTTAATTTTCACGCACAACTGATTTTCCTCAAATTATGATTTTAGGGTTTTAATTTGTGCAATTTGGGGGTTTCTCGAATTGGGTATTTACGGGAATTGTAAGAGAGAAGCTAGCTCGGCGGGGAAGCTGAGAAGAGGCCAAGAGGAAAACCGAAAAGAGGCTCTTGAAGACAGAACAGCCGGGAACCTCTACTGCTTGAAAGACAAACAGGTTTGTTCTTCTCCTTTTTTTTTCTTTTGATTTGTCTTTAATTTAATCCGACTTTGGCTTCGGAAAACAAACAAAATCAATGCTGAATTTGTTGATTTGTAACTTGGGGTTTTCTTTCATTGGAGGGTTTTGGATTTAGGATAGCCAACAGATAATCGAATTCAGGGTTCGAGGGGCTGAGATGGGCAGTGCACTAACTTGTGTATGACCCAGCAATGTCGAGAACCGTCGCTGTTTTGGCTTCCCCGCTTGGGTATGTCATTCTGACCTCCCATATTTCTTTTTACTGAATTGGAATCTCAGCGTGTGCTAGACTGATTTTGATTTAGGTATTTTAGTTTGGTTAGTTGCAATTTGGGTAGCAACCAGTGAAGATTTGTTTGATTCAGATTGTGCTTGCTTTGTAAGAGAAAGAATATCTTGCTTGAGTTGTTTTTCTGTTTCTTTTTCCCAGAAACTTAGTTTCTTTGAACTGATTTACTTTGTCCAGGAAACTTATTCTCTTTCTCCAGAAAATCTGTTCTCTTTCTTTAATTTGAATTTCATAATTCCCATGTCTTGGCTGCAGTGAACTTGTCTCCTTTGTTTGTTTGAAACTCGTTGCAATTTGTTGCAATTTGTACATGTGAACTCCTTTAGGTGTAAGTTTAGACTCACAAAGGCAATTCATTCGGTTTATTTGGGCTGTGATTGCACTGATTTAGTTCGCACAGAAATTTGTTCTCTTTATTTGCTTTCGGTTTTAATATTCCCATGTTTAACTGCAATGGAATTTCTTCCTCTTGCTTGAGATTACTGCATGAACTAGTTGCTTCTTTGAGATTAATGCTGCCTATTTGAGATTGCTGCATGAATTAGTTGACTTGTTTAGGGAAAAAAAATCCAGCAGCGTTTTGCCCTCTTTTAGGGCAGTTTGATGATTCCGAAACCCAGACCACAAGAGAAACCCGCGAGCATCTCAGGGGTGGGGTTTCAGAGATCGAATTTGGGCAGCAATTTGACTCCTTATGTGGTGATTGGCGATCCCGAAACCAGACCACAAGAGAAACCCACAAGCATCTCAGGGGTGGGTTTCGAAGATAAGATTTGCGTAGCGATTTGGCCTGTTTGAGGCTGACTGGCGATCCCAAAACCAGACCACGAGAGAAACCCGCAAGCATCTCAAGGGTGGGTTTCACATATCGAATTGTGCAGTAACTTGACCCGATTTGGGGCTGATCGACGGTCCCAAAACCAGACCACAAGAGAAATCCGCAGACATCTCAGGGGCGGGTTTTGGGACCACGTAGATGACGATGTGACGAAGAAAAAGGCTACCCTGTATGCGTTTTCTGCCTCTTTGTGCTGCTGCTGTGTTTTTTTTTCTTTGTGTTATTCTGTTTTTAATTAAGCCGTGTCTTTCAGCCTTCTCCTCTTTTTTTTTTCTCTTCAACCCTAGACCTGGATATCTTTTATAGGGTGAAGTGGTGAAAGAATTGGAGATTGGAGAATAGATCATATCTTTCAATATTCTATCCTTTTTTGACACAACACACGGATCTTCTATCTTCTTTTTTTTTTATTCCTTTTAGCTGCTGATTTCTTTCTTTTTTGATTTACATGTGGCTAGATTTTTTTTATCTCTTTTAACTGACTTTCTTCTTGCTTTTTGAAAGCTACGGTTAGCCAAATTGGGCTTGCTTTTGCAAGCTGTTTTGGGTTGTCCTTCAATTTAACAGCCCATGTGGATATTTTGTTATAACCCACTAATTTAACCTTGTTTTGCTTTTGCAGATTTGAACCGACAGTTGAGCTACCGTTGGATTTCGAGCGATTCACCACCCAAGTGACGGGATCTGTGCTCTCGAGAGCTTAACAATATAATTTTCTTTTTATTGTATGCTCAACTATCATATTAAATTTGTATATTTTAGCTTACCAGCTTGTAGTACGCTAACATGATATATTTGACATTTAACACATCTTGCGCACTCTTTATTTGCTTATAACTATTGTCGACCAATTTGTACTCGCGTTTGATATATAAAGTATTACATGAAATCCTCCATAAAAATGAATTCACGTGAAAACTCTTAATCAAACATGAAATTTTACTCCCAAACAGATGCCCCCGAAATTTGAATTTGTGAGAAACTTGTCGAACACATTCAAATTTCGCCTTAATCTTTTGACCTCATTTGCTTTGGCCTTTGAGAAGGAATAATGCGGCACTCACATCTGGGGTGCTTTATCCTGAATAGGTGTGATCTTCGCAATTTTGATCATTATTGGCTAACCTTGAGAAGTACACATATATCACCATTGAAAGGGGGAGACTGGTGTTGTTTGTTTTGTTTTGGGCTACATCCAGCATTCTCGACTAGCTAGATTGCCGACGTACCCTCTTTATGAGGGATCAAGCCATTCGTAGTTCATTTTAGACACCCCTTTCTTCATGTGTGTTACAGGGTGCTTCAATTTTGGACTAACTTCAGATCCATACTTCTGCTTACATTTAACTGGGATCTTTTTTTTTTACCGCATCACTCAAATCATCTGGGCCCACCTTCTAGGAAGGGTTTCCCAAACGCTTCGACTATCATTTGCGAACCCATTTTTTTTTCGCGACTGAATTTGACATATTTTGGTTGTCGAACGTCCTACGTACTCCTTGTTGGAGATCAAGTTATGACGCAGTTCTGGGTACTTTCACTCTTGAAGCTTCACGTGAAATATTTCTTCACGAATTTTCCATTCACGCAGGAGTATACAACTTCTCCTTCGGCATCTGAGAGCTCATATGCCCCTTTAGGGAAAACTTTGGTCACCACATAAGGACCTTCCATTTTGCTTCAAATTTCCCTTGGGATTTCCGGTTGATCACAATTGGTCGTCTGATGGTAAGGACCAAGTCGCCAATAATAAATGAGCGAAATTTGACCCGTTTATTGAATGCCCCAACCACTTGGGCTTGGTAGATTTCAAGTTTTTGTTGTGTTGCTAGCCGGTGCTCATCTAGTGCTTCGAGCTCGGCCAGACGAATCTTGACATTCTCTTCCGGGTCGGTGAGCTGAACTGCAACTCTGAGAGATGGCAACTGAATTTCTAAGGGTAGAACAACTTCGAACCCAAAGACTAGATTATAAGGCGTACAACCAGTCGATGTTCGCATTGTTGTCCGATAGGCCCATAATGCCTCCGGCAGCCGTTCATGTCAATCTCTTTTGCATTTTGACACCATCTTCTTTAGTATCTTGCATAGCACTTTATTAAATGCTTCAGCTTGACCATTTGATGATGGGTTATAGCTCGATGAGAAGCTATGCTTAAACCCAAACTTCTCGCTCAACTTCACCAGCATCTGATTTTTGAAGTATAGAGCGTTGTCTGAGATGATTTTTGAAGGAACTCCATATCGATAGATCAAATGAGTCCTTATGAAGTTAGCGAATTCTTTAGCTCCCACTTCTTTCAATGGTATGGCTTCTGCCCATTTTGAGAAGTAATCTATAGCAGCCAGAATATACTGGTGTCCTCGAGAGGACGATGGCTTTATACACCCTATAACGTCGAGACCCCATGCATTAAATGGCCAGGACAAAGTCGTTGGGTGCAACATTTGAGGAGGTTGGTGTATGAAGTCGCTGTGAATTTGGCAGGCGTGACACGCCTTAGCGAAATCCATGGCATCTTTCACCATTGTCGTCCAGTAATAGCCCAATCGCTTGATCTAATTAGCTAGTTTAGGACCGGCTTGATGCGCCCCGCATACCCCAGCGTGGGTTTCTGCGAGAATATATTTGGCTTCTTCATTTGACAAGCAACTTAATAACATTCCGTCGAATGTCCTTCGATACAAGGTGTCATTCTTAAGTAGGAATCTTGACACTCGCCTTTTGACATCCACTCTCTTTCTTGCATCATCAGGAAGGACTCCGTGACGAAGATACTCAATGAGTGGTTGCCGCCAATCTGTTTCTTCCGCAATTTCGTATACCGAAACGACATCCGCCTCTTCTATAGGCTCTGATCGCTCCAAAGCTGACATAAGCAAATGTCACTCCCCAATGGTGATTTCGATTTCTCTTTCACTTGGCAATGTTAGTGACGCGACCAATTTAGCCAATGCATCTGCTTGGTTATTTTCGGACCTTGATATATGCACAACTTCTATCTGACGGAACTGGTGCATGAGATGCTTGGCTCTTTGGTGTAAAAGGAGCAAATTTGTGTTTTTAACTTCATACTGGCCATTCAGCTACCTGATTACTAACTGAGAGTCCCCGAACACCTTTAACGGGTCAGCCTTCATTTCAAGAGCTATTTCTAGGCCAATGATGAGGGCCTCATATTCTGCCATATTGTTTGTGCAGTTCTCTAAAAGAGAAAATGAATAGGGCACTATTCCGTCAGCCGGGGTAATGAACACTATGCCCACTCCGGCCCCTCTTCTGTTTGCAGCACCATCAAAGTATAATTGCCAAACTTTTCCTTCTGTCATGAAGACTTCTTCATCTGGCAAATCATCCACTAACTCCTCGTTATCGGGAGTAGGATGGGTGGCTAAGAAATCAGCTATAACTTGCCCCTTGACCGCCTTTTAAGGCACAAACTTGATGTCAAAGGGAGCCAAAAGCATAGCCCATTTGGCCAGTCTCCCTGACAACACCGTCTTGGACAGAATGTATCGCAAGGGATCAGCTCTGGAGATTAATGTGATTTGATGAGACAAGAGATAATGTCGTAGCTTTTGAATAGCAAAGATTAGCGCTAGACATATCTTCTCCATAGCAGGATAATTTAGTTCTGCTCCGACCATCGTTCGACTGATGTAGTATAAGACATTTTCATTTCCTTCATCATTATGTTGGGCTAACATGGCACCTAACGACCGCTCAAGACTTGCGGTGTACATGATTAAGGGTCTTCTCTGAACTGGTGCCATGAGAACTGGCGGATCAGTTAGATATTTCTTGATGCTGTCGAGAGCGTTTTGACAAGCTTGGTCCCATGTGAATGGAACATCTTTCTTCATCAACCTTAGAAAGGGCTGACACCTCCCCGTCAATTTTGAAATGAAGCGCCGGATATAGGCAAGTTTGCCTTGCAAACCTCGCAACTCACGAAGATTCTTCGGAGCTGGCATTTGCATGATCGCCTTGATTTTATCGGGATCAATTTCTATTCCCCGTCCTCGAACAATGAAGCCAAGGAACTTGCCTGATGTTACACCAAAGGCACATTTGAGGGGATTCATTTTCAATTGGTTTTTCCGCAACCTCTCGAAGATTCTTTTGAGATCATTCAAATGATCCTCTCTTTTCTTTGTTTTCACCACAAGGTCATCCACATAACACTCAATGGTGTTGTGAAGTAGATCATGAAAGATCACCGTCATGGCTCTTTGATAGGTCGCTCCCGTATTTTTCAGACCAAAAGGCATCACTGTATAGCAATACGTGCCTAGAGGTGTCCGGAAAGCTGTTAACTCCTCGTCTTCGGGATGCATCTTAATCTGATTATACCCCGAGAAGCCATCCATGAAGGATAAGGCTTGAAAACCCATGGTGGAATCAACCAATAACTCGGTTATCGGAAGAGGGAATTCATCTTTGGGACATGCTTTATTTAAGTCCCGAAAATCCACACACATATGTAGTTGGCCGTTCTTCTTCTTGACGGGAACAATGTTTGCCAACCAGATCGGGTATTGGACTTCACGGATGAACCCAGCCTCAATGAGCTTGTTGACTTCTGCTTTAATTTGCATTGTCAGCTCGGGCCGAAAACGACGTTGAGCTTGCTTTCCTGGCTTTTCCTCTTCGGAGACGGATAGCTTGTGCATAGCCACCTTAGGATCCAAACCAGGCATGTCTTGATAGCCCCAAGCAAACACATCTCTGTATTCGCCGAGAAGTTGCTCATATGCTTCTTTTTCCTTATCTGTTAGCAAAGCACTAACAAATACTGGTTTAGGGTCTTCTGTGGTCCATAAGTTGATCTCTTGTAGTTTGTCGACCTTAGCTTGACCACCATCTTCCATTTCTGGTGGAGCAGGTTGGACCACATTGAGAAAATCCTGAGGATCTTCACTTGGTTCACTCCTTGTATAGGTCAACACCATATTTACTTCTGCCGTTTGAGCATCCATGGGATCCTCATCTTCGTAAGTGGAGGTTTTTGGCTCCTTATTCTTCAGCTTCCACTTTCTGGTCTTCTTGGTGTCAGCCCTCTTGTTTTTAGGCACGTTAACTCTTCCAAGCCTTTCGAACACAAAAACTCTTGGAGCACCTGTCTCAAGTCTTTTGAAAACCGAGACACGAGGTGCATTTGTTGCATCTTGTAAGAACATATTTTGCTCTTGGCTTGTTAGAGTCATAGGCTCCAAGACTTTAGCAGACAATAACTCCCCCTCTTGAGAGATTTGTAGGTCATCCACCGAGATTTTATTGAGGGATTTCTGCGAAACTTTGCTTTTCAACAATGGTCTTGTCACCTTAACTTTGATGGCCTTATGATGCCTTGAAGAGACTTGCTCAACTGGTGCCTTAGAAGACTCACCCTTTAACACCACCCTTACATTTCCATTTCCTTTATCTCCGAAATGTGTTTGAATGACCAACTTCTTCTTTGGAACGGATTGGTCGATTTTGCGGAGAGGACAAGTATAGCTTGTCATTAGGGAGTGCATAGCTTTCTCTGCCACACTCAATGGCTTCTGGTCGGGTTGTCTCTTATCCTTGGGTGTGTATTTGAATAACACCTTTGGACGTGTCTCTGGCTCTTCCTTTCTTCGGACAAAAGAGACCTTGGGCGACTGGAAGTCTTTTTGGGCCGTTACTCCCTTTTGAGGACCGGCACATTTACCCTCCTCTTTCACTTCCACACGTGGACTAGAGTTAGAGTGCACTGTCTTGTAAAATTTGGCGTCTGCGTAATTAACGCTTTCACCTTGAAAAGGATCGCTATCGCCACAGATAGTCCTTTCATTTCCGTTTTCATCGGTGTACTTCAAGCACTGATGAAGTGTAGAAGCAATCGACTTGCTGGCATGGAGCCATGGCCTCCCTAGCAGAGCGTTATAGGAGGTTCCAGCGTCAATGACATGGAAAAGCGCATCCTTGTAGAGATCACCCAGAACCACTTTCAAAGCAATGGCACCCAAAGCCTTTTGACCAACCTGATTGAAACCTTGAATGGTGTGAAATGTGGGCGACAGATGATCGACGGTCAATCCCATTGCTTCCAAGACTCGTAAAGGTAATAGATTCACCGCAGGCCCACAATCCAGCAGGATTCTGTTGGTTTTTGCATCTCCAATCGTACCCGTGACATATAAGGGTCTATTGTGATCGGTGCTTCCTAATCGGAGGTCTCTGTCGGAGAATGTTATGGATGCCATGCATGAAGCACATTGAGATGGAGTGGGTAAAGCCACCTCATTAACCTCTACTTGATCCACTTGATCTTTATAGTCTTTTGGATCCATGAGGGCTTGAATTAAGGCTTTCCTTAACTCGTTCGACATTTACAACGCATCGTATACACTTAAGCGTGCTGGAATGCGCTTTAAATGGCCGATCACATCATACTTCACCTGCTCCTTGGAAGAAGCTTTACGGAGTAACATAGGTCTTCGTGGCATGACATCTTTTTGGGCGGATGCCCCAGCTTCCTGGTCTTTCTGAGCCAATGTGGGAGTCTCCTTTTCAACCGCCTCTTCAAAATTTTACGCATTTGAAGTCTCGCTGACGAGTGGCCCCTTCAATTTCCCTTTTTCCTTGGGCTTAGGAGGCGGCAAATTTTTTCCTGAACGAAGAGTAACTTCATCAGCTTCTAACTCTTCTTCCTCAACTTTTTCGGCCCATGTGGCCATGCAACATTGAACAATTTCTTCTTCCCAAAATAACTCCTCCTCGGAAGGATCATTTTGTAGGAGTTCTTTTGGAATAAAGTCCTTCAGAGTAATCATCTGGCGTATGGGCTGAATATACTCTTCATCAAAATCACCTTCTGATTTCTTGTTTTTCTTCTTGTTTTTCTTCTTGGGCTTTCTACCAATCATTCTAAAGCCCGTAGATTTGCTCTGTCGGTTACTCCTTGGATGAGACTTCTTTCGACTTAGACAGACCTGCCACTCAGAACCAACCTCACCATCTCCATCGTGCGAGAACGATTCTTCGATGTTTGACTGCATTAAGACCTCGTATAAGGTCGGGCGGCCTGGTTCGTCCCGTGGCATGTCAGGATATGCCCATACAGTGCGCACTTTGTCACGCAACTAAAATTGCACCGGGACTGCCTTCGGGGGTAGTGACACCGTAGGGATGTCATCTAGTGCAGGAACAACCTCGACCTCTTCTACTATAGAGACGGGGTTTGACGAGGCTGCTCGGCCTTTTGAGCTTGATCCCTCCATTTTAATTTCTCCCTTGTTAATCATCCTCTCGACGATATCCTTGAATACGTAGAAGTCTTCAATTGGGTGACTAACAATGCGGTGGTAAGGGCAGTATTTTGGATCACCTGTCTTATTAGCCTCGTTCGGCCTCTTCGGTTCTGGGAGTGGCAACATTTTTGCAGCTATCAACTCGTTGAATATCCCTCTTACATCCTCATCGTCAAAGGGATATTTTTTCTGCTTCCTCTCCTCGAGAGATAGTATTTTAGCAGGCTCTCTGTTTTGGGTCTTCTCTTGTGACTTGGAGTTGCACCCTGAGGATTTTCCTTGAGGCTTAATGAAAGTAGCCATGGACTCTCCTTTCTTTGTGGGCTTTTTATTGTCCTCCCTCCTTCCTTCATTAATTTGAGGTCGGTTCGTTGTAAGCTTGCGTCGAGCCAGCTGCCGCTCAACATTGCAAGCCTTTGAAACCAAGGTATCGAAAGAACGAGGCTCCGCACTACCAACATGAATTGCAAGCTAGGGAAGTAGATTGTTGACACACATTTGCACACACGCTTCTTCGCTCAATTTCTCTGAGCATTGCAGTCTCAAACTTCTCCATCTTGCGATGAAGTCATTAGCTGACTCATTTGACCTTTGTTGGGTGTTTGCCAAGTCCATAATGGAGACTCTGGCTTTCCAGCTCACAAATTGAGCCAAGAATTCTTTTTGTAAGTCATCCCATGCATGGATAGACTCTGGCTGAAGTTGTGTGTACCAAGTGAAGGCTGACCCTCGTAATGACTGGACAAACTGCCTAATCAATAGGGGATCACTTAAAGCGGTTTCTCCACACGCCGAGTAAAAGTGGGCCAAGTGTTCACGAGGTGAACCATTAATCCCATCGAATTTGTCAAAGTTTGGCCTCTGATAATTCGGAGGAAATGGGATGGCGTCAAACTCTGCAGGATAAGGCTTTCTGTAGCCAATCACAGGCGGACTCTGAGAAATCTTGAATTCCCGGATCCTTTGTGCGATCCATTCTTTTATTTCCTGAGGAGAAATAGAAGCACTGCTTTCTCCCGTTTTGGGAGTCCCTTGCATGTTCTCCGAATTTCGCTCTTGCCTGTTCTCCGAATTTCGCTATTGGAGCTGGTCCATGAGTAATTTAATTTGAGCGTCCCTCTCCTCTAGCTTCTTTTGTAATTCCTGGAGCTGCTCTTCAGTGCTTTTTGCCCCAGTCACTAAAACGGGCATGCTTTCCACTTCTTCTTCAGAGTCGTCAAATGATCCACCTTCGCTTACAACAAGCGGAAAATCCTCTTCTTGAAATAGAGAAGTAGAATCCCCATATAGCGGGGAACCCTGCTTTTCTTCTTGAACCATTTCCTGGTTCGACGACTGGGTTGTCACTCCAGCATATGATTCAGCCTTAGACATAGACCTTGTCACTCGCCGCTCATATTTTTGGTTGGGAAGTGACATTGATTTCAGATACTTTCCTTTCTCAAGGGCCTGAGACACCTTCGACGTCTCCTTTTGAGGGTTAGAGGGCTTTGATACCTCAACCCCTGGGACCTTGGCTTTTTTAGCCTTCACATTTGAGGATATTCCCTCTGACTCCCCATCGGAATAAGAGGTGACTAGAACTTGAGCTACATCGTCCATAATGACAGGGATAGACCCGAAGATGATTTTCCTTGGGCTATCGAGAAGATCCTTGGCAGCTCTCCACAATGTTGCATTGGCCTGTTCCAGAGCAGGGGAGCGAGCCAATTTACGAAGCGCTCCTGTCTTTCCGCGTTGGGAACCACATTTGCGTCCCCTCTTCCTGCGAGGCTTGTTTTCCTTCTTCGCCTCATTCACAACTGGCTTTGAGACCTTGGCCGAGTTACCGTTTCTCTTGATAACTCGAATGATTGGCCCACGAGCAGGCCTAGGAGTGAGCTCTTCTCCGCCGGTTACTTCCTCCCTGATAGCTTTGAAGCTGTTGTTAGTTGGGATCTCAACCATGATGGATTCCCTGGTCACGTCAAATTGAACCTTGAATGACCTCCTTCTCACCCAGCGACCACCCTCCACCAGAAAAGTTGCTGGCAGTTCGTTGAAGTCGATCATAACTCTTGGCGCCATTTCCTGATAACAAAAAGAAATGGGCAAACATTAGTATCAATACAACTAAGAGATGAAAAGGCAAAAAGGGTCCCACCGTGCGTGCCAAAAATATGTTGAACAAAAATGCGCGAATAATTGTAAAACATATTTTATTTTATTTTTAGAATTTGAGTTCGACCCCTTTTGGTTATCCTCTTGATTCGAAGTTGTATCGACACCAAGACTTGAGTGGTTTTGGTGATTTGGGCTGCACCCGAATTTTAACGGGTTGCCTACATATCTCTTGGAAGAGAATCAAGCCTTACGTAGTTCAGAGTGTTAAAACTAATTTAATTTTTCGGCTTGGTGATTGAACCCGACGAGCTTAAGCTTTATGTTAGGAATCAAATCTTATGTAGTTCTTTCGAGAACAAATTTAATTTAATTTGAGCTGGGCGACTGAATCCGATATATGTTGAATTTTGATATCGGACTTCCTACGTAACTCGTAAAAGAGCATCAAGTCTTCACGTAGTTCTTTTAAGGAACAAATGATTTACTTTAGTTAGACTTTAACCTCCTTTTCATTTAAAAGAGAATGTAGAGGTCAACGACTGTACCCAATATATTTTTAGGATTTAATATCGGGTTACCTACGTAGCCGATAAGAGGCGTTAAGTCTTTACGTAGTCCTATTTAGAACTAATTTGAATTTAGGGACATTTAATTTAGGGTTTTGACTCCGCTTTCTTTTTCCTCGTTTAGAAGTCAATTTTGTGACTGACCCACTAGAATAAACCGGCAACGAAATTTTACGAGTTTAACTTTATGATTTTGTTAAACTCAATTTCTAATTTCTGCCGATTATAATTCTTATATCTGAGTGGGTAAGTTTTATAATTAAACACAATTTCCTACACGTGTGTTGTGCAGAACAAAAGCTTTGTTTCTTCTTTTTTTTTTCGTTTGCCCCAGGTTGTAGCCCAATTTGATATTGCTTTAATTGAGCCAATTTCAGATTTTTCCCAACCCATATTTACTCATTACTTTTAGCCAATTTTATTTACACCACAAAATTTACTATTTACACCACATATCTCACTTTTTATATTTTTTTTAAAATACACCCTGCTCCTCTTGAGTCACACACCTGCCCCTCAAGAGGCGCAGGGTATTTTACATTAAAATACCTTGCGCCTCTTGAGGGGCAGGTGTGTGACTCAAGAGGAGCAGGGGTGTGATTCAATAGGCGTAGATGTGGTGCATATAGTAAAATTTATGGGTGTAAATATTATCACCCTTACTTTTTATCTTTTCATTTGTTAAATTTATTTTAACAAAATCAAGATATCGTCATCTGGCTTCCGCAAGACCTCCATCCTCCTCGTTCCTGTTTGTTTGAGAAGCAAGACCAGTAGCTCGACCTCTCTCGCTCGTTCGTCAATGGCCGCCCAGAAATTTGGGGCTCGGGCAACCGGAAAAGAGGGCAAAGGAAGGAGAGGTCGAGGCTCCTACCCGACGCAAGTCCTCATTCGAATCTCCGCTCGGGTAATTTTTAGAGTTTCTTGTTGTGTTTAATTTCTAAGCCCAAATCTCCCGTTTGGATGATTACTAGCCCCAATTTTCAATACCCCCTTCAATTTAGTGTTTAATTTTCACGCACAACTGATTTTCCTCAAATTATGATTTTAGGGTTTTAATTTGTGCAATTTGGGGGTTTCTCGAATTGGGTATTTGCGGGAATTGTAAGAGAGGAGCTAGCTCGGCGGGGAAGCTGAGAAGAGGCCAAGAGGAAAACCGAAAAGCGGCTCTTAAAGACAGAACAGCCGGGAACCTCTACTGCTTGAAAGACAAACAGGTTTGTTCTTCTCCTTTTTTTTTCCTTTGATTTGTCTTTAATTTAATCTGACTTTGGCTTCAGAAAACAAACAAAATCAATGCTGAATTTATTGATTTGTAACTTGGGGTTTTCTTTCATTGGAGGCTTTTTGATTTAGGATAGCCAACAGATAATCGAATTCAGGGTTCGAGGGGCTGAGATGGGCAGTGCACTAACTTGTGTATGACCCAGCAATGTCGAGAACCGTCGCTGTTTTGGCTTCCCCGCTTGGGTATGTCATTCTGACCTCCCATATTTCTTTTTACTGAATTGGAATCTCAGCTTGTGCTAGACTGATTTTGATTTAGGTATTTTAGTTTGGTTAGTTGCAATTTGGGTAGCAACCAGTGAAGATTTGTTTGATTCAGATTGTGCTTGCTTTGTAAGAGAAAGAATATCTTGCTTGATTTGTTTTTCTGTTTCTTTTTCCCAGAAACTTAGTTTCTTTGAACTGATTTACTTTGTCCAGGAAACTTATTCTCTTTCTCCAGAATATCTGTTCTCTTTCTTTAATTTGAATTTCATCATTCCCATGTCTTGGCTGCAGTGAACTTGTCTCCTTTGTTTGTTTGAAACTCGTTGCAATTTGTTGCAATTTGTACATGTGAACTCCTTTAGGTGTAACTTTAGACTAACAAAGGCAATTCATTTGGTTTATTTGGGCTGTAATTGCACTGATTTAGTTCGCACAGAAATTTGTTCTCTTTATTTGCTTTCGGTTTTAATATTCCCATATTTGACTGCAATGGAATTTCTTCCTCTTGCTTGAGATTACTGCGTGAACTAGTTGCTTCTTTGAGATTAATGCTGCCTGTTTGAGATTGCTGCATGAATTAGTTGACTTGTTTAGGAAAAAAAATCCAGCAGGGTTTTGCCCTCTTTTAGGGCAGTTTGATGATTCCGAAACCCAGACCACAAGAGAAACCCGCGAGCATCTCAGGGGTGGGGTTTCAGAGATCGAATTTGGGCAGCAGTTTGACTCCTTTGGTGGTGATTGACGATCTCGAAACCAGACCACAAGAGAAACCCGCAAGCATCTCAGGGGTGGGTTTCGAAGATCAGATTAGCGTAGCGATTTGGCCTGTTTGAGGCTGACTGGCGATCCCAAAACCAGACCACGAGAGAAACCCGCAAGCATCTCAAGGGTGGGTTTCGCAGATCGAATTGTGGAGCAACTTGACCCGATTTGGGGCTGATCGACGGTCCCAAAACCAGACCACAAGAGAAATCCGCAGACATCTCAGGGGCGGGTTTTGGGACCACGTAGATGACGATGTGACGAAGAAAAAGGCTACCCTGTATGCGTTTTCTGCCTCTTTGTGCTGCTGCTGTGTTTTTTTTTTCTTTGTGTTCTTCTGTTTTTAATTAAGCCGTGTCTTTCAGCCTTCTCCTCTTTTTTTTTCTCTTCAACCCTAGACCTGGATATCTTTTATAGGGTGAAGTGGTGAAAGAATTGGAGATTGGAGAATAGATCATATCTTTCAATATTCTATCCTTTTTTGACACAACACACGGATCTTCTATCTTCTTTTTTTTTATTCCTTTTAGCTGCTGATTTCTTTCTTTTTTGATTTACATGTGGCTAGATTTTTTTTATCTCTTTTAACTGACTTTCTTCTTGCTTTTTGAAAGCTACGGTTAGCCAAATTGGGCTTGCTTTTGCAAGCTGTTTTGGGTTGTCCTTCAAATTAACAGCCCATGTGGATATTTTATTATAACCCACTAATTTAACCTTGTTTTGCTTTTGCAGATTTGAACCGACAGTTGAGCTACCGTTGGATTTCGAGCGATTCACCACCCAAGTGACGGGATCTGTGCTCTCGAGAGCTTAACAATATAATTTTCTTTTTATTGTATGCTCAACTATCATATTAAATTTGTATATTTTAGCTTACCAGCTTGTAGTACGCTAACATGATATATTTGACATTTAACACATCTTGCGCACTCTTTATTTGCTTATAACTATTTTCGACCAATTTGTACTCGCGTTTGATATATAAAGTATTACCTGAAATCCTCCATAAAAATGAATTCACGTGAAAACTCTTAATCAAACATGAAATTTTACTCCCAAACAGTGCCCAAAGAATGCCAAGTGGCATATCCCTCTCCTACCTCTGCACCCCTTTCCGTTAGTGCAGAGACTGGCCAGTTCGATGCTATAGCATATCATATCTCATCATAGCATATCATATCTCATCATCATATCATATATCATGTTCATGCCTGATGGTGCTGGGCTATCATCATGCTCATATCGACTCGATAGACTCAGGGCACCCGATGGGGCTGGGCTACCCTATGACCCTAGCAAAGACTCTAGGACTATCACAGATAACGGTTGTTCTGTATTCAAACACACATAGTAAACACATGCTCAGTTCAATGCAATCCTAGCATGATACTACATGGCATGCTTTAATACTTATGCAACACTTAGTATGTCATATATTCACAAGCAGGTATTCTTTTTCGAATGTGAGTAAGCCCATAGAGGAACTTATCTGAATAAGCCGAACAGCAGAGAAACAAGGCAGAAGCAGAATCCAAGTAATGAGTCACCAATAGTAAGAAATGTCCAACATATCACAATCACCTAATAACATACAAATGCATAAGTCTATCTAATCGACACAAGGCGCCCCTAACTATCATATATATCTACAGATATCTCATTTCAGATTATACCATCTTATCTCATCACAATTCATATGTCATTTCATGTTCATCTCATCTCATCATTTCCAAAACAATCTCTCAAAGAACTCAACTTAGAAAAAGAAACAATTCTTTTAAAATCGCTTATCCAAATCCCGACATTAAACATTTAAGCCTTAAAACCAATTTCCCAAAATCATATTATAGAAATCATTCCGGCATTTTATTCCAAAACCTTATCAAAATCAATAAATCATTTCTAGAACAATTTATATAATATATATAATATAACACACTCCAAATAACATTTAGATATAGTAAAACTACCAAAACCAATCCATTTTAATAACCCAATTTTATAAGTCAATAAGTAAATCACTTTATAAAACATCGTCTAGTAACACATCTCAATTACCTTTAAACCATTATAGTATATCTAGAATATATTTTTCAGAAAATATATATATCCAAAAATCATATAACATAACATACATATATATATAAAATAATATATCACATAATATAACTTAACACATACATAAAATGATGCACACTATATATCAATAGCTAAGCAACTAACCCAGCGCAAATCCAAGCCCAAACCCGAAATCAAAACCCAGCCCATCTTTTACCCGGATCCGAACACTTCCAAACCCATCCCTTTAGTTGTTTTAATGAACCGGACCAAATTAAAAGAAAATATAATGAAGGAAACCGGGTTCATAGGCTTCTTCATCCTCTGCCCAGCTAGTGCGAAACGGAGGAGGACGGAGGGGAAGCTGAGCTCTCGCGCCGGAGCTCCTTGCTAGCCTAGACCACCCCCGACTACTCTACAGTCTTCCCCGACCCCCAGCCCACACAAAACGACTCACACGCAGCAAGGAAGAAGAGAGAAGAAGGGCTCACCGAGGTGTGAAACGTTCGCCGGAAAAACTCGATTCGTCCGATTCGGCCTTGGTGGTGGCGGAGGGAGCACCGAGGTGCATGGGTTGGACGAGAAAGGTTATAAAGGTTCGCCTTTATGAGGGAACCAAGTCGGAATCGAAGGGAGGAGGCTTACCGACCTCAATCGGAGAACACAGGGGATTGGGGATGTTGGTGGCAGCGCTGCAGCTCCGGGGATGCTTCTGGGCTTCTGGGGCTGCTCCATACTGCTGCTGCTCGGAGGAAGAAGAAGGGGGATTGCTGGTCAACAGAAGACGAAAAGGAAGGAGGTGAAATAGTGGTGGGTTGCTAGCGGCGAGGCATAGCAAGGAGGGCGTGGTGGCGCCTGGGGATGGAGAGGCTGGTTGTTGTCGGAAAACAGAGGACGACGGGGCTCTTTAGAGGGCTGCAATGGTGGTAAATCAGTGATGGTAGAGGTTGCGGCAGTGATGGTGACTGGGTGTGGAGTTACAATGAGGCAAGGAAGGAGGATGGATTGGGTTCTTCTGGGTTTGCAGGAGGGAGAAAAGGGAAATGAATTGGGGTTTTCTAGTGTGCAGTGGATAAGCAAATAGGAGTGGGAGATGGTGTTTAGCATGAGGATGCAATGTGTGTGAGGACAAGGAAGGTGGGGGAAAGTGGGGACCAAACCGAAGAGAGGTGGTGGGAGGTGCTCATTGTGAGGCAGGGGATCGGTTTCCACAACTGAAGTCTGAGAGAGAGAGAGAGGAAAATAAAAGAAAAAGGGGAAATGAAAATATATATAGAATAGGTCCCCCCAAAAGAAATCAAATTAGCGGAAAAGACTCGAAACCCGCTCGCCCGATCGAATCCCGACTAAATCAAATTTCAATTCAATTTCAAGATAAACGGAATTAAATTAATTTTTCAATACTCGGAGCTTGAATGCGGAATTAAAACCCGATAGAACCTAAATTCTCAAAACGATGCGGGAATCTACTTCGAAAAGATTAAGAATAAAACACGTTGCTCGAGGACGGAATATTCAAAAATTTCCGAATTTTCAAATCTACTCAAATATAATCAATTACCTTTCTAAAATAATAATATATAATAATATGAATATATTCAGTCTTTACACAAGTCAACACAAGACTAAATAATATTTTATTCAAGTAACCTCGCATTCTCATACAAACCATCATTCTCAATTAACCTTGTTCAGATCAAGTATGAAACTTAGCTCAAAGTCTTACTAATATCATCACTCAAAACATCTTACTTCATATCCAGTTCAGGTTTTCCTTAACCATTTTCTCAAGTAACCATCAAATATCCAATACTCGAATATTCAACAAAACCATAGGTTCCCAAAACCAAGGCTCAACAAGTCTTATTTATCAACTCACATAATAAATCATGCTCATCGAGTAACCCAGGTAAGTTGATATTTCAAGAAATCTTTTTATAGGTCCAATTATAAGAACTGCTTAGCAACAAGTACTACAATCAAGCTTAAAAGCACATGAGTACAAGAATTTATAAAACATCTTTTATAAAGTCTTACTAACCACGTTCATAGCCCAATAAGCACAACAACAAGCTTACAAGTATGACAAGTTCTCAAGATGTCTTTTATCTCTTACATGCTTAACCAAGTCTCGACCATCTCTTAGAAGACCTCGCTAATAAATTTCATTCACATGTAGTACACTTAAGTCAAGAGCTAGCTTAACCTATCATAAGGAATTGTAACCAATTAGTTGTCCCTATTTAACCAACTATAAAGTTAGTAGTTGCTACCATCTAAGTATAGCTTATTTGACTAATAATTAATCATCACACTTGTTCATATCTTATCTACTCTTATAAGATTCTGTTCATCAAGTACATTAGTCATAAAACATCCGAATAAGATACTCGCACTTAAGGTTTAGGTTTCTATAAGAAGAATCCTATCTCATTTAAATAAGCGGTTTCCTACACAAACACGTAATCAACTATAACAATCAATATAGTTCAACAAATACCTCATTTATCGAATCATCCTTTCAAGTATCATAAATTCACTCATTTTAAGGAGTAAGTCATTGTAAGTTAACATTCCTAAAACCCTTTATGAATTCAATCGTTATTAAATCACCCAATGAAAGCTTTAAGTCAACAGAAGCAAGGTTAAAGCATAACAAGTCCTCAAAGACATCCTTATATAATTACACGATTTGAAGTTGATCATAACTAGTTTGACCAATTAACAAACCTAAAACATTCGGTTTATTTCTCTAGTTAACCAACAAGTTCAAGTTAGCAAAATTATGTTAAGTCCTTAACGATTTAGTTAACTCACTTATTAACGCTACAGTGTCAAAACTAACAATTTCACATAGCTCAAGTTAAACCTTGCGTAGTCATCGATGAGACATAGGTCACATTAGTCAAATTATTATCCAAGACACTCCTCTTATAGATTCATTTTTCTTTTCCCCTTTAATCATTAGTGAACTCAGAGCAAAACAATCAAGTGGGTTATTAAGCCATATATCGACTAGGAATTTGTGAGTCACTTAGTTTATTAAGTTGAGTTAACCGACCCATTCAATAAATTATTTAGCACCAAATGAGTTCATTTATAAATCAATTTCACCATATAATTAAAAGCTTACTAATACACTAGACTAATACTAAGCCAAACCAAAACATGCAACCAAACCATGTCCGCCCAAGTGTAGTCGCATCACTCTTGATAACACGTCTGATCACAATGCACATCTGATTCTCTTTGCCCTTCTTATTCACCCATTCTATAGCTTCCTCCCTACTCTTGAATGTTTCATTAGTAGTAAATTGTTCAGTGTAATCTCCTGACAATACCTGCACAGGCTCCGTGGGCACTTCAATCTGCTCTGATTCATTCTGATCCATCTGCATTTGCGCTGATGTTGGGACAGGCAAAGTACTTGGGGTACCCAAATTAGATGACAGTTGACCAAGTTGCGTCCCATTAGTTTCCTCTCTGACAGTTGACTGGTCTGGCAACAGGGTGTTGTTTGGCACTACAGTGTAAAAACTGTAATTGATATACAATTCAGTGTCATCATTGTCCCCCTTACAATAAACAACGAAACAAGTGTCAGTCTCGATATATGATAGAGTTAAAGTAAATTGTAAAATATTAAATTCATGATCTACCTACCTACCTACCTACCTACCTACCTACCTACCTACCTATCTACCTATCTATCTATCTATCTACCTATCTACCTATCCACCTATCCACCTACCCACCTATCTACCTATCCACCTATCCACCTATCCACCTACCTACCTATCTATCTATCTACCTACCTACCTACCTACCTACCTACCTACCTACCTACCTACCTACCTACATATCTACCTATCTACCTACCTATCTATCTATCTATCTATCTATCTATCTATCTATCTTAGATATCTATCTATCTATCTATCTATCTATCTATCTATCTACCTCATTTAGTTCAATTCATAACATTAATTTTGTATATACTTTATTCATTAACCCCATTATTATAATAAATCCAAACTATATTATAATGCAATTTTGTTAACCCAAATAATATAATGCAATTCCTTTTAACCCTAAAAAAATTCATTAACCCTACTAATTTCACTAACCCTAATATTTCACTAACCCTACAAAAAGATTGCAATTTTGAAAGTTTGAAAGTTTGTAACTTTATATTTTAAGAATTAATGTTATGTTATAAAGTCTTATAGTCTCGTCTAGAACATCATCAATACTCTTATTAAAAATCATCAATACTCTTATTAATCATGGAAAAAATAAAGTTTTATAGAAGGTAGAGTAGAACATTCGGCACATAAATAAGGATGATACATACCCGATGGAGTCCGAATTCCAGCGATATGTCTTCGAGGCCTTTACTCAACTCATCGTTCTCTTTCGACATGTTGACAACTTAATTCTATGCTTCATAACACCGCACGGCCTAGTTTTCGAATACTCACGTATCTTATATAGGCGACGTAGGGTTTTTTTAAAACGTAGTAACTGGTCGCAACGACCATGTGCACGCAGCGCCCAAAATGCAAATGGTCGCAGTGACCAATCTGCTACTTGTCGCAACGACCATATGCACAATGGTCGCTGCGACCATTGATGTGTTTCTGACATTGTAAATGGTCGCAATGACCTTATAGCAGACCATATGCTATATGGTCATTGCGACCATGATGAACTTGGTCGCTGCGACCATGTGTTGGTTTTAAAAAAATTGATGGTCGCAACGACCATTTCATTAATGGTCGTTGCGACCATTTGGCATGCGCTAAATGGAAATTTTGTCTTACGCTAAACAGAAATCATGTATATATATTACTAATAAGTATATAATTATGTAAAAAATTAATAAAAAAACTATTATTTTATATAGTTTTTAACTCCTTAAAAAGCGTGTCAAAAAGTCAATGGACTTATATTTCCAAACGGGGGGAGTATGTAATATATTTTTTTAATGATATGTAAATTGTAAAAGAGCATTTTAATAACTAATTACTTTAATTTAGTTGGTATGATGGATATTTTAATCAACAAGTTGGGGGTTCGAATCTCCGTAACTCCTTTTTGAAATAATATTTTTCAAAATTATTATGTACTTGGTATAAAACAAACCAGAATATATTTTTTGCCCCCCCGACCAGATATCTTAGGTTCCGCCACTGGGTCTGATGACGGACGGAAAATACCTTCATCCGAATCCAACCCGACTCATCATCCTTTCACTCATTACTCATTTAATATTAGAATTATATTGAATTTTCATCCACTAATTATCGGATCGAGTGTGACAGATATCATTGGATGCAGGTGAGATTATTATCCCTAATGGAACAGTGATATAATGACTATATATGTAAACCCTTTGTAATACTCCCTCCGTCCCACAATAATTGTCTTTGGACTATTTATGCACGCTTTTTAAGGAGTTAAAAACTATATAAAATATTCATTTTTTAATTAATTTTTTAAAATAATTCTATACTTATTAGTAATATGTATGATATTATTTAAAAATATTTAATAAAATGTTGATATTTTATATAGTTTTTAGCTTCTTAAGAAAATATGTATGAATAGTTAAAGACAATTATTGTGGGACGGATGGAGTACCGTAAATGGATTAGCTACTTTTTGTTCTGATCACTACAAATGGGAATGGTGATGAGGTGGGAATTGAAGCTCAAAAGAAAATCGATCAGATGGAGTTGCGTGAATTTGGTAAGCAGTGTCGTGTGGGCATACACATATACTATTATTCATTATTGACGTGAAGCTTTAAATTAGAAAAAGACATTCACATTATCTTAATTTTGGCTCCTGCCAAACTCGATTCACGGTCTTTTTGTCATCATCAGTTGTGATGTCAACAGTGGCTAGCTAGCTAACCACCAGCCCATTTCACATTTCATCAACCAAATTTTCTTTTACCTTTCCTTTTTATGTTTATTTTTTTTTTGTAAGGGAAAGCTATATGCACCGAAATCAGGTGTTATATGCACTCAAACTGAATAAATCTTATATCCATTTGAATATCAACTTAACACGTGTCCGATATTAAATATGTTTGACATTAAAAAAGTAACAAACAGATTAAAGATTCGTTCAATATAAGTAATGGATCTATGATCTGTTCATGTGTTTATATATATAAAAGTAAGCTTAAAATTGTTGAAAAAAAATACAGAAATAGATCAAAGATCGGTTCGTTTTGAGTTTTTATATATAAATTTAAGTTTCAACTTAAAATACAAAGTACGAACATGATCCGTTATTTATATTGAATGAATCTTTAATCCGCTCGTTACTTTTTTTAATGTCAGACGTATTTAATACTAGCCACGTGTCAAGGTGAGGTTAAAACAGATTAAGAATCCATTCTATTTGAGTGCATATAGAACCTGATCTCGGTGCATATAGAAACAACATTTTTCTATTACCAATTTCGACTTTTGTTGACTACCTTATCAATGTCAGAAAGTACGTCCTTTTAAAATTAAGAAAAAAAACTTCATGTTTTAAATTTAAGACTTCGATCAAGTAAAGTCATACAGTATTTTTTTTGTTTTTTTATTATAAGATCAAATCTACCTTTTTAATGCAAAAATTTGTCATTGCATATGAATTTTACCAATCCTTTTATTTTTCTCATCAATTATGTCTACTCTGGACCGATTCTGTGTCATCTCGGAACAACAAGTCAATCTACATAAATCTAGCATCCAAGTTTTTCATAACACAACACAGCAAGCTATAAATACCATTACAGCTGTTCTTGGTATACCTCAGGCTAATAATTTTAACAAATATTTGGGTTGTCCTATTGTTAATGATAGAACCAATAAAGACACATTCAACGATGCCGTGCTTAAAACAAAGCATCAACTAACTAAATGGAAGGCGTCCTGTCACTCGGCTGAAGGCCGTAAATTTCTTATCAAATCCAACTTAAGCGCGAAGCCTCTCTTTTAAATGCAGGCTTTCTTGCTTCCCACTCATATCCACAATGAATTAGATAAGATTTACAGACAGTTCTTCTGGAATAAGAACAGTAAGTGATACGGGGTTAGCCGTAGGATGGCCCGATCTTCGACAATCAAACTAGAAATAACAAGAACGGAAGCAAGGACTCGATGAACAAGAATAAAGGCTCGAAATTGAAAGCAAGACACGACCGATAGGGACTGAATCGAACTAAAATAGAACGAGATAAAGACCCCAGGCCTCCGTAGAGGGTAGGAACCAAATACCAACGACTATAAAGCCCGCCTCTACAACCTTACACTGTAAAGGACGAGATTTTAAAATATTAGTTTATGAATTATGAATTAATTTTAAGATTTTATTTGGGGGTTTCGAATTAAGAAATGAATATTATTTCGAACCTGTTGAGATATGTGTGATCAGTTTAAGACAATTCTAATTTAAATAGAAATTGTTGGGTTGAATCTTGTTAATTATTGTGTTAGATTTTTTACAAAACAGAAATAACGGGTTTATTTTTGTTATTTTGTAGTATTATCTAACCCTAATTGACGGAGTATATATACCTTGTGTTCTAACCCTAGCCGTCCTCATTTCATTAGTCTGCCCTCTACTCTCTCTCTTTCCTCGGATCTAAAACCGTCTCTCACAACCTCAAGCTTCAAGCGTGTTTTCATGGCTTCCTCCGTCTCTCTCCTCCTCATTTCAGATCTCCCTCCGCCTCTCCTCTCTAAAATTTCTAGATCTGAGCTCGATGTCTTGCCTCTCTCTTCATCAGCCCTCTTCCACCTCCCTCTCGATCTCCTCAATCTCGAATTCGGGGTCCTTCCGACACCAACGATGGGGACGAGCTCTTCGACCTCCCTCCTCCTAGATCTGGCCGCGACCTTCCTCTACTCGAGCTCCCTCCGTCCTTCCATGGTCGTCCGCTCTGTCCTCTCGCCACTCACTCTCCTCCAACGCCGCCGATGAAGCAAATGAGGTGTTGAAGAAGACGAGGTCGCAGATCCCTTGGGTGGATCTGGAGTCGAAACCGACGACAGGACCGGAGCCCCCACGAAGTCGGCGCCTCCCTCTCTATCTCTGTCGATCTCGCTCTCCCTGATCTTGTCCTCTCGCTCCCTCAGTCGTCGATTACGTTGCTGCCAGCCTTGGGACCGTAGCCCTTGGATCCGTGCTCCTCAAGGCCGAATCCAGGCGAGTTCGAGTCGTCGCCGCCCGTATTCATACCCTTCCTCTTCTTTTGGGATCTGAACGACAGAGGAGCCCCCTGGCCGCCCTCTTCCTCGAAGCCACCTCGTGTCCCCTCTCGCCGGATCTCCTTGACACCACCACGAGGCTAGGGAAGGACTTGGGTAATGTTCTTGGGCTTAGGTCTCTACTCGGAATCGATTTAGTTTATTTAACCTTAAAAATCAAATTGGGAATAAAACTAAATTGAGTCTATTGCTTGAATTGTTTCGATGGTGTTGTGAGTTTTGCTAGATGGATTGATTGGTTGCGGCTGTGAGTTTAATTGATGTTTATGTTGGTTTCCAAATTTAATTTAGCTTATTGTTGAAGGTAGATTAAATTACAATGGTTTGATCAAATAAGTTATATTACCTTAGTGAGATGAGTTTAAAATGATAAGGTGACATTTTATTTAATAGTGTTGTTGGTGGTTCGAAATGATTCATAACCGAACTGTGCTATTAATAAATTAATGTTTTGATTATTGTAACGGAGTTCGATTGAATAACTAATTAGGTGTATTCATTAAGTGAGTTTCTATATAAATTGATTACGTAGTTGGGTAATTTGGACTAAAATTATTTAAAGTATAGAATCGAGTCATACAAGATACCAACTATATAAGAATAGGATAGGATTCATTCTATTAGAGAATTATTTAGATATGTATCACGTTAGATTTTGTTTGATTAATGAACTTATCATAAGTGGCTAATGTGTTACTATCTTGTGATGGAAATTAGTGAGTCGACTTTACTTAGATTCGAATAATGGTAGAGATTTTCTAGAATGTGGGTATATTATTCTTTTTAGTTAATAAATAGTATAAACTCATTTTTGACTAAAGCGGTGATCAACTATGACTTACAAGCTACCTTGTCCTATTGAATTCTTATAAGTTACCTTATAAGTAAAGCTTAATTGAAACGTTCTACTTACCAATTTACTTGATCATAAATGTATTTCTTACCAATCATTGATGTTTCTTACAATCATTTATTCGAGTAAGGAGATAATATAAATCTTAATAGGGTTTATTCTTATAGAAAGAGACCTAATACATACTTGTCATAATTTGGTTTTACTTGATGATGAGTTAAAACTATATAAAGTAAGTTACGAGAACTCGTTATATTTGTAAGTGATTATGATGCCTTATGAGTTGACCTCGCTTGGAGTGGTTTTACTATAAAGGGACTTATCCTTGTTCACTCTCTAGATATGAACGATATTGTGTGATCATCTGCCTTATAAGTATTTAATGAGAATTCATACAAGATAGTGGTTGACTTCTTATGATGTTTAGAGGCTTTATGGTTTGTTGAGTTATTAGAGGACTTGATAATTGTTTAATTACTTGAGCAAATGTTAAGGAAAACCTGAGCTTGACCTGAAGTAAGATGTTTGAGTGAGGATCTTGGTAAAGACTTTGAACTAAGTTTCATACTTGATGTGAACAAGGTTAATTAAGAATGATAATCATGTTGAGAATGCGGGATTACTTGAATAAAATATGATTTAGTCATGTGATGACTTGAGGCCTGCTTGTGTGTTGATCAAACATGTGTTGATGAGCTATTTCCTTGCTTATTATTTGCTAGTGTGATGGATGACTCTCTGAGTGGCTTGTTGGCTGGCTAATTGGATGTGAAGACTCCAGGTAAGTTTCCTACGGGAGCTTACTCAGTAACCAGGACCTCATGCCTGATGTGTCATATAGTATGTAGGTGTTGCATATGCATAAAAGCATGTCATGTAGTATCATGCTTAGAACTTGCACTTATGAATGAGCATCCCTATTCTTTATGCGTTTGGAAAGAGAACGGCCGTTATCTGTGAGTCCTTAGAGTCGTTGCTAGGGTCATTGGGGCATTCGTGTTTCATATCGTTTTGGTCCCAGTCGAGTCTTATATTATGATATGGCTGCGGCGGTGACCGAGCGTCCTACCTCGGAGTTGGGTACGGACATGTATGACCCCGGAGTGGGCACATATTGGGATATTGGGGATATGCCACATGGCATTCTGTGTGGATCCATTTAATCGCTTTTTGCATATATATAAACTGTCAGCATGCTTGTGTGATATTAAATTCCGTACTGCACTAGAACATCCTTTATTTTAGGTATAGGCGTATTATATGTCCTCAGCGAGGTCTTTAGGGCCCGCATGCATCTCTTGGCCTGACTTCGTGGTTAGTTTCAGGTACCCGCCCCTTTTGCTTGCTGAGTGCTTCTATGACGGGGTTTTCCTCACGGGACGAGAGTGTTAAGAAGACTTCGTACAACCTTGATTTTATAAGTGTTTTGGTTTAATGGGCATTTAGAAGCAATATACATTTATATTGATTTAAACTTGTTTTGCCTCTTTTGAGTTTTGACTAGTTGAATTAGGACATGTCCACGTGCATAAGCGCATATTATGATTGGATTATTTGACTGTTTTGAGGGTTTGAAATCCCCTTTTCTTTGCTTGAATCATATCATTAAATCCTTAAAACTTAAACAGGTTTATAACTTGAAGAGAACAAATAAACAGCTCGTACTTGGATTGCTAAGATCTGGCAGAGGGATATTTCTTTCCTCTAACCGTAACCCAGATTTCATAATCTGGGCCGTTACAAAGTTGGTATCAGAGCGAGGTTGTGCAATCCGAGTACAAATGAGTTGTAAAACAATTGGTGATTTTGAGTTTTGAAAATAAAATGGCCCAAAGGTTTTCACGAGTTTGAATGTTTTCAAAGGGCAAAATGAATTTAATATGGATAAGTAAGATAACCACCTTGAGAAGTGAGAATCTGGACTTGATTGGGTAGTCTTGGCGATAGCTATCCCTTACGGATATAGATTGGGATTGATAGAGACATTAGCTTATACTTTATAGATGGGCAAGGGGGGGCATATGTAAAATCTTGTTTGAGTAACTTGTGAACTTGATTTTAGGGATATGTAAATTTGGGGGAGAAGTTTGGTGATTCATGTGTGTTATTCTTGATGACTTGATATGATATTTGTTTATATTAGTTTCCCTCGTTATGACATCTGACTTGATTCTTATAACATGCTTTGATCTTATCATGCACATATAATGTATGGTACTTGATGGCTTGGATTGGAAAATTGTCACCATTCTTGATGTGTTTGACTTATACATAATTGTTTTGCTACATATAGCACTATAATGGAAATTATTGGTGCCTTTTGGCCTTGGTTGATGAGGACATGAAATGAGATTATAAGGATCTACATGGTTATGACGGATGTTTCGTAATGGTTAGTTGTAAGCTTATGAGCTCATGCTTGAGAATCTTACTCTAGTTGATGAGAAAACTTATGGTTTGAGAATTGAGAAGTTATGTTTATTGATTTGATAGCCATGATATTTTGACTATAAGAGGTCATAGTGACTTGATAGGAAATACTTATAAAATTCAGATTCTTGGTATAAATTTTTGATTCTTGCTTATATGATAATGTTTTCACCGAGTCGACACAAGTATTTTACAAGGACGCTTGTAAAGTAATTGGTCAGAGCTAGTGAGAATATTGCGATGATTTTGTGATACTTATACAAGTATTTCATGGGGACGCTTATGGAATACTTGTGACGATGTTATCCTTACTTGTATGCTTGTCTAGGGAAAGAGATTTATGCAAATTGACCTATATGAAGATATGTCTTATATGCTCGGTGTGTTCTCCTTGGTATGTTGTGTCTTTTGATGTTATCTAAGACTATATCATGCACTTCTATTCTAAAAGGAACTCCTCTTGATATTGGGTTGTGGTGTTATGCTTATATGTCGATTTGAGATATTTTGTCATGATGTTACCATATGACTTAATTATTTGATTCCTTACATGCTTTACCTGATGAATTATAATTATTTTGATCTCCCATGTGAATTTATTTCAAAAGAGGATCATGTTATGATTCACATATTGTGATTTTATGAGATTTCGTGAATTTATGTCCTGCACCTCTATCTTGTTTGTATGAACGACGATGGTTAACTATAATGTATTGCCTATATGGCTACTTGTCATCCTATAATTGTCTGACTTGTATAATTGATAGCTTACATGTCTCTTATTCCAATAAGATAAATTCTTGCTTGTTTATTTGGTTAGGGAAGGAGATTTGTACAACTTGACCTTATAGGTTGAAATGATGAATAGATGTAACTTGCTTAGTAATGAAGACAGGAATGATCTCTAAAACGTAGACCTTAAATCTTAATTAAAGGGTTTCCTCCTCTCTAAGGGAAGAGACTCTATATTCAAGCTAACTTGTTAATGGTGAGATTCGTTAAGATAGCAAGTTGACCTATTGATTGACTTCTTTGAATTCTTGGTGAAGTTTTATTTGCGATCTTTGAGAACCTCGATAAATTGCCATGATAACTCCTTGTCTCTCTTCAACACTCTTCTCTTGCCTTGCCGCTCTGGTTTCTTCTAAATTCTTTTCATGTTGGTCACCTATATTTCAAACCTTATGAGTCTAACTTGTTGCGAACTAGTATATAAGTCCGAGTGTTGATTGTCTTGAGGGAGTACACTACCAAAAAGGGGTCTTGATGAGTGATTATTAGAAATCTGTTGGATGTCGTCTTTTGTATCGAGAGATCTTTTGACATCTTTGTTCATTCGGGGAAAATTCATTTGAAGGTCTTCCGCATGGTTGGTGTCCACCCAAAAGTATATTGTTCTCATAGGAAACAACTAGGCTTCTTTTCGAAATGGGTTATGGAGTCAGTAAGGATGAGTCGATTTTTCCCTGAGAAACTTCTATTTGGTTATGATTGTAGTCTTGTTTGTGTTTACATGTTGTGATCTATTATTGTGATATGTGTTTGTCCTACTTGCACCTACGTTGATATGTATACCTATCCTACTTCACTTGATCCATCCATGCCCTATATACCTTATTTTAGGATCGTATTACCTTTCATAGTACCATTTTGTGTTTCCTTTGTCTTGTTATATGATTGGTTTGATTTTCGATGCATTGCTATGTTATTCCCTATACTTGTATATCCTATGTTTATGAACACGTGGATCATCTGGTGTTGCTAGTGTCATATATGACACATGACTTGTGAATTACATGACCTTATTGTAACGGCCCGAGATTATAATTCCTGGGTTACGTTTCGAGGGATGAAAACCCTCGTTGGGATCGTGCGCCCCGAGTATAGGTTAAAGGTTTGAAAGCCTAATCTAATGTCTCCAAAGTGGGATTTCATACCCGAATTCGAAACGTATCGTTGAAATCCCCGGGGAAGTCCCCTGTACCTATCGTAAGTCTATGCGTGGAAAACCAGTAGTCATACAAATAGCGAAAACAAGTGTAATACAATAGGGTGCCACGGCAGAGCCGGGTCAAAACGGAGTCTAAAAGTATAAATCCAAAACCATGGTCAGAGTTTGGTGAAGTAGATAACTCCAGCGCTCGCTCTCCGCCGAACAAAATGACCCGCGCAATATGCAAACAGCACCAATGGGATGAACATAAATAATACCTAAAAATGGTAATGGTGAGCGGGATCAGAATGATGCCCACCTGCTGCATCCCGGCTCTAAGCACACATATACGCTATACCTTATAAAGATGTTTCTAGATGCAAGGCATAATATTAACACACTAGCATGTCCCTAGATCAAGTGTTTATTAATAGATAGGGCCCCAGCAAAGAATACCAAATGGTATGTCCCTCTCCTACCTCCACCCCCTTCCGATAGGGCGGAGACTGGCCAGTTCATGAATGCATTCCTTTATCATCGGGCGGTCCGCAGACCCAACTCGTATCCATAATAAATAAAGCCCGCAGGCAGCTCATAATATAAGTAAAGGAAATTCCATGACTCGATCGACTCAGGACGGAACCCGATGGACTGGGCCATCTTATGACCCTAGCAAAGACTCTAATTACTTCACAGATAATGGCCGTTCTGTTTACATACGCATAAAGAAATAGAATGTTCAACGGTCAATGCAACCTAGCATGATACTACATGGCATGCTGATCATGAATGCAAGCACCTAGTATATCATGCACATAAAGCAGGGAATATCTCTCTATCAATCTGAGTAAGCTCTGAAGAGACTTACCTAGTAAGCAGAACAGCAAAATATAATCCCAGCTAGTAACACGAGCAGTCAGACGATATCGCCTAAATTCATATCAGAACATTCATATAAGTCTACATCTAACCACTCAATCATACAAGCATATATCATTTAATAGAATCAACCGCATCATAATCATCATTCCATCTACTCAATCAGTCATCATTTCACCACATTCCATAAGACTATATCCTTCTCATCATTTCATTCAACCACTTCCATATAACCGCAATAATACTCATATATTCGCATGATCGTATATCTTAAAAGTTCATCATGATAATTATCTCTTATCATATATATATATATATATATATATATATATATATATATATATATATATATATATATATATATATATATATATAGATATATATCATCAAAGTCTGATATTTAATCTCATCTAATAATCACCACAATATCATGCTATTAGTCAATTCAATCATACCGTTAATCAAACGATCAAATTATCATGCTAGTTATTCACCGAACAAGTAGAATTTTCCGGTTAGTTCCCAACCCGTTTCAAAATCCAAGTTTATTCTTATCGGATCATAAGCCAAGTTTTTAATCGAGTCATTATAAACATTGTTTACTAAAATTATCATAACTCTTGATCCAACCGTTGGATCGTCCTCATTTTTGGAGGGCAATTAGATAACATCTCCATGAAAAATCCAAGCAGGGGACTGAGAGTTATAGGTAAAACAATATTCGATAATTTAAATGCTGAGATTAAGGTATTCGGTTTTGTGTCTTTTACACGTTTTGCTAGCTAAAACCGATTTAAACACATTATAGGATCCACTATCCTAAGACTTTTCACATCAACTCAAGCTATCCTAGAGAGAGGAAGGTGGAAGAGAGATTACCTAGGCAAATGGAACACAAATGGCTCGAAAATTCTCACTTCAGGGACCTTGGGGACACCTCCAAACACCTTGCAATATATTTTCCAAAACCCCAAGCAAAAGGGTCAGGACTTTGTTTAGAAATGAAGCAAAGAAGTCATATAAAAGGTTTAAACTCATTTTTGGAAGGAAATAATGGAGCTTACCAAGAAAACAACGCAAAACCTCAAGATCCTTCAAAAGACAGTTTCTGCAGCCTCAATGATGGACGATTTTGGATGGGAAAACGAGCTTGGATTTTGGATTATAATGTATGTTGGAAAGGTGGTTTCAGTACGGTTCTAAGGCCACCGAGTTTGCTCAATTCGGAGTAGTATTGAGGGAGATATGTCTTTTCTTGTGCAAGGTCACCAAAATGGACCTAAAATGGCGAAGGCTTCTTCTCTCTTTGGTTTTCTCTCAAAGTGACGGTGGGGCTCTTTGTGAATGAGTTCTAAACTGAGCTTGGGTCATTTATAAAGGAGAGAAAGGAGTGGTTCATGTGTTAAAGATGGAGAGTGATTAAATGGAAGGGATGGGAGTGGTTGGACACCTATCATCACAAGCAAGCCACAAGTCAAGTCAAGTCAAGGAGTGGGTGGTGATCAATGTTGGTCAAGTTAAGTATGGACGACTGGCCTTGTAAATCAAAGACGTAAATCCCGAGCCCGAGATGCGTTAAAATCCGTTAAGTTCATAAAAGCCGAGAAAAGGTGGCTCGGGAATGTGTTTCTATCATTAAATCAATGTAAAGTCGTGCATAAAAATTTTAAATTTTCCGAGTTTTCATAATCATAGGGGAGGATAATATTCGGATTATCCTAAGGATATTTTATAAATATTGATTAAATTCCGGTCTTTACATCATCCACCTCTAAAAACAAGTCTCGTCCCCGAGACTAAAATCAATTTGAAAACGGGGATGAAGTTTGAAATTTTCGAATCCAAGGATCATGCCCTTTATCCTGTCAGTACCTCACAAGTGCCCCCATGAGGCCCTCACAGTATCATTGTCATGACCATCATATTCCCAATTGATCATAGTAAGAATGTGATATGTGCACCTACCACATCCTTACCCCGACTTCTCAGTCATATCATAACTTGAAAACATCACAACGTCCACTAGGTCTTAGCAAGCAATCTACGAGTGCCCCCGTAAAATACTTGTATCCATTTTGTGGGGTGTTCTAATGAAAGACTCGGGTTGTAAAAACTTACCTCAAAATCTAAGTTCCTTTTTAAATCACCATTCAAAATTCTTTAAATTTCGACGTTAACAAGACATTCCTAACTTCCCAATCATCCTACCATCCACCTCTAAGAGCTAAACTCATATTCTCTTCCTAGGTTTCAAGTCAGAATCAGATTCTATCAATTCAGTTTCTATCATTATAACAATTCCAATTCAAGGCATCGTATAACATAGCAATCATGAAGCGCGTTCAATAGCATGGCAAAGTCACATCGAAGATATTCGTACACCAGAACACATCTACTACAACGTCACACATATTAGGAGTCATCACTTCATACTTGTGCTAACTATCAAGAATCATCATGTCAGAGTCATACAAGCACCGCCGCACACCGACATTCCATCAAGCTCAAGAAATATCTATGTTAGTACTAAAACCTCACTATTATTTATGACAATACATCAGAGAGTCAACATCATCTCTAGCATATAATTAGCACAACATTCGACCCCAAGTAATGCATAACCATAAGCCACATCCTCAAGAAAACCTGTCTATAACTACCAACCATAACAAGACATGACACTACTCATCATCTTTCGTATCAAGATTAACCTCACCTAGGTCTACCAACTCAAATACGATACTAGTTCTAACTATCCTTGTATTCTGTTTAGCATACAATATCTCTAGCCTCATAACCATCCGCAATTCAAGGCCTACATCCCAAACCAATTCATAGGTATCCCAACTCTTATGTCGTCAAGCCATCTAAGGATCGGTCTAATTCAATATCCAAATCTCAAGTCCTACCCTCCCACTCAACCATCTAAAACCCACATCCTGTAGTTCCCAATCGCCCAATTTCCCTATTCCACCAAGCTCAACATCTCGACTATCTACAAAGACTCCCTATCAAACACATCCTCGTCCTAGGGGTTTCCTACCAGTCCCATCACTACCCTTAAAGAGAAATCCCAAGTCACCTCAATACGCGAATCTTACTTCACTAGCTCAACTTAAGTCCTCAACTAAACCTCTATATCCTCGACATCTCCAACAAAGGCTTACCTCCTAAGCCACTCTCGTACCTCAAGCACCTTACCTCGCTAGAATCTACTCAACCGCCTGCTCTCGACAAACACTATCGCAGAAAACCATCTAGTGCTAACTCCCAACCACGAATCACCAAGTTCCTCATCACCCGTGTCTATCCCAGGTAACCCACAACACATTCACCCTATCTAGCTCCTCAAGACCCAATCGATCTGAACCATAGCAATTCATTTCCCAAAAATATGATGATAATTCACTTGCCACCAGCCTGAATTCCCCATTCCAGACCTCATGAAACCTTAACCCATCGCGACTCCTCAAGCCGTCCTACTCTAGTTCCTCATCTCCTCAAATTCCTAATTTTCTCCAAGATATCATTTCTTACCAACATTGCAACTTTACCAAGCCTTCCATAATTCTCTAACCTATAGAATTTCCAACAACCGCTACCTGGACTAGCTCCCACATTTCTGTATCTTCCCAGATTGCCCCAGATCACGCCTCCTCGAACCTCGACATCTTACCGCCTCAAGCCCTCTTTTACCGATTATCATTTCCACAAAATCTCTATATCATCCTCACTCGAATTTCCCAAGTACCGTAATTTCCCCAACCTTCTAAAACTCAACTTCCCCTAGTGTTCCCAATACCTTCCGCTTTGCCTAGTTCTCAAATCCATATTCAGAATTACCCTATATCGAACCTCAAGCAAACAGTCCTACTAGCAACCTCCACGACATTCTCGCCTAGCTACTAGCCTTTCCTCAAATGTTCATCTTACATCCTCAATTACATCAATAGACAAGGTAATCTCCACACATCAATCTCGATTCCTTCCCTATGTTAAAATCCTCCAGCAACGCATCTAAAAATCCTCCACATACGATCTCGCCAAGCATTCCCAATCTTACCTAAACGACCACCAATTACACATCTCACCTACAGTCCAGATATCGCACGAACAACCTAATCCCCAATATCTATGATTTCCCAAGCAACCCTATACTACTCATCCTTAGCAATTCCTCAATCTTATCCTTTACCAAAATCGCTCCCAATCAACCTAGTCCCAAACTCTACGATTTCTCAAACATTCCTTAGTCGATCACCCTCAATGCAACCCACAACCCGCTCCAAGACTACCTAGACACTACCCTTAGTGCACTAACCCGTCTAACAATACTCCCCCTTATAAGGCTCCTCGATCAACTCCTAGCCTATCTATCCACCTTTAGAACTATCCTAACTACCTATACCCACACCCACTCTTAAGATCATCCTAATGAACTAGCCTAGCCAACAACTAACTACCCTCCTATGCTGCCCGCCTATACTACCTCCACACTTAAGGCCTATCCGGAAGCTCAACTATACCCACTGACAACTATCTCTGACAAGTCCCCACTCACTCGACTCTTCCCAAGCTAACGCATCCTTCCTACAATCCATCTCACACAACCAATGACCAAATCCGAGGACTTCAATCTACCTGCCGCTTTTCGACCTAACTTATCAAGGAATCTCACGACTCACGCACTAGAAGAAAACACCACCACACCTATACCCCATAGCCTACTAACCAACAAGTCAATATTTCAAAGCATCAAGGTACATTATCACAGGCACAAGTTAGCCATGCAATCATTCACTATCAGCTCAGCATATTAGGCATTAACACATCGAATTAAGTCAGGTCTAGGCTCATCGTACTACGCCAATTCCAATTGGTATAGAAGAATCCACGATCCGAATGAAGAACACCCTTCCTTGAGCCATCTAGGAGGATCCTATTCATGACTACCATCTTTGAAGCATGTTCGCCCTTTTTGCCATCGGTGATGTCATTCCTGGATTCTAAGGGTCTTAAAACCCATCACACTTCCGTTGCGCCGCTCCAGTGCCAATTGACCGTTTGTTCTTTCTTCCATTGTCGACGCTCATCAAGGGATCGCAATGGTTAGAAGTTATGGAGATAGGGGAGAGATGGGAGCAGACAACACGACTTACCTACGGATTCAGACACGGACCAAGACTAAAGACGACGAGACCAAAGATAGGATCCTAACCCGAGAGTTACAACGATGCTCTTAGGGTATTCCATGAAGTTATAATTGCGGCACATAAACACATAATAATCACGAATATCATCACATTATTCCACACTAACATGCATCTATCTCGAGGAGTACTGATCTGTGCATTCCTAACATGCTTACATCATTAACTTTACACGTACGCAGAACAAGCTAGCAATCTTTGATTTCATTCACCAATCATGCTTGACAGACTAAGAACATGTGTGCACAAACTGACATGGGACATGTGGCAGAAGTTGTACTAGTCCTAGCAACATCAAAGGACATCATGTTCATGACTTATGACTCAGTTCGATACACATAAGCAGGTCGAAATATCATGGGGTCAAAGGCAAGCACGCTAAGAGGTACCTATCGCATCATATACATCCATATTCATATAGTAAGACAGAGACGACACATATTCATACGAGGGCCTATAAATGGGGAGACATATTTTCTACATGATACTAGAATTGCTTATTAAACAGGTATATAGTCAACAAGATCGAATTAATTCAGCACGCTAGGACAATCATCTCATACATTAAACACACCACGAGGGTTGACCACACTACCATGGACCTAATTCATGAGAAGACAATAATCATGGAAGTTCCCTACATGTGGCACATACATCTCCTTATAGGAGTAACCATGCAAGTTATCAGGCAAGTCATGTTGAAATACGTCGATGTACTATGTCATGAAATCATAAGAATGGCTACTATTATAACCGACAGAATTCTCTAAGGGCATTCACCGACTCATCACCCCGTTTCCCCGTGGGACGCTAGCATGACTCGCTTGGGAGGACACAAGGGTATTCACACCGTTTTTTAGAGGTGAGGGTAGAACTCAGGCTTAGACTCTTGCGGAAGGAAGACATGGATGACCATTACGAAGATCAAAAGGGATTATTCCATGAGACAACTCACTCCTAACTCGAAACTAATTCAATCATCGCTCCCCACTAACATACTCAGGTAACCCTCACATCCGACATGATTTTTGAAAGTAATTAGTTGACTACCCTAAATTTCCCGTGGAAGACGTTGACATTAGGTAAGAGACTCCATAGGGCATTAATGGTTGGGATATGAATCAGGACACGAAACGAGGAGAGCAGGCCCCTCTCAACCTTTACTAACATGCTTAGATGTTTCGTGGAAAGGATGACAGAATCAGGATCACCAAGGAGGGTCGAACCGTGGAAGGACGACTTGACAATATGGGGAATTCGAGTACATAGGCACATGTTTTGCTCACACTATCCCGTTTGCACAGACATTCATTTCATGTTTCAAATTAGGGTATATCGATTAGTTCTCTAGCCTAGGCATAATATCACTCAGCACGGGAGCAATCAATGAGATAATATGATCCTCTTCGAGGAGGATGGCCCTCAAGCCCAATTAAATATATAAGCAAGGAGACGATCTATGCTGTCCTTCGAGGGACAGCCGACCGGAGGGGCAAATACCTCACGGCCTCCTAACCCAGCTTCTCCAACCTCCGTGGTGCAACCTCCTTAGTCTTCCAAGCCCACCTGTAAATAGAAAGCTAGTATTTTGCCTACCGTTCCCCGAGTTCTACATCCATAAGGGAGGTCTATCGCTTTGGTCTCTACCCACGAGATTGTTTCCCCTTAATTCATTTAAGTTTTAAGTCCAATTAAATTCATTTTGCCCTTTAAACATTTTCCAAAACCAAATGAAATCATTGGGCGATTTTCAAAACCATCTTCAACCTATTGTACTCGGATTGCAAAGCCTGGCTCTGATACCACCTTTGTAACGGCCCGGGATTATAATTCCTGGGTTACGTTTCGAGGGATGAAAACCCTCGTTGGGATCGTGCGCCCCGAGTATAGGTTGAAGGTTTGAAAGCCTAATCTAATGTTTCCAAAGTGGGATTTCATACCTAAATTCGAAACGTATCGTTGAAATCCCCGGGGAAGTCCCCTGTACCTATCGTAAGTCTATGCGTGGGAAACCAGTAGTCATACAAATAGTGAAATCAAGTGTAATACAATAGGGTGCCACGGCAGAGCCGGGTCAAAACGGAGTCTAAAAGTATAAATCCAAAACCATGGTCAGAGTTTGGTGAAGTAGATAACTCCAGCGCTCGCTCTCCGCCGAACAAAATGACCCGCGCAATATGCAAATAGCACCAATGGGATGAACATAAATAATACCTAAAAACGGTAATGGTGAGCGGGATCAGAATGATGCCCACCTGCTGCATCCCGGCTCTAAGCACACATATACGCTATACCTTATAAAGATGCTTCTAGATGCAAGGCATAATATTAACACACTAGCATGTCCCTAGATCAAGTGCTTATTAATAGATAGGGCCCCAGCAAAGAATACCAAATGGTATCTCCCTCTCCTACCTCCACCCCCTTCCGATAGGGCGGAGACTGGCCAGTTCATGAATGCATTCCTTTATCATCGGGCGGTCCGTAGACCCAACCCGTATCCACAATAAATAAAGCCCGCAGGCAGCTCATAATATAAGTAAAGGAAGTTCCATGACTCGATCGACTCAGGACGGAACCCGATGGACTGGGCCATCCTATGACCCTAGCAAAGACTCTAATTACTTCACAGATAACGGCCGTTCTGTTTACATACGCATAAAGAAATAGAATGCTCAACGGTCAATGCAACCTAGCATGATACTACATGGCATGCTGATCATGAATGCAAGCACCTAGTATATCATGCACATAAAGCAGGGAATATCTCTCTATCAATCTGAGTAAGCTCCGAAGAGACTTACCTAGTAAGCAGAACAGCAAAATATAATCCCAGCTAGTAACACGAGCAGTCAGACGATATCGCCTAAATTCATATCAGAACATTCATATAAGTCTACATCTAACCACTCAATCATACAAGCATATATCATTTAATAGAATCAACCGCATCATAATCATCATTCCATCTACTCAATCAGTCATCATTTCACCACATTCCATAAGACTATATCCTTCTCATCATTTCATTCAACCACTTCCATATATCCGCAATAATACGCATATATTCGCATGATCGTATATCTTAAAAGTTCATCATGATAATTATCTCTTATCATATATATATATATATATATATATATATATATATATATATATATATATCATATATATATATATATCATCAAAGTCTGATATTTAATCTCGTCTAATAATCACCACAATATCATGCTATTAGTCAATTCAATCATACCGTTAATCAAACGATCAAATTATCATGCTAGTTATTCACCGAACAAGTAGAATTTTCCGGTTAGTTCCCAACCCGTTTCAAAATCCAAGTTTATTCTTATCGGATCATAAGCCAAGTTATGGGTATACTTCATTTCTGTATTTTACATGCTCTAAGGTTCGGTTATGCCATCATATATTTAACCATATTTGTAGCATTCCCTTAACCAAGTTTTTAATCGAGTCATTATAAACATTGTTTACTAAAATTATCATAACTCTTGATCCAACCGTTGGATCGTCCTCATTTTTGGAGGGCAATTAGATAACATCTCCATGAAAAACCCAAGCAGGGGACCGAGAGTTATAGGTAAAACAATATTCGATAATTTAAATGCTGAGATTAAGGTATTCGGTTTTGTGTCTTTTACACGTTTTGCTAGCTAAAACCGATTTAAACACATTATAGGATCCACTATCCTAAGACTTTTCACATCAACTCAAGCTATCCTAGAGAGAGGAAGGTGGAAGAGAGATTACCTAGGCAAATGGAACACAAATGGCTCGAAAATTCTCACTTCAGGGACCTTGGGGACACCTCCAAACACCTTGCAATATATTTTCCAAAACCCCAAGCAAAAGGGTCAGGACTTTGTTTAGAAATGAAGCAAAGAAGTCATATAAAAGGTTTAAACTCATTTTTGGAAGGAAATAATGGAGCTTACCAAGAAAACAACGCAAAACCTCAAGATCCTTCAAAAGACAGTTTCTGCAGCCTCAATGATGGACGATTTTGGATGGGAAAACGAGCTTGGATTTTGGATTATAATGTATGTTGGAAAGGTGGTTTCAGTACGGTTCTAAGGCCACCGAGTTTGCTCAATTCGGAGTAGTATTGAGGGAGATATGGCTTTTCTTGTGCAAGGTCACCAAAATGGACCTAAAATGGTGAAGGCTTCTTCTCTCTTTGGTTTTCTCTCAAAGTGACGGTGGGGATCGTTGTGAATGAGTTCTAAACTGAGCTTGGGTCATTTATAAAGGAGAGAAAGGAGTGGTTCATGTGTTAAAGATGGAGAGTGATTAAATGGAAGGGATGGGAGTGGTTGGACACCTATCATCACAAGCAAGCCACAAGTCAAGTCAAGTCAAGGAGTGGGTGGTGATCAATGTTGGTCAAGTTAAGTATGGACGACTGGCCTTGTAAATCAAAGACGTAAATCCCGAGCCCGAGATGCGTTAAAATCCGTTAAGTTCATAAAAGCCGAGAAAAGGTGGCTCGGGAATGTGTTTCTATCATTAAATCAATGTAAAGTCGTGCATAAAAATTTTAAATTTTCCGAGTTTTCATAATCATAGGGGAGGATAATATTCGGATTATCCTAAGGATATTTTATAAATATTGATTAAATTTCGGTCTTTACACTTATTCTCCACATTATTGTTTATTACTCTTCATCATAGACTCAGGATAGTCCTTCCATTCTTCCATGTTACCGCTTGCCCTTTTGGATGCTTAAGAATGTTAGGTATAATTAAATTAGTTATGTTGTGACTGTATGCCCCAATTGCATCATGCCTTTATTATTACTATCACAGCTTCATAGTAAACTTGTTATCCTTGTATGTTCTCATCACATGATCATTCGCTCTTGTCTGTTTATACTTATTAAATGATATCGATGTAGTTATGTTATGATTTTATGCTTTGTGTGCTAAGTCTTGTTTAGCTATATATCTCTCACCGCTGTCCCGTCTTAACTTGTGCTATAACTCTACGATTGTTATACTTTAAGGACTTCACACGTCGCATGACCACCCACTACTGTAGCTATATAAATGCATGTGATGATCTTTGGATAAATACAGCGTGTTAGTCTCCTGTAATATGCCACACTTGAAAACTATTATTTGATTGTGATGGTAGCCACACTTAAGCATCCATGACTTGATATGAGATTACATCTAGTTACTTGTAACATTTATGCCTTGTCGGCATGTATGTGCACATCCTGACGTTGTGTAAATTGAGATAGTCGCTACTGTATCATGGTCGCATTACTTCATCCTCACACATCTCTCATGCTCCTAGTAGGTTTTCGCATGATCATTTTGGCCTATTATGCGTTGTTGTAATGTGTGTCGTTACATGCTACATATGTGCCCTCCTACTGTGTTGTGTGCTACTAGTACCCCTCATATGATCTCTACTTTCAAAGAAATGATTATTGAGTTCTATGCCAAGGTGATTGATTACTATAACTACATGACCCATGATAGCTCGGTCGTGCCCTTTCCATCTGTATCTTAGTTGGTATGCATATCTATGACATTATACTATATATTCTATGCTTAGTCCCCATCGATTTAGACTTACAACGTTTTCGATTATACTTCACCTATATTCATGTTGGGTGGTTATATAGTTGTTTTGTCTAGTTGTGAATCGCCATGTTAGTAGTTAGACCATACCTCCGCATGCTTACACCTTGCCATGTTACTAAATACTATTTGGTAATTTAGTATTTGAGAATATGCTTACATGACTATTGCACTCTCTATATTACTTATATGATCATTCCTATGATATGATTAGTCTGACTCATTATGCAACATCTTGTTAGTTGTTAAAATATGATTTCGTGCATTTACTTATCGTCATGTGTTAGTGATAACATGTAGAAATTTCGAATCACTAATGTGGTATGCGATTCTTTGCACTATTTACGTTATTTGTATGGTCACTTATGTAATAGGGTTTTGGTAGTATACCTATCTTGCATATTTTCCCTTGTTACATGATTTTATGAGATAATGATTGCTTACATATTTTGAATATTATCATTGGAGCAATCTTTTATCTTTTGACACCATCATACTCTATTTTACATGAGTAGTACTATGCGTAAGTCATGATATTGCACATGCTTACTTTTACTTGCTACATGATGCCCGTCTATCCTCGTTTTGCCTTAGTAGTTGTAAGCCTCATATGCTCACACGTCCATCCCTATAGTATAAATTGTATTTGTATGTTTCTGCACTCTATTTTGATGGAAAAAAAAAAATTTGTTGATACTATACTATCTACCATGTTGAGCTTATAGTGCTATGAAATATGTGTTGATGTATTCCTTGGTGACACAAATGCATGAAGCACACACTTACACTTGTCTTTATCCGGTGAACTATATTATATTCTTTTGCGACTTTTAAGACATGTTGATGTTATTCTTTACCTGTTATGTTTAGTTTCCTTACACCATAGTGGCATATGAGATCCTCTCACGCATGTACGGAATCTATTTAGTATATTCGGGTGACAAATTGTTAATTCTATCTTATGTAATTATGGATGTTGTACTTTAATAACATTCCTGGTCATTATATGTGTGCTATTCCCTGTTAGTGATTATTTGACTTGAGGATAGTATGAATATCGATATTGCTCTCATGATGATAGGTTATTTATCTTGTATCTTACCACATGATATGACACTAGTGCTAGAATCGTATCATTGTTGCCTCCTGAGATAGGTTCATGTTAGTCTGCAAGATTACCACGTTGTGTGTTTTATGACATGATGTATCCCGTGATGATTTGAGTGATACGATCACAACCTTAAGTGTTTCTCATGGGCATCGGTGAAATTCTCGTGTTTTGTCTTACCAGATATTGTCCAAGTCTATCTTAGTGTCCAAAGTTAGGCAGATTGTCCCTTAATATTTCCTTCCTTCGGTTATAACTTAGATCTTGCGTCATCCTTGTATAATCTTCTGTGGTGTGATCAAGAGTGGGCCGTTTAGTTGATCAGAGTGGCGCAACAAAAACATAATCTGGGCCGTTACAACAACCAAGTGGACAACTTGGAGGCACAAGGAGGGGGCTCGTGGATGCTTGATAGCACCAGTCCGACGACGAGAATCGACACACACCAATCATGATGGATAGCACCAATCCTTCAACGAGGATCGACACACACCAAACATGTGGTAGCACCAACCCTTCAACGAGGAGCGACACACACAAGACAAACCAAGCTAAGAACAACACATCGAAACCTATCCCACGCAGGGGAACTGGGTTCCTCCCTAGGAGAACTCTCCAAATCTGACTTTTTGTCAAAAATTCAATTCTATCTAATTTTATTGAATGAATGAAACGTTTAAATAGAAAAATATCTAGGGTTTGGTTGGCTTCCTTAGAGGTTAAGGATTACTTGTCAAACTTAATCCTAACTAGATAAAAATATCCTAATTAATAAAGATAAAAACTAATTAGATATAATATCAATTAATTGAAAAGTCAACTAATAGATATTATTCTAATTTACATTACTCCTAAATCTATACTATATATATAAAGTTGAGTTTTGCCCCATTAATTGCACCTATTAAATGCTTAAAAAATAACCTAATATATTTTAAATATTAGCATAAAAAATCAAAAGGTTGTTCTAGCCTAATGGTTAAGGAATAATTTATATGCATAAGGTCAAAGGTTCAATTCTCCTTAACTACACTATTTTTGTATTTTTTTTAATTATATTAGTTTATACCTTTAATTTATTAGATAAAAAATTTAATATTTTTTGTTATAAAAATTCTAAAGGTTTCTTAGACAATAGAATTATAATACTTTTTTTGATGTAGCACCATAACTACTAATACTTTTTATCTAACTCCTTTTTTTCTATTATGAGTTACTAGTCTTATTACCAGCGTCGTACACGGTTTTTTTTATAAATTTTATTTATATATACTATTTTTTATCGATTTAAATAAAGTAATAAATTAATTTTTATTTATACATAAAGTACTAATGTTTCATTTATATATATAAAGTAGTTCTCCCTATTTTATCAGAATCGCAAAGTCATAAGTTTGTTTTTTTTTCCATTAAGATATTATAATCAATGAAGTTATGTATATGGTGGTATTGTGATAAAATCTGATGAAAATAAAATATCGTTTAAAAAATGATTAATGTACTATAAAGTATAAAACTATAATCAATTATAATTTATAATTATTTTGTTCTAATTAACCTATAATCTAACCAAATCAAATTTGTAATAGTAAGTTTAATCAATATTCATCTTAAATAGACACTACGTTTATATTAATCAGTTATAAACAATTATAAATATTAATCATTTATATTCCACTTAGGGTGTGTTTGGATTCAAATGCATTGTATATAGTTATAATTATTTTATAGCATGGTTAAAATAATATAAATTTTAAATAAAATACATAGTAAATTATGTCTTAGTTTATATTGTTATGCAATAGTTGTTTTATGATTTTCACAATTTATAAGGTATTTTATAAATATGTTTTAAATTTATTAACCAAACACTATTTAAGTATTTAAATATATTATAATATTATATCCAATTCTCAAACTGTTACCCATATCTTTAGTAGTTAGCACAAATAATCTCTATTAGCTAGCTTTTCATTGATAAGGTAATAATATGATTTTCCCCTACAATTACTTTGTTTCATATATTAACATATTTTTACTTAAAATTGGGGTCCATGATTCAATTAATTTTTTAAAAAAGCACACGTAAATTTTGGTGCTAAATAAATAGTAATTGATTGTAGTAGTATCTTAATTTTTATGAAGATTTTATTATATTGGTTAAAAATATCCAAAAAAAATTAAATAAAGATTTACATGTGCCATTCAAATACTACTACGTACAATCGGAACTTCCGAAGTGTTATAAGATGATACTCTAATATTTATCTTTGTAAGATTTATTCAATTAATACGTCATAAAATTTTATCAAAATATAACTAACAAAAATATGATAATATTTTTTATTTATATTGTTAACAAAAAGAAAAACAATAATATTTTGTTTTGCTCCAATTAATATATGTGGTTAATATTTCTATTAAAAATAAATATATATTTGATGATAAGATTTTATTGTTCAACTGATAAAAAATTAATTATAATTATCAATTATGTTATACACATAGAATGACACGTAGATAAATAGATTAAGTCATTGTATGATATGGCTTAAATTTAGTGGACACTCATTAATTGACGTGGCAATAGAACTCGACCATAATACACCAGAGAACGACACGTAAGCGAATCGCACCAAATCCCGCCACATAGGATTTTCACGTCTCTGTTTTAGTATTATATATTGATATTGATGATTGATAACCACTCCATGATTATTCATTCACACACATATCTTTTGGAATTAGAGAAAAAAAATAATTCAAGAACATTTCAATATTAAAATTACATATGAATAATAAATGTTTATAATTTTGTAATTTGTAATATTCATTTATGAACTACATGATGAAAGAATAAAATCAAGACACCAATAAAATTATGCTTTTTTTCCTTGAAACTTCCATAGTTCCATGTTTTGGTATATTTATTCAACATATTATCTTACCATTAATTTTTTTCGTTTCATTTTATTTATGATGAATACAAAAATAAAGAATGATACTATTTTAACAAAATAATTGAGTTGTCTAAAATGATAGTAAAAAATAATATCGAATGTGAAAAGCTTGCCTTACATCCATGAAGAACGAGGTCTATGATTGAAATATGTTGGGTAAAGAAGATATGAGAATAATATTTCATCTCATCTCTTTATTCTTTGTTTAATATAATTTATAATATTATAGTCGACTTAAAAACGTACTAACAATTTTGATATATTATACGGGGTATGTATTATAAGAAATCAATAAACATTATAAGCATGTAACAAATACCAAAATGGCGATATATATTTTATTAAGTTTTTCCCGTGCATATCAATTTAAGTTTTAATCGATTTTACCATTTAAACTAGAATATGAACAAAAATCCTAAAAAAAACATAAACAAGATATTTAATAATTAATGTTATTGTAGAAAGGCACTATTGATGAAAATATGAGAATTGGTAGAATTTAATAGAGAAAAATCAACAATTTTAATCGACTTTCTTAATGTTTTACATTAATATATACAAAATTTGATTTTTCTTTTTCTTTTTTAAAAAAATTTGGAAAGGTAATGCTATTTTATATTATGTTTGTTAATGTTATTGTAGAGAAGCAAAATTGGTGAAATTCTCTTGATCTTGATGGAAGACGGAAAGATGGATCGAGTATTAAATTTTTTTTTCCAATTTGTTTGTATATCATTGCTCTAATCTCATGAGATTTTCATTTTTATCATTAGCTAAATCTTTTGTGTTTATATTAAAGAATTTTTAAGTGTATTAGAAAGTCACAAATGTATTAATTGTTTGTATATCATTGCTCTAATCTCATGATATTTTCATTTTTATCATTAGCTAAATCTTTTGTGTTTATATTAAATAATCAACTATTGAGTAAATTAAATTACATTTAATTAATAGATCAAACATACCCACTAAAGTATATTAGCTAACTAAATGAGTAAACAATGTGATTAAAACATGTCCCGTGCATCGCACGGGCATGCTCACTAGTAAATATAATGCTTAAGATGATAAAATAAATATGAAAACATAATTATTTTCGTCCAAACAGTAAACAGCTGCAAAGATGTTGATTTTCGGCCATGTTCTCGGTAGACTCTGGAAAAACCTTTAACAGAAACGTTGTAGATCTTTTCGTCCTCGTTTCAAAAAGGTATGGCACGACCCAATCCGATCAATATGGACTCCGAACGACCCATTTTACTGAGACGTCGCAAAGCTGTCAAATCTGCAGAACGAATTCAAACTTGTTGATAAGCACCACTTGTTTTCCCTTCATCATTCTCCCCTTCTTGAAAAGGATTCGTCCTCGAATTCGGGATGTTATTTGAGCAAGGAGATGCAATTTGTGGTGGTGCAGCTGACGGATGGTTGTGGCGGATGCAACTTGACGACACTATGAGACTCTGTCTTTAAAGGGGAAAAAAATTTGTGTTTTTTTTTGTGTTTTTTTTTTTGGATGATGAATGAAAAGACTCAACTTTGATGTCGATAACCTAAGCTCTGATGCCAATTTGATACGGGGTTAGCCGTAGGATGGCCCGATCTTCGACAATCAAACTAGAAATAACAAGAACGGAAGCAAGGACTCGATGAACAAGAATAAAGACTCGAAATTGAAAGCAAGACACGACCGATAGGGACTGAATCGAACTAAAATAGAACGAGATAAAGACCCCAGGCCTCCGTAGAGGGTAGGAACCAAATATCAACGACTATAAAGTCCGCCTCTACAACCTTACACAACCAAGCGGACAACTTGGAGGCACAAGGAGGGGGTTCGTGGATGCTTGATAGCACCAGTCCGACGACGAGAATCGACACACACCAATCATGATGGATAGCACCAATCCTTCAACGAGGATCGACACACACCAAACATGTGGTAGCGCCAACCCTTCAACGAGGAGCGACACACACAAGACAAACCAAGCTAAGAACAACACATCGAAACCTATCCCTCGCAGGGGAACTCGGTTCCTCCCTAGGAGAACTCTCCAAGTGAAAAATTCAATTCTATCTAATTTTATTGAATGAATGAAATGTTTAAATAGAAAAATATCTAGGGTTTGGTTGGCTTCCTTAGAGGTTAAGGATTGCTTGTCAAACTTAATCCTAACTAGATAAAAATATCCTAATTAATAAAGATAAAAACTAATTAGATATAATATCAATTAATTGAAAAGTCAACTAATAGATATTATTCTAATTTACATTATTCCTAAATAAATATAATGCTTAAGATGATAAAATAAATATGAAAACATAATTATTTTCGTCCAAACAGTAAACAGCTGCAAAGATGTTGATTTTCGGCCATGTTCTCGGTAGATTCTGGACAAACCTTCAACAGAAAAGTTCTAGATCTTTTCGTCCTCGTTTCAACAAGGTATGGGACGACCCAATCCGATCAATATGGACTCCGAACAACCCATTTTTCCTTCATCAGTAAGGCTCCTCCCTTGGTTAGCTGGGACAAAATCTGTACTGACACCTTAAAAGGGGGGGTTAGGTATTCATAAAGCTGAAACCATGAATATTGCTCTCCAAATGAAACTACTATGGAAAATCATGTCTGAACCATACAACATATGGGTTCAGATTATATCTCACAAATACCTTAAAGGACAAGATCTCCTTTTGTATCAAACCAAGGGTAATACTTCTTGGCAGTGGAACCGTCTTATGTCGATCAGGCAACAGTTCAAGCAGGGTCTTCAATGGAGTGTAGAGGATGGTACCTCCATCGATTTCTGGTCCCATAACTGGGCCTTCCCGAATACCTTACACTCGAGGATTCTCAGCCCAATTCCTCAAGAGCTTTCTGGGATCAAAGTTGCCCATTTTCTCACAGCCAATCGCGAATGGAATAAACCATTACTGTATTCAATCCTACATTCCATTCTTTCTACAAATGATATAAACCATTCTGTCGTTTTACCTAATAATGAGATGAAGGACCGCCTTTATTGGGGACCGAGTAAAAATGGATGTTTCTCTACATCCTCAGCAAACTCTTTACTTTCTAAGAACAAAGGTCGACGAGATTTTGACTGTGGATGGATTTGGAAACTCGATGTTCCTCCAAAAGTGCAACATTTCCTTTCGAAACTCTCTCGTGACGGATTACCAACTGCTGTTCGTCTTCAGACATCCCACATCTCTGTTCCATCTGGATGTCATTTTTGTGATAACACCAATGAAACAACCACTCACCTTTTCATTAGGTGTCCTATGGCTATCCGTTTGTACAAAACTTTAGGAATTCATATTCCTGCATCCTGGCTTGCCTCTACTGGCCCAATGTTGCCTCATGCGCTTAATAATCTAAAGATCACTCTTGGGATTAAGACCTTTGCTTCTCTAGCATGCTCTTGGTGGTCTATTTGTTCTACAGGAACCAACTGGCCTTTGATCATATTCAAAGTGTTTCCACTACTGACATTCAGATTTTCTATAATATCCTCACCCAATGCTGGAAACAAACTAAGATCCTAGAGGATGAGGGTGCTGGTGGGGGCTGTCTGAGTTCCCTTATCAGAAATCACAACTCCTTCGCAGGTTCCTCTAATAGCAGTACGGTTGCGGCTTCCAGTAAATCTGGTCGGTCGGGTTTATGGGAAAAACCTCCTATGGACTGCTACAAGCTAAATTTTGACGGATCAGTCAGACAAGGCTCCTCTGCTTCGTACGGTTTCATTATCCGGGACTGGTATGGTGTTCCGGTTGCAATGGGAAGAAATACATGTGTCAATATTTCTGTCGCTTACGCAGAAAACCTTGGCCTAAAGATGGGCATTTTACGTGCCAAACAACTGCATCTTAATAACATCCTCATCGAAGGTGATAACCTTCTGGTTATTAATGCTCTGCTAGGGGATTGGAAGTGCCCCTGGAATATCGAGCTTCTACAATCGGACATTCTGTTAGATATTTCGGCGTTCTCTTATGTTGCTATTCGTCATGTTTTCAGGGAATCGAATGTTGTGGCTGACTATCTCACTCGCAGTGCACATGCTTCCCCTGCCAACGACAGCTACGACGACGATCCAGAACTTCATGTTCTCATCCGTAAGGATGCTTTAGGACGGTCTTTGGTCTTCGCTGATCCGCCCTAATCTTTATTCTGCGTAAAAAAAAAAGCCCCATTCAATGTGGGATAGGCTTATTTATTCCCAACAATACTACGGCTATCATGATAGGGTGGAAATAATCATTATTGTCTCATAAGGCGCCATTCCAATTTCTAAGTAAAAATGTATGTTTGTTTGATTATTGATTGGATGACTAAGGGTATATATACTAATACCCATATCACATGTATCCTATACCCTTCACATGACATAATTTACATTGTACAATTAACTTGGACCATCTTCGACCAAGTAAACCTCATTCATCTTTATTTTTTTTATATTATCATAATTTTATACCTCATTTAATTTTTAAAAAAAATTATTTTCACTTTATCTACCTCTTTCTAAAAGGTTTTCTCTACAACCATAGAAAACCTCTTCCCTTTTATATATACCATCAAGAAAAAAGTAAGGTTATTTTTTCATTAAGAAATAAAATAAAATTACAAAAACGGAAGATAGGACATCTCTCTACCAAGATAACCTCTTCCATTTTATTACAGAAAAATAACTCAAAATAATACCAACTATGAGATATGAACAAAAAATAATACGAACTAAAAAAGTCTCAGAATAATACAACCTATCCACCTATAAACCAAAGATAATAAAACCTTTAAAATCAACTAAAAATAATACAAATTATGAACTTTTAACTCAAAATAATACAAACTTTTGAACTTAAATTAGGATAAGATTCAAAATAAAATTTAATCTATCAAAATTATAAAAACAATCTATAATTATTCATATTTGGCACAAATCCACCTTTTATATTTGGGTTAATTGGAGTAAATATCATGACCTTTGTAGATAGTTGCGCTTAATATCCTGACCTTGTAAGATATCACGAAATATCCTAAACTTTGATGTTAGTTGTGCTCCCTACCCTGGTTGAGTTTCTTAAATTAATAAAATCACTGACATAATATGAAAATTACACAAAATCACCCATATTTATAAAAAAAATTCAATAATCCCCCATTTTAATCAAAATAAAAAAGATATTTATTGCAAACATATAAAAATGCATGCTCTAAAACATGAAAATAAGATCGATTAGTTAAAATAAATTATATGCCTAATTAATCACTCATATTCATATCTTATATTCCTTAAAAATCTATTTTATAAAGTCATAGTTATAATTAAGTAAGATTAATATGTAAGTACCATATTATATGCCTAATTAATCAAGTTTCCATGAGTATATACTCAATTTTGCCTATTTTTAATATATGCTTATCATATATTTATTAATTACAAATAGCTATCATATATTTTACTATTTCTTTTTTAAAAATATATTTTATTTTATTTTTGTAAAAGTATTATATTTCATCTATGTATAGTTAGCATTTCTTATATATAGAATCATTTTTTAATGCTATGCAATTTAGATGAGAAATATTTGCTTAAGATTCCATCACAAGATACCACATAAGATGTTATGTATTAGTTTTAGTGTATATAAAATAATATGGACCAAAAAGAAAATATATATAAAATAATATATAGAGAATATATGTATCAAATTTAAATTTATAGATAGGTATATGTAAATTTAGATTTTTTAAAAAAATATGTTATTAAGAAAAATAATTAAAATTAATTTTTTGAGTAATTATAATAATTATTTAAAGGAGTAGATGTTATCTATTACAATTGATTTTTTTTTGGGGGGGGGGGGTTGTAATTTTTCCAGTTTTAAATATATTATGGGTTTATTGAAAATATGTTATGAATATGGGTGATTTTGTGTAATTTTTCCATTATTTGTGTATTTTTTTAATTTAAGAAACTTATTTAGGGTAGGGAGCGCAACTAATACTAAAGTTAGGGATATTTCGTGAAATCTTACAAGGTCGGGATATTAAGCGCAACTATCCATAAAGGTCAGGATATTTAGCGCAATTAACCCTTTATATTTTAAATACATCAAACCCACTATTTGATTGTCCAACTTTGTATAATACAACCTCAATTTTTAGAAATTACATAAAATTACATGAATTTTAGGATATGGTTCTATTTTTTAAATTATTAAGGATAAAGTGGATGTGATTTTATTTAATTTCAAAACAAAAAGTGTTTTTTTTGTAAACTTGAATAAATAAATAGTGGTTTTGGTGTATTTAAACATAAAGGGGATGCATTTGTGCAAAGTGTGACTATATACTCATATTTTTGTAATTTTTGTAAATAATGTTTTGTGTTGATTCTTCTCCTAGTCCAATTTCAAAAGTTTGTATTATTTTGAGTTAAAAGTTCCTAGTTTGTATTGTTTTTAGTTGATTTTAAAGTTTGTATTATTTTTAGTTTGTAGGTGGATAGTTTGTATTATTTTGAGACTTTTTTAGTTCGTATTATTTTTTGTTCATATGTGATAGTTGGTATTATTTTGAGTCATTTTTCCTTTTATTACCCTAAGGTATAACCTACAACCAAGATTTTACCTCATACATACCTTAAGGTGAAGAAAACTCTCCGTTATAGATGCTCTTACAACACGAGAAACTCATTCCAACTCCATTATCAATGGTGATATGCACCCCCGGTCGTTGTTGAATCTCAGAGAGCGACATTGTATTAGTCTCATTTAATAAATTTAGATGAAAAAATACTTAAATGCAAGACAAATAATTTACCGATCGATGGAAACCTTTTTATTTCAACAAGGATCATGTGGGATGAAAATCATCACCTCCCTTTGCCTTAGAAATGATTTTAAAACGTGTCTACTTCTTTTACTGAACTGCTTTGGACCGTTACAAAGCAAATCCTAGAAATGAAAACTATCTAGAATAGTTTCATCTAGATAAACAATTAAAATCATATACTTCTAACTCTACTAACAACTTCAATAAACCACAACGACAATAAAACAATCATGAACAAAAGTATAGCTAGTTGAAGACTTGTCCCTCAAAGAAATAGTGCACATCATAGTGCCTCTTCATCTTCGAGACTCACGGAGTCACGGTGCTCTAAATTCTTCACTGTGCTTTCTCAGTTTCTCCAGGGCCGGCCCTGGGCAAGTGCAATGTGCACTTGCACAGGGCCTCAAAATCCAATGGACCTCAGGTATTTCGGCCCAAGGATATACTTGTATTAAAAAAAAATTTGTTGTGTGAACACACGCTCCTCTCAGGCTTAATTAAAAGCAGAGATACAGAGAAAGAAAAAGAATCACGCTTTCACGCCCGCTCGCCTCTTCGTCTTCTCCAACTCCATTAATTCTCCCTCAAAGACCTTCAATCCTCTACCCTTCTTCAAGATTTATCAAAATCGAAGCCAATAATGGTGGTTCAAAGGATCTATCAAGGCTCTACAAAAAGATGGTCCGGCCTTGGGAGGTTCACGGGTTCAGTCGATGCTCGACAGTCCGGCTTGGTGACTTTATTGGTGGTCGGTTTTGGTGTTTTGCAGCAGCCAGCAGGTCGCCGGAGGTCTAGGCCCCATTCTGACTGCCGCACAGCCCACACTATAGTCCGGTGTTGGCGTTTTGCAGCACAACAGCAGGTCGTCGGTGCAGCGTGGTTGAGCCGTCGGTCGTGTCGATTCCGGTTGCACTGTAGTCTATAATGTTTTCGCCGCAGCCATCAGGTAATTTGGTTTAGGATTGATTAATGATTATTAGGATTTCTATATACTGTAATTTTGTCTCTAAATCTCTTCAAGTTTCGTTCCAAAATTTCATACGATTTTTAGGGATTTTATGTAATTTGGTTTCGGTAATTTGGTTCCAATCTGGCCCAATCATTGATAAATATTTAGCCTAGGTTTATGTAATTTGGTTCCAAACAACAATAAGATTTTATTTTTGTTTCTAAATTAGCTTGTTCAATTGTTTATGTAGGTTCAATTGTGCGATTTGTGTCCCGCACTCCGCTGCACTGCTCAATCAATTGTGTGATTTCTTAATACCAGGTTGTTTCACTCCTTTTAGCTTGATAAATTTTGTATTTTGGTGTCAATTCTTATTGTTATTGCATTTAGTTGTTGGATGTTTGACAAATTTTCAATTAATCATGTCTTCTTACGTCATTGTTATGTAAATTTCATTTAAAATTTCCGTCGAAAGAGGTATTGCTCATGGCCTCCAAAACACATTGGTCGGCCCTGAGTTTCTCTACCAGAGGAAGACGTATTTTCTCTTCTAAATTTTCGTTTATATAAATAAACTTAAATACAATATTCTCCCCACGAGTAGAGTTATTATTCGAGCTGAACTAGCCAAGTATTGCTTATTCATATTAACCTAAATTTGGATTTGAACTTTAAAATGTGCTCATACTTGGTTTGTTTAGAAGATGAACGAGTTCAAGCCGAGTTTTTTTCAAGTATTAAGCAACCCTATTTGCTTAAAACATAGTAATTTAAAGAAAATTTTAAAAAATTCAAGCTATTCGAGCTTAAATCGAGTAAGCCGTGCTTTAAACCGAGCTTAATAATATGGTTATACTCGAGTTGTTTAGAAAATGAACGGATACGAGCCGATCTCAAGCTACTCAACTCATATAATAGTCTTACTCACAAGATCTCTAAAGAGGAAAGAAATAACTCACTTTTCTATAAAAATAATATTGAAATATTATAAGATTATGTCCCATATTCTCTTGCAGTCCAAATATCCATCAGAGGCCCCTTTAATGAAGCAAGACACACATTATTAAAGGACAATTGAAAAATATCTACTTTCTTTCATCGCAAGATCTTCTCTTTATCCGAAAATATCACTTTCTTACCTACAAAGTACATGATCAGAAATTCTCATATATGGTAACCATTGCCTCCTTCAACACTTAAAACCCCGTACAATTGATAAATAAAATAACTACATATAAAAGATATTCAAATATTGGCTTTTCATAAATTCAAGAACTCATGAGCGGCTCTTCTATAAATCTAGCTAAAAATATTTTACCAATTCATGTCAATAACTCCTAATTTAACCCAAACAAAAATAGCATGCCAAGGATACATACAGATAGACTCTATTGGAAATGGAGTAAAAAGGGTTGGTTCTCAACAAGTTCCGCTATAGACATAATCAGCAGCTTCAAACAACACCAAAGGTTTGATCTCGGATGGATTTGAAAGCTTGATGTTCCGGCCAAGGTCAAAACCTTCATTTGGAAAATTACTAAAAATGGTGTCCCAACCGCAGCTCGACTTGCCTCTCGTGGGTTTGGCATCCCGACCACGTGCATACACTGTGACTCTAATTACGAAGACCTGGCCCATATTCTGTGGGACTGCCCATTCACACTTGCAACAATCAGATCTCTGGAACCTACAGTAATTCCCATCCTGAGAAACAACTCTGACTCCGACTTAGGGATTGCTGAAATAATCCAGCAAATAAGGAATAACATCGGATCAACTCGGTTCTCCCAAATTGCTTTCACTTGGTGGAGTATTTGGTACTTCCGAAACAAAACATTATTTGGTGACGACGCCCCGAAGGTCAGGGCTATAATTGCTTTCGTCAAAAACCAAACTACACTGTGGAGGGACGCAAAACTCAACGACACTACATCCAACAACTACAACCACACATCGGACTCCACAGGCACACGCATTGTCTCCACAAAAAAAAGGCGCATTACTGCCAGATGGACACATCCACAACCAGGAACCTACAAACTCAACTTCGGCGGGGCCCTTTCCTCCAACAGGGCCCGCTAAGGGTTTTGTAATCAGAACACACACGGGCGAACCAGTTTCTCTTGGAGCGGGACCCTCCCCCTTCCGTTCCATTGTGGCCACTGAATCACTAGGACTGTGGCATGGCATCAATGCAGCACGACATCTACACGTCACCCAACTTACCATCGAAGGAGATAACCTAATAGTAATAAATAGCCTAAAAGGTTGCGGCTCTCCTACAGGGGACTCTGAAATGATAGTCTCGGACTGTCTAGTCTCTATTGGGGCCTTCACCAAGTGTGAGTTTCGTCATGTCTACAGAGAAGCGAATCGAGTTGCTGATCGACTAGCGCATCTTGACTGGGACTTCTCCGGTTCATCGACACCTGACGATTTCGAGCTTCGCGATTTCATCCGCAAGGATGCCATTGGCATATAAGGTCTCCTTATTTGCCAAATTCTTTCCGGTTCAAAAAAAAATAGCATGCCAAGGAAGACAGCCCTCAAGTAAGAGATTTGTACTTTTGGGATTTTTTTTACAAGCTACGGAGTAGTTAATTGGACATTTACCAAAACTTGGAAGAATTTATGACTCCAGATATTATTTGATGCTACATTTATTTTAATTGTCTTTTTATTATATATTATAAGAGTATTACTGAGTAAGATTTTCTAACATTGACCTAAGTTAGCAATTTAATAAAAAAAAAAAACTAATATACTATATATAATTTTGAAAAATCTTTTGTAATAATTTTTTTATTATATTTTCTAAGGGTATAAGATAGAAAAATTGTTATTTTAATTTCCTTTTCTGAATTTTGTAATCAATCCATTATTTTGTGTAACTATGACTTATTTGTTTATTTCAAATTTTATAGAATATATATTAGCATTTATACGATATTCTAATGTAATAGCTCATGTTGTTCAATTTTCATTTTTTTATTTTTTATTCTATATGTCTATATTGTGTATTCAGCTAGTCTTTGCAAAGTCTGCGCTTTGTTATAAAAAAGAGGAAATGGTCATAACTAGCACAAAAAAAAAACTTTGCAAAAGTAACACTAGCCCTTGAAATTTAGCAAGCATAGCATGATTTGGGGGAAAATTGCACAAAAGTGCAGGTCAAGCCTACCGGCTTTAGGGGGTAAAGGGAAAAAAAGGGGAAAAGAAAAAGGGAAAAGGAAAAAAAATTGGGGAAGCATTAAATGCTAGGGAAAAAAATAAAAAGAAAAACTGAAAAGGAAAAAAAAAGTCTGTCACATTTAATGCAGGTCAAATCGAATGAAATATGGGGAAAAAAAAGAAAGCGGGTGTAAAAAGGAAGGGGAATCTGATTTCCAGTTTCGTTTTGGATGACATGGTGTTTAAATTTAGGTGACACGTACGGTGTTTAAGTTTAGGTGACACGGGAAATCTGGGTTCCAGTTTAAACACTTAGTTGACATGGCATTTAATGCATTCTTTCATGTGACAAGACCATACAAACAGATGACATGGGTGATTTCCTAAACAAATTGGCATACACACTCAGAAAGGTGAAACTTCAAAATCAAACAAGTGACATGGTAAATCCTTCAGGTGACACGGTAAATCTTTCAGGTGACACGACCGAGAAGTGCTCTGCAACTAGAACTTCAGGCCGAGAGCTTGTCTTCCATGGTGGCCATCTTCTCCATCTCTTTTGTCTTAGATTATGCAAGGGGATGAGAACAAAGGTTCATGGGTATCTACTTTTCGCCATAGATGAGGAGTACTTCGTCAAATACACTTACCCATTGCATCTGAGAACAAAGGTTTCTGGGAAATCAAGGTGACACGGGGATTATGATCACCGACACGGACATGGATTTAGGGCGACACGTGCTCTGCACCTGGAATTTCAGGCCGACATTTTATCTTCAATGGTGGCCTTCTTCTCCAACTCTTCTGTCCAGGGGAGGAAGAAACTGTTGATTATCTTCTCCCCGGCCTACTCTCCTTTTATACCCAGCAAATTGGAGGAAATGCCCCTATCACATCCTCTTTATCCCTTGTAATGATTGTTGTCTTGTCACCCTAAGTTTGGCGCCAAAATCTCCCCACCAAAACCTCCTCTCTCCTCTGCTCACTTTTCACCTTCAATCTGCTGCCCAAGTCACCTTTTTATTTTGCACAAATACACCCCTATGCTATATTTGTAATTCTCCCAAAACCCATGTTATTTTTGCAAAGTCAAAAAAAAATGTGTCTAGTTGTGCAAATAGCCCTATAAAAAATGACACAACTCAAACCATAACTATACCACTCTAGCATTGGCACTACAGAGGGGCGGGTTGATGAATTAAAAAAATAGGTAACAAATAAGGAAAAATTAATGTAAAAAATTATTTATTTTTATTAGGCTAAAAATTTTGTTAATAAAAATTATAAACTTATAAAAATTAAACGTGCATGAATAGTTATTTCGAATGTCATAAGGTACGTTTTGAGTGCAGAATTTGATAAAGTGTACTCCCTCCGTCCCACAATGATTGTCTTTAACTATTCATGCACGTTTTCTTAAGAAGCTAAAAACTATATAAAATATCAACATTAAACGTGCATAAATAGTTTAAAAACAATTATTGTGGGACGGAGGGAGTATTACGGAGTAATTAAGTAGTGTGAAAATTGTTTGAATTAGAATTGGTCTAATATTTAAAAAAAGTTAGGAGAGTGGAACTCCCTCTCTCTCTCCTATCCAAAATAATAATAAAAAATTAAAGGTAATAATGATGTTTATAAAAGTACTTGAGGTGAACTCTATATATTGTTTTACATGAATTCCGAACGTTTATGACAATTAAAATTAATATAAAAATCAATGCAATTACCCCGTTAATGACACTGATAATTATATCCACACTAATCACACCGCTTGAGGATTAATCCACAAGTCTCGTGTAGGCAAAAGTTATGAACATATAAAATACATTTATTAAGATTATTTCCAATGCAATGTGTAGTTTTACTTAATCGCTACATTTCATTTTATCAATATTAACACAAACTTACACAGCATAACTTAAAGACAGAAAATACACATGTGTACACTTTGAAACTCCTTTAGACTCACTAGATATACTTAAAAGTAAAAAAAAACCCTTTTGTAAAAATAGAAGGGGGAAGAAGAAGATACAAAGAAAACTGTATTAAGTTTCGAACAAAATAAAAACTGTATTATACGGAGTATATATATATATAATATATAACTAATACGGAGTAATAATTACTCCGTACAACAATTAACCGATGGATGAAGCGTAACTGTTAACGAGCGCGAGCGCGTTGCTAGTAAACTTCATGACCTTGGTCGCCCGATCACAGACGTCCGTTTTTAACGGCCAATCAGACACGCCGACAAATCCGTCCGTACACGTGTCCTCGTAGGTGAGGGCGGCGCTCAACCACGTCTGCACGTTGCTGAGCTGCAACCGGAGCGACTGGGCGCCAGCTCTGGCCTCCACCAGCCGCATCTGGGAGAGGGACCCGCGCATCTGGTAGACGGCGTCGGAGAAGGTGGAGGAGCAGTCGTGGACGGCGGGGGCGGCGTGGCGGTCGCAGCCGGTGAAGTTGGAGTAGCGAGTGAGGTTTGAGAAGTAGGCGGCGGCGTGGCGCGCCTGGGAGAGGCTGACGCCGATTGCGGCGGAAGCAAGTTTGGCGGGGTCGCGGCTGACGGCGGAGGCGTAGCGGGAGAGGGAGCGGTAGCAGACGTCCGGGTAGAGCGTCGCATTGCATCTGTCGCGGATGAAGTCGAAGTCGGTGGTGGCTCCTCCACCTCCACTGGAGGCGCCTCCGCCAGGTGGATAATCGGCGGAGGACGGTGGCGCGTGGAGGAGGAGGAGGAGGAGGAAGGAGACGATGAGGAAGGGTGGTGTGCGGAGGAATGGCATGGTGGTTAATTTGGCGATGAATCCGATGATGCGTTTCGGATTGTGGTCGGAATATTGTTTGTGGGATATCGTGAAGGGGGTTAAATAGGACAAGGAACTGCCCATTCAATTGACCATTTTGTCCTCTTCGCAATCACGTTTTGAAGATTTTCAAATCTTCAATTGTTTTTCAAAATATTCGCGTTTTACAAAATATTTAACAAAATAATTATCAATTCAAACTATTTATTAAAATATTCAAAATTGTCAGATCGACCTATAAAATGCGATTTAAATCCACATCTTTTCTTCAATAGGTTAAAACTTTGAAAAAAAAACATAAAACAAACGCGTTTTAAGACCGCGTCTTATGTATAATTTTTTTCAATATATAAAATGCATAAATTGTAGTTTGAAACCGCGGTTTATTTCCAAGAAAAAAAATCATTGTTCACTGCCTTCCTCCTGTGCCCGCCCAACATCCCTGTAACTAGGGCTGTTCATATTCAGTTTTAGGTTTGGTTTGGACTCGATTCGGTTAAACTGGGGAAAACCGATTTTTTTTATAAATATTTTAATTTACCCTTAGGACCTTTAGGTTGTTGTTTGTTCACCTCTTCTCTCTTGACAGATTAGGGGTCCTGTTGCTTCACCCATGTGAATGTGAATTTTTTAAAAATATTTCGGCTTCGCAAACTAGCTGCAGATGTGAGTGTGCTGCTTCACCCAAGTGAATGTGAATTTAGCTTTGGAAATTAGTTGCTTTGGATTAGGATTTAGGCACTTGCTATGTGTTTAGCATATACATAGTATATTATATAATATAACACTGCCTGTTTAACTATGATCAAGATTTCAAGTGTTCAACGTGTAAATTTTTTTTTTCATTGTGTATTTTTTTTTATTTCGGTTCGATTAGGTTATAATCGAACCGAACCTAAATCAAATTGGCAAAAAACCGAACCAAACCTATTAGTTTAGGTTCAATTTTTCGGTTTTCATTTTTGGAAATTTCGGTTTTAGGTTCGGTTCGGTTTGGCCAGGTTCGACTCGGTTTTGAGCCTTTGACCAGGCCTACCTGTAACAGCCCAAATATAAATATTCGGGTTACGTTTCGAAGGTTGGATACCTTCGTTCGGATCTTGCAATCCAGGTACATGTCGAGGTTTCGAACCTCAAATAATTGCATTTTAAAGTGGGGATTTTGAACCCCAAATCAATCGTAGGACCATTGGGTACCCTTAACCTGTCCTAAGAGACTACATCGCTAAATTCATTTGAGTAAAAGAGCGTAGACAGAAAGTAGAGTACAACTTGCCACGGCGAGGCCGGGTCAAAACCAAACACGAAATCTCGGATTTACGAAATCTTAAGCCAAGGTGATAAGGTAAGTTTGGATTTCGATCACCCAAGCAATTCCCCGTCATAGAAGCATGGAGCAAACATAATCTGCAAACAAAGCTAAAAAAATATATATACAGGGCATGGGATCCGACCGAGGCCTTTATGCATTTTGTTCCCAAAAGCAGGCATACACATACACTATACCTAATAAAGATGTTTATAATGCAGTACAGAATTTAAACACACAAGTCATGCTTATCATGAGATAATATGCAGAAATACGATAAATGGCCCAAAGAATGCCAAGTGGCATATCCCTCTCCTAGCTCCACCCCCCTTCCAGTTAGGGTGGAGCCTAGCCAGTACGGTGCTATAGCATAGCAATCGCCATCCGCAAATGGTATATGTGCGCATCAATAATCTCATGATCATGCTCATATGGTGAATCGAGCCCGCAAGCTCGACTCTAAACAGACTCGATTGAGGACAAGCCCGATGGGACTGGGTCGTCCTATGACCCTAGCAATGACTATAGGACACACAGATAACGACTGTTCTATTTTCATACGCATAAAGTAAACAAATGCTCAATCAATTTGTGCAACTAAGCAGGATACTACATGACATGCTTCAATGCTTATGCAACACCTAGTATGTTATACGACTACATGTAGGAGGCCGGGTTTATCTAATCAGTCTGAGCAAGTCCATAAAGGAACTTACCTGAAAAGCTGAACAATAAAGTACAGCACAAGCAGAATCCACTCAATCAACAAGCACCTATTATTAATAAGAAAGCGATAAGGCACAAGAATACTAGTTACACACACACACTAAGACCATGTCCCCAAATCATCTCCAAAACCAATCCAAAGTCCAACCATTTAAAATCATTCCAAGTCGGAAAACATCAAAAGCCAAGTCATTCGAATAATCCAAATCCATTAATACTCAATTCCATTTTCAATTTCAAGTATCCATAATTTAATCAAGTTAAAGAATTCTGGCACTTGAAATAAAAGCTTTCAAAACACTCATCAAGTATGAAATTTGACATTTTAAATTCGTCAAAATTCCATTGTTAAATTATTAAAATAATATTCCAAAAATCTCATTTTCCGAAATCAACCTCAAACTAAAACCCGACTGAAAAGGATCGAACCAAAAACCAACAAGCTAAGTCAAAGGGTGAAGGGAGCAGCTTAGCCAAGCTATTGGGGTGGATTTCGCGGCGGCGAGAGGGTCGGTCGCGACCGCGAAATCATCCTAGCTTCTCCCCGCGAGAAGGAGGTTCCCGCTGGCCATGAGAGATGGATTTCGCCGCGGCGAAACCTGCGATCGCGAGACTCTCCTTCTTCCTCTGGTTCTCTTCTAACTCACCACGGCGACCATGGTTTCGCCGCGGTGAGATTAAAAAATTTTTTCTCTTTTTTGCCTCAATTCAAATCTTTTTTAAAACAACTTGTTTCAAAACATTTCTAACACAAAACCGACACCAAAGAATCATAGAAGAACCAAACGAGGACTAGAGGGGAGAGCAGAAGAGGGATTACATAGCCTCCTTGAGGCTTCTTTGAAAATCTTGGAAGAGGTAGGTCCTTTAGCTTCGACTCAATGAGGTTTTGCTACGACAAGGCCTAGGAGGGACAAATCTTGGTTAAGAGAGGACCTTCATGAAGTTTTAGATCCAAAATGAGAGGATTGAAGGATGGAAGCTTAGCTTGCTCAAAACAGGGGAGGAGGAAAGAAAAGGCTCAAATCCACTTCAAAAGGAGTTAGATCCAACGTTTCTTGATCTTAGAAGGTAGAGGAAAGAGTGAGGAACAAGCAAGAATGAACGGGAAGGAGAAATGAGTTTAAACGAAGGAGAACGAGGTGTTTTAACGAGCTTAAAACGAAACTGGGCTCTGAACTCGCGGCGGCGAAGATGAGTTTCTTCTTCTGGGCTCGTCCTCGCGGCGGTGAATATGAACTCGCGGTCGCGACCAGGGACAGAAACTTGGTTTCTGATGAAATTCGCCTTCCGGTCCAATTCTTGGGTTAGATTCTTGATAGGAGATCTACAAGAGGGTGTTTTAAATATGGGATTTGTGAGGAGGTTTCAAGAATTGAAGAGGAAAGGGAGAGTGAAAAGTTGATTCTTTTAGGGTTTCATTTTTTATTTGCAAATGGATCGAGAGGGAGAGAAAGAGAGCTGAGGTAGGAGGCTCAGATTTTCATTTTAAAATGTGCCGGAATGAATTTCAAAGATTAAATAATAGCGGAATTGAACTCGACAACTATACATTTTAAAATGTGCCTGAATGAATTTCAAAGATTTTCCAAATTTAGAAATGCGCTCGAGGACGGGTTTTCCGAAACTCTCCAATTTTGACAATTAAATAATTATTTAAAATTCCGGTCTTTACAATCCCCTCTCATGGCTGCCCAACCTCAGCTCCCCGTCTTCCTCCCCTGGCGACCTGTCCACCTCCCCTCTCATGGCTCCTCGCCCGACCTCCCCATCTCTCATGGCTCCCGCCTCCACCCATGGTTCCCTCCTCCACCTATTGCCGAAAATCTGGAAACCGCGGTTTATTCCTTTTTTTATTCAAATTTTTTTATTTCTAACTCTTGGCCGTTTATTTAAATGATGGAAAAAAATAGAAAGACGCAGTTTGAGGTCGCGTTTTTATGGGCTTAAGTTTGTTTCATTTTAGGGACTTTTGACCCTTAGTAAAGGAAAAACGTGAATTGAAACCGCGTTTTATAGTTCAATCTGACAATTTTGAATATTTTGATAAATAGTTTGGATCGATAATTATTTTGTTAAATATTTTTAAAATATTGAGTATTTTGGAAAAAAATTTCCATTGCTAGAAAATCCGATTTTTAATCAAGTTCTTTTGCATAATAGATTGAATAATTAAGTTCTTTAATGAGGGAAATCTGGTGGCTGACAGGCTAGCTGGTTCAGCTGGGTCTCACTTTGATTTTCGCAGACATGCGCACAGCCGCAATCCAGTGGTGATCGACGATTTCGTTCGTCAGGATGCTCTTGGACGATGGATCAACCGCGATTGACCGCTCTCAAACTTTGCCATGTATCAAAAAATACTCTGCATATTGTGTTGTGGTTCATAATGAAATTGAGAGTGTCATGTCAAAAAATGAGTTTTTTTATTAAAAAAATTGAAAGAGAAAAGATTTCGGAAGGTTTTTGATGTAGGGGAGAATCGAATATAAAATATAAATAATATAATCAACCCTAGCCTCTCAAATAAATCCAAGACTCCCCCGTTATAATGGAAGGGTCAGGATCGATCCACGAGGAAGCGTGTCAGCGGATCCAAAGTAGTTCGCGCAAACGTTCTGCAGAAGTCGACCAGGAGCTCTCGATGTCGACCTGTTTAGTCAAGGCAGTCGATATCGAGTGTGTAGTCCTGCACATACAGAAGGCAAAAAGTGGTCGACGTCGACTAGTTCCCTCGACGTCGAGTTAGTAGCAGAGGTCGATTGACATAGAAAATCGTCGATCGATGGGATGTAGTCGATATCGACCAGATGAGTCGATCTCGACCACTCTAACAGGAACCAAAATTGACGACAAAGAACGACTGAAGAATAAAAGGATGGAAAGGAAGATGTGGATAGAAAGGATAAAGGTTGTCGAGTTTTTCGATTACTCAACGAACGACAAAAGCAATGATGTAAATAAATAAAGCAAAAGATCTCTCAAAGCCAGGGATCACAAAAATGTTGACCACACATGCAAATGATGGAGTAAGACGGACAATTATGCTTTCTTATCAAAGGGACCAGCTTTTGCCGTCACCAACAAATAGGAATATTGGCTCTCACCTTCAAACCTAGTTGTCTCTACCTGTTAGTTGTTTCGACCAAAAGGTAGGAGATGATCAAGACATAACAATATCAACATCAAAACTCATATCACGCAGCATGGCTAACGCCGGGCTCACCCTGACCCTAAGAGAAAAGCTCTAAACTCAATGTAAATTATTTGTGTGATGATAGATTCCTAAAGCTCAGCCCCAATGGATTTATATATAGTCTCCCACTCCTAGCTAGTCTAGAAGAGAAGTTCTAATCCTAGTGAAAGTGAATTATCTAAATCTTATCTTAAATAAAGTAGAAGATAAAAACTTAATAAGAAAATAAATCATATCCCTAGGGTAGATAGGAATACACCTTTAAGGATTAAATTTAACTAGAAATTAAAAGATATAAAAACGTGGCTTGTAGAAGTCTTCTCGAACTAGGATTGCTCGAACGCGTCTACTACTGTCAGCAGGTCAGGTCGATATCGACCCCTTCACTCGATCTCGAGCACTCTGGCTTCTTCTCGATCTCAGTCTCTTCACTTCAACACTGTCGACATCAATCAGGTCCTCAATGTTGATCACTTCGGTTGATGTCGAGCTATGTGGTCGATCTGTTGTCATGTCGAGTGCTCCTCCAGTAGCTGGTCTTTTTCTCTTATTTAATACTCCCTCCGTCCCACAATGATTGTCTTTAACTATTCATGCACGTTTTCTTAAGAAGCTAAAAACTATATAAAATATCAACATTTTATTAAATATTTTAATATATTAATATCATACATATTACTAATAAGTATAGAATTATTTTAAAAAATTAATTAAAAAATGAATATTTTATATAGTTTTTAGCTCCTTAAAAAGCGTGCATAAATAGTCCAAAGACAATTATTGTGGGACGGAGAGAGTACTTAGTTTCTGGGTATTTTATTCCAGTCGATGTCGAGGAAGTCATTCGAGATCGACTGCTCTGTTCCGGTCCTTCGCTTCTCGTTTTGGCTTCGATTCCGCCCCAATTTCTACGCAAGTAAACCAAAACTTGTGTAGACCTCTATTTCATGTAAATATGCACATACTACACAAATTCAAAGCATTCCCAAACCATAATGCAAATATAACATAGAAATTGGTCATAAAAGATAGGCATAAAACATGGTCATTTTAGCGGACATCAGTTTTGATTAGTGCGTTAACTAAGAGCGTTTCAAAGGAGGAAAGATTGGAGCTCTAAATGCAAGTACGGCTGTGCATAATTGGGTAACTGATATGACATAAAACGGTATGTCAGATGCACGAAGTCGATAACACTCAGAAGACCGATCCAAATACGACACGATAAGTATCGGGTATCCGACATGAAAACATGAAACGATTTCGTGTCGGATACCCATGTAACATGACACAAACCATTTATAAAAACTTTTTTCCTTTTTTTTCCCTGAATGTAGTGCCAGTGACATCGTCTTCGTCAACAAATCGAGTGAAATCTAGAACTTCTCCAGTGGCTCTACGATTCTTCAGCTCTTTTCAATGATTGCCCTGCCAGTGTAATTTTCAAATTCTTCTCTCAAAAGCCCTAATTTTTGCCCCCGTTCTCTTTAATTGCTACAAAACAAAAATTCTTTCTTTAATTGCTACAAATATAAAATTCTTTCTTTAATTGCTACAAAACTAAAATTCTTTGGAAGTTAGGCATGTTAATCACAAATCACAAGCAACGAGCAAGAGAAGAGGGTCGAGTACTTGAGTGAGCATGAGAAGAGAGAGAGAGAGAGAGAGGACTGAAGAGACGGTGACTCGAGAGGGTCGAGATTGAGGAGAGACAAGAGGATATCGAGAGCGGTCGGAGAGGCAAGATGATATGTCCTCGCCTCGGGTTGAGTGAAGGACAACCGCCCGATTGTTGGATTGTCAATGTAACTCGATTTCAATCTCTGTATGCAAGAACCCTCAGATGGAATTTCGTGTGGAATCGCTCGGGAATGGGATAATAGAGGCAAAGAGGAAGCATCGGGTAGCAAACAAATAGCACGACAATCCTTGCAGAAGACACGGGGCGGCCAGGGGGAGTTGCAGGGCGGCTGATCAGTGGTCGCGAGGTGGCTGGAGACAATGAACTAGGATTTCTACAAAGGAGGCTGCAAGGCGGCCTACGATCAGTGACTTTTTTTTTTTTGCGAGCGAATTGGATCGATTATTGGAAGGACACGACTTCGGCTCAAGTGGGGGTTACGACAACAGCAGTGGGGTCAGCTTGAGGTTCTGTCGACGGTGGTGTGATGGTTTTGGATGCTGGCGGATGGTAGATGGTGGTGGTGCAGTGATGATGACGATGAGGCGAAGCAATGAGGATGATGGAAATCGACGAATCTCTTCCAAGTAAAGACGAGATTCTAATCTTCAATCAATTCCAGTGAGAATCTTTGATTGAAGATCTCAGTTGTCTTCAACAGCAATCAATTAGCAAAGAGATTGATATTTTTCACATCAGGGAGGAAGGGGGGGCGGGGGGTTCAACTCAACACTCTACAATCCTCTATATTTGACGTAAGAACAAAAGCTAACCCTAATAGATTATTTATAGGAAACTAATAAAACCCTAATTACTAATGGGTTGAGCTTCCTATGCAAAGGAAGTCCACACCTCATATTAATAAATACTGTTAAAAAAAGTAATAAGTCGAATATAATAAATAATCTATAATAACGACGTCGAAAACGTATCCGACAGATGCTGGAACACATCATCTTCCCCCCCTCCCCCCGAGAGGGAAGCCTCCTCACTTCCTTAGCCCGTGGTGGAGAATCCTCATAAGGTATGAAGTGTGATATAAGGGGTAGGACATACCGTCTTGTCTTCAATGTAAGGATTTATGGTGGCGCCTTCTTTTCAGACATAAGGAGGATATCATTCTCCTGAACTTGTCCTTGAATCATGTTGGTGATGAATGACGGGGAAGGAGCAGCAACCATGAAGCAACACGCCGGAGGAGCGGTTGGAATAGGTTCCAGAAGAAACCGAGGTCTAGCAACCTAAAAAATAACACCTTTAGGTGCAATCATTGAACACACTTGATCTTCAATAAGTATAGACCATTGAACACACTTGATCTTCAATAAGTATAGACCAATGGTCACATAAATCTCAACAACCAGAACTTTATGTACATCCATAGCTAACTCTTGAGACACATCATCAAACACCTCCTCTTCATCAACGAAATCAATGTGTTCGTTTGAAACCTTGCCACTGTCCAGTTTCAAGCAAATTCAGAGGCATTCCTTATTGAGTCTGACAGTGTATGACCCTGTGTTAGAAGGATGGAGCGTAATAAATCAATGTTTCATTTGTTGTACTCTCTTATTGATTTATAATAATGAATATTATGGCCTAAAGCCTTACTTACGGATAAAAAAAGCTAAAAAATTAGTGTAAATATTACAAAAGCTAAAATTAACCATTAACTAGTGGACGACCCTGTGCTACGCACGGGTTTTATTTGAAATTATGTAATTTTTAATGGTTTATTTTATAAGTATTATTTAGTCTAATGAACGTCATATTTGCCTAATTTTTCTTTCCACTTTACAATTGAGGCCACGACTTGTTGCAATCACATTATATAAAATTGCATTTATATTAGTCATAACATTACACTTAAAGATTTCGATGGCATAATATCCTACTCATAACTTCATAAGGTCTAATGTTTATTCAACCTAAGCACAGTTGCTATAACTAAAGACGTTTAACATTTACTCAAGCTAAACATCCTTGTTGTGATCATTCTTGTCTTTCACTAACTTGTGTTGCCTCTTTCAAACATTTGCCCCAAGTCTTACAAATGTCTTGTGGTTCCTCTCTCGCATGCTTGTGGTGTAACGGTGTCGCTGCAAGTGAAGCTTTCAAAATTGTGATATCATAGTACGTATGAGCTTTAATCTTCCTTATCTTCTCTTCATTATTGATCAATTTAGATAAGGAACTCAACACCTTATTGTCATCATCGCCCTAATCCAAAATTCAGTAAGTGTTATAATTGTAAAAGCACAAAAAGTGGGGACGATAGTGAATTTCTTGAAGTAGTAGATAGATCATTCTTCTAATATGGCAATGAACAAAATAGAAAGGCTACTCTTTTGGTACAATGGATTGGAGTCCTTTTAAAAACACACCAAATGAATAATTATGTGTCAAAAATGGCAAGGAATAGAGATGTACCATATCATCTGACATAATATATTCCGTGATCTTGCACTTTCTTTCATTATTGACAACATCCCATTTACGAATAACCATAACATTAACTTCAACATCTTGAACCAATTGATTAATAAGAGTATGATTAGCCGATGTTTAGTTGCAGAAATGAATGGAGGATCGAAAGAGGGATATGTTGTGGAACTAACTTGGCTAGCCGTTATATACATATATAGTGGCATTGTGGCAATGATGAATGACTTAATTAATGTGGGATTGTGGGGCTATAGGCCGGTAGAAGATGAAACAGCAGAAGGTTAGTTGAATAGGCAAATTCATGACCTGAATTAATCTTTTGTTAAACACAGGGCATTGAATTAGGGGTTGTTTGAATTATATAATAGAATTTAGAATATTGAGCACAGGGCATTGAATAGGGGGTTGTTTGAATTCTATATTAAAAACGTGAGATCAAACAGAGATTGAATGTACGGAATTGAATTGAGGGTGATCTGTTTGAATTCTTTGAATTAGGAACATGCATCTGGTCAAGTGTGGCTATTAGATTTCAATGAGCAGCATTAAATTGGCAAAAAGAAAATTAGCAATTGCCTTTGCTAACTATATCGAGAAGAGCTATTTACTTTTGTACAAAGAAGGCCTATTTAATCCTAAAAAAGCTTACTTTACTATAGAGAAAGATTAAATGAACTAGCTTGTGTACCATCCCATGAATGGGAATATATTAATAAAATATTATAAAATTACATCTATTATCTATGAAATAAACCTATTTAAAACATGATAAAATTAATAAATCTGAATTATAATATGTGAATTAAACCAATAACGATCAGAGTGTTTGAAAACTATATAATAAAAATTAATCTAGATATAAATAATTCATTCTCCCAAAAAATAATATAGATATACATAAAATAATAACTATTAAATAATTAATTTCTATATGAATAATTCTTTCCACCCAAAATTATGGATATAAATAAATAATAAAGCCTATCAAATGTTTATCCATTAGTGTTTTTGGTAAGTATAGCTATGAAACAGTGTTAATTTATATTTTTATCAATTAACTAAAATATATATAGATAGATTGTGGCTTATAATAACTTTTTGTGAATTATGAAAATACATTATTTTAATAATTTGTTTGGAAGGAAAAAAATTCCTAGAATCAACTAAAACACACCACTTAAGATGTGATGTTAAGCATCAGTTTTAGTTAGTGGCTGAGATAGACACTTTTGAGATGGGGGCACGCTAATGGCGAATAAAAAAATTAATAATTCTTTCGGTTTACTACTAAGGAGCCAGAAACTTTCTGTTTTACTATTAAGGAGTACTTTTTTTTAGCACAATTCAAATTGTACTCTTAGTAATATTGAAGGGTGTATATATATATAAAGGTATAAAATAGATAAATATTTCAAAGATAAATATGGATATCCTAAGAGTAGGATTATTCAAGGGTTCACCAATAATCAACGTTTAGAAAAAAAAAGAAAAGGTGAGCTGGTCATTAGTCCGGAAAAACAAAGCTTACATATAGGCCCGTGCTCAAAGGGTGGAAGGTGGGCCATCGCCCACACATTATTATTATTTTTTGGCAAAAATCTGCCCTTAAAACGACGTCGTTTCGTCCCAAAAGTGGGCAAAATGCAGCATTTAACAACATTCCTCCCCACCCTACAGCGTTGTCACGTGGCCCAACCAAGGTGCACCACGTGGCAACTCTGTGCAAATTTGTTTTTAAATCCTTTTTTGGCTATTTTCGTTAATGTAAAAAAAATATTTTTTAATGTAATTTATTTTTATCTACCTATAGACACCCGTTTTGCATATGTTTTTTTTAAATAAAACTCAAAGATATCAATACCCATATTTCATTCCTTGCCCATTAAACAATTCATTTTTTTTATCCCATTTTTTCCATATAAATTCATTGTTTATCCCATTTTGCATATGTTTTTTTTAAATCAAAGATATCAATACCCATATTTCATTCCTTACCCCATTAAAAAAATTCATTTTTCATCCCATTATTTCCCTTTAAATTCATTTTTATTACATTTTGCATATTTTTCTAAAAAAAGAATTCAAAGATATTATTATTATTATTATTATTATTATTATTATTATTATTATTATTATTACTACTACTACTATTACTATTACTATTATTATTATTACTACTACTACCACTACCACTACCACCACCACCACCACCACCACCACTACTACTACAACAACTCATATTGTAGCAGCAACAATAATAGTAGTAGTAGCAACAACAACGGCAGAAGTAGTAGGAGGAGTATGGGTAGTAGGAGGAGCAGTAGTAGGAGGAGCAGAAGTAGGAGTAGGAGTAGTAGTAGCGGAGAAGTAGGAGCGGCAGTAGCAGCAATAGTCACAGTGGCAATGGTCGCAGTGGTAGTGGTGAGAGTGGTAGTAGTGGTAATGGTAGTGGCAGCAGGAGTAGAAATAGTAGTAGGAGTAGGAGTATAAGGAATAGGAGGAGTTGTAGCTGGAGTAGCAGGTGTAGAAGCAGTAGCAGTAGTCGTAGTAGGAGAAGGAGGAGTAGTAGTAGAAGTAGGAGTAGGAGTAGCAGGATGTCATGTACTCATATATGGGATATATGTGGGATGGTCGACATTATCCTTACAACCTATTAGTATAAATATTGGCAATTGTACTCAAGGGAGATCATCAAAGGAATAATCACATACTTATATCTCTGTTATCTCACATCCAATCTCCCTCTCATCTGTATCTTCTTCCCCTCCGTCTGATAACTCATCCCTTTCCTCTAGTCTTAACTCTATCTCTCACCTCTTTCATCATCTTTTCTTCACAAGATCATACTGAAATTCCTCAAATTGACTTCGAGATATGACGAATGGTAACAGAGAAGTAGATCCTTACGACCTAGCCCGTAAAATTTTTGAAAAATCGCAAACTAGAACTGGTAAGTTCTGAAGAACGACGACAATAGAGGATGGCAATCGACTTCATGTGGAAGCACAAATTCAAGAACTCGCCAGAATTTCCAGGAATATGAAGGAATGGATGGAAGCCACCATAAGATTCTTCACTGCATCTCATCCGCACAGTGAAGAAGACACAAAAAAGGCGGAAAAAACATAAGAGCCAAACCGAACGCAGAATTGAGAAATTGATGGTGATGTCCAGGCCTTGGCCAAATCTAACAACAACATTAGCAACTCATGAGCAGGAGACAACGACAAATCCGAGGTCGGATCCACCAGTCACAGCATCAACAACAACGAAAATGACAAACTCAATGCCGATAACAATCGGTGTTCTTGGAATTGGGTCTGAAGATCGACAGATTGACAACAACACTCCTGTCATTCTTCTTCAAGATTCGATCAATCAATCGAGTTCGAGGAGGGCTGATATGAAGAAAGATATAGGTTTTTCGAAGGCATCTCCGACTTTGAGATTCCAAATTGGACAGAGCTTGAAAAGCCATTCCAACCTTTAAAGGTAATTTCTTGTCTTTTTCCAAAGACTATAATGGTTGACGAAGAACAAGATGAAATGGTTGAGTTTGATGGCATTGGGTGTAGGCAAGTAGATATGTTAATGGGAAATTATGGAATGCATTATATGTCAATTACGGGAAAGACAGGATTGGATCAAAATGAGGTTGTTGACAAGAAAGAATTACAAATGAATGTTCAAGAGGTGTTCGATAAAACGCCTAAGAGAGCTGTCAACATTAGGGACTCTCTCATTCAAGTGGGAAGTGCAAATCTAGTTATGAGTAATCGGAATTGGCTTTTCGACCCTAGAGAGGTTAATAGCCGAGGGTGCAAGGTCTAGGAAGAAGACAACATTTATCTTGAATATCTACAAAATTTCTTGCTTTTTGATGGAGGAATAAGGAAGAATAGGATATGTTGTTATGTTAGATCACCATGTGCTAATGTTGCACTGAACGGGCATGTTGTATCGGGAGAAACTTTGGTTTTTGACCCATGTGGCAGGTTATTCAAGAGCTGCAACATCTTTAGAGCTAAAAAATGGAGATTAGGCATTCATGAAGCAAATTAGAATCCACTTATGTTGCCATTTGATAGAGAAAAAAAAAAAAGAATTTTGCTGCTATGGATGAGCCAAGTTGGGTAGTGAAAGAGGCATTGTCAGGAAGTTGCACATAAGAAGATGCGAGGAAGCTACTTGTGCTTGTTGGTATGGAGGCTAATACATTCATGATGGAAGTAGAAAATTGAAGCAACACATGCGTTTGGGTGCTTAGCTGCACAGCTGCAGAACATGAACATATTGTGTTTGATAAACCTGTGAGATGCACACAACATGCCAACATCATCTTGTTTCCCCTACCTTGTTACTCCTATTTTTTTTACTTGTATATAAGCTTTGGGGCCATAGCTTTTGTAAGGGAAATGTATTGTCATGTACTCATATATGAGATATATGTGGGATGATCGGCATTAGCCTTATAGCCTATTAGTATAAATATAGGAAATTATACTCAAGGGAGATCATCAAAGGAATAATCACATACTTACATCTCTCTTATCTCACATCTAATCTACCTCTCCTCTGTATCTTCTTCCCCTCCGTCTGATAACTCATCCCTTTCCTCTAGTCTAAACTCTACCTCTCACCTACTTCACCATCTTTTCTTCACAAGATCATCCTAAAATCCCTCAAATTGACTTCGGGATATGGCACTGGAGCAGTAGCAGGAGTAACATGAATAGTAGAAGCAGTAGCAGCAACAACAGTAGAAGCAGGAGGAGGTGTAGGAGTAGCAAGACTAGCAGCAGCAGTAGCAATAGCAACAATAGCAGTAGTAGTAGTTGAGCTAACGTGACTGTTGAAAGTAAGTTAGGAGCCCAAAAAGAAGCTCACTGATAAACATGCTCTAATTCAATCGAGAAATCCAAATTTGAATAAGTAAAATTTCGCCAAGTGTGATGGATATTCACAATTTGCCAATAATCATATAATCAAATAAGAGGAAGGGTAGATTGGTAATTAAATAGGTCACTTTGAAACACATTGCAATTGTTGTGATGGTGATATCACATGATATGGTGATTGATGAAAATGGAAAAAGAATAGTATTTGTAGTTGCGTTTAATATATTTTGACTCTCTAATCTTTTATGAAATATCTTAAAATTTCAAAATAACCCAACCTTAGAAGCTTTTTAAAAAAACATAATTATTTTTTAATGGTAAGAACAATAATTGGGGAAATGTGGTACCAAAATATCTAACTATTTTTTTCGACCATAAATCGGGTAAAAATTATTGACATGAAATTGATCAAATGGAATCATTCATATTATAATAACTCAATATCATTAAAAAAAACAACAAAATCTTAATTTCAATTATTATATATTAGCATTTTTGGTCAAATTTATGGTTAAAAAATAGCTAGGATACTTTGTACCACATATCTAAAGGTCTAGTTATTTTTTTACAGCTAAAAGTTGGCGATATTTTTTATCACCTCTCTAAGGATTGAATTATTTTAATTATTTTTACCTATTAAAAGTGTCAAGAAGTGTCCATAATTAAAATATTTGATAACAAAAAAATTATAATTTATTATAAGATGAATTATTATCATAAAAATTATTTAATAAAACATTATAGCAATTTTCATATAATAAAAAAGAAGAAAGAAAGAGTAAAATTATAATTAAAAAAACGAAAGAAGGAAAATGAATAAACATATTTTTTTTAAAGTTAGGTTGAGAGAGAATACGGAAAGGGAGGGAGGTAGATCTGTCAATCGGGTCATTCAGGTCGGGCTCGGGTCGGGTCATTTCAGGTTTCGGGTAAAACGAATTTCGGGTAAAACGGGTCCCATGTAGATTCGGGTTGACTTGAACTCGGGTTTGACCGGGTTTCGGGTCAAACCCGGTCAAACCCGAGTTCTTGCTGAAACCGAATTCTTGACAATCAATCTACCTTCGCTCCCTCTCTCCTATAGATCTCGGATTGATCTTGCTGTAATCGATCGTTTTTTGCTTAAATCGATCGTTTTTGCTGCAATGAACTCCTCATATCCATCATTTTTTGATGTAATCACAATTATAGCAGATAGTTTTTTTTTGCTGAAATCAATCATTCAGCCACGTTTTGTTATAATTATGCAACTATCCATCGTTTTGTTACGATTCTTCAGCAACGTTATGATTTTGATGTTGATTAACTATAGATCTGCTATAATTGTGCAATAAAATCGATTTTGATATTGATTATCGTTTATCGTTGATCTGCTGAAATAGCTTCTGAAATTATGTTGATTATCATTTATGATTGTTTCTGAAATTATGTTTGCTGCTATAATTATTGATTATCGTTTATCATTACTGATTTCATCATATCAATGTAATGCTAATTGTTGATTTTCAGCAATTATGCTCATTTCAGCAACGTTTATCCTTCTTTATGGTGATTGTAAATTATGCTCATATCTTACTGAAATAGATTTCAGTTCTTTGCTGTATCATTAGCATTAGCATGTTATAGATTCCAGTTCTTTTTTGATTACTGAAATAGATTTCAGTGCTTTTTTGCTGAAATAGATTCCAGATCTTTTTTGCTGAAATAGATTATTGAAATAGATTTCAGTTCTTTACTGTATCATTAGCATTAGCAGGGGTGAAACAGATTACTTTGTTGCTGAAATGATTCAATTGCCATAAAATTCTTTATTCCAAGACTTTGTTTCTGAAATAGATTAATGAAATAGATTCCATTTCTTTTTTGCTGAAATAGCTTCAATTGCAGGGGAAAAATAGTTTCAAGTTCTTTGATTGATGAAACAAATTACTTGTTGCTGAAATTGATTCAATTGCAGCAATAAAAATGTCCATTAACAAGTTCTTTTGATTGCTGAAATACATTCCAAAATACTTTATTACAAATTAGATATCAAGTACTTTATTGCTGAAATACTCCAAGACTTTGTTGCTGAAATACAATCATTTTGCAGGGGTAAAAATGCCATCAAATATTGTAACAGTGGTATATGGGGGACAATGGAGAATTGCTGAAACAGGATTACTGTTCCTGGAAACACTTTTTCAAAAGCTTTTGTACTAGATGATTCAATCACTTTATCAACCTTGAGGAGTAAGGTTTGCAGCAGATTCAGTGTTGATGATTATGTGGTTCAATTGGAATTCAGCCATTTGCACCCCTTCAAAACATTGAAAGCACCACTTACGGTAGATTGTGACGCTGATTTGGAAGAATTCTTGTTGTTGAGTAAATTGGATGGAGTAAATTTTGTTGTTGAGTTATGTGTCAGCCCTTTGCCATTAGATATTGTTGCCCATGAATTTCCAATTCAAACAGATGTTGCTGCCATCAACCCCAATACTCGTATGCTTGTTGAAACTCAGGACAGAGAGAGCAGGAACACACTTGCCCCTGATCAGTATTTTGATGAGCAGGATATGCATACAACAGGAGGTTTATCTTGTTCTGATTCAATGATTGCCCCCAACGTCATGGAGGGTGTGCCACAAAATGATATGGATGCTGAAATATTTTTAGATTACTCTAATGCTGAATATTGGACTGAACGCTATGCCATAATGAAAAGAAAAGGAAACACAATTGATGAAAGTGGTTCTGGCAGCTCTATCATGGACAATGTTGTCACCCATGTCCCCCGAGAATCAAGGCTAATGTATGTTGGCAAAACTTTCAAATCTAGACAGCAAATAAAGGATTCTCTGTGCATGATGTCAATGACAAATATATTTGGATATGAGATTAAGAAATCAACACCAAAATATTATAGAGCAACATACATAGATGCCAATTGTGGTTGGAAATTGCATACAAAGAGGTTGTCAGCTACTTGTCATGAGGTGATATTGTATAATGATATACACACATGCACATGGGACACAAGAATAAGACATTGCAGAGAAGCCCCCTCCCATCTCATTGCAGGCTTAATACCATCAAGGTGCCTACTGTTTCAACAACTATTTTTCTTTTAATTTTCAGCAACCAATTTCAGCATATTATTGAGCACCCAATTTCAGCTTATTATTGTGACCCTATCATTTTTATATAAACAATCAGTTACTCATTGCTGAAATTTTGACAGTGGATACAACCCCAAACAAATAATTGATAAGATGAAAAAGGAACGCAAGATCTCAGTTACTTATTGGAAAGCATGGAGGGCAGCCCAAATAGCACAAGTGAGAGAAAAAGGGACACCGGAATCAAATTTCGCTGCATTACCATCATATTGTCACATGCTTATGGAGAAAAATCCTAGAACATTAGCTCTCATATCAACAGACAGCACTGAAAGGTTCAAATACATGTTCCTGTCATTTGGACAATGCATTCGAGCTTTCCCCATCTTGAAAAAGGTATGTATATGTGCATAATCATTTATAATTCAGCAAAGTTTTATATTTTTTTAAATTTCAGCATTTATTATTCAGCAAAGAAGTTCACAGATTTTATCGTTTTCATTGAAGGTTGTTGTTGCAGATGGCACATTCTTAACTGGAAAGTTCAGGGGTACATTGCTTTCAGTAGTTACACAAGATGCAAATATGAACTTATACCCACTGGCTTTTGGGGTTGTTGATACAAAGAATAATGCCTCTTGGGGATGGTTTTTTCAGCAGCTCGCCAAAGTTATACCGCCAACAAATGATTTAGTATTTGTTTTTGATAGACATGCCAGCATTGCTAAAGCTATCACCCAGATATACCCTACTGCTACACATTGCATACGTATGTGGCATTTGAAGGAAAACATAAAGGCAACTTTCAAGAAAAAACACCTTGCTGAAATGTTCCAAATAGCTGCTGAAACCTACACTGTTAGTGATTTTGCCCACCAATTTGCTTGTATAAAAGAAGAATGCCCAAGTTTGTCAACCTATTTAATATCTGCAAGGTTGGAGAGGTGGGCAAGAGCACACGCAAAAGGTGATCGGTATAACATGATGACATCAAACAACGCTGAAAGCTTAAACTCTGTTTTCAAGGGTAAAAAAAATCTCCCCATTGTTGCACTTTTAGAATTTATTAGAGATAAGCTGACGGAGTGGTCTGAACGGCGAAGACAAAGCTCAACAGAAAATACAGAGAGGGTGACCCCTGCAATAATGAAAATGATTCAAGAATTGCAAAAGGATATTGGTGCATACAATGTAAAGCACTTGAATGGATATGCGTTTGAAGTTACTGGAGAAGGTACACGTACTGTTGTCGATATTTCAGAAAAAAAATGCACTTGTAGAGTGTTTGACATCCAAAAAATCCCATGCATACATGCTCTGTCAGCAATAGTGCATAAAAGGCTTGATGTGTCCCAATTTGTTGCAAGTTTCTACACAAATGAAGCTTGGATTTTGGCATATGCTGAAACTATATATCCAGTCCTCCCTGATGATGAAATAAACATTCCAGATTATATAAAAGAGATCAAATGTTACCCCCCTCTTGTAAGGAAAACATGTGGTCGCCCCCCTTGGAAAAGAAAGATCAACATAGGGGAGTTTGTGAGAAGGTCAAAGAACAGTAAGGAATGGCTTCAAAGGGAACATAGGAGTGATACCCAACTCAACACCCACCATCAATAACCAAAGAATGCTGAAAAGACAGATGCTGAATTGACAGATGCTGAAATGGAAGTTTCAGCAGTTATCCCCTGTTTTCAGCAGTCAAATACTTTTATTGTTATGCTTTGCATTTTCTTTTTTTTGTTATCATTTATACTTTGTGTTACTACTATATCATATTATCTTTACTTTTTATGCATACAAGTTATCCATTGTGTTTGTCTCAAACGTATATTTAGTAAATCCTGTCTGTTTCAGCATGAATGTTTTGCCTGAAACAACACTTGCTGAATGCCAGTTCAAAAATAAACTATGCCACCTTCACATTGTATATTGTTCTCATCTTTTAAACAAAAGCTGAAACATAACTTGCTGAACACAAATTGCTTGCCCCCACAGATAATAAATACCAGAAAAAATACATATTTATATTACTTCAAAGGTGCTGCACCAGTAAATAGATTCAATGTCTTGAATGTCAGTTTGAATGTCTTGAAAACACCATTAAAATGCCTAAAATATGCTGACAGTAAAGCATATACAAAAGGGCCTAATGTCTGGAATATTTGCTGAAAATACATCCCTAAAAAAAGGGCCAAAATATCTAACATATATAGCAGTAAATGTCTTCCAATTCCTTGAAAGATGCAATTATCTAAAATTTGAAGCTCCATCTCTCTTGAATCAAGTCTGAAACCATGAGCTCTCGGTAGCGGAAGATTTTTTCATTAGTAAACTTTTTAACATCTCCCCCAAACACCAGCGCTTCGATGGCTTTCAGTACAAAGACTCCACAAGATGCACTGCAAAAAATGCAACAAACACACAGTTACATCAAACACACACCCCCCACAAATGCTTATAAATGACTTTGAAAACATTATAAAGTAAAATTTCATACCCAGTTGTATCATGCACTAGATCAGTAACCTTGTTAATGTGGAATGTAGAGGATTTAAAGTTTGGTAATACCCCAGCTTTATCCAAATGTTTTGGCAACCATTCAGCCATTGGTCGCAGATAATCAACAAGCTTTTCAGCAGAAACAATATAATGATTGAAATCATAAACGTTCATAACCATCTCAGCAAGCAATATCTCCACTGCAACCCAATGCTCGTTGTCTATGTTAAATGGTGTGTAAACCTTTTTTGCTGACTCCCAACTCTTTAGATATTCACTAGGGTATAAGCCAAGGAAATAGCTTGCAGTGAATTGTTCAACAGGGTTTGATTCTTCATATGATGACGAACAATCTGGAAGATACTTTTGATGAAAAATAGGATCCATCACAATAATGCCTTCAAATGTGCTAGGATCCTCACTGATTCTCTTCCTCGTGTGAACCAACCCTGCTTCAAGGTGCTAAACACAGTAAAAGAGTGTAAGCTATTTACTTAAAACCGATCATAACAATAGAACACAAATACATAGTTACTTCAAAGATGTTGCACACAGTATATAGTTTCAGCATGCTTACATCGATATCAAGCCATCCATCCTTCTTGGCAATGTTTTTGAAAAATGACTTATCTCTTCTTGCATCCATTGCAACTACTGAAAAATCCCTACAAAAAATTATTAAAAGAATAAAAATTCATGAGTCAGCAAAAAATACATATTACTGAATGCACTCAAAAAATTATGACAAGTAAGATGCATGTACCTTGAGCCTTTAATAAAAGCATACATGAAGTCATGATCCTCCTTACTAAGCAATGACTTTTTTGGAATATACTTCGGTATCCTAACCTTCCCAGCAACATATGGACTCATAAGAAAAGTACTTGCTTTTAGAAGATGCTTTGAACGCCTAAACTCTTCAATTTCTTGTAAGCATGTAGGATCTTTATCAATTGCATCCCACTCTGTGCATGCTCCTTTCAACACCTTATCATCGTCCCCGTCATCGTCACTGACATCTATTGTTTTTACAGGAAATGGGGTCTTTAAAACATTATCATCCCCTTTTGTTTCAGCACCTTTCACCCCATCATCTGTCATTTCAGCACCTTTCCCTCCAGTCCCCTTCATTTCAGCATCTGTCATACCAGCATTTGTAATTTCAGCACCTTTTGCTCCCATTTCAGCATCTGTCATGCCAACATCTGTAATTTCAGCACCTTTTGCTCCCCCCTCCTATTTCAGCATCTGTCATTCCAGCATCTGTCTTTGCAGCAACTTCCATTTCAGCATTTATCGTTTCAGCATCTGTCTTTGCAGCAACATCCATTTCAGCATCTGTCTCCCCCACATCTTTTTGCTGGGCACCTTGAAGCCCCACCCCAGAAATTTCAACCTCAGCACCAATTGTTTCTTCTAAACCCTGCTCCCAACCCTTCAAATCCACATCAGAGTCACGCCCTAAGTCGACAGAAAATAGTTGTGCTGAACTTGTATCCAATGACTTCTGCCCTTCAACTAATGTAACAGGGATACCCTCATCTACAGATGCTGAAACATCTGTATAAATCTGTTGCCCCAACTTTTCACTAACATTAACTGCGATCTCTTTCCCAATATCAACCAACACATCATTCACCGCCTTTGTAGACATTGGGTCACTAGGTATAACATTTGATGACTAAGTCCTAGCAAGCATTGACTCGTGCATTGTAAACCTATTTTCTAATGAATGTATCTTCTCTACAAGACCAGCAACAACAGAGCCCAATTTTATGTTTGCTGCCATAAATTCCTCAAGCTTGTCCAACCTCACAGCCCAATCTTCAACTCTTTTAGGCAACTCTTCAAGCTTATCTAGCCTCTTCAGTATTTCCTTCACCCAGCTAGGAGGCTCCCCTTTTATGCTGCAATCATATGTTCCCCCACCCAACACATCCTTTTCAGCTCGTTCTTTGCTGTGATCATCTTTGACAACACCCACCACAACTTCCTCAGTGCCTCCCATGTTTAGCTCCTCGTTTGTTTCAGTATTCATCACATCCTCCCCCGTTCCTACATCCTCAAAGTCCTCAGCTCCTTCAGCAACAGCTTCTGCTACACTATCAACCTCAACATTAGCATCATCCTTCCCATAATCCTTTGCAGGTACGCCTTCAATGGGCGGCCTCGCACCAACTTCAGCAACTCCATGAGAAGATGGAGGGCGTGCAATTTCAATCGGCATAAACAAATCACTAGAATCTTCAAAAATAGACTTACCTCTCTTGCGAAATACAAATCTAGGTTTCGCAATTGCATCCTCAGTTGACAAAGCCACAGATTTCTTTACAGCTGAAATTTTCTTACCTTTGCTCTTCTTGTTTTTAACAGAACCAATTTCCCAGGATGGTTTAGAAATAACATCAGATTTTTGCGCTGGAACTAAACCAGCGGACCGACCCCTCTTGACTGTAGTTGGTTTGCTTTCAAGAATTTTCTGTTTCTTCACAGATCCTTACCCTCAGATTTTCGCTTCTTCTTGCTACCTGCAGCATCAGCATCTTCATCCCCTCCATGTTCTTCCCCCCTTTTGAGTTTCAACAGAAGCTACATCCTGGGTAAGTGATAACACATCACCTTCCCTAAGGCAACTGAACTTCACCCCGTATACATATTTCCTCAATCTCCGACAATCATAAAGGGTATGGCTCTCAAGTTGTGAAAATGAGGGTTCAGCTATATGATCAAGAATAGGGTGAGGAACTTCATCTTCAAAATCCATCCCTGGACGCCTTGCAAACTCCCCAAAATTTGGGAACACGGGTGCCTAATAAAAAACCACAAAGCATAAAAAAGCTGAAATTATAAAACTGCACCTAATAATAAAAGAAGATTAAAGTAAAATAGATTTAAAACAAAAATATTACCAAATCACCGTTAAAAAGCTCTTTTGCATCCTCATAATTATGTCATATTGAACACTCTCAATGAAGAGAATAAGCATCCTTTGCTCGCATTTTGAAATTGCAATCAAATTTATCAGAGAGCATAGGAAATGCTTCCAATATCCAAGCCTACAAATATAAACACACAAGGATTTATCATCATTCAAACCCCCACAAGAATTGTTGAACACAAACATGCTGAAAGTTTGCTTAAACAGAAAATGCTGAAACAAATTGACTGAAAATAATTACCTGAAAAGCAAAAATATAGCCAAACAATTCATAGGATGGTCTCGGATCTGATCGATCACAAAGGAGAACCTTCTTTAAAGACTTCACCAGCAAAGAATACGACTTTCTCCCCCATGGATACAATTCACATTTCGCAGGATTGCAAACAATGCCAACATGTTATTTTTTCACACTTTTTGACCGCCTAAACATTAACATGTTCACAATAATCAACAACTTTGCCATCTCCAGCTTCTTTGAAGATGATGGTCTACAATTAATAAATGCCCCCATCAACTCATCATATATACACTTTGACTGTTTGGTCGTTAGAAAGTAAGACCAACTGAAATCCCCATATGATTTCACTTTATTGTTTATAACAGGAAGCCCTGTAATTTCATGGAACTCAACCAGTGAGAAACGAGCAACAAGGCCATCCACCTTAAACCATAATTCATGAGCCTTGTCACTTTCAATCATGTGAAGCATCATTTGATGGATGAGCAGAAAATTAAGTTTCATCTTACTCCCTTGAACAAATGCCCATCCAAAGCAACTCCTCCTCAAAGCCTCAAGATCAACGTCAGACAAATATTTCTCAATAACTTCACATACATCTGGGAAACAATACACATTCGACTTTGCACAAAATCTATCCTTCACAGGAATGCAATATTTCAGCTTCTGTTACAAAAACACATTCAAAGCACCCCCATTTCAGCATGCATAAAGCTAAACCAACAGACAGACCAATTAAGTATAAAAAAACATTTACTCACATCAAATTGGCACTTATATTGTTCAAGACCCCTTCTAGATGAAAGAGTATCTAAAAAAACACGACAAAAAATACACAACACCAGTTTCAGCATGAATGAAATGCAATAATGCTGAAATAGGTATTTTGAAGATTATGCATCAAATGAGACAGAATAAAAACCATTCTCGGATGCATGCTTAGATTCGTTAGAAAATACAAGAAAAAAAGGAAAACCGGTAAATACAAATCCTAAACACAAAAAAACACACACCTTCACTTGAAGACCCACTTGACCTAGTACAATCAACCGAACGGGCCTCCATTTCTTCGTTAACAGAAGATGCTTTGTTCCCTTCCAAAATCAGACACATTCCCGATGTCAATCACAAAAATCAAAGAGAAAAACCCTCCGAACCCACAAAAATCGGGAGAACACACAAAACACACCGTCGTTTGAAGGATCGCTTGATACTTTGACCTCCATTAGATGAATATCAACAGCCTCGCTCTGTTCTGGCGACTTCTTCTCTGCCATTCAACCTAAAACCGAAGTCAGATTTTGGAGAAAAATGGAGAAACCGCTTGAACGTTAGAGAGATGGTAAAGAGTAGAGAAGAAGAAGAAAAATGTCCGTACAAAACAGATATATATATATATATATATATATATATATATATATATATATATATGCGAGGGCAATTTTGTCCAGAAAATTATAAGTGGACAAACACCCAATTTGTCTAATTTGGTGGACACGTACCAAATAAGGTCCAATAAATGGGCCAGTCCAGCAAATTTTTTCTTTTTTTTATTAGCTATACAATGAGATATTCCCTCATAGTGAAATGATAAAATTTTATTAACTAGTTAATTTATTAATTATGGAGTAGCAGATTTGGTATAGATATAGTAATACTTTATCTGCTCGATAAAACATGTTATTTTAAAGTGTTAGTTTTGTTAATATATATATATATATATATACACACACATATATCATTAAAGGTATTTTGATTTTACTTTACGAAAATGTACTTATAATGATTAAATGATTTTTGTTGTAGTTTTCGACAAAGTAAGAAGATAGTTCAGTTACTCGATGTAAAGACCGAGTATATTTATATATTATGATTATTTTAATTAAATAATTATTATTAAATTCAATTTGTAAAAGTGGAATAAAACCCGTCCTCGAGAGTAAGTTTTGAATTTTAAGTTATTCCGGCATCATTTAAATTAGGATTTTTTACGGGATTTGATTTTCGACATCGAGTCCAAGTATTAATAAAAATTAAATTGAGCTACGAGTATTGATTGAAATTTATTTAATTTCCGATTATCTTGAAATTTAATTGGAATTTGATTTAAATTTGTTTGTCGAGATTGGGTCGAGTGAGCGGATTTCGGTATTCATCCCGGGTATTTGAAATTTGAGAATTGGGACCACATTATTTCCTCTCTTTTCCTTTTTCTTTTTTTTTCCTCTCTCTCTCTCTCTTCCCCCGGTTTTCTGTTTCTTTAGTCTGGTCCCCTCTCTCACCCCACTCCACCTTCCTCTTCTTACATCCTTGCACCCCATTTGGCCTCTGCAGCCTCTCTTGCCTCCTACCCCCTCCCTTCTTGTCCTCTTTCCATCCTCCCTTATCCCTGCCTAATTTCAGAAACCCACCCTCATGTGCCGTTAGCCCTCACTCCCTCTCTCCATCTTCTCCTCTCTTTCATTCACCCTAAACCTTATCCACCAAAAGGCCTCAAAAACTCCTATCTTGTTCCCCTTTAGCCATTTCGAAATTACCAGGAATCACCATCATCTCCGAGCCACCACCACTTTCCGTCGCCGCCACCAGACCACCACCACAACCCCTCCCACCTCTTCCCCTGTTGCCGGGAGGAAACCACAGCCCACCCACCACGTTTCTCCGTCCTCTTCATCGCTCCAACGCCTACAGCAGCCACCCCAGGAGTCCCTCGACGTCGTCCCTCGTTGATTGAAGTCGGAATCCGCCATTTTCGCCGGAGATTCCCCTCGGAGATGCCTCGGTAACTTTCTCCTCCTTCTTTCTCTTTTGCTCGCGTTGCCTTCTTTCCTTGATGGGTGTGGTCGGGATTTTATTTCGAGCCTCCGGGTAAACTCTCGAGTCGAACGGAGCTCCGATGGCATGGGTTCCTCTCCTCTCTTCTTCCGCCTCCCGCGTCGCCTCTGTCTCTTTTTTTGCTGTTTCTTGGGCCTTTTTCTTCTTGGGCCTAATTCGTCTGGTCCGGGCTGTTGGGCCTTTTCTTTCTTTTCTTTTCTTTCCTCTCGGGTTGGTTCTAGGATCCGGGTTTGGGTCTCCATGAGTCGAGCCTCTCTTTTATTTCCTCTCGGGTATGGGTGTTGGGCTGGCTCCTTCTTTCTTTCCTTGTCGGGTTGGGCTTCAGTGTGGGCTCGGGGTCAGGTTCTTCTTTGGGCTGAGTCTTGTGGGTTTTATTGTTATATGTGTTATGTTGTTTGTTATTTCCGATTTTAGAAAATGTATATGTATATATTTATATGTTTTGTGTTTATTAATTTATATATTTTAGAGGATTTTAAAAGTAATTTTAATTGAGATAAGTTATTATATTATGTTTATAAGGGTGATTTTAAGATATGGATTTTAAAGAAAGTTATGTCGGAAATATTTTAAATGGTATGATTTATAAGTTGGTTAAGGATTTAAATTGTTATATGTTGATTATATAATATGTTATATCCTTATTTGAATATTATTATTATTTTGGGGATTTGGTTATAATTTTAAATTCTGGAAAAAAAATTTAATCAATAGATATTGTTTATTATTTTAAAATAGTATTAAGTGGATTATTTATATATGATGCTTTTATGAGGATTTAAATATGTGAGTTAGGAATTTTAAAGTGAATTGTTGGTTTTGGTTTATGAATATTAATTGTGAGCATAGAAATTATTTTGATGATTTAATATTAGAGTTTATTTATATAATGTTCTTGAAATAAGAAACATGCCGGAACGATTTCTATTATATGATTTTGGGAAATTGGTTTTACGGCTTAAGTGTTAATGTCGGAATTTGGCCAAGTATGAGTTGAGGAATCATTTTGAATATGAGTTGACTTAATTTGGGATTTATGAGTTCGAAAATATGGTTGGTATGATTTTATCAATGGGTTTGATTGAAAGAATGATTTTGGTCGATTTGATCGTATCGGAAAGATTTTGGAAAACGGTTTTACTATCGGTCGGTTTTGAGGATGTTGAGAACTTGGGTTCGTGAGTATGAATGTGGATCTGGTAGCTTATGGAAATGACTTGATGATAGGGGTGTATTGCTTTTGGATTGCTTTGGACTTGCATTTGGGCCCTTGCTTGTGTTATCTTGTTGTTCTGCATCAACAAGTAAGTATCCTACGGGACTTACTCGGTAACCTGGACCTCCTGCCTGATGTGTCATGTAATGTGTAGTTTTGTTGCATATTAAAGCATGCCATGTAGTATCATGTTAGGATTGCATTGAACTGAGCATGTGTTTACTTTGTGTATTTGAATACAGAACGGTCGTTATCTGTGATAGTCCTAGAGTCTTTGCTAGGGTCATAGGGTAGCCCAGCCCCATCGGGTGCCCTGAGTCTATCGAGTCGATATGAGCATGATATGATAGCCCAGCACCATTGGGCAAGAGATGAGATGATTTGATATGATACGATTAGCCCAGCACCATCGGGCATGTTTTATTTATTTTATGATATGATGATGAGATATGATATGATGATGAGATATGATATGATGATGAGATATGATATGATATGATGATACCTTGGTGAGTGCACCACCACGAAGAGAGTGCTATGCTATAGCCCGAACTGGCCAGTCTCTGCACTAACGGGAAGGGGTGCAGAGGTAGGAGAGGGATATGCCACTTGGCATTGTCTGGGGCCCTTTACAGTTCTTTTCTGCATATTATATATATACTAGGGGCATGATAGTGTGATTTAAATCTTGTACCGCATTAGTCATCTTTTATTTAGGCATAGGCATGTTATGTGGCCTCAGCGCGGTCAGAGGACCCGCAAGCGATCACCAGGCCTGACTTCGTGGATAGTGTTAGGTACCGCTCTTGTTGCTCCATGCTTCTGTGACGGGGAAATCTTTTGGCGAATCGAAGAATCCGGCTAATATATTCTAACTTGACAAATGACAATCACCCACTTTGTTTTGGTTTTGACCCGGCTCTGCCGCGGCTTTTGTATCTAAGTCATGCTTCCGCTTTACATTCGTCTAAATCGTATTTTTGAAACTTCGACTGATTAGAGGTTTGAAACCTCAACCCGTACCTGAATTGCAACATCCGAACGAAGGTATCCGACCTTCGAAACGTATCCCGGATATTTATATCCGGGCCGTTACAAAGTTGGTATCAGAGCGAGGTTGTGCAATTCGGGTACGCAAGGGTCGGGTGTATGTTTTGGAAAAACCGACCACGGATTTCGAAGATTTGAAAGCGTTTTAAAAGGGCAAAATGAACTTAATATGTCTAACTCAATTGGACTAAGTAATGAACTTGACTTGTTATAAAAGAGGAGAACCGACTAATTAGGGATCGAGTGGGTAGAAACGGCGTTAGACCATCCCTTTTGGATGTAGTCGGAAATGGGTAGGCGAAATACTAGCTTGTTCTTTATAGATGGGTCGGGAAGACTCCAAGGAGATCATTGTAATTGCCATTGACTGATTCTGTGTTGAGTGTTTGTTATGCTAAAGATTGATTGGTATGTCCTAACTATTTGATGAATATTGAACGATTTGTGCGAACGGGATAGCGGCAGTACCCTTCTTCTTCTTATATGGTTAAGCTCAGCTTTTGTGGAACTGCCCCTTTCCTTATGAACCCTTTTGACAATTCAATCGAGTCCTCCCTTCGAATATCGGTCTTCCACGGGAATTGGGTTGGTAAACACATGGTGTTGGGAATCATGATTGAATATAGAGGTTGTCCGAGAGAGTATTGGAAGACGGTCCTTGATGAAATTTTGAGCTAGAGAGTGAGATGTTTACGAGGCTATCGTTATCAATTCTTATGACGATCCATCAGTGTCCTCTTGTCACGGAATATTCGTGTCCGAGTCCCACGGGAAAGAGGGGTAATGAGTCAGTTGGGAAGAGTCAATGTTGCCCTTATGGACTTCTATCGGGTTATCTTGATTGCTCTGTCCATGATTATGTGATTCTATATGCATTACTCCTTGATCAACAGTTTGATTCTTAGTTGAAATTGTGCTTATGTGCCTTAATGTTCATAATGACTATTATATGGGTTCGAGCTACATTTACCATACCCAAATCATCCCGACATGATTTACTTAGTATATTGCATCATCATACTAGGGCACGAATAAATATTTCATATGCTAGGATGTCGTCTAATTGATGCCCTTCCTGTGAATAGGTTCATGATAGTGTGATAGTTCGGTTCTAATATCATGATAGAGTGAGTCCCTTACTTGATGGATACATGTTATAATTTCATGGCAACATGCCTTATTTGCTACGTTATCCTCAGTACACATTATGATGATGATCTTTAATATGAATTCGTAGTTGTATGACATTTTGTACCCATGCTTGCCCCATCGCTTAGGTTCCGTGTTATGCCTTTCTTTCTCTCATGATTATATGTTGTCATCGCATGTCTACTTGGCCTATTGATCGTATGATTGATTAGAAACATGAACCACATTGTATGAGTCTATATGATTGCTACTTTTTCTGAATTAGGTCCATGATATTGTGATCGACTCTTCTTTATATTAATGCCTCATAAGATGTGCTCTTTAACATGCTAGCCGATGATGCCTCGATGCTTATCATTCATCTTGTGACAAGAATCTATAGCATGCCCACCTATTTTGTATTCCTCAGATTAACTATTGTTGATGCTTTTGCAAATGAGTATTTTTATGTGTTAAATGTGCTAAGATGAGAGTATGTTAGTGTAAGTAAGTCTTGACAAATACATGTTTTATCCCAGTATACATTAACTTGAACTCATGTCCCCATATTCTGGTCGTGTTGCCATTACTTAGACTTGCACTATACCTCGCTACACTTCCTCTCCTATTTCTGTATTATTGGGATGTGATTGAATTGAAGTTTTGCTTAGTGCCGAGTAATCGATCAAGTGCATGTATGTACCACATGTTATATTGAGCCATTAGTAACGTGTAGGATTCTTGGTTATGACTTACGCACATTTATGCCTTGCCTACTTTATTGTTGATTCTCTCTCGAGCTAAGTACCTGATAGTGTGGTTCTTTCCTCTTTCTGTTCTCTTAACATGTTTCACTCGTTCTGATTAGCTTAATGTTGACTTCGATGATTGACTAGCTTTCCGTGATAGTTAAACCCAGCATGCTTACATGGTTAAAATGTCTATTACTCTATGATATCCTCTCGTGCTTCCATGAATGTATGATTTGACACCTCGCTTGATCACACATCACTCTATATCCTGATTTTGCAAATACATGACGCGTGAATATCGGAATGAACCTAGTTAAATTACTTTAGTTGTACTCATGTTCGATGTGTGCTATTAGTATCATGTGGAGCTTATGACTTCTAATATGACCTGCTGAATGATTACATGTCATGCTTGTTCTATAATGTGACAGTTATTGTACCATTTTATGTGCCCCCTGATGATTTATTCCTAACATGATTATAATCTAGCACCCATGATGTCCTTCTTGTACTTTTGATGATGCCTCATGTTTCGTGAATATTATGTTGAACTCCTCTAAATGACTCTTGACTATGCTTGTATCACATTATATATCGCTAGTATCATGTAGGACCCATGCTCTCTAGATGTATCTCGTCATATGATTCCGTGCCATGCTTGACCTAACATATGATCATTGTGAGATAGTGCTATGTTGCCCTTTATATGATCTCGTATGATGCATACACCAAACTTGTACATTGTTCATATATGTGATAATTGCTATGCTACTCTTATGTGTTCTCGTATGACGCTTCATCTGATTGTTATAATATACATTGCCATGATATATTTGGACTCAATTGTTGATGTGTATACCCTGTTCCTACATTGTTCATATACATGATGCTCATTATCTTCATTAAATTCCGCATGACTTCAAATCATATATGATCATTGCTGGTTCCGTCTATCTTGCTTGAAGAATGCTAGGCATATCTGTTTCCATGGAATACTAGAATGTTAGCTTGTTTTACAAACATCAGCGTATGACTTGATTGTGTCTTTGATATGAATACGAATGTTGCCCCGAGATAGGTACATGTTAGTGTGGATTGACGTGATTGATATGCTCCATAATGAATTCGTGCATGTTTGTCAAAATCGTAACCTAATAGACTTTCTTGAGGGCATCGTTACTAATCCCGAGTCGGAGTCTTGTCTCTAGTCATGTCGTCTTTAGAGTTGGTCTATTCCGTCTCCGAAAGAAACATTGGGTCGTCTGCTCTTGTCACTCCCCTATCTCCGCTAACTTAAACTCCTACGCGTTACCTTGGATGAGTGACCGCATGGAAAAAGGGATCGGAAAGTCGAATAGCGATAGAGCAGCGCAGCGGAAGTGTGGGCCCATAACCCACGGGCCTCAGGATCGATAATGTCGACGGAACAAGCTCGTTTCGAGGATTACGATTGTTGAGTACGATATGACTTGCAGGTGGGACGTCCTCTTTTCGAATTGCTAACCCTTTCTGAGCTTGTTGATGACAATATTGCACTGACTGATGTTGAAAGCTGCTTGTTGACGTGATGACTATTGCTTGATTGTCTTTTGACTATGATGATATGATTCGATGCCTTACAATCCTAGTGTGCCTTGATGACTTAATGTGATGCTACTCCGAGATGTCAAGCATGATCTAAATTCCTTGCCTATAGTGTGAGCTGCAAATGCTGAGAACCTGAACTGTTTATTAGATGTGGTTATGATGAGGTGTGCTAGCTTGACTTGATTAGGTTCATATATGGTGTTTTGCAATACTTATTGAGCATGACAGTAAATTGAGACTTTAAACCCAGTTGCAATGCGTAAATGATGAGCTAATGATGCTAGTGATAAATGCGGATTGATATGATGTAGCCCTTCTGTGTAATAATGTCCATGATTACATCTTCTTGAAACATGTGAGTGAGGTATTTTGGTAAAATGGTTAGAGAGCGGTTAAGGAAATCGAGTGATTGGTATAATGTGAGGGTCTTCTTGATTATGTGATTTATTAATATGTACTGGCATGATGCTAGATAGCAACCATGATAAACCTGTAGGGCATGATATTACATGTTGATATGCAATACTGAGTTAAAATTTGTAGTGACAACTATGAACATGATATAATGATCCATTGCTATCCTATTGTGTTGTTCTAAAAGCATGTTATAATGTGTTGAATGAATCATGAGATGATGATACGTTGTTATGTGAAAGCATGATGTTATCCTATATGGTTGATAAGCCTGATTATGAATAGGTAAGTGATGAATATGACTCGGAGCATAGGTATGACTTATGTGTATATATAAGATGATGGTGCATGACTGCTATTAATCGCTATATGACATTGTGATGAGCTAAGATGATGTCTGGAACGCATGATGACCTTTTGATGTTGATATACTGCTTGATCTTCCCTTTTGTTTGAATCTTAATAGCATGATTTTGTCGGATTGATGTGATAATATGTTATGATAATGCTGGATAGAGATTGGATAGGATGACTATGTGAACTTATGCTTTACATGAGATCCCTTGTTATGACTGGTTCCCCTAGTGTGCGATGTTGAGATGCGATCGTGAGATTTGACTAGAAGTAGTGTACTGACTCCATGACACCTAACCTCTTTGATCTCTTCACCTGTGTGCTGGTATGATTTATGAGAATTCGATGATACACTTGTGATGCCTTCGGTATGATATAGATACACTTTATGACTCGTGATATGACGTTGACACGTTGTTGTTGTTTTGATGTGTTTGGAAGAATGGTATACTTTATGCTATGGGTAAACATGTTATGAGGTTACGGTAATGATTGATTGAGATTATCATGATTGATGTTGAGATTGCCATATGAGAAGTGGTTGATGACGTTATGAGTCGATGAGTTGATTTACTTACGTGCATGTTGAGTTGAGAATGATGATAAATGATTCTGGAAACTAGGAAGAGAATATGGGATTAGCCCTTAGAGGTGGATGACTCCACCTCCTACCTTCTGAATTTGATTGATTGGTTGCGAGAAGCTGATTTGGTTTTCGGAAGAGTTTGACGAAATCTTGATTTGGGAGGATTTGATTTGATTTTGGTGTAAAGTTGCTTGATTAAAAATTGAATTTGAAGATTTTGAGTGGTTTTAAAAATGGCCAACTTGGGGTTTTAAAGAACTTGAGAGTTTCAATGATTTGGATGACAATCTTTCCATTTACACAACACTTTGAGGTTTACGAACTGGATTTACATTATGACGTCTCACGAAGTGGATACAAGCATTTTATAGGGGCGCTTATAGATTGCTTGCTAAGACCTAGTCGGGCGCTATAATGCTTTTAGAGTTGTGGTACTTCCGAAAAGTCGAAGCGAGGATGTAATAAGGGCGCTTATTACACACTTGACAAGACCAATTGGAAATGTCACGGCCGTGACTAGGATGTTGTGAGAATCTCGGAAGACGCAACCGAGACGATTACAAGATCCTTGGACATGGTCCTCGGACTCACCGATTTTAAAACTTCATTCCCTTTGCTTTAAAATGATTTTAGTCTCGGGGACGAGACTTGTTTTTAGAGGTGGATAAATGTAAAGACCAAGTATATTTATATATTATGATTATTTTAATTAAATAATTATTATTAAATTCAATTTGTAAAAGTGGAATAAAACCCGTCCTCGAGAGTAAGTTTTGAATTTTAAGTTATTCCGGCATCATTTAAATTAGGATTTTTTACGGGATTTAATTTTCGACATCGAGTCCAAGTATTAATAAAAATTAAATTGAGCTACGAGTATTGATTGAAATTTATTTAATTTCCGATTATCTTGAAATTTAATTGGAATTTGATTTAAACTTGTTTGTCGAGATTGGGTCGAGTGAGCGGATTTCGGTATTCATCCCGGGTATTTGAAATTTGAGAATTGGGACCACATTATTTCCTCACTTTTCCTTTTTCTTTTTTTTCCTCTCTCTCTCTCTCTCTCTTCCCCCGGTTTTCTGTTTCTTTAGTCTGGTCCCCTCTCTCACCCCACTCCACCTTCCTCTGCTTACATCCTTGCACCCCATTTGGCCTCTGCAGCCTCTCTTGCCTGCTACCCCCTCCCTTCTTGTCCTCTTTCCATCCTCCCTTATCCCTGCCTAATTTCAAAAACCCACCCTCATGTGCCGTTAGCCCTCACTCCCTCTCTCCATCTTCTCCTCTCTTTCATTCACCCTAAACCTTATCCACCAAAAGGCCTCAAAAACTCCTATCTTGTTCCCCTTTAGCCATTTCGAAACCACCAGGAATCACCATCATCTCCGAGCCACCACCACTTTCCGTCGCCGCCACCAGACCACCACCACAACCCCTCCCACCTCTTCCCCTGTTGCCGGGAGGAAACCACAGCCCACCCACCACGTTCCTCCGTCCTCTTCATCCCTCCAACGCCTACAGCAGCCACCCCAGGAGTCCCTCGACGTCGTCCCTCGTTGATTGAAGTCGGAATCCGCCATTTTCGCCGGAGATTCCCCTCGGAGATGCCTCGGTAACTTTCTCCTCCTTCCTTCTCTTTTGCTCGCGTTGCCTTCTTTCCTTGATGGGTGTGGTCGGGATTTTATTTTGAGCCTCCGGGTAAACTCTCGAGTTGAACGGAGCTCCGATGGCATGGGTTCCTCTCCTCTCTTCTTCCGCCTCCCGCGTCGCCTCTGTCTCTTTTTTTTGCTGTTTCTTGGGCCTTTTTCTTCTTGGGCCTAATTCGTCTGGTCCGGGCTGTTGGGCCTTTTCTTTCTTTTCTTTTCTTTCCTCTCGGGTTGGTTCTAGGATCCGGGTTTGGGTCTCCATGAGTCGAGCCTCTCTTTTATTTCCTCTCGGGTATGGGTGTTGGGCTGGCTCCTTCTTTCTTTCCTTGTCGGGTTGGGCTTCAGTGTGGGCTCGGGGTCAGGTTCTTCTTTGGGCTGAGTCTTGTGGGTTTTATTGTTATATGTGTTATGTTGTTTGTTATTTCCGATTTTAGAAAATGTATATGTATATATTTATATGTTTTGTGTTTATTAATTTATATATTTTAGAGGATTTTAAAAGTAATTTTAATTGAGATAAGTTATTATATTATGTTTATAAGGGTGATTTTAAGATATGGATTTTAAAGAAAGTTATGTCGGAAATATTTTAAATGGTATGATTTATAAGTTGGTTAAGGATTTAAATTGTTATATGTTGATTATATAATATGTTATATCCTTATTTGAATATTATTATTATTTTGGGGATTTGGTTATAATTTTAAATTCTGGAAAAAAAATTTAATCAATAGATATTGTTTATTATTTTAAAATAGTATTAAGTGGATTATTTATATATGATGCTTTTATGAGGATTTAAATATGTGAGTTAGGAATTTTAAAGTGAATTGTTGGTTTTGGTTTATGAATATTAATTGTGAGCATAGAAATTATTTTGATGATTTAATATTAGAGTTTATTTATATAATGTTCTTGAAATAAGAAACATGCCGGAACGATTTCTATTATATGATTTTGGGAAATTGGTTTTACGGCTTAAGTGTTAATGTCGGAATTTGGCCAAGTATGAGTTGAGGAATCATTTTGAATATGAGTTGACTTAATTTGGGATTTATGAGTTCGAAAATATGGTTGGTATGATTTTATCAATGGGTTTGATTGAAAGAATGATTTTGGTCGATTTGATCGTATCGGAAAGATTTTGGAAAACGGTTTTACTATCGGTCGGTTTTGAGGATGTTGAGAACTTGGGTTCGTGAGTATGAATGTGGATCTGGTAGCTTATGGAAATGACTTGATGATAGGTGTGTATTGCTTTTGGATTGCTTTGGACTTGCATTTGGGCCCTTGCTTGTGTTATCTTGCTGTTCTGCATCAACAGGTAAGTATCCTACGGGACTTACTCAGTAACCTGGACCTCCTGCCTGATGTGTCATGTAATGTGTAGTTTTGTTGCATATTAAAGCATGCCATGTAGTATCATGTTAGGATTGCGTTGAACTGAGCATGTGTTTACTTTGTGTGTTTGAATACAGAACGGCCGTTATCTGTGATAGTCCTAGAGTCTTTGCTAGGGTCATAGGGTAGCCCAGCCCCATCGGGTGCCCTGAGTCTATCGAGTCGATATGAGCATGATATGATAGCCCAGCACCATCGGGCAAGAGATGAGATGATTTGATATGATACGATTAGCCCAGCACCATCGGGCATGTTTTATTTATTTTATGATATGATGATGAGATATGATATGATGATGAGATATGATATGATATGATGATACCGTGGTGAGTGCACCACCACGAAGAGAGTGCTATGCTATAGCCCGAACTGGCCAGTCTCTGCACTAACGGGAAGGGGTGCAGAGGTAGGAGAGGGATATGCCACTTGGCATTGTCTGGGGCCCTTTACAGTTCTTTTCTGCATATTATACATATACTAGGGGCATGATAGTGTGATTTAAATCTTGTACCGCATTAGTCATCTTTTATTTAGGCATAGGCATGTTATGTGACCTCAGCGCGGTCAGAGGACCCGCAGGCGATCACCAGGCCTGACTTCGTGGATAGTGTTAGGTACCGCTCTTGTTGCTCCATGCTTCTGTGACGGGGAAATCTTTTGGCAAATCGAAGAATCCGGCTAATATATTCTAACTTGACAAATGACAATCACCCACTTTGTTTTGGTTTTGACCCGGCTCTGCCGCGGCTTTTGTATCTAAGTCATGCTTCCGCTTTACATTCGTTTAAATCGTATTTTTGAAACTTCGACTGATTAGAGGTTTGAAACCTCAACCCGTACCTGAATTGCAACATCCGAACGAAGGTATCCGACCTTCGAAACGTATCCCGGATATTTATATCCGGACCGTTACACTCGCACCTTTGTGCAAACCATTTTCCTATAATAATTTTATACTTATACAAATGAATATATATGACACAGCATATTATTCATTCAATTCCAATCAAAAGTTATCTCAATTAAACCTTGATTCAATAAAATAATCATTAAATAGATGCTCGATTTAACGAAGTTATCATTTCTCAATCAAAATTCATTTCAAATGAACCATTTAACTAATTGCTTTACACAAGGAACTGGAATAAACAGTACCATATGTGATATAAAAGAAAAAATCGGAACTCAACGTTTTGCAAAATTAGCCTTTGGTTAGTGGAGTATTTGGTACTTCTGCAACAAAACATTGTTTGGTAACAACAAGCCAGATGTAAGAAGCATTCTATCTTTCATAAAGGATCAAATATACATCTGAAACATCTCTAAGCAAAATGACGACTCTATAGAAGATTATGTACAACACCAAAAAGACAAAAAGAACCAAACCACAACAGCAAGAGCAAGGGAAAAAACAAAATGGAAACCTCTTGCAGCAGGAACCTACAAACTTAACTTCGACGGAGCCCTCTCTTTCTCCTCTTCTGGCTCCTTTAGGTTTGTTATCAGAGACCACACAGGAACTCCTATCTTCTTCGGTGCTGGGCACTCCGCAATTTCATCAATTTGTGGTTCGGAGGGTCTACGACTTTGGAATGGAATCAACGCCACATGGGAACTTAACATAACCAACCTCATAATTGAGGGTGACAACCTCACTATTATTAACAGCCTCAAAGGCTGTGGGATACCTACGGGTGACTCTGAAATGAATGTCTCGGAAACTCTAATCTCCTTAGGTTTCTTTCATACACTCGAGATTCGTCATGTCTATAGGGAAGCAAACCGAGTAGCAGACCGTTTAGCGCACCTCGAATTTGCCTTCTCTTGTTAATCGGCACTTGACGACTCAATGCTCCGCAATTTTGTTCTTTTGGATGCTCTTGGCATATAAGGGTCCGTCTTATTGCCAAATTATTTTCGGCTAAAAAAATAATAATAATAAAATTTGACTCAATCAATAAAAATTCGAATTAAGTGAAATCTATTTATTATGATTTACATCAATATAATAGTTGCGGTTTTAGAGGGGATTGCAGTTGCGGTTTTAGCTGGGGTTCTCAAGACTATAACATTTACTCTGTTGAGTGGACGAATCCCACTAAGTATATGATATAGACTCAGTGAACTTCACCAAGTTGATATTATTTGCTTGGCTCGGTCACGCAAGCCTTTTTTCCGACTGCAATCCCCTCTAACTCTACCTAAATTGAACATTTGCAAGCCATATTCACACACATCCTTGCAAATACAATACTCATATCATAAGAATAATAGCAAAATACATCAAAATCTACTCAAAACAACCAAAAATCGAATGAGATTTTATATTTTTTTTCATATTCACCAAAATAAAAAAATAATAATTTTGAGATCGATTATCCCAAAATCAATAAAATTTTGAGATTATATGTTATAATATGCCTCTATATCGATTGATCGGTGTAAATTAATCACCTAGAGTCCTAGATCTGATGAGAGGCGAGTGTTGAAGGAGCATATTAACTACCATGGTGGTTTAAATAGCAGTACAATTTTTTTGAGTGAAAAGAGTTGCACACTTAGGGGTGAGCATGGGACGGGATGGAACGGGACGGGACCGGGATGAGGCCCGTCCCGCTTTAATTTTTTCGGGACGGGATCGGGACAGGATTCACCTTTTTTTTAATCCCACACGGGCCTTATCCCACACGGGACGGAACGGGACCGGGACGGGACTTGTCCCTCAAATAAAAATAATAAAATATTATAAAACTTAAAAAATAAAAAAAATATTTTCATAGTTCATGCTTCATAGAATGATATCACCATAATGTTAACACTCTCAGCAGCACAATTTCATACAAAAAACATTGGCAGCAGCCTCATGTAACCCTAACCGATTAGAACTGAATAGAGATTTCACTATTTCAAAATGGAGAATAAATTATTTTGTTTGCCTCCTAGAGCCCAAATCCCTAACCCCCCAAGCCCATAATAATTTTTTATTTTCAAATTGCTTACAAGCCTTACAGTATTATTGTAACTTGTGTTTAAAATAACTAAATATCTATATATTAATTAAAACCAAAGCACCTGTGCCACGTGTCGTCCCCTCATATAGAGTTATTTTTGTAAAGTATTATTTACAAAATATTATTTAATTATGGCAAATAAACTATCTAATATTATTTACACATTATTAACATAATATCATTTCATAATATATTTTTTAACCAATGGGATTAATTCAAAACTTTTTTAAAAAAAATTAATATTAACTATATAATATTATTTCATTATATATTAATTACACGATATTATGGTAATAAAACCATCTAATATTTTTTTTAATGCAATCCAATGTCTACTATTAATCTATATGTAAATCTTTATATCTATACCTATATCTATATATTTATTCTTAAAACATAAGAGTTTTAGCCTACGTTATCCCTACCGTTTTTTTAGTTAGCTATTTAAACCAATCAATATTTTTTCCTTTAATTATTTTTTTCTTCTTTCATTTATCCCTTTAAATCAATCATTTTTTCTTTTATTTTTAACACATTTACTAACTATCCATATATATTCTTAATACCAAATTGACAATGATATTATTTTGTAAATAAAGTTACAATGTTTTTATTATTTTTTAATAACCAATAAGAGTGATTTAAAATTTATATATATTTATATATGCTAATTTAAATGATATTTTTTTTAAAAAAATATGAAATTATTTCTGTGATACTTTTATGGTAATTATTTTGATGATTTTTATCCTAAAGTTTATTAATATTTTATAATATTAATTTTTATATTTTTAAGATTATATTTTAAAAAAATCGCATCATGGTGCGGGTACTGTACTAGTATCATATAAATCACTAAATTATTAAAAAATTTAGTGCTACCAACATTAAAACTTTTGTCCTGTATAAATATAAATATAAATATAAATATAAATATAAATATAAATATAAATATAAATATAAATATAAATATAAATATAAATATAAATATAAATATAAATATAAATATAAATATAAATATAAATATAAATATAAATATAAATATAAATATAAATTTGTATTTATATATATATATTATATAATATATATATATATGCGGGACGGGATCGGGATTTGCGGGATCCCATAGTCTTGTCCCGCATCCCGTTCCGCATAATTTTTACGGGACGGGACCGGGACGGGATTTACTTTTTTTTCCTTAAATCCCACCGGGACCGCGACGGGTCCGGAACGGAACCGGGACGAGACCGGGATTTGCGGGATTTGTGCCCACTCCTAGTATTAGATGAAACAAGGTAAAAAAAGGTTTGTTTTAGTGTCTGAGTAAAACATAATCAATTTGTAAAAAAAAAAGGACCAGAATACAAATTGGATATTTCCAATAACAAAACTTTATGTTATTTTAATTGCGCGCCTGTAAAAAGGTTGGTTGGGGCAATTCCATAACCTCATGCATGCGTGGATGCTAGTTGATAATACTCTTTCGACGATAATTAGTTGTTTAAAAATAATTTTCCGTAATAAATAATTTCTAAATCCACATATTACAGCTAAGATTTTTATAAATGTAAATGTAAGCAAATTTAGACCTTATTTCTTGATCCGTGGAAATTTTATACTTTAAATAGTGGAACCTTGCCTACCTAGATCATGATTAGTGTTTAGTAAAATATATATACTTAATTAATTCCGACCAAAAAAAAAAGAAGAAGAAGAAGCCACCCATTTGTTAATGGAAATAATACTTTTTTTTTTTGGCAACCAATAATAATTATGCTTGAGATGCATAATGGATCTAAAATAATTATTTCACGTCATTTTACATTGAATTTTGGAGGTTATAACGCAAACTAAATTCACACCACCAACATATTATACGTTTCTTAAGACAAAAACAATAAATTAATTATAAACAACCATGACTCGATTAAAAAGAGAGAGTACTTTCTATCAGACGAGTGTATGCTTAATTTCCATTGTGGATGAATGTTGGTGGCCACTAGTCTCATGGCATTCTCTAACTTGGTGATGTGACTATAGTTTATATAGCTCATCCAAACATTTTACTATGATAAAATAAATTATTAAAATAATATTATAGGAAAGGTAGAATAAAAACCGATATTGGACGATAACTTTATTGGTTTTCGATTTCACAATTAAATAATTAAGGATAAACTAATTAGATATAACCGAGCTTATAATATAAACTCGTCAATGATCTATGAAATTATAACATAAGTTCGGCAATATCTATGGCCGGGGCTATGATATATATAAGATCAACAATGTTTTACGAAGTTATAATATAAGCTCGGTAAATATTACCGAATCTTTCTGTTTTGCTCGGCCCAGACAACCAAGATTATATATGAAGAGAAGAAGGATGAATATGTGAGAGAGGTTGATGACAATGGTGGTTTGAAGGAGGAAGATGGTGAAAAAAGCAGTAGGTGTATAGTGTTGATTTAATCAGGAGTTTTTTTTTTTGTCTCGATCCAAAACATAATTTAACTGTAAAAAATAAAAAAATTCGAGTACAATTGTTTAAAATTTATCTTTTTATATATATAAAGTAAGAATTTGGGCGGTGTCAGACTCTGCTGACCCACCACCCACACGAGTGTCCTTTTGGATAGAGCTAGTAACTTAGAATGATGCAAGGGAGAGTCATGATAGAAAAGATGCCAAAGATGTGCCACCTTGTTTACGACCTAACTGATATCTCTGAACATATGTGAACAAGAGAACCATTGAAAATTCTGGAGAAGTCTTCTAGAGTAAAAAAAAGATCATCTCAATCTCTCAAGGACAACTCCAAATGTAATTGATGACATTGATGACCGCAAGACAATCGCCTTTGACCTCAATCTTGAAAAACCCATGTTGTGAGCTGCAACAAGCCTAGAATGGAGGGCAAGAGCTTCTGCCTTCACCACCAACATCTCCCCACACAGAGAGCCTCTACAAAAAACGACCGTGCCATGGTGATCACGAATAACAACCTCTGTCAAAACCTCGCCTAAAGAGACCACAAAAGCATTAAAATTCAACTTGAAGACTCCGGACACAAAGCCTTTGCCATCTCAAAATTTTCCTTCTCCTATGAGTAGGTTGTGTGCCATTTTTATTTTGGTTCGTATCTTCCCAGAATTCTCTTGAATTCCTCCCATTTTAGCAATTGGTGTTTCATGTATTGTTCATGTCTTTGTCTATTTCCAAACCCCATATCATAAAAAATGATCTTCTTTCTAATTGTTCACAAGCTCCAACAAATAATGGCATTTTTTTTCTGTTGTAAATAGCTTCTCAAATATATCTATTGTGATTTCTTTCATACTTTTTTCCCTAGTTTGTGTGTTTTGTATTATCCTTTCAATTTGTTGGCCTGTTTTCGAATGAGTTTCTTTGAGCATTGACAATTTATGAAAATGTGTTCATAGTCTTCTTCAATGAGATTAATATAGACTACAAGAAAGGGGAATCTCCACTCCTTTCTCATCAAGTCTCTTCTTGATTGGGGTTTCATCGATCCATGACCAGCTTCCAAATAAAGTTCTTGACTTTTGAGAAACATTCAACAACAACAACAACAACACCGTTTTTAGATTATCCCTCTTAAGCAGGGTCTAGGGGGTCAAGTTGTACGCACTCTTTTTCCGACCATGTTGAGCGAGTGTTTCCTAGTGATCCAGGCACCAAGAAACATTGACTTTTGAGAAACAGACAATATTCCAAATCCATTGTGTTCGTTGGTCTAGTGTTGTTTGAGTTTTCGTAATGCTTTCAAGTGTCGACTATGAAGTGAACCATCCATTTCTTTTAGGTTTCCAATACATTCAATTTTCTATTTCACTTAGCTGGATTTTCGTGTTTTTTATTCTGTCAATATTATCTGGAAGGAGAGCACATAGTCTCACTAGCTTCCAATGTTAATCTACTCCAATAAATTTTTCAACCGTTTCATTTGGTTCAGTTGAACTGATTTTTTTATAGTCCATTAATTTGGTAGTTTAAAATTTATTTTGTCGATAGATAAAATAATATGTTTTCAATAAATTAGGGTTAAAAAATGTTTAGATTTTAGAAATGGTAAGGTTTTAGAAATGGGGACCGGATAAAAAAAAGTAGGGGAGGACACAAATCCCGCAAATTCCGGTCCGGTCCCGATGGGATTTAAGGAAAAAAAAGTGAATCCCGTCCCGATCCCGTCCCGCAAAAATTATGCGGGACGGGATGCGGGACAAGACTATGGGATCCCGCAAATCCCGGTCCTGTCCCGCACATATATATATATATTATATAATTTATATATATATATACAAATATATTTATATTTATATTTATATTTATATTTATATTTATATTTATATTTATATTTATATTTATATTTATATTTATATTTATATTTATATTTATATTTATATTTATATTTATATTTATATTTATATTTATATTTATATTTATATTTATATTTATATTTATATTTATATTTATATTTATATTTATATTTATATTTATATTTATATTTATATTTATATTTATATTTATATTTATATTTATATTTATATTTATATTTATATTTATATTTATATTTATATTTATACGGGACAAGAGTTTTAATTTTGGTAGTACTAAAAATTTTAATAATTTAGTGATTTATATGATATATTTAGTTATTTTAAACATAAGTTACAATAATACTGTAAGGCTTGTAAGCAATTTGAAAATAAAAAATTGCTATGGGCTTGGGGGGTTAGGGATTTGGGCTCTAGAAGACAAACAAAATAATTTATTCTCCATTTTGAAATAGTGAAATCTCTATTCAATTCTAATCGGTTAGGGTTACAGGAGGCTTGTGCTGTTGGCAACGTTTTTTTGTATGAAATTGTGCTGCTGGGAGTGTTAACATTATAGTGATATCATTCTATGAAGCATGAACTATGAAAATATTTTTTTTATTTTTCAAATTTTATAATATTTTATTATTTTTATTTGAGGGACAAGTCCTGTCCTGGTCCCGTCCCGTCTAGTGTGGGATTAAAAAAAAAGGTAAATCATGTCCCGGTCCCATCCCGGAAAAATTAAAGCGGGACGGGCCTCATTCCGGTCCCGTCCTATTCCATCCCGTCCCACGCCCACCCCTAAAAAAAGTACGTGGGACATTAAAATGATGTGATAGATAAAGAAAGATACTCCGTAAAAGTTAATGTTGGATTAAGAATTCTCAAAAGAAAATAAATCACTATATTGTAATCCCTCCGTTTCAAAATAAAAGTCGTTTGGACTTTAGTGCACGTTTTTTAAGGAGGTAAAAACTCTATAAAATATTATTTTTTTAATCAGATTTGTTCAATAATTTCATACTTATTAGTAACAAGTATGAAATTATGGAAAAAAATTGATTAAAAAATAATATTTTATAAAGTTTTTACCTCATTAAAATGCGTGCGGAATAGTAAAGTGACATTTTGAAACAGAGGGAGTAAGATTTTTGTATAATATCTGCCAAAAATTGCTGGTCTTATGGAGTACGGAGTAATAGTGTAATAATTGAAATATGGGTGATAATATTTACACCCATAAAATTTACTATATGCACCACATCTACGTATTTTGAATCACACTTCTGCACTTCTTGAGTCACATGTTTATGATTCAAGATTGGCAGGGTATATTTAAAAAAAATAAAAAAAGATATGTGGTATATATAGTAAAAAATTGTGTGTAAAAATCACACCCGTTTGATATATAGGTGGTTGTGTGAACACATAAAATTAAAAGTTCATGTTATTTTTATTACTTTATTAAGTTCATGATGCTTTTACACGCCCCATTAAATTTTTGGAATTGTGCTATAGGCCATAATTAGGGCCTTTATTAGAAAAATGTCCACCCTTCCCTTCCAAATTGGCAAAATGTCCACCTTCCTTCCCTTGCCCCCTTTGCCCCTTTGCCCCCCACGCGCGCCCCCTGTGCCCCCCTCCTGTTTCAGCACATTTGATTTCAGCAACTCCTATTTCAGCGTTTTTTTTTTTCGCGCGTTGCTGAAACCTAAGTTGCTGAAACCGAAATTGCTGAAACCAAAGTTGCTGAAACTGTTGAAAATAGTTTTTTTTTTTTCGCGCGTTGCTGAAACCTAAGTTGCTGAAACCGAAATTGCTGAAACCAAAGTTGCTGAAACTGTTGAAAATAGTTTTTTTTTTCGCACGTTGCTGAAACCTAAGTTGCTGAAACCAAAGTTGCTGAAACCAAAGTTGATGAAACTGTTGAAAATAGTTTTTTTTTTCGCGCGTTGCTGAAACCTAAGTTGCTGAAATCGGAGTTGCTGAAACCCCGGTTTCAACACTGTTGTTGATGCTGAAACCCCGGTTTCAACAACGTTGTTGATGCTGAAACCCCGGTTTCATCAACTTTGTTGATACTGAAACTCCGGCTTCAGCAACGTTGTTGATGCTAAAATGGTTATTGTTGACACTGCTGAAATTGTTATACATAAAAGCTGTTGCAGTATTTAGCCATGACTCCTTATCCTTTCGTTGACAAAATGCACCTAAGCAACCATCAATCTCCCTACCAAAATTCCAATTCACATTCTTGTTCCCAAAGTCACAACTATAGTAATTTTTATAACAAAATAAAATTATGAAAGTAAAAATTATTTAAAAAAAAAAGAAAAACAACTTCCTCCTGCACCACGCCAATGGCCTCAGAGAGAAACCCCAATCTGATCCAATTCAAACAAGCAAATGGCCTCAAAGAGAAACCCCAATGGCGATTCACTACAAGCAGAAGCTACCAACTGCCTCATGCACCACGCTATCGACATACGGGAAGACGAGCTGCGATTGGTGGCGCTGCAGCAGAAGATCGACACTCCGTCGCGGATCCTGATATCGGAATTTTCAGCAATCGTCATCTCCTGGATTTCTTCAATTTCAGCAATTTTCAGATCTAAGATCGGGAGTGGAGGCTTTGAGAGAGGGCGAAAGACTAATACCTGAAATCTCCTCCGATCGGAATCGAGTTGGCTTCGTTTTCTCCCATGGATCTTGCTAAAACAAGAATGAATCATCTTTCTGAAACAAGGACGTCAAAATTTGAACAACACCAGGACATTGAAATCGATTCCTCGATCTCGCCCCCTCTCCATCCGCTCCTTCGTCTTCGAATTGGAATCGGAGATCCGACCATTAAAAGCTTCGGCTCGACCAGAAGAAGGTCAGATCTGATCCGTCTCCTACTCAGATCCTCGTCCCCCTGGTCGCCGGAACATGAGGTGCAGCAGAAGAAGACAGCAGAAGATAGTACCCGGAGAAGACAGTAGAAGAAGGCTCAAAAAATCGAAGTGGATCCTCGAAGAAGAAGGAGAGCGGGGAGGCGCGACCAGACGAGGCGGCGGAGCGGCGAGCGGAGTGCAAGCGGAGGAAGACGAGGCGGCGGAATCGGCAAAATCAGCGGAATCGAAACCCATGGTCGCTGCACTGTCTTCGGAAGAGATCTCTTTGTAAAACCGACGATCGGAGCGAGCATCCTCTGTATCCTAGGGGGCACGAATTTAGGTATAAAAAAGGGGATGGACTTTTCCCCAATTTGGATATATCCGTGGATAATTGCACAATTTGAGCCCAAAAAATGGCCTATTTGGCAAATTAATTCTTAAATTTTTTGGTTATTTGAATAAGTTTTCATTATATATATATATATATATATATATATATATATATATATATATATATATATATATATATATATATATATATATATATAACTATTTTTAGCCTTCTGAAGAATTATTTGGATCAACTATAAGCTTTTTTTTTTCTAGTGTGATTTTTACACCACAAATTTTTACTATATACACCACATATCTCATTTTTTTTAAATACATCATGTCCCTCTTGTGTCACACCTCTGCGCCTTTTGAGTCACAATATGATTCAAGAGGCGCAGAGGTGTGACTCAGGCATGGAATCAGGAATTAAAAATGGGGCGGACTAAGTTCGTCTAAAACAATTAAAAATATTAATTTGAAAAAAAAATTTGAAAAAAATATTGAAAAAATATTGATATAGCACGTACAACATATAAATTTCATAAAAAAATTTAATCAAATGGACAATAAAGAAAGTAAAATCTATTTAAATATAGGCTATATAGCTATAAAATGGATTGAAAATAGTATAGTGAGTCAAAAATAAATTAATATAAAAGGTGGTAATGTGAGGATCAACCTCGGCAAGAGGGCTGGTAGTATAAGGAATGGACCATCTTTGCAAATGATAATTGGTATTTCACATATCTTTTGTAAAATTATATCAAAATGGGGTGGACTGTAGCAAATCTATCTATGTCTGATGTAATTTAATAGGCGCATGTGTGGTGCATATAGTAAATTTTATGAGTGCAAATATTATCGTCCATATCAAATAAACCAAAATTTACTTTATTCTTTTATTTAATAGCTCCTTATAAGAATTAAGGTTTGTTTAAAGTGGTATATTGCTTTTTTATGATGTGATATAATATACTATGTTGATTTCTTATATGTACTTAGAAATTATCTGATTAAGAATAATAAGAGTTATTTTCATACTAACTTTAGTGAATTTATTATATATGAAAAATATTTATATCTTAAATAACATATTATTATTTTCTTCATAAAAAATAACATATTTTACTAATTAAATAAAACATTCACACACTTTTACGTATACGGTTATATAAATTATTTTTTATTTTATTAATCATATTTTAAAGATATGATTATATGAATAACATTTTTGAAGATTTTATATTCGAATAGTGTAATGTACGTTGTATGAATTTTTATGGAAGAAAAAAAATATAAAAATATAAAAAAATTTGACTGTTGAAACCCTGGATAGCACTAATTAGTATACCTAGTAACCTACCTAATTAACTAGATACCGGACAATGTTTTGAATACCTCCATGGTAGTCTACCACCCTGAGGTGGAGTCCTACTTGGCAATAAAGTGGGTTCTACATTAATGACTATTGTCAAAAAAAAAAAAAACAAATTACTGCTACCATTAATATATTAATACGTTTCAATGTGAATTTAATTAGTATAGTAATTTGGCCGGTGTCCAATATTAGAAAAGGAAGAAGGCTGTCAAAAACACCACTAGAGATGGGCCATACCGTCGCCACTGGAATCTTGCCGCCAGTGTCTCTCTCACCTCCTCCTTACTTTCCGTCGTCAGGGAGCTATGGTTTCATCTGATTTTGCTTCAATTTTTTACCGAAATAAACACCATAACTTCTCATTTTTATCGAAATAAACACCCTAACTAAATTTCATCTAATCCTTCAAAGTTTCTATTTTTTTTTTCCAAAATGAACAACCTAAAATCTATTTAAATTAAAACAGGGTTACTTATATGAGTTTTTTAAACCTATTTGTAAGCCCACATTAATTTGTTTATAACCTTATATGTTACTACTCTTATTACCCGCGTGTTACGCGGTATTTGAATAAATATTACTTTATTATATATGTTATCTTTGATTTTTTTAAAATTAAGTTATGAAGATTAAAAATAACTTGACTGAAAACTTTTTAGGAAATAAATATACAATCATTAAAATATCTTAATTAAATAAATAACATCATTAACAAATTTAAAGATAAAAATAAACAAAATTGTGTTGCAAGTAATAAAAATGTATAAAACTTAATAAAATAAAATAATCTATCATATTATATTAGTATTTAATAATTCAAGTTTTGTCTATGACCCACTAATAAATTTACATTAAAAACAAATGGTTTTTTTAAAAGATATGAATAATTGTTTACAATATTATAAAATTTAATTTGCACCAGAGAATGACACGTAAGCGAATTCGACCAGAGTCCGCCACATAGGATTTTCACGTCTCTGTTTAATTTAGTAATGATAATCCAATATATTTAATCTACATCAAATGATTACCCTATATATTGATACACGTGTCGTCCTATGTGTCTATTTTAATTGAAGATTAATGTAGTTATAATAAATATTTTATATTGAGTTTTTTTATCTTTAATCATTAAAATTAATCACCAATATATATATATATATATTATATCTAATGATAAGATTGTATTAATTATTAATTAATTATCTATGAAATAATAAAACTTTATATATGTGTGTGTTTCCGGTAATTAGTTTTTGTTTTCTCAATTTCATCTGATTTTTTTTCAAGTTGTATATAGTCTTTGTTTATTTGTCTAAATTTAATCCATTGAAGTTCTTTAATTGTGTTCATTCATTCAAATAGGAGCCCATCCGTATTGTATATAGTCCATATATTTTAATTATTAGATGAAAAATAGTGTAGAATCGGATAATATAGATGAAAGTATATTATAATTATTATGTGAAAAATAGTGTAGGATATATAGTTAGTACGCAGTTTTTAAAAAATTTAGTGCTTTTTTATTATATATTTATAATATTGTTTAGTTTATCAAAATTCATTAGATTTATTTAATTAGTCAAAAAAATTATCAAAATGTAACTAATCAAGTTATGATAAGATTTTATTATTTAAATCAATTGTGATTATTAATAATGATAAGTTTAAGGATGTGGAATCATTAATTGATATGGCTTAAATTTATTGGATACTCATTAATTGACGTGTCAAAAAACACGACCAGATTGCACCAGAGTACAACACGTAAGCGAATTCAACCAGAGCCCGCCACATAGGATTTTCACATCTCTGTTTTAGTATTATATATTGATTGATATTGATTATATTGATTATATTAGTCATAAACGTTTAATTATATGCTCATATTAAGGTTAAAATAGTTTGGTATATGGAGTATTTTTTATTAAATTGTGAATGTTAAAATAGTATGTTTAAAATCTTTCTACAAAGCTTAATTTCAAGTAGCCATAAAATAAATCAAGATTAAGTTTGGTTAAAATCAATATGCAACACATACATATTTAATAGATAAATAAATTATGTTTTACTAAAAATCAATACACAATCTGTAAAAATTTCTTAAATAAATACATCATAACCTAAATAAATTTAAAGAAACAGATATAAAATCGTATGAAATAAGCTATATCAATTTATTATAAGTGAGAAACCTACTTTGGGGTGTATAGAACGATTTTATATGTGCAATTATTAAAATTTAAAATTTATAGTATATACATATTTTTTGTTTGAAAATATGTATTAGGCATTCAGGGGTACCATTTCACCCACATTATTTATGTCTTATTATTTATCAAATAAGGTTATGTCTTATTATTTATGAAAGAAATAATTTTTTTTTGTATAGCTTATTAAATGAAATTTTATCGGATTAGATGTAAATGGTAATATAATATGCAGTAGTTATTGATATAAATTATTTATTTAGTTAGGATTGATAAAAAAAAGATATTAATTGTGTAATCAAATAAGATATGGATGGAAAAAATGGGATAGCCAACTAATATACTGTAGAAGTTTCAAGTTTCAATTTTAACTTGTAGATACGGTAGAAGTTACTAATTAATTTAATGATTTTTATGGGATATGTTTATCAAAATACACGTAGATAAATAGATTAGGTCGTTGTATACATGGCTAAAATTTATTGGACATTCATTAATTGACGTGTCAAAAAATTCGAGTCAAATTGCACCAGAGCCCGCCACGTGAGCGAATTGCACCAGAGCCCGCCACATAGGATTTCTACGCCTCTGTTTTAGTATTATATATATTGATTTCTTCTGTAAACAATAAACATTACTTACATCTAGAAGCCAAAAGAAATGAATAGGGTCCCAAATCAAATAACGAGAGATATGTAAAAAGAAGGTCCGAAATGGAATGCAAGGACGTGGGGATCCATATGGAAATAGAGTATCTATTTATATAGGCTCGAATGACCCTTTCTCATAATGAGAATTTATATAACTCTCTTCCGACCTAGTCCGGTATGGAATGAAGGGCTTATTATCATAGGTCGGGACAAGGTGATAGGATCGCTCCCATACCGCCACACGAGGGACATGGGGACGTAAAAAAGAAAGAGAGGGAGGGAGTTTCTCTCGCTTTTGGAATAGTGAGCCTCCCACTGGGGACCTGTACGATGAGCTATTAGCTCAGCGGTAGAGCGCACCCCTGATAATTGAGTCATTGTGCCTAGGCTATATATATATATATATATATATATATATATATATATACACATATATACACACACATTCCGATCAAACCAGTCTTGAACCAAAAATTACAGTCCAACCGGTCTTGGAACAATAAATTCCGATCTGATTCCGGTCTTTGACCGGAAACCAGAATTTCAATTTTTATGGACCGTGGACCGGACCATTATATTTCCGTCCGACCCAAGACCATAAATTCTGGTCCGATCCCGGTTCGATCCAAATTTTGCTCAACACTAAATTCAACTGCGGAGAAGGGAGGAACAATAGTAATTGGTTCAATTCGAGACATGTCACCACGATATCCTCCCCACAATCAAGTCGATGGTTCTTCGCAAAATCAATCTTCAAAAATAAGATAAAAAATTCTTCGACGCATTCTTTACAAAATTGATTCAAGGCTTTTGAACCGTACACGCAAAAATGTTTAATTTTTTTTTTGATTAGGGAAAAAATGTTTAAATTAAACTACTGGAAAAAAAATTACAAAGGTTGTTTGCCTGTAAAAACATGTTAAAAAAAACTGGATGATAAAATTGATAAAAAAAAATTGATAAAAAAACTAGATGGTAAAATTAATAAAAAAAATTGATAAAATAAACTGGATGTTAAAATTAATAAAATAAAAAAAATTGATAGAAGAATTGTCTATAAAAGACATTGGAACTAACACAAATTATCAATTAATGCAAGTTTTTTTTTTCATGTTGAATTATTATAATTATTTTATGATTCATTTATGGCCAACAAGATGGCATGTCAGCATGGTAGACTACCATGGTAGTATCTCTAACATTGTCCCTAGATACCTTGTAATGTTGTCCAATAATTCAAATCACGTTCTTTTTCGATATAGAGTACAACTTAATATTATAATTATTAAATTTCGTGAATTAGTTTAGAATTTGGTACTGTATTATATTCTTTAGAAAATTCATGTTTATGAAATACTCCGTATATACATAATAAAGGAAAACAAAGAATTAAAAATTGGTGACAAAACTAAGTGGGTAAATTTCTGGTGGGTATTTAGGCCAACCTTTTTAACGGACATCACCATATATTATGATAACTCATGCATTTGCTTTTGTGAATTCGCAGGCTTTCAATGTCCCCATCATTACATAAGAATAAAACATTAACGACCAAAACTAGACCTCTTAACTATGCCAAATTGAGATTTAAATGGCTAATTTATCGTAAAAGGCACAACGGTGGTCACGATTCTAAAAGCTATAGGAGTTCCGCTATGTTTGACAAAAGAATAGCGGATCGAAGTACCTGAAGCTTATTGGTAGCTGAATCTGATAAATTATTTGTGTTAAATATAGGTTAATAGGTAAGTATACTGTTTGAGAAACCTAACTGTTGAGGTAATTGATAAAAACTTGTGAATAAAAAATCATAAGTTCCGAAAAGCTTGGGTGAGTAGCTGATAAAAAGCTATGATTCCAAAAGTTAATTAAACTAGAATCTTATATTTCTTTCATTTAAAACTATATAATATCAAAACTACAAACTCCGACTTATGTTTTTTATGGCAGGCCATTTGGGAACTTAGGAACAATGTCATTTTCAATAAAAAGGAATATAAATGTGTTACATATATGTCATAATACGAAAACAATGGTGGAAAATTGGTCTCAGGCGCAATATAAAGAAATCCAGCAAAAACAAAAACAACGTAGAGTTCCCAACTGGAAAAGACTACCTAGAGGCGTCTACAAAATAAATGTAGACGACTCTGTCAAACAGTCAGGGGATTGTAGTATAAGAGGTATTATTAGAGATAGTTATGCTCAGGTCATTGATATTTTTCAGATGCAAACTTCCAGTGGCTCCATTCTACAAACTAAAGCTCATGTTGTATGTGCTGGTATAAAGTTGGCAAGTGAAAGGGAATCAGAAACATCATCGTAATTAGAGGGAGATAGCCTTGGAGTAATAACAGCTATTGAAGACAAGACAAAAGTGCCTTGAAAATCCTCAGAACGATCGAGGAAATCCACCGTTTAAAGAGACGATTCAGCAAATCAGCTTCAGACACTGTTTCAGAGAATCTAATTCTTGTGCGGAGTTCATTGCTAAGTCTAATGATACTTGTAACGTGTTTACCCCCCTTTGAATAGGAAGCTTTGTACCATCATCCAAAGGGACGATCAAGGCTGATATTTGGTTTCCAAAGACTGCCTAATTTTTGCCTAATATAAAAAAAAACTACAGGCACCGAAAAGCTATTTTGCGTGCCAAAGAGAGCCTAAGGTGAGAGGTTCTCACGTTTTGCCAAACCATAGTTGGCTAAGGTTTTTTTTTTTTTCAAAAGTCGACATGCCCGTAATTGTGAAACCGTGGCAAATGAATATTTTTTCAAAAGGTAAGATTTTCACAGTTTGTGAAACTGTAACCGTCGTCGTGTATTTAACGAGAATTTCACCATTTAAATAGTATGTAGCTCCCTAAATATAAATTGGGTTTTCTAACATACTCTGCATATCTTAAGGATACAAATATTAAGAGTCTATCTTTAGAAAAAAATATTCAAATTTAAATTATTTTAGCACATTTTTGTAAAGACTGAATATATTTTGTATTAGTCTTCTATATATTAAATTATTATTATTAAATTCAATTTGTAAAAGTGGAATAAAACCCGTCCTCGAGCGTAAGTTTTGATTTTTAAGTCATTCCGGCATCATTTTGAGAGTTTAGATTCTAGCGGATTTTAATTCCGCCTTCGAACTCCGAGTTTTGATAAAAATTAATCTAATTCCGTTTGTCTTGAAATTAGTAATTGAAATTTTATTTAAATTTGATTTAGTCGGGTTTCGATCGGGCGAGCGGGTTTCGAGTCTATTCCGTTAATTTGACTGGACCAATTTCTCTTATTTTCTTTCCCTTTTCTTTTATTTCTCTCTCTCTCTCTCTCTCTCTCTCTCTCTCTCTCTCTCCCTCGTTGCCAGCTTGTGCTGTGTCTTACTCTTCCTGAAATGCAGCAGCAACAACCCATTTGCCCTCATCCTCACACACCCTCCTCTCTCTCTCTCCCTCTTGCCTGTTCTGCAGACCAGCACCCACCTCCATGGTCCCCTCCTCCATTTTCATTTCAAAAACAACAACCCACTTGATTTGGTTCATTTCCTCAAACAAACCCCCTCCATTGGAGCGCTCAAAAGCTCTCAACAGCTGTCTTGGACGTGGCTGGCATGAGTACCCAAATTGGAGCCCCCAAACCACCACTGCACCACCTTCATCTCCGTCGCCCCCATACTCCTCTTCTCCCTCCCTCTGCATGAAGCCGAGCATCCCCTTGCGTCCTCTGTTATGCCGAGGGCAAGGCCCAGCTTCTCCTCCTCTTTTGGCTTTCCACCACTTCCTCCTCCTTTCTCCCTCCTTCCAAGCAGCAGCTATGGTACCTCCAATGTCCGGCGACGCCCAGCAGCCACCCAGGAGCCACCTCGATCCATCGTCGGAGCCAACGCGAGCCACCACCCATGTTTCCCCGTTTTTAGGTCGGTTTGTAATATCGCTTCGTTTTCAAACTTAAACCCCTCTAAATCATTCTTCACCCATCTCTCTCCCTTACTAGGCCTCAAGTAACTTTGTCACGATCTCTCGCAGTTGGAGGAGCCACCATCGAAGCTCGGAGTCCCCCCGGAGGTGCGCTGTAAGTACTCTGATTTCTCCCTCCTCCCTTGCGTCGTTTCATTCTTTCCGTGTTGGGTGTGGTCGGAATCTTGAGGTAAGCCTCTGGGTGAAATCTCGAGCGAATAGGGCCATTGGAGGCCTGAGAATCCTTCAATTCCTCCTTCGTTTTCCGTCGGAAACAGGGCGCTTGTTTGATTTTGGGGAAGACGGGTTCAGGGGCGGTCTGGTCCTCTTTTCTTTCTTTTCTCTTGGTCCGGTTCAACTTCTTTTCTCTCGGTTCACTTAAAGCTGAAAGGGGCAGCCGGGTTTGGGCTTGGATCTGGATCCGGGGCTTCTTCATTTCAGGTTACCATTTGGGCTTTAAGGGATGGGCCTTTTTTCTTTCTTTTCTGCATGGGTCCGGGTTTTGGTCTCCAGGTCTGGGCTATTCGGGTTGCGCTTTGGGCTAGCTTCTGAGTGGGTTAGATTATATATATATATATATATATATGTGATGTTGTGTTTAAATTTCGGTAGTATATATATTATATGTTATGTTTATATAAGTTGCTCTATGTTTAATTATTATTAGATTATTACTATTATTATATGTTATTTTCTGAGGTGGTGAGATAATATATATTTTCTGAAAATATTATATATATATATATATATTAAAAGGCTTCAAAAGTAATATTATTTGAAATGTGTTACTAGATGATGTTTCATAAAGTGATTTTTTTTACTTATAAATTTGGGCTATTAAAATGGGTTGATTTTGATAGTTTTACTATATCTAAATATTATTTGGAGTGTGTTATATTATATATATTTTATAAATTGTTCTAGAAATGATTTATTGATTTTGATAAGGTTTTGGAATAAAATGCCGGAATGATGTCTATAATATGATTTTTGAGAAATTGGTTGTAAGGCTTAAAAGTTTAATGTCGGGATTTGGATAAGCGATTTTAAAAGAATTGTTTGATTTTCTAAGTTGAGTTCTTTGAGAGATTGTGTTGGAAATGAGATGATGAGATGAGATGAACATGAAATGATATATGAATTGTGATGAGATAAGATGGAATAATCTGAAATGAGATATGTGAAGCTATGTATGATAGTTAGGGGTGCCTTGTGTGAATTAGGTAGACTTATGCATATTTGTATGTTTATTAGGTGATTTTGCTCATCGATTGCAAATTGGTTTTGTTTCCGCTTGGTTTACCTTGAGTTTTTCAATCTCGCGAAGCTTGGTAAGTCTTGGTATCCAGAGCCCCCTCCTTGTGCCTCCAAGTTGTCCGCTTGGTTGTGTAAGGTTGTAGGAGCGGGTTATATAGTCATTGGTGTTGGTTCTTACCTCCTACGGGAGCCTAGGGTTTTCATCTTGTTCTATATAGATCGATCCATCATCTATCTTGAGTCTTTGAGTCAATTTTGAGTCCCTTTCTTTTACATTACAGCCACTTCATTCATTGTTCTTGGTCATCACTTTGAGTCTTGTTGAGTTCTTGCATCCATCTTGTTCCTTTTATTGAATTGAGTCTTGATTGTCGAAAGATCGGGCATCCTACGGCTAACCCCGTATCATGTTGATAATCAAAGAAATGACAGATAGTTGACAAAGGATGAAACATAGGATGACAAATCATGGAAGATAGCCGATAAATGATTAGACAAAAGAATAAAAGCTTACCACTTCTCCATCGAACAAAGATAAAGCTTCTTCACCCTTACTTTTCAGGTTACAAACCCAATGCAAAGAGGTTGGGTCTTTGTCAACATAATGAAAAGTACATCCAAGCTTTTTAGCAATAGATGGGAAAAGTACATCCAAGATTTTCAACATGACAGATAACTGACAAATAAAATATGAGTACTGAAAGCCAAAAGTGAATAAAAAATCACTTGGAAGGCTAAGGGATATCCATTCAGCACATATACACCCTTTTTTCCCCAAATATGTCAATATATGACACCTTCCTCAAACATTTAAACAACTGCTGGTAACATTCATGACCCCAATAATACTTTTTAAAATTTTTAGAATCACAAACAAGTGCTAAATGGTCCAAGCTGATAACTTCAGAACGTTTAAATAACAAAACCTTCTCAATAATCAACAGCTTCGCCATTACTAAATTTTTGGGAGACTTTTTAGGCTCAACTTTAAAAATCCTAACAATATCATAATAAGACATGCTTGCTTTGCCAAAGAACTCTTCAAATGTAACTGGCTTAAGAGGTGAAGGATCATATTCTATAACTAGAAGACCAATTATATATAGGATGAAACTCAACTAAAGAAAAATGAGACAAAATACCCTCAACTCTAACCCAAATTTCCCATAATTTGTCAGTTATAATCTCATGCATAGCCATATGATGAACTAACTGAAAATTAAAACAAAGTTTGGAGGCCTACTAAAAAATTAAACCAAAACAGCTATTCTCCGGCTGCTGAATATTAGCAAGGTGACAAAACTTTATTAATGATTTCACAAACATCGGGGTAACAATATAGATTATACCGAGCATGAAATAGTTCTTCATCACTAAGTCAATAAGGATAATCCTACAAACCACAAATATAAACAACTGACATTATCAAAAAAAAAAAACAATGGGCAAACTGAAAAATAGAACACAACGGACAAAATAAACTACACTCACATTGAACTTGTTTTTGTACTCTTCTAAACCAGACACGATAATACATGTGCAAAATTAACCCTAGTTTAAAAATTAACCCTAGTTTCCTTTTTGTTGTCAACCATGTTTATGAATGAATGTTTTAGAGTGAATCTACTATACCAAACTGTTGAGCACCAAGCTCTGGGAATACCTCTTGATCTAATTCCATTACGGTTGTTAGGTTTAATATCCCATCAATACTCCATTTATGCAACAGGGCTTCAGCTTATGTATGTGTACATGCAATTTGGATCAATAAATCACGAGCATCAATCAATTATTCTTTTAAATAAAGGTGAGTCACTACCAAAAAAATAGGAAATGACCACGGTCAAATAGCCACGGATAGGCCACAAATGGTCGTGGCTAAACGGTTTAGCGACGGGCATAGCCACGAATTTTACGTTCGTCGCCATTCGTGGCTATATGCCTCGTCGCTAAATGCCAGATTTCCAACATCCGTGGCTAATAGCCACGATCTGACAAGTCCGTGGCTATGCCCGTGGCCGGGTCATACCCGAGGAATTCGTGGCTGTAGCCACGACATCAGCCATGGTCTGTTCGTGGCTGATGTCGTGGCCAGGCATGTGTGAGTCTTCATTGAGGCACAACGACTGTCGTGGCTGATTTTGTGGTTGAAGTCATTGCCATATTTGTGGCTAATGGTTGTGGCTATTATCATGGCTAAAGTCGTGGCTAATGACGGGGCTAATGGCGTGGCTAATGGCGTGGCCTGCATGTGGCTATATTCGTGGCTACAATTTATGTCGTGGCTATTCCCGTGGCTAATGGTCGTGGCCTGCAAATTTCGTATCCAAGTTTGTTGCAAAGTTCTTAGCAAACTCTATATATCAATATAGACTACATTAGCAAATCACTTATTTCAACACTGGTAGAATATACACTAGTACAACATACAGAAATAATACACCTAAGAAAAGACACCAATGCATCTTAAGAATCTAGACACTAGTTTGAGAGCTTTCGCCTTGTTCCTGCACCCAATGCTTCACACTAGACCAGCTAACGATTGAACTGCAGTGAGGGCAAGGTTCCATTTTTTCTTCCAAAGTATGAAATTAAATGTCCCTGTTCAATTAAAAAAACATAATACAAATCAAATACTAAATTTCATAAATAGCAGATTGAATAAGTAAATAAAAACAATTTTAAAAATAACAAGTTCATAAACAAAGTCATCAAGGATATCCAATGCATCGATTTAAAATAAATCAGATCCAGTTCATACAAAAAATATCCTAATTTAACACATACACACACAAAAAAAAAAGCTCAGAACTATCAAACCTAAGTACCAAATCAGCACAAAAATCACAAGTAACAAACATGGCCTTAAATCAAACACCAACAGGCAATAGCATGACATCATGTTCAACACATATGTCCTGATATTGATCACTAAGACAAAAAAGTAAATTGTCTGCCTTCAAATTGAATGTAAATAATCAAATTGTATAGTTAAAAAGGCAGCTAAGGAAGTAACAAACATGGCCTTAAATCAGCACCAAATCAGAACAAAAATCGAACCTAAGTAAATAATCAAACTAAAAAAGCAGACAATTTACTGAACATGGAGAAAGATGTCATGCTATTGCCTGTTGGTGAAAATAAAAAAGCAGCTAAGGAAAGGGAAAACACGGCGAAAGATGTCATGCTATTGCCTAAGTAAATTGAACCTAAGTAAATAATCCTTAGCTGCTTTTTTATTTTCATTCAATTTGAACATGGAGAAAGATGTCATGCTATTGCCTTCAAGCCAATGTTCGATAGTTTGATTTAATCAAACTAAAAAAGCAGACAATTTACTGAATATGGAAAATAAAAAAAGCAGCTAAGGAAAGGGAAAACCTTGGAGGATTTGGAAGTTAAGGCCAGGGAAAGGCAGAGCGGGTCGGAAGGTGAGACATCGCAAGTGGAGGAGGCGGAGGAGACGGCCTCAGAGAATCAGCGGTCGGCGGCGGAGGCGGTGGTGGAGCCGGTGGAGCGGAGATGATTACCAGAGAAAGATAATCCAAAGAGAGATTATTGAACATGGGGAAAGACAAGAGAAACAGGAAGCATAAAACAAGCTAGAGAGAGATTACCGAACATGGAGATTCGAAGGAAAGATGAAGCAGAAAACTTCAATCCCTCCCGCCTCGTTCTCCTTGATGCCACCATCTCCAATCTAACCGCCTCGTTCTCCTTGATGCCGCCATCTCCAATCTGAATTAGGGCTAAGATCCGAAATTTTGGGAAGATATCTGAAATTTTCGGGAGAGAGAGATCTTGAATGATGAGGGATTGGCGAGAGGGGATAAAGAGAGGTCGGGATCGAGTTGTTGAATGTGAATCAGAGGAAGGGCGAGAGTGAGGAGCAGAGGAACAATAGTAGCCAAGGAAGCGAAAAGTCCGAGCACGCGGAAGAGGAAGCAGCCAAGGAGTCTCAGATCTGAAGAAGAGAGAGATTACACAGAAGAGGAAGCAGCCGACCTTTGTAAAGAGGTGATTTTTAGGGTTAAAAGTCCGCTTTAGATTTTGGCCAAAACTTTTGGGGGGAAATTTCCCGCTCAAAACATACATTAGGCGCTAAAAAAAATAAAACTATCAATACAACTATTTATTATTAGATATATTTCAAATAATATATTTTTATTGAATTTAATTAGATATCTATATGTGTTTATAAAATTTTATTTAATTTAATTAGATACCTATATTTCAAATAATATTTTTCTCAAATCTTATTGAATAGCGTTATTTTTTTCTCATTACTTACGTATTTTTATAAAATTCATATATAAGGTTTTATAAAACATTTATTAGTTACTTATATGATTTTTCCTCAAAACATACTCTTATAGTATTCTAATAAGATTTTATTAGTTACTATAAGGTGTTATTCAATATTTATTAGTCACATATTTGAGTTTTCCTCAAAACATACTCTTATAGTGCTATAATTAATAAGAATTTATTACTTAATATAAGGCCTTATTAAACATTTATTAGTCACGTATATTAATTTTCCTAAAAACAAACTCCTATAATATTTTAATATGAATTTATTAGTTAATGTAAGGTTTGATTCAAAATTTATTAGTCACATATTTCAGTTTTCCTCAAAACGTACTCTTATAGTGCTATAATAAGAATTTATTACTTAATATAAGGTTTTATTCATGTAAAGACCGAATATATTCATATTATTATGCTATATATTATATTATTATTTTGGAAAGGTAATTAATTATATTTGATTAGAATTGGAAATTCGGAAAAATTTGAAAATATCGTCCTCGAGCACAAGTTTCGATTTTAAAATTCTTCCGACATCGTTTTAGAATTTAGATTTTCTTTTACGGAATTTAATTCCGCTTTCGAGTTGCGAGTCTTGATAAATTAATTTGATTCCGATAACGATTTAATAATTTGATTTAAATTGTCGAGCATCGGGTTTTGTTTTAGTGAGCGTAATTGGTATCGAGCGTCGGGAATCTTTGCATTTTGATTCAGGGACCACTCTTATATTTCATTTCCCTTTTCTTTCATTCTCCCCCCCCCCCTCTCTCTCTCTCTCTCAGCTTGCCGTTGGGGACCAGCTCACCATGCTTGTCCTTATTCTCCATTACCTAGCACTCTCTCCGCTCTGAATTGGCAGTCACCTCTGCAAGCTCACGTTCCTCTTCAAGCTCAGAAGGGCCAACCCCCATTCCAATTTCAAGGAAAGAAGAACATCCTAACCTTACCTCTCGTTTCCCATTTCTTCTGCCGAAGAGCCTTGAGCTCCAAACCCGCCATCGCCACCCCTGAACCACCACCACACTCCACCGCCGTCGTCGGCCTCCAGGCGCAGCCAGCAGCATCGGCAACCACCCCTGCAACCTCCAACCTTCCCGAGCACCTCATCCTCTGTTCTCCGAGCACCCCATTGCCATTTTAAAGAGCGAGCCGAGTGCCACACTCCGCCACCATAACTTCCTCCTTCCATCAGGCAATCCACAGCTGAGCTATTCCCCTCCGGCGTCCAAGACAAGCCAGGGCCGCCAGCGAGAGCTCCGGAGCGGCCGAGCCTGCATTCTCTCTCCTTTCCCCTGTTTCACGAGCCAAGGTGGCAGTAAGCTCTTGAACCTACACATTTCCGAACCACAGTACCCTAAAGGTACCCCTTTCTGACCTTTTCCTCTAACCCAGGCCCCTCGGAGTTTCCCACGCCCTCGGTGAGCCAATCGACCTCCGACGAGCCTTCCGGTGACCCTCGGCGATCCTTGGTGAGCTTCGAACTCTCCCTCTCTCTATAGATTTTGATTCCTGTTCTTTTGTTTGGGGTGGTCCGAGTGTGAGAGAGGTGAGCGGGTGAGGTGGCCATGTGGGTGGACTCAGATCCAACGAAGGGGAAAGCGGGACAGAGGAGGCGGCTTGTGTGAAGGAAGGGGATAACGTCGCGGGTCCCACGGGTTCAGCTCCCTTTTATTTTCTTTTTATGGGTCCGGTTCGGTCTTATTTTTCTCCTTTTTTATTTTGAACCGGTTTAGTGCCTAAAAATCAGAATTGGATATGGGTATCCGGGTTATGGGCTTGGGTTTTGGGCCAGGGATCCGGGTCGTGGGTATCCGTTTGGGTAAGGGTTGGGCTGGTATATGTGGGTTGTGTTTTTGTTTTTATTTATTTCGGTAGTGTATATATATATATTATGTGTTATATATTATAAGTTTTATATTTTATTGTTGACAGTTTATTATTATTATTATATTTATATTATTCTGTTTGTGAAGATATATTTCTGAAATTTTATTATATATGGAAAGGTTTTAAAAGTAATATTAATTGATGTTGGGCTATCAATATATTTATGGTTATTGTTTTGAGATGATATGAATAGTAAGTGTTAAATTATTTAAATATTATTGCTATTTTGGGATTTGATTATAATTATAATATTCTGGAAATTAATCGTTATAGATTGTTTATTTGTTTTTAAAATAGTATTGATTGGATTATTTATTTATGATGCATTCTATGAGGATTTAAATATGCGAGTTAGGAATTTTAAAGTGAATTGTTGGTTTTGACTTATAAACATGAATTGTGAACATAGGATTACTTTGATGATTAAATATTGGAATTTATTTATATAATATTTTTGAAATAAGAAACATGCCGGAATGCTTTCTATAATATGATTTTGGGAAATTGGTTTTAAGACTAAATGTTTAATGTCGAGATTTGGATAAGCGATTTTAAAAGAATTGTTTGATTTTCTAAGTTGAGTTCTTTGAGAGATTGTTTTGAAAATGAGATGATGAGATGAGATGAACATGGAATGATATTTGAATTATGATGAGATAAGATGGAATAATCTGAAATGAGATATGAGAAGAGATGTATGATAGTTAGGGGCGCCTTGTGTGAATTAGATAGACTTATGCATTTGTATGTTATTAGGTGATTGTGATATGTTGGACATTGCTTACTACTGGTGATTCATTACTTGGATTCTGCTTCTGCCTTGTTTCTCTGCTATTCGGCTTATTCAGGTAAGTTCCTTTATGGGCATACTCAGATTCGAAAGAGAATACCTGCTTGTGAATATATGACATACTAGGTGTTGCATAAGCATTAAAGCATGCCATGTAGTATCATGCTAGGATTGCACTTATGAATGAGCATTCGGTTACTTTGTGTGTTTGAATACAGAACGGTCGTTATCTGTGATAGTCCTAGAGTCTTTGCTAGGGTCATAGGGTAGCCCAGCCCCATCGGGTGCCCTGAGTCTATCGAGTCGATATGATACGATGATGAGATAGCCCAGTACCATCGGGCATGAGCATGATATATGATATGATGACCCAGCACCATCGGGCATGAGCATGATATATGATATGATGATGATATATGAAATGATGATGAGATATGATATGATGATGAGATATGATATGCTATGATGAGATATGATATGCTATAGCATCGAACTGGCCAGTCTCTGCACTAACGGGAAGGGGTGCAGAGGTAGGAGAGGGATATGCCACTTGGCATTCTTTGGGCGCCTTTACCTTTCTTTTTCGCATATTGTAAATTAGGATCATGTTAGTGTGATTTAATTTTCGCATTTGCATCATCTTTATATTAGCGTATGTGTATGTTTGCTTGCGGGACAGGGTGTGTTGGGGTCTCGGTCTGATCCTGCTCGCACCAATTGTTTTTAGGTATGATTGCTCCCTGTCTCTATGACGTGGGAAAATCCCCTGGGCGATTGCAAAGAATCTGTCTAACCCCGCTAATTTGGCTATACGACTTTAGAACATATGTTTTGGTTTTGACCCGGCTCTGCCATGGCTCTTGTATCTAAACCTTACTTCCGCTTTACTTTCGTTTAAATTGAATTTCTGTGACTTTGATTGGTTGGGGTTCGAAATCCCCGCTTTGAACACTGATTGATCCTTAGAGGTTTGAAACCTCGACCCGTACCTGAATTGCAACATCCGAACGAAGGTATCCAACCTTCGAAACGTATCTCGGATATTTATATCCGGGCCATTACAAAGTTGGTATCAGAGCCAGGTTTCGCAATTCGGGTATGCAAGGATCGAGTGTATGTTTTGGAAAACCGCCCATGAATTTCAAAAGATTTGAAAGTGTTTTAATTGGGCAAAATGAACTTAATATGCCTAACTCAATTGGACTAAATATGAACTTGGCTTATGATAAAAGAGGAGAACCAACTAAAGAGGGACCGAGTGGGTAGAAAAGGCGTTAGGCCATCCCTTTTGGATGTAGTTGGGAATGGGTAGGCTAAATATTAGCTTATTCTTTACAGATGGGTCGGGAAGATTCCAAGGAGATCATTGTAATTGTCATTAACTGATTCTATGATTGAGTGCTTGATATGCTAAAGATTGATTGGTATGTCCTAACTATTTGATGTGTATTGAATGATCTGTGCAAACGGGATAGTGGGAGTACCTTTGTTCTTATGTGGTCAAGCCCAGCTTGAGTGGAATAACCCATTCCACTATGTTAACCCTTGATGGTCTTATTGAGTCTTTCTCTTGAATATCGGTCCCTTCCACGGGGAATTGGATTGGTAGAGACATTGTGTCGGAAATCATGTATGGATGTGAAGGTTGTCTGAGTGAGTATTGGAAGGTGGTTCTTGATGTCCCTTTGAGTAAAAGTAAGGTGTTTCTGAGGGTGTCTTTCTTGATTCTTATAACGATCAACCGGTGTCTTCTTGCCATGAAAAGTCGCATCCGAGTCTCACGGGAAAGATGGGGTGATAAGTCAGTTGGGGAGAGTCAATGATTGCCCTTATGGATCTCTACCGAGTCATCTTGGTTGCTCCGTCCATGATTGTGTGATACTATGTAGTACTACCCCTTGACCTACATATTGACCCTTAGTGTTAAATTGTGCTTATGTGCTTTGATGTCCATAATGACTATTGTATGGGTTTGTGCTACATTTATTATATCCATATCAATCCCGACATGATCTACTTAGTATATTGCATTGTTATACTAGGGAACGAATATATATGTCATATGCTAGGAAGTTGTATAATTGATGCCCTCTCTGTGAATAGGTTCATGATAGTGTGATCGTTCAGTTCTAGTATCATGATAGGGTGAGTCCCTTACTTGATGGATACGAGTTATAATTTGATGTCAACATGCCTTATATGCTATGAAATTCTCAGTACATATCATGATGATGACCTTAATGTGAATTCGTGGTTGTACGACGTTCTGTACCCATGCTTGTCCCATTGCTTGGGTCCCGTGTTATGCCTTTCTATCTCTCATGATTATATGTGTCATCGCATGTCTACTTGGCCTATTGATCGTTGATTGATTAAAAACATGAACCACATGATATGAGTCTATATGATTGTTGCTTCTCTTGGATTAGGTCCATGATAGTGTGATCAATTCTTCTTTGTATGAATGCTCGTAAGATATTCTCCTTAGCATGCTCGCCGATGACGCCTTGATGCCTATCATTCCTTCTGTGACAAGAACCTATAGCACGCCCATCTATTTTGTAGTTGTCAGATTAACTATTGTGGATTACCTTGCATATGATGGTGTTGTGTGTTCCTTGCATTGAATGGAGAATATGTGGCATAATTGAGTCTTGAGAATGCATGTTTCCTCCTAGTATGTGCTGATTGCACTTGTCCCCGTATGCTAGTCATGTTGCCCCATTACTTAGACTTGCTTTATACATCGTTATGTTCCTCTCATGTTACTATATCGTTGGAATAGTATTGATTGAATTCTTGCATATTGTCATGTTAATCAACTAAATACATGTATGTATCATATGTCATGCTGAGCCATTAGTATCATGCAGGACCCTTGGTTGTGGCTTGTGTGAATTTATACCTCACCTACATTATTGTCGATTCTCTCTTGAACTAGGTCCTTGATAGTGTGGTTCTCCCTCTTTCTACCCTCGTAAATGTTTTACTATCCGATTAGATTGATGTTAAATTCGATGATTGACTTGCTTTCCGTGAGGGTTGATCCTAGCGTGCTTACATGTTATTACCCGACGCTATTTCTCTATTACTCTATGATGTCCTCTCGTGCTTGCATGAACGTATGACTTGACACCTCGCATGATCACACACCACCCTATATCATGATTTTGCATATGCATGATGCATGAATATCGGAATAAATCTGGTTGAATTACTTTAGTTGTACTCCTGTTCGATGTGTGCTATTAGTATCATGTAAGACTTATGAATTCCAATATGACCCGTAAGACTTATGAATTCCAATATGACCCGCTAAATGGTCACGTGTTGTACTTGTTCTATGATGTGACGACTATTGTACCATATATGTACTCTATGATGGTTCGTTCTTAGCATGATTATAATCTAGCATCCATGATGTCCTTCTTGTTACTTTTGATGATACCTCATGTTTCGTGAATATTATGTTGAACTCCTCTTAATGACTCTTGACTATGCTTGTATCACATTATGTATCGCTATTATCATGTAGGGCCCATGCTTTCTAAATGTATCTCGTCATACGATTACGTGTCGTGCTTGACCTAATATATAATCATGGTGTCAGATGAGATAGTTACTATGTTGCCCTTATATGATCTCGTAGGATGCATACACCAAACTCGCGCATTATTCATATGTGTGATAATTACTATGCTGCTTTTATGTGTTCTCGTATGACGCTTCACCTGTTTGCTACGACATACCTTGCCATGATATATTTGGACGCATTTGTTGATGTGTATACCATGCTTTTACATTGTTCATATGCATGATGCTCATTATCTTCACTAAATCCCGCATGACTTCGAATCATACATGATCATTGTTGGTTCTGCATAGCTTGCTTGAAGTTGCTAAGCATATCTGCTTCCATGGAATTGTATACTTCTAGCTTGTTTCACGTGCATCAGTGTAGGACTCGATCGTGTCTTTGGAATGAATATGTATGTCGTTGTTCCTTGAGATAGGTACATGTTAGTGTGGATTAATGTGACTAATATGCTCCCTGATGAATTCATTTTGTTCGTCACCGTGGTAACCTAATAGACTTTTATAAGGGCATCGTTACTATTCCCGAGTCGGAGTCTTGTCTCTAGTCGTGTCATCTTTAGCTTTGGTCCATTTTGTCTTCTAGGGGAACATTGGGTCGTCCACTCTCGTCACTCCCCTATCTCCGCTAACTTAGACTCCTAGATACATTGGACGAGCGATCGCATGGAAAAGAGAACGGGAAGTCGAATAGCGATAGAACAGCGCAGCGGAAGCGTGGGCCCATAACCCACGGGCCTCAAGATCGACAAGGTCGATGGAACAAGCTCGCTTCGAGGATTGCGATTATTGAGTACGATATGACTTGCAAGTGGGAGTGTCCTCCATTCGGATTGCTAATCCTTTCTGAACTTGTTGATGGTGATATTGCACTAACTTGATGTTGAAAGTTGCTTGTTGATGTGATGACTTGGTGATGACTGTTGCTTGATTGTCTGTTGACTATGATGATATGATTCGATTGCCTTACATCTTTAATGTGCCCGATGTCTTGATGCGTAGATGCTCTGAACTGTCAAGCATGATCTAAATTTCTTGCCTATAAAAGTATGAACTGCAAATGTTGAGAACCTGAACTGTTTATTTGATAAGACTATGATGAAACTTGCTAGCTTGAATTGACCATATTCATATATGATGTTTTACAATACTTGTTGAGCATGACGATAATTTAAGACTTTTGATACAGTTGCAATGTTTAATGATGAACTAATGAGGCTATTGATATAAATGCTAGTTGATATGATGAAATCCTTTCGTGTAATAATGTCCATGATTGCTTCTTCTTTGAACGTGTGGGTGAGATTCTTTTGTGGAGTGGTCGGAGAGTGGTGGAAGAAATTTTGAGTGGTTAGAATGATCGATGATGGTATGAGGTAAATCACAGGAGAGGGGTTGGCTTAAGTAGGAGTGAGTGAGTTGAGAGCTATAAGAGGTGATGCTTAGGGGGTTTCGATGAGCTTCTAGGTGAATCTTAGGTGGGGGTATGGTTAGGATAGGCCAGCTAGATGGTGATCGGGTATTCTTATAGGAGAGATGTGGTTAGAAAGGTTCTATGTTGAGATATCTTAGATAATATGGGCAGTGCAGGGAATGACTCCTGAGAGTATCGAGGACATAGAATGTAGGGGTGCTCGGGTGTGAGAATAGAGATAGGGTTGGATTCTTAGAGGTGGATTGTCAGTGAGAGTGCTTAGTGGGAAGAGGTATGAGATTGGGATGTCGAGATGCATTTGGACTTCTCCTATGGGATGTTATTCGAGTTGGTGAGTCTAGATGAAGGTTGGTCTTGGCTTGAGAGTTGGAGACGAGCGGGCGGGGTGTAACGGCCCGGATATAAATATCCGAGATACGTTTCGAAGGTTGGATACCTTCGTTCGGATGTTGCAATTCAGGTACGGGTCGAGGTTTCAAACCTCTAAAGATCAATCAGTATTCAAAGCGGGGATTTCGAACCCCAATCAATCAAAGTCACAGAAATTCAATTTAAACGAAAGTAAAGCGGAAGTAAGATTTAGATACATAAGCCACGACAGAGCCGGGTCAAAACCAAAACATATATTCTAAAGTCGTATAGCCAAATTAGCGGGGTTAGATAGATTCTTTGCAATCGCCCGGGGGATTTTCCCACGCCATAGAGACAGGGAGCAATCATACCTAAAAACAAGTGGTGCGAGCGGGATCAGACCGAGACCCCAACACACCCTGTCCCGCAAGCAAATATACACATACGCTATAATAAAGATGCTTCGATGCAATGCGGAAATTAAATCACACTAGCATATTCCTAAATCATAATATGCGGAAAAGAACTGTAAAGGCGCCCAAAGAATGCCAAGTGGCATATCCCCATATCTCTGTATTTCCCGTACCCACTCCAAGGTAGGTTGCTCGGCCTTAGCCGAACCGTAATAAATATATTCCCGTACCCACTCCGAGGTAGGGCGCTCGGTCTATGCCGAACCGTAACAGATATATTCCCGTACCCACTCTGAGGTAGGGAGCTCGGTCTATGCCGAACCGTATCAGAGATATATGTATATATAGATCATACTCATCGACTCGATTGGGGACCGAAATGGTATAAAACACGAATGCCCCCATGACCCTAGCAAAGACTCTAAGACTCACAGATAACGGCCGTTTTGTATTCAAACACACAAAGTAACCGAATGCTCATTCATAAGTGCAATCCTAGCATGATACTACATGACATGCTTTAATACTTATGCAACACCTAGTATGTCATATATTCACAAGCAGGTATTCTCTTTCGAATCTGAGTAAGCCCATAAAGGAACTTACCTGGAGAAGCGCGGAATCCAAGAGTAATCAGCAATAGCAAGCAATCCTAATCATGTCACAATTCACCTAGCATATAATATAAGATGTGCATAAGTCTACGTCTAAGTCACACAAGGCGCCCCTAACTATCACACATAAGTTCACGAAATCATATAGTATCACTTCTTAACATTAATTCATCACTATCATCTCAACTCATCTCATCATCTTATCATCTTCTTTATTCATTTCCATCAATCAGCTCATATCGTCACATATCGTCTTATTCTCATATCATCTTATTAATTCAATCATATCATCTCGCATCTTGTCTCAACATTTGATCATTTCAACTCATCATTTAGAAATCATGCACCATTATTATAAATATAAGTCATATTCATACTCTAAGGTATATTCATACTCTAATCGTCATATAACATATCATACTTCAACATTTAAGAACTTATCATGTTTCTTAATCATATACTATAACATCATGCTTTCATATGTACGACAACACATTACGATATCATATTTAAGGACATATATCAACATCTCATATCTTAATCATACTTGATCATTATATCGATATCATAACACTATTGGCATACCATAATGGATACTCATACTTAGCTTATATGTCACTTCATCAGCATAAGTAACTAGCATATAATCTTTCATAACACATCATCAAAATATCATGCTATTAGTCATACAATCATATCATCATGCTAGTTAGTCATTGAACAAGTCGGATTCCCAAGTTAGTTCCCATGCCATCCCAAAATTCGAGTCAATTAGCTAGAAATTCCGATTCCTAAAAACATTCGCCAAATTCCCTTTTGATTTAATCCGATAACATATTTTTTAAGTACCTATACTTTATAAGATCATAATATAATATCTTTTAATCTCAAATAACGTTTATCTCCTTTAAATCTCAAAATAATAGTTATATCTTTTAAGTCTCAACATAATATTTCAAATACCATTTTCTTTAAAAACACTTTCAATTATATTTTCAAACATTATATAACCAATCATTTTATTTAATTGCAAAATAGCCCCACATTTTATAACAATCAGAAACTGACCCTCCCTTTTTATTTAATTACCAACCGAGCCCATCAGTTTATACAAACCCAAAACCGAAGCCCATTATCTTAAAAAACCCAAACCGAGCCCCTTTAATTTAACAAGCCAACCCAGATTTTGTTAAAGAAAAAGGCCCAATCCCCTTTATTTAAACTCAACCCATTTTGACTCCAATTTAGCACAAGGAATTCCAGCCCAAGCCCAACCAATCACACTCTCATTCTAAATTCTGGATTCGGAAGAAAAGAAGGAGAATGGGCCCCAGGGAGGCTGATGTGGCGATGAGGTGGAAGGGGGCGGGGCCCGCACAGCTGAAGAAGGGAGAGGGCACTGTTCATCCTCTACCCAGATGAATTTCGGCGGCCATAAAGAAAAGGAAAGAAGGGAGCTTTAGAGCTCGCCGGAGGCAATACACAACTCCGACCACACAATCAACACCCAAAGACATGGAATCGACACAAAGGAAGAAGAAGGGGTCTTTACCGAGAGTTCTTCAAGCCCGGAACGATCGGTTTTGCCTCGATTCGACTTTTTGGAGTCGATTGGGCTCGTCGGAGGTTTGTGGTGCTCTTGATTGGCCTAGGACGAGAGAAAGAGTCATAATGATGGACTTTTATCGGGTTTTAAGAGCGAGACGAAGGTGAGGAGGAGCTTACCGAGCTCTTGGATTGGTAACAGAGCAGGGCGGGGAGGGAGCTCGGCGTTGGCGGTGTGCTCGCAGAAATAGGGAGGAGCTTGGCTCCTTGCTTGCGGCTTCAATGGTGGACGACGACGATGGTGGTGGCTGAGGAGTTGAGGAGGCAATGTTGTGGGGGTGTGATCGACGACGGAAACGAAGTTGGTGACGGTGTTAGCAGATGGCGAGAACAAGGTGGAAAAATGGAGCCTTTGGGTTTGGAAAGTGGAATGAAGACAAGGCAAGGGAGAAGAGAGGTTTAGCTGTGTGTTTTGGTTGGGGAGCCAATTCAAACAAAAGGAGAGAGAGCCTTGATCTTCTTCAATTCGGCTTGGCGAGGACCTAGAGTTTCATTTGGCATTTTGCCCAAAATGGGAGGCAAGGGCAGGCTTGAAGAGTTGAAGGTGAGGAGGGAAGTCTAGCCAAGAAGAGGAAGAAGAGGCGTGGTCTCTGCCCTGCTGCTACTGTCCCGAACTGCAGGTGATGGCGCCAAGGAGGAGAGAGGAAAGATGAGGTGGGGGGAAGCTACTATGGTGCACTGCAACCAGACCGAGAGAGAGGGAGGTATTGTGGTGTGTATTGCAACTCAGCAAGAGGATGGGAGAAAGAGGACAAAACAAGTGGTCCTAAAGTCAAATTAATACCCGGAAAATAATAGCCGAAAACCCGCTCACTCGATCTCATCCCGACTCATATTCAAATTTTAAATCAGAATCTCGAACTCGAAATAAAATAATGAAATCCAATTAATATTTTCGAATCTCGGAATATGAAAGCGGAATAAAATTTATTTAAAACTTTCAATTAAATATTGTCGGAACTCACTTCGAAAGATTTTGAATAAATCCAATAACTCGAGTACAGAAATTTTTAAAATTTTCCGAAACCTTATAATCCAAATCCCAATTAAATCGATATTAAATCAAAATTAATTCTTAATTTATATAAGATAATATTTTAAAATCCCGAGTCTTTTCATCATCCACCTCTAAAAACAAGTCTCGTCCCCGAGACTAAAACCCTTTTAAAAACCAATCAAGTTTTCTCAAAACATAGATCCAACAAAATCACACAAAATCCCAAGTCGATTCCATCCTATATTAGTCACTCAAGTTTTCAGAACTCATGAGGTGGAATTCATCCACCTCTAAGGGCTAATCCCGCATTCTCTTCCTAGGTTCATTTGTCAGAATCAGTTTCAACTATCAATCTCAAGATATCATCAAGCTCAACCTCAATTATCTCAAAGGGGCAAGGAACCTCATATATCAAAATAATCAAGCCAAGCTGTCAAGTTTCATCATGCTAACAACCATATCAAGGCGTTATTATACCAATATCATGCAAGCAAGTCACCACGTATCAATAGGATCATCACTAACCACGTTATATCATCACATATTCTGCATATAACTATCAACCATATATGCACAACGACATAGATATAAGCATCAAAGCACACATATCAAAACAAGGCATTAGGGTATACTCACAACTCGGTCAAGAGATCAAGATAATATCTACACTAGGCTCCGCGTAAGACGCGAGTAGCTCATCTGAGGTATCTTCACAACTAGCCCGAATACTCTCATCAGGATGCTCCACCAAGGAATGACCGGCCTCAACATGGAGGTTAGAATAGTCAAGAATGTGGCTAGGATCAGAAACATATCGACAAAGCTGAGACAAGAAAGACATCGTGCACCCCAACTAAGGACGGGGATAAAGCCAAGGACAAGCTATCTCTCGAGAATCTCAAAAGGATCAACAAACCTAAGGCTCAGTTCACCTATGATGTCAAAACGTCGGACCCCTCAGGAGGTGATACCCTCGGCCATACATGTGCTCCCACATCAAAGAGAATCTCAATTCTTGTCAATGCCTCGGAACTCGTGAAAATGCTGTCAGAATCTTAGAGTGAACTGTCCACCTCTGTCAGAAACTATCCTCTCAAGAACCCCATAGAGCCTCGAAATCCGTCGGACGGACTCCTCAGCTAGCCTCGAAACATGCCAAGTCTCTTGAATAGCGATGAAGTGTGTCTCTCGCATAATCCTCTGCCTCAAGTCCTGGGACCCGTGGGTTATGGGCCCACCATGCTTCCGCTGCACAACTCGAGTACTACCCAATTGACCTTTCTCTCCTCAAAGTCGGCCTTCGTCGAAAGTAGTGAAAAAGATACTAAGCTATTGGAGATAGGGGAGAAATAAAAGTGGACAACCTGAATTCCCTACGGAACCAACCATAGACCAGAACTGACAATGACGAGACTGAAAGACAACATCCCTACCCAAGAACGACGATAGTGCCCTTATGGAATTCTATGAGGTTATAATTGCGGCAAGAAAATCACATATCAATACACACTAACATGTACCTATCTCGATGAACAATGACAACATATATTGGGAATAAAGAACATGAGCGAGTTCTACACGGACGTACATAGAAGACATTCTAGTCACCTATCATCTCAAGTAGTAGACAAGCTCAACATGTTTAGGAAACGAGGATGCATGATTTCAACAATAAACTTATGCGGCACAAAGCTATGCAAAACATAGGTATATCACATCATCACACATATGGTTGACTACTCATTTTCAACAACGTCCCAAGAACATCATATGTATACTAATCCAAGTCCAAATCCGTATAAGTCATGGAATCATAAACCGTCTTTAAACCCCTCTTTATCAATTTATATAACATCACATAAGAATTTAATCACATATATAGAATGACCCAAACCGGGTTTAAACCAAACCCGAGTCAACGACCAAAGAAAGGAGAGAACCGGCTCCGGCCAAGAGCCCAAATCTGGTTTTCGTCGTAACGAATTGGCCGCTCGTCACGGCGAAATCCAGTTCTTTGTCCCTCGCGAGTGATGCCTCTCGCTACGCGCGGCAAGCATCATTCTCTTCCTTTGTTCCTAGTCCTTGTTTCGTCGCGGCGACCATGGTTTCGTCATGGCGGAACAAGCAACTGTGAGCTCGCTTTTGATTTAAACTCGATCCTTTCCTTCCCAACTAATCTCATCGTTTCCGATATCCTTCCCCGACCTCAAACAACATTTAAAATAATAATCCCGAATAATAATACAACTAACAATTTGATAGCCCCTTAAAACCACATTTTTAAATACCTCAAGATTTAATATAGGATATTCAAATAACAATTAATTACCCATGTCGGATACACACATAGACAAGTCTCATCAATATAGAATCCGATACTAAGATGCTCAAACACGTCATAGCACTATAAAAGGAACACATAAGGGGGCATAATAACTATCACATCATAAAACAACAAGGTCCACATGATAGGATAGGTATGACATGTAACCATATGATGAGCTATAATCGGAATGCATGTCCTACACGAGTCTAACCGATCATGACGTGGCATAAGTATAACCAAAGATTATTACTAAGGTCCAAGTTCAACATCGGATCATATTTCACGTATATGTGCATCTCATCATGTCATAGTATGTAACATGCACCCAACTACTAATTAACACAATTACTAAATAATCACGCAAGATGTAACATGCATGGTGGCACCAATTAACATAAGACTCGCAATTATAGGTGCTCATTAAGATAAGCATAGATTGACGATATGTCCTAGGCAAAATTATAACGTGTGAACCTAGGCATGATTTTAACTATAATAGGGGGTGCGTAGTCGAACGAGGTGCAAGCTACTAGAATACAATAAGTATCGCAAGAGCATCATATGGTAAGAACAACAAGTTATATGAGACATACACATAAGCACGTGATTAGTCATATTAAACATGCTACTAGGATGTTGAGGCATAACATGATAACTAGTTTACCAACATAAAACATGCTTAGCTAGTCATAAGATCATATAAAGGGGAACATCATGGTTATCACAACCTATGGCAAGTGTAACTGAACGATGATACAAGGTGGGCATGGGATTATACATATCCTATTTCTAAGGCTTAGATTTCACATGATACTAGTAGTGCATGACAGGTCATAGATATATGAAAAGGAGATGCATCGAATAACTTCACATAATAGCATGGGAGTCATAGAAGCTCAAGTAAGTCTACCATAACAACGAGCATCAATGTATATAAGGAGTATATAAGCAAGTGTAACATGTGAATCATGAACATGTCATAATGCAGACCAGGATAATGCTCTCAGAGTGTCATGCTTCGAGAGATCAATACACCACATTTACACATATAAGGGCAATCATGCGAGTTCCTAGCAACCATCATAGTGTGTGCATTCATGCAAAAGGTGAGGTATCTACACATGTAAAGGTATTGTTCCCAAGCAAGTGTGTAACAAGGGATGTCACATATCCTAGTCATATCGCGGTCAATAGAGTATACGATCAATGATGACAAGATGGTCATCTAAAGTGCTATTAGATTCTAAGATACAGGGACCAACAAAACGTCATGAATGCAATGCTTGCGTACATAAAAGGAGACAATTAGAGCACATATTCTCATGATAAGCTGCATTTTGAAGACATACATCCTATATGATACTAGTAGCATACACGGAATCTAAATACAACGTGGTGTGTGCACATGCAAGGTGTCAACCTATTCATCCTTAAAGCATAAAAGAATGTCATGGGGCATGAAGGAGCAACATCATGAGACAAGTACATAGGCATGACACTAGTTGGAATCACATAAGGCATAATGAGCATCGAGTGGTAACATCAATCATATTTCAATGACATAAGGGACGAATGCCAACACTATCAGGGACCTATTTCAAATAGGAGGAGATCATAAAGCAAGTAGGCCACAAATTTACACAAGCCATAAGTCATGGGTCCTACAGGATACTAATGTATCAATGAAAGGCATAGAGTAGCAACATATGATACATGTACATTAAACAACTTAGCACCAATCATATACATGAGGTCAAGACAGTCATAATGCAATCCTATGGAAACAAGGAAGAAACATAGCGGGGGGACAATACGAGCCTAAGATAGCGTGACTTCACATGAGTATAGGGGATACATGTACATGGGTATAAATCAATAAATATATGTACGACATGTATTTAACACAATGATATATCAAGTCATGCATCAAGTCACGTAATCACATATAGGGCTGCCGTTATAACCAGACAGAGATTTCCAAGGGCAATGCCGACTTATCCCCACAAACTCGAAACCCCATTTCCCGTGGAATGCGTGTGTGACTCATTTCGAGGACATAGAAGGGTACTCAAAGTACTCCCGAAAGAAGATGGCGGAGTTCGGATAGAAGTTAATGACAAGGAGACATCAGTTGACCACTGCGAGAATCGAGGAGGATGACTCCATAAAACAACTCGTCCTATAGACTCAGAACCAGTCGAGGTTGATATTCTAGTACACTAACCACCTCAGGCATGACCTATGGTGTAAAGTACCGTACTCCATCATACGCTCAAGTAGTCAACGTTCCCGAACCAATCTCCCGGACATGATTAGATTCCCAATACCATTTCCCATAAAAGACATTGATACCATAAAGAACGACTCGATCAGAATACCAATTGAGACATGGAAGAAGATAGAAGGGGAGGAAATCAGAATGAACAGAATAGGCATCGCTCAACCATCACCAACCTTCAACCGAATCTGTCAAACCAGAGGCAAAACGAAAGGGAAGGACACCAACGAATGAATCATGGAGAAGACCGCTCTATAATATAGAAATTCCGACTATACCGAAGGGAAAGGCTCCCTCGCTTATCCCATTCACATAGAGATGCAACACTCATGCTAAACATATCGACAGATTTCTAGTTCTAGCATAATAGCACTCAACACAGAATCAGTCGTTGACAATTATAATGATCTCCTTCGAGGGAGATCGTTCTCAGGTCCAATTAATACATAAAGCACATCAGGCTATCTAAAGCCGCTCTTCGAGGAGCGACTGACCGAAGGGGCAAAAACCTCACGATCTCTACCTAACTCGCTACTCCAACCACCTCGGTGCAATTCCTTGGAGTCTTCCAACCCACCTGTAAAGAATAAGCTAATATTTCGCCTAGCCGTTCCCAACTACATCCAATAGGGATGGTCTAATGCCTTTTCTACCCACTCGATCCCTTTGGTTTGATCTATCATATTTAATAAGTCGAGTTCACATTTAGTCCATTTGAGTTAGTCATATTAAGTTCATTTTACCCCTTTAAAACTCTTTCAAATCCTTTTAAAATTCGTGGGCGGTTTTCAAAACATACACCCGACCCTTGCGTACCCGAATTGCACAACCTCGCTCTGATACCAACTTTGTAACGGCCCGGATATAAATATCCGAGATACGTTTCGAAGGCTGGATACCTTCGTTCGGATGTTGCAATTCAGGTACGGGTCGAGGTTTCAAACCTCTAAAGATCAATCAGTATTCAAAGCGGGGATTTCGAACCCCAATCAATCAAAGTCACAAAAATTCAATTTAAACGAAAGTAAAGCGGAAGTAAGATTTAGATACATAACCCACGGCAGAGCCGGGTCAAAACCAAACATATATTCTAAAGTCGTATAGCCAAATTAGCGGGGTTAGACAGATTCTTTGCAATCGCCCGGGGGATTTTCCCATGCCATAGAGACAGGGAGCAATCATACCTAAAAACAAGTGGTGCGAGCGGGATCAGATCGAGACCCCAACACACCCTGTCCCGCAAGCAAATATACACGTACGTTATAATAAAGATGCTTCGATGCAATGCGGAAATTAAATCACACTAGCATATTCCTAAATCATAATATGCGAAAAAGAACTGTAAAGGCGCCCAAAGAATGCCAAGTGGCATATCCCCATATCTCTGTATTTCCCGTACCCACTCCGAGGTAGGGTGCTCGGCCTTAGCCGAACCATAATAAATATATTCCCGTACCCACTCCGAGGTAGGGCGCTCGGTCTATGCCGAACCGTAACAGATATATTCCCGTACCCACTCCGAGGTAGGGAGCTCGGTCTATGCCGAACCGTATCAGAGATATATGTATATATAGATCATACTCATCGACTCGATTGGGGACCGAAACGGTATAAAACACGAATGCCCCCATGACCCTAGCAAAGACTCTAAGACTCACAGATAACGGCCGTTCTGTATTCAAACACACAAAGTAACCGAATGCTCATTTATAAGTGCAATCCTAGCATGATACTACATGACATGCTTTAATGCTTATGCAACACCTAGTATGTCATATATTCACAAGCAGGTATTCTCTCTCGAATCTGAGTAAGCCCATATAGGAACTTACCTGGAGAAGGGCGGAATCCAAGAGTAATCAGCAATAGCAAGCAATCCTAATCATGTCACAATTCACCTAGCATATAATATAAGATGTGCATAAGTCTACGTCTAAGTCACACAAGGCGCCCCTAACTATCACACATAAGTTCACGAAATCATATAGTATCACTTCTTAACATTAATTCATCACTATCATCTCAACTCATCTCATCATCTTATCATCTTCTTTATTCATTTCCATCAATCAGCTCATATCATCACATATCGTCTTATCCTCATATCATCTTATTAATTCAATCATATCATCTCGCATCTTGTCTCAACATTTGATCATTTCAACTCATCATTTAGAAATCATGCACCATTATTATAAATATAAGTCATATTCATACTCTAAGGTATATTCATACTCTAATCGTCATATAACATATCATACTTCAACATTTAAGAACTTATCATGTTTCTTAATCATATACTATAACATCATGCTTTCATATGTACGACAACACATCACGATATCATATTTAAGGACATATATCAACATCTCATATCCTAATCATACTTGATCATTATATCGATATCATAACACTATTGGCATACCATAATGGATACTCATACTTAACTTATATGTCACTTCATCAGCATAAGTAACTAGCATATAATCTTTCATAACACATCATCAAAATATCATGTTATTAGTCATACAATCATATCATCATGCTAGTTAGTCATTGAACAAGTCGGATTCCCAAGTTAGTTCCCATGCCATCCCAAAATTCGAGTCAATTAGCTAGAAATTCCGATTCCTAAAAACATTCGCCAAATTCCCTTTTGATTTAATCCGATAACATATTTTTTAAGTACCTATACTTTATAAGATCATAATATAATATCTTTTAATCTCAAATAACGTTTATCTCCTTTAAATCTCAAAATAATAGTTATATCTTTTAAGTCTCAACATAATATTTCAAATACCATTTTCTTTAAAAACACTTTCAATTATATTTTCAAACATTATATAACCAATCATTTTATTTAATTGCAAAATAGCCCCACATTTTATAACAATCAGAAACCGGCCCTCCCTTTTTATTTAATTACCAACCGAGCCCATCAGTTTATACAAACCCAAAACCGAAGCCCATTATCTTAAAAAACCCAAACCGAGCCCCTTTAATTTAACAAGCCAACCCAGATTTTGTTAAAGAAAAAGGCCCAATCCCCTTTATTTAAACCCAACCCATTTTGACTCCAATTTAGCCCAAGGAATTCCAGCCCAAGCCCAACCAATCACACTCTCATTCTAAATTCTGGATTCGGAAGAAAAGAAGGAGAATGGGCCCCAGGGAGGCTGATGTGGCGATGAGGTGGAAGGGGGAGGGGCCCGCACAACTGAAGAAGGGAAAGGGCACTGTTCATCCTCTTCCCATATGAATTTCGGCGGCCATAAAGAAAAGGAAAGGAGGGAGCTTTAGAGCTCGCCGGAGGCAATACACAAGTCCGACCACACAATCAACACCCAAAGGCATGGAATCAACACAAAGGAAGAAGAAGGGGTCTTTACCGAGAGTTCTTCAAGCCCGGAACGATCGGTTTTGCCTCGATTAAACTTTTTGGAGTCGATTGGGTTCGTCGGAGGTTTGTGGTGCTCTTGATTGGCCTAGGACGAGAGAAAGAGTCATAATGGTGGACTTTTATCGAGTTTTAAGAGCGAGACGAAGGTGAGGAGGAGCTTACCGAGCTCTTGGATCGGTAACAGAGCAGGGCGGGGAGGGAGCTCGGCGTCGGCGGTGTGCTCGCGAAAACAGGGAGGAGCTTGGCTCCTTGCTTGCGGCTTCAATGGTGGACGACGACGATGGTGGTGGCTGAGGAGTTGAGGAGGCAGTGTTGTGGGGGTGTGATCGATGACGGAAACGAAGTTGGTGATGGTGTTAGCAGATGGCGAGAACAAGGTGGAAAAATGGAGCCTTTGGGTTTGGAAAGTGGAATGAAGACAAGGCAAGGGAGAAGAGAGGTTTAGCTGTGTGTTTTGGTTGGGGAGCCAATTCAAACAAAAGGAGAGAGAGCCTTGATCTTCTTCAATTCGGCTTGGCGAGGACCTGGAGTTTCATTTGGCATTTTGCCCAAAATGGGAGGCAAGGGCAAGCTTGAAGAGTTGAAGGTGAGGAGGGAAGTCTAGCCAAGAAGAGGAAGAAGAGGCGTGGTCTCTGCCCTGCTGCTACTGTCCCGAACTGCAGGTGATGGCGCCAAGGAGGAGAAAGGAAAGATGAGGTGGGGGGAAGCTACTATGGTGCACTGCAACCAGACCGAGAGAGAGGGAGGTATTGTGGTGTGGATTGCAACTCAGCAAGAGGATGGGAGAAAGAGGACAAAACAAGTGGTCCCAAAGTCAAATTAATACCCGAAAAATAATACCCCAAAACCCGCTCACTCGATCTCATCCCGACTCATATTCAAATTTTAAATCAGAATATCGAACTCGAAATAAAATAATGAAATCCAATTAATATTTTCGAATCTCGGAATATGAAAGCGGAATAAAATTTATTTAAAACTTTCAATTAAATATTGTCGGAACTCACTTCGAAAGATTTTGAATAAATCCAATAACTCGAGGACGGAAATTTTTAAAATTTTCCAAAACCTTATAATCCAAATCCCAATTAAATCGATATTAAATCGAAATTAATTCTTAATTTATATAAGATAATATTTTAAAATCCCGAGTCTTTACACGGGGTTTGCGTTTTATTATAACTGATATAATGTGCAAAACTTTTTTGATTATGTGATTATGAACTGGCATGATGTTAGATAGCGACCATGATAAACCTGTATGGCATGAGATTACATGTGATATGCAAAACTGAATTATAATTGGTAATGACAACTATGAACATGAAATAATGATATGTTGCTATGTGAGAGCATGATGTTATATTATGATCAGGAGATGTTAAATGATGAATATTGAACTGGATCGTGAATATGACTTATATATATGTATGATATAATGGTGCGTGATTGCTAAATGATCGTTATAAGACATTGTACGAGTTGAGATGATGTTTTGTGAGTATGCTGACGTTTGGTGATTGATATATTGATTGACCTTCCCCTCTGCTGATTCTTAATAGGCTGACCTTGTTGTATTGATGTGTTGATAATGGGTTTTGGTTCGTTGATTCTATGATGAGAGATACTTTTATGACTTCTGGTGTGATGTTGAGACGTTGTTATGATTTTGTTATATCGTTGAGATGCATATTACGACCTTTAGTATGATATGGAGATGTTGATGTGACCTTGTGGCACTACTCTGGTATATGTTGAGACTTGCAGTGTGATGTGTTGATTAGAGATTGGATGGGTATACATCTATGCATTTCTTATGGCTTATGCATCTTGCTTGAATTGAGACTGATAGATTGATTCGATTTTGGAAACTAGGAAGAGAATATGGGATTAGCCCTTAGAGGTGGATGATTCCACCTCCTACCTTCTGAATTTGATTGATTGGTTTGGGAGAAGCTGATTTGGTTTTTGGGAGATTTTGACGAAATCTTGATTTGAAAGGATTTGACTTGTTTTGGTGTAAAGTTGCTTGATTAAAAATCGGATTCGAAGATTTTGAGCGGTTTTAAAAAATGGCCAACTTGGGGTTTTAAAGAAGTTGAGAGTTTCAATGATTTGGATGACAATCTTTCCATTTATAAAACGCTTTGAGGATTTACGAACAGGATTTACATTATAGACGTCTCACGAAGTGGATACAAGCATTTTATAGGGGCGCTTATAGATTGCTTGCTAAGACCTAGTCGGGACGCTATAATACTTTTAGAGTTGTGGTACTTCCGAAAAGTCGAAGCGAGGATGTGATAAGGGCTCTTATTACACACTTGACAAGACCAATTGGAGATGTCACGACCGTGACTAGGATGTTGTGAGAATCCCGGAAGATGCAACCGAGATGATTACAAGATCCTTGGACATGGTCCTCGGACTCACCGATTTCAAACTCCTTCCCATCGCTTCCATCGCTTTAAAATGATTTTAGTCTTGGGGACGAGACTTGTTTTTAGAGGTGGATAAATGTAACGACTGAATATATTCATATTATTATGCTATATATTATATTATTATTTTAGAAAGGTAATTAATTATATTTGATTAGAATTGGAAATTCGGAAAAATTTAAAAATATCGTCCTCGAGCACAATTTTCAATTTTAAAATTCTTCCAGCATCGTTTTAGAATTTAGATTTTCTTTTACGAAATTTAATTCCGCTTTCGAGTTGCGAGTCTTGATAAATTAATTTGATTCCAATAACGATTTAATAATTTGATTTAAATTGTCGAGCGTCGGGTTTTGTTTTAGTGAGCGGAATTGGGATCGAGCGTCGGGAATCTTTGCATTTTGATTTAGGGACCACTCTTATATTTCATTTCCCTTTTCTTTCATTCTCCCCCCCTCTCTCTCTCTCCCTCAGCTTGCCGTTGGGGACCAGCCCACCATGCTTGTCCTTATTCTCCATTACCTAGCACTCTCTACTCTCTGAATTGGCAGTCACCTCTGCAGGCTCACGTTCCTCTTCAAGCTCAAAAGGGCCAACCCCCATTCCAATTTCAAGGAAAGAAGAACATCCTAACCTTACCTCTCGTTTCCCATTTCTTCTGCCGAAGAGCCTTGAGCTCCAAACCCGCCATCGCCACCCTTGAACCACCACCACACTCCACCACCGTCGTCGGCCTCCAGGCGCAGCCAGCGGCACCGGCAACCACCTGTGCAACCTCCAACCTTCCCGAGCACCTCATCCTCTGTTCTCCGAGCACCCCATCGCCATTTTAAAGAGCGAGCCGAGCGCCACACTCCGCCACCATAACTTCCTCCTTCCATCAGGCAATCCGCAGCCGAGCTATTCCCCTCCGGCGTCAAAGACAAGCCAGGGCCTCCAGCGAGAGCTCCGGAGCGGCCGAGCTTGCATCCTCTCTCCTTTCCCCTGTTTCAGGAGCCAAGGTGGCGGTAAGCTCTTGAACCTACACATTTCCGAACCACAATACCCTAAAGGTGCCCCTTTCTGACGTTTACCTCTAACCCAGGCCCCTCAGAGTTTCCCACACCCTCGGTGAGCCAATCGACCTCCGACGAGCCTTCCGGTGACCCTCGGCGATCCTTGGTGAGCTTTGAACTCTCCCTCTCTCTATAGATTTTGATTCCTGTTCTTTTGTTTGGGGTGGTCCGAGTGTGAGAGAGGTGAGCGGGTGAGGTGGCCATGTGGGTGGACTCAGATCCGACGAAGGGGAAAGCGGGATAGAGGAGGCGGCTTGTGTGAAGGAAGGGGATAACGTCGCGGGTCCCACGGGTTCAGCTCCCTTTTATTTTCTTTATATGGGTCCGGTTCGGTCTTATTTTTCTCCTTTTTTATTTTGAACCGGTTTAGTGCCTAAAAATCAGAATTGGATATGGGTATCCGGGTTATGGGCTTGGGTTTTGGGCCAGGGATCCGGGTCGTGGGTATCCGTTTGGGTAAGGGTTGGGCTGCTATATGTGGGTTGTGTTTTTTTTATATTTATTTCGGTAGTGTATATATATATATATATATATATATATATATATATATATATATATATATATATATAACACATAATATATATATATGTATATATATATATTATGTGTTATATATTATAAGCTTTATATTTTAGGCGTAATTTCATAAAACCACCCTTTATTTCACCTTTTGTTCACAAAACCACCCGCTATTTTCTAAATTACACTTAACCACCCGTTATTCATGAAAACCTATCAAGTCACCACCCATCTCCGATTCTCTCTGTTAGCAACCCTGAAATGAGAGATAAATTACTATATTACCCTTAACCCTTTATAAGCCTATTTCAAGGAAATGTAACCCTAAATTCATACGACCTTGTGGCCAGTGTAGGTTCTTTGATCAACCGTTTGTGGATTGTATGAATAGAGGTTTGTTGTTGTTGGTGTTTCAGTTTTTAATCGTTGTTGGTTATCACAATTTTGATTTTGAAGCCCTGATTTTAATGGTGGTTGTTTTGGGTTTTTAGCAAGGCAAAAACGTTAAAACTTGTTCGGTGAAGCAAGAAATTGGCGTTACATAGAAGGGATCTACCACTTCTAAAATACAGAGTACCAAGGTAATGTTAGCATTTTTACTTTTTTCATGATTGGTATTTATATGTTCTGTGTTGGATTTTGTGTTGAAAGAGAGCATTAATGGTAAGAAACAAATACCCCGTGGTCAATAATTTCTCTTAATGCTCTTAAAAGATGTTTCAAATTCATAAAAGCTTGGCCAAATTTTCTTTTTTTTAAAAAAAAAAAATTTACATAGAAACAGTTGAATCCTTGTGATTCTTTTTCTTTAGTTGAGAGGGACCTTTAGTTGATAAATCTCGTTCCTAATATTTCATTTTGTTGGGTTTTACTAGGGTGATTCTCCTTATCTTTGAGTGAAATATTATATTTGTTCTAAGTTACAATATCCTTATTTACATACCTATTTTGCAGATTGAACATGAATATAAATCTAAGGTTTCAATATGGTAGCAAGTTCGAGATTACGGGGGACTGACTACTATACAAGAAAGCATCCATATATCTAAAAAAGGATTTGGACCTTAGTAGATTATCCAAGATTGAATTAGAAAGGTTTCTAAAGGATGATGTTGGAGTAGATATTAGTATAAAAGAGCTATGGTACCTTGAAGCTGGGCAGAGCATTACAAATGGTTTGAGGCAAATTGTCACTGATAATGATGTGGTTGACATGGTGAAGTTAGTTGGTGTGGATAGAACTGCTCATCTATATGTTGTGGGAGACAATGATCCAAATCCATCTGTCATAAAGAGGTCACTATCTATAGCTCAATCATTGCCTGTAAGCACTATATTTCATAGTAGCTACCCAATAAACAACTTAGTAAATGAAAGTGAAGATGATGGGAACATTATCCTAGGTTCAGATTCTTCCTCTTCAGATTCAGATTTTGGCATAGATGATGGAGATGATAAAGATGATGATATGTTTGAAGAATTTGTAGATAAAAGTGTACCGGATGATGTAAGAGCACTTATCATTCAAGAGGACGATGCTATTTCTTTCGAGGAGGTTGAAGGTGATTATGAAGAATTCAGATCTGGTGGCTGTAGTGACTCAGATGGAGAGAAAAAGCACAAGTACCCTGAGTTCAATCATCTTGTGGATTTTAAAAATCGTATCTCATTCGAAGTTGGTATGAGATTTGGATCGAATGACATCTTTAGAAGGGCACTGAGACAATTTTCAGTAGAAAACGGTGGTTATTGTACCATGATCCATTCGAGGAAGAAGTGTACTTGTAAGAAGATCTTGTGCGGGTTCAAAGTATGCGCAAGAAAAATGGGCCATGATGGTAGTTTTCAATTGAAGAGCTTTAATCCATCCCATGCTTGTGGGTGGCAACATGTAAATTCTAAGGTGACATCTGTGTGGTTAGCGGAGATATATCTTGAGCACTATAGAGATGATCCACGCTGGTGTGTGAGGTCATTTATAAAAACAGTGAGGAGGAACCACAAGGTTGATATTAATTATACTCAGGCGTGGAGGGCCAGACTTCGTGCTTATTTGATGACACAAGGTGATGCTGCTGCACAATAAGGCAAGGTCTGGGATTATGCTGCCACCATAAAAAAGTTTAACCCTGGGAGCTCGGCCTATGTGAAGGTATGTTTGGATGATCCAGAGAGACCATTGTTTCAAAGATTGTATATTTGCCTTGATGCTTGGAAGAAAGGTTTTCTGGAAGGTTGTAGGCCAATTATTGGGCTTGATGGGTGTCATCTAAAAGGAGCTTATACAGGTCAAATACTTACTGCAGTCGAAAAAGATGCAAATGAAAACATATTTCCAGTGGCGTTCGCAGTGGTTGAAGCTGAGAGGAAAGGAACATGGATTTGGTTTATAGAAAACTTGGTGCAAGATTTAGGGGGTGCAAGTATAACTTACATGTCTGATAGGCAAAAGGTTATAGCAACATACCTTTATTCATGAAATTCATTTTCATTAACAATATCATTCTTATCTAATTTTTCACTTTGTTTGCTGTAGGGGTTAATTGAAGCTTTAAACCATGTGGTGCCTATGGCTGAAACAAGAGTATGTGTTAGACACTTGTATAACAACTTCAGAGTGAAATGGCCAGGAAAATCATTCAAGGATGCATTGTGGGCAGCGGCTAAATCATCTACTAGGTTTGAGTTTGAGGAGGCCATGAATTATATACGAGGCCTAGATGAAGGAGCGTATTCTTACCTTATTCAAGCTAATCCAAGCACGTGGTCTTTGCATGCATTCAAGTCGACAAGTAAGTTAGATATGTTGCTGAATAATGTTTGTGAAACTTTCAATAGTTGCATTCTAGAATCTAGGGATATGTCAATCCTCACCATGTGTGAATGGATTAGAAGAAAACTAATGGAGAGGTTTGTGACCAAGAGGGAGAAAATACGTAATTCTGTTGGTTCTGTCACACAGAAGGCCTTGAAAAGGCTTGAGAAAGCTAGAGATGTCTCCTTGAGGTTATGTAGAGCTCATTGGGGGGGTGGTGACAGATTTGAGGTTGATCACTTTGAGAGAACTTATGTGGTTGATTTAGGATTGAGGAGCTGTGGTTGTTACAAATGGGATTTAACTGGCATCCCATGTTCACATGCTATTGCTTGTATCCTGATGAGAAGGATGAGACTTGAAGATTTTGTTCACCAATATTATCACAAGGAAACTTACTTCAAGTCATATAATTCAATCATTGAACCCATGCCCGGAGAGGATCATTTGGAGCAAACTGGTATGATTCCTCCTCTGCCACCTGCATTTGTGATTCAACCTGGAAGGCCTAAGAAAACAAGGAAAAAGGAACAAGGAGAGCAAGTACCTGAAAAGCAGAAAAGGTTTAGATACAGGAGGAATAAATGCTCTCAATGTGGGGTGGAAGGACATACAAAGCGCAAATGCACCAATCCTTCCAAGGCACATGAACCACCAAAGCCGAAAGAGAAGGGGGGTAGACCAAAAAATCCAAAAACAGTGCAGATATCATCAGAGTCTAAGCAGAAAACAAGTAGACAAGTTTCTGTATTTTTCAATTACTAAATATATTTTTATGGATTAATTCCAATAAATTATAATTATGTGGCATGTTTTTATCGTAGGTTCCAACTACAAGCCGAGTTACATCTACACATGGTCAACCTCTACCAAAAGAACACCAACCTCATTCCCTGCAATCAGTCCAAGCTCAAAATCATATTCATAAGTCTTATCAAGTTGATGGTTACTCGTATGAAAATCCAACATATAATGCTAATACACTAATGTCTCAGTCACAACTTGATACTCAAGTAGTTAAGATCTCTCTCTGATCGAACATAATTTGTACTTATTTTATTTCTCATCAAATCCACTTACTTGCTATTTTTTTTTTCTTCCAACAGAGTTCTCACCGGTCAGTTCTTAGCTTTCATTCGCCCTCAAGTTATTCCGTGAGGCCAACCGTCGAATCAAGTGAACCGAAAACAATGTTTCCAATTGTAGGACCTGGACCAACAAGTTTATCGTCAAGATCTCAGCTTACCGATAACATCCAAATGTCTAGCAAGCAATATGACATTTCCAACAAGAATTTGAAAGGCAAAGCTACATGGAAACCTTAGTTGTACCAACAGTTGCTGCACTTTTGAGAAGGAGGATCTTGTTAGGTGTCACTTTGTTTTTTCTACCTAGGACAAACCATCACTTTTGTAATGTACTAATCGACCTTGAACATGGTCACTTTGGCTATGTATTTGGATGGATATTCCTTTTGTTCATCATGATATCAATGATAACTAATCACTTCAAGTACAAAAAATAGCTTGAATTTACATGAAAAAAACAGCTCAAAACAAGAAAAAAATTGGTTTATATTAACAGCAAAAAACAAGTATAGGAGCTTAAAGAGCCATGATCTTTTGAGATGTTAGCAAACTATCTTTCAAGTAGTTAACTTTGTGCCTTCTACAATTACAACTACTCTTAATCTACACAAATAAGGTTATAGAGGCTTATGTGGGATTTGAACCCACACCTTTGTGCCTAAGCACATTACTCTCCCAATTGACCTAATAAGCCAAACTAATCAAAATGAACTTTCTAAGTTCACCCAAAAAAAAAAGAATGCCCAAGCCCTGTTGCTGAGACATAGTTTGCACAACAATGCTACCACAAATGACAACACACAACATAGACAAGAAGCTTACATGAAATCCCACACACATACTGATGAAATAAAGCCACAAATGACAAAACTAGTAATTTAAGAGATGTTTTCCTTCCATTTAGCAGCTGTAATTGGCACTTCATTCACCAAGAAATCAAGCATAAAGATTCACTCAATTGTTACATGTCACCACCACCTAATTATATCGAACTCCATATAACACCCAAGGGCGGATACCAAGCATGAAGATTCGCTCAGTTTGAGTTTAATCAATTGGACTTTGAATCAGTTTCAATTTGATTTTGAACATGGGGAAAAAATCTATCCAATACAAATTAAATAATCCTAAATTGAAAACCTAAATCAACTGGAAACTTTGAAACCCAAAAATTCTATGAAATCTAAATTAAATAACCCTAAATTGAAATCTAAATTAAACCTAAATTCAATAAATTGGTAACGATTTACCTGAAAACTTTGAAACCCAAAGATAGCTAGTAGTAGCATTGAACAACGAGGACGAAGTAAGCCATCGTCGAGCCAGAATCGCGGAACATGGAAGCCGGAAGGCAGCAGCTTCGTCTCTCCCGACGCTCTTCAAACGGACCGGTGAATAGAGAGAAATCAAAGATGGCCGGATGAGATGGGTGGGAAATTGATAGGTTTTTTGAAATAGGCTTATAAAGGGTTAAGGGTAATATAGTAATTTACCTCTCATTTCAGGGTTACAAACAGAGAGAATCGGAGATGGGTGGTCACTTGATAGGTTTTCATGAATAACGGGTGGTTAAGTGTAATTTAGAAAATAACGGGTGGTTTTGTGAACAAAAGATGAAATAAAGGGTGGTTTTGTGAAATTACGCCTATATTTTATTGTTGACAGTTTATTATTATTATATTTATATTATTCTGTTTGTGAAGATATATTTCTGAGATTTTATTATATATAGAAAGGTTTTAAAAGTAATATTAATTGATGTTGGGCTATCAATATATTTATGGTTATTGTTTTGAGATGATATGAATAGTGGGTTAAATTATTTGAATATTATTGCTATTTTGGGATTTGATTATAATTATAATATTCTGGAAATTAATCATTATATATTGTTTATTTGTTTTTAAAATAGTATTGATTGGATTATTTATTTATGATGCATTCTATGAGGATTTAAATATGTGAGTTAGGAATTTTAAAGTGAATTGTTGGTTTTGACTTATAAACATGAATTGTGAACATAGGATTACTTTGATGATTTAATATTGGAATTTATTTATATAATGTTTTTCAAATAAGAAACATGCCAAAATGCTTTCTATAATATGATTTTGGGAAATTGGTTTTAAGACTAAATGTTTAATGTCGAGATTTGGATAAGCGATTTTAAAAGAATTGTTTGATTTTCTAAGTTGAGGTCTTTGAGAGATTGTTTTGAAAATGAGATGATGAGATGAGATGAACATGGAATGATATTTGAATTATGATGAGATAAGATGGAATAATCTGAAATGAGATATGAGAAGAGATGTATGATAGTTAGGGGCGCCTTGTGTGAATTAGATAGACTTATGCATTTGTATGTTATTAGGTGATTGTGATATGTTGGACATTGCTTACTACTGGTGATTCATTACTTGGATTCAGCTTCTGCCTTGTTTCTCTGTTGTTCAGCTTATTCAGGTAAGTTCCTTTATGGGCTTACTCAGATTCGAAAGAGAATACCTGCTTGTGAATATATGACATACTAGGTGTTGCATAAGCATTAAAGCATACCATGTAGTATCATGCTAGGATTGCACTTATGAATGAGCATTCAGTTACTTTGTGTGTTTGAATACAGAACGGCCGTTATCTGTGATAGTCCTAGAGTCTTTGCTAGGGTCATAGGGTATCCCAGCCCCATCGGGTGCCCTGAGTCTATCGATTCGATATGATACGATGATGAGATAGCCCAGTACCATCGGGCATGAGCATGATATATGATATGATGACCCAGCACCATCGGGCATGAGCATGATATATGATATGATGATGATATATGAAATGATGATGAGATATGATATGCTATGATGAGATATGATATGCTATAGCATCGAACTGGTCAGTCTCTGCACTAACGGGAAGGGGTGCAGAGGTAGGAGAGGGATATGCCACTTGGCATTCTTTGGGCGCCTTTACCTTTCTTTTTCGCATATTGTAAATTGGGATCATGTTAGTGTGATTTAATTTCTGCATTTGCATCATCTTTATATTAGCGTATGTGTATGTTTGCTTGCGGGACAGGGTGTGTTGGGGTCTCGGTCTGATCCCGCTTGCACCAATTGTTTTTAGGTATGATTGCTCCCTGTCTCTATGGCGTGGGAAAATCCTCCGGGCGATTGCAAAGAATCTGTCTAACCCCACTAATTTGGCTATACGACTTTAGAACATATGTTTTGGTTTTGACATGGCTCTGTCGTGGCTCTTGTATCTAAACCTTACTTCCGCTTTACTTTCGTTTAAATTTAATTTCTGTGACTTTGATTGGTTGGAGTTCGAAATCCCCGCTTTGAACACTGATTGATCCTTAGAGGTTTGAAACCTCAACCCGTACCTGAATTGCAACATCCGAACGAAGGTATCCAACCTTCGAAACGTATCTCGGATATTTATATCCGGGCCGTTACAATTCAAAACTTATTAGGTACTTATACGAGTTTTCCTCAAAACATAACCTTATAGTATTCTAATAAGAATTTACTAGTTAATATAATGTTTTATTCAACCTTTATTAGTCACTTATATGAGTTTTCCTCAAAACATACTCTTACAGTATTCTAACAAGAATTTATTACTTAATATAAGGTTTTATTCAAAATTTTTTAGCTACTTATATGAGTTTTCGTCAAAACATACTCTTATAGAATTCTAAAACCTCATATTACTCTTGTTAGAATACTATAATGTTTTATGCAACACTTATAGTATTCTACAACTTTATTACTTAATATTAAGTTTTATTCAACACTTATTAACTACTAATATGAGTTTTCCTCAAAACATACTTTTAAAGTATTCTAATAAGAATTTATTAGTTATTATAAGGTGTTCTTAAACATTTATTCGTTACTCTTATGAGTTTTTCTCAAAACATACTCTTATATCGAACCATTTTAAAAAGTCGACCGTTGCATTGTGGGGCCCACCGTCGGATGAAATTTTTTTAAAATAATTTAGCCGTTGTAACGGCTAGTTGAGGCTCAACTAGGCTCGGGGCTATAAATACCCGGCTCTTTCAAGTCACAAATTACACATCCCATATTATATTCCCATCCAATCCATCAATTTCATTTTCGTAAGCTCGTAATCATGTCCGACGCAGCTACATCCGGTGACAACTTTCGCGCGACGTTGTTCCAGGATCATTACGACAAGGTCGATCAAGCCGGTGGGAAGTTCGATGCCATTTATCGTCATTGTGGTCACAAGTACAAGATTACAAACAACCTTGGCTATGGAAATTTGAAGGTTCACATCACGAAGAAGCATCCCGAGAAGATTAAGAACGTAGGCAATCGGGAAACTGATTCAAGCCCGTTTTTTTTTTGTTTTTTCCCCCTCATACATAAATTGAAAAATGGTACATAAACGGCAAACACGAAAGGCGGAATGTTGCAAACCCGTTTGAACCCGGACTCTATCCGTCGGGTCAACCCGCCGGGTACCCGCCGGGTTGCGACCCGCTGGGTCGACCCTTCGACCCTTGGACCCACCGGGTGACCCGAACCCGTGGACCCATGGGATTCCCGGGTTAGGGTTCGGGTCACCCTTCCTCGACCCTTGACCCGGTGGGTCGAACCCGTGGCCACGCCTAATGGGCATGACCATATTAGCGTCGAATCTAGCCACGACTATTCCAATAGTGGCTAAATTCGTGGCTATTGGCCACGAAATCAGGTCATGATTGCCAATTGCCAATTCTTCTTAGCCACGGGTACAGCCACAGTATTTTTTCGCGGGCTTATCGGCGTCAAAATCAGCCACTAATATTTCAATAGTGGCTAAAGTCGTGGCTAACATCCATGAATTTAGCTACGACATTCATAATCGTGGCTAAATAAGATGACAAAGTGCAAAAATAAAATGCATAAATAAGATGACAAAGTGAAAAAATAAAATGATGAAGTGTGTGAATAATATAAAGTGCATGAATAAGTTAATGAAGTGCACATTTAAGATTATAAAGTGAAGAAATAAAATGATAAAGTGCAAGAATAAAATGATGAAGTGTATGGATAATAATATGAAGTGCATTAATAGGATTATGAAGTGCACAATTATGATTATAAAGTGCATAAATAAAATAATAAAGTGCAAGAATAAAATGATGAATTGTATGATTGTTAGCTAAATTTGTATGTCAGTGGCTCTACTTGTGTCTTCCTGCCACCACCTTTACATCCTTCGTGTACAATTTTTAGTTTTTGGATACTCTTCTTTAAGCATTTGCTTTAGAATGGCAAAATTTGACTGCAATTTGTTTGCACCTCCCAAGACGTACTTCGTATATGAAAATAGGTTGACTTAATAATGAACAAATAAATATTTTTCAATTACTTTTTCTCTCTTTTCCCAGGGAGGGTTGGGGGGGGGGGGAGAAGCGCATCAAGATTATAGTTAATGGTTTCATCGTCTGGGGATGGGTTTGTGTACATTCTTTTATTCCACCGAGGAAGTAACAACCAATGTTTGGCTAATAGTTAGCTAAAATTTGTATGCCAAATCTAATTCAAATATCAAAACTATGTTTGTAACATGGTTGTATAAATGAGATGCATCCTATAATCTGCTCTATCTAGAACCTTGTTGGCATATGGTTCACTAATATGTTACTGTTTATAGTTTATTTATTTCTCACTAGCCACTATGGATGGTTTTCATCATATATTTATGGTTCTAGAAATGTAGAAAATCACTTATCTAGTGCCATTTAAGACACTACTATCATACATGTGCAAAAAAAGTATTGGTCCAAGTTGAAAGTTGAGCAAAAGGTGCCATAAGGGAGATTTTGTTATCCATGTTGGATTTTGCTATGTCATATAATTCATATACCAGCCTGAGTACCCATGTTCGTCATGTCCCTTCAGATAATTTGTTCCTAGTGTCTTTTAATTTCATGTTGTATTTGATATTGGAAATGATAGGAACTTCTTATTGAATCAGCACTTCTAGTTCTGATACTTGTTGTTGAAAAGGCCACCTTTGAACCTTCTTCACCAAGAATTAGTAGGAACTTGCATATACCTGGACATGTTGCAAAAAGCTAGATGGTAGTGTAGAGAAGCATCTCAGAACTTAATGAGGCAAATAAACTAGATAGAGTAGCCGAACAGAAACTAGTGATTTTTTTTAACATGTATTGAAAGAAGCATCTGCAGATTTAAAGAGCACTGTAGCATGAAATAGGGAGAGATAGGGAGGGGGGGAAGTAATGTAGCTGTCAGTGGGAGTCAGTGGGATTTGGCGCCAAAAAGCCTCCTCCATGGGGAAAAAGGGGGAGCATTTATGAGGAGAAAAGGGAATGATTGCATTTAAGGGTGTCAATCAAAACATATATAAGCTGGATTGATGGATGTCAATCACCATTAAATGCTCTACAAAAAGAGAGGTAAAATAGGAGAGGAGTGGAAAGGTGAGGGCAAAAGCCTCCTGTTCATTTCAATAAACTAATACTTCCCATCTTACCAATAGAAGGATTGGGTCCTACCAATAGGCTAAACCTATCCTTCCATACCTGGAGAGATTTTGGAGAGAATTTGGAAAGGAGTCACTGTAGCTGATGTGGCGGGCTGTTAGTGCAGTTTTGGCGCCAAAACAGGATTCCTCCTTGGGGGAAAAGAGGAGCATTTATGAGGGGAAAATGTAATGATTGCATTGATGGGTGTCCCCCAAGAACATATATAAGCTTGAGAGGAGGATCTGAAACACCATAACATGCTCTGCAAAAAGTGAGGCAGAGTAGGAGAGAAGCGCGGAAAGGACGGGGGAAAAGCCACACATGCATCCTATAAAACGATACATTCCCATCCTCCCAACAATATATATCAGTCCTACCAATAGTGTACAATTGTCCTTCCATACCTGGAAAAGTGAAAGAAGTTTGTCCGGTGGTAGTGGCAGCGATGGGTAAGTGATCTTGTACCTATCATTTGTAGTTGTTCCTTTTTCTTATAACAGAACTATCCCCCAGGCTAATCCTCTGTTCCCGTGTCATACCCCAGGTGATAGGGTTTGTCTGAAGGTCATGTTCGGCAGTTGGTGGGCTCCCGGGAGTGGAAGCTTGATGTTCAAGGGAGATGCACGTAGTGCAGCTATGGTGGTGCCGCAGAATATTGGCTACGACCAACTGAAGGAGAAGATCGTTTCCAAATTCGACGTAGACATGGTCTTATATGACATTGGGCTCACCTACCTCCCTCCTTCGATGGGGCGGGCCACTCCAATTCGGGTCCGGGACGACGATGACCTAGAAGCCTACAATTTCTACAACACTGAAACCGGCGCACAAGCTTGGCCAATCGCACTGCACATCACCTTACGGTGGAAAACAAGAAGCCCATCCACTCCCTCCCATGGACATCAGTCGGAAGACTCCGAAGGGGCGGACGACGTCTCATCTCCCACCCAAGGAGAAATACTCCTAACCGGGCCTCCCACCACTCAGGATGACTTGGATGATGGTCTTGATAGAGGAGGAGGGGTGATGTGCGCGCAAATTGCCATATTTTCTATGCACATATGAATTCATTTTGTTGTCTTTTGCATGCACATTAATGGGAAAACATGGGAATAGTGTAGTTTATGCTTAAATGTCAAATATATGGGTTTGCACGAGTTTCCATGTGATTTCGCAGAAAACAGGATGAAAATGGATGAATTCAGAAGAGCGGAAAAAGAACTCGAAGTCTTCTGAAGAGGTCGAAATCGACTGAAGACCTCGACATCGAGTACATCGAGACATAGGAATCGAGCAGAAAGAAAACAGAGCATTTCGACACAGAAGAGGTCGATATCGACGTCTGGGGGTCGATATCGATGCTGTCAGATCGACCAAGTTGATAGAAGTCGAGTAGGAGAAGGAGAAGCTCGAGATAAGATTTTGCAGGGGTCGATATCGAGGTCCAAGGGTCGATATCGACCATGCCAGCAGAGGAATTCGACTCCGATTTTGATAGAATTGTATCCAATGCTTGCAATATCTATCCAAAGGTCAAGATTTCCTATCATCAACATCAGATTTATCACGAGGAGGCTGATTTCACCATGAAGTTTTAGTTTTTATTTTATTTTAGTTATCATAGAGAATAAAGATAAGGTTTCGAGTCCTTGTCGACATCTACAAATAGAAGCCAATAGGGCTGAGTTTAGGTATTCAAGATTCCGAAGTCGGTTTGAGAGACAATTCAGTTGCAATAGAGAATAGAGAGAGAGAGAGAGAGTGGCCGAGTGGAGTTGTAAAGCGAAAGCGGAGTGGCTTGTTCGGTTGTACTTTCTTTCGGAGTTTTAATTCAAAGTAGCTTTCTTTCAATAACAATGATGATGATGTGCATGATGAGGAGCGAGTAGTCAACCCACTTCTAGGGTCGGGGTGAGCCCGACGATAGCAATGTGAGGTAAGTGCATCAAAGGTATGACTTTTATGCGATTCCCTCTTCTACCACATGCATGATCCTTTGCGAAAGTTAGGGAGATTCATTATTTGCATTATTGAAGCGAAAGCCACTCATATTGCGAACTTGAATTACTCATGAATTGGATAGTAACTCTTAGGAATTATGCGAAAGCCTCTAGTCACCTAAGTGTTGATAACGAAAGTTATTTGACGGAAAGACATAAAAGTTCATATCTTAGCATGAAACTTGCATTGTTATCGTTGTGGCATAAAACCCCGACTTTGGAAGCCTTTTAATTAATTAAATTCTTCATAAAAGTCTTAGTTTTGTTTCTGTTCATCTTCCCTCTCCATTCTATTTTCTTCGGATCCTTTTCCGACAAATTGGTTACAAAAACAGTTTCTGTGACAAGCATCGAAATCGACCTTAAGGGTCGATATCGAGGACTAACATCGATATCGAGGTCTCTGCTCGACGTCGACGTGCTGTTTTGTCTTCTGCAGGAACTGCGCTAGGAAATCGACCAGAACTGAGGTCGATATCGACCAGTATACTCGATATCGAGTGTCTGCTGAGGTCGAAAGCTTTGATCGTGAGTACAACAAAGGAAGCGCTGACCTACCTCCTCGTGGATTCGATCCTGAATTACCCTACTACTACAAGGGAGGGGATTCTTGTATTACTTGTTTGGGACAGGGAGATAGTCTAGTTGTGCTTTATTTTATTCTCCTATTTTACATACACCTCCCCCCTATTACGAACAAATTGGCGCCGTTGCCGGGGAGGCAATCAATCGCCACCTAAGTTAATCACGATCTTTTTCTAAGCTTATTTTGCAGGTTTATGCGACGTTCTGATCGCGGACCTATCCTGGAACCAATTGACGAGCCTGAACGTTTCTACCATCTTCGCAACAAAGCAATTCGCATCATGGCTGACAACGAGACGCAGGTTGAGATCATAGAGCGGTTGAGAAAGGAGATCGAGGACCACAATGCTACAATCGCTGCTGAAAGGGCCGCTGCTGCTGCTGAGCGAGCCCGTGCTGATAGGGAGGAGGATGCGCGCAGACAAGCCCAAGAGCGGCTAAATCAGTATCCACAGACGGCGATGCAATACATGCATCCGCCCCTTCATGTTCCTGAATCTGCCATTATAATTCCTCACTCCAATTATGAATTGAAAATTAACTTCCTATCTGAGATTAAAAGAAATACTTTTGAAGGAAGACATAATGAATGCCCCCTGCAACACATCTCTACTTTTATGGACTTATGTGAAACAGTTGCTGATGGAGTAAACTTAGAGTATGTGCGACTAAAATCTTTTCGATGGTCTTTGGCAGGAAAGGCATTACAATGGCTTGAAAGTTTGGCTCCACGATCGCTAAGGACATGGGCGGAAGTGAAAGATGCATTCTTGAACAAATTCTTCCCACCTTCTAAAACGGCAATGCTACGACAAAGGATCACGACTTTCAAACAAAAGCCAGGTGAAACCCTAGCACAGGCGTGGGAGCGCTTCAAAGACTTGCTGAGATCATGCCCGACGCATGGGCAACTTCCATATGTCATCCAAGAGATCTTTTATAACGCCCTTGATGCGCCGAATAAGGAGAGGATCAATTCATATACCTCCTATCGGTACATTGAGCTTACACCAACGGAGGCATGGGAGACCATTGAGAGGCTTGTGAACTTTGACAACACCTATGGGGCTGCTGCGGCCTATGATGCAAGGCCTGCCCCATCTATGCCACTATATGAGCCTCCAAGGGAGATAGATCCTGAAGTACGACAACAATTCCATAACGATCAAACACGCCGCCTTCAAAAGCAAGTAAGGCTCCTGAGCAACAATCAACCTTGTCAGGAGTGTGGTTCAATAAGGCATAACACCAGTGCCTGTCCACATACTGAGCAAGTATCCATGGCGGAACAACATGAGGAGGTCAAATGGACGAGAGGCCCCTATGGAGGGGGCAATCAACAAAATTGGGGTGATCAAAGGTTCTATCAAAGGGATCCCCCAACCTATAGGGCACCAGGGCACCCTGAGCGGGAGACTAAGAAAGATGACCTGCAAATCATCCTTGATGAGATGCGGAGGAACCACGCTGAGTTCAAACAAGCCAATAACTCCGTCCATACTCAGCTGCAGGGCATCAACTCTAGACTTGGGGAGATCGACGTTTGGAAGCGCAACATGGAGATTCAAATGAGTCAATTGGCGGAAGCAATGCCCAAAGCGTCCGGATCACTCCCTGGATCCACTGTGCCCAACCAAAAGGGCAAAACCACAGGTCATATCGCGGCAGTAAACCTAAGGAGTGGGCGTCAATTACAAACGCCCGAGCGAAAAATGGAGGAGAAAGAGCCAGAACAGACGTCGATATCGACCCCCCCTGTCGATATCGACCAAGAGGACATCGATGTCGACCCTCCTGTCGATGTCGACCCTAATTCTGCGTCACCACAGAAATCGACTCTTCCAGTCGATATCGACCCCACTGCTGCCGATATCGACCTCACTACAGCCGCAGGAAGGAAGAAGGTGTTGCCATTCCCAACTAGAAAGGTGACTAAGGACCCAGCGGAAAAGAAGTTCCAACGGTTCGTGAAGATGCTCCAAGGGCTTAATGTCTCTATACCATTCACAGAGGCACTTCACGAGATGCCATCTTATGTAAGGTTCCTTAAGGATATCTTGGGTAAGAAGCGATCGCTCTCTGAGATTGCAGAGGAATGCAACAGGTTGGAGCTACCACAAAAGCGGGCGGACCCAGGTAAGTTTTCTATCGCTATAGGTCTAGGTCAATTCAAATTTAATGCTTTAGTTGACTTGGGCGCTAGCGTTAGCATGATGCCACTAACCATTTGGCACAAGGTAAAGATAGGTCCTCTGGAGCCCGTGGATGCAAGATTATACATGGCTAACAATACCGTAGTTATTCCAACTGGGATAGTGACAGATGTGCCAGTACAAGTAGGCAAATTCTTTGTCCCTGCTGATTTCCTAGTTGTTGACATAGCGGAGGACCCTGCTTGTCCAATTATTTTAGGTAGGCCATTCTTAGCAACCGTCGATGCCAACATTAGCGTGAAGAAAGGATTGCTCTCACTCACAATTAGTGATGAAGTAATAGAGTATTCCTTCAACAAGACGGTGCAAAGTCAAGGGCCAATGGAGATAAAAGCCATCAAAGAAGCCCAAGTAGAGGAAGTTGAAGCAATCTTGAACGAAGGAGCTCAACAGGACATCGAAATCGACCCAGGTAAGTCGATATCGACCACTATTGTTCAAGATTCTGTGACAGGTCATAAGTATGGGGTCGACGGAGGAAAAGAGGAAGCATCGAAATCGGGGTCAAGGGTCAATATCGACCACACCCTATCGAAATCGACCACCATCAGCGCTGAGAAGAGAGGCGAGGAGACCTCGATATCGACCTCTGAGGGTCGAAATCGACCTGATCATATCGAGTCAAAACTCCCCAAATCGACTGATCCTACAGGTGTACAACAGGGATCGATATCGACCTCTGCACATCGACATCGACCTGAGCCACAGACTGAGAAGAAGGTAAGTCAAGGTACGGATTCCTCTTGTTCAATTACAATAAAGGACTTATCATTATTTGGAAGAGGTGTGCCTTGGCATGTGCGTTTATGTAGGATATCCGATGATAGTTCAAGCCAATATGAGATAGGAGACAAGGTCTATGTTGCCAAATCTAAAGACCATTGGTTCCCTACAAGATTCAAGGATAAGAGCTTAGGTCCATTCACGGTGAATCAAATCAATCCCGGGGGAATGCAGCTGCGGGACAAGAAAGGAGTAATATTTGAGGCCCAAGCCACATGGGCTCTGCAGATGCCACCTTGAAAAGCGCAAAGGAAGAAGTCGGCCTAGCGACTTAAAAATCTAGAGCTTGTAACAAAGACTTAGTTTTGGTTTTAAGACAGCTTAGTTTTGGTTTTAGACACTTTATTGTTTTACATATTTTGTGTTTAGTTTTCAAATTGCAGGAGAGAGAAAAGCACACAGAAAGGCATCGAAATCGATGTCAGACATCGAAATCGACCTCAAGGTCGACATGGATAGGGTTTGTGATTGAGGGCGAATCACCCTAAAGCCCGAGCAGAAAACAGAGAGACATCGATATCGATGTAAAGGGTCGATATCGACCTTCCCTGTTGTCTTCTTCGACTCCTGAAATTTGTGACGGTTTAGTAAGTCTTCTTCTTAACCCTAGTTCTAATACAGTGAGGACACTATAGATTTTAAGTATGGGGTGGGGGAAAGGCTTATTTGCATATTCATGCTTAGTTTAGGGTTGCATATTTATTTAATGCATAAAAATAAAAAAAAATAAAAAAATAAAAAAATAAAAAAAAATAATATGACCCCCATCAAAAATTTTGGAAAAGAAAGAGTCATGGAAGTATAAAAAGAGCTCTATGATGCAAAATTAGATTCATTAGAGATATAACATGAGATTGCCTAGTTAAGGGAAGTCCCAATGAAGTGCAATTTTTTTTTGAGAAAATCATAAAGGAGATGAAAATTTGAAGTTGCTTTTGACATGTGCATGATAAGATGATGGAGGATTTTTTTTATAAAAATTCCATACAAGCTAAGTTCATATCCTAGCCTTACCTACGCATATTCACAAAGCCATATATGAGACTTATCATGATCATTATTGCTCCACATATACATATTGTCCATTTTTTACCTTATACCCTATCCGGGGACAAAGTTTTTTGAATGGATGACGTCTTTGGAGTTATATGGAGTTGTGCATTTATAAAGTTGTTGGCAGGAATGATACAATATGGAAAATTAAATGAGCGAGAAAAAATCCGATCACCTCAGGAGATAAAGGTAGGTCGACCCTGCTCGCTGAGATAATAGTTCGGCGAGATGGGACACAAAGGTGAGGAGTCCGAAGTACTAAGTATCCGGGGCCATTCATGACACCCATGTTTGCGACTCGCGAGAAGGCAGTGCTAAGGTTAGAGAGGTAAAAGCATTAAAGTGAAAAAAGCATTGAACGATGAGTGAAAGGTGAGACATTATGAAGGAGGAATGTGAAATATTTTGGAAAGAAAGTGTACTTCCCCGGATTTAACACCACATAGCCAAATATTAGCCCACCTTTAGCCTTTTACCAATCCACTTCTTACAAGCTTGAAGAAAGTCCTCTTGATTATTAATGCAATGTCGCTAGAATTGTTTTTTGCATATTACCTCCTTTATAAGTATGAAATTGCTTTTATGCACAGGCGTGGACTTGGTTGACCTAAGTACCTTTTCGAGGATGGCAATTGATTGTAGGGACATATGAAAAATGAATCTATGATGTTGAGGGTTTACTTTCTTCCCCTGAATGACCATTAAGAGTATTGCTTGGGGACAAGCAAGCTTAAGTATGGGGTGTTTGATGTGCGCGCAAATTGCCATATTTTCTATGCACATATGAATTCATTTTGTTGTCTTTTGCATGCACATTAATGGGAAAACATGGGAATAGTGTAGTTTATGCTTAAATGTCAAATATATGGGTTTGCACGAGTTTCCATGTGATTTCGCAGAAAACAGGATGAAAATGGATGAATTCAGAAGAGCGGAAAAAGAACTCGAAGTCTTCTGAAGAGGTCGAAATCGACTGAAGACCTCGACATCGAGTACATCGAGACATAGGAATCGAGCAGAAAGGAAACAGAGCATTTCGACACAGAAGAGGTCGATATCGACGTCTGGGGGTCGATATCGATGCTGTCAGATCGACCAAGTTGATAGAAGTCGAGTAGGAGAAGGAGAAGCTCGAGATAAGATTTTGCAGGGGTCGATATCGAGGTCCAAGGGTCGATATCGACCATGCCAGCAAAGGAATTCGACTCCGATTTTGATAGAATTGTATCCAATGCTTGCAATATCTATCCAAAGGTCAAGGTTTCCTATCATCAACATCAGATTTATCACGAGGAGGCTGATTTCACCATGAAGTTTTAGTTTTTATTTTATTTTAGTTATCATAGAGAATAAAGATAAGGTTTCGAGTCCTTGTCGACATCTACAAATAGAAGCCAATAGGGCTGAGTTTAGGTATTCAAGATTCCGAAGTCGGTTTGAGAGACAATTCAGTTGCAATAGAGAATAGAGAGAGAGAGAGAGAGTGGCCGAGTGGAGTTGTAAAGCGAAAGCGGAGTGGCTTGTTCGGTTGTACTTTCTTTCGGAGTTTTAATTCAAAGTAGCTTTCTTTCAATAACAATGATGATGATGTGCATGATGAGGAGCGAGTAGTCAACCCACTTCTAGGGTCGGGGTGAGCCCGACGATAGCAATGTGAGGTAAGTGCATCAAAGGTATGACTTTTATGCGATTCCGTCTTCTACCACATGCATGATCCTTTGCGAAAGTTAGGGAGATTCATTATTTGCATTATTGAAGCGAAAGCCACTCATATTGCGAACTTGAATTACTCATGAATTGGATAGTAACTCTTAGGAATTATGCGAAAGCCTCTAGTCACCTAAGTGTTGATAACGAAAGTTATTTAACGGAAAGACATAAAAGTTCATATCTTAGCATGAAACTTGCATTGTTATCGTTGTGGCATAAAACCCCGACTTTGGAAGCCTTTTAATTAATTAAATTCTTCATAAAAGTCTTAGTTTTGTTTCTGTTCATCTTCCCTCTCCATTCTATTTTCTTCGGATCCTTTTCCGACAAATTGGTTACAAAAACAGTTTATGTGACAAGCATCGAAATCGACCTTAAGGGTCGATATCGAGGACTAACATCGATATCGAGGTCTCTGCTCGACGTCGACGTGCTGTTTTATCTTCTGCAGGAACTGCGCTAGGAAATCGACCAGAACTGAGGTCGATATCGACCAGTATACTCGATATCGAGTGTCTGCTGAGGTCGAAAGCTTTGATCGTGAGTACAACAAAGGAAGCGCTGACCTACCTCCTCGTGGATTCGATCCTGAATTACCCTACTACTACAAGGGAGGGGATTCTTGTATTACTTGTTTGGGACAGGGAGATAGTCTAGTTGTGCTTTATTTTATTCTCCTATTTTACATACACCTCCCCCTATTACGAACAAGGGGCGGATGAAAAGGTTCGAGGATCAAGCGAGGAGAAAGGGATATTGGATGACCGTAGCAGTGAGACTGAAGGGCCCTTCCTGTGTGATGAATGTTTATTGCGGGAGGGAGACTCTTGTAGGACTGCAAATGACAGCATGAGTGGGAAGCAGGGGGGCTTGCTGTGAGTGCTATACAATCTGGTATTGATAGGATGGATTACAACGTAATGGTAGGACAAAATGACGCAGTTGGTAAGCTTGACGATCTGGATACTTGAGATGAGGGTGGTGACGTGAGCAGGGCTGATGCCATCCGACGTGGAAAGCAAGTTGTGATCGTCGAAAGTGATGATGATGTTGACGTCCTTCTCCCCCACAGATTTAAGGAAATAATAGATGTACGAAGCTCCGATGATGACATGATCGAGGGTGGTTTCCCTGTGAAATTGGAGGAGGGAGTGGGGACAAAGTACCCGTCGGACTCGTGGGATGAGGAGGCTGAGGCAGTGCCCTCGAATGTTTCAACGCCCTCGGCCGCCAGCTGCAACGTCCTGATAACGTACGCTCCACAGTCACCCCTACAGAATCAGATATGAGTGAGGGAGAAATTTCTAGTGTGCCGGATGCGAGACATAAACGACGACAGAAGAGGAGGCGTAAGACACTTGCGATTTTTCATTTCGGGGGATCTTGACAGTGCGGACAATGGTGAAAGGCTGTGGGACGAAGACGGTATGCCTAGCACGGAGCTCCACGTTGAACTGCATGAGCGCCGGGATGACCTTTGCGACGGGCTCGAGGTGTTTCTGAAGCTCATTCTCCTTGATTTGGTATTAGTCGCAATCCAGCACTTCGACTCTCCACCTGACGAGGTCGATTAGGAGCCGGATCCAGTGCTTGCTCCCTTGCCCTTGTAATTGTACGGCGCAAGGATTTTGGGGTTTTGTACACACTAGCTCCTCCCGTGCTCCTCTGGAAGTGCCTGAGAAAAATACTTCAACAACGCCTTCGACACGTTGGTCTTCGTGATGTGCCCCACATCCCCGTCACAAGCAGACCATTGTTTTCCCACATGTTCCTGCCAATAGGGGTCGGGGACAACCACACCCAACCTGTTGTCACCCTCCCTGGTGTCCAAGGCCTTGCGAATGAGAACCTAGGCCTGCTGGATGCACTGTGTTATGCGGTAAGTTCCAAAATTCCATTAGTTTGATTCCCATTAAATAAGTGAAGAAACAAACATATGCCGAGTGAGATCCCTTACATCGGTTGATGTCCATATGCCGGGTGATATGAGGGCATTGAAGAACTCCTTCCCCAATTGGCTCCCATCAAGGCCCTTCACCTGGGCAGGTCCCTTCTTCAGCCAGGCTAAGAACCCGTCTCTCTCTGCAGCCGTCACCAGGCCCACCTCCGCCACATCAGTGTCTGGCAGGATGGCCTTTGCACCCTTACTCCCTCGAGCCCGCTTCGAGGGCTGATCCACCAAGCAATCTCCTAAGACTACCAGTTGCTTCCTATCTCTCTTACCTCTCCTCAGCTCCATCTTGGACTCCTAACAATCAAACAACAGAGGTTACACCCAATTTATTACCAAAGGCTATTAATTTTCCTACACATAGCACATATATATCATACCAAATGATCAGATCTATCCTACCAATTGCGTGATGTTTGATAACCGAAATGCAAGAGACCATGTCATACCATCAGACCAACTTAATCCTACCAAAAGAACAACCCCATCCTACCAACAATGAGGCATTACCTTTTCCTCCAAGGGATCTGCATCATACTCAGTCACGTCCTCCCCACGCTTGTCTCCCTCCTTGGTCTCCACCCCAGCCTTGTCAGCCTTCACCCCACCCTTGACAGCCTCTTGTTTCTCCGTGGTGTCCACCTTCTCATCCTCCTTTTGCCCGTCCTTGTCCTCCACCTTGTCCTTTACAGTGTCCTTGCCTTCCCCATTGTGATCATCGTTATGCTCGTCCTTCTCCTCCACCTTGTCTTTGCTAGCGTCCTTACCCTCCCCATTGTCATCGGCATTTTGCTCGTCCTTCTCCTCCACCTTGTCCTCCCCCTTGTCATCCTCCTTTTTCGCCTCCTTGTCATCCACCTTACCCTTTCCCTTGGCGTCCTTGTCCTCCACCTTCTCATCCTCCTTTTCCGCCTCCTTGTCATCCACCTTGCCCTTTCCCTTGTCGCCCTTCTCCGAGAAAGCCTTCTTACAAGCCTGGCTGACCTCACTAATCCTCTCCTCAAGCACCGTGAACCGGCTCCCCATCTCCATCATCATGCCCCTGCACCTGGCCTCCACCTTCTCCACGATCCGAGCCACCAGACCAACGCATGACGCATCTGACCCTGACTGGCTAGTTCCCTGACTAGGTCCAGCCATATTGTCCTCTTCACGTCGCTTGGCCCTATGGGCCTTGAGGTGGGCAGCCACAAAATCTGATCAAAGAAGACGTCCAGATGGTCGTTCTTGTACGAGGTATGGTGCATGGCATCTCGCTGCTTAGGACTAGGATGCAGGATGGGCTATGGCTTCGCGAGGAGGGCGTGTTCGTATATGCCATCGTTGGTTGGTGCGTCCAGGTCCAGGAATGATCTCACATTCTCATATCTTATGTGGCTGTTTAGGGTTTCCCATCTGAGACACCTAGGGATGATGGTCTCGTCAATGTTACGCCCAAAATGATTCCCTATCTCAGGGAATGACTCGTACACCCATAACTGCATGCCAGAACAAGGGGACCATTAGCAACGTACATCATAATCATGTCAGCTGGGATTAAAGTTAACCAACACAACCGATAAACAAATATACAATTTGGAAGGATAAAAACACACAATTGGCATGACATCTTAATACAGTTGGTAAGATAATATTTAACAATTGGCAGGTCAACATTCTTGACTGCATCCCATTCTGACTACAATTGGCATGATAGAAATACTCAATTGGCATGATAGAATTATACCTTTGGCATGACACACCAACACAAATATTCACAATTGGAAAATAGCAAACACGTTTTTGGCAAAGGTTTTTAACATATTGTAGCTTTTCACTAACCTGGAAGGCCATTGGGAACCCATAGAGCGCGTATGTTGGCCTATCCACTTTGTGCTTGCTTGCATCGACCATGTCCTTCAATGTCCCCGCGAGGCTATCGTGTAGCTTCTTGTACACCAGCCTACCACAAGGGAAGTCCAAAAAACGTCTAGTATCTTCAAGCAACAGTTTAACCACCCACCCCCTAATCTGAGTCTTCTTATCCAACCCAAAAAGAATGCCCTCCACTATGACTAGGAGCGTAAGCTTGTACTTTTTCATGAGTGGCCCCGCTTCCGTATCTTTTTTCCTCGCCCACGCACTCTCCACATCCTTCAATAAGACCCTCTCCTTCTTAAACAGCTGATAGACAGCGTCCTTGTGGTCACCCTCCATGACATCCCTCGGTGGTGGTGAGTAGTTTAGCCCCGTTATGAGCACAAATTCGTGCAAAGAGAATCGCGCGTGATGCCTCTGGAGGGAGTACCACGTCTCATGTTGCTTCTTAGTCTTGAACTGCCATAGAAGGCAAAAGTGGACCAATTGTGCTGCGAATTTGTTTCTGGAGCCCATCCTCACGATGCCCTCGAGCTGGATTCTCATTAGGGCCTTATAATCGTCGCGGTCAATGGATAAGTCTAGGCCTTCGAGCAGCTCCAAATTGGCATGCGACAAGGCCCTGCCAATGAAGTGGTCTTTTTCCGTAACAGCAAGCACAACCTGCAATACATGTTACAATCTTAGGTTCCAAAATTTTTTGTCAACCATTACAAGCATAACCATGTAACTATATCAGTTTCCTTACCCCCTGGCTGCTTGGTCCTGCCCGACCTTTCTCCTTTCCTGTCTTTGCCATTTTTTAAGGTGAATGAACAGAGTGTACCTGCATCACAATCACCACCAATAAACACTTTTAGACATTCAGGTCACCTAATCTGTCATACCAAATGGTCAAATCTATCCTACCAATTTTATTTTACTGTCGTACCAATTCTGCTACCCTCACTGTTGTCCTACCAATTTCGCATTTCAGACAAGTTTGCATGATTTTACCTAATTCCCAACACAACAGATAGCCAAAGTAGCCCATAATTTATTTGTGGCATTTCATCTAACAGTTGGTGGGCACTAAGGGTTTCCACACTACAAAACGAATTCACCAAAACTTCAGACACCATCATTGGCATACTAATTGTTCAAATATATCCTACCAATATCATTATGCAATCATACCAATTCTGCTACCAAAAATTCAGACACCATCATCAATCCTCCGTCCTACCACATGTGCAGTCGTCCCCTACCAATTACCTCCAACCTTCTGGATTGCTTAGTATCCCTCCCCATCTCTGAACCCCTCCTTGCCCATTTGTCCCCAATTTCTTCCCCGACATCCCATACCCCTAACCCATCCGATTCCCGACACCCACAAACCCTAATCGCACCCCCAAGTCCCTAAAATCGCAATTGCGATCACAACTGCAATCGCACCCCCTAACCCATCCTATTTCCTTCCTCTAGTGCTAGGCAACCACCCTCCATCTGCATTTCTTTCAAAACCGTCCCTAACCGCACCCCCATATCCCCAATTTCGAACAGAAATTTCCACACCAACAGTTGCTTACCTACTTCTTCAACTGGTGAGTTCCTCCTTCGAAGAGTTGAGATTGTTAGGGAGCTCCTTCCTGTCTTTCGCTCCTTCCTTTCTCCTCTGAGTTTTTTCGTCTCTCTCCCGCTTGAGCTGAACAATGACCCTTCTCTCTCCCTCATCCTTTTTAATTTATAAACCGTTCAAATCATGAACAGTTATCACTCCCCCTCCCTCACCTGTGATGGCCGGTCATGAACAGTTGAGAGTAACCGGTTGTTTTTTTGCCCCAAAAGTGGACTTGTCTAGTTTTGCAAATAATGGGTTTTGGGAGACAGATTTGCAAACCAGCCCAAAAAGTTGTCTAGTTACTACCATTTCCTGATTGAATTACATCTCTATATGGGATAAGTTTGACTAACATATAAACCACATATTCTAATAGCATAACATTCAAATCACATATCTGAATGAACTCATCTTTTAACACTCGCATGCTCCATAGAATTCAAAAAGAGACAACGAACATATGAAAGATCGGATTAAGCAGATTCAAATCCACACACATCAGAAGTATCAATCAAGGTGGTTCCATTTGAACGTAAGTTTAATCCACTAGCAGCAATCTGATATATTGTTCCTTTGCATCCAGTGAATTTTTAAGAATAAGACCATGTAGGAAAATATTAGATGCGCAGCGGAATTGTAGAAAACTATTTTCTAACATCTAATTCGGGATCTCATGCATGAATTGATATGATCAATATAGAAGGGAAAAGTCGTACCTTTCTTGTGCGGAACCTTGATTCGAAATCACCTTTGGAGAATAGAGCCTCAAGCGCGACTCCTCTACTTGGTCCACACGAGCACGGAATTGGATCTCCTTGTCTCCGTTTGCTAGAACGAACGATCGAAGGATTGCAACTCACACCTAACACTTAGGGATGCTATTGGTTTTGGTGGGAGAAGAAAAGATGCACAATTCCCAAACTCGGTTAAGACTTATTCTCAATAAGTCTCCTTATATAATGTATAAACTAGGTCAAACTTATTCCTAATAAGTCACCTTTTATCTTTTATCTTCTATCCACAATATCTTTCCATAAAGATATTATATCAACAATAATAACTTATTATTATCATTAATCAATTATCCAATTCCTAATACTCTTTTGTGTGTGACCTTATAGGACCCGAATAAAATAGCAATAGATTAAATCCAATTTAATCCATAAATTATAGTTGGCTTCTAGCAAAGCACTATAATTACCTAGATCATTCGGATTATAAATCTCCATTTTAATCCTATTATATCATTAGTATTTTGCACATCAATTAAAGGACACATATTCCTTCAATCTCCCACTTGTCCTTAAGTGGATGTTCAATTTCAATTCCTTTGTCACTTAATGTTCAATTTGACGATATGATAGCATCTCATGTTATCCATATCAATTCAAATTATTTCTCGATCCTGAGCTTGAGCTGTCAAATAAACAAATGATTACTTATTAATCCATTTGAGCATGGCCATGCATTTTACAACTCTTACTCTTCGAGCGGCCAGAACACTATTCCTACTCAGATATCCACATATCCGGAATAGGAGGACTTCTCCAATCTTGCGTGACTATAGCTCCCACTTAAATTTTAGCAACCCCAATCACTGCCTTTATGACTGCCTTTTACGGATCAGCGGTTGACAGTGTCAAAGGCTACCAATCATCGAGTGAGAGGGATATCACACTCATGTCTGAGGAACCTACTAATAATATTTTAACCTTAAATTCTTCAACTTATTTGAAAAAATTTTAAGGCAGGTCTGCCTAACAAGTATCTACCATACTTGTCCATGCAATTGATTAGACATCTCCATGTCCCTATAGCCCGTGAAACTTGGCGCTATCACTCAACTTGCATAATAGCCTATATTAAATCATTTATGTCCTGTTTAATGATTCAGGCTACGGCAACACATAATTCATAATAACAGTTCACTTAATAGGGTTTCAACCACCACGACTTTCGCGGCGATCCTATTTGATAATTATAAATTATTAGGACATTTTATTCAATTCTAAACCATAATTGAATAATAATGAAACTTTATTTCAAACAAACATGATGCAAATATGTTTCAACAATCTTGACCAAATATCTAAGATCTCAAAACATCAAAACTCAAAGTCATTCATCAATGGACTTGAGTCCCTTGGCCCTAGTTTGACTATCATCCTTGGGCCAGGGGAAGGGTTTAGCCAACGGATTTGCAATGTTACTATCCATGTGTATCTTGCACGGCTTTATATCATCTTTATTAGACATAGTCTCATATGATATGATAATTTCGGGTACCTGTCTGGATTCGAGGATCAGAGCTAGGTTCTTTGGAATAAGCAATGACACCAAACTCATCAATGATCGTCCTTATCCATACAACTTCCTTAGCAACATCTAATGTTGCAATGTACTCGATCTTTATTGTAGAATCAACTACTGTGTCATGATTTGAGCTCATCTAGCTCACAGCTCCTCCAACAAGAACAAAGACGTATCTGGATTGAGATCGGAAGTCATCTCTGTTTGTTTGGAAGCTCACATTAGCATATGCTTCAACGATTAACTCATCATGTCCTCCATACACCAAAAACTCATCCTTAGTTCTTCTTAAGTACTTAAAGATGTTCTTAGCTGCACTCCAGTGTGCTTCACCTGGATTCGATTGGTATCTGCTGCATATACTTAAGGCAAATGCAACATCTGGACGATCATGGCATACATAATGGATCCTATTGCTGATGCATAAGGGATCCGACTCATTCTATCCAGCTCAGCATGTGTTACTGGACATTGCTTCTTGCTTAGATATAGACCATGTTGCATGGGCAAAAATCCCTTTTTGGAATCTTTCATTTTGAACCTGTCCATAATCTTATCTATATAAGTTCCCTGGCTTAGTCCAATGAGTCTCTTGGATCTATCCCTATAGATCTTGATGCCTAAAATGTACTCGGCCTCTCCAAGGTCTTTCATTGAGAAATTCTTCTTGAGCCAGTCTTTTACAGACTCAAGCATTTGAATGTCATTCCCAATGAGTAGTATGTCATCCACATACAAAACCAAGAATACAACTTTGCTCCCACTAAACTTTTTGTAAACACAAGGTTCTTCTTCACATCTGATGAATTCAAACTGTTTGATCACTTCATCAAATTGAAGGTTCCAACTCCTTGATGCTTGCTTAAGTCCATAAATGGATTTCTTAAGTTTGCATACCTTCCTAGGATTTTGTGGATCCTCAAACTTCAGGTTGTGTCATGTACACATCCTCTTCTAAGTATCCATTTAGAAATGCGGTCTTGACATCCATTTGCCAGATCTCATAGTCATAATGAGCTGCAATTGCTAGGAGTATCCGAATGGATCTAATCATAACGACTGGTGAGAAAGTTTCCTCATAGTCAATACCATGAATCTGTTTAAACCCTTTCGCAACAAGTCTTGCTTTGAATAGATTTACCTTTCCATTCTTGTCTGTTTTGAGTTTATAAACCCATTTGCACCCAATGGGTACTATCCCATCTGGTGGATCTATCAAGTCCCATACTTGATTCTCAGACATAGAATCCATTTCGGATATCATGGCATCATGCCACTTCTTGGAGTCTGGACTCATCAAAGCTTGCTTATATGTAGTAGGTTCATCGCTTTCTAACAACAAAATGTCTAGACTTGCAGTCAATATGAATTCAGCAAATCTATTTGGTAGCGATCTTGCCCTTTCTGATCTACGTATGGGTTGAGAAACTGGAGGTTCCACCACAACATTTTGTGGGTTGTTAGGAATGGGGTCTTGCACCTCTAATTCCACCTCGTTCATTGTATGAGTTTGAGTTCCATCTTCTTCTGGAATCAGGTCCTCAAAGCTCATAGCCTCATTCATGGAGTGATCCATGTCTTCTTGTTGCTCGGTTTGTTGCTTCTCTCGAACTTCTTCGAGATCAACATTTCTCCCACTTGACTTTTTGGAAACAAACTCTTTTTCCATAAAGACACTATCCCTAGCAACAAACACTTTGTGCTCGGTGGGATTGTAGAAGTAGTACCCTTTAGTTTCCTTAGGGTACCCTACAAAGAAGCACTTATCTGATTTGGGTGCGAGCTTATCTGCTAGTAAACGTTTTACATATGTTTCGCATCCCCAAACCTTGAGAAAAGACAAACTTGGAACTCTTCCAGTCCATAACTCATACGGTGTCTTTTCTACAGCCTTAGATGGAGTCCTGTTTAGTGTGAACATCGCGGTCACACAAATTTTGTAACAATTACAAACTTTTAACAATTGTGGAATTAAGATGGTAAGTTTTCATAAAACTTCAAAATTTTGACAAATTAATATATGAATCAAATTCACAAAAATCTATCAACTTTAGACGTCAAAATAATGAAATTCCCAATTTCTTATATTTAAATCAATTTATACTTTTATAAAATCAAATATTTCATGATTTATACAGGAAATCATATCTCTTGCATAAATCATCCATATTGATTAAAGAACATAAAAAAAAAACCCTTTTTTTTTTGAAATAAAAAATAAAATTGATGCCGTATTTCACAATCCATCCGAAAGCAAAACAAATAAGATTTTGACGCCTTACCTTAGTCACACGTACTACAACGATCAACAAGTTATTGTGCACCGGGTGAACTTGTTTCACTTAATTAAATAGGCGTTGATTCCTAATTGACATCGGTTGGCGGCTTTGATCGGAATCAAATTCCAATCGTATCAAAGTTTATTCATCCAATCCATCAAAATCATAATTTTGATCATACAAGTTATTCCATATATCAAATATATTACTAAATTGAATTAAACTAACAAGAAAATTAATTGATCATATCAATTTATGCAAGAGGCTCTGAACCACTGTAGGAAAATATTAGATGCGCAGCGGAATTGTAGAAAACTATTTTCTAACATCTAATTCGGGATCTCATGCATGAATTGATATGATCAATATAGAAGGGAAAAGTCGTACCTTTCTTGTGCGGAACCTTGATTCGAAATCACCTTTGGAGAATAGAGCCTCAAGCGCGACTCCTCTACTTGGTCCACACGAGTACGGAATTGGATCTCCTTGTCTCCGTTTGCTAGAACGAACGATCGAAGGATTGCAACTCACACCTAACACTTAGGGATGCTATTGGTTTTGGTGGGAGAAGAAAAGATGCACAATTGCCAAACTCGGTTAAGACTTATTCTCAATAAGTCTCCTTATATAATGTATAAACTAGGTCAAACTTATTCCTAATAAGTCACCTTTTATCTTTTATCTTCTATCCACAATATCTTTCCATAAAGATATTATATCAACAATAATAACTTATTATTATCATTAATCAATTATCCAATTCCTAATACTCTTTTGTGTGTGACCTTATAGGACCCGAATAAAATAGCAATAGATTAAATCCAATTTAATCCATAAATTATAGTTGGCTTCTAGCAAAGCACTATAATTACCTAGATCATTCGGATTATAAATCTCCATTTTAATCCTATTATATCATTAGTATTTTGCACATCAATTAAAGGACACATATTCCTTCAGACCAGCTAACTTAGGACTTTCAACTAGCTTCTCCTTATGAACTAGCTCCCCAAAAAGGGAAAGCAGGAAACTGGGAAGGTTATGATCCTAAAACTATTTTGAACTTTCTTCGGCATGCTTTCGCATTGTCCCATTAACTGATTGTGCACCCAAAAGTACTTGAGTGATCTCATTAGCCATTTTGTATATGAATGCACAAACATTACAAGATTAAAATGGATTTTTAATGAAACAAGAGCAATTATTTTTGGTGTTCTGAAGGAGGGATAAATCCCCGAATGTTAGTGACCAAGATTCCTCTAATAGCCCCAAAGTACATAACTCCCCAATCTCAACTAGGAAGAAATTTCTGGCTATGCTCAGCAGGTAAAGGGAGATTAAGTGCTAATGAGAAGTAAATTCCCCTCAGAAAGCCACCAACTGAAAGCAAAATTTCTCGGAAAAGGATAGAACCAAAAGTAATACAAATGGAGGAAACACTTCGTAAATTCAATCTTCATATCAATTAGCTCAACAGAACACTAAAACCACATATTCTACCGGAAACAATATACTTGGGGAATATCGAGAGGCAAAATAGGTTAATGAAGCCAATGAATTTAAGTTTCACATAAGAAAATCTCCCCAAACAAATCATCTACTACCAGCGGCGGGTTTAGAATTTATTTTAGCAGAGTGCTAAAACAAATGTTAAGAAATATTTGTTGCTGTATGAAAAAATAATTTTTTTGTTTAAATATATTAGAAAAACTTTAAATTTGTGATTTAAATCGACATTTTTATGGAAAAAATCAAAGAAAAACAAGAAATTAAAAAAATTGAGAATTATTTTTATATCTATATATAGAAAATAATGTTTTTGTTAAAATATATTTGAGAGGACCTTAAATTTGTTATTTAATTAGACATTTTTAGTAGAAGAAAACTAGGAGAAATAAAAATTTAAAAAAATAAGACTAATGAGATTTGAACTTATGACCTCAAGATAATAAATCTTTCTCATTCCCAACTAAAATAAGTTGTCTTGGTGATTTATTACTCTTTTTACACTGTTTTATGTACACAATTAATAAAAAATACCAAGAAATCCAAAAAATTATGTTTTACATTTATTTTTCCGGGGGGAGGGGGGGCTTTAGCCGCCGCCACCAAAGAACAACTAGTCGACAGATCGGGACTACATCAAGCGAACTCGATTGAAGTAAACTTGCACTTGCAAGCAATCTCAGATCAGGCAAAAACAACTATATAATCAAACATAAATTGTTCATTCGATTAAGAGTAAGACAACAAGTTATGTTGGAAAAATCATGAAATTAAAATCGAGATTTGAAGCTAAGGCGGACGAAAGTATTGTATCGGAAAGCGGAAGAGATAGTCTCGGATCGAGCAAGCAGAGCGGGGAAATGTCGCATTTGGGGGGCGCAGATGTTTCACATAAGGGTTTTGAACAGTGTTGAGCTGGTTTAGCCCATTTTTCTTTTAAGCGGGTCCAACTCTTTTTTTTTGTTTAAAAATAGGCTCGTGTGCGGTTTGCACTAGAAGACAAATTTTACATTTTACAGAATAAGAACATTTTGCATTTTAACGGCTCCCTATATATATACACAAATACATACACGTACACAATAGATCATATGTACACAACCCTTATTGTGTCATGTTACCAAATCTGGACCATTGAACTAAAACGATCAACAAATGAGATTAAAAGTAGCTTCTGATTATTCAGTGGTATTGTGTGATTATTCGTTGGAATGAAATTATTCAGTAGTACAAACGATTTTTCATTAGAATGAAATTTAAATTTTGTTACACTTTCTATATAGACAAATAATTACATTGTTATATACAAATAATCATGTGAAAATAGATGAATAATCATAAGAAAACCAACAAATAATTTATGTGTAGACGATAATGCCGGGGTACAACCCGTACACCGGAACCAACCTGATATGGGGTAAGCCGTAGGATGGCCCAATCTCCGACAATCAAGACACAAATTCAAGAACGGAATCAAGAACAAGAACAAGACTCCAACAAGGCTCAAGACTCGAACAAGAACAAGAAAGACTCGGCTGTAATTTGCAAGAAAAGACTCGAAATTGAAATAAAGTACTCGAAAGATTGGTGAGTCGATCTATATAGAATAAGATGAAGACCCCAGGCCTCCGTAGAGTGTAGGAACCAACACCAATGACTATATAACCCGCCTCTACAACCCTACACAACCAAGCGGACAACTTGGAGGCACAAGGAGGGGGTTCGTGGATACCAGGATTACCAAGCTCTTGCGAGGTTGACAAACACAAGGCAAACCAAGCTGAGATCAATACCAATAGTTGCAATCGATGAGCGATGCTTCGAATCGATTGACTTTGTGCTCATTTGTGTGAAACACAAACTGATTTTTCATTCAAGAAGAGACGTACGTTCTACAAGGCTGAAATCGGTTCTTATAACCCTAAAAGACTGATTTTTAATAAAAATAATAAATAAGAGAAGATAATTAAAATAAACCCTGAAGTTTCCTAAAATAACTTAAGTAAGAAAGATACTAAAAATAGCAATAAAAGGGTGTTCCAACACTTAGAGAAATCCGGCTCTTCTATGACCAAGGGGGCTCGGTCTCTTCAAGTCCTATGCACGTATATGTTTTCAGTGGCGCCTCTTGAAGTTGTACAGCGCTCGAGAATAGGACATGACTCCCGAACATGAAAGAGTCTCGCTGAAGCTTCTTATCATGAGCTCGAGTCATCGGTCCATCCCCAAGGATTTTAGGCGTGTCCGGAGGTGTAGAAGATGGTCCCGCATCAACCTCCCCTTCTTGGAAAGGATTCGACCATGAATCCAAAGTCTCGTCCACCGCAAGGTAGGGTATGAGATCCACGACGTTGAATGTAGCACTGACGCCATAGTCTCCAGAAAGCTCCAGCTGATAGGCATTCTCACCAACACGACGAAGAACCTTGAATGGTCCATCTCCTCGCGGTGCTAGCTTGCTCTTCCTTTGCTCTGGAAACCTCTCCTTTCTTAGGTGCACCCACACTAGATCCCCTGGCTGGAACACCACAAGTCGCCACCCCTTGTTGGCCTTATTGGCGTTGTACTCAGCCTTCTCCACAAGCTTCTGACGCGTCCGTTCATGTAGCTCCTTAACGAACTCGACATGCTTACTTGCTGCAAATGATTCTTTCTCTCTCATATGATATGGAATAAGATCAAGAGGGGTTAGGGGATTAACACCATAAACATATTCAAATGGAGTTATTTTAGTCAATGAATGCATAGTCCTATTATAAGCAAACTCCACATGAGGTAAGGCTTCTTCTCAAAGCTTCAAGTTCTTCCTAATAATGGCTCTAAGGACAGTTGTTAAGGTTCTATTGGTCACCTCAGTTTGGCCATCAGTTTGGGGGTGACTAGAGGTAGAGAATAACAATCTAGTTCCCACTTTGCTCCATAAGGTTCGCCAAAAATGACTTAAGAACTTAACATCCCTATCACTAACAATGGTCTTAGGCACACCATGCAACCTAACTACTTCTCTAAAGAATAGATTTGCAACATTAGTAGCATCATCAGTTTTATGACATGCAATGAAGTGAGCCATTTTAGAGAATCTATCTACTACCACAAATATAGAATCTCTCCCCTTCTTAGTTCTAGGCAACCCAACTATAAAATCCATAGAAATGTCTTCCCAAGGGACTGAGGGGGTAGGTAGTGGCGTGTAGAGTCCATGAGGCATAAGCTTAGATTTTGCCTTTAAGCAATCAATACATCTCTTAAGGCAATGTTCTACATCCCTAAGCATAGGTGGCCAATAAAAATATGTCCTAAGTGTATGATAAGTCTTATCTCTCCCAAAATGACTCGTTAAACCTCCACTATGGGCTTCATTTACCAATAATAATCGAAGAGAACACCTAGGAATGCACACTTGATCAATCCTAAACAAGAATCCTTCAAAGATATAAAATTTGTCGGTAGGACCCTTATTCAAGCAATTGCGAAAAGCTTCCCCAAAATCCTCATCATTTTCATACAATTCCTTAATGTAGACAAAGCCTAAAACTCTAGAATCCAAAGTGGTCAATAGTACATTTCTCCTCGACAAAGCATCAGCAACCACATTGTCTTTGCCCTTCTTATATTTGATTACATAAGGAAATGTTTCTATGAATTCCATCCATCTACCATGTCTCCTATCTAGTTTATCTTGGCTCTTAAAATGCTTCAAAGATTCATGATCAGTCCTAAGAATAAACTCTCTAGGCCATAGGTAGTGGGACCATGTCTTAAGAACTCTAAACAAAGCATACAGTTCCTTATCATATGTAGAGTACTTAAGACATGCACCTTTCAATTTCTCAGAGAAAAAGGCAATAGGTTTACCTTCCTGCATGAGAACTCCACCAATGCCAACTCCGCTAACATCACACTCCACCTTGAATGGTCGAGTGAAGTCGGGCAACGCAAGCAATGGTGCCTGCGTCAGCTTCTCCTTGAGGGTGCAGAACGCCTCCTCCTGAGCTGCGCCCCACTTGAACTCGCTCCTTTTCTTCGTGATCTCCGTAAGAGGGGCTGCGATGGAGCTGAAGTCATGCACGAATCGCCTGTAGAAGCTCGCCAGACCATGGAAGCTACGCACATGGCCGATAGAGGTTGGGGTCGGCCACTCTTGTATGGCCTTGATCTTTGCCTCGTCAACACGCAGTCCATTCGAGCTTACTACAAAACCAAGAAAAGACACTTGATCATTAATAATTCACATTTCTTAAGATTTGCATACAAGTGTTCTAATCTTAGAGTAGAGAGTACTTCCCTGAGGTGTGCTTCATGTTCCTTAGGATATTTGCTATAAACAAGTATATCATCAAAATACACAACAACAAATTTTCCTATGAAATTTCTAAGCACATGATTCATTAATCGCATGAAAGTACTAGGTGTGTTAGTTAAACCAAAAGGCATAACCAACCATTCATAGAGTCCAAATTTCGTTTTAAATGTTGTTTTCCATTCATCGCCTTCCTTCATTCTAATATGATGATAGCCACTTTTAAGATCTATTTTCGAAAATATGGAGGATCCATGTAATTCATCTAGCATATCATCTAAGCGTGGAATAGGATGACGATATTTAACAGTTATATTGTTAATAGCCCTACAGTCTACACACATTCTCCATGATCCATCTTTCTTAGGGACTAATAACACAAGCACAGCACAAGGACTCAAAATTTCCCTAATGTATCCCTTATCCAACAACTCGTGGACTTGAGATTGAACCTCTTGGGTTTCTGTGGGATTCATTCTATAAGCAGGCGTATTAGGCAACGAAGCCCCTGGAATGAGATCAATTTGATGCTCAATGCCACGAATATGGGGTAGGCCTGGTGGTATGTCATCGGGGAATACATCCTTATAATCTTCAAGAAGAGATAGGATGCAAGGAGGGAGGGTAGCTCTAAGCTCCTCACTCAACATATTCAACCCTTTGCATAGGAGCATGAGGGTTGTTTCCCCATCCACAAACTCATCTACAAATGCACTCTTGGAAGCCAAGAAGACATCTTTAGGTCGAGTAGGGTTAGACATATGGCTCGACTGAGCCTCCTTATCTAGCTTACCTCCACTTACCTTCCACTTCTCAATCTCGTCCGCCACTTGTGTAGGCGTCATAGGCTTCAGGACGATGTTCTTTCCCTGAAAAGTAAAGGAGTAGCGGTTAGTGAAGCCATCATGTAAGACCTTACGATCAAATTGCCAAGGACGTCCTAAAAGTATATGACAAGCTTGCATAGGTACAATATCACATAGAACAACATCTTCATAATGTCCTAGTTTAATTTGAATTTTAGCTTGCCTATTAACTTTCAAATTACCACAATCGTTCATCCAATGCAATTTATAAGGTCTAGGATGTTGAATAGTTAGAAGTTGTAGTTTATCAATCATTTCTTGACTAGCTAAATTACAACAACTTCCGCCATCAATGATCACATTGCAAACCTTACCCTTTACTAAGCATCTAGTATGAAATAAGTTTTCCCTTTGATTGTCATCACAAGGTTCAGGTTGAACACTTAAAACTCTTCTAACAATCAAGGAATCACCATGCTCATATTCAATGCAATCATCATCATCATAAGCAAGAAGGTTAAGGTTTTGATCATTAACATCATTAGCATGCTCTTCATGTTCATCACAAGAATTTTCAGATTCATATTCTCCTAAGTGATTAATCATGAGAGTTTTCTTATTTGGGCAATCCTTCATAACATGACCTCTACCTTGGCATTTAAAGCAAACAATGTCTCTAGATCTAGTAGTAGAGGGGTTAGGATTACTCCCTTTAGGGCCAGTAGATGCCCCAGACGAATTCCTGCCGAACATAGGCGCCTTGCCCTTGTCGATGGGCTCTTGAGGTGCTCGGCCATCACTCCTACCTTGGGGCTGGCTCGCTCTCTCACGTGAACCACCATCACTCCGCCCTTGGGGCTGCTGAGGTCGGTTCTGACGCCACCCTTGAGGCTGCCCACTCAACAATCTTCCACCTTGGCTCCTGTATCTATCATTCCTTTCCACTTTCATAGATAATGTAAAAGTTCAGTAGGCGTAGAATAAGGAAAGTAATCAATTTCATGAGCTAAGGCAGGATGAAAAATCCTAAGAAACCTAGCATTAGTATCTTCATCGTTTTCAACTACATTAGCTCTAGCCATGGTTTCTTGCATTGCATTAAAAGTTTCCTCAACACTTTTATTACCTTGCCTAAGGTTTTCTAGTCGTTGTCTAAGCTCTCTAGAATAGTGTTGGGGAACAAACCTTCTCATCATAAGCGCCTTCATTTGATCCCATGAAGCAATAGGCGCATCTAAAGCTCTTCTTCTTTCCTTAACAGGGTTATCCCACCAGATTAAAGCAAAACCTTGAAATTCAAGAGAAGCTAATTGCACTTTTTTAGCGTCGGAGAAGTTATGACAATTCCAGATTTGATCCATTTTAGTTTCCCAGTCAATATATGCATCTGGATCAGTTTTATCATCAAATTGAGGGATCGTTACCTTTACCTTACCTATGCCATCTTGGTCAGGCTCCCTAGGTGCTCGGTAGTGGTGTCGACCTCCTCTATCGTTCCGCCTAGGACGTTGCTCCCAATGCTCCTCCTCTTAGAAGTCATACTCATCCTCTGAAGGGTAGTAATCTTCTTGGAACCGTCGTCCTCGTCCTCATCCTCGCCCCTGCGCATAAGAAAACCCGTCATTCCTACCATATCTCTCCCTACGTGGAGAGATGTTCTCATCAAATAAGGGATTAACTTGCTGATTTGCATTAGGATTAGGAGGGGGATTAAGATTATTTACTTCCCTTTCATCGTGAGGTGGTTCATCACGCCGGAGATTACCTTGCCCAGCCAAGTTATTAGACCCGGATGGACGAGCCTCTACTGCCGCTAGCCTCGTTATCACCTCCGTCAAGGTCGCATTTATGTTGTTGAACATGTTGAACATCTCAGGTGACATGGTCAAGGTATTGTTGGAGTTGTTACCATTGTTGCTATTATTGCCATTGTTGGCATTGTTGTCGTTGTTCTCATGATTAGACATCACAAAGCAACAAACAAGGAACTATGTAAAAGTTAGTAAAAATATAAACAACTCACTAGTGTTTCGCTCACACTCCCTCTCTAATTGGTATGTCACGCTTGTTGTTTCAATCTGCCTTGGGCAAATCAACACTCAAGCTAAGACTTAGCAACACAAGGTAATAGATCAAAGGAGAATGAGAGACACAAGATCTGCACTCGACAATATCCAAAGCAACTCAACACTAGCACAAAGTACTCAACAAAGGGAGGTACCGACTCGGTATGGGGTGAGTGCCGACTCGGTAGGAGTGATTCCGACTCGGTATGACGAGGGACTCTTGAAATCTGCAAAAATCCACTCGGCAATGGCAATTCAAACACTAATGCTCAATGAATAGCACTTGACACAGCAATATGGACAACTCAAAGACTGATTTTTGTGGAGAGAAAAGAAAGAAAGAAATCAACCTTTAGAAATTTACCTCTTTTTATTTGAAACCTCAAGTTAGGATGTTGTAGTTGCAAGGTAGGGTTTCAAGGTTGTGTTTGTGGGAGGTAATGTGAATGTCGACTAGGGCTGTTCAAGATCACCAATTTGGTCCCTTTGAGCTTTCTTGCACTAGATCAACACTTCTGTTTTTTGTTTTGACTTACTTTTTCCCCTAGTGAAATTTATCCTCCTAGGTCCAAGCCTTGAATCTCTTTTTTTTTTTGAATTTTTTGAACTGATTTTTTTTAACCTAATGCAAGAACTTACAGAAAATTTGAAGGGAAATTCGAAAATAACAAAACTTAGGTGAATAAAATAAAATCAGCCCTAGAATGATAGATATAGATGATGGTTTGGCTAACTTTGGTAAGTACATCTATCTATGCCTTTATAATCTATGATAGATAAAAAGAATTATATCCACCAAAAATCAGAAATTCAATAAGGCAAAATTAGATAGATCAAGATAGATCAAAAGATAGAAGCAACAAACTAGGATTAGGGTTTCCTTGTGATGTATGAGGGGCGGCCGAACTAGGGTTATTGGAGGACCAATGTCGACTACTCCAATAGGACAGATCGGCCACTCTCTTGTGAAGGTCACGGCTGGCTCTTGTGTTTAGGGCTAGATCGCAACCACAACAATCACAAACAACAAGGTTAGTAGGAATCAATTCAAGGAACAAGAAGTAAAAGACCAAAACTAATAAAGACTCTATTTTTTTGTGGATTTTGTGTTTTTATGATGAACAAAAAGAAAAGACACAACTTTGATGTCGGAAACCTAAGCTCTGATGCCAATTTGATACGGGGTAAGCCGTAGGATGGCGCGATCTTCGACAATCAAGACACAAATTCAAGAACGGAATCAAGAACAACAACAAGACTCAAACAAGACTCAAGACTCGAACAAGAACAAGAAAGACTCGGCTGTAATTTGTAAGAAAAGACTCGAAATTGAAATAAAGGACTCGACAGATTGGTGAGTCGATCTATATATAACAAGATGAAGACCCCAGACCTCCGTAGAGGGTAGGAACCAACACCAATGACTATATAACCCGCCTCTACAACCCTACACAACCAAGCGGACAACTTGGAGGCACAAGGAGGGGGCTCGTGGATACCAGGATTACCAAGCTCTTGCGAGGTTGACAAACACAAGGCAAACCAAGCTAAGATCAATACCAATAGTTGCAATCGATGAGCGATGCTTCGAATCGATTGACTTTGCACTCAATTGTGTGAAACACAAACTGATTTTTCGTTGAAGAAGAGACGTACGTTCTACAAGGCTGAAATCGGTTCTTATAACCCTAAAAGACTGATTTCTAATAAAAATAATAAATAAAAGAAATAATTAAAATAACCCCTGAAGTTTCCTAAAATAACTTAAGTAAGAAAGATACTAAAAATAGCAATAAAGGGGTGTTCCAACACTTAGAGAAATCCAGCCCTTCTATGACCAAGGGGGCTCGGTCTCTTCAAGTCCTATGCACATCTATGTTTTCAATGGCGCCTCATGAAGTTGTACAACGCTCGAGAATAGGACATGACTCACTAACATGAAAGAGTCTCGCTGAAGCTTCTTAGCACGAGCTCGAGTCATCGGTCCATCCCCAAGGATGATAGGCGTGTCTGGAGGTGTAGAAGATGGTCCCGCATCACAACCTTTACACACAATAGTCTTAATAGATAAATTTGTTATCTTTAATTTAATCAATTTACATTTTTGGGGGAAATAAGGAAAGAAAAGGGGGGGGGGAGTGCAAAAGGGGAGTCCAAATTTCATAACATTCTCTGTGTGGAAATCGTAATCTATTAGATTTACTTTTAATAAGAACTTTCTATTTCATTTGAAAATATAGGTCCTTATTGGTGTTGAGAAATATTCCCTTTTTTTGTCAAAAGGAGAGACGGCGTTCTCCGAGCATCTAGTCGCACTTTTATTGATAATAAGAAAAGGGCTAAGTAGTCATCAAACGGGGGATAGCCCGACCCCTAACATCATCAAACAAGAAATCTAAAACACCCTCCGATGGGTCAAACAATACAGTCAAACCAATGTTAAAGTTGAACGCTAAACTAGCTAGGTGATCCGCTACACAATTTGCTTCGCGAAACACGTGCCAAAATTAGATATTTCAATCTCTTTTCAAAAAGTCTTGGCACTTATTGGCCGGGCTAGCCGGCGGGTGGCTTCATGGTAGTTCTTTTCCTAGCATGGATGTTACAAGTTGTGAGTCCGTTTCTAAGATCACCTTCTTGTAACCTCCATCCCAAGCTAGCATTAGACCTTGTACCACACCCCAAAGCTCAGCTTTAGGGACGGTACAAGACCCAATGTTCATGACAAAAACACGACACCACACGCCAACATTATTTCTAATAACTTTAGCCATTGTCCCGTGGCAATCTCTCCTCACAGCTCCATCGGTGTTGATTTTTACCCATCCATCTGGTGGCTTTTCCCATGAGACTCTCGCTTATCTTTTCCTTCCTGTGCTGGTCAATCTGACATGTTTGCTCCATCTTCTCTTGTAGTCCATCACTTGTGTCATGATAAAGGTTTTCTTGCTTCTGTGCCACGATTGGTTTCTGAAAACCCGCTCATTCCTCCATTTCCATAGCCACCAAAGAGACTCTACAAAAACATCCCTCCATGCAATATTATTACTAGTATGAAGGGAGTTAAGGATATTACCTCGGATCCAAACTGCAAACGAAATCTTGTAGAATGTACTCTCGTATCTAGCTGCATTTAAATTGTCCCACACCCGGCGGGCCTCTTCATAATCTCTAAATAGATGTAGCAATGTCTCTTCATGCCTTCGACAACCCTCACACAGCGGGGAGGAGGCTATTTTCCTTCAGACACACTCCGAATTGGTGAGAACAACCCCTCTCAAGTATCTTCAAGTGAAGACACGCACACGCTCCTACACCATCAGTTTCCAAACCGCCCTGTACACATACTGGTCATTCGAGCACACACTCATATGCCCCTGGATAGCGTTATAGGCCGAACTAATAGTGAAGTTGCCATCTTTCGTGTGTTCCCAAGCCATCGAGTCCTCAACCCCTTGCAGTACCTCAAACCCAGATAGAGCCACTAAAGTTTCTGCCCTGAGGTATTCATTAAGACGGCTCCAGTCCTAGTGGTCCTCTTCCTGCAATAAATTCACACTACTAGAAAACTTCAATTAGACATCTGTTGTCAACAGATGTCTTTCAAAAAAATTTCCGATCTTATTGTGCATGTAGTAAAAGATCCAAACTTTCACATCGGTTTTAAGCTGATGTCTTTTCTCAATTAGAACCCCTAAATTTTGGTTATGACATATTCACTTGTTGATGAATATTCATGATTTGTCATTTGAAAACATGTGAAGATGTCCTCCTAAAGCAAAAAAGTGGCATTTACATCTTTATTTATAAAATAAGTAATGTCTTAAGACAAAATAGACAACAATTTTTGTTTTAGTGATCACATTTATAATCATGTACGATATATAATTTATGATTTTATATTGTTTTAATTTAACCGACCACGTGAAATATAGGCATAACTGATGTATTTCCATATTATCGACATCACATTCAAAATAAAATGATGTTATTGCTGCAATGACACATCGATTTATTTTACAAAGAACAATGTTATTTCGTTAAATATATATCAGTTTATATATCATTTTAATTTTCAAACTAGTGTTGCACATTGATTTAAATGAATGAAATGATGTGTATAATTATACTAGCATATGTTTCCATAGACCAATCTGATGTTAAAGGTATGAACATACTACTATTTTCATATATAATCCGATGTCTTTTATTTAGATACACAACATGCTTTTGTCGATAGAACATCGCTTTTCCAAATGATAGGTCGTTTAATGAAAACATGTACATAAATACTAGAATCATATTATAACATTTACAAAATACGATGTCGCTATTCATAGCCACAAAATTGGCTAGCCACATCTCAAAAAAAAAAAGGTAAGGCTAGCACCATCTTCACTTGAAGTAGGAACTACACTGATTAGTCTGAGTAGAGCGCATAGCTGATGTTGTTGGGCTGACGGATGCACACACCGGGTTTGAACAGGAAACTAAGGCAGCAGTTAATGATCCAGTAGCATCATAGAAACTAAGATAAATCTCTGAGGAAGAACAACCACCCTCAATTACATGAACAAAAAATTCCACAAATAAAGTGAACCAAATTTATTAGCTTCAAATTAAAGACGTACTCCAAGTCCGCTGCTTCGTGGGCAGTCAATACAAGAGTCGCAGGTAATCCACAAGAGATATTGTATTCCCTTGGTGGGGTTCCAAGTTTTACACTTGTAAAATAAAGCATGAATTCACACCAGCAAAACAAACAGGAGGTTCAGTTTCTAGTAAGACACTATTAGGACTACCAAACTTACGTCTCCATGGAAAAGGTAAACACCAAACGCAATTGAGAAAAAAGTTGCACAAAATAAGCTAGAAATTGGAAAGAGGTCAACTTTCCTAAGACGAATACCGATTAGCTAGCTCATCTTTACAGAAAATAACAAAGCAAGTGCCTAAGTCGAGATTTGGCAACATTCTTGCTAACATGTGATAATTAAAAAAATCCACTTAAGCATTAAAACAAGAAGTAATCGAGAAGTAATCCAAGACAAACCTTATTCCATCCCCAACCATATAAAGTTCCATCAGAGGTCACTGCCATTGTGTGTCTCCAACCACCCGATATCTAGAACATAAAAGGGGCGGTTAGTCAAAATAAACAGGCACTGAAAACAACAGTTAAAAAAATAAAAAGAGCCATGCATTTATTCTGGACAAAATTCAGTCCAATAGATATGTCAATGGTGATTGGTGGGCATGCATTGACAAAATCACAGACCAATGTCTTTATGGTTTTTAATAGAGGAAAAACATCAAGTGAACTGTCATCCTTAAAGGTTAAAACTGAAACTACTGTACATGAAATTTTGAGTAGAGAAACAGTTTGGTAAATTGAGAGTTAGTGATGCTTTTGATATTATGGACTCAAAGAAATTGACATACATCAATAGATGAAACTTTCTCAGGTAATAATCGATCATTTCTGTCACCTAGACCCAAGTTTCCATATCGGCCCCATCCCCACCCGTACAAATTGCCATCTTCTGTAACAGCAGCACTATGCTCAATGCCAGCTGCAACCATTTTGACATATATTCCCTAAAAAAGAAACGGAGTATGTAAAGCTCAAAAGGTCTGGGATGGTATAATTCATACAATTTAGTTCAAACTAAACTGAAGGAGAAAAATAAATTAAACACTAAAGAACAGACTTGAGATTTCAAGAGATGAGTTCACATTCAAAGCTATGATGTGGAGATTACCTAAAAGGCATCAATTTTTTGAGGTACAGGGCAGTCTTCAGTTGTCCGGACAAAAATCAAAGCAATTAGGATTAAAGATGCATAAATGTTATAGCAATTGCATAGTTGCTGTCAGCTGAACTTATCATTTAGGGAGACCAATATAATGAAACAGCAAAAATTTTACATTCTTGTAAATTAATACTCATGAATAACATAGTTATGAACTAATTCACTGCAACAACAGGATCAGACACAAAATTACACAACTTTGAATGGGAAAAGGGAAAAAGAATGATATATACCTCCAAAGCTTTTCAATGATCTCTCCTCTACCAAAGTATTGGTCAATTAAGACGGGAATATCATTGGGATTGACATACCCAAACCTGCAAAACCATGAATATAAGTCCCAAGTCCAAACAGTGGTAGCTGACAGAGGAAATGCATGAATAAAGACACATACAAGGCACACATCAGCAACTGAAGAAAGGAATCAGGCAATATTACCAGTCACCAGTAACTTTCCCCTCAGAGCTTGTGCAAAAAATAATCACATTTCCTGCACACTTGTGTCCACTAATGTGCGAGCAAGCATAAACATACTTGGCGGGTTGGTTTATCGCTGTTAAATGAAGCAATCAACCAGTTAACTTGAATAGAGAGAAGTGAATAGAGCCAGTAACTTACAATGCGGAAGAATATCACAATGCCAAAGCACAGACTCCTCCCAGGAAAATATTTAGTCCATTTCTTGCCGTTCTCTGCAAAAAGATATAATTTCATCTCATTTCAGATTAGTTTTGGCGCAGGTTACTTTATAATTCAAATACAATATATCAAAGCCTAAACATGACTAATAGACAATAGAAAGAACACTTTTGGCATGGAATCTTCAAACAAAACAGCCTTTAATAGACATACAAATAAGCATGACCACCAATTAAACTATATGTATATATATATATATGATCAGTCACAAGATATATAAATCATAAATTGTTATAGCACTTTCTGAAGTGGGAATTTGGAAAAAAAAAATCAAAGACGTACTTAAATTCAACCTCAGGTTTATTATGTCTCTCCATTTCCTGGAAGGAAAAATTCTGCAAACAAAGATGGAAAGGTGTCATCATGGAACAAACCAGATTTGTTGGTTCTTTAATTTTTTCGTTCTAACTTCTAAATAATAAATTATAGAAATAAATTCATCAAACATTGTAGCCGATCGTAAGATTGTCAATTAGTAATTACTATTATATCTGGAGAAGCTAATGTGAATAGAATGCATACATACAGAAAATTAGTTGTATATCAAGTCTGTCCAGCCTAAGCAATTCACTACTCTAGATCCTTTGTTTGCTTTCTCATGCTTGCATTTACAGATTCTTAATCTACATTCAAAAAGGAGGAGAACCATTAATCACTCAAATAGAATTAAAACTTAGATAGCAGCAAATAGAACTGATTTTTCAAACTTTTTTAGCATCAAATTGAAGAGAACCATTAATAATCACTCAAAGGGGTTGGAGGAGGCTAATTTCAATAGACATACAAGCAGAAACATATTTCAGAAACATATTTCAGAAACATACCAATATATTTCAAAAACCTAATTTCAGAAACATATCAACAAGAGAAACATATTTCAGAAACCTAATTTCAATAGACATACAAGCATCGAAATTGAAGGAGAAGAACTCCATACCAACAGAAAGAGCGGTTGGGTCTCGACCAGAATAACAATGTAGAGGTGTCGGGATGGAGTAATGTTTGTGTGGGTTACAGTGAGAACAGGAAGAACAAAGGGGTTGGAGGAGGCTCCGTGAGGAGTGTGCCCGGAGAACAGATATGGTGAGGTTTAGGGTTTCGGATAGGGATTGCGCAAGAGAGAGAGGGAGCGGTCACAAGGATGAATGCAAGAGTTCTCAGATCGAGTTGGCCATGAGAGGAGTTTAGCGGAAGAGAGATGAATGCAAGAGAGGAGTTTAGCGGAAGATCGAGTTGGCCTTGAGAGTTCTCAGATCTGGTGAGAGAGTGGTAAGGTTTGGGGTTTTGGGAGAACGTCGAGAGAAAGAGGAGATCTCAGATCCAGAGGGAGAAGAGGAGGAGAAGTTGAGGATAGTAGGGATCGAGAAAGAGGAAAGGTGGCGGCGGTGGTGGTGGCGTTGGCAACAATGGTAGCGGTGGCGGTGGCGAAGATCTCAGATCTAGAGGGAGAAGAGGAGGAGAAGTTGAGGACAGTAGGGATCGAGAAAGAGGAAAGGTGGCGGTGGCGGATCGATCGGCGGGGGTGGTGGCATTGGCAACAGTGGCGGCGGTGGCGAGGATGATATCAAGAGAGGAGCTGAGTGGGTGAAGGGGTCTTGGACTCTTGAGGAGAGGACGGGTGAGAATGTGAGAGGATATTTCATAGAAAGTCTGGGCATTTTTTTCAAGTAAGGACGGGTGTTCAAAATTTTTCTAAGTATTTCTCCGCGCCTTTCAAATTCAAAACCGCGCGTTTTAATTATTTTTAGAACGAACAATTTCACATCTGTCAAAAAATTTCACTGATGTTTAATGTTTTTTCAACATCGCAAATTTAAAAACTGATATAACATACTAATTTAACATCGGGTGTTTCATTGACAGACTTAAATCACATGATGTATAATTGCAGTATTCTAGTAGTGTCACCACCGAAGCACTTTGATCCTCTTGAGAGATGTCATTCTTAGTCAGCTGGTTCAAAGGCTTATCTCCCTCCCACACATCAAACCAAAATAAAATAGCTTTACCATCCCCCAGAATATGCCTAATACCCTTCATCACCACCTCTTTTATCCCCACTTGAATACTTCTCCACATGTAAGACGACTCCATCAGGATATTTCCCATGCCCCATGTATACTTACTGCGCAGCGCCTTGACCCACAAAGGCTTATCGTCCAAGAGGAACCTCCATGCTAGTTTTCCAATCAAAGCCAAGTTCATGTCGTAGGATCACCAGATCCCCAACCTACCAAGCTCTTTCGATTTGCAGATATCTTTCCAAGCTAAAAGATGGAGCTTCCGAGTACCCTCGGATTCAACCCATATAAAATGTCTACAACTCCAATCTATTTCTTCACAAATGGACTTTGGAAGGAGTATAGAACTCATAGTGTATAAGGGGATAGTATTGAGCACCGATTTGGTCAAGGTCACTCTCCAAGTGAAGCTCAACATTCTACTCTTCCACCCAGCCAGCCTAGTGTTGATCTTGTCCAATAGCATCCCCAATGTGGCCTTTGACACTCTCTTTTGAAGAATCGGCATGCCAATGTAGTTGCCAAGGTTGGACGTAACCCCAACGCCACTAATCTACTTGAGTTCGGACCTGAGCTCCCTTGGAACGTTTATCGACACAAAAATCTTGGATTTCTCTTTACTAATTTTATGCTATATGTATCGGTTTCTATTCTCCACTATCCACCATGTAGTTGATAATGTGGCTAAGTCTCTCAATACATAAGACGAACAGATAAGGGGATATTAGGCCCCCTTGTCTAATCCCTCTCTTCGAATTAAACTTGCGAGAGACCTCACTATTCCAGAGGATCTGCATGGATGTCGACCTAATACATTCACTTAAAAAAACACACCAGTCCGAAGCAAAGCCATCCTCAATTAGGGTATTCCCGATAAAGTACCATCGAAGCCTATCATAAGCCTTCTCAAGGTCGAGTATGATGATCATCCATTTTTCCCCGTTCTTTTCTTCCTAATAGCATGCACAACTTCTTGAACAAGCACAATATTGTCCTAGATGTATCTCCCAAGAAGAAAACTCCCTTCAGTAGGTCCGATCAGATCCCTGATAACTTTCTGCATTCTCATCACAAATGTCTTGCCAATGATTTTGTACAGGACATTGCAGAGGACAATGGGAAAAAATTACTTGATGAATTCCAGCTTGCCGACTTTAGCGAGAAGCACTATGAGAGTGTCATTGAGCCCTGGAGCCATAGTCTTTCCTCGATAGAATCTGAGGACTTCTCCAGTAACCGAAGGCCCAATAACACTCCAGCACCTTTGGTATAACACAGCTTGCAGACCATCAATGCCCGGAGATTTAAAAGGTCACATGTCCTTAGTCGCTCTCCAGATCTCCTCCTCCGAGAAAGGCATGAATAATTCCTCCCAACACTCTGGTCTGATACTAGGTAAGCCCTCAACGTCAATTCTATAATTCTGCAGGGGGTAACATTAATGATGCTGTAGAGTGCTTTGAAAAACTTGAGTGCCACTTTTTCCATCATCTCATTGTCCTTGGTCCATTTGTTTTTTTCATTGTATATACCTTCTATTTTGTTCCTTTTCTCCTGATGACAATCGAGAGATGGAAGAAAGACGTGTTTCGATCCCCATAGCTCAGCCATTTTTCACGGGATTTCTGAAACCACCTGATTTCTTCTTGCTCTAGAACTTTTTCAAGCTCAGTCAGCAACTTACTTTCATGTTCCAACTCAACCACCCTCGAGTTCCCTGGTTCATGCTCTCTAGTGAACCCAGCGTACCCTCCTTCTTCATGTCTCCTCCTTTTATAATTACTACTGCTTTCCTTCTCCCACATCTCCACTGTCATTTTATGCGCCTTTTTCCTTGATAAGCTTCTGAGTTTGTTTCTCTTCTTTTTCAAGTTTTTTAAATCCTCCTCTCTCCTGATGTCTTCTTTGCTGGTGAATATGTTTGTCACTTTTAATTGCACAATCTGAACCCATTTTCTTTTATCTCTCACCTGATTCTCCTTATCCCTAACAGTTTCTTTCACCCTAGTACCATCAGTTACCAAGTTCTTTTTCATAACGTTCTCTACAGCAATGGTACCCTCGCTTCCACCCAGCACCTCGAATGGGTTTCTATTCTAGACGGTTTGCCCTTGACCATCCGGCTTGCGATTCCTTCCCTTGTTATTACGATTATTAGCATAGTTGGCTCCCACAATTTTCCAGCTTTGGTTCTCCCCGACCTGATGCTTATCCTGGTATTTACCTTTGAGTAAGCTCGTCCTTTTACCAGGATGCATCGCAGGTACAAATCTGGGTTCACCATACTGTTTTCCTTCCTCTCCTCTGTTCTTCCCATCTCCCGTCTTACTACTGTCAAGCGAATTGTTATTTGCCTCTTCTTTGCCTTGAGTCTTGTTGCTACTTTGATCAAAGCTACAATGTGAAGCATAGTGCCCATACCTCCCACACTTGTAGCAAATCATCTGGAGACCTTTGTATTCAATCGGACACCTCTTCCCATTTATAATGATCATTTTCTTCAAAGGTCTGCTGAGGTCAATTTCCATACACACCCGAGCAAACCTCCCCTTATTAGTGAAGAGTGTCTTAGGATCCACCATGATAGGCCTCCCCACCCCTGCAGCCATGTTCCATAACACATTCTCTTCATACCATTGCATCGGGACATCTGTGATTCTTATCCAAATTGGTGTTGAGTTGATGGCATAAGATGTCGAGAATTCAAGGGTCTACCTCTTCATGACCAAGCATCTTTCGAATACAAACCACGGACTTCATGTGAGAACGCTTTTCACTTATGCTCGCTTTCAAACTTGGCCATGAAAAATCCATTGGGAAGATAAATTATCTGTATATTGTCCCCATATCTCCGCATCTCCCTAATCTTTCTTTCCATCACCGGGAAGTTACAGGGTAGTCTAAGACCTTGAAAGCTATGGTGTTTTTCCATACCTCTTCCAGCGCTTTCTCAATATCCTTGGCAACCGTGATCATCAGATCTTCTTTCGACCCATCTAGAAATGATGTGATAATCTTCCCTTCCAAAAATTCCCTATCCAGAATGGTCATATGCTGGTTGGCGCTTCCCCCACTACTGGTGAAATCCTTCCAAGACGGATTAGGCTCCGAATGGAATAGATGATCTTCCTTCCACGTAGTGTTACTGGTTCCGATCTCGTCATTGCTCTTACCCATCACCAATTTTATCGGTGTGTCTTCCGGTAGAAGGTTTAGCGTAGAACTCCTCATAGGTAACGTTGTGTCTTGCTGTTCCATGACCTGGTCCAGTTGCAGTGGTGGAGGGTCCACATCCATCACCAGCGGGCAAGCCTCCATGGCTGCCTACTCCGGTTAAAGCAAAAGTCAACCACCGCTCAAGATCGCAAAATAGGCAAAATCTCTCTTTAGAATCTCTCTCTCTAGAGTCAACACCACGTATGGTAAAAATTTTTATAATTAATAAAAAAAAAAGAGAAATATTCCAATTGAATGAAGGGGAAAAGTTCAAAATCAAATAACTTGTCTTCAAATTTATCTTTCCTCCCATTTCTCAACTAGATCAGTTACTATTCAAGTCGAATGAATCAATTAATACTTACACATATTGCTCATATTCGGCTCATTTAGAAACAAATAAAACTTAAACCAAGCTTAAATTTGAACTCAAACATAAAAATAAGCACATACATAGTTTGTTTTTAGCCTATTTTTTTCATGAAAAGCTATGTTCACCATAATTTTTTATTTGTTCCACTCAAACCCACCGCATCTAGGTGCGGTGGATTTAGTGTGGATAATCAAGTTCACTGCATCGTAAAGCGGTGGCCTTGCGACGTATACAAACCCACCGAGTCGAGGTGCGTTGGGTTGTAGAAAACGGCCTTCCAAAAGTCTGTTTAGGAGTTGAAGCCCACCGCATGAACATGCGATGGGATTTGAATTGGAGATGCGGCGGTTTGGCACCCACCGCATCATGATGCGGTGGGTTTTGACACCCTTATATAGCTGCAAGGGCCTCTTGTTATGGCCATCATCAAGCCTCTCCTTCTTTCTCCTCCATTCCCGACCATCAAGGTTATTTCAATCCATTTTTTACTCCTATTTTCATATCTTTGTTTCTCCGTCTTTTGTCCACCTTTCATGTCTTCTCTCATCCTCCTTTTCTCCGCCTTTTGTGTCTTCCTTTCTCCTCCCTTTTGGTTATTAGAGCGATTGATTTTTTTCAAAAGTTATTGTAATATGCACTACATAGCTATAGTTAACTGAAAATGGAATGAAATTAGCGTATAAGTAGTTAAAGAATTTATTGTGCATGTAGAATAGAACTTAATCTGTTTAGTCGATAGAAATTAGAATTTTTTGGTAATCATATAGAAACCTTGTCCCGAGGATTAGCTTATAGGGTGGTTTTACGGACCGCACGTAGCGCTACTATTAAGGAAAGATAAGCCTTCCATGAATCACGTGACCAGATTGAGTGTATATCTTTCCGTATTTAGGGTGTAGATAACCATGTTGGTAGGGACAGTATCTTAGGAGATGATGGGGGTGTAGGATCTTCTAGTCAGGCAACTGTAGATCTCAATGACATACGAACATATGCTTATGAGGCAATTGTGGAGGCGTCAATGCCAGCCCAGACTGGAGACGCAATAGATCATATGGAGGACGGCTTTGAGACTCAGAACCTGGTGTATGGTAGCTACTTCGCATGGGATGGTGTGGATCACATTTTGATCTCTGCATTTGTTGAACACTAGCACCCTAAGACGAACACCTTCCATTTTTTGCGACAAGAGATTACTATCACCCTACATGATGTGTTCTTTATACTTGGGATGGGCATCGACGGGTCGGAGTGTGCCCTAGCAGAAGGTGTTTGACAATCATGAAGGCCCGACTGTTGATGCAGGTACTGCTCACGACCATACCACCAATGAGGTAGAGACTCCGTGATGGTGCCCTTATAGACAATGATTGTGCCTGCATTGATGCTGCAATACAGGGGATATTAGTGTCTTCGACGTTATTCATTGAAAAGTCGAACAATAGAGTCTGGCCTGAGGTGCGGATGCAATTGATAGATCACGTGCAGGTAGTGGCAAAACCTAACATCTCTGGTCGGAGGGGCCAAAAATTATTTTTGAATTTTTTTTATTTGTTTTATACCAATTATACAATAATTTTTTTAAAAAAATTATTGTATAACTGAACTCCTAACTTGTTGATTAAAATAATCATTATTTACCAACTAAATTAGAAATTGTTGTTAACATGCTCTTTTACTATTTACATATCCTAAAAACATATTACATATAACATTAATTTTTTCCGTCAGAGGGGCCAAGACCACCTCCTGCCTACACTGAGTTCCGCCACTGCTCACAGTTGCTGCATTTATCTATGGCGAGAGGGACGTTGTCATGTCTGTAATGAGGCTTAGGAGAGCGGACTAGGGAACAGGCTAGCCAGATGGACGAGTGTACGTTGTTGTTACAAGTAATTATTTTATTTTCTTAATTAAGGGTGTATGTTTATTTTCCATTTTTGGAATTCTCATTGGGTGTCCGACCGTAGGTATGGATATGGTTGTACTTTCCAATCTTTCGGGGTCACATGACGCTTGATATACATCTTCTTCGGGATCCCTGTTATGGTGTGCGGTATTTAGAGTTGGTGATGCACCATCACCCCAGTGTCAACGGGTGGGACAACCAGTTCGCGTCAAGGATAATATTGCACGGTACAGAGCATACCGTCGGCGGGATGACGGTCGTCAACTGTGCTTACGTTTTACTTTCATTTGCAACTTTGTACGTGTTATTCCTGTATTCCACCGCATTTTCTTAACAATATTTCTGTTAATTTTTTTCTTTAATTCTATTTCACTTTCTTTCGCAGCCTAGTACCCCTTTTAATTTTGAAACCCTTTGGCCACTCCATTGCAACATGGGGGGGGGGGGTTCCCGGTCCAGTCCCGTTCGTGTCCCCCTCTTTCCACAATTTCGCTCGACCCCACCCACCACATCCAAGCGCGGTGGGGTTCAAACGGAACGGTCCTCCCCACCGCACCATATTGCGGTGGGTTTTTTCATACCATCCACCCACCGCATCGTACTGCAGTGGGTTGGATAATTGTCATTAACCCCACTGTATCTCAATGCGATGGTTAAATCCAGTCCTATGTTTGCAAGAGAAGGTGTGATCATAGGAGGGATTCCCTGAATCTTCGATGAAGAAGACCACCTCAACTCTCATGCCTCACAGTTGTCTTTTATTACCCATAAAGGCGGAAGTAATAAAAATTAGCAGTGAAAATAACAGCCCCTTTTTTCATTAAACAACCTTATGATATACTCCCTCCGTCTCAAAATTTAAGTCGTTTTAGGATTTTGCACAAGTTTTAATAAAACACTCACCCCTCAATCAACATCATCATTCCACTAACTTTTTCATAAATTTTATTATTTTTTAACACCCACTATATTTTTTATCCAATCAAAATCTTTAAAAAAGTCAACACCATACAAATCGATACAAATCATTACTATCCCTACCTAGAAAACCTAAAATGACCTAAATTTTGATACAATAATTAAAGGCTAAAACGACCTAAATTTCGAGACAGAGGGAGTACTAATTTAAAAAAAAGTTTTATGAACTCCGCAATTTGAGTTTAAATCGGGCTCAACTCATACTCAACTCATTTAATATAGGAAAAATGACCAAGAATAATACCAACTATCACCCGTGAACCAAAAATAATACGAACTTTAAAATTTACCAATTGGTATACAAACTATATCAAATTAAACCGATTTTGATACCATAACTAAAACTCAAAAACAAAAAACAATTTAATCTCAAAATATAATTAACAAGAAATTTGGGAAAATTTTGTAAAATTGGGGGAACTAGTCAATGTTCATTGTCTTCTTCCTCCAGCCATAAGATTTCGAGAGTTGAGGATTATTTGAGAGAGCTGGAGCAAGAGAAAAGGAACATTGGCACCAGCAGTAAACTTAGCTATCAACCAATCCAATTGCTTCAACGAGTCACCGGATTCTTCATTAATTGGAATAGGATTTGGCACCTCAGGATCTACATCCTTCGCCTTAATCCATAGTTGATTCTGATTGAGAAAGTGCGAGAACGAATTGAAGAGGGGGTGTACCTTATTGGTGATTCACGACGAAATTGAGGATGAAGAACAAAATGCAAAGACTGAGCGACAAGAAGTAGGATCAGAGAGTGATGGACGGCGCAAGCAAGGCATCGTTGCCACCGTCCCGCTTCCGAGAGGTACAATCATCGCCATTGATGAACTAGTTAGCAGAAAAGTAGAGAAATTAATTAACGAGATTCAAATTAATCCCCGGGATGAAGAACTCAAAATTTCAACTTCGGTCATGAAATCATAGATCGAAAACAATTGCAAAGATCTGTAAGGCCACAAGGATTTGGTGAGTTGAGTTCTTGATTTGCAAATTAAGACAGTGACTATGAGAAAGAGATGAGAAAAAAAATGACCCATAAGGGCACCGAAACAAGCCAACAGGAAAGAGGATTCGGGATCCCGTATTCTCGTAATCACGACGAACATGGTGCTCGGCGGTAGATTTTCCCCCAATTTTAGCATATAGGCACAAACGAAGATACGTAGATCCAGAGTTGGCTCAGAAAGAAATCGCAGCAGCCATTCGAATGGAAAGACGAAAAGAGGATTTGGGATCTGGATTTGGGGAGGGTCTGGAGGAAGAAGACGGTGAAAAGTAACTAGTTCCCCCAATTTTACAAAATTTTCCCAAATTTTTTGTTAATTATATTTAGAGTTTAAAATATTTTTTTGTTTCTGAATTTTATCCATGGTATCAAAATCGGTTTAATTGGATATAGTTTGTATACCAATTAATAATTTTTAAAGTTCGTATTATTTTTGGTTCACGGGTGATAGTTGGTATTATTCTTGGTCATTTTTCCTTTAATATATAAACGAGTTCAAACTACTTAACTCATAAAATGATAAAAGGAAAAAAATAAATGATCCTGTAAAAGGGGAAAAAAAGTTTGTGAGGGAGAAAAAAAATGAAATTAGAACAAGAAAATTAAGTGATGTAGGGAGTGTTATAGGAAGTGTTGTAGAGGATTTGTATTGCTATAAAAATGCTCTTGCTTTGTTTCGTCCTAAGCTTAACTGTCCAAATTTTTTTAAAAAAATTTGAACGGAAAGTTAAGGAATGTAAAGAGGAGATGGAAGACGAAACCCAGACAAATTAATTGCTGAAATAAATGAGTATGTGACGTCTAATTTTCCGGCGAAAAAGCGGCGGAATCCACATCATGATGTTGTTAGCTCTTACCCGCCTCTCCATAATTCCGTTGCACGGTACATGCTCGCTGACAAGGACGCCATCATACCATTTGTATTACGGAATACTGCCTCCGTTGACGTTTTAGAGCATGTCCAACAGCTTCTCTAAACAATTCTCCAAAATGGAGAATTATGAATCACATATTCTGGATTTTTTTGGACTGAAATCCAACAGATTCTCCATTATGGAGTTTACCCAAAATATATATATATATAGAGTTTTCTCCAAATTTAGGGAAATATCTCCATTTTTTCTTCTCATTCTCTATTTTGGAGAATGTAATGGGGAAGTTGTTGGACCAAAATCAACCTTGATATTCTCCAAAAATCTATTATGGAGAACCTGTTGGAGTTGCTCTTATAACTCGTACTCCCTCCGTTTCAAAATAAAAGTCGTTTGGAATTTAGTGCACGCTTTTTAAGGAGGTAAAAACTCTATAAAATATTATTTTTAATCAAATTTTTTCCATAATTTCATACTCCCTCTGTTTCAAAATAAATGTCACTTTACTATTCCGCACACATTTTAATGAGGTAAACCACTTTTATTTTGAAACGGAGGGAGTACTTGTTAGTAACAAGTATAAATTATGAAAAAAAATTTGATTTAAAAAGATAATATTTTATAGAGTTTTTACCTCGTTAAAATGCGTGCGGAATAGTAAAGTGACATTTATTTTGAAACAGAGGGAGTAATTGATACTCCGTGTCTCCTTTTAATTTAAAATATAACTCATTTCACTTTAAAATATGTATTTTAAAAAATTAAAAACTACGTACGTATATAAAATATTACCCCGAGTAATTTTTTTTCTCAAATTGTTTTTACAATATATTTCATGGATCGAATGAAGTATTTTTGGTACGTTTTTTTAAATGATATCAATTATATACAATATTGATTTTTTATAATTATAAAATTATTTAAAATTATAAAAATTGAATATTTAATAAAGTTTTAACTTTTTTAAAAATCTAATAAAAAGTTAAAACATCGATCAACTATTTTGATACAATGGAAGTACATGCATATCATGGACTTATAGTTTACATATAAAAATGATGGGAGTTATTAAAATCACGGTTGAAATTTGCGCAAAATATACAGTCGCCATTGCAAAATCTGCAACTGGAATTCCATAAATCGTGTGGTCTATCTATATACCTATGTTGAAATCAATGCATAGTGTTCTACATGGTGGTGCATGATTGATTTTAGGAAAAAAAATTCACACCAATTTTTTTAAATAAAATAATATATTATCCTAATTTATAGAAAATTATCATAAGTCACCGTCTATATATATATATATATATATATATATATATATATATATATATTAGTTAATTGATAAAATATAAATTAAACTATTTCATAGCCATACTTATAAAAAAATATTAATAGATAGATATTTATTTAATAAGTGTCATTTTATTTACATGTAAATTATTTTTTGATGAAAAAATTTAGAGAAAATTAGTGTGGGAGGCGCTTTTCTATGTTGAAATTAAGAAACTATCCACACTTTTGAATTAATTGGCAAATTATCCATATCAAATCTCTCGTGCCGCATGTGCTCTATCTCTCACCTCGTTCTCTCTCTCTCTCTCTTTCTGTCTTCACTCTGTTCCTATTGCTTTAATTCCTTCAATTCTCAGATCCAGTTCCTTCAATATGGTGGAGAAAATTCTCAGACCAAAATTGCTCTCCATCGCCGCACCTTCCTCCATCGTCACACCTTCCTTCATCACTGCCTCTGGCGCTGAGCCGATCTACAGCGCTGCGATATGGCCACACGCCTTTGCTGCCTCGGTTAAGATCCCTATCGATGTTCGTACCACCAGGACTCGCGCAAATACAAGACCGTGTGAGCCGATCTTGGTGTCCCTCGTAGTGGAACCGTCTGTATTCTTGAAGCTAGAGATCAAAGGACTAGATTGAGGAAATTAGGGGGATTTCCATATTCGTTCTTCACGAGGAGGCAAATTCCAGATTGGAGGATGATTTTGAGGCGATTCTTAGATCTGTTCTTCGCAAGGAGGTGGATTTCCATAGAGATGGCAGCGTCATGTGTAAAGACCGAGTATATTTATATATTATGATTATTTTATTAAATAAATTATTATTAAATTCAATTTGTAAAAGTGGAATAAAAACCCGTTCTCGAGCGTAAGTTTTAGATTTTAGTTATTTCGGCATCATTTAAAATTTCGGATTTTGACGGGATTCGATTTTCGCTTTCAAGATCGAGTATTAATAAAGATTAATTTAAACTCCGAGTTTTGATTGAAATTAATTTAATTCCGTTATATTGAGATTATTAAATTAAATTTAATTAAATTCGATTTAGTCGGGATTCGTTCGGGCGAGCGGGTTTCGGGATATTTTTTCGGGTTCAAAATATCTTGTGGGGACCTCTTTTATTCCCTATTTTATTTTACCTTTTCTTTTATTTCTCTCTCTCTCTCTCTGTTTCCTGGCAAAGAATTGGTCCCCTCTCTTCTTTTGGCTTCTTCCCTCCCCTGCCTCACCCTTGCAACTCACTTGCACACATTGGTCCCCCTGCCTCACCAATTTCCCTTTTCATCCACAACCTTCACCTCTCTCTCTCTCTCCCTCTTTCGTTCTGCAGCCCCATCTCCACACTCCTCTTCCCCGTTCCAAATCCCTCTTCACTAGCACCTCCTCTTCTCCTCTCCAGCTGCAGCCGCCAGAAGGCTCACCACACTCCCTTGCCCATCCCCTCCTTGTCCCCTGTTCGCCGAACCACCACCACCACCTCACCAGCTCCTCGTCGTCGCTGCCACCACCTCACCTCTTCGTCCTCCCATCCCCGTTCCCGGTCATCGAATCACCATGGGTCGTCGTCGTTACCCCCATTGGAAGACAAGCCGAGAGCCCAGAACCGCCAGGAGAGCCCCGGAGCCACGAAGCCGCGCAAGCTCCCCCTCCCCTGTCCTACATCTCAAAGGTTGGTTCTTCCTCTTTTGATCTCGATTTCAACTTGAGACCTCATAAAGGCTCATCTTTAACCCTTCTTCCATCGCCCTAGACCCTGAACGAAGCCCCCCTCCATCGACGTAGCCGGATTGAGCCTGACGAGCACTTTTTCCGGTGAACATCTCGAGCCTCGGTAACCTTCTTTTCTCCCTCCTCCCTTGCGTAGTTTCCCTCTTGTTTGTTGGGTCTTGGTCGGAATGGGGAGTCGAGCACCTGGGTTGAGTCGGGCTGTGGAAAGGGGTCGCCGAAGAGGCCTGAGATCACCTTCCTCTCTTCCGTTTTCGTCCGCTGCGCGAGGTCCTCTGTTCTGTCGAAGGAGACGGGTTCGATTTCTTCTTTCTTTCTTTTAATGGTCCGGTTCATTGGTTAATTACAAAATAGAGGACCGGTTCACCTCCTTCCTTCTAATATGGGATCCGGGTCAAGGCTTGGGTTGTGGGCTTGGATCCGGGTTTCTTTCGAGTAAAGGTTGGGCCTTTTTCGGTTGGGCTGGGACTTTATATTGTGGGTTTAAGCTGTGTTATATATATATTATAGTATATGTTTAGTATTTAATTATTAGTTTATTATTATCATAATTCTGAGATTTTGTGAGATAAATATATATTCTAAAAATTTTATATACTTTAAGAGTGTTTAAAATTGGTATTTTTTTTATATATATTATTATGATATGATAAAGTAAATTAGTATTGTTGTTTTATAAATGTGGGTTATTAAAATAGATTGATTTCGGTAAGTTATTATGTTTAAGTATTATGTGGAGTGCGTTATTAAATATTATATATATTTTATAAATTGTTCTAGAAATGAATTGTTGATCTTGATAAGGTTTTGGAATAAAACGCCGGAATGATTTCTAGTATATGATTTTGAGAGATTGGTTTTAAGGTTTAAATTGTTTAATGTCGGAATTTGGCCAAGTATGATTTGAGAATAATTTTGAATATGAGTTGACTTAATTTGGATTTAAGATTTTGGAAAACGGTTTTACTATCGGTCGGTTTTGAGAATGTTGAGAACTTGGGTTCGTGTGTATGAATGTTGGTCTGGTATCTTATGGAAATGGCTTGATGATAGGTGTGTATTGCTTTTGGATTACTTTGGACTTGCATTTGGGCCCTTGCTTGTGTTATCTTGCTGTTCTGCATCAACAGGTAAGTATCCTACGGGACTTACTCAGTAACCTGGACCTCCTGCCTGATGTGTCATGTAATGTGTAGTTTTGTTGCATATTAAAGCATGCCATGTAGTATCATGCTAGGATTGCATTGAACTGAGCATGTGTTTACTTTGTGTGTTTGAAACAGAACGGCCGTTATCTGTGATAGTCCTAGAGTTTTTGCTAGGGTCATAGGGTAGCCCAGCCCCATCGGGTGCCCTAAGTCTATCGAGTCGATATGAGCATGATGATAGCCCAGCACCATCGGGCATGTTTAATTTATATTTAATTTATGTTATGATGATGATACCGTGGGTGAGTGCACCACCACGAGGATATGCTATGCTATAGCAACGAACTGGCCAGTCTCTGCACTAACGGGAAGGGGTGCAGAGGTAGGAGAGGGATATGCCACTTGGCATTGTCTTGGGCCCTTTATAGTTATTTTCCTCATATTATATATACTAGGGGCATGATAGTGTGATTTAAATCTTGTACTGCATTAGTCATCTTTTATTTAGGCATAGGCACGTTATGTGGCCTCAGCGCGGTCAGAGGACCCGCAGGCGATCACCAGGCCTGACTTCGTGGATAGTGTTAGGTACCGCTCTTGTTGCTCCATGCTTCTGTGACGGGGGAATCTTTTGGCGAATCGAAGAATCCGGTTAATATATTCTAACTTGATAAATGGCAATTACCCACTCTGTTTTGGTTTTGACCCGGCTCTGCCGTGGCTTTTGTATCTAAACCGTACTTCCGCTTTATTTTCGTTTAAATTGTATTTTTGAGACTTTGACTTATTTGAGGTTTGAAACCTCGACCCGTACCTGAATTGCAACATCCGAACGAAGGTATCCGACCTTCAAAACGTATCCCGGATATTTATATCCGGGCCGTTACAAAGTTGGTATCAGAGCGAGGTTGTGCAATTCGGGTACGCTAGGGTCGAGTGTATGTTTTCGATAACCGCCCATAAATTTCAGAAGATTTGAAAGTATTTTAAAGGGGCAAAATGAATTTAATATGCCTAACTCAATTGGACTAAATATGAACTTGACTTGTTATAAAAGAGGAAACACCGACCAAATAAGGGATCGAGTGGGTAGAAAAGGCGCTAGACCATCCTTATTGGATGTAGTCGGGAATGGGTAGGCGAAATACTAGCTTGTTCTTTACAGACGGGTCGGGAAGACTCCAAGGAGATCATTGTAATTGTCATTGACTAATTCTATGATTGAGTGCTTGAGATGCTAAAGATTTGATTGTTATGTTCTAACTATTGAATGAATACTGATGATCTGTGAACGAGATAGCGGGAGTACCCTTATTTCCCTATGATTAAGCTCAGCTTTTGTGGAACTGCCCCTTTCCTTATGAACCCTTTTGACAATTCAATCAAGTCCTCCCTTTGAATATCGGTCTTCCACGGGAATTGGGTTGGTGAACACATGGTGTCGGGAATCATTGATTGAATATAGAGGTTGTCCGAGAGAGTATTGGAAGACGGTCCTTGATGAAATTCCGAGCTAGAGAGTGAGATGTTTACGGGGCTGTCCTTATAGATTCTTATGACAACCCATCAGTGTCCTCTTGTCACGAAAGGTCGTATCCGAGTCTCACGGGAAAGATGGGTGATGAGTCAGTTAGGGAGAGTCAATGTTGCCCTTATGGATCTCTATCGGGTTATCTTGATTGCTCTGTCCATTATTGCGTGATACTATATGGTACTACTCCTTGACCTACAATTGATCCTTAGTGTGAATTTGTGCTTATGTGCTTTGATGCTCATGATGACCATTGTATAGGTTCGAACTACATTTATTATGTCCATATCATTCCGACATGATCTGTTTAGTATATTACATTGTCATACTAGGGCATGAATAAACATGTCATATGCTATGAAGTTGTATAATTGATGCCCTCTCTGTGAATAGGTTCATGATAGTGTGATCGACTCTCCCTTATATGAATGCCTCATAAGATGTACTCTTTAGCATGCTAGCCGATGATGCCTCGATGCTTATCATTCATTATGTGACAAGAATCTATAGCATGCCCACCTATTCTGTGATTAACTGTTGTTGATTATTCTAGTAACTGCTATGCGTTAATTGTGCTAAGTGAGAATATGGTAGTGTGAACGAGTCTTGATAAATACATGTTCTATCCTAGTATACATCAATTTGAACTCATGTCCTCATATTCTAGCCATGTTGCTTAGACTTACTCTATACCTCGTTACGTTTTCCTCTCGTGCCACTATGTCGTTGAGATGTGATTGAATGAACTCTTGCATACCGTCGTGTTAACCAGTCAAGTGCATGTATGTGCTATATGTTATATTGAACCACTAGTAACATGTTGTGCCCTTGGTTGTGACTTGTGCGAATTCTACTTCGCCTACGTTATCGTTGATTCACCCTTGAACTAGGTACCTGATAGTGTGGCTCTTTCCTCTTCCCGTTCTCTTAACATGTTTCACTCGTCTTGATTAGCTTAATGTTGAATTCGATGATTGACTAGCCTTCCGTGATGGTTAAACCTAGCATGCTTGAATGATTAAAATGTCTACTACTCTATGTTATTCTCTCGTGCTTGCATGAACCTATGACTTGACACCCCGCTTGATCACACACCACTCTATATCTTGATTTTGCATATACATGACGCATGAATATCGAAATGAATCTAGTTGAATCATTTTGGTTGTACACCTGTTCGTTATGTGCTATTAGTATCATGTAAGACTTATGATTCTAATATGACCCGCTAAATGATCACGTGTTGTACTTGTTCCCTGATGTGACAGCTATCGTACCATATATGTACTCTATGATGGTTCTTTCTTAGCATGATTATAACCTAGCATCCATGATGTCCATCTTGTTACTTTTGATGATGCCTCATGTTTCGTGAACATTATGTTGAACTCCTCTTAATGAATCTTGACTATGCTTGTATCACATTATGTATCGATAGTATCATGTAGGATCTTTGCTCTCTAAATGGATCTCGTCATAGGATTCCGTGCCATGCTTGACCTACTATGTGATCATTGTTGTTAGATGAGATAGTTACTATGTTGCCCTTTATATGTTCTCGTATGACGCTTCACCTGTTTATTATGACATACTTTGCCATCATATATTTGGACTCATTTGTTGATGTGTATACCGTGCTCTTACGTTGTTCATATGCATGATGCTCGTTATCCTCACTAAATTCCGCATGACTTCGAATCATATATGATCATTGCTGGTCCGTCTATTTTGCTTGAAGTTGCTAGGCATATCTGTTCCCTTGGAATACTAGAATGATAGCTTGTTTCACAAACATCAGCGTAGGACTTGATTGTGTCTTTGATATGAATATGAATGTTACCCCGAGATAGGTACATGTTAGTGTGGATTAACGTGATGGATATGCTCTATGATGAATCGTGCTTGTTGTCACCATTGTAACCTAAGGGACTTTCTTAAGGGCATCGTTACTATTCCCGAGTCGGAGTCTTGTCTCTAGTCATGTCGTCTTTAGCTTTGGTCTATTCCGTCTCCGAAAGAGACATTGGGTCGTGTGCTCTTGTCACTCCCCTATCTCCGCTAACTTAAACTCTTACGCGTTACCTTGGATGAGCGACCGCATGGAAAAAGGGATCGGAAAGTCGAATAGCGATAGAGCAGCACAGCGGAAGCGTGGGCACATAACCCACGGGCCTCAGGATCGATAATGTCGAGGGAACAAGCTCGTTCGAGGATCACGATTGTTGAGTACGATATGACTTGCAGGTAGGAACGTCCTCTATTCGAATTGCTAACCCTTTCTGAGCTTGTTGATGATGATATTGCACTGACTTGATGTTGAAACCTACTTGTTGATGTGATGATATGATTCGATGCCTTACAGTCCTAATGTGCCATGATGACTTGATGTGATGCTATTCTGAGTTGCTAAGCATGATCTAAATTCCTTCCTATATAGTATGAATTGCAAATGCCGAGAATCTGAACTGTTTATTAGCTAAGATTATGATGAAACTCGTTGACTTGATCCGACTAAGTTCATATATGATGTTTTACAATACTTGTTGAGCATGACGGTAATTTAAGACTTTTGATACTTGTTGCAATGCTTAATGATGCTATTGATATAAATGTTAGTTGATATGATGTAGTCCTTATGTGCAATGATGTCCATTATTGCTTCTTCTTTGAACATGTGAGTGAGGTCATTTGGTTGAGCGGTCAGAGAGTGGGGAAAGGTTTTGAGTGATTAGAATGATCGACGGTGGTAAGGGAAAGTTGCAGAAGAGGGGTGTTGATTTAGGTTGGACCGAGTGGGTTCGGGAATTATAAGAGGTAATGCTTGATGATTTCGATGAGCTCCTAGGTGAATCTCGGATAAGGGTATGATTAGGGATAGGCTGGTTAGGTAGTGACCGAGGAGACTTTATTGAAGATGTGTGGTTAGAAGGGTTCTACGTTGTGATATCTTGGGAAGAGTGAGAAATGTAAGAAATGACCTTTGGGGGTATCGAGGACATAGTATGCAGGGGTGCTCGGGTGTGAAAACAGGGATGAGGGTTGGATTCTTAGAGGTGGATTGCTAGTGAGAGCGCCTGGTGAAATGAGGGGTGAGACGGGAGTATCAAAATGAGTTGGGGTTCTTTGGGGGATATTATCCGAGTTGGTGAGTTTAGATGAGGATTGGTTTTGGCTTGAGAGTTAGGGACGAGCGAGCGGGGTTGCGTTTTATTATAACTAAAATAATGTGCAAACTTTCTTGATGATGTGATTATGAACTGGCATGATGTTAGATAGCGACCATGATAAACCTGATATGGCCTGATATTACATGTTGATATGCAATATTTGAAATCTAGTTGACAGTGACAAGTACTATCATGAAATAATGATCCATTGCTATCCTATTGTGTTGTTCTAAAAGCATGTTATAATGTGTTGAATGAATCATGAGATGATGATACGTTGTTATGTGAAAGTATGATGTTATCATATATGGTTGATAAGCCTGATTATGAATAGGTAAGTGATGAATATGACTTGGAGCATAGATATGACTTATGTGTATATATGAGATGATGGTGCATGACTGCTATTAATCGTTATATGACATTGTGATGAGCTAAGATGATGTCTGAAAAGCATGATGACATTTTGATGTTGATATACTGTTGATCTTCCCTTTTTGGTTGGATCTTAATAGCATGATTTTGTTGAATTGATGTGATAATATGTTATGATAATGCAAGATAGAAATTGGATAGGATGACTATGTGAAATTATGCTTTACATGAGATCCCTTGTTATGACTGGTTCTACTAGTGTGCGATGTTGAGATGCGATCGTGAGATTTTACTTGTAGTAGTGTACTGACTCCATGACACCTAACCTCTTTGATCTCTTGACATGTGTGCTGATATGATTTATGAGAATTCGATGATACACTTGTGATGCCTTCGGTATGATATAGATACACTTTATGACTCGTGATATGACGTTGAGATGTTGTGTTGCTTTTGATGTGTTTGAAATAATGGTATACTTTATGCTATGGGTAAACATGTTACAATGGTTGACGATGTTATGAGTCGGTGAGTTGATTATTCATGTGCTTATTGAGTTGAGGATGATGATAGAATGATTTTGGAACCTAGGAAGAAAATATGGGATTAGCCCTTAGAGGTGGATGACTCCACCTCCTACCTTCTGAATTTGATTGATTGGTATGCGAGAAGCTGGTTTGGTTCTGGGAGATTTTGACGAAACCTTGATTGGAAAGAATTTGACTTGTTTGGTGTAAAGTTGCTTGATTAAACGTTGAATTTGAAAATTTTGAACGGTTTTGAAAATGGCCAACTTTGGGTTTTAAAGGAATCGAGAGTTTCAATGATTTGGACGACAACCTTTCCATTTACAAAACGCTTTGAGAATTTACGAACTGGATTTACATTATGACGTCTCACGAAGTGGATACAAGCATTTTATAGGGGCGCTTATAGATTGCTTGCTAAGACCTAGTCGGACGCTATAATGCTTTTAGAGTTGTGATACTTCCGAAAGGTCGAAGTAAGGATGTGATAGGGGCGCTTATTACACACTTAACTAGACCAATTGGAGATGTCACGACCGTGACCAGGATGTTGTGAGAATCCCGGAAGTCGCTGCCGAGATGATTGCAAGATCCTTGGACATGGTTCTCGGACTTGCCAATTTCAAACTCCTTTCTATTGTTTTAAATGATTTTAGTCTCGGGGACGAGACTTGTTTTTAGAGGTGGATAAATGTAAAGACCGAGTATATTTATATATTATGATTATTTTATTAAATAAATTATTATTAAATTCAATTTGTAAAAGTGGAATAAAAACCCGTTCTCGAGCGTAAGTTTTGGATTTTAGTTATTCCGGCATTATTTAAAATTTCGGATTTTGACGGGATTCGATTTTCGCTTTCAAGATCGAGTATTAATAAAGATTAATTTAAACTCGGAGTTTTGATTGAAATTAATTTAATTCCGTTATATTGAGATTAGTAAATTAAATTTAATTAAATTCGATTTAGTCGGGATTCTTTTGGGCGAGCGGGTTTCGGGATATTTTTTCGGGTTCAAAATATCTTGTGGGGACCTCTTTTATTCCCTATTTTATTTTACCTTTTCTTTTATTTCTCTCTCTCTCTCTCTCTGTCCCCTGGCAAAGAATTGGTCCCCTCTCTTCTCTTGGCTTCTTCCCTCCCCTGCCTCACCCTTGCAACTCACCTGCACACATTGGTCCCCCTGCCTCACCTCCCTCTCCTTTTCAATTTCCCTTTTCATCCACAACCTTCACCTCTCTCTCTCTCCCTCTTTCGTTCTGCAGCCCCATCTCCACACTCCTCTTCCCCGTTCCAAATCCCTCTTCACCAGCACCTCCTCTTCTCCTCTCCAGCTGCAGCCGCCAGAAGGCTCACCACACTCCCTTGCCCATCCCCTCCTTGTCCCCTGTTCGCCGAACCACCACCACCACCTCACCAGCTCCTCGTCGTCGCCGCCACCACCTCACCTCCTCGTCCTCCCATCCCCGTTCCCGATCATCGAATCACCATGGGTCGTCGTCGTTACCCCCATTGGAAGACAATCCGAGAGCCCAGAACCGCCAGGAGAGCCCCGGAGCCACGAAGCCGCGCAAGCTCCCCCTCCCCTGTCCTACATCTCAAAGGTTGGTTCTTCCTCTTTTGATCTTGATTTCAAATTGAGACCTCAGAAAGGCTCATCTTTAACCCTTCTTCCATCGCCCTAGACCCTGAACGAAGCCCCCCTCCATCGACGGAGCCGGATCGAGCCTGACGAGCACTTTTTCCGGTGAACATCTCGAGCCTCGGTAACCTTCTTTTCTCCCTCCTCCCTTGCATCGTTTCCCTCTTGTTGGTTGGGTCTTGGTCGGAATGGGGAGTCGAGCACCTGGGTTGAGTCGGGCTGTGGAAAGGGGTCGCCGGAGAAGCCTGAGATCACCTTCCTCTCTTCCGTTTTCGTCCGCTGCGCGAGGTGCTCTGTTTTGTCGAAGGAGACGGGTTCGGTTTCTTCTTTCTTTCTTTTAATGGTCCGGTTCATTGGTTAATTACAAAATAGAGGACCGGTTCACCTCCTTCCTTTTAATATGGGATCCGGGTCAAGGCTTGGGTTGTGGGCTTGGATCCGGGTTTCTTTCGGGTAAAGGTTGGGCCTTTTTCTCGGTTGGGCTGGGACTTTATATTGTGGGTTTAAGCTGTGTTATATATATATATATATATATATATATATATATATATATATATATATATATAGATATATATATATATATGTTATAGTATATGTTTAGTATTTAATTATTAGTTTATTATTATCATAATTCTGAGATTTTGTGAGATAAATATATATTCTAAAAATTTTATATACTTTAAGAGTGTTTAAAATTGGTATTTTTTTTGATATATATTATTATGATATGATAAAGTAAATTAGTATTGTTGTTTTATAAATGTGGGTTATTAAAATAGATTGATTTCGGTAAGTTATTATGTTTAAGTATGATGTGGAGTGTGTTATTAAATATTATATATATTTTATAAATTGTTCTAGAAATGAATTGTTGATCTTGATAAGGTTTTGGAATAAAATGCCGGAATGATTTCTAGTATATGATTTTGAGAGATTGGTTTTAAGGTTTAAATTGTTTAATGTCGAAATTTGGCCAAGTATGATTTGAGAATTATTTTGAATATGAGTTGACTTAATTTAAATTTAAGATTTTGGAAAACGGTTTTACTATCGGTCGGTTTTGAGAATGTTGGGAACTTGGGTTCGTGTGTATGAATGTTGGTCTGGTATCTTATGGAAATGGCTTGATGATAGGTGTGTATTGCTTTTGGATTACTTTGGACTTGCATTTGGGCCCTTGCTTGTGTTATCTTGCTGTTCTGCATCAACAGGTAAGTATCCTACGGGACTTACTCAGTAACCTAGACCTCCTGCCTGATGTGTCATGTAATGTGTAGTTTTGTTGCATATTAAAGCATGCCATGTAGTATCATGCTAGGATTGCATTGAACTGAGCATGTGTTTACTTTGTGTGTTTGAAACAGAACGGCCGTTATCTGTGATAGTCCTAGAGTTTTTGCTAGGGTCATAGGGTAGCCCAGCCCCATCGGGTGCCCTGAGTCTATCGAGTCGATATGAGCATGATGATAGCCCAGCACCATCGGGCATGTTTAATTTATATTTAATTTATGTTATGATGATGATACCGTGGGTGAGTGCACCACCACGAGGATATGCTATGCTATAGCAACGAACTGGCCAGTCTCTGCACTAACGGGAAGGGGTGCAGAGGTAGGAGAGGGATATGCCACTTGGCATTGTCTTGGGCCCTTTACAGTTATTTTCCGCATATTATATATACTAGGGGCATGATAGTGTGATTTAAATCTTGTACTGTATTAGTCATCTTTTATTTAGGCATAGGCACGTTATGTGGCCTCAGCGCGGTCAGAGGACCCGCAGGCGATCACCAGGCCTGACATCGTGGATAGTGTTAGGTACCGCTCTTGTTGCTCCATGCTTCTGTGACGAGGGAATCTTTTGGCGAATCGAAGAATCCGGTTAATATATTCTAACTTGACAAATGGCAATCACCCACTCTGTTTTGGTTTTAACCCGGCTCTGCCGTGGCTTTTGTATCTAAACCGTACTTCCGCTTTATTTTCGTTTAAATTGTATTTTTGAGACTTTGACTTATTTGAGGTTTGAAACCTCGACCCGTACCTGAATTGCAACATCCGAACGAAGGTATCCGACCTTCGAAACGTATCCCGGATATTTATATACGGGCCGTTACATCATGCTCGCGATTTCCATCGACCACCGTGCAGCTTGATTCCACAGAGAGGAGAAAATCCAGAGAGAATCGGGGGACGGGGAGGGTACTTTGTTGCTTTTTCAATTTCTTAGGCTTATGGAATTGTTTTTAGAACACATGTATGTATGACAAACATTTGTGTTTATATTTGTGATTTCTGTTATGTTAAATTGTGTCGGCAATTTTTTGGTGCTAGATTATCTATTATAAAATGAAATTGCTATGTGTCATGTGTTTAAGCACTGGTGTCAGCAATTTTTTTGTTCTTTCTTTTTTTGTTTTTGCTACTTCATTCTACCAAGTGAGCAATAAGTTAACGTGTAAGCAGATTTTTATATGATTAGAAAGCAATTTGTTGTCAGCACTAATGACGTTAGCATAAAAAACGTTGATGTTCGCAACATCGACGTTAACAACGTTGGTGTCAGCAGCATCAACAACTTCGGTGTCATCAAAGTTGGTGTCAGAAAATTAATTTTGAGTAAGTTTTTGAAGCATTGGTGCGTGCTGGTAGTGGACACAAAATCCTATTGGCTTCTGAAGTGCTGACACAAAATTCTAGTTAATTTTCTTAAAACACTTTAAGCCATTACCAAAAAAAATAATTTTATTATAGCTATCTGTCATCAATTTTTTCATTAGGGAGCAAATCCTAATGTGTTATATGAACCCACTTTGTGGTGTTCGCAAATTAAAGTCTCGTCAACAGCATCGATGTCAACAACATCAACATTAATGATGTCATTAGCTTTGACATTAGAAACGTCATTGTCAATGGCGTCAACAATATCAGTGTTAGCAATGTCGGCATCCTCAGTGCCGGCGTTTCCGACATCGGTGTCAGCAATGTCGATATCCTCGGTGTCAGCGTCAGCAAAGTCTGCATCCCCGGTGTCAGCATTCCCGATATCGGCGTTAGCAACTTTTTTGGCATTGATAAAACATATAAAATTGCTTACGCAAGGGAAAAAGAAGAAGAAAAAGTGCTCACGCGAAAAAAAAATTAAAAGGTGCTTACGTGAAATTTTTTTAAAAAAATTGCTAACACAAAAAAAAATGACACTCAAGGGGGGCGCGGGGGGCAGAAAATGGATGGATAATTTCCTAATTAATTCACTATGGCAGAGAGCTTCTTAATCAGGGCACCTAATTTGGACAGTTTGCAAATTGCCCTAAAAATTATTTATATTGAAATTAATTATTTGATAGCTATTGTTTTATTTATATTTATATTATTTGTTGGTAGAATAAATTATTTATATCTAGATTAATTTTTATTTTATATTTTCCACACACATTGATCGTTATTAGTTTAATTCTCATATTGTAATTCAGATTTATTATTTTTTATTATATTTTAATAGATTTTTTTTATAGATAAAAAATATGTAATTTTAAAATATTATATTAACACTAGTATTCATATGGGAGACATAATTGGCTCATGTTGGAGAAAGCCACTTATGTATTCAGTGGTTGAAAATGAAGGCATAAGGTGCATTTTAGCTCATTGGTGAATGGCATGTATGTTTACAATAGTGTGGGTTAGGGTTATAATCTCGTAACTCAAATTCAATTACCCTTTTGTTAACTATCTAAAATACAGCAAAAAAAAATTAAAAAAGAAATAGATGAACATAGTCTAAATCAAGCAAAGAATATCCCATGGCTTCCCCGCCGATCAAATTTTTTGGTGCTCGATCCACATCCATCCCCTCGCCATTATTTAATTTAATATATATACTAGTTCAGGACAGGGGCGGCCCTAGGGTGGGGCGGGCGTAGGCGGCCGCCCCACCATTCGACCCACGCATCCCCGGACTTTGGAAAAAAAATAAAAATTTATTTATATATATATATGGCAGTGTTGTAATAAGTAAAACTATGATGAATATAGGATCAACTAATTTACTTTATTTAGTTGGTTGGTGGGAAGGAAAGAAAGTAAAGTCAGATCAAAGGTTGGGGGTTCAATTCTTACTAGCCTCTTTTTTTAAAAAAAATTTCACCTCCCCCAAAAAAGCTATTTTATTCTTTATTCAACTTGCACCCCACTCTCTATGTTTCTACCCACTTATTTAATTATATTCTCACTTTCCGACCTCCCTATTAGATACAAATTATCTAGCTATAACTAATTAAGCCCCATAAAATTGGTGAAATTAGCCTCTTTTTTTTAAAAAAAAAATTTCACCTCTCTCAAAAAAGTTTTTTTATTCTTTGTTCAACTTGCACCCGCTCTCTATGTTTCTACCCCTTATTTAATTATATTCCCACTTCCCGAGCTCCCTATTATATACAAATTATCTAGCTATAAACTAATTAAAACCCATAAAATAGGTGAAATTAGGATTTGATTATGAGAATAAATTTTGTGAAATTTTCATTAGAGTTTGTGATTTTGAGAATAAATTTTGTGTTTTAATTATTATGTATATGTGATTTTGAGAATGAAATTTATTAATTGAATTTGTGAAGCTTTATGCAATATTTATATTTTCGTACCCTACATGTCTTTGGGAACCAAAAGATATTATAAAGTTGATGAGTTTACAATCCTAGATAATATGCAAAAGCCTTAAATTTAGCATGATTGAATTTCAATAAGTTTACACGTACTCCTAAATATGACAAATGCCTGAATTTCCAATGAATGACGAGAAACCACTACCATAGCAATTAAGCAAATGTAAGTCTACTTTTTTACAATCCATTGCTAAGTTGAAAGTCGTAGTTTAGGTAAAGGAGTTTATTCAAGGCCAATATCTCAGTACACACTAGAAATTTCGCGCCCGCCCCACCTTTCGGAGGATCCTGCAACCGCCACTGGTTCAGGACTAGTGTTTTACACTAGCTTTAGTTTTGAGATATAATGTATATAATATATATTATTCATTATTTCTAATAAAAAAAAGTATGAGTATTATGTATAAAGTAAAAAGTACGTGATTTGAGTTTAGTTCTCTTGCGTACTCTTGTAGAAAACTATTTTTTAACATCTAATTTGGGATCTTATACATAAATTGATATGAACAATAAAGAAGGGAAAAGTCGTATCTTTCTTGTACGGAACCTTGATTCAAAATCGCCTTTGGAGAATAAAGTCTCAAACGCGACTCCTCTACTTGGTCCACACGAGCACGAAATTTGATCTCCTTGTCTCCATTTGCTAGAATGAACTATCGAAAGATTGCAACTCTCACCTAACACTTTAGGGATGCTAATGGTTTTTGGTGGGAGAAGAAAAGATGCACAATTGCAAAAAATTAGGCAAAGACTTATTCCCAATAAGCCTTCTTATATAGTTCTCAAACTAGGTCAAACTTATTCATAATAAGTTACCTTTTATCTTTTATCTTCTATCCAAAATATCTTTCTATAAAGATATCAACAATAATTATTTATTATTATCATTAACCAATTATCCAATTCCTAATACTCTTTTGTGTGTGACCTTATAGGACCCGAATAAAAAAGCAATTGATTAAATCCATTTTAATCCATAAATTATAGTTGGCTTCTAGCAAAGCACTATAATTTCCTAGATTATTCATATTATAAATCTCCATTTTAATCATATTATATCATTAGTATTTTAGCACAAGAGGCTAAGAAGAGTACTGAGGGAGGGACAAGTTTGGGACAGAAGAGAGAGAGGAATGAGAGGGAGGGGGTGATATGCAGGTGGATAGGCAGGGGTGGGAGACAAAAAGCAGAGGCTATAGGAGGACTCCACAATGATAGTATTGGCGGGGGAGGTTAGAGACCTCTCCTGCCAGGAGAAATGAGTCTTCGAAGCTACAACTGTCGGGGACTGGGGAAGGCCCGTACGGTTGTTAGACTCATCAATTTGGTGAGAAGAGAGGACCCCAATATAGTCTTCTTGATGGAGACGAAATGCGATAGAAAGCGAATGGAGATGGTGAGAAGCAAGATGGGATTCCAAAATTGTTTCATGGTTGATTGTGTTGGGCAATTGGGAGGTCTGAGCTTATTGTGGGATGAGAATGTGGAGCTTATGGTTAAATCATATACAAGTCACCATATTGATTCGGAGGTCACAAATAAAGAACTTGGCAAGTGGCAGGTGACATGTTTCTATGGTGGCCGAGAAGGATTGACAAGCATCAATCATGGACCCTCCTTATGCATTTGGCGAGTGAACCCCATGGAGCTTGGCTTGCAATGGGAGATTTCAACCAAGTTCTATGTGCAATGGATAAGGAAGGGGGCATACCACCAAGGGTGGAAGCGATGAAAGGGTTCAGGCCGGCTCCTGAGGTTTGCGAGATGACTCTAGTCCCACATCAAGGAAATACATTCACATGGGACAATGGTAGGGAAGGTGTTGAGTTCATCCAGGAGAGACTGGACTATGTGGTGGAAAATTGTAAAGGCACGGATTTTTAAATCCTATTTTTATCGGAAAAAGGAAATTTAAAATTTAATTAAATCGGATTTAAAAACCCGTTCAACAGATTTCGACCTGAATTTAAATATTTCACGAGCGGTTCCGTCTTTTCGCCTCGAAAATTAAAATAAATTCGGATAGTGATATCCTTTTAAGTTTTAAAATCTAATTGATCGAAAAAACGAGAGTCGGGGAAACTAACATTCGGGGATTAATTTCAGGGTTCGAAATTCGCGTATTCGGGATTTAATTCCGGGTATTTGGTTTAACCAAACCCACACGCCACAATCTTACCTGCTCCCCCCGTCATTTTATCTGATCACCATCACCATCACACTTCTTCAGACCATCCCACGCCATCCCCGCCATCACCCTCGTCATTCACCATACCCATCGCCTACCTCCCCTTCACCTTCCTCCACCACCAGACGCCACCACCGGACCACCACCAGCACAACCAGAGCCGCCAGGGGCTGCCAGCGCCACCACCGGAACCACCGCCGCCGCCGACGCACACCCAAACCATCTCCTCCTTCGTCCCCTCGCGAAGCTAACTTCCGGTAAGCGTTTCTCGTCCGTTTTCGATCGAAATCGTTCCCGAGCTTCACCATCGCACTCACCTCTGTCCAGTGTAGGACCGACGAGCCATCGCAAGCCATGAAAGACGCCCAGAACTCCGGTCGAGAGCTCCAAAGTCGCGAAAAACCTATCTCGGTGAGCTCCGAATTTATCCTCGTTTCGATTCGTTTTTGAGTCTTTATCGATGTTTAGGCTAGTCGGGAGTGAGCGTGGGCTGAGTGGGGGTCGATCCGGTGAGGTCGAGAACTCCGACGATCGTCGGAGCTCGGTCGGCGTGAGCGGGAGCGCGAGAGCGCGAGAGCGTGGGCGAGGCGAGCGTGAGCTGCGAGGGCGAGCGCGGGACGCCGGGTGCGAGAGCCTGGAGCAGTGACGCGGGGCGAGGAGGCGAGAGCGCGGGGAGCTGGCCGGACTAGCTGGGCGGAGCTCAGGCGCGGCGTCGAGAGCTCCGGCGTCGAGGCTAGCGCGGTTGAGCTCGGGCGAACTTGGCGGGAGTTGTTCAATTTGAATGAAGAAGAAGACCCCGTGGGTCCCACCCCATATATATATATATTATATTATTATATATTATATTATTATATTATTATATTATATTAAATCGGTTTGGTTCGGTTTGGTTTGGTTCGGTTGGGTTTGGTTCGGTCGAGTTAATCGGTTATTTATTTAATTGATTGCGGTCTTTAAAATACTATAATATTATTCGAGGATTTAAATATAAAATATTATTTTGGGGATTTTATAAAGAGATGGTTTATTAAATAATAAAGGGTAATTAAAATATCATATTATATTATTTGGGATTTAAAATATATTATTTGGACTTGATGATTCGATCGCCTGATTAACGGTATAATTGAATTGACTAATAGCATGATATTGTGGTGATTATTAGACGAGATTAAATATTAGACTTTTATGATGTTATATATATATTATATGATAAGAGATTATTATTATAATGAAAATATACAATTATATGCTAAGTAAGAGTATGAGGTGATAGCATGCAAATTGGCTAAGTACGAATTGGAATTGTCTTAAGATGATGAATTGGAGAATTATATGGAATATGGTATGAGTTGTGAGATGATGGATTACGAGATAAAGTTAAGATGATGAAAATGATGATGTGACGGTTATTGTGTTAAGTTGTGTAGTTGTGTGTGTGATACTTTCATGCTTTGTGTGCCTTAGAGATAGACTCATTCATGTGCTTATACTTATTAGGTGACCATCTGTGACGTGTCGAATTTCATATTGCCTGGTTGATTGCCTTTTGCTGTTCTGCTTACCAGGTAAGTCTCTTCGGAGCTTACTCAGATTGATAGAGAGATATTCCCTGCTTTATGTGCATGATATACTAGGTGTTTGCATTCATGATCAGCATGCCATGTAGTATCATGCAAGGTTGCATTGACCGTTGAGCATTCTATTTATTTATGCGTATGTAAACAGAACGGCCGTTATCTGTGAAGTAATTAGAGTCTTTGCTAGGGTCATAGGATGGCCCAGTCCCATCGGGTTCTGTCCTGAGTCGATCGAGTCATGGAACTTCCTTTACTTATATTATGAGCTGCCTGCGGGCTTTATTTATTGTGGATACGGGTTGGGTCTGCGGACCGCCCGATGATAAAGGAATGCATTCACGAACTGGCCAGTCTCCGCCCTATCGGAAGAGGGTGGAGGTAGGAGAGGGACATACCATTTGGTATTCTTTGCTGGGGCCCTATCTATTATTAAGCACTTGATCATAGGGACATGCTAGTGTGTTAATATTATGCCTTGCATCTAGAAGCATCTTTATAAGGTATAGCGTATATGTGTGCTTAGAGCCGGGATGCAGCAGGTAGGCATCATTCTGATCCCGCTCACCATTACCATTTTTAGGTATTATTTATGTTCATCCCATTGGTGATGTTTACATATTGCGCGGGTCATTTTGTTCGGCGGAGAGCGAGCGCTGGAGTTATCTACTTCACCAAACTCTGACCATGGTTTTGGACTTATACTTTTAGACTCCGTTTTGACCCGGCTCTGTCGTGGCACCCTATTGTATTACATTTGATTTCGCTATTTGCATGACTACTGGTTTTCTACGCATAGACTTACGATAGGTATAGGGGACTTCCCCGGGGATTTCAACGATACGTTTCGAATTTGGGTATGAAATCCCACTTTGGAAACATTAGATTAGGCTTTCAAACCTTCAACCTATACTTGGGGCGCACGATCCCAACGAGGGTTTTCATCCCTCGAAACGTAACCCAGGAATTATAATCCCGGGCCGTTACAAAGGTGGTATCAGAGCGAGGTTTTGCAATCCGAGTACATTAGGTTGAAGATGGTTTTGAAAATCGCCCAATGATTTCAATTGGTTTTGGAAAATGTTTAAAGGGCAAAATGAATTTAATTGGACTTAAAACTTAAATGAATTAAGGGGAAACAATCTCGTGGGTAGAGACCAAAGCGATAGACCTCCCTTATGGATGTAGAACTCGGGGAACGGTAGGCAAAATACTAGCTTTTATTTACAGATGGGCCTAGAAGACTCCAAGGAACACCACGGAGGTTGGAGTGTCGAGTTAGGAGGCCGTGAGGTTTTGCCCCTCCGGTCAGTCGTCCCTTGAAGGACGGCATAGATCGTCTCTATGCTTACATTTATATATATATATATATATATATATATATATATATATATATATATATATATATATATATATATATATATGCAATTGGGCCTGAGGGCGATCCTCCTCGAATCGTCTCTATGCTTACATTTATATATATATATATATATATATATATATGCAATTGGGCCTGAGGGCGATCCTCCTCGAAGAGGATCATATTAATCGTTGAGTGCTTCTGTGCTGAGTGTTTAAATTAATCGTTCCTGTAGCCATCATGGTCGATATTAGACGCGGTTCAGATGGGTGTGGGGGTAGGGCACGTCATGGCAGGGGACGCCTCCGCCGAGTTGCTGTTGAGAGAGTCGAGGAGCTTGCCGCTAACGATCACGCCGAGGATCGCGCTGCTGACGACCATGCTGAGGAGCGAGCTTCGCCACCGCCAGCTGATGACTGAGTTCCAGTTTCCACAGAGACTAGGATTGGGCAGTTAAAGGCGACACTTCATGACATTCTGAGTGAGTTACGAGGAGGAGCTCGATCTACGGCACCGACGCCAGAGGTTCCAGCTCAGCAGCCAGCCGAGCCCATGATTGATGTGCACCCCGAGAAGCGCATCGATTGGGTCAAGACGCTATCTCAGTGCCGTCCACCGACATTTGCTGGAGAGGTTGGAGAGGACGTTGAGAGGTGGTTCTGTGAGATGGAGGGATTGTTCGACCATGTTGCCATACCAGCTTCTGAGCGACAGAGGCTTGCAGTCGGTCAGCTGCGGAGGGATGCATTTGATAGATGGTTAGTATATAAGAAGGACCAGACAGAGTGGACCTATGATGCTTTTAGAGACCTGATGATGAGAGAGTACTGCCCTCCTGGGATTCAGACAGCCCGAGAGGTATCTTTTCTGCGTGGCCGCTACGACAGATCAGCTTCTGTCTCTGCCATTGTCTGCCAGTTCAAGAAGGAGCTAGTCTACTGTGCTCACTTGTGCTCTTCTGATGAGAGCCGTATTCGCATGTTATCGATGAGGCTCTCCCGTGCTTTTGCATGCGTCCAGTTTAGGAGCTGTTAGCTTTGACAGATTCCTTGAGGTCATTCTTCTTTACGACCAGCAGAGGATTTTGTCTGAGACCGCCTATTCCACGTCCTGCCCCGAGGCGAAGAGGGCGAGGCCAGTGGAGGTCCGAGGAGAGGACAGATTCCGGAGGAGTGGCTATGGAGGAGGATTTAGAGGAGGATTCAGAGGAGGGTGCCATGGAGTTGCACCGAGGGTACCCCAGCCACTAGTTCCAGCTGCGTACGAGAGTTGCACCGAGGGTACCCCAGCCACTAGTTCCAGGTGCCATGTCACTTGCCATGGATGTTACGAGAGTGGTCATTATGTTTCTTCTTGTCCAAATCGTTCGATGGTCTGCTATGCTTGCAGCACTATGGGACACAGAGCTGCTCGTTGTCCCCATAGTAGGAGAGCACCACCGTCTACATAGCCACTGAGACTTCCTACGGCTCCTCAGCCGCCACTTCTGACATATCCCCAGGGACAGGGGCGAGGAGATACTTTTGGTAGAGGTCGAGGCGGAGGTAGAGGAGGTAGAGGGTTCGGACGAGGAGGTAGAGGACCATCTGGGTCAGGTCAGGGTGGAGGATCAGTTTCAGCGGGACCATCGGGGTCTGGGTATGATCGAGGTCAGAGTTCTGGAGGCCGAGGACCAGCATTACCCCCACCGCCCCGCGTGTTCCAGATGAGAGCTGATGACCGTACTGCCCCTACTTCTGCAGGTACTATACACTTCCATGATGAGTGCTTGTCTATATTGTTTGACACTAGTGCTACTCACTGCTTTATAGCAGAGGCATGCGTTGCTAGGCTGAGCCTGAGCTGCACGAGTGGTTCACCCCTTACTATTGGTCTGGCGGATGGGGCAAAGGTTAGGTCGAGTCGGGAGATTTTAGGGTGCCCCATCCGTATAGGTGAGCGTGAGTAGCCAGCCGACCTTATTGTTATGCCGTTGAGGATGGAAGATCTCATTCTGGGTATGGATTTCATGGACCACTACGGAGCCATCATCAACCTTCGGACGAGGACGGTGTCCATCTTGGCAGACGACGGGACTGAGCACCAGGTTTGGGGTAGCGACCCCAAGAGGAACGGGGCGCTCATCAGCGCAGTCAGAACTGCCAGACTTCTCGATCAGGGCTGCATTGGATATTGGTGCTACGCTGTAGAGGTGGATCGAGCACACCCCAGTATATCAGATGTCCCCATTGTCAGAGACTTCGCCGACATGTTTCCAGAGGAGCTGCCGGGACTTCCCCCACCGCGAGAGGTCGACTTTTCGATTGACTTGGAGCTGGGCACTAGGCCCATTTCGTGAGTCCCTTATCGCATGGCGCCGACGGAGATGGCCGAGCTGAAGGCTCAGCTAGAGGAGTTAGTTGAGACGGGTTACATCCGCCCTAGTGCATCACCTTGGGGAGCGCCAGTTTTGTTCGTCAAGAAGAAGGATGGGTCGCTGAGGCTTTGCATCGACTATCGGGAGCTTAATCGGGCGACGGTGAAGAACCGTTATCCTCTTCCTCGGATTGACGATCTGTTAGATCAGCTGCAGGGTGCCGTTGTCTTCTCGAATATTGATCTGAGGTCGGGTTATCACCAGCTGCGGGTGAAGCCAGAGGATGTGCATAAGACTGCTTTCCGGACTCATTATGGACACTATGAATTCGTGGTCATGCCGTTTGGGCTGAACAATGCGCCAGCTGCTTTCATGGAGCTCATGAACCGTGTGTTCATTGACTACCTCGACAGATTCGTCGTCGTTTTCATCGATGACATCTTAGTCTACTCGAGGAGTAGAGAGGAGCACGAGGAGCACTTGAGGATTGTGCTAGAGACGCTGAGGAAGCATCAGCTGTATGGGAAATACAGCAAGTGTGAGTTCTGGCTCACAGAGGTGGCTTTCTTGGGCCACGTGATTTCAGCTGATGGAGTTGCCGTGGATCCGGCGAAGATTGACGCCATCGTTGCTTGGGAGGTGCCCAAGAACGTCAGAGACATCCGCTCGTTTCTGGGTTTGGCCAGTTACTACAGGAGGTTCGTACAGGGTTTCTCGAGTATCGCTAGACCGATGACACAGTTGCTGAGGAAGGACGTTCCCTTTGGGTGGAGTCCAGAGTGCCAGTCCAGTTTCGAGCTTCTGAAACAGAAGCTGACGACCGCTCCAGTGTTAGCCTTGCCTGATGGAACTAAGGATTTCGTCGTTTATACAGACGCTTCGCGTTCCGGCTTGGGATGCGTTCTGCATCAGAGGGATCGAGTCATCGCTTATGCTTCGCGCTAGTTGAAGCCTGCGGAGGTGTCTTACCCCGTCCATGACTTGGAGTTAGCAGCGGTTGTCCATGCTCTGAAGATCTGGAGGCATTATCTGTACGGTACTTCATGCAAGGTGATGACGGATCACAAGAGCTTGAAGTATATTTTCACGCAAAAGGAGCTCAACATGCGACAGAGGCGGTGGCTAGAGCTTCTGAAGGACTATGACTTGGACATAGTCTACCACCCAGGGAAGGCCAATGTAGTGGCTGATGCACTCAGTAGGAAGACTCACCAGGAGGCATCAGTGGCGAGACTTACAGCTCAGAAGGATTTGCAGACGGACTTGATGAGGTGTTGCTTCGAGGTGTGGGTTCAGCGTGATAGTGGACAGTTGTCATTCTTAGAAGTGCAGTCAGAGCTGTTAGCAGAGATTCGGCAAGGTCGGACAGATTGTCCCGAGATCGCAGTTCTGAGGGAGCGGATGGCTCAGGGCAGATTAAGAGAGCTTGCAGAGAGAGCAGATGGGATGCTCACCTTTCAGGGCAGAGCTGTAGTTCCATCGACATCAGACCTGAGGCAGAGGATCATGCATGAGGCTCATTCCACTCCTTATTCTGTCCATCCAGGGACGAATAAGATGTATCAGGATTTGAGGAGGTATTATTGGTGGCAGAGGATGAGGGCGGACATCGTAGATTTTGTAGCCAGATGCCAGGTTTGTCAGCAGGTTCGGATTGAGCACTAGAGACCGGGAGGACTTGTCAGATCGCTTCCAGTTCCTGAGTGGAAGTGGACGGACATCTCTATGGATTTCATCACCGGACTGAGGCGAGATGTTCGAGGTTTCGATGCCATTTGGGTTGTGGTCGATAGGTTGACCAAGTCAGCTCATTTCATTCCGATTCAGGAGACATGGCCAGCATCGCGGTTAGCTGAGGAGTTCATTCGCCAGATCGTGAGACTTCATGGAGTACCTGAGAGGATTGTATCTGACAGAGATGGACGGTTCACCTCGAGGTTTTGGCATCAGGTTCAGGAGAGCCTACGGACCAGACTGCATTTCAGTACAGCTTTTCATCCTCAGACAGACGGGCAGAGTGAGAGGACGATTCAGACCTTGGAGGACATGTTACGATCGTGTGTTTTGGAGTGGGGTCATCAGTGGGTTAGGTATCTGCCGCTAGTGGAGTTTTCGTACAACAACAGCTACCATGCATCGATCGAGATGGCTCCATATGAGGCCTTGTACGGGAGACGATGTAGGTCGCCAGTTTGCTAGGACGAGCCTGCGGATACAGTGTTGTCGTTACCTGAGATAGTTAGAGAGACAATTGATCAGGTGGGTCGCATTCGGGAGCATATGAGAGTCGCTCAGGATCGTCAGAAGAAATATGCAGACATGCGTAGAACAGAGATTGAGTTCGAGGTGGGTTCGCATGTGTGGCTTCGGGTTTCACCCACCAGGGGAGTTCGACGGTTTGGCATTAAGGGGAAGTTGAGTCCGAGGTTCATTGGCCCATTTGAGATTCTAGAGAGAGTCGGTGAGGTAGCTTACCGTTTGGCCTTACCTCCATCCTTGGTTGGCGTCCATGACGTCTTTCATGTCTCCCAGCTCCGCCGGTATATTCCTGACCCTAGTCATGTCCTTGACCACTCAGACCTTTGCATCGAGCCTGACCATACCTTTGTGGAGCGTCCAGTGAGGGTCCTTGACCGTCGAGTCAAGAAGCTTAGGAACAGGGAGGTCCCTTTGCTTCTAGTTCAGTGGTCTAGGAGGAGTCCTGAGGAGGCCACTTGGGAGACCGAGGAGAGCATTCGGGCTAGCTATGGGGATGTCCTAGATGAGCTGTTTGCGTCTTATGTTGAGCCGAGCGTAGACATTATCTTGACCTCTCGAGTGCGGTGAGTATGCCTAGTTGGTTGAATGGGATTGGTTAGTAGTGTCTCGTTGATTTGCGTGCTTATGCTTGGTAGTTGTGTGCAGATCCTTGGTGATATGATGTGATGAGCCTCGATGATATGATGATGTGCTAGATATTATGGTATGTGACTGTCTTTAATGTGCTATGATTTGCTGTTTATCTCGAGATTATGATCATTCTTCTATATCCATGATGCATGACATTAGAAATGTTAGAGATTGAAATGTTGAATTATGATCTGACTCGGAACCTAGGAAGGTAATATGGGATTAGCCCTTAGAGGTAGATGTTAGTTGATTGGGAAGTTGGGGATGTCTTGTTTAACGTCGAGAATAAAGAATTTTGAACGGTGATTTAAAAGGAACTCAGATTTTTGAAGTAAGTTATTACAACCTGAGTTTTCATTATGACGCCCCACGAAGTGGATACAAGCATGTATGGGGGCACCTGTGGATCGCTTGCTAAGACCTAGCGGAGACGTCATGATGCTTTTTGAGTTATGGTATGCCCGAGAAGTCGGAGTGGGGATGTGGTAGAGGCCTCTACCACATTCTCGCCCGAGCGATTGGGAATATTATGATCATGGCGACGATATTGTGAGACCTTATGGGGGCACTTATGAGGTACTTATGAGATCAATGACGTGATCTTTGGACTCACCAATTTCAAACTTCATCCCTTGTTTTAAAATGATTTTTGTCTCGGGGACGAGACTTGTTTTTAGAGGTGGATGATGTAAAGGCACGGATTTTTAAATCCTAATTTTATCGGAAAAAGGAAATTTAAAATTTAATTAAATCGGATTTAAAAACCCGTTCAACAGATTTCGACCTGAATTTAAATATTTCACGAGCGGTTCCGTCTTTTCGCCTCGAAAATTAAAATAAATTCGGATAGTGATATCCTTTTAAGTTTTAAAATCTAATTGATCGAAAAAACGAGAGTCGGGGAAACTAACATTCGGGGATTAATTTCAGGGTTCGAAATTCGCGTATTCGGGATTTAATTCCGGGTATTTGGTTTAACCAAACCCACACGCCACAATCTTACCTGCTCCCCCCGTCATTTTATCTGATCACCATCACCATCACACTTCTTCAGACCATCCCACGCCATCCCCGCCATCACCCTCGTCATTCACCATCCCCATCGCCTACCTCCCCTTCACCTTCCTCCACCACCAGACGCCACCACCGGACCACCACCAGCACAACCAAAGCCGCCAGGGGCTGCCAGCGCCACCACCGGAACCACCGCCGCCGCCGACGCACACCCAAACCATCTCCTCCTTCGTCCCCTCGCGAAGCTAACTTCCGGTAAGCGTTTCTCGTCCGTTTTCGATCGAAATCGTTCCCGAGCTTCACCATCGCGCTCACCTCTGTCCAGTGTAGGACCGACGAGCCATCGCAAGCCATCAAAGATGCCCAGAACTCCGGTCGAGAGCTCCGAAGTCGCGAAAAACCTATCTCGGTGAGCTCCGAATTTATCCTCGTTTTGATTAGTTTTTGAGTCTTTATCGATGTTTAGGCTAGTCGGGAGTGAGCGTGGGCTGAGTGCGGGTCGATCGGATAAGGTCGAGAACTCCGACGATCGTCGGAGCTCGGTCGGCGTGAGCGGGAGCGCGAGAGCGCGAGAGCATGGGCGAGGCGAGCGTGAGCTGCGAGGGCGAGCGCGGGACGCCGGGTGCGAGAGCCTGGAGCAGTGACGCAGGGCGAGGAGGCGAGAGCGCGGGGAGCTGGCCGGACTAGCTGGGCGGAGCTCAGGCGCGGCGTCGAGAGCTCCGGCGTCGAGGCTAGCGCGGTTGAGCTCGGGCGAACTTGGCTGGAGTTGTTCAATTTGAATGAAGAAGAAGACCCCGTGGGTCCCACCCCATATATATATATATTATATATTATATATTATATTATTATATTATTATATTATATTAAATCGGTTTGGTTCGGTTTGGTTTGGTTCGGTTGGGTTTGGTTCGGTCGAGTTAATCGGTTATTTATTTAATTGGTTGCGGTCTTTAAAATACTATAATATTATTTGAGGATTTAATATAAAATATTATTTTGGGGATTTTATAAAGAGATGGTTTATTAAATAATAAAGGGTAATTAAAATATCATATTATATTATTTGGGATTTAAAATATATTATTTGGACTTGATGATTCGATCGCCTGATTAACGGTATAATTGAATTGACTAATAGCATGATATTGTGGTGATTATTAGACGAGATTAAATATTAGACTTTGATGATGTTATATATATTATATGATAAGAGATTATTATTATAATGAAAATATACAATTATATGCTAAGTAAGAGTATGAGGTGATAGCATGCAAATTGGCTAAGTACGAATTGGAATTGTCTTAAGATGATGAATTGGAGAATTATATGGAATATGGTATGAGTTGTGAGATGATGGATTACGAGATAAAGTTAAGATGATGAAAATGATGATGTGACGGTTATTGTGTTAAGTTGTGTAGTTGTGTGTGTGATACTTTCATGCTTTGTGTGCCTTAGAGATAGACTCATTCATGTGCTTATACTTATTAGGTGACCATCTGTGACGTGTCGGATTTCATATTGGCTGGTTGATTGCCTTTTGCTGTTCTGCTTACCAGGTAAGTCTCTTCGGAGCTTACTCAGATTGATCGATAGAGAGATATTCCCTGCTTTATGTGCATGATATACTAGGTGCTTGCATTCATGATCAGCATGCCATGTAGTATCATGCTAGGTTGCATTGACCGTTGAGCATTCTATTTCTTTATGCGTATGTAAACAGAACGGCCGTTATCTGTGAAGTAATTAGAGTCTTTGCTAGGGTCATAGGATGGCCCAGTCCCATCGGGTTCTGTCCTGAGTCGATCGAGTCATGGAACTTCCTTTACTTATATTATGAGCTGCCTGCGGGCTTTATTTATTGTGGATACGGGTTGGGTCTGCGGACCGCCCGATGATAAAGGAATGCATTCACGAACTGGCCAGTCTCCGCCCTATCGGAAGAGGGTGGAGGTAGGAGAGGGACATACCATTTGGTATTCTTTACTGGGGCCCTATCTATTATTAAGCACTTGATCTTAGGGACATGCTAGTGTGTTAATATTATGCCTTGCATCTAGAAGCATCTTTATAAGGTATAGCGTATATGTGTGCTTAGAGCCGGGATGCAGCAGGTGGGCATCATTCTGATCCCGCTCACCATTACCATTTTTAGGTATTATTTATGTTCATCCCATTGGTGATGTTTACATATTGCGCGGGTCATTTTGTTCGGCGGAGAGCGAGCGCTGGAGTTATCTACTTCACCAAACTCTGACCATGGTTTTGGACTTATACTTTTAGACTCCGTTTTGACCCGGCTCTGCCGTGGCACCCTATTGTATTACATTTGATTTCGCTATTTGCATGACTACTGGTTTTCCACGCATAGACTTACGATAGGTACAGGGGACTGCCCCGGGGATTTCAACGATACGTTTCGAATTTGGGTATGAAATCCCACTTTGGAAACATTAGATTAGGCTTTCAAACCTTCAACCTATACTCGGGGCGCACGATCCCAACGAGGGTTTTCATCCCTCGAAACATAACCCAGGAATTATAATCCCGGGCCGTTACAAAAATGATTTGATGAGAGCTATATTCCCAAGGACGAGTGCAGTACATTTGTTTAGGGAGGGGTCGTACCACGTTCCAATCATGGTATATACACTGCAGGTGGAGAGGGAGTGGGGGGAGGAGAGGAGAGGAGCTCAACCTTCTCGGCTTGAGGCCCTATGGGCGGAACATGAGGGAAGTTTGGAGGTAGTGAGAAATGGTTGGGACAACTCGAGGGCTACGACGGGAGGGGAGGGGATCATGGGAAAGCTGTCGAGGTGTTTAGGGGACCTGAAGGATTGGAATCGAACTACTTTCGGAGATATCTTGCTCAAGCTTCAAAAGGTGAGGGATCAGCTGAGAGCAATCCAGAAGGTTGGCATGAAAGGGTCTTTAGTGGAGAGAATACGTGAACTAGAACGGGAGGAGGCGAGGTTGATGGAGGAGGAGGAGGTGTTATGGTTTCAACGGGCTAAAGTGAACGAGTTCAGGTGGGGGGGGACAGAAACTCTAAGTTCTTCCATCAAAAAGCTAACGGAAGAGCAAGGAGAAATAAATTGGTTCGACTGGTTAATGAAGGAGGAATGGAATGGAATAGAGGAGTAGGGTTGGAATGAAGAAAGTGGTTGTTGAATATTTCGGAGAATTATTTAAATCAAACCGGCCCGCTATCCCTAATTTAGCTTCTCAAGGAATGTCACAACTACTGTCGGAGGAGGACAACCAGGAGCTCCTTCGTCCATTCACATGAGAGGAGGTATGTTTAGCCTTGTTCTCAATGCATCCCATAAAAACACCAGGGCCTGATGGTATGTCAGCGTTGTTCTACCAGCGCTATTGTCATATTGTTGGGCCTAAGGTTAATAAGTTTGTCATAGATATTCTTTCGGGGGCTGAGTTCCCAGATGCTCTTAATCACACATTCATAGCACTAACCCCAAAGGTCTCGAATCCATTCAGGATGAAAGATCTCAGGCCCATCAGTCTTTGTAATGTGTTGTTTAAGATCATCTCAAAGTTTTTGGCTAACCGTTTGAAAGTTTGTTTGAGTAAGGTGATATCTCCAAATCAAAGTGCTTTTGTGCAAGGTAGGTTGATAACGGATAATGTCTTGTCGGCTTTCAAAAATTTTCATTTTATGTAGAATAAGAAGGAAGGCAAGATGGGATATATGGCGATCAAGCTGGATAAGGTCAAAGCATATGATAGGGTGGAATGGGCATTTCTGGAGCATTGCATGGACAAGCTAGGTTTTCATCGTAACTGGAAAAATTTGATAATGAGGTGCGTGAAGTCGGTCTCTTTCTCGGTTCTGGTGGGGGGCACACCTTCCCCGACATTTATGCTAGAGCGGGGCTGCGCCAAGTGGATCCTCTGTCGCCCTATTTATTTCTTTTGTGCAGTGAGGCTCTTTCGGGCCTAATTAAGAGAAGTGAGGAGAAAGGTAGATGGAAAGGGATTTGAATCGCCAGGTCGGCTCCCACGGTTTCTCATCTCTTCTTTGCAGATGACAACATCCTTTTTGCAAGGGCTACTTGTCAACAAAGCTCTGAAATTGTTGATATCCTCCGTCTTTATGGAGAAGGGTCGGGTCAAAAAGTTAACCTTATGAAGTCGAGGGTTTCTTTCAGCAGGAATGTGGGTGAAAACTTAAGAGACGAGATTCAGGCGATTGTTGGGGTGGTGGAAGTCGAGAACCACGAAAAGTATCTAGGCTTGCCAACGATGGTTGAGAGGTCAAAAAAGGTTATTTTTAGCAGTGTAAAGGAGCGGGTTTGGAAGAAGTGGAAGGGTTGGAAAGAGAAGACGTTATCAAGGGCAGGAAAAGAGGTATTGATCAAAGCGGTAGTTCAGGCCATCCCAACGTACACGATGTCTTGTTTCCTGTGGCTGAGTTACTTATGTTAAGAGATCGAGCAGATGATGTGCAATTTTTATTGGGGGGATAGTTCGAACAAAAAGAAGATCTATTGGATGTCGTGGAAGCGGATATGTAGGTCGAAGGAGAATGGTGGGTTAGGCTTTCGGGATATGGAAGCTTTCAATCTTGCTCTATTGGCCAAGAAAGGGTGGAGGATTCATCAGGAACCTGATTCTCTCTTGGCTAGGCTCCTAAAAGCGTGGTACTTTCCCCGATTGAGCTTCTTTGAGGTCGGGTTAGGATATTCACCGAGCTTTTCTTGGAAGAGCATATGGAGGACGAGGCAAGTGATAGAGAAGGGTTCTTTCTGGGCAGTTGGGAACGACGACAACATAAGGGTGTGGAAGGATAGATGGATACCAAGACCTATGTCTTTCGGCCATATCGCGAACCTGAGCGGCCAGGAGGATGCAACAAGGGTGAGAGAGTTCATTGGCTGGGAAGGCAGGTGTTGGCTGGAGGATGAACTCCGGGCTTCCTTCTTATCATGTGACGTGAAGGAAATCATAAAGATTCACCTTGTGTGCTCGACCTCGCCCGATTCCATGGTGTGGCATCATACCAAAAATGGCAATATCAGTGTCAAATCTGCCTACCATGCCATCATGGAGAAGAGGTTTCTGGAGGATGAAGGAGCTCAGTCATCTTCTACGACCTTGGTTGCGAGCCAGTGGAGGCAGCTATGGAAGGTAAATGTAGCGCCTCGAGTTCGAAGTTTGTTGTGGATAGCTTGCAAGGACATTATTCCATGCCAGAATGTTGTAACGCCCCGGATATAAATATCCGGGATACGTTTCGAAGGTCGGATACCTTCGTTTGGATGTTGCAATTCAGGTACGGGTCGAGGTTTCATAAATTCAGTTTAAGCGAAAGTGAAGTGGAAATATGATTTAGATACAAAAGCCACGGCAAGGCCGGGTCAAAACCAAAACATAATTCTAAAGTTGTATGGCCAGATTAGCGGGGTTAGACAGATTTCTTTGCAATCGCCGGGGGACTTTCCCATGCCATATAAACAGGGAGCAATCATACCTAAAAACAATTGGTGCGAGTGGGGTCAGACCGAGGCCCTAACACGCTCTGTCCAGCAAGCGAACATACACATACGCTAATAATAAAGATGATGCAGATGCGGAAATTAAATCACACTAGCATGATCCTAATTTACAATATGCGAGAAGTAACTGTAAAGGCGCCCAAAGAATGCCAAGTAGCATGTCCCTCTCCTACCTCTGCACCCCTTTCCGTTAGTGCAGAGACCGGCCGGTTCGATGCTATAGCATATCATATCTCATCATCATATCTCATCATCACAACATAAATTAAAATAAATAAATCATGCCCGATGGTGCTGGGCTATCATCATGCTCATATCGACTCGATAGACTTAGGGCACCCGATGGGGCTGGGCTACCCTATGACCCTAGCAAAGACTCTAGGACTATCACAGATACGGCCGTTCTGTTTCATACGCGTAAAGAAATAGAATGCTCAATCACAAGTGCAACCTAGCATGATACTACATGGCATGCTTTAATGCTTATGCAACACCTAGTATGTCATACATTCACAAGCCGGTAATCTCTTTCGAATCTGAGTAAGCCCATAAAGGAACTTACCTGAATAAGCCGAACAGCAGAGAAACAAGGCAAACGCAGAATCCAAGCAATGAATCACCAGTAGTAAACAATGTCCAACAGATCTCAATCACCTAATAAATATCCAAATATGCATAAGTCTACCTAATTCACACAAGGCGCCCCTAACTATCATATATAGCTTCACACATCTCATTTCTGATTATTCCATCTTATCTCATATATCCTTTCATGTCCATAACATCTCAACATATAATATCTCATCCATCATCTCATCTTGCATCACCATATCCCATTTCATATCTTATTCAAAATTTACATAATTCCCAAGTAAGATCCATCAAGAAATTCACCGAGTTAAATCTCAAGTAATTTGGTTCCAAAATTCCTCAAAAGCTATTTGATTTCAAAGATAAGTCAAGTCGCTAGTCAAACAATTTATTCCAAAATCATACTTAGCTGAATTAAACCTTTAACCTTTAACCCACTTCAAAACAAATCTTATTGATAAATAATCCGGCACAAGTCAGTTTTATTTAAAACCTTAGGCCAAGCTTATAACGTAACTTTAAAGATATTAAATCCAATTTAATTTATTTATTTACCCAGTGGGAAACAAACCACACTTAGTTAACCCAATCTAAAAACAATTTGTAAGGTAGGCTGGAGTTTATAAGGCAACCATTTGCACTACACTTAATTGAAAATAGGGTAAAACAAAACCATTAGGCCAATTGTAACCAATTCTTAAGTAATTATAAATTTCCCAAAACCCATTCCAAATCATTAAGGCCAAATTGAAAATCAAATCTCACATCCAAAATTCAGACCGATCAAGGAAAATCAAACTCAATTGAATGCCAATTCAAGGAACAAGTATATATATCAAATCAAAAATTCACGAGAAGAGCCTAGTGCTTTACCCCTCCCGAGAATGGCTGGATAGGCTCGATGTCAAGAATGTGGGGATAGCTTCGACAGCAGCTGGGAGTAAGGAGGGAGACAAGTGCTGGGATCATCGGGCTCGAAAGCAACAGGGTCGAAGAACAGGGCGGAGGAAGGAGTGATGCTAGGAGCAGCAGCTGCAGGAGCTCCGCAGCTGTAGGCAGCAACACCAACACCACCTACAATCACCTGGAAGACGGTGGAGGAAGCAGCCCCGGCGTTAGGAGCTGCTGGTGGCGCTCGGAGTCAGCAGCTAGTTGGCCGACGTTTCTCGGTCTCCTTCTTCCTGATTCCGGCTTCCACGCTGAGAGGGGAGCAACATCATCATCAGAGGTTTTCCGGGATGAGCTCCAGCGTGCTCGGGCTCGACGTCGGCTAGCAATGGAGGCGGACAAAGGATCGAGAGGGAGAGACCGATGCTCGCTCCTGGCTTCTAGGTGCGGGTACGAGACGAAAGGATCAAGGCAGGATATTGGAGGTACAATCTGAGAGAAGGAAGAGTGTAGTGTGAGAGATGGAGGAGGCGAGGAGTGATGGCAGCCATGGGCGAGCTCGAGTGCAAGGAGGTAAGGTCGGGTGAGGAAATGGTGAATAAAGGGGGAAGCTTTTTCAGATCTAGTAGGTAGCGGCAGCTCCAAATGAAAAGGGGATGAAGGTGAGTTTATATACCCAATCAACTAGGGTCACCTTTAAGTTGTGAGAAATTATAAAGTGGTTCCGCTATTTTATCTTTTGCAAGATTTATACCCAATAAATTACGGAACCCAACCCAGATCAAAATAAACCTTCAAATTCGGATCATGATTAAATTCAAGAAATATTTCTGAGCCTCGGAATAGGAAAGCGGAAATAAAAAATCCATTTCTAAAACCCAATTCAAAACTATATAGGAATTCGTTTCTGAAGAATTCAAGAAAATTCAGTTGCTCGAGGACGGGAAATTTCAAAATTCCTAGAATCTTAAATTTTAAAGTCGAACATAATTCAATATTTTAAGAAAATAATATTTTTAATTTTCTGGTCTTTACATTCATCCACCTCTAAAAACAAGTCTCGTCCCCGAGACTAAAATCATTTTAAAGCAAAGGGGATGAAGTTTTAAAATCGGTGAGTCCGAGGACCATGTCCGAGGATCTTGTAATCGTCTCGGTTGCGTCTTCCGAAATTCTCACAACATCCTAGTCACGGTCGTGACATCTCCAATTGGTCTTGTCAAGTGTGTAAAAAGCGCCCTTATTACATCCTCGCTTCGACCTTTCGGAAGTACCACAACTCTAAAAGCATTATAGCGCCCGACGAGGTCTTAGCAAGCAATCTATAAGCGCCCCTATACAATGCTTGTATCCACTTCGTGAGACGTCATAATGTAAATCCACTTCGTAAACCTCAAAGTGTTTTGTAAATGGAAAGATTGTCATCCAAATCATTGAAACTCTCAACTTCTTTAAAACCCCAAGTTTGCCATTTTTAAAACCGCTCAAAATCTTCAAATTCAATTTTTAATCAAGCAACTTTACACTAAAATCAAATCAAATCCTGCCAAATCAAGATTTCGTCAAACTCTTCCGAAACCAAATCAGCTTCACACATACCAATCAATCAAATTCAGAAGGTAGGAGGTGGAATCATCCACCTCTAAGGGTTAATCCCATATTCTCTTCCTAGGTTCCAAAATCATTCCATCATCATTCACAACTCAACATGAACAAAAGTAAATCAACTCATCAACTCATAACATAAAGCATACCATTCTTTCAAACACATCAAAAGCAACAACAAAATCTCAACGTCATATCACGAGTCATAAAGTGTATCTATATCATACCGAAGGCATCACAAGTGCATCATTGAATTCTCATAAATCATGCCAGCACACATGTCAAGAGATCAAAGAGGTTAGGTGTCATGGAGTCAGTACACTACTACAAGTCAAATCTCACGATCGCATCTCAACATCGCACACTAGTAGAACCAGTCATAACAAGGGATCTCATTTAAAACATAAATTCACATAGTCGTCCTATCCAATTTCTATCCAGCATTATCATAACATATTATCACATCAATCCAACAAAATCATGCTATTAAGATTCAACAAAAAAAAAGGGAGATCGAACAGTATATCAACATCAAAATGTCATCATGCTTTCCAGACATCATCTCATGATTCATTCAACACATTATAACATGTTTTTAGAACAACATAGTAGGGTAGCAATGTATAATTACATCATAATAACACTTACCATTGTCAACTAGATTTCCAATATTGCATAGCAACATGTAATATCAAGCCACAACAGGTTTATCATGGTTGCTATCTAATATCATGCCGGGTCATTTTAATAAATCACATAATCAAGAAAGCTGTCACATCACCACCAGGCAAAATAAACGCAAATCCCGCTCACTCAATTTCAATTCCTACATCAAAACCAGCCTCATCTAGATTCACCAACATCAGCTCAGGTAGCATCCTCAAAAGAAGTCCTAATTCATTTCAATACCCTAATCTCGCCCCTCATTCCACCAAGAACTCTCACTAGCAATCCACCTCTAAGAATCCAACTACTATCTCTAACTTCATACTCGAGGGCTCTCTCATACTATATCCTTCATACTCTTAAAAGCCATTTCTTACACTTCCACACTTCCCAAGATTTCACAAGCATCATGCCCTGCTAACCGCACTTTCTCTAGTAAAATTCCTCGATCACCGCCTAGCCGACCTATTCCTAACCATACTCTCACCTAAGATTCACCTAGGAGCTCATCGAAAATCATCAAGCATTACCTCTTAAAATTTCCGAACCCACTCGGTCCAACCTAAGTCAACACCTCTCTTCGACAACTCCCCATTACCACCGTTGATCATTCTAATCACTCAAAACCGTTCTCCACTCTCTGACCGCTCCACCAAAAGGACCTCACTCACAGGTTCAAAGAAGAAGCATTCATGGACATTATTACACATAATGATCACATCATATCAACTAGCATTTATAACAACAACACCATTAGTTCATCACTAAACATTGCAACATGCATCAAAAGTCTTAATTTACCGTCATGCTCAACAAGTATTGTAAACCATCATATATGAACCTAATCAAATCAAGCCAGCTAGTTTCATCATAATCTTAGCTAATAAACAGTTCAGGTTCTCGGCATTTGCAGTTCATACTATATAGGAAAGGAATTTAGATCATGCTTAGCAACTCAGAGTAGCATCCCATCAAGTCATCATGGCACATTAAAGTTGTAAGGCAATCGAATCATATCATCATAGTCCACAGACAATCAAGCAACAATCATCACCATCAATAAGTTCAGAAAGGGTTAGCAATTCGAATAGAGGACGCTCCCACCTGCAAGTCATATCGTACCCAACAATCGTAATCCTCGAAGCGAGCTTGTTCCGCCGACATTATCGATCCTGGGGCCCGTGGGTTATGGGCCCACGCTTCCGCTGCGCTGCTCTATCACTATTTGTCTTCCCTATCCCTTTTCCATGCGGTCGCTCATTCAAGGTAACGCGTAGGAGTTTAAGTTAGCGGAGATAGGGGAGTGACAAGAGCGGATGACCCAATGTTTCTTTCGGAGACGGAATAGACCAAAGCTAAAGACGACATGATTAGAGACAAGACTCCGACTCGGGAATAGTAACGATGCCCTCAAGAAAATCTATAGGGTCACAATGGTGACAACAATCACGAATTCATTATGGAGCATATCAATCACATCAATCCACACTAACATGTACCTATCTCGGGGCAACATTCGTATTCATATCAAAGACACAATCAAGTCCTACGCTGATGTATGTGAAATGAGCTAACACTCTAGTATTCTATGGAAACATATCTGCCTAGTAACTTCGAGCAAGATAGGCGGAATCAATAATGATCATATATGATTCGAAGTTAAGCGGAATTTAATGAAGATAACGATCATCATGCATATGAACAATGTAAAAGCATGGTATACAAATCAACAAATGAGTCAAAATATATCATGGCAAGGTATATTATAACAATCGGGTGACGCGTCATACAAGGACACATAAGAGCAGCATAGTAACTATCACATCTAACAGCAATGATCACATATTAGGTCAAGCATGGCACGGAATCCTATGACGAGATTCATTTAGAGAGCATAGATCCTACATGATACTAGCGATACATAATGCGATACAAGCATAGCCAAGATTCATTAAGAGGAGTTCAACATAATGTTCACGAAACATGAGGCATCATCAAAAGGAACAAGAGGGATATCATGGATGCTAGGTTATAATCATGCTAAGAAAGAACCATCATAGAGTACATATATGGTACGATAGCTGTCTCAATATAGAATAAGCATGATATGAAATCATTCAGTAGGTCATATTGGAAGTCATAAGCTCCACAGGATACTAATAGCACACATCGAACATGAGTACACTGGAGTAATTCAACTAGGTTCATTCCGATATTCATGCGTAGAAATAATAACAAAATATAACATATATATAAATAACATAATATATATATATATATATATTCTACATATAACAATTAAAACATTTAAACAAACCCGGCCCAAAATTAAAATTAGGCCCAAACCCTTTCCCAACCCATCACCCTTCACCCTCAATCAGTTTTCAGATTTTACAATCAATTAAAATAATAAAAAAATAAAGTGGCGGGGCCCACAACCCTTTCTTCCTCTCATAGCCTCCCTCTTCCCCGACCTCCCCAGCTCACAGACCCCTCGCTCTCGCCATCCTTCATCCTTGCCCACACTTGCTCACTTGCGGAACCACTCTCGACCTCACCTCTCTCTGGTTAGATCAGATGGGAAAAGAACGGAAGCACATAGAAATTCGAGCAAAATGGCTAAAGCGAGGCTGGGGGCACTCACCAAGGGTGCTCGAAATCTCGCTGAAAAACGCTCGTCGGAGGTCATTCGTCGGGGCTCGATTCCTGGACCTGGGTCGAACAAGGGGGGGTGAGGAAGGAGGAGACTTCCTATGGTTTTGATCGGAACAGGGAAATGAAGGACTCACCGGTCTTCTCGAATCGAAAACAGGGCAGTGGAGGGAGAAATGGAGCTCGGCGGCGACGGTTGGGCGGCGGCTGTACTCGGGAGCTCCTGGGCGGCGTCGGGTTGAGCTTGGCCGCACCGGAACTAGACGGAGGACGGAGGAAGCTTCTGTGGGTACTCGGGGGTGAAACAGGGGAGAAAGGGGCACCTTGGTGCCTCGGTGGAACCGGGGAGGAAGGGCTCGGATCCTAAGGGTGACAAGCGACGACGACGACGGGGCTGAGGAGACAGTGCTGTGGTGGTGAGGATGGTGGCGTTGCAGCTCGGCCAAGAGGAGAAAGGAAGGTTGTTTCATGGGGAAGGAGAGAAAGAGGAGGAGAGTGGGTATAGGGCTTTAAAAGGAAAGATGGTGAGGGTTGTTGGTTTCAGGCAAGGATAAGGAAGGAAGGGGGGGACCAAGAAGGGAAATTGGTGAGCTGAACGTGGCAGAGTGGTGATGAAATGGGCACAACACAACAATGGTACAGCTGCTGCTGTAATCGGACAAAGAGAGGGCTGAATTCCGGGTGCAGAGGAAGGGGGACCGTAGGAGAGAGAGAGAGAGAGAGAGAGAGAGAGAGAGAGAGAGAGAGAGAGAGAGAGAGAGAGATAGAGAGAGAGAGAGAGAGAGATAAAAGAAAAGGGAAAGAAATAAAAAGGATTAGGTCCACTAAAGAATTCAAATTAGCGGAAAAGATTCGAAACCCGCTCGCCCGATCGAATCCCGACTAAATCAAATTTAATAAATTTCAATACTAATTTCAAGTTAAATGGAATTAAATTAATTTTATTAATACTCGATCTCGAAAGCGAAGATCAAAATCCATTCCTAAAACCCAATTCAAACTATATAGAAGTTCGTTTCTGAAGAATTAAATAAAATTCAGTTGCTCGAGAACAGGAAATTTCAAAATTTCTAGAATCTTAATTTTTAAAGTCGAACATAATTTAATATTGTAAGAAAATAACATTTTCAATCTTCCGGTCTTTACATTCATCCACCTCTAAAAACAAGTCTCGTCCCCGAGACTAAATTCATTTTTAAAACAATGGGAGGGAGTTGGAAATCGGTGAGTCCGAGGACCATGTCCAAGGATCTTGTAATCATCTCGGTTGCGTCTTCCGGGATTCTCACAATATCCTAGTCACGGTCGTGACAACGCCAATTGGTCTCGTGAAGTGTGTAATAAGCGCCCTTATCACATCCTTGCTTCAACCTTTCGGAAGTATCACAACTCTAAAAGCATTATAGCATCCGACTAGGTCTTAGCAAGCAATCTATAAGCGCCCCTATAAAACGCTTGTATCCACTTCGTGAGACGTCATAATGTAAATCCAGTTCGTAAATCCTCAAAGCGTTTGTAAATGAAAGGATTGTCATCTAAATCATTGAAACTCTCAACTTCTTTAAAACTCCAAGTTGACCATTTTCGAACCCACTCAAAATCTTCAAATTCAACGTTTAATTAAGCAGCTTTACACCAAAACAAGTCAAATCCTTTCAAATCAAGGTTTCACCAAATTCTTTAAAAGCCAAATCAGTTTCTCGCATACCAATCAATCAAATCCAGAATGTAGGAGGTGGAATCATCCACCTCTAAGGGCTAATCCCATATTCTCTTCCTAGTTTCCAGAATCATTCTATCATCATTCTCAACTCAATATGCATATAAATAATCAACTCATCGACTCAAAACATCATCAACCACCTCTCATATGGCAATCTCAACATCAATCATGATAAACTCAACCAATCGACATCTCAACCGCATAACATGATTACCCATAAAATAAATCATATCATCCCTTCAGAACACGCCAAAAGAAATAACAAAATCTTAACATCGTACCATGAGCCATAAAGTATATCTACCTCATACCGAAGGCATCACAAGTGCATCATCGAATTCTCGTGAATCACGCAAGCACCCATGTCAAGAGATCAAAGAGGTTAGGTGTCATGGAGTCAGTACACTACTTCAAGTCAAATCTCACGATCGCATCTCAACATCGCACACTAGTGGAACCAGTCATAACAAGGGATCTCATGTAAAGCACAAATTCACATAGTCATCCTATCCAATCTCTATCTAGCATTATCATAACATATTATCACATCAATCCAACAAAATCATGCTATTAAGATTTAACCAAAAAGGGAAGATCAACAGTATATCAACATCAAAATGTCATCATGCTTTCCAGACATCATCTTAGCTCATCACAATGTCATATAACGATTAATAGCAGTCATGCACCATCATCTTATATATACACATAAGTCATACCTATGCTCCAAGTCATATTCATCACTTACCTATTCATAATCAGGCTTATCAACCATATAGGATAACATCATTAGCATCATTAGCTCATCATTAAGCATTGCAACCGTGTTTTTAAAGTCTCAATCTACTGTCATGCTCAATAAGTATTGCAAAACATCATATATGAACCTAATCAAGTCAAGCTAACCACATCTAATAAACAATTCAGATTCTCAGCATTTGCAGTTCACATTATAGGCAAGGAATTTAGATCATGCTTGGCATCTCAGAGTAGCACCACATTAAGTCATCAAGGCACATTAAGGTTGTAATGCATCGAATCATATCATCATAGTCAACAGACAATTAAGCAACAGTTATCACATCAACAAGCAACTTTCAACATCAAGTCAGTGCAATATCATCATCAACAAGCTCAGAAAGGGTTAGCAATTCGAATAGAGGACGCTCCCACCTGCAAGTCATATCGTGCCCAACAATCATAATCCTCGAAGCGAGCTTGTTCCGTCGACATTATCGATCCTGAGGCCCGTGGGTTATGGGCCCACGCTTCCGCTGCGCTGCTCTATCGCTATTCAACTTTTCGTTCCCTTTTCCATGTGGTTGCTCGTCCAAGGTAACGCGTAGGGGTTTAAGGTAGCGGAGATAGGGGAGTGACAAGAGCGGACACCCAATGTCTCTTTCAGAGACGGAATAGACCGAAGCTAAAGACGACATGACTAGAGACAAGACTCCGACTCGGGAATAGTAACGATGCCTTTATGGAATCCATTAGGTTACAACTTGTGACAAACAAGCATGAATTCATTCTGGAGCATATCAATCACATCAATCCACACTAACATGTACCTACCTCGGGGGCAACATTCGTATTCATATCAAAGACACAATCAAGTCCGATGCTGATGTATCTGAAATAAGCTAACATCCTAGAATTCCATGGAAACAGATATGCCTAGCAACTTCAAGCAAGATAGACGGAACCAAGAATGATCATATATAATTCGAAGTCATGCGGAGTTTAGTGAAGATAACGAGCTTCATGGTATACACATCAACAGATGAGCCCAAATATATCATGGCAAGGTATGTTGTAACAAACAGGTGAAGCGTCATACGAGAACACATAAGAGTACCATAGTACGTATCACATATGTGAACAGCGGACGAGTTTGGTGTATGCATCATACAAGATCATATAAGGGCACATAGTAACTACCTCATCTGACACAATGATCATATACTAGGTCAAGCATGGCACGTAATCATATGACGAGATACATTTAGAGAGCATAGGTCCTACATGATACTAGTGATACATGAGGTGACACAAGCATAGTCAAGAGTCATTAAGAGGAGTTCAACATAATATTCACGAAACATGAGGTATTTTCAAAAGTAACAAGAAGGGCATCATGGGTGCTAGATTATAATCATGCTAAGAATGAACCATCATAGAGTACATAAAATTTGTATAACAATTATCACATTATAGGACAAACATATTCATGTAATAGAATAAGCATGGTAAGTCACCATTTAGTGAGTCATATTGGAAACCATAAGCCTTACATGATACTAATAGCACACATCGAACATGAGTACAATTAAAGTAATTCAACTAGGTTCATTCCGATATTCATGCGACGTGTATATGCAAAATCATGATATAGAGTGACGTGTGATCATGCGAGGTGTCAAGTCATACGTTCATGCAAGTGCGAGAGGATATCATAGAGTAATAGAGAAATAGCGTCGGGCGATAACATGTAAGCATGCTAGGATCAACCCTCACGGAAGGCAAGTCGATCATTGAATTTAACATCAATCTAATCGGATAGTAAAACATTTACGAGGGTAGAAAGAGGGAGAACCACACTATCAAGAACCTAGCTCAAGAGAGGAATTCAGCGATAATGTCGGCAAGATATAAATATGCACAAGCCGCAATTATGGATCCTACATGATGCCAAAGGCTCAACATGACGTACGATACATGCATGCAACTAATCCGGACGGTGCATAAGAAATCACTCGATCACATTCCAATAATATAGAAGCATGAGCAAGTTTACGATGTATAACACAAGTTTAATTAATGACCAACATAATTAGATTACGGGGCTTGAGTACAAATCAACACATCCTAGGGTGAACATGCATTCACCAAGACTCCATTATGCCACATATTCTCTGTCCAATCACAACTAACACACACAATATTAACTTGTAAAATAACCAACACTAGTTAATCTGACGAATACGAAATAGATGGGCATGATATAGATTTTTGTCACAAGATGAATGATAAGCATCGAGGCATCATCGGCTAGCATGTTAAAGAGCACATCTTATGAGGCATTCATATAGAGAAGAGTCGACCACACTATCATGGACCTAATTCAGAAGAAGCAACAATCATATACTCATATCATGTGGTTCATGTTCTCGATCAATCATACGATCAATATGCCAAGTAAACATGCTATAACAACATGCAATCATGATAGAGGATAAGACACAAAACGAGACTTAAGCAATATGACCAGCATGGATGCAGGGTGTCATACAACCACGAATTTACATTAAGGATCATCATCATAACAGGTACTGAGGATTACGTAGCATATAAGGCATGTCGACATGAAATTAGAACATGTATCCATCAAGTAAGGGACTCACTCTATCATGATACTAGAACCGAACTATCACACTATCATAAACCTATTCACAGGAAGGACATCAATTAGACGACACCCTAGCATATGACATATCTATTCGTGCCCTAGTATGACGATGCAATATACTAAATAAATCATGTCGGGATGATATGGATACGATAAATATAGCTCAAACTTATACAATAGTCATTATGACCATTAAAGCACATGAGCATAATTCCACACTAAGGATCAATTGTAGGTCAAGGAGTAGTACCATATTGTATCGCGCAATAATGGACAGAGCAATCAAGATAACCCGATAGAGATCCATAAGGGCAACATTGACTCTTCCTAACTGACTCATCACCCATCTTTCCCGTGAAACTCGGATATGACTTTTCGTGACAAGAGGACACTGATGGATTGTCATAAGAATTGATAAGGACAACCTCGTAACCATCTCACTCTCTGACACGGAATTTCATCAAGGACCGTCTTCCAATACTCTCTCGGACAACCTTTATATTCAATCATGATTCCCGACACCATGTGTTCACCAACCCAATTCCCATGGAAGACCGATATTCAAAGGGAGGACTCGATTGAATTGTCAAAAGGGTTCATAAGGAAAGGGGCAGTTCTACAAAAGCTGAGCTTAACCATACAAGAAGGAGGGTACTCCCGCTATTCCGTGTGCACAAATCGTTCAATATTCAATAAATAGTTAGGCATATTAAGTACTCAACATAGAATCAGTCAATGGCAATTATAACGACTTCCTTGGAGTCTTCCCGGCCCGTCTGTAAAGAACAAGCTAATATTTCGCCCACCCAGTTCCGACTACATCCAATGGGGATGGTCTAGCGCCGTTTCTACCCACTCGATCCCTTATTAGTTGGTTCTCATCTTTTATCATAAGCCAAGTTCATATTTAGTCCAATTGAGTTAGGCATATTAAGTTCATTTTGCCCCTTTAAAACGCTTTCAAATCTTTCGAAATCCATGGGCGGTTTTCCAAAACATACACTCGACCCTTGTGTACCCGAATTGCACAACCTTGCTCTGATACCAACTTTGTAACGACCCGGATATAAATATCCGGGATACGTTTTGAAGGTCGGATACCTTCGTTCGGATGTTGCAATTCAGGTACGGGTCGAGGTTTCAAACCTCTAATCAGTCGAAGTCTTAGAAATACAATTTAAACGAAAATAAAGCGGAAGTACAGTTTAGATACAAAAGCCACGGCAGAGCCGGGTCAAAACCAAAACAAAGTGGGTGATTGCCATTTGTCAAGTTAGTATATATTAGCCGGATTCTTCGATTCGCCAAAAAGGTTTCCCCGTCATAGAAGCATGGAGCAACAAGAGCGGTACCTAACACTATCCACGAAGTCAGGCCTGGTGATCGCCTGCGGGTCCTCTGACCGCGCTGAGGCCACATAACATGCCTATGCCTAAATAAAAGATGACTAATGCGGTACAAGATTTAAATCACACTATCATGCCCCTAGTATATATAATATGCGGAAAAGAACTATATAGGGCCCAAAACAATGCCAAGTGGCATATCCCTCTCCTACCTCTGCACCCCTTCCCGTTAGTGCAGAGACTGGCCAGTTCGTTGCTATAGCATAGCATATCCTCGTGGTGGTGCACTCACCCACGGTATCATCATCATAACATAAGTTAAATATAAATTAAACATGCCCGATGGTGTTGGGCTATCATCATGCTCATATCGACTCGATAGACTCAAGGCACCCGATGGGGCTGGGCTACCCTATGACCCTAGCAAAGACTCTAGGACTATCACAGATAACTGCCGTTCTGTTTCAAACACACAAAGTAAACACATGCTCAGTTCAATGCAATCCTAGCATGATACTACATGGCATGCTTTAATATGCAACAAAACTACACATTACATGACACATCAGGCAGGAGGTCCAGGTTACTGAGTAAGTCCCGTAGGATACTTACTTGTTGATGCAGAACAGCAAGATAACACAAGCAAGGGCCCAAATGCAAGTCCAAAGCAATCCAAAAGCAATACACACCTATCATCAAGTCATTCCCATAAGCTACCAGATCAACATTCATACTCACGAACCCAAGTTCTCAACATCCTCAAAACCGACCGATAGTAAAACCGTTTTCCAAAATCCTTCCGATACGATCAAATCGACCAAAATCGTTCTTTCAATCAAACCCATTGATAAAATCATACCAACCATATTTTCAAACTCATAAATCCCAAATTAAGTCAACTCATACTCAAAATGATTTCTCAACTCACACTTGGCCAAATTCCGACATTAACACTTAAGCCTTAAAGTCAATTTCCCAAAATCATGTTATAAAATAATTCCGGCATGTTTCTCATTTCAAAAACATAAAATAAGTTTCAATATTAAACCATCAATTAATTTTATGCTCACAAATCATATTTATAATTCAAAACCAACAATTCGCTTAAAATTCCTAACTCACATAGTTAAATCCTCATAAAATGCATCAATTAAATAATCCAATCAATATTATTTTAAAACAATAAATAATATGTAACGATAAATTTTCTAAAGTTTATAATTATAATCAATACCAAAGTAATATTAATATTCAAATAATTTAACACTTACTATCCATATCTTCTTAAAACGAACCAAAAATATATTTATAACTCCATATCAATAAATATTACTTTTAAAACCCTTTTTAAATATTAATAATTTAAGAACATATAAATATATATATCATCTTCCTAAAATCAGAAATAATAACAAAATATAACATATATATATATATAAATAACATAATATATATATATATATATATATATATATATATATATATATATATTCTACATATAACAATTAAAACATTTAAACAAACCCGGCCCAAAATTAAAATTAGGCCCAAACCCTTTCCCAACCCATCACCCTTCACCCTCAATCAGTTTTCAGATTTTACAATCAATTAAAATAATCAAAAAAATAAAGTGGCGGGGCCCACAACCGTTTCTTCCTCTCCTAGCCTCCCTTTTCCCCGACCTCCCCATCTCACAGACCCCTCGCTCTCGCCATCCTTCATCCTTGCCCACACTTGCTCTCTTGCAGAACCACTCTCGACCTCACCTCTCTCTCTGGTTAGATCAGATGGGAAAAGAACGGAAGCACACAGAAATTCGAGCAAAAGGGCTAAAGAGAGGCTGGGGGCGCTCACCGAAGGTGCTCGAAATCTCGCTGAAAAACGCTCGTCGGAGGTCGTTCGTCGGGGCTCGATTCCTGGACCTGGGTCGAACAAGGGGGGGTGAGGAAGGAGGAGACTTCCTATGGTTTTTATCGGAACAGGGAAATGAAGGACTCACCGGTCTTCTCGAATCGAAAACAAGGCAGTGGAGGGAGAAATGGAGCTCGGCGGCGACGGTTGGGCGACGGCTGTACTCGGGAGCTCCTGGGCGGCGTCGGGTTGAGCTTGGCCACACCGGAACTAGACGGAGGAGGGAGGAAGCTTTTGTGGGTACTCGGGGGTGAAACAGGGGAGAAAGGGGCACCTTGGTGCCTCGGTGGAACCGGGGAGGAAGGGCTCGGATCCTAAGGGTGACAAGCGACGACGACGACGGGGCTGAGGAGACAGTGCTGTGGTGGTGAGGATGGTGGCGTTGCAGCTCGACCAAGAGGAGAAAGGAAGGTTGTTTCTTGGAGAAGGAGAGAAAGAGGAGGAGAGTGGGTATGGGGCTTCAAAAGGAAGGATGGTGAGGGCTGTTGGTTTCAGGCAAGGAAAAGGAAGGAAAGGAGGGACCAAGAAGGGAAATTGGTGAGCTGAAGGTGGCAGAGTGGTGATGAAATGGGCACAACACAACAATGGTACAGCTGCTGCTGTAATCGGACAAAGAGAGGGCTGAATTCCGGGTGCAGAGGAAGGGGGACCGTAGGAGAGAGAGAGAGAGAGAGAGAGAGAGAGAGAGAGAGAGAGAGAGAGAGAGAGAGAGAGAGAGAGAGAGAGAGAGATAAAAGAAAAGGGAAAGAAATAAAAAGGATTAGGTCCACTAAAGAATTCAAATCAGCGGAAAAGATTCGAAACCCGCTCGCCCGATCGAATCCCGACTAAATCAAATTTAATAAATTTCAATACTAATTTCAAGTTAAACGGAATTAAATTAATTTTATTAATACTCGATCTCGAAAGCGAAGATCAAAATCCATTCCTAAAACCCAATTCGAACTATATAAAAGTTCGTTTCTGAAGAATTAAATAAAATTCAGTTGCTCGAGAACGGGAAATTTCAAAATTTCTAGAATCTTAATTTTTAAAGTCGAACATTATTTAATATTTTAAGAAAATAACATTTTCAATCTTCCGGTCTTTACAGGTCTAACCTGGGACGCAAGAGTTATTCTCAAGCCTGTTTTTCCTCTTCCCAGTCTCGAAGAAGAGCTCATGTATCTGAAAGTCGCATCAAATTCAGAGGCCGCAACTAATGCCACTGCCAACAACAATGCAAGTACTATTAGATAAATCTAGGTAGTTACTTGTTTCTATCTTGTATATATATTCTATCAAAGATAAGACTCTGTTTCCTAAGATATGATTTGTAATCTCTATACATTGTAAACAGAGCCTAGGATTTTCTCCCATCAAATTTTTTTTCGGCCTCCCTACTCTCAGCCGATTACCTTTCATCATCTCCCACCATGTCTACCTCTCAAACCAATAACAATATCCTCCTCTCCACTGGTGCTTCCACACATATGCAATTCCCAAATTTGTCCATCAAACTTGATCGCAGCAATTATTATTCATGGCGTAGTGTCATTCTCTCCACTCTTGAGGCCTATGATCTTGAGGCTTTTGTGCTCAAAAAGCCCCAACCTGCCCCGACGGACGGTTAAGCTCCTTCAGCCGAGTACACTGCCTGGCGGAAATCAGACCGGTTTGTCCTGGTCTGGCTACGTTCAACCCTCTCCGAGAAGTTACTTTGTTATGTTGCCAAGGCATCCACATCTTTTGATGCTTGGGCGATGATCTCGTCTATGTTCCAGTCTCAAACTCGCGCCCGTCTGATGAACCTCAAGGGCCAACTACAGAACCTTTCGAAGGGTTCCTTGTCGATGATGGACTACATTGAGAAGAAACGCTCCGTTGTTGACGCTCTTGCTGAGTGTCGATACAAATCAAACGAGACTATACAAATCGTTTTTTCTAAAACCCCATCAATTCATAAAGTCACACTAAATCCGACAATAACAAGTGATCGATAATTAGATATTGATAGATTACATATTGTATAGTGGGCCTATCAGGCACAAGGCCCAATCTCTTGTAACCTATATATATGATTATGTTAATGAATGAAACCCTCAAGGAGGACTTTACATCAATTACATCTCTCTACATGGTATCACAACCTTTTCTTCCTCACAGAACCCTAATTTGATCCTCCCGCCTCACCTCTCCACTTACCGCCGACGGCCTCGTACCGCTGCCGCTCCCTCCCTCTTTTCCGTCACCAACCTACCCTACTTCCGCCGCTCCCGTCTCTCTCGGCACCAAGGCCGACAAGCATACAATCCCCTCCTCCCTCACTATCTCCGGCATCAATAATTGCATCCCCCGACCCGTCTCCTGCCACGTCAGAAGCCCTACCACTGCCTACTCGCCCCATGCCTTCGGCCGCTTTCACCAGTTCGCTTCGACGCAAGGCTCCGTGCACGTCACAAGCGGCGGCCGCAGCAGATGCGGCAGCAGTGGCAGCGGCCGCAGCACTACGCAGCGGCCGCACCATACGTCGACTGGTGGCCTTCGATAGTCCCCGGTGCCTGGCTTCAACCCTCTTTAAATGCAATCCGGCTTTCTTGCCCCTCGACATGCCGGTCCTCAGGCCTACTTGACATCGTCTGATCAAGGTTCTATTCCGTCTGATGGGCATCACGCCTTCTCCTCTATGCAGCCGACATCTCCCGACTCCTCTTGGTACATGGACACTGGTGCTACTTCCCACATGACGAACTCCTCAGGTAACCTCTCTTCTATTTCCTTTAAAGGTCCTACACACTCTATTGTCGTCGGCAATGGTGGTCGCCTTGCTACTTCAGGGATTGGCCAAGCCAAATTACAGACCCCAACCCACCCACTACACCTTAACAATGTCCTCATTGCCCCAAAGATTGTCAAAAACCTTATCTCTATCTGTCGGTTCACTACTGACAATAACGTTTCTCTTGCGTTTGATCCCTTTGGTTTCTCTGTGAACGATCTTACTACGAGGGTTACTCGCTTGAGATGTAACAGCACCGGGGAGCTCTACCCTATCACACCACCTTCTACATCCAGTCAGTCGTGCCCAGTCGCTCTCTCGGCATCGTCGTCTAGCCTGTGGCATGCACGCCTGGGCCATTGTTAGGGAGGTAAGTCGAGTATCTTAAATACAAATATAAAGATGTAAATAAATGTAAATCGACTCCTGGCCTAAGCAAATAATTACAAGACTTCCTCCCGTTGTAGTGGAAGGGTAGTCAGTATCGATCCACGAGGAGGCGTGTCGACCAGAAGCCTCGATTTCGACCTTAGTGCTCGATGTCGACCTCGGCTGTCGATGTTCTCTGCAACAGAAGACCTGCAAAGACAAAAATAAGTGGTTGATATCGATTGGAAAGGGTCAATATCGATGTCAGTCCACGAAATCGACTGGCTCAAAAGAGTCCCAGTCGATACAGAAGGGTCGATATCGATGTTAGGGGTCGATATCGATGCTCAGCAAACTCCGCAGCGATGTTCGTCGTCGACTCAGAAAACTGTCGACGAACTTAGTGGTCGATATTGATGGAGAGAGAAGCAATGAACAAAAATAAAACGGTGGGTTTTGGGTGTATAAAATATGTAAAAAGCAACTCCTAGGATTAGGGTTTACCACAACGTTAACCAATGCATGCGATGAGATAAATAAGACGGACAATTGCGCAATTTCACCTGAGGGACAAGCTTTCGCCGTACACCAACTCTTAGGATTACTCTTGCAAATAAACCTCATTTTCTCTACCAATTTTATGTTTATAACTCAAGTTGTTAGCATGAATTCCTTTTCTTTCGATTAGGACTAAACATAGAATCGTAGGAGGAGAGATAGACACAACGATATCAACATCAAATACTTACCTCAAGCGCGCATGGCTAACGTCGGGCTCACCCCGACCCTAAGAGCTTTGGGGAACTACTCGCTTCTCATCATGGAACTCATTGTTGATTGAAAATAGGAAACTTGCATTAAAATAAAATCCGAAGCTTTACAACTCAACGTCAACATTCGCAAACGTCAAACCCTAAAACTTCTCTCTAACTCTAACTCTATTGTCTATTGCTATTGTCTTGCTTCTTGGATTGGATTCATTCTTGGATGCGTTCTTGGATGATCTAACAAATCAGCCCCTAGGGCTTTATTTATAGGCTACTAATCCTCGCTATCCGAGGATTGAAACTTCTATCTAAACTATGGACTCTATCCAAACAATTAGGATAGGTCTTTTATTTTTGATAAACTTAAATAACTTAAAGGTAAAAGATAAATAAAACATCAGCTGCCATCTATCTTGAAAGTATGAAATAATTCCGTGCCTCCTTGAAGATATAGTTCCAATCCGCATCTCGAAACCGAGTCTATCTTCTGTCGAGATAAGGGGTCCATATCGACACTAGGGGGTCGATATCGAGGTCTCTGTTCCTGCTCGACTTGTTCAGCTCTGGTCGATGTCTATGTTGAGATCGATATGGGGGTCGATATCGACACCAGGGGTCGATATCTACCTTTGAGGTCGATTTCTACCTCTGCTCAACTTCACTTGGCTTCTCCGTTTTGACTCCGATTTCGCTCGAATTCCTGCATGGTTAGCTCAAAACTTGTGCAGACCCTATTTCTTGCATTTTAGCCCATTCTTACACAAGTTTATATTCTTTTGACCCTTTTTTTTGGAAATCGAATGAAATATGAAGTCAAAAGATGCAATAAACAAAGGTACAAATGTGTACATCAAAACACCCCATACTTAGACTTGCTTGTCCTCAAGCAATAACCAAGCAATAACCAACACCTACAACACATCCTTCAAGTCTTCGCCCTTGTCAAAAGCAACATCATAAGTGGTAGCAAAGCAAAGCAAGTGAATTTAACATCATAGCACATATTTTGGCGATCCATATATCCAATTTTGATCCAACCTCATAGGGATAATGTGTTTGCACTCAACTCTCATGTGTTTAGGCTATGAAGATCAACTCTCAACTCAATTCCATATACAATCTCATAAACATTGCAATTTATAATAATCCACTTCGCAACCAATTATGAAAATGCAATAAGAACTATCAGGAGGACTTTCGCTCAATGGAAGACTTCAAAGAAGACTCCATTCGGCGGGGTTGTAATGGGGCTTGGTATAAAATAAAGGGTATGGAATTATTTGGCTATGTGGTGCTTTTATAATTCGGAAATCAAGACTCCTAAATCTCAACACTTGCAATATCCAAACCATAACTCTTCAATGTAAGCTCAATCTCCTATAATGCTCTTTCCCAACTCATCCTTCCATAATATGCTCTAAAGATGCACTAAAAGGTGTAAACCATACTATCAACTCTTCTTTCAAGCTCTAATATACCTCTAAAAAATATAACACTTGTATGAATAAAAGACTTAAGGATTTTGGCTCATGCACTATATATATACATCTCTTTTTTTCGGATTTTTTTTTCTTCGGAAATAATAAATAAATACTAAAGATATCTGCATTTATATGGTGAGCCAAAGATCCTTTTACAAAATATGACAAAATGTAAATCTGCCCCAACCCAATATTTCCTTGCTCAAAACTGGACATTATGCTCTTTTCTATCCACAAGGCATTAGTCCAGCCAATCTGAGTCTCAATTCCCAAATGGGGGTCAGGCTCAATTCGGCTAGGGATAATTTTGTGGAGTTTGTAATTTCAGGCTCATGCTAATGTTCTGGCTTCAAGCAGGGATAATGCATGGTAGGTAAAGAGAGGATAAAAATGGCTTAAAAGCTGCATCCATCATTTAATTCTCGTAAACATAAACATATATATGCATTGGTTTTGAATAACTATCACAACATTCAGAGATGCATAGGAAGAGTAAATTCACTCGAGAAAGCGGAGGGATTTTTGATGTTCTCCCTATAGGTCAAAATTCTCACAAGGACAATTTTTGTTGGATTTACTTTTTTAGCCTAGGATCATATGTGCTCAATTTCATCACAAGTTCACAATCTACTTAAAAATTTTAAGATTTAGGCTAAACCATCCAACTATGCCATAGGATTTACATGATCAAGTCAGCTATTGAGTTTTCATCATAGGACACTAAGTAGGGTTTAAAAACAAACTTAAAAATAAACATGCATTTTTTTATTTTGTTTTTTTTTTTGACATTTTTTCTATTTTTTTTTAATTTTTTTTTTTGACATTTTATAAAAGTAACAGTAAGAACAAAAAATTTAAACATGCATGCAATGCGAAGAAGAAAACCAAGTTATGACCATAAGACATGTTTTTCCCTCACCCCATACTTAAAATATACAGTGTCCTCACTGTATTTAAAAAGAAAAACAAGGGTAGAGAGAAACTCACAGTGCAACCTTGCGAATTCAGGTCGATTTCCAGGTTAGGGTCGATGCCAGAAGTCGATATCTAGGTCAGAGGTCGATGTCGACTGCATCTGTCGAATTCGAGGAAGAAAGTGAAGACAAGGGCCGCCAGGTTGGGGTCGATATCGAGTATAATGGTCGATATCGACCTCTCTTTTCGTTCCTGAGTCCTTGATGTCGACTCTAGGAGGTGGTTTGACCCTGGGGGGGTCGATTTCGACTGGCCTGGTCGATTTCGACTGCCTCTGCAGAAGCTTCTTTTCTTCTTCGTCATTCCTTTTGCTTGATAACCTGAAATCTTTGTTAGAAATATAGATAAAACACGAATTATCTCAGTTTTAAAAGTTTCAAACAACCAAAAGTTAAATCCTAAAAAAAAACCATCTATGCGAAAAAATTTAAAGGTTTTTTGTACATGCTCTAGAGTTTTGAGTCGCTAGGCCGACTTCTCCGTCAATTCTTCACGAGCCTTTTATGTAGGGACCCTTCGAGCTTGAGCCTTCTCCTGGATCATCTAGGTCCTTTTAGTAGTAGCTAAGTTCGGCGACCAAGGCTTCTTTGATATTAGGTTCTTCTTTGGGCGCTTTTCTTCTCTTTCTTGACCTAACTTTAACAATATAGGCAAACCATGGAGCTTTGACCCTATCTTTAGTAGAATTATCAATAATGGGCTTAATTGATTCATCAATAAGGGACAGAGGAGGGTTAGGAGTCATACCTGGGCTTACTTGTTTGGGCCCGAAATACAAATCTTCGGGCTGAGGGGTGGTCGATTTCGACCAAGGAGGGTCGATTTCGAGAGCTTTGGTCGATATCGGTATTTGGGGGTCGATATCGACCTCCGTGACCCCATACTTAAGCTCCTAGCAGTGACCTGGCATACTCGATTTCGACCAAGGGGGGTCGATTTCGATGTTTTTAGTCGATATCGACTGGTTCCAGTCGATGTCGACCCTGCTTGCTGTTTTCGTCCTCGCCAACAAAAATTTTCTAAGCTTTTCTTTAGCCGGTGAGAGGACTACTTGCTCCAGGTGCTTTGTTTCGCTCATGGTTGGGTTGAAAGAGAATTCTATTACTTCGTTCCCTATAGTAAAGGTTAGTAACCCTCGACGTACATTGATATTGGCATCTGCAGTAGCTAAGAAAGGCCTACCAAGGATAATAGGCACTACAGGATCTTCATGCATCTCCAATACAATGAAATCAGTAGGCACAAAGAACTTACCTACCTTTACCGGAACGTCATCAACTATACCTGTGGGCCTGACGAAGGAGTTGTCAGCCATATAAAGTTTCATGTCCACAGGTTCAAGGGCGCCAATGTTCACCTTTTTCCAAATAGAGAGAGGCATGAGACTTACACTTGCCCATAGGTCACACAGGGCTTTATAGCGATGTTGGCCAAGTCCCACGGTGATTGCAAACTTCCCTGGATCACTCTTCTTCTCAGGGAAGTCCATTTTTGAGCACTCCTCTGCGATCTCTGCCATGGACCGCTTCTTGCTAAGGATGTCTTTTAGGAATCGAACATAGGCGGGCATCTCACTTAGGGCTTCTGTAAGAGGAATGGTAACATTAAGACCTTGAAGTATTTTTATAAAGCGCCTAAACTTACCTTTGGTGGGATCGTCCAATGCTTTGGAAGGGAATGGCAACTACTTCTTTGGTGGAGGGGCAAAAACGGTGGTCGGAGGGGCCTGCTGGACATCGACATCGACTGGAATGGGGTCGATATCGACTGGGATGGTCGATTTCCACCTTTGTTGTGGCTCTGATGGCTCTGCAGTGTCATCGACATCGACCAGGGGGTCGACATGGTGGTCGATATCGACCTCTGGGTTGACATCAACTGGTCTGTCGATGTCAACAGGGTCTGTTGCTTTCTCCTCCGTTTCCGCTCGTGGCTTATGTACTTTGGTGCCACTCCTTAGTTGTATGGTTGCGACATGGCCCATCCCGGATTGTCCCTTAGGATTTGTAGGGGGTTGCCCAGGGAGTGTTCCGGATGGTCTAGGGATTTGTGCCGCCAATTGACCCAGTTGGGTCTCTATGTTCCTTTTCCATATATCCATCTCCCCAATCCTTGTGGTAAGGTGATTGAGTTGAGAATGGATGGCATTGTTGGATTGATCATTCTTAGCTTGATTCCTCCTTATCTCATCTAGCACAAGTTGAAGATCATCCTTCTTTTGGTCTCTCTCCGGGTGCCCAGGAGCTCTATAAGGCGGAGGGTCCCTAGGGTTAACCTGGTTCCTTTGTGGTTGATGGAACCTTTGGTCTCCCCAATATTGGTGATTGGGACCCCTCATGTAGCGCGCCTCTTGGTGAGTCTCCGCTAGGTGTACTTGTTCGGCGTGTGGGCACTCGATGGTGGTGTGCCGCTGCGATCCGCATTCAATGCAATCTTGGTTCGCTGAAAGGAACCTTACTTGCTTTTGGAGCTTTCTAAGTTGATCTCTATGGAATCGCTCCTTTACGTCCGGATCGATCTCATTGGAGGGTTCATATAAGGGCATAGATGGGGCAGGCCTCGACGATGATGATGCGTCGGAAGCCTCAGGAGTGCCATATGTATTGTCAAATTCCACCAACCTCTCTATGGTCTCCCAAGCCTCTTGTGGAGCGAGTTCAAGGTAGCCATAGGAGGTGTAGGTATTGATCCTCTCCTTAGTTGCAGAGTCAAGAACATTGTATATGATCTCCTGAATTACGTACGGTGGTTGGCCATGCATCATGCATGATCATAGTAGGTCCTTAAACCTTTCCCAAACAGTCGCCAGAGCCTCACCAGGCTTTTGTTTGAAAGCCGTGATTTTCTGTCGGATCAACGCCGTCTTAGAAGAAGGAAAGAACTTGTTGAGGAACGCGTCCTTGACTTCATTCCAGGTGCAGAGCGATCTTGGGGCTAAGCTTTCCAACCACTGCAATGCTTTCCCTGTAAGAGACCATCGAAAGGCTTTTAGTTGGACATATTCAAGACTTCGTCCATCAGCAATAGTATCACAAAGGTCTAAGAAGGATGAAATATGTGCCATAGAGCATTCGTTAGGTTTTCCTTCATATTGGTGCCTTCTAATCTCAATTAGGAAGTTAGGTTTTATTTCAAAATTAGAGGCAGGGATAAGAATTGTCGATTCAGGCACTGTGAGAGCGGGGTGCATATATTGCTTGGCATTCCTAGGAAGGGCATTGATTTGGGCTTCTATTTGCCTCCGGCCTTCCTCCTCCCTATCCGCACGCTCCTTAAGTGCCGCCTCTCTAGTCGTTAGGTCCTTAACCTGCTTCCTTAGTTGCTCAATAAGTTCAGCCTGGTTCGCGTTGTCCGCCGTGATTCTTTGAGCTTGGGCCCTTAGATGGAAATAACGCTCAGGGTCGTCTACTCCTTTGAATTCAGGTGGGCGATCAGCACGTCGCATACACCTGCAAGAACAAGACTAGGTAGAGACGTGAGATAGACTACTAGGGCGCGATTGATTGCCTCCCCGGCAACGGCGCCAATTTGTTAAGAGAGGCAAGTCGAGTATCTTAAATACAAATATAAAGATGTAAATAAATGTAAATCGACTCCTGACCTAAACAAATAATTACAAGACTTCCTCCCGTTGTAGTTGAAGGGTAGTCAGGATCGATCCACGAGGAGGCGTGTCAGCGGGATCCTAGTAGCTTTGGAAATCTCACGTCTGTGTCGACCAGAAGCCTCGATTTCGACCTTAGTGATCGAGGTCGACCTTGGTTGTCGATGTTCTCTGCAACAGAAGACCTGCAAAGACAAAAACAAGTGGTCGATATCGACTGGAAAGGGTCGATATCGATGTCAGTCCACAAAATCGACTGGCTTAGAAGATTGTCAGTCGATACAAAAGGGTCAATATCGATGCTAGGGGTCGATATCGATGCTCAGCAAACTCCGCAGCGATGTTCGTCGTCGACTCAGAAAACTGTCGACGAACTCAGTGGTCGATATCAATGTCTGGGGTCGATATCGATGACTTCCTGTAGTGGGATAATTCTTCGTCGGCAAAGAAAGGCCGAAGATTCAAGAATGGAGAAAGAAGCAATGAACAGAAATAAAACAGTGGGTTTTGGGTGTATAAAATATGTAAAAAGCAACTCCTAGGATTAGGGTTTACCACAACGTTAACCAATGCATGCGATGAGATAAATAAGACGGACAATTGCGCTATTTCACCCGAGGGATAAGCTTTCGCCGTACACCAACTCTTAGGATTACTCTTGCAAATAAACCTAATTGTCTCTACCAATTTTATGTTTATAACTCAAGTTGTTAGCATGAATTCCTTTTCTTTTGATTAGGACTAAACATAGAATCGTAGGAGGAGAGATAGACACAACGATATCAACATCAAATACTTACCTCAAGCGCGCATGGCTAACGTCGGGCTCACCCCGACCCTAAGAGCTTTGGGGAACTACTCGCTTCTCATCATGGAACTCATTGTTGATTGAAAAGAAGAAACTTGCATTAAAATAAACTCCGAAGCTTTACAACTCAACGTCAACTTTCGCAAACGTCAAACCCTAAAACTTCTCTCTAACTCTAACTCTATTGTCTATTGCTATTGTCTTGCTTCTTGGATTGGATTCATTCTTGGATGCGTTCTTGGATGATCTAACAAATCAGCCCCTAGGGCTTTATTTATAGGCTACTAATCCTCGCTATCCGAGGATTGAAACTTCTATCTAAACTATGGTCTCTATCCAAACAATTAGGATAGGTCTTTTATTTTTGATAAAAATAAATAACTTAAAGGTAAAAGATAAATAAAACATCAGCTGCCATCTATCTTGAAAGTATGAGATAATTCCGTGCCTCCTTGAAGATATAGTTCCAATCCGCATCTCGAAACCGAGTCTATCTTCTGTCGAGATAAGGGGTCGATATCGACACCAGGGGGTCGATATCGAGGTCTCTGTTCCTGCTCGACTTGTTCAGCTCTGGTCGATGTCTATGTTGAGGTCGATATGGGGGTCGATATCGACACCAGGGGTCGATATCTACCTCTGAGGTCGATTTCTACCTCTGCTCAGCTTCACTTGGCTTCTCCGTTTTGACTCCGATTTCGCTCGAATTCCTGCATGGTTAGCTCAAAACTTGTGCAGACCCTATTTCTTGCATTTTAGCCCATTCTTACACAAGTTTATATTCTTTTGACCCTTTTTTTTGGAAATCGAATGAAATATTAAGTCAAAAGATGCAATAAACAAAGGTACAAATGTGTACATTAGCCATCCCAGTGCTGCCATTCTAGATGTCCTCCGCTCTTAGAGTCTTGTCCACTGTAATAAAGAGCTACGCTCTAGTTTATGCTCTTCCTGTCAGTTAGGCAAACATGCAAGACTGTCGTTCCAACGGTCCTTGAACTCCACCCTTGCACCTTTTGACATCATTCATAGTGACATTTGGACCTCTCCTGTACCTAGCAAGGATGGTCACAAGTACTACCTTTTATTTCTTGATGACTACACTCATTGTTTGTGGGTTTTTCCATTACAATTGAAGTCCCAAATGTTTCCTATGTTTGTCAAGTTCCATGCCTACATCAAAACACAGTTTCACACCTCAATCAAATGTTTCCAATGTGACAATGGCCGTGAATTTGATAACAAGGACTTTCACTCTTTCTTCACCACAAATGGCATCTCATATCGGTTGTCATGCCCCTATAAATCTCAGCAAAATGGCAAGGCCGAGAGAATTATTCGAACGATAACCAACATGATGCATTCTCTCCTTTTTCACGCATCCATTCCCCTTGCCTATTGGCCTCAGGCCTTATCAACGACATGTTATCTCCTCAACATCCTCCCTTCTACTACCCTCCAGTATCGCTCACCCACTGAGGCATTATATTGCACCATGCCTAGATATGATCACCTTCGTACCTTCGGGTGCCTGTGTTTTCCAAACATGTCCTCCACCGCCCCACACAAACTCCACCCGCGCTCCACTCCATGTGTCTTCCTTGGCTATCCGTCAGATCATCGCAGGTACCTTTGCCTCGACGTTCAGAGCCATAGGCTTATTGTGTCACGTCATATCACTTTTGATGAGTCTCGCTTTCCCTTCTCTTCTCCTCCTCTACCTTCTCTCACACCTCCTATGTCCCAGTCTTAGTCAGAGTCCCCCTTCCCACACTTTCTCCTTCCCCAGAGCTCTACCGGTACTCCTCCCTCTCCCCCTACACCGCCCCCACCGCCACCTCCTCCTCCTACCACCAGACCACACACCTGCAGCGTCTCTGGTGCATTCAGACCTCGTCAGATCGTCTCTATGCACGCCTCCGATCACCCCGCCATCACCTCCCATGAGCCCTCCCAAACACACCTCCCGTCACACCAATTGCCACGGCCGCAGCATCGTGCTGCGCCCGCGGCATACCACCCCGCCGCGGCATACCCCCCTGCCGCGGCCGCGCCCGCCGCACATCATAACCCCGCCCCCAACGTCTCCCAAGTCCCTCCAGCCTCCAACCCCGCCTCGCTCTCCCCCATCCCCACCTCCCACAAAACAGCCCTCCTCGACCCGAAGTGGCAGGCAGCTATGCTCGATGAATACAGGGCCCTTACAAGGAATGGTACCTGGGTTCTAGTTCCTCGCCCTCTTGAGGCGAACGTCATTCGCTGCGTTTGGCTCTTCCGCCACAAGTTCCGCTCTGATGGGTCATTGAAACGCTACAAAGCTCGTCTTGTGGTTAATGGTCGATCTCAGCAGGTAGGTATTGATTGTGATGAGACATTCAGCCCCGTGGTCAAGCCTGCCACTATCCGAGTGGTGCTAAGCTTAGCTTTATCACGACATTGGGCTATTCATCAGCTGGATGTCAAGAACGCCTTTCTGCATGGCCATTTGAATGAGACAGTTTACATGTTTCAGCCGCCGGGGTTCGTTGATCCTGATCATCCCAAGCACGTTTGTCTCCTGAAGCGCTCTCTATATGGTCTGAAACAGGCTCCGCGTGCCTGGTTCCAGCGCTTTGCATCTCATCTGCTACGCTAGGGCTTCGTTGGCAGCCGCTCGGATTCGTCTCTGTTTATCTATCGCAGAGGCACAGACATGGCCTTTCTGTTACTATATGTCGACGACATCATCCTCACCGCCTCTTCTGATGCTCTTCGGACGTCTATTATTTCCCAGTTGATTGCTGAGTTCGCCATGCCGGATCTTGGGCCGTTGACTTATTTCTTGGGAGTCTCCGTGCAGCGTCATGCGTTTGGGTTGTTTCTCTCTCATAGTAAGTATCCTGCCGAAATTGTTGCTCGGGCCAAGATGAGCAACTGTAAGCCGGTCGCCACCCATGTTGATACTTCCAACAAGCTCAGTGCTCACTCTGGTCCTCTGGTTGATGATCCGACGTTGTATCGGAGTCTTGTTGGGGCATTGCAGTACCTCACATTCACTCGGCCAGACATCAGTTATGTCGTCCAGCAGATCTGCTTGTTTATGCATGCGCCCAGGGAGCCGCACTTTCAGGCCTTGAAGGGGATCATTCGGTACATCAGTGGTACCCTCGAGTTGGGCACCACGATCTCCCCTTCCTCTCGGCATGACCTCGTCGCTTACACTGATGCGAATTGGGGTGGTTGTCCTGACACACGTCGCTCCATATCTGGTTATTGTGTCTTCCTCAACGACACTCTTGTGTCGTGGTCAGCGAAGTGTCAGTCTGTGGTGTCTCGCTCTAGCGCCGAGGCTGAGTACAAGGGCGTCGCCAACGTTGTTTCCGAGTGCTCCTGGCTGCGCAATCTCCTTCTTGAGCTCCGCTGCCCTCTTCAGAAGGCCACCCTGGTCTACACCGACAACGTCTCCGCTGTTTATCTGGCCAGCAACCCAGTCCAACACCAGTGCACGAAGCACATTGAGCTTGATCTCCACTTCGTTCGGGACAAGGTTGCTCTTGGACATGTTCGTGTTCTCCATGTCCCGTCCTCCTATCAGTACGCTGATATCTTCACAAAGGGTTTACCTCGTCAGTTGTTCCTCGATTTTCGGTCCAGTCTCACTGTACGGGACCCTCCACTTTCGACTGCGGGGTTTGATAGATTACATATTGTATAGTGGGCCTATCAGGCCCAAGGCCCAATCTCTTGTAACCTATATATATGATTATGTTAATGAATAAAACCCCCAAGGAGAACTTTACATCAATTACATCTCTCTACAATCAAGATTGATCTTTCAAACTCACTTCATCGGGTAATCGCTAGTCAAATTAAAAGAAATAATTAAGTTGCTCAAACTCAACTTACTGAATTCAAAGATTAAATTACTCCCTAGATTGATCAGCCAAGGACCAAATCATCACAAGTAATTAATTTAAATTAATTAAGTTAAAGCCAATCTAAAATTTGACAGTAATCGATCAAATGAAAAAAAAAAATGTAATACGACAACGAGAGGTTTCTCGGTAAGGGGCTGGAATGGAAACACCAGAAGAAACCTAGCTAGACATGAAATCTCCTTCAAATTTCCAAATTGTTGTTAGACCAACGTATCATTGACATACATGAAGATGATGAAACTACAAAATGCTTGTCAACATTTTTTTGGATACCTAATCGTAATCACTTGCGTCTCATCATCTAATCCTAACCTTAACCCTAACTCTAACAAATAAATGAGAAGGGGGTTATGTAATTTAGTAGAATTCTCTCAATAGCCGTTTCAATGTCTTGTCGATAGCCCTTATGAAAAAACATCTAAAAAAATCAACAACAAATTTAAATATTATAAATATATAACACAAATATTTTTTTCTTTCAAAAATTGACCAAAATACTCTTTATATATTGAAAAATATTTTAATACTAATATATTTATCACAATTTAGTTAAATTAATCTAAATATTTAGAAATAATTTTATAATTAAATGTTTCTAAATACAATTAGGATAAAAAGGTTGTATGTAGATTCTTCTTAAAAAATAAAAGCAGATTTTATATATTTGTCGAATTATTTCAGTTGCAAAAAAAGGTTCATTAATTGTTGAGACAACCATTGTTCCAAAAAAAGGTCTCGGCCACCGCCTAGACCCCGCCTAGACCCTTGAAGGTCCCCCACCTTTGAGTTTAGCCGTCTAGACCCTTGAAGGTCACCCGCAAGGTCTTGACGGACTTGCGGGTTTAGCAAGTTAGTGAAAAAACCATTTTGAGGTTTTAACTCCCAAAACTCCCACATGTCGATCTCTCTCTTAGTTCTCAACCTCTATACTCTCTCTTACTCTTGATCCCTCACTCCCATAGTCCTCTAACTCACGACCTAACTCCCATTGTTAACGCCTAGACTATTAATTAAAGTTTATTTGTTTATATATGTAAACTTTATTAATTTATATACGTATTGAATATGGCCTAGGATTAAAAATACATCTCAAAATAGTAAATCCGCCTAGACCCCGCACAATCCGCCTAAACCCTTGACCCTATCTAGCCGCCGAGCATTCGCCAAGCGTTTTTTGGAACATTGGAGACAACTAAACTAACTAACTCACCTTTTTGCAAACTTGGTAAAAATGACTCGACCCCTTGACAATTTGCAAAAGTAACTCGAAACCCAATAAAATGTCAAAAAAATCTCGGTTGATCAACCTGGGATAGGGCGTAAAGGCGCCAAAAAGAAAGGAAAAAAAAAAGAAAAGAAGGACACGTTGCCAAAAAAAAGGAAAAGGAAAAAAATTCAGAAGCATTAAATGCTTCGGACTGATTGACGGCGGGATCCCAAAAAAAGGAAAAGCATTAAATGCTTCTCATCATATTCTCTCTATTTCAAAAATCATTCGAAAGAAAAGGAAAAGGGAACCGTTTGGGAAGACAACCGGCGGTTTTGAATGGGAGGAGGCCGGAGAAGATCGATCGCTGTCAGAGTGTGGAAGAGAAGCCAAGAACGCCGCCCTTGGACTATAAAGATACGCTCCTCCCCCCTCTCCTCTCCATCAATCCGAAATCATTCTGTCTATTCTCCCTTCTGTGTGAACGTGGGGTGTCGGGTATGTGTAGGTGAATGAGTTGCAATGGGGTTTAGGGATTAAATGACAATGGTGGGTTGAGTGATGAGTTGTGGAGGGGTGGTAGTGGTGGGTGAGATTGAAGGATGAGGAGGGTGGTTTTCGGGTATAGTTAAGGGAAATTGGCGTTTAGGGTTTAGGAAGGCCGAAGAGGGTGGCTATGGTGAGAGTTGAAATTTGGATATGGGGATGTTTTGGCGAGCGATTGAAGAAGAAGAATTGATGTATGGGATGTGTTTGATTTCGAATTTTGTTGTTTGAAAGAGAAATTGGGTGACATGGGTGTGGAATTGGGTGACAGGGGTTTCGAATTTGATTTGTATTAGCTATTGATTAGATTTGAAAAACGATTGCGGTTAGGGCCGTTTTGGATTTGAAATTTTATTGTCTGAAAGAGAAATTGGGTGACAAGGGCCGTGTTGAATTTTTGTTTGATTTGAAAATCTATTGTTGATTTGATCGTCATTCTCCATTTGCCTTTTGAATTAGTGTTGTACGTGTAGAAATGCATTTCACCTTGTTTAATTTGAGTCATTGTACTTTTGATGTTATGAACGATTGTATGGTGAAATCGATTCCATTTGTTTGAAATTTTGCATTTATTCCGTTTGAATGTGTGTCATTTTTGTATGGTGAACTCCACTGCAGTTGTTCGAAGTTTTGTTGTCTGATTGTATGAAAGAGGAATTTGGTGACAAGGGTTTCGTATTTGGTGAAAGGGGTTACGATTTTCGTTTGTGTAAGCTAATGATTTGATATCTGAAGAATGAGTGAGGTTTTGTGTTTGCATTTGTGCGTTTGATGTTATTGACTGTTCTATGGAGAACGCAATTCCATTAGTTTGAAATTTTGTTGTTTGATGTCGAATGTATTTGGTGGAGATTGGGTTGTTAGTCGAATTTGGGTCACAAGTTTGAAATGTTGCTGTCTGACTTTGGTGACATGGGTTTTTAAGTTGTGCGACACAGGATTTAATTTTGGTGACATGGGGATATGAATTTTCTGGAAAACTGATCGTGTTCATGTCACCCAAACTACTGGAAACAAATGGTTCGGTTTGAGAATCTACGGAGGAGTGCAAGGGTATCACCCAAAAAGCGGGAGCCCCGTTACTCTGTCCCGGAAGAAAAGCACTTCCGGGAACGGGTAAATCAAGGATCGAGATTGTTGGTGTTGGCCAACATCGACAACTACGTCGATCCCTACGACTAAGATAAGCTGCTAGACAACCAGCTCGGGGAGATCGTCCAGCTGGCGAACCGTTGCAATATCTCTTCACAACTAGTGCATTACGCACTACAATGTCAAGTTGTGACCGAGAAGAAGTGGGAGACCTGGTATATGATTCAGGGGAAGATCTGACGGTTCTCGCCGAAGGAGTTTGCCATTGTCATGGGGTTGTGGTGTGGGTGAGCAAGAGGGAAGGAGATGGAGGAGGACAAGAAAGCCATGAAGGACTTCTTCCAAACAGACAAGATGACGGTGGGCGAGCTAGAGTACACCTTCAAGAGCTTATGGAGAATGTCGATCTCTTTCATCGTTGAGGGAGTGTTTTTTTTTGGGGGGGGGGGGGTGGGAGTAGGAAGGCTTTATGGGGTTGGATTGTGAGACTGGTGGAGAATGCTGATCTCTTTCTGGCATTTCCATGGGGGAGGGTTGTTTATGAGACCACACACGGCTCGCTCTCCGGTGCCATAGAGCGCCAATTTGCTGAGTTGAAGCCCGATGTCGACCGCACTGGATACGGGCTTATGGGGTATCCGATGGCCTTCCAGGTAACCTTCTCTACCACCCTCACACTACTTTACAACGATATGTGGTTTAGGTTTGTAATTGGAGTGCGGATGCCTTGTAGATTTGGCTATACGAATCCATTTCGGACTTCGGGGTCTAATTTGCGATGAAGTTGTCCTCCAAGGCGTTGCCTCGCTGCATGAGGTTGAGCTCCAAGGAAGAGAACTTTTCTTATCACACCATTATAAAACGCATGGACCCGGAGGACAAGGACGACATCAAGGTTAATGAGAACCCAGTGCTACTACCAGAGAAGGACGAGTTGTCATTGATGGATGGGTGCTACTATCGGCATGAGGAGCCCGACCTCCTATTCGACGACATGTACGGCCATTGGCGCACCATTTCCATGCTCCTGTTGACATATCCCCCAAGGGCGTCCCAACAACAAGGACACGAGGTAAGGAGAAGGATGGTGGGGGGGGGGATAATGTGGCGAAGACACTTGAAAAGATGATGGAGAGCTTATCAAGCATGTCCACGTGGATGGAGAAGATGGATGGGAAGGTGCATCATTCATTCGCATATCTTTATTTTCTACAGATCTGAATAACTTATGTGAAATGGGTAAATGGACTGCTAACACGGGACATAAATTAAGTGACACGGGACATATACAATCTAAATAACTGATGGTGTTTTCTGATCGGTTTTGTTCACCTTAGTTCGTAGGATTGATTGTAAAAACGTAATCCCTGCAGATGAAAATGTTGAAGGAGATCATCCATGGACTGCAAGTTGGTAAAGAGATGGGAAGAGGCGGGGAAGAAAGAGGAAGGGATGCTGAAGACAAGGTTGGAGATGTTGGGAAAGATGGATCTGGAGACAAACTTGTTGGTGACAAGGATGCGGCTAAGCGACAATTGAAATCATCAATCTGACACGGCGATACAAGCAGGTGACACACATTATTTTCAGAAGAATATATGAAGTCATATTATTCATGATGACAAGAGAAAATAAGTTAAGTGACACGTGTAATTCCATAATTTGACATGCATCATTTATAGCATAAATAGTTATTCATGCACAGAAGCTTGACATATGTGCGTAACCCCAAAGTACCAAAAGTGTGACATATGTGCTAACCTAGAAAAAAACCTAAAGTTCGTCACATGTGCATAACCCCAAAGTGCCAAAAGATTGACATAAATGTGCTAACCCAAAAGTACCAAATGTGTCGCATATGTGCTAACCCCAAAATACCAAAAGTGTGACATAAGTGCCAAACGCAAAATACCAAAAGTTTTTTTATGCGTGGATGGACCAACCTCTGGCCCCAAACTAAAAATGCAAACTCAACCTTTGTGGTAAGGCGTTGGACCACCAAAATACCTACGAATGACGACGCTTGACCCGGAGAGTTTCTCCGCGGGATGGGTAACGGGATGACTTAGGCCGCCCGGGCCTTCTCTTCATGGGCAAGAGGAGGCACGCCAACTCCAAAAGCCTTGGGGGATCCTCCATTCCGATCTTGGAGGGATCGGATATAGCACATCAACAAGCCTTCCTTGCGACAACTTTGTAGAAGTCATTGACGAGAGCGAAGACATTTGCACCTCGATGCTTGGTAGCGGCTATGGCTTGGGCACATGAGAACCGGTCAATGTTGAAGCGCTTGCATGTGCATGTACGGGCACTCAAGTTCACAACCCACGACAACGGACCCTTGCGGACCATGAACTCGTGCTTGCTGAGCAGCCTCACGTCCAAGCATATTGCCATACTATAGTTCATCTTCAGCGCACCATCCACATAATCGCTCACCAACTTACCCGGTTCGGTGCTCTTTTCTCGGTGCTCACAAAACCACTTGGACACGGTTTCGATGACGTCATCAATCAGCGCAGTCAAGGGTAGGTCATGGGGCTCCTTGAAGACAGAGTTAAGACACTTAGAGTTGTTCGTCGTCATTATGTTGTACCGATTCCCCAAGAAGAATGCACGACAATCAGCGAATACCTGCTGAAACTAGCCTCCTTCACGTATTGGCCAACAGGGGCTGACAACGTACAACCATCAACGAATACCTGCTGAAACTCCGCCCTCGTGTACGCCTTCTCCATCTTGAAAAACATGCTCTGCAGCCCCGGTATCCCCCTATACTTGCACCGGGCATTCTGAAATAAATGCCATACGCAGAACCCTTGCTTCGCAAACACATAGGTGTCCCTTATACCTTGAATGATTCTTAAATGGCAATCACAGACAAACATCAAGTCTGGTGTGTCCTCGACAACATACAACATATTCTTGAAGAAGAAGCTCCACGACCCGTGGTTGTCACCGTCGATGATTGCAAAAGCGATCGACAAAGAGAAACGTGCCCCTGAACTTCCCTTTTAGGAAACTCCTGTCCACTAAGATGACTTCTACATCAAAATCAATAACTGTCAGTTACATGACACGGTATTTCATATCACGTGACATGTGACATTGTACAACCGACATGGGGTTTTACCTTTCTAAGGTGGGTGATCGCCCTGCGCCATACCTTGAAGCTAACAAAGGCGTACTTGAATCGTTGGGATTAGTCCACCTCTACCCTAGTATATGTCACGTGGTTAGTCTACTCCACCATGTACAAGTATGGAATAATATCTTGGTAACCATCTTCGTCACTCTCATGCTTAACCTCCCTCGCTGCCAAGCGTGCCCTTCGGGCCTTCTAGTAGCTACACGTGATGCCGAACTGAGACTTGGTCAGCAACTGCACTTGATCGGGAATGAGGTTCTTTCGATTCTCGGTGAACCTACGAGTAATAGGTATGGTTTGTGTGACACATATAATGATGTAAGGTGACGAGTGGAATATTAACAAGTGACAAGTAAAACAGTGTTCCCAAGTAAAGTAAAACTTACGTCAACACGAGGTTCCATCCAATCATACTCGACGTAGCATGCCGGCTATGGTTGTGCGTCACATTCAGGTCACATGTATGCTCATGGATATACTTTTGGATGGTCCACATAGTGGTGCATTTTTAATTCAATGCCCTACATATCAACGTGCACTTTCTGTCCACACATCCAACCACACACAATGTTTTCGTCGACTTCTTCACACTAATCTCAAAGCAGTTCTCCACCAGATTCCAGCGAAGCCGAGTCCAAACGTCAGCCTTCGAAGCAAATATTTGTCCCTCCGAAAGTTCTATGATGTCGCGTCGTGGGTCCTAGGTGTACGGTGTTATTCTGTCCACCATAGCCTCAACGATCTCCATCGTAGGTGGGGATGTGCTAGACCTCGACACACAATCTTCAAGTTCCCTCATCAATTCATCCTCAACTTGCTCCCCCTCCACCAACACCCTCATTCTTTTATCCTCGACAACATTGTGCCACTCCAAATCCTCCCACTCTTCTTTGAGCTCCCCCCGGACACGTTCGCCATCGTCGGAGCCCCCAACGTTGAGTTCGGGGGTTGACCCGTCCTCATCCTCACTGCTAATGGCTATCGCCTCCAACCCCTGTTCCATGTGAGATGAAGAGTTATCCGTGTCACCCAATTGGATCACATCCAGATATTTTCCCCTGTTACCTGAACACATACCCATGTCAGCTGATCTAAAGCCCGTGTCACTAATGTCCATCAGAACCAGGTCCTTGGTCTTCACTATGGCCTCGCTCACCTCTCCCTTAGCACATAACTCGTCATCTACAGAAATAGTGTTTCGTTGTGACTTACCTTCGGCCTCGCATATCACAATCTCATCCACTTCATCCACCTTTTCGGAGGTAGGTGTCCCGCTCAAGCGTTCTTCCCCGATGGCTTGCTTTACTTTAAAGATCTCCTTACGCAATGGACCAACATATACGTCCATGGGCCAAGGATGGTCTCCAGACTTTGAGTTCAGGAACTTAAACACCTCAAGGTTGTCATCGTCAACTATCAGATCGGATGACCCCCTTCTTTTGACTTTGGCACGTAACACAATGCCCACTTTTCATACAAACCACCATCGTCGACCTTCACCATGATCAGCTTCTTAAAATTGGTAAAGTCGATTCCCTCTTGCATCATGACATTCTTGTGCACCTTCTCCCCCTCAAACACCCATCGGCCTCCCTCAAAACCCAAGAGCCATCGAAGATGAGAGTACGCATACCAAGGCGTTTTCACTTGAAAGTCAAATGAGGGATGAGGAGAAAGGTTCGTTGATATCTAGTTTTCGTCATAGATGAGGAGTTCTTCGTCAAAAACACTTACCCATTGTAGCTAAGAAGATAGTTTTTTGGGAAACCAATGTGACACGGGGATTCTGATCACTAACAGGAGCACAGAATGAAGGCGACAAGTGTTTTGCATCTAAAACTGCAAGCTCTCGGCTTCTCTTCCATGGTGGAACCTTCTCCATTTCTTTCTCCATGTGTTTATGCTTCAAAAAATCTAAGAGAAGGGAGAAAATAAAAAGTTTCTCTCATCCTCCCCTTTTATACCCTACACGTGGTAAAATATATGAAGACATCACATCACCCCATCCTATCACCCATTTTTGGCACCAAAACCCAATCCCACAAAAACCCCTTCCCTCCCTCACGTGCGCCCTCTCCCTTGCAACTTGCAACCGGCCAGCCATGTCACTTTTTTGGTTTTACAAAAGTAACCCATGTCCTACCTTTGCCATTTAAAAAAAAAGTGGGACATTTTTGCAATGTTGTGGGAAAAAGTGGTTAATTATGTAAAACCCCCTTAATTATTTCAGTTAGTTATTCTTTTATACACACCTTTTGGTGGAGAATAAAGTGATTTAAGTTAATGTGCGTGTGTGTGGTTGTCTTCTTCAGTTAGTGTGTTTGTTTTAGTGTTTTATTCAACATCATTTTTATGCATATTTGTATGTGTTTAGGGGTTTCGCCCTATGGTTATCATGTATGTTGGTATCATTTTTTGCATATATGTTTGTTTGTTTTTTTGTTATGATAAAGAGAATGTTGCGCGGGGGGGTTGTTATGTTTATTAGTAGATGTTTTATTGTTGGCTTCCCTGTTTTAGTGTTTTAATATATACTAACAATGATGTTTTTTTGCATGTGTCTTTTGTGTTCTTATACATGGGCAGGTATTGATATTGAGACGTACAAATACAAATTTGATGTGAGTATATGCAATGTATAAGAACATTCTTGTGTCAGCATGTTATATATATATATAAAGAGAGAGAGGGGTTAGTTCCGGTGTAGACAACCCTTATCGTGTATCATGTATTCAGAAATTATTCGTCTACTTGTTCATGATTATTCGCCTGTTTTCACATAATTGTTCATCTGTTAAAAAAATTGTTAAAAATGTAAATTTTATTCTAGCGAATAATCGCCTAATACCATCGAATAATTTCATTCCACCGAATAATCTTCCAATACCAACAAATAATCATAAGGTACTTTTAATCTCATCCGTTGATTTTCTTAATTCAGTGGTTCAGATTTATTAACATGATACACAATAAGAGTTGTGTACATTTGATTTATTATCTATATACACACACATATATATGCTAACAAGTATGTTTAATGAAATATGTGTTTGTTTTGACAGAAATTGAAGTTGCATCCCTTAAAAAAAAATTTCATGCTAGGTGGAACATATATTCATATCCAGATGTGTGTGATGTCATTAAAGAACAGTTGTCACCTGAACACTATCAGTTGCTAAGCAAAAGCTGTTTGGGATGGGTATTAAAAGGAAACAAGATGATTATAAATTTTCAGCTTATTTATATGATGATGTTGCGGGAGGTTGAAACAAAAAAGAAGATGGAGTTATGGTTCAAAGTTAATGTAAAAACCCAAAATTTTAAAATATTATTTTATGAATTATAATTTAACCTCAATATTAAATTTCTGGGATTCCGAAAAATTTTGAAAATCTTCTTTATCGATCAAAATGTTTTTTTTATTTTATTCAAGAAAATCCGACATATATTTGAATTCGATTAAAAACAGTTGCGCTTTCCTATATTAGAATTTTTTTGGATTAAAGTTGTTATTTAATGTGGTAATATTTCTATAACTTAAGAATAACGGATTTATTTTGTAAATTTTTGTAAGCTAACCTAACCCTAGTTCACCGGGTATATATACCCTTTATTCCCTATGTGTGCCGCCCCATCTACTATTGCTTCACCCTCCTCACGTCGCTGCCCTTCCGTCCTCAGCTGCTACTCCCTCAAAACAAAACCAAACTGAGAAAGTTGAACCTCCATGGCAACTCTCCTCCATCTCGGCCCCTTCTACCAGATCCAAAGAGGTCGAAGCTTCCATGGCGCCTCCCACCTCCCCTCTCGTCTCCTTGCTCTCTCGGTCGCTCTCACCCCATCAGATCTAGTTCTCCTTCTCGCTTCCGTGTTCAATCCACCAACGACAGAGCTCGAAGAACTTTGGTCCTGTAGCACCCTCCCTCTCTCTTTGTGGACATCTCTCGCTCAGAAGCCCTCTATGGTAGCCTCAGTTCAGCCTCTCCCCTCTGCTCGAGCTCGTCTCCAGAGCCCCGACGTCGTGCCTCGACCTCGCACACCTCTATCGTCCCTACTCTCTCCCTCTCGCATCTGCTCTAGTGAACGGAGGTGGAGACTCGATTGACGATCATCCGCTCGGAATCGGAGGCACCGCTGATGAAGATGCCCCATGTATTTCAGATTTGGGATCTCGGCTCTCCCCGACCCTCCCAATGGTCGCTTGCTCTGCTGCCGATGAACGCGGATGGCATCAGTCTGTAGTCGCACTTCAACGGGGCAAGAATTTGAGGAACCCAGCCCTAACCACGACGAAGTCAAATGCACCACCATAGCCCGAACCGAAGCTCTGTTGATTCCGCCCAACCTGTACTTCTCTCTCTCTCTCATCCTCGTGCTTCTTCCGTGGGACTGGGGTATTGTTCACGGACCCTTTAGACTCGATCGGGTGGTGGCTCCTTTGATTGATTGGATTTGGGTTCAAATTAGTAAAGTTCGGATTTTTATTACTTGGTACCATTGACTGGATTAAGTGAGATTTGCTTGATAATGGAAATTGTTGATATTAGTATTGTTTTGTTGTGCTAGTAAAATGGAAAGGTTTAGATAGGGCGACCTATTTATTAAGTTCATATAGTGATCGAATTTGCGTTTACTAGCATAGAAATGAACGGGTAGCATACCCTAATTGTGTGATTATGGATAGAATCGGCTATCATAATTAATGTGTTTTGAGAAATGAAAATTGTGCTAGGTAGATCTATTGTACTTAGTTGGCAAGAAAATGGAAACGGACTCGTGTTAAAATAAACCGTCTAAGTTACCTTAAGTTGTTTTGAATGTAGAACCCTCCTTGTCAGCTTGCTAGTGGAGTTAATTTGATAATGAATTGAGTAATGTGGTACTATCTGAGATATAATTCAATGGCTTAACTTGATAATTGAGGTTAGAATCCTTTAGATATATCTTGAGAATTTGTGATGTTTTGTGACCTTGTTAAATGGGTAAATTAGCTAAGCTTAAAGGTGTTGAACGATATTTGTTATTATTGTTGATTATGTGTTTATTTAGAAAACCCACTTATTTAAATAAGATAGGATCCTTCTTGTAGAAATACCTAAATCTTAAGTGTGAGTATCTTATTGAATGTTTTATGACTAATGTACTTGATGAGCAAAATCTTATAAGAGTAGCTAAGATGTGGTCAAGTGTATAAGGTTATATAAAAGACATCTTGGAAACTTGTTATACTTTTATGCTTGTTGTTGTGCTTATTGAGATATGAAATTGGTTCGTTTGACTTGATATCACTACCTCGTGTTTAAGCTAGGTGAATCGGTTAACTAAAGTAATAATGTGGATGCTTTTGGTTCGTTAATTGGTTGAAATCTAGAGTAACTACGTAAGAAATGTCTTGAGAGCTTGATGTGCCTTATGAACTTATTGTACATGAACTTCCTTGGTATGGCTATGACCTTAAAATACGGTTTAGTTACAACTAAACCTTAGTTCGTATATGTCGACTTACTTTAGTTTACTCCTTGAGCATGATTTAGTACGCGAGTTTGATCAATAAGACTTGTTGATCCTTGGTTTTGAGAACTTATGATTTTGGTTGAGTATTTGAGAATTTAATACTTGATGAATTACTTGAGAAAATGTGTAAGAAAAACCGGAACTTAATATGAAGTAAGATGTTTTGGGTGATGATATTGGTAAGACTTTAAGCTAAGTTTTATACTTGAGGAGAACAATGTGAATTGAGAATGATGGTTATGATGGGAATGTGAGGATACTTGAATAAAATATTATTTAGTCTGGTGATGACTTGGAAACCTACTTGTGTGTTGATTAAATATGTATTGTTGAGCTATTCCTTGCTTATTATTTCTAGTGTTAGTACAAAAACCCCATTTTATCACGGTTCCATTTAGGTTTTTATCACGGTTTTTAACCGTGATAAAATGTTCCGCGATAATAGAGAAAGCGGTACAGAACCGTGATAAAATTTACCATTTATCACGGGTCATAACCGTGATAAAATATATTGTAAAACCGAGCTAAAAAGGCCACTCGTGCCTAGAACAGGGTTTTTTTATCTTGGTTTGTAACCGTGACAAAAACTAGTTAACAACCGCGATAAAAAGTCCAATTTATTATCTCGGTTGTATTGAGAACCGGGATAAGAACCCTTTTTTAAATTAAAAATATTGTTCCACTTTTCTCTCAAATACGAAATTTCATTTATACCTGCGCATAATCACCATTTTTGTAATGATACATATACAAAATTCCATTATACAACACAACAAAGAAATTTTCTTCATCCATTTATTAGCCAAACGACAAAAATACACATGGAAAATACAAAGTTTGACTCACCATATATGAATACAAAATATATGTCCCTAAATCAATTGATTGAATAATCTTAAAATAAATTCCACTGTTGCAAAATAAAAGAAGAAAAAAAGTAATGGTTGTCCAAAGAGGTGCATATATATGAAGTATTAGAATTCCTTAGTTACATTCCTCGTGTCCCTTCCAGAGGTAGATAAAGCATGAACAATACCTTCTACCTCTTGAGCATATCTTAGTGCTCGCAAACCAGACACGAATAAAACATGTGAGTTTTTATGAGAAGTGTCAGATCATTTATACATGAATATAAACTATAAACACTTCAGTTCTAGTTTCATATCACGGAAATTAAATTCAGGAATTAAACATGCAAACCTCCAGAATTCTAGGAGGCTTTTGTTCTCATTGTGGCTACATTTCTGGAATATTGTTAGGTTCTTCAGAAACAGTGGAACACCCATCATCAACCTCACCGTCTTCAAGATCTCCATAATATAAACAAAGGGAGAGAAGAAATGACAGTCTTCAGGATCAGAAGTTTACCTTGTCAAATTGATAAGCCACAAATGTCATAAGCCACAATTTCCTTTTTTTCCCAGTCATCACGCTACATGCTTCACATTTGATCTTGCACTAAACAATGAACGTTTGTTAGAGGATTTAACATGGCTTCATCTCAAAACAATATATTAAACAAATGGACAAGACAATTGTTATTCTTCATAAGTCATCAGTTGGATAACCTCAACCTCAATCCCACATAAACATTGTCACAAACTCACCATTTAACCTGAATACCTGATCATATAATGACTAATCTTTATATAGCTGAACACAATCTTTTTTTTGTTTGATAGCTAAACAAAAAACTGAACTTTAAACTGAAATTCCATTTAGGAAGGGTCAATCAAACAATAGCTTAAGCAAGTTCCTAGGATTAAAATAACAATAATTTAAAAAAAATAGAAAATAATATATGTTTCGGCACCGGTTCAAGAAAATCAAATAGCTTGACTACAAAGTATACTAAAGGTTTTATATATGATTGCAATAAAGAAACAGACAATAAATATCAAAACATTGGACAATAACAACCATTGAAGTACACTCTTAAGTGACAAAGCACTAAAATGGACATGAACCATAAGGACAATAAATATCAAAGAACTAAAAATTACATAATAGAAACTTTACACCGTACTGGGAAAAATTAAATGATATGCTATATCATAGATTTTGGTAAGCTGATAGCACTCTTTAGCCTCTTGACTCTCCTTATTTCACAAATGAAAATCCAAGGCCTGAGTAAATTATCATTCAGAAAAGGTAGATTAAATAATAACCCATAAATGTCTATTTAGAAAAACCTGAGTAAAAATATGTTGTGACAGTTGAGGAAAACTAGAAAGCTTGACTACAAATAATATGCATCGACAGTTTAGAAAATGAAGAATTTTGCTCAATGAATTGATTCAAATTTCAACTATTAAGAACAATTCGTATGATCTTTCAAAAGGGGTGCAGGAACAAGAAATTTTAATTTGAGCTTTCATATGTAAGTTTCTAATGAGAAACATAATCTTTGGCACATAAATGTCTCACTCAATGCTCCACAATTTCTCACCAAAAGGCCCAAAATTTAACTAAAAACCAGTGGCAATATCCCCCAAACCACCAAATTCAGCACATAACTTCCAACCCAAATCAACCATAAATAAAAGTCGAAAGGGCATGCAGGGAGGCTTACTTATGATGATCTTGAGTAAGACATCGACATTAATTAGCGACATGAAAATACAACTCTCTCCTTTTAGAGGAAAATCAAATAAGAAGAAAATCACACACCCACACTCATCCACACACACCCACACACACATATATATCTAGAGTAATCAATCTAAAATCCACCTAATTGGACAATTCATTGGAACTATACAGAAAACTAACAATGACTACTATGGTTATTTATTTTCTTTGTTCTAGATGTGTATTTTCATCCCTCTAACTGTTCATCTCCTTCAATTTCTTACATAAACTCACCCATATATGCATTAGTAAAAACTCAACTAGAAGCAATAAAAATTGTAGCACCTAGTACTCAAATGCATCAATAAACAACAAATTTAACCCTTAAATTAGCAGTAGTACGCCAACAAAAATTGTAGGACCTAAGCCTATATATGCCATAAACTCAATAATATTTCTATTCAAATAAGAGACTTCCATGAAACCTTACCAAACAAGATATGGCAGGCATATTTGTTTGTTATGATGGCCCAATTGCAGATGATAGAAGTTTCTGTCTACAATAGGTGATAGTTTCAGAGGCAACGGGATTCGAATTTGGACCTGGAGTCATCTGGCCCAGTCGACATTTATGGGGGAGAGGAAGAGGATCAAAGAGAGAACAAGAGATGGAATATACTCACTAAGAGATCTATTAAGGTAGCACGGTGGTCAATTTAGAGGGATAGAGGTCGGAGGTTGGTCGACAATCGAAGATGTGCTTGATAGACAGCAAGGAAGAGATGTAAGGCACTGAAGAGGGAGGAGAGGAGCTAGGTAGCGAACAGGCCATTGGCGAATGTCCGATGGCCGAGGTGGACGTCCGGCGATGGTTAACAGAGGACAAAGATCGGCGACTATGAGAGCTTTGTAAGGTTAGGGTTTAAGATTAGGAGAGGAACGAGGGAGGGGAAAACAACATCTATTTAATTTTTTAAAATGACGCCTAAAATTTATTCAAAAAAATGACGCCTAAAATTAATAAAACATCACAGTTCATTATCCGATATTATCACGGGCGTGAAATAACCGAGATTAAAAACTCCAAAATGACTAAATAGGACGCAAAGGTAATAACCGTGATAAATCAAGCGTGATAAAATCACTTTTTTGTACTAGTGGATGATTCTCTGAGTGGCTTAATTGCTGATGGATGATTCTCTGAGTGACTTGTTTGCTGGCTAATTGGATGTGAAGACTCCAGGTAAGTTTCCTATGGGAGCTTACTCAGTTACAAGGACCTCATGCCTGATGTGTCATATAGTATGTAGGTGTTGCATATGCATAAAAGCATGTCATGTTGTATCATGCTTAGGACTTGTACTTATTAATGAGCATCTCTATTCTTTATGCGTTTGAAAAGAGAACGATCGTTATCTGTGAGTCCTTAGAGTCGTTTCTAGGGTCGTTGGGGCATTCGTGTTTCATATCGTTTCGGTCCCAGTCGAGTCTTATATTATGATATGGCGGCGGCGGTAACTGGGCGTCCTACCTCGGAGTTGGGTACGGACATATGATGGTTGCGGCACCAACCGAGTGTCCTACCTCGGAGTTGGGTACGGACATGTATGACCTCGGAGTGGGCACAGATTGGGAGATTGGGGATATGCCACTTGTCATTCTGTGTGGATCCATTTAATCACTTTTTGCATATATATAAACTGCCAGCATGCTTGTGTGATTTAAATTTCGTACTGCACTAGAACATCCTTTAATTTAGGTATAGGCGTATTATATGTCCTCAACGAGGTCTTTAGGGCCCGCATGTGTCTCTTGGCCTGACTTCGTGGTTAGTTTCAGGTATCCGCTCCCTTTTGCTTGCTGATTGCTTCTATGGCGGGGTTTTCTCATGGGACGAGTGTTAAGAAGACTTCGTACATCTTACAACTTGACTTGATAAGAGTTTTTGTTTGGTTGGACATTCAGCAACAATGTATTTTATTTTGATTAAACTTCTTTTGTTCCTTTGTGAGTTTTGACTAGTTGCAATAGGACAGTTTCCCGTGCGAAAGCACAAAATCATGTTTGGTTTATTTGAATGTTTTGAGGGTTTGAAATCCCCTTTTCTTGAATCGCATCACTTATTTCTCAAGACTTAACATGGTTATAACTTAACATAGGCAATATACAACTCGTACTCGGATTGCTATGATCGAGAAGAGGGGTAAGCCCTCCCTCTAAACGTAACCCGGATTTTATAATCTGGGCCATTACAAATTTGGTATCAGAGTCAGGTTGTGCAATCCGAGTACAAATGAGTTGTAAGACAATTGGTGATTTTGAGTTTTGGAAATGAAATGGCCCAAAGCTTTTCACAAGTTTTGAATGTTTTCAAAGGGAAAAATGAATTTAATATGGATAAGTAAGATAACCACATTGAGAAGTGAGAATCGGGATTCGATCGGGTAGTGATGGCGATAGCCTATTTCTTACGGATATGGACTCGGGATTGGTAGAGATCCTTAGCTTATTCTTTACAGACGGGCATGAAAGACATATGTAAAATCTTGTTTGGGTAAGTCGTAACTTGATTATAGAGATAGATGAATTTAGGGGAGAAGTTTGATGATTCATGTTTATTACTCTTGATAACTTGGTATGATATTTTTATACGATTTTCTCTCATTATGATATCTGACATGATTCTTATAACATGATGTGGTCTTGTGGTGCACTTATAATTTATGGTACTTGATGACTTGAGTTGGACAACTATCACCTTTCTTAATGTGTTTCACTTATGCATACTTGTTTTGTTATTTATATCACTTATGATGCAATTGTTGGGTGCCTTTTGCCCTTGGTTTGATGAAGACATGAGATGAGATTATGAGAATTTACATGGTTGTGGCTGATGTTTCGTACTTGTTAGTTGAAAGCTTATGAGCTCAGGCTTGAGAACCTTACTATAGTTGATGGAAATGCTTATGGTTTTGAGAACTGAGATTTATGTTTGTTGATCTGAGAACCATGATATTCTGACTATGAGGCTTCATGGTCGAGTTTATAAGAAATGCTTATGGATGATATAAATTGTTTATTCTTGCTTATATGATAATGTTTTCCCAAAGTCGACACAAGTATTTTATAGGGACGCTTGTAAAGTACTTGGTCGGATCTAATGAGAACATTGTGATTATTTTGTGATACTTGTACAAGTATTTCATGGGGACGCCTATGGAATAATTGTAGGGATCACAAAAATGCATTGCTTAGATGCTTATTTGAGATGTTTTGACATGATATTATCCCATGATCTATTTAGTTCATGCTTGACATGTTCTATATGCTTTACGTGATTCTAATGACATTGCTCTCCTATGTGAAATTCGTTGAAAAGAGGATCATGTGTATGCAACTCGACTAAAATATGTGTGAATCAAGGAATAGACATAACTCACTTATAGTCTTATTCATAAAATAGAACCTATGTGATTGATATGGCGTTTTGCCTTCTACACCCGATGTGTTATTGTTCATATGTTGTGGCTTTACAAGATTTTGTGAAGTTATATCATGCATCTCTATCTTGTTCGTATGTATGATGATATTTATTCATGATGTTTTGCTTATTTGACTGCTCGATATCCTATAATTGTCTGACTTGTATAATTGATACCTTACATGTCCCTTATTTCAATAAGATGATGTTATTCTTGCATGTTTACTTGGTTAGGGAAAGAGACTTGTACAACTTGGCCAGTATAGGTTAAAATAATGAATAGATGCAACTCATTTAGTAATGAGGACAAGAATGATCTTTAAAATGTAGGCTTTGAATCTTGATTGAAGGGTTCCCTCCTCTCGAAGGGGAGAGGCTCTATCCTTGAGATAACTTATTAATGGTGAGACTCAATAAGATAGCGAATGACCTGATTGTTGGTGAAACTTTCTCTGCGATCTTTGAGAACCTCGATAAATTGCCATGACAACTCCTTGTCTCTCTTCGATGCTCTTCTTTTATCTTGCCGCTCTTGTTCCTTCTTAGTTCCTTTCATGTTGGTCACCTATGTTCCAAACTTTTGGGTCAAAATTGTTACAGACTGGCATATAAGTTAGAGTATTGATTGTCTTGAGGGAGTACGATACCAGAAAAGGGTCTTGATGAGTGACTCTTAGAAATCTGTTGGATGTCATCTTTTAAAGTCTTGAGGGAGTTCTTTTAAAGTCTTTGTTCATTCGGAAAATTCGTTTGAAGGTCTTCCTTATGGTTGGTGTTCAAAGTATATTGTCTCTCTAAGAAACAACTAGGCTTATTTTCGGAATGGGTTATGGAGTCAGTGGGGATGAGTCGATGTTGTCCTGAGAAACTTATGTTTGGTTATGATGGTAGTCGTGTTTGTGTTCTCATGTTTTGATGTAGTATTGTGATATATATTTGTTCTATTTGCACCTACGTTGATATGTATATCTATCTTACTGCACTTGATCCATCCATGCCTTATACACCTTATTTTAGGATCGTTTACCTTCCATAGTACTCCTTTTGTGTTTCCCTCGCCTTGTTATATGATTGGTTTGATTTTCGATGCATTGCCATGTTATCCCCTATACACGCATATCCTATGTTTATGAACATGTGGCTCATCTGGTGTTGCTAGTGTCATATATGATAAATGACTTGTGAAATTACGTGACCTTATTCTCCATTTATTGTTTATTACTCTTCATCATAGACTCAGGATAGTCTTTTCATTCTTCCATGTTACCGTTTGCCCTTTTAGATGATTAGGAATGTTAGATATAATTAAATTAGTTATGTTGTGACTGTATACCCCATCTACATCATGCCTTTATTATTTCTATCGTGGGATTCGTAGTAAACTTCTTATCCTTCTTGCATGTTCTCGTTGCGTGTTTCTTTGATCTTTGTCTGCTTATACTTGTCAAATGCCATTGATTTCCCTATATTATGATTTTATGCCTTATGTGGTTAAAGTCTTGCTCAGCTATGTACCTCTCATCGTTTTTTGTTCTTAACCCGTACTATAACTCTATGATTGTCACGATTTAAGGACCTTACCCATCACATGTCCACACACCACAATAGCTATATAAATTTATGTGATGATCTTTCGACATATACGACGCCCTTGGAAAATATTATTTGATTTTGATGGTAGCCACACTTGAGCATCCATTACTTGATATGACATTGTATTTAGTTACTTGAAATATTCATGCCGTGTTGACATGTATATGCACATCATGACGCTTTGTGTAACTTTGGACAGTCACTACCGTTCCATGGTCATATTATCTTCTTTTACACATATCATGCTCCTGTTATGTTTTCGCATGATCATTTTGGCTTATTATGTGTTCTCATGTATGTTGTCGTATGCCACTTCTATGCACTCCTATTATTTTGTGTGCTACCAGTATCCCTTACATGATTTATGTTTTCGTAGAAATGATTATCTAGTTTATGCTCTAATTATAACATTGATAGATTACTATTATTACATGACTTATGGTAGCTCGGCCGTGCCTTTTCTATATACATCTTAGTTGGTATGCATATCTATGTCATTATACTCTATATATCCATGTTTGGTCATCATCGTTAGGTTTACATCACTCTCGATTATGCTTCACCTATATTCACGTTGTGTGGTTTTATAGTTGTTTTGACTGTTTGCGAATCGTCATGTTAGTGGTTAGGCCATAACTCCGCATGTTTAGACATTGCCATATGTTATTAAATACTATTCGGTAATTACGCATTTGAGAATATGATTATGTGATTTATTGCACTCTCTGTATTATTAAAATGATTACTCTTATGATATGGGTGGTTCGACTTATTATGTATCATCTTGTTTGTTGTTAAAGTATATTTTCATGTACTTACCCCTTGTCATGTGTTATCGATAATATGTAAAAAAAATTTGCATCAACGATATGGTATGTGATTCTTTGCATTATTTACACTATCTGTATGATTTTCATTTAATAGGGTTTTGGTAGTATACCTATCGTGCATATTTGCCCTTGCTATATGATTTTATGAGATTATGATTGCTTACACATTTTGAATATTATCATTGGAGCAATCTTGTTATCTTTTGACACCATCATACTCTATTTTGCATGGGTAGTACCATGCGTAGGTCATAATATTGCACATGCTCACTTTTACTTGCTACATGATGTCTGTCTATGCTCGTTGTACATTAATAGTTTTAAGCCTCGTATGCCCGCACGTCCACCCCTATAGTTTAAATTGCATTTGCATGTTTATGCACCACATTTTGCTTAGGAATTGTTGATAATATACTATCTACCATGTTGAGGTTATAGTGATATGGAATATGTGTTGATGTATGCCTTGGTGACAAAATTGCATGAAGCACACACTTACACTTGTCCCTATATATATATGATGTTTCTTTCGTGACTTTTAAGACATGTTGATACTATTCCTTACCTATTTTGTTTAGTTCCCTTCCCTCATATATAGTGGCATATTGGATTCCCTCAAGCATGTACGGAATCTATTTAGTATATTCGGGTGATAGGTTGTAGATATGCCTTAAATGAGTGCAGTACCTTAATAGCATTTCCTTGTTATTATATGTGTGATATTCCTTGTTAGTGATGATTTGAGTTGATGATAGAATGTATATCGATATTGTTCTCATGATGATAGGTTGTTTATATTGCACCTTATCACACGTTATGACACTTACACTAGAATCGTATTGCCATTGTCTCTTGAGATAAGTCCATATTAGTGTGCAATATTACAACGTTGCGTGTTTATGACATGATGTGTTACATGATGATTTGAGTGATACGATCATAACCTTAAGAGTTTCCCATGGGCATCGGCAAAATTCTCGTGTTCAGTCTTACTAGATACTATACGAGTCTATCTTCGTCTCAAGAGTTAGTCGAATTGTCACTTAGTGTCTCTTTCTTTCAATTCAGCTTAAGCCTTGCGTCATCCTTGTACAGTTGTCTATGGTGTGATCAAGAGTGGGTCGTCTAGATTAATCAGAGTTGCGCATTTCATTTGCTCGATTTTGTGCTCGTCATGACGCTTGATTGTGCCTTTCGGGTTGGTGTATATACGTGAGTATGATGATTGTGTTCATTTCTGATTGATAGGAAGGTGTAGAAATCTGTGATTATATGTTCTACTGATGATGTGATGTGCTGATAATAGGATTTTATAGTATGATGAATTCCGATATGTTGATACATTGAGCTTGAAATGATGAAATCTAATATGATGATGAATCTTACTATGATGATGTTTTGAATATGTTAATACTTGAGTTTGATGTTGGAACTAATCATGAAGAATGAACTTAGGAAGTGGAATATGAGATTAGCCCTTAGAGGTGGATAAACTGTTTCCTGAATCCTTGAAAATCTGGCTGACTAACATAGGAGTAGCTGACTCAAGTCTTCGAAATGTTTTGTTGCTTTAAAAAAAAAGATTTTAGTCTCGAGGACGATACTAAATTTCCGAGATTCCGAAAATTTTGAAAATCTTCTTTACGATCAAAATGTTTTTTTTATTTTATTCAAGAAAATCCGACACATATTTGAATTCGATTAAAAACAATTGCGCTTTCCTATACTAGAATTTATTTGGGTTAAAGTTGTTATTTAATGTTGTAATATTTCTATAACTTAAGAATAACAGATTTATTTTGTAAATTTTCGTAAGCTAAACTAACCCTAGTTCACCGGGTATATATACCCTTTATTCCCTATGTGTGCCACCCCATCTACTATTGCTTCACCCTCCTCACGCCTCTGCCCTTCCATCCTCAGCTGCTACTCCCTCAAAATAAAACCAAACTGAGAAATTTGAACCTCCATGGCAACTCTCCTCCATCTCAGCCCCTTCTACCAGATCCGAAGAGGTCGAAGCTTCCATGGTGCCTCCCACCTCCCCTCTCGTCTCCTTGCTCTCTCTGTCGCTCTCACCCCATCAGATCTAGTTCTCCCTCTCGCTTCCGTGTTCAATCCACCATCAACCGAGCTCGAAGAACCTTGCTCCTGTAGCACCCTCCCTCTCTCTTTGTCGACATCTCTCGCTCAGAAGCCCACCATGGAAGCCTCGGTTCAGCATCTCCCCTCTGCTCGAGCTCGTCGCCAGAACCCCTACATCGTGCCTCGACCTCGCCCACCTCTATCGTCCCCACTCTCTCCCTCTCGCATCTGCTCTAGTGAACGGAGGTGGAGACCCGATCGATGCTCATCCGCTCGAAACTGGAGGCACCGCTGATGAAGATGCCCCATGTATTTCAAATTTGGGATCTCGGCTCTCCCCGACCCTCCCGATGGTCGATTGCTCTGCTGCAGATGAACGCGGATGGAGTTAGTCTGGAGTCGCACTTCAATGGGGCAAGAATCCGAGGACCCCGTCCCTAACCACGACGAAGTCAAAGGCACCACCATAGCCCAAACCGAAGCTCTACTGATTCCGCCCAGCCTCTACTTCTCTCTCTCTCTCATCGTCATGCTTCTTCCGTGGGACGGGGGTATTGTTCTCGGACCCTTTATACTCGATCGGGTGGTGGCTTCTTTGATTTATTTGATTTGGGTTCAAATTAGTTAAGTTCGGATTTTTATTACTTGGTACCATTGACTGGATTAAGTGAGATTTGCTTGATAATGGAAATTGTTGATATTAGTATTATTTTGTTGTGCCAGTCTAATGGAAAGGTTTAGATAGGACGACCTATTTATTAAGTTCATAGAGTGATCGAATTTGCCTTTACTAGCATATAAATGAATGAGTAGCATACCCTAATTGTGTGATTATGGATAGAATCGGCTATCATAATTAATGTGTTTTGGGAAATTAAAATTGGGCTAGGTAGATCTATTGTACTTAGTTGGCAAGAAAATGGAAACGGACTCGTGTTAAAATAAACCGCCTAAGTTACCTTAAATTGTTTTGAATGTAGAACCCTCCTTGTCAGCTTGCTAGTAGAGTTAATTTGATAATGAATTGAGTAATGTGGTACTATCTGAGATATAATTCAACGGCTGAACTTGATAATTGAGGTTATAATCCTTTAGATATATTTTGAGAATTTGTGATGTCTTGTGACCTTGTTAAATAGGTAAATTAGCTAAGCTTAAAGGTGTTGAACGATATTTGTTATTATTGTTGATTATGTGTTTATTTAGAAAACCCACTTATTTAAATAAGATAGGATCCTTCTTGTAGAAATACCTAAATCTTAAGTGTGAGTATCTTATTGAATGTTTTATGACTAATGTACTTGATGAGCAAAATCTTATAAGAGTAGCTAAGATGTGGTCAAGGGTATAAGGTTATATAAAAGACATCTTGGAAACTTGTTATACTTGTATGCTTGTTGTTGTGCTTATCGAGATATGAAATTGGTTCCTTTGACTTGATATCACTACCTCATGTTTAAGCTAGGTGAATCGGTTAACTAAAGTAATAATGTGGATGCTTTTGGTTCGTTAATTGGTTGAAATCTAGAGTAACTACGTAAGAAATGTCTTGAGAGCTTGATGTGCCTTATGAACTTATTACAGGAACTTCCTTGGTATGGCTATGACCTTAAAATTCGGTTTAGTTAAAACTTAACCTTAGTTCGTATATGTCGATTTACCTTAGTTTACTCCTTGAGCATGATTTAGCACGCGAGTTTGATAAATAAGATTTGTTGATCCTTGGTTTTGAGAACTTATGATTTTGGTTAAGTATTTGAGAATTTAATAATTGATGAATTACTTGAGCAAATGTGTAAGAAAAACCAGAACTTAACATGAAGTAAGATGTTTTGGGTGATGATATTGGTAAGACTTTGAGCTAAGTTTTATACTTGAGGGGAACAAGGTGAATTCAGAACGATGGTTTTGATGGGAATGTGAGGATACTTGAATAAAATATTATTTAGTCTGGTGATGTCTTGCAAACCTGCTTGTGTGTTGATTAAATATGTATTGATAAGCTATTCCTTGCTTATTATTTGCTAGTGTGATTGGATGATTCTCTGAGTGGCTTATTTGCTGGCTAATTGGATGTGAAGACTCCAGGTAAGTTTTCTACAGGAGCTTACTCAGTAACCAGGACCTCATGCCTGATGTGTCATATAGTATGTAGGTGTTGCATATGCATAAAAGCATGTCATGTAGTATCATGCTTAGGACTTGCACTTATGAATGAGCATCCCTATTCTTTATGCGTTTGAAAAGAGAACGGTCGTTATCTGTAAGTCCTTAGAGTCGTTGCTAGGGTCGTTGGGGCATTCGTATTTCATATCGTTTCGGTCCCAGTCGAGTATTATATTATGATATGGCTGCGGCGATGACCGATCGTCCTACCTCGGAGTTGGGTACGGACATATGATGGCTGCGACACCGACCGAGCATCCTACCTCGGAGTTGGGTACGGACATGTATGACCCTGGAGTGGGCACAGATTGGGAGATTGGGGATATGCCACTTGGCATTCTGTGTGGATCCATTTAATCGCTTTCTGCATATATATAAACTGTCAGCATGTTTGTGTGATTTAAATTCTGTACTGCACTAGAACATCCTTTATTTTAGGTATAGACGTATTATATGTCCTCATCGAGGTCTTTAGGGCCCGCATGCGTCTCTTGGCCTGACTTCGTGGTTAGTTTCAGGTACCCGCTCCCATTTGCTTGCTAATTGCTTCTATGGCGGGGTTTTCTCATGGGACGAGTGTTAAGAAGACTTCGTACATCTTGCAACTTGACTTTATAAAGGTTTTGGTTTGGTTGGACATTTAGCAACAATGTATTTTATTTTGATCAAACTCCTTTTGTTCCTTTGTGAGTTTTGACTAGTTGCAATAGGACAGGTTCCCGTGCGAAAGCACAAAATCATGTTTGGATTATTTGAACGTTTTGAGGGTTTGAAATCCCCTTTTCTTGAATTGCATCGCTTATTTCTCAAGACTTAACAGGGTTATATCTTAATATAGGCAATATACAGCTCGTACTTGGATTGCTAAGATCTGGAAAAGGGGTAAGCCCTTCCTCTAAACGTAACTCGGATTTTATAATCTAGGCCGTTACAGTTAATGGACTTATCACTCGGTTTTCATTGCTTGAATTTCATGTCATCACTGGTCTTCCATATGAGAACTATGTGTTTTATAACTAAGAGAAAGATCTCTAAAAAGAAGCTGAGTATGTTGCTGCTACATCTTGTGTTTGTCATGTGAAGCTGAGTATGTTGCTTCTACATCTTATGTTTTCATGCCATCTAGGTGAGAAGATTGTTAGAAGATTTGCAGATGCTGCAACCAAAAGCTGCAGAGATCCTTGTTAATAACAAGTCAGTCATCGCTTTGGCTAAGAATCTCGTGTTCCATGATCGTAGCAAACACATTGACACGAGGTATCACTTTATCCGTGAATCTGTTTTTAGGAACGATATTGAAGTCAAGTATGTGAAGGCTCAAGACCAAGTTGCAGATATTTTTACGAAGCCTCTGAAAGCAGAAACATTTATCAAGATGCAGTCTATACTCGGAGTTACAAAGAATTAAGTTTAAGGGGGTGTGTTGAAACTTAAACTTAATTAATAAATGTATACAAGTTAAAAGTCCATGCATGCATATGCATTGAACCAAATTGAAGACATGGAAGTTGATACAAAATGAAGAAACGTAGGATCAATTCATGAGGTGTCTTTCAAGAGTATTTAGTTGCTAATTTATATTTTAATGTTTCAAGGTTTAAATAAGTTAGATGTTTCTATTTTGATTCATGCACTAGAAATATTATAAATAGCTTTTGTATCTCTTGATGTTTGAACAAGAGTATGAAGAAGCAGTTGAGCCTCTCTTCCTATTCAAATTGTCTCTTCTTATATTATTTTTCCGTCAAATTCTATCACATATTAGGCAGTAATTTAATTTTAACTTTTCATTCGATCAGATCAGCAACCACGCACTAGTACTGGATGTCAAATTCCTATCGTTAAGTTATATATATAATGTACAATTGAGACTTATTCTGCTCCATATATCATTTTCAGATCCCATAAAACTTAATTAGAGATAGAAGGTTTAATGCCCTTATAAATAAAAGCAACAACTTAAGGACAATACATGCATATATGCTCCTTCCGCGGCGCACTCTTAGGGTCTATCCAGTGGCGGAGCCAGGGGTCCTCGGGAGTGCTCGAGCACCCCCGGCAAGAAAAAAAATACAAAAAAAATAAAATAATTTTTTTACATATATTTAGTATTTTTAAGGTAATATAATATCTTTAAATGATTTTTGAAAGAAGAGTGTTAATTTAGCTCAAGCGATAAATCAAGGAATGATGGAAGGGAGGAAGGAGAATCAAAAGGTTTTGAGTTCAAATCACAACTCCTTTTTTATTTGTTTCCCTATATCATTAATTTTTCTTCATTTCTCTCAATATTTTTTGTTTCTATCAACTATTCGTTATAAAATGTCATATTTATGTTTAAATTATACATTTAATTTTTTTTTCTTTCAATATTGTTTTCAAAATAATTCTTTGTGATTTTTTTCTATATTTTTTGTTTCTCTCCTATTTTTTGTCATTCTCAACTATTTAAATACGAAAAAAAACTCATTACAAAAATCACAATTTTAGTGTGTTTTCAATATATATTTTTTTTAAATCTTCTTAATAAGTATACACCAAAAAAAAATATTTCATGATATTTTTTTAGCACCTCCCTCACATAAATCCTGGCTCCGCCACTAGTCTATTTGTTTAGTAAGAATCTCTAGGATTTCAGATAGGGCCTTACAAACCTCTTGCTAAATGTGTTTAGTCTCTTCTCCCAAAAATGAGTTTAGGGGTAGGTTGGAAATTTCTTTGTTCTCCTCTCCCACCCTCCCTCGATCTCTATATTACTTTGCATACACGGACGAATACTTCTTCTAATATATATGTGCATTCTTGCAAGTTTTTATATATGAGAGTCTTCTAGAATGCCATTACTAATTAAGATGTCTCTTTTGCAATAATTCTGGGTCGTTGAAGTCATACATTGGTGCTTTCCCTGGGCCTCAAAGATCACTCTATGGTAATGGCACGTCACCTTTTTTCGGAACAAGATACCATAAAATAGCTAGTTATAGTTCGTACATATCTTTTGTCTTAGGGCTCGTTTGGTTAAACGTGGGAAGTATAGTTCCCGGGAAGTTAACTTCCTAAGAATTCAATTCCCGTAAATTGAAAATCATGGGAATTGAGAAATTGTGTTTGGTTTTGGATTATAGGAATTGAAATAAGAAAATAGAATTTTCCTATTAAAAAAGGTGGAATTGGAACTTACCTAGGGGGACTAGGTAAGTGCACTTCTTCCAAAATGGGGGAATTTAAATTCCCAGGAATTCAACTTCCTAAGTTTTTCTGTAACAAAAAAACCAACCAAACGCTGGTATTATCTCCAATTCCTGGGAATTTCTACTTCCTGGGTTTTTGGAATGTCAACCAAACGAGCTCTTAATTTGCAGGCTGGTCCTGACCGGAGATGATGAAAGCCATTGTTGATGGGGTGATTAGTAACCGCCTCAATCAGGCAGCACAATGTACATACTCGGTGTCGGTGGCGTTTATCAATATCGTGTCTTGGAGTGAATGTAATGGTTACCCTGCATGCGGTGCCTCACTGGGAATACGTATGGCAATGTGCATCAAGAGTGGTCGGGTTGTTTAATTGTGTAGTTAATTAGATATAGGATTTGAAGAAAGTGCGCTGCTTCTAGTGTTTTGAATGGAGCATCCCGACGACTGTGTGCTTTTATGCATGCCATTGCCAAGGGACGAATGAATTAGGCTCATTTCAGGATTCCCTTCCCTAGTTGACTGTAATTCTGTTAGAACTAAAAGATAGAATTTTGTGGGCAAATCTCCATTCAATTACTGCTTGATTAAAATCAATTATAAATATGTTTAAATAGGATAAGAAATAACAAAGCATTCCTAAAAATATGGCCACTTCTACCAATATCCACACCACTAACAATTAATAAATCAATTAACTAGATAAATTCTAATCTTAATATCTCTAACCTAGCTAACACATGTTGTCCACTAATTGAAACCACAATAACATTAATTAAAAAACCCTAAAGATAATTCAATTTTGAAGCACATTTCAACACCATCCAGTGCTTCAAAATCTCCTGCAACTTGATGTCTTCAATTAGAGCACTTCTCTCTTGAACTTCATCTTGACTTGAATATAGATACACTTTCTCATCTAAAAGGGCTTTTCTTCGACAACTTCTTGTGCCATGTGTGACTGCTCTTCTTCAACTTGAAACCTGCACTTTCTTTGGATATGACCAATGACGTGGGGAGAATTGAATCGAAATATATAATAAAATATAAAATAATATAACTCTTAGCCTCTTCAAATAAATCCAAGACTCCCCGCTATAATAGTAGGGAATCAGGTTCGATCCACGAGGAAGCGAGTCAGCGGGATCCTAGTAGCATTGAGAGCACGTCCTGAATATTCGACCAAAAGCCTCGATCTCGAGCACAGACCTCGACGTCGACCTTTGTTGTCGATGCTTTCTGCAACAGAAGACCTGCAAAGACAAAAACAAGCAGTCGATATCGACTGGGAAGGTCGATATCGATGTTAGTGACAGAAATCGAGTGGCTCAGAAGACTGCCAGTCGACACAGGGGTGGTCGATATCGAGTAGGTAACTCGAAATCGACCTCAGCTAATTTGTGCAGGAGACTCGAGATCGGCAAAAAAGACCGTCGATCTAGCATAGTGGTCGATATCGATGTTGGGGGTCGATATCGATGTTGTTCCTGCAGAAAAGTTAGTTCTTGTCGGCAAAGAAAGGCCGAAGAAATAAGGATGGCAAAGGAGAAATGATCAGAAATAAACTAGGGGTGTTGGGTTTTTTGATAACTCAACGAACGACATGCAAATAGAGATGTAAACTAATAAAGAAAAGATCTTCCAAAGCCAAGGATTACCGCGATGACAACCATGATAGTAAAAGTAAGAAACCGATAAAGATGCATGCTTTTATCATAAAGGAGAAGGCTTTCACCTAAACCGGCAAATAGAAAAAGATATCTTGCAATAAATTAACCTAATTTGCGTCTACCTTTGTCATAATTGAGTTTATAAACTTTCGAATAGAAACCCTAATTACTACCCAAGTTTCACAACATGAGTTCCTTAAATTCGCATTTAAAGATGAAGCACAAGGTAGAACGAGATAAAAGATACCTTCTTCAGCGACATACAAACCTTACCACCATGGCTATCGTCGGGCTCACCCCGACCCTAGAAGAAAGGGCGACTACTCGCTCTTGTTGAAAGAAGACATGCTTGGAATTGAAAGGAAATAAACTTGCATTGATGAAAAACTTTGAATCTTTACAATCTCAACGCCAACTATCGCAAGCGACGAAACCCTAAAGCTCAAAACCTAAAACTCTAACTTTATTGCTTAATGCTATTGTGTCTTTCTTGGATGATTGAATGCCAGCCCCCTAGGGCTTTATTTATAGGCTACTAATCCTTGCTAGCCAAGGATTGTATCTTCTATCTAAACTATAAACTCTATCCAAACAAGTAGGATAGATCTTTTATTTTAGGTAAATATCTAAATAACTTAATAAAGCTTTAAGGTAAAAAACAAATAAACCTCAGATGTAATCTATCTAAATCTATAGATAATCCGTGGCTCTTGAAGATAGAATAGCAATCCGCGTCTCGAAAAGCGTGTCCAACCCGTGTCGAAGTCTAGTCGATATCGACCAGATAGGTCGATTTCAACCTCCTAATTTCTGCTCGACGGGCTCAGCTCTACTCGATTTCTGGGACTTTGGTCGATATCGATGTCAGGTGATCGATATCGAGTGCTTTTCTTCTGATGTGTGATGGTCTGTCTCAACACTCAGGTCTGTGTCGATGTCTGTAGTCGATATCGACCTTATAGGTCGATTTTGACCTCTTCTCAGCTTCACTTGGCTTCTTCGTTTTGACTCTGATTTCGTTCGAATTCCTACATAATTAGATCAAAACTTGTGCAGACTCTATTTCTTGCACGTTAGCTCATTCTACACAAATTTGCATTATTTTCAACCTTTATTTTAGGAATCGAATGAAATATGAAGTAAAAAAATGCAAATAAAAGAGGTACAAATGTGTACATCAACCAAATCGCTTGTACTTGAAACATTAAGGTTTACCTTTGTACCAACAACTCTCTTCCTTGTGGCCAAATTTCTTGCAATGGTTGCATTGAATCGAACCCCTTTGCTCATTGGAGTCGTCGCGGTCCTAGCCATCCCTTGTTGATTTTTCTTCCTTCACCTAGAAGACCTTCTCTTCTATACTCTCATCAGATCTATTGATCCGATCCTCATGAGCCAACAATGAGCCCATTAACCCCTCAAAAGACAATCAGAGAAATCCCTATATTCTTCAATAGCAACAACAACATGGTCATACTTTTTAATTAGGGATCTCAACACTTTTACAACAACAGTTTCATCCGTGATCCTTTCACCATACGACCTCATTTGATTTACAACCCCAGACACTTTAGACAAATAATCTTGAATAGACTCTTTCTCTTTCATCGCTAGCGTTTCAAATTCACGACGAAAAGTTTGCAATTTCACAGCAATCACCTTCTTGTCATCAAAATACTCTTGTTTGAGTATCTCCCATGCTTAATCAGACGTGCTAGCCGATGATATTCTAGGAAATATATCATCATCCATTGCAGATTGGATAAGAAACAATGCATTTGCATCCTTCTTGTGATTTTCTCTCAATCACTGGCCGGGATCAACCGGTGATGGATCCGATTCTTCATATCCTTGCTCCACCATGTCCCAAAGCTCTTGAGACTTGAACAAGGTCTTCATCTTCAAACTCCATAAATGGTACTTTTCCCCTTTGAAAATTGGAATTAGAGCATTTGATGCAAGGTTAATTCCATTGGCACCCTACATCGCTAATTTTGTGTTTTATCTCTAAAAACATTCTCATTTTTTCCTCTTATGCTCGCACTTAGCAAATGTCTCTCCCCTTGTCTTTTTTTCTTTTCTCTTTCTCTGGTGAAAAGTAGAAGAAACGTATGAAGCAGTACACCCACACAAAGTTTTTTAACCCTGGCTCTGATACCATATGTAGGAACTAAAATATAGAATTATGTGGTCAAATCTCAATTCAATTACTGCTTGGTTAAAACCAATTACAAATATGTTTTTAATAGGATAAGAAATAACAAAGCAATCCTAAAAATATGGCCACTTCTACCAATATCCAAACCACTAACAATTAATAAATCAATTAACTAGATAAATTCTAATCTTAATATCTCTAACCAAGCTAACACACGTTGCCCACTAATTGAAACCACAATAACATTAATTAAAAAACCCTAAAGCAAATTTAATTTTGAAGCACGTTTCAACACCATCCCTTGCTTCAAAATCTCCTGCAACTTGATGTCTTCAATTAGAGCACTTCTCTCTTGAACTTCATCTTTACTTGAATATAGATGCACTTTATCATCTAAAAGAGCTTCAAGATCGAGGACTTCAATACTTCACAGCTCCAGATTCGGGCTTCAAAAATCACCTCTGTCAATCACCTTTTATGTAGCTACTAAGGTCGGTAATCAAAACACAACACTTCAATAATCCTCAAAATGCAGCGCTTCGAATCATAACTCCATCTTCTGCAATCCGGCTTCTTCATCATAGAGATTGGGCTTGACTTAAGCCGATGGGCTGAACAGGCCCAAATCAAATACTTTTGGAACTCAAATCAGAAGTTAGCTCGGTGTTTGCTGAAGCCTCATGAAACCATCCTGGCTTCGACCGAATCCGTTTGGACCTGAAATTCAAATTTGTCAGATGGAATGGGACCAAAAAAATCTGATTGTATCCAATAAAATAATATCCGAATAACCCAAAGAGACCTGAATTGTAATCCCACCTAACCCAAATAGACCTGAATTGTAATCCCACCTGATATCAACTTGAGTTCGAATTAACCCAAAACCAAATGACCCAACCCAACTCGCCCCATTTGCCACCTCTTATAAAATTTTATTGGCGGATCTAGGGGGCTGAGGCGGCGTTAGCCCCCCCCCCCTCCCAACCCTAAAGAAAAATCGAGAAAAAATTATTTTTTACGATTTTTTAAAATTTTTACAAAGTTTAGGGATAAAAGTTAAAAAAAAATCACTAAGATAGCTTATCTTATTTAGTAAGGAGAGATATTCATTATTTTGAGGTCATGGGTTTAAACTCCTTTACCCTCGCTTTTCTAATAATTTTTGTCTCTCTTAATTTTCTTATACAAAAAATGCTTAATTAAATAACAAATTTAATGTTTTTAAATATATTTAAATACATACATATAAAAAAATCACATTTTTGATAATTTTTATTTTTCTTAATTTTTTCTACTAAAAATGACTATTTAAATCATAAATTTAAGGTTTTTTCTAAGATATTTAAATAAAAAATTAATTTTTATATATGGAAATAAGAAAATTCTCCAAAAAAATATATAGCTACAAAAAAAAATTAAGGTTTTTTTGGATCCGCCACTTGAATAAAATCGTATGATTTTCCAATTTAATTTTACATATGCTCTATTTGAAAATTTTTATAAAGAATATATTGCCGACCCATCAAAGCTTGATTCCTTATCCGTGACAAATATATTTTGTCGCATTATTATAAAATTTTATTTGATGTTTTCTTGCACCCAAACTGTCTTCATTCGCCTCCCAAATAAAAATTATTTTTTGATTATTTTTATTATCATTCTTTTTTGGTAGGGAATTATTATTATTATTGTTATTATAATAATAATAATAATAATAATAATAATAATAATAATAATAATAATTATTATTATTATTATTATTATTATTATTATTATTATTATTATTATTATTATTATTATTATTATTATTATTATTATTGATACTATATGTTCAATGTTCAATCAATATATAGAGTCCAAAACTAATCCAACAAATATTAACCATTATCGACCAATCAGCCTATGTAACACAGTTTATAAAATCATATCAAAACTTATAGCTAACCGATTAAAACCAATTCTTCCGCGAATTATAAACCCATTTCAAGGAGCCTTTGTACAAGGCAGAAACATCCAAGACAACATACTCATAGCCCATGAAGTTTTTCACTCATTCCATAACAAAAAAGGTAAAAAGGGTTGGATGGCCTTAAAACTCGATATGGAAAAAGCATATGATAAAATCAACTGGAATTTTATAGAAACCATTCTAAACAAATTTGGTTTTGGCCCCAAATGGATCAAATGGGTCATGACATGTCTTACTAAAACTAGCTTCTCTGTCCTAGTAAATAATTTACCTGGACGAACATTTGAAACACAAAGAGGAATTCGCCAAGGAGACCCCCTTGCACCATACATATTCATATTAGCTATGGAACTACTGGAAAGAATGATACAACAAGAATCCATGGAATATAATCCCCTAATCGGAATTAGACTCACAAATAACAGTGATCCTATTCCCTTCCTCTCCTTTGCAGATGATACACTAATATTTGGTCGAGCCGATGAACTAAGTATTCACACAATTAGTAACTTACTCAACACATTCTCTAACATATCTGGCTTAACAATCAACTACAATAAAAGCTCTATACAATTCTCCAAAAATATCCCCTCTAACAAAGCACAATTCCTAGCACAACAGCTAAATATCCCAATCACTAAAACAATGGAAAAATACCTCGGCTTATAAGTGGAAGAGTTAATAATACTCTTTTTAATGAAGCAATCACAAACCTCAAAAAACAACTCTCAAAATGGAAATCAAACACCCTTTCACAAGCCGGTAGATCTGTACTCATCCAAGCAAACCTCAACTCCAAAACTAACTACTTAATGCAGTCATTCCTCCTACCAAAAGAAACCCTCAACAAAATTGATCAAATCAATAGAAATTTCTTTTGGAACAAACTCCAAAGCGATAACTATCACCCCCTAATTAGCTGGGAAAAATTATGTACACCTAAAAAAGATGGAGGACTAGGTTTTAAACTAGCAGAGGAAACCAACATCGGATTACAAATGAAACTCCTCTGGAGAATCTTAGCAAAACCAAACAACATCTGGTCTAAAGTAATTACAGATAAATATCTATCAAAAACATCTCTAATGGAAAGAGGTAAATACAAAACATCCTGGCAATTCGGTAGACTCCTTAATATTAGAAACCTCTTCTCAAAAGGCCTACTTTGGCTTGTAGGAAATGGGAAAACAATAAATGTATGGAATGATATCTGGGTAAATGAACTATACCTTGACAACTTCAGACATAACCTGGATCCAAATATGAAAGTTAATGACCTTTTCACGAACAACAACTCCTGGGACACCGTCAAATTAAACAACATCTTCCCTAGCCATATTGTTGAAATGATAACCAATATCCATATACCAACCACTGATATTCCGGACAAATTAATCTGGATCTATAACAATAATGGAGAATTCACTGTTAAATCCACATCCTCCCTATTTAACACTAGAAACATAAAAAAAATTGACGCAAGCTGGATCTGGAAACTCAATATCCCACCAAACATCAAAAACTTCATCTGGAAAATCACCTTAGACATATTACCCACTGCTTCACGACTAAACAAATACGTAAACAGAGTCCCCAGTACCTGTTCTCTTTGCAACTCTGACACAGAAGACACAAATCATTTACTATTCAATTGCCAAATTTCAAGATCACTTCTCCATAATCTAGGGCAAAGACTAAACAAAACATATATAATACCTAACATATCAGAGAATATCCCAGAAAACATCATCAACACTAAAAATATTAATAAAGATTTCACGGATATATGCTACCTGTGGCACTCTATCTGGGAATTCAGAAATACAATTATTTTCCGTAATAACAATAAAAACAATAACAATGTACTTAACCAAACCATTGACAAAATCTATTGCTGGAAAAATGAACATACCAAACAAAAAATTTCTAATAAAATAAGACCTCATCACAAATTATTCTGGGAACATCCCCCACCAAATACAATCAAAATCAATGTAGATGCCTCAATAAAAAACGGTCATAATCCGCAAATCAACTGTGTTCTCAGAAATGAATATGGTCAGGTAATTAAAATCTACAAACACAACATCAGAATTAGTCCATTATACTAGCAGAAGCCCTAGCTATTTATGCAGGAATCAGACATGCAGCTGAACTGGGAATCAGAAGATTTACTATTGAGAGTGACTCGGCAATCGCGATCAATGGAATCAATCGCATCAACAAGACACCATGGATCATTACTCAGATAGTTGAAGAAATCAACTCCTTAACCAAAAACTTTGAATCAACTACTTTTCAACACTGCTACATAGAAGCGAATCAAGCAGCGGATTTCATTGCAAAATTGAGTCCCAATTGTAATCTATTTTCGAGCCCTCATTGTAACATATTCTAAAACATCATCTCTTTAGATGATCATGGATGCCACTAGGACATCCAAATTCTCGCATACTGTAAAATATATATATATATATATATATATATATATATATATATATAGTCCAAAACTGATTTTATGAGTGAAGAATAGCGACAGCCCACGCGACGAGATCAAAACTTACACCGAAAATTAAACACGCCAAATTATCAAACCCCTTGAAAGAAGCATAAAAGTTACATTTTTTTGCGGGACGGGAGGGGATGGGGGTCGTCCCGTGTCCCGTCCCGCGTAATTTTTGTGGGACGGGACCGGAATGGGATTCACAATTTTTTTTTCAATCCCGTGCGGGCCTTATCTCTCGCGGGACGGGACGGGACCGGGAAGGGACGGGTCTTGTCCCTCAAATAAAAAACATTATAAAAACGTTCTAAAATTCCTACATATTTTGTGGTTTTTAATATATAGATTTATAATATGTATAATATTTTACGATTTTCCTTATATATACACATTAGACACATTATACGTAATTACGTATAATTATACACACAATATATATATATATATATATATATATATATATATATATATATATATATATATATATATATATAGACACACACACTGATACAAAGTACACTTTTATATATATATACAAGTGACAATGTATATATACTCTTCTTTTTCTCATCAATACAGTATATATATATATATATATATATATATATATATATATATATATATATATATATATATATATATATATATATATATATATATATATATATATTATATACATGTAGAATGTATACAGTGTATAAATATATACATGTAGGATGTATACAGTGTATGTTTATACACAGTGTATATAAATGAACAATCTATACACTCACAGGTCACAATGTATATAGTGTGTATTTTATACGTAGTATATATCAATCTATACACACACAATGTAAATATATTTTGTATGATATATATAAATAAATAAATAAATAAATAAATATATATATATATATATATATATATATATATATATATATATATGCGGGACGGGACGAGATTTGCGGGATATGGAATCCTCGTCCTGCGTCCCGTCCTGTATAATTTTTGCGGGACGGGACCGGGATGGGATTCACTCTTTTTTTTTCAAATCCCACCGGGATCGGGACGGGTCCGGGACGGGCCCGGAATTTGCGGGATTTGTGCCCACCCCTACGTTATAGTTTGATCATTTTTAATAGCTTTTTTCAAAATTTCTCTCTATAACTGTTATATGAGCCGACAGCTCAAGCTCGACTCGATCTCATTTGAAGACGTAAAATAAGTCGATTTTGAACAATGTTTTGGGCTCAAACCGAGCATGCGCCGAGCTCGGAAGCTCTATGTATGAATTTACGAAAATACTCTTAGGGTTATGAGGTATAAGGATTTAGACATAGAAACGGCTGTTCCCTTACTTCGTTGTCAACGCTTCTCCTCTTTCTCCTGTGCTTCGTTGGTTCGTTTAATCTCCTATCGTCCTTCTTTCCCTCAGGGCTTAGGTAGCGTTGATGAACAGCAGCAACACCACACGACTCAGTTCGCATGCGGTGTCGACGATCTTCCTTTCCTCAGTCGCTCCTTCCTTCCTATAGACGTTTATCTCTCCGTGACTATTTCTACTCTCTCTCTCCTGACTCTCCGTCTCCAAATCCTTCCTATCAACTCCTCTCTCGCATTCCACAATCCAGACAACTTTCACTCTCTTCGACTCTTCCACATAGTTCGATGAATCGCAAGTCTAAATCATCTAAGATCTCTCGCTCATACCGATCTCTCTCGACTGAGGAATTTGACCTCTCTCTCGTCCAGCTCCTATGCTTGAGTTTTTTCATTCTTAGGCTCTCTCTTGACTGCTTGGTTCTCTCTCGACTCTAGGTGACTCCAGTCTTCGAATCTCGGCACCTCTGGCTCTCGACTCCAGCCTCTCTCTCCCCGGCGTCAACTGTAAAAATGAAGTTGTGAAGGGTATGTTTATCCTTCTCCAGTTCTTCAAACCTTTTTGTAGAAATAAACCTTTTTGTTGAAATTGATTTTACTGTGAAACTTAGGCTTGTATGATTTTTGATTTTGATTGTCATGTTTAATTAGCTTTTAATTTGGTTTTGGAGGTAGATTTGTTGGTGTAAATGCTACTTGATGTTTCCATATCCATCTCATCTTCGCTAGATGCAATTTCTGGATTTCGCACTATATTTTTTGTGCATTTTTTTTATGTACAAAATCAGAACTACTAATGAGACACCTTAATTGATTGTTTTTTAGGGTTTTCTATTTTGTATTCATTAAAATAGGAATCAGAACTGCTCATGGTAGAGAAATAGAGTTTATGTAATTCTGCACTATACACGTACAATAACTTAAAGTTAAAATAAGAATGAAGATGTACCTTTGCTTTGATTAAATTATAAATATATATGGATTATTTATTGATTCTTTTAGAACTTGTTACTCGGGATTGTTAACTGTCTTGACTTAATTTTTTGTGTCGATTGTGTTCTTTGTGCATCTAATTGATTCCAAGTTGAGTTTGAAGTTTGAAGCAACTAAGCAAGTATTACTCTTATTTTTTATGTCATATGACTTTAGATATGATTCATTTCATTTTTAAAATATTTTGGTATAAAATTATGTTTTAAGAAACTGGCTAACTAGAATTCATTTGCTTGTCTTAAAATACTTAGAATTCATTTGCTCATCTTAAAATACTTGGAGTTCATTTGCTTCTTTTGAGAAATTGTCACTGTAAATAACAAACATGAAATTCGTGATGGTGGATTTGATTTAGGCAAGTGTAAAATCAATGGAGTTAGTGGGAGAGATATCAGACAGGAAGATTATGCATGGTCATTGAGGAGGAGAAATTTCGGTTTCGCTCATGAAATATCTTCTATTGTTATGAGTAGGCAATATATGTCTCGCTTGTGTTTTGTTTCGAATTTATTTGATGCCATATATTTTGAACATATTATGAACTTGTGTGTGTAGCATAAACAATATCCATATTTTGAACTTATTTTTTATACATTTTTTTGTGTTGTACACCTTTCTTTACATATGAACAACTCAAACGTGCTTACGAGCCTTCGACAACAGTCTCGAATACAATAAAATATCCCAATATAATATCAAACAAGGTAATTTGAATTGTCATCTAAAAAACTTTTAAAAAACACGGTTACACGAAGAGATATACACATTTGGGTAAAAAATGAACAGCTTAACTCTCGTCTCTACACACAAAACTCTACCAACACTCTCGAATCTCTTGAACCCGCTACCTAGACTCATTAATAATCCGCTCAATGGCCCACCGCTACATAGACTGTTCAAACTCAACTCATTTCATCATCAATAATTCGTCGTGCATGGCTCGATCAACACAAACACTCTCAAAGAGCCTTCGACGATTCGCTTAACTAAATATGAGCAGTTAGTAAGAGATAAAGCTTACACTTCATAGTACTCGACACATTATTGAATTGATAGAGTAATTACCCATTAAGCTTAACAACCGATAAGTCTTGTTAAGATATGATTTGAAAAATCTTTTTAACATATTATATTTGGAGTTGATTCTTCTCTCTGTATATTGTGTATATATTTGTTAAATAACGGTGGATCATCCGACGTGGGGGCCACGCATGTCCAAGCGCACATGTGCAATTAACCAAGCCGAGCACACAAGCCGAGTGGGGTTTCATCCTAAAACCAATTGTTGTTAGGTGGGGTAGCCCACCGGGTTATATGCAAGGCTTGGATTCATCATTTATCAATGTTGGATAACTATCCCATTTCATATTCTCAACAATATTGTAACCTCTAATATTGAAATCAACAATCAAAGTCAAAAGTTCAATCAGAGTCAATTGTTTATTCTCTTTATTGTATCATCCATATGTCTTATCCCTAATTAATCTAATTTCCTCTCGTTCATCTCGTCTATCCCTCTCATGGCTAGTTCATCCTCCATCAATACCCTTCTTTCCTCCTTAAATACAACTAATATCCAATTTCCTAATCTCTATCAAGCTTGATCGTACAAATTATTAGTCCTGAGTATTGTTCTCTCTATCCTTAAGGCTTTTGATCTCGATACCTATGTCTTGAAAGCATATGTCACAACAAAGTCCCTATCCAAACCCAAAGAAATTGAGGTTGATGATCGAGTTGAAAACATATTTAGAATGTCGAAAGAAAGATGGACTTGTTCTTGATTAGTTTATAACAGTTAGGAACTTAGAATCCCCTTTATAGCACGTAAGTTTAAATATAAGTCTCTTTATAAACCATTTTTTTTTTACAGTAGCCAAAGATTTGGATACTATTAGTATCCATGATCATCTAACATGATGATATTCTGGAATTCACAACTATAGCCTAAAATAAAACTATAACTCATTCCAGATTTTCCAATAAAATCAGCTGCCCCATTCGCTTCTCTGTAGCAGTGTTGGAATTTTATAAATTCGAAGTCCTTGCTTAGAGCTTGTATTTCTGCTACTATTTGTGTAATCTCTCATGGTGTGTTGTTCACCTGGTTGATGGCATTGATAATGACTGCACAGTCACTTTCAATAATGGTCTTCTATATTCCAATTTCTGCTACTATTTGGGTAAAATGGTTTTAATTTGTTCATTTTTCCAGCATGTGATTTTATCTATAGTTTGAGTTAAAGTGTTGGTTATGTTCTTATTTGAAATTTTTTGGAAGATAATTTTGTTTCGAAGTTCCCAAATAGAGTGTCATAAGTGGCATAGGTCTGTAAAATCTTTATTTTGGGTTTTTGTATTTATAATGTTTTCTGAGATATTATTTGTTAAGTTTGGTATAGTGAATGATTTATTTAATTTAATACCCAAGTTTTGGATAAGTAATTTAGTGATTTGACAATTAAAGAGTAAATGATTTGTGTCTTCTAATTCTTGGTTACAAAGAGAGCAGGTAATAAAAACTCTATTTATGTATCTGTTTAAGCACACAACAATAGGTAAAATGTCAGAGTTAGTTTTCCAAATGAAATTTTTAATGTTCGGAGCGATGTTAAGCTTCCAAATCCAGTCTGAAGGGATTTTATTATTGTTTCTTGTGTTAAAAAAAACTCTATTTACATTTATTATTTTTGATGTGGGCAAACATTATATAACAAACTCATACTATATTGAATGGGAAATATCCTTCTTATCAAGTACTATTTAATAAAATACAATTTAATATTTCATCAAAAAAAAGTACAATTTAATAAAATATATTATTTCATCTGTTAATTTAAATTTAAGTCACTTATTATTCCACACATTTTTTAAAATATTAAAAAAATACAATTTTTAATATACTTTTACATTTGTTACTACTAGTTATAAAATTATATAAAAAATTGATATTTAATATAATTTTTAATTTCTTAAAATATGATAAAAGAAAACAATAATGAGTTTTTTTGGTGCTAAAATAATAATATGAGTTATGTGTTACGAGAGTAAAAATTATAGCGAAAAGTTAGGAACTCGATAATTCTCTTCCAAAAACACAAGCCTTCGTCGAATCGCATCAAACTTTCCGAACGAGTCATTTCATAAAAGCAAAAGTTGCGAATAAGAAAAATAATAAAAACATGGATTCATATAATTTTCTCATTAATTAAAAAAAGAATACGAGCCTTTGCCTATTTCTGCCGCTAACTATCATGTCTCTTTCCGTTTCCATATTTTTTTAATATTAAAAAAATCTCTAAATTTCTTTTTGGTGGGGGAAAAAACTAAATTAATTTGCAGTGAAACTCACGTACAAATTACACTTTACACCACACTTAAAAGGCATAAATACCTAACCGCTCTCTCCAACCCCCAAACCCACTCGCTCAGTCCCCTCTACAATGGCTGTCACCAAAACTCCACTTTCCCTCTTCTTCCTCGTCCTCCTCTCCTCCTTCACCGTCTCTCATTTAATTCAACCCCCAAACAGCCTTAAAAACTCCTCCTTTACCCTCTCCTTGAAGCTCAGCTCATCAAAACCGTCTCCCCTGGTCGCCTCTCTCTCTTCGAATCCCGGCCGCCGATCGCCGTCGCCGTACAACTACAGGTCGAGGTTAAAATATTCGATGGCTCTGATCGTCTCGCTCCCGATCGGGACCCCGCCGCAGGCGCAAGAGATGGTTCTAGATACAGGGAGCCAGCTCTCCTGGATTCAGTGTCACAACGTGATGAAGAAACAACAGCAACAGTCCTCCGCCACCAAAACGACGACGTTTGATCCCGCTCTTTCCTCTTCCTTCTCCGTTTTGCCCTGCACTCACCCCGTCTGCAAGCCGCGAATTCCCGATTTTACCCTCCCCACCATGTGCGACAATAACCGCCTCTGCCACTACTCGTACTTCTACGCCGACGGAACTTACGCCGAGGGCAATTTAGTCAGAGAGAAAATTACCTTCTCTAATTCTCAAACTACCCCTCCTTTAATCCTCGGGTGCACCTCGAAGTGCGATCCGGGCCAGGCGCAAGGGGAGGGTATTTTAGGAATGAACCTTGGTCGGTTGTCTTTCGCCTCCCAGGCTAAAATCACCCGGTTCTCGTACTGCATCCCGACTCGTCCGGTTCGCTCTCAAACCGGGCCGTTCCCCACCGGTTCGCTGTATTTAGGCGAGAACCCGAATTCGCACGCGTTTCAATACGTTGACCTCCTCAGGTACGGTCAACCACAGAGGATGCCGAATTTGGACCCGTATGCCTACACGGTGGGCCTCGCGGGGATAAGAATCGGGCCGAGGAAGCTGAACATATCGGGCTCAGTTTTCCGGGCCGACGCGGGCGGTTCGGGCCAGACGTTCATGGACTCGGGCACGGAGTTCACGTTCTTGGTGGACGAGGCGTACGAGAGGGTGAGGGAGGAGGTGGTGAGGCTGGCGGGCCCCAGGATGAAGAAGGGGTACGTGTACGAAGGGACGCTCGAGATGTGCTTTGGAGGGGACCCGATGGAGATCGGACGGCTGATAGGGGACATGGCGCTGGTGTTCGATAAGGGGGTGGAGGTGGTAGTAGACAAGCGGAGGGCGTTGGCGGATGTAGGGGGCGGGGTCCACTGCGTGGGGATCGGACGGTCGGAATTGCTTGGTGTGGCGAGCAATATAATAGGGAATTTTCATCAGCAGAATCTGTGGGTGGAGTATGATATGGCTAATCGGAGGGTTGGATTCGGTAGAGCCGATTGTAGCAGATCATAGGCCCCACCACCGTCCACAGATATACTCGGATACTCAGTATAACTCAGTGTTGGTTTACTAGACTTTGAACGCTTTTGAAAAAGTAAATTACAGATATTTTATTTTTCTATGTTTTGTAGAAACTTTTATATAGAAACCACCAGTTTGTTCTTGCATCATGTAAGCGAAGTTTGTATATGTAATTTAATAGAATTGGATATAAATAAATAATTCATCGTGCAAATCTCGACATTTTGTAAATTTGTGTAGAGGTTCTAACTTCTAAGGTATGTTTTTCAGTTTTTGTGTGGAAACCTAAATTTTGATATAGTACGAGTGTTTATTTTTTTATAATAAAAAAAAAAATTGAGCTCACTGACTACGTCTTTTTAAAAAGCCAATATTATTTACACCACAAAATTTACTATTTACACCACATATCTCACTTTTTATATTTTTTTAAAATACACCCTGCTCCTCTTGAGTCACACACCTGCCCCTCAAGAGGCGCATGGTATTTTACATTAAAATACCCTGCGCCTCTTGAGGGGCAGATGTGTGACTCAAGAGGAGCAGGGATGTGATTTAAGAGGCGTAGGTGTGGTGCATATAGTAAAATTTATGGGTGTAAATATTATCACCCTTTTAAAATTTATTGATTGTCAATCAAGTCTTTTGATTGCATGATGAATAGTCATCCTTCCCAATATATGTCACCTTATCCAATATAGTATTCATATATAGTAATATAAATTTCAATTAAGGATAATAACGACGCACGACCTGAGGAATAGGTTGAGGTTCGCTCAGCCTCCAACCCATCCTATTTTTTTTAAAATAAAATAATAGGTAAAAAAATAATATAAATTAGTAAAAAAAAATTATCTATTTATTTAAGAAATTAAGGATTTAGCTAATAAAAATTATGCGTATAAGAAAAATTTAGCCTTTTTAATCCACCTGAATTTTAATTTCTATTTCATGCCTGATAATAACTTATGTATATATTCTATGAAGTTTTTAGGAGGAAAATATTAAAATGAATGATTAAAAATGAAATATTCTTTGAACGAATGGATGCTAAATAAATCCATATCTTAGTTATAAATGCAATGACATTTTACACCATGTACTGACCCAATCTAGCTATTCAATTAATTAGCCCTACATGATTGTCCTTTTAATCTCTATTTTGGACATAAATGATTGACTTATATTATAAATTAACATTTATATATTTGGCAATTGAAGATTAGATGAGTTTTTTTTAATAATCAAGCAATATACAAATTTATACATGTCAACTGAAGATTGGCTGGAGTATATTATGATACGGATCGGAGTATTAAGGTTTGCAATAATCGGAGTATTAAGGTTTGCAATAATGGTATAATACGGAGTATATATTACGACTTGTCCGACCCATATATAGGTTAAATAATGTTTAATAAAAAAAACTCTAAAAGAAAATGACTAGATTTTAAGAAAAATATTTAAAAATTGACTAAAATAACAAATCTATTAAAATTTGTAAAAATAATTGAAAATTAACTTAAAGTATAGCCATAGGTTCAAAATTCGATTTTAAAAAATGTGATGAGATGTAAAGAGACTAATAAATTAAAGCTCCACATTGAAAGTGTGAATAAAAATAAGTATGGTATATAAGTCGGTAAATTACTTATTCTACAACCAATTGATTTTAGGGGGATTTATCCAAATGTCCATATTTTTCATCTTTTTTACGAAAGTGTCCACCAACCTATTCATATTAGCAAAAAGTCCACTGTGCTGCTGATACGGAAGTTGTTGACACCAAAGTTGCTCGCACAGTTATTGCTGACATGGTTATTCCGATAATGCTGACAGCACTAACGCCGAAAACACTACTGACGCTCTCACCGGCCACTAACATGCACGAAAAGATGCGGACAACAAATTCACAAAGTAGAACAACTCAAAAATGCACTAAATAAAAAAGACGCGGACAACAATATAAGCACATAAAGTTTGGGTTATGAACGTAAATATAAAAGATGGTCATCTTTTTCTAATTATTGAAAGTTCAACAAAACAAAAAACCATTGTACACACAGCTCGTCTGTCATTGCCATGTATTCCTTGGAGCAGCAACAGTAACACTTAGCAACAGCAACAACTACTCCTCCGTCCTTCCCTGGAGTTCAAACAAGTGCGAATATGGAGCTCGATCAAGCAGCAGAGAAGTACGGACACAACTCAAACATCATCAACATTGAGCTCGATCACTCGATCGCGCTCTCGATCCTCTCTGATTTTCAAATTTGATTACCTCAATGAATAGGAATTCGCTGATGCTTACAGCCCATCGAATCCAACATCGGCGATACGATGTACTTTCTGACGGAGGCGGAGATCGACACTGTCCACCGAGAGGAGGCGAAATTAATCTATACATCTACATGCCTTTCGAATCGAGGTTTTCGATTTCCGATCTAGATTAATGTGTGTTGATGGAGAATTGCTGCAATTGTAGATGCGAAGGTGAGATTGGTGGAGGCAGTGCTAGATGTAAAGGTGAGATCTATCTGCAATTTTAGGTCCAGATGAACCACGACCAAGGCGACTTGGAGGAGGCGGCGAACAAATTGGAGGTGAAGGGATACGAGACACCGGAATCAGAGAAGAAGCTCTTGATCTAGAGAATGGGGGTCGTTGGAGAAGGGAGGCGGCGAACAGATCAGAGGGAGTCCAAGGTACACTAGTACAAATATAGGGGGTGGAGCACGGTAAGTTGGGTATGGTTTTTGACAAGCGTGCATATTTTTTTTATTTTAAGCACGGTTTTATATTAAAAGTGTGTTCCCAACCCCAAATTCAACTAAAAGCAACACACTTTTCCATAAAACCATTCTCGTTTATTTCTAAAAAAATATTTAGACCAGTTTTCGTGTAAAGCGTGCTTAAAAAAACTTAAAATGAACACGGTTTAATTTTCAAAGTGTGTTCCCAAAACCAAATTTGACTAAAACAAACACGCTTTGCTATAAAATCGTTCTCGTTTATTTGTAAAAAAATATTTAACCCAGTTTTCGTGTAAAGCGTGCTTAAAAAAATTACAACGAACACGGTTTAATTCTCAAAGTGTGTTCCCAAAACCAAATTTAACTAAAACGAACACGCTTTTCTACAAAACTGTTCTCGTTTATTTTTTTTAAAACTATTAAGCCCGATTTTCGTGTAAAGCGTGCTTAAAAATAAATTAAAACGAGCACGGTTTCATTTTACAAGTGTCTTCCCAAAATCAACTTTAACTAAAATCAACAAGCTTTTCTATAGAACCGTTCTCGTTTGTTTCTAAAGGAATAATTAGCTCGGTTTTCATGTAAAGCGCGCTTTAAAAAAATAAAACGAACACGGTTTTATAAGAAAAGTGTCTTCCTAAAACCAAATTTAACTACTGGGAACACTTTTTTGTTTTAAAGCGTTCTCATTTATTTTTATAAACCGTTCTCGAAAAAATATATATTTTTTTATTTAGAGTTTTTTTAGTAATTAGATTAAGTAAATGCACAAAGTTACACACTTCAATTGAAGCGTTCTTATAATTCGAGAATGGATATTGGTGTATGACAATTTTAAGAACGCTTCAACACAAAACCGTGCTTAAAATATGGGATCACGGTTAAATAATAAGCGTGCTTGTTTGGGAGCGCACCCACTATAAGCACAATAGGAGAAGTGTGCTCCCATGCATAAACAAAGTGTGCTCTCGTCCCCCCTTTTGCACTAGTTGTAGTCGAGGCGGAGAAAAGAGGAGGGACCGAGCTTGTCTTCTGTCAACAATGGCCATGGTCGGAGCAGCTTGCTTCTCCCATGTGGTTCTGTAGCCCTTGAACAAAGGAGGAGGGGAAAGAGGACAATGTACTTTTTGCAAAATAAACCTAGCGCGTGGACAGTCTACTAATTAGAGCAGGTTAAACGGACTGTAGAGCAAATTTATTCTTGATTTTAGGCAAAACTAATTAAAATAACTAAACTTATGAAGGGGTATTAAAAAAATTATCCTCACATTTCAATTATAAGAAAAATAATCCAACATTTGGGAGATATGGTAACAAAGTATTTCAATTCTTTTATTCGATCATAAATTTATGCAAAAATGATGACATATAATTGGCGAAGTTAATATTTTGGTGAATTTTGGATGATATTGAGTTATTTTAATGAGAACTATACTATTTGACCAATTTTATGTCATTTTTTTGGTCATATTTATGGTCGAAAAAATGAGTTGGGATACTTTATTATCATCTCCCCTAAGAGTTGAGTTATTTTTTCTTACAGTTGAATGGAGGGGGTATTTTTTTAAATGATTCTAACAAGATTGAGGCTGTGTTTGGCACGAAAGCGTTTGGTTTAGTGGAAGCGTTTGAGAATGGATTGGGGACAAAAAGCTCCATTTTCGGTGTTTGGCATGGATTAGCAATTTGGATAGTGATTGGAGATGCCGTGGGTTTAGCTAGAAGTGGTTGGGAAGAGGATTTCATAAGCTCCAACTCCCAAGCTTATGGAGTTTATGGGATTTCATCCGCTCCTCTAAGTTATTTCTACCCTTATTGTTCAGGATATTCTAGTCACTCTTCCTCTTCCTTTTCAATTTTAAAATGATGCCCATTTTGTCATTTTACCCTCATTTAACAATCTCATCAGCTAGTTTTACCAAACACATATCAAGCTTACTGAAAAATTTCAACCACTATGTCATGTATGGATCTTATGGGTATAAATACCCATTTACTTGTAATTAAGAGATATCCAATGAAGAATCAGATAAAAAAAATAATTGTTCTAAAAATCACGCCTAGATGTCGCCTAGGTGCTAGACGGGAGGGTACTTATGAATTTTTAAGCCTAGGCGGGTCTATAGGCGGAAATCTGCCTAGATGCCGCTTAAACCCACCTAGGCACCCCTTAGACCGGCCTAGGCCGATTAGGTCGGCGATTATCCATTTAACATTTAAGCACGTGATTAATCCCCCAAGTCAAGTTGTATTTGCTTTTCAGTCAAACCTATGGTTTTGGGTTTTCAAAGGTTTAGAGTCGCTAGTCGGATGCGTACTTTTGCGTTTATTTATTGTAGTGTAAGTTAAGAACTGCAAAATTGGTTTTATGAGAGATATTGTGGATTATTATTACATTATATGAATTATTGAGATGTATTATACGTTAAAATATAAGAAAATAATCAAGTTAGTTCTAAATCCGCCTAGGCGGCCCCTAGGAACTTGCCTAGCCACCTAGGCGCTAGGCGGCCACCTGCCGCCTATCGACCGCCTAATGTTTTTTAGAAAATTGAAAAAAAATAAGAATCAAATAATCAATTCCTCTAATCTCTTTCTATCTCCTAATCCCTCTCCGTCTGTCTCCTTCCCCCTGTCTGAACTCTACCTCATCAATCCCCTTCCTCTTCATTTCTCAAATCCAACCCTAATCATCCTCAATCAAGCCATTTGCTCACAAACAGCGGCCGCCTAATGCCTTTTAAAACAGAAGGTTGATCTTGAACTGCCAGTTACAATCGTCATTCAATTACAAGATAAACGATTCTCTGTCAAAAAGCACTCTTTGGTTCGGTTGCCCTTCTTTGATTCATGCTTCCGCTCTTTCTCTTGGATGAAAAAAATCAAAGTTTACCTTATTTCTTACAATTGAGTCTAGTCAATTGACACAAGTCGGTTTACCTTGTGAGTACATCTTGCTCGCTGGATTACTTGTCCGAATTTACGACCAAAGTGGTTAACCTTTTTATAAAAAAATAAAACTGTAATTAATTTTCCAAGTACAAAGACCGATGTATAATTAATCTTTATGAAGCCGTGAGGGTAGGTGGTAAAAAAGCGAGTCACAAGCTTCTTGCTTTTTCTGTTTATTATTATTATTTGAGAAAACATATACAAAATAAATATATTTTTAAAAAAAATACATAAACAAATTAAATAAAAGAAAAAAAAGAGACACAAGTTTCGTCAATGTAATTACCAATTATGGATGGGGTTACTGATGAGTCGGGTCAACTCGGTCAAAATTTTTGTGTCGGGCTTGGTTGGGTCGGGTCGGATCGGATTCGGTCAAAATGAAATTAGGATTGTTCGGGTTTCGGGTCGGTCTCATTCAGGTTTCAAGTGGAAGCGGGTCTACGTTTGTTTCAAACTTTTAATTGTTTAGGTCGAATTTGTTGAATCATGTTCGTTCGGGACTTTCGGGTAATCAATTTTATTAAATTGAATATGTAATTCATGTTATTTATGTATTTCAAAAAGTATTTTTATTAAAATTGAATATGATTCAATATATAATATACTCATTGGCTCGTAAGCTGATCATTCTATTCATCATTAATTTCGTTGAAATTTGGCAATATATTGTTATTAAAATCATACTTGATTCTCTATCTAAAAGATAATTCACGTTATTTGTGTGATTGTTATTTTTGTCTTTCAAAAAATAGTTTTCAAAAGAAATTTCACTATGTATATGATTCAAGTTATCTATATGAATATACTATAAGTTGAGGACTTTCGGAGTTTTAAGTAATCTAGTAAACCGACTCCTTTGTGAGTTAATCTTAAATACTGATAAAGTAAACAAATTATTTCCTATATGAAAATAACTAAACAAGATTACCTTAATCCTCATATATAAATTCATCTCTGATTATTCGATGAATTAGAATATTCGATGGATTCGAATATTCGATACATATAAAGTATTCCCTTCATCCCTCATCAAATTTTGGAAAATAAGGTAATATAAAATTACGAATACAACTTATAAAACTATGATGTATTCATAATTCATAATTTCATATATTCATATTCTCATAATCTTGTTTTTTTTAAACCATATTCAATTATTTATGTTTGATTATTAAATATTTAAGTAGATGATATAAAATTCGTCATAGACAAATTATTATCTTTCATTTCTAAATAAAGTTATGATTTTATATTTTATTCATTTCAAGTGGTTTGATCGATCATTTTATTTTTGGTAATTTTACTTATGTGAGATAATATAAAATTCTAAATACAAGTATTAAAATTAAGTATACAACTTATAAAATTATCATATATTCATATTCTGTAATCTTGTTTTTTAAACTATATTCAATTATTTATGTTAGATTATTATTTATGTTAGATTATAAACACTGTGCACTAATGGTTTTAAGTTTTAACTTTGATCAATGGAACTTTTGTTTTGTTTAGAAATAACATTAACTATCAGTAGCTTGGTAATGGATTACAATAATTTTTTTTTTAGTTTTGTAGTATAAATGTATAATAGATATATATTCAAGGATATTCGGGTCAGGTTGGGAGTCAGGTTGGTTAGAAGTTGGGTCGGGTTGGGAGTCGAGTCGGGTTGATATTCGGGTTGGGTTGGAAGTCGGGTCAGGTCTGGTTTGAGTTGTATCCGGGTTGAGTCAGGTTTGTTTGTATTCGGGTCACTTCGGGTTTCGGGTCAACATTGGTCGGGTCCGGTTTCGGGTTCGGGTTATGCATAATGCTAAATTTTTGGGTTCGGTCGGGTTTCGGTTCGGGTGAGTCGGTCGGGTTTCTCGGGTCGGGTCAGATCTTGCAAGCTCTATCTAGAACCTTTGCAAAATACGGGTGAAAAGTCATCCTTTCACTACTTCTGACCATGCCCTTATCTCGATCAATCTTCACTCTCCTACGGGTATAAACAAAAGACCGTTTCGCTTTGAATTGGCTTGGACTACCAAACCAGAATTTCAAAATTTAGTTAAACAAGCCTGGCGATTAAATCCCTCTGGCTCTTACATATTTAAACTTGTTAAAAAAAACTTCTCTTCTCAAAATTCTTGCTAAGAAATGGCATAAGTGTACTTTCAACAACATACACAAACAAATATTCCTAATAGATGAACAACTGTTAGGTTTACAACAAGATATGATTGGAAATCAAAACTCGGTTAACTTTGAACTGCATCGGAGATTACTTAACAAAATGGAACGAATGCTTGACTTCCAACGTTGCTACTGGAGCCAAAGGGCAAAAGTAAAACACAGCAAGTTAAACGACACAAATTCAAGGTATTTCCACCGTATCGCATTGGCCAAACGTAGTAAAAAACTTATAAAGTTCCTTACAACAGACTCAGGACTACAACTGTCCGACCATAACATGATACGAAGCGAGTTCATAACAAATTTCAAAGCACGATTTAAGTCATCTTACAACCACACTCTGTGCATCAAGCCAGATAAGGTTCCTGGGCATGACGGAATGCCTTCATGTTTCTATTAGACATATTGGGATATTGTCGGGCCATCTATCATCAATGCAATAAAGGCCTTTTTTTTCTTCTAGGAAAATGTTTAGCCAGTTTAATCACACTTTCATCACTTTAATCCAAAAACGCGATAACCCAAAGGTCGTCAACCACTATAGACCGATTACTCTGTGCTCCGCAGTTTATAAAATTATATCCAAAATCGTCACAGCAAGACTATCATGAGTTTTTGACAAACTAATCCATCCTCTACAAAGTGCATTCATGGAAGGCAGATCTATTCAAGACAACATACTTATTGCTCACGAAATTTTCCACTCTTTTAGAATTAATAAGGCAAAGTGTGGCCATATGGCTGTCAAATTAGATATGGAAAAGGCCTATGATAGAGTGGCCGGAATGACCCTTCCTTTTTTCTATTATTTCCGAATTCGGTTTTGACAACAAGTTTATTATCTGATAAAGGAATGTGTACATACAGTTTCATACTCTGTTCTGATCAATGACGAGCCATCAGCACCCTTTACTCCCACAAGAAGACTTCGACAGGGGGACCCACTGTCACCCTTCCTATTTATTCTCACTATAGAGGTTTTGGCAAGAACCTTGCAATATCAAGCTGCTGAATCCAAAGAATTAGGATTCACCATCGATCGAGGCGGCCTAAAGGGCCCTTTTCTCGCCTTCGCCGACGACATCATGCTATTTGGGAAAGCAAACCAGACAGCTTGCAATAAGCTAACTAGTACGATCCATCGTTTCTGCCAAATTTCATGACAAAAAGTAAATCTTCACAAATCGAGCTTCCAAGTGTCCCCAAACACATCAACTACAGCTATACAAACGGTTATGACAACATTAGGGATAAGAAAAGTATCTTGGTTGTCCGATCATCAATGGCCGGGTGAATCGCGACACTTTTGCAAATGTCGTTCTCAAGACAAAGCAACAACTTTCCAAATGGAAAGCTTCCTTCCTTTCGGTGGAAGGTCCTTATTAAGGTCAGTCTTAGCGCTCAACCGCTCTTCCTTATGCAAGCCTTTCTACTACATGTATCTATCCTCCAAGAACTGTACAAAGTATACATACATTTCTTCTGGAATAAGGACCCAGGGTACACACCCCTCGTTAGCTGGGATAAAATTTGCGCTGATTCCCTCTCGGGTGGACTTCGCCTTTACAAAGCTGAAACTATGAACCTGGCTCTACAGATGAAGCTCCTGTGGAAGATCATTGCTGAACCAGATAACATCTGGGTTAGGGTTATTTCTGCCAAATACCTAAAAGGAGCACCATTGATGACCTACGTCGAGAAGGGTAACACCTCATGACAGTGGTCCAAACTGACTTCGATCAAGCACTTGTTCAAGCCTGGACTCCGCTAGTCTATAGATAATGGTAGGTCGGTTAGCTTCTAGACGGACAATTGGGCTCTCAAATTACCATTGAAAAAAGTTGCATTTCAACCTCTGAATGATGGGAACTCGAGTTGGCAAGTGGACTCTTTCATTACGGATGACAATAAGTGGGAAGTTACAAAGCTTCAGATAGAATTACATGGACTTCTTAGTCCTAATGTAATTTCACAAATTACCACAATTCAACTACCCACAAATAATTTCCCCGATCATCTGTTTTGGGGTCCGAGCAGAGATGGTTGGTTCTCTACAAGTTCGGCTTCGACGCTAATTCCAAACCACACGGGGGACCCTCATTTTGACTGTAATTGGCTATGGAAACTAGATATTCCTCACAAGATTAGACATTTTTTGTGGAAGGTCTCATGTGATGGACTGCCTACGTCTGAGAGACTTCAAATGTCTCATGTTTCTGTTCCTTCAGGATGTAGCTTCTGTGGGTGTACAGAGGAGTCCATATTTCATCTTTTGCTTGAATACCCTACAATTGTGGCTCTGTTGTCAACAATTGATTTATGCAAACCAAATATCACTACTATCAACAGGAATACCAAACCCAACCATATCCTTAACAATATCTATACTTCGACAAGAAAAAATAATATATGTAGATTAGCGTACGCTTGGTGGAGTATTTGGTATTTCCGAATCCAGTTGGCTTTCCAGCACTTAACTACAACATCGGTCCAAGCTATTGCCTTGTTCTGCAAGTCTGCTTACCATACTTGGTCGGCTAGAATAGACAAAATAGGTACATCTACAATGTCGATAACGGCAAACATCCATCCAGGATCTTCCTCGTCCTACAGATTGCAAGCAATTGATATTCGTAGGAATGAGCCTTGGAAAAAACCATCGCACGAGTATTTTAAATTAAACTTTGATGGCTCCTACTGTCAGTCGGAGGAAGGCTCTTTCAGCTTCGTTATTCGGGATCATCAGGGGGCTGTCATTTCCCGGGAGCGGGCCCCTGTAATAGTAACTCTACAATTTTCGCAGAAGCCTTGGGCCTCCGCATGGGGGTCATTAAGGCTAAATCCCTGGCCATTCAACGTCTGCTTATTGAAGGGGATTGTTTGGTCGTTATTAAAGCTCTTCTACATGATTGGAAATGTCCCTGGAATATCGAGCTGCTTATGGCTGATATGACTGTTGATCTAAATTCATTTTCTCATGTTGTTATTCATCATATTTTCAGGGAATCGAATGTTGTGGATGACAAGATTGCAAGTCTGGCCTCTAGTATGCTTGCCGACAAAGGTCTCGCTGCTGATTCAGAACTCTGTGTTCTCGTCCGCTCGAACGCTCTAGGAAAGAAGCTTGTTCGGTGACGGCTTTCTTAATTCTTATCTCGCTTCAAAAAAATTTATTTATCTCAAAATCGACTTATTTTCATGTTTTCCTCCAATCAATATATATTATTATATATTATAATAAAGGAAAAAATATTTATGCTCTTAACTGTAAATTTATTAACCAATCAATTCCCCCCCCAATAATCAATAAATATAGCAATATGTGTTGAAGATAAAATTTTACTCAATTTCGTTAGATATCGATATATTATTCGAAAAAAAATTTGATATATTATTAAATGATTTAATATATTTTTTATGATAAGATTTTTCCCAATTTTATTAGTTATTGATAAATTATATCAATTCATCTATTATATCCAAAATTAATCATATAACTTTTCAAAATATAAACCTTTAATTAAATTCATGTTAAGTTTCTAATCTCTTATATAAACAATATTTTTTACTGGAACATAATAGGTCCATCGATTATTAAAGTAATCAAAGAATTCTTCCATTTTGGAAGAATTCTAAAATAAATCAACCAAACTTTTATCACGTTGATCAAAAAATGTGATAAGCTGATAAATAATTATAGACCAATTAGCCTATACTCGACCATTTATAAAGCAGATTGCGAAAATTGTGACAGGCAAGATGAAAATAGTACTAGGAAAAATTATTCACCCATTACAAGGAGCCTTTATATCAGACAAAGCAATACAAGACAATTTACACTCGTTACACATAAAATCTTTCATTCATTTCATAGCAGGAAAGGCCGAGATGGTTGAATTGCAGTAAAATTGGACATGAAAAAAGACTATGACAAAATAGACTGGGATTTCTTTTTTGTTGTAATGGCAAAATTTAGTTTCTATCATATATTTTGTGGATGAATTAAAGAATGCATACAAACAGTTTTCTTCTCCATTCTAGTGAATGACGAACCAACCGAAACAACCTGTCCTCATAGGGGCCTGAGACAAGGCGATCCAATATCTCCCTATCTGTTTATCATAGGTGTAGAGATGCTCGCAAGAAAACTTCAACGACAAAGCGAACAATCTAGGAACACAATTGGTTTTAAGATTTTGAGTAACGGAACATGTGTCCCATTCCTTTCTTTTATTAATGACATAATGATATTTGCCAAAGCGGCCACAGAAGCATGTCAAACTATAAATGCTATCCTAGATGATTATTGTGAGATATCCGAACAAATGGTAAATTTTTAAAAATCCGCATTCCAAGCTACAAGAGGGATTTTAACTAACCAAAAACATAGAATCCAATTTCACCTGCAAATTGCTAACCAAGTCGCATTAGAAAAATACTTTGGTTGCCCAATTATAAACAACGGAGTAAACAAGAATACGTTTGAAGAGGTCCTTGGGAAATCAAAGAACCAACTAACAAAATGGAGGGCAAATGAACTAACCCAATAAAGAAGAGCCAATCTATTCAAAGCAAACCTAGAGGCCAAACCGAGTTATATTATGCAGAACTCCATACTCCATGTGAGTATACATAACGAACTTAACTGAGTTAATAGAGGGGTTTTCTAGAATAAGGACCCTAGATATAAACCACTTATAGGATGGGATAAAGTATGCATACATATGAGTGAAGGTAAAAAATTAGGACTACATAAGACAAAAGAAATGAACAAGGCTTTACAAATGAAGTTATTATGAAAAATACTTGCGGAACCACCAAATGAATGGTAAAAATAATTAGACAGAAATACCTATAAGATAGTAACATTTGGGACTACAAAAGAAAAAAGAACACTTCATGTCAATGGGAAAGAATGATAGAGGTTAAAGAAGAATTTTACGCAAGACTAATATGGAAATTGGAAACGGAAAAACTATTAGATTTTGGAAGGATAAATACAACGATGATAACCTACAAGAAACAAAACTGCATGACCACATAGTAGAACATGAAACGGTTGATCAATATATAAACTCAAACAAAACGTGGCACACAAAAGGATTAAAAGATTTCCTTCCAATGGATATTGTGGAGAAGATACTTGAAATTCACATACTAGTAAATGAAATCAAAGATCGACTATATTGGAAACCATGTAGAAACGGTTGGTTTCAACAGCTAGTGCTTTAGACCACATTACGAGAGCTAGAAGAACAAGGACGGACCTACTTGACTGAAATTGGAAACTTGATTGTCTGCCAAAAATAAAAAATTTCTTATGGAAAACCTACTAAATGGAACATCGACGAAGATTAGATTACAGAATAAAGGAGTACACATGCCACTGGAATGCCCATATGTAACCACAACGAAGAAGATGCAACACATATATTTACTGAATGCCAGACAAACCTAAATTTTGTTGGAAGAATGGACAAACAAATAGAGAGAATGATGCAAAACACAGATAAACATAATAAACCTTACAAGGACATAATTACTGAAATTTTTAAAAACTATCAACGGAGCAGAAATCAGTTCTGGCCTTTTCGTTCTAGGGAGTTTGGTCATTGAGAAATAAAATCCTGTTCAACAACAACGATATCTGAATTATGGAAGATTGGGTAAAATATATAAAACAGTATAAGATAACTGGAGAAAAGCACAAATAGAAGACATAGAAGAAGACACGATTACATCTAGACCAAAAACCTATCACAAGAGGACAACTCGACAAAATGAGAAAATCCTAAAGAGGGATTCGTGAAACTTAATTTTAATGATGCAATGATTGCCTCTGGCCGTGCCACTTCCGGCTTTTTGATTCGTGATAGCCTGGGTACTGTTCTTCTATGCGGTGCGTAAGGTCGTGGATAAATTTTCACTTTACAAGCAGAGTGTCTTGGTCTTCAGGTTGGACTTCTAGAAGCTTTGAAGTGGGGATTTTCTCATCTTGAAGTGGATGATGACTGTTTGAAAGTTATCAATGTCGTGAAATGGAAGTTGAAGTGTCCGTGGGAGGCTGAGATGACGTTATCAGATGCACTTGGTTTGTGTCGTGCTTTTCAGAGTGTCTCTTTCACCCACACTTTCAAAGAGGGAATCAGGCTGCAGACAGAATGATGCATTTGGGACTCACTTCAACTATGCTTCAGGATCGCTCACCGGATGAGATCGACGACGTTGTCTGTGAGGATGCTCTTAGGTGGTGGGTCAACCGTGGTTGACGTCCCACCCCCAAATTTTCGCCTTGTATAAAAAAAGTAATTTTTTTTACTATCTTTGAATGAAATACTGTAGTAATCTATATAATTACTTAATTCAGAATACCTTTTGCTTACGTGGCATCCTCCCCACGTTTCACTCCTTTTTGACCAATTTTTTTTTCTTTTTAATTATTTTTTTCCAATTAACCAATCAAAATACCTTTTTTTTCTGATTTATTTCCACTTTCCAATCAAAATACCTAATTGCACGCTCACACGCCTAGATATATGTCTGTTTCGTTACTTCTTGGAACTCATTTCCGTTGGTTTATTTTATCGTTTGGATTTTGGTTGTTATCATTTGATTAACAATCTTGATTTAGAGAACAACACTGGATGTTTTTTTTATCTTGAATCATTGTATCACATTTCAGATACAATTCAGTTGAATTGGTGAGCAATTGACACAGTGGCGGAACTCCTTGGGGGCGGGAGGTGACCGTGGCCCCTCCGGACGAAAAAAAATTAATGTTATATGTAACAAAATTGTTATTATATTTATTAGTAAAAAAATATTTTAACAACTAAATTACCTAGCTTAGTTGGTAAAAGAGAAGTGTTTTAATCTACAAATCAAGGGTTCAAATCTCAATATTAACTTTGTAGAACAATAATTTTAAAAATTAGTATGAATTTGATATAAAAACAATAAAAAAATACCAAATATTTTTTGGCCCCCTCGAATGTATAGTTTAGGTTCCGTCACTGAATTGACAACATCAATTAAAATCCTACATTAGAGGATTGTTAAATGGCGTCTACAAGCAAAAGTGAGAAGGGTAAGAGATAGCGGTCATGCAGTCCGAATCGCCGGCAACTAAACCAGCAGGACAAGCCACCTGACCCGTCGTCCGGTGTCTCAACTCAGGCTTTGGAAGTTTCGTCTGTTGACCAGAGCAATGTAGGAAAGGAGATGACAAATGTGGTGGTGGGTGATCACCCAACTGGGCCACCACAACCTCAGAATGCTCAATTCCCAACCATTCAGGATTCTTTGGGGAATGGGTCATCTGGATCTTCCTACAAATCGACGTTGCTGAATGGAACGGGTGAAAGCTTTGCAATCACTCTTACTAATCCGACCTATCAGGCTGGCGAAGGAGACCCGGGGTACGACACAGATGATGACATTATCCCTGATGACGATGAACCTGATTGCCCGACCATTGCACTGAACAAAGCAGAGAAGGATTCACTGAGGAAGCCTTGGGAGGACACCCTTATCATCAAACTTTTTGATAAAGGCCCAGGGTATATGCAGCTATTCAGGCGTTTGTCGCTGAAGTGGGGTCTGTCCGCCCCTTTCTCCCTCGTTGACTTGGGGAACGATTACTATATTGCCAGATCTCGAATCAAACCGACTACAATCATGTAGTTATGGAAGGTCCATGGATGATCGGTGATAACTACTTATCGATCCGGAAGTGGGTTCCAAGATTCGACGCCAGCTTGGACAAGATTACAACACTAACTGTCTGGGTGAGGATTCCATGCCTCCACATTGAGTACTTTGACAAAAGGTTCCTCAAGAGGATCAGTGACAAGATAGGAAAGGTCCTCAGAATTGATAATACTACGGCATCTGCGGAGAGGGGACAGTTCGCTCGTCTCAGTGTGTAAGTGGACCTCTCCAAACCATTGCTATCCAAGTTCAAGTTAGATGGGAAGATTTGGACCATCTAATATGAAGGGCTTCGAATACTATGTTTCGGGTGTGGCAGGGTTGATCATACAAGGGATGATTGCGGCAAGGAGAATGAAGATGGAACTCGTCCGTCAAAGGCAACAACTGAGACTAAGTTCATCGGTGAAAAATTCGGCGGCTGGATGCAAGCAAAGAAGACAACTAGACGTCGTACACAGTAAGGGCAAAACAGGGGAGCTTCCGGTGCCGAAAATCAGTCAACGGTGGCAGCTGCTATTGCTAGGGCCAACCCGCAATCCTCGCCAGCCCAGAATCCACCGAATCCCCCAAAATCTGGAGGGGACGGGATTGCCCAAGGTTCAAGATTTTCGGTATTGGTTACAAGTGAGGAAAATTCGGAGGGGAAGGATACTGATATGGAAGGGGTTAAAAATCTGGAAGTAAATAATATTCCCCATATGGATAAGGATTGCCAGCCGGTGATACAAATCTAAGATGAGCAGAATCCTAACGATTCTCAACAGCCCATACCGAACTCCCCCCGCCAAATTACCGACCCCAAGGCCCAAGTAACCACCACGATCCAACCCGCTGAAGTGAATCTCACACATCCGGCCCAAGAAGACACTCCCAAGACCTTAAGCAGCTCAAACCCTGCTCCATCGAAGGCCTCTGACTCTGCCGCTGGTGCCAAATCCACAAAGAACGTGACCACCCATCCCCCTGCCCTTGCTAATCCCCTCCAAGTATCCCCCAGGAAATCTCAGTTCCAACTCGAATCCACCACCACGCCCTCTGGATCTCCAAAAAAATAGACAAGCATAACGATTCATGATGACCACAGACGGAAACCCCTAGGTTCTGATCCCAAGGGTAGAGGTGCTACACGTAGACAGTTTGGCCAGCTTCCTCATAACAGACCGTCGGACCCTGCCGATACAAGCACTCATGCCAAGAATTGCACATCAGATGGTGTTCGAGTTACTTCCGATGGAGACAAATACCCGCCCAATTCCGTGTCGGGTGGGGACCTCTCGAAAGGTCAATAAATCGCTCGAGAGATTTTTTGAAGCAGTCAATGCCTTTCTGGAAATGAGTTCGGATAGTAATCCAATAATCCTTAATCGTATCGATAGACTGATGGTTGATATGACAAAGTTAAGCTTGATGGTGTGGAATACTAGGGGAGCAGCGAGTTCTAATTTCCCGAATGCTCTCCGGGAACTTATTCGTATTCATGATCCGAAAATCATTGCACTTGTGGAGCCTCGGATCAGTGGGTCAGAAGCAGATGATGTTTGTCATAAAATCGGGTTCGACAGTTGGCGTAGAGAGGAAGCACAAGGCTTCTCTGGCGGTATTTGGCTATTATGGCACTCTTCAGTAGTGTCAGTTCGATTGCTCTGCAGCCTCCCACAAAACATCACGGTTGAGGTCTCTCGAACTGGTGAGGAACCGTGGATCTTCTCCGCTGTTTATGGGGCCCCGGAAAGGACTAGGAGATTGGACCTTTGGAGATCGCTTGAGGAGTTTGCCTTGACCAATAATAAATCGTAGTTGTTGGCGGGTGATTTTAATGCCTCTTTACATGATCAAGAGAGATCGGGATCATCGATTGATTCGAACAAATCGACTCAAAGATTCAGAGAATTTGTAGACGAGCTGCAACTGGTGGATTTGGGTTTCGATGGTGTGCCCTTTACATACTGGCATGGCAACGATCCCCTCACTAGATACACAGCCCGTCTGGACCGTGCACTTTGCTGTGCGGATTGGCGTTTACGTTTCCCAGAGGCGGCTGTCAAACACCTGACAGAGCCACATTCCAATCACTCACCAGTCCTGATCCGTCTAAACCCGCTGACTGCATCCCACCACGCTGACCGCCCATTTAGATTTGTGGCAGCTTGGATGCTTTACCAGGAGTTCAAGGAGTTTTTATCGGCTCAGTGGAAAGAGTCTTACCTGACCTGTGAGGCCTTGTCGGACTTCACAAAGGAGCTGGGTACTTGGAATAGGGAAGTTTTTGGTAATATATTCACCCGCAAACGTAAGCTTTGGGTCCGGCTTGAGGGGGTCAGGCGTAAGCTTGCGATTAGGACTAGCCGTCATTATTTAAATCTTGAGAGCCGTATCTGTGATGAGCTATCGGATGTCCTCAATCAAGAGCAACTTCTTTGGCATTAGAAATCTCGGGAGACATTCCTTATTGAGGGCGACCGGAACACTAAATTTTACCATTTGTCTACGATGGTCAGACGTCGACGGAATACTATCTCGGCTTTACAAGATGATGGGGGTGTGTGGGTGGAGAATGCTAATGATGTTCACCGTTTGGTCATGGAATTCTTTCGAAGTATTTATACTAAGGATACTGCTGGCCAGGTTGAGTCTCTACAACCGCTACCTTCTGCATTTCCACCACTATCTCCGGACCATTCAGCAACCCTGTCTGCGCCTTTTGTTGCGGGTGAAGTGGTGGAGGCGTTGGGCCAGATGGGGCCGCTAAAAGCCCCTGGACAGGATGGCTACCATTCAATCTTCTACCAAAAGGGATGGGATGTGTTTGGATCCCAAGTTACGGACACTGTGTTGAGTATGCTGAACGAGTCGGTGTTCCCAGACAAGATTGCGGACACCCTGTTGGTGCTAATCACGAAAGTCCAAGTGCCATCTAGACCTGCACATTTCTGTCCAATCACTCTACTTAACTCGATCTTCAAGTTGGCAATGAAATGTATTGTCAATCGTTTGAAACCGTTGCTTGAAGAGCTTATAGCCCCTACGCAGGCGAGCTTCATCCCGGGCAGACAGATAATTGACAATGTCATGATAGTTCAGGAAGTATTACACTTGATGTCTGAAAGACGAAGGAGAGACTGGATGATGGTGAAAATCGACTTGGAAAAGGCATATGATCGTATCAGTTGGGACTACCTCCGTGAAACGCTTGAATGTGCCAATTTTCCATCGAGTGCAATCACGGTCATTATGAAATGCCAAATGTTGGGGCGCATGGAAGTGTTATGGAATGGGGAGGTAGCCGGGGGCTTTGCTCCTGAACGGGAGATTCGACAAGGGGATCCGCTCTCGCCTTACCTCTTTGTGTTGTATATGGAATGTCTTTCGCACATCATTACCGGTGAAGTGCAGAATGGAAATTGGAAATCAGTCAACACGGGTGGTGTCGAGCTCTCACACGTTTTCTTTACCGATGATTTAGTCCTCATGTCTGAAGCCTCGGTAGCCCATGGGAATCTTATAAAGGAGTGCTTAGACCGCTTTTGTGTCCATTTAGGTGAGAAGGTGAGTTTTGCCAAGAGCTCGATTCTATTCTCCCGACATGTTCCGGCATCATCAAAGGGTGAGATCAGTGGTGCACTCAGCATTCCAATTGCTAGAGACTTCGGGAATGATCTCGGGGTGCCCACCGCTACGGGAAGAATGACAAGGGAAAGATATAATTTCCTCATTGACAAAGTGACTAGCAAACTACAAGGGTGGCAAGCCAAAACTCTGTCCTTCGCAGGCCGTTTAACTTTGGCAAAATCAGTGTTATCAAGCCTCCCTTTATATATTATGTAGTCAAGATTCTTGCCGAGAACGATCTGTGATGCAATCGATAAGGAAGTAAGGGGGTTTATATGGGGGTCGACGCCAGCATCTAGGAAGCTCCACCTGCTGAACTGGGACATGGTCACGGCAAGTAAAGATGAAGGCGGACTCAGGGTGAGGGTGATGCGAGAGACTAACCAAGCGGTTCTTGCGAAGCTGAGTTGGCACCTACTGAATCAGCCGGACTCGCTTTGGAGCCGCGTCGTTTGTGGGAAGCATTGCCATGGCAGAGCCGATATGGACATGTTTGAAAGGCACGACAGTTCGTCACCGACCTGGAGAGGTATTATTCATGGAGCGAAAGCCTTAACACCGAACCTGCGAGTATCTCCGGGGAATGGACTGTCGACGCTGTTCTGGATCCAACCTTGGCTACTGGAAACTCCACTTGAGGATGTCTCTCTGTTGCCGATTCCGGAGAACATGGTGGGAGCAACAATTGCAGAGATGCGGGTGCAGGGTTCCTGGAACTGGGAAGCGCTCACACCACTTCTTAGTTCCGACATCCTACTTCGCCTTCAATCCATCTGTTTGAGTGACGATGAAAGTGCTAGCGACAAGCTGACTTGGGGATTGACTCCTTCTGGTGAGTTTTCCACAAGCTCTGCGATCCAAGCCATAAGGAAAGCCAGGATCTCACTACCTACTGACGGGGGCTTGAAACATTTGTGGCGCACCCCGGTGCAACAGAGAGCTCGTTCCTTTCTTTTTTTGGCCGCACATGATTGTTTACTCACCAACTCAAACCGAGTTCGTCGTCACTTATCTACCTCTCCGGCCTGTCCTAGATGCTCAAGGGAGGAAACGAGTCTCCACCTGCTCAGGGACTGTCCGGGAATTCGGGACTTGTGGATGAAGCTGCAAGGCAGGCTTGATTCCTCCCTCATCTTCGCACCTTCTACTGTCAAAGAGTGGGTGTTTGTTAACACAAGAAAAGAAGATGCCAAGGCGTCTTTGTTCGCTACCATGTTATGGATGATATGGAAGTGTAGGAACAAGCTAGTCTTTGAAGGGACGGATGATATTAAAGGGATCGTAGCCAGGGCGGTTGTGGAGGCTCGGGACTGCCAGTCCTCTGTGTTTGGCTCATCCCCTGCTCAAGATACGGTCCCGTTGGGGTCGAACAGTAGTACCGTATGGACACCACCTCCAATGGAGTGGGTAAAGGTCAATGTCGATGGAGCGGCCAAAGGCAACCCAGGGCTAGCAGCTAGAGGAGGCGTAATCAGGGCTGCGTCGGGCAGCTTTATATCCGCTTTCAGATTCACTTGTGGTGCTTGTAAGCCTCTTACAACGGAGTTATGGGCGGCTTATCATGGCCTAAAACTTGCTATGCGCCTTGGGCATGGAAATATAGTGCTTGAAACGGATTGAGTAAGGGTCTATGAGCTGCTAGCTACGAGAAGGAAAGAAGCGAGGGCCGACTCTCACTTAGTTGGACATTGCAGGGATCTCCTGGAGTCCGCTGGCTGGGAAACCCGAGTGTCCCATGTCAAAAGCCAAGCAAATGAGATTGCTGATGCTTTAGCACAGTCCTCCTTTTTAGATAATGTTAGATTTACTGAATTTTCTGCCCCACCGAATTTTCTTTGTAAGTTTTTTTCCGGAAGCTCAGAGGAACCCGCCCTCTAGCACCGTCAATAATATTTAATAGGCAGTAGCCTACTTCCAGACCCAAAAAAATAATAATTAAAATCTGACATTCAAAATTCAATCGTTGTAACTTGCTTTATAAAACTTTAGAAAACGTTATCTTACATTTCCTTATTAATTTTGGTTTATTTTTGAATATTTTTTAGATTGTTATTTGGTTTTTTTTTAATAAATATTTTATATTTATTTTATTTTTGTCTCGCAAACGCGCCATGATGTGGGAATTTCACTAGTTGATCCTTAAAACTATAATAAATCTATATCACAATTAGCCTCAAACCTACTTTTTTAACAACGCGCGGTGACTGTTTTGCCCATATCTAAAATTGTGGCTTTTTGCCAAAACACCCAAATGTTATTTTTATAAGAGTTGTAGGCATTAATAACGTAGTAATTGACAACTATAATAAATCCATATAAATCTTTTGTTATTATAAAAAACTTGAACAATTCATCTATAATTGAGTTTCAATGGTTTGGTCGGTCTGATTTATGAAAATTTATTAATACCAAAAGCATAAATTTTTGATAGGTGATGTTTGATTTTTTATTAAAAAATGTATTAAAATTTTTAGAGGGGTAATTATGGATAAAATAATATATCACCCATAATGTCGGCCAAAAACCCTAAAGCGCTTAAAGAACGCGCTCTAACACGCCCTCAATTACTTCCGTTTGAGAGTTTCAGCCGCCACCATGGCCTTCCTATGCCCTCTGTCTTTGCCAATTTGCACCCGCCCCCTGCCCCCTTATCTATCACCAGCCAAGCCCTGGGTCTTGTTTGCTCTCTGCTCATGGGTTCCTTGAGTGCCTTTGTATCAACTCACCAACTGCCTCCTACGGGAGAGATCCCAGCAGGGCCTACAATCGGGAGGCTAAGCCCTACGATTGGATTCGACGGGCCACTAGGGTTTCCATCTACAAAGTACTTGAGACCTTATACCGGGCATTAATGAGATTTGAGGGGTTAGTGTGGTGGCCGGACGGTGCGGGTCATTTCCTGCTGTGGTGTGCTTGGAGGTTTTCTCAGATGTCTTGTCTGCCGTTCACCTTTCCGCTCTGTGCTTCGTCTGCAATCTCAGTAAGTATCTCTTCCCTCTGCATCTCACCAACCTCTCACTTGATTGCTAACCAGCAATTTATCTATTTATACGCCCTCACATGCGATTTTAGGGATCAATATCCCTGCTTCGGCTCACAACCTTCTCTCTACTTCATCAATCTCCCTCTCTCTGTCACAAGTTCTCGGTGCTTCACTATGGAGCGTTTTAAAACCTTTCTTGATGCTCTACAAGATACTCAAGGCCCTCCTCGTACAATTCACCCTCATCCTGATAATTCAAATTCTCATCCTATCATCCACACCCCCTCTGTTGCTGATATCTCTATGAAAGAAGTCCCTTCTACTCGGCTTTCTTCGGAAGCTAAGGGCAAGACTAAGGTTGGGGTTGAGTCCTCGTCTCCCCCACCTGTGTTGACCCCGAACACTTCTGACCTAGCTGATTGCTTTGCTAGATTGGCGGAGATCCGCTAAAAATCCCTCCTAGCTAACCAACACATTCTGTTGGGTACTTTTTTTGGGGGTATTGCTGATTTTCAGGAGCTTCTCCTTAAACTAAGAAGTGAATGACGTTTTTGCTCTAAAACATCTGTCATTCTGGCTGGTTTGAGATTAGGTTTAATAACCTAATTGACCTTAACAGAGTCTGGGATGGGCGCCCTTATCATTTTTTTGGTTTCATTCTTGTCCTCCTTAAATGGTTCCCTTTCTTCAGCCCTATGACCACAAACATTACCCATGTTGATATTTGGATCCGTATACCTAATCTTCCTGTTGAATTCATGTGATGTGAAGCACTCATTGACATTATGCAGAGTTTAATGTTGGCTCTTTCATTAAAATGGATAAACTTTCTCATCAGAAAACTAGGGTGAATTACACCCGTTTTGCTGCAAATGTCAATTTGGATAGGCTGGTTGGGGGCATTATTGTCCCTGATGAAGCTGCTAATCCTCTTAGTCTCAGATTATGGTATGAAGATTTTCCGAAAGGGTGTGGTTTCTGTGGTAGCTTTTCCTATGGGTCTCAAGATTGTGATTCTAAGGTCATAAAGCTTGCTATCACTAAAATTAATATCCTCCCTCCTTAAGAGGGTATGGACTCCTCTGATGAAGCTGACTGGGTGAAAGTTGGCCCTAAAGGCTCTAAGCTTGACCCTTCACATTCAAAAAAGAGCCTCAAACCTTATATGACTGGAATGGATTCTGTTGTTGTGGAGTTTGTCCAAGCTTCTGCTTGTACTCCTTCTGTTTTAAATGCTCCTACTGTTGCTAATGTTTTCAATAAACCTGTGGTTGTCCTACCTTCTTCTAATGATGAGTCACTGGGATGGACTAGCGGTAAATCCCCTTTGGAGCCCCCTTTCATTGCTGCCCAGGGTGTGAGGGTACTCCCTGCTACTGATGCTAATTTGATGATGGTTGATGCTATCTATGAAGCTACTCCTATGGGTATGACAGCTGCTCAGCCTACGAAAGCTTCCTCCGAGGATTCTATGCACTCTCCTCTGTCATCATCGTCCTCAAGATCTGTTTCTCGTAGGCTAGCTCGTTTGGACATAAGGTCAACTGGGAGTGCAACCTCTCTGCAGGCTCATGAAGGGGACATCCAAGGGGAAGACTCTGCCTCCTCCCATCTGAAGAAGCGCGAGACTTATTTTCCATGTGTACACATCATACTTATTTTGTGATTCTTAGTTGCTTTCATTTTTACTTGGACCTGGCCAATACTTTTTGCTTCTCTGTCTGTTTTTGCCCTTTCTCCTATGACTTTTTGTTGCTCACTGTCATAGGCTGGAAGTTTAATTTCTTTATGATCTACCCCATGTTCAAGATCACTTGTGTGATCCTAGATGCCAGTGGTCCTCTTGTATGGTGTGTTGCTGTCTTATGGGCCTATGTTCCCATTTGTTGCTTAATCTTACTTGTCTTATCTTATTTTTGCCTTATCTTAATTACCTGCTCTTTGGTTTTAGCTTGCTTCTCTAAATTTTTTAATTACCTGCACTATTTCTATGCCAGCTACTTCTCTCCCCCTCTCTTGTTTCTTTGTCTTTGCAGGCTTACCTTCTTAGGAGGTCTCCTCGATGCTGCTTTTATGGGTGAGTACAATGCTGTTGCTTCTATGTGGTTGCTGCTGATGTTAGTCTCTGCTGTCGACACCAGCTGCAGCATCTGTCATGGTTTTTGTCCAAGTAGCTTTTGGACGGTTACAATCTTCAACCTTGGAGGGGCACCTTCTTTTGCAACAACAACCTCACAAAATCCAGGCTCACAAGCCCATTTACATTTTCTTAATACAACTGTAATTCAAAACAAAGACTGTATTATTATTATGCCTTACATCTACTACTTATATGCTCGATGTTTGTATTATACCTTCTCATGGGTGCTTAAAAACTATTATTCAAAGTTCACACTCTATGATAACAATATCTACCAAATTATCAACCATTATCAAAATAGACATCAAAAACTTAGAATGTCTGACCCTAATACCTATTGGAATTGTCGATATTATTGTGGCCTTACCCAATGGGTTAAATCCATTACTTCAACTTTGCCTAATACTAATAAGTTCACTCATCTTGTCATAGCAAGTTACTACTCCCCCATTAATACTAAAATTAAAAATACTACCTATAATTCTATTCAAGAAAATAAATCTGAAACATATAATATGGTTCATTTCAAACAATCACTTAACAAAATTAAGTTTCCATGAATATCTGCTATTGGAATTGTCGCGGTATAAAGAAACGAAACTTTTGGACAAGTACTGAATTATTCTGTAGGAATAACCAAATTAATACTCTTGTCCTCCTTGAAACGAAATCAAATAGACCTCCACCTGATTACGCGTGGAAAAAGTGCGGTTTCACCAACATCGCCTTCGACCCTGCCATTGGGTTTTTAGGAGGGATATGTCTTTTATGGAAAGATCTGCCTCCCTCCGAGGGAGAAATAACACTAGTTTCAGTTCAACCAAGGCTCATTCATATTGACTACTATGACTGCAATTTGAACAAAAAATTTGCCTTACTTTTAACTTACGCACCACCGGATTACAATTCAAAGGATCAATTCTGGGATGCTGTAAAACATTACGCTTCTAATCTTTCTATACCATTCTGTATTCTGGGAGACCTAAATGAAATCAAAATTCCGGACGATAAACTGGGTGGGTGTCTCCCGAATGCAAGACGATTTATTAGACTACAACAAATAAAGAATGATCTTCTTCTACATGATGTTCCGACACATGGAGGAACCTATACTTGGCAAAGAAAAAAAAACGGGAGATCCAGATAATAGCTACGCAAAACTTGATCGCCTGCTTGCCCAAAATGAGGTAATCTCATCTTATGATGGGATCCGAGTGAGGATTCACCCGTTCACAAACTCCGATGATGCCCCGATCTCAATTGACTTACGTTCACATGATCATCAACATAAAAGGCCCTTCCGATCATGCCCCGATCTCAATTTATGAATATTGTTAGACAAGCATGGTGGAACAACCCTTTAGGCTCCAATATGTATAAAATAGTTACCAAAACAAAAATTCTCAAAACCTTGGATAAAAAATGGCACAAAAGAACTTTTAATAATATTCACGAACAGATCTTTCAGACTGACGAAGAGATTCTAAGATTACAATAGAATTTAATAGCTAATCATAACAGAAACGATTTCGATCGTCACAGAAGACTTCTTAACAAAAGAGAAAGAATGCTTGATTCTCAAAGACGATACTGGAGCCAAACTTAAAAATGAAAAACTGAACGACTCAAACTCTGCTTACTTCACCGGATAGCCTCGGCTAGACGAAGAAAAAAATTAATCAAACATATTAGATCCGATTCTGGTGCTTATATAACGGATAACTCATTGATTAGAGATGAGTTTGTTTCGACCTTCACTGGCCGTTTCAAACACAAAGTACAACCACTACATGCCCTTTACAAACGATCTCGATGTTATTGGGAATGAAATATCTGATATCGATAATATAGCCCTAACCTCACCTGTTACAAACGCTGAAATTAAAACAGCAGTTTTCTCTATTAAAGCAGATAAAACACCGGGCCCTGATGGCTTTCCGGCAGGATTCTATCAGTCCTACTGGGATATTGTGGGCCCATCAGTTACAAAAGCCGTTAAGTCCTTCTTTCTATCTGGGAAAATGCTTCGTCAGATTAATCACACGTTCATTACTCTAATCCAAAAAACAGACAACCCGGATGCTGTAAACCACTATCGTCTAATTAGCCTATGCTCTACGGTATATAAAATCATTTCAAAAATTCTAACAAATAGACTTTCCAAAGTATTTGATAAGCTCATCCATCCATTACAAAGTGCCTTCACCAAAGGAAGGTCCATTCAGGATAACATCCTGATCGCTCATGAAATCTTTCATTCTTATAGAATAAATAAGGCCAAATGTGGATACATGGCAGTCAAACTTGACATGGAAACGGCTTACGATAGGGTTGAATGGCCCTTTCTTTTTGCTGTGCTTCATAAGTTTGGCTTCGACAATAAATTCATTACTTGGATCACTGAATGTGTACAAACAGTCTCTTATTTCATCCTCATTAACGACGAACCATCTGTTCCTTTTGTACCGACTAGGGGTCTCAGGCAGGGAGATCCGCTATCCCTATTTCTTTTTATCCTCACAACAGAGGTACTAGCCAGAACTCTCCAGAGACAATCAGCTGGTTCAAAAGACCTCAGATTCTCCATGGGTGGGGGGGGGGGGGGGGGAATCAAGATTCCTTTTCTTGCCTTTGCAGATGACATCCTTCTATTTGGAAAAGCTAACCAAACGACATGTATGGTCTTATAAAATACAGTTCAACGTTTCTGTCTCATCTCAGGTCAAAAGGTTAACCTCCATAAGTCTAGCTTCCAAGTTTCTGCCGGAACGACAAGTTCGACAACTTAAACAATCTCAGCTACAATGGGAATTCCTTTGACAAATAATCTAGAAAAATATCTTGGATGTCCGATCATTAATGGCCGGGTTAATCAAAATACGTTCACATATGTGGTGCTGAAAGCTAAACAACAACTGACCAAATGGAAAGCTTCTACTCTCTCAGCAGAGGGCAGAAAGATGCTCATAAAATCCAACCTAAGCGCCCAACCTCTTTTCATTATGCAGGCATTCATGCTACCTACCTCAATTCTACATGAACTTGATAAAGTTTACAGACAGTTTTTTTGGAATAAGGAGCACAGACACACACCGCTCATTAGTTGGGAAAAGATCTGTTCAAATACATTAGCCGGACGATTGGGAATATATAAAGCCGAAACTATGAACATTGCATTACAAATGGGGACTATAGATCCAAACCTAATACTATCCTCAATAAAATTTACACTCGGGTTGGTAAAAATAAACTGAGCGACATGGCCTTCATATGGTGAGGGTTGTGGTTTTTTCGAAACCAAAAAGTTTTCAACAACAGTAATGATGCCACTACTAGAACTATTGATTTGTTTTGCACGTCAGCAAAAAACAATTGGAAGAATCGTTTGGATGTTATTCACACTTCTGGGGTAATAAACCACGATAATACAGACTGTACTAATAAAATTAAAGATACGGGAACTAGCAATTGAAATAAGAAAATAAATGGTTGGGAAAAACCGCCTATTGGCTATTTCAAACTAAATTTCGATGGCTCGTACTGTCAATCTAATAAGGGTACTTTTGGTTTTTATTATTAGGGATCACCAAGGTACAATTGTCTCGATTGGATTGGGAAGTTGTGACAATAGCTCAGCCTTGTTTGCCGAGGCCTTATGACTACAAAGGGGAATACAAAAGGCTGCTTCCCTCGGAATTTAGAAACTTCTTATTGAAGGAGATTGTTTGGTCATCATAAATTCTCTTTTAGGAGACTGGGCTTGCCCTTGGAATATCGAGCTAATGTTAGCTGATATTTCGATCACTATTAATTCTATTCCTAATGTTGCTATTCGTCATATTTTTAGGGAATCTAATGCGGTTGCAGACAGGATTGCGCGTCTGGCTTACTGCATCCCTGCCAATGAGACCATCAGAGATGATCCAGAACTTCAGGTTTTCGTCTGTTCGGACGCTCTAGGAAAGAAGCCGGGTCGCCGGCGGCTTTCTTAATCCTTATCTTGCTTCAAAAAAAAACATTTTTATCCATAATTGTCAATTTATGTGGAAACATAGTCTATTTTAAAATCATTCTTTTAATTTAATTATTTAATAAATACAATTATATCAATTTATATATTATATCCAAAATTGACCAGATAACTCCACAAAAAATAAATCACTTAAATATATGTATGTATGTATGTATGTATGTATGTATGTATGTATGTATGTATGTATGTATGTATGTATGTATGTATGTATGTATGTATGTATGTATGTATGTATGTATGTATGTATGTATGTATGTATGTATGTATGTATGTATGTATGTATGTATGTATGTATGTATGTATGTATGTATGACATTAAAAAATCGTTCGTGTTAAATTGACAGGTGTTCATCATTTAATTCCAGTTCTTTCTAATCTGAACTTCCCCTACCCCTACTGGAGACCCATCTACTTGCCCTACTAACTCATTTCTTGGCCCTCCAACCCCCCCCCCCCCCTTCAAACTCCTCCCACTGAATCTGCCCCTCTCCCCCTCCTTCATCTTTTTATGCTATTGCCCCCCTCCAAATGGTTCCAATGTCCCCCCCAAACCCCGTGCCAAATCACCACCTAGGGGGTCTTCCTTCCTCTCCCATTCTATAAGATCCAATGTGAAATCCTCCTTATTCTCTTCCATCAATAGAATTAATGTTGCTTACCAGAAGAAGAAAGCTTCTCCCCCTCCTCCCCTGCAAAAACAATTTTAGTGACATAGCATTAATAATCAAGAGGACTTTTTCAAGCTTGTGAGAAGTAGATTGGTAAAAGGCTAAAGGTGGGCTAATATTTTGCCATGTGGTGTTAAATCCGGGGAAATATACTTTCTTTCCAGAATATTCCACATTCCTTCTTCATAAGATCTCACCTTTCACTCATCGCTCAATGCTTTTTTTTTTCTTTGTAATGCTTCTACCTCTCTGACCTTAGCACTGCCTTCTCGCGAGTCGCAAACATGGGTGTCATGAATGGCCCCAGATAATTAGTACTTCAGACTCCTCACCTTGTGTTCCATCTCGCTGAACTAACATCTCAACGAGCAGGGTCGACCTACCTTTATCTCCTGAGGTGATCAGATTTTTTCTCACTCATTAAATTTTCCATAATTCAAGAATTGTGTTTCATTCCTGCCAACAACTTCATAATAATGCACAAACTCCATATAACAACTCCAAAGATGACATCCATTCTCAAACTTGTCCCCGGATAGGGTATAAGGTATAAAATGGGCAATATATAATATATGTGGAGCAATAATGATCATGATAAGGCTTATGTATGGCTTGGGACTTTTGCAAATATGCATAGGGAAGGCTAAGATATGAACTTTTTGTAAGCACTTGTATGGAAATATATAAAAGTCCTCCATCATCTTATCATGCACATGTCAAAAGCAACTTCAAATTTTCATCTCCTTTATTTTTTCTTTTTGCACTTCATTGGGACTTCCCTTAACTAGACAATTTCATGTTATATCTCTAATGAATCTCATTTTGCATTGTAGAGCTCTTTTTTTATACTTCCATGACTCTTTTTGATGGGGGTCATTTTTTCTTTTTCTTATTTTTTTCGAAATATATAAATATGCATAACTTAAAGATAAATATGACTAACTAACTATGTAATATGCATGAACATTATAACTAAAATATGCAATAACATATGAAATATGCTAAAAATATGTAAGTAAGCCCTTCCCCCACCCCATACTTAAAGTTTATAGTGTCCTTACTGTATTAGAACTAGGGTTAAGAAAAACTTACTAAACCGTCACAAATTTCAGCTGTCGAAGAAGACCGCAGGGATGGTCGATATCGAACTTGGACATCGGAATCGACCTCTTTCATCGATTTCTGGCTCAAGCTTCAGGGTGATCCGGCCTCGACCACAAGCCCATCTAAATCGACCTTAAGGTCGATATCGATCGGTATCATCGATTTCGATGCTTGTTTCTTCTCTTTTCTCTTCCTGCAACTTGTTAAACTAAAACAAAACAATGCAATAATAATATAACAAAACCAAAGATGTCAAAAATAAAAAACTAAGTGTATGTTACAAGCTCTAGACTTTTAAGTCGCTAGGCCGACTTCTTCCTTGTGCGCTCTCAAGGCGGCATCTGCATAGCTCATGTGGCTTGGGCATCAAATAAAACCCCTTTCTTGTCTCGCAGATGCATTCCCCCTGGATGGATTTGATTCACCGTGAATGGTCCCATCATCTTGTCCTTGAATCTCGTAGGGAACCAATGATCTTTTGATTTGGCAACAAAGACCTTGTCTCCTATCTCATATTGGTTCAAATCATCATCGGATACCTTACACAAGCGCACATGCCAAGGCACACCTCTTCCAAATAATGATAAATCTCTAATGGAGATGGAATAGGAGGAATCCGTACCTTGACTTACCTTCTTCTTTGTCAGTGGCTCAGGTCGACGTCGATGTTCAGTGCTCGATATCGAGCTTGTCTTTGTTCTTGGAGGTTCAGTCGATTTGGAGTGTTTCTGCTCGATATGATCAGGTCGATTTCGACCCTCAGAGATCGATATCGAGCTCTCTGTTCCTCCTTTCTCAGCATCTATGGTGGTCGATTTTGGCTTTAGTTCATGGTCGATATCGACCTTCCTGCCCGATTTCGAGGTTCCTTCTCCTCCTCCGTCGATCCCATACTTATGACCTGGCACAGAATCTTGAACTATGTTAGTCGATATCGACTTACCTGGGTCCATTTCGATGTTCTGTTTGGCTCCTTCATTCAAGATTGCCACAACCTCCTCTATTTGGGCTTCTATGGCCCTCTTTTCTAGCTCATCTGGTGTCATACTCCTTACTTTGGCTTCTCCACATGCAATGTAGACACCATTGATGGCTTTAATTTCCATTGGCCCTTGATTTTTCACCGTTTTGTTGAAGGCATACTCTATCACCTCGTCACTAATTGTGAATGAGAGCAATCCTTTCTTCATGCTAATGTTGGCATCGATGGTCGTTAGGAATGGCCTACCTAAAATAATGGGACAAGAAGGGTCCTCCGCTATATCAACAACTAAGAAATCAGCAGGGACAAAGAATTTACCTACTTGTACTGGCACATCAGTCACTATCCATGTTGGAATCACTACCATATTATTTGCCATGTATAACCTTGCATCCACGGGCTCCAGAGGACCTATCTTTACCTTGTGCCATATGGTTAGTGGCATCATGCTAACGCTAGCGCCCAAGTCAACTAAAGCATTAAATTTGAATCGACCTAAGCCTATAGCGATAGAAAACTTACCTGGGTCTGCCCGCTTTTGTGGTAGCTCCAATCTGTTGCACTCCTCTGCGATCTCAGAAAGCGATCGCTTCTTACCCAATATGTCCGTAAGGAACCTTACATACGACGGCATCTCATTAAGTGCTTCTGTGAATGGTATTGAGACGTTGAGTCCTTGAAGCATCTTTACGAACCCCTGAAACTTCTTTTCTACCGGGTCCTTAATCATATTTTTAGTTGGGAATGGCAACACCTTCTTCCTTCCGGCGGCTGTAGTTAGGTCGACATCGACATCAGTAGGGTCGACATCGACTGGAGGAGTTGATTTCTATGGTGACTCAGCATCAGGGTCGACATCGACAAGAATGTCGACATCGACGTCACCTTGGTCGATATCGACAGGGGGGTTCGATATCGATGTCTGTTCTGGCTTCTTTTCCTCCACTTTTTGCTCGGGTGTTTGCAATTGACGCCCACTTCTTAAGTTCATCACCGCTATGTGTCCAGTGGTCTTGCCCTTTTGGTTGGGCACAGTTGATCAATGGAATGATCCTGATGCTTTGGGTATTGCTTCCGCCAATTGACCCATTTGGGTCTCCATGTTGCGCTTTCAAACGTCGATCTCCCCAAGCCTAGAATTTATGCCTTGCAGTTGAGTATGGATGGAGTTGTTGGCTTGTTTGAACTCAACGTGGTTCCTCCGCATCTCATCAAGAATGATCTGTAGGTCATCCTTCCTTGTCTCCCGCTCAGGGTGCCCTGGTGCTCTATATGGTGGGGGATCCCTTTGTTGATAGAACCTTTGATCACCCCAATACGGTTGATTTTCTCCTCCATAGGAGCCTCTCGTCCACTTGGCTTCCTCATGTTGTTCCGCCATGGATACTTGCTCAGTATATGGACAAGCACTAGTGATATGCCTTGTTGAGCCACATTCCTGACAAGGTTGATTGTTGCTCAGGAACCTGACTTGCTTTTGAAGGCGGCGCATCTGATCGTTGTGGAATTGTTGCCGCACATCAGGATCTATCTTCATTGGAGGCTCAGATAGTGGCATTGAGGGGGCATGCCTTACATCATAGGCCGCAGCAGTCCCATAAGTGTTATAAAAGTTCACGAGCCTCTCAATCGTCTCTCATGCCTCCGTTGGTGTAAGCTCAATGTACCGATAGGAGGTATATGAATTGATCCTCTCCTTATTCGGCACATCAAGGGCGCTGTAGAATATCTCTTGGATGACATATGGAAGTTGCCCATGCGTCGGGCATGATCTCAGCAAGTCCTTAAACCGCTCCCACGCATGTGCTAACGTTTCACCTGGCTTTTGTTTGAAAGCCGTGATCCTTTGTCGCAGCATCGCCGTTTTAGAAGGTGGAAAGAACTTATTCAGGAATGCATCTTTCACCTCTGCCCATGTCCTCAGCGAGTGTGGAGCCAAACTCTCAAGCCATTGTAATGCCTTCCCTGCTAAAGACCATATAAAGGATTTTAGTCTCACATACTCTAAATTTACACCATCAGCAATAGTTTCACATAAGTCCATAAAAGTAGAGATGTGTTGCAGAGGGCATTCATTAGGCCTTTCTTCAAAAGTATTTCTTTTAATTTCAGAAAGGAAGTTAATTTTAATTTCATAGTTGGAAGGAGGAATTAAGATAGCAGATTCAGGAATGTGAAGCGGCGGATGCATGAATTGCATCGCCATCTGTGGATACTGATTGAGCCGATCTTGGGCTTGTCTATGCGCATCCTCCTCCCTATCAGCACGGACTCGCTCTACAGCAGTGGTGGCCCTCTCAGCAGCGATTGTAGCATTATGATCCTCAATCTCCTTCCTCAATCGCTCTATGGTCTCTACCTGCGTATCGTTGTCCGCCATGATTCGAATTACTTTGTTGTGAAGATGGAAGAAATGTTCAGGCTCAGCAATGGTTTCCAGGATAGGTTCACAATCAAAACGTCGTATAAACCTGCAAAATAAGCTCTAAAAGATCGTGAGAAAACTTAGGTGGTGATTGATTGCCTCCCCGGCAACGGCGCGAATTTGTTCGGTGTGCGGGAGGTGCGATTCAAATATTCAATATAAACTCTAACTATGCTAACTCCCTGTTCCAAGCAAATAATACAAGAATCCCTCCCGATGTAGTGGTTGGGTAATTCAGGATCGAATCCACGAGGAGGTAGATCAGCGCTTCCCTTGTTGTAATCACGATCAAGCTTTCGACCTCAAAAGACACTCGATATCGATGTATCTGGTCGATATCGACCTCAGTTCTGGTCGATTTCCAGTAGAGTTCCTGCAGAAGACAAAAGCAGCAAAGTCGACGTCGAGTAGAACCTCGATATCGATGTTAGTGATCGATATCGACCTTTACAGTCGATTTTGATGATTGTCACAGAAACTTCAAAGCGTAACCTATGTGTCGGAAAAGTGTCCGAAGAACATAGAATGATAAAGAAGGATGATCAGAAACTAAACTTAACTTTTTATATGATTTCAATTAACTAAAAGCTTCCAAAGTCGGGGTTTCATGTCACAACGATAACAATGCAAGTATGATGATAAAGTTATGAAATTGAATGTCTTTCCGTCAAATAACTTTCGTTACCAACACTTAGGTAATTAGAGGCTCTCACATAGTTCCTCAGAGTTCCTCAGAGGTGCGATTCAACTATTCAATATAAACTCTAACTATGCTAACTCCCTGTTCCAAGCAAATAATACAAGAATCCCTCCCGATGTAGTGGTTGGGTAATTCGGGATCGAATCCACGAGGAGGTAGATCAGCGCTTCCCTTGTTGTAATCACGATCAAGCTTTCGACCTCAAAAGACACTCGATATCAATGTATCTGGTCGATATCGACCTCAGTTCTGGTCGATTTCCAGTAGAGTTCCTGCAGAAGACAAAAGCAGCAAAGTCGACGTCGAGTAGAACCTCGATATCGACGTTAGTGATCGATATCGACCTTTACAGTCGATTTTGATGATTGTCACAGAAACTTCAAAGCGTAACCTATGTGTTGGAAAAGTGTCCGAAGAACATAGAATGATAAAGAAGGATGATCAGAAACTAAACTTAACTTTTTATATGATTTCAATTAACTAAAAGCTTCCAAAGTCGGGGTTTCATGTCACAACGATAACAATGCAAGTATGATGATAAAGTTATGAAATTGAATGTCTTTCCGTCAAATAACTTTCGTTACCAACACTTAGGTAATTAGAGGCTCTCACATAGTTCCTCAGAGTTACTATCCAATTCATGAGTAATCCAAGTTCACAATATGAGTGGCTTTCGCTTCAATAATGCGAATAATGAATCTCCCTAACTTTCGCAAAAGGATCATGCATAGGATAGAAGACGGAATCACATAAAAGTCATACCTTTGATGCACTTACCCTACATCGCTATCGTCAGGCTCACCCCGACCCTAGAAGTGGGTTGACTACTCGCTTCTCATCATGCAACTCATTATCATCAATGAAAGAAAACTACTTTATATTGAATTATGAAAGAACGATTACAACCGAACCAAGCCAATTCCGCTCTCGCTTCCACCAACCTCAATCGGCCTCCTCTCTCTCTCTATAAATTCTCTGCGATAAACTACTAAAACTCGCTGTGCTTTTCTGTAATTGAATGAATAAACTCAACCCTAACGGCCTCTAGATATAGATATCGAACTTTGCTATCCAAAGACTCGAAACTTTATCTTTATTCTCTAAGATAAAACTTAAATCAGTAAAAACTAAAAAGTTCCATGGTAAAACAGCTCATGTGATAGCTCTGACGTAGAAGATAAGAAATCTCGACTTTTGGATAGACGCGCAAGCTCTGGATAGAATTCTATCAAAATCTGAGTTGGACTTCTCTGCTGGCAACATCGATATCGACCTAATGACATCGATGTCGACCTCTCTTTTATCTTATCTCGAGCACTCCTCCTTCTACTAGGATTGGCACTCGACTTCTATCATTTATCTCGATCTAGGCACTCGATATCGACCATGGATCATCGATATCGACCTTTGTATGTCGACATGCTCTGTTCTCTTCTTGCTCGATTTCTGCCTCTCTGCTGCACTCGATGTCGAGGTTCTTCAGTCGATATCGACCTCTCAGAAGACTTCGAGTTCTTTTTCCGCTCTTCCAAATCTGTCCATTTTTCCCTGTTTTCTGCGAAATCTCATAGAAACTCATGCAGACCCATACATTTGATAATAATGCATAAAATACACTAATCCCATGTTTTCCCATTAAAATGCATGCAAAAGAATGATAAAATGGACTTATATGTGCATAGAAAATATGGCAATTTGCGCGCACATCCTCCCCCTAAGGCTATTGATCTACTGGGTACTAGAGAGTTCTACAGAGACACTTCACTGAGACATGAGGCAGAAATGAGAGCAATTGAGAAAAGAAATGAAGCTGAGCTTAGAAAGAAAAAGAGAGTCTCCTTTGTGGATGAGAACAGATTTCAGGTGCTTACCGATCAAGAGATTAATGAAGACCTTCTAAGTCTAGGCCACTCACAGCATGAGCAATCCACCCTTGAGATTCCCCAAGGACAGACTCAAAACAATAACGGGCCTAAGGACAGAAGGAAAGGGGTACAAAAGCAGAGCTCCTTAAAAACTGAACATGTGGAGGTCAGAAGGAGTGTTAGACTCAGCAAGACATCAGTTGTAACTCCACAAAATCATGAGGATGAATTGGAGAATTAGAGAGAAGGTGGACTAAATATAGAGAAAAGGGCCTAGCACCCTTATGAAGAAACATAAATGATAGTTGGCACGTGGAATGTAAGGTGTTTCAACAGCTCCCCAAAACACAAAGTTGTGAAAACCTTCCTAAGAGAGAAAAACATCTTTCTCCTGGGAATTTTGGAGACAAAGTTGAATGAAAGAAGCTGGATGACATCATGAGAAAAAGTTTTGGGCAGTGGAAGTATCTTCATAATTTTGACTATAGCAATGCAGTTAGAATTGTTGTTATATGGGATCCAACCAGAATGTATTTTCTGCATATGCGGACAACTGAACAGATGATATCAGGTCGACTAAGGTGTAAGGTGACTATGAAAAAAATTGAATTTGCTCAAGTCTATGGTCTACATACTATTGTTAGGACAATGACTTTATGGGAGGATTTAGTCTTAGAGTGCACTGACAGACAAGGACCTTGACTAATACAAGGAGACTTCAATGCTGTCATGAGATCCTGTGAGAGAAGGAATGGCACAACAGTCTCAGCTTATGAAATTTCCGACATGTGGGTTTGTTGTGCACAACTAGGATTGAAAGATGCAGTGAGTAGTGGATTGGAGCACACATGGTATAAAGGGAAAAAATCAACTAAGATAGACAGGGTCATGGTAAATGACATTTGGGACACCTCTTAATATTATTGTAAGGCAACCTATCTCATTCCTAAAACTTTTTGTGATCATAGTCAAGTTGTGGTAGAGGTCCTGGAACAACAAGTCAGAAAAAAAGGCCCATTCAAATACTTCAACATGTGGGCTCAACATGAGACCTTTCACCAACTCGTGAAAGAGCACTGGGCTACTAATGACAGAGGTTCTCAGCAATTCATGTTGTGTAGAAAACTGAAAAACCTTAAGCCCCCCCTGAAAGCACTTAATAGGCAAAAATTTTCAAGGGTTAAAGAGAGGGCTGAGAAAGCAGAAGCTGACTATGACAAGGCCTTCATGGATCTTACAAAGAACCCTGATTCTGATGATCTGCTATAGGTACTTGAGTCTGTTAAAAAAAAGGCAAGACGATTAAGGGAGGCTGAGTATAGATTCAAGTCAAAACTTGCAAAGGCAAAGTATACATTTCAAGGGGATAATTGTAATTCTTATTTCCATGGATTAATGAAGAATAATATGAGAAGGAATCACATTAGTTCTATTGTCAAAGATGATGGCTCAGAGACTATGTCCTTGAAAGTGGCTGCCTGTCAAATTGAAATGTTTTATAAGGAACTGCTAGGATCTGAGAGAGGTACTGATCAAATAGATCCAAGGTTTGTCAGGAATGGTAGTGCACTGTTACATGATGATATACACAAGGAACTCATAAAACCAATAACCTCTGAAGAAATTTAAAATGCCCTATGGGATATTGGTGATGAGAAGTCTCTTGGACCTGATTAGGGCTGTGCATCGGTCTAAAACCTAACCGAACCGGGCCGAACCGAAACCAAAAATCTCAAAATTTTCAAACCGAAAGCCGAACAGAAAGTATTAGGTTCGGTTCGGTTATTTACCGGTTCGGTTTGTGTTCGGTTCGGTTTTAACATAATTGAACCGAATTTCCATAAAAAAAAATTTAAGTATACAAATATATATAAAATACAGTATATATACACATATATACACATATTCCAATATAAAGTATACAAATATAGTTACAAATAAATATATATATATACACACGGTTACAAATACAGTGTATATATATACATTGTAGTTTTATGCTTTATAAAGTATACAAGATTAAAAAATATATATACATATATACAATTGCAAATACAATGTATATATATATGTGTATATATACACTATATATATGTATATACAGTAAGTATGTGTGTATATATAAAATATAAAAATATATATATACAATGTATTTATGTAGTGTATATAAAAAATTCGGTTTAACACAAACCGAACCTAAACCGAACACAAACCGAACCGAAACCGAAAAATGGAAATTCTCGAACCGAAAGCCGAACCGAAAAATTTCGGTTAGGTTCGGTTTGTGTTCGGTTTGTGTTGGTTCGGCCCAAAAATTCGATTTGGACCGAATCATGCACACCCCTAGACCTGATGGATACACCTCTAAATTTTTCAAGGACACCTGGTGCATAACGGGGGAGCAAATGTATAATGTTGTCAAGGAATTTTTTAGTTCAGGCAAACTTTTAAAACAAGTAAATCATACAAGCATTGCTATCATTGCTAAACACTCAAATGCTAATAATGTAGGAGACTTTAGGCCCATCTCTTGCTGTAATGTAACTTATAAATTGATTTCAAAGGTCCTTGCAGCTAGACTTAGGCCCGTGTTAAAGGATTTAGTGTCACCTACTCAGATTGGGTTTATAGAAGGGAGAAATATGAATGAAAATGTGTCGTTGTTACAAGAATTGATTAAAAAATACACTAGAAAGAGGATAAGCCCTAGATGCATACTTAACTTAGACCTCACAAAGGCATATGAACTGTTTCCTGGGATTTTATTGCTCAAATGCTATATCAACTCAACTTTCCCACTCTGTTTGTACACTGGATTCTAGAATGCATCAGTACTACCTCATTCTCAATAAGTATTAATGGTAATATGCATGGATTTTTTAAAGGGAATAGATGACTAAGGCAAGGGGATCCTATCTCCCCTCTACTTTTTGTCCTCTCTGTTGATTATCTTTCAAGAGTGCTCAAATGCAGGTCAAGACTCCCTTCTTTCAGGTTTCATCCAAAATGTGATAGCCCACAAATCACACACCTAGCATATGCAGATGACCTCATCCTTCTTTAAAGAGGTAACAGAGAATCCATAAAGATGCTACTGGACTCTTTGGACCACTTCTATGTAGTATCAAGACTAGAAGTGAAATCCTCTAAATCCTCTTTCTTTCTGGCGGGTGTCAAAGAGGAGGAGAAGAGGTATCTCTCTGATAGAACAAGCTTTAGTCAAGGAGTGTTCCCTTTCAAATACTTGGGAATACCTATCTCTTCAAGGAAGCTCACAATCTCTCAGTTCTCTCCTTTCTTGGATAAAATTTTAACTAACATTAGTTATTGGAACTCCAAGACATTATCATATGCTGGTAGAGTGGAATTGATTAGAGCTGTTCTCCAAGGTATAAAAGCCTTCTGGTTTTCTATCCTCCCCTCCCCTTTAACTCTGATTGATAAACTAAACAGTCTTTGTGCTAAGTTTATGTGGCAATCACATAGAATTAGATGGAGGGATGTATGTTTACCTAAGTCTAAGGGAGGGCTAGGCCTTAAAGATCTTAAAAGATGGAACATTGCTTTTTTTATGAAGGGTTCTCTGGGACATTGTTAGAAAGAAAGACAGCTTGTGGGTAAGGTGGATTCACCATCAGTATTTACATCAACATAATGTATGGACTTAGACTGTGCATAAGAAAAATGATTCATCATTGATCAAAAAAGTTTTATCCATCAAAGATGAGGTACTAACATGTGTAGGTTCTGAAGAAGCAGCTCTAACTCATGCAATCGTGGGTTTCTGATGGACAGTACAAGATTGGGGCTACCTATGAGCATTTCGGGAGGAAAGCTCCTAAACCTCCATGGAGCTCAATTGTGTGGGACAGTTCCATTATCCCAAAGCAGTCCTTCATTCTCTGGTTAATGGCTAAGAGGAGGCTGGCCCCAAAAGATCTCATAAAATCAAGGGAAGTGGACCTAAATTGTGCTCTTTGTAACTATGCCTTAGAATCACACGAACATCTATTCTTTGCTTGTGATTTTTCTGTTAACATTTGGTCCCAAGTTAAGGGATGGCTTGGCTTATGGAGAGGGATGTCTTCTATACAAGGGGCGCTAAAATGGATGAAAAAAGAAGCTAAAGGGAGAGGATGCCAGTCAAAGGCAAAGAGAGTGGGACTAGCTACAACTATATACTACATTTGGAAGGCTAGAAATGACAAAGTATTTGAAGATAAAATATGGAGGAGTGATGAGATCATTCATCTTGTCAAGACTCATGTGTACAAGGTCCTGAGCCACAACTTTGCCCTGCAGTTCAACAATGCACCATTGTTACGAGAGGGTCTCCTTCAAGATGAGAAAGTCCAGGAAATTACAAGTTAATGAGAGTGACACACAGCTGACAACCTTTTATTTTCTGAAGTTTTGGGAAGCTGGATGCTCTAATCTGATCAACAAAAGATGGGTTGCAAGCCTCCAAGTATTAGATATAGAATAGGCAACCTTTTGTTTCTTATTGCCTATTTAAATGATTATGGTTTGTATGGTTTGTAACACTATAGAATATGGGTTATGATTGTTGATATTGACTTATAGGGTGCTCTGAGTGGTAGGTTGTAGCTCCTTGATGGCTGAGCCGAAGGGGATGCTACAAATTACTACTCATGAGAATGCGTGTCTGACTTCTGATAGCTTTGACTTGAAGAGACAAGAACCGCATAAGGACTTAGTCCTCGCACACCCTAATGATCTCCATAGGATATGAGCCTTACTCATACAAAAGGCACCACTTGAGTTCACTCAGTCACGCCTAAGGCCTTTTTGAGACCTTTTTACATATCTAGTTTTTCCTTTAATATATTTACCTTAAAATTAAAAAAAAAACATTAAGAAAGCAATGAACGGATCAAAGATCCTTTTGTATTATTTTTATAAAAAAGTTGAAACTTAAATTTAAAACAAGCATACGAAACGGACGGATCATAAATCTGTTAGTGTAATTTTTTTTTAAAAAAATTGTAAGCTTACTTTTGTTTTTTAATAAAAAACACACGAATGGATCTTTGATCCGTTTGTTACTTTATTAATATCATATGTATTTAATGTTGGACACCTATCAAGCTAAGGTCAGGGCCATATCCAAGGGTGGGGAAAAATATAAGAATGTGTTATATAAAAAAAATTAAAAGGTAAAATACAAGTATCTTTAGTGGATTAGTGGTTGAGTGCACCCCATTTTATATAGAAATCAGTTAACCCTTGTTCAAATCCCAATTGGCATATATTTTCATTTAATTTTTTTCTCAATCCATTTATCATTATTTTAAAATTCTTATAATTTATTTGTTATTTTATAATTAAATAATAATAATTTTTCTTACAAATTTAAGACATTCTCTTCGTATATAATTTTTAAAAAAATTTATAAAAATAATATAAAAATTATTCATAAAACATTGTGTCCGCCCTAAAAAAAATTTTGTGAATCCTGATTCCTGACTGATGTTCAAGCTTGTGAGATTGCAAGATTGATGTAAAATCCTCCTTAGGGTTTCCATTCATTGATAAACATATATATATATATATATATATATATATATATAGGTTACAAAGGTATTGGGCCTTATTGGGCCTTTGGGCCCAATATACATGAGAAGACCTATGTAATCTATCAAACCCCCGCAGTCGAAACTGGAGGGGGCCGTACAGTGAGACTGGAGTGAAAATCAATGAACAACTGTCGAGGTAAACCCTTGGTGAATATATCAGTGTACTGTTAGGAGGACGGGACATGTAGAACAAGGACATGTCCAATAGCAACCTTGTCCCTGACGAAGTGGAGATCGAGCTCAATGTACTTCGTGCGTTGATGCTGGAAGGGGTTGCTAGCCAGATAGACGGCGAAGACGTTATCAGTGTAGACCAGAGTGGCCTTCTGAAGAGGGCAATGGAGCTCAAGAAGGAGATTGCGGAGCCAAGAGCACTCGGAGACAACGTTGGCCACACCTCTGTATTCTGCCTCAGCGCTGGAGCGAGACACGACAGACTGAAGCTTTGCCGACCACGACACAAGGGTGTCGTTGAGGAAGACACAGTAACCAGACGTGGAGCGACGTGTGTCAGGACAACCACCCCAATCCGCATCAGTGTAAGCAACAAGGTCAAGCTTAGAGGAAGGAGTGATCATGGTGCCTAGCTCGAGGGTGCCGCTGATGTACCGAATGATCCGCTTCAAGGCCTGAAAGTGGGGTTCCCTGGGTGCATGTATGAACAAGAAGATCTGCTAAACGGTGTAACTGATATCAGGCCTGGTGAAGGTGAGATACTGAAGAGCACCAGCGAGGCTCCTGTACAATGTCGGATCATCAACCAAAGGACCAGAATGAGCACTGAGCTTGTTAGATGTATCGACCGGGGTGGCGACAGGATTACAGTTAACCATCTTAGCCCGAGCAACAATCTCAGCAGCATACTTACTCTGTGAGAGAAACAGACCAGACGCATGACGTTGAACAGCAACCCCCAAGAAGTAGAATAACTGACCCAGATCGGACATGGCGAACTCTGCACTCAACTGCGAAATAATCAACGTCCGAAGAGCATCAGAAGAGTCGGTGAGAATGATGTCATCGACATACAGTAAGAGAAAGGCCATGTCTGAGCCTCTACGATAGATGAACAGAGACGAATCCGAGCGGCTGCCAATGAAGCCTAGGCGTAGCAGATGAGAAGCAAAGCGCTGGAACCAAGCTCGCGGAGCCTGTTTCAGCCCATACAGAGATCGCTTCAGGAGACAGACGTGCTGGGGACGATCAGCATCAACAAACCCCGACGGCTGAAACATGTAAACTGTCTCATTCTAATGACCATGAAGAAAAGCATTCTTGACATCCAGCTGATGAATGGCCCAGTTGCGCGACAATGCTAAGCTCAACACCACTCGGATAGTAGCAGGCTTGACGACGGGGCTGAAGGTCTCATCACAGTCAATACCTACCTGCTGAGAACGACCGTTGACCACAAGACGGGCTTTGTAGCGCTCCAACATCCCATCAGAGCGGAACTTGTGACGGAAGAGCCACATACATCGGATGACATTCGCCTCAGGAGGGCGAGGGACCAGAACCCAAGTACCATTCCTTGTAAGGTGCTGCGGCCGCCGCCAGTAGATGGGGTGTAGGATAGGTGTCGGGCTGTTGATGGGCTGCGGCCGCGGCATCAGATGTTGGGTAGCGGCTCGCGGGGAGTATGTAGGGAGATAGGAGGCGGGGTGATGTTCGGTGTTCATGGAGATGATCTGATGGGGTCGGAAGACACCGGAGACGCTGCGGGTGTGTGGTCTGGTGGTAGGGGGTGGTGGAGGTGGTGTAGGGGGGGAGGCAAGAGCACCGGGAGAGCCCTGGGGGAGAAGAAAGTGAGGGAACGATGACTCTGACTCAGACTGAGACACATGAGGTGTAGAAGAGGGGAGGGGAGGAGAAGCAAAGGGGAAGCGAGACTCATCTAAGGTGACATGTCGAGACACAATGAGCTTATGGGTCTTGATATTGAGGCAGAGGTAACCGCGATGATCAGACGGATAGCCGAGGAAGACACAAGGAGTGGAGCGCGGGTGAAGCTTGTGTGGGGCGGTGGAGGACTGGTTTGGGAAGCACAAGCACCCGAAGGTACGAAGGTGATCATACCTAGGCAAAGTGCAATAGAGGGGCTGACCTGGCGAGCGATGGTGAAAGGTGGTAGATGGGAGAATGTTGAGGAGAAAACAGGTGGTGGATAAGGCGTAAGGCCAATAGGTGAGGGGAATAGATGCGTGAAAGAGGAGAGAGCGCATCATGTTGGTTATGGTTCTGATGATTCGTTCGACCTTGCCATTCTGCTGGGAGGTATCGGGGCAAGACAACCGATAGGAGATCCCATTTGCGGCGAAGAAATAGTGAAAATCTTTGTTGTCAAATTCACGACCATTGTCACATTGGAAGCATTTGATGGATGTGTGAAACTGTGTTTTGATGTAGGCATGGAATTTGGCAAAGACAGGAAACACATGGGACTTGAAATGCAACGGGAAGACCCATAAGAAATGAGTGTAATCATCTAGTAACAAGAGGTAGTACTTGTGACCCTCCTTGCTAGGCACAGGAGAGGTCCATATGTCACTATGAATGATGTCAAAAGGAGCAAGGGTAGAGTTTAGGGACCGTTGAAACGGTAGTCGGGCATGTTTGCCTAACTGACAGGACGAACAAAGACTAGAGCGTAGGTCTTTAGGACAGGTGACAAGACTCTGAGAACGGAGGACATCTAGAACGGCAGCACTGGGATGACCCAGGCGTGCATGCCAGAGGCTGGACGATGATGCCGAGAGGGCGACCGGGCACGACTGACTGGACAGAGGAGGTGGTGTGACAGGGTAGAGCTCCCCGGTGCTGTTACATCTCATGCGTGTAACCCCCGTAGTAAGATCGTTCACAGAGAAACCAAAGGGATCAAACGTAAGGGAAACGTTATTGTCAGTAGTGAACTGACGGACAGAGATAAGGTTTTTGACAATCTTTGGGGCAATGAGGACATTGTTAAGGTGTAGTGGGTGGGTTGGGGTCTGTAATCTGGCGTGGCCAATCCCTGAAGTAGCAAGACGACCACCATTGCCGACGATAATAGAGTGTGTAGGACCCTTAAAGGAAATAGATGAGAGGTTACCTGAGGAGTTCGTCATGTGGGAGGTGGCACCAGTGTCCATGTACCAAGAAGAGTCGGGAGATGTCGGCTGCATAGAGGAGAAGGCGTGATGCGTAGCAGGAGCAGGCGGAACATAGGCGTGATCTGACGATGTTAGATAGGCCTGAGGATCGACATGTTGCAGGGCAGGAGAGCCGGAGTGTATCCAATGGGTGTTGAAGCCAGGTACCGGGGACCGTCGAGGGGCAGCGTTCCAAGGACGAGGGTCGTGAGGCCACGAGTGCCGCGACCGCTGCGTAGAGCCGTAGGCGCTGCAGATTGATGTGCTGCGGCCGCTGCATATGCCGCGGCCGCGGCTAGAATCGGTGTTGGACATTTTTTTTATTTTTTTATTTTTTGGAAGGCGGCGCCGAAACTCTAAGCGTCGGTAGGAGGTAGGGTTTCGCAGAGCGGAGAGAGAGAGGAGGGAGGTGTGTTGGAAGAGAGGGGGCGAGAGAGAGGAAGGAAGGGAGGAGGAGGCCGGTGAGGGAGGCCGAGAGGGAGAAAGAGAGGCCGGTGAGAGAGGCCGAGAGGGAGAGAGAAAGTGCGGCGGCGAGGTGACGATGACGGCGGCGGTAAGAGGAGGGGTGGGGCGGGAGGATCAAAGTAGGGTTCCGTGAGGAAGAAAAGACTGTGATACCATGTGAGATTGCAAGATTGATGTAAAATCCTCCTTAGGGTTTCCATTCATTGATAAATATATATATATATATATATATATATATAGGTTACAAGGTATTGGGCCTTATTGGGCCTTTGGGCACACTATACATGAGAAGACCTATGTAATCTATCAAAGCTAAAATTGGCTGTTTAGTCTTCCTTCTACCCTTGTAATTAAGTTGTAAGTTGTAACCCTATCTACACACACCGAAAATGATGAAATAGGGATGTAATTAAAGTTTTTTTCTTTTTTGATGGTCCTCGTCTTTGGACTGGATATATACTAATTAAGTGATGGAAAGCGCAGGCATGGCCCTGTGGCCCATGGGTGGTGCACGAACAGCATCCTGGAGAGGGAGATCGTGGGAGAGGGAGATGGGGGCCTGCATGCAGTCTGTCTGTCTCTACCAAATTAGGTCAAAAAAGTATAAAGGAAATTGCTGTAAATTAATGCAGCATTTAAATCATTGTGAATGGGTCTTCTTCGATCATCTCATCGATTCCATTTCTGTGTAGGTTTAATTAATTAATTAGTTTTGCTCTCATTTTTTCTTCATGGTAGAGTTGCCATGTAGCTAGCTTGCTTTAATTTAGAGTGCATACATACACTGCACCAGTGTGAGTACGTGAAAAGTGAGCCTCCCATTAATGTTGCTTTTTGTTTCATATTTGAATACACATATTGTTGCTTTCAAACACCCATGGGTCCGTTTATTGGATGGGCCTACCCTTGAACTGTACGCTGTTCATCAGTCATCACGTTCAAAGATAGATATAACAACAACTAGTAAATCCGGCGATAATAATAATAATAATAATAATAATAATAATAATAATAATAATAACAACTTTTCAACGCATTCACTTCTTATAATGCATTCACTAGTTTAGTACCCGCGCAGTGCACGGGCATTACATTCAAAATATATATTGTATAAAGAAAATCAAATGTTAAATAATAAGAAAATTAAAGCATTACAAAAAAATACCATGAACATAATTCCAATAAATATAATGTCCTAAAAAAATACATTAATAAGATAATATATGGAAAAATTAAAACTGACAAAATGTTTGGGAAACAATTAAAATAATAAACAGTGAATATAAGAAATATATAATAATAATGTTGATAATGTCTTGTAATTTGCGGTGAACTTCAAGTTCACCACCCGTGATTGTAAAGTCGTCACCTACATGGTAGAAATGAGAGGAAAAACATGAGTGGTGCAAAAGAATGCAAGATATAGGAAGAATTGAATAATATAAATAATATATATACATATATTTTTAACATATGATGCTCAAACTTTTAAGAAATGAAATAAGGAAAATACGGTGTAACATACCATTATGAAATGAGAGCAATTCCTAAATAACATTCTATTTTTTGGTCTGCTCCTAAATAAAATTCTGAAATACTTCCTTCTAAACCACATTTCTTGTAGAATAATCTGGTTTGCCTTCGGAATCGCATACAAAAACCTTCAGCCCAGGAGATACCTCAAAAATCAATATATAAAAGCCCAGGAGTTCGCTGGAGCACTCCTTGACGTAGGCCTAATTTTTGCTGAGAAATCAATATATAAAAGCCTAAAACTCTAAGAACAAACACACAAAAAAAGAGATACCACCAAATGAAAGGATTTATCACCTTAGTCTTGTTCGGGAATTACAACCGGATGAAGAGATACCACGTACCAAATCAATATAAATATCACGTTGGCTTTTCTAAATTTTTTTTCTTATTAAGTAATTAGTTAAGATTTGGTTATATCCTCTAAATTAGATAAGGTAGAATCTAAATAAACCAATTAAAACAAATTTGGTCAAAATATTTTTAATTTGATAAGGTAGTTCATTATAAGATTTTGTAATTAGTTAAGATTTGGTTTTATCCTCTAAATTAGATAAGATATAATCTAAATAAAGGATAAAACCAAATCTAATTTATTATGCGAAAAATTAAAAAAAAAGTTTGTTAATATTTTAACAATCAACTAATATAAATCAATTAATCTCATTAAAAAAAAGCTACATTAAAGGAGAAGCCGCCACATGTCGTAAGCGACTTCTCCTTTAGTATTATATATAATATTGATTAGAACAATTTTAAAATATTGTATTGAATTTTGATGAATGGATAAGATTGATAATTGATATTAATATATATGGATATTTTTTAAAGTATATTTACTAATAATTTAATGTCTTAAATAAAAAAATAAAAAGATTTTTCTCTCTCCTCAAATATATCTCTCCTACCATTATTGTTAAAATATTATTTTTAAATTTATGAAATCTTCCACAATTTTCCTTAAATAAAAAAACATTCTATGTCCTCATATCTATCTTCACGTTTCTAAAACAAATTATATGTCCTCAAATATATGAATATTTGATCTTTTAGAATATTGAAAAATTATGTGAATAATTTGGTATATGACAATGCCCCAATAAATGCCCCCTAGAAACTACCCTTTTTACATCATTTATAGGTTATCTTAACGTGAAATTGTGTTTAGACGTGAGTCAACATAATTCTCTTTCCTGTATTGGAAAAATCAATGATCGTGATTCCTACTAAGTATTGCAAGTGGTTTTCTTTCCCTTAACAAAAATGACTTTCGACTTTCCTACAAAGCATCACGATCTTAGAACCAATGACCACTTAAAGATTGTTATTAAAAACTCTCATTTGGTTCATTTCACACATCACGCGTTCTAATTATTAAGCCATGTTCACTTGCTTTGCCAGCATAACCAGCACATTGGCAATGTAGTACCTCGCTGGCGGCTCCTCATAAAATGGCAAACATGCTGGCAGGAGGGCATGGGTTACACAAGTCACTAGCCACCCACGAGGTCGCCACCAGCTGCTCGCTTAAGAATCCTATAAATACCCCATTCCCCCCACAGAAAAGGGATCCGATTTTGAGAGAAATAGAGAGAGCTCTGCAAATTACCTCCTTGAACTAAAACCCTCGGAGTTGAGTTCTTAAGTCTCTTAGATCGGAGGAGAATGCTTCTGGAATAACATCGTCATTTTACAAGTTCCCTCAAAATGACGATTGAACAGTATAATTAGATCGCAAGCAACCTTTCATCGCGAAGCAAATCTATCCCATTAATTAATTTATTCCAAGATCAAACATTAATAAACATCCTTACAGGTAAATATAATATATATGTCGTCATCACGAGGTAAATAAGTAGGATGCTTTTCTAGGAATTCTTCAGTATATTCATATGAATATCTATATCCATATGAATATGAATATATGTATATTCATAGAACCTTACCAAAAAAAATATATTGAAATGAATATTCTTTTGAATATTATCGATTCATTTATTTGAAAAATACTCACTCTGATATTCATTTAAATATATTACCTTATATTTAGATGAATATTATTTGGATGAACCCTAAATATTCGAATGAATATTACAACCTATATTTAGATGAATAGTTATGACCTATATATATTAAGAGGAATATCTATTTTTATAACATTTAATTTTGAAGCCGTGTTTGAGAAATTGAAAAGAGAGAATGAGAGATATATGGAGAGAGAATCTAATTGATTTTTTAAAAGAGATTTTTTAAGTTTATTTTTAAATTTTTGGTGAGATTTTATTTATTTTTAGTTTTAAAATCTATTCGTCCAGTAAAACTTATCCAATAACTCACAAACTTTCTCATATGTATATTGTAAAGAGTGAATACGTGTAAAAGCGCACACACACACACACACACACACACATATATATATATATATATATGTATATATATACATATATATATATATATATGTATATATGTATATATATACATATATATATAGATATATACATATATATATACATATATATATATATACATATATATATAGATATATACATATATATATATATATATATCTACATATATATATATATCTACATATATATATATATATCTATCTACATATATATATATATATATATATATATATATATATATATATATATATATATATATATATATATATATATATATATATATATATATATATATATATATGCATTCACTTTTGTAATGCATTTGTGAGATCACAAGTAGTCACCATCATAAGTACTCATCACAATAAATAAATGGTTGGATTTAAAAGTAAAGCAAGTCCATCATAAGTGAGTTTTTAATATCACTATACAAGTATGAAAAGAGATAACAACAAATATAAATAAAGAAAGCAAAATATTTACTCTCTCCCTATCTCTCAATTTGCTCCAACTAATCATGTTAAACGATTGTTCATCACTAATATTATTTCAAGCGTTGGACTCCATTGAATATATTCAAAGAGGTTGGTTTCATGCTTTGATTACTCCCTTGCAATTTTTGTTTTGCAATTGAACGATTGGTTTATGAAATTATCAATTGGAAATGTTAATCAAATGAAGGTGGTGAATGTAATATTAAAATTGTACATTTGCAAGAACAATTTCGACGGCCATGGAGTATTATTATCGATATTGAGACACCCAAATTATGCCTATTTACATTTCTTGTCCTTAGTTTATTTTTTGTAAAATAAGGCCCCATCTAGGACCACTTGTTTGCTGGCTTATTTTGACTGTATGCACCTATATAAGCTTTGAACTTTCAGTTTTTTTTGGTAAGAGAGAATGGAAGAGCTGCAATGGCAGGAACCCTAAATGTCCATACATATTTTTCCAACGAGCTCAATCCATATTGATTGTTTCTTCCTTATGATGATTGCCGCTTGAAGGTGATCTAAAGGTAAATGTAGATCTAGCAGAAAGCTAGATTTATACATGGTATCAGAGCTATAAGGTTACCTTACTGTTTTATCCTTCTAATTCTGTATTTTGAGAGTTCTATTCCATGTCTAATCAACAATTTGTTCACAATAGTTTTGGGAGTCAGGAGAATCATAGTAATTTTGCTGATCCTTTGTTTTTAGCAAACTCTGATCATCCAGGGTCACAGCTCATCACGAGCATCTTTGATGGTTTGAATTTTTTTCCATGGATGAGAGGTGTTATGATGGCACTTGGTGCCAAGAACAAACTTGGGTTCATTGATGTAACCTGTGTGAAGCCAGATGCTAATGACTCTGTTGAATCACAGAGCTGGATACGAGCAAATTTCATGGTCAGATGTTGGTTGCTCAACTCAATGACCAACTCCATTAAGGAAAGCTTCATCTATGTTGACTCTGCCAAGCAGCTCTGGGATGAGATCTCAGAGAGATATGGGCAATCAAATGGCCCCTTAATCTATCAACTAAAGAAGAAACTGAGTGGGATGATGCAGGATAATTTGTTTGTTGCTGATTATTTCAACAGATTGAAAAGGATATGGGATCAACTTCAAGTCCTTGAGAGCATTCCTGTATGCACATGTAGAGGGATATCACATTGTAGATGAGAGGTGTTATAATGGCACTTGTGAATGCAGTCTATCAGGAGGTCTTGAAAATGACGAAGGGAAAGTCAGTTGCTGATGGCTCTTCCTCTACAAACTTTGTAGGTATGTTTTACCTCTCCAATGATAGTTCAATAGATAGATTGGAAGTCAAGATGGAATGGATAGTTGACACTGGTGCTACTGATCACATGGTTGATGATGAATCTTTATTACACGACAAAGTAAGGGTAATGAAGCGTTTTTGGAAATTTATTTATACTTATTACCTCAAGGTGACGACAAATGTCTTTAATTACCTGCGAGGTCAATTGGGGAGGATATTTGTATATAATTAAGCTCTTTACTATATGTCGGCGTTTGGTGATAAAATAATCATCGCGATGAAGTTTGCTCACAGTAAGTATTCACTGTTCAATCGTCTTCTTTAGAGGAAGTTTGCTAGATGATGTTTTGTTCTAGAGACGTTCTTTTCCGATCAAAGATTCCAGTAACTCAACTCCGAGGACTTTATCTCAGGGAGGATTGTAGAGTTCTTGTCTTTCTTCCTTTTTCGGATCCATTTTTTGTGGTTCTTAGGGGGGTATTTATAGTGTTACCAAGGGAGCAGCTGGCTGGCAACCTCGTGGTTTGGTAGGGGACACATGTAACCCATGCCTTCATGCCAGAGGTTTTGGGTTGTTACACGTGGTGACACTAGCGGGGAGGTGCTTAGCCAGCGAGTTGCTTGCTCTTTATTGGAAAGTTTATGTGACGCGGAGTTTCTGTTTAGTGTGAGTGGTATATAGATTCATATCCAAGGCCTTGATCACAATCGGCGTATAACTTAGAGAGTTTATGCTCGGGAGAGGGGGTCTGTAGATTTGTAGGGTATGAAGAGTTTGATTGTGATGTTTGATATTGGGTTTTAGGCATGACTTGTGTTGGGGGACCCATTTATGATGTCTTACCCCTATTAATTAAGGGGGCTATTTTTCAGGGCATCATCATATCTCGTCGGGACTGGATTGTGTGCAATATTTGCTCGCGATCATGTCTCGATAAAAATCGATGCCTTTTTGCCAAAAGAAAACTATTCCCTAATGGGCTTTGTGGGTAAGCCCATCATTCGTGAGGCCCATTTGTAAGACTGACCGTACAGTCCCACGGAGACCTATAAATGGGGGTCGGTTTCTCTTTCTGGCCATTTCCTACTTTCATAGAACTTTGAAGAGAGAGAAAGAGAGAGATTTCGAGCGGTGTTTGGCAAAGAAAGAAGAGGAGGTGTTGTCAGGGTTTCGTCAGAGTTCTGTTCATCTGGGTTGTGTTCTCTCTTCTTCATCAGGTAAGAGGCCTAAATGTCGTCTTGTTTATCCCATATTTTCTTCTCTTTTCAATTACTTCTTGTTTTTAAGCGGAAATTTCCAACGATGGTGTTCCGGGTGGTATTTTCCGGGAGGAACTGCCTTTCTTGGTGGGAAGCAAGGCAGTTGTGAATCACGGAGGACGGTTTCTGGGTTGTGAATTTTTATTTTTTGCTTCTTCTTTCTGTTGGATTAACCCTAGCAATGTAATCTAGGGCTGGCACGGCGGCGGCTCTCATGCGGGTGTGAGGGTGTTTGGGGATTTGAAAGGTGGTTCTTTGTCTAAAAAACCTTTTGTTCCTACCTCGGAAAGGGAGAGTTCAGGGAGGTGAAAAGGCACTGTTGGCGCGTGGGGCGCCAACATGGCCCCTGTGAGGGGTTTTTGATGCCATTTTTATTCGATCGCGATTTAAAAATACTATTTCCCTTTGTTGATTTTCTTTTTTCGCGTCTTTTTAGAGGGCTTACTTCTTAGAAGTATTTTCTACAAAATAGCGATGTCGTCTGAGAGCGATAGCCAAAATAGGAGTGTGGGACCTTTGGAAGAGGAGGTTAGCTCCTCAAAGACTCAAGAATCCGCGATGAGGATTGACTCGGAGGCTACGGTATCTCCGTTCGTCCTCCTCCCCCGGTCGGGTCTCGCGGGGGAAAAGGAAAGAAGCTTGTAGTGTCAAAGGAAACAAAGAAAAATCCTTTAGCTGGGTCTATTAAGCGTCCTCTTTCAAAGGACGATCCGGAGTATTACCATATGTCCGACTCCACAAATAGTCAAGATGATAAAGGGGATCTCCCTCGTGTAGCAAAACCGCAGAAGGAAGTTCACGTGGTACTAGGGGACTTCGCTGTGCCTACTTATAGGATTGAAGAGGCCGTGAGCTGTAGTTTTTATGAGAACTTTGTTCCTTCTACTCCCCAACCTACTCCTTTGGTTTTTGGGGAAAGGGTGGCTCCTTCCTTGACTGAAACGAGAGGGGAGAGGACAATTTTGGAGCCTTCTCATCTGGAGTTAGTGGCTCGCGTTTTCCCTTGGCTAGTTGGGGTGAAATTGGGTTTAGCTTCTAGTGGGCAGAATTTCGTTAGGTTTCCATCACGGCAAAATTAATAACCCAAACTAACAAACTAACTAGTGACCTAGTATAGCGGATAAGCAAGGGGTCAAACCCATAGAGAAACAAATACTTCAATGCAATATATATTTATCAACTATGTAAATAAAGATAGGATATGCTATGAATGAAGATGAATAATGCAAATAAACTAAGATAAATATATAAATAGGAACAAAGAGAAGACAAAAGATAAGAGCGTGGTTTGCCTACAATTTGCAACATTGGTTGATTTACTTGATCCTTGAGGTGATTTCAATATTATTCCTAAGCCTATGTCGACTTGACTAAAGTTGAGAGTTCCGCAAGGATACAATCATCAATTCAATATTACTAAAGAATAGTCATTAAGCACTCAAGTTCTAAGACCAATTGGCATATCGATTCAATGCAATTAGAAATCAATGGGAATAACCCTCACCGGCCCTAACAACTTCTAACGACATAGATCAATCAAAATCATCCACTACAAAGACATAGAAATATCACTACTTCCATGACTTCGTTTGCTATCGAGAAACCAATAACGGATTCATAGCATAGATGCGAATTCTAACTAGATACGCGATCATAGAAAGAATCACAAATATAAACAATGAAGAACAAGATGATAAATAACCTTATGAATAATATAGAAATCAAGTCTCACAATCAACCAACCAAGTATTGAATCATAGCAAAACCACAAGAATTCTAGGCAAGCATAGCGTACCTTGAATCCGTAAACTTAAATCCTCTCATCTCTCTTAGAGTTAATGAATTATTGGAATGTTAGTTGATTGAATGAATGCTGAGAATATGTCTAATATAGGCCGCAAAGGCGTCGGCCAAAACCCTAGAAAAGATAGATAAGAGTTCCCATAAAGATAGACTTGGGTCGCGTATCGCAAATCCGGATCTGACGAGACCGGCGGGCGTCGGTTATTTAGCGGCGGGTGCCGATCTTCAGCTTTGACATCTTCAACAAACTGAACTTCTAATGAACTTTCTGGAGTCATCCTTCGTCGGATTGATGCATATGAATATGATTTGGAAAGCTCTTTCCAAGCACTACGATTCTCATGAAGACCTCAGAAGCTAATTCCAATTTCTCGAAACCTTAAAGATGGGATTTCTCCATGTTCTCCATTTCCGCTCTTGTTTCTTAGCTCTACTTTGTCCATTTGCTCCGTGCTTTCTCCACCTTTCGAGGCCGGGTCTTATAACCTACAAATAAACACTAAAAACCATAGATTCTGAACTTCGAATACCAAATGAACAACAATGCATATAAGCTTATTAAACATGCAATATGAATACTTAATGCACCTAAGACCTACCTATAATGCCTATATAAAATATGCATTGAGTGGGGGTTGTTTAAATATATACCCAAATCATTTGGTAGTCCACTTGGAGAGTTTGCTCTAGGGGTTCCGTCCTCCATTGCCTAGACTTTACGTGAAGTTCCTAGAGCAAATACGAGTGTGTCCCGCTTAGCTTTCCTTCAATGTTTGGATGTATTTAGCCGCATACACGATGCGAAGTGCTGCTGTTAAACAAAAAAATCGTTGGATCATATCTTCACGTTCTTATCCCTACGGTGTGGTCATGACGGGCTTGTGTCTACTTCCCTTAGTGGAGACATCGTAGAGAGGTTGTCGAGTAAGTCGGGGTGGAGGAAGAAATGGTTTCTTGTCCGCGATCCCTCGGGCACATCTTTAAATTTCAAGATTACCCCTAGTAACTACATGGCTCCTCCCAAGAACAAAACTGTCATGAATGAGCAGTGGAAATCTGCATTCATTCGTGGGAGGAGTTTAGGGAAACGTAGCTATAAGGATGTTATAACTTCTGTTCGATTAGAAATGGCTGGTCTAAGCCTTCCACATCCTTGGGGTGGGTGTCGATGATGCGACCCGAGGGATCAATCGACTAAAGCTCGAGCTTTGGGACACTCTTTTTGTGGGGATGATTTTTGGGGATTTATAGGAAATAAAAGACACGGATATGGATTGCTAGATCTTGGAGCATCTCACCATAAGATCTACAAAACTCACTCTCTCAAATATCGGAATCTCACTTTTGAATGATTGAGTCTTTATTTGGGAATCAATCACAAGCATCTCACCGGTAATGATTCACAAACAGGCTTCTCTTTGGCATCTCACCTCAAAGGACGTTGAAGGCATCTCACCAACAATAATTTAGAATCATCTCGATTCAAAGGAAACACACTTTTCATTAATCTCAAATCTGCTTTACAAGTGAGGAAACAAGCTCTTTATATAGGAAAAGTAATATTAAATGAAAGGCCAAACACTTATTGAGCGGATAATATGAAAGGTCTCTCGAAATGATGGAAAAGGAGGTGGGAAACCAAGGGTCGGAAAGGCGAAGAGTTGGCAACCTTCAAGACCATCAATACATTTTAAAATATTCATCTTCATTGCACCAATTTATTCGGTTTCATTGAATGCATTCCGTCTTCAATAAACGCATTTCCAGCAAGTTGCCAGATTTCATATTGTTGCAAAGAACAACATTTTAGGTCATCTTCAAGGCAAATTTGGCAAAAGTGTTCTGCACGGAATTTGTAGCCACTTAAAATATCTTTCTAACAAATACTCATAGGCTTCAATCGGAATTTTATACTGTCCGGTGGATCGAAAATACCGATGTATCGCCAAGATGTTTTCTCAATTGAGATTTCGTGTGACTTGGGCTCGTATGATAATATGATCACATCAATCGTGTCCTTTCTGTTTGATCGCGATTTGTATATTATATTTTGGGCCTTCTTAAGGCACAGTCTTTATTCTAATCTATTTTTTTTATTTCTTTTTCTGCATAGATGCAGGACCTTTCTAAACTTTCCGCGGGCGTCCTTGAGAAGAAGGGGAAGAAAGTGAAAAAGCCTGCAGTTGCTTCTGCTTCGTGTGCTGGTGATGACCAGCAGTTGTCTTTGGTCCTCGCCAGTTCTTGTTTTGTCAGGGAGGGAGCAATCGAATAACAGGTCATGGATATGGAACACAGCTCGTCTAGAGATGACGAGCTCCTTGTCCATTGGTCCAAGAAAAGGAAGGTAGGGGAGAAAGTGCTTGGCGTGATTTCGGGAGAAGAGCCGATTACAAAATCGGGGATAGCTATATCTGGGTATCGGCAGCCCAGATTCACTACTATTGACTATAGGAAGTTGGCTCTTCCTCCGAAGAGTTGTTTAGCTGAGAGGGATTAAGTTGTTTAGCTGAGATGGATTATCTTCATCATCTCATGGATGAAGAGTTGATGGACCAAGGGCAGAAAATAGGGGGTTGGGTGAGTTCCTTCGTAAGCTAACCTTTTGTTTGGTCGTGGTCTTTTTCTTTTCTCTTTCTTTTTTTTATCTCATGCTTTTATGTGTTTTATGCTCCCATAGTGTAATCTTCAATGGGGGAAGTGACATAGCGATTGAGGGAATACATCGATTGCGTGTAGGATTTGAGGAAAGAGAACAAGGGACTCCAGGTTTGGCTGGCGAAGTTGAGGGATGCAGAGATGCAAGAGGGTAACATCAAGAGTTTGTAGGAGGCCCTGGAGAAGTCCGAAAAGGAGCTTGAGGTGGTGAAGGGCCAGCTCGACTTATCGTGAGTCGAGTCTTTGAGCTTTAAAGAGAAAAATGCTGAGTATGAGTCGCTGGTGGGGAGGCTGGAGAGTCGGATTCGCGAGCTTGAGGCCGGGCTCAAATAGGCTCATGACGAGCTGTTTATTGTGAAGGGGGAGCCGGAACGTTATACATCCAGCGATGATGTTATCCTGACCAAGGCTATGCTCTGCGACTATCTTTTGACTGATGGTGGCCACGATTGGTTGAACAAGTTTCTCGAGAAGGAGGGTGAGAAGACTTTCTATCGTCACTTGTTCGAGGCTTTTTCTAAGGGAGTGTCAACCGTTTTGCTCATCTTGGCGATTCGGTGATGGTATTCACACCCAGCTATGAAAGTAGCGACATGGTGCTTAAGGCTCTACAACAAGGCCTAGCCCCTTCATCCTCTGTTCCATCAATTGAAAACCAAGCGACTGACCTCTTTCGCGATCAGACGAATGATCCTCCGACCAATGCTTTAAGAAGTTTTTATCTGTTTCTTTTTTTAAACATTTGGTTGTATGGGAAGTTTTGCGTACCACGTTTCTTTTGAACAGTGTCATCCGCGATGTTAATATATTTTTCATCGCGGTTTATGTATTGAATGTGAATATTTCATTTTTATCTCCGTATTTTTTGTTGCTTATACTCTTGCTTTTTTGTATCTTTTGCTTTGCTCGTGATACCCTTACCAATCTCCTGTTTTTGACCGTTTTATAAAATAAATCGCAATATAACAAAAAGAAAAGGGTTCGCTGGGTGCACCCTTTGTAGGTCTAAAACTTTGTCTTTTATTCATAGAGTCAAAAGTCAAGTGTTGTGGTATGGTTTGTTTACAAGGGTTTACTAGCTTAAGCTTGTGGGGTATTTCCTATGTCTTCGTAACAGAGAAGGTCATGGGAAATGTCTCCCTTTTCTTCGGGGCCTAGTTGTTGCACTATTACTTCAAAGTGCGAGTCTCCTTTATATTTGAATGTGAGACACGTGTTAATTCTCAGGTTATTGATCCTCGCAAAGTCTCTCCATCCTTCAAATAGGGAGAACCAATCTCCCTCGACTCTTTCAACCAAAACCATGAATTCTAGATTTAGAGAGGAGCACAGGTAAACATGATCTAGTACTTCCTCTCCGAATTCTACAAAGAAATACGGGAGGGGAAGTCTATTTAGGTGGTTCTCGTGAAGGATCATTATAATGGACATGAGGCTTGGGAATGTTATGATGTTTGTGGTGAAAGTGGGAGGGGAAATTTCTCCCGAAGCTATGTCAAAACTTGGCATTCTGTTTTGTTTGGGGTGTTGTTGTAATTCAAATTGCGTCGCGCGTTTATTTATATCAGAAATTTGTTGGAACATGGTTTGAGATAAAAGGGATCGTTTATGATTTTAGATTAGTGGCAAGACGCGTGTAGGATTCCTATTCCAGGGTGGTGAGGTGTCTTTTGGATGTTATTATTGATAGCGGTGTGGACAACGGTGAAGTTTATCCCAAACGTTGTGTTATAAATGTTTTTGGTCTTTTCAAATCTCATGGCACGGATGAAGATAGCGGCGTCAATGATGTTGCAATCTATTCTGACTGCTTTTGTTTAATATTGATCCTTTCAAACCTCATGGCACAGATAAGGATAGCGGTGCCGATTGTTTTTTTATTCCGATAGTTTCTATAAATACTGATTTTTAGGATGTGTTCTCTTTTCAGAGCATCTATTTTGAGTATGTCGTCTGCTAGTTCATTTCCAAGATAAAGCGTTGGATTCCCATGCTTTAATGGTTTTATAAAAGATATTGTCGTGGATAGCCATCTGCATAGGCTCGTATGTTTGATGAATTTTTTATTTTAGCTTTGTATGAAAAAGTTGATGAGTTTAACTGCGAGTTTTGGTTTGCAGCCCCTTCCATATGGGTATGGAAGCTATGGTAACGATGTTTTGAGGCAAGTGTGTCTCTGCTCGCATGCAGATGAGAAATTTTAGTGAGGGTTGAAAGATTGAGCAGCGACCGTTACTGGTTTACCGAAGGGTGGCGAGAGTTTGTGATTGTCAATGAAATTCAAGTCAGTATGCGATTGATTTTCGTCTATGAAGAGCACTCTCACTTTGATGTAATCGCGATGATCCGGAGCCTGACCCAAATGGCGATGTAGATTTTAATGTTCGATGTTGATATGGGAAAAACTTATTACTTTTCAGTTTTTTCCGGGTAGTGGCTGTTGTTATGTTTGCATGGGTTATCAAGTATTTTCGAATATGTTTGGGGTGTAACTCTATTGTAAGATTCGTGACGAGGATTGCTTTTAATGAGGGTAATTTTTAGCGTATTAAACGCGATGGAGATTTACTTATAATAAAGGCAATCTCCAGCGTACTTTATGCAATGGAGAATTACTGATGATAAAGATAATCTGCAGCGTATTAAATGCGATAGAGATTTATTAAAATGCAAAGATAATCTCCAGCGTTATAAAAAACGATGGATATTTATCAAACCCGAAGGTAATCTCCAGCGTAATGAATGTGATGGAGATTGAATCAAACGCAAGGATAATCTCCAGCGTTATAAACGCGTTGGAGATTTAATCATACGCAAGGATAATCTCTAGCGTTATAAACATGATGAAGATTTAATCAAACCCGAAGGTAATCTCCAACGTAATGAACACGATGGAGATTTAATCAAACGCTAAGATAACCAACAGTGTTGTAAAAAACGATGGAGATTTATCAAACCTGAAGGTAATCTCCAGCGTAATGAATGCGATGGATATTTAATCAAACCTGAAGGTAATCTCCAGCGTAATGAACGCAATGGAGATTTAATCAAACGCAAGGATAATCTCCAACGTTATAAATGTGATGGAGATTTAATCAAACCCGAAGGTAATCTCCAGCGTAATGAACGCGATGGAAATTTAATCAAACGCAAGGATAATCTCCAACGTTATAAACGTGATGGGGATTTATCAAACCCGAAGGTAATCTCCAGCGTAATGAACGCGATGGAGATATAATCAAATGTAAGGATAATCTCCAGCGTTATAAACACGATGGATATTTAATCAAACACAAGGATAATCTCCAGCGTTATAAACGTGATGGAGATTTAATCAAACCCGAAGGTAATCTCCAGTGTGATGAACGCGATGGAGATTTAATCAAATGCAAAGATAACCCCCAACTTTGTAAAAAATGATGGTTATTTATCTAATCCGAAGGCAATCTCCAGCATAATGAACGTAGTGGATATTTAATCAAACTTGAAGGTAATCTCCAGCGTAATGAACGCGATGGAGATTTAATCAAATGCAAGGATAATCTCCAGCATTATAAACGCGATGGAGATTTAATCAAACCCGAAGGTAATCTCCAACGTAATGAACGCGATGGAGATTTAATCTAACGCAAAGATAATCTCCAACGTTTTAAAAACGATGGAGATTTATTAAACCCGAAGTTAATCTCCAGTGTAATGAACACGATGGAGATTTAATCAAATGCAAAGATAATCTCCAGCGTTGTAAGAAACGAAGGAGATTTATAAAACCCGAAGGTAATCTCCAGCGTAATGAACGCGATGGAGATTTAATCAAACGCAAAGATAATCTCTAGCATTGTAAAAAATGATGGAGATTACATTTTGGGATCAAGCATCCATTCCATACTAGGGGTTTTAACATTCATTCTTAAAAGACGATATTACAAGAAAAAATTCTTAAAAACCATTACGTGGCAATCCATTTTACTGAGTAGTATCTAGCTGGCTTTCTATGTCGTAACCTTCAGAATCACGCATGTGGACCTCGAATCGGGCATTTCCTTTATAAAGGAAAGTTATGGTTGAGTCAAGGGTGAGTCCGTGAGATTCGACAAAATCATTCCAACCCTCTTTCACCCATAAAGAGTGGTAGTGTCCCTTTAAGATAATGACTAGGAAGTTTTGCAGTGTGCGAGATGACAACAAGATTTGCTCTGGTACTTGGGCTTCAAACTCCTCTCCGAAACTATATGGTAGCATCATGCTAAACACTTGCTCTTCGAAGTCTAAGTTTAGTGGGATGGAATATTGGTTTTGAGGAGGGTTTGGAGCTTCCATGATTCAAAGTTTGGTGCTGGGGGTGGTGTGATGATGGGTGAATAGGTTTTTTTATAGCGGTAATGGGTGCATTGTTGATCAGCCATAGTTTATTCGCGGTTTATTTATTGCCAACGTATTGTACCGTATGTTTCCCAGTTGTATTGATGGAATGTTTATCTTGTTATTCTTTATTTTATGAACATGGTTGCTTGTTTTCATTCCTTTTGGAGGTTTGTTTGTATACTTGTGTTTAAAGGACCCGCGATCGTTAAATTTTATTCTTCTTAGAAGTTGCTTGCACATCCGTGTTCAAAAGACACGCGATTGCTAAATTTCATTGTTCTTAGAGGCTTGTTTGCACATCCGTTTTCAAAAGACACGCGATTGCTAAATTTTATTCTCCTTAGAGGCTTGTTTGCACATCTGTGTTCAAAAGATACGCGATTGCTAAATTTTATTCTCCTTAGAGGCTTGCTTGCACATCCGTGTTCAAAAGACACGCGATTGCTAAATTTTATTCTCCTTAGAGACTTGTTTGCACAACCGTGTTCAAAAGACACGCGATTGCTAAATTTTATTCTCCTTAGAGGCTTGTTTGCACATCCGTGTTTAAAAGACACAAGATTGCAAAATTTTATTCTCCTTAGAGGCTTGCTTGCACATCCGTGTTCAAAAGACATGCGATTGCTAAATTTTATTCGTGGTTACGCGTGGTCAGATTGGGTTTGAAACTTTCATTTATATTCATGAAGAGGTGTATCCATTTGAGATTCCTGTGACTTCCTATACATGGAAAATCCTAAGTGATTAGGTTTCCATCATATAAAAAACAAACTTAAGCGAAATATGCTTTGAGGTTCTTGGTATTCCGTGCTTTTGCGAGGATAGCTCGTTTGGAATTCTGAAGTTTAAAGGATCCTCTCCCTACTTCTTGGTGGATGACGTAGGGGCCTTCCCACTTGGGTTAGAGTTTTCCTCCTTCTGTATCTTGGCGAAGCACTAGATCACCTTTCTATAATGGGCATATAAATATGCGCTTGTTATATCCTTCGGCAAGTCGATGTTGATACTCGATCGCTTTAAGGCAAGTTGTGTCTCTTCTTTCTTCTCGCAAATGGAGTTCCAACTCCAGTGCTTCATCGTTGGTGTCTTTATTGAAATCATATACTCGGGCCGAGGGGATTAACAACTCAACTGGGATAATTGCGTCTATGCCAAACATCATTGCAAATGGTGTTCCTCCTGTGTGATCTTAGCGAAGGTTCTGTAGGCCCAGAGAACTAGAGGCAAGATGTCCGCCTATTCTCCCTTTGCGATCCCTAATCTTTTTTTGAGTGCATTCAGAATCTGGCGTTCTGTCGTTTTAACTTGACCGTTAGATTGAGGGTATGCTACAGACGAGAAACGGAGATCTATATGGAGTCCGATGCAAAAATCTCGGATGGTTTCACAGTCGAACTATGGCCCATGATCAGTAATGATAGCTTGTGGAACTCCGAAATGACATATCATATTTTTCTAGAGAAACTTGCGTACTTTTTCATCGTTGATTATGGCCATGGCCTTAGCTTCTCCCAATTTGGTGAAGTAGTCCACTATTACAAGGATGAAATGTAGTTGACCCGGTGCTTGAGGGAATGGTCCAAGGATGTCCATTCCCCACATTGCGAATGGATATCGCGCGGATATGCACTTTAGTGGGTGAGGAGGTTGATGTTTGAGGGAGGCATGTCGCTGACAGGGGTCGCATATGTGAATAAACATTTCATCGTCGTCCTTGAGGCTGGGCCAGTAATACCCTAATCTCTTGATCTTAGCAGCGATTGATCTCCATCCTTGATGATTTCTGTAAATGCATGCGTTTAGTTCTCGGATAAGGGTACAACCTTCTTGATTGGAGACACAGAGGAGGCCAGGGAGGTGGAAACCTCTTTTGTACAAGCGTCCATCTTTGACTCGGAAACGGGACGCTTATTTTCTAATTTTTTGTTGTTCTTGCCCACAGGCTCCCTCGACCGGCCCATTGTTGATGTATTACAAGAAAGGTTCTCGCCAGTCCCAGTGGGATACTTTGAAGACACCTTTTTGGATTCACCGAGCGTGTTTTCGTTCAATCACTACACAATCGCTCAAATTGAGGGGCAAAGTTGCTCCTATTCTGGCCAGTATATCAGCGCGTTCATTCTGTTCGGAGGGGATAGAAGAAATGGAGCAACGACCGAATGCTGCCATCAGTGTTTGTACGTGAGTCAAATATTCGGGTAGCATCCCCGTTTTTACCTCATATTCTCCTTTGACTTGCTAAGCAACCACCTCTGAATCTATAAAGATCTGAACTTGACGAGCTCCATTGATCAATGCTTTCTCAATTCTCGCAATCAATGCTTCGTACTTTGCATGATTGTTGGTGGCTTTGAAGAGGATTTGGAAAGATAAGTCATTGATTTCACCACTTGGACTTGAGATCGTTACCCCGACTCCACAACCCCCCGCATATACCGAACCATCAACATTAATGATCCAATCTTCTCCATCGTGATCTTGTGACTCTGTGAAGGTTGCTTCTACTATAAAATTAGCTAGTGCTTGGGCCAAGCTAGCTTTTCGAGTTTTGAAATGGACATCGAACTCTGATAATTCTACTATCCATTTTACCATCCTACTAGAAAGCGATGGTGAGTGAAGAATTTGATGTAAAGGCAGATCGAAAAGTACTTCGATGGTGTGAGCCTGAAAGTAGGGTCTCAATCATCTTACTACGAAGACAATGGACAAAGCCATTTTTTTAATGGGGGTGTATCTGGATTTGGCGGGTTGTAGGACTCTACTGGCGAAGTAAATGGGGAATTTGGACTCCTCGTTAGAACAGTGCTGATGGTAGTTGACCCGACCACGAGATAAAGCTGGAGTATTTCATGTTCGTGAGGGTACTGAAGGGTAGGGAGCATCGTAAGGTACTCTTTCATGCTTTTGAAAGCCTTGTCTAATACGAAACTCCATTCTACGAGTCCTTTTTTTCTTCAATTGCTCAAAGAAAGGTAGGGAGTGATCTGTCAATCGCGAATAAAACCGGCTTAAATAGTTAATGGATCCGTTGAGCTTTTGAATGTGTTTTAAAGTCTTGGGGGGCCCATATCGATTATTGTTTGTACCTTTGAAAGGTTAACATCGATATCTCTGTGGCTAATCATGAAGCCCAAGAATTTTCCTGAATCTACTGAAAACACGCATTTTTCTGGGTTTAAGCAGACACGATTTAATCTGAGAGCGTCGATGGTCTCTTGGAGGTCAGCTGGATGACTTTCCTTGGTCAGACTTTTGATTACGATGTCATCAACATAGACCACGATGTTTCTTCCGATTTGGGGTTGGAAGACTTTCTCGATCATTCGCTGGAAAGTGGCACCAGCGTTTTTTATTCTGAAGGGTATTACTTTGTAGCAAATGGTGCCCTGATTGGTGATGAAGGTTGTGCTTTTCTCATCGCACGAACTCATTTTGATCTAGTTGTATCCTGAATAAGAATCGAGGAAGATTAGCGTGGCATGGCCCGCGGTAGTATCTACTAATTCGTCGATGGAAGGGAGGGGGTAGCTGTCTTTGGGGCATGCCTTTTTAGATCTTTAAATCGACGCACATCCTTCACTTGCTACTACTCTTTTTGACAGGGAGAACATTCGACAGCCATGTTGAATCGTTGATTTCGTGGATGAATTCGGTTTGTAGCAGTTTGTCACCCTCTTGTTTGGCTGCCTCGGCTTTCTCTGCTGCCATCTTTCTATTCTTTTGGTATATAGGTTTAGCGTTGTGGGTGAGTCTGAGAGTGTTCAGCGATCTCACGAGGGAGAGGGGACCAAGCGAAGAAGTCTCGTGGATTTTTTAGAATTTCTTTAATAAGATTTAAGATGGGGGTTTCCAAGTTGTGCCCGTGATAGAGAGCCTCCGTGTTGTTTGTGAATGGGAAAAAAGCCACCTTTTCCTCAATGATTTTTTCTGTGATCTTTTTGGGTCGCACTTCTAATTCGGCCTCTACATTTTCCGACAAAGCTTCTTGGTTGTCATTCTCGGCCATTTTTTATTTTAAAGATCCTTGGCCTTGGTCTTCAATTGTGAATACTCGACCGTGACCCTTTTTCAGTGAGGCTAGGTAGCAAACTCTGCCCTCTGACTTCTCTCCGCGAACTTCTCCCACCTTTCCATCTGCAGGGGAATTTGATGCCAAAATGGTAGATGGAGCAAGCCACTTGGAATCAGAAAAAGCTAACGCAACCCACGATGGCATGTAGATGGACGGTAGGCGAACCACTGTGAACTCTACCATGTGGGTTCTTCGGCCGGGATGAGTTCTTAGGGTCAAGGCAAGGTCGATGGTTCCAGCTACCTCGACTTCATCCCCTGAGAAGGAGATGAGTTTTCCAGAGTAGCAGTGCAAGGTGCTTTCTGCGATGCCTAGTTGTTCGAAAGCATTCCAATACAAAACCTCCACTGAAGATCCTGTGTCAATCAGAATGCATTAGACTTTATTTGATCCTATCTGCACATAGATGACCAAAGGATCCGAATGTGGTATCTTGAGGTCGCGAGCGTCAGGAAAAAAAATAGTACCGCATGTTTTGTAGAGGCCTGTTTGATGCTAGTATCGGATGGAGGCTGTTCGGCCTCTCTCTCATAATTCTTCCTCTCCTGGTTGTTGGTCCCGAAGTAGGAAGGCCTGCCCGCGATGGTATTGATGCATCCATCGGGGGGAGTTGGGTTTTGACTATCCCGGTTGGAGTGTGAGGCTCTGTTTGATGATGATCTTGCTTTTGGAGCGTTTTGAATATCCCCGGGTGGGGGCCTATATCCGCCTCCTCTGTTTCTGTTTCGCCCTCTAAGACCTCATGGGTATCTACCTCTTCCTCGTCCTCTAGGAGCGTAGGGTGGGTTGTATTGTCGTGACGGTGCGACGGGTGGATTTTTATTTACAAGAGGTGCACAAATTTGTAAAGGAATGTTTTGTTGAGGAGGAGGGGCCGGTGGAATATCATATACAGGAGGTCGTACCAATTAGGGGTGTGCCATCATTATGTTAGTCGGGCAGTGTGCGGGTTTGGACCCGTCAATTGGTTGTACTGTACTTTGTTATGAGGAGCCTGCTGAGGAGCGATGGAAAGTTGCCATTGAGGGTTATTATGTTGTTGAGCATCCTGATCTCCTCTTCCGCGAAATTTATTGTTTACTTATGGAACAAAGATGGCTTTGTTTCATTTGATTGTGAGCTTGAACCTGGATCTTCCATGACTTGGATTTGCAGGGTTACGAGGTCGCAAAGCTCGTCATAGTTGCAGGGCTCCTTTCAGAACAAGTAGGTTTTGAAATCGCCTTCAGCGAGGTCGCCCATTAGGATGGTACCTGCAGACTCTTGATTGAATTTTGAGATTTGCACGACCATGGTGGTGAATCTGTTGAAGAAGATCCACAAAGATTCTGATGGTTCTTGCTTAATGGAATTTAAATCCAGCATGATGCATTTCCGCGTGCAAGCACTGCCAAAATGAGCGACAAAGACATTGGACAGCTGAGCGAATTTGTTTATGGATGACGGGGGCAGGTTGGTGAACCATGTCAAGGCCACCTCGCTTAGGGTGGATGGGAATGATCGACAAAACATAGCGTCATTGTTCTCGTTCATCCCCATTGACGTTGTGAATTGGTTCATGTGATCGTCGATATTAGAATTCCTAGTGTACTTTGCGATGGATACAACTCTCCACCTCTTTGGCATAGGTGTCTCGCGTATAGATGTAGAACGTGGAAGGGAATGCAGGTTCATCTCTGTGAACAGGGTTGGGCGCTCCTGAAGATTTGGATCGTGATGAGATGTCCATAGTGCAATTGTTGCGGGCTCGTTTATCAGCATTATTTTCGTCGCGACCTGGATTTGGATTTGGTGGATTGTCGATCGGGTCGAAAAATAGATTAATTAGAGCGCAAGTCGGACCTTTTAGCTGATAGTAGCAATAGGGATCATACTGAGAGGGAACTATGTTCGCAGGCTGCCCGTAGAAAGGATTTGAAGGGTAGCCACATGTGAATTATTGGTACGGAGGGACTCCTCCCCACGCCCCTTACTGCCCAAACGGGGGCGTTAGGGCAGCATTCCAGAAAGGTTGTTGAGGGATTTTTTCTCCTTCCTAGTCACGAGCTTTCTCATTGGGATGGTCATTGAGATTCAATCTGTTGTTCCATCCTTCCTCATGGTGTTGTTCTCTTAATTCTTCCCCAAATAGTGTGAAGTTCATGTCTTTATGCGAAGGGTTAGTGCTAGGAGTAAAACTAGTATCCTTGTGAGGGATAGAAAACCATAGATTTAAAGATTTGAAAAATACATATGAAAAATAAAGTGTATTTCTACAAGGAACCTCTCGTTGTGAAAGGTTCCCACAGACGGCGCCAATGAAGCGTTTCTGGAAATTCACCTACACTTATTACCTCAAGGTCACGACAGATGTCTTTAATTACATGCGAGGTCAATTGGGGAGGATATTTGTATATAATTAAGCTTTTTACTATATGTCGGCGTTTGGTGATAAAATAATCCTCGCGATGAAGTTTGCTCACATTAAGTATTCAATGTTCAATCGTCATCTTTAGAGGAAGTTTGCCAGATGATGTTTTGTTCTAGAGACGTTCTTCTCCGATCAAAGATTCTAGGAACTCAACTCCGATGACTTTATCTCAGAGAGGATTGCAGAGTGCTTGTCTTTCCTCTTTTTTTCGGATCCATTTCTTGTGGTTCTTAGGGGGTATTTATAGTGTTACCAAGCGAGCAGCTAGCTGGTGACCTCGTGTTTTGCTAGGGGATACGTGTAACCCATGCCCTCATGCCATAGGTTTTGGGTCATTACACGTGGCGACACTAACGGGGAGGTGCTTAGCCAGCGAGCTGCTTGCTCTTTATTGGAGAGTTTATGTGACGCAGAGTTTTTGTTTAGTGTGAGTGGTATGCAGATGCATATCCAAGGCCTTGATCGCGATCTGCGTATAACTTAGAGAGTATGTGCTTAGGAGAGGGGGTTTATAGATTTGTAGGGTATGAAGAGTTTGATCGCGATGTTTGATATTGCGTTTTAGGCATGACTTTTGCGTTGGGTGACCCATTTATGACGTCTTACCCCTATTAATTAGAGGGGGCTATTTTTCAGGGCAGCGTCAGCTAAGAAGGCCTATCTTTGTTGGTTTACCAGATGGTCACACTGTAATGGTAGATGTCTTAGGGAAGATTCGGTTATCCGAGAAAATTGTGTTATACAATGTGCTTTATTTCCCTGGTTTTAAGCACAAGCTTCTATCTGTGGGGAGAATAGTTGAGAGGAATGGTTTGAGAGCCATTTTTTACCTGCATGGTTGCATTTTTCAGGGCCCTGGATATGAAGGGATGATCATGAGAGGAATAATGAAGGATGGGCTTTATAAGATTCCTCAAGTCTTATTTGGTTTCAAGAGAGAAGATCAACAGGAGATGCAACTCATTCCTTTTTCAGTTTTTGCTTCTACAAAATCAAATTTACATGTTCATCGTGCTAGGCTTGGGCATACCTCTGTATCTAAGCTGAGACATCTAGAATTTTTTAAGAGCATTGTTCAAGATGACATGTTTTGTGAAACTGGCAGTTTAGCAAAACATCATAGATTACCTTTTGAATCAAGTAATTTTATTGCCAATGGCCTTTTTGATCTTCTGCACATGGATTTATGGGGACCTTACAAAGTCCCTAGTATTACAGGAGCAAGATATTTTTTTACTGCTGTGGATAATCACAGTAGAATCACCTGGACCTATCTCTTTAAGGAGAAGACAGAGGTATGGAAGATCATCAGGTCTTATCTTATGTATGTGAAGACACAGTCTGGAAAGGTTGTGAGAGGCATTGGCAATGACAATGGGACTGAGATAGTGAATCATAGTTGTGCAGAGTTATTTGCTGATCATACATTAGAGGAGGGCTCCATACACACCTCAACAGAATGAAAGGGTGGAAAGGAAGCACAAGCACCTTGTGGAGACAGCTAGAGCCATGAGATTTCATGCCAACCTGTCTTTAATTCTTGCACTTGTTAGGGTAACCATGAAGCTTAAAGAAACTCTCTTTTAGATGCCCCTCAGCACCATATAAATCACACTTCCTGTTATCATCTCTATGTTTCTTGAATTCTCCCTCTTTTTTCCAATTAAAATATTGTAGTCTTCCTACATTTAAAGTAGTAGAATACTCACCTGTCTCTAATTCTTGCTATGAGGGTCCAGCTTGCTCCACCTGTTGCACAATATAAAAAGCTCGGTTGATATTTAGCATAGGATCCATCGCCAATATCTGGTTTCTTGATGGCTCAAACTCACCCCTGAGCCCCGTCAAGAATTGTATCAGCTTGTTATGAGCATCTAGATCTAGAACCTTCTTAATCGCCGAACAAGTGAAACTTTCCATAGCTCCACAACTACATTTTGGCATTCCTTCAATACTAAGAATCACATCCCAAACTTTCTTTAACTTCCCGTAATAAAGTCCCACAGAAACTAAACCATGAGTTAATGAACTAAGTGATTTCTTTAAATGATATAGCAGAGCACCATTAGATTGCCCGTACCATTCAACAATTTTGGTCCAAAGTTCATAAGTTAAACTTGCATAGATGAAAGACTCTGAAACTAAATTCTCCATTGAGTTCAACAGCCAACACCAAACCATGTAATCAACTCACAACTATCATTGACTATTGTTGGAATCCTCTGGAGGTCTACTGCATGAACCATCTATAAATCCAATCTTGTATTTCGCTCCTAGTGCCATTCTCATGTTTTAGCTCCAACTGAGAAAATAGCCTCCATTGAACACAATCGCCACGAGCTATGCACTTAGACTATTAGAATTCGCAAGTGCCATCGGATCGCTCGAAGCAAGATGGAACTATTGCTCTCTGCTCGAGCCACGAAGAAAAGAGGCATACGTATCTCCTATGGTGATCTTAGATCTTCAAGATTTCTTCTGATGAAATCTTAACACACGCAGGCCTAACTTTATCAATCAGAGAGAGTTTGAATCGTAAGAAACTCATGCTCTGATACCATATGAAGAAGAAGAATTAATCTGTAAAATAGATCTCCAAGAAGAAAACCAGAAAGAAGATGAATCAATTTTAGGAAACTGAGAATGAAAAAATTGTATTCATTCTCTCACACCAGCAAATGTACAACTAAAGCTATTTATAGCCTTGCACAATGTTCTTCATCGCCACTTGCGCACACTCCTAACAACCTCTAACAAATCAACTCATCTCAACCTCACACGTGTCCTAATCTTATAACTAATCTATCCATTGATGTGCATGTTTTTAGTCATATTTTTCCATATACTTTAATGTTAATATAAGTCTTTTTCAGTAATTATGCATTGGGTTTAGTGTCTTTTGCATAGATTTTCATGTTTCATAAGAAATAGATGTCTTCACTAGCTTTTCTGTGATTTACAGGATTTTTGAAGCTGTTTTTGAAGCAACTTTCAAGAAAGAAAAGATGCGGAAAAGAATAAGGAGCGCATAGGAAAAAAAACGGAAGCAATCGGAGTTCAAACAGAGGAGATATGGGCGTTTTACTGAGTTGTACCGACCCTGTACCGACCCTCCCTGGGTCGGTACCGAGGCATAATCCGACAGACCAAGCCAATCTGAGCAACAGTAGTCATACCGACCCTAAGGGGGCTCGGTACCGAGGTGGCCTAGGGTCGGTACGGGCTCGCTGGCACCTATTTTTATCCGGATTTAATTATTTTTACCTATTTTCCTTAGATAGACTTTAGATAAAATTCATATATTTGTTATTTCCTAATTAGGTTTATGGGCTATTAAGTACAAATAGGATTTTTAGGGTTTGGAGGAGCTCTCTCTTCTTCCTACCGAATTCCAGCCTACGTTTAGAATTCTCAGCACTCGTTTAGGAGCGTTTGTGAGCGGAATTGAGAGCTTTTTGAAGCGATTTCTTCGGCGAAAGTTGAGGAACGTTTTGTAAGGCTTTTGGGATGCATTGTTGACATTATTCTCAGGTTTTTATGCAATTTGAATTTCTGATTTTTAGTCTTTTCATGAATTTTGAGTTATTCACCATGAATATGCGTGAGTAGTCGCCTTTTCTAGGGTTGGGGTGATCCCAACGATAGTTATGCTTGCAATTTTGCTATGAATTGATGAATTGATTGGTTCTTATCTATTTATATGCTTAAGTACTCAATGAAAATTGGGGAAATTCCTTTTTCGCAATTGAATTGAAAGATTGAATTGTGAATTGGATAGTAATTAGGGTTTTGAATGAAAGTTTGATAACCTAATTAAGATTGTTAGTATAGTTTATTAATTTGTGAAAATAAATTGATTACTTTGGTAGGGTTGATGCAAGTTGACCTATTTAATAGATAAAAACATGAATTTTATATGATTCATTGCAATGCTTGCATGATTATCGTTGTGGGGATCCTTATGCCCTAGACTTTTATTATTATTGATATTTCCTATAAATTCCAGCAGCCCACAAAACCCCAAAAATCCCTATATTTGTCATCTCTCCTCGCTATTCTTGCTCTTTGGTAACTAAAATTGAGTCACTGACTTTCTCCCTGCGAACGAACTTGACCCTACTATACTATAGCGGGGTTTCGATCTTATAAATTTATTTGATTGAAAATAGACCCATCAACAAATTGGCGCCGTTGCCGGGGAGATTTCAATTGTGTCAAAGTTTTAGTTACTATTAGGGTTTGGGAATAGCCCATCCCCTTTGCTTTTAATTGTGGTGTCTTTGTTTTTGTTTTTAGTTTCAGTTTATGCCATCGGTGCGACGTCGGCTTGATTTTGATTTTGCTATCGATCCCGAACCGGAACGCTCTTTCCATCACAGACTACGAGAAGCCAGGACAATGGGAGACAACACAGGAAACAATGTTAATGTTGCTACGGAGATGGCTGAACACCATCGGCAGATGGAGCAGTTTCGGCTCGCTGCAGAAAGAGAAAGGGAAGCGACTGCTCGTCTACAACAGCAGTTGGATGCTATCCCAAGGAATGCTAAACAGTATATGCACCCAGAACTGAGTGTGCCTGAGTCTGCAATTGTCCTCCCTGAGATTGAGCGCAACTTTGAGATCAAATCTCACTTTATCTCTTTAATTAAAAGATCTCAATTTGAGGGCAAAGCTAATGAATGCCCTATGCTTCATATCAAGAATTTCATTGATTTATGCGATACTATTGCTGCTGATAATATATCGTTAGAATATGTTCAATTAAAGGCTTTTAAATGGTCTCTTGCAGGAAAGGCCCTGTATTGGTTGGAGAGTCTACCGCCTAGGTCTATCACTACATGGAAGGCTTTGTATGACTTGTTCATGACAAAATTCTTTCCACCGGCAAAGACAATGGAGCTTAGGAAAAAGATCACCTCTTTTCACCAATTGCCAGGAGAGACATTTCTAGAGACCTGGGAAAGGTTCAAGGAGTTGCTGAGACAATGCCCAACCCATGGGCAACCCGAGTATGTACTCTAGGAAATCTTCTTCTAGGGCATCAATACCGAGACCAAGACTCGATTGAACCTACACACCGATTGTGGGTTCCTTGAGATGACTCCGACTGATGCATGGGCTCTTTTGGACAAGCTAACGGAGTATGATGCTATGTATGGAACTCAGGAGGCTAGACCGTCAGGTAAGAAACTTTATGAGCCTCCTAATGAAATTGACCCTGATGTGCGTAGGCAATTCCATGATGATGAGACCCGACGCCTCAAGAAACAAGTAAGTTTTCTTTCTAGAAACCAACCTTGTTTAGAATGTGGTTCTCAATCTCATAACACTATAGATTGTGATAATATTAGCCAGGTACAAAGGGCGGAGCATTACGAAGAGGTAAGTTATATGAGGGGCCCTTATAGGCCTCCCAATTACAATAACAACTATGCAGGGAACCAAAATAACAATTATGCAGGGAGGAACAACCATTACCCTAATTGGGGTAACTATGGACAAGGCCAAGGGAGCCAACCTCCCCAAGATCAAAGGATTCCCCCATATAGGCCACCTGGCTATCAAGAACCACCGTCATGGGTGCAAGAGCTTAAGGAAGGATTCAATGGGCTTCGTTCCGATGTGAACTCTCAAATTAAAGGTGTTCAAGCCCAACTAGGAGATATGGAAACATGGAAGAAGGGAGTGGAGTCTCAATTGGGGCACCTAGCGGCTCAAATCCCTAGACCTCAAGGGAAATTCCCAGGCCGTCCCGATGAGAACCCTAAAGGGCAAATAGCTGCAATTCACCTAAGAAGTGGGAAGAAAGTGCCTGGACGCGAAAGCATGTCAAACGAGGAAGAAAACGGCGAAAACAGTGTCCGTACCGAGGCCGTACCGACCCCCCCAGGGTCAGTACCGACCCCCCTACAGGTATGACTTCTTTTTCTTCTTTTTCTCCCAAGCCCAGTAGCTGTACCGAGGGCCGTACCGACCCCTAGGGTCGGTACCGACCCCTAGTCTTCGACAGGTGACGTTCCTCTTTCCATCAGTGATCGTACCGAGGCTGTACCGAGGCCACCAGGGTCGGTACCGACCCCCCTTCAGTAGTGACGAATTCTTCTGCAGGGCCTCTCTCAGCCCCGAATCCGACGATAGTGCTTCCATACCCTTCAAAAAAGGTAAAGGACACGGCGGAAGGTAAGTTTCAAAGGTTTGTAAAGATGCTTCAAAGTTTAAATATAACTATTCCTTTCACTGACGCTTTGAGTGAGATTCCCGCTTACACTAAGTTTTTGAAAGACATCTTAGCTAAGAAGAGATCCATGTCTGAGCTTTCTGACGAGGTCCGTTCACTGAAGTTCCCTGAGAAACTTGGAGATCCAGGTAAGTTTGCTATTACTATTGGTTTAGGATCTTACCGTTTTAAGGCTTTGTGTGATTTAGGTGCAAGTGTAAGCCTCCTTCCCCTTTCTATATGGTCAAAGACGAGTTTAGGAGCCCTAGACCCCGTCAACATGAGAGTGTCCATGGCCAATGGCGCGGTAGTATCACCAACTGGGGTGATTGATGATGTTCCCGTCCATGTAGGTAAGTTTTTCGTCCCTACCGATTTTATTGTTATGGATATGCTAGAGGATCCAGTGGTGCCCATCATTCTTGGACGACCATTCTTAGCAACTGCTGGAGCAATAATTGATGTTAGGAAGGGACTCCTAACATTTGAGATTGGGGATGACATCGTTGAGTTTCGCTTCAATCCAACGATGAAGGAAACCACGGAAATGGTAGAGGTAAGCTATTTTGATTGTCTTGAGTCTGCAGGCCCAGTTTCAGGTCTTCTGGCGGATCAAGAGGAAATTTATTCTTTAGAGGTCCTAGAAGCAATATTGAGGACGGATGAGGAAGAGCCCAAACTTGTTCCAATCGAGCCTTCCCCAGAGCTTAAGCCACTTCCGGAAGGTTTGAGGTATGTTTTCTTGGGTCCTAATTCTACTTTTCCTGTGATCATTAATTCGAAATTGAATGAGGAAGAAGTAGAGAAGTTACTTAATGTGCTTAGAACCTATAGGAAGGCTATTGGTTATTCTTTGGAGGATATCATTGGAATTTCACCTTCTTTGTGCATGCATAGAATATTCATGGAGGATGATCATAAGCCAACTATAGAACGTCAGGGTAGGCTTAACCCAAATATGCAAGAAGTAGTGAAATCTGAAATTTTGAAAATGTTAGATGCTGGAATTATTTATGATATTTCTGATAGTAAATGGGTGAGTCCGGTTCATGTTGTCCCTAAGAAAGGGGGAATGGATGTGATTGAGAATGAGAAAAGTGAGTTAGTACCTACTAGGACCACTACTAAATGGCGCATGTGCATTGATTATAGGAAGTTGAATAGTGCTACTAGGAAAGATCATTTTCCTCTTTCTTTTATTGATCAAGTTCTTGAGCGTCTAGCACAACACAATTATTTTTGCTATTTGGATGGCTATTGTGGTTTTTGGCAGATTCCTATTCATCCGGATGATCAGGAGAAGACAACTTTTACTTGTTCTTATGGAACTTTTGCTTACAGGAGGATGCCATTTGGGCTCTGTAATGCCCCTGCAACTTTTCAAAGGTGTATGATGGCTATTTTTTCTGAGATGATTGAGGATATAGTAGAAGTGTTTATGGACGATTTCTCTGTTTATGGTTCTTCTTTTGATTCATGTCTTGCCAACTTGAGTAGGGTGCTAGAAAGATGTGAAGAGACTAATTTGGTGCTTAATTGGGAAAAATGTCACTTTATTGTTCAAGAGGGAATTGTTTTAGGGCATTTGGTTTCTAATAGGGGAATTGAGGTAGATCGTGCTAAAATTGAATTGATTGAGAAACTACCTCCTCCCTCCAATGTGAAAGATATTAGGAGTTTTTTAGGACATGCAGGCTTTTATCGGAGATTCATTCAAGACTTCTCAAAGATTGCTAAACCGCTAACTAATTTGCTTATGAAAGATGTAGCCTTTGAGTTTTCTGCAGAATGTCTTGATGCATTCAACAAGTTAAGAGAAGCCCTTATTTCCGCTCCTATTATGCAATCGCCCGATTGGAACCTTCCCTTTGAGATCATGTGTGATGCTAGTGACTATGATGTGGGTTTCGTGCTTGGGCAAAGGAAAGACAAGAAGCTTCATGCAATCTACTATGCAAGTAAGGCACTTGATGAAGCGCAAAGTAAGTACACTACGACGGAGAAGGAATTCCTCGCCGTGGTATTTGCCTTTGAAAAGTTTCGTACTTATTTAGTAGGCTCTAAGGTAATTGTTTATACGGATCACGCAGCGGTAAGGTATTTGATGACTAAGAAGGATGCCAAGCCTAGGCTCCTTCGGTGGATGCTTTTGTTGCAGGAATTTGATTGTGAGATTAGGGACAAGAAAGGAGCAGAAAACTCGGTGGCTGACCATCTGTCTAGGTTGCCCTTAAACCACCTGAAGGAGTCGGAAAATGAAGTTCCAATCAATGACTCCAGGTCAGACGAAAGCCTCCTTAAGCTCATTCGCTCTGATTCGGTGAGTTCCGGTGAGGATTCTTTTCATACCCCTTCTTCTTCTCCTAAATCTTGCCATATTTATGTCGTTAGAGGGTCAAGGACCCCTTGGTTTGCGGATTTTGCTAATTATATTGTAGGGGGGGAAATCCCTAAGGACTTGACCTCGCAAGCCAAGAAGAAATTCCTCCACGACGTCAAACACTACTATTGGGATGAGCCTTACTTGTTCAAGCAAGGAAGTGACCATATCTTTAGACGTTGTGTGCCGGAGGAAGAGATTGAGAGCATCATCAAGCATTGCCACACCCTTCCAACGGGTGGCCACGCAAAGAGCTTCAAGACCACGGCGAAGATTCTTCAAAGTGGCTTCTATTGGCCTACCTTGTTCAAGGATGTACATGCTTACATTGAAGGTTGCGATGAGTGCCAAAGAGCGGGGAATATCACTTGGAGACATGAGAACCCTCTCACCGGAATCCTTGAGGTTGAACTTTTCGACGTATGGGGTATTGATTTTATGGGACCCTTCCCTTCATCAGGGCCTTATAAATATATCTTGGTAGCTGTCGATTATGTTTCTAAATGGGTTGAGGCAATAGCTACACGTACTAATGATTCTAAAGTTGTAGCTAAATTTATGAAGACTAACATATTTCCCAGGCTTGGAGTCCCAAGGGTTCTTATTAGCGATGGAGGATCTCATTTCATAGAAAGGGGCTTCGAGGCTCTTTTAGCTAAGTATGGGGTGACTCATAGGGTGGCAACACCTTATCACCCTCAAACTAGCGGCCAAGTGGAGGTTTCAAATCGGCAAATAAAAAGCATCTTAGAGAAGACGGTGTCGCGCTCACGAAAGGATTGGTCATCTAAGCTAGATGATGCACTTTGGGCATATAGAACGGCGTACAAGACATCTTTGCGCACAACTCCCTACAACTTGGTTTATGGTAAGTCTTGTCATTTGCCCGTCGAGCTTGAGCATAGAGCTTTATGAGCTCTCAAGGAGCTTAACATGGACCTTGACGCGGCCGGAGCAAAGAGATTCATGGACTTGCAAGACTTGGAGGAGTTGAGGCTCAAAGTTTATGAAAACGCCGAAATCTACAAAGAGCGCACCAAGAAGTGGCACGACAAGAAGTTGGTCCCAAAGACCTATGAGGTAGGTGATAAAGTTCTTCTTTTCAATTCTAGATTGCGGTTGTTTCCAGGGAAGCTTAGATCGAGATGGAGTGGGTCGTTCATTGTTCATCATATCTATCCCCATGGAGCGGTGGATCTAGTTGATGAAGGAGGAGTAATATTCAAGGTCAATGGTCACCGACTCAAGAAATACTATGATAGAGTGGATCCGGAGGAAGAAATAAGAGTTACTTGGGCTCTTACAGCATTGGAATGAAGATGAGGTAACCACGTCAAGCTAACGACGTTAAAGGTAGCGCTTACGGGAGGCAACCTGCTTTATTTCTTTTTCTTTCTAAGTTTTATTTTTAGTTTTTAAATTTTAGGATAGGTAGGATAGTTGGGGTGGAGCGTATTGCACTAACCATGCAGGTCTTAGGAGGGAACCACTGCGAAAACGGGCGAAAAACGGAAAAAGAAGCTCAACAGTAGCTGTACCGAGGCCGTACCGATGCCCCTAGGCTCGGTACCGTCCCTTCTGACGAACAGGTAAGTGAATCTCGGAAAACCGAGAAATTCCAGTAGCTGTACCGAGGCCGTACCGAGGCCCCTAGGGTCGGTACCGACCCTCCTGACGGACAGGTAAGTGAATCTCGGAAAACCGAGAAATTCCAGTAGGCATACCGAGGCCGTACCGACCCCCCCCCCCCCCCCCCGGTACCGACCCCCTACCAAAAAAAAACAGAAAATCGAAATTAAAAAAAATTATTAATTAAAATTTAAGTTTTATTTTACCTTTTTCTTTTCTTCTTTTTTCTTTTTTTTTTCTTTTTTTCTTTCCTTTTTTCTTTCTTTCTTTTTTTTTTCTTTTTTTTCTTTCCTTCCCTCTTTTCCTTTTCTTTCTTACTTGCCCTCGTTTCACCAGCCCGTTAACTCACCCTTCGGTTCTGAAGCCACCCACCACCCGCCCGAGCCACCTCCGGCCAAGCCACCACCGCCGCTCGACTGCCCCCTCCTTAGCGCACCCTCTAAGCCCAGCTGCACCCTGGTTCGAGCTCCCAGCAGCCCACACCGAGCCCCCGTTCCTCACATACCCAGCCCCGGTTTCGAACCCCACCCCGCAGCAGCCCCTCCCTCCCTCGAAGCCTCCCACCACCACCTCAGCCCATCTCCGGCCACACCACCACCCCAGCTGGCACCCCCACCCCTGTGCGCACCCCCTGACCCCTGAACCACCCTGGTTCGAGTCCAACCGAGCCACCACCGAGCCACTTTTGCCCAGCAGCGCTGTTCGACCTTTTTGGCTCGTTATACCTTCGAAATCCCGATTTTTCTTCCTCTATCTCCTCAACATTGGTATGATTTCTTACCCTAAACTTGTTTATTTCAATTGTTTGGATTGATTTGATGATTTGGGTTGAGATTGAAAACCTAGGGTTTGATTTAGAAGTGGAATTTGGGGCTTTTAGCCGAAAGTCGAATTGGTCGAAATTGATGATGTGGTTGTGTTGTTGGGTTGATTTGGAGCATCTTTCGTGTTCATAGCATTGTCAAATTGATTATGGATTGTGAGCAAATTGGATATTATGTTTTTCTTGCGATTCGTTTCGAATTTTGAGTTTGATTTGATGTTTTAGGATGATTCATTTCTTCTATTTTAGCATAAAATTTATCTCTTTACATGATTTGGCAATTGCGAGCAAGTTATATATCCATTGCATATTTATTTGACTTGTTTTGAACTTAAGTATGGGGTTGTGACGGTTGATTTGTATATAATGAGTTGTGCATTACTTATATTACTTTTCTTGGGTATATTGGTGTATGATTAGGGGATGCCTTATCTCTCGACATGATATTACATTATATATATTGTTTCCCCTTTTCATATAGTCTAGGTTGAGCATATGTTTTATATATAAGTAGTGCATTATATTATTTCTATATGGTGGTGAGTTTGTGTGCATTTGAGTTCATTTGATATTTTCAAGAATGCACTTATGGTTATGTGCTTTTATATTTGCACATGCTTTATATGCTTATAGGATTTATTTAGTGCATCTTATTTCTTTTGTGTCTACTCGGATATGTGGGTATGTATAGTTTGATCATATTTAACTTGGTTTTATGATTATAGAAAGATATTTAGCTTGAGTTTCTTTTCTTTGTTTCAGGAATATGTTCCGTTCTAAGAGCAAGAGGGTTAGGGAGTCATCTTCTACGGTTACATTGGATGACGTGATCATATACGACGCCCGTCAGAAGAAGGAGTACAAGGACATCCTCAAGAACCACAAGCTTCGGGCTTGGTGGTATGACCCTATAGATGGAGTGAGCTTGGGAATACAGGATGACATAGTGGAGGCCTTTTCCTATTTAGGTGCCACGTGTCTACTGGATCCTGTCCCGCGCTTCTACCTGGCCCTAGTTGCTGAGTTCGTGGCTACTTTGCAGACGGACATCAATGGGCCGGATTTTGAGGGCCCTATTACATTCCAGCTAGGGAATGAGATGCACACATTCACCTTGCAGCAGTTCAACGCTCTGTTGGGATTCCCCAACCCTGTAGAGCCATACAACGTCGTCAGCTGCAGGGCTTTGGATACATGGAAACTGATCACCGGCATGACCAGATGGCCTGAAAGAGCTCTTCCAGGTAAGGATATCGCGAACCCTCTTTTTCGCATTATCCTTAGGATTTTTGGTAGCACTATATGGGCAAAGAAAGAGCTTTCTAGGCCTACAAGGATGGAAATTGCTAGTTTAAGGGGGGTGCTATTCGAGATGGAGACGCCCCTAAATTTGGGTTATGAGTTCCTTGCACATGTTAGAGATTACACGAACAACGCCGATGAGATTTGGTTTGGTGGTATGATTGTGCTTTTGGCCAAGCGCCTCCAAGTTGATCTAACCAGATACAAGTCAGCGGCTATTTGACAAGTGCTAAGGTGATCACGAGGAAAAGGGATAGGTACTTTTCTACTTTTCATGGTTATGATGTTGAGATTCTCAGGCGGAACTTGGACCTATTGTATGTACCGAATTGGCGCAACACTTGGGCTGAGGAGTATCGTTCAATCTCAGAGGTCATTTTAGGAGATCCTCTGAGACGCCAGCGACCGCCCAGGTATCCCCATCCAGAGGACACACTAGGTTTAGTGGTTCACCAGCCGGAGCATACTGAATTCATGGATCATGACGCTATGCCTAGTGGCCACTACTTTTCTGATGAGGCTGGTCCGAGTAGGACTTCTACACAGCAATCTTCTTTTGATGATATCATACGCGAGCTGCAATATCTGAGAGTAGGCTAGGAGAGCTTGCAGGAAGGGCTGAGGGGTGGGTTTACACGCCTGAATGAGAGGATGGACCAACAGGAAGCACGCGCGTCCTCTTTTACATCTTGGGTATCATCTCTCTTCCCACATAACCCATACCCACCGCCGCCGCCCTCTGAGTAGAGTTTCTTGATTTCTTCACCAGCTTCTGCATCTTGTTTTTGTGAGTTTCTTAGTCTTTTTCCTTTTACTTTGATTTTCTTTTGACAGTGGGGACACTGTCCATTTTTAAGTATGGGGTGGGGGATTCAGAAAACTTATGTGTCATTATTATTTCTTAGAATTGTTCTTCTGTGTGTGTTATGCACTTCACTTTATTTTGATTATGTTATGCATTCATGTTTAAGACTTATGCATTCTAAGTTCTAAGTCCTTAGTCATATTTCAATTATCTTAGTCTTGCTTTAAGCTATAAAAAAAAAAGAAAAAAAAAGAAGAAAAATGTCGAAAAAAAAAATGTATGTTTATTTTATGTGTTAGTTTTAGCTTTGTATCCTAACTTAGATGTCCTATGATGATAAATAATGGCCAACGTGATGATATAAGTCCCATAGCATAATACGGTTAAGTAGACATAATTGAGCATGTATGATCTAAGTTCTTAGGCATGACTGAAGTCAAACAAAACTTTTACCTAGTGAGAATTTTGGCCTTATAGGGATAACGTAAAAATCCCTTGCTTTCTTGAGTGAGTTTACTCTTCATATGTATATTATCTCTGAGTATTGCGATGGTTATCTATTTTTCAATGCCAATATATATATAAATTTGATGTGAATGAGAATTAAATGATGCAGGCACCTTTTGAGCCAATTTTATCCTCTTTTTACCTACCCTACATTATCTCTGCTTGAAGCCAATAATTAGCTTGAGACCTTTATATTATCTAAGCTCCACAAAATTATTTCCTAGCCGAATTGAGCCTGACCCCATTTGGGAATTAAGACTTAGAGTCTGTGGGATTAATGATTTAGTGAAAGAATGAGCTTATGTTTGGGTTCAAGTGAGAAGAATTTTGAGTTTATGGAAGCATGGGTTGGGTTTTATTTTTTTTTATCTTACTACATATTATGTAAAAGAATATTTGGCTCACATTATAAATGCACTATTTTTATTTTATTTTATTTTTATTTTCGTTCTAAAAAAAATTCAGAAAAAAAAACATAAAAAATTCAGAGAAAAAAAAAATTCAGAAAAAAAAAGAGAGAAAAAAAAAAGAAAAGGTTAAGTTATTAGTAGTTGAATAAAGTGCATGAGCCAAATAGTTCTTAGTTATTTTCTTTTATGCATGAGTTATATTATTGAGAGGTATCTAGAGTTGGAAAAAGGGTTGAGTTCTTCACGAGATATGTTGATGAGTTTGGTTGATTTATATGATTGAGAGTTATGGTTTGGTTGAGTTGTGTTGAAGATTTAGGAGTCTTGATTCCCTAACTTTATTGAGCACCACATAGCCAAATAATTCCATGCCCTTTATTTCATACCAAGCCCCATTACAACCCCGCCGAATGGAGACTTCTTTGAAGTTCTCCATTGAGCGAAAGACCTCCTGATAATTTTTGTTTGCATTAGCATCAATTGGTTGCGAATTTGGTGATATAAGTTTCAATATTTAAGAGTTTTTGCATTTGAATTTGAGTTGAGAGTTTTTCTTAAAGCCTAAACACATGAGAGCGACTGAAACACTTTCCCCTATGAGGTTGGATGGATAAGCATGCAGGCTACTTCATCACTCATGTACATGCTAAGACGTTTGTCTACTTTATTCATGTGCACTAAATCGAAAAGGATGGTGCGTAAAAAGGTATGTTTGTGGGATGAAAGATTCATGTTCGGTTATTGCTTGAGGACAAGCAAGTCTAAGTATGGGGTATTTTGATCAAAATACCCCATACTTAGACTTGCTTGTCCTCAAGCAATAACCGAACATGAGGGAAGAATTATCCCTCTGCCAGATCTTGCAATCCAAGTACGAGCTGCTTATTTATCAACTTCAAGTTATAACCCTGTTTATGTCTTAAGAATTTAATGAAGAAAAAGGGGATTTCAAACCCTCGAGACAGTCAAAAGAGATAAAACAAGAACCTATCCTAATTCAACTAGTAAAAAACTCAAAAGAGATAAAACGAGTTTAAATCAATATAAATACAACATGTTTCGAAATGACAGACTTAACCAAAACATTTGTAAAGTCAAGCTACAATAGGTGAAGTCTTCTTAACATTCTCGTCCCATGAGAAAACCCCGCCATAGAAGCAAATCAGCAAGCAAAAGGGAGCGGGTACCTGAAACTATACCACAAGTCAAGGTCGAGCCACTCATACGGGACCGGAAGTCCTCGCTGAGGTCATATAATACGCCTATACCTAGAATAAAGGATGACTAATGCAGTACAAGATTTAAATCACACTATCATGCCCCTAGTAGATATATATAATGCAGAAAAGAACTGTAAAGGGACCACGACAATGCCAAGTGGCATATCCCTCTCCTACCTCTGCACCCCTTCCCGTTAGTGCAGAGACTGGCCAGTTCGGTGCTATAGCATAGCCATTTCCTCGTGGTGGTGCACTTCACCACGGTATCATCATATCATATCTCATCATCATATCATATCTCATCATCATATCATAAATCATGCTCATGCCCGATGGTGCTGGGCTATCATATCATATCATATCATCTCATCTCTTGCCCGATGGTGTTGGGCTATCATCTCATGCTCATATCGACTCGATAGACTCAGGGCACCCGATGGGGCTGGGCTACCCTATGACCCTAGCAAAGACTCTAGGACTATCATAGATAACGGCCGTTCTGTTTCAAACGCATAAAGAATAGGGATGCTCATTCATAAGTGCAAGTCCTAAACATGATACTACATGACATGCTTTTATGCATATGCAACACCTACATACTATATAACACATCAGGCATGAGGTCCAATCACTTGAGCAAGCCCCGTAGGACTTACCTGGAGTCTTCACATCCCATTAGCCAGCAAACAAGCAACTCAAAGAATCATCCATCAGCAAACAAGCCACCAGAGAATCATCCAATCACACTAGCAGGTAATAAGCAAGGAATAATTCATCAATACATATTTAATCACTCACAAGCAGACTTCCAAGTCAACACAAGAGTAACTAATATTTTAATCAAGTAACCTCGCATTCACATCATAACCATCATTCTCAATTAACCTTGTACTCATCAAGTATAAAACTTATTTTAAAGCCTTGTCAATATCATTACTCAAAATATCTTACTTCAAATCAAGCTCAATATTTCCATAACCATCTCTCAAGTATCATATATTCATCCATATTTAAAGATTAAGCCATGATAATTCAACATTTCTAAAAGTCCTTTATGAATTCGATCATCACTAAAACAATCAATGAAAACTCGAAGTCAACGCAAGTAAGAATTTAAAACACAAACAAGTCCTCAAGACACGTCTCTTTATCTAGGATCTCAACCTTACTTATCAAGACAAGTTATAATTTCTATCTCAAGGTAGTAAATCATTAACCACCGACTTCACTAATCAATTAATACTCAACATGATACGCAATTTATCAAGTGGTTCCCTAAAAGAATGGATCTCCACTACAAGTGCATTTGATTAACTATCAAGCATACTACACTTATCTAACTCAAATCTATAAAACAAGTACGATTTTATTTATATCTTAGTCACTAGGGTAATTGCCTACTAAACCCTTCCTCTTAGTAATTAGCATGAATATTTTGCAAGTCAACTAAGCCTCATCTCAAGCTAAGTCCGAGCTACGAAACTTTATCTCAAATGTAAGAATTGCTCAACATCAAAGCACTACATTCAAGCCTAGAGCACACGAGCATAATAATTTGTGCAATCGTCTTTTACATAGCATTAGTACCTAATATCATGAATCGTAAGTTCGCAAGGCACACCTCTAATTTATTTATAACTTACCAATTTAATCGCATCTAATCACTACCAAATACTTTAAGCCAATTATATGTGGTTAAATCATCAATTAGACAATCCCTTAAATCATTAGTCATAAAACATTCAACTAAGATACTCGCACTTAAGATTTAGGTTTTGTAAGAAGGATCCTATATCATTTAAATAAGCGGATTTTCTAAACAAACACATGACCAACAATAATATCTTATCAATATATATATACACACATAACTTAAAGGACTATTAACCTTAGCCAAATATATAGTCAATTAGCTTTTGCTTTATACTCCACTTGCAAATAGCAACTTAGCTTAACCTTATATAATCCGTAATCTCGGTTGTTACTTGTTTGATCACTTCTTCAATGTGGCCAATAAAACAATTTAACGAGCAAACAAAGTAGGCTAAAAAACCACACAACACTAACATCATCAAGCAACTTCATAGATATATCCAATGAATCCCTCAAAAATCAATTTAATCAACCAATTTGTCTTTCGATCTAAAACCCAATCCTAACCATAGCAACTGAAATTAACTGAAATTGAAATTGGATTCGAAAAGTAAGGTCCCAAGAGTTTATACCCTAGTGCCAATGAGGCTGGTCAAGGGTTCAGATTCGGAGTCGGTGAGGCTGGTCCGGCAGCAAGTTCGAGGCCACGAAGGTTCCTGGGTTCGTGGTTAGGGTACACGTCTGTCCTTGATGGCGTTAGATGCCATCTTTTCCAACCTCCAGGTGTAGCAGCGGCACAGGGAGTAGGAGGAGGAGGAGAGGAACAGCCGTCAGGTCGTCGGCGAGCTGGCGGCGGCTTGAGGTCTGGGCAAGACTCGATTGGGAAGCTGGGGTGTGGCAAGTACGAGCAGGGCGAGGGCGTCGGGGCTCGAGGGAGGCGAAGACGTGGTCGGATCTGAAGAAAGGTGAGTCCGGGCGACCTAGATGCAGCTTGAATCCTAGGCTCGATGTTCGGCGATGACTTTGGGAGTGAGAGGGGGGCTCTACCTTCGGATTCGACTACACCCTTCTTCACTTGAGGTGACGGCGAGTCGACGACTAGGTTCGAGGAAGCGGCTCCTTCCTCCAGCTCCGACGTTGCGCAGTTGGCTAGAGTGTGTCGGCCATGGGAGCTCGAGCTCAGCCTTCAACCGAGGGAATCTGGGTTTGTAGCAGCAAGAAGGAGGGAGGATGAGAGCACAGAGAGTGGAGCGTCAGATATGGAGGAGATGAGAATGATGGTGGCCATGGGGGAGCCTGAGAGCTCGGATCTGAGCATTGAGAGCTCATGGAGGGAGATGAACAAGGAGAGTTGATGAACAGTGGGAGGGAGGCGGCAGCAATGACAGGGAAAAGGGTATATATACCATCAATTAGGTTAACCTAGAGAATTTACAAAAATAACCCGTTATTTCTGCTTTAAAAAAATTTACCCCCATAAAATTAGAGAATACAGCCTGATAAATTTTATTTAAATCAAAAGCACCACAATATCAATTTCTGCATAAATAAAATAAATAAATAATTTAATTTTAATGAAAGTATGCTATATTTTATTTTTATTTTTTTTATAACTTTGATGAATTCAAAATTTTCGAAATTCTCAAAAATTTGAAATTAAATCACGATTCATAAATAATATTTTCAAAATTCCGGATCTTTACATCTTTTGCATAGATTTTCATGTTTCATAAGAAATAGATGTCTTCACTAGCTTTTGTGTGATTTACAGGATTTTTGAAGCTGTTTTTTAAGAAACTTTCAAGAAAGAAAAGATGCGGAAAAGAATAAGGAGCACATAGGAAAAAGAACGGAAGCAATCGGAGTTCAAACAGATGAGATATGGGCGTTTTACTGAGCTGTACCGACCCTGTACCAACCCCCCCTTGGTCGGTACCGAGGCATAATCCGACAGACCAAGCCAATCTGAGCAACAGTAGTCATACCGACCCTAAGGGGGCTCGGTACCGAGGTGGCCTAGGGTCGGTACGGGCTCGCTGGCACCTATTTTTATCCGGATTTAATTATTTTTACCTATTTTCCTTAGATAGACTTTAGATAAAATTCATATATTTGTTATTTCCTAATTAGGTTTATGGGCTATTAAGTACAAATAGGATTTTTAGGGTTTGGAGGAGCTCTCTCTTCTTCCTACCGAATTTCAGCCTACGTTTAGAATTCTCAGCACTCGTTTATGAGCGTTTGTGAGCGGAATTGAGAGCTTTTTGAAGCGATTTCTTCGGCGAAAGTTGAGGAACGTTTTGTAAGGCTTTTGGGACGCATTGTTGACATTATTCTCAGGTTTTTATGCAATTTGAATTTCTGATTTTTAGTCTTTTCATGAATTTTGAGTCATTCACCATGAATATGCGTGAGTAGTCTCCTTTTCTAGGGTTGGGGTGATCCCAACGATAGTTATGCTTGCAATTTTGCTATGAATTGATGAATTGATTGGTTCTTATCTATTTATATGCTTAAGTACTCAATGAAAATTGGGAAAATTCCTTTTTCGCAATTGAATTGAAAGATTCAATTGTGAATTGGATAGTAATTAGGGTTTTGAATGAAAGTTTGATAACCTAATTAAGATTGTTAGTAAAGTTTATTAATTTGTGAAAATAAATTGATTACTTTGCTAGGGTTGATACAAGTTGACCTATTTAATAGATAAAAACATAAATTTTATATGATTTATTGCAATGCTTGCATGATTATCGTTGTGGGGATCCTTATGCCCTAGACTTTTATTATTATTGATATTTCCTAAAAATTCCAGAAGCCCACAAAACCCCAAAAATCCCTATATTTGTCATCTCTCCTCGCTATTCTTGCTCTTTGGTAACTAAAATTGAGTCACTGACTTTCTCCCTGCGAACGAACTTGACCCTACTATACTATAGCGGGGTTTCGATCTTATAAATTTATTTGATTAAAAATAGACCCATCAACATCCATAAGCATATTATTTTAGATGTACTAAGTACACATTTTTCTGTAATGTGCATTCTTTTTCGATCTATAGTATTTAAAATTTAGAGAAATTAAGCTATAAATTAAATACACCTTTCAACTACCAAAGGAAATCGTCGAGGAGATCCTTAACATTCACATTCTAATGAATTAATTCGAGGATAGACTGTACTCGAAACAAGCATAAATGGATGATTCTCAACGTCCAGTGCCTTTGAGTTTATTACGAAAGCATGCAGAAACAACGTTGATGCTTATGATTGGATCTGGAAACTAGACTGCTCACCCAAAGTCAAAATTTCCTTTCAAAGAGCCTTCTAGACGACAATTCCACAAAAATAAGACTACATAATAAAGGAATAGACGTGCCTTGATATGTATCCTTTACAATCACGTCGATGAAGACTCAACACACATATTTACTGAGTGCCAAACAACCCTTGCGATCATAGAGAAAATGGATCAAAGAATACAAAGTGTAATACGAAATACCAATAAGACCAATAGAACATATAAGGAAATCACTTTTGATATATTCTCACAACTTAATTCAGACCAGAAAGATACTTTTGCCCTATCCCTTTGGGGTATCTGGACAATGAGGAACAAAATTCTCTTTAATGACCACGCCCTCCATGAGGTGGATGAGTGAGTACAATACAGAAAACAACAATGAACAAGCTGACAAAAGGTGCAATTAGAGGAACTGGAAGATGAAAACCCGACCAAAATACCACATGGAAATCAGACCACCCAACATAACAGAAAAAGATAAAATGGGTAAAACCTAAACAGGACTTTGTAAAACTAAATTTTGATGGTGCTAAACTTCCCTTGGGCCAAGCGGCTTGCAACTTTGTGATTCGTGATTCTCTCGGAAGACCGTTGACGTGTGGCGCCTTCGGATGTGGGAAGGTTTCAACATTGCAGCGGAGACTCGTGGCCTTCTCCACAAGCTCTCGGAAGCTCTAAAGAGTGGTTTCACGTGTCTTAAGGCGAAATTCGATTGTCTTATGGTGATTAATATCCTGAAGGGGTGATGAACGTGTTCTTGGGAGATCGAGACAATCATTTCTGACATCCTCGCTTTCAGCCATATCTTTGATGCCATCTCCTTCTCCCACATTCGTAAGGAGGGAAATCGGGTAGCAGACTGAAGACCCCACCTTGATTGTAAGATCTTGAGGTACTAATATGCAGGACAACTTAAGGATGATGAAAAACAAAACAATGGCTTGGTTTCAAGACCTTGAAACAAGAGCCAAAATGTTTGATCTCATGTTTTCATTACTGTACGATTTATATGGTAAATTGTCTAAGTGCAGGAAATGTTATAAGGCCAAATGTTTGGGCCATATTCTCTCATGTATATGGGCCTTTATGTTGGGCATGAAAGGTTCATCATTGGATCAATCATATTCATTTCAATAATATACATATCTTCTAACTTACCTTTTTTGGAAAGTGGATTTGCAAGATATTTCTCAGGATTAGGTTGCAAGCTAGATGAAGATTCTAGAAAGATCCTGACTCTATCAAATCCTCCAGAAGTTCGTATGAGCTAATATACGACATTGTGTATTGAAGTTTTGGAATGAAAAGATTTGAGAAATTCAAATCTCAAACGGCTCTCCACCATTCTTGAAGAAGGAGAACGACTATATATAGAGAAATGTTCGAAGATTATCGACATACATTCGGAGCACACTTCTAAAGGGATCAAAGTCTTCGTTGCATTCGTCATTGAAAGTATCTCTCTTAAAGTTCTCATAGATCTTAGCTTGATATTTTTTAGAGTTGAGGGAAACACTTGAGCACATTGTACAAGTCATTTGTCTTACACTAAAGATTATCTCATACTCAAACAAAGCACACGTTGGTGTGTAGTGAGGGCTTTTATTTCACTTGTAAGGTTGAGTCGCTAGGATAGAAGTGGTGAGGCTTTGCATAGAAGAAGGTAAGTTCTTCTAGGATATTTTAGAGCTCTAAGGGAAGTGAAATAAAGAGCATTTGAATCCTACGGGTTGTGCAACCCTAGGTGGGGACATAGGCCAAGTTCGTGCCGAACCTCATTAACAATTCGTATGTCTATTTATTTATTCCACATTTATCCATCTATCTTGGTTTTCACGTTGTCAAGTTTTGATAGTCATATCAAGGCCTTGACATACAAGTTTGAAAAGCTGTGTTAAGTTTGTGATTTGCAAAAATAGTACATACTCTATTCATCCCCCCTTCTAGAGTATTATTGCCTATTAGACTCTTTAATTGGTATCAGATCTTGGCTCACTGTTTGATCTAACAATCTTGTGAATTTTATCATGTCTAATCTAGGTGATGGAGGCCTTGCCCAACGGAGATCGACCAACCGACCTCCACTATTTTGTGGCAATAACTTTGTTCACTGGAGATCTTTGATGCAAATGTTCATCATTGATCATGACCTTGAGCTATGGGATCTCATCAAGAAAGGGCCATACATTCCAAAGAAGGATGATGCAACAGAAAAGCCAAAGAATGAATAAAATCAAACTGATCTTAAGAATATTGCAAAAAATTATAAAGCTATGAATTTACTCTATTGTGGATTTGATGCTAACGATTTTAATCGTGTTTCTTCTTGCAAGAGTGCCAAGGAAATTTGGGATAAGCTGGTTGTCACATATGAAGGAACTAGCCAAGTCAAAGAAAGCAAGATCAACATCTTCCTTCGGCAATATGAGCTCTTCAAGATTAATCCTGATGAATCAGTGAAGGAAATGTTTACGAGATTTACTCAAATTGTTAATAATCTAGACTCACTTGGAAAAACTTTCTCCAACACAGTTTCAATAAGGAAGGTTCTAAGAAGCCTCCCTAAAAACAAGTGGGGACTTAAGGTTACTGCAATTGAGGAAGCTCAAGACCTTACCACACTGCCATTGGATGACCTTCTTGGAAACCTCATCACCCATGAAATGATTCTGAATGAAGAAGATGGAGAAGTTCCCTCCTCAACCAAAAACCTTGCTCTCAGAACAATGAAAGAGGAAGTACAATCCGACGATGATGAAAGTGACGATAAGGAGGACCCCTTTGCTCTCATCACTAGAGGACTAGCACGGATTCTGAAGATGAAAAAACATTTCCCTAATCGAGACTATTTTGGATCTTCAAAAATCAAAGGTAAGTCTTCTAACCCATCCAAAAAGCCAAAAGTACTAATTTGTTTTGAATGTGGTGAAACAGACCATCTTGTGAAGGAATGTCCTATGAAGAAAAGAAACAAGTTCAAAAGAAACAAGCAAAGAAAGAAGGCCATAGTGGCCACCTGGAGTGACTCAGATTCCTCAATTGACTCAGACACGGAAGGAGATCAAGCAAATCTTTGCCTGATGGTTGAGCATGAGGAGACTAAGAATCAAGACCTTGATGAAGTGGTAAGAAGTTTAATGTCTAGTCCATCTGCTGTCCTATCTGAATTTCTAAAAAGCATGATTTTTAATGAAGAAAGCTACTCAGTCAGCTCTTGGCATTAAAGTCAAGACCTTGACAGTAGAAAATTCTGATCTCAAGCAAAACCTCTCTTCCATGAAGCTTCTTAATGATGATTTAGAGAAAGAGAAGGTTAAGCTGACTGAAGAGTGTAAAGACCAGCAGGCATCACTCATTCAATTCACTAGATCCAAAACCAATCTTGATAAGATGTTGGGTGAACAACAATTATCTATCAACAGGAGTGGTATAAGCTATAACAAAAACTTTCCAAAGAAACCCTCTACCCCTTTTGTTAAAGCTAAAGGAAGTTGGCGTTCACCTACTTGTTTCTACTGTTGTAAAAAGGGTCATGTGAAGAAAACCTGTCCCTATAGACGAAGGGATCCTCACATCATTAGAAACACTTTTCCTGTACGCTTAAATGAACATATTAAGCAAGTTTGGGTTCCTAAAGGGACTAGGCTACGTAATATGGTCTATCCCCATTATGAATCTAAATTTGTCTATTGGTCTAGCCGGAAGGGTTGATGATTGTTTTGCAGGATATCACCAAGATGAAAGAATCTATGTGGATCATGGATAGTGGATGCTCTCGACATATGAGTGGAAGGAAGTCACTATTTTAGGATCTTAAGGAGCAAACCACTGGAACCAAAACACTTGGTGATAAAGGGAAGTGCAACATTATCGGTATAGGTAACATTGGTAACATATCCAAAAGTTTCATAAAAGATGTATATCTTGTTGATGGACTAAAGTATAATCTTCTTAGCGTTTCTCAACTGTGTGATAAGGGAAACAAGGTTGGCTTTGACAGGCACAAGTGTGAGGTTCGAAGTGAAGTGACAGGGGATCTTATTATCACTGCTCATAGGCATAACAATACATATGTTATGAATACAAAACAAATTGCATGAACCAATCTCAAGTGTCTCAAGGCCTTGACCGATGACTCAAGCCTACGGCATAGAAGGCTAGGCCACGTGAGTATGCACACTCTGAGCAAACTAAAGTCAAGAGATCTTGTAAGAGGTCTACCTGATCTAAATTTCAAGAGTGATGAATTATGCAATGCATGCACTAGAGGTAAACAAACTCGTGGTTCTTTCAAGCCAAACAAGGTTGTAAGTTCTTCTCGTCCCCTTGAACTACTTCATATGGATTTATGTGGTCCTATGCACGTCAAATCTCCAAAAGGTAAACAGTACATCCTTGTTATCATTGATGATTTCTCTCGTTTTACATGGATTTCATTTCTTACAGAAAAATCATAGGCTTTGTTCGAATTTTCAAAATTATGTAAGGAGTTGCAAACTTTGAAAAACATACCAATTGTCTCCATTCGGAGTGATCATAGTAGGGAATTTGATCAATTAAAGTTTGATTTAGTTTTTGCCAAATATGGTATTTCACATAACTTTTCAGCTCCTAGAACTCCTCAACAAAATGGGGTTGTGGAACGAAAGAACCGAACTCTAGAGGACATGTCTAGGACCATGCTTTTAGAAAATGGTTTGTCAAAGGTTTATTGGGCCGAGGCAGTGAATACCTCCAATTATATTTTAAACCATTGTTTGATTCACCCTATTTTAAAGAAAACTCCTTATGAACTTTTCAAAGGAAGAAAGCCAAACATTTCTTATTTCAAACCATTTGGATGTACTTGCTTTGTTCATAATAATGGGAAAGATAACCTTGCAAAGTTTGATGCTTGCAGTGACGAAGGTATATTTCTTGGTTATTCATCTAATAGCAAAGCTTATAGAATTTATAACAAACGCACCAAGATTGTTGAAGAAAGTATCCATGTCGTATTCGATGAAAAAATAATAGTGTATTGAGTGAAAGTTTTGCATATCTAAATCTAAATCACCATGATTAAGATGGAGAAAAAGAAGATAAATCTGATCCCAAGAAGGATCAAGAAAGCAATATGCAAGAACAAATCCAGGATACAAACGAGCTATCTCAAGACCTTGAGAAACAACTACAAAATCTGGATATCAATAACACAAGCAATGGTGAACCCAGTTCCAACACCACATCTCAAGACCATGAGGAGAGACCTACAGATGCTGTGAATGTTCAAGGACCTAAACAATAGAAGTTCAAGCATGCCTCGTCTCATTCAGCTCAAGACATCATCTCAGATCCAACATCCGGTATTCAAACTCGATCTAGATTAAAAAAATCTTTGTGCCTTCTATGGATTTGTTTCTCTTGTAGAACCAAAGACACCAGCCGAGGCACTTAAAGACTCAAATTGGATCACTGTAATGCAAAGCGAGTTGAATGAGTTTGAAAGAAATAAAGTGTGGACTCTCCAACCAAGACTCAAGCACCAATCAGTCATTGGTACTAGATGGGTGTTTAGGAAAAAGTTGGATGAATCTGGTAAGATAATTCGCAACAAGGCAAGACTGGTGGCTCAAGGCTATAATCAAGAAAAAGGTATAGACTACGAGGAGACTTTTGCTCCCGTAGCAAGGTTAGAGGCTATTCGAATATTACTTGCCTTTGCTTCTTAGATGGGTAATAAACTTTTTCAAATGGATGTCAAATGTGCATTTCTAAATGGTATTTTGGAAGAAGAAGTTTATGTTGCTCAACCTCCAAGCTTTAAAAGTGAGGAATTTCCAATTCATGTTTACAAACTGGACAAGGCACTTTATGGTCTCAAACAAGCCCCTAGAGCTTGGTATGAGAGATTGTCCAAGTATCTTCTTGAAAATGGTTTTCTAAGAGGTTTGATTGATAAAACCCTTTTCATTAAAACCCGTGGAAATGATCTTTTGGTTGTGCAAATCTACTAACAACTCCCTTTACAAGGAGTTTTTAGATATCATGTGCAGGGAATTCAAGATGAGTCTTATAGGAGAACTAAACTTCTTCCTAGGACTAGAAGCACATCAAACAAAGAAGGGAATCTTTCTAAATCAAGGGAAGTACACTAGGGATTTGCTCAAGAAATACAAGATGAATCAATCAAAGATAGCAAAGACCCCTATGAGTTCCACTCTCTCCCTTGATCAAGACAAGAACGGTAAGAATGTGAACAAAAAGGAGTATCGAGGTATGGTTGGTTCACTCCTCTATCTCACTGCTAGTAGACCTGACATCATGTTTAGCGTCTGCATATGTGCTCGGTTCCAAGCTGATCCTAAAGAATCACATCTCATTGCTGTAAAGAGGATCTTTAGATACTTGAATGGGACTCAAGACCTTGGTCTATGGCACCCTAAGCAAAGTAATTTTCATCTCATGGACTATTCAGATGCAGACTTTGCAGGTTACAAAGTCGATCAAAAGAGCACTTCTGGATGTTGTCAGCTCTTAGGTTCATCCTTAATAAGTTGGCACTCTAAGAAGAAGAACTCAGTTGCCCTATCCACAGCAGAAGCTGAGTACATAGTTGTAGGAGCTTGTTGCTCTCAAGTACTATGGATAGCTCAAAAACTTCGAGACCTTGGCATTGATCTTAAAGGTATTCCCATCAAGTGTGGCAATACTAGTGCTATTTCAATCACTAAAAATCATGTGCAGCACTCAAGAACCAAGCACATTGATGTGAGACATCAATTCATTCGAGATCATGTGGAGAAAGGTGATGTATCCATCTCTTTCATATCTACTGAGTTTCAACTGGCAGATATTTTCACTAAATTGTTGCCTGAAGAACGTTTTAATTTCATAAGATTAGAACTTGGTATACTCAACAAGGAAGCACTTTCGTAGGGGGAGTAATCACTCCCTTATAAAGTGCAATTTCGATTGGTGTTTCAAGACCTTGAAATTCTATGGTCTTGAAATTATCGAAACCGATAAAAAAAATTTGTTACTATCTTTTTAGATACGTAATGGAATCCTTTTACACTGTTTTGAAATCAGTTCATTCTTTTTGTAAAAAATCTCTTTTTATCCATATTTTATTGTTTATAAGTTTTAAAAACTTGTCCAAAGATAAGTATATTCAGTTTTTATATTTTCCTAAATTAAATTATGTTGATCTTTTAACCAAATCTGTTTTGATTGGGCTAAATGTATCTCTTGTGCAGTTAAGGGGGAGTGGTGATTCAGTTTCCTAAGTACACCCATTTAATCCCCTCTTCCCCTCTGCGTCAAATCATCACCTTTTTCAACTCTCTCTCCACTCTCCTATGCTACTCTGCTCTCTGATTTTTCAAAAAAATCTCTCAAACCCTTTTCTCTCCCAAATCTCTGCTCTCATGGCTCCTAAACGCTCAAGCATTGCCTCTCCTGGCTTCTCTTCCAAAATGGTCAAGGTATCTTCTACTAAAGGGAAACAGGCTCAGACGGCCCCTGAAATCATCTCAGACGACTCTGGATCGCGCTCACCGTCACCGGCTCCTCTCACTCGCAAGCCCAGGGAGACCCCTCAATCAAAATCGGCTCCGACGTCCTCTAATCATGTAAATCCCGGCCTCCCTGGCTCCTGCTTTACTTCTGCCCAAATTGTTGAGTCGTGGTCTCAAGGCTATGGCAACCACAACTTAAGCTTCTGTGATGCTATCAACATTACCCTTCTTGAATCCATGCCTCTTCCTTGCATCACCCTCCTCAAATCCACTTGCCTATGGTCATTTTTTAACCCCGGGGTTGTAGCCTTCCCTCGTCTTACCCGTCTATTTTATGCCAACTTGTCTGTCCATCGTGTCAAGGGCGTTTTAACCCTAACCACAAGAGTCAAAAACACCAAAGTTCGTCTCACTACCGAGCTTCTAGCATTCATCCTTGATTTACCGGGTGAAATTCCTACCAATGAACTCCCTGACATAACTAATTGCATAAATCGAGCGAGGGAGGAATTCTCTCTAGACTCACAGTCTATCAAAACCACCTCCTCACCCAAACCTACCCACACTGCCTTTAAACTCCAACCTAAACTCATTTTCACCATTCTTGCTCACTGCATTTTCCCTCGAATCCATTCCCGTGAGCTCATAACTGAGAGTCTCCTTGAAATTTTGTATCTTGTGATGAACGGCTATGAGCCAAATCTCCTAGATTTGGTTCTACACTACATGATCCATGCCACTTCCTCCTCCCGACCAATGCCTCTTCCTATGCCAACCTACTGCCTAAAATCTTTGATTTCTTTAATGTCGACACATCTAAGAAAGAGCAGCAAACATATAGCAGCATTGTCAATGAAGCATGTCTCGAGTGCTTGGGAATGGCCAGAAATTGGATGGGTCAATGGATTTTGAAGCAAGAAGAGAAGGGGAAAGCAATTGCTGATCCACACATGTCAGAAGATCGTCTTGCTAGTCTAGAGTCTGACATTCAAGACCTTCGTCTTGATATGAGCAGGACGTGGACTAAAATTGTATCCATGCAGGACAAAACCCATGAATTGCTCTCCATCGTCGACTACAAGTTGAACCAGATGCTGCTCTTAAATGCCCTCACCTTTACTGCTATAGGATCGATTATGCCATTGGATAATGAAGCTGCAAATCATGTCAGAGAGAAGACTGGGAATATTGTTCTCAACTGTGAGAAGCTGGTGAAAAAGAGGCCAATTCTGCGTCCCAATCACACAGAGCCCACCATCCTTATTGTTGAGGAATATGGAGTGGTGAAGAAATATAGGGACATGGAACAACAGAGAAAGCTTGCCCAGATGTTGAAGGACAAGCTCACCAAGGAGGCATTGGCTAGATGGCAAGCGAAGGCTCGGGACAGTGTTCAAAGGAAGTATATTGGCCCAGATAAGCAGTACCTGACCTTTATAGAATGGCACAACGAAGACACTACCCCTGAGAAAGTCCTGAAAAAAGCGTTTGCCAAGTCTCCTGCTGCAATAACCTACAAGAAGAAGAAGAAGTATGCTGATGGATTGTCCTCTTCAAGACCTTGAGCTCCTATCCTTCTATCTTCTGATTTTCAAAAACTTCTGGCTTATGTTTTTGTTGATCTGTTAATGGTTACTTTAAAACTTTTTCTGGTCTGTTGGTTGGTTAAAATAATTTTTACTCTCTATCCTTTTGTTGGAAGACAAAAAAGGGGGAGAATATGTTGGTTTTATGATGCTTAAACAGTTTATTTTTTTTGTGGATCCAAACATTTTATGCATAATCATATTATATCTATATATTATATATGCCTTGTCTTGTGGGATATTGGATTATGTTTTTGAGACAAGTTTTGTCTTCCATCAAGGGGGAGATTGAAGACTCCACCTTGATTGTAAGATCTTGAGGTACTAATAGGCAGGACAATTTAAGGATGATGAAAGACAAAACAAGGGCTTGGTTTCAAGACCTTAAAACAAGAGCCAAAATGTTTGATCTCATGTTTTCATTATTGTACGATTTATATGGTAAATTGTCTAAGTGAAATGTTATAAGGCCAAATGTTTGGGCCATATTCTCTCATGTATATGGGCCTTTATGTTGGGCCTGAAAGGTTCATCATTGGATCGATCATATTTTTTTCAATAATATACATATCTTCTAACTTACCTTGTTTGGAAAGTGGATCTGCAAGATATTTCTCAGGATTAGGTTGCAAGCTTGATGAAGATTCTCGAAAGATCCTGACTCTATCAAATCCTCCAGAAGTTCGTATGTGCTAATATAGAAGATTGTGTATTGAAGTTTTGGAATGAAAAGATTAGAGAAATTCAAATCTCAAACGGCTCTCCACCATCATTGAAGAAGGAGAACGGCTATATATAGAGAAATGTTTGAAGATAATTGACACACATTTGGAGCACACTTCTAAAGCGATCAAATTTTCTCTCTAAAAGTTCTCATAGATCTTAGCTTGATATTTTTTAGAGTTGAAGGAAACATTTGAGCACATTTTACAAGTCATTTGTCTTACACTAAAGAGTATCTCATACTTAAACAAAGCACACATTGGTGTGTGGTGAGGGCTTTTATTTACTTGTAAGGTTGAGTTGGTAGGATAGAAGCAGTGAGGTTTTGTATAGAAGAAGGGAAATTCTTCTAGGATATTCTAGGGCTCTAAGGGAAGTGAAATAAAGAGCATTTGAATCCTATGGGTTGTGCAACCTGTTAAGGAGGTAAGTCGAGTCCTCAAATTACAAATAATAAGATGTAAATATGTAAATCGACGTCTAGCCTAAGCAAATAATTACAAGACTTCCTCCCGTTGTAGTGGAAGGGTAGTCAGGATCGATCCACGAGGAGGCGTGTCAGCGGGATCCTTTTAGCTTTGGAAATCTCAAGTCTGCATCGACTAGAAGCCTCGATTTTGACCTTCTGCCTCGATGTCGACCTCGGCTATCGATGTTCTCTGCAACAGAAGACCTGCAGAGACAAAAACAAGTGGTCGATATCGACTGGAGAGGGTCGATATCGATGTCAGTCCACGAAATCGACTGGCTCAAAAGACTGCCAGTCGATACAGAAGGGTCGATATCGACACAAGGGGTCGATATCGATGCTCAGCAAACTCCACAGCGATGTTCGTCGTCGACTCAGAAAACTGTCGACGAACTCAGTGGTCGATATCGACGTCTGGGGTCAATATCGATGTCTCCCTGCAGTGTGTTAGTTCTCCGTCGGCAAAGAAAGGCCGAAGATTTAAGAATGGATGAGAAGCAATGAACAGAAATAAAACAGTGGTTTTTATGTGTATAAAATATGTAAAAAAGCAACTCCTAGGATTAGGGTTTACCACAACGTTAACCAATGCATGCGATAAGATAAATAAGGCGAACAATTGTGCTATTTCACCCGAGGGACAAGCTTTCGCCGTACACCAAATCTTAGGATTACTCTTGCAAATAAACCTAATTGTCTCTACCAATTTTATGTTTATAACTCAAGTTGTTAGCATGAATCCCTTTTCTTTCGATTAGGACTAAACATAGAATCGTAGGAGGAGAGATAGACACAACGATATCGACATCAAATACTTACCTCAAGCGCGCATGGCTAACGTCGGGCTCACCCCGACCCTAAGAGCTTTGGGGAACTACTCGCTTCTCATCATGGAAGTCATCATCAATTGAAAGGAAGAAACTTGCATTAAAATAAACTTCGAAGCTTTACAACTCAACGTCAACTTTCGCAAACGTCAAACCCTAAAACATCTCTCTAACTCTAACTCTATTGTCTTACTTGCTTGTTTGTCTCTTGGATTGGATGATTTAACAAATCAGCCCCTAGGGCTTTATTTATAGGCTACTAATCCTCGCTATCCAAGGATTGTAACTCCTATCTAACCTATGAACTCTATCCAAACAATTAGGATAGGTCTTTTATTTTGATAAAACTTAAATGACTTAAAGGTAAAAAGATAAATAACTCTTCAGCTGCCATCTATGTTGAAAGTATGAGATAATTCCGCGCCTCCTTGAAGATATAGTTCCAATCCGCATTCGAAATCGAGTCTATCTTCTGTCGAGATAAGGGGTCGATATCGACACCAGGGGGTCGATATCGAGGTCTCTGTTCCTGCTCGACTTGTTCAACTCTGGTCAATTTCTATGTTGAGGTCGATATGGGGGTCGATATCGACAATGGGGGTCAATATCTGGGTCTAAGGTCGATATCTACCTCTTCTCAGCTTCACTTGATGTCTATATTGAGGTTGATATCTATGTTGAAGGTCGATATCTACACCAGAGGTTGATATCTACCTCTGCTCAACTTCACTTGGCTTCTTCGTTTCGACTTCGATTTCGCTCGAATTCCTGCATGGTTAGCTTCAAAACTTGTGCAGACCCTATTTCTTGCATTTTAGCCCATTCTTACACAAGTTTATATTCTTTTGAACCTTTTCTTTGGAAATCGAATGAAATAAAAAGTCGAAAGATGCAATAAACAACGGTACAAATATGTACATCAAAACACCCCATACTTAGACTTGCTTGTCCTCAAGCAATAACCAAGCAATAACCAACTCCTACAACACATCCTTCAAGTCTTCGCCTTTATCAAAAGCAACATTATAAGCGGTAGCAAAGCAAAGCAAGTGAATTTAACGTCATAGCACATATTTTGGCGATCCATAGGCATATGCAATTTTGATCCAACCTCACAAGGATAATGTGTTTGCACTCAACTCTCATGTGTTTAGGCTATGAAGATCAACTCTCAACTCAATTCCATATACAATCTCATAAACATTGCAATTTATAAAAATCCACTTCGCAACCAATTATGAAAATGCAATAAGAATCATCAGGAGGACTTTCGCTCAATGGAAGACTTCAAAGAAGACTCCATTCGGCGGGGTTGTAATGGGACTTGGTATGAAATAAAAGGGTATGGAATTATTTGGCTATGTGGTGCTTTTATAATTCGGGAATCAAGACTCCTAAATCTCAACACTTGCAATACCCAAACCATAACTCTTCATAATATGCTCTAAAGATGCATTTTATCAACCCTTCTTCCAAGTTCTAATATATCTCTCAAAAATATAACACTTGTATGAATAAAAGACTTAAGGATTTTGGCCCATGCACTATATATATATATATATATGTATATCTTTATATTATTTTTTTCGGATTTTTTTTTCGAAAATAATAAGTAAATATGTGCATTTATATGTTGAGCCATAAATCCTTTTACAAAATATGACAAAATGTAAATATGCCTCATCCTATAATTTCCTTGCTCAAAACTTGACATTATGCTCTTTTCTTTCCACAAGGCATTAGTCCAACCAATCTAAGTCTCAATTCCCAAATGGGGTCAGGCTCAATTCGGCTAGGGATAATTTTGTGGTGTTTGCAATTTCAGGCTCAGGCTAATGTTCTGGCTTCAAGCAGGGATAATGCAGGGTAGGTAAAGAGAGGATAAAAATGGCTTAAAAGATGCCTCCATCATTTAATTCTCGTAAACATAATCATATATATGCATTGGTTTTGAATAACTAACACAACATTTAGAGATGCATAGGAAGAGTAAATTCACTCAAGAAAGCGGAGGGATTTTTGATGTTCTCCCTATAGGTCAAAATTCTCACAAGGACAATTTTTGTTGGATTTGCCATTTAGCCTAGGATCATATGTGCTCAATTTCATCACAAGTTCACAATCTACATAAAAATTTTAAAGACTTAGGGTAAACCATCCAAATATGCCATAGGATTTACATGATCAAGTCAGCTATTGAGTTTTCATCATAGGACATCTAAGTAGGGATTAAAAATAAACTTAAAAATAAACATGCATTTTTTTTGTATTTTTGACATTTTTTCTATTTTTTTGGATTTTTTGACATTTTATAAAAGTAAAACTAAGAACAAAAATTTAAACATGAATGCAATGCGAAGAAGAAAACCAAGTTATGACCATAAGACATGTTTTTCTCCCACCCCATACTTAAAATATACAGTGTCCTCACTGTAAAAAAGAAGAACAAGGGTAGAGAGAAACTCACATCGCAACCTTGCGGATTCAGGTCGATTTCAGGTTAGGTCGATGCCAGAAGTCGATATCTAGGTCAGTGGTCGATGTCGACTGCATCTGTCGAATTCGAGGAAGAAAATGAAGACAAGGGCTGCCAGGTTGGGGTCGATATCGAGTATTAGGGTTGATATCGACCTCTCTTTTTCGCTTCTGAGTCCTCGATGTCGACTCCAGGAGGTGGCTTGACCCTGGGGGGGTCGATTTCGACTGGCCTGGTCGATTTCGACTGCCTCTGCAGAAGCTTCTTTTCTTCTTCGTCGTTCCTTTTGCTTGATAACCTGAAATCTTTGTTATAGATAAAGCAACGAATTATTCCAGTTTTAAAAGTTCAAAATCAAAAAGTTAAATCCTAAAAACCATCTATGCAAAATTAAAAGGTTTTATAAACAAGCTCTAGATTTTTGAGTCGCTAGGCCGACTTCTCCGTCAATTCTTCACGACCCTTTTATGTAGGGACCCTTCGAGCGTGAGCCTTCTCCTGGATCATCTAGGTCCTTTTGGTAGTAGCGAAGTTCAGCGACCAAGGCTTCTTTGATGTTAGGTTCTTCTTTGAGCGCTTTCCTTCTCTTTCTTGACCTAACTTTAGCAATATAGGCAAACCATGGAGCTTTGACCCTCTCTTTAGTAGAATTATCAATAATCGGCTTAATTGATTTATCAATAATGGACAGAGGAGGGTTAAGAGTCATACCTGGGCTTACCTGTTTGGGCCCGAAACAGAAATCTTCGGGCTGAGGGGTGGTCGATTTCGACCAAGGAGGGTCGATTTCGATTGTTGTGGTCGATATCGACATGTGGGGGTCGATGTCGACCTCTGTGACCCCATACTTAAGCTCCTGGCAGCGATCTGGCATACTCGATTTCGACCAAGGGGGGTCGATTTCGATGTCTTTAGTCGATATCGACTGGTTCCAGTCGATGTCGACCCTGCTTGCTGTTTCCGTTCTCGCCAACAAAAATTTTCTAAGCTTCTCCTTAGCCGGCGAGAGGAATACTTGCTCCAGGTGCTTTGTTTCGCTCGTGGTAGGGTTGAAAGAGAATTCTATTACTTCGTTCCCTATAGTAAAGGTTAGTAGTCCTCGACGTACATTGATATTGGCATCTGCAGTAGCTAAGAAAGGTCTACCAAGTATAATAGGCACTACAGGATCTTCAGGCATCTCCAATAAAATGAAATCAGTAGGCACAAAGAATTTACCTACCTTTACAGGAACGTCATCAACTATACCTGTGGGCCTGACGAATGAGTTGTCAGCCATATAAAGTTTCATGTCCATAGGTTAAAGTGCGCCAATGTTCACCTTTTGCCAAATAGAGAGAGGCATGAGACTTACACTTGCCCCTAGGTCACATAGGGCTTTATAGCGATGTTGGCCAAGTCCCACGGTGATTGCAAACTTCCCTGGATCACTCTTCTTCTCAGGGAAGTCCATCTTCGAGCACTCCTCTGCGATCTCTGTCATGGATCTCTTCTTGCTCAGGATGTCTTTCAGGAATCGCACATAGGCAGGCATCTCGTTTAGGGCTTTTGTAAGAGGGATAGTAACGCTAAGTCCTTGAAGTATTTTTACAAAGCGCCTAAACTTGCCTTTGGTGGGATCCTCCAATGCTTTGGAAGGGAATGGCAACGTCTTCTTTGGAGTAGGGGCCAAAACGGAGGTTGGAGGGGCCTGCTGAACATCGATGTCGACTGGGCTTTGGTCGATATCGACTGGGATTGTCGATTTTGAACTCTGTTGTGGCTCTGATGGCTCTGCAGTGGCCTCGATATCGACCTGTGGGTTGACAGGGGTCGATATCGACCTCATCCTCGACATCGACTGGTCTGTCGATGTCGACTGGATCTACTGCTTTCTCCGATTCCGTTCGTGGCCTTTGTACTTTGGTGCCACTCCTTAACTGTATGGCTGCGACATGGCCCGTCCCGGATTGTCCCTTAGGATTTGTAGTGGGCTGCCCAGGGAGTGTTCTGGATGACCTAGGGATTTGTGCCGCCAATTGACCCAGTTGGGTCTCTACGTTCTTCTTCAATATATCCATCTCCCCAATCCTTGTGGTAAGGTGATTGAGTTGAGAATGGATGGCATTGTTGGATTGATCATTCTTAGCCTGATTCTGCCTGATTTCATCCAGTACTAGTTGAAGATCATCCTTCTTTTGGTCTCTCTCCGGGTGCCCAGGAGCTCTATAAGGCGGAGAGTCCCTAGGGTTAACCTGGTTCCTTTGTGGTTGATGGAACCTTTGGTCTCCCCAATATTGGTGATTGGGACCCCTCACGTAGTGCACCTCTTGGTGAGTCTCCGCTAGGTGTACTTGTTCAGCATGGGGACACTCGATGGTGGTGTGCCACTGCGATCCGCATTCAATGCAATCTTGGTTCGCTGAAAGGAACCTCACTTGCTTTTGGAGCTTTCGAAGTTGATCCCTATGAAATTGCTCCTTTACATCCGGATCGATTACATTGGAGGGTTCATATAAGGGCATAGATGGGGCAGGCCTCGACGATGATGATGTGTCGGAAGCCTCAGGAGTCCCATATGTGTTGTCGAACTCCACCAACCTCTCTATGGTCTCCCAAGCCTCTTGTGGAGCGAGTTCAAGGTAGCCATAGGAGGTGTAGGTGTTGATCCTCTCCTTAGTTGCAGCGTCAAGAGCATTGTATATGATCTCCTGAATTACGTACGGTGGTTGGCCATGCGTCGGGCATGATCATAGTAGGTCCTCAAACCTTTCTCAAACAGTCGCCAGAGCCTCACCAGGCTTTTGTTTGAAAGCCGTGATTTTCTGTCGGATCAACGCCGTCTTAGAAGGAGGAAAGAACTTGTTGAGGAACGCGTCCTTGACTTCATTCCAGGTGCGGAGCGATCTTGGGGCTAAGCTCTCCAACCACTACAATGCTTTTCCTGTAAGAGACCAGCGAAAGGCTTTTAGTTGGACATATTCAAGACTTCGTCCATCAGCAATAGTATCACAAAGGTCTAAGAAGGTTGAAATATGTGCCATAGGGCATTCGTTAGGTTTTCCTTCATATTGATGCCTTCTAATCTCAGTTAGAAAGTTAGCTTTTATTTCAAAATTAGAGGCAGGGATAAGAATTGCCGATTCAGGCACTGTGAGAGCGGGGTGCATATATTGCTTGGCATTCCTAGGGAGGGCATTGATTTGGGCTTCTATTTGCCTCCGGCCTTCCTCCTCCCTATCCGCACGCTCCTTAAGTGCCGCCTCTCTAGTCGTTAGGTCCTAAACCTGCTTCCTTAGTTGCTCAATAAGTTCAGCTTGGTTCGCGTTTTCCGCCATGATTCTTTGAGCTTGGGCCCTTAGATGGACATAACGCTCAGGGTCGTCTACTCCTTCAAATTCAGGTGGGCGATCAGCGCGTCGCATACACCTGCAAAACCAAACTAGGTAGAGACGTGAGATAGACTACTAGGGCGCGATTGATTGCCTCCCCGGCAACGGCGCCAATTTGTTAAGGAGGTAAGTCGAGTCCTCAAATTACAAATAATAAGATGTAAATATGTAAATCGACTCCTAGCCTAAACAAATAATTACAAGACTTCCTGTCGTTGTAGTGGAAGGGTAGTCAGGATCGATCCACGAGGAGGCGTGTCAGCGGGATCCTAGTAGCTTTCGAAATCTCAAGTCTGCGTCGACCAGAAGCCTCGATTTCGACCTTGTGCCTCAATGTCGACCTCGGCTGTCGATGTTCTCTGCAACAGAAGACCTGCAGAGACAATAACAAGTGGTCGATATCGACTGGAGAGGGTCGATATCGATGTCAGTCCACGAAATCGACAGGCTCAAAAGACTGCCAGTCGATACAGAAGGGTCGATATCGATGCTCAGCAAACTCCGCAGTGATGTTCGTCGTCGACTCAGAAAACTGTCGACGAACTCAGTGGTCGATATCGACGTCTGGGGTCGATATCGATGTCTCCCTGTAGTGTGTTAGTTCTTCGTCGGCAAAGAAAGGCCGAAGATTTAAGAATGGATGAGAAGCAATGAACAGAAATAAAATAGTGGTTTTTATGTGTATAAAATATGTAAAAAAGCAACTCCTAGGATTAGGGTTTACCAAAACGTTAACCAATGCATGCGATAAGATAAATAAGACGGACAATTGTGCTATTTCACCCGAGGGACAAACTTTCGCCGTACACCAACTCTTAGGATTACTCTTGCAAATAAACCTAATTGTCTCTACCAATTTTATGTTTATAACTCAAGTTGTTAGCATGAATCCCTTTTCTTTTGATTAGGACTAAACATAGAATCGTAGGAGGAGAGATAGACACAACGATATCGACATCAAATACTTACCTCAAGCGCGCATGGCTAACGTCGGGCTCACCCCGACCCTAAGAGCTTTGGGGAACTACTCGCTTCTCATCATGGAAGTCATCGTCAATTGAAAGGAAGAAACTTGCATTAAAATAAACTTCGAAGCTTTACAACTCAACGTCAACTTTCGCAAACGTCAAACCCTAAAACTTCTCTCTAACTCTAACTCTATTGTCTTACTTGCTTGTTTGTCTCTTGGATTGGATGATTTAACAAATCAGCCCCTAGGGCTTTATTTATAGGCTACTAATCCTCGCTATCCAAGGATTGTAACTCCTATCTAACCTATGAACTCTATCCAAACAATTAGGATAGGTCTTTTATTTTGATAAAACTTAAAAGACTTAAAGGTAAAAAGATAAATAACTCTTCAGCTGCCATCTATGTTGAAAGTATGAGATAATTCCGTGCCTCCTTGAAGATATAGTTCCAATCCGCATTCGAAATCGAGTCTATCTTCTATCGAGATAAGGGGTCGATATCGACACCAGGGGGTCGATATCGAGGTCTATATTGAAGGTCGATATCTACACCAGAGGTTGATATCTACCTCTGCTCAGCTTCACTTGGCTTCTTCGTTTCGACTCCGATTTCGCTCGAATTCCTGCATGGTTTATTTGAAACATGTGCTAAAAACCTCAAATTGTGGTAAAACCGTGAGGACTACTTTATAGCTTGGTTTATTTAAAACATGTGCTAAAAACCTCAATCACACGGTGACTTTACAACTCGGTTCAACCTAAAAACCGTGCTAAAAACTCCCGTTTTAAAATAACACATGACTTTATAGTTCGGTCAAGCCTAAAAAGTGTGCTAAAAAACTCATGTCTTAAAATTAGATAGTGACTTTATAGCTCGGTTTTATTCAGAACCGGCCTAAAATTTGTGACTTTATAGATCGGTTCTATTCATAACCGGGCTATAAAACAAGTGAACCGGACTAAAAAGACGGTCCTCACATGTTTTTACCGCAATTTTGGTTTTCACCGAAGCGCACCCCTATATATATATATATATATATGGATTGACTCCGGTGAAAACCTCAAATTGTGGTAAAAACCGTGAGGACTACTTTATAGCTTGGTTTAATTGAAACATGTGCTAAAAACCTCAATTACACGGTGATTTTACAACTCAGTTCATCCTAAAAACCGTGCTAAAAACTCCAGTTTTAAAATAATACATGACTTTATATCTCGGTTAAACCTAAAAACCGTGCTGAAAACTCATGTTAACCGGGCTAAAATATATGACTTTATAGATCGGTTCTATTCAAAACCGGGCTATAAAGCTAGTGAACTGGGCTAAAAAGCCGGTCCTTACGGGTTTTTACCGCAATTTTGGTTTTCATCTATATATGCATTAATTATTTTGCTAGAAAATTATATAGTTGATGAGTCTCGTGTTAGGTTAGAGCAACCCCAACAGCTCTTGTAAAAATTCTCTAAAATGAAGATGAAAATACCAAAATCTCTTAAAAATTTACACTCAAACTCCAATAACTTTTCTATTATATAGATTTTTGCATTAATTACATACTATAATAAATTCAGAATTTTATAATATAATAAAAGCATTTATTAAGGTAATTAAGTAAAAACAATCAGCTATAAATTATGAGACCAAAGATGATCATTCACTTATCGAACAATAAGGCGATGAACTAGGAGAATCCTTTGTTGGAGATTGGCCAACAGAGGTGCAAGAAGGCCTAGGTTGAATTGTACCCTTCAACGAAACTATGGATGGCAATCTACTCCCGAAGCTTGAAGCAGATATACTTACAGTTCTATCATATTTTCCTTGCATTCCATTCAATGGCAAAATTTGAGAACTCACAGATAAATTGGTTGTGCTGTCAAAAGAAGATTGAGTACTAGATGTTCCTATTCTACTAGTTGACGATTGCAAGGAGGATTTAGCATATAGTGCATCTTTTGGAATGGTACTATAGGAATCACCTGGATGAGGGCCTTTTGAAATATTAGCCCTGATGAAACCGTGCGAAAATGATAGGTAAAGTATGGACGCGGACAGTTTAAAACAGAACCAGAAAAACCCCCAAGATAAGGAGGACGCGGACATGAATGGACAACACGTGTCCATCATGCCCCCACCCACGAGGGCCAGATGTGTCAACCCAAAGGTGACAAATGTCACGATGGGATGTCTACGGCCAATCACTATAAAAGGGGGAATGAACAGAAGAAAAGCGGGACTTTTTTGGAAAAACGGAAGCGTGAAAGGAAATCGAATAATAAGAGAAAGAACAAGAAGAAGAGAAGGGGAACGGACGGAAGAGCCTCAGGTCTCATAGGGTGTGTCATCAAGCGAGCGATAACTCATTTGAGATAAAGGTAATTTCGGATTCAAGAGAGAAAAAAAAAGAATCGTCCTACGCGTCGACATCATAACTAGTGATATTCCGCGGTCAGGTACGATCCCTGTAACCTCCTTAATGTTCGATGATCTCTCATGGAAGAAGCGGGATAAGAGTAGTATTTTAGAGACGCGGCGAAAGCACGGCCCAGGTAATATCATGGGAAGTATAGTCCATGAGTCAGGTAAGCCCGTGTACCCCCGCTGCGTGATCTGAGTCCATCCCCCAGGGGCCCACCGCAAGTGGGTCCACTAAGTACTTTTTTGGAGGATTTCATCACTGGCGCCGTTTGTGGGAACCCACTCACACTGAGGGGTTCACTGTTAAGTTTTTATTATCATTTAATTAATTACAAGGAAAACATATTGAGTGATGGACACCTCACACCCACGGTCCCCTTCGGCAACCTTCCGGCTCGCCGGAGCACGCGGACATTGGGTGGTCACTCCCACAAACAAAAGGGACGCGAGGTAATCCATCCAAAAATTAAGAATAAACTACACACTAAATCAATTTACTAACAAGGGTTGAGTGATATTCCGTGGTCAGGGACAATATACAACAGCGAGAACTCGGACGAAATGAGCCAGAGTGCAGCTCAGGAACAAGAAGCCACCAGCATGTACAATCCATCCGTCCTTCAACCGGAGACTCAGCAAGACATGTGGACGTCACCATATGTGCACCCTACCACCAAGCATGTGCACCAGCATACGGAGAATATGTCCTACCAGCGTACGTCCCCTTTGGAGTCCCGCAGGAGCCGCTCCACTATTTTCAGCAAGCACCGGAGCTACCTCACTACTATTAACCAACCCCGGAACCACAACATTATTATCAGCCAGCACCCGAGCCGCGACACTTCTACGCATACGGAAACCCGTATCAGGGCCAACATGGGGCTTACTATCACGACCATCAGTTCAATGCACATGGCCAACCGTACGCGGCGGATACCTTCAACTTCAATCACTACGGGAACCCCATACAGGGAGCCCCAGACCTAGGATTTGATCCTTTGCATCAAGGATCGCAAGGAGTCGACATGCAGCCCAATAAGCATCACCGAGAGGAACGCTCGAATGATGTGTCCACCTCCACCAAGTCCGGCTCAGCACAAATGAAGATTGACCCTCCAGAAGCCTTGCCATCCGTGTTCACCCAAGATATCTGTCGGGCACCAGTACCCAAACGATGGAGGGATGTGAACCCCATGAAATACGACGGGACCATGGACCCCGAGGATCATTTGTGCCACTTCATGACTGCGATGGGCATCAACGATTAAAATGACGCCATGATGTGTAGAACTTTCCCATCGACGCTGACAAAGATATCTTTGACCTGGTTCCCTAACCTGCCGAAGAATTCAGTCGCCAACTTCTCTAAGCTGAATCGAATATTCCAATCCCATTTTGGGAGCGCACGCTCAAGAAAGAAGACCATACTGAACTTGAACTCAATCAGGCAAGGAGGGGATGAAACTCTGGGGCATTTCTTCGCCTGTCAAGGAGATGATTGAAGAGAGAGAAATGATCGCGGTCGACCACATCCACCGTGAAGAAATGATTACCATAGTCGAGATCATCATCATCAGGATTACCACCACAACAGAAGGGATGAAAGGCATCAGGTTGAACGTCACCCGCGGGAGGAAGATCATCCCAGGCAACAAGGCAGAGACCATGACCAATACAGAGGTCGGGAAGAAGCTCCTCAACCAAATCGGGGGAGAGGTCATGGCCGGAGGTGGCGTCGAGGGCGCCAGAATGGACCCCCTCCCCAGCAAGGATCGGTGAACCAAGCCCCGGGGGGACATGACGGACGAGTAAGGTCCGCGGTCGAACGTATCCCAGAACCAGAGGGATACATTGACACCTTGGCCAGAGGACCCTCTCTTTCGGGAACCAGCAACCAAGAAAGAAGAAGTTACGAACGAGAAGGAAAGCAACCGCCTTCAGCGGCAAGCAGAAGGATCGCACTAATCCCTCACGCGGAAATGGTGTTTTCAGCATTTGACGCGAAAGACGTAAGGATGCCCCACTCCGACCCTTTGATCATACACGCTCGGATAGCAACCAAGACTGTCAAAAGAGTCTGTATTGACACCGGGTCATCGGTGGACATTCTCTCTTGGGATGCCTTTTTACAACTCAGAGTATCTGCAACTGCCCTCAAGTTGTATTCCGGGACTTTGGTTGCCTTTTCGGGGGATGAGATACCTGTTGCAGGGACCATTGAACTGACAGTAGTACTGGGGACCGCGCCGAAACGAAGAATGGAGAGCATAGTCTTCACCGTCGTCCGAGTACCAGCAGTGTATAACGCCTTGCTGGGGAGGGTATCCCTCTACAAGTTTCAGATGGTGGTCTCCATCTACCATTTCCTCGCCAAGTTCCCTATCGCTAAAGGGGAGGTGGGTGAGGTCCGCGGCCAGCAACCTGAGAGCAGGAGATGCTATTTGACTTCTCTGAGAAGAAAGAAAGAAGTGATGCAGATTGAGGGATGTACCGCGAGCTCGACAAAGAGCGAAGGAAGGGACCCACAAGAGGAACTTGTAGCAGAAACCGATCCAGGAAGCGCCATCACTGAGGCAGAACTGGAGGTAAGACTAGCAGCCAGAAGGGTTCCCACCATGGATGAAAGACTGACTCAATAGCCCTTTCCCAATCCTGAAGAAAAAGTGTATTTAGGACAGGCTGTAAAACCGGAGGAGAAGAAACACGTTCTAGACATTATAGCCAGATCACGAGACGTCTTTGCATGGGCACCGAAGAACTTACTTGGAGTCCCCCCGTCGATCGCCTTGCATACACTCCGGATAAGACACGATGCGAAGCCTGCCACACAGAAGAAAAGAAAAATGGCACCCGAGAAGGCGCTCGCCGCCAAAAAAGAAATAGAGAAGTTTCTTGACGTTGGCTTCATTGAAGAAGTAGAAGATTCCGATTGGTTGTCAAACGTAGTTCTGGTCAGAAAATCCAATGGAAAGTGGCGCATGTGTGTTGATTTCTCTGACCTCAACAAGTAATGCCCTAAAGACAGTTATCCGCTCCCGTCCATCGACGAGCTGGTCGATGGAACTGCGGGGAATGCGGTCCTCGATATTCTGGATGCATACTCAGGATACAACCAAATCCGTATGGACCCGCTTGATAAAAAAGCCACTACGTTCATTACTAATCAAGGGATATTCTGTTATCGGGTTATGTCGTTCAGACTGAGGAACGCGGGAGCCACTTTCCAAAGAACCGTTGATCGGATTTTCCGCGCCCAGATTGGAAGGAATGTGTCAATCTACGTGGATGATATAGTTATGAAAAGCTTGAGGGCGGAAGACCATGCGGCAGATCTGCAAGAAACTTTTGACTCTTTACGACGCGGAGGTCTGAACTTAAACGCCGAAAAATGTGTCTTTGGAGTGGATTGTTGGAAGTTCCTGGGATTTTTGGTTAGCCAGCGTGGGATAGATGTGAACTCGGAAAAGATTGTATCCATACAAAGCATGCAACCACCCAAGACAATCAGGGAGGTCTAGACCCTGAATGGAGCGATCAACTACCTTAGTCGATTCTGCTCCTGCCTCGCGGATAGATCTGTGCCTTTCTTCGCGTTATTGAAAAAGAAAGGACCCATTCAGTGGACCCCGGAATTACAGCAAGCCTTCGAGGGAATGAAGGAATACCTGACGAAGTTGCCGACCCTTCACAGGCCGGAAAAGCTTGAGGCTCTACACCTCTACCTAGCAGTAAGGAGCACAACCATTAGTGCCGTCCTCACCCGCGATGAAAAGTACCCCGTTTACTACATTAGCAGAGTGTTACAGGTCGCAGAAACGAGTTATGAGCCAATTGAGAAAATGATATTGTGCCTCGTGTTCGCGGCAAGAAGATTGCGACCGTACTTTCAGGACCACCCAATACAGGTCTTAACCAGCTTGCCCTTGAGGCAGATTCTGCACTCCCCGTGCCTTTCAGGGTGGATGACAAAGTGGGCAGTAGAACTGTCGGAGTTCGAAATTGAGTATACGTCGCGGAAAGCTGCATTGGCATAGACTTTAGCTGACTTTATCTGTGAGATAAGCTTTGAGGGGCACACGTCGTCCGAAGAAAGCAGTTGGGTCCTTAAAGTGGACGGAGCAGTCAACCAGGCAGGTTGTAGGGCAGGAATCGCTTTGATCTCCCCTAAAGGGCAACTGGCAAACTATGCATATAAGCTCGCTTTCCAAGCAAACAATAATGAAGCTGAATACAAAGCCCTGATTGCAGGACTAGAGATAGCTCTGGCACGTGGAGCAAGGGAAATAGCTGCTTACACAGACTCAGAAGTCTTAATGATGCAAGTTGAAGGAAGATACGATGCCAGAACCGGGTTGATGCCAGATTACTTGAGGAAAGTTCAAGCTTTACGAAAGGCCTTCGTGAATTTCAGGATAATTGATGTCCCAAGAGAAGAAAACCACCAAGTGGACGCTTTGGCACGAATAGGCGCGACAATGTCGTCTGAAATTGGGTCGGAATTCATGTTTAAGAAGAAAGAGAGCCGTGGGCTTGTCAAAGAAGTCTTCTTCATTGAAACCGACGGAAAAGACGATTGGAGGACTCCCATTGTAGAGTATTTAGAAAGAGGGATCCTCCCCGCAGAAGGGTCTGAAGCCAGACAAACAATCACCGGAGTAGCCAGGTTTACCGTCCGAGACGGAAGGCTTTTCAAGAGCGGTTTCACACAGCCTGATTTAATGTGCGTCTCCACTAAAGACGAAATGGTTATTATACAGGAGCTTCACTCTGGAATATGCGCACATCACCAAGGCTGGAGAGAATTGACCGCGAAAATTATGAGGGTCGGGTATTACTGGCCTACAATGAAGCAAGACATCCAAGGGTTCATCCAGAAATGTGACGCGTGTCAAAAACATGGAAACGCCATCCATCAGCCCGCGGAGATGATGAAAGGAATTCATGGCGCTTACCCTTTTTCGCTTTGGGGGATGGACATCTTGGGGCCATTTCCTACCGCGCCAGGCCAGTTGAAGTATGTGCTCACAATCGTGGATTACTTTACAAAATGGGTAGAAGCTGAGGCCATGGAGCTCATCACCGCCGAAAAGGTGAAGAAGTTTCTCTGAAAAAACCTGGTTTGTCGGTTCGGAGTTCCAGAGACAATCATCACCGACCACGGTCCTCAATTTGACTGCGAGACCATCCGCAACTTCTGTGAAGACCTCCACATCAACCTAAAGTTTTCATCTGTGGCACATCCTCGGACAAACGGGCAGGCAGAGATCACCAACCGGCGGATTCTGGAAGGAATACGAAAGAAACTAGGGGCCACGGCCAAGGGATGATGGGTTGAAATCCTTCCACTGGTGCTTTGGTCCTACAGAACAACCACCAAGGCACCTACAGGCAAGACTCCTTTTTTCTCTGGTTTACGGCATGGACGCGGTGATTCCGATTGAACGAATGATCCCATCAGCACGCGTCCTCGGTTTCGACCCACAGTCCAACGAAGAAGCACTTGAAATAGAGATGCACTTGAGGGAGGAACGCAGGATGATGGCGGCCTTGAAAGCATTGGAATACAAAAGATGGACCGCTAAGTACCATGATCAACAAGTTCGGCCGCGACAATTTCAAAAAGGAGACCTGGTCTTACGGCGAATACAAACCGGAGGGAAGTTAGATGCCAATTGGGAGGGTCCATACGTTGTGGCCGATGTCGTCCACGCCGGCGCATACAAGCTGAACAACGAAGATGGAGAAACTTTAAATAAGACCTGGAACGCCGGTTGTCTGAAGAAATACTACGTGTAAGTTTGAACATCAATCTCAATAAAATAATCGCCCTCGCGGACAGTTGGAAGAGCGGTTAGTGGGCGTTTTTTGTAAAGACATATGACACAAAAGCAGACGAATTTCGTAAAGAACAAAAACGCTGGAGCTTTCTCCGCGTCGTTCCCCAGATGGAGACTCACGATCTCTCAGGGTCGAGCCAAGCCACGACAAGGCCAAAAACGCTCGAGCTTTCTCCGCGTCGTTCCCCTGATGGAGACTCACGATCTCTCAGGGTCAAGCCAAGCCACAATAAGACCGAAAACGCTAGAACTTCTATCCACGTTCGTGGCTCATTAAAAGTCACTCACTCACACAAAGAATCAAGGCTCTAGACGCCAGAGTTTATTTCCGCAATAACGATTTATTAAAAGACGTTTGTTATCCCGGTGACAAACATAAAAACGCGAAAAACAAACAAAGTTGCACGCGAGGAATTACACAAGACGTCCCGACCCAAACAGAGAATCAAGAGTCGACTCAAGAGGGACCCTCAAAGATGATACCCAGAAGTGAGTAGAAATTAAACATCCGGGAGGATGACTAGCCTGAGAGGCGACATAACGTAACCATTCTCTACACAGATAGATCCCTCGTCAAGAACGCGGACGTCAAAGTGAACCCCACCTCTGTGGCGAAAAACCATGACGGACCCCATTTCCAGACCTTGAGCCACTACAAAGTCGCTCCAACCGCCGACCAACCAAAATATCCCGTAATCCCGCTTGACAATTCCGATCGGGACGTCCACAGCCGAACCTAGGGATAGAAAAACTTGAGATGGATCTGTAACGCCCGTTTCGTACTCAAACAAGGCACGGAGTGACTGCATGTGAATAAAGAAAAACAGAATAAGAAAGAGGGCAATCTTTGAGCATACAAAAAATGAAAGCCAACAAAGCTTACAAGCTCCCGCATCTAATCTTCGAAGTCAAGGGCCAAGTAGAAAGTCCAAGGAGTTTGAGTTGATGATGCCATAAAGGAGAACAGAAGCCTAAAATAAAAACATGCAAGGTCTCGTTTATAAAGAACTCCACCAGACATAAACCCTTGAATATATTCGTAAAAGATTCCGCTAGTAAACCCTCAAAAAGAGGGCGGGACAATAACAGTAAAAACTCGCAGAAGACATGACTGAAAATAACGGGGTTATGACACACTGAACCCAAGAAGGGTCCTGTATACCACCTCGATATCAACAAAATGAACAAACGAAGGCCACATTTATTCGCATTACACGCGGAAAATCCGCACAGAGACAAAAGCAATCTCGTTTGTCCACATTTATAAGTAGGTGCATAACAAAGAAAAATTCAGCAAAGGTAGCGCTAAAAGGATAAAAAGAAAAAAACAAGAAAGAACGGATCCGCTAAGAAGATCCGAACCAAGAACGATTAAATCAGGGGTACAAGCCATTCGTCAAGAGATCCGCGTTCTCATAAGGAAAACGGTCGATACCTTCATCCCCATCTTCCAAGCCCATCACCTGGACATCAAAGTGGGCATTCCCTTTGTGAATAAAAACCATGGAAGACCCAACCGCGAGCCCATGAGACTCAAAGAAGTCATTCCAGCCCTGCTGAAGCCAATACATTCCGTAATCGCCCATGAAGACGCGGACCGGGAAGTCACGCAAAATGTGAGAAGAAAGGAAAACCCGCTCAGGAATATCATCCTTGTATTCTCCCTCAAAACACATGGGTAAAAGCTGAAAGGGCAGTTGAAACAAGAGAAATATGGGCATAAAGAAAAAGAAATAAGCTGAGGAAAGCGAAAATCAGCAAAAAGGAACAACAGTTCAGTAAAACTTACCAAACGGGACGTTTGTTCAGGATGGTCGATCGATTGAAAAAAGGCCCATCTGTCCGCGCCAGAAATAGCCATGTTCACGGGACAAGGCATAAAACGAACGATGGCTAAAATAATGAAAACAAAAGAGGAAGTCTGATCCTTGAAAACGAGAACAGGGATATGCATGAACGCCACTTGTCGAGAGATTCCCCTGAAAAGAAAGAGCTCATTACCTGAAGTGACCACACTATCACATGCATTACGAAACGGGATGCAACGAGGTGTCTCATCAATCAGAAGCAATGATCGATGGGACTTCGGCTCAGAACAAAGTTAAAACCCATGAAAGCATGCGCCCAGGAGAACGCCCCGTGGTGCCACCCCAGGGCAAAAGGCCGGACACGCGGAAAAATAAAATGAGTATAAAATCCCATGGGTTCTAAAACTGGAGACGACCACCAAACAAAGAGATGGAACTCGAAGGCCCCCCCAAGGCCTTTTACAGAGTGATCCTCACCGAGGGACAGCTCCATTCCCTATGGCTCCCGCTGATGTACGTCCTTCTGGAAGAAGATGCCCATAGTCTGGTGCACCTATGGTCCCGATCCAACCGCGAACATGAAGTCAAGGTCGAGATGGACGCGGACGGAATCTACTGGTTCACGGACGGATGGCCAGGATTCGTGAAGGCGAACAAGGTAAGCGTTGGAGTCGCCTTAATCTTCATATATCAAGGAGATTCCATCTTCGAGGTCTTCGTCGCGAATCCCGACTGCGACTACAACGGGGTTACGGAATGCGGGTGAATGCCATGGGTTTGAGCAAGGAGTAGCCCCACGACCTCTTAGGTATGAAGAGAAGGGTTGCATCCCAATAAATAAAAAAGAGCCTAGCGTTCGTGTAATGTCCTCGGTTTAAATAAAAACGGGTCTCTAAATTAAAGACCGACCAAACAAAACATTTCCTTTATTTACGAATCAGGGACACACGGCGATTCTACTTCCTTATTCATTAAAAAGAGAAGGGTGACCCCGGATAGTTTAACACGAACCACTGGAAGAAGTAGTCGAGGGACAGCACTTGACCCCAGCACAGTCGAGATCGCGACGCGGACAAACTTTGAAACAAGCGCGACCTGTATAGAAAAACGTCATCAATTATCCCACGACGAACCCATGGTGAACAACGAATTCTTTCCACCCGCGACTAAATTGTGGTCCACCATCACGACCCCTGCTCACCTCTACCCGGAAATTCTCAACGGCGTAAGAAGAAAGGAAGATCTGTCGCGGGAGAGAGGGCTGGCACTCGACCTCGAATTGGGGCAGAAGGGGCTGGCAAAGAACAGCACAAGATAAAAACCCTGGGCCTAATTAAGATAAGAAAAATAGCAAGAATCAAGAAGAGTCATACGAGTAAAGAAAGCTGATCTGCGCATTCTAAAGTCTGAAAGAATGCCCAAGGGTTGGGGTTCCTTGACGCCATAGTTTTTATCGAACGTGAAAAGGACACAGCAACCAAAAGTAACAAGAAGGTCCCAAACCATAAGCTTAAAAATAGGAAAGCAAAACTCGAGCATGGATCACAAATGGTGTAAACCTTTTGAATCAAGGCCAAACGTCGTGACCAACGCAAGATGAACGCGTGGGAGAAGACATAATCATAAGAACAAAGATGATATTTACTATAAGAAGTTGCTGATGGACAAAATATACAACCCCTAAAGTAAGTGGCGAAAAACCATTGTTTAACAAAGCAAAAAGGGCACCGCCCAAAACAACATAAGTCATCAAAGAATAAAAGTTAATTACAAAACTGGCCCGCGCCAGTAAAATAGTTTAAAGGAGATAGAAAGATGGATCTATCGGTCTCAAGGGTCCGCGACAACGTCAATCTCCTCTTCTTCGCTGTCGGATTCCTCCTCCTCCACTAGCTCCTCCGGAGTCAGGCCCTAGTCCTCCTTCACCAAACTCGCCTCAAATTTCTCCAAAGGAAAGCCTGGGTTAGCCTGTGAGTGGGTGACACTCTGGTTAATGCCCGCGGACATCCCCTTTAAGAAGTAGCTGAAGCACTTGTCCTTCAAGAGTTCCTTACCCTCTCGAGACCGAAGACATGGCTTAGCCACTGAAGAAAGAAAAGAAACACCCGCGTCGGTCTTAACCCATTCAGAAGACATGAACCTGAGTCCCGCGGGTGATTCCAGCCATTGGAGCGCCGCTTCTTGGGTCGATCGGGACTGGAGTCTCTCCAAGTCTTACTTTATCAAAGCGCGGTCCTCTTCCAAAATAGAGTGATCAGCCTGGAGGTCCTTGTAGGATGTCTCGACGGTCTCGGGCTGTTTTTTCAAATGCTCCACCGTCTGTTGAAGTTCTTCTCCATGACGGCGCGACGCCTCCGAATTTGAAAGGGCCGTGTCGCGCTCTTCAGTCAGAATAGAGATCTGCTCGTTGGCTGCCTGTAACTTCTCATGCAGCTCGACAGATCGCTTCTTGAACTTCTCAATTGAGGATGGGTCCCCAACGGTGTTGCCCAGCGTCCTGACCTTGTGGTTCAAATCTTTGATCTCAGCGGACTTTTGAGTGATCTCTTTCTCTTGGAAGGAAAGGCGCCGCTTTGACTCGGCCTGAAAACCCCTAACCTGGGAGAATAAAAACAAGCAAAGCAAGATGAGGAAAAGGCGTTCTCTAGAATAAAAAAAGAATAGAAAAAAGAAACAGAATAAGCAAATAATGACAAAAATGAATAGAAGAACTGAAGAGGAGAGCCCCGCGTCAACTTACCCATTGGGCTACGCGGTCAAATTGAAGAGAGAACTCCTCGCACTCCAAACGGCGCAGCCATGCCTGTTCGTTCCGCGCAAGTTTATCTGAGAGACGGAGGTGGATGAGCTCGTCAACCCCAAAGTCGGGGATACGGAAAGTGGGCAGGGTGTCGTCCCCTTGCAACAAAAGGGCCCCCTCTTCCCCACCAGCACCGGAGGCTCGAGAAGAACTCTCGGCCTTCTTCCTTTTTTGGGAACGAAGGGGAGCCACGTCCGTTGAACGGGGGCGCTTCTCACAAGGCTCAAAAACAGCTACCTCTACGACCACGGCAAGCTCGCTTGCTTTATCAGCCCCACCATCTGCCGCATCCCGGGGAGCAGGAGGATGAAGAGGTGCGCGCCTGGATGATTTCTTTCTTTTTTCCTTACTACCTTCTTGGGTGTGATGGCGCTCAAGCAAGGAACCCAGATCCATTAAATCTGCCAAAAGGAAAGAAAGAACAAAAACGTCAAACACCAATAAACGAACATCTTATTAAGAAAAATCATTAGGAAATACAGGACCATAGAGAAACACGAAAGATAAAGTGTGTGAAAGACTAAGGCAACACCTAATCGCGGATGTGGCAGGCTTAATCCCGCCATCTCAAGCCGAAGAGCCGAAACCATGGTACGCCAAGGCAGTTTGGGCTCATGAACAAAGGAATCCTTAAATTTGTCAACCCTCGCAACCCAAGGCTTCTTGACCGCGCTAAACCAACCAGGAATGGTCTTGAACTCAAGACAGACACCCGCTTTGTCGCGAACGAGGAACCACTTGTGCTTCCAGTTCGGTTTGCTCGATAACCTCTCAATGTAACCGCAACTGGAATTGCATTGGTAAAACCTAGGATCTTGGGGCCCCCTCTTCATAGAAAAGATATTGAACATGAGCTCTTTCATCGGAGACACCCCGATGTCCAAACACCGCATGACAAAGCTGGTAAAAAAACATCCAACAGTTTGGCACAACTTGCGCCGGGCTAAGGTTGTACTCGGACAGAAAAGTAATAAACAATGGGTGAAGAGGCAGGCGGAATCCCTGAGACAAGCTCGTTGTGTATACAACAAGACAGTCCTCATAGGCGTCCAAACAGCCCCCGCATTCCGAAGGTAGACACAATTCCACTCCAACCGGCCATGGAAAAATCTGATCTATAGCCGCGACACTTGCTTGGTCGAGAAGTGTAGTGCAACCCCTTACCTCTTGATTAGGGGAGCGTCGCGGGCTAACCCTCTCAGAAATAACTAAGGGACAGGGCTGGGGATCGCAGATAGAAAAATCCCCGCGGAAGGAACAGGAAGGCAAATCATCCAAAGAGTAAGAAGGGATGTCGAGGTCACTAAGGACCTCTTTGGAGCGAACCCTTGAACACGTCTCCGCGGCCCCGATGGGAGATTCGGCATAAGGGACCCATGATATCTCGGAGTCCAAACCACTTGTCGATGGATGCGAAATCGAAGAGGCACGTGCATCAGGGTGAGCCTGGGTTTCCACGACCGTCGGATGTGTATCCACGTTCCCATCGCCCTCCTTAGAAGAAGAAGAAGTTAAGTAAGGAGAGGAATAGTAATCAGGGTCAGAGCGTTTCCGTCGCCTTCTCACCTTAATCGGACTACCGGATGGACCCACACGGTCTGGGGTAGAAACACCAGAAGAAGAAGAAGAATCTGAGGAAGAACCTTCCGAACTAGACGCGGAATCCATGGAGGAAGACGAGGAAGAAGAATCCAAGATTACCACGGAAGGATCTGCTCGGGAAGTCGAGGGCAAATCCTCTCTCCATCCCTCCTCTCTCTCAAATTCGTCCAACGCGTCGAGATTCCCCTCATAACTAGCCATCCTCGAAAAACTAAAAGGAGATCTGAAAAGGGACCCGTGCACGCGGACCAAAAACATCAAAAAACCCAAGAAAAAAAATCGGGAAGTAAAGAGAAACCCCGAAAAGATCTAACAATCGGAAAGAAATCAAAAACCTAATGAGATTCATGAAAGGTAATAGTAAATCCAAGACATTTCAAGAAACACAAGAACTCAAGATCAAGAACTCAAGAACAGAAACAGGGATTTACCTTAGTAAGCCGAGGAAAACGCCGAAAAATTCGACCGGAAAACCAAAAAGCAAGCGGAAATCTCTTAAAAAGCAAAGATTAAGAGAGAGCCGAAAGCAGACAAACAGTGGAGAATGAAAAAGTGAAAACGGAACGGGGTAATTTATAGAAAATTACCGACTCTTCAACTTCCCTCAAACGATACGGGCCGAGGTAAAACCTTAATGGGCCGAAGGGAATCCTCAACAGGCCCAACACCAGTTAGGCAGAAATTACAAAACTTCCCCTCAAGAAAAAAAGGGGGTAGCATTTCCGCGGACAAGGTCGAATCGTCTCAAGCTCTAGAAGAACTTAACCCGACTCGAGGAGCTGTGATGAAACCGTGCGGAAATGATAGGTAAAGGATGGACGTGGACAGTTTAAAACAGCACCAGAAAACCCCCCAAGATAAGGAGGACGCGGACATGAATGGACAACACGTGTCCATCATGCCCCCCTCCCACGAGGGCCACACGTGTCAACCCAAAGGTGACAAATGTCACGATGGGATGTCTCCGGCCAATCACTATAAAAGGGGGAATGAATAGAAGAAAAGGGGGACTTTTTTGGGAAAATGGAAGCGTGAAAGGAAACCGAAGAATAAGAGAAAGAACAAGAAGAAGAGAAGGGGAACGGACGGAAGAGCATCAGGTCTCATAGGGAGTGTCATCAAGCGAGCGATAACTCATTTGAGATAAAGGTAATTCCGGATTCGAGAGAGAAAAACAAGAATCGTCCTACGCGTCGATATCATAACTAGTGATATTCCGCGGTCAGGTACGATCCATGTAACCTCCTTAATGTTCGATGATCTCTCATGGAAGAAGAGGGATAAAAGTAGTATTTTAGAGACGCGCGGCCCAAGTAATATCATGGGAAGTATAGTCCATGAGTCAGGTAAGCCCGTGTACCCCCGCTGCGTGATCTGAGTCCATCCCTCAGGGGCCCACCGCAAGTGGGTCCACTAAGTACTTTTTTGGGAGGATTTCATCAAGCCCCACTCCCTGCAGCTACACAAAAGATCGAGTACTAATGTCTTCCCCTTGCAGGTAAAATAATGATGGTATTCAAGTAATTAGGTTTATGCACCCATCTATGTGAATTCAAAGGGATGCAGTCAACTTTAAAAGGGATGTTTGAGCCTCCCTCTTGCTACCCCCAGGTTTTAATCACAAAAAGAAACACTCAAATTGTAAAAGCTAACATCTATGTTAATTCAAAGTGCACGATGTGGCATTTAAGCTTATCAAGCACCATCTTAGAGAAGCCTTTCACGATGAGAAACTTATGAAGAAAAATGGGTACTCACAACTCAAGATTTTTTTTTTTTATTAAGTAAAAATTCGGATGCAAACCGCTATCCGATAGCATCCTTTCGGATGAGGTCGATAAGACCTAGGTCAGTGTCTAAGGAGGGGCTGGAGGCAACATGAGCAAGGTGTGCAACCTTATCTGCTACACAGTTGCCGTTACGAAGGACGTGCGAATACGAGACTTCGTAAAACCCAGTGAGTAGATAACTAATATCTGACAGTATTAGCTCAATTTCCCATGGACATTTGGTTTTAGACTGAAGGTGATTGATGATGATCAGTGAGTCGCCTTCAATGATTAGATTAGAAATTCCCATCTCCAAGGCCTTCTGTACTCCCGCTCTTAATGCCAAAGCTTCAGACATTAAAGGGGATTGGTATCCAATGAGTTTATTTTCCATTGCTAATGACTGCCCCTTGTTATCACGAATAATATACCCAATCGAGCTTTGCCTTTGGCCGGAGGCGGAACCGTCGAAATTCAGTTTCAATTTCCCAGTCGGTGGTCTTTTCCATTTGCCCTTCTTCCTTATACTCAGACTTTCCTTAGGGGTACTTGTGTGGCGGTGTAAGTCATATTTTTCCTCATTGATATGCTTTTCTGCTTTACTCCACTCATTAGAAAAAGAGTCGACGAGTTTAACAAAGCCATCCACATTTGGAAGTTTTTGTTGTTGGAAAAGAAGTTTATTACGGACAATCCATATAGTCCACCAGTGAAATGCCATTTGTTGTTTTTGCTGTGTATTAAGTAATCTGTCCATTTTTGTCATTAATGAATTAATGTCTCTTGTTAATGTGATATAGTTTGAGATCTCAGATTTCAATTTAGATGATAAACTTGGACAGGTGAGTGAGTATTTGCATTCAAACAATAAATGAGTGGTGTCTTCTTCATGGTGATTACATATGGTGCAGTAAGGTGGGATCGCCATTCCATGTCGAGAGAGCCGGGCGGCCGTTGGGAGTCCATTGTAACATACTTTCCACATGAAATTCTTAATTTTAGGTGGAACATTCAATTTCCATATCCAAGCATTACTATCAGTTTTTAGCTCTGTAGCTTTTGTATTTAGTTTATATGCACTTGAGGTTGTAAACCATCCTTTTTTGTCCGGCCACCAATACATTCTGTCTTGTATTTTACTTATCGGAAGGGGAATATCAGCAATTTGTTTTGCGGTATTAGTCTGTACTACCAATTTAAGTTTTTCCAAGTCCCATGCCCCATTATGAATGTACTGATCAACAGTTTCTTCCCAGTTAATTGTTGTTGGGTCAAGACAGACCGAGTGGATATTCTGAACTGGAGCCCAGTTGTCTTTCCAGAACTTGATGGAGCTCCCATCTCCTACTACTCACAACTCAAGATTGAAGAACATCACTTTGCCTGTTTGAAAATAAAATAAATTGGCTTTACAAGTATAGAGCCACTCTAAAATAGCCATCATACAGTGTAAAATCAGACAGTAATAGTCATTGAACAGAAATCAAAATAGCAGCAATCGAAATCAGCAAGGGAACAAGGACAATGTGAGTATCTAACATCAGGAACAAGAATCGAAATCGAACAACAGTAGGAAAAAGAACAGCAGGGGCGAAATCAAAATCGATATCAACAAGGGCAAAATTAAAAGTTTGTTTGTGGCTGGAGAAAATCGAACAGCAGGAATCAAACAACAACAATCGAACAAAAACACATATTGTAGTGGCTTGAAAAAACCCTACCAAGTTGAGCGTCGAACAGTAGAAGCAATGATTTTTTTTAATCAAACAAGTAATCAATCAATTTCTACATAGGAAGGAGTGAAACATTAAATTATACAGATCACCCATTCTCCTCTAAATTTATAGATTTTTTTCCTCTCTCCTTCCATTTCTTTATTTTACAAATAGGTTTGTAGGAGCTTTTGGGGTGAAAAAATGATATTTTTTCTCTAAATCTTCCCTTTTTTCTATTTTACATATGCTGTTAGGCTTGCTCTGATAAAGTATAACCATGCAAGTTAGAATAAAAATCAATAATATTTACTAGCCACAACATTAAAGTTGGTGATATTTGGTTATAATTTTTCCAAAATATATATTTTCCTTAATCATTTATCAAACCAATTATATGGGCCCTAGCTTGTGTTTCCACGTTTTACGTTTTCCATAAACTTAAAAGTTATATTAATTGTTTTATTAAAAATAAATAAAGCTATATTCTTTGTTATGTGTTATGCAAAGCTTCCATATGTAAGGTGTTGTGACCACATGAACCGGGTGGGACCGATGTAGACTTGCATGACTAGAGATGTTCGCCAAGCCAAACCTTCTATCCTAATCACCGGTGCAAATACGGTGTGATATAATTAAGTTATATTTTATTTAATTGTAATTGTTTTCATTAATTATAATTAATTTCATATTATTTTTTATATAGATAAAGTTAACTTTTTATATATAATAAAAATAATTAGAAAATCAAATGTTCACTCATAATAAAATGTTATATACTCCACATCCAATCTAAAATCTAAAATATAAGACTTTTTACTTTTCAACACGTATTTTAAAGTGTTAAAAAATTATATAAAATATTAATTAAATAAACAAATTTAATATTTTTTATTAATAAATATTAAGTTTTAAAAAAAAATATTGATAAAAATAATACTAATATTTTATATAATTTTTAACATATTAAAATATGTATTGAAAAGTCAGACATCTTATATATTAGATCAGATAAAGTATTAAGTTATGATTGATCTCAATTGACCACACTACATGAATTATATATGCATAATCCACGATCAATAAATAGTTGAAAGGGATAGATTGAGAAAGAGATTAGGCTAGAATATATCAAACTCAATCATCAACAAACACTTATCCTTGATAACAACTCGAATCTTACTCTGCGCTAATTCAATGCATGAATTGCCAATTGAAACGTCCGTACTAATTAGTCGATATGATATATATACACACAACAATGAAGATTAATTAAAAAGATCGATCACAGTTAATATATATATATATATTGATTGTATTGTACGTCCTATATATGCCGAATTCAAATTCTTTTTAATTAAAATATGGGATTGTTTTTAGGTAGGAGGGTCAATTTTTAGATGGGTGTATTTGATCAACTTGATCACTTCGGATATGAATAGCCATATATTATGATTTATAATGTACAATATTATATTATAATATTGTACATTATAGATCATAATATATGCCTATTCAAACAGATTCTTAGTATTTATACAACTTATTTAAGGGGTTGACCAACTTTTAAATAAGTCAATGCGATTACGCTCGATCATTTTATATGAGGATCAAAGATTTTGGATGAGTTATTTAAGCTGTTAACAACTCTCCTACTTACAAAAGAATTTTATTAACATTTTTTAAGAAAATCTCTTAACATATACTCCGTAATATACTACAGCATTATAATCACTAGACTAACTTGTAATTAGTAACAATCACTAGACTAACTTGTAATTGTTACCGATGAAGTATATATATGACGTTTTAACAACTCTAATGTGGACTACAAGTCTACAAGACTACAACCATTTATCTTCTTCGTTTTCTAAACCAAGCTAGCTATCACTTTCTTGAACTTCCATGTTCATACGCATCATTGATTCTTTCACCATCCATTGCATTGTGAATTTGTGATCGATCAAACAACGCCAAAATTAGCCTCAATTTGACCAAGAGGGAAATCCCATATATATTAGAGAAAATTTGTGGAACAGGCACTATTTTCGGTCTAATTAGCGGAGTGTCCAAGGTTTTGGACAAATTGTGAAATTGTCCATCCCTCAAATTAAAATATGAAAGAAAAATAAAAAAATAAAATTGAAGCCCTAAACTCCAAATCCCTACCCGATCATCTTCATCCTCCATCAGTCCACCATCGTCCCTAATCCCCGATCCCCCTAATCCCCGATCCCTAGTCCCAGATCTCACCTTCTTCCCGTCACACCGAAGGCTCTCAACTTTGCTCTTCCTCTCTCGCCATCGTCGCCGCCGTTGCATCATCCTCCCGTTCCCAATTCCGCCTCCTCCTGATGGTCGGCTGTCAGCATCGACGGCCAGAGGCGTTTCCGTAGGCGGTGGCAAATGCTTTCTCCCCTCCCGGATCCAAATCCGCTTCTCGTCGGCCGAAATTCAGACTCCGATTCGCACGCTTCTCCTCCTCTTCTCTCTTCGTCAGATTCACACGCTTCTCCTCCTCCGCTTCTCGTCGGACGAAATTCAGATGCTGCGAGAAGCTCGTCGGCTCCCTTGTCTGTGCAGATCTCGCGCGGAGGAGTACTAGTTGCTGCCGCCTTGTGTCTCGAATTGAGGTAAGTCTGATTGCTTTGCCCTTACTTAGAACCATTTTCTGTTGCCGCTGATGGTTCTAGCAAGTCCGATTGCTTTAGAAATTATGTGTTGTGCGCCTGAGATCACATTCATGGATAACTGAACCAAAAGAATAAATCAACTTATTTCATTGCTACTATTTTCAATTTGCTACTGTGAATGGATGCAAATGAGTAATTTTGTGTTTTAACAAACTTTTCGATCAATATTGGGGTTAATTTTGAAGTTGAGCTATTAGTGTATTGAATAGAAACGGGACTTGATTTTACAGCATGTTCATTTTGTCATTGGAGCTCTTAGTCTTTCTTAATGCAGGAGGATCTTTCTTTAAACTTTCTTTTGGTTCAGAATGGATTTTATAGTCATAGTCTTTCAGAAGAGGAAGATTGTCATTGATGCTTGAAAAATCAGTTTTTGATCTATCATGTTTTCATTGACAATCTGCTGAAATATTTCTGTTTTTTCATGTTTTTTGTTTTTTCATATCTTCCTTGGATTCGGGACAGATATAGCTTTAGTTTTAAATGTCTTTCCCTGTTCAAGTTTGTTTATTGATTTTGCACATGGAACAGGAACAAGGGAGGTGCAAGTCCATACATTTAGTTTTAAGCTGATAAAGTGTGGCATTCTACTGGTGTATTTCCCTGTGCACTTTCTTTTCTTTGTGCAAAATGGTTGTCTTTGCCTTAGCAATTATACCTCTTGGCACAGGGAATGATTTATCTAGAAGTTTTTCCAAATTTTAACTTTGATAATTTCATTTTAGAATACAGTTCTTCCAAATTTTAACTTTGCATATTGCCACCTATGCCCACTACACATCATCACAAATTGCATTTCTCCTACTTTTTATTTTGAGTTTCTTTGATTGTTCGAGTCTTTTTTTTTGGCTAATGGTTGCATTTAAATGCTGCAGTTGGCATATTCATTATTGAGCTTTAAAAGCCTCTTAGCTCAATGGTAGAGCGATGTGCTTATGCGCAAATACGTGGGTTCGACTCCCGCATAGGCTAAAGTTTATATAATTCTAGTAATTTATAAAATTTTGTAATAAATGTTCAATAATAAGATATATTAGTGCAATTTTAAAATATAAATGCATGTGCATATCATTTCCATAAGGTTGTATAAGCAAATATAATATAAATATTATATTTGCACAACAAAATTTTATAAATTATATTTGCACAACAAAGTGTTATATGTGCACAACATACCGTTATATTTGCACAACGAAAAGTGTTGAAACGAAAAAAAAACGGAAAAAAAATTACATTTGCACAACATAAAGTTATTTTTGCACAAAAAAATGTTATATTTGCACAACATACAGTTATATTTGCACAAGCACAACATACGGTTATATTTGCACGCCAAAATGTATCGATGCGAAAAAAAAAACTAGAGTTGGGTCATATTTGCACAATTTATGGTTATATTTGCACATGCACAGCGTACTCTTATATTTGCACGACAAAATGTAAAAAATAAAATAAAAAAAAAAAACTAGACTTGGGTCATATTTGCACAACTTATGGTTATATTTGCACAACGTACTCTTATATTTGCACGACAAAATGTTAAAAAAAAAACTAGACTTGGGTCATATTTGCACAACTTACGGTTATATTTGCACAACGTACTCTTATATTTGCACGGCAAAATGTAAAAAAAAAAAAGTAGACTTGGGTCATATTTGCACAACTTACGGTTATATTTGCACAACTTTCTATTATATTTGCACAACGTACTCTTATATTTGCACGACAAAAAAAAAACTAGACTTGGGTCATATTTGCACAACTTACGGTTATATTTGCACATCGAACTCTTATATTTGCACGACAAAATGTAAAAAAAAAAAAACTAGACTTGGGTCATATTTGCACAACTTACGGTTATATTTGCACAACGTACTCTTATATTTGCACGACAAAATGTTAAAAAAAAACTAGACTTGAGTCATATTTGCTCAACATACGGTTATTTTTACACATGCACAACATACTCTTATTTTTGCACGACAAAATGTAAAAAAAAAAAATAGCCTTGGGTCATATTTGCTCAACATACGGTTATTTTTGCACATGCACAACATACTCTTATTTTTGCATGACAAAATGTTAAAAAAAAACTAGACATGGGTCATATTTGCTCAAAATACGGTTATTTTTGCACATGCACAACATACTCTTATTTTTGCACGACAAAATGTAAAAAAAAAAAAAAGAAATTTGGCCCAAAGGCCGAAGGCCTTTGGGCCATTTAGAAATTGTCTCACAGATTTAGCTTTGCTAGCATTTGTCCAAAATATTTTCATAATCCCCCTTTTACCCCTGTATTAATTAAAACAAACCCTCGTTTCTTCTATTCATTGATTCAGATCTCCGTCCGTTCTCCCATTTCTCTGTGCTTCCTCCCTCCAATGAGACTATGAGAGTCCAAGGAACAAGCGATAAGGATTGAGTTCGAAGGGGAGAGATGGATCGTGAAGACGAGGCAGAGCTTCACCTGCAAAACGAAGGTGAGTTGATCTTCCAATTGCTCGATTTCTCTTTTATCTCTCTACATTTCGTATGGAGATAATCGATTTCGTCTCCTCTGCATCGAATCTAATTTGCTCTTGGTTAGATTCTTCTATTTCTCCAGACTCCGATCGGTCGACTAACTGAGGAGATGGATCAGACGGCTAATTAATCAAGGCCTAGATCGTAATTCGCGGCTTCCGGAGAGCGATCTCGACGAAATAGTCCCGTGGACAGGGCTCGATCATCGCTCCGATGAAGGGGCTTTCGTCGATCAAGTACCAGGATAGCTGGATCGTCAGCAACAATGAGAATCTGACTATGAGCAGTGTCAATTTGAGCAACGAAGGTAGGTTCGATGACGTCGATCAAGTACCAAGCCTTTCTTGAATCTGATCTCACATTTCACCTTCCTTGGTTGCGTCTTTTTTGTCTCAATTTAATGGATTGCCACCAAAATCGAAATGGATCTCCAGTAAAATCGAATTGGATCTGATCAGATAAACAAACAATTAAATCTTTAAATCTAATTTGGATTAAGTTTTAATATCCACTCACTCATGCACGACTCTCCACACAACCCTGGGTCTGGACATGAAACCAATTTCTGTCAGAACTTCATCCACCTCGTATTGTATTATACTGTATTGTAGTATAGTCATATATATATATACACAACCTTTCCAAGTTATAAACAATGAACAAAGAAACATTTCAGCTATCACCTACTGTATTTTTTTTCCCTATTTGACCACACACGTGTCACCACTGTTAAAGAGTGGTGACAGTGACCCCGTAAAAAAAACTTTAAAAACGAAACTGTAATAAAAAAAAATTTCATGTCACCACACACGTGTCACCACTGTCACCACTGTTAAAGAGTGGTGACAGTGACCCCGTAAAAAAAACTCTAAAAATGAAACTATAATAAAAAAAATTTCATGTCACCACACACGTGTCACCACTGTCAAAGAGTGGTGACAGTGACCCCGTAAAAAAAAACTCTAAAAATGAAACTGTAATAAAAAAAATTTCATGTCACCACACACGTGTCACCACTGTCACCACTGTCAAAGAGTGGTGACAGTGACCCTGTAAAAAAAACTCTAAAAATGAAACTGTAATCAAAAAAATTTCATGTCACCACTGTCACCACTGTCAAAGAGTGGTGACAGTGACCCCGTAAAAAAAACTATAAAAACGAAACTGTAATCACAAAATTTACATGTCACCACACATGTGTCACCAAAAGTCAATGAATTTGACCAGTCAATGGTCAATGGTCAAATTAAAAAATGGGAAGGAGGAAAATGGGAAGGAAGGGCAAAATTGGAATTTTTGGACACCCTCCTAATTTATTCCCCCTTTTATCCTAGGGTTTAATTTTTGCCCAAAATATGGACACTTACCAAATTTTCCCAAAAAAAAAGAGTAAGGCTATAGGCAAGATGATAAAATTGCTATTGGCAAGATGGACACTCCACCAATTTGTCCAAAAATGTGGACAATTCACCAATTAGGACAACTTTTTTGGAAATTTCACAAACTCCCCCTATATATTATAGCCATCTCTTTTGATTTGACAGGACATACTGTATAGTTCTATCCATTGATACTTGGAGGGCTCGCGTTCTAGGAAAAGAGGTAACTGGTTTGATGTTTATATAAGGTAAATGGAATAAAAATAAATCTAGTTTTTTTTTCATTTTTTATCTCCATCGTGAGTCCCAATCTTGAACCCTTAAATTACTTTTTTACTATTTTCTTTTTTATTTAATAAATTATCCATTATATATACTTCATGTTGTTGTTGTTATTGTTATTTAATAATGATATATTATTATTATTATTATTTATTTAACAAAAAATCATCTATTTTTAGGGAAAATGTGAAAATTATTTTTTTAATGTTAACAATGAATATAGGGATATTATTTGAATAAAAACATTTTCCTCCAAACTAATAGTAAATGGGTGTCTATAGATAGATTAACTTAAATTACATTCAAAATTAAATTTTTATTATTTTTTTAATAAAGGAAAATGCAAAAAATCTATTTTTAAAAACGTTTATATAAGCGCTGCCACATGACTAAAAACCATTGAATCACATAGCGCTCACAATTTCTTTTTTTTTTTTGCCCAAGTATGCACCAAACGCAACACTTTGATTCCCTTAGGCCTAAAACGACGTCGTTTTTGGCCTTGAATGGGCCGCGACATGTAAGTGCCTTTCAGATGCCCTTGGGTAACACACTATGAACCTATCTTTTTGGGGATCCTACATGTGAGCCCTCAATTCCAAGCTCACAAGACTTTGCTTTTTCTCTCTCTTTTTTTTTTATCTAGCAACATTTAAAGCCTTTGGGCTCACCATTGTACATACTATAAGAATCTTGTCCATGTTGACAAGTTGAGTAGCTTAGCGGGCCACCCATTAAAATATCACGCAATACTATTTTTGTTATCTTTGTGTTATGTTGGCTCTCATACAACCATAGGCGGAGCTAGGTGAGGGCAAGCGGGAGCATTCGTCCCCCCTTTTAGATGATGAAGCACCTACCTATATTTCTCTACTCGTCGATAGCTTTGTTTTGATATATTATAATTAACTTCAATCAGATAATCGAGTAAAAAGTTATGAACGTTTGAAAGTTAAAAAAAGATTAATTATTTCAAATGTTTTTTTAATAAATCACGATGCTTTTATATTTTACTTAATTTGATATTTTAGTAATATAATTCAACCCAAGAGCTTCGAAACGAGATGTTATACTACTAACTTCGATAATTATATAAGAAATTATGTAAGTTTAAAGTTTGTATATGTTGTTACACGTTATTCATGCTAAGAGAACAACATGTTGCATATTGACTTTGTAGATTTCAAATGATATATTTTTAGACAAAAAGAATTATGTTAAAGATTAAAACAACATTATTTTTTTTGTTTAAAGAGAAAAAATGTATAACAACTAATGACACAGTTTTAAATTAAAACACCATCGTTTTGAATAAAAAAACATTGTGTTTTAAACTAAAAAAACGTTTTCTTAAACTAAAATATCATTGTTTAATCTAAAATATCATAGTTTGTTTCGCTAAACTATAGAAAAATCTATCGAAGAATGAATCAAAAATTTGTATAAAACTTCGCCCCCCATTCGATAAATTTCTGACTCCGTCATTGTTTAGGCGCCTTACATTGTTTCGGAGTTTGGAGTTTTGTTCTTATTTATTCTATATATTAACTCTTACTGTTCTACTATATATATTTGTGTCGATCCCTTTCGTTAATTTGTTATATTTAGTTATCTACCATTTTATTTTGAGTAAATTGAATCAAATATCCAACCTTTTGGACACGGGTTCAGAGGAAAACGTAAAAAAAATTATTTATTTTTTGTAATATTTGATAATTTAAAGGTTAAAAACGATAAAAGAGTAATAAATCAATAATTGTGCTTAATTTAGACTTTTAGTGGGTATGGAGTAGAAACTTGAATGATGAGATCTCGAGTTCAAATCCCTATAGTTTTATTTTATTGATTTTTTCCCTTTTAATTTAGATTTTTAAACTTAAAATAGCTATTTAAATCATACATTTAATGTGTTTTTTACTATATTTTTTTACGAAAAATTGTATCACATATATATATATATTAAAAAAACCCCGACAACAAAGTTGAGCCCCCTCTCGATTTTTTTTCTAGCTCTGCCCCTGCTTTCAGACAATTGTGAATATAACCAGTGTGAAATTGTGGATTTTGGTTAAATCTGTACAATTTGAACCCTCTTCCTATTATAATAGATTAACTAGTACAATTCTCGCGCCATGGCGCGATTTTTAAAAACTTAAATCTTAATCAAATAAAAAAATTAATATTATTAAATATAAATAAAAGTTAGGATAAAAATCATAAAAATAATTTTAAAAATCTCATTTGAAGTAGCATACATAAATATAGATATTTTCAATCATTCAATAATAATAATAATAATAATAATAATATCATTGTGCCATGAAAGGGTTATGTATATCACATCGTCAGAAAGACTTATATATTAAGTAGTATATATAGATATATAGGTTAGCTATTTAGAATATAACAAAAGATTTACATGTAGATTTATAATAAGCAGTAGATTATATTAAATTCAATGTTCTGAATTAAGCCTAATAGTTAGTAAATAAGTTTAAAATAAAAGAAAAAATGTGGTTGGTTTAAAGGGATAAAGAGAAGAAGAAGAAGAAGAAGAAATAACGGAACAAAATATTGTAAATTGTTAAAAGAACTAAAAAAATCGGAATGTTACATTAGGGTAATTAAAACTCTTCTATTTTAATAATATATATTTAATAATTAAATTTGTTAAAAAAAGAAAAAAATATCATTGATTTGAAAAGATAAAGGGGGAAGAAGAAAAAAAATAATTAAAATAAAGAATTCGATTGATTTAGGGTTTTAATAGAAGGATAAATGAAAAAAATAATTAAAGAAAATAAATTTAATTAATTGGTTGAATTCAATATTTTGAATTACACCCAATAGTTTGAAAAATGAAAGTGGAAAAAAATTCAGAAAAAAAAAGTCGTGATTGGTCGGAAGGGAGTGAAGGGTGGAGAGCGCGTCACGTAAGCAAAAGGATTCTGAGTTAAGTGTGTGTGTGTATACACACACACTTAACTCAGTTATTTTAAAATTTAAATAAATATGTAACAAATGTTGAAAAATGTGACAGTAACCCTCTAAAATTTTTTGTAAAATCTGTTTCATTCGAAATCATTAACAGGATTATTCACATTTGTAGTTTCCTTGATTACCATCCTTTCTGTGTGGTGCAGCCCAAGATTGAAACTACAAATTCAGTTGCTCATATCCTAACTAATTATGTTAATTATCCACACCTTGACTGGCCAAGACACCATCGTCATTGCTTCACTATCCAATATATCTTTAAAACTCCAAATCCATTGAATTCCAAACAATACTCAAAAAGGAAGTATTCAACATACAACACCACTTCTTATCCATATAAGCAAAGCCTAATATACTTAGACGATACCTTTAAGACCTACTATCACCCAATTGAAAGTATAAAGGCAAAAATGGATTTTCTAAGAACAAAACACACTTCTACCTCAAGTCAAAAAGAGTGCAAAATATTAATTAAAATTAATCCCTACAACTAAAATTATTATTACGAAGATAAAATTGATTTTCATAAAGTCACAAAAATCTAGAATCTTATTGAGAAAAATGCTTCTGGCCCATGATCCTACAAATCCGGGTAGGCATGGGCTTATGAGTAGTTTATCATGAAAATCTGTTTTTGGAATGCTAGAGGAATCGGTAATAAGAACCTATGGACAGAACTCAAAGCCATGCAGATCAATGACCACATACAATTAATCGCCCTCGCAGAAACTAAAACAGAAAAAATTCCAGATGATAAAACATGGAGGAATATTGGGTTCACTAATGTTGTTTGGTCTCCAGCTTGTGGTCGTGCTGGTGGCCTCGGAGTTTTATGGAATGAGAATATGCTCTCAAATGAGCTGATCTCAGTAAACATCCATCTGCCTCGTATTATCGGTCTTAATTACGAAAATTCTGATAAAAACTTCTGTTGTGCTATTTTGATAGTGTATGGGCCTCCACAAGAGAACGATAAAGACTCCTTCTGTGATACTCTGACAAATTTAATAGTTAACGAAACACGACCATGTATGATTATTGGGGATTTAAATGAGATAGGATCAAGCATAGAGAAATCTGGTGGTGCAGAGAATAATGGACATCGATTTCAGCGACTTACAAATTTTAAAAATACATGCTCTCTTATTGACCTTCCCACGACCGGAAATTTATTCACATGGCGAAAGAAATTAGATGGTGAGGACAATATCTTGGAAAAGCTTGATAGAGTCTTGGTACATTACCAACTGCTAGAAACCTTTCCAGAACTACAAACTGTTAACAGTGCTTTCTCCTTGTCTGACCACTACCCTATATATATTTAAATACCAACGGCGATCGAGTTTAAACCATCATCTTTCAAATTTGAGAACGTTTGGATGCAAAGAAAAGAATTTCGACATATTGTAAAACTATCTTGGCGAGCCTCGTGTCAAGGGTCTACAATGTTTAAGGTAATATACAAAACTAAGATTCTAAAAAAGAAGGCAAAAGATTGGAATAAGACAACATTTGGGAATATATTCCGCCAATTAGCAGAAGTGGAAAAAAATCTTATTGAGATTCAAATTACGAACAATACATCCCAAACGAGAAACGCAACTCAAAAAGAAAAAATGCTTATTAAAAAGAAGGAGAGTTTGTTGCAATATCAAAAAGTCTTCTGGAGCCAACGAGCCAAGGCAAAGCATCTCGTGCTTGCTGATTCTAACTCTGCGTATTATCACCGGGTGGCAACGGGGAGAAGAAATAGAAAAATAATCAAAAGTCTTTCATCGGCAGATGGGACACACATTACTGGTTATACTAATATTAGGGAGGAACTTCAAAAAGATTTTGAACGACGATTTACAGGTAACATGGCCAACACTACTAGCCTAATACCATACCTTGATGTCATTAGTAGGGAAATCACTCATGATGAAAATGAGTCCCTTATTGCGTCACCGTCCAACAGTGAAATTAAAAGGGTTGTATTCAATCTAGGATCAAATAAATCTCTGGGACCGGATGGCATGACAGCAGAATTTTATAAAAATTACTGGGAAATAGTTGGCAATGACATAATCTGTGATGTAAAAGGTTTTTTTCACTCTAGAAAACTACTACGACAAATAAACCACACTTTTGTCACTCTTTTGCCGAAATGTGAAAGTCCATGCAAAAGTACGGACTACAGACCTATTAGCTTATGCTCTACGTTATATAAAATTATCTCAAAGATTCTAACAGAAAGACTAAAGTTAGTCATGGGAAAACTCATTCATCCGCATCAAGGTGCTTTTGTAGTTGATAGATCAATCCAAGATAATTTTAGGAATAGAAAAGGAAAAGATGGATGGTTAACAATTAAACTAGACATGGAAAAAGCCTATGACAGGGTTGATTGGAACTTCACCCGATTAGTCCTGTTGAAGTTTGGATTCCATCAGAAGTTCGTGGACCTTGTTATGAAGTGTGTAACTACTATATCTTTCTCTGTGTTGGTCAACAACGAACCAACATCAATTTTTAAGCCATTCAGAGGCATTCGCCAAGGCGACCCCCTCTCTCCATTTTTGTTTATCCTCGGAGCAGAAGTCTTAGCAAGAAAACTTCAAATGGAAGCGAATTCTTTAGAAAAGTTGATTGGTTTTCCCTTTGGGCAACAAATCCCCCGTATTCCATTCCTCGTATTTGCAGATGACATCATTGTATTCTCTAAAGGTAATTTAACTGCTTTCCAAAAGGTTAAAGACACTATCGATTTATATAGTGCAATGCCAGGACAAAAAATTAATTATCACAAATCGGCTTTCCAAGTCACCTCAGGGGTACCCAGAACCAGAATCCCGCTAATAGAAGGATGCTTGAACATTTCAAAAGAAATAAATCTGGACAAGTATCTGGGGTGTCCCATTATAAACGGTAGAGTGAACAAATCTCCGTTTGAAGAAATAGTCATCAAATCCGCAAACCAGTTAAGAAAATGGAGAGCTGATTCCCTATCACAACAAGGACGAGCGACACTTATTGCATCAAACCTATCTTCAAAACCCCTTTATACTATGCAAAACTTCATGCTCCCATCTCACATTCATAACAAATTAGATCAAATTAATAGGTCTTTCTTTTGGAATAAGGATTTAAGCTACAAACCGCTAATTAGCTGCGACAAAATTTGTAAACAAAAACACCAAGGGGGAATGGGCCTTCGAAAGTCAAAACACATGAACGACGCACTTCAATTAAAGCTCCTCTGGAAAATACTGGCAGAACTAGATAATACATGGGTAAAAATTATTCATTACAAGTATCTCAAAACTAAAAATCTGCTAAACTATAAAAAAGTAGGTAACTTGTCTTGGCAATGGGCCAAATTGAGTTCCCTTATTCCAGAATTTAAGCGGGGGCTGGCATGGGTAGTGGGTAATGGAAGGACGATCTGTTTCTGGAAGGACAATTGGGTAAAGAATTCTAAGCTAATGCATAATTGCATTTGCCTAGATAGAATTGACATCAATGAGAAAGTCGGTGAGTACATTACCAATAATAAGTGGGATTATGACAAGTTGAGATCAGTCTTGGACCAAGACACTGCCGAGCAGATTATAGCAATTCCCCTTCCAATTTACCCGATTAAGGACCGGCTGTATTGGGGGGCAGCAAAAAAGGGTTGGTTCACCACATCTAGTGCTTATAACCTTTGTACGCAATCCACTAATCATTATAAAGACGGTTGTGTTTGGGTATGGAGGGTTAACCCCCCCCCCCCCAAATAAAGAATTTTTTTATGGAAACTTGGCCATAATGCTCTTCAAACCGCCGGAAGGTTTGCTGCTAGAGGAGTCGCGGTTCCCCCATATTGTTCAATTTGTAATCACCACAACGAAGATGCGATTTACCTTGTTCTTGAGTGCAGATTCTGTCAGTTTGCCCATAACCTACATCCATGACACATGACCCAAATAAACAGAATTATATCCACAACCAGAAACCTCAGACAAGTGATGATTTATCTTGGACAAGCACTTTCTGGTAAGGAAGAGACTAAGCTAGCATTCAGTTGGTGGACGGTGTGGAATACACGCAATAGATTCATTTTCAGAAATGAGAAGTTATCATCTATGGATGGTTTTAACATGCAAATCTATACGCATAAATCCAATTGGGATTCAGCCAATCAAGAGAATAAAGATCTCAATCGAAGGAAGGTTTCTAACCCAATCAATCAGGCAACTCTGCGGGATAAACTAGTGAAAAGAGCAGTCAAATGGAGAAAACCGCCAAATAGATATTATAAACTAAATTTTGATGGGGCGGCTAGTCCCAACAGAGAATCATCTATAGGTTTCATTATTCGGGACTCTAAAGGAAATCCAGTAGAGATAGGAGGGAAGCAAACTGGCATACAAACCCCAGTTATGGCTGAAGGACTGGCCCTTCGAGAAGGTATCCTCAAAGAAATTGATCTTAGCATAGAAAATCTTATTATCGAAGGAGATTCCCTCATAATAATTAACTATTTCAGAAAAGGAATTGCATGTCCATGGGAAATTGAACTTCTGCTTTCGGACGTGAAATGCCTTCTTAGACACTTTAAGTCTGTCTCCTTTTCTCATATTTATCGTAGTGGTAATAGAGTGGTTGATAAGGTCACACACCTTAGCCACTCCCGCTCTAGTATGGGAGCTTGTATAACAAAACCAGGTCTTATGGACCTCATCCGAAAGGATGCTTTCGGTTAAACTCACTCATTTGTGGGCAACCGAATTATTACCTAATCAAAAAAATTGGGTAAAATCTATATAATATACTAAAATAGAGACCTAAACTCTCTTCTGATACAATTCACATATGTGTCATTTTCTGGTACAATCTGACCTAAATTTTTTGACACGTCAGTTAATAATGATCTAATATATTTAAGTCATGTTAGATAATGACATCATCTATTTTATCCACGTGTCATCTTATATGTCCATCTCATATCTTATGTGGTTACAAAATCTATCATTTTACCATTAGTTATTTTGTAAATATTATACCTTAAATTATTTTATATTTAGTCATTAAGGTTAATTATTTTAATTCATTATATCTAATTATAAGATTTTATTATTAATTAATTATGTATTGAAAAATAAAATCTTATTATCAAATATTTATATTAATTTGTAACCTCTTATCTTAAGTCGTTACAAAACCTATTATTTTTTAACACAATTAAAATTATTTTTACTTTAGTTATTTTGCATGATCTTTTTTTTATAATACTTCAAGATAATTTATGATTGCATGAATTTTTTATTAAAAAAATTTTAAATAAATTATTTTAATTTTCACATAACATTTAATAAAAGATAATTTTATTATAGTTAATATAATAAAATATATTTTATTAACAAAATGCGCAAAAATGCTAGCAAGGCTCCCTCTAATATGTGTGTGTGTGTGTATATATATTGATAGTTTAAAATTTTCTCAATATTTTTTTACGCAAAAAAGGTCGGGCTCTTTGATTGAAAAATCATGTTTATTATGCATGGTTAGTTTTTTGAAAATTTTATTTTAAAGGTGATTTTTTTTTACAGTAAGTAAAATTTAGGATACTTCTAAGTATCCATGATCATCAAGCATGATGATGTTCTGGAATTCACAGCTATAGTTTAAGATAGAATTACAGCTCAGTCGAGATTTTGCAATAAAGTCTGCTGCACTATTCGCCTCTCTGTAGCAGTGTTGGAATTTGATAAATTCAAAGTCTTTGCTTAGAGTTTGAATTTCTTTCACTATTTGTGTAATCTCCCATGGTGAGTTGTTTTCCTGGTTGATGACATTGATAATGATTGCACAGTCACCTTCGATGATCGTCCTCTGTATTCCAAGTTCTGCTGCCAGTCTTATACCTGCAAGTATTGCAAAACATTCTGTTTGGATGACAGAATACGTTTCACCATTACATTTATGTATTCAAATTATTTGGCCTTGATTGTTTCTTATGATACAACCAATTTGAGATTGTACCCCATTTTTTACAGAAGCGTCTACATTTATTTTTATAATATTTTTAGGTGGGTATTTCCAGTTCAAATTCTGACGGGGTCTAGTGTGCTTAGGAGAAGTTTTTATTATTTCCTCTTTATTCCATCATAAAATTTTATCAATAGTTTGAGTAAGAGTGTAGGCTATATTATTGTTAGAATTTTTTTGGAAGATGATTTTATTTCGGAGTTCCCAGATTGAGTGCCATAAGTGGCAAAGGTCTGTGAAATCTTTATTTTGGCTTTTAGTATTTAAAATATTTTCAGAGATATCACTTGTTAGGTTTGGAATATTAAAGGATTTATGTAGTCTGATGCCCAGGTTTTGGATAAGCGACTTGGTGATTTGACAGTTAAAAAATAAGTGATTTGCGTCCTCTGGTTCATAGTTGCAAAGTGAGCAGGTACTAGGGACTCTATTTATGTATCTGTTTAAACACTCAGTGGTGGGTAAGATATCTAATATAGTTTTCCAAATAAAGTTTTTAATATTTGGAGCGATATTTAGTTTCCAGATCCAATCTCCAGAAATATTATTGTTATTTCTTGTGTTAAAGAGAGAAGAGGTAGATTTGACTGTAAATGTTCCATTTTTATTGTAGATCCAAATTAGTCTGTCTGCGATATCAATTCTGGGGATGTAAATGTTTGATATCATTTGAGCAATGTGAGGTGGGAATATGTTGTTTAGTTTCTTAGTATCCCAAGTGTTAGAGTTTGTAAATAGATCACAAACTTTTAGGTTAGGGTTGTGGTTGTTTCTAAAGTTATCGAGTTTTTGTGCATTTACCCAGATATCAGACCAGACATTAATGGTTTTGCCATTTTCAACTAGCCAAAGTAAACCTTTGGAGAAATTATCTCTAATGTTTAAGAGTCGTCCAAATTGCCAGGAAGTTTTACATTTATTTATGTCCATTAATGGTTCCTTTGAGAGATATTTTTCAGTGATAATCTTTGACCAAATGTTGTTAGGATTCGCTATTATTCTCCAAAGAAGTTTCATCTGCATGCTTAAGTTGATTTGTTCAGCTGTTTTGAAGCCTAGTCCACCATCCTTTTTAGGGGTACATAACCGTTCCCAGCTAATTAATGGGTGATAGTTATTAGATTGAAGTTTATTCCAGAAAAAGTTTTTGTTGATTTTGTCAATTTTGTCAAGAATTCCTTTTGGAAGAAGGAAGGATTGCATAAGATAGTTGGTTTTTTAATTGAAATTAGCTTGAATGAGGACAGATCTTCCAGCTTGAGAGAGGGTGTTTGATTTCCATTTGGAGAGTTGTTTTTTTAGGTTTGTAATAGCTTCGTCAAATAAACTGTTGTTTACTCTACCACTAATTAGTGGTATTCCCAGATATTTTTCTAAGGTTTTAGTAACAGGGATATTTAATTGTTGAGTAAGGCTTTGAGCTTTTTAAAGGGAGATGTTTTTAGAGACTTGTAGAGAACTTTTGTTGTAATTTATAGAGAGACCTGATATGTTACAAAAGTTGTTTAAAAGGTTTTTAATCGTGTGAAGACTTAGATCATTAGCGTTTCCAAAGATGAGTGTATCGTCTGCAAAGGAGAGGAATGGGATAGGATCACTGTTATTTGTCAGTTTGATTCCAATTAATGGATCAAGTTTTGATGATTCTTGTTGTATCATTCTGGCTAATAGTTCCATGACTATGACAAAAATATATGGTGCAAGAGGATCTCCTTGTCGTATACCTCGAGAAGTTTGGAATGTCTTGCCAGGTAAGTTATTAACTAAGACTGAGAAGTTAGTTTTAGTTAAGCATGTCATGACCCAGTTTATCCATTTTTGATGAAATCCAAATTTAGTCAGTACGATGCGTATGTAGTCCCAATTTATTTTGTCATAAGCTTTTTCCATGTCTAGTTTAATTGCCATCCATCCGTATTTTCCTTTTTTGTTATAGAAGGAGTGAAAGACCTCGTGGGCTATTAGGATGTTATCTTGAATATTTCTTCCCTGAACAAAGGCTCCTTGAAATGGGTTGATAATACGAGGTAAGATTTGTTTTAAACGGTTAGCTAAAAGTTTTGAGATAATTTTGTAGATAGTGTTGCAAAGACTAATAGGGCGATAATGGTTGATATTGATAGGGTTATCAATTTTCGGAATGAGTGCAATGAATGTTGTATTTACTTCGTTAAGAAGAATGCCTGAATGAAAAAATGATTTGATAGCCTTACATAGCAAGCTTCCCACAATGTTCCAGTATTTTTTTATAGAATTCGGGGGGGGAGCCATCAGGGCCTGGAGATTTGTCTTCTTTCATTGATAATAGAATATCCTTAATTTCTTTATCTGTGAAAGGTCGAGTTAGGGTTAAGTTTTCAGAGTCAGTTATTGTGCGATTTATCAAGTTTGGGAAATATGTGTTATTATTGGTTGGTTGTTTGTTTGAGATGAATCTTTCAGCTAGTTCATTCGTAATTTCATCTCAAATTTGATTTTCATCTTCAATGACTAAATCACTTTTATTTGTAAAATTACGAGTGATGTTTTTTGAATTTCTGACTTTAGCTATTGATTGGTAGTATTTGGTATTCCTATCTCCAAATTTAAGGAAGTTAGATTTAGCCCTCTGTTTCCAAAAAGTATTGTTGAAATTCATGAGTGCTTCACGTTTATTTAGTAATCTTTGTCTTTTATTAATTGTGATATCATTATAGTTTCCAGTAATTTGTTGTGTTTGTAATAATAAAAGTTGATCTTCAATGTCTTTTAATTGTCTAAAGTTATTATTTGGATGTGATTTACACCAAATTTTCGTGTTTTTCTTAAGCAGTTTCTGTTTTTGTAATAGTGTAAACATGAATGATCCACAAAGTTTATTTCCCCAGGTTGATTTAACTAGTTTATTGTAATTGTCATTGTTTGTCCAAGACATCTCAAATTTAAAGGGTGATCCTGCTCTGATTAATTTTGTTCCAATTGAGATGGATATTAGGGAATGATCTGAGTTTGTAAATGGATGGTTATGGACAGTTAAGTTGGGGAATTGGTTAGAGATATCTGTATGGGTCATAACTCTGTCTAGACATTCATAGATATTATTAGTAGGGGTTTGTCTTTTCCTCCAGGTAACTGGGCTACCAGTATAAGGGATAGTATGGATATCTAGTTCTTCATTAATTTGCTGAATACGGGTAAATCTATTATTTTGTGGGTTTGTTCCTCCAATTTTGTCATTTATTGATTCTATTTCATTGAAGTCTCCCATTAGTAGGGACGGGTAGTTATACTGTCGAGTTATTGTGATTATTTTATCCCAAAATGTTTTTTGTCTGTTTGGTTTGATGGTGCATAAATAAAGTTGAGAATAAATCTGAAGTTGTTGATGTTAACTAAGTACATAACGTAGTTATCTGATGTAGTTATTTGTTGTATTGTATCTGTAAAATTAGAGGTTTTGAAAAGGATCCATAGTCCTAGTTTTGAACCATCTGAGGCAATGTGATGGGCTTTGTTGAATCCAGCTTTTTTGTATAGATTTTCCACTGGTGGTTCACTTGTTTTTGTTTCGGATAAAACTAGGATATCTAAGCTATTTCTCTTTTGGATATAGGCTAGATCTTGTCATAGGTTAGGTTTTATTATATCTCTAATGTTCCAATATGCTATATTTGTCATTTAAAATTATTTTTTGTGTATTCCCGCTTTTTGAGCATGTTTGGAATGTTATGGTATTCTTTTTTGTTGTTGTTGTTGTTTTTTTTTTAAGTGTTTATTGTGATGGATTATTTGTTTAGAAGATTTTAATAGATGTGATTTTGTGGAGTGGTTATTGTCACTATTTTTATTATAAATTTTTCTTTTAGAGAATTTACTTGATATTAATCTATTGTTTTCATGTCTACATCTGTTTTCCTTTCATGATTTGTTTTATTTAATGGGTAAGTATAGTTATTTTGAGTAATAGTTTTACAAATAATTTTTGTCACGTTCTTTTGAAAATGGGGTTTAAATGTGAGTTTTAGTCCTAAGTATTTAATGTTATTAAAAATTTTAATCTGAGGATCAAAAATGATAGTCCAGTACTTAGGAATATATATATATATATATATATATATATATATATATATATATATATATATATATATTTGGTAGTTGTAGGTAATTGAAATTTTCAGTAGATGGTAATTTTTCTTAATTAGGTAGTTTTGTATATTATACCGTAAATTGTTGGGTAAAATGGGTGTTAGCCCAAGATTCATGCTGATAGGCCTGGGCCCAGGGTAATTGGGCCATAAATTTTTGTGGGCTAGTTTGTAGACGTTGGTCCTTGATTTGGTGTTACTGGCTTCAGTTCTGTTACTGTGATGAGGGGGTGTTGTGAGGGAAATGAATAATGTCGAAGCATTATTCCAATTGTGATCCCTATCAAAACCTGGAAGGGAAAGATCAAACAAAGCAGTTAAGAGGAAATCTCTTTGCCATTCAAAATTAGGGATGTCCTGCCCAGTATTGATACATACAGAGTGTAGCAAAGTTCCCAAAACCCTTAGAGAGTTATGATAATCTATAAGACAGGAAACTAAAGTTTTTCTAAGATTATTACAATACCAAAATTTGAGGGTAGAGTAGGAATTATCCATACTAAACCAAATCGCCCTCATATTTGTATTGTTAACAAAATAATTGTAGATCTCATATTTGATTACAAATTGCAAGTTTTTCCTGTTTCGTTTCTTTAGGTATAATTTAATAGTTTTAACAATAATAAAAATGGGTGTTAGCCCAGAGAATGTGCTGTTAAGCCCTTTGGATTCATATGTGATCTGGAATATCTGATAAGTCTTGGTTTTAGAAGCAAGCTTTGGAGATAGGTAGATATTCAGTAGGTATATAAAAGGATAGGAATAAAAACAAACACAGCTCTTAGATATAGTACATAAGCAAACTATGATAGAAGCATCCCTATGTTCATCAAAAGAGTGGATGCTTTGTCGATAACATGTGCATACAGAGAATAAACACACAAACCTTGTAGAACTAAGGCAGACCGAGTTTGAAATTCCACCATGGACAACAACAGAAAGAAAGGAAGTAGACATGAGTAGGATATTTTCAGAAGCCAATTTTTAGAATCTGAAGATGTTTTAGGATTATAAGGAGTATAACTCCAATTACAGTAAATAAATTTTGTAAGATAAAGGTAGGTAAAGGAGAGTATATGGTTAAAGATAGGTTGGACAGATGTTAGATTAAAGTTATCGTGGCAGTCATGCAAATTTTCCTGTGGAAATAAAATTTCAGTAAATATGTGATTATCTTTAAAGTAATTATTATGGCTGAGGTGTTGAGTCTTAGTTGTCCATCTCTTAGGTAAAATATTACTATTAATCCTTTTTTTTGTATTGTTGAGGAGTAGGCGGTTCAAAGTTGTGATAACATTTCTGATGGGGAACAGCTATCATTTGAGAGGAATCTACTATGAGGTTTTTACTGGATGGTATGTAGGAGAGATAAAAGGAATTTAATGAATAAATTAAATCAATATACCGACATAAGTTTTTATTTTTGAAAATAAAATTGAGGTATATGTTATGCAAATGGTTTGATTGAAAGGTTGAAGGGTAAGATTTTGTTTTTGCAAATTTATGGTTTATGTGAGTTTGAATTGTTTTAGATAAGTAACTATAGGAAAGTTTTATGATGTGAGTATGGAAGTAGGCAATTAGGATTATTTGGTGTAAGGGATAATATTTTCCATGTGTGTTCTTGGTTTTCATGGATTTAACAGGTTGTATACTGGATTTGATAGGGTTAATATGTATGAGGTTATGCAGAGGATGTGGGATGGTGGTTGGGATCATAAGATTTTTTTTTGATATAAATTTGAAGGGAATGATAGGGATGGATTGTTATGATAGATCATAGATATTGATTTCAAGTAAAATTTTGTGTTTTGTGCAGCTGTTAAGCTCTGAGTGACATGGATTCTTAAGTTATCAATCCGGAGGTAGCTGTTAAGCTTTGTAAATCAAACATTTTTTTGACAGTTAATTTGGCTGTTAGGCCATAGATGGAGATTAAGTTGTTTATAGTTGTTGCTGTAGTACCAAGTACTGATTTCCTCCGAAGAGGAAATACAGTAAGAGGGAAGAATCACCTTTGAATAAGTGAAGAACCAAAAGGAGAGACAGGTGGGAATAGAAAAAGGAGAGAGGGAGGAGAGAGAACAGAGTGTTTCGTTTGTGCTTTATCAAGGTGATTTTTTTTAAGTGCCGAGTATATTTGAAGGATGTTTTATTTATTTATTTATGACAAGCAACCCTAATATCAAACCTTTTGAGATCCATTTTTTTTAATTCAAAAGGTAGCCTAAAAATAGCCAAAATATTAATTCAAAGGCAAAGGTTATTCATTTTTAATGATGATACACTGATTCTTACCGTCAGTAACCAATGACCTCTTGCCCTAGTGGTAAGAGTGAGGTGCTTCCTTGTGCCTCACTACCATGAGGTCAAGGATTCAAATCCCACTAGAAGCAAGTTGTGCTATAGTGGGTACTCATGCCTTGGGTTACCTTGGCATGGGTGAGCCTGTCTTGCGGCTTGCTACTTGGCTTACCCGGCTCGAGTGCTTTGCAGGCTAGTGCTCGGCCCGTGGAGGATTAGTCGATAACCTCGGAACCTCCACGTCATCAAAAAAACATTTTAGTATAAGATGACATGTAAAAAGCTATGGAAAATGTAACAAACTGTTGGAAGTGGTTGTCCCGCCCGCGTTCAAAAATATTGAAATGTTTTTACCTAACTTTTACAGTTGTAAAAAGCTATATTGTTCGTGTATCTCGTTTGTGGACGTATACACGACCTTCCTTCAACGTCTTAACCTCATTGGACCTAGCTAAGATATTAGAATCGAGTTCAACTAGTTTCAATATGGGCTACAAATTAGTGGGGTGCTGACCTTCTAGACATGTCGCGGGTTTTGGTTTACATTTGAATGCATATTGGCAAGTGTCTTGTAGACATGTCACGAGATTTGGTTCCTATTTGAACGTCTGTTGACAAGTGCAATTTGGCTAAGCTCGTTGCATTGAGGGGGCATGATGGAATGTGGTTGTCCTATATTGAAAAATATTGAGATGTATTGAATAATATATAAGCTTGGTGGACTACTCTTCGAATTTATATGTTGTTTGTGTTTCCCGTATGTGGGCGCTTGTATGACCTTCCTCATCTTGACCTCATCGGGGCCAAAGTAGTCCACTAAGCTTATGTGTTATTTAAGACATCTTAGGGTGTGTTTTCTTCACCCCTTTTTTAAGGGGTGAGGGGAGTGGAAGGGGGTGGGGGTGGGGGTGTTTTTTTGTACCTTGGGAGGGAGAGGTGGAAGGAGTGGGGGGAAATCCACCCACCCCACCCCTTAAAAAAAACTTTTGAGAAAACGCACCCTTAGTATTTTTCAATGCAGAATAACCACATTCTAACACAAAATAGTATATTTTTTTCTTGTATTTTTTCATCATTTTATGAGTCACGCCAACATTCTACCTGGAACTTGCACTAAATTCAACCATCGGTGTCGGGTGTGGTGAGACAAAGTAGGGATGTTCATCGGTTCAAAACCGAGCCAAACCAAGTCGAACTGAATTAAACCTAAAACGAATTTTTAGAAACTGTGAACCGAAAATCGAACCTAACACCTTAGGTTTGGTTTGGTTTGGTTTGGTTTAGATTCGATTCGGGTTTCCAATGTAAATGAACCTAACTGACAATTAATTATAAAAAAAATTAAAATGTTTAATTTTTTTTTAAAAAAATTATGCTATAGAAAATTTCTTAAAAATAGTTGTAAATTTTTTTTCAATTGATTGAGCCTAAACTAGTGTCGTATAATGTTTTGGCTTGGTTCGGTTAAAATTTTTTGTTTGAACCGAATTTTGAACAACCCTAAGACAAAGAGTGGTATCCACAAAATATCCTAAATTTTGGATTTTTTTTTGTAAAATTTATACAAATCCGAATAACGAGCACAATTGCCCCAAAAGTTGGGATATATTTTGCAATTTTACTAATTGCTTTTAGGATTCTTTGATGCCTTCACTGTCCCACGATTGGTTCATGTAATGATGATCATACATGAGATGGTAAAATATTCTATTTTAGAGCTTCTATCCCAATGTTACAACTACTTCTTCACATCATTTTGCTTTCCACCAATTCATAAACCACAAAATCCGCTTTATCAGTACCATACCAAAGTTGCATCCACCAGCTCATCAACGTGGGGAGTAGGCCCATAAATAAGGTAAATCCAGCTTTACAAGCCCTCAATTTCCAACTGTTCAAGGTTCGGATTTGACTCGAATCCAAGACCGAGACAACCAAGGGTACGGCGAACCAAGCTTCATCGGTTCAATTAAGCTAGAACCATGTCCTGATCTACCCTTACGCTAGAGACTAGTATAGCTCACGTCGGCAAAATTTCAGTTGCGGGAGCCATTCTGATAGCGTCACTAATGCAGTTGGTGGTTGCCTAACTTTGTGCAAGTCTCTGGTAGTAAAAAAAAAAGATGGATCATGAGACACAATGATCTCAACATGTACAACATCACAATAATGTCTTTTCTTTCGTCCTCTTGTATCTGGTTTTGTTCGAACATTAAGCTGGCAAACAGCACGACCGTGACAGCCCTTGATGCGGGAAAAAAAGAGGTAATGAAAACAAATGATATTTCACATCTACCATGCGTCTCTATCACCAACCAAGTCAGCAAAAAAAACCTTCCGGTTTATGGAATCGACGAATAATTCACATCAACACATTCCCCTTGAACTGTAGCCAGTGAATACTGGCATGTGTTCTCAAGAATCAATATCCAATTGATGATCTTGTAGTTCTAACTTCTAACTAAATCACGCCTCGATTGGCTTGAGAAGCAAGATGCTCTTCAGTGCTTCAACTATTCGTTTTCCAGATTTATGGCACTCACAGCCTGAAAAATGAATCTTATGTGACATCGAGCACGGGCCAAACCCGGGTCTGTCACAACATATTCATAACAAATGACCCTTCCTACTCGAATCACAGAAACCTCAAATCTTTTGTTCTTGTCATTTACTCATTAGAGAAGTTGATATCACAATCACAATAGCACGGCCTATGCACAGCCAACCAACAATATTGCTCTAGAAACTGTGTAGTATCAAACGCAAGAATTAACTCATCAAGCAAAATCATCCCTTTAAGAAACTCTGAAGAACTAGACTCCCAAGCAATCATGTGTAAAAGAAGACGACTTAAAAAATCAATGACAAGTACAGCAAATACCCTTCATGCTATTGATGAAACCCAAACAAGTAGAAGACCCTTGAAAACAGCCAAAAGCAACCCCAAAGTATTTTATCGAAACACTGCAACCTGACTCACACAATGGGAAGACAAACCACGAGTTGATAAAATCCCTCGTCAAAGTAGCTATTGCCCAAATGCATTTTTCGCTAAAGTGGCCAAGAACAACTGCTACTCACCTTGACATCTCATTGCAGACTGAATATGGTCTTGTGTTTACAAATCCACCACAAACATGCTAAATTCAAGCAGCAGTTTTCTCAGCTTCTTCCTTTTTAGGCTCAGAAGAAGATTCCTCTTCTACCTTGGCAGGAGCAGGGGCTTCATCTCCAGCTTTTTCCTCGTTTTTCTCTTCAACTTTTAGGTTCCCTAAACGCTCAGCAGCTTCAGCTGTTTCATCGGTTTCAGTCTGCTCCTTTTGGGACTCAGCAACTTCTTGGAACGTCTCCATGAAAGTTTTGCAATCTGTAACGAAAAAACTGAAGTTACGGTGGTGCTTATGCGAGAAAGACAGAAGACGATGATGACAACTCACAAACACCATGCATTAACAAAGAGCACTGTTGAATTTATCTGGACAAGTCAACACAACTAACTGCAACAAGTGAACAACAAATCCATCCACTTATAACTTCAATATAAGCCTTTTTCATCCAATTCTTCCACATCATAGTAAAAGCAAATGCGGTGATAATGTAGTCGCTTGACTTCTTCCTTAACCAGTATTTTTCATTAGTGCCCAACAAAAGCACTATGGATTTCTCATCAATTAACATTAAAAAAAAAGAAAAATTAATATGTAAGCAAAGTAGAGCAATGATCTCAAGTTAGATATTAACTACTTACTAACAATGATCCAAAACGTTAAGTCTTAACCTTTTAAATCTCGATTGCAAATATCAAACCACTACATCCAAAACATTGATGTCAAAGTAGATCAACCAACGAGGGAATGTTGTCAAACTTCGAAAGATAACTATATAGTCTTGGCCCTGCAGGCTCTCCAGGTAAAACCCATACTCTTGATCAAGGATAAACACTCTAATCATAAGTACTCAAAACACCCTCATTTGCATAAAATGATTCCCATATTGTGCCAATTAGCTTTTACCATGTTCATAAAGGCTCAAACCATAACAATAAAATTTACTAATGTAACAATTATCAATCAACGAAAGTGCAAAACTTCAAAGACTATCACACCAAAAAGATAATTACGTTTTACTTCACCATCCATCTCCTCTACATCATAGAGGGCAAATGGTAGCTAATAATACTAAAGAGGTCTTCATTTCTAGCCGCAACAATGTGATAGAAAATAAATCAGGAAACACACAAATAACACAAGAACAAACAAACACTCAGGGAAAACCAGAATCTCTCCGGCCAAAACCTTTTCACTCAACTAAGCCACTGGAGTGCTATGCACAATTAACCAAAAGGCATTCTCCTGTCAGGCGAATGCCTTTAAAATACTACTTTTCTAGATAATGATCTAGAGGACCTAACTTATACAAATTCATATCCCTGACGTCACGTGCAGAGCTTGTTTGCGTCCTAGATCATCAAACCTACTCAACTGTATAGATTATAACATCCTAAGCTGACAAGAATGATGACTAAAAAAATAAAGAAATCTGCACTCTTTTAACTTGATTTTTGTCATTAAAAACAATTAAATCATAACTCATCACATCAAGTTTCAAAGTGAAATTCCTAATTATAAATAGCATCAAAACTACATCCACTAAAATCACCGATAATAAACACGTTTGCTAAAAGAACGAGTCAATATCCTTGAGCATATATATGCAGATATCGTAGATTCAGTTCAATAGAGCTCAGATGAGGCTATGACCCCTACAGTTCATTACAGCGTTAGCAAAAGTGAAAATTTCCCATCCCAATCAAATTTAAGATTAGCAATTAAAATATACACTTGCATGATAAAATTCTTACTGTCAAATCAGAATATATGCTATAGGGCTATGGCCAGAATGCAGATGGAAAGAAAGTATTTCCAATTAGATAGAGAAGAAAGGAAAATCACAGAAATACCTTTCATTATCCCTCCACAGTAATAAAATGTGTATGCGACTATGAGTTATCTTTTTTATGTTCAATATGAACATTTTTTAATCCCTTCTGATGAGAATCATCATAATCAACAACAGCACAGAAAAGGCAAACCAGAAGCAACACAAACATAGAGTAAATTCCGCTTCTGAGTCTGCTGCCTTAATCTGTTCAATTGGTGTTTGTCCAATTATAATTGCCAAACATTTGCATCTTAACCATAACTCAGTACACAAAGAAATGCGAGGTACAGTGCTTTTGCTAGTGCAGGTGTGCGTAAAGAGACCTTCAATAATAGCAATCGAAAGAGAGTAATAGAGCAAATCAAACAGAAGATAGGAACACTCACTCTCAACAGAGGCAAATCGAATGCAGAACAGTTCATCCTTCAACTCTCCATCAGAAAAATCAGATGCGTGCCACAAACATGACTTCTCATTCCCTGCGTGCTCCTGAACCGTCATGTTCGAAAGAACTTCAAAGAAAGAAAAAACATAGACGAAAATCAGAATCAGGATACAGATTCAGGTATGAGAGAGAAAGTAGGAAGACATGGAGGATAGGAAGCAGAAACTGACTGAGATGATTAGCGCAGATCTTTAGGGTTTTGGACTGGCGCATGACAAGGCGAACCTTGCCAGTAAGAACGTGCTTCAAAAACTTAACTGAACCAGCACCCCTCTCCTTCCACTGATTCCCATCCCTATCGAATCTGTAAAGCTTCGCTTTCCTGTAAATAAGAGAAAAACAACTCCGAATTCAGACAGTAAAACAAACAACCGGAACTCAAAACCCTAGAATAGAGCAAAGATTGAAAAAACTGGATCATCCGACACAGGAAACACGGATGGAGAAATTACAGATCGATAATAGCGTCTTCGTCCTCTTCTCCGGTGGAGACGGCGACCTCTTCAAGCTTAATAATAGGAGCAATCTGAGCTCCGGTGTCTTCTTCCTCGGCGGGAGCGTTCTCATCCACCTCTCTGTGCTCGGGATCTGCCATTGGCGATGGAAGGTGCTAGAAAGTGGAAGGAGAGGGCAACGAGGCAGGAACAGAAATTCGTTGGGGAAGAAGGGTTTATCGGCGCGGAGCGAATGTGAGTATATATACGACGCCTCCCGTTAGCGTATATCGCGGCACGGCAGTTCCACGCTATCTTTTCTTTTCTTTTCTTTTCTTTTCTTTTCTTTTCTTTTCTTTTCTTTTCTTTTTTGGAAATAATTACACGAAATACCCCAACTTTTCAGATTGTTGCACTCCATGTCTCCATAGTTGTGAAGTTTCTTTTTTAATGCAACAAATACCCCAACTTTCCGTGTGTTATCAATCTAGTTCTGAATTTACATTTGTTAACTCTCTTTTGTTTTTGTTTTTGTTTTTGTTTTTGTTTTTAGTTAGAAAAAGGTAACGAGTAACCTAATGAATTTAATTCATATTTGAGTTCAGTTTATTAATCAATATTCTTAGGGCTCTACTTTTTAGAGCAATCAAAAACACTTTTTAGAACATGACCAAAACAACCTTAGACTTGTAAAAATTTACCTTTACCCCACAATCATCCCCCCTCTCCCACATACATGACCATCCCCCCTCTCTCACGCACATGACCAGCTTTTCCTGTGGGTGATGAATCCATTGTAGCAGTACCGACATTAGATATTCCAAGCATCAATATTGATTTTGAGTATTTTGACAAGTGAATTGGATTACGGAAAGACTCATGGGCACATCTAAGTGCTTCTCCTAGCCAACGGGACCTGCAAATCAAGATCCACCCCAACTCACCTTATTCTCTCCTCTTCAATCTCGTTTCATAACATTGATCTGCAATCTTCAGCCCACCACATTGCCGGATTTCCAATTTCTTAATCTCAAATTCACCTTCTTCTATTAAATTAATTGGTTTCTCCATCTTCAAATTAAAATATCAGATTCAAATTGATTTTTCCTTTTTTCAATTATTGAAATTGATGTGAGGAATTTAGTTAATTTTGCAATTCTATTATGAAATTAAAGGTGGAATAAACAAGGTGAAGGAAGTGGTGGAGCCATGAAAGAGCTATAGTTGTGCTTAATTACTCGGCAGAGAGAGGGTATTGATGGCTAGAACGCAAAAGAGGGGCAACGGTGCGGTGACAACAAGATGAAGACGAGGTGAGGAGATCTGGGTGACGACGAAGAAATGGAGGGTGGTGGACAAGGATCGTTAGCGCTCCGGTGTTGGAAGTAACACGTTGCAGGAGGTGGAGGCCGTGGAGCAGCGGAGAAGATGAAGAACGCATGCCCTTTGTTTCTTTTTAAATTAAATTTTCACTTTTTAGCTCGGTTTCTCTCTAGAACCGGGCTAAAAGACTGAATTTCTTAAAAATAAAAAATGGTCGCAGCGACCATACCATGATATGGTCATTGCGACCAAGTTCTGTTTGGTCATTGCGACCATTATGTATTTGGTCATTGCGACCAATTAATTATATGGTCGTTGCGACCAGCTTGTATTTTTTTTAAAAACACGTGGTCGCAACGACCACAACCAAACTGGTCGTTGCGACCATGTGACCATGCGCTAAACGGAAATTTAACCCTGCGCTAAACAGAAATCATGTATTCTTATTAATCAATATTCTAATTATTATATTTCTTTCCTCATTTTTCATATAATTTTTTCCATCATTTGATTACCTAATTTTAGCATAAATTATAATATGTTTTAACCATTTTTCTTTCTCCTTATCTAAACTCAAAAAAAAAAGTGACGATCATATATATTTTACACATAAAATTTAATTTATTTCTCTTTTATTGTCTACTAAACAAAAAAAAATCCTTAATCTAATGGATTGTTGTTGCCCCCAAAAAAACCGTTTCAATAGTCGTCGTTGAGTCTTTTGAATTTGGTAAATAAAGAGCGGTCATCCAAGGTTCGAATTGGGGACCTTTGAACCCACAAGTTTTTTCCGGTTGAAACATTCTGGAATGGTTCGTCGTTGAGTCTCTTACTCGCATGGGAATGGGCAACATTCGAGTCCTTGTAATTTTAAGGTAGTTCTAATAAACTCTCACAATTCTAAACTTCTTTTTCCAAAGAAAAAGAAATACAAAAATAAAAACGCATGGGCCTATCAGTGGGCTTATAATATGATAAGAGCTCAGAATGAGTAATTAATGTGTGGACATTCGAATTGGGCTTATATACAGCACATAGTTCTGGACTCCTGGCCCAGAATGATATATGTGAGCATGTTGGGCTGAGTTTCCTACATTTATCTTCTACCAAGGTTCCTTCAGAACCTAAACTCCAAAATGGGGTTTCTTAGAGTAGTGAATAGGGATAGACAACATCAGTTTTACCGTGTGGTAGAATTTTTTTTTTTTTTTTTGATTAGGTAAAAATTCGAAGGTCGAACAGGCCTGACTCATCGAGAGGCCGACAAAGTCGGCAGACGGCGAACCGTCAAGCGTACAACCTAAAATACAGAAAAACAAATAACGAGTGAAATGAAACAAGCAGAAATAAACTCTACAACAAGAAGATCCAAAAAGACCAACTCCAAGAAAGCTGAGAAAGCCGCCGAAGAACGAAGCCAAGCACCACCGAACAGTGGCACCGCGGGCCAGCGGTACAGCAGGACTCTATCTCCTGTGGGTAGTGCAAACGAACTCCAAGGAAACTCAATCCTAGATACGGAGACGCCCTGAGCGCACCACCTCGACCCCAGCCAGTCCCGATTCCAGACTCCACACCCCCCCCCAACCAAGCAGAAGACCTCCAAGAAACATCGGAAGCAGAGCCGCAAGCTGCTCGAACAAAACGCCAACAAGATTTAACCTACAAGAATATCGTCAAGCCCTTGCGGGATTTACTCAAACCCTTTCGGGTGGGTTTACTCAATTTCGGGCCAATATATATAAATAAATATACTCCGTATTTATCAAAAAATATATAGCATATCATAGGTATATATATTTATCCATAAATAAATATAAAAAATATACTCCGTACAAGCTTCCAAGCTTGCCTTGCAAGCTTGGGCGAGAGGGCCTTGGTGCCCAAGGAAACAGCAAACAAGCCCTCGTTTATATAAAAATATAAATATATAAAAGAGACGATTTTTTATTTCTTACTTTTTTTTGTTGATACTTTGGGCCAAGGAGAAAACCTTGGGCCCAAAGAATAATATACGGGCCCAGTGCTACGGGCCAAACGAGGCCAAGGAAACCCTCCTGAACACCAGTAGCACGAGGGAGAGAGCCGACAGGCCAACATTCCAAGGAGGTCATTCCAACCGAGGAGGAAAGCCGGAGAGGGAGCCTGATGCGGGACCATCTTCTACACCTCCGTACACGCCGATCATCTTAGGAGACGAACCCATGACTCGAGCCCGAGCCAAGAAGTTGCAGAGAGACTCATTCATGTTTATGAGTCACGCTTTATTCTCGAGCGCGGTTCAACTCCCCGAGCCTACATTGAAGACCTACATGTGCATTGGGGTCAAGAGTCTCGAACCACCTTAGACACATGCATAGGCCGAAATTCCCATTACCCTATTTCCTATTTTAGTAATTTTTCTACTTAAGTTATTTTAGGAAACTTTAGGGGTATTTTTATTAATTTCTTTTAAGTATTTCTTTTTATTAATTTCAGCCCAACAAGCCCATATTAGGGTTTAATATAGGCGGCTGATGTCCTTGTTGAAACACACGTTCCATTTTTATGAAAATTTCAGCCTTTGTGTGAAACACAAGTGTGAGGAAGTCAATCGATTCAAAGCGTTGCTCATCGATTGCAAATTGGTTCTTGATCTTAGCTTGGTTTGCTTTGTGTTCGTCAACTTCGCAAGACTTGGTGATCCTAGTATCCACAAGCCCCCTCCTTGTGCCTCCAAATTGTCCGCTTGGTTGTGTTGGGTTGTAGATGTGGGTTATATAGTCATTGGTATTGGTTCCTACCCTCTAAGGAGGCCTTGGGTCTTTATCTTGTTCTATATAGATCGACTCAGTCCTTTTCGGTCGTGTCTTTCAATTCTCGCAATTCAATTTCGAGTCCTGCTGCGTTTCTTTGAGTCTTTATTGTTCCTTGCTTCCGTTCTTTAGTTTCTTGTTTGATTGTCGAAGATCGGGCCATCCTGCGGCTAATCCCGTATCAAATTGGCATCAGAGCTTTGGTTTCCGACATCAATTGTGTCTTTTGAGTCATAAACACAAAACCCTACAAAAAAAAACCAGTCCGAAAAAATAAAAAAAATAGTCTCTTGTTCTTGTTTTTTTTTTACTTCTTGAATTTTTGAATTTGATTGCATTGATCCTTGTTTGTGATAGTTGTGGTTGCCTTTAGCCCTAAACACAAGAGCCAGTCGTGACCCACGCAAGAGAGTGGCCGAACTGCCCTATTGGAGGAGTCGACATTGCTCTCCAAGAACCCTAGTTTAGTCGCCCCTCATACATCACAATGAAACCCTAATCCTAGTTTGTTTGCTTAGATCTATCTACTTTGTTGCCTTATTTAATTTCTGAAATTTGTGGTAGATATATCTCATATTTTCTATCATAGATTATAAAGGGCATAGATAGATTTACTTACCATATTAGCCAAGCCATCACCTATATATATTTCATTAGGGCTACATAAATTTTATTTTTCTTTCACCATAGTTTAAATTTTCAAGAGTCCTTTTATTTCATTGTTAAGTGTTCTTGCATTAGTCAAAAAAAAAAAACAGTCATCCAAAAAAGTCAAAAAAAAAAAAGAATACATTCAAAGCTTTGCCCTAGGAGGATAAAATTCACTAGGGGCAAAAGTAAGCTTCAAAAAAAAAAAAAGAGGATTGTCGAGTCTAGTGCAAGAAGCTTCAAGGACCAATTTTGGTGAAATTTCATAGCCCTAGTTCAAAATTCTCAAACACATACCTCCCAAAACACAAATTTTTTTTAAGCCCTACCTTGCAACCACAACGTCCTTGCTAAGGGTTTGAATCAAAAAGAGGTAAAAATCCTAGTTTTTCTTTCTTTTCCTTCATTTTCTTTTCATATTTTGGTTTGTCGAGTACTGTAGTGGCCATACCGACCCCGTACCGACCCCGTACCGACCCCCAGCCTCGGTACAGCTCCTGTCGAGTGTGTCGAATCCTGCAGTGCCCATACCGACCCCGTACCGACCCCCCTGCCTCGGTACAGCTTCTGTCGAGTCTGTTTCGGGTCGATTTCGAGGCTTTCGATCGATTTCGACCTTCTTTTCCACCTTTTGTCGAGTTGTTCTTGCTATTGTTGAGTCCCTTGCTGCGTGTTGCTTTATCCTTTCCCTTGATTACTCTCTTTTGATCGTTAAGTCCTTACATGAGTGTTGATTTGCCCAAAGCGGATTGCCCCAACAAGCTTGTCATAACCAATTCGAGAGAAGTGTGTGAGCGAAACACATTGTGAAGTTGTTTATCTTTTTGCTAATCGTGAAAAAGTTCCGTGTTTGTCTTTATTTGCAATGTCTCAGCAGGTTAACAATGAGAACAATGCCAACATTGGCAACGGGAACAACAACTCCAACAACGCTTCTACCTTGCAACCCGAATTGGTAGCCATTCTCAATGGCATTAATCAAAATTTGGCGGCATTGGGAGCAAGGATAACGGCTGTGGAGTCTAGACCGAGCGGGTCTAATAACCTTGGTGGTCAAGGTAATCAGGGGCGTGATGATACGCCTAATGATGAAAGGGAAGTCCGACATCCTAACCCTCCTCCTAACCTTAATTTGCATAATGCTATTTTTGAAGAGAATAACTCTCCACGAGGGGAGAGATATGGTAGAAATAATGGATTTGTTAATGTGCAGGGTCAAGGACAAGGAAGGGGAAGAGGCCGAGGCTTCCAGGAGGACTTCTACTACTCGGAGCACGACGATGACTTCCAAGAAGAGGAGTATTGGGAGCAATGCCCGAGGAGGAACAACAGAGGAGGTCAATACTAATACCGAGCACCTAGAAATCCTGACGAGTACGGCATAGGTAAGGTTAAGGTAACGATTCCTCCTTTTGAAGGTAAAACTGATCCAGATGCTTACATAGATTGGGAAACTAAAATGGATCAAATATGGAATTGTCATAATTTCTCTAATGCTAAGAAAGTGCAACTAGTTACCCTAGAATTCACTGGCTTTGCTTTAATTTGGTGGGATAACCTAGTTAAGGAAAGAAGACGAGCCCTTGATGCACCTATTGCTTCTTGGGATCAACTTAAAGCACTTATGAGAAATAGATTTGTACCTCAACACTACGCTAGAGAACTTAGACAAAGATTAGAGAATCTTAAACAAGGTAGCAAAACTGTTGAGGAAACCTTTAATCTTATGCAAGAAACCATGGCTCGAGCTAATGTGGTTGAACCTTATGAAGATACAAATGCTAGATATCTTAGGATATTGCATCCCGCTTTAGCTCATGAAATTGATTATTTCCCATATACTACTCCTACTGATTTGTTACATTTAGCAATTAAAGTAGAAAGGGGACAACGTTATAAGAGCCAAGGGAGGATGTCGAGTGGACAACAACCGAATTGGCGTCAAAGTCGACCACAACAGCCCCAAGGGCGCTCGGACATGAACTCTCGAGATCGAGTACAGCAGGTTCCATGGAAGGGTGAAGGTCGACAAGCTCAGCAGCCCCTCAACAAGGGTAAAGCGCCATAGAATGGGCGTGAATCGTCTGGGACATCTACTGGTCCCAAAGGGAGTAATCCTAACCCTTCTACCACTAGATCTAGAGATATTGTTTGTTTTAAATGTCAGGGTAGAGGTCATACTATGAAGGATTGTCCCAATAAAAAGACTCTCATGATTAATCACTTAGGCGAATATGAATCTGAAAACTCTTGTGATGAACATGATGAGCATGCTATGGAAGAAAATGATCAAAACCTTAATCTTTTAACTTATGATGATAATGATGAGGTCGAATATGAACATGGAGAGTCTTTGATTGTTAGGAGAGTTTTAAGTGTTGTTCCTACACCTTGTGATGATAATCAAAGAGAAAACTTGTTTCATACTCGCTGCTTAGTTAAAGGAAAGGTTGTTAATGTGATCATTGATGGGGGAAGTTGTTGTAACTTAGCTAGTCAAGAGATGATTGATAAATTACAACTTCCTACTATTCAGCATCCTAGGCCTTATAGATTGCACTGGATGAATGATTGTGGTAATTTAAAGGTGCATAGGCAAGTTAAAGTGCATATCAAACTAGGACATTATGAAGATGATGTGTTATGTGATATTGTACCTATGCAAGCCTGTCATATTTTATTAGGACGTCCTTGGCAATTTGATCGTAAGGTCTTGCATGATAGCTTTACTAATAGATATTCCTTTACTTTTCAGGGCAAGAATGTCGTTCTCAAGCCTATGACGCCAACCAAGGTGGCCGACGAGATTGAGAAGCGGAAGGTAAGTAAAGGTGAGTTAGTTAGGGAGGCTCAGTCGAGCCAAGTGTCTACCCCTACTCGGCCTAAAAGTGTATTTTTGGCTTCCAAGAGTGCGTATTTAGACGAGTTTGCGGATGGGGAAACAACCCTCATGCTCCTATGCAAAGGGTTCAATATGTTGAGTGAGGAGCTTTGAGCTTGTTGAATAAAAATGCGCAAATAATTATACAACACATTTTATTTAATTTTTTAATATTTGAGATCGACCCCTTTTGGTTATCCTCTTGATTCGAAGTCGTATCGATACCAAGGTTTGAATGGTTTTGGTGATTTGGGCTGCACCCGAATTTTAGCGGGTTGCCTACGTATCTCTTGGAAGAGAATCAAACCTCACGTAGTTCATAGTGGACAAACAATTTGGTTTTTTTTTTTGTATCGGTGATTGTACCCGATGAGCTTAAGCTTTATGTCGAGCTACCTACGTACCCGTTTGAACGGGATCAAATCACCCGTAGTTCTTTATCATGACAAATTTGAATGTGGTACTTAGGTTTTTGAATTTTTGGCCGTGATCAACCTCGACGAGCGGAAGCTTTGTATCAAGTCGGAGAAGACACTTTGGATCTGATGAGAATTTGATTTTGATTTTTGGTGACCGAACTCAACAAGCGGAAGCTTTGTTTCGAGTTAGATGGACACTTTGGTTTTGATAGAAAATTTGATATTTGAGACGACTTAGAGTCGAAGAATAAATTTGAGGAGATTTGATTGAAAATTTGGATGTGACTGGACTCGGCCGAAGGCATGTACATGTGTACATGTGTAAATGTACATGTGTACATGTATTTTGTACATGTGTACATGTATTTTACTTTGTGGGTCAATTTCGTAATTAAACCCACACATTTTTTACTAAGCCGAAGGCATGTACATGTGTACATGTATTTTACTTTCGGATAGCTTGATATGGGGGCCCACTAATTGTTTGGAATCCAATTCTAATTAGTTTCCCAAGTGAGCTCGGCCCCAAAAAAATTTAATTCCCTTTTCATCGAGCAAGCCCTGATTGCTGGTCGGCAACTTTGAAGCGTCTTCTCCACTTGATCTCCGGGAACAGGCGACGCTTACTCGAACGCCTGGAAATCGCCGGTAGCCTTGCAATTTCCGGCCTAAGCATTCGGAAGAGAGGAAAGCGGACACGCCGACGCAAAGATCTGAAACGCCCTAGCTATCTCAACTCAGGGCACCTCTCAGTAAGTTCGTTCTAGGTTTTTTTTTTTCTTTTTGACAATTTCCAAACCCCAATCTGCTATTTGATTTAAGGTTTCGATGATTTGAACTCTAAATTTCAAGTTCTCTCTTACATCTACTTCCAATCAAATGCTCAAATTCGAAATTTGACCGACTTCGGTTTCAATTTCTAGGGTTTTAGTTTGTGTCATTTAGAGCACTTTGGTTGAAGTGATTGAAAGAGGAGGCTAATTTGAGGTTTGGGGCGGCTAAGAATGAACAAGCCGAGAGAATACCGATTAACCAAGAACTATCAATCAGGTATGTGGACCTCTGAAAATCTTACTTCTCTTTTTTTTTTCTTTGTTAATCGTTCAGCTCCAATGCCTGAATTAATCTTGATTAAACCGACACTTTCTGCTTTAACTGGAACTTTTCCTTTTTTGCAATCTTTCATTTTGGCTGCCTTCATATGTCCGCCAGTTTTGACAAATTTGGACAAACTTTCAGGAACTTTTAGTTTAATAATTTTGCCCGCTGATTTTAGTTCCCTTTGTGTGAATTAATTGAGTTCATTTGTTAGAACTCCATTTAGGGGAATTTTAACAGAACTTAGCCCTCAATTAGGACAATTTTCTGGCTGGAATTTTTTTGCTTATATGAGATTGCTAGTTGGCCTCCTGTTTAGGAAAATTGGACAGCATTTCGCTTTGACTTAAGGCGATTTATCGGTCCCGAAACCAGGCCCAAGAGATTCCCGCAGGCCTCTCAAGGGTGGGGTTCCGGGAGCGATTTTCTGGGCATTAATTTGGTAGCATTTTGCCCCTGTGTAGGGCAGTTTATCAGTCCTGAAACCGGGCCCAAGAGATTCCCGCAGGCCTCTCAAGGGTGGGGTTTCAGGACTTCATATGTATTAACCCTGAGTTAATACCTTCTGCTTTCTCTCTTCTTGCTTTGTTTCTTTTTGCTTTTGCTTTTGCTGACGTATTGGGTGTTTGCGTGTGTGGTCTGTAAAAAAAAAACTCAGACCCTATTTCCTTTGGTTTTTATAGGGAGGAATATGTGCAGGCAGTTACTTCACAGTTACCATTCTCCCCACTCTCCCTTGTATGGTTTCTTTTAAACTGCTGTACAGTTTCTTTTAAACTGCATATATGAGCAGTTTTGTTTTTATTAATTTTCAATTTTCTGCCTTTTTCCTCTCCGGGCAGTAACCATCCTTTTGTTTTAATTGGGCTGGGCTTGGGCATTTCAGCTCTTAGTTCATTAATGTCCAACTTTAAGCCTCCTACATTAAGGTCCAATTTCATAAGCCTTGCATTAATTTTGATTTTAATCGTTCTCAACTTGTATTTGCAGCTGAAAATTCTCTACAAGGGCTTGAACCAGGAGATTTGCTTTGGAGGGAGAGACTTCCGTCAAGGCCGTTGAACTTGTGATCTTGACGAGTGTTGCTAACAAGAAACGGTGAGATGCACATACGCGTGCTCATCTATTGCACCATTTTTTTTAATGCTTTAGGTTATGAGCTTGTAATTACACATTTGAGATGTAATACACCTGGTATGTAATTGTTTGTAATTACTGCCACAAACTTTGTTTTCAATTTTCTTTGTATATGAGCTACCGCTTTGATATTTTATGGTGAATAATTTCATAAGTGTATTTAGCCATTTTGACAATTCATGAAATTTCACCCCGAAACAGAGCTACCCTCCCTCCTCGCATCCTATCTCTTATTGAAGAGTTTAAGGATGTCTTCCCCGAGGATATACCAGCAGGTCTACCCCTATTAGAGGAATTGAGCATCAAATTGATCTCATTCCAGGGGCTTCTTTGCCTAATAGGCCTGCTTATAGAATGAATCCCACTAAAACCCAAGAGGTTCAATCCCAAGTCTAGGAACTGTTGGACAAGGGATACATTCGGGAAAGTTTGTGTCCTTGTGTTATGCCTGTGTTGTTAGTGCCTAAGAAGGATGGTTCTTGGAGAATGTGTGTAGATTGTAGGGCCATTAACAACATTACGGTTAAATATCGCCATCCTATACCCCGCTTAGATGACATGTTAGATGAGTTACATGGTTCTTCTATCTTCTCAAAAATTGATTTAAAAAGCGGTTACCATCAGATTAGGATGAAGGAAGGCGATGAATGGAAAACAGCCTTTAAAACCAAATTTGGACTTTATGAATGGTTGGTTATGCCTTTTGGCTTGACTAACGCTCCTAGTACTTTCATGAGATTAATGAATCATGTGCTTAGAAATTTCATAGGTAAATTTGTTGTTGTGTATTTTGATGACATTCTTATCTATAGTAAATCACCTAAGGAACATGAAGCACATTTAAGGGAAGTACTTTCTACTCTAAGATTAGAACACTTGTATGCAAATTTGAAGAAATGTGAACTATGTCATGATCAAGTGTCTTTTCTTGGTTTTGTAGTGAGCTCGAATGGACTGCGTGTCGATGAGGCAAAGGTCAAGGCGATCCAGGAGTGGCCGACACCCACAACCATCGGCCATGTGCACAGCTTCCAAGGTTTGGCGAGCTTCTACCGGCGGTTTGTGCGCAATTTCAGCACCATCTCAGCCCCTCTCACCGAGCTCACAAAGAAGCGATGCGAGTTCAAGTGGGGCGCAACTCAGGAGGAGGCCTTCTACATGCTCAAGGAGAAGCTCACTCAGGCGCCATTGTTGGCTCTCCCTGACTTCACTCGGCCATTTGAGGTGGAGTGCGACGCTAGCAGAGTTGGCATTGGAGGCGTGCTTATGCAGGAAGGTAAGCCTATTGCCTTCTTTTCTGAGAAGTTAAAAGGTGCATATCTTAATTACTCTATGTGTGACAAAGAACCGTATGCATTGTTTAGAGTCCTTAAGACATGGTCCCATTACCTTTGGCCTAGAGAGTTTATACTTAGGACTGATCATGAATCATTGAAACATTTTAAGAGCCAAGATAAACTTGATAGGAGACATGGTAGATGGATGGAATTCATAGAAACATTTCCTTATGTTATAAAGTATAAGAAAGGGAAAGACAATGTGGTTGGTGATGCTTTATCTAGGAGACATGTTCTATTGACCACTTTGGATTCTAGAGTCTTAGGCTTTGTATACATTAAGAAATTGTATGAGAAAGATGCTGATTTTGGGGAAGCTTTTCGAAAGTGCCTAGATAAGGGTCCTACCGACCATTTTTATATCTTTGATGGATTCTTATTTAGGAAGGACCAAGTGTGTATACCTAGGTGTTCTCTTCGATTGCTATTAGTGACTGAAGCCCATTGTGGAGGTTTGATGGGTCATTTTGGGAGAGATAAGACTTACCATACACTTAGGTCCCACTTTTATTGGCCTCATATGCTTAGGGATGTAGAACATTGCCTTAAGAGGTGTAGCGATTGCCTAAAGGCCAAGTCTAAGCTCATGCCCCATGGTTTATATACCCCACTGCCGATTCCCTCTGCCCCTTGGGAAGATATTTCTATGGACTTTATTGTTGGGTTACCTCGAACTAAGAAGGGGAGGGATTCTATTTTTGTGGTGGTAGATAGGTTTTCTAAGATGGCTCACTTTATAGCATGCCATAAGACTGATGATGCTACAAATGTTGCGAATTTGTTCTTTAAGGAAGTAGTTAGGTTGCATGGTGTGCCTAAGACAATTGTGAGTGATAGGGATGTTAAGTTTCTTAGTCATTTTTAGCGGACTTTATGGAATAAATTGGGAACTAGATTGTTATTTTCTACCTCTAGTCACCCCCAAACAGATGGCCAAACTGAGGTGACCAATAGGACCTTAACCACTATCCTTAGAGCCATTTTAAGGAAAAATTTGAAGCTGTGGGAAGAAGTCTTACCTCATGTGGAGTTTGCTTACAATAGAACAATGCATTCTTCAACCAAGATAACTCCTTTTGAATGTGTATATGGTGTTAATCCCCTAACCCCTTTTGATCTTACTCCATATCCTATGAGAGAGAATGAGTCTTTTGACGCAGGTAAGCATGTTGAGTTCGTCAAGGAGCTACATGAACAGACGCGTCAGCAGCTCATGCGGAAGGCTGAGTACAACGCCAATAAGGCCAACAAGGGCCGCAGATTGGTGACATTCCAGCCAGGGGATCTTGTGTGGGTGCACCTGAGGAAGGAGAGGTTTCCCAACGAGCGGAAGAGCAAGCTTGCACCGCGAGGAGATGGACCTTTCAAGGTTCTGGAGAATGTGGGCGACAATGCCTACAAGCTAGAGCTTCTTGGAACATATGGCGTGAGCGCAACCTTCAACGTCGCGGATCTCATTCCCTACCTTGCAGTGGACGAGGACTTGAATTCGTGGTCGAATCCTTTCCAAGAAGGGTAGGTTGATGCGGGACCATCTTCTACACCTCCGGACACGCCGATCATCTTAGGAGACGGACCCATGACTCGAGTCCGAGCCAAGAAGTTGCAGAGAGACTCATTCATGTTTGTGAGTCACGCTTTATTCTCGAGCGCGGTTCAACTCCCCGAGCCTACATTGAAGACCTACATGTGCATTGGGGTCAAGAGTCTCGAACCACCTTAGACACATGCATAGGCCGAAATTCCCATTACCCTATTTCCTATTTTAGTAATTTTTCTACTTAAGTTATTTTAGGAAACTTTAGGGGTATTTTTATTAATTTCTTTTAAGTATTTCTTTTTATTAATTTCAGCCCAACAAGCCCATATTAGGGTTTAATATAGGCGGCTGATCTCCTTGTTGAAACACACGTTCCATTTTTATGAAAATTTCAGCCTTTGTGTGAAACACAAGTGTGATGAAGTCAATCGATTCGAAGCGTTGCTCATCGATTGCAAATTGGTTCTTGATCTAGCTTGGTTTGCTTTGTGTTCATCAACTTCGCAAGACTTGGTGATCCTAGCATCCACAAGCCCCCTCCTTGTGCCTCCAAGTTGTCCGCTTTGTTGTGTAGGGTTGTAGAGGCGGGTTATATAGTCATTAGTATTGGTTCCTACCCTCTAAGGAGGCCTGGGGTCTTTATCTTGTTCTATATAGATCGACTCAGTCCTTATCGGTCTTGTCTTTCAATTCTTGCAATTCAATTTCGAGTCCTGCTGCGTTTCTTTGAGTCTTTATTGTTCCTTGCTTCCGTTCTTTAGTTTCTTGTTTGATTGTCGAAGATCGGGCCATCCTGCGGCTAATCCCGTATCAGAGCCGCTAAGGACAACCGGAATCAGGCCGACACCGACCTCCACAGGCCTCCCCGACCAACCCCGGCGGAGGGGGTGAACGTCCCCGTCCAACCAAGAACAAAGGCGAAAGGAGACAGATATATGACGTGCTCCAGATCGGAGCAACCAGGTGCAGCAGCGCCACCGCCAAGAGCCGACGACGGTGAGAAGCGAGGGGACGAGTACCACTCGAGCACCACCGAAGAGACACAGGCTGGGCAAGTAGCGGAACTGGGTTGTACGGCTCGAGAGCACCTTTGAAACATAACAACCCGATGGAAAGAGAATCGGGACGGCCGGACGGGATGCTCAAAACTGAACCGAGGATTTGAAGAAGAGGGAATGGAAGAATCAATTCGACAAAAGCCCCATCTCAATTTTGATTTTTGAACAAAGTCCAAAGATTTTCGTATTTAGGGTTAAGCGATAGAGCACGTTCTTCAACCGGAAACACGCCAAGGATAGGGGATGGCGGCGCCACAAGTGGATGTAGGAGATGGATTGGGACGGCCGGAGCCGGGATGGGGCGGCCAGAGCCGGATTAGGGCCACCGAAGTCGGGTTTAGGCCTCCGAAGAGGTAGTTTTCAAGCCTCCGAAGAGGATGGTTTTTAGGCCTCCGAAGAGGTTGTTTTCCGGCCTCCTAAGAGGGTGGTTTTCTGGTGTAGATATTTAGCGGAGGTGATGTTCTCCGGCCCCCTATCGGGGTTTTTTCTCAGCTACCGTGTGGTAGAATGAATATAGATTACAAATATTAATGTTGAAAATATAAATTTGAAAACATTTCCGTTTTATATTTTTGTAACTAAAAAGAATTTGAGAGGGCTAGTTTCTCGATGTGGTCCACCCAAGAACATTAATGCATTCCAAATAGGGGAAAATACTTGGATGACCTAAATTTGGGTGACTCAAGGGGTATTTAGGTAAAATCTATGAAAAAAATCAAATGAATAAAAGGAAAATAAAATCTGAAAAGTAAGTAATGATTACACTACTTCTAGACTAGGTTAATAATGATGTTTTTACTTTTACTTTTCCTATCAAATGGTTTGAATTATACAATTAGAAAAAAAATTCAATCTCGTCCTTAAAAAATTACGCGGGACGGAGAGTTCGAATCCCGCAAATCTCGTCTCATCCTGCATATATATAAAATTTTATATATTTTATATATTTAATTAAAATTATTAAGAATATTTAAGAATATATTTACATTATGCCTTAATATTTATTTAAACCCAAAATTTAAAATAATAATAAAAACATTAAAAATATACTCCATATAAGACATAAACAGTTGGTCGTACTATGACTTACTATTGGCCTAATGGCCTTTAAAAAAAAGATTTACTGCTAAGTGTATTTTACTTTGCATGAATTAACATATACTACCTCCGTTTCAAAATAAACGTCGCTCGACTTTTTACATGTTTTTAAGAAGGTAAAATCTCTATAAAATATTATTTTTTTAATCAATATTTTTTTACAAATTGATACTTATTACTAATAAGTATCAATTTAACCTTGTTTTAACCTTGTTTTAATTTGGATCGTTTGGACGTTTACTCATGACATACATTGTAAAAAAAAAAATACCTCTACCCGAAATCGAACGGTAGATCAACTAGCAGCAGCCCGCGAACCTACCTGCGGGCTGCTACATAGGTTTTCTAAGAAAGGGGTCTTTTTTTAAAAAAAAAATATCAAACATTGGACAAATAAATACTTGCCTCTACCGAGAATCGAAACGTGGATCAAAGAGCAGGTCAAGTAAACATCATACCGCTACGCCATCTATTCTTGTTGCTTATTTCATCAGCTTTTTTTATTTACATTATCTAGGTAAATAGAGAAGGGCGAAGCAGGCCACGGATCTACCCACAGACTGCTAAGAAATATGACATTTAAAAAAAATTAAAAATATACAATTTCTGGTATTGGTGGACAATACTCCACAAGGATCCAGATTGTGGGCCGTTAGATTGATGTAAACGGACGATCAAGATGTGAATATATAATTGAAATTTGGGTGTTTTCTAGCATGTGAATATACAATTTTATTCTTACCAAATCACCACCCTAGATTACTAAAGTTGATCCAACTTTTTAAGTTTTGCCAAATCGGCACCCTAAACCATTATAATAATCAATTAATACTTATTTAAGTCTTAGATGATATATTGGTGTTAACCGAATGACTCCGAAACTTCGATTAAAATTTCAATTATATGTCTTTTTTAACTTAAGTAAATGAAAATAAGGTTTTGATATCAAAGAATTCGTAAGATTTTTTTATGAAATATATATCTTATTATTCGGTTCTTTTTATTCAGAATATAAAATTTGGTTTAACATTGTTATTTTAATCGTAAAACTGATTTTAACTAAAATAAAGCATAAAGCAATTTAATTACTTTATTAAAGATATCTAAATAAATTTAATTGTTATTTTTTGGCCTTAGTTTACAATAACGTAATTACTCTATAACATTACTACATATAATCCTCTAATGTTATATATGAATTTCTAATGTATTTTTTTATACTCACTATTAAATATAATCCTCAAATGCAACAATTTTCAAAATTTACTTTTTTAGGATATTTATACCAATTTAATTACTTTATTAAAGATATCTAAATAAATTTAATTTGAAAATTATATATAGTTGCATTTATTATATTTGAAAGTTTTTTCAATTACATTATGTATAAAACATTTAAATAAAATCTTAGAAAGTAATAATCTGAAAAGCATTTTTTTAAAAATATTTATGATGTTTTTGATTAATATAATTGGCGAATTTTGTAATCGCCCAGGTAAATATGTGATAACTTTATTTGGCGGACTTTTTTGACGCCTAAAATTTGGCCCAAAATTTGTAAATCCCTCCAAACGATTAAACCTAAATCTATCCTACCTAATCTCTTCACTCTCTCCGTACCTGGCTCTCTCGCAGTCTACCGCCATTGAAGGCATCCTTCGAGCTCTCATCGCTACCTTTCTCCCTCATTCTTCCATCGCTGCCTCCTTCAACTTAAAGCAGCCTCCTTCACCTTCCTTGAACCTCGCCTCCCTCTACAGCTCCTCGCCCTCTCTCGCCTGTCGCCCCTGCTTCTCTCTCCCTCTTGCATCTGCACTGGTGAACGAAGATGGAGGTCCCGATCGATGCTCGTCCGCTCAGACCCGGAGGTGCCGCCGACGAAGGTAGTCCATTGCGCTCTAGATCTGGAATCTCGAGCTCTCTCCGACCTTCTCTTCATCTCTTTCTTCCTCTCAAACCCAGATCTCCCTCTTCCTCGAGTCCGGCCACCCCTTGCTGGCTTTTGCTGGCTTTTACTGTATTGATTTATACAGTATGAATAATCAATTCATTAGAAACTGTATATATACACACACAAATTTGCAAATCGATCCGGTAAAAGATGTGTCTGGATGACTGCATCTTTACTTTGTCTATTATGTTAATGCAGAATTGGTTGTCATAGGAAGAGAAGTTGGAGCATGTGAAGAACTTGCCTGGCGATCCTCGAATTAGACTTCTGAATTGACTATATGCAAAGAGGAGAAAAGAACTGAAGGAACAAAATATAACGAAGGTAATTCAGCTGTTATTTTTTGTATTTGCGTCTTTTGGGCTTCTTAATCTCAAGTGTATTCTGCCTTCTCTCGTGTAATTATTTACAATCACTGCCATGGGTGATGGTCATGGCCTTTGGTTTTGTATTTTCAGACAATAGAGGATGGAGAAAGGCATGTTGATGACCGCTCTGTTGATGATCTGCTTCATTCATTAATGGAGGGAATGATGGTATATTGCACCTCTTCTTTGGCCTTTCATACTCGTTCTGTATTTTCAGGTTGTATTCCTACAAAGCTTGAAAAGCTAATTTATAGTGACTTGCTTGACACATACGAAATAACTTCACAGGTAGTAACTGAACCTTATTATGATGGGAAGTAAGAAAGATGATTTCTTTAGATATTTAAATCCTTACAGAAGAGAATAAATTTATCATTTAGATATCAAGCAACATTTCTGTGATGCTGTCAATTTATTCACAAGCAGGAGTTCAATTATATCAGTAGCAACATATTAAACTCGCATATCATTTTTTTATCAGGTTGGCCATTGTACGTGGCAATAACAGGGTTTGCAGCGGAAAGTCTAACATATGACAAAGTCGTTGGCCCATCAGCCGATCTTTTCTCTCTTCAGGTCTTTGCTTTGCTATGATAAAAGTAATAGATTATCAGAAGTTCTGAACATGGATTTTATTTACTCAAATTTTGTATTTTATTTTCTTCAGCAGAGGTTCATCAACATGAGCAATCCTACTATGCTGATGAACTGAAAGAAGGATTCTTTCGATGGATTGATCATGTAAAACTTTCAAGTTGCAGGTGCATCTTCTTGAACCAATTCTTTTTATACAACTGCCTGTGACGAGTATGAGTTCAATCCTACTTGAAGGTTGCTCCAACATTGGTCCCACTTCTTAAATTCTATTTTCATGAAGAAGTTAGAAAGGCTGCAGTTGCAGGTATTTGATCTTTCAAATGTGCTGTTGGGCTGGTCATTTTGTCATTTCTGTTAATTTTATTAGGTTATTGATATATAGCCATAGCCTTGATTGAAATTTGAAAGCTAATATTGTTGAGCAAGAGGATAAGCTAAACATTGTTTTCCTACAAAATGATGTTGCAGGGTATACCAACCTGTGCATTGTATTGCTATGTTGTAGCTCTCCCTCAAGCGGCCAGAAAAATGAACTTTCAAGACATATCAATCCAAATAGCTACTGTGCATCAGGAAGGTAATACGGAACTAAGGTTATAGCTTTGTTGTTTGATACATGTGCCTAATGGATGTGCATATATCTAGATTTTCTCATATTTGGTCAATTAGTACCATTGCTGGGCTGGCATAACTTGATCAGTGAGTTATTTAGCTAACTTGCATTATGGTTCCGTGAACTTCCAAGATGTTGATTAGTCCATTAGATCTATTCATTGAGAATCAACTTCACTTATCCAAATAAACGACTACTTGAATGTTATGTATGCCTCTGTTCAATACTTATGTTCGATCTAACGAGCACACTGTCACAGCTGGGAGAAACCGATCCTGCTAGCACGGGGAATATCCGACAAGTATCTACCTCAATTAGTGGCAGAAGAGTTCCAAAAGGACAACCCAACAACAGTCAAGCTTAAACTAATAGAAGGTGCAAGGCGATTGCTGCAAGAGGGCTGGTCAGAGCCCCTTCCTTCTCTGAGTAACACAACTCCATGCGTGTTTTTCACTTCAGGTATATTCATCCATTCATTCTTGTGAACAAGTTTGACAAAGTTGTTGATGCTCTGAGGTTCGTCCTTTGAAGAATGAAGGATCTTGGCTGGTTCTGCTACTCAATTTTGTACGAGTTGATTGTCGAGAGTGGAGAGAAATAGATTGACGTATGTATCTTTGATGATGTATCCAAATAACTAATAATGACTTGAATGTATAATCTAGGTATCTTAACGTTTTTTTATTCTAATCTTGGCTCATTTGTTCCTCCGTCTCAACCTCCGGGGGTTACTTACCTAGTATTTGAAAGGTGGACATATATTTTTAACACCTTTTTAAAGGTTGAGTAATGAGAGCTCGCAATAATTTTATTTGCCCGAATCTATGATTTAGGTTACCTCAATCTCGTTTAAGGAGAGTTTGAACTAATTTTATTTTTCCCAACTTTCTTTATCACACACACAAAAAAAAACACATTGAAAATTATAGACTTTAGGATATAGGGGAGCCTAGTAAATAGAGTAACAAAGTGGAAATTATATGCCCGCAGGCTTATCGGCAAGCCGCTGCTTTTTATTTTTATATTAAAAATAAATATATAATATACATTTGTTCAAAAAATAATTTGTTTTTCCCAAAACTGAGAGTCGAACACATGAACTGAGAGTAGTGTGGATGAGAATAATACCAATGGGCCGAATAGTGCTATTGTTTTATTCTTCAGTTTTTTATTTTCAAATCATATTGTTATGGCTTTGTAACAATGCCCGCAGGTCTATCGGCAAGCCGCTGCCAAACATATAAAAAATTCTTTTAAATAGAAATACATGTTTGTTTCTTAAATGTTTTCTTATTTAAAAGAAATATATATAATATGCATTTGTGAAAAAACGAGATTTGTGTAGTTATTAATTTATTAAAAAAAGGTAAATAATTGTTAAAGAACATCTTTTTAAAAACGATATTTTTAAAGAATTCATTATAAACTTTATATTTATATACAATCAAATGCCCGCAGGCCTATCGGCAAGTCGATGCCTGTTATTTTATTTTTGTTAAATGTTTTCGTATTAAAACTAAAAATATATAATATACATTTGTGGAAAAATCTTTTTAGTAAGTTTAGTTATTAAAAAAATTTGACCATTAACGAGAGTTTAAATTATTATTTTTAGGCGAACTCGGGATTTTACGATAATTCGATCCCGTTTAAATAAAGGTCAAATAAATATCTTACACTGTGTTAAAAAAACGTGAATTATACGACCGACTTTTATAATATAAGTGAAATAAACATAATTATAAAAAAACGTGAATTATAAAAAAAGTTAATTATAACTTATCTTCATTAATTACATTAAGTTAAAATATAAGGAATTATAAAAAAATAAAGTCGAATTTTAAATTGGTCTTAGCCGAAAAGGAATAAATAAATAAATTACAAGGGGAAGTCTAACCCTAGATTGTAGTCTTTTCTATAGGTAGACATAAAAGCTGACCTACTTTTCCTTATTTCTCTTTTTTCTTTTATAATATTTTCAAAATGACCAAAAACTGCCCGCGGCTTGCCGATAGGCCTGCGGACATTGGTTAAAAGCCAATAAATATAATTTGTAAAAAAAAACTTATAAATAAGTAAGTGGAAATATCTAACTGAATGATATTATATATTTATTTTAACTAAGAAAACATTTAAGCAACAAAATTGTATTTTATATTCTCACAAGAAAAAATAGTATAACTGCCCGCGGCTTGCCGATAGGCCTGCGGGCATTGGTCCCAAGCCACAAATATATAATGTGGAAAAAAAACTGAGAAATAATTAAGTGGAAATATGCAGCTCAAAAATATTATATATTTATTGTAACTAAGTGAACATATTAAGCAACAAAACTGTATTTTATATTCTCACAAGAAAAAATAGTATAACTGCCCGCGGCTTGCCGATAGGCCTGCGGGCAGTTATAGCATAAATATACAATATACATTTGTTAAAAAAATTCTTTCTTTTTCCCGAAATTGAGAGTCGAACACTGACCTGAGAGTAGTGTGGATGAGAAGAATACCAATGGGTCGGATAGTGCTATTGCTTTATTCTTAAGTTTTTTTTTTCCAAATCCTATTGTTATGGCTTCATAACAATACTCGCAGGCCTATCGGCTAGGCGCTGCCAGGCATATAAAAAATATTTTAAATAGAAATACATGTTTGTTTCTTAAATGTTTTCTTTTTTAAAAGAAATATAAATATATATATATATATATATTATGCATTTGAGGAAAAACTAGATTTGTGTAGTTATTAATTTATTAAAAAAAGGTAAATAATTTTTAAAGAACATCTTTTTAAAAACGATATTTTTAAAGAATTCATTATAAACTTTATATATATACACAAACAAATGCCCGCAGGCCTATCGGCAAGCCGATGCCTATTATTTTATTTTTGTAAATGTTTTCGTATTAAAACTAAAAATATATAATATACATTTGTGGAAAAAGCTTTTTAGTAAGTTTAGTTATTAAAAAAAGTTGATCATTAACGAGAGGTTAAATTATTATTTTTAGGCGAACTCGGGATTGTACGATAATTCGATCCCATTTAAATAAAGGTCAAATAAATATTTGACTTACCCTGTTAAAAAACGTGAATTATATGACCGACTTTTATAATGTAAGTGAAATAAACGTAATTATAAAAAAAACCGTGAATTATACTTATATTCATTAATTACACTAAGTTACAAAATAAAGAATTATAAAAAAAATAGAGTTGAATTATAACTTGGTATTAACCGAAAATAAAATAAATAAATAAATTAGAAGGGGGGAGTCTAGACCTAGAGGGTAGGCTTTTTGTAGGGGAATTGAAAAAGCTTCCACACCTTTATTTATTTCTCTTTTTTTCTTTTATAACATTTTCAAAATGACCAAAAATTACCCTTTGTGTCACCCAAAATTGGGTCATCCAATCACCCTCCCCAAATAGGAGGAAAGGTTACTACTTACTAGTGAAGTAGGTATGCCTGAGAGGATGCAGAATCGCTTGCAACAGCTTGCGGGTAGAGACATCTATGACGCCATTCAGATCAGAGGACCGCTCATAGATTGGGGACCGTTATTATGGACGGGCATTCAATCGAGGAAATGGTCATTTGTGGTGTGGGTTGCAGCGCATAAAAGACTTCAGACTGGCAGGGTTGTGAAGCACTGGAAGGGCCCAGAAGCTGCTGTTTGTCAGTTGTGTCGAAGGGAGGAGGAATCCGAGGATCACCTGTGGTTTGGGTGCCCAGCTATACGGGAGGCACGAGTCAAGGTCTGGAGATGGATTGGTTTACCGGACAGAGATGGGGGCCTGTTGGAGTGGCTGGGATGGTTCGCCGCTGAGGAGACAAAGACGAGGAAGAACGCGGTATACCAAGCAAAGCTGCTGGTGCTGATAGCATTCGTTTACTTCACTTGGAAGGAACGAAATGACATAGTATTTAACAATACCCCTTGTAAGCCTAGTAATTGGGCAGATAGAGTGATAGATGCATGTAAATATAGAATAGCTCTCAAGAGTAAAGACAAAACACGTCGAGAGCGTAGTTGGATTAGTAGGACTTTGGGACGTTAGAGACGAGTTTGGTAATGGAGTGCGAGGGAGGGTAGAGTAGTTGGAACACTTTTGTATATGGGGTTTTCGTTTGAGATGATGGCCTCCTAGGAGCCATACTTGGGCGAGCCGAATGTGACTACCCTCTTTTGTAATCAATTATACCCACTAATACATTTACCTCTTCGGGAAGTAGGTATGCCTAATACCGGATAGGGAATCAACTACTCTGTTTACTTCCTTGAAAGTGTACACACACTGGACATGGTCAAAGGGTCAAACACCGATCTGTCCAAATGAGAGTTGTTAATAAGCATCTTAATCTCTCGAGGTATGTCCAAATACCTTAGCTGCATAATAATGTATAAATTATCACATTCATTGATAATATTTTTTATATTCAATTTACTGGCTTCCGTTATTCCTTTTTACATGGCAAGTGCTTTAGCCGTGATCATTAGGGGTGGAAATCACCCATGGGTTACCGATTCACCCAACTCACCCGACCCGAATATTCAGGTGAAAACCCAGAAAAAAAAAACTGAGTGACAGATGGGTGATTGGTCGAGTGAAACGGGTAACGGGCCGGGTGATGGATGATAGGTTTTTCATCCATCACCCAAACCGCTAGTTCACCCGTTAGCCCGCCTGTTTATTATAAAATACTAACAAATAAATATATAAATAAATAAGTAACACTTTAAAAATAAATATATACATACTCAATAAGTAGTACTACCTCCGTTCAGAAATAGATGTTGTTTGACTTTTTGACACGGTTTTAAGGAACTAAAAATTATATAAAATATCAATTTTTAGTAATTTTTTAATATAATATAAATAATTATTAATAATAAGTGTCATATTATTAAAAAAAATTGTTTAAAACTTAATATTTTATATAGTTTTTAGCTCATTAAAAAACATGTCAAAAAGTCAAACGACATCTATTTCTGAACGGAGGTGGTATTTTTTTTTATGAACTCGGTAGGTAGTAGAAGTAATTGACTAAGGAGTAACCATTGAAGAGCTTTTTTTTTATAAGTTAAGATTTGAGGCCAGAGATACCTGAACCTCGAAGGCCAAAAAGTCGGCAGATGGATAACCGTCGAAACAAATATAAAATGACGGTGCAAAATACAAGCAAGAGCACTCTACAAGAGCAAAACTAAACACAACTAAACTAAATGAGAAGAGGACGTAGACGACGAACGAAGTCAAGCACTATCCTGAAGCAGCACCGTAGACCAACGGTATATCAGGAGTCACCTGTGAACAATGAGAACAAAACTCCAAGGAACCAATCTTTCCGAAAAAGAAGACGCTGCGATACATTTTACCACGACTCCAACGGTCCAACCTATCCTAACTTCGACTGCCAGAATTGAAGAGTTTCTTTTGGAGAAGGAATGCTTCCTTGTAGCTCCATCCGTTTATTTTGACTTATGATTTAAAGTTTTAATATGGATTTCTAATTTCCACTATATCTCCGTATGAATTTCCATTTGTAGTTCATTTGAATTATGGATAATGGAAGTTGGCTTATTATGACTTATGTTATTTTGGTTTATGTAATCTTATTTTCGCTTCAATGTATGGGCTTTGGTTTATATAAACTTATTTTAGTTTATGTAATCTTATTTTGGCTTTAACGTGTTTGGCTTCACCCGATTAATCACCCGACCCACCCGATCACACGATGGATCGGGTCATATGTGAAATATTTGATGGGTGGGTGATAGATCAGGTGAAAAAATAGCCCCACCCATCCATATATCACCCGACCCATTTTCACCCCTACCAATCATCAAAAAACTAGGGCATCTATCTGCTTCCAACCTGACCACTTTGGCAACAAAATACTAAACAAAACAATATTTGAAAAATCAAGAGGCTGTTAAAAAGGCAAACAACAGGAGCAACTAAGGACATTGAGGCTAACAACAAATATGTGACAAACATCCAGTTTGACATCAAAACAAGAAAGACTCTCTTGCTAAAGAAGGTTATGGAAAACCAAGCACTCCTAAGGTAGCATTGTCAACCGACAAGTAGAGTAGGAAAAGATCTCCTGTGGGATGTGAAGACAGAACTCTGTAAAAATGCTTCTCGAAATTAGAGTTACCTAATACATAGAACCATTACCCTAACCAAACACAATTTGTACCAAACCAATATCATTAGGCAAGAAAAGGAACCAATATATACCATAAACCACAAACGTAACAAAAGCCTCAAAATTATAGAAATTGAATTTAGCTTTTCTTTGGTCAAGGTAATTTTTTTTAACCGGAAAAGAATTCAACACACTGGGCATACCCGGTGGGTCGAGAGTCGAAAAGATTAGCAACGGGCAGATCGTTATGAACAAGAATAAAACAAATGGCAAAACAAATCGTCAAAGAATACTATATCGAGAAAAAAAAACTAAAAAGTAAAAGATGATACTAACATGGGCAAGCGATGTTGGGACCGGGACAATATGAGTCTTCTCTTTTGACAGTTGGTAGAGGCAACGCAGGATATCCCTGGGGAACCAAGTGGAGACTTCAGATTTGAACTCGACCATCAACGAGCCATCATCTTTGGTCAAGGTCATATTAAGCAAATCATTTATAAATATTAAGTTACTCGAGTCATGCAATATCTATCAATTATATATAATAACGGAGAAGTCATATGTGCCAAGTGACGATTCTCCTTATTCGTAATATTTTTAATCAATTGATTTTTTTTCCGCCAATCAATATAACATGGCAATGTATGGTAAAGATAAGATTTTGCCAAATTTGACTTTAATGAATCAATATAGCATTATATACTTAAGATAAGATTTTAACCAATTTCATCAAATATAGATATCTTATTATCGGTCTTTACACCCTATGCCTTAAGGGCATAGGATAAGATCTTATTGGGAAAGATTTCCTACAAAAAATAATCGACCTTAGGAATCTAATTTAAAATTTGGCTAATACATTTTAATTAAAGATATATTTTTTTCTAAAATAGGAATCTTATCATTTAGTCTAAGGGCATAGGATAAAAAAGCCCTATTACTATATACTTAAATTTTACCAATTTCATTAGATATCAATATATTTTTATAATATTTTCCCAATTTCATTAAATATCTATCCTAAAGATAAGATTTTACCAAATTTTTATAAGATCCCACTTCATCAATATAGGATTTTATTTTTTGACCAAAAAAATTTAGCATTTTATGTTTAAGATAAGATTTTATCCAATTCAATTAGATCTCTATATATTATTATATACTTAAGATAAAAAATTTACCCAATTTCATTAGATGTCAATATATTTTCGCATGATTTTATCCATTTTCTTTAAATATCTTATACTTATTATAAAGATATTATTTTACCAAATTTTTATCCGATTCCACTTAATGAATATAACATTTAATGATTAAGATAAATTTTCAACCAATTTCATTAGATATCGATATTTTATTATACCTTTCGATAGTATAATTTACTTGAATTTGTTTTATTAAGTACTTTTATTATACCTTTTGGTTTATTTTAGAATTTTATAATTAGTACATATAACATGTTTTAGCACAAAATTTATTTAAATTAAAAAACTAATACTTAAAAATTATTAAAAGAAATTAATTAGGTAAAAAGGTATATCAGTATAAAATTTATATAAATTCAAAATTTTGAAAAAAAATAGTATAATAGTAGTCAGAGTTTAAGGGTTAATTATAAACTTTTATACATATTTTTTAATATCAAATACACAAAACCCGTATAAAATACGGGTACCGAACTAGTTTGATATAACAGGACTAAGAAAGAATATTTTATCAGACGCACGTTTCACCAACACCGTAGGATAAATTAAATCATGATTGCACAAAAGTATTTTCCTAGATCCACGAAAAAAGAACACACTTTTTTTTTTATTGGTTTACAATATTTTAAAATTGTAACAGGGCACGATTAAAGATATTTTGCCTTTGTCGTACAACGAAGTGGGCGGTTTGATCACGCCTACACCAGAAACATTAAATACATTTTGGTCCACACAAACCTTTGTAGCAGGAAAAAGAATGAGATAACCTTTCAACGCAAAGTATCATAATTTCACCACCTTTATAAGAGAAACCAACTTTTCACTTTTTTTGTGGTACATTAAAGTTTTTCTTCATTTGCCATCCGATTGCGTTCGCTCACCAAACCAATCCGACGCGAAACACGTAAATAGAACATCACATACCAACACGTTATATTCATTCCGACATTAGTCCAACCACCGGCACAGACATGTTCGATCTTCGCAACCAAACACCCGAATAAAAACATGTTGGTATGTTTCGTTTGGGGCAGTAATGTATGTGTTGATTGCTGATAAGAAGCTGATAAAATGATATCGTTATTGACGCGGAGGAGACTAAATGTTATTTGACAATAAGATCGAGACACATAGAGAGATAAATCGTAAAAGACACCGGTCACGCCCCATATGTAAAGAGTGCAATCACAAACAACAAGACCAAAGTATGTATGGAGGAATTAACGAGCTCATAGCGATAATGAAACCCGATAGTCTATCGTTCAACAACTTTGCTTTTCCGGTGGATGGACTCTTTGCGATTCGTAACTTGAATGTGGAAGTGTTCATGGTTTCCACAGGATGGTGGTCTCGGAAATCATGGAAGTGACGACGTATGGGTCCATGTTGGATGCTGGCCTCCTGTCCTCGAAGTACCCCTTTCCGTTCTTCTCGGTATCGCGTCCAACACGAACGGATGCGCCACGGTTTGCAACTCCCTGCATTGAGACCAGAAATGTATCTCAGATCTTGCTAAAGCGTCCAACACGACAAAAAGACTAATCTAACCGGTAACGATGCTCTTACCCATGAGAATTTTTCAATGCTTGCGGTCTCGTGTCGGCCAGTCAAACGACGCTCGTTTCCTTCACCGTAGGCAGAAATGTGCTCCTTGTGCCTGAGCCCAAGCTTCTCGATAGCAGCCTTAATTTTCTCGTAGCCACCGTCTTCCCTCATTGACTTTGTGCTGAAAGTAACAACAAGAGGAAAATTAGAAGACAACATCAATAGATTGAATACCGAATAAGAGCTTCTAAAGATGCAGTGCGCAAATTTACCTGTAGTTGGTGTGAGCACCAGCGCCGTTCCAGTCACCCTATGATCAAGAACACGAAACGGATAAGAATCATCAGATTAAGACTAAAAACTGTGCAAGAAAGCGGAAAAAATAACTACCGGAATGGGCTTGGGGTCGAAGGAGACGATGACTCCAGCAATCTCGGTAATCCTCTGTACCACAAGCAAGAGACAACTGTTAGAGGCATGTCTCAATGTGTCAACTGTCCAACTGAAAGGGAATTAGAACACGCGAAGTTACCTCCAAAATGTAGCGAGCAACCCAGATCTCATCTCCAGCAGAGATACCAACAGACGGGCCAACTTGGAATTCCCACTGCGATAACGAAACAGGAAAACATAAGCACGCACGGTACGAACAATTTAGCTGTAAGAACCAACTAAGCTCAAAAATCGTATATTTACCTGGCCAGGCATCACCTCGCCGTTGATCCCACTGATGTTGATCCCAGCGTATACACACGCCTTGTAGTGGGCATCGACTATGTCCCTTCCGAAGGCCTTCTCAGCCCCGATACCACAGTAGTATGGTCCCTGTTTCACCAGAGAGGAACGGTTCAGAACACAGTCGTAAAAACCGAATCACTAAGCAATTTAGCAGATGAGATAAACGGAAATTGCCTGTGGTCCGGGAAAGCCTCCAAGAGGCCAGCCAAGAGGCCAGTTAACATCCTTTTGAAGCAAGGTGTACTCTTGCTCAATGCCAAACCTGTTTCGCGAGGAATTCAAGTCAATAACATATTCAAGGAAATTTTCCGATAGGAAATTATGCGAGAGAAGAATTACCAAGGCTCTTCAGAAGCAACGGCAGGATGGCTGAAGACCTCGGCAGCTTTGGCCCTCTTGTTGGTTGGGATGGGGTCTCCTTGAGGTGTGTATGCATCACACATAACCTGCACGAAATCACAATTCGGAACCGGACCACAGATATCGTTAAGCTTCGGATCATCAAGTGATCATAGACAAGTTCTTCAAGACGAAGTAAGAACGAAAGAGGGACCAAAGTACTCACAAGGATGTTATTACCCCTCCTAAACGGATCCCTGAAAATCGCCTGGGGACTGTTTACATAACGAAAACAAGCATAAATAAGTCTCAAGCCATGGCACCGACGAATCCCTCCCGAATTACCAATTACATTACACTGTGAAAAAACGACATAATATGCAGTAAAGTATTGAAAAACACTACCTAAATCATGTAATGTGGTCTCCCAATATGTGATCACTAAGAAACGAACCATAAACAGATTTGTGATAAGATAAAGCACGCGATTCCTCTATTACAAACGTCACGATTCATGGACCCACTAGAATTCGTCTATTATCACGAGATTTTCGAAACCTAAAGATTCTAGGTGAATATTCAACCAATTGGCAGATAGACTTCAAAGAGCAAAACCAATACAGAAACACATACTAGAGGATAACTTCACTGTCTTCACCGGGGGCTTGACCGGTGCTAGATCCGTCGTAGTTCCACTTGGGCAGCTGTTTGGGATCGGACACAGGGCCACTCAATGTCTACACAGGGAAAAGGAAAGAGCAATCAGAACACAAAAATGGATCAACAATCGAAAGATGAAATTTTGGAGATTCGGATGAAGCCATTACCCTTGCTTTGCTCCTTAGGTCCATCCCTGATCCTCCAATCCTGATCCATTTGGAACAATCATCGGCCAAAAACAATTAGATTAAGTCTGATTGATATACATTAAGAACTTAAGCTCGCAATTAGCGAAAAACCAAAGCAAGGACAGGGATTAGCTTAAATGAGGAGGTCCAGATTTTGTGAAAGTAATCTAAAATTCAACCAAATACACGGATGCAAGTGGTCGCCTGTTTCACTACCAAATCATGAAAACGGATTAAACAAAAGAAAACCAAACCAAACCAAACCTTAACTACAGATATAACCCAAAAAAAAAAAAAAAAAGATCACACCTTTAACAGCTTTTTAGAAATAGAAAACAAACTCAGAAGACCGCAATAAAATATCCTAAATCTCCGGAAAAGCATAACGTCAAGTCGGCGAATTGATAAACACAGGAAGAAGAAAACGGATACAGCAACAACTGAACAAAAAGGCAAGATCTTTCGACTGCTACCAACATGAATCGAAAACCAGAGGAAAGGGGAGATGAAAACTGACCATATGTACTCGGCGATGGGCTTGTCGGTGACGTCTGAGAGGTCGAGGTTCAAGAGATCGGTGAGGAGAGACATGATTGGAGAGTAGATGGAGGAAAAGGTGGGGAAACTTTGTGGGGGGATTAATGGATTGCTGGTTATCTTTTTCCTGTGCGAAGCACGCAAAATCTGACGCCTCTCTTTCAGAGGGGTTAGAGTGGGTTTATATAGTGAGGTTGAGGAGGAGGAGGAGGATTCAGACTTGATGATGACTTCTTTGCCACGGGATTTTCTCTATCAAAATTTCCATTTTATGATACGGAGTAATAAAAGAGTTTTAAGGTGAAATGAATTTGATGTAACGGTGAATTTAATCTCTCACCTTTTTCAATTTATCAGTAAGTTTAATACGGAGTACCCCTTAAAAGTTGGTGCAGTTACAGTTTACTTATTTAATTTTTTATTGGGGGGCGGGGGATTGGAATTTTTTTATTTTTTTTTGTGAACTCTTTTTGTTTTTTATTTAGGTTTTCTTTTTCAAATGACACCTTATATAGGATCCGTATGAGACGGAGTTAAAAAAATGACTAAAATTTTAAAACAGTTGAAATTGAAAAATTGTATAAAATAAATGTTGAAAGATTATGGAATAATATAAACACCGTATGAGACGAAAAAGAGTTAGTTTGTAAAAAGTGGAGTTTATTTGATTGTTATTAGGGGTATTATGGTAATTTCAAACCAAATAAACACACAAAAAAAGGGGGATTTGCTAAAGTAACACACATAAGGTAAAAAGTTTGCATGGCTATCACATGAGGGTAAAAAATTAGGGGAATCGGGTAGTACTGGAACCGAGAGGGCCGATTGCAGGTTAAAGCAATTGGGGGTCATGTGAGGTTTAAAAAAAAGGAAAGGAAACCCAGGGAGAGAGAGGGGGGGAGATGTGTACCTGCACATGAAAGTACAGATGAGAGAGAGAGAGACAGACAGAGAGAGAGTGACAGACGGAGAGAGAGAGAGATACAGTCAGAGAGAGAAGAGGGGGGACCTTGGCTTGGGCATTTTGGCGCCAGAAATTTGGCGCCCAAAACTGTCACAGTGGGCCGGCTGTGAGAGGAGGGTATTGAAGCATTGAAATGTTTGCTCAACCAATGATTATCCACCATTAATGGTTTGCAGGAGGGGAACAAAGGGAGGAATTAGAAGAGCCGCCTGAACTACAAGAAGGCCTGTTCTCGGCCAATCAAGGGAAAGGAGAGATGGGAGAAGAGATGGGATATATAAGGAGCTCTATGGGTCTCATCCTAATCATTCAAGCGGCATTTAATAGGGAGGGGTCATTAAATGTTCAAGTTCAGAGAATCACCATAGAAGTAGGAAAAGATTCAAGAGGAACGTTTTTGTCACGTGTATTTTACATGACATATTTGGGGTTCTACTAGCCACATTAAGCAAAAATACTAACCGGCTGTTGGCATTTACATGGCACCTAGGTCGTCAGAAAAAAAGAGTCAGCAGATGGGTAAGTGGACCTTCGATTTAGATTTATAAATTGGAGAGACCCCCACTTTATGTACTTCTTCCCTTAGGAATAATGAGTTTCCCTTGTTTGTATTGCAACAGGGGACATATCTTCCGTGTGTATGACCGTCTTGTTTGGTGGTTGGTGGGCCTGTCAAGGGAGAGGTTGAGTCTTCAAGGGTACGAAGAGCCAGAAAGCTGTGGTTGTCGACAAAAAGATCGACTATTTGTCAATGAAGAAATTGCTGATGGACAAGTTTGGTGTGGACGGGACAAGGTACGATGTACAGCTCACATATATTAACCCGAAGAAGGAGGGGTGTAATCCCTTCGCTATTGGGGACGATGATGACCTACACGCCTTCAAGTTTGTCAACTCTATAAACGGAGAACGGAACTGGCCTATTGAGCTTCATGTCTCCCTACAAAACAAGGTTAATGAGGGCGCACCCATGAGCGAAGGATCAACCACAGGAGCGTCGATTGGGATGGGTATGTCGCGTTCGGGGGGTGATGATGTCGTCCTGCCGTTAAGTGGGCCCATTGTCACCCCAGAAGATCACCCTAGGACGGATCCCCCCTGCAGAGTTGATAAAGAACACGAACTGGATAGACCCTTACATGGCGAGGAAAAGCAAACACATGTCCAGCCGACTAAATCAGGTGACAAGGGAAAAAACAGTAATGACAAGTTAGGGACAGAACAGGAGTTGGAGTTGGAGGTAGACGATAGGGCAAAGAAAGTTGCTGCCATAAAACGTGGAAAGCAGGTCATCCAACTTAGCAGCGACCTGGAAGACGTAGTGAGCGTCCCCTGTGGTGAAGGACGAGTCACAATTGACCTTGGTAGCTCGTCGGACGATGACGAAGTCATTCCAGCTGCGGTAAAAGTCGAGTATGGGGGATCTATGACAACGAAATCGTACTCATGGGATTATGAGGCAGAGCAAGCAGTGAGGGAAGTCGAAGAAGCATATGAACGTCGAAAAGCGCTGTTGGGAGCGACGGAGAAGCTTGTGGAAGGGGAGTTGCAACCAACGACGGAGAAGGTTGTCCCAGGGGCCCTGCACCAGCAGGGTGTAGAGCTCCGGGAGGGACAAGTGTTTCGAAGCAAGGAGGAGGTGCAACATACGATAAGGATGGCGGCACTTGCTAAGTGCTTCGATACAAAGGTGAAGAGGTCGACGAAGACAGTGTATGTCGTGGAGTGTGTGGGGCCCAACTGCAAGTGGGCATGTCGGGCATCCACTTACAAGAAGTCGCGTTTGTGGATGATCCGAAAGCTTGTCGATGAACATAGTTGCGATCTCAATGTCAGGCTCACACACAAGCGTCGGGCAACATACAGGCAGCTGGGACAGATGCTAGTCCAAAGGTACGTTGTGTCCCATAACCGGTTCATTCCGGCACGCCTGAGGCAATTGCATATGCAATATACACAAAACACCTCCTGTCAATATCAACTGTCCACCCAATAGGATATAACCGCTCAAGCATAAGCTCTGTACTAGACATCCTACAATTGTCTACTTGTCACGTTGTAGTGGTTTCCTGTTGTTGTTGTAGTTATTACTTTACCCCTGTTATTGTCTGGTAACGCTTTTGTTACTGAAAATGTGAAGTTTCGTTGGATCAAAGAAGCCACTCCTTCCGGAACAGGTAAGCACAATGATGAAGTCACAACTGGGGGTGACCTGTAGCTATTGGAAGGCTCGCAGAGCACGGATGACAGCGAGGGACACTATGTACGGGACTGACGAGGAAAGCTACCACTCCATTTACTCATACATGCACATGCTCGAGCAAGCTAACCCAGGGACATACACGAGAGTTGAGTGCGACTCGAATGGGCACTTCAAGTACGCCTTTGTTAGTATAGGTGTGTGGAGGAGGGCCATCCCCCACCTACGTAAGGTTAGTCGTTCTTGTCCCCTAATACCGCTATACTCTACATGCCATCTGCTACCTGCCAGCTAAAACACTCGTACTTGTCATAAAGAAGCGTATACATGACACATCTTCTATGTGACATGACGCCTCTTATATATGACATGACACCTCTTCTATGTTACATGACACCTCTTCTATGTTACATGACGCCTATTGTCTGTGACAACATCTTATATCTGAGCAGGTCATATCTGTCGATGGGGGGTTTTTGAAGGGGAAGTTTCGTGGTTGCCTGTTGTTCGCAACTGCACAAGACGCTAACCACTCCATATACCCAGTCGCGTTTGCCATGGTCGACGGGGAAAACGACGGTTAAATGTTGCGGGTCGTTGAAGACACACCTGACCTTGTCTAGGTGTCTGACCGCCACATAAGCATTCTCAAGGGGATACGGGATACATATGTCTTCGCGAAGCACGGCATTTGCACATGGCACCTATGGCAGAATGTGCGATTCCGATATAAGATTGGCACGTTGCAGGACCTCTACTTTATCATGGCGAAGGCGTATACCTATGACGAGTTCCATGCACTTTTCATTGACTTCTCGGCACAGGCTCCCACTGCGGGACAATACCTGAAGGAGGCAGGGTTCAACAACTGGGCTAGAGCCTTCTTCCCAGCGAACAGGTTCCACATCACCACCCCTTATTTTACATGCCACTTTTTATACTACGTCACACCTGCTATAGTTAACATGCCAGCTTATATAATTAACCTGACACTTAGGAGGATTAACATGACACATGCAGTAGTTAACATGACCTGCCATCATATATAAATGACATGATACTTGGCTTAAGTATGATCAATCCTGTATTAATGAACATGATGTCGTCATTAGGTTAAACATCACCACCACTTGTACTTATTTACATGCCAGCTTATTAAAATAACATGACATTTACTATATATAACATGACATATGCTTTAGTTAACATGACACCTCCTTTTTTTAACATGACACCTTGATTAGGTACAATATCACAACCACTAACAATTCCGAGTGGCTCAACTCTGTTTTCAAGCAACCTAGGGACTTGCCTTTGACTACCCTCATCGATGCAATCATCGAAACTGTTGGTAAGTGGTTCGCAACTCGCAGAGAGGCCAGCTCATCCCCTGACAAGGTCATAAGCGATTGGGTCGCTGACGCCATGAAGGCGAACTACGCACAGTCCATCACCATGGCTGTAAGGCCGTTGAGCGCCCATGAGTTCGAGGTCCGCAAGGGTTCTTCAATTTGGCTCGTCAATCTTACCGGGAAGTTGTGCAGTTGCAGACGCTTCAACGTTGACCAGTATCCGTGTGCCCACGCACTTGCAGCAGCCCATCGGGGGGTCGATGTGTACTGTCTTGTGAATGACTTTTACAAGGTTGACGCATGGCGTGCATGCTACCAGGAGGTTATCTACCCCCTCCCTTCTCGGGAAACATGGACAGTCCCCCAGGCCATCAAAGAGATGCGCTGCGTCCCCCCCCCCCCCCTCATAAAGGCCCGTCCTGGGAGGCCGAAGACATCACGGTACCCCTCGCAATGGGAGCGGAAGTACACGAAGCGACGCAGGACTTAAGGGTAACTACAACCACGTGACTGGCCAGTTAATATCTATTCACTTGTCATATGATAGGCTTCACATGTCAGTAGTTACTTTTGACATGACAATATGGCATGTGACTTTTGCGTATTGTGGAAATGTATGTTTTGACTTTTGCGTCTTTTGGAAATGTACGTATGTGGTGTACACCTTTTGTACATGTCACGTATTCGCATGTGTTAGTACATAGCGAATAAGATAAGTTGCATAATGCGGATTAAGTATGTAATAATCACCATTTTGTGTTACTAGATAACATGCGAATAACATTAGTTTCATACTGCATAACATAATTTTGTAATGCAAAATAACCTACACACGGTCATACGTACCTACATATGTCCTACGACAATTACCCTTAAGATAAACCAAATGTTTAGAAACAGACACAACTTCAACCATCCACAACTACAACAACCCAAAAGTCTACCAATAATGTTCAACCAACCATACACTAACTACTTGGGATCGTCTGAGGGTGCAAGACTTCTGCGGTATATTGCCACACACAAGAGCTGCCGATAGGCTTCGATAAAGTCATCGTCCAAGCCAGCAAAGTCAGCCTCACCGTCGGCAAGGAGTTGCATAAACCGGATTGCATATGGCCCACAGTCTCCCCTGCACGAACAAACCACCTCCTGTTACGACAAATCAAAAAGCAACGACTTCTAAATTCAAACAAAGTGCGAGTAAAGTACTTACGATAATGTGTTCTGTGGCAGCCCTTTGATCCGCTTGTATGGGAATGGCTTTGGGACCTTACCTGCAAGCTTCCCACAAAGTTCGGTATGTCCATTCATCATTGCGGGGAGGAGGTGAGTGACGGGCTTCAGAAGGTTAGCCATCTGGCGCTCGGGGACGAAGTGCACGTTAGGATCGTACACGTTCACTATCCAGTCAACAAGGTTGATCTCGACGGCCACCCAGTGCTTGTTCTTCAGGTTCCATGGGAGCAACAGACGGTCGACATCCATCCATGACGTGCCGAACCGCTCTGGAAGCTTGCCTTCAAAGTATTGGGGCATCTCTTGGCCGAGCTCTACCCCGTCAATCTTGCCCTTGCATTGTGCCCATATTCTCTGGATGTGGAACCCCCAGTAGTTGTCTAGAAGGGCCACCCTTGCAGACTTGTCAGCCCTTGCCTTCATGTCCTTCCGAAGAACGCACATCGCCTGATCAATATGCTGCAAAAGCACTTACCATATTACAGACGAAGCCATTTTCCACTATATCCCAAACAGGGTAGAGGGGGGAAGATTACCTCTGAGGTCACCCACACCCTCGGCGTCTGGAGCTCGCCGAAGAACTCCTTCCGCAGGAGGGTCCCTTCAAGTGAACGCAAGTGGTCGTCGGTCCCATCATTCATCCACTCCGAGAAAGCATCGAGGTCCGCCCTCGTAAGCAGCCCCAGGTCGACCGCGTCAACTCCCTTCACTACCTGCTTCCCCTTGGTCGTACGTGGCTTCTTCGCCGGGCGAGTGATTTCATGGTCCGCAAGTGTCGTGGGTGGCCGACGTGCCCTCGTCCCCCTACGTTCAAGTGGCACCTCAACCTGAGAGCCCTCAGCTAGGTCGCTTTGGTCCTGCACCAAGTATACAAAAACAAACTTCCGTTATGGATGCCAACAACCTAGTTCTTACATGTCACCTAATTAACATAACATGACAGTTAGAAGTCAGAGTATTACCTCTCCAATTTTAGTCGGCGGTGCAGCCATCTCCCCATCCTTGCCCATGACAGTCTCCCCAGGTTGTGGGCCATCTGCCTTGTCCTGCACCTAGTACACCAAATCATACCAACACTGTTAGAGGCCACCCAACCAGTTGTTACATGTCACCTTCAGATTCACACATGACATGTAGAGGTTTAGGTATTACATATCCATTGTTTATCTTAACTGCTTTCAACTCCCCATCCTTTACCTTATCAGTGTCCTCGGCTTCTTTGGCATCTGCCTTGTCCTTAACAGTCTCCCCAACATGCTGATCAGAATAAAATTACATGACGGGTAGTTTTCCATACGTGACAGACATTGTTAATAACATGACAACTACAAAATGATTTCAACCAACCACATACCTCCTTGTCCTTGTCGTTGTCCTTATTCTTTGATTGCACGTCCTCGTCATCAACTGGATCGACATGTGGGCCTCCATTCCCTCCCAACGAATATGCTTCCTGGTTTGTACTGATCGTGCCCCTCTTCATTGACCTCTTCAAGTTTTCAATGGATTCCTCAAGCTTCGCCATCTTCGTTCCAACCTCTACGATTAGGTTTCTTCCCATTTCTTCCAACTTAGCCATAATCCTTGACTCCATCGCAGAAATGCGGGCCTCATGTTGCATACCCTCCACTGAAGCTTCTGGCTCTGTCGGCAATCCCCCTCTTTCCTTTCGTTGTTCAGTTTCAGCCGCTTGGTAGGCTCGGACGATGTCGTCAAAGAACTTGTCCGACTCATCATGCCTGTAGGTAGCATGGCATGCAACACGTTTGGTCTCCTCACGCGCATCGGGGAGTAGGATGGGGCACACGGCGTCAACGGCGTCGAAGCCGTGGAGGACCTCATTCGCTTCCTTCAGGCGGTATTGTATGGCTTTGTAGTCGAGGTTGTCATCTTTCAGCCCGTACCTCAGGCACCTCGGATACGCACCCAGCTCGATCACGCTAGCGCATTGGTCAGCCACTGGAGCTAATGCTTCGTACACCCACGCCTACATGAACGGATGCCATTACAGATTTCAAAGGATAGCCAGTGCAAAATTGAAGGATGGGCAGTAATATATTCATGGATGGCCAGTAAGTTTAAGTAGCTGGAAAATGAGGGGGAACCCGAACAAAACGTATCCAGGCCGCGGTGCATTTGGGTTTATCCCCTTTGCCAGCTTCCTCTCTATTGCACCGTGAAGAAACTGGTGGGTTCGCTCATAGCACAACCGACCCCACGGGAAAGCCATGAACCGTCCGACGTCCAACGCAAGATTGACAACCCACGGATGAATATAGTTTCGGGCTTCCTTCCCGAATAGCACGCCCTCCACCAACATAATGAGGACAAACTTCAACCTTCTCGCCGACGAGCGCTCCGTTTTCATCGCCACCTCGAACCTAACCTCAAACTCCGACATTTTTAGCTTGGCCACGCCAAAGAAAGCCTTTATTCCGGATTCGTCGTCCTCGTCTTCTTCAGGCCACCCAGCGTAGTCGCAATTGAGGCCGGACATAAGTGCAAACTCCGCAATGGAGAACCTCACAACATGACCCTCGATGTTGTACCAGGTCTCGTGTTTCTTTTTCGTCTTCAGCTGCCGTTGAAGGACGTAGTGTATGAGCTGCGCCGAGAAGTGGAGTCGTGAGCCCATCCTCACTACTCCGCCCAGCGGGCTATCCAGAAGGCGGTTGTAGTCGTCAGCGGTCAAACACTCGTCCACGTTCCGTAGAAGTTGTGGCTTCGAGAACTGGTTACATCTCCCTTTGAAATGTCTATCTTCTTCTACCGCATAAACAGCCTGCACAACATCAACCTGTGAGCGACGTTGAACAACAATATCAACTTACATTGCTTTCACATCATCACATCGTACCGCTCCATAAGTTTGCGTAAGACGCTCCCTCGCTACACTGATACGAACCATTTTGCTTGAGTATATATCCTGCAGTGTGGGAGACCATACGTCACAAAGGTGCAGAAGAACAACAATAGCAACATTCCAAATGACATGTCACTCTTTTCATGCTACATGACAGGTACTGTAATTTACTTGTTATCTTGACATTCATACATGACATCAAACGTGAACCTTTCAATATCAGAACAAAATGCACCCAATGCTTCAACTTCATTGACAGCAACAAATCTAGCCAATTCTACATGACAGTAACACATTTCACCATATCACCTCTACACTGCTACATCACAGCAACAAATCAACCCATTTCTACATGACATGAACACATTTCAACATGTCACCTTTAAACTGCTACATGACAGCTACCACAAATTCTTGTGTTGTCATATCTACATTAAATACCAAGTTTAACCTATACACCTCTACTGTTAACGTATTCATTTCATAATTTGTAATGCACGGAATAACCACATGCAACTCACTATTTTGGCATTCCTACTTGACACCAACAAATGTCATTATTTCTACATGACAGAAACACCTGTAAACATGTCACCTATTAACTGGTACATGACAGCAACCACATGTTCTTCTGTTTTCATGTCAAAATTGAAAAAAATGTTCAACCTAGACACATCCAATTTTAGCCTATTTCTATCAACATTTACTGCGCTGAATAACCACATATGTATCTCACCAGTTCCCATTCGTAATTGACATCAACAAATGTAACAATGTGAACATGAACTTTCCACCCTATACATTTCATATTTGAACCGATTCTCAACATATTGATATGTAATTTCTACCTATTGATATCAATATTCAGTTCCCCCTTTTGGGTTTTACCCTAGGCATATTATAACTCACCCTTTCTTATATTTCCCCAAACCCAATTTCTAGCCCTTCCATAGACCTAATTTTTTCTTGACGCTTCTCTATTCCTACATGACAGAAGGGAAATTGCACTTGCTACCTGCTGGTCTTTCATTCAACCCTTTCATTTCACCATTTTCGCCCAACCCTATTTCATTCTCAGTCTGTTACCATCCCCGATTTCCACCTATTCATCTGAAATTAGCCATTACCAACCCCTCCCCTCTCCCTTGGTGTACATTGCCCAACTGAACATTCCCTAATTTCTCCCAATGGCCACCACAAATCCATTTCCCCCTTGTCCATCTCACGACTCCATAGAGCATGAAAGGTAGCAGTTACTTACTTGGGGGCGTGTTTTGAACTGTTCCTTCTTCTTCTTCTTCTTCCTTCTCTGTCTGTCTCTCCCACTGCCTTCGTTCTCTCCGAAGTCGTTTTCGCTAACCTCTCTTTTGCCCTTTCTTTCTCTTTCCTTTGCAGTTTGTTTCTCGTTACTGTTGATCTGTCCCTCCTCCTTCCCTTTATAAAGGCGCCCCCAAAGTGTCACAGTTTGATGGGACGGTTGTTTTTTCAACCTCCCCATAACTGTCAAATCGGTTTTAATAACCGGTTTTCCCTTCCTCTTTACCGGGTGAGAGGGCCAATTCTTTTAATTGGGTTGCTACACTTTGCAATTAAGTGGGCCGGATGCTATATTTGCAAAGCATTTCGGGTCATGTGCTAGTTAGTGCAATTCCCTCCAAAAAAAAAGCTATCAAAACAAGCTTTTTTTTTTGTAAAGAACTGAAATTTTAAAATATTATATTTTGAATTATAATTTAATTTCAATATTAAATTTTTGAGATTTTTCGAAAAATTTGAAATTTCCGTCCTTGATCAAAATGATTTTTTTTCGGTCCGGATAAATACACCACAAATCTTGCACGTCCTTGGACGTGCAATTAAAGAAGAGGATTTGCGGTGTATCTAACAACACCTTTTTTTTTTTACTTTATTTAATGCGATTTCCGCTTCCGTATACCGAGACTTGAAAATATTTGTGGATTCTTGAGTTGAGAAATGAATATTGTATTTTGAACTTAGTAAGAGGAGAGTGACAACTTTTATGACAATTGTTAAGTTAAATAGAAATTTTTTTGGGTTAAATTTTGTTATTGATTGTGTTACAATTTTTACAAAATAAAAATAACGGGATAATTTGGTAGTTTTAATCAACTAAATCTAACCTAATTGACGGAGTATATATTATATATATACCCTTATAACCTAACCCTAGCTGCCGCTCACTATTCACTCTCTCATTCCCTACCCCCTCAAATCTGAAATCCGGCCTTACTGCTCAGCCGCTCACTTTCCATGTTCATTCTCCCGTTCAAACGCCCTCGTCGCCTTCGACTGCCTAGATCCGAGCTCTCAAAGCTCCTCCATGGCCGCTCCTCTCTCCCTTCACGCCACTCACGTCGTCGCTTCTCTCTCTCTCTCTCTCTCTCTCTCGAGCGGCCTTCTCCTCCCATGGCTCCCGTTGATCTCGGTCCTCACACCCGCTCTCGACCCCATATGTTCTAGCTCCTCCCTCCTTCTATCGTCGGACTCAGCCCGCTACTCCATCACCGGCACTTGGAGCTTCCTCGCCTCACCCGACGTAGTCGAGAGCAGATTCGACGCTCTTCTCCTCTCCTGACCTCTTGCTGTCGGATTTGGGGCTTCGATGCCGGAGTTCATGCCAACAACCTCCTCAACTCCTTGCTTTTGTGGTCGGAGTTGCAGTCGAAGGAGCACCACCGTCCTCAAGGCCGGGGCAGTGCTTCAACCTGTTGCCGCCAAGACTAGCGGATTTGGGGCCGAGCACCGAGTCTACGTTGGGCTCTCCCCGTCACTCCCTTCTCGATCCCAATGGAGCCCGAGTTCAAGTTGCATCCCGATGCCCAATGAACTCGGGTCGGACTGAATTTGCGAGCCTTGAGCCTTCTTGTTCCAACCGATCTCCGCATAACAACTTCAACCCACCCATCTCTCCTTTCTGTTTGAACAAGGGTATATCTCTCGGGCTTAGTTCTTGGTTGGCCTTGAATTTAACTTATCTGCCTTTTATTTTGTTCTACATAATGTGGATAAACTGTTTTAATGAGTTAATAAATAGTATAAACCCAATTTTACTAAAGCGGTCGTCAACTATGACTAACAAGATAACTTATCCTTTTGGTTAATATATTTTTATAAGTAAAACTTAATTGAAACGCTTTACTTACATCTTTACAGAATCTTATGAGCTTGTTTGGTAAATTTTGTGTGGAACACTACTAGCTTATATAGATGAAATGTAAATTATTGTAAAATCGGTTTAGAATGAACCAATTGAGTAAACGCTTATTATAATTTGTGTTAATAGATTAAGAGTAGTATCATCAACTTTTATTATTAAAATGTTATAGTAAGTATTTAAGATATGACTAAATGTTTTGGAAGACATAAAGGTTGACTTGTAAACCTATTTTGGTGATTCATGACCTTGTTTAAGTGATTATACGCAAATGAGGTTATAAATGATTTCTTAGATGTCAACTTATCTTACTCTCCTCGTTGAACATGTTATAATCTACAAATAAGGTTAACTTGATCTTTTTTCTATCGGTTGACTAGTGGAAGTAACTTTACTACATTCCTTAACAAATAGTGGTGGTTGATATATGACCTTATTGTTTAACCTTGAAGATTTGTTAACTTATCACTAGAGGGTCTATAAATAGGATAACCAACTTGAGGTATTCTATAGATGACTTGGCCTAAGTTAATAAGGTGGAATGAGACATGAATTTTCTTAGAGGAACCGACTTAAGTATAGATATGGGTAAATGATAGAAAAGATGTTGTGATAACTTGTTATGCTTGTAAAATTACTTATGATGACTTATCAGTTGTGACGTTATTTGAGTGTGTTTAAATTGATTAAATAGTTTGACTAGATCATCTAAGCTATAGAATGAGAATTAATATTGTTTGTAAATAGATGACTTGGATATAAATCCTATAATTGAATTTAATAAGTGATGAGCGATCAATTTGGTAATAACTAGACAATGAAATCTTGGAAAGGAGGCTAATTCGGGTTCATGTTAAGAACATCTTTTATGTGAAATATCCTACTTGCTTGGTTACTTGACAACATAAGCATGTTTAGTGAATCTTATGAAGTGCAATGCTTAATTATTTGGATAAACATATGAGGGATATTGTGTGATCTCTTGACTTATAAATACTTGATGGGAACAAGGTTAATTGAAAATGATGATCATGTTGAGAGTGCGGGATTACTTGAATAAAATACTATTTAGTCTGGTGATGACTTGGAAACCTGTTTGTATGTTGATTAACTATGTATTGATGAATTATTCCTTGCTTATTACTTGCTAGTGTGATTGGATGATTATCTGAGTGGCTTGTTTCCCGATGGATGATTATCTAAGTGGCTTGGTTGCTGATTAATTGGATGTGAAGACTCCAGGTAAGTCCTCTGGGGCTTGCTCAAGTGATTGGACCTCATGCCTGATGTGTCATATAGCATGTAGGTGTTGCATATGCATAAAAGCATGCCATGTAGTATCATGTTAGGACTTGCACTTATGAATGAGCGTCCCTATTCTTTATGCGTTTGAAACAAATCGGTCGTTATCTGTGATAGTCCTAGAGTCTTTGCTAGGGTCATAGGGTAGCCCAGCCCCATCGGGTTGCCCTGAGTCAATCGAGTCGATATGAGCATGATATGATAACCCAACACCATCGGGCAAGCGATGAGATGATATGATATGATGATGCCGTGGTTTGTGCACCACCACGAGGAAAGCGCTATGCTATAGCACCGAACTGGCCAGTCTCTGCACTAATAGGAAGGGGTGCAGAGGTAGGAGAGGGATATGCCACTTGGCATTGTCTTGGGCCCTTTACAGTTTTTCCGCATATTATAACTGTCAAAGCATGCTTATGTGATTTAAATCTTGTACTGCATTAGTCATCCTTTATTCTAGGTATAGGCGTATTCTATGACCTCAGCGAGGACTTTCGGTCCCGCATGAGTGGCTCGATCTTGACTTGTGGTATAGTTTCAGGCACCCGCTCCCTTTTGCTTGCTGATTTGCTTCTATGGCGGGGATTTCTCACGGGACAAGAGTGTTAAGAAGACTTCACCTATTATAGCTTGACTTTACAAATGTTTTGGTTAAGTCTGCCATTTAGAAACATGTCGTATTTATTTTCATCAATAATTTATCTAAATCATAATTGTATCTTTAATTTTAAATTAGATTGTTTTTTTAACATGCTAATTAAACCTATCTAAGATTGGGCTACCATGACACTTTATAGTAATTAAGATTCACATATGCAACGATGTGAATATAATTATATATACCAAACATTTGAATATAATTATATATACTTCACTGACCCTAAAAATGTGAATAAAATTTCCTAATATTAAAAAATAAGAGTATTTATAAAAGATCAATGTGAGTTTATTCCAACAAATATTTTTCTCTTTTTCCCGGAAAAGAAACGATGTTCTTATAAATGAACAAGCTCGAGTTACTTGACATATATAACAACTCGAACATTAGTAACTTACTCAAATTAGGATCAATTTTTAAATTCTATGGAAGTAATTATTTACTTACCTGATAATAATAATCAAACATTATTATGGAAACAAAATTAAAACATTATTTATCAATGATTTTTTAATCCTATATTCCAAAGACATATATAGATAAGAGTCATAATTTAAAATTATATTTTAAATTATATTTATTTTATTTTTTAATTAGATTTCTGCTATCTACTAATTTTTTTAGTAGAAATTTTTTTTCAATTTAAGTTTTTGTCATAAGATATAGGATAAAAAGACCGATTTATTAAAAAAAATGAGTAGCTAATAAAGGAAGAGATGGAGGAGGGGCCAGGTGGAATCTACTTGACACTAACAAAAAAAATCAATACTTGAAAATTGCGATTCCGTGGGGCCTATTATTACAGAAATTTGGCGATTCCGTGACGTATAACCTAACAAATTAATAATGTTAAATTATTTTTTGGTTCATAATAATGTTAAATTATTGATAAAAATGTATTTATCACTATAATATGACAAGTATGTCATGGTTGTGAGAAATCGTCGACTAAGACCCTCAATGGTATTAAATTCATTCGAATCCTATCGTAATGTTTCTCTTTTATTTTTCTGAAAGTTTAGCAATTTTGTTCATTTTCTTCCCACCTAAAAGTCAAATAATGATCTCTTTTTTTTTTAAAATCATTTTATCAATGGTCCGCGTTTTTTTAGGGATGGTCCTAGTGTTTTCTAATGATTTAGCGTGTGTTTGGCAATTTGGGGGTTTTTTAGGAGTTGTGTATTTTTTAGGAGGTGGAGTTTATTTCGTGTATTATGGAGGTATGAGAGGTAGAGATTTTTTTTAAAAATAACCTTGTAAAAAAGATGATTGATGTTTGGTGGGTATAAGGTTTGTAGGTGTGTATTGTGGATGAAAAGTCAAAAATACCCTTTAGATACGAAAAGGGGAAAAAATGAGTAGGGGTAAAAGTGTACAAATTTCCATAACCTGATTAAATAACCTCCCAAAGCTACCCCTCCCAGCTTCCAAAATCAGAAAAAATAAGCTCCACCTCCAACTCCATAACCTCAAGCCAAAACTGCTTCCAAACATGGAGCTTCATAGCTTATTTTTTTTTAAACTCCATAACCCCCCAAACCGCCAGCTTAACCTGCTATCAAACACGCCCTTAAGTTTTGGAAATATTGAAGATTTCGAAAAACTCTCTATTTTTTTATATTGTTTTTTTTATTTTGGAGAATAAGATGAAAATCTGTTAAATGAAAAAAATGCTTTAAATTTTAAAAAATATAAAATAGAGAACTTTTTTTATATAAAGGAAATGATTTGAGATTCCAGTCAACACAGTGAGTGACTGATAAGGCAGACAGAGGAAGACACGAATCACAGTGCGGGAGAGATGATCAAACGCAAGGATGAAGAAGAAAATAGTGAAGCTTCTTCACCAGTTGCGAAGAAATTCAGGAAAAATAAGAATTGATGATGATCGAGACTCATGGTGCTGGGTCGGGGGGTGGAGCATTACAAAACTCATATTTATAATCTAAATAATCATCAAATGAACATTTCTATTTTGGGTGTTGATGCTTTTGCAAACTGTCGCTCTTTCATGAATGGTTGTAATCTGCTGAGCAATTACCTGTTGGGTCATGGTGGCTCCCAATATTTTTCAACTACAATTGGGGAGCAGCCTTAATATGGAAGTATTTGCCTGTAATCATATTATTTTTATGTTTTATGTTTATTACTATTACTGACAGAACTAGTCCCAACCTCATTGCTCTCAAGGCTATGGGTGAAAGACGCTTAAGTTTTTGCAAATACAAGATTCAAAAGGAGATCACTGGTGGAATACTTGGGGAGTGCATAGGTAATCTCTTCCTCTCTGATCACTCCGAAAACTTCAAGCGAGTCCACACTATATTCCTCAGGGGATCAGTGGTGGCAAGCTGCACAAACATTATTCCCAAACCTTCGCATACCGAAAATTCAACAACACACCTGGTTACAAAAGCAAGGCATATCTTGAGATTTTTTTTTGCAGATTCAAAAATTACAGGAAGCCACCAAATGTTCTTCAAAAGTGGCACTGGAAGACAGATGAGAGATAAGACCCATCCTCTATTTGGCAGCATAGTAAATTTAAAGAGGACAACACCTATAGTTGTATAGAAGAATTCAGATTAAGTATTGTATCCACTACCTCCAGTTATGTATTTCACAAGCTACAAGCTCATATTCAATAGAACTCTTATGATTAACATTGCTTATTGGAATGTACAGAGCACTAGAAGGTCCCTTCTTTGCCAAGAACTTAATCAACTTAAATTCTCTAATAACTTGGATGCTCTTGTTCTTACTGAAACTAAAACCACTGAGGCACCAACGAATAACTAATTGAGAACTTCAGGCTTCCATAAAGCCATCTGCATCAAAGCTAATGAGCACAAATGAGGAATTTGGCTTCTATACAAATCAAAGTTTGAAGAGGTATGTAAATTTCTAGATCATACAAATCAATTTATTACGGTAAATATTACTGTTAACAAGCATGAAATGACAATCCTTTTTGTCTATGCTCCATCTGTAGAAACCGAAAAAAAATCAATTCTGGGAAAATATTTTTTCAGTGATTCACAAACATACTTTACCCATCCTTATTATCGGGGATTTAAATGATATCGAAAATGACACAGAAAAGATTGGAAGGGGGGGCTCCCCCATCCATCTCCAGATTCAAACGCTTGCAATACGTTAAGAATGAGCTAGACCTCCATACCGTTCCTTATAGTGGTTCACCCTTCACTTGAAGGAAGAAAAAAACTAACACTAACAATACATATGAATGTCTGGATAGGGCTCTAGCAAGCCAAAAAATAATCACTTGGTTTCCAAACCTTTGTAAAAAACACCACTCCTTCTTTAACTTTGATCACTGTCTGATCTCGATAGAAATTGGTTCTCAAAAAAGGAACAAAGGTGCTCCTTTTAGATTTTAAATCGCATGGACTATCAATAATATCTATGAAGCCATGGTTCAACAAGTTTGGCACAATAGATTTGTCGGCTCTCATGGCTTCAAATTGATTCAGAAACAAAAACTTCTTAAGCATAACACTAAGAACTACTGCAAATCTTAAACAAATAACATCTCAAAACAACTTGCCCAAGTCGAGCAACAGATACTATCTTTTCAAAGCCACTTGCCGTGGGGAAATATCTAAAAAACGGACGAGGAAAAGCTAGCTAGACTGGAGCACAAAAAATTTAGATTATTGGAATATAACCACAAGTTTTGGAAATAGTGTGCCATAACTTATCATCTACAACTCTTGAATAGAAACACAAGGTACTTCCAGGTCACTGCTAGAGTCAAAATCTTTAAAAGAACAACAATGTCTTTCACAAAAAATCAAGGTAATATCCTCTACAACAACGATCTCATCAGTGACTAAATTACAAAAGAAATGTCAGACAAATTTATTGGATCTCACAACATCAGGTGAGTCCAAATAAGGTATGGAATATTCAACCACAAATCACGATCGAGGAAAATCAAAATCTAATCATCCAACCCTTAACAGCCAAAATCAAGAATACGATGTTTGAAATGCCAGAAGATAAATCCCTTGGTCTAGATGGCTACCGCTCTGAATTTTACAAAACATATTGGCATATAGTTGATCGCTCCTGCTGCAAAGCCATAAAAGCTTTTTTTTTTTCACTCAGGGCAACTATTATATAAGATAAACTAAACCTTTATTGCCTTAATTTCCAAAATTGACAATCTTACAACTATCAACCATTACAGACCTATTAGCCTTTGCAATACGATCTATAAAGTCATCTCAAAGATTCTGGCAAATAGATTAAAACCTAATGTTCCTAAACTCATCAACCCTTTTCAAGGAGTGTTTGTAGAAGGTAGATGCATTCAAGATAACACCTTAATAGCCCATGAAATCTTCCATAGCTTTCATAGACAAAAAGGCAAAAAGGGTTGGATGGTCATAAAAATGGATATGGAAAAGGCTTATGACAAAATCAACTGGTGTGCTAAAAAAGTTCGATTTTCATCCTATATGGATCAACTGGGTAATGACATATCTAATGACATCCTCTTTCTCGATTCTTGTAAACAATCACCCAAGAAAACAGTTCAATCCAAATAGGGGAATCCGACAAGGAGACCCCCTTGCTCCCTACATTTTTGTCTTAGTCATGGAAGGATTAGCAAGAGAATTGCACAAGGAGGCCTTACTAGAAGATGCTCTTGTAGGGATCAAGCTCACAAAAAATGGGTACTCTTATACCTTTCCTTACTTTTGTAGATGATACGATCGTCTTTGCTAAAGCTGCTCACGCTAGCCTCAATACCATTCAGAATATGATCAATAACTTCTCCAACCTATCAGGACTTACCATCAACTACAACAAAAGCTCTCTCCAATGCTCAAAAAATGTAAATTAGAATCTAGCACGAGATCTAGCCCGGAATATGGGAATTCCGATCTCTAGTACCCTTGAAAAGTATTTAGGCATTCCGCTTATTAATGGTCAGATTAAAAATTCAGTTTTCGAAGAAGCCATTAAAAATCTTAAAAAACAACTCTCCAATTGGAAGGCTTCTAATCTTTCTTAGGCTGGTAGAGCGGTACTAATGCAAGCTAATCTCAGTTCCAAAACAAACTATTTAATGCAAAACTTTTTACTTCCTAAAGGAATTCTTAACCAAATAGATCAGATAAATAAGAATTTTTTTCTAGAATAAGCTCCAATCTAAGAGATACACCCCACTCATCAATTAGGATAACATCTGTAAAAGTAAATTGCATGGTGGTATGGGCATAAAAAAGGCGGAAGAATTAAATATAAGCCTACAATTTAAATTACTCTGAAAACTATACTCCAACGAAGATAACATCTGGGTTCGAGTTAAAAGGAAAAGTACTTGCAAAGTGAAAGTATCAAAGAACGATCCAATTAGGCCACCTCTTGGCAATTTGACAGACTGTTATCCCTGAGGGACAAATTTGAAAATGGTCTTCTTTGGCTAATAGGAGATGGAATTTTCATAAATGTCTAGCATGATTCCTGGATTTCTAACATCAACCTCAAAACCATGATTGGGAATAATGATCCAAAAATGAAAGTAAACCATCTATTTACCGACCAAAAAGAGTGGAATGAGCTTTTTATTTGTCTCTTATTCCCATAGGACGTAGCTAGGAGCATTTTATCCTTACAAATCCCAGCTTGGCAAACTCCAAACCAACTAATTTGGATGCCTGATCCAACCGGTAAGTTCACTACAAAGTCTTCCAAGAAAATAATAATTAACCAAAGCTAGAATATAGATAACTGCAGCTGGATATGGAGACTAAATCTCCCTCCTCACATTATAAATCTGGTTTGGAAAATCAAATTGGATGGACTGCCAACAACTTCTAGACTAAACAAGTATGCCTGATCCAACCGGTAAGTTCACTACAAAGTCTTCCAAGAAAATAATAATTAACCAAAGCTAGAATATAGATAACTACAGCTGGATATGGAGACTAAATCTCCCTCCTCACATTATAAATCTGGTTTGGAAAATCAAATTGGATGGACTGCCAACAACTTCTAGACTAAACAAGTATGTCAACAGAGTACCTAACCTATGTTCACTATGCGACCAAAGGCAATGAAGATTCTACTCACTTATTCACTGCGTGCTCTTTTACAAGGGAACTAATAGCGCAATATGAACAATCCACGGGGAGATTATTTAAAAGCTCCTTTGCTCAAGGTCCTCTCCATGAAAATCTTGAAACAATGGAATAAGCAAATCAGTACTTCGAAGAGCTAGTGGTCATTTGGCAAACTAGGAACAATGTAATTTTCAGAAAATTGAAGCCTGGCTCGTTTGGATATCTAGTCCGTAACAAGCTTTATCGGTACAGATTACATTGTTCCTAATGTTCATAAACTAGGAACAATGTAATCTAGTCCGTGACAAGCTAGTGGTCATTTGGCAAACTAGGAACAATGGGCCATGTCATTGATATTTTCCACCAGGAAGTGAGGATTGATTCTGTAATTCAAACAGAAGCTGCATCGGTTCAGATGGGCATGTAACAAGCTTTAAAGAAGGGGCTAAGGAAGATCACAAGTTGATAATCAAGAATTGGTGCGAGCAATAACAAAAAGGGACGACATTAGATGGGACATAATACGTCAAGTAGAAAGTATCATCATCATGAGATCAGAATTTGAGCATGTTGAGTTTAGACACATCTTCAGAGAAACAAACAAAGTTGCAGATTATAAAGCTAGGAAAGGCATCATCAGTAATAGATCTACAATCCTTTTCAATAGGGACCATTGTACCATCATCCGTCAGGATGATCCAAGAGCGAGATTACAGTTATTATAACAGCTCTTATTGTTTGCCTACTGTAAAAAAACACAGTGACTGATAACTCAAGAGGCCAATGAATCAACAAACGGACTAACCGCCATGATACAACACCAACTAATACAAATTAACAAGAACAATGACTCAAATCTCATCAAAATACAAAACAATCATCGCCTCACGTGGAAGTCGTGGAAGATATTTGTAAAGTTGCGAATGCTAAGAACACGATATAGTGCAAACACATCACACATCGTCTCAACGTCGGGGAGATGGATAGCAATAACCCACCATCAGAAAGGACGATGATTGGAAATTGCGAATCAATGACATACCCTTCACCTAAATGAGGGATCTTCAAAAACCATAAATACTTCTACAATCCACTTGATTAAGTATACGTTCTATATTACAACCTCCTTCGGAACTAAACTAGCCACACCAAGGAATGACTCCATACAAAAGAAAGATAATCACGACTAGACAACTAAGAAATTATTGGAGATGCTTTAAAGATTATCTGGATATAGCATCTGAAACACCCCCTTTCTTCCTTATAAATAAAATTGTAAATGTATTTTCAAAGAGAAGGAAATACCAACTTTCTATTTTTTTTAGTGAACAGTTCCAAATGGAATCATTCTCTACTCCAATTGTCACCCACGGTGTTGTTACCTATTCTTCCAGAACACGAAATGTGGTTGACTGGTGTATCATAAATAATGAGGATCACTTGCCAACTATAGTCAACCATTATGATTGGTCAGTTTATACACTGGCAAGTTAAACATAATAAGGCTAATTGTAACTTAGATTCATAATGCATACATACACACTATTCTGCCCATTTCCATACTTTACCACGATATCGGTATGTTTAAATAATTCTAAGGATTGATTGTCTCCTTACCAATCAACCCACAGGACAAGTCCAAAGCAATCTCACTAGAAAACCTTGACATCCCATGTTTATTCCTGAATAAACAGGGGGTTTACAAACCTCACATACATGGGTGATACTGCCACTGTCACGTATCACCTAGAGACCAGTACGCATGTCTACATATATTTTTATATCTATTTTCCAATCTTTAATTTTTGTTATCGTGTAAATGTCCATTTCTAAACCATCAACTAGTCTAAAAAAAGCTACTATATCTCACGAATAAACATGATAATTAGATTTGATAGTAAAATAAAACCCACTTGCCTTGATTAGAGATATGTGCTCTGTATAAGACTAACTGTTAGGTTATGGAGCCTGTACCACATCGGATAGGAGGCTTCTTCTTAGTTCTTTCTATGACTATAAATATAAACCTATGTTCATTGTAATACGCATCTTCAAATACATAGTAAAATATCTTGGCTTGGTAGTGCCCCAAGAAGTAGCCATTATTGGGTGAACTGGGTGAACAATTCTCGAGTCTCTTTCTCTAGTTCCTATTTTGATTGCTCTTATTCCCAACAACTGGCATAAGAGTGAGGTTCTAGCAGTCACGATGGAAGATGGAAAATTATCGTCGGTTGAAAAATTCGATGGATTGAATTTTGGGTTCTGGAAGATGCAGATAGAGGATTACCTATATCATAAAGATCTGTACCAACCTCTAGGTAAAAAACCAACGGAGATGAAGGATGATGAGTGGAAGTTGCTGGTTAGGAAAGCGATGAGCGTTATCCACCTGTCGTTGTCCAGGAACATGCTGCATCGCACTACCAAGTTGAAGAAACCAAAAGAGAAGCTATAAACTCTTTCTGCAATGTATGAGAAACCCTCCACAATAAACAAGGTTCATCTAATGAGGAGATTGTTCAACTTGCGGATAAAAGAGAGTACATCGGTGGCCAATTACCTCAACAAGTTCAATATGATAATCGCGTAATTGATCTCGGTTGAGATTAATTTCGAAGAGGAGGTACAAGCCCCAATCTTACTATCTTTCTTACCAAAGAGTTGACGTAGGATAGTTACAAGCCCCAATCTTGATGAAGTGAGAAATCTGATTGTTAGCGAAGAAGTTCGCAAGAAGAAATCAAGTTCTACTTCAGGATTAGCACTATTTGAAATAGGGGCATGACAAATTCAAGGTCGAAATCAAATCGTGGTAGGTTGAAGTCAAAAGGGAAAGATAAAACCAAAGATATAAGCAAGATCAAGTGATGGAATTATGATAAACATGGTCAATATAAAAGCAATTGTAAGCAACCGTTGAAAGATAAATCAGCTAACGCAACCATATATGATATAGCAAATGCATTGATCCTGAGCGTAAGCATCCCTATAGAGCATTAGGTGCTGGATCTGGAGCATCGTTTCATTCGTGCATCAAAAATGATGCAATGAAATCTTATACTTTTGGTAGTTTTGAAAATGTCTATTTGGTTGATGATGAGCCCTTAGAAATCGTCGTAAAAGGAGATGTGCAAATAAAGACGCCAAACAGATCTACTTTAAAGTTACATGATGTGCGACATGGTCCTAGTTTGAAGAGGAATTTGCTTTCTATGTGGTAGATGGATGATGAAGGCTATGATGTCAACTTTGGTAGTGGCAGATGAAAAATAACCAAATGAACCATGGTGATCGCTCGAGGGAAGAAGGAAGGTATATTGTACATGACAAGCAACACCAAATACTGTATTGATATTGTAGGTGCCAACAATGATGCATATTTGTGGCACTATCGTCTTATCCACATGAGCGAGAAGGGAATAAAGGTGTTGTTTTCGAAGGATTTGTTACCTAGTCTAAAGTTCGTTAAGATTGGACTATGTGAATATTGTGTATTCGGGAAATAGAAGAGGGTGAGTTTTTCAAATGGTGATAGAACTTTGAAGAAGAAGAGAAGAAGAAGAGGTTGGTCCAACGTCAGTAACATCTCTTGGTAGAGCATCTTACTGCATGATGCTCATTAGATTAAGTTTTCCAGAAGTGAGTCGGACCATTTTTGCTACTTCAAGAGGTATGAGAACGACTATATCATATTGATGTTATATGTTGATGACCTCTTAATAGAAGGAACCAGGAAATAGTGCTCGAGAGGTTAGCAATGCAAGTTGAAAAAGCAGTCGTTCGAACAAGGTATCTGGGAAGTTGTATCTTTCACAAAATGAGTACATCAAGAATGTGTTACAAAGACTCAATATGTAGGATGCAAAACTAGCAAAGGTAAGATAGTTAGCCACTTCAAGCTATCTAATAAGGACCCGCCTAAGAATCAGACAGAGTGAGCTCAAATGTAGAAGACTTCATAAGCTTTAATTGGCAATTGATGTGTGCTATGGTGTGTACAAGGCCTGATATTGCACATGTTGTGGGAGTTGTTAGTCAATTCATAGGAGATCCAGGCAAGGAGAACTGGAAAGCAGTGAAGTGGATTCTCATGTACTTGAAAGGTACTATTGATCAGTCCTTATGTTTTGAAGGCAAGAAGGTCGAATTAGTAGGATATGTTGATGCAAATCTAGCATTAAGTGATCATGACAGGAGAAGGAGTACAACATGGTATGTTTTCACATTGGGTGGTACTGCTATTTCTTGGGCTTCTAAGTTGCAGAAGGTTTTGGTATTATCTACAACAGAAGTTGATTATGTTGCAATGACTGAGACTAGTAAGAAGATGGTATGGTTGCAAAATTTCTTGAAGGAATAAGGGAAGGAAAAAAAGGGATCGTATTCTCTATAGTGATAGCCAAAGCGCTATCCATTTAACTAAGAATCTAACTTTTCACTCAAGGACCAAGCATATAGACCTAAAGTACCATTACATACGCTATCTCTTGAAGAGAAAGATTCTGCGACTGACGAAGATACGAGGAATTGAAAATCCTGCAGATATGTTGGCTAAGGTTGTGACCTTACATAAGTTGATTTTTTTCATGGCTTCAACTGACCTTGTTAATTGAAGAAAAAAGGTGTGGCACTACCTACACCGAAGGGTTGGAGAAAGTGAAGATGATTTGGGTCAGTTTCCACGTGAGAGTGTTGGGTTATGGAGCCTATCCCACATCGGATAGGAGGCTCCTTCTTAGTTATTCCTATGACAATAAATATAAGCCTATGATCATTGTAATATGCATCTTCAAATACATAGTAAAATATCTTGGCTTGATAGCGCATCTAGAAGTAGCCATTATTGGGCAAACAGGGTGAACAAATCTCGAGTCTCTTTCTCTAGTTTTTGTTTTGATTTCTCTTATTCCCAATACTAACATCATGACTCGCTATGTCCAATAATTTATATACAGAAACTTCTACAAAGTCTCCACTTAAAAAGAATCCTTAATTAATCTAATAAAACTTATACTCCTCACTTTTTAGTAATTGTCCAACCCCATTTTTTAACGTGCTTATGTAGTATTAGGACTTGCAAACTTAATTTAGGATTTCTTTTTCTATCCAATATATATATCAGTGGACATTATAACAACTTTATGCATACCCAAAATAATAGCTTATAAATACTAATAAGAGAGAATCTTAAATTATATGTGGACCTTAATGATATAAAATACCCAATATCTCAAACTAAATGGATTGAAATCTTACTAACTAACATGACACACAACATTCCAATGTTCCAATAGGCAAAGCCAAGTAAAGGTTTGATTACGACAAGTGGCACCAATGATAGGATTGGGATGGAATTTTATTGTGAAGCCAGAAATTAATACACAACCCCTATAAATAGGAAAATCCTTTCAATCAAAATTATATACATGTTAAGGTATGGACAATTTTGGCTTTGGTCTATATGAAATGGTTTAATTTGATTTATAGGAAATGAAAAGTCCATTAAATTTTGGATAGACAATGGGTCAACGACTTCACCAATTTCGAATAGGGCTAATTGTCCTGCCCACATCAACACAGATGACATCGTTAGTAACTACATCCTAGGTGGTAAGTGGTGGGTTGAGAAATTAAACTCCAAGTTACCAAAAAACTTAACTAAAGAAATATTAAACACTTCTCTTTCCACAAATCAATTTGAAGACAGATTATACTGGTGGTCAGATAAAAAGGGTTGGTTTACTACAACTAGTGCATATAAATTAATCACATCTCAGAATAACTTGGATACGGATAACAATGCATGGATTTGGAAACTTAACATCCCCCCAAAAGTGAAGAACTTTCTATGGAAATTGTGCTAGAAAGGGCTTCAACAACAACCCGTTTAATTCAAAAAAGGGTCTTTGTCCCAAACACATGTTTATGCAACCCCGCAATCGAAGATGACACACATCTATTTATAGAATGCCAATATATATATAAAGAGAGAGAGAGGGGTTCAGTTGTACTCACCCCTTATGGTGTTAAATATCAACAAATCAGGACCATTGGATAGAATTTAATCAAGGGTTTAGATTAATCTTCAATTTCTCTTTTTTAATTAAAATATAGTGGGGCCCACATCACATTTATTACACTCTCCTTCAATGGAACATGTGTTACATGTTCCACATGTTCCATATCACCGATAATGGAGCGTATGTTTCTAATTTGTACCATATACTTAGTTACAAACGAATAATTCTTCATATTTAAACGAATAATCACTCCCAAATTACTGATCTCAATAATCCACTTACAAACGAATTATTCTTCATATTAAAACGAATATTGCCTCTCAACTTGTTGAATAGTTAGGTGGATTAAAGCTTTTACCCAACTATAAACTTTTTTTCCTATATACTCATGAATAATTCTTTATATTCAAACGAATATTGATGGGGAACAACATGACTAAGCAATAATTCACCCATTTTGAATTGAATAGTTGGGTGAATTAATAATCCACTTAGAAGCGAATAATTCTTGATACTCAAATGAATAATGACTCCTAAATTACCAAATACTAACTCTGAACTTACCAAATAATCGAAACTTGATAGACAAAATTTACAACTATTCAAAACTTGCAAAAGTGTGAGTCAATTTTACAACTATTCAATAAGTTGATAGGAATTATTCTCTAAGTTGATAGTAATTATTCGTTAAGTCGAATACTAGTGAGGCGACCCATAAGCCGGTAGCAGGCGAACATTGACAGACAAAAATTCACGCGCCTATCAGTGAGAGTATCCTATTATTTATATATCTAGGGCCCCCGTGTTTTGTTTAAAAAATAAAAAATTCACAATTAATCCACACCCTTAATTCTTTAATTTCAATCAACGATTCTAATTTGTTAACATTTAACATCATAAGAGATGTTAATATTTGATCCACCCTCTCCCCCCCCCTCTCTCTCTCTCTCTCGTGATATTCGTCCGATCTTAGTTTACATAGGCAACAATGTACCAAAAACTAATATTATTAGTGATTACCTTGTAGGCTATGTGGTATATTAGAAATCAATACTTATTCTGGAAGGTGCCTATCCCACACATAGACATAACTAAACATTTCATTACTATTCATCGGGAGAAAGACCTCTTTATTAGAATAGACTCTAAAAGAAAACGACTCTCAGACTAAACTTAATTCTAACATATCAAAAGGAAACCGTAATCAAAACAAAATCAAATGACAGAAGCCTCCCTGTGGGACTTTTAAACCGAACTTCGATGGATAAACTATTACAAATAACAAGAGCACAATTGGTACGATTATTGGGAAGGACAAACTATACACATTTGATACAACAAAATTGGTCATCAAACTCCCTTTAAAGTGGAGACACTCGTGCTGAAATATAGGGTGTGGAACAAAAATTGTAATTGCATATCAACAAACTATATGTAGAAGGAGAGTCTCTTATCATCATAAACCACGTGAGAAACAAGCACAACTGTCATTTGAAAAACTAAGTTAATTATGTCAAATATCAAAATCATGTTATCAAAAGTGAAAGAAGTTTCTTTGATGTACCCCATAAGGGCAATAAATGACTGATAAGGCAGCACACCTTAACCACTTTGTCAAAAGTATATATATCTACAATAATGCAGATCGTCTTAACCTCATCAGTGAGGATGCCAACGGATAATTCTTTTTCCTCTTGAATTATTTCCTAATAAAAAAATATTGGGAAGTTTTTCTTCTGACTCACCCATCTTATGTTAATCTACTTGCAATCCAAGCCATGTAATTTTTTTGACCTTCGCACACTATCAATTATTTATAAAATATAGCTAAACTTTTAACATTGTACTTTCCGCCATATTTTGCCTCATTGTTAGGAGATGCTCTTAATTCCACTAGTAAGGCCATATTTCTTGGGGTCTTGGGGTGTGTTTGGATTCCAAATGTATTATGTTTATAATGCAAAATAATAAGGCGGTGTTTGGTTAACAAAAATTTTAAGGCATTTAAATTATGATATTTTTTTATTCTACGATATATTAATTAAAATGCAATTATTTTATCTCGATTTATGTGATTATTTGTTTAAATTACGGTTTTTACGAGATTTTTATTTTTACAACCAAACGGACACATAAAACGAGGTAAACTAATTGCATTATAATGAAAATGCAATGGAATCCAAACACACCCTTGGGCTTCTCTACCATATTTATAATTAATTTAACTTTACCGGAAAAATTAGAAGGTATAAAATCACACTTAAGATTTTACAGAGAGTATCTGGTTTAAACACAAAGTTTATTCCATTATATAATTTACCACCTTATTCTTAATCATATTTTGCTAATCCAATAAATTTAATACTCTCTTTAATTTGGCGGACTTTTTAATCATATTTTGCTAATCCAATAAATTTAATACTCTCTTTAATTTAATCATATTTTGCTAATCCAATAAATTTAAACACAAAGTTTATTCCATTATATAACTTTATTTGGCGGACTTTTTTGACGCCTAAAATTTGGCCCAAAATTTGTAAATCCCTCCAAACGATTAAACCTAAATCTATCCTACCTAATCTCTTCACTCTCGCCGTACCTGGCTCTCTCGCAGTCTACCGCCATTGAAGGCATCCTTCGAGCTCTCATCGCTACCTTTCTCCCTCCTTCTTCCATCGCTGCCTCCTTCAACTTAAAGCAGCCTCCTTCACCTTCCTTGAACCTCGCCTCCCTCTACAGCTCCTCGCCCTCTCTCGCCTGTCGCCCCTGCTTCTCTCTCCCTCTTGCATCTGCACTGGTGAACGAAGATGGAGGTCCCGATCGATGCTCGTCCGCAAAGACCCGGAGGCGCCGCCGATGAAGGTAGTCCATTGCGCTCTAGATCTAGAATCTCGAGCTCTCTCCGACCTTCTCTTCATCTCTTTCTTCCTCTCAAACCCAGATCTCCCTCTTCCTCGAGTCCGGCCACCCCTTGCTGGCTTTTGCTGGCTTTTATTGTATTGATTTATTCAGTATGAATAATCAATTCATTAGAAACTGTATATATACACACACAAATTTGCAAATCGATCCGGTAAAGGATTCGAATCAATGCCCGCAGGTCTTTGCTTTGCTATGATAAAAGTAATAGATTATCAGAAGTTCTGAACATGGATTTTATTTACTCAAATTTTGTATTTTATTTTCTTCAGTAGAGGTTCATCAACATGAGCAATCCTACTATGCTGATGAACTGAAAGAAGGATTCTTTCGATGGATTGATCATGTAAAACTTTCAAGTTGCAGGTGCATCTTCTTGAACCAATTCTTTTTATACAACTGCATGTGACGAGTATGAGTTCAATCCTACTTGAAGGTTGCTCCAACATTGGTCCCACTTCTTAAATTCTATTTTCATGAAGAAGTTAGAAAGGCTGCAGTTGCAGGTATTTGATCTTTCAAACGTGCTGTTGGGCTGGTCATTTTGTCATTTCTGTTAATTTTATTAGGTTATTGATATATAGCCATAGCCTTGATTGAAATTTGAAAGCTGATATTGTTGAGAAAGAGGATAAGCTAAACATTGTTTTCCTACAAAATGATGTTGCAGGGTATACCAACCTGTGCATTGTATTGCAATGTTGTAGCTCTCCCTCAAGCGGCCAGAAAAATGAACTTTCAAGACATATCAATCCAAATAGCTACTGTGCATCAGGAAGGTAATACGGAACTAAGGTTATAGCTTTGTTGTTTGATACATGTGCCTAATGGATGTGCATATATCTAGATTTTCTCATATTTGGTCAATTAGTACCATTGCTGGGCTGGCATAACTTGATCAGTGAGTTATTTAGCTAACTTGCATTATGGTTCACAATGCTGACAGTTTATCAAATGTGTAGTGAAAACATCATAACTTTTCAATTTGTGATGAATTCAAGGAAATTGAGGTGATCACAATGCCAAAATTCAAGAGTGTGCAGTGATCATTACATGTATTCAACTCAATGGTCGATTCCTAGGCTTGTATTTTTTAGCCCGTTGTTACTTCACGAGGGTAGAGGGTGCATTGACCGTCACAAACTGTAACTGCATAACTTGATCAATGAGTTATTTAGCTAACTTGCATTGTGGTTCTGTGAACTTCCAAGATGTTGATTAGTCCATTAGACCTATTCATTGAGAATCAACTTCACTTATCCAAATAAACGACTACTTGAATGTTATGTATGCCTCTGTTCAATACTTATGTTCGATCTAACGAGCACACTGTCACAGCTGGGAGAAACCGATCCTGCTAGCACGGGGAATATCCGACAAGTATCTACCTCAATTAGTGGCAGAAGAGTTCCAAAAGGACAACCCAACAACAGTCAAGCTTAAACTAATAGAAGGTGCAAGGCGATTGCTGCAAGAGGGCTGGTCAGAGCCCCTTCCTTCTATGAGTAACACAACTCCATGCGTGTTTTTCACTTCAGGTATATTCATCCATTCATTCTTGTGAACAAGTTTGACAAAGTTGTTGATGCTCTGAGGTTCGTCCTTTGAAGAATGAAGGATCTTGGCTGGTTCTGCTACTCAATTTCGTACAAGTTGATTGTCGAGAGTGGAGAGAAACAGATTGTCGTATGTATCTTTGATGATGTATCCAAATAACTAATAACGACTTGAATGTATAATCTAGGTATCTTAACGTTTTTTTATTCTAATCTTGGCTCATTTGTTCCTCCGTCTCAACCTCCGGGGGTTACTTACCTAGTATTTGAAAGGTGGACATATATTTTTAACACCTTTTTAAAGGTTGAGTAATGAGAGCTCGAAATAATTTTATTTGCCCGAATCTATGATTTAGGTTACCTCAATCTCGTTTAAGGAGAGTTTGAACTAATTTTATTTTTTCCAACTTTCTTTATCACACACAAAAAAAAACACATTGAAAATTATAGACTTTAGGATATAGGGGAGCCTAGTAAATAGAGTAACAAAGTGGAAATTATATGCCCGCAGGCTTATCGGCAAGCCGCTGCTTGTTATTTTTATATTAAAAATAAAAATATAATATACATTTGTTCAAAAAATAATTTGTTTTTCCCAAAACTGAGAGTCGAACACATGAACTGAGAGTAGTGTGGATGAGAATAATACCAATGGGCCGAATAGTGCTATTGTTTTATTCTTCAGTTTTTTTATTTTTAAATCATATTGTTATGGCTTTGTAACAATGCCCGCAGGTCTATCGGCAAGCCGCTGCCAGACATATAAAAAAATCTTTTAAATAGAAATACATGTTTGTTTCTTAAATGTTTTCTTATTTAAAAGAAATATATATAATATGCATTTGTGGAAAAACGAGATTTGTGTAGTTATTAATTTATTAAAAAAGGTAAATAATTGTTAAAGAACATCTTTTTAAAAACGATATTTTTAAAGAATTCATTATAAACTTTATATTTATATACAATCAAATGCCCGCAGGCCTATCAGCAAGCCGATGCTTGTTATTTTATTTTTGTTAAATGTTTCGTATTAAAACTAAAAATATATAATATACATTTGTGGAAAAATCTTTTTAGTAAGTTTAGTTATTAAAAAAGTTGACCATTAACGAGAGTTTAAATTATTATTTTTAGGCGAACTCGAGATTTTACGATAATTCGATCCCGTTTAAATAAAGGTCAAATAAATAACTTACACTGTGTTAAAAAACGTGAATTATACGACCGACTTTTATAATATAAGTGAAATAAACATAATTATAAAAAAACGTGAATTATAAAAAAAGTTAATTATAACTTATCTTCATTAATTACATTAAGTTAAAATATAAGGAATTATAAAAAAAATAAAGTCGAATTTTAACTTGGTCTTAGCCGAAAAGGAATAAATAAATAAATTACAAGGGGAAGTCTAACCCTAGATTGTAGTCTTTTCTATAGGTAGACATAAAAGCTGGCCTACTTTTCCTTATTTCTCTTTTTTCTTTTATAATATTTTCAAAATGACCATAAACTGCCCGCGGCTTGCCGATAGGCCTGCGGACATTGGTTCGAAGCCGATAAATATAATTTGTAAAAAAAAACTTATAAATAAGTAAGTGGAAATATCTAACTGAATGATATTATATATTTATTTTAACTAAGAAAACATTTAAGCAACAAAATTGTATTTTATATTCTCACAAGAAAAAATAGTATAACTGTCCGCGGCTTGCCGATAGGCCTGCGGGCATTGGTCACAACCCACAAATATATAATGTGGAAAAAAAATGAGAAATAATTAAGTGGAAATATGCAGCTCAAAAATATTATATATTTATTGTAACTAAGTGAACATATTAAGCAACAAAACTGTATTTTATATTCTCACAAGAAAAAATAGTATAACTGCCCGCGGCTTGCCGATAGGCCTGCGGGCAGTTATAACATAAATATACAATATACATTTGTTAAAAAAATTCTTTCTTTTTCCCGAAATTGAGAGTCGAACACATGACCTGAGAGTAGTGTGGATGAGAAGAATACCAATGGGTCAGATAGTGCTATTGCTTTATTCTTAAGTTTTTTTTTTCCAAATCCTATTGTTATGGCTTCAGAACAATACCCGTAGGCCTATCGGCAAGGCGCTGCCAGACATATAAAAAAATATTTTAAATAGAAATACATGTTTGTTTCTTAAATGATTTCTTTTTTAAAAGAAATATATATATATATATATATATTATGCATTTGAGGAAAAACTAGATTTGTGTAGTTATTAATTTATTAAAAAAAGGTAAATAATTTTTAAAGAACATCTTTTTAAAAACGATATTTTTAAAGAATTCATTATAAACTTTATATATATATACACAAACAAATGCCTGCAGGCGTATCGGCAAGCCGATGCCTATTATTTTATTTTTGTAAATGTTTTCGTATTAAAACTAAAAATATATAATATACATTTGTGGAAAAAGCTTTTTAGTAAGTTTAGTTATTAAAAAAAACTGATCATTAACGAGAGGTTAAATTATTATTTTTAGGCGAACTCGGGATTGTACGATAATTCGATCCCATTTAAATAAAGGTCAAATAAATATTTGACTTACACTGTTAAAAAACGTGAATTATATGACCGACTTTTATAATGTAAGTGAAATAAACGTAATTATAAAAAAAAACCGTGAATTATACTTATATTCATTAATTACACTAAGTTACAAAATAAAGAATTATAAAAAAAATAGAGTTGAATTATAACTTGGTATTAACCGAAAATAAAAAAAAAAAATTAGAAGGGGGGAGTCTAAACCTAGAGGGTAGGCTTTTTGTAGGGGAATTGAAAAAGCTTCCACACATTTATTTATTTCTCTTTTTTCTTTTATAACATTTTCAAAATGACCAAAAATTACCACTTGTGTCACCCAAAATTGGGTCATCCAATCACCCTCCCTAATGAAGCTTCCCTAAAAAAAATTGAGTTCCACGAAAATCTAAAATTTACAGAAATTTCAACGAGATTTAATCTGTCATAAAACTTTGTCTCCAAGGCTCTAGTCATCAACGAAGAACTAAAATTTGGGCATTGCATTATGATTTTATGAAAAGTGCTCAATGCACGCATTTAATCATAACTCGCCCTTTTATTATTTTAAAAATATAATACACTCGTGCGGGGTATTACGTCATCTCTATTAGTTTTTTAAATATATATAGGGGACCTTTCACATTTATTCACTCCTTATAATGCACACATGAGAACATTTGTAAGTCATTGGATGCGTTTTAATGAATGGATAGATTTTAAACTAAAAATAAATAAATAAAAAATCATTTTTACAGAATTAATTAGATTCTCTCCATATCTCTCATTCTCTCTAACCAATTTGTTAAACACATATGGTTGAAAATCAATATTATAATACTAAAGGAGAAGTCGCTTACGCCATGTGGCGACTTCTCCTTTAAAGTAGGTTATTTTTATTTTTTTAATTATGATTTTTTAATTAATTAATTGCAATTTAAATTAATTATATTAATAATAATCAATTAATTATTTTTAAATGTGTATCCGGTAGTTATGATTGTTTTTATTTTTTTTATTTATGATGATTTGTTAATTAATTAATTGTAATTTAAATTAATTATATAAATAATAATCAATTAATTGTTTTTAAACGTGTATCCGGTTGTTATGATTTTATATGCTGATTAGTTTTAAAAATTAAAATATTAATTAATTGTTATCCGGTGTTTTAAAATGAAAGATATGTCGATTAGTTTAATTGATTGTTATCCAATTGGTAAAATGAAAGATATGCCGATTAGTTTTACAAATTAAAATATCAATTGATTGTTATCCGGTCGTTATGATTTTTTTGTTAAGCCAAACGATTTTATCCGGTGGTGATCCCATGTTTCGCCTCTATATTAGTTAGTGATCCATAGTATGTCGTATGAAAAGTTTTTTTCAACCAAGCTAGATTAGATTGCCCACAATGAGAAATAATAAAGGTAAGGTGCCCATAGAGAATAATAATAGGAAGCTTCGAAAAAATGTACGTTAAATATTATTTTAGTTATCTTCATTTGTGTGATTCATTAATCACGTTTTTTATTTAGTTTATTTGTTTGTGCAGATTAGCATCGGATTTGTTATGGAGTTCATTCTGGATTTTAGTTTCGTTTTGATTGAATTCATTAATCACGTTTTTATTTAGTTTATTTGTTTGTGCGGATTAACATCAAATTCATTATGGAGTTCATTCTAGATTTTATGCGTTTGAATTAATCTTTTTATTTTTTTTTTCAGACGATGAAACCCTTGATGTTATTCTCATCATTTTCTTGGATTTTTTTATTTTCTTTTAATTCTCATTAAATATGAAATCAGTTGAGATATTCTCGAGATTTTGGTTATTTGTTTAGATATTCACTAGATAAGATCAAAATAAAATCATATTTATTTTAACAAATAAAAATGACTTTCTTCTTTATCTGTTTAGATTTTTAATTGTCTGTTTTCCTCTAAACACCATCGTTTACTACATAATTACCGTTCTTCACACTTCCTTTTCATTTTTCTTCTTCTTAACTCTAACTCAAGTTTGTTGAATCCGATGAAGGATAAATTTATACAATCATATTGATGATACTAATCAACAACTGTGAAAATTATTGGTGAGACTCAATTTGATTTCTCGCTTTCTTTTATTTTTGTATTTTGTTAATTTCAATTTCACATTTTCAATTGATTTTGTCTATCGATATTTAAACTATTATTATATGTATAATTTGAGAATCTATAACTTTGACCATTACATCAGTCTATATTGTATTTATTCAAGATGGCTAAGATGACCGATTTTCATCTCATAGATTATCTAAATCTGACGAACGTGGGGAGCAAGGTTGATAAGTTGTAGGGACGATCATCCTAACAATATCTGTGATTTTTTTAATATCTAGACGTGAAAAAAGGATCAATTTTATTTTCTCATGATAAACACTCATGCAATATATCTATATGACATGCAAATGACAAACTAACTCATTTTACAAAAATGAAAAAGCAATAGAACAAAGAACTGAAATATGACAATTCAACTTACTATTATCGGTGACAAAGTTAAAAAAATTATTTAAAAAAATCCCGCACAAGGTGCGGGTTACTGTCCTAGGTTAAACGCTATAAAACATAAATATTCATTTGAATATAAGTCAATATTCATCCAAATATAGATATACTAGTCATATCCCCGCGCCATGGCGCGTTTACATTAAAAAAAAGAAAAATAATATATTAGTAGATACATTATTTTATAATGTATATTATAAGTATATATTATAGTTATAATGATATCTACAAATAATAATATTATTATTTTATTATAAGAATTATAAGAGTACAAAGGATAAGAATATAATAATTATTATACGAATGATAAGAATTAACGAATAGCAATAACTATGAAAGTTATCCCAAATATTATAAAATTTATAAAATATTTAATAAAGGTAAATAAATGTTTGCATCGAAAATAAATTTGACATGATTTAAAGATAAACCAAGAACTAAGAAACGTCTATTGTGGTGGGAAAGAAACAAAAAGTTTCACATGGACCATTACTACATTCAAACGTCCATAGCTATATTCCCTTCACACACGAAACAAAAAAAAAGAAGTTATGGTCAGTCAATAAAGGATACATTCAATTATTTAAAAATATGGAATTGAAATCAAATTAAAGAAAGAAATAGGGAGCTAACTTACATCAAGAATTCAGTCAACATCAACTTCACCAAGTTTGTTGACTCATATAATTGCCATGTCTAAAGAAAGTAATGAGACCAAGATAAGTACATATTGTATATAAATAGTTAAGATGGAAAATAATATATAAGTAGTGACACCTGTTATGCCAACGTTTGTAACACCTCCTTGTATACCATATTTGTTGTAGTGTTCAATGAGTGGCCTTCCATATCACAACATAAAATTTTCAAGCCAGATTTGGTGGTAACCCTTGAAACCGCAACATATAATTGACCATGACTGAATACTGGCCTCTTCAGGTACAACCCAACTTGAGAAATAGATTGCCCTTGACTTTTGTTGATAGTCATGGCAAACATGAACGGTAAAGATGTTGTATTTGAAGGGCACATGAGCATTCGAGGTATGAAGACTTGGTCCCCAACATTTCTTCATGACATAAGCCTTGCCTCAATGACGTGGTTACTTAATTAGGCGAGTGATAAATCAATTGCAATTGGAGATGTTTACTGGCCTTTTTATCTGCATTTTTCTTGCAAGTTAAAATGCATGTAGGAATTTTAGTTTCAACTTTCTGGAGAAGTCAAGATCATAAGTTTAGACTGCTAAAGACATTCAAATATTGCATCATTGTTCTTTTAGGTAAGTTGCTTTGGGAAAGAAACTGAATCTGACACCGGTGATCACTTGAGGTGAGGGTCATGAATGATATTTCTTAGGCCAATGTTTAATAGGAATAATTGTTTATGCAAATCTTATGTAGATCAACTTCAATCAAGCACTGTTTGAATGATATTTCTGTTATCTCTGAGTTGCATCCTAACAGCAAGCTATTCAGTATTCTGTGCAAATCTTATGTAGATCAACTTCAATCAAGCACTGTTTTCTCAAAATATGAACTATGGATCATGAACCAAAAATAATATGAACTTTTAAAATTGTAGATTTGTATACAAACTATGCCCAATTAAACCAATAATGATACAATGACTATAATTTGCAAACTAAAAATTACTTTACCCTCAAAATATAATTAATAAAAATTTTGGGTAAAATTTTGAAAACTATGGAAAATGGATGTTCATCCTCTTCTCTGGTATATCCGGCGCCGGCGGCCGAGGAAATTGAACAGTCACTGTTCATCATCTTTGCCACCCCTCCCTTAGTTTATTCTAGACATGGCCACGGATCACGGGTCGGGCGGGTCGACCCGTGACCCGCCGGGTCAGGGTCCAAGGGTCGAAGGGTTGGTTCGGGTTGAGGGTCAGGGTTAGGGTCGAGCGAAATTGAACCCGTGACCCGGCGGGTCGACCCGCCGGGTCACACGGGTTGTAACATTTAAAAAAATAGCCGTTTGGGTGGGTCCCACTTGAACGTTTATTTAAAAAAAAAAACTAGCCATTGCTCGGGTTGAACGTAGGCTCGAGCCTATAAATAGGCATCCCCTCTTCCCCAATTCATTTTACTTACACATCCCATCAATCAAATAACTTACATTTCATTCATTCCCGCCTTTCCGTCAATTGTCGTAATGGCCGGCGGTAAAAGCGGATCCTCGAGCTCCTCCTCGTTGTTCAATCATTTCAACAAGGTCGACCAAGGCCCGGGGAAGATCAAAGCGGAGTGTCGTTATTGTGGTCATAAGTACAAGATAACGAACAACTTGAGTTATGGCAACTTGAAGAATCATCTAGCCAAGAAGCATCCCGAAAAAGTCGACGAAGCATCGGGATCGTCGGGTAATTAGTATTTTAGTCTTGTGTTGTGTGAAGTTTATGATGTTATGCAAATATGAACGTATGAAGTACTAAATAAAGTAGAAACTAGGAAGTAAGTTAGTGTTTTATGTTGTAATGTCATGCATGAAGCGCCGAGCGCGATATCGACCGAGGCAATGAATCCGGTACGAGTTTGTAATCGTTGTTCGGTTTGTAATAAAATTGTGTTTTATGTGTGTATTATTTGGTTTTTTTAACTAATCCAACATATAAATTAATAAACCTAAATAAATAGTTTTGACCATCAAACAAATAAATAACCTCACTATTTACTTATTTACATATGAAAATAACAACTTTTGAATTAAAAAAAAAATAAAACAACCTATTATAAATTTACAAAGTGGAAAAGTGAAAAAGAAAAAAAGGCAACGGGCGGCCAACGGCTACATTTTTTAAAATCCAACAGCCGACCCGCCGGGTCGACCGTTGGACCCAGGCGAGTCGAACGTTGGACCCGGCCGATTTTGGCTCCAAAACCCACCCTTTTTGCACTATAAATACTACCCCTTCCCTCCCATTTTCATCACACCATCTCATCACATCTCCTACTCTCTAATCGCTCTCTAATCGCTCGAGAATCGAGGAAGTCGGAAGTCAGTGGTTCACGAGTCAAGAATTCTGAGAATTCGGCGCTTCGCATCACCAAATCCTACTTCTATCATCTCTTGTCATTGGGTGGATGAACGGTTCATTTTACACAAATGAGTTTTGGCTTTTCGAGTTTTTGACGAGGCCCACACGGCCCGTAACATAGCTGCGGTTCTTTTCAGAGTTTTATAAGAGTATAGATTGACTCAAAGAGTTTTTTCAATCGGTTTTGACAACGCATCCGCCAACACCGCCTCTATCCCAGAGTTAACACAATATTGTCAGCCCGGGATAGGGGGGAGATTTTTCCATATACGTTGCGCACCTCATATTTTAAACTTATGTGTTCAAGATGGTTTAACGTATTTACAACAGAAAACCGAACCTATTCGATATGTTTTACGGGCACTTTAGCGAAGCAAACAGCTTCGCCATCAATGACACCGGTTTTGCCGCTCTAACAACATCCGCTCGAAGAACTTCCCCCGAGATGTTAGCACTCGGTGGAACTCGACTTACAAAATGATTTTTGATTCTTATCAATATAGAGAACTTCTTTCCGCTTTTGCCACTCAAAACATTGAAGGTTCAAACGTTTTTGGGGATGTGTGGGTGGTTGCTCGAGATATAATTGAGGCTTTCAAGGTTTTCCATGATGCAACCGAAACTTTTAGTCATGCTTACATTCCTACATCTAGTGTTTTCTGTTTTGTCGCTATGAACATTGCCATAGCCCTTCAGGACGGGCTTCAAGTGCAATGCATATCCGACGCTGTTTTGACCATGCGGGAGAAATGGTTGTCTTATTACAAAGTTATTCCTGATATTTTCCTCGTAGCTTATTGTTTTGACGCTAGATACAAATTAACTGGGCTTCAAAAGTTTTTAGAAAACTATTTTCCTACGCTCGATATCCAAGATGATCCTGATTGCAATGTTTCAATTATAGTTGCTAGAGTTAGGGGAATACTTGAAGCATTATATACTCATTTTTCTACGGGTGCTAGAGCGCCTAACATTCCTCCTCCCGCGCTTTCCAGCTCGAGCGGTTCCTCCCGCACTAGTATTACCGCTCGAACTAAGGCTCTTGCCACAGATATTTTTGGCATAAAGAGGTCGAGGTCCTCGTCGAGCCCCCACTCGGAGCTCGACGAATACTTGTCTACTAACTTTGAATTTCGCAATAATGAAGATGAAGATTTCGATATTTTAGAATGGTGGGGCCGAGTAGAAAGACAGCGATTTCCGACCTTGCAAGTGATCGCTCGACAAATACTTGGAGCCCCTTGTTCCACCGTCGCAGTGGAACAATTATTCAGCCGAGGGGGATAAATTCTTACCGAGAAGAGATCAAACTTGCTCCCTGAGAACCTCGAAGCACAAGTATGCCTCGCCGATTGGAAGAAGGCTGAGATGAGAATACAGAGGAACCTCCTGAACTCCGGGTCAGAGCCTGATGATGGAATGGACTCGGAATCGGTCGAGAGCTCCGTGGACGGTGGAGTCGTCGATCCCCAGGGCCAGCGCCAATCTGACACCGACGAATAGCCGAAAAGGTAAGCGGGGTTCAGACAACAGGTAAAGAACTACGTGGGCTTTGATTCCTCTCCCCCGGGAGGATACGTAGGCAATTGGGAAACCGATTCAAGCCCTTCTTCCCTCTTTTTTTCCCTGAAACCCAAACACCATTAAACACGAAACCTTATTTCACAAATTCACAAAACATCAAGAAAACGTCAAAACAATAAACTGACCCGGCCTTGACCCGGCGGGTCGGCCTATTTCGACCCTTCAACACCACGTGGCCAACCCGGGACTCCGACCCACCAACTCGTTGACCCGGCGGGTGACCCGAACCCGTCGACCCGTGGGAATCTCGGGTCAGGGTTAGGGTCGTACCCCCCGGGTTTCCGACCCGTCGACCCGGCGGGTCGGACCCGTGGCCATGTCTAGTTTATTCTACACCTGCTGCATCCACCATCCCCTTCTGTCTTCGTCAGACCCTCCCATCTTCACCTCCACCATCCCCTCTTGCCTCCTCCAACCCCTTTCTTCAAGATTTGTTGCCTCTCCTAATTCCTCGGGGTTGATTTTATATGAAATTCAAACGATTTGTGTGGGAAATAGGAGTAATTTGCAGGGTTCAAGTCAGATGGGCAATTTTAGATTTGGGTATATTGTTTGGTATTGGATTTTTGCTGTTTAATGTGTTGGATTTGAAATTCAAAAGGCTGTTCCTTTTCTTTTTTTTCGTTGGTTGAATTTAAAATGAGTTTTTCTACAGTTTAGTTGCACCAAATGAATAAAATTTCTTTATAACAATGGAGATCTTCAAAGTTCGAATCTTTTGCCTTTTGCTTGTTTCGAGATTTGGGGGAAAATTTGTTGTTGTGCTTGTTCTTCGATTAGAGATTTGGGGGAAAATTTGTTGTTGTACTGCTTCTTCTTCGATCAGTCGTCGATGCCACTGCTTCAACATATATTTCTTAATCGGCAGATCCATTCTCACCATCCCACCTCCGATCTTCGCCTCCATCGATGCAAGTCCTTGGCTGCCGATTTTACAAGAGAAGATGATGAACATTCCTTTGTCATCATTCTTCACATTTTTACCCAAAATTTTTATTAATTATATTTTCAGTCTAAAATAATTTTTAGTTTGCAAATTATAGCCATTGTATCATTATTGGTTTAATTGGGCATAGTTTGTATACAAATCTGCAACTTTGAAAGTTCATATTATTTTTGGTTCACAGTCCATAGTTCGTATTATTTTTAGTCATTTTTCCTAAAATAAATAATATGACGGAATACGTGGTCCAAAGGCGGCATTATGTCCAAAAGAAACGATAACCAAAGTCAAATCCCTAAATGAGAGATAACATGAAAAAACCGCATAAATACTAACAAACAAAACATCGTTTATTGATATTGCCCCTGGTTGAACTCAGTCTTCCTCTGGCTCAATCTTCAACTCAACCTTCTTCTGTTTGGTAGTAGACATTTCGAAGTCATCCTGCTCATCTCCACTATTAATCGCAATGTACTTCCATCATTTTTTTTGGAGTAGTTAAGGATGTTGATATAACTCTGGAAGAAGATACATCAGAATGAGTATCCTAACAGACACGCAAAGGAACGGAAAAATTAGTAAAGTAAATTGAGAGAGCATAATTAAGCAAATATATATGTGATGGGTAGGTAAATCAGTTACCTGTAGGGAAATAGCATGTGCTTTGAATTACTTAATACAGTTTACATCGGGGAATGCATCAATATCACCAACCTATAAAGATGTATATTTGAGCATTCGGATGGCAAAAGGAAAGAAGAAAACATATGACAAATAAGAAGATAAGATGTGAATGTATGAAGAATATGGAATAACAATTATTTACCTTAGCTTGCCTGTCATGCAAAGTTTTGACGGAACACTGAACAATTGATTGAACATCTTCATCGAACATCATCAATTGAATGTAAATAGTGATGAGGGTTGGTATGTAGAGTTTTCAATACAAAATAAGTCTAAAACAATTGCAAACATGACAACCCAGGAACATGAGGAAAATGGAGATTGAATGTATAGTTGTTTTCAACAATGCTGGAAAACATTATGTCCATAAACAGAAATTAGCAAGACATAAACTTTACTGAACAGCAAAACCCAAGCAGAAGCGGCAATTGACACCACACAAATAGAAAGACACATAGCTGGGAATGCGAAAAAATAAGCAAGGCACGACCAAACTCACACGAAAGCCTAGAATGCAAGAAAAGGGGGATAAAGCACCAAGTCATACAACTGTCATAGAAACCATGAACCACCTCAAGTACACAGATAAATAAGCCCTGTTCTTAAAGAGATTTCTGCAGACAATTCAGATGATTGCAAGAGATAATAAAGATAAAGCATGGTTCCCTAGCATCAACTTCACCAATTTTCTGTAAACATCAACTTCAACAACAAACTCAGTTCCCATCAAGGGAGGGTTTTGGGAAGGCAAGGTGTATGCACCCTATCCCCTACTACATCGAGAGGGTGTTTCCAAGTAACCCATTAATCTCATAAAGGTATATTCCTTAATCAAGGAAAATACATTCGAGAACTTCTCAAGAAGTACAAGATGAGTGAATCCAAAGTGGCTAAAACACCTATGAGCTCTACTCTTTCTTTGGATCAAGACCTTACTGGAAAACAGGTAAATCAGAAAGAATATCGAGGTATGATCGGATCTCTTCTTTATCTTACTGCTAGCAGACCTGACATTATGTTCAGTGTTTGCATGTGTGCCAGATTCCAAGCTAACCCAAAAAAATCTCATCTTATAGCGGTTAAGAGGATTTTAAGATATCTAAATGGTACAAAAGATCTCGGATTATGGTATCCTACTCAACCCAGTTTCAATCTTGTCGGATACTCCGATGCTGATTTTGCAGGATATAAAGTGGATAGGAAAAGCACTTCCGGATGTTGTCAATTTCTTGGGTCATCCCTTATCAGTTGGCATTCCAAGAAGCAAAATTCAGTGGCCCTTTCAACGGCTGAAGCTGAATATATTGCTGCTGGAGCTTGTTGTGCTCAAATCTTATGGATTGCACAACAACTCCAAGATCTTGGAATCCACTATAAATGCATACCCATAAAATGTGACAACACAAGTGCTATTTCTATCTCCAAAAATCCTGTACAGCATTCAAGAACGAAACACATTGATGTAAGACACCACTTCATTCGAGATCATGTAGAAAAAGGAGATGTGTCTTTGACATTTATCTCTACTGAGCTACAACTTGCAGATATCTTCACAAAACCCTTACCTGAAGAAAGATTCAAGTTCATCAGGTTAGAACTTGGAATGCTTAATAAGGAAGCATCAACGTAGGGGGAGCATTCTTATAAGATCATTTTCCCTACGTCCTGAACTTGAAAAAGGTTTCAAGACCTTACTAATCAATAGTAAGGTCACGAATCAATTTTTCATTATATTAATTTTTGGATCAAACTCTTTGGTTAATATCTTTATAGATATTTAACTAAATATTTTTTTACCTTGATTATTTACTGTCTTCTAGAATCTCGGTTTAAAACAGAATTTCTACTGTTTTAAGATTTTAATTTTTGGATAAACTTCATTTATTCTAGCATTTATCTCTTCTATTTCAAAATTTGAAAATTAGTGTTAATCAGTTAAGATTTGACTGAGATTTGGTTGGGATTTCTTGAGAAGATCAAAGGTCACACGATTTATACTAGGATCTCTTCTCCTATTTAAACCCCTCACATCTCTCACGTCAAATCACAGCTTTTCACTCTCTCTCTGATTTACTCTCTCTGTCTCTTTGGGCGCTTTGTCTTCCCCATCTCTTTCTCAAACCCCAACTCACTATGGCTCCCAAGCGCTCTTCTACTTCCTCCCCTGGATCATCGTCCAAGAAACTCCGATCCTCTGATTACAAAGGAAAGGCTGTTGAAGAGGAATACAAGGGCAAGGCAACTCTCCGGCAATTGGACACCGATTCTGAGGGAGAAGAGCATGGTGCTCTTGTCCATCGGCGTACCAGACAGCAGGATCACCACCAGCCCCGACAGATGAATCCCCCGGCACCAAAGAAGGGCAAATCAATGGTGCGTCTCCAGTCTCCTCCTCCCGAATTTGAGGTAATTTATGAGGTCCCTTCTGCTTGGTTTCGAAATCACACTACCGCTGGTATGTGGAAGGATGGGTTCTCAAACCGACCTTTAACCTTCTTTGAGCATGTGGATCTAGAATTTCTAGAATCCATGCAACTCCCATGTGTTAATCTCTTGAAAAATTCAAATGTTTGGTCTCTTTTGAACCCCGGAACCATTGCTTACCCTCGTCTCACCCGTATGTTTTTCGTTAATCTCACTGCACACAGAGAAAAGGGGGTTCTCACCCTTACTTCTCAAGTGAAACAAAGACAGATCACCTTGTCTGCCTCTTCCCTAGCCCTAATTTTGGGAGTGCTTGACTTTGTTGATACTAGCTCTCATCCTTCCAAGAACTACTGTCTGGCCAAGGCCCAAAAAGAATTCTTTGTGCGGTATGTGCCTACAACATCTTCATCCAAACCCAAACCTAAGCATACCCACAATATCCTGTCTCTTGAAGCCAAGCTTGTCTTCACCCTTCTCGCCCGTTGTGTCTTACCTCGAAAGAACTCCCGCGAGCTTATTACTGATAATCTGCTTGAACTCCTATACCTTATAATGGCTGGCCATGAAATTGATGTTCCCAACTTGATTCTGTCATACCTCTTACATGCCATTAACACCCCTCTTACTGCACCTCTCCCATATGCCAATTTGCTACCAAAAATCTTTGATTTTTTTGACATTGACACCACTGGAGAGGAGCACATGACTCACAAAGGTCGTATCGATGAGGAGTGCTGGAGACACCTGGCGATTGAGAAGAATCTGGCCGGTGGCTGGATTCTTACAAAGAAATCTCATGCTCTATTTGATTCAGTCAATCTGGAGACAAAGATTGAAGATCTGGAAGCTGAAATTGATGTACTAAGGAAGAATCTCAATGCTGCTAGGGCTGATATTGTGGACAGACAGGACAATACACACGAGCGGATGATGATTGTCGACGAGAAGTTGAATCAACTTCTGTTGCTCAGTGGCCTGACGCACAGGGCCACCACCTCAATCATGCCCCTTGATGAAGATTTTGCCCACCATGTTGAAGAAGTTGCGAAGAACGTTCTCCTCAACTGCGAGCGCAAAGTCCTCAAACGATTCATTCTGCGGCCCCTCTTTCCTGAGCCATCTATCCTCACTCTGGAGGAATATGGAATAGTTAAGAAATGCCGCGATGAAGAAGCTAATAGGCAAGCGAAGATGTGGGCTAATCACACTGTCCTCAACGCCAAGAACCGATGGCGAGACAAGATATTCAGAGGCCGCCGAGATCCAGAGGATGTCCATCCAAGGTATGGGGAGTGGTATGAGGAGGTGGTGGAGATATCCGATGATGAGGAGTGATGGGTTTTAAACTCTTGTTCTTTTGATGCTTTAAACTCTTATGATTTGATTTATGGTACTATTTTGAACTGCTCACACCCTTATTGTTGAAAGACAAAAAGGGGGAGAAAGGTTTATTTTGCTTTTTGACGGCCTTACTAGTTTCTGTTATTGCTACTAGTTGGTTTGTAAGGCCTTATTTTGTTTTGGAAGGCCTTACTGTTTTCTAGGATTTCAAAACTTCGATCCAACATTTATAATGCTTAATGCTTGCACTATTATACTATTATATGCCTTGTGTGGTTGTATAGTTTTGATATGACAGGAAACAGGTGTGCACAAGTTTTGTCTTTCATCAAGGGGGAGAATGTTAAACTCCGCCTTGATGAGGATAAAGTCTTGGTTGATGAAAAGCCAAAACTCGGGATTCCTGAGTTTGGTAAGGTCTTACCAAATGGCTCAAAATCTGGATCAAAGGAGTATATGATCAATTGGGCTTAAATTGATGGGCCTATTAGTTAAATGGGCATATTTAAACTTACAGATCTTGTTTTGGGCCTAATATGGTTTCGGATATGTTAATCAAAGATGGATTTGTTTAAATCTATCTTGTTTCATATATATCTATTTGTTAGTTGTTTGAGTTTTTTCAGGGATTTGCTTCAAAGATTTGCTGAAGTATTCAACGCCTAATTGCATAAGCTCCTTCCTCTGCAAAGGCTCGTACGAAGCTCCTAGAAAGGTTTGTTAAACGGCTAGATGATCTCCCATGATTTCGGCTCAACAAACTCCTAGATATTCCAGTTGTTTGAAATTCAAATCTGGAGGTCTAGCCTATTTAAAGAAGAAGGAAGAGGCTGCAGAGCACAGATCATTCACTGTGCTCATCGACGTTCTGCAAGTTCATCTTCCTCAAGCTTCGATCACACATTACTCTCTTGTCTTGAAGTGTTGTATTTACTTTGAGTGTGTGAGGTTTATTTCGAGCGTTATAGTACAATTCAGTGAGAGTTATACGCAGGGTTCTTTACCCATTCTTAGAGGGTACTTCGGTATCCTTAGAAGCTTTATTTCACTAGTGCGTTTGGGTTGCTAGATAGGAAGTTAGTCTAGAAGAGGGAAGGTCTTCTAGAGGTTGTATCTAAGGCTCATAAGATAAAGTGAAATAAAGTTGTTGAATCCTACGGGTTGGATAACCCTAGGCGGGGACGTAGGCGGTTGTGCCGAACCTCGTTAACAAGTCTCGTGTTCTTTTCTTTCTGTCGTTTACCTTTTTGCTTGCTCTCTCGTTTAAGCTTATTCTCTATCTAGGTTTAACTTGCTTCTGTTTTGCAGATAAGGTCTTACTGTCAGCAGTAAGGTCTTACAGTTTTAGTTTTGCGAAAAGTTGCTATACTCCATTCAACCCCCTTCTGGAGTATATTCGTGCTTTATATCTGCCTATTCCGCACTTCAGGCTTGACGACACATGTGCCGAATATATACCTTCTATTGCGTTTCTTCAATGATTATTTAGCAAATGACAAAATTATTGAAACTATTATAACAAATACGGAGTATAATTTTTATTTTTCAAAATCTAAAAAAAAAACAGTTACAGATGGGTTAAATTATGTCCCCCACTATGCAAAACGTATAGCAGATTGGCAAGCACATGATCAAAATAAATTAGGGGTAAAATAGTCAAACAATTCCGTACGTTCACTAAACTAATTTGCATTTAATGAAATGATGCTAAATCGTGGCTTGGTTCATGCCACTTTTTGACTTTTTTTTTTCAAAATATTCAAAAAAAAATTTATTTACTAAAATATTCACAACCTCAAAATATTTATAAAAATATTTATTATTGTCGGTGTTTTCAGAAAAACACGGTTTAAAATCGTGTTTTTAGTCAAAATTATCAATTTAAATCGGTCGTTGAAAGAAAATAACATTTTGCTATAAAAACGCGTATTAAAACCGCATTTTAGTCCTAATTTTGAGTAAAACGTGATTTTAACCCGCATTTATTTAATAAAAACAAAAAAGGTAAAACGCGGTTCGTGTTTTACAAGTAAAAGCTGCAGCCAAAGGGGAAGGCAGAGAAGATGAACAGAGGCGGAGGAGGAGCAGGCGGCAAGCACAAGCGGCATCGGAGCCCCCTCTTGTGCGCCAATGGGAGAGGGCCACCGACCCCGATCGCGCCTCTTCGATCCCTTCTTCTCAGCCTCTCCCTCTTTCGGCCCTATTCTCCGCTTCCCCTACTGTTGGAAGCGACCTTCGATAGGGAGAGGGAGGGTTCGTTGCGAGCGTTGCCCGGCAGGGCAGGCCCGAGGCATGTGCGGAAAGTGCAATTGCACAGGGCCTCAAAATTTGGGGGCCTCGTATAGGTGTTATAATAATGTATGTATATGTGAATTTCAATATGTAACAAGGTGGCGCGGTAGTTCAATTGGTATAGGGATGCAGTTGTTTTCGAATTGGACTGAGTTCGAGTCTCCTTGGGAGCTGTTCGCATTTTATTTTTCCAAAACACAATTACAACAGTTGTACGTGGCAGTGTGGCCCTATGGGAGCTGGAGTCCGGATTTTTGGAAATTACAACCCATTTCCATTTTTTCCCTAAAAAATTACAACACCCCCTTTTTTTCGTCACAACCTCACAAACATTCAACGCAATCAATTCCACCTCCAAAAAAAAAACCTAATGTAGGGAAATCACCTTATTCGTCCATTGCAATCGTCCCTTCAACATCAAGGATTTGATAGGTAATATCAAATTCTAACTATATTCTTTTGTTAGTTTTCACTTTTTAATCTCTTACTTGTGATCGACCATAATGCAAGAAAGGTTAAATGCTTTGGCTTTGATTTCAATTGAATATGAGTTTTTAGAAAATCTTGACTATGAGAGTTTAATAGATGACTTTGCATCTAAGAGTGCTAGAAGATCAGTTTTTCGAAAGTAGTAGCATTGCATTAGATAGATTATCATGTCCTCTGGTAAAAGTTTTGTTTTTGTTAATGATTCTTTGTGATGACTTTATACCTATGAGAACATCTCTTTAGTTAGTTGATTTGGTGGATTGTTTTCACCTTTGAATTAGTTAAAAAAAGGCCTCAACATATATGTTGCACAGAGCCTCAAAATATAATGGAACGGCCCTGTTGCCCGGACATGAGGAACGACGAGAGCCCGGGGTCCGGTGGTCGCGAGCTCTGGGAAGCAGAGGGAGAGAGGGTTGTGGGAGCGTCGAAAGGAAGCGAGCTTTGATCAGAGCCGATTGCGAAGATTTGGGGTTTTCGGCAGGCCAGCGGAGCAAGCAAGGGACGACTTTCGCCGCTAACGAGGGCTTCTCCTCCTTCCTCTGGCCCTGGCCCGTGCTCTGCTCCCAGCGTACCTCCTTCTCAATGGCGCACAAGAGGAGGCTCCGGTGCCGTTGGTACTTGCCGCCTGCTCCTCCACCTCTGTTCATCTTCTCCGGTTGCTTCTTTGCCTGCAGCTTTTACATGTAAAATGCAGTTTAGAATTGCGTTTTACTTTTTCTTTTTTATTCAATAAACGTGGGTTAAAATCGTGTTTTACCCAAAATTATGACTAAAACGCGGTTTTAAAACACATTTTTCTGAAAATACTGACAATAATGAATATTTTTTAAAATAAAAACGCGGTTTTAGACCGCGTTTTAAATTGATAATTTTGACTAAAAATGCGGTTTTAGACTGCGTTTTTCTGAAAACACTGACAATAATTAATATTTTTGTAAATATTTTAAGGTTGTGAATATTTTAGTAAATAGATATTTTTTTAATATTTTAAAAAAAATTCCCACTTTTTATAATTTATTTATATCTAAGCCATCAGCCAATTATCCGTATACTAGTGTAGGTCCCGTCCCGTGTACGGAGAATATATTAATACAATATTATAAATAATTTAGGTAGATTCCAATAAATAAAAAATAATATTATAAACATAAATCATTTTTCCACCAAAAAATAATATAGATATAAATAAATTTAGTTCGAATGATTATAAAAAAATCTAAATATCTTTTATTTAGATTCTCTTAAAATATAAATAAAATTCACATTTATAAGATATTTTTTTCTAATCTACCATTAATTGAATCTCATGTAATTTAATAGATAATTATTTTCAAAAATATTTTAATATTATTAAATATATAGTATATGTTTATTACGTTAGTTTACTAAAATATCTATTCACGGATGGATTATGAGTACATAGTATTTTGATAAATTATTTTGGTCTCAAAAAATAATATAGATATGAATAAAATAAAAATTATTAAATAAATAATTTTGATATAAATAATTTTTTCCACCAAAAAATAATCTAGACTATCAAATACTACATATTTATCTATTAATATTTTTGGTAAGTATGACAATTAAATATTTTTTATTTATGTTTTTGGTCAATTAACTAAAATATATACATAGATAGATTGTGGCATATATAACTTTCTATAAATTGTTATAACATATTATTTTATTAATTTTTTTTCCCTAGAATCAACCACAACGCGCCACATAGAACGTTATGCATCGATTTTAGTATATGTGTATAGATGATCGAGTATAGTTTCAAAGTATATATACTCCGTATGAATTAAGATTACAAAAGTTAGGTAAATCTTTGATATTTGACCAATTTAAGTTAGGTAAGACTTAAACGTGCCATACCTACCTAAGTACCTAACCTATATGAATATGAACTCCCTAGCCAAGGCGGATTCGCTGGACTACCTCTTACTTTGGGGGTTCTCACCAATAGTCAAGAATGTCAAGTTTTCTGTAAAACAATAAGACATAAGTTATCACTAAAGTTCACGCATGCGATTGTTTATAAATAATTCATCCGATCGGAAATATTTGATATTTTAGGAGGTAAAATTTGATCAATAGTATTTGATGTTTTAGAAGTAATAATTACATTCTTTTTTTACTTTTGCACTAATATCAATATAAGTTGTACTTTTTTTTTGGTTTAACCAATTATATTTGTGCTTAATCAATGTGATGGAGGAGTAAATATTATTTGGTGGAGTATTTAAAGGTGGAAAATGACATTTCTTAATTTCTGTGCATATCTCCAAAACATCAAATATTTCCGATCGGATGGAGTATAATCTTAAGAATACAACAAATTAGTATTATAAAATATTAATCAAAATTAAAATAAAAATTAAAAAAATTACCATAAAAGTACCACGGAAATATTTTTATTTTTTTTATTTATTTTTAATAATCTCATTAAAAGTAGCATATATATATATATATATATATATATATCGATATTTTAAATCACTCTTATTGGTAAGTAAAAAAAAGGGTAAATTGCAACTAATATCTCAACCTTTAGGGATAGTTGCTTTTAATACCCTAACCTTGTAAATTTTCACAAAATATCCTAACATATACCATTAGTTGCACTTAACACCCTGGATGAGATTCTTAAATTTTAAAAATTACCCACATCATACAAAAATTACAAAAAATCACCCATATTCATAAAATATTTTCAATAAACTCCTAATATATTTTAAAATTTGAAATTAAAAAAATCTCTTACAATTTAATCCTACCCAACCCACCATCCAAAAATAATTATAACAGGTATATAAAATCTACTCCTTTAAAAATATAATATAATTATTTTAGCATTTACTCATTTAATATTTTAATATAATTATTCAAAATAATTAATTATTTATCTTAAACATAATACTTTTACAAAAATAAAATAATTTAGATTTCAATAAATAAATGGTATGAGATATGATAACCATTTGTAATAAATAGTTACATAATAAAGATATATTAAAAATAATATGGTAAAATTATTATTTTTTACCATATTATTTTAATATAGCTTTATTATATAATTATTTATTGCAAATGGTTATCATATCTTTTATCATTTATTTTTTTAAATCTACTTTATTTTATTTTTATAAAACTATTACGTTAAACATTTCTTATAGAATCATTTTTTTAATACCATGAAATTTATGTATGATACATTATAAGATGTTATGTATTAGTTTTAGTATATATAACATAATATTAACAAAAAAGACAATATATATCGTATCAAATAATATACAGGGAATATATAGATGCACAAATCGGCATGTATCGAGATAGACTTATATAAATTTAGATTTTAATTATAATGTATGTTTTTTAGATAAATAATTAATTATTTTGATTGATTATATTAAAATTTTAAACGAGTAGATGCTAAAGTAATTATATTATATTTTAAAGGAGTATATTATATATATATATATATATATTATAATTATTTTTTGGATGGTGGGTCGGGTGGGGTTAAATTGTAAGAGATTTATGAATATGAGTGATTTTTGTAATTTTTGTTTGATGTGGGTAATTTTTTAATTTAAGAAACTCATTTAGGGTGTTAATTGCAACTAATGGTATAGGTTAGGATATTTTGTGAAATTTTACAAGGTTAGGGTATTGAAAGCAACTATCCCTAAAGGTTGGGATATTAGTTGCAATTTACCCTAAAAAAACATTGTAACTTTCTTTAAAAAATAATAGCATTATAAATTTGGTATTAAGAATATATATATGGATAGTTATTAAATGTGTTAAAATAAAAGAAAAAATATGATTGATTTAAAGAGATAAATGAAAAAAGAAAAAAATAATTTAAGGAAAAAATATTGAAATAATTTGCGGTACATGCCCCTTTTTTTGCCTTTCTTGGGGGAGTGTCCTCATGCTTGTTTAATTAGTTTTTTTGTCCATCTCTAATTTTCTGGATAAAATTGCCCCTCATGAGATCTAAACCTAATATCAGATCTTTCTCTCGCTCTCTTCCTCGCCGTTTTAGCGACTCTGTCCGCCGATCTGTCTCACATGGCTTCATCTCCGACGAGAGGAAGCGACGACCTTCCTCCGGCCCCGATCCGCCAGCGATGCCTTTGTCCTCCGACAGCGGTAGCGACCTTCCTCCCTCCCTCCCCGTTGGATTGCTTCCATAGCCAGAGGAATCGCCGACGATTTCAGAAATTGAATCCTTCGGTCTGAAGCCCCAATTACAGTGCTGGAATCGAAAGGTATAGGTCGACATTGGGTGTAGGTTGCCGCCAACACACCAGATCGAGTATATATGACATGGAGAGCAAACGTAACCTCGGAATCGATTCCATCAGTTCCTGGCGGTTTGCAATGCTTAATTTCCCAAGTGAGTGCTTTTCTTCCCAATTTTCGATTCCACGGTTGCAAATTCAATCAATCTGCGGAATTAGGTCGCAAATTCAATCAGTCGCTTGGAGTTATGCTTGCTGCTTTCGGCTTCTCCAGCTACACCGCCTTTTGGTGCTTTCTCCCTTTTCATTTCTGCGATTTATGCATTTCGACCTGTAAAATCTAAAGATTTGATTATCTTCATGGAAATTGGACCTTTGGATGAAGCCTCTCTTGTCATGTCTGTGTTGCTTTGACAAATTTGGTTGTCACTATGGAAATCAATAGTTGTTCAGTCCATAAGAGCTCAAGACTTCAATCCACCATTTTCCTGCACATTGAAAGATAGTTTTAACATTTTTTCAAAATTCCCATTCAGATTCTTTTAGGTTTAGGGGTATTTTGGTCCGATCAGCTTCTTTCTTGTGAGATTAATTATGTTTTGAGGTTTGATTTTTGGTTTGTATCATCAAATTCCTAATTGAAGCTGTCTGGCTCTTTTGAATTTTGATTGGAGTTGTTTTGGACGTGTTTTCAGATCAATTTATTTGCAATTGTGTCTTGCTGAAGTCTCTAGTCGGGTCGTTCTTATCTTTGCATAAGAACTCCATGTTTCCTTGCACCAAGTCCTCCTTGTGGTAAAAAAATCAACAAAATAAAAATTAATTGAATTTGAGTTAGCACTTCTCAAATCCCACTTGTCGCGGTAAGTCTCTAGTCGGGTCGTGCCCTTCAACACTGTTGACTTTGCTGACGTTGAAGCCTTCATCCCACTTGTCGCGGTAAGTATCTAGTCGGGTCATTCTCATCTTCTCATAAGAACTCCATGTTTCCTTGCACCAAGTCCTCCTTGTCGTAAAAAAAAATTCAACAAAATAAAAATTAATTTAATTTGTGTTAGCACCTCTCAAATCCTAAGCCTAAACTTAAATAAACTCAAATCCTAAGCGATTTATCAAACACATTTGGCACATTATTTAGTCCAGGTGAACATTTAATTTGTGTCAGCACTTCAGAACCATGTAGCAAAAATAGAAAAAAGAAAGAGGAAGCAAAATGCTGACACAATAGTTATTCAATTTGCAACAATAAACTCACTCAAAATCAAACGGATCCTCCCACTAATATTGTGTCAGCACTTCAAAACCAAGTAGCAAAAAACTGAAAAAAAAGAGGAAGAGGAAGCAAATTGCTGATACACCAGCGATTCAATTTGCAACAGAAAACTCACTCAAAATCAACGGAGCCAAAAAACAACACAGAGCCAGTAAAAACTACCTTTACCAAATTTCATGTAAAGCATTGGTGGCAAGTATAAAGAGAGAAAGAAAAGGTAGGGTGGGTTAGTGAAGCCGTATCAAACAGCTAATTCACATCATATAAACTTAACAGTTAACACAAAAGAGTAGCAGTAGAAGAACTGGGAAGAGATCAAGACAAGAGTTGGATGAGATAGAGCAGATTCCGGATCCTATATTTGTTATTGGTTCTATTGCTTCCTTCTTTGAGGAATTCAAAGAGATAGGAAAAAATAATGTCATCCTGGGGTTCGGCATAGACAACAAAATGATCACAATTACATGTATGATTAGTTTAGTAAAACCTAAGCACTCTGAATCCATTTGTTCCATATATGCATTCTGACATAGGGACTTGCACACCAATAGTAACTCTAACTCCAAAATAGGGATACTGCTGACTTGCACACCAACAATAACTCCCTATTCAGCGAATACCGGTTGCTCCTCCAACTCCATCGACTCCAACGACAATCTCATCTAGACTGGTGGCTAAAACTTCGGCGAGCGTGTCGTCAGCATCTTCTCTCCTAATGACCGGGAAGCACTTGTGACTGGAAGTAGGTTTGTTACTGCATCTTCTTCTTCTTTAGGTTACAAGGATTGATCGCTTCTCGATCGACCTCGATCGATTAATTGATCAATAGGATCCGCCTCACTTTACCTGGACCAGAGAAAGATCAAGCAGATCGGGGATCCATCTGTAACAGCCCAAGTTATATAACCCAGGTTACGTTTCGAAGGAATGAATACCTTCGTTCGGATCTTGCAATTCAAGTACAATTTGATTCAAATCCAAAGAGATTAATGTTTTTAAAGGAGGGATTTCATCCCCTAAATTCACGTAAGGTCCATTGGGAACCCAGTGTTTTCACACCGATACCTATCCTAGTTACTAATATGCGGGAAAACATTTAAGTCTAAAACAAGCTTGTAAAAATGAAAGTATGAAATACAAGGTGCCACGACTGAGTCGGGTCAAAACAAAATAAAACGATTCAAAAGTAAATTTCCATGGTGAAGTTAGCCTCTCCAATTAGGTCATGGCCAAACCCGTCAAACAACACTCATCAGATCAAGGGGAGACGGGTACTTGAAACTATACACAAAGTCAAGGCGAGCCACTCATACGTACCCGGAAGGCATCGCAAACATATCCTAAGCGTAAATAAAGATGCTCTAATGCAATGCCAAAATTAAATCACCCAAACATATCCCAAAAAATGGCAAGTGGCATATCCCTCTCCTACCCCTGCACCCATTCTCGTTAGTGCAGGCCCTGGCCGAGCTCGATGCTATATATCATATATCATATCTCATGTCTCATATCATACGTCATGCTTTTCTTTCTCATGGTATCAATATGATGACTCGATGAGGAGAAAACCCGATGGGACTGAGTCGTCCTATGACCCTAATAAATGATTCTAGGACTCACAATTTAACGGTCGTTCTACCATACGCAATAAGAAAACACATGCTCATTCAGTTGTGCAAATCCTAAGCATGATGCAACACCTAACATACTACATGACATCAGACATGAGGTCCGTATCTTGAGTAAGTCTCGGAGAACTTACCCGGAGAAGAGCAGACTCCAAAGCAATACAACAATATAACAAGCAGATCCATCAGGTTGCAAATCACCTAACGAGTAATACATAATATGCATAAGTCTATGTTCTAAAGTATACAATGGCCATGAATCATATAGATAGAGTTTTTAGCCCCTTAAACAACGTGCACAAAAGTCAAACGACAATTATTTTCAAGCAGAGGGAATATATATATATATATATATATATATATATATATATATATATATATATATATATATATATATATATAGAATGCGGTTCAAATGTTAACAGCTCTTACGGTGTTAAATGTTAACAAATCAATATTCGGCAAAATTTATCAAATATTCATCACAGTCACTCAATTATTCATCAAAACTTTTGTTAAAATTAATCAAATATTCATCACAGTCACTCAAATATTCATCACAGTCACTCAATTATTCACAATTTCCCAAATATTCGGCAACATTTAAGAAATATTCATCACAGTAACACAATTACAGGATTGGGGTGGATATTGTGAATACTTGTGAATAATTGAGTGACTGTGATGATTATTTGAGTGACTGTGATGAATATTTGATAAATTTTGCCGAATATTGATTTGTTAACATTTAACACCGTAAGAGTTGTTAACACATGACTCAACCTCTATATATATATATATATAATTCATCAAAAGCTACTTTTTACCAAACATAGTCTAAGTGAAGCAGATTATTAAAACCCATATACAAAACTGGCAGCTAGCATGCAAAGATAGGGATGAAGGCAGTATGAGCAATGGCAACTCTAGGAAAGATCCTTCACGTCCACAACAGAGAGACAAACAGACCAAATGGAGAAAACCGCCTGTAGGAACTTTCAAACTCAATTTTGATGGCTCTTCCCTATTAAACAAGGATAGCTCAATTGGTTTTATTATTAGAGACTGGAATGGCAAACCAATTAATATTGGCTACAAACACGTTGGTAACCAATCTCCGTTAATGGTTGAGGCCTTGGCTCTTAAACATGGTGTACAAAAGGTCCTTCAGCTACGTATCGACAAAATACTTCTTGAAGGAGACTCTCTTATTATTATAAACCATCTCAAATCAAATACCAGATGCCCATGGGAAATTGAAATGATCATGACAGACATAAAAATCATGCTATCAACTGTGAGAGAATCCTCTTTCTCTTACATTCCCCGCATTGGTAATCGAGTGGCTGATAAGGTTGTCCACCTTTGCCGCTAGGCCAGGGGATCTAATATCTCTATTGATTCAGGTCTTCAGGACCTCATCCGCAAGGATGCTTTCGGGTAGGTTTCCCTTCCCGAATTGTCACTCAATTAAAAAAAAATAGTCTAAATATAAATTCTTATTAATTTATAGATTGTTATATTGATATTATATTAATTTATACATAAAAAAACTTGTCGTCATGTACTATGGCCACCCATTTTCAAATTCAAAGCAAAATGTAATAAACATTCTGACATGTAGGAAGATGTACATGTGAAGTGGTTATTATGGATCAAATCTTAAAACATTCCTACATTTTCAATTAGTTGTTGGATTGAGGTACGGGAGGCATCGTAATCACTTCAGACCTAGGACACTCTCTCCTCTTTCTACATTTCACTTCAAACCTAGGACGCTCCCTCCTCTCTCTAGAAATCTACAGAGGAGTTCCAAACTTAGCTTAAGTTGTTCCGAATCTGCTTCAACCGCCATATCAAACCGGCTGGTTCTACTCGGCCCTGCTTGTCGTCGATCTGGGATCTCATCCTCTTTGAACCTAGTGCATAGGCTACCCAAATCGGGTTTCAGTCCCAAAATCCCTTCCCTGGCTGGCTATCGCTTATTCTGGACCACACCGCCTTTGTCTACTCAACCTAGCCATGGATGTCTTCTCGGGTGGTTCAGGTCTTCCCGCTCCGGCCTCCGTCATTGCCGGTCATCGCATTCCCCACTCTTGATCTCCCCATCTGACTTTCTTTGTGGTTGGATTGTGCCTTCCTTCATTTCGCCCTTGCTTTTACCCTCAACGTCGCCAGCCCACCTAGGCTCCGGCCTCCCTATCACGGCCCTGGCCGGATCGAGAAAAATCCTACTTCCAAAATCCTTCTTCAGAGTTGGATTATACCTAAATTAATTTGGGGCTTCGGTAAATTAGGCTTCCTTCTCCTGTGTTTGCTCATCCCCTTGCCCATCTCGTGTTTCGGTTGTCCGAGGTTCGTTTTTCTGCCACGATTGTTCAGGTCGTCCTGAAACACCAAATCTCCAACTCGCGTTCACGCTTTGTTTTGCAACTTTCTCACCGTGGGATGGTGCGTGATATCCTCCTTGCTCCTCATGCCGCCGACTGGGTGTCTTCGTCCATCCCAAGTGCCGGTTTGGTCTATTCTTCCGCCGCTTGGCCTGTGGCTAGGGTTCAGTTGTTGTCTCTTTCCCCGTGCTAGCTTGGGCAGTTTCACAATTAGTTGCTCTTTCTTTGGGCTTGCTCAAAGTTTTTGGGCCCGAAAATTGATGCTTTGGCCCAAGGTTTAGTCTTTGGCCCAAAACAACCCGTGAAATTTTACTAGATAATAATTATATTACTTAAAATAATAATAATAATAATAATAATAATAAATAAATAAATAAATAAAAATGATTTATAAAAATTTCCGGAATACACACACATATATAAATGATATATATCTATATTGATTTTAAATCCCGCAAGGTACCAAACCCTACTCGTATAGGCGTGTACTAAATTCCGCTAGGGTTGACTAAATCCCGATAGGGTTTCTATGTGCTCTTTACTCAGGCGGTGTGCAACACTACGATGGCATGGCTTGACGATCTTCTTTGTGGATTTGGTTCTGGCTGTCAAAGTTGGGAGAGGTTGGGGTCGTGGTAGTGTGTATCGTGTCGTCTCCATTACTCGGGTTGACTGCTTCCTTGGAGTTTGTCCTTAATGCCTACAGGATGATCGAGTCCTGATGTATCGCTGGCCTACGGTTCTGCTTCTGGGTGAGGCTTGGCTTTGTTTGTCATATTCGTCCACATCCAGTTTGGTTTAGGTTTGCTTGCTTTCATTTTTTGTAGAGTGCATTTGTCTGAGTTTGCACCATTTTGTATTGTTGTATATTTTGGTTTTCGATGATTCTCTCGTCTGCAGGCCTGACCTGCCATCGAGTTTCAGATATGTCTTAACTCGAATTCTTATCTAATCAAAACAAAAAAGGGTGTTTAATTGAGGTATATAGTATATATATCAAAATGAAGTTATCGATGAGCAAAGAGGTAATTGCCCCATAGCATCCTGCCTGGCGCCTGGTTCAATTCCACCCTTGGACCTCATATACAACCAACGTTTGGAAACAAATTACCGGATTTGGACTGAACTAGGGGATGGTCCAGATTTTTTTTTATTAAGTAAAGATTCGAGATCAAGCAATCTTGATTCGCAAGAGGCCGACGAGTCGGTATGCGAGAATCGCCTAAACATACAATACAAATAGAAAACAGGTGCAATGAAACAAAATAGAAACAAACCCTACAACAACACGACCTAAGCAGAACTACTCCTAATAAGTTGAGGATGCCGATGAAGAACGAAGCCAAGCACCACCGAACAGTAGAACCGCGGGCCAACGGTACAGTAGGAACCTATCTTCTATGGGTAGTGCAGACGAAACTCCAAGGAATCTCCTTCCTGGATACGGAGTCGCCCTGAACACACTACCACGATCCCAGCCAGTCCCGACTCTGGACTCCACGACTCCGCAGAAGAACTCCTAAAGATATCGAATGCAAAGCCAATCGCTCGTTCAAAAACGCTAATAAAGTTATTTTCCATGTATAAAAATATAAGCATATGTATATATAAATTATATATGTAAAAGCAGGTTGTTTATATATATATTGGCTGTCAATTAAACTTGGCGAGTAAGGCTAGAAGTCACCCTTGCTCTTTTTTTTGTTTTTTTTAAAAAAAGTGCCGATGTGAAAAAAAAAATTCGACGCAAATTTTTTTAGGGGCACATGTGGGTGAACATTTTGCCAATTAAATCAAGAGGGTGGACGGAATGCAAATTAAGACACAAAATATGGACATTTCACTAAACACCCCTATAAACACACGGATCAAAACACTACAGTAGTCACAACATATTAAAAAAATATATATCCTAAGTTAAAATATATTAATCAAATTTTAAATTAAATTTATTGAATCGTTTATTTTGAATAGGATATCTTTCCTAATTTTCCTACCACTCCAATCAAAATACAATTTTTTTGCCAATATTTACGGCAAATTGTAATTGACCAGATATTGTTGGATAATGAAGTCATTTTCGTGCCACTCAGATCGATATACCAATGTGACATTGGTAGTTTTTAGTGGGTTTTTTTAGTCAATAAAATATTATAATATTAGAGAAGGGTTAAAAACCCAATTTTGAGTTGTTTGGGTAGCAACTATACTAAAAACCCAAGAAATCCAAATTGAAAAGAGAGATAGAGAGAAGGGGGAGAGAGAGGGTGGGAATTGGTGAGACAAAAGAGAAGGTGGGACCGCATGCTATTATTTATAAGTGTATAAATAACAAATGAGGGTTTTATGAATGTGGGTAAAAAAATAAGTTCGGGTTTTTAAGGAGAGAGAGTGTGATAAAAGAGGTTAAGAAACTCAAGAAACCCGAACTAATGCGAACTAATGCGGATGAGATGAAATTGAAACTGAAATCATGCTCAAAGTCAAAGCATACAAACGCCATTCACCACCCCTGCAATCCTGCTAAAAGATTATAATATTACTATCCTAAATTGATTATAGTTTTTGGTCGAGATGGGAAATGTCGACATATTTAATTTGATTATTTTATAACACTCGCTCAAATGATTGGCTTATCAAGTCAAAAGTTGTATGACATATATTATCAGGTCAAAATGACAAAATGTATGACATGGATATTACATTATTGAGGCGTTACCTTATTTACGTTGGCGTACTTTATTTAATTATTACTACATCTGTTCTAAAATATAAATTCTTTTAAATATTTGCAAACAAATTAAAAAAATTATAAATTTATTACATTTATATCCCTTATTAATTATCCACAATTCTTATCAACCAATAAAATTTGAGAAAAAAAATAAAAAGTAACAATGCTCATATCTCAATATCTAGAAAACTTAAAAGTACTTGTATTTTTAAATAAAAATCTAAACCTAAAAAGATTTATATTTATTAACGGATAGAGTATAAAATATTATCTTGGTGTTTATTTGAGTACAAGAATAGTGAAGGCTTATTAGATGTGAAACTATTTACAAGCTCATGGTTTTAGGTAGTGGTGTGCCGGATATTTTTTTAGGGGCCAAATTGCATAAAAAAGATTCCAATCCCTCCCCCACCAATTAATTAAGTTACATTTTATTTTTTAAAAAAAAGGTAAATGAATTTAATGCACTAAATGGTTATGAGAACATAAAAATAATAAGAGAAATTCGAGAGCATGCTTATAGTAGGTGAAAAAAAAACATAAAGAATGAAATAAAAACACTTTGAAAAAAGATTTACTATAGATAACGTCACAATCAGAATAAATAACGAATTCCTATCAGTCATTAAGCCATAGATAAATGAGGATGAAAATGGTAAACTGATAAAATTAGTCACAAACTGTGAGATCAAGAGGGAGGTATTCAATTTAGGTCAAAACAAGTGTCCAGTCTCCCACGGTATGACCATCGAATTCTATAAAACTTTCTGGCATATAGTTGACACATCAATCATAAAAGCAGTCAAATCATTTTTCATTACAAGGAAACTCCTTCGCCAAATAATCACACTTTCATCTCATTACTACCAAAATACGATAACCCAAGCACCACAAACAATTATAGACCGATAAGTCTATGCTCGACGATTTACAAAGTAATGTAAAAAATCATCACAGAAAGACTTAAAGAAGTGATGGGAAAACTTATCCACCCTAGATGCCTTTGTCTTCGACAGTTGAACACGAATTTTTTCATTCGTTCAAAAGTCGCAAAGGGAAAAAGGGATGGATGGCGATTAAACTTGATATTGAAAAAGCTTATGATAGAGTTGACTGGGGATTCTCACTTGAAGTACTAAGACGTTTTGAATTGCACCAATATAACTCGGGTTACAGAATATATGACCTCTGTCTCATTCTTTGTCCTCGACAAGAATAGGCCTACATAAATGTTTAAACCAACACGTAGTTTACGACAAGGCGACCCGCTATCACCTTTTTTTGTTTATTCTTGGTGCAGAAATATTAGCAAGAAACATATAGAAATTCTACTGACTTTGAACGTAGTCCATTAGGTTTGAAGTTTGGGAACCAAGGCCCTTGAATTCCATTTCTCGCATTTTAGATGATATAATAATCTTCTCCCAAGCCACAACATTCGTTTGTCAGCAAGTCCATAGGAACATAGATGACTACTATCAAATATCCGGTCAAAAAGTCAATTTTCACAAATCCACCTTTCAAACCACTTATGTAGCTCACAACAAAGAATTGCTGAAATAAAAAGTAACCTGCATACACCTTACACAAACAACTTGGAGTCCTATATAAGTTGTCCAATAATCAATGGTAAAGTAAATAGAACTACTTTTGAAAGTTTAATATGCAAATCCAAAAATCAACTAACCTAATAGAGAACCACCTCCCTTTCGATTCCCAGTAAGGAAGGGCAATATGAACAAATTCTAACAGTTCTAACAAACATTTATACACAATGCAAAACTTTATGTCACCAACAATTGTTCTATAGGAGCTTGACTGCATAAATAGATCTTTTTTTCTGGAACAAAGACTTGCAATACAGACTGTATAAGCTAGGATAGGGTTTGTAGGTCAAAACGAAAATGAGGAGTTGGAATACGAAAATCCCAGGATAGGAATGAGGTGCTTTAGATGAAGCTACTATGAAAAATTCTTGCGGAACCTCACAACCAGTGTGTTAAATTAATAAAATATAAATATATGAAGGATCAAAACCTTTTACAGTACAAGTTAAAAGGGTAAGCATCGTACCAATGGAGGAAACTCATTCCCCTACTAAAGAAATTGAAATCTGGATTAATATGATCTATCAGAAATGGAAAATCAATAAACTACTGGGAAGATAACTGGCTCACTACTTTCCCTCTCATCCAAAGAGTATCCCCAACAGATTTTGTGGATAGAAGGCTAAGGGTCAGTGATTTTATTTTAGGTGGAAAATGGGGGATTGAGAAATTATTACTTTTAGTGGATCCGGATATTGTGAAGGATATCACAAGTATCCCCCTCCCTCGCACCTTCTTCCCGGATAGACTCTTCTGGTGACCTGCAAATGAAGGATGGTTCAATGCAGTGTCGGCTGTAAAACTCATAAATAACTCAGAAATACAACCAGATGACCCAAACCATGGATACGAAATATAAATATATCCAAAAATTAAAAATTCTCTATGGAAAATAGGTCAATCGAGACTTCCTACTAAAGCACGCCTAGGGCAATGTGGAGTTCCCGTACCTACTACATGTGATTTATGCAATTGCGCAACTAAAAATGACAAATATCTATTTCTTGAATATGAATTTAGTAACAAAACCTGGTTGCAACTACCCATTGTCAAACATATAAATGAAACATTATCGAACACCTCTATCGACCTCAACCAGATTTCGTCATTGCTAGGCAACAAATTAGATGACATAACCAATGAAACATTAGCCCTAAAATGGTGGAGTATCTGGTATTACAGGAATAACATCACCCTTAGGAATAAGAGTACACCAATTGATTGCGAGATCAAGGCGTTTATAACTACACAAAAAAAACTAGCATAAAACATCTCTTTTGGAGACTGGTTTGACGTCCGGCTTACCACCAAAACCAAAACCCCTAAAACAAAAGGCAAAAACCATCAAATGGAGAATACCTCAATATGGATGGCTTAACGTAAAATTTAACGGGTCCTCGATGGACACATGTGATAATATAAGAGGTTTTGTTATCCGTGACTGGTAGGCTACAACAATAACTATGTGCCATAAGAAATTGGGAAAACAAATGCCAATCAGGGCAGAAATACAAAAGGAGTAATAAAAGCTAAACAACTGGGAATCAGAAAACTTATTGTGGAAGGGGACTCTCAAATAATCATTAACCATTTAAACAACATTGGCAGATGTTCTTGGAAAATTGAAATTATTATGGCAAACATAAACAATACTAACTTTCTTTGATAACATAAGAATTATGTTTGTGCCTTGTTCATGCAATAGAGTGGCAGACATGGTCGCACACCTAGGCCGCTCTACTGATGAGCACTTTCTAATTACACATCCTGGTCTTTGTGAGTTGAATACCGGTCCGATGAGTTCAGGATGGGATATGGGAGGGCAACAGGTTGGCTCGAGTGGCCCTGTTGTGAGAAGTACAGAGCCGGTTGACATTGGGTGGGGGGTATTCACCTATTACAAATAGGTGAGCCTCGTGAATGAAGATTTCTCTGCGAACTCTGTAAGCCTCGTTGTGAAAAACATTTGGAATTGATAGCTCTGAGAAGTACAAAGCTCTGTGAACTCTGTAAGCCTGATGTAAAGACTAAATATATTTGGTATTATTATTCTATATATTATATTGTTATTATTAGATTCAATTTGTAAAAGTGGAATAAAACCCGTCCTCGAGCTTAAGTTTTGATTTTAAAGTCATTCCGGCATCGTTTTGAGAATTTAGATTCTAGCAGATTTTAATTCCGCCTTCAAGCTCCGAGTTTCGATAAAAAATTTATTTAATTCCATTTATCTTGAAATTGAATTGAAATTTGATTTAAATTTGATTTAGTCGGGATTCGATCGAGCAAGCGGGTTTCAAGTCTATTCCGCTAATTTGAATTCTTTCGTGGGGACCCATTTCAATTATTTTATTTCCCTTTTTCTTTTATCTCTCTCTCTCTCTCTCTCTCTCTCTCTCCCCCTCTCTCGGTTTTCTGTTGAAGGGTGACAGTGGTCCCCTCTCTCCCTCTTTGTCATCTTCCTCACACAACCCACATCCCTTCTGCCCTCACACCCATTTACCCCTTTTGTTGTTTCAGAAATCTGTAAACCCTCATCTCTTTATCTCTTCATTCCCCTCATCTATGCCAGAAAAACCAGCCAAAATTTGCCCCTTTCTCCTCCTCTGTTGCTTACCGCAACCACCAAATCACCACCAGCACCTCCACGACAGCAACTCCACCACCACACCTACACCCTTCCTCCACCACGCTCCCACCTCACCGCTGCGCTCACCCTCACCACTTCTCCGGCCACCTGAACGCCACCCCCAACACCCACGTCGTCGTCTTCCTCTTCCTTCTTCAACACCCTGTAGCCGAGCACCTGGACGCCACGTAGCTCCTCCCCGAGCACCTCCTGGGCGCCAGTTGGGCGCCTCCCGAGCGCGGCCGAGCACCACCATCTCCTTTCTCCGATTCCTGTGTTTTTCTTCCTTTTGGCTGACCCGCTTGCTTCCGACTCCGGTGAGCCACATCGAACCCTCGACGAGTTCTCCGACGACCTTCAACCTCGGTAAGAAACCCCCTTTCTCTCTCTTCCTTGCTCAATTTCGTATCCCTTAGCGTCGGATGGAACGGCTAGAGCTCAACCACCGCCGGCTAGCCCCTCCTTCCTCTTCTTTCTCTCGCTCCTCTCCGTCGTCGTTGTGCTCTGTTCTGTTGGGTTGAAGACGGGTCTGGGCCGGTTTGGCCTCCTTTTCTTTCTTTTTAGTCCGGTTCGGTTCCTTTTCTCTCGGTTCACTTAAAACTGAAATGGGCATGTAGGTTGGGCTCGGATCTGGGCCGGGTAATGATTCCGGGTTGGGCTCTAGTGGGTTGTTGGGCCTATTTTTCTGGGCTCCCTTTTCTTTCTTGTCCGGGTTGGGGATCCGGGTTGGGTTTCTTCTTCTCTTTCTTGTGCGGGTATGGGCTCTTTTCTTTCTTTTCTTCTGGGCTCGGGTTTGGGTCTCTTTATTATCCGGGTTGGGGCTTGCTCATTGTTGGGCCGAGGGATTTGTGTTATGTGATGTTATATATATATATATTTTGTGTTATGTTATGTTATATATATATATATTATGTGTTATGTATGTTATTTTATATATATATTCTGATTATTAGGAATATATATATATATATATTCTGAATATATTAATATATTATTTTACATGGTTTTAAAAGTAATATTATTTGAGATGGGTTATTATATAATGTGTTATAAGGTGATTTATCTATTGACTTATAAATTTGGGTTATTAAAATGGATTGATTTTGGTAAATTTATTATGTTTAAATATTATTTGGAGTGTGTTATTAAATATTGTATATATTATAAATGGTTTTTTTTAAAGTTATAGTAGTTGTGAAGTGTTATTAATAAATGTTTATTAAGTGATTTTAAGAAATGCCGGAACTATTTCTATAATATGGTTTTGAGAAATTGACTTTAAGGATTTAAATGTTTAAAGTCGGAATTTGGCCAAGTATGATTTGAGACATTATTTTGATATGAGTTGACTTAATTTTGGATTTAAGGTTTGGAAAAACGGTTTTACTATCGGTTGGTTTTGAGGATGTTGAGAACTTGGGTTTCGTGTGTATGAATGTTGGTCCGGTAGCTTATTGAAATGGCTTGATGATAGGTGTGTATTGATTTTGGATTGCTTTGGACTTGCATTTGGGCCATTGCTTCTGTTATCTTGTTGTTCTGCATCTTCAGGTAAGTATCCTACGGGACGTACTCAGTAACCTGGACCTCCTGCCTGATGTGTCATGTGATGTGTAGTTTTGTTGCATATTAAAGCATGCCATGTAGTATCATGCTAGGATTGCATTGAACTGAGCATGTGATTACTATGTGTGTTTGAATATAGAACGGCCGTTATCTGTGATAGTCCTAGAGTCTTTGCTAGGGTCATAGGGTTGCCCAGCCCCATCGGGTGCCCTGAGTCTATCGAGTCGATATGAGCATGATATGATAACCCAGCACCATCGGGCAAGCGATGAGATGATATGATATGATATGACAGCCCAGCACCATCGGGCAAGCGATGAGATGATATGATATGATATGATGATGTCGTGGTTAGTGCACCACCACGAGGAAATTGCTATGCTATAGCACCGAACTGGCCAGTCTCTGCACTAACGGGTAGGGGTGCAGAGGTAGGAGAGGGATATGCCACTTGGCATTGTCTTGGGCCCTTTACAATTTTTCCGCATATTATAACTGTCAAACATGCTTATGTGATTTAAATCTTGTACTGCATTAGTCATCTTTTATTTAGGTATAGGCATGTTATGTGGCCTCAGCGCGGTCAGAGTACCCGCAGGCGATTAGCGGGCCTAACTTCGTGGATAGTGTTAGGTACCGCTCTTGTTTGCTCCTTACTTCTGTGACGGGGAATCTCTCAGCGAAGTGAAGAACCTGGCTAATATTCTAACTTGATGATATGGCAATCACCCACTATGTTTTGGTTTTGACCCGGCTCTGCCGTGGCACTTGTATCTAAACTTTGCTTCCGCTTTACTTTCATTTGAATTGAATTTCCGCGACTTCGATTGCTTGGGGTTCGAAATCCCCGCTTTGAATACTGATCTTTAGAGGTTTGAAACCTCGACCCGTACCTGAATTGCAACATCCGAACGAAGGTATCCAACCTTCGAAACGTAACACGGATATTTATATCTGGGCCGTTACAAAAGTTGGTATCAGAGCCAGGTTGTGCGATTCGGGTACGCAAGGGTCGAGTGTATGTTTTGGAAAACTGCCCATGAATTTCAAAAGATTTGGAAGTGTTTTAAAGGGGCAAAATGAACTTAATATGCCTAACTCAATTGGACTAAATATAAACTTGGCTTATGGTAAAAGAGGAGAACTAACTAATAAGGGATCGAGAGGGTAGAAAAGGCGCTAGACCATCCCTATTGGATGTAGTTGGGAATGGGTAGGCGAAATAGTAGCTTGTTCCTTACATATTGGTCGGGAAGATTCCAAGGAGATCGTTATAATTGTCATTGACTGATTCTATGTTGAGTGCTTGATATGCTAAAGATTTGATTGGTATGTCCTAACTATTGAATGAATATTGAATGATCTATGCAAACGGGATAGCGGGAGTACTCTTCTTCTTATATGGCCAAGCCCAACTTGTGTGAAACAGCCCCTTCCACTATGTTAACCCCTTGACGGTTTTATCGAGTCTTTCTCCCGGATGTCAGTGTTTTCCACGGGGAAATGGGGTTAGTAAACACATTGTGTCGGGAATCATATATGGATGTGAAGGTGGTCAGAGTGAGTATTGGAAGGTGGTACTTGATGTTCCTTTGAGTCAAAAGTGAGGTGTTTCTGGGATTGTCTTTCTTGATTCTTATGACGATCAACCGGTGTCTTCTTGCCATAAAAAGTCGTATCCGAGTCCCACGGGAAAGATGGGTGATGAGTCAATTAAGAAGAGTCAATGTTTGCCCTATGGATCTCTATCAGGTTATCTTGATTGCTCTGTCCATGATTATGTGATACTATGTGGTACTACTCCTTGACCTACAGATTGATCCTTAGTATGAAATTGTGCTTATGTGCTTTGATGTTCATGATGACCATTGTGTGGGTTCGAGTTACATTTGTTATATCCATATCATCCCGGCATGATCTACTTAGTATATTGCATTGTCATACTGGGGCACGAATATATATGTCATATGCTAGGAAGTTGTATAATTGATGTCCTCCATGTGAATATGTTCATGATAGTGTGATCGTTCAGTTCTAGTATCATGATAGAGTGAGTCCTTTACTTGATGGATACGTGTTATAATTTGATGACCACCTGCCTTATATGCTACGTAATTCTCAGTACATGTTATGATGATGATCCTTAATGTAACTTCGTGGTTGTATGACATCCTGTATCCATGCTGGTCACATTGCTTAGGTCTCGTGTTGCATCTCGCTTCTTGCCATAATTACGTGTCTCCTTTGCATGTCTAATTGACCTATTGTAATGATCGTACTACTGAGTGATTAGAAGCATGAATGGCATGATATGAGTCTATATGATTGTTGCTTCCTCCCGGATCAGGTCCATGGTAGTGTGATCAACTCTTCTTTATATGAATGCCTCCTAAGATGTACTCTTTGGCATGCTAGCCGATGATGCCTCGATGCTTATCATTCCTCTTGTGACAAGAATCTATAGCATGCTCATCTATTTTGTATTCCTCAGATTAACTATTGTTGATTTTTCTACAATTAGTATTGTTGTGTGTTACTTACGTTGAATGGAGAAAATGTGGTATAATTCAGCCTTGATGACTACATGTTTTATCCCAGTATGCATTGATTTGAACTCGTGTTTCCGTATTCTAGTTATATTGCCCCGTTATTTAGACTCCTATATTATACATCGCCACATTTCCTCCCATACTCCTATATCGTTGGAATGTGATCGATTGAACTCTTGCATATTGTGGTATTAACCAATCAAGTGCATGTATGTATCATATGTTAGGTTGAGCCATTACTAACATGTAGGACCCTTGGTTGTGACTTGTGCGAATTCTACATTGCCTACGTTATTGTTGATTCTCTCTCGAGCTAGGTCCCTGATAGTGTGATTCTTTCCTTTTCTCTCATCTTAAAAATGTTCCACTCACCCTGATTAAATTGATGTTGAATTCGATGATCGACTTGCTTTTCGCAATGGTAAATTCTAGCATGATTACATGTTCTCGCTCGATGGTACCCCTCTATTACTCTATGATATTCTCTCGTGCTTTCATGAACGTATGACGTGACACCTCGCATGATCACACACCACGCCATATCCTGATTTTGCATACGCATGACACACGAATGTTAGAATGAACCTAGTCAAATTACCTCGATTGTACTCATGTTCGATGTGTGCTACTAGTATCATGTAAGGCTTATGATTTCCAATATGACTCATTAAATGGTGACTTGCCATACTTATTCGATTACGTAAACATGCTTGTTCTATAATGTGACAGTTATTGTACCATCTTATGTGCCCTATGATGATTCATTCCTAGCATGATTATAACCTATCTCCCGTGATGTTATCCTGTTTACTCTGTGGTGATCCAATTGCTTTCATGTACATCATGTTGAAATCATTAATCACTCTTGACTATGCCATGCCTGATCATGTATCACTAGCATCATGAAGGATCTGTGCTCTCTAAATGTATCCTGTTGTATGATTACATGCCATTCTTAACTTATTATATGGTCATTGTTGTCAGATGTGATAATTACTATGCTGCTCTTATGTGATCTCGTATAACGCTTCACCTGATTGTTATGACATACCTTGCCATGGTATATTTGGACTCATTTATTGATGTGTATACCATGCTCTTACATTGTTCATGTACATGATACTTGTCCTCCTCGTAAAATTTTGCATGACGTTGGACCCCCCATGACCATTATTGGCTCCGCATAACTTGCCTAGGTTGCTAGATATATCTGCATCCATGGAATAATAGACTACTAGCTTGTTTCACGTGCATCAGTATAGGTATCGATTGCGTCCTTAGAATGAATGCGTATGTCGTTGTTCCTTGAGGTAGGTACATGTTAGTGTGGATTAATGTGATTGATACCCTCCATTATGAATTCACATTTGATTGTCACAATTGTAACCTAATAGACTTCTATAAGGGCATCGTTACTACTCTCGGGTCGGAGTCTTGTCTCTAGTCGTGTCATCTTTAGCTTTGGTCAATTTTGTCTCCGAAAGAAACATTGGGTTGTCCGCTATTGTCACTCCCCTATCTCCGCTAACATAGACTCCTACACGATACATTGGACGAGCGGCCGCATAGAAGAGGGGACAGGAAGTTAGATAACGATAGAATAGCGCAGCGGAAGCGTGGGCCCATAACCCACGGGCTTCAGGATCGATGATGTCGACTGAACCAGCTTGTTTCGAGGATGGCGGTTATTGAGTACGATATGACTTGCAAATGGGAGTGACCTCCTTTCGGATTGCTAATCCTTTCTGAACTTGTTGATGGTGATATTGCACTGACTTGATGTTGAAAATTGCGTGTTGATGTGGCGACTTGGTAATGATTATTGCCTGATTATCCGTTGTCTATGATGATATATATGATTCGGTGCCTTACCGTTCTAATGTGCTATGATGACTTGACGTGATGCTACTCTGAGTTGCTAAGCATGACTTAAATTCCTTTGCCTATAAAAGTATGAACTGCAAATGCTGAGAACCTGAACTGTTTATTGGATATGTTTATGATGAAACGTGCTAGCTTGATTTGATTAGGTTCATATATGATGTTTTGCAATACTTGTTGAGCATGATGGTAAATTGAGACTTTTGATACAGTTGCAATGCTTAATGATCAGCTAGTGATGCTATTGATATAAATGCTAATTGATATAATGTAGTCCTTCTGTATAATAATGTCCATGATTGCTTCTTCTTGAACTTGTGGGTGAGATTTTCTTGAAGAATGGTCGGAGAGCGGTGAAGGAAATTGAGCCGTTAGAATGATCGATGATAGTATGAGGTAAGTCACATGAGAGGGGTTTGGCTTAAGTAGGAACGAGTGAGTTTTGAGAGCTATAAGAGGCGATGCTTGGTGGTTTCCTATGAGCTTCTAGGTGAATCTCGGGTTTGGATATGGATAGAATAGGTCGGCTAGGTGGTGATCGGGGTGTTCTTATAGAAGAGGTGTGGTTAGAAGGGTTCTATGTTGTGATGCCTTAGGTAGTATGGGCAGTGTAGGGAATGGCTCTTGTGAGTATCGAGAACATAGTATGCAAGGGTGCTCGGGTGTGAAAACAGAGATAGGGGTTGGATTCTTAGAGGTGGATTGTTAGTGAGGGTGCTTGGTGGGAAGAGGTGTGAGATTTAAATGTCGAGATGAGTTGGGACTTCTTTTGTGGGGTAGTATCCGAGTTGATGTTGGTGAGTCTAGATGGAAATTGGTCATGGCATGAGAGTTGGAGACGAGCGAGCGGGGTTGCGTTTTATTGTAACTGGTATAATGTGCAAAACTTTCTTGATTATGTGATTATGACCTGGCATGATGTTAGATAGCGACCATGAACAACCTGATATGGCATGATGTTACCTGTGGATATGCAATACTGAAATATAATTGGTAGTGACAACTATGATCATGATATAATGATACATTGCTATCCTACTATGTTGTTCTAGAAGCATGTCATGATATGTGGTATGAATCCTGAGATGATGATACGTTGTTATGTGAAAGCATTATGTTATACTATATGGTTGATAAGCATGATTATGAATAGGTGAGTGAGGAATATGACTTGGAGCATGAATATGACTTATGTGTATAGATGAGATGATGGTGCCTGATGACTAAATGATCGTTATATGGTATTGTAAGGAGTTGAAATGATATTTTGTGAGTATGTTAGCATTTCAATGCTTGGTATATGGTTAGATCTTTCCTTTTGCTGAAGCTTAAGTGGCATGACCTTATGTGTTAATGTGTTGACAATTGATATTAGTCTGTTGACCTTATGATGAGATTATGCTATGACTACCTTTACCATGCTAATGTTTGAATTGACATGCTAAATCTGTTATGACAATGCTGAATAGAATTCGGATAGGTTGATGAGATGATTAGGTGAGTTATGTGTTTATTAAGTGAAAACCCCCTGTTATGATTGGTTCCACTTGTGTTGCGATGTTGAGATGCGATCGTGATATTCGACTTGTAGTAGCGTACTGACTCCATGACACCTAACCTCTTTGATCTCTTGACATGTGTGCTTGCGTGATAAGTTATGAGAATTCGATGATGCACTTGTGATGCCTTCTGTACGAGGTAGATATACTTTATGACTCATGGTATGATGTTAAGATTTTGTGATTGCTTTTGGTGTGTTCTGAAGGGATGGTATGATCTATGTTATGGGTAATCATGTTATGCGGTTGAGATGTCGATTGTTTGATATTATCATGTTTGATGTTGGGATTGCCATATGAGCGGTGGCTGATGATGTTATGAGTCGATGAGTTCATTTACTTATGTGCATATTGAGTTGAGGATGATGATAAAATGATTTTGGAACCTAGGAAGAGAATATGGGATTAGCCCTTAGAGGTGGATGATTCCACCTCCTGGCTTTTGAGTTGATTGATTGATATGCGAGAAACTGATGTGGTTGTTGGAAGATTTTGACGGAATCTTGATTTGAAAGGATTTGACGTGTTTTGGTGTAAAGCTGCTTGATCAAACGTCGAATTTGAAGATTTTGAGCGGTTTTGAAAATGACCAACTTGGGGTTTTAAGAAGTCGAGAATTTCATTGATTTAGATGACAATCTTTCCATTTACAAAACGCTTTGAGGTTTTACGAACTGGAATTACATTATGACGTCTCACGAAGTGGATACAAGCATTTTATAGGGGCGCTTATAGATTGCTTGCTAAGACCTAGTCGGGACGCTATAATACTTTTAGATTTGTGGTACTTCCGAAAAGTCAAAGCAAGGGTGTGATAAGGGCGCTTACTACACACTTGTCAAGACCAACTGGAGATGTCACGACCGTGACTAGGATGTTGTGAGAATCCCGGAAGACGCAACCGAGATGATTACAAGATCCTTGGACATGGTCCTCGGACTCACCGATTTCAAATTTCTTCCCATTGCTTTAAAATGATTTTAGTCTCGAGGACGAGACTTGTTTTTAGAGGTGGATAAATGTAAAGACTAAATATATTTGGTATTATTATTCTATATATTATATTATTATTATTAGATTCAATTTGTAAAAGTGGAATAAAACCCGTCCTCGAGCGTATGTTTTGATTTTAAAGTCATTCCGGCATCGTTTTGAGAATTTAGATTCTAGCAGATTTTAATTCTGCCTTCAAGCTCCGAGTTTCGATAAAAAATTATTTAATTCCGTTTATCTTGAAATTGAATTGAAATTTGATTTAAATTTGATTTAGTCGGGATTCGATCGGGCGAGCGGGTTTCGAGTCTATTCCGTTAATTTGAATTCTTTCGTGGGGACCCATTTCAATTATTTTATTTCCCTTTTTCTTTTATCTCTCTTTCTCTCTCTCCCCCCCCTCTCTCGGTTTTCTGTTGAAGGGTGACAATGGTCCCCTCTCTCCCTCTTTGTCATCTTCCTCGCACAACCCACACCCCTCCCGCCCTCACACCCATTTACCCCTTTTGTTGTTTCAGAAATTTGTAAACCCTCATCTCTTTATCTCTTCATTCCCCTCATCTATGCCAGAAAAACCAGCCAAAATTTGCCTCTTTCTCCTCCTCTGTTGCTTATCGCAACCACCAAATAACCACCAGCACCTCCACGACAGCAACTCCACCACCACACCTACACCCTTCCTCCACCACGCTCCCACCTCACCACTGCGCTCACCCTCACCACTTCTCCGGCCACCTGAACGCCACCCCCAACACCCACGTCGTCGTCTTGCTCTTTCTTCTTCAACACCCTGTAGCCGAGCACCTGGACGCCACGTAGCTCCTCCCTGGGCGCCTCCTGGGCACCAGTTGGGCGCCTCCCGAGCGCGGCCGAGCACCACCATCTCCTTCCTCCGGTTCTTGTGTTGTTCTTCCTTCAATCTGGCTGAGCCGCTTGCTTCCGACTCCGGTGAGCCACATCAAACCCTCGACGAGTTCTCTGACGGCCTTCGACCTCGGTAAGAAACCCCCCTTCTCTCTCTTCCTTGCTCAATTCCGTATCCCTTAGCGTCGGATGGAACGGCTGGAGCTCAACCACCGCCAGCTAGCCCCTCCTTCCTTTTCTTTCTCTCGCTCCTGTTCATCGTCGTTGTGCTCTGTTCTATTGGGTTGAAGACGGGTCTGGGCCGGTTTGGCCTCCTTTTCTTTCTTTTTGGTCCGGTTCGGTTCCTTTTCTCTCGGTTCACTTAAAACTGAAATGGGCATGCGGATTGGGCTCGGATCTGGGCCGGGTATTGATTCCGGGTTGAGCTCTAGTGGGTTGTTGGGCCTATTTTTCTGGGCTCCCTTTTCTTTCTTGTCCGGGTTGGGTTTCTTCTTCTCTTTCTTGTGCGGGTATGGGCTCTTTTCTTTCTTTTCTTCTGGGCTCGGGTTTGGGTCTCTTTATTATCCGGGTTGGGGCTTGCTCATTGTTGGGCCGAGGGATTTGTGTTATGTGATGTTATATATATATATATATTTTGTGTTATGTTATGTTATATATATATATATATATATTATGTGTTATGTATGTTATTTTATATATATATTCTGATTATTAGGAATATATATATATATATATATTCTGAATATATTAATATATTATTTTACATGGTTTTAAAAGTAATATTATTTGAGATGGGTTATTATATAATGTGTGATAAGGTGATTTATCTATTGACTTATAAATTTGGGTTATTAAAATGGATTGATTTTGGTAAATTTATTATATTTAAATATTATTTGGAGTGTGTTATTAAATATTATATAAATTATAAATGGTTTTTTTCAAAAGTAATAGTAGTTGTGAAGTGTTACTAATAAATGTTTATTAAGTGATTTTAAGATGATGACTTTTAAACAAGTAAGAAATGCCGGAACTATTTCTATAATATGGGTTTGAGAAATTGACTTTAAGGATTTAAATGTTTAATGTCGGAATTTGGCCAAGTATGATTTGAGACATTATTTTGATATGAGTTGACTTAATTTTGGATTTAAGGTTTGGGAAAACGGTTTTACTATCGGTTGGTTTTGAGGATGTTGAGAACTTGGGTTTCGTGTGTATGAATGTTGGTCCGGTAGCTTATGGAAATGGCTTGATGATAGGTGTGTATTGCTTTTGGATTGCTTTGGACTTGCATTTGGGCCCTTGCTTGTGTTATCTTGCTGTTCTGCATCTTCAGGTAAGTATCCTACGGGACGTACTCAGTAACCTGGACCTCTTGCCTGATGTGTCATGTGATGTGTAGTTTTGTTGCATATTAAAGCATGCCATGCAGTATCATGCTAGGATTGCATTGAACTGAGCATGTCATTACTATGTGTGTTTGAATACAGAACGGTCGTTATCTGTGATAGTGCTAGAGTCTTTGCTAGGGTCATAGGGTAGCCCAGCCCCATTGGGTGCCCTGAGTCTATCGAGTCGATATGAGTATGATATGATAGCCCAGCACCATCGGGCAAGCGATGAGATGATATGATATGATATGATAGCCCAGTACCATCGGGCAAGCGATGAGATGATATGATATGATATGATGATGTCGTGGTTAGTGCACCACCACGAGGAAATTGCTATGCTATATCACCGAACTGGCCAGTCTCTGCACTAACGGGAAGGGGTGTAGAGGTAGGAGAGGGATATGCCACTCGGCATTGTCTTGAGCCCTTTACAGTTTTTCCGCATATTATAACTGTCAAGCATGCTTATGTGATTTAAATCTTGTACTGCATTAGTCATCTTTTATTTAGGTATAGGCATGTTATGTGGCCTCAGCGCGGTCAGAGGACCCGCATGCGATTACCGGGCCTGACTTCGTGGATAGTGTTAGGTACCGCTCTTGTTTGCTCCTTGCTTCTATGACGGGGAATCTCTCGGTGAACTGAAGAACCTGGCTAATATTCTAACTTGATGAAATGGCAATCACCCACTATGTTTTGGTTTTGACCCGGCTCTGTCATGGCACTTGTATCTAAACTTTGCTTCCGCTTTACTTTCATTTGAGTTGAATTTCCGCGACTTCGATTGCTTGGGGTTCGAAATCCCCGCTTTGAATACTGATCTTTAGAGGTTTGAAACCTCGACCCGTACCTGAATTGCAACATCCGAACGAAGGTATCCAACCTTCGAAACGTAACCCGGGTATTTATATCCGGGCCGTTACACCTGATGTCATAGAAGGGCACATCTATTCTTTTAGGGGATAGTTGGCACTGAATCTTTGTTTCTACATTTGAGAGGCAAGTTGGGGAAACGACTCTAAATGATAAGAGTTCAAGATCACACCAGATAATCAGACTCAGTGGCGACCGCATGACCCTTTGAAAGGTGGGGCGAAATTTCTATTGTGTACTAAGATATTGGCCTTGATCAAAGTTCTTTACCTTAGTTACGACTTTCATCTTAGCAGTGGATTGTAGAAAAGTATACTTATATTTGCTTGGTTGTTATGGTAGTGGTTTCTCGCCATTCATTGAAAATTCAAGCCTTCTCCATATCTAGGATTATAAACTTGTCAAAATCCAATCATTCTAAATTCAAGGCTTTTGCATATTAGGATTGTAAACTCATCAACTTTGTAATATCTTTTGGTTCTCAAAGACATTATAGAAACTGCGATTTAAATATGTAGGGTAGGAAAAGACAAATATTGCATAAAGTCTCACAAATTCAATTCACAAACCCCAAATTCAATTCGCAAACATCAAATTCAATTCATAAATTCATAAATTTCATTTTCAAAATCATGTATACACAATAATTAAAAAAAAAATTTGTTCCCAAAATCACAAAACCTAATCAAAATTTCACAAAATTGATTTTCATTTTCAAACCCTAAATTTCACCATTTTTCGTCCCCTAATTTCACCAATTTTATGGGGTTTAATTAGTTAATAGCTAGATTTGTATGTAATAGGGAGTTCGAGAAGTGGGAATATAATTAAATACGGGAGTAGAAATATAGAGAGTGAGGATGCAAATTAAACAAAGAATAGAGAAGTTTTTTTTTAAAAAAGTAAGAATTTGTTTTTTAAAAAGGAAGTTGGTAGGGATCAAACCCCCCATCTTTGGTCTCTTTACATTTTCCTTCCTTCCCATTCACCAACTGATCTAAGCAGATTAATTGATTCAATATCCATTCTAGTTTTACTTATTATAACAATACCATATACATAAATATTTTTTTCCTTCAAACTCCCAGGGGCGCGTGGGTCGAAGGGTGGGGCGGCCGCCTATGCCTGCCACACCCTGAGGCCGCCCCTGATCAAACTGGTAATGTACATTTTTATTCGTTCACTTTTGTGAAGTTAACTAGCTTGGATGAGAATATTCTACTATGTATGTTACTTTTATATGCTAAGTTAATCGGTTTATCGACCTAATATTTTATTAGTCTCCAATTAGGGATTTCTTTCATTACTATACTTGGTTGATGTAGGATCGGTAGAAGTTTGATATTCTTTGGATGTTGTCTTTTCTTTTAGCAACATCTAATCAAGAGGTTTATTATATATAATTCCATGAAAAACAAGGCAATTGTTTTAGGAGCTACATTGATACTTGTTTGATCAAGTGGTTAAGATGTAGTGTTTTTGTTAATGAATTTCACCAACTAACCATTTGTCATTTCCCAAATTTTCCACAAACCATTGAAAGTAGGCAACCTGAAAAATACAAGACGTGTGAAGTCTTTCATAGCAAGATTGGTATTTCTCTTATGCTCTGTTGTAATCTTTGTACCCTTTGGAATTCCTGTGCAAAGTGGAGTATAATTGGAGCTTTAAATTTTCATAATCTTGTAGATCTTACGGGGAGTGAACGTCCAACTCAAACCAAATCAGATGGTTTAAGATTGAAGGAGGGTAGTCATATCAATTGCATCTTGTTGACACTTACTCAAGTAATAAGAAAATTGAGGTACAGACGTTTGGATGGCTTGAACTGTTATTTGTCATTAAAATAGACACATGTTAGTCTATTGTTATTGTTGTTTGAATTGTTGTTGTTGTAATTATTATTATGTTAATGGTGTCTATAGAGCATTTTCAAAATCTGCTTAAACATAGGGCATTGCAGAATTAGTGTTTACAAACTTACAACCCTTAGATATTTGAGTTAAGTAGTTTCCTGGTATATTATTTGTACTTGTTCTATTTAGTGGGTTTATTTGATTTGCAATGAGCAATTTTCTTGATAAAGTTATGTAGATATAAAGCTCATTCTTTTTGATTTTTTAAACAAGGGCCAAAGATCCAATGCATGTAGAGGATATTCCTTGCATTTTTTAAGTTGTATTTGGGTGAACATTAGAGGTGAATTAGTTCTTGCCATTTTTTTTTTTGCAGATTTAAACTAAGGAATGCCTTGGACTTTTAAATAAAGTATATGGTCATTTATTTGACATGAATTGGTATTGAATATACCAAAAAAGATAGGCCTTTGCAAAACTAACTCCCCCGGCCCAAATTTGCAAAAGTGGCAAAAAGGCCCAAAATTTTGCAAAAGTAACCGGTGGCAAAAAAGTGAGAAGTGGGTGAACTGTAATGATTATAATTAATAAATTACCCATCAAACTTAAATCACATGTCAAAAGCCTCCCCTCTCATATCAGTTGCAAGTTCAAAGGAGAAGAGATGAACCGCCATTGGAGCACCTTGAAGAGAACCGCCATTGAAGTACCTTGACATTGCAATTGAGAGAGAGAAAGAGAAGGCGACTAGGCGAATCGAAAAGGGAGGTCAACGAGGATGAAGAGAACAACAGTTCCAGCCCTTTTCAAGAATAACCCCCCGTGCGAAATCAAGTAAGCTCTCATCCTCTCCCTCTTCTCTTGAAAAACCTGTTTGGAGTATTTAATTTGTTGAATGTCAAATGGGAATGTTGATTTACAAACCCTAACCTTATGGGTGTAGGGCGACTTGATGATATAGTTGGGAAATCACCATTGAAGGATGACATTGAAGGTCGAAATAGGGTAGAATGGAATTGAAAACCTCCATTCACAGTGTGGGTGATGGACGAAAGGTTCACACACTTAGCATGGGGAAACGTTAGGTTGGCAGGAGATGTTATTGTGGGCTTTGAAATTCGAATTGGGGAGGTTGGGGAGAATTGGGGTTTGGACCTTCGTAACTGGGTTTGGTTAATAAAATGGGTGAGTTGGATATGGGGAAGGGGTAATTGTTCGCTTATAATGGTTTCAGTTAGAGGTTATAGTTGTAGAATAATGTGATTTTGTGCTTTGTATTACATAATGTTCACAATGAAGGTGCAAAAGTAGTCTTAGATTGTGCTAATTGTTGCATTATGCACTGTTGTGACATGAGCATCTGAGCCTTTGAAGAGAGAAATTTTATTAATATATGTTGCAGCATGGCAGACAATTTATATTTATTGGCATCTATTGTTGCATTACTGACTAGATTTTTTTTTCTTTACTGGCATTACTGTTACAAATGGCTACGTATAGTTGGACATACTGAGATTTTGTGGTTTGTATTTCATAATATTATGAATGCAGTTGCAAAAGCAGTCATAGATTGTGTTCATTGTTGCATTATGCACTGTTGTCACATGAGCATCTGAGCATTTCTATCTTGGCAGGCATTTTATATTTACTAGCAAGAATTATTTCATTACTGGCTAGTTTTTTTTCTTTACTAGAATTGGTGTTACCAACCTCTGAATAAGTTGTTTAATGATGTCATAGGTTAGACACACCGAGCAACCATGCCTAGAGTTAAATGAGGGAAGATCTTGATTCAAGGAGGGAAGATCTTGACACCGTCAAGCAACCAGGTAAATACTTGTACCATGTCATGTCCAATAATGTCCTGCATTTGTGTTGGTGATATTAATTATGAAGTGGGATATATGTGCAGCCGACATTAGCTCTCCTATCAAAGAAGTACTTCCGAGGGAGGTCTAACCACTTCTCGAAGATGGGCCTCCTGAACCGCATGGACGAAGCCCTATCTTCTGCACACTAGAAAATATTGAAGGAGAATAGGCTCGAGGGCATTGTCCTGATCGGGAACAACGTCCCTTACTGCTACGCCCTAATCGGGAACAACATCCCTTAAGGCTACCCGTGAGTTCCGGGCAACACACCCCCCTAGTTGGTTATTGAAATGAACACAACTATTGAAATGTCCTTGTGTTCATTGTTGATTAACAGATGACCTTTACTGCCTAGTTATTCATTGTCTAGTTGGTTAAACTTTCTCTTAAGAATTTTAGTTATCTGTGAGGGTGAAATAAACTTGCACTAGTAATATCTATACTGGCACAGAAGTACACGTTACTGGCTAGTAATTGTAAGACTGGTTGTTCTCCTTCCAACTCCGCCTTTAATGGCCGCCTTCTAGGATACCCTTCCCCTGTAAGTTTTTGGAATTGTATCCACTTGTTCGTGCCCCACGTCTGGTTTTATATTATGTCCCCAAACCCGTCCTATGTGGCGCAAATCTCCCTCCATTTTTTTGGGTGAGAGCTTGTGACCCTTAATGATGCCCTAGAAACATTTAATGCTCACCATTAATGCTTGCCTTCTCTCTCCTCAACTTGCCTTCTTTCTCTCTTCAACGCTGTCCTTTTTTTTTTCTTTTTTGGGTTGGCCTCTAATAGTGTATAGTCAGTTGCCCACTTTTCCTCCTTTTTATATTTTCTTTTCCCCCCTTGTTTACCTTCCACCTACTGTAAGGTGGTAAATATATTTTGCAAATATGACATATTCCCATGGGCCTGCAAATTTTGTTATGTCAAGTACTTTTTTGCAAAGTTGAGTTTTTTTTGGTATATCTATGCAAATCAGCCTTTATTTGATGCCAAATTATCTCTCAATTATTGCTTTGTGCTATTTGTATCTTTCATCCCTTGAGGTCATTGGTTTTGAGCTATCTTACTTTCAAGAGGTCGACTGACAAAGGTTATTTTTGTACTTTGTAATAGTTATTTCTATTTTATCGTAATAATATGGCCAATTGTTTTGTGTGAACAAAGATTTTTATTGTAATTTTTGTTAATTTTAGTTTTACCTTATTGGTTGTAAGAATGGCTAAGAATGTGGTGAATTTTTTTAGGCCGATTTGCATAAGTAGACCAAAAAAAAACTCACTTTGCAAATGTAGACCAGACCTTGTGAATTTGGCAAAAGTAGCACATGGTTCACTTTTCCAATTTTTTTGTGGTAACCGGCTTGGAAAGTGGCAGGTGAGCAACGTGGACTATAGCAGCAACTTGGGAGATATTTTGGGAGGGGATCACTATAGCTGTCAGACCATGATTTGGCGCCAAAATTTGCCTAAGCCTTAGGGGATAGAGGGAGCATTAATGAAGGGAAAATGCAATGATTTCATTTAATGGTGTCAATCAAAACATATATAAGTTGGAGTGATGGATGTGAATCACAATTAATTGCCTTGCAAAAAGAGAGGCAGAATAGGAGAGGAGTGGAAAGGTAAGGGGAAAAGCCTCCCGTTCATTTCAGGAAACTGGACACTTTCCATCTTACCAATAGAAGGACTTGGTCCTACCAATAGGCTAAAAATGTCCTTCCATAACTGGAGAAGTGCCATTTCTCCAAATGGAACTGTAGTAGCAACTTGGGAGATATTTTGGGAAGGCTTCACTGTAGCTGATGTGGCGGGCTGTCAGGCCAGTTTTGGCGCCAAAACAGGCTTAAGCCTTGGGAGAAAGGGGGGAGAATTAATGAGGGGAAAATGCAATGACTGCATTTAAGAGTGTCCCCCAAGAACATATATAAGCTGGAGAGAAGGATGTGAAACACCATTAAATGCTCTGCAAAAAGAGAGGAGTGGAAAGGTCGGAGGAAAAGCCACCTGTTCATCCCATGAAACGATACAGTCCCCATCCTACCAATAGAATACTTCGGTCCTACCAATAGTGTAAAACTGTCCTTTCATACCTGGAAAAGTGCAAGAAGTTTGTCCAGTGGTAGTGGCAGCGATGGGTAAGTGATCTTGTACTTATCCTGCGTAGTTGTTCCTTTTTCTTATAATGAAAAAAACCACCCCAGGCTGATCCTCTATTCCTGTGTCGGGCCACAAGTGATAGGGTATGTCTGAAGGTCGTCTTCGGTGGTTGGTGGGCTCCCATTAGTGGTAGCTTCATGTTCAAGGGAGAGGCACGTAGTGCAATTATGGTGGAGCCACAGAATATTGGCTACGACCAACTGAAGGAGAAGATCGTTTCCAAATTCGACGTTGACATGGTCTTATACAACATTGAGTTCAACTACCTTCTTCCTTCGATGGGGTAGGCCACTCCGATTCGGATCCAGGACGACGATGACCTAGAAGCCTACAAGTTATACAACACTGAATCCGGCGCACGAGCTTGGCCAATCGCACTGCACATCACCTTACGGTGCAAAATCACAAGCCCATCCACTCCCTCTCATGGACATCAGTCGGAAGACTCGGAAGGGGCGGACGATGTCTGGACTTCCACCCAAGGTGAAATACTCCTAATCGGGCCCCCCACCACTCAAGATGACTTGGATGATGGTCTTGATGGAGGAGGAGGGGCGGATGAGAAGGGGCGAGGATCGATCGAGGAGAAAGGGAAGTTGGATAAACTTAGCAGTGAAACTGAAGGGCTTTGCCTATGTGATGAATGTGTAGTGGGAGAAGGAGATTGTTGTAGGACTACAAATGAGAGTGTCAATGGGAGGCAGAGGGGGGCTTTTTGGGAGTGATATACAATCTGGTTATGGTAGGATGGATTACAACGTAATGGTAGGATAGAATTACTCAGTTGGCAATCTTGACAATCTGGATGCTCGAGAGGAGGGTGGCAACGTGAGCAGGGCTGAAGCCATCCAACGTGGAAAGCAAGTTGCGATCTTTAGAAGCGATGACAATGTCAACGTCGTACTCCCCCATGGATTTCAAGAAATAATAGACGTAGGAAGCTCCGACGATGACATGATCGCCGATGGTTTCTCAGTGAAAGTAAAGGAGGGAGAGGCGACGAAGGAATCGTCGAACTCATGGGATGAGGAGGCTGAGGCAACGCTAAGAGATATAGAGCGTTTGTATGAAGGAAAGAAACGACCTTTGCCTATGTTGGAGCAAGTGGAAGAGAATGTGGCTTGGTTTATGCCTCGACTCGGAGACCCTCGGGAGAATGTGAAGAAGTTTCGGGAGGGGGAGATGTTAGATACCAAGGTTGAGATTCAAGACAGGCTGAGGTGGGAAGCTTTGCTGGGGTGCTACACGACCGTAGGGAAGCGATCAACAAAGTCGGTGTACGTGGTTGTATGCCCCAAACCGAATCGCTCATGGTTGTGTCATGTGTCGGATATAATCTGTGAAAACTTGTAGTGGCTACCCTATTTCATCTCAGGTGTCGGAGATATTATGGGGATAATTGTAATAGATACAATATTTTGTCTCAAGTGTCTTCAAGTGTCGGAGATATTATGTATTTCCATCTGCATCCTACCAATACTGTATGTTTATCTTACCATTAAGCTCAACCTATTCTACCAATATCATACTTTCATCCTACCAATATCAGGCAACCATTAGGCCTACACTTGTGAATTTCGGTGATTAAATAATCATCCTAGCAATAGGGTATTTTTATCTTACCAATAGTTTCAAAATTTTTTACCATTACCATCCTGTCATCCTACCATTCTCATCCAACCATTAGGGCTACACTTGGGAATTTTTGTGATTACATCAGCATCCTACCAAAAGAGTATTTTTATCTTAGCATTAGTTTCATAATTCTTTACCATTATCATCCAACCTAGGGCTGGCAAATGGTACGAAAATTACCATACCAACCACCTACCAACCACAAACCACACTTTTTGGTAACCACACTTGCGGTAACCACACTTGTGGTAACCACCATGGTGGTAACCACGTGAAGGTGGTACGGTAATGGTAATGAAGTCTGAAATACCATGGTTACCATGGTTACCGAGTATATATATATATATATATATATATATATATATATATATATATATATATATATATATAAATTTTTATTAGTTTTTACCTTTAAGGCTTTACGTTTTAACTTTTAAATTTTTAGTTTTTAGTTTGTGTTAATTTAATTAACACAAATTTAAATTGGTCCTTTACTAAGTAAAGGGAAAACTGGAAAGCGGCAGCCGCAACCCTAGTGCTCTTCGACGTCTTCCCTAGTTTGTTCAATTTCAAAGTTCTCAGACAAACACAAAGGGGAAAGCTGAGAGCGGCAGCCCTAGTCTCTCCGTTGAGTCCGTTCAAGGCTTCCGAGGCCGTTCAAGCCTCAAGGGTTGCCCAATTTTAGAATTTCTCACTTGCTCTCTCAAGTCTCAATGGCTCGTCGTGGTTCATTCGGAAGAAGCGGTGGCATCGGAAGGAATGCACGAGGTAGAGGGTTATTTATCCCTAGGCCGGTTGAAGTCGGTCTTCCTGTAGGTGGCCGAGGTACAACTGTTGAACTTGGTTTATTTGATTGTGAACTTGTTTGAATTGGTTTGTTTGAATTTATTTGAACTTTTAACAGGTGGTAACCATGGTAATATACTGACCACGACTTGTGGTTGGTACGTGGTATGAAAGTTTTCGTACCACCAGTTGGTGGTTGGTACATGGTAATCAACATTTTTGGGTGGTTACCGTACCATGCCAACCCTAATCCAACCATTAGGGCTACACTTGGGAATTTCAGTGATTACATCAGCATCCTACCAATAGGTTATTTTTATCTTACCATTAGTTTCAAAACACTTGAACATTATCGTCCTATCATCCTACCATTATCATCCAACCATTAGGGCTACACTTGAGAATTACATTATCATCTTACCAATAAGGTATTTAAATCCTACCAATAGTTATAAAATATTCTACGAATAGGGTGTATAACTTCTACCAATTGTTATCCTACGGACACTAAAGTAAGCACAACTAATGGAAGGCGTACCCTGTGGTTTTAGGAAGACAACATTCAAGACTAACATAAAAACCAGTTCAAACCATTACAAGCACAACTCCTTCTAACAGTTCACATAAGACATTACAAGCAGAACACCTTCTAACGGGATGAGAGTGGATGACATCCTTCCTATTCTTCGCTCCTTCCTTTTCTCCTCTGCATTTTTTTGGTCTCTCTTCCGCTTCAACTCAACGGTGAACACCTTTCCCCTCCTTCATTTTCTCCTTTGCCAGTTTCCATGTTAGGCATGCCAACTACGTCGTTCTGTCCTGCCATTACATTGTAATTCATTCTACCATAATGAGATTGGATAGCATTCCTAGAAAGCTCCCCCTTCCTCCCACCCTCACACTCATTTTCTGTCCTCCAATGTTCTTTTTCTCCCACCAAACATTCCTCACAGAAGAAAGGCCCTTCAGTGAAACTGCTCATGTCATCCAATTTCCCTTTCTCCTCGATCGATTCACGCCCCTTTTCATCTGACCCTCCTCCTCCATCAAGCCCATCTTCCAAGTAGGGGTGTTCAAAATTCGATTCAAACTGAAATTTTGAACCTAACCGAGCCAACAAACTGAACCTAAGGGATTAGGTTCGGTTTTCGGCTCATAATTTTTAAAAATTCGCTTTTAGGTTCGGTTCAGTTTAGGTATATTCTATTCAAACCTAACTTTTATGAATTTAAATAAAAATATTATATGACACTAATTTAGGTTCAATCGATTCTCATAAAAAGTTATAACTTATTATAAGATATTGTGTGTATTTTTAAGAAATTTTCTATATCATAATTTTTTTTAAATTAAAAATTTTAATTTTTTATAATATATTGTCAATTATGTTTATTTAGGTTTGAAACCTGAAAAACCCTACAAGTTCGAGCGTTGCCGGCACTGTTCCATTGAGCGGTTTCCGATCGTCTCGATATCTCTTCGGTATAGGGTTGTGAGAGCTAGGTTGTTCTTGCCGTTACCGTACGAGATTCGCCGTCTCTGTGGGCATCCGGGTCGGCATCAGTCTAAGGCAAATTGTGGATTCTGGTTCATTGCAATGAGGAGGGGGGGGGGGGAGGGGAAGCGTATTCACTTGACGGAGGATGAGGGAACAATCATTGATGGAAATGAGGCAATTCGGGAGGCACGGGTTGCACCGAGTTAGTTATGTTTGTATGGGAAGGTGTTGTCCTCGAAAGTGCCGAACGCGCAAGCGTTAAAAGCCACGATGAAAGGTGTGTGGCGCACAAAGAAGGAATTTATGTTCAGGGAGATTAAAAACAACTTGTTTTGCTTCCAGTTCCAGGACAGTAAGGATCGGGAGAAGGTGTTAAACGGTGGCCCTTGGTCTTTCGATCGATCACTGCTTGTGTTGAAGGAGCCAGGTGTGGATCAACCATCTAAAATTAATTTTGAAAGTTGTGTGTTTTGGGTAAGGGTTTATGATCTGCCAATCGTTGCGTGCACAAGGGCTATGACAGAATCTATTGGGAAGATGTTTGGAGGGATTGTGGAGATAGATGATGGGGAGTTGTTGGTGTGTGGAAGGTTCCTTAGGATGAAGGTTGTAGTTAATTTAACTAAGCCATTACGAAGAGGAATTATGATCAACCTTGAGGGGAAGAGAATATGGGCGGATATAAAGTATGAAAGGTTGCCAAGGTTCTGTTATTCCTGCGGCTGCGTGGGCCATGGGGAGTTGGAATGTGACAATGAGGAGGCAAGGGAGTATCCAAATGAATATGGGGATTGGCTTCGAGCATCACCAATGAGGTTGACGATGGAGAGGAGTGATGTGGATAGAGAGAAAGAACGGCTGCTGGTCAAGGAGATGAGGGGAGAGGGGGAGGATAGTGGAGGGAGTGATGGGAAGGGAGCTAGGACTAGGAAGACAATAGTTGAACTTTTGGATGAAAAGCTGATTTAGGAGGAGCCAAGTGTGGAAGGTGAGGTTATGATGAATGGGGAGGCAATGGAGGTAATTACAAAGCTGAGTGGAGTTGATATTTCTTTGAAGGGAGAGGTTAAGGGGAGTGATGAGTTAATGACGGTGGGAAAAGAGAGGAGTGGGTCTGATAAAGGAGATGATATAAGTGGAGGGAGCAAGGTGACTGAGGGTGTTGCACGAGAAGAGGGTGCCAGGAAGAAGTGGAAAAAACTTGCTCGAGTGGTAGTGTCGGGTAAGGTCGTGGGTGATGTAGAGGCGCAGGTTGTGTGTAGCAAGAGAAAGACAAGTGGAGAGGTGACAATTAGGGGAGAGGGGGGAGATGAAGGTGCTAAGAAGAGAAAGGCTGAAGGTGTGTTTGATGCTATGATATCGGTCGGGGACAATGTCCCCCGCCGGACGCCATGAATTGCATCAGCTACAACTACCGGGGAATGGGGAAGGCCCGGGTAGTAGAGATGCTTACCTTGATGGTAAGAACGGAGGCCCCAAAGATTTTGTTTCTTACGAAAACAAAATGCAGAAAGGATCGTTTGGAGGAGGTTAGGAGAGCACTTGGATTTGATAATATGTTTGTGGTGGATTATGTGGGGAGGTCCGGAGGATTAACCTTGTTTTAGGAGGCGGATGCAAAGGTAGGGATTAGAACTTATACAAATCATCACATTGATGTGAAAGTTCAACTAGGGGATGGATCACCGACATGGAGATTCACGGGGATGTATGGGTGGCCAAAAAATGGGGAGAAGCATCTGACACTAGGGTTGATGAAGAGGTTGCATGAGGATCCTCATGGGGCTTAGATTTGCATGGGAGATGTTAACCTCTTCACGTCTCTAGAGGATAAGCAAGGGGTAATATGTCAGATATCGAGCATTTGATTGAGTTTCGGGAGGTGGTGGAAGCGTGTGGCCTAATGGAGATACCTTTCGTGGGCAATAGATTTACGTGGGATAATGGTAGGGAGAATGGATTTATACAGGAGAGACTGGACTTGGCCTTTTGCAATCAAGATGCCTATGAGCTTTTCCCGAAGATTCAGTTAAAGTATCTAGCAAGGTGTAGGTCGGACCATATTCCTATTATGGTGGGGCTGGAGGGGGTCTCGTTATGTAGTGAGCAAAGATCGAGACCTTTTCGGTTTGAGGCGATGTGGTTAAGAGATGAGAATTGTAGTGAGATAATCCAAAATGGTTGGCTTAACCCTGGGTCGAGTAGGGCTGATCCTAGAATTCTTGGTAAGGTGGCTAGATGTGCGACTGATTTAGCGAAGTGGGATAAAGGGGTGTTTGGGAATGTCCGGTATCAATTGGGAAAGATAAGAGCGCAACTGGAAAATTGGGATGGTGAGGGATGACGGGTATATTGGTGAGGGAAAGGCGGAGGCTGGAAGAGAAGGAGAGGGAGTTGATGAAGAGGGAGGAGGTGATGTGGTTTCAGTGGGCGAGAGCAAACGAGTTTAGTTGTGGCAATCGAAATACAAAATTTTTTCATAAGAAAGCTTTTTGGAAGACAACGGAGGAATAGAGTGAATAAATTTGTGGATGATGAGGGGAGGGAGGCTTCCAATCATGAGGGGATGGTTGAGATTGCAATGAACTATTTCCACAATTTGTTTTCTTCTGATGTCGACGGTCCTGTAGAGGCGGTTCCTCAAGGAATCGAGCCTCTTGTGATAGAGGAGGACAACCAAGTGCTTATGCATCCCTTCACTGCAGATGAGGTAAAACAAGCTCTCTTTTCTATGCATCCTACAAAAGCTCCAGGGGCTGACGGTAAGCTGACACTTTTCTACCAAAAGTTCTAGCATATCGTTGGGAGTGATTTGACTAAGTGTGCTATGGATATTCTTGGTGGTCAGCCTATGCCTAATGGGTTGAACCATACTTTTATATCACTTATTCCTAAGGGTAATAATCCTTGTAAGATGAAGGATTTGCGACTTATAAGCTTGTGTAACGTTATCTATAAAGTGGTGTTGAAGGTTTTAGCGAACAGGTTGAAGAAGGTGTTGGGGCATCTTGTGGAAGACAGTCAGAGTGCTTTTGTGCCGGGAAGACTGATAATAGATAATGTCCTTGCCGCTTTCGAAGTTTTTCACTTCATGAAGACTAGAAGGGGGAAGAAGGACTACATGGCGCTCAAACTTAATATGGCGAAAGCTTATGATCGAGTGGAGTGGCCCTTTTTGGAGGTCAGTATGAGACGGATAGGCTTTGCAGATACTTGGGTGGAGTTGATCATGAAGTGTATCACGACGGTGACCTTTTCGGTCCTGATGGAAGGGTCACCGTCCCAAGTTTTCACACCGGCAAGAGGCTTGCAACAGGGGGACTATTTGTCGCCATATTTGTTTCTACTTTGTGCTGAAGGGTTGTCTGAGATGATTCGAGAGAAGGAAGGATTCAAGGAATCAGAATTGCACCATCGGATCCTATGATATCTCATCTGTTTTTTGCTGATGATTGTGTTATGTTTTTGAGAGCTACCTGTCAACAGAGTACTGAAATTGTGAAAATCCTCCAAAATCTGAGCTTTCTTTTAGTAAGAATGTAGTAGAAGCCTGTAGGGGCGAGATTGCAGGAATATCGGGGATTAGGAAAGTTGTGAAACATGAGAGGTATCTTGGTCTCCCGACGATGGTGGGGAGATCGAAGAAAGCTATTTTTCAACAGTTAAAGGAGCGGGTGTGGAAGAAAGTAAAGGGGTGGAAGGAGAGATGCCTGTCTAGAGCGGGGAAAGAGGTATTGATAAAGTCTGTTGCCTAAGCCATTCTGACATATGCTAAGTCATGCTTCAAGTTACCGAGTGGGCTTTGTGAGGATATTGAGCAGATGTTGTGAAGGTTTTGGTGGGGGGATGGGGAGGGCACTAGGAAGGTACATTAGATGAGTTGGAAACGGATGAGTAGAGACAAGGAGAAAGGTGGGATGCGGTTTTGGGATTTGGAGCTCTTGAACAATGCGATGTTGGCGAAACAAGGGTGGAGAATACTTCAAAATCCTACCTCGCTGATAGCGAGGCTATTGAAGGCAAGGTATTTTCCCCATAGTTCTTTTCTTGAGGCTACGAGTGGGTACAATCCGAGCTATACGTGGAGAAGTATAATGTGTGGTCAAGAGGTGTTAAAAAAGGGCCTTATATGGGCAATCGGAAATGAGGTGACTGTGAAGGTGTGGAAGGACAGATGGATCCCTCGCTCGAGCAGCTTTCGGGTGGTGGGCAATTTCTTTGGCGGAGATCCGAAGTTGAGGGTGGTTGAGTTGATTGATTGGGAGAGAAATAGATGGGATGAGCAGCTTCTTCGGGCATTAATGTTACCGTGTGATGTTGAGCAGGTCTTACGGATGCGCCTGGCTTGTCCACAAAATGCGGACGACCAAATTTGGGTGTATAGTAAGGTCGGTGAGTTTTCAGTGAATTCGACATATCATATGCAAGTTGAGGAGAAGAAAGTGGCGGAGGAGAGAGTGGGACAATCTGAGGGAGGTGCACAAGGAAGGGCCTGGAAGATGTTGTGGAAGTTGGATTTTATACCAAAAATTAAATCTTTTGTTTGGAAGGCTGTGAGGAATGTTCTTCCGTGCAAATATAACTTATTAAGGAGAAGAATTGTGGAAGATGACTGTTGTACAACTTGTGGTAGGAGTGAGGATGGTTTCCATGCTCTCTTTGAGTGTGGGAGAGCTAAGAAGGTTTAGAAAACTTAGTCGGGCTTGATGCGGTTTTGGGAAGGGAGGTCGATGATGGATACTTTTGTTCGGGTCTTCATGAAGGGGACAAAGCAGCAACGAAGGTGGGTGGCTACGTTGTGGGGGATTTGGAAGGGGCTCGAAATAAAAGGCTTTTTGAGGGCCAGTTATGGGAGTTGGTTGAGGTGGTGCGGGGGGTTGAAAAGGTGATGGAGGCGCTGAAGGAGAGGGTCGACAGTGGCAGGGCTGGGCAAACACGAGTTATGCAGGGAGGTGAGGGGAAGTGGACGAAGCCGGATACGGGAGTTATCAAGCTAAATTGTGATGCCGCTGTGTCCGAGGCTCGAGGGTCGGGGCTGGGAGTTATTGGACGTGATGAGAATGGGGTAATGTTGATTGCTGGCCACCGCAATTTTGAGTTCACAGCAGAGGTGGAGGTGGCTAAGGCGCAAGCGGTTATGTGGGCTGTCGAGCTTGCTGCTGAGCGAGGTTGGTGTCGCATTATGGTCGAGTCGGCCTGTCTTTCGTTGGTGGTAAAGCTGAATAATGGGTATCAGGGGAGAGGGGCGTTGAGACACTTGATCGACACCGCTCGGGTGATCTCCAAAGGCTTTGATGAGGTTGTCTGGAAACACGTTAGGAGGGAGGGTAATAGAGTTGCCCATAAATTAGCCAGGGACAGCTCAACCTTAGCTAGTTTATGTTTTTCGATTAATGCTATTCCTAAGATAGTGTATGACGTTTTGGTTTTAGACAATAATTAGTAAAGCCGGGCTGGCTCTTTCTAAAAAAAAAACTGAACCGAACCTAAACAAACCGAACCTAAACGAAACCGAACCTAAGGCATTAGGTTCGGTTTTTTGTTTGCAATTTCAAGAAATTCAGTTTTAGGTTCGGTTCGGTTCGGACCGGTTTGGATCGATTTTGAACCGATGAGCAGCCCTACTTCCAAGTCATCCTGTGTGGTGGGAGGCCCGATTAGGTGTATTTCCCCATGACTGGGAGACGAGTCACTTACCCATCACTAACTAAGCCCACAAACAAACTGATTGCACTTTTACAGAAATGGAAGGGCAATTTCCAACTAATGGTTGGACGGATTTACACAATTGGTAGGATAGAAACTGTATAGTTTCAAGAAATGAACGGGTGGCGTTTTCCCTCCTCAACTTTTCACCTCTCTCCTATTCTATCTCTCTCTCTTTAAAGCACAATAAATGAGACATGAGGCATCCATCACTACAGCTTATATATGCTTTGGAATGTATCTATTTATTGCAATTATTGCAAAAACCCCTAATTAATTCTCCCTCCCCCAAGATATTAGTCGACAAAACCACATTAATTACCCTGAGATCCGCTACAGTAACCCCCCCCCCCCCATTTTTACAAAAACCACCTTTTCCACTCAACCCCCCTACTAGCATTAAATGCTTCTACCGTCCCCCTCCCCGGTGACTTCCTATTGCCCTTCAAATCCCCCCTTGTAACATGCAATTTTTTGCTAAAAAATTGGGACATGGGCTACCTTTGCAAATTTCCGGTCCAATGGTTTAGTTTTGCAAGCGGGCTAATTTTTTGGTCTACTTACTAACATTTCCTGATTTTTTATTGGGATTTTTTTGCCTGGTTCTAATACATCTAGGCTACAAAGCTAAGAACTTTTTTTATTTCCATAGATAATTTAGCGATGACTGTTAGTCGTCGCCAATGATCATTTGCTACGGAACTTTTGGCGACGGCTGATTTCCCATTCCTATTGGCGACAGGATTTTACCATTGCTAATTACAAAAAAATTGTAGTGCTCATAATATGTCATATAGGGGTATTATATGAGCGGAGTAGCTCGAGCTCAGCTTGGGTTCGACTTGATAAAAGTCCCGCTCAAATTCGTTCATTTTCTAAACAAGTCGAGTATGAACACATTTTTAAGCTCGGTTCAAAGTTCGGCTCTCTTGATTTAAGCTCGAATACCTTGAATTTTGTAAAATTTCTAAAATTTCATTTAAATTACTATGTTATGAGCAAATAAAATTTCTTAACGCTCGAAAAAAGTTTGGCTCGAGCTCGTTCATTTGCTAAACGAGCCGAGTATAGACACAATTTTAAGCTCGAGTCCAAATTGAGGCTCGACTCATTTCTAAACGAGCTGAATATGAACAAGCAATACTTGCCTCGTTCAGCTCGAATAACAACACTAATGTCATATATATATATATTACTGTACTCGACCAAATAACTCATCTTATAGTACATCTCGATCGAATATCTCGACAATGACTTTGGTTGATGGTCCTGATTTAGTGTAGTTGGATGTTGTAATCAACAAGTAGGCGATGGTGAATGACCACGACTTGGGCAACAACAGCGTCGGGGAATAACAACAGCGAGATGCTCGAGCGACGGCCAGTGAGAGGGCAATTGAGACGAACATGAACAAAGGCAGCAGGTGGTGGGGAGAAGATGATAAAAGGCGGCAACCGAGTAGCAAAATCATCCCTTCCACTGGTAACCACATGGCGACGACAGGCTCAATCGACAATGCGAGGTTGGTGTTCGTACGAAAGAGAGGAACAACAACAATCAAACCACCGAATCTAGAAGATTCAAAATGAACACTATAGGGTTTTGGATGAAACTTTTTTTCTCCATGACCAATTCATAATTATTTTTTACAATTAACAAAGAATCATTGCATAATTTCATCTAAATCATCTTGTCAATAGTCATTTCTTGATCTTGCCTTCAGCCTTTGTGATTTTTTTCTTAGAAAATAACGATGCTCCAACATAAATAATAGTATTTACAATGCCATGAATAAATATGAGTAAACGTGTCCATGCATGAGGTTTCCCGTCATACAAATAGAACCTCGACAAATCTAATAAAAGCACCCACGGATGACTCATAGACATAAGTAACTCGCGGACAACATACACGCGTTTGGACAACGTATCCGCGGACAATCATGGTGAAAAAAGGTCAATAAGGTGTGGTTGCGTTGGGTCACATGCGAACGATATATCCGTTAGCGTGTCGAAATCTCTACTGACACTCCTTGTACCTAGAAGCCATCTGCGGACCGCAAGGATGTCAAAATGTGGAAAACCCCACTAACTCATTACATAGAAACATGTCTTGACCCGATGAAAACTTGGCGCCGACTAAAAGCCATGTGTCATCAACTAACGGGACACTTGTCAAGCGTCATGCAAAGACAATTACCAAAATTCTCCTATAAACAAGCGAAGAGGGCTTCATTCTTAAAGGTCGATATTTGAAATCTGGGGTCGAATAGGCCGGGTTTCATGTCTCTACGAGCCTTCCCGAGCGAGATTCGTCTTGTTCGGTATGAGCTAACATTTGATGGAGTCCATGGGAGGAAGGTGGTTCGGGGAAAGCTCAAACTCGGATCAGCACAGGTCATAGTGCGCAGATGGTAGTCTCGTCACATATCTTAGGTAAGCCCGATCACCCGAGTTCATCCGCACTCTACTTGATCCCAAAATCCGCAATTACGGGATTTTTAAAATGGGCTTCGTCGGAAAAATCCTCCTTATATAAGTGTTCTTCCACCTTTTTTCACTATTAAATTCAATATTTAATACAAAATATCAATTCCACCTTTATACTGTGTCAGCAAAAAATGCTAAAATGATTTTGTTTTTCCACGTCAACACTTTTTTCGCCACGTGTTACTGAAACCGGAGTTGCTGTAACCGGAGTTGTTGACGCTGACATTGTTGAAACCGGAGTTGCTGAAACCGGAGTTGCTCAATCACTGAATTTTGAATTTTTGCAATTACAACAACAATTTCAGCCAAAAAGGCCACACCAATTTCAGCAATTACAAACAACAATTTCAGCAATTTGAGAAAAATGCCACACCAATTTCAATAATTACAACAACAGCATAATAGCAAGCCAACTTTTGGCAATTTGATTACAGCAGAATATAATTCAACATATCAAACTACAAAATGTTTATCAGTCGTCGATTACAATGCTAATTCAGTAGTCTTCGATTCCTGCTCAATCTGCCTCTCTATTTCAACAGCCTACAAAATGCTATGTTGAGACAACCAACGAAAACGCCATTCCCTATAGGGTATTCAGGGATTTACACTCACTAATTGAGCACTAATTCTTCATCACACTCAATCAGACAGTGATTCGCATTAAAAAGTTTCCTCCTCGCGCTAGCATATCGATGGAGAGATCCACAAATCAACTTCGATTGCTGAAAAAAAACCCTAACAATGACAGGAATTTGTTAAAGCGATAGGTTCAATATAGTTTCAGATTAGAAATTTGGGGAACAGAGGTATCAAAGCGGCTCTTTAAGAAACCCTAAAACGATTCTAATGCGGCTACGATAATACCTCTACTCTGAAGTCTGAAGCATGTTCAACAAATGAGGTTGATGCTCAGGCGGACGTGTTGTAGCAACATCTTCGATGACTTGGACATGACATGAAACGTGCAGTGCATCAAATTAACCGATCAAACATAGATCAAGCAGATAATGTCTAGTACTTAATGGTAAGACATTTTCCGTGCAAAATGAAATCAACATAAAGAGAATCAAGATGAAATCAATTCGTATTATCAAAGAAAATCAAAAAGAGAAACAACAAAATCAAACAACCGAGTGCAGCACGAAACCTGACGACGAAGGAGGAGGCGGAGTGAGAAAGGGCGAGAGAGGCAAGCGAGTGAGAGCGCCAGTGCAGCACATACTGTTTGTGTCGCCGAGGAAGAGCGAGGACAGATCGAACAACATGTTCTGATGGAGAACACGATCAAGCAATCGAGTTCGACGACCGTGAGAGAGAGAGAAACGGGGTTGTAGGGCTGCCATGGGGGAGAGAGAGATCGACGACAGTGAGAGAGAGGTTGGGCTGCAGGGGGCTGCAGGGGGCTGGGGAGCTGAAAGAGAGAGAGGAATTAGATTAATTTAGGAGATGGACTTTTTGCTAATAAAACCAATCTGTAGACAGTTTTTCAATTTGGGCCCAAAAAATGACCCATGACGCAAATTTTTTCTTGATTAGGTTGGCGCTTCGCTGAATGTCTACAACCTTCTTTGTCCACCACAATGTTCTTTGTTCGCTCTCATTTGATGGTTCCTCTGTCTTCAATTTTTATGATCACTTAATTTATTAGACATTGTTATGTTTGGTATTTTAACTCTTGCTTTAAAAAAAAAAATCGAGTTGCATGTAGTTGTAAATTATCATTCTAATCTTTATTCTCAATATAATATACGGAGTACCTCAGAATTATGAAATTGGTAATCCATTCGATAAATAAAGATACAGTACGTGTTAATGAGCTCTCAATTTTTCATACATAGTACAATCATGCTTTTTTTCTTTTTCGAGATAAAGGTTTGGTTGAGATTAGACCCTATTAGACCATCACATAAGGACATCCTTTCAGATAAAATGAAAAGTTTACGGTCGTGGAGGACGATGGAGAACTGGTCCATCAGAGACATTTGTATCATTTTATTTGCCACTGTATTAATTTTGCGAGATACACGTGAAAACTATCTCGAAATAGTATAATCACACCGAATCACATAATCACATATTCACATTCATGTACTCCCTCCGTTTCAAAATAAAAGTCGTTTGGACTTTAGTGCAGGCTTTTTAATGAGGTAAAAACTCTATAAAATATTATTTTTTTAATAAAATTTTTTCCATAATTTCATATTTGTTAGTAACAAGTATAAAATTATGAAAAAAAACTGATTAAAAAAATAATATTTTATAGAGTTTTTACTTCATTAAAATGCGTGCGGAATAGTAAAGTGACATTTATTTTGAAACAGAGGGAGTACATATGATGAGAAAATCTGACTAGTCATAATATTTATTTATTTTTACACTTTTTGTATAAAACATACTCCGTATTTTACTCCCATCATTTCATAATACACGAGGTTTTAGAAAATAGTTTTTGTTTTAAAATAGATGGTCTTTTATTTTTTTTAGATAGAGAACTATAATAATTTATATTAATTTATGTGTTGTTGAATTTTTAAGAGATTTTGATCGATAAATAGTAGATATTAAAAAATGATAAAATTTATGAAAAAATTAATAGAATGATTTTATAAAAAAAAAATTGAAGTGTTTTATTAAAAATATATATTATGGAACGGAGGGAGTAGTATTTTAGGTAAACCTCTTGACTGTTTTATTTTTGGTCATTTTTGGTCATGTATAAACCTCTAGGCCGGCTCTAGTGTCGATCTTAGGCCTGGTTTGTGACGAATCTGTACGTATGTATTAATCGATGCTTGCGTTTATATTTTAATGTTTAATTTCATTGGTTTGATTGCAGGCGGCATCTCCAAGCAATACAAGACATTAAATATATAACCAACAGTTTCAATCAAGTTATATAGTTAACAAGTTATATCATACATATATGACACACCCTCAGTTTGCTTGATTTGTATTCTTATTCACACACACAAACCGATGTGATAAGAACGTGGGAGGTGGGAGTGATACTGGCCGTAACATATATAAATAAAAGTTGCATAAGTAACAACTTTTATATTCACTGACGTCTGAAGTTGGCATGGATATATTAATTTATAATATTATATGATGTACGTTTACGTGTACCTGTGTTCAAATTGACTTTTTAATACTCCATCTTTTTTATATTATTTCAAAGAAATTTATGAAGCCTGATAAATAATTCAATTCAATTCAATTTTGGAGAGCTACCTAATCCTACTAGTACAAAAGAAGATTTTAGTTTTTTTTTCAAAAAAATAATTTTTCATTTTTGTGTTCTCATGTTATATGTGGATCGGACGACTGTAATCAGTGGCGGATTCAAGGGTGGGCGATATCGGGCCATCGCCCACCCTGATCCGGAAAAAAAATACCAAAATATATGTGTTATGTAAAAAAATTGAAAGGTAAAATACAAGTATCTTTAGTGGCTTAGTGGTTAAGTCCAGCTCATTTTAGATAGAATTCAATCACCTCTTGTTCAAATCCCATTAGACACATTTTTCCGTTTATTTTTTCCTTCATCCATTTTCCATTATTTTAAAATTTTTACAATTTATTTGGTATTTTACAATTAAATTATTATAATTTTTCTTACAAATTTAAGATATTCTCTATATATATTTTTAAAATATTTTTAATAAAAATAATATAAAAATTATCCATAAAAAATTGTGACTTTCGGGCTAAAACTTTGACCCTTAAATTTGTTGGCAAATGATTTGGAGTTTTCAAGTATTATTTGAGATAGATTGTCTACAATTGTAATCGAATTATCGAAATATGTGGAGTTGTTCGTAGGAGAATGTTATTCTAATTTCTGACTCTCTTCTTCTTCAAATATTCAAGAAGATGCATTATAATTATGTCCAACCTTTCCACAAAGTCAACAGTGTTACTGGGTTACTATCACTTAATAGATTTTTCAAGAACTCATCCTCTTCAATTAAGAGTTCCAATTCAAGTTCTCATATTAAAGGATACACTTGGATGACAATCTAGCAAAACTTGACCCATTTAAATTTTTATCTTATAAAAAAGTGCTTTAATTAGTGTATTTTCAAGTACACTGTATTAGATTATAGGTAAGAGTGCACTGTTAAGTCTTGATAGCTTGGTTTAAGCTACAATAAGTTATAGGTCACGAATTCGATTATCTCATCTTTAATTTAATAGGCCTAAATGCCTTCTTAATTATGGGGAAAAAGAGTGCACCATGTTACATATCAATTCATTAATTTATATGTGAAAAAGTAGTGCACTCTTAAAACCTCCTTAGATGGTTGTGGTGATCTATTATAGTCGGCGGATAACTTATTTTGAAGTTGATTCAAGGTACTACAACTCGTTTCCACAAGTCTTTAGCTAGATTCTAACCTATTCAAGATGATAATGCCATTCAATAAAGGGGGTACTAGCTATATACTAGTGCACCAATTTATTTGTTTCATTGCACTTTCCCATCTAACCTATAGGTTACATATGGTGGACTCATTTCTTTCTCCTAGAATTACAATATATTAGTATATCTCTGATAAATTGAATATATATATATATATATATATATATATATATATATATTGGGTCATGTGTTAACAACTCTTACGGTGTTAAATGTTAACAAATCAATATTCGGCAAAATTTATCAAATATTCATCACAGTCACTCAATTATTCATCAAAGCTTTTGTTAAAATTAATCAAATATTCATCAGTCACTCAATTATTCACAATTTCCCAAATATTTATCAATATTTGGCAACATTTAAAAAATATTCATCACAATAACACAATTACAGGATTGGGGGTGGATACATGCGCAAGGGTTTTGAGTTTTTTGGGTGATAATTTTTTTTTAATTGGCAATAATTATTAATTGAAATGAATCTCTTAAATGTTGTTGAAAAGCTCTGATGAATAATTGAGTGACTGTGATGAATATTTGATAAATTTTGCCGAATATTGATTTGTTAACATTTAACACCGAAAGAGTTGTTAACATTTGATCCGTATTATATATATATATATATATATAAACTTAATTCCAAACTCCATTATATTAAAATCCATTGAGACTCGTGATCGGGGTTTGTGTGTATATACGCACATGTGCATTAAATTTAGTATATAAGTACAGTGAGATTTCATTATAAAACTAATTGGCAATATGAGTAACCAACTGACTTATATATTAGGTTTGTATTGTTGAAATTTCGATGAACGACAATTTTGTCTATTCACATCTCAACGTATTCATTCAGTTAGAGCTATGCAGTACAAACATGTATCTAATCGTTGACCCAAAAAAAAAACATGTATCTAATCATGATGATATTAACTTCCACCGATCAACTCATCCAGATTTTGTGGACGGGAAGATGTATAAAAAAAAATTAGAGGTTCTAAAACATGAATTAGGTACATGTGGTTGTGAGAATAAGAGAGAGAATTTTTGTATGCTCAATGATAATAAAAATAGGGGAAAAAAAATAAAAGATAGAAGAAAAATATCAATGTATGCAAGTAAATGGATAAAATATTAATTATATGAGAATACATATATTATGTCCATTTTGGAAAAGTAGAGTCCACATCATATATGTAACCCTAAGGGTGACACCTTTGATTGTGATACACTCACCTCACCACCTCAAATCAACAATCTTCCTTTGGACCTTCTTATCCGGCCATGTTATCTTCCTTTCTGGCCTGGACCATATATTCACCATCACATTTGGATCAATTTTTTATTTTTTATTTTTTATAAAAAAAAAAAAAGATTTGGTTGCGTTCGTCTCTGATCAAATACCACGAAATTAGGATATATTTTTGTAAGCATATGCAACTTATAGAAAAACAAACAGATCGATCGTTCATCAATACAACTGTCACACTAGTAATGGATCAAATCCACAAATTTTGAGTTTTGTGGGCACAGTTTGGGAGTTCATTGATTAACCAACATGTGATGATGGCTTCGAAACAATTTCTTTGTTTTTTACAAAAATTTATTTCTACTGTTAAAGAGTTTATTTATATTAGTAGGGGAGCTGATAGGGATCGAATGAGAAATGTTATGCCAAACAATGTACGTACTTTGCTTGTCTACAAGGTGGGAAAATGCTTGCAAACTGGATTTCTACCAACTTCTACAAATTTAACAGCAAATTCGTTCAAATTTGCCTCAAATTTCCTTAAATAAAAACCCTAAATATGTAAATTTGAAACTAATATTAAAAAAAAACAAGTAGAAAGATGGAATATATATCAATTCATAAGGAAATAGAGCTTTCACATCATCACCAATGAGCATTAACAAGTAGAAAGATGGAATATTATCTCTCCTCCATTTCTCAGGATTTGAGTTCTCCCGCATCTTTAGGAAAAGCAATCGTGCAACGGACCGTCTTTTACATTTAGGGCGTGTTTGACAACAGGGTGGATTTTAGTAGATGGAGATGGATTTTGGGGATGGAAGGGATGGAAATTATTTTTGTGGATGGACGGAATGAAGATTTTTTGTAAAATTAATCCCGTTTGTGTTTGGTTGGATGTAAATTATTTTTAGGGATGAAGGGGATGAAATAAAATAAAAAGACATTAATACCCTAACAATTTCCCACCCCCTTTCTTCAATCCCCTGATTTCAGATTTTCGATTCTTTCACAGAAGCCCTCGACAGCAACTCGTGACCCAAGTGAACCCACCCACAACGCCCCCTGGCTTCAATTTGCTAATTTGGGTGTGAATTTATTTGGGGCTTTTGTTGTTTCAACCGAAATCATCATTAGAGAGTGGAGAGAAGAAAGATGCAGTGGCGGCGATACGATAGCCGGTGACGGAGGAGTATGGAAATCGGCGGATCGGCTCGGTGCAGATCGACTTATCCCAGGAGTTGTCAGATCGATTACGGCGTCGGTGGTCGGCGGTTGTGGTGGTCGGCCGGCAAGGGCGGCAAAGGAGGAGGACTTAGGTGAGGGTTAGTGGTGGTGGTAGGGTGGGAGGAGAGAGGGAGGAAGGTTAAAGATGATGGGAGCAAATTTGGGACATTCCCACCCCCATCCCCTCCACCCTTCTTTTTCTAGGTGGAAAAAAATCCCATTTTTTGGTGTTCCATTCCGATCCCATCCCCTTCCATCTACCTCCATCCTTTGTGCCAAACATACGGACACGGTTCCCAAAGCCCACCCTCATCTCTTCCATCCCCTCCCACCCCCCAGCCAAAAACGCCCTTAGGCTACATTTTCTCCTGCTCTACTCTCCCTACTGATGTTTTTTTTTCGTAGTATCATCCTCAGAGATGCTCTTGTTTAGATTGCATTGTCAATCTTCCAAATTCTTTCCAGTTAAAAAAAAAAAGCATTTGCAGGATTTTTAAAAAATTATTTGTAGGGCCAACCAATAAGCATCGATCGTGAATAAATGCATCAGCCCAGAAGCTGTTATAAAGATATTGGGTCGGGCTATTAATTTTGTTATTTGAATGGGCCTGTGTCATGGCCCATTGAGAGATCCAGTAAACCATTATCCATTCGGCCCATTCCTTCGGTTGAGGACTTCATAAAGACATAAACTACGTACCTTAATTAGACCAAACCAAATTAATTAGGAGATTAGTCCTTTGAATTTGATATATAGCAATCTGGGGACTTATGAGGCGCTAACTTTATAGGCCAACACGAGGTCACTTGTGAAACTATTACTCTCGTCCAAACACCTTTAACTTTAAAATCTTTTAATCCTTATTGACATGTGATCAATCTCTTATACCTCGGTAACTCCACGTATTAAGGCAATTAGGGTTGCTATATTAACTGAATAGCTCGATTTCAACCCGGGTTTCTCTCGATAAAGACCCGGCTCAATCTCGTTCATTTATGAAATAAGCTAAATAGGAGCATTATTTTAGTAATGCTCGAATCCAACTTAAAAGCTTGGTTCAAATTCGACCCATTTTTAAACAAGTTGAATATGAAAAAGCAATATTTGACCCATTCTTAGCCTACATGCTAAAACGCCAAACTATTTGGCAATACAATAATCATACAGTTTTGTAGTATGAAATTATGTAATTTCAAATTTTCCATTATGAGGATGTAAAGACACTTCGTACTTTGTCTTTCTCAAAAACCACATGAATTGAATCACAAAAAAGCTCAGGTTAGAAACTTGATTAAACCATTTTGTTGCCAATATATATATCTGAGTCTAGATCCACGTAGTGAAAAAAGGCTTGCTAGGAACAAAATTGAAACTAAAATGGAAAATGAAACTAAACAATATAATACGTAGTAGTTAGTACTCCGTATATATTAGTGTACTTAATTAATCAACTAGGAATAAAATAAGTTCATTAGCTTTAGAGGGAAAGCTGCAGAAATAGTAAAGGTAGTGCGATGGACACCGTTCGTTGTTGTTGAATGTTTATTATTGTCCTTTTTCATGAATCATGACGCTCAAAAATTTGAAGAATGATAAAGTAAAGGGGAGAAATATACAATTCAATAATTAACCCCAAAGAGAAAGCAAACTACTTATGAAAAAACAGTTTAAATGGCAAGCCAGGCCGGCCAATGCATTTTGGGGCTATGTTCAATACTACGGAGTCTCCTCGATAGCCGGCATCGTCTTCTCTCGAACTTTCGTTGAGAATGCAACTCTCCAAACCGTTATATGTCATTGTTTCTGTGGGAAATTGGATTATCCAAGCTAAGACTCTCTTGCATTTCATTGCATTGGACTTGAAAAAAATCTAGTATGATGAAACTTAACCTTGTTGGGCAATAAAAAAACCCTATCCAATATAGGTGGTTTTAGAAACCAAACACAAAAAATATCAAGGGTGTTGACATAATGATTTAAGTTTTTGTACTAAAAGAGTGGATATATGTTACCCATAATGGGTATCAATTATATGTTCTATAATCTCTTGCATTGCAAATTCATGTCAATTTATACAAAAAAATCTGGATTCAACAAAGCTCATCATATTGCCTCAGATGGGTGAAAAGGTGGACTATGGATCCTCTTCAAAACCTCCAATTTTACAGATTCAAGACAACAAATAACTACATCAGATAACTGTATTATGTACTTAGCTAACATTAACAACTTTAGATTTATCCTTAACTTTATTTATGCACCATCAAATCAAAGAGAGAAAAACAACTTTTGGGATAAAATAATCACATTAACTCGACAGTATAACTTCCCGTCCCTAATAATGGGAGACTTCAATGAAATAGAATCGCCAGTTGATAAAATTGGTGGAACAAATCCACAGAATAATAGATTTACCCGTATTCGGCAAATTAATGAGGAACTAGATATCCACACTATCCCCTATACTGGTAGCCCAGTTACATGGAGGAAAAGACAAACCCCTATTAATAATATCTATGAACGTCTAGATAGAGTTATGATCCATACAGAAATCTCCAATCAATTCCCCAACTTAACTGTCCATAACCATCCCTTTACAAGCTCCGATCACTCTCTAATATCCATCTCAATTGGAGCAAAATTAATCAGAGCAGGATCACCCTTCAAATTTGAAAGTCTTGGACAAACAATGACAACTATAATAAACTAGTTAAATCAACCTGGAAAAATAAACTTCATGGATCATTTATGTTCACACTACTACTAAAACAAAAACTACTTAAGAAAAACACAAAAAATTGGTGTAAATCACATCCAAACAACTTCAGACAATTAAAAGATATTGAGGATCAACTCCTATCACTACAAACTCAACAAGTTAGAGGAAACCATAATGATAATATAAATAGTAAAAGACAAAGATTATTAAATAAACGTGAATCACTCATGAATTTTAATAACAATTTCTGGAAACAAAGGGCTAAATCTAATTTCCTTAAATTTGGAGACAGAAATACCAAATATTACCAATCAATAACTAAAATCAGAAACTCAAAAAATATTCACAAATAAAAATGGTCTAGTCATTGAAGATGAAAAACAAATCAGAGACGAAATTACAAATGAATTACCTGAGAGATTTAAATCAAACAATGAATCAACCAATAATAACTCAAACTTTCTAAACTTAATAAATCACACAATTACTGATTCTGAAAACTTTGCCCTAACACAACCTTTTACAGATAAAGAAATTAAGGATACTCTATTCTCTATGACAGAAGATAAATCTTCAGGACCTGATGGTTTCCCACCTGAATTTTATAAAAAATATTGGAACATTGTGGGAAGCCTACTATGCAAAACTATCAAATCATTCTTCCATTCAGGCAACCTTCTCAACGAGGTTAACACAACATTTATTGCACTTATTCCTAAGATTCAATCGCTTAAAACCCATCTTACCTCGCATTATTAATCCTTTTCAAGGAGCCTTTGTTCAAGGAAGAAATATTCAGGATAAAATATTAATAGCCCATGAGGTCTTCCACTCGTTCCATAACAAAAAAGGAAAACCTGGATGGATGGCAATAAAACTAGACATGGAAAAAGCTTATGACAAAATAAACTGGAATTACATACGCATCATACTAAACAAAATTGGTTTTCACCATAAATGGATAAACTGGGTCATGACGTGCCTCACAAAAACAAATTTTTCAGTTCTAGTTAATAACCTGCATGGTAAGACATTTCAAACTACCCGAGGTATACGACAAGGAGACCCCCTTGCACCTTACATCTTTGTTATAGTTATGGAACTACTAAGAAGAATGACACAACAAGAATCATTAGAATATGAACCTTTAATTGGAATTAAACTTACAAAAAATAGTGATCCTATTCCTTATCTCTCTTTTGCAAATGACACACTCATCTTTGGAAACGCTAATGACTTAAGCCTTCACACAATTAAAAATCTATTAAACAACTTCTGTAATATTTCTGGTCTTTCTATCGATTATAACAAAAGCTCCTTACAAGTCTCAAAAAACATCTCACTTCAAAAAGCCCAAAATCTTGCCCAACAATGAAATATTCCGGTCATCAAAACTATAGAAAAATACCTAGGAATCCCACTAATCAGTGGTAGAGTAAACAATAGTCTATTTGACGAAGCAATGACAAGCCTAAAAAAACAACTCTCGAAATGGAAATCAAATACTCTCTCTCAAGCTGGAAGATCTGTTCTCATTCAAGCAAACCTAAACTCAAAAATAAATTATTTAATGCAATCTTTCCTTCTTCTGGAATAAACTCCAATCGGATAATTATCACCCTTTAATCAGCTGGGAACGCTTGTGTACCCCGAAAAATAATGGTGGACTGGGATTGAAAACAGCTGAACAAATCAATATAAGCATGCAAATGAAACTACTATGGAGAATAATAGCAAACCCCAATAATATTTGGTCCAAAGTAATCACAGAAAAATATCTCTCAAAAGAATCCTTAATGGAAAGAGGAAAAACAAAAACCTCGTGGCAATTCAAACGACTACTAAATATTAGAGACCTTTTCTCCAAAGGGCTGCTTTGGCTAGCCGGGAACGGTAAAACTATCAATGTCTGGTCTAACATCTGGGTAAACGCACAATACCTAGAAAATTTTAGAAACAACCAAAACCCCAACTTAAAAGTTTGTGACCTATTTACAAATTCTAACACCTGGGACATTGAGAAAATAAACAACATGTTCCCATCCCATATTGCTCAAATGATTTCAAATATTTACATCCCTAAAATTGATATCCCAGATAAACTAATTTGGATCTACAACAAAAATGAGATCTTTACTGTCAAATCTACTTCGTCTCTCTCTAACACAAGAAAGGACCACAATATTTCCGGAGACTGGATCTGGAAACTAAATATCGCTCCTAACATTAAAAATTTTATGTGGAAAATTATAATCGATATTTTACCTACCAGCGCACGTTTAAATATATATATATATATATATATATATATATATATAAATAGAGTCCCCAGTACCTGCTCTCTCTGTAACTACGAAGTAGAAGATACAAATCATTTACTTTTCCATTGTCAAATAACCAGATCCCTTATCCAAAACTTGGGTTCTAAACTAAACAAATCATTCATCATTCCGAACTTAACAGATAGTATCTCAGAAAACATCCTAAATACTAAAGCTCAAAACAGAGACTTTACAGACCTTTGCATCTTATGGCACTCGATCTGGGAACTTCGAAACAAAATCATTTTCAAAAATAGTTCAAATAAGGAGACAACCAATACTTTAACCCAAACTATAGATAAAATATTATGCTGGAAAAAAGAGAAAAAAATATATATACCTAAACACACTAGACCTCGAGACAAAATGACTTGGAAATATCTACCAAAAAATATCATTAAAATAAATGTAGACGCCTCTGTAAGAAGTGGACTCCATTCTCAAATTGGTTGTATTGTAAGAAATAATAGAGGGAAAATAATTCGAATACATAAGTGCAATGGTAAAACAGATTCTGTCATCCAAACAAAATGCTTTGCAGTACTTGCAGGTACAACACTAGCAGGAGAACTTGGAATACAGAAGGTTATTATTGAAAGTGACTGCGCAATGGTTATTGAAGCCGTCAATCAAATAAACAATTCACCATGGGAAATTACACAAATTGTGGAAGAAATACATGCTCTAAGCAAGGACTTTGAACTTATCAAATTCCAGCATTGCTACAGAGAAGCGAATAGTGCAACTGACTTTATCGCCAAATCGCGACTGAGCTGTAATTCAATTTTAGATTATAGTTTAGATTTCCAAAACATCATCATGTTAGATGATCATGGATACTTTTAGTATCCAAATCTTTGCCTACTGTAAAAAAAATACTACTCTATATCTCTGTGCTAAAGTATTTAATATTTTCATTTTGCAATACTTTTTAAGGTTAAAAAGAAAACTAAAAACGTTTCAAACATCATCTTGCTAGTAATGTATGTGTGAAATTATTTTAAAAATTGATATTTTATAGAAATTTTTCTTTTTTGAAAAATGTGTCAAATATCAACTATTTTTATTGGGGCGATATTTATTGAGATTTACTAATCTTTCAAAATATGTAGTTAATTAGTATAAGCTACATTTATTTTTTTAAAATATATATAAAAAGGGAAAAATCAATTTAACAACTGACTACTTTCTATTAGATTTTAAGTTATTTTATTTCTTTATGTTTGTATCAGTGTGTATTATACTCTTATTAAAATTACAAATAAAAATAGTTAATAAGAAGGCTCATAAGTAAAATAATTTTTCATTTGGAAAAGACAATTGGAATAATGGAATCATACAAGAAAAATAGTCAAGCTCATATAAAAAAAATAGAGATTTGAACCTGCGTGTGTTGTTTGAATGGGATCAAAGGCAATTAACTAGATCACTTACCAGTAGGCCAATGTGATTCTTGAGACACTAAATAATAGAAGAATTTATATTATTTGTTAGCCCTATAAATTTGGGGACCTTGTTTCATTGGTCTCTTTGCATAGTCCATTGGACGGGCATGTGGCAAGCCCAAAATTATCAATCAAAGTTCGAATTTCTTCTTGGTCAAGTAATATAGTTGGTATATGAATCGCGGTCACCAAAACCAAATCAAAGTTCGAATTTCTTCTTGGTCAAGTAATATAGTTGGTATATGAATCGCGGTCACCAAAACCAAATCTCAGACATGAGATCTTAGAACATAAAAATCAAGAAAATGGAGGGAGGAAGATGAATCATTTTAATTCATTTAATCGTCTGTTACATCCCTCACAAGTGCTTTTTATAGCCGCTCCTTCCTAACAAGTTCCCACTCTCAACCGTACACGTTTAAGGTTCTGACTGGCTTTTATCCTATACACTAGCTTATACCCCCCCCATCAAGATGGACTTGGTGGTGTGTCAACCAAGCCCAACTTGAAAGACAAGGTACTTAGTGCGCTAATGGTACATTGGGTGTGCAAACATGAGCTGTTTGCAGGAGCCCTTCATCAATTCGCTTCCTGGTGTAGTGACAATCGATGTTAAGGTGCTTAGTGCGCTCATGGTACATTGGGTGTACAACAATGTGCTAGGTGGCTTTATTATCACAAAAGAGAGTGATAGGCAACTGAACAGGAGATAAGAGATGATCCAACTTGGAGTGATTGACATACATTTGTACTCGGACTCAACTTGGACACATGCTTCTTGGTTTTCTAAGAGATAAGAGATTATCCAAGGAATACATAGCATCTTGACAGAGAATGAGTAGTGAACTAGCAAGCACCCCAATCTACATAACTGTATGCAGTTAGTGTCAATGAACAATCATTAGGACAAAACAGAACCTAGTTGATAGAATGCCTCAAATATCGAACCACATGTAAGGCAGGTTGCATATGGGGAATCCTAAGTGAGCTAAGTCACTAACTCAAGTGCTATACTAAATAAGAGAGGCCATGACGAGTCAAATTGAGGTATAATAGACTCTCAATTAGCCTTTGATATGATTCAGGATCAGGGAGAACTTCACCTTCATCAATGGACAACCTCAAACCTTAGGGCAATGGAAACACAATAGGTTTACAATCCACAATTCAAGTATCTTTAATGATATTAACTATATACTTTTGTTGGTTCAATAGTATACCATTAGTAGACCTTGCCACTTCTATACCCAAAAAATATCGTACCAAACTCAGGTCCTTAATAGTGAAGGCCTTGTGAAGCAGAACTTTAATGTGAAATAAAAGCAGCATCAGACCTTGTCAGTAAAAAATCATCCATGTAGACAACAACAGTCATTTGAAGACTCAAATGCTCTTGAATAAACAAAGAGTAGTCATGCTTAGACTGGACAAACCCAAGCTTGAACAAAAAATTTGAAAGTTCTAAATTTCATTGACGAGAGGCTTACTTCAATCCATACCAGAACCATTGAAGCTTACACACTTACCTTGGTTGGCTAGAAAAGAACCTTTCAGAAGGCCTCATATACACATCCTCATAAAGAAAACCATGTAAGAACGCATGTGCATGATTTTTCAAAAACAAGTAGAAATGTGGAATATGTATCAATTCATATGGAAATAGAGCTTTCACATCATCACCAATGAGCATTTGCAGGATTTTTCAAAAACTATTAGTAGGGCCAACAAATAAGCATCGATCATGAATCAATGCATAAGCCCAGAAGCTGTTATAATGATATTGGGCCGGGCTATTAATTTTGTTATTTTGAGATTGGGCCAATGATCAAGGCCCATTGAGAGGCCAAGTAAACCAGTATTTATTTGGCCTAGTGCTTCAACTACCTAACTTAGAACGTGTTTGGTAATAGGTTATGATGCAGATTTGGGAGGTTTGGGAGATTTTTTGAAAATAAAAGCTGAAGCTAGGAATGTTTGGTGGAAGATTATTTGGTAGATTTGGGAGTTTCTGCAGGAGATTATTTTCCATAAAAAAAGCTTGGGGGTGCAAGCTTTTCGAGATTTTGTGGGAGCTTTTTTTTCGACAGTGAACATTTTCATCTTTTTACTATAAAAAATCTTCCAAATCTTATAATCACTAAATACTATTCAATTTTTTTACAAGATTTTTTACAAATAAATCTCGAACTCCAAAATCTTCATAATCTAAAAAAAAAAATCTCAAACTCCAAAATCTATAAAAACTCTCTCATTTATAATCTAGTGTCAAACACACCCTTAATCATGTGAAATTCCGAGAAACCCCGGTCGGGTCGAATGAAAACGGGAGTCGTGTCGAGTTTATTTTGTTTTTGGTTATAAGGTCAGGATCCACCCTTCTAACACAAAAGCTTAAGCCATTTTGTAGGGGCTTCTCTCTTCCTTATCTTTTGTATAGTTATACCACCCACAACCAATGTGGAATGACTATCTTTTTATCCCAACACGCCCCTTCAAGGGCAACCCGCCTGGATCGGGTTTACACTTGAATAATTTTTTTCTCTTCTTCCGGGTCGAGACTCTCAATCTCTTTATAGCTCGCTTGGTTTTTGGTTTTTACAACGAGTTTCGGCATCTCAATCGCCTACCTCGAAGCCAGGAAAACTGACCCGACTCAGACCTGTTATGATACCATGTGAAATTCCGAGAAACCCTGGTCGAGTCGAATGAAAACGAGAGTCGTGTCGAGTTTATTTTGTTTTTGGTTATAAGTTCGGGATCCACCCTTCTAACACAAAAGCTTAGGCCATTGTGTAGGGGCTTCTCTCTTCCTTATATTTTGTATGGTTATATTACCCACAATTAATATGGGATGGCTATATTTTTATCCTAGCAAATTGTAAAGACCGAATATTTTAATTATGATTAATTAAGATTTAATTAATTTCCGAGGGATAATTCTATCAATTATCCTTCTTTTGACGATTTTGAAAACCCGGAAAATTTTTTAAAATTTTTGGATGACATATTTTATATGGAAAGAGGATTACAATTCCAATCTAATGGAATTCGTATGATAATTTTCCGAGAAATATCGGTGAGGCAAAGGCCTTGTCATCCGTTTATTTCGGTAATTTTCGTAACTTGTCGCGACATTTCGGGACGTTGTTTTAACATGTAATTGCCGCCCAAAACACCCCATTTCAGCCCTTTATATGATCAAATATGAGCCATATGTTTTTTCATTAAACAAATAGAAGCCATGTTGGATGAATGACTTGTTCCTATTTGGCCACTATTCTACCTAAGCCTTACCAACTCCTTGACCAACTTGGCTTCACCTTTTGGCTCTCTTAAAGACAAATTTCTGGCCTCATTCAGCCACTCCACATGCCAAAAATCAGAGAGGAAAGAAGAAGGAAAGAAAGAAAAAGAAAGAGAGAAAGAAAGAGAGAGCAAGTTTGCCCTAGCAACCTTGCCACCTTCAAACACACATAACTCACTCCTCCCTCAACCAAATTGGCTGATTCTCAAAGAAAAATCACCACAAAAGAGAGGCCTTTCCAGCCATAGTAACCACACAAAGATCAAGTCCCAGTAAGCCGCCTGTTGAGCCCCGTTTCCGAGCCAGCTGTACCGAGCCCTTTGTGTTCTTGAGGTTTTCAAGTGTGTTTGGGTGAGTCTTGGTTTCCTCCCCTTCAAATCTGATTTTATACTTGTTGTAAAACTAATTTTGAAGGATTTTGTCTAAGACTTCCTTTTATGTTTTGGTTTGGATTTGTAAAAAATGCTAGGTGTTTGGCGCAAGGTCCCGGGAAGCTTGGAGGGGTAATTTGGTCTTTTTCGATAGAGGCTTCGAGGGTAATCTCTCATCCACCTTTCCCTCTGTAGATTAGGAGCCTTATGTGTAAATTAGGGCTTAGGAAGTGGAGCCTCTATGTGTTTTTGGTTGCGTTTTGTAGCAAACGTCACAAAAAACAAAATGGATATATGTGCCTATGTAATTTGGACTTCAATTCCAATCCATTGGTCTGATTCGGCTGAAATCTTAATATGATGTTCATGGATATGTTATCTAGCTTCCCTTCCAAAATTACGGCAATCCGACGGTTGGATCAAGAGTTATTATAATTTTAGTAACCAGTGTTTATAATGACTCGATTAAAAAACTTGGTTAAGGGAATGCTAAGAATATGGTTAAATATATGATGGCATAACCGAAACTTAGAGCATATAAAATACAGAAATGAAGTATACCCATAACTTGGCTTATGATCCGATAATAAGAAAATCGATTATGTGATAATACGATGTAGATTATAACTGGTTAAGTCCGGATCACTTAACCAAAGTGCGTAATCTATAGAATTGTGAACCTCATGTGGATGTATGTTGATTATTAGGTTGGGTACCATGCATTAGAATACCACCTAATGAAAGCTTAATGAAATTAATAGGCTCTTGTTGATTGGATCCTTGGTTGTGCACTTTATTGCTTGCTTATTCTCCGGACTCCAGGTAAGTCCCCTGGATTTACTCATGATGGATTTATATGATACTCTTTGTCTTATCGAGAGTCTTCATGCATCACGCGACCTAGTAACATGTTTAGGAATATAAACTGATAATATGACATAGGATGAACTTAGTAAATCCAATAATTCATATGTATGCTATGTGTCTATGGTAGGACGGCCGTCAAAATCTGAATAAATGACTTATACTCGATGGAACACGAATGAAATGATGAAAGACTTATGATGAGAAAGAATGAGTATGTTTGAGAAGGATGAGTACGTTTGAGAAGATATTATGATATGATGGTCATGATGATGATGATTATGATGATGATACGGGCCCTTGTGTGTTTATTTTGCATTTATATATATCTATACACTTGCTTATGTGTTACATTTTAACATTCATGTAGTTTAAGTATGCCTCTTTATATGGCATTGAGTGTGCATATTTCCGATGATTGACCCCGATTTATTTCTTGTTTTTAGATTCAGGTATCCCTTACCCGATATGACTTACTTATGTGGATGGTTGTCGGGACAGACCTTTTGGATGATTAGAGTGAGGGAGGCGCTTGACAGTCGTACTCTTTTGCTCATACGTTTTATCGTTTTGACCCGGCGCGGCCGTGGCATTTTGTTGTATTTATGATTTTCGCTTTTATTTCTGTTCGAAACGTTTTCGCGATAGTCTAGGACAGGTAAAGCCTCCAACGGGCTTATGATCTTTTCGGGGTTCGCAATCCCCATCTTTTGACAACTAAATCTTCCGCTTAAATGAACCTAATAATAACTCGTACTCGGTCGTAAGATCCAAAGCTCACGGGAGAAGATCAAACTTCTCCTATAACGTTCCCCGATAATCTAGTATTCCGAACCTTATTTTCCTTCTAAGTTGGTTTATGGAGGTTAATTCGGGTACTTAAATTTCGGGTCGTTACAAAGTTGGTATCAGAGCCAAGGTTGTTCGACCTGAGTACGCACGAGTTAAAAAATTAATTTTCAAAACCCGCCCACCGTTTTGGAAATTTTCAAGGATTTCGAAGTGTTTAAAGGGCAAAGATGAAAACCCTTTGGAAAATAAAAATGGTTAGGATCCTTATAGACGAGAGATAGGATCGACGGGTAGAGACAAGGTGATAGGCATCCTTAGAGATGTAGAAGGGTTTGGGTAGACTGCCTAGCTTTTCCTTACAGACGGGCCTGGAAGACTCCAAGGGAGCAACCATGGTAGTTGGAGTAGGATAGGATTTAGAGGCGGGCTCGCCAAGCTATCCCTCGAAGGATAGCTATCTAGTTAGCTTCCGTGCGATATAAAACTGTGCCTGCGGGCCATCCCCTTGAAGGGATGTAATTATGTGAAATGAATGTGCCTGAGGGCCGTCTTCCTTGAAGAAGACGTTTTATTTAGTTGTATATTGAGTACACTTAAATGTCCAGTTGTCAGCATGGTTGACACCCAGATTAGTAGAGGACGCGGGAGACCACGTGGCCGCATTCCCGAGACAGAGACTGAGACTGAGACCGATGCTGAGGTCGAGATCCCCGGACAACACGAGGGAGAGGCTGATAGGCAGCAGCATGGATCAGTGATAGAGAGGGCATTACTCGCGTTGCTAGAGCGAGAGAGATCAGCTGGCGTCACCGACTGGGTGAAGAGACTATCACAGAGTAGCCCGCCTATCTTCGAGGCTGGACCCGGAGAGGATATCGAGCAATTCTTCAGAGGACTCGAGGGAGTTTTCAGCTTGATTAGAGTACCCGATGCGGAGAGACAGAGGCTTGCAGCTGGGCAGCTTCGAGGAGATGCTTTTGACAGATGGCTTGTCTACTGTGATGATCATACTGCATGGACCTACGAGGAGTTCAAGAAGTTGATGATGAGAGAGTACTGTCCATCTGGGACACAAGCAGCACGAGAGGTTGCGTTCTTCACCACCCGCTATGACCCATGGCTATCTATCTCCGAGATCGTCTGCCAGTTCAAGAAGGAGCTCGTCTATTGTGGAAAGGTCTGTAACACTGACGGGATGCGCATCCACATGCTTTCTATGAGGCTTCCGCTAGACGTTCTTCTGATCTCTACCAGCATGGAGGGAATGACATATGACAGATTTCTAGAGATGATCCTCTGCTATGACCAGTAGCTACGTCTGACAGCTGCCACGTCTTCAGCTTTCCGCACTCCATCTGGCGGAAAGAGGCCACGACCCGTGGAGCACAGATTTGATAGGGGCCCATGGAAGGGGCTAGCGAGAGGAGGATCGACTAGCGGGACCACTTGGGCCATTCCAGCTGTACCTGTATCATCATACCGCGAGGCTAGAGTGAGAGCTATTATCTGCCACAGATGCCGCGAGGAGGGCCACTACCAGACAGACTGCCCTAGGAAGTTCCTTTCCTGCTACACGTGTGGAGGGGTAGGACATCGTGCTATCATGTGCCCTCAGGGCGAGAGATCTTCAGTCACTCCTACAGCTTCAGCTTTACGCCTTTCAAAGGCACCGAGACCCGCTCAGATTTCTTATGCACAGGGTCAAGGGAGGGGGACTCCCTCGGGAGCTGGCCGAGGAGATAGTAGCTACGGAGGTGGCCGAGGAGACAGCAGCTTTAGAGGAGGACGAGGCCGAGGTGGAGGTGGAGGTAGAGGTAGAGGAGGAGGTCGAGGCGGCCGAGGATCTTACCAGCATCAACAGGCATAATCGTCGGCAGGGTCGGAAGGACCAGGCCAGGGAAGAGGTTCTACATAGCTGGCAGTGATAGCTGTAGACACTGATTTCTTACCACCCTCGCCACCCCGCACGTTCCCGATGCAGAACAGCGATTCGACAGCTCTGACTTCCATAGGTACGATATCGTTCTGTGGCTCTACTCTTCGCATTCTGTTCGATACCGGGGCAACACACTGCTTTATAGCAGATTCATGCGTAGCTAGATTTAAACTTGTATGCTCGATATGTCCCGCGTTAGTAGTACATATGGCAGATGAGGCTAGGGTTAGGACGGGGCGTGAGATCCTAGGATGCCCCATTCGGATAGGAGAGCGAGAGTGGCCTACTGATTTGATAGTCATGCCACTGCAGACAGACGAGATGATCCTGGGGATGGATTTTATGAACTTCTACGGGGCGATCCTCAACCTGAGGACCCGTACAGTTTCCATCCTCGCAGAGGATGGGAATGAGCACGAGGTGTGGGGGAACGACCCCAAACGGAACGGAGCCCGGATCAGCGCCGTTCGAGCGGCGAGACTTCTAGACCAGGGATGCACGAGCTACTGGTGTTACGCTTTAGAGGTGGATCGCGAGCGACCCAGCCTGACAGATGTCCCCGTTGTTAGTGAGTTTGCTGACGTTTTCCCAGACGAGCTACCAGGACTTCCGCCACAGTGAGATGTTGATTTCGCTATATAGTTGGAGCCAGGCACCAGGCCAATTTCGAGGGTCCCGTACAGGATGGCGCTGACAGAGATGGCCGAGCTGAAGGCACAGTTGGAGGAGCTAGCCGGGAAGGGCTACATCAGGCCGAGTGCTTCGCCGTGGGGAGCACTAGTGTTGTTCGTGAAGAAGAAGGATGAGTCGTTGAGGCTATGCATAGATTACAGAGAGTTGAACCGAGCTACGGTGAAGAACCGTTACCCGTTGCCGAGAATAGACGACTTGATGGATCAGCAACAGGGAGCTGTCGTCTTCTCGAAGATAGATTTGCGTTCGGGTTATCACCAGCTGAGGGTGAAGGCAGAGGACATCCCGAAGACGGCCTTCAGGAATAGATACGGACACTACGAGTTTGTGGTTATGCCGTTCGGGCTAACTAACGCACCAACCGCCTTCATGGAGTTGATGAACAGGGTGTTCGTCGATTTTCTTGACAGATTCGTGGTGGTATTTATCGACGACATCTTGATCTACTCGAGGAGCAGAGAGGAGCATGCTGAGCACCTGAGGATTGTGCTGAGGATTCTGCAGAAGCATAAACTGTTCGGGAAGTTTAGCAAGTGTGAGTTCTGGCTCTCCGAGGTAATGTTTCTTGGTCATGTTATATCCGCAGCAGGGATATCAGTAGACGCATCGAAGGTTGATGCTATTGTTGCTTGGGAGGTCCCCAAGAACGTTAGAGATATGAGGTCTTTTCTAGGTTTGGCTAGCTATTACTGATGGTTCGTCGAGGGCTTCTCCAGGATAGCTAGACCGATGACGCAGCTGATGAAGAAGGGAGTACCCTTCGAGTGGAATCCGGCGTGCCAAGCCAGTTTTGATTTGCTGAAGCAGAAGTTGACATCCGCGCCAGTGTTAGCACTACCAGAGGGGACGGAGGACTTTGTGGTCTACACGGATGCTTCGAATTTAGGTTTAGGTTGTGTGCTACAGAAGAGGGATCGGGTCATCGCTTACACTTCATGCCAGCTGAAGCCAGAGGAGGAGTCATACCCCACGCACGATCTTGAGCTAGCCGCAGTGGTACATGCGCTCAAGATCTGGAGGCACTATCTGTATGGCACGTCAGTGAGGATCATGACCGATCACAAAAATCTGAAGTACATTTTCACGCAGAAGGAGCTGAACATGCGTCAGAGGAGGTGGCTGGAGTTGATCAAGGACTACGAGTTAGAGATTGAGTATCACCCGGGGAAGGCCAATGTGGTGGCCGACGCCTTGAGTCGGAAGACTCGTCATGAGATTGTTTTGTCCAGATTAACGACTCGACCTGAGTTGCAGCGGGATCTGGTCAGTTGTGGGATAGAGGTCTGGTCACAACGAGAGAGTGGACAAGTGAGTTTTCTGGAGGTTCAGTCAGAGTTGATGGATGAGATCCAACGAGCGCAAGCAGAGTGTCCGCGGATTGCCGATATCCGACAGCGCATGGCCCAGGGCCACTGTAGGTCTTTTTTCGTCCGAGATGATGGGATGCTGATGTTGCAGGGATGAGTTGCTGTGCCTGATGTGCACAACCTGAAGCAGAAGATCATGATAGAGGCACATTCCACTCATTATTCGGTCCATCCGGGATCGAATAAGATGTACCAGGACTTGAGGAGGATGTTCTGGTGGCGCAGGATGAAGACTGACGTCGCTTTGTTTGTAGCGCCATGTCAGGTCTGCCAGCAGGTGCGGATAGAGCACCAGAAGCCCGGAGGGATGACACGATCACTTCCCGACCCTGTGTGGAAGTGGACGGATATCACGATGGACTTCGTGACGGGATTGAGGAGAGATGTACGAGGCTTTGATGCGATTTGGGTGGTGGTCGACAGGTTGACCAAGACCGCCCATTTCATTCCGATTCAGGAGACATGGCCTGTGTCTGATTTAGTCCGAGCTTTTATACAGCATATAGTGAGGTTGCATGGGGTTCCCGAGAGGATAGTTTCTGATAGAGATGGCCGTTCACTTCGAGATTCTGGAGGCAGGTGCACGAGGCTCTGGGGAGCAAGTTGCATTTCAGCACGGCCTATCACCTGTAGACGGACGGGCAGAGCGAGAGGACGATTCAGACGCTGGAGGATATGCTGAGGGCTTGTGTTTTGGAGTGGGGGAACCTTTGGGTTCGGCATCTTCCCCTAGTAGAGTTCTCGTACAACAACAGCTATCATTCATCGATCAGGATGGCTCCTTTTGAGGCGTTGTACGGGAGGCGATGCAAGTCACCTATCTGCTGGGATGAGCTTGCAGACCAAGTTGGGACACTACCACAGTACGTGCAGGAGGCGACAGATCAGGTCAGACGGATCCGAGAGCATCTGAGGGCTGCGCACGACCGACAGAAGAAGTATGCTGATAGGCGCAGGACTGAGTTGGCCTTTGAGGTTGGAGATCATGTCTGGTTGCGAGTGTCACCGACGAGAGGGATCCGACGATTCGGGATGAAGGGCAAACTGAGCCCTAGATATGTGGGCCCCTTTGAGATCCTCGAGCGAGTAGGAGAGGTTGCTTATAGAGTTGCTTTACCGTCCCGTTTGGCTGGTATACACGATGTCTTCCACGTGTCACAGCTGAGGAAGTACGTGCCAGATCCGAGTCACAGATTGGACTACTCCGGATTAGAGATAGCACCTGACCATACCTTTGTGGAGCATCCGATTGCTGTTCTTGACCGCCGGGTCAAGAAGCTGAGGCGCAGAGAGGTACCGTTGGTACTTATACAGTGGGCTAGGAGGAGCCCCAAGGAGGCTACTTGGGAGACAGAGGAGAGTATACGGGCGAGCTATGGAGATGTATTAGAGGAGTTGCTAGCGTCGTATGTATAGCCACAGGCAGATATAGTTTTGACTGCGTGAGTGGCCGGTGATTACCTGGGAGGGGGACCCTTAGCCGTACTATGTGTGATTGGGTGTTTACCTCTGTGATTGAGTGCGCGTTTTCTGTGATTGATATGCGTGGTGGGGCCCATGAGCGGTTGATAAATGATGGTACTTTATGATATATGACTGATATGATATCGTTATGATTATGTGATTGTTGTGAGTATGGTTGATAAATGATGGTATGTCGGAATATTGAACCTAGGAAAAGGAATAAGGCTTAGCCTTAGAGGTGGATGTTAATCCACCATCTGTTTTGATTGAGTTATAATGAGATCATATGTTTGATCCTTAGAGGTGAATTTTTGATCCACCCTCCTGTTGAGAAAATAGAATGTCGGGGATCGGGTTTGAACTTTAGAGGTGGATGACCACCTCCCGAGACAGAAAGTCGAGCGGAGTCTAGAGGAGTCTAGGCCAAGTCGTGTCGGGACGCCAACACCTTTTAATTGGAATTGATTCGAAAATGATTGAGTTTAAGCTTCCATGATTCGGTTAAGCTCATTGTGCTTCGCGAAGTGGATACGGACTTTCCGCGACGGCCATCGTGGAATTTTCGCTAAGACCTAGCCGTAGTGTGATGATTCTCTCGAGTTGTGATACTTTCGGGGTTGAGGCGAGATGTGACGGGGGCGCTCGGTCACATGCTCGGCGACGCCGTTCAAGATTATTACGATTGTGACAAAAGCATCATGAGATTCTTGGACGACGCATCCGAGATGATCGCGTGCCTTTTGTTCCGATCCAAGGACTCAAAGTTTAACACCTTCTCCACCGGTTTGAATCTTTTTGGTCTCGGGGACGAGACTTGTTTTTAGAGGTGGATAATTGTAAAGACCGAAAATTTTAATTATGATTAATTAAGATTTAATTAATTTCCGAGTGATAATTCGATCAATTATCCTTCTTTTAACGATTTTGAAAACCCGGAAAATTTTTTAAAATTTTTGGATGACATATTTTATATGGAAAGAGGATTACAATTCCAATCTAATGGAATTCGTATGATAATTTTCCGAGAAATATCGGTGAGGCAAAGGCCTTGTCATCCGTTTATTTCGGTAATTTTCGTAACTTATCGCGACATTTCGGGACGTTGTTTTAACATGTAATTGCCGCCTAAACCACCCCATTTCATCCCTTTATATGATCAAATATGAGCCATATGTTTTTTCATTAAACAAATAGAAGCCATGTTGGATGAATGACTTGTTCCTATTTGGCCACTATTCTACCTAAGCCTTACCAACTCCTTGACCAACTTGGCTTCACCTTTTGGCTCTCTTAAAGACACATTTCTGGTCTCATTCAGCCACTCCACACGCCAAAAATCAGAGAGGAAATAAGAAGGAAAGAAAGAAAAAGAAAGAGAGAAAGAAAGAGAGAGCAAGTTTGCCCTAGCAACCTTGCCACCTTCAAACACACATAACTCACTCCTCCCTCAACCAAATTGGCTGATTCTCAAAGACAAATCACCACAAAAGAGAGGCCTTTCCATCCATAGTAACCACACAAAGATCCAGTCCCAGTAAGCCGCCCGTTGAGCCCCGTTTCCGAGCCAGCTGTACCGAGCCCTTTGTGTTCTTGAGGTTTTCAAGTGTGTTTGGGTGAGTCTTGGTTTCCTCCCCTTCAAATCTGATTTTATACTTGTTGTACATCTAATTTTGAAGGTTTTTGTCTAAGACTTCCTTTTATGTTTTGGTTGGGATTTGTCAAAAATGCTAGGTGTTTGGCGCAAGGTCCCGGGAAGTTTGGAGTGGTAATTTGGTCTTTTTCGAGAGAGGCTTCGAGGGTAATCTCTCATCCACCTTTCCCTCTGTAGATTAGGAGCCTTATGTGTAAATTAGGGCTTAGGAAGTGGAGCCTCTATGTGTTTTTGGTTGCGTTTTGTAGCAAACGTCACAAAAAACAAAATGGATATATGTGCCTCTGTAATTTAGACGTTAATTCCAATCCAATGGTCTGATTCGGCTGAAATCTTAATATGATATTCATGGAAATGTTATCTACCTTCCCTTCAAATATTACGGCAATCTGACGGTTGGATCAAGAGTTATTATAATTTTAGTAACCAGTGTTTATAATGACTCGATTAAAAAACTTGGTTAAGGGAATGCTAAGAATATGATTAAATATATGATGGCATAACCGAAACTTAGAGCATATAAAATACAGAAATGAAGTATACCCATAACTTGGCTTATGATCCGATAATAAGAAAATCGATTATGTGATAATACGATATAGATTATAACTGGTTAAGTCCGGATCACTTAACCAAAGTGCGTAATCTATAGAATTGTGAACCTCATGTGGATGTATGTTGATTATTAGGTTGGGTACCATGCAATACCACCTATTGAAAGCTTAATGAAATTAATAGGCTCTTGTTGATTGGATCCTTGGTTGTGCACTTTATTGCTTGCTTATTCTCCGGACTCCAGGTAAGTCCCCTGGACTTACTCATGATGGATTTATGTGATACTCTTTGTCTTATCGAGAGTCTTCATGCATCACGCGACCTAGTAACATGTTTAGGAATATAAACTGGTTATATGACGTAGGATGAACTTAGTAAATCCAATAATTCATATGTATGCTATGTGTCTATGGTAGGACGGCCGTCAAAATCTGAATAAATGACTTATACTCGATGGAACACGAATGAAATGATGAAAGACTTATGATGAGAAAGAATGAGTATGTTTGAGAAGGATGAGTACGTTTGAGAAGATATTATGATATGATGGTCATGATGATGATGATGATGATTATGATGATGATACGGGCCCTTGTGTGTTTATTTTGCATTTATATATATCTATACACTTGCTTATGTGTTACATTTTAACATTCATGTAGTTTAAGTATGCCTCTTTATATGGCATTGAGTGTGCATATTTTCGATGATTGACCCCGATTTATTTCTTATTTTTAGATTCAGGTACCCTTTACCCGATATGACTTACTTATGTGGATGGTTGTCGGGACAGACCTTTTGGACGATTAGAGTGAGGGAGGCGCTTGACATTCGTACTCTTTTTCTCATACGTTTTATCGTTTTGACCCGGCGCGGCCGTGGCGTTTATTTGTATTTATGATTTCCGCTTTTATTTCTGTTCGAAACGTTTTCGCGATAGTCTAGGACAGGTAAAGCCTCCAACGGGCTTACGATCTTTTCGGGGTTCGCAATCCCCATCTTTTGACAACTAAATCTTCCGCTTAAATGAACCTAATAATAACTCGTACTCGGTCGTAAGATCCAAAGCTCACGGGAGAAGATCAAACTTCTCCTATAACGTTCCCCGATAATCTAGTATTCCGAACCTTATTTACCTTCTAAGTAGGTTTATAGAGGTTAATTCGGGTACTTAAATTTCGGGTCGTTACACAAATTATACCAAATCAAATTAATTAGGAGAGAAAATAGGTTGGAGAGAGGTTGAATCATTCATAAGCTTCATAGCTTTAAGTTTGTATGTACTCTTCATTGAGTAATATAGATTTATCCTTCATACTCTTTATTTAGCACATGTTTAATTTTGACCCGTAATGAAATGAGTCGTACGTCCTAGAGAATTTCACTTGGTTCGATAGCAATTTTAGGTCTTACGAGGCGCTAACTTTATCGGCGAACACGAGGTCTCCGAATTTCACTTGGTTCGATAGCAATTTTAGGTCTTACGAGGCGCTAACTTTATAGGCGAACACGAGGTCTCCTGCTAAACTATTACTGTCGTCCAAACACCTTTAACTTTAAAATCTTTTCTTGTAACGAGAATGATAACAAAAAAGAAAGATATATAGATTTACGTGGTCGGTAATGATATGCTACCTACATCCACGGACAGAGGAATAAAATCTTTATTAGGAAGGCGAAGAACAGAACTAATTACGATTATGTGGTGTTTCATGAGTATATATAGGGACTCATGAAATTCTAATCAGACTATGGTCCATAAACTCCAAAAAGATCACAATAAGCCCGTTACAATAAAACATAGCATATCGTTTTGGCTGGGTGGTGCTGCCCCTCAACCCCTCGCTAGGGGTGCGTCGCCCTCTAACCCCCAATTCGCTGACCGGTTAGTGAGACCACCATTGTGGGGGCAGCCCCCTGTCAGGAGGCTTTGCCCCTTAGGACCCTTGGTGTCTACCGGTCAGCAACAAATTCAAGACATATATTAACATCTTTTAAGCCTCATTGACATGTGATTAATCTCTTATACTTCGGTAACTCCATATATTAGAGCAATTTTGGCTGTTATATTAATTGAATAGATCAATCTCGACTCGGATTCGTTTCGATAAAAACTTAACTCGATCTCGTTTATTTTAACTTGAATATGAGCATTATTTTAGCTCGAGTCCAAATTTATGTTTGGTTAAAGTTCAACTCATTTTTAAATATGAAAAAGTAATACAATCGACTCGTTCTAACTATTTGGTAATACAATAACTATACATCTTTGTAATATGAAATTATGTATTTTCACATTTTCCCTTACGAGGATGTAAAGACACTTCGTCCTTTGTCTTTCTCAAAAACCACCTGAATCACAAAAAAGCTCATGAATAAAATTAAAACTAAAATGGAAATGAAACCAAACAATACTGGGTATTACAGTACTTAATTAATCAACTAGGAATAAAATAACTCCATTAGCTTTTAGAGGGAAATCTGCAGAAATAGTAAAGGTAGTGCGATGGACACCGTTTGGTTGGTGTTCCATACTTTCATGTTTATTATTGTCCTTTTTCAATTTCATGACGCTCAAAAAATTGATAACTGATAAAGTAAAGGGGAGGAATATACAATTCAATAATTAACCCCAAAGAGAAAGCAAACTACTTATGGAAAAACAGTTTAAATGACAAGCCAGGCCGTCCAAAGCATTTTGGGGCCTTGTTCAAATACTATCTATAGGTTAAAAGTATTTGATATTTTCATTTTGCAATACTTTTTAAGGATAAAAAAAATTATAAAAACAATTCAAGTATAATCTAGTAATGTATATGTAAAATTATTTTAAAAATGAGTTTTTTTTTCTTTTTAAAAAATGTGGCAAATATCAACTATTTTGATTGGGGCAATTAGCAGAATTTTTTTTCAAAATATTCTTAGAAAAATAAAAAATTACAAAATATTCACACATTGAAACATTTTACAAAAATATTCATTTTTGACAGAGAAATCAGAAAAACGCGGCTTCAGACCGCGTCTTATTCGTAAAATGTGAAACTCCATTGGCGCGCTAGGGGATGTTTGAAAATTAGTAAAGAAACGCGGTTTGAAACCGCGTTTCTATGACAGACTTTCCACTTGTCCAAATGTTGTCTGACTGGGCTGAGGTGGAAAAAGAAACGCGGCTTGAAGCTGCGTTTCTCTTTGCTTTATGCAGTAAAAAAAACAGAGATTCCCTGGGTGATGGACCTGACAAGAAAACGCGACCTCATGCCACGTTTTATGACCAATATTTTTCTGAAGAACTTCTCCCCTCCTCCCCTAGGGGGAATCTCTGTAACCCTAATTAAAAACGCGGTTTGATCCCGCGTTTTTAGGTTCGCTAAATTACGAAAGCTCCACTCCTCCTGGTTTATCTTCTTCCTTTGCTAGTTTACAGCTCAAAACACTCTCAATCTGAAGATATAACTTGCGATACATAAATCCTTCTCCTTCTCCAATATCCACGTTATCTCATATTTAGTTAAGGCAAGTTATTATTTTTATTTTAATTTCTCGCTCTTATTTCGATGATATATGTATTTGCTATTGTTAATTGAGAAATTGGAGGATTAATTATATAATTTTGTTATTGTTGATGACATATATTGAATTGGATTATGTAGTTCATGCATGAGTGAGCTTATAGAAATATACTTGATATATATTGATGAAATTTATTGAAATATGAGTGAGTATATAAAATTTGGTACTTATTATCGAGAGTAATTGGAAAGTTGATCTTATATTGAGAAGATTAGTGAGAAGATTTTAACGTTTCTAATAAACTAACTTTTGTCAATGATAATGTAGGATGGATGGACATAACAACATATCTGAGCAGAATGAGATATACGTTGATGCTCTTGGGGTTGATCACGAAGACGACTGAGGATGAGGCCATCAATCCCAATTGGAATATTGTGGAAGATGATCCAATGATAATAAATTCTTTGCAAGAATTAAATTCGCACATACAAGAAGAAGATGGAAGGCAATTTTTTCGCTGGCAACTATTCGACTCACTTGGCGAGTTGAAATGTGATTTGACGGAGTATTCTGTTAAATTGAGGAAGCCATATTGTACAACAAAGGCGAATCCAGATTGGTACACAGTCGTCTATGATAGGAAGGACATGTGTGGGTGCCCGTGGTGATTGATTGCTCGTCGTGTGGACCGAACTGTTGAAATGTGGACAGTTGTCAATTACAGTGGGCCTCATGTGACCAACTGTGCATCAGACATTTTACAGTTAGATAATCATAATGTCACCTCATCTTTCATTAAGGGTGAGATTCTTGGGTTTCTCCGCAAAGATCAGACACGAAGCCAAGCACCATACTAGAGCATCTGCAGAAAAGGTATGGGATTTGTGTGTCCTACATGAAAGCCTGGAGGGCAAAATAGAAAGTTGTAGCAGAGATTAATGGTGATTGGGAGGAGTTGTACACGGAGTTGCCTAGGTTCATGGCTGCACTCCAAGCTACAAACCCGGGAACAGTGGTTGAATGGTGTCATTTGGATTCTCCAAACCCACAAGAGAAGATATTCGGTTGTGTGTTTTGGGCTTTTGCACCGTCTATTGCTGGGTTCGTATATTTTCGTCCTTTGATATCTATCGATGGCACCCATTTGTTTGGGAAGTACAAGCATGTTGTGCTAATGGCAATGGTGTTCGATGCAGACGATCATATTTTCCCTCTTGTATTCTCTATTGTTGAGAGTGAGAACGAAGATAGTTGGGCTTGGTTCATGGATTGTATAGGCCGACATGTCACCGAGAGAGTCGAATTATGTGTTATTTCAGATAGACATGCAGGCATCTTGAAGAGCATGGCAGAGTTGCCTAAATGGAGTGCGCCGAATGCACATCATAGGATATGCATTCGACACTTGAAATCAAACGTGAATTCCATGTTCCATGATCATAAGGTCAAAGACATGGTAGGCTGGACTACTTACCAGCTGACGACAAGTGGGTTCGAGAAGGGATGTCGCGCCATCCAACAGATGAACAACGAGGCTTGGGAGTACCTAGCTCAGATAGAGCCAGAAAAGTGGTCCATGGCTAACAATGGGGGGCGAGGTATGGTGTCCTGACGACAAACTTATCTGAGCTGTTCAATGGCGTGCTAAAGGGTAGCCGGGGCCTTCCGCTCACATCGCTCGTGCATCAGACTTTTTACAAAGTCAACAGTTACTTCATGAGTAGGCGAGGTGAAGCCGCTCAGTGCATTTCTCTAGGTTTCCCACTAACAAAAGCTACCGATAAAAAGATTGGGTTACTTCTCACTGCTGGGGAAAATGCACATGTCATATCATTTGATTTGCAGAATGGAATCTTTGAGGTGATTTTGAACCCAAGGGGTCGCAAGGTAGGTGAAGTGGGAGGTCATACACAGTGAACTTGCGACGTAGAACATGTACATGTGCTAATTGGAAGTTGTTGAAGATTCCTTGTGCCTATGTATTGGCTGTTTGCAGAGACTAGAGCATCTCATATGTGCCACTTGTGGACCAGTACTTGACAGCACAGTCATACTGGTTAGCGTACCAATCGACTTTTCTACTTGTTGGTGAGCCTTTTAATTAGCCAAAGGTGGGAGACCCTCGCTTGGTTGTTGATTTAACGTGTTTGCGAGATGTTGGGTGAACCCCCTCACGCAGAATTAGGAATGAGATGGATCTAGGGGTCCCAGGTTAAGTGTGTTGTGGCAATTGTCGAGGTTATGAGCACAACAGACGATCTTGCCCAAGTCGTGCGGGTCCATCAGGCTCGTGAGCCTCATTCTCCTTTCTTTCACTTATGTACTGTTGGTATGCATCAACATGTGTTGTTGTTTGTTTGTTTGGGTTGTCATCCTTTTAAGAACTTAGTAAGTGCTATATTTTCTGTACTTTGGTGGTTTTATGAACTCCTTCTGTATTTTATGTATGGTGATTGTATGATTTTATTTGAGGTATCCTTTTATATTTGATGATTTATGAAATCATTATGGGTTGCCCGAACTCCTCATGTGTTGTTTTTATAGATGTTGATATTATGAACTTAATTGATCATTTTATGAACTCATTTATTCATACTAAACACATCGCTCATGGTCATAACTTATCACGAATAAATCGATAACATTAAACACAATACTACTGTCTGACGTCTGCAAGACTAAGACAAAGCAGTTCCACACGCGTCATAAGACAAAACAATATCACATGGATCCTAAAACAAAATAGTACCACACGGATCCTACTCGCCATCTCCGTCTTCCTCATCCTCTACTTGTGAAAACAGATTTGGGTTCGGTGTAGGACGAGCTGGAGGTGCATCACCGTAGTAGTTGCAGGGGTCGCGGTACACGATCCTCCCCTGATAACATAGTGGCATAGTCAAGAACGTAGGAGCAGGACCGAACATCTAGCTCGCTGAGCCTGACGCAACGAAACTGGACTGAGGTAACATGAAGCGTGGTTTGTGTTAATAGGAGGAAATCGAGTATCTCAAATACAAATATAAAGATATATAAATGTAAACCGACTCCTAGCCTATGCAAATAATTACAAGACTTCCTCCCGTTGAAGTAGAAGGGTAGTCAGGATCGATCCATGAGGAGGCGTGTCAGCAGGATCCTAGTAGCGTTGGAAATCTCACGTCTTGCGTCGACCAGAAGCCTCGATTTTGACCTTGGTGCTCGATGTTGACCTCGGCTGTCGATCCTTTCTGCAACAGAAGACTTGCAGAGACAAAAACAAGCAGTCGATATCGACAGGGGAAGGTCGATATCGATGTTAGCAGAAGGAATCGACTGGCTCAGAAGACTGCCAGTCGATACAGGTGGTCTATATCGACTAGGGAAGGTCGATATCAATTTTCAGTAACTCCGCAGAATGATCGTCGTCAACTCAGAAAACTGTCGACGAACTCAGTGGTCGATATCGATGTCTTCTCCTGCAAAGTTGTTAGCTTTTTGTCGGCGAAGAAAGGCCGAAGACTTAAGGATGAATGAGGATGCGATGATCAGAAATAAAGACAGTGGTTTTATGTGTATAAACTATGTAAAAAGCAACTCTTAGGATTAGGGTTTACCACAACGTTAACCAATGGATGCGATAAGGTAAATAAGACGGACAATTGCGCTATTTCATCCGAGGGACAAGCTTTCGCTGTACACCAACTCTTAGGATTACTCTTGCAAATAAACCTAATTGTCTCTACCAATTTTATGTTTATAACTCAAGTTGTTAGCATGAATCCCCTTCTTTCGATTAGGACTAAACATAGAATCGTAGGAGATGATATAGACACAACGATATCAACATCTAACACTTACCTCAAGCACGCATGGCTAACATCGGGCTCACCCCGACCCTAAGAGCTTTGGGGGACTACTCGCACCTCATCATGGAACTCATCATTGATTGAAAGAAATAAACTTGCATTAAACTATAAACTCCGAAGCTTTACAACTCAACGTCGGCTTTCGCAAATGCCAAACATTAAAACTTCTCTCTAACTCTATTGAATGTAATTGAACTCTAAAATTGGATGCGTTGATGGATGGATGAATGCCAGCCCCCTAGGGCTTTATTTATAGGCTTCTAACCCTTGCTATCCAAGGATTGTAACTTCTATCTAAACTATGAACTCTATCCAAACAAGTAGGATAGATCTTTTATTTTGATAAAATCCTACTAACTTGATAAAAGTTAAAAGTAAAAAAATAGATAAATCCCAGTTGCTATTTATCTATATGTTATAAGATAAATCCGTGCCTCCTTGAAGATAAAGTTTCCAATCTACGTCTCGAAATTGAATCTATCTTCTGTCGAGATAAGGTCGATATCGACCAGGAAGGTCGATATCGATGTCTCTGTTCCTGCTCGACTTGTCTATCTCCACTCGATGTCTATGTTGAGGTTGATATCGATGATGTAAGGTCGATATCGAGTGCCTTCTTGGTTGGTCTGTGTGGTCTATCTCGATACTTAGAAGGTGTGTCGACAGCTATGGTCGATGTCGATGTTGAAGGTCGATATCGACCTCTCCTCTGCTCTCCTTGGTTTCTCCGTTTTGACTCCGATTTCGCTCGAATTCCTGCATGGTTAGCTCAATACTTGTGCAGACTCTATTTCTTGCACGTTAGCCCATTCTTACACAAGTTTATATTCTTTTGAACCTTTTCTTTGGAAATCGAATGAAATATGAAGTCAAAAGATGCAATAAAAAGAGGTACAAATATGTACATCAAAACACCCCATACTTAGACTTGCTTGTCCTTAAGCAATAACCAAGCAATAACCAATACCTACAACACACCCTTCAAGTCTTCGCCCTTGTCAAAAGCAACATCATAAGCGGTAGCAAAGCAAAGCAAGTGAATTTAACGTCATAGCACATATTTAGGCGATCCATAGGCATATGCAATTTTTGATCCAACCTCACAGGGATAATGTGTTTGCACTCAACTCTCATGTGTTTAGGCTATGAAGATCAACTCTCAACTCAATTCCATACACAATCTCATAAACATTGCAATTTATAAAAATCCACTTCGCAACCAATTATGAGAATGCAATAAGAACTATCAGGAGGACTTTCGCTCAATGGAAGACTTCAAAGAAGACTCCATTCGATGGGGTTGTAATGGGGCTTGGTAAGGAATTAAGGTTATGGAATTATTTGGCTATGTGGTGCTTATATAATTCGGGAATCAAGACTCTTAAATCTCAACACTTACAATATCCAAACCATAACTCTTCAATGTTGCACTTTCCAAGCTCAATCTCCCATAATGCTCTTTCCCAACTCATCTTTCCATAATATGCTCATAAAGATGCACTAAAAGATGTAAACCATACTATCAACCCTTCTTTCAAACTCTAATATGTCTCTAAAAAATATAACACTTGTATGAAATAAATAAAGGACTTAAGGATTTTGGCTCATGCACTATATACATATATCTCTCTTTTTTTTCTTTTTTTTTTCGGATTTTTTTTACGAAAATAATAAATAATAATAAAAAAATATGTGCATTTATATGGTGAGCCAAAAATCCTTTTACAAAATATGACAAGATGTAAATATGCACCAACCCATAATTTCCTTGCTCAAAACTTGACAATATGCACTTTTCTTTCCACAAGGCATTAGTTCAGCCAATCTAAGTCTCAATTCCCAAATGGGGGTCAGGCTCAATTCGGCTAGGGATAATTTTGTGGAGTTGCAATTTCAGGCTCAGGCTAATTTTCTGGCTTCAAGCAGAGATAATGTAGGGTAGGTAAAGAGAGGATAAAAATGGCTTAAAAGATGCCTCCATCATTTAATTCTCGTAAACATAGACATATTTATGTATTGGCTTTGAATAACTATCACAACATTTAGAGATGCATAGGAAGAGTAAATACACTCAAGAAATCGGAGGGATTTTTGATGTTCTCCCTATAGGCCAAAATTCTCACAAGGACAATTTTTGTTGGATTTTCTTTTTAGCCTAGGATCATATGTGCTCAGTTTCATCACAAGTTCACAATCTACATAAAAATTTATGGACTTAGGCTAAACCATCCAAATATGCCATAGGATTTACATGATCAAGTCAGCTATTGAGTTTTCATCATAGGACATCTAAGTAGGGTTTAAAAATAAACATAAAAATAAACATGCATTTTTTTTGTATTTTGACATTTTTCTATTTTTTTTTGGATTTTTTGACATTTTATAAAAGTAACACTAAGAACAAAAATTTAAACATGCATGCAATGCGAAGAAGAAAACCAAGTTATGACCATAAGACATGTTTTCCCCCACCCCATACTTAAAATATACAGTGTCCCCACTGTATTAAAAAGAAGAACAAGGGTAGAGAGAAACTCACAGCGCAACCTGCGGATTCAGGTCGATTTTAGGTTGGGTCGATGCCAGAAGTCGATATCTATGTCAGTGGTCGATGTTGACTGCATCTGTCGAATTCGAGAAAGAAAATGAAGACAAGGGCTGCCTGATGATGGTCGATATCGATGATTATGGTCGATATCGACCTCTGATTTTTGCTCCTGAGTCCTCGATGTCGTCTCCAGGAGATGGCTTGACCTTGGGGGGTCGATTTCGACTGGCCTGGTTGATTTCGACTGCCTCCGCAGAAGCTTTTTTCCTTCTTCGTTGTTTCTTCTTGCTTAGAAACCTGAAATCTTTGTTAGAAGTATAGATAAAGCTACAAATTATCTCAGTTTCAAAAATTTTAAAATCCAAAAATCCTAAAAACCATCTATGAAAAATTTAAAGGTTTTATGTACATGCTCTAGAGTTTTGAGTCGCTAGGCCGACTTCTCCGTCAATTCTTTATGAGCCTTTAACGCAAGGACCCTTTGAGCTCGAGCATTCTCCTGGGTCATCTAGGTCCTTTTGGTAGTAGCTAAGTTCAGCGACCAAGACTTCTTTGATGTTAGGTTCTTCTTTGGGCGCTTTCCTTCTCTTTCTTGACCTAACTTTAGCAATATAGGCAAACCATGGAGCTTTGACCCTCTCTTTAGTTGAATTATCAATAATTGGCTTAATTGATTTATCAATAAGGGACAGAGGAGGGTTAGGAGTCATACCTGGGCTTACCTGTTTGGACCCGAAACAGAAATCTTCGGGCTGAGGGGTGGTCGATTTCGACCAAGGTGGGTCGATTTTGAGTTCTGTGGTCGATATCGACATGTGGGGGTCGATATCGACCTCTGTGACCCTATACTTAAGCTCCTGACAACAATCTGGCATACTCGATTTCGACCAAGGGGGGTCGATTTCGATGTTTTTAGTCGATATCGACTGGTTCCAGTCGATGTCGACCCTGCTTGCTGTTTCCTTCCTCGCCAACAAAAATTTTCTAAGCTTTTCCTTAGCCGGCGAGAGGACTACTTGCTCCAGGTGCTTCGTTTCGCTCATTGTTGGGTTGAAAGAGAATTCTATTACTTCGTTCCCTATAGTAAAGGTTAGTAATCCTCGACGTACATTGATATTGGCATCATCAATAGCTAAGAAAGGCCTACCAAGGATAATAGGTACTACAGGATCTTCAGGCATCTCCAATACAATGAAATCAGTAGGCACAAAGAACTTACCTACCTTTACCGGAACGTCATCAACTATACCTGTGGGCCTGACGAATGAGTTGTCGGCCATATAGAGTTTCTTGTCCACAGGTTCAAGTGCGCCGATGTTTACCTTTTGCCAAATAGAGAGGGGCATGAGACTTACGCTTGCCCCTAGGTCACATAGGGCTTTGTAGCGATGTTGGCCAAGTCCCACGGTGATAGCAAACTTCCCTGGATCACTCCTCTTCTCAGGGAAGTCCATTTTTGAGCACTCCTCTGCGATCTCTGCCATGGATCTCTTTTTGCTAAAGATGTCTTTCAGGAATCGTACATAGGTGGGCATCTCGCTTAGGGCTTCTGTAAGAGGGATAGTAAAGTTAAGACCTTGAAGAATCTTTACAAAGCACCTAAACTTATCTTTGGTGGGGTCCTCCAATGCTTTGGATGGGAATGACAACGTCTTCTTTGGCATAGGGGCCAAAACGGAGGTCGGAGGGGCTTCCTGGACATCGACATCGATTGGGACGTGGTCGATATCGACCGGAATGGTTGATGTCGACCTCTTTTATGGCTCTGAGGGCTCTGCAGTGGCCTCGAGGTCGACCTGGGTGTCGACCAGGGGGTCGATACCGACATCTTCCTCGACATCGACTGGGCTGTCGATGTCAATTGGATCTACTGCTTTCTCCGATTCCGTTCGTGGCTTTTTTACTTTGTTGTCACTCCTTAATTGCATGGCTACGACATGGCCCATCCTGGATTGCCCCTTAGGATTTGTAGTGGGTTGCCCAGGGAACGTTACAGACGGTCTAGGGATTTATGCCGCCAATTGACCCAGTTGGGTCTCTACGTTCTTTTTCCAAATATCCATCTCCCCAATCCTTGTGGTAAGGTGATTGAGTTGAGAATGGATTGCATTGTTGGATTGATCATTCTTAGCCTGATTCCGCCTGATTTCATCCAGCACAAGTTGTAGATCATCCTTCCGTTGGTCCCTCTCCGGGTGCCCAGGAGCTCTATAAGGAGGGGGGTCCCTAGGGTTAACCTGGTTCCTTTGTGGTTGATGGAACCTTTGGTCTCCCTAAGATTGGTGATTGGGACCCCTCATGTAACGCGCCTCCTGGTGAGTCTCTGCTAGTTGTACTTGTTCAGCATGGGGGCACTCAATGGTGGTGTGCCGCTGCGACCCGCATTCAATGCAATCTTGGTTCGCTGAAAAGAACCTCACCTGCTTTTGGAGCTTTCGAAGTTGATCTCTATGGAATTGCTCCTTCACGTCCGGATCGATTACCTTGGAGGGTTCATATAAGGGCATAGATGGGGCAGGCCTCGACGATGCTGATGTGTCGGAAGCCTCAGGGGTCCCATATGTGTTGTCGAACTCCACCAACCTCTCTATGGTTTCCCAAGCCTCTTGTGGAGCGAGTTCAAGGTAGCCATATGCGGTGTAGGTGTTGATCCTCTCCTTGGTTCCAACATCAAGAGCATTGTAGATAATCTCCTGAATTACGTACGGTGGTTGGCCATACGTCTGGCACGATCGTAGTAGGTCCTTAAACCTTTCCCAAACAGTCGCCAGAGCCTCACCAGGATTTTGTTTGAAAGCTGTGATTTTCTGTCGGATCAACGCCGTCTTAGAAGGAGGGAAGAACTTGTTGAGGAACGCGTCTTTGACTTCATTCCAGGTGCGGAGCGATCTTGGGGCAAAGCTTTCCAACCACTGCAATGCTTTTCCTGTAAGGGACCAATGAAAGGCTTTTAGTTGGACATATTCAAGACTCTGTCCATCAGCAATAGTATCATAGAGGTCTAAGAAGGTCGATATATATGCCATAGGGCATTCATTAGATTTTCCTTCATATTGATGCCTTCTTATTTCAGTAAGGAAGTTAGGTTTAATTTCAAAATTAGAGGCAGGGATAAGAATCGCCCATTCAGGCACTGTGAGCGCGGGGTGCATGTATTTCTTGGCATTCCGAGGGAGGGCATTGATTTGAGCTTCTATTTGCCTTCGGCGTTCCTCCTCCCTGTCAGCACGCTCCTTAAGTGCCGCCTCTCTAGTTGTTAAGTCCTCAACCGGTTTCCTTAGTTGCTCAATCAACTCAGCCTGGTTCGCGTTGTCTGCCATGATTCTTTGAGCTTGGGCTCTTAAATGGAAGTAGCGTTCAGGGTTGTCTACTCCTTCGAATTCAGGTAGGCGATCAGCGCGTCGCATACACCTGCAAAACCAAACTAGGTAGAGACGTGAGATAGACTACTAGGGCGCGATTGATTGCCTACCCGGCAACGGCGCCAATTTGTTAACAGGAGGAAATCGAGTATCTCAAATACAAATATAAAGATATATAAATGTAAACTGACTCCTAGCCTATGCAAATAATTACAAGACTTCCTCCCATTGTAGTAGAAGGGTAGTCAGGATCGATCCACGAGGAAGCGTGTCAGCGGGATCCTAGTAGCGTTGGAAATCTCACGTCTTGCGTCGACCAAAAGCCTCAATTTCGACCTTGGTGCTCGATGTTGACCTCGGCTGTCGATCCTTTCTGCAACAGAAGACCTGCAGAGACAAAAACAAGCAGTCGATATCGACGGGGAAGGTCGATATCGATGTTAGCAGACGGAATCGATTGGCTCAGAAGATTGCCAGTCGATACAGGTGGTCGATATCGACTAGGGAAGGTCGATATCGATGTTCAGTAACTCCGCAGAATGATCATCGTCGACTCAGAAAACTGTCGACGAACTCAGTGGTCGATATCAATGTCTGTGGTCGATATCGATGTCTTCTCCTGCAAAGTTGTTAGCTTTTTATCGGCGAAGAAAGGCCGAAGACTTAAGGATGAATGAGGATGCGATGATTAGAAATAAAGACAGTGGTTTTATGTGTATAAACTATGTAAAAAGCAACTCCTAGGATTAGGGTTTACCACAACGTTAACCAATGCATGCGATAAGGTAAATAAGACGGACAATTGCGCTATTTCATCCGAGGGACAAGCTTTCGCTGTACACCAACTCTTAGGATTACTCTTGCAAATAAACCTAATTGTCTCTACCAATTTTATGTTTATAACTCAAGTTGTTAGCATGAATCCCCTTTCTTTCGATTAGGATTAAACATAGAATCGTAGGAGATGATATAGACACAACGATATTAACATCTAACACTTACCTCAAGCACGCATGGATAACGCCGGGCTCACCCCGACCCTAAGAGCTTTGGGGGACTACTCGCACCTCATCATGGAACTCATCCTTGATTGAAAGAAATAAACTTGCATTAAACTATAAACTCCGAAGCTTTATAACTCAACGTCGGCTTTCGCAAACGCCAAACCTTAAAACTTCTCTCTAACTCTATTGAATGTAATTGAACTCTAAAATTGGATGCGTTGATGGATGGATGAATGCCAGCCCCCTAGGGCTTTATTTATAGGCTACTAACCCTTGCTATCCAAGGATTGTAACTTCTATCTAAACTATGAACTCTATCCAAACAAGTAGGATGGATCTTTTATTTTGATAAAATTCTACTAACTTGATAAAACTTAAAAGTAAAAAAGTAGATAAATCCCAGCTGCTATCTATCTATATGTTATAAGATAAATCTATGCCTCCTTGAAGATAAAGTTTCCAATCCGCGTCTCGAAATCGAATCTATATTTTGTCGAGATAAGGTCGATATCGACCAGGAAGGTCGATATCGATGTCTTTGTTCCTGCTCGACTTGTCTATCTCCACTCGATGTCTATGTTGAGGTCGATATCGATGATGTAAGGTCGATATCGAGTGCCTTCTTGGTTGGTCTGTGTGGTCTATCTCGATACTCAGAAGGTGTGTCGACAGCTATGGTCGATGTCGATGTTGAAAGTCGATATCGACCTCTCCTCTGCTCTCCTTGGTTTCTCCGTTTTGACTCCGATTTCGCTCGAATTCCTGCATGGTTAGCTCAATACTTGTGCAGACTCTATTTCTTGCACGTTAGCCCATTCTTACACAAGTTTATATTCTTTTGAACATTTTCTTTGGAAATCGAATGAAATATGAAGTCAAAAGATGTAATAAAAAGAGGTACAAATATGTACATCAGTTTGCCGAATGGATCCACCATCATTGGCGACATAGAACCAGCACTACCGTATGATGGGTACGACGAGAACTGTAAAGGTTGAAACATTATTTTAATATTATTGTAATTAAAAGTATATTATTTTATATCTGAGATATATAATTGGAGAAGAACTTGTCCTCGAGCAATTTCCGAGTTAAAATCATTATGAATGATTCCGACATCGTTTTAAAATTTGATTCCGACAGATTCTATTTCCGCCTTCTTACTTCGAGATTTGAAATTTATTTTGAGGTTCATTATTTTAATGCGGATTCGGAAATTTTATTAAATTTGAAACGAGTCGGGATACGTCGAGATAGCGGGTTCCGGGTATTTTAAAATTTGGTCTTGTGAGGACCACTTCTATTCTACCTCTCTCTCTCTCTCTCTCTCTCTCTCTCGGTTATATGTCAAGGGAGCTGGTCCCTCCCTTTTATTTTGTCTTCTTCCCTAAAGCAGCTCACACCCACACCTCCCTCCTGCCTCACATCTTCACTCCACACCTTATCCTCTCATTCACCTTTATCCCTCCTCTCTTCCCTTTGGGTGCCGTGAGCCCTAAGAGCCCAAGCTCTCTCCCTTCTTCCATTTGAACACCACCACACCGCCACCACCTCACCATCTGGTCGCAAGCCGCAGCCCCGCTCCCCTTGTCCCTCTGTTGTGCCGAGAGCATGGAACCCCAACACCACCCACCTTGCTCATCCTCCTTCACTCCTCTTCTTTGACCCAGCAGCAGCGGCTCCCTCGACACCGCCTCTCCGGAGCCGCCCAGAGCAGTTGCGCCGCCAGACGCCCCCGGAACGCTGCCCCCTTCACTTCCTTCCCCTGTTCTCCGTTTGGCCTCGGTAAGCACCCGTTCTCCACTCCTCTTACCTCCTCTCGACATAAATCTTTGCCTTTAATGTTCCCACGCCCTCCCCAGGCCCCGTCGCTCGAAGAACCAGCCCCGGCGCACCCGAACACGACTCCCCGAGCACCATTTCCGGCGAATCGACCCTTGGGTGAGCACCTCTCTCTCTCCCCCCTTCCTTGTTAGACTTCTGGGTTCATGGGTGTCGGGGTGGGATGTAGAAAAGGCTGAGCGAGGTCGGGTTGGGGCAAGGTCTCCGGCGAAGTCCTCCTCTTCCTCCTTCGGTTTTCCGAGCAAGCCGTCCTCTCTGTTTCTTTTTCGAGCGGCCGAAGGTGGAAGAAGGTGGCGTGGGCCACCTTGCCACATTGGAGCCCAGTCAGCCGTGGGGCCCTTCTTTTTTTAATTGCTGGCTTCGGTTGGGATAAATAAGATGGAGGGTTTGGGCCTATTTTCCTTGGGCCGAAATTCATAGGGTTGGGCTTCTTCTTTTCTTTCCTTTTCTGGTGGGCCTTACCTTTGGATCCGGTTTCTCTCTTCCTCTTGGATTCGGGTCTCATTCGGGTATGGGTTGGGCCTCTCTTTCCGGGTGGGCTCCTTCTTTCTTTCCCTTGGATCTGGGCTTGGTTTGGGTTGTTTTGAAATATGGTTATGTTGTTTTATATATTTTGTTATGTATATAGTTGATATATATAATTTTCGGTTGATTGTTAAATAATTATTATTATTTTAGTGTTATTATTCTGACTTTTGATAAATTAATATTTTTATGAAAACTATATTTATATATGTTATAAAAGTTGTTCAAAGTGGTATTATTTGATATTATGATACTATGTGGTGCTTTTAGTAGATGCTTTTAGAAATAATGAAGTAATTTGGAAGGGTTGTTTCTAAATGCGGGTTATTAAAATGGATTGATTTTGGTGATTTCTTATATATTAAATCTTATTTGGAGTATGTTGTTAAATGTGGTTTTATAAGGTGATTTATCTATTGACTTATGAATTTGGGATCTTTAAAGTGATTTATTAATAAAGGTAGAGGATGTTATGTTTACTTGATATATTGATGATAAATTATTAAAAAGGAGATTTTCAAGTTTTAGAAATGTCATTTAAAAGAATTGTTATGCATTGTTTTAAAAAGTAGCTTATGGGGATATATTAATATATGATCTTATATGTGTTCTAAGAAAAGTAAAGTGTTTTATTAATATAAATCTATAGAGGTGGTTTCTTAAAGATGGGATGTTTTTAAGTTTTATTTGTTCAAATATTGTCGATTTTGATTTATAAATAAGTTTTGAGAAGATGGATTTATTTTAGAATTTAAATGCCGGAATTATTCTATAATGTGATTTTGGGAGATTGGTTTTAAGGTTTAAATATTTAAGTGCCGGAATTTGGCCAAGTATGATTTGGGGAATTATTTTGAATATGAGTTGACTTAATTTGGGATCTAAGGGTTGGAAAATATGGTTGGTCCGGTAGCTTATGGAAATGACTTGACAGGTGTGTATTACTTTTGGATTGCTTTGGACTTGCATTTGGGCCCTGGCTTGTGTTATCTTGCTGTTCTGCATTTTCAGGTAAGTATCCTACGGGACTTACTCAGTAACCTGGACCTCCTGCCTGATGTGTCATGTAATGTGTAGTTTTGTTGCATATTAAAGCATGCCATGTAGTATCATGCTAGGATTGCATTGAAATGAGCATGTGTTTACTTTGTGTGTTTGAATACAGAACAGTCGTTATCTGTGATAGTCTTAGAGTCTTTGCTAGGGTCATAGGGTAGCCCAGCCCCATCGGGTGCCCTGAATCTATCGAGTCGATATGAGCATGATATGATAGCCCAGCACCATCGGGCAAGAGATGAGATGATATGATATGATATGATAGCCCAGCACCATCGGGCAAGAGATGAGAGGATATGATATGATATGATGATGTCGTGGTTAGTGCACCACCACGAGGAAATTGCTATGCTATAGCACCGAACTGGCCAGTCTCTGCACTAACGGGAAGAGGTGCAGAGGTAGGAGAGGGATATGCCACTTGGCATTGTCTTGGGCCCTTTACAGTTCTTTTCTGCATATTATATATTTACTAGGGGCATGATAGTGTGATTTAAATCTTGTACCGCATTAGTCATCTTTTATTTAGGTAGAGGCATGTTATGTGGCCTCAGCGCGGTCAGAGGACCCACAGACGATTACCGGGCTTGACTTCGTGGATAGTGTTAGGTACCGCTCTTGTTTGCTCCTTGCTTCTGTGATGGGAATCTCTTGGCGAACCGAAGAACCTGGCTAATATTCTAATTCGATAAATGGCAATCACCCACTTTGTTTTGGTTTTGACCCGGCTCTGCCATGGCAGTTGTATCTAAACCTTGCTTCTGCTTTACTTTCATTTGAATCGAATTTCCGCGACTTTGATTGCTTGGGGTTCGAAATCCCCGCTTTGGAATACTCATCTTCGAGGTTTGAAACCTCGACCCGTACCTGAATTGCAACATCCAAACGAAGTTATTCGGCCTTCGAAACGTATCCCGGGTATTTATATCCGGGCCGTTACAAGAACACCATTGAAGATGGGATCTGACTATCTGGTTGGGAGGGCCCTCCGAATCCCGTTTGGGGCATCTCTGTCTGCGATGGGCGTGGCTGGGATGGGGCAGCTGGAACGTGTTTTTGTGTGGGGTTGTACGATGCCTGATGCAGTAGCTAGGAGCCCTGCGATGTCATGTAGTTGCAATAACTATCCATTGTGCCCATCATTGAGTTGTACTGGTGCTGATTGTAGTAAGCTCGTGTCTCTTTTGCAGTCTGGGTTGCCCGAGCACTAACATCCATCACGAAGTTCCCCTATAAAAATCATGTTAAATATCTTTTACTAAGTAAACATCCGATGTATATAAGGCTTGAACAAGTGAAAGATTACAGTTTAGACACTAACCACCATGTGATAGTCTGGAGCCACTGGTTGATAAACCCCTGCTGGAGCGGTCATAGGTGGACTAATGAGGCGTCTGGTGATACGTGCATACCATCTCATGTACTGCTTGTGAGCCTCATCCTCGTCGTCTACTTTAGGAGGTGCCTGGATGGAGTTCTCTCGCTCATTCCACAGCTTGATCTACTCTACATGAACCTGAGCCCAATCGTGTCGGTGCATTCCCCTGCGGTCCATCTCGTGCATCACCTCATCGAATGCACATGGTGGGAGAACTACTTGCACATTCCCAAACTGACGTGAGACTTGCTCTGGGTGATGCCACTCTACAATCTCGAAGCATATAAGAGGTGTTGTAGAGCGCCATATGTTCCCACCTTGTTGACATATAGGAGCTAGGTGAGCTAAAACATCTCTAGAGTAGGGCTCCCAAACAAACTGGATTGTAATACAATTCAAGTGACTAAAATAGTTCATGATTTTATTATGTACAAGGTAGGGAAGTGCTAGAAGAAGTACTAACCTGGTATGGGGTTTGACGATCAAATGCATCTCGGTAATACATAAGTGTCTTCGGGGTAGTACCGTACGAGAATGTGCTAGTCACCCATCTCATCCATCTCGAAAGCGTCTAGTAAAAGCTAGAGATTGTGACCCATAACCTTTCTTCTTTCATGCCTCTTGCCTTCTAGCCTATCGAATTGAATTTTGGTCATCACCACCAACGTCCAAGCTAATACACAGTGGCCTTCCATTGGAGATTCTCTCCCATGACTACAACTAGTAATTATTTACAACTAACGACTTAGCACGTTTACCAAATCAATATTATAATACTAAATGAGAAGTCGCCTAACCCATGTGGCGGCTTCTCCTTTAAAGTAGGAATTTTTTTTATTATAGGATTTGTTATTAATTGTTAAGATTTGTTAATTAGAAAATCTAATTAAGTAAAGATTCTACCTTATCTAATTAAGCAAACAAATCTACTTAATTAATTATCATTTAACTAATTAAAATATTAGAAAAAAATCAATTATTATTTTGAATTGGATATGATTGCAATTATGAATTTGAATAACAATTCGGATAAACTTAAATATCTAACAAAATCTACATCGGATCTCTTCAATTATTATTTATTATAAATCAAATTACTTATTTAAATACATAATTAATTATTTTTTTCCCTAAATCTTAACCAATTGGTTTTATTTTTAAATTTCTTTTTATTAATTTCATTAAAATTATTTTGAATTGGATATGATTGCAATTTTGAATTTGAATAAAATTTCGGATAAACTTAAATAACTAACAAAATATATATTGGATCTCTTCAATAGGATTCTTATACAAAAATACCCCTTGTGTCTTCAATTGTATAAATTCTACCATCGCTCCATCAATGTTGTCTTCCTCACTGTAAGTTTTTTTATTGATCATTCTAATTTCTTGCAATCTTGTCACCGATCTAATTTTTAGCATTTTATCTTTCTATTTTGTTTGTTTGTTTATAATTTATTCCAATTGACCTTAATTAGTATGTGCATGCAATTGTTTGTTTATAGGATAGTGTAAAAGTAAAACTTTGAGAATCGACTTGATTTAGTTCAATTTGTGTTCTTCTTCCCCCACTTAATATATAACGTTATAGTTTTCGAGGTGAGCAATACTAGAGTTTAGAGTACAAACAAAAAAATTTATATATTTTTTAATATGAAATATTAAATATATTAATTTAAAAAAACCGCACAATAGTGCGGGTACTAAACTATATAGGAAATATAAAGCTACCATAGTTGTCATACCTGTAGCAAGATGACGGGACCAACAATCTCAGATTTCTCTAGCGCCGTTGTATATAAAGTGAAATCCTTCCAGCTGTATGTAGTGCAGGACTCGAGGGTCTGTAGCTAGATCTCTCCCAAACTTCCGCAAGTGCATCCTATGTTGAATCACGCAATTCATCTACAAACATAACACTTACAAACATTAGGTTTTCGATTTATTTGTTCCATTCATTTTACTTTTAAAACTTGGTGTAAACAATATATACTTACATATTCCTCGCGATTCCATACATCATTTGACCTATGGAGATGTTGTCTGTTGTAACGGCCCGGATATAAATACCCGGGTTATGTTTCGAAGGTTGAATGGATACCTTCGTTCGGATGTTGCAATTCAGGTACGGGTCGAGGTTTCAAACCTCTAAAGATCAGTATTTAAAGCGAGGATTTCGAACCCCAAGCAATCGAAGTTGCAGAAATTTGTTTGAACGAAAATGCGAAACCGGAATTAAAGTACAACTTGCCACGACGGAGCCGGGTCAAAACCAAAACATAGTGGGTGATTGCCATTTTATCAAGTTAGAATATTAGCCGGATTCTTCGGTTCGCCAAGAGATTCCCCGTCACTGAAGCAAGGAGCAAACAAGAACGGTACCTAACACTATCCACAAAGTCAGGCCCGGTAATCGCCTACGGGTCCTCTGACCGCTCTGAGGCCATATAACATGCCTATACCTAAATAAAGGATGACTAATGCAGTACAAGATTTAAATAACATAAGCATGCTTTGACAGTTATAATATGCGGAAAAACTGTAAAGGGCCCAAGACAATGCCAAGTGGCATATCCCTCTCCTACCTCTTCACCCCTTCCCGTTAGTGCAGAGACTGGCCAGTTCGGTGCTATAACATAGAAATTTCCTCGTGGTGGTGCACAAACCATGGCATCATCATATCATATCATCTCATCGCTTGCCCGATGGTGCTGGGCTATCATATCATGCTCATGTCGACTCGATAGACTCAGGGCAACCCGATGGGGCTGGGCTACCCTATGACTCTAGCAAAGACTCTAGGACTATCACAGATAACGACCGTTCTGTATTCAAACACACATAGTAACCACATGCTCAGTTCAATGCAGTCCTAGCATGATACTACATGGCATGCTTTAATATGAAACACCTACACATCATATGACACATCAGGTAGGAGGTCCAGGTTACTGAGTAAGTCTCGTAGGATACTTACCTGAAGGTGCAGAACAGCAAGATAACACAAGCAAGGGCCCAAATGCAAGTCCAAAGCAATTCAAAAGCAATACACACCTATCATCAAGCCATTTCAATAAGCTACCGGACCAACATTCATACACACGAAACCCAAGTTCTCAACATCCTCAAAACCAACCGATAGTAAAACCGTTTTCCAAAACCCTTCCGATACGATCAAATCGACCAAAATCGTTCTTCCAATCAAACCCATTGATAAATCATACCAACCATATTTTCCAAACTCTTAAATCCCAAATTAAGTCAACTGATATTCAAAATAATGTCTCAAATCATACTTGGCCAAATTCCGATATTAAACATTTAAACCTTAAAACCAATCTCTCAAAATCACATTATAGAAATAATTCCGGCATTTTAATTTCAAGATAAATCCATCTTCTCAAACCTTATTTATAATTCAAAATCAACAATATTTAAACAAATAAAACTTGAAAACATCCCATTTTTAAGAAACCACCTCTATAGATTTACATTAATAAAACACTTTAACTTTTCCTAAAACACATATAAGATCATATATTAATATATCCCAAATCATATTATTTCCAAATACTTTTATAATATATACTAATATTTTCGAAAGTTATAAGCACCACAATCATAATAATACACATCTATATGATAACATTTCTCAATTAATATTGCTTTTAAAACCATTTAAAATAATATATTAATATTTTCAGAATATATATATATATATTCCTAAAATCAGAAATAACATACAAAATAACATATATGTATATATATCTATAACCTAACACATAACATGTAAGTATATAACTATAAAAAAATTCAGAATCACAACCCATTAACCAAAACAACCCAGCAGGCCCAATCCAAATCCAAGATCTCAGCCCAAAACTGAAGTCCGGATCCGACAGCCCAAACCCGAAGCCCACACCCGGATCCAAACCCACACCCAGATTTTTAGTAAATGAACCGGCCCTCCCTTTTTTTTATCCCTGAACCGGACCAAGGGAAAAGAAAGAAAAGGAAGACCAGACCGGACTCCATCTCCTTCCCCAGTTCAAAATCGGAAACAGAGAGGAAGAGAGTCTCGCCGAAAGCTCTCGGCGGCATCCTGGCCTTCCCCTCTCACTTCGACCACCACTAACCCAGAATGGAAAGGATGCAACAAGGAAGAAGGAGATGGTTCGAATGCTCACCGAGGGCTCGAGATTCTTCGAAAACGTTCGGTCGGAGTTCGATTTGGCTTCGTCGGAGTTGAAATCAGGCAGCTCTTGGCCTAGGACGATGGTAAGAGGGGTAAAGGTTGAGCTTTATTGGGTTTAAGAGAGAAAGAAGAAGGAGAGAATGCTTACCGAGCTTGAACACACAAAAAAAAAAAAACCGAGAAGGAAGAGCAAGAGGAGTGGCTCGGCGATGGCTTGGAGACCAAGTCTTGGACTGCGCTTGGGTGCTCGGCTTCCGTCGTCGGGGAAGTTATCACCGTTGCTTAGACATGAAGAAGGAGGAGAGGTGTTCGAACATCACTGGCTTCGAAAAAAAAACCGTGAACAAGGTGTTGGTGGTTTCCGGAAAGAATAGAGGAGGGGAGAAAGAGAAGGTGGTGGACGTGGCGTTGTGGTTGTTCTTCGAAAACAGGGGAGGATGGAGGTGCTCTGTGGCTACGACGGGGAAATGGTGAATCAGGAGGTGAATAGAAGAGAAGATGGTGGTGGTCTGTTTGAAGGGAAAGAGAGGAGAAGATAAAGAGAGAGGGTGAGGGTTAATGGTGTGTGGGTGTGTGCAGACTACAGCAAGAGGGCAAGGTGTGTGTGGGTGTGAGGGAAGAAGACAAAAGGGAGGGGACCATCTTCCATTGACAGAAATCCGAGAGAGAGAGAGGGAAAGAGAGAGAGAGAGAAATAAAAGAAAAGGGGAATGAAAATAAATGAAATTGCTCCCCCACAAAAGAATTCAAATTAGCGGAATAGACTCGAAACCCGCTCGTCCGATCGAATCCCGACTAAATCAAATTTAAATCAAATTTCAATTCAATTTCAAGATAAACGGAATTAAATTAATTTTTATCAAAACTCGGAGCTTGAAGGCGGAATTAAAATCCGCTAGAATCTAAATTCTCAAACGATGCCGGAATGACTTTAAAATCAAAACTTATGCTCGAGGACGGGTTTTCTTCAAACCTTATCAACCGGATAAAATAATATATTTTATATTTTAATATAATAATAATAATAATATAAAATATATTCAGTCTTTACATCTGTTGAGCACATCGCTCACCAACGGACTAGGATTCAATTGCATTTCCATTTTCCTAAGACAAAAAAAAATTAATTTTTACAAACTGTTAATATAAGGTTCTGAATCTAAATTACTTTATGGTAATCAAAATCTATTCTCCTACTATTTCTATGCTCACATTCAAATTTAATCGATTACATTCAAATTTACACAGTTTCATATGAACTCTACAATTTACTAACTTATATTTTATGGTAATCAAAATCTGTAACAATATATTTTTACAAATCTACAATTTACTAACTTATATTTACTAACTTATCTTTTATGGTAATCAAACTCTACAATTTACTAACTTATATTTAATGGTAATCTAAATTACTTCATGATAATCAAAATCGGTATTTCACATTCAATCATCACCTCCTATACAATTTCATGTATAATCACCCATCACGATTTCTTATCAACAAAATCAATTCACACAACCGAAATTGATAAAAAAAAAACAACTAATCGTTTCAACAATTACAAATTTCATATCTATACGCATCACAAGTTCAACTCACAATTTCATATCTATAATAATCACAATTTTAACTCACAACCGAAATTAAAAATTCGTTTCAACTCACAATTTCATATCTATACTAATTTCATAGAACTCTACAACATTTCGATGATGGATTTCATCACCATTAAAAAACCGAATTCAAAAAAGAAAAAAAAAACGAATTTAAAAAAGAAACAACAACTAACCTTTGAGACGAAGAACGACGACGGATGACGGATGAAGGACGACGACGGCTCTTTCAGACGAAGGTTGAAGACGACGTTAGTTGCTTCAGACGAAGGATGGAGAGCTCAGACGAAGGATGGAGGGCGCAGACGAAGGATGGAGGCCGCAAGGTTGAAGACGAAGTGAATGGGGGGTAGGAGGGCGGTTTCGGGTAGGTTTTAATGTTGAACTAAAAACACGGTTTGGGAACGCGTTCCATTAAATGCCACAAATAACAAGCGGTCCCAAACCGCGTTTTTACCAAAGGAATCGTTGACTTTTTTTTCTCTAAAAACACACAGAGAAACGCGGCTTGAAGTCGCGTTTCTCTTGCCACCTCAGCCCAGTCAGACAAAATGTTGACAGGTGGAAAGTCCACCATAGAAACTGTAACGGCACAGATATAAATATCCGGGATACGTTTCGAAGGTCGGATACCTTCGTTCGGATGTTGCAATTCAGGTACGGGTCGAGGTTTCAAACCTCTGATCAGTCGAAGTTTCATAAATTCAGTTTAAACGAAAGTGAAGTGGAAATATGATTTAGATACAAAAGCCACGACAAGGCCGGGTCAAAACCAAAACATAATTCTAAAGTTGTATGGCCAGATTAGCGGGGTTAGACAGATTTCTTTGCAATCGCCGGGGGACTTTCCCACGCCATATAAACAGGGAGCAATCATACCTAAAAACATTTGGTGCGAGTGGGGTCAGACCGAGGCCCCAACACGCTCTGTCCAGCAAGCGAACATACACATACGCTAATAATAAAGATGATGCAGATGCGAAAATTAAATCACACTAGCATGATCCTAATTTACAATATGCGAGAAATTACTATAAAGGCGCCCAAAGAATGCCAAGTGGCATGTCCCTCTCCTACCTCTGCACCCCTTTCCGTTAGTGCAGAGACTGGCCAGTTCGATGCTATAGCATATCATATCTCATCATCATATCATATCTCATCATCATAGCAGAAATTAAAATAAATTAAACTTGCCCGATGGTGCTGGGCTATAATCATGCTCATATCGACTCGATAGACTCAGGGCACCCGATGGGGCTGGGCTACCCTATGACCCTAGCAAAGACTCTAGGACTATCACAGATAACGACCGTTCTGTTTCATATGCGTTAAGAAATAAAATGCTCAATCACAAGTGCAACCTAGCATGATACTACATGGCATGCTTTAATGCTTATGCAACACCTAGTATGTCATACATTCACAAGCCGGTAATCTCTTTCGAATCTGAGTAAGCCCATAAAGGAACTTACTGAATAAGCCGAACAACAGAGAACAAGGTAGAGCAGAATCCCAGAAATGAATCACCGATAGCAAGCAACGTCCAACATTCACAAACACCTAATAACATATAAATGCATAAGTCTACCTATTTCACATAAGGCGCCCCTAACTATCATTTATATCTCATCTCATGTCCCATTTTAGATCATTCCGTCTTATTTTATCATTTCAGGTTCATCTCATCTCATCATCTCATTTCCAAAACAATCTCTCAAAGAACTCAACTTAGAAAATCAAATAATTCTTTTAAAATCGTACTTAGTCAAAACCCGATATTACACATTTAAACCTTAAGGCCCATTTCCAAAATCATATAATAGAAATCATTCCGGCATGTTTCTTATTTCAAAAACATTATATAAATAACTCCAATATTAAATCATCAAGATAATTTCTATGCTCACAAATAATATTCATAAATCAAAACCAACAATTCACTTTAAAATTCCTAAGTCTCATATTTAAATCCTCATAAAAGCATCATATATAAATAATCCAATTAATATTATTTTAAAACAAACACAATATAAAATGATAAAGTTCCAGAATATTATAATTATAACCAAATTCCAAAACTATAATAATATTCAAATATTTTACACTTACTATCCATATAATCCCAAAAATAATCCATAAATATATTTATAACTCAATATCAATTAATCTTACTTTTAAAACCTTGTAAAATAATACATTCAAATTTTTAGAATATCTAATTTATTTTCATAATCAGAAATAATATATAATAGTTATTATTTAACAATCAACTAACAAGCATAAATTATACCACAAAATAACCAATAAAACAAGCAAAACCCAAACCCAATATCAAATAATATCACTTTTAAAACCCCTTTCAAATATAAATATTAATAATTTAAGAACATATAAATATATGTGTATATCTTACTAAAATCAGAATTAATACAAAATATAACATATATATATATATATAAATCATAACATATATAAATTATACATATAACAACTTCCAACCATAAAACACCCAAAAAAATTAGCCCAGCCCGAAAACAGCAAGGAACCCAAAACCAGTGGCCCAACCCGAAACCAAAACCCAGCCCAAGACCCGGATACCCATATCCGGATCCCCATATTCGGATCCCATTTAACCCACTCCCAGATTTTAGTAAATGAACCGGAAAGGAGAGCTGAACCGGCAAAAAAAATAAAAGAGGAAAAGAAGGCCAACCGGCCAAGTGAACCCGTCCCCTTCCAACGAACAAAGCTCAGCGACAGAGCCAAAAACGGAGGGAAGAATGAGAGAGCTCAGGCATGTGGGGGGGTCAGTTCGGCTCGACGTCGTACCCAGGTGATCGGAACTGGATTCCGACCACACCCCAACCAATAAGAATGAAACGAGAGAAACAAGGAGGGAGGAAGAGAGAATTTACCGAGGTTCGAACGCTCGCCGGAAATTGATCGATTGGGCTAGATTCGACTCCGATGAGGAGGGATTCGCGTTGCTTTTGGCCTGGGACATGATAGGAGTAAATAAAAGTTCACCTTTACTCGGTTTAAGGGCAAGGGGAAGTGAAGGGGACCCTTTACCACTCGGAATCGGAAGCAGAGGAGGGAGGAAGAATTGCGGCTTGGCTCGACGGGGGTGTTGCGGCTTCGGTGGCATCTCCTGGGTGGCCCTGGATGTCGAAGGAGGGCTGGAGATGCTGTTGTTGTTGCACGCCGAGGAAGGGGAGAGGTGGAGCTGCTGGACTCGATGCTTGTTGCTCGGAGGCAAAAGGAAGAGGAGGTGATGATGGTGTTGGTGTGGTGGCTCGGTGGTGGAGAGGTGGCGCTGCGACGAGGAGCTGGGTGGGGTGGTGGCATTGGGTGATTGAGGAGGTGGCTGGCTGGTGCCCGTCGGCAATGAAAAGAGGAGGAGAAAGTGGTGCAAAAGCTCTATCCTTGCACAACTTCAAAGGGTGAAAGAGAGAGTGAGAGTGAGGGCTGTGAGCTTCAGAATTCAGAGGAGGGCTGGGAATTGAGAGTGAATTGTGTGAAGAAGGGGACAAGGAGGGAGGGAGGGGACCAATCTGAAATTTGTGGGTGTGAGAGGTGTGGGAGTGAGTTGAGTATTGCAGGGGAGAAGAGCCAAGGAGGGGGACCAGCTCCCACAAGGATCCGAGGAGGGAGAGATAGAGAGGGAAGAAAATGGAAAGAAAAAAAATAAAAGAAATTGTCTACTAGAAAAAAAATTCAAATTAACGGAAAAGATTCGAAACCCGCTCACCCGATAGATTCCCGACTAAGTCAAATTTAATCAAAATTTCAATTACTAAACTCAAGATAACGGAATTAAATAATTTCGATCAATACTCGGAGTTTAAATTAATCTTTATTAATACTCGATCTTGAAAGCGAAAATCGAATCCCGTCAAAATCCGAAATTTAAATGATGCCGGAATAACTTAAAATTCAAAACTTACTCTCGAGGACGGGTTTTATTCCACTTTTATAAATTGGATTTAATAATTATTATTTAATTAACATAATCATAATATATAAATATACTCGGTCTTTACATTTATCCACCTCTAAAAACAAGTCTCGTCCCCGAGACTAAAACCATTTTAAAGCAAAGGGGATGAAGTGTTAAAATCGGTGAGTCCGAGGACCATGTCCAAGGATCTTGTAATCGTCTCGGTTGCGGCTTTCGAGATTCTCACAACATCCTAGTCATGGCCGTGACATCTCCAATTGGTCTTGTCAAGTGTGTAATAAGCGCCCTTATCACATCCTTGCTTCGACTTTTCGGAAGTACCACAACTCTAAAAGCATTATAGCGCCCGACTAGGTCTTAGCAAGCAATCTATAAGCGCCCCTATAAAGTGCTTGTATCCACTTCGTGAGACGTCATAATGTAAATCCAGTTCGTAAACCTCAAAGTGTTTGTAAATGGAAAGATTGTCTTCTAAATCATGAAACTCGCGACTTCTTAAAACCCCAAGTTGGCCATTTTTTTAAAAAAACCGCTCAAAATCTTCAAATCCGATGTTTAATCAAGCAACTTTACACCAAAACAAGTCAATTCCTCCCAAATCAAGATTCCGTCAAAATCTCCCAACACCAAAACAACTTCTCGCATACCAATCAATCAAATTCAGAAGGTAGGAGGTGGAGTCATCCACCTCTAAGGGCTAATCCCATATTCTCTTCCTAGGTTCCAAAATCATTCCTTCATCATTCACAACTCAACATGAACAAAAGTAAATGAACTCATCACATCATCAACCACCCCTCATACGGCAATCCTCAACATCAATCATGATAATCTCAACCAATCAACATCGTAACCACATAACATGTTTACCCATAACATAAAGCATACCATTCTTTCAAACACATCCAAAGCAACAACAAAATCTCAATGTCATATCACGAGTCATAAGGTGTATCTATATCATACCGAAGGCATCACAAGTGTATCATCGAATTCTCATAATCATGCCAGCACACATGTCAAGAGATCAAAGAAGTTAGGTGTCATGGAGTCAGTACACTACTTCAAGTCAAATCTCATGATCGCACCTCAACATTGCACACTAGTGGAATTAGTCATAACAAGGGATCTCATGTAAAGCATAAATTCACATAGTCATCCTATCCAATTCCTATCCAGCATTATCATAACATATTATCACATCAATCCAACAAAATCATGCTATTCAGATTCAACCAAAAAGGGGAGGTCAAACAGTATATCAACATCAAAATGTCATCATGCTTTCCAGACATCATCTTAGCTCATCACATATATATATATACAAGTCATATTCATGATCCAAATCAATATTCATCATTCAACATTTCCTGCTCATGATATAGCATCATGCTCTCAAATAGCAATATATCATTATGTCAAGATTCCTACAACACATCACAACATACTTCTAGAACAACATAGTAGGATAGCAATGTATCGTTATATCATGATAACACTTGTCACTGTCAACTAGATTTCCAATATTGCATATCAGCATGTAATATCAGCCATATCAGGTTCATCATAGTCGCTATCTAATATCATGCCAAGTCATTTTAATAAATCGCATAATCAAGAAGCTTTCACATCACCACCAGCCAAAATAACGCAACCCCCGCTCGCTCGATTTCAATTCCTACATCAAAACCAGCCTCATCTAGAATCACCAACATCAGCTCAGGTAGCATCCTCAAAAAAAGTCCTAATTCATTTCAATACCCTAATCTCGCCCCTCATTCCACCAAGAACTCTCACTAGCAATCCACCTCTAAGAATCCACTACTATCTCTAACCTCACACTCAAGGGTCCTCTCATACTATATCCTTCGTACTTTTAAAAGTCATTTCTTACACTTCCACACTTCCCAAGATTTCACAAGCATCATGCCCTGCTAACCGCACATCCTCTAGTAAAATTCCTCGATCACCGCCTAGCCGACCTATTCCTAACCATACTCTTATCCGAGATTCACCTAGGAGCTCATCCAAAATCATCAAGCATTACCTCTTATAATTCCCGAACCCACTCGGTCCACCCTAAGTCAACACCCCTCTTCTGCAACTTTCTCTTACCACCGTCGATCATTCTAATCACTCAAAACCTTTCTCCACTCTCTGACCACTCAACCAAAAGGGACCTCACTCACATGTTCAAAGAAGAAGCAATCATGGACATTATTGCACATAAGGACTACAGCATATCAACTAGCATCATTAAGCATTGCAACAAGTATCAAAAGTCTCAATTTACCGTCATGCTCGAAATTATCACATAACACCATATATGAATAAAGTCAATTCAAACTAGCAAGTTTCATCATAATCTTAGCTAATAAACTGGTCAGATTCTCGGCATTTGCAGTTCATACTATATAGGAAGGAATTTAGATCATGCTTAGCAACTCAGAATAGCATCACATCAAGTCATCATGGGACATTAGGACTGTAAGGCATCGAATCATATCATCATATCAACAAGCAACTTCCAACATCAAGTCAGTGCAATATCATCATCAACAAGCTCAGAAAGGGTTAGCAGTTCGAATAGAGGACGTTCCCACCTGCAAGTCATATCGTACTCAACAATCGTAATCCTCGAAGCGAGCTTGTTCTGTCGACATTATCGATCCTGAGGCCCGTGGGTTATGGGCCCACGCTTCCGCTGCACTGCTTTGTCGTTATCTAACTCTCCGTCCCCTCTTCCATGTGGTCGCTCGTCAATGGTAACGCGTAGGAGTTTAAGTTAGCGGAGATAGGGGAGTGACAAGAGCGCACGACCCATTGTTTCTCTCGGAGACAAAATGGACTAAAGCTAAAGATGACACGACTAGAGACAAGACTCTGACTCTGGAATAGTAACGATGCCCTTAAGAAAGTCTATTAGGTTACAATTGTGACAAACACGCACAAATTCATTATGGAGCATATCGATCACATCAATCCACACTAACACGTACCTATCTCGGGGGCAACATTCGCATTCATATCAAAGACACAATCAAGTCCTACGCTGATGTATGTGAAACAAGCTAATATTCTAGTATTCCATGGAAACAGATCTGCCTAGTAACCTCGAGCAAGATAGGCGGAACCAACAATGATCATATATGATTCGAAGTCATGCGGAATTTAGTGAAGATAACGATCAACATGCATATGAACAATGTAAAAGCATGGTATACAAATCAACAAATGAGTCAAAATATATCATGGCAAGGTATATTATAACAATCAGATGACGCGTCATACAAGGTCACATAAGAGCAGCATAGTAACTATCACATCTAACAGCAATGATCACATATTAGGTCAAGCATGGCACGGAATCCTATGACGAGATCCATTTAGAGAGTATAGATCCTACATGATACTAGTGATACATAATGCGATACAAGCATAGTCAAGATTCATTAAGAGGAGTTCAACATAATGTTCACGAAACATGAGGCGTCATCAAAAGTAACAAGATGGACATCATTGATGCTAGGTTATAATCATGCTAAGAAAGAACCATCATAGAGTACATATATGGTACGATAGCTGTCACAGTATAGAACAAGCATGATATGAATCATTCAGCAGGTCATATTGGAAGTCATACGCTCCACATGATACTAATAGCACACATCGAACCTGAGTACAACTAGAGTAATTCAACTACGTTCATTCCGATATTCATGCGTCATGTATTTGCAAAATCAGGATATAGAGTGATGTGTGGTCAAGCGAGGTGTCAAATCATACATCCATGGAAGCACGAGAGGATATCATAGAGTAATAGACATTTTAACCATGTAAGCATGCTTGGTTTAACTATCACGGAAAGCTAGTCAAACTTCGAATTCAACATTAAGCTAATCAGAACGAGTGAAACATGTTAAGAGAACAGAAAGAGGAAAGTACCACACTATCAGGTACCTAGCTCGAGAGAGAATCCACAATAAAGTAGGCAAGGAATAAATGTGCGTAGGTCATAACCAAGGATCCTACACGTTACTAATGGCTCAATATAACATGTGGTACATGCTTCCAATCAATCATGCGAGCAGTACAATAGGCCAAGTAGACACGCTATGACAACCTATAATCATGATAGAAAGTAAGGCATAACACGAGGCCTAAGCAATGGGGCAAGCATGGGTACAAGACGTCATACAACCACGAATTCACATTAAGATCATCATCGTAATATGTACTGAGAATTACATAGCATATAAGGTATGTTGGCACCAGATTATAACTCGTATCCGTCAAGTAAGGGACTCACTCTATCATGATACTAGAACCGAACTATCATACTATCATGAACCTATTCACAGGGAGGACATCAATTATACAACATCCTGACATATGACATATACATTCGTGCCCTAGTATGACAATGCAATGTACTAAGTAGATCATGTCGGGATGATATGGATACGATAAATATAGCTGAAACCTATACAATAGTCATTATGAACATTAAAGAACATAAGTATAATTCCACACTAAGGATCAATCTGTTGATCCAGGAGTAATGCATATAGAATCACATAATCATGGACAGAGCAATCAAGATAACCCGATAGAAGTCCATAAGGGCAACATTGACTCTTCCCAACTGACTCATTACCCCTCTTTCCTATGGGACTCGGATATGAATTTTCCGTGACAAGAGGACACTGATGGATCGTCATAAGAATCTATAAGGAGAGCCTCGTAAACCTCTCACTCTCTAACTCGGAATTTCATCAAGGACCGTCTTCCAATACTCTCTCAGACAACCTCTATATTCAATCATGATTCCCGACACCATGTGTTTACCAACCCAATTCCCGTGGAAGACCGATATTCGAAGGGAGGACTCGATTGAATTGTCAAAAGGGTTCATAAGGAAAGGGGCAGTTCCACAAAAGCTGAGCTTAATCATAGGGAAATAAGGGTACTCCCGCTATCTCGTTCACAGATCATCAATATTCATTCAATAGTTAGAACAAAATAATCAAATCTTTAGCATATCAAGCACTCAATCAGAGAATCAGTTAATGACAATTACAATGATCTCCTTGGAGTCTTCCCAACCCATCTGTAAAGAACGAGCTATTATTTCGCCTACCCATTTCCGACTACATCCAATAGGGATGGTCTAGCGCCTTTTCTACCCACTCGATCCCTTATTAGTTGGTTCTCCTCTTTTATCATAAGCCAAGTTCATATTTAGTCCAATTGAGTCAGACATATTAAGTTCATTTTGCCCCTTTAAAACGCTTTCAAATCTTCGAAATCCATGGGCGGTTTTCCAAAACATACACTCGACCCTTGCGTACCCGAATTGCACAACCTCGCTCTGATACCAACTTTGTAACGGCCCGGATATAAATATCCGGGATACATTTCGAAGGTCGGATACCTTCGTTCGGATGTTGCAATTCAGGTACGGGTCGAGGTTTCAAACCTCTGATCAGTCGAAGTTTCATAAATTCAGTTTAAACGAAAGTGAAGTGGAAATATGATTTAGATACAAAAGCCACGGCAAGGCCGGGTCAAAACCAAAACATAATTCTAAAATTGTATGGCCAGATTAGCGGGGTTAGACAGATTTCTTTGCAATCGCCGGGGGACTTTCCCACGCCATATAAACAGGGAGCAATCATACCTAAAAACATTTGGTGCGAGTGGGGTCAGACCGAGGCCCCAACACGCTCTGTCCAGCAAGCGAACATACACATACGCTAATAATAAAGATGATGCAGATGCGGAAATTAAATCACACTAGCATGATCCTAATTTACAATATGCGAGAAATAACTGTAAAGGCGCCCAAAGAATGCCAAGTGGCATGTCCCTCTCCTACCTCTGCACCCCTTTCCGTTAGTGCAGAGACTGGCCAGTTCGATGCTATAGAATATCATATCTCATCATCATATCATATCTCATCATCATATCATGTCTCATCATCATAGCAGAAATTAAAATAAATTAAACTTGCCCGATGGTGCTACGCTATCATCATGTTCATATCGACTCGATAGACTCAGGGCACCCGATGGGGCTGGGCTACCCTATGACCCTAGCAAAGACTCTAGGACTATCACAGATAACGGCCGTTCTGTTTCATACGCGTAAAGAAATAAAATGCTCAATCACAAGTGCAACCTAGCATGATACTACATGGCATGCTTTAATGCTTATGCAACACCTAGTATGTCATACATTCACAAGCCGGTAATCTCTTTCGAATCTGAGTAAGCCCATAAAGGAACTTACCTGAATAAGCCGAACAACAGAGAACAAGGCAAAGCAGAATCCAAGAAATGAATCACCGATAGCAAGCAACGTCCAACATTCACAAACACCTAATAACATATAAATGCATAAGTCTACCTATTTCACACAAGGTGCTCCTAACTATCATTCATATCTCGTCTCATGTCCCATTTCAGATCATTCCGTCTTATTTTATCATTTCAGGTTCATCTCATCTCATCATCTCATTTCCAAAACAATCTCTCAAAAAACTCAACTTAGAAAATCAAATAATTCTTTTAAAATCGTACTTAGTCAAAACCCGACATTACACATTTAAACCTTAAGGCCCATTTCCAAAATCATATAATAGAAATCGTTCCGGCATGTTTCTTATTTCAAAAACATTATATAAATAACTCCAATATTAAATCATCAAGATAATTTCTATGCTCACAAATAATATTCATAAATCAAAACCAACAATTCACTTTAAAATTCCTAACTCTCATATTTAAATCCTCATAAAAGCATCATATATAAATAATCCAATTAATATTATTTTAAAACAAACACAATATAAAATGATAAATTTCCAGAATATTATAATTATAACCAAATTCCAAAACTATAATAATATTCAAATATTTTACACTTACTATCAATATAATCCCAAAAATAATCCATAAATATATTTATAACTCTATATCAATTAATCTTACTTTTAAAACCTTGTAAAATAATACATTCACATTTTCAGAATATCTAATTTATTTTCATAATCAGAAATAATATATAATAGTTATTATTTAACATTCAACTAACAAGCATAAATTATACCACAAAATAACCAATAAAAATAGCAAAACCCAAACCCAATATCAAATAATATCACTTTTAAAACCCCTTTCAAATATAAATATTAATAATTTAAGAACATATAAATATATGTGTATATCTTACTAAAATCAAAATTAATACAAAATATAACATATATATATATAAATCATAACATATATAAATTATACATATAACAACTTCCAACCATAAAACACCCAAAAAAATTAGCCCAGCCCGAAAACAGCAAGGAACCCAAAACCAGTGGCCCAACCCGAAACCAAAACCCAGCCGAACACCCGGATACCCATACCCGGATCCCCATATTCGGATCCCATTTAACCCACTCCCATATTTTAGTAAATGAACCGGAAAGGAGAGCTGAACCGGCAAAAAAATAAAAGAGGAAAAGAAGGCCAACCGGCCAAGTGAACTCGTCCCCTTCCCACGAACAGAGCTCAGCGACAGAGCCAAAAACGGAGGGAAGAATGAGAGAGCTCATGCATGTGGGGGGGTCAGTTCGGCTCGACGTCGTACCCAGGTGATCGGAACTGGATTCCGACCACACCCCAACCAATAAGAATGAAACGAGAGAAACGAGAAGGGAGGAAGAGAGAATTTACCGAGGTTCGAACGCTCGCCGGAAATTGATCGATTGGGCTAGATTCGACTTCGATGAGGAGGGATTCGCGTTGCTCTTGGCCTGGGACATGATAGGAGTAAATAAAAGTTCACCTTTACTCGGTTTAAAGGCAAGGGGAAGTGAAGGGGACCCTTTACCACTCGGAATCGGAAGCAGAGGAGGGAGGACGAATATCGGCTTGGCTCGACGGGGGTGTTGCAGCTTCGGTGGCATCTCCTGGGTGGCCCTGGACGTCGAAGGAGGGCTGGAGATGCTGTTGCTGCTGCACGCCGAGGAAGGGGAGAGGTGGAGCTGCTGGGCTCGATGCTTGTTGCTCGGAGGCAAAAGGAAGAGGAGGTGACGATGGTGTTGGTGTGGTGGCTCGGTGGTGGAGAGGTGGCGCTGCGACGAGGAGCTGGGTGGGGTGGTGGCGTTGGGTGATTGAGGAGGTGGCTGGCTGGTGCCCGTCGGCAATGGAAAGAGGAGGAGAAGGTGGTGCAAAAGCTCTGTCCTTGCACAGCTTCAAAGGGTGAAAGAGAGAGTGAGAGTGAGGGCTGTGAGCTTCAGAATTCAGAGGAGGGCTGGGTAATTGAGAGTGAATTGTGTGAAGAAGGGGACAAAGAGGGAGGGAGGGGACCAATCTGAAATTTGTGGGTGTGAGAGGTGTGGGAGTGAGTTGAGTATTGCAGGGGAGAAGAGCCAAGGAGGGGGACCAGCTCCCACAAGGATCCGAGGAGGGAGAGAGAGAGAGGGAAGAAAATGGAAAGAAAAAAAAAATAAAAGAAATTGTCTACTAGAAAAAAAATTCAAATTAACGGAAAAGATTCGAAACCCGCTCACCCGATAGATTCCCGACTAAGTCAAATTTAATCAAAATTTCAATTACTAAACTCAAGATAACGGAATTAAATAATTTCGATCAATACTCGGAGTTTAAATTAATCTTTATTAATACTCGATCTTGAAAGCGAAAATCGAATCCCGTCAAAATCCGAAATTTAAATGATGCCGGAATAATTTAAAATTCAAAACTTACTCTCTAGGACGGGTTTTATTCCACTTTTACAAATTGGATTTAATAATAATTATTTAATTAAAATAATCATAATATATAAATATACTCGGTCTTTACAGAAACGCGGTTTCAAACCGTTTTTCTTTAGTAATTTTCAATCAACCTCTGGCGCGCCAATGGAATTTCACATTATACGAATAAGACGCAGTCTGAAGCCGCGTTTTTCTGATTTTCTTGCCAAAAATGAATATTTTTATAAAATGTTTCAAAGTGTGAATATTTTTGTAATTTTTTATTTTTCTATGAATATTTTGAAAACAAAAATTCCAATTAGCAATATGTATTAAGATTTACTAATCGTTCAAAAATAGGTAGTAAATTAATATAAAATAAATTTATTTAAATATATATATATATATATATATATATATATATATATATATATATATATATATATATATATATATATGAAAGGGCAAAACAAATTTAATATATGACTACTTTCTCTTAGATTTTAAGTTATTTTATTTCTTTATATTTGTATCAATATATATATATATAGTATTTTCAATTTTTAATCCTCAATTATTATGGTAAGTTTTAATTTACAAATAAAATTTTGAGTATATGCGCAAACGGTTAAAATGTTATAAATTATACTCTCATACAAGAGTATGCATTAAAATAAAAAATAAAAATAGTTAATAAGAAGGCCCCGTAACTAAAATAGTTTTTCATTTACAAAAGGCAATTGAAAAATGTTTAAAATATTAAACAAAAGAGCTCATAAAAAAAATGATACTCATATATACAAGAGTATGTATTAAATAAAAAATAAAAATAGTTAATAAGAAAGCCCGTAACTAAAATAATTTTTAATTTTGAAAAGACAATTAGAATAATGGAATCATACAAGAAAAATAGTCAAGCTCACTTAAAAAAAAGAGAACAGAGATTTGAACTTGTGTGTTGTTTGAATGGGATGAAAGGCAATTAATTAAATCAGTTACCATTAGGTCAAGATAGCAATGTGATTTTTAAGACACTAAATTATTGAAGAATTTATATTATTTGATGGGGCCCTATAAATTTAGAGGTCCTGTTCCATTGGACTCTTTGCACATCTCATTGGACGGGCCTGTGACAAGCCTAAAATTACCAACCAAAGTTTTAATTTCTTCTTGGTCAAGTGATATAGTCGATATATATATGAACTGCAATCATAAAAACCAGATCTCAGACATGAGATCTTAGAACATAGAAAACAAGAAAATTGAGGGAGAAAAATGAATCATTTTCATTCGATCATTTTCATTCATTTAATCATTTCTTACATCCCTCACAATTGGCTTTTTTGGCCGCTCATTTCTAACAACCACATACACTCTCAACATCTCAATCGTACACATGTAAGGTTCTAACTCACTTTCATCCTATACACTAACTCATAACCCCCCCTCGCGTCAAGTTAGACTTGGTGGTATATCAACCAAGCCCAACTTGAAAGACAAGGTACGATGTTATACCTCACCCAAGGGCTTGGTCAAGATATCAACTAGTTGCAAGAAGGATTGAACATGAGGTGTTTATAGGAGCCATTCATCAATTCACTCCTTAATGTAGTGAAATCGATGTTAAGGTGCTTAGTGCGCTCATGGTACATTGGGTGTGTAGCAATGCGATGGATGAATTTATTATCACAAAAGAGAGTGACAAGCAACTAAATAAGAATAGACAAATCATGAAGAATCCCAGTGAGCCAAACAAATTCACTAGCAGTAGTTGACATACATTTGTACTCGGACTCAACACTTGACTGAGGCATAGTCTTTTGCTTCTTGGTTTTCTAAGAGATAGAAGATGATCCTGTAAAGACTCAGGATTTTAAAATATTATTTTCTAAATTAAGATTTAATTTTCGATTTAATATTGATTTAGTTCCGATTTAATTCCCTAGGATTCAAAATTTTTTTGAAAACCACCGTCCTCGTGAAAATAATTTAAATTCAATATTTTCGAAGCGAGTTCCGGCATACATTTGAATTTGATTTTTAAACTGACTTATTCCGCTTCCTTAAACGAGACTTGAAAATATTTGTCGGATTTCATTATTTTGAATTTGAAAGTTTAATTTGGATTGAGTCGGGTTAAGGTCGGAAAGCGAGTTTCGAAATTTACTTCCGGGTATTGATTTTAACCACTTCCACACACTAACCTCACCTACCCTCCCCCTACCTTACCTCTTCTCCTATATAGGAGTGTGATGCAACTGCACACCCACGTCTTCTTCACCATCTCTCCATCTCCATCACCTCACGCCACCATCATCACTTTCCTCCCGCCCACTTTGCAGCCACCACCATCCCACCATCACAACTCCTTCATTCCTCCTCCTGTTCACCTTGCCAGCAACCACCACCGAGGCACCACCAACAGCCCCGAGCACCTCCCCACTCTTGCTCTTCTGTTTTCCAAGTTGAACTGAGCCCCACACTTCCTCCTCTTCCTTCGAGCCAACCAATACTACCACGTCCTCTCCTCACACATCCTGACGTCCGAAGAAGCCTAGTGGCTGCCCAGGAGCTCCCCCAACGCCACCGTTGAGCCACCAAGAGCCCCGCTTCCCCTGTTCGTGCGCAGGCAACCTTCTGGTAAGCCGTTCTTCTCCGTTTCTGATCCAAACCACTCTCGAGCCCTACAATCGCGCTCAAACATGTCCCACGCAGGACCGACGAGCCATCACGCGCCTCCGAAGACGCCCAGAACCCCGAACGAGAGCTCCGAAGTCGCGAACGCGTCGGTGAGCTCCCGAGCTTTCTTTTCTTTCTCATTCAAATTCATGTTTTATTTCGATGCTTAGATTATTAGAGGGGTGGGAGAGAGCTGAGTGCGGGAAGTCGGGCGAGCTCGAGAGCTCCGGTAGCTCGAGAGCAAGGTCGAGAGAGCGTGAGACGAGCGCGAGAGGCGAGCGCGAGCGCTGAGCGAGTGGACATGAGCAAGTGAGGTCGAGCGTGTGCAAGCGAGCTTGAAGAAGGAGTGAGGTCGAGCGTGACAGGCGAGCTTGAGACCGGGAGGACGAGGCGGACGCGACGTCGAGCGCAGCGACTGCGCGAGGAAGATTTGGCGCCAGGCGAGCTTTTGAATCGGGATGGAGGAAGGAGAAGGCTTGTGGGCTCCTCCTCATTATTTTATATTATTTATTTTAATATTAAACCGGTGTGGGATTAATTTAACGGGTTCGGTTTGGTTTGAATGGGTTTGGTTCGGTTTGGGTTGAAACATTGGTTTGGTTCGGGATCCGGTTGGGAAAATTATTTTAAGGGTTTAATTAACTTATTTTATACATTATATAATCGTTATATATAAATTATTATTTAATTATTATTATTATTATCTTATTCTATCTTATTTATTAGTTAATTATTTAATTAATTATTATAAGTTATTTAAAATATGATTTAATTGAGGGTTTATTTAATTGATATATATTTATTGTTTTGAGGTTGATAGTGTTATTAAAATAGTGTCCTGACTTATTAACTCGTTATTAATTATTATTTATTAAATTATTTAAGTATATATTCTGATTTATCTAGATGTTTTATTTAATCTTAATTGTAAGGAATTTACTTATGTGAATAATCTTTTTGATAACTATTTTCATTTAAAAAGTTAGTTTTGAATTATTTAGATTGTTTGGAAAATATTTCTAAGTGTCGGAAATTTATTAGGATAATGTTTTGGACTAAAATATATCGGGATTATTTTAAAAGAATTGTTTGTTTATTGAGTTGTTTATGAGAGATGATGTTGAGACAAGATGCGAGATGATGATGGTATGAATAAGATGTGATGATAAGAATATGCCCAAGTTGTGGAATCGAGATGAGGAATTGATTTGAGACATTAATGTTGATGATGATGGGATGATTAACTTATATATGTTTTATGTGAATCTTATGTGTGCTATTTGATATGCTTTGTGTAAGTTAGACTTAGACTTAATTATTATGTTACTTATCTTCTAGGTGATCTCTGATCTGTCTGGATTTGCTTGATTACTGTATTGCCTGGATTTTGCGCTTCTCCAGGTAAGTTCCTTGAACTTACTCATGATGGGCGCTTTATGCACTGGGTGTTATATAGTAGGCTAGTGTTCATGCACCATACGACTTAGAATCATGCTTAGGATCAAAAACGGAAACCATATGTCTTGCTATCTGTCTTTGCTAGAAACGGCCGTTATAGGTGTTTATCGAATGAGACCTTTTTCTTTATTCTTGTCATCCTAGTTGGCGCTTATATAGAAAGTTGCTTGCACTCGATGATGCGGTAGGCTTTTAGTATAGAAAGTTGCTTGCACTCGATGATGCGTTAGGCTTCCTAATAAGTGCATTAGGACTCTTAGAGCCTTAGGCCTTATATAAGTGTCATTGCTTGCCTTCCTTTCATAGTTAGTAGGCTCATTGCATGGGGTTGGCCTGCACCGTAGGGTGAGGTAGCTCCTTTGATGGTGAGTTGCTATAGGATTTCTTAGGAGCCTAGAGGGACATGCTATTTGGCATTTCTTGTAATTGGCGCGCTTCTTTATTTATTTCTGCATTTCCTTATCCGCATGCTTATCTGTTTAACTTCCGTTTTGCACTACGCATTTCATCTTAGGAATAGGATGCTTATTATATGCCTCTCAGAGTGTTTACACACGCGCAGGAGTGACCCGATGATTGACCCAGATCCCCTTCTTTTTTTTTTAGATTCAGGTAACCGTTAGCCGCTATCTTTGCTCTTATGGATGCTTGGCGGGTTCAGATTTTGGTGTTAGATCGAGAGCTTGAGAGACCACTAAACTTTCTCGTTTTAGAAATCTTTTGCATCGTTTTGACCCGGCTAGGTCGTGGCACTCTTTTGGATTGTATTTGATTTAAATCATGTTTCTTTTTATTGCGAAAACTTGTGACTCGTACTCGGATTGTAAGATCTAGTTGGAAGGTAACCTTGCCTTCTTAAATGTAACTCGGATAATTAGGTTTCTTTCCTAGGCCCAAGGGAGGGCAAATAGGGGAAAGAAGATCCTTATTTTCCGGGCCGTTACAGAAGTGGTATCAGAGCCAGGTTGCTCAATCCGAGTACACATGAGTTGCAAAATAATTTCAAAACCGCCCACTGATTTCTTATTTTAAAGAAGTTTCAAAATCATTTCAAAAAGGGCAAAGCGAATTTCAGAAATAAAATCGGTAGGATCTTTTAGTTGAGAGATAGGATCGCCGGGGTAGAACGAGGCGATAGCTCATCCCTTATGGATGTAGACTTGGGGAATGGGTAGGCGAAACATAGCTTATACTTTACAGATGGGCCTAGAAGACTCCAAGGAGTTTGCACCGTGGTGGTTGGAGTAGCGGGGTTAGGATGTAGAGATCGAGAGGTAATTGCCCCTCCGGTCAGTTGCCCCTCGAAGGGCAGCTTTTAGGTAGATTTGGTGAACTTGTATGATCTAAGCCCGAGGGCGATCCCCCTTGAAGGGGATCAGATTAAACCGCGATGATTGCTTCTGTGATATGTGATTAAGGCTCGCCCTTCTCTTGTCCAGTAGTTATGGTTGACACGCGCCACGGAGCAGTTGGGCGTGGGGGCCCAGTACGTCGGGGCAGGGGACGACCCCCTCGTAGGGTAGTCACTGACGAGGCTACTACTGGAGTTCAGACACACGAGACAGAGCAGGTCGAGATACCAATACCGCCACCGCAGATGCCTACAAGCAGAGTGGGCCTTGAGGAGATGATTACCGCTATGATTCGAGGAGTTCTTCAGGAGGCGTCAGGACGTCAGACTCCAGAGGGTCCACAGAGAGTTGTTGCACCAGAGGACCAGGTTCAGCAGCCGATGCCCACAGATCAGGCCGGACTCGAGCAGTTGGTGCGCGAGTTGCTTCAGAGGACCCGACAGGCGACGCCAAAGACCCCTACTCAGCAACCGATGCCTACAGACAGGGTCGGATTCGAGTAGGCAATACTAGAGATGATTCAGAGGCAGAGGGGACAGCGGCAGGCACCACAGCCAGTGGCAGATGCGACCGCAGTTGGGATTCAAGTAGAGAGGCGCATTGATTGGGTGAAGAGGTTTTCACAGAGCAACCCGCCTCTATTCACTGGAGATCCGACGGCAGACATCGAGCTATGGTTTAGAGTCATCGATGGACTCTTTGAGCTGATCGAGGCACCACCAGGGGAGCGCCAGAGATTGGCGGCCGGCCAGCTACGAGACGATGCTTTCGACAGATGGTCCGTATACAAGGCGGAACGAGCAGATTGGACGTATGATGAGTTCAGATCCTTGATGCTTCGCGAGTACAGCCCTCCCGGACTGTAGACTGCTAGAGAGGTCGCCTTTTACAGGGGGAGTTATGATGAGACGCTATCAGTCGCTGAGGTTGTTCGCCAGTTCAAGAAGGAGCTGGTATATTGCGGCCATTTATGCCAGACGGACGCGAGTCGTATTCGACTGCTATCTATGAGGCTCTCCCCAGCCGTGCTTCTACATGCTTCCAGCTTGGGCGACGTCCCTTTTGATAGATTCTTAGAGGTTATCTTGCGTTACGATACACAACGTCTTCTGTCAGCTGCGACCTACCAGTATTCTCACCCTCCTCGAGGTGAAAAGAGGCCGAGAGCTATAGAGTTTAGCCGGGATATGGTTGATAGAGGAGACCATTACAGAGGAGCGTTCAGGAGAGATACACGTCGGGCACCAGTAGTACCCCTCCAGGAGATACGAGTTCAGAGCATTACATGTCAGGGATGTTACGAGGATGGACACCCCACGGAGAGATGCCCTAGGAGGCAGATGGTGTGTTATACTTGTGGAGTTAGAGGACACCGATCAGCTTATTGTCCCCAGGATGGAGGGTCTATAGATGCACCAACACCTCAACTTCAGGAGCCGCCTAGACCAGCCCAACTGACATACCCCCAGGGACATGGGAGAGGGGCACCGGCCGGCAGAGGCCGAGGAGATGGAGGAGCTAGAGGCGGCCGAGGTAGCGGCCGAGGAGGCCGAGGATCTACTGTAGGGCTTGCGCATTTATCAATTGAGCCATTTAGGTTAGCTTGTGAGGGAGGACCGACGTCAGGAGGTATAGATCTTGGCTTGCCCCCACCGCCCCGCGTCTACCACATGGGAGCTTCAAGACGCTCTAACCCTTCTACATCAGGTATTATGACATGAGGTCTTTATCGATCTCGATGCTTGTGTGCGCGTATATGGTTGATGATGATGTGTTCCATGCGTTGTTATTGCTGTTTGATATGCTTGGCATGACATGTGTGATGACTTGCTAATAGAACGCTAGTACGATGTTATCCTTGATGTGCTTTTGATTACTTATATGACTTATGATTCATGATATGACTTGAGATTGATAGGATTGAAATTGATTTCTGAAAGATGAATCTAGGAAGAGAATATGGGATTAGCCCTTAGAGGTGGATGACTCCACCTCTTGAGTTCTGGAATTGCTTGACTAACGTCGGATTTTAAGGATTTTGAATGATACTGAAAAGGACTAACTTGGATTTTAAAAGACCAAACGCTATCGAGAATTTCAACAATTTTGAGGCAAATCTTTTCCAATTGTGAATCTCTTTTGAAACTTTCAAGTTCCGGGTAAATCTATGATACATCACGAAGTGGATACAAGCATTTTATGGGGGCGCTTGTAGGGTGCTTGCTAAGACCTAGTGATGATATTGTAGAACTTTTAGAGTTGTGGTACTTCCGAAAAGTCGAAGCGAGGTTGTGATAGGGGCGCTTATTGCATACTCGTCAAGACCAATTGGAGATGTCACGACCGTGACTAGGATGTTGTGAGAATCCCGAAAGACGCAACCGAGATGATCACATGATTTTTGGACATGGTCCTTGGACTCGCATTTTAAAACTTCCTCCTCTTACTTTGAAGTAATTTTAGTCTCGGGGACGAGACTTGTTTTTAGAGATGGATGATGTAAAGACTCGGGATTTTAAAATATTATTTTCTAAATTAAGATTTAATTTTCGATTTAATATTGATTTAGTTCCGATTTAATTCCCTAGGATTCAAAATTTTTTTGAAAACCACCGTCCTCGTGAAAATAATTTGAATTCAATATTTTCGAAGCGAGTTCCGACATACATTTGAATTTGATTTTTAAACTGACTTATTCCGCTTCCTTAAACGAGACTTGAAAATATTTGTCGGATTTCATTATTTTGAATTTGAAAGTTTAATTTGGATTGAGTCGGGTTAAGGTCGGAAAGCGAGTTTCGAAATTTACTTCCGGGTATTGATTTTAACCACTTCCACACACTAACCTCACCTACCCTCCCCCTACCTTACCTCTTCTCCTATATAGGAGTGTGATGCAACTGCACACCCACGTCTCCTTCACCATCTCTCCATCTCCATCACCTCACGCCACCATCATCACTTTCCTCCCGCCCACTTTGCAGCCACCACCATCCCACCATCACAACTCCTTCATTCCTCCTCCTGTTCACCTTGCCAGCAACCACCACCGAGGCACCACCAACAGCCCCGAGCACCTCCCCACTCTTGCTCTTCTGTTTTCCAAGTTGAACTGAGCCCCACACTTCCTCCTCTTCCTTCGAGCCAACCAATACCACCACGTCCTCTCCTCACACATCCTGACGTCCGAAGAAGCCTAGTGGCTGCCCAGGAGCTCCCCCAACGCCACCGTTGAGCCACCAAGAGCCCCGCTTCCCCTGTTCGTGCGCAGGCAACCTTCCGGTAAGCCGTTCTTCTCCGTTTCTGATCCAAACCACTCTCGAGCCCTACAATCGCGCTCAAACATGTCCCACGCAGGACCGACGAGCCATCACGCGCCTCCGAAGACGCCCAGAACCCCGAACGAGCGCTCCGAAGTCGCGAACGCGTCGGTGAGCTCCCGAGCTTTCTTTTCTTTCTCATTCAAATTCATGTTTTATTTCGATGCTTAGATTATTAGAGGGGTGGTAGAGAGCTGAGTGCGGGAAGTCGGGCGAGCTCGAGAGCTCCGATAGCTCGAGAGCAAGGTCGAGAGAGCGTGAGACGAGCGCGAGCGCTGAGCGAGCGGACATGAGCAAGTGAGGTCGAGCGTGTGCAAGCGAGCTTGAAGAAGGAGTGAGGTCGAGCGTGACAGGCGAGCTTGAGACCGGGAGGACGAGGCGGACGCGACGTCGAGCGCAGCGGCTGCGCGAAGAAGATTTGGCGCCAGGCGAGCTTTTGAATCGGGATGGAGGAAGGAGAAGGCTTGTGGGCTCCTCCTCATTATTTTATATTATTTATTTTAATATTAAACCGGTGTGGGATTAATTTAACGGGTTCGGTTTGGTTTGAATGGGTTTGGTTCGGTTTGGGTTGAAACATTGGTTTGGTTCGGGATCCGGTTGGGAAAATTATTTTAAGGGTTTAATTAACTTATTTTATACATTATATAATCGTTATATATAAATTATTATTTAATTATTATTATTATTATCTTATTCTATCTTATTTATTAGTTAATTATTTAATTAATTATTATAAGTTATTTAAAATATGATTTAATTGAGGGTTTATTTAATTGATATATATTTATTGTTTTGAGGTTGATAGTGTTATTAAAATAGTGTCCTGACTTATTAACTCGTTATTAATTATTATTTATTAAATTATTTAAGTATATATTCTGATTTATCTAGATGTTTTATTTAATCTTAATTGTAAGGAATTTACTTATGTGAATAATCTTTTTGATAACTATTTTCATTTAAAAAGTTAGTTTTGAATTATTTAGATTGTTTGGAAAATATTTCTAAGTGTCGGAAATTTATTAGGATAATGTTTTGGACTAAAATATATCGGGATTATTTTAAAAGAATTGTTTGTTTATTGAGTTGTTTATGAGAGATGATGTTGAGACAAGATGCGAGATGATGATGGTATGAATAAGATGTGATGATAAGAATATGCCCAAGCTGTGGAATCGAGATGAGGAATTGATTTGAGACATTAATGTTGATGATGATGGGATGATTAACTTATATATGTTTTATGTGAATCTTATGTGTGCTATTTGATATGCTTTGTGTAAGTTAGACTTAGACTTAATTATTATGTTACTTATCTTCTAGGTGATCTCTGATCTGTCTGGATTTGCTTGATTACTGTATTGCCTGGATTCTGCGCTTCTCCAGGTAAGTTCCTTGAACTTACTCATGATGGGCGCTTTATGCACTGGGTGTTATATAGTAGGCTAGTGTTCATGCACCATACGACTTAGAATCATGCTTAGGATCAAAAACGGAAACCATATGTCTTGCTATCTGTCTTTGCTAGAAACGGCCGTTATAGGTGTTTATCGAATGAGACCTTTTTCTTTATTCTTGTCATCCTAGTTGGCGCTTATATAGAAAGTTGCTTGCACTCGATGATGTGGTAGGCTTTTAGTATAGAATGTTGCTTGCACTCGATGATGCGGTAGGCTTCCTAATAAGTGCATTAGGACTCTTAGAGCCTTAGGCCTTATATAAGTGTCATTGCTTGCCTTCCTTTCATAGTTAGTAGGCTCATTGCATGGGGTTGGCCTGCACCGTAGGGTGAGGTAGCTCCTTTGATGGTGAGTTGCTATAGGATTTCTTAGGAGCCTAGAGGGACATGCTATTTGGCATTTCTTGTAAGTGGCGCGCTTCTTTATTTATTTCTGCATTTCCTTATCTGCATGCTTATCTGTTTAACTTCCGTTTTGCACTACGCATTTCATCTTAGGAATAGGATGCTTATTATATGCCTCTCAGAGTGTTTACACACGCGCAGGAGTGACCCGATGATTGACCCAGATCCCCTTTTTTTTTTTTTTAGATTCAGGTAACCGTTAGCCGCTATCTTTGCTCTTATGGATGCTTGGCGGGTTCAGACTTTTGGTGTTAGATCGAGAGCTTAAGAGACCACTAAACTTTCTCGTTTTAGAAATCTTTTGCATCGTTTTGACCCGGCTAGGTCGTGGCACTCTTTTGGATTGTATTTTATTTAAACCTTGTTTCTTTTTATTGCGAAAACTTGTGACTCGTACTCGGATTGTAAGATCTAGTTGGAAGGTAACCTTGCCTTCTTAAACGTAACTCGGATAATTAGGTTTCTTTCCTAGGCCCAAGGGAGGGCAAATAGGGGAAAGAAGATCGTTATTTTCCGGGCCGTTACAGATCCAAGGAATACACAGTATATCTTGACAAAGAACGAGCATTGAACTGGCAAGCTCCCCAATCTGCATCATTGTATGTAGTTAGTGTCAATGAACAATGACAAGGAAAAAATATACCCCAGTTGATAGTATGCTTCAAATATCGAACCACATATAAGGTAGATTGCATATAGGGAATCCTAGGTGAGCTAATAAATTGGTTCAAGTGTTGTATTGACTAAGAGAGGTTAGAACAAGTCAAATTGAAGTATAATAGTTTCCCAAATTGCCTTCGATATGATTCAGGATTAGGGAGAACTTCACCTTCATCAATGGACAACTTCAAACCCTAGAGCAATGAAAGCACAATAGGTTTACAATCCACCATTCGAGTATCTTTAATGATATCATCAATATACTTCTGTTACCATTAGCAGACCTTGCCACTTCTTAATTACCCAAAAAATATCGTACCAAACCCAGTTCTTTGAAAATGAAGGCCTTGTGAAGTTGATCTTTAATGTGACAAATAAAAGCAGCCTCGGTGAGTAAAAGATAATCCATGTAGACAACAACAATCATTTGGAGACCCAAATGCTCTTAGATAAACAGAGAATACTCATGCTTGGACTGCTCAAACCCAATCTTGAAGAAGAATTTTAAAAGTTCTAAATTCCATTGACGAGAGGCCTACTTCAATCCATACAAGGACCATTGGAGCTTACACACTTGCCCTGGTTGGCCAGAAAAGAACCCTTCAGGAGGCCTCTTATACACATCCTCATCAAGAAAACCATGTAAGAGCGCATTGTTGATTATGTCAAGTTGGTGAACATCCCATTGCTTGGAAGTGGCTAGAGTGGTATGCTTGGCAACAGAGGAAAAGGTTAGCTTGTAATCTTTATCATTGACTTGGGTGAAACCCTTTGCCACTAAATGTGCTTTAAATATCTAAATAGAACCATCCGGTATAAATTTCACCTTAAAAATCCACTTACACCCAATAGGTTTTTCGTCCTTGGGTAAATCAGTGATCACCAATCAAGAAAACCATGTAAGAGCACATTGTTGATTATGTCAAGGTTGTTCTGGACCTCAAGGTGATGACAAAAGTCCTTTGTTACCTGCGATGCTAAAGAAGAGAAGGTTCTTAACCTCGCGGGCTGATAATGCTTTATTAGTCAAGGTGGATCTATTAGCCACTTAAGCTTCGCGATTTTGATGATGCGTTATTCCAGAAAGACATCTTTCCGATTCAAGGATCTTGGGAGCTCAAACTTGAGGATTTTACTTCAGGGAAGATTGCAGAGCTCTTGTCTTTTCTTATCTCTCATTTTGGATCTCCGTCTTGTGGTTCCCTAGGGGGGTATTTATAGTGTTATCAAGCGAGTAGTTGGTTGGTGACCTCGTGGTTCTTATAGGTGACACGTGTAGCTTATGCCTTCATGCCAACGGCCATCGGTAGCTATACGTGGCGATATTAGCGGAGAGGTGCTTCACCAGCGAGCTGCTTGCCATTTACTTAGGGAGTTTCAGATGAAGTGGAGCTTTCATCGCTATCAGGATGTAATTTAAGAAGATCTACTTTAAACAGGAAGAGTTCGCGGACTTAAAAAAGGGGGAATACAAAGATCGCGATGCTTATAATGCTGGGTGATGGATATAGTTTTTCTGTTGTGACACCCATTTATGACGTCATTCCCTCATTAATTAAGGGGGCTATATTTCATGGCATCGTCAATAGGTAACTAAACAAGAATAGACAAATCCTGAAGAATCTCAGTGAGCCAAACAACTTCACTAACAACAGTTGATATACATCTGTACTCGGACTCAACACTTGACTTGGACACAGTCTTTTGCTTCTTGGTTTTCCAAGAGATAGGAGATGATACAAGGACTACACAGTAACTTGACAGAGAACGAGCAGTGAACTGGCAAGATCCCCAATCTGCATCATTGTATGTAGTCAATGTCAATGAATAATGACAAGGAAAAAATATACCCCAGTTGATAGTTTGCTTCAAATATCGAACCACATGTAAGGCAGATTGCATATAGGGAATCCTGGGTGAGCTAAGAAATTGGCTCAAGTGTTGTATTGAATAAGAGAGGTTAGGGCAAGTCAAATTGAAGTATAATAGTCTCCCAATTAGCCTTCAATATGATTCAGGATCAGAGAGAACTTCACTTTCATCAATGGACAACTTAAAACCCCGGGGCAATGAAAACACAGCAGATTTACAATCCACCATTCGAGTATCTTTAATGATATCAACAATATACTTCTATTACCATCAGAAGACATTGCCACTTCTTAATTACCCAAAAAATATCGTACTAAACCCAGTTCTTTGATATTGAAGGACTTGTGAAGTTGATCTTTAATGTGACAAAAAAAAGCAGCATCAAACCCAGTGAGTAAAAGATCATCCATATAGACAATAATAATCGTTTGGAGATCCGAATGCTCTTAGATAAACAGAGAGTAGTCATGCTTGGACTCCTCAGACCCAAGCTTGAAGAAAAATTTTAAAAGTTCTAAATTCCATTGATGAGAGGCCTACTTCAATCCATACAAGGACCATTGAAGCTTACACAATTTCCCTGGTTGGCCAAAAAAGAACCCTTCAGGAGGCCTCATATACACATCCTCATCAAGAAAACCATGTAAGAGCACATTGTTGATTATGTCAAGTTGGTGAACATCCCATTGCTTGGAAGTGGCTAGAGTGGTATGCTTAGTCATAGAGGAAAAGGTTAGCTTGTAATCTTTATCTTTGACTTTTGGGTGAAACCCTTTGCCACTAAATGTGCTTTAAATCTCTCAATAGAACCATCCGGCTTAAATTTCACCTTAGAAATCCACTAACACCCGATTGGCTTTTCATCCTTAGGTAATTCAGTGATCACCAATCAAGTAAACCATGTAAGAGCACATTGTTGATTATGTCAAGTTGGTGAACATCCCATTCTTGGAAGTGGCTAGAGTAGTATGCTTGGAAATAGAGGAAAAGGTTAGGTTGTTGTAACGGCCCGGGATTATGATTCCTGAGTTACGTTTCGAGGGATAAAACCCCTCGTTAGATCTTGCACTCCGATTACAGGTTGAAGGTTTTAAAATCAACAATTTCGCTTTAAAGGTGGGATTTCATACCCAAAAACCGAGAGGGACCGTTGGAATCCCCGGGGTAAGTCACCTGTACCTGCCTTATGGCCTAGGTCGCGAAATTCATTAATCATACAACCAAGAAGGATTCCAAATTCATAATAAGGTTGCCACGACAGAGCCGGGTCAAATCATGATCAAAACATCCAAAACCAAACCGTTAAATAATTGGTGAAGTCAGAGTCTCGACTCTCTCTTTCCGCTTTGTTAGACCTCGCGGTCATGGAGCCAAATCAGCAGCAATAATGATAAGCTTAATGGATATCTAAAAACGTTAATAGTGGGCGGGATCAGATCGATGCCCACTCGGGTCTGTCCCTTCCTCAAGGGTGCCGCCCCCATAATATGTACACACATACGCTATACCTAATAATCATGCTTCTAGGTACAAGGCGGAATATTAACACACTAGCATGCCCCTAATATCAAGTGCATAATAATAATAGTAGTAATAATAATAATAATAATAATAATAATAATAATAATAATAATAATAATAATAATAATAATAATAATAATAATAATAATAATAATAATAATAATAATAATAATAATAATAATAATAAGGCCTTATCACAGAATACCAAGTGGTATATCCCTCTCCTACCTCCACCCCCTTCCGATAGGGTGGAGACTGGCCAGCTCGTGAATGCATTCCATTCCATTATAATCGAATCGGCCCGCAGGCCCGACCCGTAATCATATATAAAGCCCACAGGCAAATCTTGTAATCATGCTCATAATGTAAGTAAAGGAAGTTCCATATGACTCGATTGACTCAGGACCGGACCCGATGGGACTGGGCTGTCCTATGACCCTAGCAAAGACTCTAGTTACTTCACAGATAACGGCCATTCCATTTACATACGCGTAAAGAAATAGAATGCTCAACGATCAATGCAACCTAGCAGGACACTACATGGCATGCTGATCATGAATGCAAGCACCTAGTATATCATGCACATAAGGCAGGGAATATCTATTCGATCTGAGTAAGCTCCGTAGAGACTTACCTGGCTAGCAGAGCAGCAAGATAGTAAACCAGCACACAACAAGACACGGTCATAGAGTATCACTTAGATACATACATAAGTAATATAAATAAGTCTACTTCTAATGCTACTTAAAGCATATAATGTCACACAATTTCATACAATCCACATGTCTCATCATTATCATTTCCTCATCATCATTCGTTCACCTCATATTTCATATCTCAATATAACTCATCATCTCCACTCATCATATCAATATCTCATCTCAATGTTTCATCATACTTCAACTCATTACCACATCATATAACATTTTTAGTAATCATGCATCATCACCTCATATATAGGTCATATTCATACTTTAAGTCATATCGTACTTTAATATATATCAACACATCGATCACAATCTCACGTTTAAGGGCATATATCAACATTGCATCTCACAATTCATACTTAACAATCATAACACATCCAAACATGCTTATCCGATCAAGATATCATCATAGATCCTATATCATATCGTATCATAGCAATATCAACATATCATAATTTATACACATACAAGTTAGACAAGTAAGTCAATTTTCCAAGATTTTCCAAAATCCATTTGTAAGGCATAACCCCTTTAATCAACTTATTATCTTATCTTTCTAAAACAAATCCGACAATGTTAGAATATTTCCAAAAATTCCTCCGTAAGGTTATTAAATCAATTTCCGTCTTTTGAAAGTATTTTCCAATTCCCTTTTTAATTTAACTCCAATAATTTATTTTAAATCTCCATATATTTCTCCAAAGCCCATAATCTATTCTAAAATACACTTAATATACATATACATACACACACACACATATATATTATCATATTACCCCCAACCATTTTATTTTCTAACAACCATCCCTTTTCAAATTACAAAAACCACCCCCTTATTTATTTCTCCAAAATCGGACCCAATTTAAGTAGGAAAGGACGAAGGATGAAAAGAAGAGAAAGAATGGGTCGAGCCCAGAAGAAGGAAAGAGGAAAAGAAAGAAAGAAATGGAGGCCCTGCCCACAAGTCAGAAGAAGAGGAAAGGAAAGGAAGAGGGCCCGACTAAGGTGGTGCTGACGTGGAGCGGGACCCACGACGTCACCTTCTTCCTCAACCATCTTTCCGAATTTTTTTAAAAAATTGGTCAAAAAAATAAAAAAAAATTGGAAAGTAGCCAAAGATCCAAACTATTTTGGTAAATAGCCAAAACGGGGCTAAGTCGCTGTTATAAACAGCGACTTTAGCCCCAATTTAAAAAAAATAATAAAATAATAAAGTCGCGGTTTAAAACCGCGACTTATATATATTTTTTAATTTTCTTTAGTTTTTTTACATAATTATTTAGTTAAAAAAGCAAAAAAAAAAAAATACCAGAGCCGCTATTATAAGCAGCGACTCTGGTTGCTTTTTAATAGCCAGCCACTCTCATTCTCTCTCCCATTCTACATATTTCCACACACGTAAGCGCCCCTCACCCCTCTCTTATGTATCCCCTCTCTCTCACCCTTTCTATCAACTTTATCCTGAATTTGTGGCCCCCACTCCCTCCTCCTTTTCTCTCTTCCTCTCTATGGACCCTCCTCTCTGCTAACTCTCTATCAGTAGAGTAACTAATAACATTAAAAAAATGGAGAGTCGCTGTTATAAACAGCGACTCTCCATATATATATGTATTTTTTTTCATAATTTTAAAATAAATAGTATATTTGAAAAATATTTTTACAAAAAACACCTAAGTCGCCGTTTATAACAGCGACTTTATTATTTTATTAATGTTTTAAAAAAATTGGGTTAGAGTCGCTGTTGCAAACAGCGACTTACCCCTATTTTGGCTATTTTCCAAAATAGTTTACATCTTTGGCTATTTCGCAAATTTATTTTTATTTTTTTGACTATTTCAAAAAATAATTCCCCATCTTTCCCCGCTTCCTCTGTTCGAAAGAGGCCGGCGTCTGTCCGATCTTCCTCCTTCCTCCTTCCTTCTTCCTTCCTCTTGAATGGAGTCTCGGGCTCGCGATGACTGCCCCAAGCTCACCCTCGTACCCTCTCACACGCTCGCACACGCCCTCGACCTCGCTCTCGCTCTCGACCCCGCTCTCGCTCTCGACCTCGATCTCGTCCTCGATAGACACTCATCGAATCTGTCTCTGAGTTAGTTCAAATGTACAGGGATTAAAAGCACATAGAAAATCGAATGCGAGGGATGACAGGGGGTTTGAGAAGCTCACCGAGGCATTCGAAGGTCGCCGGAATGTTCGTCGGAAATCGATTTGGGCTTGTCGAAAGCTTGGGAAAGCTTATCAGGCCCTGGATTGAAGAGGTGAATCATAAAGGTGGAGCTTTGATCAGTTTGAAGGTGAAAGAGAGGGGGAACGAGGCTTACCGAGGCAAAATCGAAAAATAGGGTGGAATGAGTCGAGGGTGGCGCTGCGGTCTCCGAGGGCTCTTCTGGCGGTTTGGGGCACTCAAAGACGTCGAATAGGAAGATGGGGAAGGGCTGGGCTGCTTCACGTTGAAGGGGGGAGGAAAACGGAGTATAGCTATGCGGTTTTGGGCTCGGAAAAACAGAGCAGTGTGAGGTGAAGGTTGCGGTTTCAAGGGTGGCGACGGTGGTGATGGCATGGTGGTAGTGAGGTGGTGAAGTGGTGGCAGGAGGGTGGGGGTGTGTCTGCTGGAAAAAGAATGGAGGAGGAGTGGGAGCTTTGCTCATGGCAATCCGAAGGGGAGGAAGGAAGAGTTTAGGGTGTGTTTGGTTTTGGGTTTTTGAAAATGAAAGGTGATTGGGGGGGGGGGGGGGGGGGCTGAGTTCTGATTGTATTTTAAGAGGGTAGGGTAGGTTTGCAGTAGGTTGTTGTTTGTTTTCCATTATAAGGGGAATCAAAGAAGGGTGGAAGTGAAAGAAAGGATGAGCTTGCCCAAAAGAGGAAGAGATGAGTTGGAAATGGTGGATCTTATCAACTAATAAGAGAGGGGGAAGGTCAAGACAAATGAGAGGGAAACAAGGTTAAATTGTGGTCTTGAAGTCCGAAATTTGAATTTCCGACGTTTGGTTTTCGGAATCCCGCTTTCTCGGTTAATTCGATTTTTAAAGCCGGAAGAATATCGTTGTCCGAACAAATTTTTTGGATCCCGAGAAAAAGACAAAATCAATCTTAAAAGGTTCAAGATTGGACCGGAATTCGTTTTATAAATTTTGAGTTTGATTGATTAAATTAAGGACGGGTTTTTCTTAAAATATCCGATTAAATCCGTTTTAAATTTATTTTTAATTTTTTTCTTTTTCCAAAATTTAGGATTTTTAAAATCCGAGCCTTTACAGTTGTAATCTTTATCTTTGATTTGGGTGAAACCCTTTGCCACTAAATGTGCTTTAAATCTCTCAATAGAACCATCCGGCTTAAAATTCAGCTAGGAAATCCACTTACACCCAATTGGATTTTCGTCCTTGGGTAATTTAGTGATCACCCATGTGTTATTTAGCTCAAGAGAAGCAATCTCTTTCTGCATAGCCTTCATCCAACGAGGATTTTGAGATGCTTCCTGGAAATAAGTAAGCTCTCTAATCTCAAGCATTGATTGAAACGATGCAACAAACTCTGAAGAATAATCAGAAAAATCAAGAAGTTGAGGAATTATAAAGGAGGCTGACTGAGATGATGTAATTGATAAGGCAGGACACACAAATTCTTGTAAACTAGTTGGGACATGCCTTTGCCTAACAGACCTGCAAGGAGGAGTATTCACCAATTGAACGTGACCAGAACCACGTACCATGACTATTATTAGGTCTACTTTAATCAACAATACTATTCTCAGACTCACTATGTTCAACAACAAGTGCTACTTGTCCTGAAGGCTCAATAGAAACTTGACCATGATCATTATCAGCAACTGGATTAACAATCGTTAAGGATGGAGAAACCTATGGCACAACGTACATCACTAGACTTGGAGAAAGGAAACACATTCTCCTGAAATACCACATCTCTACTAAAATATACTCTGTTGGATTCTAAATCAAGCAACTTATATGCTTTGACACCATCTAAACAACTAAAAAGACACTCCTTGTAGCTTGATGTCCAAACTTATCTTTAACATTCATGCATTTTTGGCCACAACATAGATAACCAAGCACCTTGAAGATCATCATATAAAGCTGGTTTAGCAAACAGAACCTCATAAGGAACCTTCCATTAGAGCACATAACTAGGCAAGAGATTAATGATGTGTGTTGCAACAATAATACAATCACTCCAAAAAATTATTTAGAAGATGAGCTTGTAATCTAAGTGCCCGAGAAGTCTCAATTAAATGTCTGTGCTTGTGTTCAACACGACCATTTTGTTGTTGCACCCCTGGAACACTTTGTTGATGAACAATTCCCAACTCGTCAAACAAATCTTCACAAGCAGTTTGAACAAATTCCAAGCCATTGTCACTTTGATCGAATAACCTTGACTTTACAATCAAACTGAGTCTGAACACACATTAGAAATCCTTTGATCGATTTTAATACCTGCACTTTAGATGACAACAAGTATGTCCAAGTACATTTGCTATTGTCTTATAAAATAGTTAAGAAATAGCGAGCTCTATAATGAGTAGGTGATTTATATGGTCCTCAAACATCCAAATGCACTAGATCAAATGGCTTAGAAGCCAATGCAGAACTTCATTAAAATGAAACTTGTGATGTTTAACAAGAACACAACTATCAAAAAAGAAATCCTTACAGTTCAAATGTTTAAACTATTCCAAATGCTGTAACTTTGAAATGGAACTATAGCCTAGTCTTGCATGAATAGTCTCAACTACATTAAAAAAAACTAGTAGTCATAGTAACTACTAACTCTATAGAGCGTTGGCACCAAGTAATCTCTCTCCTTTGCTTTTTTATAAGGTAAAGATTTGAGAGGGGTCAGACCCTAGTGGACCACCACCCAAGGGCATCCTTTTGGATGAAGACGTGCAAAGTCGAATCGGCGAGTAGGTCTTGCGTGGATGTCGTGTGGAGGAGATGTGCTATCCTGTCGGCGGTCGAGTTGATTTCTCGAAAGATGTGGCCGAATTACACCCTTTTAAAATGTTGGAGGAGGAACAGGGTTTCGAAAATCTACATCTTGATCTCCCACGGGCAGCTCAACAGTCTTGGCAAGAAGTTAATCACAATCAGGTTGTCACCCTCATTCATGATGCTGGAAAGACCAAACTATTTTGCCTTGGCGACGCCTTCTCTGAGGGCAAGAACTTCAGTTGCTAAAGCAAAAATGTGCCCACATTTGAAACCTCCACAATCGATGATTGACCTGTGGTGGTCCCTGATAATGAAACCAGTAGATATCTTACCCGAAGGCAATTTGGATCCATCAAAATTAATTTTGAACGATTCATCAACTGGTTTGCTCCATCTCAAATTTCTTCTTCTTCTTGATTCATTTGTTTGTAGTTTTCGGTGGTATTGAGTGGTTAAATTAGAAGCAGCCTAGTTATGTAGTTGTTGATTGGTATAATTCTCCATATTTTGGATGAATGTTGTATTTAGATTTTCGAATATTTTTCGATTCCTGCTTGTCCATAAACACCATTATGTCGTTGCTAGTCTTTTTTTTGCTCAGGATTGAGTTTGTTGAATATTTCACAAATGATGTTTTTGATCAATGTGCTCTTAGTGTCGATGAATCTCTCTCCTTTGTGTCTAAAAGCAACGGAATAGAAAATTTGATCTAATGTAATGAATATTGGTTTAATTAGATAGACCAGGAAACATGTGAAATCTCTCATTTATCTTACAATGTTACGCATTCTTATTTGTCATGTTAAATAGAATAACATAAATTGCTGTATTATTAGAATATCATTAATTTTAGAAATATACGTCCTACATTAGTTAAGAATAAGGGCAGAAAGTAACTATCGGTAAACTATTAGAATTTTTTAAGGATAAAATAGTAAAATTATACATTTATTAGGTTATTGGGAGGTTATTGAGGTGGGTTAATGGAGTGGATTATTGGAGCATGTTATGGTGCTAAATCATCACCCACATCCGCCCCATCACCCACTTCATTCCTCACTCGCATCATCCGTCACCTGTTTTTTTTGTAGATTTTCACCTAGAAAAATAATGTTGATGGTGTGGATGAAATGGATGCATGCCCTAGTTAATTGGGTAAAAAACCCTTTAACATCATCAAGAAATATAAAACATAGAAGGTCCACATACTAGAAGTTTAGATTTCAGCGTTACAAGCAGAGTGTTTGGGTCTCTAGGCTGGATTACGGGAAGCTTCCAAGTTGGGTCTCTCACTTTTGGAGGTGGAGAGGGAATGTTTGACGACAATCAACTCCTTGACAGAAACGTGGAAGGCCCCATGGAAAGTTGAGATGTTGATTTCGGATGCCATTGAGTTATGCAGAGCTTTCGATAGTGTCTCATTCTCACACACTTTCAGGGAAGGGAACCATGTAGCAGATCGGCTAGCGCACATCGGATTTTCGAAGACTATGATTAGTGAGCGCGCCTCAACGGAGATTGCTGCTTTCGTCCATAAAGACGCTCTTGAGCATTGATTCAACCATGATTGGCCAATCTCAAATCATCGCCTTGTATAAAAAAAAATTATGACCGAAGACCATCAAGTACGCCCAAACCTTGGTCATCGAGACCGTGTCCAAGAACCCATATATATTATGGACAAACCTAAAACGCAATTTACCATCTTCATCTTCGGCAACTCCAATTTGAGTGAAACATCTTTGCCTTTATATCCTTTTTATTAGACCTACCAACTTTAATTAATTAGGGAATATGGATTGTTTTGAGTTACAACCGGTTTAAACAATTAAACAAATACATGAGAAGTGGACACACAACCCTATATAATGCAAATCTGGCTACGCCAACTACTTCTGATCCCACAAAATAAAAGCCCCTACCAATTCAAAATCCCTTAGTTACCAATCATCGTGTTTTCTTATTCCTATCAATCTCATTCCTCTCCATTTCATGCATATGCATTTATTATTTTCTCCGCTTTACACTTTCACGTCTTAGGTGAGTTTGGCTAAACCAATAGCTTTTGAAACTTACAATTTTGATATTATATAGTTTTAAATAAAATAAATATAAGGTTTTAGTTTAATTAGTTTTTGAAATCTATGTTTTTCAACAACTACTCACCCGAATATTTTGAAGCTTTTGGTTTTTTATTCACAAGTTTTCAACAGCTATCCTAACAACTAGATTTACCAAGCACTATACTAACTTATTAATCTATATTTAACACAAATAATCCAACAGCTTCAGCTACCCAACAGCTTCAGCTACTCCAATAGCCACCATTTTGTCAAACGCACCCTTAACCCCCACAAAAATATTAATTCTATATATATAATACTCTCTCCGTCCAAAAATACATGTCCTTTTACTTTTTAGCACGTATTTTTAGGAGTTAAAAACTACATAAAATATTAACTATTTTTATTAATTTTTTTAAACAATTATAAACTTATTATTAATAAGTTTGTAATTATTAAAAAAAATTAATAAAAAATTTAATATTTTATATAGTTTTAGCTCCAAAAAAAAACATGCATAAATAGTAAAAGGACATGTATTTTTGGACGGAGGTAGTGTGGTTTTTCTAATTAACCTATAAAATTAAAACTCAAAACTGTATAAATATTTAGGTCTTAACTATTACGAATCAAAAGTGATAGCCTTTGAATCTTAGTATTTTCGTGTGTTTGAATTGATCGAGAGCTCTATCAAATGATTTGTCATATGTCAAGGGTGATAAGAACTTATATATCACCAGTGGCGGATCCAGAAATTTTGTTAGGGGGGCTAAAAAAATTTTAAGAAAATTTTTATCGATCACATGTATCATGTATGTGTGAAAAATACTTCTTTTTTGTTTAAATATATTTGAAAAACCTTAATTTATGATTTAAATAGTTATTTTTAGTAGAATTTTTTTAAAAAAAATATAAAAATTATTTTAAAAAATGAGGATTATATATATGTATAAAAGAAAGTTTTTGTTTAACTATATTGGAGAAAACCTTAAATTTGGCTAAATTTTTTTTGAGAAAATTATTTTTGCATGTATATATGAAAGAAGAAATTTGGCTTCGGCCTTTGGGCCAAATAGAAAATATCCCAAGAATTGAGTCTTGCTAGTAAATGGTCAAAAATATTTTCATAATACCAGTTTTGCCCTTGCCTATCTTTTTCCACGCTTCCATATTTCTTTCTCCCTCCCGGTGCTACGGCGACTCCGTTTTTTCAGATCTGAGAAATTGCAAAGATGCGCCTCTGTTCTCCCTCTATCTTCTAGGTCATTGGACGTCGTCGGCCTCGATGGAGATATTTTCAGATCTGGAATGCCTCTATCCTCCGCTTTGCCGCCCCTCTCGACACCACTCATCGATCTCAAAAGCCGAAATAGAAGGGGGGAGGCGGGAGGGAGAAGGCGTCGGGTGTGGCTTCTGATGTGGAATCGGACAGTCAAGGGGGAGCTGCGGACTACGATGATGAGGAATTGGAGGGGGATGAGGAGGAAGAGGAGTATTATGATGATTATGAAGAGGAGGAAGAGGAGGAGGAGGTGGTGGTGGTTGAGAAGTATGGTAGGAATGTGGAGTGACTGTGTATGGTAGGACTAAAAATTAAGGGAGTCAATTTCAGATGGAATGTTTTACTTCCAATCCATATCCAGAACTCATCATTTCCAAGCCGTACAGGCCCTACATGGCTTTCGATTGATTGAATTTGTTCTTCCATTTTTACAATCTTTATTGAGTTATGGAAGAAACAGCCTACTGTTTGTTTTATGGGAAGAAAGTTGTGGGACTGAATTCCAAAGTAAAAACTCATTTTGTTATCTATGTCTAACATAACTGTATGCCTTGTTACACAGACGCACTTTTGCATGAAGAAAGTTGTGGGAATCAAAGGATGATAAGAAGTGGGGCCATGACAAATTTGAAGAGATTTTGAACTCAAGGGAACGACCATATGATGAGGTGATTATCCTTTAATCTCCTAGATAAATTTGATAATATATCGTGATTCCGCTAATCACTTTGTTATCTTTCTTCTGGTTGGGTAGTCAGTAGTGTATGAGGTGTATTATAGTTCCCCATTTTTCTAAAGGGTATTATTCTGTGATTATTTTCTTTGACTGGAAGTAATCTTCTTTTTAATACACTCAGGGAAGGAAGTCCTCTAGAGGTCGTTCTCGAGGCCGTAGAAGAGGTAGAGGTGCAGATCGTGGATATGTGAGAGGAAATAAAACGAGATCATTTAATGAAAATAACAACAATAACATTGCACCTAAGACTGTAAGAGGGCGAGGGCCTAGACGTTATCAGGCTCTGACCAAGGTTAAAAGTGAGGAATCTCCCCCACAAAATAAACAGTAAGTGCTATTTTGTTTTTTTTTTTTTTTTTTTTTTTACAGTAGGCAAAGTTTAGGATACTTCTAAGTATCCTTGATCATCAAGCATGATGATGTTCTGGAATTCACAGCTATAGTATAAGATAGAATTACAGCTCAGTCGAGATTTAGCAATAAAGTCTGCTGCTTTATTCGCCTCTCTGTAGCAGTGTTGAAATCTGATAAATTCAAAGTCTTTGCTTAGAGTTTGAATTTCTTTAACTATTTGTGAAATCTCCCATGGTGAGTTGTTTTCTTGGTTGATGGCATTGATAATGATTGCACAGTCACCTTCGATGATCGTCCTTTGTATTCCTAGTTCTGCTGCCAGTCTTATACCTGCAAGTATTGCAAAGCATTCTGTTTGGATGACAGAATAGGTTTTACCATTACATTTATGTATTCGAATTATTTGTCCTTGATTATTTCTGATAACGCATCCAATTTGAGAATGTATCCCGTTTTTGACAGAGGCATCTACATTTATTTTTATAATATTTTTAGGCGGGTGTTTCCAGTTTAGATTATGGCGAGGTCTAGTTAGTTTAGGAGAGTTATTTATCGATTCCTCATTTTTCCAACATAGAATTTTATCAAAAGTTTGAGTAAGAGTGTAAGCTATACTGTTGTTACAATTTTTCTGGAAGATAATTTTATTTCGAAGTTCCCAGATTGAGTGCCATAAGTGGCAGAGGTCTGTGAAGTCTATGTTTTGGCTTTTAGTGTTTAAAATATTTTCAGAAATGTCGTTTGTTAGGTTAGGAATATTAAAAGATTTATGTAATTTGGTCCCCAAGTTTTGGATAAGTGATCTGGTGATTTGACATTTAAAAAATAAGTGATTTGAATTCTCTAGTTCACAGTTGCAAAGAGAGCAGGTACTGGGAACTCTATTTATGTATCTGTTTAATCGCTCCGTCGTGGGTAAGATATCTGATATAGTTTTCCAAATAAAGTTTTTTATATTTGGTGCAATATTTAGTTTCCAGATCCAATCTCCAGAAGTATTATTGTTGTTTCTTGTGTTAAAGAGAGAAGAAGTAGATTTAACCGTAAATGTTCCATTTTTATTGTAGATCCAAATTAGTCTATCTGCAACATCAATTCTGGGGATGTAGATGTTTGATATCATTTGGGCAATGTGAGGTGGGAACATATTATTTAGTTTCTTAGTGTCCCAAGTGTTGGAGTTTGTAAATAGATCACATACTTTTAGGTTAGGATTGTGGTCATTTATGAAGTTTTCAAGTTTATGTGCATTTATCCAGATGTCAGACCAGACATTAATTGTTTTTCCGTTGCCAACTAGCCAGAGTAATCCTTTTGAGAAAGTGTCTCTAATGTTTAAGAGTCGTCCAAATTGCCAGGAAGTTTTATTTTTGCTTCTTTCCATTAATGTTTCTTTTGACAGGTATTTTTCAGTAATAATCTTTGACCAAATGTTTTTAGGATTCGCAATTATTCTCCAAAGAAGTTTCATTTGCATGCTTAAGTTAATTTGTTCGGCTGTTTTGAATCCTAGGCCACCTTCTTTTTTAGGGGTACATAGTCGTTCCCAGCTTATTAAGGGGTGATAATTATCAGATTGGAGTTTGTTCCAGAAAAATTTTTTGTTGATTTGGTCAATTTTATCAAGAATTCCTTTTGGAAGAAGGAAGGATTGCATAAGATAGTTTGTTTTAGAATTAAGGTTAGCTTGAATGAGGACAGATCTTCCAGCTTGAGAGAGGGTATTTGATTTCCACTTGGATAGTTGTTTTTTTAGGCTTATAATTGCTTCATTAAATATATTATTGTTTACTCTACCACTAATGAGTGGTATTCCCAGATATTTTTCTAGGGTTTTGGTAACTGGAATATTTAATTGTTGAGCAAGGCTTTGGGCTTTTTGAAGGGAGATGTTCTTAGAGACCTGTAGAGAACTCTTATTATAATTTATAGAGAGACCTGATATGTTACAAAAGTTGTTTAAAAGGTTTTTAATCGTGTGAAGACTTAGCTCATCTGCATTTCCAAAGATGAGTGTATCGTCTGCAAAGGAGAGAAATGGGATCGGATCGCTGTTATTTGTCAGTTTGATTCCAATTAGCGGATCAATTTCTGATGATTCTTGTTGTATCATTCTGGCTAATAGTTCCATAACTATAACAAAAATATATGGTGCTAGAGGATCTCCTTGTCGTATACCTTGAGAGGTTTGGAATGTCTTGCCAGGTAAGTTGTTAACTAAGACTGAAAAGTTCGTTTTTGTTAAGCATGTCATCACCCAGTTTATCCATTTCTGATGAAAGCCAAATTTGGTTAGTATGGTCCGTATGTAATCCCAATTTATTTTGTCATATGCTTTTTCCATGTCTAATTTGATTGCCATCCATCCGTGTTTTCCTTTTTTGTTATGGAAGGAGTGAAAGACCTCGTGGGCTATTAGTATGTTATCTTGAATATTTCTTCCTTGAACAAAGGCTCCTTGAAATGGGTTAATAATACGGGGTAAGATCGGTTTTAAGCGGTTAGCTAAAAGTTTTGAGATAATTTTATAGATAGTGTTGCATAGACTAATAGGGCGATAATGGTTGATATTGGTTGGGTTTTCAATTTTTGGAATGAGTGCAATGAATGTTGTATTTATTTCACTGAGAAGAGTACCTGAATGAAAGAATGATTTGATCGCTTTACAAAGTAGGCTTCCGACAATGTTCCAGTATTTTTTATAGAATTCTGGTGGGAATCCATCTGGACCTGGAGATTTGTCTTCTTTCATTGAGAATAGAGTGTCCTTAATTTCTTTATCTGTGAAAGGTTGAATAAGGGTTGAGTTTTCAGAGTCAGTTATTATGCAGTTTATCAAGTTTGGGAAGTATGTGTTATTATTATTGGTTGTTTGTTTGTTTGAGATAAATCTTTCAGCTAGTTCGTTTGTAATTTCGTCTCTAATTTGATTTTCATCTTCAATAACTAACCCATTTTTGTTTATAAAATTGCGAGTAATGTTTTTTGAGTTTCTAATTTTTGCTATTGATTGGTAGTATTTGGTATTTCTATCTCCAAATTTAAGGAAGTTAGATTTGGCTCTCTGTTTCCAGAAAGTATTGTTAAAACTCATGAGTGCCTCACGTTTATTTAGTAGTCTTTGTCTTTTATTATTTGTGAAATCATTATAGTTTCCATTGATTTGTTGGGTTTGTAATAATAGGAGTTGATCTTCAATGTCTTTTAACTGTCTAAAATTATTATTTGGATGTGATTTGCACCATATTTTTGTGTTTTTCTTAAGTAGTTTCTGTTTTTGTGAAAGTGTAAACATGAACGAGCCACAAAGTTTATTTTCCCAGGTAGATTTAACAAGTTTATTGTAATTGTCATTTTTTGTCCAAGACATCTCGAACTTGAAGGGAGATCCTGTTCTGATTAAATTTTTTCCAATTGAGATGGATATTAGGGAATGATCTGAGCTTGTGAATGGATGGTTATGGACAGTTAAGTTGGGGAATTGATTTGATATTTCTGTATGGATCATAACTCTATCTAGACGTTCATAGATATTATTAGTAGGGGTTTGTCTTTTCTTCCAGGTAACTGGGCTACCTGTGTAAGGAATGGTATGGATATCTAGTTCTTCATTGATTTGCTGGATACGGGTAAATCTATTATTTTCTGGGTTTGTTCCTCCAATTTTATCATGTATTGATTCAATTTCATTGAAGTCTCCCATTATTAAGGATGGGTAATTGTAGTGTCGAGTTACTGTGATAATTTTGTTCCATAAATTGTTTTTATCTGCCTGGTTTGATGGTGCATAAATGAAGTTGAGAATAAATCTGTAGTTGTTGATGTTAGCTAAGTACATTACATAGTTATTTGATGTAGTTAGTTGTTGAATAGTATCTGTGAAAGTAGAATTTTTAAAAAGGATCCAAAGTCCTCCTTTTGATCCATCTGAGGCAATATGATGTGCTTTATTGAACCCAGACCTTTTGTATAAGTTTTCCATCGGTGGTTCAGTTGTTTTTGTTTCAGATAAGACTAGGATGTCTAATTTATTTCTTTTTTGGATATAGGCTAGATCTTGCCAAATGTTATGTTTTCTTATACCTCTAATGTTCCAATATCCAATATTTGTCATTTATTGAAAAAGTTTTGTGTATATATCCGCTTTTTAAGAAATTTCAATAATTTTTGGTATTTCTTTTTAGTAAGTAAGTGGTCATTGGTTAGGTTTATTTGTTCCGATAAATGATGTGATTCTATGGATTGGATGTTATTACTATTTTTTTTATAAGAGTTTAATAAGTTTAATTTATAATTAAAGATTTTTGATCTTAGTTTTGTATATTTATACCTGGATTTATTTTTATCTTTATTATTTTTGTTTGTTAGAGAGTAAGTGTAAATTTAGTAAAGAAATCTTGAGTTGCTCTAGTTATTTCCTTAATGAATTTTTGAGTATAAGGGTTGGATGTGACTATTAGTTTTATGAATTTTTCATTTTTTATGTTTGGATATTTCCAAATTTTGCTAATTTGAATTTTGTGATGAGATGTAGTTTTTCTAGTGAAGATGGTTGTTAAATGAAAAAGTTTTATTAGGTTAGAATTTGTGAGATGGGTATTATGATCAGATTTAAGTATAGTTTCTAGGTTTGAGTATTTAGTGAATATGGTACTTTTAATTTTTGACAAAATTATTTTGTATGTTCGGTTTGTGTAATTGTTTTTTATACAGATATAGATTATAATTTTATTTATGAGATTTAAAGTTTTCTGTGATTTTGTACTTGTTTTGGTGTGTAAATAAAAATTATCAGAGTGTTTAATTTTTCTAAAGTGGTTTTGTCTAATTTTATAATCTGTATGGCATCTATTGTAGTTAAGATTTATATTATAGGAATTTGGTATATAGGTTTGGCAGTATTTAGTCCAAATTGTGGTATAAGTATATGTTTTAATTTCAGTTTGGGGGGTTAACCCAATATAAATTTTAAATTTTGTGTTTGTTGATGGGTAAGTGTAAATTTTGTAAGTAAAGGAATCCTGAGTATTTTTTGTTTTTTCCTTAAGGAAATTTTGAGTATAAGAGTTAGGTGTATTTTTTAGTTTTGTGAATTTGTCATTATTTATGTTTGGATGTTTGGAAATTTTGCTAATTTGAATTTTGTGATAAGATGTAGTTATTCTAGTAAAGATGGGTGTAGGATAAGAATTTTTTATTGGTTTAAAATTTGTGGAGTGGGTATTGAGAATAATTTTAAGTATAGTTTTTAGGTTTGAATATTTACTAGATAAGGTATTTTTACAAATCATTTTGAATTTTTGGTTAACGTAATTATTTATTGTATAATTATAGAATATGAATTTATTCATGAGTTCTAAAAATTTATATGATTTTGTATAAATTTTGGTATGTGGATAATAGTTATCAGAGTGTATATTTTTTCTAAAATATTTTTGTCTAACTTTGTAATTTATTTGGTATGTATTGTAAATAAGATATATGTTATAGGAGTATGGTATATAGTTTTGGTAGTCTTGATTGAAAAATATGTTATAGATAAATGCTTTGATTTTAGGTAAGGGGGTTAGCCCAGATTTTTTGCCGTTAGGCTTTGGCTCATTTTTAATGGGCCGAGATTGCTGTTGGGCCGATCCAGAAGCTTTTTTCACAAATTTAATCCAACCTTTTTCATTTCTGTTTTGGTTATTGTAAGCTGTTATGAGGATGCAAGGTGTTGTCGACAGTTTTCCTTGATGAGGATGCCTGTAAAGAACTGAGAGATGATAGTGAAGCAGGGTGTAAGTCAGGAAGTCCCTTTTACATTCAAAATTGGGAGTTTCCTTGTGATTGTAGCTGGATACAAAGTAGGATAAAACATCCAAAACCCCTACTTGACTAGGAAAAACAGTAAAGTAGTATGTTTGCATACTTATAACATTATTACAGTGCCAAAAGCAAAGAGGAAAATATTTATTGTTTCCATTAACCCAAGTTGCCCTCTTTGTAGTTGTGATAATCATGAACTAGTTAGGGGGTCTGCCTCTGCTTCTTGTTGATGTGATCATGGGAATCAACTTCAAGTTCCTCTGTAATGCTCTTTCCTTTGTGATGTGTCATCCTCTGATGTTGATCTTGATCTTGTGGAGAGATGTGAACTCCTGACATCTGTCTGATCATTGAAGTGTTTGAGTTCATGGATTGATAGGAGGAGGGATTTTGATCATCATTGTGTGCTTGGTTGAGGAAGGGGCTAATCTGATTGGAGAGGTTGTTCAAGTGTTGGTCAGGAGCTATAGAGGATGAAGCATGGTCTTGCTCATTATTGAAGATGGTATGGAGCATAGTGGGTGAGATTTGGAAGGGAGGGATGCTAGTTTCAGCAGAGAGCATTGAGGCATGAGCATTGTTGAGTAGGATAAGGTTATTTATGAGTTCTTGTGAGAGATAGGGGCTGATCATATGGCTTGTGCTGGTCATTGATGGTTGAATGGTGGCTGTGATGTTTGGGGGAAGAGAGAACATAGGTAAAGAACCATAGTCTCCTTTGGCTACATGGACAGTATTGGTAGGATCTATGACAGAATGTTTGCCCATCATTATGAAAGTTTCATCTGTGGTTGGGGTAATGTTATCTGTAGTAGGGGTTATATTTCTGTCTTGATGCAAGCTTTCCTCAAGAAGGTTAATGCCTGGTCTTTCTTGGATTCTAAGTTGAAATTGTCTAGGCTTGGGAGTGTTGGTAGGGCAATCAGGATAGAGATGATCATCCTTACCACAACAACCACATCCAATAGAGAAATCTTCATACCAAACTCTAAGACAGATTTTATTTCCTGTAGGCATCTTCCATTTAATGAAAGAGATAAGCATGTTTTGGAATGATACATGGACACAAAGGCGCACAAATCTGAAGTTGCTCTTAAAGTAAGCTTCTTTGTCAATTTTAAAGAGTGTTCCAACATGACAAGTTTTCACAATATCAGCTAGGATATCACTAGTGTTTAGCTGTGGAGGGAGATTTAGGATTCGAATCCAAAGTTCTCCAGTAAGTGTGTCAGCTATGGATGGGTCAAAGGATGGTGTCCATGGGTAAAGGGCTAGAAGAGCACCAGCTACATGGTATGGTCTATTGTTCCAAACCTTTAATCTGTCCTCATTTGTACCAAATCTAAATAAAAGCCAGTCATAACCCATAAGATCAATAAACCACTGACCTTTTAAGTATCTCCATTCACCTCTCATCTTAGTCAAAACATGTTTAAACTCCACCTCTCTATTCACAAATCTGCCCACCAAAGCAGTGTCCTGAAGTTTGTTGTAAACTTCATTAATGATTGGAATTTCCACCTCTTCTGTATTCAGGTTGTCTTCTGGATCAGCTTCTGCAGGAGGATTTTGTTGAGATAAATTTAATTGGTTAGGATGAGTGGAGGTGTTGATCATGGGAGTGCTTGGGGTTACAGAACAAGAGAAGCCAGGAGGAGCTGAGGTGAAATCCATGGTATTTTCCTTGTCTCCGTGAACAACAGCAGATAAGTAGGAAGAAGTCATAGTTTTTTCCTTAGAGGAGTAAATGGTTATGACAGTAAGGGATGTGGAAGAGTTATATAATCTGTATTTCCCATATTTTTGTAATTTCTTAATAGGATAAATATGTGTAATATTAACAGCCTGAGATTTCCAGGAGCTGACAGTTGTGCTCCTGTTTTGACCGTGGCAATCATACAGAATTTTGGTAAGAATTAATTTTTTACTAGAGGTATAAAAATCTGTAAAGTAATGATTACAGCCGCAAACTTTAGGATTAAGTTTTCCTTTGTGAGAAGGATTCTCTCTGCTGCTGAGGTAATTTTGGTAAGAATAAAATGTTAAGGCAAAATTTCTATAATATTTAAAACTATGAGTCTTGATTCGGGTATATTTTAAGCTGTGGGTATGAAAACAGAAGATTAGTTTTTGGTTTCCTGTATTTTTCTTGTGTGAAGAGCTTAAGTAAACTAAGTTGATTGTACTGTAAGATTGAATTCTGTTGCTGTTATGACAGAAATTATTGGATGAATGACAAACATTGGATTTGAATAAGGTAAAGGATTTAAATGAATTTGTGGTAGGATTTTGATAGTAGTTTAGAAAGAGTATTTGAGAATGATCACCTTTTGCTGTATGATAATTGTGAAAGGTACTGAGATTGGATGAAAATTTTTTTTGAAAATCTTTGTTCATCTTGGCATCTCTTCTGTAATTTGTATATTGAGAATTCATAATGTATAATTTAGTATGATAGTCTAGATTAATTGTATAAGTTAATTTAACAGGATTAGTGTTGAGATTGAAGTTGTTTAAAATAAGGGAAGACAGTATGTGAAATGAGGGATATTTTTCAGCTATGTTATTAAGCATTATATTTTGGGAAAAAATCTGGTTGTTAAGCTTTAGATTTAGTTTCTTAAGAAGGTTGTTTTGCCATGGATATAATTTTAAAATTTGTCTATTATGAGTATGAATCTTATAAATAGATTCCTTTGATGAGGAAAGGTAGAGTAACTGCATAAGTATTTTATTTGTACAGTTATGGAGGTAATTTTTCAAAAAATTCAGTTTGTTGTAGGTAGCCTTGATGATATTGTTATAATCATAATTATTGAGATTGTATAAGATTATTTGAATGTGTAAATTAGGATCAATGATAAAACTGATTGCTTGAATACAGTAAGATATCTCATTTTTGTCTATTGGTTTAGGAAACCACTGCAGTTTGATCATCTGGCTTAAGTAATTTTGATGGAATAGCTTTAGGTTTATAAAAGGTTTATTGAGGTTGTTTAAATTAGCTACTAATCTTTCAGTAACTGTTAAGTTTTCAGCATCTGTAGTAGTTTGGTGGAGTGTAAAGATAGGTTTTAGCCTTGTTGTTGAGATGTTACGATTCATGTAAGTGGCTGTTAAGCCCTGTTTCTCAATTTTCCTTTTGGCTGTTAAGCCATGCTTATAAAATAAATATGTTATGTTGATGGGTATAGTTCCTGCTACTTGAATCCTCCAAAGAGGAAGAGCAGGGAAAGAGAGCAGAGGTTTTCAGGAGGAAGAAAGGGAAGGAGAGGAGAAGAGAGGGAGGGAGAGAGAAGAGAGCGTTTCCAAGCTCCTCATTCTATCACTGCAGTTTTTAACTTGAATTCGTAAGTGCTATTTTGTTGGTTATGTGAATATCTTGTTCTTTTTTGCAGACCATGCCACCTCCTCCCTTCCCACCCACCCCCACTTCTCACCCCAAGATTTTCTCTTCTTCCAACTTGTGTTGGTTTTGAAAAATTGACTTTTGCTCCTGCACACAACATTTATTTTCCCTGGCAAGATTAGGATTTTCAGTGGGAAGTAATTGATCAAATGCTACACACTCGTTTACTTGAAGAATTAATAGTGATTCAAAAGAAGTTGTTGAACTCATTTTATTCTCCATTTAATATGAAAAATAAGAAGAAATCTATTTAAAAAGTAACATGAAAACATCTATGAAAAAAATTTCCTTTCTACATCTCACTCCTAGACATTACCCTAAAGAAGAAATCTATTTAAAAAGTTGAACTCATTTTAGGGTTTAAGATTTAGGGTTTAGGGTCAAGCTAAACACTTAACCCTAAACCCTAAACCATACTGTACATCACATAATCTTTTGGCTTCTCATTAGCCTCTTTAGGGTTTGTGCTTCCCTAATCATAGGGTTTTCCTTTTCATTACAAGTGGTGACCACTGTTAAAGAGTGGTGACAGTGACCCGGTAAAAAAAAACTCTAAAAACGAAACTGTAATAAAAAAAATTTCATGTCACCACACACATGTCACCACTGTTCAAGAGTGGTGACAGTGACCTCGTAAAAAAACTCTAAAAACGAAACTGTAATAAAAAAAAATTTCATGTCACCACTGTCACCACTGTTAAAGAGTGGTGACAGTGACCCCGTAAAAAAAACTCTAAAAACGAAACTGTAATAAAAAAAATTTCATGTCACCACACACGTGTCACCACTATCACCACTGTCAAAGAGTGGTGACAGTGACCCCGTTAAAAAAAAAACTCTAAAAACGAAACTGTAATAAAAAAAATTTCATGTCACCACACACGTGTCACCACTGTTAAATAGTGGTGACAGTGACCCCGTAAAAAAAACTCTAAAAACAAAACTGTAATAAAAAAAATTCATGTCACCACACACGTGTCACCACTGTCAAAGAGTGGTGACAGTGACCCTGTTAAAAAAAACTCTAAAAACAAAACTGTAATTAAAAAAATTTCATGTCACCACACACGTGTCACCACTGTCAAAGAGTGGTGACAGTGACCCCGTAAAAAAAACTCTAAAAACAAAACTGTAATCAAAAAAATTTCATGTCACCACACACGTGTCACCACTGTTAAAGAGTGGTGACAGTGACCCCATAAAAAAAACTCTAAAAACGAAACTGTAATCAAAAAAATTTCATGTCACCACACACGTGTCACCACTGTCACCGCTGTCAAAGAGTGGTGACTGTGACCCCGTAAAAATAAAAAAAACTATAAAAACGAAACTGTAATCACAAAATTTACATGTCACCACACATGTGTCACCAAAAGTCAATGTCTTTGACCGGTCAATGGTCAGTGGTCAAATTAAAAAACGGGAAGGAGGAAAATGGGAAGGAGGGGCAAAAGTGTCAATTGTGGACACTCCCCTAATTTCACCTCTCTTTTGTCCTAGGGCTTAATTTTTGCCCAAATTATGGACAATCACCAAAAAAAACCCTATATGAAACTATTTTTTTAAATGTATTGGAAAAACCTTAAATTTATGATTTAAATAGTCATTTTTAGTAGGGAAAATGTAAAACAATAAACAAAAATTATAAAAAAAAATTGAGAATTTTTTATATGTATATATAAAAAGAAAGTTTTTGTTTAATTATATTGGAGAAAACCTTAAATTTGGTATTTAATTAGGCATTTTTAGTAGTAGGAAAAAAAATTGTAAAAAAGTGAAGCTAATGAGAATTGAACTCAAGACCTCAAGGTAATAAATACCCCTCCTTTCCAACTAAGCTAAACTATCTTTATAATTCATTACTCTTTTTACATTGTGTTATCTCTAAAATTAGTAAAAATTATCAAAAAAATCCATATAAATTTTTTTTCCTACGCTTCTCTTCCGGGTTACGGGGGGCTTCAGCCACCCCGAGCCCCTAAGATCCGCCAATGTATATCACCAAGGAGACAAAGCAAAGAAATTAAGAACAAGATCAGTCGTTCTACCCAGGGCCGGCCCTGAGCAAGTGCAAAGTGTGCACTTGCACAGGACCTCCAAATCTGCTGGGCCACGTATATTGATCAGCCCAGCCCATTATACTATTATAATATTAAAAAGATTAAACGTCTACGGCTAAAAAGCGTTCTACCGCATGGTCAGGTTTTCGTCACATAACCTTTAATGCCGTCTCTTTGCCTGATTTCTTGAAATTTGAAGATGAAATTAAAGCTACATGCCTACATCACGCTCTTCATTCCTTTTCACAAATCTGGACTTCCTTTCCTGCAAATTCAAATTGTTTTCTCTCCTCTTTCCCATAACACGCTCTTCGTTTCTCTTCCCGATTTCAACTCATTAACTCAATCTCTATCTTCAATCAATGGTCATGGCCGGCCTCTTTCCCGACCTAAACACCCTCTCCATAAACCCAATCTTTCTGGCACCAGGGAGTTGCTCACCAGGGCCGGCCCTGAGCAAGTGCAAAGTGTGCACTTGCACAGGGCCTCCAAATCTGCTGGGCCTCGTATATTGATCAGCCCAGCCCAGCCCATTATACTATTATAATATTAAAAAGATTAAACGTCTACGGCTAAAAAGCGTTCTACCCCATGGTCAGGTTTTTGTCAGATAACCTTTAATGCCGTCTCTTTGCCTGATTTCTTGAAATTTGAAGATGAAATTAAAGCTACATGCCTACATCACGCTCTTCATTCCTTTTCACAAATTTGGACTTCCTTTTCTGCAAATTCAAATTGTTTTCTCTCCTCTTTCCCATAACACGCTCTTCGTTTCTCTTCCTGATTTCAACTCATTAACTCAATCTCTATCTTCAATCAATGGCCATGGCCGGCCTCTTTCCCTGACCTAAACACCCTCTCCATAAACCCAATCTTTCTGGCACCAGGGAGTTGCTCACAAGGCAACTTCACTTTCATGGGCAAAGGCAACACCTTTAGTTCCCAGAGCTTGGAAGATGAGGGTGAAGAGGATGATGATGAGGTGGATGATGGGGACAATGATGATGATCAAAGGAGGATATCATCTGTCGATCTCAATGTCAATTACAAAGAGGATCAAGAAAGCAACAAAGTCAAAGTGGTCTTTTCCATAGGTTGATAAAATGGTTCCAAGGGTAAGATGTGTGCTAGAGGCCATTGGAGGCCTGCAGAAGATGCCAAGCTCAAAGAGCTTGTTGCCATCTGTGGCCCTTAGAACTGGAACCTCATTGCTGAGAAATTGAAAGGGAGATCAGGTAATTAATTGATTAATTCATCATTACCTATTTTTCATGTAAAAAAAGGCATCTTTTTTTCTTTTATTGAGAAATTATACCGTACTAAATAGCCCAATTTAATGACTTTTTATTGTGACGCTTTAACAAATTGAAAGTGTAAATCTCCCCCTTTTTTTTCTTCCATTAGTAAAGATGATTAACTTGTGGGATTTGATGGGGAAATTGGGGATTAAGGTAAGAGCTGCAGATTGAGATGGTTAACCAACTGGATGCAAGGATAAACAGGAAGACATTCAGGGGGAGAGGCTAATGCAGGTACATAGAGTGTATGGCAACAAGAGGGCTAATCTTAATGCAGACACATAGAGTGTATGGCAACAAATTGGGCTAATGCAGGCACATAGAGATCGTTCTTTTTATGTATATTTTTTACTTTGATTTGCAAGATTAACAAGTTATATATTCAATTTATTTTGGTATTTTGAATTAAAAGCTTTTATGGCAATGGATAAATTTAGTGATTATGTGTGAGGATACAAAATTTAAATACCATCAGTCCATCACATTGCAACTTTGGCACAGGGCCTTTGAAATCTATTGACCGGCCCTGTTGCTCACAAGGCAACTTCACTTTCATGGGCAAAGGCAACACCTTTAGTTCCCAGAGCTTGGAAGATGAGGGTGAAGAGGATGATGATGAGGTGGATGATGGGGATAATGATGATGATCAAAGGAGGATATCATCTGTCGATCTCAATGTCAACTACAAAGAGGATCAAGAAAGCAACAAAGTCAAAGTGGTCTCTTCCATTGGTTGATAAAATGGTGCCAAGAGTAAGATGTGTGCTAGAGGCCATTGGAGGCCTGCAGAAGATGCCAAGCTCAAAGAGCTTGTTGCCATCTGTGGCCTTATAACTGGAACCTCATTGTTGAGAAATTGAAAGGGAGATCAGGTAATTAATTGATTAATTCATCATTACCTATTTTTCATGTAAAAAAGGCACCTTTTTTTCTTTTATTGAGAAATTATACCATGCTAAATAGCCCAGTTTAATGACTTTTTATTGTGACGCTTTAACAAATTGAAAGTGTAAATCTCCCCCTTTTTTTCTTCCTTTAGTAAAGATGATTAACTTGTGGGATTTGATGGGGAAATTGGGGATTAAGGTAAGAGCTGCAGATTGAGATGGTTAACCAACTGGATGAAGGATAAATAGGAAGACATTCAGAGGGGGGGGGGGAGAGGCTAATGCAGGTACATAGAGTGTATGGCAACAAGAGGGCTAATCTTAATGCAGACACATAGAGTGTATGGCAACAAATTGGGCTAATGCAGGCACATAGAGATCATTCTTTTTATGTATATTTTTTACTTTGATTTGCTAGATTAACAAGTTATATATTCAATTTATTTTGGTATTTTGAATTAAAAGCTTTTATGGCAATGGCTAAATTTAGTGTTTATGTGTGAGGATGCAAAATTTAAATACCATCGGTCCATCACGTTGCAATGTTGGCACAGGGCCTCTGAAATCTATTGATCGGCCCTGGTTCTAGCCCAACCCAAAAGTAACTTTAGGCACAGTACGTGTAAGTTGAGCTAAACCAGCTGCCAACACCAAATTCGGCTTATAACGCCCACATGATTAATACCCTCTTGTGACATAGATTAAATATGACGATTTGAAAAAAATTGTAATATATTCATTATTTTACCTAAATTTTAAATAATTTTAGTCTTTACTCAATTCTATTTAGGGTTTTATTTCCGGGTAAATTGCACCTAATATCCTAACCTTTAGGGATAGTTGCTTTTAATATCCTAATCTTGTAAAATTTCACAAAATATCCTAACATATACCATTAGTTGCACTTAACACCCTGGATGAGATTCTTAAATTTTAAAAATTACCCACATCATACAAAAATTACAAAAAATCACCCATTTTCATAAAATGTTTTCAATAAACTCCTAATATATTTCAAAATTTGAAATCAAAAAAATCTCTTACAATTTAAGCCCACTCAACCCACCATCCAAAAATAATTATAACAGGTATATAAAATCTACTCCTATAAAAATATAATATAATTATTTTAGCATTTACTCATTTAATATTTTAATATAATTACTCAAAATAATTAATTATTTATCTTAAACATAATAATTTTACAAAAATAAAATAATGTAGATTTTAATAAATAAATAGTATGAGATATGAGAAGCATTTATAATAAATAGTTACATAATAAAGATATATTAAAAATAATATGGTAAAATTATTATTTTTTACCATATTATTTTTAATATAGCTTTATTATATAATTATTTATTGCAAATGGTTAACATTGTAAAGACCAAATTTATTCGATATTATATAATTATTATTTTAGTTAAAATTATTTGAAATATGACTATTTTATTCGTGTGAGTGGAAGAAAACTTGTCCCAGAGCAAGGTCAATTTTATAAATCCTTCCGACTTCATTTTAAATTAGATTTTACTCGGAATCGAATTCCGTTCTTGAGTATTCGAATTGTAAAAATTAATTTCTTACTCGAAATGTTGTAATTCAATTTAAATTCTTAACGTCGGAAATTCGAATTTGCAAGGCGAGTGGGACCCTTCCACCTTGTTTATAATTATTTATATGATATATACATATATATATATTTATTTATTTATTTATTTTCTCTCTCTCTCTCTCTGCGTTGCCCCCCCCCCTTCCCCTGCAATGCAACAGACCCAAACAACCCACACATTGCCTTGCCTTCCCTCCCTGACGGTGCACCACCCCCCTCTCTGCACTCACTGTCCTCTCTCCTATGCCCACACACAGCCCATATATATATACACAACCCTCATCTCTCTCCCTCACCCTCATTTTCCTGTCTTTCCTCTAGGAGGAAACCCACAAAATCTCTCCATAAGCCGCAACCCCTCCCTCTCCAAGCTACCCCTTTTTCCTCCGTTCACTTCATTTCCCCTCCAAGCCTTCCTCCATCTGTGAGCAAGCACTAATATCTCCCCAATTCCGGCGTCCAGAAGGGCTCAGGAGGCCACCGGAGCCACCAACACTGCTGCGCAGAGGTCATTTCCCCTGTTTGGTTCCAAGCTCGGTAACGCACCTTTTCTCTCTCTCATCTTCGTTTCTAGCCTCAAACCGGATTCCTCACTCAATCCTCTCCCTTCCTAGGCAAGGAGGAGCCTCTTCCGGCCACAAGGGCACCCCCCCGTCGGAGTCACACCCTCCCCTGTTTTCGTTTGCCTCGGTAAGTGGCTCTCGCTTGGTTTTGTTTTGTCTGACTGTAGAAGCTCGCCCCTAATCGTCACACACTCCTCCCAGGTGCAACACAACCTCCTTCCCTCCATCGTTGAACTCCAGCTTCGCTCGAACGCTCTCTCCGACGAAGGCAAAACTCCTCGGTAATCCTCTTCCTTCTCCCTTCTTTCTTGTCTTCGTTTCATCCTTTCTGGGATAGATAGGGTCGGAATACCACCTTGAACCCCTGGGCAAAGGATCGGGCTGAAAGGCGCTCCCTATCCGGAGTTCTTCTCCTCCCTTTCCCCGTCCATCATCCCGCTCCCCTGTTCTGGCCAGAGGTTGAAGACGAGCCTTCGTGCTCTCTTCTTTCCGTAGATGGGTTGGGCCTGACCCTAAAGGGAAATGGGTTATATCATTTTAAAAACCCGGATCCCCCTCCCTCTTTGCCTCAGCCCACAAATCCGTATCCCCCCCTTGTGACGCTTCTATTTCGGGTCTGGGTCTGGGTTGCAATGTTGGGATCTGGGTTCTGGGCTCAAGCGGATTGGGCCTTTGCTTCCGGATAATGCAGTTGGGCCGGCTAGGTTTGGTCTTTTGTTCTGTTTTGACTTATATATGGTATATATGTATATGTATATAGTTACACACTTATTTGTTTTATTTATTTATTGTTAATATTATTATTATATGCATTATTATATTATTATTAACCTGAGTTTTAAGAAAATAAAGTTGGGAAGTAGTATATTATAAAATGAATTTACTATGTCTTAGTTGAGAACATTAAAGGGATTTACTTATAAAATGGGAGGTATTATTTTAATTAACATTATATTATAAGTAATTGTTTTAAAAGGAGTTTCTATGTTTTGGAAATATTCTTTAGAGGATTTTATTGGAAAGCGATGTATTAGAGAATTCTATCATAACAACTTTGACCGGGTTGACCTAGATTTGGGTATTCGGATAATTTCTCGGAATCTAGTTATTTTCTTTTGTGATTAGCTTGGGAAAGTTTCCATGTGTTAAATAGTAGAATAGTATCTCATGGCGCCTTATTCGCTTATGTATTAGGTGTTTGTTGATTCTTGGATTCTGCTTCTGCTGTATCTTTTGTTGTTCGGCTTACTCAGGTAAGTTCCTTTATGGGCTTACTCAGATTCGAAAGAGATTACCGGCTTGTGAATGTATGACATACTAGGTGTTGCATGAGCATTAAAGCATGCCATGTAGTATCATGCTAGGTTGCACTTGTGATTGAGCATTTTATTTCTTTACGCGAATGAAACAGAACGGCCGTTATATGTGATAGTCCTAGAGTCTTTGCTAGGGTCATAGGGTAGCCCAGCCCCATCGGGTGCCCTGAGTCTATCGAGTCGATATGATATGATGATGAGATAGCCCAGCACCATCGGGCATGAGCATAATTTATGATATGACGATATATGATATGACGATGAGACATGATATTATGATGAGACATGATATGATGATGAGATATGATATGATGATGAGATATGATATGCTATAGCATTGAGCTGGCCAGTCTCTGCACTAACGGAAAGGGGTGCAGAGGTAGGAGAGGGATATGCCATTTGGCATTCTTTGGGCGCCTTTACAGTCTTTTCTCGCATATTGTAAATTAGGATCATGTTAGTGTGGTTTAAATTCCGCATCTGCATCATCCTTATTATTAGCGTATGTGTATGTTCGCTTGCTGGACAGAGCATGTTGGGGCCTCGGTCTGACCCCGCTCGCACCAATTGTTTTTAGGTATAATTGCTCTTTGTCTCTATGACGTGGAAAACTTCGGGCGCTTGCAAATAATTTGTCTAACCCCGCTAACTCGGCCTTACAATTTCATAATTATGTGTTTTGGTTTTGACCCGGCCTTGCCATGGCAAGTTGTACTCTACTTCCGTTTATTCTCTCGTTTGCAAACGAATTTCCGCGACTTAGATTTAGGACGGCTCGAAGACTCCGCGTGGCCATCAGGCTATTTTGGGGTTCGAAATCCCCACTTTAAAATACTAATCTTGAATTTCAAAACCCCGACTTGTACTCGAATTGCAAGATCCGAACGAAGGTACCCAACCTTCGAAACGTAACCCGGGTATCTATATTCGGGCCGTTACAAAGTTGGTATCAGAGCGAGGTTTTGCAATTTGGGTACCAAAGGGTCGAGTGTATGTTTTGAAAACCGCCCACGAATTTTAAAAGTTTTGAAAGAGTTTCAAGGGGCAAAATGAACTTAATATGTCTAACACAAATGAACTTAATATGAACTTGGCCTTAAAATGGAGTAAAAATCAACCAATGGGGATCGAGTGGGTAGAATGGCGTTACACCATCCCTATTGGATGTAGATCGGGAATGGGTAGGCAAAACATAGCTTACTCTTTACAGATGGGCTTAGAAGGCTCCAAGGAATTGCGCCACGGTGGTTGGAGTGGCGAGTTGGGTAGAGGCCATGAGGTATTTGCCCCTCCGGTCAGTCGCTCCTCGAAGAGCGACCTTAGGTAGATTGACGTGTGTATTTATATCAATTGGGCCTGAGGGCGATCTCCCTCGAAGGAGATCATTGCAAACATTCTTGAATGCTTCTGTGCTGAGTGATGGTTCTGGGTATGTAGCATGGTCGACACACGACGTGGGACCGTCGGGCGTGGGGGCCCAGTGCGCAGAGGCAGAGGACGACCTCGCCGAGTTGTAGCTGACAGGACATACGATGACGTTCAGGATCTCGGGGGTGAGGAGGTCCCCGCCCCCTAGCCAGAGGAGATCCTGCGACAGATGGATCGGGCGACCCTGATTGAGATGCTGAGAGGGCTGGTCGGAGACCCTCCACGAGATACACCTGAGCTACAGACCCCTGTCGAGCCGCCCACTGAGCCGGTTAGAGAGACCCCCGTTGGACAACTAGTCGCACCAGCCCCCGTCGATGTGCGCCCCGAGAAGCACATCGACTGGGTTCGATCTTTAGCTCATTGTGGCCCACCACACTTCTCGGGAGAGGACGGGGCAGATATCGAGTCATGGCTTTGACAGATCGACAGCATCTTTGACTTCATCGGCACTCCTACTTCCGAGCGTCAGAGGTTGGTCGCAGCACTTCTGCGAGACGACGCATTTCTTCACTGGACCGTCTGTAAGACGGGCCAGGCAGAGTGGAGCTACAAGGAGTTTCGAGCACTGATGCTCCGGGAGTATTGTCCGCCAGGGACACAGACAGCTAGAGAGGTCACTTTCATGCGTGCTACCTACGACCCATCCCGCTCTGTATTGGAGGTCATTCGCCAGTTCAAGAGGGAGCTAATCTACTGCGCTCACCTCTGCCCCATTGATGAGAGTCGTATCTGCTTGCTGTCTATGAGGCTGCCGCCAGAGATCCTTCTACACGCATCTAGTTTGGGAGCTGTTCCGTTCGATCGCTTTTTGGAGGTTGTGATGATGTATGAGCAGCAGAGGATGACTACTACTGTGTATGCCCCCCCTCGCCCCGCGGCGAAGAGGCCCGCTGACACGAGATGGGATGCGAGCTTCCGAGGAGCCTTCCGCAGAGGATTCCGAGGAGGGATGTCGAGAGTTATGCCATCCCCAGCACCACCAGTGACTAGTCGAGGTGCTGGCGTCCGGAGCATCACCTGTTATGGTTGTTCTGAGCCCGGTCATTACCAGAGTGATTGCCCTGATAGATCGACCAGATGTTACACTTGTGGAGGTATGGGACACAGAGCTGCACGTTGCCCCCAGGGTGGTAGGTCCCCACCAGCTACACTCGCACCGAGACTTCCCGCTGCTCTCCAGCCCCCGCTTCTGACTTACTCCCCGGGGCAGGGGAGAGGCAGCACATCTATTAGAGGACGGTCCGGAGGACGCGGCAGAGGTTCAACTAGAGGGGGCCGTGGACCATCTGGGCCCAGGACAGGAAGAGGATCATCTTCCGCAGGACCGTCTACGTCAGGTTATGGGAGAGGACAGACATCTGGAGCTTCTGGTTCTACATTGCCTCCACCGCCCCGCGTTTTTCAGATGAGAGTCGAGGATCGATCCGCTCCGAGTGCCTCAGGTACTATATTTCTCTGAGATGACTGTTTGAGTATTCTTTTTGACACGGGTGCCACACACTGCTTCATAGCAGAGTCGTGCGTCTCTAGGCTGAGCCTGAGCTGCATGAGAGGTCCGCCCCTGACTGTGGGTATGCCGGATGGGGCTAGGATTAGGACGAGTCGTGAGATCCTAGGTTGCCCCATCCTTATAGGAGAGCGAGAGTGGCCCGCCGATCTGATCGTGATGGCCTTGAGGACCCACGACCTGATTCTTGGGATGGATTTCATGGACCACTATGGGGTGATCATCGACTTGCGGACGAGGACCGTATCGATTCTAGCAGAGGATGGCACCGAGCACCAGGTTTGGAGTAGCGACCCCAAGAGGAACGGGGCACTGATCAGCGCAGTTCGGGCAGCGAGACTTCTGGACCAGGGTTATACGGGATATTGGTGTTATGCTTTGGAGGTGGATCGAGGCCGACCCGCCATGTCTGAGGTACCCGTTGTTCGAGACTTCACCGACGTTTTCCCCGATGAGTTACCTGGACTACCTCCGCAGAGAGAGGTCGACTTCGCTATCGAGTTGGAGCCGGGCACCAGGCCCATTTCCCGAGTACCCTACAGGATGGCACCCACAGAGATGGCTGAGCTTAAGGCTCAGCTTGAGGAGTTAGCCGGGAAGGGCTATATTCGTCCGAGCGCATCACCATGGGGAGCTCCAGTGCTGTTCGTCAAGAAGAAGGATGGTTCGTTGAGGTTGTGCATCGATTACCGCGAGCTGAACCGGGCGACGGTGAAGAACCGTTACCCACTTCCGAGGATTGACGACCTGATGGACCAGCTTCTGGGTGCAGTGATCTTTTCGAAGATCGACTTGAGATCGGGGTATCATCAGCTCAGAGTGCGATCAGAGGACATCCAGAAGACCGCCTTTAGGACACGGTATGGGCACTCTGAGTTTGTGGTCATGCCTTTCGGGCTGACCAATGCGCCAACGGCCTTCATGGAGCTTATGAACAGGATGTTCATAGACTATCTGGACAGAATTGTCATGGTATTCATCGATGACATCTTAGTGTACTCACGGAGCCACGAGGAGCATGAGCAGCATCTGAGGATTGTTATGGAGACGTTGAGGAGGCATCAGCTGTTCGGCAAGTACAGCAAGTGCGAGTTTTGGATTCCCGAGGTGACCTTCTTAGGTCATGTGATCTCATCAGCTGGAGTCACCATGGATCCGGCGAAGATTGATGCCATCGTTGCTTGGGAGGTGCCCAAGAACGTCCGAGACATCCGTTCCTTCCTAGGATTGGCCAGCTACTACCGTCGCTTTGTTCAGGACTTCTCGAGGATCGCTCAACCGATGACACAGCTGACACGGAAGGACGTCCCTTTCGTTTGGAGTGAGGAGTGTCAGGCCAGTTTTGAGCTTCTCAAGGAGAAGCTGACGACCGCACCAGTTTTAGCTCTACCTGATGGGACCGAGGACTTCGTAATCTATACAGATGCTTCGCGAGCTGGTCTGGGATGCGTTCTGCACCAGAGGGATCGAGTTATCGCTTATGCTTCACGTCAGTTGAAGCCTGGAGAGGAGACCTACCCCACACATGATCTTGAGCTGGCAGCTGTAGTGCACGCTCTGAAGATCTGGAGACACTATCTATATGGTACTTCATGCAAGGTGATGACGGATCACAAGTGCTTGAAGTACATCTTCACCCAGAGGGAGCTCAACATGAGGCAGAGACGCTGGTTAGAGCTCCTGAAGGATTATGATTTGGAGATCATCTATCATCCCGGGAAGGCCAATGTGGTGGCCGATGCGCTCAGTCGGAAGACTCATCAGGAGGTGACTGTGGCCAGATTGACAGCGCAGCATAGATTACAGGCAGAGTTGATGTCATGTGGCATAGAGGTATGGATTCAGCGAGATAGGGGTCAGCTATCATTCCTTGAGATTCACTGAGAGCTGACAGATGAGATTCGCAGAGGACAGGCAGATTGCCCTGAGGTGGCAGCCCTGAGAGAGCGGCTGGCACAGGGACGAGCTGGAGAGCTTATGGAGAGAGCCGATGGGTTGTTGACTTTTCAGAGCAGAGTGGTAGTACCCTCTACGTTAGATCTGAGGCAGAGGATTATGCAGGAGGCTCATACCACCCCTTATTCGGTCCATCCAGGGACGAATAAGATGTATCAGGATTTGAGGAGATCCTATTGGTGGCAGAGGATGCGAGCAGATATTACCGATTTCGTCGCCAGATGTCAGATCTGTCAGCAGGTCAGGATTGAGCATCAGAGGCCGTGTGGCTTGGACAGATCACTTCCAGTTCGGACATCTCCATGGATTTCGTCACTGGATTGAGGAGAGATGTCCGAGGGTTCGATGCTATCTGGGTCGTGGTCGACAGACTGACCAAGTCGGCCCATTTCATCGCCATTCAGGAGACATGGCCGGTTGCGAGGCTAGCAGACGAGTTCATCCGACTGATTGTGAGACTCCATGGGGTTCCCGAGAGTATAGTTTCTGACAGAGATGGCCGTTTTACATCGAGGTTCTGGCAGCAGATTCATGATGCTTTGGGGACTCGTTTAAGTTTCAGCACTGCTTATCATCTGTAGACAGATGGACAGAGTGAGCGAACGATCCAGACTCTAGAGGATATTCTGAGATCTTGCGTTTTGGAGTGGGGCGACCGTTGGGTCAGATTCTTACCGTTGGTCGAGTTCTCGTACAACAACCGCTACCATTCTTCGATCGAGATGGCACCATATGAGGCACTATATGGGAGGCGCTGCAAGTCGCCAGTATGTTGGGACGAGCCCGCTGACACCACAGCTTCATTGCCAGAGATGGTTCGAGAGACAGTCGACTAGGTCGGACGCATACGGGAGAATATGAGGGTCGCTCAGGACCGGCAGAAGAATTATGCGGACCGCAGACAGACAGAGCTCGAGTTTGAGGTTGGATCGCATGTATGGCTTAGAGTGTCGCCGACCAGAGGAGTTCGCCGCTTTGGCATCAAGGGCAAGCTGAGCCCTAGATTTGTGGGACCGTTTGAGATTCTCGAGAGGGTCGGTGAGGTCACATACCGTTTAGACCTACCCCCATCGTTAGCCGAAGTGCACGATGTGTTCCATGTGTCCCAGCTTCGGCGATATGTCCCCGATCCGAGTCATATCCTTGACCATTCCGATCTCCGGATAGAGCCCGACCACACCTATGTAGAGAGCCCAGTTAGGGTACTTGACAGTCGAGTCAAGAAGTTGAGGACCAAGGAGGTTCCTCTTCTTCTGGTCCAGTGGTCTAGGAGGAGTCCCGAGGAGGCGACTTCGGAGAGTGAGGATAGCCTTCGGTCGAGCTATGGGAGTGTCATAGACGAGCTCTTAGCATCTTATGTTGAGCCGAGTGTTGACCTATCCTTGACCTCGTGAGCTAGTGGTGAGCCTTAGTAGCCTTTATTTCGGGAATGGGCATTTCTGTGATTTTGTGTGCTTATGATTGCTTTCTCTGTGCAGATTCTATGCTGAGATGATATGGCTAGAGATCGGTTCTCGTGGCTTGCGTGATGATATGCTTGATGTGACGTCCGTTGGGACTTATGATACTTTTGTAGGATATTGAGATACTTTACTCGTAGTATGATTAGACCTTGTCGCCATTTTTGGCACGTTTTGAGACATTAGTATTCCCCATGTTGTGTTTTAGACCGTTTTGCGATGAGCGGTTTGACTTGATGAGACTATCTCCTTGATGTTGAGACTTACCACGTGAGAGGTGGTTGATATTATGGTAGTTATCTATGCTTGAGTTGATTACGACTTTATGATTCTTGATGAGTTAGAATTGGTAATTGAATGACTTGGAACATAGGAAGAGAATCTGGGATAAGCCCTTAGAGGTGGATGATTCCACCTCTCGCAATCTGAAATTTCTGGAATTTGCATCGGATTTGAAGACTTTGAGCAGTTTGAAAAAGGACCATTTTGGGTTTTATTAAAGATTAAACGCTATCTAGAATTCCGTGATTTTGAGGTCAAACTTTCCATTTAAAACGCTTTTGAACCCTCCCAAACCATATTATATGCTTTTGAGTTATGATACGCCCGAGAAGTCGGGGCAGGGATGGGATAAGGGCCCATATCCCATACTTGCTCCAACCAATTGGGAGTAGCATAATCACGTCAAAGATACTGCGAGAATCTCATATGGGCCCTTATGAGATACTTACGGAATCGAAGGCATGATTCTCGGACTCACCTCTTTCAAATTCTTTCCATTTCTTTAGAATGATTTTAGTCTCGGGGACGAGACTTGTTTTTAGAGGTGGATAAATGTAAAGACCAAATTTATTCGATATTATATAATTATTATTTTAGTTAAAATTATTTAAAATATGACTACTTTATTTGTGTGAGTGGAAGAAAACTTGTCCCCGAGCAAGGTCAATTTTATAAATCCTTCCGACTTCATTTTAAATTAGATTTTACTTGGAATCGAATTCCGTTCTTGAGTATTCGAATTGTAAAAATTAATTTCTTACTCGAAATGTTGTAATTCAATTTAAATTCTTAACGTCGGAAATTCGAATTTGCAAGGCGAGTGGGACCCTTCCACCTTGTTTATAATTATTTATATGATATATACATATATATATATATATATTTATTTATTTCTCTCTCTCTCTCTCTCTGCGTTGGTCCCCCCCTTCCCCTGCAATGCAACAGACCCCAAACAACCCACACATTGCCTTGCCTTCCCTCCCTGACGGTGCACCACCCCCCTCTCTGCACTCACTGTCCTCTCTCCTATGCCCACACACAGCCCATATATATATACACAACCCTCATCTCTCTCCCTCACCCTCATTTTCCTGTCTTTCCTCCAGGAGGAAACCCACAAAATCTCTCCATAAGCCGCAGCCCCTCCCTCTCCAAGCTACCCTTTTTTCCTCCGTTCACTTCATTTCCCCTCCAAGCCTTCCTCCATCTGTGAGCCAGCACTGATATCTCCCCAATTCCGGCGTCCAGAAGGGCTCAGGAGGCCACCGGAGCCACCAAAGCCGTTGCGTAGAGGTCCTTTCCCCTGTTTGGTTCCAAGCTCGGTAACGCACCTTTTCTCTCTCTCATCTTCGTTTCTAGCCTCAAACCGGATTCCTCACTCAATTCTCTCCCTTCCTAGCCAAGGAGGAGCCTCTTCCGGCCACGAGGGCACCCCCCCGTCGGAGTCACACCCTCCCCTGTTTTCGTTTGCCTCGGTAAGTGGCTCTCGCTTGGTTTTGTTTTGTCTGAGTGTAGAAGCTCACCCCTAATCGTCACACACTCCTCCCAGGTGCAACACAACCTCCTTCCCTCCGTCGTTGAACTCCAGCTTCGCTCGAACGCTCTCTCCGACGAAGGCAAAACTCCTCGGTAATCATCTTCCTTCTCCCTTCTTTCTTGTCTTCGTTTCTTCCTTTCTGGGATAGATAGGGTCGGAATACCACCTTGAACCCCTGGGCAAAGGATCGGGCTGAAAGGCGCTCCCTAGCCGGAGTTCTTCTCCTCCCTTTCCCCGTCCATCATCCCGCTCCCCTGTTCTGGCCAGAGGTTGAAGACGAGCCTTCGTGCTCTCTTCTTTCCGTAGATGGGCTGGGCCTGACCCTAAAGGGAAACGGGTTATATCGTTTTAAAAACCCGGATCCCCCTCCCTCTTTGCCTCAGCCCACAAATCCGTATCCCCCCCTTGTGACGCTTCTATTTCGGGTCTGGGTCTGGGTTGCAATGTTGGGATCTGGGTTCTGGGCTCAAGCGGATTGGGCCTTTGCTTCCGGGTTATTCAGTTGGGCCGGCTAGGTTTGGTCTTTTGTTTTGTTTTGACTTATATATGGTATATATGTATATGTATATAGTTACACACTTATTTGTTTTATTTATTTATTGTTAATATTATTATTATATGCATTATTATATTATTATTAACCTGAGTTTTAAGAAAATAAAGTTGGGAAGTAGTATATTATAAAATGAATTTACTATGTCTTAGTTGAGAACATTAAAGGGATTTACTTATAAAATGGGAGGTATTATTTTAATTAACATTATATTATAAGTAATCGTTTTAAAAGGAGTTTCTATGTTTTGGAAATATTCTTTTGAGGATTTTGTTGGAAAGAGATGTATTAGAGAATTCTATCATAACAACTTTGACCGGGTTGACCTAGATTTGGGTATTCGGATAATTTCTCGGAATCTAGTTATTTTCTTTTGTGATTAGCTAGGGAAAGTTTCCATGTGTTAAATAGTAGAATAGTATCTCATGGCGCCTTATTCGCTTATGTATTAGGTGTTTGTTGATTCTTGGATTCTGCTTCTGCTGTATCTTTTGCTGTTCGGCTTACTCAGGTAAGTTCCTTTATGGGCTTACTCAGATTCGAAAGAGATTACCGGCTTGTGAATGTATGACATACTAGGTGTTGCATAAGCATTAAAGCATGCCATGTAGTATCATGCTAGGTTGCACTTGTGATTGAGCATTTTATTTCTTTACGCGAATGAAACAGAACGGTCGTTATCTGTGATAGTCCTAGAGTCTTTGCTAGGGTCATAGGGTAGCCCAGCCCCATCGGGTGCCCTGAGTCTATCGAGTCGATATGATATGATGATGAGATAGCCCAGCACCATCGGGCATGAGCATAATTTATGATATGACGATATATGATATGACGATGAGACATGATATGATGATGAGACATGATATGATGATGAGATATGATATGATGATGAGATATGATATGCTATAGCATCGAGCTGGCCAGTCTCTGCACTAACGGAAAGGGGTGCAGAGGTAGGAGAGGGATATGCCATTTGGCATTCTTTGGGCGCCTTTACAGCCTTTTCTCGCATATTGTAAATTAGGATCATGTTAGTGTGGTTTAAATTTCGCATCTGCATCATCCTTATTATTAGCGTATGTGTATGTTCGCTTGTTGGACAGAGCGTGTTGGGGCCTCGGTCTGACCCCGCTTGCACCAATTGTTTTTAGGTATAATTGCTCTTTGTCTCTATGACGTGGGAAACTCCGGGCGCTTGCAAATAATCTGTCTAACCCCGCTAACTCAGCCTTACAATTTCATAATTATGTGTTTTGGTTTTGATCCGGCCTTGTCGTGGCAAGTTGTACTCTACTTCCGTTTATTCTCTCGTTTGCAAACGAATTTCCGTGACTTAGATTTAGGACGGCTCGAAGACTCCGCGTGGCCATCAGGCTATTTTGGCGTTCGAAATCCCCACTTTAAAATACTAATCTTGAATTTCAAAACCCCGACCTGTACTCGAATTGCAAGATCCGAACGAAGGTACCCAACCTTCGAAACGTAACCCGGGTATCTATATTCGGGCCGTTACAATCATATCTTTTACCATTTATTTTTTTAAATCTACTTTATTTTATTTTCGTAAAACTATTATGTTAAACATTTCTTATAGAATCAATTTTTTTAATGCCATGAAATTTATGTGTGATACATTATAAGATGTTTTGTATTAGTTTTAGTATATATAACATAATATTAACCAAAAAGACATTATATATCGTATCAAATAATATACAGGGAATATTTAGATGCACAAATCAGCATGTATCGAGACAGACTTATATAAATTTAGATTTTAATTATAATGTATGTTTTTTAGATAAATAATTAATTATTTTGATTGATTATATTAATATTTCAAATGAGCAGATGCTAAAGTAATTATATTATATTTTAAAGGAGTATATTTTATATATATCTATTATAATTATTTTTGGATGGGGGGTCGGGTGGGGTTAAATTGTAAGAGATTTATTTAATTCTCATTTTATTTAAATGTATTAGGGGTTAATTGAAAATATTTTTATGAATATGGGTGATATTTTGTAATTTTTGTTTGATGTGGGTAATTTTTTAATTTAAGAAACTCATATAGGGTGTTAATTGCAACTAATGGTATAAGTTAGGATATTTTGTGAAATTTTACAAGGTTAGAGTATTGAAAGCAACTATCCTTAAAGGTTGGGATATTAGTTGCAATTTACCCTTTATTTCCTAATAAGTATGCTTTTTTTGGAAGCCAGATAAAAATTGGGGAACTCGCTGATGGAAAAGCGTGTTTCCTAGCGCGTCCAAACGGACGAGAACACGGAGTTCGGTATCATCGGTGAAGCTATCATCGGCAGAGCAGCTATGAGCCAGACGTGCAATCCTGTCAGCCACATTGTTCGATTACCTGAAAATATGACGAATAGCAACATTAGATAAGCATCGAAGAGACAAAGTCGTATCAGCCATCAGAAGCTCGATGTTCCAGGGGCACAACGCATCTCCCAGGAGAGCTTTAATGACGACCAAGCAATCCCCCTCAATGAGTAGATTATTGAGACCCAAACTGACAGCCTTTGTCACACCCAAGTGTAAACCAAAGGCTTCCGCATAAACTGCGGATGTGTTGTCACAAACTCCTCCTCCTAGAGTTACAACGTATCCATTATGGTCCCGAATAACGTAACCACCCGTGCCAGACCCTGTTGGCCAATAAGAACCATCGAAATTAAGTTTATAATGGTTTGCAGGTGGTTTAGTCCAATGCTTATTTTTAATTGATCTAGTAGGATTATTATCTTTGACTGTATGGGTATCAATTCTGCTACGGTGCTTTGGATTCGGCTTGTTGATGTCATTAGTAGTCGATTCAGAGTTCCAGGTTTGAAAAGACGAATTGGCAAATAAGGCGATCGCCTGCCAATTCACAGAATTTATGTGGTTGAAGGCCACCTGATTACGGAAGTACCAGATACCTCACCAAGAGAAGGCAATCTTAGTAAAAACACTTTTCCCCAAATCTGAGTGGATAGCTTTAAGAATACTATGTGGTTTATCCGTTGCCAGGTTACTGGGGCTTCGCTTATAGTATATTCCGAAATTAGAAAGTACGTGTAAAGTCATGGGGCATTCTAGAAGCAAGTGGTGAATGCTTTCTGTTGAACACCCGCAGAAATGGCATCCTGATGGAACCAAAATGTGCGAACGATGTAGTCTGTCTGACGTCAGAAGTCCATCTCTAGCAATTTTCCAAAGAAAATGCCTGATTTTATGTGGAGTGTCAAGTTTCCAAATCCATCCGCAGTCGACGCTTTGATTGGTTCCATTACTGGGTATAAGTTTTGCAGCAGAGGTAGTAGTAAACCACCCATTTTTGCTGGGTCCCCAATAGAGTTTGTCTTGGAAATTATGAGTTGGTAGAATAATTTTAGTAATGTTTATCAAATTGTCCTGTCCCAGAATGCCGGACAAGTCTGAGTATAGCTTTCCTTTATTCCAATGATTTTTCGTTGTAATGAATCGGTCGACGGTTCAGTTTGATGAATCTCCGGGAATCTGACACAGAGCTTTATTTTTTAAAGGGGAGTTGTCAGCCCAATTGTCGTTCCAGAAGTTGACCGAGCGACTGTTTCCTATTGACCAGTTCAAACCCGTGCTAAATTCGGCACGAAGAGTCATCAGTTTAGACCACTACCAAGAAGAATTCCCCTTAGTTTTATAATGCATCATTTGTTGACCGTTTAAGTACTTAGCTGAGACCACCCTACTCCAGATGTTATCTGGTTTGGCCATGAGTTTCCATAGCAGCTTCATCTGTAGTGCCTTATTGACCCTCTCAGCTTTGTGAATTCCCAGTCCTCCCGAGAGGGTATCCGAACAGATTTTGTCCCAACTAATTAGTGGAGTGTAACATTCATGTTTGTTCCAAAAAAATTGTCTATAGATTTTGTCTAGTTCGTGTAAAGGCACGAATTTTTAAACCCTAATTTGATCGGAAAAAGGAAATTTAAAATTTAATTAAATCGGATTTAAAAACCCGTTTAACAGATTTCGACCTGAATTTAAATATTTGACGAGCGGTTCCGTCTTTTCGCCTCGAAAATTTAAAATAAATTTGGATGGTGATATCCCTTTTAAGTTTTAAAAATCTAATTGATCGAGAAAGCGGGATTCGGGGAAACTAACATTCGGATACTAATTTCGGGGTTCGAAATTCGCGTATTCGGGATTTAATTCCGGGTATTGGTTACCCAAACCCACACTCAATATCCCACCCACTCCCATCACTCTCCTCTGCCCCTCACCTTCTGATCACATTCACCCTCACCCTCACGCCATCCTCACCATCACTCTCCTCCTTCACCATCTCCCTCCCCCTCTCCTTCACATTCACCCTCTCCATCACCAAATCCATCGCCACCTTGCCGCCATCACCATCACACCATCGTCATCGCCGCACCACACACCACCATCACCACCTTGACGTCGCGCCAACACCACCACACGCACACCCCTTCGATATCTAGCAGCTGCAGCACCACCTTCCCGACGTCCGCCGCCGCCCAGGAGCCGCCAGCACCACCACCGGAGCCACCGCCGCTGCCGACGCACACCCAACCTTCTCCTCCTTCGTCCCCTCGCGAAGCTAACTTCCGATAAGCGTTTCTCATCCGTTTTCGATCGAATTTGTTCCCGAGCTTCACCATCGCGCTCACCTCTGTCCGGTGTCGGTTCGACGAGCCATCGCGAGCCACCGAAGACGCCCAGAACTCCGATCGAGAGCTCCGAAGTCGCGAAAAACCTATCTCGGTGAGCTCCGAATTTATCCTCGTTTCGATTCATTTTTGAGTCTTTTTCAATGTCTAGGCTAGTCGGGAATGAGCGTGGGCTGAGTGCGGGTCGATCGGGTGAGGTCGAGAGCTCCGACGATCGTCGGAGCTTGGTCGGCGTGTACGAGAACGCGAGGGCGCGGCGTCGAGGCCGGCGTGAGCTTGGGCGAACATGGCTTGGCGGCAGTTCTTGTTGATTTAAATGGATGAAGATGGTGATGAGTGGGTCTCACGTACATATATATATATATATATATATATATATATATATATATATATATATATATATATATATATATATATATATTGTTATATTATTATATTATATTAAATCGGTTCGGTTCGGTTTGGTTCGATTTGGTTTGGTTCGGTTGGGTTTGGTTCGGTCGAGTTAATCGGTTTTTTTTATTATTTAATTGGTTACGGTATTTAAAATACTATAATATTATTCGAGGATTTAAATATAAAATATTATTTTGGGGATTTTATAAAGGGATGGTTGTTCGCTATAGGGGGAGGTGTTTGCGGGGTGTTGTATGTAAAATAGGAGAATAAAATAAAGCACAACTAGACTATCTCCCTGTCCCAAACAAATAATACAAGAATCCCCTCCCTTGTAGTAGTAGGGTAATTCAGGATCGAATCCACGAGGAGGTAGGTCAGCGCTTCCTTTGTTGTACTCACGATCAAGGCTTTCGACCTCAGCAGACACTCGATATCGAGTATACTGGTCGATATCGACCTCAGTTCTGGTCGATTTCCTAGCGCAGTTCCTGCAGAAGACAAAACAGCACGTCGACGTCGAGCAGAGACCTCGATATCGATGTTAGTCCTGGATATCGACCCTTAAGGTCGATTTCGATGCTTGTCACAGAAACTGTTTTTGTAACCAATTTGTCGGAAAAGGATCCGAAGAAAATAGAATGGAGAGGGAAGATGAACAGAAACAAAACTAAGACTTTTATGAAGAATTTAATTAATTAAAAGGCTTCCAAAGTCGGGGTTTTATGCCACAACGATAACAATGCAAGTTTCATGCTAAAGATATGAACTTTTATGTCCTTCCGTCAAATAACTTTCGTTATCAACACTTAGGTGATTAGAGGCTTTCGCATAATTCCTAAGAGTTACTATCCAATTCATGAGTAATTCAAGTTCGCAATATGAGTGGCTTTCGCTTCAATAATGCAAATAATGAATCTCCCTAACTTTCGCAAAGCATCATGCATGTGTTAGAAGACGGGATCGCATAAAAGTCATACCTTTGATGCACTTACCTCACATTGCTATCGTCGGGCTCACCCCGACCCTAGAAGTGGGTTGACTACTCGCTCCTCATCATGCACATCATCATCATTGTTATTGAAAGAAAGCTACTTTGAATTAAAACTCCGAAAGAAAGTACAACCGAACAAGCCACTCCGCTTTCGCTTTACAACTCCACTCGGCCACCTCTCTCTCTCTCTCTCTCTATTCTCTATTGCAACTGAATTGTGTCTCAAACTGAATTCGGAATTTTGAATACCTAAACTCAGCCCTATTGGCTTCTATTTGTAGATGTCGATAAGGACTCGAAACCTTATCTTTATTCTCTATGATAACTAAAATAAAATAAAAAAACTAAATCTTCATGGTGAAATCAGCCTCCTCGTGATAAATCTGATGTTGATGATAGGAAATCTCGACCTTTGGATAGATATTGCAAGCATTGGATATAATTCTATCGAAATCGGAGTCGAATTCCTCTGCTGGCATGGTCGATATCGACGCTTGGACCTCGATATCGACCCCTCCAAAATCTATCTCGAGCTTCTCCTTCTCCTACTCGACTTCTATCAACTTGGTCGATCTGACAGCATCGATATCGACCCCCAGACGTCGATATCAACCTCTTCTGTGTCGAAATGCTCTGTTTCCTTTTCTGCTCGATTCCTATGTCTCGATGTACTCGATGTCGAGGTCTTCAGTCGATTTCGACCTCTTCAGAAGACTTCGAGTTCTTTTTCCGCTCTTCTAAATTCATCCATTTTCATCCTGTTTTCTGCGAAATCACATGGAAACTCTTGCAAACCCATATATTTGACATTTAAGCATAAACTACACTATTCCCATGTTTTCCCATTAATGTGCATGCAAAAGACAACAAAATGAATTCATATGTGCATAGAAAATATGGCAATTTGCGCTGAGTTGATTTCTGTTCTGGCTCCTTCTCCTCCACTTTTCGCTCGGGCGTTTGTAATTGACGCCCACTCCTTAGGTTTACTGCCGCGATATGACCTGTGGTTTTGCCCTTTTGGTTGGGCATAGTGGATCCAGGGAGTGATCCGGACGCTTTGGGCATTGCTTCCGCCAATTGACTCATTTGAGTCTCCATGTTGCGCTTCCAAACGTCGATCTCCCCAAGTCTAGAATTGATGCCCTACAGCTGAGTATGGACGGAGTTATTGGCTTGTTTGAACTCAGCGTGGTTCCTCCGCATCTCATCAAGGATGATTTGCAGGTCATCTTTCTTAGTCTCCCGCTCAGGGTGCCCTGGTGCCCTATAGGTTGGGGGATCCCTTTGATAGAACCTTTGATCACCCCAATTTTGTTGATTGCCCCCTCCATAGGGGCCTCTCGTCCATTTGACCTCCTCATTTTGTTCCGCCATGGATACTTGCTCAGTATGTGGACAGGCACTGGTGTTATGCCTTATTGAACCACACTCCTGACAAGGTTGATTGTTGCTCAGGAACCTTACTTGCTTTTGAAGGCGGCGTGTTTGATCGTTATGGAATTGTTGCCGTACTTCAGGATCTATCTCCCTTGGAGGCTCATATAGTGGCATAGATGGGGCAGGCCTTGCATCATAGGCCGCAGCAGCCCCATAGGTGTTGTCAAAGTTCACAAGCCTCTCAATGGTTTCCCATGCCTCCGTTTGTGTAAGCTCAATGTACCGATAGGAGGTATATGAATTGATCCTCTCTTTATTCGGCGCATCAAGGGCGTTATAAAAGATCTCTTGGATGACATATGGAAGTTGCCCATGCGTCGGGCATGATCTCAGCAAGTCTTTGAAGCGCTCCCACGCCTGTGCTAGGGTTTTACCTGGCTTTTGTTTGAAAGCCGTGATCCTTTGTCGTAGCATTTCCGTTTTAGAAGGTGGGAAGAATTTGTTCAAGAATGCATCTTTCACTTCCGCCCATGTCCTTAGCGATCGTGGAGCCAAACTTTCAAGCCATTGTAATGCCTTTCCTGCCAAAGACCATCGAAAAGATTTTAGTCGCACATACTCTAAGTTTACTCCATCAGCAACTGTTTCACATAAGTCCATAAAAGTAGAGATGTGTTGCAGGGGGCATTCATTATGTCTTCCTTCAAAAGTATTTCTTTGAATCTCAGATAGGAAGTTAATTTTCAATTCATAATTGGAGCGAGGAATTATAATGGCAGATTCAGGAACATGAAGGGGTGGATGCATGTATTGCATCGCCGTCTGTGGATACTGATTTAGCCGCTCTTGGGCTTGTCTGCGCGCATCCTCCTCCCTATCAGCACGGGCTCGCTCAGCAGCAGCAGCGGCCCTTTCAGCAGCGATTGTAGCATTGTGGTCCTCGATCTCCTTTCTCAACCGCTCTATGATCTCAGCCTGCGTCTCGTTGTCAGCCATGATGTGAATTGCTTTGTTGCGAAGATGGTAGAAACGTTCAGGCTCGTCAATTGGTTCCAGGATAGGTCCGCGATCAGAACGTCGCATAAACCTGCAAAATAAGCTTAGAAAAAGATCGTGATTAACTTAGGTGGCGATTGATTGCCTCCCCGGCAACGGCGCCAATTTGTTCGCTATAGGGGGAGGTGTTTGCGGGGTGTTGTATGTAAAATAGGAGAATAAAATAAAGCACAACTAGACTATCTCCCTGTCCCAAACAAATAATACAAGAATCCCCTCCCTTGTAGTAGTAGGGTAATTCAGGATCGAATCCACGAGGAGGTAAGTCAGCGCTTCCTTTGTTGTACTCACGATCAAGGCTTTCGACCTCAGCAGACACTCGATATCGAGTATACTGGTCGATATCGACCTCAGTTCTGGTCGATTTCCTAGCGCAGTTCCTGCAGAAGACAAAACAGCACGTCGACGTCGAGCAGAGACCTCGATATTGATGTTAGTCCTCGATATCGACCCTTAAGGTCGATTTCGATGCTTGTCACAGAAACTGTTTTTGTAACCAATTTGTCGGAAAAGGATCCGAAGAAAATAGAATGGAGAGGGAAGATGAACAGAAACAAAACTAAGACTTTTATGAAGAATTTAATTAATTAAAAGGCTTCCAAAGTCGGGGTTTTATGCCACAACGATAACAATGCAAGTTTCATGCTAAAGATATGAACTTTTATGTCCTTCCGTCAAATAACTTTCGTTATCAACACTTAGGTGATTAGAGGCTTTCGCATAATTCCTAAGAGTTACTATCCAATTCATGAGTAATTCAAGTTCGCAATATGAGTGGCTTTCGCTTCAATAATGCAAATAATGAATCTCCATAACTTTCGCAAAGGATCATGCATGTGTTAGAAGACGGGATCGCATAAAAGTCATACCTTTGATGCACTTACCTCACATTGCTATCGTCGGGCTCACCCCGACCCTAGAAGTGGGTTGACTACTCGCTCCTCATCATGCACATCATCATCATTGTTATTGAAAGAAAGCTACTTTGAATTAAAACTCCGAAAGAAAGTACAACCGAACAAGCCACTCCGCTTTCGCTTTACAACTCCACTCGGCCACCTCTCTCTCTCTCTCTATTCTCTATTGCAACTGAATTGTGTCTCAAACTGAATTCGGAATTTTGAATACCTAAACTCAGCCCTATTGGCTTCTATTTGTAGATGTCGATAAGGACTCGAAACCTTATCTTTATTCTCTATGATAACTAAAATAAAATAAAAAACTAAAACTTCATGGTGAAATCAGCCTCCTCGTGATAAATCTGATGTTGATGATAGGAAATCTCGACCTTTGGATAGATATTGCAAGCATTGGATATAATTCTATCGAAATCGGAGTCGAATTCCTCTGCTGGCATGGTCGATATCGACCCTTGGACCTCGATATCGACCCCTCCAAAATCTTATCTCGAGCTTCTCCTTCTCCTACTCGACTTCTATCAACTTGGTCGATCTGACAGCATCGATATCGACCCCCAGACGTCGATATCGACCTCTTCTGTGTCGAAATGCTCTGTTTCCTTTTCTGCTCGATTCCTATGTCTCGATGTACTCGATGTCGAGGTCTTCAGTCGATTTCGACCTCTTCAGAAGACTTCGAGTTCTTTTTCCGCTCTTCTGAATTCATCCATTTTCATCCTGTTTTCTGCGAAATCACATGGAAACTCGTGCAAACCCATATATTTGACATTTAAGCATAAACTACACTATTCCCATGTTTTCCCATTAATGTGCATGCAAAAGACAACAAAATGAATTCATATGTGCATAGAAAATATGGCAATTTGCGCGCACATCAATGGTTTATTAATTAACAAAGGGTAATAAAAATATCATATTATATTATTTGGGATTTAAAATATATTATTTGGACTTGATGATTTGATCGTCTGATTAACTGTATGATTGAATTGACTAATAGCATGATATTGTGGTGATTATTAGACGAGATTAAATATTAGACTTTGATGATGTTATATATATATATATTATATGATAAGAGATGATTATTATAATGAAAATATACAATTATATGCTAAGTAAGAGTATGAGGTGATAGCATGCAAATTGGCTAAGTACGAATTGGAATTGTCTTAAGACGATGAATAGGAGAATTATATGGAATATGGTATGAGTTGTGAGATGATGGATTACGAGATAAAGATAAGATGATGAAAATGATGATATGACGGTTATTGTGTTAAGTTGTGTAGTTGTGTGTGTGATACTTTCATGCTTTGTGTGCCTTAGAGATAGACTCATTCATGTGCTTATACTTATTAGGTGACCATCTGTGACGTGTCGGATTTCATATTGCCTGGTTGATTGCCTTTTGCTGTTCTGCTTACCAGGTAAGTCTCTTCGGAGCTTACTCAGATTGATAAAGAGATATTCCCTGCTTTATGTGCATGATATACTAGGTGCTTGCATTCATGATCAGCATGCCATGTAGTATCATGCTAGGTTGCATTGACCGTTGAGCATTCTATTTCTTTATGCGTATGTAAACAGAACGGCAGTTATCTGTGAAGTAATTAGAGTCTTTGCTAGGGTCATAGGATGGCCCAGTCCTTCGGGTTCCGTCCTGAGTCGATCGAGTCATGGAACTTCCTTTACTTATATTATGAGCTGCCTGCGGGCTTTATTTATTGTGGATACGGGTTGGGTCTGCGGATCGCCCGATGATAAAGGAATGCATTCATGAACTGGCCAGTCTCTGCCCTATCGGAAGGGGGTGGAGGTAGGAGAGGGACATACCATTTGGTATTCTTTGCTGGGGCCCTATCTATTATTAAGCACTTGATCTTAGGGACATGCTAGTGTGTTAATATTATGCCTTGCATCTAGAAGAATCTTTATAAGGTATAGCGTATATGTGTGCTTAGAGCCGGGATGCAGCAGGTGGGCATCATTCTGATCCCGCTCACCATTACCATTTTTAGGTATTATTTATGTTCATCCCATTGGTGTTGTTTGCATATTGCGCGGGTCATTTTGTTCGGCGGAGAGCGAGCACTGGAGTTATCTACTTCACCAAACTCTGACCATGGTTTTGGATTTATACTTTTAGACTCCGTTTTGACCCGGCTCTGCCGTGGCACCCTATTGTATTACACTTGATTTCGCTATTTGCATGACTACTGGTTTTCCACGCATAGACTTACGATAGGTACAGGGGACTTCCCTGGGGATTCCAATGATACGTTTCGAATTTGGGTATGAAATCCCACTTTGGAAACATTAGATTAGGCTTTCAAACCTTCAACCTATACTCGGGGCGCACGATCCCAACGAGGGTTTTCATCCCTCGAAACGTAACCCACAAATTATAATCCCCGGCCGTAACAAAGGTGGTATCAGAGCCAGGTTTTGCAATCCGAGTACGATAGGTTGAAGATGGTTTTGAAAATCGCCCAATGATTTCAGTTGGTTTTGGAAAATGTTTAAAGGGAAAAATGAATTTAATTGGACTTAAAACTTAAATGAATAAAGGGGAAACAATCTCGTGGGTAGAGACCAAAGCGATAGACCTCCCTTATGGATGTAGAACTCAGGGAACGGTAGGCAAAATACTAGCTTTTATTTACAAATGGCCTAGAAGACTCCAAGGAACACCACGGAGGTTGGAGTGTCGAGTTAGGAGGCCGTGAGGTTTTGCCCCTCCGGTCAGCCGTCCCTTGAAGGACGGCATAGATCGTCTCTATGCTTACATTAATATATATATATATATATATATGCAATTAGGCCTGAGGGCGATCCTCCTCGAAGAGGATCATATTAATCGTTGAGTGCTTCTATGCTGAGTGTTTAAATTAATCGTTCATGTAGCCATCATGGTCGATACTAGACACGGTTCAGTTGGGCGTGGGGGTAGGGGACGTCGTGGTAGGGGACGCCCTCGCCAGATTGCCGTTGAGAGCGTCGAGGAGCGCGCCGCTGACGATCACGCTGAGGAGCGAGCTTCGCCTCCGTCGGCTGACGACCAGGTTCCGATTTCCACAGAGACGAGGCTTGGGCAGTTAGAGACAGCGCTTCATGACATTCTGAGCGAGTTGCGAGGAGGAGCCCCACCTACAGCACCGACGACCGAGGTTCCAGCTCAGCAGCCAGCCGAGCCCGTGATTGATGCGCACCCCGAGAAGCGCATCGATTAGGTTAAGACGCTATCTCAGTGCCGCCCACCGACATTTGCTGGAGAGGCTGGAGAGGACGTTGAGAGGTGGTTTCGTGAGATGGAGGGATTGTTCGACCATGTTGCCATACCAGCTTCTGAGCGACAAAGGCTTGCAGCCGGTCAGCTGCGGAGGGATGCATTTGATAGATGGTTAGTATATAAGAAGGACCAGACAGAGTGGACCTATGATGCTTTTAGAGACCTGCTGATGAGAGAGTACTGCCCTCCTGGGATTCAGACAGCCCGAGAGGTATCTTTTCTGCATGGCCGCTATGACAGATCAGCTTCTATCTCTGCCATTGTCTGCCAGTTCAAGAAGGAGCTAGTCTACTGTTCTCACTTGTGCCCTTCCGATGAGAGCCATATTCGCATGTTATCGATGAGGCTGCCGTCTCCCGTGCTTTTGCATGCGTCCAGTTTAGGAGTTGTTAGCTTTGACAGATTCCTTGAGGTCATTCTTCTTTACGACCAGGAGAGGATTTTGTCTAAGACCGCCTATTCCACTTCCCGCCCCGAGGCAAAGAGGGCGAGGCCAACGGAGGTCCGAGGAGAGGACAGATTCCGAAGGAGTGGCTATGGAGGAGGATTTAGAGGAGGATTCAAAGGAGGGTACCATGGAGTTGCACCGAGGGTACCCCAGCCACTAGTTCCAGCTGCGTACGGAGGAGATGCGCGAGTGAGGAGTGTCACTTGCCATGGATGTTACGAGAGTGGTCATTATGTTTCTTCTTGTCCAGATCGTTCGACGGTCTGCTACGCTTGCGGCACTATGGGACACAGAGCTTCTCGTTGTCCCCATAGTAGGAGAGCACCACCGTCTACACAGCCACTGAGACTTCCTGCGGCTCCTCAGCCGCCACTTCTGACATATCCCCAGGGACAGGGGCGAGGAGATACTTCTGGTAGAGGTCAAGGCGGAGGTAGAGGAGGTAGAGGTTTCGGACGAGGAGGTAGAGGACCATCTGGGTCAGGTCAGGGTGGAGGATCTGCTTCAGCGGGACCATCGGGGTATGGGTATGATCGAGGCCAGAGTTCTGGAGGCCGAGGACCAGCATTACCCCCACCGCCCCGCGTGTTCCAGATGAGAGCTGATGACCGTACTGCCACTACTTCCGCAGGTACTATACACTCCCATGATGAGTGCTTGTCTATATTGTTTGACACTGGTGCTACTCACTGCTTTATAGTAGAGGCATGCGTTGCTAGGCTGAGCCTGAGCTGCACGAGTGGTTCACCCCTTACTATTGGTCTGGCGGACGGGGCAAAGGTTAGGTCGAGTCGGGAGATTTTAGGGTGCCCCATCCGTATAGGTGAGCGTGAGTGGCCAGCCGACCTTATTGTCATGCCGTTGAGGATGGAAGATCTCATTCTGGGTATGGATTTCATGGACCACTACGGAGCCATCATCAACCTTCGGACGAGGACGGTGTCCATCTTGGCAGACGACCGGACTGAGCACCAGGTTTGGGGTAGCGACCCCAAGAGGAACGGGGCGCTCATCAGCGCAGTCAGAGCCACCAGACTTCTCGATCAGGGCTGCATTGGATATTGGTGCTACGCTGTAGAGGTGGATCGTGCACACCCCAGTATATCAAATGTCCCCATTGTCAGAGAATTCGCCGACGTGTTTCCAGAGGAGCTGCCAGGACTTCCCCCACCGCGAGAGGTCGACTTTTCGATTGAGTTGGAGTCGGGCACTAGGCCCATTTCGCGAGTCCCTTATCGCATGGCGCCGACGGAGATGGCCGAGCTGAAGGCTCAACTAGAGGAGTTAGATGAGAAGGGTTACATCCGCCCTAGTGCATCACCTTGGGGAGCGCCAGTTTTGTTCGTCAAGAAGAAGGATGGGTCGCTGAGGCTTTGCATCGACTATCGGGAGCTGAATCGGGCGACGGTAAAGAACCGTTATCCTCTCCCCCGGATTGACGATCTGTTAGATCAGCTGCAGGGTGCCGTTGTCTTCTCGAAGATTGATCTGAGGTCGGGTTATCACCAGCTGCGGGTGAAGCCAGAGGATGTGCAGAAGACTGCTTTCCGGACTCGTTATGGACACTATGAGTTCGTGGTCATGGCGTTTGGGTTGACCAATGCGCCAGCTGCTTTCATGGAGCTCATGAACCGTGTGTTCATTGACTACCTCGACAGATTCGTCGTCGTTTTCATCGATGACATCTTAGTCTACTCGAGGAGTAGAGAGGAGCACGAGGAGCACTTGAGGATTGTGCTAGAGACGCTGAGGAAGCATCAGCTGTATGGGAAATACAGCAAGTGTGAGTTCTGGCTCACAGAGGTGGCTTTCTTGGGCCACGTGATTTCAGCTGATGGAGTTGCCGTGGATTCGGCGATGATTGACGCCATCGTTGCTTGGGAGGTGCCCAAGAACGTCAGAGACATCCGCTCGTTTCTGGGTTTGGCCAGTTACTACAGGAGGTTCGTACAGGGTTTCTCGAGTATCGCTAGACCGATGACACAGTTGCTGAGGAAGGACGTTCCCTTTGAGTGGAGTCCAAAGTGCCAGTCCAGTTTCGAGCTTCTGAAACAGAAGCTGACGACCGCTCCAATGTTAGCCTTGCCTGATGGGACTGAGGATTTCGTCGTTTATACAAACGCTTCGCGTTCCGGCTTGGGATGCGTTCTGCGTCAGAGGGATCAAGTCATCGCTTATACTTCGCGCCAGTTGAAGCCTACAGAGGTGTCTTACCCCGTCCATGACTTGGAGTTGGCAGTGGTTGTCCATGCTCTGAAGATCTGGAGGCATTATCTGTACGGTACTTCATGCAAGGTGATGACAGATCAAAAGAGCTTGAAGTATATTTTCACGCAAAAGGAGCTCAACATGCGACAGAGGCGGTGGCTAGAGCTTCTGAAGGAGTATGACTTGGACATAGTCTACCACCCAGGGAAGGCCAATGTAGTGGCAGATGCACTCAGTAGGAAGACTCACCAGGAGGCATTAGTGGCGAGACTTACAGCTCAGAAGGATTTGTAGACGGACTTGATGAGGTGTTGCTTCGAGGTGTGGGTTCAGCGAGATAGTGGACAGTTGTCATTCTTAGAAGTGCAGTCAGAGTTGTTAGCAGAGATTCGGCAAGGTCAGACAGATTGTCCCGAGATCGCAGTTCTGAGGGAGCGGATGGCTCAGGGCAGATTCAGAGAGCTTGCAGAGAGAGCAGATGGGATGCTCACCTTTCAGGGCAGAGCTGTAGTTCAATCGACATCAGACCTGAGGCAGAGGATCATACAGGAGGCTCATTCCACTCCTTATTCTGTCCATCCATGGACGAATAAGATGTATCAGGATTTGAGGAGGTATTATTGGTGGCAGAGGATGAGGGCGGACATTGTAGATTTTGTAGCCAGATGCCAGGTTTGCCAGCAGGTTCGGATTGAGCACCAGAGACTGGGAGGACTTGTCAGATTACTTCCAGTTCCTGAGTGGAAGTGGATGGACATCTCTATGGATTTCGTCACCGGACTGAGGCGAGATGTTCGAGGTTTCGATGCCATTTGGGTTGTGGTCGATAGGTTGACCAAGTCAGCTCATTTCATTCCGATTCAGGAGACATGGCCAGCATCGCGGTTAGCTAAGGAGTTCATTCGCCAGATCGTGAGACTTCATGGAGTACCTGAGAGGATTGTATCTGACAGAGATGGACGGTTCACCTCGAGGTTTTGGCATCAGGTTCAGGAGAGCCTAGGGACCAGACTGCATTTCAGTACAGCTTTTCATCCTCAGACAGACGGGCAGAGTGAGAGGACGATTCAGACCTTGTAGGACATGTTACGATCGTGTGTTTTAGAGTGGGGTCATCAGTGGGTTAGGTATCTGCCGCTAGTGGAGTTTTCGTACAACAATAGCTACCATGCATCGATCGAGATGGCTCCATACGAGGCCTTGTACGGGAGACGATGTAGGTCACCAGTTTATTGGGATGAGCCTGCAGATACAGTATTGTCGTTACCTGAGATAGTTAGAGAGACAGTTGATCAGGTGGGTCGCATTCGGGAGCATATGAGAGTCGCTCAGGATCGCCAGAAGAAATATGCAGACAGGCGTAGAACAGAGATTGAGTTCGAGGTGGGTTTGCATGTGTGGCTTCGGGTTTCGCCCACCAGGGGAGTTCGACGGTTTGGCATTAAGGGAAAGCTGAGTCCGAGGTTCATTGGCCCATTTGAGATCCTAGAGAGAGTCGGTGAGGTAGCTTACCGTTTGGCCTTACCTCCAACCTTGGTTGGCGTCCATGACGTCTTTTATGTCTCCCAGCTCCGCCAGTATATTCCCGACCCTAGTCATGTCCTCGACCACTCAAACCTTCGCATCGAGCCTGACCATACCTCTGTGGAGCGTCCAGTGAGGGTCCTTGACCGTTGAATCAAGAAGCTTAGGAACAGGGAGGTCCCTTTGCTTCTAGTTCAGTGGTCTAGGAGGAGTCCTGAGGAGGCCACCTGGGAGACCGAGGAGAGCATTCGGGCTAGCTATGGGGATGTCCTAGATGAGCTGCTTGCGTCTTATGTTGAGTCGAGCGTAGACATTACCTTGACCTCTCGAGTGCGGTGAGTATGCCTAGTTAGTTGGATGGGATTGGTTAGTAGTGTCTCATTGATTTGCGTGCTTATGCTTGGTAGTTGTGTGCAGATCCTTGGTGATATGATGTGATGAGCCTCGATGATATGATGATGTGCTAGATATTATGGTATGTGACTGTCTTTAATGTGCTATGATTTGCTGTTTATCTCGAGATTATGATCATTCTTCTATATCCATGATGCATGACATTAGAAATGTTAGAGATTGAAATGTTGAATTATGATCTGACTAGGAACCTAGGAGGGTAATATGGGATTAGCCCTTAGAGGTGGATGTTAGATGATTGGGATGTTGGAAATGTCTTGTTTAACGTCAAAAATAAAGAATTTCGAACGGTGATTTAAAAGGAACTCAGATTTTGGAAGTAAGTTATTAGAACCCGAGTTTTCATTATGACGCCCCACGAAGTGGATACAAGCATGTATGGGGGCACCTGTGGATCGCTTGCTAAGACCTAGATGGAGACGTCATGATGCTTTTTGAGTTATGGTATGCCCGAGGAGTCGGAGTGGGGATGTGGTAGAGGCCTCTACCACATTCTCGCCCGAGCGATTGGGAATATTATGATCATGGCGACGATATTGTGAGACCTTATGGGGCACTTATGAGGTACTTACGAGATCAATGACGTGATCTTTGGACTCACCAATTTCAAACTTCATCCCCTGTTTTAAAATGATTTTTGTCTTGGGGACGAGACTTGTTTTTAGAGGTGGATGATGTAAAGGCACGGATTTTTAAACCCTAATTTTATCGGAAAAAGGAAATTTAAAATTTAATTAAATCGGATTTAAAAACCCGTTTAACAGATTTCGACCTGAATTTAAATATTTGACGAGCGGTTCCGTCTTTTCGCCTCGAAAATTTAAAATAAATTCGGATGGTGATATCCCTTTTAAGTTTTAAAAATCTAATTGATCGAGAAAGCGGGATTCGGGAAAACTAACATTCGGATACTAATTTCGGGGTTCGAAATTCGCGTATTCGGGATTTAATTCCGGGTATTGGTTACCCAAACCCACACTCAATATCCCACCCACTCCCATCACTCTCCCCTTCCCCTCACCTTCTGATCACCTTCACCCTCACCCTCACGCCATCCTCACCATCACTCTCCTCCTTCACCATCTCCCTCCCCCTCTCCTTCACATTCACCCTCTCCATCACCAAATCCACCGCCACCTTGCCGCCACCACCATCACACCATCGTCATCGCCGCACCACACACCACCATCACCACCTTGACGTCGCGCCAACACCACCACATGCACACCCCTTCGACATCTAGCAGCTGCAGCACCACCTTCCCAACGTCCGCCGCCGCCCAGGAGCCGCCAGCACCACCACCGGAGCCACCGCCGCCGCCGACGCACACCCAACCTTCTCCTCCTTCGTCCCCTCGCGAAGCTAACTTCTGGTAAGCGTTTCTCGTCCGTTTTCGATCGGATTTGTTCCCGAGCTTCACCATCGCGCTCATCTCTGTCCGGTGTAGGTCCGACGAGCCATCGCGAGCCACCGAAGACGCTCAGAACTCCGATCGAGAGCTCCGAAGTCGCGAAAAACCTATCTCGGTGAGCTCCGAATTTATCCTCGTTTCGATTCATTTTTTAGTCTTTTTCAATGTCTAGGCTAGTCGGGAGTGAGCGTGGGCTGAGTGCGGGTCGATCGGGTGAGGTCGAGAGCTCCGACGATCGTCGGAGCTCGGTCGGCGTGTACGAGAACGCGAGGGCGCGGCGTCGAGGCCGGCGTGAGCTTGGGCGAACATGGCTTGGCGGGAGTTCTTGTTGATTTAAATGGATGAAGATGGTGATGAGTGGGTCTCACGTACATATATATATATATATATATATATATATATATATATATTATATTGTTATATTATTATATTATATTAAATCGGTTCGGTTCGGTTTGGTTCGGTTTGGTTTGGTTCGGTTGGGTTTGGTTCGGTCGAGTTAATCGGTTTTATTGTTATTATTTAATTGTTTACGGTATTTAAAATACTACTCCCTCTATTAATTAAAACTTGTCGTTTACTATTCATGCACGCTTTTTTAAAATGATAAAAACTATATAAAATATTAACTTTTTAAAAAATTTATTTTTATAAATTCATACTTAATAGTAATAAGTATGAAATTATTTTAAAAAATTATTTAAAAAGTTAATATTTTATATAGTTTTCAACACCTAAAAAATCGTGTATGAATAGTAAAACGTCAAGTTTTAATTAACGGAGGGAGTATAATATTATTCGAGGATTTAAATATAAAATATTATTTTAGGGATTTTATAAAGGGATGGTTTATTAATTAATAAAGGGTAATAAAAATATCATATTATATTATTTGGGATTTAAAATATATTATTTGGACTTGATGATTTGATCGTCTGATTAACGGTATGATTGAATTGACTAATAGCATGATATTGTGGTGATTATTAGACGAGATTAAATATTAGACTTTGATGATGTTATATATATATATATATATATATATATATATATATATATATATATATATATTATATGATAAGAGATTATTATTATAATGAAAATATACAATTATATGCTAAGTAAGAGTATGAGGTGATAGCATGCAAATTGGCTAAGTACGAATTGGAATTGTCTTAAGTTGATGAATTGGAGAATTATATGGAATATGGTATGAGTTGTGAGATGATGGATTACGAGATAAAGTTAAGATGATGAAAATGATGATATGACGGTTATTGTGTTAAGTTGTGTAGTTGTGTGTGTGATACTTTCATGCTTTGTGTGCCTTAGAGATAGACTCATTCATGTGCTTATACTTATTAGGTGACCATCTGCGACGTGTCGGATTTCATATTGCCTGGTTGATTGCCTTTTGCTGTTCTGCTTACCAGGTAAGTCTCTTCGGAGCTTACTCAGATTGATAGAGAGATATTCCCTGCTTTATGTGCATGATATACTAGGTGCTTGCATTCATGATCAGCATGCCATGTAGTATCATGCTAGGTTGCATTGACCGTTGAGCATTCTATTTCTTTATTCGTATGTAAATAGAACGGCAGTTATCTGTGAAGTAATTAGAGTCTTTGCTAGGGTCATAGGATGGCCCAGTCCTTCGGGTTCCGTCCTGAGTCGATCGAGTCACGGAACTTCCTTTACTTATATTATGAGCTGCCTGCGGGCTTTATTTATTGTGGATACGGGTTGGGTCTGCGGACCGCCCGATGATAAAGGAATGCATTCATGAACTGGCCAGTCTCTGCCCTATCGGAAGGGGGTGGAGGTAGGAGAGGGACATACCATTTGGTATTCTTTGCTGGGGCTCTATCTATTATTAAGCACTTGATCTTAGGGACATGCTAGTGTGTTAATATTATGCCTTGCATCTAGAAGAATCTTTATAAGGTATAGCGTATATGTGTGCTTAGAGCCGGGATGCAGCAGGTGGGCATCATTCTGATCCCGCTCACCATTACCATTTTTAGGTATTATTTATGTTCATCCCATTGGTGCTGTTTGCATATTGCGCGGGTCATTTTGTTCGGCGGAGAGCGAGCGCTGGAGTTATCTACTTCACCAAACTCTGACCATGGTTTTGGATTTATACTTTTAGACTCTGTTTTGACCCGGCTCTGCCATGGCACCCTATTGTATTACACTTGATTTCGCTATTTGCATGACTACTGGTTTTCCACGCATAGACTTACGATAGGTACAGGGGACTTCCCCGGGGATTTCAACGATACGTTTCGAATTTGGGTATGAAATCCCACTTTGGAAACATTAGATTAGGCTTTCAAAACTTCAACCTATACTCGGGGCGCACGATCCCAATGAGGGTTTTCATCCCTCGAAACGTAACCCATGAATTATAATCCCGGGCCGTTACAATTCGTGTAGAATAGAAGACGGCAGCATGAATGCCCACATAAGAAATATAGGTTGGGCGCTTAAGTTAGACTTGATGAGTACTTTCCTTCCTTCTGCAGAAACGTTGTATAATTTTTGTAAGGTTGTTACAGTTTGACATATTTGCTTTTCCAAACAACATCATGTCGTCTACAAAGGCCAGAAAGGGAATCTTGACACCCCCCAGGCCGACAGTGAGACCCACCTCTTTGGAAGTATTCGCATTCCGTTGTATAGTTCTAGCAAGAACTTCTGCAGTTAGTATGAAGAGGAAAGGGGATAGAGGGTCACCCTGTCTAAGACCTCTAGATGGCCAAAAAGGAAGGGTAGGTTCGTCATTGATGAGGACCGAGTACGAAATAGTTTGTACGCATTCCTTTATCCAAAGAATGAATTTTTCATCAAACCCGAACTTTGAGAGAACAGAGAAAAGGAAAGGCCATTCTATACGGTCATAAACTTTTTCCATATCTAATTTAATAGCCATGTATCCATTTTTAGCTTTTGATTGTCGAAAGGAATGGAAAATTTCGTGTGCAATGAGGATATTATCATGGATGGATCTCCCCTTAGTAAAAGCACTCTGTAGTGGATGTATTAATTTGTCAAAGACCGTGGACAGTCTAGCAGTTAAAATCTTTGATATTATCTTGTATACTGTTGAGCAAAGGCTGATCGGCCTAAAGTGGTTTACGGTTTCCGGGTTGTCTTTCTTTTTGATTAGCGTTATGAACGTGTGATTTATCTGTCTTAGCATTTTCCCACTTGAGAAGAATGCTTTAACGACCTTTGTGACTGCCGGTCCTACAGTAGTCCAGTATGTTTGGTAGAATCCAGCAGGCATACCATCCGGGCTTGGTGATTTTTTCGAGTGGATTGAGAAAAGTGCATTTTTAATCTCTGTGTTTGTTACTATTGCTGTGAGCATAAGGTTTTGCTGTATCGAGATTTCTTTGTCAATAACACTGAGGTCCTCGTCAAATATGTGCTCATGATTATAGGATGATTTGAAGCGAGTTGCAAAACTGTCAGTAAATTCTTTTCTGATAAAATCATAGTTTGATAGGGTTTCCCCAGAATCCGATTTAAGTGATTTAATGAGTTTTCTTCCCCTTTTTGCGGAAGCTATACGGTGGAAATAGGCTGATTTTGTGTCATTTAATCTAACGTGCTTTGCTTTAGCTCTTTGGCTCCAGTATCGACGCTGATAATCTAGCATATGCTCTCTTTTGTTTAGAAGTCTTCTGTGTTGGTCCATTAAAGTGTGGTTGTGGTTTCCAATGAGCGACATTTGCAGTTTTAGAATTTTCTCGTCTGTTTTGAAGATTTGTTTATGAATGTTATTAAATGTACGCTTATGCCATTTCTTAGCCAATTGTTTTAGAAGAGTTGTTTTCTTAACAAGTTTGTACATTAGTGAACCCTGGGGATTCAGTCGCCCGACTTGGCGAACTAAGTTCTTGAAATCCGGTTTAGTGGTCCACGCCATTTCAAAACGGAAAGGTTTGTTATTGACTTGAGACTGAGATCTGAAGTCTACAGAAATAGGAGCGTGGTCCGATGTAGTGAAAGGCTGGATTTTGACACGTAGTCCTTCGTATAAGGAGATAACTTCATTTTGCGCTAAAAGTCGGTCAAGTTTTGCGAAACTGTTATTCGGCATCCCAGTTTTGCATTTCTGCCAAGTGAAAGAGCCCCCATGGGTTGGTACATCTAGAAGATCCAGATCATTCTTTAGGTTAGTCAGTCTCGTGAAGCAAGCGTTTTGAGGTTCTATACCCCCCATTTTATCCGTAGGGCACGATATTTCATTTAAATCCCCCAATATGCAGAAAGGTATGGTTAAGAGAGCAGAGTACTGGATGACGGAATTTCAGAAGGAATCCTTAGATTGACGGTCAGGTGGCGCATAGACCAGTAAGAACACAGTCGTTTTATCGTGTCGGTGATCGTAATAATCTATATGAATCATTCTATGCTGAACTGAAACAAGCAATATTTCCCCTTCTGTTTGCGGAATGTCTTTCCAAAGTAAACAGACACCTCTCCAGAAACCTCAAGCAGGGTCTAAAGCGATGTGATTGAATCCACATTTTTTCCAAACGCAGTCGGTAGGGACAAGATTAGTTTTAGTCTCTAGGAGAACGAGTACATTGATGTAATTGTTTTTGCAGAAAATTTTCGCATTCGTCCAGAAGTTCCTTCTCCGAATCCCTCTACAATTCCAAGAGCTTATATTCATGGATAACCTTTAGTTTTGTATGCCCGTTGGTTACTTTGTTTTTTGGCTTTTTTGTTGGTATGTTTACGATTATGAATTGGTAAAGAGTTAGGTAAAGCATTCATTTTGGTTGTTAGTATGAGTAAACACCTATAATCAAGCCAATGTAAAGGCTGTATCCGAACAGTACAGAAGGCCAAGATTAAGTGTTTCATAGTGGTGTACTTGATCTTCTGTAAACCATGAGCATAAGTGAAACCGATGCAAGCATTTAGGTTAGTTACAGGCTGATATACATTACAATGAAACTGTTTATAAGTATCCCAAATTCTTAACAGCATAGCTGATGTATATAAAAAGTAATTTGCTTTGTAAGATAAAAGAGCATGATGGTGAATTAGGAACACAAGTTTAGCCTTGTGAGGCTATATAAATGATGTGGTAACATTTTGTGTGGCTTGTAGGCCATAAGCGCTGAACAGATATCTTTCCTTTGTACAAGTGACCCCAAGGGAATGCACGATCAAAGACTGTCTTCCTTGCACAGCCACCGTAGTTCCAGGTTTAATGTTGAAGGTGACTAAAAAGCAGCAGCAGACAAGAATCCAAGGGGCACACCTGCACATAACAAGAAGAAAGCAGCAGCAAGGGAAAGGAAATAGGGAGTAACTGCAGAAATTAAAATGTTATAAGAAAGAGTAAGATAAGTGGTAAACATAAGCATAACTTATAAGAAATTCATTAAAAGGGCTAGGCACCCTACACAAGCTAGCACAACATACAAGATAATGCCAAGAAGCACCATCCACCCGCGTGGCCAACGGGACTAAGCCTAGGAGCAAGGATTTAGAAACGGAGATATAAAAGCAAGCAAGACACAACCCAAAAACATGGACCACCAAGCTAAAAAAACACATTAGAACACATGAAACTATCCAAAATAAGTGTATGTTGTGCAATCATTGAAATGTCTACGTCTTGCACTTCTTCAGATGGGAGGAAGCAGAGTCAATTCCTTGGTTGTTGCCGCTGTCCAAGTCCATATTGGTTGCACCCCCTTTATTTCCAATGTTCAACCGAGCAAGTCTGCGTGACACGGAACGGGAAGAAGAAGAAGATCTAGCAGACTGCAAGGAATCCTCGGAGGAGGAGCTCACTGCAGCAGATACCTTTGTAGCAGTAGGCACCTCAGTGGGATAATTAGTAATGGAGTCAGCTTCCATCATTGGTGCGCGAACAGCTAGGGGTGCCATCACAATAGGACTGACCTCAGCGGCAATAACCGAAGAAGTAGCACAGCTCTTCCAGCCCAGTACATCATCATCAGAAGCTGGCAACTCCACCTCAGCGGCTAAGTGTTGATCAGCAGAGTGTAAGGTCGCAGAGACAGCAGGCTTGGGTATAGCAACCAAGTTTAGAGCAGCAGAGCGGGGCACAAAGTTGACCACCACCTTGTCCAAACCGGCCATATAAGGTTTTAAGCTTTTCTTTGAGAAAGCAGTAGGGATAGACGATCCCCTAGGACCCACCTTAACCCAATCCGCATCATCGAAGGAGGTCGTCCCTTCTTCGGGAGGGAGTATGGCGATGGTAGTAACATCTTTTTTGACAACACGCTCATTGCATTCATCATAACCATGAGCGAAGCTTCCACAGAAACCGCAGCTGTTCGAAAAATCTTCGTACCAAAGACGGAGGCTCAAGGGTCCGTCGGATTCCGTAGGAACCACAACACCACCCACAAGCTTGTCTAAACATACATTTACAGCAAAGCGAGAGTAACTTACATGGATTTTATGATGGGTAAATTTGTCAAGACGGATAAGAGTTCCGACCTTGAACTGTTCTAGAATATCAATCAAAGCTTCACGACACATAAATTCCACAGGAAGGTTAGGAATTCTTACCCAAATATCGACGTGTGTGATTTCAGTAGTGAGGGGACTAAAGGTCGGAGACCATTGTAGAAGAACTACAATGAACCCAACAATGTGATAAGGGCGGCCTTCCCACACACGAGTTAGGTTTGGGAGATTGTTAAAACGAATCTCAAACCAACCTGAGGTTCTGTCAACAATGACAGATGACCTAGCACAGTAGCGCCATTCACTCCTCAACTTAGGGAGGAGCTCTTCGAACGGTAAGTAACCGCCAAAGAGGGTGCCTAGCAGTATATGCTGATTGGCGATCACTGACTTCTGCCTAATCTCAGCTAGCCTAGCGAAGTAGGCAGAATGGTCAGTTGGAGCCACCGAGTTGGCGTTAGGCAGGGGATCATTCTCCAGAATTTTGGCTTTCCCCTTGGCCTCAGCCGAGAGACGGGCCACAGGAGCGGCATCATCGGCCGAAGCAAGGTTAAGGCACGCCTCAGGCACCCAGATAGGTGGGGACGATTCAGTGGGCACATGGTGAAGGCAACCGAGGTTTCTTGTGTTTGTTTGAGAGCATCCATGAAGGATTTAGAGGGCTCCATTGACAGAATAGAGAAAAGCAAAACAGAAGCAGGCAGATGGAGGTAGTAGAGAAAGGGGTTGATGAAACTTGGGTGCTTAGCCCTTAAAAGCAGGGTTAGTATGCTTAAATAGGGGTGCTGCTGGTGAGCAAGATGAAGATAGTTTAGTCTTTGAGTAGATAGAGAAGAGCTTACCACAATTATTACGCCATGGCAGTAGATAAGAGCTGACGGCGGACGGGACCTCAACAGGAAAAGCCAGGCCAGCCATAGCAGAAAGCATCGCCAACCATCAGGACCCCCAAGCCTCCTCTCACATCTCATTAAAACTGGAAGACAAGACCAGGCCACCTTGCAATTAGACCGTAGGGCGGTTTTGAGAACCAATTCGAAGGTGCCACCTCCTTCATGGCTGCCGATTTTGGACAGGAACCATTCGAGTGCATTTGGGTGGTGGCGTGAAATTGGGAACGTGTATGAGCATGTAAGAGGCAGGGATGTCCCAGGGGAGATGGGATCGTTGAGAGAGGGGCTTGGTGCGGGTAACAGTAGGTGCAGACGAGGGCCTTGAGTAGGCTATGGCTGCGGCTGAAACCCTTTGAGGGGGAAGGTAAATATAGCGCGTAGAGGCGCGTTCATTAGGCCGGATTAGGTTTTTGGTGTCGCTAGCTTCCTAATAAGTATGCTTAAACTATACCGGCCTATAGGGAATATGTTAGACCAACATTAAAAAAAAGTAAAGACAATTTGACTTCTATCTTACCCTATAAAAATAAGTTATAAACCGATATATATAAATCCTTCTCAAACGTACACAACACAAACCACCAACATCACTGCCTTCACCTAAAAATGGCCAACATACATCTCATCTTCCTCCTCCACCTCCTCCCTTTTGCCGCCTCACACGACGTGCCGCCACTCGAATCCTTCATCTACGGTGGCTGCTCGCCGACGCCCTACGCACCCAACTCGCCCTTCTCGACAAACCTCTACTCGGTCCTCACCTCGCTGGTCAACTCGGCCACCTATTCGCCCTACAACCACTTCACCGTCATGTCCCCTTCCCAAAGCGACGTCGTCCACGGCCTCTACCAATGCCGCGGCGACCTCTCCATGCCCGACTGCGCCTCCTGCGTCGGCCGCTCCGTCACCCAACTCTCCGCCATGTGCCCCTCCTCCTCCGGAGCTGGCGTCCAGCTCCAGGGCTGCTACGCCAAGTACGACAACGCCTCCTTCCTCGGCGTCGAGGATAAGTCTATTATCTACAAGAAGTTCGGGTCCTCCGTCGGGTACGACGGCCAGAAGGTGGCGGCCCGGGATGCGGTGCTGGCCGGGCTGCTGAAGGGGGCCAGCAATGGGCCCTACTACCGGGTGGCGGGCTCGGCGGACGTCCACGGGGTGGCTCAGTGCGTGGGGGATCTGAGCGCTGGCCAGTGCCAGGACTGCGTCTCGGAGGCCGTCAACCAGCTGAAGAGCCAGGGCGGCACTGCTGCCTATGGTGATATGTTCTTGGGCAAATGTTACGCTCGGTTTAGCGTTGGTGGTTCCGGCGGCTACTCCAAGTCTGGCGTTGGTAATTATAAGTTTATTTATTTATTCGTTTTTGTGTTTGAATTAATTAGTTAAGGTTACATTCATGAATCCAATATTATGATAAAAATAATTTATAATTTGAATTATTTAGCTAGGTTAGATTTGTAGTCTTTTCCCCTCTAGACACTTAAATCACTATACTATAAGATTCGAACTCGTAACCTATTATTTCTACATGTCATTCTTTTAAATTAAGTTAATAATTTTGACTAGACTTGCTATATATCTTTGTCTAATTACTAGAAAAAAACACAATTTACTATATTAACAATGTTATAGATATGGGACTAAAAATAGAAAATTACTTGGTATGAGTTAGCTAGTAAACCACTAATTTTAAAAAAAATCAAAAAAAAATTCATAGACAATTTAGGTTGAGGGGAAACGCCCCCATTAAGGTAATATATACATACATCTTTTAATTTAACAATATTATATATTAACAGTAAATAATTATAAGTGTGAATGTGCAGGGTTTGGTAAGAGCTTGGGGGTGAAAACATTTGCAGTGATAGTTGGGTTACTTGCTGGAGTTGTGCTTCTGGTCATCTTTTTCACTTTCGTTTGCAGAACATTTGCTGGAAGCAGTAAGTAACACCTCACCTCATCACCCTTCAGTTACATTCATATGTGGTTAATTTGAACTCAAAATATATGTGAACCTTAAAAGCCTAGCTAATCAAAGTTATTTTTGTACACAAAAGAGTTATCAAAAATCCCTTTAATGCATTATATATATGATCAATCTATGAACACCTAATTTAATTGCTCTAAAATAAGATCAGAGTGGATCTCTTTGTTCCTCAAATTTTTTAGGAAAATGAAGAAGAAAAATTCAATTAAACCAACATAAAATCTCGGGTAGTCAAACACATAAGTCGAGTGAGATTTCATTCTAAACTAATTGCAATAGTAAGAGTAATCCACTATCTTATGTACTTAGGATTGTTTATTTATATTTTTAATGTGGGACTCATTTGGTGTCTTTATGTGTAACAATATTCAATAAATTGGACAGTCATTTTCAAAGGATTGTTTATTTATATTTTTAATGTGGGACTCATTTGGTGTCTTTATGTGTAACAATATTCAATAAATTGGACAGTCATTCTCAATGCTTTATATATTCTACGATTATTATGCAATAAAGTATACTTTATTGTTCTATTTATATTTTTAATTATGAAGTTGAAAAGATAAGAGTTTACTTTTTTACTTCTTAAAAATTGTGTCAAACTTCGGACGAGTATTAAACCAATATTTTTACCAAATTTCAAATTAAAACGGGAATATAAATGTCAGAAGCATCAAGCATAAACCACACATATATAGATTCTCTATAGGATTTAGTAAATAAAGTCACCTTCTTATATCAAATTAATTTAATTTACTTATAAGCTTTGTTGCTTTTTTGCAGGTAAATGAAAATCTGATGCATGCAGCTTTAATGGTCTCAATTATTTGACAATGCCCATGGAAATACTTAATTAACATATAATATATCTTTTTGACATATTTGTGTTACGGTTTATATTTAAATTTTTTTTTCCTTTCACCCTCTCCTCTTTCCATCGTGGATATCAACATGCAGGTTTCCCACTACAACAACTTTTTGTTACATATTAAACTATTTGATATGTTTTGTAAATTGTGATATTTGGTTGTTGTTATTTAATTAATTTCTTGCACCCTAAGTATTAATAATGAATCGACATGGGATACTACTTTTGTATGTGTGTATATACGCTCCCTCCCTTTTTCACTTTGATAAAGTCCAAAGTTGCATGTGTTCAATTGGACTTGCTTGCTTTTTTGTTTAAAGTTAAAATTTCATGGAGCACTTTAATCCTTTCTTACTTGTCCATTGTCTTATATAGTTATATATGCTTCTTTTATCAATATCTTTGTGTTCCTAATTATTCATGTTAGTAAAAAAGAGTTGGAAGTAATTAAGGTATCGAACAACGTCGTATAATTTTCTTAGAGATTACGATGTACGATTAGACGTAACATTCATGTGAATTAGGACACATCAAATAGCTAGGATCGTTTTTTAGGGAGGCTTTTAGAATCTACGAACGGTTCAAGTGTTTTGGCGAAAAAGAATAAATTGCTGAGCATTGTAATTTTTAGTCTTATTTGCTAGTCTCGAGTCATTTTCCTTGATTTGGATAAATATAGAGTGGTCATATCTAGAAATCGAACCGGGAACTATCGGGTATTACCCTGAGATCTTTTTCGACTCAACCACCCCTACATGGTTTTGAGTCCTTTTTCTTGAATTTTGTAAATAAAGAGCGGTCATTTGGTGTTCGAACCAGGGACCTTTGGGTATTACCCACAAGTTCTTTCCGGTTGAATCTTTCGAGTCCTTTTCCAAACACATATTTGACGGTTATCCTTGTATATAGTTTTCGAAGCTTTCCTTTTCAAAAATTTGGTTGGGTATATGTTTTTTTTTTTGAACAGAAACATCCACAAGTTCTTTCCGGTTGAACCTTTTGAGTCCTTTTCCACTTGACTTAGTAAATGTATCTATACACTTCAACTCCTAAGATCCTGCCCCTAGTGTGATTTTACTAGATTGTTGTTGTTTAACAAAAGTTGAATTTATATAATTTTTTCTTATGTTGTAAACTAATGGAGCAAAATAGGTTAGAATATTGCTATCTATCTATATGAGAAGTATTTTTCCTTAAGGTCTCAAACCGTTTGATTAAACGTAGCAATTTCACTTCCTATGAAGTTACTTCCTAGGAAATAAATTTCCCATGAATTTTACTTTTTGAGAAGTATAAAAATATGTTTGCTTGAAACTAAATTTACATGAACTCAATTCCTATAATTTGTTTGGTTGAACATTGAAATCTCATAGCAACTTATTTAAAATTACTCTTATAGCCTTTATTTATTAACACACCCTTCTTATTATAGGGATAAATTGGAAATTTTCTTAATCAAAATAAAATTAAAAATGAGATTTGGGGAAAAAAAGAAGTAATTTGAAAAAAAAGGGAGAAGTAGATCTTACCTACCCCTCATGGTAAGTTGAGTTCCACTATTTACGTTTTTTAGTTTTAAATTTTTGTACCAAACACATATATTATCAATCACTTCTTGGGTTTTTGTACCTCCCGGGAAGTAAATATCTAACCAAACGAGGCCTAAGTGTCACCATCAGATTAATTTTAGGATTTCTTATCTAATCATCTTAAATTACATCAAGTTCTAATTAATTAATGATATTATATATATTTAATACAATATTAATTCTTTCACCTAAAATTACAATGAGATTAATTCAAAGCATAATCTTAATAATATATATTTACCCCCATGACAATATTTTATTATATATGACAAATATGAGGCAAACTGACAAAATGGGATCGACATGAATTATTCTAAATGTCAAACTATTTACTCCCTCAGTTCGGAAATATAAGTGCATTAACTTTTTGGCACATTTTTTAAGGATTTAAAAACTATATAAAATATTATATTTTTTTTATTAAATTTTTTACATAGTCTTATATATATTACTAATAAGTATACAGTTATGTAAAAAAATTAATAAAAAAATATTATTTTATATAGTTTTTAACTCTTTAAAAAACGTGTCAAAAAGTCACTGGACTTATATTTTCGAACGGAGGGAGTAATATTTAACGAAAGAGTTATCCATAAACTTGAATAAAACCATTAAGGACATAAATAAGTTATTTGATAGATTAAAAAATTATTTTACACGGATGTGAAAATGTTCGGTAATTATGCATGTAAGGTGGTAAGGGGTGATTTTATGCAATATTGGGTATTTAAGAGGTGATTTTCTGTTGTTTACCCAAAAATTTAATGAGTGAGGCTATTTTGTTTTTTGAGAACAAATGAGTGAGGCTATTGACAAGAAGTAAGAATGATTATTGACAAGATTGTTACCACCAAATTACAAATTCATTGTTTTTTTTATAAGAACAACTAATATATATTCGTGTTGCCAATAGCCATTACGAAATTTAATCAATTCGAATCCGGCAAGTTGAATTGGGCCTCTCCGCATAAATAGAAAGAGGTGGGTCGTTTGGGTTCACTAAATGTTAAATTGGGGCTAATAGAAAAAATGGGCCGTTCATCATTGGGCCCATAAGAAGGCCCATTAGATAGCTTTTCCTGATACTGGATATTGGTTCGAGCTTGTGATCGAAGAAGTGATTTAACACTGAAATTCAACAGCTTATCATGTCCCCAAGCTCAGTATCCATCGCCTTTGCTCCCTATAGCAATTGGCTAAGAACGGATCCAATCGGATCGGAGTGCTTGCATAGGACAGAACTTAGAAGGAACCATGGAAGTAAACCAGGGAGTGTGGACCGGTCAAGCTTGTATATGTTCGTATTCCGAAAGCTTTATGTTACACACCTTATTTTCTTGTGCTTGATGTGTACTTGGTTAACGTCATGTACAGTCGATGGAGACATCATTGCCACATCTTGAAGCAAAACAAGAAAACGATATCCGAAGGTAATAATGTCAACAAAGACATCATAATTGTTTCATTATTTGGTGATCGGCCTTGATTGATTCTTGAACTTTCCAATGATCGATTTGGTGTTTCCACTAGTGAATTCGACAGCGACCTTGACCAATTATCAACACGAAAGCTAGGATCAAGCCTAACTTTCGTCTCCTAAGAACTCGGCCTATACTGATTTTTCTTCATTTGAAGGTAATGTCATTTCGACAACTTTCGTGTTCATGTTCCATGTTTGCACGAGTGGGTTTGGTATGTTGTTCCCTCAAAGGTCACCTCCTTAAGATGCTTAATGTAATCCTCTACACGTACATGATCAATACGCACGTCATTTTGGCCCGTCGCATAGGTTTTAGGATTCGTGTTTTCGTACATATGCGACGTTTGTGGATTCGTTTTGTTATGTTTCTTCAATACCTACCATCTCTCATTCTCTCTTAAAGAAGTACATAAAAAAATGTCCCTTAATTTCAGTGTCATTTCACTTGTTCTTTCACCGTGCTGTTGTACTAATATCCCATATTTTTCTTTAGTCTAACGAACCAAAATTATGACATTTTATATTAAACGATGATATTTTAATTGAAGACAACGTTTTTTTAGTTCAAAACAACAACGTTTTTTTTTCAAATCGATGATGTTTTAATTCAAAATTGTGTCATTAGTTGTTATATATATTTTTTCTTTAAACGAGAAAAATGATGTCGTTTTATTTTATAAGAGCATTCTTTTTGTCTAAAAAAGAAATTGTTTGAAACCTACAAAGTCAATATATAACCTGTTATTCTCTTAGCATGCAAATAATGTGTAACAAGATATACAAAGTTTAAACTTGGATAATTTCTTATATAATTATTGAATTTAGTAATATAACCTCTTTTTTCGAAGGTCTTGGGTTGAATTATATTGGCAAAATATCAAGTTATGTAAAATATAAAAGCATCGTGATTTATTAAAAGATATTTGAAATGATTAATCTGTGTTTAGCTTTCAAATGTTCATAAGTTTTTACTCGGTTATTGAATTAAGGCTTGTAATATATCAAAACGAAATTATCGACGAGTACAACAAATATAGATGATTTGTCAGATGAAAGAAGAGGCGAATACTCCCTCTTGACCTCCCTAGCTCCGCCTATGTACCCAAGCACTTTGGTTTCCAAAACGCTTTGCGATTGATTCGAGCACTTCAATTTCGATCGATTAGCCATCTTAAAATAGTTGTGGCCTTTTTACTGCTTGGTGTTGCCGAAAAAAATTGGTGGGGATTGAAAGACGCTTAAATAATGCTCACTCCATTAATTCGAACACGATATTTTACTATTTATACACACTTTTTAGATGTTAAAAACTATATAAAATATTAACTTATTTTAAATATTTTTTTAAATAATTTACTTATGGAGGAATTGTGCTATAGGCCATAATTAGGGCCTTTATTAGTAAAATGTCCACCCTTCCCCCCAAATTGGCAAAATGTCCACCTTCCTTCCCTTGCCCCCTTTGCCCCTTTGCCCCCCCACGCGCGCCCCCTGTGCCCCCCTCCTGTTTCAGCACATTTGATTTCAGCAAATCCTATTTCAGCGGTTTTTTTTTTTTTGCGTTGCTGAAACCGAAGTTGTTGAAACCAAAGTTGCTGAAACCGAAGTTGCTGAAATTGTTGAAAATAGTTTTTTTTTTTTCGCGTGCTGAAACCGAAGTTGCTGAAACTAAAGTTGCTGAAACCGAAGTTGCTGAAATTGTTGAAATTAGTTTTTTTTTTCGCGCGTTGCTGAAACCGAAGTTGTTGAAACCAAAGTTGCTGAAACCGAAGTTGCTGAAATTGTTGAAATTAGTTTTTTTTTCGCGCGTTGCTGAAACCTAAGTTGCTGAAATCGGAGTTGCCGAAACCAGGGTTGCTGAAACCGGAGTTACTTAAATTGTTGTTGCAATTGTGAAATTAGTTTTTTTTTTTTCGCGCGTTGCTGAAACCGAAGTTGCTGAAATTGTTGAAATTAGTTTTTTTTTCGCGCGTTGCTGAAACCTAAGTTGCTGAAACCGTGTTGCCGAAACCGGAGTTGCTTTTTTTTCTTTTTTTCTTTTTTTTTTCACGTCACCACTTCTTTTTTTTTCGCGTCACCACTTCGACACCAGGTTTATTAAAATCGGAGTTGCTGAAACCGTGCTGCGGGATATAAAATTTAGCCTATGCGGGATTCGAACCCACGTTTTTGCGCATAAGCACATTGCTCTACCATTGAGCTAAGAGGCTTTTAAAGGAGATTTAAAGCAAGGAACATCAAAATTCATGTTAAAACCGTGTTGCTGAACATGCTTGTGTGTAAGATATAGTAGCTCATACAATTGTATAATAATTAATTTCATCATTTCAGCATAACGAATTTTGCTAATAAGAATTAATTTCAGCATTTTCAGATCACACAAGAAGCTAATAAGCTCTCCAAGAGTCCGCATTTCAGCATAACGAATTTTGCTGAAATGCAGACACCCACTAACGCTCAAAATACCGCTGACGTTAAAAAAATTTGCAGACACCACTAATTTTTTTTATAAAAAATAGATATTCCTAAAAGTATTGACACGATTAAAAGTGTTGAAAGCGGAATGTAATATTACTAAAAAATTGCGGACATAAAAAATATTAAAAATATTAAAAGTATTGACACGATTAGCTATTTTTTTTTTTGCTTCTCTACTCACATACTCAGATTCCAATAAGAAAGCATGCTGATTTTTAGTCCAACACATTAGTGCTATGCAAGTTTTACAGTCAAATGAAGCTGATAAAAACATGAAAACCCACACCACACAATGACCCACTTCCCCTCCTCCATAGCTAATGTCTATATATACTCATCTCCCTAAAGGTATAACCATTAAAGTTAAGTTGATCAACTTAATTTTAACGTTATTTTCTAATATAAAATTACACCAGATTTATTGAATTTGACTTTGTTTGATCTACGGGCATGATTGCAGCATTTATAACTACTCCCTATCCAAGCTACTCCCCTATCGAATTGAATCAATATAAAATACACATAGCAAGTACACAACACAGATTTCTTATGGAAATTGCTTTTGGTTGATCAACAAATCATGAGATACCAGCTTGCAAAGCATTCAAAAGCACCTAAAACTAATGATTTGAGAAATCTCTGGCATTTCCCTAAAATGTAACCCCTAAACCAGATCTAAGGATAGACCTAATCAAAACCTAATTCATCAAAGTCAAACAAAACCTAATTCATCAAATCAAACCTAATTCATCAAACCAAAACGAAGTGAATGTCCAACTGCTTCAGATCGAGTGGAGATGTGAACTTACCTAGATGGTTGCGGCAACATAGACAAGACTAGAGGCGAACAGAGATCACAGAGGGAGACGAGCGATGACAGAGGGCGGCGAATAGGGACCACAGAGGAAGGCGACCAGAGAGAGTCGAGATGGCTGCGGAGGCGAACAGAGAGCAACGCCGTCGACCATGCGAGATCCAGATCTGAGATCGGAGGACGAGGTCGTTTTCGTCAGAGGAAGAGGAGAAGGATCGAGTGGAGGAAAGAGATAAGGAGTAGTGCCAGAGCACGCCGACGGAGGAAGGTGCGACGATGGAGGAAGGTGCGATGATGGAGGGCGATCAGATCTAAGGAAGCCGACGCAGGAGAAAGCGGGCACGGGAAGAGGAGATTAGGTTTAGATCAAGGGGCGATTTTGTCCATAAAATTTTAGGTGGACAAAACCCCAATTTATCACACCTAGTGGACACTCTCTCAATAAAGGCCCAAAAAATGGCCTGTTGGGCAAATTTTATCTTTACTTATTACTATTAAGTATAAGTTTATAAAAAATTGTAAAAAAGTTGATACTCTATATATGCTTTATCATTTAAAAAACGTGTATAAATAGTAAACATCATGTTTTAATTACCAGAGAGAGTAGAGCTTTTTACCACTAACTATGAAATTTTATCGTTATTTACCAAGAGGAAGGAGGCTGATCTTTATTCCTTGAATTTATAAATAAAGAGCAGCCATATCCGGGGTTCGAACTGGAGACCTTTAGGTACTACCCGCAAGTCCTTTCCAGTGAGCCATTCCAGAATGGTTACTGTGATCTTTATTCCACTAGCAAGATGGCAAGATAATATGCAATTGTAATGTTTAGAGTACGTCAGCATATTTACAATGGTGTGTTAACCCATTATAGCGGTTATGAAGTTCAACAATATTATAACAATAAGATAACTTTCCCTTAAAAGACCAATTTTATTTTCATCAAGAGTTAAACATCACAATTTCATTCTGACAAGACTCATTCCCATTGAATAGAGTTACATACAATTTGTTCAAGTCTTAAACCACTAGAAATAATTAGAAATCAAAATTAGGTCTTCATAATAAATTGAAGGAAAACCTAAAATTTATATAGCCGACTCTATATGAGACACCATCTAGCCAGTAGCGTGGAGTTGGGTTGTAGACTCGCCGATTTTGTTAAAGTTAGAATGACACCATATTAGAATGAATAATTCTCGTTGGATTTGACTTCGCTATTATTAGAATATATATATAGGTGTACATCATGACCTAATTACACTTGGGCCTTAATATGGGCTTATATATTACATCTAACAGTTAACACTGATTCACGTCTTTCATCTTCCTCCATTGCACTCTCAATCACCCAATATACTGCAGATTTCATAGCTAGTATATATTGATACACTTGGGCCAAATTTTGCATCGCTAAAATATAGATACATCAATATTATTTGCGTTATCTTTTCCTTGCTCCTTAACCATTAAAACATATCTCTTTTAAATTGAATGTTGAGATTTGAAAAGACCAAAAATAGTCTCACGTCAAAAGTATGAACTAAAGAAGCATAGTATATAAGTCGGTGGACTATTCCCAATGTTCTAAAAAGTGCTAGGTAGATCCTAGATGGTAGGGGCCGCCTAGTGCGTATGCAGTGTCTAGGCGGCCAATGCGGCCGCCTAGATGTGCCTAGGCGTGATTTTTAGAATAGTGATTATTCCTCTTATTTCCAATTGATTTTAGGATTAAATCTCACACGACTTATGTGTTGGGCTACTAGTGCACAAGTGCCCACTTATGACCCTCGATCACAATTCCTAATTAACTTCAATACAGTATCAGAGCGTTAAAATCAAATAGTCCAAATTTCGACGATGGACTAGCTAAAAAAAGAATAAGATGCTAGACCAAGTGTACAAGCATCAACTAGAGGAAAAACTCTCGTTAAACTTGCTGGGACATGTTGAGATGTGAAGAGATTAAAGTACCACATCGAAAGTATGTACAAGCATCAATTAAATTTTTTAGTCACTGAACCACTCTCTATTTAGTCACTGAACCAGTCTCTAGTTAGTCACTGAACCAATCTCTATTTAGTCACTGAACCACTCTCTATGTAGTCACTGAATCACTCTCTATTTAGTCAATGAACCACTCTCTATTTAGTCTCTGAACCACTCTCTATTTAGTCACTGAACCACTCTCTATTTAGTCACTGAATCAATCTCTATTAAGTCACTGAACCACTCTCTATTTAGTCACTGAACCACTCTCTATTTAGTCACTGAACTACTCTCTATTTAGACAATGAACCACTCTCTATTTAGTCTCTGAACCACTCTCTATTTAGTCACTGAACCACTCTCTATTTAGTCTCTGAACCACTCTCTATTTAGTCACTGAACCAATCTCTATTTAGTCATTGAATCACTCTCTATTTAGTCTCTGAACCAATCTCTATTTAGTCACTGAACCACTCTCTATTTAGTCACTGAACCAATCTCTATTAAGTCACTGAACCACTCTCTATTTAGTCACTGAACCACTCTCTATTTAGTCTCTGAACCACTCTATATTTAGTCACTGAACCACTCTCTATTTAGTCACTGAACCACTCTCTATTTTAATAAATTAGTATACGTTCAATATATATATACATAGATTTTTACTCATTTAAACTAATAACTATATATAAATGATGAGACAAAAAGAACTGATGTAGAATTCATAACTCTCTCAATTCAAGCTCATATATATGTATATTCACATGCGATATTGAATTCAAACCAGTAAACCACACATGCAATGCAACCCTCGAAAACACCTTCATGTATATATGCTTCTCTAACATCAAAGAGAATTAGAGTCATGAGCGGCTGCGTCATGCCGTTAGCCATGGCCGACACAGTCTCGACGACCATCAAAGAGACGTCGATGCAGTCGGCGAACGTGAACAGCTTACAAAACGGGCCTTTCTGCAGCCTCGGCTTCGCATCGGACTCCAGCAGCGAGGGTTTCGGATTGGAAGAAACTGATTTCGCGATACATGATCCGCCATTGCGACCTCCCATTCCGAACTAAACAAGAATCAAATGATCGATAATCAATCAATCAAGCGAATAACATACAAATTCAGAAAGCGCGCGGCTATTGATATCTCCGGCGGGGTGGCGTACGCAATTGTCAGTGGTTGAGGCGGTGGAGTTGAGTAGTTCGTCACAGGATGAGCGTGAGAAAGGGAGGAGGGATGATTTATATATAAAAAAATTAAATCCGTTTACACCAATCAGAGGGCTTCTTTCCTTCTCACGGGAAGGGGTGCTTCTCACTTGAACCCTCCCCTATATATATATATATATATAGGGGAGGGTTCAAGTGAGAAGTCCTTGGTCTGGTAAGAAGGAAAGAAGCAATCTTATTGGCTAATGTAGATCTAAAAAAAATATGTCTAGAGAAGAGCTCAATTGCCGCCTCCGCAAAAGGAATTAGCCGCTGGAGGCTGCAAAGGCGTCCGACGCACTCGATTCCGCTCTCCTGCCGATGTTCCGGAACTGCAATTTCAATGGCGTAAGGAGGCAGCCATGGAAGCTCGAAGGGGAGCTCGGAGGAGCCTTCAATGGCGGCTAGTCGACAACCATGAGAGAGGCGAGAGGGCGAGGCGTCCATGGAAGCTCGAGAGGGCGAGGCTGGCAGCCATGGAAGCTTAAAGGGGAGCTCGGAGGAGCCTTCAATGGCAGCAAGTCGGCAACCATGAGAGAGGCGAGAGGGCGAGGCGGCCATGGAAGCTCGGAGGGGAGCTTGGAGGAGCCTTCAATGACGGCAAGTTGGCAACAATGAGAGAGGCGTCGGATCTGGAATCCGGCGGCGGAGGCACGGGAGTCCGGCGCCGGATCTGCCATTGGAGGTGACGATTGTGTTCTTCCAATGGCTAATTAGGATCGCTTGTGGATCATAACATTGCGTAATGTAGGACAATTCGCTTCAATCACCCAGATCTGTTCGAGCTTGATTGTGCTTTTTAATTGTTCCAGTGGGATACTTTTATATGTATTGAAGGTTGCAAGGTGTGAACTTGACTGATTTTTCAAGTGTATAACTTGAATTGACTGATTTTTCATGTGTACAGCTTGACTGGTTTTAATATTAAATGGTTCGGGATTTTTATACCAAGTGGTTCAGAGGTTTATACCAAGTGGTTCAGTGACTAAATAGAGAGTGGTTCAGTGACTAAATAGAGATTGGTTCAGTGACTAAATAGAGAGTGGTTCAGTGTCTAAATAGAGAGTGGTTCAGAGACTAAATATAGAGTGGTTCAGAGACTAAATAGAGAGTGGTTCAGAGACTAAATAGAGAGTGGTTCAGAGACTAAATAGAGAGTGGTTCAGTGACTAAATAGAGAGTGGTTCAGTGACTAAATAGAGAGTGGTTCAGTGACTAAATAGAGATTGGTTCAGTGACTAAATAGAGATTGGTTCAGAGACTAAATAGAGAGTGGTTCAGTGACTAAATAGAGATTGGTTCAGGGCTAAATAAAGAGTGGTTCAGTGACTTAATAGAGATTGGTTCAGGGCTAAATAAAGAGTGGTTCAGTGACTAAATAGAGAGTGGTTCAGTGACTTAATAGAGATTGGTTCAGTGACTAAATAGAGATTGGTTCAGTGACTAAATAGAGAGTGGTTCAGTGACTAAATAGAGAGTGGTTCAGTGAGAGTAAAAGGGCTGAACCACTGAGAGTAAAAAGGGCTGAACCACTATGAATAAAAGGGCTGAACCACTAAGAGTAAAAGGGCTGAACCACTTCTTGGTAACTTGATGAACCACTTCTTTATAGCTTGTGAACCACATTTTTTTTCAACAAAACATATACAAAGTGGGTGTCTATGTGTAGATAAAATTAAAATACACCTAAAAATATATTTTTTTATATTTTTTTAACAAGTGAAAATGCCAAAAAATAATTTTTAAAAGTCCATGTAAACACTTTTCATATGTACGTACATTGTCTAATTAATTAATAAATTTTGTTGATTGGCACGTGCAATTAATTAGCGTTACGTGTGAGAGTGTGGGTGTTACTAATTAATTTGGGTGGGTGTTACTAATTAATTGGGAGAATACGCGTGTCTCGTATTTTTAATTTATTTTTGGACACGTGGACCAATCAAATTACTTCTTTCATTCTCACCGGTAGTATGCTTCTCACCCAAACCCAACCATATATATATATATATATATATATCGATTTTTCTATCCTATGCCCCAAGGGCATAGGATAAGATGCCCATTTTGGAAAAAAAAACATCCTTAATTAAATTGCATTAGCCAAATTTTAAATTAGATTCTTAGGGTCGCTTATTTTTGGTAGGGTATCTTTCCACATTTAGGATCTTATCCTATGCCCTAAGGGCATATGATAGAAAAACCGAATATATATATAGGGGTTGGCTCCTGTGTAAATACCCCTTAAGTTGTAAACTAGGAATAGATCCGAGCCATTGAATTATAGAAATTGAGTGGATGAGATTAATTCACAATTTTAATGTATTTTTAATTACTTGGCATGGGACCCACTTGGAAAATAAATTACTTACCTTCTATTGTGTGTGTAGTTCACGCAAGTTTACCCCCCACCCCCGGTACACTACACGCGTTGGATTTTTTTTATTTTTTGTTTTCAAATGAAATGTTAATTAACTACTGTACGTATTATCCAATTAATTCCCCAAATACAGTATATAGTTTCTAGTTCTTTTCCAATATAGTATTTATTTTTTCCCTCTAACTCTCTCCTATCAAAACGTTTTATAATTTTTAAAAATAAGATTAAAATATCCCTACATAGGTTATTGGCAATAACTAACATATAAACCTAGCTAAGTAATTGTTCAAGTAGATACGAATAATCATTCATTTAGATACGAATAATCTTTTATAATCAAACAAATAAACCCAAGTGATCGGTTAATCATATAGACACGAAAATATCAAAACTCAATATGCACATAAATAATCATTCTTGTACATATGAATAATCATTTATATATATATATATATACACACGAATAATCGTTCATATCCGAATGAACAACCCAAAGTAATCATTTGTATACATCCTTAATTATAAATACGAATAATGTAAAACAGGCCCGGCCTGAGCAAGTGCAAGGTGGGCGACTGCACAGGGCCTCAGATTTTATAGGGCCTCATTTTACTAATTTCAGTATATAATAAATGTTTTTGAAAAATATCACGAACTCATCTTGGCATGATGGTTTGTACAACAGTGAAGGAGAAGCGTTCATATACTCTCAGACCGGTAGTTCGAATCCCTCCAACGTTCCCTTTTGCCCATTTTTACCTCGTTTCTTCCACTTTATCAACTTTCAAGGTGGTGATAAATGCAAGTGGTTTTTTTTTCAATGGCCTCATTAATTAATACTCTATAAGTCTATAGTTTTTTCGAACAAGTTTTAACGGTGCATAACTTTTTTATAGACATGAATACTTAACTGCTAATTAATCACTTTATAGTTTTTGGATCACTTTTACTCTCATAATTTAATACTACTACTTAACATGTAAAGACCGAGATTTTTGAATAATATTTTATAATTATAAATTTCATTTTGATAAAAACTTATTCAATTTCTGAGACTCCGAAAATTTTAAAAAAAATTTTTTTTTCCGTTCTCGAGCCAACGACTTATTAAAATTCTTTCGAACGGTTCCGGCATAAACTTAGTACTCAAATTTGGAAACAAGATAATTCCGCTTTATTTTTCCCAGACTTGAGAATATTTTCGAGTTCCGTTATTTAATTTGGATTCAATTAATTATTTTAAATTGTGTCGGGTTAAGGTCGGAAAGCGGATTTCGGGATTTATTTCCGGGTAATAATTTTGACTTTTTTTAACCAAATCTACACTCAATCTCACCATCCCTCAAGCCATCCCTTACCCCTCCCCTATTTCAGCTGATGAGAGGCCTAAGCCCATCCCCCTCATCACCATTCCTACAAATCACCTCTCCTCCATCTCCATTTCCCATCACCACCACCCTCCAAACTGCTCCTCCATCTCTTCCTCTCTGTTCTGTTTCGGGAGCCACCAACAGACACTCCTCGCCCCCCCTCGTTGCCAATCAGCCGACCCTGCAGCCACCACCAGATTCCCCGTCGTCGTCGTCGTTGTCATCCCCATACACCACCAAGCACCACCACAATCATCTCCTTCTGTCCTCGGCGAGCAGCAGCTGCACCACAAGCACGGAGGAGCACCCCGGAGCCTCCTCCTTCGTCTTCGGAACCCAGGAGCGCCGCCACCGAGCCGCCTCGCCTCCGCTTCCTCTGTTTCCGTTCAATTCGCCGGTGAGCTTCGTTTCCCCTTTTCCCGATCAAAATCATTGCAAAGCTCCACCTATAACCTTCCTTCACCCCTCCTAGGCCTCCCCACGACTCCTCCCTCTTCGACGGAGCCGAATCGAACCCCCGACGAAGCTTCGGCGCGCCCGACCACCTCGGAATCTCTCGGTGAGCCCAACCTTCCCTCCTCTCGTTTGGTCCGTTCTGGGTTTTTTTGGGTCGGGGAATGTGAGCTTGAGAGCCGGGTGGGGTGAGCGAGTCAGCGGCGAGCAGCTCCCCTTCCTCTCTTCTTCTCTGTCGTCCTATCGAACATGTGAACGGGGAGGGAGGAAGGAGACGGGTTCAGGCCCCGGTTCTCTCCTTTTCTTTTATTTTTTGGGTCTGGTCCGGTTTGCTTAAAAAATTCCGGTTCACTCTTTTTTTTTTAAATCTGTTGGGTGTTGGGTAAGGATCCGGGTTTGGGCCGGATATTGGGTTCAGGTCTGGGCCGGAAAGGGAAAATAGGCTAGGCTACTATCTGGGCCGGGTTGTTTTGTTGAATGGGTTGGTTGTGTTGTTTAAAATGTATTATTATTTACATTCATTCTAAAATATTATTATTAAATTTATTTTTTTTCTGATTTATTTATTTATTTAATTCATTATTTACTTATTTATTATAAATTATTAAAAATCTGGATTATCTGAATAATTAACTAATCGTATTATTTTAAGGTTATAGTTCCACAATTTGTGAACTCTTTATTATTTACTAAATTATTCAGTTATATTTTATCTGAAATTTTATTTTAATATTATGTGGAATAAATTGGAGCATTTAATTTTCTATTTTAATATATATTTAAAGTCTGATTTTTTTTAAATATTATTTAGTTGCTTGATTATATTATTTTAATGGATAAATGTTATTTAATTATTTTATGGATTGTAATCCTTTATATGTTCAAGTAATTGATTATCTTTCCTCGATCTATTTATTTAATTATTTAAACTAATTTATTGAGAATGATTTATATGATTAAACTAATTCCTAAGTTTTGATATTTGAAATGGGTAATTTGAGATATTGGAATAATTCATGGAAATAAGAATGTGATGAGTTGACTAAGGATGATCATGATGATGATATTATGATCGCATTGAGGAAGGTATCGGATTATGGGAGATAATGAAACTGAATGAGGAATGGAGATGAAATGATAATGGTGATAATGATGAAATAGATGGGTTATGTTATTATGTGCATCTTATATGTTTCTGATGTAGCTTGTGTACTTGTGTAAATTAGACTTAGACTTATTATATTATTTTATGAAATTTCTAGGTGATTTCTGATCTGTTGGATTGCTCACCCCTGCTGCCTTATTTTGCTCCTCTGCGTTTCCAGGTAAGTCCTCCGGGGCTTACTCAAGTTAGAACCTCTTGCTTGATGTGTCATATAGTGTGTAGGTGTTGCATCCCGCATAATCATGTAGTATCATGCTTAGGTTGCACAATTAATCGAGCATCTGTATTCTCTTTGCGTATGGTAGAACGGTCGTTAAATTGTGAGTCCTAGAGTCATTTGCTAAGGTCATAGGACGGTCCAGTCCCATCGGACTTAGTCCTCATTGAGTCAGACTGTTAAATTGACGAGCATGACTATTGATACGATTGATGATGTTATGATATTGAACGCGACCGGTTCCCGCACTAACGAGCATGGGTGCGGGAGTATATAACGCGGTAGGTTCCTGCACTAACGAGAATGGGTGCGGGAGTAGGAGAGGGACATGCCACTTGGCATTCTATGTGGGATCCCATTTAATCGCTTTCTACATATATATACAAACTGCTAGTATGCTTTAGTGTTTAATATTCTGTACTGCATTAGAGCATCCTTTATTTAGGTATATGCATATTATATGTCCTCAGTGAGGTCTTCAGGGGCCGCATGAGTGGCTCGACCTTGACTTCGTGGTTAGTTTCAGGTACCCATACCCTTACTTGATCATGTGCTGATGTGGCGGGGAATATCTCATGGCGCAGTGAGAGGGAGAGAAAGACCAACTTGAACTCCACACTTTTGCTACTTATTTCCTCGTATTTGGTTTTGACCCGGCCCTGCCGTGGCAACTTGTATTACGTTATTTCCTTCCTTATGCTTTCGAACTTAAAACGTTTTGAGCGACTTAGGCAAGTAGGACAAGTTCGGAGGACCTAACGGCCCTATCGCGAATTTTAGGGTGCGAAATCCCTTCTTTGATCATTAAAACTTTGTTTTAAAACTCAACCCGTACTCGAATTGCAAGATCCGAACGAAGGTATCCAATCCTTCGAAACGTAACCCGAATATTTATATTTGGGCCGTTACAAAGGTGGTATCAGAGCTTGGGTTGCGCGATTCGAGTACAAATGGGTTGAAGTATGATTTGGAAAACCGCCCAATGTTTTAAAGGATTTTTAAGAGTTTTAAAAAAGGGCAAAATGAATTTAATATGGCTAAATTAATGAACAAAGCTTAATAAACTTGACTTAAAATAAGAAAAATCCGAAAAAGGGAAATCGAGTGGGTAGAAAGGCGATAGACCATCCTATTGGATGTAGACTTGGGAAAGGGTAGGCAAAACTTAGCTTTGTACTTTACAGAGGGCCTGGAAGACTCCAAGGAGTTTGCACCGTGGTGGTTGGAGTAGCGGGGTTAGAATATAGAGGCCGAGAGGATAGTTGCCCCTCCGGTCAGTTGCCCCTCGAAGGGCAGCTTCTAGATAGTTTCTGTTATTTTATAAATGGGGCCTGAGGGCGGTCCCCCTCGAAGGGGATCTGATTAATTTCTGTTGAGTGCTTCTGTGCTGTGTGTTAAGCCCCGCCCTTCTATTGCAGCCACTAGGGCCGATACACGAGGTGGACGGATCGGGCGTGGGGGCCCAGTGCGTAGAGGTAGAGGACGACCCCGTCGTAGGGCAGCTACTGTTACGACCGACGATGACAGTCCGACACCTGAGGGCGGTGAGACTCAGGTCCCCATTCAGCAGACCACACCGGGGCAGATGGACCGAGCTGCGATCTTGGAGGTCTTGCGAGAGTTTCTTGGGGAGTCACAGTCTGCAGCACCCGGGGCCTAGATCCCGATCGAGCCCCCTATAGCACCTGAGCCCGCTCGAGCTGTTCCTATGGCCGTTGCGCGACCCGAGAAGCGCATCGACTGGGTGAAGGTCATGGGGCAGTGTAGGCCGTCGCAGTTCTCAGGAGGCGCTGGAGAGGATGTAGAGATGTGGTTCCGTTAGTTAGACGGGATCTTCGACCATATCGATGCGCCAGCTACAGAGCGACAGAGGCTAGCAGCAGGACATCTGCGGGGGGACGCCTTTGATCGCTGGTCCGTGTACAAGATGGACCAGACCGAGTGGAGTTACGATGCTTTTCGGACTTTGATGCTGAAGGAGTATAGTCCCCCGAGGACTCAGATTGCTCGCGAGGTGGCATTTTATCGTGGGACCTACAACCCGTCTCTCTCTGTTGTTGATGCTGTCCGCCAGTTCAAGAAGAAGTTGGTTTACTGTGCACACCTGTGTCCCACCGATGAGAGTCGCATTCGATTGTTGTCGATGAGGTTGTCACCAGCCGTACTACTGCATGCTTCTAGTCTGGGCGCAGTCTCGTTTGATCGTTTCCTGGAGGTGGTTCTTCTATACGATCAGTAGCGTATCCTCTCCGCGACTGCATATGCTTCATCCCGCTCTGAGGGGAAGAGACCTAGACTTGCTGAGACCAGATGGGAGACGAGACCTAGAGGAGGGTTCTGAGGAGGATTCGGAGGAGTATCGAGGATTCCACCAGCACCGTCTGCTCCGAGTAAGGAGGTTCGAGTTAGGAGCATTACTTGTCACGGCTGCTACGAGGAGGGTCATTATGTTGCTGCATGTCCGATGAGAGATACTAGGTGTTATTCATGCGGACTTTTAGGGCATAGATCTCGCTACTGCCCCCAGAGCGGAGGGACTCCATCTGCACCCGCTCTCCGACTTCCAGAGGCTCCCAGACCCCCACAGCTGACTTACCCCCAGGGTCAGGGGAGAGGTTCTGCTCCTAGTAGAGGCCGCTGAGGATTGAGAGGCGGTAGAGGTTCTGGCCGTGGAGGTAGAGGATCGACTTCAGCCGGGCCATCTGGGTCGAGTTATGGCAGAGGACAGACTTCAGGAGGTCGTGGTTCCACATTGCCCCCACCGCTCCGCGTGTTTCAGATGCGAGTTGATGATCATTTCGCTCCGACTGTAGCAGGTACCATCTCTCTCTATGATGTGTGTCTGCGTATGCTGTTTGATACTGGTGCTACACACTGCTTTATAGCAGAGACGTGCATTGCTAGGCTGAGTCTTAGCTGCACGAGTGGTCCATCCCTCATAGTAGGCATGCCGGATGGATCTAGGGTTAGGACTAGTCGAGAGATCCTAGGATGCCCTGTCCGTATAGGAGAGCGTGAGTGGCCTGCAGACCTGATTGTGATGTCTCTGAAGACGGATGACCTCATTCTCGGCATGGACTTCATGGGACGATATGGAGTGATCGTCAACCTTCGGACGAGGACTGTGATACTTTTAGCTGATGACGGGACCGAGCACCAAGTTTGGGGGAGTGACCCCATACGGAACGGGGCGCTTATCAGCGCAGTTCGAGCAACCAGACTTTTGGATCAGGGATGCATGGGGTATTGGTGCTATGCCTTAGAGGTGGATCGTGAGCAGCCCAGCATGACCGATGTGCCTATAGTGCGGGAGTTTGCGGACGTGTTTCCCGACGAGCTGCCAGGACTCCCTCCGCAGAGAGAGATCGACTTCGCCATAGAGTTAGAGCCAGGCACGAGGCCGATTTCACGAGTATCGTACTGGATGGCGCCGACCGAGATGGTAGAGTTGAAGGCTCAGTTGGAGGAGTTGGTTGAGAAGGGCTACATCAGACCTAGTGCGTCACCGTGGGGAGCACCGGTCCTCTTCGTTAAGAAGAAGGACGGATCGTTGAGATTGTGCATTGATTATCGGGAGTTGAACCGGGCGACGGTGAAGAACCGTTATCCTCTCCCTCGGATTGATGACTTGTTGGATCAGCTTCAGGGAGCAGTTGTGTTCTCGAAATCGATTTGAGATCCGGTTATCATCAGCTTCGAGTGAAGCCTGAGGATGTACCGAAGACCGCCTTCCGAACTCGTTATGGACATTACGAGTTCGTAGTCATGCCATTTGGGCTGACCAATGCACCTGCAGCTTTTATGGAGCTCATGAACCGAGTGTTCATCGATTACTTGGATCGATTCGTCGTTGTCTTCATCGACGATATTCTGGTGTATTCGAGGAGTAAGGAGGAGCACGAGGAGCACCTGAGAATTGTGCTAGAGACGTTGAGGAAGCACCAGCTGTATGGCAAGTATAGCAAGTGTGATTTTTGGATCTCTAAGGTGACCTTCTTGGGTCACGTGATTTCAGCAGAGGGTGTCGCCGTGGATCTGGCAAAGAGAGAGGCTATAATAGCTTGGGAGGTGCCCAAGAACGTTAGGGATATCTGCTCCTTCCTTGGCGCGAGTTACTACCGGAGATTCGTTCAGGGATTCTCGAGTATCGCACGACCGATGACAGAGCTGCTGCGGAAGGACGTTCCTTTTGAGTGGAGCGTGGAGTGTCAGGCCAATTTCGAGCTTCTGAAGGAGAAGCTGACCACTGCACCAGTTCTAGCTTTGCCAGATGGGACCGAGGATTTCGTTGTCTACACTGATGCATCCAGAGCCGGTTTGGGGTGCGTACTTCATCAGAGGGATCGAGTTATTGCCTATGCTTCACGTTAGTTGAAGCCTGGAGAGTTGTCTTACCCCGCTCACGACCTAGAGCTAGCAACTGTAGTTCATGCTCTGAAGATCTGGAGGCACTATTTGTATGGCACGTCGTGCAAGTTGATGACGGAAAACAAGAGCCTGAAGTACATCTTCACACAGAAGGAGATGAACATGAATAAGAGGCGCTGGTTGGAGTTGCTCAAGGACTATGATCTGGAGATTGTGTATCACCCTGGGAAGGCCAATGTGCTCGCAGATGCGCTCAGCAGGAAGACTCATCAGGATGTGACGGTAGCTAGGCTCACCACTCAAGAGCGACTACAGTCAGATTTGAGATCGATAGGTATCGAGGTTTGGATTTAGCAAGAGAGCGGACAGCTGACCTTCTTAGAGGTGCAATCAGATCTGTTGGAGGAGATTCGCAGAGCCCAGACAGATTGCCCAGAGATTGTGGCTCTTAGAGAGCGGATGGCTCAGGGACGAGCCGGAGAGTTGTTAGAGAGGGAGGACGAGATGCTGACCTTTCAAGATTGCGTTGTGGTACCATCTACTCAGGATCTTAGACAGAGGAACATGCGAGAGGCGCACACCACTCCTTATTCTGTCCATCCCGGGACGAATAAGATGTACCAGGATTTGAGGAGGTCTTACTGGTGGCAGAGGATGAGAGCAGACATCACTGACTTCGTGGCTAGATGCCAGATTTGTCAGCAGGTTCGTATTGAGCACCAGCGGCCAGAGGACTTGTCAGGTCACTTCCAGTCCCTGAGTGGAAGTGGACTGACATTTCCATGGACTTTGTCACCGGACTGAGGCGAGATGTTAGAGGGTTCGATGCCATCTGGGTTGTGGTCGATAGATTGACCAAGTCCGCACATTTTATCGCCATACAGGAGACATGGCCTGTATCTAGACTAGTTGAGGAGTTCATTCGACAGATTGTTCGTCTGCATGGAGTGCCAGAGAGGATTGTTTCTGACAGAGATGGCCGCTTTACTTCACGATTTTGGCAGCATGTGCACGAGGCCTTAGGGACCAGATTACAGTTCAGTACTTCCTTCCATCCGCAGACAGATGGACAGAGCGAGAGGACTATACAGACATTGGAGGATATTCTACGATCTTGTGTGCTAGAGTGGGGTGATAGATGGGTGAAATACCTACCGCTGGTCGAGTTCTCGTACAACAACAGCTATCATTCTTCGATCGAGATGGCTCCTTATGAGGCGTTGTACGGGAGGCACTGCAAGTCGCCAGTTTGTTGGGATGAGCCCGCAGATACAGTCACAACCTTGCCAGAGCTAGTACGAGAGACAGTGGATCAGGTTGGCCGCATCAGAGAGCACATGAGGATCGCTCAGGACCGCCAGAAGAAGTATGCTGATCGACGGAGGACAGAGATCGTCTTCGATGTGGGAGCTCATGTTTGGCTGAGAGTGTCACCTACCAGGGGAGTCCGACGATTTGGCATCAAGGGCAAGCTGAGCCCTAGGTATATTAGACCCTTTGAGATCCTACAGCGTGTAGGTGAGGTGGCCTATAGATTAGCCCTACCCCCGTCTTTAGCTGGAGTTCATGATGTGTTCCACGTGTCTCAGCTCCGTAGATATGTGCCCGATCCTAGCCATATCCTCGATCATTCTGACCTCCATGTTGAGCCCGACCATACCTTTATAGAGCACCCTATTAGGATCCTTGACCGTCGTGTCAAGAAGCTCAGGAACAGGGAGGTTCCTTTGCTTTTAGTTCAGTGGTCTAGGCGGGGTCCTGAGGAGGCTACCTGGGAGACCGAGGAGAGCATTCGGGCCAGTTATGAGGGAGTGTTAGACGAGTTACTTGCATCGTACGTGGAGCCTAGCGTGGACATTTCTTTGACCTCGTGAGTTAGTTGGTGAGTATTGTCCGATCCTTGCTATGAGATGTGCCTTATCATTGTTTGATTATGTGATTGTGCATATCTGATTGATAATTATGCACCATTTCTATGAGTATATGATATGTTGATATCTTGATGTGCTATACTTGGAACTAAGAATGCTGAGACTGACTTTGAGAATGAACCTAGGAAGTGGAATATGGGATTAGCCCTTAGAGGTGGATGTTGCCACCTCTTGAAATCCTTGAAATCTGATAGACTTAAAATAAGAGAAATGACTTGGATTTTGAAAGATCAAACGCGATCGAGAATTTGATTGATTAACTTGAATTGAGAACCCTTTTGAAACTTTTTCAACTCGAGTTTACATTATAATGTGCCACGAAGTGGATACAAACATTTATAGGGGCACTTATAGATTGTTTGCTAAGACCTAGTGGAGACGTTACGATTCTTTTGAGTTATAATGTAACCAAGAAGTCGGGGTAAGGTTGTGATAAGGGCCCATATCACATTCTTGCTATGACCAATTGGGAATATTATGATCATGACGAAGATACTGCGAGGATCTCATAGGGGCACTTATGGGGTACTCACGGGATCAATGGCGTGATACTCGGACTCACCAATTTCGAACTTCATCCCCTTGCTTTAAAAAGGATTTTAGTCTCGAGGACGAGACTTGTTTTTAGAGGTGGATGATGTAAAGACCGAGATTTTTTAATAATATTTTATAATTATAAATTTCATTTTGATAAAAACTTATTCAATTTTCGAGACTCCGAAAATTTTCTTAAAAAATTTATTTTCCGTTCTTGAGCCAACGACTTATTAAAATTCTTTCGAACGGTTCCGGCATAAACTTAGTACTAAAATTTGGAAACAAGATAATTCCGCTTTATTTTTCCGAGACTTGAGAATATTTTCGAGTTCCGTTATTTAATTCGGATTCAATTAATTATTTTAAATTGTGTCGGGTTAAGGTCGGAAAGCGGATTTCGGGATTTATTTCCGGGTAATAATTTTGACTTTCTTTAACCAAATCTACACTCAATCTCACCATCCCTCAAGCCATCCCTTACCCCTCCCCTATTTCAGCTGATGAGAGGCCTAAGCCCGTCCCCCTCACCACCATTCCTACAGATCACCTCTCCTCCATCTCCATTTCCCATCACCACCACCCTCCAACTGCTCCTCCATCTCTTCCTCTCTGTTCTGTTTCGGGAGCCACCAACAGGCACTCCTCGCCCCCCCTCGTTGCCAATCAGCGGACCCTGCAGCCACCACCAGATTCCCCATCGTCGTTGTTGTCATCCCCATACACCACCAAGCACCACCATAATCACCTCCTTCTGTCCTCGGCGAGCAGCAGCTGCACCACAAGCACGGAGGAGCACCCCGGAGCCTCCTCCTTCGTCGTCGGAACCCAGGAGCGCCGCCGCCGAGCCACCTCGCCTCCGCTTCCTCTGTTTCCGTTCAATTCGCCGGTGAGCTTCGTTTCCCCTTTTCCCGATCAAAATCATTGCAAAGCTCCACCTCTAACCTTCCTTCACCCCTCCTAGGCCTCCCCACGACTCCTCCCTCTTCGACGGAGCCGAATCGAACCCCCGACGAAGCTTCGGCGCGCCCGACCACCTCGGAATCTCTCGGTGAGCCCAACCTTCCCTCCTCTCGTTTGGTCCGTTCTGGGTTTTTTTGGGTCGGGGAATGTGAGCTTGAGAGCGGGGTGGGGTGAACGAGTCGCCGGCGAGCAGCTCCCCTTCCTCTCTTCTTCTCTATCTTCCAATCGAACAGGTGAACGGGGAGGGAGGAAGGAGACGGGTTCAGGCCCCGGTTCTCTCCTTTTCTTTTATTTTTTGGGTCTGGTCCGGTTTGCTTAAAAAAATTCCGGTTCACTCTTTTTTTTTTTTAAATCTGTTGGGTGTTGGGTAAGGATCCGGGTTTGGGCCGGGTATTGGGTTCAGGTCTGGGCCGGAAAGGGAAAATGGGCTGGGCTACGATCTGGGCCGGGTTGTTTTGTTGAATGGGTTGGTTGTGTTGTTTAAAATGTATTATTATTTACATTCATTCTAAAATATTATTATTAAATTTATTTTTTTTCTGATTTATTTATTTATTTAATTCATTATTTACTTATTTATTATAAATTATTAAAAATCTAGATTATTTGAATAATTAACTAATCATATTATTTTAAGGTTATAGTTCCACAATTTGTGAACTCTTTATTATTTACTAAATTATTCACTTATATTTTTTCTGAAATTTTATTTTAATATTATGTGGAATAAATTGGAGCATTTAATTTTCTATTTTAATATATATTTAAAGTATGATTTTTTTAAATATTATTTAGTTGCTTGATTATATTATTTTAATGGGTAAATGTTATTTAATTATTTTATGGATTGTGATCCTTTATATGGTCAAGTAATTGATTATCTTTCCTCGATCTATTTATTTAATTATTTAAACTAATTTATTGAGAATGATTTATATGATTAAACTAATTCCTAAGTTTTGATATTTGAAATGGGTAATTTGAGATATTGGAATAATTCATGGAAATAAGAATGTGATGAGTTGACTAAGGATGATCATGATGATGATATTATGATCGCATTGAGGAAGGTATCGGATTATGGGAGATAATGAAACTGAATGAGGAATGGAGATGAAATGATAATGGTGATAATGATGAAATAGATGGGTTATGTTATTATGTGCATCTTATATGTTTCTTATGTAGCTTGTGTACTTGTGTAAATTAGACTTAGACTTATTATATTATTTTATGAAGTTTCTAGGTGATTTCTGATCTGTTGGATTGCTCACCCTTGCTGCCTTATTTTGCTACTCTGCGTTTCCAGGTAAGTCCTACGGGGCTTACTCAAGTTAGAACCTCGTGCCTGATGTGTCATATAGTGTGTAGGTGTTGCACCCCGCATAATCATGTAGTATCATGCTTAGGTTGCACAATTAATCGAGCATCCGTATTCTCTTTGCGTATGGTAGAACGACCGTTAAATTGTGAGTCCTAGAGTCATTTGCTAGGGTCATAGGACAGTCCAGTCCCATCGGACTTAGTCCTCATCGAGTCAGACTGTTAAATTGACGAGCATGACTATTGATACGATTGATGATGTTGTGATATTGAACGCGACCGGTTCCCGCACTAACGAGCATGGGTGCGGGAGTATAAAACGCGGTCGGTTCCCACACTAACGAGCATGGGTGCGGGAGTAGGAGAGGGACATGCCACTTGGCATTCTATGCGGGATCCCATTTAATCGCTTTTTGCATATATATACAAACTGCTAGCATGCTTGAGTGTTTAATATTCTGTACTGCATTAGAGCATCCTTTATTTAGGTATAGACATATTATATGTCCTTAGTGAGGTCTTCATGGCCCGCATGAGTGGCTCGACCTTGATTTCGTGGTTAGTTTCAGGTACCCGTACCCTTACTTGATCATGTGCTGATGTGGCGGGGAATATCTCATGGCGCAGTGAGAGGGAGAGAAAGACCAACTTGAACTCCACACTTTTGCTACTTATTTCCTCGTATTTGGTTTTGACCCGGCCCTGCCGTGGCAACTTCTATTATGTTATTTCCTTCCTTATGCTTTCGAACTTAAAACGTTTTGAGCGACTTAGGCAAGTAGGACAAGTTCGGAGGACCTAACGGCCCTATCACGAATTTTAGGGTGCGAAATCCCTTCTTTGATCATTAAAACTTTGTTTTAAAACTCAACCCGTACTCGAATTGCAAGATTCGAACGAATGTATCCAATCCTTCGAAACGTAACTCGAATATTTATATTTGGGCCGTTATAATTAATCAGTATTAAATTGTGAATTTTTTTAAAAAACTTGATAGTTTATATAATTTTTATTTACTAAATGTGTCTGGAAAAGTCAAGCGAAAAATCCATGTAAAAAAATCAAATGATATATATATTTTAAATCAGGAAATAGTTTTTTAACCAAGAATCGTGCATTAACCCTTTAACTTTTGTTTGTTGAACGCTAACCCTTTTAACTTATTGAAAAGAAAAATTACATATATTTTATGTTTTAGTTTTTTTAATTATTTTCTGGAACATTTTTTATTTTATTAACATGGCTTAACCCCCCCTCCCTCGCTCAATAATTATATTTACTTAATATATTCGTTATAATATATAATTTAATTGAATAACTTGGGACTATTTTAACTGAACATTTTATGGAATTAGAATATTATAAAGATAAAATTAGTGAATTGTATAAAAGTAATTGCAACCTTTTTAAATGTCCAGTAACCAAATTATTTTTAATATTAATTTTATATAGCATAAGATTGATAATTATGCAATAAAAATCATACTACATAACCATCCAAACAAATCCTTAGTAGTAATCCACTTTAATTAAAAAAATAAATGGTTTTCTCAAAAGTATCCTATTTAAGGGAAATTTTGTGTAATATACCCTAATGTTAACAACAATGATAAAAAAAATTTAATGTAAGAGATTATTAAATTATTTTTTAAAAATAAAATCTATCATTGATGAATTTATGAACCGGGCCTCCAAAAACGATTGGACGGCCCTGATGTAAAATAACAAAACTCAATATGCTTACGAATAGTCATTCTTGTACATACGAATAATCTATATATACGGATAAATAACTCGGAATAATCATTTGTATACATCCTTATTAATTATAAATACGAATAATGTAAAATAAAAAAACTCAATATGCTTATGAATAATCATTCTTGTACATGCAAATAATCTATATATACGAATAATAATCGTATATACAAATATCTTGTACATACGATCGAATAATCTATATATATGAATAAATAAATGATAAAAATATGGATCCACCGTAAATTAATCATATGAATGAGTTTGTATTAGTGACACACTGACACCCATGTTTGTACGTAATATGGAAGACGTACTTGTCGAGTGAAGCACATGTATATACGGAAAGAGTTAATGTTTGTACCAGTAGGACCCACGTTTTTAAATTAAAAAAAATGATTAAGGCAAGCTAAATCTCCACCATCCATTTTACACCATTCAATGGCTTGGATGTGTTCCTAGTTTACACCATAAGAACACATCCAAGCCATTGAATGGTGTAAAATGGATGGTGGAGATTTAGCTTGCCTTAATCATTTTTTAAATTTAAAAACGTGGGTCCTACTGGTACAAACATTAACTCTCTCCGTATATACGTGTGCTTCACTCGACAAGTACGTCTTCCATATTACGTACAAACGTGGGTGCCAGTGTGTCACTAATACAAACTCATTCATATGATTAATTTACGGTGGATCCATATTTTTATCATTTATTTATTCATATATATAGATTATTCGATCGTATGTACAAGATATTTGTACATACGATTATTATTCGTATATATAGATTATTTGCATGTACAAGAATGATTATTCGTAAGCATATTGAGTTTTTTTATTTTACATTATTCGTATTTATAATTAATAAGGATGTATACAAATGATTATTTCGAGTTATTTATCCGTATATATAGATTATTCGTATGTACAAGAATGACTATTCGTAAGCATATTGAGTTTTGTTATTTTACATCAGGGCCGTCCAATCGTTTTTGGAGGCCCGATTCATAAATTCATCAATGATAGATTTTATTTTAAAAAAAATAATTTAATAATCTCTTACATTAAATTTTTTTTTATCATTGTTGTTAACATTAGGGTATATTACACAAAATTTCCCTTAAATAGGATATTTTTGAGAAAACCATTTATTTTTTTTAATTAAAGTGGATTACTACTAAGGATTTGTTTGGATGGTTATGTAGTATGATTTTTATTGCATAATTATCAATCTTATGCTATATTAAATTAATATTAAAAATAATTTAGTTACTGGACATTTAAAAATGTTGCAATTACTTTTATACAATTCACTAATTTTATCTTTATAATATTCTAATTCCATAAAATGTTCAGTTAAAATAGTCCCAAGTTATTCAATTAAATTATATATTATAACGAATATATTAAGTAAATATAATTATTGAGCGAGGGAGGGGGGGTTAAGCCATGTTAATAAAATAAAAAATGTTCCAGAAAATAATTAAAAAAACTAAAACATAAAATATATGTAATTTTTCTTTTCAATAAGTTAAAAGGGTTAGCGTTCAACAAACAAAAGTTAAAGGGTTAATGCATCATTCTTGGTTAAAAAACTATTTTCTGATTTAAAATATATATATCATTTGATTTTTTTATATGGATTTTTCGCTTGACTTTTCCAGACACATTTAGTAATTAAAAATTATATAAACTATCAATTTTTTTAAAAAAAATTCACAATTTAATACTGATTAATGTTAAGTAGTTGTATTAAATTATGAGAGTAAAAGTGATCCAAAAACTATAAAGTGATTAATTAGCAGTTAAGTATTCATGTCTATAAAAAAGTTATGCACCGTTAAAACTTGTTTGAAAAAAATATAGACTTATAGAGTATTAATTAATGAGGCCATTGGAAAAAGGGGGAATTTGTGAAATGTCCATAAAATATGTCTTAATTTGAGAAATATCCACTTTTTGGGACAAATTTGTGAAATGTCCACAATATAAACCTCCCACGCACTTTCTCTCTCCTACGCTATCTCCCTCTCCGCACGCTCTCTCTCTCTCACGCCCTGCTCAACGGTGATTTTGCAGATTTTGTGCCGATCATCTCTCCGATCTCATCAAAACAACCGATTTGAGCATCTCTTCTACAGAATCAAGTAAGTACAACATTCGATTACAAACTACATCAAAAAGCGGCCTTCAATTCATTGAAAATTTGCGCCAAAGGCGCAAATTTTCATAGATTTTTCACGTTTCTAAGTTGATTCTGGATTGTGCTGACGAATTTACTACTCTGTCCATTAGAATCACACAAAATTTGCGCCTTCGGCGCAAATTTTGAAGTAATTCTTCAATTTTTGACTTATCGAAGAGGTTTTTCAAAACAACCGAATCTGAGCTTGTTTAAGTTCGTTTCTGCTATATCTATATGAAATACAGTCGAATCGAGTGATTACTGTTATGGAATGCCTCAAAATTTGCGCCTTTGGCGCAAATTTTGATTGATTTTTACTGTTGTTGTTAATTGCTCCATGTCAGCACTGCATTTTTGATGTATTGGATGAGATTTTGAAGTCTCCTTTTAAATACATGCTTCTTTATGCTCATTTGAATTATGTGCTTGCACTTTAAAATGTAGCATTGTTGTATCTAGTTCAAATGTGCTTATACTTTGATTCACCTCTTGTCATCACTGCACTTAAAATCTTAGAAAATTTGCACCGGAGGTGCAAATTTTGTAGGACTCTGTTAATAACTGGTGTATTCTATTCATATAGTTAATTTAATAAGATCCATTCTTCACTGTTGCATCCATATACTGCATTTGACAATATAATGAACTCTACATTCATTATTACACTTTGATTGCTCCATGTCAGCACTGCATTTGAATCATAGAATTCTGTTCATAACTGCTGTATTCTATTCAAATGTTGCTTGATTTTTGAAGCATCAATTACTGATAATGATTGTTTTTTGCTATATGTGTCTTATTTTCAAGTCTACAATCAAATCTTTGCTTGTTTATGCTTATTTATGATCGTTAATATGTTACATTGGTAAATCTTTATCATATACATTCCAATTGAAATGATAAATGCAATGAAATTACAGAAAATTTCATTTTTGATGTATTGGATGAGATTTTGAAGTCTCCTTTTGAATACATGCTTCTTTATGCTCATTTGAAATATGTGCTTGCACTTTAAAATGTAGCATTCCTATATCTAGTTAAAATGGGCTTATACTTTGATTCACCACTTGTCATCACTGCACTTAAAATCTTCACTGTTGATTCTGGTGTATTCTATTCATATAGTTAATTTAATGAGATCCATTCTTCACTGTTGCATCCAATATTGCATTTCACAATATAATGAACTCTACATTCATTATTACACTTTGATTCCTCCATGTCAGCACTGCACTTAAATCATAGAAAATTTGCACCTCCGGTGCAAATTTTGTAGGATTGTGTTCATAACTGGTATATCTTATTCATATAGTTGATTTAATGATATCCATTCCACACTGCTGCATCCAATATTGCATTTGACAATATAATGAACTCCACATTCATTATTACACTTTGATTGCTCCATGTCAGCACTGTATTTGAATCATATAAAATTTTGGTTCCTTGTGTCAACACTTCAATCAAATTGTGTTTCTTACTACTGCAATCTATTTGCACCCTTTCAAAGTCTTGGGAGGTCCTCTTACCATTGAATGTGATGCTGATTTGAAAGAGTTTTTAGATTTGCCCAACTAGATGATGTTAAATTTGCTGTTGAGTTGTGTGTCAGCATTAAAACAGATAATGACAAAGAAGATCAACAGACATTCCCAGCTGATAGTTTGTAAACAAATACAATCAAAACAAAATTATATTCATATTATACATTTGCTTCACCCAAGTTCACAGAACAGGTAATACAAGTTTGCTTACATCCAAGCCCCTCAAAAAGTTAAACTACATTTTCTTTTACTAACATCACAATACAAACCTACAAAGTTACTAACTTTACAATGCAAACCTACAAAGTGGACAAGACCCTTCAACCCTAAGCCATGCTCGGATACAATTTGGGTGGAAGAAATGTGAGCATGGCATGCCAAGGACAGGCATTGAATCCAACATCGGGTCAAGACATATTGAACATGCCTGCCCATCAAGCTCAAGATGATATACCTCTTGTAGACCATCAATAGCTGCTTCAGTGGCTGGATGATGTGGGTAGTCCACCTCCATGTCCACCTCCATGTCCGAGTCAGAAGAGTCAGAGCTTGAATCAGAAGAAGGGTTGGAAATGTAGTACAAATTGATGGTGATGTTAGGGCATAGACCATATTCAATAAAGTCATCATCTTGAGCAAACCAAGTACTTGTAAAATCTCTTAAGATATGATTTGCTACTTGATGTCGAACAACAGCTGGGATTCCCGCGTCCCGTAATATTCCATTGCTGCGCCATAAGCTCATTGGCAACCCATTCCAAACGTATAAATGATGAAGTATTACAGGAACATCCACGGAGTGGATTGAGACTAACATTTCACTCGAACCATATACAGAGGACTCGCTTGCTAAAAGTTCAACAAGAAACTCACCAACTGTGTGATGATACCCTTGTTGAATAATCGGTTGAAAAGCCATTGAAGAAGAGACGAACTGAAAGGACACCGGCGATTGAAGGGTACTCGGCGATTGAAGTGATCGTCGACTGTAAACACAAAATGGGGGAAACGGAGAAGATGTTGGAGTGAGCTGAAAGGACACCGGGGATTGCACAACTACGGACTGCTTTTGGGTTGAAATCGTGCTTAAGAAGACATAACATTGGGCCAAACCCTTCCATTCATCAATTTTAAATATAAGCCCATTAACATCTTCTCTTATTTTTGCTCTTATTTTTGCTCAACAATTTCACAAAGTGCCCCATGTTGTGCAATTATAGGGTATTGATGAGCACAAATAAGACTGTGTTGAGCAAAAATAAGAGCATGTTGACCAAATTTCGAACAAACGCCCATGTTGTGCAATAATAGAGTATTGATGAGCAAAAATAAGACTGTGTTGAGCAAAAATAAGAGCATGTTGAGCAAATTTCCAACAAACACCCATGTTGTGCAATTATAATCTATTGTTGAGCAAAAATAAGATCGTGTTGTGAAATTAATAATAGAGAAACTATAAAAACATATTAATAAAAAATAAGAGCATGTTGAGCACTATTTCACAAAGTCTTATATAGTTGTGTAAATATAAACTATTGTTGAGCAAAAATAAGAGCATGTTGAGCAAATTTCCAACAAACGCCCATGTTGTGCAATTATAGTATATTGTTGAGCAAAAATAAGACCGTGTTGTGAAATTATTTATAGAGAAACTATGAAAACATATTGAGAAAAAATAAGATCATGTTGAGCACTATTTCACAAAGTCTTATATAGTTGTGTAAATATAAACTATTGTTGAGCAAAAATAACAGCAAGTTGAGCAAAAATCCACCAAATGCCCCTGTTGTCCAATTATAGGCTATTGATGAGCAAAAATATGACCATCTTGAGCAAAAATAAGAGCCTGTTGAGCAAAATTCCAACAAACGCTCATGTTGTGCAATTATAGTCTATTTTTGAGCAAAAATAAGACCGTGTTGTGCAATTATCTATAGAGAAACTAAGAGAACTTATTGAGAAAAATAAGATCATATGAATCACAATTTCACAAAAGTCTTGATAGTTGTGCAAAAATAAACTAGTGTTGAGCAAAAATAAGAGCATGTTGAGAAAAAATGAGGAATAAATAAAGTATTAACCACTTGCCGTAATTTTTAAAAAAAACAAGAAAAGAAAAAAAAAACAAAAATTAGAAAAAGCAATAAATAAGGTATTTGCTCAACTTGCTGTTATTTTTGCACATCAATAGTTTATATTTACACAGTCGGTCGTCGTCATTTCTTTCATCAACCCCCCGAAATCTCATCTCTCTTGCTCTGCAAAGTTTGCTTCACGTTTGATTATACGCTCACTGAGACCAGATCGAAAATCCCCCTCTCTATTGCTCTACCATATACATCACCATGTCTCCAGACCGGAAAGGTTTGATTTCCTATTCTCCGTTTATTACAGTTTAAATAAGAATGATTATGGTTTAGGGTTTAGCTCCAACGAAAAGCAGGAAATGGGAGTTATTCAAGTTATTCGACCTTCCACAAGCTGCCTTTGCTAATTTAAGGACTTCGGCATTATAATGTGTAGTTAATGTGATGGACTTATCGTTCAATTTTCAAATTTATATGGAATAAACTCCCTTCTTTTGCAATGCCATTGCATGCATTATTTGTGGAATTTGATTTTCAGTGTTCATTACATAGGTAAACGCCCGCAGAGATTGAGTGACTCACCTACTATAGACAGTCAAAACCGAATTTCGAAGAGATCAAAAAGATCTGGCGTTAAACCTCCAGTAATTGATTTATCTAGGGATTCACCAGCTTTCATTGATGAACTGTTTGAAGATACTCAGCCTGATAGAGCATGTGAAATAGGGGTCGGTTCCCTGTCACTTGAATCTAAAGATTCACAACCGCTTGTTCGAAAAAACAGTAAGAAAGAGGTCCCCCATGAGACTACTGTTCCTACTAGCACTGTTGGTTTAGAAGCCCTTGAAATTACAGTTTTGCAAGACAATTCACCTAATGTAACGCTTGGTCAACCAGCGAACACAACTGTGAATAACATCACATCTGATGAGCAAACAGAAGGCACTGAAATCCAACCTATCTCAGAAAACAGACAAATGATTGCAAAGACCGAGAGGGACAGCAGACAGAAACAATTCAACTCTTTGAAAACACGTTCAAGCCCCCGCCTACTTGTGTCATCATTGCAGAAAATGAATGAAAAGCAAAAGAAATTCATTAAAGATATTGGGTTTGGATGTTTGTTCGACTTGAACATTGTTTCCCTTCCACAATATCTTTCATATTGGTTAGTGGATCAGTTTGACCCTAACAAGTGTTGTTTGGTTATGGCTAATGGAGGAGAACTTGAAATTACTGAGATGGATGTTCATATCACATTGGGATTGCCTATGGGAAAGGTTTTAGTAGCAAGAAAAACAGCAAAGGAAAATTTCAACCTTGTGAAAGATTGGAGAAACACATTTGAGGTTAAGGATAATATAACATCAGCTATGGTTATGGATAAATTGATAGCTGACACTAATTGTGGTGACCAATTCCTCGTGAACTTTATTGTTGTATTAGACTCTTACTTGATTGATACTTTAGGAAATGGACATGCAAACCATAGTTTAGTAAGAGTTGTTCCGGAATTAGGTGACATGAGAGAGCTAAATTGGTGTGGTCTTGTGTTAGAAAGTTTGGTTGATGCGAAAAAAAGTTGGGAAAAGAACAAGGATGGACACTTCAGAGGGCCTATATTGTTCTTGGTTGTAAGTAGTTTTTCAAACCTTTCCTCTGTTGTTAAATTAATTTCTTTACCATGACTGTACTACCCATGTCACCAGTGCCTATTTTAAGTTTCCTAACTACAATATTATTCATGTCAGCACTGCCCCACTTCATCATCTTCCCTGTGATGTTAAATTAATTTCTTTACAATGTCTGTAGTACCCATGTCACCAGTGCCTATTTTAACTTTAGTATCTACAATATTATTCATGTCAGCACTCCTCCCCCCGCTTAATTTCTTTACCATGTCTGTAGTGCCCATGTCACCAGTGCCAATTTTTAATTTCATAAATACAATATTATTCATGTCAGCACTCCCGTCCTGAATCATTATACTGATATATGTTTATCCCATTCATGTGTCAGTTGCTGTATATGGATAGGGTGAAACTGTTCACAAGCACAGCGCTTAGACGAATACCTCGTTCTTTGCCAGTGTTTTTTGGCATCAATTCCAAACTTCTACGCCAAAGAGAGACTGATGACATTAATAGTGGAGGCTTTGGCCGTGGCTCAATCCAACCTCGCCAAATCGTTCCTCCCACTCAAGAAATACCTCCTACGGTTTGTCCCCAATCTACTACACACAATGAAGAATGCACTGAACACCCCGCTGGTCCAGAAAAACAACCACCTCCACTTCAGGTCTATATGATTTTTTTTAACCAATTCAATCTAAAATTGTGCAGTTTATCATGTTTTCTTATTTACTGATGTTTTCTTTAATCTTATTTTCTCATGTGCTCTTGTCTTCTAGAATTGGATACAGACTTTTGCTCAAAAGACTTCTGTGCTTGCATCTGCTATTTCTGAATTTGTGGAGTGGTCTACAAATATACCGCCTGAACTACAAAATGATGACAAGGTGAATTCACTTCTGCGTCGAGCCAACCAGCTCCTAGGGATGGGAGATGTGACCCTTGCGCCTGCTACAGATGCTGCTGACAGGTCATATATGGACGACTCTCCAAACACAATTTTTAACAACTCCCAACACCCATTCTGGTCAGACCCTGCTTTTATAGATTGCCTTACTCAGATTGAGCTTGCGTATCAGAATAAGCAAAAATTGAAATCAAATATCAAAGCAGATGGGCAATTTTCCTTTGATATATTTGTAAATGATCCTGTTTTGGGGGAAGATACGGGGATACCACAGAACGTTGCAGATGCAACCAAGGATGGTAATGACGCACAACAAGCTCCTGGACCCAGCCATGGTCATCCTCCAATACAACAGGATGTCCAAGCTAAAACTGCAGACACATTATGCACCCCTCCCAATCCCCTACCCACTCAATTCCAAACTGATATTCCACCAGAGAAGCCATTGGAGGATAAAAGAAAATCCAAGTCCCCTGCTCCATTGCCCCCTCGGAGGTCACCACGTGTCAACGCAGCTCCTGAGAATGCACCACACCAACTTCATGACACAAAGAGAGAAGAAGCTGCAAAGAGAGCATATAAACCGTCTGCATCTTTGAGAAGCCCCTATTACTCCCGTGTTGTAGATATTAACGATCCTATCTCTGAAATTGAGCGGACTGTTTCAGCCTATTTAGCAATGACAACAACTCATAGCACGTAAAGTTCATTTTAATCTTAATTTACTTAATGTATGTTCAGTTACAAGTAAAAGATATTTTTTATTTAATACATCTTCATAATGTCTTGCATTTGCAGTGAAGTCTTATTTAAACACAAGTCTATTGAGGTGGTTAGAAGAGACATGGGTACACTTGAAGATGAAACCCAACTGTCTAGTGTCATTATTGATGCATGGACAGCAGTCCTCAACAACAAGGAACAATATAAAAGTGCTCAGTCATCAGCAAGACTATTTGTCAATATCAACAAATCTGTAATATTTTTACTTATTCATATTTCAATTACACTCCATTCTTTTGCCATTATTACAATGGGTCTGTTTTTTTACTAATTTTTATTTTTGATCCAGTTTAATGTGGACAGTGTGTCATCAGGAGCTTGTGATGAACAGTTTCAGAGGTTTAACCTCCACCTTGATACTGCTTTGTCATTGTCACCACACATTTCTTTGAAAGATATAGACATGGTACTCCCTTCACAACCACAAGAATGAAATGTTCTCTAAATACTGATTTTGAGATCAAAGTTAACAAACTCAATCCCTAATTTCTATCTGTTTAATATTATGTTCATTAGTTTGTTTTTGGAGTTCAACAAGAAGAGGTCTACATCATGGTTGTCTTCAACTTGAAAAACAAAGTCACCCAAATCATTGATATCAACCCAACTTGCCCTGCTGAAACTTGCACCTTTGCATCCCCCTTTGAATGTTTGGTAAGTTTTATTAATGATACATAATATCTTCTTGAGTTGTATTAACTTCAATCTAATATCACCTCAGTTCCCAATTAACATTAAATGCTTTATAATTCAATAAATGCAGGGAGATATGCTGATTGCGTTTCTAACAGAGAAGGGGCTTGAAGCAAAGGCATAAATAGTGTCAACTGCACCAACATCAATTGTCCCCATCGCGTGGGCTGGAGAAGAGAAAGTTCAGCATTCTGGGGTATGCCTCATGCGTCACATGGAGACTTTCTTTGGGTCAGAGCGAGGCTACAAGTGTGGATTTGAAAAGGGCAATTTCAAGAATATCTCAAAACTACGGGTGAAGTACCTAACAGATATTGTGTGCTCAGAGCTGAATGAAGTGAACAAAGAAGTTATGAAGGCAGCAAAATCCCATTCAAGAATGATTTCAAAGGGGATTCACGGCCAAAAAATAAACCTTGGTTGAACAGCTACAACACAATATAATGTTTTTGTTGCAAACTATCAAATGTATTGGGGTGTAGACAGTTGTGTACTCTGCTTCTGAAAAGTTGTTTCGTGAGCATTAAGACAGTTGTTTTCCCTATGATTTTAACCTGGATTGTATTTGTCAATTTCATACAACTATAACTGCATCTGACCAATTCTGTATTCTTTTCTCTGTGTCAACACAATTCTGTCACCGGTAGTAAAATATTTGATTTCTGTTTATAACTGGTGTATTTTATAAATATAGTTTATTTAATGATATCCATTCCTAAGTATTGGCAATACTTTGCAAGAGAAAGATTTCAATAGGAGAGTTCAAGAAGAGGGTAAAAGCACACAAAATAAGCCTGTCAGCGCAATTCTGTCATCAATACTATAAAAAAACACTACTACGAAAAGAAGATACTATAAAAAAATAATACCATGTTGTGCAATTATCTATTGAGAAAGTATAAAATTATATTAAAGAAAATAGGATTATTTTGGGCAAAATTTCACAAATCTCGTTTGTTGTGCAAATATAAACTATTGTTGAGCAAAACTAAGATGATGTTGAGCAAATTCACAATAACATAAAACCTTAGTTAAACAGTGTCAGCACTACTTTTGGCAAAACAATTCCCAAATTACTCTATGTGTCCGCAGTATCAACCAATGAAGACTTAAAACTTCAATAACACTTTATAATATCAAATATGAGGTGCGAAATTACAAAATATCCATATAATTAATATGATATTAATAAGTTACATCATATCTTCATTATGAACACACATAGAAACTAAAATATATAAATAAGTTCCAATATTATCACTTATTAATATACAAGAACTACAGGCCTAAAAATTCATCAATCTTCCTCCTCCTTTCCATTTCTGCATCTAAAACTTCTTTAACGCACTGCATAAGGTTGTCCTTCGCCTCTTCCAACATCTGCCTTTGTTCACCAAGTTCTCGTTCCCCCTAGATAAAAACATAAAATATAAGAGTTAACACTAGAGAGGGAAAAAAAAGTAAGGATAAAACTTCATATATCACCTTTGATAGTGCTTCAGCATCTTCATCTTTGGTTGCTCTGCGAATATGATGTTCGTTTGCTATTATTGATCTTTGTAATTCCTCATATAATGTATAATGAAACACAACGGCTTCCACCAACTCTACCCTGCGAGCCTCTTTGTTAGTCTCACATGCCTCATCAATGAGAGTCATGTGATACCCACGGTAAACAACACCATCCAGATCGTCCATCATTTGGTGGAATCTTGTGCAAAACTCAACAGTGTTGCCATAATTCATCTTTTTGGTGGGGGATGTTTAAGCAGTAAGAATACAAGTTCTGGTATTCTGATTTCTGTTAAAATCAGTTTGTAGACACCAATGGACACCAAAAAGTTATTTCTGGATATATATAGCCAATAATTATACAGTTTTCTTCCTTATGACAGTTATTTGGGGCACTCCATTTCAGAGTACATGTAAAAAACTATAAAAACTGTAAAAATATAAACTGTAAACGGATTACAGTTATATGAGTTACAGTTATAATTGCTGGACAACAACCCCCCCTCGTGTCATCGCTGCTTTGGGCTTACAGTTATAACTGTTGGACATTAACCACCTCGTGTTAGCACTACTTTGGGCCTTAACCACCTACTGTCACCATATAAACTTAAATAACAAAGAACACACAAAGCTAGTGTCACCAATACTTCCAACTACTCTAACCAACAGTGTCACACAAGACTTTGGGCCTTACCACCTCGTGCAACCACATAAAAAACAAAATAAAAAAAAATACAACCCTACTGTCACCAATACTTGTAACTAATATTAGTGTCAGCACTGCTTTGGGCCTTACACATCTACTGTCACCACATAAACTTCAATAACAAAAAATATAACCCCATACACTTCAATATCAGAAAAAACAAGGGTAGTGTCACCACTACTTGTAACTAATATCATTGGCAGCCTTGCTTTGGGCCTCAACCACCTAGTGTTACCACATACAATTCAAAATAAAAAAATGCAAGACTGGTGTCACCACTACTTGTAACTAATATCAGTGTCAACACTACTTTGGACATCAAAGACCTAGTGTCCCCACATAAACTTCAATATCAGAAAAAAACCATACTGGTGTCACCACTATTTATAACTACTAACAGTGTCAGCACTACTTTGGGCCTCAAAAACCTAGTGTCACCACATAAACTTCAATATCAGAAAACACAAGACTGGTGTCACCACTTTTGTTATAGCATGGTAAATATGTACCCATGCCCCCCACATTATTAATACAAATTCAAATAAAACATTGTCATTGCAAAAATATATACCTTAATAAACATTAATAAAAGTTAAAATGTACAATCATAACAGATTCAAAGTCATATCCAAAATACAGGGCATCCAAAAAATATCCCATAAAATCCATTACCTACAAATATACATACATGTCCACCAAATTAACAATTTGAGCACATAGATTGTCATATTACATCAAAAAATACCCCATGTATGCACCAACTACATATCTAAACAATTGTTTTAAAACCTAAAACTCCAGGTCTCCTTGATCAGATCTGAGCACATGAGTTCTCTGTATCGAAAGAGCTTCTCATTGTTGAATCGTTTCACATCTCCCCCAAAGACAGATGCTTCAATTGCTTTTAATGTAAAGACGCCGCATGAAGCCCTACAAACACAAAAAGACCCCATGTCATGTGAGCACATAAATAACAAGTATCTTAGGCTAAACGACAAACAATACAACATATAAAATACATACCCTGTAGAATCATGCATTAAATCATCAACCATATTTAGCTGGAAAGGAGAGGAAGCAAAGTTTTGATAGAGCCCAGCCTTTGCCAAATGAATTGGGAACCAAATAGCAAACGGTTGCAATTGTTCTTCAAGTACACCAGCCTTAACAGCAGTCACATTGCAATCGTACACGTTGATTACCCTCTCCTCAAGCATAATCTCCAACGCCACCCAATGTTTGTTTATAACATTGAATATTGTGTAGACTTTCTTTACAGAGTCCCATGGCTTCCCATACTCAGTAGGGCACATACCAACAAAATACTCCTCGGTGTTGACTTCAAGAGGCAAATCTTCCCCATAATTTGAAGCATAATCAGGCAGGTACTTTAAGTAAAATAGCCAATCAAGAACAAGAACCTCTCGATATTTCCCAGGGTCTTCAGAAATGCGCCTCCTAAAGTGAATCAAACCTGCTTCTAGATGCTACACAACATAGTAATAAAAAAAAAAGATGTCAACAATCAACAAACACAATAGAATCCAATCCACATATATATATATATTTCAAAAACAAGCAGATATTACCTGACAATCAAGCCACATATTCTTTGATATGATGTGCAGGAAAAACTTTTTGTCCCATCTTGATATTGGACCAGCAACAGAAAAATTCCTAACCAAATTACACAAGATGAATATAAATATATAAAGAATGAGGTGATGTACTAATACAAAGACAACATTCCATAAAAAAAGATTGAACAAAAAAATAAAGCATACCTTTTCTTCTTTACAAGTCCATACATAAACTTATGATCTTCAAAGCTGATCAATGACTTGTTAGGGACGTGCTTTAAGATTCTCACCTTCTTTTCAATCTCAGCTGGGCCATACAAGAATGTACTGGTTGACGGGATAAGATTCGAAGCCTTTAATTTTTCAACTTCATTTATAATTTCAGTATCCTTGGCTACCAAATCCCAATCAACACCTGCACCCGTGTCATATTCATCATCAGACAGAGATATGAACTTTTCCAATGATGAGTGCCCACCAACTACACCAACTACAGCATCACCACCTTCAACCTCACACTTGGCAGATCGAGCAACTTCAGCAGAACATGATGGAATTCCAAACTCATCTGCACTCCTTTTGGCATCATCAACTTCATTCTTAGTTAATGAAATATCACCTTTCAAATCCTTAAAAACTTTAACATCTGCACCAACATCCTCACCCTCAGTGTCAGCGACAACAATTGGGAACACAGGAGGGATTTCAGTATACAGAATATCCTTATCCAAAGTTGGGCCCTCTGATCTTATTGAGGGCAAGGACACGTCCTTAACATTGACAGAATGGGGTGATGATTTCACCATTTCCTCATCAGCAGAGAAACACTTCTGAAGATCAGCTACAACATCATTGACAATTTTTGCGCTGACATCTTCATCAACAACCTTCACAGGACTGCCCTGGGGCTTACCACCTATATGCTTATCATCAGCATTCCCAGGATTTACCTGTGACCTGGCAAACATAGCTTCAAAATTAGAAACCCTAACCTCAAGCTCATCATACCTCATCGCCATCTCACCAACAACTCCAAGCATCCCAGCCATCTCTGCAATCTTTGATTCAAGAGCATCAACCCTCGCACCCAACACATCCATACGCTGAGGTACATCTTCAAGCTTCTCAATCCTCTTAAAAATCTCCTTCACCCAATCAGGACAAGAAGGGGTAGAAGAAGCAAAACCATCACCATGTGTTTTTGGAGGCAACTCCCCCGTTGAATCATTTTTGGCCTCCATTTGGGGAGATACACCTTCAGTGCCAGCATTAGATGTTTGAACCTCTCCCCGCCTGTCACCAGAAGATGTCTCAGCTCCTTCAACCTTGTCAGCACAACCAACCACATCTGCAACATCCGCCAAAACAGAAAGCCCAGCAGTAGGAGGAGCAGCCAACTCATCAGATCCACAAGAATGGGTGTCAGCAGTAAAATCATCAACCTTGTCATCGCCATCACTGCCTTCACCACCAGATGTAAAGCCTGCAGCATGAATTTCTTCATTCTCCACTCCATGAGTAATCTGATTATCACCAAGAGAAACTGAAGGAAGAACAGAAGACATGTCAACAGTACTATCATACAATGGCCTCCCACTACCTAACCCAGATTTCTTCATCTTATACCTCCGCTGAAAGACAAATTTCAGTGGGGTATCATCATCTAATAAATCACATAAATTAGTAACCAACCGACCTCTCTTGGAAGGTGAAGCAACCACATCACCCTCCTCATGCATATCTGTGTCAGCATTAATTATCTTCACATTCTCAGAAGGAACAACTCTACCACATTGCCTAGCTGCAGAACGACCCCTCCTCACATACACCAATCCCTCAGCTTTCTTTTTCTTTTTACCAGCCATCCCTCCACTCTCAGATTTCCTCTTCTTTGAGGACTCTACAACATCTTTGTTTTCTACCTCAGGAAAAACTTGAAAAGCAGTTTCAAAGGACTTCCCATCCTGTTTCTTTCCAGCAGCTTTGCCTCTCTTCACAGCTGTCTTCCTCTTTGAGGTCTCTGCTTCATCACCTTTCTCCGAGATATTAGCTTCTTCACCACCAGCTTGTACAACTCTGTTTGAAAACCTAGCTGCATATGCCCTTTGACGAAAACGACGGCTGTCATATAATGCATCATCAACAGCTCCCCCACATACTTCTTCAACTGATGCATCAACGACTGGATCATCTTTTTCATCAGCAAACCCCATCCCTGCGGTGCGTGCAAACTCCCCATAAGTAGGGAACAACGGAGTCTGCCCAAAATGCAAGTATAAAAATATGTTTAAAAAAAATAAACAAAGATGCATCAACTAAAAATGGTCTTAAAGATAAATAACATAAAAATATTACCAAATCACCATGAAACAAATGCTCAGCTTCAACATACGAATGGCTAAACTCGCATACCCAGTGCAATGAGTATGGATCTCTATCAGGCATCATAAAATTACAATCAATTTTAGCAGAGAGGGCTGGGAAAGCTTCTAATATCCAAGACTGTTACAAAATAAAACACAAAAAGAGATTACAAAACAATATTAGACAAAAATCTTAACATACACAATAAAAGTTGTGATGACACAGACAAATATTGATGACAAAAGTGATTCAAGCACTAAAACAGAATACCTGGAATGCAAGGCAATACCCATACATTTGATAAGAGCCCCTAACACCAGCACAGTCTGCAACAGAAGAACTCTTCAAAGACTTCAACAAACGGGTGTACGACTCCCTACCCCAAGGATATAATTCAAATTCCTTCTCATTACATGCAAGAGAAAGGAATTGTGCACTGACAACCTCTGACCTCCTATATACAATTAACCTCTCAATCAACAACAACTTTGCCATGATCAACTTCTTCTTAGACTTCTTGCTCTCAGATATGAAACGAGCAACTAAATCATCATGAGTCATCTTCTTCTGCCCAAAAAATTCAGATATTGACACTTTTTTTGAGATATTACAAACACGTTCTTCACAAGGAAGGCCAGTGATGACATGAAACTCAAAAATTGAAAAACGTGCAAGATATCCACCAACTCTAAACCACAACTCATTCTCCTTCTGAGTTTGGACTTGACGAAGCACCATTTGATGCATAAGCTGAAAATTGGTAGCCATTTTGGTGCCCTGCGTCAGCACCCATCCCACACAACTTTCCCGCAGAATATTGTAATCAGAATGAGACAAATGCTTCTCAATCAAATCACAAACAGATGGATATGAATATATGTTGGACCTAGAATGGAATCGTTCAGAAACAGGAATGCAATATTCCAAACCCTGATCAATCACATACAAAGTACCCAAAAACACAACATCAGATTAGGAAAAAATCAAAACTTGCTCATCAACAAAAAAATTTAAAATGGAAAAACAAAATAACTTACATCAGAACCCCTATAAGATGTGGATGCATCACCAGATTGAGCCGCTAATAAAAACAAAATAAAGAATAATATAAAAATACAATAACATAATCCATGATAAACCAAATAACCATAAAAAAATAACAATAAAATGACACCACCACATAAGAAAAGAACATAAACATCACAAAAACAACACAGAAACCCCAATCAAAGTACACACATTGTTGAAACTACCAAAACTAAAACAACCATGTATAAAAACAGACAGTGTCAGCGCGCTTAGACATGAGCATACCTACAGATATCTACACTATGAACAACACAAACAATACAAAGCATCAAGTACACACATTGTTGAAAAATACACGAATAACGTTAAAAAAGCACATACAAATTGCCGCATCACAAAAATTGAAGCACACAAACAGTTAAAATAAACGAATTTAACACACGCAAATTACTTAAACTACCTACAACACTCAAAATCCCAAACATTTATGCATATCAAGCATCGATTTACCTATAGGTGATCAAAACTGAAAGCAGAAATCAATAAAATCAACATAAATCAACTTCTTCCAAACCCTAGCACGAAACATTTAGCAAAAACAAGCGATATCGATACCTGAAGAGTTGCTAGATGACGACATTGAACCAGATAGCACAACAACGAACAGAAATCGGCCGAAATCTCACTACTTACGCACAGATTGAAGGAACGAGAATGAAGAAAACCGGTGAAAACCGACGAGCGCGAGAAGAGAGTTTGGAAGAGAGTATACACGATAATATGTCCGTACAAGTGAGAATAAGTATTTATAGTGGACGTTTTGCTAATTTGTCCAAAAAGGTGGACAATTCCCAATTTGTCCAAATAAAGTGCCCGTTTTGCAAATTTTTTCTTGGAAAAAACCACTTGCATTTATCACCACCTTGAAAGTTGATAAAGTGGAAGAAACGAGGAAAAAATGGGCAAAAGGGAATGTTGGAGGGATTCGAACTACCGGTCTGAGAGTATATGAGCGCTTCTCCTTCACTGCTGTACAAACCATCATGCCAAGATGAGTTCGTGATATTTTTCAAAAACATTTATTATATACTGAAATTAGTAAAATGAGGTCCTATAAAATCTGAGGCCCTGTGCAGTCGCCCACCTTGCACTTGCCCAGAGCCGGGCCTGTTTTACATTATTCGTATTTATAATTAAGGATGTATACAAATGATTACTTCGGGTTGTTCATTCGGATATGAACGATTGTTTGTGTGTATATATATATAAATGATTATTCATATGTACAAAAATGATTATTTGTGTGCATATTGAGTTTTGATATTTTCGTGTCTATATGATCAACCGATCACTTGGGTTTATTTGTTTGATCATAAAAGGTTTATTTGTTTGATCATAAAAGATTATTCGTATCTAAATGAATGATTATTCGTATCTACTTGAACAATTACTTAGCTAGGTTTATATGTTAATTATTGCCAATAACCTATGCAGGGATATTTTAATCTTATTTTTAAAAATTATAAAACGTTTTGATAGGAGAGAGTTAGAGGGAAAAAAATAAATACTATATTGGAAAAGAACTAGAAACTATATACTGTATTTGGGGAATTAATTGGATAATACGTACAGTAGTTAATTAACATTTCATTTGAAAACAAAAAGTAAAAATAAAAAAAAATCCAACGCGTGTAGTGTACCGGGGGTGGGGGTAAACTTGCGTGAACTACACACACAATAGAAGGTAAGTAATTTATTTTCCTAGTGGGTCCCATGCCAAATAATTAAAAATACATTAAAATTGTGAATTAATCTCATCCACTCAATTTCTATAATTCAATGGCTCGGATCTAATCCTAGTTTACAACTTAAGGGGTGTTTACACAGGAGCCAACCCCTATATATAGATATATATATATATAGGGGAGAATTCAAGTGAGAAGTAATTGGTCCGGTAAGAAAAAAAGAAGTAATTTAATTGGTTGAAATGAATGTTAATGAAAAAAAATAAATGAAACCCCTCACGCGCACTTGATTGTCCTTCTACCTAGGCGTCTCCTTCCTCACCACGACAATGAATTGGGCGATCTCTACACCGACGTCCTTAGCCCTTCGCTTCATCATCCACTCTACAGTCCCTGCCCCCTCCTCGATCCGAGCCCACCGCACCTCCGATCGAGAACGCCACCGCCGCGCTTCACTCCGGCGATGTCACGCTTGAACTGGATCGTAGACAGCCTTGCCGGCTACACCCAGTGCTCCTCCTACAAGTCCATTATCGTCAACACCGAGTGCGCCTACACCGGCAACTGCACCGAAACCCCCTCCCCGACCTGGAATAACCTCTAATGCATCTACATTACCGTCCAAGACATTTTTTTTTCAATTGAACTCAGTAATTAAAAGCTAAGCAAAACTTGCAAAAGCAAGGTAAGGCAAGGAGCAAAAAGTTAAGAGGCTTGTGAGCGAGAAAAAGAGTACCTGAGGCTTGATTTTGTAATTTTATTCAAATTTTTTTTTTGGTAATTTTATTCTAAACCGTTTTAATACCAAGTGGTTCAAGGTTTTAATACAAGTGGTTCAGGGTTTAATATCAAATGGTTCAGAGATTTTATATCAAGCGGTTCAGGGTTTTTATACCAAGTTGTTCAGAGTTTTTATACCTAGTGGGTTAGGATTTTGAACCAAGCGGTTCAGGGTTTTAATACCAATTGATTCAGGGTTTTAATACCAAGTGGTTCAGGGTTTCAAACCAAATGGTTCAGCATATATAAATAGAAGTGGTTCACGAAGTAAATAGAAGTGTTTCATGAAATAAATAATATTGGTTCATGAACCATTTTATTTTATAAATAAATAAATAATTAATTAAAAATTAAACATTAAAAGAAGAATAAAAGAAGAATAAAAATTTTACAATTATTAAATAGTAGTGGTTTATAAAATAAATTCTAATGGTTCACTGAAAAACAAACATTAAACGAAAATAAAAAAAGAATGAAATTTTACAATTATTAAATTGTAGTGGTTCATGAAATAAATTCTAGTGGTTCATGAAATTTAGAGTAGTTGTTCATCAAATAAAGAATAGTGGTTCATCAAATAAAAAGTATTGGTTCATGAACCAAATTATTTAAAAAACAAATAATTAAAAAGTTAAAAAAGAACAATTAAAAGAAAATAAAAGAAGAATGAAAAAGAAAATAAAAGAAAATAGTATTGATTAATTAAATAAATAAAACAAATAAATAATTAAAAAAATAAATATTAAAAGAAAATAAAAAAATAAATTTGTTACAATTATTATATAATAGTGGTTCATGAAACAACTTATAGTGGTTCATGGAGTAACTTCATGAACCACTTCTTTAAAACATAATGAACCACTTCTTTACAACTTCATGAACTACTTTTTTATATGAAGTGGTTCAGTGTTTTTATATCAAGTGGTTCAGGGCTTTTATACCAAGTGGTTCAATGACTAAATAGAGATTGGTTCAGTGACTAAATAGAGATTGATTCAGTGACTAAATATAGAGTGGTTCAGTGACTAAATAGAGATTGGTTCAGTGACTAAATAGAGATTGGTTCAGTTACTAAATAGAGAGTGGTTCAGTGACTAAATAGAGATTGGTTCAATGACTAAATAGAGAGTGGTTCAGTGACTAAGTAGAGATTGGTTCAGTGACTAAATAGAGATTGGTTCAGTGACTAAATAGAGATTGGTTCAGTGACTAAATAGAGATTGGTTCAGTACTAAATAAAGAGTGGTTCAGTGACTAAATAGAGAGTGGTTCAGTGACTAAATAGAGTGGTTCAATGAGTAAATAGAGAGTGGTTCAGTGACTAAATAGAGATTGGTTCAGTACTAAATAAAGAGTGGTTTTGTGAGTAAATAGAGATTGGTTCAATGACTAAATAGAGATTGGTTCAGTGACTAAATAGAGATTGATTCAGTGACTAAATATAGAGTGGTTCAGTGACTAAATAGAGATTGGTTCAGTGACTAAATAGAGATTGGTTCAGTTACTAAATAGAGAGTGGTTCAGTGACTAAATAGAGATTGCTTCAATGACTAAATAGAGAGTGGTTCAGTGACTAAGTAGAGATTGGTTCAGTGACTAAATAGAGATTGGTTCAGTGACTAAATAGAGATTGATTCAGTACTAAATAAAGAGTGGTTTTGTGAGTAAATAGAGATTGGTTTAGTGACTAAATAGAGAGTGGTTCAGTGACTAAATAGAGTGGTTTAGTGAGTAAATAGAGAGTGGTTTAGTGACTAAATAGAGATTGGTTCAGTGACTAAATAGAGATTGATTCAGTGACTAAATAAAGAGTGGTTCAGTGACTAAATAGAGATTTGTTTAGCGACTAAATAGAGAGTGGTTCAGTGACAAATAGAGAGTGGTTCAGTGACTAAATAGAGATTGGTTCAGTGACTAAAAATAAATTCTAATGGTACATGAAATAAATTAATAGTAGTGGTTCATAAAATAAATAGTATTGGTTTATGAAATAAATTAATAGTAGTGGTTCATGAAATAAAATATTAATAACAAATATGTACCAAATTTCCTTTTAACGAAAATATTTTACTGTAATAAATTTATTATCATTTTTTAAATAAAAAATTCAATTATAAAGTTGTAAAAATTTTAAGGGCGAAATATATATTAATATGTCAATTAATGTTTAATTAATAAATTTATGTGGAAGTATTTTAATTATAAATAGAAAATATATTTATTGTCATTTTTTAAATAAAAAATTCAATTATAAAATTGTGAAAATTTTAAGGGTGAAATATATATTAATATGTCAATTAATGTGTAATTAATAAATTTATGTGGAAATATTTTAATTATAATTAGAATATATATATATATATATATATATATATATATTAAAAGTGATTTTAGGCAAAAGGTACTAGATTATAATTGATGTATTTAATGACAAGATGGTGGCAGGTTCAATGGTAGAAGGTGTGTGAGGCTTGCGGCAAATGACGTGTTCGATTCTCAATTAAAACAAACAAAAAGCTGTTTTCATTAATTTTGTAAAAATTTGCGTGTGTGGGACGCGCGGACATCCGGGGTTTGTGCGAGTGGGATTCGCATGGATGCGCCAGATGGACAGATGTGGGAGTGGGGTCCGAATTTTTTTTTTGCAGCCTTTTTAATTGACGTGGACCAATCACATTATTTTTTAGACCAATCAAATCACTTCTTTCGTTCTCACCGGTAGTATGCTTCTCACCCAAACCCAACCATATATATATATATATATATATATATATATATATATATATATATATATATATAAAAAGAAACGGTTTTTACACCGTTCAAATTGAATAACTGTTGTTCAAGTCATTACTGTGTTTTTGGTGGGCTAGCGACAACAAAGTTGGTATTTGGTGACAGTTGTAAAACTAATCATCTTTGATCAACACTAACAAAAAATAAATTACGATTTACATTAAATATGAATAACAATGAAGTTTCTTATTACTCCGTAATTCTGCTTACATGGGTGGATAGTTTTGGATCCACCATGGATTATTCATTTTTAGTGATCTATTAATCCAAATCTAGATATGACTTATTCATATATAACCATTTAAATACGAATACTTGGTAACTTAAATATGAATAATTTTATCATTAAATATGAATATTAACAAATTTGGTGAAGAATAGTCGTTAGTTATACGCTTAAGCGTGTACCAAAGTAAATATTCATATTTTAAGTTAAATATGAATATATAGGTGGTTACACATTTAAAGCGTACTTTTTTGGGGTTAATCTAGCCCGTTCATTTTTTGATCCAAAAGCCTATATTTGTCATTCCGTTTCATGGTAAGAAGTGTCCTCATAGGAAAGTCCCCATATATATATATAACGGCCGTAGGACTCTCTGAAAGGTGGGCCAAAATTACAAACTTAAGATTTGCAGGGCCGTTTAATCAATTGTGGAGGCCCTGTACAATTATTAAAATGATGCCTATGATATTATAGTGATTCTTCAAATGAATATTATTATGTACAGAAGGGCACTTGAATTCTTATACAAATTAATATTATTATGTATGTAAGGGTATTCGAATTCTTACAACACTATATTAGTTTTCGTAACTTTAAATATTTCCGCCTAAAAAGTTCATTATAGAGATTTTTTACAATAAAAAATTTATATTTCGCGTTCCCTATATACACCGCAAATGAACGTTAGATCCGATGTTGTAACAATGTCCAATTTGACGTTGTAACAACGTCAAATCCGACGTTGTACTCAAACCGTCATTTTGCCTTGGGGAAAAAATTCGAAAGTTGTAACAACGTCGGTGATGAAACCATGCGGAAATGATGGGACGAAGATTCGGACGTGGGTATAGCAAAACGACACCAAGGAAGACCCAGAAAATAGGGAGGACGCGAACACAAGACAATGACACATGTCCATCATGCCCACCACCCACGATGACTACACGTGTCATCCCAATAGTGACAAGTGTCCTGATGGGGGCCTCTAGCCAATCCCTATAAAAGGGGAAATGAACAGAAGAATCAGGGGATGCTTTTTGGATAAACGAAAGAGAAGAAAAGAGAAGAAGAAGAATCATCAAAGTCGACCGCTGAATCTTCATATAAACCGCGGTGAATTCAGAAGCCAGGATAAAGGAAAGGGCATCACATCCTGAACGAAGCGACGACATAAACACTTCAGGTGAATCTCCGCGGACAGGTATGAACCCTTAAATCATGAAAACAAATGGATGAACTCCCATAAAGAAATGTGGGGTTATGGTAGATTTCATGCACGCGAACAAAGCGCGGCCCAGGTTGAATAGCGAACAAATCGATTCGCGTGTCAGGTAAGCCCGTGTAACATAAAAACATATACTCACGTCTAAACCCCCGGGGACCCACCGATAGTGGGCCTCTTATACAACTTCTTGGGACGCCTTCATCACTGGCGCCGTCTGTGGGAACCCACTCACCCTGAGGGGTTCAACTTTAAACTTTTTATTTTTTTCCAGTAAATGAACTACATATGTTTTAGGTCATGAACACCGCATACTCGCGGTCCCGTCAGACAGCTATCAAATCTGCAGGGAACACACGAGTCTCCAGAAAAACCCCCCCACGAAAAAGGGGGGTATGAGAAAGTTCATCTAAAAAATCTAAGATAACAAATTTCCGGCCAAGTCTTTTTACTAACAAAGCTGTCAATGACTCTGGACAGACAGGAACAATGTACAACAACGAAGACTCAGATGCAATGAGCCAAAGCACGATACCAGAGCAAGAGGCCACCAGCATGTACAACTCATCCATCCTTCAGTCGGAGGAACAACAAGGCATGTGGGCATCGCCGTATGTGCCCCCATATTACCTGGCGGACACGCCGGAATACATACCGCCTGTATACATGCCACATGGAGTACAACAAGAGTCGCATTATTACTTTCAGCAAGCGCCTGAGCCTCAGCCTTTTTATCAACCGGCCCCCGCGCCGCAATACTATTATCAGCCTGCACCGGATCCTCAACACCAGTACCAACCGATGAATGAGCCGCGGCAAATTCTCGTTGTCAGTTTTTTTAAACATATCAAGACTCCATGGTTGTATGTAACGGTGGGGAGTGCAATGGTCCATCGCTGAAGGCTGTGGTGAAACCTTCAACTGCTACCAATCCACCGTAAGGAGTAGTAGTGAGTTTAAAATCGTATCCCATATCCACCGTTGTATACTGCGGTGTAGGTGATTTTGGGGTGATTAACTCATCGCATGAATTAATCTGCGGTGATTAGTGGTGGATATAGTAAAAATTTGTGATGAAGATATATTTTTCGATATTCGTGCTATGTACTAAAGTGAAAGTTAATTAAATCAAATTATGATGCATTGTTGGAGGAAATAGTTTCATCCTCAACTTACAATCTTTTAAGAATAAAAAAAATTGAAGAATGCTATCTAGAGAGAAGAGAAAAACTCTCTTTTGTTCACATCCTAACATTGAGAGAGAAGAACCATGAACCCCCACCCGACTAAGTAATATTCGATCATTGTTAACCTAGCACCGCGCCGCCCTCCAAATTAGCCAAACCAAGGCTCTCAACACCAAATTGGTTTGTTGAAGAAGCCTGTAGTATTCCAATTTCTAAAACCCCGACATGGATTCAAAGCTTTAAGGCTCTCCGGTGTCGAAGAAGCCTGTAGCACTCCGGTTTCATCAACACGGTTTCAGCAACTCCGGTGTCGAAGTGGTGATGCGAAAAAAAAAAAGCAACTCCGGTTTCAACGACACGGTTTTAGCAAATCCGGTGTAGAAGTGGTGACGCGAAAAAAAAAGGAACGCCAGTTTCAGCAACTCCGGTTTCAACAACTTCGGTTTCAGCAACACGGAAAACAAAACGCTGAAACAGAAGGGGGCACAGGGGCACAAATGGGGAGGCACAGGGGCAAAGAGGGCAAGGGAAGGGAGTGGACATTTTGCCAATTTGGAAGCATGGGTGGACATTTTCCTAATAAAGGCCCTAATTATGGTCTATTTAGAAAATGCCCCTATAAAGAATACTAGTACAGTAACAACGATAATATAATGCATTATTATTATTATTATTATTCATAAAATAAAAAATCGAGGTCAGACAACCCTGATTTTCGATAGATTGATAAGTCGGCAGATGGAAAACCGTCGAATATACAATAAAAAAATCAGAAAAGTGTGCAATACAACATGCATCACATACTTAACAACATAAATTAATCTAGGCAGACCTAAAACTAACAAATTATGGACATACACTAAGAACGAAGCCAAACACCACTATGAATTAGCACCGCTGACCATCAATACATCAGGAATCTCATGTGTATAGTGAAGATGAACATCCAAGTAAGCTCATTTCCGAACACGGAGTTGCCCTATACACACCACCTCGACCCTAGTTAGTCGCGACTCCGGACACAAGAACCCCAATGAAGAAGATCGAAGATCGCCTAGACACATCAGAAACAAAAGTCGCACAACGCTCCAAACAAAATACACCAAAAAGAACTGGCCTAATCAGGCACGGTTTTTGGACAAGCCCTTTCGAAATTTATTCAAACCCTATCCGGGGCGTGATTTATTCACACACACACACACATATATATATAGAGAGAGAGAGAGTAGATCAAATGTACACATCTCTCTTTTTGTATCATGTTAACAAATCTGGGTCATTGAATTAAGAAGATCAACGGATGAGATTAAAAGTAACTTCTGATTATTCGTTTGTATTGGAAGATTATTCGGTGGAATGAAATTATTCGGTGGTATTGGGCGATTATTTGTTAGAATAAAATTTACATTTTTTGCATTTTTTTTGCAGATGAATAATTATGTGAAAACAGATGAATAATCATGAACAAATAGACGAATAATTTTTAAGTACATGATACACAATAAGGGTTGTGTAAAACCGGAAGTAACCTATAATATATATATATATATATATATATATATATATATATATATATATATATATATATATATATATATATATATATATATATATATATATATATATATATATATATATATAATTGGTTTTTCATGTCTTGCAAAGTAAGGGGTCAAATATAATCAAACGTATCATAGTATTTTCTCCTTTTTATTTTTATTTTTTTCTATTTGTGGGCGTTGGCATGCAAGATAAAATGTTTCACCTTGCACGCCAAGGAGAGGCAACAGGCCATAGCCGGGCAAACATTACGGCGAGCCACCAGCCCGAATGCGATGGAGCAGGTGACACAACACCGAGAACAACTGAAGGGAAACGATAGATGACGGGCATACGAATAGTCCACACACCCAGACCGATGACACTTAACAAAGGCAAATTGAATTGGAAGAAGGAACTGATGAGCTACATACATACATACATAGGGGCTGGCTCGGGTGTAAACACCCCTTAGGATGTAAATTGTGAACAAATCTAAGCCATAGAAGCGAACAAAATCAAAGGTCTAGATTAATCCCAATTTCTTTTTATTTTTTTTTAATATTGGTTGGGCCCAACTGCCACTTCATGGAAGAGTGCCGGAATGAAGCGTGTGATTATCACACCCCCACTTTCAACTTTTTTTTTTTTTTTTAATACATCTCTATATTAGGATTTACGGAGTACAGAATATCTTGTTTCCATTTTACCGTCTTTTTTTTTCCATTTACTAGTTAAAGGAATAATCACTGGCAAAAGGCAAAGTTTTATTTTCATTGTTTTAAATATTTAATTACATCAACACTCTGTTTTCATTTTCTAACTGCTTTTTTATTTACTTATTTTATAAATTAATATTTAGCATATCCATACAAATAAATATATTTACAAACGAATAATGTAATTTTATACTATTCGGTTAAATTAGAAAGATTATTCGGTTAAATGTGATTTATTATTCGATTAAATTTGAGAGATTATTTGGTTATATTATAAATATTATGCGTACGTAATTAAGATAATGATTGTACTAGTAATATTATTCGGTTAAAATTATATTATTCGGTTAAATTAGAAAGATTATTCGGTTAAATGTGATATATTATTCGGTTAAATTATAGAGATTATTCGGTTCAATTATAGAGATTATTTATATAATAGGATAATTGTTTACATATTTATTAGTTTTGGGGATGTTAAAATAATAATCGATAAAATTGTAAATTATTCGATGAAATCAAAAATATTATTCATATGTAAGATAAAGTTTGAAATAATTATATATATATAAATTATGCATGATTCGGTAAATCAATAATCACTATTCGTACATAAAAACACAATTTTGTTGAATTTGAAAAAAAAAATGATATATATAGAACCGAAAAATAGCAAAATTATGAAGTATAATAATTGTCAAAAGAAAAAGGAAACACTTTAAAAAAAGGAAAATTATATACACCCTCTATATATTTCAAATGTATCGTATTTTCTTGGCAAAAAAAAAAGACGAAGAAAAATGTTTTGTTAGTATGTAGACCAAAGATTATTCCTATTTATTTTTAAACTAAAGCAAAAGATTATTAGGATCGTATTTTATTTGGAAAAAAAATATTTTGTTAGCACAGATTTTCCGTTGTGCGCTCGTGGGGTTTTATTGGAGAGTGGACTTCACATGCCTCTTTGAGAGAGTTGGGTAAATAAGTAAGGTGGGCCCGCAGGCCGACGCCTGGAGCGCGCAGGTGCCGAAGCACGCCGTGACGGCGCGCGCTGCCTTCCACGATCGCTGGGCAGTTTTTTTTAAAAAAAAAATTCAGAAAATGGAAATGAATCTCATCCGTTTATTTGATCTCATCCGACGGTGTAAAAGTGTTCATAGTTTACATTTAAAGGGTGTTTACATCCGATCTACTCCCTATATATATATATAGTGTGTGGATCAAATGCAAACAGCTTTTAGGATGTAAACTAGAAATAAATCTTAACCACTGAATATGAGAAAATCAATGGTGTAGATTAATTATGATTTTCTGATTTTTTTAGATAAAATAAGGTGGGTCCCACGCTAATTTTAACCAATGTGATGGGGGAAGCGTGTGTGAAATGCACCAAATTGGTGCTACTGTGCTAATGTGCTTTTCTTTTCTTTTTTTCCCGAATGTTTAAGTCTGCTAATTATATTGTATTGTAATTTCACTATTTACTTCAAATATTCAAATCTTTTTAAACGAATAATAAACAAAGCGTCCATGTATATATAGTATTTCTTAATAATGGTTGTAATAACAACTTTTTATAATTTTAACGAATAATGTATAAATAAACTCATCAAAATTTTCCTATTAAATACGAATAATCTCTAAAACCTCACTAAATAATGTACAAATAAGTTAAATAATCTTCTACCATCACTTACAAAAAACCAATAAACGAATAATATACATCCTCTTAGATATGAATAATCTCTATAATTTAACCGAATAATATCTCAAATCATCCTCTTGTACATATGAATATTCTATGTTTTTTTAAGAACGTAATTGTTTCACCAAAAAATTATTTTCAATTTGGTGAATAAACTCAAAAGCATCCAATTAAATATGATATAATAATTAATTATCCTCTTACATATGAATAATCTCAAAAGATTATTCTCAATTTACAGAATAATAATATGATATAAGAATTAATTTATTTTTTAACAACATAATTGTTTCACCAAAAATATGTTCCATTTTTTTTAAATAATTGACATGACAATAAAAAAGACAAATTCATACGAAAAATTTATCAAATAATAACCAATAATTGATAACTTCTCTGTAAAAAAAAATTGATTTTGTTCTACAAATAATTAATATCGATTCATCGAATAATGCATAATTTTTTTCAAGCACTCATTGAATAATGCATTATATATATAGTTATTCCAAACTTCTTTTTACATATGAATACTCTTTGTAATTTCACCGAATAATGTACAAATTTTTTCAATTATTATTTTAATATCCCCAAAACTAATAAATCTATAAAAAAAAAATTGTCATCTTACATACGAATAATCTCTTACATTTAACCGAATAATCACTCAATTTTAACTGAACAATATATCAAATTTAACCGAATAATTTATCCCCTTAAATAAGAATAATATTTTTTTTATTTTAACCAAATAATGTAGCTTCAAATTATCTTGCTAGCAACGGTAAAAAATTACCGAATAACCATCACATATAACTTGTTAAAATGTTAAAAAATAGAAATAAAAAATATAGATAAAATAAAGAATAATCATTATTCGGTGAGATTATAAATAATATTCGTATTTAATTGGAAGAGTATATAAATGTTTCAAACTTCATATTATACATGGATCCTCGTTGTGATCTTACAAAATAATTTATAATTTTTTTGATTATTATTTGAATATCCTCAAAACTAATAAATATGTAAGAAATCGTCATATTATATACGAATAATCTCTTAAATTTAACCGAATAATATATCAACTTTAATCGAATAATAGTCCCCTTAAATACAAACAATCTTTCTAGTTTAATTGAATAATTTAATGACTTTCAACATAATTATCTTGATAACAAATATAAAATTAAAAAAGAAAACGAAACTTAAAAAATACAGTACATACTGTAAGTGGGATTTGGTGAAAATAAAACGACTTACTCCGTCTGTGGCAATGATTTTTTTTTTAAATGGTGTAATGTAGAATTAGGAGAGGGGGGGGGGTGTCTTGGGAAAAAAAAAAGAACTGGGCGCGTGCCATCAACAACAACAAAAATAAGGCGTGTGTCTTGCAGCCTTGGGCCCACCTAATTTCCTTTTTTTAAAAAAATTTGAAGTCTTTCTTAATCTCAACCCTTGATTTCCTAGGATTTGATGGTGTAGATTTGTTCCTAGTTTACACTCAGGTGTTTACACCGAAACCAACCCTATATATATATATATATATATATATATATATATATATATATATATATATATATATATATATATATATATATATATATATATTAATTGACTCCGGTGAAAACCTCAAATTATGGTAAAAATCGTGAGGACCACTTTATAGCTTGGTTTATTTGAAACCCGTGCTAAAAACCCCAGTTTTAAAATAACACATGACTTTATATCTCGGTTAAACCTAAAAACCGTGCTGAAAACTCATGTTTTAAAATTACATTAGTGACTTTATAACTCGGTTTTATTCAGAACCGGGTTAAAATATGTGATTTTATAGATCGATTCTATTCAAAACCGGGCTATAAAGTTAGTGAACCGGGCTAAAAAGCCGGTCCTCACATGTTTTTACAGCAATTTTGATTTTCACCGGAGCGCACCCCTATATATATATATAGAGAGAGAGATTAAAAGTAACTTGTGAACAGTAACATTATTCGTAGGTACCAAGCGATTATTTTGTGAGCAGAGAAATTATTCTGTGAGTAGAGAAATTATTCGTAGGTACCAAGCGATTATTCCTGTGTAAGCAATTGTTACTGTGTAATTTGTGAGCAAATCTAGAGCGTCAGATTAAGAAGATCAAACGGATGAGATTAAAAGTAACTTGTGAACAGTAACATTATTCGTAGGTACGAAGTGATTATTCGTATGTAAATACATATGAATAATCTTTTGTTACTTACAAATAATTACATTTGTTCATACATACGAATAATTACATTATTATACACGAATAATCGCTTGGTACCTACGAATAATTTCTCTGCTCACAAATTACACCGTAAGGGTTGCTTACACGGGATCAAACCTATATATATATATATATATATATATATATATATATATATATATGAAGCAGTCAAAGTTCAAGTTGAAGACGAAGCAGTAGAAAAAGGTCGAATCAAACCTAGAGAAAATCATTTGGGGACGAGGCGAGGGCTTGCTGAAATCACGGAGGTGCCTAGAACCCCAAATTGAGGGTTGATTTAGTGCGAACGGAGGAGGGGGACACCAAGAACAACCTGAGACTAGGCCAATTTGGACAAGAGAAGGATGAATCGGGGAAGAAGTGTATGAAATTAAGGGTTTCGATAGGGAAAGTGAACCGCGCATGTAGGCGTGTAGTTTGGGCTTTCGGGGGAAGGTTTATGTAACACTTTATTATAATTATTATAAGAAATATGACTTAAAAGTTAACATAAATTAATTAATTACTTTTCAAATAAGCAATCCTTACATTTTGTGTGATGATTTTATTTTAGTTGAAAAGGTATTATTTACTCTTACTCTATTACTTTTTCAACTTTATTCAAAAAAAATATATTTTGAATTAATCTCATGGATTGCTAAAATCAAATTAACATCTCTATATTTTTTTAAAACTATTTTTTGATTCAATCCAATTGCTTCAAAACACTTAATATCTTTGTAAATTTATTTAAATAACTATATTATATTTTGAATTTGAATTAATTTCATCGTTTGCGAAAAAAAAAGATTTTATATATTTTTTAAAAAAAGTTAGGTTTTAAATTAATCTCATTGGTTGCTGGATACAAAATATATTATTGTAACTTAGAATTAATTAAGGAGTAAAATAGAAGGCATTAAAATGATTGGATGAAAGACTTAAAATAAAGGAGCTCGTAACACATAAGCAACAATGTTTCTACTTCCAAGGCACGATGTATTTTAAAATTAAATTAATTGATTATGTTATTATATTATTATGAAAATAATAATAAATTAAATTTAATATTATTAAATATTTTAATTATATCTCGGTTCTTCTACGACCCTTAATTAATGGTGTGTGTAAGGATCCCTCTTAAGAGGGATGAAACACTTGTTAAACATCTTTCAAAATATTCCTTTAATCGAAGTGCATAATTGTTAAGAAATTACTTATTATTAAATTCTATCAATCACAAGTGTATGTGAATTACTCATTTTTTATTTTTTTTAATATTTATAAGTCAAAAATCAAATTTAATTTACTATTTAAGTCTGATTGGTTAAGTATATAAGATAAATATTAAATTAATTTTTTTTTATAATATATGAAGATGTTTGATAACCCTGCCTAATAAAATAGTTCATACAAATACAATGATAGAAGAGAAGAAAAACAATATATTTGTAAATATAAAAAAGCAGAACTCTGAAAAGTTTGAGATGAGATTTATCAAGTTAAGAGAAGAAAAACAGGACCTCGGTTTTAGGTTTATCAAAAGTTCAAAACTATATAATATGAAAATTAAAAGTTCTAAAAAGTTATTAACTATTGAGTACGAAATAGTCAAGATTTATAAAATAATTTTCTTTTAATGTTATTTTGTGCAAAGAAAAGTAACTTGATGCATAGCCCTGTGATGCATAGGTTATGAAATCCACAATACTAATAATGTCTTAATGCAAGTGTTTAATCTTAGTACTTACTTAGAGGTGGCAATTAAAAAGGTCAAGCCGATTTTGCATTGGTTGGATTCCATATATATTGCTTGAGTTGGGTAAGGTATTACCTACTTCAGTTTTATAAATTCAAAATGCAAGTGTATGTTTAATCTTTGAAGTTATCTTTAACGCATACTATATTTTAAGGACTATGTCAAGGTTATATACAAGAACTTATCTTGGTTATGACTTACGACAATTGGATTTTTCTTAGATATCACATTCACTGATTACGATTAGTAACATATTAATCTATATATTTTTAAAATGCCATGCACCCTGGTCCCCTGTAATAATACGTACTCATTAGGTCAAAAAGACAATTTACTTGCCATAAACATACCAATAAATTTGATTTATACATATAATAGAAATCTATTGGCTCGTTACCAAGGTTGGTATATCAGATCGACCTGTAACACAATAATGTGATCCTATATATCACTATTAAACATTTTTAGTTCGAGTTTTTGCAATGAATTATTTTTTTTTTCAAACATGTAACAAAATGTGTTTATTCTTATTGACCCATGATCCAATAACTAATTGAATCAGCACAAACATTGCCTAAAAACAAAAAGAATTTAAAATTTGCTGACTCCGTTGCGGGATGATCCCGTGACAGAGTTTTTTTCATAAATTTAAAATATCAAATTTGGACCTTAAAAATAAACCATAAAAAAACATTTATGAGAGAGTTATATAAGTTTTGCATTTATTATGGTGTCAGATGCTAAAGTCGATATAAGTTTTCTAAAATTCTCAAGTGGATTTGTCAAAATTTAGTTTAAAGTGGTTATCTCTTCGGCCTTAATGTTTTTCTTTCTTAAAGCAATTGTTTATGTGACCGTGTAGTTGGTTTATTCTCATCATCATATTCAGGGCAGCCACAAGGGGCATAGGGGTTGTCGTCCCACCCTTCAACGGCGAAAAATTTAGAATTTAAAAAAAATTAAAAATGTGAAAAAGAACACAAATGTTGTCTAATGTAGTTGGTAAAGAAAGAAAAGGAAGCATATATAAGGAATCCAAGAGGTCTCGGTTCAAACCTCATTGTTCACTTTTTATTCCTACCAAAAATTTTCTATTATAAATGTTATATTTAAATCAATATTTATAGTTTGTTTTAAATATTTCTCATAAGAGTATTCATTATTCTACACATGTATTTTTAAAAATTCTTCTAATTTTTATTCCTTTGAATTTTTTACTATCAATGTCATATTTAAACCGCAATTTATGAGTTTTTTTGCTAGACTTTTCTATCCTATCAATTTTTTTCATTTACGTATTACATATTTTTAAAAAAAATTATAATTTTCTTTTAATATTTTTCAAAAAATATTGGTCATGCCACACACACACGAAAAAATATTAAATTTTATGGTATGCATATTTATAGCATAATTTATGGTTTTCTATCCTATCAATTTTCTTTCAATATTTATAGCATAATTTTATCGTAGTACAATATCATATTTATAGCATAATTTATGGTTTTCTTTCAATATTTTTTTTAGAATTTCTTCATCAAAGATTTTTCTAAGATAACCTCCCCATTATGTGAGATTCTTAAGAAAGAAGTGTCCTTCGTGTTTGACGATAGTTGTAAGAAAGCTTTTCATGAGTTGATGTGTGCTGCTAGTGATTATGCTGTTGGGGCTGTTTTGGGACAGAAGGTTGAGAAAGCATCTCATGTGATTTACTATGCTTCTATGATGTTGAATACGGCTCAACGGAATTACACAACTACAGAGAAGGAATTGCTAGCCGTGGTATTTGCTCTAGAGAAGTTTCGTCCTTATTTATTGGGTGCCAAGGTAGTGGTTTATAGTGATCATGCGGCACTCCGCTATTTGATGACAAAGAAGGACGCAAAGCCTAGGTTGATTCGATAGATTCTACTTCTGACGGAATTCAATTTGGAAATCAGAGATAAAAAGGGAGCAGAGAACTTGGTAGCTGACCACCTAAGTAGGATCTACAGAATTGATGGTGGAGGAGAGCAACCAGAGAGGCTAGGAGAGTTCCCTGATGAAGGATTGCTGATAATTTCGTTATATGATGACTCTGAGCTTGATGGCACCCGCCGCCCTGACCACGGCGCCCGCCGTTCTAATGGACTATTGGTGTCCGATTTGCTTGACGGAGATAACACTGAGCCACCTGCTTTGCTTATGGGTATTCAAACCAAGCAACCTTGGTTCGCTGATATTGTTAATTACTTGGTGGCTGGAAACTTCCCTTCTAATTGTCCGACAGCTAAGAAAGATAAAATTCGGCACGATGCTCGCTACTATGTTTGGGATGACCCTTTCTTTGCTGATAGAATTGTTCGTCGATGTCTTCTAGACAATGAGGTAACTTCTGTTTTGAGATTTTGTCATTCACATCCATGCGGTGGACATTTTGGACCACAGAGGACAGCTAGGAAAGTCCTGGAAGCGGGATTTTGGTGGCCTCACATCATTCGCGATGCTCATGCTTTCTCCAAAACTTGTGATAGATGTCAGCGCACCGGAAATATTTCAGGCAGAAATGAGATGCCACTATCTTCGATCATGGTGTGTGAGATCTTTGATGTCTGGGGTATCGATTTCATGGGACCCTTTCCTAGTTCATTTCGGAATGTCTACATCTTGCTTGTTGTTGATTATGTGTCTAAGTGGGTTGAGGCGAAGGCGACAAAGATTGACGATGCTCGCACAATTGCTAGTTTCTTGAAGAGCTTATTTGCTAGGTTTGGGATGCCCAGGGCTGTTATCAGTGACAAGGGAACCCACTTCTACAATAAGATTGTCAGCGCTCTTTTGAGAAAGTACAACGTGACTCAGAAGTCAGAAGGTCTCCACCGCCTATCATCATCAAACCAATGGACAGACAGAAGTGTCTAACAGGGAGGTAAAGAGGATTTTAGAGAAGACTGTTGCACTGAATAGAAAAGACTGGAGTCTCAGATTGGAAAATGCATTGTGGGCTTACCGTACTGCTTATAAGACACCCATTGGGATGTCCCCGTTTCGCTTGGTTTATGGAAAGCCTTGTCATTTGCCAGTTGAGCTTGAGCACAAAGCATTCTGGGCAATCAAACAAGCCAATATGGATGCATTTGAAGCAGGAGAGTTGAGGAAGCTTCAACTTCAGGAGTTGGAAGAGATTCGTTGGGATGCTTATGAGAATGCTAGGATCTATAAGGACAAAACAAAAGCTTGACATGACAAACACATTTTGCGGAGAGAATTTCATCCAGGAGATAAGGTTCTTGTTAGGAGGAGGAATTAACTCAAACAAATATGAAATCCAATTGTAAAGATTCTTGTTAGGAGGAGGAATTTCATCCAGGAGATAAGGTTCATGTGCTTTCTAATTTAATTATGTCGAATGGTTCGTGGATGTAATCATGACTCCAACTTATTGTGTAGTGCTTTCCTCTCCACTGGTAAAGATTCCCATAGACCTCCATGTTGATATTCATATCCATACTACACCTGCTTATACTTTATCATTGGATGCAATTTTGTATATGGGCCTTCTTTTCACTGATCATACAACTTCAAAAGCTTTTTTTCATGAAGTATTTTGAATCGTACCAAGTGCTTGAGAAAATTTATTTTAGGTTGCATACAGTGAATTGAATTCATGTGCTAGGTGTTTTTATCGGAGTTGGCCACATGTCATTAAGGTATCTGATTATCTATCATTATATCTTGTTGCACTTAAAGTTGCTAGTGTGATTCTTTGGATGAGGATATCTAGATATGTAGCTTGATGCGATTATGCTTGGAGATCTGATTTGTTAATCCTTTTGTGTAGGTTCTACAAAGGTCGTATTACACTTGTATCCATCAGTCTTTGCTGGCAGAGTAAATTTCATTTCCAAATGGAAAGTTCAAGTTTTGTGGTTCAACTGATTATCTAACTTTGGGGGTGTAGAGTATAAAATTACATGAGCCGGTGAGAAATGTGCACTATTGATTCCTTTTCTTGCTTAGTATCACATTTAACCACTAGGAAACAAATGGTCAGATACTTCTGCTTATGCTTAGCAAGTGAATCTAGCTCGGTTTTTACTTTGAAAATTACTATCATGGTCCTCATTACTCTAGATTTTGTACAATGTTGTCGCAAAGTGTAAATTACTCTCAAGTGTATATTATAATAGCTAAATTACTTGGAATTTATCTATCTAGTGGTTATGTGAGTTTATGTTATATTGTGGTGTTTGTATTCTCGCAATTAAGATGATGATATTTTTTATATTCATTCGAAAGAGGACAACAGGGTAGTGAATGCGATATAAAGCTGGATATTATATATATATAGACAACATTTATCGACGGTTTTTTTAATAAAACTCCCGAGAGAGTTATAAATAATTTTGGATAACCAGTAACACTCTATTGGGAGTTTTTTTTTTAAAAACTCCTGAGAGAGTTACAAGTGCACTATCTGCTGGGGATCGAAGGTCCCTCGGGAGTTTTTTTTAAAAACTCCTAGCCGAGAATTATATCTCGGGAGTTTTTATAAAACACCTGAGAGTGATTTCTCACCAAGCGGTATAAAAGGAGGCTTAAAACCCCCGTACACCTTGTTAAATAACACCCGAAAGACATATTTTATGTACTAGTCGACCTTTCTTCTTAAAAATAAAATGTAGGTGTTCAAGGAAATCAATGATTTTCTTATTTATGCGAGGAATTCGTTTGAATGATCAATGAAGAATGTCAGGACATGTAATGGAACAAAATTTGTGCAAAGACAGTGTGCATGCTGATTTGTTTGCATTTAAAGGAATCATTCATCAAAGATCAGTTCCCTACACTCCACAACAAAATAGTAGAGTAGAGATAAAATATATGCATCTTGTGGAAACTGCAAGATGCTTAATTAAGAATTCATGCAGGTCTGCCAATTAGATTTTGGGGAGAATTGTCTAGAAGCAACCCACCTCCTAAACAAGATGCCTAAAGAAATTGGATGACTCCTCATGAGAAGTTGTTCAACAAGCCTATAACATATGAAGAATTGAGAGTCATTAGGAGTTTGTGTTATGCAGTGTCTCATGGTGAAAGGGATAAGATGAGACCCAAAGCAAGAAGATGTGTAATGTTGGGATATTTCTTTGGTTAAAAGGGATACAAATTGTGGGATCTTGAGTCCAAAACTGGTTTTGTTAGTAGAGATTCGATCTGCAAAGGCCAAAGAGAATGTGTTCCCTTCAAGGATAATCTGCAAGGAGAATACATTTAATCTTTTAATTTTTCTTTAACATACTACCTCCGCTCAAAAATGTAACTCTTTTTAAATATTTGCACACAAATTAAGGAAATCATAAAATATACACCTCATTAATTATCCACAACTCTTATCAACTAATAAGATTTGAAAAAAAAGTAAAATTAAAAAAATAACTATTCTCCTATCCTAATACCTAGAAAAATTAAAAGGCTTATATTTTGAAACAAAAATTTAAATCTAAAATGACTAATATTTTTTAATGAAGGCAGTATATTAATTTGAAGGACTTTATACATGCAAGAACTTACCTTGGGTATGACTTACGACAATTGGATTTTTCTTAGATATCACATTCACTGATTACGATTAGTAACATATTAATCTATATATTTTTAAAATGCCATGCACCCTGGTCCCCTGTAATAATACTCATTGGGTCAAAAAGACAATTTACTTGCCATAAACATACCAATAAATTTGATATATACATATAATAGAAATCTATTGGCTCTTTACCAAGGTTGGTATATCAGATCGACCTGTAACACAATAATGTGATACTATATATCACTATTAAACATTTTTAGTTCGAGTTTTTGCAATGAATCATTTTTTTTTCAAACATGTAAGAAAATGTGTTTGTTCTTACAGACCCACGATCCAATAATTAATTTTTTTTAATATAAGGCGAGAATCTAGAGGAAGTCAACCGCAGTTGAGACTTCGCCCAAGAGCGTCCTGACGGACGAGATCATCGATCGCTACACAGTCTGTAGATTCCGTGAATGTCGAAGTGAGGCCAATATGAGCAAGTCGATCAGCTACCTGGTTGCCGTTTATGAAGTCACTCCAAGAAAATTGTACAAGGGACCCACTTTCGATGGGCCCCTAGGGGTTTGGACACGAGTATATATTTTTATATTACACGGGCTTAACTGACACGCGAATCGATTCATTCGCTACTCAACCTGGGCCGCGCTTCACTCGCATTCATAAATTTAACCATAATCCCGCATGTTTTCATGGGAGTTCATCCGTTTATTTCATATCGTAAGGGTTCATACCTGTCCGCGGAGATTAAACAGAGACGTATGGTTCGTCGCGGATATGTAGGCTTCTCCCCTTTCTTTCTCTCTATACTTCTCAATTTTTCGCGGTCACTTCACGGATTCCGCGGTTATCCTCTAATTTGTTCCTCTTTTTCCTCTTTTTCTCTTTCTTTGTCGTCCTTTTCGAACCCCCCTTCTCTCCTGTTCACTTCCCTATTTATATGGCTCGGTCAGGGTCCCTTTCTTTGACACGTGTCATCATTGAGCCGACACGTGTGATTGTCGTGGGTGGTGGGCATGATGGACATGTGTCATCATTTTATGTCCGCGTCCCCCTTATATCCCAGTTCTCCTTGGAGACCGTTCCTGACATGTCCGCGTCCAATTCTTTGTTATTTCCGTATGGTTTCATCACAGCTCCTCGGGTCGGGTTGAGTTCCAAGAGAGCTTAAGACGATTCGATCTTTACCCGCGGAAATATGTCCCTTCCTTCTTTTTGTTGGGGATAATCTGCGTTTCTCGTCTTCGAAGAGCCTTAATGGGCCTGTTAAGAGGTAGCTTTGGGCCCGTCAAGGGTTTTCTACGGCCCATATTATTTTGGGTGAACTGAAGAGTCGGTAATTTTCTTATAAATTACCCCGTTCCGTTTTTACTTTTTCACTTCACATCTTTTGTCTGCTTGTGGTGTTTGCTTAGTTTCTCATCTTTCGGAGTTCCGCGTTGGTTTTTTCGCTTCTCGATCGAGTTTTCCGGCTGTTCTTTGTTTTCCGATTGAGCTTTCCGGTTGTTCTTCGTCTTTCCGTTGAGTTTTCTGGTTGTTCTTCGTTTCCCGGTTGAGTTTTTCAGTTGCGTTCTCCGGTTGTTCTTCATTTTCCGAGGTAACTTCAATTTCTATTCTTGGGTTCTTGATTTGTTCTTGTATGCCGCTGTTTAAACATTATCATCTTTGTTAAAGAACTTTAGCTTAGCTTTCTCTTCTTTTTTTGTTTTCTTCTCTTAAATCTGTTTGGATCCTTCCCCTTTTTTCGGTTCTGTTTCTTTGGGGTTTTTGATCTTTTGGTCCGCGTACGGGTTCCTTTTCAGATCTGCTTTCTAATTCCTCCAAGGATGGCTAACTTTGAGGGGAACCCGGACGCATTGGACGAGTTCGAGAGGGAGGAAGGATGGAGAGAGGATCTTCCTTCGAATCCAGGAGGGGGTATTCCCGCGGTCGTCTTGGATTCTTCGTCTTCGTCTAGTGGGAGTTCATCCTCCGATTTAGGAAGTTCCTCCGACTCGTCTTCTTCCAGTATTTCTTCTCCAGACCGCGTGGGTCCTTTTGGTGATCCAATTAAGGTGAGGCGACGACAGAACCGCTCTGATCCTGATTATTATTCCTCTCATTTTTTAACTTCTTCTTCTTCGAAGGGGGATGACGTTCATCCAAGGGATGTGGAGACCCAAGCTCCAACCGACGCGGGTGCCTCTTTCAGTCCACGTCCATCAACTAGCGGTCGGGAATCTGAGTTGTCTTGGGTTCCTTATGCTGAGTCTCCTGTAGGCTTTGCTGAGAAGTGTGCAAGAGTTCGTTCGAACGATGTTCTCAGCGACCTCGACTTCCCATCTTATTCCCTTGACGATTTGGGTTCTTGTTCCTTTCGGGGAGAGTTCTCCCTTCGCGACCCTCAACCCTGCCCTCCTGTTATTTCCGAGAGGGTTCGTCCGCGTCGTTCTCCTATTCAAGAGGTGCGAGGATGTACGACGTTGCTTGATCTTTCGAGTGTTGAAGCTTTGGCCCGGATATTTCCATGGCCAGCAGGCGTGGAGTTGTGTCTTCCCTCGGAGGGCGGAGGGTGTTTAGACGCTTATGAGGACTGCTTGGTAGTGTACGCGGCAAGTTTATCCCAAGGATTTCGCTTGCCTCTTCATCCTCTGTTCATAGCCTTCTTGTCCGAGTACAATTTGAGCCCTGCGCAAGTTGTACCAAACTGTTGGATGTTTTTCGCCAGCTTTGTGATGCGCTGCAAGGATATCGGTGTGCTTCCAACGAAAGAATTAATGCTCAACATCTTTTCCTTGAAGAGAGGGCCTCAAGATCCTCGGTTCTACCAATGCAACTCCAGCTGTAGTTATATCGAGAGGCTTTCCAGTAAGCCGAACTGGAAACATAAGTGGTTTTTGGTTCGTGACAAAGCTGGCGTTTGCCTTGAATTTAAGACTGTTCCTGGGTGGTTTAGTGCGGTCAAGAAGCCATGGGTTGCCCATTTAGATAAGTTTAAGGATTCCTTCGTTCATGAGCCAAAGTTACCGTGGCGATCGATGGTTTCGGCTCTTCGCCTTGAGATGGCGGGGTTGAGTCTGCCTCATCCGCGATTAGGTGTCTGCCTTAGTCTTTTTTCATTTTTATTTTTGTGATTATCTTAGCGTTTCGTGTATACCATTCACATGCTCTTATTTTTTCTTCCTTTTTTTAAAAAGGACTTGCGTGTTTCGCGAACAGTTATTCATGCCTTGTCTTTTGCTTCTTTTTTGGCAGACCTGATGGACTTGAATTCCCTAGCCGATCGCCATTCTGTTCAAGAAAGCGGAAAGGTGAGGAAGAAGAAGTCTGCCAAGCGTGCCCCCCGCCCGCCTGCTGCGCCTCAAGGAGCAGCGGTTGAGGACGCGGATAGGGCCAACGAACCTGTGGTGGAAACCGAGGTTGCGGCTTCAGATCTCCGTGAGAAACGTTCCGGTCCTTCGGGTGTGGACACTTCTCGTCCTCAGAAGAAAAGGAAGGCCGTGGGTTCATCTCGTGCCTCTGGTAGCGGGGAAGAGGAGGCGCTTTTTCTTCAAGGGGACGATGCTTTGCCTGCCTTTCGTATCCCCGGCTTCGGGGTCGATGATCTAGTTCGTCTTCGTGGTTCAGAAAAATTTGCGCGGAACGAACGATCATGGGTGCGGCGCTTGGAACTGGATGACTTTTCTCTACAATTTGAGCGTGTGGCTGAGTGGGTAAGTTCGCGGTGGGGACCTTTTTATATTTAGTTAAGTTTTTGTTCGATCCTTGTCCCCTTATTTTCACTTCTTTCTTGGTTTCTTTTAGGTTAGGAGTTTCCAAATCGACTCAGAGAGGCGGCTGGTGTCTTTCGAGTCGAAGCTTTCTAAAAAGGCCGTTGAGGTAAAAGCGTTGAATCACAAGTTGAGGACGCTAGGCAACACTGTTGGCGACCCTTCCTCGGTGGAGAAATTCAAAAAGCGGGCCGCGGAACTTCATGAGAAGTTGCAGGCTGCCAATGAGGAGATTTCTACTTTGAGGGAGCAGAATTCCGCTTTGTCCTCCAAACTTGACGCGGAACTTTCAAATTCGGATGTCTTACGCCGTCAAGGAGAAGAGTTTCATCGATCCGCGGAACAAATGAAGAAGGAACTGGAGACATCCGAGGCACGTCTCAGAGATCTTCAAGTGGAGCATTCCATCGTTGAAGAAGATCGCGCCCTGATGAAGCAGGAGTTAGAGAAGCTTCAGTCCCAGGCTCCTCAGGAGGTCGCGCTCCGGTGGCTGGGATCCCCTGAAGGTCTTAAGTTCTTGACTTCTGAGTGGTTCAAAACCGACGCGGGCACTTCCTTCCTCTCCTCAATAGCAAAACCATGCCTTCGATCTCCTGAGGGTGTTGAGCTTTTAAAGGACAAGTGCTTCAGTTACTTCCGAAAAGGGATGTCTGCTGGCATTAACCAAAGCGTCGTCCGTTCGCGGGCTAACCCCGGCGTTCCTTTGGAGAAGTTCGAGGCGAGCCTATCGGTCGCGGATTGGGGATTGACCCCAGAAGAGATGGCGGGAGAGGAACTCTCGGACGAGGATGATTCCGATGATGAAGAGGTCGACGTCGTCGCTGATCCCTGAGGCTTAGGGGTGTAACTTTCTTGTTTTTATCAGATTTTGCGGACGCTGGCCAATTCTGTAATTAACTCTTGTGGTGACTGAACAATCTTGCGTTTTTTATGTTCAAACAATGGTTCTTACTAACTCGCTCGCGAGATTATGTTCTTGTATATAATTACTCTTTTGTAGCAATTATCATCTTGATTGGCTTGGCCACTTGTGTTTTGGTTGATGAATGTTTCTCGCCACTTGTCTGCCATGCTTGAATACTCTTGACTTGTGTCTTTAGTTCTTTATAATTGTGGTTCCTCCCTCTGATGAGGATTCATGGCGCCTGGGATTTCTAACCCTTGGGCGTTTTTCAGCACTTTGGGATGCGTCGATCATCTTTCTTCACTTGTAGGATTTCTTTGATAGTATCGGTTTTTAAAATGTTTCTTTCTACCCCTTTTTCTTCAACTTCAATTATCTGACTTATGTTTCTCTTTGATAGCCTCTCCCTAATCAATTTGAGGAGGAGTTCAGATCTCCTCCTCCGCGGAAGATTTTCTTGACTTCTCATGCCATTAAGAATCTTCAGGTTGAAGTGGAAAGGGGATCGGATGGTCGCTTATACCTTCGTCGTGGCTGGGATAGATTCGTTACTCATCACGGCTTTGTTGTTGGGTCATCGATGACTTTCTTCTACATGGGTCGTGCTTGTTTTAAAGTTTGTCCGCGGCGTGATTTAGAATGTGCTGAAATTGAGGACTATGTTCCAGTTGTTTCTTCCAGCGACTCATGTTGAGCCGTTTATAAATTGGGAGAATCCATTCGCTGTATGAGTTTATTTCGTGAATAAAGGGAGCGCTTTGCTTTTGAAGTTCTGAAACATGGAGAGCCACTCTTTTTATTTCGAAACAGATAGCGTTATACGACTTCTAGACCTTATTTAGTTCGAACGTTACTCCGTTCTTTTACACATAGACATTTTAAAAGGCATTGGGATTACAATGCTGGTCGCCCTTGTAGTGGTTCCTCATCCGCGTCCCTCTATTCCGTTGTAATCACAGTCGGGGTTTGCAACGTATACCTCGAAGATCGAATCTCCCTGGTATACGAAGATCAGAGCAACCCCAATGCTTATCCTGTTAGCTTCTACGAATCCGGGCCATCCGTCTGTGAACCAATAAATTCCGTCTGCGTCCACTTCGACTTTGACTTCATGCTCGCGGTTGGATCGAGACCACAGATGCACCAGGCGATGCGCATCCTCCTCTAGGAGGACGTACATCAGTGGGAGGCGTAGAGATTGAAGTTGTTCTTCTGTAACGATAACTCTGTAAAAGGCTTTTGGTGGATTTTCGAACTCCATTTCTTTATTCTATGCATGATAATCTTTACAGGATTTCACGGGGTTCTTATATTCGATCAAACGCGCCACGTGTTTTAGCTCGTCATCCTGGGGTTCCTCTACGTGGTGTTCCTTAGGCCACGTGTCTGATTTAGGCCTGAGCTTCGCCTGACCTTTGTTTTGTCTGTTGTTCCTGGAGGTTGAGTCGTTTCACTGAATTTACTTCTGCAGCTCTCGTGACTATACTGCCGCCTTGGTCGATGAGCTCGCGTTTCTTCAATTTTTAGAGGAATCTTATGCCAGATGGTAGTCATGCATGCTGCTCTTTTAGGCTTTTATAGGGGGTATCGTTACTTTTTTCCCTTTTCACTACCTCATAATTGCCTTCTTGGTTCTCCAATTGTGTTCATGGCCGCTTCTAGATCGGATAGGTGGGCCATTTTTCAGTCTATTGACCGTCTTGATCAAACATCCCGCTTGGTAAGTCTTCTTTGGGAACATGTGTTTTAATATCATTTATTCTTTGCATTTGATCTTTTGTTCTCTTTTGTTTCCAGCTCTTGCCTATGCGTTTTGAGGGTGAATTCGCGGGTGATATCCCTGAGCAAGTTTCCCTTTCATCCCACCTCTTACGCGATTTTCCGGTTCGCGTTTACAAGGGTGATTACGGGATGTATTGGCTTTGTCACGGATGGAGAGATTTTATTGAATCTCATGGGCTTGTGGTTGGATCCTCTATGGTTTTTATCCACAAGGGGAATGCTCGTTTTGAAGTCCAAATCATGGGTTTGGAGGACGGGGACGAGATCGTAGGTTATTCTCCTTTCGAGCCTGCTAATATTTTAACTAACGGTTTCTATCCGTGATTGGTTTTTCTCGTATCCTTTTGTAAGCCGAGGAGGTTATTTCCATTGGCACGTATTTTTCTTTTGTTATGAATAAAAAATGGTTATGCCCAAGATTCTTCTTGGTCTTCGTGTGATTCAGACTTGTCTTTTCGATTCATGACTTTAGTAAGCCTATGTCCTGTGGTGGTTGTGTTCTTCTTTTGAGGATTCTGAAAGATTCTTTCGAGAATATATTCCATCTCCTTTTCTTTGCGAGGTTATATAAGTGAGGGACAAGGGCGTTTTCTCCCCTAGTGTTTTTTTGATTTTTAAATGGAGGCATCAAATGCGAACCACTGGGCTTTTTACTTAGCCTTGGATTTTGAAGATCAGCTGCTGGAACGAGTGAGTTGTCTTCTTCTTCTTCTTCTTTTTCTTTGAGAAGATTTACTTCTTTCTTTACACCTTATTTGTTTTGTTCTTTCCCAGTCGCTACCTGCTCTTTTTGAAGATGAGACAGGTGTTACCAACCCAACCCAAGTCTTTTTATCCCTGGACTCAACTGTGGATTTTCCGATCCAAATAGTCAAAAAGGACTATGGGATTTTTTGGCTTGTCAATGGTTGGAGTGATTTCCTTGCGTCCCAAGGGCTAGGAATGGGAACTGTCATGGTACTTCGCCATCGTGGTGGTGTTCACTTCGATGTTCGTGTGCTTGACGAGGGATCCATTTGTGTGGAGAATGGTTGGGTCATGTCGCCTCCGAGGCCGGTCATCCTTCCGGATGTGTGAAATCTCTTTTGCAATTGTTATATCGCGTGTCTGCGTTTTCCTTATTCAATGTGTGTTATGGGACCAAGGGGAATGTTCGTTTTTCTTGTGACGTTTGTTTGTGGTTGTACTCCTCGGAGTTTTTAGACTTATGATCATGGCATTGAACTATGTTTTCAATTATTTTGATTTTTGAGGAGTCGTGCATCCCGGTCGGAGGAGCGACACGGAGAAATCTCCGATATTTGTTGTTTTTACACTTATTGACTCTCCCTTGAGTAATCACAGGTCCCAATAGAGAGATTGATGCGGAATAAGCTCCAGCATTATCGGTTTTTACGCTCGTTAGCTCGACCTTGAGAGATCAAGAGTCTCGATCAAGGGAGTGACACGGAGTGAGCTCCAGCGTCATCAATCTTCTCGTTTGTTAGCCCGACCTTGAGAGATCAAGATTCTCGATCAAGGGAGTGACGCGGAGTGAGCTCTAGCGTCATCAATCTTCTCGTTTGTTAGCTCGACCTTGAGAGATCAAGAGTCTCGATCAAGGGAGTGACGCGGAGTGAGCTCCAGCGTCATCAATCTTCTCGTTTGTTAGCTCGACCTTGAGAGATCAAGAGTCTCGATCAAGGGAGTGACGCGGAGTGAGCTCCAGCGTCATCAATCTTCTCGTTCGTTAGCTCGACCTTGAGAGATCAAGAGTCTTGATCAAGGGAGTGACGCGGAGTGAGCTCCAGCGTCATCAATCTTCGTCGTTTGTTAGCTCCACCTTGAGAGATCAAGAGTCTCGATCAAGGGAGCGACGCGGAGTGAGCTCCAGCGTCATCAATCTTCTCGTTTATTAGCTCGACCTTGAGAGATCAAGAGTCTTGATCAAGGGAGTGACGCGGAGTGAGCTCCAGCGTCATCAATCTTCGTCGTTTGTTAGCTCGACCTTGAAAGATCAAGAGTCTTGATCAAGGGAGTGACGCGGAATGAGCTCCAGCGTCATCAATCTTCTTGTTCGTTAGCTGGACCTTGAGAGATCAAGAGTCTCGATCAAGGGAGTGACGCGGGAGTGAGCTCCAGCGTCATCAATCTTCTCGTTCGTTAGCTCGACCTTGAGAGATCAAGAGTCTCGATCAAGGGAGTGACGCGGAATGAGCTCCAGCGTCATCAATCTTCTCGTTTTATACACTCTAGATCCGACACGCGTCCGCCAAAAGAAGTTAGGCCCAACAAACGTGGGTTCTGTTCGTGATGGTGGTAAAGGGGAGGTGTATGTAAAATAGGAGAATAAAATAAAGCACAACTAGACTATCTCCCTGTCCCAAACAAATAATACAAGAATCCCCTCCCTTGTAGTAGTAGGGTAATTCAGGATCGAATCCACGAGGAGGTAGGTCAGCGCTTCCTTTGTTGTACTCACGATCAATGCTTTCGACCTCAGCAGACACTCGATATCGAGTATACTGGTCGATATCGACCTCAGTTCTGGTCGATTTCTTAGCGCAGTTCCTGCAGAAGACAAAATAGCAAGTCGACGTCGAGCAGAGACCTCGATATCGATGTTAGTACTCGATATCGACCCTTAAAGTCGATTTCGATGCTTGTCACAGAAACTGTTTTTGTAACCAATTTGTCGGAAAATGATCCGAAGAAAATAGAATGGAGAGGAAAGATGAACAGAAGCAAAACTAAGACTTTTATGAAGAATTTAATTAATTAAAAGGCTTCCAAAGTCGGGGTTTTATGCCACAACGATAACAATGCAAGTTTCATGCTAAAGATATGAACTTTAATGTCTTTCCGTCAAATAACTTTCGTTATCAACACTTAGGTGATTAGAGGCTCTCGCATAATTCCTAAAAGTTACTATCCAATTCATGAGTAATTCAAGTTCGCAATATGAGTGGCTTTCGCTTCAATAATGCAAATAATGAATCTCCCTAACTTTCGCAAAGGATTATGCATGGGGTAGAAGACGGAATCGCATAAAAGTCATACCTTTGATGCACTTACCTCACATTGCTATCGTCGGGCTCACCCCGACCCTAGAAGTGGGTTGACTACTCGCTCCTCATCATGCACATAATCATCATTGCTATTGAAAGAAAGCTACTTTGAATTAAAACTCCGAAAGAAAGTACAACCGAACAAGCCACTCCGCTCTCGCTTTACAACTCCACTCGGCCACTCTCTCTCTCTCTTGCAACTGAATTCGAAATCTCTAATTGAATATTGAATAATGAATACCTAAACTCAGCCCTATTGGCTTCTATTTGTAGATGACGATAAGGACTCGAAACCTTATCTTTATTCTCTATGATAAATAAATAAATAAATAAAAGTAAAAGCTAAAACTTCATGGTGAAATCAGCCTCCTCATGATAAATCTGATGTTGATGATAGGAAATCTCGACCTTTGGATAGATATTGCAGGCATTGGATATAATTCTATCAAAATCGGAGTCGAACTCCTCTGCTGGCATGGTCGATATCGACCCTTCCACTCGATATCGACCCCTCCAAAATCTTATCTCGAGCTTCTCCTTCTCCTACTCGACTTCTATCAACTTGGTCGATCTGGCAGCATCGATATCGACCTCCAGACGTCGATATCGACCTCTTCTGTGTCGAGATGCTCTGTTTCCTTTCTGCTCGATTCCTATGTCTCGATGTACTCGATGTCGAAGTCTTTGCTCGATTTCGACCTCTTCAGAAGACTTCGAGTTCTTTTTCCGCTCTTCTGAATTCATCCATTTTCATCCTGTTTTCTGCGAAATCACATGGAAACTCGTGCAAACCCATATATTTGATATTTAAGCATAAACTACACTATTCCCATGTTTTCCCATTAATGTGCATGCAAAAGACAACAAAATGAATTCATATGTGCATAGAAAATATGGCAATTTGCGCGCACATCAAACACCCCATACTTAAGCTTGCTTGTCCCCAAGCAATACTCTTAATGGTCATTCAGGGGAAGAAAGTAAACCCTCAACATCATAGATTCATTTTTCATATGTCCCTACAATCAATTGCCATCCTCGAGAAGGTACTTATGTCAACCAAGTCCATGCCTGTGCATAAAAGCAATTTCATACTTATAAAGGAGGTAATATGCAAAAAAAAAAACAATTCTAGCGACATTGCATTAATAATCAAGAGGACTTTCTTCAAGCTTGTGAGAAGTGGATTGGTAAAAGGCTAAAGGTGGGCTAATATTTGGCCATGTGGTGTTAAATCCGGGGAAGTATACTTTCTTTCCAAAATATTCCACATTCCTCCTTCATAATGTCTCACCTTTCACTCATCGTTCAATGCTTTTTTTCACTTTAATGCTTTTACCTCTCTAACCTTAGCACTGTCTTCTCGCGAGTCGCAAACATGGGTGTCATGAATGGCCCCGGATACTTAGTACTTCGGACTCCTCACCTTTGTGTCCCATCTCGCCGAACTATTATCTCAGCGAGCAGGGTCGACCTACCTTTATCTCCTGAGGTGATCGGATTTTTTCTCGCTCATTTAATTTTCCATATTGTATCATTCCTGCCAACAACTTTATAAATGCACAACTCCATATAACTCCAAAGATGTCATCCATTCAGAAAAACTTTGTCCCCGGACAGGGTATAAGGTAAAAAATGGACAATATGTATATGTGGAGCAATAATGATCATGATAAGTCTCATATATGGCTTTGTGAATATGCGTAGGTAAGGCTAGGATATGAACTTTGCTTGTATGGAATTTTTATAAAAAATCCTCCATCATCTTATCATGCATATGTCAAAAGCAACTTCAAATTTTCATCTCCTTCATGATTTTCTCAAAAAATTGCACTTCATTGGGACTTCCCTTAACTAGGCAATCTCATGTTATATCTCTAATGAATCTAATTTTGCATCATAGAGCTCTTTTTTATACTTCCATGACTCTCTCTTTTCCAAAATTTTTGATGGGGGTCATTTAAAATAAATATGCATTAAAATAAATATGCAACCCTAAACTAAGCATGAAGATGCAAATAAGCCTTTCCCCCCACCCCATACTTAAAATTTACAGTGTCCTCACTGTATTAGAACTAGGGTTAAGAAGAAGACTTACTAAACCGTCACAAATTTCAGGAGTCGAAGAAGACAACAGGGAAGGTCGATATCGACCCTTTACATCGATATCGATGTCTCTCTGATTTCTGCTCGGGCTTCAGGGTGACTCGGCCTCGATCACAAACCCTATCCATGTCGACCTTGAGGTCGATTTCGATGTCCGACATCGATTTCGATGCCTTTTTGTGTGCTTTTCTCTCTCCTGCAATTTGAAAACTAAACACACAATATGCAAAACAATAAAGTGTCTAAAACCAAAACTAAGCTGTCTTAAAACCAAAACTAAGTCTTTGTTACAAGCTCTAGATTTTTAAGTCGCTAGGCCGACTTCTTCCTTTGCGCTTTTCAAGGTGGCATCTGCAGAGCCCATGTGGCTTGGGCCTCAAATATCACTCCTTTCTTGTCCCGCAGCTGCATTCCCCCGGGATTGATTTGATTCACCGTGAATGGACCTAAGCTCTTATCCTTGAATCTTGTAGGGAACCAATGGTCTTTAGATTTGGCAACATAGACCTTGTCTCCTATCTCATATTGGCTTGAACTATCATCGGATATCCTACATAAACGCACATGCCAAGGCACACCTCTTCCAAATAATGATAAGTCCTTAATTGTAATTGAACAAGAGGAATCCGTACCTTGACTTACCTTCTTCTCAGTCTGTTTCAGGTCGATGTCGATGTTCGGAGGTCGATATCGACCCCTGTTGTACACCTGTAGGATCAGTCGATTTGGGGAGTTTTGACTCGATATGATCAGGTCGATTTCGACCCTCAGAGGTCGATATCGAGGTCTCCTCGCCTCTCTTCTCAGCGCTGATGGTGGTCGATTTCGATAGGGTGTGGTCGATATCGACCCTTGACCCCGATTTCGATGCTTCCTCTTTTCCTCCGTCGACCCCATACTTATGACCTGTCACAGAATCTTGAACAATAGTGGTCGATATCGACTTACCTGGGTCGATTTCGATGTCCTGTTGAGCTCATTCGTTCAAGATTGCTTCAACTTCCTCTACTTGGGCTTCTTTGATGGCTTTTATCTCCATTGGCCCTTGACTTTGCACCGTCTTGTTGAAGGAATACTCTATTACTTCATCACTAATTGTGAGTGAGAGCAATCCTTTCTTCACGCTAATGTTGGCATCGACGGTTGCTAGGAATGGCCTACCTAAAATAATTGGACAAGCAGGGTCCTCCGCTATGTCAACAACTAGGAAATCAGCGGGGACAAAGAATTTGCCTACTTGTACTGGCACATCTGTCACTATCCCAGTTGGAATAACTACGGTATTGTTAGCCATGTATAATCTTGCATCCACGGGCTCCAGAGGACCTATCTTTACCTTGTGCCAAATGGTTAGTGGCATCATGCTAACGCTAGCGCCCAAGTCAACTAAAGCATTGAATTTGAATTGACCTAGACCTATAGCGATAGAAAACTTACCTGGGTCCGCCCGCTTTTGTGGTAGCTCCAACCTGTTGCATTCCTCTGCGATCTCAGAGAGCGATCGCTTCTTACCCAAGATATCCTTAAGGAACCTCACATAAGATGGCATCTCGTGAAGTGCCTCTGTGAATGGTATAGAGACATTAAGCCCTTGGAGCATCTTCACGAACCGTTGGAACTTCTTTTCCGCTGGGTCCTTAGTCACCTTTCTAGTTGGGAATGGAAACACCTTCTTCCTTCCTGTGGCTGTAGTGAGGTCGATATCGGCAGCAGTAGGGTCGATATCGACTGGAAGAGTCGATTTCTGTGGTGACGCAGAATTAGGGTCGACATCGACCTGAGGGTCGACATCGATGTCACTTTGGTCGATATCGACAGGGAGGGTCGATATCGACGTCTGTTCTGGCTCCTTCTCATCCACTTTTCGCTCGGGCGTTTGTAATTGACGCCCACTCCTTAGGTTTACTGCCGCAATATGACCTGTGGTTTTGCCCTTTTGGTTGGGCACAGTGGATCCAGGGAGTGATCCGGACGCTTTGGGCATTGCTTCCGCCAATTGACTCATTTGAGTCTCCATGTTGCGCTTCCAAACGTCGATCTCCCCAAGTCTAGAATTTATGCCCTGCAGCTGAGTATGGACGGAGTTATTGGCTTGTTTGAACTCAGCGTGGTTCCTCCGCATCTCATCAAGGATGATTTGCAGGTCATCTTTCTTAGTCTCCCGCTCAGGGTGCCCTGGTGCCCTATAGGTTGGGGGATCCCTTTGATAGAACCTTTGATCACCCCAATTTTGTTGATTGCCCCCTCCATAGGGGCCTCTCGTCCATTTGACCTCCTCATGTTGTTCCGCCATGGATACTTGCTCAGTATGTGGGCAGGCACTAGTGTTATGCCTTATTGAACCACACTCCTGACAAGGTTGATTATTGCTCAGGAACCTTACTTGCTTTTGAAGGTGACGTGTTTGATCGTTATGGAATTGTTGCCGTACTTCAGGATCTATCTCCCTTGGAGGCTCATATAGTGGCATAGATGGGGCAGGCCTTGCATCATAGGCCGCAGCAGTCCCATAGGTGTTGTCAAAGTTCACAAGCCTCTCAATGGTCTCCCATGCCTCCGTTGGTGTAAGCTCAATGTACCGATAGGAGGTATATGAATTGATCCTCTCCTTATTCGGCGCATCAAGGGCGTTATAAAAGATCTCTTGGATGACATATGGAAGTTGCCCATGCGTCGGGCATGATCTCAGCAAGTCTTTGAAGTGCTCCCACGCCTGTGCTAGGGTTTCACCTGGCTTTTGTTTGAAAGCCGTGATCCTTTGTCGTAGCATCGCCGTTTTAGAGGGTGGGAAGAATTTGTTCAAGAATGCATCTTTCACCTCCGCCCATGTCCTTAGCGATCGTGGAGCCAAACTTTCAAGCCATTGTAATGCCTTTCCTGCCAAAGACCATCGAAAAGATTTTAGTCGCACATACTCTAGGTTTACTCCATCAGCAACTGTTTCACATAAGTCCATAAAAGTAGAGATGTGTTGCAGGGGGCATTCATTATGTCTTCCTTCAAAAGTATTTCTTTTAATCTCAGATAGGAAGTTAATTTTCAGTTCATAATTGGAGTGAGGAATTATAATGGCAGATTCAGGAACATGAAGGGGCGGATGCATGTATTGCATCGCCGTCTGTGGATACTGATTTAGCCGCTCTTGGGCTTGTCTGCGCGCATCCTCCTCCCTATCAGCACGGGCTCGCTCAGCAGCAGCAGCGGCCCTTTCAGCAGCGATTGTAGCATTGTGGTCCTCGATCTCCTTTCTCAACCGCTCTATGATCTCAGCCTGTGTCTCGTTGTCAGCCATGATGCGAATTGCTTTGTTGCGAAGATGGTAGAAACGTTCAGGCTCCTCAATTGGTTCCAGGATAGGTCCGCGATCAGAATGTCGCATAAACCTGCAAAATAAGCTTAGAAAAAGATCGTGATTAACTTAGGTGGCGATTGATTGCCTCCCCGGCAACGGCGCCAATTTGTTCGTGATGGTGGTAAAGGGGAGATGTATGTAAAATAGGAGAATAAAATAAAGCACAACTAGACTATCTCCCTGTCCCAAACAAATAATACAAGAATCCCCTCCCTTGTAGTAGTAGGGTAATTCAGGATAGAATCCACGAGGAGGTAGGTCAGCGCTTCCTTTGTTGTACTCACGATCAATGCTTTCGACCTCAGCAGACACTCGATATCGAGTATACTGGTCGATATCGACCTCAGTTCTGGTCGATTTCTTAGCGCAGTTCCTGCAGAAGACAAAATAGCAAGTCGACGTCGAGCAGAGACCTCGATATCGATGTTAGTACTCGATATCGACCCTTAAAGTCGATTTCGATGCTTGTCACAGAAACTGTTTTTGTAACCAATTTGTCGGAAAATGATCCGAAGAAAATAGAATGGAGAGGAAAGATGAACAGAAGCAAAACTAAGACTTTTATGAAGAATTTAATTAATTAAAAGGCTTCCAAAGTCGGGGTTTTATGCCACAACGATAACAATGCAAGTTTCATGCTAAAGATATGAACTTTAATGTCTTTCCGTCAAATAACTTTCGTTATCAACACTTAGGTGATTAGAGGCTCTCGCATAATTCCTAAAAGTTACTATCCAATTCATGAGTAATTCAAGTTCGCAATATGAGTGGCTTTCGCTTCAATAATGCAAATAATGAATCTCCCTAACTTTCGCAAAGGATTATGCATGGGGTAGAAGACGGAATCGCATAAAAGTCATACCTTTGATGCACTTACCTCACATTGCTATCGTCGGGCTCACCCCGACCCTAGAAGTGGGTTGACTACTCGCTCCTCATCATGCACATCATCATCATTGCTATTGAAAGAAAGCTACTTTGAATTAAAACTCCGAAAGAAAGTACAACCGAACAAGCCACTTCGCTCTCGCTTTACAACTCCACTCGGCCACTCTCTCTCTCTTGCAACTGAATTCGAAATCTCTAATTGAATATTGAATAATGAATACCTAAACTCAGCCCTATTGGCTTCTATTTGTAGATGACGATAAGGACTCGAAACCTTATCTTTATTCTCTATGATAAATAAATAAATAAATAAAAGTAAAAGCTAAAACTTCATGGTGAAATCAGCCTCCTCATGATAAATCTGATGTTGATGATAGGAAATCTCGACCTTTGGATAGATATTGCAGGCATTGGATATAATTCTATCAAAATCGGAGTCGAATTCCTCTGCTGGCATGGTCGATATCGACCCTTCCACTCGATATCGACCCCTCCAAAATCTTATCTCGAGCTTCTCCTTCTCCTACTCGACTTCTATCAACTTGGTCGATCTGGCAGCATCGATATCGACCTCCAGACGTCGATATCGACCTCTTCTGTGTCGAGATGCTCTGTTTCCTTTCTGCTCGATTCCTATGTCTCGATGTACTCGATGTCGAAGTCTTTGCTCGATTTCGACCTCTTCAGAAGACTTCGAGTTCTTTTTCCGCTCTTCTGAATTCATCCATTTTCATCCTGTTTTCTGCGAAATCACATGGAAACTCGTGCAAACCCATATATTTGATATTTAAGCATAAACTACACTATTCCCATGTTTTCCCATTAATGTGCATGCAAAAGACAACAAAATGAATTCATATGTGCATAGAAAATATGGCAATTTGCGCGCACATCAGGTTCACTCAAGGCCAGAAGCCCATCAGAAGCCCACAAGGACTCCAGAAAGCGCCAAGGCGTCAAAACCTAAAAAGTGAGCCTGCAAGTACTGAGGTACCCGAGAACGAATAAAGCTGTTTTTCCTTTGCTGACTGATTTTCCTTCCCGAGAAAGGAAATTAATAAAGCTGTTTTTTCCTTTGCTGACTGATTTTCCTTCCCGAGAAAGGAAATTAATAAAGCTTTTTTTCCTTCACTGACCGATTTTCCTTCCCGAGAAACTTGGGAAGAGACATTTCGGAGAAGATACTCGAGTTTTGTGAATAAATAAAAAACCGAACAAGCGAGGGAACAGTGGCTCACAATTTTTCTATAAAACCGGGGACCAGATAACCCCTCAAGGCACACTCTTCATCAGGAAACATATAAACCAAAACAGTTCCGGAGAAAACATGGCATCAGGTGGAGGCCGCTCAAGGGATTTCATTCGATTGATCTAGGACGCTTCTTTTTTACAAAGAACTGTAACGCCCCGCTAAAAGCTCCCTTACTAAACGTTCTCGTTTTCTACTTACGATTAATCATTTCATCCAAACAAACAACAGCCCCTGCCGGAGTGCTTCGAAGAGGAATATGGCCTTTTTGGTGTCGAAAAAATCATCCTAACCAATGGACTGGGAAGGAGGGGCACGCACATCTTAGTAGAAAGGGACGAAGCTGGGGTGCTCTGGCTCACGCAAGGATGGAGAGCATTCACCCGGTCCAGGAATGTTCGCGTGGGAGGGGGCGTCGTATTCAAGTACCTGGGCGACGCGCGCTTCAAGGCCACCTACGTGCCTTCAGGGGAAAACACTTCAGAAGATGAGAGTAGTGGCGGCTCCCCCTGAGAAAGGAGTGCTCCATACTATGTGTTTAGATTATCAAGCAAAAGGAAGCCTGTAATAAATAAGAATGTTGAACGAAAAATATTAAAACGACCAAGTGTCGTGGTTTCCAAAATCTTCTCGTTTGTTAGCTCGACCTTGAGAGATCAAGAGTCTCGATCAAGGGAGTGACGCGGAGTGAGCTCCAGCGTCATCAATCTTCTCGTTTGTTAGCTCGACCTTGAGAGATCAAGAGTCTCGATCAAGGGAGTGACGCGGAATGAGCTCTAGCGTCATCAATCTTTTCGTTCGTTAGCTCGACCTTGAGAGATCAAAAGTCTTGAGCAAGGGAGTGACGCGGAGTGAGCTCCAACGTCATCAACCTTCTCGTTCGTTAGCTCGACCTTGAGAGATCAAGAGTCTTGATCAAGGGAGTGACGCGGAGTGAGCTCCAGCGTCATCAATCTTCTCGTTCGTTAGCTCGACCTTGAGAGATCAAGAGTCTCGATCAAGGGAGTGACACGGAATGAGCTCCAGCGTCATCAATTTTCTCGTTCGTTAGCTCGACCTTGAGAGATCAAGAGTCTCGATCAAGGGAGTGACGCGGAATGAGCTCCAGCGTCATTAATCTTCTCGTTCGTTAGCTCGACCTTGAGAGATCAAGAATCTCGATCAAGGGAGTGACGCGGAATGAGCTCCAGCGTCATCAATCTTCTCGTTCGTTAGCTCGACCTTGAGAGATCAAGAGTCTCGATCAAGGGAGTGACGCGGAATGAGCTCCAGCGCCATCAATCTTCTCGTTCGTTAGCTCGACCTTGAGAGATCAAGAGTCTCGATCAAGGGAGTGACTCGGAATGAGCTCCAGCGTCATCAATCTTTTCATTCGTTAGCTCGACCTTGAGAGATCAAGAGTCTCGATCAAGGGAGTGACGCGGAATGAGCTCCAGCGTCATCAATCTTCTCGTTCGTTAGCTCGACCTTGAGAGATCAAGAGTCTCGATCAAGGGAGTGACGCGGAATGAGCTCCAGCGTCATTTAAAGTTATTGGTCATTCTTACTAATCCATAGAAAACGCCTGCTAACCGCTCATCCAACTACCTGCGGGGGCGATTATTAAACCAAAGGACAGTGTTCCAAGATTTACACAAAGTACTTTTTCAGACAATTGGCGTTCCAGGTCTTGTTTAGGATTTCTCCATTTTCATTCTTCAACTTGTAGGCGCCAGCTTGAATGACGTCGGCTACTACGTATGGGCCTTCCCAATTGGCATCCAGCTTTCCTCCTATTTGCACTAGTCGTAGAACTAGGTCTCCCTTCTGGAATTGTCGTGAGCGAACCTTCTGGTTGTGGTACCTTGCAACCCGTCTTTTGTATTCTTCTACTTTCAAGGCGGCCATCATTCTTCGTTCTTCCCTCAGATGCATTTCCACTTCAAGCGCTTCTTCGTTGGTCTGTGGTTTGAATCCGGAAACACGGGCTGACGGAATCATCCACTCAACTGGTATGACCGCGTCAACACCATAAACCAGAGAAAAGGGCGTCTCTCCTGTCGGCGTCTTCGTGGATGTTCTGTGAGACCACAACACTAAAGGAAGGAGTTCTGCCCATCTCCCTTTGGCCGTGTCTCCCAATTTCTTCCGTATGCCCTCCAGGATTTGCCGATTGGTGACCTCTGCTTGTCCGTTCGTTTGAGGGTGCGCTACAGATGAGAATTTGAGATTAATATTGAGATCTTTACAGAAACTTCGGATGGTTTCGCAGTCGAACTGGGGACCGTGGTCAGTGATGATTGATTCCGGAACTCCGAAGCGGCAGACTAGATTCTTCCACAAGAATTTTTTTACCTTTTCAGCCGTTATGAGTTCCATGGCTTCCGCCTCCACCCACTTGGTGAAGTAGTCCACAATCACGATCACGTATTTCAGCTGGCCAGGCGCGGTTGGAAATGGTCCTAAAATGTCCATCCCCCATAGGGAGAAAGGGCAGGCACCATGGATTTCCTTCATAGTTTCCGCGGGCTGATGGATAGCATTTCCATATTTTTGGCACGCGTCGCACTTTTTGATGAATTCCTGAGCATCTTGCTTCATCGCCGGCCAATAGTATCCCGTCCTCATGATCTTAACTGCTAGTGCTCTCCAACCTTGGTGGTGCGCACATACACCAGAGTGTAGTTCTTGTATAATCATCATTCCTTCCTCTGTAGCAACACATGTTAGGTCTGGCTGTGCAAAACCTTTTTTGTATAGCCGTCCATCGCGGACAGTGAATCTTGCTGCTCTCATCTTGATTTGTTTAGCCTCATGCTTTTCTGTGGGAAGAATTTCTTTTTCCAGGTATTCCGCCACGGGTGTTCTCCAGTCGTTTTCTCCATTTGTTTCAATGAAAAAAACTTCTTTCACCAGCCCACAGCTTTCTCTTTTCTCGAATATGAATTCTGCACCGACCTCGAATGGCATTGCCGCGCCAACCCCTGCCAGAGCGTCTGCCTGTTGATTTTCTTCCCTCGGGACGGCCGTTATTTTGAAATTTAAGAAGGCCTTTCGTAAGGCCAGGACTTTTCTCAGATAGTCCGGCATCAAACCCGTTTTGGCCTCATATTCCCCTTCTATCTGTCTTGCTAAGACCTCAGAATCTGTATAGGCAATCACGCTCCTAGCTCCTCTTGACAACGTTATTTCTAAACCTGCTATGAGAGCTTCATACTCAGCCTCGTTGTTCGTTGCTTGGAAGGCAAGTTTATAAGCGTAGTTTGCTACCTGTCCCTCAGGGGATACTAAAGTTATTCCAGCTCCACAAGCTGCTTGATTGACTGCTCCATCAACTCTCAAAACCCAACTCCCTTCTTCAAACGATGCTTGTTCTTCAAAACTTGTTTCACAGATGAAATCTGCCAGGGTTTGTGCTAGCGCTGCCTTCCGCGGTTTGTAGTCAATATCAAATTCCGACAATTCTACTGCCCATTTCGTCATCCGTCCTGAGAGGCATGGGGAGTGCAGGATTTGCCTTAAAGGAAGATTGGTTAAGACCTGGACTGAGTGGTCTTGGAAGTAAGGCCGTAGTCTCCTTGCCGCGAATACTAAACACAGAATCATTTTCTCGATCGGTTCATATCTCGTTTCGGCATCTTGCAAGACTCTGCTTATGTAATAAATTGGATATTTCTCTTCGCGGATGAGTACTGCACTGATGGTCGCACTTCTGACAGCCAAGTAGAGGTATAGGTCCTCAAGCCTTTCGGGTCGGTGTAAGGTTGGCAGCTTCGTCAGATAATCTTTCAACCCTTCGAAGGCTTGTTGCAAGTCTAGTGTCCACTGGATCGGTCCTTTCTTCTTTAGCAGAGTGAAGAAGGGTAGAGATTTATCCGCGAGACAAGAGCAGAATCGGCTGAGATAGTTGACAGCACCGTTGAGTGCTTGGACTTCTTTGATCGTTCTGGGCGGTCACATCCCTTGAATCGCTGCAATCTTTTCAGGGTTCACATCTATCCCTCGCTGGCTAACCAAGAATCCCAAAAATTTTCCAGAATCAACACCGAAAACACACTTTTCCGCGTTTAAGTTTAATCCTCCGCGTCTCAGAGAGTCGAAGGTCTCCTGCAGATCAGCGGCGTAATCCTCTGCTTTCAAGCTTTTTACCACGATATCATCTACATAGATCGATACGTTTCTCCCAGTCTGGGCTCGAAAGATCTTGTCAACAGTTCTCTGGAATGTGGCCCCTGCATTCCTTAACCCGAACGGCATAACCTTATAGCAGAAAATCCCCTAATTAGTAATAAAGGTTGTGGCTTTCTTATCGAGGGGATCCATACGAATCTGGTTATACCCTGAATATGCGTCCAGGAAACTGAGGACAGCGTTCTCGGAAGTTTCATCAACCAACTCATCAATTGAGGGAAGTGGGTAACTATCCTTGGGACACGATTTGTTGAGATCTGAAAAATCAACGCACATACGCCACTTCCCATTCGACTTTCTGACCAGAACCACATTGGACAGCCATTCGGAGTCCTCTACTTCCTCAATGAAACCGGCATCCAGTAACTTTTCTGTTTCTTCTTTCGCCGCGAGAGCTTTTTCAGGCGCCATCTTCCTCTTTTTCTGAGCAATTGGCCTAGCATCATGTCTTATTCTGAGGGTGTGCAAGGCGATGGACGGAGGGACCCCCAGTAGATCTTTCGGTGACCAGGCGAAAATGTCTCTCGACCTTGCTATTATGTCGAGGACTCGCTGTTTCTCTTCGGGCTCTAATGCTTGCCCCATATATATTCTTTCTTCCGGGTTGGAGAATGGGGAGTGGACTTGCCTCTCGTCAGCGGTTGGAATTTCTCTTGCCGCGGGTATTACCTCCAATTCTGCTTCAGTACTGGTACCCTCTTGATCGGTTTCTTCTACAAGCTCCTTCTGCGAGTTTTCTACCTTCTTTTCAGTTGTGCTCGCGGCGTATTCTTCAATCTGCATTACTTCTCTTTTCTTTCTGAGGGAGGTTAAGTAACAGCTCCGGCTCTCTGGTTGTTGTCTGCGAACTTCACCTACTTCTCCTCCTATCACGGGGAACTTGGCCAAGAAATGATAGATAGAGACCACCATCTGAAACTTGTAGAGTGAGACTCTTCCTAGCAGGGCGTTGTATACTGTTGGGACCCGTACGACGGTGAAAACTATGTTTTCCATCCTTCGTCTTGGAGCGGATCCGAGCACTACCGTCAGCTCTATGGTCCCTGCGACTGGTATTTCATCTCCGGAGAAAGCAACTAATGTCCCTGAGTATGGCTTGAGTGCCGTTGCCGAGACTCCGAGCTGCAGAAAGGCTTCCCATGCGAGTATATCAACCGATGATCCTGTGTCAATGAACACCCTTTTGACAGTCTTGGTTGCTATTTGAGCATGTATGACCAGCGGGTCGGAATGAGGCATCCTTACATCTTCCGCGTCTCTCGCCGTGAATACCATCTCTGCGTGCGGCGTGTGGGCAATTCGTCTGCTCTCCGCGGAAGGTGGTTGCTTTCCTTCTCGCTCATAATTCCTCCTCTCCTGGTTACTAGCTCCTGAAAGAGAGGGTCCTCCAGCTAGAGTGTCGATGTATCCTTCGGGTTCTGGAATACGCTCAACCGCGGACCTCAACCTTCCTTCCTGCTCGCGGGGAGCCTGATTCACTGACCCTTGAGGGGGTGGGGGACCGTTATGGCTTCCTCTCCGCCATCGACGCCCTTGGCCCCTCCCTCGATACGGCTGTGGTGCCTCCTCACGCTCCCTGTATCGGTCAGGATCCCTGTTTTGATGACGAGGATACTCCTCGCCTTGCATGTGACGCTCTACCAGGTGCCGATCGTCCCTTCTATTCTGGTGGTGTTCTCGAGGACGGTTTTCCCGATCATGGTAATCATCTCTCCGCGGTTGATGGCTTCTATTGCGGTCATCTCCTTGTCTTCGATCATTTCTTTGATGACGATGCTCTTCCCTCCTATCTGAATTGAAGTGGACTTCGTCATTTTACCGGTGGTGTCCCGCCGATGGTTGTTTGGGGGGTTTCGCTGCCCCTTTATCCTTTCTGAACTTTCCTGCCAGCTTACTGAAAAAGCCTTGATGCCCGCCATTTGCTCTTGAACTTGACGCGGCCGCTTCTTCTGCATCTATCTGCCGAGACACCAGATCCCTTAACTGATCATAGCTTCTGGGTTTCTTCCTGAACAAGTAAGTCTTGAAATCACCCTCCGCCAGATTGCCCATGAGGATGATAGTCGCGGATTCATGATTGAAATTCGGGATTTGGACGACTACACTGGTGAATCGGGCGAAGAAGTGACCCAGGGTTTCATCCCCTCCTTGCTTGATTGAGTTCAAGTCTAGCATGGTTTTCTTTCTTGACCGTGCGCTTCCAAAGTGAGATTGGAAGATCCGGTTCAAATCAGAGAAACTGCTAACTGAACCTTTTGGTAAGTTGGTGAACCAGGTTAAGGCGATCTTGGTGAGGGTTGATGGGAAAGTCCGACATAGCATAGCATCATTGTATTCGTTGATCCCCATTGCAGTCATGAAATGACACATATGATCTTCTGGATCCGTGGTCCCATCGTACTTCATGAGATTCACATCCCTCCATCGCTTGGGGACCGGTGCTCGGCAAATATCTTGAGTGAAAACAGAGGGCAGAGCGTCAGGGACGTCAACTTTCATTTGCGTTGAGCCAGACTTGGTGGAAGTCGACACGTCAGTTGAATGCTCTCCTCGTCGATGTTTGCTGGGTCGCATATTGACCCCTTGCGTGCCCTGATGCAGGGGATCGAATCCATATCCTGATGCTCCGGGTGCAGGGTTCCCATACTAATTCGGATTGATTGTTTCTGCCGCGTCTGGATGTCCATACATGTCATATTGCTGGTTGTGAGCTCTGGGCTGGCTTTGGTATATGTTCTCATAATCATGGTAATGTCGCGGGTCGTTTACTGGCTGGTGCTGGTGTTGAGGCCCTGATGCCGGTTGATAATAATATTGCGGCGCGGGGATCGGCTGATAATAGGGTTGAGGCTCGGGAGCTTGTGCGAAGTAATAATGCGGCTCTTGCTGCGCCGCATGTGGTACGTACACAGGCGGTATGTATTCGGGCACGTATGTCGGAAAATAAGGGGGCACGAATGGAGATGCCCACATGCTCTGTTGTTCCCCTGATTGTAGTACAGATGGATTGTACATACTAGTGGCCTCTTGCTCTGGCATCGTGCTTTGGCTCATTTCATCCGAGTCTTCGTTGTTATACATGTTTCCTGTCCGACACGAACCACTTACAGTTTTGTTAGTAAAAGTGTTTGGCAGGGAGTTTGTTATCTTATGCTTTTAGTTAATCATTTTCCTACTCCCCCCCCTCACGGGGGTTTTTCTAGAGGCCTACGCGTCTCTTGTAGATTAGAAGGCTGTCTACTCGGGACCGTGAATAGGCGATGTTTTAGACCTAAAACATATGTAGATTGTTTAATAGAAACCTAAAATTGAACCCCTCAGGGTGAGTGGGTTCCCACAGACGGCGCCAGTGATGAAGCCACCCCAAGAAAATTGTACAAGGGACCCACTTTCGATGGGCCCCTAGGGGTTTGGACACGAGTATATATTTTTATATTACACGGGCTTACCTGACACGCGAATCGATTCATTCGCTACTCAACCTGGGCCGCGCTTCACTCGCATTCATAAATTTAACTATAATCCCGCATGTTTTCATGGGAGTTCATCCGTTTATTTCATATCGTAAGGGTTCATACCTGTCCGCGGAGATTAAACAGAGACGTATGGTTCGTCGCGGATATGTAGGCTTCTCCCCTTTCTTTCTCTCTATACTTCTCAATTTTTCGCGGTCACTTCACGGATTCCGCGGTTATCCTCTAATTTGTTCCTCTTTTTCCTCTTTTTCTCTTTCTTTGTCGTCCTTTTCGAACCCCCCTTCTCTCCTATTCACTTCCCTATTTATATGGCTCGGCCAGGGTCCCTTTCTTTGACACGTGTCGTCATTGAGCCGACACGTGTGATTGTCGTGGGTGGTGGGCATGATGGACATGTGTCATCATTTTATGTCCGCGTCCCCCTTATATCCCAGTTCTCCTTGGAGACCGTTCCTGACATGTTCGCGTCCAATTCTTTGTTATTTCCGTATGGTTTCATCAACCGTCTCTACGAACGTGGGAGAATAGGATAGCTTTGAAGGAACGACAAATAGTGAGCACGTCGGAGAAGATCATTTCGACTTCCCAAGGACACGTCGAAACCCCTTTGAAGGCATTAATAATAGTAAGACAATCCCCCTCCACCTCCAAATGCGTGACCCCCCTCTTAATCGCGTTAGTCATCCCATGATGGAGGCCCCTGAACTCGGCCTGCAAAGCCGAAACCAAACCACAATCTTGCGCCCCACAGGACAAAACTCACCCCATGTGGTCACGGATAACGAACCCAGAAGTGGTGCGACCAGACGAAACTTTCGCGCCATCAAAATTATGTTTCATGAATCCCGGTTGCAGTTTTCGCCACTTTATGGATTTCTGTTGTGTCGCTCTGTTATTATTATTTTTTTGTTCTTTAGGCAAGGTTTCATTTCCCGGGTCTTCTGCTACAACCTTTTTCCAGTTTGTTCTTTGTTGTTTAGTATACGTTACCCATTCGTTTACACCACTTAGGGCCTGATCATTGAAGAGAATTTTATTCCTCAATGACCAGATACACCAAAGGGTAAAGGGAAGGATAGATTTCTGGTCTGGGGTTAGTTTATAGAAGACGTCCATGATGATCTCTTTGAAAGGTCTATTGTTTTTCCTTGTATTTTTTTATTATGTTTTCTATTTGCGGTTCCATTCACCCTAATATATTGAGAGTCGTTTGGTATTCGGTAAATATATGTGTTGCGTCTTCCACACTGTGGTTGCATAAGGAACAGTCTAGGGGAACATGTACTCCTTTGTTTTTAAGTCTCATTTTTGTTAGGGTTCCATCAAGTAAAGTTTTCCATAAATTTTTTTTTAATTATGGGCGGGCAATCTATTTTCCAAATCTAGTCGAAGGAATATGTAACACTTCTGTTTCTTTTTGCAATGTGTTCCAGAGCGCTAGCTGTTGAAAACCATCCATTTCTGCTGGCTTTCCAATACAGTCTATCTTATATTTCATTAGAGGGTATGTGGGTGCAGGCTATTTCTTCTACTAATTGAATCATCACTAACATTGCCTAAAAAAAATTAACTTAAAATTTGCTCACCCCGTCGCTGGATGATCCCGTGAGAGACTTTTTTCATAAATTTAAAATATCAAATTTGGACCTTAAAAATTATTCATTGTTACTGGATGATAAAGTCCACGAAAGTTTTGCATTTATTATGTTCTTGGATAAAGTTGATGAAAGTTGAAATTCTTACTTGCATCTATCAAAATTTTGTTTAAAATGGTTATCTCTCGGGCCTTAATGTCTTTCTTTCTTCAAGCAATTGTTGGTGTGAGCATGTAGTTGCTTTATTCTCATCATCATATTCAGGGGCGGTCACTGGGGGTGTACGGGGGCGGCCACCCCTCCCTCCGACGGTGAAAAAAATGTAGAATTTAAAAAAACTGAAAAAAGTGAAAAAGAACACAAATGTTGTCTATCTTAGTTGATAAATAAAAAGAAGAATAAGGAATCCAATAGGGCATGAATTTAAACCTCATTATTTACTTTTTACTTCTACGTACCAAAATTTTCCTATTATAAATATCATATTTAAATCAAATTTTATAGTTTTTTAAAAATATTTCTCATAAGAATATTCATTATGCTATACATATATTTTAAAAAATTCTTCTAATTTTTATTCCTTTGAATTTTTTTTACTATCAATGTCATATTTAAATAACAATTTTGAATTTTTTTACCACATTTTTCAATCCTATCAATTTTTTTTTAATTTAAAAATGAAATTTTTTTAAAAAAATTTATACTTTTCTTTTAATATTTTTTTAAAAATATTCATCATGCTAAACATATATATTAAAAAAATATTCAATTTTATTGTATGCATTTTTGTAGTAAAATTTCATATTTATAGCACAATTTATGGTTGTCTATTAATATTTTTTTTTAACAAATTTCTTCATTATATATATATATATATATATATATATATATATATATATATATATATAGGGTTGGGTTCAGGTGAGAAGCACTCTACCGGTAAGAAGGAAAGAAGCAATTTTATTGGTCCACATCGATTAAATTAATTCGAAAAAAAATACTCCAAGCAGGCGCGTCAATTTCCCAGTGCAGCGTACACACCTCCACCAGTCGCAGGCACTCGCGTGCCCACACGCGCTGAGGCTTACAGCCTTATAATGTGAACAGCAAAATTTAGGGGTGGTGGTGGGTTTGTGAATTGAACCCCGGACCTTTCCCACTCCACCCAACTATCAAACCACTTTAACCACTTGACTTTCTTAATTCTAATGCATATTTATTTTACTTTACTCAAATTATTAAAGGGATTTACTTACATATTACCGCATTTAGTTTATATTTTTCCTAATTATAAATAAAGTATTATCATCTAATTTATATAGTTCACCTTAAAAATTGCACAGTTTTATAATTAAAAATTTATATTTTAAAAAAAGAAGAGTAAATATATTAAATCAAATATTTCACTTAAAATAAAATTATATTATGTATATATTTGTTACTAATATTTATTTCATTTGTTTTTAAAATAAAATGGTTCATGAACAAATATTATTTATTTCATGAACCAATACTATTTATTTGATGAACTACTACTCTTTATTTGATGAACCACTACTCTTTATGTGATGAACCACTAGAATTTATTTAATGAACCACTACTATTTAATAATTGTAAAATTTTCATTCTTCTTTTATTTTCTTTTAATGCTTATTATTTATTTATTTGTTTGTTTGTTTTTAAAATAAAATGGTTTATGAACCAATACTAGTTATTTTATAAACCAATACTATTTATTTGATGAACCACTTGATATTAAACCCCTGAACCACTTGGTATTAAACCCCTGAACCATTTGGTTTAAAACCCTGAACCACTTGATATTAAACCCTTGAACCACTTGATTTAAAACCCTGAACCACTTGATATTAAACCCCTGAACCACTTGGTTTAAAACCCTCTATTTAGTCACTGAACCACTCTCTATTTAGTCACTGAACCAATCTCTATTTAGTCACTGAACCACTCTCTATTTAGTCACTGAACCAATCTCTATTTAGTCACTGAACCACTCTCTATTTAGTCATTGAACCACTCTCTATTTAGTCACTGAACCAATCTCTATTTAGTCACCGAACCACTCTTTATTTAGTACTGAACCAATCTCTATTTAGTCACTGAACCACTCTCTATTTAGTCACTGAACCACTCTCTATTTAGTACTAAACCAATCTTTATTTGATGAACCACAACTCTCTATTTCATGAACCCATATAATTTATTTCATGAACCACTTCTATTTATATGTGCTGAACCACTTGGTATAAAATGCCTGAACCACTTAATATAAAACCCTGAACCAATTGGTACAAAATGCCCGAACCCTGAACCACTTAATATAAATCTGAACCACTTGGTGTTAAAATCCTGAACCACTTGATGTTAAACCCTCTGAACCATATAAAAACTTGAATAGCTAAAATTACAACATTCATCCATTCATTAAAAAAAGAAGTACTGTAATTGTTAACATATGACACAAGCAGCCATTTTTTGGTCAGAAGACACAAGTAGCCATTAGGCATATGATCTACTGATTTGAATATATGAAGAAGGAAATATCATATACAAGTTATTTTAATCGCCTAATTTTCCTGTGCCAAGCAACATAGTTACAGATAATGCACAAATCGCATAACAGAGACCCTCGGGAAGGAGAACAAGGAGAACAAGAGGACCCATGGGAACAATAACATCGTTAGATCTGCAGCGGCCATCATAGACTCGAATCGGAATCAGCGAGTGTTGATGCCACCACGGCTCCACCGTCTTTGTTGAAGCCGACGGGCGAAATCAGGAAGCGACACCGAAAGCTGCTGGAGATCGGTAGAGAAGGAGGCCGGAGATTGAAACTCAATTAATGAAGGAGGAAGAGATGGATTTGAAAGAAGGGGAGACAAACACGCCATGGGAGGTTGGCTTGGAGGACAGCCTAGAGGATGGAAGGGGCGATGTGAAGGGGCGAGAGGACGGAAGCCATGGGAGCTCGGGATCTCAAAGGTCGGCGATCTGGTTTCGCATATATGAGGAGGAGGCTAAGCGCGAGAAGAAGAAGAAGAAGCCAGAGGGAGATCTGAGTGCGGATGAACAGGAAACGGCTTGTCATGATTTAACTTTGAAAGGTCATGAGGAGGGGAAGCGCGTGAGACCCAATGCTTCTCACCTTCTCACCGGACCGGCTACTTCTCACTTGAACCATTCCCTATATATATATATATATACACACACACCCACAGAGGAAAAAAATTCCGAAAAAAAATTCTCCCCCTTCTCTAGTAAATCGTGCGGCCACATTGATCATATTCTTTCCAAATTATATATAAATAAGTTTGTTTTTGAAATTCGGTAAAGTTTTTTTTATAAGGTCCGTGTTTTAAACATTACTTGATTTCTAAGTAACATATTTCCTACCATATTGTTGTCAATTTAATTTGTGAAGGCTTTGGATCCAAGATGTGAGATTTCAAGAAAAACTCTAGTCGATCAAACCATGTAACCATGTCCACTCTAGATTTTATTAAGTCAAATCGGATTTTATTTTATTTTTTATTATAAAGTCCGGATTGATCCATTTTATCGGTTGTGTCACGTGTTCGAGGTTTGCCAACAAATAATGAGTTCCTCTTCATTAAAAAAAGGGGCATTTTGCAAAGTGCCAAAAAATAGTGGCCAAATTAGCAAAGTATCCACCTTATTGAAATAATTAGCAAAGTGTCCATCCCCATGTGCCCCTCCTTGTGTGCCCCCCCTCCCCCATGTGACCCCCTGTGCCCCCCATCAGCGTCGGCAGTTTTTTTTTTTTTTTTCGCGCGTCAGCATTGCTGACGCCAACACCAAATACATCGAATTTGCTGACGCCAACGTCGGAGATGCTGACGCTGACAATGCTGACGCGGGAGACGTCGACGATTGCTGACGCCAATGTCGGAGATGCTGACGCTGACACCGGGGACTCCGACAATACTGACGCGGGGGATGTCGATGATGCTGACGCTAACTATGCTGACGTCGATGTCGGAGAAAACAATTGGAGACGAGAAACTTTCAAAGTAAAAATATATACGATTGTTGATGGATATATTAACAATAACATTTGCTGACACTGAATTTTTATAACGTTTGCTGACACTGAAATATTTAATTTTGCTAACACAATTTAACATAATAGAAACCACAAATATAAACACAAATGTTTAATAAATAAAGAAGTTAGGCAAAATTGTAATTAAATAAAATTTTAAAATCACTATACATCTTCCTTCTAGCTCCACCAACGGTGACATTAGTGGCTCCTCCACTGACGTCCGCCAATTCCCCCGAATTGCTCAAAATCACTGTACATCCTTCCTCCTCCATCTCTTATGTTGCAAAAACAATGTCAGCATATATATACCTACATAAAAATACGCATAAAAATGATGTCAACACTAAAAAAATACGCATAAAAATGATGTCAGCACTAAAAAATACACATAAAAACGATGTCAGCATTAAAAAACAAACCAATTTTGAAGGATCCAAACAAAGTATAACAACAATAAGGTAATTAAGAAAAGCATGAAGTGTTACTATAATGAAATTATTATTAGCAAACCCCATCAGGCCCCATCAAACCGGTTAGCAAGATAATGAAAAAGAGAGATCAGACTCATCAGGCCCCATTTGTGATCTTGCAATCCAAATTAACCACCACCATGATCTAACTTGAAAAATGCCACCATCTTGAAATTATTATTAACAAACCCCATCGATACAGTATCCACTCAACTCCAAACATGGAGATCCTTCAGAAAATAGGAAATTAAACAAACACCGAGAGCAAAGTGCAATTGCAAACGAAAGGCATATCGATTCAAAATTTGGTAACCAGAAGGTCTTATTGAAAGTAAATTCAGAGTCAAAAGGTAGGAATTGCTAACGAAAGGCATATCGATCCTAACTGGATACAAAATCCTGAAGTTGTACGTACCGAATTCAAGCTGGACATTCAAATGCGGCCTTCGAGACAACAACTCCAACCTCGATTGCCGTCATCTGTGCAAGAACATTTTAGCACTATCATCGTCGTCGTTGTGAATGAAGCTGGATATTCACATCTGTGCCAGAACATGTAGTCAGCAAACATTTATCCTGTGTCAACTTCATTCAGCAGAAGATTCCATAAATTCAAGCGGAGGAGGAAAGATCAAATCGCCTACCTAGTCGGAGATCAGGCAGAGGAGGAAGGCGGCTACGCAATCCCCTACCTAGTTGGAGATCAGGCAGAGGAAGAATAAGTTCAAATCGTCAGCCTTCATTACGAAGCCGCCGGTGGCCCCGCAATCGCCAGGCTCTGCTCCTCCAACCTCGATTGCCGTCATCGTCGTCGTTGGAGAAGAGGAAGGAGCATATCGATTGCCGTCATCGTCGTCGGATCTCTCCACTGCACAACATAGAAGCGGATCTCGCCATCGCCTTCCTTCGCTTCCTCGTCATCACATCCAGCCGCTCTACATCGCTCGCGATTTCTCTAATTTTTGGCGATTTCATCATCGCACACCACTCGTCAGCACAGATCTGATGTCGGAGGAGGAAGAGCAACCATGGAAACGGAGGAGGAGCGAGAGCGAGCAAGAAGACAAATCTGAAAACTGAGGAGGAAGAGCCATGGAAACGGTGGAGGAGGAGCTACCAGGGAGAATCGATTTTTGGATCTGAGATTTGGGGGGGGGGGGGCCGGTTTGAATATGAGATTAGGGTTAAAAAATTAAAATGGATACTTTGCTAAATATTCTAAAATTATGGACACTATCCTAATTTGGCCAAAAATTTGCGTCTTCGGCACAATTTTCTCTTAAAAAAAAATAGTGTTTTTATCGATCTCAAGACAAGAGCTTCAATATATAATTCCCGTAATGCCTCTTTCGGGCTTTTGTTATCCCATTTGTTTTGGGTTCAAAGTTAGTTGTTACGTACACTTTTTGTGATCGAACATTCTAATAAAATATGGTTTAGTTCTTTGTACGTGGGGCTGCATTACAAATGGGTTATTCTACCAAATAACGTACTTATATATATATATTCATATTTGTTGCATATTCAAAGGAGCATTAAAGTTAAACATAAAGAGACAAACTTTGGTATGCAATTTCAAAGTCCAATGCCCATATATGTATATAAATGTATATACTTGTAGGCTTGTTGGTGTGGTTATAAATGTCATTCTCAAATTTAGTTCCAAATAGATAATTAAATATTAATTTGTCCAATCCATCATTAAACTCCGCACTTGTACAAGTCTTTATATAGACACCTTGCCCAAATGCCAACTATTATCCACTAATTCGTGTACTAAATGCCTAAATGGGTGTTTTTGAAAGCTAAATATCTTAATCTGACTCGGATCAATAGTTGGGGCCATATATAAGGTACATATATACTAGTACCTTAGTATACAAGTTGAGTGAAATTACATTTTAAAACCAATTGACAATAAAAGCAGTAACCCACTGATTTATATACTAAGACTTATTATACTCCATTTTCGATGTGTGACTCTTTTTAATATCATTCACCTCTCTATATAAAAAAAAGACAAAATATATTGATGTAATTGACAATCATGCATCGATTAAATTTTTATATAAGTAACTATCAAGTTTGATGAGTTAGTTAGCTCTTATAATATAATTAAATCATAGAATAGGGATGTTACAATATTAAGTTGACATATGAGTTTATTATTTCTTATCATTGGCTAAACCGTATAAAATCCATAACAACTACACATTATTATTAATTAGGATCGAATTGTTGAGGATCCTTGAAACACAAGTATTAGTGGACTAATTCAATGTATTATAAATCGTATATATTTAATTAGGTGGTGACATTAATTACAACATAATGGAATAAATAATACAAAATATATACATATAATAGCCATTTATGTTAATTAATAATTAAAAATAATATCTCTATGTATTAAAAAATGTTTTTATTTTGCTACAATTTTTGAGCTATACATAGAATATAGATATATGTTATCGTGCTTAATTAAAGGATTGACCGATAATAAAATTGAACATATTTTAAAGTTTTTAATTAATGTCAACAAGTTTTTGCTAAAATAACGTCATTATCTTTTAGTTCATAATTAAAAATAGTTAAAATTTTACATAGTCAAAATTATATACCACTATAATTTTGTTACTCACGCTCTTATGCATTTTGTTACTCATTTCTATTTTATAATATTCTATAAGAGTATGTACTCTTATTTACACTCTTTATTACAAATTTGTCTAATGAAGAGTACAAATAAAATAAAATATCTTTCTTGTATTTCTTATTTGAAAACATAAAAAAATATATAAATCATAATAAAATATCACATATTTCTTGGTGGCAATCAGATGTTATGAGATGAAATTTTATTCCACAAGATATAAAAGATTAAATTAATAGTTATTGATTTAATTTTTGATAAAAAAAGATATTTATTGTATAACTAACTATCCTAAAAAAATATAAAATAAATAATGTAGTTAGTTGTTAGAATATTATAAAAGTGTTTAATTAAAATAATAATTTATTTATAATTGAATGGATAAATATGATAATATGTGCATAAAATATATGGATTCAATGACAATATAACTAAAAAAATATTGAATCATTGACATGGCTAAAAGATATAGAATCAGAGTGTACCATGAATCAGTGGCGGCCGCAGGAATTGCTGGAGGGGGGCTAAATTTTTGGTCGGGATTTTTTTTTTCTCGGTATATATAACAAGAAATTTTTTTAAAAATATATTGAAAGAAAACCATAAATTATGGTATAAATATGATATTTTCTTACAAAAATTCATACAATAATTTTATAATTTATATATATGTGTGTGTAGCATGAATAAGATTTTTTTAAATATTGAAAGAAAATTATAAATTTTTTTAAAGAATTTGTCATTGGTAAATGAAAAAAAATGATAGGATTGAAAAGTATGACAAAAAAAAACTCATAAATTGTGGTTTAAATATGACATTGATGGTAAAAAAATTTCTTAGACGTAAAAATTAGATGAATATTTTAAAATATATTTGTAACATAATGAATAATCTTATGAAAATAATAAAAGAAAAATATAGCAAAAAAACTCATAAACTGTGGTTTACATATGACATTGATAGTAAAAAGATTTCATAGAAGTAAAAATTAGAAGATTTTTTAAAGATATGTGTAATATAATGAATAATCTTATGAAAATATTAAAAGAAAAATAAAAAATTTGATTTAAATATGACATTTATAATAGGAAAATTTTGTTAGGAATTAAAAGTAGTGCAAAAAGGTAAGGTAAGAGATTTGAACCCTGACCTCTTTGATTCCTTTATACTTCCTTTCTCCTTTCACCAACTAAGATAGACAACTTTTGTATTCATTTTCACATTTTTTAATTTTTTTACCTTATTTTTTTAATTTTTTTTAAATACTACGAAACTCCGTCGCCGAAAGGGGGCGGCCGTCCCCCCGCGCCCCTCTGTGGCGGCCCTGCCATGAACACATAGATAAAATCAACCAAACCTTTAGGCATTAGAAAGTTGTATAGGTAGAGATACTGTGAAATACCATGAATTAACACATAAATAAACTCAACCAAACATTTAGGCCTTAGAAAGTGTATAGGTAGAGATACTGTGAAATGAAGTATTTCCAAGCATGCAACAAAGGCTACAAAGATCCAAAAGTATTTCTTATATTATATATTGATTTTAGTGAAATTTTATTAGTAAATTTTTTTATTCTCTAGATCTAAATTTATTTGCTGACTTTTAATTTATGTATTACATGTTTTTTGATTCATGATTTGGCCAGCCATAACGAGACGGTGTTGACCAAGTGGACATACAAAATAGTGGAAATTAGGCCAATTTCCCTCCCCAATTAATCCACTGTTCACCAAAGAGTCCAAATTACTCGATTGTCATACCGGGTAGTTTTACTGTACATCTTCTCTTTCCCTCTCCTCTCCCTCTGTGTATCTTTTCTGTTTCGCTCTTTTTATCTGGTTCGAACTGATCATCATCTCCCCTCTTACTACTTTATTGTTATTTGTTTCTTGCAATGGTTGAATCGAGCAATGCATGCCGAGGTTAGGGTTGTGGTTTCATTGATAGGGGTTTATTCATTTTTCTCACTTTTTCATGAACAAGCACGTTGTTAGGGGTTTCTTCGTTTTTCATGAACTTGTTCATGAACCTAGGGTGATCCTTTGTATTGTCTTCTATCATGTGTAGGATCTTCATTCTGATTTAGAATCCTATAAAATGCAGTTCAATGTGAGTATATTACTTTTGATTTTTCTAGTTTTTTGGTTTGTCCACTGTGTCTTTTTTGGTTCTCGGTGTTTAACTGTGTTCATGTTTATGGTTTGTAGGAGTAATATTTATTCATACCCTGAAGTATGCGAAATCATCTAGTGAGGGTTGACAGATTCTGATATTCAACAACTTAGGAATAGCTGTTTAGAGTTAGTCTTTCTTCAAGGGTCAAAATTCACTAGTACAAAAGTGCTCGTTAATACCGGTTTTTTTCTGAACCGGATACCGGTTATTGGGCCGGTATTAACGGCGGCGGTATTAACTTAGTTAAAACCGTTTTATGTGTAACCGATATTAATTTTTCTCGGTTACCGGTTATTTCAGAAAAACCGGTGTTAATATGTGTTGAGGATATTAACACCGGTTATTATAAGAAAATCGGTATTAATATGTGTGAAAATTAATGTCACCGGTTATCATAGGAAAACCGGTAACAATTTGTTTTTTTTTAATGGCGCGATATTAACACCTGTTACACGTAAATAACCGGTATTAATTTTTTTTTTAATATTCCAAAAGTTTCACAGTTCTCACCTGTACCACCCCATAACACAATATCTGATCATCCATAATAACCATCAAATGCATATCATCCCATTCCTCACAATATGTCCACACAATTCACATTATCCAACAACCTAAACTCATCCATATTAATCACAAAAAAATAACCCATAATAAAGTTTAAGCTGTCAATATATATAGCCTACATTAAAGTCACTAACTAAACTTCAAAATACCTTTCAAAATCATCCAAAAAGATATTCGTCAACCTAGATTACGTTCTTCTGCAATATATAGCATCATCTCTTTCATTCTCTACAAAAGACTTGGACACGATCTCATTCGTCAAGCAATCCATATTCACCTAATCATGGACACAAAGAAATTATGAGCAAAATGACACATAACCCAAACACATTATATATACAAAATATTAATTCATACCATACCCCATTGAATTGGGTCTTAGATTTTCATTAGGAATATAATATATATGTTAATGCAGTTTTCATGGACACAAAAAGCAATACATGTTCTCTTTAACTTTACGTACCTATATTTTAACTCCAAATCAAGAAGAGGTTCAAGGTAGACAACCAATTCTTGAATTACTTCATTGATATCGCTATCTTTGAAAGTCGAAGGAGAAGGCGGAAAATACTATTAAATATCAAAACAATTATATGTAAGGTTTGTGATAACAATTAAAACTATAAAAAATAATAGAATGAGTACATATATCGAAAGGGTCACATACTTTAAGTGGAATATCTCCAACTCCTTCTCGCACTATGTCAAGCATGAATCGACAAATATAGAACCCACATGAGACATTGTCATTTTGTTTCGGACGCTTCCACAAGAAGCAAAAAACATTTAATATAATGATATAGATTAATAAAATGAAAATGTTATTACATCAACAAATGGTAACCTCGATAACTCTCCATTGTATTTGGGGGCATTGGGCTTTCATTGTCTTCACAAAATATGAATTCAACACACTACAAAAAAAATATATCAATATGTAGCATATTATATTAGAGCATATACTCCACCTTATGAAAAAAAACCTTATCAAAAAAATATTAGAGCATATACTCCAAGCTAAAAAATGACAATTATTAACAAATGATAAAAATACGCTTCACACAACAATTTGAAATCTTCTTCCACCGGATATCTCAACGGATCTAGCCAATAAACTATACCCAATTCCGGATTGATGACCGCTAGCATCCAATGATTTCTAATTTTTATTAAAAAAAATCTTACTTAAACGGATATACAATAAATAATGTATGTTTGATAGTGAATATAACCAAACTTACCTTTTATGATATGGAACAATCCACAAACACCCCTTTAAAGTTCGGTCACTAATGGTGGTAGACATGATCCTTGTTCTTCCATCCTTTGTTGGGTGTGCATGAGTTTTAGCAAAATAAGCAACACGTAGAGGACAAATGAACTTGAACAAAGGTGGTTTATACTTATCATACAAGTATTTGGATATAAATGCTAAATTTCATAAGTAGATTGTGAGAAATGTTAATAATAAACTTAAGGAAAGTAAAAATGCTTACTTGATATACATCCTGATTTGTTCGGACTCCAACTGATCACGCTTCAACCATGCAACAAAGTGTTCCTTCTATATAGTCAATGTGTGAGTGTACTATAGTACCCCCTTTGGGATTGCAACTTCAACATAAAAATTCCCAGGATCAGTTTCCACCATCCGTTTCAATTTAGACATTGCTTGCACTTGAGCCGAAGAACGACTATCCACAACATTTGGGTTAGGAGCAGGGTTTTTTTTCCCTAATGATTTCTGAATAACATGCTGAAATGTACACATAAACAGAAGTCATAAATGTGACAAAATAACTATTATGTGTTATTATTAAATAAATTAAAGTAAATACCTTTTCCGACTCAAAGACGATTAATGATTTAGGCCACCCAATTATGTTTCCTATTGCTCGTGATAAATCTGGAACTTCATCGGTCGGATATGGCACTGGCACTTTGGCTTTCGGATCCTCATCCAAAATAGTATCAACGGTAACTTTCAATGCCTTGTTGTGGTCTAAGGGTATGCCATGAAGAATGGATGTGTGGTCCTTTATAGGAACAAATGCACGTCCTATGGCCACCTCAGATGGTCGATTCGAAAAAAACAACCGACATTTTTTTAGAGTTTCCTAAACATAAAATAGGAAAACAAATTAAGTATAACACAAAAATGAAGACCTCAACACATAAATTCTATTACGTAGATAAAGTACCTTGGGTGGCTCATTTGAAGGATAACCGGGCATTGAACACCTATCTTCAACCATTGATTGTTGTATCTCAGGTTGAGGGATTTTGGGTTGAGGGGTCTCAGATTGAGGGATCTCAGGTTGAGGGATTTCAGGTTGAGGGATCTCGGGTTGAGGGATCTTGGGTTCATTCACTTCTAGAGGGGTCACTTGTGATCCATTCTTTGAACACTTTGAACACCCCGGATTGTCAAAGCGTTTCTCAAACTCATCTAGTCTCTTGCGCAATTCAAACAATTCAGCTTCAAGCCTTATAACATTAGAGGTAGGATTCCTAGTCTTTGTTTGTCCATAATACTTCTTGACCCCAACTCCTGTACCTACACCCCTAAGTCGACCCGAGTGTTCATCGGTACCCAAGGCCTTTGACAATACATCTTCTCGTTGAGGAAGTTGTAACTTGCCTTGAGATATTTGATCTTTGATCGTCTCCTACAAAGACATAGTTGTTGTTTTCTCCATCTTTTTAAGATTTGAATTGATAAAAATATGTTATGATTTTACTTACAATTCTTTGAGCCACCTTACTTGTATCTGCATCATACGAACCAGTACGAGGATCACGCCTGGCCGCTAGCCACAAATTATCCCTTGGTATTGTCTCTGTATCAGGATCTCGATTTTCTGCAATGAGCTGCAATAAAGAGAATCAAGTCTGCATTACTATGCTAATGCTAGAGGAATCTGTCCTTATTAAAATAAACAATGCTTCTAATTGACAATTTTATTACCATTTCATGCTCCATCCGATCATAACCTTTTCGAGCACATTTATATGGATATCTCTTCTTTAATGAACAATCACGATTAGCATTACTTTGATCCTACAAATAAATGTCAACATAGTTGTGAGATACATTTCATCTTTTTGCAAAAGGGGAACCAATTTACCTTTAAATTGGAAAAAAATGGTAAATTTATAGCTCGATCAGATGGATAATGCACCTAGTATATGTTAAATAAATAATGCACCTGGAATTCTTTAGTACAACGATGTTGAAGAAATGAAGTCCACGACTCTTGATCAACATATGGATACTCAACGGGTGGTTCTCTACGAATTTCACCAGATTTCTTATCCTTCAACATCTTGGTGAGCTTGGTTTTGAAATTTTTCCATTTGTTACCTGCATCTGAAAGGATCATTGCCTCTTGCACCTCTGGTGGAATGAGAAAGGAAGCCTGCAAAATAGATATTATGAGCAAAAATAAGAGATAAAAGTCAAGAATAAGGGCATAAGTGTGTGAGTAATAGTCACCTTTATGGACTGAACAATGTACTTCTTTGCCTCTTTTGGGACTTTTCTCCAATCATTATATGCAATCGATATCCGTGAACGAGCTAAGTATCCAACAAAGCTTTCATAAAGGCATGAATTGTCACCAACTGGTTTACCATACCTGTTGAACTTCAAGGAAATTTTTGTTTTTTCTGCATTAGTCATTCCTCTCATTTTTGTGAGTAGATTAGCTCCTTTAACACATGTTTCAGATTGTCGGTCAGTAGCTCCATCAGTAGCTTCGTCATCACCCTCAACAACTCTGTCATCACACTCAGTAGCTTCATCAGCACACTCCGTTGTTCCATCATCACCCTCAACAACTCCGTCATCACCATCAGATCCATCTTCATCCATATCATCTCGAGTTGGGTCCATTCAACTACAAGAATGCAAAGCTAAGTTATTGTTAGGATTTGAGAGCATCATGATAATCAATAAATGATAATACAAAAATGTACGAGATAAGCTAAATTACATGTTTAGAGAAATTACCTTACTTGTCGTTTTCGTTTAGAAGATTTTTCAATAACAATTCCTTTTCCATGATCCATACGCATGTATGCATTATCATCATTACCATCTATATTAACCGGCGGCATTATAATAGAGGTTGGAATTATTTCACACTCACTTTGAATAAACTCATTTTGATACCTCTCTTTTGTGGATACGACAACGGACCACTTAGAATATGATGGATCATTGACATAAAACACTTGTTTTGCTTGAGTTGCCAAAATGAAAGGGTCATCTTTATGACCCACCCTCTTTAAATCCACTAGAGTGAAGCCAGCCTCATCAACACACACACCGTGAGTAACATCAACCCACTTACAACGGAAAACTGGCATCTTTACAAACTTGTAATCCAACTCCCATATTTCCTCAATAACTCCATAGTAGGAGAGAGAAGATTGAGAAACAAGAGATACACCACTATTTTGCATCGTGCTTGTACTATCATGAACTTCCGTAAAGTAAGTGTAATCATTGATCTCATAGGCTTTGAAAGATGCTGCATGAAAATCAGGACCTCGTGAGAGCCACAACAAAGTCTCATCGGGATCAGTGGAATTACATACAGTAGACTCTAGCCACTTCGAGAATGAATGGTTATGTTCTTCTGTAATCCACTTCTCATTCCTGCGGTGTGAATGTTGGCTCCGTAAATAAGACATATACTCCTCCACATATGGACCAACAACTTCAATGTTGTGAAGAACACATAAATGCGCTTGTTCTCGTATATCAGTTTCCAAAGGCAGCATTTTGAATCATGCTGTACCCTTTCCTATCGTTACATCTTCCTTTATTGTCTTCGGAATCCCAATAGCTTGAGCACCAGACAAATACTGATTACAAAACTGAACAGCTTCTTCAACCATGTATCGCTCAACCATACAACCTTCAGGTCTGAATCTAGTCATCACATAACCTTTAAGCACTTTCATGTACTGCTCAAATGGATACATCCATCTCAAAAAGACCGGCCCACAACATTGAATCTCTCTAACAAGATGAACCGATAAGTGAAGCATTATATCAAAAAATGATAGAGGAAAGTACTTTTCAAGTTCACACAATGTTAGCTCAATATCCTTCTGAAGAGGAATCAACTCTCGAGGATCAATTACCTTGCTACAAATCTTCTTAAAGAAGAAACAAAGACGAGTTATTGCATTTCGAACGTTCTTCGGTAGAATACCACGTATAGCAACCGGCAAAAATTCTTGCATGATAATATGACAATCATGAGATTTCATTCCTTGTAGTTTACCCTCTTTCAAATTCACAAGACTTTTAACATTTACAGAAAAGCCATATGGCACCTTAACCTTGCCGAAGAACTTGAAGAAATTATCTCTCTCCTTTTTTGAGAGAGTATAGCATGCAGGTGGAAGAACAGTACGTCGTCCAGTCTCTTGCGGCTTCAACTCTAGTCTAATGCCCATGTCAACAATATCCAATCTAGTATTCAAGCTATCCTTAGTCTTCCCTTTCACGTTCAGCAACGTCCCCAACAAACTATCACAAATATTTTTCTCAATATGCATGACATCTAAGCAATGCTTTACATATAAGTGCTCCCAATATGGAAGAGAGAAAAATATGGCCTTCTTCTTCTGACCAGTAGAGGGAAGGGGCGTTGGACGCATCTTGCCAAAGGTGAGATTCAAACCACTTATCTTAGCCATAAGCTGTTTACAGGTCAAGGGTTTAGGGGCAATTCGGTCTTCCTGTTTACCATTGAATGCTTTCTTAAGCCTTCGGTACCTATGAGTTATAGGTAAAAAACGACGATGCCCAAGATAAACATTCTTCCTTCCATTTTTCAGCCAATACGAATCTGTATCATCCTCACATATAGGGCATGCTTTATAACCCTTAGTACTATAGCCAGACAAGTTACCATATGCCGGGAAGTCATTTATCGTACAAAATAGCATCGCCCGCATACGAAAAGTCTCCTCACCATAGGCATCATAAACTTCCACACCATCATCCCACAAAAGCTTCAAATCCTCAATGAGAGGTGCCAAATAGACATCTATGTCAATTCCAGGTTGCTTTGGTCCAGAAATTAACAAAGACATCATCATATACTTTCTTCTCATGCACAACCAAGGAGGAAGATTATAAATGACAAGAACAACGGGCCAAGTACTATGAGAAGTTGATTGATTACTATGCGGGTTCATCCCATCCGTTGATAATGCAACACGCAAGTTTCTCGCTTCACCACCAAAATATGGGTATTTATTATCAAAATTAATCCATTGAGATGAATCTGCCGGATGCCTGATTTTATCATCTGAATCCCTTTCTGCATGCCATCTTAAATTTTCAGCATCTTCTACATTTGCAAACAAATGTTTGAAGCGTGGTATTATAGGAAAATACCACATGACTTTAGCTGGAACACCTTCTTTCTTGTATCGCGAAACACCACAGGTAGGACATTCCTCAAGAGATGTATATGCATTTCTATACAATATACAATCATTAGGACAAGCATGGATTCTTTCATAATCCATACTCAAGGACCGAAGCATTTGTTTGACATTATATGTACACTGCGGGAGAACATTATCACAAGGTAACATATCTTTCAGAAGCTCAAGCAAAGCTGTGAAACTCTTATCTGTCCAACCGTGAGATGCTTTCAAACCATACATCTTCAAAACTGCCGACAATTTTGTGAACTTGGTACATTTAGGATACAAAGGTTCTCGAGCATCCATTTCTATCCTCTCAAACTTGGCGGGATGATCACGAAAGTCTTCTTCAACCACTTGAATCATTTCTTCCAAACGATCATGTCCAAACTCATGATCGTCTATCTCGTGCTCATTTTCCATACTAGGAGTTGTGTTGTCCTTTTCACCATGATAATGCCAAAAAGTATAGGATTCATCTATTCCATATCGAAACAAATCATACCTGACATCGCTTACACTCTTGCAGTTTGCATTTAAGCACTTTGTGCATGGACATAAAAGGGTCGTCTGGTTCTTAGAATTTTGTAATGCAAACCGAATAAATTTATCAACTCCATCTTCATACTCATTCGACAATCGATCCGCCATCATCCACAGTCGATCCATAAGCTATAGAATTTATTCATAGAAAAATCATTGAAGCAATTATTATCATAATATTTTTCTGTAAAGTCTTTACTTATTAGTTTACATGTTTTTTATAAGGTCTTCATAAAAATTTTATTATAACAAATTGAAAGACATATCAAACTAAGCCTTGCTCCTAAGCCGAATTTCATATCAAAATCACATAATGGAGAGATAAATTAAAAGACAAATTGAAGATATCAAGATCACATATAGAGATCAACTTATAAAACTAAGTCGTGCTCCTAAGCTGAATTTCATACGAAGCCGAATTGTCTTCAATTTCACAAAATATATACCCATTATGAGAGGTAAATTGAAAGACAAATTGAAGACAAATTTATAACCATAAAGGCAAGAAATTGAGGATAATTTCTAACCTTGCCAGAGAGCAGTCAAGTAAACGAACTAGACGAAGAGGATATTAAAAAATAGAGCTGGAGCATAAACACGAAGCTTTAACGGAACCAATCGCAATCAAGAGCACAACACCTGCAACTTAACAACATTAGCTTATCCTCATCAAGCTAACAATATTTAAGACAAGTCACTACATTCACGCATAAAGATTAGACAAGCATTAAGTTGATAAACCTCACGAATAACTAATGTTAGGGAGAAATGTGTTCTTACAAAAGGTCTTAATTAACCAATAATTTCCACTCCATGCTCCAACAAGTGCCACCACAGAAGTGCAATGTACAACCAAATATAGGAAAAAAAAAAGTCAAACACGGAAAAACAGTCCAACACTTCTCCTTTCATTCTTGTAATCGTAGTAGTATAAGAGTATTTACCTAAAAAAAATGCTCATCTTTTCACAACAACCAAATAACATTTCTAATTTTATTTATAAATTTAAAATTGGAATATGAATTTGATCTACCTAGTTTGAAGTTTCACATCAATTCCACTGAAATTCAAACAAAAAATTTATAGTTTGGCAAATAACTCAAGTAAACATCAGAGTGGGATAAGAAGAAACATGAACCTCTTGGGATGACTACATATGTTTAAATTCATCCACTTCACACCCTTATGTTTCAGAGATCATCAACTTAATTATGTAGTAGTTGAACTACCAAGGCAAATTTCAGAGAAGTTGATATTTTAAACTTCAAAATTTTACAGTAACACACACAAAAGGTAGAAAAAAATAAAGAGTATGAATGAATGTATCATACTAATCCTCCAATATTCCTTGTCCTGAATCCTCCAATATTCCTTGTCCTGAATAAATTAGGGTTCTCTGTCACAACACAACAGAGATAACAAAAGGGGAAATCAAAAGGGGAATTTTTACTTGGAATAAATTAGAGTTTAGGAATCAAAAGAGGAAATCACGTACCTGAATAGAAGCGCACAAGAGGGGAAATCAACAGGGACTTCAATCGAACACCAGGCGCACACCAGGCGAGGAGGAGGTGGAGAGGAGGAGCAAGTCGAGGAGGAGGTGGAGAGGCGAGGAGGCTGGCCGATGCAGTGTCGACAGAGACGAGGCAAGGAGGAGGTGGAGAGGAGGACCGAGTCGTCGGCGAAGAGGGAGCTCGATCGAACACCAGGCACACAAAACAATCGAGCGAGGGAGGCGATGCAGTGACGGAGACGAGGCGAGGAGGAGGTGGAGGGGAGGAGCGAGTCGCGGCGAGGGGAGATGGAGCGAGTCGCTGGCGAGGGGAGGTGGAGCGAGTCGCCGGCGGCTTCGAGGGTTCGAGCTGCGCTAGGGTTCGGCGCGCCGATCTGTCTGAGAGGAATGGTTGGTTTGTTAATTCGATCGGTACATGTCTGAGTTAATTTACTGTACGCCTCAATGTTGTATTACCGGTTTATTACTTCAAAACGATTACCATTTTTTTTAATTTTTTAATATCGGTTCATTAAATAATCGCTCTTAACTTTACGCGGGTATTATTTAACACCACCAATCTTATAAAAAACCGGTTTTAATATTTTGGATACTGATTTAACACCGGTTATATAAAATAACCGGTAACCGAGAACAGATTATTACCGGTTTTAAATAACCGGTGTTAAATTATCGGTATTAACCAACACTTTTGTACTAGTGATTGCGTTTTAATTTTCAATTAGTACATCACATGTTATTGTATGAAATTATAACAAATAAAGAGATGAAAATGTGGTTTAAAGTTAACGGGCTGGTTGCTCGTTTTTCTTTACTTGAGTTTTATATCATAATTGGTCTTCTAGTTATTGAATATGATCCTTCTTCTCTCAAGGCTGTTATATTTAAAGAGTTTTATTTTTGGCAAGGATAGGGTTTCTTATGCACACATACTTAAGATTTTTGTAGTTGAACCCACAGAATCTCCAAAAGGTTATTCATGGCTAAACTTTGGATTGTTGGGAAGGTGTTGTTAGTATACTACACATTTCTTCATTACAAATTGGCAAAAACACACCCAAATCAAAATTTTTTTTACAATAGATACAAAATACACCACACAAAACCCCTCATAATACAAAAGATCTGATACACACGAGTTCATTCTCCGCATCATCAGCAAATCAACCACCAAACCTACCACCACCACTCTCTGGTTCAAAACAGAGTTGTCAGCTACATCAAACACTTTGTTGCTATCTTTTATCCAAATGTCAGCTAAACAAAATACTTTGTCAGTTTCTTTGATCCATATGTTAGCCACTTCACCACTCTCCCCCCTCCCCACCCCTTCTTTCAGCTACATTAATGTAAAGACTGAATGTATTTTATATTATTATATTATTATTTTGAGTAAATAAATTATTATTTTATTCAATCGGTAAAAATATGAGGAAACCCGTCCTCGAGCGTAAGTTTTGATTTTAAAGTCATTCCGGCATCGTTTCGAGAATTTAGATTCTATCAGGTTTTAATTCCGCATTCCAGCTCCGAGTATCGAAAAATTAATTTAATTTCGTTAATCTTGAAATTTGATTAAATTTGATTTAGTCGGGATTCGATCGGGCGAGCGGGTTTTGAGTCTTTTCCGCTAATTTGAATTGGTAGTGTGGGGACCTCTTTTAATTTCTATTTTATTTTCTTTTTCTTTTACCTCTCTCTCTCTCTCCCTCTCTCTCGCTGCTCACCTCCCACACCAATTTCAGAATTGGTCCCGTCCCTCACATTTGTCTCTTCTCCCTCATCCACTAACGAACACCCAGGCCTCCCCTTGCATTCCTCCCAGCTTGGCCTTCCCCTCTCTGGCAACCCCACCAGCTTTTTCCCACGCCAATTCAGAGTCCCCTCCCTTCTATTTCGCATACCACCAACCCCTACACCCAATTCCCCTCTAAACTCTTCCTGTTCATTTTAACCCACACCACCCACATCTTGTCTTCTCCTTGTTCCTCATCTGAGCGGAAGCAGCCCCACCTTTGTTCCTATTCCTTCAGCCAACCTCACCACCATCTCCCTAGCTCCTCATTTTCGTCGTCGTCCTCCTCTGCTCTCTCCCTTCGTTGAGGTTGAGCACATCCGAGCCCCGTTTTGCCGAGTGCTAGCGCTGAACGCCTCAGCTCCTCCCCTCGTCCTCTTGCTGCGAGCTGCCCACGGGAGCATCCTCCCTCCCTCCTTGGCATTCCGAGCAGCCGAGCGCCGCCCCGACCTCCCGCGCCCTGTTTTTGGTTCGAACGGTAAGGCACCCCATTCCTCCCTCTTTCTCCTCCTTTCACATTGAAACCGAGCAAGCTTTCTCCTTTAACATTCCCCCATCTCTCCCAGTCATTCCGACGAGAAATCAACCACCGATGAGCCCCGACGCCGCTTCCCCGAGCTTGCTTTCCGGCAACGTCGAACCCTTCGGTGAGCTCTTCCTCCCTCCTTTGTAAAGGCCAAAATATTATTTTAATATTAAATTAATTAAAAGTATATTATTTTATATATGAGATATAAATTTGGAGAAGAACTTGTCCTCGAGCAATTTCCGAGTTAAAATCATTATGAATGATTCCGACATCGTTTTAAAATTTGATTCCGAAAGATTCTATTTCCGCCTTCTTACTTCGAGATTTGAAATTTAATTGAGGTCCATTATTTCATTGCGGATCCGAAAAATTTTATTTAAATTCGATTTAGTCGGGAATTGATAGAGTCGGGATTAGTGGGTTTTGGGATATTTTTTCGGGTTCAAAATATCTTGTGGGGACCTCTTTTATTCCCTATTTTACTTCTCCTTTTCTTTATTCTCTCTCTCTCTCTCTCTCCCTCTTTCTCTTCCTGGCTGTTGTGTAACGGCCCGGATATAAATATTCGAGATACGTTTCGAAGGTCGGATACCTTCGTTCGGATGTTGCAATTTAGGTACGGGTCGAGGTTTCAAACCTCTAATCAGTCGAAGTTTCATAAATTCAGTTTAAACGAAAGTGAAGTGGAAATATGATTTAGATACAAAAGCCACGGCAAGGCCGGGTCAAAACCAAAACATAATTCTAAAGTCGTATGGCCAGATTAGCGGGGTTAGACAGATTTCTTTGCAATCGCCGAGGGACTTTCCCACGCCATATAAACAGGGAGCAATCATGCCTAAAAACAATGGGTGCGAGCGGGGTCAGACCGAGGCCCCAACAAGCTCTGTCCAGCAAGCGAACATACACATACGCTAATAATAAAGATGATGCAGATGCGGAAAGTAAATCACACTAGCATGATCCTAATATACAATATGCGAGAAATAACTGTAAAGGCGCCCAAAGAATGCCAAGTGGCATGTCCCTCTCCTACCTCTGCACCCCTTTCCGTTAGTGCAGAGACTGACCAGTTCGATGCTATAGCATATCATATCTCATCATCATATCATATCTCATCATCATATCATGTCTCATCATCATAGCATAAATTAAAATAAATTAAACATGCCCGATGGTGCTGGGCTATCATCATGCTCATATCGACTCGATAGACTCAGGGCACCCGATGGGGCTGGGCTACCCTATGACCCTAGCAAAGACTCTAGTACTATCACAGATAACGGCCGTTCTGTTTCATACGCGTAAAGAAATAGAATGCTCAATCACAAGTGCAACCTAGCATGATACTACATGGCATGCTTTAATGCTTATGCAACACCTAGTATGTCATACATTCACAAGCCGGTAATCTCTTTTGAATCTGAGTAAGCCCATAAAGGAACTTACCTGAATAAGCCGAACAACAGAGAACAAGGCAGAGCAGAATCCAAGAAATGAATCACCGATAGCAAGCAACGTCCAACATTCACAAACACCTAATAACATATAAATGCATAAGTCTACCTATTTCACACAAGGCGCCCCTAACTATCATTCATATCTCGTCTCATATCCCATTACAGATTATTCCATCTCATTTCATCACAAACCATATCTCATTTCATCATCTCATTTTCGAAAAGACCTCTCAAGAAACTCAACTTAGAAAATCAAACAACTGTTTTAAAATCGCTTATCTAAATCCCGACATTAAACATTTAAACCTTAAGGCCCATTTTCCCAAAATCATGTTATAAAATAATTCCGGAATGTCTCTTATCTCAAAAACCATATATAAATAAATTCCAATATTAAATTATTAAAATAACTCTAAGCTCACAAATCATATTCATAAATCACAACCAACAATTCACTTTAAAATTTCTAACTCACATGTTTAAATCCTCTTAAAAAGGCATCAATTAAATAATCCAATCAATATTATTTTAAAACAATAAATAATATATAACGATAAATTTTCCAGAATATTATAAAATCCCAAAATAATAATATTCAAATAATTCAACACTTGTTATAATAAAATCTCAAAGCAATAATCATATATATATATATATATATAACTCCATAACAATAAATATCACTTTTAAAACCTTTTAAATACAAATATTAACAATTTCAGGACTTATAAATATATATATTTTACTAAAATCAGAAATAATAATAATTATCATATATATATATAATACCGAAATTAAAGAATAAAACACAACCCATAATATAACCCAATCAAGCCAGCCCAACCCTTAACCCAAACCCGGATTTCTGGCCCAAAACCCAAGCCCAAACCCGTATACCCTACCCGGATCCCCTTCCCCTTTTCAGATTAATGAATCGGACAATTTAATGCCTAAACCGGACCAAATAAAAAAGAAAGAAAGAAGGTTGAACCGGCCAAGTTGAACCCGTCCCCTACCCTGCGGCACTGTTCAATCTCCTTCAACAATTGCCCTGCCCAACAACTGGGAAAAGGGAGGAGGAAAAGGAGACTCGCTGGCATTGGCTGAGCTTCGGCCGCCAACCCGATACCAAAGGACCATGAATCGACAAGAAAAGGGGGGAAAGAGGGTGCTCACCGAGGGTCGAAGGTTTGCCGGAAAATGCTCGTCGGGATCGATTCAGTTTCGTTGGTGATGGAATCGGGTCGTTCTTGAACTGGAGCAACGAAATGGGTCATAAAGCCAGACTTTTATACTGTTAGGGAGCAAGAGGCACAAGAACTAGTCGTTACCGAGCTAAAATGCGGAAATAGAGGGAAGGAATGGAGGTGCTGTTCTCGGCTCGTCGGAGGTCTGCTGGGGCTCCTTCTGTTGCGGGTCGATGTCGAGTAAGGTGTGGGATGTACCTCTACTGTGGCCGGATGAAGAGGGAAGGGAAAAGAGCTGAGGGTGCTCGGTTTTAGCACACGAAAACAGGGGCTCGGATGTTGTTGGAGTGACGCTCTCGGAAGACAGAGCTCGGAGCTTTCCGTTCCGCTCGAAGTGGAAAAAAGGAGGCGACGGGGTGGTGCAGTGGTGGTTGGTCAAGTTGAGCAAAGGAGGTGGCTTTGGTGGTTGATGGGGCTCACGGCAAGGGAGGAAGGAGTGAAGAAGGAGAGAAAAGTGAGGTTTGTGAGGTTTGTTTGGGGTTTGAAAACAAAATAAAGAGAGGAGGGTTCCAATATCAAACGAACTGGAGAGTTGAGCAGAGGTTGCTGTTGTTTTGAAATTGAAATAGGAGAGGATGAGGAGGAGATCTCCTGCAGATTTTGGCGTGGGGAGGTTGGACCATTGCCAAGATTGGTTAAACATGAGGTAGTGGGAGGAAGAGGGGTGTGTGTGCCTACAGATTTCAGAAGAGAGGGAGGGCTCTCTTGTGGGCTGTGCGAATCAGAGTGTGTGAGGAAGGGGGGACCAAAGGGGAGAGAGAGAGAGAGAGGAAAGAAAATAAAATAAAATAGGATTGGTCCACTAAAGAAATTAAATTAGCGGAATAAACTCGAAACCCGTTCGCCCGATCGAATCTCGACCAAATCAAATATAAATAAGATTTAAATTACAAATCCCAATATAACGAAATTAAATAAATTTTTCCCAAACTCGGAGCTTAAATGAATTTTATTAATGCTCGATCTCCGAAAATCAAAATCCAATTCTAACCCAATTCAAAACTATATAGAAGTTCGTTTAAATAAAATTCAGTTGCTCGAGGTCGGAAATTTCAAAATTTCTAGAATCTTAATTTTAAAGTCGAACATAATTTAATATTTTTAGACAATAATATTTTAATTTTTTCGGTCTTTACATTTATCCACCTCTAAAAACAAGTCTCGTCCCCGAGACTAAAATCATTTCAAGCAATGGGAAGAAGTATGAAATCGGTGAGTCCGAGGACCATGTCCAAGGATCTTGTAATCATCTCGGTTGCGTCTTCCGGGATTCTCACAACATCCTGGTCACGGTCGTGACATCTCCAATTGGTCTAGTCAAGTGTGTAATAAGCGCCCCTATCACATCCTTGCTTCGACCTTTCGGAAGTATCACAACTCTAAAAGCATTATAGCGTCCGACTAGGTCTTAGCAAGCAAATGATAGAGGCACTCTTTATTAGCCACTTTTTATCCTCTTTTACCTACCTTATATATGTTTCCTTTGCTTGTAACCACTTTGAGCCTTATAGCCTATTCTTGTAACTCCACAAAATTATCCTTAGCCAAATTGAGCCTGACCCCCATTTGGGAATTAAGACTTAGAGTTGGTTGGAATGATGGTTTATGGAAGGAATGAGCTTGTGTTTGATTTCAAGTGAGAAGGATTTTCGAGTTTATTGAGTTATGGGTTAGTTTGATATTTTTATCTTGCTATGCCTATTATGTAAAAGGATTTTTGGCTCACCCTATAAATGCACTATTATTTTTATTATGTTATTTTTCTTTTTTCGAAAAAAAAAAATTCAGAAAAAAAAAGAGAAAAGAAAAAAGAGAACAAGTATAGTTTGTGTTTATATGTTTGTGAATAAAGTGCATGAGCCAAATTTACCTTATTTCCTTTACTTTTGCAAGCTTCATATTGTTGAGAGGTTATTTGAGTTTGAGAGGTTGTGTTCTTCATTAAGATGAGTTGGAGAGAGTTATGGTTTGGTTGAGTTGTGTTGGAAATTTAGGAGTCTTGATTCCCGAATTTTATTAAGCACCACATAACCTAAATGATTCCTACCTTTATTTTCTTACCAAGCCAAGTTACAACCAGGCCGAATGAGTCCTTCTTTGAAGGCCATTGAGCCAAAGTCCTCTTGATGGTTAATGCATGTTTTGACATCTCGGTGAATCGATTGGTGATATTAATTGTAATTTCTATGTAGCTTAATGTTATAAAGGATTGAGTTGAGAGATGTATTTCAAGCCTAAACACATTTGAAAGGGAGTGAAAACACATTATTCCCCTTGAGTGGTTGGATTCTAATTGCTTTGCCTAAGGTAATCTAAATATATGTGATGATGGTTCAATGCTTGTTCTTATTTGCACTATGCTAAATTGATGTTGCTTTTGACTAAGGCAAAGACTCGAAGGCATGTTAAGGGTTTTGGTCATAGTTTGGTTATTGCTTGAGGACAAGCAAGTTTAAGTATGGGGTATTTTGATGTGCATGTGTTTAGTTATATTTTCCCATATGTTTTGATGTCAATTTGAGTCATTTTCATAGGGTTTTGCATTGGGTTTAAGGTCTTTTGCATGTGTTTTCATATTTTATGAGAAATAGATGTCTTCACTAGCTTTTGTGTGTTTTACAGAATTTTAGAAGCTGATTTTGGAGAAGTCTCTCTCTTCTTCATACCGAATTTTCAGCCTACGTTAGAATTCTCAGCACTCGTTTAGGAGCGTTTGTGAGCGGATTTGAGAGCTTTTTGAAGCGATTTCTTCGGCGAAAGTTGAGGAACATTTTGTAAGGCTTTTGGGACGCATTGTTGACATTATTCTCAGGTTTTCATTCAATTTAATTTTCTGATTTTTAGTTTTTTCATGAATTTTGAGTTATTCACCATGAATATGCGTGAGTAGTCGCCTTTTCTAGGGTTGGGGTGATCCCAATGATAGTTATGCTTGTGATTTTGCTATGAATTGGTAAATTGATTGGTTCTTATCTATTTATATGCTTAAGTACTCAATGAAAATTTGGGGAAATTCCTTTTTGCAATTGAATTGAAAGATTGAATTGTGAATTGGATAGTAATTAGGGTTTTGAATGAAAGTTTGATAACCTAATTAAGATTGTTAGTAAAGTTTATTAATTTGTGAAAATAAATTGATTACTTTGCTAGGGTTGATGCAAATTGACCTATTTAATAGATAAAAACATGATTTTTATATGATTCATTGCAATGCTTGCATGATTATCGTTGTGGTGATCCTTATGCCCTAGACTTTTATTATTATTGATTTTTTTCCTAAAAATTCCAGCAGCCCACAAACCCCCATAATTCTATAATTTTCCATCTCTTCTTGCTATTTCTTGCTCTTTGGTAACTAGAATTGAGTCACTGACTTTCTCCCTGCGAACGAACTTGACCCTACTATACTATAGCGGGGTTTCGATCTTATAAATTTATTTGATTGAAAATAAACCCTTCAAAAAATTGGCGCAGTTGCCGGGGAGATTTCAATTGTGTCAAAGTTTTAGTTACTATTAGGGTTTGGGAATAGCCCATCCCCTTTGCTTCTAATTGTGGTGTCTTTGTTTTTGTTTGTGGTTTCAGTTTATGCCATCGGGGCGACGTCGGCTTGATTTTGATTTTGCTATCGATCCCGAACCGGAACGCTCTTTCCATCGCAGACTACGAGAAGCCAGGACAATGGGAGACAACACAGGAAACAATGTTGACGTTGCTGCACAGATGGCTGACCTCCGTCGTCAGATGGAGCAATTTCGGCTCACTGCAGAAAGAGAAAGGGAGGCTGCAGCGAGAGAAAGGGAAGCGACTGCTCGTCTGCAACAGCAGTTGGATGCTATCCCAAGGAATGCAAAGCAATACATGCACCCAGAACTGAGGGTGCCCGAATCTGCAATCGTCCTCCCCGAGATTGAGCGAAATTTTGAGATTAAATCCCACTTTATTTCTTTAATTAAAAGATCTCAATTTGAGGGCAAAGCTCATGAATGCCCTATGCTTCATATTAAGAACTTTATTGATTTATGCGATACAATTGCTGCTGATGATGTATCGTTGGAATATGTGCAACTAAAGGCATTTAAATGGTCTCTTTCAGGAAAGGCTCTGAATTGGTTGGAGAGTTTGGCGCCTAGGTCCATCACTACATGGAAGGCTTTGTATGACTTGTTCATGACAAAGTTCTTTCCACCGGCAAAGACAACGGAGCTTAGGAAGAAAATCACCTCCTTTCACCAATTGCCAGGAGAGACATTTTTGGAGACTTGGGAGAGATTCAAGGAGTTGCAGAGACAATGCCCTACCCACGGGCAACCTGAGTATGTCCTCCAAGAAATCTTCTTCCAAGGCATCAATGCGGAGACTAAGACTCGATTGAACCTACACACCGATTGTGGGTTCCTCGAGATGAATCCAACTGATGCATGGGCTCTATTGGACAAGCTAACGGAGTACGACGCTATGTATGGCACCCCAGTGGCGAGACCGTCAGGTAAGAAACTTTATGAGCCTGCTAATGAAATTGACCCAGATGTGCGTAGGCAATTCCATGAGGATGAGACCCGACGCCTCAAGAAACAAGTAAGTTTTCTATCTAGAAATCAACCTTGTTTAGAATGCGGTTCTCTAGCTCATAATACTATAGATTGCAATAATATTAGCCAGGTACAAAGGGCGGAACACTACGAAGAGGTGAGTTATATGAGGGCTCCTTATAGGAACCCCAATAATAATAATAATTATGCGGGGAATCAAAATAACAATTATGCAGGGAGGAACAACAATTACCCTAATTGGGGTAACTATGGACAAGGACAAGGGAGTCAACCTCCTCCGCAACAAGATCAAAGGGTTCCCCCATATAGGCCCCCTGGGTATCAAGAACCACCATCATGGGTACAAGAGCTTAAGGAAGGATTCAATGGGCTTCGTGCCGATGTGAATTCCCAATTTAAGGGAGTTCATGCACAACTAGGAGAGTTAGAAACATGGAAGAAGGGAGTTGAGTCCCAACTAGGTAATCTCGCGGCACAAATCCCATGGCCTCAAGGGAAGCTCCCAGGCCGCACCGACGAGAACCCTAGGGGGAAAATAGCTGCAATACACCTAAGAAGTGGAAAGGAGGTGCCTGGTCGAGAAAGCACGCCAAACGAGAAAGAAAACGGGGACAACAGTGTCCATACCGAGGCCGTACCGACCCCCACAGCCTCGGTACCGACCCCCCCAGCAGGTACGATCTATTCTCCTCCCGTTTCTCCGAATTCCAGTAGCTATACCGAGGCCGTACCGACCCCCACAGCCTCGGTACCGACCCCCCCAGCAGGTACGATCTCTTCTTCTCCCGTTTCCCCTAATTCCAGTAGTCGTACCGAGGCCGTACCGACCCCCACAGCCTCGGTACCGACCCCCTCAACAGCAACGGATTCTTCTGCAAGGCCTATTTCAGCCCCGAATCCGATGAAGGTGCTCCCATACCCTCCGAAAAAGGTAAAGGACACAGCGGAAGGTAAGTTTCAAAAGTTTGTGAAGATGCTTCAGAGTTTGAATATATCTATTCCTTTCACGGACGCTTTGAGTGAGATGCCAGCTTACACTAAGTTTTTGAAAGACATCTTAGCTAAGAAGAGATCCATGTCTGAGCTTGCTGACGAGGTCCGTTCAGTGAAGCTCCCTGAGAAACTTGGAGACCCAGGTAAGTTTGCCATTACTATTGGTGTAGGATCTTACCGTTTCAAGGCTTTGTGTGATTTAGGTGCAAGTGTAAGCCTTCTCCCCCTTTCGATATGGTCTAAGACAAACTTGGGAGCCCTAGAGCCGGTCAACATGAGAGTATCCATGGCAAATGGAGCGGTTGTATCACCAACTGGGGTGATTGATGATGTGCCTGTCCGGGTAGGTAAGTTTTTCGTCCCCACTGATTTTATTGTTATGGATATGCCAGAGGATCCAGTGGTGCCTATCATTCTTGGAAGGCCCTTCTTAGCCACCGCTGGAGCAATAATTGATGTTAGGAAGGGACTCCTAACATTTGAGATTGGGGAGGACATCGTTGAGTTTCGCTTCAATCCAACGATGAAGGAAACCACGGACATGGTAGAGGTAAGCTATTTTGATTGTCTTGAGTCTGCAAGCCCAGTCCCAGGTCTTCTGGCGGATCAAGAAGAAATTTATTCTTTAGAGGTCCTAGAAGCAATATTGAGGACGGATGAGGAAGAGCCCAAACTTGTTCCAATCGAGCCTTCCCCAGAGCTTAAGCCACTTCCGGAAGGTTTGAGGTATGTTTTCTTGGGTCCTAATTCTACTTTTCCTGTGATCATTAATTCGAAATTGAATGAGGAAGAAGTAGAAAAGTTACTTGATGTGCTTAGAACCTATAGGAAGGCTATTGGTTATTCTTTGGATGATATCATTGGAATTTCACCTTCTTTATGCATGCATCGAATATTCATGGAGGATGATCATAAGCCGACCATAGAACGTCAGCGTAGGCTTAACCCAAATATGCAAGAAGTAGTCAAATCTGAAATTTTGAAAATGTTAGATGCTGGAATTATTTATGCTATTTCTGACAGTAAATGGGTGAGCCCGGTTCATGTTGTCCCTAAGAAAGGGGGAATGACTGTGATAGAGAATGAGAAAGGTGAGTTAGTACCTACTAGGACCACTACTAAATGGCGCATGTGCATTGAATATAGGAAGTTGAATAGTGCTACTAGGAAAGATCATTTTCCTCTTCCTTTTATTGATCAAGTTCTTGAGCGTCTAGCACAACACAATTATTTTTGCTATTTGGATGGCTATAGTGGTTTTTGGCAGATTCCCATTCATCCGGATGATCAGGAGAAGACAACTTTTACTTGTCCTTATGGAACTTTTGCTTACAGGAGGATGCCATTTGGGCTCTGTAATGCCCCTGCAACTTTTCAAAGGTGTATGATGGCTATTTTTTCTAAGATGATTGAGGATATAGTAGAAGTGTTTATGGATGATTTTTCTGTTTATGGTTCTTCTTTTGATTCATGTCTTGCCAACTTGAGTAGGGTGCTAGAAAGATGTGAAAAAACTAATTTGGTGCTTAATTGGGAAAAATGTCACTTTATGGTTCAAGAGGGAATTGTTTTAGGGCATTTGGTTTCAAATAGGGGAATTGAGGTAGATCGTGCTAAAATTGAATTGATTGAGAAACTACCTCCTCCCTCCAATGTGAAAGATATTAGGAGCTTTCTAGGACATGCAGGCTTTTATAGGAGATTCATTCAAGACTTCTCAAAAATTGCTAAACCTTTAACTAACTTGCTTATGAAGGATGTAGCTTTTGAGTTTTCTGCTGAGTGTCTTGAAGCGTTCAACAAATTGAGAGAAGCCCTTGTCTCCGCTCCTATTACGCAATCACCCGATTGGAACCTACCCTTTGAGATCATGTGTGATGCTAGTGACTATGCCGTAGGTGCTGTGCTTGGGCAAAGGAAGGACAAGAAGCTTCATGCCATCTACTATGCAAGTAAGACACTTGACGAAGCGCAGAGTAAGTACACCACGACAGAGAAGGAATTCCTCGCCGTGGTATTTGCTTTTGAAAAGTTTCGCACTTATTTAGTAGGTTCTAAAGTCATTTTCTATACGGATCATGCTGCGGTAAGATATTTGATGACTAAAAAGGATGCCAAGCCTAGGCTCCTTCGTTGGATACTTTTGTTGCAGGAATTCGATTGTGACATTAGGGACAAGAATGGAGCAGAGAACTTGGTGGCTGACCATCTGTCTAGGTTGCCCTTGGACCACCTCATGGAGTCCGAAAATCAAGTTCCAATCAATGACTCCAGGCCGGACGAAAACCTCATGAGGAACGAGTCGGTAAGTTCCGGTAAGGACTCCTTTTACACCCCTCCTTCTTCTCCTAGTTCTCATCATATTTGTGCTATTAGAGGGTAGAGGACCCCTTGGTTCGCGGATTTTGCTAATTATATTGTAGGGGGAGAAATCCCTAAGGATTTGACTTCGCAAGCCAAGAAGAAGTTCCTCCACGACGTCAAGCAATACTATTGGGATGAGCCTTACTTGTTCAAGCAAGGAAGTGACCATATCTTTAGACGTTGTGTGCCAGAGGAAGAGATTGAGAGCATCATCAACCATTGTCACACCCTTCCGACGGGTGGCCACGCAAAGAGCTTCAAGACCACGGCGAAGATTCTTCAAAGTGGCTTCTATTGGCCTACCTTGTTCAAGGATGTACATGCTTACATTGAAGGTTGCGATGAATGCCAAAGAGCGGGGAACATTACTTGGAGACATGAGAACCCTCTCACTGGAATCCTTGAGGTTGAACTTTTCGACGTATGGGGTATTGATTTTATGGGGCCCTTCCCTTCATCAGGGCCTTATAAATATATCTTGGTAGCTGTCGATTATGTTTCTAAATGGGTTGAGGCAATAGCTACACGTACTAATGATTCTAAAGTTGTAGCTAAATTTATGAAGACTAACATATTTCCCAGGTTTGGAGTCCCAAGGGTTCTTATTAGCGATGGAGGATCTCACTTCATAGAAAGGGGCTTCGAGGCTCTTTTGGCTAAGTATGGGGTGACTCATAGGGTGGCAACACCTTATCACCCTCAAACTAGCGGCCAAGTGGAGGTTTCAAATCGGCAAATAAAGAGCATCCTAGAGAAGACGGTGTCGCGCTCACGAAAGGATTGGTCATCTAAGCTAGATGATGCACTTTGGGCTTATAGGACAGCGTACAAGACACCATTGCGCACAACTCCCTACAACTTGGTTTACGGTAAGTCTTGTCATTTGCCCGTCGAGCTTGAGCATAAAGCATTATGGGCTCTTAAGGAACTCAACATGGACCTCGATGCGGCCGGAGTAAAGAGATTCATGGACTTGCAAGAGTTGGAGGAGTTGAGGCTCAAGGCTTATCAAAACGCCGAAATCTACAAAGAGCGCACCAAGAAGTGGCATGACAAGAAGTTGGTACCAAAGACATATGAGGTAGGTGATAAGGTTCTTCTTTTCAATTCTAGATTGCGTTTGTTCCAAGGGAAGCTTAGATCACGATGGAGCGGACCATTCGTGGTTCATCATATCTATCCCCATGGAGCGGTGTATCTAATTGACGAAGGAGGCTGGAGATGTCTGTCGCTGAGATCCGTGATGATCAACGCCGCTACGGGAGGATGCTTGAGGGATTGGGCGCCTACATGGGATATTCCTTTGATCAGCAGGGTCCTAGTACTTCTGCATTTCCACAGGGTGGCCCGACCTACTACCCAGGGTCAGCCCCTACACAGGATTGGCCCTTGCTTTTGCCACCTCCTCCACCTCCTGAGCAATGATTTTTATTAAGTAAGTGAGCGTGAGTGTTTCCTTCCCTTTACTTTGCTTTTTCAACAGTGAGGACACTGTAACTTTTAAGTATGGGGTGGGATTGAAATTGGACATTATAACTTCTTTATCCGGTTGTGGTTATGGTTAAAACTTGGCAAACTTGGCTTGTATTTATCTTTTATTTGCCTTTTACTTTATTTTTATGCATTGCATCATGTTTAAAAATTTATGCATTTTAAAGTTTAAGTCCATAGTCTTTTAAGTTTGTTAGTTTTATAAAAATGAAAAAAATCCAAAAAAATAGAAAAATGTCAAAAATACAAAAAAATGCATGTTTACTCCTTAATTTTATTTTTTAAACCCTACTTAGATGTCCTATGATGAAAACTCAATAGCTGACTTGATCATGTAAATCCTATGGCATATTTGGATGGTTTAGCCTAAGTCCTTAAATTTTTTATGTAGATTGTGAACTTGTGATGAAATTGAGCACATATGATCCTAGGCTAATAAGCAAATCCAACAAAAATTGTCCTTGTGAGAATTTTGGCCTATAGGGAGAACATCAAAAATGCCTCCGCTTTCTTGAGTGAATTTACTCTTCCTATGCATCTCTAGATGTTGTGATAGTTATTCAAAGCCAATACATAAATATGTCTATGTTTACGAGAATTAAATGATGGAGGCATCTTTTAAGCCATTTTTATCCTCTCTTTACCTACCCTGCATTATCTCTGCTTGAAGTCGGAAAATTAGCCTGAGCCTGAAATTGCAAACTCCACAAAATTATCCCTAGCCAAATTGAGCCTGACCCCCATTTGGGAATTGAGACTTAGATTGGCTGGACTAATGCCTTGTGGAAAGAAAAGTGCATATTGTCCAGTTTTGAGCAAGGAAATTATGGGTTGGTGCATATTTACATCTTGTCATATTTTGTAAGGATTTTTGGCTCACCATATAAATGCACATATTTTTTAGTATTTATTATTTTCGTTAAAAAAATCCGAAAAAAAAAAGAAAAAGAGAAAAAGAGAGATATATGTATACATAGTGCATGAGCCAAAATCCTTAAGTCCTTTATTTGTTGCATACAAGTGTTATATTTTTTAGAGGCATATTAGAGTTTGAAAGAAGGGTTGATAGTATGGTTTACATCTTTTAGTGCATCTTTAGAGCATATTATGGAAAAATGAGTTTGGGAAAGAGCATTATGGGAGAGTGAGCTTGGAAAGTGCAACATTGAAGTGCTATGGTTTGGATATTGCAAGTGTTGAAGTTTAGGAGTCTTGATTCCCGAATTATATAAGCACCACATAGCCAAATAATTCCATACCCTTAATTCCTTACCAAGCCCCATTACAACCCCGCCGAATGGAGTCTTCTTTGAAGTCTTCCATTGAGCGAAAGTCCTCCTGATTGTTCTTATTGCATTTTCATAATTTGTTGCGAAGTGGATTTTTATAAATTGCAATGTTTATGAGATTTTGTATGGAATTGAGTTGAGAGTTTAACTTCATAGCCTAAACACATGATATTTGAGTGTAAACACATTATCGATGTGAGGTTGGATCAAAAATTTCATATGCCTATGGATCGCCTAAATATGTGCTATGACGTAAAATTCACTTGCTTTGCTTTGCTACCGCTTATGATGTTGCTTTTGACAAGGGCGAAGACTTGAAGGGTGTGTTGTAGGTGTTGGTTATTGCTTGGTTATTGCTTGAGGACAAGCAAGTCTAAGTATGGGGTATTTTGATGTACATATTTGTACCTATTTTATTCGCAAGTTTTGACTTCATATTTCATTCGATTCCTCAAAAAAAGGTTGAAAACAAGAGGAATTTGTGTAGAATGAGCAAACATGCATAAGGTAGAGTCTGCACAAGTTTTGGTTTGAATATGCAGGAATTGGATTGAAATCGGAGTCAAAATGAAGAAGCCAAGTGAAGCTGAGCAGAGGTCGATATCGACCTTCAACATCGATATCGACCATAGTTGTCGACACACCTTCTGAGTGTCGAGATAGACCACACAGACCAACCAAGAAGGCAATTGATATCGACCACCTGACATCGATATCCACCATAACATAGACATCGAGTGGAGATGGACAAGTCGAGCAGAAATACAGGCATCGATATCGACCTCCATGGTCGATATCGACCACATATCGACAGAAAATAGAATCGATTTGGAGACTCGGATTATCGGTGAGGACACTGTAATCTTTAAGTATGGAGTGGGGGAAAAGCTTACTCGCATATTTTTAATCATTTTTGAAGCATATTTTAAATTTTTTTATATAGTTATGCATACTTCTCCAATTGCTCATACATGGTTACTTTGGATATTTATATCTATATGCATCATAGTCTATCTATATTCATCAGGTTCATTATCAAGTTTATTATCCAAAGTCTAAAAAGACTAAAGTCTAGAAAAAATCACCCCCATCGAAAAAATTTTGAAAATAATGAATCGATTTATTTATCTTTAACTTTAAGTTTTATCAAGTTGTTTAAGTTTTATCAAAATAAAAGACCTATCCTAATTGTTTGGATAGAGTTCATAGTTTAGATAGAAGTTACAATCCTTGGATAGCAAGGATTAGTAGCCTATAAATAAAGCCCTAGGGGCTGGTTTTTTTTAATCATCCAAGCAAGAAAGACAATAGCAATAGGCAATAAAAGTTAGAGTTTTAGTTTTGAGCTTTCAAGTTTCAAGCGCTTACGATAGTTGGCGTTGAGATTGTAAAGATCCAAAGTTTTCCATTTATGCAAGTTTAATCAATTCAAAGCATGTCTACATTCAACATGAGCGAGTAGTCGCCCTTTCTTCTAGGGTCGGGGTGAGCCCGACGATAGCCATGGTGGTAAGGTTTGTATGTCGCTAAAGAAGGTATCTTTTATCTCGCTCTACCCTGTGCTTCATCTTTAAATGCGAATTTAAGGAACTCATATTGTAAAACTTAGGTAGTAATTGGGGTTTCTATTCGAAAGATTATAAACTCAATTATGACAAAGATAGACGCAAATTAGGTTAAGTAATTACAATATCTCCTTTCCTATTTGCCGGTTTAGGTGAAAGCCTTTTCCTTTATGATAAAAGCATGCATCTTTAGTGGTTTCTTACTTATTCTATCATGGTTGTCGTCGCAGTAATCCTTGGCTTTGGAAGATCTTTTATTTCTTAAGTTTACATCCATATTTGCCTGCCGTTCGTTGAGCCATCGAAAAACCCAACACCTTTGTTTATTTCTGTTCAATACTCCTTTTCCATTCTTAAATCTTCGGCCTTTCTTTGCCGATAAAGAACTAACCCTCTGCAGGTGAACATCGATATCGAGGTCAACGTCGATATCGACCACGGTGCTAGATCGACAGTCTTCTGAGTCGATCTCGAGTCTCCTGGGTCACTGCTGCTGAACATCAAAATCGACCTCCAACGTCGAAATTAACCCTTCTGAATCGACTGGCAGACTTCTGAGCCAGTCGATTTCACTGACTAACATCGATATCGACCTTTCTAGTCGATATCGACTACCGTTTTTGTCTCTGCAAGTTTTCTGTTGCAGAAAGCATCGACAGTCAAGGTCGACATCGAGGTCTGAGCTCGAGATCGAGGCTTCTGGTCAAATATTCAGGACTTGTCTTCAACGCTACTAGGATCCCGCTGACTCGCTTCCTCGTGGATCAAACCTGATTCCCTACTACTATAGCGGGGAGTCTTGAATTTATTTGAAGAGGCTAAGAGTTGAAGTTATACTAACTGCATATCGTTACAACAATATATACGCTGTGAATGGTGATCAAGTGGCACAAGGAAGCTTAACCTGTCTAAAAGCTTTGACGGACGATCCAAAGCTCTGGCACAGGAGACTCGGTCATGTGAGTCCACATACACTACAGAAGCTTGTGTCCAAAGGGCTTGTAAGAGGACTACCTGAGATGGACTTCAAAGGTATTGATATGTGCAATGCATGCACACGAGGTAAACAAACACGTAGCTCTTTCAAACCCAAAAAGGTTGTAAGTTCTTCTAGACCCCTTGAACTTTTACATATGGATTTATGTGGTCCTATGCGAGTCAAATCTCCCAATGGTAAAAAGTACATGCTTGTTGTTGTTGATGATTTTTCTAGATATACTTGGGTTGCATTTTTGAAAGAAAAATCAGAGGCCTTATTTGAGTTTTCAAAACTTTGTAAGGAGTTGCAAACTTTAAGAAATGAGCTCATAGTGTCAATTCGAAGTGATCATGGTAGGGAGTTTGATCAACTTCAGTTTGATTTGTTTTGTGCTAAATATGGCATCTCCCATAACTTTTCTGCTCCTAGGACACCTCAACAAAATGGGGTTGTGAAACGAAAGAACCGCACCCTAGAGGATATGGCCAGGACTATGCTTTTAGAAAATGGATTACCTAAAACCTATTGGGCTGAAGCTGTTAACACAGCTAACTATATTTTCAATCGCTGTCTTATTCGTTCCATCTTAAAGAAAACTCCTTATGAACTTTTCAAAGGCCGCAAACCACTTATATCTTATTTTAAACCCTTTGGCTGTACTTGCTTTGTTCATAACAATGGAAAAGATAACCTTGAGAAATTTGATGCGCGTAGTGATGAAGGTATATTTCTTGGCTACTCCACAAGTAGCAAAGCTTATAGAATCTTCAATAAAAGGACCCAGTAAGTTGAAGAAAGTATACATGTTATATTTGATGAATGCAATGACGGTTCTTTGAGTGAAAGTGTTGCAGATATAGATCTTAACATCCATGCGGAGAACGAGGAAGGTGATGATGCTGCTACCAAGAACACAGAAAAGAGGAACATGCAGGAACAGATTCTCAACACTGAAGAATTGGCCCAAGGTGTTGAAGATTCGTCCAAAGCCCTTGGTGTCCAATCCAACAGTGTTGAAATGTCAGAAACTGCTGAAACTGAACCTAACAGGACTATGGAGTCAGATGTACCACCAATCAATCCTGCTGGTGTGACGAATCAAGGAGCTGAGAATAGCAAAAGAAAATTCAAATACTCCTCATCACACTCATTAAAGGATATCATTTCTGACCCTACTTCTAGTGTTCAAACTCGTTCTAAACTTAAAGATCTTTGTGCTTTTCACGCGTTTGTCTCTCTTATAGAACCCAAGAAGGTAGATGAGGCCCTTCAAGAGCCAGATTGGATCATTGCTATGCAAAGTGAGCTTAACGAATTTGAAAGGAACAAAGTCTGGACCTTGAAGCCTAGGCCAAATCATCAATCAGTCATTGGCACACGATGGGTATTTCGAAACAAGCTAGATGAGAATGGTAAGATCATGAGGAACAAGGCAAGGCTTGTTGCTCAAGGCTACAATCAAGAGGAAGGTATTGACTACGAGGAGACCTTTGCTCCCGTAGCCAGGCTTGAAGCCATTCGTATATTATTAGCATTTGCATCTTTTATGAGCATAAAGCTATATCAAATGGATGTCAAGTGTGCTTTTCTCAATGGTTTCTTAGAAGAAGAAGTTTATGTGGCTCAACCCCCAGGTTTTGAAAGTTTGGAATTTCCTAATCACGTTTATAAACTTGACAAAGCGCTTTATGGTTTGAAACAAGCCCCAAGAGCTTGGTATGAGCGCTTGTCAAAATATCTTTTAGAAAATGATTTTAAAAGGGGGTTGATCGACAAGACTCTTTTTATCAAGACCAAAGGAAAGGACATTTTGATTATTCAAATTTATGTTGATGATATATTATTTGGTGCTACTAACACATCTTTGTGCAAGGAATTTTCTGACATCATGTGCAACGAATTTGAGATGAGCTTGATGGGTGAACTCAATTTCTTTTTGGGATTACAAGTTCATCAATCTAAGAAAAGGATCTTTGTCAACCAAAGCAAGTACACTAAGGATCTCTTGAAGAAGTTCAAGATGGATCAATCCAAAGCAGCCAAGACTCCCATGAGCTCAACATTATCCCTAGATCAAGACAAGACTGGGAAGAGTGTCAATCAAAAGGAGTATCGGGGAATGATTGGATCTTTACTATATCTTACAGCTAGTAGACCTAACATCATGTTTAGTGTTTGCATGTGTGCTAGGTTTCAAGCTGATCCTAAAGAATCTCACCTCGTAGTTGTGAAGAGGATCTTTCGATATCTCAATGGCACTAAGGAGCTTGGACTATGGTACCCAAAGCAAAAGGATTTCACATTAATCGGGTATTCTGATGCAGATTTTGCAGGCTATAAGGAGGATAGGAAGAGCACATCAGGATGTTGCCAATTCTTAGGAGCATCTTTGATCAGTTGGCATTCTAAGAAACAAAACTCAGTTGCCCTATCCACTGTAGAAGCCGAATACATAGCAGCTGGAGCATGCTGCTCCCAAATCCTTTGGATAGCTCAACAAATGCGAGATCTTGGCATCAACCTCAAAGGCATTCCCATTAAGTGTGACAATACAAGTGCCATCTCCATTACAAAGAATCATGTTCAGCATTCAAGGACCAAACATATTGATGTAAGGCATCATTTCATTAGAGACCACGTCGAAAAAGGTGATGTGTCCATTTCCTTTATTTCAACTGATTATCAATGGGCTGACATTTTTACTAAGCCTTTGGCAGAGGACAGGTTCACCTTCATTAGACGAGAGATCGGGATGCTTAACAAGGATGCACTTTCGTAGGGGGAGCTTTCCCTTTACGAAAGATAAATTCTACTCAGTGTCAAGACCCTTGAGTTTTATGTCAAGGTTTGTGAACTGGATGATAGAAAACAGATATCGGATCGTATATATTTGGTTAATATCTTTTTAGATATTTGATCAAGTATTATTTTCATTGGATTTCAAAATAATTTATTTATGTCACATATTTTATCCGTAGAGATATTTTTGGAACAAAATATTTTCGGTTATTTCCCTCCTATTCTAAAACGGTTGAGAGAAGATTTGAATTTTGAATTGAAATATTTTTCAAATTGGCAATGTTATCATTACTTACATTGGAACCCTAAACCCCGTCCCATCACTCTAATCTCTCCTATTTAAAACCCAAACCCCTCTCGATTACCTCATAACCTCAGAACTACCCAAAACTCTTCCAGTTCTCCCTCTCCAATCTCTCAAACTATCCTTAAACCCTAGCCGAATACCTCCATGGCTCCCAAATCAAAGAAAGCTTCCACACCCAAAAGACTTGGCGCCACCCCCAAGGGACGCCAGGACACTGCTACTTCTCCTACACATGAACCCACTCCTCAAGCCATCGTCCCTGCTGTTGTCCAGAGCACCATCGCTGAGAGCACGACTACAGGAACCAAGGGCTCTCAAAAACGCTCTGCTAAGAAGTCTCTCAGTGCGAAGCAGAAAGGGAAAAAGAAGGTCATCGCTGAGGAGGTGGATGAGGAAGAAGAAGAGGAGGATCTTGATGCTATTCTGGAAAAGGATGCAGCCAAGGAAGCCGAAGAAGAAGCTTTGAGGAAGAAAAAGGCCGAGGAGGAGGCCGAGCTTGCAAGGAAGTTGGTCGAGGAGGAAGCTGAGAGAATCCGGAAGGAAGCCGAGGCGGAGGCTCTCAAGGAGGTTCCTTCTGAAGAGGAGCCTAAGGAAGAGGACGAGGAGCAAGACGAATCCGGAGAGGACAAGGAGGATACCGATGGAGACAACGCTGAGGACTCGGGGTCAGAGGAAGAAGAGGAAGAGGAGCCCGAGCATGCTCCCTCTCCTTCTCCTCCTCCTCCTCCCCCGTCTCCAAAGAAGCGGAAAGCCTCTACAGCCAAGCCTCCTCCTCCCAAGCGCACCAGAAAGGGCACCCTCAAAAGCCTTGAGGCGCCTGCCAAGAGGTCTGCTCCAACACAGGCTAGAAGGAAGAACGCTGATCCTCCCGCTCTCATTCAGGTAAATCAATCCCTCCCCTCTTCATGGTTTGAAAATGCTGAAATGGCTGGTAAGTGGGTAGATGAGTTTCGAACTCGTAGGATCTGCTGTTCTTATTTTTTAGATATTGCGTTCTTTGAAGCTTTGAATTTACCATGCATTGCTATCCTTAAAAAATCCCCAGCCTGGACCCTTCTCAATCTTGAAACCGTCTATTATCCTCAACTCACCCGCCTGTTCTATATAAATCTCAAAGCCAAACACACTGACGATGGTTGGTTCTTGGAATCTGTCGTCAAGGGAGTTAGAATCTCTTTCAGCTCCTTTGACTTCGCTGATTTCCTTGGCCTTCCTAGCCCTTGTCCACCCTCTCAAGAAAACCCCTCTAAAGAAGACTGCATTACCCTTGCCCGATCCAAATATCTTCTACCCGAGGCATCTACCAACACCTCAAAGCAGCTAACCCACTCATCCCTTACCCTAAAGGCAAAGATCATATTTAACATCATTGTGCGTTGCCTCTTACCCCGTCTAAACTCCAGCTCTCTCCTGACCAACAATACCATGATCCTACTTTACCGAATCCTCAATGGCCTTGATCTTGATCTGGCCAACACCATTTTAGGATCCATGGCTCACACTAGAAAAGCCAGGAAAGGAACTCCCCTCCCCTTCGCTACCCTTTTGACCCAAATCTTCGAAGCTTCTGGAATCGATTTTAAAAATGAAGAACAGCAGCGTCATACGGGTAAGTTCGACTCCAAGAGCCTTGAAAAGATTGGCATCACTCGGTCCCCCCAAGGGACTTGGAGTCTTGCCTCTCCTTCAAAAGCTCTTCCCACTGCCTCAACCATTGATGAACGCATGGACAACCTGGAGTTGGGCTTGGAGGAAGTTCGCCTGGATATCAAGGAGCTGCACAAGGAGTTTATGACGGAGATGAGCGGGGTAACCAAGCTGTTGCAAGGACTGTGGTCGCGGCTCACTGATGATGCTCCGGACGATGAAGCTTAACCCTATCCTACCCTACCCTAACCCCAAATCGGAAACATTGCTGGTTTTTGGAAACTGTTTCAAAACTTTTGGTGACTGTTTTACCTCCTCCCTTTGTTGAAAGACAAAAAGGGGGAGATGATCTGTGGTGGTGTTAGACTTTTTAAAACTGTTGCGATTTAAAGGTCTTGGAAGACCTTGGTTTTATTTTTCAGTTGGATGGTCTTCTTGCTTTAAAATTTTGATCCAACATTTGTCTAACCCATGCAGGTACTTAGCCCGATTTTACTTATATTATATATGCTTGACTAAGTTGCAGGGATGCACAGGTTTTGTCTTTCATCAAGGGGGAGATTGATAACTCCACTCCCTTGATGAAAATCGGAATAAGTTTCAAAGGCCTTGACAGTCTGTTTGTGTCAAAGGTCTTGAAGCTTTAACAGTATTGATGAAACACAAAACCTGTTCTATATGATATTATGTTCGAATATTATTTTATGTTATTATATGCTTCCATTATTTTATTATATATACACTAACCTTTCAGGAAGTATTTTCGAATATTATTTCCTTCCTTATGTTGTAAATTGAGAAGATTCAAATCGGAAGATCATGGCCTCCGAAAGTTTCCAAAGATAGAAGATCCAGCTCAAGCCATGATCCTCTCTAGCCGTTGGTGAAGATCCTTAGGCGCTGATTTGTTTCAATAAAAAGAAAAGGAAGAAGAAGACAGCTACACACCTGTTGAACACAAGCTTTCATATACTCAAGCCTTCAAGCGAGATCTGTCTTCTTCGTGTGCTCTCTGCTAGTCCTTAAGAGTCTGTAATTTCATTTCAAAGCATTTGAGAGTTACACTGTGAGCTTATAGGATATATTTCGAGAGAGTGTTATACTCAAGAGTTTGTAACTCAGGAAGTAGACACTAGGCGATTGATTCACTAAGTGTAAGAGGATTGTACTAGATAGCATAGAGAGGTGGGGCTCTTCTAGATTGGTCTAGGACTCCAAGGGAACGTGAGTTGACTAGATTGCAATTGTATAGGAGAGAGGCTTCTCGGGGAGCTACTAGGATCTTAAGTCTTGTGAATCAATAAAAGCCGGTTGAATCCTAGGGTTGTGGAAGAACCCTAGGCGGGGACGTAGGCCAAGTTCGTGCCGAACCTCGTTAACAACTCATCGAGTCCTTTACTTATTGCTTTACCTTATTTCCGCACTTGGTTCGACTGTTTAACTTTGTGATTCAGGTTTTCAGAGAAAAGACTAAGTCTAATCTCAAAGGATTTTGCACGAGCTTTAAAAGTCTTGAGAATCTGCGAAAAACCGGCATACTCTATCCAACCCCCCCTTCTAGAGTATTTCTATGTTACTTTGTTTTACATTATCGAACCTTCAGGATGGTTTTGAGCAATGTAGTGTATTTAAGGGGTGATTTTCTGTCGATTACCTTATATATTTATACACAGAGTTTACACAAAAGATATTACAGAAGATATTCAGCAGAATATACGAACTATAAATAATGATAAAAATATATATCATCTAAAGTATATATCTAATACGACGGATTATGTAGTACTCTGCATGTTATTAGTTGATTTCTCGAATATTTTCTTTTATAAAAAATAAAAATAAAATAAAATAATACAGAAATAATGTCGGTCTTTACCGAATATTAATTGTGAATTTGATGACGTTATCATGCTATAATAATGATGTCATGCTCATGTCTTGCTATGCGACAGCGACATCGTCATGCTCAATGGCTTTGTAAACAAGCCATAACTTTCTCATTTATGGCGTCATAATTAAGTAAGCTTGAAACAGTCTTTTAAATAATAATATAACAAAAATTGAGATCAAACTATGAACAAAGTTCGACCATTTCAAAATTATTATACGTAGTAATAAAATTTGTAATCACGTACGTCCATACGATCGAAAAAGACGTCAATAGTATAACTAACTAGTTCAAATATCCGATGAGTCGTTAACAAGAGGCAAACACTTGTCAAGTTACATTAATTTTATTATTATTACTTTTTGCGATTGTGAGGTCGGAATCCGTCAACTTTAACACAAAAGTTTAAGCTACTATGTACTGTTTCACCCTTCCTTATAACTCATCATTTTTAGTCTTTTATAATCAATGTGGGATGTACCAAACCTATCAACAAATTAAGGGGCGAGATCACCTTATCTACATTTATAGCCTATTTTATAGCCCAATCCTCTTAATAGGAGAAAATATTAACATATCCATTAATTAAAATATATTATTTTATAAATTTAAATAATTTTAAAAAAATAAATAAAATATATTTATACTCATAGTTATTATTTTATTTTTTTCATTTTATCAAAAATAACAACTAAAGAAATTATAAACATTTGTTATGATAAATAATAAAGAAATCCATTTTACTGTATCTAATAAGAATTAATGGACTATAAGATAGATTATCAACGGGAACTAAAGGAATAATCCTCACCAATTATTAAGCCGCATTTATTTAAATATGTATATATAAAATAGAGTTTTCTAAAAAAAATTTTAAAATTTTTTAAAATTTATGATTTAAATAGTTATTTTAAGTTGAAAACACTAAAAGAAATAAAAAATTATTGAAACATTAAACTAAAGAGGTTATATTACATATAAAAAAACACTTTATTTTTTTTTCTCTCATTTTTTCTTTTAGGTCATCACACATCTATATATTAATTAAAACCAAAGCACCTATGCCACGTGTCGTCCCCTCACGCAAAGTTATTTGTGTAAGGTATTATTTACACAATATCATTTAATTATGGTAATTAAACTATCTAATATTATTTACACATTATTAACATAATATCATCTCATAATATATTTTTAACCAATCTATATCTATATATTAATTAAAACCAAAGCACCTATGCCACGTGTCGTTCCCTCACGCAAAGTTATTTTTGTAAGGTATTATTTACACAATATCATTTAATTATGGTAATTAAACTATCTAATATTATTTACACATTATTAACATAATATCATCTCATAATATATTTTTAACCAATGGGATTAATTCAAAACTTTTTTTTAGTAAAGGTAATATTAACTATATGAACTATATAGTATTATTTCATTATATATTAATTACATGATATATATTATAGTAATTAAAATATCTAATATTTTTTTTGAATGCAATCTAATGCCTACTAATAATCTATATGTAAATCTTTATATCTATACGTATATCTATATATTTATTCTTAAAACATAAGAGTTTTAGCCTATGTTATCCTTGCCGTGTTTTTAATTAGTTATTTAAACCAATCAAATATTTTTTCCTTTAATTATTTCTTCTTCTTTCATTTATCTCTTTAAATTAATTTTTTTCTTTTATTTTTAACACATTTACTAACTATCCATATATTATCTTAATACCAAATTTACAATGATATTTTTTTTAAAAAAGTTACAATGTTTTTATTATTTTTCTAACCAATAAGAGTGATTTAAAATTTCTATAAATTTTTACATATTCTAATTTAAATGAGTTTTTTTTTAAATATATAAAATTATTTCCGTGATACTTTTATGGTAATTATTTTTATGATTTTTATCCTAACTTTTATTAATATTTTATAATATTAATTTTTTTATATTTTTTATATTTATACAGTATTAGTCGATGTGAGTTGAGGAACTGTAAGTTCCCTTTTTCAAATTTAACTTGAACTAGTTTTAAAAACCACTATTAAATGTGAAAGCGTTCTTTTTTTGATAAAAAAAAATGTGAAATAGTTGTTATATGTATTTATTATTAATTATTATGAATGTATTAGAAAAAAATTATGAAAAAATTTAATAAGATATAAAGTTTTGAACTTTTAATTAGTATGAATATATTAGAAAAAAATTATTAAAAAATTAATAAGATAAAATTCATGCAGTACATCCTATAGCAGTACATTTTTAGATTTGACCTAATTAGATTAGTTTGGCCTATAAAACTAATTTAAAAAGTTAATTATAGCAAGAATTATATGGGACCATGGGAGGGCCGAGGGAGGACCTTTCCATTCCAATTTTAAGTGGGTGTCTATATCCAGTATCCTCCATATGTCTCTTTCCCGTCTCCCGAGTAGTGTTCTATTTAAAAATAAAAATAAATTAGAATTAGAATTAGAATTAAATAGTAAAAAAATAAAAAGTTTGTGAGGAGGATAGACGGAGGGGTCATGAAATTAAAACAGACGATCTCGACTCGGTGTCCGGGTAAGTAATTGGAACCATACATTTTCATACATACAAATTACATCTTCATCAATTAAACCAAGGCCTTAATTTTCAGAATTTCCATGCAATTTCTTGTTGATCAAGAGAATCTAATCCCATATTCTGACTAATAATCTGAGTAAAAGGATCACCACCAATCTCCACACAATCATCACTAATCGGTAAATCCCAGTTGCTGAGCTCATTCCCATCCCACAGCAGCCCAGCTGAATCACAGCTAGACCAGTCAAAGCCCGGGATCTCCAGGCCCTCGAAGATCAACGAGGGCCCGGAAGAGGACTCGGAAGACGAAGACGAAGATGTCCCCGTCTGATCACAGTACGGTTGGTAGTTAACTGGGGCCAGGATTTCATCCGGTTGGTAGTTAACTGGGACCTCATCAACACAGAAGCTATCAATGAGCTCGTCTGCTAAGGTGACCGGAGGGTCACCAAAGGTTGAGTCACAGCTCTTCTCTGGAGGTGATGAGTTCTCAAAGGTGAGGGTTGAGTGATCACCCGGTGTTTCCGCCAGTGATGGCTCTTCATTAGTGGCTCGTTCATGATGATGTTCTTTGGGCGGTGGTGGTGTTGGTGATGATGATTGTTGTTGTTTGGGTTGAGGATTGATGGGGTTGTGGGTTTGAGGGTCAATCCCCATCTTCTTGAGCTTCTTCTTGATGTGGGTGTTCCAGTGGTTCTTGATTTCGTTGTCTGTTCTTCCTGGAAGATGAGATGCAATCTTGGACCATCTGCAAGTCATTATTCGCCATGATTAACAAAAATCTTAAGTGTACGGACATATATCATCAAAATGATGGCATTAGGGATGGTTCAATACTATAAAGATGATATGACTTTAGTTGTTTATTAATAAGCAAGATTATTAGAATCCATTGACAAGTTTGTATACATTGTCTCACACCGACTAACAAAATTTTAAAAAAAATATAACATTATATAAGGTAGAGTGATGTCGGTCGAACAACTTATTAGTAGAGTGATATTTCCGTCTCACATCAGATATAATAAAAATGTTAGTGATTCATAAGTGATTCTCCGATCAGGAACAATAGACCTAAGAGAGTTAAATGACATAGGTTGTTGTCTCTTAATAACTGCGACACTGACGAGATCGTGAGGGCGCACTTGAACTTGAACTTTAAATGATTGCAATTATAATAGAATTGTTTTATATAGGAGTAAAAGCCATCTTAATCAAATAAAAAGTGGAATATGGGCTATTGGTGAAAGGGAAAAAAAGAAGCAAAAAGATAGCAAGCTAGGTATATTCAATTCAAATCCCCAAAGAGTATGATTCAGTACTAGCTACACTAAAATTCCACCTTTTTTCCATGGAAAGTTTAATTTATAAGTTTGCAATGATGAATCTTCTACTCGAAACTTCTTTTTCATGCGCCCACTTCAAAAGTCACCCACTTTGATGTTTGTGGATCTCACTTGAAAAAAAAAAGAAGAAGAAGAAGAAGTTGAGCTCATTGGTTCCTAATTAAATATTACTTAGCTAGAGTAGTTAATTACATCATGAGTCTCCTTGAACGTTACTAAATAAATTACTAGCTAGATGAGTAGGTGTATAAAAATAAAGAACAAAATCAATAAAAATGGAGTACCTATTGCCAAGCTTGGCATGGAGATCAATGACCATTTGCTCTTCATGTTCGGACAACAAACCCCTCTTGAGGTCGGGCCTTAGATAGTTCGTCCACCTCAGCCTACAACTCTTTCCGCACCTCAACAACCCTACAAAAGAATCGACATGGACTCGATATCATATATATAGTCTTGGTACGCTGAGATGGGCAATCTATATATCGCGCAACTAAAGGCAAGAGGAGTTGAACCAGCGAGTTTAGGGAGGGTGCGCCAGCAGCATTGGCCATGGGTGAAGATGAAGTTGATGAGCTTCTTGTCCTCCTCGGCGGACCATGGACCCTTCTTCAACCCTACCTTGTCGCAACACGGTTGTCTTCCCATCCTTGTAGGTATATAGTGATATATGACTTGACGAAAATATAAGAGGTTGGATACAATCCAGAAAACTGGATATTGAAGGTGATAGCTTGAATCAAAACAAAGGAATGGGAAGATATTGGATCAAGTCAATTATGAATGAAACTCTCACCAACCAAACCACACATATATAGTGAAAATGTACAGGGCCCTTTAGTGTGAGGTGTAATGATGTAACACGGCTTTGCCTGTTTTTTTTTTTTTTTTAATTATTATATAGTTTTATCTAACAACTCCTCTTTTTTTGTGTGTTTTTTCTTGGAGTTTTAGGCTTTTATATATACTACAATCCCATATATTGATTTCTCAGCAAAAATTAGGCCTACTTACAAGTTGATTAATACCGGTTGAACTCTGGTATTGGTTACACTGTTAACAAGATTTGGGTGATATTGTACGTCCATTATAAAGAAAGAATATGCGCTTAAAAATGTTAGAATATTACTGATTCAAAATTAATTAGGAAATTAATGTATTAGGAAGTACGTTAGATTTTAGGGTTAGTGGCCGGTTAGAATTCATGTTAGTGGCCTTATCAATTAAGAGAGATTTTAGGGTGAATTAGTTATTAGGTTGATCAATGGCTTAATTAGTGTCCAGTGGGGATAAAACTGCCGTTAGTTTTTAGCATTTAGATTTTATATAAATTATAATCCAAATTCATTGAATTGAGAAAAATTGAGAGAGGAGCTAGATAGTGTTGTACCATCATCTTTCGGGATGATCAGGATGTCTATTATCTTATATCATAATAAAAAAAATGTTATTTAACAATCAGACTTATAATTGATTTATTTATCGCCATATACTAAAGGCTTTTAATCATCTAATCAAAAATCTATATTTATATAAACTCTTAATTTAGAAGAGTTTAGGATGATGTGTCAATCTTAGAGGCATTTTAGGAGTTTTAACCAATCATATTTTTTTTGCCATTTTTCTTTGATTTTCTTTAATTCTCTTTTTTTTCTTCTTTATTCCTTTAATTCTCTTTTTTTCTTTAATTTTAATAACTATTGGGGTTAATTCAAAACATTGAATTCAATCTAATATAACCATCTATATAAACTCTTAATTTAGAAGAGTTTAGGATGATGTGTCAATCTTAGAGGCATTTTTGGAGTTTTAACCAATCATATTTTTTTGCCGTTTTTCTTTGATTTTCTTTAATTCTCTTTTTTTTCTTCTTTCTTCCTTTAATTCTCTTTTTTTCTTTAATTTTCATAACTATCTTTATAAACTCTTAATTTAGAAGAGTTTAGGATGATGTGTCAATCTTAGAGACATTTTAGGAGTTTTAACCAATCATATTTTTTTGCCATTTTTCTTTGATTTTCTTTAATTCTCTTTTTTTTTTCTTTATTCCTTTAATTATCTTTTTTTCTTTAATTTTAATAACTATAAACTCTTAATTTAGAAGAGTTTAGGATGATGTGTCAATCTTAGAGACATTTTAGGAGGTTTAACCAATCATATTTTTTTTGCCATTTTTCTTTGATTTTCTTTAATTCTCTTTTTTTTTCTTCTTTATTCCTTTAATTATCTTTTTTTCTTTAATTTTAATAACTATAAACTCTTAATTTAGAAAAGTTTAGGATGATGTGTCAATCTTAGAGGCATTTTAGGAGTTTTAACCAATCATATTTTTTTTGCCATTTTTCTTTGATTTTCTTTAATTCTCTTTTTTTTTCTTCTTTATTCCTTTAATTCTCTTTTTTTCTTTAATTTTAATAACTATTGGGCTTAATTCAAAACATTGAATTCAATCTAATATAAACATTGGGCTTAATTCAAATTTATTTACTAACTGTTGAGCTTAATTCAAAACATTGAATATAACTATTGATTATGACACATCACATTTAAACAATGTTATAATAATATTGATATTATTATTCCTGAGTAATTTAAAATATCTATATTTATGTATTATACTTTACATACGATTTTTAAAAAATAATTTTATGAGATAATTGCAAGATACATTTGTTGTAAAGTTTTTTTTTATGATTTTTATCTTAACATTTATTAATATTTTTATATATAATATTTTAGTTTAAAAAAAACGCGCCATGGCGCGGGAATCATACTAGTTTAATTTATATTGAGAATGAGAATGAGTTGAATAAAAGTTTATAATGTATAAGGAATTCACACGACAAAACTCTATCAACTTGTTAATAAGTCTTACACCTAGCCTATAATACTAATATATACTACACTAGTAAGTTAATTATTACCAGATTCATCGAAAAATGTAAGAATGCTAAGGTTTTACAATTGAACAGAGTTTGACGTATGACTAAAACTATATTCAAACCCATATACAGACGACTTGGCTAGATATGCCCTACTAATATTGACTAGCTAACATGTATGAACTATGACCTATATCTACATATCTATGGTTGTAGGTCAATGTGTGAACAAATGGGGAAATATTTTCTCTATTGTTAGATCACGAGACTGATCATATAATCCTCCTTGAGGGTTTCCATTCATTGATAATCATATATATAGGTTACAAAGGTATTGGGCTTTTGGGCCCACTATACAATATATGCCTATGTAATCTATCAAACCCCCGCAGTCGAAACTGGAGGGGGCCGTACAGTGAGACTGGAGCGAAAATCAATGAATAACTGTCTGGGTAAACCCTTGGTGAATATATCAGCGTACTGATAGGAGGACGGGACATGTAAAACACGGACATGTCCAATGGCAACCTTGTCCCTGACGAAGTGGAGATCAAGCTCAATGTGCTTCGTGCGTTGATGCTGGACTGGGTTGCTAGCTAGATAGACGGCGGAGACGTTGTCAGTGTAGACCAGAGTGGCCTTCTGAAGAGGGCAACGAAGCTCAAGCAGGAGATTGCGGAGCCAAGAGCACTCGGAGACAACGTTGGCAACACCTCTGTATTCTGCCTCAGCGCTGGAGCGAGACACGACAGACTGACGCTTTGCTGACCATGACACAAGTGTGTCGTTGAGGAAGACACAGTAACCAGACGTGGAGCGACGTGTGTCAGGACAACCACCCCAATCCGCATCAGTGTAAGTAACAAGGTCAAGCTTAGCGGAAGGAGTGATCGTGGTGCCTAGCTCGAGGGTGCCGCTGATGTACCGAATGATCCGCTTCAAGGCCTGAAGGTGTGGTTCCCTAGGTGCATGCATAAACAAACAGATCTGCTGAACGGCGTAACTGATATCAGGCCTGGTGAAGGTGAGATACTGAAGTGCACCAGCCAGGCTCATGTATAATGTCGGATCATCAACCAAAGGACCAGAATGAGCACTGAGCTTGGTGGATGTATCGACAAGGGTGGCTACAGGATTACAATTAACCATCTTAGCCCGAGCGACAATCTCAGCAGCATACTTACTCTGCGAAAGAAACAGACCAGATGCATGACGCTGAACAGCAACTCCCAAGAAGTAGGATAACTGACCCAGATCAGACATGGCGAAGTCGGCACTCAACAGCGAAATAATCGACGTCCGAAGAGCATCAGAAGAGGCGGTGATAATGATGTCATCGACATAAAGTAAGAGAAAGGCCGTGTCTGAGCCTCTGCGATAAATGAACAGAGACAAATCTGAGCGGCTGCCAATGAAGCCTAGGCGTAGCAGATGAGAAGCAAAGCGCTGGAACCAAGCTCTCGGAGCCTGTTTCAGCCCATACAGAGATCGCTTCAAGAGACAGACGTGCTTGAGACGGTTAGTATCAGCAAACCCCGGTGGCTGAAACATGTAGACTGTCTCATTCAGATGACCATGAAGAAAGGCATTCTTGACATCCAGCTGATGAATGGCCCAGTTGCGTGACAAAGCTAAACTCAACACCACTCGGATAGTGGCAGGCTTGACGACGGGGCTGAATGTCTCATCACAGTCAATACCTACCTGCTGAGAACGACCGTTGACCACAAGAAGGGCTTTGTAGCGCTCCAATGTCCCGTCGGAGCGGAACTTGTGACGGAAGAGCCACATACATCGGACGACATTCGCATCAGGAGGGCGAGGAACCAGAACCGAAGTACCATTCTTTGTAAGGGCCCTGTATTCGTCGAGCATAGCCGCCTGCCAATTCGGATCTAGGAGGGCTGTTTTGTGGGAGGTGGGGATAGGGGAGATGGAGGGAGGAGCGGCGGCGGGCGCAGCACTAGGCTGCGGCCGCGGCAGCGGGGTGTGCTGCGGGTGTGGGAGGGGGCATTGCTGCGGCCGCAGCATCTTGCTGCGGCCGCGGCATCATGCGGCGGGGGGTGTTTGGGTGTGGATGCGAGGCGGGGCTATGGGTGGTGGTCATGGAGACGATCTGACGGGGTCGGAAAACACCGGAGACGCTGCGGGTGTGTGGTCTGGTGGTAGGGGGTGGTGGTGTGGGAGGAGGGGGAGAGACGGGAGCACCGGGAGAGCTCTGGGGAAGAAGAAAATGTGGGAATGATGACTCTGAATCAGAATGAGACACAGGAGGGGTAGGAGAAGCAAAGGGGAAGCGAGACTCATCGAAGGTGACATGTCGAGACACAATGAGCTTATGCGTCTTGATATCGAGGCAGAGGTAACCGCGATGATCAAACGGATAGCCGAGGAAGGCACAAGGAGTGGAGCGCGGGTGAAGCTTGTGCGGGGCAGTGGAGGACTGGTTTGGGAAGCACAGGCACCCGAAGGTACGAAGGTGATCATACCTATGCAATGTGCAATAGAGGGCCTGTCCTGGCGAGCGATGGTGAAGGGTGGTAGATGGGAGAATGTTTAGGAGATAACAGGTGGTGGATAAGGCGTGAGGCCAATAGGGAAGGGGAATAGATGCGTGGAAGAGGAGAGAGCGCATCATGTTGGTTATGGTTCTGATGATTCGTTCGGCCTTGCCATTCTGCTGGGAGGTATAGGGGCAAGACAACCGATAGGAGATCCCATTTGTGGCAAAGAAAGAGTGAAAATCTTTGTTGTCAAATTCACGGCCATTGTCACATTGGAAACATTTGATGGATGTGTGGAACTGTGTTTTGATGTAGGCATGGAATTTGGCAAAGACAGGAAACACTTGGGACTTGAAATGCAACGGGAAGACCCATAAGAAATGAGTGTAATCATCAAGAAATAAGAGGTAGTACTTGTGACCCTCATTGCTAGGCACAGGAGAGGTCCAAATGTCACTATGAATGATATCAAAGGGAGCAAGGGTAGAGGTCAAAGACCGTTGGAACGGCAGTCTAGCATGTTTGCCTAGTTGGCAGAAAGAGCATAAACCAGAGCGTAGGTCTTTAGTACAGGTGACAAGATTCTGAGAACGGAGGACATCTAGAACGGCAGGACTGGGATGACCCATGCGTGCATGCTAGAGGCTGGACGACGATGCCGAGAGGGCGACCGAGCACGACTGACTGGACACAGGAGGTGGTGTGACAGGGTAGAGCTCCCCGGTGCTATTACATCTCATGCGAGTAACCCCCGTAGTAAGATCGTTCATAGAGAAACCAAAGGGATCAAACGTAAGGGAAACGTTATTGTCAGTAGTGAACCGACGGACAGAGATAAGGTTTTTGACAATCTTTGGGGCAATGAGGACATTGTTAAGGTGTATTGAGTGGGTTGGGGTCTGTAATTTGGCGTGGCCAATTCCTGAAGTAGCAAGACGACCACCATTGCCGACGATAATAGAGTGTGCAGGACCCTTAAAGGAAATAGATGAGAGGTGACCTGAGGAGTTCGTCATGTGGGAGGTGGCACCAGTGTCCATGTACCAAGAAGAGTCGGGAGATGTCGGCTGCATAGAGGAGAAGGCGTGATGCGTAGCTGGAGCAGGCGGAACATAGGCGGCGTCACAACTGCAGGATGGGATGACGGAGGCAGGGGGGACTGTGAGGCGGCGGGATGTGCGGCGGGCGCAGCACTAGGCTGCGGACGCGGCATGGGGGCGGCGACCGCGGCAGCGGCTGCGGCAGCGGGGTGGGGCGAGGGTGGGGGGTGGGCTGCAGGAGGCGGCATCATCTCCAATATCAAAAGTGAGGGAGAGAGAGAGGGGGGGCGCCGCTAGGGTTGCCGAGAAGGGGGAGAGGGGGCCGCTAGGGGGTGGCGGCGGTGGGGATGGGTAGGGATTAGGGTTTTGCGGCTAGGGTTTGTGTTTGTTTGTTTTTTTTGTGGAAAAAGATTAGGGTTGAGGGATCTTAGGCTGTGATACCATGTTAGATCACGAGACTGATCATATAATCCTCCTTGAGGGTTTCCATTCATTGATAATCATATAATCCTCCTTGAGGCTTTTGGGCCCACTATACAATATATGCCTATGTAATCTATCATCTATAGTTACACCTGGTTTAGCCTTTTTTAAAATAGATTATGGAGTTCATTCATTTTTTTTAGGGTTTTCTTTTCCGACAGAGTATTCTTATCCTATGGCCTTAATTAGGACACACAATAGATAAATCGTACTTTTAAGTTAACTTTTGTAAAGATGTTGCAGAGAAAATCGAAGGAGGAAGTCGCAATTGATACTACTTGCTTTCATTACGCCAAAAAATTGCGGAAGATGTGAAATCTAATAATGCTTAAGTATCATTTGTGGAAGCTCTGAAAGGATACAAAAGTATTTCACATTGATTATAATTGAAATTCAAGCCTTGTGATAACTCCACCTTGATTAAGGTTTTATACAATGTATTTTTGTAGGGATAATGGAAGACAAGAAAGGTATTTTATTTCATACAAATATCAATTGGATAAGATAAGATTTATTCGCAAGCTCTTTCTCATCCAGTGGCCCCTCAAGGTCTTGACAATGCCCAAGCGCTGTTTTAATTTATTTATTCGGATATATTTATCTATGTTGAATTATTTATCCGGATATATTTATCTTTATCTAAAATCAGATTTGGTTTAAAAAAGATTTATTTGTTTTATTTAAATATATTTTGAATTTTTGTTATTTTATTGGATATAGTTTGTTGGAGATTTTGTGCAGAATCTTTGTGAGATATGGGCTGAATTTTTAAATTCAAACGACTGCAATTCAAGCAAAAAGCAGGGGATTCAAACGTTCAAACATCAGCCCCTGTGCCTATAAAAAGACCGATTGCAGCACTGAAGAACGATAGACAAACTCTAAACGCTGATCATCCAAGCTTTCTCCACTGCAAATTCGCAATTGATTTTCTCTTTCTCCATTGTTGTTCTTGCTTTATCTTTTGAGAGTTTGAGAGTTTCTAGAGCTTTATTGTACAAGTCTAAAGTTTTATACTAAGAGTAAACATCTACTCAAACGTATTCACTAGGCTATTATTTCACGAGTGATTTAGGATGACTAGATAGTAGCGGGTGAGGCTACGAGTTGAGAGAAGAAGGTTTGTTCTTCTAAATTGTATCTAGGACTCTAAGGGATCTGAGTTGACTAGATAGAAGCGGGTGAGGCTTCGAGTGTTTAGAAGAAGGAAATATCTTCTCGGTTGTATCTAGGATCCATAAGAAGTGAAATAATAGTGCTTTTGAATCCTACGGGTTGGAGAACCCTAGGCAGAGACGTAGGCCAAGTTCGTGCCAAACCTCGTTAATATACTGTGTGTCCTTTGCTTTACCTTCATATTTAATTTCCGCATTATACTTTGATAAGTTTTATTTTCGTACAGCTGAACAGGTTTCTGGAATCATTTCAAGACCTTGACATCCGGTCCAAGACTTTGAAATCCATTTCAAGGCCTTGACTCTGCTACTGCGAAAATTGCCCACTCTATTCAACCTTCCTTCTTTTAGAGTTTTTTTTTATTTATATCACCTATTACGACTCTTCACCTTGTATATAATCTGGTGAGTTATTTCTTCTAGCTAATGCCAATTGGGTTAAGGATCGAACCCTACCAATCTTGTGTACTCAGCTTGGTTAGCGCATGAACAACAAGTTTTCCTAATTTGAAGGGACATAGCGTAAGGTAAGAAAACCATCAAACACCATTTCCACTTTGATGTGTTTGGTCCTCTGATGGAAGACCGGATTATGCGCAATATGCATAGTTGTTGGGATAGTATTTAATCTGAGATCTGGGTTTATCTGCTCGTTCTTCGTAACGGAAAATGAAGAAAGTGATGAACAGAGGAAGGAGGGAAGAAACAGCAAAATAGGATGATAATAATTTCTCTCTCATCCAATTTACAGATCAGATACGAGTATATATATATGAGCTAAGCCTAAAAAACTAAACTGAGGAAACCCAGCCCAAGCACAAGCCCAATGTGAATTATAAACAATATAAACATATCGATATTGAATCCTAACACCGTCCCTCAAGACGGAGGTGGAGGGTTGACAACTCCGATCTTGTTCAACAAAGGGCGAAGGTGATTGCCGGGTACGTTCTTGGTAAGGAAATCAGCGAGTTGAGCATGAGAGGGAACATGATTGAGAGTGATAAGACCTTCAAGCAGCTTCTCTCGAGCATAATGACAATCGAGTTCGATGTGCTTCGTCCACTCGTGAAACACTGGGTTTCGGGCAATATAGATGGCAGCCTGATTGTCGCACTTCACAGGGACAGGAGTGATGCCAGGAATATCAAAATCGTCTAAAAGATGAGTTAGCCACGCTAACTCAGTACAAACACGGCGAATCGAGCGATATTCGGCCTCGGCTGAAGACAATGAAACGCTCTGCTGCTTTTTCGATTTCCATGACAGTAAACATGAACCCAGAAAGATAATGTAACCACCGACTGATTTGCGTGAAGTGGGACAACTTGCCCAATCAGCGTCGCAGTAGGCGCGGAGAGTGAATTTTGAATTCTTTGTCAATAGAAGGCCCTTAGATGCAGTACCCTTAAGGTATCGAAGAACATGTAGAGCGGCTGCCATGTGGGGAACACGGGGAGCCTGCAGGAATTGACTGAGGAATTGGACCGTGAATGCCAGGTCCGGGCGTGTGTGAACTAAAAAATTCAGCTTCCCGATCAGTCGCCGATAAGTAGTGGGATTGTCAAGCAAATCGCCATATGTAAGAGTTAGTTGAAGATGGGGCTCGAGAGGACTTACAACTGGAGTGTCTGAGCAGGGGAAATCAAGAAAGATGTCATGAACAAATCGCTGCTGACTGAGTAGGAGCCCATCTTTGATCTTCAGAAATTCGATCCCAAGAAAAAAACTAAGTGAGCCGAGGTCTTTAATACGGAACTCCATATCCAGAAAGAGTTTGAGATCATTCATCTCATGAATGTCACTCCCAGTGAGCAAGATATCATCCACATAAATAGCCACGAATGTGACTAAACCACCCACTTTTCGAAAGAACAGAGAATAGTCGTTTTTGGATTGAGTATATCCTCGATGACGAAGAGCTGAGGAGAGGCGTGCATACCATTGTCTCGAGGCTTGTTTCAAGCCATAAAGAGATTTCCGAAGGCGACAGACTTGGTTTGATCCTTGTACAATCAGTCCTGGAGGAACTTTCATGTACACCTCTTCATCGAGGTGCCCGTGCAAGAAGGCGTTATTGACATCGAGTTGCAACACATCCCAGTCCCTCTGCAAGGCAACTATGACAAGAGCACGTATGGTTGTCATCTTAACAACCGGTGAAAAAGTTTCGTTGTAATCTACCCCTTCCCTTTGAGTGAAACCTTTCACAACAAGGCGAGCTTTATATCGTTCTATGCTCCCATCTGCTCTTCTCTTCACTTTATAGACCCATTTGCAACCTATGGCACGTTTATTTTGTGGTAAAGTAACGATATCCCAGGTGGAGTTTGCATCCAAAGCTCTAAATTCTTCCTCCATAGCTGACTGCCAAACTGAGAACTCACAAGCCTCATGAAAAGTGAGTGGTTCATGTTCTGGAAATGTATTTCTGGGTACCGTGGCAGAGGGAAAAGAGAAAGTAGAGGTGATTGTGTGCCAACAGATGGCTAAATCAGTGCACTGAGAACATATGTAATCGGACAAATGAGAGGGGGGATGGTGTGGTCTAGAGGATCTTCTGAGAGCATTAGTAGTGCTAGAGGAAGGAGTAGGCTGTGGGGTATCACAGTCATCAAAATCAGCCTCCAAGGTTTGGGAAGGAGGAGAAAAAGAGTATTGAGGTGAGTCTGAAATAAAGTCTCGATTGGATTTATATGGGAAAATTTCTTCATGGAATGCAATGTCCCGAGATACAAACACTCGGTTTGTCTCTAAATTGAATAATTTGTATCCCTTTTGACCTCCCGGATACCCCAGAAGCACACAAGGGGAGGCTCTCGCAGCAAACTTATCTCTCCCTTGTTGGAGTGTGGAGGCAAAGCATAAGCACCCAAAGCATCGTAAGTAATCGTAAGTGGGAGCTCTTTGGTAAAGCATTTCAAAAGGAGATTTTGATCCCAAAAGCTTGCTAGGCAGCTTGTTAATCAAGTGCATTGCAGTGAGCACACTATCACCCCAAAACCTTCTCAGCATTCCAGATTCAAACATGAGACTCTGGGCTACCTCTAGGATGTGCCGGTGTTTTCGCTCGACCACTCCATTCTGTTGTGGAGTGGCTGCACAAGACTTCTGATGGACGATGCCATTATCAAGGAGAAATTGAGAATGTTCAGTACTACCTCCCAACTCCAATGCATTGTCAGACCTGATAGCCTTCACCTTCATCCCAAACCGGCGCTCAGCAAAGCCAAAAAATTGTTTCATTGCAGTAAACGCCATTGACTTGTTTGGCAACAATTGAACCCAAGTGGTTCGTGTAAAATCGTCGACGATTGTAAGGAAATACCTGTGATTATCATAAGTGGGTATGCGATATGGCCCCCAAACATCTATGTGAAGCAAATCAAATGCAGTAGAGGTTTTTATAGAACTCAAAGCAAAAGGGAGTCGTGCTTGTCTAGACCGAGCACAAACAGAATAACTTTTCAAAAGCAACTTACAGTCATCAGTCACAGTAACATTACGCAAAAACTCAAGTCTGTGGAGAGGCAAGTGCCCTAGCCTCTTATGCCAAACCACAACATCCATTGCAGCAGGCGCTTTATTCAAAATGGCTTGAGTGTGAGCAGCAACTTGGTTCCGAGAATTGAAACCGAGCAAGAACAGGTCCTTGACCATATCACCAATCTTCATAGGGCTCTTCATTGAAGGAGCCTGCAAGTAGCAACCCCTCGCAGTAAATAAGACGAAGCAGTTAAGCTCCCTGATCACCTTCCCCACAGAGATCAGGTTGCATTTGAAATCAGCAACGAACAAAGCATTGTGTAGGGTTAATCCCTGCACAATTTCTATTGTCCCTGCTGTGGTAATTCGGGTGGTCTCTCCAGTAGGTAGAGTAACCATAAAAGGTTTAGACAAAGCATAAGTTGTTTTGAATAGACTCAAATCACTGCACATATGACCGCTTGCCCCACTATCGATAATCCATACACGTCCATCTAAGACCTGATCGGTTAGAGTTATACCTGAGAAGCCTGCAAAATCATCAGCAACGGGCTCTTTCCCACGCGCAGGAGAACTAGTGGATTGCAACAGAGCGACCAACTGGGCAATCTGATCGCTTGTAAAATCTGGTTTTTGAGCTTGTGAGACAGATCCAGCAAAATTACGGTCTCCTCCATCCTTCTTGTCCCTGTGTTCAGCATATCCTGGAGGAAATCCGTTCAAGAAGTAACACCGATCTATGGTGTGGTTAGTTTTCTTGCAATGAGTGCAGAATAATGGCTTTCGTTCTCCCTTGCTTCTATCATATCCTCCTTTATCAAGGCTGCCTTTGAAATTACCAGGTTGTGAAACACCAAAACCGGTTCCAGAATGAGAAATAGAGCCATTCCCTTTGGAACCACCATATGAACTTTGAGTCTTGACGTGCATTGAAACACCTTCAGTACTAGCTGATCCAGAAACAACTTTTCCTTCTCTCTGATTTTCCTCTTGCGAAAGCAAAAAATATACGCGATCAACATTAGGGAAAGGGTCCATCATCAAGATCGTCCCTCGCACCGTGGTGTAGGACTCATTGAGCCCCATCAACAGCTGCACTATTCTCTGATTTTCTTCATACTTTGAAAAATCGCTAACAAACCCACAAGTGCACGAAGGCAAATTCTTCATACTATCAAGTTCATCCCACAACGATTTGATTTTTGTGAAATAAGCGGAGAAGGAGCTCGTACCTTGAACGGTTGTTGACAGCTCCTGTTGGATTGCATACAGCTGCGTTACCCCGATTTTACTAAACCTGGAGTCAAGCTGCCTCCAAATACCTTGTGCAGTGTCATTATATATCACGCTCCGACGAATCTCAGGGCTAAGGCTGTTGATGATCCATGAGATGACCATGTCATTACAGCGCTCCAACTCCTGAGTTTTGGAGATGATGGAATCGGTTTCTCAATAGCTCCATTCACAAAGCCTATTTTGTTCTTAGCCGAGAGGGCAATTCGAACCGAACGTCTCCACTCACCAAACCCTTTTCCGTCGAATGGAGGTGTAACCAAAACCATCCCAGGATGATCACTGGGGTGAATGTAAAAGGGGTCGCTTGTGTCGATTCTAGGTTGTTCGTCCGCCATGACAAACAAAGCTCAAAATTGGGGAAAAAGCAAATAACCAGAAATTTCAAAGCGAGAAACAGAGGATATATGAAGGACTAGCACAAATCCTCAGATCGTTGCTCTGATACCATGTTGGGATAGTATTTAATCTGAGATCTGGGTTTATCTGCTCGTTCTTCGTAACGGAAAATGAAGAAAGTGATGAACAGAGGAAGGAGGGAAGAAACAACAAAATAGGATGATAATAATTTCTCTCTCATCCAATTTACAGATCAGATACGAGTATATATATATATATATATATGTGCTAAGCCCAAAAAACTAAACTGAGGAAACCCAGCCCAAGCACAAGCCCAATGTGAATTATAAACAATATAAACATATCGATATTGAATCCTAACAATAGCCGAGTGATTGTCACAAAAGAGAGTAACTAATTTGGCACAAAAGAGAGTAACTACTTTGGCAGGAGGAGCATCAAGTTCGAGCTAGCCAAGTGATTTCACTAGCATCCTGTGTCATAGCCCGTCCCCGGCCTCGATCATAAGAACTTCTAGAAAGGACACTTTGTTTATTTGATATCTAACTTATTGGAGAAAACCAAGTATAACCACAAAACTAGTGACAAAGCGACGAGAAAATGGGTAATCTACCAACTAGTTAGAATCACAGTACTAAAAGCATGTAACGATTGTTGATCAAAGTCATAGAGCAATACCTTCACCAACAAAGCGATGGATATAGCAAGGGTATGAACTAAAGCCTCAATGTGAATTGTGCGAGGCTTTTGCATGAATTGACTGAGGGATTGAACTGTGAAACCATATAAGGCCTTGTATTGCAATGCTCCCATGCATTGAATAACCCTTGCAACGATCCTATATATTCAGCAATACGAAATGCATTTTTAGTCGATTTTTTATACGAACATGTAACAAAAACCTTATTTTTCGCAAGGAGAGATACCTTAACAGATCTCTTCCAATGATTGTTGTTGCAATCATTCAATAGGCTTGTAAAAAACAAGTATTAGGATGATCAGAATGATGTAGACACATCTCATTGATCATTGATGTTGATCTACTTATTAGCGATGAAATCGATCCATGATTTTCCAACGAGCAAAACAAAAATTTGCTAAAGAAGACGAAGAACAAAAAAAATGTAGTGATCAAGAGGATCTACCGGAAAAAATCGGTTTCTTCGTGAGGTACCCCTAACATAAGGGGTATTTCACTAGGTGTAAAAAAGTTTAAATTATTTCGCATAATACCACTGAGTTTATGGTTATTTTCACTCCATGTCCTTCTTCCATTATAATAAAAAATGATCATAATGGATTGATGAAACCCGCAATATATAAAAATGATTTATTTTATATATATATATATATATAATATATATATATATATATATCAGAACTATCCAATGTATTCACCTTTTAAAATGCATTTGTGAGACCGATTCTTTCCAATTGGATTAAAATTGAATGAATGACTATTAATAAAACTAAAAGATATTTTTTGGAAATTAACTTTTTTTTTCAGCACATAATCATTTATGAAAACTAAAAGATTAGTTGGGGCTCATCCCCAGAGAGGAGACGTATGCACAAAATTGCTTGACCTGAGATTGTTAAGCCTCGTGTGCTTGGTGGTTTAGGCATAAAGAAGATGTTTGGCCTTAATCTTGCACTCGTTGCGAAGTTGGGTTGGAGACTGATGCATGAAGATTGGGTGTTTGGAAGGACCTGATCTTGAGCAAATATGTGAACAGAGCTCTTGGAAGCTCGGTGGCAGCCTCTCCCATTTGGAAGAGCATTTCCAAAGCTTTGAGGGAGGTCATCCACCCCAATGTCAGTTGGCGCCTGGCTAATGGCAAGAAAAAACATATTTTGGCGGGATATGTAATTGGAGGACTCTCCTCTGATGGACAAGGTGGAAGATGAAGCAAGGATTGAAGACTCCTCGATCTGGGTCTCGGACCTCTAGGACAACACCAGTTGATGGATTTGACAGCGCTTTGCGCACCTCCTCCCTTCATCCACACTTCTTAGATTGGTTGCGGTTGTTTTCACTGACAAGGAGGATGTGCTGTGTTGGGATGGAAGCAAGGACGAGGAGTATTCGGTAAGCTCGAGCTATACTGCGATCCAAGGTATGTGTAGTTTTCATTCCACTGATACTTATCTATTTAAGATTATTTGGAAGTTAAATGTTAATGAAAGGGTCAGGAGCTTCATATAGATGGCTAATAAAGGAGGAATTTTGACCAACCTCGAGCGCTTGCGCCAGCACATTGGTAACTGCAACTTGCCATATTTGCTTGACCGGTTTGGAGTCTCTTCCATATTTATTCAGAGACTACGATGCTGCTAATCTCTTTTGGCTGTAGTTTGAAAGGGTGAGGTGTGAGGTGGTGTTCTTTACCCTTCCTTTTGACTCGGGGATTCGTTCTAACTTGTTGTTTAGGACCACGGTTGGAGATGGTGTGGAGTGGAATGCGGTTTTTGCTGCGGGTCTCTGGATGATTTGGATCAAGAGGAACAACGTGACGTTCAGGAACACCCACCCCCAACCTCTGTCCATGGTGAAATGCTTAAACAGGGTGACTGATAATAAGGAGGCATTGAGGGTTGGCACTGAGGACCCCCTTGGAAGAGCCAGAGTTCCTACTGAATTTGGCTAGAAGTACCCGGAGCAGGGCTGGATGAAACTTAACAATAACGGGGCAGTGCCGAGCAACAGAAACGCTGCTGCTGGAGGTGTTTTACGCAATGAGGAGGGGAGTTGGCGTCGTAGTTTCATGCACAACATTGGTGCATGCACGGTTGCTACTACTGAGCTATGGGGTATCGCACGTGGTTTCTAGATGGCATGGAATCTTGGGATAAATAAGGTTGTTTGCGATTTGGACTCCCTTGTTGCAATCAATATGTTGGCAAATAACCTGAAACCGACCCACCCGTGCGCTAGCCAGGTCACCCTTTGCCATGGCTTCATTCGTAGAGATTGATATGTCCAATTTCAACATATTTTCCCCGAAGCTAATCATCTTGCGGATTTCTTAGCTTCTCATGCATTTTCCTTTCCTCTTGGAGTGATGACTTTGGACTCTCCTCCGGAGGGCTAGCTTGTTCCTTTACAAAACGATGCACTTGGAGTAACCTCGACTCACTTGTTCCCTCTGTAATGACTAGTTTTCGGCCTTTCTATTACTGTTTTAACCCTTTTCTAGGGGGAGGGCTTGCCACTTATTTGCCCACCAAAAAAATTAAAAGATTAGTTGCCTTTTATCACTATCCATTTACATTAATAAGAAGAAACGTCAGTTACTATGAAACGACGGAGATTTGAATGAAAAACAATACGAATATGAATGAATATTACTACGTATTTAACAATATGAATGAATACTCATCCGAATATCATCTTAATATGTTGCCTTATATTCAGATGAATATTATATGGATATTATTCATATGAGTATTTTAGAAAATATTTGGATGAATATTATTCATCTGAATATTTCAGACAATAATATTCGAATGAATATTATTCATCTGAATATTTAAGACAATATTTGCATATTATTTGTCTTATATTTCACACAATATTTGAATGAATATTATTTGTCTTATATTCAATCGAGTCTAGACATTTGAATCGAGCTTAAAAATGTACTCATAATCAACTCATTTTGTAAATGATGCTCGAGCCAAGCTTTTATTGAGCAAAATCCGAGCCAAGATCTAGCTACTCAACTCATATAACAACCATAATCTTAACTTAATGTTTATTATATTGCGTTTCCTATACTTATTTAGTTAATTTTTTTCCCGGATATTTCATTTATATATTTATATTTCTTTTTTTAGGAACGAAAAAAATGATAGCGTTTTATCATAAATCGATGACATTTTACCTTAAATAAACATCATTTATTATCGTATTATATATAATTCTTTATGTCAATTTAATCCAAAAATATATCGTACATGTATAAACTAGAGCTTCGACCAACCAAACCACCACCGGTTGTACCCCCGGTCAAAATTTGTCTGACTCCGCCACTGCCTATAATATTCATCCCCTCCAAATCCATTTAAAATAATCCTTAATCACCAAACACTTATGAAATATTTCTGAAAAATATCTTCATCTCTTATACATCCAATAATTCCCCCCAAAAAAAATCTCTATTTTTATAATTCACAAAAATAATCTACATCCTCTAAAAATAATTCACATCAAACGTGTCCTTAATTCACAAAAATTATCTAACGAAAGTTATAATTCACAAAAATTATCTAATCAAAGTTTATTGATATTGATAATGATCTGATTCAGATAGAATTTTTAGTATTTAAATAGGACGCATGAAGAAACTCGCAATCCTATCGATGTAATGTAAAACCTGAATTTTAAGAATGGCAAGGTTACAGTAGATGAACTATATAGGATATATTAAGGGTATAGGTTCACTAATCTAGCAAACTTTGACTTATGACTAAACCTATCCAACCGTGTATAGATAACTTTAAAGTGATATGCCTAAACCTAAGATTAAACCTGTCAATCAGGTTTTCGGGTAGATTGGATTTCACATAAATCGGATCACGGGTCGTTTTAGATTTCGGATAGATCGGATTTGTCCTGGTTTTGAGTCGATTCACCGAGTTAAAAAATTTGAACTTTTGTAAAGAATTTGTAAGAATATTAAATATTATCAAAATTTAATTATAATATCAATATGTTAAATTAAACTAAATAATAATATTATCATTAAATTTATAAATATAATAATAATAATATTATATAAATATTTTAAGTATAAAAATATTATATTTATACAAATAAGTGCTCTAAATATATTATAATTATAAAATATATACGTTATTTAATTTATGAGTGACATTAACAAACACAATTGCATTAAGAATGCGTGTGAAGTCTATTTGATACATGTGGGTCATCAAATTTCGACCTTAAAATTCTCGGGCTGATAGAGCATGATTAGATATGCATATTAGGATTCATTTAGCATAGTTTGGTTGTAAATATTGCATATTTTAGTTACAATTACATGTTTATCAGTGGTATTGGAAGAGTCGGAATCTATGCAATTTTATGGTTAATTTCAGGTAAATGTGGATCCGACGAGGAATGAGGAGCCTCTTGGATGAAGAAAGATTCAAGTTGAAGAAGAAAAGTGAAGAGCACGGAAGCGAAGTCGAATTTTGAGAGCCTAAGTGAAGAACAAGTCAGTAGAAGTTGTCGCCAGACAAGCTGAACTTGTAATGCACTTTCTGGAGGCCTCGGTAGTTGGAATGCCTATTATAATAAGCATGCGTTGGAAAGCTCTTTCCGAGATCTACAACTTTTGTGTTGACATAGAGACCAAATTCGAAGAGGAAAAATCGCTGTGAACAGAATGGCCGCCCCGCTGCCGAGCTAGCCGCCCCGCGGCCCGAAGACTTGTCGAAGGATTTCGCTGATCGCCTGGCCGCCCCGTCGCCTGAGGTAGCCGCCCCGCGGCTTCAGCAGAACCGTCGATTCAGTTTTAGACTTTAATTAGGGTTTCTTTAGAATTGTTTTGGCCGACCTTCTTAGGCTTATTTAAAGACATAGGGTTATTTTCTTAGATAGCTAACTAATAACCTTATGCACTTTTGAGAATTGTTGAGAGCACGTTGAGCATGAGCAACTAAACTATCGAAGGTTTCGCCTAAAGTTTGGATCTTTGATTGTTGAATTGTGAGTTTCTTAATCTAGTTCTTATTCCTATTTGAATGTTTTGGCTTCCTTGCGCTTAATCCTTTGAATGTGTTTTATTCTCTCTGGCCTGATCAACTAGTTAGAGTTGATTCATTCAATTGCTAGGATTTTGTAGATTCCTCGTAGCGAACCTTAACTCAAGTAGCAATCATATCCCTTTAGGACTCGTAGGACTAATTGGATGTGTAGGAAGTTGAATATATGTTAAATATCGACTCGTAGCTTGATATTGCATATACCTTGGTTAATTCATCAATTGAAGTGACAAATTGTAGGTGAACCTAATTCTCTCTACTGCATCTAACAACCCACTTTACTTTGTTTACTTCTTTCCGCTTTGATTAAAAGGCGGATATTTCCTTCAACCAACTCACTTTTGTTGTCACTTGCGGTTGAATTGACACTAGAATTTACTAGATTTCCCTGTGGATCGACCTCTTTCTTACCAACTATACTAGTTGTAGGTTTGAGTATTTTTTTGCAGGAACAACGACAAGTTTTCCTCTTGTCATGGGCCATTCGAATTCGGCTCGTTTTTAGATCCCGAGTTTAAAACACCGGGTTCAAACCCAAAATTTTCGAATATACAAGTTGAATTTTTCGGCCCGGGGTATATTTTGAAAGGTTTATGTAAGATTCGTTGCATTGATAGTTCCTTAGCCATATTTTAAGAATTAAAGTATTTTACGAAGTAATATTGAAGAAAGAGGAGGGATAGGACAAGGAACGACGAGATGGGAGTGTTGTTAGAACCTCAAAGAACCCAAATGTGGGGGCCATTAGGTCAGAGAGATAGGAAAAGTATCCTGTTATACACACGGTCAAATTATCGCCAAATACAAGGTCATTTATTGGATTTTAACGTCGATAAGCTTTTTTTTGTCTGAAAAAGGCTTATAGGTAGGAGAAGTCGATGTCGGCAAAATTGATAGTTATTTTACCAAAATCAATCGTCTTCTTGTGTTGGCAAGCTTTTTATCAGGCCAAAAAAGTTTGTCAATACTAGAAGCAAGTGACCACAATGTGTGTTTGGCGTTACGAAACTGTGCATATAACAAGTCGGTAGGGAAAAATAAGGGGTCTTTGGAGTGGTTTTGTTTGGCCGAAAAATTGAACCAGACAATAGGTGTGCAGAAAAATATGACACAACATGAAACGTTAGCACAATAATACTACATGAAAAAACACGAAACAGAAAAGATATGACACGAATATATCACTAACCACTAAAATTGTTGAATTATTGTGTCAGGTTCGGATCACCATTTTTTAGTTATCAAGTGTTTGACACGACACAATATGTTTTTAAAAAAAAACACCCCTATTATCTAAATAAAGTTTTCATAAAACACAAAAAGTTTCACTAGCGTAGATGGCTAAAGGCGCATGACCTTGCATCCACAGATCCAGGTTTGAATCCTCTCATTTACACCTTTATCACTTGGTTCGAATCTCATTTGGTCGGAGAGAGAGAGAGATAGAGGAGGACGACATACAGAGAGATCTAGACGGAGGAGATTCCAAAGAAAGCAGATCTGGATGAACGGTGATGGCGACGGCGAACAGTGGTGGCAGTGACATCGAACGGGGGTGAAGATGAGGGAGAAAGATTGAGTTTTCACGGTGAGTTGTGGAGGGTGGGAATGGCTCATCCATTCCTTTTTTTTTGTTGGGAATGAAAAATGTCCACAATTAGGGATGAGAAGATTACGAGTAATCAATTTCATTTCGGGGTTTGTCATACTAAACACCAAAACTGTAATCACTCATTCTGATTCCTAATTTTTGATTTTTGGTAATCAATACCAAACATGCCCTAAAGTACTGACATGGGGTCATTGTATGAACTTTTTATCAACGGCCTACAATTAATACTCATTTTACATCATTTTATTTATTTTTCACCTTTTTTTTGTTTGAAATAAAAAAAATCATCGAAAAAAATTATTTTTATATGGGTTAATTGCACTAAATATTCTGATCTTTGTTGATAGTTGTGTTTAATATGCCAACCTTGTAAGATTTCGCGAAATATCCTGAACTTTGTTGTTAGTTGCGCACTCTACCCTAGATGAGTTTCTTAAATTAATAATTAAACTCACTAACATAATATGGAAATTACACAAAACACCCATACTTCTTTTTAACAAAAAATCAATAATACCCCATTTTAATCAAAATAAAAAAGGAAATTTATGTAATACATATAAAAATGTGTGCTCTAAAAAATTTAAATAAGATCAATTACTTAAAAATAAATTTAGGTCTTATCATATCTTCTTTTCCTTAAAATTATATTTTATAAAGCCATATTTTTAATTTACGTAAGATTAATATGTAAGTACCATATTATATGCCCAATTAATCAAGTTTCCATGAGTATATACTCGATTTTGCCTATTTTTAATATATGTTTATCATATCTTTATTAATTATAAATAGTAATCATATATTTTAATATTTCTTTTTTAAAAATATATTTTATTTTATTTTTGTAAAAATATTATATTTCATTTATGTATAGCTAGCATTTTTATAGAATCTTTTTTTAATACTATGGAATTTATATGAAAAATATTTTCTTAAGATTCAATCACAAGAAACCACATAAGATGTTATGTATTAGTTTTAGTATATATAAAATAATATGGACCAATATATATATATATATATATATATATATATACAGAGAGAGAGAGAGAGAGAGAGAGAGAGAGAGAATAGATGTACAAATCCACATATATAGATAGGTATATATAAATTTATATTTTTTGTAACATATGTTATTAAGATAAATAATTAAAATTAATTATTTTCAATAATTATATTAATTATTTAAAGGAGTAAATTTGCTATTTTTCAATTTGAAATATATTAGGGGTACATTGAAAATATTTTATGAATATGGGTGATTTTGTGTAATTTTTCCATCATTTCTGCAATTTTATAATTTAAGAAACTTATCTAGAGTAGAGAGCGCAACTAACCAAATTTTAGGATATTTCGCGAAATCTTACAAGGTCGGGATATTAAACGCAACTATCAATAAATGTTATGATATTTAGCGCAATTAACCCTTTTTATATTTAGAATTTTTAAAATTATTTTTATATTTATATTTTTTTATCTATCTATTATCTATAGTCTTAAATATATATTTAACAAATAAAAATTATTAATGTGCTGCTACAAATACATGTGTATTTTAGGATATAAATATATTAAGCTTAGGCGTACAAACACATTGAAAAAGTCTCTTTTACGAGTAATTGTTAGTTATAGATATAGAAGATTAGGAATACAAACACATCCTTGATATTATTATTTTTTTATTTTCTAAAATATAAATGAAATTAACTTTAATCATCATAAGATAAATGGTGTATTAGCATAAAATCAATTTGCAAAATATAGGTGGACCCACTAAACAAGCGGGCCTATTTGGGAGCGAGGTTGGGCCGACTTTGTCATGCCCACTTATGTACTGCAATGTCCCGCTACAGCACTATCCACTATTCCTCAAAAAGTTGTTAATTTCAATGAAAGAAATAAACTCACACGACACAAGTTCTAAATATCAATTAAAAAAAAACCTGCTCCAAATCATACATTAGAGAAATTTATCATAGTCTTATCACATTATTTTAATTTGTGAAAACTAGCTTTGTAAAAACTTTATTTGTAGATAAAAAGATTTATTTATCTAATGTGAAATCTCATAATGCACTTTATTTGCTTCTTTTTCACTCTCTATTAATTAAAATTTTATTCTAATATTTTTCACACCTTTTAAGAAATAGAAAAAATATATATTTATATCCTTAGTTATTACATTATTTTTTTACATTTTTTTAAAACGACAACTAACAAATTCATAATCATTACAGTGATAAATTGATAATTGTGTAAAGTGATCACCAAAATAATTAAAATGATATCTTTTTATTAACAAGATTCACTCTCTAAAAATGACATGTTTTGCTTAACAGAGGAAGTGGAATAATGTGAAAAGTTTTTTTTTTGGTTTTGTAAGATGCTCGATCAATCCATTTTTTTCCATTAGGTAAGAATTAAAATACCATATTATACTTGTCTGAAAAATCGGGAGGCCAAAAAATTATTTGATGTATAAATCGTTGTAATACATTAGCAAAATGTTGGGACTGTGGGTAGAGTCCCACATTGATTTAGATGGCAAATTAAATACTAAAATGTAAGGGATGATCAAACCCTTACACAATGACTTAAACTTTTGTGTTAAAATGGTGAATCCTATTATGATAGGATCCAATCATAGTTTCTCGAAATTTCACATTGTATCAGAGCATATCCAATTTGAATCAGTTAAACTCTTAACTCATTGTACAAATAGAAGAAAAAAACCAAGCTAAACGTCGAAGAAGATAAACAATAATAAAATAAAATTGTTCAAGTTCATAAAAATCAAATATCAAAATATAAGATATGGTGAAACTCTTATACAATGATTTGAATTTTTATGTTAAAAAGTTAGATCTCGACCTTTATAATCAAAAATAAAATAAACATGCCACTAAGAAAGTCTGTTTGTGGGGAAGCCAAATATAACATAGAGATGAAAGATAAACACCAATGATATTGGAGAGTTCAAAAAACTTACATTGCGATTTTCAACACCGATAACATGTCCAATATTTTTTTATACAAGGCAATAATTTGGGTTTGGTCAACCTCGGTTGGACTAGCATCCAAGGGCGTCCTGACGGACGAGACTATCAATCTCCTCAGGGGGGCATGCAACACTTAGCGTCATTGTGAGCCCGATATATGACATCCTATCAGCTACACGGTTTCCTCCCCTGTAAATGTGCTTGAAGGTGACCTCGACAAACGCTCTACATAACCCGAGAGCATCCGAAATCAGCATCTCAACCAGTAACGGATCCAGAAATTTTGTTAAGGGGGGCTAAAAAAATTTCAAGAAATTTTTTATCACATGTATCATATATGTACGAAAAATACTTCTTTTTTGTTTAAATATATTTGAAAACCCTTAATTTATGATTTAAATAGTTATTTTTAGTTAATTTTTTTTTAAAAAACTAAAATTATTTTAAAAAGTGAGGATTATATATATGTATAAAAGAAAGTTTTTGTTTAAGTATATTGAAGAAAACCTTAAATTTGGTTAAATTTTATTGAGAAAATTATTTTTGCATGTATATATGAAAATATTTTTTTTAAATGTATTGGAAAAACCTTAAATTTATGATTTAAATAGTCATTTTAGTAGGAAAAATGTAAAACAATAAACAAAAATTATAAAAAACATTGAGAATTTTTTTATATGTATATATAAAAAGAGAGTTTTTGTTTAATTATATTGGAGAAAACCTTAAATTTGGTATTTAATTAGGCATTTTTAGTAGTAGAAAACTAATAGGAAAAAAATTGTAAAAAAGTGAAGCTAATGGAATTGAACTCAAGACAATAAATACCCCTCCTTTCCAACTAAGCTAGTCTATCTTTATGATTAATTACTCTTTTTACATTGTTTTATCTCTAAAATTAGTAAAAATTACCAAAAAAAATCCATATAAATTTTTTTCCCTACGCTTCTCTTCCGGGCTACGGGGGGCTTCAGCCACCCCGAGCCCCCCCGTAGATCTGCCAATGATCTCAACTTTCCACGGGACCTTCCAAGTGCATCTGATAGCATTGATAGTCGACAAAGAGTCTCTCTCCATCTCCAGGAGTGAACAACCCAACCTAATAGCTTCCCGAAAACCCGTCTGGAGATCGAAACATTCAGCTTGTAAGACAGAAACCGAGCTATGAGCCTGAACCTCACAGACAAGAACAGCGTCATCACAATTCCGAATAACAGATCCTAACATGGCACGGCCTGAGACAACTATTGACACAATTTCATGTACCCATTTTTAGATTTTTCCGATTTAACGGTTTTTTCCTTCTTGTATCTTTTTGGAAAGTGTTTGGTTTCCAGATCTTCATCCAGTATGTGTTTTGGAAAGTGTTTGGTTTAGAGCAAACCCACCGACGTAAATGTACTCATTTTCTTTAGAAAACAAAAAGAATGTGGGAGAGTTATATGGTGACACCATCATTGCGCAAGCATTACGTAAGATCCAAAAGGTTTCACTATTTACTTCACTCCTCAAGGCTCAATCCAACAGAAAGGGGTTTTGTTTTCATTTTGCTTCATACGCGACAATGTCATAACTCATAAGCACGCCAATAAAAATATATAAAATCAAAATATACTCTCCCTGCATAAAAAAAGGTATAATTATAATAGTAATGTATTAAATTCTTTTTGAAAAATATTAATGCACTCGATCATAAAGGAAATTAAATGAAAAGCTACAATTAGAATAAAAAGATGGGGGAGTTTGCAAAATGTCCAAAAAAGTTGTCTTAATTGATGAAATATCCACACTTTGGGACAAATTGGTGAAATGTCCATCTTGTCAATAACCATTTTATCATCTTGCCTATAGCCTCATGTAAAGACAAAAAAAAACTCTAAAATATTATTTTATGAATTATAATTTAAATTTAATAATAAATTTATGAGATTCTGGGAATTTTGAAAATCTCCGTCATCGATCAAAATGATTTTATAAATATTAGATTTCGAGTGAAGAGATGATTATTATTTTGAATATATTAGGGCGAGTACGGTTAATTTTATGTCAAGTTTAAGGTAAGCAGAATTTGAGGGTTGAATTTCATAACTTAATGTGGTAGTGTTTATACAATCTGAAATAGCGGGATATTTTTTTATAATTTTCTTTAAACTAACCTAACCCTAGATTGTCGGGTATATAAAGCTTTTTTTTTTCTTTTTCCACCTAGCCGCCCCTCTTCAGCCTCCTGTTCACCTCCTTCCAAGCATAGCGCTCTCTCTCTCTCCTTCATGTTCTCAGATCTGAAAATGTTCTCACCGATCCCCAAGCTCCAAGCCCGTCAATGGCTTCCTTCGTCCTCCTCTCTCTCGGATTTCGCCGCACCGGCTCGAGCTCCTCCCTCTCCTTCTTTCATCTCGCGCAGTCGCCATTGGAGGGCTGAACCAGAGTATCGCAGCGAGCTCGAGCGCCACCCACCCAGCGCTACTGCTGCTCTCCTGGTGAACCACGAGCCACCCTTCCTTGCACCTACGCCGCCGCCGCAGCCTGCTCTCGCTCACCTTCTATGGCACCCAAGCGATGCCATGGAAATTGAGGGTTAGGGGCACCGACCTGCCTCCACCCGTGACGTCGACGACCACCGCCCGCTGTCGCCGATAAGCCTGAATGCCGACCTTCCTCCACCTCTCTACACAGTGCTCCTCCCGGTGGCCAGAGGAAGAAGACCGGTGCCTCCCCTCTTTCGATCTCACCTTGTTCCTCAACCTTAGTGATGTCAAGCCGAGTGCGTTGAACCTGCAACCATGAACCCCGGTGCCACCTAATCGGTCTAAAACCAACACCCCGCAAGTGTACGGTGTCGATTGTAGTAATCGAGTGTCGAATCTCAGGGACTGTGTGAATACCAATTGCAGAACCACAACTAGTTTACTAAGCCAAATAGAATAATTGATTTTCGAATGAATAAGAAAATAAGTAGAAGGAAAACAACAAATGACAAGGTTTTATGAATATACGATGAGAAACATTCCAGAGTCAGGGTTCACCACAACAATGCATCCTCGATAGACTATATAATTTTCATGCCTGAACAAATTGAAAAGAGATATTTGAAGGTAAACTATCTAAATTCATTATCACTCAGCTTGCCCATGTTGCAATAACTATGTCCATTTCAACTAATTACCACTCAGTTTGCGCATGTTGCTGATTAATCAATCAATTTGGACTCTTTAAGCACTTAGAACCCTAGCAAGAAAATCGATGAAGCAATCGTAGGCGCGATCTGCATAACCAACTCAAATCTAGGTGATCTACGATAGTTTATTATCCTCAAGAGAATCGAATAGATTGCTCATAAACAATTCTCAAGTTCAATCCATGTTTTCCAATAGAATTAACAACTCTATCTATATATCCAATCTCAATTCGCAGCTGGCGCATGTTGAACATCAAAAGGATTCCGATCAATCATAGAATTAATCGGGTTAAGCACTCATGTATCAAATCAAACAAATAATAGAGTTCATTCAGGGAATCATCACGCACATGTCTATCTCAACATCGTTGGGATCACCCCAACCCCAGAACAAGAAACTTAGCCAGACATAGATTCAGACATAATCAAAGAATTCATGATGAGAGAATATAAGACTAGATTAACAAAACGTATCTTGAATCCAACAAAACGTTCAAGTAGAAATCTCTGAAAAAGTCTCAAACGCTCAATGTCTCCAACTAGGGTTTTCTCCTATCAAACTTAGACGTCCTTTCTTTTTTTCCCTTCTCCCTCTTTTGAAGAAGAAAAATAAAATAATAATAAAAAATCCTAAAAAAAAGTCGTCCAGCAAAAAATAAAATCGAACAAAAAATCCCGACGAAATAACGCTGAAGAAAAGTATCGACTCGATACTTGATGGTTTCGACTCGATACTTAGCTACTGTAAAGCTTTCTTCCACTCGGAACATGGAGGTATCGACTCGGAAGGTATGGGTATCGACTCGATACCTTGGGTTCCGGGTCGATACTTTGAGTCAGCATCAGCTTCTTGGCTCGATTTCTCCATATTATAGGCCGAATTTGCAAAAGTGCTCAACATGAAAGTTGTAGATCTTTGAATCATCTTTTCAACAAGCTATAGAACGTCTCAATCCAAATTTTGTAGAGCACAAACGACTCATTTTACTGAGACGTCGCCAAGCAGGAGTTGTCCGGAAAACGTCCATTTAGCAATAAGCTCTTCTTAGCCTGATTTTTAGCACTTGAGACCACTATGCTATGCTCTTTCGGCATCCATGAACATGTCAAACATGCCTTCAATGAATCTTACTCCATCGTGCCTCCAAATTGACATCGAACAAGCTCCAAATCACCCGAAAACAAATAAAAACACAAGTGTAGACATCTATTCTAGAAACTAAACCAAAATCTATATAAAAGACATGCAAAACATATAAAAATGACTTCAAAATGACTATAGACTATTTCTTTTAACATGTAGAATATGATGATATCAAAATACCCCATACTTAAACCTTGCTTGTCCCCAAGCAAGATTAATTTAGATCAAACCACAAGTGCAAGTTAGAATATTTGCCTCAACTTATTCAACCTAATCAAAATCTCAAGACTAGTGTCATCATAGCATGTTTCCTCATTATCGAAGAGAAAACAATTAAAAGTCCCAAAACTCACACGGAGATTTTATATGAATCACTCTCACTCAAATGTGTACAAGGAATGATATTTACGCTCGGTCTCAACAATTGCGCTTATCTAGACCATAGGGTTGCTCACTGTTCTACATCTCCACCGCTTGAGATCATGCACAAAACAAAAATCATGAGGACTTATATAATGGTTGTAATGGGATTAAGGTAAATGAAAATAAGGTGTGGAAATTTTTAGGCTATGTGGTGCAAAAATCCGGGAAAAAGGCGCCAAAGAGCAACCAGTAAAACACCAATGCCAACAACTTCACAAACCAAACCAAATCACACCCAACTCTATCACAAACCATGCATTCTCAATTGAGCACTTCAATGTTCAATAAACCATTTTCTTTCTTTTTCTTTTTTTTCCACTCGTTTCTTACCTCTCTAGCTTCAACACCGTTTTGCGCGAATACAAACATTTGTGATGAGTGCACCCGGTTACTAAGTGTCTCAGCCACCTCACCTGCATATTTTCCTCCTGTGTGAATTTTATCCTCCATAGGCAGGATCGGTTACTAACCGTATTTTTTTCTTCCTGACTTTTGCCCAGGAGTGAATTTTATCCTCCTCCTGTCCCAAGAAATTTTCTGTAACATTGCATATATCATTCAAGGCATAGAATATCAAACACATGACACCAACAATCTCCACCCCATACTTGGCTTTTTGCCACTTCATCATCGCAACCATTCAATAAAATCAGACCAATTTCCCAGATAGGTAAAAAGGCTAAAATAATATGGCTTGGATGATTTTGTGGAGCTTTCAAAGAATAGGCTATAGGCTCAAAGGGGTTTCAAGCAAAGGGAACATGTACAAGGTAGGTAAAGAGAGGAAAAAATGGTTAATGAAATCAATGCCTCAATCATCTTAATGTCATGTACACAAATCATATAATGCAGCCTCAAATAAGATTCTAAAGCAAGTTCTGAAGATAAAGCAACAAAAGTGAGTGTCACACATGAAAAATAATAAGGGGACCCGTATAAACGTTAGTCCTTTAGGCTCAAATCTCACAAGGATTTTGTTTAGGGACTAAATCATGCTTATCTTAACAAATAACTCCATGCTAGGCAATTTATCAAAAAGATAATGACACATATAAATATAAGGCGAATGTTAGCATCGTATGCAAATATCCCATCATTGTGGTATTTTTGAAAATTTTGGGATATAATCAATCAATAAAACATTTCTATAGACTCTAAATAAAAAACTCAAACCAAAACAAACATGAGACAGACATGCATTTTTTTGTGATTTTATGACATTTTCTATTTTTTTTTAAATTTTTCATATGCAAAACATAAAAATAAAAGGAATGAATATGACTATACCCCATACTTAAATCCTACATTGTCCCCAATGTAGAACTCAACCAAGAGGTAATACCCTAACTATATACAAATGAATAAAAAAATAAATAAAAAAATAAAAAGAAAAAGAAAAAAATAGAAAACTAACCTTGGGTTGCCTCCCAAGCAGCGCTTCTTTATTCGTCATTTAGTTGTCGGCCTGACCGTCCGCGGCTTGCGAAAATGTTTGAACCTCCCAGAGTGGATGGTCCATGGCTCTCTCCATCCATCAAGTAGAGTCCTTTTCGAGCAACAAAACATAGATCGTTTGATGCACTTGCTCTCAATGTATGTGCTCCTCTTCCTTTTCTTAACTCTAGGTCCGTGTTTGCTTCCATCAGTACCAACATCTTCACGTAATTGTATTTCCTCCTGGGATTTGGTGCGCGATGGTATATTAGGTGGACGCACAATCACATGTACTTCTTCTTGTAATTTGGAATAATGTGGTGCATCAGTGAAGATTTCTGTTTGTGGGTCATCCATGTGCCACTTTGCAAGCATCCCTGTAAATGCCCCAAATTGTTGTTCTTGCATCACCACTACAGAGATGGGCAAGGGTGATGGGTAATCTCTGTGATCCGCGTATGGGTAGTTTTGATGTTCCGCTGATGAGTAATCTTCATGAACAACCAATTCGCGCTCTTCATCGGGCTTTTCTTTTGTGGACTCTTTTGTTTCAAGCGCATTAGCCCTTGAAAGATAGCGCTCTATTATTGAATTCCATACTTCATCGTCTACGAGTTCCTCATCCTCCTCTGGCCTTTCAGACTCAGGATCTTGCGGCTCATCTACATGGTTTTCCATCTCAACTGATGTGTTAATGTAATCGTAAGAATCATTGGCCTCTTCCTGACTACTGGGAGCCTTTGGTAATGCCTGGAAATCCGAAGATAGTTGAGCTATTTGAACCTCAAGCATCTTGAGTCGCGCTTCATCCCTAGCTTCTGCTTCATGATGCCTGGCTTCTGCTGCACTTTGGAGCGTGAGGAATTGCTCGTACACATTCTTCTTTGACTGACAATCATTTTCAGAATGCCCATAGAGCTCGCAAAACTCACAAAAAAGACTCATATGTTGGGTGATAAGTAATTTTGTTGGCCAGAACTTGCCTTAACGTCAGCTCATTAGTTTTAGATTGGTAGGTTGAGTGACCCCACAATCCACAATCATAGCAATAGGGAACGCAAGTCTGATGACTCCATCTTTGACAATATTCATAAAATGGGTATTGGTTCATGTTTTAGAGAGCACCGGGAAAATAAACAAAAAGAAAAAACATCAAAAATAACAAAAAGACTTAGAAAAACTAATTGATGTTACACAACTGATATTATCGACAGTCCCCAGCAACGGCGCCAAAAACTTGATCGGTCTAAAACCAACACCCCGCAAGTGTACGGTGTCGATTGTAGTAATCGAGTGTCGAATCTCAGGGACTGTGTGAATACCAATTGCAGAACCACAACTAGTTTACTAAGCCAAATAGAATAATTGATTTTCGAATGAATAAGAAAATAAGTAGAAGGAAAACAACAAATGGCAAGGTTTTATGAATATACGATGAGAAACATTCCAGAGTCAGGGTTCACCACAACAATGCATCCTCGATAGACTATATAATTTTCATGCCTGAACAAATTGAAAAGAGATATTTGAAGGTAAACTATCTAAATTCATTATCTCTCAGCTTGCGCATGTTGCAATAACTATGTCCATTTCAACTAATTACCACTCAGCTTGCGCATGTTGCTGATTAATCAATCAATTTGGACTCTTTAAGTACTTAGAACCCTAGCAAGAAAATCGATGAAGCAATCGTAGGCGCGATCTGCATAACCAACTCAAACCTAGGTGATCTACGATAGTTTATTATCCTCAAGAGAATCGAATAGATTGCTCATAAACAATTCTCAAGTTCAATCCATGTTTTCCAATAGAATTAACAACTCTATCTATATATCCAATCTCAATTCGCAGCTGGCGCATGTTGAACATCAAAAGGATTCCGATCAATCATAGAATTAATTGGGTTAAGCACTCATGGATCAAATCAAACAAATAATAGAGTTCATTCAGGCAATCATCACGCACATGTCTATCTCAAAATCGTTGGGATCACCCCAACCCCAGAACAAGAAACTTAGCCAGACATAGATTTAGACATAATCAAAGAATTCATGATGAGAGAATATAAGACTAGATTAACAAAACGTATCTTGAATCCAGCAAAACAAACCTTCAAGTAGAAATCTCTGAAAAAGTCTCAAACGCTCAATGTCTCCAACTAGGGTTTTCTCCTATCAAACTTAGACGTCCTTTCTTTTTTTCCCTTCTCCCTCTTTTGAAGAAGAAAAATAAAATAATAATAAAAAATCCTAAAAAAAAGTCGTCCAGCAAAAAATAAAATCGAACAAAAAAATCCCGACGAAATAACGCTGAAGAAAAGTATCGACTCGATACTTGATGGTATCGACTCGATACTTAGCTACTGTAAAGCTTTCTTCCACTCGGAATATGGAGGTATCGACTCGGAAGGTATGGGTATCGACTCGATACCTTGGGTTCCGGGTCGATACTTTGAGTCAGCATCAGCTTCTTGGCTCGATTTCTCCATATTATAGGCCGAATTTGCAAAAGTTCTCAACATGAAAGTTGTAGATCTTTGAATCATCTTTCCAACAAGCTATACGTCTCAATCCAAATTTTGTGGAGCACAAACGACTCATTTTACTGAGACGTCGCCAAGCAGGAGTTGTCCGGAAAACGTCCATTTAGCAATAAGCTCTTCTTAGCCTGATTTTTAGCACTTGAGACCACTATGCTATGCTCTTTCGGAATCCATGAACATGTCAAACATGCCTTCAATGAATCTTACTCCATCGTGCCTCCAAATTGACATCGAACAAGCTCCAAATCACCTGAAAACAAATAAAAACACAAGTGTAGACATCTATTCTAGAAACTAAACCAAAATCTATATAAAAGACATGCAAAACATATAAAAATGACTTCAAAATGACTATAGACTATTTCTTTTAACGTGTAAAATATGATCATATCACCACCAAAGTGGAAGCCAGGTGGCGCGAGCCTCGGTCCCCTATCTCATCGAGCAACCTCCAATTTTGGGTATAACTCTTTAACATGGGGGGTCTTGTTTGGATGATTGACTATGGAATTTTTGGTTGATATGATTGAAGTTTAAATTGGTTTGACATGTTTTATCTTGAGAATTAATGAGCTTGAATAGTTGCTATAATCTCTATTGAAAATAATATTATATGCTTTTTAACCCTATTAAGCTTTAGAAGGTAACAACTAATGTTATTTGATCTCCTCACTATAGTTAGAATCGGTTGAATTATAAAATGGATAGTTGTTATATTTACATAGTGATAACTTCAATTGATTAGAATTATAATTGATTAATGGTTTTGATTAGTAAAACTTTATAAGTGTAGTTCAAATATGGATAAGCACATAAGATATATAAAAGATATTTTGAGCACTTGTTATGTTTAATCTTGCTTGTGATGGCTTCAAAGCTTCCTTTGAGCGTGTTAGTGATAATTGAAACTTTAAAGGATTTTAGAAATGTTGACTTATCATGGCTTACTCCTTATATATGAATGAATATAGGATACTTGAGGAATTCAATGGATAAAAGAGATTCTCGTCGACTTGCCTCGTTTATTTATTAGTGGCAATCTCCTTCTCGACGGACTAAATTTGATTAATAAGATCTTATAAGAGCTAGACAAGACTTGGTTAAGCTTATAGGATATGAAAGACATCTTGAGAACTTATTATACTTGTGATATTTTATGAGTCATGACCTCGTTTGGGTAATTAAGTTAAATAGATTAAGATTAGTATGATCAGCTTTGATTATTAAAATCATATAAGAGGTGTTTTAGGAACTTGTCAAGCTTGAAGACTTAAGTGTGGAGATTCACAAGTTGTCATCTTAATTGATTGTGTTTGAGAGGATTTAGTACATGAAAATTCACATGAGCTAAATTGTTGACTTCTTCTGATGGTGGAGAAGTTATGGTTTCATTGAGTTAATTGAGATTTGATAATTTATTACTTACTTGAGTTGACTTGATAGTTTGATTAATGAAATTACTTGAGCACTTACGTGGGTTATGGTATGAAATATATGAAGTATGTAATTGAGATATGAATATATGAGTTAGAAACACGATTGATACTTGGAATCTTGAGTTGATTTATGGGAATGGCTATGAAAAATGATGAGATGTTGTATGATGATATATAATGATGATGATGAATCACTTAAGAAAATGTGTAAGGAAAACCTGAGCTTGAATTGAAGTAAGATGTTTTGAGTGATGATATTGGTAAGACTTTGAGCTAAGTTTCATACTTGATGAGAACAAGGTTAATTGGGAATGATGGTCATGATGAGAATGCTAGATTACTTGAATAAAATATTATCTACTTAGTCTTGCGGTGACTTGGAAACATGCTTGTGTGTTGATTTAATATGTATTGATGAGTTGTTCCGTGGTTATTACTTGCTAGTGTGATTGGATGATTATCTGAGTGGCTTGTTTCCCAATGGATGATTACCTAAGTGGCTTGGTTGCTGATTAATTGGATGTGAAGACTCCAGGTAAGTCCTCCGGGGCTTACTCAAGTGATTGGACCTCATGCCTGATGTGTCATATAGTATGTAGGTGTTGTATATGCATAAAAGCATGCCATGTAGTATCATGTTTAGGACTTGCACTTCTGAATGAGCATCCCTATTCTTTATGCGTTTGAAACAGAACGGCCGTTATCTTTCATAGTCCTAGAGTCTTTGCTAGGGTCATAGGGTAGCCCAGCCCCATCGGGTTGCCCTGAGTCAATCGAGTCAATATGAGCATTATATGATAGCCCAGCATCATCGGGCAAGCGATGAGATGGTATGATATGATATGATGATGCCGTGGTTTGTGCACCACCACGAGGAAATTGCTATGCTATAGCACCGAACTGGCCAGTCTCTGCACTAACGGGAAGGGGTGCAGAGGTAGGAGAGGGATATGCCACTTGGCATTGTCTTGGGCCCTTTACAGTTTTTGTGCATATTATAACTGTCAAAGCATGCTTATGTGATTTAAATCTTGTACTGCATTAGTCATCCTTTATTCTAGGTATAGGCATATTATATGACCTCAGCGAGGACTTCCGGTCCCGCATGAGTGGCTCGACCTTGACTTGTGGTATAGTTTCAGGTACCCGCTCCCTTTTGCTTGCTGATTTGCTTCTATGGCGGGGTTTTCTCACGGGACGAGAGTGTTAAGAAGACTTCACCTATGGTAGCTTGACTTTACAAATGTTTTGGTTAAGTCTGTCATTTAGAAACCCGTTGTATTTACATTGATTTAAACTCGTTTTATCTCTTTTGAGTTTTGACTAGTTGAATTAGGACAGGTTTACGTGCGTAAGCACAATTAATGATTGGATTCTTTGATTGTTTTGAGGGTTCGAAATCCCTTTTTTTTGAGTTATACCATTAAATCCTTAAAACTAAACAGGGTTATAACTTGAAGTTGATAAATAAGCAGCTCGTACTTGGATTGCGAGATCTGGCAGAGGGATAGTTCTTCCCTCTAAACGTAACCCGGATTTAAAAATATGGGCCGTTACAAAGTTGGTATCAGAGCCAGGTTGTGCAATCCGAGTACAAATGAGTTGTAAAACTATTGGTGATTTTGAGGTTTCGAAATAAAATGGCCCAAAGGTTTTCACGAGTTTTGAATGTTTTCAAAGGGCAAAATTAATTTAATATGGATAAGTAAGATAACCACCTTGAGAAGTGAGAATTGGGACTTGATCAGGTAGTCATGGCAATAGCTATCCCTTACGGATATAGATGGGGATTGGTAGGGAGCATTAGCTTTATACTTTATGGATAGGCATGGAAGACATATTTAGAATCTTGTTTGGGTAGTTCGTAAATTTGATTTTAGAGATAAGTAAATTCGGGGGAGAAGTTTGGTGACTCATGTGTGTTATTCTTGATGACTTGGTATGGTATTAGTTTATATGAGTTTCCTTTGTTATGACATCTGACGTAATTCTTATAACATGCTTTGATCTTGTTATGCGCATATAAGGTATGATACTTGACGACTTGGATTGTACAATTGTTGTCATTCTTGATGCATTTGACTTATACATATTTGTTTGCTACGTATATCACTTATGATGGAAATTGTTGGTGCCTTTTGGCCTTGGTTTGCTGAGGACATGAGATGAGATTATGAGGATTTACATGATTATGGCTGATGTTTCGTTCTGGTTGGTTGAAAGCTTATGAACTCAGGCTTGAGAATCTTACTCTAGTTGATGGGAAAACTTATGGTTGAGACTTGAGAAGTTATGTTTGTTGATTTGAGAGCCATGATATTTTGACTATAAGAGTTCATAGTGACTTGATATGAAATACTTATGAAATTCAGATTCTTGATATAAATTGTTGATTCTTGCTTAACGATAATGTTTTCACAAAGTCGACACAAGTATTTTACAGGGACGCTTGTAAAGTACTTGGTCGAATCTAGTGATAACATTGTGACGATTTTGTGATACTTGTACAAGTATTTCATGGGGACGCCTATGGAATACTTGTAGGTATCCCAAAATGCATCGCTTATGTGCTTACTTGAGATGTTTTGGCATGATATTGTTCTATGATCTATTTAGTGATACCTTAGATGATGAATTCTAATGATATTGCTCTCTTATGCGAAATTTGTTCAAAAGAGGATCATGTGTGTACAACTCGAATAAAATGCATGCGAATCAATGAATAGACATGAATTGCTTATTCATAAAATAGAACCTATGTGATTGATATGGCGTTGTGCCTTCTACATCTGATGTGTTATTGTTCATATGTTGTGACTTTGCGAGATTTTGTGAAGTTATGTCATGCACCTCTATCTTGTTCGTATGTACGATGATATTTATTCATGATATTTTGCTTACGTGAATACTCGATATCCTATAATTGTATGACTTGTATAACTGATACCTTACATGTCTCTTATTCCAATAAGATGAATTCTTGCTTGTTTATTTGGTTAGGGAAGGAGACTTGTACAACTTGGCCTTTATAGGTTAAAATGATGAATAGATGTAACTTGCTTAGTAATGAAGACAAGAATGATCTCTAGAACGTAGACTTTAAATCTTGATTAAAGGGTTTCCTCCTCTCTAAGGGAAGAGACTCTATATTCAAGCTAACTTGTTCATGGTGAGATTCGTTAAGATAGCAAGTTGACCTATTGATTGACTTCTTTGAATTCTTGGTGAAGTTTTATTTGCGATTTTGAGAACCTCGATAAATTGCCACGATAACTCCTTGTCTCTCTTCAACACTCTTCTCTTGCCTTGCCGCTCTGGTTTCTTCTAAATTCCTTCCATGTTGGTCACCTACATTCCAAACCTTATGAGTCTAACTTGTTGCGAACTAGTATATAAGTTAGAGTGTTGATTGTCTTGAGGGAGTACAATACTAAAAAGGGGTCTTGATGAGTGACTCTTAGAAATCTATTGGATGTCATCTTTTGTATCGAGAGTTCTTTTGACGTCTTTGTTCATTCGGGAAAAATTCATTTGAAGGTCTTCTGTATGATTGGTGTCCACCCAAAAGTATATTGTTCTCCTAGGAAACAACTAGGCTTCTTTTCGAAATGGGTTATGGAGTCAGTGAGGATGAGTCGATGTTGCGCTGAGAAACTTCTATTAGGTTATGATGGTAGTCTCGTTGTGTTCCATATTTTGATATATTATCGTGTATATACTTGTTCTATTTGGATCTATGTTGATATGTATATCTATCATCTTGCACTCGATTCATCCATGCATTATACACATTATCTTAGGACCGTATCACACTCCATAGTACTTCTTTTGTGTTTCTCTCACATTATTATATGATTAGTTTGACTTCGGATGTATTGCCATGATAGCCCTGTACATGTATATCATATGTTTATGTACCCGTGTCTTATTTGGTGTTACTAGTGTCATATAGGATTTATGACTTGTGAACTACGTGACCTTATTCTCCCTCTATACTATTGTTTGTCACCCTTAATCACATATTCATGATAGTCTTCTCGTTCTTCTTTTGTTACTGCCTGTCCTTTTGGATGTTTAAGAATGTTAGGTATAATTGAATTAGTATGTCATGCTTGTCTACCTCATCTGTATCATGCCTTTGTTATTTCTATCGCAGGTTCGTGTTAAACTTGTCATCCTTTTTATATTCTCATCACATGATCATTGATCTTTGCCTGCTTATACTTACTAAATGATGTTGATTTAGCTATGTTATGATTTTATGCCTTATGTGGTTAACGTCTTGTTTAGCTATGTACCTCTTATCATTGTCTCTTCTTAATCTGTGCTATAACTCTATGATTTTCATGCTTTAAGGACCTTACACATCGCATGCCCACACACCACGATAGCTGTATAAAATTATATGATGATCTCTCGACATATACAACATGTCATCCTCTTATAGTATGCCGCGCTTGGAAAATAGTATCTAAGTTTGATGATAGTCACGCTTGAGCATCCATTACTTGATATGACATTGTATTTAGTTACTTGAAATATTCATGCCTTGTTTACATGTATATGCATATCACGACGTTTCGTGTAACCTTAGGTAGCTACTATTGTCTCATGATCATATTATTTTCTTTTACATCCCTCTCATGCTCCTGGTGTGTTTTCATTGATCATTTTGGCTTATTATGTGTTATTGTCATGTATGTTGTTCATGCTCCTTATGTGCACTCCTACTGTGTTGCGTGCTACTCTTATGTGATCTCTACTTTCGAATAAAGAATTATTTGGTTTCATGTCCTAATCATAACATTGGTTGATGATGATTACTGCATGACTCATGATAGCTCGACCGTGCCTTTTCTATCTGTATCTTAGTTGGTATGCATATCTATGGCATTATACTCTATATATCTATGCTTAGTCCCCACCGTTTTAGACTTACATCGTTCTCGATTATACTTCACCTATATTCATGTTGTATGGTTATATAGTTGTTTTGTCTGGTTGTGAATCGCCATGTTAGTGGTTAGACCATACCTCTGCATGCTTACGCCTTGCCATGTTATTAAATACTATTTGGTAATTTAGTATTGGAGAATATGCTTACATGATTATTGCACTCTCTATATTACTTATATGATCATTCCTATGATATGATTCGGCCGAGCATTGCGCAACATCTTGTTAGTTGTTAAAGTATGATTTCGTGCATTTACCCATCGTCATGTGTTAGTGATAACATGTAGAAATTTCGCATCGCTGATGTGGTATGTGATTCTTTGCACTATTTACGTTATTTGTATGGTCACTTATGTAATAGGGTTTTGATAGTATACCTATCTTGCATATTTGCCCTTGTTATGTGATTTTATGAGATTATGATTGCTTACACAGTTTGAATATCATCATTAGAGCTATCTTGTTACATTTTGAAACCATCATACTCTATTTTATTCGGATAGTAGCCATGCATAGGCCCTAATATTGCACATGCTTACTTTTATTTGCCACATGATGTGTTTCTATACTCGTTATGCATTAATAGTTTTAAGTCTCGTATGCTCACACGTCCACCCCTATAGTTTAAATTGCAATTGTATGTTTATGCACCCTATTTTGATTAAAAACTGTTGATACTATACTATCTACCATGTTGAGCTTATAGTGGTATGAAATATGTGTTGATGTATTCCTTGGTGACACAAATGCAGGAAGCACACACTTACACTTGTCTTTTTCCGGTGAACTATATCATATTCTTTCGTGACTTTTAAGACATGTTGTTGTTATTCTTTACCTGTTATGTTTAGTTTCCTTACACCATAATGGCATATAGGATCCTCTCACGCATGTACGGAATCTATTTAGCATATTCGGGTGATAGATTGTAGATCTGCCTTAAATGAGTGTGGTACCTTAATAGCATTTCTTTGTCATTATATGTGTGATATTCCTTGTTAATGATGATTTGACTTGATGATAGTATGTATATCGATAATGCTCTCATGATGATAGGTTGGTTATCTTGTACCTTGCCACATGATATAACACTAGTGCTAGGATCGAATCATCATTGCTTCTTGAGATAGGTTCATGTTAGTGTGCAAGATTACCACGTTTGTGTTTTATTACATGATGTGTTACATGATGATTTGAGTGATACGATCATAATCTTAAGGGTTTCTCATGGGCATCGGCGAAATTCCCCTGTTCAGTCTTATCAGATACTATACGAGTCTATCTTCGTGTCAAGAGTTAGTCGAATTGTCCGTTAGTGTCTCTTTCCTTGAATTCAGCTTAAGCCTCGCGTCATCCTTGTATATCTATCTATGGTGTGATAAGGAGTGGATCGTCTAGATTAATTAGAGTTGCGCATTTCATTTGCCGATGTCGTGCTCGTCATGATGCTGGATTGTGCCCTTTCTGGTTGGCGTGGATGTGGAAGTATGATGATTGTGTTCATTTCTGATTAATGGAAATGTGCAGATTTCTATGATTATATGTTCTACTGATGATCTGTTGATAATGGGACCTCATAGTATGATGAATTCTAATATGTTGATACCTTGAGCTTGAAATGCTGAAATATAATATGATGGTAAATCTTGCTATGATGATGTTTTGGATATGTTGTACTTGAGTTTGATGTTGAAAATGATCATGAGAAATGAACTTAGGAAGTGGAATATGGGACTAGCCCTTAGAGGTGGATAAACTACTTGTTGAATCCTTGAAAATCTGGTTGACTAACGTAGGAAGAGTTGACTCGAGTTTTCAAATTGTTTTGTTGCTTTTAAAAGGATTTTAGTCTCGAGGACGAGACTTGTTTTTAGAGGTGGATGATGTAAAGACAAAAAAAAAACTCTAAAATATTATTTTATGAATTATAATTTAAATTTAATAATAAATTTCTGAGATTCTGGGAATTTTGAAAATCTCCGTCATCGATCAAAATGATTTTATAAATATTAGATTTCGAGTGAAGAGATGATTATTATTTTGAATATATTAGGGAGAGTACGATAAATTTTATGTCAAGTTTAAGTTAAGCAGAATTTGAGGGTTGAATTTTATAACTTAATGTGGTAGTGTTTATACAATCTGAAATAACGGGATATTTTTTATAATTTTCTTTAAACTAACCTAACCCTAGATTGTCGGGTATAAAAAGCTTTTTTTTTTCTTTTTCCACCTAGACGCCCCTCTTCAGCCTCCTGTTCACCTCCTTCCAAGCATAGCGCTCTCTCTCTCCTTCATGTTCTCAGATTTGAAAATGTTCTCACCGATCCTCAAGCTCCAAGCCCGTCAATGGCTTCCTTCGTCCTCCTCTCTCTCGGATTTTGCCGCACCTGCTCGAGCTCCTCCCTCTCCTTCTTTCATCTCGCGCAGTCGCCATTGGAGGGCTGAACCCGAGCATCGCAGCGAGCTCGAGCGCCACCCACCCAGCGCTACTGCTGCTCTCCTGGTGAACCACGAGCCACCCCTCCTTGCACCTACGCCGCCGCCGCAGCCTACTCTCGCTTACCTTCTATGGCTCCCAAGCGATGCCATGGAAATTGATGGTTAGGGGCACCGACCTGCCTCCACTTGTGACGTCGACGACCACCGCCCGTTGCCGCCGATAAGCCTGAATGCCGACGTTCCTGCACCTCTCTGCACAGTGTTCCTCCCGGTGGCCAGAGGAAGAAGACCGGCGCCTCCCCTCTTTCGATCTCACCTTGTTCCTCAACCTTAGTGATGTCAAGCCGAGTGCGTTGAACCTGCAACCATGAACCCCGGTGCCACCAAAGTCGAAGCCAGGTGGCACGAGCCTCGGTCCCCTATCTCATCGAGTAGCCTCCAATTTCGTGTATAACTCTTTAACATGGGGGGTCTTATTTGGATGATTGACTATGGAATTTTTGGTTGATATGATTGAAGTTTAAATTGGTTTGACATGTTTTATCTTGAGAATTAATGAGCTTGAATAGTTGCTATAATCTCTATTGAAAATAATATTATATGCTTTTTAACCCTATTAAGCTTTAGAAGGTAACAACTAATGTTATTTGATCTCCTCACTATAGTTAGAATCGGTTGAATTATAAAATGGATAGTTGTTATATTTACATAGTGATAACTTCAATTGATTAGAATTATAATTGATTAATGGTTTTGATTAGTAAAACTTTATAAGTGTAGTTCAAATATGGATAAGCACATAAGATATATAAAAGATATCTTGAGCACTTGTATTTATATTGATTTAAACTCATTTTATCTCTTTTGAGTTTTGACTAGTTGAGTTGGGACAGGTTTACGTGCGTAAGCACAATTAATGATTGGATTCTTTGATTGTTTTGAGGGTTCGAAATCCCCTTTTTTTTAGTTATACCATTAAATCCTTAAAACTAAACAGGGTTATCACTTGAAGTTGATAAATAAGCAGCTCGTACTTGGATTGCGAGATCTGGCAGAGGGATAGTTCTTCCCTCTAAACGTAACCCGGATTTAAAAATCTGGGCCGTTACACTTCACTCTTTTTTTTTTACATTTTGTCGTGCAAATATAATAGTATGTTGTGCATATGCAAATATAACCGTATATTGTGCAAATATGACCCAAGTCTAGTTTTTTTTTTCCGTGTCAATACATTTTAGCGTGCAAAAATAACAGTACGTTGTGCTTGTGCAAATATAATAGTATGTTGTGCAAATATAACATTTTGTTGTGCAAATGTAATATATTTTTTTCCGCTTTTTTTCCCGTGTCAATACATTTGGGCGTGCAAATATAACCGTACATTGTGCTTGTGCAAATATAATCATATATTGTGCAAATATAACATTTTGTTGTGCAAAATGTAATTTTTTTTTTCTGTTTTTTTTCGTTTCAGCACTTTTGTTGTGCAAAAATAACTTTACGTTGTGCATATATAACAATTTGTTGTGCAAATATAACTTTATGTTATGAAAATGTAAAAATAAAAATATAGGAGATGTGAATCACATAATAAAATATAGATATTTTTTGTAATTCCCATATTTATGGGGTCAATTTTGTAATTTAACAAAAACTACATCTTCAACCTTCTTCCCTGTGAAATCGATGAACACAGCCGCCCGGACAGCCGCGCTCTCCACCGCCTCTGGCTTGCTCCGGCCTCCCTCACTCAGGCTTCCTTCGCTCCGGCCTCGCTCGTTCGCTCGCTCGCCACCGCCTCCCTCCCTTGCTCGCTCCCTCGATCCCTCGCTCCGGCCGCTCGGTCTCTGCCTTCGCCTCCGGCCTCCGCCTCAGCAATGGATCCAAACCAGCCGATCAGGTGATTGCTTGAATTGGAACGGGAGGAGCGATCAAATGATTTCAGATTTGACCTAATCCTCAACCGGAGGAGCGATCGGAGTTGAATTGGAACTGGAATTCAGCCGATCTGGTCTAGAAGAAGGAGGTGGTGGTGGTGATGAGGGAGACGGACGCATTCGAAATCCTAGATCTCTCGAAGAAGGAACTGGAATTCGGACAATGCTTTGATGATTGCTCCGACGATTGCTCCCGATTGCTCCCGATCTGGTCTCGAAGAACCTCTCGAGAGATCAGGAAAAGGAGGAGGAGGAGCAGGAGAGAGATCTAGAGGAGGAGGGGCACCATGGAAGAGTTATGATATGAGCACAAAATCTCCCCCTCTTTGTCACCTGTTTGTCATCTGAAAGTATACCGGGGGAAATTGGAAAGGATGGACAAATTCCCAATTTGTCCCAAACCTTGGACATTCCGCCAATTAGGCCGAAAAAAGTGCCTATTTCAAAAATTTTCTCTAAAAAGATTTAACAAAAATTTGTATTCTAAGTTAACTCAATAAAATTAATTCCGGAAACATTCAACATGGACAGTGGGGCAAGTCGGGTCCGCTTTAGCTCGTCCCATTTTTATAAAAATAAAATAATAGGTGAAAAAATAAAAAATTAATTAAAAAATTATTCATTTGTTTATTAAATTAAGGATTTTGTTAATAAAAATTATGTGTATAAAAAAATTCTATATCCTATCCAACTCACTCGAATTTTAATTTCTGATTTCGTGTCTAGAATTATTGTTAAATAATACCATGCCATTGATATTTCACATAATCAATCATTTAAGATTTTCATCTGCAAAGTATTAAAGTGTGTTCTAGGATAAATAACTACACGATCGAAATATATACATACATACATACATACATACATATATATATATATTGTGTATATTAAAAATTTTAATGAATGATATTGTGTATATTAAAAATTATTAGTAGATAATAATGGGATTATTCATACATATATATACATAAATTGTTTTATGTGAGCATTTTGTTGTACAAGAAACCTCGTGAAAACTGAGGTAAAACAGTAATTTAATCAAATAATCAAATAAATCGAGATAAAATAATTGAATTAGAATTAATACATCATGGAATCCAAACACGTCCTTAATTTAAATACCTTAAAAACAATGTTTATCACACACCACCTTATCTATTTGCATTATAAACATAATACAATTGGAATTCAAACAACCCGTTGTGACATACAAATAATTACATCATTAACTACGAATAATTTATCTACTCACATGTTCATATTTTTAAGGTTTCTCATACAAGATCTACCCTAGATCCAGTGTGAACACCTCTTATATGATGTAAATTGTGAAGAAACAGATTATTCGTACATAACGACATAATTATTTGTACAACATAATATAATTATTTGTATGTACTCCCTCCGTTGCAAAATATAAGGACATTCATTTGTGTCAACGGATTATTCATACACATGTTCATATTTTTAAGGTTTCCCATACAAGATCTACTCTAAATCCAGTGTAAACACATCTTGTATGATGTAAATTATCATCAAATAGACTATTCGAATTCTTGCATAACAACATAATTATTCGTACAATGTAATGTAATTATTTGTATGTATTAATCATCTTTTTATGTGAAAATCATTCTTTTGCTCACCTTACCGTTCATGATGGGGCAACCCAAAACTCTGTATTGAAAATCACACACTTGCCCTCCTCTTTGTCTATGCTCCCTCTGTTGAGCATGAAAATGATCAATTCTGGAATGAAGTTTACTCTATGGTTTACAAACACCAGCTCCCTATCCTCATCGTTGGAGACCTCAATGAAATCGAAAACGACACTGAAAAGGTGGGTGGTGTTACACCTAACCTTTCAAGATTTAGAAGATTAAGCAACATAAAGGAAGAACTCAACCTCCTTACTCTTCCGTTTAATGGCTCCCCATTCACTTGAAGGAAGAGCAAACAAAGTACCAACATTACATATGAAAGACTTGACATAATCCTAGCTCATCAAGATATAGTTACCTGGTTCCCCTCTCTTAGAACCAAACACCATACCTTTTCCTCTTCGGACCACTGCCCCATAACCCTTCGTATTGGGAATTTGGAACCACGAAAGGGCTCACCATTCAGATTTGAGATGGCTTGGACCACTAATAGTGCCTACGAAACTATGGTGAGACAAGTCTGGAATAACAAATTCAAGGGATCCCATGTTTATAAATTAATGCAGAAGCAAAAGCTCTTGAAATTAAACACGAAGAAATGGTGCAAGAGCAACATCAACAACATAACTAGGTAGCTTCAACAAGTTGAAGCAAAAATTTTAGAATTCCAAAACAAACTACCCTGGGGAAACATAACTGCTAATGAAAAGCTAAAACTTGAAAGATTAGAACACAAAAAACATAGGCTTATGGAGTATAATTACAAATTTTGGAAAAAACGGGCAAAAATAAAACATCTTACTCTTTCCGACCGTAACACAAGATTCTTTCAATCCTCGGCCCGGATAAAAAATTTTAAACAAAACACCACAACCTTCGTAACCAAATCAGGTCAACCTATTTCGGATTCTGAAAGCATAGCTAACCACATCACTAAAGAGATGTCCGAACGATTCATTGGTAATCAACAAAGTCAAATAGCTCCACAAGACGTTTGGAACATTCAGCCACAAATCACAGATATAGAAAACATAAACCTAACAAAAATCCCAACCCTTCTCGAGATAAAAAATATAGTTGAAGAAATGGCAGAAGACAAAACTCCAGGGCCCGATGGCTATCCACCGGAATTCTACAAAAAATATTGGAGTATAGTTGGAAACTCTATTTATAAAACTGTAAAATCTTTCTTCCACTCAGGGCAGTTACTATCTGAAGTCAATCAAACCTTTATAGCTCTCATTCCAAACATAGATAATCCATCAAATATAAATCACTATCGTCCAATTAGTCTTTGTAACACAATTTACAAAATCATTTCCAAAATCCTAGCAAATAGGTTAAAACATATTCTTCCGAATATAATCAATCCATTCCAAGGCGCATTTGTAGAAGGCAGATCCATCCAAGATAATACCCTTATAGCCCATCAAATTTTCCACAGTTTCCACAAGCAAAAAGGGAGGAAAGCTTAGATGGCCCTAAAACTAGACATGGAGAAAGCTTACAATAAAATCAATTGGAGCTTCATTGAATCAGTTCTAACTAAATTTGGTTTCCATCCAAAATGGATTAGTTGGGTTATGAAATGCATCTCCTCTACCACATTTTGAGTTCTAGTCAATAATCGACCAGGCAAACAATTCAAGCCAAATAGAGGCATAATACAAGGTGATCCCATAACTCCTTATATATTTGTCATAATCATGGAAAGCCTTGCTAGAGAGCTTCATAAGGAAGCTCTCCTTGATGATTCCCTAGTAGGCATCAAACTAACAAAAAATGGTACGCTAATACCTTTCCTCACTTTTGCAGATGACACAATCATTTTTGCTAAAGCTTCTCACACTAGCCTTAACACAATACAAAACATGATAAATAATTTCTCTAACCTCTCAGGCCTCACAATAAACTATGGCAAAAGCTCTATTCAATTCTCAAAGAACATCAACCAAAACCTAGCCAGGGACCTAGCTCTCAGCATGGGCATTCCTATATAAAAAACGCTCGAGAAATATCTTGGAATTCCGATCATAAATGGGCGTATCAAGAATTGCATGTTTGATGATGCAATTCAAAACCTCAAAAAACAGCTGTCTAGATGGAAGGCCTCTACCTTATCCCAAGCGGGCAGAGCAGTTCTTATTCAAGTAAACCTAAGCTCTAAGACAAATTATCTGATGCAAAACTTCCTCCTTCCTAAGGGTATCCTAAACCAGATTGATCAAATCAATAAAAATTTCTTCTGGAATAAACTACAAACTGAAAGATACACCCCTCTGATCTCTTGGGACAAAATCTGTAAAAGCAAAAAGCAAGGTGGTCTGGGGATCAGGAAAGCTGAAGACCTTAATATAAGTCTTCAAATGAAACTCCTCTGGAAAATCTACACAAATAAAAATAACATCTGGGTAAGAATAATTTCCGAGAAGTATCTAGCAAACCAAGGAATTCATGATAGATCAGCGCATGACACCTCCTGGCAATTTGGAAGATTACTCTCTCTCTCCGTGAAAAATTTGAACAAGGCATCTTTTGGATAATGGGTAATGGTAAATCCATAAATGTTTGGAATGACCCTTGGGTCCCAAATACTTGCCTTACAACTTATCTAACCAACCATGACCCCAATTTGAAGGTTAGCGATCTTATCTCTAGTAACAAAACTTGGAATACTCAACTATTGGACGACATCTTCCCGGATAATATTCGAAATGAAATCCTCAAAATCTATATACTTGAGTGGCAAGTTGATGACACCCTAATATGGAAACCTGACCCCTCTGGCAATTTCTCCGCCAAAATGATCAAGACTATTATAAATAACGAAACACAAATTGAGAAGGATCATAAATGGATTTGGAAGTTAAACCTACCACAAAGACAAAAAAATCTCCTTTGGAAGATTACTATAGATGGACTCCCAACGAAAGAAAGACTTAACAGATACTTCAATAGAGTACCAGGCCAATGCTGCTTATGCAACCAGAATGAGGAAGATCTTTATCATCTACTCATCGAATGTCAATATACCAGAGAAGTAATTGCCCACTATGAGCAGATCAAATTTACCTTTTATCAATTCCCTAATAGGGAAGGCAACCTAATTGACATAGAACAGCTCAATCAAAACAACCCCAATTTTAATGACCTCGTCTTCCTCTGGCAAGCCATCTGGGAAGCTAGGAACAATTATATTTTCAAAGGTAATACTATATTCCTACCCAAAACCTTAGTCCAGACTGCTATCTCTGCTATAAAAGATTGGGAACATGCAAACAAAGGCAACACTAAAAATAAGATACATAAAAACAATAAGAGATTAAAAGCAAAATGGGTTAAACCTCAAGGAGCTATCTATAAAATTAATGTAGATGGCTCTGTCAAACCCACGTGCAATTATCAGGTGGGGGGAGTCATCCGTGACTCTCAGGGTCGCATTAAGGATATTTTTTACCGAGAATTGGGAAGAGGATCCATCCTCCAAACCGAAGCGGCCGCTATTCAAACGGGCATGGAGCATGCCAAACTATTAGGACTGAGAAGATGCATATTTGAAGGAGACAACCTAGTGATCATTAATGCCATCAAGGAAGGGAGGAATATAAAGTGGGAAATTATGCGTCAAATTCAACACATCAATCATCTCAAAGCCCACTTCGATTATATTGAGTTCAGACATTGCTTCAGAGAAGCCAACAAGGTTGATGATTTCATAGCTAGAAATGGTATCATCAATGATAGGAATACTATCCCTTTCAATAGGGACCTTTGTACCATCACCCGTCAGGATGATCAAGGGTGAGAATAACTTTCTTAGTAATTTCCCCTACTGTTTGCCTACTGTAAAAAAAAAGGTTTTAAGGGTGCATGTGATGGGAAATTTACTCTAGTTCTTGTATTCTAGCTCGAGATACACCATTTTTTTTATTTAAGATGGAAATGGCATTGAGTTTATTGTCAATGTAATATATACAATCCTAGTATATAAGTTGATCGAAATGATATTTCTTCTATTTTCAATTGATTTAAGATGGAATATCATTGAGTTTATTTACCGGTGTACTAGTAGATACTCTTATATGCACACGACTCCTGACCATGAGTCCAAATAAATTAACTTCAATATATAATATCAAATCGATTAGTCTAACAATCTTGCTCTTAATTCAAGCGTAGGTAAAAAGATAATAAAATATATGTTATACTCGTTTGTGCAATTGTAAATTGGACAATTAGCTCTAGCTAGTTGCACTTAAAAACGTCCTATACTTGTTTGTCCATCAAAAGCGTATAACAATATTAAAAACCTAGTATATAAGTCGATAAACCTAAGTATATAAATCGATAAACTATTCACCTAATCACCATGATAGTCATAAATCCTAATTATAAGCGTTATGCACTGCATTATTAAAAAATACACCATCAAATGAGAAAAGAAATGGATTTTAAAAAAATTTACATATATTTGTGGTGAGTGGCTCCCCCATCATTGTAAATTGAGATTTAAAATGAGCCCACCAATAAATCCTTTTGAATTCCACTAACTAAGGGTCCATATGAGACGTAGTTAAAAAAGTGACTAAAATTTAAAAACAGTTGAAATTGAAAAATTGTGTAAAATAAATGTTGAAAGATTATGTAATAATATAAACATCGTATGAGAGGAAAAAGAGTTTATTTATAAAAAGTGAAGTTTATTTGGTTGTTATTAGGGGTATACTTGTCTTTTCCAATCAAATAAACACCAAAAACCCCAAAAAACCTTTAAAAACAAGCTTTTTTTTAACCCCCAATTTTAATAAAAAAAACACCATACTAAACAACCCCCATACCATGTTTTTATTTTAAACCCCCAATTTTAACAGTTTATAAACTGTTAAAATTGTTCCCATACACACCCTAACTCATTCATCTACCTAACCAATGAAGGTGGTCCCTTTCATCACATTCTCTTCCACAGTTATCTCCTGCTGGGTCCTCTCCAAACTCTCTCACAATTCACATTTTCATAACATAACATGTGCCTCTTTTCGAGTGAGCTCTATGAAAGTCCATAGTAAAATTTACATTAAATCATCTATTAAATATGAAATTATAAGAAAACAATATGTTAAAGGGATTTTATTTATAAAAATGACCACCCATTGCATTTTCTCTCCTTAAAACCTGTTAACATATTTAAAAAAAGACTTAAATGTCCTTAAATATAAAAAAGAGAATAAAGACCCCTTATATCATACTCAAATCAAAAACTTCTTTTTTCATAGGTTTGAAAAATGATAGTAATTGACAGAGTGCTTACATGCAAATAGACTTATGATTGTAATTAATCGAACTCAACTTGTGGAGGTAATTACAAAGGCTTAAAATTTATGTGGTGATTGTCTCAAATTGAAACTTGTTAATATATTAGATAAACACAATTAGTTATATGTTTTGTATGGTATCTTTAGTTTAGATTGTAATCTCTTTATTTATCTAGATCCTATTATCTAGGACATAGTTACACTTTTGTAATCCTATTTGACGTCATTCAATCAGAAGAAGAAAATCATCTTCTTGCATTATCTTTCTCTAAGCTTTACATGTTATCAGCCTAATTTGATCCTCTAGATCATTATGGTGAACACTTCTACTTCCCTCACTCAACTGTAGTTCTCTACTGCCTCCGATGGATCCTTTATGAATTTCCATCTCCCGAATTTTGTAATTTTCCTTGATTGAGGAAACTATTCCTTATGGAAAAGCACCGTCCGTTTTGCACTCGAGCCTTTCGATTTGGATCCATTCCTTAATCCTGTCGAGCCTCTCCCGATTACCCTCCCTACTCCATCTGTTGAGTCCTCTTAAGACTTTGCAAAAATCTCTTAAGTTTTTCAAAATTAGCAAGAGACAACAATGTCTATGTTGAGTGTCATGCCACTTACTGTCTTGTTAATACTTTGCAAGGTCATATCCTTCTAAGAGGGACGGTTGAAAATGGTCTCTATTGTCTCCCCCGTACCATGGTCTTTTATCCGTTCGTTCACCGGTCGCTTTTATTGTTCATTGTGCCTCCATTGGTTGTTGGAATCATCAGTTTGCTCACCCATATGAGTCTGTTCTGCTCCGGTTGTTATCCACCTTTCAACTTCCAGTGTCCTCAAATAAACTGCCCTTAGTCTATCTTAGCCCAATCGTGTCTCCACCGCTACTCGCCCATTTGATTTAATTCACTCGGATGTATGAGGTCCTTCCTCTTTATTTTCAATTCATGGCAATAGGTACTATGTTAGATTTATTGACGATTGTACGAAGTTTGTTTGGATTTAATTTTTATCCAATAAAGATCAAGTTTACTCCACGGTTCAGCTGTTTGTCAAACTAATCCAAACACAATTTTTCACTCTCATAAAATCCTCTTAAACTGATTGGGGTGACGAATATCAAAATGTGTCCAAGTATCTTGAGTCACTTGGCATTGTTCATTGGGTCTCTTGTTCGTATACACCAACACCAAATGGTTCCTCTGAGCGCCAAAATCGGGTTATTGTTGAAAAGGGTCTTGTACTTATGGATCATGCCAAATTATTCATTCAATTTTGGGAAAATGTGTTTCACACGTTCGTCTATCTTTCAAACTAAAAAATTACTCATAACTTGAACAATTAATCAGTCACCCTTTCAAAAAACTGTATAGGAAGGTTCCTGATTATGGGTTCCTCAAATCTTTTGGATATCTATATTATCTATACTTAAGACCCTACAACCCCACCAAATTAGAGTTTCAGTCTCTACCATGTCTATTTCTTAGCTACAACTCCAAACATAAAGGATACATCTGTTTTCATGTTCCCACTGGTAAAACCTACGTCTCTCGGTATGTGGTTTTCAACCATTCTATGTTTCCTTACCCATCTTTTCCTTCCACAAAGTCCCATGTTCAGTGCCTACCTCTCAGTTGGTGTCTCCATTGCTCGGCATACTAGATCGTGCTGCCGGTCTACCACTCAATCCCTCGTCATCTCCACCACAAGCGATCCTTCTTTACTTTGCTCCGACCATCTCTGCTCTATCATCAACATCTCCTTCTCATCCTTTATTGGCCTCTCCTCAACTGGTCTCCCTTGTTCAGTCGTTGGACCCATCCTCTGGCAGCAAGTCCTCTGTTGGCTCTTCTATGTTGTCGCCATTATCAGGCCCAACACTGAACACCTCAGAACACATCATTATCTTCCTTCATGTCCAACTCCTCTTCCTCGTAGAATTCTTCTTCTCAGTCTCCTGCGATGACATTTGTCGAGTCGCATCCTTTGTCCAATGTCATCTCCTATGCATGCCGTCCCATACCCAAATGCCCCTTTATGGTGTCGTCAACCCGACAATTCCTCGGATCCTATGGAAACCCATTTCCAATCTTTATCCCTCAAACCCAAAGCCATGACAATGATGGGGAGAATTATAAAGGCCAAATATTTTTTTTATTATGTGATTAGTATTTTACTTGAATATATTATTATTTTATTCAATGCATAGAAATGGAAGAAAAATCATCCTCGAGCACAAGGTCGATTTCATAAATCCGTCCGACATCATTTTAAAAATCTAGATTTTGACGGGATTGAATTCCGCTTTTGAGTTTCGAGAATTAATAAAAATTTATTTTAAAATCTGAAATGATTTAGATTTCGATTTAAATTCTTAGTGTCGGGTTTTCGTTTTAGTGAGCGGAATTGGGTTTGAGCGTCGGAAATTCAAAATTGGTAAGGTGAGTGGGGACCATTCTATTTTATTCTATTTATTTATTTATATATTTATTCTCTCTCTCTCTCTCTCTCTCTCCCTTCCCTCCCGTTTTGGATGGCAGTAGAGGTCCCCCACCTCCAGCTCACCACCCTCCTTCTTGCACACACCCACACCCCAAATTGCCCATAAAACCGTATGCCCTCTCCCTCTCTCCTCATTCCACCAACACCTCCAATTCACCAAGATGCAGCCTCCCTCTCTCCCTCTTCCATTTCTCCTCTGAGAGATCCCAGGAGAAACCCACCAGGAAGATTCCCTCTCTTCCTCATCTCCTCCTCCGAAAAACCCAAGAAAAACCCCTTTCTTTAACCCCTTCCATCACCCATTTCCATCACCAAGTCATCACCTTTCATCCTCCTCCCATCCAGCAGGTGTTGCAGCCACCTACTCAAGGAGCCAGGAGCCCGACGACATCGCTGGAGCCGCCAGCGCCGTCGAGGAAGAACCCTCCTCTGTTTCGGTTGCAAGTGGTAACCCTTCTCAAACTCTCTTCTCTTCTCTTGAACCTCGGAAAAATGGTTCTTTTACTCGTCCTTCCTCCTCCCTAGGCCAAGGGGTACATCCTTCCGACCTCGAGGAGGTGCGTCGACGCCACCACGAACACCCTCCCCTATTTTCCGATTGGCCTTGGTAAGTGAGTTTCTCTTGTTCTGACTCGTCTGGGTATAAAGCTCGTCCCTAATCCTCACACACCCCTCCCAGGTGCAGCACAACCTCTCTCTCTCCGTCGTTGAAGACCATCTCCGCTCGAGCGCTCTCTTCGGCGTTAACCAACCCCCTCGGTATGCTTCTTTCCCTCCTTCCTCCTTGCCCTCGTTTCAGTTTTTCTGAGTTGAGCGTGGTCGGAATACCATCTTGAACCTCTGGGCAAAAGATCGAGTCAAACGGAGCCCCCTAGCCGGAGTTCTTCTCCTTCCTTCTCCCATTCCCTTCTGTCGATGCCCTGTCCGTCCTGAGGAAGAAGACGATGGATGAGTATGGGTGGGCCTAATTTCCGGGTTGGGCTGCTGGGTTCAGTTTTGGGTTGTTGGGCTGGGCCGGGTCCAACTTCCATATGGGTTATGTCATTCCAATCCGGATCCATTCCCTTGCCTTTAACCCACAAAATCCGGACCCCCTTTTTCTTTTGTGATTTCATTTTGGGCTCGGGTTGGGCTGGGCAACGGGTGGGGAGTATGGGCCAACTGGTTGGGTTTATTTGTTTTGTTGGCTAGTAGGTATATATATATATATATATATATATATATATATATTTGGTATATTATATGGTAACGTTAATTTAATTATTTATTATTATTATTATTATTATTATTATTATTATTATTATTATTATGATAAATCTTATTTTATGAAAATAAATTTCGAAAAGTGTTATATTATAAAATGGTTTAAAGGAAAAATGATTTGGATAAGTGCCTTTGTGATGATTTTAATATGTTTAGTTGAGAAACTTGAAATGATTTATTCATAAATATGGAGGTGTGTTATTTTAGTCTTACATATATTATAAGAAATTATTTGAAAAGGCATTTCTAAGTTGGAAATATCTTTTGAGAATTTTGTTGGAAAACAAGATGTCGGAAATTCTCTAATAACAACTTTGACCGAGTTTGACCAAGATTTGGATATTTCGGATACTTTCTCGGAATTTAGTTACTTCCCTTGAGAATGTCTTGTGAAAAGGTTTCTATGTGTTAAATAGTAGAAGAGTATCTTATGGCGCTATTATCAGTTATATTATTAGGTGATTGTTGATATTGCTTGGATTATGCTTCTACCGTGTCTCTTTGCTCTTCGACTTATTCAGGTAAGTTTCTTTATGGGCTTACTCGGATTCGAAAGAGAATCTCTGCTTGTGATTATATGACATACTAGGTGTTGCATAAGCATTAAGGCATGCCATGTAGTATCATGCTAGGATTCCACTTATGAATGAGCATTCGGTTACTTTGTTTGTTTGAGAACAGAACGGCCGTTATCTGTAAGTCTTAGAGTCTTTGTTAGGGTCATAGGGTAGCCCAGCTTCATCGGGTGCCCTGAGTCAGTTTTCGATATATAAGCATGATGAGATAGCCCAGCACCATCGGGCATGAGCATGATATATGATATGATGATGAGATATGATATGCTATGATGAGATATGACATGATATAGCATCGAACTGGCCAGTCTCTGCACTAACGGAAAGGGGTGCAGAGGTAGGAGAGGGATATGCCACTTGGCATTCTTTGGGCGCCTTTACAGTTCTTTTCTGCATATTATAACTTAGGAACATGTTAGTGTGATTTAATTTCCGCATTACATCGAAGCATCTTTAGTATAGCGTATGTGTATATTTGCTTGCGGGATAGAGTGCGTTGGGATCTCGATCTGATCCCGCTCGCACAACTTGTTTTTAGGTATGATTACTCTCTATCTCTATGGCGTGGGAAACCCCCCCCCCCCGGGCGATTGCAAAGAACCTGCCTAACCCCACTAATTTGGCTATACGATTTCAAAATATATGATTGGTTTTGACCCGGCCTCGTCGTGGCAAGTTGTACTTTACTTCCGCTTTCACTAGTTTTGCAAATGAATTTCCGCGATATAGTCCTAGGACAGCTTGAGGATTCCACATGGCCCTTCGACTATTTTGGGGTTCGAAATCCCCATTTTAAAATAATAATCCTTTGAGTTTCGAAACCTCGACCCTACTCGAATTGCAAGATCCGAACGAAGGTAACCAACCTTCGAAACGTAACCCGGGTATCTATGTCCGGGCCGTTACAAAGTTGGTATCAGAGCGAGATTTTGCAATTTGGGTACCAAAGGGTCGAGTATATGTTTTGACAAACCGCCCATGAATTTCAAAAGATTTGAAAGAGTTTTCAAGGGGCAAAATGAACTTAATATGTCTAAGTCAAATGAACCTAATATGAACTTGGCCTTAAAATTGAGTAAAATCAAACAATGGGGATCGAGTGGGTAGAATGGCATTAGACCATCCCTATTGGATGTAGATTGGGAACGGGTAGGCAAAATATAGCTTACTCTTTACAGATGGGCTTGGAAGACTCCAAAAAATTGCACCGCGGTGGTTGGAGTGGCGAGTTAGGTAGAGGCCGCGAGGTACTTTCCCCTCCGGTCAGTCGCTCCTCGAAGAGCGACCTTAGATAGCTTGGTGTGTTGTATGTATATCAATTGGGCCTGAGGGCGATCTCCCTCGAAGGAGATCATTATAATCGTACTTGAGTGCTTCTGTGCTGAGTGGTAACTCTGAATATGTAGCAGTATGGTCGATACACGGCGTGGGACAATCGGGCTTGGGGGCCCAGCACGTAGGGGCAGAGGATGACCTCGTCGAGTCGTGGCCGACAGGGCAGATGATGAAGCTCAGGATCTCGGGGGTGCGGAGATTCCAGCCCCCCATCTAGAGGAGATACTGAGACAGATGGATAGGACGACATTGATCGAGATGCTGCGAGGACTTGTCAGAGATCCTCCACCGGATGCACCTGGTATACAGATTCCCATCGACCAGCCAGTTGAGCCAGCTATAGAGATCCCAGTTGGACAGACAGCCGCACGAGCCCCCATCGATGCGCGCCCTGAGAAGCACATCGACTGGGTTCGATCTTTAGCACTTTGCAGCCCACCACACTTCTTGGGAGAGGATGGAGCGGACATCGAGGCATGACTGAGGCAGATCGATAGCATATTTGACTTCATCGGCGCTCATACTTCCGAGCGTCAGAGGTTGGCTGCAAGACTTCTGCGAGAGGATGCCTTCCTTCGTTGGACCGTCTATAAGATGGGCCAGACAGAGTGGAGCTATGAGGAGTTTCGAGCACTGATGCTTCGGGAGTATTCTCCGCCAGGGACACAGACGGCTAGGGAGGTCACCTTCATGCGCGCTGCTTACGACCCATCCCACTCTGTATCGGAGGTCATCCGTCAGTTCAAGAGGGAGTTGATCTACTGCGCTCTCCTCTGCCCCACTGACGAGAGTCGTATCCGCTTGTTATCTATGAGACTGCCTCTAGAGATTCTTTTACACGCATCTAGTTTGGGAGCTGTTCCGTTTGACCGCTTTCTGGAGGTCGTGATGATGTACGAGCAGAAGAGGATCTTGACTACTACTGTGTATACCCCCTCTCGCCCCGAGGCGAAGAGGCCGAGGTCCGTTGACACGAGATGGGATGTGAGTTCTCGAGGAGCCTTCCGCAAAGGATTCAGAGGAGGGATGCCGAGAGTTCTGCCACCCCCCAGCACCACCAGTGGCTCATCGAGGTGTTAGCGTCCGGAGCATCACGTGCTATGGTTGTTCTGAGCCAGGTCATTACTAGAGAGATTGCCCGGATAGATCTACCACATGTTACACTTGTGGAGGTATGGGACACAGAGCTGCTCATTGCCCCCAGGGTGGTAGGACCCCACCGGCTACACCCGCACCAAGACTTTCCGCCGCTCCCCAGCCCCTGCTTCTGACATATACCCCGGGGCAGGGGAGAGGCAGCACAGCTGTTAGAGGCCGGCTCGGAGGACGTGGCAAAGGTTCAGCTATAGGGTGTCGTGGGCCATCTGGGCCCGGGACGGGCAGAGGATCGTCTTCCGCAGGACCGTCTGTGTCAGGTTATGGGAGAGGACAGACATCTGGAGCTTCTGGTTCTTTATTGCCCCCACCGCCCCGCGTTTTCCAAATGAGAGTTGAGGATCGATCCGCTCCGAGCGCCTCAGGTACCATATTTCTCCGAGATGAGTGCTTGAGTATTCTTTTTGACACGGGTGCCACACACTGCTTCATAGCAGAGTCGTGCGTCTCTAGGCTGAGCCTGAGCTGCACGAGGGGTCCGCCCTTGACCGTGGGTATGCCGGATCGAGGCCGACCCCAAGAGGAATGGGGCACTGATTAGCGCAGTTCGAGACTTCACCGACGTCTTCCCCGATGAGTTACCCGGATTACCCCCGTAGAGAGAGGTCGACTTCGCTATCGAGTTGGAGTCGGGCACCAAGCCCATTTCCCGAGTACCCTACAGGATGGAACCCACAGAGATGGACGAGCTTAAGGCTCAGCTTGAGTAGTTAGCCGAGAAGGGCTACATTCGTCCCAGTGCATCGCCATGGGGAGCTCTGGTGGTCTTCGTCAACAAGAAGGATGGTTCGCTGAGATTGTGCATCGATTATCGCGAGCTGAACCGGGTGACGGTGAAGAACCGTTACCCGCTTCTGAGGATTGACGACCTGATGGATCAGCTTCAGGGTGCGGTGATCTTTTCGAAGATCGACTTGAGATCGGGATATCATCAGCTCAGAGTGCGATCAGAGGACAACCAGAAGATCGCTTTTAGGACGCGGTATGGGCACTATGAGTTTGTGGTCATGCCTATCGGGCTGATCAACGCGCCAGCAGCCTTCATGGAGCTTATGAACAGGGTGTTCATAGACTATCTAGACAGATTTATTGTAGTATTCATCGATGAAAACCTAGTATACTCGCGGAGCCACGAGGAGCATGAGCAGCACCTGAGGATTATTTTGGAGACGTTGAGGAGGCATCAGCTGTTCGGCGAGTACAGCAAGTGCGAGTTTTGGATTTCTGAGGTGACCTTCTTAGGTCATGTGATCTCAGCAGCTGGAGTCGCCGTGGATCCGGCGAAGATTGATGCTATCGTTGCTTGGGAGGTACCCAAGAACGTTCGAGACATCCATTCCTTTCTGGGATTGGCCAGCTACTACCGTCGCTTTGTTCAGGACTTCTCGAGGATTGCTCGACCGATGACACAGCTGACACGGAAGGACGTCCCTTTCGTTTGGAGTGAGAAGTGCCAGGCTAGTTTTGAGCTTCTCAAGGAGAAGCTGACGACCGCACCAGTATTGGCTCTACCTGATGGGACCGAGGACTTCGTGATCTATACAGATGCTTCGCGAGCTGGTTTGGGTTGTGTTCTGCATCAGAGGGATCGAGTTATAGCCTATGCTTCACGCTAGTTGAAGCCTGGAGAGGAGACTTACCCCACACATGATCATGAGCTGGCAGCTGTAGTGCATGCTCTGAAGATCTGGAGACACTACCTGTATGGTACTTCATGCAAAGTGATGACGGATCAGAAGAGCTTGAAGTACATTTTCACCCAGAAGGAGCTCAACATGAGACAGAGATGCTGGTTAGAGCTCCTGAAGGATTATGATTTGGAGATATTCTATCATCACGGGAAGGCCAATGTGGTGGCAGATGCGCTCAGTCGGAAGACTCATCAGGAGGCGGTTGTGGCCAGATTGACAGCTCAAAGTAGATTGCAGGCAGAGTTGATGTCATATGGCATAGAGGTATGGATTCAGCGTGAGAGGGGTCAGTTGTCCTCCCTCGAGATTCACTCAGAGCTGACAGAGGAGATTTGTAGAGGTCAGGCAGATTTCCCTGAAGTGGCAGCACTGAGAGAGCGGATTGTACAGGGACGAGCTGGAGAGCTTATGGAGAGAGCCGATGGATTGCTGACTTTCCAGAGCAGAGTAGTAGTACCCTCTACGTTAGATCTGAGGCAGAGGATTATGCAGGAGGCCCATACCACCCCTTATTCTGTCCATCCAGGGACAAATAAGATGTATCAGGATTTGAGGAGTTCCTATTGGTGGCAGAGGATGCGGACCGATATCACAGATTTCGTTGCCAGATGTCAGGTCTGTCAGCAGGTCAGGATTGAGCATCAGAGACCATGTGGCTTAGTCAGATCGCTTTCAGTTCCCGAGTGGAACTGGACGGATAACTCCATGGATTTCGTCACTGGATTGAGGAGAGATGTCAGAGGGTTCGATGCTATTTTGGTCGTGGTCGACAGACTGACCAAGTTGGCCCATTTCATTGCCATCCAGGAGACATGGCCGGTTTCGAGACTAGCAGACGAGTTCATCCGACAGATTGTGAGACTCCACGGGATTCCCGAGAGGATAGTTTTCGACAGAGATGGTCATTTCACATCGAGGTTCTGGCAGCAGGTTCATGATGCTTTGGGGACTCGTTTGCATTTCAGCACTGCTTACCATCCGCAGATGGACGGACAGAGTGAGCGGACGATCCAGACCTTGGAGGATATTTTGAGATCCTGCGTATTAGAGTGGGGCGACCGTTGGGTCAGATTCTTACCGCTGGTTGAGTTCTCGTACAACAACATCTACCATTCGTCGATTGAGATGGCACCATATGAGGCATTGTATGGGAGGTGCTGCAAGTCACCAGTAGGATGAGCCCGCGGACACCACAGCTTCGTTGCCAGAGATAGTTAGAGAGACGGTCGACCAGGTCGGGCGCATACGGGAGCATATGAGGGTCGCTCAGGACCGACAGAAGAAGTATGCAGATCGCAGGCGGATAGAGATCGAGTTTGAGGTTGGATCGCATGTATGGCTTAGAGTTTCGCCGACCAGAGGAGTTCACCGCTTTGGCATCAAGGGCAAGCTGAGCTCCAGATTTGTGGGATCATTTGAGATTCTCGAGAGGATCGGCGAGGTCGCGTACCGTTTAGCCCTACCCCCATCGTTAGCCGGAGTGCACGATGTGTTTCATGTGTCCCAGCTTCGACGATATGTTCCAGACCCGCGCCATATCCTTGACCATTCCGATCTCCAGATAGAGCCTCATCACACCTATGTAGAGAGCCCAGTTAGGGTGCTTGATCGTCGAGTCAAGAAGTTGAGGACCAAGGAGGTCCCTCTTCTTCTGGTTCAGTGGTCTAGGAGGAGTCCCGAGGAGGTGACTTGGTAGACGGAGGATAGCCTCTGGTCGAGTTATGGGAGTGTCGTAGACGAGCTTAGCATCTTATGTTGAGCCGAGTGTTGACCTATCCTTGACCTCGCGAGCTAGTGGTGAGCCTTAGTAGTCTTTTATTTTGGGGATGGGTATCTCTGTGATTATGTGCTTATGATTGCTTTCTCTGTGCAGATTCTATGCTGAGATGATGTGGCTAGAGATCGGTTCTCATGGCTTGCGTGCTGATGTGCTTGATGTGACGTCCATTGGGACTTGTGATGCTTTTGTAGGATGTCGAGATACTTTATGACTCGTAGTATGCTGAGACCTTGTCACCATTTTGGCACGTTTTGAGATACTAGCATCCCTCATGTTGTGTTTTAGACAGTTTATGCGTTGAGCTGTTTGACTTGTTGAGATTATCTCGTTGACGTTTGAGACTTACCACGTGAGAGGTGGTTGATATTATGGTAGCTATCTATATATGAGTTGATGAGATTATGGCTTTAGGATCCTTGATGAGTTGAGAATGGTGATTGAATGACTTGGAACATAGGAAGAGAATATGGGATTATCCCTTAGAGGTTGATGATTCCACCTCTCGCAATCTGAAATTTCTTGATTAAGCATTAGATTTGAAGATTTTGAGCAGTTTTGAAAAGGACCATTTTGGTTTATTAAAGGGATAAACGCTATCAAGAGTTCAATGATTTCGAGGTCAAACTTTCCATTTCAAACGCTTTTGAACCCTCCCAAGGCATATTTATATGCTTTTGAGTTATGATACGACCGAGAAGTCGGGGCGAGGATGGGATAAGGGCCCATATCCCATACTTTCTCCGACCAATTGGGAGTAGCCTGATCACGTCAAGGATACTGTGAATCTCATATGGGCCCTTATGAGGTACTTACGGGATCGGTGGCATGATCCTCGGACTCACCACTTTCAAATTCTTCCTATTGTATTAGAATGATTTTAGTCTCGGGGACGAGACTTGTTTTTAGAGGTGGATGAATGTAAAGGCTAAATATTTTTTTTATTATATGATTAGTATTTTACTTGAATATATTATTATTTTATTCAATGCATAAAAATGGAAGAAAACCCGTCCTCGAGCACAATGTCAATTTCATAAATCCGTCCGATATCATTTTAAAAATCTAGATTTTGATGGGATTGAATTCCACTTTTGAGTTTCAAGAATTAATAAAAATTTATTTTAAAATCCGAAATGATTTAGATTTCGATTTAAATTCTTAGCGTCGGATTTTTGTTTTAGTGAGCGGAATTGGGTTTGAGCGTCGGAAATTCAAAATTGGTAAGTTGAGTGGGGACCATTCTATTTTATTCTATTTATTTATTTATATATTTATTTTCTCTCTCTCTCTCTCCCTCTCTTTCTCTCTCCCTTCCCTCCCGTTTTGGATGGCAGTAGAGGTCCCCCACCTCCAGCTCACCACCCTCCTTCCTGCACACACCCACACCCCAAATTGCCCATAAAACTGTATGTCCTCTCCCTCTCTCCTCATTCCACCAACACCTCCAATTCACCAAGATGCAGCCTCCCTCTCTCCCTCTTCCATTTCTCCTCTGAGAGATCCCAGCAGAAACCCACCAGGAAGATTCCCTCTCTTCCTCCTCCGAAAAACCCAGGAAAAACCCCTTTCTTTAACCCCTTCCATCACCCATTTCCATCACCAAGTCGTCAACTTTTATCCTCCTCCCATCCAACAGGTGTTGCAGCCGCCTACTCTAGGAGCCAGGAGCCCGACGACGTCGCCGGAGCCGCCAGCACCGCCGAGGAAGAACCCTCCTCTATTTCGGTTGCAAGCGGTAACCCTTCTCAAACTCTCTTCTCTTCTCTTGAACCTCAGAAAAATGGTTCTTTTACTCATCCTTCCTCCTCCCTAGGCCAAGGGGTACGTCCTTCCGACCTCGACGAGGTGCACATGCGCCACCACGAACACCCTCCCCTGTTTTCCGACTGGCCTTGGTAAGTGAGTTTCTCTTGTTCTGACTCGTATGGGTATAAAGCTCATCCCTAATCCTCACACACCCCTCCGAGGTGCAGCACATCCTCCCTCTCTCCGTCGTTGAAGCCCAGCTCCGCTCGAGCGCTCTCTCCAGCGTGAACCAACCCCCCTCGGTATACTTCTTTCCCTCCTTCCTCCTTGCCCTCGTTTCAGTTTTTCTGAGTTGAGTGTGGTCGGAATACCATCTTGAACCTTTGGGCAAAAGATCGAGTCAAAAGGAGCCCCCTAGTCGGAGTTCTTCTCCTTCCTTCTCCTGTTCCCTTCCGTCGATGCCCTGTCCTTCCTGAGGAAGAAGACGATGGATGAGTATGGGTGGGCCTAATTTCCGGGTTGGGCTGCTGGGTTCAGTTTTGGGTTGTTGGGCTGGGCCGGGTCCAACTTTGATATGGGTTATATCATTCCAATCCGGATCCCTTCCCTTGCCTTTAACCCACAAAATTCGGATCCCCTTTTTCTTTTGTGATTTCATTTTGGGCTCGGGTTGGGCTGGGCAACGGGTGGGGAGTATGGGCCAGCTGGTTGGGTTTATTTGTTTTGTTGGCTAGTAGGTATATATATATTTGGTATATTATATGGTAACGTTAATTTAATTATTTATTATTATTATTATTACTATCATCATCATCATCATCATCATCATCATTATTATTATTATTATTATTATTATTATTATTATTATTATTATTATTATTATTATTATTATTATTATTATTATGATGATGATAAATCTGGTTTTATGAAAATAAATTTCGGAAAGTGTTATATTATAAAACGGTTTAAAGCAAAAATGATTTGGATAAGTGTCTTTGTGATGATTTTAATATGTTTAGTTGAGAAACTTGAAATGATTTATTCATAAATATGGAGGTGTGTTATTTTAGTCTTATATATATTATAAGAAATTATTTGAAAAGGCATATCTAAGTTGAAAATATCTTTTGAGAATTTTGTCGGAAAACAAGATGTTGGAAATTCTCTAATAACAACTTTGACCGAGTTTGACCAAGATTTGGATATTTCGGATACTTTCTCATAATTTAGTTACTTCCCTTGAGAAGGTCTTGTGAAAAGGTTTCTTTGTGTTCAATAGTAGAAGAGTATCTTATGGCGCTTTTATCGCTTATATTATTAGGTGATTGTTGATATTGCTTGGATTCTGCTTCTACCGTGTCTCTTTGCTGTTCGGCTTATTCAGGTAAGTTCCTTTATGGGCTTACTCGGATTCGAAAGAGAATCTCTGCTTGTGATTATATGACATACTAGGTGTTGCATAAGCATTAAGGCATGCCATGTAGTATCATGCTAGGATTCCACTTATGAATGAGCATTCGGTTACTTTGTTTGTTTGAGAACAGAACGGCCGTTATCTGTAAGTCTTAGAGTCTTTGTTAGGGTCATAGGGTAGCCCAGCTTCATCGGGTGCCCTGAGTCAGTTTTCGATATATAAGCATGAAGAGATAGCCCAGCACCATCGGGCATGAGCATGATATATGATATGATGATGAGATATGATATGCTATGATGAGATATGACATGCTATAGCATCGAACTGGCCAGTCTCTGCACTAACGGAAAGGGGTGCAGAGGTAGGAGAGGGATATGCCACTTGGCATTCTTTGGGCGCCTTTACAGTTATTTTCTGCATATTATAACTCAAGAACATGTTAGTGTGATTTAATTTCCGCATTGCATCGAAGCATCTCGATCTGATCTCGATCTGATCCCGCTCGCACAACTTGTTTTTAGGTATGATTACTCTCTATCTCTATGGCGTGGGAAAATCCCCCCGGGCGATTGTAAAGAACCTGCCTAACCCCGCTAATTTGGCTATACGATTTCAGAATATATGATTGGTTTTGACCCGGCCTCGCCGTGGCAAGTTGTACTTTACTTCCGCTTTCACTAGTTTTGCAAATGAATTTCCGCGATATAGTCCTAGGACAGCTTGAGGATTCCACGTGGTCCTTCGACTATTTTGGGGTTCGAAATCCCCGTTTTAAAATACTAATCCTTTGAGTTTTGAAACCTCGACCCGTACTCGAATTGCAAGATCCGAACGAAGGTAACCAACCTTCGAAACGTAACCCGGGTATCTATATCCGGGCCGTTACAAGAATTGATTATAAAATAATAAAAAATATAAAACCAAGTAATCAACCCTAACCTATCAAATAAATACAAGACTTCCCTGCTGTACTGTAGAGGAATCAGGTTCGATCCATGAGGAAGTGGGTTAGCGATTCCTAAGCAGTCCGAGAAACAACTTCTGCAGTCGACCAGAAGTCACTTGATCTCAATTGGGTGCAGTCGATCTCGATGGTGGTTGTCGATGTCAAGTGGTGTTTTTCAACAGTAATCGTTAGTGGCTCTTGATGTTGATCAGAAGTCCTTGACGTCGAGTGGAAAATCTATAGGCACAAAAACAAGCAACCGACGTCGACTAGTGCTAGTCGACGTCGATATCAGTAGCAGCGTTGATTGACACAGAAGACCGTCGATCGACTTGGGGCACTCGATTTCGACCTCAATAGTCGATATCGAGCACAATCTCAGAAACACAGTAAAGTGTCGGCAAAGAACGACGAAAGAGTAAAAGGATGGCGACGAGGCAATGGACAGAAAGACAAGGGTTTTGGGGTATCACACAACACTTAAAAGGTTTCAATCAAATATGGAAAAAATCTCTCAAGGCTAGGGTTTACCGAAACGTTAACCATACATGCACAAAATAGAATAAGACAGATAATTATGCTTTTTCATCAAGGAACAAGCTTTCACCTTTTCCAACAAATATATATATATATATATATATATATATATATATACGTTAGCAAATAAACCTAATTTGTCTCTACCATTTTTAATGTTTATGATCCAAGTTATTAACATGAATTCATTTTCTTTCGATAAGGGCTAAACACAAAAAGGTATGAGGTGATCAAGACATAAAAACAACGAATTCACACCAAGCATGCATGGCTAACGTCGGGCTCACCCCGATTCTAAGAGAAAAGAGACTACTCGGTCATGGTAGAAGGAGACATGCTTGAAATAAAGGAAAATAACTTAATTTTCATAAATAATCTTCGAATCTTCACAATTGTGGCGCCAACTCTCGTAAGCACCAAACTCTAAAGCTCTGAAAAACCCTAAAAACCTCTACTTCTCTTTTGAAGCTGATTGTGTGTGTTGTGTTCCCTCTAAAACTCAGCCCTAAAGGCTTTATTTATAGCCTACTCATCCTTGCTAGTCAAGGAAAACCTAATTCTATCTAAACTAAAAGATAAAATAAAATAAAATCTTAATCGGAAAATAAAATATATCCCTAGGGTAATGTAAAGACTGAATATAATTTATATGTATGATATTATTATTTTAATTAAATATGTCATTATTTATTTCAAATTGTAAAAGCAGAGAAAAATCGTCCTCGAGCACGAGCTCAATTTTAAAATCCTTCCGGCATCATTTTAAATTTAGGATTTTGACGGGATTTGATTTTCGCCTTCGAGTTCGAGTATTAATAAAAATTAATTTAAGCTCCGAGTTTTGATTGAAATTTATTTAATTCCGTTTAGCTTGAAGTTGAATTGAAATTTGATTTAGTCGGGATTCGATTGGGCGAGCGGGTTTCTAGTCTTTCCGCTAATTTGAGTTCCTTTGTGGGGTACCAATTCTATATATATTTTCATTTCCCTTTTTTCTTTTATTTTCTTCTCTCTCTCTCTCACCCAAATTCTGAAATTTGGTCCCCCTCCCTTGTCCTCTTGTGCACAATTTCACCCTACACAACCCATCTTCTCCTGCCTCAGTTCCCTTATCTTCACACAAAACCCACAAATGATTCCACTCTCTCTTCCTCCCCTTTTTCGTTCTCTACAGAGCCGAGCAGCACCACTATTCCACCACCCTCATTCCTCCAATTCCACCGCCAGAACCACCGAACCACCCCGCTCTTCTTCGTACTCCCTTCCTCCATTGGAAGTCGAAGCCGAGAGCTCAAAGCTCCCTTCCCCCCATGTGTTCGAAGCTCAAGCCACTGCAGATTTTTTCCTCCTCGACGGCTGGTAGCAGCACCACCTTCAGCACTCTCCGACGTCCATGAGAGCCCAGAGCCACCCAGGAGAGCCCCGGAGCCACGAAGCCGCGCAAGCTTTCCCCCTCCCCTGTCCTACAACTCAAAGGTTGGTTCTTCCTCATTTGTTCTCGATTTCAACTTGAGACCTCATAAAGGCTCGCCTTTAACCCCTCTTCCATCGTCCTAGACCCTGAACGAAGCTCCCCCTCCATTGACGGAGCCGGATCGAGCCTGACGAGCACTTTTCCGGTGAACATCTCGAGCCTCGGTAACCTTCTTTTCTCCGTCCTTCATGTGTCCTTTTGATGTGCTTTCATGTGCTTGTTGTCGGGGAAGGACTTGTGTGTGTGGGTCGAGTGAGAACCGCTTGAGATCCCCTTCCCTCTTCCTCCGTCTCCCGTCTCGTTGGATGTAAGCAGAGGTTGAAGAAGAGGCTTGGGAACCCGGTTCTCTCCTTTTTTTTTCTGTTATTTTCCTGCCCGGTTTAACCTTAATTTTCCGATTCATTAATAGGCTGAAATGGGTATGGGGTTGTCGGGTTGGGCCTCAATTTGGGCCGGGTCGGATCCGGGTCTTGGGCTGGGTTTTGACTTCTGAATGGGCTTATATATATAGGTTATATATATACATGTGACGTGGTGTTTTTTTAAATTTCGGTAGTTATATGATTTGTGTTATGTTATTTATATATATATATATGTTATATTAATTGTTATTTCGGAGTTTGGGAATATATATATATATATATATATATATATATATATATATATATATATATATATATATATATATATATATATATATATATATATATATATATACTGAAATTTTATTACATTTGGAAAGGTTTTAAAAGTAATATTAATTGATGTTGGGTTATCAATATATTTGTGGTTATTGTTTTGAGATGATATGAATAGTAAGTGTTAAATTATTTGAATATTATTATTATTTTGGGATTTGGTTATAATTATAATATTCTGGAAATTAATCGTTATATATTGTTTATTTGTTTTAAAATAGTAGTAATTGGATTATTTATTTATGATGCATTTTATGAGGATTTAAATATAAGTTAGGAATTTTAAAATGAATTGTTGGTTTTGACTTATAAACATGATTTGTGAACATATGATTATTTTGATGGTTTAATATTGGAATTTATTTATATAATGTTTTTGAAATAAGAAACATGTCGGAATGATTTCTATAATATGATTTTGGGAAATTGGTTTTAAGGCCTAAATGTTTAATGTCGGGATTTCGATAAGCGATTTTAAAAGAATTGTTTGATTTTCTAAGATGAGTTCTTTGAGAGATTGTTTTGGAAATGAGATGATAAGATGAGATGAACATGAAATGATATATGAATTGTGATGAGATAAGATGGAATAATCTGAAATGAGATATGTGAAGATATGTATGATAGTTAGGGGCGCCTTCTGTGAATTAGATAGACTTATGCATTTGTATGTTATTAGGTGATTGTGATATGTTGGACATTGCTTACTATTGGTGACTCATTACTTTGATTCTGCTTCTGCCTTGTTTCTCTGCTGTTCTGCTTACTCAGGTAAGTTCCTTTATGGGCTTACTCAGATTCGAAAGAGAATACCTGCTTGTGAATATATGACATACTAGGTGTTGCATAAACATTAAAGCATGCCATGTAGTATCATGCTAGAATTGTACTTATGAATGAGCATTCGGTTACTTTGTGTGATTGAGAACAGAACGGCCGTTATCTGTGATAGTCCTAGAGTTTTTGCTAGGGTCATAGGGTAGCCCAGCCCCATCGGGTGCCTTGAGTCTATCAAGTCGATATGATGATGAGATAGCCCATCACCATCGGGCATGAGCATGATATATGATATGACGACCCAGCACCATCGGGCATGAGCATGATATATGATATGATGATGATATATGATATGATGATGAGATATGATATGCTATGATGAGATATGATATGTTATAGCATCGAACTGGCCAGTCTCTTCACTAACGGGAAGGGGTGCAGAGGTAGGAGAGGGATATGCCACTTGGCATTCTTTGGGCGCCTTTACAGTTCTTTTCTGCATATTGTAAGTTAGGAGCATGTTAGTGTGATTAAATTTCCGCATTACATCAAAGCATCTCTATATTAGCGTATGTGTATGTTTCTTGCGGGACAAGGTGTGTTGGGGTGTCGGTTTGATCACGCTTGCACCACTTGTTTTTAGGTATGATTGCCCCCTGTCTCTATGGCGTGGGAAAATCCCCCGGGCGATTGCAAAGAATCTGTCTAACCCCGCTAATTTGGTTATACGACTTTAGAATATATGTTTTGGTTTTGACCCGGTTCTGCCGTGGCTCTTGTATCTAAACCTTGCTTCCGCTTTACTTTCGTTTGTATTGGGTTTTGTGACTTGATTGATTGGGGTTCGAAATCCCCGCTTTGAATATTAATTCATCTTTAGAGGTTTGAAACCTCGACCCGTACCTGAATTGCAACATCCGAACGAAGGTATCCGACCTTCGAAACGTAACCCGGGTATTTATATCCGGGCCATTACAAGTAAATAGGAAAATACCCATAAGAAAGTGTCTATCTAATACTATAAGATAAAATTGTGGCTTGATAATCGTTTCCAAATCTGATCTCCACTGCGTGTTCAATCTGTAGAATTCCTTCAGTCGACGTCGACTAGTGCAGTCGACGTCGAGTGCAGAATTTCACTCGACCTCGTGCAGCGTTTAGCTCTGTCGACATTGATCAGCTCACTCGATGTCAATCATGTTCTTTGGCCCGTCGATGTCAAGTGGTCAGTCGACATGGGGCACAAATATCGACTGCTTCTTCAGTAGCTTGGCTTCTTATCACTTAGTTTTCTCTCGTTTTCTTCAATTGATGTCGAGAGCCCCAGTCGATGTCGGCTGCTCTGCGACAGTTCTCAGCTTCTTGTTTTGGCTTTAATTCTGCTCCAATTTCTGCACAATTAAACCAAAACTCGTGTAGACCTCTATATCTTGCAAATAAGCATATACTACACAACTTCAAAGCATTACCAACCTTTATTGTAAATATATGACAGGAATTGAACTGAAAGTAGGCATAAAACATGGTCAATTTCGCGCACATCAAATCACCCCATACTTAAGCTTGCTTGTCTCCAAGCAATACTTTTCATGGTCATACAACAGAAACCAACAAAAACTCTCAACATCATGAATCCATTCTCATATTTCCCTAACAGCGAATTGTCATCCTCACAAAGGTACTTTTGCCTTCAAAACCAGGCCTGTGAATAAAAGCAACATCTCACACAAAAGGAGGGGTTATTTAAAATAATTTTTCTGTGACAAAATAATGATAATTAAGAGGACTTACTGCAAGATTTAGAGGAATGAAAGGTAAAGGTATAGTGGTGGGTATCTTTGGGTAATGTGGTTCTAATCTAGAGAGAAACTTTCATACTTTTATTTATTGTTTTGATGCACTTTCTCCTTTATGATATTTCCATATCCCTCATCCTCTTTGGATGTCTCTCATTGCTCTTTTCACTATAATGCTTTTATCTCTCTAACCTTAGCAATGCCCTCTCGCGAGTCGCAAACATGGGTGTCATGAGTGGCCTCGGATACTTAGGGCTTCGGACTCCTCACATTGTGTCACATCTCACGTGAATTTTATCCTCCACAAGAAGGGTTAATCCACCTCACTCCTAGGTGAACGGATTTTCTTTCGCTCATTAAAATTTCCATAATTTCATCATCCTACCATCAAACTTCATATAACTTCACAACATATCAAAACCATACAACAATTCCATAACATGACTTTCATTTCTCAACATATTCCCTGGATGGGTCAAAAGGTATAAAAATGGGCAATTTATGAACTTGTGGAGCAAAAATATTTTTGTAAGGCACATATGGCTTAAATATAATGTAAGGGCTATAATGCAAAGGTAATTCAATGGCTAGGGAAAATAATGCTCAAATGGAAAAATATAAAGTCCTCAATCATTTTAACATTAAATATGTCAAAAGCAACTTCAACTTACCTCCCTTTGTGGTTTTCTCAAAAATCACATTTTATTGAGACTTCCCTTTACTAGACAATTGCATTGCAATATCTCTAATGAATCCACTTTTGTATCATCGAGTCTTCTCGTGCTTGCATGATGCTTTCTGAAGAGGTCGTAATAGGTGATCTAATAGAATAGAAATACTCTAGAAAGGGGGATGAATAGAGTATGAGAAATTTTCGTAGTAGCAGAGTCAAGGCCTTGAAATGTGTCTAAAGGTCTTGTAATCGAACTCAAGGTCTTGAAAGTTCTCCAAAACCTGTAAAAAAATAAAACTTATCAAAGTATAATGCGGAAATTAAATATGAAGGTAAAGAAAAGGACACGCGATATGTTCACGAGGTTCGTCACGAACTTGGCCTATGTCCCCGCCTAGGGTTATCCAACCCTTATGGTTCAAAAGCACTATTATTTCACTTCTTATGGATCCTAGTTACAACCGAGAAGATCTTTCCTTCCTCTAAACACTTGAAGCCTCATCCGCTTCTATCTAGTCAACTCAGATCCCTTAGAGTCCTATATACAACTTAGAAGAACAACCCTTCTCATCTCAACTCGTAGCCTCACTCGCTACTATCAAGTCAACCCAAAACACTCATGAAATAATAGCCTAATGAATACATTTGAGTAGATGTATACTCTTACTATAACACTTTAGATTTTTACAATGAAACTCTATAAACTATTAAAAGATAAAGTAAGAACAACAATGGAGAAAGAGAGAATCAATGGATGATCGAACACAGTAGATAACTTGAGTGCTCAGATTTTCGCTTGAGTGTGGTCTCTTCGTTACTCCTGCATTCCTCTCTATTTATAAGCGTAGGGGCTGATTTTTTGAACGTTTGAATGCTTGAACTTCAGCCGCTTGAACTTCCACAAAATCTGATTTTTTGGTTCCACCAAATTTTCAATAAATCTGATTTTCTTTCCAGCCGTTTGAATAGAAAATTCCAGCCCTTTCTATCGGGTGCTCTGAGTCTATCCAGTCGATATGATGATGAGATAGCCTAACACCATCGGGCATGAGCATGATATATGATATGATGACCCAGCACCATCGGGCATGAGCATGATATATGATATGATGATGATATATGATATGATGATGAGATATGATATACTATGATGAGATATGATATGCTATATCGTCGAACTGTCCAGTCTCTGCACTAACGGGAAGGGGTGCAGAGGTAGGAGAGGGATATGCCACTTGGCATTCTTTGGGCGCCTTTACAGTTCTTTTCCGCATATTGTAAGTTAGGAGCATGTTAGTCTGATTAAATTTCCGCATTGCATCAAAGCATCTCTATATTAGCGTATGTGTATGTTTGCTTGCGGGACAGGGTGTGTTGGGGTCTCGGTCTGATCCCGCTCGCACCACTTGTTTTTAGGTATGATTGCCCCCTGTCTCTATGGCATGGGAAAATCCCCCGGGCGATTGCAAAGAATCTATCTAACCCCGCTAATTTGGCTATACGACTTTAGAATATATGTTTTGGTTTTGACCTGGCTCTGCCGTGGCTCTTGTATCTAAACCTTGCTTTCGCTTTACTTTCGTTTGTATTGGGTTTTGTGACTTGATTGATTGGGGTTCGAAATCCCCGCTTTGAATACTAATTCATCTTTAGAGGTTTGAAACCTTGACCCGTACCTGAATTACAACATCCGAACGAAGGTATGCGACCTTCGAAATGTAACCCGGGTATTTATATCCGGGCCGTTACAAAGTTGGTATCAAAGCGAGGTTGTGCAATTTGGGTACGCAAGGGTCGGGTGTATGTTTTGGAAAATCGCCCATGAATTTCAAAAGATTTGAAAGTGTCTTAAAGGGGCAAAATGAACTTAATATGTCTAACTCAATGGGACTAAATATGAACTTGGCTTATGATAAAAGAGGATAACCAACTAATAAGGGATCGTGAGGGTAAAAAAGGCGCTAGACCATCCCTATTGGATGTAGTTGGGAATGGGTAGGCGAAATATTAGTTTGTTCTTTACAGCTTAGTCTGGAAAGTTCCAAGGAGATCATTATAATGGTCATTGACTGATTCTATGTTGAGTGCTTGATATGCTAAAGATTGATTGGTATGTCCTAACTATGTATTGAATATTGAACGATTTGTGCGAACGGCATAGCGGGAGTACCCTTCTTCTTCTTATATGGTTAAGCTCAGCTTTTGTGGAATCGCCCCTTCCCTTATGAACCCTTTTGACAGTTCAATCGAGTCCTCCCTTCGAATATCGGTCTCCTCCACGAGAAATCGGGTTGGTAAACATATTGTTTCGGGAATCATGGTTGAATATGAGGGTTGCTTGGGAGAGTATTGGAAGTTGGCTTTTGATGTAATTCCAAGTTAGAAAGTAAGGTGTTTCTGAGGGTCTCTTTCTTGATTCTTATGACGATCAACCGGTGTCTTCTTGCCATAAAAAGTCGTATCCGAGTCTCACGGGAAAGATGGGTGATGAGTCAGTTAGGAAGAGTCAATGTTTGCCCTTATGGATCTCTATCGGGTTACCTTGATTGCTCTGTCCATGATTGTGTGACACTATGTGGTACTACTCCTTGACCTACAGATTAATCCTTAGTGTGGAATTGTGCTTATATGCTTTGATGTTCATAATGACTATTGTATGGGTTCGAGCTACATTTATTATATCTATATCATCCCGACATGATCTACTCAGTATATTGCATTGTCATACTGGGGCACGAATATGTATATGTCATATGCTAGGATGTTGTATGATTGATGTCCTCCCTGTGAATAGGTTCATGATAGTGTGATCGTTCGGTTCTAGTATCATGATAGAGCGAGTCCCTTACTTGATGGATACGTGTTATGATTTGATGTCAACATGCCTTATATGCTACGTAATCCTCAGTACCTGTTATGATGATGATCCTTAATGTAAATTCGTGGTTGTATGACATCCTATATCCATGCTAGTCACATTACTTAGGTCTCGTGTTCTATCATCGTTAGATGTCGTTATAGCATGTCTACTTGACCTATCGTATTGATCTTGCTAATGATTGATTGAGAGCATGAACCACATGATATGAGTCTACATGATTGTTGCTTCTCTTGGATTAGGTCCATGATAGTGTGATCAAGTCTTCTTTGTATGAATGCTCGTAAGATATTCTCCTTAGCATGCTCGCCGATGACGCCTTGATGCCTATCATTCCTTCTGTGACAAGAACCTATAGCACGCCCATCTATTTTGTATTTGTCAGATTAACTATTGTGGATTATTTTGCATATGATAGTGTTGTGTGTTCCTTGCATTGAATAGAGAATATGTGGCATAATTGAGTCTTGGTGAATGCATGTTTCATCCTAGTATGTGCTGATTCGAACTCATGTCCCCATATTCTCCTCATATGGCCCGTTACTTAGACTTGCATTATACATCGTTACACTTCCTCCCATGCTTCTATATTATTGGATTGTGATTGAATTGAAGTCTTGCTTAGTGTCAAGTAATCAATCAGGTGCATGTATGTATCATATGTTATATTGAGCCATTAGTAACATGTCGGGCCCTTGGTTGTGACTTGTGCGAATTTATGCCTTGCCTACATTATTGCCGATTCTCTCTTGAACTAGGTCCTTGATAGTGTGACTCTCCCTCTTTCTATCCTCGTAAATATTTTACTTATCCGATTAGATTGATGTTGAATTCGGTGATCGACTTGCTTTCCATGACAATAAATCCTAGCATGCGTACATGTTATCGTTCGGTAGTGTTCTTCTATTACACTATGATATCCTCTCGTGCTTCCATGAATGTATGATTTGGCACCTCGCATGGTCACACACCACGTTATATCATGATTTCGCATACGCATGACGCATGAATGCTAGAATGAATTTAGTCGAGTTATCTTGATTGTATTCATGTTCGATATGTGCCAGTAGTGTCCTGTAGGGCTTATGATTTCCAATATGACCCGCTAAATGATCACATGTTGTACTTGTTCTATGATGTGATAACTATTGTACCATGTATGTACTCTATGATGGTTCGTTCTTAGCATGATTATAATCTAGCACCCATGATGTCCTTCTTGTTACTTTTGATGATGCCTTATGTTTCGTGAATATTATGTTGAACTCCTCTTAATGACTCTTGACTATGCTTGTATCACATAATGTATCGCTAGTATCATGTAGGACCCATGCTTTCTAAATGTATCTCGTCATATGATTACGTGACATGCTTGACCTACTATATGATCATTGTGTCAGATGAGATGGTTACTATATTGCCCTTATATGATCTCGTATGATGCATACACCAAACTCGTGCATTGTTCATATATGTGATAATTACTATGCTGCTCTTATGTGTCCTCGTATGACGCTTCATCTGATTGTTATAATATACTTTACCATGATATATTTAGACTCATTTGTTGATGTGTATACCATGCTCTTACATTGATTATATACATGATGGTCGTTACCTTCAATTAAATCCCGCATGACTTCGAATTATACATGATCATTGTAAATTCCGCATAGCTCGCTTGAAGTTGCTAGGCATATCTGCTTCCATGGAATCATAAACTACTAGCTTGTCTCACGTGCATCAGTGTAGGACTCGATTGTACCTTGGAATGAATATGTATGTCGTTGTTCCTTAAGATAGGTACATGTTAGTGTGGATCAATGTAATTGATATGCTCCATGATGAATTCGTGCTTGTTGTCACAATTGTAACCTAATGGATTTCCATAAAGACATCGTTACTATTCCCGGGTCGGAGTCCTGTCTCTAGTCGTGTCATCTTTTAGCTTTGGTCCATTTTTGTCTCCGAGAGAAACGTTGGGTTGTCCGCTCTTGTCACTCCCCTATCTCCGCTAACTTAGACTCCTACGCGATACATTGGATGAGCGGCCGCACAGAAGAGGGGACGGGAAGTTAGATAGCGATAGAGCAGCGCAGTGGAAGCGTGGGCCCATAACCCACGGGCCTCAGGATTGACGATGTCGACGGAACAAGCTCGCTTCGAGGATTGCGGTTACTGAGCGAGATATGACTTGCAAGTGGGAGTGTCCTCCATTCGGATTACTAATCCTTTCTGAACTTGTTGATGGTGATATTGCACTGACTTGATGTGAAAATTGCATGTTGATGTTGTGTCTTGGTAATGATTATTGGCTGATTATCCGTTGTCTATGATGATATATATGATTCGGTGCCTTACTGTCCTAATGTGCTATGATGACTTGACGTGATGCTACTCTGAGTTGCTAAGCATGATCTAAATTCCTTGCCTACAAATGTGAACTGCAATTGCTGTGAAACTTGGATTGTTTATCTGGTGAGGTTTTGATGAAACTTGCTAGTTGAATTGACTATATTCATATATGGTGTTTGCAATAATTTTGAGCATGACGGTAAATTCAGACTTAGTAATACAATTACAATGCTTAATGATGAACTAATGATGCTATTGATATAAATGCTAGTTGACATGATGTAATACTTATGTGTAATAATGTCCATGATTGCTTCTTCTTTGAACATGTGAGTGAGGTCTTTTGGTAGAATGGTCGGAGAGCGGTGAAGGAAATTGAGCGGTTAGAATGATCGATGGTGGTGGGAGGTAAGTCACATGAGAGGGGTTTGGCTTAATTAGGAACGAGTGAGTTTTGAGAGCTATAAGAGGCGATGCTTAGTGGTTCCGACGAGCTTCTAGATTAATCTTAGGTGGGGGTATGGTTAGAATAGGCCGGCTAGGTGGTGATCGGGGTATCCTTACAGAAGAGATATGGTTAGAAGGGTTCTATGTTGTGATGTCTTAGGTAGTATGAGAAGTGTAAGAATGACCTTGTGGATATCGAGAACATAGTATGCAGGGGTGCTCGGGTGTGAAAACAGAGATAGGGGTTGGAGTCTTAGAGGTGGATTGTTAGTGAGAGTGCTTGGCGGGAAGAGGTGTGAGGTAAAAAGATCAAAACGAATTGGGGCTCTTCTTCTGTGGGGTAGTGTTCGAGTGAATGTTGGTAGGCCTAGATGAAGGTTGGTCTTGGCTTGAGAGTGAGAGACGAGCGAGCGGGGATTGGGTTTCGTTTTGACTAGTAGTGATGTGAGGGTTTTCTTGATTATGTGCCTTGTTAATATGTACTGGCATGATGTTAGATGGTGACCATGATAAACCTGATATGGCATGATATTATATGTTGATATGCAATACTGAAATCTGATTGGTAGTGACAAGTGTTATCATGAAATATTGATGCATTACTATCCTGTTATGTTGTTCTGCAAGCATGTTGTGATGTGTTGTATGAATTATGGAATAGGGATATGTTGCTATTTGAGAACATGATGTTATATTATGATCAGGAGATGTTAAATGATGAATTTTGATTTGGAGCATGAATATGACTTATATATATGAGATACTTGTGCGTGATTACTAAGTGATTGTTATATGGCATTGTATGAGTTAAGATGATGTCTGAAGAGCATGTTGACATTGGATGTTGATATACTACTTGATCTCCCCTTTTGATTGAATCTTAATGGCATGACCTTGTTTGTATTGATGTGTTGATAAGTAGTTTTGTTTCGTTGACCTATGATGAAATTTCGCTATGATTGACGTGATAATGTGTTATGATAATGCTGGATAGAAATTGGATAGGATGACTATGTGAATTTATGTTTTACATGAGATCCCTTGTTGCGACTGACCCTACTATGATTGCGGTGGTGATATGCGATAGTGAGATATCTTTTATGACTTCTGGTGTGATGTTGAGACGTTGTTATGATTTTGTTATGTAATTGAGATGCATATTATGACCTTTAGTATGATATGGAGATGTTGATGTGACCTTGTGGCACTACGTTGGTATATGTTGAGATTTGTCGTATGATGTGTTGATTGGAGATTGGTTGGTTATACAGTTATGCATTTCTTATGGCTTATGCATCTTGCTTGAATTGAGACTCATAGATTGATTCGATTCTGGAAACTAGGAAGAGAATATGAGATTAGCCCTTAGAGGTGGATGATTCCACCTCCTGCCTTCTGAATTTGATTGATTGATTTGCGAGAAACCGATGTGGTTGTTGGAAGATTTTGACCATTATGACATCTCACGAAGTGGATACAAGCATTTTATAGGGGTGCTTATAGATTGCTTGCTAAGACCTAGTCGGGACGCTATAATACTTTTAGAGTTGTGGTACTTCCGAAAAGTCGAAGCGAGGATGTGATAAGGGCTCTTATTACACACTTGACAAGACTAATTGGAGATGTCACGACCGTGACCAGGATGTTGTGAGAATCCCGGAAGATGCAACCGAGATGATTGCAAGATCCTTGGACATGGTCCTCGGACTCACCGATTTCAAACTCCTTCCCATTGCTTTAAAATGATTTTAGTCTCGGGGACGAGACTTGTTTTTAGAGGTGGATAAATGTAAAGACTGAATATAATTTATATGTATGATATTATTATTTTAATTAAATATGTCATTATTTATTTCAAATTGTAAAAGCAGAGAAAAATCGTCCTCGAGCACGAGCTCAATTTTAAAATCCTTCCGGCATCATTTTAAATTTAGGATTTTGACGGGATTTGATTTTCGCTTTCGAGTTTGAGTATTAATAAAAAAAATTAATTTAAGCTCCGAGTTTTGATTGAAATTTATTTAATTCCGTTTACCTTGAAGTTGAATTGAAATTTGATTTAGTCGGGATTCGATCGGGCGAGCGGGTTTCGAGTCTTTTCGCTAATTTGAGTTCCTTTGTGGGGGACCAATTCTATATATATTTTCATTTTCCTTTTTTCTATTATTTTCTTCTCTCTCTCTCTCTCTCTCTCTCTCTCTCTCTCTCTCTCTCTCTCTCTCTCTCTCTCGCTGCTGCCCTCTCCAGCTCACCTCACTCACCCAAATTCTGAAATTTGGTCCCCCTCCAGTGTCCTCTTGTGCACAATTCACCCTAAACAACCCATCTTCTCCTGCCTCATTTCCCTTATCTTCACACAAAACCCACAAATGATTCCACTCTCTCTTCCTCCCCTTTTCCTTCTCTGCAGAGTCGAGCAGCACCACCAGTCCACCACCCTCATTCCTCCAATTCCGCCGCTAGACCCACCGAACCACCCCACTCTTCTTCCTACTCCATTCCTTACATTGGAAGCTAAAGCCGAGAGCTCAAAGCTCCCTTCCCCCCTGTGTTCGAAGCTCAAGCCACTGTAGCTTTTTTCCTCCTCGATGGTTGGTAGTAGCACCACCTTCAGCACTCTCCGACGTCCATGAGAGCCTAGAGCCGCCCAGGAGAGCCCCGGAGCCACGAAGCCGCGCAAGCTTTCCCCCTCCCCTATCCTACATCTCAAAGGTTGGTTCTTCCTCATTTGTTCTCGATTTCAACTTGAGACCTCGTAAAGGCTCGCCTTTAACCCCTCTTCCATCGTCCTAGACCCTGAACGAAGCTCCCCCTCCATTGACGGAGCCAGATCGAGCCTGACGAGCACTTTTCCGGTGAACATCTCGAGCCTCGGTAACCTTCTTTTCTCCGTCCTTCATGTGTCCTTTTGATGTGCTTTCGTGTGCTTGATGTCGGGGAAGGACTTGTGTGTGTGGGTCGAGTGAGAACCGCTTGAGAGCCCCTTCCCTCTTCCTACGTCTCCCGTCTCGTTCGATGTAAGCAGAGGTTGAAGAAGAGGCTTGGGAACCCGGTTCTCTCCTTTTATTTTCTTTTATTTTCCTAGCCGGTTTAACCTTAATTGTCCGGTTCACTAATAGGCTGAAATGGGTATGGGGTTGTCGGGTTGGGCCTCAATTTGGGCCGGGTCGGATCCGGGTCTTGGGCTGGGTTTTGACTTCTGAATGGGCTTATATATAGGTTATATATATACATGTGATGTGGTGTTTTTTTAAATTTCGGTAGTTATATGATTTGTGTTATGTTATTTATATATATATATATATGTTATATTAATTGTTATTTCGGAGTTTGGGAATATATATATATATATATATATATATATATATATATATATATATATATATATATATATATATATATATATATATATATATATATATATACTGAAATTTTATTACATTTGGAAAGGTTTTAAAAGTAATATTAATTGATGTTGGGTTATCAATATATTTGTGGTTATTGTTTTGAGATGATATGAATAGTAAGTGTTAAATTATTTGAATATTATTATTATTTTGGGATTTGGTAATAATTATAATATTCTGGAAATTAATCGTTATATATTGTTTATTTGTTTTAAAATAGTAGTAATTGGATTATTTATTTATGATGCATTTTATGAGGATTTAAATATATGAGTTAGGAATTTTAAAGTGAATTGTTGGTTTTGACTTATAAACATGATTTGTGAACATAGGATTATTTTGATGGTTTAATATTGGAATTTATTTATATAATGTTTTTGAAATAAGAAACATGTCGGAATGATTTCTATAATATGATTTTGGGAAATTGGTTTGAAGGCTTAAGTGATGTGAGGGTTTTCTTGATTATGTGCCTTGTTAATATGTACTGGCATGATGTTAGATGGTGACCATGATAAACCTGATATGGCATGATATTATATGTTGATATGCAATACTGAAATCTGATTGGTAGTGACAAGTGTTATCATGAAATATTGATGCATTACTATCCTGTTATGTTGTTCTGCAAGCATGTTGTGATGTGTTGTATGAATTATGGAATAGGGATATGTTGCTATTTGAGAGCATGATGTTATATTATGATCAGGAGATGTTAAATGATGAATTTTGATTTGGAGCATGAATATGACTTATATATATGAGATACTTGTGTGTGATTACTAAGTGATTGTTATATGGCATTGTATGAGTTAAGATGATGTCTGAAGAGCATGTTGACATTGGATGTTGATATACTACTTGATCTCCCCTTTTGATTGAATCTTAATGGCATGACCTTGTTTGTATTGATGTGTTGATAAGTAGTTTTGTTTCGTTGACCTATGATGAAATTTCGCTATGATTGACGTGATAATGTGTTATGATAATGCTGGATAGAAATTGGATAGGATGACTATGTGAATTTATGTTTTACATGAGATCCCTTGTTGCGACTGACCCTACTATGATTGCGGTGGTGATATGCGATAGTGAGATATCTTTTATGACTTCTGGTGTGATGTTGAGACGTTGTTATGATTTTGTTATGTAATTGAGATGCATATTATGACCTTTAGTATGATATGGAGATGTTGATGTGACCTTGTGGCACTACGTTGGTATATGTTGAGATTTGTCGTATGATGTGTTGATTGGAGATTGGTTGGTTATATAGTTATGCATTTCTTATGGCTTATGCATCTTGCTTGAATTGAGACTCATAGATTGATTCGATTCTGGAAACTAGGAAGAGAATATGAGATTAGCCCTTAGAGGTGGATGATTCCACCTCCTGCCTTCTGAATTTGATTGATTGATTTGCGAGAAACCGATGTGGTTGTTGGAAGATTTTGACCATTATGACATCTCACGAAGTGGATACAAGCATTTTATAGGGGTGCTTATAGATTGCTTGCTAAGACCTAGTCGGGACGCTATAATACTTTTAGAGTTGTGGTACTTCCGAAAAGTCGAAGCGAGGATGTGATAAGGGCTCTTATTACACACTTGACAAGACTAATTGGAGATGTCACGACCGTGACCAGGATGTTGTGAGAATCCCGGAAGATGCAACCGAGATGATTGCAAGATCCTTGGACATGGTCCTCGGACTCACCGATTTCAAACTCCTTCCCATTGCTTTAAAATGATTTTAGTCTCGGGGACGAGACTTGTTTTTAGAGGTGGATAAATGTAAAGACTGAATATAATTTATATGTATGATATTATTATTTTAATTAAATATGTCATTATTTATTTCAAATTGTAAAAGCAGAGAAAAATCGTCCTCGAGCACGAGCTCAATTTTAAAATCCTTCCGGCATCATTTTAAATTTAGGATTTTGACGGGATTTGATTTTCGCTTTCGAGTTCGAGTATTAATAAAAAAATTAATTTAAGCTCCGAGTTTTGATTGAAATTTATTTAATTCCGTTTACCTTGAAGTTGAATTGAAATTTGATTTAGTCGGGATTCGATCGGGCGAGCGGGTTTCGAGTCTTTCCGCTAATTTGAGTTCCTTTGTGGGGGACCAATTCTATATATATTTTCATTTTCCTTTTTTCTATTATTTTCTTCTCTCTCTCTCTCTTTCTCTCTCTCTCTCTCGCTGCTGCCCTCTCCAGCTCACCTCACTCACCCAAATTCTGAAATTTGGTCCCCCCTCCAGTGTCCTCTTGTGCACAATTCACCCTACACAACCCATCTTCTCCTGCCTCATTTCCCTTATCTTCACACAAAACCCACAAATGATTCCACTCTCTCTTCCTCCCCTTTTTCCTTCTCTGCAGAGCCGAGCAGCACCACCAGTCCACCACCCTCATTCCTCCAATTCCGCCGCTAGACCCACCGAACCACCCCACTCTTCTTCCTACTCCATTTCTTCCATTGGAAGCTGAAGCCGAGAGCTCAAAGCTCCCTTCCCCCCTGTGTTCGAAGCTCGAGCCACTGTAGCTTTTTTCCTCCTCGATGGTTGGTAGTAGCGCCACCTTCAGCACTCTTCGACGTCCATTAGAGCCCAGAGCCGCCCAGGAGAGCCCCGGAGCCACGAAGCCGCGCAAGCTTTCCCCCTCCCCTATCCTACATCTCAAAGGTTGGTTCTTCCTCATTTGTTCTCGATTTCAACTTGAGACCTCATAAAGGCTCGCCTTTAACCCCTCTTCCATCGTCCTAGTCCCTGAACAAAGCTCCCCCTCCATTGACGGAGCCAGATCGAGCCAGACGAGCACTTTTCCGGTGAACATCTCGAGCCTCGGTAACCTTCTTTTCTTCGTCCTTCATGTGTCCTTTTGATGTGCTTTCGTGTGCTTGATGTCGGGGAAGGACTTGTGTGTGTGGGTCGAGTGAGAACCGCTTGAGAGCCCCTTCCCTCTTCCAACGTCTCCCGTCTCGTTCGATGTAAGCAGAGGTTGAAGAAGAGGCTTGGGAACCCGGTTCTCTCCTTTTATTTTCTTTTATTTTCCTGGCCGGTTTAACCTTAATTGTCCGGTTCACTAATAGGCTGAAATGGATATGGGGTTGTCGGGTTGGGCCTCAATTTGGGCCGGGTCGGATCCGGGTCTTAGGCTGGGTTTTGACTTCTGAATGGGCTTATATATAGGTTATATATATACATGTGACGTGGTGTTTTTTTAAATTTCGGTAGTTATATGATTTGTGTTATGTTATATATATATATATATATATATATATATATATATATATATATATATATATATATATATATATATATATATATATATATATATATATATATATATGTTATATTAATTGTTATTTCGGATTTTGGGAAAATATATATATATATATATATATATTCTGAAATTTTATTATATTTGGAAAGGTTTTAAAAGTAATATTAATTGATGTTGGGTTATCAATATATTTATGGTTATTGTTTTGAGATGATATGAATAGTAAGTGTTAAATTATTTGAATATTATTATTATTTTGGGATTTGGTAATAATTATAATATTCTGGAAATTAATCGTTATATATTGTTTATTTGTTTTAAAATAGTAGTAATTGGATTATTTATTTATGATGCATTTTATGAGGATTTAAATATGTGAGTTAGGAATTTTAAAGTGAATTGTTGGTTTTGACTTATAAACATGATTTGTGAACATAGGATTATTTTGATGGTTTAATATTGGAATTTATTTACATAATGTTTTTGAAATAAGAAACATGTCGGAATGATTTCTGTAATATGATTTTAGGAAATTGGTTTGAAGGCTTAAGTGATGTGAGGGTTTTCTTGATTATGTGCCTTGTTAATATGTACTGGCATGATGTTAGATGGTGACCATGATAAACCTGATATGGCATGATATTACGTGTTGATATGCAATAGTGAAATTTGATTGGTAGTGACAAGTGTTATCATGATATATTGATGCATTACTATCCTGTTATGTTGTTCTGCAAGCATGTTGTGATGTGTTGTATGAATTATGGAATAGGGATATGTTGCTATTTGAGAGCATGATGTTATATTATGATCAGGAGATGTTAAATGATGAATTTTGATTTGGAGCATGAATATGACTTATATATATGAGACACTTGTGCGTGATTACTAAGTGATTGTTATATGGCATTGTATGAGTTAAGATGATGTCTGAAGAGCATGTTGACATTGGATGTTGATATACTACTTGATCTCCCCTTTTGATTGAATCTTAATGGCATGACCTTGTTTGTATTGATGTGTTGATAAGTAGTTTTGTTTCGTTGACCTATGATGAAATTTCGCTATGATTGACGTGATAATGTGTTATGATAATGCTGGATAGAAATTGGATAGGATGACTATGTGAATTTATGCTTTACATGAGATCCCTTGTTGCGACTGACCCTACTATGATTGAGGTGGTGATATGCGATAGTGAGATATCTTTTATGACTTCTGGATTGATGTTGAGACGTTGTTATGATTTTGTTATGTAATTGAGATGCATATTATGACCTTTAGTATGATATGGAGATGTTGATGTGACCTTGTGGCACTACGTTGGTATATGTTGAGATTTGTTGTATGATGTGTTGATTGGAGATTGGTTGGTTATACAGTTATGCATTTCTTATGGCTTATGCATCTTGCTTGAATTGAGACTCATAGATTGATTCGATTCTGGAAACCAGGAAGAGAATATGAGATTAGCCCTTAGAGGTGGATGATTCCACCTCCTGCCTTCTGAATTTGATTGATTGATTTGCGAGAAACTGATGTGCGCACAAATTGCCATATTTTCTATGCACATATGAATCCATTTTATTGTCTTTTGCATACATATTTATGGGAAAACATGATAATAGTGTAGTTTATGCTTAAATATCAAATATATGGGTTTGCACGAGTTTTCATGTGATTTCGCAGAAAACATGATGAAAATGGATGAATTCGAAAGAGCGGAAAAAGAATTCGAAGTCTTCTGAAGAGGTCAAAATCGACTGAAGACCTCGACATCGAGTACATCAGAGACATAGGAATCGTGCAGAAAAGGAAACAGAGCATGTCGACACAGAAGAGGTCGATATCGACGTCTGGGGGTCGATATCGATGCTACCAGATCGACCAAATTGATAGAAGTCGAGTGCCAGTTCGAGTAGGAGAAGGAGAAGCTCGAGATGATGTTTTGGAGGGGTCGATATCGATGTCTAAGGGTCGATATTGACCATGCCAGCAGAGGAATTCGACTCCGATTTTGATAGAATTATATCCAAAGCTTGCAATATCTATCCAAAGGTCGAGATTTCCTATCATCAACACCAGATCTATCATGAGGAGGCTGATTTCACCATGAAGTTTTAGCTTTTACTTTGTTTTAGTTTATCTTAGAGAATAAAGATAAGGTTTCGAGTCCTTATCCACATCTATAAATAGAGGCCAATGGGGCTGAGTTTAGGTATCCAAGAACATCCAAGAACATCCAATTTCGCAGAGAATTCCAGTTGCAATAGAGAGTAGAGAGAGAGAGAGGAGGCCGAGTGGAGTTGTAAAGCGAGAGTGGAGTGGCTTGTTCGGTTGTACTTTCTTTCGGAGTTTTAATTCAAAGTAGCTTTCTTTCAATAACAATGATGATGATGTGCATGATGAGGAGCGAGTAGTCAACCTACTTCTAGGGTCAGGGTGAGCCCGACGATAGCAATGTGAGGAAAGTGCATCAAAGGTATGACTTTTATGCGATTCCGTCTTCTACCCCATGCATGATCCTTTGCGAAAGTTAGGGAGATTCATTATTTGCATTATTGAAGCGAAAGCCACTCATATTGTGAACTTGAATTGCTCATGAATTGGATAGTAACTCTTAGGAATTATGTGAGAGCCTCTAATCACCTAAGTGTTGATAACGAAAGTTATTTGATGGAAAGACATTAAAGTTCATATCTTTAGCATGAACCTTGCATTGTTATCGTTGTGGCATGAAACCCCGACTTTGGAAGCCTTTTAATTAATTGAATTCTTCATAAAAGTCTTAGTTTTGTTTCTGTTCATCTTCCTTCTCCATTCGATTTTCTTCGGTCTCTTTTCCGACAAATTGGTTACAAAAACAGTTTCTGTGACAAGCATCGAAATCGACCATAAGGGTCGATATCGAGGTCTAACATCGATATCGAGGTCTCTGCTCGACGTCGACTTGCTGTTTTGTCTTCTGCAGGAACTGCGCTAGGAAATCGACTAGAACTGAGGTCGATATCGACCTGTATACTCGATATCGAGTGTCTGCTGGGGTCGAAAGCTTTGATCGTGAGTACAACAAAGGAAGTGCTGACATACCTCCTCGTGGATTTGATCCTGAATTATCCTACTACTACAAGGGAGGGGATTCTTGTATTATTTGTTTAGAACAGAGAGATAGTCTAGTTGTGCTTTGCTTTATTTTAAATATTTGAATCTCCTACTTACCACCCCCCGTTGCGAACAAATTGGCACCGTTGCCGGGGAGGCAATCAATCGCCACCTAAGTTAATCACGATCTTTTTCTAAGCTTATTCTGCAGGTTTATGCGACGTTCTGATCGCGGACCTATCCTGGAACCAATTAACGAGCCTGAACGTTTCTACCATCTTCGCAACAAAGCAATTCGCATCATGGCTGACAACGAGACGCAGGCTGAGATCATAGAGCGGTTGAGGAAGGAGATCGAGGACCACAATGCTACAATCGCTGCTAAAAGGGCCGCTGCTGCTGCTGAGCGAGCCCGTGCTGATAGGGAGGAGGATGCTCGTAGACAAGCCCAAGAGCGGCTAAATCAGTATTCACAGACGGCGATGCAATACATGCATCCGCCGCTTCATGTTCCTGAATCTGCCATTATAATTCCTCACTCCAACTATGAATTAAAAATTAACTTCCTATCTGAGATTAAAAGAAATACTTTTGAAAGAAGACATAATGAATGCCCCCTGCAACACATCTCTACTTTTATGGACTTATGTGAAACAGTTGCTGATGGAGTAAACTTAGAGTATGTGCGACTAAAATCTTTTCGATGGTCTTTGGCAGGAAAGGCATTACAATGGCTTGAAAGTTTGGCTCCACGATCACTAAGGACATGGGCGGAGGTGAAAGATGCATTCTTGAACAAATTCTTCCCACCTTCTAAAACGGCGATGCTACGACAAAGGATCACGACTTTCAAACAAAAGCCAGGTGAAACCCTAGCACAGGCGTGGGAGCGCTTTAAGGACTTGCTGAGATCATGCCCGACGCATGGGCAACTTCCATATGTCATCCAAGAGATCTTTTATAACGCCCTTGATGCGTCGAATAAGGAGAGGATCAATTCATATACCTCCTATCGGTACATTGAGCTTACACCAACGGAGGCATGGGAGACCATTGAGAGGCTTGTGAACTTTGACAACACCTATGGGGCTGTTGCGGCCTATGATGCAAGGCCTGCCCCATCTATGCCACTATATGAGCCTCCAAGGGAGATAGATCCTGAAGTGCGGCAACAATTCCATAACGATCAAACACGCCGCCTTCAAAAGCAAGTAAGGTTCCTGAGCAATAATCAACCTTGTCAGGAGTGTGGTTCAATAAGGAATAACACCAGTGCCTGTCCACATACTGAGCAAGTATCCATGGCAGAACAACATGAGGAGGTCAAATGGACGAGAGGCCCCTATGGAGGGGGCAATCAACAAAATTGCGGTGATCAAAGGTTCTATCAATAGGATCCCCCAACATATAGGGCACCAGGGCACCCTGAGCGGGAGAATAAGAAAGATGACCTGCAAATCATCCTTGATGAGATGCGGAGGAACCACGCCGAGTTCAAACAAGACAATAACTCCGTCCATACTCAGCTGTAGGGCATCAATTCTAGACTTGGGGAGATCGACGTTTGGAAGCGCAACATAGAGACTCAAATGAGTCAATTGGCGGAAGCAATGCCCAAGGCGTCAGGATCACTCCCTGGATCCACTGTGCCCAACCAAAAGGGCAAAACCACTGGTCACATTGTGGCTGTAAACCTAAGGAGTGGGCGTCAATTACAAACGCCCGAGCAAAAAGCGGAGGAGAAGGAGCAAGAACAGGCGTCGATATCGACCCCCCCTATCGTTATCGACCAAGGTGACATCGATGTCGACCCTCTTGTCGATGTCGACCCTAATTCTACGTCACCACAGAAATCGACTCCTCCAGTCGAAATCGACCCTACTGATGTCGATATCGACCTTGCTACAGCCGCAGGAAGGAAGAAGGTGTTGCCATTCCCAACTAGAAAGGTGACTAAGGACCCAGCAGAAAAGAAGTTCCAACGGTTCGTGAAGATGCTCCAAGGGCTTAATGTCTCTATACCATTCACAGAGGCACTTCACGAGATGCCATCTTATGTAAGGTTCCTTAAGGACATCTTGGGTAAGAAGCGATCGCTCTTTGAGATCGCAGAGGAATGCAACAGGTTGGAGCTACCACAAAAGCGGGCGGACCCAGGTAAGTTTTCTATCGCTATAGGTCTAGGTCAATTCAAATTTAATGCTTTAGTTGACTTGGGCGCTAGCGTTAGCATGATGCCACTAACCATTTGGCACAAGGTAAAGATAGGTCCTCTGGAGCCCGTGGATGCAAGATTGTACATGGCTAACAATACGGTAGTGATTCCAACTGGGATAGTGACGGATGTGCCAGTACAAGTAGGTAAGTTCTTTGTCCCTGCTGATTTCCTAGTTGTTGACATAGCGGAGGACCCTGATTGTCCAATTATTTTAGGTAGGCCATTCCTAGCAACCGTCGATGCCAACATTAGCGTGAAGAAAGGATTGCTCTCACTCACAATTAGTGATGAAGTAATAGAGTATTCCTTCAACAAGACGATGCAAAGTCAAGGGCCAATGGAGATAAAAGCCATCAATGAAGCCCAAGTAGAGGAAGTTGAAGCAATATTGGACGAAGGAGCTCAACAGAACATCGAAATCGACCCAGGTAAGTCGATATCGACAACTAATGTTCAAGATTCTGTGATAGGTCATAAGTATGGGGTCGACGGAGGAAAAGAGGAAGCATCGAAATCGGGGTCAAGGGTCGATATCGACCACACCCTATTGAAATCGACCATCATCAGCACTGAGAAGGGAGGAAAGGAGACCTCGATATCGACCTCTGAGGGTCGAAATCGACCTGATCATATCGAGTTAAAACTCTCCAAATCGACTGATCCTCCATGTGTACAACAGGGGTCGATATCGACCTCCGAACATCGACATCGACCTGAGCCACAGACTGAGAAGAAGGTAAGTCAAGGTACGAATTCCTCTTGTTCAATTACAATTAAGGACTTATCATTATTTGGAAGAGGTGTGCCTTGGCATGTGCGCTTATGTAGGGTATCCAATGATGATTCAAGCCAATATGAGATAGGAGACAAGGTCTATGTTGCCAAGTCTAAGGACCATTGGTTCCCTACAAGATTCAAGGATAAGAACTTAGGACCATTCACGGTGAATCAAATCAATCCCGGCGGAATGCAGCTGCGGGACAAGAAAGGAGTGATATTTGAGGCCCAAGCCACATGGCTCTGCAGATGCCACCTTGAGAAGCGCAAAAGAAGAAGTCGGCCTAGCGACTTAAAAATCTAGAGCTTGTAACAAAGACTTTGTTTTGGTTTTAGACGGCTTTTTTTTTGGTTTTAGACACTTTATTGTTTTGCATATTTTGTGTTTAGTTTTCAAATTGTAGGAGAGAGAAAATCACACAGAAAGGCATCGAAATCGATGTCAGACATCGATATCGACCTTAAGGTCGACATGGATAGGGTTTGTGATCGAGGCCAAATCACCCTGAAGTCTGAGCAGAAATCAAGAGAGACATCGATATCGATATATAGGGTCGATATCGACCTTCCCTGTTGTCTTCTTTGACTCCTGAAATTTGTGACGGTTTAGTAAGTTTTCTTCTTAGCCCTAGTTCTAATACAGTTAGGACACTGTAAATTTTAAGTATGGGGTGGGGGAAAGGCTTACTTGCATATTCATACTTAGATTAGAGTTGCATATTTATTTTAATGCATAAAAAAAAGAGAAAAAAATGACCCCCATCAAAAATTTTCAAAAAAAAGAAAGAGTCATGCAAGTATAAAAAAGAGCTCTATGATGCAAAATTAGATTCATTAGAGATATAACATGAGATTGCCTAGTTAAGGGAAGTCCCAATAAAGTGCAAGAAGAGAAAAAAACATAAAGGAGATGAAAATTTGAAGTTGCTTTTGACATGTGCATGATAAGATGATGGAGGACTTTTTATAAAAATTCCATACAAGCAAAGTTCATATCCTAGCCTTACCTATGCATATTCACAAAGCCATATATGAGCCTTATCATTATTGCTCCACATATACACATATTGCCCATTTTTTACCTTATACCCTATCCGGGGACAAAGTTTTTTTGAATGGATGTCATCTTTGGAGTTATATGGAGTTGTGCATATAGGAAGTTGTTAGTAGGAATGATACAATTATGAAATATGGAAACTTAAATGAGCGAGAAAAAAATCCGATCACCTCAGGAGATAAAGGTGGGTCGACCCTGCTTGCGTTGAGATAATAGTTCCGCAAGATGGGACACACAAGGTAAGGAGTCCGAAGTACTAAGTATCCGGGGCCATTCATGACACCCATGTTTGCGACTCGCGAGAAGGCAGTGCTAAGGTTAGAGAGGTAAAAACATTATATTGAAAAAAAGCATTGAGCGATGAGTGAAAGGTGAGACATTATGAAGAAGGAATGTGGAATGTTTTGGAAAGAAAGTATGTTTCCCCGGATTTAACACCATATGGCCAAATATTATCCCACCTTTAGCCTTTTACCAATCCACTTCTCACAAGCTTGAAAAAAGTCCTCTTGATTATTAATGCTATGTCGCTAAAATTGTTTTTTGCATATTACCTCCTTTATGAGTAAGAAATTACTTTTATGCACAAGCATGGACTTGGTTGACATAAGTACCTTATCGAGGATGGAAATTGATTGTAGGGACATATGAAAAATGAATCTATGATGTTGAGGGTTTACTTTCTTCCCCTGAATGACCATTAAAGGTATTGCTTGGGGACAAGCAAGCTTAAGTATGGGGTGTTTGATGTGCGCGCAAATTGCCATATTTTCTATGCACATATGAATCCATTTTATTGTCTTTTGCATACACATTTATGGGAAAACATGAGAATAGTGTAGTTTATGCTTAAATATCAAATATATGGGTTTGCACGAGTTTCCATGTGATTTCGCAGAAAACAGGATGAAAATGGATGAATTCGGAAGAGCGGAAAAAGAACTCGAAGTCTTCTGAAGAGGTCGAAATCGACTGAAGACCTCTACATCGAGTACATCAGAGACATAGGAATCGAGCAGAAAAGGAAAGAGAGCATGTCGACACAGAAGAGGTCGATATCGACGTCTGGGGTCGATATCGATGCTACCAGATCGACCAAATTGATAGAAGTCGAGTGCCAGTTCGAGTAGGAGAAGGAGAAGCTCGAGATGAAGTTTTGGAGGGGTCGATATCGATGTCTAAGGGTCGATATCGACCATGCCAGCAGAGGAATTCGACTCCGATTTTGATAGAATTATATCCAAAGCTTGCAATATCTATCCAAAGGTCGAGATTTCCTATCATCAACACCAGATCTATCATGAGGAGGCTGATTTCACCATGAAGTTTTAGCTTTTACTTTGTTTTAGTTTATCTTAGAGAATAAAGATAAGGTTTCGAGTCCTTATCGACATCTATAAATAGAGGCCAATAGGGCTGAGTTTAGGTATCAAAGAACATCCAAGAACATCCAATTTCGCAGAGAATTCCAGTTGCAATAGAGAGTAGAGAGAGAGAGGAGGCCGAGTGGAGTTGTAAAGCGAGAGTGGAGTGGCTTGTTCGGTTGTACTTTCTTTCGGAGTTTTAATTCAAAGTAGGTTTCTTTCAATAACAATGATGATGATGTGCATGATGAAGATCGAGTAGTCAACCCACTTCTAGGGTCGGGGTGAGCCCGACGATAGCAATGTGAGGTAAGTGCATCAAAGGTATGACTTTTATGCGATTCCGTCTTCTACCCCATGCATGATCCTTTGCGAAAGTTAGGGAGATTCATTATTTGCATTATTGAAGCGAAAGCCACTCATATTGTGAACTTGAATTGCTCACGAATTGGATAGTAACTCTTAGGAATTATGCGAGAGCCTCTAATCACCTAAGTGTTGATAACGAAAGTTATTTGATGGAAAGACATTAAAGTTCATATCTTTAGCATGAAACTTGCATTGTTATCGTTGTGGCATGAAACCCCGACTTTGGAAGCCTTTTAATTAATTGAATTCTTCATAAAAGTCTTAGTTTTGTTTCTGTTCATCTTCCTTCTCCATTCTATTTTCTTCGGTCTCTTTTCCGACAAATTGGTTACAAAAACAGTTTCTGTGACAAGCATCGAAATCGACCATAAGGGTCGATATCGAGGTCTAACATCGATATCGAGGTCCCTGCTCGACGTCGACTTGCTATTTTGTCTTCTGCAGGAACTGCGCTAGGAAATCGACCAGAACTGAGGTCAATATCGACTTGTATACTCAATATCGAGTGTCTGCTGAGGTCGAAAGCTTTGATCGTGAGTACAACAAAGGATGTGCTGACATATCTCCTCGTGGATTCGATCCTGAATTACCCTACTACTACAAGGGAGGGGATTCTTGTATTATTTGTTTGGGACAGGGAGATAGTCTAGTTGTGCTTTGTTTTATTTTAAATATTTGAATCTCCTACTTACCACCCCCGTTGCGAACAGAAACCGATGTGGTTGTTGGAAGATTTTGACGAAATCTTGATTTGAAAGGATTTTACTTGTTTTGGTGTAAAGCTGCTTGATAAAACGTTGAATTTTAAGATTTTGAGCGGTTTTGAAAATGACCAACTTGGGGTTTTAAAGAAGTCGAGAGTTTCAATGATTTAGATGACAATCTTTCCATTTACAAAGCACTTTGAGGTTTTACGAAGTGGATTTACATTATGACGTCTCACGAAGTGGATACAAGCATTTTATAGGGGCGCTTATAGATTGCTTGCTAAGACCTAGTCGGGACGCTATAATAATTTTCGAGTTGTGGTACTTCCGAAAAGTCAAAGCGAGGATGTGATAAGGGCGCTTATTACACACTTGACAAGACCAATTGGAGATGTCACGGCCGTGACCAGGATATTGTGAGAATCCCGGAAGACACAACCAAGATGATTATAAGATCCTTGGACATGGTCCTCGGACTCGCCGATTTCAAACTCCTTCCCATTGCTTTAAAATGATTTTAGTCTCGGGGACGAGACTTATTTTTAGAGGTGGATAAATGTAAAGACTGAATATAATGTATATGTATGATATTATTATTTTAATTAAATATGTCATTATTTATTTCAAATTGTAAAAGCAGAGAAAAATCGTCCTCGAGCACGAGCTCAATTTTAAAATCCTTCCGGCATCATTTTAAATTTAGGATTTTGATGGGATTTGATTTTCGCTTTCGAGTTCGAGTATTAATAAAAATTAATTTAAGCTCCGAGTTTTGATTGAAATTTATTTAATTCCGTTTACCTTGAAGTTGAATTGAAATTTGATTTAGTCGGGATTCGATCGGGCGAGCGGGTTTCGAGTCTTTCCGCGAATTTTAATTCCTTTGTGGGGGACCAATTCTATATAAATTTTCATTTCCCTTTTTTCTATTATTTTCTTCTCTCTCTCTCTCTCTCTCTCTCTCTCGCTGCTGCCCTCTCCAGCTCACCTCCCTCACCTAAATTCTGAAATTTGGTCCCCCTCCAGTGTCCTTTTGTGCACAATTTCACCCTACACAACCCATCTTCTCCTGCCTCATTTCCCTTATCTTCACACAAAACCCACAAATGATTCCACTCTCTCTTCCTCCCCTTTTTCCTTCTCTGCAGAGCCGAGCAGCACCACCAGTCCTCATTCCTCCAATTCCGCCGCTAAACCCACCGAACCACCCCGCTCTTCTTCCTACTCCCTTCCTTCCATTGGAAGCCGAAGCCGAGAGCTCAAAGCTCCCTTCCCCCCTGTGTTCGAAGCTCAAGCCATTGCAGCTTTTTTCCTCCTCGATGGCTGGTAGTAGTGCCACCTTCAGCACTCTCCGACGTCCATGAGAGCCCAGAGCCGCCCAGGAGAGCCCCGGAGCCACGAAGCCGCGCAAGCTTTCCCCCTCCCCTATCCTACATCTCAAAGGTTGGTTCTTCCTCATTTGTTCTCGATTTCAACTTGAGACCTCGTAAAGGCTCGCCTTTAACCCCTCTTCCATCGTCCTAGACCCTGAACAAAGCTCCCCCTCCATTGACGGAGCCGGATCGAGCCTGACGAGCACTTTTCCGGTGAACATCTCGAGCCTCGGTAACCTTCTTTTCTCCGTCCTTCATGTGTCCTTTTGATGTGCTTTCGTGTGCTTGATGTCGGGGAAGGACTTGTGTGTGTGGGTCGACTGAGAACCGCTTGAGAGCCCCTTCCCTCTTCCTCCGTTTCCGGTCTCGTTTGATGTAAGCAGAGGTTGAAGAAGAGGCTTGGGAACCCGGTTCTCTCCATTTATTTTCTTTTATTTTCCTGGCCGGTTTAACCTTAATTGTCTGGTTCACTAATAGGCTGAAATGGGTATGGGGTTGTCGGGTTGGACCTCAATTTGGGTCGGGTCGGATCCGGGTCTTGGGCTGGGTTTTGACTTCTGAATTGGCTTATATATAGGTTATATATATACATGTGACGTGGTGTTTTTTTAAATTTCGGTAGTTATATGATTTGTGTCATGTTATATATATATATATATATATATATATATATATATATATATATATATATATATATATATATATATATATATATATATATATGTTATATTAATTGTTATTTCGGATTTTGGGAAAATATATATATATATTCTGAAATTTTATTATATTTGGAAAGGTTTTAAAAGTAATATTAATTGATGTTGGGTTATCAATATATTTATGATTATTGTTTTGAGATGATATGAATAGTAAGTGTTAAATTATTTGAATATTATTATTATTTTGGGATTTGGTTATAATTATAATATTCTGGAAATTAATCGTTATATATTGTTTATTTGTTTTAAAATAGTAGTAATTGGATTATTTATTTATGATGCATTTTATGAGGATTTAAATATGTGAGTTAGGAATTTTAAAGTGAATTGTTGGTTTTGACTTATAAACATGATTTGTGAACATAGGATTATTTTGATGGTTTAATATTGGAATTTATTTATATAATGTTTTTGAAATAAGAAACATGTCGGAATGATTTCTATAATATGATTTTGGGAAATTGGTTTTAAGGCTTAAATGTTTAATGTCGGGATTCGGATAAGCGATTTTAAAAGAATTGTTTGATTTTCTAAGATGAGTTCTTTGAGAGATTGTTTTGGAAATGAGATGATAAGATGAGATGAACATGAAATGATATATGAATTGTGATGAAATAAGATGGAATAATTTGAAATGAGATATGTGAAGATATGTATGATAGTTAGGGGTGCCTTGTGTGAATTAGATAAACTTATGCATTTGTATGTTATTAGGTGATTGTGATATGTTGGACATTGCTTACTATTGGTGACTCATTACTTGGATTCTGCTTCTGCCTTGTTTCTCTGTTGTTCGGCTTACTCAGGTAAGTTCCTTTATGGGCTTACTCAGATTCGAAAGAGAATACCTGCTTGTGAATATATGACATACTAGGTGTTGCATAAGCATTAAAGCATGCCATGTAGTATCATGCTTGGATTGCACTTATAAATGAGCATTCGGTTACTGTGTGATTAAGAACAAAACGCCCATTATCTGTGATAGTCCTAGAGTCTTTGCTAGGGTCATAGGGTAGCCCAGCCCCATCGGGTGCCCTGAGTCTATCGAGTCGATATGATGATGAGATATCCCAGCACCATCGGGCATGAGCATGATATATGATATGACGACCCATCACCATCGGGCATGAGCATGATATATGATATGATGATGAGATATGATATGTTATGATGAGATATGATATGCTATAGTATCGAACTGGCCAGTCTCTGCACTAACGGGAAGGGGTGCAGAGGTAGGAGAGGGATATGCCACTTGGCATTCATTGGGCGTCTTTACAGTTCTTTTCCGCATATTGTAAGTTAGGAGCATGTTAGTGTGATTAAATTTCCGCATTGCATCAAAGCATCTCTATATTAGCGTATGTGTATGTTTGCTTGCGGGACAGGGTGTGTTGGGGTCTCGGTCTGATCCCGCTCCCACCACTTGTGTTTAGGTATGATTGGCCCCTGTCTCTATGGCGTGGGAAAATCCACCGGGCGATTGCAAAGAATCTGTCTAACCCTATTAATTTGGCTATATGACTTTAGAATATATGTTTTGGTTTTGACCCGGCTCTGCCGTGGCTCTTGTATCTAAATCTTGCTTCCACTTTACTTTCGTTTGTATTGGGTTTTGTGACTTGATTGATTGGGATTCGAAATCCCCGCTTTGAATACTAATTGATCTTTAGAGGTTTGAAACCTCGACCCGTACCTGAATTGCAACATCCGAACAAAGGTATCCGACCTTCGAAACGTAACCCGGGTATTTATATCCGGGCCGTTACAGGTAAATAGGAAAATACCCATAAGAAAGTGTCTATCTAATACTATAAGATAAAATCGTGGCTTGATAATCCTTTCCAAATCTGATCTCCATTGCGCGTTCAATCTGCAGAATTCCTTCAGTCGACGTCGACTAGTGCAGTCGATGTCGAGTGCAGAATTTCACTCGACCTCGGGCAGCGTTTAGCTCTGTCGACATTGATCAGCTCACTCGATGTCAATCATGTTCTTTGGCCCGTCGATGTCGAGTGGTCAGTCGACATGGGTCACAAATATCGACTGCTTCTTCAGTAGCTTGGCTTCTTATCACTTAGTTTTCTCACGTTTTCTTCAGTTGATGTCGAGAGCCCCAGTCGATGTCGGCTGCTCTGCGACAGTTCTCAGCTTCTTGTTTTGGCTTTAATTCTGCTCCAATTTCTGCACAATTAAACCAAAACTTGTGTAGACCTCTATATCTTGTAAATAAGCATATACTACACAACTTCAAAGCATTACCAACCTTTATTGTAAATATATGACAAAAATTGAAGTGAAAGTAGGCATAAAACATGGTCAATTTCGCGCACATCAAATCACCCCATACTTAAGCTTGCTTGTCCCCAAGCAATACTTTTCATGGTCATTCAACGGAAACCAACAAAAACTCTCAACATCATGAATCCATTCTCATATTTCCCTAACAACGAATTGTCATCCTCGCAAAGGTACTTTTTCCTTCAAATCCAGGCATGTGAATAAAAGAAACATCTCACACAAAAGGAGGGGTTATTTAAAATAATTTTCCTGTGACAAAATAATGATAATTAAGAGGACTTAATGCAAGATTTAGAGGAATGAAAGGTAAAGGTATAGTGGTGGGCTATCTTTGGGTAATGTGGTTCTAATCTAGAGAGAAACTTTCATACTTTTATTTTTTGTTTTGATGCCCTTTCTCCTTTATGATATTTCCATATCCCTTATCCTCTTTGGATGTCTCTCATTGCTCTTTTCACTATAATGATTTTATCTCTCTAACCTTAGCAATGCCCTCTCGCAAGTCACAAACATGGGTATCATGAGTGGCCTCGGATACTTAGGGCTTCAAACTCCTCACATTGTGTCACATCTCACGTGAATTTTATCCTCCACAAGAAGGGTTAATCCACCTCACTCCTGGGTGAACGGATTTTCTTTCGCTCATTAAAATTTCCATAATTTCATCATCCTACCATCAAACTTCATATAATTTCACAACATATCAAAACCATACAACAATTCCATAACATGACTTTCATTTCTCAACATATTCCCTGGATGGGTCAAAAGGTATAAAAATGGGCAATTTATGAACTTGTGGAGCAAAAATATTTTTGTAAGGCACATATGGCTTAAATATAATGTAAGGGCTATAATGCAAATGTAATTCAATGGCTAGGAAAAATAATGCTCAAATGGAAAAATATAAAGTCCTCAATCATTTTAACATTAAATATGTCAAAAGCAACTTCAACTTACCTCCCTTTGTGGTTTTCTCAAAAATCGCATTTTATTGAGACTTCTCTTTACTAGACAATTGCATTGCAATATCTCTAATGAATCCACTTTTGTATCGTCGAGTCTTCTCGTGCTTGCATGATGCTTTCTGAAGAGGTCGTAATAGGTGATATAATACTCTAGAAAGGGGGATGAATAGAGTATGAGAAATTTTCGTAGTAGCAGAGTCAAGGCCTTGAAATGTGTCTAAAGGTCTTGTAATCAAACTCAAGGTCTTGAAAATTCTCCAAAACCTGTAAAAAAAAAAATAAAACTTATTAAAGTATAATGCGGAAATTAAATATGAAGGTAAAGAAAAGGACACGCGATATGTTAACGAGGTTCATCACGAACTTGGGCTACGTCCCCGCCTAGGGTTATCCAACCCTTATGGTTCAAAAGCACTATTATTTCACTTCTTATGGATCCGAGATACAACCGAGAAGATCTTTCCTTCCTCTAAACACTCGAAGCCTCACCCGCTTCTATCTACTCAACTCAGATCCCTTAGAGTCCTATATACAACTTAGAAGAACAACCCTTCTCCTCTCAACTCGTAGCCTCACCCGCTACTATCAAGTCAACCTAAAACACTCGTGAAATAATAGCCTAATGAATACGTTTGAGTAGATGTATACTCTTACTATAACACTTTAGATTTGTACAATGAAGCTCTAGAAACTATTAAAAGATAAAGTAAGAACAACAATGGAGAAAGAGAGAATCAATGGATGATCGAACACAGTAGACAACTTGAGTGCTCAGATTTTCGCTTGAGTGTGGTCTCTTCTTTACTCCTGCATTCCTCTCTATTTATAAGCTTTGGAGCTGATTTTTTGAACGTTTGAATGCTTGAACTTCAGCCGCTTGAACTTCCACAAAATCTGATTTTTTGGTTCCACCAAATTTTCAATAAATCTGATTTTCTTTCCAGTCGTTTGAATAGAAAATTCCAGCCCTTTCTAGAACATTTTCCAGCCATTTAAATTTGAAAATTCAGACGATATCTTACAAAAATTCTACACAAAATCTCCAACAAACTATGTCCAAACAAATAACAAAAATCAAAAATAGATTTAAATAAAACAAATAAACCTATTTTAAACCAAATCCCCAAATCTGATTTTAGATAAATGTAAAGATAAATATATGCGAATCAATACTATAATACTAAATGAGAAGTCGCCGAAGCCATGTGTCGTCTTCTCCTTTAGTGTAGGAATATTAACCAATCAGATATTTTTTATGTTTAAATAAATATTATTTATTATAAATCAAATTACTTATTTAAATAAATAAATAATTCATTCATTCATTTTCCCTAAATCTTAATCGATTGATTTTCTTTTTAAATTTCTTTTTATGAATTTCATTAAAATTATTTTGAATTGGATATTATTGCAATTTGGAATTTGAATAACAATTCGGATAAACTTAAATAACCAACAAAATCTATATCAGATCTCTTCAATAAGATTCGTATACCAAAAATACCCTTGTGTCTTCAATTCTATAAATTCTACCATCTCTCCATCAATGTTGTCTTTCTCACTGTAAGTTTTTATTCATCATTCTAATTTAATTCTAATTTCTTGCAATCTTGTCACTAATCTAAATTTTAGCATTTTATCTTTGTACTTTGTTTGTTTGTTTATAATTTATTCCAATTGGTTGTTAATTAGTATGTGCATGCAATTGTTTGTTTATAGGATAGTGTGAAAGTAAAACTTTGAGAATCGACTTGGTTTAGTAAAATTTGTGTTCTTCTACCCCCACTCAATTCAATAATGTTATAGTTTTCGAGGTGAGTAATGTACAAGTTTCTATTGTAAAGACCGAGATTTTTAAATAATATTTTTATAATTATAAATTTCATTTTGATAAAAATTTATTCAATTTCCGAGACTCCGAAAATTTTCAAAAATTTCCGTTCTCGAGCCAACGACTTATTAAAATTCTTTCGAACGGTTCCGACATAAACTTGGTACTCAAATTTGGAAACGAGATAATTTCGCTTTATTTTCCGAGACTTGAAAATATTTTCGGGTTCCGTTATTTAATTCTGATTCGATTAATTATCTTAAATTGTGTCGGGTTAAGGTCGGAAAGCGGATTTTGAGATTTATTTTCGGGTAATAATTTTGACTTTTCTTTAACCAAATCCACATTCAATCTCACCATCCCTCCCTCACCATTCTCCTATGGCCACCCCCTAACCCCTCCTAGTTCGGCTGCTAAGTCCCCCAAGCCATCCCCTGTACACTCATAACTACTCTTCATCACCACTCCTTGACTGATCACTTCACCTTATCTCTTGCATCCTCCATACTTCACTCCAACTCCAACCCAACACCCTCAGTTTGCTCAAAACCACACATCACCACCACCCTCCAACTCCTCCTCCATCTCTTCCTCTCCGTTCTGATTCAGGAGCCACCAGCAGACACCCCTCACCCTCTCGTTGCCAACCAACCACACCCAGCAGCCACCATCAGTTCCTCGTCATCGTCGTTGTCATCCCCGTACGCCGCAAACGCCCCTGTTTTGTGTCCAAAACAGTCGAGCCCCATCATCTTCTTCGAGCAACAGCCATCTCCTCCAGCTCCTTGCTTCCTCAGACATCCAAGAACGCAGCTAGGAGTCCCACCGGAGCCCAGGAACTCCGACGGAGCAAGGTCGAGCAGCTCGAGCACCCCTCCTCCCCTGTTTTCGTAATCCGAGGTCGGTAAACTTCAATCTTCTGTTTTTCGATTTGAAACCCCATAAAAGAGCAACATTCAACCTCCTCTCCTGCTAGGCCTATTCCGAAGCTCTTCCCCCTGTCAACGAAGCCAATCGAGCCCGACGAGCACATTTGGTGAAGATTTCGACCCCTCGGTGAGCCCTCGTCCTTCCCTCCTTTCCTCCTTGCGTTTGATTCATTTTGTGTGGGTGGTGGTCGGGGAAGTGTGTCGGTCAGCTGGGAGTGGGTCGGGTCAAGGATGGAGCTCCGGCGAGGACCCATTTCCTCCTTCCTTCTCCGTTGCCGAGCCGCTCCAGCTAGAGGAAGAGGATGGGTTCAGAACCCGGTTTTGCCCCTCCTTTTTCTTTTCTTTTCATGGTCCGGTTCGCTTAAATTTCGGGTTCACTTCTTTTTTTTTTAAATCTGATGGGTTGTTGGGTAAGGACCCGGGTTTGGGCCGGGTAATGGGTTTGGGTCTGGGTCGGGAAGGGGAAATGGGCCGGGCTACAATTTGGGCCAGTTTGTTTTGTTTGAATGTGTTGTTTGTGTTGTTTTAAATGTATTATTATTTAAATTCATTCTAAAATATTATTATAAATATTATTATTAAATTTATTTTTTTGATTTATTTATTTATTTAATTCATTTTTGACTTATTTATTATAAATTATTAAAAATTTGGAATATTTGAATAATTAGCTAATTATATTATTTTAAGGTTATAGTTCCACAACTTGTGAACTCTTTATTATTTACGAAATTATTCACTTATATTTTTCTGAATTTTTATTTTAATGTTATTTGGAATAAATTGGAGTATTTAATTTTCTATTTTAATATATATTTAAAGTCTGATTTTTAAAATATTATTTAGTTGTTTGAATATATATATATATTATTTTAATGTGTGAAGGTTATTTAAATATTTTATGGATTGTGATCCTTTATATGGTTAAGTAATTGATTATCTTTCCTTTGATGTATTTATTTAGTCGATTAACCTAATTTGTTGAGAATGATTTATATGAATAAATTAATTCCTAAGTTTTGATACTTAAAATGGATAATTTGAAATATTAGAATAATATACGGAAATAAGAATGTGATGTACGGAAATAAAATGGATAATCATGAACAATTGACGACCATAAATCAAAGTATAAATTTCTTTACAATCAGGCCACTTTGGTGACTAAAAAGTCCTTTTAATAATTTAGACAATGCATTAACCTACTTTAATGCGTATACACTTATCTATTCTAATGCGATTAAACCATATAACGCATACAACTCTTATGTTATACAAATCTATATAAAATACTAAAGAAGAGGCTTGAAACGGCCTCTGGTGCGATCTCGCATCCATGGAATTTTCTGGATTAAAGCGAGATTATTTTTGCTTACGTGTCATTTTCTGGATTAAAGTGGTATTATATTTCTGTGCCACATCAATTAATAAGCCAATATAGTTAGGTAAAAAACTTATCCTTTTAGATCAATAATCTATCCAATATTTTGTCAAAATTGAATATAATATATCTATAGATAAATATGTATTTTTTGTCAAAAAAAAAGTTATCTTTGTTTGAAAAATACTGTTATTTTACCAAAAAAAAGCTACATAATCCTAAAAGGCTAGTTTAATTTATAAAAAAGGATAAATTAATTTTTATTTATACTACGCCCGTACCAATTGTAAATTTAGATTAACATTGGTACGATGCAAGAGAGCGGGTATCATTAATTTCTAAAGTTAGATTAATTTATATAAAAAAGTTAGATTATTTTTTCTATAAATAAAAAAATTAGATTAATTTATCTTAAAAGGTTACATATATAAAACATGGATCGATCTACAATGGAAAAATTACGGAAACCACCAATACGTCGCTTTAACCTAAGTATAAATTACGCAAACCACTATCTAAGTATATATTTATTTAATATAAGAGATATTTGTAATCTATCTACGGTTGATTTAACCTAAGTTTATTTATAGTTTTTGAATTTATAATACCCTAAAATATATCTAAGTTTATTTGTTTAGATATTTTTAAATTTATATTCGTTTGGAGTACTAATTTACCCTAATACGTTTTTGAAATTTATATTTGTTTAGTTTATTCAGATATTTTATAAAAAATGAATTTATTTTTTCTTTTATTTATTTATTAATCATTATTTAGCTTTTAATATATCTAAAACAAATATAATAATTAATTTTTCTTTTATCATCTTAGTAGTTGGAATCTAGATTTGTATGCTACTTTAAAAAAATTATTTATTTGCAAATCATTATTTGAATTTTTCTTTACAAAAAATTATTTTTCTTTTATCATCTTAGTAGTTGGAATCTAGCTTTTAATATATCAATATTTTATTTTAAGCAATTTAATCAAATTTGATGATTGATATTTAAAATCTTTTAATTTTTTTTAAAGATTCAGTAACTATTATTACTATCAAAATAGAATATTCAAAATCTCAACTCTATCAAGTTAGTCTTAAAATTTATTAACAATTTTAAATTTAAATATATTTTCAACTGACAAAAATGTATAAACATAATTTGGGTTGTATAAGATGTATTCTTCAATCATTAGTTTTAATTGATGAAATATTATTGGTGGATGTAATAATTAAAACTAAAGATATAATGCGTAATTCTATATGACAAAACAGTTCCATATCTCAAATTTTTAAAAATAAACACAAGTATATATCCGAAATAAAAAAGTAGAATTTAAAAAAAATTATATTTTATTTTATATTAGTTTCAAATTTATAAAATAAAATAAATCTATCAACAAGCCGCGCAAAAAAAAAACTAGTTTTATATTAAATCAAAGAAACCATGTAATGCCGATTTGACCTGATTTAACTCAATTTCAAAGTTAACGAAATCGGCAAACATTAATCGGCAGAACCGCAAACTATATTCACTCTAAACAGCCAACACTCAAAATTGATGCACCTAATTCAACACATGATCAATGGCAACAGACCACTATTCCAAATTGGGTTCAATTTCATACAATTTTATGTCAACAATTATGGCTACTAGATTAATCAAATTCAATCACCCTAAACAGAGTGTAAAAATGAAGCAGTTATTTAATTGGGCAAAATATCCACCATTATACTGCTACCTAATTAGCAATCGGTAATTTTAGTTGCACAATACGAATGAACATGATCTGAATTGTAAAGTCAAGTACGAATTCAGGATTCTAATCGGGTCAACAACCGGCCGATGCACAAATTCATCAATTCATGAACTATACAGTGCGTAATCCAGATTCATCGTTTGTGCAACTTAACCGAAAGTATTTAAAATTGTAGAAATATAAACCCGCTCTGATACCAATTATAAAAATTTCTATTCGATTTTGATCATGAAATACATGATCTAGATTTCATACAATTCAAACCCTAATTCTATACCAAAAATTAACTTTGATCCATGAGTGTCTTCGCAGTGGAATAAGCGAATCGTTGAACGATTTCTCGTTCCTTAGCCTTCGCCTTTCTTTGTCTCTGATGGATGAGACTCTTTCCAACTATCTCGTGTTTTCCATCCGTTCAACAGAGAAACTAGTGAATGTTTATATCAAGAAGAGAGCAGCTCTTCACATTCCATAATCGCTCTCTTATTTAATTTCCGTAACCGTTCACTCATTTATTTTCCCTATTAAAATTTTTTTATGAGATAGTTAACAATTAGTGGATTATAGACAAGGGATGAAGGAGTTCATAATTACCCCCGAATTTAATTCTTTAATCAAGACCGATCCATCACGGTTTCAACTTTTATATTAAACCGAACATCATAATATATGTAGACTAAATACTAAATTAAACCTCGACACATGAGCCAAATAAAATATTTGTAAACATTCTAACAAACAATCGTTATCATTTCTGATTTTTCAACCCATTATAGTTTCTCCACTTTCTCAGTTAGTCCTTGTATATAGAATCTCATGGTTATCTGTTATTTCTTTTTTCTTGTAATATATATATATGGGTGCGCTCCGGTAAAAACCTGTGAGGACCGACTTTTTAGCCCGGTTCACTAGCTTTATAGCCCAAATAGAACCGATCTATAAGGTCACAAATTTTAGCCCGGTTCTGAATAAAACCGAGCTATAAAGTCACTATGTGATTTTAAAACATGAGTTTTCAACACGATTTTTAGGCTTAACCGAGCTATAAAGTCATGTGTTATTTTAAAACTGGAGTTTTTAGCACGATTTTTAGGTTGAACTCAGTTGTAAAGTCACTGTGTTATTGAGGTTTTTAGTACAGGTTTCAAATAAATCAAGCTATAAAGTAGTCCTCACGGTTTTTACCACCATTTGAGGTTTTCACCGGAGTCAATCCGATATATATATATACACTATAATTATCAATTCAATAAAATTTACAAAGATTTTCCATCTCAAGCATTTACATGGTATCGAAGCCTTAAAATTTTTCTCTCCACACATTCCTTTCTCAATGGCCCTAACACACCACCCACCATTTGCTTCTTACTACTGATGGCTCTACCTCCAATCTCTCCTTCAAGATCCCTAGCATAAGCATCAAGCTTGACAGAGAAATTAACTCCCTTTGGAAGACTACAATCATGCCTGCGCTCGAGACTTCTGACCTCAAAGCTTTTGTCCTCTCACCAACTCCACTGTCGGCAACCATTCCTAATCCAAACACTACCGTTCCCGATCTTCCTAATCCAACCTATGCCAAATGGAAAAAAGAAGGATCAGTTTGTTCTATTGTGGATTAAATCCACCTTATTTAAACGGGTTCTTGCCCTCGTGGCTCACTTAACCTTATCCGCGCCACATCCCACTTGGCGTGGATGACACTCGAAAGAACTACTCAGGCTTAATCTCGGACCCGTAGGATGACCATGAAACTCCAACTCCAATCGATGTGCAAGGGTGTTTTATCCATGGTCAACTACATTGAAAAGAAGTGGGCTCTCGTAGATGCCCATGCTGAGGATCTTCAGCCAGTATCCAATGAGGATCTTATGGACAACCTCCTCTACGACTTAGACTTCTCTTACAACTTCTTCTTCACTTCCTTCATGATGCACTTGACTAATGTCACTATTGATGACCTTGATGGCCTGCTCCTTCAAGAGGAGGATAAGATGGCTTGGGATCTGGCTCGTCAGGCTACTTCTCAGCCAATGTTGTTGAAGACAACAACCCCTTCGACATGGATCCCACCTGGTAATTTGACATTGGCGCTACCAATCATGTCTCCCCGGACCTCCATAAGCTCACAATAGCAGATGCCTATTCAGGCCCCGATAAGCTTCAAGTCATGAATGGTAACCATTTGTCTATTTCTCATATTGGACCGTTCTCTCTTAAGAGAGAAAAAGTTGCCTAACGTTCTTATTGTCCCTCTACTTACCAAACATTTTATTAGTGTCCTTAAGCTTTGTCGGGATAATAATATCATGATGGAATTTTGGCCTCACTTTTATTGCGTTAAGACATTTCAGGGTCGGCTACTTCTCTAAGGAACCGTTGAAAATGGTATTTATAAGCTACCCTCAACCATCACAACCATACCTACAACCCTCTCTTTTCTAGCACATGAACATCTATCCACCGGTGGCACTACAGATTAGGGCATCCTCATGAATCAATCTTACAACGATTAGTTTCTCAGTTTAAGCTTTCTATCACTAATAATAAGTTTTTGAACATTTGTGACTCTTGTCAATTGGACAAGAGCTATCGTTTACATCTTCCTTCCTTGCATCTTGCTTCCCAAAAACCTTTTGATTTAGTGTATTCCGATGTTTGGGGTCCATCCCTACTTTTTTTTAATAGCAATCATTACTTTGTTTTATTCGATGATGACTGCAATAGATTTATTTGGATATATTTTCTATCTCACCAATTGCATATCTACAAAATTTTGTGCAATTTTGTTCGTCTAGGGGAGGTGCGATTCAAATATTCAAATATATATCTCAACTATGCTAACTTCATGTTCAACCAAATAATACAAGATACTTTGCCCATCGATTTCGATTTCTGTTACAGATACTTTAATGCGTAACCTATGTGTCGGAAAAGTGGTCCGAAGTGCTTAGAATGGTAAAGGAAAGATGAACAGAAATAAAACTCAACTTTATATGTAATTCAATTAACTAAAAGCTTCCAAAGTCGGGGATTCATGCCACAATGATAACAATGCAAGTATGATGCTAAAGTTATGAAATTTAATGTCTTTCCGTCAAATAACTTTCGTTACCAACACTTAGGTGATTAGAGGCTCTCGCATAATTCCTAAGAGTTACTATCCAATTCATGAGTAATCCAAGTCCACAATATGATTGGCTTTCGCTTCAATAATGCAAATAATGAATCTCCCTATCTTTCGCAAAGGATCATGCATAGGATAAAAGACGGAATCGCATAAAAATCACACCTTTGATGCACTTACCGTACATTGCTATCGTCGGGCTCACCCCGACCCTAGAAGTGGGTTGACTACTGGTGTCTCATCGTTGAACTCATCATCATCATTGAAAAGAAAATACTTTGATTAAACTAAAGAGAAAGTTACAACCGAACCAAGCCAAATCTCCACTCTCGCTTCACACCCAACTCACTCGGCCTCTCTCTGTCTCTCTCTCTCTACAAATCTCTGCGTTCTATATTGTAAACTTGCTGGTATTCAATGTGTGTGTGTCCCTAAACTCAGCCCTAATGGCCTCTAGATATAGATATCGAATCTTGCTATCCAAAGACTCGAAAAACTATCTTTATTCTCTAAGATAAAACTTAAATAAGTAAAACTAAAAATTCCATGGTAAAACATATAAAGGATGTAGTCTGGTATTGAAGATAGGAAATCTCAACTTTAGGATAGACGTGCATGCTTTGGATAGAAGTCTATCAAAATCTGAGTCGGACTTCTCTGCTGAACAACATCGATATCGACCTTCATCATCGATATCGACCTCTCTTTAACTCTATCTCGAGCTCTCCTTCTTCTCCTCGGATTGACACTCGACTTCTATCAATATGCTTGATCTGGCCACTCGATATCGACCATCAGACATCGATATCGACCTCTGTTGTGTCGACATGCTCTGTTCTCCCTCTCTGCTCGATTCCTGGTTGCTCTACTGCACTCGATGTCGAGGTTCATAGTCGATTTCGACCTCTTCAGAAGACTTCGAGTTCTTTTTTTGCTCTTCCAAATCTGTCCATTTTCGTCCTGTTTTCTGCAAAATATCATAGAAACTCGTGTAGACCCATATATTTGACAATAATGCATAAACTACACTAATCTCATGATTTTCCATTAATATGCATGCAAAAGAATGATAAAATGGATTTAAATGTGCATAGAAAATATGGTAATTTACGCGTACATCAAACACCCCATACTTAAGCTTGCTTGTCCCCAAGCAATACTTTTAATGGTCATTCAGGGTAAGAAAGTAAACCCTCAACATCATAGATTCATTTTTCATATGTTCCTACAATCAATTGCCATCCTCGATAAGGTACTAATTTCAACCAAGTCCATTCATATTTATTAAAAGCAACATCATGATGCGTTGTAATCTCCAACGACTCGTTTAGTTCGGATCTTGCGATGTCTTAAGGCCGATCTTGACTCGTCTTTGAAGGATCTTATGAGGGAATGATGATCTTGATGGTAGGGAAGGAAAATAACAAAACAACCACCGAAAACAGCCTTCGGAGAAGCTGCGCAGAAGCTGTCCTGTAGAAGCCGTGGGTGCGGCCTGTGACGGAGTACCTTCTGCGCACCCCTTCTTCTCGAGTTTCCTGCTCGGTTCTTCCACAAATGACTTTGAATATGTGTTTGTATGATTGCTTTGGATTAGAATTTGAGTATTGAAGATGTTAAGGGACTCAATGATGAAACTCAATCGAAACTTGAAGCAAGAGCGTGAGACGAAAGACGTGAGATTTCTAGGGTTGAAGAAGACAATGCAGTTAGCCAAGTGCTTCTCCTTTAAATTCAACGTAAGAATAAAAGATGACGAATACAATTTAAATAGGGTTTGATGGTGAGATTGGTTCCTATGCAAAGGAAACCCTAGCCATCTCACTTTTATCTAAATTAATTAAATAAATCCTAAGATAAATACTAGTAATTTTATCTATCTAAAAATATCCAAAAATAGATAAAACTAACAACTAAGCACGGATATAAATATTTCTCACTTTTTTTATTTCCCTAAATAGATAAAGGAAAGGAAATAATAATAATAAAATTTACTTAAGGCCATTCGGCCCTAGCCTAGCTCATCAAGTCTCGGCCCTTCGTTAAGGTAGAATGGGGCCGCAGACTAAGTCCTTGGACCATTGGTTGAACCTTGAGCATTGTGACCCATGATGGTCGGAGTCCTTGGTCCATGGTTGCACCCAAACAAACAAGAAGAGCCTTTGTCGCATCTTGAATCATATTGGCCCGAGCTCGAGTGATCGGACCATCAAATGGCACTCTCATCTTGTCGTCAATGTCGTCCGGAGTCATGGGACCTTGGGTGCTATCACATCATACTTATGAAAGGAGGTTTATATGCATAAAACAATTTTAACGACATAGCATTAATAATTAAGAGGGCTTTTTCAAGCTTATGAGAAGTAGATTGGTAAAAGGCTAAAGGTGGGATAATATTTGGCCATGTGGTGTTAAATCCGGGGAAATATAACTTTCTTTCTAAAACATTCCACATTCCTTCTTCATAATGTCTCACCTTTCACTCATCACTCAATGCTTTTTTTAATTATAATGCTTTTACCTTTCTAACCTTAGCACTGCCTTCTCGCGAGTCGCAAACATGGGTGTCATGAATGACCCCGAATACTTAGTACTTCGGACTCCTCACCTTGTGTCCCATCTCGCTGAACTAACATCTCAACGAGCAGGGTCGACCTACCTTTATCTCCTGAGGTGATCGGATTTTTTCTCGCTCATTAAATTTTCCATAATTAAAAAATTTGTCTCATTCCTACCAACAACTTCATAAATAATGCACAAACTCCATATAACAACCCCAAAGATGACATCCATTCTCAAACTTGTCCCCGGATAAGGTATAAGGTATAAAATGGGCAATATGTAATATATGTGGAGCAATAATGATAATGATGATATAAGGCTCATATATGGCTTGTGACTTTTGCAAATATGCATAGGTAAGGCTAGGATATGAACTTTTTTAAGGACATGTATAGAAATTATAAAGTCCTCCATCATCTTATCATGCACATATCAAAAGCAACTTCAAATTTTTTCTCTCCTTCATTTTTTTTTTGCACTTTATTGAGATTTCCCTTAACTAGGCAATTTCGTGTTATATCTCTAATGAATCTAATTTTGCATCGTAGAGCTCTTTTTTATACTTCCATGACTCTTTTCTTTATTATTTTTTTTTCAATGGGGGCCATTTTTTTCGAAACATAAAAATATGCTAAATATGCTTAAAGATAAATATGCAATTCTAACATAACTATGTGTGAATATGTAAAAACTATGCTAAAAATATGCAAGTACATGTAAGTAAGCCTTTTCCCCACCCCATACTTAAAGATTACAGTGTCCTCACTGTATTAGAACTAGGGTTAAGAAGAAAACTTACTAAAACCTCGCAAATTTCAGGAGTCGAAGAAGACTGCAGGGAAGGTCGATATCGACCTTGCAACATCGAAATCGATCTCTTTCATCGATTTCTGGCTCAAGCTTCATGGTGATCCGGCCTCGACCACAAGCCCCTCGGAATCGACCTTAAGGTCGATATCGAGCTTTGCACTCGATTTCGATGTGTCTTTTCTCCTTATTTCCTGCAACTTGTTAAAACCAAAACCAAAACAAAAACAATGCAATATAATAAAGTCTCAAAACAAAACCAAAATTGTCCAAAACTAAAAACTAAGTCTTTGTTACAAGCTCTAGACTTTAAAGTCGCTAGGCCGACTTCATCCTTCGTGCTCAAGGCGGCATCTGCAGAGCCCATGTGGCTTGGGCGTCAAATAATACTCCCTTCTTGTCTCTCAGCTGCATTCCACCTGGATGGATTTGATTCACGGTGGTCCCATCATCTTATCTTTGAATCTAGTAGGGAACCATTGATCTTTTGATTTGGCGACATACACCTTGTCTCCTATCTCATATTGGTTCGAATCATCATCGGATACCCTACACAAGCGTACATGCCAAGGCATACCTCTTCCGAATAATGATAAATCTTTAATTGAGATGGAACATGAGGAATCCGTACCTTGACTTACCTTCTCTTCTTTCTGTGGCTCAGGTCGACATCGATCTTCAGTACTCGATATCGAGCTTTGTTGTGCTCCTGGAGGTTCAGTCGATTTGGAAGCTTTCTGCTCGACATGATCAGGTCGATTTCGACCTTCAGAGATCGATATCGAGGTCTTTGCTCCTCCCTTCTAAGCATCAATGGTGGTCGATTTCGGCATTGTGTTGTGGTCCATATCGACCTTTAACATCGATTTCGAGGTTCCTTCTCCTCCGTCGACCCCATACTTATGACCTGGCACAGAATCTTGAACACTATTAGTCGATATCGACTTACCTGGGTCGATTTCAATGCTCTTTTTGGCTTCTTCGTTCAAGATTTCTATGACTTCCTCCACTTGGGCTTCTATGGCCCTCTTTTCAAGCTCTTCCAATGTCATACTCCTTACCTTGGCTTCTCCACATGCGATGTAGACACCATTGATGGCCTTTATCTCCATTGGCCCTTCATTGTTCCTTACCGTCTTGTTGAAGGCATACTCTATCACCTCATCACTGATTGTAAATGAGAGCAATCCTTTCTTCACGCTGATGTTGGCATCGACGGTTGCTAGGAATGGCCTACCTAAAATAATTGGACAAGCAGGGTCCTCTGCTATATCAACAACTAAGAAATCAGTAGGGACAAAGAATTTACCTACTTGTACTGGCACATCGGTTACCATCCATGTTGGAATCACTACCGTATTGTTCTCCATGTATAACTTTGCATCCACGGGCTCCAGAGGACCTATCTTTACCTTGTGCCATATGGTTAGTGGCATCATGCTAACGCTAGCGCCCAAATCAACTAAAGCATTAAAGGGATATCGACCTTAGCCTATAGCGATAGAAAACTTACCTGGGTCCGCCCGCTTCTGTGGTAGCTCCAATCTGTTGCACTCCTCTGCGATCTCAGAAAGTGATCGCTTCTTACCCAATATGTCCTTAAGGAACCTTACATAGGACGACATCTCATGAAGTGCTTCGTTGAATGGTATTGAGACATTGAGTCCTTGAAGCATCTTCATGAACCGCTGGAATTTCTTTTCCGCCGGGTCCTTAATCACCTTTTTTGGGAATGGCAACACCTTCTTATTCCCTGCGACTGGAGTGAGATCGACATCGACTGGATAGGGGTCGACATCAACTGGGGGAGTCAATTTCTGGGGTGACTCAGATTCAGTGTCGACATCGACAGGATGGTCGACATCGACGTCACCTTGTTCGATATCGACAGGGGGGGTCGATATCGACGTCTGCTCTGGGGCCTTCTCCTCCTCTTTTTGCTCGAGCGTTTGCAATTGACGCTCACTCCTTAGATTCATCGCCGCTATGTGTCCAGTGGTTTTTCCCTTCTGATTGGGCACAGTAGATCCAGGGAATGATCTTGACGCTTTGGGTATTGCTTCCGCCAATTGACTCATTTGGGTCTCCATATTGCGCTTCCAAACGTCTATCTCCCTAAGCCTAGAATTGATGCCCTGCATCTGAGTATGCACGGAGTTATTGGCTTGTTTGAACTCAGCATGGTTCCTCCGCATCTCATCAAGAATGATCTGCAGGTCATCCTTTCTTGTTTCCCACTCAGGGTGCCCTGGTGCTCTATATGGTGGGGGATCCCTTTGTTGATAGAACCTTTGATCTCCCCATTATTTTTGATTGCCCCCTCCATAGGAGCCTCTCGTCCACTTGGCTTCCTCATGTTGTTCCGCCACAGATACTTGCTCAAGATGTGGACAGGCACTAGTGTTGTGCCTTGCTGAGCCACATTCTTGACAAGGTTGATTGTTGCTCAGGAACCTGACTTGCTTTTGAAGGCGGCGTGTCTGATCGTTGTGGAATTTTTGCCGGACATCAGGATCTATCTCCTTTGGAGGCTCATATAGTGGCATCGATGGGGCAGGCCTTGAGTCATAGGTCACAGCAGTCCCATAGGTGTTATCAAAGTTCACGAGCCTCTCAATGGTCTCCCAGGCCTCCGCTGGTGTAAGCTCAATGTACCGATATGAGGTATATGAATTGATCCTCTCCTTATTCGGCGCATCAAGGGAATTATAGAATATCTCCTGGATGACATAAGGTAGTTGCCCATGGGTCGGGCATGATCTCAGCAAGTCCTTAAAGCGCTCCCACGTCTGTGCCAATGTTTCACCTGGCTTTTGTTTGAAAGTCGTGATCCTTTGTCGCAGCATTGCCGTCTTAGAGGGAGGAAAGAATTTGTTTAGGAATGTGTGATTCACCTCTGCCCATGTCCTCAGCGAGCGTGAAGCCAAACTTTCTAGCCATTGTAATGCCTTCCCTGCCAAAGACCATCGAAAAGATTTCAGTCTCACATACTCTAGATTTACACCATCAGCAATAGTTTCACATACATCCATAAAAGTAGAGATGTGTTGCAGTGGGCATTCATTAGGTCTTCCTTCAAAAGTATTTCTTTTAATTTCAGATAGCAAGTTTATTTTAATTTCATAGTTGGAAGGAGGAATAAGTATAGTGGATTCAGGAACATGAAGCGGCGGATGCATGTATTGCATCGCCGTCTGTGGATACTGATTTAGCCGCTCTTGGGCTTGTCTGCACGCATCCTCCTCCCTATCAGCACGAGCTCGCTCTACAGCAGCAGCGGCCCTCTCAGCAGTGATTGTATCATTGTGGTCCTTAATCTCTTTCCTCAACCGCTCTATGGTCTCAGCCTGCGTCTCGTTTCCAAGATAGGTCCGCGATCAGAGCATCGCATAAACCTGCAAAATAAGCACTAAAAGATCGTGAGAAAACTTAGGTGGCGATTGATTGCCTCCCCAGCAACAGCGCCAATTTGTTCGTCTAGGGGAGGTGCGATTCAAATATTCAAATATATATCTCAACTATGCTAACTCCCTATTCAACCAAATAATACAAGAATCCCTCTCGATGCAGTGGTAGGGTAATTCAGGATCGAATCCACGAGGAGGTATGTCAGCGCTTCATTTGTTGTAATCACGATCAAGCTTTCGACCTCAGAAGACACTCGATATCGAGGTGTCTGGTCGATATCGACCTCAATTCTGGTCGATTTCCAGCAAAGTTCCTGCAAAAGACAAAAGCAAACACAATCGACGTCAAGACAGACCTTTATATCGATATTAGTGCTCGATATCAACCTTTGCCAGTCGATTTCGATGTCTGTTACAGATACTTTAATGCGTAACCTATGTGTCGGAAAAGTGGTCCGAAGAGCTTAGAATGGTAAAGGAAAGATGAACAGAAATAAAACTCAACTATATATGTAATTCAATTAACTAAAAGCGTCCAAAGTCGGGGATTCATGCCACAACGATAATAATACAAGTATGATGCTAAAGTTATGAAATTTAATGTCTTTCCGTCAAATAACTTTCGTTACCAACACTTAGGTGATTAGAGGCTCTCGCATAATTCCTAAGAGTTACTATCCAATTCATGAGTAATCCAAGTTCACAATATGATTGGCTTTCGCTTCAATAATGCAAATAATGAATCTCCCTAACTTTCGCAAAGGATCATGCATAGGATAGAAGACGGAATCGCATAAAAATCATACCTTTGATGCACTTACCCTACATTGCTATCGTTGGGCTCACCCTGACCCTAGAAGTGGGTTGACTACTCGCGTCTCATCGTTGAACTCATCATCATCATTGAAAAGAAAATACTTTGACTAAACTAAAGAGAAAGTTACAACCGAACCAAGCCAAATCTCCGCTCTCGCTTCACACCCAACTCACTCGGCCTCTCTCTCTCTATAAATCTCTGCATTCTATATTGTAAACTTGCTGGTATTCAATGTATGTGTATCCCTAAACTCAGCCCTAACGGCCTCTAGATATAGATATCGAATCTTGCTATCCAAAGACTCGAAAAACTATCTTTATTCTCTAAGATAAAACTTAAATAAGTAAAACTAAAAATTCCATGGTAAAACATATAAAGGATGTAGTCTGGTATTGAAGATAAGAAATCTCGACTTTAGGATAGACGTGCATGCTTTGAATAGAATTCTATCAAAATCTGAGTCGGACTTCTCTGCTGAACAACATCGATATCGACCTTCATCATCGATATCGAACTCTCTTTAACTCTATCTCGAGCTCTCCTTCTTCTCCTCGGATTGGCACTCGATATGCTCGATCTGGCCACTCGATATCGACCATCAGACATCGATATCGACCTTTGTTGTATCGACATGCTCTGTTCTCCCTCTCTGCTCGATTCCTGGTTGCTCTGCTGCACTCGATGTCGAGGTTCATAGTCAATTTCGACCTCTTCAGAAGACTTCGAGTTCTTTTTCCGCTCTTCCAAATTTGTCCATTTTCGTCCTGTTTTCTGCAAAATACCATAGAAACTCGTGCAGACCCATATATTTGACAATAATGTATAAACTACACTAATCTCATGATTTCCCATTAATATGCATGCAAAAGAATGATAAAATGGATTTAAATGTGCATAGAAAATATGGCAATTTTCGCGCACATCAAATTCCACACAATGATCAAAACTGAATTTCAATGTGAGATAAAATGCATTCAAACCGATTGGAGTGGCGAATTTCGCAATATCTCATCTTTTCCACATTTTTTTAGATTGCTCATTGTCTCTCTTACCCTTACACCCCTGAACAAAATGGTGTAGGTGAATATAGAAATAGAACTATTGTCGAAAAATGCCTCACCCTCTTAGCTCAATCTTCCCTTTTGAAAATTTTTTGGGAACAAGCTTTCAAAATCGTTGCTTACCTCTACAATTGTACCATCTCCCCAATCTTGTATTTCACCTCCTCATACCAAAAACTCTAAAATAATGAACCTGATTTCGGATTCTTAAAAACTTTCGGTTTTCTATGTTTCCCCTTCCTCCGCCCTTACAATTCCACCAAAATGGATTTCCTTATTTTACCTTGCACTTTCATTGGATACATTTCCACTAAAAAATGCTACCTTTGCTTTCACAAATAAACTTATCGCATTTATATATCATGTCTTGTTGTTGTTAATGAGGCTCTATTTCCCTATGCAGTGCCCACTCCCACTTGCTCGTGCCCTCCAGCATCACCGCCCCCCATACTTGTCACATCCACCCTCCTTGACCTTGCCTTCTCCCACGATGTGACCGCGACTTTCCCTCCTAGTCGTCACCTTCAAGCAACCCTTCCATACATTTTTCCCCTTTGCACAACCCTCCCAATCCATCACCGATATGCCAACATCATACAATGAGCTCCCAAGCTAAACAACCCACCCTCTCAACCACACCTAACTACTACAAGCCTGCCCCCAATACCATCCATCCCATGACCTCTAAGGCTTGCTTCAATAATTTATACCTAAATCCTTCTCCACTGCCCTTATCTCTTCCCCTCTACTTGAGCCAAAAACAGTTTCCCAAGCACTAAAACATGAATGTTGGCAACTAGCGATGAAGGAGGAATACAATGCTTTATTACAAAATAACACTTGGTCTATAGTTCCCCTTCCTAAACATTCTAACCTTTTCGGTTGTAAGTGGACTTTTAGGGTAAAGAAAGACTCAGATGGCAAGATAGAATGGTATAAATTAAGCTCGGCTAGTCACAAAGGGTTTCATTCAAGAAGAGGGTGTTGATTTCTTCAACACATTCAGTCCCGTCATTAAGCTCACCACAATTCGGCTCAGCTTATCCTTGGCTCTTTCATATAAGTGGCAAATTAAACAGCTCGACATCAACAATGCTTTCCTCAATAGTGACTTAACGAAAGTTGTCTACATGAAGCAACTGAAAGGATTTGAAGATCAGTCTCATCCCACTCATGTCTGTCGACTGAATAGGGCACTCTATGGTCTCAAACAAGCCATCCCCCCTCCCCCCCCCCCCCCCCCCGGGCATGGGTCAACAAACTTAATGCATCTTGTCAACAATGGTTTCCGAGCATGTCAATTAGACACTTTCTTGTTTGTCCACAAGACTATGACTGACGTCTGACATCATCTGTGTCCTAGTTTATGTGGATGACTTGATCATCACCGACAACAATCATGCTCTTATTCGAGCCTTCACTGCCAACCTTCATGGGACGTTTGCTCTCAAGGATCTTGGGAACACCCACTTCTTCCTAGGCCTACAAATCATCAAGTCATCGGCAAGTTTAACCCTCTCACAGACCAACTACATCCGTGACATTATTTCAAAGAGCAACATGTCCGACTCTAAACCCATCTCCACCCCGGTTGACCCTTCCACTCGTCTTTGTGGCCAAGGTGAACCTTTAATGGACTCTACTCTATATCGTCGCATTGTTGGTTACCTCCATTATGCGACCATAACTTGTCCAGATATCTCTGGTTAGCAGAGTATGCCAATTTATGCAATCTCCAACCACTCATCATTAGCAAGCCGTGAAGCATATATTCTGGTACTTGAATGGCAACCTCGAACACAACTTGCATTTTCAACCAACTTTAGCTAATTCACTCCTTGCCTACTCTAACATTGGGTGGATGTCCGATCCCGACGACAGGTGTTCATAATATGGCTTCGACATTTTCTATGGTAGCAACTTGATAAGCTGGAGGTCAAATAAATAAAAGGTTGTCACCTGATCTAGCATCGAGGCTGAATATCATGCTCTTGCCTATACCGCTGCCAAGCTCATATGGTTGAAACAACTACGACAAGATCTCCATATCCATTTCTGTTTCCCACCCACAATCCTGTGTGACAACGTTGGCGCAATGTTCATGTGCAAGAATCGGTAATGAGCACTAGGTCGAAACACATCCGTCTAGACTTCCACTTTGTTCAGAAGCAATTAGAATATGGTGATCTGAAGATAAGTCATATATCCTCTGTTGATCAGTTGACAGACATCTTCACCAAACCTTTGCACAAAGATCGACTATTCATACTTCGTTCCAAGCTCCAAGTTCGACTCGCACTTGGGCTTGTCGGGGATAATAACGAGTACTACTCGATCAAAGAGTCGTCATCTATTCCTATTATTCAACCCATTATATTTTCTCCACTTTCTCAATTAGTCCTTGTATATAAGATCTCATAGTTATTTGTTATTTCTTTTTTCTTGTAATACATATACTATAATTATTAGTTCAATAGAGTGGGGCAAAGATTTTCCATCTCAAGCATATCCATGTTTACAAACAAAGACCAAAAGGGGAGGATCACAATTGGGGAGGATGATAAAGCTAAGGTTAGGAATGTTTAATTAGATATATGTGCTAGGGGCAAAATAGTCATTCCGTTCATTTAATTGGACTTCAGGAGGAGTTAAGGGGTTGTACTTTGGGTGGCTATCTGATGACAAAATCATTTTACGAGTAGTTAGTTGTAATTTACTTTTTTAAGGGTGTTTTTTTTAAAAATCACATAATTTGAGGGTGGTTTTTGTAATTTACTCTATTTTTTATAGAGTATAATGAATCAACTAATGAACCCTTGATTATTTTTTAAAATTATGAAATATTTAATATAGACCAATACAAGAATGATAGTTTTAAATAATTAATAAATTAGAGTTTGAAAAATCTTTACAACCCTAATTTATTGTTAGTGGAAAATTTATTTAAATTCAAAAAAAATGAAAGAATACATAAAAAATGGTTTGTTCTCTGGTCATTTTTAAGTTGTTCGCTTGTCATCTGACCTTTGTGGGATGGATGTGCGAATGCATATCCACCATTTCATTCTTTTTACTAGTAAATAATGGGTTAGTTGATCTTTTTTATACCGTTAAGATGAATACGACAAGGAATTCTTTTGTCATAATTTTCGTTCATACTAGGGGCAGAAGCACTAGCTAGAAAACTCCAAGCAAAATCATTCACAAGAGGGGGTACAATCAATTTTCATTTGGAAGTGAGGGTCCATGTATCCGTTTTCTCGCTTTTGCATATGATATCATCATCTTCGCCAAAAGCTCAACCACCGCAAGTATGTGAGTTCGGTCCATTTTGGGTGAATATTGTAAAATATCAGGACAAATAGTTAACTTTCACAAACCAATGTTCCAAATGACAAAAGGGGTCGCTAGAGGACGAATTCAAGAACTCGGGAATAGCTAGATCCTAAACTCACGATCTATTGAGACGTACTTTGGTTGTCCTGTCATTAACAACCGAGTTAACAAAATCACGTTCGATGATATTATTTGTAAATAAAAAGAACAACTAGCGAAATGGAGAGCGAATTAATGCATTATCTCAACAAGGTCGTACGGTATTAATAAATTCAAATTAATCAGCAAAGCCAATATACACAACACAAAGCTTCATAAGCTAGCCTCTAATTAGATGAGACATGATATGAAAACTTAAAAAGAAAGGAGGTTTCAGTATCTTAAAATCATAAGAAATGAATGAAGCATTGTAGATGAAATTACTCTAAAAAATACTAGCAAAGATGTCTAGTTTAAGCTAGTTTAATATAAGTATTTGAGAGGATCCAACCTACTTAAAGACATGTTTGGTAGTGGATTATTTTTTAGGGATGAAGAGGATTATGAGAATGAAGATTATTTTTGTAGATTGTGAGGGTTGAAGAGATGGAGATTATTTTGTAAAAATAATCCCGTTGGTGTTTGTCGAAATGAGGATTAATGTTGGGTAGGTAAGGGGAAAAGGCAATAATCTCCCATCACAATCCCCTCAATGTAAAAAAAAACAGGATTATATATCCGACAGTCCCCTTAATCTCCCACTGATAATCCCCTTAATTCCATGCCAAACACGGGCTAAATACGCAATCCGATGCATTTCCTACAATCTTTCTAGTCCCTCATAACCTCTAGTCAAACACAGTCAAGTACGTAAAAAGAGTAGCTTCTCTTGGCAATGGAGAAAGCTCTACCCTCTTATCGAAAAATTTAAGAAGGGCTTGATCAGTCTCTCGGGGATGGAAGATCAGTTAGCTTCTTGAATGACAATTGGATCTCGATGGGAGCCAAAGTTTGCGATTACATTCTTGATGGTATAAAAAAAAGGAAGAAACATTACCAAATTCTTATATCAAGATGAGGACATTTGCACTTGATCTCCCGAGGGTATTTCCAAGAGCTTTTGATAGAATTGATAAGAATTGCCTCATTTAATCTCAACCCTTATCAATCCTAACTTATTCACAACAACTAAACCCAATCAAAAAGCTAACACTTTTAGCCTTAGTGTCAAAATAGGACCACACAATAAGACATTGCACGCATGCAAATCTTTAACTTACTTTTTGCTCCAAAAGGTGAAATCGCTCACCCGACTCGATGGAGATTATGAGAGGAGATAAATCATGGTGACTCAACTGGTAACAAAGGTCTGAACCAATGCTCACTGCGCACAGGAAGCCCCCCTCATTTGAGAGGTTGCTTCCACACTGCCGCTAGTGAGATTCGATCCATGGTCTCATGCTCCAAATGTCATCCCTGTGACCGGTTGAGCTAAGCTCATGCGGTCATTTTTTTATGCCAAAGTTTGTGATTACATTCTTGATGGCATACATAAAAAGGAAGAAACAATAACAAATTACCGGATCAAGATGAGGACTTTTGCACTTGATCTCCCAAGGGTATTTCTAAGAGCTTTTGATAGAATTGATAACAATTGCCTCATTCAATCTCAATTCTTATCAATCCCAACTCATTCGCAACAACTAAACCCAATCGAAGGATCTCCTTATTTAAGAGGTTGCTCACATACTGTCGCTGGTGAGAATCGATCCTTGGTCTTTTACTTCAAATGTCACCCCCTGTAACCGATTGAGCTAAGCCCATACGAACATTTTAACTTAACAAGCTTGATGGTGGTGTGATCGGAGCTAACCAATAAAAAAAAAAAGAAGAAGAAGAAGAAAAGGGTACAAAAGAACCATCCGGGCATCCGATGGACAATTTGCAGCCATCGCGCGCGCAATTCACAACCGCCTCTCCCCGCAGCAACGCACTCTCGACTTCTACCGCCAATGCGTTCTGGAAATCCCTCCAATCGTCTCAAGCGACCCACCGGTATCCCTTCAAATCCCCCTTTCTCGCATTCTCCCTTTTGTCGGAACCCTAAACTCTGCACAAATTTGATCAAAACCCTAAATTTGCTGTTGCTCTAATCTCGCCGCTTTCTTTCCAAATTTCCGTCTTTTAAAAATTCGTGCCTTGCTGTTTTTCTCTATAAATTGTTCTCCTTTGATTGTCCCTGATGCTGCTGTTGGTGTTCTTCTGTTGATGCAGCAAAGGGCGGTGGTGAAGCTGCAGGGGCCTCAGCTGATAGAAATGGTTTATTCCGATTCCCAAATCTGATGATCTTGTTTTTATTTTATATAGCATTTGTGATGTTTGGTGAATGTGTTGTTTAGATTTGAATATTGTATATGGACAGTTGCCCAGTCCTCTCAAGACAGCTTGGAGAATCGGCCCAAGAGAGCCAAGAAGGTTGAACATTTTATTTTAGTTTTGTGTCTTTTAGATTTTTGGATTTAGAACTGTGCAGTCGAATTGGCTGAAATCTGAATGTCTTGTCACTTTTTTGTTATTTTAGTCTCATGATGGGCCGAAGAAAAAAGGAAAACAAGTTGTCGGAGTGAGTGCCAAAGATATTGTAGGGAGTTCCAAGTCGGATAATGAAGCTGCTGGAAATATTTCTTTGCAAACAGAAGACAGCGAAGATATTGATGAATGTGAATGGGAAGAGGGCTTTGTACAGGTTTCAGATTCTGCAACTGGTAATCGAGATGGTCAGGTCAATGCAGTTACTGTCGAATTCTCTGCCACGCCAGATTCCTCTAACAAGAAGAATGTACGGAGGTTCACTGCAGAAGAAAAGGTCGGGATTCATGTTATTCTAGATTGTCTTGACTCTTGATCATCAAAAGTTTGTTTGCATGAATGTGGAATTTCATGATGTGTGTACAGGAAGCGGCTGAGCTTGTACATAAAGTGCATTTGCTTTGTTTGATTGCACGAGGAAGGATAGTTGACAATGCTTGTAACGATCCACTTATTCAGGTTCAATTCGCTTCTTGTTTTGTTCTATTCAGGGGAAGATTTCTGACAATCTTTTGTTTCTCCATGTATTTATTTAGTTGATGCATTCTATATGTGCTTATACTGTCTCAGTCATCTTATTAGTATTCATTTGAAATCTCAATTCCTCCCTCTGTTTCTTTGATTTTCCTCTTTTCAGTAGTCATATGAAATATCAATTCTTACCCTCTCTTTTTTTCTTCTTTTCTTTTTTTTCCCTCTTGAAGTCGTGTATCTGATCTAATTAATTCATTTTTAAAACCAATCAGCCTCCATAAAATTGCAAATAGTTGATTGATCTTCTTACAGCTTTTGAAAACTTAGCTTCCTACTAAATAACCAAGGTATGCTAAAGTATGTTTTCATAATTATAACTACCTAATTGATTTTTGGGCCTTAACTGAATAACGTACTATAGAGAAAGAATTACTAGATAGATGAGTAGAACTGATGTTATGAATATTAATAAATAAGCATTGATAGTGATGGTGGATTATGCATAGAAGTGCCTTCTTTCTCTTAGTTTAAGTTTCTAACTTGTATTTCTGTCCTTCCTATGAAGTCAAGTGCACTGGTTTTATAATTTGTAAACAAGCTGTTGTCCAGAAGTCTTTGGAGTTGTGTGCTCTTCATGTGACTGCTACATATGTTGCATCAGATTGCTGCACATTTAGGCACAATGTTCATAAAAATTCTTGTTGAAATGGTATTGCAGGCTGCTTTGCTATCTCTACTACCTCCATACTTGTTGAACATATCTGAAGACACAAAGCTAACTGTGAATGCCTTGAGTCCATTGATCACTTGGGTAAAACATATAGAGATACTTTAGTGGGGGTTATATATTTGTTTAGAGATTATAGATTGAATTACTCTTCTTTTGGCAGTTTCACAACCATTTTCGTGTTCGAAGCACAACAGTTGTAAGAAAGGCATTGCCTTCAGCTCTATCACTTGCTCTTGGAACCCAAGAAGGGTCCCCTGAAGAGGTATACCTAAATGTATCAACTGATACTTCTATTTATTTTAAAAATATTTTTAAAATGAATTTCTAGCTCCTGTTTTCTCGATGTTCATGTTAGTTATCTTCAACCGCAGATGGTAATAAGCTGTTGCATTTCTGACTTGAAGGAAGCATAAACTAGAATGCATGTTTAGTATAGCTACAATATATTCACAATGTTGTGCTATCTACAGAGTTGGAACTGTGTTTGATAGATCTTTCACTTTGCACTGGTAAATAAGCATGAAATAATAGCAAGGATTATGGATGAGTTTAATTGAACTTTTTTTCCTGTTTCTTGCTTTAATGCTAGTTGCAATCTGGGAAATTGTTTATCTGCCCTCTGCCATCAAATTTTCTTATATCTTTTGTTTATTAAGAGGATAACTTATCTTATTTCTGTCATCCTATTTGGCTTTCAACAGATTCTTTTTGATAAGTAGAAAGAATAAAAATTAAAACAGAACAAGAAGACTCACATCCACAATCACCTCACCCCCCCCCCCCCCCCCCCCCACCCCCACAGGCTTGTGGTTAACAGCACTAAACATATCAGTTACTAAGGAGTGAGATAAGACTTAAATAAAAGAATTGGAGTAGAACACATAGTATTTTTATAAAGTCCTTATGCAGTGAAAATAGAATAGAAGTGATTCATCTTCTGCCAGAATGACCAAGTTTATCAGATGGCTGTATTTTGCAGGTAGTTGCGCTCTCTGTGGCATTATTCAGGGCTCTGAATCTATCAGCGAGGTATGTCGGAGCTCTCTTTTGCGTAAACTTCTTTGTCTCTAACTCTGTGTTTATGGCTCCCATGGTCCTTTCCCTCTCCACCCTGCACTTGATCTTCATGTTGCCCTGTATTCATGATAAGATCTGCAAATTGTATGATTTGCTTACTTTTGGCACTTCAGGTTTGTGTCAGTTTTAGATGTAGCTTCCTTGAAACCAGAAAGAGAAAAATCCAAGGGTTCTTATTTAGATGCCAATGGAGGGGCCAAAGATATATTTGACTCCTCAACATTGATGGTAGAGGGTTCAAATCAATTACGGAAATGTTCGAAGTCATCTCTGTATCGTGGAAAAAAAGGATGTATAACTTTCCCCATGGAAGTCCTGTCTAAATTGAAGACTGCAAACATGTCAAAAGAAAATGAATCTGATAAGCTTGAAATTGTTGATGATGTGAAGATGAAAGATCAGTCGGTTGTTGAGACGAGAAATCATGTTGAGAATGCTCAATGTTCAAGAAGAAAGGGTGATTTAGAATTTGAAATGCAGATGCAGATGGCTCTTGCTGCAACCAGTGTGGAATCGCCCTGTGTAAAGTCGGTGTCAAATGTAAATGCCTCACAAACTGGCTCATCTCCTTTAAAAAGAGTTACACCTGTAGAGCTGTCATCTTCCTCCCAGTATATATCTGCAGCATTTGGTGGTGAAAAAGTGGGAGCCCCCTTATGTTGGGCAGAGGTTTACTGCAATGGTGAAAATATGACGGGAAAGTGGGTGCATGTGGATGTCGTTCATGCATTCATTGATGGGGAGTTGAAAGTAGAAGCTGCAGCTTCTGCATGCAAGAAGTCTTTGAGATACGTAGTTGCTTTTGCAAGGAATGGGGCTAAGGACGTCACTCGTAGGTACTTAATTGAGTTATTTTGAGGTTTAGCAGTGTACGAAATCTTGTATTAACGTGTTTTTATTACTTGGCACCGCTTATATGCTTGTATAGCACTGGACACATTATGTTTTGGTTGTAAGCCTTAATAGCGCACTGTAGCTATAGAATCCATGAAGATATATGTTGTCAGGAATCAGCCAGTAGAATGGGAAAAGTTCTTGAAAGAGAAGGTTATTCATAGTAACGAGTTCTAAATAATTGATTGAAGCTGTTTATGGAAATTGAGGTGAACTACTATATAAATAAGGCATTAGTGTATTCATAATAAAAAAAGCCTCTAGACTAATTTTAGTAAACTATAAAACTAATGTTGCTCATTGAATTAGGGTATTCTAGTTCTTGAATGGATCGAAAAGCCAGACCCTTAAAAACATTGTTGTTAACGGTTTCCTTGTGTATCTGCACTGTAGTTACTATGCTAATTGTACAAAATGGCATACTTCAGGTACTGTGCTGAATGGCACAAGATATCCCCCAAACGAGTTAATTCTACATGGTGGGATGGCGTACTAGCTCCTTTGAAGGATTTAGAGATAGCTGAAAGGGCGAGCCATGAGGATATGGAATTGGCAACTAGGGCGTTAACAGAGCCTCTTCCTACCAACCAACAGGTATATAAGTTGACATCTGTGTACCATGCCCTACTTATCTTGAGTTTGCAAAATAATATTGTAATTCCAACTTTCTGGTTCCTGATATCATCTTCATTGTGATTACTCAGGCCTATAGAAGCCATTCACTATATGCTATTGAGAAATGGCTCACCAAGTACCAAATTTTGTACCCAAAGGGACCTGTGCTTGGTTTTGTCTCTGGTCACGCAGTTTATCCTCGGAGTTGTGTCCAAACACTCCATACAAGAGAAAGATGGCTGCGTGAAGGCCTTCAAGTTGTAGCTAATGAACTCCCTGTCAAGGTAAGGCTGATGCTATGCACTGTTTATGATTAATAAGTGGTTCTATTTCTTTAGCATTCCTTTCTCCCTTCTGGCTAAATTATTTGTTGATGCTTTGCTGTTTTTAAGATGGTCAAAAGTACATTGAAGCATTCTAAAGGGCAGATTAGTGGAGAGGAAGATCTCGGTGAGGTCGGGTCAGATGGATCTGTCTCTCTCTACGGGAAGTGGCAAACCGAACCGTTGCGTCTGCAGCCTGCAGTGAATGGAATTGTGCCCAAGGTCAGATGTTTTTTTTTTTATGAAATTTGATATATTGAATCATGCAAATACAATATTCAAAGAACCATTACATATGCAATATTGCAATCTCCAACATCCTCTCAGTGCTGGTATCTTTGCATAGTATTAACTTGAGCAGTGAAATATGAATATTCAGAATGAGCGCGGTCAAGTAGATGTATGGTCGGAAAAGTGTCTTCCACCAGGGACTGTCCACCTGAGATTGCCAAGGTTGGTTCCTATTGTTAAAAGGCTTGGAATTAATTTTGCACCTGCTATGGTTGGATTTGAATTCCGGAACGGGCGGTCAGTGCCTGTATATGAAGGCCTCGTCGTTTGCACTGAGTTCAAAGTTGCAATTTTAGAGGTAATTTTTATCTTGAATAAAATTTCGTTTACATCAGACCAAATGTGCAATTAGATATTTAGATTTGGTGAATGATGCTCATAGCATCATCGCAAGCTGTTCTCTTCAAGTCATTACCCAAGCAATTTTTAATTTTTATCGTCAATAACTATTTTTATTTTATCCTTGTTTTGTGTAACCCATCTAGGCAAATAATCCCAAGGAATAGAAAGTATTTTAAAGAATTTAAACTTTTCTTAGTATATAGTTTGACGTAAATGGCTGCCAGGCGTATGCAGAAGAAGAAGAAAGGAGAGAGGAAAAAGAAAAGAAAAGGGACACGAGGGAGGCACTTTCCCGGTGGTATCAACTGCTTTCCTCAATTGCGACCCGGCGAAGACTGGATGAATCTTATAGGCAGGATTCATCACAGCCCACGACGGTTAACACTCCAAAACCAGACGATAGGCCTCAATGGTAGGTTGATTTTTGTGGGGCTAGCGAGAATTCATCTCCAAGACAAAAGAATGTGCAGGAACCCCTGACACATGGTTCAACGACCCCCCTCATGGGAGAGCATCAACATGTTTTTGTTGTCGAGGATGAGAATTTACAAGAGGATGGTACTTTGATCCGGACAAAAAGGTGCAACTGTGGATTCGTCATTCAGGTAGAGGAGCTTTAACACTCTCTCTTGCTTTCGCGACAAAGAGTAGTGATGGTAGAAAGGGGTCTTTTCTCCTCTCCTTTTTTGTCCATCGTTTTAAGCGTTAAGAAAATACCGACGGTTTAATGAAAATGGAAGAGTGAAAGTAGCTACTCTTTTTCCTTGCATCTTGGTGTCAAAGCCATTTTTGTTATGCTTGGTTTTGGCAGCAGATCACCCTTGTAAGTTGTGAATTTGTAACTAATTATATGAAGAAACAGTTGTTTTTTCCCCCAACTGCAAAGAAGGCACAAACGCTGAATTATCAATGAAATTAAGTGATGAATGTTAAAAAAAGGGCTGTAAAATTGACTTTTCTATGATAACTGTTTGTATTTTGCAAGTTCTCTGTAGGGCCATCTTACTATGTGATTTATAAGTTTGCAGTTCATCCAACTCATGTGATTTTGCAAGTTACCATACAATACAAAGGACCCAATCAAAGTTGATCTAGATCACCTAACTCATGTGATTTATTGATTATACAAAATTAAGTGATGTGTGAGAAATCATAAGAAAATTTGACATTGCATTGGCATACAAGTAATAATTTTAAATGATCTAAATTTAATCCTGTTAATCAACCATCCGCCCAAAAGAGTCCTATAATCTTATCTGAAGACAACAAGACCCACGAAGAAGTTGAAAGAAGTCATTATCTGAATCAAATTCCATCCAATTTCAACAATCAAAGACACACCCAAATGAAAATCAAGTGTCACTAAAAACTCAAGACCAACAAACAAATTAAAGGTCACTTTCACTTTCACACACCAACTGTAACAGAAATAACGTTCCTGCACAACCCTCTATCTGCTATTAACCTTCTTCTGCTATTTCATGTGATGTTTGGTAATCTGGATTTTAAATATTTGTATTGGGCTTAGCCCTTATGTTAATTGGGTAATAGGCCCACAGTGTTAGTCTGGATCCATAGTGGGTTAGTCAGAGTTCATCGTCTTCTCTATATGTTCATGCCTTGTGCAGTAGTGCAAAATCAATCAAATACAAAATCAATTTTCCCAATCTCAAACTCTCTCAAATCAAATCTCCGTTCTAGGGTTCTTCGGATTGATTCTTCTTCCTCAATCTCTAGGCCTAGTTCACTCACCTTCGAACTCATCAATGAGTTTCTAGGCTGAGATCTATCCCCAAAGTATCAATCGATCATCTCAATTTCGTCAATGGAGTTGAAGAATGGAAATTCCGTCTCAATGGTATCAGAGCATCGATCCTCGACGGGTCTAGACATGGATTCGGCACAAGGCAGTTGCAATTGGAAGATCACAATCTCAGATCTGAGGAAGCAAGTCCATCAGTACTGCAGAACTTGGTTCTCAGAATTGGCGACTCTTGAAGACGAGGTAACAGACCGGTCTATTCTGGTTAGAGTTTGTTCTGATCAATATATGAGTGAGTTGACAGTACATGGAGAGATTTCTAAAGTTGGACGAATCGAGCAATTCAAATATATGCCAGTAGAGAGCGGTTTTGATTATCGAATTTGTTTTCGAGATGAAAACGCGGCTAATTATGCATTCAATTTCTATAATGGAAGATTCCTATTCGAGAATGTTCGATTTGAGGTTTCCCTTGTGAAGACAGTGATTACTTCTCATGTTAAGAAGACGCTCGACGAGTATTATAGCTTCATACATATGGAGTCATCCAAGGTCACTGATGTCTCGAAGCACACCACAACGACAGCTCCGAAAGAAATAGAGGAACTCAGTCAGGGTGAAGAGGTACAAGATGAGCCTTCAATTGCAGCAGAGGGCATCGAGCTAGCTGCCTACCAAGTGCTCGATGAAACGCCAGCATCAGTGGAGTTCAAGGAGGTCCCAAAATCTGATGTTTGTTTGAATCGAGATGAAGAGTTTAAGCAGATTGAGTTGAACAGGGCTCCAATCTTGGTGAGGAATCATTTTAATCGAGTTGCAAGTCAGTCGTTCGATGAGAGATCAAAGCTAACGGAGAAGGAAACAGGTTCAATTACTGCTGATGACAAAGTAGCTAGGCACGCACGGGACTTATGTTTCGATCCGGGAGGAGATTACGTGGTTGTTACCAGGCCTAGGCTGCTTGAGGACCTATCCAAGCAAAGGGCTGACAATCAGATTATTACAAAGGGACTCGTTAGTTTGGCTTCCTATCAAGTGCTTGATAAAATTCCGGAGCCCATGAAGGAAACTGAGATGCCAGATATGTTTCCTAAAGAAACGATGCTGGCTGAGTATGCAGTGAGTTCAAATAAGGAGAAAGGGACCTTAAGTTGTGACAAGAGGATGACAACCATGGGTAACTTATTAAGAGCTTGCTCATTTGGAAGAGGAGAAGGGTTTGCTGAGCACGGGAATGAGTCCGTTGCTGCGAAAGGTGAGCCGACTGATTTGTTTAAAGTGCAGCGCGTTTTTTATCCTGGAATCATAGGTGCACATATGATATTTGATGGTCGTGTTACTTTTGGATGTTTGTCACTGATTGATGCTGTCAAGAAGCTAGAAAATCATCAAGATATGGTAGAGAATATTGAAGTATGGGCATTTGATCCGGGAGGAGATCGATGTAAAACTTTGCTTGTGCTAATTAAAAGGTCCTGCTTAACTGTTATAGAGGAAGCATTGTGTTGTGATCACCATGAAGGTCGTAAATATCGATTAGAGTCTCTAAGGCCACTGAGGGATTACGATGAGGCACCCACACACACTGATATTTGCTCAGCTTATCTTCTAGTTTTCATAAGCATGTTAAATATGATGAAGGGCAAACGTGGTGGGCTAATATTGAGAGTTGCTGCAGAAAATAAAAGGTGGGTTTTTGATCCAGGAAGACAAATGACAAAGGAATTCATTGAACTTTTTCTAGAAGGGCCAAAGTTGTTATATGTTGTGCTGATTTTTTATGTCAAAGGACATTTTATGGGGCTTGATAGACGCTATTACCCTCGTTTCGATGTGCTGATATTCGATCCCGGAGGTGGAGAATGTCAAGGTGGGTCGACAAATATGAATGCATTCAAGATGTTCAAACCAGAAGGGTTTGTGATTATACTTTATGAATATGTGGCTATTCCAATTCACTCATATCCATTTGTAATTGATGGGCCCATAAATGACATTTTTTAGGTCATTTTGCTGCAAGCTACTGATGATGGTTGCTACAAGGGTGTTTGTATAGTGGGAACATCGTTAACTCGGCAACTTGGGGACTAAAAATGTTGCTGCCATGTTTTGATCAAATGAAGCAGATGATGCAAACAACAACTGCAAATTTAGGGGATCAAAGAGCTCAAATTCATCATGATAGCTATAGGGTGGTAGCTCATATTGAAGATCAAATTCCTAAGAGCATGACACTGTTACTGGCTGTGGAAGCTTGTTATCTAAGTCTGCTCAGCTCACTCTCGATATGGCTTCTAAATATGCTACTCATGCTCTACCATGAGCTACTCATCATGTGCAAGGAAGGTGCTACTTCCTTTGTCTTCGATCCCGGCGGAGAATGTCGCAAGCTTGCAGATGAAGCTCACCGTACAAGTTGCTAGTATTGACAGGCCATTTTGAACGTGATCATTGAGGACAATGATCTTTCGAAGAGGGAAGTATTGTAACAGGAATAACATTCCTGCACAACCCTCTATCTGCTATTAACCTTCTTCTGCTATTTCATGTGATGTTTGGTAATCTGGATTTTAAATATTTGTATTGGGCTTAGCCCTTATGTTAATTGGGTAATAGGCCCACAGTGTTAGTCTGGATCCATAGTGGGTTAGTCAGAGTTCATCGTCTTCTCTATATGTTCATGCCTTGTGCAGTAGTGCAAAATCAATCAAATACAAAATCAATTTTCCCAATCTCAAACTCTCTCAAATCAAATCTCCGTTCTAGGGTTCTTCGGATTGATTCTTCTTCCTCAATCTCTAGGCCTAGTTCACTCACCTTCGAACTCATCAATGAGTTTCTAGGCTGAGATCTATCCCCAAAGTATCAATCGGTCATCTCAATTTCGTCAATGGAGTTGAAGAATGGAAATCCCGTCTCACCAACAGTTAAAAACATCTGGAAACCAAACCACATCACTCTCAGCAAATTTACAGTCCCTCACCCACCACTAACACCATAAGATCTATTTGGGTTGTTCTTGTCTTTGTTCTTTATGTGGTTGATGAGCCTTTGGATGATAATGAGCCCGAGAAAGGAGTTAACAGAAGCATCTTCAGATAATGTCGATGCCTCGGAAACTACACAGCGTGACAATTTTGTTTCACATATTCCCCTTGATTCCGAATTCGATCGGGATCACCTCAACTTAAATGCGTTGCAAAGATGATTCGAAGATGTTTCCATTCCATCATAGGTCACGCGTGTCCAGATTCTTCCGGGAAGGTGTCCGAAATTGCAACCGCAGAGTTTTGGTCCTATAATACTTAATAAAAATAATGAATTGTGTACAGTAAAAACAATAGACGATATAAAAATAAATACTTCAAGTTTCTACAATCAATAGTCAAAAAATCCTAATTCCGAAATTTAGAAATTTGATAGTGAGAAAAGAATACTCCTACGTATTATATAATGAGTGAAAAATATTCACCCATAATCCATTCATCATCTGCACCGACACCATCCGTCACACCACCCATCACCCACTTTATTTTTGGATTTTTGACTATTGATTGTAGAAACTTGAATTATTTCGCCCGTTTCTACAATCAATAGTCAAGTTTCTATAATTCAAGTTTCTACAATCACCCGCAAACCTCTTCACCCTCATCCAACCCGTGCGTGTAATGCGGGTGCCCAATGGGTGAAATCAATATAGTTATAATTTTTTTAATAAAATTGAAAATTGAAAAATGAATAAAAATTAAAATTTAATTTATAAATACTAGAAATATGAGTTCTCGGAAGTCGAATACACATATATATACAATAATATATTACTCAAGACTCAATATTAGGGTTTAGATTTTAGAGGGTAAAATAGTAAACACAAACACACATAAGTTTTTTAGGGCTTTATGCGGGTATGTGGGGTGGGTTAATGGGTGGGCTATTAGGGCGAGTAATGAGTGAAAAATATTCACCCATAATCCATCATCTGCGCCGGCACCACTCGTCACACCACCTGTCACCCACTTCATTGTGGGTTTTCGCCCGTAAAATTAATGCAGGTAGAGTAAGTAGATTGGATATCCGCGGGTTATTTTCAGTCCTAAGTAGGTTTGTGTGGGTACAAAGTAAAATAAATTTAGAGTGATTTGGGCTTGTAAATTTTGGGCCCAACATAGTTTTATTTGCCCAACATTTTTTTTTGATCAAGCCCAACATAATTTTATTTTAACCCTAGGAAGAAAAAAATCTTAGTTGTGAACATGAAGTTTGACCCGACAATTGCTAGGTCAACTTCCTAAAACATCCGCCCTTGGACCATTCCCGATGTCGTTCATGAGGATTCACAGCCACAAATTCCAATTTTTAATATGTTCATCAAGCCTTAATGAGATTGAGCTCCATGCTTTACCATGGGACCATCAATAAGTGTTGTTTTTTAGGAGGCCATACCTCGAAACCTTTTAGGACTACCACCACTACATCATCTAATGATTGAACAAAGTTCGCCTCTCAAGGAAGCTTTCTTTAACTCCTTATTCCTCAAATTCTTGTACTATACTTCCTTTAGTTTCATATAGAATTAGTGAGTTTATTATTTATAATGTTACTTTTGTTCAAGGGTCGTGTATATTTAAATCATCATGTGTTAATAAAAGTTTTTGTTTTCAATTTCGTTCCTTTGATAACTCTTCTTTTCTTTGCATGAGTATGTTTAGGAATAAGACGGGGAGTCGAAGATTTGCATGGCTACATTCTTGTGGATTTCATATCATTCTAGGATTATTTGATCTCATGTTCTTTTCTCTTTTATATATTTTTGGGTTTCATGTTATCTTAGGTTGTGGTAAACTTGACATGTTTGTTTTTCTCCACCTTCATGGTTTTCAGGTCATCTTAGGCTTTGTTGTTCTTAGGAAGTTTACTTTTCTTTATCTCCATTGATTCCATGTTTTACTTGGTGATTTTGGTGATTTTCAGCTCTTATTGCACCTACCACTCACTTAGAGAACGAATCAAATTTAAGAAGGGGAAGATAGTGGCATCCAAAATGGTCTTTCATGATCAAATTTTAGAAGGGGAGGATAGTGGCATCCAAAATGGTTTTTCATGATCATATGAAGAGAAAGATCAGAGAAGTGAAGATGAGTTTTCATTCAAGAAAAGTGTCTTTCATGCGGGATTTTCAACTTATCGACGTCTTGGTAAAATGGACTGATTAGAAGTTGTATTTATCATATTGAGTCATATTATACCTTTTAGTAAAGAGAACTCCCGGATCTACAACTTTTATGTTGAAGACATTTTCAAATTCAGTAAAAATAGCACCTTAATTGAGCCATCTTTATAGCAATAAAATTATGGTCAAATATGAGGCTGCAAGGATGCACGCCCACGCGTCCTAACCTAGTTGATGGGCACATGGGAGTAGGGCTGGCAAATAGTACGAAAATTACCATACCGACCGTGCCAAAGTGCGTTGGTTAACACTATGATGGTCCTGACAATGGTGGTTACCATTGTGTTGGTAACCACTATAAGTTGATACAGTAGTAGTAAGCATATATGGAATACCATGGTTACTAAGTATAAGTATGTGTGTGTGTATATGTGTGTGTGTGTTAGTATAAAATATATAACTAAAGTATATTATAATTATTAATGTTTTATTATAGATTTAATATGTTATCATGTAATTTAATGTGAAATGTTAAACAATAAAAGCAAATATTAAGCCCAATTGAAAATGTACTGCTTACCCTCTCTAGAGTTAACCTCTCTCGATCGAATAGTCAAAGGCTTCTAACGAAGAACCTTAACTCAATCCGGCCAGCTCGCAATGAAACAGCGTCATTCCAAACTTCTAGTGATATTCTAGACTTCCTGCAAAGATCTCGAAATTGGAATCCGGTCAGGCCACATCGATTTCTATGTAAGTCTCATTCTCAACATCTGTAAGTTAATCATTGCTCTCAATTGCTAGGCTCGGTAACCATGGCATGGTATTGTACAAATGGTAACTACAATTAAACATGGTTATCAACATCGGTGGTTACCATGATTGATGGTTGGTACATGGCACAAAAATTGGCTTGCCATGTATAAGTGGTTACCGTACCATCGATGGTAACCACAAACACGGTTCGACTGTCAAGTCTCACTTCTAACATCTATCATCCTATTCTATCTTTATGCAATATTATATTTTATGTTTCTATTATTTAGGACTTTTGTAAATTAGGATAATCACCTATCTATGGATTTTATCTTAACTAGATATAGATAAATTTATTTTAGCAAGTATGAACTTTATCTTTTTACATATCTAGTTAGGATTAGTTCCCTATAAATCTGATTATATTTTGACGTTAAAGATCAGTTTTGAGTTTAATAATAAAGAACATTGTCTTTTTATGGAACTCTTAACTCATCGTGATCTTGTGGAATCAAGGTCGCACCTTGTTTGTGGACTCAAACAAGACCCATATAACCATTGATATTGGGTATTAAAGGGTAACTCATGGACTCGAGTTGTCTTGATCTATTTAGTGGAGTCAAAAGCCCGGGTACGAATTTGAAGATTGGGACCCAACAGTTCAAATACACAAAGAAGCAATTTTGAATGTATCAGGACCCTAGTTTTGAACATGAAACTACATAGAGAGGCAATTACAAATCTCACAGATAGAGTTAGGTTAGAGGGAAAAGCTAGGCATTATAAAAGGCGAGTTCTTGAACTGTCCTGTTCATTGCAGGCAACGAGAGGATGAGCTTGATTATTGTTGGCTTCTCAATGGGGCTAAAAGTATCAGGGTAATCAATACCCTTGAGATAGTGATCATATGGCAACAAGACAAGCCTTTCACCTCTTAATGGTGTCATCGGCCAATCTTTTGGTCTTGTATTCCCAATTAACTCTGAGCATATCCCGAGTGGGTTATTTCAGAACAAGAGACAAGGTTTGAGTGTTCATAAGAGCTTGGAATTCATCTTCCATGATCTTTCTCTAAGAGAGGTGTTTAGAGGCTCGATCTCTAATAGGAAGACTCTTCTAGGATGATGAAGGTTGATGAAGACCAAAGGATGGTGCCATCTATTCTGGTTTTGAGCTTGAGTGTGTGGCCTTTTAAATAAGTTATGATAGGGTATGAGGGGAGTGGGCATGAAGGAGAAGGGTATGCGGTTGGTTCAACGGGAGAGGAATTCGAGCTCTTTAGAGAGGAAAACAAAGATGGTATGGGAAGTGGACTTAAGACGGAAGTAGTAATGCTTAAAATTAATGACGTATATTAATCCTATCACATAGGGTATGAAAAGAAGGGTTAAATGGGATATTTGCTAGAGCCCGGATAATAATCTCTAGCGATTAGCAAGCTAAATTGCATAATATGCCTTACAAAAAGGACTTGTCTTAAATAGAAAACAAAAATAGTCTAACCGTTGCTTGCATAGCACTACAACTTTATAGTACCATTTCATCAATAAGTGAACTTTAGAAAGTGTTCACGGTTAACAAGTTGTCAATTTTAGCTGAATTTGATGGCTGAGTGAGGGGAGTCAGGAGTGAGCAATATGAATTGGGTAGGTCTACATGGTCCTCTTACAAAGTTGACAACTGCAACCTACTTGACTTGTCTTTGTATTCCAAGGTTTCTCTTGGGGACCAATTTTTTTTTTTTTTTTGGAATGGAGAATATTTTCGATTTACATGGATAAAGATTATTTTTGTAAATTCTGAAGGTATATGAGATAATAATTATTGAAAAAAATAATCTCATTTATGTTTGAGTGAATGATATTTTTTTTATGGTGGAAAATGAAATGACTAATTTACTCTTATAATAATAAAACATTAAAACCCAACAACACCTAACGACTACCCTCCATATATCTCTTGGATCGCACCAGCAGACTGTTGTAGTTTTGAAGATGTCAAAGGACCAACACCTACATCTGAAGGTTAGTGCCAGCAAATTGTGGGTTTTTGGCCAATCGAAGAGGACCAACAACATTTACCCGAGTAGAAGTAAGGCAAAAGTGCGGTCAAGAAACTAGTATCTTCGTTGCAGTTGGAGGGAACTTCACCTCAATTTCATCCATCTCCCAGCCTTCATCTTCCCCACCCCTTGCCAAACACAACCTTAATTATTGTGTATGTTATCGTTTTGATATCTTTTTCTTCTCATTTTACTTTTCCTTGTGTTTGCAAATTTGACTCTAATTATCTCTTTTGTGTGTGAGAGAGAGAAAAGGGTCAATGGGATAAGAAGGTTGATATTTGATTCAAATGAGTCTAATATTTGTTGTTCATATTCAACTCGTTTAAAAACAAGTTGAGTTTGAGTTGAGCCTAAATTTGGATTCAAATAGAAAAAGGTATTCATATTTTACTTGTTTAGAAATGAACAAATTTAAACTTAGTTTTATTTGACCATAAAATGATTTTACTTGCTCATGACATAGTAATTTAAAGAAAAGATAATAAATTCCACAAATCACAAAATTCAAGCTTGAGTAAATTCAGTCTCAATTTAAATTAAATTTAAAAATATACTCATACTCTGCTAGTTTAATAAATGAATAAGATCAAGCCGATCTTTTTTGAAGTCCAACCCAAACTCTAATTACTCAAGTCATATAAATAACAGACCTTTTTTCGAGTCCAAGCCAAACTCTAATTACTCAAGTCATATAAATAACAAACCTATTAAGATACCTTCAAAATTAACAAACTAAAGGCGAAGATAACCAAGAACCAGTAAACAAAGACGACCAACAACATCAGTCAATAATCACAATTCACAACAATAACACACAATAACTCCTCTTGAAACCAACCCATAAACTGATAAAGCAACAAAGAAAAAAGACTCTTCAACAAATTTACAACCCCACCATTAAAACTCAGAACCAAACACCATACACTAACACCAGTTAAAGACATCCAAATACCAATAAATTAAAAAAAAAAGGAAAAAGAGTGGAAATCAAATCATCCATAGGAATAAGGAATAGGAAACTCCTAATAATCACAAGCTTCTTCTGGCTTTGCCTTTGGAGGCCTACCCCTCTTCTTGGGCCCGGGCCCACTACCAAGAGCCAGGCCCGGCCCATCCCCAATGTTCATCCCCTCACCCAGCAGATCTTCTGCCCTAGGGTACTTCCTCGGCCTGCCACGTGTCTCCTTCTTCTTGAACGGAACTGCTAAGGCCGTTGCCCCCAACACCGACGACTGCGGGGGAGGGGCGTAGTGCGGCGCCTCCGCCGGCGCCTGCCCGTCCTTGGGCTTCGGAGGCCTTCCCCGTCCGCGGCGGACGAAATTCGGGTCGGGCTTCATGTAGTTGTTCTTCCAGAAGATGAGCTCGCCGGTGTCCTTCATCCGGTGGAGGTGGTGCCGGAGCAGCGTCGAGTGCCCCGCCGGGAGATTCCCGTACCTGGATTCTATGTAGGTCGATATCGATGTCTTGTTCGACCCCATCTTCTCGTTCAGCGCGTCAAGGGCCGCATAAATCATCTGTAAAATAATCGAAACAACAAAAGCACTCATAAAAAAGGGATCTTGGAAACCCTAGCTGACGTAAAACCAGATCCGTCCCAAATTGGGCCGAGAAACGTGAAATTGAACCTAATGTTGACATGATTCGAGCTGGATTTGAGTCCGATTGGCTTACCTCGGGGTAAGGTGGGAGAGAGGAGGACATATTGAGGTCGTTAGCGGCCATTGAAGGAGTGGAGAGAGAGTGATGAGAAAAGGAGAGAGAAAGCTTGAGAGCCCACCACCGGAGAGAGATAGCGAATGATTGTTTAGCGGAGGATTGAAGGAAGTACAGAGGAGGGGACTGAGGAGGAAGAGGACAGAGGAATCATGGCAGAGGGTTAGGAAGGAGAGGAAGATAGGCACTGACATTTTTAAAAAGAGAAAAAAAGGGGAATTTTTTTTTTTTTTTTTTGGGTATTTATAGTGTTTGATGGTAGTAGTTGTTAAACTGGTGGGAGATCGGACGGTTGTGAATAGTGGATCAGCTTTATATTGGACGGTGGATGGTGGAGGAAGTGGTTTGGGAGGATAGGTGACGTGGCAGGAGGACTTGATTACAAATATTGTGTTCCTAGTTTCCCAAATTGTAATTTTCAAATTTGTATTACATCCGTTTGAAAATATAAGTCCATTGACTTGTTAACAATTTTTAAGAAGTTAAAAACTATATAAAATAATACTTTTTTATTAATTTATTTTACATAGTCTTATACTCCGTATATATTACTAATAAATATATAATTATGTAAAAAAATAATAAAAAAAATATTATTTTATACTCCCTCTGTTAATTAAAACTTGTCGTTTACTATTCATGCACGCTTTTTTAGAATGATAAAAACTATATTAAATATTAACATTTTTTTAAATTTGTTTTTATAAATTCATAATTAATAGTAACAAGTATGAAATTATTTTAAAAATATGTCAAAAAAGTTAATATTTTATATAGTTTTTAACACCTCAAAAAGCGTGTGTGAATAGTAAAATGTCAAGTTTTAATTAACGGATGGAGTATAGTTTTTCACTCCTTAAAAAACGTGTTAAAAAGTCAACGAACTTATATTTTCAAACGGAGAGAGTATTTTATATGGAGGTTGATAAATACACCCGTAATTTTTATTGGATACATCGTTAATCTTGGCAAATCATTGCAAAAATGGGTCTCTATCAGATTGCGGAATGCATTGAGCGCGTGCCAAACAGCAAACATAAATTTTTTAAAAAAAAGGCACACACATAAATTTTTTTAAAAAAATGTCCATACATTGTTGCGGAGTCCCCATATTTAATTTTCATTTTTTTCTTTTAGACTTTTAAAATTCCCACAAGAGCATGTTTGACATGACCTCCAAAGTAGTCCGCAACTGATAGCGGGCCCATTTCCTCAAGGATTTGCGAAGATAAGCGGTGTATTTAATAAAAATTAGCGGTGTATTTAGTTTTTCCGTTTATATTCCTTTTTACAAAGTCTATTGATAAGATAAAAAAAAATGTCTAATAACTAGATAAAATCGGATAAAAATATAATTAGGTCATTTTTTCACTTCAAAAAATATTTATGAATTGAACCAATATTTATGAATGGAACCAATAAACTTTGCGATGTATTTAGTTTTTCTGTTTATATGCCTTTTTATTTCATTTATTTTATTATTTTAAAAATTAAGATTATCTTTGGTAAGAAATATTTTTCAATAAAACTTATTATCCTATGCGATTGTGACACTATGTTTTTAGGCGGTTCAGATCTGGTAGAATTGCTAATAACTGTATGGGTAGAGTTGGGGTAATCCTATCCATTGATTTACATCTATGGCTCTAATTTTTTCAGCCTTTAAATTATTAAAAATTAAGATAATAAAAACTTAAATCCTAATATCCTCCCTAAATTCTATCTCGATTCCATTCTCGAATGAGATCCAGGGTCTCCAGCGAACACACCATCGTCAATGGATCAACCGCAGTCGCCACTTCTATCAACCTTTATACCTACGTCGTTTTTTTGGCTTTCTCCGCCCACCAGTAATTTCACAATATCGTAACTTGGAATCCCCAATCAATCGAAAATTGTTTCTTTCGATTACATGCCGAATTGCTTTGCTTTGTGTGGAGGCCCTTGCATCATGGATCTCTAGCTTGTTTTATCTTTATTGTTGGTGTCAATCGTTAGGTCTTCTTCCCTTTCAATTTTGTGTTTAGCAATGTTGTGAATTGTGATTGGGGTTAGTTGATTCCTACCAAACCATTTTCATTCAATAGCTTGTTTGTTATTTTCCCGTGGAAATTATTTTCATTTTCATTGCATTCGTTATAATAGTTTTGTCCTTAGCTTTTGCTTGATGGATTCTGGATAGATTTAATCAATTTTCTCTACGGGGTTATGTTCTTAAATGTTTCTCTATCTGTGGAAAACTGTAATGGCTTGCAACTCAATCTCAAAGACATGCCTTTCTTTGGCACCTGCATCCTTGGGTATGTACCTTATTGACATGACTACTAGATTTAACAATTTCATCTGTTTATTAATTTGAGAATATTCTTTTGTGCATTTTAAGTTTCTTTCCTGTTTAAATCGAATGTTTTTTATAAAGTCGTGGTCTAAGCCATCTTTTGCATTATCCTTGAAAGATGTTTACTCTTGTCTGATTGAACTTTTCCCCTAAATCAGTTATAGATCTGCTTCAATGAAAGTAGTATATGAGCTTCTGATTGGTTCGAGACTTGGCTCATCTACCGTGTTTTTTGTCTCACTCTATGGAGCACTTCTTGCTTTATCAAGCTCTGCAAGCCTAGATTCCAGCAAAACTAGGATCTAAACTTTGTGGTGTAACAGGCAATGTGATCAAGTTCAGGTCGGGTGATCTCACACGCGTAAAGTCGAGCATGCCTCTTAAAATGATGATAATCAACACTAGAGTTGGGAGGAACACTAAAGCCCTACTTTCAGGGGTCTTAGAAAGGACTATGAGGCACCCAGATGTGATGGCTTATGTGTTTAGTATTGTTGACTCCATTAGTAATGAGCTATCCATCCTTATCCAGTCAACTGCCATGGACAACATTTCTATGACTGAAAAGGAAGAGAAACTCGGAGAACTGGTGGAAATGAACCAAGGGTTTCTCCAATGCATGAGTGTGAGCCATATGTCATTTGAAGCAGTTCTTAGACTGATTAGGTGGCATGTTTAATTTAGACTGATTAGTGTGGTGTTCTTGTCACTTATCATCCGACATTACTATATGATTTATGTATATAGGTTAGTGATTCCTGCTTGGATGGTGTTGTGTGCACCACTGCTGTTGAGAATTGTAATTTGTGTTTTTTGTTCATTACGAATGATGATATGGATCTAAATTTTAGTCCATATTTGTTTCCAATCTAAATTTTAGTCCATATCATTCTAAATTATATTTCCACCCCTATAATTACAATGTGAACTTTCACAATCAACTCCAGATGCTAAAAATCGGATAGATGCATTGGAGACACACCTACAAACATCAATTGGGGGAAAAAATAGAACCAGTTGTAAAATCATGTTATGCTGTAATTCATGAACTATTAAACATGTCAAACAAAATCAGATGTTATCTAATCTTGATTTAAATGGTCTACGATAGGAACACTAAAATTCAATTATGCATTTGTATAGCAGATTGTTGAAAGGTAAATTAAGAGATGTGCAACATACATATTTCTCCTATTGATTGTTTCCTGATAATAGACGTTAATTTGTTTCAGCCATTGATCTGGTTGATAAGGTAACAACTAAGCTGAAAATGGAGATTACTTCAGCCTACAACTCTTGATGAAATAAATTGATCTGTTTTGAAACTTGAGATGGAAACACTGTCACTTGTGAATTATACAGATAAAGCCTCAAAAGATAGACTCACCCGCCTTGATACAGAACTATCGTTGTTAAAGGAAAAATAAGCTAAATTAATTGAACAGTGGGAGCATGAAAAAAATTGTGATGACACGCATACAATCAATCAAAAAGGAGGTTTGCGGTTACTTTATTCATAATCATAAATAATATAAAATGTTGATTAATGCGGAGTTTATATCTCAAGTAGTTACAAAAAAAAAAATCAAATTTCAAATGAATTTAGAATCCATAGCAGATCTTTGTAAGCTTCTTCAAATTTATGGACTACGTTCCTCATTTCCTTCTTTATCTCACTTGGCTTTGTAATGTCTCAAGGTTGGAATCCTCTTGACCACTCCCCGGATAAAGTATGATGCAAGTGGTTACCATATGAACTACTCTGAAAATATACCCAAGGATTTGGACTTGTAATATCCTATAAGAAAAAAATAGACGAAACTATAAGTTTCTTACCAAGACAGAGAAATTATATGAAATAAAATAATGCATACTAACATCACTTTACCTTAAATAAATCAGTAGAGTTATTATGAGAACTTCTCAAAGGCTGATTTGAAAAATTGTTATCACATGTCCTTTGGCATGCATTGCCATAAATTTGAGGACTTTGAGGAATGTATTGGGCTGATTGACTTAGTTGGTGAGACAATGTTTGATTGTTTCCTTCTTGCTTTGTAATAAGAGAACATAAACATGAGTTTTTACCTCTAATAATAGAAAAATATTCATATTAAATTATGAATGAAATATAGATGACGTGCTTCTTGCAATTTCAACCTATAGTAATGAACAACATGACAAGTATCTAACCTTCGTCGGTCGGTGGGTAGCTTGTTGATTATGTTTCTGGTTTAACATAGTTGGCTGATTTTTTGTAGCGTCATTTGCATTCTTCCTCTTTCTCTTATGTATTTTCTCATGCCAACCTTGTATTCGTCTCCCTCCTTTTTGTCCCTCTTTTTTCTTCATGGTAGCATTTTGGGGAACTAGCTGTTGAACACTTACATTCAGATCAGGAACTATTACAGCAGCTCCATTCCTTTGAACTTGTACGCTCGACAACATCTTATCAACCTTCTCAATAACGACATTCAACTTACTATTTAAAAAAACAGTTGAATCATCAAAATTGGCAGCTCGAGAAGCTATACTGACAAATTTCCGACATAAAGCTCTATATCTTCGTTTAGTATTAAACCGAGGGTCCTCAACCACACAAGGCGCCCCTATCTATTGCACATAAGTTCATATAATCATAGAATATCACATCTTAACATTTTATCTTTATCACCTCAACTCATCTTATCATCTTCCTATTCATTTCCGTCAATCAGCTCATATCATCACATATCGTCTTATTCTCATATCATCTTAATCCTTCCATTTTATCTTAACTGTCATATTTTGTCATGTCTCGTCTTATATATCATCATATAACATCTTCTATAGCATCTCAACACATATCATCACATAATATCATGTAACATCTCATCATGCTTCATAATTCAATTCAAGATTCAAAAACTTTAGAAGTGTACACCTGGCCAACTTGTGGAAGCAATGGTGTCCTTTTCATCTTCATTCTGGGCAATTTTTCATGAGAATCAAATTTTGAATTTATCTCATTCTCATGCTTTTGGCTAACAAACCGCTCAAAATGTTTAAAGAACTGCATTTATATCCAATCTTTCAAATCCCGATTCAAGCTCTCACTTAGTTGTGTGCTCCACATCCCCAAACAAATAACATTTATCATGTAACATTGTGCCCACTTTCTCTTCATGGCATAAATACTATCTAACCAAGAAGATTTTTTTAACTTTCCCACGCAATGCAATAAAAGTTTCTTCAAATTCAGCTTCCATATCATAGTCATACATACAAGCTCTGAAATGTTGAAGAACATTTGACCCATCATGTATCAAATGTTTGGTCGCATTTTGCATTATATGCCATGTACATAATCCATGAAAAGTTGTCGACAAAACCTCATCAATGGCCTTTCCCATGGAAATATCTTGATCTGTGAAAATTGTCTTTGGTTTCTTATTATCACGTGTAGCTACAAAAGTTTCAAACAACCACTTAAAAGACTCCATAGTTTCATCGTATAGAAGTGTGGCACCAAAAATAACTACTTCTCTTAAATGGTTAAAGCCTACAAACACACCAAGAGGTCGGTGCTCCTTATTTGTTCCAAATGTTGTATCAAAAGCAACCGCATCACCAAATGAAGCATAATCTATAAGCATCTTCGCATCAGCCCAAAAAATATTTGTTATCTGTTCATCACTATCCAACTGAATTGAATATTGAAATGATGGGTTCTCTATAGTTTGCGTATGAAAGTACCTCAATAAACTTCTTGCTTCCCCATACATCAAGTTCCGCTGACACTTTCTTCGAAGGTAATTTTTGTGATCTCGGTGTGTGTAGCCTAGATTACTTGATCCACCAATGTGTGCGCCTATAAGCTTATGAGCTACTTTAGGCTTGACCCTAGAATCATCAGCTAAATCAATTTCAGTTGCTTGGGCTTCTGAAATGTTCCTCTACGATGATAACAAGTGACTAGTTGAGGTCATGATTATGCTCAGATACAAAGTTGTGTAATAATGTATTTACCTGTATCTTTATTTAGTTGCATCTCGATGTGAGCTTTGCAATTTGTTCTCGTTTCCGCTCGGGGACGCTCGCTTGAACAGCTTCCATAACCAATCAACCGATGACCCTCCTTTGCACACACATACTTCTTGATCTGACAAATCCACTCTTATTCCTGTTCTCATATTAAAACCCATTCTTCCTTCATATTATAGCCAAAGGTTCCAAACGTCATCAACTGAATCGAACTCCATACCTATTTGAGGAATCCAATTCACCGATGTCTTCTCCATGATAATTAATTGAAGACGGTGATTCACTCACACAATTTTAACAACATTGATAGCAAAAAAATCAAGGTTTGTAATGTCTGACCGAAGCTCGAAAGAAAAATGTATAAGTTTTGACGATAAATCGTTAACGGTTTGATCAAGGATGAAGATCTTGTAAATGGAAAGATTTGGAGATGACAATCTTTATTTCCATTAAAATTTAAATGATGGAAACTTAATTTTTAATAATTTAAAGGATGAAAAAATTAGGGCCATAGATATAAATCAATGGATAGGATTACCTTAACTCAGAGTTATTAGCAACTCTACCGGGTCCGAACCGGTTTTTAAGATATAAGATAGAAACGCCGATTTCCAGTTGACACAGTAGCAACCTATTTTGGAAGTCATGGAAACGATCTATAGCGCCTAGACAAGCTGCCATTATACCCCTAATTAATTAGAAATTTCAGGTTTAAGGATGAATTTGGTTTCAATCTCCTTTACCGGAGATTTGTAATTGAAACCATAACAACATCATTTAATGAAAATATTAATTTATTTCTTAACGCAATGGGAGGATTTCTATAACATTTGGATGAATAAAGTGAAAAGAATTAGTGTGCAATTTACTCAGAGTTATCTTATCAATATATGTTTATCATACTAGTAGACATTTCCTTTGCTTTTTTCATGCTTAAAAAAAATTATACAAAAAGCTTTTTTTTTTCTTTTGGAAAATGAGTCAAATTACCCACCTAAGGATGCATCTTTTGTGATTGTTGGAACGAAGACGATGCCTGTTAGGATTAGATAAATCTTAGATAAAATCGAGCAAGGATTGTCAATTGTATAAGTATACATGAGATCAATGAAATTCATAATCAAGCCTTTTCACAATACAATCTCTTAAGTTTACATGGTATCAGCCTAATCCCGTTCCTCTTTCAATCCCCCATACTTCCGCCTCATCTTCGTCATGTCGCCCACCGATGACGCCACTCCCAAAACCAACGACGGTAACTCTGTCGATCCCACCAACCCAAAGAATTCCGACAATTTGCTCTTCGCTGCAGCTGACTCGGGCCCTATGCCTGCCTTGCAATTTCCTACCCTCAATGTTCACCTTGATCGGACGAACTACACCTTATGGAGGCATACCATCAAATCGACTTTGGTTCTGACCGATGAATCGAAACCCCCTGAGAAGCTGTCGGTTGCCTCTGGTTCCACTGATCAGTCGTCCCCCAATCCAGCCTTCAGTGAATGGCGCAAGAAGGACAGGCTCATCTTGCTCTGGGTTTGTACAACCCTTACCACATCTCTTCTGGCTCATGTCGCTCGTGCCCAGACCACTCATGAAGCTTGGGGTATTCTCGAGCGTATGTTCTTTGCCCAAACCAGGGCTCGTTAGATGCATCTCAAACAAAAGATGCAAAATCACAAGAAGGGGACACTCAGCATCCTTGATTATGTCGAAAAGAAAGGAACTTTCTCCGACGCCTTGGCTGAGTGCTCCTATCTCGTCCCGGATTCTGATTTCGTCGAGTGTATTCTCAACGGATTGGACTCCTCCTATGTTGTTTTCCTCACCGCCTACTCAATGCAGAAGGAGGCGGTCTCGTCCGATGAACTGCTCGGCCTTCTCCTTCACGAAGAAGAATGCATCAGCGCCTCCCTCACACCGTCGACTGATTCCCCTATCACGGCCAGCGTGGCCAGCTGTGGTTCCAAGACGTCTCAGTCCTCTCAGCGCCCGGAGTCCTCTTCTCCTGACTCCTCTCGCTCTCAGCCTCAATGTCAGATTTGCTCTCGGCTTGGTCATGAGGCGGTGAACTGCTGGAATCGTCTCAATACTAGTGAATTTCCGCCTACCAAAACCTCAAGTGGCAAGAGAGGTGGCCGCGGTGGCTCCGGCAGAGGTGACGACAGGGGCCGTGGCTTCTCACAACAGCAACATCAACAGCCTCCCACGCCTTCACCCCAGCGCCAGGCCTATCAGATTGGACATCCTCCGTCCACTCTGGTTGATCCTAACTGGTACTTCGACTCTGGTGCAATAAATCATGTCAATTCAGACTTCGACAACCTCTCTGTACATTCCGACTACACCGGAAATGAAGGTTTGCAAGTAGGCAATGGTATGTCTCTTCCTATTATGCACTTGGGTAACTCAACTCTTCCTGCTTACCCTAAACCCGTTCAATTACATAATATTCTGTTTGTCCCAGAAATCAAAAAGGCCTTGATTAGTGTTTCTCAATTAACTCGAGACAATGATGCTTACATGTTATTTTTCTCCACTTGTTGTTTTGTCAAGGACAAGCAGGGTCGAACCCTCCTCAAAGGAATCGTTGAGAACGGACTATATCACCTACAGCCTTCCCCTTCCCGACAGTCCCCACCTCGAGTTTTCCTTGGCAAAAAGACTTCCCTTCAGATTTGGCATGAGCGCTTGGGTCATCCTCATGAGTCGGTTTTTAGGCGTCTTGTTTCTAGATTTCAGTTACCTATTTCTCAGCATAATCTTAAAAGTGTCTGTGAACCCTGTCAACTTGAGAGAGTCGTAAAATCTCTCTCAATAGTCCCCATGAGTCCAGTCAATTTCCCTTTGATTTAATTTATTCAGATGTTTGGGGCCCTACCCATGTGTCTTCTTTCAATGGCAATTCTTACTTTCTTTTATTTGTAGATGATTGCACAAAGTTTGTTTGGATCTACTTCTTAACTCATAAATCTCAAGTTCTGCATTATTTTTAGCAGTTTCAAAAGATGATTGAAACCCAATTTTCGGAAAAAATCAAGCAGTTTCAATCTGATGGGGGGGGGGGGTGAATACCGACCTATATCCAAATTGCTTGACTAGCAGGGTATTATTCATCGTATCTCTTGTCCTCACACTCAGTCTCAAAATGGTGCGGTTAAGCGTCGTCATCGCACAATTGTTAAAAAAGGTCTTGCTCTTCTCTCACACTCTAAATTACCCACAACCTTTTGGGAACATGCCTTTCATACTTCTGTTTACTTACATAATTGCACCATCACTCCAGTTTTACATCACAAATCTCCATTTGAAGTCTTGTATGGCAAAATCCCTGACTATAAATTCTTAAAATCATTTGGGTGCTTATGTTATCCCTTTTTGAGACCTTACGATTCCTCCAAACTTGAGTATCGCTCCTTGCCTTGTGTCTTCATTGGCTACAGCTCTCGGCACAAAGGTTATCTCTGTCTCCATGTTCCTACTCACAGAATCTATATTGCGCGCCATGTCATTTTTGATGAATCAACCTTCCCTTACCCTCACCATATATCACCGTCCCATTCCCCTTGTCCACCAACATTACCTACCTTGTCTCTCCTACAGCAGGCGTCCTCGCTGTGGCCACCGTCTCCGATGCCGCAGCCCCCACCCTTCTCCCCTACACCCGCTGCCACTCCTTCCCCTATCCAGATGGCCAGCCCTCTGTGCAGCAAGATGCATGACACATGCCCAATCTCTTCTCCTTCTGAACCCGCTTCGCGTCTGGTCCGTGATGGGGACCCTTTCCATGATCCTCATCTCTACAGGAGTGTCGTTGGGGCCTTACAATATGCCACTATCACCCGGCCTGAGATCTCCTATGCAGTCAATCGGGTATGTCAGTTTATGCACTCTCCTAATGATACGCATTGGGATGCTGTCAAACGAATCCTCAGGTATCTGAAGGGCACATTGTCCTCCGGATTGATCATTCGACCCTCAGTTGATCACCGTCTTGTGGCTTTCTCCGATGCGGGGTGGGCCTCTGATGGTGATGATTATCGCTCTCAGCATGGATTCACAGTCTTCTATGGTGGTAATCTTGTTAGCTGGTCATCCAAGAAACAAAATGTGGTGGCTAAGTCTAGCTCTGAAGCTGAGTACAGGGCCATTGCGTTCACATCCACGGAATTGATATGGATTCAGGAATTGCTTCATGAATTGTGTGCACCTCTTGTGCATCCTCCAATCTTGTTGTGTGACAATCATAGCGCGACTTACATGTCTGCTAATCCTGTGTTTCATCAGCACTCCAAGTACATCAAGATTGACTACTATTTTGTTCGAGAGCAGGTTGAGGATGGCTCCTTAGTTGTTCGTCATGTCCGTTCTCAGGATCAGATTGCAGACATTTTTACTAAAGCCGTCGGTACCGCTCGCTTCATAGGTCTTCGTGCCAAGCTGCATGTCCGTGCCCCTCCATGAGCTTGTAGTGGGTGTTAGGATTAGATAAATCTTAGATAAAATCTTTATTCTAAGATAGTTTGTCAATTGTATAAGTATACATGAGATCAATGAAATTCATAATTAAGCCTTTTCACAATACAATCTCTTAAGTTTACAATGCCCGCCTCTTCTTTGATTGCAACCACAATCATTGAATCTTAAATTTGGTCAAACCAACACTTTCAAATAGTTTAACACTTTGACGACCTTATCAATGATCCCTTGTCCTAATAATAAGGGAGAGATACCCCTCGTTAGAGGTCAAGTGTTCAAATCTCACTTTTTACAATTCGTGAGAATGTGGGTGCTTATGCCTTCAATGGTTTAGGTGAGCCTGTCTAGCGGTTTTGCCGCTTGGCCAATGCTCTAAAAATCGCACCTATGCACTAGGCGAGAGGGCACCTAGGAATTTTTAAGCCTAGGCCGGCCTCTAGGCGAAAAATCCGCCTAGCCCGACGATTATTCAATTTTAACTTCTAGGTATGTGATTAGTCGACTTAGGGTTCTTGATCCCACAAGTCTAGATGTATTTGCTTTTGAGTCAAACTTATGGTTTTGGATTTTAGAAGGCTTAGAGTCGTTAAACACTTACTTTTGCATTTATTTACTTTAGTGTTAGTTAAGCACCATAAATTTGGGTTTAAGAGTGATATTATGGATTATTATTATATTATATATATGAATTATTGATATGTGTTATGCATTAAAATATAAGAAAATACGGAGTAATCTAATTTGTTCTAAGTCCGCCTAAGCGCTGCATAGGCACCCGCCTAGTCGCCTAGCGCCTTTTAGAACATTGCACTTGACTTTCCCGGTTCGAGTGTTTTGCAAGCAAATGTTTGAGCCCACGAATGATTAGTCAATAACCTCGAAACCTCCACATCATAAAAAAAAATAGTTTAACAATCCTAGATAGACAAATTACACAACCCTAGATAGAGAAATCACACATCTACTTGCGGAGTTGGAAAATAAAGTAAACAACAAATACAAAGCATATTTGCCAATAGTCTGATGGAGTATTTGGTATTTTATGAACAAAAAGGTTTTTTTTACCAAACATAACAAGGGGGGAACAATACATAAATCATTTATCTGGTGGAGATCTAATATTTTAGGAATAAGAAGGGTTCTGAACCAACACAACAAATGGGGAAACATGACATTAAATCGTTTATTCAAAATCAAATTAATTCAAAACTGGAAAAGAGCAAAATAAAATCTAGGAGAATGATGAGACAACCCAATCCTACACGAAACATGGACAAAAGGAAGTTTATCAACTCACTGAAAGGAACTTGGAATTGAATGAATGTTAGATGGAAATCATACACAATGATGAAATTGAAGGAGACAACCTTGCAATTTGTCTCTTGCAATTATCAACTCACTAAAAGAAACTTGGAAATGTGTTTTGAATATCGAGATAATTATGACAGATATCCTAACTTACCTGTACAAAATTCAAACGATCACTTTCCTGTATATTTTTCACAAATGCAATATAGTAACAGATAAAGTTACACACTTTAGTTAACACACTACATAGATAATACAATTCATCCTTGAGTCTTTTGAACCTCATCCAAAAAACTGTTTTTGAGCGATAAAAAAAATGCAATCCTAACTGTGGATCTGAATTTTTTTTTTATATAAAAAACGTTAATCATTTTTTTTATGAATGGACCAATTGAACCAAATTTACAAATGAACCGACGATCAAGTCATGTTGATTAGATTAGATGAATTGCGACTTGTACCATTTCAAGCTATAAATTTATTATTTGATTAAGAGTTGAATAATGACGTGTCTTGTAAAAGTTAATCAAGTGGATATGGAATATGGATATGTAGTTGAAAATAAGAAAGGGCCTACCAACAAAAACCAAAGTAACATATAAAAGTGTCTACGAACATGCTGCGAAAGATGCAATATATTTATTCACCAAATGTACCAAGCCAATGCAACCGATAAAAAAAAGGGATAAAAGATTAGAGAAAATAATCTTGAACACAAACACAAGTAATAAAATAGTGGAAGAGACCGTGAATGAAATATTCAAGAAAGGAGATAAGAGATAAAAAGTTGATCTAGCCAAAATATGGTTGTTTGTATGCTAATAGGAATGAAATACTATTTGAAAACCAAATTGGCAAGATATACAAAAAACGGTGTACCAAATTAAGAATCATATAAAAAATTGGAACTCAACGAAAAACCACTGCGTGGACGAGGAAACAAAGAAATCTAGACCAACTAACAAGAACTAACAACGATAGAAAATAAAAAAAAATGGACAAAACCCCCAGTCGAGTGTTTCAAAATGAACTTTAATGTTTCCGTCCTATCCTCGGGTGGTGCCACGACATGCTTTATCATCCGCAATCACCTTGGGGAGGTCATGGAACTTGGAGGCTCTAATTGTGGCTCTGTTTTGATGGTAGTTGTAGAAGCCACTGCCCTCTAGTTGGGCATCAGTAAGCCACTACCCTCCAATTCTTCTTTAGGTTGGTTGTCTCCTGGTCATCAACAACATTTTCGGCCTCTAGAACCCTCCTTAAGAGATGAGTTCCTCATTATTGATTGTCACCTACTCCTTCGATCCTTCCAAGACGTAGTCATAACTCACATTTTCTGGGAGTTTAACACAATTGCTGACCGGGTGACTTTTCTCCTACACGTTTTCGATGATGTCTCCAATCTTGATATTTCCATTCTCAAGGATCTCATCCAAAATGATGTCATTGATCGGATATCTAACTAGCTATCTTCTTCTAAATCTCTTTCCAAATAAAAAAAAAAAATTTGAGCGGAAAAGGTTCAAAATTCAAGTTATCAAATATTAAATGATTAAACTTTTAATACAAATACTTATTTATGTTGAACATACTCAATTTCTAAGGAACCTAATTATATCATTCAAACAAGGTCCCCCAACCAAAGTTTGCTTTGTCGCTAAGAAGTGACGTGCTCAAAAGCACGTTCAATGTTCAAACAACCTCGTATACTTGAGACTTTAGAGAGTTGGTCCACTCCAAAAACTTGTGGGTAAATTTCACAAAAAATCCAAAACTTATAGCTTCCCAAAATTAATGGCTCACACCCGTTTTTATACATAAAAAATGCAAAACTATCACTTTGATAAATAAGGTAGTAATATATAATTCTTAGAGATGTTTCAACATGAAATGTTATGACATAAACTATATGGGTGGTTTTGTGAAAGTTCTAAAGTTAAGGATAGATTTACAAAAAGTACCCTATGTAAAGGGTAATTTTGCGAATTTACCCAAAACTGACTGCAGACTGCATGCCTTGCAAAACCAAGACCAGAGTCGCCGAAAGTTGGAGGAGAGAGAGAGAGAGAGAAGCTTTTAGTTTTATATTTTCCGTTTTGAGGGACACTTTCCATAGCTACAAAAGGTCTCATTAGCTTTTCTTTGGCTTTATTTAAAACTCCCACTAAAATATAATCCGCATTGGAAAAATTTGGCATCATAAAAGCATCCCATGGTCGAATTTTAAGATTCTCTCTCTCTTCTTATACATCTTCTATTTACATTCAACCTACCATTGCAAAATGGAAATGAGATTAACAAGGAGATTTAGAAGCAACAAATTCAACCATGATTCGTAAAATCGTATCTTTGGGTTTGGGCACAGACAGACGCATAAATTATCGTCCTTGGCATATTTTCGTGCGCCATAACCCAACCGGTAACATAGTTCCAGACTTACAGGTTCATCATGCCAATATGCAGATTACATGTTTACACAATTGATTTGCGGCATGAAGGAAGATGCTAACTGTGTTGTAAGGGATGCAGCAGTTTGATGTATTTACTTTTGATCTCTTGCATCTTCTAATCCTCTGGGACAAAGTTCGTGATGTATGAATTTTCTGTTTCTTATATGGAGTATTTAACACTTACCATCCCAGGTATCTATAGATCAAATTAGAGGTTACTCTATTAGTCTTCTTCGTAATCTTCCTTTGAATCCGGTTCATTCTCGGGTTTCTGGTCCACCGTGAATCTCCAGCTATCCCCTTCTTCAATCTCCCACTGTTTTTTCAGCTCGTAAATGGCTTTTGAGGCAGCAGCAGCAACTGCAGGATTGCTGTCTTCTGCCAGTCTCTGTAATGCTCCCATGCCAGCATTTCCGAGGGTCCACATAGACGGGGCTGCTGCCAATGCGTTGGCTAGTGCTTGTCTGCATTGTAAACGGAAATTGAAGGATTTGAACAGAAAAATTCAGGAATACTAATCATCATACCCTTAATCTGCACGTTTGATTTTTAATCTATACGTAGATCAGGAGGAGAATTTTTAGAGGCAATACCTAGTGTTGACATCAGGTGAGCTAGAACACTCAGCTAATAGTGAAACGCTTGATTTACCGTCCATGGCATCTAGGTCTATTAGTGTTGTAACTAGCAGCTCGAGCTGGATGCAAACATGAACTATTATGTCAAAGAAACCATAACAAAACCAGGGAAGGAATGAAATCACCCAGAAAAAATCTATGCATAATCTTAGATGCATGCTATATCATATATCATCCTGAAAACTGAACCTCATCAGGATCGGTATAATCTATTCCATCGGCTTCTGAGAGTGCCGAAGCCATACTCCTGTATGCTTCCTGCATTATCAGTCAATCATCAGAGATGTTCATCACTGCAGCAACAAAAAGACATGTAAGGTGACAATCACATAAAGCTACCTGTATAGCCGTAATACGAACGTCAGACACTTCGTCGCGGAAGGCATCGAGCGCTTTCCCGTTTTTCTCAAGCCTTATGTTTGCCGAGGGGTGTCCATCTTTCTGGTGTAAAGGGCTGGGCATCACAATCACAAAGGGGTGAGAATTTCAAACGCTTCAAAATCTTCTGAAGTTAACATTAGGTTCTTGGTCAGTGCGCTTACAACTTATATACATTGTCAACCATCATGTCATGAATGTTCTTCACAAACTGAAAAATGAGGAATAGTTTAGCATCTTATAGTAAGTAATCTACAAGGGTATAAAAAAATAGGACAAATGACTTAAAATAATAATACGAAGTTTAAAATCAACCAAAAATAATACAAACTAGAAATTTTGACTTAAAATAATACAAAATTTTGAACTTGAATCAGGGGTAAGATTCAAAACAAAATTTTGTTTATCAAAATTACAAAAACAATCCATAATTAGTCATAATTTGCACAAATCCACCCTTTATATTTTAAATAGATTAAAATTACTATTTGCTTGTCCAACTTTGTGTAATACAACCCAATTTTTACAATTACACACAATTACATGAATTCTAGACTGTGATTATATATATATATATATATATAATTATGGACAAATTGGGTGTGATTTTATGTAATTTCAAAATAAAAGGCGGCTTTTTGTAAAGTTGGACAAATAAATAGTGGTTTTGGTGTATTTAAAAATAAAAGGGGCAGATTTGTGCAATGTGTGACTACATATAGATGTTTTTTGTAATTTTGATAAATAATGTTTTGTTTTCATTCTTCCCCTAATCCAAGTTCAAAAGTTGGTATTATGTTAAGTCCAAAGTTCATAGTTTGTACGGAGTATTATTTTTGGTTGATGTTAAAGTTTGTATTATTTTTGGTTAATAGGTTAATAGTTTGTGGGTGTGTTTGGAATTTGGATTCCAATGCATTATATTTATAATGCAATTATAATTATAAACACTTGAATAGTGTTTGTTTACTCATTTTAGAATGTGCTTAAAATAATGTAAATTTTAAATAAACTATCTTATAAATTATGTCAATTAATTATATTAAGTTTACAAATGTAATTATAAACTTTACGCAATAGTGAGTTTTTAATTGACACAGTTTATAAGGTATTTTATTTAAAATTTACGTTATTTTAAACACATTATAAAATGTGTAGTCAAACACTATTCAGGTGTTTATAATTATAATACATAATGCATTGGAATCCAAACACACCCTGTGTTATTTTGAATTTTTTAGACTTTTTGTTAGTATTATTTTTTGTTCACATCTCATACTTTGTATTTTTTTTTTCATTTTTCCTAAAAATAATAATAACTATAAAAATACTTTGTTTTTAGTTTTACCTCCAAGGCCATTAGGGTATCACCCATTGCACGTTGCTTGGCACGGTAGTCAGCTAGCCGCAAGTCAGCCTGCAGAAATATAAATGAAATGACAACTTATGTTAGTGAAGTAGAGATGGTTTACTAACAATTCAGAATAAGAGAAGACATTACACATTATTTTGTTACCGAACCTATCCTTCCTAATATACACACGGGTTAATCATCAACTTTCACTATGCGGGCACAGCTTCCCTTTCTAAAACCCCATCATGAGAGAGGGAAAACAAAACTTCAAACAAAAGAACAAGAGGGGGTCAAAACTAGTTGAAGGATCTGGCGATTTCACACATTTCTATAAATTTGATGTTAATTTTTATCTTGTAAAGTTGCACTGGACACATACATCCTCATATTTCTTATGATAAAATTATATCTCGAGTGCGACGTAAGAAGGGTGCAGAAAATCATCAGAATCATTTTTTTTTGAGGGACATCCAAATCAATTCAATGCAAAGGCAAACCAATTTTCTTATATTTAGGTGGTATTTCTTGCTACTAAAAACATTTGCACCTCCAAGGCTCCATCACTCCAGTGCTTATCAGCAGCAGTCTTCAGTCGAGATTGTGCTCTGTCTTTCAGGATCTGCAATTAAAAAATGTTAAAGAAAATAGAAGCTTGAAACCTACATGAATTTAGTTTCCCGAGGTGCATACTGTAGCAAAGCGATGAAGACGTTCTGCCTTTTGCTTCACATTCTGGTCAATTTTCACAGTATCTTCTCTTGCCCGAGCTGCAGGCCATGTAGGAAGAGAATAATATATGCATGTCAGCTAAACTAGAACCCAGAAGAAAGAAAAGACAACAACAGGTCAGTCACAAGATTGAACTCAATGGTTCATTAAAGATCCATGGCCCAACTTTAGATAGGATGAGAAGAAAGGAAATAAAAAACAGAAAATCAAAAGCATCGACAATATGAACCAAGATATTCAACCAGGAGAAAGAAAAGTGGGCTGGGTAAGGTTCTGGGAATCAAATATGTAAGTGTTCCTATTCCGATGAAGTGCAACATTAAACCTAGGTCAGGAAAATATGGCACAGAAGACAAATAAAGGCTGCTATATTGTCTTGTTAGTCAGGTAGAATTGCAATTGAACATCCTTATGAAGTAAGCAGAATAATAGGGATTTTGAAGCTAGCACATAGGATTCAGCAGTAATTGATGCTGCAAAAGGAATGGGTTCACACCGTCTAGCTTAAGAAACTCAGACCCCAGAATAGCCACATCTTGACGTGCACGGGCATCTAGCCTGAGTATGCCACTGTGACCATAAAATTGAGACATAAGCATTATTATAAGCTATTACAGTTAAAAGAATATTTCAGCACACTATAGAAAATTAGAAATGCATGAACACAAATTACCACTCAACAAGTCAAATATTTTTTAAGAGGTAAGATGGCCATTTCATGTACAAAACCTCTCTTTCAGATCCCCTCCACTGGTACTGAATGTTCATAACAGGGTTATATTTCAAATAACCGACAAAAAATTTATTCTGAAAAAATTTATTCTGATTGCATGAATCATGAATGGCATGCAAATTATTTCACTTCAGTTTCCAGTACAATGCTATGCTTGAGCAAAATATTATGCAAGACAGATGATGAAGCAGTCAGAACTCAGAAAAGGAATCAGAAACTGCAGTGAGCATAAAGTTGTACGGTAACTATACGATCACTTAATTTTTTTAAAAAAAAAAATCCGAACAGGAGAATTATAGAGGACGCTCACAAATATATTGATAATCAACTACAGCGTGCTCAATAAGGGTAAGCAAAGATTAGAATTACCGAGAGAGCAAAGTAATATCATTCCGTGCTCTTTCATTGACAAATTTTGCATCATTGTAGACATATTTACAAGCTTCTGCTAGGCCTGGATTTGAGTTCACAACCTCATACGTCATAAGATCATCTTCATTCTCACTATTTTCATTCTGGTCTCTGCTGCACAAAACAGGTTTTTCATATGACAACGGCAACAATAATTCATAGACATCAAAATTAACTGATCTAAGTGGGTACATCAAAACCAAATGGCATCAGCTACACAACCTTGTTTATAATTTTCACCAGGAATTTGAAATTAGTCCAAAGTTATACATGAATTGGAAGCATGTAGTTTCCCCGCTCATCATCATAGAAGAATGAGCAAGAAACAAAATAATTCATAATATGCCATTTTCCTAGCGGGTCAGTGTATAATATGGAGTGAATACACAGTGACAAGATGACAGTCATTCTACAAAACTTAATAGTGAGGAAATTGGTTCTCAATCTTAGAGAGCTTCAATTGGGGAAAAGTAATTCCATAGATAGGATACACACCCACACAGCAAAAGTTGCAGTCTAAAAAGAGCTAACACCTTTGCCAAGGGCTAAAACAAAACTAACATAAAAAACCTGGAAGTTCCCCACAACCATTTACTAGAATATTGCGAAACCCAAGGAAGGTATTTCCCTTGTTGGAATAAATCTTTTATTCTAGTGTAAGCAATTGAAATTGCTGAACTCTTTTCATGAAGGGCAACATGTAGGATCCAGGCAATGAGACTTTGATAGTTCAAATTAGCTTGACAGTAGATTCAAGCTAATCAGAAAGAGAGCCTTGTGCCTTGAATGACACATCACATTATGGTAAAAATAACAAGTTAAACAAAATCAATACAGGATAGAATAACTTCAAATCCACGAATTTTATTAATGTGCCCTTATTTAGTATTAAATGCTTTAAACAATACCTATATTCACCAGAACAGTCAGTAGAATGTCTAACATCTTCTGTCGATCCAGTTCTCTTAGTCCTTGTGGAGTGGCAAACCACTGAAGATCCCCGCCTTGTGATGCACTGAATAGGTCTCCTCAATGAACGCCCGAAGCTGATCCCAGAAGGAACTAATCTGACAGCTGTATAATGGCCACTTCTCTGTCGCCTAAGATCAATTCCTTGGGCCGTAGGGTGTAAGTTATTTTGTGGGGAGTTAGGAACTGAATATGAAACCCGCAGTTTATGGTTAGCTGGGCAATCAGGGATGACAGGTCCGCTTGAAACCTTACTTGCTGTTAATGCCATGAGGTGATCACAACTGGATAATGTTGACCAGCATTCCCCTCTCAGGCAGCTTAAAACCTGGCCAAGAAAATAGACGCGAGTTAATAAGAAATGAACTGAATCAAAATTGCACGCGTTACTAAGTTCTAGACTTCTAGTGTGATAATCCCATAATCATACTAGTTTTCCAACTGAAAACTTGTTTCTTACATCAGCCAAACTCAAAAGAAGAGATGCAATGTCACTGCAGGAAAGCCATCCCTTTCTAGGCATGTTCCTCACTCTTTTCAGTCTCTCCAATAAGTGGTAGACTAGTAGTAATGAGTTTAGTTTGAATCTAAGTGAACTGTATGTGTTGGCTTGTAACTTGTAAGGTCAATTGTTTACTTCATTTGTGATAATTGGGATTGTAACCCCGAGAAAAATGACCGGGATAGCACTGGATTGCATTAAAAAAATTGATTATGAAAACCTAATTCCAACAGCCACAGAAATCATTCTGAAATTACAGTTCAAGACTTAATAAGTTCAGATGCTTTCATTCTTCCTGAGAACAAACTGCGTCTTTTTCTCCTAAAATTGCAGTCTTATAAACCCTAATGAAAAACCTTGGAGAATTAAATTGAATCACTGTACAATACATCAAATACCTAAAAAAAAAAAAGAGTTACAGCAAACGAAAGAAAGCGTACAGAGACGAGGAAAGGAGGAAACCGAAGTCGAAACTTAACTGAGCGCAGAGAGAGAGGGAGGGAGGGTGGGAGAGAGAAAATAGAAACCAGAGGGGGAGAGATATGAAGGAGAGAGAGGAGAAACTCCGACCACAGAGGGATCGGCGGTGGGGTCTTCGATTTCCGTGCAACCCAACAAGAGCAAGGAATTTGAGGTGACAAATGTCACGTCCATGCTCACCCACGTCTTTTTCTCTACTATTTATCCTTTTGTTTTCCTTTTTCATTATCCTGTTTTATTTTGTCCTTCCACTTTTTTTTTTTGGTTCACGTTCTCCTATTTTCAGATTGTTGTTGCTATTTTCAGATTGTTTTTGCACTGTAGCCAATGTTCTAAAAGACGTTTGGCGGATGCTTGACGGTGGGGTACCATCAAGTGTCAAGACGGTCTGGCGGCTTTATTGGCAGATTCTTGGCGGATAAAACGGTTTTTGGTTATTTTCTGATATTTAACTCTTGAACATATTTAAAACTCATATAATGTAATAAAATATGCATGGTCAAAGTCATTAACATCTTTAAATAAAAAAAATCAAAAAAATCAAATAAACATCATGATCATTTTAACCGTTGTTAGATCCAAACATAAAATCAAATATAAAATCTCATAAACATGTTTAAATAAACATCGCAATCCATAACTTCTAAATTAACAAAATAAAACAACAAAAATCAATCTCATATTCTAAACAAACCGTCAAAGTGACAAACGCCAAGGAAATGCCAAGCACCTTGGCGGTGTCTTGGCAGCTAGCCTATGCCAAGCGTTTTGACGGTGTCTAGACGGACGCCAAGAGCGTTTTTTAGAACAGTGACTGCAGCCGGTCCCCGATGACATATTGTATTTCATTCGAATTATCGCCCGATCCGATCAACTAGTGGATGATGGGTGGACATGATGGGTGAAATATTTAGTAGGTGGTGGATCGTGTGACGGAAGTAGATCATCCATTCGTCACCCTACTCATTGCCATCCCTAGGTCCGCACTCATGAGGTTGTTCTCATTCCGCTGCTTGGCCCGGATGTCCTGTTGAATCTACAATCGACCTTCCTAAGTGTTGAGCCATCGGACAGGGATCGACTTGTGTGGGGTTTAACACCGTCGGGAGAACTCTACGACCAGGCCCATACGGGAGCCTCATCGGGAGTTGTCTCCGATTGTGGGTTGGCGACATATTTGGAGGACCTCTGTGAAGCAACGGGCTTGCACTTTCCTTTATTTAGTTGCCCATGTTAGCATTTTGACTAATGCTAACAGAGCCCGACGCCACCTCTCAACTTCACCGGCTTGTCCTAGGTGCTCGGAGGCGAAAACAACCCTACACTTGATAAGGGACACAGTGGCCACCTTCAAACCACCTTCTACTCAAGTCAGGATATGAAACAATGGGTCTTTGATAACACTAGAAAGGGAGATGCACTATCTGCCCGTTTTGCGTCCATGGTTTGGACAATTTGGAAGTGCCGAAACAAACTTGTCCTTGAAGGTATGGATGAGGTTAAAGGGTTAACGACTAAGGCAATGCGATGCCCAAGACTGCAAGGAGATTTCCATGTGCCCGCAAATTGACCTCAACACTCCTCCAAGGGGAACAAATGGTGGTACAATTTGGAGTCCGTCTTCGACGGGGTGGGTGAAGCTCAACGTGGATGGTGCAACTAAAGGAAACCCGGTTAAGGCAGGAGGAGGGAGTGTTCTCAGAGGCTCGTCGGGAGAATTTCTTTATGCTTTCAGCTAAAGGAAACCTCCTTGTCGATATCGACACCCCTGGACTGTGAAGACCGAAATTTTTTTATATAATATATTTACCCAATTTGGAAATTTTCGAAAAACTTGTTCTCGACACCCCTGGACTGTGAAGACCGAAATTTTTTTATATAATATATTTACCCAATTTGGAAATTTTCGAAAAACTTGTTCTCGAGCAATTTGCTATTTTGGAAAATCCTTGGAAAATAATTCTGGCATCATTTGAACTTCGATTTTAACGGATTTGATTATGTTCCCGTGATTTTGAATTGAAAGCTTGGAGTCTAGTTTGGTCGTTTTAAAATGATTTGAAAATTCGGTTTGAATTTCCGAAAGTCGGGATTCGAGTTAGATTATCGGGATTCGAAGTCGGACCTTGCGGGACTATCTCTTTCTCTCCCTCTCTCTCAATTTCCCTCTCTCCTCCACTCTTTTGTCTTTTTCTCCAATAACCCTAATAAAAACCACTTGTCTCCCTATATATAGAAAGCTCTAATCCCTAAACCCTAGCATCAACATCAAAATCTGAGCCAACTCCAAAAACCCTACTCTCTCTCTCTCTTTCCCCCTTTGAAATCCACAAGAGAAAACACTAACACTCTGATCCTTTCTCCATTTCAATCTTCAAGTCACCCCAAATCTCCCTTATTTTGTGTTTTTCTAGCTTAAACACCACCTCAAACACCTCCTCTCTATCCTCCTCGAAAATCAAGTGAAGAAACGAAGGCCAGCCGTTGATTTCAAGCAAAATAATAGCTGCTAGAAGATTTCACCGCCGTGGGATCCCTGTCGCCGCCGCAAGGAAGAACCTAGGAGGCCCTGTTCGTCGGTTCTTTGCGATAATCCAGCTCGTTCTCCCTCCTTTTGCTTTCTTTTCATTTCCAAACTTTGAAAACTGTTAATATATATATATATATATATATATATATATATATATATATATATATATATATATATATATATATATATATATGGCAGTTGTACATAGATATGGATAGATTTGGATAGAGATATAATGCTTAGGGAACAAGGCATATTGTACTATATATTGTCAATGATAATCAATGGAAACCCTATCGAAAGGGATTATTGTAATCTCACATGGTATCAGCCGAATCCTAGGCCTACCCTAATCCCTTCTACAGCCGCCGGCCATCTCTACCGCCGATGCAGGCACCGAATCCACCCCCCATCACACCCGCTTTCTCCTCCTTCTCTCCTGTACCATGTCGACTCTCCCTGAGGACAATCAGTCCACTGTCGTCACCCCTCCTGTCACCACCATACCCGACAAATCCCCCATTCACTCAGCCCTCATGGTCTCCAACATTCGCAACTCAATCCTTCTTATCCTTGATGCTGACAAAGTTCAGTACAACTCTTGGGTGACCCTCTTCAAAGTCATCGCTCGAGTTCACAAGGTTATGGATCACATCGATCCTACCGAGACCCATCCAGCAGCCATTGATGATGATCTTTGGAAGCAACTTGACAATGTTGTCCTCCAATGGATCTACTCTACCATCTCGTCTGATCTCATGTTGACGATCCTTGAACCGAATTGCACTGCTCAAGCCGCCTGGGACCGCCTCAAAGGGATCTTTCATGACAATCAGAACTCTCGGGCAGTCTATCTCGAGAATGAGTTCTCAAATTGCCGCCTTTCCGGATTTCCTGATGTTGCAGCGTACTGTCGCCAACTTAAGGACTATGCCGATCAACTCAAGGCGGTTGGCTCCACCGTGACGAACACCCGTCTTGTTCTTCAGATCATTGCTGGCCTCCCCGCAGAGTACAACACCGTTGCTACCCTCATCCAGCAAACATACCCTCTTCCTCACTATGACAAGGCTCGTTCCCAACTTGTCTTAGAGGAAACCCGCTTGAAACGTCAACAAGAACAGATGCCGGCCCTGTCAGCTTCTACGCTTCCCACCGAGTTGCTTGGTGACAGCAAGGGCGCGTCTCAACAGCAGCAGTAGCAGCCCCCTGACGCCGGCTCCGGTCGCGCCTCGGGCTCCTCTAACGGCCGTGGGTACGGTAGAGGTCGCGACAAGGGACGTGGTCGAGGTCGAGGGATCCCGATGCAGCGAACCCCGTACGGATGAGTCCCTGTTCAGCAGCAGCAGCCCCCTTGGCCATTCTACCAGCCGTGGCAGACTCCACCGTGTCCGTACCCATTGAATCAGGCTCCTGGACTTCTTGGACAAGGTCCGAGAACACCCGCCCCATAGGACAATGCCGCTTTCGGTGACCCTTATGGCTTCCTCCAGCCTACCGATCTAGCCAGCTCTTTCTCCACCATGAGCTTCAATCCGTCAGATCAAACCTGGTACATGGACTCCGGCGCTTCGTCACACATGACGAACAACTTAGGTACACTCTCATCCCTTACTTATAAGAGTCCACCACCATCAATTATCGTTGCTAATGGTACTCGCCTTCCATCCATCGGTCTGGGTAACACCACCATACCAACTCCCACTGCCCCCCTTCACCTCAAAAACATCCTCCTTGCACCTAATCTAGTTAAAAATCTTATTTCTATTCGTTAATTTACCACTCAAAATAATGCTTCTATTGAGTTTGACCTTCATGGTTTCTCTGTCAAGGACTCTCCAATGGGCAAACACCATCTGAGATGCAATAGCTCGGGAGCGCTCTACCCAGTTACCATGCCCTCTCCTGGTCACGAATCCCTATCTACAGAGTCCACAAACTTGTCTTCAACTGTCTGGCATGCTCGCCTTGGTCACCCCGGCGCGCCTGTCCTCTCCGTCCTCTGAAAGTTTTTTATTCATGGTGTCAATAAGGATTCAAAATCCAACCTTTGTTCTTCTTGTCAGTTAGGGAAACACGTTAGATTGCCGTTTGCAGATTCTCAGACTATTACCCGTGCTCCGTTTGACATTGTTCACAGTGATCTTTGGACGTCACCGGTTCCTAGTTTGGATGGTTGTCGCTACTACCTTTTATTCTTGGATGATTTTACACATTTTCTTTGGGTTTTTCCTATCCAATTCAAATCTCAAGTATTTGATCTATTTGTTCGGTTTCACACATTTGTTCGAACCCAGTTCAATATAAACATCAAATCTTTCCAATGTGATATGGGTAGAGAATTCAACAATCACACCTTTCACCAGTTCTTTGCAAACCATGGCATCATATTCAGGTTTTCCTGTCCTTATACGTCTTCCCAAAACGGCAAAGCAGAACGAACCATCCGCACCATTAATAACACCATTCGCACCATGCTCGTTCATGCCTCGATTCCTCTCAATCTGTGGCACTTTGCCCTTGAATGTGCGTGTTACCTTCACAACATCCTACCCACTACCACGCTTCGTAACATCAGCCCCACACAAGCCCTGTATCGCACCACTCCCTCTTACAATCATCTACCACTTCTACAAAATTAGGAAAATAACCCATAGAATATAACCCGAGCGTGCCATATACGGTGTATAAAGTGGTAACACTACTAGAATTATGACATTTAACATCGGGTGATTAACATCGATAAAAAAAACACGTGTTGTAAAAGCGTTTTTTAACATCGCTTTCTAAATTTGAGATGTCAAAAATAAAGTAGACATCATCCTATTTTTTAGACAGATATTAAAAGTTCTATTTGGGAAAAAATTTCAAATGCGGAATTCAAGCTCCGAATTATTTAAAAAGCCCGCTCCCAAGATCTCTCGAACACTTTCAATTTTTTCCCCAATACACTTATTCCCTCTCACCCTTCAAATTTTTTTTGCGCCAAACTCAAATTTCCCCCCAAAACACATAACCACATGAAAAATTGAAACCCTCTTTCATTTATCCCCTTACCTAATTCTACCTTCTTCCTCTCAAATCAACCCTAAAAATGGAACCTCAGCACCGTCGCTTCTCCCGCCGCCTCCAGTTGTGATCGACGAGATGCGAATCTCACTGTCGCTTCTCCCGCCGCCTCGATCCGTCCCCATAGACCCTACTTCCGAGACCATTCGCGACGATGAGCACCGCCTACACCAAATCTGAATCCGCCAAAAATTGAAGAACATGTTCGTCTCCTCACGATGGCGCCAAGAAGCCTGGATCCAAGCAGGCGCGACGAGGCTTTTGTCATCGACCTTGAGGCAGCGATTGCTATGGAGAGCGTCACTTCTCTCTCACAGGTACAATGTTTCCCCTATCTTCACTTCTTAGCTTAGCTTCTTTTTTCTTCGATTTTCAAATTAGGTTATTCTTTGATTTTAAAACAAGCGAGATCGTCAAAACCTCATATCTGTCATCTCTCCATCAATTTATGGTTAGGTTGGCCTCTGATTGTCGATTTTGTGGAATAATTTTTGTAGAGACTACTTGAATCAAGAACATTTGTGAAGCTAATTTTTTGATGATGGCCGCTCCACCTGCGAGGGCACGAGTCGATTATGATTACCTCATCAAGCTTCTTCTAATAGGCGGTAGCGGTATGCAGTTTCTCTCTTCCCCTTGTGATTTGTATCCTAAGATCTGATGTTGCTAGTTCGGTTAAGTAAAGTTGATCACTCGAAATCAAATTCCAATTGATGGTAGGTTTAACCATAAATTTTGGTTTTTGTGTGTTTCGCCTGCTTTATTTCTCCATGATTTGGTGTTTCCTTTCCATGTGGATCATGTGCTATCTCGGATGTTAGGTTAACAAACCTCGAATTGCTCCTAACACAAATGTGTAATTTCTGAGTGCTTAAAAATTTCTGTCGAGCAAGTTATAGTAGATAAAAAAAAGTGGGGAAGTCAATTGATTTGTTGAGGATGCCATATTGATCCAATTGCATCATGATGTGAAAATGTTGGTCGTCTATGCTTGTTGCTTTCGTATTTGGAGAATTAATGGATATTCCTTATTGTCTTATTTTTTTTTGCATGTTAGTCTAACTGTTGGATATGGCGATTAAACTCACATCCTTTGGTTGATTCATCTTTTATATCACATGAATAAAAATTCCCCACGAATTACCCCTTAGCTTGCATCACCCAGGTGTCTCTTGGTACTTGGCAGAATTAATGTTTAGTAGTTTATGGCTGGACTGGCTGCATGCTCCATGTTAATAGCTTGTGCCAAAGTACCTATTTGACAATTAATATTCATTATTTCAGCAATATCTATGCTTCTAGTCCTTATTTTCACAACCTTGCGAATCAGATTTACATATCATTTGAGTGTTATTCTAATACTCCATATCTCCATCTTTAGATTGAGTATTGTGTCTCCATCTCTAGACTAATCCAGTCACTCTACATCTTTAGTATACTTTGTTGTCTTTATCTTTGATTTTAGCAGTTATGAGTTTTTGCTACATCTTTCTATACATGTATTGTGACAGTGAATTGGTTGCTTTTGGGGCTGCCAATAATCACTATACTTGCTTTTGTGCCTTATTTGCAAGACATTCCATGTGTGAACTTGAAAACTTAGACTAGTGAAATTCACCTTTAGGAGTGCTTAATTTTGCAATTATACGGACTGAGGTGTTTGGAATCAATTGTCTTGAATTTGTAGGTGTAGGAAAGAGTTGCTTGCTGTTGAGTTTTTCAGATGGTTCCTTCACAACGAGTTTTATAACAACCATTGGGTACTTTTTTTTTTCTTAAATATGGTTTTGTTTAACAACAGTTATGATTTTATATTATGTCTAACCTTAAGATTTTACTCTTTCACAATATTGATTTTAGGATAAGAACCATTGAGCTTGATGGTAAACGGATAGTAATAGTTCTGATTTTATATTATGTTTCCGCTATGGTGAAATCGGTAGACACACTTCTCTTATAACCCTTAAAATTTTACTTGCAGTGAGTGCCTGGGGAAAGCACATGAGAGCAGTTTCTAACTGAAGCATAAGAAGTTGTTAAGATTAGAGATTATTATAGTCTATTAAAACAAGTGAAAATTGAGAATGATTAAAATTAGAAGGAATTCTTATAAATATTCTTAACATATGTAAATATCAAGAAGATATCCTTATATTTTTTTTTATAAATTTATAGTTATGTAAAAATGATTTTCTTTTGACATTATAACCCCTCTGGTGTGTCACAGAAGCTTTAACCCTGAATCGTTCAAAAGAAGAGCCGAAGAATCGAAGAGGCAAGATTCACACAACCTCTGCTGGAAATAGGTAATCTTCATCACTCTTCTATTTTCTTCTTCCGCAAGATGCACCCGAATTCTGCTAGAAGGAATTATGCGTTCGGTAGTTCTTATATAGATTTTCTATTCATTAACAATTATATCATAATTAATGATTTTTTGGGGGTGTTTAAGGTAGATTTAATTAGTACTGTATGATATTTTTTATTAATGTTTTGATCTTCATTATTGCTAATTTAAAGCCTATTAGCTCAAACTGGTAGAGCGATGTGTTCAAGCACAAAGGTGCGGGTTCAAATCCCGTATAGGCTACAACGACAAAAAAAAAACAAATATTTCATTTAACATCAGCTAAAAACCAATGTTAATCAAAATAAAAAATCGATGTCTATGTGGGTGATGTAAAAAGCCAAAACTTTTTAACATCGGGTAATAGCCGATGTCTTTGTATATTATAACATCGGATTTAAAAATATAACCGATGTTATAAAATACAAAGACATCGGCTACTACCCGATGTTAAAAAGTTTTGACTTTTTACATCACCCACATAGACATCGATTTTTTTTTTGAAAGACATCGGTTATTACCCGATGTTAAATGACAAAATTCTAGTAGTGTAAAACCGAAAATAATAGATTCGGATTACCTTTATATATCAGATATTGTAATGTCCGGTGTATAAAAGTACAATTTTTATTCAAATAACCCTATGCAGGCACGCCCGAGTTATATTGGTAAAAAAAATCTTTCCATATATCCGGGTTATTAGACCCAATTATCTAATTTGAAGATAGAATAAAAGTGAACCGGTCATGTACATTGTCTTCTATCCCTAGCCGACTGGTGTTCGGCGTCAATCCATCATCTCTTTCATAACTGGTGTTCGGCGACAATCCCTCGTCTCTTTCACAACTGGTGTTCGGCGTCGGGTTCGCGAAGTCCCACTTCTCTCATCGGCGTCTGATTCATCATTGCTGTTCGATCTCTTCTCAATTCTTTGGGTTTCTGCTCAGTGTCCTGTATCCCTAACCAACTCGCTCTCTATCTTACGCAACTGCTATTTGGCGTCGGGTTGGCGAATTCCCTCTTCTCTCATCGTCGTCTGATTTGTTACTGTTGCTCGGTCTTTTCCCTTCTCAGTCCTTTTGGTGTTTCTGCTCAATGTCCTCTACAATCTTCCCTAATCGACGCTCTCTCTGTTGCAGCCACCAGGAACGGAGTCGCTCTTTCTTTGGAACTGCCACCACCAAGAACAGAATCAGTTTCTCTTTTTTGTTGCCTCAATTGAAGCATTGAGAATACAAAGTTATGTTTTTTAATGTTTTTATTACTCTTTTGTTCAGATTTAGTTGAAATTATGGTCATTTCGGGTTGAATATGTGTATATATTAGGGTATTTGTGCCAAAAATTTGGGTTGATATAAGTGTCTTCGTGCTGAATTTGTCTTCATGTAAGTGTATTTGGGTTGATAAGCTGGTAAGCTAATCTAATTCAAAAGATGCACACATACAGAACACAATGTCTGTTATAGTCAGGATTGCACATATTGTTCATAGTGTTCATGTAAGTGTCTTTCTAATCAAATCTGAACATACAGAACATAGTGTTCATGTAAGTGTCTTTCTCTGTGAAGCTCAGGATTGCACATATTACCAAGATCTCTAATCAAATCTGCACACATACAGAACATAATGTCTCTAGTTTTCTAGTTATGTTGGTCCTCTTTTTTGTCTTCAATATTTGTTGATGCAAGGTCTGCCTAGGTTTCCTTGTCAACTTTGTTAACAACATAATAGTTTAGAAAATGACAAATTCAAACAGACAAAAAGCAAAAACCTTGATAAAACAACAATCTAGAATAGGCAGATCGAAGTAAACTAATTTCTAAAAAATAAAATTACATTTTATAAAAAAAACAACAATCTTTATATTTGGTCAATTCTAAAAGACCTATAAATTTCAGTAAACTACATTACGACAATATTACATTTTATCAAATAACTACTTTTAGTCCTTAAATAAGTTAGGAGATGGAAGAAAATATGAAGTAGTTAGAAACCTCTAAAAGATAATCGGAAAAGGAGAATATAAATTTAAGAAATATAATACGGAGTATACTGGAGTATTATCTAGGAGATCCCAAAGCCCACAAATATATACCTGAAGTTGTCACACACTTCTTGAAATGCCTTGCGTTTATTTTTCGCCTATCAAATACCAAACTGATCATCCTTCAAAAGATAATCTATAATCTATATAGAAAAAAGGGGCTGCAAACAATTTTAAAGTTCAACTCCATAACTTTAGAATACATGGGAAATATATATATATAGGAGGGTTCGGGTGAGAACACCCTGATCCGGTAATATTAACTATATATTTCTTAATATATTTTTAACCAATGGGATTAATTTAAAACTTTTTTTTAATAAAGGTAATATTAACTATATAGTATTATTTCATTATATATTAATTACATGATATTATTTCATACAACTTTTTTAAACAATGGGATTAATTCAATTTATTTTTTAAAAAAATACATAGTTTCAAATATATGAAGTCTTTTTTTAACCAACAAACCTCTCTCTCTCTCTCTGTACACACACAATGAAAACTACTCCATCCGATCGAAAATATTTGATGTTGTAAGGATATGCACAAGAATTTAGTAATCTCATTTCCCCCTCTAAATACTCAATCAAATAATCTTTACTCCCACATCACATTTATTTTGCACAAATGTAAGAATTTTTTTTCAAAATATTCATTAAAAAATAAAAATTTACGGATAAATTCACACATTGAAACTATTTACAAAAATATTCAAAATTTGCAGATACGTCAGAAAAACGCGGTCTGAGGCCGCGTTTTATGTGTTAATTGGGTATTTATTTTCAGAGCTGGGGTAAAAATTAAATTTCTTATAAAAACGCGGTTTTAAACCGCGTTTTTTGAATAAAACGCGGGTTAAAACCGCGTTTCTTTCCTTTTTATTTCTTAATTAAAAAAATAAAAAAATATATTTAAACGTAAAACGCGGCTTGAGGCCGCGTTTTACTTTAAAAAAAAAAGGAAAGAAGATCAAGAAGAAGAAGATGAAGCGGCTTTAAAAAAATTGAAAGAAAAGAAACATGAGTTTGCACAAAGAAAATGAGAAATCCCATCGCCAGGCCATCTCCCCCCGCCATCAACACCACTCACTCCCCTTTCCTTCTTCGCCTGACTTTATACAAACATTGGTAATTTGAGTAAAATTGGGAATTTGGGTTGGGGTTGGCACAGAGAGAATGAAGCAAGGACTCGCTCTAACATCGGTTCTGCAGCCAATCTAATATATCTATCCCGTTTCATCTCCCATAAATCTAGCTATTTAATTTGGATCAATTTCAGGTGGTTTTGTAGTGGCCACGTCGGTGGTGGATCAATTTCAGGGAAGCTGCTTCATCTTCTTCTTCTTGGTCTTCTTTCCTTTTTTTTAAAGTAAAACGCGGCCTGAGGCCGCGTTTTACGTTTAAATATATTTTTTTTTGTTTTTTTTTAATTAAGAAATAAAAAGGAAAGAAACGCGGTTTTAAATCGCGTTTTTATAAGAAATTTAATTTTTACCCCAACTCCGAAAATAAATACCCAATTAACACATAAAACGCGGTCTCAGACCGCGTTTTTCTGACGTATCTGCAAATTTTGAATATTTGTGTAAATAGTTTCAATGTGTGAATTTATCCGTAAATTTTTATTTTTTAATGAATATTTCGAAAAAAAAATTCCAAATGTAATTAGTTAGAGAAAAAAAGTACAAATTATATTGATATTAGTGTAAAAGTAAAAAAGAGTGTAATTATTACTTCTAAAACATCAAATATTGTTGATCAAATTAAATTTAATCTCCTAAAACATCAAATATTATCGATCGGATAGAGTATTTTTTATAATAACCTTAATTTTTGGATTTTCACCTAATCTACATAAAATTTTAAATAATAAATTTTAAAAAAATTAACCAATGGGATTTATCTATTATAACTATTAAATGAGAAATGTTTTTGCTTAAATGTTATAATCACTTTAGTTTCACTATTTCCTCCCAATCAGCTAAATCTAGAAAAAAAATCTAACTAATGAAATTTGTACACATTTCTCTAATAAATATGGTTATATCTGACTATTAAATCATAAGCATTTTTATTACATGTTATAACCACATTTATTTTAGGATGTTCATTCAATCAATATATTCTATCTAAATCTTAAACTCATACTACCTCCGATCCAAAATATATGTCGTTTGACTTTTCAACATGTATTTTAAAGAGATAATAACTATATAATATATTAACTTTTTTATTATTATTTTTTACAATTTAATACTTATTACCAACAAATATTAAGTTGTAAAAAATATTTAAAAAAAGTTGACATTTTATATAGTTTTTAGCTTCTTAAAATACGTGTAAAAAGTCAAACGACATGTATTTTGGATCGGAGGGAGTATAATTTTTATACATTTTTTGTAATTATTTTTATTATTTTTTACTTACTTTATCAAATCTATTTTTTTTGTTTTATGTTAACATTTGGTAATAGATTATTTAATTTTATACTTACAGAATTTTATTTTTATTTTTTTTAAAATACGCGCCATGGCGCGGGGATTGTACTAATTGTACAATTATATAACTAAACAAATAATATAATTTTTTATGGAATAAAGAACCTGCAATGTCTATACTATAAACCATTAGTTATTTCTACCAAAAAAATTAACCATTAGGTATAACCAATAATATCTGATTATTTTTATTTTTTCTCTATAATTTGAATTCAGTTTTAACCTATATATACCTACATCTTGACTTATTATACTTTGCTCTTATTTTCTCACCTATTATTTTCTTAACTATAGAGAGTGGTTCAATGACTAAATATAGAGAGTGGTTCAGCACATATATAGAGAGTGGTTCATCGCATATATAGAGAATGGTTCAGTGACTAAATATATATTGGTTTATGAATTAAATAGAAGTGGTTCGTCAATTTAAAAGTAAATGGTTCAGCACATATATAGAGAGTGGTTAAGTGACTAAATAGAGAGTGGTTCGATGAATAAATAGAGAGTTGTTCAGTGACTAAAAAATTTAATTATAAAAAATAAAGAGTGGTTCAGTGACTAAATAGAGGGTGGTTCAGTGACTAAATATATATAGGTTCATGAATTAAATAGAAGTGGTTCAATAACTTTATAATAAATGGTTCATCACATATATAGAGAGTGGTTCAGTGACGAAATATATAATGGTTTATGAATTAAATAGAAGTGGTTCATCAATTTTATACTAATTGGTTCATCACATATAAATAGAAAGTTGTTTAGTGACTAAATAGAGAGTGGTTAAGTGACTAAATATAGAGTGGTTCACTGACTAAAAAAATTTAATTATAAAAAATAGAGAGTGGTTCATTGACTAAAAAATTTAATTATAAAAAATAGAGAGTCAGTGAAAAAATAGAGAGTGGTTCAGTGAATAAATAGAGAGTGGTTCAATGACTAAAAAATTTAATAATAAAAAATAGAGAGTGGTTCAGTGACTAAATAAAGAGTGGTTCGGTGACAAAATAGAGAGTGGTTCAGTGACTAAAAAATTTAATTATAAAAAATAGAGATTGGTTTAGTGACTAAATAGAGAGTGGCTCAGTAACTAAAATATTTAATTATAAAAATTAGAGAGTGGTTCAGTGACAACAAAATTTAATTATAAAAAATAGAAACTGGTTCAGTGAGTAAATAGAGATTGTTCAGTGACTAAATAGAGAGTGGTCTAGTGACTAAAAAATTTAATTATAAAAAATAGAGAGTGGTTCAGTGACTAAATAGAGAGTGGTTCAGTGAATAAATAGAGAGTGCTTCAGTGATTAAATAGAGAATGGTTCAGTGACTAAATAGAGAGTGGTTTAGTGAATAAATAAAGAGTGGTTCAGTGACTAAAAAAATTAATTATAAAAAACAGAAAGTGGTTCATTGACTAAATATATATTGGTTCATGAATTAAATAGAAGAGGTTTGTCAATTTTAAAGTAAATGGTTCAGCACATATATAGAGAGTGGTTAAGTGACTAAATAGAGAGTGGTTCGGTGAATAAATAGAGAGTGGTTCAGTGATTAAAAAATTTAATTATAAAAAATAAAGAGTGGTTCAGTGACTAAATAGAGTGTGGTTTAGTGACTAAATATATATAGGTTCATGAATTAAATAGAAGTGGTTCAATAACTTTATAATAAATGGTTCAGCACATATATAGAGAGTGGTTCAGTGACTAAATATATAATGGTTCATGAATTAAATAGAAGTGGTTCATCAATTTTATACTAATTGGTTCATCACAAATAAATAGAAAGTTGTTTAGTGACTAAATAGAGAGTAGTTAAGTGACTAAATAGAGAGTGGTTCGCTGACTAAAAAATTTAATTATAAAAAATAGAGAGTGGTTCAGTGACTAAAAAATTTAATTATAAAAAATAGAGAGTGGTTCAGTGACAAAATAGAGAGTGGTTCAGTGAATAAATAGAAAGTGGTTCCATGACTAAAAAATTTAACAATAAAAAATAGATAGTGGTTCAGTAACTAAATAGAGACTGGTTCGGTGACAAAATAGAGAGTGGTTCAGTGAATAAATAGAGAGTGGTTCAGTGACCAAAAAATTTAATTATAAAAAATAGAGATTGATTTAGTGACTAAATAGAGAGTGGTTTTGGAAATAAAATATTTAATTGTAAAAAATAGAGAGTGGTTCAGTGACAATAAAATTTAATTATAAAAAATAGAAACTGGTTGAGTGACTAAATAGAGAGTAGTTCAGTGACTAAATAGAAAGTGGTTTAGTGACTAAAAAAATTTAATTATAAAAAATAGAGAGTGGTTTAGTGACTACATAGAGAGTGGTTCAGTGAATAAATAGAGAGTGGTTCAGTGATTAAATAGAGAATGGTTCAGTGACTAAATATAGAGTGGTTTAGTGAATAAATAAAGAGTGGTTCAGTGACTAAAAAAATTAATTATAAAAAGCAGAAAGTGGTTCAGTGAATAAATATATATTGGTTCATGAATTAAATAGAAGTGGTTCGTTAATTTTAAAGTAAATGGTTCAGCACATATATAGAGAGTGGTTAAGTGACTAAATAGAGATAGGTACGGTGAATAAATAGAGAGTGGTTCAGTGATTAAAAAATATAATTATAAAAGATAAAGAGTGGTTCAGTGACTAAATATATATAGGTTCATGAATTAAATAGAAGTGGTTCAATAACTTTATAATAAATGGTTCAGCACTGTAACGGCCCGGATATAAATATCCGGGATACGTTTCGAAGGTCGGATACCTTCGTTCGGATGTTGCAATTCAGGTACAGGTCGAGGTTTCAAACCTCTAATCAGTCTAAGTTTCAGAAATACAATTTTAAACGAAAGTAAAGCGGAAGTACGGTTTAGATACAAAAGCCACGGCAGAGCCGGGTCAAAACCAAAACAAAGTGGGTGATTGGCATTGGTCAAGTTAGAATATATTAGCCGGATTCTTCGATTCGCCAAAAAAATTTCCCCGTCACAGAAGCATGGAGCAACAAGAGCGGTACCTAACACTATCCACGAAGTCAGGCCTGGTGATCGCCTGCGGGTCCTCTGACCGCGCTGAGTCCACATAACATGCCTATGCCTAAATAAAAGATGACTAATGCGGCACAAGATTTAAATCACACTATCATGCCCCTAGAATATAAATAATATGCAGAAAAGAACTGTAAAGGGCCCAAAACAATGCCAAGTGGCATATCCCTCTCCTACCTCTGCACCCCTTCCCGTTAGTGCAGAGACTGGCCAGTTCGGGCCATAGCATAGCACTCTCTTCGTGGTGGTGCACTCACCACGGTATCATCATATCATATCATATCTCATCATCATATCATATCTCATCAACATATCATATCTCATCATCATATCATAAAATAAATAAAACATGCCCGATGGTACTGGGCTAATCGTATCATATCGAATCATCTCATCTCTTGCCCGATAGTGTTGGGCTATCATATCATGCTCATATCGACTCGGTAGACTCAGGGCACCCGATGGAGCTGGGCTACCCTATGACCCTAGCAAAGACTCTAGGAATATCACAGATAACGGCCGTTCTGTTTCAAACACACAAAGTAAACACATGCTCAGTTCAATGCAATCCTAGCATGATACTACATGGCATGCTTTAATATGCAACAAAACTACACATTACATGACACATCAGGCAGGAGGTCCAGGTTACTGAGTAAGTCCCGTAGGATACTTACCTGTTGATGAAGAACAGCAAGATAATACAAGCAAGGGCCCAATGCAAGTCCAAAGCAATCCAAAAGCAATACACACCTATCATCAAGCCATTTCCATAAGCTACCAGATCAACATTCATACTCACGAACCCAAGTTCTCAACATCCTCAAAACCGACCGATAGTAAAACCGTTTTGCAAAAGCTTTCCGATACGATCAAATCGACCAAACTCATTCTTTCAATCAAACTCATTGATAAAATCATACCAACCATTTTTTCAAACTCATAAATCCCAAATTAAGTCAACTCATATTCAAAATGATGTCTCAACTCATACTTGGCCAAATTCCGACATTAAATGTTTAAGCCTTAAAACTAGTCTCTCAAAATCACATTATAGAAAATATTCCGGCATGTTTCTTATCTCAAAAACCGTATATAAATAAATTCCATTATTAAATTATTAAAATAACTCTAAGTTCACAAATCATATTTATAAATCAAGACCAACAATTCACTTTAAAATTCCTAACTCACATGTTTAAATCCTCATCTTAAAAATCATCTTACAAATCATTATATAATAATACTTCTCGAGGAATATTTAATATAATAAAATTTCCAAAATCACCTCATTTTAATAACCCACATTTATAATCAAAATACTAAATTTCTTTAACATATTTTAAATCATAGCTCAAAATCATCATATAACATCATATTAGTATATAGGAACATAAGTTATATAACAAGTCATAATACATCCCAATAATCTATTTCTAAAACAATATATATATATATATATATATATATATATATATAATATACATATTAAAATTTCTAGAAATTAATTATTTATCTCAAATCTCAGAATAATATATAATAATAATTTAATCAAATAATATATATATATGTATATATCAAACTATATAAAACATAACATATAAACACAACACCCAAATCCTTACCCAAATCTCAGCCCAACCCGCAGCCCATACCCGAACCAAAGGAAAGAAAAGGCCCAATTACACTCAGCTGAGATTTTAAAAGTAGGAGGGCCCCCCAGTGATGTGGCCAGTGATGTGGCGAGAAGGGGCCCTTACCTATCTTCTTCTTCCCCTGCCGAATGAAGGAAAGGAGGAGCAGAGCTCCTGTGTTGAAGATGGAACCGGAGGGGAAGGAGGGAAAGGGGAGGCCGGCGGTGGCGCTCCCGGACTCCGATTCCGACCATGCCCACGACTCCGACGACACCGACACACATGGACCATGACTCGAGCAGGAAAGGGAAGAAGAAAGAGAAGGGCTCACCGATTGTTCATCGTCCGGGAAACTCTCGATCGGGCTCGGCTGCCTCACCGGAAACGAAACCAAGGCGGCGTGGCCGCACCTTGGACGGAAAACAGGGGTGGAGGCGATGAGAGGCAAAGCTGGGCGGCGGCGACGGCTCCTGGCTGCTGCTCAGCTTGATGAATGAAACAAGGGCTCGAAGGTAGGGCTGTTGGGTACTCGGTACATGGAGCTCGAAAACAGGGGTTGCTCATGTGCGCTTGGGGCTGCGCTCGGGTGCTCTTGGACGCCGGAGATGGTGAGGGTGGTGGTGAGACTGAGGTATGGTGGTGCTGGTGAAGGCAGAAGGTTGAGATGGTGCTTATGTTGGGGCTGATTTCGAAGGGCAGGGGGAAAGGAGGTGAAGGATAGGGGATTTGAGGTGCTAAGTGTGTCAACAAGGTAAGGAGAGAGGCTTGATTTTGTGGCTCTTGTTGTTGCAGAGAAGAAATGCAGAGGAACTGGGTTTTCTTTTGGCTCTTTGCCACAATTGGGGGAATCAACAAGGTGAGGAAGGAGGGTGTGTGGTCCTGCAGATTTCGGAAGAGAGGGAGGGCTCTCTTGTGGGCTGGTGTGAATCAGAGTGTGTGAGGATGGGGGGGGACCAACGGGGCAGAGGGAGAGAGAGAGAGAGAGAAGAAAATAAATTAAAATAAGATTAGTCCACTAAAGAAATTAAATTAGCGGAATAAACTCGAAACCCGCTCGCCCGATCGAATCCCGACCAAATCAAATATAAATAAGATTTAAATTACAAATCTCAATATAACGAAATTAAATAAATTTTTCTCAAACTCGGAGCTTAAATGAATTTTATTAATGCTCGATCTCCGAAAATCAAAATCCATTTCTAACCCAATTCAAAACTAAATAGAAGTTTGTTTAAATAAAATTCAGTTGCTCGAGGTCGGAAATTTCAAAATTTCTAGAATCTTAATTTTAAAGTCGAACATAATTTAATATTTTAAGACAATAATATTTAAATTTTTCCGGTCTTTACATTTATCCACCTCTAAAAACAAGTCTCGTCCCCGAGACTAAAATCATTTCAAGCAATGGGAAGAAGTTTGAAATCGGTGAGTCCGAGGACCATGTCCAAGGATCTTGTAATCATCTCGGTTGCGTCTTCCGGGATTCTCACAACATCCTGGTCACAGTCGTGACATCTCCAAATGGGTCTTGTCGAGTGTGTAATAAGCGCCCCTATCACATCCTCGCTTCGACCTTTCGGAAGTATCACAACTCCAAAAGCATTATAGCGCCCGACTAGGTCTTAGCAAGCAATCTATAAGCGCCCCTATAAAATGCTTGTATCCACTTCGTGAGACGTCATAATGTAAATCCAGTTCGTAAATCCTCAAAGCGTGTGTAAATGGAAAGATTGTCATCCAAATCATTGAAACTCTCAACTTCTTTAAAACCCCAAGTTGGCCATTTTTAAAACCGCTCAAAATCTTCAAATTCAATTTTTAATCAAGCAACTTTACACCAAAACAAGTCAAATCCTTTCAAATCAAGATTTTGTCAAAAATCTTCCGAAAACCAAATCAGCTTCACACATACCAATCAATCCAATTCCGAGGGTAGGAGGTGGAGTCATCCACCTCTAAGGGCTAATCCCATATTCTCTTCCTAGGTTCCAAAATCATTCTTTCATCATCCTCAACTCAACATGCACGTAAGTAAATCAACTCATCGACTCATAACATCATCAACCACTTCTCATATGGCAATCTCAACATCAATCATGATAATCTCAACCAATCAATCATCGTAACCGCATAACAGGTTTACCCATAATATAAAGCATACCATTCTTTCGAACACATCAAAAGCAACAACAAAATCTCAACGTCATATCACGAGTCATAAGGTGTATCTATATCATATCGAAGGCATCACAAGTGTATCATCGAATTCTCATAATCATGCCAGCACACATGTCAAGAGATCAAGGAGGTTAGGTGTCATGGAGTCAGTACACTACTACAAGTCAAATCTCACGATCGCATCTCAACATCGCACACTAGTGGAACCAGTCATAACAAGGGATCTCGTGCAAAGCATAATTTCACATAGTCATCCTATCCAATTTCTATCCAGCATTATCATAGCATATTATCACATCGATCCAACAAAATCATGCTATTAAGATTCAACCAAAAAAGGGAAGATCAAACAATATATCAACATCAAAATGTCATCATGCTTTCCAGACATCATCTTAGCTCATCACAATGCCATAAAACGATTAATAGCAATCGTGCACCATCATCTCATATATACACATAAGTCATATCTATGCTCCAAGTCATATTCACCACTTACCTATTCATAATCAGGTTTATCAACCATATAGGATAACATCATGCTTTCACATAACAACGTATCATCATCTCATGATTCATTCAACACATTATAACATGCTTTTAGGACAACATAGTAGGATAGCAATGGATAATCATATCATGTTCATAGTCATCACTACCAATTTTAGCTCAGTATTGCATATCAACACGTAATATCATGCCATACAGGTTTATCATGGTTGCTATCTAGCATCAAGCCAGCACATTTTAATAAATCATATAATCAAGAAGACCCTCACATCATACCAATCACTCAATTTCCTTAACCGCTCTCTAACCATTCTACCAAGGGACCTCACTCACATGTTTCAAGAAGAAGCAATCATTAACATTATTACACAGAAGGACTACATCATATCAGTCAGCATTTATCAATAGCATCATTAGCTCATCATTAAGCATTGTAACTGTGTTTTTAATGTCTCAATCTACTGTCATGCTTAATAAGTATTGCAAAACATCATATATGAACCTAATCAAGTCAAGCTAGCACATCTCGTCATAGCCACATCTAATAAAAGTTCAGATTCTCAGCATTTGCAGTTCACATTATAGGCAAGGAATTTAGATCATGCTTGGCATTTCAAAGTAGCATCACATTAAGTCATCAAGGCACATTAGGATTGTAAGGCATCGAATCATATCATCATAGTCAACAGACAATCAAGCAACAGTCATCACATCAACAAGCAGCTTTCAACATCAAGTCAGTGCAATATCATCATCAACAAGCTCAGAAAGGGTTAGCAATTCGAATAGAGGACGTTCCCACCTGCAAGTCATATCGTACTCAACAATCGTGATCCTCGAAACGAGCTTGTTCCGTCGACATTATCGATCCCGAGGCTCGTGGGTTATGGGCCCACGCTTCCGCTGCGCTGCTCTATCGCTATCCGACTTCCCGATCCCTTTTCCATGCGGTCGCTCATCCAACGTAATGCGTAGGAGTTCAAGTTAGCGGAGATAGAGGAGTGACAAAGGCGGACGACCCAATGTTTCTTTCGGAGACGGAATAGACCAAAGCTAAAGACGACATGACTAGAGGCAAGACTCCGACTCGGGAATAGTAACGATGCCCTTATAAAAGTCTATTAGGTTACAATTTATGACAAACAAGCATGAATTCATTATGGAGCATATCAATCGCATCAATCCACACTAACATGTACCTATCTCGGGGCAACATTCGTATTCATATCAAAGACACGATCAAGTACTACGCTGATGTTTGTGAAACAAGCTAACATTCTAGTATTCCATGGGAACGGACATGCCTAGCAACTTTAAGCAAGATAGGCGGAACCAACAATGATCATGTATGATTCGAAGTCATGCGGAATTTAGTGAAGATAACGATCATCATGCATATGAACAAGGTAAAAGCATGGTATACACATCAACAAATGAGTCAAAATATATCATGGCAAGGTATATTATAATAATCAGATGAAACGTCATACGAGAACACATAAGAGTAGCATAGTAATTATCACATATATGAACAATGCTCAAGTTTGGTGTATGCGTCATACGAGATCATATAAAGGCAACATAGTACTATCTCACAATGATCATATATTAGGTCAAGCATGGCACGAAATCATATGGCGAGATACATCTAGAGAGCATGGGTCCTACATGATACTAGCGATATATAATGTGATACAAGCATAGTTAAGAGTCATTTAGAGGAGTTCAACATAATATTCACGAAACATGAGGCATCATCAAAAGTACAAGAAGGACATCATGGGTGCTAGATTATATTCATGCTAAGTACGAACCATCATAGAGTACATATAGGGTACAATAGTTGTCACATCATAGAACAAGTACCACACGTGATCATTTAGCGGGTCATATTGGAAATCATAAGCCCTACATGATACTAATAGCACACATCGAACATGAGTACAACTAGAGTAATTCATCTAGGTTCATTCCGATATTCATGCGTCATGTATTTGCAAAATCAAGATATAGAGTGATGTGTGATCAAGCGAGGTGTCAAATCATACATTCATGGAAGCACGAGAGGATATCATAGAGTAATAGACATTTTAACCATGTAAGCATGCTGGGTTTAACTATCACGGAAAGCTAGTTAATCATCGAATTCCAACATTAAGCTAATCAGAACGAGTGAAACATGTCAAGAGAACAGAAAGAGGAACAAGCCACACTATCAGGTACCTAGTTCAAGAGTGAATCAACAATAACGTAGGCAAAGTAGAATTCACACAAGTCACAACCAAGGATCCTACACGCTACTAATGGCTCAATATAACATGTGGTACATACATGCACTTGATCGATTACTCGGCACTACGCAAGACTTCAATTCAATCACATTCCAATAATACAGAACCAGGAGAGGAAGTGTAGCAAGGTATAGAGCAAGTCTAAGCAACATGGCGACATGACTAGAATATGGGGACATGAGCTCGAATCAACCCATAATATGACCAAACATGCATTCCTCAAGGTTCAATTATAACACATATTCTCCGTTCAACACAACTAACACACACAACATTATCTTGCAAAATAATCAACAATAGTTAATCTGATGAATTCGGAATAGATGGGCATGCTATAGATTCTTGTCACAAGATGAATGATAAGCATAGAGGCATCATCGGCTAGCATGTTAAAGAGCACATCTTATGAGGCATTCATATAAAGAAGAGTCGATCACACTATCATGGACCTAATTCAGAAAAGTAGCCATCATATAGACTCATACCATGTGGTTCATGTTTCTAATCAATCATACGATCAATAGGCCAAGTAGACATGCGATGACAACATATAATCATGAGAGAAAGAAAGGCATAACACGGAACCTAAGCAATGGGGCAAGCATGGGTACAGAATGTCATACAACTACGAATTCATATTAAAGATCATCATCATAATGTGTACTGAGGATAACGTAGCATATAAGGCATGTTGACATGAGATTATAACATGTATCCATCAAGTAAGGGACTCACTTCTATCATGATACTAGAACCGAGCTATCACACTATCATGAACCTATTCACAGGAAGGACATCAATTAGACGACATCCTAGCATATGACATATTTATTCGTGCTCTAGTATGATAATGCAATATACTAAGTAGATCATGTTGGGATGATATAGATATGCTAAATGGAGCCCAACCTATATAATAGTCATTATGAACTTTAAGGCACATAAGTACAACTTCACACTAAGGATCAATTGTAGGTCAAGGAGTAATGCATATAGAATTACATAATCATGGACAAAGCAATCAAGATAATCCGATAGAAGTCCATAAGGGCAACATTGACTCTTCCCAACTGACTCATTACCCATCTTTCCCGTGGGACTCGGATACGACTTTTCGTGGTAAGAAGACACTAATGGATCGTCATAAGAATTGATAAGGACAACCTCGTAAACATCTCACTCCCTAACATGGAATTTCATCAAGGACCGTCTTCCAATACTCACTCGGACGACCTTCATATTCAATCATGATTCCCGACACCATGTGTTTACCAACCCAATTCCCGTGGAAGACCGATATTCGAAGGGAGGACTCGATTGAATTGTCAAAAGGGTTCATAAGAAAAGGGGCGGTTCCACAAAAGCTGAGCTTAACTATAGGTAAATAAGGGTACTCCCGCTATCTCGTTCACAGATCATCAATATTCATTCAATAGTTAGAACATAACAATCAAATCTTTAACATCTCAAGCACTCAACATAGAATTAGTCAATGACAATTGCAATGATATCCTTGGAGTCTTCCCGACCCGTCTGTAAAGAACAAGCTAGTATTTCGCCTACCCATTTCCGACTACATCCAATAGGGATGGTCTAGCGCCGTTTCTACCCACTCGATCCCTTATTAGTTGGTTCTCCTCTTTTATCATAAGCCAAGTTCATATTTAGTCCAATTGAGTTAGACATATTAAGTTCATTTTGCCCCTTTAAAACGCTTTCAAATCTTCGAAATCCATGGGCGGTTTTCCAAAACATACACCCGACCCTTGCGTACCCGAATTGCACAACCTCGCTGTGATACCAACTTTGTAACGGCCCGGATATAAATATCCGGGATACGTTTCGAAGGTCGGATACCTTCATTCGGATGTTGCGATTCAGGTACAGGTCGAGGTTTCAAACCTCCAATCAGTCTAAGTTTCAGAAATACAATTTTAAATGAAAGTAAAGCGGAAGTACGGTTTAGATACAAAAGCCACGGCAGAGCCGGGTCAAAACCAAAACAAAGTGGGTGATTGCCATTGGTCAAGTTAGAATATATTAGCCGGATTCTTCGATTCGCCAAAAAAATTTCCTCGTCACAGAAGCATGGAGCAACAAGAGCGGTACCTAACACTATCCACGAAGTCAGGCCTGGTGATCGCCTGCGGGTCCTCTGACCGCGCTAAGTCCACATAACATGCCTATGCCTAAATAAAAGATGACTAATGCGGTACAAGATTTAAATCACACTATCATGCCCCTAGAATATAAATAATATGCAGAAAAGAACTGTAAAGGGCCCAAAACAATGCCAAGTGGCATATCCCTCTCCTACCTCTGCACCCCTTCCCGTTAGTGCAGAGACTGGCCAGTTCGGGCTATAGCATAGCACTCTCTTCGTGGCGGTGCACTCACCACGGTATCATCATATCATATCATATCTCATCATCATATCATATCTCATCAACATATCATATCTCATCATCATATCATAAAATAAATAAAACATGCCCGATGGTACTGGGCTAATCGTATCATATCGAATCATCTCATCTCTTGCCCGATAGTGCTGGGCTATCATATCATGCTCATATTGACTCGGTAGACTCAGGGCACCCGATGGAGCTGGGCTACCCTATGACCCTAGAAAAGACTCTAGGACTATCACAGATAACGGCCGTTCTGTTTCAAACACACAAAGTAAACACATGCTCAGTTCAATGCAATCCTAGCATGATACTACATGGCATGCTTTAATATGCAACAAAACTACACATTACATGACACATCAGGCAGGAGGTCCAGGTTACTGAGTAAGTCCCGTAGGATACTTACCTGTTGATGAAGAACAGCAAGATAATACAAGCAAGGGCCCAATGCAAGTCCAAAGCAATCCAAAAGCAATACACACCTATCATCAAGCCATTTCCATAAGCTACCAGATCAACATTCATACTCACGAACCCAAGTTCTCAACATCCTCAATACCGACCGATAGTAAAACCGTTTTGCAAAAGCTTTCCGATACGATCAAATCGACCAAACTCATTCTTTCAATCAAACCCATTGATAAAATCATACCAACCATATTTTCAAACTCATAAATCCCAAATTAAGTCAACTCATATTCAAAATGATGTCTCAACTCATACTTGGCCAAATTCCGACATTAAATGTTTAAGCCTTAAAACTAGTCTCTCAAAATCACATTATAGAAAATATTCCGGCATGTTTCTTATCTCAAAAACCGTATATAAATAAATTCCATTATTAAATTATTAAAATAACTCTAAGTTCACAAATCATATTTATAAATCAAGACCAACAATTCACTTTAAAATTCCTAACTCACATGTTTAAATCCTCATCTTAAAAATCATCTTACAAATCATTATATAATAATACTTCTCGAGGATTATTTAATATAATAAAATTTCCAAAATCACCTCATTTTAATAACCCACATTTATAATCAAAATACTAAATTTCTTTAACATATTTTAAATCATAGCTCAAAATCATCATATAACATCATATTAGTATATAGGAACATAAGTTATATAACAAGTCATAATACATCCCAATAATCTATTTCTAAAACAATATATATATAATATACATATTAAATTTTCTAGAAATTAATTATTTATCTCAAATCTCAGAATAATATATCATAATAATTTAATCAAATAATATATATATATGTATATATCAAACTATATAAAACATAACATATAAACACAACACCCAAACCCTTACCCAAATCTCAGCCCAACCCGCAGCCCATACCCGAACCAAAGGAAAGAAAAGGCCCAATTACACTCAACTGAGATTTTAAAAGAAGGAGGGCCCCCAGTGATGTGGCCAGTGACGTGGCGAGAAGGGGCCCTTACCTATCTTCTTCTTCCCCAGCCGAATGAAGGAAAGGAGGAGCAGAGCTCCTGTGTTGAAGATGGAACCGGAGGGGAAGGAGGGAAAGGGGAGGCCGGCGGTGGCGCTCCTGGACTCCGATACCGACCATGCCCACGACTCTGACGACACCGACACACATGGACCATGACTCGAGCAGGAAAGGGAAGAAGAAAGAGAAGGGCTCACCGATTGTTCATCGTTCGGGAAACTTTCGATCGGGCTCGGCTGCCTCACCGGAAACGAAACCAAGGCGGCGTGGCCGCACCTTGGACGGAAAACAGGGGTGGAGGCGATGAGAGGCGAAGCTGGGCGGCGGCGACGGCTCCTGGCTGCTGCTCAGCTTGATGAATGAAACAAGGGCTCGAAGGTAGGGCTGTTGGGTACTCGGTACATGGAGCTCGAAAACAGGGGTTGCTCATGTGCGCTTGGGGCTGCGCTCGGGTGCTCTTGGACGCCGGAGATGGTGAGGGTGGTGGTGAGACTGAGGTATGGTGGTGCTGGTGAAGGCAGAAGGTTGAGATGGTGCTTATGTTGGGGCTGATTTCGAAGGGCAGGGGGAAAGGAGGTGAAGGATAGGGGATTTGAGGTGCTAAGTGTGTCAACAAGGTAAGGAGAGAGGCTTGATTTTGTGGCTCTTGTTGCTGCAGAGAAGAAATGCAGAGGAACTGGGTTTTCTTTTGGCTCTTTGCCACAATTGGGGGAATCAACAAGGTGAGGAAGGAGGGTGTGTGGTCCTGCAGATTTCGGAAGAGAGGGAGGGCTCTCTTGTGGGCTGGTGTGAATCAGAGTGTGTGAGGAAGGGGGGGACCAACGGGGGAGAGAGAGAGAGAGAGAGAGAAGAAAATAAAATAAAATAAGATTGGTCCACTAAAGAAATTAAATTAGCGGAATAAACTCGAAACCCGCTCGCCCGATCGAATCCCGACCAAATCAAATATAAATAAGATTTAAATTACAAATCTCAATATAACGAAATTAAATAAATTTTTCTCAAACTCGGAGCTTAAATGAATTTTATTAATGCTCGATCTCCGAAAATCAAAATCCATTTCTAACCCAATTCAAAACTAAATAGAAGTTCGTTTAAATAAAATTCAGTTGCTCGAGGTCGGAAAATTTAAAATTTCTAGAATCTTAATTTTAAAGTCGAACATAATTTAATATTTTAAGACAATAATATTTTAAATTTTTCCGGTCTTTACAAACACATATATAGAGAGTGGTTCATTGACTAAATATATAATGGTTCAGGAATTAAATAGAAGTGGTTCATCACAAATAAATAGAAAGTTATTTAGTGACTAAATCGAGAGTGGTTAAGTGACTAAATAGAGAGTGGTTAAGTGACAAAAAATTTAATTATAAAAAATAGAGAGTGGTTCAGTGACTAAAAAATTTAATTATAAAAAATAGAGAGTGGTACAGTGACAAAATAGAAAGTGGTTTAGTGAATAAATTGAAAGTGGTTCAATGACTAAAAAAATTTAATAATAAAAAATAGAGAGTGGTTCAGTGACTAAATAGAGAGTGGTTCGGTGACAAAATAGAGAGTGGTTCAGTGAATAAATAGAGAGTGGTTCAATGACTAAAAGATTTAATTATAAAAAATAGAGATTGGTTTAGTGACTAAATAGAGAGTGGTTCAGTAACTAAAATATTTAAATATAAAAAATAGAGAGTGGTTGAGGGACTACAAAATTTAATTATAAAAAATAGAAACTGGTTCAGTGACTAAATAGAGAGTGGTTCAGTGACTAAATAGAAAGTGGTTTAGTGACTAAAAAATTTAATTATAAAAAATAGAGAGTGGTTCAATGACTAAATAGAGAGTGGTTCAGTGAATAAATAGAGAGTGGTACAGTGATTAAATAGAGAATGGTTCAGTGACTAAATAGAGAATGGTTCAGTAACTAAAAAACAGAAAGTGGTTCAGTGACAAAATATATATTGGTTCATGAATTAAATAGAAGTGGTTCGTCAATTTTAAAGTAAATGGTTCAGCACATATATAGAGAGTGGTTAAGTGACTAAATAGAGAGTGGTTCGGTGAATAAATAGAGAGTGGTTCAGTGATTAAGAAATTTAATTATAAAAAATAAAGAGTGGTTCAGTGAGTAAATAGAGTGTGGTTCAGTGACCAAATATATATAGATTCATGAATTAAATAGAAGTGGTTCAATAACTTTATAATAAATGGTTCAGCACATATATAGAGAGTAGTTCAGTGACAAATATATAATGGTTCATGAATTAAATAGAAGTGGTTCATCAATTTTATACTAATTGGTTCATCACATATAAATAGAAAGTTATTTAGTGACTAAATAGAGAGTGGTTAACTAACTAAATAGATAGTGGTTCAGTGACTAAAAAATTTAATTATAAAAAATAGAGAGTGATTCAGTGACTAAAAAATTTAATTATAAAAAATAGAGAGTGGTTCAGTGACAAAATAGAGAGTGGTTTAATGAATAAATAGAAAGTGGTTCAATGACTAAAAAAATTAATAATAAAAAATAGAGAGTGGTTCAGTAACTAAATAGAGACTGGTTCGGTGACAAAATACTGAGTGGTTCAGTGAATAAATAGAGAGTGGTTCAGTGACTAAAAAAATTAATTATAAAAAATAGAGATTGGTTTAGTGACTAAATAGAGAGTGGTTTAGTAACTAAAATATTTAATTGTAAAAAATAGAGAGTGGTTCAGTGACAATAAAATTTAATTATAAAAAATAGAAACTGGTTGAGTGACTAAATAGAGAGTAGTTCAGTGACTAAATAGAAAGTGGTTCAGTGACTAAATATATATTGGTTCATGAATTAAATAGAAGTGGTTCGTTAATTTTAAAGTAAATGGTTCAGCACATATATAGAGGGTGGTTAAGTGACTAAATAGAGAGTGGTACTCTGAATAAATAGAGAGTGGTTCAATGATTAAAAAAATATAATTATAAAAGATAAAGAGTGGTTCAGTGACTAAATATATACAGGTTCATGAATTAAATAGAAGTGGTTCAATAACTTTATAATAAATGGTTCAACACATATATAGAGAGTGGTTCATTGACTAAATATATAATGGTTCAGGAATTAAATAGAAGTGGTTCATCACAAATAAATAGAAAGTTGTTTAGTGACTAAATCGAGAGTGGTTAAGTGACTAAATAGAGAGTGGTTAAGTGACAAAAAATTTAATTATAAAAAATAGAGAGTGGTTTAGTGACTAAAAAATTTAATTATAAAAAATAGAGTGTGGTTCAGTGACAAAATAGAAAGTGGTTTAGTGAATAAATAGAAAGTGGTTCAATGACTAAAAAAATTTAATAATAAAAAATAGAGAGTGGTTCAGTGACTAAATAGAGATTGGTTCGGTGACAAAATAGAGAGTGGTTCAGTGAATAAATAGAGAGTGGTTCAGTGACTAAAAGATTTAATTATAAAAAATAGAGATTGGTTTAGTAACTAAATAGAGAGTGGTTCAGTAACTAAAATATTTAATTATAAAAAATAGAGAGTGGTTGAGGGACTAAAAAATTTAATTATAAAAAATAGAAACTGGTTCAGTGAGTAAATAGAAAGTGGTTCAGTGACTAAATAGAAAGTGGTTTAGTGACTAAAAAATTTAATTATAAAAAATAGAGAGTGGTTCAATGACTAAATAGAGAGTGGTTCAGTGAATAAATAGAGAGTGGTTCAGTGATTAAATAGAGAATGGTTCAGTGACTAAATAGAGAATGGTTCAGTAACTAAAAAACAGAAAGTGGTTCAGTGACTAAATATATATTGGTTCATGAATTAAATAGAAGTGGTTCGTCAATTTTAAAGTAAATGGTTCAGCACATATATAGAGAGTGGTTAAGTGACTAAATAGAGAGTGGTTCGGTGAATAAATAGAGAGTGGTTCAGTGATTAAAAAATTTAATTATAAAAAATAAAGAGTGGTTCAGTGAGTAAATAGAGTGTGGTTCAGTGACCAAATATATATAGATTCATGAATTAAATAGAAGTGGTTCAATAACTTTATAATAAATGGTTCAGCACATATATAGAGAGTAGTTCAGTGACAAATATATAATGGTTCATGAATTAAATAGAAGTGGTTCATCAATTTTATACTAATTGGTTCATCACATATAAATAGAAAGTTATTTAGTGACTAAATAGAGAGTGGTTAACTAACTAAATAGATAGTGGTTCAGTGACTAAAAAATTTAATTATAAAAAATAGAGAGTGATTCAGTGACTAAAAAATTTAATTATAAAAAATAGAAACTGGTTCAGTGAGTAAATAGAAAGTGGTTCAGTGACTAAATAGAAAGTGGTTTAGTGACTAAAAAATTTAATTATAAAAAATAGAGAGTGGTTCAATGACTAAATAGAGAGTGGTTCAGTGAATAAATAGAGAGTGGTTCAGTGATTAAATAGAGAATGGTTCAGTGACTAAATAGAGAATGGTTCAGTAACTAAAAAACAGAAAGTGGTTCAGTGACTAAATATATATTGGTTCATGAATTAAATAGAAGTGGTTCGTCAATTTTAAAGTAAATGGTTCAGCACATATATAGAGAGTGGTTAAGTGACTAAATAGAGAGTGGTTCGGTGAATAAATAGAGAGTGGTTCAGTGATTAAAAAATTTAATTATAAAAAATAAAGAGTGGTTCAGTGAGTAAATAGAGTGTGGTTCAGTGACCAAATATATATAGATTCATGAATTAAATAGAAGTGGTTCAATAACTTTATAATAAATGGTTCAGCACATATATAGAGAGTAGTTCAGTGACAAATATATAATGGTTCATGAATTAAATAGAAGTGGTTCATCAATTTTATACTAATTGGTTCATCACATATAAATAGAAAGTTATTTAGTGACTAAATAGAGAGTGGTTAACTGACTTAATAGATAGTGGTTCAGTGACTAAAAAATTTAACTATAAAAAATAGAGAGTGATTCAGTGACTAAAAAATTTAATTATAAAAAATAGAGAGTGGTTCAGTGACAAAATAGAGAGTGGTTCAGTGAATAAATAGAGAGTGGTTCAATGACTAAAAAATTTAATAATAAAAAATAGAGAGTGGTTCAATGACTAAATAAAAAGTGGTTTGGTGACAAAATAGAGAGTGGTTCAGTGAATAAATAGAGAGTGGTTCAGTGACTAAAAAAATTAATTATAAAAAATTGAGATTGGTTTTAGTGACTAAATAGAGAGTGGTTCAGTAACTAAAATATTTAATTATAAAAAATAGAGTGTGGTTCAGTGACTTCAAAATTTAATTATAAAAAATAGAAACTGGTTCAGTGAATAAATAGAGAGTTTAGTGACTAAATAGAGAGTGGTTCAGGGAATAAATCGAGAGTGGTTCAGTGATTAAATAGAGAATGATTAAGTGACTAAATAGAGAGTGGTTCAGTGAATAAATAAAGAGTGGTTCAGTGACTAAAAAAATTAATTATAAAAAACAGAAAGTGGTTCAGTGACTAAATAGAGAGTGGTTCAGTGACTAAGTAGAGAGTGGTTCAATGACTAAATATATAATGGTTCATTAACAAAATAGAAGTGGTTTATTTTAAAAAGGCCCATTTGCATAACTAGACCAAAAAAAGTGTCCATTTGCATAACTAGACATGTCCCATTTTTATTGGCTAGGGGTAGAAAGTGGTATATTTTTGCAAATACAAAAATACCACCGGGAGAGGAAGTAGCATGTGAAGGTGAGTTGAGCACTGTAGCTCCATCTTTTGGCCGAGAGAAATCAGGAGGGGGAGGTGCTGGACATGTCAGAGGAATTGGGGTGTGGCTCCAATAAAGTAGGGAAAGAAGGGGGGCATTTATGAGGGGAAATTTAAATGATTGGAATTAAGGGTGTCAATCAACCCTTATAAAATCTTGATTGATGGGTGTCATTCCTTATTAAATGCTCTGCAAAAAAGAGAGCCAACATAGGAGACGAGTGGAAAGGTGAGGGCAAAGCATCACCTTCATTTCTGGGAACTGGACACGTTTGGCTTACCAATTAAAGACAATCGTCTTACCAATAGGCCAAAAATGTCATACCATACATGGAAATTTTGGAGATAATATGGAGGGGATTGTCTGTAGCGGTTTTGGCGGGCTGTCAGTGTAATTTTGGCGCCAAAACAAGGTTGTTCATTGGGGGAAGAGGGAGAGCATCTGTCTGACCAATATGATACATTTATCTTACGAACAACATATAGTTATCTTACCAATAGGCTTAACATGTCCTACCATACCTGAAAATTTTGGAGAAATTTGGAGTGGATTGACCGTAGCTGTTTTGGCGGGTTGTCAGTGTAATTTTGGCGCCAAAACGGGGTTCTTCATTGGGGGGAAGTGGGGAGCATTTATGAGGGGAAAATGCAATCATTGCATTGATGGGTGTTCCCCAAGCACATATATAAGCTTGAGAGGAGGATCTCAAACACCCCAACATGCCCTGCAAAAAGTGAGGCAGAGTAGGAGAGAGGCGGAAAGGACGGGGGAAAAGGCACACGTGCATCCGAGGAAACGATACAATTGTCATCCTACCAATAGTACAGTTCTGGCCTGCCAATATTGTTCAACTGTCTTTCCATTCCAGGAAAAGTGCAACAAGTTTGTTGGTGGCAGTGGCAGCGATGGGTAAGTCATCTTGTACCTTTCCTTTGTAGTTGTTCCTCTTTCCTATATCAGAACTACCCCCCAGGCTGATCCTCTATTCCCGTGGCGTACCCCAGGTGATAGGGTATGTATAAATGTCGTGTGCGGCGGTTGGTGGGCTCCCGAGAGTGGGAGCTTGGTGTTCAAGGGAGAGGCACGTACGACAGCTATGGTGGTGGCACAGAATATTGGCTACGACCAACTAAAGAAGAAGATTGTTTCCAAATTCGACGTGGACATGGTCTTGTACGACATTGAGCTCACCTACCTCCCTCCTTCGATGGGGCGGGCCACTCCGATTCGGGTCTGGGACGACGATGACCTAGAAGCCTACAAGTTCTACAACACTGAATCTGGTGCACGAGCCTGGCCAATCGCATTGCACGCGACCTTACGGATGAAAGCGACAACCCCTTCCACACCCTCCAGTGAACATGAGTCGGAAAACTCCGACTCATGGGCTGATGACCTGTCGTCTCCCACCCCAGGGGAAATACTCCTAACCGGGCCTCCCACCACGCAGGAAGACTTCGATGATGGTCTTGATGGAGGCGGAGGGATGGATGAGAAGGTTCGAGGCTCCATCGAGGAGAAAGGGAAGTTGGATGACCTTAGCAGCGAAACTGGAGGGACCTGCCTGTGTGCTGAGTGTGTAGCGGGGGAGGGAGAGTGTTGTCCCACTGCAAAGGACAGCGTCAATGGGATGCAGGGGGAGCTTGCTGGGAGCGGTATACATTCTGGTATTGGTAGGATGGATCACAACATAATGGTCGGACAGTCGGACGGAGTTGGTAGGATGGATGACAACATAATGGTAGGACAGGGCGATGAAGTGGGACAGCTTTACAAAGTGGATGACCCAGAGAAGGGTGGTGACGTATACCCCATTGCATTTGCCATTGTCGACGGGGAGAATGACGCATCCTAGGGTTTTTTTTTCTGTCAAATGACGCATCCTGGGGTTCAATGGGCACTTCGAAACTCATCAAATACTTGGTCTTTACTATTACTATGATAAATAGCTTATTAGCTCAATTGGTAGAGCGTTGTGTTTGCACACAGAGATGTGAGTTCGACTCTCACATAGGCTAATACGGAGTGTGTGTTCATAAGTCTCCGATATATTTTGTTGTGGTAAAGTCAATTATGCATTTACATATTTCCAATAGTATAAATATATCGTACCATCAGTGTGCATCTATCCTACCATTAGTGTCAAGTTATACAGGAATTACTGGGTTTCCATTATGATCCTACCAATATTGTTGTTTTCTCCTACCATTAGTTTCCATCAATCCTACCATTCTGATCCTACCGATATCATTGTTTTCTCCTACCATTAGTTTTCATCTATCCTACCATTTTTGTGCATCTACCATACCAATTTAAATAGCTTTCAAGGAAAATCAAGCTAGAAACCGTAGCAAATTATGTTCCACATTTTTCAGAAAAACAACCAAGGGTAGAGGGTTTCCAGTCTACAACAGAAGATGAAGGAAACCTAAGTAACATTATATCCAAGGTTAGAGGCTCTAATTCAGTCGTTCTATCATTGAATTAGATTGGATTCATGAATTTTGATTGATAGAAATTGGATTGAGATTAGGATTTGTGGATTGGTAATTGAGATTGAGATTAGGGTCAATTCACGCCTCAGTGATTACTAGTCTGGGATTTGTGGATTGGTCAAATATATCGTACCATTCGTGTACATCTATCCTACCATTGGTCCACTTGGAGGACGCCCGAAATTGGATGCCGTAACTTGTCTCGACTTCTCCTTCTCCATAATCTCGAAAATCTTCGGATCCGCCGCCACCAAGGGCTGGTTGCCCCATGATTTCACCGCGCCACAGCGCGATTCCAGGGAAGAATTGACAGAAACACGCTTAGACGACGAAGAACAAGGCGAGTCCTCCCTGTCGCGACGCCGCTTGTTGAGGCACTTAGCGTGGCCTAGAATTCGGAACACCTCCGCGCCCTCCCCATCTTCATCATCGGCGTCGTCTTTCTCCTCAGGATCCCTGTTGAGCTCGAGGAGAGGGCCTCTCTCATCGAAGCCGTTCTCAACCCTGGAATTCTGCGTGGACTGCTGTAGAGGGATCGACGAATTCTTGCGCAATCGGGAGCCGATCTGGAACGAGATCGATTCGTCGTTCATCCGCGGGGCCCTAATCGTGTTCTCCAATCGTGCTCACCCAGGATTTGGCTCGGAGGAGGCAGCGACGGATCTGAGTTCTAGCCTCTCTCATCTTTTCTCTTCCCAGGTCACCTCCTACAACCGGTAATGAACAGTGCCAAAAAACCAGTTGTTATATTTGCTTGGGGGTAGAGAGGTTATTTTGGGCCAATTTTTTGGCTAGTGGTCTATTTGTGCAATTAGGCCCAAAAATTGGTTTAATTACTACCCTTTCCTCTTTTAAAAACAAATAAATAAACATTAAAAGAAGATAAAAAATGAATAAAAAATTGTAAATGTTAGAATTATACAGTATGGGCTAACGTAATCGACTAGGAGTTGGGTCCCACGGGTTTGTCTCAAATACCACTAAACCTTTTCATTTATCATCTGATTACATTTATTGCCAAATTTATGGTTTGTTTTTTATTTATTGAAATAATAAATTGACAAGAAGATGAGAGTGTATAGTGGTTATTGATGTAAAATCAGTCTCATTAATCCCTTGTTCGATTCCTTTTTGTTACAATCTCTATCCATTTCTTTTAAATTAACGCAAGTGGATTTGCGTGCACACCACGCGCCTGGGGGAGATTCTTTGCGAGTGGGGAACGCGCGCGAATGATATGGGAGCCTGGGAAAGCGCGCGGATCTTAGCCAAATTTAATTTTTTTTCATTATTTTAATGTCATATGGACCAATCAAATTATTTCTTTCGTTCTCACCGGTAAATGCGTTCTCACCCGAACTCTACCCTATATATATAGGGTGTGGTTCGGGTGTACACACCCCTTAAAGTGTACCTTGTTCACAAATATTATTCGGTGAAATGTGAAACATTATTCGGTGAAATTTGAAGCATTATTCGGTGAAATGTGAAACATTCTACCGAATACTGTTATGTTACTAATTATTCAGTGGAATTGGAACGTTTTCATCTGAATTGAACGGAAAAGAAAACATAACAGTATTTGGTAGAATGTTTCACATTTCACCACAGTATTTGGTAGAATGTTTCACATTTCACCGAATAATGCTTCAAATTTCACCGAATAATGTTTCACATTTCACCGAATAATATTTGTGAACAAGGTACACTTTAAGAGTTGTGTACAAATGATCCATACACTATATATATATATATATATATATATATATATATATATAGGGTGTGGTTCGGGTGTACACACCCAAAGTGTACCTTGTTCACAAATATTATTCGGTGAAATGTGAAACATTATTCGGTTAAATTTGAAGCATTATTCGGTGAAATGTGAAACATTCTACCGAATACTGTTTTGTTACAAATTATTCAGTGGAATTGGAACGTTTTCATCTGAACTGAAAGGAAAAAGAAAACATAACAATATTCAGTAGAATGTTTCACATTTCACCGAATAATGCTTCAAATTTCACCGAATAATGTTTCACATTTCACCGAATAATATTTGTAAACAAAGTACACTTTAAGGGCTGTGTACAAATGATCCATACACTATATATATATATATATATATATATATATATATATATATATATATATATATATATATAAAAGCAGGAGGAACTTGCATTTGCCATGTGCTCTCTGCATTTCGGGAATGACCAGTCTGCAACACCATATCGTCCATGTGCTCCTCCATTCCTTGTACTGATCATTGAAAACTTTAGGTGATGACATTGCAAAACCTTCTGCAGAACCCAGATAGAAGCAAGTGAACACTCACCTTCCTATAAGATATTCACCCAGAGGGAGAGTACCATCTACCCACTCAATAACTCCAGCACATGGGGTAAAAGAAACTACCTGCAATATGATTACATAGGTAACTCGTTTTAGTTTAATTTTTGGGGGGCAATGGATTCACTTTTATATTTGTATAACTTTTACTGATGATAAAAATAATTGTAAGATTTATATATACAAATGACTCTTTTTATTATTATTTGAATTCTGCATTTTTCAAATGGAGAAGAATCTAAATGGAACTCTGGGAACAACACTAACTCAATAGGCCAAATGAATGTTTTGGTCTGGTTGGATTGATCGAGCTTCTTCTAGATTTACACAACCTTAGAGTAGAAACTTGAAAAATGGTTTCCTTGTAATCGGTCATATTGTAGATGTGATCTTTTGTGGGAACCCACTGTAGGAATTGGGATTGCTACTGCTCCTAGCAAGAAGATCAATGTGAGTTACTTGTGTTCTCTTAATTATTATTTTTTCAGGTATTGAATAACTTTTATGTTTTAGGGTTTGATAAAATAGTGAAATGTTTCAAGTTTTATGATTCATATCATATTTTAGGTATAACAGCCAAGTTGGAATCAAACCCTTGCAGGAAGGCTCGGTTGGTATTGAGCAGCGATATGATTACACACAGGGAAGAATCCTAGAAGACAAGAACATATTTTTAAGGATATTTAAAAGTGGAGCAACTGTCATGTTTTGTTGGATGCTTTGTTGATGACATATAGTTTGATAATGGAGGAACTATCATCTTTTGTTGGCTACTTAGGTGATGAACCATAGTTGGATAAATTTATTATTATTTGCTCGTTGTCTAGGCATATGTTTGGCTTAGCCAGTTTTGTAATGTAAAAAATGTGCTTCCATTTATATTTTGATGTGATAATTAAGTGCTTTCATTTATCATTTGATCATTTGTTTGAGTTTTTTTTTACCAATTAAAAGGGATTTCCTAGCCAGTAGGGAACCAGGCTCTCTCGGGTTCAATTTTATGAACTGAGTGGGACCCTTTTTTTATTTTAAAAATCGAATATAACCCGGACCTACAAATGTTTGGGTTACATAAGGTAACTTTATGGTGTCCGAGTTATATAGTCATTGATATATAATCCGGACATGTCATATATCCGGGTTATATATTCCATGTTATATAACTCGAACAAGTCAAATATCCGGGTTATATAGCTATCCAAATAACCCGGACATTCGATGTATAAAGTAGTTGGATAACCGAATATCCAAAAGAAAATAACCCCAATGTTGGATCCGGGTTATATAGTGCCATGACTATATACACCGCTGACTTTTAACCCGGACCATATCCGGGTTATAAAGTGAGAAACGTCCGGGTTATATACCCAATTCTGTAGTAGTGTACGAGTATTTGGATGTCTGTGCTTTCCGAATCAAACCTCTGTCACTCGCCACAAACTTGAGCCTCGATCGCGCCCATGCGTGTTCCTTGGCTATCCTTCCCTTCACCGTGGATATCGATGTCTTGATCTCTCCACAAATCAAATCATCATATCCCAACACGTCCCCTTCGATGAGCATGTTTTCCCATTTGCTACATCGCCTCCCCACCCCACACGACCGATGACTCTCCTTACCCTTGGGTCTTTCACCAACCTCGGCTCTCCCAGGCTCCTGCATCACCTGCCCCCAGTCTGAAGCCTTCACCCATTGCCACCATCCCATCCGACACGGCAGTCCCTACACCACCCATCGACCCTCTTCCCCCGCAACCTACTCACCACATGCAAACCAGAAGTAAGAGTGGTAATGATTGACGAATATCGGGCTCTTATAGGTAATGGTACTTGGGTGTTAACGCCTCGCCCTCCTGGGGCAAATATTGTTCGTTGTATGTGGTTGTTCAGGCATAAGTTCTGGGCTGATGGTACTCTGGAGCGGTACAAAGCACGCCTCGTCGCAAATGGCAACTCGCAACAGGTCGGAATAGATTGCCATGAAACGTTCAGCCCTGTCTTTAAGCCAGCGACCATTCGCACCGTCCTCACCATTGCAACAACTCGTCAGTGGGGTATTCACCAGTTGGATGTCAAAATGCATTCCTCCATGGCCATCTGCATGAAACTGTGTATATGTTTCAACCTCCGGGATTTGTTGATCCATCCCGTCCTAAGCATGTCTGTCTGCTGAGGAAATCGCTCTACGACCTTAAGCAGGCTCCTCGAGCGTGGTATGAGCGCTTTGCCACGCACCTCATTCGCCTTGGCTTTCATAGTAGTAAGAGTGACACCTCCTTGTTTATATTTTGCCGAGGCTCTTCTATGGCTTACCTACTTCTTTATGTCGATGACATCATCCTCACTGCTTCATCTGAGTCACTTCGGCAGCACATCGTTGCGTAGCTCTCCAAGGAATTTGCTATGAGCGATCTTGGTCCATTATCGTACTTTCTGGGCATCTCAGCAGTCAAAATCCCCTCTGGCTTGTTCTTGTCCCAGGAAAAGTATGCTCATGAGATCGTTGAACGCGCTAAAATGGGAAACTACAAGCCTGTTGCAACACCGATCGACACTGAGTCCAAACTCAGTGCTAAGGATGGCTCTCCCATTGCCGACCTCTCCCTCTACCGTAGTCTGGCTGGCGCCTTTCAGTACCTGAAACTCACCAGGCCTAACATCGCATATGCAGTTCATCAGATTTGCTTGTTCATGCATGATCCTCGGGCACCGCATTTCAATTCCCTCAAGCGCATCATCCGTTACATCCATGGGACGGCAGCGCTGGGTACCACCATTTCCCCATCCTCCTCCTCAGGTTTGGTGGCCTACACAGATGCCGACTGGGCGGGATGTCCTGACACGCGACATTCAACCTCAGGTTATTATGTTTTTTCTATGGATACGATTATCTCTTGGTCATCCAAACGTCAACATGTGGTGTCTCGATCGAGTGCTGAAGCAGAATATCGTGGTATCGCTAATGTTGTTGCGGAATGCTATTTGATTCTAAACCTTCTCCTTGAGCTTCGTTGCCCGCTTCAGCGCTTCTCGCTCGTCTACACGGACAACCTCTCGGCATCATACCTCGCAGCCAATCCAGTTCATCACCAACGGACGAAGCATGTCGAGCTTGATCTTCACTTCGTTCGTGACAAAGTTGCCGTTGGTCACATTCGAGTTTTGCACGTCCCGTTTGCGTTTCAATACGCTGACATATTCACTAAGGGTTTACCTCGCCAATTGTTCCTTGATTTTAGATCCAGTCTGTCCGCCCCACTTCCTCCCGATCCGACTGAGGGGGAATGTTAATATATTTATATATATGGCAGTTGTACATAGATATGGATAGATTTGGATAGAGATATAATGCTTAAGGAACAAGGCATATTGTACTATATATTGTCAATGATAAACAATGGAAACCCTATCAAAGGGGATTATTGCAATCTCACAAAAAGTGTACCTTTACTGACTTCCTCACCTTCCAAGGTTGAAAAGGAGTAGATCTAATGCCTGGAAGTACAAGATTGATTCCTACTCTTCCTCTCTCCTCTATTTTTCGAAGGTGAGCTCAATCTCTCTTGTTTCCTCTCGTTTTCGTCTCAAATCTTTGTAAGAGAAGACTTTTACTCATCCTCTACCTTTCCTAGGCTTGATCGTTCCTTTTCCTTCTCGATTTGGAGCTCGGGAGGCCACCATTGAAGCTTGTGAAGATTTCCTTGAAGACCTTCGGTAATCCCTCTTCCGCTCTCCCCCTCTAGTCCTCGTTGGTGTCATTTTGTGTTGTGTATGGTCGGGATGGGATATGCTTTAGTTTAAAATTGGTTTGATAAAGAAAGGAGTTGATTCAAGGCAAAAGTGAGCCAAAATGTTTGAATTTCGCCGTGCCAAAACCATGGTCACCGCGACGAGTGAGAACAGTCGCTAGAGAGGAAGAAGGAGGCCTTTCACCACGGTGAGCGTCCATTTTGTCGTGGCAAGTTTCGCCACGACGAGCGGCCACTTCGCCGTGGCTCGTGGTGTTATGTGAACACGAGTAGCTCGAGCTCGGCTCGAAAAAACTCGACTCGAGCTCGATCAAAGTTGAAAATGAGCCGAATACGAGCAGGTTTTTAAGCTCGTCACGAGCTCGAGCCGAGCTCGAGCTTTATACGAGCTTGCTCGTAAAGCTCATTTTTAGGGCATAATTATATATTTGCCCCTAGGGTTTTGTCACCCTCTTTATAAACCTGATTTGTTGAGGAGCAGCCCTTCGCCGCCTCTAGCCTCCCTCCTGATTCCCTCTACCTTCCAAGTTCCAACCCTTCATTCAATCATTCTTCCTCACTCTTTTCCGACGAATTTGGCGAAGCTGAGAGCCGATGACCGTAGATCTGAGCCCTCCTTGTTAAGCCGAGGCTGTCTCCCGTTGGCTCTCCCTATCTAGCGCCCGATATGCACCCTTCTCCTATCTTCCTCTTCATCTCCCTTCCAGATTTGAGATATTTAGTTCTGCTAACTTTCTCTTCATCTCCCTCTCTAGCATCGTTTCCCATCTATCCATCGTTGAAGGTTGATTTGTCTGTTCTTGATATCAAAATTTTTTTTTTTCAGATCTTCAATCGAAGAGTCGATGTTCCTCTTTATTTCTTCATCTCCTATCGAGATTGCCAAATACAGGTTTGTTATTTTCTTCTGTGGTTTTTTTTTCTTTTTAGATGATAATGAATGCGGTTGAATACTTGGAGTTGCTGTTATAGTGTCTAATTTTGAGACCTAAAGTGTCCTGTTTGTGCATGAACTATATGGTAGAAGATCTTGATTCCCTTAGGAACTATAGCAATTCTGCACTTGGAGCAACAACTTAACAGTAGCCTATTTATGCAAGAACTATACGGGAGAGGAACTCTTTCATCTGGTTGTTTCAAATTTTTTATTCATAGTATTGCATTCAGATTTTTTATTCAATTTTTAATTTGTCCTGCACATTTTTTAGTTTGTGACTAATGAACTTGAGTGATTTTTATTCAATTCGTCTGTGCACCATTTCGATTCAAATTGTATTCAGAAATTGCTCTTTAATTTCTTTCAGCAACTGTTGCCTTTCTTTAGGTATTTTTGATGTTGCAAGCTACTGCCAAGCTTTAATTATATTTTGTTGCCATTCTTTCAAGTATTCATTAAGTGTTTTTAATTTGCTTTTGATTGAATTTCATGACAATATATGTTTCAACAAGTTGCCATTCTGTAGGTATATTTTGTTCCATTCTTTCGGCAAGTTGCTGCCTTTCTGTAGGTATAATATACATTTTTAATTTGCTTTTGAATGAATTTCATGACAATATATTGTGTTTTATATTTGTTTCTCTCCAGGACTGAATCAACCATCACAAAGAACAATTCAGGAGCAGCTCCGGTTGGTCGAGATCGCTTGGATCGCTTGGATTGTAATCAAATTTGTTATGGAACTCGACTCTTCTTTTGATATTTTCCATTTGATATTATCTACTCATGAGGCATGATTATGTATATTTACATGTAAATATGTGATTCCCAATTCTATTTAAAAAACAAGCTCAAAACGAGCTAAAGAACAAGATAAAAATCGAGCTCTAAACGAGCTAAAGGACAAGGTAAAAAAAAACGAGCTCTAAATGAGCAAAAACTAAAAAGAGACAAAACGAGCCTAGATGAGCCTGAGCTTGAATTCGAGCTCGAGCTTGGTTTGAAAAAACGAGCTAAACGAGCTCGAGCTTGGTCCAATGCTCGCGAGCTGAGTTCGATCACACTCCTAAGCTCGACAAAAATTCAGGCTCGAGCTCGAGCTCGACTCGGTTATAAACGAGTCGAATATGAACAGCCTACTACTCGACTTGTTCGACTCGAATAACACCCCTAGCCGCGACGAAGCTAGCCATATGCCTTGGCCGAGGCCGGCTCCCCTTGATTCTTTAGATCCTTGGTTCGATTTTGGGTTGAACCAATCTATGTTGGGATTTATTGGGCTGTTGAGTTTAATATATTGGATTTTAAATGAAAGTATTTTAAGGGGATTATTATATTGTTTTATAATATGGTTTTAAGGAAATAAATGAGATTTAAATATATTGAAATGCTTTAGGTGTTTTGAAATTCTTGAAAGGTATTGTTTTAAAATCGAGATGTCGGGATTCATTTAAATGATAACTTCGACTAATTAATTGGACTTGATGATTTGAGAATGACTTTGGATTGACGCTATTCCATGAACCTTGTTTAACAGACTGACTTGACATATTGGACCTCTTTTACCAGACTTCTTGGATTGTTTAACCGAACTTGACATTAGATATTCCCTCGAGACTTGACTAAACTGATGGATTGTTATATGACTGGATTGGAATGGACTTTGAGATTGAGATGTTGGACAGATTAACGATGACGAGTTATGGAAATTGATATGAGATGGCTAACCTTTTGGATATCTCGGCTTTTGGATGTTTTCTCGTGTTTTGACTGTTTTGACTTATCAGATGATTTTAGAAATGCTTTTTAGTTTGAATTCCTCTGTGTTAGTTAGTGGGATTGTTTGAATTATAACATCCTCTATTATTCATATGTGCTAGGTGCTTAGTGATTTATTGGACTTCTGCTATCTGCTGTTGCTTTTGTTGTTTGACCTTTCAGGTAAGTTTCCTATGAGAGCTTACTGAGTGATCGGACCTCATGCCTAATGTGTCATATAGTATGTAGGTGTTGCATATGCATAAAAAGCATGCCATGTAGTATCATGCTTTGGACTTGCACTTCTGAATGAGCATCCTTATTCTCTATGCGTTTGAAACAAAACGAATTTTATTTGTGAGTCCTAGAGTTGTTGTTGGGGTCATATGACAACCAAGCTTCATCGAGTGTTTTCCTCCTCGAGTCGTTTATATATCACGAGATGAGCATGAGATACAATATGATATGAGCATGATATGCGATATGATGATGAGATATGATATAATGAGACATGATATGCTATAGCATCGGACTGCCCAGTGTATGCCCTAACGGGAAAGGGGGCAGATGTAGGAGAGGGATATGTCACTTGAAATTCTTTGTGGATCCATTTAATCGCTTTATATATATATATATAAACTGCTAGCAAGCTTGCGTGCTTTCAATCCTCGTACTGAATTAGCATCATCCTTTATTTAGGCTTGCATGCTTTATGTCCTCAATATGGTCTTTAGGGCCCGCATGCATCTCTTGGCCTGACTTCGTGGTTAATTTCCGGTATTTGATCTTTGCTTGTTGCATGCTTCCATGGCGGGTTTATCTCTATTTTGACCGAGAGACTGACTATTACCGAACATACACAATTGGATGATTTATACACGTTTTCTTGGTTTTGAACCTGCCATGCCAAGGCAAGTTGTATTTTGAGATTTTCGTTGGTTTCGAATTTGAATTGCAAACGGTTTTGAGCGACTTAGTCATTAGGGTAGGTTCTGGGTATCAAACGACCCTTTGCATATTTTGGGGTATGAAATCCCCTCTTTCAAAAACTAACATTTCGGGGTTTGAAACTCGACCCGTACTTGGATTGCAAGATCCGAATGAAGGTATCCAACCTTTGAAACGTAACCTGAATATTTATATTTGGGTCGTTACAAAGTTGGTATCAGAGCCAGGTTGTGCAATCTGGGTACAAAAGAGCTGAGTGTTTGTTTTGGAAAACCGCCCAGGAATTTCAAAAAGATTTTAAAGAATTTCAAAAGGGGAAAAATGAATTTAATGAACCTAACTTAAAGTAAGAAAATCAGAAGGGGGTAATCAAGTGGGTAGAAAGGGGATAGACCGTCCCCTGTGGACGTAGATTGGGAACGAAAGGCATAACTTAGCTTTATACTTTACAGAGGGTCTGGAAGACTCCAAGGAGTTTGCACCGTGGTGGTTGGAGTAGCGGGGTTAGGATGTAGAGATCGAGAAGTAGTTGCCCCCTCCGGTCAGTTGCCCCTCGAAGGGCAGCTTTTAGATAGTTTCTTTGAACTTGTATGAATTAATCCTGAGAGCGATCCCCCTCGAAAGGGATCAGATTAAACCGCGATGATCGCTTTTATGCTCTATGTTAAGACTCACCTTCCTTGTGTAGAATTATGGTTGACACACGTCGTGGACTAGTTGGGCGTGGGGGCCCGATACATCGAGACAGGGGACGACCCCCTCGCCGACCAGTCGCAGATGAGGCAGATGCTAGGGTGTAGGCCCTAGAGGGTGTTGAGATCCCGTCTCCTTGGCTAGAGGCTGTACTTGGACAGCTTGATCGAGCTATGCTGACCAAGATGTTGGGAGGACTTGCTGGAGACCCTCTGCCAGACGCACCCGAGGTTCCGATTCTCGCTAAGCAGCCTAGACTAGAGACGGACATCCCCATTGAGAAGCCAGTTGAGCTTGATGTCGATGCGCGCCCTGAGAAGCAGATCGAATGGGTTAGGTCTTTGGGACATTGCGACACGCCTCACTTCCTTGGAGAGACTGGCGACGATGTAGAGGCTTGGTTCTAACAGATCGACAACATCTTCGACTTCATTGGCGCACCGGCTACTGAGCACCAAAGGTTGTTCGTAGGTCTTATGTGGAAGGATGTTTTTGACCGATGGTCTGTCTATAAGGCGGATCAAGCGAAGTGGAGCTATGAGGACTCCAGAGCACTGTTGTGACATTACTCTCCAGTCGGGACTCGTCCGTCAGTTCATGAGGAAGCCGGTGTATTGTGCTCACCTCTGCACCATGGATGAGTGCCGCATCAGGATGCTATCCATGAGATTACCACCAGCTGTTCTTCTTCATACATTGAGTTTGAGAGCTATATCATTCCAACGATTCTTGGAGGTTGTGCTTCTATATAATCAGTAGAGGATTCTTTCCACCACTGTCTATGCTCCTTCTCACCCCGAGGCGAAAAGGTCGAGGCCTGTAGATGCTAGATGGGATTCGCGACCCCGAGGAGGATTCAGAGGAGGAGTACCACGGATGCCACCACCACCACCACCAGTACCAGCTATTAGGAGCAGAGATATTAGTGTTCGGAGCATTACATGCCATGGTTGTTTCGAGAGAGGCCACTACGTGAGAGAGTGCCCAGATAGAGCTACCAGATGCTTCACTTGTGGAGGTATGGGACATAGAGGTGGTCGTTGTCTCCAGGGTGGTATGACCCCACCAACTGCATCTACACTTAAAATTCCCCCGGCTCCCCATCCCCCACTTCTGACATATCCCTAGGGGCCGGAGAGAGGTGGCACTTCAGCTAGAGATAGATCTAAAGGTAGAGGCCGTAGAGGCTTTGAGAGAGGAGGCCGAGGACTATCTGGGTCCGGAGTTGGCAGAGGATCATCTTCAGCTGGACCATCTGGGTCCGGCTACGAGCAAGGACATACTTTTGGAGGATCTGGTTCTACATTGCCCCTACCGCCATGCGTCTTTCAGATGAGGGTAGATAATCGATCAGCGCTGACTGCCTCAGGTACTATATCACTCTATGATACGTGTTTGGATATTCTGTTTGACACTAGTGCTACTCGCTGCTTTATAGCAAAGACGTGCGTCAATTTGCTGTGCCTGAGCTACACGAGTGGTCCATCACTCTTAGTGGGTCTACGGATGGGGCGAGGATTAGGACGAGTCAAGAGATCTTAGGATGCCCCATTCGTATAGGTGAGCGAGAGTGGCCCACCGATCTGATCATGATTCCACTGAGACTCGAGGACCTCATACTTGGTATTGACTTCATGGACCACCACAGAGCCATCATCAACTTATGGATGAAGACAGTGACTGATAATGCATATATTATATAGGCATTATAGATAGTTCTTATTGCATTTAGATAGGAGTTTTGCATATGTTTTAGTTTAATTCCATATCTTTCTTGTGAAGTATTTGAGTTCAAAATCTACGCATTTTTAGTGTTTATTCTGCAGTTTTACATTTCGACCTTGGATGGGATCTTGGAGGAGCTTAAAAGGATGATCTAGGTGCATACGAAGGCTAAGGAAGGAGAACCAAAGGAGTAAGGAAGTACAAAGTCGAAGCTGAGAGGAACCAAGCTACTATCGGGACCGGCGCTCCCCGCTTTTCCACCGGTGCCCGCCGTTGCCACGTGTTCAGCGATTGTCGATTTTAGTCTAAAGATTCTATTATATTATTCTATTATTATTTTATTCCCTAGGTTTTTGCACGACTCTATTTAGGTTATTTATACCATTGTTCAGCCGTGTGATTTGTGAGACGGTGGTTGGTTTATGCTACATGAGACTATAGAGAGATGAGCGTTACTTTGGCTATGAGATGCTAAACTCATAGTTTCGCCTGTTATTCAAAGACATGGTTGAATGAATTGTGAGGATTTGATTTCAATTAGTTATTTATAATTATATGTATCATCTTGTTCTTATTGATATGAATTTGTGTTCCTTTCTATGATTGATCACCATGTTAGGAATTGCATCTAGGCTATGAATCCGTTGTTGGTTTCTTGATAGCAAATGAAGTCATTGATTTATTTATATTTTTATGCCTTTGTAGTGGATGATTTTGATTGATCTATGTCGAGTAGATGTTTATAGTGCCGAGTGGGTTGTTCCCTTGTTTTCTATTTGCATTGAATCGATATGCCAATTGGTCTAAGAACTTGAATCGTTAATGTTATTCTTTAGTGATATTGAATAAGAAGATTGTATCTTTGCGGATCAATCAACCTTAGTCAAGTCGACATGTATATTATAAGTACTATTGAATCAATCCTAGGACCTTGAACCTCAACCATTTTCGAGAATTACAGGTGAAATGCTTTTCTATCTTATTATCAATACATCATCATCATCATCATCATCATCATCATCATCATCATATTTAATCTATTTTGTCATCAAGTTGCTACAAATCATTGGTATTAGAAATCATTGTTAGGAAATTATCATTGCAACCGTTCTCTCTGTGGGTTTGATTCCGGACTTTATCGCTTTACTAATCTATTGGTTTAAGCATTGAGTTAGGACATTATTACTATTTGGGAGAAGCGAAAGCTAACGACGTTTGTCGATCACTAGTGACTATCTTGGCAAATGATGGGATCGAGCACCAGGTTTGGAGTAGTGACCTCAAGAGGAACGGGGCACTCATTAGTGCAGTACGCACCGTGAGACTTCTGAACCAGGGTTGCATGAGGTATTGTTGTTAAGTCTTAGAGGTGGATAGCAGGAGGCCCAACATATTCAATGTGCCTATGGTACGAGAGTTTGGAGATGTCTTACCAGATGAGCTATCGGGACTTCTGCCACAGAGGGACATCGATTTCGCTATAGAGTTGGGTCCGGGTACCAGGCCTATTTCACGGGTTCCATACTGGATGGCACCTGCCGAGATGGTAGAGCTGAAGGCTCAGGTGAAGAAGTTGGACGAGAAGGGCTATATTCGTCCGAGCGCATCACCATAGGGAGCGCTAGTATTGTTCATCAAGAAGAAAGATAGATCTCTAAGGTTATGCATAGATTATAGGGAGCTGAATAGGTTGACAGTGAAGAATCGCTACCCTTTTCTGAGGATCGATGACTTGTTGGACAAGCTTCAGGGTGCGGTGGTGTTTTCGAATATTGACTTGAGGTCGGGTTACCATCAACTTAGGGTGAAGCCTGAGGATGTGCAGAAGACCACCTTCAGGAGGCGGTACGACCATTATGAGTTTCTGGTCATGCCTTTTGGGCTGACCAATGCGCCCACATCATTTATAGAGCTTATGAACAGGGTGTTCATAGACTCTATGGACAGATTTGTGGTGGTCTTCATAGATGATATCTTGGTATACTCGAGGAATAGATAGGAGCATGAGGAGTACTTGAGGAACATGCTGGAGTCCTTATGGAGGCATCAACTTTTCGGCAAGTACAACAAGTACGACTTTTGGATCTCGGAGGCGGCCTTCCTAGGCCATGTTATCTCAGCAGAGGGAGTCGCTGTGGACCTGGTGAAGATTGAGGCTATAGTTGCTTGGGAGGTGCCCAAGAGCGTCCGAGACATCCGTTCCTTCCTTGATTTGGCCAACTATTATCGGCGTTTCGTCCCCGGATTCTCGAGCATCACCAGACCGATGACCCAGTTGACTTGGAAGTACGTTCCCTTCGTTTGGAGTAAGGAGTATCAAGCCAGTTTTGAGCTTCTGAAAGAGAAGCTGACGACCGCCCCAGTTTTAGCACTACTAGATGGGACAAAGGACTTCACGAGCTGGTTTGGGTTGTGTTCTGCACTAGAGTGACCGAGTTATAGCCTATGCTTCACATCAATTGAAGCCCAGAGAGGAGACCTACCCCACGCACGATCTAAAGCTAGAAACAGTGGTTCACACTCTAAAGATTTGGAGGCATTATTTGTATGGCACTTCATGCAAGGTGATGACGGATCTTAAGAGCTTGAAGTACATCTTTACCCAAAAGAAGCTCAACATGAGGCAGAGGCTTTGGCTAGAGCTCCTGAAGGATTATGATTTGGACAACACCTATAATCACGGGAAGGCCAATGTAGTGGCAGATACATTGAGTCGGAAGACTCATCCGGAGGTGACCGTGGCTAGATTGATGACACATAGTCGATCGCAGGAGGAGTTGAGGTTGTGTGGCATTGAGGTGTGGATTTAGAGGGAGAGTGACCAGTTGTCATTTCTGGAGATTCAGTCGGAGTTGATTAACGAGATTCGTAGAGGTTGGGCAGAGTACTCACAGGTAGTAGCTTTGAGAGAGCAGATTGCATAGGGATGAGCTGGTGAGGTTACAAAGAGAGCTGACATGTTGCTCACATTTTAGAGTAGGATTGTGGTGTCATCTACTTCAGATCCGAGGCAGACGATTATGCAGGAGGCACACACTAACCCTTATTCTGTCCATTTAGGGATAAATAAGATGTACCAGGATTTGAGGAGATCCTATTGGTGGTAGAGGATGTGAGCAAACATTACATATTTCATCGCCAAATACCAGGTCTGTCAATAGGTCAGGATTGAGCACCAGAGGTCGGGTGGACTCATCAGATCACTTCCTTTCCCGAGTAGAAGTGGACATATATCTCCATGGACTTCGTCACTAGGTTGAGGAGAGACATTAGAGGGCTCGACGCTATCTGGGTCATGGTTGACATATTGACCAAGTCAGCCCCTTTCATTGCCATCTATGAGACTTGGCCGATTTTGAGGCTAGCAGAGGAGTTCTTCAGACAGATTATGAGGCTTCATGGAGTTCCCATGAGGATAGTTTCTGACAGAGATGGACGCTTCACTTCGAGGTTCTGGCAACAGGTTCATGAGGCTTTGGGGATAGTCAGAGTGAGCGGACGATTCAGACTTTGGAGGACATCTTGAGGTTTTGTGTTCTAGAGTGGGGTGATTGATGGGTCAGATTTCTACCACTGGTTGAGTTCTCCTAAATAATTACCATTCGTCAATTGAGTTGGCTTCTTACGAGGCACTGTATGGGAGGCACTACAAGTCGCCCGTCTATTGGGATGAGCTCGCCCAAACCGTAGCTTCTTTACCAAAGTTAGTTAGAGAAACGGTTAACCAGGTCGGACGCATCAGAGGTTGCTCAGAACCAACAGAAGAAGTATGCTGATAGGAGACGAAAAGAGATTGAGTTTGAGGTTGGATTGCACGTTTGGCTTCGAGTGTCGCCGACTAGAGGGATTCATCATTTTGGCATCAAGGTCAAGATGAGCCTTAGGTTTGTGGGTCCGTTTGAGAGTTTTTAGACGATCGGCGAGGTCGCTTACCGTCTAGCCTTACCCACATCGTTGGCCGGCGTGTATGATGTTTTCCATGTATCCCAGCTTCGTCGCTATGTCCCCGACCAAAGTCACATCCTTGACTGTTCCGATCTCCGAATTGAGCCCGACCATACCTTTGTAGAGGGTCCAGTTAGGGTGCTTGACCGTTGTGTCAAGAAGTTGAGGAATAAGGAGGTTCCTCTACTTCTGGTTCAGTTGGCTAGGAGGAGTCCTGAGGAGGCGACTTGGGAGATTGAGGATAGCCTTCGGGCGAGTTATGGGGATGTTGTAGATGAGTTGTTATGTTCCTATGTCGAGCCGAGTGTCGACCTTTCCTTGGTGCCGTGAGGTAGTAGTGAGTCTTGTCTAGTTTCTTTAGTTTGGGTTGGTGGTTATCTCTATGCTTGATGTGCTTATGGTTGGTAGTTCTGTGCAAATTTCGTGTTGACATGCATGATATGTCTGATGGTAGACCCTCTTGATGTGTGCTAATATGTTAGTTTTGATGGTATGTTGATATATTTGGCGTGACTCTTAGCATGATGATGATTATATACATGGTGTGACTCATCGTATGATATACTCTCTAGAGTTGATATGGTTATTTGATATAAGAGATTATGCACTTTTGATGAGTCATGGCTTATGATTCATGATATGACTAGAGATGGATAGAACTGACATTGATTCTGAGACTGGAAACTAGGAATAGAATATGTGATTAGCCCTTAGAGGTGGAACATTCCACCTCTCGATTTCTGACATTTGCTTGACTGACTTGGATTTGAAGGATTTTGAAACGGTTTTTAAAAGACTGACTTAGGCTTTTAAAAGGCTTTGAAATGGTTTTGAAAGTTGAAAGCTACATGGTTTTGAAGGTCTTAGTCTCGGAGACAAGACTTATTTTTAGAGGTGGATGAATATAAAGACTGAAATTTTTTTAAATAATATAATTGCCCAATTTGGAAAGTTTTCGAAAAACTTGTCGTTAAGAAATTTTCTATTTTGGAAAATCCTTGGAAAATAATTCCGGCATCCTTTGAACTTTGATTTTAAAGAATTTGATTCTGCTCCCGTAATTTAGATTTGAAAGCTTAGAGTCTAGTTTAGTCATTGCAACATGATTTGAAAATTCGGTTTGAATATTCGAAAGTAGGGATTTGGGTTAGACTGTCGGGATTCAAAGTTGGACCTTGCGAGACTCTCTCTCTCGGTTTTCCTCTCTCCTCCACTCTTTTGTCATTTTCTTCATTAACCCTAATAAAGCCCACTTGCCTCCCTATATATAGAAAGCTCTAATCCCTAAATCCTAGCATCAACATCAAAATCCGAGCAAAGCCCAAAAACCCTACTCTCTCTCTCTCTCCCATTTGAAATCCACAAGAGAAAACCCTAACACTCTCCTCCTTTCTCCATTTCAATCTTCAAGCCACCCCAAATCTCTCTTATTTTGTGTTTTTCCAGCTCAAACAGCACCTTAAACACCTCCTCTCTCTCCTCCTTGAAAATCAAGTGAAGAAACGAAGTCCAACCATCAATTTCAAGCAAAACAGTAGCTGCTGGAAGATTTTTCCGCCGCGGGATCCCTGTCACTGCCACAAGGAAGAACCCAGGAGGCGTCGTTCGTCGATTTTTCACGGCAATCCCGCTCATCCTCCCTCCTCTTGCATTCTTTTCCTTCCCAAACTTTTAAAGGTGTACCTTTATTGACTTCCTCACCTTCCAAGGTTGAAAAGGAGTAGATCCAACACCTAGAAGTACAAGATCGAGCCCTACTTTTCCTCTCTCCCCTGTTTTTCGAAGGTGAGCTCAATCTCTCTTGTTTTCTCTCGTTTTGGTCTCAAATCTTCATAAAAGAGAACTTTTACTCATCCTCTACCTTTTCTAGGCTCGATCGTTCCTTTTCCTCGTCAATTTGGAGCTCAGGAGGCCACCATTGAAGCTTGTGAAAATTTCCTTGAAGACCATTGGTAATCCCTCTTTCGCTCTCCCCCTCTAGTCCTCGTTGGTGTCATTTTGTATTGTTTATGGTCTGGATGGGTTATGCTTTGGTTTAAAATTTGTTTGGTAAAGAACGAAGTTGATTCAAGGCAAAAGCGAGCCAAAATGTTCGAATTTCGCCGCGGAGAAACTATGGTTGCCGCGGTGAGTGAGAACAGTCGCTAGAGAGGAAAAAGGAGGCCTTTTACCGCGGTGAAAGGGGCATCTCACGACCAGCGAGAGCCTCTCCTTCGCGGGAGCCAAGGGGCAAGTTTCGCCACGGCGAGCGGCTACTTCGCCGCGGTGAAACTAGCCATGTGCCTTGGCCGAGGCCGGCTCCCCTTGATTCTTTGGTTCCTTGGTTAGATTTTGGGTTGAACCAATCTATGTTGGGGTTTATTGGGCTGTTGAGTTTAATATATTGGATTTTTAATTAAAATGTTTTAAGAGAATTATTATAATGTTTTATAATATGGTTTTAAAGAAATAAATGAGATTTAAATATATTGAAATGCTTTGGATTTTTTCAAATTCTTGAAAGGTCTTGTTTTAAAACCGAGATGTCGGGATTCATTTAAATGATAACTTTGACTAATTCATTGGACTTGACGATTTGAGAATGACTTTGGATTGACGATATTCCACGAACCTTGTTTAACGGGCTGACTTGATCTATTAGACATTTGGACCTCTTTTACCATATTTCTTGGACTATTTAACCGAACTTGAGATTGGACTTTGCCTCGAGACTTGACTGAACTGATGGACTATTATATGACTGGATTAGATTGGACTTTGAGATTGAGATGTTGGATAGGTTAATGATGATGAGTTATGGAAATTGATATGAGATGGCTAGCCTTTTGGATATCTTGGCTTTCGGATGTTTTCTCGTGTTTTGACTATTTTGACTTATCGGATGATTTTGGAAATGCTTTTGAGTGTGAATTCCTCTGTGTTAGTTAGTGGGATTGTTTCACTAATAGCATCCTCTATTATTCATATGTGCTAGGTGCTTAGCGATTTCTTGGACTTCTGCTATCTGCTGTTGCTTTTATTGTTTGACCTTTCAAGTAAGTTACCTATGGGAGCTTACTTAGTGAACGACCTCATGCTTGATGTGTCATATAGTATGTAGGTGTTGCATATGCATAAAAAGCATGCCATGTAGTATAATGCTTAGGACTTGCACTTCTGAATGAGCATTCTTATTCTCTATGCATTTGAAATAGAACGACTGTTATCTGTGAGTTCTAGAGTCGTTGCTAGGGTCATAGGACAACCCCGCTTCATCGGGTGTTGTTTCAGGGCCCACAGGCGTCTCTTGGCCTAACTTCGTGGGTAGTTTCAAGTATTTGATATTAGATTGTCGCATGCTTCCATGACGGGTTCATTTCTATTTTGGTGCACCGTTGACCGAGACTATAACTATCACCGAACTTACACACTTTGATGATTTATACATGTTTACTTGTTTTTGACCTGGTCATGCCGTGACATGTTGTATTTTGAGATTTCCTTTGATTTCGGTTTTGAATTGCAAACGGTTTTGAGCGACTTAGTCATTAGGTCAAGTTTTGGGTACCCAACGACCCTTCGCGTAGTTTGGGGTATGAAATCCCCTCTTTCAAAAACTAACATTTCGGGGTTTGAAACCTCGACCTATACTTGGATTGCAAGATCCGAACGAAGGTATCCAACCTTTGAAACATAACCCAAATATTTATATTTGGGCCGTTACATGGACATAAATCCAAATTTCTCCGAATTGCTCCTTTTTTTGCGTCAAGTCAATGTAAGTTTCTTTTCCATTCCCTTTGTTTTAGAGATAATTGGAGGATTAAGACACACTTTAATAATTTTAGTTGTTAATAGACCTTATACTAAATCTTTTAGTTAAATAGACTTTTTTTATTGGTGTTATTACTTTTTACCCTTAAATAATTTAGTTTAATTAAAAATTAATATAATTAAATAATAAATTTAGAAACTATTTTAAAATATCTTTAAAGATAATAACAATATTTTTTTTAATTCTACATTCCTACAATACGAGCATGTACTAATTTATTATATGACATATAATAAATAATGAAATTAGCTTTATTTGTAATATACATACACGGGATTACAATAGCCATAACTAATTACAATACATTTACCGTAACTATTATATTTATTGTAATAATTAATGTATTACAATAAATACAATAATAAATACAATTTATTGTATTAGAATATGAAATTTTAATATCTTATTGTGGTGATAATTATTGTAATAACGATATAACAACTATTACAATAATATTTACCCTTCAATTATTGTAATAATCATATAACAACTGTTGGCTCCTTGATGATAATATGTGATATATTTTTGTAGGGATGATGGAAGACAAATAATGGAAGACAAATAAGACTAACATGTGCAGGGACTTCAAATCTTTGTTCCACGTACAAATGAAGCTTCAATTTGAATTCAAATTTTGTCCCAAGCTTGCACCAAATATCAAGGAGCAAATCTAAGTGGTTACGTGTGATTTTGTGGGCTGATTTTGTGGAAGAGCAAGTGGGGAATTCAAATTCAAACAGGCTGATTTTTTGTGCAACCAAAAATCAGATTTGGTGGGATTTATTTCGAATTCAAACCGGCTGAAATTCAAGGTAAAATATGGGATTTCCAGCAGCAACAATTCAGCCCCTGCGCATATATAAAGGCCGAGAAGAGGAGATAGAAGAGACACGACGATGAACTGAAGCATTAATCCTCTAAGCAAAGTGTTCTCCATTGTTGATCATCCTTTGATTTTCTCTTTCTCTCCTTGTTCTTCTTGTTTTATCTTTTGAGAGTTTGAGAGTTTATTGAGCTTTATCGTACAATTCATTTTGAGTTATACTCAGGGTTCTTTACCCAATCATAGAGGGTACTTCGGTATCCTTAGTAGCTTTATTTCACTAGAGCGTTTGGGTTGCTAGATAGGAAGTTAGTCTAGAAAAGGGAAGGTCTTCTAGAGGTTGTATCTAGGGCTCATAAGATAAAGTGAAATAAAGTTGTTGAATCCTACGGGTTGGATAACCCTAGGCGGGGACGTAGGCGGTTGTGCCGAACCTCGTTAACAAGTATCGTGTCCTTTACTTTCTGCGCTTTATCCTTATTGTTTTCGTTTGCCTTGCTTCTTATTCGTTATTCTTGCTTAACTGGTTTCTGAGTTTCAGATAAGGTCTTACCTCTATCTGGTAAGGTCTTATAGTTTCCTGTATTTGCGAAAAATTGTCATACTCTATTCTTTCCCCCATCTAGAGTATTTCTTTGTCTTTTATCTGTCTATTCCGCACTTCAATTGGTATCAGAGCCTAACTCACGTACCTTAGATATTACTATCTGTGAGTCTAATCATGGCAGGTGAAGGCTTCGGTCAAGGAAGATCTATTTTTCATCCACCTCTCTTTGTTGGGAACAATTTCATGCACTGGAAATCTTTGATGACAATGTTTATCATTGATCAAGATTTGGAGCTCTCGCATATTATTATGCGAGGACCCAATATACCCAAAAAGGAAGGTCCCAATGGCACGAGAGTGGACAAGAAAGAAGAAGAATACACTCGGAATGATTTAGAAAGCGTGGCTAAGAATTTCAAAGCCATAAATTTATTGTATTGTGGATTAAGTACTGACGAATTCAATCGTATCTCATCTTGCAGGATTGCAAAGGAAATCTGGGATAAATTGGTGGTCACTTATGAAGGAACAAGCCAGGTCAAAGAGACCAAAATCAGTATCTTTCTTAGACAATACGAATTGTTTAAGATGAACCCGTATGAGTCGGTTAAAGAAATGTTCACCCGTTTTACGGAGATCATAAGCAACCTTGACTCATTGGGAAAAACTTTTGAGAATGAAGAGAAAGTCAGAAAGATACTTCGATGCTTGCCCAAAACTAAATGGGGTCCCAAGGTGACCGCCATAGAAGAAGCGCAAGACCTTAGCACGCTAGCTATTGACGATTTATTGGGCAAGTTAATCACCCATGAAATGATCCTCAATGAGGATGACGGGGAACTTCCCACAACTATCAGAAACTTGGCGCTCAAAATCAAATAGGATGTGCCATCAGAGGACGACAAAAGTGATGATGATGAGGAAGATCCCTTCGACTTGATCACAAGGGGACTTGCTCGGATTCTAAAGATGAAAAATCAATTCTCAAACCGAGAATATGCGAGATCATCAATGCATAACGGTAAGTCTTCTAATCCTAATAAAAAGACAAAAATTCTAACATGCTAGGTGAAACAGATCACTTGATGAAGGAGTGTCCTCAAAAGAAGAAGAACAAGCAGAAGAAGAGTGATCGAAAGAAAGACGATTCAGACTCTACAAGTGAATCGAATTTGGCAAATGATCCACTAAATCTTTGCTTGATGGCGGACCAAGACGATCGACATCTCGATGGTATTGTAAGAAACCTTATCTCTAGTCCTATTGATGTTCTCTATGAATTTATGAAAAATATGATTTCCAATGAAGAAAATTGCAGCAAAGAAATCAGCACCTTGAAAGAGAAGGTAAAGGATCAAGAAGTGTGCATAAGGAAGCTGTCGCAGAAATTGCAAGTTCTTGACAGTCAAAATTCAGATCTTATCACTGAAGGTAAGGCCTTACGATTGGAAAATTCCGAACTTAAGGTCAACCTTTCATCTCTTAAGGCTCATTACAATGACCTTGAGAATGAAAAAGTGAAATGATCTGAAAAATGTCGAGATCAACAAACAGCCCTGGTGCAATTCACTAGATCCAAAGCCACTCTCGACAAGATACTTGGAGAACAACAACTTTCCTTGAACCGATGTGGTATAGGATACAACGGGAATTTTCCTGTAAAACCTACTACCACGTTTGTTAAGGCAAAAGGAAGTTGGCGATCATCTACTTGTTTCTTTTGTTGCAAAAAGGGTCATGTAAAGGAAACTTGTCCATATAGAAGAAAGGACCCTTACATCATTAGAAATACCTTTCCTGTACGTTTAAATTAACGGATAAGACAAATTTGGGTTCCTAAAGGGACAAGACCACCAAACATGGTCTATCCTAATTATGAATCTAAATTTGTACATTGGTCTAGCCGGAAAGGTTGATGTTTGTTCGTTTTGCAGGATATCACCAAGATCAAAGAGCTTAAATGGATTGGAACAATCACTCTTGGTGATAAAGGATAATTTTTTATATATATAAATGTTATGTGCGACTAATGATTCTCTTTGTTTAATATTGTTTTTGGAGCTTAATTGGTATGTTGAACAGGGAAGCATTATCGTAGGGGGAGTAATGCTGTCTAATAACATCTCAAAGCCTTGAGATCAGTTTCAAGGTCTTGACTGGCTGCTGTATTGGTGAAACTCGATTTCTTCCCTTCCTTGTTAGAAGACAAAAAGGGGGAGAAATTAGGTTGCTTATGCTATAAGATGTTATGATACATGCTTGTTATATGATGCTCCACTATACTATATTTGTTTACTTTTAATTGATATTTGTGTTGTCTTCCATCAAGGGGGAGATTGTTGGCTCCTTGATGATAATATGTGATATATTTTTGTAGGGATGATGGAAGACAAATAATGGAAGACAAATAAGACTAACATGTGCAGGGACTTCAAATCTTTGTTCCACGTACAAATGAAGCTTCAATTTGAATTCAAATTTTGTCCCAAGCCTGCACCAAATATCAAGGAGCAAATCTAAGTGGTTACGTGTGATTTTGTGGGCTGATTTTGTGGAAGAGCAAGTGGGGAATTCAAATTCAAACATGCTGATTTTTTGTGCAACCAAAAATCAGATTTGGTGGGATTTATTTCGAATTCAAACCGGCTGAAATTCAAGGTAAAATCTGGGATTTCCAGCAGCAACAATTCAGCCCCTGCGCATATATAAAGGCCGAGAAGAGGAGATAGAAGAGACACGACGACGAACTGAAGCATTCATCCTCTAAGCAAAGTGTTCTCCATTGTTGATCATCCTTTGATTCTCTCTTTCTCTCCTTGTTCTTCTTGTTTTATCTTTTGAGAGTTTGAGAGTTTATTTAGCTTTATCATACAATTCATTTTGAGTTATACTCAGGGTTCTTTACCCAATCATAGAGGGTACTTCGGTATCCTTAGTAGCTTTATTTCACTAGAGCGTTTGGGTTGCTAGATAGGAAGTTAGTCTAGAAGAGGGAAGGTCTTCTAGAGGTTGTAAGTTGTTGAATCCTACGGGTTGGATAACCCTAGGCGGGGACGTAGGCGGTTGTGCCGAACCTCGTTAACAAGTATCGTGTCCTTTACTTTCTGCGCTTTATCCTTATTGTTTTCGTTTGCCTTGCTTCTTATTCGTTATTCTTGCTTAACTTGTTTCTGAGTTTCAGATAAGGTCTCTCCTCTGGCTGGTAAGGTCTTACAGTTTCCTGTATTTGCGAAAAATTGTCATACTCTATTCTTTCCCCCATCTAGAGTATTTCTTTGCCTTTTATCTGCCTATTCCGCACTTCAACAACTATTACAATAGCGCTATCTTTTATATTTTAGTACAAAACACCCATATTGTAACATACCAAGCATCAACCAAACCCCCGCATCATCCACTTCCCTGTAAAATTCCTCCCCCATTATTTTGTTCAAATTAAGTTCAATATCGTGTTTAAAAAAAACAAGTGTTGGCCAAGAGTGAAATCAAACCGGCTAGTACATGTCAACCCTCCCTTCAATGATATATCCATCAATGTGGCTTACGATGGCCGAATCAAAACATATCAGGATTGAAATACATCCTAACGAAGTTGCTAAATTTGAATGAACTCACCAAAGTACCTTGGGAACTGTGCTGGACGATTCTTAGGCGATTTTGGGGCGTTTTTACTGCCAAGCCATTCCTTATCGTCGAGGGCAAGTTGCGTAGGGACTCCGGCATGGGCAGATCGGGGACGGGGAGGAACAACTAGGAAGGAAGCACGTATGGAGAAATTTCCTAGGGCTACCGTTACCGGAAGAGAGCTTTGACGAGCTCGAGTGAACAGGAGGGGAAATTTACAGATGGAAGTGCCTCCATGTCGGAAGATAAAGATCCGAGAGTTATGGCATGGATATAAGGGCTGATAAAGGATCAACCGATGTTACTGGTGGACTAAATCTTCTAGTGGAGATTTTCAAATAAACAAGATATGGCAGTTATTGAGATCTTACAATATCCTCCTATATATATATTTTAAAATGGCTTAATTCATTATTGGCGTGTTTAGGCCATTTAAAATTACTAAGGTCTATATTACAAGAAAAATAATACAGAGGTCTATTTACCTTAATAAATACTCCCTCCGTTCGGCAAAACATGTCGTTTACTATTCAAGCACGCTTTTTAGAATGTTAAAAACTATATAAAGTATTTATTTTTTATAAATTTTTTTAACAAGTTTGTACTTATTAATAATAACTATGAAATTATTAAAAAAAATATTAAAAAACTAAATATTTTATATAGTTTTTATCTCCTGAAAAAGCATGCATAAATAGTAAAGTGACATGTTTTGCCGAACGGAGGGAGTATTGAATAAGGTCTATATACCCCATTCTCTCTTTGTTTTATTTTATTCAGTGAGGACACTGAAGTTTTAAGTATGGGGTAGGGAATCCGAAATTCACATGATTTTTTTTGCTTATTTGTGTCTTTTATTTAGAATTATTTTATCTTTTATTTTAGAGAAAAAAATTCTAAAAATATCAAAAAAAAATTAGAAAATGTCAAAAATCACAAAAAATGAATATTTGTCTTATGTTTGAGTTTGAGTCTTTATTTCTTGTTTTTAGTTTTTAGAAACATCTAACTTACATGTCTTATGATGAAAACTAAATGCTAACTTGATGTAAAGTCCGAGATTTTTAACTAATACTTATAATTATAAATTTTATTTCGATTAAAATTTATTCAATTTCTAAGACTCCGAAAAATTTCAAAAATTTCCGTTCTCGAGTCAACGAATGATTTAAATTCTTTCAAACAATTCCGGCATAAACTTGTTACTCAATTTGAAAACGTAATTCTGCTTTAATTTTCCAAGGCTTAAAAATATTTTCGAGTTTCGTTATTTAATTCGGATTCGATTAATTATTTTAAAACGTGTCGGGTTAAGGTCGAAAAGCGGATTTCTGGATTTATCCCCGGATATATAAGTTGACTTTTATCACAATTAATATCCTCCCCTTCCTAGCCACCCTAAGACCCCTACCAAGCAGCTGTTAGACCCCCCTTTTTTCCCACACAAGCCACTGCACTTCAGTCTTCACCTGACACCACCCTCCCTCCATCTCTCTTTACATCCTTCACCCCTCACCTCCATCCCTCCTTTTTATTTTCAATCTGCACATTCTCCGCCTTCACTCCATCCCCAGCAGCTCACATCCTCCTCCATCACCTCTTGTCCACGTCGACCGCAACCACCACCGGGAGGCGCTCTCGCTCCCCTGTTTTCTCGAGCCCAAGCCGAGCGTCTGACCATCACCACCACCAACCACACCTCAGCTCCTTCTTCGTTCTTCCTCTGCGAGCCACCTCCAAAGAGCTCCCTCACACCTCCTTAGAGCCCACGAGCAGCAGCAGCAGCCGGAGGATTCCCTGGAGACTGAGCACGAGCCCTTCGTCCTCCCATTCCCCTGTTTTCGTGTTTTGGGTCGGTAAGCACTCCACCTCCCTCCTTTCTCTTCCTTTTGCCTTAAAATGAAATAAAGGTGGACCTTTAACCCCCTTTCACTATCCCTAGGTCACCTCTGATGAAACTCTGACTCCGGTGAGGCGAATCGAGGCGAAATCGATCGATTTTCTGGGCTTGAAGAACACCTCGGTGAGAACCCCCTTTCTCTCCTTTCCTTATCCGAATATGTGCCCTTGGTGCCGGAAAGGTGGTCGGAGCTCCTTGCCACCGCCGGCGAGCGGCTCTCCTTCCCCTTCCTTTTCTTTCCAGTCGATAGTAGGTTGTTTAAATGAAGGAGATGACCGGTCCGGTTCTCTTTTTTTCTTTTCTTAGGTTCATTCCGGTTTCTATCTTTTTCTTTCCTTTTCTTTCCGGTTCACATGGGTTTAAAAAGGGGTTGGGTTGGATGTTTTGGATTCGGGTTTGGGCCGGGTAAGGGATCCGGGTTGGGCTTTGGTTTGTGCTTAAACTGGGTAATATTATTTGTGTTATTAAATTATTTTGTAGAATATAATTGTTATCTAATTATTATTAAATTTATTTTTCTGATTTATTTATTTAATCAATTCATTGTTAATTATTTATTATAAGTTATTAAAATATGAATTATTTGAGTGTTTAGTTAATTATATTATTTTAAGGTTGTTAGTGATAATGTAGTAGTTCAACAACTTGTGAACCCTTTATTATTTACTATATTATTTACTTATATTTTTTTGAATGATTATTTAAATGTTATATTGAATTAATTGGAGCATTTAATTATCCATTTTAATATCTTGAAAATCTGATTTTAAATATTATTTAGTTGCTTGATTATATTGTTTTAATGTGTGGAGGTTATTTAAATATTTTATGGATTGTGATCCTTTATATGGTTGAGTATTTGATTATCATTCCTTTGATTTATTTATTTAGTTATTTAAACTGATTTGTTGAGAATGATTTATATGAATAAACTAATTGCTAAGTTTTGATATTTAAAATGGGTAATTTGAGTTATTGGAATAATTCATGGGAATAAGAATGAGTTGAGTTGACTAATGATGATATGATGACCGAATTGAGAAAGATGTCAGATTATGAGATATGATGAGACGTAATGAGAAATGGAGATGAGATGATAATGTTGATAATGATGAAATGGTTGAGTTATATTATTATGTGTATCTTATATGTTTCATATGTAACTTGTGTGCTTGTGTAAATTAGACTTAGACTTATTATATTATTTATGAAATTTCTAGGTGATCTCAGATCTGTTGGATTGCTTACTCCTGCTGCCTTATTTTGCTGCTCTACACCACCAGGTAAGTCCTCCGGGGCTTACTCAGTAACTAGGACCTCATGCCTGATGTGTCATATAGTATGTAGGTGTTGCATATCGCATTCCATGTAGTATCCTATTTAGGACTTGCACTTATGAATGAGCATCCTTATTCTTTATGCGTTTGAAATAGAACGACCATTATCTGTGAGTCCTAGAGTCTTTGCTAGGTTCATAGGACAACCCAGCTTCATCGGGTGTTGTCCTTGAGTCATATATATATATATATATATATATATATATATATATATATATATATATATATATATATACATATCACGAGATATGATGAGCATGAGATATGATGATGATGAGATATGATATGATATGATGAGACATGATATGCTATAGCATCGAATTGGCCAATCTCTGCACTAACGGAAAAGGGGTGCAGAGGTATGAGATGGATATGCCACTTGGCATTCTATGTGGATCCATTTAATTGCTTTCTGCATATATAAACTGTCAGCATGCTTGAGTGATTTAAATTTCATACTGCATTAGAGCATCCTTTATTTTAGGCATAGGCGTATTATATGTCCTTAGTGAGGTCTTTAGGGCCCGCATGCGTCTCTTGGCCTAACTTCGTGGTTAGTTTCAGATACCCGTACCTTTGCTTGATCTTGTGCTGTTATGGAGGGGGATATCCTGTGGCGCAGTGAGAGGGAGAAAAAGACCGACTATGGACTCCACACTTTTGCTACTTATTATTTCCTCGTACTTGGTTTTGACCCGGCCATGCCGTGGCAAGTTGCATCATGAGATTTCCTGCTTTATGCTTTTCGAACTTAAAACGTTTTGAGCGACTTAGGCAAGTAGGAAAGGTTCGGGGTACCCAACGACCCTTTCGCAAATTTAGGGTGCGAAATCCCTTCTTTGAGTACTAAACCCTTTGTTTTCAAACTCAACTCGTACTCGAACTACAAGATCTGAACGAAGCTATCCAATCTATTGAAATGTAACCTGAATATTTATATTTGGGCCGTTATAAAGGTGGTATCAGAGCTTGGGTTGCGTGATTCGAGTACAAATGGGTTGAAGTATGATTTTGAAAATCGCCCAATGTTTTTAAAGGATTTTGAAGAGTTTTAAAGGGCAAAATGAATTTAATATGACTAATTTAATGAACATAGCTTAATAAACTTGACTTAAAGTAAGGAAAATCGGAAAAAGGGAAATCGAGTGGGTAGAAAGGAGATAGACCATCCCTATGGGATGTAGACTTGGGAAAGGGTAGGCAAAACTTAGCTTTATACTTTACAGAGGGCCTGGAAGACTCCAAGGAGTTTGCGCCGTGGTGGTTGGAGTAGCAGGGTTAGGATATAGAGGCCGAGAGGATAGTTGCCCCTCCGGTCAGTTACCCCTCGAAGGGCATCTTCTAGGTAGCTTCTGTGACTTTATATAAATTGGGCCGGAGGGCGATCCCTCTCGAAGGGGATCTGATTAAGCAAGGAAGCACAAAATTGAAGAGAAGAAGAAAGTCGTTACTGCGTAGGTGATGCTCGTCGTGATGCCGTGTTCAGCAATCCCGATTTAGATCCGAATATTCTATTTCCTATTATATTATTATTATATTTCTAGGGTTTTCCACGACTCTTTATAAGGTTAATTTCTGTTATTCTAGCCGTGGTGGTGGTGGTGGTTTGTGGCATAGAGACAATGAACGCTTTGAGAGAGAAGAGAGGTTTTTGGCCTATGAGTTGCTAAACTCATAGTTTCTCATGTGATTTGATGACAAGGTTGAATAGATTGTGATGATTCGATTCTATTTAGTTATTTATGAGTTTATCTATCATCTTGTGTTTTTATTGATTATATTTGTGTTCCTTTCTATGATTGATCACCATGTTAGGAATTGCATCTAGGCTATGAATTCGTTATTGTTTTCTCGATAGCAAACAAAGGTATTGAAGTATTGATATTTCCTTGTCTTTGTAGTGGATGATTTCAATTGATCTATATCGTTAGATGTTGATTATGCCGATTAGGGTTTTTTAGATTGTGTCTTAATTGCATTGAATCGATATGCCAAATGGTCTAAAAGCTTGAGTGTTTAATGCTATTCCTTAGTCATATTGAATAAGGTGATTCTATCCATGCGGATCCTTCAACTTTAGTCAAGTAGACATATGTTTATGAATAATTGATGAATCAATCCTAGGACCATGAATCTCAACCATTGTCAGAGAATTACAGGTGAAATGTTTCTTCTATCTTTATTATCAATCACTTTGCAATCATTAGTTTTATTCACTTTACTTTGTAATCAATTTGTCACAAGTCATTGCTTTTGTTATAAGAGTCATTGTTAGAGATATTCCATAGTAATCCGCTTCTCTCTGTGGGTTCGACTCCGGACTTCATCGCTATACTAGTAGTTGTTTGGTTTATCAATTTATTAATTACTAATCTATTGGTTTTGAGCTTTGAGTTAGGATATTATTACTATTTTGCAAAGGGCGAAAGTGCCAACGACGTTCGCCCCGCACCAAATTCTTGGCGCCGTTGCTAAGGAGAAGAAAAGAGTTTTCTTTACTTTATTTCTATCATTGATTCTCTTTTATTTTTTCTTTATTTTTTGTTTTTCTTTGAGTCTTTTTTTTGTCCTTGTATGGTTCAAACTCGATCTTCTAATTCATTGCCTTTGTCTTTTGATCCCGAGATTGAAAGATCTCTTTCTAGGTCGAAAAGAAGGCTTGAATTTGACACACATAAGGAGATGGGAGACGAAGTTGTTAATCCGCCAAGAAGGAACCTGAGAAACCTAAATGAACCTAAGTTAAGTGCTCAACCACTTGCAATTAGACTTCCTGATCTCCCTAAGGGTTCAAGATTTGAGTACAAGTCGAATCGGTTTACTATTTTACCCTACATTCATGGATTGTCTGGGGAGGAACCAAACAAACACCTTGCTACCTTTGTGAGTGTGTGTGATAGACTTAGACCCCAAGGCCTTACCGATGACCAATTGATGTTGAGAGTGTTCCCCTTTACCTTGAAAGATTCTGCGAGCGATTGACTTTATTACCTACCCCCTGAAAGCATTACTACTTGGGTTGAATTAAAGAAAGCTTTCCTTCAGAAGTACTTTCTTGCTACTCGCCTCAACAAACTGAAGAAGGAGCTATCTAGTATTGAGCAATCACCTACGAAGAGTCTTTATGAGTATGTTGAGCGGTTCAAGAAGCTTAAGGGTAGTTGTCCACAACATGGTATACCCGAGGATGATCTAGTGCTATATCTTTATGAGTGCTTGCTTGACACCGACATGAGTTTCATCAATGCTACTAGTGGAGGAGATATTTTGGATAAGACACCTCAGGAAGCAATGCAGATTATCGAAGGGTTAGCTAATGCATCGCAAAAATATGGGAAACACCAAGGAGTTAAAAGAGTTCATAAGTTGGATAATTCTAGAGATGGAAGCAAGGATGACTTAGATAGACTTACTGAGATAGTGAACAAGATGGCTATGCAAATGAATCAACCTCAGTAGCCTAGACCTTGTGGTGTATGTGGAGATCCAACTCATCCGAATGATAAGTGTCCTTTGATTCAAGAGGATGTCGCCGATTTGAGTGCAATGGATTATGGACCTCGCCGCAACTTTGGTAACAATGGTTACAATCAGGGCTACAATTCGAATTATCAAAGTGGATTTTGTTCGTGGAGGGAGGGATCGCTAAATATAATATCAATATCAAATATCATACTAAACCGACTCCCTTGTCCAAGCAAATAAAATACAAGAATCCCTCCCGATGTAGTGGTAGGGTAATTCAGGATCGAATCCACGAGGAGGTATGTCAGCGCTTCCTAAGCTTGCAATCACGATCAAGTTTCGACTCTAGAAGACCACTCGATATCGAGTAGACTGGTCGATATCGACCTAAGTTCTGGTCGATTTCCAGTAGTTTCATGCAGAAGACAAAAGCACAGTCGACGTCGAGTTGTTCACTCGATATCGATGTCAGCCACTCGATATCGACCTCTGCAGTCGAAATCGAGTCTTCAATAAAAACTATAAACGTAGCAATTTGTGTCGGAAAAGTGTCCGAAGAATGTAGAATGATGATGGAAGGGTGGACAAAATAAAAAAACAAATTTTATATAACTCAATAAACTAAAAGCTTCCAAGGTCAGGGATTAATGCCACAACGATAACCATGCAAGTATTTATGCCAAATTCATGAAAGATGATGCCTTTCCATCGAATAACTTTCATTACCAACAATTAGGTGATTAGAGGCTCTCGTATAAAACCTAAGAGTTACTATCCAATTTCATGACTAATCCAAATTCACAATATGATTAGCTTTCGCTTTAATAATGCAAATAATGAATCTCCTCAACTCTCGCAAAGGATCATGCATAGGATAGAAGGCCGAATTGCATAAAAATCATACCTTTGATGCACAAACTTACATTGCTATCGTCGGGCTCACCCCGACCCTAGAAGTAGGTGAACTACTCGCGTCTCATCATCGTTGACATCATCATCTTTGAAAAGAAACTACTTTGAATTAAACTTGCAAAAGAAAGAGTACACCAAACAAAGCCAATTCCGCTCTCGCTTCCTACACCCCACTCGGCTCTCTCTCTCTCTCTCTCTCTCTCTCTCTCTCTCTCTCTCTCTCTCTCTCGCTATAACTACTCTCTGCGATATAAAACCGAATGTGTGTGCTTGGATGATTAAACTAAGCTCTAATGGTCTCTAATTATAGACTTCTAACCTCGCTATCCAAGGATAATAAAATCTATCTTTATTCCTAAGATAAAACTTAAATAGAGTAAATAACTAAAACTCCTTAGGTAAATATCAAATTCACCATAAAGGATAACATGTCTGGTAGTTATATGATAGAAGATCTCGACTTTAGGATAGACGGATTGCTTTCGGATTGAATTCTATCAAAAACAGCGTCGGATCTGTCTGCAGTAGTAGTTGATATCGACCAGGGGACATCGATATCGACCTCTTCTTTTCTCTATCTCGAGCAGTCCTACTCGACCTCGGATTGGCACTCGACTTCTATCTTTTTACTCGATTCAGGGTACTCGATATCGACCACTTCATGTCGATATCAACCTCTCTGTGTCGACATGCTCTGTTCTTCCTCTGCTCGATTTCTGGTACTCTGTTTCACTCGATGTCGAGTCTTTAGGTCGATTTCGACTCTTCAGTAGACTTCGAGTTCTTTTTTCAGCTCTTCTTCTCTTGTCCAGATTGATAAGTTTTTGTCTCGATTTCTGCGAAATAACATAAAAACTCGTGTAGACCTCTATATTTGGAAAATAATCATAAACTACACTAATCTTATCTTTTCCCAACCAATATGCATGCAAATAACGACAAAATGGACATAAATGTGCATAGAAAATATGGCAATTTGCGCGCACATCAAACACCCCATACTTAAGCTTGCTTGTCCCCAAGCAATACTTTTAATGGTCATTAAGGGGAAGAAAGTAAACCCTCAACATCATAGATTCATCCTCATATATCCCTACAATCAATTTCCATTCTCGAAAAGATACTAATGTCAACAATATCCATGCCTGTGAATAAAAGCAACATCATACTCACAAAAGGAGGGTTATACGCATAAAAATAATTTTCCGCAACATAGCATTAATAATCAAGAGGACTTTTGCAAGCTTATGAGAAAATAGATTGGTAAAAGGCTAAAGGTGGGCTAATTTTTGGCCATGTGGTGTTAAATCCGGGGAAATAAACATTCTTTCAAAACTTCATTCCACATTCCTTCTTCATAATATTTCTCACCTTTCACTCTTCGCTCAATGATTTTTTCACTATAATGCTTTTACCTCTCTAACCTTAGCAATGCCTTCTCGCGAGTCGCAAACATGGGTGTCATAAATGGCCCCGGATACTTAGTACTTTGGACTCCTCACCTTGTGTCCCATCTCGCTGAACTAACATCTCAACGAGCAGGGTCGACCTACCTTTATCTCCTAAGGTGATCAGATTTTTTCTCACTCATTAAATTTTCCATATTTCAAAATTTGTTTCATTCCTGCCAACAACTTCAATATATACACAAAATCCATATAACAACTCCAAAGATGACTTCCATTCTCAACATTGTCCCCGGATAGGGTATAAGGTATAAAAAATGGGCAATATGTAATATATGTGGAGCAATAATGATAATGTAAGGCTCATATATGGCTTGCGTAATTGCAAATATGCATAGGTAAGGCTAGGATATGAAATTGAGCACATGTATGGAAATTATAAAGTCCTTCATCCTCTTATCATGCATATGTCAAAAGCAACTTCAAATTTTACCTCTCTTTTATGGTTTTCTCTAAAAAATTGCACTTCATTGTGACTTCCCTTAACTAGGCAATTTCATGTTATATCTCTAATGAATCTACTTTTGCATCGTCGAGTTCAATAGAAGCTTCCATGACTCTTTTTCTTTATTCTTAAAATTTTCTGATGGGGGTCATTTTTCCTCTTTTTTTTTTTCGAAAAATAAACTATGATAAAGATAAATAAAGTCCTTAAAGATAAATAAACAATGCTTAAAGAACTATGTATGAAAAAATGCATAAACATATAAAATAAATATGCAAAAACTACGAAAAATTTCAAAAAATGTTCAAAAATGCTAAAAATATGCAAATAAGCCTTTCCCACACCCCATACTTAATAATTACAGTGTCCTCACTGTATAAGAACTAGGGTTAAGAAGTGTTCGTTTAGGGGAGGTGAGATTCAAATATTCAAATATATATCACAACTATGCTAACTCCCTGTTCAAGCAAATAAATACAAGAATCCCTCCCGATGCAGTGGTAGGGTAATTCAGGATCGAATCCACGAGGAGGTATGTCAGCGCTTCCTTTGTTGTAATCATGATCAAGCTTTCAACCTCAGGAGACACTCGATATTGATGTGTCTGGTCGATATCGACCTCAGTTCTGGTCAATTTCCAGCAAAGTTCCTGCAGAAGACAAAAGCAAACATAGTCGACGCCGAGACAGACTTCAATATCGATGTTAGCGCTCGATATCGACCTTCACAGTCGATTTCGATGTCTGTTACAGAAACTGTAATGCGTAACCTATGTGTCGGAAAAGTAGTCCGAAGAACTTAGAATGGTAAAGGGAAGATGGACAGAAACTAAAACTAAAACTTTTTATAAACTTCAATTAACTAAAAGCTTCCAAAGTCGGGGATTCATGCCACAACGATAACAATGCAAGTATGATGCTAAAGTTATGAAATTTAATGTCTTTCCGACAAATAACTTTCGTTACCACCACTTAGGTGATTAGAGGCTCTCGCATAATTCCTACGAGTTACTATCCAATTCATGAGTAATCCAAGTTCACAATATGATTGCCTTTCGGTTCAATAATGCAAATAATGAATCTCCTCAACTTTCGCAAAGGATCATGCATAGGATAGAAGACGAAATCGCATAAAAATCATACCTTTGATGCACTTACCCTACATTGCTATCGTCGGGCTCAGCCTGACCCTAGAATTGGGTTGACTACTCGCGTCTCATCATGGAACTCATCATCATCATTGAAAAGAAACTACTTTGTATTAAACTAAAGAGAAAGTTACAACCGAACCAAGCCAAATCTCCGCTCTCGCTTCCACATAACTCACTCGGCCCTCTCTCTCTCCCTACAAATTCTCTGCGTTCTATAATGTAAAACTGATTGCTTGAATTCTTGGATGATTAAACTCAGCCCTAACGGCCTCTAGATATAGATCTCTAATCTTGCTAGCCAAGGATTCGAAAACCTATCTTTATTCTCTAAGATAAAACTTAATAAAGGTAAAAACTAAAAATTCCATGGTAAAACATCTAAAGTGATAAGTCTGGTGATGAAGATAGAAGATCTCGACTTTTGGATATATGTGCAAGCTTCGGATAGACTTCTATCAAAAACTGAGTTAGACTTCTTCTGCTGGCAACATCGATATCGACCTTGGTCATCGATATCGACCTCTCTTTATCTCTATCTCGAGCACTCCTTCTTCTCCTCGGATTGGCACTCGACTTTTATCAATAAGCTCGATCTAGGCCACTCGATATCGACCTATAGACATCGATATCGACCTTTGCTGGTGTCGATATGCTCTTTTCTCCTATGCTCGATTCCTGCCTGCTATGTTCCACTCGATGTCGAGGTTCATAGTCGATTTCGACCTCTTCAGAAGACTTCGAGTTCTTTTCCCGCTCTTCCAAATCTGTCCATTTCCGTTCCTATTTCTGCGAAATCACATAGAAACTCGTGCAGACCCATATATTTGACAATAATGCATAAACTACACTAATCTCATGTATTCCCCACTAATATGCATGCAAATGATGATAAAATGGACTTAAATGTGCATAGAAAATATGTCAATTTGCGCGCACATCAAACACCCCGTACTTAAGCTTGCTTGTCCCCAAGCAATACTTTTAATGGTCATTCAGGGGAAGAAAGTAAACCCTCAACATCATAGATTCATTTTTCATATGTCTCTACACTCAATTTCCATCCTCGATAAGGTACTAATGTCAACCAAATCCATGCCTGTGCATAAAAGCAACATTATACTCATAAAAGGAGGTTCATATGCATAAAACAATTTCAGCGACATAGCATTAATAATCAAGAGGACTTTTTCAAGCTATAGAGAAGTAGATTGGTAAAAGGCTAAATGTGGGCTAATTTTTGGCCATGTTGTGTTAAATCCGGGGAAATAAACTTTCTTTCCAAAACATTCCACATTCCTTCTTCATAATGTCTCACCTTTCACTCATCGCTCAATGCTTTGTTTCAATATAATGCTTTTACCTCTCTAACCTTAGCACTGCCTTCTCACGAGTCGCAAACATGGGTGTCATGAATGGCCCCGGATACTTAGTACTTCGGACTCCTCACCTTGTGTCCCAACTCTCTGAACTAACATCTCAACGAGCAGGGTCGACTCACCTTTATCTCCTGAGGTGATCGGATTTTTTTCTCGCTCATTAAATTTTCCATAATTCAAGAATTCTTTCATTCCTGCCAACAACTTCATATAAATATGCACAAACTCCATATAACTCCAAAGATAACATCCATTCTCAAACTTGTCCCCGGATAGGGTATAAGGTATAAAAAATGGGCAATATGTAATATATGTGGAGCAATAATGATGATAATATAAGGCTCATATATGGCTTGTGAATTTTGCAAATATGCATGGGTATGGATAGGATATGAACTTTTGTAACCAGATGTATGGAAATACCTAAAGTCATCCATCATCTTATCATGCACATGTCGAAAGCAACTTCAAATTTTCATCTCCTTCATTTTTTCTTTTTGCACTTCATTGGGACTTCCCGTAACTAGGCAATTTCATGTTATATCTCTAATGAATCTAATTTTGCATCATAGAGCTCTTTTTTATACTTCCATGACTCTTTTCTTTATTTTCAATTTTTGATGGGGGTCATTTTTTTTTCGAAAATAAAACATGCTAAAGATAGATATGACTAACTATGTATAAAATATGCAAAACTATGCAGAAACTATGCAATAACTTCAAAATATTAGAAAATATGCGAAAATATGCAAGTAAGCCTTTCCCCCACCCCATACTTAAAGATTACAGTGTACTCACTGTATTACAACTAGGGTTAAGAAAGCAACTTACTAAAACATCACAAATTTCAGGAGTCGAAGAAGACAGCAGTGATGGTCGATGTCGACCTTTAACATCGAAATCGACTAGTTTCATCGATTTCTGGCTCAGGCTTCAGGGTGATCCGGCCTCGACCACAAGCCCCTCGGAATCGACCTTAAGGTCGATATCGAGCTTTGTACTCGATTTCGATCTCTGTTTTTGCTCTCTTCCTCTTTCCTGCACTTTGTTAGACAATATAAACTAAAACCAAACAAAACAATAATATTGTAAAGTCTCAAATCAAAGTAAAAAGTGTCCGAAACTAAAACTAAGTGTCTGTCTTTGTTACAAGCTCTAGACTTTAAAGTCGCTAGGCCGACTTCTTCCTTTTGTGCTCTCATGGCGGCATCTGCAGAGCCTATGTGGCTTGGGCCTCAAATAACACTCCTTTCTTGTCTCTCAGCTGCATTCTGCCCAGATGGATTTGATTCACCGTGAAAGGTACCATCCTCTTGTCTTTGAATCTAGTAGGGAACCATTGATCTTTTGATTAGGCGACATACACCTTGTCTCCTATTTCATAATGGCTCGAATCATCATCGGATACCCTACACAAGCGCACATGCCAAGGCAAACCTCTTCCAAATAATGATAAATCTTTAATTAAGATGGAACAGGATGAATCCGTACCTTGACTTACCTTTCCTTCTGTCTGTGGCTCAGGTCGACATCGATCATCAATAGTCGATATCGAGCTCTGTTGTGCTCCTGGAGGTTCAGCCAATTTGGAATGTTTCTACTCGACATGATCAGGTCGATTTCGACCCTCAGAGATCGATATCGAGGTTCCTCCTCCTTTCTCAGTTTCTATGGCAGTCGATTTCGTCATATGGGCATGGTTGATATCGACTTTTATGCTCGATTTTGAGGTTCCTTCTCCTCCGTCGACCCCATACTTATGACCTGGAACAGAATCTTGAACTTTGTTAGTCGATATAGACTTACCTGGGTCGATTTCGATGTTCTTTTTGGCTCCTTCGTTCAAGATTGCCACGACCTCCTCTACTTGGGCTTCTATGGCCCTCTTTTCAAGCTCTTCCAGTGTCATACTCCTTACCTTTGCTTCTTCACATGTGATGTAGACACCATTGATGGCCTTTATCTCCATTGGCCCTTCATTGTTACTCACCGTCTTGTTGAAGGCGTACTCTATAACTTTGTCACTGATTATGAATGAGAGCAATCCTTTCTTCACGCTAATGTTGGCATCGAAGGTTGCTAGGAATGGCCTACCTAAAATAATGGGACAAGCAGGGTCCTCTGCTATATCAACAACTAAGAAATCAGCAGGGACAAAGAATTTACCTACTTGTACTGGCACATCAGTTACCATCCCTGTTGGAATCACTACCGTATTATTCGCCATGTATAGTTTTGCATCCACGGGCTCCAGAGGACCTATCTTTACCTTGTGCCATATGGTTAGTGGCATCATGCTAACTGTAGCGCCCAAATCAACTAAAGCATTAAAGCGATATCGACCTAAGCCTATATCGATAGAAAACTTACTTTGGTGCGCCCGCTTTTATGGTAGCTCCAATCTGTTGCACTCCTCTGCGATCTCAGAAAGAGATCGCTTCTTACCCAATATGTCCTTAAGGAACCTTACATACGATGGCATCTCATAAAGTGCTTCGGTGAATGGAATTGAGACATTGAGTTCTTCAAGCATCTTCACGAACCGCTGGAATTTCTTTTCTGCCGAGTCCTTAATCACCTTTGTTGATGGGAATGGCAACACCTTCTTCCCTGCGGCTAGAGTTAGATCGACATCGACTGGATGGGGGTCGACATCGGCTGGAGGAGTCGATTTCTGTGGTGACTCAGATTCAGTGTCGACATCGAGTGGATGGTCGACATCGACGTCACCTTGGTCGATATCGGCTGGGGGGTCGATATCGAACAAGGTGATTTGTAATTGACGCCCACTCCTTAGATTCGATCTCTCTTTATCGACCTTGGTCATCGATATTGACCTCTATTTATCTCTATCTCGAGCACTCCTTCTTCTCCTCGGATTGGCACTCGACTTTTATCAATAAGCTCGATCTAGGCCACTCGATATCGACCTATAGAAATCGATATCGACCTTTGCTGGTGTCGATATGCTCTTTTCTCCTATGCTCGATTCCTGCCTGCTATGTTCCACTCGATGTCGAGGTTCATAGTCGATTTCGACCTCTTCAGAAGACTTCGAGTTCTTTTCCCGCTCTTCCAAATCTGTCCATTTCCGTTCCTATTTCTGCGAAATCACATAGAAACTCGTGCAGACCCATATATTTGACAATAATGCATAAACTACACTAATCTCATGTATTCCCCACTAATATGCATGCAAATGATGATAAAATGGACTTAAATGTGCATAGAAAATATGGCAATTTGCGCGCACTTCAAGAAGGAAACTTACTAAAAATTCACGAAAATCAGGAGTCAAAGACGTCTGTAGGGGCAGTCGATATCGGACAGACCAGTCGATATCGACCAGTTTCACTCGATTCTTGGTGGTTCCAAGCTTCAGGGTGATCGAAATCGAGTACCTTACTTGATTTCGATCTTACTTTTGCGCTCCTTCTTTCTTGAAACTCGTTAGAAAATAAAAACTAAAAAACAAACAAATAATAATGTCTAAAAACAAACCAAAAATGTCTAAAGCCAAAAAAACTAATCTTTTTTACAAGCTGTAGACTTTATAGTCGCTAGGCCGACTTCTTCCTTTATGCTCTTCAAGGCGGCATCTGCAGAGCCCATATAGCCTGGGCCTCAAATAATACTCCATTCTTGTCTCTCAGATGCATCCCGCCTGGATGTATCTGGTTCACAGTAAAGGGTCCCATCCTCTTCATTTTGAATCTACTCGGGAACCAATGATCTTTTGATTTAGAGACGTACACCTTATCTCCTACTTCTTAGATCCTTGAATCATCATTGGATACCCTACACAAGCGCACATACCAAGGAAAACCTCTTCCAAAAAGTGATAAATCTTTAATTGAAATAGAAATAGAGGAATCCGTACCTTGACTTACCTTTTCTATCTCTGAGTCTAGTCGATATCGGTCAGCATCACTCGATATCGACCTCTATTGAGCTCCTGGAGGTTCTGTCGATGTGGAGGATTTCTGCTCGACATGGACTGGTTGATTTCGACCTTCACTACTCAATATCGAGGTTCTCTTTCCTCCTTCAGCTTCTGGTGCAGTCGATGTCGACTTGGATTTTTGGTCGATTTCGACAACTGTGCTCGATTTCGAGCTCTCCACTCCTACGCTGACCCCATACTTAAAACCTGGCACAGAATCTTGAACAGTGTTAGTCGATATCGACTTACCTCTGTCGATTTCGAGTGGCTTTTTGGCTCCTTCGTTCAAGATTGACACGACTTCCTCCACTTGGGCTTCTATGACCCTCTTTTTAAGCTCCTCAGGGGTCATATTTTTTACCTTAGCTTCCCCGCATGTGATGTAGACACCCTTGATTGTCTTTACCTCCATTGGCCCTTCATTCTTCCTCACCATCTTGTTAAAAGCGTACTCTATCACTTCATCACTAATGGTGAATGAGAGCAATCCTTTCCTTACGCTTATATTTGCATCGGTAGTTGCTAAGAATGGCCTTCCTAAAATAATGGGACAAGCAGGGTCCTCTACCATATCAACAACTAGAAAATCAGCAGGGACAAAGAACTTACCTACTTGCACTGACACATCATCTACCATCCCTGTTCGAATAACCACCGTATTGTTGGCCATGAAAAACATTACATCCACAGGCTCGAGTGGAACTATCTTTATCTTGTGCCATATGGTTAGTGGCATCATGCTAACACTAGCACCTAAATCACATAAAGCATTAAAGCGATATTGACCTACGCATATAGCGATAGAAAACTTACTTGGGTTCGCTCTCTTCTTCAGTAGCTCCAACCTGTTGCACTCCTCTGTGATCTCAGCAATTGATCGCTTCTTACCTAGTATATCTTTAAGGAACCTCACATATGATGGCATCTCATGAAGTGCTTCGGTGAATGGAATTGAGACATTGAGCCCTTGAAGCATCTTCACAAATCACTGGAACTTCTTTTCCGTCTGGTCCTTAATAACTTTATTCGGGAATGGCATCACCTTCTTCTTCATTGCACCTGGAGTTGAGTCAACATCAAGTTGAGTATGGTCGATATCGACTGGAGGAGTCAATTTCTGATGCAAATCAGCTTCTGTGTTGACATCGAGTACAGGAGGCTCGACGTCGACTTCACCATGGTCGATATCGACTGGAGGTATCGATATCGATGTCTCTTTTGGGGCTTTCTCCTTCGCTTTTTGCTCGGGTGTTTGCAATTGACGCCCACTCCTTAGATTCATAGTCGCTATATGTCTAGTAGTTTTGCCCTTTAGGTTGGGGCACAGTAGATCCAAGCAGCGATCCTGACGGTTTGGGAATTTGTTTCGCCAATTGACCCATTTGGGTCTCCATTTTCTGCTTCCAAATGTCGATCTCCCCGAGCCTAAAATTGATGCCTTGCAGCTGAGTATGGATGGAGTTTTTGGCTTGTTTGAACTCAGCGTGGTTCCTCCACATCTCATCAAGAATGATCTGCAGGTCATCCTTCCTTGGTTTGCGCTTAGGGTGCCCTGGTGCTCTATATGGTGGGGGATCCCTTTGTTGATGTTGAGGTTGATAGAACCTTTGATCTCCCCAAAATTGCTGATTGCCCCCTCCATAGGGGCCTCTCGTCCACTTAGCTTCCTCATGTTGCTCCGCCATGCTAACTTGCTCAAGATAAGGGCAGGCACTAGTGTTGTGCCTTGTAGAGCCACATTCCTGACAAGCTTGATTGTTTGAGAGGAACCTAACTTGCTTTTGTAAGCGGCTTGTCTTATCATTGTGGAATTGTTGCCGCAAATCAGGATCAATATCCTTTGGAGGCTCATAAAGTGGCATAGATGGGACAAGCCTTGAGTCATAGGCCGCAGCAGTCCCATAAGTGTTGTCAAAGTTTACTAGCCTCTCAATTGTATCCTAAGCCTTTGTTGGTGTGAGCTCGATGTACCAATAGGAGGTGTAAGAGTTGATTCTCTCCTTATTCGGCCCATCAAGGGAGTTGTAGAAGATCTCTTGGATGACATAAGGTAGTTGCCTATGTGTAGGGCATGATCTCAATAAGTCCTTAAAGCGCTCACACGCCTGTGCCAATGTCTCACCAGGCTTTTGTTTAAAAGTCGTGATCCTTTGCCGCAACATCTCCGTTTTAGATGGAGGAAAGAACTTGTTTAGGAACGCATCCTTCACCTCTGCCCATGTCCTCAGCGAGCGTGGAGCCAAGCTTTATAGCCATTGTAATGCCTTCCCTGCAAGAGACCATCGAAAGAATTTCAGTCTAACATATTCTAAGTTTGCACCATCAGCAATAGTCTCACATAAATCCATGAAAGTAGAAATATGTTGCAAGGGGCATTCATTAGTTCTTCCTTCAAAAGTATTTCTTTTAATTTCAGACAGGAAGTTTATTTTAATCTCATAGTTAGATGGAGGAATTAAAATTGTAGATTCAGGAACATGTAGTGGCGGATGCATGTATTGCATCGCCATCTGTGGATACTGATTGAGTCTCTCCTGGGCTTGTCTGTGCGCATCCTCCTCTCTATCAGCGCTGGCTCGCTTTGCAGCAGCGGCGACTCTTTCGTTAGCGATTGTAGTGTTATGATCTTCTATCTCCTTCCTCAACCGCTCAATGATTTGAGCCCGCGTCTCGTTCTCCCCCATGATTCTAATAGCTTTGTTTCGAAGATAGAGAAAACGTTCGGGCTCGTGTATACTTTACAGGATAGGTTCGCGATCAGAGCATCGCATAAACCTACATAATCAGCACTAAAAAGAAGAACGTGAGAAAAGCTTAGGGCGCGATTGATTGCCTCCCCGGCAACGACGCTAATTTTTTCGTAGAGGGAGGGATCGCTAAATATAATATCAATATCAAATATCAAACTAAATCGACTCCCTTTTCCAAGCAAATAAAATACAAGAATCCCTCCCAATGTAGTGGTAGGGTAATTGAGGAACGAATCCACGAGGAGGTATGTCAGCGCTTACTAAGCTTGCAATCCCGATCAAGTTTTGACTCCAGAAGACCACTCTATATCGAGTAGACTGGTCGATATCGACTTCAGTTCTGGTCGATTTCCAGTAGTTTCATGCAGAAGACAAAAGCACAGTCGACGTCGAGTTGTTCACTTGATATCGATATCAGCCACTCGATATGGACCTCTGTAGTCGAAATCGAGTCTTCAACAAGACTGTAAACGTAGCAATTTATGTCGAAAAAGTGTCCGAAGAATGTAGAATGATGATGGAAGGGTGGACAGAATAAAAACACAAATTTTATATAACTCAATAAACTAAAAGCTTCCAAGGTCGGGGATTAATGCCACAATGATAACCATGGAAGTATTTATGCCAAATTCATGAAAGATGATGCCTTTCCGTCAAATAACTTTCGTTACCAACAATTAGGTGATTATAGGCTCTCGTATAAAACCCAAGAGTTACTATCCAATTTCAGGACTAATCCAAATTCACAATATGATTGGCTTTCACTTCAATAATACAAATAATGAATCTCCTCAACTCTCGCAAAGGATCATGCATAGGATAGAAGGCGGAATCGCATAAAAATCATACCTTTGATGCACAAACTTACATTGCTATCGTCGGGCTCACCCCGACCCTAGAAGTAGGTGAACTACTCATGTCTTATCATCGTTGACATCATCATCTTTGAAAAGAAACTACTTTGAATTAAACTTGCAAAAGAAAGAGTACACCGAATAAAGCCAATTCCGCTCTCGCTTCCTACACCCCACTCGGCTCTCTCTCTCTTGCTATAACTACTCTATGCGATATAAAACTGAATGTGTATGCTTGGATGATTAAACTCAGCCCTAATGGCCTCTAATTATAGACTTCTAACCTCGCTATCCAAGGATAAGAAAATCTATCTTTATTCCTAAGATAAAACTTAAATAGAGTATATAACTAAAACTCCTTAGGTAAATATAAAATTCACCATAAAGGATAACATGTCTGGTTGTTATATGATAGAAGATCTTGACTTTAGGATAGACGGATTGCTTTCGGATAGAATTCTATCAAAAATAGTGTCGGATCTGTCTGCAGCAGTTGATATCGACCAGGGGACATCGATATCGACCTCTTCTTTTCTCTATCTCGAGCAGTCCTACACGACCTCGGATTGGCACTCAACTTCTATCTTTTCACTCGATTCAGGGCATTCGATATCGACCACTTCATGTCGATATCGACCTCTCTGTGTCGACATGCTCTATTCTTCCTCTGCTCGATTTCTGGTACTCTGTTTCACTCGATGTCGAGTCTTTGGGTCGATTTCAACTCTTCATTAGACTTCAATTTCTTTTTCAGCTCTTCTTCTCTTGTCCAGATTGATCCATTTTTGTCTCGATTTCTGCGAAATAACATAAAAACTCGTGTAGACCTCTATATTTGGCAAATAATCATAAACTACACTAATCTTATGTTTTCCCAACCGATATGCATGCAAATAACAACAAAATGAACATAAATGTGCATAGAAAATATGGCAATTTGTGCGCACATCAGATTCAATGGCAAAGGTCAGCAACAACAAGTTCCTTATCAAGGAAGAGGAGAATTTGAGAATCGTCCAAGATGTTCAACAAGAGGATAGAGATGATACATTGAGGTTGTTACTGGATAAGATGAGTGTTCAAGAGAAATTGTTGAGTCAAATGGCTAAGGAGATTGGAGAATTGAAAGCAAAAGATTCGGAGAAGTTGCCGTCACAAGTGGTAGTTAATCCGAAGGAGAATGTGAGTGTCATGATCCTTAGAGGAGGAAAAAAGTGAATGTGCCCACTAGGAATGTTGACGTTGTGCAATCCCCAAGGAAATCATCCAATGAGTGGTCTTCTGAGGTTTCAAGACCTGTACCACTCTTTCCTCATGCCTTAAGACCTGATCGTAAGTGGGAAGATGAACAAATCCTTTACGACACCTATGCTCATTATGAGGTAAATATTCCACTTTTTAATTTGATTAAAACTGTGCCTCGCTATGCAAAATTCTTGAAAGAGCTATGCATGATGAAACGCAAGCAAAGGATGCGAATGAAGGGAAAAGTAAGATTAAATGAAAATGTTTCTGCTTTGCTACAGAAAAGATTACCTGAAAGGTGAGGAGATCCAGGTATGTTTACTATCCATGTGCAATAGGTAATGCTAGCTTCACAAAAGTTATGCTAGACCTAGGTGCTTCAATCAATGTGATGTCATATAGCTTGTACATGTTTTTGGGTCTCAATGCTTTGTCTGAAACTGGTATTACTATACAACTCGCTGATCGTTTTAGCATTAAGCCTAGAGGATTTGTTGATGATATTTTGGTAAAGGTAAATGGTTTGATATTTCAAGCTGATTTCTTTATATTGGACATGGAACAAGGTTCGCTTGAAACCCAAATTATCTTTTGAAGGCCATTCTTGCGAACGGCTAAGACTAAGATTGATTGCTTTGAAGGTTCCCTAACCATGGAGTTTGACGGTAGAAAGATTGAATTTTCTATATTTGAGCCTACGACTCTTTCTGCTAATGATTATGTGGATGTTCTTGACTTTAATGATAGCGATTACATGAATGAATCAAATAGTTTGTTAGATCCTTCTATTGAGAATGAATCATTGCTTATTGAGTCTTCTAACAAAGAGAAAGTTGATTTAGGGAAAGATGACATTGAAAGGAAAATTGAGAATTTGTTTAAGTCACATGAGAATGTGTCTAATTCAAATGATTCTATTGTTCTTCCCTATGAGAAATGGATTCCTAACAATGTTGAGGTTTTTGCAATTTCAGGGCAACCTCCAAAAGAAACTCATTTCAATAAGGAATTGATTGGGGCAATTGATGGATACATTGGAGAAATTCCTAAAGTTCCCCCTCTTGTCAAGAAAAGGACAAGTGTGGAGGATCTTGATGGGATAACTTGATCAAGAAATGCATCACGTCGAGCCAAAGACGTGAAACAAAGGCGCTTCTTGGGAGGCAACCCAAGGTAGATTAGGTAATATTGTTTCAATTTCGCATTTAGTTTTTCAATTCAATAAAGTAGGACAAGTCTTTTTGCTGTACATTGGAGTAGTGTAGTGTTAGAACCTTTTTGGTAGATGAATTTTGCTTGATTGAATGACGGAGTGGCGTTCTGCATACACGGCGCCCGCCGCCTCAACCACAGCGCCCGCCGCCTCAACCACGTCGCCCATCGCCTCAACCACGGCGCCCGCCGCCAGTAACTGTTCACAGACGCGTCCGGATTTTTGGTTACGTTGGGAGGGAGTAGTTTCTATCCTATTTTATCTTTATGTTTATTTGATTTTCGATTATTTTAGGTTAGATTTGATTTTTTTATCTTCAATAGGATTAGATTGTTCTATCTAGGATTAGTTTCCATTTTTTTGGAGTAGAATTTAATCTTTTATCTATTTTATTTTCTTTTATTATTTTTTATCTATATCTAATATTTTCTTTTCTTTTAGATAGATGGAAATTCACCTTTCCAAACCACCATATAATCCCACTCCCTAATTTGGATAAATCAAATCTTTGTCGCCAAGCCAACACATAAACCCCAAGAGATCCTACTTGAATCCATTCCAAAAACCTAAGAGCCTTGTGTTTCAATTGAGTTCTTACCCATCAAACACATTCATCACTACCTTCATCCATCAACTTCAATCTTTTCTACACCATTCCCATATCTACCACCAAAGAAAGCCTTTGAAACGAAGTTTGGTCGTCAAGTTTCAAGTTTGGAGGAGTTGTGGACGTTGATTCTTCAACGTCGTGCTCGAATTCATGTCCTGTAGAGACCGGCGGCCGCCGCCCCATACACGGTGCCCACCGCCACCTGCAGAGTTGTCGCTTTTGGTCGTTTTTGTGGTGTTCTGTTACGTTGTTCTTTACTTTCGTGAGTTATGTCTTGTGATCCCGCAATGAAGGCCCCTATGTATTTTTCTGGAGTTGAGAATGAACGTTGGTTTCACCTGATGGATGTTACTTATCAACAGACTCGGTTCTTTCATTTGGAAACGTTGCAAAGGCTTGGTCTTCTTGGTCCCATCTCTTCCTTACTGGAGAATGGAGGTCTTGCCAACTTTGTCTCGAGAGCTGAGCCAACCTATCCTGCTTTGGTGCATGAGTTCCTTGCAACTCTTGATGTGCGTTCTGATAGGGAAATCCATTTCATATTGCTGGGTACCGAATGTTCCATCCATAAGCAATTCCTTTCTCTAGCTTTGGGAATGCATTTACCCTTGTCCACTACCTGGCGTCGCACTATTTCATCGACCACTCCTGCTGAGACTTGGGCTACAGTGTCCGGACTACGTGAGGGGCCTGAGGACTATCACAATTATTTGTTTACACATCATGTCCTCCATCTGTGTCACAGGGTGCTGAGCCCTGCATTCTATGGTTCGGCTTATCCGAAGATTGTTGCCAAGAGGATATGGACGTGGTTATATTGTTTGACGCCAGAGGCTGAGTTTGTATCAGATTGGGTGCAGTTGTTTCTGGCTACTTGTGCAGAGACACTTTGCCAGAGAGATGGAAGGAATGCTTAGGTTGTCACTTTTGGTGGGATGATTACTCTCATAGCACGCTATTTGGGTATTGATTTGAGCTCTTTGCAGCCCATGCGATTGCCTTTCTATTATGATATGTCTGCCTTACTGAGCGCTCATCTTATTGAAAGGGTATTCCTCCCGGTCAACAACAAGTGTTTTCGTTGGTTATCTGGAGTGAGGGGTGAACACCTCCTGTATCTTCCAGCGACTCTAGCTATTGGTCCTACTTTGGCTGCTTTCCATGTTAGTCATATACCAGCATCTGCTGGGATGGTTGTGGATGCTTCTTCTGCGAGTAGATTCTTTCTAGGTGATAAGGCTGATGATGATGATGATTTTGACATCCCCATTAAGAATGACCCCTTGCTTGAGCTTATTGAGGGCCTTGACCATCGCGTGACTAGGATAGAGGATCAACAATCATAGTGCTGTAAAGAGTTACATGATCATCAGTTGACCTTGGCCAAGAAGTTAGATGAGATCCATACTAGTTAGATGAGTCCCTAGGTCCAGTTAGTGCAACAATTGAACCAGCGGTTTGGATCCCAGACCCCACATTCATAGTAATGGGTTAGTCTATTTGCTTCCTTCAACCCTTTATTTTTTTCTTCATTGTTCCTTTTTGTATATGTTTATGCATTGAGGACAATGCAACATTTAAGTGTGTGTGTGGGGGGGGGGGGGAGGGGAGGGTGGGAAGGTAAGTAAATTAGTTAGATTAGTTCATGTTTATTTTTTGTTTCATATTTAGATTTCTAGTATTTGATTTTATTTTGTTTTTGATATTCTTGTAATTCATGCATCATGTTTATTTTATTTGTTATATAAAATGTCAAAAATGATACAAAAGTGAAAAATGTCAAAAAATCCAAAAATAAGAAGAGTCTCATGCATTGCATATTTGTGTTATCAAAAGATACCAATCTAATTTGAGTTTGTCCTATTGACTTTATGCTGGCATGATCTTATAAATCCCATGGAATTCTGGAATGATGACCTTGTCTCTAAAATTGGTTTTATGTGAAGTATGGTTAGGCATAGGTAATTGAGCATGTATGATCTAAGTTTGTGAGCATGCTTGATATTCATAAAAAATTTGTCCTTGTGAGATATTTTTGGCCTTATAACGGATACATCTATATTCCTTTTGCTTTTCTTGTATGATTTACTCTTCCTACGCATTTATCTTTGAGTATTGACATGGTTACTTATTTTGAAGACCGATTATATACATGATCATTGCTTGATAAGTTCAAATGATAGAGGCAACTTTTTAGCCACATTTTATTCATGTCTACCTTATGTTATATCTTGCTTTGAAGCCAATTTGAGCCTTTAGCCTTTTCTTTTGAAGCTCCTATTATATCAAACCGAATCCTAGTCCACGTAAATAAAATACAAGACTTCCTCCTGCTGTAGTGGAAGGGAATAAGGATTGATCCACGAGGAGGCTGGTTAGCGATGCCTGGATAGTCTCTGCGCAAGTTGACCAATAGCCTCGATATCAAGTTGGGGAGTCGATATCGGCAGGGGCAGTCGATTCCTAGTGAGTGACGTCGATCTGTGAAGAACCTACAAAGAAGAGAAAATAACAAAAGCACTCGATATTGACTAAGGTGGTCGAAATCGAGTAAGTAGTTCTTGTCAACTAAGAAGATCGTTGAAGTAGGGTTCGCTCGATACAGAGAGTCGATATCGACACAGAAGATCGATTTTGAGTGCTTTCACAGACGATGTCGAGTGTAGAAAAATAAAGAAATAAAGAAAATAAATAAAGACGACAGATTTTTTGGGTTTTTTTTGTATAATAAACTAAAAGGCTCTTAGGATAGGGATTTACCACAACGATAACCATGCATGTATTATGACTTAATTCACATAAAAGATTAAGCTTTTCTCAACACCAGTTAGGAATATGGAGGCTTTCGCATAAAAACCTAATTGTTTCTACCTTTTCATAATTAGGGTTTACTCAACTTTCGCAGGCAAAACCTAATTACTATCCAAATTCACATGTATAATCCACTTTCGCTTCATATAAGGTAAATAAGGAATGATCCTAAATTCGCATAAAGGATTGAGCGTGGGGTAGAAGAAGAGATCGCATAATCAAATAGGGAATAAAGCATACTTACATGGCTACCGTCGAGCTCACCCCGACCCTAGAAGTAGGATGACTACTCGCTCTTCATCGAAAATAACACCATTGATTGAAAGAAGAAAACTTGCATAAAATAACCTTCAAAGCTTTACAACTCAACGCCGGCTTTCGCAAACGCCAAACCCTAAAGCTTCTCTAAACTCTCTAGCTATTGTGAGATATGATCTCTATGATTTAATGAATAAAAGCTAGCCCCCCTAGGGCTTTATTTATAGCCTATTAATGCTTGCTAGCCAAGGAAAGTAATTCTAATCTTCTATATAAAATCTATCCTTAACAAGTAGGATAAATCTTTATTATGATAAATATCTAAATAACTAATAAAGATCTTAGGTTAAAAAGGCAACTACCCTTAAGACATAATCTATCTAATTAAAAGATAAAACCGTGGCATAATGATAGATCTTCCAATCCGCGTCGATTTTCGTTCGATATCGACCAGGTAAGTCGATATCGAGGTCTCTTATTTGTGCCGACAATCTTCACTTCACTCGATCTCTAGAGCTATGTTGATGTCGACATCTTCACTCGATCTCAAATGGTCTTCAGTGATTCTTTGTGGTTTGTCTCGACGCTCAGGGTCCACGTCGAGTTCTTCTGTCGACCTCTTTTCAACTGCACTTGGCTTCTTCGTTTTGACTCCAATTCCTCTATAATTCCTACATATTTAGGCCAAAACTTGTACAGACTCCATTTCTTGCACGTTAGCTCATTCTACATAAATTTAAATTATTTTCAACCTTTACTTTAGGAATCGAATGGAATATGAAGTCAAAAGATGCGAATAAAAGGACACTAAATATGTACATCAGCTCCACAAAATTACATTATTCCTAGCCTATGATAAGCCTTACCCTTTTTCAGGGAAAGTAAGATTTTGAGTAGGTTATGGATCTATTTTGGAGTGGTGGAGGAAAGAAGCTAAAGTGTGAGTTTTATGGTTTATGGTTTTGAGAAGATGTAATGTTATGTGCTTTATTTTCCCTCATAGTTTATTTTATCTATATGGCTCAAGAAAAAAAACAGAAAAAAAGAAAAAAATAAATGCCGACAGAAAAAAAAAGAGAAAAAAAAAGACAAAAACGGCATTCGAGAAGGAAAAAAAAGAAAAAAAAAAGAAAAAAAAGAAAAAAAAAGGAAAAAAAAAGAAAAAAAAAGAGCCAAGTGTGTTATTTTTGCATATGAGGAGGATTGGATTTATGTTGGTTGAAAGAAAGATTGGTTGGGTGTTGTAGATGCATATTATGCATGATAATGAGATGATTATGAGATGAGTATGAGATGATGATTTGAGAGATGATTATGGAGTTCATTGATATATTTGAGAGTTGGTGATTTATAGAGGATTTTGGGCTTTGTTGATATATTTTAAGATGTTGTGTTATGAGAGCTTGATGTACTATTGAGTTGGTTTTTGTTATGTTGGGAGTTTTTGGAATCTTATTTTCCCGGAATTTATAGTACCACATGACCAAATACAATTCCTTGCCCTTATTTTTCTTACCAAGCCCCATTACAACCCCACTGAATGGAATCTTCTATGAAGGTTTCCACTGAGCGAAAGTCCTCTTAATGTCCTTATTTTGGCTTTGATGTATCCGGTGGAGATTTTGTGAATATAAATGTCAATATTTGATTTGATGCTTGTATATGGAATTGAGGTGAGTGAATGCTTAAAGCCTGAACACATGAGAGTGAGATATACACATATCCTTGATGAGGTTGGATTTTTGAGCATGCAAGCAACTTGATCCCATATATACATGTTGTGACGTTTATATTCCTTGAATATATTTGCACTATTGATGATGTTGTTTTTTATGAATAAAATTGTGAAAGGATCTCCTTTGGGATGCATAGATGATGTTTTTGTCTTATGGTTGCTTGAGGACAAGCAAGAGTTATGTGTGGGGGGATTTGATAATGCATATTTCATATAGGCATTATAGGTATTTCTTATTGCATTTAGATAGGAGTTTTGCATATGTTTTAGTTTAGTTTCATATCTTGCTTGTGGAGTATTCGAGTTCGGAATCTACGCCTTTTTAGTGTTTATTCTGCAGTTTTACATTCCGACCTTGGATGGGATCTTGGAAGAGCTTAAGAGACATGTTTTTGAAGCATATTAGTGATGTGCTCACAAATTGCCATATTTTTCATATAATTTTACTTCCATTTTGTCTATATTTTCATGCATATTCGTTGGGAAAGCATAAGATTAGTTTAGTTTATGTTTATTTGCCAATTATAGAGGTCTACACGAGTTCTTGTGTTATTTCGCAGAAATCGAAGCAAAATTGGTGCAATTTGGAGAAGAGAATAAAAGCTGGAAAATTACTCAAAGTCTACCGAGGAGTCGAAATCGACCAATTGACTTGACATCGAGTGGAATCTGACACCAGAAATCGAGCCAGGAGAAGAACAATGCATGTCGACACAGACTAGTCGATATCGACTGAAAGTGGTCGATATCGAGTGCCAAAAATCGAGTGAAAAGATAGTGTTCGAGTGTAAATCCGAGGTCGAGTAGAGCTGGCTCGAGATAGAAGAGAAGTGGTCGATATCGACTGCCACTGGTCGATATCGAGTGCTGCTGCAAACAGATCCGACGCTGTTATTGATAGAATTCTGTCCGAAGGCATTACATCTATCCTAAGTCGAGATCTTTTATTCTATCCTATTAGAGCTTATATCCTTTAGGGTGAATTCATATTTACCTAAAGTGATTTGATTATTTACTTTATTTTAGTTTTATCTTAGGAATAAAGATAGATTTTCTTATCTTTGGATACCGAGGTTTGAAGTCTGTAATTAGACCCATTAGGGTTGAGTTTTGAATTATTCAATCAAGCAAAAATAGTTTCAATTCAGTTTTGGGAGAGAGAGAGAGGCCGAGTGGAGTAGAGGAAGCGAGAGCGGAAGTTGCTTTGTTCGGTTGTATTCTTTTGTTTGCAATTTCAATTCAAGTTTATTTTTTCATGATGATGATGATGTCAATGATGATGAAGCGCGAGTAGTTCCCTTACTTCTAGGGTCGGGGTAAGCTCGACGATAGCCATGTAAGTTTATGCATCAAAGGTATGATTTTTATGCGATTCCGTCTTCTATCCTATATGCATGATCCTTTGCGAGAGTTGAGGAAATTCCTTATTTGCATTATTGAAGCGAAAACCAATCATATTGTGAATTTGGATTAATTATGAAATAGGATAGTAACTCTTATGGTTTATACGAGAGCCTCTAAATCCCCTATTTGTTAGTAACGAAAGTTATTTGATGGAAATGCATCATCTTTCATGAATTTGGCATAAGTCTTATATGGTTATCGTTGTGGCATGAATCCCCGATCTTGGAGGTTCTTTAGTTTATTGAATCTTATAAAAATATGAGTTTTTATTCTGTCCATCTTTCCCAAATCATCCTTATATTCTTCGGACACTTTTTCGACAAAAATTGGTTACGTTTACAGTTTCTGTTGAAGACTCGAAATCGACTGCAAAGGTCGATATCAAGTGACTGACCCGATTCGAGTGCTCTACTCGACGTCGACTGTTGCTTTTGTATTTTGCAGGAATTTGCTGGAAATCGACTAGAACTGTAGTCGATATCGACTGATCTACTCGATATCGAGTGATCTTCTGTAGTCGAAATCGAACGTGATTGCAGGCTTAGGAAACGCTGACATACCTCCTCGTGGATTTGATCCTGAATACCCTACTACTACATCGGGAGGGATTCTTGTAATTTTATTTACTTGGACAGGGAGTTGGTTTAGTTAGTATTTTATAGATATTTATTTTCGAACTAGCATCCCTCCATTACGACAAATTGGCGCCGTTGTCGGGGAGACAATCATTCACTCCCTAAGCTTTTACTCACGTTCTTTTCTAGTGCTGATTTTGCAGGTTTATGTGACGCTCTGATCGCGAACCTATCTTGGAAAGTCTAGATGAGCTCGAGCGTTTCCTATACCTTTGAAACGAGCTATCCAAATCATGGTGGAGAACGAGACGCAGGCTCAAATCATAGAGCGATTGAGGATGAAGATAAAGGACCACAATGCCACCATCGCTAATGAAAGGGCGACTGCTGCTGCTGAGAGAGCTCGCGCTGATAGAGAGGAGGATGCACGCAGACAAGTGCAAGAGAGGCTTAATAAATATCCGCAGACGGCTATGCAATACATGCACCCGCCACTCCACGTCCCTGAATCTGCGATTCTAATTCCTCCCTCTAATTATGAAATTAAAATTAGCTTCCTTTCTGAAATTAAACACAATACTTTTGAAGGAAGATCTAATGAATGCCCCTTGCAACATATTTCTACTTTTATGGATTTATGTGAGACTATCGCCGATGGCGCAAATTTAGAATATGTTAGACTGAAATCCTTTCGATGGTCTCTTGCAGGGAAGGCTTTACAATGACTTGAAAGCCTGGCTCCATGCTCGCTGAGGACATGGGTAGAGGTGAAGGATGCATTCCTAAAAAAATTCTTTCCTCCATAAAAAATGGCGATGCTGCGACAAAGGATCACGACTTTTAAACAGAAGCCCGACGAGACATTGGCACAGGCATGAGAGCGCTTTAAGGACTTATTGAGATCATGCCCTATGCATGGGCAACTACCTTATGTCATCCAGGAGATCTTCTACAACTCCCTTGATGCACCGAATAAGGATAGAATCAACTTATACACCTCCTATCGGTACATTAAGCTTACACCAACGGAGGCCTGGGACACAATTGAGAGGCTTGTCAACTTTGACAACACATATGGGACTGCTGCGGCCTATGGCTCAAGGCCTGCCCCATCTATAACACTTTATGAGCCTCCAAAGGAGATCGATCCTGATATGCGGAAACAATTCCACAATGATCAGACACGCCGCCTGCAAAAGCAAGTTAGATTCCTCTCAAACAACCAAGCTTGCCAAGAATGTGAGTTTACCAGGCATAACACCAACGCCTGCCCACATCTTGAGCAAGTCAACATTGTAGAGACACATGAGGAAGCTAAGTGGATGAGAGGCTCCTATGGAGGGGGCAATCAGCAGTATTTTAAAAGGTTCTATCAACGTCAACATCAACAGAGGGATCCCCCACCTTATAGAGCACCAGGGCACCCTGAGCGGGAACCAAGGATGAATTGCAGATCATTCTTGATGAGATGTGGAGGAACCATGCTGAGTTTAAACAAGCCAGTAACTCAGTCCATACTCAGCTACAAGGCATCAACTCTAGGCTCGGGGAGATCAACGTTTGGAAGAAGAACATGGAGACCTAAATGGGTCAATTGGCTGAACAAATTCCCAAACCGTCAGGATCGCTGCCAGGATCTACTGTGCCCAATCTTAAGGGAAAAACTACTGGTCAAATAGCGGCTATTAATCTAAGGAGTGTGCATCAGATGCGAACGCTCGAGCAAAAAGCGGAGGAGAAAGCCCCAGGAGAGAACTCGATATCGACTACCCCAGTTGATATCGACCAAGATACAGTCGAATTCGAGTCCCCTATACTCGATTTAGATACAGAAGCTGAGCATCACCAAAAATCGATACCTCCAGTCGATATCGACCAGACCCTACTCGATATCAACTCAACTCTAGCCGCAGTAAAGAAGAAGGTGCTGCCATTCCCTAAGAAAACTTTAAAGGACCCGAAGAAAAGAAGTTCCAGTGCTTTTTGAAGATGCTACAAGGGCTCAATGTAACAATTCCATTCACTGAAGCTCTTCATGAGATGCCATCTTATGTAAGGTTCCTCAAAGACATACTAAGTAAGAAGCAATCAATCGCTGAGATCGCAGAGGAGTGTAACAAGTTGGAGCTACCAGAAAAGAGGGCAAACCCATGTAGGTTTTCTATCAATATAGGCTTATGTCAACACCGATTTAATGCATTATGTAATTTAGGGGCTAGTGTTAGCGTTATGCCACTAACAATATGGCCGAAGGTAAAGATTGGTACCCTAGAGCCTGTGGATGCTAAACTCTTTACAGCAAACAACACGGTGGTTATTCCAACAGGCATGGTAGATGATGTGCCAGTGCAAGTAGGTAAGTTCTTTGTCCCTGCTGATTTTCTAGTTGTTGATATGGCTGAGGATCCTAATTATCCAATTATTTTAGGAAGGTCTTTCTTATCAACCTTTGATGCCAACATAAGCGTAAGGAAAGGATTACTCTCATTCACCATTAGCGATGAGGTAATAGAGTACGCCTTCAACAAGACGGTGAAGAAGAATGAAGGGCCTATGGAGGTAAAATCAATCAAAGATGTCTACATCGCATGCGGGGAAGCTAAGGTAAAAAATATGGCAACGAAGAGTTAGAGAATAGGGCTATAGAAGCCCAAGTGGAGGAAATCGTGGCAATCTTGAACGAAGGAACAAAAGCACCACTCGAAATCGACCCAGGTAAGTCGATATCGACTAACAATGTTCAAGATTCTGTGCCAGATTTTAAGTATGGGGTCGATGTCGGAGCAGACAACTTGAAATCGAGTGCAGTAGTCGAAATCGACCAAAACCCTAAGCCGACATCGACTGCACCAGAAGATGAAAGAAAGAAAAGTCACTTGATATCGAGTAACCCTAGTCGATATCGAGTTGAGCATGTCAAGTCGAATTCCTCCACATCGACAGAACCACCAGGAGCAGAACAGAGGTCGATGTCGAGTGACAGTATTCGATATCGACTGGACTCATCGACAGAAAAGGAAAGCTCCGAAAAGGTAAGCCAAGGTATGGATTCCTCTTTCTCAATTTCAATAAAGGATTTATCTCTATTTGGGAGAGGTTTGCCTTGGTATGTGCGCTTGTACAGGGTATCTAGTGATGATCCGAGCAACTACGAATTAGGAGATAAGCTGTATGTCTCAAAATCAAAGGATCATTGGTTTCCGAGTAGGTTAAAAAAAAGAAGATGGGTCCCTTTACAGTGAACAAGATCCATCCAGGTGGGATGCAGCTGCGAGACAAGAGCAGAGTGCTATTTGAGGCCCAGGCTACATGGGCTCTACAGATGCCGCCTTAGGAGCATGAAAAGAGAAGTCGGCCTAGGGACTATAAAGTCTAGACCTTGTAACAAGACAATTAGTTTTTAAGTTTTGGATAATTTTGGTTTGTTTTAAGACTTTTTGTTTTGTTTTATCTTTTTGTTTTATTTTCTAACGAATTTCAGGAGAAGGAGCGCAAAAGATAACTCGAAATCGAGTAAAGTGCTCGATATCGACTGCGCAGGTCGATTTAGAGGAGCTTGTGGTCGAACTGAGATCACCCTGAAGCTTAGAACCACTAGAAATAGAGTGAAACTAGTCGATATGGACAGGTCCACCCGAATATCGACTGACCCTACAGACGTCTTCACCTGATTTTTGCTAATTTTTAGTAAGTTTCTTTCTTAACCCTAGTTCTTATACAGTGAGGACACTGTAATCTTTAAGTATGGGGTGGGGGAAAGGCTTACTTGCATATTTTACACATTTTTAGCATATTTTAAAAATTTTCATGTTTATGAATACTTTTTTTAGATATGTTTATGCATTGTCCATTTATCTTTATGCATCATATTTATTTTCGAAAAAAAATAACCGCCATTAAATTTTTGAAAAATTGAACAAGTGTCATGGAAGCTTTTATTGAACTTGACGATGCAAAAGTAGATTCATTAGAGATATAACATGAAATTGCCTAGTTAAGGGAAGTCACAATGAAGTGCAAATTTTTTAAAGAAAACCATGAAAGAGAGGTAAAATCTGAAGTTGCTTTTGACATACGCATGATAAGATGATGGAGGACTTTCTAATTTCCATACATGTGCTCAATTTCATATCCTAGCCTTACCTATGCAAATTTGCAATACACAAGCCATATATGAGTCTTACATCATTATTGCTCCAAAATACATTACATATTGCTCCTTTTTTATACCTTATACCCTATCCGGGGATCATGTTGAGAATGTATGTCATGTTTGGAGTTGTTATGTGGAGTTTGTGCATATGATTATTGAAGTTGTTGGCAGGAATGAAAGAAATTTGAAAATATGGAAAATTTAATGAGTGAAAAAAAATCCGATGACCTCAGGAGATAAAGGTAGATCGACCCTTCTCGTTGAGTTGTTAGTTCGGCGAGATGAGACACAAGGTGAGGAGTCAGAAGTAATAAGTATTCGAGGCCATTCATGACAACCATGTTTGCGACTCGCGAGAAGGCATTACCAAGGTTAGAGAGGTAAAAGCATTATGGTGAAAAAAGCATTGAGCGAAGAGCGGAAAGGTGAGAAATATTATGAAGAAGGAATGTGGAATGAAAGTTTGGAAAAAAAAAGTTTATTTCCCCGGATTTAACACCACATGGTCAAAAATTTGCCCACCTTTAGCCTTTTACAAATCTACTTTCCATAAGCTTGCAAAAGTCCTCTTGATTATTAATGCTATGTTGCGTTAAATTGTTTTATGCATATAACCCTCCTTTTGTGAGTATGATGTTGCTTTTATTCACATGGATGGAATTGTTGACATTAGTACCTATTCGAGGATGGCAATTGATTGTAGGGACATATAACAATGAATCTATGATGTTGAGGGTTTAATTTCTTCCCTTGAATGACCGCTAAAAGTATTGCTTGGGGAGAAGCAAGCTTAAGTATGGGGTGTTTGATGTGCGCCCAAATTGCCATATTTTCATATAATTTTACTTCCATTTTGTCTATATTTTCATGCATATTGGTTGGGAAAGCATCAGATTAGTGTAGTTTATGTTTCCTTGCCAATTATAGAGGTCTACACGAGTTCTTGTGTTATTTCGCAGAAATCGAAGCAAAATTGGAGCAATTTGGAGAAGAGAAGAAAAGCTGGAAAATTACTCGAAGTCTACTGAGGAGTCAAAATCGACCAATTGACTCGACATTGAGTGGAATCTGACACCAGAAATCGAGCTAGGAGAAGGAAAATCCATGTCGACACAGACTGGTCGATATCGACTGAAAGTGGTCGATATCGAGTGCCTAAAATCGAGTGAAAAGATAGAGTTCGAGTGCAAATCCGAGGTCGAGTAGAGCTGACTCGAGTGGTCGATATCGACTGCCACTGGTTGATATCGAGTGTGTTGCAGACAGATCCGACGCTATTATTGATAGAATTCTATCCGAAGGCATTACATCTATCCTAAGTCGAGATCTTTTATTTTATCCTATCAGACCTTATATTCTTTAGGGTGAATTCATATTTACCTAAAGTGATTTTATTATTTACTTTATTTTAGTTTTATCTTAGGAATAAAGATAGATTTTCTTATCCTTGGATAGCGAGGGTTGAAGTCTATAATTAGAGCCATTAGGGCTGAGTTTTGAATTATTCAGTCAAGCAAAAACAGTTTCAATTCAGTTTTAGGAGAGAGAGAGGCTGAGTGGAGTAGTGGAAGTGAGAGCGGAAGTTGCTTTGTTCGGTTGTACTCTTTTGTTTGCAATTTCAATTCAAGTTTCTTTTTCCATGATGATGAAGCGCGAGTAGTTCCCTTACTTCTAGGGTCGGGGTGAGCCCGACGATAGCCATGTAAGTTTATGCATCAAAGGTATGATTTTTATGCGATTCCGTCTTCTATCCTATATGCATGATCCTTTGCGAGAGTTGAGGAAATTCCTTATTTGCATTATTAAAGCGAAAGCCAATCATATTGTGAATTTGGATTAATTATGAAATCGGATAGTAACTCTTAGGTTTTATGTGAGAGCCTATAAATCACCTAATTGTTAGTAACAAAAGTTATTTGACGGAAAGGAATCGTCTTTCATGAATTTGGCATAAGTCTTATATGGTTATCGTTGTGGCATGAATCCCCGATCTGGGAGGTTCTTTAGTTTATTGAATCTTATAAAAATGTGAGTTTTTTATTTTGTCCATCTTTCCCTAATCATCCTTATATTCTTTGGACACTTTTTCGACAAAAATTGGTTACGTTTACAATTTCTGTTGAAGACTCGAAATCGACTGCAAAGGTCGATATCGAGTGACTGACCCGATATTGAGTGCTCTACTCGACGTCGACTGTTGCTTTTGTCTTTTGCAGGAATTTGCTGGAAATGGACTGGAACTGTAGTCGATATCGACTGATCTACTCGATATCGAGTGATCTTCTGTAGTCGAAATCGAACGTGATTGCAGGCTTAGGAATCGCTGACATACCTCCTCGTGGATTTGATCCTGAATACCCTACTACTACATCGGGAGGGATTCTTGTAATTTTATTTGCTTGGACAGGGAGTTGGTTTAGTTAGTATTTTATTGATATTTATTTTTGAACTAGCATCCCTCCATTACGACAATGAGGGCTGAGGAAGAGGCTATGAAGGAGCAAGGAAGCACAACATTGAAGAGAAGAAGAAAGTCGTCACTGCATTTGCGGCGCCTGCCGTGCCTTAGGCGGCGCCTGCCGTGATGCCATGTTCAGCAATCTCGATTTGGATCCGAATATTCTATTTTCTAATATATTATTATTATATTTCTAGGGTTTTTTACGACTCTTTATAAGGTTAATTTATGTTATTTCAGCCGTGGTGGTGGTGGTGTGTGGAATAGGAGACAATGAACGGTTTGAGAGATAAGAGAGGTTTTTGGCCTATGAGTTGCTAAACTCATAGTTTCGCTTGTGATTCGAAGACATGGTTGAATAGATTGTGAGGATTTGATTCTATTTAGTTATTTATGAGTTTATTTATCATCTTGTGTTTATTGATTATATTTGTGTTCCTTTCTACGATTGATCACCATGTTAGGAATTGCATCTAGGCTATGAATTCGTTATTCTTTTCTCGATAGCAAACAAAGGTATTGAAGTAGTGATGTTTCCTTGTCTTTGTAGTGGATGATATCGACTGATCTATATCGTTAGATGTTGATTATGCAGATTAGGGTTGTTCCGATTGTGTCTTAATTGAATTGAATCGATATGCCAATTGGTCTAAAAGCTTGAGTGTTTAATGTTATTTTTTAGTGATATTGAATAAGGTGATTGTATCCATGCGGATCCTTCAACTTTAGTCAAGTAGACATATGCTTATGAATAATTGATGAATCAATCCTAGGACCATGAATCTCAACCATTGTCAGAGAATTACAGGTGAAATGTTTCTTCTATCTTTATCAATCACATTGCAATCATTAGTTTTATTCACTTTACTTTGTTATCATTTTTTCACAAGTCATTGCTTTTGTCATAAGAGTCATTGTTAGTTGCATAGTAATTCGCTTTTCTCTATGGGTTCGACTACGGACTTTATCGCTATACTAGTAGTTGTTTGGTTTATCAATTCACTGATTTACTAATATATTGTTTTTCAGCGTTGAGTTAGGGTATTATTACTATTTGGCAAAGGGTGAAAGTGCCAACGCCATTTTCCCCGCATCATAGATCATTTCAAATGGCCAACTAATGCACACAACATCCCATTATTCGACGAGGTTAAGCACGTAATTTCTTAGAAGTGTTTTGAATATGTCTACGATCATTGGAGGCTCGTTGTCGAAGGAAAAGTATTTGAACAGTGCACCAACCGGTTTTGGAGAGTTTGCTATGGGCTACCATGTGTGCACGATGTTCAACGTTGTGTTGTTGAAGGAGCTCCAATATCACTGGATGACATCCACCCATTTTGTAAAGATCTGTCGTGGGACAAATCTGAAAATGTTGCCTTACCCTACGCCATGTTGTCTTCGTACACTGCCTCAAATGAATCATGTGACTCGTATCTGCACCCACCCATGCTTGGTAGCGTACGTTCAAAGGGGAGACCTAGAGGGAGGAGGAACCCTTGTAGAACGAATCCCTTGCGATATGAGGAATATCACGCGAATTTTGAAAGGGAGGAAGCCAGAGCAGGTCGCCGTGGTAGGGACCGAAACTCCCGACCTCCGTCTAACATATAATACTGTGGTTTTAGCTGGGGTCACAATAATGTCGACCCTTTTATGTTGCGGCACATTACAACAGCTGTGAACACCATAAGAGATGGTCACTGCGGATATCGAGCTTTGGCACAACTGATGTGACAGCCAAGGGAAGCATGGTTCGCAAATATGAAAGGGTTATTGTGCAACCATTTGGAGGAGAATCATCAACTTTACATTGGTTGTTACATGGGAGGGTATTCGTTGCGATAATTTATCGACTTGTAGAGTTACTCTGGCATAGTGAGAGGTGATCAAAGATACTGGATCGAGCTATCGATCATGGGCCTTGTGTTTGCAACCGTCTACCAAGTGCCCCTCGTCATATTATCTTGGAATCAACCCTTTAGATGGCTCCCTATGTACACCGAACAACCACATAACGCCCCTTATGAGGCCACACTAGGGTTGGCATGCATCGGGAACCAAGATCATTTTACGGCTGTGAAAATGACATGTGTTATTCTCGCTTTAATTGTATTTCATCCTTAAATTACAAAAATTAACATTATACTATACTTTTTTGCAGATATGGTTATGGCCCAATGCTTTTTTACCTCCTTCAACACATAAATGGACATCATACCATCATCCGGGCGTCAACGAATGGGATACTCGCTTCCAAGTTCAATTTGATAGATTTAGAGTATTGCGGTTCAAGAAGGTTATCCCCTACATTATGTTTAGCAGTCTTGACATGATGTTTAATTATCGTTGCCCTATTACGTTAGACGTTGTAAAATAAAATTCTAACATCTATTACAAAACCATCCATACTATCTTATTCCACATATTATGTTGTCTAAGTTCAACTATACAATTACATTTGTCTTTATTATTATTTTTTCACACTTCTATTTGTGCTATAGTTCAATTATACGATTTTTTTCACAAAAAAAGCATTTCGTAGGTATGAAAACAAGTACTGTAATATAACATTCGATCCGACGTTGTGATTCATATATCACAACGTCGGATTGGACATTGCGATGTAGCCCGACAACCCGCTTTACAACGTCCAATCTGACGTTGTAAAGTGCCCGACTCACTCCATCCTAGCCTCAGATGCACACCATTGTATACCTCATATTGCAATGTCGAATCCGACGTTGTAATGTAATGAACGCTACAATGTCCGATCCAACGTTGTTTATTAGGTTTAATCCATGTATTTACGGTGGATATAGGGACACCATATATATATATATATATATATATATATATATATATATATATATTTCCCTCCATTTTTTATGTGTGATTTACTCTCCTTATGTGATTGCCTCTTGGCATTAAAGTGATTATCTATTTCTCGAGATCGATTATGAGATATTTAGTTGATTGCATGATAAGATCAAGTGATGGAGGCACTCTTTTAGCTTGTTTATTCTCTATTTACATACCCTACATTGTTCCTTTGCTTGTAGCCAAATTGGGCCTTTATAAGCCTTTATTTTTTAAGCTCCGAAAAATTGATCCCTAGCCAATTATTAGCCTGACCTCCTATCCGGGAATTAGGATTTATTGTTGGTTATTAAGGTCTGTTGGAGTGAGACATAGTTTGGTTCAAGTATGGGGTAATTGGGTGTCGACATTGGTTATTTACGACATGTTCTTGTTTGGTTTTTGTACTTTTCTCGTCACTGATATCATGTAAAGGTATTTTTTGGCTCCTATTTTAATGAATATGCACTCAGAGTTTCAGATTGAAAAAAAAAGAAGTGAAAAAAAAGAAGAGAAAAATAGAATAAATAAATTCGCTAGTGCATGAGCCAAATTTATTGTTGTTAATTATTTTGCGAGACTGTATGGGATACATTGGGGTTGAAAGAGTTGATTTCTATATTTTTAGTGAGTTTGGTGATCTTTTTAGAAGAATTGTTGGGTTGAGTTGAGTTAGAAGTGTAAGAGTCTTGATTCTCGGATTTTAGCACCACTTTACCTAAATAATTCCATGTCCTGTATTTTTGTACCAAGCCGCATTATAACCCAGCCGAATGAAGTCTTTTTTGAAGTCTTTCATTGAGCCTTAAGTCCTCTTGATGGTTTTGATTGCTTTGACATCGCCGGTGGAAAGATTGGTGATATAAATAACAATGCCTATGTAACTTTTGCATAAAGGATTGAGTTGAGAGATGTTATACATAATCTAAACACATTGAGAGTTGAGAAAAACACATATATCCTTGTGAGAATGGATTTCGAGTGCTTTTGCTTAGAGTTAACTAAAATGTGTGATGACGTTTGATTGCTTAATTCTTTTTGACCACTAGTGTTTGTGATGTTGCTTTTTGACGAGGGCGAAGACTTGAAAGATGTGTTGCAGATAGCGGTTATTGTTTGAGGACAAACAAGTATAAGTATGGGGTGTTTTGATGTCCGCCTTTTTAGTCATGTTTTGTAGTTAGTCTTGACTCAAATTGAGTCCCTTTTTGTAGATTTTGTGTTGGGAAAATGTGTCGTTTGTGTGAGTTTTCGTATTATTCAATATGATAAATCCACCTTGATGAAATCATATATGTTATAATATGCTTTTGTAGGTAGGATGAAAGACAAAGTATGAAATGTAGCATTTTATACAAATATCAATTTGATAGATTTAAAGATTGTTTTAAATCTAATTTGTTTTTCAAAATATTCTTAACTTTCTAAGTGCATGTCTCAATTGAAAATTGGATTTGAGTTATCCAAATCTAATTTGAATTTATTTCCTTAGATATGTTTCGGGATATATCTCTATTTGTTTTTTGAAAAGTGGTTACATATCTTCTTAGTAAGCAAAAGTGGTTAAGGATTGCCGATTTTGTGGAAGGAAAAAAATCTGGATTTTAATTTCAAATAGCCAGAAGATTTGGAGCAATAAGATATCATATTTAAAGGAGCTTAATTTAAATTGAAACCGGCCAGAAATCATGTTAGACTTAAGGAGGTTCAAATGGACACAAGTTCAAGGATCAGCAGTATATATAGAGATGTTCGCAAGCAGGAAAAGACACAACTCTTAAGCAATCATATACAAGCAAAGTGATCTCTATTGCGTTCAATCGTCTCCCTACTGTTCATTTTTTTTCTTTCTCTTACTTGTTGTAATTGATTTACCTTAGTTTAGAGAGGAAAACACAAGAGCGATATAGGATAAGTCATTTTTTCTACTAAGATTATTTGTCTACTCAAACGTAGATACACTTCGGTGTAATAGGTACTATTATTTCACTGGTTGTGGACTAGATCGTAGCTGGTTAGGGTACAAGTTGTTAGAAGAGATGAAGTTCATCTAGGTTGTATCTAGGACTCAAAAGGGTGAAATAATAGTGGTTTAAATCCTACAGGTGGTGGAATCCTAGGCGGAGACGTAGGCTGGTTTAGAGCCGAACTTTGTGAATATATCGTGTGTTCTTTTTGCTTTTAAATTTTGCATTTTCTATTAACGATTCATTTTTATACAGTGGAACAGGTTTATGAGATTGATCAAGATCTTGAGTTCCACTTCAAGACCTTGACATCCAATCAAGACCTTGAAATCTATTCCAAGGCCTTGAAGTCTCACTTGCGATAATTTTACGAAAAGTTTCCATACTCTATTCACCCCCTCCTTCTAGAGTATTTTTATTATATCCCTTACTGTGTTCTTCAAATGGTATCAGAGCCTAACTTACACTTATTTGATTTAACCACCTGTGAGAGTAATCATGAGCACTGTAGGTGATGGAGGATTCACTCAAGGAAGATCGGCCAATCATCCACCCCTTTTCTATGGCGACATATTTTTTCATTGGAGATCTCTTATGCAAATGTTCATTATTGATCAGGATATAGAGCTTTGGGATATCGTTAAAAGAGGACCCAGAGAACCAACAAAGATCAATATATATAGTAGGAGCTGTCGTGGCTAAGGATGAGAGCGAATACAATCAAACAGACTTGGACAAAGTGACCAAAAATCACAAGGCTATGAATTTACTTTACTGTGGTTTGAATGCTAATGAGTTTAATCGTGTATCTTCATGTAGGAGTGCAAAGGAGATCAGGGATAAGTTTGTGGTAACTTATGAAGGAACAAGTCAAGTGAAGGAGACCAAAATGAGCATCTTCTTAAGGCAATTTGAGTTGTTCAAGATGACTGCCAATGAGACTATGAAAGAGATGTTCACAAGATTCACCCAAATTGTGAACAACTTGGAATCCCTCGGAAAAATCTTCACAACCGAAGAGAAATTCAAAAAGGTCCTAAGAAGTTTACCTAAGTCAAAATGGGGCCAAAGGTGATGGTGACGGGAGGAAAACCTGTCGTTGATCCGTCAAAATAAATCTCAAACCTATTACTAGTATAGCAATAAGCAAGAGGTCGATCCCACAGGGAAATTTCCTATTCAAGTGTGATTCGGGTGCTAATTGAGTAACCAAAAGGGAGTTTTAGAATGTAAAATGATCCGCCTTTTCTCAAAGCGGAATGGTGCAAGCAAAATTAAATGGTTTTGATTCAAACAATATTGAGAAGTAGTTCTACCTACAATTATCCACTTTATTTGGTTGAAACGATCCGTGTAACTTCTTCTCGTCCTTTTTTCGTTTCCTATGAATGCCCTTGTCCCGACCTAATATAGTTACTAGTCCAATCAGTCCTAGAAACTCTTATCAATTGAACAGTCCCTCAGAAAAGGATTTAACCCAATTGATAACTTTAAGTTAAGAGATTAACCAAGGTATTTGTAGTTCCTCGGAAAGGAATTTAACAACACATCCAACTTCCTACTTATCCAATTAGTTCAATCAGCCCTAAAGGGACAAGTTTGCTACTTGGGTTAAGGTTCACAATCAGGAATCTACAAAACCCTAGCAATTGAATTGATTCTACCAAGTTGATCAGGCAAGATAGAATAAAACAATAATTCAATAAGCGCAAATAAGTTGAAGCATTCAATCAAGGAATTAAGGAACGAGAATTAGAAACTCACAATCAATCCAAATAAAGCTTCAAATCGTAGGAAGAACAGATGAGTTTAGTTCCTCATGGAAAACATCGCTCTCATCTCTAATTGTCTGATGAACGTAAAAATGAATTCAATAGTAACTAGGTTAAAGTCGTGCCTCCAACTAAAATTCGGCCAAAAATAATAAAATCCGTTCAATAACTAAAACGTAGCGTTCAATTGGCATGCGGCGGCCGCTGCACAATGCGGCGGCCACTGCCTGTGTATCATCCAAGTGTCTCTGCATAGGAGCTTGCAGCGGCCGCTGCCTGTATGTTGTGGTCGCCACCTGTGGTTGCTGCAGCTACTTCAGAACTCGCCGCTTCTGTCAACAACTTCCATATTTTCTTCTTTCACTTGCTCGTTGTGTCCAATCCACGACCATTGCATCATTTCTTTGCATTCGAATTCAACTCTACAAAATAACCACAATTTTGCTTTGAATCCGAACTCTTCCAAAATAATCATAAGATGCAATTTAACTCCAAATCATGCATTAAATGCAACCTAACTATCCTAAAAATGCCTATCTAAGATATGCATTATCAAACTCCCCCACACTTAACCTTTGCTTGTACTCAAGCAATGATAGAATAAACATGAATCAATGCACCCCACAGGAAATCCCTTCAAGTTTCAACCTCATCAAAAAGCAACATCATAGCCAGTGCAAACATAAACCAAGCAAACAAATGTCATAGCATGCATTCAACAGATCAAAGCTTAGAAGCAGAAATCATGCAACCTCACCAGAAATATGTGTTTCACTCATGCTCTCATGTGTTTAGGCTTTAAAGTACAACTCTCAACTCAATCCAAAATGCACTAAGCTCATAGACATTGACCACAATATCACCAAATATCCACCAAATTGCATTACTTGGGGGACACAATAAAGAAAAATAAGCAAAATGTGACTCTTTTTTTTCTTTTTGTTTCTTTTCTTCTTTTTTTTCTATTTGTTTTCTTGCCTTGGTGTCTTCCTTATGCGAGGCGCAAACATGGGTGTCATGAATGGCTCCGGTCTATCAACACCTCAACCTACTTAAGTAAAGTCCACTTGAACATCTTTTGACGCGAGTTGCAAACATGGGTGTCATGAATGAACCCGGTTACTCAATGATCAAGCTTTCTTTCATAGTGGATAGTTTTCAACACCGTTTTGCACGAATCATACCCATGGGTGTCATGCGTAGACCCGGTTACTATGTGTATCAACCATTTCCACCTTATTTCACTAAATATGCACAAACTAGAACAAAAGACTCAAGATATAAACACAAACTCCGCAAGCAACAAACATGTGAGTCGGTCTTGAAAAATAGATACTGAAGTTAATGCCAAGAGGTAGCAAACAAGGAGAGTAAATCACACAATTGAGCAAAAGAAATATAAATGATTCTAATAAGGCTAAGAACATTTTCCCAAGGGTCATGTTTTGTAGGATTTCAATATACTTTAGCTCAATCGTAATTTCTCAATTACGTTTGCCAGGCCATGCTTCAAATAAAAAAAACTCAAAAGATACAGACAAGGCTATCACATCCAGAACTCCATGGGGTTTATATGATAATGCTGAAAATAAATTAGAGGACAACTAAGCTAGATGGGTGTTTGAATAACACATATATATGCAATGCATGATCTTTTTTTTCTTTTTTTTTTTCAATGTATAAGTAAACAGAAAATGTAAATATGAAATGATTCAAAATAAAATGCGTGCAGAAATTTAAACATGATCTAACTAAATGCATTATATACACTTAATTCAACTATATACACTAAATTCCCTTCCCCCACACTTAAACCTTTCATTTTCCTCAATGAAATATCAAAGACAACAAAACTAAATCAAATAAACGCAAGGTGAGGGTAAAGGAAACTAACTGCTCACTGAGGTGGAGGCTGGTAGGGCGGAAACTGGGGCCACTCCAGGCTATAGTAATACTCTTGCTGCCTCCGCATATCCTCTATAGAAGAGGCCATATCACGAACATTGTGACCCAAGTCGCTGAGCTCGAACTGAAAGGAGTCCTGGTGGATAGAAAGCTGGCGCATCTGTGCAAACATATCTTCACGCCAAGTGGACTCATCATAGGCAGAACTAGGCCCATCAAAAGGGCCTGCAGCAAACTGAGCACCACCCCCATGGTAATCAGGCATAGGATGATCTGCAGGGGGGATCTGCCCAGGTGCATCCTCCTGCTCCTCCTCATCATCGCCATCAGGAGCATCATCGTCCACATCTCCTTTAATGTAGAAGGCAGCATCAGTAGCACCATAAGGAAGGGCCCTACATAATCTCAATCTGTGGACCCCTTGAGGTCCAGCCTTCCAGACAAAGCCCGTCTCCTGGGAGCCCTCCAACAAATAGGCTCGCTTCAGTTGATCCTCCGTATAGGTAAACCCACTAGACATGCGAGCACCGCCCTGTGCTGGATCAATAAAACCCTGGGCGATAAGAGTGATCATGCCCCCAAGACCAAATCTCTCAGTCCTCTTCGCTGCAACTCTCTTGCAGCTCTCCAAAAATTAATCAACCCAATCAGGAATGACATCTGACTGGGGTGAGAAGCACCATAACCAAGCCAAATCTGCAGCGGGGACCTTGTTCACCTCGCCCTACCCAATGATTGCCATGGCTAGGACCTTGTGAACCAGATGCAGACATGGATGGACAAACTTGTAGTTATACTCGCCTCTGTATCCATCAAAGGCCTCGCCGGTCACTGCATACCAAAAATCATGGGTCATCTGGTCTTTCCCATGCTCGGCCCAATCCTCGATGGGCTCCTCAAAAATACCAAAGATCTCCCTCAACTCAGCAAACGTGAGGGAGTATGCATGATCAACCAGATGGAAACTAATAGTCTCATCCTCCGACACCACCAATGTCGACAGAAACTCTCGGACCAACTCCGGATATGTGGGTGCGCTCAAATTGATAAAATTCCCCAAGCCCGCATGGGTTAACATCTACTGCGTACAAACTAACATGCCCAACCTATGCAACATTGGGACATTGAAGAATTGCGTTTGCATGAACATCTTCGCCTAAATCCGTCCTCGACTTCCCTCTGACGCCTAGACAAGTTCCTCAACTGTCTCACCATACTCAATCAACACTCAACCACAATAATAGCACTTCATACCTAACCAACAGTAACAACAGTAGCAATTTACGCACAAAACACACACCCAAACACACTTAACAACCCAAAAGGAAAATCACGTAGTGAACCTGGCGGCGGGATAGAAGGGGCGGTCGCTGCACTGTTGTTTGGCCGCGAGCAGAGGGGAGGTGGCCGCTGCAGGTATGGGGCGACCGCTGCACTTGTAGATCGGCGTCTCCTTCCTTCTTTGTTGGAAATGGTGGATAGATCCGGGCCCGAAAGCTCGATGTCCCCGCCGGTTAAGAAATGTCGGCTCGGGGTGAAGCTTGGGTGGTGTAAAGGGAGAGATTAAGGCCGGTTGGGGGTGGATTTGAAGAAATTTGGGGGTTTTGTGGAGAGGATGAAGGTTGAAGGTTATGGAGGGTTGGTAATGGGAGGTTAGGGATGGTGGGAGGTTATAGAGTGGTGATGAAAGTGACCGCTTGGGGTTTAGATTTGGATGGGTAGGGTTAGAAAATGATGGTAGGGGTAGAAAGAGTCGGTCGGCTTTTGTTTGTTTGTTTTTTTTAAATAAAAGCAAAAAAAAACAAAAGTGGATGGTCAGAAAAAGAGGGTGCGGTGACCGCTGCCTGTTGGCGGTGGCCGCTGCATCTGTTGGTTGCTGCAATTGAGGTGCGACGGCCACTGCACTGTGCAGGGATGTTCAGCTCGTTTAATGCCACCCTTTTGTTGTGTTGTTAGTAACCAAATCGAAAACAAACAAATGCAAAGTAGAATGAAAACTAACTAAATGAATTCAACGAAAAAAGAAAGAAAGACTTACCTCGGGTTGCCTCCCGAGAAACGTCTTTGTTTCACGTTGTTGGCTCGACGTAATGGTCCTTAATTGGCGTAGATTCCTCCACCAGGGTCACCTATGCGTGTCATCTCATTGACAAGTACGGGCACCCTCGAAAGATGCAACTTTCTGTCCCCGCATTCATCCAGCACCATTAGCTTCTCTCCTTGAGCTAATCCTGGGGGTTGTCCTGAAATCGCAAAATGTTGAAGGGTTTATTTTCAATCAAATAAATTTATAAGATCGAAACCCCGCTATAGTATAGTAGGGTCAAGTTCGTTCGCAGGGAGAAAGTCAGTGACTCAATTTTAGTTACCAAAGAGCAAGAATAGCGAGAAGAGATGACAACTATAGAGATTTTTGGGGTTTTGTGGGCTGCTGGAATTTTTAGGAAAAATCAATAATAATAAAAGTCGAGGGCATAAGGATCCCCACAACGATAATCATGCAAGCATTTCAATGAATCATATAAAAATCATGTTTTTATCTATTAAATAGGTCAACTTGCATCAACCCTAGCAAAGTAATGAATTTATTTTCACAAATTAATAAACTTTACTAACAATCTTAATTAGGTTATCAAACTTGCGTTCAAAACCCTAATTACCATCCAATTCACAATTCAATCTTTCAATTCAATTGCAAAAAGGAATTTTCCCAATTTTCATTGAGTACTTAAGCATATAAAATAGATAAGAACAAATCAATTCATCAATTCATAGCAAAATTGCAAGCATAACTATCGTTGGGATCACCCCAACCCTAGAAAAGGCGACTACTCACGCATATTTATCATCATAGGACATCTAAGTTAGGATATAAAGCTAAAACTAACACATAAAATAAACATGCATTTTTTTCTTTTTTTTCGACATTTTTGTTTTTGTTTTTGTTTTTGTTATTTTTTTTTGTTTTTACTTAAAGCAAGACTAAGATAATCAAAATATGACTAAGGACTTAAAACTTTAAGTGCATTAGACTTAAACATGAATACATAACATAATCCAAATAAAATGAAGTGCAGAACAACACATAGAAGAACAATTCTAAAAAATAATGACACACAAGTTTTCTGAATCCCCCACCCCATACTTAAAAATAGACAGTGTCCCCACTGTCAAAAGAAAATCAATGTAAAAGGAAAAAGACTCAGAAACTCACAAAAACAAGATGCAGAAGCTGTTGAAGAAGTCAAGAAACTCTACTCAGAGGGCGGCGGCGGTGGTGGGTATGGGTTCTGTGGGAAGAGAGAGGATACCCAAGATGTAAAAGAGGACGCGCGTGCTTCCTGTAGGTCCATCCTCTCATTCAGGCGTGTAAACTCACCCCTCAGTCCTTCCTACAAGCTCTCTTGGCCTAATCTCAGATATTGCAGCTCGCGCATGATATCATCAAAAGAAGATTGCTGCGTAGAAGTCCTACTCGGACCAGCCTCATCAGAAAAGTAGTGGCCACTAGGCATAGCGTCATGATCCATGAATTCAGTATGCTCCGGTTGGTGAACCACTAAACCTAATGTGTCCTCTGGATGGGGATACCTGGGCGGTCGCTAGCGTCTCAGAGGATCTCCCAAAATGACCTCTGAGATTGAACGATACTCCTCAGCCCAAGTGTTGCGCCAATTCGGTACATACAACAAGTCCAAGTTCTGCTTGAGAATCTCAACATCATAACCATGAAAAGTAGAAAAGTACCTATCCTTTTTCCTCGTGATCACCTTAGCACTCGTCAAATAAGCAATGTCTATAAGCTGAGTAGCCGCAGACTTGTATCTCGTTAGATCAACTTGTAGGCGCTTGGCCAAAACCACAATCATACCACCAAACCAAATCTCATCTGCGTTCTTCGTGTAATCTCTAACATGTGCAAGGAACTCATAACCCAAATTTAGGGGCGTCTCCATCTCGAATAACACCCCCCTTAAACAAGCAATTTCCATCCTTGTAGGTCTAGAAAGCTCTTTCTTTTCCCATATAGTGCTACCAAAAATCCTAAGGATAATGCGAAAAAGAGGGTTCGCGATATCCTTACCTGGAAGAGCTCTTTCAGGCCATCTAGGCATGCCAGTGATCAGTTTCCATGTATCCAAAGCCCTGTAGCTGACGATGTTATATGGCTCTACAGGGTTGGGGAATCCCAACAGAGCGTTGAACTGCTGCAAGGTGAATGTGTGCATCTAATTCCCTAGCTGGAATGTAATAGGGCCCTCAAAATCCGGCCCATTGACGTCCGTCTGCAAAGTAGCCACGAACTCAGCAACGAGGGCCGGGTAGAAGCGCGGGACAGGATCCAGTAGACACGTGACGCCTAAATAGGAAAATGCCTCCACTATGTCATCCTGTATTCCCAGGCTCACTCCATCTATAAGGTCATACCACCGAGCCCGAAGCTTGTGGTTCTTGAGGATATCCTTGTATTCCTTCTTCTGACGGGCGTCGTATATGATCACGTCATCCAACGTAACCGTAGAAGATGACTCCCTAACCCTCTTGCTCTTAGAACGGAACATATTCCTGAAACAAAGAAAAGAAGCTCAAGCTAAATATCTTTCTATAATCATAAAACCAAGTTAAATATGATCAAGCTATACATACCTACATAACCGAGTAGACACAAAAGAAGTAAGATGCACTAAATAAATCCTATAAGCATATAAAGCATGTGCAAACATAAAACCACATAACCATAAGGGCATTCTTGAAAATATCAAGTGAACTCAAATGCACACAAACTCACCACCATATAGAATAAATATAATGCACTACTTATATATAAAATATATGTTCAACCTAGACTATATGAAAAGGGGAAACAATATAACTAATGTAACATCATGTAGAAACACTAAGGCATCCCCTAATCATACAATAATATACCCAAGAAAAGTAAAATAAGTAATGCACAACTCATTATACACAATTCATCCGTCACAACCCCATACTTAAATTCAAAACAAGTCAAATAAATATGCAATGGATATATAACTTGCTCGCAATTGACAAATCATGCAAAGATATAATTTTTATGCTAAATTAGAAGAAATTAAACCACCTGAAGCATAAAAATCAAATCAAACTCAAAACTCGAAACGAATCGCAAGAAAATCATAATATCCAATTGGTTCACAATCCATAATCAATTTGACAATGCTATGAACATGAAAGATGCTCCAAATCAACCCAACAACACAACCACATCATCAATTTTGACCAATTCGCCCCTCGGTAAAAAGCCCCAAATTCCGCTTCTAAATCAAACCCTAGGTTTTCAATCTCAACCCAAATCATCAAATCAATCAAAATAATTGAAATAAACAAGTTTAGGGTAAGAAATCATACCAATGTTGAGTAGAAAGAGGAAGAAAAATTGGGATTTTCGAACTTGTAACGAACCTAAAAGGTCGAACAGCGTTTTTTGGCAAAGTGGTTCGGTGGGGACTCGGATGGGCTCGAACCAGGGTGAGGTTAGGCTCAGGGGGTGCGCCAGAGGATGGGGGTTCCAGCTGTGGTGGTGGCGTTGCCGGATGTGGCTCGGGCTGGTGGTGGGTGGCTCCGAGAGAGGGAGGGGCTGGGTTGCGGGGTGCTTCAGAACCGAGGTGAAGGGGTGAGATTAACGGGGGCTCGGTGTGGGGGCTGGGCTCAGGGGGTGCGCCAAGGAGGGGGGGGTCGAGTTGTGGTGGTGGCTTGGCCGGAGGTGGCTCGGGCTGGTGGTGGGTGGCAAGGAGAGAAGAAGGGGATGTGCGGGTCGGGGTTCGAAACCGAGGGGTGGGTCTTGAAAATAAGGAAAAGAGGGAAGAAAAGAAAAAAGGAAAGAAAAAGAAAGAAAGAAAAAGAAGAAAAGAAAAAGGTAAAATAAAAATTAATTTTTTTTTCTTCTGATTTTTTTTTAGGGTAGGGGGTCGGTACCGAGGCAAGGGTCCTCGGTACGGGGTAGGTATGCCTACTGGAATTTCTCTATTTTCCGAGATTCACTTACCTGTTCGTCAGGGGGGTCGGTACCGACCCTAGGTGCCTCGGTACGGCCTCGGTACAGCTACTGGAATTTCTCGGTTCTCTGAGATTCATTTACTTGTCCGTCAGGGGGTTGGTACCGAGGTAGGGAGCCTCGGTAAAACCTCGGTACAGGTGTTTTTGAGCTTCTTTTTCCGTTTTTTCGCCCGTTTTCGCAGTGGTTTCCTCCTATGACCTGAATGGTTAGTGCAATATGCTCCACCCCAAATATCCTACCTATCCTAAAACTTAAAAACTAAAAATAAAACATAGAAAGAAAAAGAAATAAAGGGGGTTGCCTCCCGTAAGCACTACCTTTAACGCCGTTAGCTTGACGTGGTTACCTCATCTTCATTCCAATGCTGTAAGAGCCCAAGTAACTCTTATTTCTTCCTCCGGATCCACTCTATCATAGTACTTCTTGAGTCGGTGACCATTGACCTTGAATATGGCTCCTCCTTCATCAACTAGATCCACCGCTCCATGGGGATAGATATGATGAACCACGAATGGCCCACTCCATCTCGATCTAAGCTTCCCTGGAAACAACCGCAATCTAGAATTGAAAAGAAGAACTTTATCACCTACCTCATAGGTCTTTGGGACCAACTTCTTGTCGTGCAACTTCTTGGTGCGCTCTTTGTAGATTTCGGCGTTTTCATAAGCTTTGAGCCTCAACTCCTCCAATTCTTGCAAGTCCATGAATCTCTTTGCTCCGGCCGCGTCAAGGTCCATGTTAAGCTCCTTGAGAGCCCATAAAGCTATATGCTCAAGCTCGACGGGAAAATGGCAAGACTTACCATAAACCAAGTTATAGGGAGTTGTACGCAAAGGTGTCTTCTACGCCGTTCTATATGCCCAAAGTGCATCATCTAGCTTAGATGACCAATCCTTTCGTGAGCGTGACACCGTCTTCTCTAAGATGCTCTTTATTTGCCAATTTAAAACCTCCACTTGGCCTCTAGTTTGAGGGTGATAAGGTGTTGCCACACTATGAGTCACCCCATACTTAGCCAAAAGAGCCTCGAAACCCCTTTCTTTGAAATGAGATCCTCCATCGCTAATAAGAACCCTTGGGACTCCAAACCTGGGAAATATGTTAGTCTTCATAAATTTAGCTACAACTTTAGAATCATTAGTACATGTAGCTATTGCCTCAACCCATTTAGAAACATAATCGACAGCTACCAAGATATATTTATAAGGCCCTGATGAAGGGAAGGGCCCCATAAAATCAATACCCCATACGTCGAAAGGTTCCACCTCTAGGATTCCGGTGAGAGGGTTCTCATGTCTCCAAGTGATATTCCCCGCTCTTTGGCACTCATCGCAACCTTCAATGTAAGCATGTACATCCTTGAACAAGGTAGGCCAATAGAAGCCACTTTGAAGAATCTTCGTCGTGGTCTTGAAGCTCTTTGCGTGCCCACCCGTCGGAAGGGTGTGGAAATGCTTGATGATGCTCTCAATCTCTTCATCCGGCACACAACGTCTAAAGATATGGTCACTTCCTTGCTTGAACAAGTAAGGCTCATCCCAATAGTAGTGTTTGACGTCGTGGAGGAACTTCTTCTTGGCTTGCGAGGTCAAATCCTTAGGGATTTCTTCCCCTACAATATAATTAGTAAAATCCGAAAACCAAGGGGTCCTCGACCCTCTAACGGCATAAATATGGCAAGATATAGGAGAAGAAGAAGGGGTATGAAAAGAATCCTCACCGGAACTCACCGAATCGGAGCGAATGAGCTTAAGGAGGCTTTCGTCCGGTCTAGAGTCATTGATTGGCACTTCATTTTCGGACTCCTTCAAGTGGTTTAAGGGCAACCTAGACAGATGGTCAGCCACCGAGTTTTCCGCTCCTTTCTTGTCCCTAATCTCACAATAAAATTCCTGCAACAAAAGCATCCACCGAAGGAGCCTAGGCTTGGCATCCTTCTTAGTCATCAAATATCTTACCGCTGCGTGATCCGTATAAACAACGACCTTAGAGCCTACTAAATAAGTACGAAACTTTTCAAAGGCAAATAACACGGCGAGGAATTCCTTCTCCGTCGTGGTGTACTTACTTTGCGCTTCATCGAGTGCCTTACTTGCATAGTAGATTGCATGAAGCTTCTTGTCTTTCCTTTGCCCAAGCACGGCACCCACAACATAGTCACTAGCATCACACATGATATCAAAGGGAAGGTTCCAATTGGGCGATTGCATAATAGGAGCGGAAATAAGGGCTTCTCTTAACTTGTTGAATGGATCAAGACATTTTGTAGAAAACTCAAAGGCTACATCTTTCATAAGCAAATTAGTTAGCGGTTTAGCAATCTTTGAGAAGTCTTGAATGAATCTCCGATAAAAGCCTACATGTCCTAAAAAGCTCCTAATATCTTTCACATTGGAGGGAGGAGCTAGTTTCTCAATCAATTCAATTTTAGCACAATCTACCTCAATTCCCCTATTTGAAACCAAATGCCCTAAAACAATTCCCTCTTGAACCATAAAGTGACATTTTTCCCAATTAAGCACCAAGTTAGTTTCTTCACATCTTTCTAGCACCCTATTCAAGTTGGCAAGACATGAATCAAAAGAAGAACCATAAACAGAAAAATCATCCATAAACACTTCTACTATATCCTCAATCATCTCAGAAAAAATAGCCATCATACACCTTTGAAAAGTTGCAGGGGCATTACAGAGCCCAAATGGCATCCTCCTGTAAGCAAAAGTTCCATAAGGACAAGTAAAAGTTGTCTTCTCCTGATCATCCAGATGAATGGGAATCTGCCAAAAACCATTATAGCCATCCAAATAGCAAAAATAATCGTGTTGTGCTAGACGCTCAAGAACTTGATCAATAAAAGGAAGAGGAAAATGATCCTTCCTAGTAGCACTATTCAACTTCCTATAATCAATGCACATGCGCCATTTATTAGTTGTCCTAGTAGGTACTAACTCACCTTTCTCATTCTCAATCACAGTCATTCCCCCTTTCTTAGGGACAACATGAACCGGGCTCACCCATTTACTATCAGAAATAGCATAAATAATTCCAGTATCTAACATTTTCAAAATTGCAGATTTGACTACTTCTTGCATATTTGGGTTAAGACTACGCTGACGTTCTATGGTTGGCTTATGATCATCCTCCATGAATATTCTATACATGCACAAAGAAGGTGAAATTCCAATGATATCATCCAAAGAATAACCAATAGCCTTCCTATAGGTTCTAAGCACATTAAGTAACTTCTCTACTTCTTCCTCATTTAATTTCGCATTGATGATCACAGGAAAAGTAGAATTGGGACCCAAGAAAGCATACCTCAAACCTTCTGGAAGTGGCTTAAGCTCTGGGGAAGGCTCGATTGGAATAAGTGTGGGCTCTTCCTCATCCGTCCTCAATATTGCTTCCAGGACCTCTAAAGAATAAATTTCCTCTTGATCCGCCAGAAGACCTGAGACTGGGCCTGCAGACTCAAGAAAATCAAAATAGCTTACCTATACCATGTCCGTTGTTTCCTTGATCGTTGGATTGAAGCGAAACTCAACGATGTCATCCCCAATCTCAAATGTTAGGAGTCCCTTCCTAACATCAATTATTGCTCCAACGGTTGCTAAGAATGGTCGTCCAAGAATGATGGGCACCACTGGATCCTTTGGCATATCCATAACAATAAAATCGGTAGGGACGAAAAACTTACCTACACGGACGGGAACATCATCAATCACCCCAGTTGGTGATACTACTGTACCATTAGCCATGGACACTCTCATGTTGACGGGGTCTAGGGCTCCTAAACTCGTCTTTGACCATATAGAAAGGGGAAGGAGGCTTACACTTGCACCTAAATCACATAAAGCCTTGAAACGGTAAGATCCTAAACCAATAGTGATAGCAAACTTACCTGGATCTCCCAGTTTCTCAGGGAACTTCACTGAACGGACCTCGTCAGAAAGCTCAGACATGGATCTCTTCTTAGCTAAGATGTCTTTCAAAAACTTAGTGTAAGCAGGCATCTCACTCAAAGCGTCAGTGAAAGGAATAGTTATATTTAAACTTTGAAGCATCTTTACAAACCTTTGAAACTTACCTTCCGCTGTATCCTTCACCTTTTTTGGAGGATATGGAAGCACTTTCGTCGGATTTGGGGCTAAAATAGGCCCAAAAGAAGAATCCATCACTGCAGGGGGGTCGGTACCGACCCTAGGGGGGTCGGTACGGCCTCAGTACAGGTTGGGTTGGAGAGAGGAGGGTCACCTGCTGCGGGGGGGTCGGTACGGCCTCGGTACAGCTACTGGAATCAGGAGAAAAAGAAGAAAATGACGTCGTACCTGCAGGTGGGGTCGGTACCGACCCTGGGGGGGTCGGTACAGCCTCGGTACGAACACTGTTTTCACCGTTTTCCTCCTCGTTTGACGTGTTTTCACGTCCGGGCACTTTCTTCCCACTTCTTAGGTGAATTACAACTATTTTCCCTTTAGGGTTCTCATCGGGACGGCCCGGGAATTTCCTTTGAGGTCGAGGGATTTGAGCCGCTAGATGCCCTAGTTGAGACTCCACTCCCTTCTTCCATGTTTCCAAGTCTCCTAGTTGTGCTTGAACACCTTTAATTTGAGAATTCACATCGGAACGAAGCCCATTGAATCCTTCATTAAGCTCTTGTACCCATGATGGTGGTTCTTGATAGCCAGGGGGCATATATAGGGGAATCCTTTATTCTTGGGGAGGTTGGCTCCCTTGGCCTTGTCCATAGTTACCCCATTTAGGGTAATGGTTGTTCCTCCCTGCATAATTGTTATTTTGGTTCCCTGCATAGTTGTTATTGTAATTGGGAGGCCTATAAGGGCCCCTCATATAACTTACCTCTTCGTAATGCTCCGCCCTTTGTACATGGCTAATATTATCGCAATCTATAGTATTATGAGATTGAGAACCACATTCTAAACAAGGTTGGTTTCTAGAAAGAAAACTTACTTATTTCTTGAGGCGTCGGGTCTCATCATCATGGAATTGCCTACGCACATCAGGGTCAATTTCATTAGGAGGCTCATAAAGTTTCTTACCTGAGGGTCTAGCCTCTTGGGTGCCATACATAGCATCATACTCCGTTAGCTTGTCCAAAAGAGCCCATGCATCAGTCGGAGTCATCTCAAGGAACCCACAATCGGTGTGTAGGTTCAATTGAGTGTTGGTCTCTGTATTGATGCCCTGGAAGAAGATTTCTTGGAGTACATACTCGGGTTGCCCATGGATAAGGCATTGTCTCTGCAACTCCTTGAACCTTTCCCAGGTCTCTAGAAATGTTTCTCCTGGCAATTGGTGAAAAGAGGTGATCTTCTTCCTAAGCTCCGTTGTCTTTGCCGGTGGAAAGAATTTTGTCATGAACAAGTCATACAAAGCCTTCCATGTAGTGATAGATATAGGCGGTAGACTCTCCAACCAATTCAGGGCCTTTCCTGCAAGAGACCATTTAAAAGCCTTTAATTGAACATACTCTAACGATATATTATCAACAACAATAGTATCGCATAAATAAATGAAATTCTTGATATGAAGCATAGGGCATTCATTAGCTTTGCCCTCAAATTGAGATCTTTTAATTAAAGAGATAAAGTGAGATTTGATCTCAAAGTTGCGCTCAATCTCAGGGAGGACAATTGCAGACTCAGGCAGCCTCAGTTCTGGGTGCATATATTGTTTTGCATTCCTTGGGATAGCATCTAACTGCTGTTGCAGACGAACAGTCGCTTCCCTTTCTCCTTCTGCAGCGAGCCGAAACAGCTCCATCTGTCGACGGAGTTCATCCATCTCTGTAGCAACATTAACATTGTTTCCATTGTTGCCTGTGTTGTCTCCCATTGTCCTGGCTTCTCGTAGTCTGTGATGAAAAGAGCGTTCCGGTTCGAGATCGATAGCAAAATCAAAATCAAGCCGACGTCGCCCCGATGGCATAAACTAAAACCAAAAACAAAAACAAAGACACCACAATTAAAAGCAAAGGGGGATGGGCTATTCCCAAACCTTAATAGTAAATAAAACTTTGACACTATTGAAATCTCCCCGGCAACGGCGCCAATTTGTTGAAGGGTTTATTTTCAATCAAATAAATTTATAAGATCGAAACCCCGCTAAAGTATAGTAGGGTCAAGTTCGTTCGCAGGGAGAAAGTCAGTGACTCAATTTTAGTTACCAAAGAGCAAGAATAGCGAGAAGAGATGACAAATATAGAGATTTTTGGGGTTTTGTGGGCTGCTGGAATTTTTAGGAAAAATCAATAATAATAAAAGTCTAGGGCATAAGGATCCCCACAATGATAATCATGCAAGCATTTCAATGAATCATATAAAAATCATGTTTTTATCTATTAAATAGGTCAACTTGCATCAACCCTAGCAAAGTAGTCAATTTATTTTCACAAATTAATAAACTTTACTAACAATCTTAATTAGGTTATCAAACTTGCGTTCAAAACCCTAATTACCATCAAATTCACAATTGGGTTCAAAACCCTAATCATCACCTTATCTTCGTGATCCAATATCTGCATAAATCAACATATTTAACATACATCACTTTATCATATAAACCCTATATATGATATATAAAATCCATGGGAGTACTAGTACTGATGCATAGAAGCTTACATGACAATGGTAGACGTAGCCTGGCTCTGCAGTCGCGTCGAACCCATACGCCTCGTTAGTGTGGATGTACACGAAACTCACGTACAACTTTGTCATGTGACCAGGCATCAGCTTAAACACATTCTTCCAGCCTTTTTCGTGCTCTGGCACCGGCACGTGCTTTCCACGCGCGTGCTTATTGACGTGGCACAACTTGGCGTCGTTCAACCGGTTCATGCAGTCCTTGAACTTCTCGGGAGCTAGTAGCTCCGTCTGGTCCAAGGCCACGAACAAGCCTAGATGGATGTGTAGCGGGTGGTTGTCGTCGGTCAGGTTTATCAGATACCACACCTCGCTCGTCCCGACCCTTGGAATCTTGGTCACTGGGGCGTCGTAGGATAGGCCGTTGATGTAGAGGTAGATCGGCTCGTCGATGGCGCTTGCGTACTCATAGAGGGTAATGTAGCGCGTTCGGGCCACAGATGATAAGTCCGGCGATCGGTATTTGAGTAGTTGAGCGGGTACTCGCGACGGGTCTTGTTGTTGGCTCGGTTCACAAGATCACCTATATTTTGTAAGGAGTTAAAAATTAAATAAAATAATAATAAATATTAAAACAAATTGAATTTTGTTAAAAAGTGAAAAAATAAATATTTTTTAAATGTATTAAATGAAGCATTGGTTGTTTGACCAAAAAAAATGAAGCATTGGTTGTATTGAGTACCGGATGGGAAAGGATAGGGCGCGTCGTTGACCAAGATAGCGTGATCGGACGTTGACTTTGAAAAGTCAACAACAACGTCAGCAATTTCCGAAGGGGCGAGCAAAAACTGGTTGTTGGTGATGGGGCGATGGTGGTAGGCTGAGTCAGAGCCGACGTGGATGAAAGGGAGGCCGTTGCTGAGCTGGAGCCTCAAGAACCTGGCATTGCTGGTGTTGATGATTCTGAACCTGTATTTACGACGTCGTACTGTCATCTTTGGCCACGCCTTCCCGTTGACCACGATCACGTCACCAAAGTACTCCGGTCGCCACACCGGATGTATTGTTGGATTGTTTCCTGCACAAAACTTCACAATTAGTATTTTCATTTTTTTTAAAGCATTGTGTTGTAGTTAAACGAGATTCCAACTTGTGATCTTTAATTACTATACTCCCTCCATTCGAAAATAAATAATATTTTGACTTTTCTGCACGTAGTTTTAAGAGCTAAAAACTACTCTCTCCGTTCGGCAAAACTTGTCATTTTAGGGTGTTATTTTTGTTCAAAAAAACTTGTCATTGCAGGTATTTTGCCCTTCACTTTACAAAAATGCCCTTGATATGATTGATGGTTTGTTAGTTGTAGCTTTCGATAAAGTAAAAAAAGGGTAATAATTAAAGGTAAATTAGTACATTTGTTAAATTGCCTTAAAACTTGTGAAAGAAGCTAAAATGACAAGTTTTACCGAACGGAGGGAGTATATAAAATCTTATTTATTTTAATTAACTTTTTTCACAATTTAATACTTATTGCTAATTGATATTAAACTATGAAAAAAATTAATTAAAATAAATAAGATTTTATATAGTTTTTAGCTTCTAAAATTACGTGCACAAAAGTCAAACATCCTTTATTTCCGAACGGAGGGAGTAGTAAATAATTAATAAAATTTTATTGAAAATTCAACCAACGAGTTTTTACTCAAAGTTGAAGTATTATATTTCGTAAAATTTGTACATTAACAAGTCATTATTGACTAGATTATAAGCAACAGAATTTGTACATACCTTTTGGATCCATGTAGATGGAACCATTTCTCAGAAAACTCCGATCGAAAAATGACCAATGTACGATCGAACTCATCACCAGAAGGGAGGCCAAGGCGATCCTCAGTACGAGGATCACGAACAACATAGGGACCCACGAGACCGGCTAGCAGGTTGACCCTAGTCAAGCCCATGGCGTGGTCATGGTACCACAAGTTACCTGGGTGCTGTTGGTTAGGATAGTGGAAGGTTCGGTTTCGCCAAGCTGAACCGGTGTCTCGAAAACCATTGGTGAACCAAGCGCGTGAGTGTCCGTCGCTTTCTGGCGCATGGATTCCGCCATGGAGGTGGACGACTGTGGGGACGCCCCTCTTGTTGGCTGGCTCGGCCACCGGGATGGTTGGGTCCCACGGCAGGATGTGGTGCGAAGGGAGGTGATTTTGCCACGTGATGTAGGTGTCGACCCCTTGGATGGCCTCGATTGCAGGACCAGGGATTGTTGCTGTGCGCTGCGATGTACCGTATGCAAAGACCGGCATTGGTGGTAGGTCCCGGTGGAATCTCTACACTAATGTGAGTTGTTGGTGTTCATGTTGCATAAGAAATGGTTCATGGAAATTGAAAGAAAAACTAATCCTTTTCCCATTGCGTAGGTGAAACTTTCCAAAGGATTAATGGCCTGTTTGGATTCCATTAAACTTGAATACTTTTCAATATACAATTTTTCGTAGATTTAAAATATTGTAAACACTTTATTTGGGCCCATTAAGTTAACTATATTAAATTTATAATGTGTTAAATTCCAAAAAAACCCAATTGAGCGGTATGAAGTGGAAGTCGTGTTGAGTTTATTTTTGTTTTTTATTATTAGGTTATCAAACTTGCATTCAAAACCCTAATTACCATCCAATTCACAATTCAATCTTTCAATTCAATTGCAAAAAGGAATTTCTCCAATTTTCATTGAGTACTTAAGCATATAAAATAGATAAGAACCAATCAATTCATCAATTCATAGCAAAATTGCAAGCATAACTATCGTTGGGATCACCCCAACCCTAGAAAAGGTGACTACTCACACATATGCATGGTGAATAACTCAAAATTCATGAAATAACTAAAAATCAGAAATTCGAATTGCATAAAAACCTGAGAATAATGTCAATACTGCATCCCAAAAGCCTTACAAAATGTTCCTCAACTTTCGCCGAAGAAATCGCTTCCAAAAAGCTCTCAAATCCGCTCACAAACGCTCTCAAAAGTGTATTGAGAATTCTAAACGTGGGCTGAAAATTGGTAGAAGAGAGAGAGCCTCCTCCAAACCCTAAAAATCCTATTTATACTTAATAGCCCATAAACCTAATTAGGAAATAACAAATATATGAATTTTATCTAAAGTCTATTTAAGGAAAAGAGGTAAAAATAATTAAATTTGGATAAAAACATCCGCCAGCGAGCCCGTACCGACCCGGGCCACCTCGGTACCGAGCCCCCTTAGGGTCGGTATGACTACTTTTGCTCAGATTGGCTTATTCTGTCAGATTATGCCTCTGTACCGACCCAGGGAGGGGGGTCGGTACAGGGTCGGTACGGATCAGTAAAATGTCCATATCTCCTTTGTTTGAACTCCGATTGCTTCCGTTCTTTTTATTATGCGCTCCTTATTCTTTTCCGCATCTTTTCTTTCTTGAAAGTTTCTTCAAAAACAGCTTCAAAAATCCTGTAAATCACACAAAAGCTAGTGAAGACATCTATTTCTTATGAAACATGAAAATCTATGCAAAAGACACTAAACCCAATGCATAACCAATGAAAAAGACTTATATTAACACTAAATTATATGGAAAAATATGACTAAAAACATGCACATCACAAAAGCTTCCACGCCATTTGAAATAAGTTTCTCATAAGGTGAAATAATGGTCTTAAGTGGATCAACATAACTTTCAACACCTGACTTGAGTTCTTCTTTTCCTAAAGATTGCAATTTGTTAGGGGGCTCAAATTTTAAGAAACTGTTTTCCTTAGGAGTCTCTAACAAATCAAGAAAATCATTGTTGCGATCAATGTTGTTGGCAACATGCATATCCAAATAATTTTCAGCAGAAAGCTTAACATGATTAAAAAGAGAGAACTCTATCTTTCTTCCATCAAACTCCATAGTCAATAAACCCTTACAACAATCAATTTTCGTTTTCGCAGTTTTCAGGAATGGTCTTCCTAGTATGATGGGTGTTTCTAGGGCTCCTGCTCCATATCTAAAACAAAGAAATCAACAGGGAAAAACAAATCATCAACCATAACCAAAACATCTTCAACAACGCCTCTTGGCTTCATCTGTGATCGATCGGCAAGTTGCACTGTAACTCCAGTCTCAGTCAGAGCACCCAAACCCAAAGATATGTACAAGTTATAAGACATAACATTAATTGAGGCTCCTAGGTCTAACATGGCTTGTTTGAATTTAGTATTCCCAATTGCACATGGAATTATAAACATACCTGGGTCTCCACACTTTTCAAGCGATTTCCTTTGTAACATAGTAGAGACATTTTCATTTAAGCTCACATTTTCCTTCTTTTTCAATCTTTGCTTCTTCTTTATGGTGCACAATTCCTTCAAGAATTTAGCATATCTAGGAATGCACTTAATCAAGTTGAGTAAAGGAATGTTTACCTCGTACTTGCTGAATGTCTCAAAGATCTCCTTATCATTCTCAAACTTCCGTGTATCCTTTAGAGCTTTCGGAAAAGGTGGGATAGGCTTTGGAATATCAAATAGCACAGGAGAAGAGGCAGAAGACTTACTTTGGTTGGTGTCTGGAGGGATGCGGCGGCCGCTGCATTCATGCGGCGGCCTCTGCTCTGTCATAATGCAGCGGATTGAGGTGCGGCGGCCGCTGCTTGTTTACGGCGGCCGCTGCCTGTTTGCGGCGGCCGCTGCACTGTGCAATCAGTGTCCTTTCCCTCTTCGTCCAAAATCTCGATCTCCTCGTCCACTTTCTCCTCATCATCCACTTGTGGTGTGACAATCAGTTCCTTGCCACTTCTAAGCGTTATTGCACTGACATTCTCTTTAGGGTTCGCAATAGTTTGCGATGGAAGCTTTCCTGAATCGTTTGCCTCTTTTGCACTTAGGACTTGAATGAGTTGACTCATTTGATTTTCCAAATTTGTTATCCGATCTGATTGTTGCTTCTCCACCTTCAAGACTAGCCGTGTTAAAGTCTGCAGAGGATCCTCAGTAACCGTGTCAAATTGTTGTTGGGGCCTTGCATGTTGCCCCCCTTGCTGATTGAATGGGGCTTGGTAGTTCTCATAGCCCTTCTGATAGCCTTTGTTGCAATTGTTGTTGTTCAAGTACCCAGGATTTCCAAAATTGCCTTGTCTAGGCCTTTGTGGAGCAAAATTCCCAATGGCATTCACATCTGCGCTAGGCTCTTGCAGAATTGGGCACATATCCATAGGATGACTAAGTTGATTGCAAAGCCCGCATGCCTTCAACTGCTGAGGTGCTCTGCCAATTATCAGCTTCTTCATCATCCCTTTCATCTCAGCCATATCAGTCTGTAATGCAGCTACTAAGGCCTCAATCGCAAGTACACCCCTAGCACGAGTGCTCTTGTTGAACTACCTTGATCCCTCAGAGAGCTCCTTGAACACCTCTCATGCTGCCGCTGGTGTCTTATTTAGCATGTTTCCCCTATAACAAGAATTCATTGTTCTACGCTCCTCATCAATAAACCCATTTAATAACAATAGGACCAGATCCTTCTGAGAGAAGCCATGACATGGGCAGCTAACGCAGAGTTTCTTAAAGCATTCAAAATACTCATGAATAGACTCCGTAGTCTGCTGCTCAATGCTGCTAATCGCCCTTTTCAAGGCGTTAAGCTTAGTTGCAGGAAAGTACCTCTCCAGAAATGTTCTCTTCATTTCATCCCAAGTAGATATACTCTCAGGTGGTTGATAGAAGAACCACTCATTTGCCTCATCCTTTAGAGAGAAAGGAAAGGCCCTCAGCTTGATTTGTTCTTCAGTGACATTCTCAGGTTTCATTCCAACCAACACAGTATGAAATTTAGAAAGATGCTTGTGGGGCTCCTCCCCAATCAACCCATGGAACTTGGGTAGTAGATGAACTACCCCAGATTTCAGCTCAAAGTTCACTCTTTGCCCGAGTGCAGGAAATTGGATTGCCAGGGGTTGTTGTTCCAAGTCAGGAGCAGTAAGGTCCCTCAGAGTAAGATTGTCGTCGTCAGCCATCTCTGCAGTGCTTTCTCCTTGATCAAAAGAAGATTCGTGAAAGCGATCACGAGTTTCTCGCCTTAAGGCAGAAAGGGACTTTTCGATCTCTGAATCAAACAATAGCAAAGATGGATTAGTAGCATGGGTATGGACCATATAAGATGGTCCACACCAAAATTAGCAACAAAAACACATAAGAATAAAAAATTCTCCCAAGCAACGGCACCAAATTTGACGGGAGGAAAACCTATCGTTGATCCGTCAAAATAAATCTCAAACCTATTACTAGTATATCAATAAGCAAGAGGTCGATCCCACAGGGAAATTTCCTATTCAAGTGTGATTCGGGTGCTAATTGAGTAACCAAAGGGGGGTTTTAAAATGTAAAATGATCCGCCTTTTCTCAAAGCGGAATGGTGCAAGGAAAATTAAATGGTTTTGATTCAAACAATATTGAGAAGTAGTTCTACCTACAATTATCCACTTTATTTGGTTGAAACAATCCTTGTAACTTCTTCTCGTCCTTTTTGGTTTCCTATGAATGCCCTTGTCCCGATCTAATATAGTTACTAGTCCAATCAGTCCTAGAAACCCTTATCAATTGAACAGTCCCTCAGAAAAGGATTTAACTCAATTGATAGCTTTAAGTTCAGAGATTAACCAAGGTATTTGCAGTTCCTCGAAAAGGAATTTAACAACACGTCCAACTTCCTACTTATCCAATTAGTTCAATCAGCCCTAAAGGGACAAGTTTGCTACTTGGGTTAAGGTTCACAATCAGGAATCTACAAAACCCTAGCAATTGAATTGATTCTACCAAGTTGATCAGGCAAGATAGAACAAAACAATAATTCAATAAGCGCAAAGAACTTGAAGCATTCAATCAAGGAATTAAGGAACGAGAATTAGAAACTCATAATCAATCCAAATAAAGCTTCAAATCGTAGGCAGAACAAATGAGTTTAGTTCCTCATGGAAAACATCGCTCTCATCTCTAAATGTCTGATGAACAAAAAAATGAATTCAATAGTAACTAGGTTAAAGTCGTGCCTCCAACTAAAAGTCGGCCAAAAATAATAAAATCTGTTCAATAACTAAAAACGCAACGTTCAGTTGGCATGCGGCGGCCGCTGCACAAATGCAGCGGCCACTGCATGTGTATCATCCAAGTGTCGCTGCATAGGAGCTTGCGGCGGCCGCTGCTTGTATGATGTGGTCACCGCCTGTGGTTGCTGCAGCTACTTCAGAACCCGCCACATCTGTCAACAGCTTCCATATTCTCTTCTTTCACTTGCTCGTTGTATCCAATCCACGACCATTACATCCTTTCTTTGCATTCGAATTCAACTCTACAAAATAACCACAATTGTGCGTAGAATCCGAACTCTTCCAAAATAATCATAAGATGCAATTTAACTCCAAATCATGCATTAGATGCAACCTAACTATCCTAAAAATGCCTATAATGCCTATCTAAGATATGCATTATCAGACGGCAATCGAAGAAGCACAAAATCTAAGGACTCTTCCCTTGGATGACTTACTAGGAAAACTCATCACTCACAAAATGGTCCTAGGTAAAGAGGATGGTGAACCTACCTTAAGCGTGAAGAATTTGGCTCTAAAGGTCAAAAAGGAGGATAGCCCCTCCGAGGATGAAAAGAGTGAAGATGATGAAGAAGATCCTTTTGCTTTGATCACAAGAGGACTCACTCGAATCTTGAAGATGAAGAAAAAATTCTCAAACCGAGAATATCCTCGATCATCAAACTATAAAGGTAAGTATTCTATCCCTAGTAATAATTCAAAGGTTCTAACATGCTTTGAATGTGGAGAAACGGATCATCTAGTAAGGAGTGTCCACAAAAGAGAAGGAACAACAATCAAAATAATGATCGAAAGAAGAAAGCTATGGTGGCATCTTGGAGTGATTCAAACTCATCTAGTGATTCAGACACCGAAAGTGATCAAGCAAACTTATGCTTAATGGCCAAACTAGAAGAAACACCCAAACGACATCTTGAGGTAGTGGTGAGAAATCTAATATCTAGTCCTACTACTGTGTTATCTGAATTCTTGCAAAACATGATTATTATTGAGGAAAACTATATTCATGAGACTAACACCTTAAAAGAGAAGCTAATGGAATAGGAGAAAAGCATGCGTAAATTTTCGCTGGAAATGAAAAATCTCAAAGCCTCACAGTCAGCCCTTCACATTAAAGTTAAGGCCTTGGAATCGGAAAACTCCGTTCTAAAGCAAAATCTCTCTTCTCTAAGTCATTGCAACAATGAATTGGAGAATGAGAAGATCAAGCTAATTGAGAAATATAGAGACCAGTAGGCTGCACTCATTCAATTCACCCATTCCAAATCCAACCTCGATAGGATGTTGGGGGAACATCAATCCTCCCTTAACAAGAGTGGTATTGGTTACAATAAGAATTTTCCAAATAAAGCTCCTACCACTTTTGTTAAAGCTAAAGGGAATTGGCGCACACCCACATGTTTCTTTTGTTGCAAAAATGGTCATGTCAAGACTACTTGTCCTTATTGTAGAAATAATTCTTATGTAATTCATAATACTTTTCCTCTGTGCTTAAGAGAATAGGTGAAACAAATTTGGGTTCCTAAAGGGACTAGACTACCAAACATGGTCCTTCCCGATTATGAATTCAAGTTTACAATTTGGTCTAGCCGGAAAGGTGAATTTGGTTGTTTTGTAGGATATCACCAAGACTAAGGAGCAAAAATGGATACTTGATAGTGGTTGCTCAAGACATATGAGTGGTAAAAGCTCACTATTTTCCGATTTAAAGAAGCAATCAACTTGAACAATCACTCTTGGTGATAAAGAAAAGTGTAATATCATCGGTATAGGTAAAACTGGTAATGATTATACTAATTTTATTGAAGATGTCTACCTTGTTGAAGGTTTAAAGTATAATTTCCTTAGTATTTCTCAATTATGTGATAAAGGCAATAAAGTTATTTTTTTTATTCAGAAAAATTTCAAGTTCAGAATAGTAAGACTGGGGATATAATGCTTACGTACTGCTCCTCGGTGTAATAATATTTATTCTATGAGCACTAACCAAGTTACAAGAACTAGTCTGAAGTATCTCAAGGCCTTGAGAGACGATCCAAGGCTTTGGCACCAAAGGCTTGGTCATGTGAGCATGCATACTTTAAACAAGCTTCGATCAAGGGAGTTGGTACGTGGCTTACCAGACCTAAACATTAAGGTAAATGAGCTATGTAATGCTTGCTCACGAGGTAAACAAACCCGAGGGTCATTTAAACCCCAAAATGTTCTAAGTACTTCTCGACCCATTGAACTTTTACATATGGATTTATGTGGTCCTATGCATGTCAAATCTCCCAAAAGTAAACAATACATCCTCATATTCGTTGGTGATTATTCTCATTTTACACGGGTTTTGTTTTTAAGAAATTAATTATAAGCACTATTTGATTTTTCAAAGCTATGTAAGGAGTTGCAAACTTTGAAAAACAGGCATATCGTTTCTATTAGAAGTGATCATGGCCGTGAATTTGATCAATTAAAATTCAATTTGTTTTGTGCGAAATAGGGTATTTCGCATATCGTTTCGGCTCCTAGAACTCCTCAACAAAACAGGGTTGTGGAACGAAAGAACCGCACCTTGGAGGATATGCCTAGGACCATACTTTTAGAAAATGGTTTGCCAAAATATTTTTGGGCTTAGGCTGTTAACATGGCTAACTATATTTTAAATAGATGTTTGATTCGTCCTATTTTAACGAAGTCTCCTTATGAACTTTTTAATGGAAGAAAGCCAAGTGTTTCATATTTAAAACCTTTTGGATGTACTTGTTTTGTTCATAATAATGGCAAAGAAAATCTTGGGAAATTTGATGCACGTTGTGATGAAGCTACTTTTCTTGGTTACTCCTTGAATAGTAAAGCATATAGAGTTTATAATAAGCATACTAAGATTGTTGAAGAATGAATTCATGATATTTTTATGAAAGCAATAATGGTGCATTGAGTGATAGCTTTACAGATCTGAATTTCAATCAATATGGAGATTTACCATCTGATAGAGAAGAAGAAGTACCAACGAGCAACAAGAGTCAAAGTCATAACATGCAGAAACAAATTCAGAATATCTTTGAGCAATCTTAAGACCTTGAAAAGCAACTTCAAGACCTTGTACAACAATATCAAGGCCTTGACTTGAGCAACACAGAACAGGCAGAGCCTTAATCAAGTCATACAATTGAGCCTCACGGTCTTTGGGAAACTTCTGCCTCTCAAGAGCCTAGAAGAAGAAAGTTCAAGCATGCTTCATCACATCCAATATAGAACATCTGTTCGTAAGGGGGAGGGGTATCCGCTTAAATAAATACTCAAATAAATATCAAACTAGACCGACTCCCTTGTCCAAGCAAATAAAATACAAGAATCCCTCTCGATGTAGTGGTAGGGTAACTCAGGATCGAATCCACGAGGAGGTATGTCAGCGCTTCTTAAGCTTGCAATCAGGATCAAGTTTTGACTCCAGAAGACCACTCGATATCGAGGTGCCTACTCGCGCTTCATCATCATTGAACTCATCATCATTGAAAAGAAACTACTTTGATTAAACTTCGAAAGAAAGATTACACCGAACAAAGCCAACTCTCCGCTTTCGCTTCCACTCAACCTCACTCGGCTCTCTCTCTCTCTCCCTACTCGCTACTACTGTATTGAAATTGAATTCTCTGTGCTTGGATGTTGGATGTGTATGATTAAACTCAACCCTAATGGCCTCTAATTATAGATCTCAAACCTCGCTATCCAAGGATTCGAAACTCTATCTTTATTCCTAAGATAAAACTTAAATAAGTAAAATAACTAAAGCTCTAGATAAACGTCATAAAGGATGAAGTTTCTGGTGGTATTTGATAGAAGATCTCGACTTTAGGATAAACTTGAACGCTTCGGATATAATTCTATCAAAAACAGCGTCGGATCTGTCTGCAGCAGCGGTCGATATCGACCTTGAAACTCGATATCGAACTCTTCCTTTCTCAATCTCGAGCAGTTCTACTCGACCTCGGATTGGCACTCGACTTCTATCAATTTCCTCGATCTCGGCCACTCGATATCAACCTTGTAATATCGATATCGACCTCTTCATGTCGACATGCTCTGTTTCACCTCTGCTCGATTTATGGTGCTCTGTTTCACTCGATGTCGAGTCTTTAGGTCGATTTTGACTCTTTAGTAGACTTCAAGTTCTTTTTCCGCTCTTCTTCAGTTGTCCAAATTGCTCCATTTTCGTCTCGATTTCTGCGAGATAACATAAAAACTCGTGTAGACCTCTATATTTTGCAAATAAGCATAAACTATACTAATATTATGATTTCCCAACCAATATGCATGCAAATAACGATAAAATGGACATAAATGTGCATAGAAAATATGGCAATTTGCGCGCACATCAACATCATCTTGGATCCCAAATATGGTATTCAAACTAGATCGAGCTTAAAGAACTTGTGTGTTTTTTATGCTTTTATGTCTCTTGTAGAGTCGAAGAACTATGTCGAAGCACTTCAAGAACCAGATTGGATCATTGCCATGTAAAAGGAGTTGAACGAATTCGAGAGGAATAAGGTTTGAACTCTCTAACCAAGACCCAAGCATCAATCAGTCATTGGAACAAGATGGGTCTTCCAAAATAAATTGGATGAGCATGGTAAAATTGTTCGAAATAAAGCAAGGTTAGTAGCACAAGGCTACAACCATGCTTTCGCACCTGTATCTAGATTAGAAGCTATTCACATTTTACTTTCCTTTGCCTCTTTTATGAATATTAAACTTTTTCAAATGGATATTAAATGTGCTTTCTTAAATAGTTTTTTAGAAGAAAAAGTTTATGTTTCCCAACCGCCAGGTTTTGAAAATGATGAATTTTCGAATCATTTTTACAAGCTTGACAAAGCACTTTATGGTCTTAAACAAGCTCCAAAGGCTTGGTATGAAAGTTTGTCAAAGTATCTTTTAGAAAATGATTTTCAAAGAGGTTTAATTGATAAAACTTTGTTTGTCAAAACTCGAGGCAAAGATTTATTGGTGGTTCAAATCTATGTTGATGATATATTATTTGGTGCTACTAATAATTCCTTTTGCAAGGAATTTTCAGACATTATATGCAGGGAATTCGAAATGAGCTTGGGAGAATTTCTTTCTTTCTTGGATTACAAGTCAACCAAATGAAGAAAGGAATCTTTCTCAAACAAAGCAATTACACCAAGGACTTTCTCAAGAAGTACAAGATGGATCAATCTAAAGTTACAAAGACACCTATGTGTTCAACTCTCTCTTTAGATCAAGACAACAATGGTAAGAGTGTGAACCAAAAGGTGCATGTTGCTCAAAAGTGTTGTGGATTGTCCAACAACTCCGTGACCTCGGTTTTGACCTAAAAGATATCCCTATTATGTGTGATAATATGAGTGCTATCTCTGTAACTAAGAATCCTGTGCAACATTCACTTACTAAGCATATTAATGTAAGACATCATTTCATAGGAGATCATGTGGAGAAAGGTGAAGTTTCTATATGCTTTGTGTCTACTGAATTTGAACACGCAGATATCTTTACTAAACCATTGCCTGAGGATAGGTTTAACTTTATTCGATTAGAGCTTGGCATGTTGGATAGGGAAGCATTGTTTTAGGGGGGTTAATAGCTACTATTTCTCATATACAATGTTGTATGGTAACATCTCAATGTCTTGAGATAAGTTTCATGGTCTTGAATGTTACTACAGACTAAATTAGTTAATTTTGGATCCGATTTTTGGTTATTATCTTTTTAGATAATTGATGAAATAATCTTTTTTTCTTTAAAATCATTTTTAAAAGGTTTTCAAAATTTTCCTGAAAACGTTTCTGATCTTCTAGTGACAAGTTTATCTTAAAACGTTTTTCATTTTACAATTGATTTTAATTTACTTTGAAATCTTGGTTGTTGGGATACATTGTTTTTAACCCAAGGCTTTTTGACATCCCATCCTTTCAAAGACTTGGTTTTCCAATGTTTCTCTACAACCTATTTAACCCTTACGGTCACAATCTCTGACTACCCAAGCGTTCAGTTCTCTTTCTCTCTCTCAATTGCTTTCTCAATCTCTTTCACTTCCTCTTTAACCTCTCGCTTTCACCATGGCTCATAAGAGATTCACTCGTCTCTCTCCCCCGACCTCCAATAAAAAAAGGAAAAGGTGGCAGCTTTCAAGAAGAGAATCGAAGAATCCGTCTCTCTCAGCACTGATTCGAATTCGTCCTTTCCCACTCTGATGTAGGGCAACAGGTTCCATGCCTCAGGTAACCACTAGCCTCCCTAAGAATTGGTTCCAAAATTACCAATCTGTTGGGATATGGTTAGATGGGTACAGTTCTCAAAAGCTTTGCATGTGTGATACTATTGATATCGAGTTCATTGAAACCCTAGCCTTACCCTATATCACCTTGTTGAAATCCACATCTCTCTGGCAAATTTTGAACCCATGTGTAGTCGCTTACCCTTGGCTTACTCGTCTTTTCTTTATGAACCTTATCGCCAAAAGGGATCAAGGTAAACTAACCCTGGAAACAGTGGTCAAAGGAACAAAAATTTCTCTCACTGCTCCCATCATTACCAATATCTTTCATCTTTCCCAAGACATTTGTACTGATTCCCACCTTTTCAGAAGCAAATGTGTCCAGACGGCAAAGGAGAAATTCTTCATCCTGTCTACCTCCTCAACCAAGCAATTAACTCATACCGCCCTCAATCTTAAGGTTAAGATCATTTTCACTATTTTGTCCCGTTGCATTGTCCCATGCTCCACCTCTCGAGAACTTCTTAGAGATTAGACTCTTGAGCTTCTATTTCTAGTCATGAGTGGATATGACATTGATTTATCGAACAACATCATCCTCACTCATATGCTCAACATGTCACCTCTTCTCGATCCATTCCCCATCCATATGCCAACCTTATCCTTCATATCCTTAAACACTTTAATGTTAGCCCTGAACTTGAAGATCAACAGTTAGCCACGAGCATTGTGAATGAGGACTACTTCCTTCGATTTGGCATTTTCAAGACCTTGGCTTGTACTTGGAAGCTGGCCGCTGATTTGTCTCCAGATGAAGTCACTGAGATACCTGCTGTCAAAGGCAAAGCACCTACTGCCTTGTCTTCTTCTCTACATGCACAGTGCCTAGAGGACTTGAAACGCAGCTTGGATGCACTACGGAGGGACGTTGTTGATTTATAAGCTGATCTCATGATAAGTTGGATGGTACACACAAGTTGCTCGCTATGGTTAATGCCAAAATGATTCAGATGTTCTTCCTCAACCCCCTCACTTTCATATCTACTAGCAATATCATGTCCTTTATTGAAGCTACTATTGTGCATTGTCGAGAGAAGGCGGTGAGTGTGTTGCTCAACTGTGAGAGACAGGTGCGTAATCATCCTATCCTTCGCACAACTTACCAGGAGCCATCCATTCTCACTGTCAAGGAGTATGCTGTGGTCAAGAAATACCGCAAGGAGGAAGAGCAGCGCCGGATAGACGAGATGATCAAGGCCCAAAAGTTGAATGCTCCACACAGGCGCTGAAAGAACAAGGCTGAGAAAGACATCAGGGCTCATCGCAGTGACAAGAAAAACTATGGGGAGTGGCGCCATGAATGATCTCAGGCCTTCAACATCCCTCTTCTTGTATTTTCTAAACCTTCTTTCAAGGTTTTGACTCTAGTTCTTCAGTCTTTTAAACTTTTGGTATCTCTGCTTTATGGTCTATAATGACGTTTCAAACAATTTCTATCTCCTCCTTTTCTTGTTTAAAGACAAAAGGGGGGGAGACATGGTCTTTTATTGTTTTTTGATGAACTGGTTTTATGTTTCGAACATGTTGTTTTCAAACATGATGGTATGCTTATGCTTATTTTACATCATATCTGTCTATACTCGATTTTCTTTTGGTTTGCAGGTATTACCAATTGATATTTGTTTTGTCTTTTATCAAGGGCGGCATTGATAACTCCACCTTGATGAAATCTTATAAGTTATAATATGCTTTTGCATGTATGATGAAAGACAAAGTATGAAAGGTAGCATTTTATACCAATATATATCAATTTTATAGATTTAAAGATTATTTTAAATCTAATTTGTTTTTAAAAATATTCTAAACTTTCTAAGTGCAGGTCTCAACCAAAAATTGGATTTGATTTATCCAAATCTAATTTTAATTTATTTTCTTAGATATGTTTTGGGATATATCTCTATATGTTTTTGAAAAGTGGCTACAAATCTTCTTAATAAGAAAAGGTGGTTGAGGATTGCCGATTTTGTGGAAGGAAGAAAATCCGGATTTTAATTTCAAATAGCCAGAAGATTTGGAGCAACAACATATTAGATTTTAAGGAGCTTAATTCAAATCGAAATCAGCCAGAAATCGTGCTGGACTTAGGTATGTTCAAATGGATACAAGTTCAAGGATCAACAATATATATAGAGACGTTTGCAAGAAAGAAAATACACAACTCTTAAGCACTCATCTGGAAGCAAAGTGATCTCTATTACGTTCAATTGTCTCCCTACAGTTCATTTGTTTTCTTTCTCTTAGTTGCTGTAGTTGCTTTACCTTAGTTGTGAGAGGAAAACACAAGAGCGACAGAAAATGCGGAATTTAAAAGTACAAAGAACACACAATATGTTTATGAAGTTGGCTCTAAACCAGCCTACGTCTCTACCTAGGGTTCGACAACCCGTAGGATTTAAACCACTATTATTTCACCCTTTTGAGTCCTAGATATAACCTAGAAGAACCTCCTCTCTTCTAACAACTTGTAGTCTAACCCGCTACGATTTAGTCAATTCACAATCCAGTGAAACAATAGTCCCTATTACACCAAAGTATATCTACGTTTGAGTAGACGAATACTCTTAGTAGAACAAAAATGACTTATCCTATATTAATGATTCATTTTTATACAGGGAACAAGTTTATGAGATTGGTCAAGATCTTGAGTTCCACTTCAAGACGTTGACATCCAAATCAAGACCTTGAAATCCATTCCAAGGCCTTGAAGTCTCACTTGCGATAAGTTTGTGAAAAGTTTCCATACTCTATTCATCCCCCCTTCTAGAGTATTTCTATTATATACCGTGCAATATGGATGTCTACACAAGCTTTGATGGTGTTTTATAGGTTTTAGAGCTGATTTGGAGGAGTTTGCATGCACTTTGAAGCTTAATGGAAAACTATGAAGGCATTGGAGAAGCTAAGGAAGAGAAAAAGGGGATAAGCATGGAGAAAATCCCTATTTTTTTCCATTCATCACTTCGAATCAAGTTCTGACACCTTCATGATACTTGTATTCCTCAAAAAGTGCTTTCCAACGTACATCCATATGAGTCAATCGAACGAACGAGGAATCCAAAATATGTGTTTTAAGACGGAGCTAGAAAAGCTGTGTCGATATTGATATCCATCCTGTCGATATCGATACCCACAAAAGGTGCAGAGTTTCTATAAGTGCAAATTGCCTATTGATATTGATACTCTTAGTGTCGATATGAACACACTTGTTTGAAGAGTCCGAGATGCTTAATTAATCATTGTTCATATCAACAACCCCTTGTCGATATCGACAACACCTGGGTATCGATACAAGTTTTTGTGCATCAATTTATGGGCTGTTTTTTGCCTGTTTTTAATATAATTTTATCCCAAAACATTTTGATTCTTTTAGTTATGGATATATCTTAGATAAAATTAGATATAATCCTTTTCCTTGGGTATTAAGTTTTAGTTTTATTATAACTAAAGCCCTTAGGGCTGAGTTTTAGGGGGAGAGACGCATACATCACGGCTTGTGTGCAGCAGCAGCATGAGCGAGTTTACGGTGAATGTGTTTATTGCGATTAAACACTGAATTCCCTGGTTTTAATTACTTTTATTTTTAGTTTATATTTCTCTTCTTTTTTAATCATGTTTCTTTTCTCTATGAGTGAGTAGTCTTCCTTTCTTCTAGGGTTGGGGTGAGCCCAACAATAGACATGTGTGTGAGTTGATGAATCTATGATTATGTGATGTTTTTATTGTCTTCTACCTATGTGCTTAACCTTTGATGAATGTATATGGAATTCTTTGTTGCAATTGACTTGAAGAAGGAAGTTGTGAATTTCGATAGTAATAAGGGTTTTCTGACGAGAGTTAAAGGATCCTAGTTAAGAAAAGGTAGAAACAAGTATGTCTTTTATACGAAAGTTGATGGATTCACTTGTTGATGATAAAAGCATGAACTTTTATGATATTCATTTATTTGCACATGTGTTTATTGTTGTGGTGATCCCTAGCTTTGGAAGTGTTTTCTCTATATTGATTTTACTTGTTCGAACTCGTTAACTATGTCTACATCCTTTTTCTCTTATACCTTCAACCTTCTTAAGCAACTAAACAAGAAATGTTGACTCTCTCCCGTGGACGATCATGACTCCACTATACTATAGCGGGGTCTTGACTATAAATTTATTTGGTCGAGAAACCCTCTCATCAACTAGCCATTAAACTAGATTCACATTGCACTTGGGTTATAGCTTCGTTCCGCTATTTATGGGCCTTAGTCCATATAGTATCCAACACATCTTCTAAGAACGGTTCGGGAATCTTGATTGTGAAGGATAATTGACAAGTAAAGATTGTCTCTTTTAGTGGAAGCGATGAATGGGTTGGAAACCAAAAGTCAACAAGATGGGAGAGATGATATTTGTGTCTAAGGTGTTAGGGACTTCATGCTACTCACCCCCATGCTAGAGTTTAGAGAATTAGATGGTGTTCGACAGCTCTGACCTATCTAATTCTATGTTAAAACCGACCTTAGAGTAATCTGCATAACCAAACCAAATAGCATACAACCCAATGATTATGAAATCACCATTGTTGCAAATGTGAGTCAAACTTTATTCAATCACTATATATTGTTATCTACAACCAGACGTTGCTACTCTATTTACTTTTTGTTTTCATACCATTGCTTTGCTACTTGTTTACCTGCTTACGTTCACGTTCATATCGAATCATTACCTAATTTATCCAAAAGAACACTAAACAAAAATAGAGACGGAATGATTAAAATAAAGACAACCAGTAATTTTTGTTGCCTGGGATAATATTACATCATAATTAATCCATTCCAGTATTTATTAATTCTTCGTTTGATAGTAAAATGTAATGTCTATTTAATCTAAGTATAGACCTAGAAACATTGGATGGCCCTAGTCTTAAATCAATTGGTAGATAAAGTCATAAGCATTATATACATACATATATCATATACTTGTACACTTAACATATATTAGAAGTGTGGGATTAATCATCCGACGCTCATATGTGTATAAAGTCTCAAGTGTATGGTATATGTGTGTGCAGACATTATAATGTGTGTTTATAATTCTGGCTGGGCCTAGCCCAAACATAAGGCCAACCTAGCTTGAGCTTCACACCCCTCTTAGCTTGGCAACTTGAAGCTCCATTGCTGGAACACATCATTTCAACTAAAGCTTGTCTATAAAAGCAAAGTTGGGGCTAGGGTTTGTTACTTCAGCTGCTTGCTCTCAGGTAATCCAAAAGAAAGAGAGAGAGAGAAGTCTAGGCGACGTTCAGAGAAAGTTAGGGTTTCGAGTTCCTAGCTCCGACGAAGCCTCTGGTGATTCGATCTAGAGCGAATCTCTTGTAGAGACTCTAGATCCAACCTTTGAGAAGAAGAAGAAGGTGTTTCATCCTCGATCGAGGCAAAGATCTCCTTCTCTAGTGTACTCCGACGATGATTTGACTCAGTTCTTCACATCTAGGGTATCTTCTTCCTTTATCTACTCCGTTCTTTCTTCTCCTATGCATACATATCTAGATCTATGTGTTTCTTGCCTGCATTTTCCTTGACGAGAGTCTAGGGCAACCTAGTCTGTAAACCTTTTGCCGATTAGTGGATTTCTGACCTTGAGTCATTAGTTTGAGGCTCCGTGGACGTAGGCTCCGCCCGAACCACGTAAATCTCATGTGTTGGTATTTGGTTTTCGAATATGTTCATTTCGTATTTCTACAAACCTGATCTTGGCTTTTGATTTGTAAAGTCGAGTCTCGCATAGAATCACAAAGTATTACCAGAGCTTAGGTGTCCCTCTCCTTATACCTAGGTCATTGTTGGCTTCAGGGAGTGGGAATGGAGGCAGGAGATTAGGTGGACCTTCAAAAAGCTCAGGCTTGGTGCCATTCCTCTCCTGTCTGACGTACCATGGTCTAGATCCGTTTTGTGACCAAAGATTCTAGGGTTCTTGAGTGTAATCTTCATTTTGTTTTCACTCGCTTACATTTCCGCTTACGAAAATCCTTTAATACTTACTTGTTCCTTGTATATTGTAGGTACTGATATCATGGATAGAACTCTGAAAATGAAGCCCTTCAATGGCATAATCGACTTCTCCATGTGGCAAGTAAATATGAGAGTTGTTCTCATCAAAGAAGGTTGCTAGAAGGCAGTGTTATCACCTGCAACCGCAACCAGTGAGATGACACTCCCCAAAAATGGACTTGTCATCAAGAATGTAGATCCACCAAAGCTTTCTAAAGAAGATAAATAAAACAAAGAAGAAACAGGTGGATCTCAATCCATCCCCAAATACATAGCTGATCGAAGAGCTTGAGATGGACATGGAAGCCCACTCTACGATAATGCTACGTCTTACTAATGGTATTGCTCGTCAAGTGGTAAAAACTCTTCCACTTTCTCCCTCTGGCATTCCCTGGAGGAGCTCTTTCTATCTAAGTCCTTGCCCTCCAGGATTTCTCTGCTATGTCGTCTGTTTACTTTGAAAATGAACACTGCTTTGACTCTGGATGATAATCTTGATAAGTTTCTTAAGATGACTAAAGAGTTAGAGCATTGCAATGATGACATTAAAGATTCTCACCAGACTATCTTGCTTCTGAATTCTTAACCATCACAATTTGACAATTTCAAAGATGTTATCCAGTTTAGTTGTTATGAACTTACTAAGGATAAGTTGATTGAATCTATTATTGAAAAGAATGAGATCATGAAATTTTTAAGATTAAAGGTCTTAAAACTAGTAAGTCAAACAAATATGAGGTTCTGTTCACTAAAAGGAATGAAAAAAAGGGTAATAAGTCTAACAAGAATAAGAAGCATAAGAAAGATAAGCCCAAGCATGAGAAGTTTGAGAAATCTGACCCTAATTCAAAGTGTAATTACTGCGGTAAAATTGGTCATTGGGTTAGACTGTATGAAAAAGAAAAGAGCCAAAGAATTAACTAAGAAAAACAACACTGCATTATCTGCTTATGTGCTTGAAAACATGGGTGAATATCTTGCTGAATTGTTCATGTGTTCTGCATTATCATCTCTTGATTCTTCTGATGCATGGATTTTAGATTCAGGTTGTACAATACATGCCACACTTCATAAGCATTTCTTTAAGAATTTGAATGAATCTATGTGTGGTGATACTATGTTGGGTGATCATACTTATCTGAAAATTAAAGGTATTGAAGATGTTCCTTTGCTCATGCAAGATGGAATTGATAGGATATTTACGAATGTCAAGTGGGTCCCATGTTTAAGGAGAAGTCTCATGTCTGAGTCTGCATTAGAGGAAATAGACTATGGTGTGAACTCTGCTACAATGTTAGAACTATTTCCAAAGATGGTAAGGTGATAGTCAAAGCTGTTAGAAAAATGAGATTATATTATGTGCTTTTTTTTATGCATGAATTGAATGTTACTACTTATTCTAACTATATGAATCTCCATGAAACAAAAAATTAGTACAACAGGCTTGGTCACATAGGCAACAAGGGATTAAACAATTTGGATAAATCTGGCCCATTACCTAAGAAACGTGTTGATATTAAATTCTGTGAGCATTGTGTTTCAGGCAAATCTGCCAAGCTTAAATTTCATGTGTCTACTTATGTTGCTAAACTTCCTTTAGAACATGTGCATTCTGACCTTTGGGGACCTTCACAAGTCCCTACTGCAGTAGGTATGAAGTACTTTATTAACTCCATTGATCAGTATTCTAGGAAAGTCTGGGTAAGCCTTCTGAAATCAAAGGATCAAGCCTTTGATGCCTTCATGAGGTGGAAGGTAATGGTCAATGTTCTAAAAAGGCGTTAGGCGGCTGGTGCGGGGAGAACGTCGTTAGCACTTTCTCCCTTTGCCAAATAGTAATAATATCCTAACTCAAAGCTCAAAACCAATAGATTAGTAAATCAATGATTGATAAGCCAAACAACTACTAGTATAGTGATGAAGTCCGGAGTCGAACCCACAGAGAGAAGCGGATTAATATGCAATATCTCTAACAATGACTCTTATGACAAAAGCAATGACTTGTGACAAATTGATAACAAAGTAAAGTGAATAAAACTAATGATTGCAAAGTGATTGATAATAAAGATAGAACAAACATTTCACCTGTAATTCTCTTACAATGGTTGAGATTCATGGTCCTAGGATTGATTCATCAATTATTTATAAGCATATGTCTACTTGACTAAAGTTGAAGGATCCGCAGGGATACAATCACCTTATTCAATATCACTAAAGAATAGCATTAAACACTCAAGCTTTTAGACCAATTGGCATATCAATTCAATGCAATTAAGACACAATTGAAACAACCCTAATCAGCATAATCAACATCTAACCAATATAGATCAATCGAAATCATCCACTACAAAGACAAGGAAATATCACTACTTCAAAACCTTTGTTTGCTATCGAGAAAACAATAACGGATTCATAGCCTAGACGCAATTCCTAACATGGTGATCAATCATAGAAAGGAACACAAATATAATCAATAAACACAAGATGATAAATAAACTCATAAATAACTAAATAGAATCAAATCCTCACAATCTATTCAACCATGTCTTTGAATCACAGGCGAAACTATGAGTTTAACAACTCATAGGCCAAAAAACCTCTCTTCTCTCTAAAAGTGTTCATTGTCTCTATGCCACACACACCACCACCACCACCACACGGCTGGAATAACAGAAATTAACCCTATAAAGAGTCGTGGAAAACCCTATAAATATAATAATAATATAATAGGAAATAGAATATTCGGATCCAAATTGGGATTGCTGAACATGGCATCACGGCGGGCGTCGCCTAAGGCATGGCGGGCGCCACCTACGCAGTGACGACTTTCTTCTTCTCTTCATTGTTGTGTTTCCTTACTCCTTCGTAGCCTCTTCTAGAGCCCTCGTATGCTCCAAAACATGTCTCCTAAGCTCTTCCAAAATCTCATCCAAGGTCGGAATGTAAACCTGCAGAATAAACACTAATAAGGCGTAGATTTGGAACTCGAACACTGCACAAGCAAGATATGAAACTAGACTAAAACATTAGCAAAACTCCTATCTAAATGCAATAAGAAATACCTATAATGCCTATATGAAATATGCATTATCAAATCCCCCCACACTTAACTCTTGCTTGTCCTCAAGCAACCATAAGACAAAAACATCATCTATGCATCCCACAGGAGATCCTTTCATAATTTTACTCCTCAAAAACAACATCATCAATAGTACAAATATAATCAAGGCATATAAACGTCATAACATGTATATATGGGATCAAGTTGCTTGCATGCTAAAAAATCCAACCTCACCAAGGATAATGTGTATATCTCACTCTCATGTGTTTAGGCTTTAAGCATACACTCACCTCAATTCCATATTCAAGAATCAAATCAAATATTGACATTTATATTCACAAAATCTCCACCAGATACATCAAAGCCAAAATAAGGACATCAAGAGGACTTTTGCTCAATGGAAACCTTCATAGAAGATTCTATTCGATGGGGTTGTAATGGGGATTGGTAAGTAACATAAGGGCAAGGAATTGTATTTGGTCATGTGGTACTATAAATTATGGGAAAATAAGATTTCAAAAACTCCCAAGATAACACAAACCAATTCAATAGTACATCAAGCTATCATAAACACAACATCCTAAAATATATCAATAAAGCCCAAAATCCTCTATAAATCACTAACTCTCAAAATATATCAATGAATTCCATAATCATCTCTCAAATCATCATCTCATAATCTTCTCATCATCATACATAATATGCATCTACAACACCCAACCAATCTTTCTTTCAACCAACATAAATCCAATTCTCCTCATATGCAAAAATAAACACACTTGGCTCTTTTTTTTTCTTTTTTTTTTCTCGAATGCCATTTTTTTCGTTTTTTTCTTTTGGCATTTCTTTTTTCATGAGCCATATACATGAAATACAACTATGAGGGAAAATAAAGCATCTAACATTACATCTTCTCAAAACCATAAACCATAAAACTCACACTTTAGCTTCTTTCCTCCACCACTCCAAAATAGATCCATAACCTACTCAAAATCTTAATTTCCCCGGAAAAGGGTAAGGCTTATCATAGGCTAGGAATAATGCAATTTTGTGGAGCTTAGAAATAAAATAGGCTAAAGGCTCAAATTGGCTTCAAACCAAGATATAACATAAGGTAGACATGGATAAAATGTGGATAAAAAGTTGCCGCTGTCATTTGAACTTATCAAGCAATGATCATGTATATAATCAGTCTTGAAAATAGATAACCATGTCAATACTCAAAGATAAATGCATAGGAAGAGTAAATCACACAAGAAAAGCAAAAGGAATATAGATGTATCCCTTATAAGGCCAAAAATATCTCACAAGGACAAATTTTTGATGAATATCAAGCATGCTTACAAACTTAGATCATATATGCTCAATTACCTATGTCTAACCATACTTCACATAAAACCAATTTTAGAGACAAGGTCAAATCATTCCAGAATTCCATGGGATTTATAAGATCATGCCAGCATAAACTCAATAGGACAAACTCAAATTAGATGGGTATATTTGATAACACAAATATGCAATGCATGAGACTCTTCTAATTTTTTGGGATTTTTCGACATTTTTCACTTTTTTTTTCATTTTTGACATTTTATATAACAAATTATAAAATAAACATGATCCATGAATTACAAGAATATCGAAAACAAAATAAAATCAAATACTAGAAATCTAAATATGAAACAAAAAATAAACATAAACTAGTCTAACTAATTTAATTCACTCATCCCCCCCCCCCCCACTTAAATGTTGCATTGTCTTCAATACATAAACATATGCAAAAAGGAACAATGAAGAAGAAAATAAAGGGTTGAAGGAAGCAAATAGACTAACCAATTACTGTGAAGGTGGGGTATGAGAACTAGACTGAGGCCCAGAACCATTATCAAAAACTTCCTCTTCTTCTTCTTCATTCTCATTCTTTCCATTCCCTCTTGCACAACCATATCTCTCAGGACAGGGTCCCTCAGAGTCATTCTTACGCACGGGCAGGGAACCAAGGTTGTGACTTACATTGAAATCTGAATTCCTGAAGCAAAAAGGTAGATCTGCAGGCAGGTACAGATGATGCTCACGACGCTTCCCTGCTCTCCATACGACACATCTCAATCCATCAGGGCGCAGGATAGTAATGGTAATGTTAGCCTAGTTCAAATTACCAAGAGTGTAGGCCTTGTCATTCGTATATGGTTGCATATCATCACAACGAACTCCTAATCATCGAGCAATCAGTGACACCAAACCTCCAAAAGCAATAACACGATCGGCTCCCACATGAGTAGCTCTAATCACCTCCAAACAACTCCCTAGAAATAACTCAACCAATCAGGAATATGCACAACATCAGGGGTCAAACAATAAGTATGGCTCCAGGATCTCATAGTAATCACCTTTGGATCAACAATACCAAAGAAGCAAGTAATTAGAACTCTATAGTGAAGGTTCGATAATGTAAAACAAAGTAATATAGAAATACTCTAGAAGGGGGGTTGAATAGAGTATGCCGGTTTTTCGCAGATTCTCAAGACTTTTGAAGCTCGTGCAAAATCCTTTGAGATTAGACTTAGTCTTTTCTCTGAAAACCTGAATCACAAAGTTAAACAATCGAACCAAGTGCGGAAATAAGGTAAAGCAATAAGTAAAGGACTCGATGAATTATTTACGAGGTTCGGCACGAACTTGGCCTACGTCCCCGCCTAGGGTTCTTCCACAACCCTAGGATTCAACCGGCTTTTATTGATTCACAAGACTTAGGATCCTAGTAGCTCACCGAGAAGCCTCTCTCCTATACAATTGCAATCTAGTCAACTCACGTTCCCTTGGAGTCCTAGACCAATCTAGAAGAGCCCCACCTCTCTATGCTATCTAGTACAATCCTCTTACACTTAGTGAATCAATCGCCTAGTGTCTACTTCCTGAGTTACAAACTCTTGAGTATAACACTCTCTCGAAATATATCCTATAAGCTCACAGTGTAACTCTCAAATGCTTTGAAATAAAATAACAGACTCTTAAGGACTAGCAGAGAGCACACGAAGAAGACAGATCTTGCTTGAAGGCTTGAGTGTATGAAAGCTTGTGTTCAACAGGTGTGCGGCTGTCTTCTTCTTCCTTTTCTTTTTATTGAAACAAATCGGCGCCTAAGGATCTTCACCAACGGCTAGAGAGGATCATGGCTAGAGCTGGATCTTCTATCTTTGGAAACTTTCGGAGGCCATGATCTTCTAATTTGAATCTTCTCAATTTACAACAAAGGAAGGAAATAATATTCGAAAATACTTCCTGAAAGGTTAGTGTATATATAATAATATAATGGAAGCATATAATAACATAAAATAATATTCGAACATAATATCATATAGAACAGGTTTTGTGTTTCATCAATACTGTTGAAGCTTCAAGACCTTTGACACAAACAGACTGTCAAGGCCTTTGAAACTTATTCCGATTTTCATCAAGGGAGTGGAGTTATCAATCTCCCCCTTGATGAAAGACAAAACCTGTGTATCCCTGCAACTTAGTCAAGCATATATAATATAAGTAAAATCGGACTAAGTACCTGCATGGGTTAGACAAATGTTGGATCAAAATTTTAAAGCAAGAAGACCATCCAACTGAAAATAAAACCAAGGTCTTCCAAGACCTTTAAATCGCAACAATTTTAAAAAGTCTAATACCACCATAGATCATCTCCCCCTTTTTGTCTTTCAACAAAGGGAGGAGGTAAAACAGTCACCAAAAGTTTTGAAACAGTTTCCAAAAACCAGCAATGTTTCAGATTTGGGGTTACGGTAGGGTAGCATGGGGTTAAGCTTCATCGTCCGGAACATCATCAGTGAGCCGCGACCATAGACCTTGCAACAGCTTGGTTACCCCGCTCATCTCTGTCATAAACTCCTTGTGCAGCTCCTTGATATCCAGGCGAACTTCCTCCAAGCCCAACTCCAGGTTGTCCATGCGTTCATCAACGACTGAGGCAGTGGGAAGAGCTTTTGAAGGAGAGGCAAGACTCCAAGTCCCTTGGGGGGACCGAGTGATGCCAATCTTTTCAAGGCTCTTGGAGTCGAACTTACCCATATGACGCTGTTGTTCTTCATTTTTAAAATCGATTCCAGAAGCTTCGAAGATTTGGGTCAAAAGGGTAGCGAAGGGGAGGGGAGTTCCTTTCCTGGCTTTTCTAGTGTGAGCCATGGATCCTAAAATGGTGTTGGCCAGATCAAGATCAAGGCCATTGAGGATTCGGTAAAGTAGATCATGGCATTGTCAGTCAGGAGAGAGCCGGAGTTTAGACGGGGTAAGAGGCAACGCACAATGATGTTAAAAATGATCTTTGCCTCTAGGGTAAGGGATGAGTGGGTTAGCTGCTTTGAGGTGTTGGTAGATGCCTCGGGTAGAAGATATTTGGATCGGGCAAGGGTAATGCAGTCTTCTTTAGAGTGGTTTACTTGAGAGGGTGGACAAGGGCTAGGAAGGCCAAGGAAATCAGCGAAGTCAAAGGAGTTAAAAGAGATTCTAACTCCCTTGACGACAGATTCCAAGAACCAACCATCGTCAGTGTGTTTGGCTTTGAGATTTATATAGAACAGGTGGGTGAGTTGGGGATAATAGACGGTTTCAAGATTGAGAAGGGTCCAGGCTGGGGATTTTTTAAGAATGGCAATGCACGGTAAATTCAAAGCTTCAAAGAACGCAATATCTAAAAAATCAGAACAGCAGATCCTACGAGTTCGAAACTCATCTACCCACTTACCAGCCATTTCAGCATTTTCAAACGATGAAGAGGGGAGGGATTGATTTACCTGAATGAGAGCGGGAGGATCAGCGTTCTTCCTTCTAGCCTGTGTTGGAGCAGACCTCTTGGCAGGCGCCTCAAGGCTTCTGAGGGTGCCCTTCCTGGTGCGCTTGGGAGAAGGAGGCTTGGCTGTAGAGGCTTTCCGCTTCTTTGGAGACGGGGGAGGAGGAGGAAGAGAAGGAGAGGGAGCATGCTCGGGCTCCTCTTCCTCTTCTTCCTCTGACCCCGAGTCCTCAGCGTTGTCTCCATCGGTATCCTCGTCCTCTCCGGATTCGTCTTGCTTCTCGTCCTCTTCCTCAGGCTCCTCTTCAGAAGGAACCTCCTTGAGAGCCTCCGCCTGGGCTTCCTTCCGGATTCTCTCAGCTTCCTTCTCGACCAACTTCCTTGCAAGCTCGGCCTCCTCCTCGGCCTTTTTCTTCCTTAAAGCTTCTTCTTCGGCTTCCTTGGCTGCATCCTTTTCCAGAATAGCATCAAGATCCTCCTCTTCTTCTTCCTCATCCACCTCCTCAGCGATGACCTTCTTTTTCCCTTTCTGCTTCGCACTGAGAGGCTTCTTAGTAGAGCGTTTTTGAGAGCCCTTGGTTACTGTAGTCGTGCTCTCAGTGATGGTGCTCTGGACAACAGCAGGGACGATGGCTTGAGGAGTGGGTTCAGGTGTAGGAGAAGTAGTAGTGTCCTGGCGTCCCTTGGGGGTGGCGCCAAGTCTTTTGGGTGTGGAAGCTTTCTTTGATTTAGGAGCCATGGAGGTATTCAGCTAGGGTTTCAGGAATGTTTGAGAGATTGGAGAGGGAGAATTGGAAGAGTTTTGGGTAGTTCTGAGGTTATGAGGTAATCGAGAGGGGTTTGGGTTTTAAATAGGAGAGATTTGAGTGATGGGACGAGGTTTAGGGTTCCAATGTAAGTAATGATAACATTGCCAATTTGACAAATATTTCAATTCAAAATTCAAATCTTCTCTCAATCATTTTAGAATAGGAGGGAAATAACCAAAAATATTTTGTTCCAAAAATATCTCTACGGATAAAATATGTGACATAAATAAATTATTTTGAAATCCAATGAAAATAATACTTGATCAAATATCTAAAAAGATATTAACCAAATATATACGATCCGATATCTGTTTTCTATCATTCAGTTCACAAACCTTGACATGAAACTCAAGGGTCTTAACACTGAGTAGAATTTATCTTTCGTAAAGGGAAAGCTCCCCCTACGAGAGTGCATCCTTGTTAAGCATCCCGATCTCTCGTCTAATGAAGGTGAACCTGTCCTCTGCCAAAGGCTTAGTAAAAATGTCAGGCCATTGATAATCAGTTGAAATAAAGGAAATGGACACATCACCTTTTTCGACGTGGTCTCTAATGAAATGATGCCTTACATCAATATGTTTGGTTCTTGAATGCTGAACAAGATTCTTTGTAATGGAAATGGCACTTGTATTGTCACACTTAATGGGAATGCCTTTGAGGTTGATGCCAAGATCTCGCATTTGTTGAGCTATCCAAAGGATTTGGGAGCAGCATGCTCCAGCTGCTATGTATTCGGCTTCTGCAGTGGATAGGGCAACTAACTTTTGTTTCTTAGAATGAAAACTGATCAAAGATGCTCCAAAGAATTGGCAACATCCTGATGTGCTCTTCCTATCCACCTTATAGCCTGCAAAATCTGCATCAGAATACCCGATTAATGTGAAATCCTTTTGCTTTGGGTACCATAGTCCAAGCTCCTTAGTGCCATTGAGATATCGAAAGATCCTCTTCACAGCCACGAGGTGAGATTCTTTAGGATCAGCTTGAAACCTAGCACACATGCAAACACTAAACATGATGTCAGGTCTACTAGCTGTAAGATATAGTAAAGATCCAATCATTCCCCGATACTCCTTTTGATTGACACTCTTCTCAGTCTTGTCTTGATCTAGGGATAATGTTGAGCTCATGGGAGTCTTGGCTGCTTTGGATTGATCCATCTTGAACTTCTTCAAGAGATCCTTAGTGTACTTGCTTTGGTTGACAAAGATCCCTTTCTTGGATTGATGAACTTGTAATCCCAAAAAGAAGTTGAGTTCACCCATCAAGCTCATCTCAAATTCGTTGCACATGATGTCAGAAAATTCCTTGCACAAAGATGTGTTAGTAGCACCAAATAATATATCATCAACATAAATTTGAATAACCAAAATGTCCTTTCCTTTGGTCTTGATAAAAAGAGTCTTGTCGATCAACCCCCTTTTAAAATCATTTTCGAAAAGATATTTTGACAAGCGCTCATACCAAGCTCTTGGGGCTTGTTTCAAACCCTAAAGCGCTTTGTCAAGTTTATAAACGTGATTAGGAAATTCCAAACTTTCAAAACCTGGGGGTTGAGCCACATAAACTTCTTCTTCTAAGAAACCATTGAGAAAAGCACACTTGACATCCATTTGATATAGCTTTATGCTCATAAAAGATGCAAATGCTTATAATATGCGAATGGCTTCAAGCCTGGCTACGGGAGCGAAGGTCTCCTCGTAGTCAATACCTTCCTCTTGATTGTAGCCTTGAGTAACAAGCCTTGCCTTGTTCCTCACGATCTTACCATTCTCATCTAGCTTGTTTCGAAATACCCATCGTGTGCCAATGACTGATTGATGCTTTGGCCTAGGCTTCAAGGTCCAGACTTTGTTCCTTTCAAATTCGTTAAGCTCACTTTGCATAGCAATGATCCAATCTGGCTCTTGAAGGGCCTCATCTACCTTCTTGGGTTCTATAAGAGAGACAAACGCGTGAAAAGCACAAAGATCTTTAAGTTTAGAACGAGTTTGAACACTAGAAGTAGGGTCAGAAATGATATCCTTTAATGAGTGTGATGAGGAGTATTTGAATTTTCTTTTGCTATTCTCAGCTCCTTGATTCGTCACACCAGCAGGATTGATTTGTGGTACATCTGACTCCATAGTCCTGTTAGGTTCAGTTTCAGCAGTTTCTGACATTTCAACACTATTGGATTGGACACCAAGGGCTTTGGACGAATCTTTAACACCTTGGGCCAATTCTTCAGTGTTGAGAATCTGTTCCTGCATGTTCCTCTTCTCTGTGTTCTTGGTAGCAGCATCATCACCTTCCTCGTTCTCCGCATGGATGTTAAGATCTATATCTGCAACACTTTCACTCAAAGAACCGTCATTGCATTCATCAAATATAACGTGTATACTTTCTTCAACTAACTGGGTCCTTTTATTGAAGATTCTATAAGCTTTGCTACTTGTGGAGTAGCCAAGAAATATACCTTCATCACTACGCGCATCAAATTTCCCAAGGTTATCTTTTCCATTGTTATGAACAAAGCAAGTACAGCCAAAGGGTTTAAAATAAGATATAAGTGGTTTGCGGCCTTTGAAAAGTTCATAAGGAGTTTTCTTTAAGATGGAACGAATAAGGCAGCGATTCAAAATATAGTTAGCTGTGTTAACAGCTTCAGCCCAATAGGTTTTAGGTAATGCATTTTCTAAAAGCATAGTCCTGGCCATATCCTCTAGGGTGCGGTTCTTTCGTTCCACAACCCCATTTTGTTGAGGTGTCCTAGGAGCAGAAAAGTTATGGGAGATGCCATATTTAGCACAAAACAAATCAAACTGAAGTTGATCAAACTCCCTACCATGATCACTTCGAATTGACACTATGGGCTCGTTTCTTAAAGTTTGTAACTCCTTACAAAGTTTTGAAAACTCAAATAAGGCCTCTGATTTTTCTTTTAAAAATGCAACCCAAGTATATCTAGAAAAATCATCAACAACAACAATAAGCATGTACTTTTTACCATTGGGAGATTTGACTCGCATAGGACCACATAAATCCATATGTAAAAGTTCAAGGGGTCTAGAAGAACTTACAACCTTTTTGGGTTTGAAAGAGCTACGTGTTTGTTTACCTCGTGTGCATGCATTGCACATATCAATACCTTTGAAGTCCATCTCAGGTAGTCCTCTTACAAGCCCTTTGGACACAAGCTTCTGTAGTGTATGTGGACTCACATGACCGAGTCTCCTGTGCCAGAGCTTTGGATCGTCCGTCAAAGCTTTTAAACAGGTTAAGCTTCCTTGTGCCACTTGATCAGCATTCACAGCGTATATATTGTTGTAACGATATGCATTTAGTATAACTTCACCTGTATCTTCTCTGCACACTAGACATCTTTTCTTGTTAAACCTGACATTATTGCCACTATCACATAATTGAGAAACACTAAGCAAATTATACTTTAAACCATTCACAATATAGACATTTTTAATACTATGGTTGGAATCACTCCCAACACTACCAATACCAACGATGTCACACTTTCCTTTGTCACCAAGAGTGATTGTTCCTGTGGATTGCTCCTTTAGATCATGAAAGAGAGAACTCTTCCCACTCATATGCCTCGAGCATCCACTATCAATAATCCATTTTTGCTCCTTCACCTTGGTGATCTCCTGCAAAACAAACATCAACCTTTGTGGCTAGACCAATAAGCAAATTTGGATCCATTATTGGGATAAACCATCTTTGGTAAAATAGTGCCTTTTGCGACCCAAACTTGTGTTATCCGTTCTTTTCTCAAATGAACAGGGAATGTATTGCGGATGATATATGGATCCTTTCTTCTATAGGGGCAGGTCTCTTTTACATGTCCCTTTCGAGCACAATGGTGACATATAGGAGAGATTCTGCTTCCTTTTGCCTTTACAAAGGTGGTAATGTGCTGCTTCTTTAAAAACCTTGGATTGTAACCAATACCACTTTTGTTTAGAGAACTTTGTTGCTCACCCAACATCCTATCAAGAGTGCCTTTGGATTTGGTAAAACTTATAAGGGCTGTCTGTTGGTCTTGAATCTTATTATTCAAGGAGATCTTCTCGTTCTCTAAGTCATGATGTTCACTTCTCAGAGACGAGAGATCTTGCTTGAGTTCAGATTTCTCTGAGTCAAGAGTCTTGACTTTAATGTCAAGACCTGAATAAGAAGCTTTAAGACTTTTGACCCTCATAGACAGATCCTCAATAGTTCTTTCCTGGTCCACAGTTCTCTTAATAAGAGTGTTAATTTGGGCAATAAGTTTCTCTTCATTGGCAATCATATTAGAAAGGAATTCCGATAATACCTCTTTTGGACTTGCCATAAGTTCTCTTACGGTTACCTCAAGCTTCTCATCGTGAGATTCATCTCCTGATGCCATAAGCCAGACATTGGCCTTCTCATCGTCGGAGTCGGAGTCAGAATCGCTCCAAGTTGCCACCATGGCTTTCTTTTTCCATCTATCACCCTTCTTGGACTGGCTCTTCGTCTTTTGAGGGCAGTCTTTCACAAGATGATCTATTTCACCACATTCAAAACAAGACAACAGTTTAGTCTTCTTATCATTTTTGTTGTATTGAGATTTACCTCGGAATTTAGAAGACTCTAATCCATCCTTGTTGTTGAATTGTTTCTTCATTTTGAGGATTCGAGCAAGGCCTCTTGTGATAAGAGCAAAAGGATCATCCTCATCGTCATCCTCATCTTCGGAATCAGATTCATCTTTGTTATCATCCTTCTTAGATTTGAGGGCCAAATTCTTAGAGCTTGCTGGAAGTTCACCATCGTCTTCATTAAGGATCATCTCATGCGTGATCAGTTTCCCAAGCAGGTCGTCAAGAGGCAGAGTAGTGAGGTCTTGGGCTTCCTCTATAGCTGTTACTTTAGGACCCCACTTTTCTTTTGGGAGACACCTCAATATCTTCCTTACTTTCTCAACGTTTGTAAAGCTCTTGCCGAGAGAGTCAAGGTTGTTGGTGATTTCTGTGAATCATGTCAACATGACCTTGATAGACTCATCAGGCTTCATCTTGAAAAGTTCATACTTTCGAAGGAAGATGCTGATCTTGGTGTCCTTCACTTGGCTGGTTCCCTCATAGGTGACGACCAGCTTGTCCCAAATCTCTTTAGCTGACCTACAAGATGAAATACGGTTAAACTCATCAGTGCTAAGACCACAATAAAGTAAGTTAATAGCCCTGTAGTTTTTGGAGACGAGTTCAAGATCCGCTTGGATGTATTCAGACTCCTTCTTTGCGACTTTGGTTCCATTTGGTCCGTCTTTCTCTGGAATCTTTGGCCCATTCTCTATAATGTTCCAAAGTTCCAGATCTTGGTCTATGATGAACATCTTCATCAGTGATCTCCAGTGGACAAAGTTGTTTCCTACAAAGAGTGGTGGTCTGCTGGTAGACCTTCCCTGTGCAAATCCTCCGCTTGCTTCACCAGACATGATCGAAAACTCACAAGATTGTTAGATCAAAAGCAGTGAGTAAACCTCTCTTATACCAATTGGAGGTTCGATAATGTAAAACAAAGTAATATAGAAATACGCTAGAAGGGGGGTTGAATAGAGTATGCCGGTTTTTCGCAGATTCTCAAGACTTTTGAAGCTCGTGCAAAATCCTTTGAGATTAGACTTAGTCTTTTCTCTGAAAACCTGAATCACAAAGTTAAACAGTCGAACCAAGTGCGGAAATAAGGTAAAGCAATAAGTAAAGGACTCGATGAATTGTTTACGAGGTTCGGCACGAACTTGGCCTACGTCCCCGCCTAGGGTTCTTCCACAACCCTAGGATTCAACCGGCTTTTATTGATTCACAAGACTTAGGATCCTAGTAGCTCACCGAGAAGCCTCTCTCCTATACAATTACAATCTAGTCAACTCACGTTCCCTTGGAGTCCTAGACCAATCTAGAAGAGCCCCACCTCTCTATGCTATCTAGTACAATCCTCTTACACTTAGTGAATCAATCGCCTAGTGTCTACTTCCTGAGTTACAAACTCTTGAGTATAACACTCTCTCGAAATATATCCTATAAGCTCACAGTGTAACTCTCAAATGCTTTGAAATAAAATAACAGACTCTTAAGGACTAGCAGAGAGCACACGAAGAAGACAGATCTTGCTTGAAGGCTTGAGTGCATGAAAGCTTGTGTTCAACAGGTGTGCGGCTGTCTTCTTCTTCCTTTTCTTTTTATTGAAACAAATCGGCGCCTAAGGATCTTCACCAACGGCTAGAGAGGATCATGGCTAGAGCTGGATCTTCTATCTTTGGAAACTTTCGGAGGCCATGATCTTCTGATTTGAATCTTCTCAATTTACAACAAAGGAAGGAAATAATATTCGAAAATACTTCTTGAAAGGTTAGTGTATATATAATAATATAATGGAAGCATATAATAACATAAAATAATATTCGAACATAATATCATATAGAACAGGTTTTGTGTTTCATCAATACTGTTAAAGCTTCAAGACCTTTGACACAAACAGACTGTCAAGGCCTTTGAAACTTATTCCGATTTTCATCAAGGGAGTGGAGTTATCATATAGCATAGTCTCATCGGAGGATGGGTAATCATGTAGTCGAAGAAATTATCGTCCGACCTGAAAGATTGACCAGTTGCCTCTTTCCATGTATCCAAAGGATGAGAAGTAGCCAACTCATATCCAGCAGCATCAGCAGGCATCTTGGTCACACCAAACGCTTGTGTAATGAGATCCTTAGTCACCACGAAATTCCTACCCCTCAATTGGAAACAAATCTCCATGTCAGAGCAATAATCCAAAGTAGCCAGGAACTCTCTCACCAATGCTGGATAGGTGAACTCAGTAAGATCCATGAAATCACTTAAACCTCCTTTCTCAAGAAGGAGAGAGACATCCCTGAACAACCCCAAATGATGCAATATCGAGGGAGCGATGAACAGCGTGGATCGATAATCCCTCTTCTCCATATTACGCCAACGCTCCTCTTGCTCCGTAGTCATGAAGCTCGGCATCTCCATAGCAGGAAACACAGGCATGGTGCACGATCCTAAGAAAATCATGAAAGAACACCACAAAAATGATCAAAAACGACCTCTCTACTGGTGGCGGCGGGCGCTGGTCTCTACAGAACACTAATCCGAGCACGACGTTAAAGAATCAACGTCCATAACTCCTCCAATCTTGAAACTGGATTACCAAACTTGGTTTCAAAGGCTTTCTTTGGTGGTAGATATGGGAATGTTGTGGAAAAGATTGAATTTGATGGATGAAGGTAGTGATGAATGTGTTTGTTGGGTAAGAACCCAATTGAAACACAATGCTCTTAGGTTTTTGGAATGGATTCAAGTAGGATCTCTTGGGTTTTATGTGTTTGCTTGGAGACAAAGCTTGGATTGATCCAAATTAGAGAGTGGGATTATATGGTGGTTTGGAAAGGAGAATTTCCATCTATCAAAAAGAAAAGAAAATATTAGAAATAGATAAAAATAAAAAAGAAAATAAAATAGATAAAAGATTAAATTCTACTCCTAAAACAAATGGAAACCAATCCTAGATAGAACAATCTAATCCTAACATAGATAAAATAGATAGAAGATAGATAAACTAACCTAAATAAAATAAAATCTAATCCTAAAGATAAATAAAATAAATCTATTTCCTAAAATAAAAAGATAGAACTAAATCTAATCCTAATGAAGATAGAAAATAAAATCTAACCTAAAATAACCGGAAATCAAATAAACATAAAGATAAAATAGGATAGAAACTACTCCCTTCCAACGTAACCAAAAATCTGGATGTGTTTGTGAACAGTAACTGGCGGCGGGCGCCATGTATGTAGAACGCCACTCCGTCATTCAATGAAGCAAAATTCATCTACCAAAAAGGTTCTAACACTACACTACTCCAATGTACAGCAAAAAGACTTGTCCTACTTTATTGAATCGAAAAACTAAATGCGAAATTGAAACAATATTACCTAATCTATCTTGGGTTATCTCCCAAGAAGCGTCTTTGTTTCACGTTTTTGGCTCGACGTGATGCATTTCTTGATCAATTTATCGCATCAAGATCCTCCACACTTGTCCTTTTCTTGACAAGAGGGGGAACTTTAGGAATTTCTCTAATGTATCCTTCAATTTCCCCAATCACTTCCTTCTTGAAATGAGTTTCTCCTGGAGGTTGCCCTGAAATTGCAAAAACCTCAACATTGTTAGGAATCGATTTCTCATAGGGAAGAACAATAGAATCATTTGAATTAGACACATTCTCATGTGACTTAAACAAATTCTCAATTTTCCTTTCAATGTCATCTTTCCCTAAATCAACTTTCTCTTTGTTAGAAGACTCAATAAGCAATGATTCATTCTCAATAGAAGCATCTAAATAACTATTTGATTCATTCATGCGATCGTTATCATTAGAGTCAAGCACATCCACGGAATCATTAGTAGAAAGAGTATTAGGCTCAAATATAGAAAATTCAATCTTTCTACCGTCAAACTCCATGGTTAGGGACCCTTCAAAGCAATCAATCTTAGTGTTATCCGTTCACAAGAATGGCCTTCCCAAGATAATTGGGGTTTTAGGTGTACCTTGTTCCATATCTAATATAAAGAAATCAGCTAAAAATTTCAAATCATTTGCCTTTACCAAAACATCATCAACAACTCCTCTAGGCTTACTCTTAGAATGATCAGCGCGTTGTATAGTAATACCAGTTTCAAACAAAGCATTGAGACCCAAAAACATGTACAAATTATATGACATCACGTTGATTGAAGCACCTAGGTCTAGCATAGCCTTTGTGAAGCTAGCATTACCTATTGCACATGGGATAGTAAACATACCTAGATCTTCTCACTTTTCAGGCTATCTTTTCTTGTAACAAAAACAAAGTTTTCCTAGGGGCTCTACTCTCTCTCTCTCTCTCTCGATAGAAGAATACCCTGTTTTTTTATTAGGAAGGAATTCGAGTGTTGTAAAACTACACAATAACTGTCTTTTTTTTAAAATTTGATAGAGAATTAGGTTAAAAAAAAATTAATATATATATATATACACACCAGGCCTGACCCATATATTATGAGGCCCCGGAAATTTGGGGACCCTATATGGTCGGACAACGTGGACCACCCCAGGGTCGGCTCTGTTTAGAACCTACCACGGAAGATCATTTGTATTGAGCCCTTGTCCTCTTACTTAGGCGATGTGCGGTTATGTAGTGGGGTGGCTTAGGGATCTTTTCCATGGATTTGGTTCTGGCTGTCAGAGTCGGGATAGGTTAGAGTCGTGGTAGTGTGTATCGTGGCGCATCCACTAGTCGGGTTGACTGGTTCGCTGGAGTTTCGTCCGCATTGCCCATAGGATGATCGGGTCCTAATAAACTAATCAATTATGTCAAATAGTTGTACACCCCCATGAATTAACCTTTACCTCAAGAGTACCTCATGAAATTTCCGAAATATTTATAATTAAACCTTAAACCCTAACTTTGAGTATATTACATATATATTCATTCATTTTATAAACTTCAATAAATTTTGTACTAACTCCCATTCTACTAATTAATCCATTCCAATATTTATTAATTATTATGTATACTTTTGAAACATATTGAAAAATTAGATTTGGAAAGATTTGCCTTTACTCTCCATTGATTGAATTTATTAATGGAGAATTAGTAGTAAATACCCACTTTCATAATTGTTTTGCAAAAATATCTACTTTTGAAAACAATTGCACCCACATATGAAAATTTGCAAAAATAACCAATTCAATTAGCAAAACTATCCCACCACCCCCAAAAATCATAAAATAAAAAAAGGTAAAATATTTTTGAAAAAATTTGGTCAAATGTCCATCTAGAATATCTAATTGACTAAATGTCCACTTTGAATTAGTTATTAAGTCAGTCACCATTTTATTTTTATAATAACCAAACTACCCTCACTATTATTAAACCTATTCCATTGCCTTCCTTTCTCTCTTAAAATTCAGTCGTTCACTCGTCTCCGTCCGCCTATAGAGTTTCTCATCTCCTTCTTCCATGGAGATCATCTTCCTTCCCTCTTTGACTACTCTTGATTCCTCCTCAAATGTGCCCCCTTCCAAACCTCCGGCGAGCCACCGTCGTAACAACCGCAATCACCTTATCTTCTCTCCGGCTCCCCTCTTCCTCCCCCTCCGATCCACCACCACTAAAATCTCCGCCACATCCACTATATCCCTCCCGAAGTCCGCCATTTTCCGGATTGCCGAGAAGCTCCGGCTGCTAGGGTTCGTCGAAGACCCTCCCGGTAATACCTCAACTAGTGCCGCCACTTCGCCATCCGAAACCCTAGCGGACAACCTCCAAATCGGTGAGATTTTCGTTCCCAATTCGAATCTGATGCTGAAGTGGGGGGGGGGGGAGGTGGTTGTGAATGGAATCCATGAGAGGTAGAGAGGGAGGAGGTGGTGAAGTTCGTGTCTGACGATGTGTGGAAGTTAAACATGAAGAGGACTCATGACTTGTTGGAGGTGATTCTTCAAAAAAAAATTTACTGTGATTTTGATCAAATACTGTTGTGAATAAAGGTGTCCTTTGATTTGATTTCATACTCAGAAACAACAAGATGACCTCAATTTCTTAAATGTTGAATTATTTTGTTGGTTTTGAGTCTCAGTTGAAATTGATTTAAAGCCATCAAGATGGAAAACCTATTGGTGTATACAATGAATTATGGTATTTTACAAAGAAGCGAACTCGGATATTGAAAGAGATGTATTTGGGGACTTAATGGTCAAGAACATGTTAAAAAGTAAAAATTTTGATGAAAGGAGGATTAAAAGTTTGTAAAGGAGCAACAATAATCTGCCATATCTTTGATAAAGTCCCCCAAATGTCACTAGAAAAAAAATTTCACCAAAAAAGTCAATTGTGACCGAATCAACTGTCACCAAAAAAATATAATCAATTATCACCGAATCGACTGTCACCAAAAAAAATATAATCAATTGTCACCGGAAAAAATTGTCACCAAATATAGGCATAGACCGAAATGGTCAATGTTTTGTAGATGATTAAAATATGTTGGTGACACTATTTTGGAGGCAATTTCAGGTTAGATAAACTAGTCAAACTTTTAAAATTTTATTTAGTGACAATATTTGATGATATATAATGTAGTGATGATATTTATTGTTATGTTGACATATTTTTGTTAGCCTTAATTGTTCAATGTTTTGAAATATGGGTTGATAACAATGCCTCAGTGATATATAATGTTACATTGACAATTTTTATGGTTACAATATCGCGGTGACAATATATTGTCATCAACCTCGTCACCAAAAACTGTCACGATGAAAATCATCTATTAGCAGAAAAATCAACTGTAAAAAAAATCCGTCACCGGAAAAACTGTCACCAAAGATATGCATTGACCGAAATGGTCAATGTTGACTAGTCAAGTCAAAACTAAAAAAAGGTCAAAGGGGAAGGAGGGAGGGTTAGGGAAGGAAGAGTAAAATTGTCATAAATGGACATTTAGTTAATTAAAAAAAAGTGGACATTTACCTAATAATCTCTTCTAATGATATTCACCAAATTTAACCAAATATTTTTGGTATTTATCTTTTTTTTTGTGCTATATTTAAATTATATTAAATAATTAAATGATAAAAATAAATCTATAATTTCCCCAAAAAACCCTAACAAGCGCAACCCGATTATTGCATATATCCTGTCAATGTTAATAGTTGGCGTTGTCAACATTGATATTTATCATATCAATGTAATAATGTTATGGTTTCTAGACACATATTGACATTCCTTTTGTAAATATGGAAATAATCAAGTAGATATGATTTATTGTATCTTTAGTCAATCTCTCCCGATTATAGCTTCAATCCGTCAATGTAAATATCTAGCCTTGTCACCATAAACATTAATCATGTCAATGTAAATGGTTAATTTTTTCATCTTGGACATGCCTTAAATTTCTAATTATGGTTAATAATCTAGTACTTATGGTATCGATAAATTGTATCTTTAGTTTCTTCCCGGTTATATATTTCATCCTGTCAATATTAATTCTCAGCTTTATTTGACATGATGAACATTTATTCCCGATTATATTTTTTTCATCTGGTCAGTTTTATTATTTTTAAGTTTCTGGAAAAAAAATATTAAAATCATTATTTTAATAGATATTTCATTATTTAATTTTTCTCTTAATTCATAATTCTCATTTTAAAGATTTTTACATTTAAATTTAAAAGTAAAATCATTCATAATTTTTTAGCACAAATGAACCACTTATTCTATTCTCATAAAATGGGTATATTTTTGCAAACTAAACATCGATTTGGTGTATTTTTGCAAATCGGCCTTTATTAATTTTTTTTAACAAAAAATATAAATCGGGAAAGGTTTCTAACCAAAAAATTAGTAAACCCCAAGAATCTAATTAAAAAAATTTAAACTAATTAAATTTTAGAAAATACTAGTTTGTTATTGACTATTAGTATTATGTAACACTATTATTTAAGCTATTAGTAAATATATTTTCGATAAATTTAATATTTATTAGACAACATAATTATCATTATAATGATAAATTTAACAATCTAAATTCAATTTAAAAATATATTTTTGATAAAATAAAAATATTCTATCATGTTTTTTATTTGAAAATTCAAATTCTAAAAAGTTATTATAAATAGTGTATTTGAGATTAATCAAATTTTCTAGTTGAGTGAAAGAAATTAATAAGAGGTGGTAAAAGTTTTGATAAAAAAAAAAGATTAGGATTAATTCTTATTAGTGTGAATTTGGTATTAGTCCACATAATATTATTATTTTTACAAAATAATTGAGGGTACACGATATATATATATATATATTTCAATGGGCATTTTCTATTGAAATTTATATACTGAATTTATATTATTCATTGTTTCCTAAAGAGAAAAGAAGATAGATTAGATAGATGGATAGAAATTTGATGGAATATATTCATATTTGGTGAACTTAGATAATGTTTTTTAAAAATATATCAAGATCTAACAAAATTGAGTAAAATCTTCTAAAATATATTCATATATAACAAAATTGGGTAAAATATTTAAAAATTAGGTAAATTCTTATCTTAAACATCTTTTGTTATTTTAATGAAGTAAAATTGAAAAGCAATAGAAAAAATAGAGATGTTTTCCTAAATCTGCATTATTTTCTGAAATCGCTAAATAATTTTCCTTGATGTTCGAAATGGAAAACTTGTTGGAGTTTGAGTAAAGATAATTTAAAAAATATGTATTTGCCTTTTGTTTTCCCTTTATGAAGAATTAAAGAGAATTTGTAAAATATGGTGTAAGCTTTCAACTCATATTTCCAAATTTGTCTTGCAAGTCATTAATTTGAGCGATCAAAACATAAAACCTCGTTCAAAATTATTGGTTTCCTTATGGACATATACAAGATCGAGAACTACACTTTTTTTTTTGGTGGTCAGAACTACAAATTTATTACATAAACCAATCAAGCACAATACAACCCCGCCTGCAAACACAACTTCGACCGAAATGTCACGATCAATTTGTTCTTCGAACGATTCGATAGATCCCCTTGCAGGTTCTTGATCGATTTAAGGTGTACGTACTATATAGTAGGAGCATACATATATATGACCGTGATCGATCAAGACTTTGCGTACGTCAATTTGCCGAGTTTGATCGATGAAATTTTGAAGCTCAAGGGCTTATGGAGCCATGCCTTCAAGGCTGCACCGGTGCAGCCACTCTCTGGTCCCACATGTACATCCGCGTTACAGGGCGGCTTCTTGGCCAACAGAAAGCCCCTGGCTCCGCATGATCGGATGGGGTCCTGCGCACCCAAGACCGCCTGGCAGCCGAACCCATCTTGACAATAGAGGCAGAACCTATCGGGATCCGACCCGAGAAAAGGGACCCGGCCCTGCCGGGCATACATCTTGAGGGAGGCGGCTATGACCTGGCTGACTGGCTCGTCGTCGTCGACAAGAAACCTAAGGGGGCCGGGGCTCCCCTGCACGCTCACGCTGATCAGCAGCCTCGTTGTCGGAGGCGATCTTGGCGACGAGTTTTTCTTCATGATTGCGAAATTGGATGGATAAAGAAGGGCCATGTAAGCACTTAAGTGGAAGAGACTAGGGTATGTAGAGGAAGTCAGGAAGATGATGGATGAGTTGATGGATTTATATATATATATATATATATATATATATATATATATATATATATATATATATATATATATATATATATATATATATATATATATATATATATAGGGGAGGGTTCAAGTGAGAAGGATCCGGTCCGGTAAGAAAGAAAGAAGCGATGTGATTGGCTAATTAAAAAATAGCACACGCGTTTTTTTGTTGGTGTTGTGCGGCACGCGCCACGCATCCGTCATGCTTCGTCACTGCTTCTTCCCCTTCCTTCTTCATCACTGATTCACCATGGCTTCTGACTCCGATAAACCGCATCGGCTACGAATCTCATCTCTCTGATTCTGCTGCTCCTCCTTCCTCCCTCCCATCGCCGCCGCCCCTGTCTCGTCGCCATCAGCTCCTTCTACAAATCTGAGTTCCCTCTATAGATCTTCTCGCACACATCCATGGATTTCTGTAGGTTGCGAATTAACGTCGGATCCAGGCTTGGCCGATTCGGACCTTGACGAACGACGGCCAGCGCTCGTCGGCGGCTGCGTCGGATCCTCCGTCCTCGAAGCTAACGGCGTGCGCTGCTGCGGCGGGACTGATCGATCGGCGATCCCTCCCGTACCGTTTCCTGATCGGAGGTGATGCTATGTTTCTATCGCAGGTGACGCTAGGTTTCTATCGGACAGCGGCGGAAGCTCCGACTCCGACTCTACGACAAAATAAACAATATGAAATCCACTGAGATTTGAGAATCAAAAGTGCTAAAATTTGGACGAATTCGTAAAACAAAACGAAGTTTGTTGAATATTCATTGGATTCCATCTCTGATTTAGACCTTTGATTTTATAATTTACCATTTCATTCTATTTCTCTTTTAATTTCAACTCCAACTTACGACACAGGCGGTGGTGTAGAACAAGGACACAGGCGTGGAGAGCTTACGGGGGAGTCTGGGCAAACCTTTCGGCTTCGCACCGAGATCGCGCAATAAGACATTTCACCGTTGGATTCTTCAATCACTTCGTATTCCAAGTGGTTCAGAGGTTTATACCAAATGGTTCAGAGGTTTATACCAAATGGTTCAGAGGTTTATACCAAGTGGTTCAGTGACTAAATAGAGAATGGTTCAGTGACTAAATAGAGATTGGTTCAGTGACTAAATAGAGAGTGGTTCAGTGTCTAAATAGAGAGTGGTTCAGAGACTAAATATAGAGTGGTTCAGAGACTAAATAGAGATTGGTTCAGTGACTAAATAGAGAGTGGTTCAGAGACTAAATAGAGAGTGGTTCAGTGACTAAATAGAGATTGGTTCAGTGACTAAATAGAGCGTGGTTCAGTGACTAAATAGAGAGCTTCAGAGACTAAATAGAGAGTGGTTCATTGACTAAATAGAGAGTGGTTTAGTGACTAAATAGAGAGTGGTTCAGTGACTAAATAGTGAGTGGTTCAGTGACTAAATAGAGAGTGGTTCAGTGACTTAATAGAGATTGGTTCAGTGACTAAATAGAGAGTGGTTCAGTGACTAAATAGAGAGTGGTTCAGTGAGAGTAAAAGGGATGAACCACTGAGAGTAAAAAGGGTTGAACCACTATGAATAAAAGGGCTGAACCATAAGAGTAAAAGGGCTGAACCACTTCTTGGTAACTTCATGAACCACTTCTTTATAGCTTGTGAACCACATTTTTTTTTCAACAAAACATATACAAAGTGGGTGTCTATGTGTAGATAAAATTAAAATACACCCAAAAATATATTTTTTATATTTTTTTAACAAGTGAAAATGCCAAAAAATAATTTTTAAAAGTCCATGTAAACACTTTTCATATGTACGTACAATGTCTAATTAATTAGTAAATTTTGTTGATTGGCGCATACAGTGTGAGTGTTACTAATTAATTTGGGTGAGTGTTACTAATTAATTGGAGGAATACGCGTGTCTCGTATTTTTAATTTATTTTTGGACACGTGGACCAATCAGATTGCTTCTTTCCTTCTCACCGGTAAGTTGCTTCTCACCCGAACCCAACCCTATATATATATATATATATATATATATATATATATATATATATATATATATATATGGTGTGGTTCGGGTGTACACACCCCTTAAAGTGTACCTTGTTCACAAATATTATTCGGTGAAATGTGAAACATTATTCGGTTAAATTTGAAGCATTATTCGGTGAAATGTGAAACATTCTACCGAATACTGTTATGTTACAAATTATTCAGTAGAATTGGAACGTTTTCATCTGAACTAAATAACAGTATTCGGTAGAATGTTTCACATTTCACCGAATAATGCTTCAAATTTCACCGAATAATATTTCACATTTCACCGAATAATATTTGTGAACAATGTACACTTAAAGGTTGTGTACAAATGATCCATACACTATATATATATATATATATATATATATATATATATATATATATATATATATATATATATATATATATATATATATAGGGTTGCGCTCCGGTGAAAACCAAAATTGCGGTAAAAACCTGTGAGGACCGGCTTTTTAGCCCCGTTCACTAGCTTTATAGCCCGGTTATAAATAGAACCGATCTATAAGGTCACATATTTTAGCCCGGTTCTGAATAAAACCGAGCTATAAAGTCACTAATATAATTTTAAAACATGAGTTTTTAGCACGGTTTTTAGGTTTAACCGATATATAAAGTCATATGTTATTTTAAAACTGGAGTTTTTAGCACGGTTTTTAGGTTGAACTGAGTTGTAAAGTCACTATGTAATTGAGGTTTTTAGCACGGGTTTCAAATAAACCAAGCTATAAAGTAGTCCTCACGGTTTTTACCGCAATTTGAGGTTTTCACCGGAGTCAATCCCTATATATATATGTGTGTAGTAGAGGGTATATATGCTAAACGAAGATTTTTGGTATTATGTATGAGTTATTTTTTTTCCTGATCTATCTTTAACATAAATTCATTAAGAGTTTATAACTTAGGAAAGATTTTCATTTTTTAGTTATTTTAGTATTTTATAAAATAATATTATTAGGTTTAATTAATTAATTTTAAAATAAGAAATCTTTCTTGATTTAGTTACCTAACCTAATTAAATCTAATGATTAAAAAGACTATACTAGAAATATTTACTTTGATTTTGAAACCGGCTTAAATTTAAGTTTTTTTTGGAAACTAAACCCTAAATTTAGGGACCTGTACACCGCTATTAGAGATTTTCCTTGCGCGACAATCAATCAAGCAACAATTCCACATTGTATTTTCTTACATTCATGTGATTACCAAATAGAAAGGGGTTTCTAACAAATTCCATATTATATAATTTTTTAATTTCGAAAGATTATCTAAAACTTAATTAGTTTCTTCTTCTTCTTTTTATATCTAGAATGAGTATTTCATAACAAGAGTTCTTAATATAGTAAGGAACAACAAATTAATATAGTAAGGAATTAGTCTACCTTTTTTATTTTTGCTATATACTTCGCAAATCCGTAACATCGCTATACTCCAAGAAATGAGCTTAATTAGAGTTTCATCTGCACTACTCATAAGACATATTCATATTGTACCGCTGACCTACGGTGCTACCTTTCAGCGGTGCTTGACTTCATTCTTTGTAAGGGCTCGGATTTTTAAAATCCTAATTTTCGGAAAAAGGAAATTAAAATGAATTTAAAATGGATTTAAATTGGATATTTTAAGAAAAACTCGTCTTTAATTTAATAAATCAAACTCGAAACTATTAAAACGAATTCTGGCCCAATCTTGAACTTTTTAAGATCGATTCCATCTTTTCATCTCGGGATCTGAAAAATTTCTTTGGGTAACGATATTCTATTCGGGTTTTAAAAACCTAATTGATCGAGAGAGCGGGATTCGGGAAACCAATCGTCGGAAATTCAAAATTTTGACTCGGGACCACAATTCCGTCCTCTTTCACCGATTCTTATCCATTACAACTCACCTCCTCTTAGTTGGGGTAAAATCTTATCTCTATTTCCCTCACCCCTTTCTTGATTCCCCCATCTTTGGAAAACAAACAACACTGTAACCTTGACCAGTTGATTTCATCCCCTTCTCCTCGTCATGAAGTCTGAAACGCTACCCCATTCTCCACATTTCATTTCAAATTCATACACCTTCTCCCCCTTTGAGTTGCCAAGAGGAAGGAAGAGCGTTTTCTCCTCGTTCACTTCCACCACCACCTCACCACCCCACAACCATCGTCAGTCACCCCCCCCCCCCCCCCCCAGCCACCACGGTCGCCGTCACCACCGCCACTGAAAACCGCATCTCCATGTCCCCGCCCCTGTTTTGCCAAGCCGAGGAGTCTAGTACTGCACACACCATGCCACCTCTAACTTCATCAACCTTCTTCCCCGGGACAGTAGTAGAAGCATCCCTTGACGCCTTCCGGAGCCGACAGCAGCCACTAGCAGCAGTCAGAGCCGCCAGCAGTAGCCGACGCCGCCATCTCCCTCCTCTCGCCCTGTTTTTCCGTTGTGCCTAGGTAAGCCTCTTGCTCCCATCCTTTCGCTTAGAACCTCCATAAAGCTCCACCTTTATGCTATTTCCTTCTGTTCTAGGCCAAGCTTTCTCGATTCCGACTCCGACGAAGACAAACCGCCACTCCGACGAGCTTGGATAGCCTCCGATGTGTCTCGAAACCCCACCTCGGTGAGCTTCTTCCTCTTCCTTCTTTTTTTTCCTTTCCATTCCTTGTTGTGTGTGTCGGTGTTGGTAGTCGGCTTCGTGGTCGGAGTCCGAGAATGTCACCGTCGGCCTCCCCCTTCCCTCATCCTCTTTTGTTTTCAAACATTGTAAGTGGAAACTGGAAAGCAAGGAGATAGAGGAACGTTGCCCTCTCTCCCATCTTTCTTTCTCTAACCGTGGGCCCCCGTCCATGCCATCGCCATCTCAGCACCATGGGGCCCCTTCTTTTTCTGATTTTGAGTAAAAAAAAAATGAAATGGGAGAATGGAGATGGCCTTAGGGCCTAATTTCCTTGGGCCGAAATTTTGGGGTTTTACGAAAGAAAATGGGTTTGGGCCAGACTGTTTGATTTTAAAAAGGAAAGTGAGAAATTAGGCTTATTCTATCAAATTGTATTCGGTTTTGGGAATTGACAAAGGGAGGGGGTCGGTTTCAAAAATTTGCAAATATAAGGGTGGTTTTCGGTAATTTAACTAAGAGCTGGATTTTATAAAATAAAAATGGTTGGTATTGAGGGGTTTGGAAATATTATATGAAAGTTTTTAATAGATGGTATTTAAAATATTATATACTATTATTTGAGATTATAAAATATTATTTTTGAGATTTAAGATATAATATTATAGTCTTATAAAGTACGAGGACTTCAAATATATTATCGGATTAAATCAAGAAAAGGGGAATTTGGCGAACGTTTTCAAGGATCAGAATTTCTAACTAATTAACTTGGATTTTGAAATGGTTGGGAACTAACTTGGGAATCCGACTTGTTCAATGACTAACTAGCATGATGATATGATTGTATGACTAATAGCATGTATGCGTGATTAATGACATGATATCGTAGTATTGAGTTATGGCTTGAGTAATATCTTACGAATGTTATACATGATGATGAAAGATAATATATATATATATATATATATATATATAAGTATGGTATGATAAGCATGCGAATTTTGCTATATAAATTGGGAAGTTAGTGTTATCTGATGAGATGTTATAATTCGAAGAGTTGGTTGATCATGATGGAATGACAAGTATGGATGAAGCGACCTATTTACCTATCCGATTATATGATGTGTGTGCTATGTATGCTTAGAGTATCCTAGATGTAGACTCATATATTTCCGCTATGTATCTAGGTGATATTATCTGATTGTGCTTGTTGCGTGCTGAGTTCTTCTTTTGTTGATCTGCTAGCCAGGTAAGTTCCCTCGGGGCTTACTCAGATTGATCAGACCTATCCCTGCTTATATGTGCATGATGTACTAGGTGCTGCATTTCATAATAGCATGCCATGTAGTATCATGCTAGGTTGCATTAACCTATGAGCATACTTATTCTTTATGCATTTGTAAATAGAACGGTCGTTATTTGTGAAGTTAACTAGAGTCGTTGCTAGAGTCATAGGACAACTCAGTCCCATCGGGTCTTGTCCTCAGTCATATGAGTCATGAGCAACACCTTATTACTATTACAAGCATGATGATGATTATGAGCATGATGATATAAATGAATTGGAAATGGAATGCATTCATGAGCTGGCCATTCTCCGCCCTATCGGGAAGGGGGTGGAGGTAGGATAGGGATATGCCACTTGATATTATGTGATAAGGCCCTATTTATTATTCTACATATATATAAACTGCGAGCATGTCTTCTGTGTTAATATTCATGTCCTGCATTAGAAGCATGATATTAGGCTTAGCATATATGTGTGCTTATATGTAGGGTACAGCCATGCGGGCATCAATCTAATCCTATGCTTGCTTTATTATTTAGGTATATGATTATGTGTGATTCCTGATGATGTTTGCGTCTTTGAGCGAGGGACTTTTGCATGGCGGAGAGAGAGCGCCTTGAGACTCTAACTTCACCAACTTTCATGAATTTGGGATTTGATATTACCTGGACTATGTTTTAACCCGGCTCTACCGTGACACCCTGTGTATCGTTTTTAGATTCATGTTGGTTTTTTGCAATAAATGGATTTTTCACGACTTAGACTTAGGACAGGTACAGGGGTTTCACCCCGGGGACTCCAACGATCCTTACGGTTTTGGGTGCGAAATCCAACTTTAAATTACTAATCTTTGATTTCAACCCTTCAACCTGTACTCGGAGCACAAGATCTAACGAGGGCTTTCACCCCTTGAAACGTAACTTGGGTATCATAAGCACAGGCCGTTACATTTTTCACCTGCATCCTCAACTTGCATGGATTAGATTTGCTTAGGTCGTCTTATAGTACAGTTTTTTTTTTATGCTTGTTCACTGAATCGTACCTTTTTCTATTTTTCACTATATGATTGGGCGGTTTTCGATTTTCGACTCGGCGACTTCTCGAGAATTAGGCTTACCTGATCTCGAATTTTTACTTAATTAAAAAAAGATTTTCTCCACGTAAAAAGAGACTTTGCACCAGGATCGTCCCTTGGGGTAGGCTGAAGGGGCGATCGCCTAGGGCTCCGAAAAAAAATATTATATATATAAGATATTATGTATTATTATATTTATATGTAATAAAATATTTATGAAAATTTATACGTAAAAAAAACTCATTTGTGATATGACTTATTAATTATTGAATATTTTTAGTCAATGTCAAAGAGTGTAAGAACTAAGAAGGTCTTCGGCTTTCAAATTTTTTTTTATAAATGCAAAACGGGTGATTTTTAATCAACAACTTATACTAATTTAATAAATTTATTTAAGTTATTATAGTATTTTATTTGGATAAATTTGTAAAGAAACGATATTTTTTTACAGTAGGCAAACACTACGTACGAAGGCTCTACTAAAAACGCAAAGTACTTCCTTGATTATCCTGCTGGATGATGTTATAAAGATCTCTATTAAAAGGGAGTGTGGACAAATTACAATTTCCCACACTTTGAGCAATATAGTTATCTACCTTATTTGCTTCTCTATAACAATGTCTAAATTGAATGTAATCAAAAGAACCTGCTAGTAGCATGATCTTCTCAACATGACACATAATTTCCTATTTGATTTTACCGCTCTCGTCGTTGATTGACTTTATAACTTCCAAGTTATCCCCTTTGATGATTACTTTTTGAAACCCTCTAGAGATTGCTAGCTGCATTTCAATACAGTTGGCTCGGTTAATTCCACTGGCATAAGCCAGTGTAATTAACCGAGCCATCTATATTAATTTGGAGAATAGCTCTTTGTGTTTTGTTCCATTTAGCTTTTAACCTTATGTTTTGTTTTTTTGCTTATATTTATATTCTCATTTGTCTTATTCCAGTTTGTAATATTACATACAGTCTTCTAACCCAGAGATGGTGTATGCTCCAAGTTTTGTTGTTAAAAATAACTTTGTTTCTGGTTTGCCATATGGTTTGTCAAATGAAGCAAATGTCTTCGAAGTGGGAGTTTTCATGTCTACTCATCATAATATCTTCTACCGTTAGGTTTCTTCCTCTTAAGGGTAGAAATGACTTTCCTGTCAATTGTTCGTAGGACGAGATTACTGCCTTGGTAATTCGACATTGCATGAATAGATGATGAGTATCCTTTTTTTTTCGAAGCAAGATAAGATTTAGGGAGGTTGCCGATGACCCGGCGGCCTTCCTAGAGCGTCCAAATGGACGAGATCAGCAAGAACTTTATATGAAGCGCAGCTATCATTGACAGGGCTATTGTAGGCCAGACGTGCAATCTTACCCGCTACAGTGGGAGGGGACTCTATTAATGTATTTATTTAGCCTAACCTTTGTTTATAGTACGTCCATCGATTGCTATTTTTCATACTAGATTCTTCAGTCTAGGTGGTATTCTTAGTTTTCGAATCCAGCTGTAGTCAGTATCACAGTGATGCCTTTGGCTTGTTATTTTGTTAGTGGACTTGGTTGTGAACTTTTCATCGGGGTTTGGTTTCCAAATCAACTTATCCTCTGTATCCCAATTTGGGATTTGAATCTCTATTATTATTTGTATAATGTTATGGGGGAATAATTGATTTAGTTTTGTTAGATTCCATTATTTTTGTGGCGTGATTAGTTGTGCTACTCTCATTTCGGGATCATGATGATCTTGGTAATCAGATAAGTTTTGGTCGGAGATCCAAGGATCTTGCCAAACATTGATGAAGTCCCCATTTCCGATGATCCATGATGAGAGGGGAGAATTGAATATGCAAATATGATAAAATATCGACACAAGCAATAACCCTAGCCTATCAAATAAATTCAAGAGCCGCTATAGTAGAAGGGAATCAGGTTCGATCCTTAAGGAAGCGGGTCAACAGTTCCAAAGTAGTCCAAAACAACTTTTGTAATCAACTAGGAGTCACTCATGTCGACTGGTAGCAATCGATCTCGATCAGTGGCTGCCAATATCGAGTGTGTTTTCTTAGCAGTAACGTTCAAAGGCTCTCGATGTCGATCAGAAGACCTTGACGTCGAGTGGAATCTGCAGGCACAAAAACAAGCAGTAGATATCGACTAAGGGTTGTCAATATCGATGTCAATAGTAGAGTCGATCAACACAGAAGACCGTTGATCGATTTGGGGCACTCGGTGTTGGGTTGGGAATGCTATGAATTTATATGGTTTATGCTTATTTGCAAGATATAGAGGTCTACACAAGTTTTGGCTTAATTTTACAGAAATCGAGCTGATGTGCGCATAATTGACCATGTGCGCATAATTAACCATGTTTTGTGTTATCTTTTAGTCCGTTTTCTATCATTAATATGCATTATGGGTTGGGAGTGCTATGAATTTATGTGGTTTATGCTTATTTTCAAGATATAGAGGTCTACACAAGTTTTAGTTTAATTTTACAGAAATCGAGCTGATGTGCACATAATTGACCATGTGCGCATAATTGACTATGTTTTGTGTTGTCTTTTAGTCTGTTATCTATCATTAATATGCATATGGGTTGGGAATGCTATGAATTTATGTGGTTTATGCTTATTTGCAAGATATAGAGGTCTACACAAGTTTTGGTTTAATTTTTCAGAGATCGGAACGGAATTTACAGCAATTGCAAGAAAAAGAAGACAAGCTGAAAGAGGGGTCGACGTCGACCATGTCCCTCAATGTCGACTGTAGAGAAGGGGTGAAATTTCAAGTTGTTGAAATGAAAAGAAGAGCAATCGAAGTCTAACAAATTGTTTTTGATCGAGTGCACCAAAGGCGCTCGACGTCGACCACTCCACTTGACATTTACTTCAGAAATAAATTATCACCCCCGTTTTCGAAAGAAAAGTGTCACGGAAGTTTTAACAAGGCTCGACGGTGAAAAAATAGATCCATTAGAGACATTGCAATTAAATTGCCTAGTGAAGGGAAGTCTCAATGATAAAGTGCGTTTTTTTTTTTATAAAACCATGAAAGGAGAAAAATTGAAGTTGGTTTTGACATATCCATAATAAGATGATAGAGGACTTTATTTTACATTTGAACCGAAATTTTTCCATCATACCCATGCTTATTAGCCTCACATCATATCTAAGCCATATGTGCCTCACAAGATAATTTTTGCTCCATAAAGTCATATATTGCTCATTTTTATACATTTCGACCCATCCAGTGAATATGATGAAAAATAGAAGTCACATTATGGAGATGTTATATGGTTTTTTATGTTGTGAAATTATTGTGAAGTTGATTACAGGAGATATTTTAATGGAAAATTTAATGAGTAAAAGAAAATCCGATTACCAAGGAGTTATGGTAGATCGACCCTGCTTGCGGAGGATAAAATTCACGTAAGATGGGACACAAGGTGAGGAGTCCGAAGTGCTAAGTATCCGGGGCCATTCATGACACCCATGTTTGTGACTCGCGAGAAGGCAGTGCTAAGGTGAGAGAGGTAAAAGAATATTAGTGAAAAGAGCAAGGAGAGAATCAAGAGAGGAAGAGGGATGTGGAAGTATCACAAAGGAGAAAGTGCGTCAAAGCAAATACAGAAAGTTTGAAAGTTTCTCCCCGGATTTAGAACCACATTGCCCAAATATACCCCACCACTATACCTTTTATCCTCGCTTCACCGTGCACTTAAAAGTTCTCTTGATTACTGTTGCTATGTTGCACAGGAAATTATTTTTGCATAACCCTCCTTTTGTGTGAGATGTCATTTTTTATTCATAGGCACTAATTTGAAGGCAAAAGTACCTTTGTGAGGATGGTAATTGATTATTGTTATATAAGAATGAACGTATGATGTTGAGGGTTTAATTTCTTCCACTATGTGACCATGAAAAGTATTGTTTGGGGTCAAGCAAGCTTAAGTATGGGGTGATTTGATGTGCGCATAATTAACCATGTTTAGTGTTGTCTTTTAGTCCGTTTTCTATCATTAATATGCATTATGGGTTGGAAATGTTATGAATTTGTGTGGTTTGTGCTTATTTGCAAGATATAGAGGTCTACACAAGTTTTCGTTAAATTTTACAAAAATCAAAACGGAATTTAAAGCAATTACAAGCAAAATAAGACAATCTGGAAAAGGGGTCAATGTCGACCATGTCTCTCAATGTCGACTGCAGGGAAGGGGTGGAAATTCAAGTTGCTGAAATGGAAAGAACAATAATCAAAGTCTAACACATTGCTCGAGATCGAGTGCACCAGAGGCGCTCGACGTCGACCACTCCACTCGACGTCGACTGGCCTGACGCACAAGAAACACAGATTTAAGCCCAAATCTTTTGAGGGTTTCTCCAAGGAATAAAATCTTTTATCATTCCATGAAGAGATCAGACTTTATATGGATGGCATTTAATTTAGTTAGGAGATTTTTATCTTTTCAATTAGATAGAATATACTTTCTTAATTTGCAAGTTAGTTAGCTATAAATAAAGCCACTAGGGCTAGGGTTTTAGATCATCCATCATCCAATAACACAAGAAATTGTGTGCTATAGAGTAGAGTAAGAGAGTGTGCAGCCGAGTGTGGTGAAGAAGAAAAAGAGATTAAGTGCGGTTGTACTCTTAAAGGTTTTATTTTTATGCAAAGTTCGTGTTTTTATGATTATGATGATGTTCATGATGATGATGAGTGAGTAGTCATCCAACTTCTAGGGTTGGGGTGAGCCCGACAATAGCCATGTGTGTGTGCTTGAATCGTTGATTTCTTATGTGTTTATCATCTTCTATCTCGTGCTTAATCTGCTGCAAAATTAGAGGACAATTCCTTATTTGCAATTTATGAAGCGAAAGTGAATTAATTTTTGAATTTTGATAGTAATCAAGATTTGGTTGCGCAAGTTGACTAAACCCTAATTATAAAAAGGATAGAAATAAATAGGTTTTATGTGAAAGCCTCTATGATTCTATTTATTGGTTGCGAAAGCTATCGTATGATGATAAAAACATGAACTTTTCTATGATTCATGTGTGTTGCATGCATGGTTGTTGTCGTGGTGAATCCCTATCTTGGAAGCTTTAGTTTTATAAGTTTACAACCCAAAAATCTCTGCTTTTCTGATCATTGTTTCTCTTTACCACCCTTTAATTCTTTCTACCTTTCTTTGTCGAACAATTTTATGCTTTTTGTGTTTTCTGTTACTTCTGTCGACATCGAATGCTACAGTCGATGTCGACCACTCTGATGCCGAGATTTAAAGGTTGATGGTTTTTTGTGTCGACCCCACTAGTGCTCACATGAAATTGACTGCCTCCAGTCGACGTCGATTCGTTATTTTTTTGGTGCAGGATTTGAAGAAGGAAATCGACTGCCCTTGCTGATATCGACCACTTCTATCGATATCAAAGCTTTTGGTCAAAACTGCAGAGAACGTTTCAGGACTATTCAAGACACGCTGACTCGCTTCCTCGTAGATCGATCCTGATTCCCTGTTACTACTACAGTGGGAGAGAGTCTTGTATTTTATTTGCTTGGACCGGGATTGGTTTGCCTTTGAATATTTGTTTATTCGAGTCTTTCCGGCCTAACAAATTTTAAAAAACATCGGCAAAGAACGACCGAAGAGCAAAAGAATGGCAAAGAGGCAATGGATAGAAAAGCAAGGGTTTGTATTTCACACAACACACGTAAAAGATTTCAAATAATACGGGAAAAGATCTCTCAAGGATAGGGTTTACCACAACGTTAACCATACAAGCATCAAGATAGAAGAAGATAAATAAATCATGCTTTTCATCAAGGAACAAGTTTTCACCTTTCCAACAAATAGATATATTGGCATTAGTAAATAAACCTAATTTGTCTCTACCGTTTTAATGTTTATGATCCAAGTTATCAACATGAATTCCTTTTCTTTCGATAAGGGCTAAACACAAAAACGTAGGAGATGATCAAGACATGATAAAAGCACTAAATTCACATCAAGCATGCATGGCGAACGTCGGGCTCACCCTGACCCTAAGAGAAAAGCAACTACTCGCTCATGGTAGAAGAAGACATGATTGAAATAAAAGGAAAATACTTAAGTTGCATTGATAAACGAAATTTAGAAGACTTTACAATCTTAGCGCCAACTCTTGCAAGCACCAAAACCCTAAAGCTTCCTAAAACCTAAAAACTCTACTTGTTGTAATTGTAATTATTTGTTGATTGATTGATCTAAAAAACCATCCCCAAGGGCTTTATTTATAGCCTAACTAATCGTTGCTACCCAAGGAAACCTAATTCTATCTAAACTAGAAGATAAAACTTCAACTGGAAAATAATAAAAATCCTAGGGTAAATAGGAAAATACCCATAAAGAAAGAGTCTATCTAAATATAAGATAAAATCATGGCTTGATGATTCTCCTCCAACTCCGACTTCTCAATGCACGTGGAATATGTGGAAATCATCAATCGATGTCGATCAGCGCAGTCGACATCGAGTGCTCTCATCTTCACTCGACTTCGGGCAGTGTTTGGCTTAGTCGACATCGACCAGTCTCCTCAATGTCGAGCAATTTTCATGGTCCGTTGATGTCGAGTGGTCAGTCGATCTAGGTGACAAATATCGATTGCTTCTTCAGTAGCTTGGCTTCTCGATACTTAGTTTTCTTCACGTTTTCTTCAGTTGATGTCGAGAGCTCCAGTCGATGTCGACTGCTCTGCGACGGTTCTTAACTTCTTGTTTTGGCTTAAATTCCGCTCCAATTTCTGCACAATTAAACATAAACTTGTGTAGACATCTATATCTTGCAAATAAGCATATACTACACAAATTCAAAGCATTCCCATCATATAATGTAATTAAATGACAGAAATTGAAGTAAAATGCCAAATAGCATGTCCCTCTAGACTCCTAAGAAATCCTATAGCAACTCACCATCAAAGGAGCTACCTCACCCTACGGTACAGGCCAACCCCACGCAATGAGCCTACTAACTATGAAAGGAAGGCAAGCAATGACACTTATATAAGGCCTACGGCTCTAAGAGTCCTAATGCACTTATTAGAAAGCCTACCGCATCATCGAGTGCAAGCAATTTTCTATACCAAAAGCCTACCGCATCATCGAGTGCAAGCAACTTTCTATACCAAAAGCCTACCGCATCATCGAGTGCAAGCAACTTTCTATATAAGCGCCAACTAGGATGACAAGAATAAAGAAAAAGGTCCCAACCAATAAACATCTATAACGGCCGTTTTCTAGCAAAGACAGATAGCAAGACATATGGTTTCCGTTTTAGATCCTAAGCATGATTCTAAGTCGTATGGTGCATGAACCCTAGCCTACTATATAACACCCAGTGCATAAAGCGCCCATCATGAGTAAGTTCAAGGAACTTACCTGGAGAAGCGCAGAATCCAAGCAACCAACAAAAGTAATAGCAAGTCCAGAAAAATCAGAGATCACCTAGTAATTCAATATATAACATAATAAGTCTAAGTCTAACTTACACAAAGCATATCAAATAACATACATAAGATCCATATAAAACATATATAAGTTAATCATCCCATCATCATCAACATTAATGTCTCACTTCAATTCCTCATCTCGTTTCCACAACTTGGGCATATTCTCGTTATCACATCCTAATCATATACCATCATCATCATCATCATCATCATCATCATCATCATCATCATCATCATCATCATCATGTATCATCTCATTCTCGTTATCATCAACTCATCATCTCAACATATCGTGCTTTATAATCATGCTCATAATCAACTCAATAATCAAACAATTCTTTTAAAATCATACCTAGCCAAATCCCGATATTAAACATTTGAATCCTTAAACCAATTTTCCAAAATTATACTATCATTAAAATAACCCCGGTATATTTTAGTCCAAACATTATCATAATAATTTCCGACACTTAGAAATATTTTCCAAACAATCTAAATAATTCAAAGCTAACTTTTTAAATGCAAACATTTTTCAAATAGATTATTCACAAAGGTAAATTCCTTACAAATTTGATTAAATGAAACATCTAAATAAATCAAAGTATATACTTAAATAATTAATAATTAATAATGAGTTAATAAGTTAAGGAACTATTTTAATAACACTATCATCCTCAAAACAACATATAGATAACAATTAAATCAGATTTTTTTTAAATACTATTAAAAGGGATAATCAAATACTCCAATCAATTCTACATAACATTTAAATAATAATTCAGAAAAATATAAGTAATTAATTTAGTAAATAATAAAGGGTTCCCAAGTTGTTGAACTATAACCTTAAAATAATATAATTGACTAATCACTCAAATAATTCAGATTTTAATAACTCATAAGTCGTGATAAATAAATAAATAAATAATGAATTGATCAAATAAATAAATCAGAAAACAATTAAATAATAATTAGTTAACAATTTTATAACCAATATAAATAACCCTTAAATAAGTAACTACCCTCAAAACACAGCCCAACTGTTTGGCCCACCCGAAACAGCCCAACCCGGTTCCCTTACCCGGCCCAAACCCGGATCCAATCACCAAGCCTCACCAGATTAAAAAAAAGACTGAACCGGAAATTAAAAGGCTGAACCGGAATAATTAGAATAAAATAAAAAAAAGGGGTGAACCGGGGCTTGAACCCGTCCCCAACCTCTGCCCAGTTCGACAGGAAGGAGGAAGAAGAGGAGACCCGCCGCTGCGCCTGGTGGCTCCTGCTGCGCCCGCTCCCAGCTCCGCCTCGCACTCGCATTCCTCTCTCACCCGCTCACTCGTTCTCGCATCCCCGCTCGTACTCAGCTCGCACCCCACCCCTCTCTCATGCCCTCGCTTGACACATATCGGCTCTCGTCCTCGCCGCTCTCACTCCGCTCCGACCAGTTAAATCGAAGATGGGACGAAAACAAACACACAGGTGCACGAAGCTAGAGGCGAATGGAGGTTTAGGAAGCTCACCGAGGAAGTCGAGACTCGTCGGGGGGGGGGGGTTCGTCGGAGCTCCTCGGAAACTCAGAAAGGCTGGCGGTGGCTGTGGAAGATGGCTCCTCGGTGGTGCTTCTGGCTGGGCTAGGCAGATGAGGGGAGCCTGGAGACGTCGGGGCTCGGAGGGTGGTAAGGGAGTATGCTGGATGCTCCTCTTCGAAAAGAACAGGGGAATAAGGTGGAGTGTGGGGGGAGTTGGTAGTAAGCAAAGGCAAATGATGAAGATGAACCAAAAGCAACTGCTCAACATATATGATTTGGAAGGGATGGTGGTGATAAGGTGAATGTTGTAAAGAGAGGTGGAGGTAGGGTGCTGCACCGGTGTAAGTTAAGAAAAGGTGAAAGTGAGGGATGGAGGTGACTAGTGTGAGGTGAGGTTGCAGCTTGTGTAGGAAAAGAGGGGCCTAAGGGTTGTTGGGTAGGGTCTAGGGTGGCTAAGGGTGAAAGTCAACTATTATACCCGGTAATAAAACCCGAAACCCGCTTTCCGACCTTACCCCAACGCAATTAAAATCATTTTAAAATAAACCTTCGGATCCGAATTAGATAATGAAACCCGAAAATATTTCTAAGCCTTAAAATAATAGTGCGAAATGAATTCATATTTGAATTTAAATAACAAATTTATGCCGGAATTTGATCGAAAGAATTCAAACAAATCGTTTGCTCGAGGACAGAATTACTCAAAATTTTCTGAATCCTTAGAATTCAAATCCCAATTAAATCAAAATTAATTCTTAATTTATAAAATAATATCTTAAAATTCCGAGTCTTTACATCATCCACCTCTAATAACAAGTCTCGTCCCCGAGACTAAAATTACTTCAAAATAAGAGGAGGAAGTTTTAAAATTTGAGTCCAAGGACCATGTCCAGGAATCTTGCAATCATCTCGGTTGCGTCTTCCGAGATTCTCACAACATCCTAGTCACGGTCGTGACATCTCCAATTGGTCTTGACAAGTATGCAATAAGCGCCCCTATCACATCCTCGCTTCGACTTTTCGGAAGTACCACAACTCTAAAAGTTCTACAATAACATCACTAGGTCTTAGCAAACACCCTACAAGCGCCCCCATAAAATGCTTGTATCCACTTCGTGAAGTATTATAGATTGACCCGGAACTTGGAAGTTTCAAAAGGGTTTCACAATTGGAAAAGATTTGCCTCAAAATTGTTGAAATTCTCGATGGTGTTTGGTCTTTCAAAATCCAAGTTAATCATTTTTAACACCGTTCAAAATTCTTCAAATCCGACGTTAGTTAAACAATTCAGAAACTCAAGAGGTGGAGTCATCCACCTCTAAGGGCTAATCCCGTATTCTCTTCCTAGATTCATCTTTTAGAAATCAGTTTCAGTTCTATCAATCTCAAGTCATATCATGAATCATAAGCCATATAACTCATCAAAAGCACATCAAGGATAACATCGTACTAGCGTCCTGTTAGCAAGTCATCACACATATCATGCCGAGCATATCATACATCAATAATAAGGCATAGAACACACCATCATCAACCATGTACGCGCACGTAAGCATCGAGATAAAAACCTCATGTCATAATACCTGATGTAGAAGGGTCGGAGCATCTTGGAGCTCCCATGTGGTAGACGCGGGGCGGTGGGGGCAAGCCAAGATCTATACCTCCTGACGTCTGTCCTCCCTCACAAGCTAACCTAAATGGCTCAACTGATAAATGCGCAAGCCCCACAGTAGATCCTCGGCCTCCTCGGCCGCTACCTCGGCCGCCTCTAGCTCCTCCATCTCCTCGGCCTCTGCCGACCGGTGCCCCTCTCCCCTGTCCCTGGGGGTATGTCAGCTGGGCTGGTCTAGGCGGCTCCTGAAGTTGAGGTGCTGGTGCATCTATAGACCCTCCATCCTGGGGACAATAAGCTGCTCGGTGTCCTCTAACTCCACAAGTGTAACACACCATCTGTCTCCTCGGGCATCTCTCTGTGGGGTGTCCATCCTCATAACATCCCTGGCATGTAATGCTCTGAACTCGAATCTCCTGGAGGGGTACTGCTGGTGCCCGACGTGTATCTCTCCTGAACGCTCCTTTGAAATGGTCTCCTCTATCAACCATATCCCGGCTAGATTCTATAGCTCTCAGCCTCTTTTCACCTCGAGGGGGGTGAGGATACTGGTAGGTCGCAGCTGACAGAAGACGTTGTGTATCGTAACGCAAGATAACCTCTAAGAATCTATCAAAAGGGACGTCTCCCAAGCAGGAAGCATGTAGAAGCACGGCTGGGGAGAGCCTCATAGATAGCAGTCGAATACGACTCGCGTCCGTCTGACATAAATGCCCGCAATATACCAACTCCTTCTTGAACTGATGAACAACCTCAGCAACTGATAGCGTCTCATCATAACTCCCCCTGTAGAAGGCGACCTCTCTAGCAGTCTGCAGTCCGGGAGGGCTGTACTCGCGAAGCATCAAGGATCTGAACTCATCATACGTCCAATCTGCTCGTTCCGCCTTGTATACGGACCATCTGTCGAAAGCATCGTCTCGTAGCTGGCCGGCCGCCAATCTCTGGCGCTCCCCTGGTGGTGCCTCGATCAGCTCAAAGAGTCCATCGATGACTCTAAACCATAGCTCGATGTCTGCCGTCGGATCTCCAGTGAATAGAGGCGGGTTGCTCTGTGAAAACCTCTTCACCCAATCAATGCGCCTCTCTGCTCGAATCCCAACTGCGGTCGCATCTTCCACTGGCTGTGGTGCCTGCCGCTGTCCCCTCTGCCTCTGAATCATCTCTAGTATCGTCTGCTCGAATCCGGCCCTGTCTGCAAGCATCGGCTGCTGAGTAGGGGTCTCTGGCGTCACCTGTCGGGTCCTCTGAAGCAACTCGCGCACCATCTGCTCGAGTCCGGCCTGATCTGTGGGCATCGGCTGCTGAACCTGATCCTCTGGTGCAATAACTCTCTGTGGACCCTCTGGAGTCTGACGTCCTGACGCCTCCTGAAGAACTCCTCGAATCATAGCGGTAATCATCTCCTCAAGGCCTACCCTGTCCGTAGGCATCTGCGGTGGCAGTATTGGTATCTCGACCTGCTCTGTCTCGTGTGTCTGAACTCCAGTAGTAGCCTCATCAGCGACTACCCGGCGAGGGGGTCGTCCCCTGCCCCGACGTACTGGGCCCCCACGCCCAACTGCTTCGTGACACGTGTCAACCATAACTACTGGACAAGAGAAGGGCGAGCCTTAATCACATATCACAGAAGCGATCATCGCGGTTTAATCTGATCCCCTTCAAGGGGGATCGCCCTCGGGCTTAGATCATGCAAGTTCACCAAAGCTACCTAAAAGCTGCCCTTCGAGGGGCAACTGACCGGAGGGGGCAATTACCTCTCGATCTCTATATCCTAACCCCGCTACTCCAACCACCACGTTGCAAACTCTTTGGAGTCTTCTAGGCCCATCTGTAAAGTATAAGCTATGTTTCGCCTACCCATTCCCCAAGTCTACATCCATAAGGGATGAGCTATCGCCTCGTTCTACCCCGGCGATCCTATCTCTCAACTAAAAGATCCTACCGATTTTATTTCTGAAATTCGCTTTGCCCTTTTTGAAATGATTTTGAAACTTCTTTAAAATAAGAAATCAGTGGGCAGTTTTGAAATTATTTCGCAACTCATGTGTACTCGGATTCAGCAATCTAGGCTCTGATACCACTTCTGTAACGGCCCGGAAAATAAGGATCTTCCTTCCCCTATTTGCCCTCCCTTGGGCCTAGGAAGGAAAACCTAATTATCTGAGTTACGTTTAAGAAGGCAAGGTTACCTTCCAACTAGATCTTACAATCCGAGTACGAGTCACAAGTTTTTGCAATAAAAAGGAAGCAAGGTTTAAATCAAAATACAATCCAAAAGAGTGCCGCGACTGAGTCGGGTCAAAACGATGCAAAAGATTTTAAAAGATAGAAAGTTTAGTGGTCTCTCAAGCTCTCGTCTAACGCCAAAAGTCTGAACCCGCCAAGCATCCATTTGAGCAAAGATAGCGGCTAACGGTTACCTGAATCTAAAAAAAAGAAAGGGGATCTGGGTCAATCATCGGGTCACTCATGCGCGTGTGTAAACACTCTGAGAGGCATATAATAAGCATCCTATTCCTAAGATGGAATGCGTAATGCAAAACGGAAATTAAACAGATAAGCATGCGGATAAGTAAATGCAGAAATAAATAAAGAAGCGCGCCAATTACAAGAAATGCCAAATAGCATGTCCCTCTAGACTCCTAAGAAATCCTATAGCAACTCACCATCAAAGGAGCTACCTCACCCTACGGTACAGGCCAACCCCACGCAATGAGCCTACTAACTATGAAAGGAAGGCAAGCAATGACACTTATATAAGGCCTACGGCTCTAAGAGTCCTAATGCACTTATTAGAAAGCCTACCGCATCATCGAGTGCAAGCAACTTTCTATACCAAAAGCCTACTGCATCATCGAGTGCAAGCAACTTTCTATACCAAAAGCCTACCGCATCATCGAGTGCAAGCAACTTTCTATATAAGCACCAACTAGGATGACAAGAATAAAGAAAAAGGTCCCAACCAATAAACATCTATAACGGCCGTTTTCTAGCAAAGACAGATAGCAAGACATATGGTTTCCGTTTTAGATCCTAAGCATGATTCTATGTCGTATGGTGCATGAACCCTAGCCTACTATATAACACCCAGTGCATAAAGCGCCCATCATGAGTAAGTTCAAGGAACTTACCTGGAGAAGCGCAGAATCCAAGCAACCAACAAAAGTAATAGCAAGTCCAGACAAATCAGAGATCACCTAGTAATTCAATATATAACATAATAAGTCTAAGTCTAACTTACACAAAGCATATCAAATAACATACATAAGATCCATATAAAACATATATAAGTTAATCATCCCATAATCATCAACATTAATGTCTCACTTCAATTCCTCATCTCGTTTCCACAACTTGGGCATATTCTCGTTATCACAGCCTAATCATATACCATCATTATCATCATCATCATCATCATCATCATCATCATCATCATCATCATCATCATCATCATCATCATCATCATCATCATCATCATCATCATCATCATCATCATCATCATCATCATGTATCATCTCATTCTCGTTATCATCAACTCATCATCTCAACATATCGTGCTTTATAATCATGCTCATAATCAACTCAATAATCAAACAATTCTTTTAAAATCATACCTAGCCAAATCCCGATATTAAACATTTGAATCCTTAAACCAATTTTCCAAAATTATACTATCATTAAAATAACCCCGGTATATTTTAGTCCAAACATTATCATAATAATTTCCGACACTTAGAAATATTTTCCAAATAATCTAAATAATTCAAAGCTAACTTTTTAAATGCAAACATTTTTCAAATAGATTATTCACAAAGGTAAATTCCTTACAAATTTGATTAAATGAAACATCTAAATAAATCAAAGTATATACTTAAATAATTAAATAATTAATAATTAATAACGAGTTAATAAGTTAAGGAACTATTTTAATAACACTATCATCCTCAAAACAACATATAGATAACAATTAAATCAGATTTTTTTAAATACTATTAAAAGGGATAATCAAATACTCCAATCAATTCTACATAACATTTAAATAATAATTCAGAAAAATATAAGTAATTAATTTAGTAAATAATAAAGGGTTCCCAAGTTGTTGAACTATAACCTTAAAATAATATAATTGACTAATCACTCAAATAATTCAGATTTTAATAACTCATAAGTCGTGATAAATAAATAAATAAATAATGAATTGATCAAATAAATAAATCAGAAAACAATTAAATAATAATTAGTTAACAATTTTATAACCAATATAAATAACCCTTAAATAAGTAACTACCCTCAAAACACAGCCCAACTGTTTGGCCCACCCGAAACAGCCCAACCCGGTTCCCTTACCCGGCCCAAACCCGGATCCAATCACCAAGCCTCACCAGATTAAAAAAAAAGACTGAATCGGAAATTAAAAGGCTGAACCGGAATAATTAGAATAAAATAAAAAAAAGGGGTGAACCGGGGCTTGAACCCGTCCCCAACCTCTGCCCAGTTCGACAGGAAGGAGGAAGAAGAGGAGACCCGCCGCTGCGCCAGGTGGCTCCGGCTGCACCCGCTCCCAGCTCCGCCTCGCACTCGCATTCCTCTCTCACCCGCTCACTCGTTCTCGCATCCCCGCTCGTACTCAGCTCGCACCCCACCCCTCTCTCATGCCATCGGTTGACACATATCGGCTCTCGTCCTCGCCGCTCTCACTCCGCTCCGACCAGTTAAATCGAAGATGGGACGAAAACAAACACACAGGTGCACGAAGCTAGAGGCGAATGGAGGTTTAGGAAGCTCACCGAGGAAGTCGAGACTCGTCGGGGGGGGGGGGGGGGTTCGTCGGAGCTCCTCGGAAACTCAGAAAGGCTGGCGGTGGCTGTGGAAGATGGCTCCTCGGTGGTGCTTCTGGCTGGGCTGGGCAGATGAGGGGAGCCTGGAGACGTCGGGGCTCAGAGGGTGGTAAGGGAGTATGCTGGATGCTCCTCTTCGAAAAGAACAGGGGAATAAGGTGGAGTGTGGGGGGAGTTGGTAGTAAGCAAAGGCAAATGATGAAGATGAACCAAAAGCAACTGCTCAACATATATGATTTGGAAGGGATGGTGGTGATAGGGTGAATGTTGTAAAGAGAGGTGGAGGTAGGGTGCTGCACCGGTGTAAGTTAAGAAAAGGTGAAAGTGAGGGATGGAGGTGACTAGTGTGAGGTGAGGTTGCAGCTTGTGTAGGAAAAGAGGGGCCTAAGGGTTGTTGGGTAGGGTCTAGGGTGGCTAAGGGTGAAAGTCAACTATTATACCCGGTAATAAACCCCGAAACCCGCTTTCCGACCTTACCCCAACGCAATTAAAATCATTTTAAAATAAACCTTCGGATCCGAATTAGATAATGAAACCCGAAAATATTTCTAAGCCTTAAAATAATAGTGCGAAATGAATTCATATTTGAATTTAAATAACAAATTTATGCCGGAATTTGATCGAAAGAATTCAAACAAATCGTTTGCTCGAGGACAGAATTACTCAAAATTTTCTGAATCCTTAGAATTCAAATCCCAATTAAATCAAAATTAATTCTTAATTTATAAAATAATATCTTAAAATTCCGAGTCTTTACATGAAAGGTAAAGGTATATTGGTGGGATATTTTTAGGTAATGTGGTGCTAATCCGGGGAGAAGCTTTCATACTTTGATGCACTTTCTCCTTTATGATATTTCCACATCCCACATCCTCTCTTAATGTCTCTCATTGCTTTTTCACTATAATGCTTTTACCTCTCTAACCTTAGCACTTCCTTCTCGCGAGTCGCAATCATGGGTGTCATGAATGACCCCAAATACTTAGTGCTTTGGACTCCTCACCTTGTGTCCCATCTCGCTTGAACTAACATCTCAAGCAAGCAGGGTCGATCTACCATAACTTCTGGGTGAACGGATTGTCTTTCGCTCATTAAATTTTCCATGATTTCATCATCCTACCATCATCTTCATAAAAATTTCACAACATAGCATAACCATATAACAACTCCATAACATGACTTCCATTTCTCAACATGATCGCCGGATGGGTAAAAAGGTATAAAAAATGGGCAATATATGAATTTGTGGAGCAAAGATATTTGTGTAAGGCCCATATGGCTTATATATGATGTGAGGGCTATAATGCATAGGCATAACAATGACTAGGAAAAATAAGCTCAAATGGAAAAATAAAGTCCTCAATCATTTTACCATTGCATATGTCAAAAGCAATATCAATTTACCTTCTTTTTTGGTTTTCTAAAAAATTTGCACTTCAGTGAGACTTCCCTTTACTAAACAATTGTGTTGCAATATCTTTAATGAATCCACTTTTGCATCGTCGAGTCTTGTCAAAGCTTCCATGACACTTTCTTTGTTTTCAGGGGTGTGAGTCCTTTCATTATTTCTCAAAACTCTCCTTTGGATCATAACTTTAAGAACAATAGCAAACATAGTATCAAAAAGAAACATAATATCCAGACCATAAAGTTTTAGCCATAAGAAAAAAATAATACTAAAGAACAACCATGTGAAGCAGTTTAAGAAGTAATTAAGCATTATCATAGCAAGCAAACAAGCTCTTCCCCCACCCCATACTTAAAATTTACAATGTCCTCAATGTATAAAATCAAAATAAAACAAGGGTAAAGGAAGAAACTCACTAAATTACGTGCGGAAACATGGAAATAGGTTTTGTCTCTGTTGCCAGTAGTCGACATCGACCAAGGTCGTCGATGTCGACAACAACCTTTTCTCCCAAGGATGGTTGAAGTCGATGGCCTCCATGTATCGTTGACATCGATGGGGTCTTGTCGATTTCAATTACTTCCTTTGGTTCCAACAGCTTCAGGGTGATCGATGTCGATCACTGCTGTGTAGTGTGGCTCAGCCTCGACATGGTCGATGTCCACCTCGTTAGGTCAATTTCGATTGCTTTCAAGACACTGAATTTTCTCCTTGTTGCGTCCTTTTGTCATGCTTAGCACCTGAAACTTATTAGCCTAAAACAAAACCAGTTTATAAAACAAAATAAATCCAAAACAAAAAATAAATCCTAACTACTCAAAAGTTTATGTACATGCTCTAGACTTTTAATTTGCTAGGCCGACTTCTTCATTTAAGCTCATGGCCCATCAAGCTGTGGCCTCATAGTACTAGTCCCTTCTCCTGGATCATCTCGGTCTTCATCGTAATGCCAAAACTCAGCGATGAGGGCATCTTCTTCTTTTAGCTCCTCGCCCGGATCCTTCTTGAATGGTTCGCTTTCTTTGACCTACTTCTTCTTTTTCTTTCTTGACCTTACCCTACATAGGTTAGTATACCATAGAGCTTTGGCACTCCTCCTAGCATAACTATCATGAATGGATTGAGAGTGGGGGTTAGAAATCATACCCGAGCTTACCTTTTCGAACCCGAAACAACGATCTTCATGTTGGGGCTTAGTCGACATCGATTGGATGTCAACATCGAGCGATCCGGCAGAGGGAACCCTATACTTAGTCACTTGGCAGCTCTAGTTATCTAAAGTGGTGGTCGTCATCAAGCAGTGATGGTCGATGTCGACTGAGTACAATCGATATCGACACCTTCTTCAGCGCTCATCTCCGCCAATAAGATTTTTCATAGCCGCTCCTCTTCATGTGTAAGCCCACTTTCTTCATGTATATTAGAGATAAGAGCTTGTTGTATTGCTTCTTTATAAGGGACATACTCCTTGCACATGTCAATACTCTTTACCTCCAACCGGCGAGTCTCCTTGATCGTCGGGTCAAAGAGAAACTCGACGATTTCGTTTCCAATTGTGAATGAAAGGATGTCCTTCCTTACATTGGTGTTGCCATCCATAGTGGCTAAGAAAGGCCTACTAAGAATGATAGGTACTATAGGATCCTCCGCCATGTACAAGATGATGAAGTCCATGGGCACAAAGAATTTGCCCACCTTGGCATGGACATCATCCACATTTCCGTGGGTCTCACAAAGGAGTTATTAGCCATGTATAGCTTCATATCGATGGGCTCCAAAGCTTCCACACCAACCTTGGACCATATAGAGAGAGGCATCAAACTCACACTTGCCCCTAGATCACATAAAGCCTTATAACGATGTTGCCTAATCCTCACCGTGATAGCAAATTTCCCAGGATCAATCCTCTTTTCGGGGAAATCCATCTTATTGCACTCTCTTGCGATTTCGGCAATAGATCTCTTCTTTCTTAGGATGTCCTTGAGGAATCGCATGTGTGCAGGCATCTCGCTAAGGGCTTCCGTGAGTGGAATTGTGATGTTAAAGCCCTGAAGTACCTTCACAAAGTGTTTAAACTTGCCTTCAGCTAGGTTCTTCAGCGCCATAGAAGGAAAAGGGAGCGTCTTCGTTGGTTTTGGAACCAAAACAGCCTTCAGAGATGGAGTAGAGGGGTCAACATCGACTGAGGATTGGTTGACATCGACTAGAGCGGTTGACTTCTATTGGGGTGCTTGAGTGCCGTCGACGCTAACTGAGGTGTGCTCGACATCAACTGAAGGTTGCTCAATATCGACCTGGGGGTGGTAAATATCGAGTGCTTTTCCAGATTCATTGTTGTCCTCTCCGACCTTCGGTTCTTGAAGTGTACGCCCACTTCTTCGATGGACAATAGCGATATGGTCAGATTGCCCCTTGGGATTTGTTTGTGTTTTCCCAGGGAGCGTTCCGAAAGGCCTTGGAATCTGCGCCGCTAGTTGACCCGGTTGGGTCTCCACATTCTTCCTCCAAATATCCATCTCTCCAAATGGTGTACTGAGCCCGTGTAGTTGCGTCTGGATGGCGTTGTTTCCTTTCTTGGTTTCCGCCTGATTCCTCCTCATCTCATCAAGGATGAGATGTAGATCATCCTTCCTTTGGTCTCTTTCGGGATGTCTTGGAGCTCTATAGAGTGGGGGGTCCCTAGGGTTGTCTTGGGGTTGTGAGTTGCCCCAATTTTGTTGATATCCTCCATGGTTGGGACCCCTCATAAAGCGTACTTCCTCATGGCTGTCTTCAAGTTGTATTTGCTCCACATAAGGGCAAGTGGTAGTGATGTGCTTCTCAGACCCACATTCTATGCAGAGTTGGTTGACGGATAAGAAGTTGACTTGCTTTTGGAGCTTTCTCATTTGATCTTTCATAAATTGCTCCTTTACATCCGGATCAATCTCCTTGGATGGCTCATATAAGGGCATGGATGGGGCAGGCCTCGCGTCGAGTGCCGGAAGAGTCCCGTATGTATTGTCAAACTCCATCAACCTCTCAATGGTTGCCCAAGCTCTTTGTGGTGTGAGCTCAAGATAGCCATAAGAGGTATATGTGTTGATTATGTCCTTGGTCACCACGTCCAAGGAGTGTAGATGACCTCTTGAATCACATAAGGTGGTTGCCTATGAGTAGGACATGATCGTAGCAAGTCTTTGTATCATTGTCACACATGCGCCAGCGTCTCATTAGGCCTTTGTTTGAACGCCATGATCTTTTGCCTAATTTGTGCCGCCTTCAATTGAGGGAACTTGTTTAGGAATAAGTCTCTAAGCTCACCTCAGGTGCGGATGGATCGTGTGGTCAAGCTCTCTAGCCATTGTAATGCCTTCCCTGCAAGAGACCGTCGAAAAGCTTTTAATTTGACGTATTCAAGATTGGGCCCATCAACAATGGTATCACATAAATCTAAATAGGTAGAAATATGTGTCATAGGGCATTTAGTGGGTTTCCCCTCAAAAGCATAACGTCTAATCTCAATAATAAAACTTGTTTTAATTTCAAAATTAGACGTAGGAATGACAATAGCGGATTCTGGCAAGGTGAGTGTAGGGTGCAAGTAATCCTTAGCTGTTTGGGGGATTAGATCCAACTGGGCTTGTGCCTCTCTTCTGGCTTGAGCTTCTCGTCCAACCCTTTCCTCTAATCTTTGTCGAGCTCGTAAATTAGGTCTCTCTCGCAGTGAAATCCTCTATTTGCTTCCGGAGCCTTTCAAGCTCCCGCTGGGTGGCTTTGTCGTTACCCATTGCTCTTTTTAGCCCTCTTATAGACGAAGGAAATGATCTGGTTCGTCTAAAGCTTCAAAATCCACCGTGCGATTAAGGCATCGCATGCACCTTCAAAACAACACTCAAGAAAGATGATAAAAGACTACTTAGGGTTCGATTGATTGCTTCCTTGGCAACGACACCAAAATTTGATGAGAGGGGAGAATTGAATATGCAAATATAATAAAATATCGACATAAGCAATAAAACTAGCCTATCAAATAAAATCAAGACTCCCACATTGTAGTAGAAGGGAATCAGGTTCGATCCTCGAGAAAGCGGGTCAACGATTCTAAAGTAGTCCAAAACAACTTCTGTAATCGACCAGGAGACACTCGATGTCAACTGGTAGCAGTCGATCTCTATAAGTGGTTGTAGATGTCGAGTGTGTTTTCTCAGTAGCAACGTTCAAAGGCTATCGATGTCGATCAGAAGACCTCGACGTCGAGTGGAATCTGCAAGCACAAAAACAAGCAGTTGATATCGACTAAGGGCAGTCGATATTGATGTTAGTAGCAGAGTCAATCGACACAAAATATTGTCGATCAATTTGGGACACTCGATGTTGACCTGGGCAGTCGATGTCAAGCACTATCTTAGTAACGTAGAAAAACGTCAGCAAAGAACGGTTGAAGAGCAAAAGAATGGCAAAGAGGCAATGGACCGAAAAGCAAGGGTTTTGTATTTCACACAGCACACGTAAAAAGTTTTAAATAATATAGGGAAAGAGCTCTCAAGGCTACGGTTTACCACAACATTAACCATGCAAGCAACAAGATAGAAGAAGATAAATAAATCATGCATTTCATCAAGGAACAAGTTTTCACCTTTCCAACAAATAGATATATTGGCGTACGTAAACCTGATTTATCTCTACCGTTTTAATGTTTATAATCCAAGTTATCAACATGAATTCCTTTTCTTTCGATAAGGACTAAACATAAAAAGGTATGAGATGATCAAGACATGATAAAAGCACCAAATTCATATCAAACATGTTGGGCTAACGTCGGGCTCACCCCGACCCTAAGAGAAAAGCAACTACTCACTCATGGTAGAAGAAGACATGATTGAAATAAATGGAAAATACTTAACTTGCATTGATGAATGAAATTTCGAAGACTTTACAATATTAGCACCAACTCTCACAAGCACCAAAACCTTAAAGCTTCTTAAAACCCTAAAAACTCTACTTGCTGTAATTGTAATTGTTTGTTGATGGATTTTTCTAAAAAACAATCCCCATGGGCTTTATTTATAGCCTAACTAATCCTTATTACCCAAGGAAACCTAATTCTATCTAAACTAGAAGATAAAACTTCAATTGGAAAATAATAAAAATTTCTAGGGTAAATAGGAAAATACCCATAAAAAAAGAGTCTATCTAAATATAAGATAAAATCGTGGCTTGATAATTCTCCTCCAACTTGGACTCCTCAATGCGGGTGGAATCCGTAGAAATCTTCAGTCGACGTCGACTAGGGAGTCGACGTCGAGGGCTCTCATCTTCACTCGACTTCGGGCAGTGTTTGGCTTAGTCGACATCGATCAGTCTCCTCGATGTCGAGCACTTTTCTGGGCCATCGATGTCAAGTGGCCAGTCGATCTGAGTGGCAAATATCGACTACACACACGCACACACACGATTTATTGTATTATATATTACACTTTGTGTTGGCAACTCTGGCCTAAGAAGATCGATATATATGGTTTCTTGATTGAAATTAAAACACAAAAAACTTCATATATCATTGGATGAACACAAGCTTGATTTTCATATATACAGTTCACGTTCAGCGTGGGGAATCGAGTGTGTTTAGTAGTATATATTAGGAGAACTCGACATAGAGTAATTAATCCCTAACAAAAAGTTGAATCGAGTACGTGGGACCTCTATACCCATGGGAACTATTACATTTTTGGTTTCTTGAGTTTTTGAAATCAATTTTTTTTGCCCTTAAAATCATTTAATTACAAGCATTCATTGATATATGTTAAAGATGTGAAAAGATAAAAATGAATTTCATATTAAAAAACATGAGAATATGTCTGATATATAAGTTGATGGACTAGTACAGTAGTACTCCTATTATCAATTAGTTTTAACCTAGTGATCTTGTGTGCTCGACTTTGATTAACACATAATACGCTTGATTATGAACACCTCACATTATACAGTCCATCGGGATTTAACAATTAAAAATTCGACCCACATTTAAAAAGTTAATATTTTATATATTTGTTTTAGAAACACATGCAATATTTCAGACCATTAAGTTCAAAACCAATTAATTCATCAATATAATTAAGCAATGGGGGATTTGCTAAAGTAACACACATAAGGTAAAAAGTTTGCATGGCTATCACATGGGGGTAAAAAATTAGGGGAATCGGGTAGTACTGGAACCGAGAGGGCCGGTTGCAGGTTAAAGCAATTGGGGGTCATGTGAGGTTTAAAAAAAAGGAAAGGAAACCCAGGGAGAGAGAGGGGGGGAGATGTGTACCTGCACATGAAAGTACAGATGAGAGAGAGAGACAAACAGAGAGAGAGTGACAGATGGAGAGAGAGAGATACAGTCAGAGAGAGAAGAGGGGGTACCTTGGCTTGGGCATTTTGGCGCCAGAAATTTGGCGCCCAAAACTGTCACAATGGGCCGGCTGTGAGAGGAGGGTATTTAAGCATTGAAATGCTTGCTCAACCAATGATTATCCACCGTTAATGGTTTGTAGGAGGGGAATAAAGGGAGGAATTCGAAGAGCCGCCTGAACTACAAGAAGGCCTGTTCTCGGCCAATCAAGGGAAAGGAGAGATGGGAGAAGAGATGGGGTATATAAGGAGCTCTATGGGTCTCATCCTAATCATTCAAGCGGCATTTAATAGGGAGGGGGTCATTAAATGTTCAAGTTCAGAGAATCACCATAGAAGTAGGAGAAGATTCAAGAGGAACGTTTTTGTCACGTGTATTTTACATGACAGATTTGGGGTTCTACTAGCCACATTAAGCAAAAATACTAACCGGCTGTTGGCATTTACATGGCACCTGGGTCGTCAGAAAAAAAGAGTCAACAGATGGGTAAGTGGACCTTCGATTTAGATTTATAAATTGGAGAGACCCCCACTTTATGTACTTCTTCCCTTAGGAATAATGAGTTTCCCTTGTTTGTATTGCAACAGGGGACATATCTTCCGTGTGTATGACCGTCTTGTTTGGTGGTTGGTGGGCCTGCAAGGGAGAGGCTGGGTCTTCAAGGGTACGAAGAGCCAGAAAGCTGTGGTTGTTGACGAAAAGATCGACTATTTGTCAATGAAGAAATTGCTGATGGACAAGTTTGGTGTGGACGGGACAAGGTACGATGTACAGCTCACATATATTAACCCGAAGAAGGAGGGGTGCAATCCCTTCGCTATTGGGGACGATGATGACCTACACGCCTTCAAGTTTGTCAACTCTATAGACGGAGAACGGAACTGGCCTATTGAGCTTCATGTCTCCCTGCAAAACAAGGTTAGTGAGGGCGCACCCATGAGTGAAGGATCAACCACAGGAGCGTCGATTGGGATGGGTATGTCGCGTTCGGGGGTTGATGATGTCGTCCTGCCGTTAAGTGGGCCCATTGTCACCCCAGAAGATCACCCTGGGACGGATCCCCCCTGCAGAGTTGATAAAGAACACGAACTAGATAGACCCTTACATGGCGAGGAAAAACAAACACATGTCCAGCCGACAAAATCAGGTGACAAGGGAAAAAACAGTAATGACAAGTTAGGGACAGAACAGGAGTTGGAGTTGGAGGTAGACGACAGGGCAAAGAAAGTTGCTGCCATAAAACGTGGAAAGCAGGTCATCCAACTTAGCAGCGACCTGGAAGACGTAGTGAGCGTCCCCTGTGGTGAAGGACGAGTCACAATTCACCTTGGTAGCTCGTCGGACGATGACGAAGTCATTCCAGCTGCGGTAAAAGTCGAGTATGGGGGATCTATGACAACAAAATCGTAATCATGGGATTATGAGGCAGAGCAAGCAGTGAGGGAAGTCGAAGAAGCATATGAACGTCGAAAAGCACTGTTGGGAGCGACGGAGAAGCTTGTGGAAGGGGAGTCGCAACCAACGACGGAGAAGGTTGTCCCAGGGGCCCTGCACCAGCAGGGTGTAGAGCTCCGGGAGGGACAAGTGTTTCGAAGCAAGGAGGAGGTGCAACATACGATAAGGATGGCGGCACTTGCTAGGTGCTTCGATACAAAGGTGAAGAGGTCGACGAAGACAGTGTATGTCGTGGAGTGTGTGGGGCTCAACTGCAAGTGGGCATGTCGGGCATCCACTTACAAGAAGTTGCGTTTGTGGATGATCTGAAAGCTTGTCGATGAACATAGTTGCGATCTCAATGTCAGGCTCACACACAAGCGTCGGGCAACATACAGGCAGCTGGGACAGACGCTAGTCCAAAGGTACGTTGTGTCTCATAACCGGTTCATTCCGGCACGCCTGAGGCAATTGCATATGCAATGTACACAAAACACCTCCTGTCAATATCAACTGTCCACCCAATAGGGTATAACCGCTCAAGCATAAGCTCTGTACTAGACATCCTACAGTTGTCTACTTGTCACGTTGTAGTGGTTTTCTGTTGTTGTTGTAGTTGTTACTTTACCCCTGTTATTGTCTGGTAACGCTTTTGTTACTGAAAATGTGAAGTTTCGTTGGATCAAAGAAGCCACTCCTTCCGAAACAGGTAAGCACAATGATGAAGTCACAACTGGGGGTGACCTGTAGCTACTGGAAGGCTCGCAGAGCACGGATGACAGCGAGGGACACTATGTACGGGACTGACGAGGAAAGCTACCACTCCATTTACTCATACATGCACATGCTCGAGCAAGCTAACCCAGGGACATACACGAGGGTTGAGTGCGACTCGAATGGGCACTTCAAGTACGCCTTTGTTAGTATAGGTGTGTGGAGGAGGGCCATCCCCCACCTACGTAAGGTTAGTCGTTCTTGTCCCCTAATACCGCTATACTCTACATGCCATCTGCTACCTGCCAGCTAAAATACTCGTACTTGTCATAAAGAAGCGTATACATGACGCATCTTCTATGTGACATGACGCCTCTTATATATGACATGACTCCTCTTCTATGTTACATGACACCTCTTCTATGTTACATGACGCCTATTGTCTGTGACAACATCTTATATCTGAGCAGGTCATATCTGTCGATGGGGGGTTTTTGAAGGGGAAGTTTCGTGGTTGCCTGTTGTTCGCAACTGCACAAGACGCTAACCACTCCATATACCCAGTCGCGTTTGCCATGGTCGACGGGGAAAACGACGGTTCGTGGGGGTTCTTTTTCAGGCAAATGTTGCGGGTCGTTGAAGACACGCCTGACCTTGTCTGGGTGTCTGACCGCCGCATAAGCATTCTCAAGGGGATATGGGATACATATGTCTTCTCGAAGCACGGCATTTGCACATGGCACCTATGGCAGAATGTGCGATTCCGGTATAAGATTGGCACGTTGCAGGACCTCTACTTTATCATGGCGAAGGCGCATACCTATGACGAGTTCCATGCGTTTTTCACTGACTTCTCGGCACAGGTTCCCCCTGCGGGACAATACCTGAAGGAGGCAGGGTTCAACAACTGGGCTAGAGCCTTCTTCCCAGCGAACAAGTTCCACATCACCACCCCTTATTTTACATGCCACTTTTTATACTACGTCACACCTGCTATAGTTAACATGCTAGCTTATATAATTAACCTGACACTTAGGAGGATTAACATGACACATGCAGTAGTTAACATGACCTGCCATCATATATAAATGACATGATGCTTGGCTTAAGTATGATCAATCCTGTATTAATGAACATGATGTCGTCATTAGGTTAAACATCACTACCACTTGTACTTATTTACATGCCAGCTTATTAAAATAACATGACATTTACTATATATAACTTGACATATGCTTTAGTTAACATGACACCTCCTTTTTTTAACATGACACCTTGATTAGGTACAATATCACAACCACTAACAATTCCAAGTGCCTCAACTCTGTTTTCAAGCAACCTAGGGACTTGCCTTTGACTGCCCTCATCGATGCAATCATCGAAACTGTTGGTAAGTGGTTCGCAACTCGCAGAGAGGCCAGCTCATCCCCTGACAAGGTCGTAAGCGATTGGGTCGCTGACACCATGAAGGCGAACTACGCACAGTCCATCACCATGGCTGTAAGGCCGTTGAGCGCCCATGAGTTCGAGGTCCGCAAGGGTTCTTCAATTTGGCTCGTCAATCTTACCGGGCGGTTGTGCAGTTGCAGACGCTTCAACGTTGACCAGTATCCGTGTGCCCACGCACTTGCAGCAGCCAACCATCGGGGGGTCGATGTGTACTGTCTTGTGAATGACTTTTACAAGGTCGACGCATGGCGTGCATGCTACCAGGAGGTTATCTACCCCCCTCCCTTCTCGGGAAACATGGACAGTCCCCCAGGCCATCAAAGAGATGCGTTGCGTCCCCCCCCCCTCATAAAGGCCCGTCCTGGGAGGCCGAAGACATCACGGTACCCCTCGCAATGGGAGCGGAAGTACACGAAGCGACGCAGGACTTAAGGGTAACTACAACCACGTGACTGGCCAGTTAATATCTATTCACTTGTCATATGATAGGCTTCACATGTCAGTAGTTACTTTTGACATGACAATATGGCATGTGACTTTTGCGTATTGTGGAAATGTATGTTTTGACTTTTGCGTCTTTTGGAAATGTACGTATGTGGTGTACACCTTTTGTACATGTCACGTATTCGCATGTGTTAGTACATAGCGAATAAGATAAGTTGCATAATGCGGATTACGTATGTAATAATCAACTTTTTGTGTTACTAGATAACATGCGAATAACATTAGTTTCATACTGCATAACATAATTTTGTAATGCAAAATAACCTACACACGGTCATACGTACCTACATATGTCCTACGACAATTACCCTTAAGATAAACCAAATGTTTAGAAACGGACACAACTTCGACCATCCACAACTACAACAACCCAAAAGTCTACCAACAATGTTCAACCAACCATACACTAACTACTTGGGATCGTCTGAGGGTGCAAGACTTCTGCGGTATATTGCCACACACAGGAGCTGCCGATAGGCTTCGATAAAGTCATCGTCCAAGCCAGCAAAGTCAGCCTCACCGTCGGCAAGGAGCTGCATAAACCGGATTGCATATGGCCCATAGTCTCCCCTGCATGAACAAACCACCTCCTGTTACGACAAATCAAAAAGAAACGACTGCTAAATTCAAACAAAGTGCGAGTAAAGTACTTACGATAATGTGTTCTGTGGCAGCCCCTTGATCCGCTTGTACGGGAATGGCTTCGGGACCTTACCTGCAAGCTTCCCACAAAGTTCGGCATGTCCATTCATCAATGCGGGGAGGAGGTGAGTGACGGGCTTCAGAAGGTTAGCCATCTGGCACTCGGGGACGAAGTGCACGTCAAGATCGTACACGTTCACTATCCAGTCAACGAGGTTGATCTCGACGGCCACCCAGTGCTTGTTCTTCAGGTTCCATGGGAGCAACAGACGGTCGACATCCATCCATGACGTGCCGAACCGCTCTAGAAGCTTGCCTTCAAAGTATTGGGGCATCTCCTCGCCGAGCTCTACCCCGTCAATCTTGCCCTTGCATTGTGCCCATATTCTCTGGATGTGGAACCCCCAGTAGTTGTCTAGAAGGGCCACCCTTGCACACTTGTCAGCCCTTGCCTTCATGTCCTTCCGAAGAACGCACATCGCCTGATCAATATGCTGCAAAAGCACTTACCATATTACAGACGAAGCCATTTTCCACTATATCCCAAACAGGGTAGAGGGGGGAAGATTACCTCTGAGGTCACCCACACCCTCGGCGTCTGGAGCTCGCCGAAGAACTCCTTCCACAGGAGGGTCCCTTCAAGTGAACGCAAGTGGTCGTCGGTCCCATCATTCACCCACTCCGAGAAAGCATCGAGGTCCGCCCTCGTAAGCAGCCCCATGTCGACCGCGTCAACTCCCTTCACTACCTGCTTCCCCTTGGTCGTACGTGGCTTCTTCGCCGGGCGAGTGATTTCATGGTCCGCAAGTGTCGTGGGTGGCCGACGTGCCCTCGTCCCCCTACATTCAAGTGGCACCTCAACCTGAGAGCCCTCAGCTAGGTCGCTTTGGTCCTGCACCAAGTATACAAAAACAAACTTCCGTTATGGATGCCAGCAACCTAGTTCTTACATGTCACCTGATTAACATAACATGATAGTTAGAAGTCAGAGTATTACCTCTCCAATTTTAGTCGGCGGTGCAGCCATCTCCCCATCCTTGCCCATGACAGTCTCCCCAGGTTGTGGGCCATCTGCCTTGTCCTGCACCTAGTACACCAAATCATACCAACACTGTTAGAGGCCACCCAACCAGTTGTTACATGTCACCTTCAGATTCACACATGACAGGTAGAGGTTCAGGTATTACATATCCATTGTTTATCTTAACTGCTTCCAACTCCAAATCCTTTACCTTATCAGTGTCCTTGGCTTCTTTGGCATCTGCCGTGTCCTTAATAGTCTCCCTAACATGCTGATCAGAATAAAATTACATGACGAGTAGTTTTTCATACGTGACAGACATTGTTAATAACATGACAACTACAAAATGATTTCAACCAACCACATACCTCATTGTCCTTGTCGTTGTCCTTATTCTTTGATTGCACGTCCTCGTCATTAACTGGATCGACATGTGGGCCTCCATTCCCTCCCAACGAATATGCTTCCTGGTCTGTACTGATCGTGCCCCTCTTCATTGACCTCTTCAAGTTTTCAATGGATTCCTCAAGCTTCGCCATCTTCGTTCCAACCTCTACGATTAGGTTTCTTCCCATTTCTTCCAACTTAGCCATAATCCTTGACTCCATCGCAGAAATGCGGGCCTCATGCTACGTACCCTCCACTGAAGCTTCTGGCTTTGTCGGCAATCCCCCTCTTTCCTTTCGTCATTCAGTTTCAGCCACTTGGTAGGCTCGGACGATGTCGTCAAAGAACTTGTCCGGCTCATCATGCCTGTAGGTAGCATGGCGTGCAACACGTTTGGCCTCCTCACGCGCATCGGGGAGTAGGATGGGGCACACGGCGTCAACGGTGTCGAAGCTGTGGAGGACCTCATTCGCTTCCTTCAGGCGGTATTGTATGGCTTTGTAGTCGAGGTTGTCATCTTTCAGCCCGTACCTCAGGCACCTCGGATACACACCCGGCTCGATCACGCTAGCGCATTGATCAGCCACTGGAGCTAATGCTTCGTACACCCACGCCTACATGAACGGATGCCATTACAGATTTCAAAGGATAGCCAGTGCGAAATTGAAGGATGGGCAGTAATATATTCATGGATGGCCAGTAAGTTTAAGTACCTGGAAAATGAGGGGGAACCCGAACAAAACGTATCCAGGCCGCGGTGCATTTGGGTTTATCCCCTTTCCCAGCTTCCTCTCTATTGCACCGTGAAGAAACTGGTGGGTTCGCTCATAGCACAACCGTCCCCACGGGAAAGCCATGAACCGTCCGACGTCCGACGCAAGATTGATAACCCACGGATGAATATAGTTTCGGGCTTCCTTCCCGAATAGCACGCCCTCCACCAACATAATGAGGACAAACTTCAACCTTCTCGCCGACGAGCGCTCCGTTTTCATCGCCACCTCGAACCTAACCTCAAACTCCGACATTTTTAGCTTGGCCACGCCAAAGAAAGCCTTCATTCCGGATTCGTCGTCCTCGTCTTCTTCAGGCCACCCAGCGTAGTCGCAATTGAGGCCGGACATAAGCGCAAACTCCGCAATGGAGAACCTCACAACATGACCCTCGATGTTGTACCAGGTCTCGTGTTTCTTTTTCGTCTTCAGCTACCGTTGAAGGACGTAGTGTATGAGCTGCGCCGAGAAGTGGAGTCGTGAGCCCATCCTCACTACTCCGCCCAGTGGGCTATCCAGAAGGCGGTTGTAGTCGTCAGCGGTCAAGCACTCGTCCACGTTCCGTAGAAGTTGTGGCTTCGAGAACTGGTTGCATCTCCCTTTGAAATGTCTATCTTCTTCTACCGCATAAACAGCCTGCACAACATCAACCTGTGAGCCACGTTGAACAACAATATCAACTTACATTGCTTTCACATCATCACATCGTACCGCTCCAGAAGTTTGCGTAAGACGCTCCCTCGCTACACTGATATGAACCATTTTGCTTGAGTATATATCCTGCAGTGTGGGAGACCATACGTCACAAAGGTGCAGAAGAACAACAATAGCAACATTCCAAATGACATGTCACTCTTTTCATGCTACATGACAGGTACTGTAATTTACTTGTTATCTTGACATTCATACATGACATCAAACGTGAACCTTTCAATATCAGAACAAAATGCACCCAATGCTTCAACTTCATTGACAGCAACAAATCTAGCCAATTCTACATGACAGTAACACATTTCACCATATCACCTCTACACTGCTACATCACAGCAACAAATCAACCCATTTCTACATGACATGAACACATTTCAACATGTCACCTTTAAACTGCTACATGACAGCTACCACAAATTCTTGTGTTGTCATATCTACATTGAATACCAAGTTTAACCAATACACCTCTACTGTTAACATATTCATTTCATAATTTGTAATGCACAGAACAACCACATGCAACTCACTATTTTGGCATTCCTACTTGACACCAACAAATGTCATTATTTCTACATGACAGAAACACCTATAAACATGTCACCTATTAACTGGTACATGACAGCAACCACATGTTTTTCTGTTTTTATGTCAAAATTGAAAAAAATGTTCAACCTAGATACATCCAATTTTAGCCTATTTCTATCAACATTTACTGCGCTGAATAACCACATATGTATCTCACCAGTTCCCATTCGTAATTGACATCAACAAATGTAACAATGTGCACATGAACTTTCCACCCTATACATTTCACATTTGAACCGATTCTCAACATATCGATATGTAATTTCTACCTATTGATATCAATATTCAGTTCCCCCTTTTGGGTTTTACCCTAGGCATATTATAACTCACCCTTTCTTATATTTCCCCAAACCCAATTTCTAGCCCTTCCACAGACCTAATTTTTTCTTGACGCTTCTCTATTCCTACATGACAGAAGGGAAATTGCACTTGCTACCTGCTGGTCTTTCATTCAACCCTTTCATTTCACCATTTTCGCCCAACCCTATTTCATTCTCAGTCTGTTACCATCCTCGATTTCCACCTATTCATCTGAAATTAGCCATTACCAACCCCTCCCTTCTCCCTTCGTGTACATTGCCCAACTGAACATCCCCCAATTTCTCCCAATGGCCACCACAAATCCATTTCCCCCTTGTCCATCTCACGACTCCATAGAGCATGAAAGGTAGCAGTTACTTACTTGGGGGCGTGTTCTGAACTGTTCCTTCTTCTTCTTCTTCTTCCTTCTTTGTCTGTCTCTCCCACTGCCTTCGTTCTCTCCGAAGTCGTTTTCGTTGACCTCTCTTTTACCCTTTCTTTCTCTTTCCTTTGCAGTTTGTTTCTCGTTACTGTTGATCCGTCCCTCCTCCTTCCCTTTATAAAGGCGCCCCCAAAGTGTCACAGTTTGATGGGACGGTTGTTTTTTCAACCTCCCCATAACTGTCAAATCGGTTTTAATAACCGGTTTTCCCTTCCTCTTTACCGGGTGAGAGGGCCAATTCTTTTAATTGGGCTGCTACACTTTGCAATTAAGTGAGCCGGATGCTATATTTGTAAAGCATTTCGGGTCATGTGCTAGTTAGTGCAATTCCCTCTTAAGCAATCCACCATAGCCATGTAAAGCATCCTCAACCACTTTTACTATTTTGAGGATTTTGGAGTTTTTGGGAAATTACAAGTATTTTTTTTATCTAACAGATTTTTCCATTTCATTCTAAAAAATGAAAAAATAGAATATATGCATTTTATTTTCATATATTTTGAATTCATCAATATATGCATTTTATTTTCATAAATCTACACTATTGTCTAAAACCACTAAAAAATTCTCCAAATAATTTAAGAGAAATGATTACATTAAACCAATCATATATTTTGAATAAAATATATGCATTTTATTTTCATATTTTGAATAAATTTAAGAGAAATGATTCAATATTGGTATAATTCAGGTTTCAACTCATATATCCAAATTTTGTTTTGCAAGTAATTAATTTGAGCGTTCAAAACATAAAACCTCGTACAAAATTGAATAATATTTTGGTTTCCTTATGGACATTTACAAGATCAAGAACTACAAATTTATTACATAAACCAATCATGCACCGTACAACCCTGCCGGCACACACAACTTCTTGTCACGATTAGTTTGTTCTTCGAATGCCTCCGATTCGCTATAGATCCTCTTGCAGGTTCTTGATCGATTTAAGGTAGAGGTACCGGTACGTACTATATATGTGACCGTGATCGATCAAGACTTCGCGTACGTCAATTTGCCGATTTTGATCGATGAAATCTTGAAGCTCAAGGGCTTATGGAGCCACGCCTTCAAGGCTGCACCGGTGCACCCACTCTCCGCTCCCACATGTACTTCCGCGTTACAGGGCGGCTTCTTGGCCAGCAGAAAGCCCCTGGCTCCGCATGATCGGATGGGGTCCTGCGCACCCAAGACCGCCTGGCAGCCGAACCCATCTTGACAATATAGGCAGAACCTATCGGGATCCGACCCGAGAAAAGGGACCCGGCCCTGCCGGGCATACATCTTGAGGGAGGCGGCTATGACCTGGCTGACTGGCTCGTCGTCGTCGACAAGAAACCTAAGGGGGCCGGGGCTCCCCTGCACGCTCACGCTGATCAGCAGCCTCGTTGCCGGAGGCGGCCTAGGCGACGAGTTTTTCTTCATGATTGCGAAATTGGATGGATAAAGAAGGGCCATGTAAGCACCTAAGAGGAAGAGGCTAGGTTATGTAGAGGAAGTCAGGAAGACGATGGATGAGTTGATATATATATATATATATATATATATATATATATGAGAGAAATATATGGGTATATATGCTAAAGGAAGATTTTTGGTATTGTGTATGAATTTTTTCTTTCCTGATCTATCTCTCAAAACATAAATTAATTAAGAGTTTATAACTTGGGAAAGATTTTCAATTTTTAGTTATTTTAGTATTTTTTTAAAATAATTTTATTAGCTTTAATTAATTAATTTTAAAATAAGAAATCTTTCTTGATTTAGTTACCTAACCTAAATCTAATGATATAGATTAAAAGGACTACTAGAAATATTTACTTTGATTATGAAACCGGCTTGGATTTAAGTTTTTTTGGAAACTAAACCCTAAATTTAGGGACCTGTACACCGCTATGAGAGATTTTCCTTGCGCGACAATCAATCAAGCAACATTGTATGTGCTTACATTTACGTGATTACAAAATAAAAAGGGTTTCTAACAAATTCCATAATAAGAGTTCTTAATTTATGTCCTTATATGTTAAAAAGATCGGAACAAAAAATTAATATAGTAAGGAATTAGTCTTGACTTTTTATTTATACTATATACACCGCAAATCTATAATATATCGCTATTAAACACTTTGTAACATTGCTCCACATCAAAAGAGACTTTGTACAACGTCGAATTGAACATTGAGTAGAGATATTTTCAACGTTACTCAACTACAAGATGAAAAGCAGTGGCGTATCCTGAAGCGGTTAGATGAGATGACGGAAAATTGAAACCTAGTTTTTTTAATAAAAAACTCGTCAATATTATGAATGTGTAACTAGAATAAAAACATAAACGTGCATATACTTTATTTCGCGGTTTTCAAATATTTTAATATAACATACTAATTGATAGTCTTTAGGTTTAATTATAGTATTAAGTTACGAAGTTCAACAAATGATAATTACATTAGAAGTATACTAACTTGATAAATAATGTGAAAAATAATTTATATTGATTCAATTTTGAAATGTTTATAACTTTCTACTTAAGTGCCGGATTTGAGTTTATAATATATCAAATGTAAGTTATCGGCGAGAAAAATATGTGTATTAAAATTTTAATTTGAATGGGAGGAAGAGACGGCGACTGCCACCCCTATCCCTAATCCCTAAAAGAGATCCGCCCCAGACCTTCTTAGCAACTTTCAATTGTATGTAACACCCTTAATTGGGCTCTTGATCGCTTGGGCTCTTGATCGAGCAATTCTAATTACATCACGTTAACATCACCCACCTACCACCCCCCCCCCCCCCCCCCAAAAAAAACACCCTATATTCGAAAATTGCAAAATGCCCATTTTGAAGTAGTGTATTTAGTTTCGGCATGAAAAAACCAAATAAAAAAAATAATATTTAGATTTCTATCTATATTGTATACATATACGGCAGTGACAGTTGAAAATTTATGGAGGAGCAAAGTTTTGGATAAATTGTTGATTTACTCTTCCATAGATTGTACTATAGTTTAGCGAACGAAAAATATGATAATTTAGGTTAAACAATGATATTTTAGTTCAAAATAATATTTTTTCAGTTCAAAACACAATGTTTTTTTATTCAAAAAGGTGGTGTTTTAGTTTAAAATTGTGTCATTAGTTATATATATATATTTCTTTTTCCTTTTCCTTTTTTATGATGAGGAAACCCACCTTGGTGGCAAAGCCCGGGCACATGACCCACCCGACAAGAGCCACGCTCCAGGTAAACCAGCTTGAGCCGACCATCTCGACCCACTAGTATGGAGCAAAGCAAAACTTGGATTTTCACCCAATGAAAGAAGCGGAGGTAGGGATCGAACCCGAGATCTCCTTACTGCCCCTTTGATCTGCATCACTGGCCACGTACCCCGATGTAAAGACTCGAAATTTCAAATCCTAAGTTTTGGAAAAAGAAATTAAAATAGACTTTATAATGTATAGTTCATGAAAAACTCCCTACAATTCGGATTTAAAACTTATGGAACAGATTTATGACCTTAATTAAATTTTGAAAAACTAATCGAGCCTGATAGCGGGAATTGAGAAACTAACATCGGAAACTAATTTTGGGACTAACCTTGGATTCGAACTCGCAACGTCGGATGAAGACACTCGCTCTCACACTCCTTACCCTAGCCGCACCTCCCATGTCAAACCATAGCCAACTTGAGACCATGTGATTTAATTCAAAGGTGGTCAAGATTCCTTACCCATTTTAGTGAAACACCCCCATTTCACTTTCCCACTCTCCCTTCCTTGCACACCCCAATTTCGGAAGGAGACAAGCTTCATGCCTAGACACCACTATCCCATCCAATTCCCAAATCAGCCCTATATCCTTCAAATCAGATTTTTGTCCCACACTCACTCTTATTCAAACACAAAACCTAAACACAAAAACCTTATAAAAAGTGAAGCACAAAAGAAAACACAATCCATCTCTCTCTCCTCTCTTCCTTGCCGCCACCACACACCACCACAACCAGCCCCCACTGTTCCCACCTCCGACCACCCCTTCCACCACCACAACCACCAAACGCCACCCTCTCTCTCCTCCTTTCCTCCCTTGTGCCGAGAGTAACAAGCTCCACCCACCACCTCTCCTCTCTTCCTCCTTAAGAGCCAAGCACCCCAGCAGCTTCTTCATTCTCCCTTGGTGTCCAAGAAGCCATTTTGGAGCCACACAACAGCTCAGAAGACCGAGATCAAAGCCCCGGAGCAACATTGGTCCATTCTTGGTCTAGAAAGGGTAAGAGATCATTTTTTCACTCCTTTTACCTCCACACTTCCAAAGCTTCATCTTTAACCTCCCTAACACCTCCCCAGCTCACTCAACAAGTGGATCCTGAAGGAACAAGTCGGAAAATCGTCCTCAAGCTACCCCGGGGAAGAAAAGAAGAGAAAGAAAGAGCTTAGATGAGAAATCTCTCTTTCTCTCGATTTTTACATTCAAAATGTGTACTTCTAGAAGTCATGGTAAGGTTTGGGTAAAGGGAGAAGTGCTAATAAGAACAAACGAGGACGAAAAAGGGCTACAATTGACGATTCAGGCCCAGACTCACCGCCGTGAAAAGGAACTTGCGATCGCGAGTCAAAATAGGGCCTAAGGGTTCTGACTCGCCGCGGGGAGTGACCCATTTTTCAACGGCGAGTGAGATCACCTGTGATGCCCTAGGGCTCCTAGTCTCGCGGGCGCAAAAGAAAGTTTCACGGGCGCGATACCCCTCGCGGGGGCGAGTGGGCATCTCGCGGCGCGATACCCCTCGCGGGGGCGAGTGGGCATCTCGCGGCGCGATACCCCTCGCGGGGGCGAGTGGGCATCTCGCGGCGCGACACTCCAAGTCCTTAGCAGGGTGCTCGCTGGGATGACTCGCGGTGGCGAAAGCCCTTTTCGCCCCGACGAGACACCCCTTGGCCGAGAGCTTTAACCCTTATTTCTCTAAGTTTTGCCGAACGTTTTCAAGAACCATATTCAACGATTTTTGATATTTAAAGGACTAATTTAATGACTTGACTCGGGTTTTGGAAAATGAACTTGATGAGTATTTCAAGGTTAGAGATCCTAACATATGACTCAATTTTCGAAACGGTTTTCAAGGCTAACATGGGAATTAGATTTGATTAGTGACTAACTAGCATGATGATAGGATTGATTGACTAACAACATATATGGGTGACTAATAGCATGTGTGATGTGACTAATGGCATGATGTAGAAGTAAGGTACTATCATATGAGTAATGTTTACGACATATTATATACATGTTGAGATGTTATACGAGGATATGATCTTATGAGCATGAGCACTAGGTTGAGTGAGTTATGGAGATTAATGTCGTCTTATGAGGTGTTATGATTCGATGAGTGGTTGAACATGATGGATTGGCTAATGCGATATGCTTTACTTATTCGATTGAATGATGAGTGTGCCATGAATGCTGTTGTTGCAGGAGGATGATATGTCAAGTAATTACAAATAATAAAGATGTAATAAACGTAAATCGACTCCTGGCCTAAGCAAATAATTACAAGACTTCCTCCCGTTGTAGTGGAAGGGTAGTCAGGATCGATCCACGAGGAGGCGTGTCAGCGGGATCCTAGTAGCTTTAGAAATCTCACGTCTGCGTCGACCAGAAGCCTCGATTTCGACCTTGGGCCTCGATGTCGACCTCGGCTGTCGATGTTCGCTGCAACAGAAGACCTGCAGAGACAAAAACAAGTGGTCGATATCGACTGGTGGGGTCGATATCGATGTCAGTCCACGAAATTGACTGGCTCAGAAGACTACCAGTCGATACAGTAGGGTCGATATCGATGTCTGGTGTCGATATCGATGCTCAGCAAAACACCGCAGCGATGTTCGTCGTCGACTCAGAAAACTGTCAACGAACTCAGTGGTCGATATCGACGTCTGGGGTCGATATCGATGTCTCCCTGCAGTGAGTTAGTTTCTTGTCGGCAAAGAAAGGCCGAAGATTTAAGAACGGATGAGAAGGGACGAGCAGAAATAAAACAGTGGGTTTTGATGAATTAACTTATGTAAAAAGCAACTCCTAGGATTAGGGTTTACCACAACGTTAACCAATGCATGCAATGAGATAAATAAGATGGACAATTGCGCTATTTCACCCGAGGGACAAGCTTTCGCCGTACACCAACTCTTAGGATTACTCTTGCAAATAAACCTAATTGTCTCTACCAATTTTATGTTTATAACTCAAGTTGTTAGCATAAATCCCTTTTCTTTCGATTAGGACTAAACATAGAATCGTAGGAGGAGAGATAGACACAACGATATCAACATCAAATACTTACCTCAAGCGCGCATGGCTAACGTCGGGCTCACCCCGACCCTAAGAGCTTTGGGGAACTACTCGCTTCTCATCATGAGATTCATCGTCAATTGAAAGGAAGAAACTTGCATTTAAAAATAACTTCGAAGCTTTACAACTCAACGTCAACTTTCGCAAACGTCAAACCTTAAAACTTCTCTCTAACTCTAACTCTATTGTCTTTGTCTTCGGTTGTTCTAGGATTGGATGGGATGATCTAACAAATCAGCCCCTAAGGCTTTATTTATAGGCTACTAATCCTCGCTATCCAAGGATTGTAACTCCTATCTAAACTAATAACTCTATCCGAACAATTAGGATAGGTCTTTTATTTTGATAAAACTTAAATAACTTAAATGTAAAAGATAAATAAAACTTCAGCTGTCCTCTATCTTGAAAGTATGAGATAATCCCGTGCCTCCTTGAAGATATAGTTCCAATCCGCATTCGAAACCGAGTCTATCTTCTGTCGAGATAAGGGGTCGATATCGATACCAGAGGTCGATATCGAGGTCTCTGTTCCTGCTCGACTTGTTCAGCTCTGGTCGATTTCTATGTTGAGGTCGATATGGGGGTCGATGTCGACACTGGGGGTCGATATCTGGGTCTAAGGTCGATATCTACCTCTTCTCAGCTTCACTTGATGTCTATGTTGAGGTCGATATCTATGTTGATGGTCGATATCTACACCAGAGATCGATATCTATGTCAGGGGTCGATATCTACCTCTGCTCAGCTTCACTTGGCTTCTTCGTTTTGACTCCGATTTCGCTCGAATTCCTGCATGGTTAGCTCAAAACTTGTGCAGACCCTATTTCTTGCATTTTAGCCCATTCTTACACAAGTTTATATTCTTTTGAACCTTTTCTTTGGAAATCGAATGAAATATGAAGTCAAAAGATGCAATAAACAAGGGTACAAATATGTACATCAAAACACCCCATACTTAGACTTGCTTGTCCTCAAGCAATAACCAAGCAATGACCAACACCTACAACACATCCTTCAAGTCTTTGCCCTTGTCAAAAGCAACATCATAAGCGGTAGCAAAGCAAAGCAAGTGAATTTAACGTCATAGCAAATATTTTGGCGATCCATAGGCATATGCAATTTTGATCCAACCTCACAGGGACAATGTGTTTGCACTCGACTCTCATGTGTTTAGGCTATGAAGATCAACTCTCAACTCAATTCCATATACAATCTCATAAATATTGCAATTTATAAAAATCCACTTCACAACCAATTATGAAAATGCAATAAGAACTATCAGGAGGACTTTCGCTCAATGGAAGACTTCAAAGAAGACTCCATTCGGCGGGGTTGTAATAGGGCTTGGTATGAAATAAAGGGTATGGAATTATTTGGCTATGTGGTGCTTTTATAATTCGGGAATCAAGACTCCTAAATCTCAACACTTGCAATACCCAAACCATAACTCTTCAATGTAAGCTCAATCTCTATAATGCTTTTTTCCCAAACTCATCTTTCCATAATATGCTCTCAAAAATATAACACCTGTATGAATAAAGGACTTAAGGATTTTGGCTCATGCACTATATATATATATTTTTTATTTTTTTTTCGGATTTTTTTTTCCGGAAATAATACTAAAGCTATGTGCATTTATATGGTGAGCCAAAAAACCCTTTTACAAAATATGACAAAATGTAAATACGCGCCATCCTATAATTTCCTTGCTCAAAACTGGACATTATGCTCTTTTCTTTCCACAAGGCATTAGTTCAACCAATCTAAGTCTCAATTCCCAAATGGGGTCAGGCTCAATTCGGCTAGGGATAATTTTATGGAGTTTGCAATTTCAGGCTCAGGCTAATGTTCTGGCTTCAAGCAGGGATAATGCAGGGTAGGTAAAGTGAGGATAAAAATGGCTTAAAAGATGCCTCCATCATTTAATTCTCGTAAACATAATCATATATATGCATTGGTTTTGAATAACTATCACAACATTTAGAGATGCATAGGAAGAGTAAATTCACTCAAGAAAGCGGAGGGATTTTTGATGTTCTCCCTATAGGTCAAAATTCTCACAAGGACAATTTTTGTTGGATTTGCTTTTTTTTGCCTAGGATCATATGTGCTCAATTTCATCACAAGTTCACAATCTACATAAATTTTTTTTAAAGACTTAGGCTAAACCATCCAAATATGCCATAGGATTTACATGATCAAGTCAGCTATTGAGTTTTCATCATAGGACATCTAAGTAGGGTAAAGAAAAATAAACTTAAAAATAAACATGCATTTTTTTGTATTTTTGACATTTTTTAAACATAAAACTAAAAATTTAAACATGAATGCAATGTGAAGAAGAAAACCAAGTTATGACCATAAGACATGTTTTTCCCCCACCCCATACTTAAAATATACAGTGTCCTCACTGTATTAAAAAGAAGAACAAGGGTAGAGAGAAACTCACAGCGCAACCTACGGATTCAGGTCGATTTCAGGTTCGGTCGATGCCAGAAGTCGATATCTAGGTCAGAGGTCGATGTCGACTGCATCTGTCGAAGTCGAGGAAGAAGATGAAGACAAGGGCTGCTTGATTGGGGTCGATATCGAGTATAATGGTCGATATCGACCTATCTTTTTCGCTCCTGAGTCCTCGATGTCGACTCCAGGAGATGGCTTGACCCTGGGGGGGGGGGGGTCGATTTCGACTGGCCTGGTCGATTTCGACTGCCTCTACAGAAGCTTCTTTTCTTCTTCGTCGTCCCTTTTGCTTGACAACCTGAAATCTTGGTTAGAAATATAGATAAAGCACGAATTATCTCAGTCTTAAAAGTTTCAAACAGCCAAAAATTAAATCCTAAAAACCATCTATGCGAAATTTAAATGTTTTATGTACACGCTCTAGATTTTTGAGTCGCTAGGCCGACTTCTCCGTCAATTCTTTATGACCCTTTTATGTAGGGACCCTTCGAGCGTGAGCCTTCTCCTGGATCATCAAGGTCCTTTTGGTAGTAGCGAAGTTCCGCGACCAAGGTTTTTTTGATGTTAGGTTCTTCTTTGGGCGCATTTCTTCTCTTTCTTGACCTAACTTTAGCAATATAGGCAAACCATGGAGCTTTGACCCTCTCTTTAGTAGAATTATCAATAATCGGCTTAATTGATTTATCAATAATGGACAGAGAAGGGTTAGGAGTCATACCTGGGCTTACCTGTTTGGGCCCGAAACAGAAATCTTCGGGTTGAGGGGTGGTCGATTTCGACCAAGAAGGGTCGATTTCGAGTGCGGAGGTCGATATCGACATGTGGGGGTCGATATCGACCTCTGTGACCCCATACTTAAGCTCCTGGCAGCGATCTGGCATACTCGATTTCGACCAAGGGGGGTCGATTTCGATGTTTTTAGTCGATATCGACTGGTTCCAGTCGATGTCGACCCTGCTTGCTGTTTCTGTCCTCGCCAACAAAAATTTTCTAAGCTTCTCCTTAGCCAGCGAGAGGACTACTTGCTCCAGGTGCTTTGTTTCGCTCATGGTTGGGTTGAAAGAGAATTCTATCACTTCGTTCCCTATAGTAAAGGTTAGTAACCCTCGACGTACATTGATATTGGCATCAGCAGTAGCTAAGAAAGGCCTACCAAGTATAATAGGCACTACAGGATCTTCAGGCATCTCCAATACAATGAAATCAATAGGCACAAAGAACTTACCTACCTTTACTGGAACGTCATCAACTATACCTGTGGGCCTGACGAATGAGTTGTCAGCCATATAAAGCTTCATGTCCACAGGTTCAAGGGCACCAATGTTCACCTTCTGCCAAATAGAGAGAGGCATGAGACTTACACTTGCCCCTAGGTCACATAGGGCTTTATAACGATGTTGGCCAAGTCCCACGGTGATTGCAAACTTCCCTGGATCACTCTTCTTCTCAGGGAAGTCCATCTTTGAGCACTCCTCTGCGATCTCTGCCATGGACCTCTTCTTGCTCAGGATGTCTTTGAGGAATCGCACATAGGCGGGCATCTCGCTTAGGGCTTCTGTTAGAGGGATAGTGATGTTGAGTCCTTGAAGTATCTTTATGAAGCGCCTAAACTTGCCTTTGGTGGGATCCTCCAATGCTTTGGAAGGGAATGGCAACGTCTTCTTTGGAGTAGGGGCCAAAACGGAGGTCGGAGGGGCCTGCTGAACATCGATGTCGACTGGAGTTGGGTCGATATCGACTGGTAGGGTCGATTTCGACCTCTGTTGTGGCTTTGATGGCTCTGTAGTGTCATCGATATCGACTAGGGGGTCGACATGGTGGTCGATATCGACCTCTGGGTCGACTTCGACTGGTCTGTCGACGTCGACTGGGTCTGTTGCTTTCTCCTCCGTATCCGTCCGTGGCTTTTGTACTTTGGTGCCACTCCTTAATTGTATGGCTGCGATATGGCCTGTCCCGGATTGCCCCTTAGGATTTATTGTGGGTTGCCCAGGGAGTGTTCCGGACGGCCTAGGGATTTGTGCCGCCAATTGACCCAGTTGGGTCTCTACGTTCTTCTTCCAAATATCCATCTCCCCAATCCTTGTGGTAAGGTGATTGAGTTGAGAGTGGATAGCATTGTTGGATTGATCGTTCTTAGCTTGATTCCGCCTTATCTCGTCCAACACGAGTTGAAGATCATCCTTCTTTTGGTCTCTCTCCGGGTGCCCAGGAGCTCTATAAGGCGGAGGGTCCCTAGGGTTAACCTGGTTCCTTTGTGGTTGATGGAACCTTTGGTCTCCCCAATATTGATGATTGGGACCCCTCATGTAGCGCGCCTCTTGGTGAGTCTCCGCTAGGTGTACTTGTTCAGCATGGGGGCACTCGATGGTGGTGTGCCGCTGCGATCCGCATTCTATGCAATCTTGGTTCACTGAAAGGAACCTTACTTGCTTTTGGAGCTTTCGAAGTTGATCCCTATGAAATTGCTCCTTTACATCCGGATCGATTACATTGGAGGGTTCATATAAGGGCATAGATGGGGCAGGCCTCGACAATGATGATGTGTCGGAAGCCTCAGGAGTACCATATGTGTTGTCGAACTCCACCAATCTCTCTATGGTCTCCCAAGCCTCTTGTGGAGCGAGTTCAAGGTAGCCATATGAGGTGTAGGTGTTGATCCTCTCCTTAGTTGCAGCGTCAAGAGCATTGTATATGATCTCCTGAATTATATATGGTGGTTGGCCATGTGTCGGGCATGATCGTAGAAGGTCCTTGAACCTTTCCCAAACAGTCGCCAGAGCCTCACCAGACTTTTGTTTGAAAGCCGTGATTTTCTTTCGGATCAACGCCGTCTTAGAAGGAGGAAAGAACTTGTTGAGAAACGCGTCCTTGACTTCATTCCAGGTGCAGAGCGATCTTGGGGCTAAGCTTTCCACCCACTGCAATGCTTTCCCTGTAAGAGACCATCGAAAGGCTTTTAGTTGGACATACTCAAGACTTCGTCCATCAGCAATAGTATCACAAAGGTCTAAGAAGGTAGAAATATGTGCCATAGGGCACTCATTAGGTTTTCCTTCATATTGATGCCTTCTTATTTCAGTCAGGAAGTTAGGTTTAATTTCGAAATTAGAGGCAGGGATAAGAATTGCCGATTCAGGCACTGTTAGAGCGGGGTGCATATATTGCTTGGCATTCCTAGGGAGAGCATTGATTTGGGCTTCTATTTGCCTTCGGCCTTCCTCCTCCCTATCCGCACGCTCTTTAAGTGCCGCCTCTCTAGTCGTTAGGTCCTCAACCTGCCTCCTTAGTTGTTCAATAAGTTCTGCTTGGTTCGCGTTTTCCGCCATGATTCTTTGTGCTTGGGCCCTTAGATGGAAATAATGCTCAGGGTCGTCTACTCCTTCAAATTCAGGTGGGCGATCAGCGCGTCGCATACACCTGCAAGACCAAACTAGGTAGAGACGTGAGATAGACTACTAGGGCGCGATTGATTGCCTCCCCGGCAACGGCGCCAATTTTTTGTTGCAGGAGGATGATATGTCAAGTAATTACAAATAATAAAGATGTAATAAACGTAAATCGACTCCTGGCCTAAGCAAATAATTACAAGACTTCCTCCCGTTGTAGTGGAAGGGTAGTCAGGATCGATCCACGAGGAGGCGTGTCAGCGGGATCCTAGTAGCTTTAGAAATCTCACGTCTGCGTCGACCAGAAGCCTCGATTTCGACCTTGGGCCTCGATGTCGACCTCGGCTGTCGATGTTCGCTGCAATAGAAGACCTGCAGAGACAAAAACAAGTGGTCGATATCGACTGGTGGGGTCGATATCGATGTCAGTCCACGAAATTGACTGGCTTAGAAGACTGCCAGTCGATACAGAAGGGTCGATATCGATGTCTGGTGTCGATATCGATGCTCAGCAAAACTCCTCAGCGATGTTCGTCGTCGACTCAGAAAACTGTCAACGAACTCAGTGGTCGATATCGATGTCTCCCTGCAGTGAGTTAGTTTCTTGTCGCCAAAGAAAGGCCGAAGATTTAAGAATGGATGAGAAGGGATGAGCAGAAATAAAACAGTAGGTTTTGATGAATTAACTTATGTAAAAAGCAACTCCTAGGATTAGGGTTTACCACAACGTTAACCAATGCATGCAATGAGATAAATAAGACGGACAATTGCGCTATTTCACCCGAGGGACAAGCTTTCGCCATACACCAACTCTTAGGATTACTCTTGCAAATAAACCTAATTGTCTCTACCAATTTTATGTTTATAACTCAAGTTGTTAGCATGAATCCCTTTTCTTTCGATTAGGACTAAACATAGAATCGTAGGAGGAGAGATAGACACAACGATATCAACATCAAATACTTACCTCAAGCGCGCATGGCTAACGTCGGGCTCACCCCGACCCTAAGAGCTTTGGGGAACTACTCGCTTCTCATCATGAGATTCATCGTCAATTGAAAGGAAGAAACTTGCATTTAAAAATAACTTCGAAGCTTTACAACTCAACGTCAACTTTCGCAAACGTCAAACCCTAAAACTTCTCTCTAACTCTAACTCTATTGTCTTTGTCTTCGGTTGTTCTAGGATTGGATGGGATGATCTAACAAATCAGCCCCTAAGGCTTTATTTATAGGCTACTAATCCTCGCTATCCAAGGATTGTAACTCCTATCTAAACTAATAACTCTATCCGAACAATTAGGATAGGTCTTTTATTTTGATAAAACTTAAATAACTTAAATGTAAAAGATAAATAAAACTTCAGCTGTCCTCTATCTTGAAAGTATGAGATAATCCCGTGCCTCCTTGAAGATATAGTTCCAATCCGCATTCGAAACCGAGTCTATCTTCTGTCGAGATAAGGGGTCGATATCGATACCAGAGGTCGATATCGAGGTCTCTGTTCCTGCTCGACTTGTTCAGCTCTGGTCGATTTCTATGTTGAGGTCGATATGGGGGTCGATGTCGACACTGGGGGTCGATATCTGGGTCCAAGGTCGATATCTACCTCTTCTCAGCTTCACTTGATGTCTATGTTGAGGTCGATATCTATGTTGATGGTCGATATCTACACCAGAGATCGATATCTATGTCAGGGGTCGATATCTACCTCTGCTCAGCTTCACTTGGCTTCTTCGTTTTGACTCCGATTTCGCTCGAATTCCTGCATGGTTAGCTCAAAACTTGTGTAGACCCTATTTCTTGCATTTTAGCCTATTCTTACACAAGTTTATATTCTTTTGAACCTTTTCTTTGGAAATCGAATGAAATATGAAGTCAAAAGATGCAATAAACAAGGGTACAAATATGTACATCAAATGCTTGAGTAGTTTAGATGCAGACTCATATCCTGCTATGTATCTAGGTGATATTATCTGATTGTACTTGCTGCTTGCCGGGTTCTTCTTTTGCTGTTCTTCTAGCCAGGTAAGTTCCCTCGAGGGCTTACTCAGATTGATCAGACCTCTCCCTGCTTATATGTGCATGATGTACTAGGTGTTGCATTTCATAATAGCATGCCATGTAGTATCATGTTATGTTGCATTAACGTATGAGCATACTGATTCTTTTTGTGTTTGTAAACAGAACGACCATTATTTGTAAAGTAAATAGAGTCTTTGCTAGGGTCATAGGACGACCTAGTCCCATCGGGTTCGTCCTAAGTCATTTGAGTCGTTGGCAATATATCTACAATTACATCTCTATTATTATCAGCGCTATTACTTTCTTTTCGCAAGATCACATATATGATGATTATTATAAAGCATTCTTTGGGTTGGGCTTCAATACGGGCTTGATCCAATTAAAATGAAATGGAATGCATTCATGAGCTGGCCAGTCTCTACCCTATCTGGAAGGGGGGCGGTGGTAAGAGAGGGATATACCACTTGGTATTTTGTGCTAGATCCCTATTTAATATTCTGCATATGTTATATAATTGCGAGCATGCTTGTGTGTTAATATTCCTATCCTGCATTAGAAGCATGATATTAGGTATAGTGTGCATGTGTATTTATATGTGGGGATCAGCCATGCGGGCTTCGATCTGATCCTATGCACGTCCACTTTATTTTTTTTAGGTATATGATTATGTGTGATTGCTGATGATGTTTGACTCGTTGAGCGAGAGAATTTTGCATGGTGGAGAGAGAGAGCATATTGAGATACTGACTTCACCACTCTTATGACCTTGGAATTTCTTTATACTTGGACTATATTTTGACCTGGCTCTGTCGTGGCACCCTATGTATTGTTTTAGACTTATGCCTTGGTTTGCATGCTAAATGGTTTTCTCCAGTAGTCTTAGGAAAGGTACCGAGGTTTCCACCAGACCTCATGAATTTGGGTTCAAAATCCCCCTTTTTTAAACTACTAATGTTTGTTTTCAAACCTTCAATCTGTACTCAGAGCGCAAGATCCAATGAGGGGTTTCATCCCTCGAAACGTAACTCGGGTATCATAAGCCTGGGTCGTTACACCCGATTGAGGCGTTATAGATTTTGTCTCTTTAAACGAAAAAAACGGTTTCATTTTAATCTATGACAACATTCTTTTCGTCTAAAAATATATCATTTAACACTACAAAGTCGATATGCAATTTTTTGTTCTCTTAGCATGCAATAACGTGTAAGAATATATACAAACTTTAAAATTTTATAATTTCCTATATAATTATTGAATTTAGCAATATAACCTATTGTTTTGAAGCTCCTGAGTTGAATTATATTACAAAAACATCAAATTAAGTAAAATATAAAATCATCGTGATTTATTAAAAAATATTTAAAATAATTAATTTATATTTAACTTTCAAATATTCATAAACTTTTTACTCGGCTATCGGATTAAGGCTCCTGAACCCTCGGGCACTCACTCGCTTAAATACTATAATATATCAAAACGAAGCTAACAACGATTACAACGAAATATAGGTAATTTGTCGGATGGGGGGCGGGGGGCGAATACTCCCCCTTGCCCCCGCCTAGCTCCGCCTACATAGGTATTCATACATAGTTATGCATATATATAGTGGCGACCGCAGGAATTGCTAGAGGGGGGGGGGTGGGATTTTTTGTTGGGAAATTTATTTTTCTTGGTATATATAATACATAATTTTTTAAAAAATATATTGAAAGAAAACCATAAATTGTGGTATAAATATGATATTTTATTACAAATATTCATACAATAATTTAATAATTTATAGAGGGATATGCACAAAGTAACCCACTTATCCGGTTTCTTTGCAAGGTTAACCCAATCCGGTTTGAAATTGGGTAAAACCGGATATGGGGTAAAGGGTTCCCCCGGTAGTAGGTAAGTGGGGGGAGGGGTTGGGGTTCCACTGATCGACACCTGGCCAAAATTAGAAAGAGAGAGAGAGTCTACAGAGGAGAGAGAAATTCTGTAGAGGGGAGAGAGGACAGGAGAGAGAAAGAGGAGTGAAAAAGAAAAGTAAAGTTGCAGAGGAGAGAGAGAGAGAAAACAGTGAGGATAGGACGGAGAGAGATGGAAGAGTCCTCTCTTCTCTGCGACTTTACTTTTGCTTTTTCACTTCGAAGAAGAAGCAATTGAGTGGGGGTTTATTTATATGTTGACGTGTAAGCAATTAGTTTTAACTGGACACCCAAAGCAAAACAACATGACACATATTGGAATCGATTGGACAAGAGTTATCGGAGAAACAGATTCACCATTGACTTCCGATAGAAAATGGGCAAGTTTGTTTTCGATAAAGGTTATGCGAGAGGTGTCTCCCTTAAATCTGAAGCAAATTTACCCATTTTCTATCTGAAGTCGATGGTGAATCTGTTTCTCCGATAACTCTTGTCCAGTCGATTCCAATATTTATCATGTCGGTTTGCTTTGGGTGTCCAGTTCAAAGTAACTGCTTACATGTCAACCTACAAATAAACCCTCGCCCAATTGCTTCTTCTTCGATGGTTTTTATCCAAAACGTAAGATTTAATTCAAATTATATTAATGCCCCGTCACTCACAATTTTCCATCTCTCTCTGTCCTATCATCTCTCTCCTCTGCAACTTTACTTTTCTTTTTCACTCCTCTCTCTCTCATGTCCTCTCTCTCCTCTGCAAACTTTCTCTCCCCTCTGCAGACTATCTCTCCCCTCTGTAGACTTTCTCTTGCTCTCTCTCTCTCTCATTTTTTATCGAAAGCAAACTTACTCATTTTCTATCCGAAGTCGGCGGTGAATCTGTTTCTCCAATAACTCTTGTCGAGTCGGTTCCAATAGGTGGCATGTCGTTTTGCTTTGGGTGTCCAGTAGGAAATCATTAGGTTTCCAGTAGAGTGTCAAAGGGTGTTCAGTAAGAAACCATAGAGTGGAAAGTTGATATATTGTTCATTTATCAATAAAAAAACAAAGAGGTTCACCAAGCCTCTGCGAGGGCTCCTCCACTTCGATTCCACCTCCTTTACTCCAAATCCGGCCTCCACTCACCTCGAATTGACATGAAAAATCTATCAGACAAAGGTGAAGGACGAAGGCATCAAAGCAGTGCTTCGGCGGCGATTCACACCATCAGCACAGGCTGAATTCGAGATCCTATGGAGCTCTTCAATGGAGAGAGGTGGAGAGAGGCATAGAGAGAAAGGGCTTTGTATGGGTGACAGTGATAGGCATTTAATGCCTTGTTGCTTTTCTCTCTCTCTCTCTCCCTCACACACACTCTCTCTCTCTCTCTCTATCTCTCCACTGGGTGCAGCAGGTGAGGAACCGGGAGGTTTTGAGGGAGAGGGTTAGTTTTTGTAATTTTTATGGATAGTGGATAGGGGGTGCAAAGGGGACCGGGTTTTTGGGTTAGTTTAGCAAATGGCCCTAATTTATATGTGTGTGTGTGCGTGCGTGCGTGCGTGCGTGTGTGTGGCATGATTAAGATTTTTGTAAAGAATATGAAAGAAAATTATAAATTTTTTAAAGAATTTGTAATTGGTAAATGAAAAAAATTGATAGGGTTGAAAAGTATGAAAAAAAACTCATAAATTGTTGTTTAAATATGACATTGATAGTAAAAAAAATTTCATACGAATATAAATTAGAAGAAGTTTTTAAAATATATGTGTAAAATAATGAATAATCTTATGAAAATATTAAAAGAAAAATATAAAATTTGATTTAAATATGACATTTATAATGGGGAAAATTTAGTGGTAATAACAAGTAGCAAAAAGGTAGACAACTTTTGTGTTCTTTTTCACATTTTTTATTTTTTATTTTTTTAAATACTACGAATTTCCGTCGTCGGAGGGGGGCAGCCGCACCACACGCCCCCTGTTGCCGCGAGTGCATATATAGTCCTATTCATATATAGTACTATAGCTAAGCCTAACCATCGTGTACTCAAATATATACTCCCTCCGTTTCATATTAAATGGTCTTTTCCTTTTCAACACGGTTTTTAAGGAGCGAAAAATTCTATAAAATATTAATTTTTGATTAATTTTTTTATATAATTTGATACTTATTAGTAATAAATATCAAATTATATAAAAAATTTGATTAAAAAAAAATATTTTATAGAGTTTTTCACTCCTTAAAAACGTGTCAAAAAGTAAAAGACCATTTAATACCAAACGGAGGGAGTAGATGATTTCATTATGTTGAATTAATATCCTGTATTTTTTTTTTATGAGAAAAGGCATGAGCCAAATGAAAAGAGCTAGGAATGTACATAAGTGGTTAACCGACCTAGCTATAGGTGATTAGCTTGTAATTAGTTGCAACCAAAATAACAGAAAATCTCACAAATTAACTATCGTACGTCATTGTTATAAATAAAATGCATGCAGTAGGTTGAATTGGAAGACTGACCTGAGCACATTCAATTGAGCATGGATGGAAATAGGTGGAAACATAGCGCTAAACCCTAATAGCGAAGCTAGCCTGCGAAATTATCGATCGACGATCGATACATATATACTAATTCAAAGACAAGTTGTTTTTTTTTGTTTTTTTTTTACAGTATGCAAAGAGTTGAATGTACTACTGATATCCATGATCATCTGAAAAGATGATGTTTTAGAACTTGTAATAATAACAACCTAGGATGATATTACAATTTAACGGAGATTTTGCAAGGAAATCGGCTGCTCGATTCGCCTCTTTGTAGCAATGTTGAAAGCTGATCGTTTCGAAGTCTTCTTTAAGAGACTTGATTTCTTCAATTAGTTGCGCTACCTCCCATAGGGTTTTGATTATGTGATTGATGACATTGATGATGGTTGTGTTGTCGCTTTCAATAATGATTCTTTTGATTCCCAAGTCGTTTGCCTGTCTTATACCTGCATATATAGCATAGCTTCTGCTAAAATAATAGAGCATTTTCTAATGTTGCTTTTATATATATGAATTACTTGACCGTAGTTGTTTCTCATAATGCAACCAATTTGAGTTTCATGATTAATTTTGACTGAGGCATCTACATTAATTTTGATCGTGTTAGGAGGTGGATGTTTCCAAAATAATTTATGTGGAGGTCTACTGATTTTAGGTTTTATGTAATTATTATTTTCTTTATTCCAGCAAGATATGTTGTCAATTATTTGTTGTAGAGTGTTCCACGTGAACAACAACATATATACAAGCAAACCCCACGCTATATCGTATTTTTTTCTTAGCATTCATGAAAAACAATCCAATCTCGAAAAGATCAAATTGAAAGAGGGTGAAAGGCTGTTGTCTCCAAGCAAAAGCCGTGTCGATTAGATGATTGGGCATCCAGGCACGAAACGAGGATTACAATCTGGGGTAGACTTGATTTGTATGTAATTTTATTTTATTTTCTTTTCTTTGTTTGTCACTATATCTATTGAGTTAAAAAATAGAGATGTTTTTTTATCTATGAGGAAAAAAAATGAAGAATGATATTATAGAAGAACGTAGAATAAAAATATTTAACACTATGCCAGATTGCAGCTCAGGCGGCGGACCAAAGTTGTCGCCTGAGATGGTTTTTTGTCACCTCCCCTTTCAGGCAACAAAATTTCGTCGCCTGAATGGTGGTCGCCTTGACGCCATCCTCAGAGGATTCAGGAGATGGATGTCACAACAGTCGTCGCCTGAATGAACTCAGGCTACCAAAAACACGTTCGTCGCTTGAATACATTGTCAGACCTTTGGGCTCTCCAAGCCCGCCCATTAGCATTCAAGCGACGAAGATAATCATTCAGGCGACGAATAATGTTCCTCGCTCTGTTATGGTTTGAGAAATTAAAAACAATATTTAATTAACTCAGGCGACGAACGTATATAAGTATTTCGTCGCTCAAATGTTTCTAAAAATGGAGGAGAAAAGGTAAACGAATTCAGGAGACGGTATTGTGTTATATGTTCGTCGCCTGAATAAACAAGAAACCATTTAATAGCCAAAGTCTGTCGCCTAAATATTCAAGAAACCAAAAAATAGCCTAAGTTGGTCGCCTGAGGTTGGTGAGCTATTTTTTAAAAAAATTGTGACGACGAGTTTGTATAGTTTGTTCGTGGCCTGAATGGTTTGTGATTTTAAAAAAATGAATCCAAATCAGGTTTTGCCCCCTGTTTTGTGCCCATAATATGCACCATTTTTCCACACACAACATATGCACTCAATCAACAATGCCAATTGAAAAGAGACATTCAATTGCAACAAAACACATACAACCTAAAATCAAATCCAACAAGTCATATACAAACATTCAATCCTACAATCGCAGCAACATATACAACCTGCAAACATCCAAACTACATGTACAAAAGTACTTACCAAACATCCGAATCCCAACAACACATTCTTACACAAAAGTTCTAACCAAACCCAACATACTTACGTACACAATTTTAAGTTCATATGCAAAAGGAGGAGTGAGATGACATGATACCTTCTATGGCTGCGAGAAGGGCGGAGAGGACGTGACAGGGGCATCGGGATGAGATTGTATAGCCTGGGGTGCAACCGAGCTGATGGACGGCTGAGAGGTCGACGATCCACCAAGGAAGTATGTCATCCTCTTCTCCAACGCAGCCATGCGTGCCTTCAGCTCTTCATTCTCGCTTCTAACTTCCTGCCATTCCTTCCTTGCTTCAAGTGCCTCTTCCTTTGCCCGTTGCGCTTCAAGCCTTGCTTCCTCCATCTCTTTTTACCTCTCCTCGGCGCTAGCAATCCATGCCCCCCCCTTCTTTGCAGGCCTCTCACCAGCCGCTCCCATCCCTTCAAAGAAATATAATCATGTAAATGCATATGTACATGCACTGATTGATATACGAATATGCATATATATATATATAGATATGATCATTGTATATGCTATATATACAATGATTGATATATATATATGATTAGTGTATAATCATACAATGATATATTCATATATATATATATATATATATATATATATATATATATATATATATATATATACACTGATTAGATATAATCTAATACAACCAATTGCTCATAATCTCTAACATATTTAATATATTACAGAAACATAGGTCTTTATGCTTTTTTTTCTAGATAATGAGGTAAGTTTAGCAGATATACCTCGCACTTGTCTTCCCCTTCGTTCTCCAAAGCACTCCAAGATAATGGATGTCTGTTCATCAACAGAGAGTGGTTCCACTTGGCTAGGGTTGGAGCCTACTTCTTAAGGCTGGAGGATCTTCTGAACACGGGCCTTCAATTTCTCCTGTCCAATGAGGTAATTATTAATAGTATTCATTGAAAAAAAATCAGAACAGAAAAAAAAAAAGCAGAACAAAAGAAAAAAAAACAGAAAAGGGTGTGTTTTGAAATATATTATCAAACTATCAAAGACAAAACCTATATTAGATGCTAGTCATATAAATTATAGATCCTTACCATTTTGTCCTTTGCATGTGGGCACTTCTCGTATGCATTAATGGTTGCCTGTAGGCATCTTGCAGGATGTTTATCCTTAATGGTCAGTTTTTCTGCTCGGAAGCTCATGGGTACAGGGCCACTGTGGTGGTTGATTGGGTTTGGGTTCTTGGTCATGTTACTCTTGTTTCGCTCAGACAAAGCCTGGAAGAAAGAAAGGATGAAGTTACACTTGAAAATGTTATCAGTTCATACAAAAGCTAAGAGTGCAGAGATAACCTGTTTTGATTTGTCAAGAAACTCATACTCAACCAAGTATCTCCACTGCTCCGGGCACATGACAAACTCCAAAGGAAACTCATCTCCTCCAAACTCTTGGAAGTGCATATGGCAGTCATACTTCCAAGATGAATATGCTTTGGCCAATTTCTTGAATAAGAACTTTTTCATGCCGTCTCCTCCTGGGATATCATAATACATCTAAAAGCAAAGAATTAGTTAAGAGATGTTAAAATCATATCAAAGTATAACAGATTTTAAAAGCATATCAAAGTCATTAACTAAATGATGATACAAGTTATAAAAAGCATATCATACAGTAAGTAAGAGATGTATGATTTTAGTCATTAACTAAAATCATATCAAAGTATAACAGATGTTAAAAGCATATCAAAGTCATTAACTAAATCATGATACAAGTTATAAAAAGCATTTCATACAGTAAGTAAGAGATGTATGATTTTAGTCATTAACTAAATCATTAACTAATTAAATCATATCAAAGTATAACAGATGTTAAAAGCTTATCAAAGTCATTAACTAAATCATGATACAAGTTATAAAAAGCATATCATACAGTAAGTAAGAGATGTATGATTTTAGTCATTAACCAAACCATTAACTAAAATCATATCAAAGTATAATAGATGTTAAAAGCATATCGTACAGTAAGTAAAAGAAAGTAAAGAATATACAGTAAGTAAAATCATATGAAAGTTTAAAAGAAAGTAAATAAGTTATAAAAATAGGAGTATAATTTATACAAAATTATTAGTTTATCACAATATAAAAGAAAGTAAATAAAATCATATCAAAGTTTTAAAAAGCTAAAAGCATATCAAAGTCATTACTTACACAGAATTAAAATCATATCAAAGTATTAATTATAAGTTATAAACACTTATTAAGTATTGCAGAATTTCAAATCCTATCAAAACTATTGACATAACATTATTAGGTTATAAGTTATAAGTTATAAAACTATTAAGTTATAAGTTATAACTTAATAGGTAATACTCTAGTAAGTTATAAGTTACAAGTTACGAGTTATAAACTAGTAAGTGATAAAACTATATCAAAGCCATAGGATGTATACAGAAATATTCTAGTAAGCATACAACTTTTGATAGGGAATACTCTAGTAAGCATACAACCAATGTTAGAAATCATTTATACATGTATTATACCAATGTTAGAACTTATAAAATCATTTATTCATATAAAATCATACATAACAATATGGTTTCTAGTAAGCATACAGAAACATTTATTCATATAAATATTCTAGTAAGCATACAACTTAGTCATGTGATTTCGTACAGAAACATTTATTCATATAAAATCAAACATAACAATATGGACATATATGTTATAAAATCTACCTTCAAGTACTCAACGACGGGATCTTGTTGTTCTTTAGTGAGTTCCCTCCATGTGGACGCAAGCATTGGCACTTTGTCCCTCACAGCACATCCCAGGTCCCGGATGAACATGTCATACTTTTCCTTATGCTCGGGCCCCTTGTGGAATATAGAGAATTCGATTGGCAACTTCTTCCCCCCCGTGGCATCCACTAGGTGCTGCGCCTTGTTGCTCCTCACTGTGCGCGGGTTAACAAGTGCCTTACCTACAAACCCAAAACAGTAATCAGCATATGTACTAACCACCCAAAACAATTAACTACCCAATTGCAATCCATTACACAAAACCCTAAACCCTAAACAGTAATCCTAATCCTATTTCAATTTCACCAATTACAGAAAACCCTAAACCTATTTCACCAATTAAATAGAACTCTATAGTCGAGTATTTCATCAATTACACACTCAGTACAGCATGAAGATGAGAAGGAGGAGTTACACTTACCATCCTTGTTATGACATCGGATGGAGCGAGGGGGATTTGAACCATCTACTGGAGTGGCGGAGACAATGGCGTCTTCGTTGATAGGAGGTGGAGCCGAGGTCGTCGAGCGAGTAGGACCCTCCAGGGAGGGGACCTGGCTCGCAACAGTAGGAGTGATGTTAGGGTTTGGGGTTGTCGAGGAAGATGGAGTGGGCGTGGGAGTAAGGTTAGGGTTTGGGGTTGTGGAGGAAGGGAGAGTGGGCGTCGGAGCGGGAGCAGTGGCTGATGACGACGCCCTTGGATCCTCAACCAACTCCAGTGGTGGAGCCGCCGACGCCGAGCAAGAGGAAGGACGCTTCCTCTTCAAGGTGCTCTGTACGAGTCGTGCTTTTGGAGGCATTTGGTGGAGCGAGAGATGAAATTGAGAGTGGACGGAGAATTGAGGGAGGACGGCCGAGGAGAAATCGGAGGGGAGGGTTGGGGATTGCAAGGGAGATAGAAGAATTGGGGAGAGAGAATTGGGGCTGATATGAACAAAGGGGATATGAACAGACGAGGAGAATTGGGGCTTTTTAGCTTTTAAACATATCACTCAGGCGATGGACTTAAAACAAGTTCCTCTCCTGAGGTAATCTAAAATATAAAGAATTAGAAGGAATCAACTAATCTCAGGCGACGAATAATTTCTAAGTCCATCGCCCAAATGGCCAGACCACCATATATACAGTTAGTCCGTCGCCTGAAATGTATTTCCGAGGGAACTTCAAAATTTCATTGAAAATTGGGAGGGATATATTCAGGCGACGAGCAATTTATAAGTCTGTCTCCCAAATGTCCAAACCACCATATATACAGTTAGTCCGTCGCCTGAAATGTATTTCTGAGGGAACTTCAAAATTTCACTGAAAATTGGGAGGGATATATTCAGGCGACGAGCAATTTATAAGTCTGTCTCTTAAATGTCCAAACCACCATATATAAAGTTAGTCCGTCGCCTGAAATTTATTTCCGAGGGAATTTCAACTTTTCACTGAAAATTGGGAGGGAGATAGTCAGGTGACGAGCAATTTATAAGTCCGTCTCCGAAATGTCCAGACCACCATATATACAGTTAGTCCGTCGCTTGAAATGTATTTTCGAGGGAACTTCAAAATTTCACTGAAAATTGGGAGGGAGATATTCCAGTCGACAAGCAATTCATAAGTCCGTCGCCTGAATGTAGGTGTTCAAAAACAAAGTTTGTAGATATTGGCATATACACCCTGTATATTTTAAGTAGCCAACAAAGATAGTATATGCAGAAGGAGTCATACTCCACATAAATTCAATAATCTGCACTATAAACAACCAATACAAAAAAAATCCCATACATATAGTTCAAAATCGAAACAAACACAACCATGTCAATCGTCTTCGTCATTTTCCTCATCTTCTTCTTCTTTCTCTTCTTGTTCTTCTTCTTCTTCTTCTTCTTCATCTTCATCTTCTTCATCGTCGTTGTCTTCTTCTTCTTCTTCTTCTTCTTCTTCTTCTTTTTCTTCTTCTTCTTCCTCCTCCTCCTCCTCCTCCCCCTCTATTTGAAAATCAACGTTGAGAGTAACACCCATAAGTTATGAAACAATGTGATTTCACTATAAGTTATCAAGACTTATGACATAAAACTATAAGTTATAAAATATTAACTTAGAAAATATTATTAGGTTATAACAATATATATTAAGTTAAGACCTTCTAAAATGATGACAAGGCCCCACTCTTGATATGGTTCCTCAAGGTCAATGTGTTCTTCATCCTCACATGTCGCCAATGTTCGAGGATCGTACACGCTTCTATGGGACATCATGTTCACCACTTTCCACCCATCTCCCGCCTTTGGATCATCGATGTAAAACACTTGTCTTGCTGAAAGTGCAAGACAAAATGGGGAATCCTCGTACCAGCTAGTGTTCGTGTCCACCGAAATCAAGCCTAGATCTACCTTGATACCGCTATTTTCAAGACCAGTGTCAAACCACCTGCACTTGAACAATACAATAGGCATGCGAGTAGCATATAATAGCTCTACCACTTGCTCGAGGACCCCAAAGTAGCACGCATCCGGAGTTTCCACCATAACCCCTGAATTTTGCATTTTCAAATCGTTATCTTTTTCCCACGAAACAAACTTAACCCCGATGATGACACAACTGTTGTATAGTTTGCATTGTTGTGGCTTCTTTGACATGTTCAGAACCTCTGGCTTAAGGAACGAGTCTCCATCTCTGTGCAATTGAGCAACCTCTATGATAGAACATGTCAGTTTACATATTGGGCAAAGAAGACCTTATATTAAGAACATAAACTTACACATCCTTACCCATTTGTAGAAATACTCGAGAAAATGCCTTCTACGCCTCCTCTCATCAGACTCTGGATATTTCTCCTTGAAGAGATTGCCATGTGCTGTCAAGTACACCTCAACATCCCGACACTCAGTTAACACATGCCAGTGAGCCTCTGCAATCATAACTTCACTTAACCTTTGTCCACGAGTGATTTGACTGTATGGAGGCACAAGGTCAGACACAATAGAAATATCATAGGTCGAGGCCTCTGTAGCAGCTGGCTCTTGACTACTCTCATCTCGCACCCCGAGGTATAATTTGCAGTATGTAGTAGCCTCATTGATCGTGTAACGCTCAGTAATACTCCCTTTTGGGTAACGATAACTTTTGACTTCATCCTTATAGTCGCCAAGTTGCCTAGAAAAAAGCAAGCAATGATGATGATGTCGAACCAAAGCAAATTCAAACAGGGCTGTAAAAATACTAGCATACCTTTCAATTGGATACATCCATGTATAATGGACAGGTCCAGTTTCAAGCACTTGTTGCGGCAGGTGAACCAGAAGATGCACCATGGTTGTGCAAAAGTGTGGGGGATAAATCATCTCCAAGCCGCACATAATCTGCACTATCTCATCTTCCATCAGACGTACATCCTCCCTCCTTAGCTCCCTAGCACACAGTTTCTGAAACCATTTCGGTAGCAAGACCAATGTCTTCACAACACTAGGTGGAAGATATGCGCGAACGAAAATGGAAAGCAGACGCTGGAACATGATATGAAAATCATGGGTCTTCAATCCGTAGAACTTTCTCTCTCGAATCTTGACCTTGTTGTGCAAAGCTCCGACGTACCCATGGGGATACTTCACATCAGCGAACCACTCAAGTATCTCTGGTATGTCGTCCGGCTTTACCAAGAACGGTGCGTGAGGGAGGCTACCGTCTCTCCTTGGTGCCTGGCTTTTCCGCACTCCTCTCTGCTGCAATGCAGCTCGAGCTTTGGGACCATCTTTTGTCTTCCTGTCAATGCTAAGAGTGGTTCTGATGATGTTGTCAAATACATTCTTCTCAATATGCATAACATCCAATGCATGTCTCAGTCGAGTATATGGCCAATATGGCAGTTTCCAAAAATCACATTTGTGAGTCCAGCACACCCTGTTAGTCGCACTATACGTGGCCTTCAAAGCAGGGTGCGAGCTGAGAACAGGGAAGTTGATCCTGTTGCAACAGATAGGAGAGTAGTATAATGAGATGGATGGTGTCTAATTTGCAGGGAAAGCGAAGAAGGAAGAGTGTATGTATAACAATCTCGTACCGATCGATTTGTGATAGAATTTGCTCCCCGGTCCAAGAATAAGTTCGTCCTCTTTCCTCGAATTGCCCGTTGAATGCCGTAGCGGTGGATCTCCAAGGGTGGTTGGACGAAAGCCATCTTCGGTGCCCCTCATAAACCATTCTTCCCTATGCATGCGTTGCAGCAGTGTTGTCCAGGCAAGTAGGGCACACTTTATACCCCTTTGTTGCCGTTCCTGCCAACATCCCTAGACCAGGAAAGTCACTGATAGTCCACAAAACTGCTACTTTCATGGTGAAAGTCGACATCGAGTATCGATCAACTGTACACACTCCATTATGCCATAGATATAGAAGCTCATCGATCAATGGCTCCAGGTACACACTAAGACACTTTCTAGGAGACTTCGGTCCCAGAATTAGCAATGTCAGCATGTTGAATTCCCGCTTCATGTACATCGATGGAGGCAAATTGTAGGGCATGACAATCACAGGCCAGGTGCTATGGAGACTTGGCTATTGCCCAAACGGATTGAACCCATCAGTGGCAAGTGCAAGCCTAACATTCCTCACATCGTCAGAAAATTACGGAAACATTCTGTCGAATTGTTTCTATGCCTCACCATCTGCAGGGTGTTTCAGCCATTCTAAATCTCTCACCCGCTCACCATGCCATCGCATTTTCTTCACAATGTTCGGCTCCATGAAGAGTCTCTTCAGTCTCGGGGCCAATGGAAAGTAACGTAGGACCTTTCTAGGAACCCTTCGACCTCTGTTGTCCTCTTCAGTCTCCCATCTCGAAGTATTGCACTTAGGACAAGAATCTAGCTAGCTTTGCGTACTGCTTGTAAAATAGTACACAGTTGTACTCACAAGCATCGATCAGCTCATAACGCAAGGCAAGGTCCCTAATCACACTTTTCAGCTTCTTCCAATCAACTGGATATTGGTTTCCTTCTGGCAAAAACTTCAAAATGTGCTTGCAATTCAGATTCATGCTCCTATCTGTCCATCCACACTGTGACTTCAACGTCATGGAATCTAGACAAGCCTTCAAAACAGTGTACTTGCTACTGGGATACAACTGTGTATGAGCCGCCTCTAGAAGCCTCTGATATTTCATATAGTCATCATCGACGACATCTGCGAATGCAGGTTCGTCGGCAGCCTCGTCAGCATTCATGTGTGCATCGTACCCAGCATGATAAGGAAAGGCATCATGTAGAATGTCCATAACAAGACCATGATCAGAGGAAGATGCCCCGTCATCCAACATTTGTTGTCGTCTATGGTCATTGCTCATATCAGTTGGTGTCTCTCCATGTTTGTCCCAAACTGTATAACTAGACCACATCCCATAACGGGCCAAATCCGAGTGCATATCATCTACAGTAACCCATTCATTGTTGCGGCACCTTCTACACGGACAAAGGAAATGAGTCGTTCCGCTCCTAATCGCATACGCTCTGATAGCTTCCAAAAAATTAAAAATTTCTATTTGATAGTCCGGGTGAGCGTGAGGGAGTTGCATCCAACTTTTATCGCCCATAATCGTCCTGTAAATATCAATTTCAATCTCTAAAACACATATTTTCAATCTCAAACACATTCTCATCATCAATTTCAAACCCGAACTTCAAATATACGTAATCAACACAAAAACCGACATAAATAATCCATTTTCTCATTATCTATCTTAAATAAAACAACATTCTCATTATCACCTCATTCTCATCATCAATTTCAATCATCAACCTAATTTATACACATATATTCAATAAATTCATACAAAGCTTATGATATTTGAACATACCTTAAATAAAAATGTCGGAATGAAGTTTATCTATGCCAAATACCTGATAAATGCCAAAGACCTGCTTAGAAGGTGATTAGAGGAGAGAAATGGTGAAGAGATGGATAGGGAAGTCGAAAATGGTGAAATGGTGATAGGTTCTGTAAAGTCGATTAAAAAAAAGAACATTCAGGCGATGAACATAGGCATATTTCCTCTCCTGAATGAACAATATTAAATGTCCCTTAACCACCTTACTTTTTTGGCTAATTCAGGCGACAAGCATAACCCTATGTTCGTCACCTGAGTGAACAGTACTAAATGTGCCCAACCGCCTTACTTTTTGGCCTATCTCAGGAGACAAGTATAACCCTATGTTCGTCCCCTGAATTTACACATTAAATTCGACAGCTGGAGTGTTCTTTTTGTCAATTTTCAGTCGACGAACATAGTGCTATGCTCGTCGCTTGAATGTTGTTTCTGACAGAAGTAGTTGGGCCCTATGCTCAAGCAACCATCCTCCTTCCTTTGTTCGTCGCCTGGATATGTTTGTCACCTGAGTGTGAGTTCAGGCGACGGACTTTGATGATATTGGTATCCCAAATATGTGGGCAGCTCTGTCGACTGTCAAGTGACCAGCGTAAACAAGTCCGTCGCTTGGCATGTAATCTGGCATAGTGTAAGTGTCATTCAGCAATGAGAGCAAATAAGACGGCTTAGGAAAAAAAATGATATCAACAAAGAAGAAGGCTTAGGAAAAAAATGAACAACATTTGGAACATGATATCAGCAAAGAAGAAGGCTTAGGAAAAAAATGAACAACATTGAGAGTGGCTTGTTGGAGGGAATCGAACATATGTCTTATGGGTTATAGTGTACAATCCATGCCTGTAGGACAATTCCAACCTTGTGGCCTATTTTCAACTATATATTACCTATTCTGCTTGAAAAATGGGGGTGGGCTGCAGCAAAGCTCAGCCCACCCATCCTTCCATGCCTGCCTATATTATATATATTGCTAGTGAAATAAGGACTCTTCTAGGGTTGGAGCATCGAGGACATGCCGGATTTGTAGAGATATGTCTCGTTGATCACCCGGTTTACAATGCATAAGAAATGTAATATGTTGCCAAGAGCATGAAAGATCGATCTCGCACTTTGCAACATATATGTGAAAATACACGTACAAGGACTTTGTTAATTGATAACACACCCAATACGCTAAAATTGTTCAAGATTTGAAGATGTCCAAGGCTCGATTTCAGCCCAAATTGTATGGAAGGTAAGTTTTCAACCTATAATAAATCCATTTTTAAAATCGGATTTTTTATGCTATGTCATTATAGCATAGGATAAACACTTCGATTTGAAAATTATTTTATCTATATAAACTCAATTTAGCCATTTTTAAAATAAAAATAATAGGGTTCAATCATGTTACTTTGGGAAACGGTTTTCCAATTTGACTTTTTAACCTATGTCCTTATATATAGGATAGACGAACCGTTTTATAATTTATATTGAATTTTAATTCTAGTTTTTATAGGTTTCCAAATTTTGAATGGGGAATTGAACGAATTTGTTGTTGAACTTGGAGTACTTGGTCAAAAGTATGTGGATTTGCGGTGTTGGGTTTGTCCACGTACGTTGAAGTGAGTGTGTGGGATTTGTGGCACAACCCTGGGGTCGAATTTGTGGTGTTTCATATAATAATTAATGAACCGTTAGATTTACAACTTTAGCCTTTTATATTAACACTACTAAAAACGCAGGAAATAGCTAAGGAAAATAGCAATGGATTTAGCCACGAATGTTCGTTGCTAACCGATTTAGCCACGAAATCAGCCACGGGCGGGCCATCCCTTGCTATATGCCTCGTAGCTAATAGCGACGGACCTACAGCGACGGACCTTAGCAACGAAATGTATGGTCGTGGCTACGTTCGTGGCTAATAGTAGAAGACATATGACGTGGCTGTGGCTACGAACCCGGTTTGAAAACAGCGTCGAAATTAAAGCCGTGGCTAAGTTCGTTGTTGAGTTCGTGTCTGCAAACAGGTCATAAGCCTAGTCGAGTCCGTTGCTGATCCGTTGCTATGGTCGTTGATAACGTTGTTACTCGTTTCATTGGTAATGTTGTTGGTAGGGTTGTTGCCATAATTGTTGGTAATACCAATATTCGTGTCATTGTGTCATTGCTATTTTTGAGGATAAAGTCGTGGATGGTGGTGATTTTCATTTGTTTAGTAAATTTGTAGCAAAACTTTTATGGATACATACAAAGCAATAACAAATCCAAATATACATAAATGGAGTACAAAAATAAGAACATATTCTAGATAAAAAAAAACTACAAATAAAGAAATCAAAACATCCAATTTCTTGTTGTCTCCTGTTGTATAGCATCTCTTGAACCAACCTGAACACACATCAAAATCAATTGAAAGATTGTAAATAGTTATAACATAACTCTCAATGACAAGATTATAACTTGGAGGTAAGGTAGGTAATCTTACCAATTTATTTCCACACCATTGTTCTAGACCTATTCAATAAGAGTCATTTAACACTCCTAAATAAAAACAAACTGCAAAAATAAATTTCATACATTATAAGCAGGTCAAAAAAATATTAATGGAAAGGGGAAACAAAACCAAACTATTGAATACAGACCGATACTCTTTCCTTCTTCTTTTTCTTATGCTAATTAAGTTGGTCAACTATTGCTGCTAGACCAGAAATGGAAGAGGAAGAAGACTAAATAATATTGAAATCGAGAGAAATGGTAGATTTGTACCTTTGGAGATCTAAACTCGAGCAGGAGACGCCGAATCGAAGAGAGAGAAAGTTTGGACAAATCGAAGAGAAATTAGAGCAGGAGAACCGAATCAAAGAGAGAGAAAAGGATGGGATGAATCCAATAGAAAAAGATGGGATGAATCGAAGAGAAATCGAGGGATATTTGAGCAGGAGCAACGAATCGAATAGAGAGAAAAATAAGACGATGGCTGGGCTCTCAGATCTGAAGAAAACCACACCGGATCTCGAAGCTTTGAGGAAGGGGAGAGTGTCCGACCAGGAGACGCTGCCCTGGGTGGCCGAACAGGCCGGGAATCCGAGCACGAAACCGCCGAACAGATGCAAGTCGAGGCAGACGACGACGATGAGTACGGTTTGGAGTGGCGAAGAAGAGGCAAACCACGACAAGTGTAGTGATGGAGTCGAGGAACCCGACGGCGAAGTGAGCAAATCCAGTCATGGGAACATTGTAGAGGAGATGAGGGAGAGGGAGGCGAAGGGATCCGGTTGGATTGAAAGAAATTAAAACGGTGAGAGAGGAAGGATAGATGGAGAGAGGAAATAAATTACAAGTATAAAGGGAAAGGGAGGCTTAATAGTTTCCAAAAAAATTTCAGTCCCGCTTCAACTTCCATTATGGCACTTTAACTTAATTTTTTTTGGGTCAATTCAAATTTTTGGGTCAATTTTGGCGCTTAAACAGGCATTATTTCCCGCCTCCAAATCTTTTTTTTTGGTAAATAACGTTTAAATGTAGTCAAATTAGTTCACAAAAACAAATGTGGGCAAATTAATAAATTTGTAAATCAATAAGAATACACAGTGGGCATGATTAGGTGAATAAATTAGTCAACAAAAATAATCTATTTAGTCGCTAACTCATTTAAAAAAAATGAAGATTTAATTGTGTATTTTTTCACAACTTCATATAAGTGTTCCTTAAAACATACTCTCATATACTCTAATAAGATTTTATCAGTTAATATAAGGTTTTATTCAACACTTATTAGTTACTTATATGAGTTTTCCTCAAAACATATATACTCTTATAGTATTACTTATAAGAATTTATTAGTTAACATAAGGTTTATTCAACATTTATTAGATACTTTTATGAGTTTTCCTCAAAACATACTCATATAGTATTCTAATAAGAATGTATTAGTTAATATAAGATTTTATTCAACACTTATTAGTTACTTCTAAGAGTTTTTCTCAAAACATACTCTTATAGCATTCTAATAAGAATTTATTAGTTAATATAAGGTTTTATTCAACACTTATTAGTTACTTATAAGATTTTTCCTCAAAACATACTCTCATAGTATTCTAATAAGAATTTATTAGTTAATATAAGATTTTATTAAACAATTAATAATTACTTATACGACTTTTCCTCAAAACATACTCTTATAGTATTTTAATGAGAATTTATTAGTTAATATAAGGTTTTATTCAACACTTATTAGTTACTTATATGAGTTTTCCTCAAAATATATATACTCTTATAGTATTCTAATAAGAATTTATTAGTTAATATAAGATTTTATTCAACACTTATTAGTTACTTCTATGAGTTCTCCTCAAAACATACTCTTATAGCATTCTAATAAGAATTTATTAGTTAATATAAGGTTTTATTCAACATAAGGTTTTATTAAACATACTCTTATAGCATTCTAATAAGAATACTAAAAGAGTATGTTTTGAGAAAAACTCATATAAGTGTCTAATAAATATTTAATAAAACATTAGAATACTAAAAGGTTTTATAGCATTCTAATAAGAATGCATTAGTTAATATAAGGTCTTATTAAACATATTCTTTTAGTATTCTAATGTTTTGTTAAATATTTATTAGACACTTGTATGAGTTTTCCTCAAAACTCTTTTAGTATTCTCATAAGAATTTATTAGTTAATTTAAGGTTTTATTAAAAATTTATTCGTTACTTATATGAGTTTTCATCAAAACATACCCTTTTAGTATTCTAATAAGAATTTATTAGTAAATATAAGGTTGTATTAGACATTTATTAGTTACTTATATGAGTTTTCCTAAAATATACCCTTATAGTATTCGAATAAGAATTTATTAGTTAATATAAGGTTTTATTAATTAATATAAGGTATTAGACATTTATTAGACATTTATTAGTTACTTACCTGAGTTTTCCTCAAAAGATACTCTCTTTGCATTCTAATAAGAATTTATTAGTTAATATAAGCTTTTATTCAACATTTATTAGGTACTTGTATGAGTTTTCCTCAAAACATATTCTTAAAGTATTACTTATAAGAATTTATTAGTTAATATAAGGTTTTATTCAACACTTATTAGTTACTTATATGAATTTTCCCCAAAAATACTTTTATATCATTCTAAACCTTTTCCTCGTTTGTATATATAAATACCCATTTAAATCTTAATTACACTACCTATTCATATAATTAAATTACAAAGTACAATATAATATATATATATATATATATATAATATTATGTAGCCAAGTTAAACAAATTAACATTACCATCCCACCCAAAAAAAATAAAAAAAATAACCTTACCTCGTACATGCCGGTCTCCACAACACCGATCGAACACCATAGTGGATTATGGAGAGTGAGCTAGCTAAAAGACAAAAAACAAGTGGGCCGGCCCCATTAATGCCCTCAACCATGAAATTGAAGGGAACAGACGTGTGTCGACCCCATTCGTAGGTAGAGTAAAACGCATTAACGTTTGACCTCATCCGTAATAGCCACGAATTTAGCCACGGATACAGTCGTCGCTAACTGAGCTCATTAATACCCTTTCATTCTATGGGCTAATTGGGCTTTCACTTCTTGGGCTATTGGACTCTAAGACGGGCCCGCCTCTATATTCAATCTACATAAAATTTGAGAGAGATAGTAATCTCATTCGGCCCGCCTAAACCATTTGCGACCAAGCCCAGATTTCTGATGCTGAATAGCCATGGTTTCAACTACGGATAGTATGTCGTGGCCAGATCAGCGTCGAATATAGCCACGAATCAAACGGTCGTGGCTAAGTTCATGGCTATTTACCAAGACAATCCACCTTTCGAGCCACGAAATCAGCTACGAACACCAAGCTCGTTGCTATTAGCCATGACTTTGATGAGGTGGCATACCAGGACGCCTACTAGCCACGAATATATCCACGACTGTTAACAGTCGTCGCCAATGTCATTGCTATTGGCCACAAAACTAACATCACCTAACATTCGTGGCTAACAATCCGTTGCTAAATCATGTTTTTTTAGTAGTGTAATTACTTATTTTAGGTCAATTAATTATATCAAAGTTCGATTATAATAAATGATTATGGGTCGTGTGCACAGTTGCACATACGATAGTAAGTTAACATACAAATCGAGTGATGTTTCATTTTAAAACCAATTGGCGATAGAAAAAGTTGTAAAGGCTCGGATTTTTAAATCCTAATTTTGTCGGAAAAAGAGATTTAAAATTAAATTAAATCGGTTTTAAAACTCGTTTAGCGGATTCCGACCGGAATATAAAATTTGACGAATAATTTCCATCCTTTTACTTCGAAAATTTAAAATCATTATCGGATGGCGATATCCTTGTCGACTTAAAAAAAATCTAATTGATCGAGAAAGCGAGCGTCGGGAAAACTAACATTCGGGGATTAATTTCGGGATTCGAAATTCGCGTATTCGGGATTTATTTCGGGTATTTATTTTACCCATTCCCACACGCTATCACCTACTCCCTCCCATACCCTGCAACCCGAACCCATACCTCCTTCAAATCACCATCATCACCGTCATTCTTCATCGATCATCACCCTCACCAAACTCCCATCCTTCACCATTCCATCACCATCTCCCGCTCTTTTCATCGCCCTTCCCACATCGGCACCACCACCCAAGTAGCCGTGAAAATACACTCCTCCTTCCTTCTTCCTCCTCTCGCCACAACCACCACACACAACGCCTCGTTGCGCCATCACAGCCAACACCACCATCGTCTCCTCCTCTTTCATCGAAGGGCAATCGCAGCTGCCCCTGGAGCTCTTGGCGTCATCGACGAGCCTCCGAAGATCCCACGTCCGTTTGAGGGTGATCCAACCTCCTTGCTCTGTTTTGCAAGCTAACTTCCGGTAATCGTCCCTCCTTCGTTTTTGATCGAAATTGCTTGCGGTCTTCACCATCACACTCACCCACATCCGGTGTAGGCCCGACAAGCAATCGCGAGCCACCGACGAAGCCCAGAATTCCGATCGAGAGCCCCGAAGTCGCGAAAAATCCATCTCGGTGAGCTCCGAATTTATCCTCGTTTTGATTCGTTTCTGAGTTTTTTCGATGCTTAGACTAGTCGAGAGTGTGCGTGAGCTGAGTGCAGGACGATCAAGTGAGGTCGAGAGCTTTGACGATCATCGAAGCTCGGTCGGCGTGAGCGAGAGCACGAGGGCACGAGGCGAGGCAACCAACGACGAGCTGAGCAGAGGCGGGAGCGAGAGCAGTGCGAGCGGGTGAGCTTCGATCGTCGAAGATGTCCAGGCATGAGCGAGCACCTTGGGCCGCGAGTCCGAGCGAGCTGGGCGAACTATGGGGACGAGCGTGATTGATGTCGGCTCGGGCGAGCAACAATGGCGCCTACGGGATGGTTTTGAAATTTGGAGGAAGAGGGTGCTCTTGTGGGCCCCACCTCCACATTTTTTTATTTTATTTTATTGGGTTTGTTGAACCGGTTTGGGAGTTATATAATTAGACGGGTTCGGTTCGGTTCGGTTCGGTTGGGTTTAAATGGGTTTGGTTTGGTTCGGGTTTATTCGTATATTTATTTAATTATTTAACGGTATTTAAAATATTATAATATTATTTAAGGATTAAAATATAAAATATTATTTCAAAGATTTTATAAAGGGTCGGTTTTATTAAATAAAAATGGTTGGGACTTAAAAGGATTTGAAAATATTTTTTCGAAACTATTGAATAAATGATATTAAAATATTACATAATATTAATTGAGATTTAAAATATATTATGTGAGACTTGAAGTTTTAAAAAGAAATTTAGAAAATAATTTCAAGGTTGGAAAATGATTCAATGAATAAATTGGAAAAGAAATTTGGGCGAACATTTTTTTTAGGGTTGGAATTCGTAACCGTTGATTTGGATTTTGAAACAGTTTTGGAACTAACTTGGGAATCTGATTTGTTCGATGACTAACTAGCATGATGATATATATGATCGTTTGACTAACAGTATGATATGTGTGATTAATAGCATGACTTATGGTGAATTAGTTTAAGAGATGTTCATATGTGACTTGTGTGCCTTGCGTAAATTAGACTTGGACTGATTATGTTATTTATGGGATTACTAGGTGATCTTTGATCTATTGGATTGCTTGCCATTGCTGATTATTGTTTGGATTATGCGCTTCTCCAGGTAAGTCCTCCAAGGCTTACTCAGTAACCAGGGCCTCCTGCCTGATGTGTCATATAGTATGTAGGTGTTGCATATGCATAAAAGCATGCCATGTAGTATCATGCTTAGGACTTCCACTTATGAATGAGCATTCTTATTCTGTATGCGTTTGAATACAGAACGGCCGTTATCTGTGAGTCCTAGAGTGGTTGTTAGGGTCATAGGGCAGCCCAGCTTCATCGGGCGTTGTCCTCCTTGAGTCATTTATATATATATATATATATATATATATATATATATATATATATATATATATATCATGAGATACGAGATGAGCATGAGATACGATATGATGATGAGATGTGATATGCTATAGCATCGAACTGGCCAGTCTCCACCCTATTTGGAAGGGGGGTGGTGGTAGAAGAGGGATATACCACTTGGTATTCTTTGTTAAGGCCTTACTTCATATTCTGCATTTATGAATTAGGAGCATGATAGTGTGGTTAATATTCCAGTACTGCATGAAGGCATCCTTTATTCTAGGTATAGGCGTATTATATGTCCTCAGCGCGGTCAGAGGACCCGCAGGCGAACTCTTGGCCTGACTTTGTGGTATAGTTTCAGGTACCCGATCCACTGCTTGATTCTGTGTTGTTTTGACGGAATCCATTCATATGGCGGAGAGTGAGTGTTTGAACCCTGACTTCACCAGATTCATACTTTTGGGGTTTCTTCCTACTTAAACTCTGTTTTCACCCGGCTCTGCCGCGACACTGGTTGTATCGTTTTCAGAACTTATATCCTTTGCATGATAAAGGTTTTGCGCGTTGTAGACTTAGGACAGGTACAGTGGTTTACCCCGGGGTCTCCAGCTGACCTTCTAGATTTGGGTGCGAAATTCCTCTTTAAACTACAACCCTTCAGTTTCAAAACTTCAATCTGTACTCGGAGCGCAAGATCCTAACGGGGGGTTTTATCCCTCGAAACGTAACTCGGGAATCATAATCTCGGGCCGTTACAAAGGTGGTATCAGAGCTGAGGTTTTGCAATCCGAGTACAATAGGTTGAAGATGGCTTTGAAAATCGCCCAATGATTTCAAATGGTTTTGGAAAATGTTTAAAGGGTAAAATGAATTTAATTGGACTTAAAACCTAAATGAGTAAAGGGGAAACAATCTCGTGGGTAGAGACCAAAGCGATAGACCTCCCTTATGGATGTAGAACTCGGGGAACGATAGGCAAAATACTAGCTTTTATTTACAAATGGGCCTAGAAGACTCCAAGGAACACCACGGAGGTTGGAGTGTCGAGTTAGGAGGCCGTGAGGTTCTTGCCCCTCCGGTCAGCCGTCCCTCGAAGGACAGCATAGATCGTCTCTGTGATTGTATGCATTATATCCAATTGAGCTCAAGGGCGATCCTCCTCGAAGAGGATCATATTAATCTTGTTGAGTGCTATTGTGCATAGGATAGCGAACTAATCGGTATGCCTTAACTTGAATAATGTATTGAATGTGTAAACGGGATAGCGGGAGGAAACCTTGACCTTGTGTAATTGGAATACCTGTCTTGTCGGAATAGTTCTTCCATAACTCAACCCCATTGATGATTCCGATTTCGTCATCCGTCCCACCAAAATATCTAGGCATGTTAGCAAGGGTCGAGAAGTGTCTGCTCTCCCTGTTTCGAGTCCTGTTTGGTGTCCCACTATCTATGTTGTTATCGAGTCTTGTACCTGAGGTCGGTGTCTTCCACGGGAAGTTTGCGTGGGTCAACTATGTCTTCTTGCCGCACGAGTCTAAGCTCGAGTTCTACCCTCGCCTCTCGAAAACAGTGTGAGTGCCCTTGTGTCCTACCCAGTGAGTCATAATAGTGCCCCACGGGGAAACGGAGTGATGAGTCGGTGAATGGCCTTGGAGAATTCTATCGGTTATAGTCGTAGCCATTCTTGTGGTTGCATGACATAGTATACTGGTGTATTTCAGCATGACTTGCCTGATATCTTGCACGGTTGCTCTTATGAGATGTATGTGTCATATGTATGGAACTTCCATGATTATTGTCTTCCCATGAATTAGGCCCATGATAGTGTGGTCAACCCTTGTTGTATGTTTAATATATGAGATGACTGTCCTAGCATGATGAATTAATCTAATTAGACCATGTTGACTGTGTACATGTTTAATGAGCAATTCTAGTATCATGTAAGACATATACCTCCCAATTATAGGCCCTCGTATGATTGTGTGAGGTCTTAGTCTTACTATGCGAATATGGATGTATGTGATGAGATAGTTGCTATACCAACCCTGCATGAACTGACCATACCCTTAGCATGATTTTTAGGGTACATCTTAGCATGCTTTCCGTAATATTATGACTTGCTTAATTGTGTATCTAAATGAGTGATAAGTCGTGCATATGATATCCTGTGATGTTTGCTAGATCTTGCATAACTTATGCCATATATGTCCCATGTCAGTCTGTGCATACATGTTATTAGTCTGTCAAGCATGATTGGTGAATGAAATGATAGGTTGCTAGCTTGTTCTGCGCACATATAAAGATGATTATATGAACATGTTATGAATGCATAAATCGATATTCCTTGAGATAGGTGCATACTAGTGTGAAATAATGTGATGTTATCTCTTGATTTTTATGTGTTTGCGTGCCACAATTATAAGGGCATCGTTGTAACTCTCGGGTTGGGATCTTCTCCTTGGTCTCGTCGTCCCTAGTCCTGGTCCATGTCTGAACCCTTAAGGAAGCTGTTGTTCGCTAATAGGGGGGTGTGTATGTAAAATAGGAGAATAAAATAAAGCACAACTAGACTATCTCCCTGTCCCAAACAAATAATACAAGAATCCCCTCCCTTGTAGTAGTAGGGTAATTCAGGATCGAATCCACGAGGAGGTAGGTCAGCGCTTCCTTTGTTGTACTCACGATCAATGCTTTCGACCTCAGCAGACACTCGATATCGAGTATACTGATCGATATCGACCTCAGTTCTGGTCGATTTCCTAGCGCAGTTCCTGCAGAAGACAAAACAGCAAGTCGACGTCGAGCAGAGACCTCGATATCGATGTTAGTCCTCGATATCGACCCGTAAGGTCGATTTCGATGCTTGTCACAGAAACTGTTTTTGTAACCAATTTGTCGGAAAAGGATCCGAAGAAAATAGAATGGAGAGGGAAGATGAACAGAAACAAACTAAGACTTTTATGAAGAATTTAATTAATTAAAAGGCTTCCAAAGTCGGGGTTTTATGCCACAACGATAACAATGCAAGTTTCATGCTAAAGATATGAACTTTAATGTCTTTCCGTCAAATAACTTACGTTATCAACACTTAGGTGACTAGAGGCTTTCGCATAATTCCTAAGAGTTACTATCCAATTCATGAGTAATTCAAGTTCGCAATATGAGTGGCTTTCGCTTCAATAATGCAAATAATGAATCTCCCTAACTTTCGCAAAGGATCATGCATGGGGTAGAAGACGGGATTGCATAAAAGTCATACCTTTGATGCACTTACCTCACATTGCTATCGTCGGGCTCACCCCAACCCTAGAAGTGGGTTGACTACTCGCTCCTCATCATGCACATCATCATCATTGTTATTGAAAGAAAGCTACTTTGAATTAAAACTCCGAAAGAAAGTACAACCGAACAAGCCACTCCGCTCTCGCTTTACAACTCCACTCGGCCTCCTCTCTCTCTCTCTATTCTCTATTGCAACTGAATTGTGTCTCTAAAACCGCCTCTTGAATCTTGAATACCTAAACTCAGCCCTATTGGCTTCTATTTGTAGATGTCGATAAGAACTCGAAACCTTATCTTTATTCTCTATGATAACTAAAATAAAATAAAAAAAAGTAAAAGCTAAAACTTCATGGTGAAATCAGCCTCCTCATGATAAATCTGATGTTGATGATAGGAAATCTCGACCTTTGGATAGATATTGCAAGCATTGGATACAATTCTATCAAAATCGGAGTCGAATTCCTCTGCTGGCATGGTCGATATCGACCTTGGACCTCGATATCGACCCCTGCAAAATCTTATCTCGAGCTTCTCCTTCTCCTACTCGACTTCTATCAACTTGGTCGATCTGACAGCATCGATATCGACCTCCAGACGTCGATATCGACCTCTTTTGTGTCGAGATGCTCTGTTTCCTTTCTGCTCGATTCCTATGTCTCGATGTACTCGATGTCGAGGTCTTCAGTCGATTTCGACCTCTTCAGAAGACTTCGAGTTCCTTTTCCGCTCTTCTGAATTCATCCATTTTCATCTTGTTTTCTGCGAAATCACATGGAAACTCGTGCAAACCCATATATTTTGACATTTAAGCATAAACTACACTTTTCCCATGTTTTCCCATTAATGTGCATGCAAAAGACAACAAAATGAATTCATATGTGCATAGAAAATATGGCAATTTGCGCGCACATCAAACACCCCATACTTAAGCTTGCTTGTCCCCAAGCAATACTCTTAATGGTCATTCAGGGGAAGAAAGTAAACCCTCAACATCATAGATTCATTTTTCATATGTCCCTACAATCAATTGCCATCCTCGAGAAGGTACTTATGTCAACCAAGTCCATGCCTGTGCATAAAAGCAATTTCATACTTATAAAGGAGATAATATGCAAAAAACAATTTTAGCGACATTGCATTAATAATCAAGAGGACTTTCTTCAAGCTTGTGAGAAGTGGATTGGTAAAAGGCTAAAGGTGGGCAATTTTTGGCTATGTGGTGTTAAATCCGGGGAAGTACACTTTCTTTCCAAAATATTCCACATTCCTCCTTCATAATGTCTCACCTTTCACTCATCGTTCAATGCTCTTTTCAATATAATGCTTTTACCTCTCTAACCTTAGCACTGCTTTCTCGCGAGTCGCAAACATGGGTGTCATGAATGGCCCCGGATACTTAGTACTTTGGACTCCTCACCTTTGTGTCCCATCTCGCCGAACTATTATCTCAGCGAGCAGGGTCGACCTACCTTTATCTCCTGAGGTGATCGGATTTTTTCTCGCTCATTTAATTTTCCATATTGTATCATTCCTGCCAACAACTTTATAAATGCACAACTCCATATAACTCCAATAGATGTCATCCATTCAAAAAAACTTTGTCCCCGGATAGGGTATAAGGTAAAAAATGGACAATATGTATAGGTGGAGCGATAATGATCATAATAAGTCTCATATATGGCTTTTGTGAATATGCGTAGGTAAGGCTAGGATATGAACTTTGCTTGTATGGAATTTTTATAAAAAATCCTCCATCATCTTATCATGCACATGTCAAAAGCAACTTCAAATTTTCATCTCCTTTATGATTTTCTCAAAAAAATTGCACTTCATTGGGACTTCCCTTAACTAGGCAATCTCATGTTATATCTCTAATGAATCTAATTTTGCATCATAGAGCTCTTTTTTATACTTCCATAACTCTCTTTTTTTCAAAATTTTTGATGGGGGTCAATTAAAATAAATATGCATTAAAATAAATATGCAACCCTAAACTAAGTATGAATATGCAAATAAGCCTTTCCCCCACCCCATACTTAAAGTTTACAGTGTCCTCACTGTATTAGAACTAGGGTTAAGAAGAAAACTTACTAGACCGTCACAAATTTCAGGAGTTGAAGAAGACAACAGGGAAGGACGATATCGACCCTTTACATCGATATCGATGTCTCTCTTGATTTCTGCTCGGGCTTCAGGGTGATTCACCCTCGATCACAAACCCTATCCATGTCGACCTTGAGGTCGATTTCGATGTCCGACATCGATTTTGATGCCTTTCTGTGTGCTTTCCTCTCTCTTGCAATTTGAAAACTAAACACAAAATATGCAAAACAATAAAGTGTCTAAAACCAAAACAAAAGCTGTCTTAAAACCAAAACTAAGTCTTTGTTACAAGCTCTAGATTTTTAAGTCGCTAGGCCGACTTCTTCCTTTGCGCTTTTCAAGGTGGCATCTGCAGAGCCCATGTGGCTTGGGCCTCAAATATTACTCCTTTCTTGTCCCGCAGCTGCATTCCCCCGGGATTGATTTGATTCACCGTGAATGGACCTAAGCTCTTATCCTTGAATCTTGTAGGGAACCAATGGTCTTTAGATTTGGCAACATAGACCTTGTCTCCTATCTCATATTGGCTTGAACTATCATCGGATATCCTACATAAACGCACATGCCAAGGTACACCTCTTCCAAATAATGATAAGTCCTTTATTGTAATTGAACAACAGGAATCCGTACCTTGACCTACCTTCTTCTCAGTCTGTGGTTCAGGTCGATGTCGATGTGCAGAGGTCGATATCGATCCCTGTTGTACACCTGTAGGATCAGTCGATTTGGGGAGTTTTGACTCGATATGATCAGGTCGATTTCGACCCTCAGAGGTCGATATCGAGGTCTCCTCGCCTCTCTTCTCAGCGCTGATGGTGGTCGATTTCGATAGGGTGTGGTCGATATCGACCCTTGACCCCGATTTCGATGCTTCCTTTTTTCTTCCGTCGACCCCATACTTATGACCTGTCACAGAATCTTGAACAATAGTGGTCGATATCGACTTACCTGGGTCGATTTCGTTGTCCTGTTGAGCTCTTTCGTTCAAGATTGCTTCAACTTCCTCTACTTGGGCTTCTTTGATGGCTTTTATCTCCATTGGCCCTTGACTTTGCACCGTCTTGTTGAAGGAATACTCTATTACTTCATCACTAATTGTGAGTGAGAGCAATCCTTTCTTCACGCTAATGTTGGCATCGACGGTTGCTAGGAATGACCTACCTAAAATAATTGGACAAGCAGGGTCCTCCGCTATGTCAACAACTAGGAAATCAGCAGGGACAAAGAATTTGCCTACTTGTACTGGCACATCTGTCACTATCCCAGTTGGAATAACTACGGTATTGTTAGCCATATATAATCTTGCATCCACGGGCTCCAGAGGACCTATCTTTACCTTGTGCCAAATGGTTAGTGGCATCATGCTAACGCTAGCGCCCAAGTCAACTAAAGCATTAAATTTGAATTGACCTAGAACTATAGCGATAGAAAACTTACCTGGGTCCGCCCGCTTTTGTGGTAGCTCCAACCTGTTGCATTCCTCTGCGATCTCAGAGAGCGATCGCTTCTTACCCAAGATATCCTTAAGGAACCTTACATAAGATGGCATCTCGTGAAGTGCCTCTGTGAATGGTATAGAGACATTAAGCCCTTGGAGCATCTTCACGAACCGTTGGAACTTCTTTTCCGCTGGGTCCTTAGTCACTTTTCTAGTTGGGAATGGCAACACCTTCTTCCTTCCTGCGGCTGTAGTGAGGTCGATATCGGCAGCAGTGGGGTCGATATCGACTGGAAGAGTCGATTTCTGTGGTGACGCAGAATTAGGGTCGACATCGACAGGAGGATCGACATCGATGTCACCTTGGTCGATATCGACAGGGGGGGTCGATATCGATGTCTGTTCTGGCTCCTTCTCCTCCACTTTTTGCTCGGGCGTTTGTAATTGACGCCCACTCCTTAGGTTTACTGCCGCGATATGACCTGTGGTTTTTCCCTTTTGGTTGGGCACAGTGGATCCAGGGAGTGATCCAGACGCTTTGGGCATTGCTTCCGCCAATTGACTCATTTGAGTCTCCATGTTTCGCTTCCAAACGTCGATCTCCCCAAGTCTAGAATTGATGCCCTGCAGCTGAGTATGGACGGAGTTATTGGCTTGTTTGAACTCAGCGTGGTTCCTCCGCATCTCATCAAGGATGATTTGCAGGTCATCTTTCTTAGTCTCCCGCTCAGGGTGCCCTGGTGCCCTATAGGTTGGGGGATCCTTTTGATAGAACCTTTGATCACCCCAATTTTGTTGATTGCCCCCTCCATAGGGGCCTCTCGTCCATTTGACCTCCTCATGTTGTTCCGCCATGGATACTTGCTCAGTATGTGGATAGGCACTGGTGTTATGCCTTATTGAACCACACTCCTGACAAGGTTGATTGTTGCTCAGGAACCTTACTTGCTTTTGAAGGCGGCGTGTTTGATCGTTATGGAATTGTTGCCGTACTTCAGGATCTATCTCCCTTGGAGGCTCATATAGTGGCATAGATGGGGCAGGCCTTGCATCATAGGCCGCAGCAGCCCCATAGGTGTTGTCAAAGTTCACAAGCCTCTCAATGGTCTCCCATGCCTCCGTTGGTGTAAGCTCAATGTACCGATAGGAGGTATATGAATTGATCCTCTCTTTATTCGGCGCATCAAGGGCGTTATAAAAGATCTCTTGGATGACATATGGAAGTTGCCAATGCGTCGGGCATGATCTCAGCAAGTCTTTGAAGCGCTCCCACGCCTGTGCTAAGGTTTCACCTGGCTTTTGTTTGAAAGCCGTGATCCTTTGTCGTAGCATCGCCGTTTTAGAAGGTGGGAAGAATTTGTTCAAGAATGCATCTTTCACTTCCGCCCATGTCCTTAGCGATCGTGGAGCCAAACTTTCAAGCCATTGTAATGCCTTTCCTGCCAAAGACCATCGAAAAGATTTTAGTCGCACATACTCTAAGTTTACTCCATCAGCAACTGTTTCACATAAGTCCATAAAAGTAGAGATGTGTTGCAGGGGGCATTCATTATGTCTTCCTTCAAAAGTATTTCTTTTAATCTCAGATAGAAAGTTAATTTTCAATTCATAATTGGAGTGAGGAATTATAATGGCAGATTCAGGAACATGAAGGGGCGGATGCATGTATTGCATCGCCGTCTGTGGATACTGATTTAGCCGCTCTTGGGCTTGTCTGCGCGCATCCTCCTCCCTATCAGCACGGGCTCGCTCAGCAGCAGCAGCGGCCCTTTCAGCAGCGATTGTAGCATTGTGGTCCTCGATCTCCTTTCTCAACCGCTCTATGATCTCAGCCTGCGTCTCGTTGTCAGCCATGATGTGAATTGCTTTGTTGCGAAGATGGTAGAAACGTTCAGGCTCGTCAATTGGTTCCAGGATAGGTCCGCGATCAGAACGTCGCATAAACCTGCAAAATAAGCTTAGAAAAAGATCGTGATTAACTTAGGTGGCGATTGATTGCCTCCCCGGCAACGGCGCCAATTTGTTCGTAGTAGGGGGAGGTGTATGTAAAATAGGAGAATAAAATAAAGCACAACTAGACTATCTCCCTGTCCCAAACAAATAATACAAGAATCCCCTCCCTTGTAGTAGTAGGGTAATTCAGGATCGAATCCACGAGGAGGTAGGTCAGCGCTTCCTTTGTTGTACTCACGATCAATGCTTTCGACCTCAGCAGACACTCGATATCGAGTATACTGGTCCATATCGACCTCAGTTCTGGTCGATTTCCTAGCGCAGTTCCTGCAGAAGACAAAACAGCAAGTCGACGTCGAGCAGAGACCTCGATATCGATGTTAGTCCTCGATATCGACCCTTAAGGTCGATTTCGATGCTTGTCACAGAAACTGTTTTTGTAACCAATTTGTCAGAAAAGGATCCGAAGAAAATAGAATGGAGAGGGAAGATGAACAGAAACAAACTAAGACTTTTATGAAGAATTTAATTAATTAAAAGGCTTCCAAAGTCGGGGTTTTATGCCACAACGATAACAATGCAAGTTTCATGCTAAAGATATGAACTTTAATGTCTTTCCGTCAAATAACTTTCGTTATCAACACTTAGGTGACTAGAGGCTTTCGCATAATTCCTAAGAGTTACTATCCAATTCATGAGTAATTCAAGTTCGCAATATGAGTGGCTTTCGCTTCAATAATGCAAATAATGAATCTCCCTAACTTTCGCAAAGGATCATGCATGGGGTAGAAGACGGGATTGCATAAAAGTCATACCTTTCATGCACTTACCTCACATTGCTATCGTCGGGCTCACCCCGACACTAGAAGTGGGTTGACTACTCGCTCCTCATCATGCACATCATCATCATTGTTATTGAAAGAAAGCTACTTTGAATTAAAACTCCGAAAGAAAGTACAACCGAACAAGCCACTCCGCTCTCGCTTTACAACTCCACTCGGCCTCCTCTCTCTCTCTCTATTCTCTATTGCAACTGAATTGTGTCTCTAAAACCGCCTCTTGAATCTTGAATACCTAAACTCAGCCCTATTGGCTTCTACTTGTAGATGTCGATAAGGACTCGAAACCTTATCTTTATTCTCTATGATAACTAAAATAAAATAAAAAAAAGTAAAAGCTAAAACTTCATGGTGAAATCAGCCTGCTCATGATAAATCTGATGTTGATGATAGGAAATCTCGACCTTTGGATAGATATTGCAAGCATTGGATACAATTCTATCAAAATCGGAGTCGAATTCCTCTGCTGGCATGGTCGATATCGACCTTGGACCTCGATATCGACCCCTGCAAAATCTTATCTCGAGCTTCTCCTTCTCCTACTCGACTTCTATCAACTTGGTCGATCTGACAGCATCGATATCGACCTCCAGACGTCGATATCGACCTCGTCTGTGTCGAGATGCTCTGTTTCCTTTCTGCTCGATTCCTATGTCTCGATGTACTCGATGTCGAGGTCTTCAGTCGATTTCGACCTCTTCAAAAGACTTCGAGTTCCTTTTCCGCTCTTCTGAATTCATCCATTTTCATCCTGTTTTCTGCGAAATCACATGGAAACTCGTGCAAACCTATATATTTTGACATTTAAGCATAAACTACACTATTCCCATGTTTTCCCATTAATGTGCATGCAAAAGACAACAAAATGAATTCATATGTGCATAGAAAATATGGCAATTTGCGCGCACATCAGCTGTGTTGTCCGCCCTTGTCTCTCCCCTATCTCCGTTGTAACGGCCCGGATATAAATATCCGGGATACGTTTCGAAGGTTGGATACCTTCGTTCGGATGTTGCAATTCAGGTACGGGTCGAGGTTTCAAACCTCTAATCAGTCGAAGTTTCATAAATTCAGTTTAAACGAAAGTGAAATGGAAATATGATTTAGATACAAAAGCCACGGCAAGGCCGGGTCAAAACCGAAACATAATTCTAAAGTCGGATGGCCAGATTAGCGGGGTTAGACAGATTTCTTTGCAATCGCCGAGGGACTTTCCAACGCCATATACACAGAGAGCAATCATACCTAAAAACAATGGGTGCGAGTGGGGTCAGACCGAGGCCCCAACACGCTCTGTCCAGCAAGCGAACATACACATACGCTAATAATAAAGTTGATGCAGATGCGGAAATTAAATCACACTAGCATGATCCTAATTTACAATATGCGAGAAATAACTGTAAAGGCGCCCAAAGAATGCCAAGTGGCATGTCCCTCTCCTACCTCTGCACCCCTTTCCGTTAGTGTAGAGACCGACCGGTTCGATGCTATAGCATATCATATCTCATCATCTCATATCTCATCATCATAACATAAATTAAAATAAATAAATCATACCCGATGGTGCTGGGCTATCATCATGCTCATATCGACTCGATAGACTCAGGGCACCCGATGGGGATGGGCTACCCTATGACCCTAGGAAAGACTCTAGGACTATCACAGATACGGCCGTTCTGTTTCATACGCGTAAAGAAATAGAATGCTCAATCACAAGTGCAACCTAGCATGATACTACATGGCATGCTTTAATGCTTATGCAACACCTAGTATGTCATACATTCACAAGCCGGTAATCTCTTTCGAATCTGAGTAAGCCCATAAAGGAACTTACCTGAATAAGCCGAACAGCAGAGAGCAAGGCAGAGCAGAATCCAAGAAATGAATCACCGATAGCAAGCAACGTCCAACATTCACAAACACCTAATAACATATAAATGCATAAGTCTACCTCTTTCACACAAGGCGCCCCTAACTATCATACATCTCTTCATATCTCATTTCATGTTCATCTCATCTCATCATCTCATTTCAAAACAATATCTCAAAACTCAACTTAGAAAATCAAGCAATTCTTTTGGGAATCGCTCATCCAAATCCCGATATTAAACACTTGGGCCTTAAAATCAATTTCCAAAAGTCATATTTAAATCCTCATAACTCCTCATATTAATAAATCAAAACCCACAATTCACTTTAAAAATTCCTAATTCACATAGTTAAATCCCCATAAAATGCGTCATATATAAATGATCCAATCAATATTATTTTAAAACAAACACAATATAAAATGATAAATTTCCAGAATATTATAAGAATCCCAAAATAATAATATTCAAATAATTCAACACTTACTACTCATAAAATCTCAAAACAATACCCATAAATATATATATATATATAACTCCATATCAATTACTATTACTTTTGAAACCTTATTAGATATAAATTAATAAATTTCAGAACATATAAACATATATCTATTTTCCTAAAATCAGAAATAATAATTAATATAACATATATATATACACATATATCCAAATAACATAAAACAAATGACACTTAACATATAATGTATAACAAGAGGAAGAAACCCACCCGGATCCACACCCACAGCCCAGACAAGGGAGAAGGGAAGGCCCAGCCCAACCCGCCATGTCCATACCCGGATTCCAAGCCCAACCCAGTTCCCTTGGCCTGATCGAAAGCAGAAAGGAAATAAAAGGAGTGGGACCCGCGCCTAAGGTGGCGGCTGAGGTGGCAAGGGGATCCAAATGCCCAACCCGGTTTTAAATGATATAACCCGTTAGACATTTTAAGCCCAGCCCAGCCCACATCTTCTTCTTCCCAACTCAGAACAGGGCTCTCTGCTACAGACGAAGGAAAGACGGAGGAAGGAGGAAAAGGACCAGACCTCGCCGGCGACCACTCAGCCCGTACCCACACTCACGAGCCCTCCCAACACCCAGCAACATGAACCCAACAACGACCCAGAAGGAAGGGAAAAAGGGAGCTCACCGAGGGGTTTCTTCGAGCCCGGAACTTCAGTCAAAACGCATTGGGACGTTCGTTGGTATGAAGCTTCGCCGGAGATGTCCTAGGGGAGTGGGAAGGGTTTATGTCTTTGTCTTTAAGCCACTTAGAGGTGAAAGGATGGGAAATGAGCGGGATTTGAAGCTCTGACCGTTCGCGAACAGAAAAACAGAGGAGAGGCGAAAGGGAGGCGGCGGAGGTGGTTGCTGTGCGGCGACTGATGAGGAGGACAGAGGTGGGAGTGACTGGAGGCGCAGCTGCTCGGCTTCAGAGTTGGGTGCTCGATGCTCGGAGCTTCAGAACAGAGGAGACTCGGCTTGCACTTGTTGGTGTGGCTCAACGACAAAGGCGAGGGAGGTGCTGGTGGTCGAATGGTGGTGCCCTGGTGATGGAAGAGTGGTAATGGTGACGGCGGCGGTGGGTTTGGGTGGTACGCAGAAACGGAAAAGGAGGGAGAGAGTGGAGGGATCTTCCTTCTGGGTTTATGCAGAGGGTAAGAGGAGGAGGAGAGCTCCTCTAATGGGTTGTGGAGAGCGAATGAGAGAGGATTGGAGGTGTGGTGCTGGTTTGGGATTCCAATTGAAGGGGACCATTTAGAGGGGAAGGGGGTGGTGCTTTGAGAATCTGAAAAGAGGGAGAGGGGGGGGACCAGTTTGGTAGGCTGGTGGGTGGTGTGCAAAGTGTGAGGATGGGAGGGGAACCGCAGGGGAGAGAGAGAGAGAGAGAGAGAGATAAAAGAAAAGGGAAAATAAAATAGGATTGGTCCACTAAAGAAATTAAATTAGCGGAATAAACTCGAAACCAGCTCGCCCGAACGAATCCCGACTAAATCGAATTTAATTAAATTTTAATTTACTAATCTCAATATAACGGAATTAAATAAATTTCAATCAAACTCGGAGCTTAAAATAATTTTATTAATACCCGGAACTCGAAAGCGGAAGTCAAATCCCGTCAAAATCGAAAATTCAAATGATGCCGGAAGGATTTTAAAATTGAACTTGTGCTCGAGGACGACTTTTTCTCCGCTTTTACAAATTGAAATAAATACTAACATATTTAATTAAAATAATAATATAATATATATAAAATATATATTCAGTCTTTACATCCGTAACTTCTAACCCTTATTATCCTTCGATGAGCGTCGATATGCAAGAAAGTACCGACGACCAAGTGGCACTGGAGCGGCGCAACGGAAGTGTGATGGGTCCATGACCCCTAGGCCCAGCAACAACATCACCGATGGCAAAAAGGACGAATATGCTTCAAAGATGACAATTGTGAACAGGTTCCACCCAGCTGACACGAGGAAGAGCATTATGAATTCAAATCATGGATCCTTCTATACTAATCGGAATTGATGTTGTGAGATAGGCCTAGAACTGACATAATTGAATGTGTGATGAAGGATGTGCTGAACTGGTAGCAATGATTGCCTGACTAACTTGTTTCTATGATGATGTGCCTTGGTGCTTGGTATACTGACTTGCTGGTGAGTAGGTTATGGGTTATATGCCTGGTGGTGCTTCTTCTTGGGCATGAGTCGAGAGATTCTTCGGTAAGCTAGGTCGGAAGGTGGCAGGTGGATTAAGGTCTTCGGATTGGGTCATTGGTCGTGTGAGATGGGGTACAAGAAGGATGCGTTAGCTTGGGTAGAGCCGAGTGAGTTGGGATGTGTCGAAGATAGTGGTCCATGAGTATAGATGAGCTTCTAGTTAGGACTTAGGTGAGCAGTGGGGCTAGTATCGCGAGAATTTGAGGGAGATGTCCTAGTGAGAAGTGGTAGTCTAGGCAGGTAGTGTGTGCGGGTAGTATAAGAGAGTGGTTGGCTGAGGTCTGGACTAGTTTCATTAAGGTGATCTTGAGATTGGGTATGGGTAGAGGTGGTTAAGATAGTTCTAGAGGTAGATGGGCGAGCTAGGAATTGATCGGGAGATTCTTGAGGGGAAGTGTTGTGAGACGGATTAGTGTGCTAAGGAAGGTGTCTCGATGGTCTATGAGTGGATTGTGGGCGGTGTCGAGGATGATCGATTAAGGAACATCTGAGGAATCGTAGAATTTGGGACTAGGTGATGTGTGCTGCGAGTGGGAGCGATTTCGGTAAGGGATGAGGTTGAGGAATTGCGAAGGAAGAGTAGTATGAGGTTGCTTGGGAAATTATCGATCGGGGATATTAGGTTGTTCATATCAGGGTTGTTCGTTTGATGAGTATTTGGGGGTTGTTTATATAGGATTGATAATGCTTGGGGAATTTATGAGTGAAGGATCTCTAGATGCGTTGTTGGAAGATTTTGGCATAGGGAATGAATCGGGGTTTATGAGTGGAGGTCATTGTGGCTATTGAGGTAATTGAGGATGTGAGATGAATCTTCGAGGAAAGGCTGGTAGCTAGGCAAGGATGTAGTTGAGATTCCTAGTAAGACTGTGGGCTTAAGGTTGAGATAGGGAGATTATGAGTATGGATTTGGGAACTAGGCAAAGCAGAAGGTATTGAGGACGCTAGAGGATAAGAGATGTTAGAAGGTTGGTGAAGTTGCGATACTTAGGAAATTCAGACGAGGATGTCATATGAATTTGGTGAAAAGGATGATCGGTGCATAAGAGTTTAAGCGGTAGAGATTTCAAAGTTGAGGAAGCGTGATCTGAGGCAATTTGGGGAAACATGCGGAGTTGATGGAACTAGTCCAGGTAGAGTAGCTGGGAAGAGGATCTAGAGTGGGTCAGCTTGAGGGTCATGGTGATTCGTGGTTGGAAGTACCACTAGTTGGGTTCTGCGTTAGAATTGGCCGGAAGTGTCAGGTGTGAGATCGTCAGCATGAGTTGGGTCCTTAGAGGTGGATAGTTAGTGAGAGTGGTTAGTGGCATGAGAAGTATGATCAGGTTAGCAAGGTGATTCGAGATGTCTCTTTAGGAGATGATGGTCGGGCGGAGTCTTGAGAGCCTAGGAAGAGTAAGCGAGATTGTTAAGAAGCGTCTAGATCGATCGTGAGGGAGGTTCAGTTAGGGACTTGGGATCTCTATGAGAAGGCGAAGATGGGACCGGTGGAGGATCCCTAGGACGAGGGTGCGCTTGATAAGGAGTCTTGGTAGATGATCGAGTTGTTCAGCTTGTCGAAATGAGGGAATTTTGTGATTTGGGAACTCCGAGAGATAGTTTTAAATAGTCGAGTGGAAGGTAGGACTTGAGATCGGGATGTCGAAGTGGATTGGCTCTTAGATGGCTTGATGGCATAGGAGTTGGGATACCTAGTAGTTGGTTTGGGTATTCGGCCTTGATTGCGAATAGTTATGAGGCTAGAAAGGTTGTATGTGAGCAGGATACAATGGTGCCTAGAACTGGTAGTGGATTGAGTTGGTAGACCTCGGTGAAGTTGATCTTAGTGCAAGGGATGGTGAGTAGTGGTCGTGTCTCGTCATGATTGGTAGTGTAGGCAGATTGTCCTGAGATAGTGATCTAGTGTATACTTTACTTGGGACCAAATGTTGTGCGAATTCTATGCTATAGACGATGTTGATTCTCTGATGTGTTGCCATTGACAACAGGGAACTGTTAGTACTAACATAGTTATCCCTGAACTCGATGGAATGCTACTGTACGGAAGCAGTTGTTTGCCTCTAATGCGATGACGCTTGGTAGTTAGAATGAGTATGATGTACTTATCTGATTGATATAACGTGCTTATCTGATTGATATGATGTGTAACTTCCGTGAGATGATGTGATAAATTCTACCATATATGATACGTTGCTAGATATGCTATGGTATGTGGCTATTCTTGAGGTGATTATGTTATGCTATTAGACGTGAGGTGCTATTGTTATTCGATATATATACATGATGCTTGATGATGGAAATGATAGAAATTGAACTGTTGAACCTTGATTCTGACTTGGAACCTAGGAAGGGAATATGGGATTAGCCTTAGAGGTGGATGATTCCACCTCTTGAGTTCTGAAATTGCTTGACTAACATGGATTCTGAGAAATTTAACGCGATCGAGAACTTCAATGATTTTGAGACCAAACCTTTTGAAACTGAGGAACCCTCTTGAACTTTTCTGACCGAGCTTGCATTATAACGCCCCCCGAAGTGGATACATGCATTTTATAGGGGCCCTTATAGACTGCTTGCTAAGACCTAGGGGAGATGTTGTGATGGTTTTCGAGTTATGATATGACCGAGAAGTCGGAATAATGATGTGGTAGGGGCCCATATTACATTCTTGCTACGATCTATTGGCGATATTATGATCACGGCAACGGTACTGTGAGGACCTCATAAGGGCACTTATGAGGTGTTTACGGGATCAATGCCATGATCCTTGGACTCACCGATTTCGAACTTCATCCCCTGTTTTAAAATGATTTTAGTGTCGGGGACGGGACTTGTTTTTAGAGGTGGATGATGTAAAGGCTCGGATTTTTAAATCCTAATTTTGTCGGAAAAAGAGAATTAAAAATGAAATTAAATCGGTTTTAAAACTCGTTTAGCGGATTCCGACCGGAATATAAAATTTGACGAAGAATTTCCATCCTTTTACTTCGAAAATTTAAAATAATTATCGGATGGCGATATCCTTTTCGACTTAAAAAAAATCTAATTGATCGAGAAAGCGAGAGTCGGGGAAACTAACATTCGGGGATTAATTTCGGGATTCGAAATTCGCGTATTCGGGATTTATTTTGGGTATTTATTTTACCCATTCCCACACGTTATCACCTACTCCCTCCCCATACCCTGCAACCCGAACCCATACCTCCTTCAAATCACCATCATCACCGTCAATCTTCATCGATCATCACCCTCACCAAACTCCCATCCTTCACCATTCCATCACCATCTCCCGCACTTTTCATCGCCCTTCCCACATCGGCACCGCCACCCAAGTAGCCGTGAAAATACACTCCTCCTTCCTTCTTCCTCCTCTCGCCACAACCACCACACACAACGCCTCGTTGCGCCATCACTGCCAACACCACCATCGTCTCCTCCTCTTTCATCGAAGGGCAATCGCAGCCGCCCCCGGAGCTCTTGGCGTCATCGACGAGCCTCCGAAGATCCCACGTCCGTTTGAGGGTGATCTAACCTCCTTGCTCTGTTTTGAAAGCTAACTTCCGGTAATCGTCCCTCCTTCGTTTTTGATCGAAATTGCTTGCGGTCTTCACCATCACACTCACCTACATCCGGTGTAGGTCCGACAAGCAATCGCGAGCCACCGACGAAGCCCAGAACTCCGATCGAGAGCCCCGAAGTCGCGAAAAATCCATCTCGGTGAGCTCCGAATTTATCCTCATTTCGATTCGTTTCTAAGTCTTTTTCGATGCTTAGACTAGTCGAGAGTGTGCGCGAGCTGAGTGCGGGACGATCAAGTGAGGTCGAGAGCTCCGACGATCGTCGGAGCTCGGTCGGCGTGAGCGAGAGCGCGAGGGCGCGAGGCGAGGCAACCAATGGCGAGCTGAGCAGAGGCGGGAGCGAGAGCAGTGCGAGCGGGTGAGCTTCGATCGTCGAAGATGTCCGGGCGTGAGCGAGCACCTTGGGCCGCGAGTCCGAGCGAGCTGGGCGAACTACGGGGACGAGCGTGATCGACGTCGGCTTGGGCGAGCAACAATGGCGCCTACGGGATGGTTTTGCAATTTGGAGGAAGAGGGTGCTCTTGTGGGACCCACCTCCACATTTATTTATTTTATTTTATTGGGTTTGTTGAACCGGTTTGGGAGTTATATAATTAGACGGGTTCGGTTCGGTTCGGTTGGGTTTAAATGGGTTTGGTTCGGGTTTATTCGTATATTTATTTAATTATTTAACGGTATTTAAAATATTAAAATATTATTTGAGGATTAAAATATAAAATATTATTTCGAAGATTTTATAAAGGGTCGGTTTTATTAAATAAAAACGGTTGGGACTTCAAAGGATTTGGAAATTTTTTTTCGAAACTATTGAATAAATGATATTAAAATATTACATAATATTAATTGGTATTTAAAATATATTATGTGAGACTTGAAGTTTTGAAAAGAAATTTAGAAAATAATTTCAAGGTTGGAAAATGATTCAATAAATAAATTGGAAAAGAAATTTGGGCGAACATTTTTTTAAGGGTTGGAATTCGTAACCGTTGATTTGGATTTTGAAACAGTTTTGGAACTAACTTGGGAATCTGATTTGTTCGATGACTAACTAGCATGATGATATATATGATCGTTTGACTAACAGTATGATATGTGTGATTAATAGCATGACTTATGGTGAATTAGTTTAAGAGATTAAGTGTTAATTAGTTATGATGATGATGATATATATTATATGCTAAGTGTGAGTATGAAATGGTAATATACGAATTTGGTTAAGTATGATATATATATATGGAGGTTATTTTTTTAAACTGATGAGTTGACAAGTTATGATGAGACGAGATGAGAACTGAAGATGAGATGATAATGTTAATAATGATGAGACAGTCGAGTTATCACATTTATGTGTATCTTATATGTTCATATGTGACTTGTGTGCCTTGCGTAAATTAGACTTAGACTGATTATGTTATTTATAGGATTACTAGGTGATCTTTGATCTGTTGGATTGCTTGCCATTGCTGATTATTGTTTGGATTATGCGCTTCTCCAGGTAAGTCCTCCGAGGCTTACTCAGTAACCAGGGCCTCCTGCCTGATGTGTCATATAGTATGTAGGTGTTGCATATGCATAAAAGCATGCCATGTAGTATCATGCTTAGGACTTGCACTTATGAATAAGCATTCTTGTTCTGTATGCGTTTGAATACAGAACGGCCGTTATCTGTGAGTCCTAGAGTCGTTGTTAGGGTCATAGGGCAGCCCAGCTTCATCGGGCATTGTCCTCCTTGAGTCATTTATATATATATATATATATATATATATATATATATATATATATATATATATATATATATCATGAGATACGAGATGAGCATGAGATACGATATGACGATGAGATGTGATATGCTATAGCATCGAACTGGCCAGTCTCCACCCTATCTGGAAGGGGGGTGGTGGTAGAAGAGGGATATACCACTTGGTATTCTTTGTTAAGGCCTTACTTCATATTCTGCATATATGAATTAGGAGCATGATAGTGTGGTTAATATTCCAGTACTGCATGAAGACATCCTTTATTCTAGGTATAGGCGTATTATATGTCCTCAGCGCGGTCAGAGGACCCGCAGGCGAACTCTTGGCCTGACTTTGTGGTATAGTTTCAGGTACCCGATCCACTGCTTGATTCTGTGTTGTTTTGACGGGGTCCATTCATATGGCGGAGAGTGAGTGTTTGAACCCTGACTTCACCAGATTCATACTTTTGGGATTTCTTCCTACTTAAACTCTGTTTTGACCCGGCTCTGCCGCGACACTGTTTGTATCGTTTTCAGAACTTATATCCTTTGCATGATAAAGGTTTTGTGCGTTGTAGACTTAGGACAGGTACAGTGGTTTACCCCGGGGTCTCCAGCTGACCTTCTAGATTTGGGTGCGAAATCCCTCTTTAAACTACAACCCTTCGGTTTCAAACCTTCAATCTGTACTCGGAGCGCAAGATCCTAACGGGGGGTTTTATCCCTCGAAACGTAACTCGGGAATCATAATCTCGGGCCGTTACAAAAGTATCCCACCGATTTATATATTAAGGCTTGTTATGTTGTATTGTGTTAATTAATTGATGTTCATATATTTCTCGCTCAAGTTAGATCATAAAAAACGTTGAAAAAATGAAAAACAAAACCAAATCAACACACAATTTTTTAACACGGTTCGGTTATTATGCAGGATTTTGTTATGGCCGATGATATGAGATCTTAGATCTCAGTTGGATGGGTGGGAGAATTAGTTAAGAGAGAGAGAGGTAGAATTGAGTGTGGACGAGAGATAGAGAGAATTCAGAATAAGAGGGAATAGTTTGGCATTGATCAAGGATACTTTACAACTTAGGAAAGGCCTATTTATAGTGCTCATATACCGTCTGCACATAACAATGCATCCCCCTATGAAAGCCTTGTCTGAACTCTCAAGGATTAGACAATAATTACACTAGCCTTTTGAATGAATACCACTAAGCACTACAGTTGGAAAGATGGAAACCGATGAAGAATATGAGTAGCATGCTCCCAAGTAGCTTGATCAGTATCCAAATTCCGTTATTTGATTAGCCATTCCGTAACTAGATCCCCATTAGCAAGATAGGTGACTCTCGTATCTAGCTGGCAGGGCCTGTGAAATAGCGCTATCACTTGAGACTTTCAACTTGAGTTGCGATACAATAAAGGATGGATGAATGAAGATGAAAGAAGATCAAGTCTATAAGCTATTTCTCTGACTTTCGACAGTACTTTAAAAGACCCGTAATACTTGGAGTTGAGGTTGAGATTCTTACGTAGGGACACCGACGACTATCTGTATGGTTGCAATTTCAAATAAACCCAATCACCAGCTTGGTGAAGTTGCCTCTCTGATATGCGAGCATTAGCAAAGAATTTTTATATGGAAGAATTTTGTTAGGTTTTAGGGTTTGAGATTTGAAGTGTGAAAATTGGAGATTTTGATTATTATAATTTGTTTATTTCATTGCTTATGAATGAATTAGGATTAGGGATTTTGAGAATTAAAATTTTGTTACTTGTTAGGTTTTAGAGTTTGAGATTTGAAGTATGAAAATTGAGGCCTTTTTTCGTTTTCATTGCTTATGAATTATGACTAGGGATTCCGGTATGGATAAATATTTTACTCGAATCAACAAAGTGCCAAGTGTTGGTTCATCCACTCCTTGTAATATTGTAAATTGTAGGTTATTAATAAACTTAGTCAAGAGATGGAGAACCATTTCAGCGAGACAAACACCGAACTACTCACATGTATGGGTGTCTTGATCCTAAGAATTCGTTCTCCAATTTTAGTACCTCAAAGACACTCCAAGTTGCAAAATTATACCCATTAGACTTCACTGAATTGGAGCTAATTCAGCTTCAAGATCAATTAGCAGATACATGGATTGCTCACATGAGGGAAGGAAAAGACTTTTTGCGGTTGGAAGATGTTGTAGATGTCACTAAAAAGATGGCTCAGGTAGGAATTCATAGTATTTTCCCATTGGTTTATTGGCTTTTGGAGTTGGTTTTGGTGTTACCAGTTGTGATTGCTTCTGTTGAAAGAGCATTTTCTGCGATGAATATTATCAAATCAGATTTGCGTAACAAGATGTCGGATGATCACCTCTTTGATAATCTTATGTGCTACATTGAGAGAGTGAGAACTTCAAAAGTATCGACAATGAACCTATTTTGGAGCATTATCAAGCTATGAGAACCCGCAAGATGGATTTACTTCCTCTATCATCAAAGTGAACTTATATTATGTACTATTTAATCTTCGATATGTATTTACTTTAAATGGTTGGTGTTGAATTAAACATTTGAATTTACTTGTAGACTTGTGTCATTGAATTCTATTTTGTTAATTAATTGACGATGCAACTTTCGTGGTGTGGAATTTTGCCCCGCCTTTCGGGAAGTCCTATGGCTGCCACTGCCAAAGAGGATCCATCCCTGTCTTCTACTGAGGTCGAGTACAAGGCCATGGTAGCTACAAGTTGCGAGCTTTTTTGGCTCAAAGCTCTCCTCCACCCTCTTGGAGTTGCTCATACTTCTCCTATGCACCTATTCTATGATAAGCGCGCATATACGTTATTTGTAATTTGCAATCGATTTATAAAAAGGTAGAAGATAATTGAAGACTTGAAGAGCTTGTATTGTAATACCATAAAAATAAATGGTAATAGCAAGCACCGACCATAAAACATAACAAACTTTCCTTAACCTAACCGGACCAATTGAACCACAAAAGGTAATTCATGTCTAAAATATTGGATTAACAAATTGTAGTAGGTTTTTCTTGCACAATTTCCATCGAAATCCTAATACATGTTAACTTCAAAACAAATGGTATAAACAATAAGAAGCATTCAAGCCTTCCTAATACACTTACCAGTCAAAGCTTAATCTAACAAATGAATGGACTTCTCCAAATACTTCATGCCTGAAATTCACTTTGTCTAACAACCCTAAACTTATCTCTTCATTCATCGACGCTTGATTGTAACACTTGTACACTTAAGCAATTCGTTGTTATTTTTAGAATTTTATTTGAGAAAAACTCTAAGAGAAACTAGTTTGAGAGAAACGATGTGATAGTCGATGTTATTTTAAAAATCTGATGACTAGTTTGGGCTTCACTTGGTTGTCAATCATGTTTTTTCATGAACGCATGAAATAAACATATTGAGATCAATTCCCACTTTGTTTGAGGTCTACGCCTCTCACGTTCAAACCAATGAGCAACTCGCTTACCATCTGATGACGTTTATAAGGTCCTGAACAAAATCCCAAAAGGGTTTGTACCAAATCCCGAAAGGGCTTGACCGAATTTTGGCGGGCTGAATCTTTTGGCGTTTTTGCACGAGCAGTGTGTGACCCTAATTTCGGTGTTTTTAGGAGGTCTTTTGCTTGGTTGGGAGCATGAAGTCTAGAGTCAGGACTGGTTGGGGCCGAGGTAGTGCTTTCAGGGCGACTCCATTTTCGAGAAGGAGCTTCCTTGGAGTTTCGTCTGCTCTTCCCACAAGAGATAGATTCCTAATGTACCGTTGGCTCGCATTGCTACTGTTCGGTGGTGCTTGCAGGCTTCTTTCTTCGTCATCGTCCGCAACTGTTGAGTGTAGTTTCTCTTAGATCATTCTTATTGTAGGGTTATTTCTGCTTGTTTCATAGCACCGTTTTCTGTTTTTATCATAGGTTTAGACGGTTTTCGCCTGCCGATTCGTCGGCCTCTCGAGAATCAGGTCGAATCTATATAATACTTTAAAATAAAAGACTTTAGCTGATGTGTCGTCCTCCCCTTAATTTTAGCATTTTCTTCCAATTACAATTAATTAATTTTTAATTAATTTTTATATTAAAATTAAAAATTCCTTACCATTTAGATTTATTGTATGTATACAATTTTCCTTTTATGTATATAAACTACCCAATCAATTGTATCAATTTTTTATGGAGTATATATTTTCAATTAGTATATATAATATATACTAATTGTCGTATATGTGTAGGTTTTAGGTTTTAGTTACACCAAAAAAAATTATTATTCCAAGTTAAAACTATATATTCATATTATATATTAAATCATTATCTACCTTATAGCATGCATCTAGATTTGTCATTATTATATGAAGGACAATTATAATTACTGGTCATGTATACTATTGATTTTATTTTATTATAATAGCAAATGAGATTACTTTAAGACATCTATATTTATGTTTATATTAACACTTCTTCGTTTTAATTGTTAATTATTTTCTTAACATATTCTTTCTTATCTCTTCAATATATGTATATCTATATATAATGAGAAGAAATTCTTTTTTTAATGATATTATAATTTTCATAAATATTTCTACGAAAATTTCTATTTTTTAGTTTATCAACTATATCTTTTTTATTCTACACTAACTTTTTATAATCTTTTATTTAAATTTATAATTAATATTAATGTATTATATTATTAGAATTTCATTTTTTAAAAACAGTACCGCTCCATGGCGCGGTAATTGTTCTATCTATACCTATATATATAAATTCTTCAAACATAAGAGTTTGTGATGAAAGTAGAATTTATAACTAACATTAAAGATTTTTGCCAATTGCATTTTTCCTTTCTTTTTTTTTTGTTTTAAATTTTCTTTTTCCTTTCATTTTTTTCTTTCTTCTCCTCTCTTATCACATAACGTCTAATTGATCTATAGATCTAATTGCACTTATTTTTTTTATTTAATTAAATTTTAATTCCATTATGTTTTTTTTATTTCATTTGATATAATTACATTTGTTCTCTACTTAGGGATGCGAATCAAAGTAGATATCCGATGAAAATTTATCTTATGTTATATAATTTGGTATTTTATGTCATATATTTTGTTATGTTTTTTTTCTTTCACAACACCATTGTCGAATAATACGTACGGTTAAGGCAATGATTTCATTTATTCTCTTTCAATTTAAATTTATCTTCAATCTAAATGATTTTGGTTAACTTCAATAAATATTTTATGGATTAATGTAGTTTTTTTGCACAGTTATTATCATTTATTAATGCGTCAATTATAATGTATCTACTTAACAATAAGTTATTGTTTCTATTTTTTTATGCAAATGCTCCATGACACGAGAATTAAACTAGTTCTTACTTAATAAAAAATCAAAATGTGTTTTATTATATGTTTACTGGTATCTTCGTTTACGCCGTTTTTTTATGCACTTTATATAGGCTCAAGCTCTTTGTACTATTTGTCGAGTTGCGAATATATACTTGAAATGAGTTCTTCACAAAAAAAAAAATCTGTTTTTTTGGTCCTTAAAAAAATTTCTCGGGAGAAATTGATTTCAAAAGATAGATTTTTTTAATATTAAAATGTATTTATGTAAAAACAAAATTAGCGCATAAGTGACAACTCCATGAAATTAAAACAAGACTAGATATGACGAAATTGACAAGATTTAAAGCCGACGTCTCATGTTCTCATATGCATGATGTCTTATCTATTTATGAATCACTTTAAAAAGCATTTTCTATTTTAGCAGAAAATTAAAGTGGCTGCATTGCTTCAATTAAATTGTGTATGTTACTAATTCAAAGCCCTAGTTTAGGAATCATACTAGTTTTAGCCAAATGAAAGAATATGTTTCTTCCGTTGACCAAACGCAGAAATAGATCGAGATATAGGGGCATTGATGCAAGAGGAAACCGTATACGAAAAATATGTAAGCCAACAACCACAAATATCATTCTCAAATTAAAAGGACACAGATTAAAGATAGATTAAGAATCAGTACTAGATTAAGAATCAGTACTTGAGATATGTTATGTGATATGTCTACGTACTAATTCGGTTTGTTTTGTGATTCTGACTAATTTAATGGGATCGTAGTAGTCATGGCAATGAGTTAGAGTGTCACTTTTGTTGTCACTCTTGTAGTCCATTTTCCCGGACTAAATTGTTGAACTGTCAACACGCGGGATTTTATTGGTAAAAATTCAATCCCTAATTTTAACCTAATTTTCAATTGAAGTGTTGTTGCTCACTCGTGATTAATTTGTTGAGGCAAGAGCAGATTTGGTTGTTCTTCCATGGCGAGATCGCGAGTTTGATGACTGGAACGACTATCACTTCCATGGTGCGACATCTGTTCGAGATCGCAGATTTGAGTGGGCGTCGATTTCATTGGTGTTCCGATTTTGAGGCGATTCCATTCGTCCGGCGTTGCAAGAGAGGGTCCGCCACGGAGGAATACGTTGATGACGAGCTCGATCCCTCTACCTACGTCGGCAGGCTCTCCTCTGTTCCTCGATTTGCTCACTCTTTGAATTTCATTGCCTCTCTCCACCTACGTTGTTTTTTATTCCGCCTACTCCACAGGACGATGGATCTCGATCATATTTGGAAGATGGGTCGCTTTTGTTAAAGGGTCTACCGGAAGTGTACTGCCCAATCTGACTTCGCTCTGCCTCCTCCACATCCTCTCCTTCCTTGGAGCCTGAATTGGTTGTTGACATCACTAAACTCCAGGTTTACGATGAAGGGCCTTTCCGTCACCAAGTCTCCATGTACACACACCAACTCACAATTAGATCCGAGATGAACTAATGTTCTCCATTGATGTCCGCAACTAAATCAAAGAGTGTCAGCAACAACCTCCCGAACCAGATTTGCCATATCCATTGATGTCAGCAACGGTCGCCGATTATCGAGAACGAGTCTTGATCCATGTCAGCAACTAAATCAAAGGGGATCGAGAACGCGATCGATCGATCGAGCTCGATGTTGATAATGTGTGCGTGGTGTCTACATTTTTCTACTGCTTGATCGAGCACCATGTCCGTACTTTTCTGAAGTCAATTGCAGTCGATTCAGGTGCATGCTATTCATCCACTAGTTATTTAGCTAGTTAGTTAGATACATTCGAGTTTAAGTAGATTCTCTCATGACCTTGCAATTTCTTGTAGATTATCTAACTTCTTTTTTTGGCCTTTTAGGGTGTTTTGTAAACTTTGAACTTTGAGATATGAATTTTTTGGCCTTTTAGGGTGTTTAAGTAGATCCTCTGTGCACTTTTAGAAATTGTGTTATGACAGCAACTGTTTTGAGAGGCCGCGGGGTGGCTGGAAAGAGGACACAAGTAGGTGGCCTCTTCCCTTTTCAACTTTTAGCCTTGCCGTGTCAGTGCCCCATGAAACTAAAACCTAAACAAGAATAAATTGATTTAATTAATAAAATTTAAAATTACTTACCTTAGGTTACCTCCCAAGCAACGCCTTTTTTTTATGTCATTGGCATGACTTATTCTCAATCTCAATTCCTTACCTATCAGACATCGTCAAGGCCCTCAACAACGTATTTATATTCCCGTGCACACATCTTACATAGGACATCATAACCCAATAATAAATTGAAACTATATAATAAAGCACTTAAAACCCTTTATAATTTATCAAAGAGTTGGGCATGACTCTCTAATACATGAATATAATACCACCAGTTTTGTTCCACTGGTGGCTTCTCACACTAGTAGTTAGAAGGATCAACATAATCATCATTACCTTCCAGATTGCAAAAGTTTACCTTTATTACCTTTCGAGCCTCAATAGGTGGCTCTAGACATGGTTCATCAATGAGCGAGATCATAATGAATGCATCGAATGGAGTAGTAGCCACAACACATGAAATCTCATGCGTAGACTCGTGAGATTCCATGCCAGAAAGCATTAGAGCCTCTTCTCCATCATCAATCAAACTATCGTTATCAGCGAACAATTCCTCCTCGTTCTGAACATCATTATCATGTTGAAACAACTAGGAGGGAACGAATTAAGCACAATGACTTCGACAAGATCTTCCATTCTTGCATCCTTCAATGTCTTAGGGAAAGACGAGATGTGTTGGCTTTCTTTATCAACTTGAGGATCGTCCATCTGTTTTACTATTTTCTCGCTCGATGTTTGAGTAAATTGGCTCATTTGTTCCCCCAAGTTTTTAATCTTCTCAACATTCTCCTGCACTGCTTATGTAAAGGCCTGGATTGCAACGTCCAGCTGTGTGACAGAGTCCTCCATTGGTGGATATACCGAAGTGAAGGATTCTTCATGCGCAACATGGTAATCCATATAATAGAAAAAATCCCACAAACCCGACAAACCTAACCGCACCAGGCCTCTGTTACTCATGTACTCAGCAAGCACTCTCGTATTAGCAGTCATCCCATCAATTATGCAAAGAATCATATCTCGGATGCTGTCTTGATAACCCCGTGAATTACGGATGTCAACAGATCTTTGCAATCTAGTTAAGTACTGGTGAAAGTTCTCACTTTCAAACTGCAACAACCTTAATTAATATATTGTACAGTTAGTAGGATAGGGTGTTGTGAACCACAGGAATAGGTCCACAACAAGTTAGAAATATACAAAAATTGATAAGCACACAAAACAAAGAAATAAACTTTAATTCCCCAGCAAGGGCGTCAAAATTTGACAGGAGAAAACTGTCGTTATTCCTATCAAAAGTAAAACTAAAACCTACAAACTAGTATAACAAGTAAGTAGGAGGTCGATCCCACAGAGAATCAAGTATTACTGAGTAATGTATATTTACCAATTAGTAGAAAAGAGAGGTTTTGGTGATGGAAGTAAAGAAAAGAAACTATAAACAAGTTAATAGAGATAACAATTGAGAAAATAGTTTCATCTATAAACATCCACTTTAGTTTGATTAGTTGATCATCGATTCTTCTTCAAGTTCTCTTTTCATCCTATTATTGTTCTTGTCCCGATCTTGTGTAAATTACTAGTCCTACAAGTCCTAGTAACCCTTACTGATTAGATAACCCTAACACGGTCAAGATTTAACCTAATAGTAGCATTAAGATTAATGATTAACCAGGATACATGCAACACCAAGCTATGAGTCAGTATTTAACATATAATTGATTCTCTAAACACCAATTTAGTCCTTACGAGTCCTAAAAAGGCGTGCTTGCTACTATGGATTAAGGTTCGCTACGAGGAATCTACAAAATCCTAGCAATAATCTCAACAAGTTGCGCAGGCTAAAAGAAATAAAAAATGTCCCCAAAAGAATCAATACAAATTAATAGGAATAGAACAAAAAAAAAATTAAAGGCGTTTATTTTCTTTTCTCCATATGCTATTTCCAACCAGTGCATGAGGTTATTCACATATGAGGTACTTGTGCCCTGTCGTAATAGACGCAGGGCATCTAGTACACTAATTCAATACAAAGACGAACAGAAAAACCCTCATAACAACATCTTTCAATACGTTTCGCAATGACTGAGTCCAGCCCATCCGAGTCAATCGCGAAATCTGAAGAAGGGATTGCTCGCGTTCTTCGCGAGCCTCTAATCAGGCCAGTGAATCAAGAAAATCCATTTTTGTTCATTGAATCCTAAAAAGTTTGGGTTGTTCACGAAGGCCGGCATGCTAAGACAGGGGAGATATGTTCACGAAGGAGCTAAGCAAATATATAAACGCAAGCAAAATACAATAAGCTTGTTTAGCTCATTTGGTAGTGCATGCATACAACGATTTGAAGGTCTCAGGTTCGAATCCCTTTATAGTACAAGAATACATGACATGTATGCCATTATAGCTCATTGGTTGGGCATGTTTATGAGAGTTTGTAAGGGTTGTGGGTTCGAGACCAATAGGATACTTGTTTTTCCCCTTTTCTCTTACAAAAAGGGGAAAAACTTTTATTCAAACACACATCAAAGGTACTCCAAATCTCATCTTGATTTTATATGCTCTTTATAAAATCTATGAAACACATATTTGGATTAGTCGGATTTGACACTTCGAATCTTTGTAGCTTATTTGAGTGGCCGGAATAAGAATAAGCCCTCAACACTGGAGCTGTTATTATCGCTCATGGAGGGCCACCTTATTGTCGTTGTACGCTCTTGGAGCAAATCTCTATGAAGTATAAATACGCCCCGCCCTCGACGATGGAGCTGCTACTATTTCTTGTGGAGGGCCTCCTAATTATAGTTGTAAGTTTTTGGAGCAAATCTCTACGGAGTATAAAGTAAGCCCCTCGACATTGGAGCTGCTACTATCACTCATGAAGGGCGTCCTGATTATAGTTGTAAGCTCTCGGAGCAAATATGTACGGAGTATAAAAAAAGCTTCTCGACGCTGGAGCTGCTACTGTCACTCATGGAGGGCCGCTTGACTATAGCTATGAGCTCCCTAAGCAAATTTCTATGGAGTTTAAAATAACCCCCTCGACACTAGAGCTCGCGAAGGGCTTCCTAATGCCACTATGAGCGCATGGAACTTGTTGGGCTTGCGTGGCTTTGTTAGTCTAGGGCTAACTTCAACATGTTGTCAGCGCAACCTATGGGTGTGTCTGAGATTGACGTCAACTTGTCTCTCGCATGACTCATTTTAGTGAAAAAAAGTGAAGGATTGAAATACTCGTATTTGAACTATGAAATGATTGTTTCTCCTCTCAAGAGATATATAGGCAACCAATTAATAGTTTGTTGCAACTCAGACCAACGAACTTACTTCAGAATTTATACCAAAGGTCAGATATATTGAGTACTTTTTGTGAATGAGTGTGAGCGAGATATGAGTGCATGCGATGCATCATTTTGATCGAACCCCAGTTGAGTCACGATTTAACTATAGTTCAAGGAGCTATGATGATACACTTATATAAATAATATTATTTATGATGCCATGAGCAAATACGAGTGGACGCGATCATGGATGAGGTCCCTCGAAATACAGATAGAACCTCATCAAATATAATAAAAGAAGGCACATGCGGATGGTTTATGTTCATGATGGTGAACATAAGCTAAACAAGGTTAAGGGTAGTGGTGGTTAGTCGCACACGGACAACATATCCCCTAGAGTATGGAAATCTCTATCAACGCCCCTCGTGCCTATAAACCATCCATGGACCGAAGACCTGCCCGAATGTGGAAAAAAACATACTAAGATGTGGAAAACCCCGCTAAGACTTCTACATCACCATGTGGCACAACAAAGCCAACATTTGGCCTAAACCAAGGACACGTGTCGGTCATGCGCGAAGAGAAACATGCAAGGATGACTCCACCTTTGCCTATATATATCAGAATGAGGGGTCGATTTAAGGGGTCAGTATTTGAAATCTCGAAAAGGATAGGTCGGGTTTCATGGCTCTACGAGGCTTCCTAAACGAGACTCGTCTAGGTTAGCGGGAGCCGACATTTGATGGAGTCCAGGAGAGGAATTAAGGTGGTCCGCGGAGAGCTCAGACTCGGATCGGCACATGTTATGGTAGGCGGACGAGAATCTTGTTGTGTATCTCAAGTATGCCCGACCATCCGGGTTCGCCCGCGCTCTACTTGATCCCAGAACCGGCGCGCCATCACGAGATTCAATATTTATAAAAATTTATTCAAAATATAACAATGAATTATAATTTTCCTTAAGAATATTTTCGTTAAAAAGTTTATCTTTAAAACAAATTGAAAATTAAATTTTTATCCAAAATTTTTTTATTACTTTAAAATAAATATTTTTAAGAATTTAATTTTTAACAGATGAAATCATAATTTTTTCTGTTGATAAATACCATTAATAATTTTTAAAAAAAAATTACCTTTTTTTGTACAATTATTTTTTCATTTGAATAATATAATAGTGATAAATTGTTCTAATAGGGTTGTACTAAAAACTTTAACACTGATAAATTTAATAATATCTTAAGATCTTAATTTTTTTTAATATATATAATCCGTAAATATCAATCATATATAATCAAGGAGAAGTCGCCTGAGACACATTGCGGCTTCTCCTTAATCGTAGTCGTATGAACCAATAAAATTTGACCCAATTTGATTAAATATGGATATACTTTTAGAAGATATTAACTAATTTTAAAATATATGCATAAGATAAATTTTTATTCTAACTCTATTTAATCAATATATCTATATATGCATAAGATAAAATTTGACCCAATTTGATTAGGTATGAATATATTTTTAGAAGATAGTCTGTATTAACTAATTTTAAAGACTATTATATAAGATATGATTTTACCTATTTTCACAATATATGAACATATTTTTAGAAGATAATGACTTTATCAATATATTACATGGACATACGAATTAAATAACTTTATCAATAACTTCATCAATATGAAAATATTTTTAGAAGATAAAAAGTTTTGACGAAACTGATCGAAATAATACTTAGTATGGTCATAATAATCAAATAAATTTATCAATAACTTTATCAATATGAAGAAGACAAAAGGTTTTGGGTAAATTGAAAAAATAATACTTAGTCGTGTAAAAGTTATCAACTTATGGAATTCAATAAAAAATAAAATTTTTCTATGTATCTTGAAGATATTGATATATTTATGAGATATATTTTTGGATTTTATACACATATAATTATGGATAGATTTTTAGATTTTGACCTATGTATAGTTTAGATTGTTAATGTTATTTCACAAATGTTGACATCTTTTCCTTTCTTTTTTTTGTGTTCTTATTGTAGGTTATTTACGACTTTGTTTATGATTTCCTTTGTAACCTTTTCGAAATAATGTGCTGATTAGTTACAAGGTATGTTATTTTGTTGTTTCCGCTAATATTTACTATCTTTTCACATGTTGTTTCATATATTGTCAATAAAGTATAAATTCATTCAGATTTGAGAAATTATAGTTTCTCATATGTTGTTTCCACTAATATGCACTAACTAGCAAGGAATAAGGAGTTTATAGAACAACTTAGCTTGTATACTGATTAAGTATAAATTTATTCAGATTTGAGAAATCATAAGTATGGAAAAAATTAATTAATTGAATAAACGGAATTTATTATTAAATTTATTTAAATTAAAAAACCGCACATAGTGCGGGTACTTAATTAGTACTCAGTATAATATTAGAGATTTGATCGGTAAGATTAGATCGAAAAATGGAAAAGGATAAAGAAGAGAAGCATGCATCCATATGAAAGATGGTGTTTCCCTTTTAGGAGAAGTTGGAACTAACTGTTCTATTATCGAATAATTACCTAATTTATCCTAAAATTTTGAAACTAAAATAAAGATGAGCCAATCAAATCAGTACAATCCCATTCGAGTACTCAATCTCAAAATGCTGCATGTCAAGTGTTAATTTGAGCAATTTCTATGCACCCGAACTAATGCCTGAAAACACACGTTAGATTCTGCTTACGTTGTCGTTGGCGTCCGACAATATTTTTCATTGTTCTACAAATTCGATCATCTTTTTGTTGCTTTTCAATTATTTTTTTTTGGAAACAAGGCAATATTTCGGACATGATCATCTATGGATTGACAAGAACCCGAGAGTATCCTGATAGACAAAAGCAACTATCTCCTCAGAAGGGGACGTAGTATACAAAGATGTCGTGCAACCGATGTGAACCATCCGATCAGCCACGCGGTTTCCTTCCTTGTAGATGTGCTTGAAGGTGAACCCCACAAAAGATCTACATAACCCGAGGGAATCCGAAATCAGCATCTCGACTTCCCAAGGAATCTTCCACGTACCGTTGACAGCGTTGATAGATGACAGAGAGTCACCCTCCACCTCCAGAAGCGAGTAACCAAGTCTAAATGGCTTCCCGAAGTCCCGCCTAAAGACCGAAACATTATGCTTGAAGCACGGATGCCAAGCCATGGGGCTAGGTCGCACAGGATAGAATAACACCAGCACTATCTCGGATCACGAACCCAGAAGACGCCAGACCCGAAGATGCTTTAGCGCCATCAAAGTTAAGCTTTGTAAAACCACTACTAGGTTTTCTCCATTTAACTTGATGAATTTTTTCCTGATTGTTTAGCGGGTGGTTAGTTTCTTGGTTTCTATCTCTTCCTCAAGCGTGCCTAATTGGGCTTTTTTCCCACATTTTTTTCGCAATTGTTCTATATACTTCATCCACTCTTCCATATTTCTCATATCATTTTTTTCAAATAAAATTTTATTTCTAAATGACCATACACCCTAGAGAAAGATCGCAAGAGTAGAGCTTTGATCCGGGGACAATTTTGAAAAGATTTCTGAAATTATTTCTTTGTATGTCTTGTCATTTTTATTAGTGGTCTGCATTATTCTTTCGATCTGGTTGTCCAATCTTCCCACTATAGTCATTGTCACAGGACATTCAGAAAAAATGTGAATTGCATCTTCTGGGGAATGGCCGCAAAGCGAACAATCGAAAGGCACATGCATCCCTTTGTTCCGAAGTCTAATCTTACTAGGAGTGCTAACAAGAACATTTTTCCAGATGAAATTTTTTACTTTTGGTGGATAGTCAATTTTTCAAATCCAATCTAGGTTTTCTACGTTCACTATTCTGGCTTATGTGATGAGGTCCAAGGCGCTAGCATTGGAAAACCAGTCATTCTTACTCGCTTTTCAGTACAACTGATCTTCTATTTCGTTGGTTGGGATGAAGATTTGTCTGATTTGGTCTTCCACCTCGAGAGGGTGGTTTTAGCGAAGTTTATCTTTGTTCCCAGTCTTGTCTACATTTATGTATTGGTCTATAGTCTCCTGTAATTCAATTCGATCGTGTAGTATTTTTTCTTGTATATCAAGATCTATGTCAATCCATTTGTACTATCAAAATTTTATAGTTTTTCCATTTCAAAATTTCCATATCAATCCTTTACAGAACTCATCCTTTAATTCTATTAGCTTTGCCCATTGTCATGATGTGTTCCTTTTTCTAGTGTAGTTCCATATTTCTGCATATTTGAGGTATTTTCCTCTAATAATCTTAATGCATTCATTCTATGGTTCCACTAGAATTTTCCAACGTAGCTTCATCTGAAGTGCTTTGTTCATATCTTTTGTCTTATTAAGTCCTAATCCTCCATCCCTCTTTTGTCTACAAACTTTGTCCCATCCAATGAGAGGTTTGTACTTCGAATCCTTGTTCCAGAAGAAACATCTATTAATCTGGTCAAGATCGCAATGTATGAATGCTGGGAGCATAAAACGTTGCATTATGTAAGAGGGTTTTGCTGCAAGATTTGCCTTAACTAAAATAGCTCTGCCTTGATGGGAAAGTTCGTTAGCTCTCCACTTAGTTAGCTGAGATTTTGTTCTACCGATGACATCCTCGAAGGTGTTCTTATTCACCCTCCTATTGATAATAAGATATCCCAGGTATTTCTCAAGCACCTCTTGGTTCAAGATTTGTATATCAGTCTGGATTCTTTGTTTTAGGATATTAGTAATCCCTTTTGTCGTTTGGAAAAGCAGATTTTTGGTAGTTGACCTTCTGTCTCGAGATCATACAATATTCGTCCAGGAATTTTTTTTTATCATCAGGCGTGCTTCCGAGCTTGATTTAGCGAATATCATAATATCATCCGCAAAGGACAAGAAAGGTACATGGGATCCATTTCGAATGAGTTTAAAAGTGACAGTTTGTCTAGTGAGGTCGCTTTGTCGCTGGAGTTTTCTAGAAAAAATCTCAGCACGAGGGATAAATAGGTACGAGGATATTGGATCACCCTGTCTTAGTCGCTGATGCGGTCTAAAGGTCTCAGTCGGCTTATCATTGACCAACACTAAGAAGGAAATAGTTTGTATGCACTCTTTAACCCACCCACATAATTTTTAACAAAACCCAAACTTTTTCATCACGGCAAGGAGGAAGTCCCAATCCATTCTATCGTAAGCTTTTTTCATATTCACTTTTACTACAATCCATCCATCCCTTCCCTTTTTGCTCCTGAAGGACTGAAAAATGTCGTGGGTTATAAGTACATTGTTCTAGATCGTTGTATCAGAGATAAAAGCTCCTTGTAGCGGGTGAATAATTTTTTGCAGTACTTTTTTCATTCTTTCTACTAAGATTTTTGCAATTGCTTTATTAATTATCGAGCATAGGCTAATTGGTCTGTAGTTTTTAGTCGTTGTTGGATTGTCACATTTTGGGATTAGCGTTATAAACGTTTGATTTATTTGTTTGAGCATTCTTCCAGATAAAAAGAATCCTTTAATCGCATTTGTTATCGAAGGTCCCACAATATCTCAGTATTTTTGATAGAACTCGGCCGTCATTCTGTCTAGTCCCGGGGATTCATCTTTCCCAATTGAGAAAATCGTGTTTTTGATTTCTTGGTTAGAGATAGGTTTTGTAAGAAAAATGTTGTCCACTTCTAGAATTTCGTTGTCTATCAAGTTAAGGTATTCCACCAAAAGGTGGTTGTTTATTTGCTCCTTTTTAATATCTTCTCGAAGTCATCATGTCTCTTTCTTGATGTTTTCCTCTCCTAGTATCGTCGTCCCTTCCAGGGTTATTATTTCTCTAATAATTTTCTTGTTTCTTCGCCCTGTTGCTACTTTGTGGAAGTATCCCGAGTTTGTGTCCGCAAACTTCAAATGTTTTATTTTTGCTCACTGATTCCAGAAAACTTTATGATATTGTAATAATTTGTTATTTTTAATAATTAGCCGAGTTTGTCTATCATGTTGTGAGCTTTCGTTTTGGTTTCTTTGGATCTCAAGAAGTTTTTCTTCAAGATCTTTTAATTGTCGGAAGATATTTTCGAATGTTTTTTTATTCCACTCTTTAGTCAAATCATTTTAGAAGTTGGGTTTTTTTTTTGGTCAATTGAAACATGTGGGATCGTTCACAGTTAAACCTCCAAGCTTGAATTACAATGTTGCGATAATCCTTTCTTTGCATCCACATTTTCTCAAATTAAAAAGGTCTAGCTTTTTTTTCTATGCATCAAATTAAGTTCAATCGAAATTGGGCAGTGACCAGAGGACGAGAAGGCATGGTTTCTAGTTGCAATTGGGATACCATTGAAGAATCTGGTCATGGGCTAATGCTCTATCGAGTTTCTCGTAAATATTGTCATTATTCGACTTGATCTTCCTCTAGGTAAAATTGTTTCCAATAGTCGGGATATCGATCGTGTAAAGACCGAATATATATATTATATATATATTATTATTTTGGAAGAGTAATTGATTATAACTAAGTAGATTTGAAAATTCCAAAATTTTGAATATTCCGTCCTCGAGCAACATGTTTTGTTCTTAATCTTTTCGAAATAGATTCCGACATCGTTTTAAAATTTGAGTTGTAGCGGATTTCAATTCCGTTTTTTTTAGTTGGATTACCGATAAAATTAATTTAATTCCGTTATCTTGAAATTAGTAAATCAAATTTTAATTAAATTCGATTTAGTCGGGAATTGATAGAGTCGGGATTAGCGGATTTCGAATGTGAATATCGGGTATATTCTCCTTACCTTTTATTTTGGGACCACATATATAATTCTTTTCCCTTTTTCTTTCTTTCTTTTTTCTCTCTCTCTCTCCTCCCACTTGATGTACACATTTGCACCTTCTTTTATTGTATCTTTTGACTTCGTATTTCATTCGATTTCCAAAGAAAAGGGTTCAAAAGAATATAAACTTGTGTAAGAATGGGCTAAAATGCAAGAAATAGAGTTTGCACATGTTTTAAGCTAACCATGCAGGAATTCGAGCGAAAACGGAGTCAAAACGGAGAAGCCAAGTGAAGCTGAGAAGAGGTAGATATCGACCCTAGACCCAGATATCGACCTCTGGGGTAGATATCGACCTTCAACATAGATATCGACCTCAACGAGTGAAGCTGAGAAGAGGTAGATATCGACCTTAGACCCAGATATCGACCCCCAGTGTCGATATCGACCCCCATATCGACCTCAACATAGAAATCGACCAGAGCTGAACAAGTCGAGCAGGAACAGAGACCTCGATATCGACCTCTGGTGTCGATATCGACCCCTTATCTCGACAGAAGATAGACTCGATTTCGAATGCGGATTGGAACTATATCTTCAAGGAGGCACGGAATTATCTCATACTTTCAAGATAGATGGCAGCTGAAGTTTATTTATCTTTTACCTTTAAGTTCCTTTAAGTTTTATCAAAATAAAAGACCTATCCTAATTGTTCGGATAGAGTTATTAGTTTAGATAGGAGTTACAATCCTTGGATAGCGAGGATTAGTAGCCTATAAATAAAGCCCTAGGGCTGATTTGTTAGAGCATCCAATAATCCAATCATAGAACAACCCAAGACATAGACATTAGAGTTAGAGTTAGAGAGAAGTTTTAGGGTTTGACGTTTGCGAAAGTTGACGTTGAGTGGTAAAGCTTCGAAGTTTATTTTAATGCAAGTTTCTTCCTTTCAAACAATGATGAGTTCCATGATGAGAAGCGAGTAGTTCCCCAAAGCTCTTAGGGTCGGGGTGAGCCCGACGTTAGCCATGCGCGCTTGAGGTAAGTATTTGATGTTGATATCGTTGTGTCTATCTCTCCTCCTACGATTCTATGTTTAGTCCTAATCGAAAGAAAAGGGATTCATGCTAACAACTTGAGTTATAAACATAAAATTGGTAGAGACAATTAGGTTTATTTGCAAGAGTAATCCTAAGAGTTGGTGTACGGCGAAAGCTTGTCCCTCGGGAGAAATAGCGCAATTGTCCGTCTTATTTATCTCATCGCATGCATTGGTTAACGTTGTGGTAAACCCTAATCCTAGGAGTTGTTTTTACATATTTATACACACCAAAACCCACTGTTATTTCTGTTCATTGCTTCTCTCTCCATCCTTAATTCTTCGGCCTTTTCTTTGCCGACGAACAACTAACACACTGCAGGGAGACATCGATATCGACCCCAGACGTCGATATCGACCACTGAGTTCGTCGACAGTTTTCTGAGTCGACGACGAACATCGCTACGGAGATTTGCTGACATCGATATCGACACCAGACATCGATATCGACCCTTCTGTATCGACTGGCAGTCTTCTGAGCCAGTCGATTTCGTGGACTAACATCGATATCGACCCCCACCAGTCGATATCGACCACTTGTTTTTTTGTCTTTGCAGGTCTTCTGTTGCAGAGAACATCGACAGCCGAGGTCGACATCGAGGTCCAAGGTCGAAATCGAGGCTACTGGTCGACGCAGACTTGAGATTTCCAAAGCTACTAGGATCCCGCTGACACGCCTCCTCGTGGATCGATCCTGACTACCCTTCCACTACAACGGGAGGAAGTCTTGTAATCATTTGCTTAGGCCAGGAGTGGTTTACATTTATTTACATCTTTATATTTGTAATTACTTGACATATCAAACCTCCTGCAACAACACCACTCTCGGATTTCTGTACAATTTTTGGTCCCCTCCCCCTCCCTCAGTTCTCTCCTCTTCTGGCAACTACACCTGCAGGAACCTACCCCTCCCAACTTTGCAACCACGCCAACCCTCTCCCACACACACAAATTCAGATTTGGTCCCCTCCCTTTTATTTTGATCCAAGCCCCAACAAACCCATACAAACACAAAAATTCAAACACACCCTTATCCCCCCCTGTTCCCCTTTGGGCTTGCCGAGAGCGGGTGAGCTCCATGACTCCCCATTGCAGCCGCCACCAGTGCTCCACCACTCCCTCACCTTCTGTTTCTGGCATCCCCTGAGCCACCACAAAGCCGCCAAGTCAGCACCTCCAGCAGCTCGCCAAGGCGCCCGTCATTCCCTGTTTCCGACAACAACCCGCGAATCCTTCGTTGTCTTCGGTTCCGCAGTCGTCGAGCCTTCAATCCACCTCCTCTGAGAAGCAGCAGCCACTTGGACGCTCCTCTGACGCCTGTCTGAGCCAGTGGCAGTCACCAGGCCGGAGCCGACCACCGCCGAGCCTGACCCCCCCCCTCTTCCTCTGTTTCGATTTGAACAAGGTGAGGTTCGATTCTCCCTCCTTTCTCTTCCTTTTCGCTTCCAAACTCCATAAGAGAAGAGTTAACCCCCTCCCACTCCCCTAGGGCATCTTCAGCGCAATCCCGACCCCCCCGACGAGCCTAAACGTAGCCCCGAGTACCCCTTCCGGCGAGTTGAACCTTGGTAAGCTCCTCCCTCTTCTCCCTCTTCTTTTGCTGCGTTATGTTCCTTTTGTTTTGTCCTGAATTGTGTCTTGGAGCTCGGGTTGGGGGTGGACGGAACAAGGCCGCCGGCCGGCCTGGAAACCTCCCTCTCCCTCCGTCCCTCTGTTCTCTATTGAAACAGAATGGGGAAGAAGATGAAGACCGGGTGGGCCCTTGCCACATCACCGCCACCTCACCCGGGCCCCTCTCCATTCTTTTAATTTTGCCTTGGGCTGGGCCTCCCTCCTCTTTCATTTGATTTCTGGGTGGGCCGGATCCGGGTTGCTGGGCTGGGTCTTGACTTTCGGGTTGGGCTCCTCACCTCTCTCTTCTTTTCTTTCTTCTTCTGTTTGAATCCGGGTGGAGCATGTGGGGCTGGGCTCGGGTTGGATCCGGATTCTCCATTCAAATGGGTTGGGCTGGGTTTTTGTTTTTGAATGGGATATATATATATTATGTGTTAAATGTATGTTATATTATATATTGTATGTGATATTAATTATTATTTCTGATTTTAGGAAAATTTATATATATTTATATGTTATGAAATTATCAGTATATATATTTTAAAAGGTTTTTAAAGTGATATTTAGTGATATGGAGTTATATATATGTATTTATGGATTGTTTTGAGATTATATGGATAGTAAGTGTGAAATATTTGAATATTATTATAGTTTTGGAAATTGGTTATCATTATAATATTCTGGGAATTAATCTTTATATATTGTTTATTTGTTTTAAAATAATATTAAATGGATTATTTAATTGATGCATTTTATGAGGATTTAAACATGTGAGTTAGGAATTTTAAAGTGAATTGTTGGTTTTGAATTATAATTATGATTTGTGAACATCGGTTATTTTGATGATTTAACATTGGAAATTTATTTATATAATGTTTTGAAATGAGAAACATGCCGGAATATTTTCTATAATGTGATTTTGAGAGACTAGTTTTAAGGCTTAAACATTTAATGTCGGAATTTGGCCAAGTATGAGTTGAGACATCATTTTGAATATGAGTTGACTTAATTTGGGATTTATGAGTTTGAAAATATGGTTGGTATGATTTTATCAATGGGTTTGATTGAAAGAATGATTTTGGTCGATTTGAACGTATCGAAAAGCTTTTGGAAAGCGGTTTTACTATCGGTCGGTTTTGAGGATGTTGAGAACTTGGGATTCGTGAGTATGAATGTTGATCTGGTAGCTTATGGAAATGGCTTGATGATAGGTGTGTATTGCTTTTGGATTGCTTTGGACTTGCATTGGGCCCTTGCTTGTGTTATCTTGTTGTTCTGCATCAACAGGTAAGTATCCTACGGGACTTACTCAGTAACCTGGACCTCATGCCTGATGTGTCATGTAATGTGTAGTTTTGTTGCATATTAAAGCATGCCATGTAGTATCATGTTAGGATTGCATTGAACTGAGCATGTGTTTACTTTGTGTGTTTGAATACAGAACGGTCGTTATCTGTGATAGTCCTAGAGTCTTTGCTAGGGTCATAGGGTAGCCCAGCCCCATCGGGTGCCCTGAGTCTATTGAGTCGATATGAGCATGATATGATAGCCCAGCACCATCGGGCAAGAGATGAGATGATTGGATATGATACGATTAGCCCAGCACCATCAGGCATGTTTTATTTATTTTATGATATGATGATGAGATATGATATGATGATGAGATATGATATGATATGATGATACCGTGGTGAGTGCACCACCACGAAGAGAGTGCTATGCTATAGCCCGAACTGGCCAGTCTCTGCACTAACGGGAAGGGGTGCAGAGGTAGGAGAGGGATATGCCACTTGGCATTGTCTGGGGCCCTTTACAGTTCTTTTCTGCATATTATATATATACTAGGGGCATGATAGTGTGATTTAGATCTTGTACCACATTAGTCATCTTTTATTTAGGCATAGGCATGTTATGTGGCCTCAGCGCGGTCAGAGGACCCGCAGGCGATCACCAGGCCTGACTTCGTGGATAGTGTTAGGTACCGTTCTTGTTGCTCCATGCTTCTGTGACGGGGAAATCTTTTGGCGAATCGAAGAATCTGGCTAATATATTTTAACTCGACAAATGGCAATCACCCACTTTGTTTTGGTTTTGACCCGGCTCTGCCGCGGCTCTTGTATCTAAGTCATGCTTCCGCTTTACTTTCGTTTAAATCGTATTTCTGAAACTTCGACTGATTAGAGGTTTTGAAACCTCGACCCGTACCTGAATTGCAACATCCGAACGAAGGTATCCGACCTTCGAAACGTATCCCGGATATTTATATCCGGGCCGTTACAAAGTTGGTATCAGAGCCAGGTTGTGCAATTCGGGTACGCAAAGGTCGGGTGCATGTTTTTGAAAACCGCCCATGGATTTCGAAGATTTGAAAGCGGTTTAAGGGGGCAAAATGAACTTAATATGTCTAACTCAATTGGACTAAATATGAACTTGCCTTGTTATAAAAGAGGAGAACCAACTAATAAGGGATCGAGTGGGTAGAAACGGCGTTAGACCATCCCTTTTGGATGTAGTCGGAAATGGGTAGGCGAAATACTAGCTTGTTTTTTTTACAGACGGGTCGGGAAGATTCCAAGGAGATCATTGTAATTGTCATTGACTAATTCTATGTTGAGTGCTTGTGATGCTAAAGATTTGATTGTTATGTTTTAACTATTGAATGAATATTAAACGATCTATGCGAACGGGATCGCGGGAGTACCCTTCTTCTTATATGGTTAAGCTCAGCTTTTGTGGAACCGCCCCTTTCCTTCTGAACCCTTTTGACAATTCAATCGAGTCCTCCCTTCGAATGTCGGTCTTCCACGGGAATTGGGTTGGTAAACACATGGTGTCGGGAATCATGATTGAATATAGAGGTTGTCCGAGAGAGTATTGGAAGACGGTCCTTGATGAAATTCCGAGCTAGAGAGTGAGATGTTTACGAGGCTGTCGTTATCAATTCTTATGACGATCCATCAGTGTCCTCTTGTCACGAAAATTCGCATCCGAGTCCCACGGGAAAGATGGGTAATGAGTCAGTTGGGAAGAGTCAATGTTGCTCTTATGGACCTCTACCGGGTTACCTTGATTGCTCTGTCCATTATTGCGTGATACTATGTGGTACTACTCCTTGACCTACAATTGACCTTAGTGTGAAGTTGTGCTTATGTGCCTTAATGTTCATAATGACTATTGTATAGGTTTGAGCTACATTTATCATATCCATATCATCCCGACATGATCTACTTAGTATATTGCATTGTCATACTAGGGCACGAATGTATATGTCATATGTCAGGATGTTGTATAATTGATGTCCTCCCTGTGAATAGGTTCATGATAGTGTGATCGTTCAGTTCTAGTATCATGATAGGGTGAGTCTCTTACTTGATGGATACGTGTTATAATTTGATGTCAACGTGCCTTATATGCAATGTAATTCCCCGTACATGTTATGATGATGATCTTTAATGTGAACTCGTAGTTGTATGACATTTTGTACCCATGCTTGTCCCATTGCTTAGGTCTCGTGTTATGCTTTTCTTTCTCTCACGATTATATGTTGTCATCGCATGTCTACTTGGCCTATTGATCGTATGATTGATTAGAAACATGAACCACATGATATGAGTCTATATGATTGCTACTTTTTCTGAATTAGGTCCATGATAGTGTGATCGACTCTTCTTTATATGCATGCCTCATAAGGTGTGCTCCTTAGCATACTCGCCGATGATGCCTCGATGCTTATCATTCATCTTGTGATAAGAATCTATAGCATGCCCATCTATTTTGTCTTTCCTAGATTAACTATTGTTGATTATGCTATAATTAGTATTGCTATGTGTTAATTGTGCTAAAGTGAGAATATGTTAGTGCAAATGAGTCTCGATAAATACATGTTTTATCCCAGTATGCAGTAATTCGGAACTCATGTCCCCATATTCTAGTCATGTTGCCATGTTGCTTAGACTTGCTCTATACCTCGTTGTGTTTCCCTCCCATGCTTCTATATTATTGGAAGGTGATTGAATTGAAGTTCTGCCTAATATCGAGTAATCAATCAGGTGCATGTATGTAGCATATGTTACGTTGAGCCATTAGTAACCTATAGGATCCTTGATTGTGACTTGTGCAGACTCTACCTTGCTTACACTATTGCGATTCTCTCTTGAGCTAGGTACCTGATAGTGTAGCCCTTTCCTCTTTCCGTTCCCTTAACATGTTACACTCGTCCTGATTAGCTTAATGTGGAATTTGATGATTGACTAGCTTTCCGTGATGGTTAAACCTAGCATGCTTACATGGTTAAAATGTCTATTACTCTATGATATCCTCTCGCACTTGCATGAACGTATGACTTGACACCTCGCATGATCACACACCACTCTATATCATGATTTTGCATATACACGTCGCATGAATATCGGAATGAACCTAGTTGAATTACTTTAATTGTACTCATGTCCGATGTGTGCTATTAGTATCATGTAAGGCTTATGGTTTCCAATATGACTCACTAAATGGTGACTTGCCATGCTTATTCTATTACGTGAATATGCTTGTCCTATAATGTGATAATTGTTATACAAATTTTATGTGCACTATGATAAGTTAGATCCTAGCATACATATAGTCTAGTGTTGGTGATGTCCTCCTTGTTACGCTCTGTAATGATGTCTCATGCCGTATGGACACTATGTCGAATTCTTTTAGACGACTCTTGACTATGCCCTTGTCTTATCATGTATCGCTAGTATCATCGAGGACCTATGCTCTCTAAATGTATCTCGTCATATGATTACGTGCCATGCTTGACCTAGTATATGATCATTGCGTCAGATGAGATAGTTACTATGTTGCCCTTATATGATCTTGTATGATGCACACACCAAACTTGTGCACTGTTCATATATGTGATACATACTATGCTGCTCTTATGTGTTCTCGTATGACGCTTCACCTGTTTGATACGACATACCTTGCCATGATATATTTGGACTCCTTTGTTGATGAGTATACCATGCTTTTACCTTGTTCATATTCATGATGCTCGTTATCTTCACTAGATTCCGCATGACTTCGAATTATATATGATCATTGTTGGTTCCGCCTATCTTGCTTGAAGTTACTAGGCATATCTGTTTCCATGGAATACTAGAGTGTTAGCTTGTTTCACATACATCAGCGTAGGACTTGATTGTGTCTTTGATATGAATACGAATGTTGCCCCGAGGTAGGTACATGTTAGTGTGGATTGATGTGATTGATATGCTCCATTATGAATTCATGCTTGTTTGTCACAAGTTGTAACCTAATGGACTCCATAAAGGCATCGTTACTATTTCCGAGTCGGAGTCTTGTCTCTAGTCATGTCGTCTTTAGCTTTAGTCTATTCCGTCTCCGAAAGAAACATTGGGTCGTCCGCCCTTGTCACTCCCCTATCTCCGCTAACTTAAACTCCTATGCGTACCTTGGATGAGCGGCCGCATGGAAAAAGGGATCGGGAAGTCGAATAGCGATGGAGCAGCGCAGCGGAAGCGTGGGCCCATAACCCACGGGCCTCAGGATCGACGATGTCGACGGAACAAGCTTGATTCGAGGATTACGATTATTGAGTACGATATGACTTACAAGTGGGAGTGTCCTCCATTCGGATTGCTAATCCTTTCTGAACATGGGGATGGTAATATTGCACTGACTTGATGTGGAAAATTGCGTGTTGATGTGATGACTTGGTAATGATTATTGCCTGATTATCCGATGTCTATGATCATATATATGATTCGGTGCCTTATTGTCCTAATGTGCCATGATGACTTGATGTGATGCTATTCTGAGATGCTAAGCATGATCTAAATTCTTTTCCTATATAGTATGAACTGCAAATGCTGAGAATCTGAACTGTTTATTAGCTAAGATTATGATGAAACTGGCTAGCTTGATTTGATTATGTGCATATATGATGTTTGCAATACTTGATGAGCATGACAGTAAATTGAGACTTTAAACGCAGATGCAATGCCTAATGATGAGCTAATGATGCTATTGATAAATGTTGATTGATATGATGTAGTCCTTCTGTGTAATAATGTCCGTGATTGCTTCTTCTTGAAACATGTGAGTGAGGTCCCTTGGTAGAATGGTTAGAGAGCGGTTAAGGAAATTGAGTGATTGGTATGACGTGAGGGTCTTCTTGATTATGTGATTTATTAATATGTATTGGCATGATGTTAGATAGAAACCATGATAAACCTGTATGGCCTGATATTACATGTTGATATGCAATATTGAGTTAAAATTGTTAGTGACAACTATGAACATGATATAATGATCCATTGCTATCCTACTACGTTGTTCTAGAAGCATGTTAGGATGTGTGGTATGAATCATAAGATGATGATACGTGGTTATGTGAAAGCATGATGTTATCCTATATGGGTGATAAGCCTGATTATGAATAGGTAAGTGATGAATATGACTTGGATCATAGGTATGACTTATGTGTATATGTAAGATGATGGTGCATGACTGCTATTAATCGTTATATGACATTGTGATGAGCTAAGATGATGTCTGGAAAGCATGATGACATTTTGATGTTGATATACTGTTGATCTTCCCTTTTTGGTTGAATCTTAATAGCATGACTTTGTCGGATTGATGTGATAATATGTTATGATAATGCTGGGAGGGATTGGATAGGATGACTATGTGAATTTATGCTTTACGTGAGATCCCTTGTTATGACTGGTTCCACTAGTGTGCGATGTTGAGATGCGATCGTGAGATTTGACTAGAAGTAGTGTACTGACTCAATGACACCTAACCTCTTTGATCTCTTGACATGTGTGCTTGCGTGATTTATGAGAATTCGATGATGCACTTGTGATGCCTTCGGTATGAGGTAGATATACTTTATGGCTCATGGTATGACATTAAGACTTTGTTATTGCTTTTGGCGTGTTCTGAAAGGATGGTATGATTTATTTTATGGGTAATTATCATTTTACACGGTTGAGATGTCGATTGGTTGAGATTATCATGATTGATGTTGAGATTGCCATATGAGAAGTGGTTGATGATGTTATGAGTCGATGAGTTGATTTACTTAGGTGCATGTTGAGTTGAGGATGATGATAAAAGATTCTGGAAACTAGGAAGATAATATGGGATTAGCCCTTAGAGGTGGATGACTCCACCTCCTACCTTCTGAATTTGATTGATTGGTATGCGAGAAGCTGTTTTGGTGTTTGGGAGATTTTGACGGAATCTTGATTTGAAAGGAATTGACTTGTTTTGGTGTAAAGTTGCTTTATTAAACCTCGGATTTCAAGATTTCAAGCGGTTTTAAAAATGGCCAACTTGGGGTTTTAAAGAAATTGAGAGTTTCAATGATTTGGATGACAACCTTTCCCTTTACAAAGCGCTTTGAGAATTTACGAAATAGATTTACATTATGACGTCTCACGAAGTGGATACAAGCATTTTATAAGGGCGCTTATAGATTGATTGCTAAGACCTAGTCGGATGCTATAATACTTTTAGAGTTGTGATACTTCCGAAAAGTCGAACCGAGGATGTGATAAGGGCGCTTATTAAACACTTGACAAGACTAATTGGAGATGTCACGACCGTGACTAGGATGTTGTGAGAATCTCGGAAGACGCAACCGAGACGATTACAAGATCCTTGGACATGGTCCTCGGACTCACCGATTTTAAGACTTCATCCCCTTTGCTTTAAAATGATTTTAGTCTCGGGGACGAGACTTGTTTTTAGAGGTGGATAAATGTAAAGACCGAATATATATATTATATATATATATATTATTATTTTGGAAGAGTAATTGATTATAACTAAGTAGATTTGAAAATTCGAAAATTTTGAATATTCCGTCCTCGAGCAACATGTTTTGTTCTTAATCTTTTCGAAATAGATTCCGACATCGTTTTAAAATTTGAGTTGTAGCGGATTTCAATTCCGTTTTTTTTAGTTGGATTACCGATAAAATTAATTTAATTCCGTTATCTTGAAATTAGTAAATCAAATTTTAATTAAATTCGATTTAGTCGGGAATTGATAGAGTCGGGATTAGCGGATTTCAAATGTGAATATCGGGTATATTCTCCTTACCTTTTATTTTGGGACCACATATATAATTCTTTTCCCTTTTTCTTTCTTTCTTTTCTCTCTCTCTCTCTCTCCTCCCACTCTCGGATTTCTGTACAATTTTTGGTCCCCTCCCCCTCCCTCAGTTCTCTCCTCTTCTGGCAACTACACCTGCAGGAACCTACCCCTCCCACCTTTGCAACCACGCCAACCCTCTCCCACACACACAAATTCAGATTTGGTCCCCTCCCTTTTATTTTGATCCAAGCCCCAACAAACCCATACAAACACAAAAATCCAAACACACCCTTATCCCCCCTGTTCCCCTTTGGGCTTGCCGAGAGCGGGTGAGCTCCATGACTCCCCATTGCAGCCGCCACCAGTGCTCCACCACTCCCTCACCTTCTGTTTCCGGCATCCCCTGAGCCACCACAAAGCCGCCAAGTCAGCACCTCCAGCAGCTCGCCAAGGCGCCCGTCATTCCCTGTTTCCGACAACAACCCGCGAATCCTTCGTTGTCTTCGGTTCCGCAGTCGTCGAGCCTTCAATCCACCTCCTCTGAGAAGCAGCAGCCACTTGGACGCTCCTCTGACGCCTGTCCGAGCCAGTGGCAGTCACCAGGCCGGAGCCGACCACCGCCGAGCCTGACCCCCCCCCCCCCCCCCTCTTCCTCTGTTTCGATTTGAACAAGGTGAGGTTCGATTCTCCCTCCTTTCTCTTCCTTTTTGCTTCCAAACTCCATAAGAGAAGAGTTAACCCCCTCCCACTCCCCGAGGGCATCTTCAGCGCAATCCCGACCTCCCCGACGAGCCTAAACGCAGCCCCGAGTACCCCTTCCGGCGAGTTGAACCTTGGTAAGCTCCTCCCTCTTCTCCCTCTTCTTTTGCTGCGTTATGTTCCTTTTCTTTTGTCCTGAATTGTGTCTTGGAGCTCGGGTTGGGGGTGGACGGAACAAGGCCGCCGGCCGGCCTGGAAACCTCCCTCTCCCTCCGTCCCTCTGTTCTCTGTTGAAACAGAATGGGGAAGAAGATGAAGACCGGGTGGGCCCTTGCCACATCACCGCCACCTCACCCGGGCCCCTCTCCATTCTTTTAATTTTGCCTTGGGCTGGGCCTCCCTCCTCTTTCATTTGATTTCTGGGTGGGCCGGATCCGGGTTGCTGGGCTGGGTCTTGACTTTCGGGTTGGGCTCCTCACCTCTCTCTTCTTTTCTTTCTTCTTCTGTTTGAATCCGGGTGGAGCATGTGGGGCTGGGCTCGGGTTGGATCCGGATTCTCCATTCAAATGGGTTGGGCTGGGTTTTTGTTTTTGAGTGGGATATATATATATATTATGTGTTAAATGTATGTTATATTATATATTGTATGTGATATTAATTATTATTTCTGATTTTAGGAAAATTTATATATATTTATATGTTATGAAATTATCAGTATATATATTTTAAAAGGTTTTTAAAGTGATATTTAGTGATATGGAGTTATATATATGTACTTATGGATTGTTTTGAGATTATATGGATAGTAAGTGTGAAATATTTGAATATTATTATAGTTTTGGAAATTGGTTATCATTGTAATATTCTGGGAATTAATCTTTATATATTGTTTATTTGTTTTAAAATAATATTAAATGGATTATTTAATTGATGCATTTTATGAGGATTTAAACATGTGAGTTAGGAATTTTAAAGTGAATTGTTGGTTTTGAATTATAATTATGATTTGTGAACATCGGTTATTTTGATGATTTAACATTGGAAATTTATTTATATAATGTTTTGAAATGAGAAACATGCCGGAATATTTTCTATAATGTGATTTTGAGAGACTAGTTTTAAGGCTTAAACATTTAATGTCGGAATTTGGCCAAGTATGAGTTGAGACATCATTTTGAATATGAGTTGACTTAATTTGGGATTTATGAGTTTGAAAATATGGTTGGTATGATTTTATCAATGGGTTTGATTGAAAGAATGATTTTGGTCGATTTGAACGTATCGGAAAGCTTTTGGAAAGCGGTTTTACTATCGGTCGGTTTTGAGGATGTTGAGAACTTGGGATTCGTGAGTATGAATGTTGATCTGGTAGCTTATGGAAATGGCTTGATGATAGGTGTGTATTGCTTTTGGATTGCTTTGGACTTGCATTGGGCCCTTGCTTGTGTTATCTTGCTGTTCTGCATCAACAGGTAAGTATCCTACGGGACTTACTCAGTAACCTGGACCTCCTGCCTGATGTGTCATGTAATGTGTAGTTTTTTTTGCATATTAAAGCATGCCATGTAGTATCATGTTAGGATTGCATTGAACTGAGCATGTGTTTACTTTGTGTGTTTGAATACAGAACGGTCGTTATCTGTGATAGTCCTAGAGTCTTTGCTAGGGTCATAGGGTAGCCCAGCCCCATCGGGTGCCCTGAGTCTATTGAGTCGATATGAGCATGATATGATAGCCCAGCACCATCGGGCAAGAGATGAGATGATTGGATATGATACGATTAGCCCAGCACCATCGGGCATGTTTTATTTATTTTATGATATGATGATGAGATATGATATGATGATGAGATATGATATGATATGATGATACCGTGGTGAGTGCACCACCACGAAGAGAGTGCTATGCTATAGCCCGAACTGGCCAGTCTCTGCACTAACGGGAAGGGGTACAGAGGTAGGAGAGGGATATGCCACTTGGCATTGTCTGGGGCCCTTTACAGTTCTTTTCTGCATATTATATATATACTAGGGGCATGATAGTGTGATTTAGATCTTGTACTGCATTAGTCATCTTTTATTTAGGCATAGGCATGTTATGTGGCCTCAGCGCGGTCAGAGGACCCGCATGCGATCACCAGGCCTGACTTCGTGGATAGTGTTAGGTACCGTTCTTGTTGCTCCATGCTTCTGTGACGGGGAAATCTTTTGGCGAATCGAAGAATCTGGCTAATATATTTCAACTCGACAAATGGCAATCACCCACTTTGTTTTGGTTTTGACCCGGCTCTGCCGCGGCTCTTGTATCTAAGTCATGCTTCCGCTTTACTTTCGTTTAAATCGTATTTCTGAAACTTCGACTGATTAGAGGTTTTGAAACCTCGACCCGTACCTGAATTGCAACATCCGAACGAAGGTATCCGACCTTCAAAACGTATCCCGGATATTTATATCCGGGCCGTTACAAAGTTGGTATCAGAGCCAGGTTGTGCAATTCGGGTACGCAAAGGTCGGGTGCATGTTTTTGAAAACCGCCCATGGATTTCGAAGATTTGAAAGCGTTTTAAGGGGGCAAAATGAATTTAATATGTCTAACTCAATTGGACTAAATATGAACTTGCCTTGTTATAAAAGAGGAGAACCAACTAATAAGGGATCGAGTGGGTAGAAACGGCGTTAGACCATCCCTTTTGGATGTAGTCGGAAATGGGTAGGCGAAATACTAGCTTGTTTTTTTTACAGACGGGTCGGGAAGATTCCAAGGAGATCATTGTAATTGTCATTGACTAATTCTATGTTGAGTGCTTGTGATGCTAAAGATTTGATTGTTATGTTTTAACTATTGAATGAATATTAAACGATCTATGTGAACGGGATCGCGGGAGTACCCTTCTTCTTATATGGTTAAGCTCAGCTTTTGTGGAACCGCCCCTTTCCTTATGAACCCTTTTGACAATTCAATCGAGTCCTCCCTTCGAATGTCGGTCTTCCACGGGAATTGGGTTGGTAAACACATGGTGTCGGGAATCATGATTGAATATAGAGGTTGTCCGAGAGAGTATTGGAAGACGGTCCTTGATGAAATTCCGAGCTAGAGAGTGAGATGTTTACGAGGCTGTCATTATCAATTCTTATGACGATCCATCAGTGTCCTCTTGTCACGAAAATTCGCATCCGAGTCCCACGGGAAAGATGGGTAATGAGTCAGTTGGGAAGAGTCAATGTTGCTCTTATGGACCTCTACCGGGTTACCTTGATTGCTCTGTCCATTATTGCGTGATACTATGTGGTACTACTCCTTGACCTACAATTGACCTTAGTGTGAAGTTGTGCTTATGTGCCTTAATGTTCATAATGACTATTGTATAGGTTTGAGCTACATTTATCATATCCATATCATCCCGACATGATCTACTTAGTATATTGCATTGTCATACTAGGGAACGAATGTATATGTCATATGTCAGGATGTTGTATAATTGATGTCCTCCCTGTGAATAGGTTCATGATAGTGTGATCGTTCAGTTCTAGTATCATGATAGGGTGAGTCTCTTACTTGATGGATACGTGTTATAATTTGATGTCAACGTGCCTTATATGCAATGTAATTCCCCGTACATGTTATGATGATGATCTTTAATGTGAACTCGTAGTTGTATGACATTTTGTACCCATGCTTGTCCCATTGCTTAGGTCTCGTGTTATGCTTTTCTTTCTCTCACGATTATATGTTGTCATCGCATGTCTACTTGGCCTATTGATCGTATGATTGATTAGAAACATGAACCACATGATATGAGTCTATATGATTGCTACTTTTTCTGAATTAGGTCCATGATAGTGTGATCGACTCTTCTTTATATGCATGCCTCATAAGGTGTGCTCCTTAGCATACTCGCCGATGATGCCTCGATGCTTATCATTCATCTTGTGACAAGAATCTATAGCATGCCCATCTATTTTGTCTTTCCTAGATTAACTATTGTTGATTATGCTATAATTAGTATTGCTATGTGTTAGTTGTGCTAAAGTGAGAATATGTTAGTGCAAATGAGTCTCGATAAATACATGTTTTATCCCAGTATGCAGTAATTCGGAACTCATGTCCCCATATTCTAGTCATGTTGCCATGTTGCTTAGACTTGCTCTATACCTCGTTGTGTTTCCCTCCCATGCTTCTATATTATTGGAAGGTGATTGAATTGAAGTTCTGCCTAATATCGAGTAATCAATCAGGTGCATGTATGTAGCATATGTTACGTTGAGCCATTAGTAACCTATAGGATCCTTGATTGTGACTTGTGCAGACTCTACCTTGCTTACACTATTGCGATTCTCTCTTGAGCTAGGTACCTGATAGTGTAGCCCTTTCCTCTTTCCGTTCCCTTAACATGTTACACTCGTCCTGATTAGCTTAATGTGGAATTTGATGATTGACTAGCTTTCCGTGATGGTTAAACCTAGCATGCTTACATGGTTAAAATGTCTATTACTCTATGATATCCTCTCGCACTTGCATGAACGTATGACTTGACACCTCGCATGATCACACACCACTCTATATCATGATTTTGCATATACACGTCGCATGAATATCGGAATGAACCTAGTTGAATTACTTTAATTGTACTCATGTCCGATGTGTGCTATTAGTATCATGTAAGGCTTATGGTTTCCAATATGACTCACTAAATGGTGACTTGCCATGCTTATTCTATTACGTGAATATGCTTGTCCTATAATGTGATAATTGTTATACAAATTTTATGTGCACTATGATAAGTTAGATCCTAGCATACATATAGTCTAGTGTTGGTGATGTCCTCCTTGTTACGCTCTGTAATGATGTCTCATGCCGTATGGACACTATGTCGAATTCTTTTAGACGACTCTTGACTATGCCCTTGTCTTATCATGTATCGCTAGTATCATCGAGGACCTATGCTCTCTAAATGTATCTCGTCATATGATTACGTGCCATGCTTGACCTAGTATATGATCATTGCGTCAGATGAGATAGTTACTATGTTGCCCTTATATGATCTTGTATGATGCACACACCAAACTTGTGCACTGTTCATATATGTGATACATACTATGCTGCTCTTATGTGTTCTCGTATGACGCTTCACCTGTTTGATACGACATACCTTGCCATGATATATTTGGACTCCTTTGTTGATGAGTATACCATGCTTTTACCTTGTTCATATTCATGATGCTCGTTATCTTCACTAGATTCCGCATGACTTCGAATTATATATGATCATTGTTGGTTCCGCCTATCTTGCTTGAAGTTACTAGGCATATCTGTTTCCATGGAATACTAGAGTGTTAGCTTGTTTCACATACATCAGCGTAGGACTTGATTGTGTCTTTGATATGAATACGAATGTTGCCCCGAGGTAGGTACATGTTAGTGTGGATTGATGTGATTGATATGCTCCATTATGAATTCATGCTTGTTTGTCACAAGTTGTAACCTAATGGACTCCATAAAGGCATCGTTACTATTTCCGAGTCGGAGTCTTGTCTCTAGTCATGTCGTCTTTAGCTTTAGTCTATTCCGTCTCCGAAAGAAACATTGGGTCGTCCGCCCTTGTCACTCCCCTATCTCCGCTAACTTAAACTCCTATGCGTACCTTGGATGAGCGGCCGCATGGAAAAAGGGATCGGGAAGTCGAATAGCGATGGAGCAGCGCAGCGGAAGCGTGGGCCCATAACCCACGGGCCTCAGGATCGACGATGTCGACGGAACAAGCTTGATTCGAGGATTACTAGAGTGTTAGCTTGTTTCACACACATCAGCGTAGGACTTGATTGTGTCTTTTAATTTTGCCTTGGGCTGGGCCTCCCTCCTCTTTCATTTGATTTCTGGGTGGGCCGGATCCGGGTTGCTGGGCTGGGTCTTGACTTTCGGGTTGGGCTCCTCACCTCTCTCTTCTTTTCTTTCTTCTTCTGTTTGAATCCGGGTGGAGCATGTGGGGCTGGGCTCGGGTTGGATCCGGATTCTCCATTCAAATGGGTTGGGCTGGGTTTTTGTTTTTGAATGGGATATATATATATATATATATATATATATATATATATATATATATATATATATATATATATATATTATGTGTTAAATGTATGTTATATTATATATTGTATGTGATATTAATTATTATTTCTGATTTTAGGAAAATTTATATATATTTATATGTTATGAAATTATCAGTATATATATTTTAAAAGGTTTTTAAAGTGATATTTAGTGATATGGAGTTATATATATGTACTTATGGATTGTTTTGAGATTATATGGATAGTAAGTGTGAAATATTTGAATATTATTATAGTTTTGGAAATTGGTTATCATTGTAATATTCTGGGAATTAATCTTTATATATTGTTTATTTGTTTTAAAATAATATTAAATGGATTATTTAATTGATGCATTTTATGAGGATTTAAACATGTGAGTTAGGAATTTTAAAGTGAATTGTTGGTTTTGAATTATAATTATGATTTGTGAACATCGGTTATTTTGATGATTTAACATTGGAAATTTATTTATATAATGTTTTGAAATGAGAAACATGCCGGAATATTTTCTATAATGTGATTTTGAGAGACTAGTTTTAAGGCTTAAACATTTAATGTCGGAATTTGGCCAAGTATGAGTTGAGACATCATTTTGAATATGAGTTGACTTAATTTGGGATTTATGAGTTTGAAAATATGGTTGGTATGATTTTATCAATGGGTTTGATTGAAAGAATGATTTTGGTCGATTTGAACGTATCGGAAAGCTTTTGGAAAGCGGTTTTACTATCGGTCGGTTTTGAGGATGTTGAGAACTTGGGATTCGTGAGTATGAATGTTGATCTGGTAGCTTATGGAAATGGCTTGATGATAGGTGTGTATTGCTTTTGGATTGCTTTGGACTTGCATTGGGCCCTTGCTTGTGTTATCTTGCTGTTCTGCATCAACAGGTAAGTATCCTACGGGACTTACTCAGTAACCTGGACCTCCTGCCTGATGTGTCATGTAATGTGTAGTTTTTTTTGCATATTAAAGCATGCCATGTAGTATCATGTTAGGATTGCATTGAACTGAGCATGTGTTTACTTTGTGTGTTTGAATACAGAACGGTCGTTATCTGTGATAGTCCTAGAGTCTTTGCTAGGGTCATAGGGTAGCCCAGCCCCATCGGGTGCCCTGAGTCTATTGAGTCGATATGAGCATGATATGATAGCCCAGCACCATCGGGCAAGAGATGAGATGATTGGATATGATACGATTAGCCCAGCACCATCGGGCATGTTTTATTTATTTTATGATATGATGATGAGATATGATATGATGATGAGATATGATATGATATGATGATACCGTGGTGAGTGCACCACCACGAAGAGAGTGCTATGCTATAGCCCGAACTGGCCAGTCTCTGCACTAACGGGAAGGGGTACAGAGGTAGGAGAGGGATATGCCACTTGGCATTGTCTGGGGCCCTTTACAGTTCTTTTCTGCATATTATATATATACTAGGGGCATGATAGTGTGATTTAGATCTTGTACTGCATTAGTCATCTTTTATTTAGGCATAGGCATGTTATGTGGCCTCAGCGCGGTCAGAGGACCCGCATGCGATCACCAGGCCTGACTTCGTGGATAGTGTTAGGTACCGTTCTTGTTGCTCCATGCTTCTGTGACGGGGAAATCTTTTGGCGAATCGAAGAATCTGGCTAATATATTTCAACTCGACAAATGGCAATCACCCACTTTGTTTTGGTTTTGACCCGGCTCTGCCGCGGCTCTTGTATCTAAGTCATGCTTCCGCTTTACTTTCGTTTAAATCGTATTTCTGAAACTTCGACTGATTAGAGGTTTTGAAACCTCGACCCGTACCTGAATTGCAACATCCGAATGAAGGTATCCGACCTTCGAAACGTATCCCGGATATTTATATCCGGACCGTTACAGATCGAACTACATTAGTCTTTAAATGCGAGAAGTTTGGAAAATCTACTCAAGCCAGGCAGAACGCCCCCAGGTTTTCATCGGAGCTTTGGATTTCGTTAAGGTCCCCCATTACAATACAAGGGGGGTTAATTCCAAGGATGTGATCCCTGCACTTGGGCCAGAAAGCAAATTTCTCACTTTCTCGCATAGGAGCATAGACAAAACAACAAGCAAAGAGCGACCTTTTTATTATGATCTTCAATTGCCATGGTCATGAAGGTCATCCGTGTGTATTATTGTAATTTTTCCCATAGTCATCTCGTAACCAGCATATAGAGTCGAAGCCTGCCTTTCTCCGAATTGCATCACATGGTTGTCTTTCCATTTTTGTTTCCATAAGAGTTAGAATTTGGATGTTTTTTATTTTACGGAAAATTTCAACCTCGGTCCAAAAGTTTCTTTTTCCAATACCACAACAATTCTAAGTGCAAATTTTCATTTCCAATTATTCTTTAATATTGTTGTCAATTTATCCATTTTCCTTTTAGACATTTATCTGGTTAGATTGGCTTCAAAAGCAGGTCATACCAATAGTTTCAAAGACTCATCGCTAGATATAAGGGGAGAATAAAACCAACCAATTGTTCTGCTTATCTTAAAAAAAAAAGATTAGAATTGATGGGAATTTTTCCGTATGTCTACGATTTTCTGTGTTCATGAGTTCAGGTTTTGCCTCCATTTTGAGTGTCACGGAGAAGGATATAATGGATTTGTTTGTTGAGTCGATTGTGGGTTCTCCAGTCTACCACCAGGTTTTAATGGACAAAACACTGCAAAAATCTGATGGAGTTGTTCGTTGAGTCGGAAGTGGGTTCTTGGTGTTTCCTTCGGTCAAGGTAAAGTTTGGGTCCATGTTCCAATTTTTGGGAACAGATAGCAGAGTTTAAGACATTCTTGTGCTTCTGAAGGCGAAGGATAAACAAAGCCACAACCCTCCAACAGTTGCAATGTAGAAAGGATTCATATTGACCATCAAAAGGGATCACTCCACATCACACATGACATGAAAAATACATCCAAACAATTCAAATAAATATACAAATTCGAGAAAAGGGAAACCAACATCAAAGAGGCAAGAATCAGATCTTTCATGATAGTATAAAAAATCTCAAAATCAATTTTGCCTCATACCTTTTCTCCTGTCGTCATTCTTTTGATCCATTAGCTGCATTTCTTTTGCCTGATTTTTCGATCCCGTTTGGGTTTTCACCTCCTTAATGATATGAGGTATCTTCTTTTCATCTATTTTCACATATGTTTTCAGGTCTGCGTTGGGTTCATTTTTAGTGGCTTCATCTTTCTTTTTGTCACATGAAACTAGGGCCTGCTGAATCCTTTTTTCACCATTTGCAATTTCAAAAACACAAAGAAAAACAAACTGGAAATGGGGGACTTGAGCAGAGGGATGGTATGGTAGAAAGGAAAGCGACGTCTTAAAAAGGCCAAAGGAAAGGAAAGCGGGAAGCCGGGAACAGGGCAGAAAGTAATACAACAAAGCAGGAGAATAAGAAAAGAGGGTAAAAATGATCGCACCAAACGGTCGTCCGCCGATTGAAGTAGCTAGCGGTTCCGAGGCCTAGGAGTCGCCAAATTCAAGCTTCACCCACAAGACAAACCTTGAGGGTACCCAAATCCACCATATCTTGATTTCTTCCGAGGTGCTCTACTTGCAGGGGTAATGGAGAGTCCACTTTTCGATCAACTTCTATGCTTCTACGATCTTCCTTGAGCCTTCTTGCTTTCTCTAGATCTTCTCTCTTCTTCTGCACTTTGATTTTTCCATTTTGTGAGAAATTTTGTTTGGAATGGCAGGATGAAGGCGAATCTTGCAATAAATTTTTTGGTATTGGTTGCTCTCAAAACTGGGAGTGAAGGTCTGGTCGAGTGCGTGGTTGGATATAGACAGTTTCCAGTTGGCGGCGCTAGCTGTTTGAGTTTCTGGGGTTTGGGGTGGCGACGGTGCTATTTGTCTTTTGGCTCTCATTTTAATCAGCGTATGAATTGTTGCTTTTCAAATGAATCCCTTTCGTGAAACTTTGAGGGAATATACCCTTTTTAGTTTTTTTGGTAACTATACCCTTAAATTTTTTTTAGTAATTGTACTTTTTTAGGATGAAGTTTACCTATATACCTTTCATGTATAATTTTTATCTTTTCTAAAAATTAAAAAAAATATATAGATAAGATTGTTTATAGTATAGATAAGATTTGTTTAGGTTTTGAAAAGGGAAATTATGCACAAATGCCATTTTCTATTGATTTAGCCTTGAAATTCGATTGTTTCTGTTAGCTATTCATCTTCAATAATCTAATATATTTTCCCTATTTTTAGTATGTGGTTCATTTAGGCTGATCGATTTGGCTTAATCACCTCCGTTTTTTTTATTAATTTAGGCTAATATTTTTCCAACTTTGCTAATTGTAACCCTAGATTAGTTTAACCTAGATTAATGTAATCTATTGAAATCTATTGTAACCTATTGTAATCCTACATTAGTGTAACCTAGATTAAAGTAATTTAAACAACATATGTTGAAAACTATTGTAATATAGTGTAATCTATTGAAACCTTAATTACCACATGATAAAACCTTAATTATAATTTTTAAATATAACCCTATATTACTGTAACCTTAATTTGTATTGTAGTTATTTATTGTAATTATCCTTAATTATTGTAACTATAATTGTAATCAACACAATAATGTAACCAATTATTACTTGTACCTAAAAATATTGTAACGAGCGAATTATTGTAACCACAATTGATTGTTGAACTTTGAGTTATGAAGCGACATAAATTTATAAAATTATTGTAACTATAAAAATCAGTTCATCAAATTAGGGTTTAGACCACAATATAAAAAATTGGTGCAGATCACGAAATCTTGTATTCGCTCATTCGATAGAGATGTGAGATGGACATCTAGTGGGTATGAGTGCTATTGTTGATGGTATATAAACAACCTAGTTTTTTTAATTAAATATGTGGCTTCACTATTCGATCTCAGAGGACGGTTCAATAGTCAATCATACAAAACCCAAAACGAAATAACCGGGAATTGAAAACTATATGCTCATTCACTATAATCGATAGAGCGGCTCATGGTAGAAATCACATGGGGAAAAAAAACTAACCTCAAATACCTTCACAATAATATACATAGTTGAAGGAAACTACAAGTATGGAATAGGAGCGTCAATTGATTAATGAATGGAAAAAATGAGTGTCAATGGAATGAGAGTTGGTGGAAGGGAAAGATTTGTTTTACAATATACGTAATTGAAAAAAAATTGTTAAAACATGAGCAAAATTGTCATTAGAGAAAAAAAATAATTAATAAAACAGAAACTTGAAGGGTGCATTTACGAAAACAAAAACTGAAAATGGTACAGTAACCAAATTATCCCATCTCTTTTTCTTTGTTCATCAAAATTTTGGTGGTTGTTTTGAACTATATTTAGTTTTTTTTAAAAAAAAATATGCAAAATTTTGAAATACTATACAACATCTCTATTTGGCAAATTGAGAGGTTGGCACACTGGTTGATAGTCACACCACCATGATATTATAGGGTGTTCTACGGGGTCTTGAAAAAAATACGAAAATCTTTTATGTCCTATTTTTCTCTTCCTTTAACAATATTCAATCACAGAAACTCAATCACAACACTTGATATTAGACTGTTAGGTTAGAAAATGGCATTCGGTTCGAATTTTAAGGTTTTTCATTTTGATTGCATTTGAATTTTTGGTCTTTGACAATGAGTGAATGATTTATTGATGCAGTATGTAGGGAAAGTTAAAGACATGGTGAAAGATGAAGATATATATTTCAAAGTCTTTATTTAAGAAATTATATCAAAGGTATAGGTCATCAAGGTGAAAAAGGATGGATGATACTAATCTGATAAAGCATCCCATTATAAAGAAGGTCAAGTGGCGCTACTTGGACAATCGAGATCACTTGAATATTTAAGTGAAGAGTCCCAAAGAGGGGGAGCACAGAGGTCTTAGAGAATTAGACAAGGTCATGGAGTTGTTTCTGTTCCTTGCTATTGATAAATTATTTGTCTAGACTGAGATTATTGTGCGAGACAATTAATCATCATATATAGACAAATAAATTAGATTGGGGTCAAAGTTAATTTATCTATAATAGGTTTTTAATCGTAATATGTTGATAAGGTAGATTTTATCTATATCTAGGTTGATCTATAAATGTTTTACCTATAGGATAGCTCTATTATAAATAGAGAGATGCATGGTTTACAATTATTTTGTACAATTGTATCAATCAACACATCACAATAATTATAAACTTTGGTCGTAGAGAGGTTTTTTTTCTGCATGATGCTTTGTGTAGCTCTTAGTGGAACACAGAAATCATTTGTGTCTTCCGTTATTCTTTTTTTTATTCACTCACAAAAATTTTGATAAATTTTGATTATTGTTTCTATATTGAGTGATGTTATGCTTAGGTTAGAGATGTGATTGGTATGTCTTAACTATGAGTCATGTATTGAACATTTGTGCAAACGGGATAGCGGGAGATGCCTTACCCATATAGAAATGGAGTTTTAGTTCTAGCAGAACAGTCTTGTCCATTGTTTAACCCTCTTTGGTGGTCTTTATCATTCTGTCGTCCGTCCCACGAAGATGTCTAGGTGATGGTCAGGGTTGAAGTGTGTCCATTCTCCTCATTTTGAGTTATATTTCGTCTCAACCATTGATGTTCTCTTCGAGTCCTTCTTCTTGATATTGTCATCCTTCATGGGGAATGGGTCGGTGAGCTGATTGCATTCGGGATCTGCATTCGGGTACATTGGTTACTTGAGGGTGTGATGGAAGATGGTTATTGACACCATATGTTGTACCAAAAGTAAATTAGTGTACTGGAATGTCAAACCTAGGTGGGCTGAGCTTCTCGACACGAATCTGAGTTTAGAAAGTGAGTGTTTTATGGGGTCACCCTTCTCAATCTTCAAATGGTCAACCAACGCCTTCTTGCTACAAGATACTCAACACTAAATCTACCATCCTTCTTCGGAAAGTAATATGAATAACCACCCACTTTGACAAGATAAGCCATACTAGCGTTCCATGGGAAACGGGGTGATGAGTCGGTTGGCATAGATTGATGATTTCCCTTAGGGATTTCTGTCTGATTATAATTAATAGTAGCTCTGTCTAGAATTGCATGACTTGACGTGATATTGTATTCCCAACATGTATTATATGATGGTGATCATTAATATAAACTCAGGATTGAATGTCATTATGTATCCATGCTTGGCCACATTGCTTAGGGCTCATGTCATACTTCGCTATATTCCTCTTAGAACCCTATGTATACAAAACATGATTTATTTGGCTTATTGCGTTTTCGTGCTAATAATTGATTGAATGCATATGTCACACGTTATGAACTCGTATGATTATTGCTCTCTTCTGAATTAGGTTCATAGTAGTGTGGTCAAATCTTCTTTATATGTTTACCTCTGTAACATGTTCTCCTTAGCATGTTAGTATTGCCCTCACTGCTTATCATGCCTTTTGTGACAATTAACCCATAGCATGCTTACCCATCTAACATTTGTGATGTTTCTCTCCTACTCTGTAGTGCCCTCCTGTGCTTTCATGAACAAATGATATGACACTGCGCATGATTACACACCACGCTTTATACATATGATCCCTAAGTATTATCATTCAACATTCCAAATTAACTTGATTGTGCCCTTGCTTTGATATGCGTTATTAGTATCATGTAGGGCGTATGCTTCCAAATATGACTCATCGAATGCTTATATGTCGTACTTACCTTATTATGTGCGCTTTGATAAAATGAGATAATTTACCATACCCCTCACCATGTCCTTTTTCACTACAAATTAGTCTGATTGTTATGTCATACCTCAGCATGCCTGCATTCGATCCTATAATGCTATGACCTGTTTGTGTGTAGCTGACATGAATACCTGATTATCCATGAGATACATGTGATGCTTGTTAAATCCCGCATGGCTTCGTACCTCGCATAACAATTACTAGCTTCAGCACACCTTGCTTGGAATTATTAGGCGTATCTGGTTACATGAAATGATAGGTTGCTAGATTGTCTCATATGCACACTAACGTGGAACTTGATTATATGCACTTGTTAAGAATACATATGTCGTATTCCTTGAGATAGGAGCATGGTAGTGTGGATCAATATGATTAATATACCTCATGATGGATATGTGTTCTGCTTACAACGATTATGACCTCATAGATTTCCTTAAGGGCATCATTGTCACTCTCGGGGTGGAATCGTGTCTCTAGTCTCTTCATCTTTAGTCTTGGTCCGTGTAAGGATCGATATTTTTAAATATTATCTTTATAATTATAGATTCCATTCTAATTTAAAAATTATTTAGATTTCTAAGACTCTAAAAATATTTGAATATTTTCGTTCTCGAGCAAACGATTTATTTGAATTCTTTTAACAAATCCCGGCATAAACTTGTTACTTAATTTGGAAACGAAATAATTCTGCTTTATTTTTCCGAGACTTGAAAATATTTTCGGGTTTCGTTATTTAATTCGGATTTGATTAATTATTTTAAATCGTGTCGAGTTAAGGTCGGAAAGCGGGTTTCTGGATTTATTCCGGGTATAATAGTTGACTTTCACCACAATTAAAGTCTTAGCCACCCTAAGACCCCTACCAACTAGCTAGCTAGGCCCCCCCTTTACCCCAAACCATCAGCTATAGCCCTCACCTCACCCGACACCTTCCCTCCCTCTCTCCTTCAAATCCGACAGCCCCTTACCCCCATCCCTCACTTTCACTTTTCTTTAAGCTGCACCAGTACACCACCACTACCAAAGATCCTCAGCCCTCCTTCATCACCACATCTCCTCTCCTCTCCGGTCTCACCAGCAGCGCCGCACTCCCTCCGCCTCTGTTTTCGAAACACCGAGCAAGAGCATCCCACCTCAGCAGCTCCATCTTCCTCCTCCCTCTCTTCTTCCCATGTCTTGCCCGTTTTCAATCGGTAAGCCCATCCTCCTTCTCCTTTTTCTTTGAAAAGGTTTAAAGGTCAACCTTTAAGCTCTCCCCTTCGTTTCTAGGCCGAGCTTGCTCGATCCCGTCTCCGACAAGCCAAACCGCGCCCCCGACGAAGTTTTCCGGTGAAATCTCGAGACCTCCGGTGAGCTTTCCTTCCCTTTTCTTTGAGTTAGGTTCCGTTCTTTCCCGTGTATCATAAGGGTTGGGGTCAGTGAGAGTGGGTCAGAGAGAGGTCCGGTTAGCTCGAGCGCGAGCAGCGAGGCGGAGGGGGCATGAGAACGAGGATAGGGGAGGTCGGGGACGAGCAGGGGAGTGAGTAAGCAAGGCCAGATGGGCGAGCGAGGGAGATTAGGGAGTGAGAGAGAGAGAGAGAACCTGGGCGAGCGTCTTAGCTCCGGTGCTGGCAGACGAGGGAGCGAGCAGGGGAAGACCGTCCCGTGGTTGAAGAAGAAGCTGTCAAGGCGGGCCCACTGCCTAGCCCCGTCAGCATCACCCGGCCCCCCCCCCCTCTCCTTTCTGAAACCGAAAATAAATAATATATATATATATATATATATATATATATATATATATATATATATGTGTGTGTGTGTGTGTGTGTGTGTGTGTGTATACAGTGGGTTGGGTTTTGGGTTCAGATTTGGCATTTGGGCCTATTTGCTTTTGGGCCTCCGAGTTGGGAGGGAATCTTTGGGCCGGGAAAAGGTTAAAAAAAAAAGGGTCCGGTTTTGGTCCATTTATTTATTTATTTATTTTTATTTACTGATTTATCTAATTATTTAATTATTATGCAATTAATTCTGATTTAATTAGCTATTTAATTGATTATTGTTCAAATATTTATCCAATGATGACTATTTTCCTATGCGTTAAAAATATTTAAGTGCTTGTGTGATTATTTGGTAATATTTAAAAGGGTAATATATTATTTCAAATATTACTACGGTGTCGGAATTTATTTAGGCAATGATTATTGAAATAGAAGAATGCGGGATTTATTTTAATGATAATATAATTTTGGAAAATTGGTTTAATGATTTAAATGTTTAATGTCTAGATTTGGCTAAATATGATTTGTTAAAAAAATTGTTGATTATCGAGTTGTCTTTCTTGAGATTTAAATGACTTTGACTAACTTTGGAATCGACTTATTTGGACTTAGCTTAGTAGATTGTTTGATGAATCTTACTTGTGAAATTATATGAATTGAAAACAGGATTTGAGACGTTGGAATTTCGAAATGATTTATGGAAATAACAATGGAATAAGATGATATAAGACGTTTGAGTTTAGTTGGGATAAATGATGATAATGAGGATGATGATGATAATATTATGATCGAATTGAGAATGACGTTGAATTATGCGATATGATGAGACGAGATGAGAAAGGGAGATGAGATGATAATGTTGATAATGATGAGATGGTTGAGTTATATTATTTATGTGTATCTTATATGTTTCATATGTAACTTGTGTGCCTTGTGTAAATTAGACTTAGACTTATTATGTTTTTTTTATTAAATTACTAGGTGATCTCTGATCTTTTGAGTTGCTTACTCTTGCTGCCTTACCTTGCTGCTCCGCACTTCCAGGTATGTCCTCCGGGGCTTACTCAAGTTAGAACCTCATTTCCGATGTGTCATATAGTGTGTAGGTGTTGCATCCTGCATATTCATGTAGTATCATGCTTAGGTTGCACAAATTAATCGAGCATCCGTATTCTCTTTGCGTATGGTAGAACGGCCATTAAATTGTGAGTCCTAGAGTCATTTGCTAGGGTCATAGGACAGTCCAGTCCCATCGGGCTTTGTCCTCATCGAGTCAGACTGTTACATTGACGAGCATGACTATTGATACGATTGATGATGTTATGGTATTGAACGCGACCGGTTCCCGCACTAACGAGCATGGGTGCGGGAGTATAAAACGCGGTCGGTTCCTGCACTGACGAGCATGGGTGCGGGAGTAGGAGAGGGACATGCCACTTGGCATTCTATGCGGGATCCCATTTAATCGCTTTCTGCATATATATATATAAACTGCTAGCATGCTTGTGTGTTTAATATTTCCGCACTGCATTAGAGCATCCTTTATCTAGGTATAGGCATATTATATGTCCTCAGCGAGGTCTTCAGGGCCTGCATAAGTGACTCGACCATGACTTCGTGGTTAGTTTCAGGTACCCGTACCCTTGCTTGATCGTGTGTTGTTGTGGTGGGGGATATCTTATGGCGGAGTGAGTGGGAGAGAAAGACCGACTTGAACTCCACACTTTTGCTGCTTATTTCCTCGTGTTTGGTTTTGACCCGGCCATGCCATGGCAATTTGTATTATGATATCTCCTTCTTTATGCGTTCGAACTTAAAACGTTTTGAGCGGCTTAGGCAAGTAGGACAGGTTCGGGGGACCTAATGGCCCTATCGCGAATTTATGGTGCGAAATCCCTTCTTTGAGCATTAAAAACTTTATTTTAAAACTCAACCCGTACTCGAATTGCAAGATCCGAATGAAGGTATCCAATCCTTCGAAACGTAACCCGAATATTTATATTTGGGCCGTTACAAAGGTGGTATCAGAGCTTGGGTTGCGCGATTTGAGTACAAATGGGTTGAATTATGATTTTGAAAATTGCCCAATGTTTTTAAAAGATTTTAAAGAGTTTTAAAGGGCAAAATGAATTTAATATGGATAAATTAATGAAAATAGCTTAATAAACTTGACTTAAAGTAAGGGAAATCGGATAAAGGGAAACCGAGTGGGTAAAAAGGCGATAGACCATCCCTATTGGATGTAGACTTGGGAAAGGGTAGACAAAACTTAGCTTTATACTTTACAGAGGGCCTAGAAGACTCCAAGGAGTTTGCACCGTGACGGTTGGAGTAGCGGGGTTAGAATATAGAGGTCGAGAGGATAGTAGTCCCTCCGTTCAGTTTCCCCTCGAAGGACAGCTTCTAGATAGATTATGTAATTTTATATAAATTGGGCCTGAGGGTGATCCTCCTCGAAGAGGATCAGCTTATTATTGCTGATTGATTCTGTGCTAAGTGTTGCCTTCCTTGAGCAAGAATTCTGTTAATCTGTTTACCCTATGATGGCTATGAGTTGAACTTCTGTGAGAATGGGATACTGGGAGAGTCCTTCCTTACTCTGTAGTCGGAATTTCAGTACTCGTAAAGCAATCTTTTCCATTATTCAACTATCTATGTCATTTTCTTTTCATTTTGCCTTCTGTTAGACAAATTTCTAAGGTTGACAATTGTCGGGGAGTGTATTCCTTTCATTTCGTTTTCCTCGTCTCTGATGCCTCTAAATGATGTCTTATCGATCCTTTCCTTTTTCCTTCTTTTTTTTTCCTTCCTTTTCATTTCCTTCCTTCTCTCTCCTTTACTATTCTTTTCTTCTTCTTCTCTTTCTTTTATCCTCTTCCATAGATGTTTTATCGAGTCTTCTCTATCATATTATCGTCTTCCACGGGAAATTGGGTTGGGAATCTAATCATATCCGGGGTCTCTGTTCGGGTGCATTGATTACTCAACTGTGTGATGGAGTATGGTACTTGACACCATAGGTCATGCCATGAGCTAATTAATGTACTTGAATATCAACTTCGAATGATCTAAGATTTTCGACATGATTTTGAGTCTATAGAACATGTTGTTTTGGAGAGTCATCCTTTTCGATTTTTGTAAAGGCTCACAGGTGTCTTTTTGTCATAAAACTTTATCTAGAGCTTGACCATCCTTCTTTGGGAAACAGTTGAGTGCTCTTTTCCCTTACCCAAAGTGAGTCGTACGCACATTCCTTGGGAAATGGACTATTGAATTAGTAAGCCAATGATGCCCTTGGAGATTTTGCTAGGTTATAATAGTAGTCCGATATGTGGTCACATTATTTGATGTAGTATTATGATAAATGCATGTCTTATTTAGATATCTAATGATTTGAACACATTTCCCTGTATATTCATATTGCCACGTTATTTGGGGTTCCTATTATGCATTAGTACATTTCTTCCATGCTTCTATATCATTGTAATATGAGTTAATCAAATTCTTGCATATTGTTGTGTTAACTGATTCAATGTATATATGTATAATACATTATGTTGAGCGATTAGTATCATGTAGAACCCTTGATTGTGATCGACTTGTATAATTTCGTGCTATGCCCGCATTATTGTTTTCTCTCTCCCTAAATAGGTTTCTGATAGTGTGGTCATTCCTTCTTTATATCTTCATGATATGATTTACTTATCTTGATTAGATTAATGTTGCACTCGATAATCAATATGCTAGCATGCTTTCATGAACAACTAGTCTAACACCTTGCATGATCACACACCGCAATATGTTCTGGTTTCGTGTATACATGACACATGAATGTTATATTAAACTTATTCGGATCACCCATGATTGTGCTTATGCCTTGCCATGAGTTACTAGTGTCATGTAGGACGTATGCCTCCAAAATACAACTCATCATGTGATTGCGTGTCGTACTTGTTCTGTTAGGAGAATGTCGTTGTCATAAGAGGTGATTGCTTTCCATACCACTCTTACATGGTTTCTTGTCACGAATATATGTTATTGTTATGCATTGAGATAGGTACATGCTAGTGTTAATTGAATCAACTCGTATACCTTATGTTGATGTGTGTCTCGCTTGTTGCGATTATAACCTTGTAAGATTCCCATAGGGCATCGTTGCTATTCTCAGGTTGGGACTTTGTCTTTAGTCTCGTTGGTCTTGGTTCGTATTTGACTTCATAGGGAATCCGGGTTATCCGCCTTTATCTCTCCTCTATCTCCGTTAACTTAGAACCTCTGTGTTATCTTTTTGGAACGAACGACGACATGAGGAAAAGAACAACCAGTCGGGTTGCACTAGAGCGGCGCAGCGGAAGCATGGTGAGCCCATAACCCACAAGTCTCAGAACTGATGTCGTCCGCAGCCTTGGAGGATGAGTACCCAGTAGATTCATAGATATGCCTTACGAAAGGGGGGGTGTTCCCCATTCGAGCTACTAACCTTCCTTGTGATGATTGAGAATGAGGGTTGTGTGTAATAGGCCTAGATGTGAAAGGATTATGATGCTATGATGTTTTTATGTTGATATTTGAGTTGTCGGTGAGTATGGCCTGGTTGTCGTTGCACATGAAACATGGGTTACTAATACTAGTGAGTAGATGGTTGTTGATGTGTTAGCGAGTTTTGATGTAGGGGGTACGCTTGATCATCTTCCCTTCTCTTTCCTTTACTTTCCTTTTCCTTTCTCTCCTTTTCTTCCCTTTTTCTTCTCTTAGGGATTAGGGTCCCATTTGCAGTAGGATTAGAGGGATGTATAAGAGGACTAGAAGTCGTAGGTTCCGATCGTTGATTATGAGAGATAGGAACATAGGTAGGAGACATTGGTTTAGGCAAGACCGAGAGAGTTCCTAGGACCATTAGGAAACGGTGGCTAGGAATTTTCATTTGAGCCTTCTAGGTAGGCCTTAGATGGGGCATAGGATGAGAATGACAAGAGTTGCGGAATTACGGTTGTAGTATACGTGAGTAAATTGGGATGATTGATAGCGTAAATCTTTTTAGGTATCCTTGAGGGAAGATATGAGTAAACTAGACATGTTTGATTTAGGAGCTCTCGTAGAGGGAATGTAATGATAGGTAGGTTATCCTACTAGGAGTGGTAGCAATGTTGTCGAGGAGCGAATTGTGGATGTTTGGGTAACTAAGGTTGCTGTGAAGTTATAGACCTCGGGACCCAGGATATTCATATGGAGAATAGTGACGACTTTGGTAAAAAAAGGAGTGAATTACGGTTATTGTTAAGGTTTTAGTGGCTAGGACGGTCGATGATTAGTTGATCTTGAGAATAAGGTTGTTCTTATTATAGGCACCAGAATATGAAATTTGTACTTGGAGATACGCTCGTACGTTATTATGGATACTTGCTAGAAGATAATTGGAGAATTATTAAAGGCGTAATCACGAGAATTCTAGAATAGGAAGGCGATTTTAATTGATATGAATAGCAGTGACTTGGACGCTGAGGTATTAGGGAAGGACAAATGAGTTTTCAAGGAAAGGGGCTATAGCTGTGTAAGGGGGATCGTTAGGGTTGATCGTAGGTCTGTTTGATTAGGTGTAGAGATTGAAGTTTTGAATGGTGAATATAGGAATACCAATGGTTGTGGAACTTTGGGAAATTTAAATAGCTTGTGATGCCTTGGGTAATTTCGGATAAGGATAACGTAGAGATTCTCTGAAGAAATGATTGGTAATAAAGGTCAATTAGGGGTAAGCTGTCGTTGGTTGAGGAATGTGGTTTAAGGCTAATTGGGAGTGTGCAATAATAAGGAATTAGAATAAGAAGTGTTGGGAGATTGTGATTGTTTTGGGAAAATAGTGGAATTTCGAGCGATGAATTAGTGGTGGGAGTAAGTGAAAATGTTGTGACCTTTGGAAAATGAGGAGATGTGATTCGGTTTAGAAATATTCTGATGAGTTGCTTGGGTAACCCTTGTGTGCTTGACCACTTGGGGATAGGTACAGATGAGGAGGAACTTGATGTTTTATGGTTACAGGATTATCACTAGTGTGGTCATATATAAACTGCTAGCATGCTTGCGTTTTTAATATTTCCGCACTGCATTAGAGCATCCTTTATCTATGTATAGGCATATTATATTTCCTCAGCGAGGTCTTCAGGGCCCACATGAGTGGCTCGACCTTGACTTCGTGGTTAGTTTCAAGTACCCGCACCCTTGCTTGATCGTGTGTTGTTGTGGCGGGGGATATCTTATGGCGGAGTGAGAGGGAGTGAAAGACCGACTTGAACTCCACACTTTTGCTGCTTATTTCCTCGTGTTTGATTTTGACCCGGCCATGCCATGGCAATTTGTATTATGATATCTCCTTCTTTATGCGTTCGAACTTAAAATGTTTTGAGCGGCTTAGGCAAGTAGGACAGGTTCGGGGGACCTAATGGCCCTATCGCGAATTTAGGGTGCGAAATCCCTTCTTTGAGCATTGAAAACTTTATTTAAAACTCATCCCGTACTCGAATTGCAAGATCCGAATGAAGGTATCCAATCATTCGAAACGTAACCCGAATATTTATATTTGAGCCGTTACAGTCCGTGTGTGAGTTCGTAAGGAAATCGAGTTGTCCGCCTTTTTCTCTCCCCTATTCTCGTTAACCTAGAATCATTGCACTGCTTTTAGTAAAAGACGACGTGGAAAGGAAGACGTGTGACTAGATAATAGTAGACTGGCACAACGGAAGCGTGATGGAACCATAACCCACGGGTCCCAAAACCGACGTCATCGGTGACACTGAAGTACCAGTATGTTTCAAGGATCGCGATCACTAGACGTGGTATGTCTTAAGAAGAAGGAGCGTCCGCCAATCGAGTTGCTGACCCCTTCTGCAATGGTTGAAGACGATGTTGCATGATAGAACTACAATTGATATAATGACGAAATTGATGTGTTGATGTTTTACATGCTAAGTTGATGGTAAATATTGCCTGGTTCCCTATTGTATATAATGATGTGCTAGCTAGTATGACATAGGGCTTGTGCTTGATGTTTCTCTTTTCTTGATCGTGTGGTTTGAGGTTCTTTCGTAGAATAGATGGAGACAAATAGGAGGATTTGAGTCTTAAGGTTTGATCGGTGATAGTGTGAGACGGAGTTATAGGAGGGAGACTTTAACTTCGGTGGGGAGTAGGATAGGATAGTTTCATTAGGATGTCCTTAAGGGAAGGTATGAGTAGACTAGGCATGTTGATCTTGGAATTCTTATAGAAGAGGTGATGATGGATAGGTTATTGTACTAAGAGTAGTAGCTATGTTGTCAGGAATCGAGTTATGGGTGACGTTAAGGTGTGATTTGCTAGGGATGCTTGAGGAATCATGCATCTTGGGAATTAGGATGATCATATGATAGCAGGACCGGATGTAAAAAGTGTAGTTGGGTTTGCTCGGGTAACGCTGAGAATGTCTGATAGAGTTATAAGTGGAGAATTTCTAGAGACATGATTGGAGGACTTTAGTATAGGGAAGAAATCGAATTTGGTATGTAGGAATTGATTTGACTATGGGGGTAGTTGGAAATGGAAAATGAACCTTCAAGGAAAGGCCAGTGACTAAGTGAGAATGATATTAAGGTTGCTTGTAAGATTGACTGGTTAGGGGCTCGAGGTGGGAAGATTTGAGTAATGGATGTGGGAACTAGGCAAGGTAGAAGATCTTGGGAGTGCCAATGATTGAAGAATTGTGGAGGATTCAATACAATTGAGATGCTTTGGGTAATTAGGATGTGGAGGATATAGGAATTCTAAGGGGAACTAGGCAAGGTAGAAAATCATAGGAGGGCTACTGATTGAACAATTTATTTTTATAAAATTCGGGTCTTTACAACAGGTTTAATTCAACACTTAGATTTTTAAGAAAGGCATAAATATATACATTTTCTAATCAATTAGTTCAATTTAAAATATTTAATCAATGATTTTTTTTTACCAATCAAATTAGTATAGGTATTCCTTAATCCTTAATATATTCTACATTTCATAGTCAATTTACTCAATTTCAAACGTTGATTCAATATATAAACTATACCTATATCTAAATATGTATTTATATCTAGAGTAAATTACACATAACCACCCTTAAATTAGGCTAGTTTTCACATGAACACCCATAAAATTTTAAATTACAGAAAACCACCCATAAATTACATTTATTTTCAAAAGACCACCCATTCATTAAACCTCTATTTGTTTTGTTTGAAATGAATAAAATACCCATAATTCAAACTTATTTTTTTAAGGAAAGACTGAGGTGGTAATTGGGCGAGTCGGGTCGGATTCAGTTAGTCGGGTTTCGGGTTATTCGAGTTTCGGGTAATGTCTAATAATTTGATCATTTGGTGGGGTCGGGTTCGGGTTTCGGTTGTATCGGGTTTAGATTGTCTCAAGTTTTCATTATTTCAATATTCATTTTAAGATTTTTACTAGAATCTATCTTAAAATTCGGGTTATATTGGGTTTCTATTATAACGGGTTCGAGTCTTAATGGGTTTCAGTTGAATCGGATTTGGTTGAGTTTCGGTTATCGGTTATTTGAATTTCGGGTCCAGAATGGGCCGGGTTGGGTCGGTGTTCAGGACAATCGGTTTCGGGTCGACCGGGTCGGGTTTTCGGGTTCGGGTCGAGTTTTGCCAGCTCTAGGGTTATTGCATATATTTTGGAACCGATTGTCCTGAACACCGACCCAACCCGGCCCATTTTGGACCCGAAATCCAAATAACCGATAATCGAAACTCACCCAAATCCGAATGAACCGAACCCGATTCAACAGAAACCCCTTAAGACTCGAACCCGTTATAACCGAAACCCGATATAACCCGAATTTTAAGATAGATTCTAGTAAAAATTTTAAAATGAATATTGAAATAATGAAAACTTGAGAGAATCCAAACCCGAAATAACTAAAACCCGAGACAATCAAAACCCGATACAACCGAAACCCAAACCCGACCCAACCCAATGATCAAATTATTAGACATTACCCGAAACCCTAATGACCCGAAACCCGACTAACCGAATCCAAACCGACTCGCCCAATTGCCACCTCAGTCTTTCCTTTAAAAAATAAGTTTGAATTAGGGGTATTTTAGTCTTTTCAAACAAAACAAATAGAGGTTTAGGATGGGTGGTCTTTTGAAAATAAATGTAATTTATGGGTGGTTTTCTGTAATTTATAATTTTATGGGTGATTATGTGAAAAGTAGCCTAATTTAAGGGTGGTTATGTATAATTTACTCTTATATCTATATCTAACTACTATTAAACGTGCTATCTATATATATACACACACATATATACACACGGCAAATCACCACGTTGCTTTGGACGTGGACCACGTTGCTTGGGTCGTGGACCACGTTGCTTTAGACATGGACTAATTATCCTTTTAAAGGTGACTAAAAACATAATTAATTAAAAATTCTACCACGTCTAATTGAACGTCAATCACATTGGATTGAACGTGCATTTAGGAGATGTGATTTGCGATGCATCTAACAACACCAACAGTTAAATAAGTAGCTTTTTGCTTAGGTGTCACAACTACCTTAATTTTAGAACCTTCAACCAATCAACTTAATTTACATAAACAGTAAACTATTGAAATTTCACACATTTTTAACCATTTATCTATTACTAACTACGTACTAAATGAGAAACATTTTTCATTTAAGATTTTTTAATATATTTATTACATTATGTACTCAATTCTAATTTTATACTAATGTTTGTTAACATATTAATTTATTTCTATAATAAGTAATTATTTGTAATGTTAAGAATTTAAAAAAAAATCACGCGATGACGCGAGAACTATACTAGTTTTTACCGTTTTAACAAAACTTGCACGATTTTAATCACTTGTATAAACGGAGGGAGTAGTTAAATGTGTATTATGCTTTTAACAATACGGAGTATTAGCCAAGATGGAGCTTATGTTTAATATTGTTGATACTCAAAATACTCCGTATTTATATTATTAATTCCTCAATGATTTACCTTTGATCCTCCTCTAGCTGATCAGTCCAAATTAACACTGATTAGTCCAGGTAGCACGATAACTACTCGACTAAATTCATACTACCATTAAGTTTTTGTAGTGTTGTTAATATCGCAATTTGGATTGTAGTTCGACAATTAAAGGTGGATCAATCGATCTGGATCACACTTTTTATTATACATGGTAAAGATTTAGGGGTTGAGCCACCATTTGAGTGTGTCTTTACGGACGAGTTCGTCAACTACAACTATGGCTGGCAAATGGTACGAAAATTACCATACCAACCACCTACCAACCACAAACCACACTTGTTGATAACCACAATTGCGGTAACCACTGTAAACTGATCAAGATGATCAGCTCAAGCGGAAGAAACTCAATTTGGAGAAACCTCCATTGATCAAGAAAGAAGAAAAATGATTCTGTTACAACTGAATCTCTTAGCTGAAACGGAAGAAGAAAGAGTATTTATGCTACAGTGAAACTAAACGACGTCGTCTAAACCCTTTATTCTAGTATTTACAAAATGTGCCTCAAACTATGTACAGCTACACATATATATCCTCATATCCCCCCTCAAGCGAGACATGAGGTTGCAGGCCGAGCATGAGACAAAGAAACTCGATCATGCTGTTGTGATCCAAGTGCCTTGGTAAAGACATCTGCTAGCTGAAGAGAAGAAGGCACATGGATGGTGTGAAGAAATTGTGATTGAACCATCTCTCAAATAAAGTGACAGTCTATACGAATGTGTTTGGTACGTTCGTGATACACAGGATTTGCAGCAAGGTGCTGTGTAGATCTGTTGTCACAATGAAGAGGAATAGGATGGGGAATATCAATCTGCAAATCTGAGAGTAACCCATCGTACCAAACAACCTCACTAGCAGCTGGTGACATGGCTCGATACTCACTCTCTATGGAGGATTTACTAACAGTCTTTTGTTTCTTTGTTTTCCACGAAACAAGAGCACCCCCCAGAAGCATACAATATCCTGTTGTTGATCTGCCAGTATCAAGGCAATTTCCCCAATTTGCATCAGAGAATGCTTTAAGTGACAGATCGATCTGTGTCACTTGGATAAAATAGTGCTCTGTTGAAAGTACCCTTAAGATAGAGCAGAAGGAAGTGAGCAGCATCAAGGTGTGGTTGTCTGGGAGTTTGCAAGAACTGACTCAATTGTTGAACACAGAAACAAATGTCAGGCCTACTCATTGTCAAATAGAGAAGGCGCCCAATCAAACGTCTATAGTGCTCTGGATTGTCAATGATGCAGCCCTCATCAACTGACAACTTTAGATTGCGCTGCATAGGGAACAAAGCTGGCTTGCAATCTGTCATCCCTGCATCTGCCAATATATCTAGAATATATTTTCTTTGATTGATAAGCAAACCAGTAGAAGATCGAGCAATTTCCATTCCTAGGAAGTACCTTGCTAAGCCAAGATCCTTAATGGTGAAAGCTTTATCAAGAGCCAGCTTTGTGGATGAAATAGTAGATGGTGAATTACCAGTAAGCAGAAGATCATCAACGTAACAAAGAGCAACTGTAATACTGTTATTTTCTGTCTTAACAAACAGACTATAATCATGCCTAGATTGAGCAAATCCCAAAGAAAGAAGAAGCTTACTAAGCTCCACATTCCACTGGCGGCTGGCTTGTTTCAAGCCATATAGTGACTTGTGTAGACGACAGACCAGCCCAGGCTCAGTAGAAACACCAGGAGGAGGAGACATATAGACTTCTTCATCAAGGAAGCCATGCAGAAAGGCATTATTTATGTCCAACTGGTGAAGAGGCCAATTCCTAGAAGCAGCAATGGCTAGAACCACTCTGACAGTAGCAAACTTTGCTACATGAGAGAAGGTATGCTTGTAATCTTTATCCTTAACCTGATTGAAACCCTTTGCCACCAAACGAGCTTTGTATCTGTCAACAGTTCCATCAGTTTTGTACTTAACTCTGAAAACCCACTTACAACCAATGGCCTTTTTGCCAGGAGGCAAGGGAGTAAGCTGCCATGTGTTGTTGAGCTTTAAAGCAGATAATTCCCTATCCATGGCCTCAATCCAATTAGGATTATTCTTGGCCTGAGAGTAACAACTAGGCTCAGGAATTGTAAACACATTAAACAAAGAGGCTTGATATTCTGATGACAGATGCTCAAAATCATGAGGAGATAACAATTGAAAAGCAAATGATGCAGATTCAGTGGAGGAAGATTGATGGGGAAGCTGTTTACAAATGTAATCATGGAGTTTAGTAGGTAAATGCCTTTGTCTGGTAGAATCTCTAGTATGAAGATCAGTTTGTGGAGGAGGAAGAGGAAGGGTAGAAGAAGTACCAGAATCTTCTGTATGAGAAGAATTATTTTGTGAAGGAAGAACATTTGAGGGAGTATTATTTGAAGAAGGAAAAGAAGAAGATGGTTCACTATCAATGGCAGGAGAAAAAGGGGAAATGGTATTAGAAACCACTGCATCCTGTAATCTGTCATAAGTGCCACAAGAATCCAAAGCAGGGTTCACCAATGGTAAACTCTTCTGTATAGATGCAGAAGGGACCAAATTCTCAGCAAATGGAAACACATCTTCTTTAAACACAACATCACGAGAAACAAAAGTAGTATGAGTAGAGAGATCATACAGTTCGTATCCTTTTTGACCAGGTGGATAGCTGAGAAAAATACACCTTCTAGCAGAAGAGTCAAACTTATCCTTATGAACCTTTGATTTTAAAGCAAAGCATAAACAACCAACCACACGAAGCTCATCATATGTGGGTGCTTTCTGAAACAGAAGCTCAAAAGGAGTCTTCCAATTCAATACAGATGAGGGAAGCTTATTGATGATGTATGTGGCTGCCAATATACATTCCCCCCAGAACTTAGGAGGTAAGTGAGCATGAATACGCAAAGCTCTTGCCATCTCAACCAAGTGTCTGTCCTTGCGCTCCACTCTTCCATTCTGTTGTGGAACACCAGGCATAGACCTTTGATGCACAATGCCAAACTGATCAAACAACTGAGCATATTTGGAAGACACAAACTCTGTACCATTGTCAGATCTTATTCCTTTAATCTTTATACCATACTGAGTCTGAACCTGATTAATAAATTTCACCAAAATCCCATAAACCTGCAGCTTATTTTGAATAAGAAAGGTCCAAGTTCCTCTGGAGAAATCATCAACTATGGTGACAAAGTATCTAGCCCCACACATGACATTTACTTTGTATGGCCCCCAAAGATCAATGTGCACAAGCTCAAACAAAGAACTCACAGAAGAAGTGCTTCTATTAAAAGGCAACTGATGATGTTTAGACATTACACAAGTCTCACAGAAAAACTGATTTAAACCTGAACAACCAGTAACAGACAAACGTTTCATCTTTAACAATGAAGTATGACCAAGCCTAGCATGCTTAATGGTCAATTTATTTTCATCACTACTAGCAGTATAATCCTGCATATTACAAGATGCAAAAGAAAATGCCTCTCTAGCAGCAACCACCAGCTGTAGTCTCTGTGCCTCATTAATGTTTGTCCTTAGCAGATAAAGTCCCTTGGCCTCACTAGCAGCAGAGACCATCTTCTTAGTTGAAGGGTCCTGGAACACACATAAGTGTTTAAAGAAATATATAAGCAACTTCTGATGCTTTAACAACTTTGACACAAAGAGCAAATTGTGTTTGAACTCAGGCACATAAAGAACATGATCCAAACACAAACCTGAACCAATCATGATGCTACCAGTATAGAAGACTTGAATAGCAGAACCATTAGGAAGCCCTAACAGCACTGGCTTTTGCAACTTATTCAAAGAACAAAACAATTTAGAGGAGAAAGCAATGTGATCTGTAGCCCCTGAATCAACAATCCAAGCATGAGAATCAGAAGGTTTAACACATTTACTTTGTAAATACTCCATATTACGTGCAAAGCTTACAAATCCAGAATCCAAGTGTCCATCCCCAGAGGAGGTTGAAGCTTTGCCTTTCATCATTTTCACAACCTCATTGTAAACTGCATTGACTATGACTGGATCTGCTTTGCCATTACTGTCACTGCCATCAAAAGGAGTATCATACGAGGAGCTTTCCTCAACATTAGCAACAATTTTCCCAGAGTACTTATCACGTGGTCCAGTGTACCAATCAGGATATCCAATGAGCTTGAAGCAACTCTCCTTCAAATGCCCACGCTCATTACAGTAGCTACAATGTCTCTCAAACCTAGCTTTCTTGTAATCCTTCCTGCCAGGAAGATTAGGATTATCACCACTTCCTCTAGAACTATTGTTTGTAGAGGATCTATTGACAGCCAAAACAGTACTTTCATCATTTACAGCCTTAGATGAACTGGATCCCTTGTTTCCTCTCTCAGCTTGCATAGTCATCTGGTATGCCTTGTTCAGAGTAGGCAAAGGATCTGTTGCAAGAATATTACTTCGCAGATTCTCAAAACAATCATTAAGTCCCATCAAGAACTCCATTAACTTGTTCTTGTGGTCACGATCTATCATCTTCTTTAACAAACTACAGCTGCACCTTGTCAAGGCCCCACATGTACAGGTAGGCACACCTTCAAGAAGCTGAATCTCATCCCACATCCTCTTCATTTTGCTAAAATACACAGCTGCAGGCAAATTCTCTTGCTGCAGATTACAAACTTGTTTCTTCAACTGAAAGATAAGAGGCGCATTTGACTCGGCAAATCTTTCTACAATTTCATCCCATAACTCCTTCGCTGAACTTGCGTACATGAAATTCTCAGAAATTTCGCTATTCATGGAATTAATGATCCAACTCATCACCATAAAGTCACATCTAATCCATCTTTGATATTCTGGATCATCCTCACTAGGTTGCACACATGATCCAGTAATGAACCCTAGCTTAAACTTCGCGCCTAAAGCAATTTTGATTCCTCTGCTCCAACTTGAAAATTTTGAACCGGTAAACGAATTCGCAACGAGCGTCATACCTGGATGATCACTGTTGGAAAGAAACAAAGGATCATTGCCATTCGCACCTGCTCCAGCTTGAACACCTTCATTTCCACGATGATTCGGAAACGTATTTGTGGCCATTACTCAACACAAGATCTCTGAAATCAGCAAGATCTCTGAAATCAGTAACTTCAACACAGGAAATCTCGAAACTCCTTGCGCTCTGATACCATGTAAACTGATCAAGATGATCAGCTCAAGCGGAAGAAACTCAATTTGGAGAAACCTCCATTGATCAAGAAAGAAGAAAAATGATTCTGTTACAACTGAATCTCTTAGCTGAAACGGGAGAAGAAAGAGTATTTATGCTACAGTGAAACTAAACGACGTCGTCTAAACCCTTTATTCTAGTATTTACAAAATGTGCCCCAAACTATGTACATCTACACATATATATCCTCATAACCACACTTGTGGTAATCACCATGCTGGTAACCACGTGAAGGTGGTACGGTAATGGTAATGAAGTCTGAAATACCATGGTTACCGAGTATATATATATATATATATATATATATATATATATATATATATTATTTTTTTTATTAGTTTTTACCTTTAAGACTTTATGTTTTAACTTTTAACTTTTTAGTTTTTAGTTTGTGTTAATTTAAGTAACACAAATTTAAATTGGTCCTTTACTGAGTAAAGGGAAAACTGGAAAGCGGCAGCTGCAACCCTAGTGTTCTTCGACGTCTTCCCTAGTTCGTTCAATTTCAAAGTTCTCAGACAAACACAAAGGGGAAAGCCGAAAGCGGCAGCCCTAGTTTCTCCATTGAGTCCGTTCAAGGCTTCCGAGGTCGTTCAAGCCTCAAGGGTTGCCCAATTTTAGAATTTCTCACTTGCTCTCTCAAGTCTCAATGGCTCGTCGTGGTTCATTCGGAAGAAGCGGTGGCATCGGAAGGAATGCACGAGGTAGAGGGTTATTTATCCCTAGGCCGGTTGAAGTCGGCCTTCCGGTAGGTGGCCGAGGTACAACTGTTGAACTTGGTTTATTTGATTGTTAACTTGTTTGAATTGGTTTGTTTGAATTTATTTGAACTTTTAACAGGTGGTAACCATGGTAATATACTGATGGTAACCCCAAGTCGTGGTTACCACATATGTGGTAACCACGACTTGTGGTTGGTACGTGGTATGAAAGTTTTCGTACTACCAGTTGGTGGTTGGTACGTGGTAATCAATATTTTTGGGTGGTTACCGTACCATGTCAACCCTAACTACAACATCAGAACCCCAATCAGAAGGATTCGACAGCAGATCAATGTGGATCGCACATGTAAAATCATATGCATCATGATCGCTCAGAATCGTGATATTACACAAATGAATTAATATATTGATTTTTTTTCTATAAGATAAATAAATACGTTAATTGATGTAGTTATCTTGATTTTTTTTAATAATGTACTGATTCACGTACTATATATTTAGGGATGTTAAAACTCTAGATTTATGACTTATTGCTCAAAATATTTGGATTGTTATATACATATGTGTGGATTTTTTATATATGAATAGAGAAATGAGGTGGTTGATAGTTATATTGAGTATTCTTTTATTGATTTAACTTCACATAAGTGATCCATCCTTTTATAATTACTTTAATCAAAATATTAAACCTGCAGTAGGATCTTCCGATCCTACGATCCGATTCTAACGTACCACCCACCGATCTAGAATGATCCGATCCCACCAACATGGGATATTTGTTTAGATAACTACAGAACTACACCATAGAGTGCACAATCAAGGTTACCTGTACGTCCTAGGAATAAATGAACGAATAATCAAAATTGATATCCATCGTTAATAAATCGTGTGGACATTCCTCACTCACACCTCAAATCAAACTTCTGTTACCATCAAACTCCGAATATGTACGTTATGTGTCCTCCAACCACCCTTTTAATTAACATCTTTACATATATAGTACTCCGTAGTAACTTCAAATATACTTGTATATATACAATGTTTTAGAAAATCCTTCAAAGTCCGCCAAGACCCCCGTCTAAATCCTTTTTCTTGTCCCGTCGTCAGGACTGTCAAGGTCGCCAAGTCTCGCCTAGACTGCAAAGACACGTCATGTAATCTGTCTTAATCCCGCCTAAACCCTTGACCCTACCCTACCGTCAAGCACCCGTCAAACGTTTTTTAGAACATTATATATATATATATATATATATATATATATATGGATTTAATCTAAACACATGTAAACTATAATTAAATTGATTATTTATATGTAATAATATGATTATTTGAATGACATAATTTAATTATTCCTATTGATTAACAATTTTTCATATATATGAAACCATATTTTGAAATATGATTATTCATATTTATTAACATTCATAAAGGTTTTGCTCGAGTGTCAAATTATAACTTTTTATATATCAAATCGAAACTTTTCACAAAAGAAATATATAGGTTAAACAACGGTGTAGGCGTTGAGGATGTTGAAAGAGAGCTAAATGGACAACGTCATCATCAAATCGGATTGTCTACGTACAATTGTTGCAGCCGACTCAGAGGAGGTGGAAGCATTCAGGGGGCGGTTGGCTCCTTGCTGCATTTGGTGTTGCAGCTTGCTCGTTGATCCGATGTATTTGTGGGGAAACTCTACCATGTAGAGTTAATTTTTCCCTCATAAAAAATATTGAAAAACAAATTTATGTTGGTGGGGTTTAGGTTGGTGGGCTTGGAAAAGAAGAGAACAAGATCTTATTCGTTAATTTTTATTTTAACAGTAAAGATCTTATAAAATCTACCAATAGAATCCACTCGACGGTTTAAGCAGGAAAGGAATCAAGTGGTGGATTTCCTTGCTAAATTCAGACCACATTCTATTTTTTATGTTACGTCCGAGGGTGATGTACCTTCATTTTAATATATTGTATTTGGTTATTTAATGGTGACTTTATAAAATTTGATGGATTATCATTATATATATATAATACGGATCAAATGTTAACAACTCTTACGGTGTTAAATGTTAACAAATCAATATTCGGCAACATTTATCAAATATTCATCACATTCACTCAATTATTCATCAAAGCTTTTCGACAACATTTAAGAGATTCATTTCAATTAATAATTATTGTCAATTAAAAAAATTATCATCCAAAAAACTTAAACCCTTGCGCGTGTGTATCCACCCCCAATCCCGTAATTGTGTTACTGTGATGAATATTTCTTAAATGTTGCCGAATATTGATGAATATTTGGGAAATTGTGAATAATTGAGTGACTGTGATGAATATTTGAGTGATTGTGATGAATATTTGATTTATTTTAACAAAAGCTTTGATGAATAATTGAGTGATTGTGACGAATATTTGATAAATTTTGCCGAATATTGATTTGTTAACATTTAACACCGTAAGAGTTGTTAACACATGACCCAACCTATATATATATATATATATATATATATATATATATATATATATATATATATATATATATATATATATATATATATATATATATATAAACTCTAGAGGTTGGGGCACGTATAATAATGTATAACAAAAACTCAAAAACGTGGTTGATACTACAAAATAAAAACAAAAGATAAAAGAGTTCAATAATAGAAATAGTAATATATGAATTGTGCTAAAAAAACACTAAAAAAGTACTCTTTGGTAGTAATACAGTGACGGAGCCAAACACTTTTCAGAGGGGCACAAATATAAATGTATATGAGCAATGTTGATTTGAAATATAGCAATATCACTTTGTTAGGTTAAATTAATACATTAATAAAAACTCTATATAATATATACGACAACAAATGATGTTGCTTTAGGATAACACATTGTCGTTTTGGGATAAAAACATTGTCGATCAATTTAAAATAAAATTTCATTTTTTCCATTTAAAATAATAAAAATAAATAAATATATGAAATAGCATAAGAAATAAAACTAACAAAATAAGAATAAGAAAAATAATATAATAAACATTGGATCAATAGAGAAGTTGTTGTACTTTTAACATATAATATTGTATAATCAGATATTAAAATTGGAACTTCTTACCTAATTGTCGATATGAGTAATATAACCTGTCGTTCAAAACTCTGGAAATAAATTATAGTGTGTCAATATCAATATATATATATAATATAAAAGTATTTTAGGTTATTAAAATGAGATTAAAGTGATTAATATACTCTTAATTTTCAAACATTCATAACTTTTTACTCGGATATTAGATTAAGACGTATTATATATCAAAACGAAACTATTGACGAGAAGAATATATATATATATATATACATATATATATATATACATATATATATATATATAGAGAGAGAGAGAGAGAGAAAGAGAGAGAGAGGATAGATCTTGTGTAAGCAACTCTTACGGTGTAATTTGTGAGCAAATCTAGAGCGTCGGATTAAGAAGATCAAATTGCTGAGATTAAAAGTAACTTGTGAATAGTGACATTATTCGTAGGTACCATGTGATTATTCATATGTATATACATACGAATAATCCTTTGGTACCTGCGAATAGTTACACTTTTTGGTACATAAGAATAATTACATTATTATGCACGAATAATTTTGGGTACATACAAATAATTTCACTGCTTAAAAATTACACTGTAAGAGCTATTTAAACGGGATCCAATTTCATGGATATGTATCTATATACATATACTAAAACCGATGCATAGCATCCTATGTGGCGCGTTGTGGTTGATTCTGGAGACAAAAATCCTATGTGGCGCGTTGTAGTTGATTCTGGGAAAAAAATAATAAAATAATATGTTATCATTGTTTATAAAAAGTTATATAAGCCACAATCTATCTATCTATATATTTATATTTTAGTTAATTGACATAAATATAAATAAAAAATACTTCATAGTCATACGTACCAAAATATTAATAGATAAATATGTAGCATTTGATAAGTGCTATTTTATTTATATAGATTATTTTTTGGTGGAAAAAATTAATCTGTGGATAGATATTTTAGTAAACTAACGTAATAAATCTATACTATATATTTAATAAAAAATATTAAAATCTTTTTAAGAAAGAGATTCAATTAATGTTAGGTTAGAAAAAAAAATTTCCTTATAAATGGGAATTTTATTTATATTTTGAGACAATCTAAATAAAAGATATTTAGATTTTTAATAATCCGTCGAACTAATTTTATTTATATCTATATTATTTTTTTGGTGAAAAAATTATTGAAATTTAGATCATTATTTATTTATTTATTGAAAACTACCTAAATTATTTATAATAATGTATTAATATAGTCTCCGTACACGGGACGGGACTAACACTAGTATATATATATAATAGTGTTCATGGATATGCAATGAATATATATTTCAATTTCAAGATAATGATTCTATATAATCATACATATATATTTAATAATCTCGTGACATATGCATAATGCATTATTTGTACCATAGATCGACATGGTGCTGGTACGTGGCTAATTAAAAATGAGATTCCACATTCACTAGTTACTAATGAACTCTCTTTTTATAAATAATAAATAAATAAAAACAAAATTGGCCCTACTAAGTACCGACTTCAAACGTGAACCTCTATTTTTACCTCACAGCTTCATATCATCAACAATTTGATAGAAAAAAAGATTTCATTGAAAAATGTTATCAACGGGCTCATGAATATTTTTGTTGTTCAATTCAAATTTTACAATTGAGATCTTTATGAACTCATAACTTTTTCCACAACTTACCGTGTAAATTTTAACTGACTGAAAAATAGATTCGATTTGTTAACTTTTTTTCAAAGTTCCTACATCATAATACCATTTCCTTTCCTTTTCACCTTCAAAATTTTTAGCAGCCTTCCTACCAAATTATAAACATGACAAATATATGGTGTAACAGATAAACGAATAAATATTGTGTTATATTAATATGAATATGTGAATATTATGATGTGTTATCAAGATATTGTTATCATTTTATATTATTTGAATATAAATAATATCATATTAATATACCTATCCATCATATTAATCAACACAACATAATAGTCATATCTTCCCATTCGATCATATAGCATAATATGAATATGAATATGAATATGACTCAACATTTATTTGTTTCACCATTACACCGTACATATTTTCTGTTTTACTAAAACCTTAACTTATAAACTTTAACCGACTAAAAAATATAAAATCGTTTCCTTTTTCTTTTCTTCTCAAAGAATTAATTTTAAGCAGTGGAAAAGAGTTCCCCGCTAGTCAGCTAGTGGCGGGTTTTTGAAGAGGTTAGAGGGGGTTATCGTCCCCTTGAGACAAAAATTTTGTATTACTAGTGATGAAACCATGCGAAAATGATTAGACGAAGATTCGGACGCGGATATAGCGAAACGACACCAAGGGAGACCCAGAAAATAGGGAGGACGCGGACACAAAACAATGACACATGTCCATCATGCCCACCACCCACGATGACCACACGTGTCAACCCAAGAGTGACAAGTGTCATGATGGGGGCCTCTGGCCAATCCCTATAAAAGGGGAAATGAACAGAAGAGAATGGGGAGGTTTTTTGGATAAACGGAAGAAAGAAAGAAAAGAAGAAGGAGATTTAGAGAATCATAAAAGTCGACCGCGGAATCTTCATATAATCCGCGGTGAATTAAGAAGTCTGAATAAAGGAAAGGGCATCTCATCCTGTACGAAGCGACGAAGCAAACACTTCAGGTGAATCTCCGCGGACAAGTATGAACCCTTAAATCATTAAACAAATGGATGAACTCCCATAAGAGATGTGGGGTTACGGTAGAATTTATGTACGCGACCAAAGCACGGCCCAGGTTGAATAGCGAAGAAATCGATTCGCGTGTCAGGTAAGCCCGTGTAACATAAAAACAATCACTTGCGTCTAAACCCCCGGGGACCCACCGAAAGTGGGCCCCTTATACAACTTCTTGGGATGCCTTCATCACTGGCGCCGTCTGTGGGAACCCACTCACCCTGAGGGGTTCAACTTTAAATTTTTTATTTATCAGCGAATGAATTACATATGTTTTGGGTCATGGACACCTCATACCCGCGGTCCCGACGGGCAGCTATCAGATCTGCTGGGAACACACGGGTCTCTAGGAAAACCCTCCCACAAAGAGGGGGGTATGAGAAAGTTCATCTATAGATCTGAAATAACAAATTTCCTGCCAAGTCTTTTTACTAACAAAGCTGTCAGTGACTCTTGACAGACAGGAACGATGTATAACAACGAAGACTCAGATGAAATGAGCCAAAGCACAATACCAGAGCAAGAGGCCACCAGCATGTACAACCCATCCGTCCTTCAATCGGAGGAACAACAAGGCATGTGGGTGTCACCATATGCACCCCCTTATTACCCGGCATACATGCCAGAGTACGTACCACTTGTATACATGCCACATGGAGTACAGCAGGAGCCGCATTATTACTTTCAACACGCGTCTGAACCTCAACCTTTCTATCAACCGGCCCCCGCGCCGCAATACTATTATCAGCCAGTACCGGATCCTCAACACCAGTACCAACCGATGAATGAGCCGCGACACTACCATGGTTATGAGAACCCGTACCAAGGCCAACACAGAACCCACTTTCACGGTCAGCAATATGACGCATATGGACAGCCGAACGCGGCAGATGCAATCAATCTGAATCAGTATGGGAACCCAGCACCCGGAGCGTCAGGTCACGGATTCGATCCTTTGCATCAAGGTGGGCAAGGGGTTGACATGCGGCCCAACAAACATCGACGAGGAGAGCATTCGACTGAGGTATCCACTTCCACCAAGTCTGGCTCGACACAAATGAAGATCAACGTCCCTGATGCTTTGCCCTCTGTTTTCACTCAGGACATTTGCCGAGCACCGATGCCCAAGCGATGGAGGGATGTGAATCTTATGAAGTACGATGGGACCACGGACCAAGAAGATCATCTGTGTCACTTCATGACCGTGATGGGAATCAATGAGTACAATAATGCCATGCTATGTAGGACTTTTCCGTCAACCCTCACGAAGATTGCCTTAACTTGGTTTACTAACCTACCAAAGAATTCAGTTAGCAGCTTCTCTGAGTTAAATCGGATCTTCCAGTCCCACTTTGGGAGTGCGCGGTCGAGAAAGAAGACCATGTTAGATTTGAACTCCATCAAGCAAGGGGGAGTTGAAACTCTGGGGCATTTCTTTGCCCGATTCACCAGTGTAGCTGTTCAAATCCCAAATTTCAATCATGAATCCGTGACTATAATCCTCATGGGAAATCTAGCGGAAGGGGATTTCAAGACTTACTTGTTTAGAAAAAAGCCCAAGGATTATGATCAATTGAGAGATCTAGTGTCGCGACAAATAGATGCAGAGGAAGCAGCCGCGTCAAGCTCAAGAGCAAATGGCGGGCATCAAGGCTTTTTCAGCAAGCTGGCTGGGAAATTCAGAAAGGATAAGGAGGCAGCGAAACCACCCAAACAACCATCGGCAGGACACCACCGACAAAATGACGAGGTCCACCTCAATTCAGACAGGAGGGAGGAACATCGTCATCAGAGAGATGATCGGAGAGAGGGAAATTACCGAAACAGAACACATCAGCCACGGAGGGATGATTATCATGACCGTGATCACCATCCTCGCGAGCACCACCAGAACAGAAGGGACGATCGACACCCAGTTGAGCGTCACACTCAAGTTGAAGAGTATCCTCATCATCAGAACAGGAATCACAACCAGTACAGAGAACGCGAGGAAGCCCCTCAGCCGAATCGAGGGAGGGGCCGGGGGCGAAGATGGCGACGAGGACGCCATAATGGCCCCCCACCCCCTCAGGGGTCAGTAAATCAGGCTCCTCGAGAGCAAGAAGGAAGGCTAAGGTCCGCGGTCGAACGAATCCCAGAGCCCGAAGGATACATCGACACTCTAGCAGGAGGACCCTCTCTTTCAGGAACCAGCAACCATGAGAGGAAGAATTACGAACGGGAAGGGAAGCAACCACCCTCCACAACGAGCAGGCGAATTGCCCACACACCTCACGCGAAATTAATATTCTCAGCAGGTGACGCAGAAGATGTGAGGATGCCTCATTCTGACCCATTGGTTATACATGCTCAGATAGCAACCAAGACTGTCAAGAGCGTCTTCATTGACACAGGGTCATCTGTTGATATACTTGCATGGGAGGCCTTTTTGCAACTTGGAGTCTCAGCAACAACACTCAAGCCGTATTCAGGAACGCTGGTTGCTTTTTCTGGAGATGAATTACCAGTCGCAGGAACCATCGAGCTGACGGTGGTGCTTGGATCGGCGCCAAAACGAAGGATGGAGAATATAGTCTTCACCGTCGTTCGAGTCCCAACGGTATACAATGCCTTGCTAGGAAGGGTATCTCTCTACAAATTTCAGATGGTGGTCTCTATCTACCACTTTTTGGCCAAGTTCCCTGTAACGGGAGGAGAAGTTAGCGAGGTCCGCGGCCAGCAACCAGAAAGTAGAAGCTGTTATCTAACCTCCCTGAGGAAGAAAAAAGAGGTGATGCAGATTGAGGAATATGCTGCAAGCACGACCGAAAGGAAAATAGAGAACCCACGGGAAGAGCTTGTGGAAGAGACCAATCCAGAAAGTACCCGCACTGAAGCAGAACTGGAGGTAAGGCCCGCGGCCAGGGAAGTTCCAACCACTGACGAGAAACAGGCTCACCTTCCATTCCCCAATCCTGAGGAAAAGGTGTATTTGGGGCAAGCGTTAGGGTCCAAAGAGAAGGAACGCGTCATTGATATTATAGCAAGATCAAGAGACGTCTTTGCATGGTCACCAAGGGATCTGCTGGGAGTTCCCCCGTCAATTGCCTTGCACACACTCAGGATAAAACATGACGCCAGACCGATCGCTCAGAAAAAGAGAAAAATGGCACCCGAAAAGGCCCTCACCGCGAAAGAAGAAACAGAAAAATTATTAGATGCAGGCTTCATTAAGGAGGTAGAAGACTCTGAATGGTTGTCTAACGTGGTTCTGGTCAGAAAGTCTAACGGAAAGTGGCGTATGTGTGTTGATTTTTCTGATCTCAACAAATCTTGCCCCAAGGATAGCTACCCGCTCCCATCAATTGATGACCTGGTTGATAAGACCGCCGGGAATGTCGTCCTCAGTTTTCTGGATGCGTATTCAGGATACAACCAAATCTGCATGGACCCGCTTGATAAAAAGGCCACTACCATCATCACAAATCAGGGGATTTTCTGCTATCAGGTCATGCCATTCGGGTTGAGAAATGCAGGAGCCACATTCGAAAGAACTGTTGATAAGATTTTTCGTGCCCAAATTGGAAGGAACGTATCTATCTATGTGGATGATATCGTGGAGAAAAGCTTGAGGGCAGAAGATCACGCGGCTGACTCTTTGAGGCGCGGAGGATTGAATCTGAACGCAAAAAAATGTGTTTTCGGCGTTGACTCCGGAAAGTTCTTGGGATTCTTGGTTAGCCAGCGAGGAATAGATGTAAATCCTGAGAAGATCGCAGCAATTCAAAGCATGCAGCCACCCAGAACGATCAGGGAAGTCCAGGCTCTCAACGACGCTGTCAACTATCTCAGCCGATTCTGCTCTTGTCTTGCGGATAGATCTTTGCCGTTCTTTGCTCTATTAAAAAAGAGAGGGCCCATCTAGTGGACACCAGACCTGCAGCAAGCTTTCGAAGGGATGAAAGATTACCTGATGAAGTTGCCAACTCTACACCGACCGGAAAGACTTGAAGTTCTACACCTCTACTTGGCCGTCAGAAACACAACCATCAGTGCAGTGCTCACCCGCGAAGAAAAATTTCCGGTTTATTACGTTAGCAGGGTACTGCAGGATGCTGAAACGAGATATGAGCCGATCGAGAAAATGATTCTGTGCTTAGTATTCGCGGCAAGAAGACTACGACCTTATTTCCAAGACCACCCAGTTCAAGTTTTGACTAACCTACCTTTAAGGCAGATCCTGCACTCCCCTTGCCTTTCAGGACGGATGACGAAGTGGGCAGTAGAATTGTCAGAGTTTGAGATCGAATACAAACCGCGGAAGGCAGCACTAGCACAAACCCTGGCTGATTTTATCTGTGAGACGAGTTTTGAAGAACGAGCATCATCCGAAGACGGGAGTTGGGTCTTGAAGGTTGATGGAGCAGTCAATCAAGCTGGTTGCGGAGCTGGGATTGCCTTGATATCCCCCGAAGGGCAGATAGCGAATTATGCATATAAACTCACCTTCCAAGCAACAAATAACGAAGCTGAGTATGAGGCCCTCATAGCAGGGCTAGAAATAGCCCTGTCATGAGGAGCAAGGACAGTAACCGCTTACACAGACTCTGAAGTCTTGGCGAAGCAAGTAGAATGGGAATATGAGGCCAAAACAGGTTTGATGCCAGATTACTTGAGGAAAGTTCAAGCTTTGCGAAGAGCCTTTTTAAACTTCACAGTAACGGCCGTCCCAAGGGAAGAAAATCAACAGGCGGACGCTCTGGCACGGGTAGGCGCGGCAATGCCATCCGAGGTCGGCGCGGAATTCATGTTCGAAAGAAGAGAAAGTCGTGGACTTGTAAAATAAGTTTTCTTCATTGAGACAGACGGAGAAAACGAATGGAGGACACCTAATGGAGAGTATTTGGAGAGGGGAGTTCTCCCCATAGAAAAGCCCGAGGCCAAGCAGATCAAGATAAGAGCGGCGAGATTCACTGTCCCCAATGGAAAACTTTACAAGAGAGGTTTCACGCAGCCTGATTTGACATGTGTTACCACTGAAGAAGGGATGGTAATTGTACATGAACTTCACTCTGGAATATGTGCACATCACCAAGGCTGGAGAGCGCTGACAGTCAAGATCATGAGGACGGGATACTACTGGCCAACGATGAAGCAGGACGTTCAAGGATTCATCAAGAAGTGTGACGCGTGTCAAAAACATGGGAATGCTATCCATCAGCCCGCGGAAATGATGAAGGGAATTTATGGTGCATGCCCATTTTCTCTCTGGGGGATGGACATCTTGGGGCCATTTCCGACCGCGCTTGGCCAATTCAAATACGTAATCGTGATAGTAGATTACTTCACTAAGTGGGTAGAAGCAGAAGTGATGGGGCTTATCACTGCTGAGAAAGTGAAGAAATTCCTGTGGAAGAACTTAGTGTGCCGCTTCGGGGTCCCGGAGTCGATCATCACAGATCACGGTCCCCAGTTCGACTGCGAAACCATCCGCAATTTCTGTGAAGACCTCCATATCAACCTCAAATTCTCATCCGTAGCACATCCTCAGACAAACGGACAAGCAGAGGTCACCAATCGGCAAATATTGGAAGGGATACGGAAGAAATTGGGAGCCACGGCCAAGGGACGATGGGCGGAACTCCTTCCTCTAGTACTGTGGTCTCACAGGACGACCGCGAAGACACCGACAAGAGAGACACCTTTCTCTTTAGTTTACAGCGTAGATGCGGTCATTCCGATTGAGCGAATGATTCCGTCGGCCCGCGTTGTCGGATTCGAACCACAATCCAACGAAGAAGCGCTCGAAGTAGAGATGCATTTGAGGGAAGAACGCAGGATGATGGCAGCTTTGAAGGCAGAAGAGTACAAAAGATGGGCTGCTAGGTACCACAATCAACGAGTTCGGCCGCGACAATTCTAGAAAGGAGACCTAGTCTTGCGACGAGTGCAGACCGGAGGAAAGCTAGATGCCAATTGGGAGGGTCCGTACGTAGTAGCTGACATCATCCAAACTGGTGCATACAAGTTGAAGAACGAAAACGGAGAAACATTGAACAAGACTTGGAATGCTGACTGTCTAAAGAAGTACTTTGTGTAATTTTGAAACACTGTTTTTAATTAAATAATCGCCCCTGCAGGAAGTTGAATGAGCGGTTAGCGGGCGTTTTCTGTAAGTAACGAATGACGAGGGATGTCAAATTCCCCTAAAAAGACGCTGGAGCTTACTCCGCGCCACTCCCTTGATTGAGACTCTTGATCTCTCAAGGTCGAGCCAACGAACGCCGGAGTCTACTAACGCTGGAGCTTACTCCGCGTCACTCCCTTGATTGAGACTCTTGATCTCTCAAGGTCGAGCCAACGAACGCCGGAGTCTACTGATGCTGGAGCTCATTCCGCGTCACTCCCTTGATTGAGACTCTTGATCTCTCAAGGTCGAACCAATGAACGTCGAAGTCTACTGACGCTGGAGCACACTCCGCGCCACTCCCTTGATTGAGACTCTTGATCTCTCGAGGTCGAGCCAACGAATGCCGGAGTCTACTGACGCTGGAGCTTACTCCGCGCCACTCCCTTGATTGAGACTCTTGATCTCTCAAGGTCGAGCCAACGAACGCCGGAGTCTACTGACGCTGGAGCTTACTCCGCGTCACTCCCTTGATTGAGACTCTTGATCTCTCAAGGTCAAGCCAACGAACGCCGGAGTCTACTGACGCTGGAGCTTATTCCACGTCACTCCCTTGATTAAGACTCTTGATCTCTCAAGGTCGAGCCAACGAACGCCGGAGTCTACCGACGCTGGAGCTTACTCCGCGCCACTCCCTTGATTGAGACTCTTGATCTTTCAAGGTCGAGCAAACGAACGCCGGAGTCTACTGACGTTGGAGCTTACTCCGCGTCACTCCCTTGATTGAGACTCCTGATCTCTCAAGGTCGAGCCAACGAACCCCGGAGTCTATTGACGCTGGAGCTTACTCCGCGTCACTCCCTTGATTGAGAGTCTTGATCTCTCAAGGTCGAGCCAAAGAACGTCGGAGTCTACTGACGCTGGAGCTTACTCCGCGTCACTCCCTTGATTGAGACCCTTGATCTCTCAAGGTCGAGCCAATGAACGCCGGAGTCTACTGACGCTGGAGCCTACTCCGCGTCACTCCCTTGATTGAGACTCTTGATCTCTCAAGTTCAAGCCAACGAACGCCGGAGTCTACTGACGCTGGAGCTTACTCCGCTTCACTCCCTTGATTGAGACTCTTGATCTCTCAAGGTCGAGCCAACGAACGTCAGAATCTTCCAACGCTGGAGCTTTCTCCGCGTCGCTCCTTTGGTTGAGACTTCCGATCTCTCAAAAATAGACCCAACAAACACCAGAGTCTGTTGACGCTAGAATCTTCTCCGTGCCCCTCCCTTGACCAAAATGCACGACTTCTCAAGATTAGATCAACTAGCGACAGAATTTAATAATATGAACATAATCAAAAACTCTGGGGGGCATTACTACGAATGGCATCACAAGGGAAACATTCGATCCATCGATCCCATAACAAGCATAAACGCGTAAAAAAAATATATCAAAGACGCAGGCAAACGTTACAACAACTACATAGAAGTTTTCTAGTACAATGGCATGAGTTGAAACATAAAAGGGATCATTGTTCAAAAACAAAGAAATCACACATCTGGAAGGATGACCGGCCTTGGAGGCGACATAACATAACCATTCTCCACACAAATGGATCCCTCATCAAGCACGCGAACGTCGAAGTGAACTCCACCACGGTAGCGGAAAACCATGACGGTCCCCATTCCTAGCCCTTGGGATGCAACAAAATCACTCCAACCACCGACTAGCCAAAATATCCCATAGTCTCGTTTGACTATCTGAATTGGAGAATCTACGGCTGAGCCCAGGGACAGAAAGACCTGAGTCGGGTCTGTAACGCCCGTCTCATACTCAAAAAGAGCGGGGAGCGACTGAAAGAGGATAAAAACAAATGAGATATAAGAAAAAGAGTAATCTTTAAAAAACGAAGCAAGAAGAAATTAACTTACTCGTTCTTGCAGTTGATCCTCAAAATCCAGGGCTAAATAAAAAGCTCAGGGAGTCTCATTTGGTGCATCCATATTGAAGTAGAAAAGGCTGGAAAGGAAAACTAAACTAAGCCTCGCTTATATAGGGCTCCACGAGATGTTGATCACGGAGCGTGCTTCTGAAAGATTCCTTTAGAATCGTCAAAAGAAGAGCAGAACCACTACGGTCAAAAACTTTCAGAAGATATGACCTGAGAAGACAGGCCTGTATCGCACAAAAACCGAGAAGAACCCTAGACATAATCTCAATATTAAATCAAAAAGGATGACAGACACCACTTTTATTCATTGCCCACGGAAAAGAAAACCACGTATCGGCAGCAATAATCCCCTCTGCTTACAAAAGAATGCGTTGTAAGAAAAGCTAGTCACGGGTAAGAGCCGTTAGTCAAAATACCCGCGTCCTCGTAAGGAGGGCGGCCAACGATCTCATCCCCGTCCTCCAAACCCATGATTTGGATTTCAAAACGGGCATTTACCTTGTGGATAAAAACCATAGAAGATCCGACCGCGAGTCCATGAGACTCGATGAAATCTTCCCATCCTTGACGAAGCCAGTACATTCCATAATCACCCTTATAAACACGGACTGGAAAGTCACGTAAGAGATGAGATGAAAGGACAACTTGGTCTGGAACGGCATCCACATACTCCCCCTCAAAGCGCATGGGCAAGAGCTAAAAATGGAAATAAGAAAAAGGGTAGAATGTAAAGAATGAAAGCTATCAAACAAAACCAGCATTCCAATAAAGGCTTACCAAACGGGATATTTGATCAACACGGTCAATCGGTTGAAAGAAAGCCCATCTACCCGCACTAGGAACAACCATGAACACGATTAAAGTATGAAGTAAATAGTTGCGGAATAACAAAAAAGGGAAGAAAAATACCCTCTATAAAAGCTGGGGAAGCGACACGCATGAACGCCATCTGGCATAAGATTCCTATGAAGAGAGAGAAGAGGCTCGTCAACCAAGATGGCAGTATAGTCACGAGAACTGCAAAAGCAGGCTCAGTGAAATGACTTGACGATCAGAAACAGCTGACAAAAGATTTTTAATTCGGGCCAGATTCAGGCCTAAGTAAAACACGCGGCCTAAAAAACGCCCCGTGGAGAAACTCCAGAACAAGGAACTAAACATGCGGCACGTTTGAGCAAATATAAGAACCCCGTGAAATCTTGAAGAAAATATCATACGCAAAACAAAGAGATGGAATTTGAAAAATCCCCCAAAGCTTTTTACAGAGTAATCATTACAGAGGAACAACTTCAATCTCTACGGCTCCCACTGATGTATGTCCTTCTAGAAGAGGATGCCCATCGCCTGGTGCATTTGTGGTCCCGATCCAATCGCGAGGATGAGGTCAAGGTCGAAGTGGACGTGGACGGGATCTACTGGTTCACAGACGGATGGCCAGGATTTGTGGAAGCCAACAGGATAAGTGTTGGAGTCGCTCTGATCTTTGTGTACCAGGGGGATTCAATCTTCGAGGTCTATGTCGCAAATCCGGACTGCGACTACAACGGAGTAGAAGGACTCGGGTAAAGAACGACTACAAGGATGAGAGCCTTGTAATCTCACTACTCTTTAAAATGTAAGAGAATGAAATAACATTCCAGCTAATAAGATCTAGGGATCATGTAATGTTGTCGTTTTTAAATAAAAAGAGCAAGTCTCTACATTAAAAACTTCAAAAGCGAAACGTTTCCTTTATTCGCAAGCCAGACTCATACAGCAAATAGATTTTCTTGATTTATAAATGAGGTTCAGCATGAGCCACTGGAGGAAACAACTGAGGTACAACACTGGGTTTCGGCACATTCCAAATCACGTCGCGGACAAACTTTAAAACGGGCGCGATCCATGTAGAAAAAAGTCATCGACGACCCCACAACAAATCCATGATGAGCAACAAATCTATCCCATCCACGACGAAGGTATAAGCGACCGTCAAGTTCTCTACTCACCTCTACCTGGAGGTTCTTAATGGCGTAAGAAGATAGGAGAACCTTCCGCGGAAGAGAGGATCTGAAATCCACCTCAAACTGAGGCGGAAGGGGCTGCCAAAAAGGGACACAAAATAAAGGCTCAAAGTTAAAAAAGAATAGGGAAAGAGAAATAGTTGGAATCAAGAGTATCAAGAAAATCATACAAGCGAAGAGAGTTGGTCGATGCATTCCAAAGTTTTGAAAAACGCCCAAGGGTTAGAACTCCCGGGCGCCATAAATCCTTATCAAGCGAACAACTATAAGCGGAATAAATTAAAAATCCCAAACCAAGAGTTTTTAAAAAGAGGGGAGAGAAAAAGGCGTACTCAATCATGGTGGACAAGGGGTAAGAACTTCTTTAAATCAGAATCAAAAACTGTAGCACAAGTGGTCGAGCAAGTAAGTGATGGACACAAGAATAAGAAGTAGAGGTGATATTCGCTACGAAAGGTTGATAGTATACAAAAATACAGCCCCTTAAACGAGGCGGTAAAAACCATCGTCTGAACATTAAAGGACGCGAAATTGTCTGGTTTCAGCAAAAGTTAATTACAAAACTGGCCCGCGCCAGTAAATGTTACGAGAAAAGATAAAAAGAACTAATCCTTCCAAGCCTTAAGGATTGACAGCGGTATCAACCTCTTCATCGTCGGAATCCTCTTCGTCTGAGTCCTCCTCTCCCGCCAGCTCTTCCGGAGTCAGTCCCCAATCCGCCACCGTCAAGCTCGCCTCAAACTTCTCCAAAGGAACGCCTGGATTAGCCTGCGAGCGGGCGACGCTCTGGTTGATGCCAGCGGACATCCCCTTTCGAAAATAGCTGAAGCACTTATCCTTTAAAAGCTCTACTCCCTCTGGAGATCGAATACATGGCTTAGCTATCGAAGAAAGGAAGGAAATACCCGTGTCGGTTTTGAACCATTCGGAAGTCAAAAACTTAAGACTCGCGGAAGATTCCAACCACTGAAGCGCAACCTCATGAGGAGACTGAGACTGAAGTTTCTCCAATTCTTGCTTCACTAAAGCACGATCCTCTTCAACAATGGAGTGTTCGATTTGAAGATCTTTGAAGCGTGCCTCAGTTGTCTCCAGTTTCTCCCTCAGATGCACTGCAGACTATTGAAGTTCCTCTCCTTGGCGGCGTAGAGCGTCCGAACTTGAAAGTGTCGCGTCACGCTCTGTAGTCAAAGAAGAGTTTTGCTCCTTCAAAGCGGATATCTGTTCGCTGGCGGCCTGCAATTTCTCATGAAGCTCCGCGGATCGTTTCTTGAACTTTTCCACGGAAGAGGGATCGCCAACAGTATTGCTCAGTGTCCTCAACTTGTGGTTCAACACCTTCATCTCCGAGGCTTTCTTAGAGAGCTGCTCAACATAGAAAGACAGTCGCCTCTCCGAGTCGACTTGGAAACTCCTAACCTGAAGAAGCAAGAACAAAGGCGAAAGTAAAGAGACAGGAATTGAACGAAGATATAAGCGAAAATAAAAGATCCCAATGACAACTCACCCACTCGGCTGCACGCTCGAACTGAAGAGAAAACTCATCCCACTCTATGTGACGCACCCACGCTCGTTCGTTCCGTGCGAATTTATCAGGGCAGCGAAGGCGAACAAGCTCGTCAACTCCAAAGCCAAGAATGCGGAAAGTAGGCAGAGCATCATCCCCGTGAAGAAAAAAGGGCTCCTCTTCCCCAGCCCCGGAAGCTCGAGATGAGCCCGCAGCTTTCTTCCTTTTTTGAGGACGAGAAGTGCCCGTGTCCGAAGGACAAGGACGCTTCTCGCGGGCATCAGAAACAGCGACTTCAGCTTCCGCGACAGGTTCACTGGCTCTTTCCACTTCCTCCACAGCCGCACCTTGGGAGGCAGCAAGAGGGTGAGGAACACGCTTGGCGGACTTTTTCTTCCTCGACTTGCCACTTTCTTGAACATGGTGTCGATCGGCCAAAGAACTCAAATCCATTAGATCTGCCAAAAAGAAAACGAAAAGAGAAGACATTGAACACCGCTAATGAACTCCCAATTCTTCTAAAAAAAGAAGGGGGAAAAAAAGAAAAAAGGAAAGAAACGAAGTACTAAGAAATGTGAAACGACAAGAAAATCACAAAAATAGAATATGATAAAGACTAAAGCAGACACCTAATCGCGGATGAGGCAGACTCAACCCCGCCATCTCGAGTCGAAGGGCTGAAACCATCGACCGCCATGGTAACTTAGGCTCATGAACAAAAGAGTCTTTGAACTTTTCAAGTCGCGCAACCCACGGCTTTTTGACCGAGCTGAACCATCCGGGTACGGTCTTAAACTCAAGACAAACGCCGGCCTTGTCGCGAACAAGAAACCACTTGTGTTTCCAGTTCGGTTTACTAGAAAGTCTCTCAATATAACTACAACTGGAGTTGCACTGATAAAACCAAGGATCTTGGGGCCCTCTCTTCAGAGAAAAGATGCTGAGCATCAATTCTTTCGTCGGAGGCACTCCAGTATCCAAGCACCGCATCACAAAGCTGGCAAAGAACATCCAATAATTCGGCACAACTTGCACGGGGCTCAAATTGTACTCGGACAAGAAAGCAATAAACAGAGGGTGAAGAGGCAGGCAAAATCCTTGGGATAAACTCGCTGCATACACAACCAAGTAATCTTCGTAAGCATCCAGACACCCTCCACCATCTGAGGCAAGACACAATTCCACGCCCGCTGGCCAGGGAAATATTCGGGCTATGGCCTCGACGCTTGAAAGATCGAGCAGTGTCGTGCATCCTCGCACTTCTTGATTAGGCGAACGACGCGGACGAACTCTCTCGGAGATGACAGGAGGACAAGGTTGAGGATCACGGAGGGAGAAGTCTCCCCGGAAAGAACAAGAGGCTAAGTCGTCAAGGGAATAAGACGGGAAATCAAGATCACTAAGAACATCCTTCGAGCGGACCCTTGCACACTTCTCCGCAAACCCAACGGGAGACTCGGCGTAAGGGATCCATGACAACTCGGATTCCAAACCGCTGGTTGACGGACGCGGGCTAAGAGAAGCACGCGCATCGGAGTGAGCTTGAGTCTCCACGTCCAATGGATGAACGTCATCCCCTTTCGAAGAAGAAGAAGTTAAAAAAGGAGAGGAATAATAATCAAGGTCAGAGCGGTTCCGTCTCCTCACCTTAATAGGGCTGCCGAAAGGACCCACGCGGTCCGGAGAAGAGATGCTGGAGGAAGAGGAGGAGTCGGAAGAACTTTCTGAATCAGACGCGGAACTCCTGCCGAAAGATGAAGGAGAAGAATCCAAAACGACCGCGGGAGGATTCCCTCCTGAAACCGAGGGTAAGCCTTCTCTCCATCCTTCCTCTCTTTCAAACTCGTCCAGCACGTCCGGGTTCCCCTCAAAGTTAGCCATCCTTGAAGGAATTTAAAAGCTGATCTGAAAAGGAACCCGTACGCGGACCGAAAAATCAAAAAACCCAAAGAAACAAAACTGGGATGAAAGGGGAAGACTCGAACAGATCTAAGAGGGAGAAAGCTAAAGTTTTTGACAAGAAACAGAAATTTTAGCAAGAACACTCAAGAACATTTCACGGAGAAATTAAGAACTCAAGAACAAAAACAAAGAATTACCTTGGACGAACGAAGAAACCGCCGGAAAACACAACCGGAAAGCTAGAAGACCAACGGAAAACTCTGAAAAAGCGAAAAGCTGAGCAATCGCCACAAGCAGACAAATAATGAGAAGTGAAAAAGTGAAAACGGAACGGGGTAATTTATAAGAAAATTACCGACTCTTCAGTTCCCCTTAAGACAATATGGGCCGTGGTAAAACCTTAATAGGCCGGAGGAAATCCTCAACCAGGCCCACAAACTCTGGTTAAAACAGGAAATACGAAATTACCCCCCTAGAGATGAAAAGAGGAACACATTTCCGCGGATAAAAATCGAATCGTCTCAAGCTCTCATAGAGCTCAACCCAACCCGAGGAGCTGTGATAAAACCATGCGAAAATGATTAGACGAAGATTCGAACGCGGATATAGCGAAACGACACCAAGGGAGACCCAGAAAATAGGGAGGACGCGGACACAAAACAATGACACATGTCCATCATGCCCACCACTCACGTGACCACACGTGTCAACCCAAGAGTGACAAGTGTCATGATGGGGGCCTCTGGCCAATCCCTATAAAAGGGGAAATGAACAGAAGAGAATGGGGAGGTTTTTTGGATAAATGGAAGAAAGAAAGAAAAGAAGAAGGAGATTTAGAGAATCATAAAAGTCGACCGCGGAATCTTCATATAATCCGCGGTGAATTAAGAAGTCTGAATAAAGGAAAGGGCATCTCATCCTGTACGAAGCGACGAAGCAAACACTTCAGGTGAATCTCCGCGAACAGGTATGAACCCTTAAATCATTAAAACAAATGGAAGAACTCCCATAAGAGATGTGGGGTTACGGTAGAATTTATGTACGCAACCAAAGCGCGGCCGAGGTTGAATAGCGAAGAAATCGATTCGCGTGTCAGGTAAGCCCGTGTAACATAAAAACAATCACTCGCGTCTAAACCCCCGGGGACCCACCGAAAGTGGGCCCCTTATACAACTTCTTGGGATGTCTTCATCAACTAGTATATATGTTGTCTTGTTAAGAGATTCGATTTGATATATAATATGTTGTAATCTGATGTACACTTGAACAAACAATTATGAAATTTTGAAGATTGAAGAGACGCAAACTACTTCACGTACACGTCGTTTATGTTTCTACCTTTCGCTAAGTTTCATATCTTCATATACTATAATTAAATCAGGAGTTTTGAATCAGCAGGCCTAATATATTAAAATATTTGACAATCGTGTGATAAATTAGTCATAATTTTCCTTATGTTATAGTTACACGTTTTTGTATAAGAGTATTGTCTTCAAAGTTTTGTGTTTTTTTTCTATGTTTTTTTAAATGACTTCATCTGAAATTTTTTGTGAGATGTCACAGGAAGACAGGAGATTTTTTTGTGACACTGGATCTGCTCTAAGAGGTTAGATTCAGACAAAAAAATTTCACTACGTACTCCGTAGTATATATGTTCTCTTGTTAAAAGTTTCGATTTGATATATAATATATTGCAATCCGACACTTGAACAAACCGTTATGAACTTTTAAAGATTGAAGAGATGCAAACTACTTCACACATACACGCCATGTATGTTTCTACCTTTTGCTAAATTTTATATCTTCATACTATAGTTAAATCAGGAGTTTCGAATCACCAGATTATATTAAAATATTTGACAATCGTATAATAAATTAATCATAATTTTGCTTATATTATAGTTACGCGTTTTAAATTTATGAGAGTATATAACTTAAAAATTTTGTGTTTTTTATTTTTTTCTTTGTGTTTTTTTTTTAACGCCTTCCTCTGAAATTCTTTTTTAATGATATATAATATTTCGACTAATCCTTCAAAAAGTTTCAAGATCCGTCACTCCGATCCGTTGATACCAAATTACGTACAAAACGTGAGTACCAACAACCGGTACTGTAAGTGTTTGGGCAAGAGAAAAACAAATAAGTACCATATATACATGTGGTCTCACCATAAATCTTCGTTTTCATTAATAAACCCTTCGATTGTCGAATCTATATATGCGGTCCCTACAATGCTAAAACCACCGTTCCAGTTAATCACGCGTTTCATTTCTTATATTAACTATAAAATATCTCCATGTCTACTTTCATCTAATTCTTTGTTAATATGAAAGTCGCCCATTTCGTAATCGATCAATATAACTTGTAATCGATCGGTTTTTTTATTATGTGTCAAACGAGGATAAAAATACTTTATTTAGAAAGAAAAGCCTAAAAAAACAATTGGGATCTTCTACAACCCTCCCTACACCCCTCCCTACTCCACTAAATTTTTTTAATATTTATTTAATCTTGAAAAAAATTATAAAAATTATATTTATATTTCTAACATCTATTTTTATATATTTATAAAAATTTATTTTGAAAAATCATGTTTTAAAATTTTTAATAATTGTATTTTGTAAAATATTGCCTTTTTAATTTTCAAAAATCGTAAAACATGATTTTTTAAAATAAAATTTTATAAACATATAAAAATAGATATTAGGAATCTAAATAGAATTATTTAACTTTTTTTTTAAGATTAAATAAATATTAAATATTTTTGTGATGTAGGGAGGGTAGTAGGGTTGGTGTTGTAGGAGATCTTGACTGCTAAAAAAAATATATGAGTGAATCCTATAACCTAATTTAAAAATGTTAAATCGGGTGTATCTAGACAAAACATTTAATATCTTATATACCTACAATCTCATATAACTCCTGATTAAAACAGTTCGATCAGATATTTCCAATTTTATTTTAACCGAAGTCGATTGCCCTCGAATTCACTTCATTTACTAAATTAGGGTTAAATTGCAAGTATTAGTTAGTGATGAGCGAGGTGAATTAGCAAGAGATCGGATCAGATCTATGATCCGATCACCCCTTAATAAACCTATCTGATACGAAGAATCTTACCAATTTCAAAAGAAAAAAGGGGGGAAAATTGATGACATAACATCTTCCATACATATATATATATATATATATATAGTAATTTGATGAGTTACATCGATCATCTGATCAATTAACTCCGGCTACTATAAGATATAAGATTCAATGAGACAGAACCTTGAAGGTCAAGGATCTATGGAGCCATGCCTTCCAGCTTGCACCGGTACCGCCATTCTCGGGCCCTGGGCCGGGCCTGCTGGGCTTCACTGGCGCCAGAACGAAGCTCCGGGCTCCGCTGGATCCGATGGTGTCCAGCGGACCCAGCGCCGCACCGTCGTGGCAGTAGAGGAAGAACCCGGCAGGGTCCGACCCCAGGATGGGGATCCGGCCCTCCCGGGCGTAGAGCTTGAGGGCAGCGTCTATGACCCGGCCCACGGCCTCGTCGTCGTTCACCAGCAGCCTCAGGGGCCCGGCGCTCCCCAGCACGCTCACGCTGATCAGCACCCTCTTCTTGTCGTTGCGGGTCTTGGGCTTTTTGGGCGAGGTTTTGGTCTTCATGATGGTCTTTTGGGTTCGAATTTGGGGATTTAGGATCGAAATTTAGGCTAAGAAGATGGTTTTTTTTTTTTTTTGGCCTGAGGCTAGCTAAGAAGATGGTTTGTACTATGAAAGTTACACTAGATGAAGATGGTTTGTACAATGAAAATTTGGGTTGGGTACATATATATAATTATAAGGTGTGTGTTGTTTGTGGAAACTTGTAGTCTATGTATTTATAGAAAATGGAATTTTTTAGAGGAAATTGAATAATTAATTGGGTTGGAATATAATTGACCCAATGTTGTTTAATGAAGTATTTCATTTCATTTCATTTCATTTTCTTTTAAATGTGAACCCCTCTTCTTATTTTAATATTATCTTAAATTTTACTTAAATGTCTCTGATCGGGCGTGCGAAGCAAAAGTTATATCGGATTTATTTCATATTTCTTATTATAAGGTAGTGATTCACTTTTTAGGGGAATAAAAAACTTCAGTCATTATATATATAGGGTTTTCTCTCCCTTGTACTATTTTTTTTAATCGAAAAAAATTTGGCTGGTTAGATAACACAAACTAGCTAAGAGCTAACATCCTTGAGGATGAGATCAGAAAGCTCTAAATCGATAGGAGGGTTGACTGAGAGAAGGAAATACCCATATGGGTCATACGATCAGCAACTCAATTGGCCTCTCTCAAACATATCTTATCTAAAGGACACCGATACTTTGAATGGTGAGGAGGGCATCAGAGATGATAATTTATGTAGCCCAAGGGGCAGGACCAGCCCTTATTGAGCGCATTAATAACACATATATTGTCGCCTTCAATGAGTAGGTTAGTAATGCATAGTTCAACAGCTTTGCTTATGCCTTTCCAGAGAGCGAAGACTAATTGCATGTCCTTAGAAATAAGATAAACATCTCAATCTTTTTATAGCTTACTTAAAAATAGATAAAGTATTCTCATTCTCTTTTATAGAAGGTCAATACTATGTTAAATTCTTAGATACTCAGGTCGGATCGTATGAAATGAGAGTAAGTTATATTTTTTTTAATTATTATTATTATATCGAGATCCATCTTCTAACACAAAAGATTAAGTCATTGCTAGCTAGGGTTGTTATATAAGCTCGACTCAGGATCAGCTTGATAAAAGCTTTACTCGAGCTCACTCATTTATTAAATGAGCTTATTATGAGCAAATCTCGATTCAAATTAGGGTTTAACTCGACTCAAGCTCAAATATTGTAGAATTTACAAATCTTCCCCTTAGTTACTATGTCATGAGTGAGTATGACTGCTCTAGGCTCAAATATATCTCGACTTGAGTTCATTCATTTATTAAACGAGCGATTGAGTATGAGCACGTTTTAACCATCGAGTTCAAATTTAAACTCGGATTGAAGTCGGCTCATTTCTAGACGAGATGAATATAAACAACCACTACTCGACTCGACTACCAGCCTAGTCATTAGCAATGAGCTTCTCTCTCCCTCATTTGACTTTTCAACACATTTTTTAATAAGTTAAAAACTTTATAAAAAATCAGTTTTTATATATTATATTTATAGATGAATTATTTTTAGAAAATGTATTGACAAAAGAAAAAATCAAAATTTTTTTATGAAACTAATAGAGTAATGTGATAATTTAAGATTTAAGTTTATCAAACAGATCTAATTAAATGGGCGATTCATGAAAGAGACTCTATTTCTTAGGGGTGGGCGTGGGACGGGATGGAACGGGACGGGACCGGGATGAGGCCCGTCCCGCTTTAATTTTTCCGGGACGGGACCGGGACGGGATTCACTTTTTTTTTGAATCCCACACGGGCCTTATCCCACACGGGACGGGACGGGACGAGACTTGTCCCTCAAATAAAAATAATAAAATATTATAAAACTTGAAAAAAAAATATTTTCATAGTTCATGCTTCATAAAATGATATCATCATAATGTTAACACTCCCAGTAGCACAATTCCATACAAAAAAACATTGCCAGCAACACAAGCCTCCTGCATAACCGATTAGAATTGAATAGAGATTTCACTATTTCAAAATGGAGAATAAATGGTTTTGTTTGCCTCATAGAGCCCCAATCCCTAACCCCTCAAGCCCATAGTAATTTTTTATTTTCAAATTGCTTACAAGCCTTACAGTATTATTCTAACTTGTGTTTAAAATAACTAAATATATCATATAAATCACTAAATTATTAAAAAATTTAGTACTACCAAAATTTAAACTCTTGTCCCGTATAAATATAAATATAAATATAAATATAAATATAAATATAAATATAAATATAAATTAATATAAATATAAATATAAATATAAATATAAATATAAATATAAATATAAATATAAATATAAATATAAATATAAATATAAATATAAATATAAATATAAATATAAATATAAATATAAATATAAATATAAATATAAATATAAATATAAATGTAAATGTATTTGTATTTATATATATAAATTATATAATATATATATATATATATATATATATATATATCTATATGGGGGACGGGACCGGGATTTGCGGGATCCCATAGTCTTGTCCCGCATTCCGTCCCGCGTAATTTTTGCAGGACGGGATTTACTTTTTTTTCTTTAAATCTCACCGGGACCGGAATGTGTCCGGAACGGGACCGGGATTTGCGGGATTTGTACCCACCCCTACTATTTCTCATTCACTTTGACCTTGCCTACTTGTATATGCCTCATTTTATTTTATTGTTAAATCAGCACTGGCCCACTTTAATTGTGTTAGTTAACACTTGACAGTTAACTCTATAATTCACATTTTAAAACTTGAATTTTGTTTATAAATCACCTCGACAAGTGGCTTAGAATTTCTATGGCTCACTTGAGTAATATAATCTATAAAAAAAAGAAGATGTAAGTAATTTAATTATATATTGAAAAGTTGATTATGGGGGAATGGGAATGAACAAGGCCATGCGTGATGTGTGTGTGTGATATATATATATATATATATATATATGCTACAATTTTTGGGTTTTTTTTTTGGTACAAGGTCGTTCAATTTTAAATATGACCTTTCAAAGGCGATTGATATATTATTGGTAATAAAGGGAAAATAGATTGATGTCACTCCGAGCAAGTAACTTAACTACTCGTCCAAATTCATGATAATTAATATTTTGTTTGCCCTAATGATAATAATTAATTAATTAATTAATTAAACTACTAGCCCAACAAATATCATATTTTCTCATGTTGAAAAATAAAGATTATATCATCATGGCAATGGGCGAAACTGATGGAGATAAAAGACGAATTCTGCTCAAGACTAAGTTGGCAAATTGAAAATGGAAGAACTATAAAATTTTGACAGGACAAATGGCTAAACAATGACGTTAACTTGTGAGAGAACTACTTGATCGACCAAATAGAAGACCACGGAACGATTAACCAATTCTTAAATCCAAACAAAATCTGGAACATAGAAAAGCTAAAGGAAAACCTCTCTGTGAACATTATGGAGGATATTTTGGACATCCATATCCCAACTAATGAAATCGAGGACAGACTGTACTGGAAAACGAGCAGAAATGGTTGGTTCTCGACTACGAGTGCCTTGGACTACATCACAAGAGGAATAAGAACTAACATTGAACCACTGGACTGGATATGGAGAATCGATTGCACTCCTAAAATTAAAAATTCCCTACGGAAAAACACTCTTAACGGAACACTGACGAAAGTCAGACTACGGAACAAAAGAGTTAATATCCCACTAGATTGCCCTCTTTGTAGTCATAGAGAGGAAGACGCAACACACTCATTCACGAAATGCCAGATAACCTTACCACTGATCGACAGAAAGAACACAAGAATTGGAAACATAATACAAAGTACAGAGAAAACGAACAAGGCGTACAAGGATATTCTTTCTCAAATATTCTTTAAAATTTCAGCTGACTTGAAATTAGTACTAGCTTTCAGCCTCTGGGGTGTCTAGTCCCTAAGGAACAAAATCCTCTTTGAAAATTATGATATAATGAACATGGAAGAATGGATAAAGCAATACATGCAAACCTGAAAGAAGGCACAAGTTGAGAAAATAGCAGAGGAAAACGTTACAACTCGACCAAAAAATCATCAAAACAGAAACAGACGACAAAAAAGGTCAAATGGAAAAAACCAAACAACGGATTCCTAAAGCTTAATGTTGACGGCGCATCCATTGGTCAGGCCGGGTCTGGATTTGTCATACATGATCTCGTTGGTCATATGGTGTCCTGTGGTGCACATAGCCATGGTACGATCTTGTTGGTCATATGGTCTCCAGGGGCTCCGCGAAGCTTTGAAGCTAGGGATCTCTCACCTTGTGGTGGAGGGTGATTGCTTGACAATTATTAGCCCCCTCAAGGGTTCCCGGTCGTGCGCCTGGGTGGTGAAGATGATGATCTCTAATGTGCTCTGCCTTTGCAAGGCTTTTGAGCTGGTCACTTTCTCCCACTCATTCTGTGAGGGTAACCAGGTGGCGGCCAGGTTGGCCCGTCTTGGGTTGTGCTCATCCTTTGCTATGGCGGGTTGTCATGAGGAGTTCGAAGACCTCGTTCGAAAGGACGTCCTTGGGTTGTGGTTCAACCGTGGTTTTAACCACACCCAAATTTATAATTTTATACTTACTACTCTATAAAATATCAAAAAAAATTAGTTCATTAAAAATTATGTCAAAAATTTAAACGACTAAAATTATGAGACAAAAGGACGAGTAAGATACTAATTACATTGGTCATGATTAATACAAACAATCATGCATTATATTTTTTTTGTCAAACGCACGCTTTTTTAGAATGATAAAAACTATATAAAATATTTATTTTTTATAAATTTTTTTAACAAGTTTGTACTTATTAATAATAACTACAAAATTGTTACAGGGGTAAACACAAGGTGAGAATACGCTCTCTCCTCTCTCTAGAAATTCTAGAGAGAGGTGTAACGGCCCAGATTATGAAACCCGGGTTACGTTTAGAGGGAAAAATTATCCCTTTGTCAGATCTTAGCAATCCAAGTACGAGATGTTTATTTATTCTCTTCAAGTTATAATCCTGTCCTAACTCAACTAGTCAAACACTCAAAAGAGACAAAACGAGTTTAAATCAATATAAATATACATTGCTTCTAAATGTCCAACTAAACCAAAACATTTATAAAGTCAAGGTTGTACGAAATCTTCTTAACACTCATTCCATGAGAAAACCCCGCCATAGAAGAAATCAGCAAGCAAAAGGGAGCGGGTACCTGAAACTATCCACGAAGTCAGGCCAAGAGACGCATGCGGGCCCTAAAGACCTCGCTGAGGACATATAATACGCCTATACCTAAAATAAAGGATGTTCTAGTGCAGTACGGAATTTAAAATCACACAAGCATGCTGACAGTTTATATATATGCAGAAAGCGATTAAATGGATCCACACAGAATGCCAAGTGGCATATCCCCAATCTCCCAATCTGTGCCCACTCCGGGGTCATACATGTCCATACCCAACTCCGAGGTAGGACGCTCGGTCGGTGCCGCAGCCATCATATGTCCGTACCCAACTCCGAGGTAGGACACTCGGTCACCGCCGCAGCCATATCATAATATAAGACTCGACTGGGACCAAAACGATATGAAACACGAATGCCCAAATGACCCTAGCAACAACACTAAGGACTCACAGATAACGACCGTTCTCTTTTCAAACGCATAAAGAATAGGGATGCTCATTTATAAGTGCAAGTCCTAAACATGAAACTACATGGCATGCTTTTATGCATATGCAACACCTACATACTATATGACACATCAGGCATGAGGTCCTGGTTACTGAGTAAGCTCCCGTAGGAAACTTACCTGGAGTCTTCACATCCAATTAGCCAGCAATTAAGCCACTCAGAGAGTCATCCATCGGCAAATAAGCCACTCAGAGAACCATCCAATCACACTAGCAAGTAATAGGCAAGGAATAACTCATCAATACATATTTAATCAACACACAAACAGGTTTCCAAGTCATTACCAGACTAAATAATATTTTATTCAAGTAACCTCACATTCTCATCACAACCGTTATTCTCAATTAACCTTGTTCTCGTTAAGTATGAAACTTAGCTCAAAATCTTACCAATATCATCACTCAAAACATCTTCATATATTTCATACCTCACCCCCCTTCCGCCGGCCCCTGCGTTGGCTTCGGCGTTGTCCTGCTCGTCCGCCGATGCTCGTCCTCGGTTCATCCAAGGTTTGCGTATGTGGGTCAATTTCGACATCCCATCTCGTCTAGCTTGGCGTTGCTTGGGCTCGCCGTTGTTGCTGGTGGCCTTGGGCAAGTTTCGGTCTCCTCCGGTGGTCGAGACTGGTTTCGGTGTTGTGTGGTGCTTCATCGGCTCTCCGATAAAAAAAAAGAAAAAAGAAGAAACGTCTCATATATATATTGGTGTCGGGAACCCGAAAGAGCTTGATAAAAATCCTGTAAGGTCTTGATAAAATCCCGAAAGGGTTCGATCAAATCCCGCAAGGGCTTGAATAAATTCTTGTAGGCGAAAACTTGTTGGCATTTTGTTCGAGCAGCGTGCGGCTCTGCTTCCGGGGTTTCTTGGAGGTCTTCTGCTTGGTTGAGGGCGTGGAGTCTAGAGTCGGGACTGGCTGAGGTCGAGGTTGTGCGCTCAGGGCGACAATGTATCTAGGATTGAGCTTCCTTGGAGTTCATCTGCACCGCCCACAGGAGTTAGAGTCCTGCTGTACCGCTGGCCCGCGGTGCCACTGCTTGGTGGTGCTTGGCTTCGTTCATCGCCGGTGTCCTCAGCTTTCTTGGGAGTTGGTCTTCATTTGTCGTCTTGTTGTAGAGTTTATTTCTGCTTGCTTTATTTCGCTGGTTGTCTTTTTATGTCTTTTTAGGTTGTATGTTTGACGGTTCGCCGTCTGCCGACTTTGTCAGCCTCTCGATGAGTCAGTCCTGTCTGACCTTCGAATTATTAGCTTATAAAAAAAAACTACGAGATTGTTAAAAAAAAATATTAAAAAACTAGCTATTTTATATAGTTTTTATCCTCTAAAAAAACGTATCTGAATAGTAAAGTGACATGTTTTATCGAACAGAGGGAGTATATTTTTGTTGGTTTAGTAACACTTGAGTATTTTTTATACATATTTTTTGCAATATGTTGTATGTTCATGCTTCAAATAAATCAGGCGTCATTCTTGTTTCCAAAGTTTTTGACGAAAATGGCTTCAATTCTTGGAAACGAGCGATGGACATCGTGGTTTTCGCAAAGACTAAGAGTAAATTCTTAGATGCGAACCTTGGAGAGGCCAATTGGTGATGAACAGAGGATTGGGCTTGGGAAAGGTGCAACAATATGGTCATATCTTGGATTTTAAATGATCTAGATAAGGACATCGTGGATTTGTGTTGTATTTTAGTATTGCTAGAGAGATATGGTAAGATGTACAAGGGAGGTTTGGTTAATTGAATGGTGTGAGAGTGGTCCTTTAAAGATGGAGTTAGTAATGATTTTGCAGGGAATTGACAATTTTGCTGGATTTTTTTACAAGAATTATGAAGTTATTTGAAGAGATAGACAGTTTGAAAGGTATAGCTCCTTGTTCATGTGCAACTCGAGTGGAGATGAAAAAATATGAATAAAATCAAAGGCTTATGCAATTGCTAATAGGTTGTTGTGATTTGTTTGCTTCAATTAGAGGAACCATGTTCATGATGACTCCTTTATCGAATATCGTCCTTGCTTATTCTTTTCTTGATCACGAGGAGAAGCAAAGAGAGGTTCATGTCAGCACCAATTTCAATGGTGACATAGCATCTCTCAATACTCATTCTTAGACAAAGGGTGTTGGAGGGTATTCAAAACCTCCATGCTCTCGTGCCGTCAAGGCTAAACCAAGTTAGAAATGATGTATTTGTGGAGTATGTGTGCAAGTTATTGCAAACTAAGAAACGTACCTACAAAATGAATCAGTTATGGACAAAATAAAATAAAATATTTCGTGGCAGTTTGGAAGATTGATAAATCTATGGGATCGTTTCCATAAAGGTCTTCTTTGGATTGTTGGAAATGGTCAGTCCATAAATATTTGAAAGCATCCATGGATTGATGACCTTTCCTTGGATTGCTTTCGTGATAACCATGATCCAGATCTACGAGTGTTGGATCTGATGAATGACCAAAAGAAATGGAACATAAACATACTTTGACAATTGTTCCTAGCTAATATTATCCAACATATAGTTAAAAATCAAAATCCCAGAATGGGACACAACTGGTCGATATGCTAATTTGAAAAGTAAACACAAATGGGTCATTTACAACAAGGACCACACACAAACAAACCAACCCAAACCCACAAAACAACAACAACTACTCTTGGATATGAAAACTAAATATCTCTCCTTGAACAAAAAATTTATTATGGAAAACAAACGATTTACCCACAATAGTTAGATTGAATAAGTTTTCAAATAGAGTGCCTTTCCAACATTGCCTCTGCAATCAGAAAGATGAGGACTCACATCTTCTCTTTTTCAATTGCTCAATAATGAGATCACTCATAGATCAATATGAATCAATAACAAAATAACACATTATGCCACCAACTGCCATCCCAAACATTCTTGAATACGTACAATTGATTAAAAATAATAACCACTTTATTGAACTATGTTTTCTTTGGCATGCAATCTGGGAACTCAGAAATAGTATTATTTTTAACAAACTTAAAAACAAATCTACAATACAAATAATTCAACAATCAATTATTGATATAAATAACTGGAACCACATGCAGACAAAAAAGATAAGATTAAACAAAGGAAACACCGATTCCCCATGTGGGAAAGCCCATCGATACACTTCTACAAAATAATGTAGATAGATTTGTTAAAAACTCCAGTGTATGTGGTGTTGGGGCAATTATTAGGGATTGTAATGGAGAGGTTATTGATATTTTCCAGTCAGCGATCCCTCCAAGACCGGTACTATAGACATAAGCTTATATGATCTATGTTGGTTTAGAGGTAGTACTTGAGAAAGGAATAAGGAATATCATAGTTGAAGGTGACATCCTTGAGGTAATTACAACGATTCAAGATGATGACAACGTTCCGTGGGAGATCCTTAGGATGATTGAAAAGATTGATACTTTGAGAAGTAGCTTCATCTGTCGCTAGTTTAGACACTGCTATAGAGAATCTAAATATAGTGCTAATTATATTGCAAAAGATAGTTGTTATGAGCACACTCCCTTTGAATTGGGAGCTTTGTAACATCATCCTATGGGATGATCAATGATGATCTTTGTTTTGTCAAATACATCCTAATGTTTTCCTATTATAAAAAATGATGGGCTAGTCTTCAAGGGTCATAAGACTCTGCTAAAAAAGGAGAAGAGATCGAACGACATATAGGATCAAGGACGCACTAGAGATCTTGGAAAATTGGAGAGAGAAGATCATTATCATCAATTGGAAGATCTTGTGAAGCGCATATTGAAAATCCTTTGAATATATGTGCTTTTATCCAAAGGAATTGTAACGGCCCGGGATTATGATTTCCGAGTTACGGTTCGAGGGATGAAACCCCTCGTTGGGATCTTGCGCACCAAGTACGGGTTGAAAGTTTGAAATTCAAAAATTCAGTTTGAAAGTGAGATTCCATACCCAAAATTCTCGTGAGGCCCGTTGGAGACCCGGTGTGAACACACCTATACCTATCCTAAGTACTAAGTCGGGAAAATATGTCCTCTTAAACCATCGATCACGTAAATACAAGGTGCCACGACAAAGTCGGGTCAAAGCATTTTTATTATGTGGTTATCCTACTAGTATTTTATATGGTCAAGTGACAATTCGATAACCAGTTTTCTGCCATGAGCATCCCACGCCAAACAGCACACGACACTAGATATGATCATGCATGCATACCTAAAAATATAAAGCGGGCATATGATCAGATCGAAGCCCTCATTGCTGCACCCCACATATATGTACACACATAAGCTAAGCCTAATATCATGATTCTAATACAGGACAAGAATATTAATATACAAGACATGCTCGTAGTTTATATATATGCAAAATAATAAATAGGGCCTAGCACAGAATGCCAAGTGGCATATCCCTCTCCTACCTCCACCCCCCTTCCCGATAGGGCGGAGACTGGCCAGCTCATGAATGCATTCCATTCAATTATAGTGGATCAAGCCCGTATTGAGGCTAACCCAAAGCATGCTTCTCAAATCATCATATATGTGGTCTTTTAAAGAGAAAAGAAGAGTAATACGGATAATAGTAAAGTGTTGTTTATAGAATATTATCATGACTCGGACGACTCAGGACGAGACCTAATGAGACTGGGCCGTCCTATGACCCTAGCAAAGACTCTAAATACTTTACAAATAACGGTCGTTCTATTTACATACGCATTCAGAATAAAGATGCCCATATGTTAATGCAACCTAGCATGATACTACATGGCATGCTATTATGAAATGCATCACCTAGTACATCTTGCACATATAAGCAGGGATAGGTCTGATCAATCTAAGTAAGCCCCAAGGGAACTTACTTGGCTATGCAAAACAACATAATAGTAGATCCGGCACACATCAATCACAATCATAATTATCACCTAGAGGTGTATAAAAAATATATGAGTCTACATCTATGCTACTCTAAGCATACATAGCACACACACATCATACAATATGATAAGCAAATACATCGCATCATCCATACTTGCCATTCCATCATGATCAACCACTCATCGAATCATAACACATCATAAGACCACAATAATCTCCATAACTTACTTAGCCAAATTCGCATGCTCATAAGATCATAACCTTGTATAACATCTCAACATGTATATAATATTTCATCAAACATTACTCATACGATAACACATTACTCATACGATAACACCTTACTTCTACAACATGCCATTAGCCATACATATATGTTTTTAGTCACCCATTCATGGTATTAGTCACACATTCATGCTATTAGTCACACCATCATATCATCATGCTAGTTAATCAACGAATATGGCAAATCCCCGAGTTAGTCTCAATAGCATTTTAAAATCTGAGTTAAATAGTTGGGACTTCCGACCTTTGAAAGTGTTCGCAAATGAATTGCCAAAACCCGAGGTTATGTCATCAAGTCATTCATTTATATCCCCAAAACCATCAAATCCGACTTTCAAAAACGTTTGTCAGAGACCCCCAAGTTAACAAGTTAAGCTCTCGGGCAAGGGTGTTTTTCCGCGGGGAAAATGGATTTCGCCGCCGCGAAACAGGCCCAGTGAACACCCCGCGAGCTAGGAGTGTCGCGGCCGCAAGAGGGTCAAGTCGCCCCCGCGAGATGGGCTCTCGCCCCCGCAGAAGGCTTTCGTCATGGCGATGCTAGGGAGTCCTCGAAGGCTCCCCTGGGGTGTCACTCGCCACGGTGACAGGGGTTACTCACCGCAGTGAGATAGAACCCTATGGCCTATTCTAACTCGAGGCCGCGAGTTCTTACTCGCGGCGGCGAGTCTGGGCCGGGAGCTATTGATTTGAGCTCGGTTTGGCCTCGTTTGTTGTTGTTATCTTCCCTATCTCTCACCCAACCCTTTCCCATCATCAATACCCATGTTAGTACACTAATAACACAAGAAAAATCAAGAGAATGAGGATCCTCACCCAAGTTTTCTTCTTTTGTTTCGGTTTGGTCTAGAATCTTCGTCTGGGCTTCGATTGGGCTCATTATTGCGCGAGGGTGCCTAGGATTGGTAGAGGGTGTTAAATGTGTGACCTTTGAGTTAGTAGGAGGTGAAAAGATGGAAAAAGTACCTTTGCCTCTCTAAAAATCGAAAATAGTGAGTTTGAGTCGACTAGGACTTCTCGGGGCTTCTCCGGGCTGTTGAGCTCATTGCGATGCTTGAAGGATGTCAAGGAGGTGTTGGGGAAGCTGTTGTTTCTGTCATTTGAAGGAAGGAAGGGAAAAGGAGCTTGCTTGGCTTGCTTGAGTTCAAACAAGAAGAGATGAAGTTTGGGGTTCTTGCTTTGGTTTCAATGGAGAAAAGGAGGAAATGGGTGTTGTTGTTGAGGCTATTGTGGCGACGTTTTGAAACTGAGAGAGAGGTGTTTTGGCTGCTGAGATTTCATGGAAAAAGGAGGTAGGAGGGGTGAAAAGTGGTGTAACGGCCCGGGATTATGATTCCCGGGTTACGTTTCGAGGGATTAAACCCCTCGTTAGGATCTTGCGCCCCGAGTACAGGTTGAAGGTTTGAAATCAACAACTTCGCTTTTAAAGAGGGATTTCGCACCCAAATTCGAAAAGATCATTGGAAACCCAAGGACAGTCCCTTGTACCCGTCGTAATTCGAAGCGCGGAAAACGGTGGTCATGTAAATTGCGGAAGCAAAGTGTAATACAATGGGTGTGCCACGGCAGAGCCGGGTCAAAACATAAGCCAAATATTCAAATCTAAACCATTAATAATTTAGTGAAGTTAAAGTCTCAACTCTCTCTTTCCGTCATGTCAAAACCCGCGGTTACGGAGCCAAATCAGCATCATTACACATATGACATACCTAAAAAAAATAATACAGGGCGTGGGATCAGACTGAGGCCCACCCACAGGACTAGGTCCTATTGTAATCATACCATATACGCTATTCCTAATAAAAATGCTTCTAGATGCAAGGCAGAATATTAACACACTAACATGCCCCTATGATCAAGTGCATAATAATAATAAGGCCTTAGCACAAAATACCAACTGGTATATCCCTCTCCTACCTCCACCCCCTTCCGATAGGGCGGAGACTGGCCAGCTCGTGAATGCATTCCATTATAATCGGGCAGCACGCATGCCCAACCCGTATCCACAATAAAGCCCGCAGGCAGCTCATAATATAAGTAAAGGAAGTTCCATGACTCGATTGACTCAGGACGGGACCCGATGGGACTGGGCCATCCTATAACCTTAGCAAAGACTCTAGTTACTTCACAGATAACGGCCGTTCTGTTTACATACGCATAAAGAAATAGAATGCTCAATGATCAATGCAACCTAGCATGGTACTACATGGCATGCTGATCATGAATGCAAGCACCTAGTATATCCTATAATTACATGCAAATGGGAATCAATCTGAGTAAGTTGTAGGAACTTACCTGGCGGTGCAGAGCAGCAAGGCAAGCATTACGATAGATTAAAGATCACCTAGATACATATCATAACACATACATAAGTCTACGTCTAATCATCCAAGCACTCAAGCATATCATTCAACGAGAATAGCAACCATATCGCAATCATCGTTCCGTCAAGTTCAACCATTCATCATGTTGCCACATTCCACAAGACCATATCATTCTCATCATTCCATTCAGCCACATTCATGTATTCACCACAATATATCCGCAATAATAATCCGCATATCACATATATTAAGTTCATCAAATTCATCATATCTCAAAAGAATAATTTAACGATACACAAGTCTAACACTTCATCATGCCATTAGTACACACCAATCATGATATTAGTCAACCATTCACATCAATCATGCTAGTTAGTCACCGATCATATAATTCCCGAGTTAGTCCCGAAACCGCTTTAAAATCCGAATCAACTAGTTATAAATTCCGATCCTTGAAAACGCTCATCAAATTCCTTTTTCGATGTAAATCCGACAATATCCTTTTTAAATATCCAAGTCTCATATTTTATATTTCAAATCACCCTAATATCATATTTAAGTCTCATTAATATTATATATTATTTTAAGTACCATTTTCTTATAACACTTTCATGAAATATTTCTAAAATCCCAACCATTTTCATTAATCAAATCATCCCCTTTTTAATTACCAAAGCTCACCCTTATAATTATATAATTCCAAAACCGGCCCCCTTTTATTTTGTAAAACCAAAACCGACCCCACCCTTTGTCTTAAACCCAATGCCAAATCCATCTTTATAAAATCTCCCCAAAACCGAAATCCAATTGCATGAAGATCCAAGTTCATTTTTGTTTTAAAACAACCCAAATTTTGGCCCACAAAATCAGGCCCAATCCCATTCATTTCTTTCATTTCACACATCCGGACTTTTAAAAATAAAAGGGGCCCAGGGAGGTGATGTGGCGGCGAGGTGGAATAGGACCCCACAAGCCTTCTACTTCCTCAGTTGTGTTGAACGGATTAAAACAGAGAGAGAGATACAACGTTTGCCACCGAAGGAGGAAGATGGAAAGGGGAGGCCGGCAGTGGCATTCCCGGACTCCGACAACAAGGTACACACACATGACAAGAAGAAAGGGAAGAAGGAGAAAAGAATAGGCTCACCGAGGGGAGTCGACTCGCCGGAGTGTCGTCGGTGCTCGGTTGGCTTTTCCGGGGTAAATTGGGCTTCGTCGGAGGCGAAATCGAGTGAGTCTGGACCAAGGACGACGGGGAGAGGCTTAAAGATGGAGCTTTATGGCATTTTAGGCCGAAAGGAGAAGGAGGAGAGCTTACGAGGGCTTGGACGGGAAACAGGGCAGCGAGACCGATGCCGGCAACTCCGAGGCGCTGCTGCTGCTGCTCGGGCGTCAAGTAGGAAGGAAATGGAGATACTGCGTGCTGAAGGACGAAGGAAAACGGAGTGGAGCTGCTCGGACTCGGCTCGGCCCCTTGCGACGAAGGCAGGGCTGAAGATGGTGGCTCTCGGCCCTCGCTTCAGCTGGAGGTTGAAGAGGAAGGAAGCGGTTGCTGAGTGCCGAAATGAGGAGACGGTGGTTGCTAGTGATGTCAAACGAGAAAAAGGAGGGAGCTTTGGTAGTCTTACGCTTGGATCTTGAAGGGAGGAAGAGGGGCTGGTTAGGCTTGGTGTGTCGTGGGTTTAGGATTGCTGAGATCTGTTTTAAAGAGAGGGAAAGGAAGCTTGGACAGTTGCAGAAACAAGGAAGAGTGTGGTCAACTTGAATTCAAATAAAGTGAGGAGAGGGGAGTGGTTGCAGACCATGGTCGATAGGTTTGGCATTTTGCCAGTTTTGGTGTAACAAGGTGTGGAGAGGGAGAGGCTGCTTGAGTAAAAGAAAAGCAATGTCAGATGGAAAGGAGGGTCTTGACCGAAAAATAAAAGGGAACAAGACAAGGTGGTGAGTGGTCCAAATAAATTTTGAAATACCCGGAATTATACCCCGAAACTCGCCCTCTCGGACCCGATCAAAATAACATTTCAAAACCACGGGGCGAAAAGACGGAATTTGTCAAAAGTTCACATTTAGGCCGGAATTTGCTTTAAGAGAATCGAGTTTGATTTATTCAATTGAAGACGAATTTTTCTTGAATTATCCGAATTAAATCCGATTTAAATTCATTTTTAAATTTCCCCTTTTTTTTTTGAAATTTAGAATTTAAAAATCCGAGCCTTTACAAGTGGAAACTTTGAAGATCAGTTTTTTTTGGAAACTTTGGGTAAGGTTTTGTGGAGAGTGTTCTAGGGTGTGTATTTGATTCTTGTGGCGAGTGAGGAAGCCAACAAATCTGATTTTTAATGGACAAGGAGAGCTTGGGGCTTGTTGAAATCGGATGGGGACAAGAGGGAGCAAGGGTTTGACTTCTTTCCACAATAAGAGTGCACAATGATGGGAGGAAGAAAAGTATAGTGTGGGTGTCCCTCCATTTTGGGTAAGGGAAATGTTTGACTCAATTTGAATTCAAGGTCACATGTCTCCACTTGGCTAGGGTTTAATGTGTAGGGATTCGACTAGGGCTAGGGAGAGCGAGGCAAGAGTCTTCATTCCGACATTGCGAGTTCGAATCCCAAAGTTAGTCCCAAAATTAGTTTCCGACATTAGTTTCCCAATTTCCGCTCTCTCTTGCACTATTAGATTTTGAAAATCCGAGAATCAATGTCATCACGCCAAGTTAGTTTTCAAATTTTCATTTTAGGTCGGAAATCCGTTCCATGAGTTTTAAATCCGATTTAACAAATTTTCCCTTCAAATTCCGACTTTAAATTCATTATTAATTTCCTTTTTTCGAAAATTATGATTTGAAAATCTGAGCCTTTACATGAATGAATATATCACCACTCAAAAAATGGCCAAATACCCCATAACATATAACCTGAGCGTGCCTTACCTGGGTTATAAAGTGGGGAAACCGAAAAAAATAAATTCGGATTATCTTTATATACCGGGTAGTGTGATGTCCGGTGTATAATAAAGCATTTTCTATTCAAATAACCCTAATCATAAATGCTCGAGTTATATTGTTAAAAATATTTTCCTAAATTTGGGCTATTTGGCCATATATTCTAATTTGCAGAAAGAACTCATCAATCTCTTGTTCACCGCCTCCCTCCTCTCTTCCCAGTTCAGCGCCTCCAGTTCACGCCATTGGGTTCGTACCTCCCTCGTCTCCCTCTTCCCTTCTCAATCCTTTAAGTCTTCTCTGTGGTTTCCCATTCTTTCTCTGTTGCTGCAACCACGAACTGCCGCTTTCTACCATGAACCACATCGCTTCTTCGTTGTTGCTGCCTCAATTTAAGCATCGAGACATCAAAGGCTTGTGTTTTTACTGGTTTTCTTACTCTTTTATATTTAGATTTAGGTGAAATGATGGTTGATTCCTCTCTAACATCGCTCGCCTTTCGCAACCTCGACCCGGTATTACCGTTGACGACCTCTTCTCGGTGCTCTCGCCCTTTGCTGCTTCTTCCCGGTGGTCGGCGCTCATTGCTGCTCTACTTTAAGGTATGTTTCTGCCTCTTGTTGCTACTTTCTCGACTTTCAAATACTGTTATCCCGCTTTATGTTTGTCAAACTCCTGTTCTCTAGATTATTACTAACTTGACGAATTTCATTCCATCTTTTTTGAATTGTTGTCTCAATTGCTACCATGAACCATATCGCGTCTTCTTTGTTGTTGCCTTAATTGATGCATCGAGACATCAAAGGTTTATGTTTTCAATGGAGAAAAGGAGGAAAATCGTGTTGTTGTTGGGGCTGTTGTGGTGATATTTTGAAGCTGAGAGAGAGGTGTTTTTGGCTACTCAGATTTTATGGAAAAAGGAGGTAGAAGGAGGGGTGAAAAGTGGAAACTTTGAAGATAAGTTTTTTTTGGAACCTTTGGATAAGGTTTTGTGGAGAGTGTTCTAGGGTGTGTATTTTATTCTTGTGGTGAGTGAGGAAGCCAACAAATCTGGATTTTAATGGACAAGGAGAGCTTGGGGCTTGTTGAAATCAGATGGGGAAAAGAGGGAGCAAGGGTTTGTCTTCTTTCCACAATAAGATTGCACAAGGATGGGAGGAAGAAAAGTAAGGTGTGGGTGTCCCTCCATTTTGGGTAAGGGGAATCTTTGACTCAATTTGAATTCAAGGTCACATGTCTCCACTTGGATAGGGTTTGGTGTGTAGGGATTCAGCTTGGGCTAGGGAGAGTGAGGGCGAGAGTCTTCATTCCGACATTGCGAGTTCGAATCCCAAGGTTAGTCCCGAAATTAGTATCCGACGTTAGTTTCCCAATTTTCGCTCTCTCTTGCACTATTAGATTTTGAAAATCTAAGAATCAATGTTGCCATGCCAAGTTAGTTTTAAAATTTTCATTTTAGGTCGAAAATCCGTTCCATGAGTTTTTAATCCGATTTAACAAGTTTTCCCTTCAAATTCCGACATCAAATTCATTTTTAATTTCCTTTTTCCGAAAATTAGGATTTGAAAATCCGAGCCTTTACAGGAATGAAGATATCACTACTACAAAAATGGCCAAATACTCCATAATATATAACCCAAGCGTGCCTTACTTGGGTTTTAAAGTGGAGAAACCGAAAAAAATAAATTCGAATTATCTTTATATACCGGGTAGTGTGATGTCCGGTGTATAAAAAAACATTTTCTAATCAAATATCCCTAATCATAAATTCCCGAGTTATATTGTTAAAACAAATTTCTTAAATTTGGGTTATTTGGCCCTATATTCGAATTTGCATATAGAACTTATCAATCTCTTGTTTACCGCCTCCCTCCTCTCTTCCCAGTTCAGCACCTCTAGTTCACGCCATCGGGTTCGTACCTCCCCCGTCTCCCTCTTCCCTTCTCAATTCTTTCAGTCTTCTTTGTGGTTGCCCATTCTTTATCTGTTGCTGCAACCACGAACTGCCGCTTTCTACCATGAACCACATCGCCTCTTCGTTGTTCCTGCCTCAATTTAAGCATCGAGACATCAAAGGTTTGTGTTTTACTGGTTTTCTTACTCTTTTATATTTAGATTTAGGTGAAATGATGGTTGATTCCTCTCTAACATCGCTCACCTTTCGCAACCTCGACCCGGTATTACCGTTGGCGACCTCTTCTCGGTGATCTCGCCCATGGCTGCTTTTTCCCGGTGGTCGGCGCTCATTGTTGCTCTACTTTAAGGTATGTTTCTGCCTCTTGTTGCTATTTTCTCGACTTTCTACTAATGTTATCCCGCTCTATGTTTGTCAAACTCCTGCTCTCCAGATTATTACTAACTGGACGAATTTTATTCCATCTTTTTTGAATTGTTGTCTCAATTGAACAACCGATAATACAAAAGGTATGTTTTTTAAAGCTTTTTCTTACTCTATTGTGTTCAGATTTTGGTAAAATTTTGGTTAATTTGGGATAAATTTGTGCTAAAATTATGTTGAAATAATGGTTAATTAGGGTAATATGTGTTGATATGGTTTAATTATGATTAGTTTGGATTTTAGGATTAGGCTTGATCTCCCAAAGGTTGTTGCTCTTTGATGTTTTTTCATCTAATGAGTTTAGATAGTTTCTAAACGTACGAAGGGCATTAATACATTTTAAGGTCTGTAAATAAAATTAAAGAAAAAGAAGCTACATATCGAGAAAACCTGCTTGGAGTTATAGCTTATGATATTATTGACATTTCACATTGATTACTTAAAAGAAATTTTTGTCCTTTGAAATCTAAAAAGCTTTTCTCCTGTCATTGGATATATGCCAAGACCAAATTCTTCACATGTATAAGCTTAGCAGAAAGGGGAGGACTTTTGATTCTGCCATGGTTTCAAGAAGCTTCAAGTATGGTTTTTCGGGTTATGGAGTGGAGGAGCTTTAGGGATGGTTTTTTTCGGGTTGTGGAGTGGAGGTGAATTCACTTCACTTTTGTTGTTGAAAATTTCAGTTTTGATTTCAGCAATTTCAATTGAGTTGCTGAAAATGTGGTTGCACTTCAGCAACTTTGATTTTGGTCTTAATCTTGACCCTTAATTCAAGTAATGTTCTGGAATCCAAACAAAGTATAAAAGTCCTACTCAAGTAAATTATATTTCCGAAACCACATACTCTTATGAGAAGTGAATCAAACAAACAAACACAGTAATTGGAAATAATCATGACAGACAAGAGGTTGTCAATGCTCGGTTGTTCGATCAATCACCGCTTATAAGTATGAAAATAAGCAAGTTAAGCATATTATACCAATTAATTTACTAGCTTTCAAAATTATAAAGTACTCCAACGAAACTTTCCTTTATTCATATTATTAAACCAATTGCAACTTGCTACATAATATTCCTTAGTTATTTAATGTTGCAAACCTGGACCACACTAATGCAAGAGCAATCAAAAAGAATACAACAATTAAAATTCTTGTAATAGCTATTCACAGTAATTATAGTTAATACAAAAAAAAAGAATAAGACTTAGAATAAGTGCAGTAAGTAGATAGAACGTGGAATCAGTAATAAAAAAATCAAGGTTCTAGTAATGAAAATATTATTCCTAACCTTTGTTATTAAGATTATTTGCATCCCTAAGAACTACTCCCATCCTAAACTAACGTGTAATAAGTAATGTATATACGATTCCCCACAATAAAAATTAAGGTTATAATAATGAAAATACCATTCCCAAACTAAATTCCATTAACGAAAATACAATTCACAACCTAAATAGTTGACAGTAACCAAAACCTCAACGGTTTCAGAAATTAATTAGAACCTCAACCTCAAACTAAATTTCAGAGGTCAATTAACATATAGAACCCAGAGTTAGAAGAAGAAAAGGGATGAGAAAACTGTTAATCGAACAAATATTAATAAAATTAACACCAAGATCGAACCTAAGAGCATCTTCCCCGTAAGCCATAATGGCTAGAGGAAATAGCCTACCAAAAAAAGATTATTCTATAAGAATATTCTCTTTTGGCCTATTATACAGTTTTATTGTTCTCACCGTATGCTAATTTTGGCAGCCTAAATTTCCTATAAATACTAATATAATTTAGAACTTTCACATCTCATTTCCATCGTCTGATTCTATCTTTATCTTTTCAATTTGAATCAACAATGAATTACTCTCAAATATCATCATCATCTCACTCTTCAAATGAAACTATTAAAAATTATAACTATGGTAACTTTCGAACGAGCAATGAAAATTATATTTATGAAGATGATCAAAGTGTTGGTTTCGGAATAGGAAATGGTTATGAAGAGAGTAATGCGATTCTACCAGAATATTATATATGATTATGATTCAATAGTTGGTAGTTTCATCTCTACTTGTTTTTTCTTATTTAGTACTTTAACCAACTTAATATTTATTTTTTATTATAATTTTGATGAATATATAATAAAAAAATATTAATGTCATTTTCTAAAAATATTATTTATGCAATGATAAATTTTCTTGTAATCCTAAATTTAATCATATAACAACACGGATTATGTTGTTACGATTTTGTTATGCAATGATAATTCAAATATGTCAAATATTATAGTATTATTTATAGATTTACATAACTATAAAATAGAACAACTTTTATTTTTAATTAAAAACCATAACTATAAAATATATAGGTTTATAATTGTATTATTTATAGATTTACATAAATATTAAATACTTAAAAATAAATTAAGAAATAAATAAATAGCATTTGGTCTTCCAAAAGAGGAAGCCAAATTTGGCCTTTCTTTTAGAAAATGCCAAAAAACAAAAAGGCTAAAATGAGTTTTGACTTAGAGTGAGAGCAAAATTAGGCCAAAACCCATTTAGCTTAAAATGGGAGATTCTTGTGATTCCCTAGGGGGTATTTATAGTGTTATCAAGCGAGCAGTTGGCTGGTGACCTCGTCCAACAATCACTCAATTAAACAAAATAAAATGCCCTTTATTACATGGTGGAACTTGCACTCAATTAAACAAAATAAAATGCCATTTTTATTGGTAAAGCATGATGTAGCAGACGACTAGGCATTTTTATTGGTAAATAAAATGCCCTTTATTACATGGTAGAACCTGCAAATCAATTCACGCATGATGCATCTAATCCAACCCCAATAAATTGAAATCTAAAACCTCAACTTGCATTAGTATACAAAGGCATTACCTTTAACCTTGTTACATAACGGATCGGCTTTGTATTGGTAAAGCATGATCTCAATGGATCGAAACGAAGCGGTTGGCTCTTTGGCATGAGCTTCTTGGGCAAGCGAAGAGACAGCCCTGCCTTCACCAGCCCTGCCTTCCAATCGTCTACCTCACCGACTGCCATCGCATCCGCCCACCCTTCACCAGCCCTTCCCACCGCCATCGCCATCGTCGTCGTCGTCCTCGATTCAACGCCGACATCGAACTCGCCTTCAATTGCCGCTTATTCGATGTCGCTGATGTGCCCTCACAGCCTTCGCTCATCTCCGCCATGGGAGACTCGCAATGTAGAGCCCTTGCCGCCTTCGTAATCGATGTCGCCTTCGCAGTCTCAGTTTGCAATTGCGCCGCCTTTGGAAGTCGGACGACCCAGAGATCTGAAGGTCCACAGCGTCAGCGGCTCTCCATGGGTGTCACTCTCCTCCTCCTCCTCCCCTACAACCTCATCATCTGTCGCTCTCCTCCTCCTCGCTCTCTAATTTTGTGCGGTTTAAGAATGAGATTTCACAGAACTGGTTAGATTACACGCGTTGTGTTAAAGGGTGGGATTTGGGATTTTCTATTTTTTTTAAATTAATCTAATTTATTGATTAATCTCAGTCATTCAATTAAACTAAATCAACGGCTTAGATGTGTGTACATGATACACGTTGAGTACATATGATCTATACTCTCTCTATATGTGTGTGTGGAGAAGTTCTAGTAAAACGGATTATAGGGTGAAATGTGTAACATCTTAATATGCATTGGATTAAATGAAATCAACGGATGAGATAGTCATTTCAAATAGGAAACATAGCATTTATGGCGATTTTGTTGTGTAATATAGAATTTAATCATATAACAACATATAATTACCCTTATTAAATTACAAATCCTAAATTGTCTCATATATATATATATGAGAGAGACAATGATAATTCAAATATATATATATATACATATTACTATGGTTTTTAGAACTAATATTTGCAGGATTTAAAAAATGGATAAGAACAGGATCATAACAGATCATAGCAGCTTCGAGATTCCAGCAAGCCAATACCGAATCTATTACAAGAAAATCTAAGAAGCAAGGTCCGATTTTCTGAAGATAAACTTGGGGAGCAAATTCAAACGACTTCAAAGTTATTCAAATTTGAAAAGAGGTTCAAGCAAGCGAAAATTGTGGAGTAAGATCAGTAGCAGAAGAAGTTAAGCTAGGCTATAAATACAAAGCACTCCATGTTCATCGATACACATCTCTCCAGCTCTCATTGTAAGAAAAGCTTTCACTTCTGCTCATCATCGTCATTTGCTGATCAATCTTCTTTCTTACTCTTTTTTGGAATCGCTTTATTTTTTTAGAGTTAAGAAAGATTTGAGTGTTATAGTATAAGTTAATCCCTGTTATACTAAGAGTATCATATATTCAACGTATCACATTTAGGTGAGAACAAGGGGACTTTTAATTCTCCGTATCTTCAGTTATCTAGATAGAAGCGGGTAAGGATTTAAGAGGTAGAAGACGGGAAGGTTTTCTAGGTTGTATTTAGGACTAATAAGGAAAGAGAAATAAGAGTTGTTTGAATCTTATGGGTTGGACAACCCTAGGCGGAGACGTAGGCTGGTTTAGAGCCGAATTTCGTTATCAATTTTTGTGTTCTTTAATTTTATTTCCGCACTTATTTTTTATTATCGCGATTTCACAGCTCAACAGGTTTATGTTCTATCTTAAGACCCTTGACGTTCAGTTGAACAACTTGAGATCAGTTTCAAGGCCCTTGAAGTTATGTTTGCAGAAAGTTTGCGAGAAACTTCCATACTCTATTCAACCCCTCCCCTCCCCCCCTTCTAGAGTATTTATATTATTGTTATTTACATTACCTACTCCGTTTCTTTAATTTGTATCAGAGCCTAACTCACATTTACTTGATTTAACAATATGTGAGATCGATCATGAGTATTGTAGGTGATGGAGGTTTTGCTCAATGACGATCGGCTAATCGACCACCTCTCGTATGTGGTGATAACTTTGTGCACTGGAGATCCTTATGCAGATGTTCATCATAGACCAAGATATGGAACTCCAGGAGCTCGTCAAGAAAGGCCCTCATGTGCCAAAGAAGTCCAATACATCATGAGTTGAAGTGCCTAAGGATGAAAGCGAATACAACCAAACGGACTTGGAGAATGTGGCCAAGAACTACAAGGCCATGAATCTATTATATTGTGGTTTAAATATTGAAAAATTTAATCGTGTTTCATCTTGTAGGAGTGCCAAAGAAATTTGGGACAAATTGGTCGTAACCTATGAAGTTACAAGCCATGTCAAGGAGACAAAAATCAGTATCTTCCTGCGTCAGTATGAGCTATTCAAGATGTTGCCTACTGAGACGGTGAAAGAAATGTTCACAAGGTTTACAAAGATTGTGAACAACTTGGATTCTCTCGGCAAAATCTTCTCCAATGAAGAAAAAGTCAGAAAAATCTTAAGGAGCTTGCCAAAGGCAAAATGGGGTCCAAAAGTAACCGCAATAGAGGAAGCACAGAACCTTTCAATCTTACCCTTGGATGATCTCCTTGGTGTTTTATTACCCATGAGATGATCCTTGGTGAGGAAGATGGGGAAGTCGCCTTTAGTGTGAAGAATTTGGCCCTAAAAGCTAAAAAGGAAGAACCATTCTCAAACGAAGAAGAAAGTGAAGATGAAGAAAATCCCTTTGCACTAATCACAAAAGGGCTAGCACGTATACTCAAGATGAAGAAGCAATTTGCAAACTGAGAATATAACAGCTCGTCAAAGTACAAAGGTAAGTCTTATAATTCAAATAAAAAGACTAATCCAATGGCTTGCTATGAATGTGGTGATACAGAACACTTAATCAAGGATTGTCCACAAAAGAAGAAGAATAAATTTAGAAAGGACAACTGAAAGAAGAATGCTAAGCTTGTCGTATGGAGTGATTCTGATTCTTCAAGTGACTCAGAATCCTAAAGTGAACAAGCCAACCTATGTCTAATGGCTGATCAAGAAGAATATCCCAAGAAACATCTCGGAGCTATGGTGAGAAATATAATCTCTAGCCCTACTGCGGCATTATCTGAATTTCTGCAAAATATGATTTTGAACGAAGAAAATTTTATTAATGAGACTACTATCCTGAAAGAAAGGCTTTTGGAGCAGGAAAAATGCATGAGTGGAGTGTCGCTGTAATTAAAAAATCTCAAAGCCTCTCAGTCACCCCTTGACATTAAAGTCAAGGCCTTGGAGACAGAAAACTTTGTCTTGAAGAATGATCTTTCTTCTCTAAGTCTTCAAAACAATGATTTGGAGAAAGAAAAGATTTCGCGGACTGAGAAGTGTAGGGACCAGCAGGCATCACTTGTTCGTTTTACTCATTCCAAGGCCAATCTCAATAGGATGTTAGGTGAGCACCAATCATCCCTTAACAAAAGTGGTATTGGATATAACAAAAATTTTCCAAAAAAAACCCCTACCACTTTTGTGAAAGCCAAAGGGAATTGGCGCATACCTACATGTCATTTTTGTTGTAGAAATAGTCATGTCCAGACTACTTGTCCTTATCATAGAAATGATCCTTATATAATTCGTAATACTTTTCCATTGTGTCTAAGAGAACAAGTAAAGCAAATTTGGGTTCCTAAAGGGACTAGACCACCGAACATAGTCCATCCTGATTATGATTCTAAGTTTGTGATTTGGTCTAGCCAAAAAGGTTGAATTTAGTTGTTTTGCAGGATATCACCATGACCAAGGAACATAAATGGATACTTGACAGTGGTTGCTCATGACACATGAGTGGAAAGAGTTCATTGTTTTCGGATTTGAAGAAGCACTGGAACAATTACTCTTGTTGATAATGGAAAGTGTAACATAATTGGTATAGGTAAAATCGGTAAGGATTTGTCCAATTACATTGATGATGTCTATCTTGTAGAAGGTTTGAAATATAACCTACTTAGTGTTTCCCAATTATGTAATAAGGGTAATATCGTTATGTTTGATTCCGAGAAATGTCTTGTCAAGAATAAAAAATCTGAAGACATTGTATTCACTGCCCCTCGTTGTAACCATGTTTATTCTATGAGTACTAACCAAGTTGCAGGAACAAGCTTAAAGTGTCGCAAGGCCTTGGTAGAAGATCTAAGACTTTAGCATAAAAGGCTTAGACACGTTAGCATGCATACTATGAACAAGCTTCGTTCAAGGGACTTGGTTCGTGGTCTTCCCGACTTAAATTTCAAGGTAGATGAGCTATGCAATGCATACTCATGAGGTAAGCAAACTCGAGGGTCTTTTAATTAGACCAAAATGGTAGTAAGTACTTCTCGCCCTATTGAATTATTGCATATGGATTTGTGTGGGCCTATGCATGTCAAGTCTCCCAAAGGTAAACAATATATTCTTGTCATTGTTGATGATTATTCACGTTTTACTTGGGTTTCCTTTTTAAGAGAAAAATCAGAAGCTTTGTTTGAGTTTTAAAATTATGTAAGGAGTTACAAACTTTGAAAAACATGCCTATTGTTTCCATTAGGAGCGATCAAGGGCGTGAATTTGATCAACTTAAATTTGACTTATTTTGTTCAAAATATGGGATTTCACACATCATAGAAAGCCTAAAAAAAGGGATTATAGAACGAAAGAACTGCACATTGGAGGATATGTCTATGAATATGCTTTTAGAAAATGATTTGCCAAAATCCTTTTTGGCCGAGGCTGTTAACACGGCCAATTACATTCTAAATCGTTTTTTGATTCACCCCATTTTAAAGAAAAATCCTTACAAACTTTTTAATGAAAGAAAACCTAGTGTTTCATATTTCAAACCCTTTGGTTGCAAATGTTTTGTTCACAACAATGGCAAGGATAATCTTGGGAAATTTGACGCACGTAGCGATGAAGATATCTTTCTTGGTTATTCAGTAAATAGCAAAGCATATAAAGTTTATAATACACGCACTAGGGTTGTCGAGGAAAGCATTCATGTGATATTTGATTAAAGCAATAATGGTGCGTTGAGTGACAGCTTTGCAGATCTAAATCTTAATCAACATGAGGATCAAGGTTCCGATGGAGAAGAAGGAAAAGAAAAGACTCGACATCGAAACATGCAGGAACAAATTCATGACACATTTGAACAACCTCAAAACCTTGATCTACAGGTTCAAGACTTTGAACAAAGGTTTCAAAGCCTTGACTTGAGTGACTGCGAGGCTGAGTCAAGCAATGAGCCTCAAAATCATGGAGAAGCATCGACATCTCAAGAGCCTAGAAGGAGAAAGTTTCAACAGTCTTCATCTCATCCACCTGAGAATATAATCTCCAATCCTACATCCGGTATTCAAACGAGACCTCAAATTAGAAACTTATGTGTTTTTTATGCGTTTGTGTCTCTTGTAGAACCAAAGAATCCTATTGAAGCACTTCAAGACCCGGATTGGATTGTGGCTATGCAAAGTGAACTCAACGAATTTGAAAGAAACAAAGTATGGACACTGACCCCAAGACCCAAGCATTAATCGGTTATTTGCACGAGATGGGTCTTTCAAAACAAGTTGGATGAAAATTGTAAGATTGTTCGCAACAAGGCTAGACTTGTGGCTCAAGGCTACAATTAAGAAGAAGGTATTGACTACGAAGAGACTTTTGCTCCCGTTGCAAGGTTAGAGGCTATCGCAAGGTTAGAGGCTATTCGTATCTTACATGCTTATGCATCTTATATGGGTATTAAACTTTTTCAAATGGATGTTAAATGTGCTATTCTAAATGAGATTTTAGAAGAGGAAGTGTATATTGTACAACCTCCCGGTTTTGAAAATGAGGATTTCCCAAATCATGTTTACAAATTGGATAAGGCACTTTATGGTCTTAAACAAGCCCCTAAGGCGTGGTATGAGAGATTGTCCAAATATCTTCTTGAAAATTGTTTCAACCGGGGTTTGATTGACAAAACTTTATTTATTAAAACTCTTGGTAATGATTTACTAGTTGTGCAAATTTATGTTGATGATATATTATTCGGTGCTACTAACAATTCCCTTTGCAAGGAATTTTCAGATATTATGTGCAGGGAAATTGAGATGAGTCTTATGTTATAATTGACATTCTTTCTTGGACTACAAGTACATCAAGCTAAGAAGGGAATTTTTCTCAATCAAGTTAAGTACAATAGAGATTTGCTCACAAAATATAACATGGACCAATCAAAGGTTGCCAAGACGCCTATGAGCTCAACTCTCTCTCTCTCTAGATCAAGAAAAGAATGGTAATAGTGTGAAACAAAAGGAGTATCAAGGTATGATTGGTTCACTCCTCTATCTCACTACTAGTAGACCCGATATTATGTTTAGTGTGTGTATGTGTGCAAGGTTTTAGGCCGATCCAAAGGAGTCGCATCTTATTGCGGTTAAAAGAATTTTTCGTTACTTAAATGGAACTCAAGACCTTGGTCTTTGGTATCCTAGGCAAAGCAATTTTCATCCTGTTGGCTATTCAGATGCAGATTTTACAGGCTATAAAGTTGATAGAAAAAATACTTCAGGGTGTTGCCAACTCTTAGGATCTTCTCTTATAAGTTGACACTCAAAGAAACAAAATTTTGTCGCACTTTCAACTGCAGAAGCTGAGTACAAAGCCGTTGGAGCTTGTTGTTGTCAAGTGCTATGGATAGCTCAACAAATGTGTGATCTTGGATTTGTCTTAAAAGGTATTCCTATTAAGTGCGACAATACTAGTGCCATATCTATTACTAAAAATTCTGTGCAGCACTCCAGAACCAAGCATATCGATGTTAGACATCATTTTATTCGAGACCATGTGGAGAAAGTTGATGTTAGACATCATTTTATTCGAGACCATGTGGAGAAAGTTGATGTATCTATATCCTTTGTTTCAACTGATTTACAGCTTGTGGATATTTTTACTAAACGTTTACCTAAGGATAGGTTTAATTTTATTTGTTTAGAACTTGGTATGCTTAATAAAGATGCATTGATGTAGGGGGAGTAAAATTCTGCCAACCTTTCAAGGTCTTTAAATATTATTCAAAGCCCTTGACTGTTTACGTAGTACATCAACAATATTTGGATCATTTCATGTGGCTATTATTTTATTAAATATTGGTCACTTGATTTATGTTTTGAATTTTGATTTTCAGGTTTTTTCCGGTGCAAATCTTTTTAAAGATTTACATTGTAATAGTATTTCAAAGGTCGAAAGATATTTTACCAGATTTCAAATTTTAAGTGTTTTGTATTTAAATTTTAATTTAGGTACATTTTACTTACCAGTTTGAATCCAACTGATTTTGTTCCGTATTTATGGGAAACATGATGACGCTTTGCATATATCCAGAAAAAACCTTTCAACTTCCTCCCCTTTATTTATCTCACCAGTCACATCTCCCTCACACTACTCACCACTTTCACTTCATCTTCTCCACTTCTCATACCTCTCCTCCCATGGCGCCAAAGAAATCTCATGGTACTCCAAGCTCTTCCAAAAAGGGAAAGGGGCATGTGTCAAACAAAAGGAAGGAGATTGAAGACGAAGACTCCATCGGCATCCACTCTAATTCCTCAGACGAAGAAACTCCTCCGCCGGCAGACTCATCTGTCCTTGTGCCTAGCCTTCCGGCCTCCTGGTTCCGAAACTTTGAAGCAGCAGCTGGTGAGTAGCTTGACTCCTTCAGTGCATGAAAACTTTGTCTTTGTGATTCGGTTGATCCCAATTTCTTAGAAACCCTAAACCTCCCGTTCATAACCCTCCTAAAAGGCACTGTCCTTTGGTCCATTCTAAACCAAGGTGATGTCTACTATCCTCGTCTCACACGCCTATTCTTTGTCAACCTTAAATTCAAAAGAGATTGGGAAACCTAATTTTTGAGTCTATTGTCCGCAACACAAAAATTACCCTGACCCCCTCTGTGATTGCTAAGATCTTTGGTCTTACTCAAGACATTTCCACAGATGGTCACCCTTCTTGGTCCCAATGCGTCTCATGGGCAAAAGGTCAGTTCTTTCTTCCTTCATCCTCATCCATCATTGCATGACAATTGACCCATAACGTCCTTAAACTTGAACCCAAAATTATCTTCACCATTCTCGCCTGTTGTGTCATCCCTGTATCCCACTCTCGTGAGCTTTTAACCGACCAGCTTCTTGAACTTGTCTACCTAGTAATGAGTAGGTATGCCTTAAATGTTCCTAATTTGATCTTGAACCATATGATTCACACCATTTCCTCTGCTCGGATTATTCCTCTACCTTACGACAATCTTCTCCCTCATATCTTTCGTTACTTTTTCCTTGACACCTCCCTTGAGGAAAAATCGATTCACAATGGCAAGGTTGATGTGCACTACTTCCAGTGTTTAGGGATTCACAAAGTTGTCGATGGTCCCTGGAAGCTGAAGGCTGATCTTACCCCTGAGGAATTAGCTGAGATCCCTGACATTCAACTCAAATCTATGCCCTCCTCCTCTGTGTGTGAGTCACACTTGGAGGATTTGGAATGGGTTCTTGATGCACTGCACAGGGATGTGATTGATTTTTAGATGGAGATGTCAGACAAGTTGGACCAGACCCACGAGCTACTAGCCATGGTAAACGCCATGATCAACAACATGTTCCACCTCAATGCTCTAACGTTTACCTGTGCCGGCAACATCCTCCCTCTCGCTGAAGACGCTGCACAGCACTACAAGGCCAAGGCTGTGAATGTCATCTTCAACTGTGAGCAGTCTGTGCACAATCGGCCTATTATGCGTCATGTACTCCCTGAGCCCTCCATCATCATTGTCCAAGCTTATGGTATCATCAAGCGCTACAGGAAGAAGATTGACTAGCGATGCATAGATGAGATGGTCATAGACCAGAAGCTCAATTAGGCTCATAGGTGTAAAGACCGAATATATCTTATATATTAGTATATTATAATTTTCAGTAAATATATATTATTTACAAAGTTGGAGAAAAAATCGTCCTCGAGCACAAGTTTCAATTTTAAAATCCTTCCGGCATCATTTTAAATTTTGGATTTTGACGGGATTTGATTTCCGCTTTTGAGTTCGAGTATTAAAAAAAATTAATTTATTTCCGATAATGATTTAAAAGTTCAATTTAAATTTTATAGTGTCGGGATTCGTTTTAGCGATCGGGATTGGGTTCGAGCGTCGGGAATTTAAATTGATATTGTGGGGACCTCTTTTATTTCCTATTTTTCTTTTCTTTTTCTTTTATTCTCTCTCTCTCTCTCTTTCTCTCTCTCTCCCGTTCAGAAATTCTGTGAGAGGCCTCATTGCCTTGCAATGTACAGCTACCCCTTAATTGTCCTCTTGTGCAATCCACACGAAAAACTACCCTCCTGCCCTCACACTCTTCTCATCCATTCACACAACCCACCAGAAAACACTCTCTTCCTCTCTTCTGAAGTTTGCAGAACCCCGACAAGAAACAATGCCCCTCACCCTCTGAGCACCCTCATTTTTCCTCCTTAAGCCGCCAACACCACCACCGTTGTCGTTGCTCAGCCACCTCTCCAGCACCCTCTCTTTTTCCTTTCATGTTCTCTAAGTAGCGGCTACCCAACACCTCGTCCTCCTCACTGTCTTTTCGTGTCACCGTGACCAACACAAGAAGTCTCCCCTAGTCGCCGAGAAGACAAAGTTTCTCTTCCTCCTCGTTCCGTGAAGCAGCCGGTCCCTTTTTCCTCCTCAAGAAGTAGCAGCTGCATCCATGGAGTCGTCGGAGCCAGATGCCGAGCCCAGGAATCACCCAGAACGATCCCAAAGCCTCGAAGACACTCTGCTTTCCCTGTTTTCCGTCCTCGAAGGTCGGTTTTCATTTTCGTTTCAAATTCCGACTTAGAAAACCTCGTAAAGGCGTACCTTTACTTACTCATATTCCGTCCTAGGCCCACTTCGAAGCCATGCCCTGTCGTCGAAGCCGAAGCAAGCCCGCTGAGCATCTCCGGCGAAGCTCTCGATCCCTTGGTGAGTTTCCTTCCTTCTCTTTTTTCGTCGTTCTGGGTGACAGTGGCCGGGAGAGAGTGAGTGTGGTCGGAATGGGTGAGGATTCCGGTGGGCGAGTCTCCGGCGAGCCCCCTTCCCCTCCTCTTTCTCCTTTCTTTCCGTCGAACAGAGCTATGTTTTAACCTGTGGAGAGAGACGGGTCATACTCGGTTCTTTCTTTCTTTCCTTTTTGCATCTGGATCTTTCTTTTCTGTTGAGCCGGGTTGGGCTATTCCTTTAGACTTGATTTTGGGTCAAGGTTTGGGCTGGGCTGGGTTCTGATCTCGGGTCGGGTTGTTGGGATCCGGGTCCCTTCTCCTTTCCTTTCTTTTGGGCGGGTCTGGGTTATCAGACACGGGCTTGGGTTTGGGCTGTTGTTTTCTTTTGGATTATTGATAAGGGTTTAAATTTGTTATATGTTGATTATATATATGTTTATCTGTGTTATTTTGTTATATTAAAATACAATTTGGTTTTTTGAAAATATTATATTTCTGAATATTGATATATATATTTTCAGTTGTATTAGAAATATTATTATTTGGAAATTGATGATATATGATGTTAAAATGTGATTTTGGAAATTGAACTGATATATTGGCTTTGCTTTATCATTATGTTTTATAAATGGATTTTTGGGTCAAGTGTGGTTTGAAAAGTGTTTTAAATTATGATTGATCTAACTTGAGATTTAAGAGTTTGGAAAATTTGGGAAGATGATTTACTCGATTTAACTCGGTGAATTTCTTGATGGATCTTACTAGAGGATTATGAGAACTTCAAAAAAGATATGAAATGTTATATGATGATGCATCATCATATCTCATCTTGCATATACAAGATGAGATATTGAGATAAGATGGAATAATTTGAAATGAGATAGGTGAAGCTATATATGATAGTTAGGGGCGCCTTGCGTGAATTAGATAAACTTATGCATATTTGTATGTATATTAGGTGATTTGTGATCTGATGGACATTGCTTACTATTGGTGATTCATTGCTTGGATTCTGCTTCTGCCTTGTTTCTCTGCTGTTCGGCTTATTCAGGTAAGTTCCTTTATGGGCTTACTCAGATTCGAAAGAGAATCCCTGCTTGTTATTATATGACATACTAGGTGTTGCATAAGCATTAAAGCATGCCATGTAGTATCATGCTAGGATTGCACTTATGAATGAGCATTCGGTTACTTTGTGTGTTTGAGAACAGAATGACCGTTATTTGTGAGTCCTAGAGTCTTTGCTAGGGTCATAGGGTAGCCCAGCTTCATCGGGTGCACTGAGTCAGTATTGTCGATATATGAGCATGATGATGAGATAGCCCAGCACCATCGGGCATGAGCATGATATACGATAGGATGATGAGATATGATATGCTATGATGAGAGATGATATGCTATAGCATCGAACTGGTTAGTCATATTAAGTTCATTTTGCGCCGTTAAAACACCTTCAAATTCTTTGAAATTCTTTGAAATTCTTTGAAACTCGGCCTAATAAATAAGACGAATCGAACAAAGGGAATCAAACGGGTAGAAAGGACGCTATACCATCCCTATTGGATGTAGATGGGAACGGGTAGGCAAAATATAGTTTTTTCTTGACAGATGGGTCTTGAAGACTCCAAGGAATTGCACCACAGTGGTTGGAGTGGCGAGTTAGGTAGAGATCATGAGGTTTTGCCCATCCGATCAGTCGCTCCTCGAAGAGCGGCATTAGATAGCTTGATGTGCTTTATCTCAATTGGGCCTGAGGGCGATCTTCCTCGAAGGAGATCATTATAATCATCATTGACTGATTCTACGATGAGTGCTTGTTATGCTAAAGATCTGATTGGTATGTCCTAACTATGAATGTGTATTGAATGATTTGTGTAAACGGGATAGCGGGAGTACCCCTTATTTTTACATAATCAAGCCCAGCTGGTGTGGAACAACCCCTTCCACTATGTTAACTCCTTGATGATCCTATCGAGTCCTTCTCCCGGATATTGGAGTCCTCCACGGGAAAATCGGGTTGGTAAACACGTCGTCTTCGGGAGTCATGTTGCATTTGAGGGTTGACTGAGTGAGTATTAGAAGATGGTTCATGGTATAGTTCCGAGATAGAGAGTAAGATGTTTCTGGGGTTGTCCTTATCAATTCTTATGACGATCCATCAGTGTCTTCTTGTCACGAAGAGTCGTACCAAGATCCCACGGGAAAGAGGAGTGATGAGTCAGTTGAGAGGAGTCAATGGTTGCCCTTAGGGATCTCTTTCCGTTTGTAATGGTGACTCTCTCCGAAATTGCATGACATGGCATTATTTTGTGATCTTCGACATGTATCTTGCGACTAAACATTCGAGAACAGCTACTCATGTCATTAAATCTATGATTAGTTACCTTGCTCAGATCTCTTATTGTGCCTTGCTTTCTATCATGATTATATGTTGTCATAGCATGTCTACTTGACCTATTGTATTGATCATATTAATAGTTAGTTAGAAGCATGAACCACATGATATGGATCTATATGGATATTGCTTTCTCCTGAGTTAGGTACATGATAGTGTGATCAACTCTTCTTTATATGAATGCCTCGTAAGATGATATCCTTAGCATGCTAGCTGATGACGACTCGATGCCTATCCTTCCTTTTGTGGCCAGAATCTATAGCATGCCCATATATTTGTATTCCTCAGGTTGACTATTGTTGATTATTCTGAAATTAATGTTGTTGTATAGAGAATAGGTTGGTATAATGAAATCTTGTTAAACACAATCTTTTATTCCAGTATGTGTTGATTTGAACTCATGCCCCCACATTCTAGTCATAATGCCCGTTACTTAGACTTGCATTATACATCGTTACATTTCCTCTCATGCTACTATATCGTTGGGATGTGATTGATTGAACTCTTGCATATCGTCGTATCAATCAATCAAGTGCATGTATGTAACATATGTTGTGTTGAGCCATTAGTATCATGTAGGACCCTTGGTTGTGACTTGTGCGAATTTACACCTTGCCTACAATATTGCTAATTCCCTCTTGAGTTAAGTCCCTGATAGTATGATTCTTCCCTCTTCCTATCCTCTTAAAATGTTTGCTCATCTTGATTAGATTGATGTTGGATTCGATGATTGACTTGCCTTTCGTGATGGTAAATCCTAGCATACTTACATGTTATCGCTCAGTGATGTTCCCTACTACTCTATGATATTCTCTCGTGCTTGCATGAAAGTATGGCTTGGCACCTCGCATGATCACACCACGCTACAACATGATTTCGCATATGCATGACACATGAATGCTAGAATGAATCTAGTCGAATTACCTTGATTGTATTCATGTTCGATAGGTGCTATTAGTACCCTGTAGGGCTTATGCTTCCCAATATGACCCGCTAAATAGTGACCTGTCATGCTTGTTTGTTACGCGAACATGCTTGTCCTGTAATGTGATAATTATTGTACTACTTCATGTGCCTCAAAGACGATTCCTTCTAAGCATGCTTATAATCTATCCCCGATGATGTTCTCTTTGTTACTCCGTAATGATTCCTCATGCTTCATGAACGTTATGTTGAACTCTTTTAAATGACTCTTGACTATGCCATGCCTGATCATGTATCACTAGCATCATGAAGGATATGTGCTCTCTAAATGTATCATGTTGTATGATTACATGCCATTCTTAACCTATTATATGATCATTGTTGTCAGAAGTGATAGTTACTATGCTGCTCTTATGTGTTCTCATATGACGCTTCGTCTGATTGTTATGATACACCTTGCCATGATATATTTGAACTCATTTATTGATGTGTATACCATGCTCTTACATTGTTCATATACATGATACTTGTCATCCTCGTAAAATCATGCATGACCTTGGACCCCACATGACCATTATTAGATCCGCATAACTTGCCTAGGTTGCGAGACATATCTGCATCCATAGAATAATAGACTACTAGCTTGTCTCACGTGCATCAGTGTAGGACTCGATTGTATCTTTGGAATGAAAATGTATGTCGTTGTTCCTTGAGATAGGTACATGTTAGTGTGGATTAATGTGATTGATATGCTCCTTGATGAATTCGTGCTTTTTTGTCACAATTGTAACCTAATAGACTTCCATAAGGGCACCGTTACTATTCTCGGGTCGGAGTCTTATCTCTAGTCATGTCATCCTTAGCTTTGATCCGTATTTGTCTCCGAAAGGAAATTGGGTTGTCCGCCCTTTTCACTCCCCTATCTCCGCTAACTTAGACTCCTACGCGATACATTGGGCGAGAGACCGCATAGAGGAGGGAACGGAAAGTTGGATAGCAGTAGAGCAGCGCGGTGGGAGCGTTGGCCCATAACCCACGGGCGTCAGGATCGACGATGTTAGCGGAACACGCACACTTCGAGGATTGCGGTTACTGAGTACGATATGACTTGCAAGCGGGAGTTTCCTCCATTCGGATTGCTAATCTTTCCTGAATTTGTTGATGACGATATTTCACTGGCCTGGCGATGAAAATTGCATGTTGATGTCATGACTTGATAATGAATCTTGCCTGATTATCCGTTGTCTATGATAATGTGATTCGATGCCTTACAGTTCTAATGTGTCATGATGTCTCGATGCGATGATACTCTGAATTGCTAAGCATGCTCTAAATTCCTTTGCCTATAAAAGTATGAACTGCAAATGTTGTGGAGCATGAATTGTTTATCTGATAAGGTTATGTTGAAACTTACTAGCTTGATTTGATTATGTTCATATATGATGTTTGCAATAATTATCGAGCATGACGATAAATTGAGACCTTTCGATACAGTTGCAATGCTTGATGATGAACTAATGATGCTATTGTTATACATGCTAGTCGATATGATGTAGACCTTATGTGTGATGAATTTCATGATTGCTTCTTCTTTGAACTTGTGGGTGAGAATCTCTTGTGGAGTGTTTGGAGGGTGGTGAAGGAATTTGAGCGGTTAGAATGATCGATGGTGGTATGAGGTAAGTCACAGGAGAGGGGTTTGGCTTAAGTAGGAACGAGTGAGTTTTGAGATTTACAAGAGGCAATGCTTGACGGTTTCCGATGAGCTTTCTAGATGAATCTTGGGTGGGGGTATAGTTAGGAATAGGTCGGCTAGGTGGTGATCGGGGAATTCTTATAGCAGAGGTGTGGTTAGAAGGGCATGATGCTTGTGATGTCTTAGGTAGTATGGGAAGTCTAAGAAATGGCTTGTAAGAGTATTGAGGATATATTATGCGAGGGTACTCGGGTGTGAGGTTAGAGATAGGAGTTGGACTCTTAGAGGTGGGTTGCTTGTGGGAGAGCTTGGTGGAAAGAGGTATGAGATTGGAGTGTCAGAATGAATTAGGACTTCTTCTATGGGATATTATCCGAGTTGATGTTGGTGAGTCTAGATGAAGATTGGTCATGGCTTGAGTGTTGGAGACGAGCGAGCGGGGATTTCGTTTTATTGTGACTGGTATAATGTGTAAAACTTTCTTGATTATGTGATTATGAGCTGGCATGATGTTAGATAGCGACCATGATAAACCTCATATGGCATGATATTACATGTTGATATGCAATACTGAAATCTAATTGGTAGTGACAACTGTGATCATGATATATTGATACATTGCTATCCTACTATGTTGTTCTAGAAGCATGTTATGATGTGTTGTATGAATCATGAGATAATGATATGTTGCTATGTGAAAGCATGATGTTATACTATATGGTTGATAAGCATGATTATGAATATGTAAGTGATGAATATGACTTGGAGCCTGAATATGACTTATATATATGAGATGATGGTGCATGAATGCTAATGATCGTTGTATAGTATTGTGATGAGTTAAGATGATGTCTATTGCGCATGTTGATGGTTGATTATTGATATACTGCTTGATTTTCCCCTTTTGTAAATCTTAATAACATGACCTTGGTTGTGTGGATGTATTGACAATGGATTTTGGTTCGTTGACTATGTGATGAGGAGATACTTTTATGACTTCTGGTGTGATGTCGTGACATTTGTTATGATTTCGGTATGTTGTGAGATGCATATTATGGCCTTTAGTATGATGTGGGGATGCTTGATGTGACCTTGTGGCACCATGTTGATATGTGTTTTGAGACTTGCCTTATGATGTGTTGGTTGGAGATTGGTTGGTTTATGTGGTTATGCATATCTTGTGGCTTGAGAACCTTGCTTGAATTTATACTGATAGATTGATTTGATTCTGGAACCTAGGAAGAGAATATGGGATTAGCCCTTAGAGGTGGATGATTCCACCTCTTGTGTTGTGAAATTGTTTGACTAATGTCGGATTTGAAGATTTTGAGCAGCTTTGAAAAGGATCAATTTGGTTGTTAAAAGGAATAAACGCTATCGAGAGTTCAATAATTTCGAGGTCAATCTTTCCATTTCAAATGCTTTTGAACCTTTTAGAACCGTATTTATATTATGATGCTTTTGAGTTAGGATATAGCTGAGAAGTCGGGGTAAGGATGTGATAAGGGCCCATATCACATACTTATTACGATCAATTGGGGATATCATGATCACGACCAAGATACTGTAAGGGCTTCATAAGTGCACTTATGAGGTACTTACGGGATAAAAATCATGATCCTCGGACTCGCCGATTTCAACCTTCTTCCCATTGCTTTAGAATGATTTTAGTCTCGGGGACGAGACTTGTTTTTAGAGGATGATGAATGTAAAGACTGAATATATCTTATATATTAGTATATTATAATTTTCAGTAAATATATATTATTTATAAAGTTAGAGAAAAAATCGTCCTCGAGCACAAGTTTCAATTTTAAAATCCTTCCGGCATCATTTTAAATTTTGGATTTTGACGGGATTTGATTTCCGCTTTTGAGTTCGAGTATTAAAAAAAGTAATTTAATTCCGATAATGATTTAAAAGTTCAATTTAAATTTTATAGTGTCGGGATTCGTTTTAGCGATCGGGATTGGGTTCGAGCGTCGGGAATTTAAATTGATATTGTGGGGACCTATTTTATTTCCTATTTTTCTTTTCTTTTTCTTTTATTCTCTCCCTCTCTCTCTCTCTCCCGTTCAGAAATTCTGTGAGAGGCCTCATTGCCTTGCAATGTACAGCTACCCCTTAACTTGTCCTCTTGTGCAATCCACACTAAAAACTACCCTCCTTCCCTCACACTCTCCTCATCCATTCACACAACCCACCAGAAAACACTCTCTTCCTCTCTTCTGAAGTTTGCAGAACCCCCACAAGAAACAATGCCCCTCACCCTCTGAGCACCCTCCTTTTTCCTCCTTAAGCAACCACCACCACCACCGTTGTCGTTGCTCAGCCACCTCTCCACCACCCTCTCTTTTTCCTTTCATGTTCTCTAAGTAGCGGCTACCCAACACCTCCTCCTCCTCACTGTCATTTCCTGTCGCCGTGACCAACACCCGAAGTCTCCCCTGGTCTCTGAGAAGACAAAGTTTCTCTTCCTCCTCGTTCCGTGAAGCAGCCAGTCCCTTTTTCCTCCTCAAGAAGTAGCAGATGCATCTATGGGGTCGTCGGAGCCAGAAGCCGAGCCCAGGAATCACCCAGAATGATCCCAAAGCCTCAAAGACACTCTGCTTTCCCTGTTTTCCGTCCCCGAAGGTCGGTTTTCATTTTCGCTTCAAATTCCGACTTAGAAAACCTCGTAAAGGTGTACCTTTACTTACTCATATTCCGTCCTAGGCCCACTCCGAAGCCCTGCCCCGTCGTCGAAGCCGAAGCAAGCCCGCTGAGCATCTCTAGCGAAGCTCTCGATCCCTCGGTGAGTTTCCTTCCTTCTCTTCTTTGGTCGTTCTAGGTGACAGTGGCTGGGAGAGAGTGAGTGTGGTCGGAGTGGATGAGGATTCCGGCGGGCGAGTCTCCGGCGAGCCCCCTTCCCCTCCTCTTTCTCCTTTTTTTCCGTCGAACAGAGCTATATTTTAACCTGTGGAGAGAGACGGGTCATACCCGGTTCTTTCTTTCCTTCCTTATTGCATCCGGATCTTTCTTTTCTGTTGAGCCGGGTTGGGCTCTTCCTTTGGACTTGGTTTGGGTCAAGGTTTAGGCTAGGCTGGGTTCTGATCTCGAGTCGGGTTGCTGGGATCCGGGTCGCTTCTCCTTTCCTTTCTTTTAGGCGGGTCTGGGTTATCAGACACGGTCTTGGGTTTGGGCTGTTCTTTTCTTTTGGATTATTGATAAGGGTTTAAATTTGTTATATGTTGATTATATATATGTTTATGTGTGTTATTTTGTTATATTAAAACACAATTTGGTTTTTTGAAAATATTATATTTCTGAAATATTGATATATATTTTCAATTGTGTTAGAAATATTATTATTTGGAAATTGCTGTTATATGATGTTAAAATGTGATTTTGGAAATTGAAGTGATATATTGGCTTTGCTTTATCATTATGTTTTATAAATGGATTTTTGGGTCAAGTATGGTTTGAAAAGTGTTTTAAATTATGATTGATCTAACTTGATATTTAAGAGTTTGGAAAATTTGGGAAGATGATTTACTCGATTTAACTCAGTGAATTTCTTGATGGATCTTACTGGAGGATTATGTGAACTTTAAAAAAGATATGAGATGTTATATGATGATGCATCATCTTATCTCATCTTGCATATGCAAGATGGGATATTGAGATAAGATCGAATAATTTGAAATGAGATAGGTGAAGCTATGTATGATAGTTAGGGGCGCCTTGCATGAATTAGATAAACTTATGCATATTTGTATGTATATTAGGTGATTTGTGATCTGTTGGACATTGCTTACTATTGGTGATTCATTGCTTGGATTCTGCTTCTGCCTTGTTTCTGTGTTGTTCGGCTTATTCAGGTAAGTTCCTTTATGGGCTTACTCAAATTCGAAAGAGAATCCCTGCTTGTAATTATATGACATACTAGGTGTTGCATAAGCATTAAAGCATGTCATGTAGTATCATGCTAGGATTGCACTTATGAATGAGCATTCGGTTACTTTGTGTGTTTGAGAACAGAACGGTCATTATCTGTGAGTCCTAGAGTCTTTGCTAGGGTCATAGGGTAGCCCAGCGTCATCAGGTGCCCTGAGTCAGTATTGTCGATATATGAGCATGATGATGAGATAGCCCAGCACCATCGGGCATGAGCATGATATACGATATGATGATGAGATATGATATGCTATGATGAGATATGATATGCTATAGCATCGAACTGGCCAGTCTCTGCACTAACGAGAAGGGGTGCAGAGGTAAGAGAGGGATATGCCACTTGGCATTCTTTGGGCGCCTTTATAATCATTTATGCATATTATCACCTAGGAGCATGATAGTGTGATTTAATTTTCGTATTGCATCAAGCATCTTTATTATACTGTATGTGTATACTTGCTTGCGGGACAGAGTGCGTTGGGGTCTCGGTCTGATCCCGCACGCACAACTTGTTTTTAGGTATGATTGCTCTTTATTCCTATGGCGTGGGAATCCCCCTGACGATTGCAAAGAACATGTCTAACTCCGCTAATTTGGTTATATAATTTCATAATATATGTTTTAATAATTTGGTTTTGACCCGGCCTTGCCGTGGCAAGTGTTACTTTACTTCCGCTTTCACCGGTTTCGAAAATGAATTTTCGCGATATAGTCATAGGACAACTTAAGGGTCCCTAGTGGCCTTAGATTGTTTTGGGGTTCTAAATCCCTACTTTAAAATACTGATCCTTTAAGGTTTGAAACCTCGACCTGTACTCGAATTGCAAGATCGGAACGAAGGTAACCAACCTTCGAAACCTAACCCGGGTATTTATATCTGGGCCGTTACAATAGGCGCTGGCAACGCAAGGCTGAGAAAGATATTCAGGCCAAGCAACATGAGAAGGATGGTGGAGATCCTGGCTATGGGAAGTGGCGTGATGAGTGAACTTAAGACCTTTGACCTCTGTTTTCTGTCCCCATTTTGAACTTGGTTTTTAACCTGTATGGTGACGTTGTTAGTTTGTGTTTTGAAAACCGTTACCCTCCCTTTTCGAAAGACAAAAAGGGGGAGACATGTTCTTTTTCTGGTGTTGGTTTTAGAACTTTTAGAATTTTCTAGTATTATTATATCTTTTAGATTTTAAAAACTACTACAATGTGATCCAATATGGTGTTTATTACTACTGCTATTTTGCTCCTAAATCTAACTTGTAGGGTTGTCTTATTTCATTTTGTTTTGTCTTTCATCAAGGGGGAGATTGATGACTCCCTTGATGAAATTCATATATATTTAATCTGTATTTTGCAGGATGATGAAAGACAAAGGTATAAGGCATTTATGTTTATGAAAATTATTAATATCCTTATTTGTTTGTTTAAATCTAATTTATTCGATTAAGCTTTTAAATCTATTTTAAGTACAGATATATATACATATTGCTGCGATTTTTAGAACTAACATGTGCAGGATTGAAAAGATGGATAAGAACAGGATCATAGCAGATCATAGCAGCTCCGAGATTCCAGCAAGCCAATATTGATTCTATTACAAGAAAATCTAAGCAACAAGGTCCGATTTTCTAGAGATAAACTTGGGGAGCAAATTCAAACGGCTTCAAAGTTATTCAAATTTGAAAAGAGGTTCAAGCAAGCGAAAATTGTGGAGTAAGATCAGTAGCAGAAGAAGTGAAGCTAGGGTATAAATACGGAGCACTCCATGTTCATCGATACACATCTCTCCAACTCTCATTGTAAGAAAAGCTTTCACTTTTGCTTATCATCGTCATCTGCTGATCAATCTTCTTTCTTACTCTTTTTTGGAATCGCTTTATTTTTTAAGAGTTAAGAAAGATTTGAGCATTATAGTATAAGTTAATCCCTATTATACTAGGAGTATCATATACTCAAACGTATCACATTTAAGTGTGAACAAGGGGACTTTTATTTCTCTGTATCTTGGGTTATCTAGATAGAAGCGGGTAAGGCTTCAAGAGGTAGAAGACGGGAAGGTTTTCTAGGTTGTATCTAGGACTTGTAAGGAAGAGAAATAAGAGTTGCTTGAATACTACGGGTTGGACAAGCCTAGGCGGAGACGTAGGCTGGTTTAGAGCTAAACTTCGTTATCAATTTCTGTGTTCTTTAATTTTATTTCTACACTTATTTTTGAACATCGCAATTTCACATCTCAACAGGTTTTTGTTCTATCTCAGAACCCTTGAAGTTTAGTTCAACACCTTGAGATCAGTTTCAAGGCCCTTGAAGTTGTGTCTGCATAAAGTTTGTGAGAAACTTCCATACTTTATTCAACCCCCCCCCCTCCCTTCTAGAGTATTTATATTATTTTTATTTAGATTACCTACTCCGTTTCTTCAATTAGGGTTTTAGCCATACCAAGCAATCAGTCAGTTACAAACAACTCTTTCATGTTTATGGCCCCTCCACAACACTTATCCTCCCCGACCTTTCCATGTATGTGGCCTTTCAAGCAATCAAATCTCTCAGTTACAAACAACTCTTTCATGGTTAGGTCCATATTTTTACTCCTACCTGACAAGTTCATCATGTCATAATTTAGTTTCATCTTTGTTGTGGTATTCTCACTTAGCCCACCTTGAACAATTGTGGTTTCCTTTCTTTGGTTAACTATGACCCTTTTTTTGTTAATTCATTTGACATTGTTGTTTATTTTGTATATTCTTTAGTGAAGTATACGTAGTTCTGGGTGAAAGGAGTTTTTCAAAATTCGTGTATGTCTTCTCTAGAATGATGGATTGGTCATGTATGTCAATAAGTCATTTATCGAATGAATATGAAGAAGGAATTGAACAATTCATTACATTTGCCCTAGAGCATGGTGTCGATGCTGATAAAATGATATGTCCTTGCAAACATTGCTATTATTCAAGGAGAATTAAAGTTGATGATATAAGAGATCATCTTATTATACACGAAATTCTTTCATATTACACACGATGGATATGGCACGGAGAGAAAACGGCTAGTCACGATAGTAGTTTTGAGACTCCAATTGACACTTTTGGTGTAGATGAAGATGATTGATTAGATGATATGATACATGATGTGGAGGATAATTTTGCTGATGATCCCGATATGTTGCAAGACTTGATAAATGACACACGTTTTCCATTATATGATGGTTGCATTAGATTTATGAAGATGTCTGCCTTATTAAAACTATATCACTTGAAAGTGAAACACGGATGGAGAGATGCAAGCTTCACTGCGATGCTCGAGCTACTCAAGAAAATGCTTCCGGAGGGTAACTATCTTCCTATTAGTACATATGAGTCCAAGAAGTTTCTTTGCAAGTTGGGAATGAAATATGAGAGAATACATGCTTGTCCCAATGAATGTGTTTTGTACCGAAATGAATATGCTTGTTTGGATAAATGTCCAAATCCGGATTGTCTTCAACCACGATACAAGAAGAAAGAAGTCCCTGAGAAAGTTCTATGGTATTTTTCCTATAAAGCCATGATTTCGCCATTTGTTTGCGAATCCAGAAGAAGCAAACAAACTAACTTGGCATGTGAATGGAAGAGTAAAAGATGGGAAAACCTGTCACCCTGCAGATTCTGAATAGTGGGAGGCAATTGATAACAAGTACCCTCATTTTAAAAGAGGAGAAAGAAACATGCGTCTTGCACTCTCAACTGATGGGATGAACCCTTTCGACAATATCAGTACGATTCATATTACATGGCCTGTAGTATTGGTGATTTACAATCTTCCTCCATGGTGTGTGTGAAACGCAAATATATGATGTTATCTTTGTTGATTTTGGGGCCAAAACAACCTGGATTTGATAATGATGTTTCCTTAGCACCCCTTATTGAAGATTTGAAAGACATATGGATAGATGGAATTGATGTGTTCGATGCACACTGTAAAGAAAATTTTCATCTTCGGGCCATGCTATTCTACACTATAAATGATTATTCGGCTTATGGCAATCTCTCGGGACATCAAACTAAAGGGTACATTGCATGCCCAATTTGTGGAAAGAATACCTACACATATTGTTTGGAAAAAAGTCATAAGATTTCTTATCTTGGGCGAAAGGTTCAAAGATAAGGATCATAACTATAGGAGGTTGCGTAAGGCTTTCAATGGTTCAACCGAAGAAGGCAGCGCCCCAATGCCATTAACTAGAGAAGAAGTGCTTGCTATTGTGGATGGATTAGATGTGAGATTTGGGAAAAACACAGAGAATAAAGATCAATGAGATGGGTGGAAAAAGAAATCAATTTTTTTATCTTCCTTATTGGAAAGATCTCTCTATTCGATATTGTCTGGATGTAATGCACATTGAGAAAAATATTTGTGATAGTCGCATTGGTACATTATTGAATATTCCTAGAAAGACAAAAGACGACATCAAAGTTAGAGAAGATTATAAGGTGATGGGTATTAGACCAGAATTGCTATTGCAGAAGAGAGGGTCTCATACATATTTGCCACCTGCATGCTACACTCTCTCCAAGAAGGAGATTAGTATTTTCTGTAAGTTCCTTCGTGACATCAAAGTTCCAAATGGATACTCGTCGAATATTAGCAACCTTGTGTCAATGAAAGACTTGAGGTTAATAGGGCTCAAAAATCATGATTTTCACGTACTAATACAACAACTGCTACCGGTGGCTATCCACTCAATCTTGCCTAAACATGTGAGCTTTACCATAATTAGGCTTTGTTTCCTTTTCCAGAAACAATGTAGCAAGGTAATTGTTTGAGAGGAGTTGGGATATCTTCAAAGTGAGATTAGTGATGTTCCTTGTCGAATGGAGATGTACTTTTCATTTTCATTCTTTGACATCATGGTTCATTTAGCCATCCAGTTAGTCAGAGAGGTTGAGATTTGTAGACCGGTGTATCTTCGATGGATGTATCCATTTGAGAGATATAGGAAAGTTTTAAAAAGCTATGTTATAAATCGACATATCCTAAAGGTTGCATTATTGAATGATACATAGTTGAAGAAGCTGTTGAATTTTGTGGTGAGTACTTATCCCATGTTGAATCCATTGGTCTCCCAAAGTGTCCACAGATGGGAGAATTGGATTATATTGGAAGGGTATATTAGGATACCAAATGGTAAACATTAAACCTGAGATGCATCGAAAAATAGCACACCTATATGTCCTGCACAACGTAGAAGAAGTTCAACCATATGTAGATGAGCACATGACCAAATACGGAGCAAAAATCCTATTAAAAGTGAGAAGTGGATTAATTCTGAGCATAACAACACATTCATTTAGTGGTTTCAAGACCGAGTTAGTATGCAGATAAAGACTAGACAGGAAATCTCAACAAATTTGAGATCTTTGCATCGTGGGCCCATGTTCCAAGCAATGAGCTACTCTAGATTTGTCATTAACAATTTCACTTTCTACACCAAGGATCAAGATGATAAAAGCGCAACTCAAAACAGCGTGGTGATGTTGGAAGCACAATCAATGCATGTTGCAGGTGCAAAAGATAAGAATCCTATTTATGCCAACATGGCTTATTATGGTGTCATCGAGCATATTTGGGCGTTAATATACTCAAAAGAGTTGAAAATTATAGTTTTTTATTGTAAATGGGTTAATGTAAACAACAAAGTCTAAGTTGATGAGATAGGATTTACTTCGGTTGCTATTGATAAGGTGGTACATACCAATGATCCATTCATATTGGTATCACAAGCTACTCAAGTATTTTATGTGCAAGACCTTGTTGACTGCAGATGGTCTGTGGTGGTGTTCACACCTAAGAGAAATAATGTGGAAGAAGTGAAAGATTTATATGTTGAGAGTAATGGGTCTAAGCAAATGCTGTCCTCGGAGGAATGTGAAATCAAAGAGGAGATTTACGTACGAGATGATCATGATGAAGGCATTTGCCTTAATGAAGAAATATTAGGAGGAAATGATTTATCTATTGCTGCACATCAAACAAATAAGATGAAATAATTTAAAATATCATAATTAATGCTTTGTATATCTAGTTTTTTGTAGACAAGTATCATAATTGTATTTGCAAGTTATTATTATTATTAACAAGTGTTATATGTACAATGTTGTGTATAGGATCTTCATTTGGAACAAGAATCCACAGGGGAGTTTGTTTCCAGTGGACGGAAAGATGTGTTGTCAACCGCCTTAGGAAATGAAGAACACCCAGGACGTGTTAGTAGGTAAGGCAAAATGTAAATGTTGGTGACTATTTTGGTCATGCTTCTCGTAAAGAACCATTATTCGAAGGGGGTGCTCAAGAGGCTTTGATTGCGGAGGCCACCAAAAAATTGAAAGTGATCATGAAGGCTGAATTTGATTCATTGCTTGATACCGAGAGACGAGATAGACAAGAAATAAAATGATTCATTCACCAATTATTGGAGGAAAGAAAGCAATAGATCTCTGATAAAACACTCCCAAATATGCCTTTTAACCTGATTAGCATGGTTCAAAATACTATTCAGCCAAGTGGTAAAGCATCTTGTTCTATCTTTGGAGGTAACTCAATTGGTACAGTAAAAGATGTAAGTAATCTTACATATTGAAGTCATTATGTTAAAACATGTTATTGAGGTGGAAAAAACATAGATTGAATGTCTTGAATACTTACTATGTTTTATGTAAATATAGGGATAGAGTGAATGCAATTTATTTGTGGCCAACATCGAGAAGAAGGTGGCAAAAGGACGTGTGTATCGATCATCTTCAACAATAATCATACTACACCATAAGTCATTGAAGAGTAATCAATTGAAGGTTGAGATAGTTACTCCTATACAAGGTGATGTAAAAGCCCAAAGCTATGAGCTTTTCTGATTTTTTCCTTATTTTGGCCGATTAAGATATATTACAATATTGTTTTATTTGGATACAATCTTTTCATATCTTTTTTTTAGTAGAAAAATATTTTTCTGAATTTATTTTGAAGATTTTAGCAACATTTTGATTTTTGTTGAAGATTTTTCTGGTTTTATTAGCCCTCACATGTTCTTCACTTCACATATGTGCTTTCCCTTCTATTCTCCCTTTGTACTCTACTTCTCTCCCTCCTTTCTCTACCCTTCTTCCTTTCGATAGAGTTGCTATTGTGTTGCTGGGTGCCTAGTTCATAGCTATTGTCCTGTCAAGACATTGCTGGCAGGTTCTCCCTTCTAAATCATGTACTATTTTCCACTTTTCCATTACTTTCTAGTTTCTAATACCTACTGTAACATTCATTACTAGTTGCTAGTTTTTTTTACTTTATTTAGTATGTAATAAACACTTTTGATGCATTGAAATTACATAGAGATATGACTACTGAGAGTGTTGAGCAAAAAACTGATCCAAGATGGAAGTATGGTTTCATGGTTGATCCGAAAAACACCACAAATGTGCATGTTCATTCTGCGATAAGGTGACAACAAGAGGGGTTTTTAGGTTCAAACACCATCTTGCTCGTGGCCATCGCAATATCACACGTTGCAAGAAGGCCCTTGAGCATGTTTCAGTGGAAATAGAAGATTACATTTTGATAAAGAAGAGTGTACGAGATCAAGTACAATTGGTTCAGATGATCGAAGAAGATGGCATATTGGGTGATACTAAAGATGAGCCTATTGTGGCTGATCAGCGTGGCAAAAGACCAATGTCCTCGGCTCCAACTCAGCATAGAAAAAGGGTGAGGCAAGTAGGTCCTATGGATGCCTTTATAAGGCCTAGATCAGATGGACCAAATCAGTCTATAGGGAAACAATCTACACTGAATGAAGCTTACAAAAAGGAGGCTCGAGCAAAGATGTGTGAAGATATTGCTCGATTTGTCTATAGAACTGGACTCCCCTTTCATGTCCTAGTGGATGCTGACTTCATTAAGGCATGTGATTCTATAATCTATTGCAAGGGCGGGAATTGGAGCAAAGCCACCAACTCCTTACAAAGTAAGGGTTCCCTTATTGAAACAAGAAGTTGCTCGAGTTGACGAGTTGCTGAAAATTCATAGAGATGAATGGCCAAAGACAAGGTGTTTTATCATGTCAGATGGGTGGACTGATAGGTGCCATCGGTCAATCATCAACTTTTTGGTTAATTGTTCCAGAGGAAGTATGTTTCTTGAGTTAGTTGATTCATCAAATTACTTTAAAACTGGTGTGAAGCTGTTTGAGTGGCTTAGGAAGGTTATTAAGCAGGTGAGAGAAACCAATGTTGTCCAAGTTATCTGAGACAACGGGGAAAATTATGTTCTTGAGTTAGTTGATTCATCAAATTACTTTAAAACTGGTGTGAAGCTGTTTGAGTGGCTTAGGAAGGTTATTAAGCAGGTGAGAGAAACCAATGTTGTCCAAGTTATCTGAGACAACGGGGAAAATTATGTTAATGCAGGTAAAACAGTGTATATTTTTTGTTTGCTATCTTTAGAAATATGAAGAATTAACCTACATACTAAACCCCAAATTTATTTTGTAGGCAAGTTGTTAGAGGCAAAATATCCTCACCTCTATTAGACTCCATGTGCAGCACACTGCATTGATCTAATTGTTAAAATATTGGTGGTATATCTGCAATTGCACGGACTCTTAAGAAAGCAATTTAGATGTGCATCTATATTTAACAAAGATCCAGTCTTCTGAATCTAATGAGGAAGTTTACCAATCAGAGAAACTTGCTACGACCAGGTAAAACACAATTTGCTACATCACTCCTCACATTGTCATCTATACACAAGCAACAACTAGGTCTAAAGAGGTTACTTCAGTCAAAAAAATGAATAACTAGCAAATGGATCAAAGAAGGGGCATGGAAAAAGGCCTCACAAACTGTTTTGATGCCTTCTTTTTGGAATAGTGTGTTGTATACTCTTAAAGTGAGTGGTCCACTTGTTAGAGTGCTAAGATTGGTTGATTTAGAGAAGAGTCCTGCAATGGGATATATTTATGAGGCCATGGATTGATCTAAGGAGGCTATTGCTACTTCATTCAATCAATACATAACCAAGTATTTTGACATCTATGTATTGATTGATTAGAGATAGGAATGTCAACTACACCGTCTTTTACATGCAGCTGGATACTTTTTAAATCCAGAGTTCTACTATGGCAATGAAGAGGCCACCACATGCAAGGAAGTGCTTGATGGCTTATATCATGTCATTCGTAGATTGATTCCTAATGCAAGCAACCAAGACAAGGTGATGGAAGAGCTCTCTCAAGCCAGGTAATATACTAATGAAGAACCAATTATTTTCAGCTTTGTTTGCTTTTAAAATTTAAATTATTGTCATACTAAGGCATGATTAATATTACTGTAATTTTTTTATATATCTTTGATTTATAATTTTAGTTGATTGGTGGGGTTGCTATGGTGCTTCTACTCCTACCTTGCAAAACATTGCCATCAAAGTGTTAAGTCTTACTTGTAGTGCCTCGGGATGTGAAAGGAATTAGAGCACTTTTGAGCATGTAAGTTACCCTTCTATTGCAATTTATTTGTTACTTTCAAGAAGAGAAAGAGGCTTGAACAAAAATGATTGAATGATTTGGTTTATGTGAAGTACAACCGAACCTTGCTAAAGAGGTATGAAATGCACAACGCCGTTGACCCAATAAGCCTGAAGGACATTGATGAATCCAATGAATGGATGACGAGAGCATTTGAACAAGATGTTGAAACTGAATTGGTGTATAAGAATGTAGATCTTTCTTAGGGACAAGTTAATAGTGCTTCTAGTGCTCGCGAAGAAAGATTCAACCTGAGATCTAATAAAGGCCAAACATAGGACAAGGCATATCGAGTGGCAGTAGCTCACAAACCCAGCATTTGAGATCACAACCAGAAGAAGAAGATGATGAAGGATACAAGTCTAAGGATGATGGTGATGAGAACTTCGCTGTTTTTGTAGACATTGAGAAAGACGATGATGCAAATTACATTGATGATTTTGAGTGACCCACTCCTTAGCCATCCATCCTTCCCACCCATTCAGCTTGGATTTCTTTATATTCTTTAATCTTTTATTCCTAGACTTATATTTAGTACTTTCTGATACCTTGGATATGAGTTTTTTTACTTGCTTACCACCTAAAACTTTATTTTAGTACAATAATATGTTTTCAATCGGATTTTATTTCATCCAAGATGGTTTTTATAGCATTTAACTTGAAGTTTGAGATGTTTTTAGAGATTTTATGGAAAAGCCATCGCCTTAGCTTCTAAATGTAAAGACCGGAATTTAATTAATATTTATAAAATATCCGTAGGATAATATTATCCTCCCTTATGATTATGAAAACCCAGAAAATTTAAAATTTATGGATGGCTTTACATTGGTTTAATTATGGATTTTATGAAAGAAATATATACCCGAGCCACTTTTCTTGTATCTTATAAACATAACGGATTTTAACGCGTCACGAACTCGGGATTTACGTCTTGCTAATATAAGGGCAGCTGCCCCCATCCATTCCTTGCACACATCTCACCCACTCCCTTTGATTTGATCATATGACAAGCTAGGATCCTATTCATCTCGCCCACTCTCTTTCCCATCACCTCTCCCATGCTTTGACCAAAGGAGCCCTCTCCCATTCTTTATATTTGATCCCCAAGGCTCAGCCTCACTCATTCACAAAGAACAAGCCGTCACTTGAGAGGAAAGGGAGAGAAAAGAAGCCTATCTCCATTGCTAGTCCTTTTTGGCTGTCTTCCATTCAAAAAGCCATAACTCCCTCAATATTGATCCAAATGGAGTGATTCTTGAGCCCTTAGCTTCGTCTTTGAATCAGATTTCAAGAATAGGAGAGGGCTTCTTTGGTCAAAGCATGGGAGGGGTGATGGGAAAGAGAGTAATAGGATCCTATTCATCTCACCCACTCTCTTTCCCATCACCCCTCCCATGCTTTGACCGAAGGAGCCCTCTTCCATTCTTTAAATCTGATCCCCAAGGCTCAGCCTCACTCATTCACAAAGAACAAGCAGTCACTTGAGAGGAAAGGGAGAGAAAAGAAGCCTATCTCCGTTGCTGGTCCTTTTTGGCTGCCTTCCATTCAAAAAGCCATAACTCCCTCAATATTGTTCCAAATGAAGTGATTTTTGAGCCCTTAGCTCCGTCTTTAAATCAGATTTCAATACATATATCAAACATCCAAATCCAAGGTGATTTTCCCCTCCAAACTGACCGATCTTTGGGGCTGTAGTGAAGTGTTCTAGGAGGACCTTGGGTTTTTCAACTTGATCTTTGGTAAGTCCTCTTGGTTCCTTTCAAAACTGAGTTCCAACATGTTTTATAACTTCTTTTCTTCAACTTTGAGTAAGAATCTAAATCATGTTTTGGGATATTTGATGACAAAATGGCAAGGTGTTTGGAAGGTGTTCCGAAGGACCCCCGAGGGTGTTCTTGAGTCGTTTGTGTGGGATTCTTCGAAGGTAATCTCTCATCCGCCTTACCCTCTCTAGGATAGATGTGTTTTGGTGTGGAAAAGGCTTAGAAAGTGGAGCCTCTATGTGTTTTGGTTGCATTTTGTAGCAAAAACGTCAAAAAACAAAATGGATATATATGCCTCTGTAATTTGGACTTTATTTCCAATCCAACGATCAGATCCAGCTGAAATCTTAATATGATGTTCATGGAAATGTTATATAACTGTCCTCCAAAAATGAGGACGATCCAACGGTTTGATCAAGAGTTATTATAATTTTAGTAAACAATGTTTATAATGACTTGAGTAAAAACTTGGTTAAGGGAATGCTAAGAATATGATTAAATATATGATGGCATAACCGAAACTTAGAGCATATAAAATACGGAAATGAAGTATACCCATAACTTGGCCAATAATAAGGATGAAAAGGTTAGGATTACGTGATGATATGACCCGGATTATAACTTGTTAAGTGTGGATACTTAACCAAGCTTATAAGTCCTTAAGCCATTAACCTTATGTGAATGTGTATGATTATCTTGCGGTATGGGTTTATGTGATGCATTAATAAGAAGAACCCAATGTGAAATAATTACAATTCTTAGGCTCTTGATTCGTGTTTACACTTGGTGCTTGTTGGTTTCCGTGCTTACCTTCGGATTTCAGGTAAGTCCCCTGGACTTACTCATGAGGTTACTCGTGACACATGAGTGTCGTAACGAGATAGATTCATGCATATTTTACGACATAGAATTGTTGTAGTGTATAAACCGGAATTATAACATAGAACGGAACATAGGGAACGAAATGAACCCTTGTCTTCTCTTTGTTTTTGTTATAATAGGTGGCCATCCTATTCTATGTTGTTGTGTGGTGATTATCGGGATTCCCTAAAGGTTTCGGCGTAGCCGAACCTTCGAGCATTCGATAAAGGTTGGCACATCCTCCAAGAATTTGGGTGATAAAGGATGGTGTAACCTCCAAGCATTTGGAAAGGGATTATATGGTTGATTGTTATCATTTGGGTACCCATTACCGCATTTATTTATATATTCAGATTATGCCTTAGGAGCATGATAGTGTATTTACAGTTTTATCGCATCACGTTTATATGCCTTTTTACGTACTCGCAGAGTATGCTAGTGCATACGTGTATGAGTAATCAATGATTGACCCCGTTATCTTTCTTGTTTTTAGATTCAGGTACCCCCGATACCCGATATGCGTGATCATATGTGGATGTTTGTCGGGCACAGCCTATGGGACGATAGAGTGAGAGAGGCATGGACCACGTTTTAGTATTTTTCTCACTACTTATTACTTTTGCGTTTTGACCCGGCTAGGTCGCGGCATGTGTTGTACTTTAATTATGCCTTTATCTTCCGCTTAAAAACCGTTTTGTGATAGTTACCTAGGACAGGTTCTAGCCTCCAATGGGCATGTGTTTGCTTTGGGGTTCGAAATCCCCGTTTTAACAACTTATCTACGCTTCCGTCAAATAAATAATCTAAGTAATAACTCGTACTCGGTTGTAAGATCTAAAGCTCAAGGAAGAATTCAAAACTCTTCCTTAACATACCCCGAATAACCGGATCATCCGAACCTTATTAATCCTCTAAGTGGATTAATGGAGGCATATTCGGATATCCAAACTTTTGAGTCGTTACACTAAAGCCCGCTTAAGCTATAGATATACCTATCGCATTGTCGCCTCTAGCTTTTTTAAACACTGAATAGGAAGAATATAAATCCTAATTTCACCCCTCTGTTAATAATTTATGAGCAATCAAACCTAAATAAATCTTGCCCAGTAATCTTCAACCCAAAATTATTGAACAAGAAAAATCTAAATCCTAATATTTCCCCTCCATTATTTGTTCCTGGGCCATCAAAGCTCGATGAATCTTAATATTTAACCCCAAATTTCAATCTCATCATGTACATTTGGTCCCTAAATCGATTCAATATGAAATTCAAGCCCCAAACTACTAAGCAATCAAATAATTTGAACCCTAAATCAATTTAAGTTGAAATTCAAACCCTAAATTATTGAGAATCCAATAAATTGTACCATAAACCAACATCGACGATCAACTTTGTCTTTGACAGCGTGAGCGCTTCCATTTGCCACGACTCCTAGTGTTGGAACCCATCTTGTCACTGCCTTCATTTCCTTCATAAACCAAAACGTACAATTTGAGTAAATATGTTGTTATTCAATCCTTTTGAAATTCCAACGCTCTTTGTCTAGTTGTGGTCGCTGGGGTTGACATCTAGTCCTTCTTTGGGTCACCAACTCCCTTAGTCCTCCATTGCTCACTCTTCTGCACTAGTTTAAACTAGGATTTTCCCCCAAAAGTTAACGGAGCTGTTTATTTTGACGGATTAGGGGCACGACGTGTAATTTTATAAAACCTCGAGGGTACCACGTGAATTAGGTAAAACTTTTGTACACCCGATGAAATAAGCCTTAGCTCAGGGGTACCTCGTGAAATTTTTGTTTTTTTTTTGTGCTTAATGACCAACAACCAGTGCTATGAGTTGTATTGTTCCATCTAATCCAAGATGTCCATAGGATTCAGTAAAGAACTAGAGAAGGATGCGAAGATCTTGGAGAAAGTTTTGATACTCATCTTATTATTGAGAAGGTTGATGAAGTAGTTGCATATGGAGCTAAAAGCCCAAAGTTGACCAAAAGGGTCCCAGTAAAGAAGGAGAGAAGACCCTACCTAGTGAAAGCAACAAGACTACTGGTGTGTCAAAAGGGGGAAGTGATTCCGAACAAAAGAAGGAGTCATCGTACATGGAGCGCCCAAGATCCCACATGAAAACGATGGCCAAGAGGGAAGATAGGACCCAAAGGGCCAAGGGTCGCAAGGCTACTCTGATCTAAGACACTCGATCGAAAAGCAAGGGGTCCTAAGACAGAATAGACGCACAAGGTTCGAGAGATCATTTCTATTCATGGGACAGAAAGTATCTATAGGCAATAAAGGATGTGCACTCACTATTGAAATTCCAAGGGTGGCAAAAATTTTATACAAGGAACACCAATATCGATGAGGACCTTGTTTGTGAGTTCTACAAGGCACCCCCTTTCCCTGATGGATTCATCGACAACGTCTGCCTAAAAGATGTCTTCGTTCCTGACATCTACTATGGCATGCCGAGGAGTGGTGAAACTTGTAACACCCCTTTTATAACCCAAGGGAACGCCACAGCGCCAGTGATTACTCGGACTTTAATGTCTTCGTAACCATCTTAGGCTTATAAGAACATGCAACCATGCTCCCACAAATAAGATGATGACAGATAAATAAAATACAATTAAATAGCAGAAGTTTTGAATTATAAAAATAACTATTTATTAATCTTTCCTCTAAAATTGATGATCTAAATTTACAACTTGATAATATTACAACGGAAGACTTTTAAATTTAAGAAATCATTTAAACTCTTATACAATATATCTAGACATTTAAAATGTAAATACTCTGTTAAAAATAACTTAAATGTCTTCTCAACTTCTCTTTGTCTTCTTTTTTGAGACTTGACCTCAACCTGCAAAAACTGGTCGATGAAGGATACCAAACATCCCAACAAAGGACGATTAGTTCATTAGAACTAGCAAGCGACAGCTAAAAAACTGGAACTTCTCTGGACTCAGACTCGGTGACCATGATAAGGTATGAATCTAAACCCAAATGTGATTATTGAGAATATTTCTGTGAAAGATTAAAATTTTAAAATACAACTCCGAGACACGGATAATCTCAAAGGATTGAGTAAGAAAATATGTGAGCGACAAGGAACCATACTCCGAGTACGAATGGAATATGATACAAGGCTAATTATAATCACCGTAAAAACACTTTTCAAAACATTATTTCACTCACTTCCTCACGTTAAATAATTTAAACACAAATAATTTAAACACAATTTACACCTTTACACATTTAGTGCGTTGTTTATTATTATAAAGTCTAAACTGTATTGGCTTAAAAGGTACTCGATGTGATCCAGAATTGACCCAGAGAGCAGAACTCTTACAGAAAGTTTTAAATCGCGATCTAGACAGTAAATTATGGGTTGATCTTGTGTCCCCAATACCTGGTTCAAACCACACATAGGTTAATTATACAATATTAAAATTCACTCATTACTCACTTGAAATGCATTTTATGTCTTTTATATAGCTTGTCACAAATCACTTCTTATGGACATATACCCTCCCCCCTCCCCCCCCCCCCCCCCCACATGGTAGATAACGACCTACGACCACTTTGGTTGTGCAACACCTCGTATGGAAGTGTGTTAGTTTCATGAATTCTTTAGACCGAGGAATAACGGCCCCGACCTGACTCTACAACATCACTTTCACTTGACTTTATACATTACGGTTCACATTGCTTTACATTGATTGATACGTTTTACTTGAATTGATCTTGATTCAATTTAGTTTCAATCGTAACACACAACTCACATTGTTACTATTTACTCAAGACAACTTAGACGATCACACAACACAATATAACGCATGCTATTTATAGGTAACATGGATGCCAAATTAAATGAAAACAATTAAAATAAAGGACGGAAACATCAAAGAAAATGACATGTTCCATACCTAACTAATTAGCATATGAGCATAACTCATGCTACCTAATTATATCTGCCCAATTCAAACTGAATGGTAAATAAATCACACAAATAAGTAAATTGTAATTTATTTTAAATAATTTGGCAAACAATAACACGAAGGCATCAAAATGAGTAAAAGAGACTTAAAAAGTCACTTGACTGAATTAAAGTTGCAAGCTTTCACTTAAGGTTTGGTGGACTCGAATTCTTTCGTAGATGTGTAGGGATTGGACAACAACACTACGAATTGACGAGTAAACGCGAATGAGAACAAGTTTATAAACTAGGGGATAATTCTGTAATTTACAAAACTAAAAGGAGGGCGTATTTGGAAAGAAAGTGAAAGTATGGGTGACAAATTGTGATTTCCACTTCACCTTCTTCAACCCGTCAGTACGTACAGTGGCTATGGTGGTTCGGCGACGTCGGGCCTTCGACAACTCCTCGCGGCTTCGATAGTGCACGGAGTGGCACGCGACCGGTGGCTACGCTTCGTGGCGATGAGGCGCATCTCCCGGAAGTGTTTTTCGGTGATGACGGCGACAAAGGCGCGAAACGAGTGGTTGTTCCGGTGAGGACTCGGGGAGCAATTGGTGGCGCTGGGGACTACGGCTTCCCCTGGCGTCGATGGTTAAGGACTCGCGAGGTGGCAGCGAGTCCACCAGTGGCGTCGAACGGAGGAGGCACCGGCGGAGGCGGCGGGTTCGCAGTGGCGCCGACGAGCTTGGATCGAAATGAGCATCTGAAGATTTTGTGTGGTTTTCGGAAAACTATTGTGATGGAAATGTTGCTGGGTGTATAAGGAACACGATGAGATGAGTAGGGAGCTCGGGTATGACCTTCAATGGCGGAAGAGAACGCGAGAACGAACCGAGATCCTATTTATAGGTGAGGTTCTTTAGGGACGAATTGGCCTGAAATAGATCCGTAACAACTCCGGATATAGGGTGGAAATGGTTCGGGTGATGGATGGGTGGATCCATTTTTTTACCCGACCCATCACAAAAAAATTTTACCCGATCCATCAACCGACCCGTCGGGTGAATCGGGTGGGTCGGATGGTTAATCGGGTGAAAGAAATTTAAAGAAAATGAGTCACAAGACATATCCAAGAATCATTCATATTCAATAATTTTATAAACCATGTCAACGTATGAATCTTACTAAATGAATAAAAGACTTATTCATACATTATATCACTATCCTTAACTTACAAAATTAGTATTAGAAGTTTAATATATCAAACTAAATGAGATAAATTTAACTTGGTTACTAGATTTAAAATAAATTTAAAAAGTATAGAAAAAACTATGTCCTTAGAAATCAGACTTAGGTGTCATTTCTTTAATATCTTTGCACAAAGAGGATTATTGTTATAAATCTCATGACAAATTGAAAAAGGGTGTTGCTATATACACCGCAAATCCGGATTAAGGATTTGCACGTCCTTAGGGACGTGCTTGCACGTCCTTAAGGACGTGCAAGTATGGGACTATGCACATCCACTAGCAAAGGCTGCACGTCCTTAACAACGTTCTTGCACGTCGTTAAGGACGTGCAAGTATTGCACGTTGTTAAGAACGTGCAAACCCTAGTAGGGTTTTAGGGTTTAGGGTTTAGGAATTCCGAGGGTTTTGTAATGTTAATTGATAAAATTGAAGTGTTAGCTAGTGGAGTTGAAGGATTTCGGGTAAAATTAAATAGAAAACAATATTTGTTAAGGTTTTCATTCGGATAATATGCGAATAACGTTACAAGGAACGGAAAAAAAAGTTTACATTCATAATTTTAATAAACTTGTGGAATAAAATCTAGGAAAATAGTAAAGGGCGGCCGGACTCGACAAGCAAGGCTCGAAATCTCTCAAACTGAGCTTGAAACGGAGCATCCCATCCTTCGACGCTCGGATGATGATGTGCGACCCATTCTGGCGGAGGCGGCGGAATAGGAGCGTTACGACGCAACCAGATCTATGAGAACGAAAAATTAGAGTTAGAGTATTGACATATATATGAAAAGCAAGAATAGGTAATAAAACAAGACGTTTGAAGTCGTACCGCGGCAAAATGGTCTTGGTTTTCGATGCAGGCTACACCAAAGGTTGCTGATTGAGGGTTGTTAGCATGTGTCGGCGAGGTCATGGGAAGACATGTGAACGGATGATGCCAAGCTAGGACGACGAGAGGAATCTGATATACCGTTGCAAATACTAAACCCATAATTGGTAGCTCTATCCACCGTCTCCTATCACCATGCACAGCTCCCGTCCATCTCTGGTAGTCGACGAACTGCTGGAATTGGTACCCTCCCGTATAACAACCGGCGTACAGATCGGCGTGATCCTCCAAGTGATTGCATAGTAACGTTTTGAGTTCCGGGAAAGCAGTCTCGCCGATCGGTGATGTCAAAGCCGCCAAAGCACGGTAGCCACAATGACCATCTCCAACAGTGTCCCTCACCGTCTCAATATGACCGAGCATGAAGGGATCAACGTTGTTTCGACCCCAGTTGAACCCTCTGAACACATCATCACGTCCACGTCGAGCCGAGGTCGCTTGTGGACGATGCCGAGCAGCACGCGCTTCTTCTCTCTCAAACCTTTCCCTTACCTCCTCGTACGGCAACGGGTTGGTTCTGCAGGCATTCCTCGACCCCCGAGGCCTCCCCTTCCTTCGGACGCTTGCTGATGAGGGTGGGTGCAGCTCATCCTCGCATAAATCGTTGGAAGCCGTATATGAAGATGACAGCTCATACGGCAGTGGGGTGTCGTCGATGTCAGTCCATGACAAATCCATCCAGAACGGGTGGATGTCCTCGGCGGGTATCGGAGTACCGGAGTTGACGTATTCCTGAATCTCATGGACACATGGGATCCCGTAACAAACCCTCCAATGTCGGTCCGTGCATACCGGAGGAACCTTTTGGTCCACGACGTCCTGCCACATCTTGTACAGATAATCAAAGCACTTTTTGGAGATTAAAGTCTTTACCTCATCGAAAAGGTTGACTTTATACGCCGTTGTTGGCCATTTGAAGCGGTCGATATCCAAAGCAGTTTGCAGCTCATGCAGTTGACAATCGTTGACTCTATGGATTGCATCGATCACGATGCGAAAGTCACCAGTCGATGAGTGAAGTGCCTCCTTCAGAACCTTGTGTTGACCCTCAACCCTATTTGTCGTACGGGTGCCGAGATGGAAGACATTATCTACGTAGCATCGTACGATGCTCTTGTTGTGTGGAAGCCACACCGCCTCTAAATACGCCACCACACCTGGGAATGGGTGCCATGCAGCGTGTAGCGCCCGACGACGTCGGTTGAATGATTCCTCCGACCTCGATTCGAACAGCCCCCAACAGTTGCCCTTAAAGATGCCAGCGTGGTTTAAATTCTTCGTGATCGGCAACACGTAAGGCCGGCTCTGCGACGCGGGTGGACGGGTGCCGGCGGGTCAGGATGGGGTGGCGTGGTCGGCAACACGTAAGGCCGGCTCTGCGACGCGTACCAAGCCATGTAATCTGCTGTGACACCTGCCTGGCAATCCTCGCTGGTGCGTCTGTGCTCGGCCAGCCTGTAGAAGCGACTCTCGTCCTGCAGATCCCGCCACTTGTTGTGGCTGTGGGCAAACACGGCGATGTACCTCGCGTTCTTCAAGGTGGTGTCGCGAGAGACCTGATCTGGCGCGATGACGTCCTGCGGGATCCCCTGGACCCGTCCGAACTGCCGGAGGCACCTATCGGGCATATACGGCTCCTCCTCCCCGCAGAAGGTGATGGTGCCCCGATAGGTGGACTGACGGTACTGGCCGTCGAAGTCCAGATCACGCCCAAAGGGCATCCACTCGACCTATAATTAAAAAAATCAGGCGTAAATGACGGTTAAGAAATGTAAGTGGTATAGATAGAGTCTCGAATACATGCGCAGGTATGGGCTCGGGCTCTACCTGTGGGCCCCCCTGGCCCTGAGCCTGCCCCTCCTGACCGTCGACAGCCTCCTCAACGACGTCAGGGATCACATCATCTGCAGAGGTCAAGGAGATCGTCGCTGGGGTGGGGGAGGTCGAAGGCTCGGCCTCCTGGGTGCCGGATGTAGAAGCCTCTGCAACGGCTGAAGTAGAAGTCTCCGGAACGGCTGAAGTAGATGCCTCCGGGATGGTGGGTGGAACACGAGTAGGCGGTCTACCCATGTCGCCCCGTCGCCCAACGACTACGTCAGTAATGCAGCTACTCAAAACATCAGCGGTCTCCAAAGAAGGCTGCAACCCCATCATCGCATCGCCAGAAGGATCCCAAGCTGGCAGACCCTTCCAGAAGCTGTCGTGCTCGTCGGCCGGGGGGGTACCCATCGACTGCTGGTACCGCTCTGCAGACGCAAGCAGATCGTCGACTGTGGCTGTCGGAATGTCGGGTACCGTCTCCTCTGGAATCTGGCTGACCGCTGCCCGGCCGGCGATCGTAACAGGCCGGAGGGTACCATCACCCCTCATGAGCCTCCCTGCCTGTTATTATGAAATTTAATGTTTTTATTGTCTTTCATTTAGAATTTATTTGTATGTAGTTTAATATATTTTAATATATTTTAAAATATTTTAATATTTTAATTTTAATTTATTTTAATGTCTTTTAATATAATTTAATATGTTTTAATATCTTGTAATATATATTAATCGTTTTTATTGTTTTTCCATTAAAACTATCAAAATGTACAAACTATATAATATCTATCAAACTATATACTAAAACTATATGATCTATTTTTTATTGTTTTTCAATTAGAATTTATTTGTATGTAGTTTAATATATTTTCATATATTTTAATGTTTTTATTTTAATTTATTTTAATGTCTTTTATTATATTTTAATATATTATAATATCTTGTCATATATATTAATCGTTTTTATTGTTTTTACATTAAAACTATCAAACTATATACTAAAATAATCTATCAAATTATATTATAAAACTATATTAAAATATAAACTATATTATAAAACTATATTAAAATATAAACTATATTATAAAACTATAAAAATAAATCAAACAATTTAAATAAATCAAAAAACATACCGGTGGGGTCGGGACCGGCGAAACCTCTACAGACCGCCGCTTCCGCGGCGGTAATAGGTCCGCCTCCACCACTCCGTCGCCATCACCACCACCACCACTACCGGACGCCGCCGCCGCCGCCGCTGCTCCACCACCGTCACCATCACCACCCTCCTCAACCTCCATGGGCGCCACCCCACCACCACCCCCGACCACCTGCTCCACCGCCACCCCCTCCCCCAGTGCTCCACCCCCACCACCACCCTCCTCAGCCACCGGCTCCACCACCACCTCTCTCTCCGGCTCCATCTCTCTCTGTCTCGATCTCTTCCTCTCTCTCTCACTCCGGCGAAGATCTATCTCTCACACTCCGGCGAAGACGAAGACTCTCTCTCTCGACTCTCTGGCAATGAAGACGAAGGAAGGAAGACGAAGAGGCACGTCCTCTTCGTCTTTTGTAGACGGACTTGCACGTCCTTAAGGACGTGCAAGCCCGTCCTTAAGACCGTGCACTTTGCACGTCCTTAAGGACGTGCAAGCCCGTCCCTGAGGACGTGCAAGCACGTTTTAAAAAAAAAATTAAAAACGTGCTTGCACGTCCGGGCTCGGGTGGCTGTATAATACCTTGCACGTCCTTAAGGACGTGCAAGCACATCGTTAAGGACGTGCATGCACGTCCTTAAGGACGTGGGGATTTGCGGTGTATATAGCCGGAACGATTGAAAAAATACGATTTGGTTAATCATGGATTAATACAGTAAATGCTAACAAAGTCGTTGGAAAGAGCCAAATTTCTTACACTCTATTGGTATATGCAATACAAATAAAAGAAATTTTAAAAAGACATGGAGTTAAATAATGCAAGTATATATATATTTTTTTAGACCTTTTTGAACAAGAACACTTGAAAAATGGAGAAACTAGAGGTAGAAAATGAGAAATATATTAGTTATGTTAAATTATATTATTTATACACTAGCCTCTTTTTTATAATAATCAGGTGGGTTAACGGGTGGTTAAACGGGTCGAGTAATGGGTCGGGTGATGGGTCGGGTAATGGGTGGAAACTATATCACCCATCACCCGACCCATCACCCATCCATCACCCGGTTTTTTTCGGGTTTTCACCCTAATAATCGGGTCGAGTGGGTCGGGTGAATCGGTCACCCACGGGTGATTTCCAGCCCTACCCGGATAAGATTTGCCCCATATATCACTTATACTGATTTGATCAAAACTAATCTTATTTGACCGGATTTGGCGAAATCTTCGATTTGGGGTAAGTTCGTTCGGGTTTGTTTGAATCTCGAATCTCAAAATTGGTTAAGGGAATCAAATATGTATGACTTTAGGGATGTTTTAGAGTTGATTCGGTTGAGATTGAGCCGAGATTTGAGGAGACGAGAAATCGCCTTGCTCAACAGTGCATCGATGCAGCTGGTGCTGGAGGTAGGAGAAGGGTCCGGTTCAGCACCTTTTTATGGGTCCGGTCGGTTCACTTCAACCAAAAGAAAACCGGTTCAAACCCTATTCCTATACATAAATGTATATCCAAAATTTCATTTATTAAAATTCTACGCAATTTTTAATTATAAAAATATTTATTTAAATAGATTTTATTTTACATAACACAATTTCTCTAAAACATTATACTAAAACAATATTCGTAAATATAATAATTTATAATTATGCATCCTTCCTTATTTTTTGAAGAAAATATCTCATTTTGCCTTAAAATAATAGTATAACTTAAAAACTGATTTATTTACTATATATATACACATAAGAGTAAAAATAAAATGTCTTAAAAATAATTATAAAACTATATATATATATATATTCAATTTGAAATAAAAAAAATTTTCTAAGTTCAAAATAAAAATAACTTTTATTAAGAAAATTATATTTACTTAAAACGAAATACCCAAAAATAATTTGGGGTATTTCAAAACTCTTATTTTTTAACTTGTTGTTAATGACGCATGGTAATTGAAAAAGTAGTATATTAAGCTTGTTCCTAATAAAAAAAATTATCATTTTTCAACTATTATGAATCGATTTATTTTCTTACTTGCTTTGTAGGTTGAATGGAGAATTTATATCGATTGTTTGGCAGCGTGGAGCTTCCATCATCAAGGCAAGGAAACCACCAAGTGCCTTGTTAAATGACAATACTGAATGTAATCTCATCCGCTACTGGGGAGTGTCAAGCTTTGCTAGCTTAACTAGTAAGGATGACATGTAGTGCTAGCATAGGTCACGAGTTCGAATCCCCCTCCCCCTATTGTAATGGCCTAAGTGCCTACCTATGAAAAAAAAAAAACCAGAGTTTTTTTTTGAAAAAATTTGGTGAAATATCTATTTACAAAGTGTAATTACGTAAATGTCCATTTTTGTTTGATAATTAAGAAAGTGTTCATAATATTTTATAATTCTCAAATTACCCCTGTTTTAATTTACTCAACCTAGTTTCTCGTCAACCACTTTCTCTCCCATCTCACACTCTCATCTCTCTATCGATTCTTCAAATTCGCGAGATGAATAGACAAAGATGGGACTCGATATCAATGGCCTGCTTCATCGAAAGCTCATCCTCCGTGTACTTTGCCCATGAAAGCATCGCTTCCTAGTTCGACATTGCCGGTGAGGAATGCTCCTTGTCCCCAATTCGAATTTGTAGAAGAAGAATGCAAACACTTCCATTAGTTATGATTTTGTTTCGAGATTCATGTTGAAATTGGTTTAGATTAGTGATTTGGGCACTGAATTTATTTATTTAGGGGTTCATGAATGATTATAAGATTTTTGAGTTAGGGTTTGAATTTGTGAAAGAAGAAGGTTGCTTTTAGGTTGAAATTGTTCCAATGTAACTCCCGATTTGGTTCCATAGAGGTAATAAACCATTGTAGTTTATAGTTTTTAATACTCCCTCCGTTCCACAATGATTGTCTTTAACTATTCATGCACGTTTTCTTAAGAAGCTAAAATCTATATAAAATATCAACATTGTATTAAATATTTTTAAATAATATCATACATATTACTAATAATTAAGTATAGAATTATTTTTAAAAATTAATTAAAAAATGAATATTTTATATAGTTTTTAGCTCCTTAAAAAGCGTGCATAAATAATCCAAACACAATTATTGTGGGACGAAGGGAGTAGATTTTTGGGATTGAACTTTGATTTTATGGAATTGTGAATACATAATTCAACTATTCTTTAGCATATTAGCAAGTTCTATTTTGGATATGATGATGTTACTATTTGTTTTATGTATGACTTGTTTGTCTACCATTGAAGACAAATTTCGATGGCTTATATGGAGTTATGAAGTAGCCTTGGCGATCGTTGGCCTTCCATGCTCAATTTTTTTTCTTCGATTTCGCTAAGCAATTTGTAGTTTGGTTTGAATCTTTCCTTTGTGAAATTGTGTTTGTTGGTGACATTTTTGTGAAATTGCAATGTGTTTGTAATTTGACATCACAAAATGAGGAGGTAAAAGTTGTCGGTCATAAATCTGTCATTTTTAGTTTGTGATAAATTGGTGACAATTCATTATATCCCACTCATATTAAGTCATAGTTTTTTAGTGGGTTATAGATAATGTTTTGCGAAATTTATTTATGCCTTTTTTAGGTAATAATTCTCAATTCGTTATTCATGGTGATCTCAATTAGCTCAATTCCAATATGTTGTCCTTCCTCATCAACGTTTTCGTGGTTGTTTAAATATCTATTCCAAGTCGTAACTTATAAATCATATAAAAAGAGAATTGTCACCACATGATTGAGCTTGGTTAGTTGATGGTTGTTTTTCTAATAACACTTGATTGAGAGACTGACAATTGTAACGGCCCGGATATAAATATCCGGGATACGTTTCGAAGGTCGGATACCTTCGTTCGGATGTTGCAATTCAGGTACGGGTCGAGGTTTCAAACCTCTAATCAGTCGAAGTTTCATAAATTCAGTTTAAACGAAAGTGAAGTGGAAATATGATTTAGATACAAAAGCCACGGCAAGGCCGGGTCAAAACCAGAACATAATTCTAAAGTCGTATGGCCAGATTAGTGGGGTTAGACAGATTTCTTTGCAATCGCCGGGGGACTTTCCCACGCCATATAAACAGGGGGCAATCATACCTAAAAACATTTGGTGCGAGTGGGGTCAGACCGAGGCCCCAACACGCTCTGTCCAGCAAGCGAACATACACATACACTAATAATAAAGTTGATGCAGATGCGGAAATTAAATCACACTAGCATGATCCTAATTTACAATATGCGAGAAATAACTGTAAAGGCGCCCAAAGAATGCCAAGTGGCATGTCCCTCTCCTACCTCTTCACCCCTTTCCGTTAGTGCAGAGACTGGCCAGTTCGATGCTATAGCATATCATATCTCATCATATCATATCTCATCATCATAAGATAAATTAAAATAAATATGCCCGATGGTGCTGGGCTATCATCATGCTCGTATCGACTCGATAGACTCAGGGCACCCGATGGGGCTGGGCTACCCTATGACCCTAGCAAAGACTCTAGGACTATCACAGATACGGCTGTTCTATTTCATACGCGTAAAGAAATAGAATGCTCAATCACAAGTGCAACCTAGCATGATACTACATGGCATGCTTCAATGCTTATGCAACACCTGGTATGTCATACATTCACAAGCCGGTAATCTCTTTCGAATCTGAGTAAGCCCATAAGGAACTTACCTGAATAAGCCGAACAGCAGAGAACAAGGCAGAAGCAGAATCCAAGTAAGAGTCACCAATAGCAAGCAATGTCCAACATATCACAATCACCTAATAACATACAAATGCATAAGTCTATCTAATTCACACAAGGCGCCCCTAACTATCATACATCTCTTTTCATATCTCATTTCATATTATTCCATCTCATTTCATCACAAACCATATCTCATTTCATGTTCATCTAATCTCATCATCTCATTTTCAAAACAATATCTCAAAACTCAACTTAGAAAATCAAGCAATTCTTTTGGGAATCGCTCATCCAAATCCCGATATTAAACACTTGGGCCTTAAAATCAATTTGCAAAAGTCATATTTAAATCCTCATAACTCCTCATATTTATAAATCAAAACCAACAATTCACTTTAAAAATTCCTAATTCACATAGTTAAATCCTCATAAAATGCATCATATATAAATGATCCAATTAATATTATTTTAAAACAAACACAATATATAATGATAAATTTCCAGAATATTATAACAAATCCCAAAATAATAATATTCAAATAATTCAACACTTACTAATCATAAAATCTCAAAACAATACCCATAAATATATTTATAACTCCATATCAATTACTATTACTTTTAAAACCTTTTTAAATATATTAAAATTTTAGAAATATATCTTCACAAACAGAATAATATAAATATAATAATAATAATCTGTCAATAATAAAATATAAAACTTATAATATATAACACATAATATGTATATATATACACTACCGAAAAAATAAATAAATAAAACCACAACCCCCATATATATATATATAACCCAATATATATAGCCATAAAAAGAAACCGGCCCAACCCGTTACCAAAACCCAGCCCAGACCCGGATCCAAGCCAAAACTGAACCCAAACCCACTTCATTAAACCCAACCCGAAATTCAGTGAAAGGAGGAAGGGAGGACCCGAAGGGGATCCGGACCCGGACCAAAAATAGGCCCAAGCCCATGTCTTCTTCTTCCCAAACTCAGAACAGGGCTCTCTGCTACAGACGAAGGAAAGACGGAGGAAGGAGGAAAAGAACCAGACCTCGCCGGCGACCACTCAGCCCGTACCCACACTCAAGAGCCCTCCCGACACCTAGCAACACAAACCCAACAACGACGCAGAAGGAAGGGAAAAAGGGAGCTCACCGAGGGGTTTCTTCGAGCCCGGAACTTCAGTCGAAACGCATTGGGACGTTCGTCGGTATGAAGCTTCGCCGGAGATGTCCTAGGGGAGTGGGAAGGGTTTAAGTCTTTGCCTTTAAGCCACTTAGAGGTGAAAGGATGGGAAATGAGCGGGATTTGAAGCTCTTACCGTTCGCGAACAGAAAAACAGAGGATAGGCGAAAGGGAGGCGGTGGATGGGCTCGTCGGGGCCTCCGGGACTGTTGCTGCTGCATAGATGTCGAGTTTGAAGTGGTGGAAGAGGTGGCTGCAGCTTCTGGCTGAAGGAGGAAGAGGAAGGAGCTGAAGAGTGCTTGTCCTTGGCTCGGCATGTGCACGAAACAGGGCTGCACTCGGCTCGGCGTCGTCGGAGCAGTGGCTTCAAGAAGGCATAGAGATGGTGGCGCTGCGATGGGTGGAGAGGGGCTGCTGGTGGTGACGGGGATGCAGAAGGGTGATGGTGGTGGTGCTCTGGCGGCCGAAGAGGGGAGGTGGTGGGAAGGTGTCTGAGTGAAGTGAAAGAGAGGAGAAGATGGAGAGTGAGTGAGGGCAACGACAGAGAAGGGGGAAAGAGGGGATCTAATCCGGTTGAAGGGGATTGGGGTAATGGGTTTTGAGAATGAAAAGGGAGAGGGTGGAGGCCTGATTTCTGCATCAAAGGGAAAGGCGACGGGGTGCTGCATTGCTGCAGTGGTGTAAGGAGAGGAGAAGTGGGGTGTGGTCCTTGCAATGTGTGGGTGGTGTTTGAATTGCAGGTTGTGAGGAGGTTGTGAGGAGGGAGGGGGACCAGTCTACTGTACAGGAGAGAGAGAGAGAGAGAGAGAGAGAGAGAGAGAGAGAGAGAGAGATAAAGAAAAGGGAAAATAAAATAGGATTACCACAATACCAATCTAAAATTAATGGAAAAGACTCAAAACCCGCTCGCCCGGTCGAATCCCGACTAAATCAAATTTCAATTCAAATTCAAGATAACGGAATTAAATAAATTTTTCGATACTCGGAGCTTAAATCAATTAATTAATACTCGATCTTGAAAGTGAAAATCAAATCCCGTTAAAATCCGAAATTTAAATGATGCCGGAATAACTTAGAATCCAAAACTTACGCTCGAGGACGGGTTTTATTCCACTTTTACAATTGAATTTAATAATAATTTATTTAGTTGAAATAATCATAATATAAAAATGTACTCGGTCTTTACATTTATCCACCTCTAAAAACAAGTCTCGTCCCCGAGACTAAAATCATTTAAAACAAGGGGATGAAGTTTGAAATCGGCGAGTTCGAGGACCATGTCCAAGCATCTTGTAATTATCTCGGTTGCGTCTTCCGGGATTCTCACAACATCCTAGTCACGGTCGTGACATCTCCAATTGGTCTTGTCAAGTGTGTAATAAGCGCCCTTATTACATCCTCGCTTCGACTTTTCGGAAGTACCACAACTCTAAAAGCATTATAGCGTCCGACTAGGTCTTAGCAAGCAATCTATAAGCGCCCCTATACAATGCTTGTATCCACTTCGTGAGACGTGATAATGTAAATCCAGTTCGTAAATCCGTAAAGCGTTTGTAAATAAAAGGATTGTCATCCAAATCATTGAAACTCTCAACTTCTTTAAAACCCCAAGTTGGCCATTTTTAAAACCGCTCGAAATCTTCGAATTCAATTTTTAATCAAGCAACTTTACACCAAAACAAGTCAAATCCTTTCAAATCAAGATTTTGTCAAAACTCTCCCGAAAACCAAATCAGCTTCACACATACCAATCAATCAAATTCCGAGGGTAGGAGGTGTAGTCATCCACCTCTAAGGGCTAGTCCCATATTCTCTTCCTAGTTTCCAGAATCGAATCAATCTATCAGTCTCAATTCAAGCAAGATGCATAAGTCATAAGAAATGCATAACTGTATAACCAACCAATCTCCAATCAACACATCATAAGGCAAGTCTCAACATATACCATCGTAGTGCCACAAGGTCACATCACATCTCCAGATCATACCAAAGGTCATAAAAGTATTTCTCATCACAGAATTAATGAACCAAAACCCATTGTCAACACATCAACACATCAAGGTCAGGTTATTAAGATTCAGCAAAAGGAAAAGTCAGTCAATGTGTGAATCACCAAAACGTCAGCATACTCGCAAAACATCATCTCAACTCATACAATGCCATATAACGATCACTTAGCAATCACGCATCATTATCTCATATATATATATATATATATATATATATATATAAGTCAGATTCATGATCTAAATCAATATTCATCATTTAACATCTCCTGATCATAATATAACATCATGCTCTCACATAAGTAACATATCATTATTTCATGATTCATTCAACACATTATAACATGCTTTTAGAACGACATAGTAGGATAGCAATGGGTCATTATATCATGAGTATAGTTGTCACTACCAATTATGATTCAATATTGCATATCAACATGGAATATCATGCCACAACAGATTTATCATGGTCGCTATCTAATATCATGCCAGGTCATTTTAATAAATCACATAATCAAGAAAGCTTTTACATCACCACCAGGCAAAATAAGCGCAAACCCCGCTCACTCGATTTCAATTCCTACATCAAATTCAGCCTCATCTAGATTCACCAACATCAGCTCAGGTAACATCCTCAAAAGAAGTCCCAATTCATTTCAATACCCTAATCTCGCCCCTCATTCCACCAAGAACTCTCACTAGCAATCCACCTCTAAGAATCCAACTACTATCTCTAACCTCACACTCGAGGCCCTCTCATACTATATCTTCCCTACTCTTAAAAGCCATTTCTTACACTTCCACACTTCCCAAGATTTCACAAGCATCATGCCCTGCTAACCGCACATTCTCTAGTAAAATTCCTCGACCACCGCCTATCCAACCTATTCCTAACCATACTCTCACCCAAGATTCACCTAGGAGCTCGTCGAAAATCATCAAGCGTTACCTCTTAATTCCCGAACCCACTCGATCCAACTTAAGTCAACACCCCTCTTCTGCAACTTTCCCTTACCACCATCGATCATTCTAATCACTCAAAACCTTTCCTCCACTCTCTGATCACTCTAACAAAAGGTTCTCACTCACATGTTCAAGGAAGAAGCAATCATGAACAATATTACTCATAAGGATTACACCATATCAACTAACATTTATATCAATAGCATCATTAAGCATTGCAACAAGTATCAAAAGTCTTAAATTACCGTCATGCTCAACAAGTATTGTAAAACATCATATATGAACTTAGTCGAATCAAGTTAGCAAGTTTCATCATAGTCTTAGCTAATAACCATTCAGATTCTCGGCAATTGCAGTTCATACTATATAGGAAAGGAATTTAGATTATGCTTGGCATCTCAGAGTAGCATCACATTAAGTCATCAAGGCACATTAGGATTGTAAGGCATCGAATCATATCATCATAGTCAACAGACAATCAAGCAGCAGTCATCACATCAACAAGCAGCTTTCAACATCAAGTCAGTGCAATATCATCATCAACAAGCTCAGAAAGGGTTAGCAATTCGAATAGAGGACGTTCCCACCTGCAAGTCATATCGTACTCAACAATCGTAATCCTCAAAGCGAGCTCGTTCCGTCGACATTATCGATCCTGAGGCCCGTGGGTTATGGGCCCACGCTTCCGCTGCGCTGCTCTATCACTATTTATCTTCCTGATCCCTTTTTCCATGCGGTCGCTCATCCAAGGTAACGCGTAGGAGTTTAAGTTAGCGGAGATAGGGGAGTGACAAGAGCGGACGACCCAATGTCTCTTTCGGAGACGGAATAGACCAAAGCTAAAGACGACATGACTAGAGACAAGACTCCGACTCGGGAATAGTAACGATGCTTTTATGGGGTCCATTAGGTTAGAACTTGTGACAAACAAGCATGAATTCATTATGGAGCATATCAATCGCATCAATCCACACTAACATGTACCTATCTTGGGGCAACATTCGTATTCATATCAAAGACACGATCAAGTACTACGCTGATGTTTGTGAAACAAGCTAACATTCTAGTATTCCATGGGAACGGACATGCCTAGCAACTTCAAGCAAGATAGGCGGAACCAACAATGATCATGTATGATTCGAAGTCATGCGGAATTTAGTGAAGATAACGATCATCATGCATATGAACAAGGTAAAAGCATGGTATACACATCAACAAATGAGTCAAAATATATCATTGCAAGGTATATTATAATAATCAGATGAAACGTCATACGAGAACACATAAGAGTAGCATAGTAATTATCACATATATGAACAATGCTCAAGTTTGGTGTATGCGTCATACGAGATCATCTAAAGGGCAACATAGTACTATCTCATAATGATCATATATTAGGTCAAGCATGGCACGAAATCATATGGCGAGATACATGTAGAGAGCATGGGTCCTACATGATACTAGCGATATATAATGTGATACAAGCATAGTTAAGAGTCATTTAGAGGAGTTCAACATAATATTCACGAAACATGAGGCATCATCAAAAGTACAAGAAGGACATCATGGGTGCTAGATTATAATCATGCTAAGTACGAACCATCATAGAGTACATATAGGGTACAATAGTTGTCACATCATAGAACAAGTACAACACGTGATCATTTAGCGGGTCATATTGGAAATCATAAGCCCTACATGATACTAATAGCACACATCGAACATGAGTATAACTAGAGTAATTCAACTAGGTTCATTCCGATATTCATGCGTCATGCAGATGCAAAATCATGATGTAGAGTGGTGTGTGATCAAGCGGGGTGTCAAGTCATAGGTTCATGCAAGCACGAGAGAATAACATAGAGTAGTAGACATTTTAACCATTCAAGCATGCTAGGTTTAACCATCACGGAAGGCTAGTCAATCCTCGAATTCAACATTAAGCTAATCAAGACAAGTGAAACATGTTAAAAGAACGGGAAGAGGAAAGAGCCAAACTATCAAGGACCTAGTTCAAGAGAGAATCAACAATAAGGTAGGCAAAGTAGAACTCGCACAAGTCACAACCAAGGATCCTACACGCTACTAATGGCTCAATATAACATGGGGTACATACATTCACTTGATCGATTACTCGGCACTACGCAAGAGTTGAATTCAATCACATTCCAATAATACAGAAACAGGAGAGGAAGTGTGGCAAGGTATAGTGCAAGTCTAAGTAATGGCAACACTACCAGAATATGGGGACATGAGTTCAAATTAATGTATACTGAGATAAATATGTATTGGTCAAGACTCACTTATACCAACATATTCTCACTTAGCACAATTAACGCATAGCAGTTACTAGAATAATCAACAACAGTTAATCGCAGAATAGGTGGGCATGCTATAGATTCTTGTCACAGAATGAATGATAAGCATCGAGGCATCATCGGCTAGCATGCTAAAGAGTACATCTTATGAGGCATTCATATAAAGAAGAGTCGATCACACTATCATGAACCTATTCATAGAGAGTACATCAATTGTACAACTTCCTAACATATGACATGTTTATTCGTGCTCTAGCATGACAATGTAATATACTAAACAGATCATGTCGGGATGATATGGACATAATGAATGTAGTTCGAACCTATACAATGGTCATCATGAGCATCAAAGTACATAAGCACAAATTCACACTAAGGATCAATTGTAGGTCAAGGAGTAGTGCATATAGAATCACACAATCATGAACAGGGCAATCAAAATAACCCGATAGAAGTCCATAAGGGCAACATTGACTCTTCCCAACTGACTCATTACCCATCTTTCCCGTGGGACTCGGATACGAACTTTCCATGACAAGAGGACACTGATGGATCGTCATAAGAATTGATAACGACATCCTCGTAAACATTTCACTCTCTAGCTCGGAATTTCATCAAGGACCGTCTTCCAATACTCTCTCGGACAACCTCTATATTCCATCATGATTCCCGACACCATGTGTTTACCCACCCAAATCCCGTGGAAGACCGATATTCGAAGGGAGGACTCGATTGAATTGTCAAAAGGGTTCATAAGGAAAGGGACAGTTCCACAAAGGCTGAGCTTAACCATATAAGAGGAAGGGTACTCCCGCTATCCCGTTCGCACAGATCGTTCAATATTCCTTCAATAGTTAGCACATAACAATCAAATCTTTAACATATCAAGCACTCAACATAGAATCAGTCAATGGCAATTACAATGATCTCCTTGGAGTCTCCCCGACCCGTCTGTAAAGAACAAGCTAGTATTTCGCCTACCCATTTCCGACTACATCCAATAGGGATGGTCTAACGCCTTCTCTACCCTCTCGACCCCTTATTAGTTGGTTCTCCTCTTTTATCATAAGCCAAGTTCATATTTAGTCCAATTGAGTTAGGCATATTAAGTTCATTTTGCCCCTTTAAAATGATTTCAAATCTTTTGAAATTCATGGGCAGTTTTCCAAAACATACACTCGACCCTTGCGTACCCGAATTGCACAACCTGGCTCTGATACCAACTTTGTAACGGCCCGGATATAAATATCCGGGATACGTTTCGAAGGTCGGATACCTTCGTTCGGATGTTGCAATTCAGGTACGGGTCGAGGTTTCAAACCTCTAATCAGTCGAAGTTTCATAAATTCAGTTTAAACGAAAGTGAAGTTGAAATATGATTTAGATACAAAAGCAACGGCAAGGCCGGGTCAAAACCAGAACATAATTCTAAAGTCGTATGGCCAGATTAGCGGGGTTAGACAGATTTCTTTGCAATCGCCGGGGGACTTTCCCACGCCATATAAACAGGGGGCAATCATACCTAAAAACTTTTGGTGCGAGTGGGGTCAGACCGAGGCCCCAACACGCTCTGTCCAGCAAGCGAACATACACATACGCTAATAATAAAGTTGATGCAGATGCGGAAATTAAATCACACTAGCATGATCCTAATTTACAATATGCGAGAAATAACTGTAAAGGCGCCCAAAGAATGCCAAGTGGCATGTCCCTCTCCTACCTCTACACCCCTTTCCGTTAGTGCAGAGACTGGCCAGTTCGATGCTATAGCATATCATATCTCATCATATCATATCTCATCATCATAACATAAATTAAAATAAATATGCCCGATGGTGCTGGGCTATCATCATGCTCGTATCGACACGATAGACTCAGGGCACCCGATGGGGCTGGGCTACCCTATGACCCTAGCAAAGACTCTAGGACTATCACAGATACGGCCGTTCTATTTCATACACGTAAAGAAATAGAATGCTCAATCACAAGTGCAACCTAGCATGATACTACATGGCATGCTTCAATGCTTATGCAACACCTGGTATGTCATACATTCACAAGCCGGTAATCTCTTTCGAATCTGAGTAAGCCCATAAGGAACTTACCTGAATAAGCCGAACAGCAGAGAACAAGGCAGAAGCAGAATCCAAGTAAGAGTCACCAATAGCAAGCAATGTCCAACATATCACAATCACCTAATAACATACAAATGCATAAGTCTATCTAATTCACACAAGGCGCCCCTAACTATCATACATCTCTTTTCATATCTCATTTCATATTATTCCATCTCATTTCATCACAAACCATATCTCATTTCATGTTCATCTCATCTCATCATCTCATTTTCAAAACAATATCTCAAAACTCATCTTAGAAAATCAAGCAATTCTTTTAGGAATCGCTCATCCAAATACCGATATTAAACACTTAGGCCTTAAAATCAATTTCCAAAAGTCATATTTAAATCCTCATAACTCCTCATATTTATAAATCAAAACCTATAATTCACTTTAAAAATTCCTAATTCACATAGTTAAATCCTCATAAAATGCATCATATATAAATGATCCAATTAATATTATTTTAAAACAAACACAATATATAATGATAAATTTCCAGAATATTATAACAAATCCCAAAATAATAATATTCAAATAATTCAACACTTACTAATCATAAAATCTCAAAACAATACCCATAAATATATTTATAACTCCATATCAATTACTATTACTTTTAAAACCTTTTTAAATATATTAAAATTTCAGAAATATATCTTCACAAACAGAATAATATAAATATAATAATAATAATAATCTGTCAACAATAAAATATAAAACTTATAATATATAACACATAATATGTATATATATACACTACCGAAAAAAATAAATAAATAAAACCACAACCCCCATATATATATAACCCAATATATATAGCCAATTCATAAAAAGAAACCGGCCCAACCCGTTACCAAAACCCAGCCCAGACCCGGATCCAAGCCAAAACTGAACCCAAACCCACTTCATTAAACCCAACCCGGAATTCAGTGAAAGGAGGAAGGGAGGACCCGAAGGGGATCCGAAGGGGATCCGAACCCGGACCAAAAATAGGCCCAAGCCCACGTCTTCTTCTTCCCAAACTCAGAACAGGGCTCTCTGCTACAGACGAAGGAAAGACGGAGGAAGGAGGAAAAGAACCAGACCTCGCCGGCGACCACTCAGCCCGTACCCACACTCACGAGCCCTCCCGACACCCAGCAACACAAACCCAACAACGACACAGAAGGAAGGGAAAAAGGGAGCTCACCGAGGGGTTTCTTCGAGCCCGGAACTTCAGTCGAAACGCATTGGGACGTTCGTCGGTATGAAGCTTCGTCGGAGATGTCCTAGGGGAGTGGGAAGGGTTTAAGTCTTTGCCTTTAAGCCACTTAGAGGTGAAAGGATGGGAAATGAGCGGGATTTGAAGCTCTTACCATTCGCGAACAGAAAAACAGAGGACATGCGAAAGGGAGGTGGCGGATGGGCTCGTCGGGGCCTTCGGGACTGTTGCTGCTGCATAGACGTCGAGTTTGAAGTGGTGGAAGAGGTGGCTGCAGCTTCTGGCTGAAGGAGGAAGAGGAAGGAGCTGAAGAGTGCTTGGCCTTGGCTCGGCATGTGCACGAAACAGGGCTGCACTCGGCTCGGCGTCGTCAGAGCAGTGGCTTCAAGAAGGCAGAGAGATGGTGGCGCTGCGCTGGGTGGAGAGGGGTTGCTGGTGGTGACGGGGATGCAGAAGGGTGATGGTGGTGGAGCTCTGGCGGCCGAAGAGGGGAGGTGGTGGGAAGGTGTCTGAGTGAAGTGAAAGAGAGGAGAAGATGGAGAGTGAGTGAGGGCAACGACAGAGAAGGGGGAAAGAGGGGATCTAATCCGGTTGAAGGGGATTGGGGTAATGGGTTTTGAGAATGAAAAGGGAGAGGGTGGAGGCCTGATTTCTGCATCAAAGGGAAAGGCGACGGGGTGCTGCATTGCTGCAGTAGTGTAAGGAGAGAAGAAGTGGGGTGTGGTCCTTGCAATGTGTGGGTGGTGCTTGAATTGCAGGTTGTGAGGAGGGAGGAGGACCAGTACGGAGAGAGAGAGAGAGAGAGAGAGAGAGAGAGAGAGAGAGAGAGAGAGAGAGAGAGAGAGAGAGAGAGAGAGAGAGAGAGAGAGAAAGAAATAAAGAAAAGGGAAAATAAAATAGGATTACCACAATACCAATCCAAAATTAGCGGAAAAGACTCAAAACCCGCTCGCCCGTTCGAATCCCGACTAAATCAAATTTCAATTCAAATTCAAGATAACGGAATTAAATAAATTTTCCGATACTCGGAGCTTAAATTAATTAATTAATACTCGATCTTGAAAGCGAAAATCGAATCCCGTCAAAGTCCGAAATTAAAATGACGCCGGAATAACTTAGAATCCAAAACTTACGCTCGAGGACGGGTTTTATTCCACTTTTACAATTGAATTTAATAATAATTTATTTAGTTGAAATAATCATAATATAAAAATATACTCGGTCTTTACACAATCTTGTATTTAGCACATCATTCAAATATCATAATGTACAGTAAATTAATTTTTGTCCGCTTAGCTAGCTCTTTAGCCTCTCTATGGTCTATGATCTCCTTGTTTTAGCCAGGGTTTCAATTTAGTGACATTGTTTTGTCGTTGGTGACAATATATTTCCGCTTTCTTAGCTTTAGCCTCTCTAGGGTCTAATGTTTTATCGTTGGTAACAATAGATTACTGACAAGAAATTGGTGATAATAGGGTAATCACAATGTTTTGTTGTTGGTGAAAATACGTTTGCGAAAAGAATAAATAGTGTGACGGTGACAGTTTTTTGTGGTTACAAAATTTTGTGACAAATATTAAAATACTATTTTGGTAATAAGTTTTTGTCAAAGAAAATATTCAAACTTTTAAAACTTTAGTCGGTGATAATATTTTGGTGATAGATAATATGGTGATGATATTTCTTATGGAGATGGTACCTTCACAATTTTCATAGATAGTCAATTAATGATTAAATTTAGGGAATACGGGTTGGTGACAATATCTTGGTGATAAATACGGGCTGATGACAATATCTTGGTAATAATAAGTTTTCGGGTGATGAAATGGTGTGGATTTATATGTATTAAATTTTTGTTTGCTTAGTTTTAGCCCCTCTAGGGTCTATGCTTCCCTCGTTCCATGGTTTCAGTTTGGTGACAAAAGTGAGTTAATGTTAGATGACAAATGTGATGACATTAGTAGTATACACACATTTTAGTTTGATAACAGTGTCTTGTAGTTGGTGAAAATAGGTTGGTGCACACTAATTTGGTGACGATTTCGGGTGAGAGAAACTAGTCAAACTTTAAAAAAATTTATTTGGTGACAATATTTGATGATATATAATGACGTGGTGATATTTATTGTTGTGTTGACATATTTTTGTTAGCAATTACTCCTATAGTTCAAAGTTTTAAAATATGGGTTAATAACAATGCCTTGGTGATATATAATGTACTTGTGATAATTTTTTAAGCTTACAATATCGTGTTGACAATATGTTGTCATCAACCTCGTCACCAACAACTATCACGATGAAAATCATCTATTAGCAGAAAAAAATCATTTTTCACCGGGAAAAAGTGATATTGGCAACTGTCACCAGAAAAAAATCAACTGTAAAAAAAATCTATGTCACCAGAAAAAAAATCAATTGTCACCAGAAAAAAAAATCCCCCAAATATCCCTAGAAAAAATAAAATGTCACCGAAAACGTCAGTTGTCACCGAAACAACTGTCACCAAAAAATACAATCAACTGTCACCGGAAAAATTGTTACCAAAGATAGGCATTGACCAAAATGGTCAATGTTGACTAGTCAAGTCAAAACTAAAAAAGGTCAAAGGGAGAAGGAGGGAGAGTTAGGGAAGGAAGGGTAAAATTGTCATAAATGGACATTTAGTTAATAATAAAAAAAAGTGGACATTTACCTAATAATCTCTTCTAATATGGATATTCACCAAATTTAACCTTTTTTTTCCTCGATGGTTTTTAGTTTGACACCTTTCCTTGTCACCTGAATAATTTCTTTGGCAAAAATGAAAATTTTTTTTCTACAGTATGTGCAAGGACCTTGGGTATCTATGGGTGTCTATTTTGATGGGTCTTATGATATTTCCGCTGGTAGTGGTATTATTCGAGTCAAATGAGCCAAGTACTTAGGTGCTCATGCTTTGCTCGTTTTTTTTATCGAGTCGAGCCTGGTTTTTGTTTTGAGCTTAGAATGTTGCTCATACTCGGCTCGCGAGTAGTTAACCAAGCTCGAGCTCGAGCACATTTAGCTCATTTTTATGAGTCGAGCTTGAGTACTCATTTAAGCTCGTTGTTTAGAAGTTCGTTTTGAGCTCGTTTTATATAAATTTGTCAACTCCTTTGAAGCTTGTTTTGAGCTCATTTTATTTAAACCCGTTTAAACCTGAATTAATACAATATGTAAACTTGTTTTAAGCTCATTTTGAGTTCATTTTATGTAAACACACTCGTACATGCTTGACTTACATATGTAAAATGAGTTATAAAGTTCAAACTCGACTCGAGCTCGTTATGAGCTTGAATTCTTTCTTATACTCGTTCATTTTCAAATACAAACAAGCCCAAGTCGAGTTTTATATGAGTCAGAATCAAGTTGGGCACAAGTAGCTCGCCTCACATAACACCCATGCCTGCACGATTCACTTATTCATTTCTATTAGCCTGCAAAAATGGAGAATGGTATGATCCATTGTACAAAGATAAATTATATATTATAATAGGTCTTATGTTGTATACATTCAATTGACTTGTATTCTTTTTTAGTCCAGTTTTTCAATACTCCGTTTGAGGGAATATGCGATGTGATGCTCTATGTACATGTTCTTTATTTTACATAGGGCTTCCCTTTTATGACCACTCAAGGCAGAAAATGGAGGCTATTGGGCCCTAAGGGAAAAAATTCGCAAACGCGCATTGTAAATTCACAAAACCTCCAAGTCAAAAAAAGGGCACGATACCTTTTTAGTCCCTAACCTTTACCACTTGTTTTATTTTGGTCTCTAACCTTTGAAACATTCAAAAATAGTCCTTAACATTTCCATCTTATTTCATTTTAATCCTTAACCTTTCAAACATTGCAAAATAGTCTCCAAGCTAACATTTTTTTTTGTTTTAGTCCTTGATTTAAAAAACATGATTAGACATAGTTACCAAAAACTACCCAAAATTTATCATAATGTATTAAAAAAATCATTTATACAAATAAAAAGTTCGATTATTTTATCTTAATGTATTAAAAAAATCATCTATACATAACTTCGATTATTTTATTAGGGTATACTATAGTACAACTTTTTATGTTTTTAGCCTCTGACAATTACAACATACAAATGGGGGTACAAGAAGCTTGTGGGGTACCAAGGAAACCCAAGATTTGGGCATAAAGATCAATGAAGGAGACATAAAAAATGAGCTTGCAGTGGCTGAATATGTTGATGAAATTTACTGAATCTACAGGCTCACTGAGGTACTCAATTTGGCCCATATTTCTATCCAACTTTGGTACCTTATATTTATAAGTATATGACATGAATGTATATATGGGTTTCTTTAGGGCAAAATTCGAATCCGGACTACATGACTGCACAACCAGTACTTTGTGAGAAGATGATATCAATCCTGGTGAACTGGTTATTGAAGTTTACTTTAAATTTGAGTTAAGACCAGAAACACTCTACCTTACCATCAATGAGGTTGATAGGTTCCTAACAGCCAAGAGTGTTCCTAGGAAGGAACTTTACATTGTATCTATCTCAATTAAAAATAGTCAAAGATTATTTTCCTCCACCGTTTTTATTCATTCCTATATCATGTTGTATAATCTAATTTTTTTTATTATCTTTTTTCCCTACTTTAGTATAAATACGAATATCTAAAACACATTTCCTAACACATCAAACTCATAACTCCTATTCATCCTTTGTTGAGATGATGAGTTTAGTTGTTGAATACATTGCCTCATTGATATTGCCGAGTGTTTCCATCATCAAATTGTTTCTAATTAGGCTATATTCTAAGCCTCCATATCCTGAGAGCCGATTTAAACAAGCCATGGCACGGGAATTTCATATAATAAATAATTTATTTTATTTTCCTCGCAAACGCACCATCATCTCATGTGTGCATCTTCACTTCCAATCAGTGTTGTTATCGTGTTAGAGCTGGGGTAGGATGTTGTCCAGATCTCGTTTTCCACAGTTGATAACCACCTCTTCGGCACTATTGGTTAGTCGATGGTCGGATCTGCACTGACCTTCCTTCCTTATCTTAATCGCCTTCAATGGTCCCCTCTATGTCTTCCGTTTTCATTTTCACTGTGTGTCATATATTCTTTCGGTTGGGCGAACATGGAATCGATCGCCTACAATAACTGTGATTGCTCTGATTTCTGTGGTAATTGCAGTGAAATCGATGTCGCCTCTGCATATCATTCCTTCTTCAGCCCCTTGTCTATTGTCTCTAGCATTGTCTTCATCATTGTAGGTGGATCGTTTGTCTGGCCGATTGTGTTTGATGAAAGCCCTTGGCATGCATGGAGAGTGGGGTGTGCCTTGCACACCAATACCCAAAAAATCACAAAAAAAAAAAATTGGCTACTTATCGTTCAAGGAGTAAAGGAGAATCCTATAATCTTCAAGGGGACCTTGTACAAATCTCGAAAGGACTTGGAAAAACTAAATATAAATTAAATAAAATAATAAAAACCATGTGCCAACAACTATGTGCTCATGTAATAATAAATATTTAGTTTTTCCAAGCCCTTTAAGGATTTTCACAAGCCCCTTCGAGATTTGTACAAGGTCTCCTTGAAGATTATAAGATTTTTTTCCAAGCCCTTTAAGGATTATAGGCTACTTACCATTCGAGGAGTAAAGGAAAATCCTATAATCTTCAAGGGGCCCTTGTACAAATCTCGAAAAGGTTTGTGAAAATTCTTAAATGGCTTAGAAAAACTAAATATAAAATAAAATAAATAATAAAAACCATGTGGCAACAACTATGTGCTCATGTAATAATCAATATTTGAATAAACCCTGCTCGAAAGGGTTTAAACTAAATCTGCAAAGGACTTGACGAAAATCCGTGTTCGTTTAGGCTGGTTCTTTTGGGTGTGTTTTGATCTAGCGGGGTGCGGCTTTGCTTCTGGTGTGTCTAGGCGATCTTTTTCTTCGTTGGGATTTTGGCATCAGAAGTCGGGACTAGCTAGGGTCGATGTGGTGTATATGGGGGCACTCCATGTTTGGGAGAAAGCTTATTTGGAAGGTCATCTTTACTGCCCACAAGAGATTCCTGATGTATCGTTGGTCAACGGTGCTACTTCATGGTGTTACTTGGCTTCATTCTTAGTTTACGTCCTCAACTTGCTAGTTTTAGGCTTGTTTAGATTTCTCTTGATGTAGACTATGTGTTGTTTGATTTATTGCGCCCTTTTCTTGTTTTTCTATTCTATATTTGATGGTTTTTCATCTACCGGCTTGTCAGTCTATTGAGATTCAGACCTGTCTAATCTCAAATTCTTTAGGTAATATATATATATATATATATATATATATATATATATATATATATATATATATATATGTATGTATGTATGTATGTATGTATGTATGTATGTATGTATGTATGTATGTATATATGTATGTATGTATGTATGTGGGTAGGGGATGATTCTGAAATGGAAAAAGAATACTTTGACATTAGAAGCTGCCATTTGAAAATGGAACAAGGTACTATTTATGCAAAAATTGATCCCATTGGATTTAAGGCCTCATCTAAGTTGCACATTTTGTTTGTTTTGTTTATCTTTGCTTGAATCTTCAGTTTGGATAACTGATAAAAAGGAAAACCTATTAGTGTCTGATCTCTGTTTTTGAATTCTTTTGGGAGCCGGTGGACACCACGTAAAGTAATCTACCATTGTAGCTTTGAACCCGATCATGGATTTCATTGATAAAATACAACAACAAAAGAAAAATAACAACTCTGCACTTAATTCCCGCCCTTGGATCCTCTAAGTGTGAGGATTCAGTCGTCTGTCTACAGGACGACCCAAGCTTTCTCTACAATCCCATGAGTCACTTGACCAGATTGAGTCCCATGTGTTTTCAATTACTTATGATCTTTCCTGATTTTTGCAACTTTGAAAAATTGAACATAATGAATTTATGCTGGACTTGTATTGCCATTGCCACTATATTGAAAAACTATTCTTTGAATCTATTTATGAATGCTCTCCTGACTGATGCAAAAAATGGGAATGATGAAGCTTACATTTGTGAGCATGAACCCCAAATTCCTTTTTTGGAACCCTACTTTGTTTATAGTTTCTGCTTGCGTGATTTCCGTTTGAAATTTTGTTGGACCATTGGCATCATGTATGATAAATTTTCTCTTGAGCAAAATATTAGCTCTGGAACATTGATATAAAAAAGAACATTGAACAAGAACCCATGACCAACTTGATGATTGAAACCGCTAATGGGAGTGTCTCTTGTTACATGAAACCAGTAAGCAATGAGTAAAATAAAGATCAATGCATCGTTTTGTTGATCTTTGTTGGTGCGAAGCCTAGACCAAATGAGAAGGCACAAGATGGACACATAAAAACAAAAACAAAAAAATGAATACAGTAAATGCAAAAGAAACAAACATAATTGAACACAAGATTGGAACGAAATCATGTCACACAGGAGGCCTCTTATCAAAACCCTTGAAAAATTCAAAACAAATATAGGAAAATAGAAATCAGAAAAGGTGAATCGACAAGTAAAGAGATAAACTTCTCAGAATGAAAATCTATGCGTGGAACTGTTACGAAATCGGGAAAAGAAACCTATGGACCGAGGTACAAATTTTCTATAAAATTGAAAATATTCAAATTATGGTTCTAACGGAAACAAAAACGGAAATCCAAACCCATGAGGCCATTTGGAAAAAGGCTGGTTTCGACTAGATATGCTGGACTCCAACGCATGGTAGGCTGGGAGGCATTTGCGTGTTATGGAAAGACTACCAGATCGTTAGTGAAAAAATTTCGACCTTGACAACGGATGACCGATTTACTACCCTGATAATAGAAGATAATAATAAAGGAATCAAATTGGCATGTTATTTTGTTTATGCATCCGCTCAATAAAACGAGAAAATCGAATTCTGGCCAAGACTCATGGACCATATTAAAAAACTTGACATCCCCCTCTTAGTTATGGGAGACCTTAATGAGATCCAATGGTCCTCTAAAAAAATGGGTGGTGTGCATCCAAATCCTAACAGATTCAACAGGCTATGACACTTCAAGGACCAATGTAACCTTCTAGATATTCCAACAATCGGAAATAGATTTACCTGGAGAAAAAATACAACAGACGTAAAGAATATATACGAGAAACTCGATAGGACACTAGTACAAGACCAAATCCTCCAATGGTATCCAATTATTGGAACCAGAAACTATGTTTTCTCCTCCTCGGATCACTATCCAATCTCGATAGAACTCAATGCATTTCTAAAAAAAAATAGGCAAGACCATTCAAATTTGAGAAAATGTGGACCCAAAAAAAAGAATACCGAAACATTGTTGCACAAGCATGGAGGTTGTCATGTGCAGACTCTCATATGTTCCAAGTAACGTAGAAACCCCAGTTACTTAAAAGACTAGCAAAAGAATGGAACAAAACAACATTTGGGAACATATTCAAATGACTAGAGGATATAGAAGAAAAACTTAGAGACCTACAAAGAAACAATAACCAAACACAACATAGTAACAACAATAACAGAAAATTGTGATTGGAAACAAAAAGAATAAAATATTAAAATACCATAAAAGGTATTGGCACCAAAGGGCGCTAACAAAACATCTGAAATTATCCGACACAAACTCAGGGTACCACTACAAAGTGGCTACAGGACGAAAAAACAGAAAAATTATAACCCAAGAAAGAACGACAATAATAGGAAAACATCAAAAAAATCCAACAAGGTTTCGAAAAAAGATTTTGCGAAGAGCAAATTAATTTTCAATTATTAGAAGAATATATATAATTAATAAACACGGAAAGTATAAAAGAAGAAATGACTTTCTCACAAAACCCGTCACCAACCAAGAAGTTAAAATGGCTTTGTTTTCTATTGGAAAAGATAAGTCCCCAGGCCTTAACGGAATGACAACAGAATTTTACCAATGCTATTGGGACATAGTGGGGCCATCAATCATTAAAGCAATCAAAGGCTTTTTCCATTTTGGAAGAATGCTAAAGCAAATTAACCAGACTTTCATCACGCTGATCTTGAAATGCGATAACCCAAGAACAACAAACCATTATAGACTCATTAGCCTATGTTTGACTTTATGTTAGGTTATTGCGAAATTTTTAGTGGACATAATGAAAACTCTATTAGGAAAATAATCCACTAATTACAAGGGGATTTTATATTAGACAGAGCAATACAAGACAATGTACTCGTTGCACGTGAAATCTTTCAATCCTTTCATAGTAGGAAGATCGTGATGGATGGATCGCAATCAACTTGACATGGAAAAAACCTATGAAAGAATAAACTGGGACTTCTTTTTAGCTATAATGTCTAAATTTGGTTTTTTTCAAAAGCTTTAGGGATAGATTAAGGAATGTATTCAAACTGTTTCTTTCTCCATTCTGGTGAATAACAAACCAACCGAGACATTCTCCCCTCGCCAGGGGCTCAGACAAGGCGACCCTATATCTCCCTATCTATTTATCACAGGTGCTGAGATTCTCACAAGAAAGCTCCAACAACAATGAATACAGCCAAGGAACACAATTGGATTCAAGATTTCTAGAAATGGAACTCATATTCGATTTCTTTCCATTGTAGATGATATAACGATATTTTCCAAAGTGACCCCGGAAGCATGTCTAATAGTAAAATCTATACTCGATGATTACTGTGAGATATCCAGCCAAAAAGTAAATTTCTAAAAATCTGCATTCCGAGCTATGAAAGGGATCACAAACAACCAAAAACAACAAATCCAATCCTGCTTACAAATTACTAACCAAGCTGCCTTAGAAAAATAACTCGACTGGCCTATTATTAACAGTTGAGTAAACAAGAATACGTTTGAAGATGTCATTGGGAGAACAAAGAACCAATTAACAAAATGGAGAGCAAATGAACTCACCCAACAAGGACGAGCGATTCTAGTAAAAGCAAATCTAGCTGCCAGACCAAGTTATATTATGCGAAATTTTATGCTCCCCGCAAGCATACACAACGACCTCGATCGACTCAACAAATGTTTCTTCTGGAACAAGGACCCAAGATATAAACCACTTATCGGGTGAGATAAAATATGTAAACCAAAGAATGAAGGTGGATTAGGATTACATAAGACAAAAGACATGAGTAAGGCCTTGCAAATGAAATCACTGTGGAAAATTCTTGCGGAACAACAAAATGAATGGGTGAAAATAACTAGAGAGAAATACCTAAAGGAAGAGAATATTTGGGATTATAAAAGGAAAAAGAACACTTTTTGGCAATGAGCAAAATTGAAAGAGATCAAAGAAGAATTCTGCTCAGGTCTAATCTGGCAGGTTGGGAACAGGGAAAATCATAAGATTATGGAAGAACAAACGGCTAAACAATGACACTAACCTTCGATAAAAAAAAAAAGTATCCATCACCACATAGAAGAATAGGAAACGATCAACCAATCCATAAAACCATATAAAAGCTGGAACATTGAAAGATTAAAAGACTCCCTCCCAATGGATATCGTAGAGAAAATCCTTGAAGTTCATATACCTACAAATGAAATCGAAGATAGATTATACTGGAGACCAAATAGAAATGGATGGTTTTCAACGGCTAGTGCTTTAGACCACATCACGAAAAGTAGAAGAACCAAATCGGATCCACTCGACTGGATTTGGAAAATAGATTGTCTGCCAAAATTAAAAAATTTCTTATGAAAAAATCTACTAAATGAAACCTCGACAAAGACTAGATTACGAAATAAAGGCATAAAGGTACCACTGGAATGCCCTCTTTGTAACCACAACAAAGAAGATGCAACACGCATCTTAACTAAATGTCAGACAACCTTGACTTTTATTGGACAAACGGATCGAACGAGCAATACGAAACACAGATAAAAATAATAAAGCATATAAGGATATTATCACATAAATCTTTACAAAACTATCGACGAAGCAGAAATCTACTCTGGCTTTCTCCCTAGGGGAGTGTAGTCAAGGAAAAATAGAATTCTTTTCGACAACAATGACATCAGGAATATAGAAGATGGGATAAAAAAAAATAAAACAATATAGAATAATGTTGGAAAAAAGCACAAACTGAGGAGCAAGAAGAAGACATAGAAACTACAAGATCAAACATCCACCAAAAGAGGACTAAAAGAAAGAAAGTTTTAAAATGGGAAAAACCCAATGAGGGATATATGAAACTTAATTTTGACGGAGCAAATGTTGACTCCGGACTTGCGGCTTCTGGCCTTGTCATTTGCGATGGCCAGGGTGTTGTCCTCTTATGCGGAGTGCAAGGCCACGAGTAGGTTTTTGCTTTACAAGCGGAGTGCCTTGATCTTTAGGCTTGATTATTGGAAGCTACGAAGAGGGTTTTCTCTTGTCGTGAGGTGGAGGACGATTTTTTGACTTTGATCAACGCAATGAAGGGTACTTGAAAGAGCCCTTGGGAGATCGAGATGCAAATTTTGGATGCTCTCAGTTTTTGTAGTGCCTTCGAGAGAGTCATCATCTCTCACACCTTTAGAGAGGGAAATCGAGTAGATGACAGACTGATGCTGTTAGGAGGAGGAAATTGAGTCTAATAAATATAGAATATAAATCAAACCAATTCCTTATCCGTGCAAATAATTACAAGACTTCCTCCCAATGTAGTAGAAGGGTAGACAGGATTGATCCACGAGGAAGCGTGTTAGCGGGATCCTAGAGAGTCTCGGAAAGCTCACGTCTTGATCGACCAGAAGCCTCGATCTCGAGCAGTGGACTCGACGTCGACCTAGGCTGTCGATTTCTACTGCAACAGAAAACCTGCAGAGACAAAAACGACATTCGATATCGACTAGGGTGGTCGATATCGGTGTCAACAAACGAGTCGACCTGGCTCAGAAGACTGCCAGTCAACACAGGGTAGTCGATATCGAGTAATGTACTCAAAATCGACCTCATGCAGGAACAAGGTGAGTCGACACAGAAAACCACAGACGTAGGCAAAGTGGTCGATATCGACCTAGTTGGTCGAAATCGAGTAGTCCTGCAGAAAGGTTAGAGTCGGCAAAGAAAGGCCGAAGACGAATACAATGGAGAAGAAGTATGAACAAAAAAGGACAGATTTTTATGTTTGAATAATATATAAAAGGCAACTGCTAGGGCTAGGGTTTACCACAACGTTAACCAATGCATGCAATAAGGCAAATAAGATGGACAATTGCGCTATCTCACCCGAGGGACAAGCTTTCGCTATACACCAACGATTAGGAATACCCTTGCAAATAAACCTAATTGTATCTACCAATTTTATGTTTATAACTCAAGTTGTTAGCATAAATCCCTTTTCTTGCGATAAGGACTGAACATAGAATTGTAGGAGATGATATAGACACAATGATATCAACATCAAGTACTTACCTCAAACACGCATGGCTAACTTCGGGCTCCCCCCGACCCTAGAAGCTTTGGGGAACTACTCGCTCTTCATCGCAATAGACACCATTGATTGAAAGAAAAGAACTTGCATTAATTGAAACTCTGAATCCTTACAATCCAACGTCGGCTTTCGCAAACGCCAAACCCTAAAGCTTCTCTCTAAATCTCTACTTCTCTAGCTATTGTTGTTTGATTGTGGAATGGAATGAATAAAACACAGTCCCTTAGGGCTTTATTTATAGCCTACTAATCCTTGCTAGCCAAGGAAAGTAGTTCCTATCTTATATCTAAAATCTATCCTTAGACAAATAGGATAAATCTTTATTTAAGTAAACACTGTCAACTGTTGTCATCAATTACATAACATTGTCACCAACTTTTTGTCAACTAATATAAAATATCGTCACCACTAATTTTCACTAACTACATACTATCACCAACTGCAAAATATTGTCACAAAACTATTGTCAACAACTACGAAACACTGTCATCAAATTATTTTCACCAACTTATTGTCACCAAAAAGTGACATTTTTTTTTCTGGTGATAGTTGGAGAAATTTTTTCCGGTGACAATTGATTTTTTTTTTCTGGTGACAATTGTTGGTGACATATATTTTTTTGGTGACAGATAATTTTCTTCTGGTGACATTTTATTTTTTTCTAGTGACATTTAAGGTAATTTTTTCCTGGTACTAGTGAACACTGTCACCAACTTATTGTCACCAACTAAAAAACATTGCCACCAATCTATTATCCCTAAACAGAGAACATTATCACCACTCCCTATTGTCAGCAACCTACTTTAGTAATCTGTTAACACCAACAATAAAATATTGCCATCAACATATTGTCATCAAAATATTGCTTCAACAAATATTTGTCACCAAGACCATGTAATCACAAAAAAACTGTCATCACCATACTAAATATCACCAAGATAGTAATCTATTGTCAGTTTGTCACCAATGACAAAACATTATACCCTAGAGTGACTAAAACTAAGCAAGCGGTAATCTGTTGTCACCAATGACAAAATATTGTCACCAACTGAAGGTAAAAGAGTCAAAACCACAAGGATGTATAGAGATATAATTAAAAATAGTAATCTATTGTCACCAATGACAAAATATTCGGCTCTCGCAAGTATGAGATATAATTACAAATACATTGTAAGGTAAAGAGTCAAAAGAAACACAAGGATGAAGTAATGTTATTGAATATTTGACTGTTCAGCTCTATTGAATCTTTATGTCAATCCCTTTTTTGCAACCATTTCAAAACTACTTGGTTAATTAATGGTATAATCGACCAATCTGGTGAAATGGTGATGAAGTGGGCGACTGGATCTTGATTTTGCTCATAAGCTACCCAATTTCTTCATACAGTGGTTCAATTAGGTACGAATCCTCCCCATAACAATATTTCATGCAATATATTAAAGTTTTTTTCCCCTTTCACATTCAAGGAAGATGATAGGTGGTTCTCCGCAGAGCCGTCAGAACTTGAATTCGTCAAACCGAGGTACTAGCCGTCACTTCCCGGTGGCGTGGAGAGATCGGTAGCTATGACGAACGTCGTGCCTTCGCCGGTGACCTTCTCCTTGGTGCAGTAGATGTTGACAAGGAAGGTCGTGTTAGAAGGAGGCGATTTTAGCACCGGAGGAGGATCCGTTTCTCTCCCAGAGTATGTATGGAGTTTTATAGAGGATTCGGCCGGAGCGGTTAAACAAGGAGGATATGCTAATGGCAGTAGATGGGGAAAGGGAAGGGGGTTAAATAATAACAAGGATAGTTTGGGGATTAATAAAATATATGGACATTTACTTAATTATCATTTAAATATGGACATTTAGCTAATTAGATTTCCTAAATGGATATTTGAGCAAATTTTTTCTACATAGACCCTTTTGAATATTTAATTAGGTACTTAGACCCTAAATTAATTTAATTAGGTGGAGTAGACCCCTCCTCTTTCCTTCCCTTTCTTCCCTTCCTTCCTCCCACTTTCCCCTTCATTCCATTCATTCTTCCCACTTTGACCATTGATGCCACTTTTTTGTGATGTCATGTTTACACCGTTGACCATTGATGCCACTTTTTTATACAAATTTTTTGATGTCATTTTTTTAGGGTGATGCCATTTTTTCAAAGTAGTGTTTTGATGCCATTTTTTTTAATGACATTTTTTCTTTAATGTGATGTCACGTTTTTAAAGTAGTGTTTTGATGCTATTTTTCTAATGTAATTATTTGATGCCACTTTTTTAATCAAATCGTTTGATGCCACTTTTGTAATTCAGTAAATTGTATATCGATATATTTTCATTTATTCTACTTTTATTCACTGATGAGTGATGACACACTTGTGATTAAATTTAATCGATCTCAATCATTTGTGATGAATGATGACATTGATAACACAATTGTGATTACATTTTATTGATCTCAATCATTTGTGATGATATTCTTTGTTGATGATATTTTTATACAATTGATGACATATGAGCTTAATACGTAATTACACTTCATTGATGACATCTTTTTATTGATGACAATTTTATTGATGACTTTTATTCATTGATGACACATTTGTAAATACAATTAATTGATCTCAATCATTTGTTATAATATTTTTATAAATTTGGTGACATTGAAGTATGAAATGTGGAATCAAAACAGTGTCACCAAACAAGGCAATATGATCTCTTAAAATCAAACGCTCAGGAGTTAATGATGACAACAAATTGTTTCTATTTTATTGGCCACCAAAATTTTGATCGCAAAAAGACATAGATTTTGTCGCGAAAATAGGTGAAGGATTCAAAAATAGACTATACGGGATTTGAACCCGCATCTATGTGTTTGAGTACAACGCTCTACCAATTTGAGCTAATAGACTTTAATTTAGCAATAGTAAAACAAGTGAAAGGGTTTAGTTAGCAAAGACAAGTAATAAACAAGTTGATTTCAAACTACTAGTGTCCATGAATAAAGCTAGAAGCACAAATGTGACAGGAAACATGAAAAGTAATAAGCAAGTTAATTCAAGTTACAAAAGGACTCAAATAACTTCACTGTCCCATTGAAGATTTCACGGTGTCATGAAAGTGATAGCACACTACTATAGACACTACTCTAGACACCACAAGGGAGCTGGCAGAAATATAGCCTCAAAGAAAGAGAGAGAACGTCGGATCAACAAAAGGTAGTTTTATAACTACACTCAGAGATGGCACTTCATTTGGCAGTAAAACCATTATTCAATCCAACTGGAGGGTGGAAGGGGGAAGAAGAAAAGAAAAGATTCATGTTAGAAACAAGAAGAATTTAAACAGTAGAATGTAGATATTATAAGAGAATGTCAGATCAACAAATTCTCCTTGGAACTAAAATGAACTTATAATGCATCTCTATGTGTAGTTAAAAAACTACACAAATACTCACCAAGAGAATCAAGTCAAGATTGGGAGCTGTCATTTTTTTCCCGGACAAGAGCACATAGGCACCTAGGCAAGCGACACACCAAGTAACAAACAAAGGGATAGATCAACTAGTTAAAAACATGTTTAACTTGGAAGCTTCACAGTTAACCAAGCTTAAATCTCAAAAGAATCATTGCACTATAATTTGATCAAACGAAAAGAGATCTATAAACACATCAATTCTGAATGTACAAGCAAAAACTAATAATTGAGTCCAACAAACACTTGACAATGAATCAAATCTCAACATATCCAAGTGAGCTGCACTCATGAAACCAAATCAAACGCATCTTTCACAGCGCTGAAGAAACAACAAAGTTTAGATGCGATTACCTGACACCAACATCATCAACGATGCAAATGGCCATACCGGTGGACAAACCAGCCAAGCGACGAGCCAAACCGGATATCTCAAAGTCGTAGTTACTCTTAGCAGATATCTCATAGTACTGCAAAATTTTCTTTCTGTGGAAGGTCACCTGCTTTGCCTTCACCTGTTTGTTCTTCACATCAACTTTGTTCCCCGCACGTACAGCACAACATGAATGTTCTCACAGACCCTAAAAACTAGGTAATTATTAGAAGGGCTAATAAGCACAGCAATACAGACCCTCTATGAGTTAAGTCGAAGAGAGCAAAAATGCCTACAGAGATCACGGTGCCATGTTGGGACGTTTTTGTATGTCGAACGAGTAGTAACATCAAACATGATGATGACACATTGTCCGTGAATGCTGCAAGGCCAACATTCAATTCATTAGTGAATAATATTAATAATAGGAACAACCGAACAAGTTCCGATGAAAGACAAAACCATAGAAGTATCCAACTAACAAGTCTTTCAAACTGAATGCATAATTTTTCATCATGTTCAATGGCATCACAAATTGAAGGACTCTGCGCCTCAAGAACAATCACATGTTCAACTGGCAAAGCCCAAAGCACTCACATGGTTGTTTATATCAGGAAGATCAATCTAAGAACAATACTTCCAAATACAAAAACGATGATATCAGTTACTTCAAGTTCTAATTCTTTATGTACATTCCATCTACTGAATCGCCCTTTGATTTGATAGATTCAGCTCAAGCTTCAGTTTCATCTCCTCAGATCAACAACATTGCACACAGCTTGGCGGCCAATTAATTCAACTTTACCTTTTGAAGATTTAGGGTTAGGAGATTCAGAATGAGAAATTTGGCATCGGCTGGAAATCAACGACAAGGAATGCTTACGTGAATGCGAGCGGTGGCGTCTTGACGGGATTCAAGGAGCAAAGCGATGTCGCTGTGCATCTGCCTGAGAGAGGCCTCGTGCTTGTTCTTGAGCAGCTTAATCCTCTCCGTAGTTATCTTCGCACACGTCTTGCTACTCCGATTTCACCAGTAAGCCGAAATTCAAAATTAGGGCTCGGTTTGTAGATAAAATTATAGCAGTAAGACCAAGGGAAAGTAGATCAGAGAAATTGATGCTAGTTGTTGGCCGAAGGTGACGAGTAGGCATGGGTTAAGGGTTCAATTTGGGAAGAAAAAGGCTGAGCAGCCAAGGAGTTAGAGTTAAGGTAAGGGCGTCTGTCACCGAAAACCGCAACGAACTACCACGACGACGCCACCACCAGAAAAGGATGAAGGATGGAGGAGAACCATAAGAGAGCGATGTCAACGGCTAGCTTAATTCAAGCTGGTGTATCAATCTATTTATGCCTTAAATTCCTCTGTACATATCTTTTTAGTCTCAGTTCATTGTGCAAGATATTAGGATTTCCATAGAGGTTTATTTCTTTCTTTGTATAGCTCATAGTTAGTCTATATATTGTAATTCATAGTAATGAGAAAAACAAGTTCTTCCGCTCAAAACCCTTACGTATTTTTTGACTTGGTATCAGAGCATATGAGTAAGTGAATCCCTCTTCATGGGTGAACAAACACAAACCCCTGTAATCCATGTTCAAACGGAAAACCCCAATTTCAATGCCGGGGTTATCCTTACTGAATCCAATTACGATGTGTGGTCTCAGATTATGGAGATGCACATCGCAGGCCGTGAGAAGCTTGAATATATCATAGGAAAGAAGGAACCCCCGAAGGATACCGATGATGCTTATACGAAGTGGTATGCCGAGAATCAAAAGGTGAAAGGGTGGTTGCTGATGTCTATGTCACCGGAGATCATGAAGCGTTATATTCGATTACGCACTGCAAAGGAAATTTGGAATGCTTTAGCCAAAGCATTCTATGACGGATCGGATGAATCTCAACTTTTCGGGTTGAATCAGCGGGCTTTCTCTACTAAACAAGTTGGTCGCTCTTTACCGACTTATTACGGAGATCTTATTGAAATCTTTCAAGAATTAGATCATCGTGATAAAATAAAAATGAAAGATCCCGATGATGTGATTGAATATAAAAGATCTGTTGAAAGGTTGCGTGTGCACATATTTTTGAATGGGTTAGATCCAGAATTTGAAGCAATTCAAGGAGAAGTCCTTAGAAAGGACCCCGCCTTAGACCTTGAAGAAACATATGCATACGTACGCCGAGATTATGTTCGTAGGACAACCTTAAATGGAGAATCCAACAATTCAGAGTCATCGGCTATGGTTGCACGTCAAGGTAAAACCCATCATACACAGCAAAAATCAGATCGAGTTGGTCAAACTAGTGACCAACAAAATCGCAGCGCTACAAGAATGTGCACTCATTGTGGAGAATCTGGACATACTAAGGCTAGATGCTATGAGATAATTGGATATCCAGAATGGTGGGATCCCACCAAGGCACCTCGTAAGCGAAATTTGAGATCAAACCATCAAGCTGCTGCCGTGGTGACTGAATCATCCCACAAATTGCCAGAGGAGTCAGGTCCTCTAGTGTCCATGACGGCCGCTACATCATCTGGCATGAGTAAGGATCCTTGTACTTTTATTTCTACTAGTAATAATTCTTGGATAATTGATTCGGGTGCTACCGATCATATGACTTTTGATATTGATCATGTTGAATCCATGAAACAAACTAGCGAACACATAGTATCAACAGCTAATGGTAGTGCTGCGTCAGTAGTGGGAGAAGGTTCTATCACTCTCACAAATAAATTGAATTTAAATTCGGTTTTGGTAGTTCCTACTCTCAATCATAACCTATTATCTGTGGCTCAAATAACTTGTACTTTGCAATGTGTTGTTGTTTTTTGGCCTAACTATTGTGTTTTTAAGGATATTCAGACACGAAAGACGATTGGTTGTGGTACTAGGAGAGGAAAGCTCTATTACCTTGATCTTCAGCCTTCAAGCTCCAAGGAGTTAGCTCAAGCATTTGCTACAGACAAGTCAAATAAATCTCCTTGTTCTGAACTTTGGTTATGGCATAGACGTTTAGGTCATGCCTCTTTTACATACTTAAAGAAATTATTTCCTAATTTATTTGATGATATTCCTGTTTTGGATTTCAAGTGTGAAGTATGTGAACTTGATAAAAGTCACCGTGTTTCTTTTCCTCCTAGTTTGAATAAAAGTCCAAAACCTTTTATAAAAATTCACTCTGATGTATGGGGACCAGCCCCTACATGCTCTCTAAGTGGTGCACGTTGGTTTGTGTCCTTTATAGATGATCATACTCGTATGACATGGGTTTGCTTAATGAAATCAAAAGGTGAAGTTTCTCAACTGTTCAAGAAGTTCCACAAAATGATAGTTACTCAATTCCAAGCCCAAGTTCAGATCCTCCACAGTGATAATGGTGGTGAATTTGTGAATCTGGACTTGAAGCAATATCTTGATTCACATGGCATCATACATCAGACGACTTGCCCAAATACACCCCAGCAAAACGGAATCGCCGAACGCAAGAACCAACACCTCCTTGAAGTGGTACGAGCTCTCTTATTTGAAGCTCACATGCCTACTAGTTATTGGGGGGAAGCCATCGTTGCGGCAACATATCTCATCAATCGGGTGCTCTCTAGCACATTGAGGTTTGAAACTCCCTACAATCTTCTTAATTCTAATATCAGTGATTCGTCGTTTGAATCTAACTTGCCACCTAAAGTGTTTGGATGTGTTGCATTTGTCCATCTTTACAAATCTATGAGGAACAAGTTAGAGCCTAGAGCTATTAAATGTGTGTTCCTTGGTTATGCTTTGCACCAAAAAGGATATAGGTGTTACCATCCACCTTCAAAAAGGATGTATGTTACTATGGATGTGGTGTTTCATGAAGATAGTATGTATTATACTGCCTCTGAGTCTCCAATTCAAGGGGAGAGCATAAATGAATTGCAGACTTTAGATTATGCTATAAAGGTGTCTAAACCAAGTAGCATAACAAGCAGTGAAGTCGAGGACGTGAGCAATGGCCGAGTGATCAACCAAGAAGCAGATCAGGAAATAGGTTCGGTGGAGTGTGAAAATCAGGACACTCAAGATCATCATGAAGTGGTCCCAAATAATGCACAAGAAGCACCACCGTTGTATAATTCAATGGAAAACAACGATCACTTCGAACCAGGTTCTGCTTCTTACCCTCTAGTAAATTCTGAACATGTTCATCAAAAGGTGTTACCCAATCGAACCACCCGAGGAGTACCTAAGATAACTTATGAACCTAGTCTCAATTCAAAGTCAAAGTATCCTATTAATAATTATGTAGGTTACGATCAACTATCAAAATCAAATATGGCTTTTGTGAATCGGTTATCTACTACATCTATTCCATCTACTTTGCAGGATGCTTTGAAAGATCCAAGATGGAAGGAAGCAATGAATGAAGAGATGAGGTCTCTCCAAAAGAATTCAACATGGGAGCTGGTGGGTCTTCCAAAAGGCAAAAGACCAGTTGGATGTAGATGGGTGTTTACAATTAAACACAAAGCTGATGGGACCATTGAGCGTTACAAAGCAAGACTTGTTGCCAAAGGATACACTCAAACCTATGGAGTGGATTATACAGAAACATTTGCTCCCGTTGCGAAAATGAACACCATTCGTGTGCTCTTATCTTTAGCAGCTACATTTGATTGGCCTCTACATCAATTCGACGTGAAAAACGCATTCCTACATGGAGATCTCGAAGAAGAAGTATATATGGTACTGCCTCCCGGATGCAACACAACAATGAAAAATAAGAATAAAGTGTGCAGATTGAAGAAGGCCTTATATGGGTTGAAACAATCACCAAGAGCATGGTTTGGAAGGTTCACGAAGTCTATGAAGGCTTTCGGGTATAAACAGAGCAATTCAGATCACAGTCTCTTCTTGAAACATCGCGGTGGGAAGGTTACGGCACTTATCGTATACGTGGATGATATGGTAGTGACTGGGAATGATCCGAGAGAAAAGGAGGCATTGCAACATTACCTTGCTCATGAGTTTGAAATGAAAGACCTTGGTCCATTAAAGTACTTCCTCGGAATTGAAGTGTCAAGATCGTCTAAAGGTATTTTCCTCTCTCAACGAAAATACGTCTTAGACTTGTTGAAGGAGACTGGAATGACAGGTTGTAAACCAGTTAGTACTCCTATGGAAGAAAACCGAAAGTTAGGAATGCATCCTGACCAAGTTCATACGGATAAGCAACGATATCAGCGACTGGTTGGTAAGCTAATATATCTTGCACATACTCGACCTGATCTGGCTTATGCGGTTAGTGTCGTGAGTCAATTCATGCATTGTCCGAGTGAGGAACATATGGAGGCAGTGTTTCGCATATTACGTTACCTGAAGTCAGCCCCTGGAAAAGGAATTATGTTTAAAAAGGGTGATAAGATGGAAATTGAAGGCTATACTGATGCAGATTGGACTGGCTCGATCGATGATAGGCGGTCTACATCAGGGTACTTTACATTTGTTGGTGGAAACTTGGTGACTTGGAGAAGTAAAAAACAGAAGGTGGTTGCAAGATCAAGTGCTGAAGCTGAATATAGAGGAATGGCTAAGGGAGTATGTGAGTTATTGTGGCTGAAGAGACTTTTGAAAGAGCTGAATGTTAAGCATGAAAGGTCCATGAAGCTATATTGTGATAATAAGGCAGCAATTAACATTGCTCATAATCCCGTTCAACATGATCGCACTAAACATGTTGAAATCGACAGACACTTCATTAAGGAGAAGTTGGAATAAAAAATCATTGAACTTCCCTATGTTCGCTCTACGGATCAGCTCGCAGATGTGCTCACGAAAGTTGTGTCAAACCAAGTTTTTCAAGACAGTTTGGACATGATAGGCATGTGTGATATCTACGCACCAGCTTGAGGGGGAGTGTCAACGGCTAGCTTAATTCAAGCTGGTGTATCAATCTATTTATGCCTTAAATTCCTCTGTACATATCTTTTTAGTCTCAGTTCATTGTGCAAGATATTAGGATTTCCATAGAGGTTTATTTCTTTCTTTGTATAGCTCATAGTTAGTCTATATATTGTAATTCATAGTAATGAGAAAAACAAGTTCTTCCGCTCAAAACCCTTACGTATTTTTTTACTAGCGACGGAGGAACGACGAAGAAATCGCCGGCCAAGAGGAACGATGGAGGAAATCGATGGCCAGGAGAGAGCGATGAGAGGAAGAAGGAAAAAGGTGCACTGCGCCTAAAAAAATATTAAAGAGGTCTAGCACGCCTAATAAAAAAAGTAAAGGGGTTAATCACCTAATTAAATATGTTTAGAGGTCTAAACCACCAAATTTCCTTGATTTTATCCAACAATTAAATTATTAATTCACTTAATTATCACCAATTATTCCAATAATAACTTCCAACAAAATCTACCAAAACTAAGTTAAGTATCACTTAAATATATTATTTAAATAAGATAATCATCACTTAGATATTTTTAACCATGTATGCTTTATAGAATTATTGCCTAATTTTTTATTTAGAAATTCAAATATAGAAAATTTTTAAGGATTCATGCTTATATAATTTATATTATAAGTTACTACCTCATTTTCAAACTTAACTCATTTACTATTCTGAATCTGATCGCTTTTAACAATGATGAAAATTATATAAAGTATTAATTTCTTTATTGATATTTTTTTCTATTTCATACTTATTACCGTTAACTATGAAATTAAAATAAATAAAAAATTGATATTTTATAGTCATTTTAGCTTCTTAAAAAGTGTGTCAAAAAATCAAAAAAAAATTTATGAGACGGAGGAGGTAATTAAATTGGTGTCATTTCTTTTTCAAATCATATCTAAGATAAATTAATAAAATAATATTTGGGTATAATACCCAATTCGGTTCATAATTAGCATGTTTGAACAATTATAGGGTAAATATTTAATTCAATTATGTTCGATAATTGTTATGTGGTATATTTAATTTACAAAATTTTGTTTTAAAATCTGAATTTTTTAATCTTTTAGGAGTCTTTTTATAACTTAGAATCCAAATTTAAAAATAAAAATTCCTTATAATTTTTTAAAATAAAAGCTATATGTTTTTACAATTTGGTTAGAAAACATGATTTTATCATTATATACTTAACAATACATGCTTTTTTGGTGAAACGAAAGACAAGGCTCTCGGGCAGTTTATCTAGAACCACGCTATAAGTTACAAGCCTCGAGATAGCCCTCTCTTGAATATTATCCGATCAACACTACATTATGAATTAATCATTAATTAATAATCTTTTTTGTCAATAATAATTACAGTAATAATCTAAATAAGCATGATATATATATATATATATATTGTTACATACATTGATACACATATAACTATTTTAAACTAAAAAAAATCGCACAAGGTGCAGGTACTTAACTAGTTTGTAATATTTTAATTGCAAAGGAAAATATATGGTTTGAAATCACCTCCCGAAAAATATTAGAGCCCTAAGCCCTAACAATAAATGAGCACTAAATTGGGCTGGAAAGCCCAACTATAAATTTGGTTTTTCAATCCACTTCGTAGACAAAACATTTAAAAGCGTAAATGATTTTTTTTATCAAAGCGTAAATGATTTCTAAACCATCACTTGTGGACATTGCTTCTCTATAGTTTCGTTCTCACTGCCCGGATGATCAGGTCCTAATGTATCGCTAGCCTACGGTTCTGTTTCAGTGTGGGACTTGACTTCGTCTATCGTCTTTGTCCTTATCCTGTTCGGTTTAGGTCTGCTTGGTTTCGTTTTTTGTAGAGTGTGTTTGCCTGAGTCTGCACCGTTTTGTATTGTTGTATGTTTGGTCTTTAGACGGTTCTCCCGTCTGCCGGCTTGATCGGCCTTCGAGTTTCAGATATGTCTGAACTCGAATTCTTACCAAATCAAAAAAAAATATCACATAAACCACAGTGAAGAAGATGCAATACATATATTTACCGAATGTCAAACAATATTAATCTTTATTGGAGGAATAGACAAATAGATAGAGAGAATAATACGAAATATAGATAAAAACATGAAATCTTATAAAGAAATAATCACTGAAATTTTCACAAAGTTATCAACGGAGGAGAAACCGATTCTGGTCTTTTCCTTATGGGGAGTTTGGTCAATGAGAAATAATTTTTTTTTTCAAAAACAACGATATTGGAAATATGGAAGAATGGGTAAAAACATATAAAACAATATAGGACAAGTTGAAAAAAAAGCGCAAACTGAGAATCCAGAAGAAGAAATAAACACAACTAGAATGAAGTCTAACCAAAAGAGAGCAAACCAAAAGAAAAGGATAGCTTGGGAAAAGCCTGAAGAGGGATTCGTGAAACTAAATTTTGACGGAGCAAATCTTGCCTCTGGCCTTGCCGCTTCTGGCTTTGTCATTCATGATAGTCAGGGTGCAATTCTTTTATGCGGGGTGCAAGGTCGTGGAAAAATATCTGTTTTACATGCGGAATGTCTTGGGCTTCTGTCTAAACTTTTGGAAGCTTTGAAGCTGGGGGTTTTCTCATCTTGAAGTGGAAGGTGATTGTTTGACAGTTATCAACGCCGTGAATGGATGGTGGAAGAGCCCGTGGGAGGTCGAGATGTTGCTTTTGGATGCCCTCGGTACGTCTTTGCCGTGATTTTCCGAGTGTCTCTTTCACTCATACCTTCCGCGAAGGGAATCAGCTTGCGGACATATTTGGCGCATCTAGGTGTTTCGACGACTATGATTCAGGACCGTCCTTCAGCTGAGATCGAAGACTTCGTTCGTCAAGATGCTCTTGGGCGGTGGATCAACCGCGGTTGATCACCCCCAAATCCCCGCCTTATATAAAAAAACAAACTTATGGATATATTGACGGATAAAAAATTGAAAATATTTACAACTAGTGTATGTCTCGTCCCGTGCATAGGAATATATTAACACAATATTATAAAATTACATCTATTATATATTATCATATTTTAAACGTGAAAAAAAATATATGAATTAAAATGTGATAATTAAACTAATGATGATCAAAGTGTCTAAAAATATAAAATTAAAATTAATCTAGATCTAAGAACTCATTCTACCAAAAAATTATATAGATATAAATAAAAATAACTATGAAATAATTAATACTCTAAAATGACATGTTTTGTCGAACAGATGTAGTCGTATTTTATGCTATGTAAACCATATTTTCTCATGTTTATTTGAAAATTTTGAATCGTAAATTTCTTTATTTAAACAATTTTTCATGTCATTGTGTAAATATCAATGTTCTAAAAAACGTTTGGCGAGTGCTTGGTGGTAAGGTATATGATTAAGGGTCTAGGCGGATTTCATGACGGATCTTTGTGTTCTAAGTGGGTCTTAGCGACCTTGACGACATTGAAGACGAGACGAGGTCAAGAGTTTAAAACGGAAATCTAGACGGATTTTTTTTTGGGTTTTTAGAATACTGAATATAATAATTTTGACTAAAATTAGTTAACCAATAATGGGCTATAAATAACATAAAAGCCTTTTCTTTTTTTTTTCTTTTTTTTTTTATTATGTTGCGGGATGAGAAGAAATCAAAGGGGTGGCCTACTACAAAATGCACTTGTGGTATGAAATGGATTTGTTTCTTATCCGCGATTTGTTTCATCAAAGAAGATGAGGCAACCCAACCCAACCCAAGAGCTTAATTCTTGAGCTTCTTCATTGAATTTGGAGTAATTATTTACTCAAAAAATCAATGCCCACCAATGCAAATCAAAGGAACAACAATGCTGCAATCCTCAAAGCTCATCATCCAATCATGTTCCCATCTCCACCGCCGCCTCCATCCTCCTCCTCCTCCTCTGCGGAGCCACACCACCACCCAAACCCCCTCTCTTAAAACACGCGAGCTCTCCCGTCGAGAGCTCGCCATCTTCGCCAATTCCTCGCTGCTCCTCACAGCCTCCCAGACCATCCTGCCCGGGATCTCAAGAGGAGCACCAGAAGAGGAAGAAATTGGTGAACAGCCTTCCATAAAGGATGTTCCGAGCTGCATCGACAGCTCGAAGACTCCTACCAAACACGCCTTTCTCGACATATCCATCGATGGGGATCCAGTAGGCAGGATCGTAGTAGGACTCGACGTTGACAGCGCCCCATTTGGCGTATCCAGGTTCGGTGAGCTCGTCAGCGGGAGGGCTGGCATTTCCTACAGAAGGAAAGAGTTCACTAAGATCATGCCGAATTACGTGCAGCATGGCGGGGTGAGGTCTTATGGGGTCGACGCCGAGCTTGCGAAGAGTACTGGGAGAGACCTCAAGAATGACTCTCTGAAGCAGGAGTGGGAGAGGGCCAGGAGCAGCTGCCCGGGCCCCCGGAACGTGCAAGGGAGCGTCAGTATCATCGTGCGCGATCCTTCCAAGCCACCCCCAAAGGCTAAACTCGTTGCCCGCGGAGGCAAGCTGGTGATGGACGAGGAGGAGGTCGGGGTGGAGCCGAATGGGACCGAGTTTGTCATTTGTACAAAGGACTGCCCAGAGCTCGATGATTCGGCATTGGTCATTGGGAGGGTTCTTCAAGGAATGGAGGTGCTGCAAAGGATAGGTCAGGTCAAAACTGTTCAAGAGAACACCAGCTCCCCTTATTTCAGGGTGGCCAAGTTGATCGGCGACAAAAGAGCCGTGGTGGCCGAGAGAGGCTTCAACCGCCCCTACTCGAAAATCTTAGTCACTAACTGCGGCTTGCTTGATTGACGAAATCGAAATGTGGCTTATTTCTGTGTGTCTGTCTGTCTGATCATTCTTTGTGAAAAAGAAATTCAGCACAACCATGTAGTTTGCATTACAATACACTCTAATAAATCTTCTTCTCATGTAATACATAGTTTACAAGATATCGAGACGTTTTCAGAAGCCCCGTGAGCCAGGGACATCGGTCCAGCGCAGTTCCAGCTCAATCTCACCGCGCTCTACGTTTTTGAGCCGGAGAAACATGCTCTGCACAACCTCACCATCCACCCATGCCACGCTGCTCTCCTCGGCCAAGCTGTTCTCTCTGCTCGGAAGGATTTTGGTTATGATGGTTCCACTCTGAACGCCCTTCAAATTCATCTTCAATGCCTCTACAAACAGTTTAATGTCGAACTCCGCCTCTCCCATCTTATCGTCACACGTAAAGGTGTCCTTGTCGTATACCATCTGAAAAATTGAACAGCAGATCTTAGATAGTAACCACAAGAGTTCCATCATGAAGTAATTGTGATGTTGTCTCGTTGATCAAATTGTATTGCATCAAGTAAGTCTTAAAAACAGTCAATTCATTCCCTGAACATGATTATGAAGTTGTCGTAGCTTAGACTTACAAGCTGGATGGGCTGGTTTGGATCTGTGATGTAAAGGGTCAAATCTTCGTTCCACTCGGGATTGAGACACTTCTTGATAACTCGAGTCTTAAGCTTCTGTAATGACAGAAATATGGATCAGAGATTGGAATATCCGATTCATTTAAGTAAGTAAATACAGACTTAAATACAGTCCCCCGGATCTAAAACTAGCACAAACATTAAAATTGACAGCCATTGTGGAATTAAGCTAATTATGTTGCCATTAATGTAATGCACCATTTCAGTGACCTAACATTTGCTGAACTACGTACATACTCTGTAAGCCTTCATTTGCTGTGTACTTTAATGCATACTGGCATGAGACACCAAAGAACTTTTTAATGATTCAAAGACAACACACGCCTCAAGTTTAAAGTTTCATTACTCCGTAAAGCACCGGATTGAAGTTAGGTGGCAGAAATAGAGAGCTGCGTCGAAAAAGTTCCAATAAACCTCAAGGGAAAGTTTTACAAAATGGCGGTGAGGCCGACTTTGTTGTTGTATGAGGCAGAGTGTTGGACGAGAAAAAAAAGGCCCAAAAAGAGAGACTTATGTGGGAGAGATAAGGATGATTAGCTGGATGTGTTGTTTTCTTCATGTGATAGAATTAGTAACGAGGTTATATAGGAAAAAGTAGGGGTCACCAGTGCTTGCAGGAGTCGAGACTCCGATGGTATGGTCATGTATAGAGAAGAGATTCAAGTGCCGCAGATGCGACAACTAACTATAAAAATTGTCAAGGTCGGCCAAAGAAGAGGTAGGAGCAAAAGCAAGTGATCCAACTGGATTTGAGAGGGATATTGTAAAGGGGAAGCAAGTGATCTCTGTAGACAAATCAGAGCCACAAACTCAACAAGTATGTTTGATCATTCCATTAGCCTATCCCAACCAATCTAATTCGGTTCACATGGGACAATCATCAATAAAGTGCGTCTTAAGGGCCCATTTGGTATCCATACCGAAGAATCAGGTATGGCAATTGGAAACTCCATACTCATCCCCAAATCGATACCGGTAGCAACCTAGGCACTAATATTCTAACCAAACAGCCCCTTAAGGTGATAAATGTCCCAATCATCATAAATAGTTTATTAAACACCGAAGGTGGAGCTGAAATACACTCGTTCTGAAACTGACAAACAAAAACTAAAATTAGGGAATATACAATTATGAGCAGAGAAGAAGAAAAAAAAGTCCAATATTTTATTTATTTTAAAATAATATAAGAATTCAGCAGAAAAATGTAAGAGAGGGAATGGGACAACAAACCCCACAACAATCTACATCTGCTGCTAATAGCTACCACAGATGAAAGCAATTAAACCCAAATTGAAACTGGCAAAACGTGGAATCTGGAAGAAGATGTATGAATTCAAAGTTAAAAACTCAGAAAAAGGGAGAAATTAAGGACCTGTTTGGCCAAGCGGATGACAACGTAGGGGTCACTGCTATTGACATCTCGAATAGCCAGATCAATACCCCTCTTTATTCGGATCCGGAGCAAACCCATCAAATTCTCCATCCGGGTTGGAAATTCAGAAGGTGATGGTGCGATCCGATTTGGGTTTTGATCGATCGGAGAAAGTTTTCAGCTTCAGATGGAGCATGAGAGAGAGATGGTTTGTGTTTATATAGAGAGGGTGTACAAATCAGAGGAATGAGATCAATTTTTTCCAAATTTAATATTTAATATTTAATAGTAAACCTTAAAAGTCAAGACTAATGGAGTCACCACGGTCAAATATCCCTACTTGTTTGGCACAATAACTAATGGTTTTGATAGTATATAGTTTTAAATTAAATAAATATAATGTAATAAAACAAATAAAATAGAGATTAGAGAGATAGATGCATAGAAAGAAGAGAGGAGAACTGATGTTTTTATTACGGTTCCAAATGACTCATTATATAGGAGTACTAGTGTAGGTCCCGTCCCGTGTACGGACAATAAATTAATATATTTATATAGATATAAATAAAATTAGTTCAACGTATTATAAAAAAAATCTAAATATCTTTTACTTAGATCCTCTCAATATATATATAGAATACGGATCAAATGTTAACAACTCTTACGGTGTTAAATATTACCAAATCAATATTCGGAAAAATTTATCAAATATTCATCACAGTCACTCAATTATTCATCAAAGCTTTTCGACAACATTTGAGAGATTCATTTCAATTAATAATTATTGCCAATTAAAAAAAATTATCACCCAAAAAACTCAAACCCTTGCGCGTGTATCCACCTCCAATCCCGTAATTGTGTTACTGTGATGAATATTTCTTAAATGTTGTCGAATATTGATGAATATTTGGGAATTGTGAATAATTGAGTGACTGTGATGAATATTTGAGTGACTGTGATGAATTTTTGTTTAATTTTAACAAAAGCTTTGATGAATAATTGAGTGACTGTGATGAATATTTGATAAATTTTGCCGAATATTGATTTGTTAACATTTAACACCGTAAGAGTTGTTAACACATGACCCAACCTCTATATATATATAATTGACATTTATAAGTTAATTTTTTTTTTTCTAATCTACAATTAATTGCATCTCATATAATTTAATAGATAACTGTTTTTTTTAAAAATATATTAATATTGTTTTTTATTAAATATATAGTATATATTTATTACGTTAGTTTACTAAAATATCTATCCACGGATGGATTGTGGCTACGTAATGCTTTGATAAATTATTTGGTCTAAAAAACAATATAGATATCAATAAATAACAATTATTAAATAATTAATTTTGAAATAAATAATTTTTTCCACCAAATTAAAAATAATCTAGATATAAATAAAATAGTAATTATCAAATACTACATATTTATCTATTCATATTTTTGGTAAGTATGACTATGTAATATTTTTTATTTTTGATTTTGTCAATTAACTAAACTATATATATAGATAGATATTGTGGCTTATATAAATTTATATAAACTATGATAACATGTTATTTTATTAATTTTTTCCATCGAATCAACCACAACGCGCCGCATATGATTTTTTTCCCTAGAATCAATCACAACGCGCCACATAGGACGCTAAGCATCGGTTTTAGTATATGTACTAGTGTAATACCCGTGCCTTGCAGGCACGAGATTTTGATCCATTATAATTTGAACATCAATTTATATATCTATATAAAACTATATTAATATATATTTTTTTACAACAAAATATGTATAAAGTATTTTTTAATTTATAAATTAGTTGGAAAGTGATACAATACAAATTTTGAAAATGATTTAATGAGATAAATTAAAGTAGTAATAAAACTCAAACATACCACCTAATATAATTTGAAATAAATATATAATTATTATAATTAGGATAAAACTAAAAAGGAAACTAAATGTATAATTATTATCATTGTGCGAATACTTTTGAAGTTATGTAGATATACATAACTTATTCATTATTTTTATGAGAAAGATGGCTATAAAGAGAGAGAAATAAATAGTGAAAATAAAGGTAAGATGGTAAAAAAAAACTAAGGTCCTAAAAAGTAGAAAAGTGTTATAAGACGCCTCATTGTAAGTCTTAAAATATTATTTATTTTGCAATAGTCATTTAAGATGTCTAAAATAATTTCTTCTTAAAATTAATGTCGTTTTGGTTCTATCTCCAAAAATATTTAAAAATTTTACAATAAAAAAATTAAGATGTTTATACTATATAATAAATGTAAATTTTAAAAAGAAATATTATTTCACACAAATACATTGAATAATGCATAATACGAGGTTATAAAATATATTAGTATGCTTATTTTCATATATATAAAATCACGATAAATTTGTAACTATTAACATTTTAGAGACAAATGTGGTAAATTTAAGATGAGAAATATATATTTAAACTTCCCAAAAATACAATCGACCAATAAGAAATAAATTAAATGAAAGTAGACATTTTTTGACACGATTGCGATAAACTTAAAATATGAAACATATATTCAAAAATCCCATCAATAAACCCGACCAATAAGAAAAGTGGTAGTGGATTAAAAAATTCAACTTTAATTGTGGGCGTGACACGTCAGCAAAATGTTAGCAGAATTAGTAACATTAATAGATATAGATACAAAGAGAACTAGGGTTTCTAGTGTTTATCCATTCCAATATAATAATACAAGATAAGATTATAATACTCCCCCTTGGATAAACATTCCTGAATATTACAAAACTATCATATTAAAAACCTCGCCTAGAAAACCCAATGGGACCAAAACTAGGACCAAGGAAAAAATACAAATGACATTTGATACGCTATGGTGATACTGCCTCGTTAAAAACATTGTCAGGAAAAACAGTGGGATAAAACCTAATCGAAGGGAAAAAGAGTGCAATGCATATATACTCCCCCTGAATTCAACACCCTTATTGTAGTCTTCTCATTCGGGTAAGCTCTTTGAACTTCTTGATGATGCTAACTGTATGAGTTGCATAGCCGAGTCTCAACATTTCCTTTGATGTGTATAAGTTGAGACGTCTTCATACATTACAATTGACTTCGGATGCTTGACTTTCATTTGCTGGTGTTGAACTGCTTTCAATGCACAAACATAACGTACTTTAGGACTCAGTGTGCCATTTGATCATGGGGGATCTAGTGTATTAAATGGTGTCTAAGCTGCCTCGTTAAAAACCTTACCATGGAAAAACCCAGTGGGATAAAAATCAAGATAAGGAAAAGAGTACATCTTTGTATGGTAATTCGGGACCTAATACAATGTCACCACTTATAAAATTATAGGTACTTCAGGTACTCTTATAAGGATCTTTAATCAATTGTATGTGACGAGGCTTTCACATTAATACTTTAGGCATTTTCAATTGATCTTTTTCATTTATATGTGTATGCAAGTAACACGTCCGTCATTTACATTTACATCCAAAATTATATTCACTTCTGGTGAATACATTCTTTATATAACCTTTGATAGGTTTTTGTGCAATCGACTTGGATTTATATTTTCGTTTGTACGAACACCCACTTAAAACCAAATGATGTTACACTTTTCAGTGTTGGAACTACATATCCAATGTCATCATGCTTAAAGAACCTATTCTTGCATGAATTTCCTTTTTCCAGCTCTTTAATATCATTTTGATGTCGACATCCATTATTTATTTGATGATCATCATATTCTCATAGACTCTTTCCACTTTTTGGGAATCGTATACCAAGAGCCTAGTGTTCTCCAACACTTCCGGTGTACTTGAGAACCACTTGATATTCATTGAGTTGGAGTTACTTCTGAAACTTTCAACACTTCACCCTCTTGTACACCTAGAAACTTCTGGTGTACTTGAGAACCACTTGATATTCATTGACCCACAGTCGCCCCTACATCACGACAACGAAATATGTTCACCCAACCGACGACAATTGTTTAAAATCGTAAGAAGTGGAAATATCGACTTACGATTGTTTATTTTGGGGAATCCCCTTTACCCTCTTGTACGCCAAGGGTGTCGGGACTTTCCCGACCCATTTCACCCGAAGTTCGGGATGGATCCTCATCATAATGGGGAGGAGGCGGGTCACCGACTTCAGAAAGCCCGCCATATAGCGCTAGCAACGAAGTGGATGTCGGTATCGTAGACGTTCAAGGTCCACTCCGCGAGATTGATCTCTAACGCCACCCAGTACTCGTTGTTCAGATTCCAAGACGCCAAAAACCGGTCGACAATGGACCCACCCTTTGGAAACCTCTCCGGTAACTTGTCGTCGAAGTAGTTGGCCAGCTTCTCGTCCGTCTTCACCACGTCAAGGTTCCCATTCGCGTCCTCCAATTGCCTCTGCATTAGATACCCCCAGAAGAAGTCAAGAACGGCGACGCATGCGTACTTGTCATCTGCGTTGATGTCCTTTCGAAGAAGGGCACAAGCCTGCTCAATATGATGCACGCACGGAAAACCATTTAGATGGAATAGTATATGACGAGGAAGGTGATGCATACAACCACTATGTGGGAACCTAACCTGGGATCTGACCCAAGTGGTCGGTGATTGGAGAGCCCCGAAAAACTCCCTCTGCAGTAGGGTGCCTTCGACCGATCGGACGGTGTCACTTCCGTCGTTCATCCAGGCAGAGAACACATTAACGTCTGCCCTCGTAGCCATGCCTAGGTCGACAGCATCCACTGCTTGCGATGGCTTCTTGCCCTTTTCCACACGTAACTTCTTAACTGGGTGACTTACCTTAGACGCGGAGAATGTTGCAGGATGTCGACGAATCCTCCTACTGCGCCGTTCGAGGGGCACCTCAGCCTCAACCTAGGAGGCCTCAAATGCCTCCAACTTGTCCTGTAACGCGTGTAACATAACAGATAATGAAACATACATGATAGACAATGAATTTGACAGTGCCTATACCTCGTCTGTGTCCAGAGTAGGTGTCTCCGACTGAGCCTCCTCCTTGTCCTCCTTGGTGGCATGTCTCTTCTCCTCCTTCTCCTTCACTGCTCCATCAACCTATCCACATGACAGATAATGAAATTGATAGATACTAATATTTACATGACATCTACTAACATTTATACGACATGTTATCAAAATGACATGACAGTCAATGTGCCCATACCTCTGCGGTGCCTATAATAGGTGTCTATGAGTCACCCTCCTTGGCTTTCCCATGGTTCCTCTGTACCTCCATGACTTTCCCATGGTCCCTCCGCTTGGTGGGCTGTCTCGCCTTTTCCTTCCTTGCTTAATCAACCTATCCATACACAAAATTTGTTAACATGACATTACTAATAAATTACATGACGCTCTTCATATACTGCCATGACACATGGATAACCTTACCTTCTTGTTTGATCGAACCTCCCCTTTCTCCTCAGACTCCCTAGTCCCCTTCCCCATCACTGCCCTCTTCAAGTCTTCGATCGACTCCTCAAGCGTGGCCAACTTCGATCCGAACTCCACGGTTATACTCCTCGCCATGTCGTCCATCTTCTCCAATAACCTTGACTCCATCCCTAAGATGTCAGCTTGTGTCTGCATACCCGATCCAGATTCTTGTGTTTCCCCAGGTGCTTCCTCTCCTGGGTTCCGTGGGGGTTTTGGTATTGACGCTACGAACACCTGGGCAATGTCGTCGAAGAAGTTGTCCCGCTTCTCGTGAGAGTATCGTGCATTGCGGGCCACAATTTTAGCTTCCTCTACTGCGTCGAGGATGAGAACCAGCCTTGCAGCATCAGGGTCATCGAAGTACTCGAGGTTCGTGCATTGGACGGCCACTGGAGGGAGGGCTTTGTACACCCACCGTTGCAAATGTCTGTTGTACAGTACAATGTCAACTGATGTCGAGTATAATATTATAGGCTGGTCAGTATAAAGTCATTGGCTGTCTAGTAGTAATTCAAAGGGCGTACATTGAGGTTTGTGTACGAATTTGGAAGGCGAGGGAAAAGCCCAGCAGGCAGTATGTCGGGCGTGGTGCAGTAGTGGCGCCGCCGTCGTGTTGAAGCTTCCTCTCAATTGCATGGTTTAGGAACTTGTGGGTTTGCTCGTAGCAAAGCTGATCCCACGGGTACCCCAGGAACCTCTCAACGTCGGAGAAGATGTTGACCATCCACCCCTGAATGTAGTTTCGGGGTTCCTTCCTAAACAACACACCCTCGATTAGCATCAGCAGGACAAGTTTAAACTTACTGGCTGATGATCGCTTAGATCTTATGGCCACATGGAACATCAACTCAAACTCGGACATCCTTAACTTCTGAACTCTGAAGAAATATACTGCAGTCTTGCACACCGAATCGTCCTCAGGCTGATCGAAATAACTGTAGTTAAGGCCGGTGACAAGGGAAAACTCAAGTATTGAGAACCTCACGACCGCATCTTCAATCTTGTACCACATTTCGTGCTGCTTCTTTGTCTTTAGTTATCGTTGGAGGATGTAGTGTATAAGCTGTACAGAGAAATGGATCCTTGTGCCAAGTCTTGCAATGCCTCCTAACGGGCTGTCCATGAGGCGCTTCCAGTTGGCCTGGCTCAAGCGATCATCTATGTTAGCTAGGAGATACAGCCGGGCGTATTGGTTACATCGCGCTTTAAAGTGTTTGTCATCCTCGACAGCGTACACAGCCTAAAGCGAATTTAACATGTCAGCCACGCTGCACGACAGTCACAACTTACATTCCTCGAATGAAATCCCATCATACTGCGCCGGAGGTTTTCCTTTGAGGGGTCTCAAGCTTCTTTCCACTCCACTTCCACATTTTTTTTCTTCAACAGATATCTTGCATGTTGGGAGACCAAAAATCAGTAATCTCGAAAACAATCCCTTTCCCCCAACCCACAGTTCCCTTCATATCAGTTCCACAAACATTCCACAAGTCAATATGTACATGACAGTTACGTATTTCAACATGACACATGAATATTCATACATGACAGAAACCAACTATGCACCAATTCCTTTTAAATTTCACCCGATTTAGAACCTATGCATATCAGATGTCAAACCTATTCATCTTAATATTGAATGCACCCAATTCTTCCATATTCAACCCTACAGTTTCCCTTCCACATATCTAACCCACCAGTTTACCTTTTTACATGACACCAAGACAGTTAAAAATGTCACCTGTATATTCATACATGTCAGTCCACTTATTGAATCTGTACATCTCCAATTGCACACGAGTTTGAAAATATTCATTTGAAATTTCGACCTCTTGACATAAATATTCAGTTCCCATGCCCAATTTCAACCGACACATATGAAAACTCACCCTTTTTAACATTTTCCCTAACCCTAATTCGTCCCATTTCGGCCCAATTTCACCCTAAACTGAACATCTCGAACACCCATAATTCATCCCTACTCTTGAAAATTTTGAATCGATATGAACGTTCCCCAATTTCCCCATCCCCAAAATTCCCCTTTCTCCCCGTCGCGAACACCCATTGTTTATAACTTGACACCCGTTACTTCCTACATGAGAGGGGGAAATTGTGAACTATCAACCTATTCTACCCCTTCATCCCATTTCACACAATGACAAACAGTTTAGGTTCTTCCAATCGGTTCCTCCATTACGAATTGAAGCAATAGGTAATTAACCGACCAAGTTAGGGTTTACTTACTTCAGAATCGAAGATCCCTACCTTGTAAACATTGTTCGTGCTCCTCTCTTGCAGTGTCATCTTCTTTCTCTTCTTCCTTCTGTTTTTATTTTCCTCAGGTTTTGATGAGCAATTGTTGCCCTCTCTCTTCTCCTTTTGTAACTCTCACTTGCAGTTGAGTTGACAGTTTTTTTAATTAAAACTCTCTCTCTCTCTCTCTCTCTCTCTCTCCCCTCATTAACTTCCCTTCCCCCGATTTCTTTCTCTCGGATTTAAGTTCCTCCCCTGTTGCAGTTCGCTTTTTTACCGCCTACGCCTGAAATTTTTTGAGGGGGGAGGGTCAGCCTTTGCAATTACTTCTATAGCAGGTTATGGGTGCAAAGTGTTTCGGGTTTAGGGTCATTTTGTGCAATTCCCTCATCAAATAATCTATCCAATATTACATCAATTAATAAGTTATTACCACATCTTACTTAGTTATATCTTGATAATATTTTGCTATAAATATTATCAATATTTATATTTATTTTTTTATAAATAAAATAAAAACGGATTGAATTTACATATGGAATATATGCTAAGTTCCTTTCTTTTGGATTTAATACGTAAGCTTTTTTATCACTTAATATTTTTTTATTAAAAAGTTTAAAATCTAGACTCAAGATACAAATATATTTTAACCATTTTTTAATAAGAGAACAAATATGATTAATCTAGACTCAAACATGTGTTTACATTCCAAAACAAATAACACAATTGAAGATTATATACTTACTTTATATGGAGTAGTAATTTATATTAATTAAAATATTATTTATGTTTCATATGTGATAGTTGATATTATTTTGAGTCATGTTTTCTAAAATTTATTAACAAATCGCGCAACGGGCGAGTAATACAACTAGTGTATGTATTTATGTGTATATATATATAGGATTGAGTTCCGGTGAGAAGCTCTCCTTCCGGTGAGAAGGAAAGAAGGCTTCTGATTGGCTGATACAGATTAAAATAATATTTTCTGTTTCGGTGTAAAATGGGACGGGCGCGTGGGGCGCGTGTAAAATATTAGGGGTATTTTTGTCTTTTCGTGTGCGGGATATATCTTTTTACGTGTTTTCGATATCTTCTCTTTTTTTGGGTAATCTGTTCGTGTCTTGTCGATATCTTCTCTCTGATTATCTTCTTTCTTATTCTACTTAAAACCTACCGTTTCTTTCTTTTCTGTTTCCAAACTGAACTCCTCCATTATCGGTGCATTGTAAGTTTGAATCGAAGTTTTTATTTTTCAGTTTCTTCTAGTCTCTATCTCTGTGTTGATTTCGAAACTCAAATCCTCCATTAACGTTTTTTTATTTGCAGAGAAACTCTATTAGCGAGAGGCAAGTTGTTTATAATGGAAAACATCATCTTCGACGGTGGGCATAAGTCTTCTTCTTCTTTTATTTTTTATTTTGTAAAAAAAAGGTTTTACAGTTTATTATTATCATTCTTTTTCTATGTAGATGAAACAACAATGGCATAGCTGAAGAGGAAAATTAAAAATGAAAAGGAAAAGAAGAAGATTATGAGAAAGAAGGGAGCGATTGTTGAAGTTGGGGAAAGGCAAGAAACAAAAATGCCTTTGAGGAGTCAAGTCGTCACTCCCTATCTATTAAATTCAGGATTTGAGTTTGAGTTAATCAACTATGTTGCTGAAGATACTTATGACCCTCTGTACGTTTTTTTCTTATTATATTAGTTAAATATAATGGTCATTGACAACATGGGTTTGAGTTTGGTTCGAAGAGATAACTAAGTGTGGTTCATAGTGAGAAATGAGGGTGATTCAGATAAATAAAGAGTTTGGTTCAGAAAGATAACTGAGGGTGATTTAGAGAAATAAAGAGTTTGGTTCAGAGAGAGAGAATGAGTGTCGTTCAGATAGATAACTGAGGATGGTTCATATAGATAATGAGTGTGGTTCAGAGATATAATGAGTGTGGTTCAGAGAGATAATGAGAGAGATACCTGAGTGTGGTTCAGAGAGAGAATGAGTGTGGTTCTGAGACATGTTCAGAGAGATAACTGAGTGTGGTTTAGAGAGATAACTGAGGGTGGTTCATAGAGATAACTGAGTGTGGTTCAGATAGATAACTGAGGATGGTTCAGAGAGAGATTGATTGTGGTTCAGAGATATAATGAGTGTGGTTCAGATAGATAACTGAGGATGGTTCAGATAGGTGAATGAGTGTGGTTCACAGATATAATGAGTGTGGTTCAGATAGATAATGAGAGAGATACCTGAGTGTGGTTCAGAGAGAGAATGAGTGTGGTTCTGAGACATGTTAAAAGAGATAACTGAGTGTGGTTCAGAGAGATAGCTGAGGGTGGTTCATATAGATAACTGAGTGTGGTTCAGAGAGATAACCGAGGATGGTTCAGAGAGAGATTGATTGTGGTTCAGAGATATAATGAGTGTGATTCAGATAGATAACTGAGGATGGTTCAGATAGAGAATGAGTGTGGTTCAAAGATATAATGAGTGTGGTTCAGATAGATAATGAGATAGATACTTGAGTGTGGTTCAGAGAGAGAATGAGTGTGGTTCTGAGATATGTTCAGAGAGATAACTGAGTGTGGTTCAGAGAGATAGCCGAGGGTGGTTCATAGAGATAACTGAGTGTGGTTCAGAGAGATAACTGAGGATGGTTCAGAGAGAGATTTGATTGTGGTTCAGAGATATAATGAGTGTAGTTCAGATAGATAACTGAGGATGGTTCAGATAGGGAATGAGTGTGGTTAAGAGATATAATGAGTGTGGTTCAGAGAGATAATGAGAGAGATACATGAGTGTGGTTCAGAGAGACAATGAGTGTGGTTCTGAGACATGTTCAGAGAGATAACTGAGTGTGGTTCAGAGAGATAGCTGATGGTGGTTCATAGAGATAACTGAGTGTGGTTCAGAGAGATAATTGAGGATGGTTCAGAGAGATAATGAGTGTGGTTCAGAGAGATAATGAGAGAGATAATTGTGTTAGACTTTTCATTATATTGGTTCTTTCTTATCAAATTTGGCTATAATGCTGATGTTTTAACAGGCAAGTTCTTTTCAAATTCAAAGAACAAAATGTTCCACGCATGGTGTTTCAATCATTGCTTTGTGGCCAATATGTTGATGCACAAGTGATTGATGCTTTTGTTAAAATTCTTAACTGTCAAGAGGAATTTTTCGGGTATAAGAGATTTATTGCAATCTGCGATGTCAGTGTAAGTTATTGTATTTAAATTATATTATTGAGTACTTTAATTTTATATTTCTCATTATATTGTGTGAGTTTGTTTTATGTTTTTCAGTTGGGGTCGATTGTTGGAATGGTGGGTGTGAGTTTTGAAAGCCAATTTAACATCTTTCATACTAAGTTTGATCAGGTTCTTACGGTCTCAGGGTTTCCAAATTTGGCTCGAGTTAACCTTGTAAGTTTTTCTTAATAAATATCAATTAATTTTGTGTTTTATCATTTGTATTTATTATTTTAAAATCTTTTGTGTTTTCCTTGTGCAAATTATGTTGCTTGTTCTTGAAAATGCTCATTTTTATATTATATGCTTCAATTATATGGGAAAAGAAGTTTTTATCATTGATAACATGAAGCTGTTAGTTGACTTTGACTCAAGATATTATGATATTCCAACAGATGCTGTAAGTTTCTAATTTTTTTTATCATTTTTATTTTATTTTATTTTATTTTCAAGATATTCTAATTTTTTTTAATTGAAGGTTAATTTGATGAGTCACTACTTAGATCAGATGAATCTCTCCAACAAGGCAGATCTTATTCCCAACTGCAAAGCGTACAGTCTTGGTTTAAGTTGGGCAACAACTGATAATTTTGTGGATTGCGGGGTGTATTGCATGCGTCATTTGGAGACTTTCACGGGGGCCAAACGGTGGCAGTGTGGCTTGTCAAACTATTGTCCCAACACCCTTAAGGATCTTCGGAGGGCTTATATGCATGCAATTATATGTTCATCTATCAATGAAGTGAAGGATTCTGTAAAGGAAAATGTTAGGATATATGTGGATGGGAATTGAGATGTTATCATGAGAGGTGGTAGGATTTTGCATTTTGGATTTCAAGTATTATGTAGTTTGGGGTTGAATGATTTTCTGATTGAACATTTTCATTTTCTGTTGAATGACTGGTTATTTCATACTCTGTAACATTTATCATATGTGTGTTCTTGATTTGTTATGAGAATACTGCACGTGTGTTTCAGGAGATTATTAAATATTGGTTCAGAGAGATAATGAATGTTGTTTAGAGAGATGAACAGAGAGATAATGAGTGTGGTTCATCAAATATTAGTGAGTGGTTCAGATAGATAACTGAGTGTGATTCAGAGAGATAAGTGAGTGTGGTTCAGATATATAACTGGATAATTGGGTCAGAGTACATATCTGAGTGTGTTTCAGGGAATTATTAAACAGCGGTTGACAAAGGATAATTTTGTGGTTCAGGAGTTTATTAAATAATGGTTCACTATAATTCACAGATATTGGTTCATCATAATTAATATTGGTTCAGCGTAATTAATTACGGATGGGGTTTAAAAGAAACTGGGGGGGGGGGGGGGGACAACCGGACCATGCTTTAAATTTCCTTGGGTGTTATAGGGGGTATTTTTGTCATTTTGCGTCCTGTATTTTCTGATATAACTTCCCATTTACCCATTATCTGCAGTTGTGATCATTTTGAAATTTCATTTCCCCCTTTTCGTTTTAAACCCTACTCCAAATCTCTGAAGAGTCGATTCGGTCTCCAATCTCAAATAATCCTCTCTCGTGAAAATGTAAGCTTGAATGAGAGTAATTTTTTGATTTTCTTCTATAGTTAGTTGTTGTTCCTTCGTTTATTTACTGTTTTTTCTTATTTTTTTTCTTACAGTTGAGCGCTGTTGATTAAAATGGAACTTCGGCTACTTGATGGTAATTATACTTGATTTTTGTTGTTTAAATATCTTCTTTTAAGTTTTTTCAATTCAATTTTTATTATTTCATCATTGATATTTATTTAGGAAAATAGTTGCCAAGGTCTCGGTTCTTTTAGGAGTATCTGATTGTTCTGGTTCATAAATTTTACTATAACTGGGGCTGCTATTATGTTTTGTTTCATAAATTTTACATTTGTTATATAATAATCTTCATGTATTAAGAGGAAGTTGTACATGGATATTATTGATATTTTTTTTTATTAATTTTGGTGTTTGTAGATGAAACCCCATTGGCAGTTGTTATGGACAAATTCAAACGTAAACCTGGGAATAATCAAGATTTGAAGAAGGAAAGGCAAAAGAAGAGGAAAATTGCTAAAGAATCAGAGTCTGACAGTGATGAAGCGGTTGTGGTGAAGGGAGAGCAAGATGTGAAACTTAGGACAAAAGCTATTGTAACTGCTAAAGGAAATGTTACATACTTTAAGCTGGAATCCCGCACACACGCTTATTCTTTGGTTGAATCATTTCAATCTTTAAATGATTCTAAAATAAAAAGCATTGAAGAGCTTGGGTTCAGTTCTTTGCTGAAGATAGAAATGAAACAACTCCCATTGTTTTTGTCATTTTGGGCGGTGGATAACTTTGATGCAGATAGGGTTGCACTCACTACAGCTACTGGAGATACAATTTTCATCGAAGATGTTGATGTTGCAATTGCTTTGGGGTTGCCAATGGGGTCAATTCCAGTGCTTGTTGATCCTTTATATAACACAAGGACGGATGCATCATTATGTTTGTGGAAGAAATCTGTGGTTTCTGGGAACAAGAGGATCCACGCAGCTGATGTGGTGCGGGAGATGTTAACTGATAAAGATGGTGGACAATTTTTCAAGACTTGTTTCACTATTCTTGTAATTTATGCGTTGATTGAAAGCAACACAAATGGCACTGTCAATTTTAGTTATTTTTATGTAGCTGAAAATGTAAAAAACATTAAAAACTTTAATTGGTGTGGTTTTTTGCTTGATCGTCTTGTTGAAACAAAAAAATCATGGGCACGTAACAAAAATTCTATCTTCACTGGTTCAATCCCATTCTTATTGGTAAGTGAGATAAATATTGAGCATTTTGTTGTTTTTTTTGGATATTTTCTGTTATATTTTTTTTAATATCCTAAAATTTTCGGTTATGTTTTTTTTTGTTTTCACAGTTCTTTTATCTTGATCGTGTTCGATTACAAAGGCAAGAGAAACCAAGATCATTGCCCACCTTTGTTAATTGGACAACTACTTCAATTAAGGCAAGGGAAGGAGATGAAATGAGAGGCAATGGATTTGGATCTGGTCATGTATTGCCAAGACTAGAGCTTGTTTCAGTTCCACAACAAGTCTCTACATCTGAAGAGCAAACTGTGAGAGGTCCAGTTATATGTGGATTAATTGAAGGCCCACCAGAAAAAGTATGGTTAAATGAATTTTATTTTGATTACATAGTATGTGTTTCATTATAAATAATTAGTGGATGGTTCAGATAAATAATGAATGTGGTTTAGATAAATATTGAGTATGGTTCAGAGTAATAATGAGTGTGGTTCAGAGGAATAATATGTGTTGTTCAGAGAGATAAAGAATGTGGTTCAGAGAGATAACTGAGTGTGGTTCAGGGGGATAATGAGTGTGATTTAGAGAGAATAATGAGTGTGGTTCATAAAATATACAAAGAAAACCGGGTCATTATAAATAATTTATGTGGTTAAGCATAAAATGCTAGTAGTTGTTTGGCATAAATTGGTTGTAGTGGTTCATTAGTTCAGCATATGAAATTAAAGTAGTTCAAATTTGAAACATTAACTAGCAAATTTTTGTTTTAAAATTACAAATTTTAACTAGCATATGAAGTGGTAGTGATTCAGCATTGATATTAGTATGTGGTTCAACATTAATATTACAAATTTTTTATATCATTTCTCAACAGTTATCTGAAGATAAAGAAGTTGTCAATGAGGACAATACAACGGACCACGAAGAGGGTGTATGTGAGGAAGTTTTGAAGGACCATGCTCAGTTATTTGTAGGTCCTAATAAAAAAGTAAGTTTTGTTTTAAAATTTATTTACAAAATTGAGTTATATTTATAATATTATTTAAGTATATAACAAAATTTTTACTTCTTTTTGCAGAGGTTTAAAGAGAGATACAAGTCTGAGATGTGTTTACTGGTTAAAACAATTTCGAATATTATAGAATTGACAGTTGAATCTGTTTCTAAAAAAAATGAAGATGTGGAGATTAGTTATTTGAATCATGCTGCAAAGCGAATTGTTTGTGAACAACCTTCAAGCTCTCCTGAAATTAATTTAACACCAAATGAGTTTGCAGACAATCCTGAAATTGATAGGCTTATGCGGATTGTTGACATTGCTATTGCCAAGAAAGAAGAGATGGACAAAATTCGGCTTTCTGATCCATTGTGGAATCTTGGGCTCACACCTCCTGGGAATACTCCAACAATTGCAGAAGTGTTTAGGACTGTTGAAAAAACATTTCCAAAGATCCCTCAAGACGACATCCCTGCTGTTTTTCAGTCTCCTCCAGAGGATCAACCAGGGGGTGCTGAGACCAGTGTTCTTAAAAATCCTCTTCAGGGGTTAGCTGATGTTGTTGCAATTCAATCATTAAAGAAGAATGTAAGTCATTTAACAATGTTTAATTTAAATCTTTATATTTTTTATATAAATTTTTTTAATATGTATTAATAATTTATCAGGGTTCTGAAAAAGCATCAGTAGAGGCGGCCCCCCAAGTGATTGAACCAGTATAAACTCATATTTCAAAGGTAATTTTTAAATACTTTTATTTAATATGTTTCTTTAATTATATTTATTTATATTGTATTTCAAAATAATGTTTCCATTTTTTTTCTCTTCATTTTACAGGCGGTTTCTACAGATGTTGGTGCACAGAAGAAGAAAACAGTTTTGAAAATCCCATTGCCAAAGGTTTGTAGAAAGGACAATATTTTTTTTCTCTTCATTTTATAAGGGTGGAATGAAGTTTTTTTATTTTATATTTAAGTATGTTTTTATTTTCTTTGTTATATTTTGATAAATTTATACTGCAGGACGACAATAAAACAAAAGCCAATGTTGAAAAAAGGGTTCAACCATCGAGGGATACTGGGCCATCAAAAGAAATGAGGAGCCCATTTTATGATAGATTTGTTAATCCTGCCCCCCAGAGGAAGTCTGCTTTTGCTATAAAGCTATACAAATATGTGTTAGAAGTTGAAGAGGATCTATTGTAAGTTGTTCATGATTTTAAATATAATAGATTCAGGAAAGATATATATTTGGTTCAACATATATAGAAAACATATTATTTGTTTCAGTAATTTTTTAGTGTGCTTCAGCTATAAATATCTGTGTGGTTCAGTAGTAATATTTTAGTCTATGTTCAGAAACATAAATGTTTGTTTTTCAGCAATATTAGTTGTTTTGTGGTTCAGGGAAACTTTTTTCAGCTACAAAGGCATCGTAATCCCCCGGATTACGATGCAGTCACTACAATATGATCAGTATGTTGATGCTCAAATTATTGATTCGTGGAGTTATATGCTGAATTATGAAGAATCTCATCGGGGATATGGATCTATTAAAAGATTCTTTGCCACCTGTGATCTCAGTGTAAGTTAAGATTTTAATTAATTTTGGTGATTGTATTAAATTATGTTAAGATTTTTATTTAAACGTTTTTCATGTATTCCCAGGCAAACTCAATTGTGTATCACACAGATGGTGAACTTGAAAAGAGATTTAATGTCTTTCGTGATAAATTTGATGAACTTCTTATAGTCAAATGTCCTACAAATTTGAGCGAAATTGATTTGGTATGTTTTATTTAAAATTCATTTTATATGTTTATATTTGTTTATATTTGATTCAGAGAGAGAGTGATAGTGTTCATAGAGATAAATAGTAGTGGTTCAGAGAAATAAGTTATATTGGTTCAAACCGATAACTAAGTGTGGTTCAGACATATTACTGAGTGAGGTTCAGAGAGATAAGTGACAGTGGTTCAGAGAGATAAGTGAGTGTTCAGAGAGATAAATTGTAGCGGTTCAGAGAAATAAGTTATAGTGGTTCAGAGCGATAACTAAGTGTGGTTCAGACAGATTATTGAGTGAGGTTCAGAGAGATAACTGATAGTGGTTCAGAGAGATAAGTGATAGTGGTTCAAAGAGATAACTGAGTATGGTTCAGAAGGATAATCCGAGAGATAACTGAGGATGGTTTAGAGGGGGGGGGGGATAACTTTTTGTGGTTCAGTATACTTACAGTAACTCTTGGAATATTAATTATATTTTTTTTTGACAGATTATGTTTCCAATTCTAGCATCACAACACTTTTATATTATATCTGTCAATTTCAAGACAAAGGATGTAGATGTAATCGATAACATGAAGCTGACAGTAGACTTTCATCTCAAATATGCTAATATTCCAAGAGTTACTGTAAGTATATTTATTCTTTTCTGATAAATCTTCCCATTTCCCCATTCTCTGCAGTTGTGATCATTTGAAAAAGAAAGAAAGAAATAAGTGCCCCTGTTCCCTAGTCCTTTCATCTCCCTCAAATCTCATCCCCATTCTCTGCAGTTTCCTGTTTATCTTTTGAAAATCTAAAAGCACAAGTAATCAGTTAGTGTTTGATTATATTTCTATCTCTGTAAATGTGTTGATTATTGTTTCTGTTCATATTATCTCTCTAAATGTTTGATTGTTGTCTCTGTAAATGTTTGATTGTTGTCTTTGTATTTGTAGGTCTTCTCTTTTTCAATGGCTTTTTAAATTCTTACTGTAGCAGGGTATCATCAGAGTGTGGGGGAGTTTTTAGTTGAACTCGTAGGAACTGAGTCGTCTTTTTATGGCGGGGGTCAAGTTTTGGTGTCAACCCATTCCGTGAGCCATCCTGTGATATTTCATCACGTTGTCGGGTGGAACAGTATGCCAATGAACGAAGACCGCTGCAATGAAATTTTAGGTGACGCAGGGATCCCGAGTGTTATTCGAACTCAGGTAGCAAATCGGCTTTTAATGGATTTTACAAGTTCTTGGTTTCGACAAGACGCAGATTTGGTTGAATATGGTCTCTGCCCTAACATCACCTTGAATTTGTACTACAATTCCAACGATTCGTCCGAATCGAGTTTCGACTCTGACATAGAGGTCGATCACCTTGAATTTGTACAATATCATCCAGCCACTACAGAAGCTATTGAAGCCCTACAAGAGACATATCATCTTGATCTCGATGGAGAGGCATGTTCAATATGTCTTGACCCGATGTTGGCGTCGACGCCCGTCCTTGGCATGCCATGCTCACATTTCTTCCACCCACAATGTCTCCGGACTTGGCTTTTGGTTGAAGGCATTTGTCCTCTTTGTCGATCAGCCCTGTAAACTTACATTTTGTGCAGTATTGTCATGTTAGAAAAGACAATGTAGTTTAACTTTTTGGTGTAAGAAAATTTGCATCCCCTTTTGGTTGGACTTGGTTTAAGCAAATGTATAATATCAATGGAATTTGTGTTTGATCATATGAGATTGTGTAGTTCTTATATTCATATATTTGGTTTTATATGGGTCAGCAATACAGGTTAAGAGGGATAACAGATAGTGGTTCATGTTATTAACTTATTTTTGTTTAACGTAGTATTGGGTAAGAGGGATAGCAGATAGTAGTTCAGAGTGAGATACCTGAGTGTGGTTCAGAGAGCTGACTTAGCGTGGTTCAGAGAGATAATTAGTGTTGTTCAGATTGATAACAGTGTGAGGTTCAGCATAGTAGTGGGGTCAATCATTCAATCGCTCTCAAAGAGAATTTTTTTCAGCATATTGATCATATTGTGGTTCAAAGAGCAGACTTAGTGTGGTTCAGAGAGATAATTAGTGTTTTTCAGATAGATAACTGTGTGAGGTTCAACATAGTAGTGGGTTAATGATTCAATCGCTCTCAAAGAGAATCAATGGTTCAGAGAGATAACTGAATGTGGTTCAGAGATATAACTGAGTGTGGTTCAGATAGATAAATTTGAAGGGGGGGGGGGGGTAGAGAGGTAAGTGAATGTGGGTTTAGAGGAAATGAGTTTGGAGACATAATCGGAGAGGTAAATGAGAGTGTTTCAGATATATAACTGTTCAAGATTACTGAACGGATGAAGATTTAATTATGTGTGGTTCAGAGTGATAACTGAGTGTGGTTCAGATATATGGCTGATTTTGGTTCAGTTAGATAATTGTGTGGTTCAGCATAATATTGTGTCAATGATTCAATTACAGTTAATAAATAATATTTAATAAAAATTATTATTTATTAACTGTAATTGGGATTTAATATTTAATATTAATATTACAGTATTTAATATTAGTATGTAACTTTTCAACTTTTCTTTATTATTTATTAACTACACTTTTATATAGGAAATGCCATCTTTTATAGGGAACTACAATATTTAATATTAGTATGTAACTTTTCAACTTCTCAAAGAGACGACTTAGTGTGGTTCAGAGAGATAATTAGTTTGGTTCAGATAGATAACTGTGTCAGGTTCAGCATAGATAGGAATTGAATGTGGTTCAGAGAGATAACTGAGTGTGATTCAAATAGGTTAAAGTAATTATTACAGGTGAAGGAAGTTGAAGAGGCGCCACTGATAAATAAGTATTACAGTTAAAGGAAGTTGAAGAGGTTAAAGTACATTGGAAAACCGCTCTTTAAAATACAGAAAAAAAAAGAAAGTTGGAAAGGGGCAACTTCCTATAAAATAAGAATACCCTTCCTCCTTGATGTGCGCGCAAATTGCCATATTTTCTATGCACATAAAAGTCCATTTTATCGTCTTTTGCATGCATATTAATGGGAAAACATGGGATTAGTGTAGTTTACGCTTAATTATCAAATATATGGGTCTGCACGAGTTTCTATGTGATTTCGCAGAAAACAGGATAAAAATGGACAGATTTGGAAGAGCGGAGAAAGAACTCGAAGTCTTTTGGAGAGGTCGAAATCGAGATAAAGTTTCACAGGGGTCGATATCGATGTTCAAGGTCGATATCGACCATGCCAGCAGAGGAATCCGACTCAGATTTTGATAGAATTCTCTCCGAAGCTTGCACGTCTATCCAAAAGTCGAGATTTCTTATCATCAACACCAGAGTTATCATATGAGCTGATTTACCATAGAAGTTTTAGTTTTTACTTTATTTAAGTTTTATCTTAGAGAATAAAGATAAGGTTTCGAGTCTTTGGATAGCAAAGTTCGACACCTATATATAGAGGCCAGTAGGGATGAGTTTAGACATAAAATTTTACAGACAATTCAGTTCCAATTACAGTAGTAACGAGTTAGAGAGAGAGAAAGAGGGCCGAGTGGAGTTTGTGAAGCGAGAGCGGAGTGGCTCGTTCGGTTGTACTTTCTCTTTTGCAAAGTTTAATTCAAAGTAGTTTTCTTTCAACAATGATGATGATGATGTGCATGATGAGGAGCGAGTAGTCAACCCACTTCTAGGGTCGGGGTGAGCCCGACGATAACGATGTAGGGTAAGTGCATCAAAGGTATGACTTTTATGCGATTCCATCTTCTATCCCATGCATGATCCTTTGCGAAAGTTAGGGAGATTCATTATTTGCATTATTGAAGCGAAAACCACTCATATTGTGAACTTGGGTTGCTCATGAATTGGATAGTAACTCTTAGGAACTATGCGAGAGCCCCTAATCACATAAGTGTTTATAACGAAAGTTATTTGACGGAAAGGCATTAAATTTCATAACTTTAGCATAAAAACTTGCATTGTTGTCGTTGTGGCATGAAACCCCGACTTTGGAAGCTTTTTAATTAATTGAAATCAATATAAAAGTTTTAAATTTTGTTTCTGATCATCGTTCTTTCCCATTCTATTTTCTTCGGACTCTTCTCCGACAATTGGTTACGAAAACAGTTTCTGTGACTAACATCGAAATCGACTATAAAGGTCGATATCGAGGTCTAACGTCAATATCGAGGTCTCTGCTCGACGTCGACTTTGCTGCTTTTGTCTTCTGCAGGAAACTGTACTGGAAATCGACCAGAACTGAGGTCGATATCGACCAGACATATCGATATCGAGTGTCTTCTGAGGTCGAAAGCTTTGATCGTGAGTACAACAAGGGAAGCGCTGACATACCTCCTCGTGGATTCGATCCTGAATTACCCTACTACTACAAGGGAGGGGATTCTTGTATTATTTGTTTGAGCCAGGGAGTAGTCTAGTCGTGAATTGTTTAATTTGAATTATTTGAATCCCTACGCATACACCTATCCCCCTCACGAACAAATTGGCGCCTTTGCCGGGGAAGCAATCAATCGCCACCTAAGTTTAATCACGATCTTTTTGGAGCTTATTTTGCAGGTTTATGTGACGTTCTGATCGCGGACCTATCCTGGAACCAATCAATGAGCCTGAACGTTTCTACCATCTTCGCAACAAAGCAATTCGCATCATGGCTGACAACGAGACGCAGGCTGAAACCATAGAGCGGTTGAGGAAGGAAATCGAGGACCACAATGCTACAATTACTGCTGAGAGGGCCGCTGCTGCTGCTGAGCGAGCCCGTGCTGATAGGGAGGAGGATGCACGTAGACAAGCCCAAGAGCGGCTAAATCAGTATCCACAGACGGCGATGCAATACATGCATCCGCCGCTTCATGTTCCTGAATCCGCTATTTGAATTCCTCACTCCAACTATGAGATAAAAATTAACTTCCTATCTGAGATAAAAAGAAATACTTTTGAAGGAAGACCTAATGAATGCCCCCAGCAACACATCTCTATTTTTATGGACTTATGTGAAACAGTTGCTGATGGAGTAAATTTAGAGTATGTACGATTAAAATCTTTTCGATGGTCTTTGGCAGGGAAGGCATTACAATGGCTTGAGAGTTTGGCTCCACGCTCGCTGAGGACATGGGCGGAGGTGAAGGATGCATTCTTGAATAAGTTCTTTCCACCTTCTAAAACAGCGATGCTGTGACAAAGGATCACCGCTTTCAAACAAAAGCCAGGTGAAACACTAGCACATGCGTGGGAGCGATTTAAGGACTTGCTGAGATCATGCCCAACGCATGGGCAACTTCCATATGTCATCCAAGAGGTCTTCTAAAATGCCCTTGATGCGCCGAATAAGGAGAGGATAAATTCATACACCTCTTATCGGTACATTGAGCTTACACCAACGGAAGCATGGGAGACCATTGAGAGGCTCGTGAACTTTGACAACACTTATGGGGCTGCTGCGGCCTATGATGCAAGGCCTGCCCCATCAATGCCACTATATGAGCCTCCAAGGGAGATAGATCCTGATGTGCAGCAACAATTCCATAACGATCAGATGCGCCGCCTTCAAAAGCAAGTCAGGTTCCTGAGCAACAATCAAACTTGTCAGGAGTGTGGCTCAACAAGGCATAACACTAGTGCCTGTCCACATACTGAGCAAGTATCCATGGCGGAACAACATGAGGAGGTCAAGTGGACGAGAGGCTCCTATGGAGGGTCAATCAACAATATTGGGGTGATCAAAGGTTCTATCAACAAAGGGATCCCCTACCATATAGAGCACCAGGACACCCTGAGCGAGAGACAAGGAAAGATGACATGCAAATCATTCTTGATGAGATGCGGAGGAATCACGCTGAGTTCAAACAAGCCAACAACTCTGTCCATACTCAGCTGCAGGGCATCAATTCTAGACTTGGGGAGATCGACGTTTGGAAGCGCAACATGGAGACTCAAATGAGTCAATTTGCGGAAGCAATACCCAAAGCGTCAGGATCATTCCCTGGATCCACTGTGCCCAACCAAAAGGGCAAAACCACTGGTCATATTGCGGCGGTGAACCTAAGGAGTGGGCGCCAATTACAAACGCCCTAGCAAAAAGCGGAGGAAAAGGAGCCAGAACAGACGTCGATATCGACCCCCCTGTCGATATCGACCAAGATGACGTCGATGTCGACCTTTCAGTCGATGTCGACCCTAAAATTGAGTCACAACAGAAATCGACTCCTCCAGTCAATGTCGACCCTACTGATGTCGATGTCAACCCCATTGCAGTCGCAGGAAGGAAGAAGATGTTGCCATTCCCAACTAAAAAGTTGATTAAGGACCCAGCGGAAAAGAAGTTCCAGCGGTTCGTGAAGATGCTCCAAGGACTTAATGTCTCTATACCATTAACAGAGGCACTTCACGAGATGCCATCTTATGTAGGGTTCCTTAAGGACATCTTGGGTAAGAAGCGATCGCTCTCTGAGATTGCAGAGGAGTGCAATAGGTTAGAGCTACCACAAAAGCGGGCGGGCCCAGGTAAGTTTTCTATCGCTATAGGTCTAGGTCAATTCAAATTTAATGCTTTAGTTGACTTGGGCGCTAGCGTTAGCATGATGCCACTAACCATTTGGCACAAGGTAAAGATAGGTCATCTGGAGCCCGTGAATGCAAGATTATACATGGCTAACAATACGGTAGTTATTCCAACTGGGATAGTGACAGATGTGCCAGTACAAGTAGGTAAATTCTTTGTCCTTGCTGATTTCGTAGTTGTTGATATAGCGGAGGACCCTGCTTGTCCAATTATTTTAGTTAGGCCATTCCTAGCAACCGTCGATGCCAACATTAGTGTGAAGAAAGGATTGCTCTCATTCACAATTAGTGATGAGGTGATAGAGTATGCCTTCAACAAGACGGTGAAAAATCAAGGGCCAATGGAGATAAAAGCCATCAACGGTGTCTACATTGCATGTGGAGAAGCCAAAGTAAGAAGTATGACACCGGAGGAGCTTGAGAAAAGGGCCATAGAAGCCCAAGTGGCGGAAGTGGTGGCAATCTTGAACGAAGGAGCCCAACAGAACATCGAAATCGACCCAGGTAAGTCGATATCAACTACTAATGTTCAAGATTTTGTGCCAGGTCATAAGTATGGGGTCGACAGAGGAGGAAAAGAAACATCAAAATCGGGGTCTAAGGTCGATATCGACCATACCCAGCCGAAATCGACCACCATCAGCGCCGAAAAGGGAGGAACAGAGACCTCGATATCGATCTCTGAGGGTCGAAATCGACCTGATCATATCGAGCCAAAACTCTCCAAATCAACTGATCCTCCAGGAGTACAACAGAGGTCAATATCGACCTCTGAACATCGACATCGACCTGAGCCATAGACTGAGAAGAAGGTAAGTCAAGGTACGAATTCCTCCTGTTCCATTACAATTAAAGATTTATCATTATTTGGAAGGGGTGTGCCTTGGCATGTGCGCTTATGTAGGGTATCCGATGATGATTGTAGCCAATATGAGATAGGAGACAAGGTCTATGTTGCCAAATCCAAGGACCATTGGTTCCCTACGAGATTCAAGGACAAAAATTTGGGACCATTCACGGTGAATCAGATCCATCCTGGCGAAATGCAGCTGCGGGATAAGAAAGGGGTCATATTTGAGGCCCAAGCCATATGGGCTCTACAGATGCTGCCTTGAGAAGCGCAAAGGAAGAAGTCGGCCTAGCGACTTAAAAGTCTAGAGCTTGTAACAAAGACATTAGTTTTGGTTTTAGACACTTTCACTTTGGTTTGAGACATTTTATTGTTGTTTTGCATATTTTGATTTGATTTTAACAAGTTGCAGGAAAGAGAGAAGCACACAGAAAAGACGTCGAAATCGATGTCCAAGATCGACATCGACCTTAAGGTCGACAAAGATGGGTTTGTGATCGAGGTCGGATCACCCTGAAGCCTGAGCCAGAAATCGATAAGAAACATCGATATCGATGTTAAAGGTCGATATCGACCATTCCTGCTGTCTTCTTCGACTCCTGAAATTGGTGATGGTTTAGTAAGTTTTCTTCTAAACCCTAGTTCTAATACAGTGAGGACACTGTAAATTTTAAGTATGGGGTGGGGGAAAGGCTTACTTGCATATTCATACTTAGTTTAGATTTGCATATTTATTTTTATGCATAATTAGTCTTATTTTCGGAAAAAAAGGAAAAAAATGACCCCCATCAAAAATTTGAAAAAAAAAAAGAGTCATGGAAGTATAAAAAAGAGCTCTATGATGCAAAATTAGATTCATTAAGAGATATAACATGAGATTGCCTAGTTAAGGGAAGTCCCAATGAAGTGCAAAAAGAAAAAAATTAAGGAGATGAAAAATTTGAAGTTGCTTTTGACATGTGCATGATAAGATGATGGAGGACTTTTTATGAAAATTCCATACAAGTTCTTACATATACAAGTTCATATTCTAGCCTTACCTATGCATATTTGCAAAAGTCACAAGCCATATATGAGCCTTATCATGATCATTATTGCTCCACATATATACATATTGCCCATTTTATACCTTACACCCTATCCGGGGACAAGTTTGAGAATGGATGTCATTTTTGGAGTTATATGGAGTTGTGCATTATTCATGAAGTTGTTGGCAGGAATGAAAGAAATTATGAAATATGGAAAATTTAATGAGCGAGAAAAATCCGATCACCTCAGGAGATAAAGGTAGGTCGACCCTGCTCGTTGAGATGTTAGTTCAGCGAGATGGGACACAAGGTGAGGAGTCCGAAGTACGAAGTATCCGAGGCCATTCATGACACCCATGTTTGCGACTCGCGAGAAGGCAATGCTAAGGTTAGAGAGGTAAAAGCATTATATTGAATAAAAGCATTGAGCGATGAGTGAAAGGTGAGACATTATGAAGAAGGAATGTGGAATGTTTTGGAAAGAATGTATGTTTCCCCGGATTTAACACCACATGGCCAAATATTAGCCCACCTTTAGCCTTTCACCAAATCTACTTCTCACAAGCTTGCAAAAGTCCTCTTGATTATTAATCCTATGTCGCTAAAATTGTTTTTGGATATTACCTCCTTTTATGAATATGAAATTGCATTTATGCACATGCATGGATTTGGTTGACATAAGTACCTTATCAAGGATGGCAATTGATTGTAGGGACATATGAAAAATGAATCTATGATGTTGATAGTTTACTTTCTTCCCCTGAATGACCATTAAAGGTATTGCTTGGGGACAAGCAAGCTTAAGCATGAGGTGTTTGATGTGCGCGCAAATTGCCATAATTTCTATGCACATAAAAGTCCATATTATCGTCTTTTGCATGCATATTAATGGGAAAACATGGGATTAGTGTAGTTTACGCTTAAATGTCAAATACATGGGTCTGCACGACTTTCTATGTGATTTCGCAGAAAACAGGATAAAAATGGACAGATTTGGAAGAGCGGAAAAAGAACTCGAAGTCTTCTGGAGAGGTCAAAATCGACTGGGGACCTCGACATCAAGTACATCAGAGACATAGGAATCGAGCAGGAAATAAAACAGAGCATGTCGACACAGAGAGGTCGATATCGACGTTTGGAGGTCAATATCGATGTTGCCAGATCGAGCTAAATGATAGAAGTCGAAGTGCCAGTTCGAGTAGGAGTAAGAGAGCTCGAGATAAAGTTTCACAGGGGTCGATATCGATGTTCAAGGTCGATATCGACCATGCCAACAGAGGAATCCGACTCAGATTTTGATAGAATCCTATCCGAAGCTTGCACGTCTATCCAAAAGTCGAGATTTCTTATCATCAACACCAGAGTTATCATATGAGCTGATTTACCATAGAAGTTTTAGTTTTTACTTTATTTAAGTTTTATCTTAGAGAATAAAGATAAGGTTTCGAGTCTTTGGATAGCAAAGTTTGACATCTATATATAGAGGCCAGTAGGGCTGAGTTTAGACATAAAAGTTTACAGACAATTCAGTTCCAATTATAGTAGTAACGAGTTAGAGAGAGAGAGAGGGCCGAGTGGAGTTTGTGAAGCGAGAGCAGAGTGGCTTGTTCGGTTGTACTTTCTCTTTTGCAAAGTTTAATTCAAAGTAGTTTTCTTTCAACAATGATGATGATGATGTGCATGATGAGGAGCGAATAGTCAACCCACTTCTAGGGTCGGGGTGAGCCCGACGATAACGATGTCGGGTAAGTGCATCAAAGGTATGACTTTTATGCGATTCCATCTTCTATCCCATGCATGATCCTTTGCGAAAGTTAGGGAGATTCATTATTTGCATTATTGAAGCGAAAGCCACTCATATTGTGAACTTGGATTGCTCATGAATTGGTTAGTAACTCTTAGGAACTATGCGAGAGCCTCTAATCACCTAAGTGTTGATAACGAAAGTTATTTGACGGAAAGGCATTAAATTTCATAACTTTAGCATAAAAACTTGCATTGTTGTCGCTGTGGCATGAAACCCCGACTTTGGAAGCTTTTTAATTAATTGAAATCAATATAAAAGTTTTAAATTTTGTTTCTGATCATCGTTCTTTCCCATTCTATTTTCTTCGGACTCTTCTCCGACAATTGGTTACGAAAACAGTTTCTGTGACTAACATCGAAATCGACTATAAAGGTCGATATCGAGGTCTAACGTCAATATCGAGGTCTCTGCTCGACGTCGACTTTGCTGCTTTTGTCTTCTGCAGGAAACTGTACTGGAAATCGACCAGAACTGAGGTCGATATCGACCAGACATATCGATATCGAGTGTCTTCTGAGGTCGAAAGCTTTGATCGTGAGTACAACAAGGGAAGCGCTGACATACCTCCTCGTGGATTCGATCCTGAATTACCCTACTACTACAAGGGAGGGGATTCTTGTATTATTTGTTTGAGCCAGGGAGTAGTCTAGTCGTGAATTGTTTAATTTGAATTATTTGAATCCCCACGTATACACCTATCCCCGTCACGAACAAATTGGTGTCGTTGCCGGGGAAGCAATCAATCGCCACCTAAGTTTAATCACGATCTTTTTGGAGCTTATTTTGTAGGTTTATGCGACGTTCTGATCGCGGACCTATCCTGGAACCAATCAACGAGCCTGAACATTTCTACCATCTTCGCAACAAAGCAATTCGCATCATGGCTGACAACGAGACGCAGGCTGAAACCATAGAGCGGTTGAGGAAGGAAATCGAGGACCACAATGCTACAATCACTGTTGAGAGGGCCGCCGCTGCTGCTGAGCGAGCCCGTGCTGATAGGGAGGAGGATGCACGCAGACAAGCCCAAGAGCGGCTAAATCAGTATCCACAGACGGCGATGCAATACATGCATCCGCCGCTTCATGTTTCTGAATCCGCTATTTGAATTCCTCACTCCAACTATGAGATAAAAATTAACTTCCTATCTGAGATAAAAAGAAATACTTTTGAAGGAAGACCTAATGAATGCCCCCTACAACACATCTCTATTTTTATGGACTTATGTGAAACAGTTGCTGATGGAGTAAATTTAGAGTATGTACGATTAAAATCTTTTCGATGGTCTTTGGCAAGGAAGACATTACAATGGCTTGAGAGTTTGGCTCCACGCTCGCTGAGGACATGGCTTGAGAGTTTGGCTCCACGCTCGTTGAGCTCATATAATTGCGAGTATTGTGTTAATTAGTAATGGGGTGCCGCCTTGCATGTTACATACTACGACATGATGAAATGCACATATATATGAAATATGATATGATGTTAAACTTGTTCCTCAGTGATCATCTTTGGTTGTATTTATGCCATGTCAAGAATAAAAGGAGATGAAGAAGAAAGAAGAAAGGAGAGTTGAACACTGACGATCATTGAACTACAACGCACACTCAGCCCTCAAGTCAATCTTTCTTCTACGTGTACTCTCTGGTAGGTGTTAAGTGTTTTATCTTTTGTTTCAAAGCATTTGAGAGTTACACAGTGAGCTTATAGGATATATTCTGAGAGAGTGTTATACTCGAGAGTTTATAACTCAGGAAGTGTGCACTAGGCTATTGATTCACGAGTGTAAGAGGATTATACTAGATAGCTGAGAGAGGTGGGGCTCTTCTAGATTGGTCTAGGACTCCAAGGGAACGAGAGTTGACTAGATTGCAATTGTATAGGAGAGAGGCTTCTCGGTGAGCTATTAGGATCCTAAGCTGTGTGAATCAATAAAGCCTATTGAATCCTAGGGTTGTGGAAGAACCCTAGGCGGGGACTAAGCATTTAAGGAGTCGAACCTCGTTAACAATTCATCGTGTTCTTTACTTATTGCTTTACCATTATTTCTGCACTTGTTTCGAATTGTATAACTTTGTTGTGCTTCAGGTATCCCAATCGAAAGAATTGAGTTTACTCCTAGAGGTTTGGAAAGCGTTTCAAAAGTCTTGAGATTGTCAGCGAAAAGTTGGCATACTCTATTCAACCCCCCCTCTAGAGTATCTTTATTCTACTTTGTTATACATTATCGAACCTTCAATTGGTATCAGAGCCTTACTCACTGCTTTTGATCTAACAATCTTGTGAGTTTTGATCATGTCTGGTGAAGCAAGTGGAGGATTTGCACAAGGGAGGTCTACCAATAGACCACCACTCTTTGTGGGAAACGACATTGTCCACTGAAGGTCCTTGATGAAAATGTTCATTATTGATCAAGATCTGGAACTTTGGAACATTATAGAGAATGGTCCAAGGATTCATAAGAAAGAAGGACCTAATGGAAGCAGAGTCGCGAAGACTGAGGACGAATACATCCAAGCAGATCTCGAACTCATCTCCAAGAACTATAAAGCCATTAACTTACTATATTGTGGTCTTAGTACTGATGAGTTTAATCGTATTTCATCTTGTAGGTCGGCTAAAGAGAGTTGGGACAAGTTAGTTGTCACATACGAAGGAACCAGTCAAGTGAAGGACACCAAGATCAGTATCTTCCTTCGAAAGTATGAACTTTTCAAAATGAAGCCTAATGAGTCTATCAAGGCCATGTTCACACGATTCACGGAAATCACGAACAACCTTGACTCTCTCGGTAAGACCTTTGAAAATGTTGGGAAAGTAAGGAAGATATTGAGGTGCCTCCCAAAAGACAAATGGGGCCCTAAAGTGTCAGCCATAGAGGAAGCCCAAAATCTCACCACTCTACCCCTTGATGACTTGCATGGGAAGTTGATCACACATGAGATGATTCTCAATGAAGACGATGGAGAAATCCCAACAAGCACTAAGAACTTGGCACTCAAGTCTAAGAAGGATGAGCCCAAAGATGTGTCTGATTCTGAAAAAGAGGATGATGATGAGGATGATCCCTTTGCTCTCATTACAAGGGGGCTTTCTCGAATCCTCAAGATGAAGAAGCAATTCAACAACAAAGATGGGTCAGAGTCTTCTAAATTTCGAGGTAAGTCTCAATACAACAAATATGACAAGAAGACTAAACCTTTGTCTTGTTTTAAATGTGGTGAAACAGACCATCTAGTGAAAGATTGCCCTCAAAAGAAGAAGAGCCAGGTCAAGAAAGGTGATAGATGGAAAAAGAAAGCCATGGTGGCAGCTTGGAGTGATTCTGACTCAGGTGACTCAGATTCAGATGATGAGAAGGCCAACATTTGTCTCATGGCCTCAGGAGATGAATCCCACGATGAGCAACTTGAGGTAACTGTAAGAGAACTTATGGCAAGTCCAAAAGAGGTACTATCGGAATTCCTTTCTCATATGATTGCCAATGAAGAGAAGCTTATTGCCTAAACCAACACTATTATTAAGAAAACCATGGACCAAGAAAGAACTATTGAGGAACTGTCAATGAGGGTCAAAAGTCTTGAAACCTTTTATTCGGGTCTTGACATTAAACTCAAGACTCTTGACTTAGAGAAATCTGAACTCAAGCAAGATCTCTCGTCTCTAAGAAGTGAACATCATGACTTAGAGAGCGAGAAGATCTCCCTGAAGAAGAAGATTCAAGATCAGCAGACAGCCCTCATAAGTTTTACCAAGTCCAAGGGCACTCTTGATAGGATGTTGGGTGAGCAACAAAGCTCTCTAAACAGAAGTGGTATTGGTTACAACCTAAGGTTTTTAAAGAAGCAACACATTACCACTTTTGTAAAGGCAAAAGGAAGCAGAACCTCTCCTATATGTCACCACTATGCAAGAAAGGGACATGTAAGAGAGACCTGCCCCTATAGAAGAAAGGATCCTCATATTATTCGCAATACATTTCCTGTTCACTTGAGAAAAGAACGGATAGCGCAAGTTTGGGTCCCCAAAGGCACTATTTTACCAAATATGGTTTATCCTAATAAAGGATCTAAATTTGCTTATTGGTCTAGCCACAAAGGTTGATTTTTGTTTTGCAGGAGATCACCAAGGTGAAAGAGCAAAAATGGATTATTGATAGTGGATGCTCTAGACTTATGAGTGGGAAGAGGTCTCTCTTCCATGAACTGAAGAAGAAATCCACTGGAACAATCACTCTTGGTGACAAAGGAAAGTGTGACATCGTTGGTATCGGTAGCGTTGGGAGTGATCCTAACCACAGTATTAAAAATGTTTATCTTGTTGATGGTTTGAAGTATAATTTGCTTAGTGTTTCTCAACTATGTGATAATGGTAATGATGTTGGATTTAACAAGAAAAGATGTTTAGTGCGCAGAGAAGATACAGGTGAAATAGTTCTAACTGCCTATCGTTATAACAACATCTATGCCGTGAATGCTGAGCAAGTGGCACAAGGAAGCTTAACCTGCCTAAAGGCTTTGACGGATGATCCAAAGCTCTGGCACAGGAGACTCGGTCATGTAAGACCACATACACTACAAAAGCTTTTGTCCAAAGGGCTTGTAAGAGGACTACCTGAGATGGACTTCAAAGGTATTGAGATGTGCAAAGCATGCACACGAGGTAAACAAACACGTAGCTCTTTCAAACCCAAAAAGGTTGTAAGTACTTCTAGACCTCTTGAACTTTTACATATGGATTTATGTGGTCCTATGCGAGTCAAATCTCCCAATGGTAAAAAGTACATGCTTGTTGTTGTTGATGATTTTTCGAGATATACTTGGGTTGCATTTTTAAAAGAAAAATCAGAGGCTTTATTTGAGTTTTCAAAATTTTGTAAGGAGTTGCAAACTTTAAGAAATGAGCCCATAGTGTCAATTTGAAGTGATCATGGTAGGGAGTTTGATCAACTTCGGTTTGATTTGTTTTGTGCTAAATATGGCATCTCCCATAATTTTTCTGCTCCTAGGACACCTCAACAGAATGGGGTTGTGGAACGAAAGAACCGCACCCTAGAGGACATGGCCAGGACTATGCTTTTAGAAAATGCACTACCTAAAACCTATTGGGCTGAAGCTGTTAACACAGCTAACTATATTTTGAATCGTTGTCTTATTCGTTCCATCTTAAAGAAAACTCCTTATGAACTTTTCAAAGGCCGCAAACCCATTATATCGTATTTCAAACCCTTTGGCTGTACTTGTTTTGTTCATAACAATGGAAAAGATAACCTTGGGAAATTTGATGCGCGTAGTGATGAAGGTATATTTCTTGGCTACTCCACAAGTAGCAAAGCATATAGAATCTTCAACAAAAGGACCAAGATGGTTGAGGAAAGTATTCATGTTATATTTGATGAATGCAATGACGGTTCTTTAAGTGAAAGTGTTATAGATTTAGATCTTAACAGCCATACAGAGAATGAGGATGGTGATGATATTGCTACTAAGAACACAGAGAAGAGGAACACGCAGGATCAAATTCTTAACACTGAGGAGTTGGCTCAAGGTCTTGAAGCTCAGTCCAAAGCTATTGAGACGTCAGATACTGCAGTAACTGAGCACAATGTATCCTTGGAGTCAAATGGACCTCAACTCTGGCTCCCTCCTCACTGACAATGCTATGGTCCTCCTGTACCGCATATTGAATGGCCATGATCTTGATCTGGCCAATACCATTTTAGGATCCATTGCTCACACCCGAAAAGCCAGAAAAGGAACTCCCCTCCCATTCGCAAACCTCTTGACCCGTGTCTTCAAAGCTTCTAAAATTGATTTTGAAAACGAAGAACAACAACATCATATGGGAAAATTTGACTCCAAGAGCTTTGAGAAGATCGGCATAACTCAGACCCCTCAAGGGACTTGGAGTCTTGCCTCTTCTTCTTCAAAAACTCTCCCCACTAGCTCTTCCATCGATGAATGCATGGAGAACCTGGAGTTGGCTTTGGAGGAAGTTCGCCTGGATGTCAAGGAGTTGCGCCACGAGTTGCTGGTTGAGATGAGAGAGCTGGCCAAGTAGTTAAATGAGTTGAAGATGTTGATCAAGGATGGTGCTCAAGACGATGAACCCTGAACCCCTATCCTGACCCTTGATCTAACTCTCTAACACTGCTGGCCCTGTTTTCAAAACTTTTGGTGACTGTTCTGATACTCCTACCTTTGTTGAAAGACAAAAAGGGGGAGATTGGTTAGACTTTAAACCATTTTAAAGTAAAGGGTCTTGGAAGACCTTATTTTGCCTTATTTTGTTGGATGCGTTTATCATTGGTTTCGAACTTATATGATCCAACATTTGTCTAACCCCTGCAGGTACTTAGTCCGATTTTTTTATATGATATATTTGCTTGACTAAGTTACAGGGATGCACAGGTTTTGTCTTTCATCAAAGGGGAGATTGATAACTCCACTCCCTTGATGAAAATCGGAAAAGGTTTCAAAGGCTTTGACACAAAGCCTGTGTCAAATGTCTTCAAGCTAAAGTTGTATTGATGAAATTCAAAACCTGTATTTTAGTTATTATCTTTTATATATTATCTATGTATGGTTTCCAAATATTATTATACATATGTTATACTAACCATACAGCAAAGATTTCGAAGAAATCTCCTTCCTTGAAGCTGAAAGACATAAAGATCAAATCAGGTGGATTGTGGCTTCGCAGTTTCCCAAAATAGAAGATTGCGAAGATCCTTCCTAAGCCATGATCTCAAGTAGCCGTTGGGTGAAGATTCTTGGCGCCGATTTGATCAAGAATAAAAGGAGATGAAGAAGAAAGAAGAAAGGAGAGTTGAACACTGACGATCATTGAACTACAACGCACACTCAGCCCTCAAGTCAATCTTTCTTCTACGTGTACTCTCTGCTAGGTGTTAAGTGTTTTATCTTTTGTTTCAAAGCATTTGAGAGTTACACAGTTTTCTTATAGGATATATTCTGAGAGAGTGTTATACTCGAGAGTTTATAACTCAGGAAGTGTGCACTTGGTTATTGATTCACGAGTGTAAGAGGATTGTACTAGATAGCTGAGAGAGGTGGGGCTCTTCTAGATTGGTCTAGGACTCCAAGGGAACGAGAGTTTACTAGATTGCAATTGTATAGGAGAGAGGCTTCTCGGTGAGCTATTAGGATCCTAAGCTATGTGAATCAATAAAGCCTCTTGAATCCTAGGGTTGTGGAAGAACCCTAGGCGGGGACTAAGCCTTTAAGGAGCTGAACCTTGTTAATAATTCATCGTGTTCTTTACTTATTGCTTTACCATTATTTCCGCACTTGTTTCGAATTGTATAACTTTGTTGTGCTTCAGGTATCTCAATCGAAAGAATTGAGTTTACTCCTAGAGGTTTGAAAAGCGTTTCAAAAGTCTTGAGATTGTCAGCGAAAAGTTGGCATACTCTATTCAACCCCCCCCCCCCTTCTAGAGTATCTTTATTCTACTTTGTTATACATTATCGAACCTTCACCATGGCTTTAATCACCGCGGAAAAAGTGCACAAGTTTCTTTGGAAAAATATGATATGCCATTTCAGAGTTCCGCGAGCAATTATTACCGACCATGGACCACGATTCGATTGTGAAACTATCCGAGATTTATGCGCTGGGCTCCACAAAAAGCTCTTTTTCTTGTCCGTAGCTTACCCCCAGTCCAATGGTCAAGCTGAAACCACCAACAAACAAATCCTTAGCGCATTCAAGAAAAGACTAGGGCTTGCAAAAGGCAAATGGGCGGGAACTTTACCATTGGTACTCTGGGCTTACCGGACCTCTACCAAAAGTCCGATGGGAGAAATACCATTCGCTATGACTTTCGGCGTAGATGCAATCATTCTAGTCGAATTATTGGTCCCCTCGGCCAGGGTTTTCGATTTCAATAAAGATACCAATGATGAAGTACTGGTGTTGGAGCTACATCTACGAGAAGAAAGAAGGGAAACAACTTGCCTCAAAGCAAGCGAGTATCAACGTCGACTCACCAAGGGATACTACAAGAGCATATTTGTACGCCCGCTACAAAAATGAGACATGGTTCTCCGACAAGCCACGGAAGGAGGAAAGCTTGAGCCTAAGTGGGAGGGTCCTTATGTCATTCATCAAGAAGTAGGAAGAGGGTCTTTTAAACTCCAAAACTCGGAAGGAGCTGTCCTCGCAAAAGCATGGAACACTAAGAACCTCAAAGTGTACTATGCTTAAGATTTACTTTTTATGTAAAAAAAGAAAACCTGATGACTTAGAATTTTCCCTGTATAGGAAGTCTCGGGGTCCTGAATAGGTACACCACTTCATGAATGTAAATGAAAGTTCTAGGCCCTATTTAAATCCTGTGTCATGAGAGAATAAATTTAGCAATCGAGTGCACTTTAGGCACGGATATGCAAATAAGCCTCTACGGAGAATAAATTTAGCAATCGCATGCACTTTAGGCACGGATGTGCAAATAAGCCTCTACAGAGAATAAATTTAGCAATCGCATGCACTTTAGGCACGGATGTGCAAATAAGCCTCTACAGAGAATAAATTTAGCAATCGCGTGCACTTTAGGCACGGATGTGCAAATAAGCCTATACGGAGAATAAATTTAGCAATCATGTGCACTTTATGCACAGATATGCAAATAAGTCTCTACGGGGAATAAATTTAGTAATCGCGTGCACTTTAGGCACGGATGTGCAAATAAGCCTCTACGGAGAATAAATTTAGCAATCGTGTGCACTTTAGGCAAAGATGTGCAAATAAGCCTCTACGGAGAATAAATTTAGCAATCGTGTGCATTTTAGGCACGGATGTGCAAATAAACCTCTACGGAGAATAAACTTAGCAATCGCGTGCACTTTAGGCATGGATGTGCAAATAAGCCTCTACGGAGAATAAATTTAGCAATCGTGTGCACTTTATGCACGGATATGCAAATAAGCCTCTACGGAGAATAAATTTAGCATTCGCGTGCACTTTAGGCACAGATGTGCAAATAACCCTCTACGGAGAATAAATTTAGCAATTGCGTGCACTTTATGCACAAATATGCAAATAATCCTCTACGGAGAATAAATTTAGCAATCGCGTACATTTTATGCACGGATGTGCAAATAAGCCTCTACGGAGAATAAATTTAGCAATCGCGTAAACTTTAGGCACGGATATGCAAGCAATCCCCCAAGGAGAATAAAATTTAGCAATCACAACATCTACAAAAAGCAAAGTCTAGCAACCATACATTCTCAGCAAGAATACATAAACAAACGTACAAACAAGCTTAGGATGACCAAGTATGCAGTCACATACACTTTCAGTACGCAATAGGCGACAATATCTTAAAAGCTAGAAAACAGAGCCATACAATAAATTGACAATAGATAAACTGATCCAAGGTTATTATTATATATCTACCAACTGCACGGAAAGAACTCCTTCAAACGGACAAGTCAGTCTTCCTCTTCCAGTACCAAAACGTTAAAACAATGACCCCCTTCATACCTGAAAAAAGCCAACGAAGCACCAACTCGAATACAACTCTCTACTGTAAAGGCATTCTAAAGCTCAGTTAACCATAACATGTTATTCCCATCCTTAGATAACTTCACTTGCATCTTCTTTTCATTAGAAGATGTCAAGAAGACGTGGTCTGTCACCACCTTTCCATAGGTCTCCCCAAAACAGCATGGTAGAGGCTATCACAAATTACATAAGACAACCAAAACATGAGATAAAAGGTCTGTAAAAATTCTTCATGTTAAAAGGAGATACACCAAAAACTATCAGGAAGTGCAACTTCTCAGCAGTATCTATGGACCTCAGGAAATCTCGTGGACTTGAGTGAGAACAAGCCATTTTTTAATTTCTAAAAATAGGAGATACAACAGAAATAAGGTAAAGCACGCAACAGAGCTTCACGTACCCATGAAAATATATATATATATATGCACAAAAGGGGCAAGCAAGACAGAACTGATTTGGTCAAGATTCCCGTTCATTACATATACGACAGGAAAAAGGCCACTCAAGGGAAAAACCTTCCTAAGACACCCTGCATGCAATACACGTGGAAGGAATCCACTGAGACTTCTGCAGACCTATCCACTAAACTTTAAATCAGACAGCAATTACCTATGATCACGGGCAACCCTCGCTGTTTTCAAAAACATCGAAATGTGTGTTCCCGTCAAAACAAAAAACTAAATAACTTTATAACACACTTACTTTCCCCTATAAAAGACCCACCCCTGTATTTTTCCACCATCCGTAAAAACCAAAACTCTCTATCATGGCAACACCAAATCCTCCCCAAGGCCCTTACTCTTTTTCACTCAATTTAGACTTCGAGGAACAAGTTTTCCGCATGATGTTACCATACAGCTTCGGAGAGCAATTTGGATCTCAAGTCCCTGAGACAATCTCATTGTCATCTCGCACGGTGAAAATTTTCAAAGTCCGCATAGCAAAAGGTCACTACCACTCCTTATGGGTTAAAGAAGGATGAAATGACTTCGTTGAAACCCATGGTCTTCGCCTTCGCTCCACCATAACTTTCTTTCATAAAGGGAATGCACAGTTCGAAGTACGCATGCTTGATCCTGAAGGATACGACGTGGAAGACCAATTAGATACCTCTGCGCTCGACGGGTCACCATGTAACAGTTTCTAAGAATTGTATTATGCCAGATCCTTTTTTAAGATATAAATATTGGAAACAACCATTGGTACTTTCTTCAATCTCTATTGCGTCTTGAACGCTGGAGATTGCCTCTATTTTCAGTTTAATCTCTATAGCGTTTTGTACGCTTGAGATTACCATTGCTACTTGTTTCAATCTCAACCGCGTCTTGAACACTGGAGATTGCCTCTATTTTCGGTTTAATCTCTATAACGTTTTGTACGCTGGAGATTACCGTTATTACTTTTTTCAATCTCCATCGCGTCTTGAACGCTGGAGATTGCCTCTATTTTTTAAATCTCTATAGCACTTTATACACACCAGAGATTACCATTGCTACTTGTTTCAATCTCAATCGCGTCTTGAACACTGGAGATTGCCTCTATTTTCGGTTTAATCTTTATAGCGTTTTGTACGCTGGAGATTACCGTTATTACTTTTTTCAATCTCCATCGCGTCTTAAACGCTGGAGTTTGCCTCTATTTTTTAAATCTCTATAGCACTTTATACACACTAGAGATTACCATTGCTACTTGTTTCAATCTCAATCGCGTCTTGAACGCTGGAGATTGCCTCTATTTTCGGTTTAATCTCTATAGCGTTTTGTACGCTGGAGATTACCGTTATTACTTTTTTAAATCTCCATCGCGTCTTGAACGCTGGAGATTGCCTCTATTTTTTAAATCTCTATAGCTTTTTATATGCCAGAGATTAGCATTGCTACTTGTTTCAATCTTCATCGCATCTTGAACGCTGGAGATTGCCTCTATTTTAGGTTTAATCTCTATAGCGTTTTGTACGCCGGAGGTTAGCATTATTACTTTTTTAAATCTCCATCGCATCCTGAACGCTGGATATTGCCTCTATTCTTGTTTTAAATCTTTATAGCATTTTATACGCCGAAGATTACCATTGTTCCATGAAAAGACCGCATATATGAAACCAGATCTTACCCACGGCAATTTAAACATATCGCGGAAAGGATTACACAAGTCCAAGATACAACAAAAACATCTTCTAACAGACACATACATAAGCCACTTAACTAAGTAAGTTTACGGAGAAGAATCATCCTTTGATTCTAGCACTATGGTTTTAAAACGACACCCCCCTTGATAATTAAAGATCACGAGGGATCCTCCAGCACGAAGACCACTATCGTGTGCAAATTCTCCCCATCCATCAGTCAACCAAAATTGATCATTTCTACCCTTAAACACCTTCACCGCCAACAATCGACCTATAGGAGACGTCAACAAAACCTCTCCCCTCACGACATTGTTGTACATAGGAACGAAAGACTTGGGAAGTGCCTAAATTCAAAAATAACAAAGCAAAACAAGTCATTTTAGAAAAGCACAAATAAAATACGACAACACCCTACCATGTAGCATAGTTGTTCCTCAGTATTTGACAGGTCTACAAAAATCATGGGAACTCGAATTTGACGAAGCCATTCCCTCTGTCAAAACAAATAGAAACAAGACACCAACATTAACCAAATGCCATCCTTTTTATACACGATTCCAGGGACTAAAAAGATAAGATCGCACACATTAAATAAATATATAACATGGGAAATATAACCAACCAAGATCAGTTCTCTGAAACTCTCTACATAACAAACATGTGGATAAGCAGCAGAGATTGCCTGGCAACCTTATCCCTATCCACACCCCTATCGAAAACAGTACCTCCCACCCACAAACATTGTTTCCATCACTCACAAATAATTAACAGCGTTGGTAATTATTTATAAAACACAGGAGATTACCTTCGTAATTATCCTTCGCGTTTAAACACGTTGGAGATTTATTTCATAACTTTCCAAGTTAATTAGAACGCTGAAGCTTACCTTCGTAATTATCCATCACGTTCAAAAACGCTAGAAATTTACCTCATAACTCTCCAAGTTAATTACAACGTTGGAGATTACCTTCGTAATTATCCATCTCGTTTACAACGTGGGAGATTTATTTCATAACTCTCCAAGTTAATTAAAACACTGGAGATTACCTTCGTAATTATCCGTCGCGTTCAAATACGCTGGAGATTTATTTCATAACTCTCCAAATTAATTAGAGCGCTGGAGATTAACTTCGTAATTATTAATCACATTCAAAACATTAGAGAAAATACTATTACAACACTAAAAACTCACCCCTTAACCCTTCATTACTTTTATATTATTCCACAGTAAAAAAAGCACAACATAGGCGTTATTCCTACATTGAACATCGAATACTGAAATCTACATCACTATTCTGATCAGGTTCTGGACCAATCGCGATAACATCAAACTAAGAATTCCCATCACATTAAAAAATTAACCGCATCCCAAAACTTCTCATCATCTCGCGAGCATAAGGAGACTTTCCCCAGAACATCGCTACCATAATTTGCGTACCCATACGGAAGAGGCTGAAAAATAGCACTACAAAATTACTCATTTAGGAATTAACAAATTTTTAAAGAACGAAGAATTTACAAAACATACAAGCCTACGCAGATGACCGTCCACAACAATATCTGCTATGAAACCTCCAAGCATAGGAAACCCAATCCTCAACCCAAATGATGAGCTATCCGACGTCATTCTTGGAAGAATACCCAAAGAGCACAATCCAAGAGAGTATTATTTATAAACAACTCAAACAACTTCAGATAACGATCAACATTATTATCCCTATCCCCACCGCAAGCCACCTAAAGATCAACATCAAACTAAGTACATTAGTTCGAACTGCGGCACTGTTAAAACCAAACCTTATCCACAAACAAAGAATCAGACAGAAAATTCAGAAGCAAGCAGTAAACAACACGCGTCTTGCCACTCATCCAAAATCATCGTACCGACTTTCTCATCTTAACAACAATCCAATATAAAATAACTCGTGACTCATCTACAATCACAAATCAAACACCCCCATACGACGAAAATGTCGTGTTTTGACATACTTTCTGAAAATATTTCCCCTCCTAGGTTCATCCCAAATGTCATAACTTACCCAAACCCCAGGTTCATCAGAATGATCCTCCACAAATGCCACATGAATAGGCTCCCTCTCCCATACATATTTATAGAACTCGGAGAAGAAGTTCTAAATCATGTATTCCTATGCTCCCCTCTAAACCAAGAATTCATGGTACTGGTAGAGAGAGACCAGGGAGACTGGTACTCTCTCTCCCTCTCTCTAAAGGATGGAGAGACTTTGTGAGAATCAATAACCTTAGAATTGGAGCGCACCTAACATTCGAATATGAAGGAGACGCCCACTTCCAAGTAACCATACAAGAGCCTAGACCAGAGCTAAATGGAGATATCTCATATGATCTCATGTGATATGAAGACATAGGAGACACCCCATAAGCTTAAACTAGCAAACAAGTTGTTGTAACAAATTTGACCCACAATGGTCAAATCTTATATTTTAAGCCAACCCTCCCCCCCCCCTCGCGGCACTAAGTCCGGGTGAGGGGAGGTTTATGTAAATTCAATGAAAAAATGGGGGGTCTTAAAAAGACCATATATCAATAGTTATCCCTTTGAAAGCAAGGACACAGCCTAGACTCTCAAAGAACATAACCATTGGACAAGTCATGGTGTATGTGCCTTCCGACATACAACTCTTCGGGACACATACCAGATCAATAAGAAAACATTCAAGGGTGTGCATAAGACTCGTACGTCTCATAGGCCACACCAATATAATACCAAAGGGTTTTGTTCCAAAGGGGTGCAGCCCTTCAAAGATACAAAAAACCCCAAGCAAAACCTAAGGAGTGTTCAATCTTGTCTATAAATAAAGTTGCATTTGCTTCAAAGTACAAGTTATAAATTCAGCGAACCCTTGTTATTTTTTGTTATTTTGCACATTATTTCATAAAACACTCAACAACAGGAGATTAGTGAGGGTATCGCGAATAAACAAAATAAGAAACACCAGGCTAAACAAAAACTCAAGTAAACTGATAAAGCAAAAACGAAAACAACATATCCACAAGAAAATCATAAACCGCGATGAAACATTCAAGCTAAAACATCACGGGTGAAATTGTTCAAAAGCTAGTACACCATACAAAAACTTGCCAGGAACAATAGACCAATGTTTAAAGACAACAACACAAATGTTTTTCAAGAACTTGTTGTAGGGTCACGAGTTTGATCGCGAGGGTCTCCAACCATTTCTGTTTCAGGCGATGACATGGGGGACAAAGAGGCGAGACCTCGTGCCTGATCCTTAAGAAACATATCGCTAGCATCATAGCTAGGCACGAACATTGTCACGGAGTCATCAAGATGGGCAAAACGATTTACACTCTGAACAACCCCACCATCCACCCCTTTTATTAATGCCTCAAATAGATGACTGTAGAGAATGGCTTCCCCATCTGTCTCCAAAAACTTGTCCAACCACTGTCGACTACTGTCAGTCAAGAGATAATCGCGAAGTGTGGCCTTAGTCAAGGGAACATCGTCGCTGGATGTATACTTCTCCAATTCTCCCTTGACGGTAGTTAACTCATCGTAGCCCCTTTTTAGCACCTCTTCAAGATCGTGAAGGTTTACCCTCTATACTCACAACCCGCGATTCACTTTCCGCACTCTTTTCCGTGAAACCCAAAGACTCAACGCGCGACAGATGCGGCTGACCCTTCACCCCTTCAAGCTCTTTCTCGGATTTCTCTAAAGCTTCCTGTAGACTCTTGATTGTCCCCTCCTGCATTTTCGCGTCTTTCAGCTTGGCCAATCGATCTTGAAGATTTTTAATCTCTTTCTTTAAATGTGAAACACGATCATTATACTCTTTCATACTCCGCGTCACCTCCTCCCATTGAAGATTATACTATGTAACATAAAAACACGTGAGAGGAGAGGGCAGAATCAAAGGAAAAGAGAAATCGGACTTGAAAAGAAAGAACCAAAAATAAGAGAACAATGAAACTCACCCAACCCCCAGTTTTTTGTCCTTGCTCCGCTAAATCTTCATCTGCGAGAGCACAAAGATAGTCCCTCTCGGCCGGACAACTCTTCGCGGGAAGGGCCAACTTCCTATAATCAATGGCAGAAAAACCAGGTTGCCTATAGCCGGATATGGCGATCCCCGACTGAGTGAGTGGTTCCTCCATTGAAGGAGTACTGAAACCCTTCTCCCCAACTTTCCTTTTCTTCCTTGTCCTATTGTTCGGTGGACGGGAGGTAGATTCAAATATTCAATATAAACTCTAACTATGCTAACTCCCTGTTCTAAGCAAATAATACAAGAATCCCTCCCCATATAGTGGTAGGGTAATTCAGGATCAAATCCACGAGGAGGTATGTCAGCGCTTCCCTTGTTGTAATCACGATCAAGCTTTCGACCTCAGAAGACACTCAATATCGATGTGTCTGGTCGATATCGACCTCAGTTCTGGTCGATTTCCAGCCAAGTTCCTTTAGAAGATAAAAGCAGCAAAGTCGACATCGAGTAGAACCTCGATATTGATGTTAGACCTCGATATCGACCTTTACAATCGATTCCAATGTTTGTCACAAAAACTATTTTGCGTAACCCATTGTCGGAAAAGTGTCCGAAGAACGTAGGATGGTAAAGAAAGATGATAAAAAATCAAACCTTAAACTTTTATATGAAATTCAATTTACTAAAAGCTTCCAAAGTCGGGGTTTCATGCCACAACGATAACAATGCAAGTATGATGCTAAAGTTATGAAATTTAATGCCTTTCCGTCAAATAACTTTCGTTATCAACACTTAGGTGATTAGAGGCTCTCGCATAGTTCCTAAGATTTACTATCCAATTCATGAGCAATCCAAGTTCACAATATGAGTGGCTTTCACTTCAATAATGCAAATAATGAATCTCCCTAACTTTCACAAAGGATCATGCATATGACAGAAGACGGAATCGCATAAAAGTCATACCTTTGATGCACTTACCCTACATCGCTATCGTTGGGCTCACCCCGACCCTATAAGTGGGTTGACTACTTGCTTCTCATCATGCAACTCATCATCATCATTGAAAGAAAACTACTTTTATTGAACTTATGAAAGAAAGATTACAACCAAACCAAGCCAATTCTGCTCTCGCTTCCACCAACCTCAATCGGCCTCCTCTCTCTCTCTCTCTACGAATTCTCTCTGCGATAAACTACTAATACTCGTTGTGCTTGGATGATTAAACTCAGCCCTAACGGCCTCTAGATATAGATATCGAACTTCGCTATCCAAAGACTCGAAACTTTATCTTTATTCTCTAAGAAAAAACTTAAATAAAGTAAAACTAAAAGTTCTATGGTAAAACAGCTCATGTGATAGCTCTGACGTTGAAGATAAGAAATCTCGACTTTAGGATAGACGTGCAAGCTTCGGATAGAGTTCTATCAAAATCTGAGTCGGACTTCTCTACTGGCAACATCGATATCGACCTAAGGACGTCGATATCGACCTCTCTTTTATCTTATCTCGAGCTCTCCTTCTTCTACTCGGATTGGCACTCGACTTCTATCATTTATCTCGATCTAGGCACTCGATATCGACCATGCATCCTCGATATCGACCTCTGTTGGTGTTGACATGCTTTGTTCTTCTCTCTGCTCGATTTTTGTGTCTCTGCTGTACTCGATGTCGAGGTCCTTCAGTCGATTTCGACCTCTTCAGAAGACTTCGAGTTCTTTTTCCGCTTTTCCGAATCTGTCCATTTTTATCTGTTTTCTGCGAAATCACATAGAAACTCGTGCAAACCCATATATTTGACAATAATGCATAAACTACACTAATCTCATGTTTTCCCACTAATATGCATGAAAAAGAATGATAAAATGGACTTATATGTGCATAGAAAATATGGCAATTTGCGCGCACATCACCTATGAACGAGAAGCTCATCGTTCCTTGATGAGCTCTGTTCTATATCCAAGATTGGTAGCACATTTGCCATCTCTCCTACAAGATAGACCACACTAAGAACCAAAGACGGCAAGGGATCGTTGACAATTCGCAAAGAAGTAGTAGCTGCTGTTATCAATGTATTTTTCCCTTTCCTATCCAGGGCCCCCGCAAAAAGTTTAGTCAAATCCAACATATCTACAACATAACACACAATAGGAAACACAAGCCAGGTTTAGAGAATTTTTCATCTTGAAAAAGCTCAAAAAATATAATGTAAAGATCGCGATTAAAAGAAAATATCAACACCCACCCCGGGAATGTGGAAGACTAAGACCAGCCATTTCTAAACGAACAGGAGTTATGACCTCTTTATAACTACGTTTGCCCAAACTCTTCCCGCATTTAAATTCAGATTTCCATTGTTCAGTTGCCGCAGTCTTATGTTTAGGTGGAGCATGATAATTACCAGGAGTAGTTTTAAAGTTCAAAAAGGTCCATGAAGGATTGCGAACCAAAAACCATATTCTCCTCCACCTCGACCTACTCGACAACCTTTCCACAATATCCCCACTAAGGGACGCAGACACTAACCCATCATCGCCATGTCTATAGTTTAGAAACGTAAAAAGGTGATCTAATGACACCTCTTGCTTGATGGTAACACATCGTATAGTATACGCAGCTAAATACATCCAAACATTGAAGGAAAGCTGGGCTGGACAGACTCGAATTTTCTCTAAAAACTTCGCATGAAGTATAGGCAGTGGAAGGCGAAATCCTTGAAGCAGACTCTCTAAATGAACTACCAAGTGATTGGGATAAATATTCAAACAACCCCCGCTCGCGGTAGGTAAACCTAACTCTACCCCTGCGGGCCAGGGAAAGACACGAGCCACAAGTTCCAAATGCACAGGCTCTAAGATTGACACCTCCCCCTAGTTTCCGACGAAGAGGGGACCACCCTTTCCCCAAAAACGGGTGGAACAGGTGGAGGGGTAGAAGGAACAAAATCCTCACAAAATTTACAGCTTGCGATCTCCTCCACCCTTTAAGGAGGCACAGAAAAATTCCCTTGTACAACACGAACTTCTTTCTGTTTTTTTCCATCACGGGTAGATTTTCTTCGCTTTTCCTTGAACATCCTCAGAATCGGATGTATGGTAATACTCGGGATCGCCCTTCGACAAGGGACGCTTGATAGACCCAGCTAATGGAACCCTTTTCACTTTCTTTGACAATATGGGTTTCTTCCCCTTTCCCCCACGACCATCCAGTGGGAGAAGAGGGGGTCGAACGGAGGATGCCGTGGCTTTTGAATCATCCCCAGCCATCGAACGCGACTTCGAGGAGCTAAACCCCTCACCCAAGGTTCCCATGCTCCTATTTTGGCTATCACTTTCCGACGACATTTCTATTTTCTCAAAAGGAAAAAACCCTCTAGAAAGCGAGGTTCCTGAAAAGACGCGAAGAAGGAAAATCAACAAAGGGAAAATAGTCTTTTCAAAATCGCGATCAAATGAAAATGGCGCCGAAAAACCCCTCATAGGGGCCAAGTTGGCGCGAGTGAAAAGACTCTTTTCCCAGAGGAACGGCGGCTAAAAAGCACCTTTTTACCTCCTTGAAAATTCCTCCTTTCCAAGACAGAAGATAAAACGTCTCTAAGGCAAAAAACACATGTCATGATCCCTAGGGACTTTCACACCCATCGGAAAACCGCCACCACTACAGTTATAATCCACCCCACTAAGGGTGGTCCGACGGAGGACAAAAGAAAGAGAAGTGGAAACACCACATACCCAGTAAGCACTAACACCACACTACCACCCATTTCCCCCACCAAGAAAAATATTCTCTCTCCTCAAAAAATACCACCACCAGAGTAACCCTTACCTTACCCCAGAAATATCTAAGAAATGGAAAACTAGAAGGAAAGACAAATATGAAAAAACCAGTTACTTGAAAGGATTAGACGAAGGAGAAATCCTAATTGAAAGGGAAACCCAAAGAGAAGTCACTGGCTAACCTCCGACGGCGTTTTCCTTTCCCTTGATACACCACTTGTTCTTTCTCTCTCCACCGCTCTCTCTATTTCCTTTTACTTTGAAAATACAGAATGACAGAGAAAGAGAGCAAAATCTCTATTTATAAATCTCTGTGGGACCGTACTAACACTCCTCTAAATGGGCCACACAAACATTGGCCCTACCCATTTAAGCCCACCTCAACACAATTCCATCTCTTAGACAGGAAAAGCATTGTTTTTTATCGAGATATGCTCGGCTGTTAATATTCATTGCGATCTAGTCCCGAGGAGATATGACGATGCCATGAAAAATAGCCCCCTTAATTAATAGGGGTAAGACGTCATAAATGGGTTACCCAACGCAAAGATCATACCTAAAACTTGATATCAACCTCCGCGATCAAACTTTTCACACCCTACAAATCCACAAAACCCCTCTGCCGGGCACAGACTCTCTAAAGTTACACACAGATCTCAATCAAGGTCTTGGATGTGTATTTGCATGCCACTTACAACAAGTAAACAGAAACTCCGCATCACCTAAACTCTCCAATAAAGAGCAAGCAGCTCGCTGGCTAAAGCACCTTTCCGCTAGTGTCGCCACGTATAATAACCCAAAACCTCTGGCACGAGGGGATGGGTTACACGTGTCCCTTACCAAACCACGAGGTCGCCAACTAGCTGCTCGCTTGACAACACTATAAATACCCATCTAAGAACCATAATACAGGGATCCGAAAAGAGTGATAAGAAAAGATAAGAGCTCTGGAACCTTCCCTGAAGTAAAATCCTCAGGTCTGAGCTCCCAAGATCCTTGAATCGGAAAGAAACCTTTCTGGAATAAAACTTCATCAAACAAACTTCCTCTAAAGACGACAATTGAACAGTAAATCATCTAAATCGCGAAGCTTGAGTGGTGATAGGACCCACTTTGACTAATAAAGTATTATCAATCTGCGAGGTCAAGAACTTTCTTCCTCTCAGCTTGAGGTAATAAGTATATGTGAAATTCTAAAACCGCTTCATCTATGACTACACATTGTCGACCAATTAGTCTTTGCTCTACCATTTACAAAATCATCTCCAAGATAATCACAAAAAGATTAAAAATGATTATTGGAAATCTTATACACCCGCTTCAAAGAGCCTTTGTATCTGAGAGAGCAATTCAAGACAATATCCTCACATCACATAAAATTTTCCACTCCTTTCGCACGAGAAAAAGTTCTAAGGGATGGACTGCAATAAAACTCGATATGGAAAAGGCATATGACAGAGTGGATTGGCAATTTACAAAGTTGGCGCTCCAAAGATTCGCTTTCCAAAAATGTTTTGTGGACATAATTATGGAATGTGTGACCACGATTTCTTTCTCGGTTTTAGACATAGTTAACAATGGACCCACAGAGCCTTTCAAACCTACTAGAGGACTGTGTCAAGGAGATCCTCTTTCTCCTTTTCTTTTTCTTCTTGGAGCAAAAGTTCTAGCTCGCAAACTATCAACGGATGCTGAGTCAGTCCATAACAGTGTTGGCTTCAAATTTGGGAACTCGGGCCCCCGCATCCCATTTCTGGCCTTTGTGGACGACATAAGCATATTCGCTAAAGGAAGCAACACTGCCTGTATGAAAGTAAAATAAATAATTGAGGATTACTGTAAATTATCCAGACATAAAGTAAATTATCATAAGTCATCCTTCCAAACCACCCCGGGAATCCCTAGGACTAGAGCACGAGACCTAGAAGGAATTCTTAATATTCCCCTAGAATGAAGTTTAGAAAAATACCTGGGCTATCCGATCATTAATGAGCGGGTTACGAAAGAAACCTTCAGTGAGATAATTTGCAAATCGAAAGATCGGCTGAGTAAATGGCGTGCAAACGCCCTATCACAGCAAGGAAGGGCAATCTAATTGCAGCTAATCTATCATCAAAGCCTATGTACTCCATGTAGAGCTTCATGCTTCTTGCATCGGTACATAAGCAGCTCAACCAAATTAACAGAAATTTTTTCTGGAACAAAGACGCTCAACATAGCCCACTCATTTTAGTTGGGACAAAATTTGTAAATCAAAAGCAGCTGGTGGACTGGGATTATGAAAAGCTAGAGATATGAATCAAGCGCTCCAATTAAAACTTCTATGGAAAATTCTAGCGGAACCGGAGAATAACCGAGTTAAAATTATACAGTACAAATACCTGAAAGAAAATCACATCCTTAATTACGTTAGGAGTGGAAATGCTTCTTTGCAATGGTCAAAACTATGCTCATTGATTCCAAAATTTAAATCAGGACTCATATGGTTGGTGGGTGACAGAAAATCAATCAACTTCTGGAAAGACAACTGGGTTGCAATGAAGCCTATGATAGATAGCATAGACTCCCAACACAATATAAACCCAAATGATACTGTAAGTGAATATATAATGGGAGGTCAATGGTGGAGGGAGATGCTCGAATCAATATTTCCCCCATAATCTATATTGGAGGAAATTACTAAAATCCATTTGCCAACCACCCCCTTTACGGATACGCTGTACTGGTGGCCTGCTAAAAAGGGATGGTTTACAACGTCAAGTGCCTATAACTTTATTTCTTCCAATCCACTTATAACATCTGATGGTTTTATCTGGATTTGGAAAATCGATGCCCCACCTAAAATAAAAAACTTCCTATGGAGAATCAAACAACAAGCCCTACCCACAGCTACTCGCTTATCCCAAAAGGGTGTTGCGGTACCTATGACATGTATTTTTTGCAATCACTCCGCGGAAGATGATATTCACCTTCGTCTAGAATGTCCCCTAAATAACTTCCAGCAACAATTTCCTAGGGAAATATCACAAAGAATCAACACACTTCTATCACATAATAGAGACATGGAGCAAATACTGCAGCTTCTAGGAACTTCTCTCTCGAAGGAGAATAAGCAGAGCATAGCTATTAGATGGTGGAAAGTTTGGTTTGTCAGGAATCAAATTATCTTCAGGAATGCCAACATTCCCTCAGCAGAGGGTCTTAAGAAAATAGTTATGGAAAATATCGGAAACTGGAAATGAGCCTGTTAGATGAACTCGAATAAAAATGGGGATTCTTCAATCCATAATGGGAGAAGCGACCAATCTAAAAACGTCAAAAAGAGCCACCACTGGAGAAGGCCTCATATGGGTAAGTACAAATTAAACTTTGATGGATTATTTATATCGGACTCAAAGAGCTCTATAGGTTAAATTATTCGGGACTGGAATGGCAACCTCATTAGCATCGGTGGTAAAGCTATCGGTGGCCAGTCTCCTATTATGGCGGAAGCATTAGCACTACGACTTGGGGTGGAAAAGGTCAGGGAACTACAAATCAACGACCTAATTATAGAAGGAGATTCAAATATTATTACAGACTTTTTACGTACCCACGCCAATTGCCCTTGGGAAATATTAGGAGTAAGAAATTTTGGAGTTTCCCACATTCTCCGTATTGGTAACCGGGTAGCGGATATGGTTGCACATCTTTACTACTCTACCTGGGGACTAAATTTATACAATGACATAGGTCTTGTAGACCTCATTCGACAGGATACTTTCGGATTGAGCTTTCCCATCCGAATCATTACCTAATCAAAAAAAATGTGGGTTTTAATTAGTTTCAATTGTACATATATATATACTTACTATTCTGAATAGCATGAATTTGATATAAATTACATGCTGGATTTGGAGTAGCACCTGATATATATATGTTGTGTATATATATATATAGGGGTGCGCTTCGGTGAAAACCAAAATTGTGGTAAAAACCTGTGATGACCGGCTTTTTTGTCCGGTTCACTTGCTTTATAGTCCGGTTATGAATAGAACCGATCTATAAAGTCACAAATTTTAGCCCGGTTCTGAATAAAACTGAGCTATAAAGTCACTATGTAATTTTAAAACATGAGTTTTTTAGCACAATTTTTAGGCTTGACCGAACTATAAAGTCATGTGTTATTTTAAGGCCCATTTGCAGAAATACACCAAATCGGTGTTCGGTTTGCAAAAGTATACCAGTTTTCTGAGAATAGCAAAAATAGGATAGGTGGGTCATTTGTGCTAAAAAATAGGTCATTTGTGCTAAAAAATAATGACTGATTTTACCTTTAAATTTAAATGTAAAAATCATTAAAAGGAGATTTATTAATTAAAAGAAAAGTTAAAAAAAAAAATCAAATATACATTAAAATAATGTTTTTAATTTTTTTCTCAGAAATTTGAAAATAATAAAAGTAGCCGGATGAAAAACATCGCATTAGTAAGAGAATTAATACTGATAGGAACAATTTTTTTGTTGACAGGATATATGTTTTTTATGACAAGGCTAAAAACATGAGTTTTTTAACACGATTTTTAGGCTTGACCGAACTATAAAGTCATGTGTTATTTTAAAACTGAAGTTTTTAGCACGGTTTTTAGGTTGAACCGAGTTGTAAAGTCACCGTGTGATTGAGGTTTTTAGCACAGGTTTCAAACAAACCAAGTTTATAAAGTAGTCCTCACGGTTTTTACCATAATATATATATATATATATATAGACACACACTGTAGCATCTTTCCTCCTATTGTATATATTTACTTGCTCCTGAATTTGATTTTTAGTTTAATAATGATTTAGGCTACACGATAATTTAGATAAAAGATCGTTTTATTGAATTATTTTAATTTTTTCTATGAGGGATAAGTCTCATCCCGTCCCGTCCCATGTCCACCCATAGTTGTAATTCTTTTGGAGCAAATTTCACCCATGTAATTTATAATAAAAAATAGTTTTTCATATTTTTAAAACTTATAATTTATTTTTATCTATGCATAAACATTAATATTGTATATGTTTGATATATTTATTTTTTAGATTATTAAAAATAAGTTTATGACATAAAAATTTTTATTTCCTTATAAATCATGTATACAAATAATATATATAAATCATGCATACAAATATTATTTTTATATTTTTTCTGAATATATAATTATAATAGGTGGTAAAAAGGTAAGTTAAGAAATTGAAATGAGTTGTAGAAACGTTGGTAAAAAATAAATTAAAATTTTTAAATAGAGAAAAAAATGATAAAGTGGAGCTAAGAAACTCTATATAATTTTACTGATACGGATTATCTAACTATAAAAGGTATCATAATCCTTGTTATAAACATCGTTTAGTGCAAAGAATTTTGCATCTCATTTTCTAGCAGTCTAGATTCTTTGGTCCCCTTTATTGCTCTCTTGGGTTTATCACAAAATTATTTCAGATATAAATAAATATTAAAAAAAATTAATTTTTTTCTAGATTCTGTAGCGTTTATAAAATTTTATTATGAAAATTTAGGCTAAATAATAAAAATTATATTTTAAAATAATCGATATTATAGTTATCTATATATTAATATTACTAATTCTGTTAGTATTTTGCTGACGTGTCACGCCCACAATTAAAGCTGAATTTTTTATTTAAATGATATTCTCTTATTGGTCAATATTATTGTTGAATTATCTGTTTCCTATTTTAAAGATATTTGTTTCCTATTTTTGTATACGAAGATTATTTAAATTGTTATATATATATATATATATCAATTTGTGACTATTTTAAATATATTTATTTAATTTTTTCATAGAAAATCTTATGTACATTGATACTTCAGACCACAATTTTGGATAAGATTATTCCGTGTGGTCTTTTATACCATTATTGCATTAATATCATGACTTTCTTTGTACATTTAATTCATATTATTCATATTATATACTCCCTCCGTTCGGAAATAAATGAAGTTTGACTTTTGTGCACGTAGTTTTAGGAGTTAAAAACTATATAGAATCTTATTTATTTTAATTAATTGTTTTCATAGTTTAATATCTATTAGTAATAAGTATTAAATTGTGAAAAAAATTAATTAAAATAAATAAGATTTTATATAGTTTTTAGCTCTTAAAACTACGTGCAAGAAAGTCAAACATCATTTATTTCCGAACGGAGGGAGTATTTATTAGGAACATAATATATATATATAACTAAATTGACTAATATAGACATGTGATAACTCAAGAATTAATAAGAATATTTAATTCAAATGTCAAAATAAAAATTAATTAAAAAAACAATGATTGTCAAAATAATATTTCTTTTTAAAGTTTACATTTATTATACTTATACAATATAGACATCTTAAATTTTTATTGAAAATTTTTTAAATATTTTTTGAGATAGAAGCAAAACATCATTAAATTTAAGAAGAAATTATTTTTTCACCTGTTAACTTTCAAAAATTGAAGAAAATAATTATCCAAAATGAATATTTTAAATCTATACTTACTATGCGCGCTCTATATGACATCTATATAAATTTTTAACATAAGATTTTTTAGAGAGAAATTACATTTATTCTAAACATCTTAAATGACTATTTGGAATACAAAAAATAACATTTTAAGATCTACAAACAAAAATTGAAGAATTTTGAGAAAACAAAATGTGAAATTTGCATATATTATCATTTAAAATAAAATCAATAAAAATCAATTAGAGACAAAAAGGTTTTTTTAAATTTACTTATTTTAAAAGTTAATTACGACTTACAAGCATTGCTTATTTTACATCTTAGTTGAGACGTCTTAGATCACTTCTTTTTTTCACCATATATTTTACCTTTATTTTCTCTATTTATTTTCACCTCTTTCTAGCTATCTTTCTCATGAAAGTAATGAATAAGTTATGTATATCTACATAACTTCAAAAGTATCCACACAATCACATGCTTATGATTTTTTTAATCATTATATGGCAACTTATATTTTCCTTTTTAGTTTTATCCTAATGATAATAATTTGGTGTGTTTGAGTTTTATACTACTTTATTTTATTAAATCATTTTAAAAAATTATACTACCTCCGATCCAAAATAAGTGTCGTTTTAACTCTTGACACAATTTTTAAGTAAAGTATTAATTATCATTAGTTTTATACATTTTTTCTAAATCTTATCATTTATTAAATGCTTACCAATTTTTTTTATCCAATAAGTGGAGAATTTGAACGAAAAAGTAGTCAACAAATACAAATTTCAATAACAATTTTCATTAATCAATCTATTACATTGCCTAGAAAACATAAAACGACACTTATTTTGGATCAAATTCAAAAGTCTAAAACGACACTTATTTTGGATCGGATGGTTGTATCTCATTCCAACTAATTTATAAATTAAAAAATTACTTTATACATATTAATTTTGTTGTAAACAAGTATATATAACTAAACTATTATATATATAGAATGATGTTCAATTTGAAATGAATTAAAATCCCGTACCTTCAAGGCACAGGTATAGTATTTTCTAAACATAAATTACGGAGTATCATAATAATATTTTATAAACATATCAATTGAAGGGTATCAAATCTAAAAAAAATAATTTCAATATTTATATATATACGGAGTATCTGAATGATTAATTTTGTTACACCGAAAAAAAAAAGATCCGGACCGATTTCGTAGGTTTTGGGTCAATCAAATCAAAGTGGTGGGTAGGTTGGCGGGCCCCCCCTACAGTACGCGTAATTGACGCCGTATGCATATGCAATGCATTTTAACTAGATTCCAAGTTCCACCCAATCACTCCTCTCTTCACGACAGTATTTTAACATCCGTTTCGTCCAACAATTTTTTTAATTTATAGTCACTCCGTCTCAAAATTTAAGTTATTTTAAAATTTTACACAAGTTTTAATAAAACATTTACTCATCAATTAATATCATCATTTCACTAACTTTTTTCCATAAATTTTATTGTTTTATAATACCTACTATATTTTTTAACCAATCAAAATCTTTAAAAAATCAACAACACATAAATCGATACAAATCATTATTATATCCTACGTAGAAAACCTAAGAGTGCATTCGACAGTGGATTTGGGGGGATTATGGAGATTAAAAAAAACAAATCAGTTTCTACTGTTGCAATGGTGTTCGGAGGGAGATTGCAGGAGATTTAGAGATGGGGATTGTGGGGATTTCTGGAGTGTGTGTTGAAATCTCCCAACTCCAAGATTATGGAGATTGTGTGGAGATTTCAATATATCCTCCCCCATTTTGCCTTTGCCAACAACATCCAGATCTGGTAGCGACGTGCTTGAGGGAAGGAGAAGAGACTCCGGTTCGCCATCGCCAACGCCGTTCCGAAGGTACGATTCTCTACCTCCCCTGTCCTCTCCTCTCCTCTCGTCTCATCCCAGCGACAACGTCGTGGAAATTTGAGTCGATTTCATTTTGGTTTATTGCAAGAAAAATTCCTCAACTGCAAATTTGTGTACATTGGTAGCGCTTCATTTCTCTCTCTCTCCCCTCTCTATCTATCTGTCTATGGGTAATGGGGGCCGGTGGTGGAGTCCTACTCCATGGGGCGGGGTCCGGTCCTCAATGGTGGAGCGCGTAACCCTAACGAATGTGGGTATGAACGATCTTGCGGCCGCCACCAGTGGCGAGCTCTGGAGTCTGGGAGGCGGCAATCGAAAGTTTGGAGCCTCCATTGTTGGGGCTTCCATCTTCACTCCCCAAAACTGTGGGAGGAGCTCGAGGAGGTGGCTTTCAACTAATGAGCCGATGGGGGAGGGTAGGGGGTATTAATGTTAGGGGCAATATTGTCATTTTCATCAGATGAAATATAACACAATCTAGTGCCTACCAAACACCTTTCGGAGATTTCCGTCATAAATAATCTCCATCCCCACAATCTCGTTAATCTACAAAAATAATCTCCATCTACTAAAATCTACAAAAATTTCCTTAATCTACATAATCTCCATCTACCGCCAAACACAACCTAAAATGCCATCTATTTTGATACAAGAATAAGAGCCTAAAACGAACTAAATTTCGAGACGAAGGGAGTACCGAGTACTGTAGTTTTGATGGGGTTTTTAACGGTTATATATATATATATATATATATATATATATATATATATATATATATATATATATATATATATATATATTTAACCGTAAGTGAAAACAAAAAATTAGGGTGAAAACCGTGAGGAGCAATCTCATTGGTTGGAATTAGAACAAAAAAAATGAAGGGGACGCGGGTGATCTTTTTGTGTTTTCCCTTCCCTACCCAATTCCCTTCAAAGAGAGGCGTCTCTCTATCGAAGAAGAACGAAGGAGAACGGTGTCCTGCTCATCCTTCCAACCAGGCGTGTCTCTATCGAAGAAGAACGAAGAACGAAGGAGGGCCTCTCCTCCACCATAGATTCGGCGTCGTCATCCACCCAGGCCTCCGATGATAGCATCACCTTTCCCCCTCCCGTTCTCTCCATCTCTTTTTTCTCTCGCTTTCAACGAAGACCTCGACGACTGCTCGATCGGATCGCGACACTAGATGGATGAACATCTCTGATGGCAGCACTGAACGAAGGCCTCGACGAGTCTATATCCGATCTGGAATCAACATCGACTCTCGACCTCCGGTGTGCATTGATGCGTTCAATTTTATTTCTTTTAGATTTGAAATTAATGAAGGTCACCTCCCACGTCTTGTGTGTGTCTATGGAGGTTCAATTTGAGGAAATTGACAAGTTTAACTACTCAAAATTGAGAAAATTCATCTTTTTACAGATCCAAATTGGAGATTGGGGGAAAATATGACCAAAATCTACAACGGAGCTTTTTGTTAAATTTATAATAATTACAAAAAGATGACCAACTTTATATTTGTATTAATGGCCCAAATTTTTAGAATTTAATATTTTGCTTACTAATAATTAATTTTGTGGCAAATTTTTAGAATTTTATATTTTGTTTATTAATAATTAAGAGGGAAAAACAAAAAGAGAATTACTCCCACCGTCCGGAAATAAATGATGTTTGACTTTTTTTGCACGTAGTTTTAGGAGCTAAAAACAATATAAAATCTTATTTATTTTAATTAATTTTTTTCACAGTTTAATATTTATATTTTGTTAAGTGTCCATTTTGAATATGACATTTTTCAAAATGTCCATTTTCATATTTCATTTTGCAAAATGTCCATTATGACATTTTTTCCCTTCATTTCCATTTTTAATTTAACATCGTTCCTTCCCATTTTTTATTTGACCATTGACTGGTCAAGGTCAATGACTTTGGTGGCAATGGTTTTTTTTTTACGAGATTAGTGTCACCACCTTTATTAGTGGTGACACATGTGGTGATATTTTTTTTGGTGACAACTTAGTTTTTATAATTTTTTTTATTTACGGGGTTATTGTCACCACTCTTATCACTGTCACCACCCTTATCACCGTCACCACCCTTATCACCGTCACCACCCTAGTGACAGCAATGGTGACAACTTTTTTTGGTGATAGTTTTTTTACGAGATTAGTGTTACCACCTTTATCAATGGTGACCCATGTGGTGACAATTTTTTTTGGATGACGACGACAACTTTGTTTTTTTTACGGGGTAACTGTCACCACCCTCATCATTGTCATCATTGATGTCACCATCCTTATCAGTGGTGATACTACTGGTGACACATGTGGTGATAACATTTTTTTTTGTGACAGCTTTGTTTTTGTATGTCGTGATCGGCGAACGTCGTTAGCTCACTTTTCCCAAATAGTAATAATATCCTAACTTAATGCTTAAACCAATAGATTAGTAAAGCGATAAAGTCTGGAGTCGAACCCACAAAGAGAACAGTTGCAATGATTATTTCCTAACAACGATTTCTAATATCAATAGCAATGATTCGTAGCGACTTGATGATAAAATAAATTAAATATGATGATGATGATAAGAAAATAGAAAAACATTTCATTTGTAATTCTCGACAATGGTTGAGGTTCAAGATCCTAGGATTGATTCAATAGTACTTTTAATATATATGTCGACTTGAGTAAGGTTGATTGATCCGCAAAGATACAATCTTCTTATTCAATATCACTAAAGAATAGCATTAACGATTCAAGTTTTTAGACCAATTGGCATATCAATTCAATGAAAATAGAAGACAAGGGAACAACCCACTCGAACCTATAAACATCTACTCGACATAGATCAATCGAAATCATCCACTACAAAGGCAAAGAAATATCACTAAATCAATGACTTCGCTTGCTATCAAGAAACCAACAACGGATTCATAGCCTAGATGCAATTCCTAACATGGTGATCAATCATAGAAAGGAACACAAATTCATATCAATAAGAACAAGATGATAAATATAATTATAAATAGCTAATTGAAATCAAATCCTCACAATTCATTCAACCATGTCTTCGAATCACATGCGAAACTATGAGTTTAGCCACTCATAGCCAAAGTAACACTCATCTCTCTATAATGTAACTCACAATTCCACGTCCTCCTCTTAACGATCATCTTTTTAAGCTCCTTCAAGATCCCATCCAAGGTCATAATGTAAAACTGCAGAATAAACACTAAAAATGCATAGATTCCAAACTCGAATACTTCACAAGAAAGATACAGAATTAAACTAAAACATGTTCGTTTAGGGGACATGTGATTCTGCTTAAACAAAATATTCAAATATAAACTCTAACCAAGCTAACTCCCTTATCCAAGCAAATAAATACAAGAATCCCTCCCGATGTAGTGGTAGGGTAATTCAGGATCGAATCCACGAGGAGGTGTGTCAACACTTCCTTACTTGCAATCACGATCAAGCTTTTGACTCCAAGAGACACTCGATATCGATGTGTCTAGTCGATATCGACCTCAGTTCTGGTCGATTTTCAGTGAGTTTCCTGCAGAAGACAAAAGCAAAGCAGTCGACGTCGAGATGAACCTCGATATCGATGTTAGTGCTCGATATCGACCTTGCCAGTCGATTTCGATGTCTGTAACAGAAATTGTAATACGTAACCTATTTGTCGGAAAAATAGTCCGAAGAGTGTAGAATGGTGTAGAGAAGATGGACAGAAATAAAAACTCAAACTTTATATCAAATTCAATTAACTAAAAGCTTCCAAGGTCGGGGATTCATTCCACAACGATATTCATGCAAGTGTGATGCCAAAGTTATAAAATTTAATGTCTTTCCATCAAATAACTTTCGTTACCAACACTTAGCTGATTAGAGGCTCTCGCATAAAACCTAAGAGTTACTATCCAATTCATGAGTAATCCAAGTTCACAATATGATTGGCTTTCGCTTCAATAATGCAAATAATGAATCTCCTAAACTTTCGCAAAGGATCATGCATAGGATAGAAGACGGAATCGCATAAAAATCATACCTTTGATGCACTTACCCTACATTGCTATCGTCGGGCTCACCCCGATCCTAGAAGTGGGTTGACTACTCGCGTCTCATCATGAAACTCATCATTATCATGTAAAGGAAACTACTTTAATTAAGTTCGAAAGAAAGATTACACCGAACAAAGCCACTCTGCTCTCGCTTACACAACTCACTCGGCCTCTCTCTCTCTCTACAAATTCTCTGCGATAAAACTAAAAACTGAATTGTGTGTGTATAAACTCAGCCCTAATGGCATCCAGATATAGATCTCAAATCTTGCTAGCCAAGGATTTGAAGACCTATCTTTATTCTCTAAGATAAAACTTAATAAAGGTAAAACTAAAAAATTCCATGGTAAATAACATAAAGGATGAAGTCTGGTTTATTGGATAGAAGATCTCGACTTTTGGATAGACGTGCAAATCTTCGGATAGAATTCTATCAAAAACTAAGACGGACTTTTTCTGTTGGCAACCTCGATATCGACCTTGGTCCTCGATATCGACCTTCCTTTATCTTATCTTGAGCAGTCCTTCTCTTCCTCGGATTGGCACTCGACTTCTATCAATATGCTCGATATAGGCCACTCGATATTGACCTTCAGACATCGATATCGACCTTGTCTGTGTCGACATGCTCTGTTTCTCCTCTACTCGATTCCTGGTTGCTCTGTTTCACTCGATGTCGAAGTTAATCATCGATTTCGACCTTTTCAGAAGACTTCGAGTTCTTTTTCCGCTCTTCATCTCTTGTCCAAATTTGTCCATTTTCATCTCGATTTCTGCGAAATCACATAGAAACTCGTGCAGACCTCTATATTTGACAATTATGCATAAACTACACTAATTTTATGTTTTCCCACTAATATGCATGCAAATGATGATAAAATGGACTTAAATGTGCATAGAACATATGGCAAATTGCGCGCACATCAAAACATATGCAAAACTCCTATCTAAATGCATTAAGAACTAACCATAATGCCTATATGAAATATGCATTATCAAATCCCCTTTACACTTAAACTCTTGCTTATCCTCAAGCAACCATAGAGCATAGACATAACAAGAGATTTTTCATAATTCTTCCTTATCAAAAACAACTTCAATTCATAGTGCAAATATGAACAAGGCATAAAAATGTCACAACATGTATATAGTTGATCAAGTAGCTTGCATTCTCAATAATCCAACCTCACAAGGGAAATATGTGTTTCTCTCGCTCTCATGTATTTAGGCTTTAAGAATACACTCACCTCAATTCCATATACAAGCATCGAATCAAATATTGACATTTATATCACATAATCTCCACCGGATACATCAAAGAAAAAATAAGAACATCAAGAGGACTTTTTCTCAGTGGAAATCTTCATAGAAGAATCCATTCGACAGGATTGTAATGGGGCTTGGTAAAAACATAAGGGCAAACAAAAATCCAACTCCTCATATGCAAAAAATAAATAAATTGGCTCTTTATTCTTTCTTTTCTTTTTTTTTTCGATTTTTTTTATTGAGCCGAAATTAATAACATAATACGAGGGACTAAAAAGAACATAACATTACGTCTTTTTGAAAACCATAATTCATGACATCTCACACTTTAACTTATTCCCATAACTCCAAATGAATTCCATAACCTACTCTAAATCTCAATTTCCGCAGAAAGGGTAAAGCTTATCATATGCTAGGATATATGAATTTTGTGGAGCTTACAAATAAAATAGGCTAAAGTCTCAAATTGGCTTCAAAACAAGATATAACATAAGGTAGATATGGATAGTGGCTAAAAGGTTGCCTCTATCATTTGAACTTATCAAGCAATGATCATGTATATAATTGGCCTCGAAAATAGATAACCATGTCAATACTCAAAGATAAATGCATCGGAAGAGTAATTCACACAACAAAGCAAAAGGGTACATATGTAATCCCTTATAAGGCTAAAATTCTCACTAGGACAAGTTTTGTTGGATATTAAACATGCCTAAAAACTTAGATCATACATGCGCAATTACCTATGCCAAATCATATTTCACATAAAAATAATTTTAAGACAAGGTCAAATCATTTCAAATTCCATGGGATATATAAGATCAAGCTAGAATAAAATTGATAGGACAAACTAAAACTTAGATGGGTGTTTCTAATAACACGTATGTATGCAATGCATGAAACTCTTTTTTTTTTTCATTTTTTGACATTTTCTACTTTTTTTCGGTTTTATATAAATAAACACAAACATAAACATGATGCATGGATTAAACATAGATAAAATCAAAACTAACTAATAACATTCAAAATTAAACATGAAACATAAAATAAACATGAACTAAACTAAACAACTAAATAACATAAAACTCCCCCCCGCCCCCCCCCCCCTCACACTTAAATGTTGCATTGTCTTCAATGCATAAATACAAAGAACAGTGAAAATAAAATTGAGGGTTAAGGAAACTAAAACTAACCAATCAATGTGAAGATGGGGTCTGGGATTCAGACCACTGATAAGACTATCAAGTATGCGTAACAACAGTGTCTGAAGACCAGTAATCTTGGCAGAAATAGTCATGAGCTTATCTTCATTCCTTCTTTCTAAATCAGCAAATCGACGCTCAAGGTTCTCTATAGTAGGTGTCCCTGGTTTGCATACTACACCTCAGCCGCTGATCCGCAGGTTTAGGTAAACGGTCTTGAGGCGCTAAAGAATAAAGGATTTCATTGTTTTTCATCATACAAACTTCTAGAATTATGGGATTTATTTTATTCATTCCGCTGCTACTATTTGAATATTATTTCCGCTGCTACTATTTCATTAATTTGATAATTGTATTTGGACCCCTTTGTTTTGGGTAACTTTATTTTGGAATATTTTATATTTAAGTCTTCCGCTTATTTAATATTTATGTATTATCATCTTGTTTATGGGAGCATGGTTGCATGTCCCTATAAGCCTAAGGCGGTTACAAAGACATTAAAGTCAGTGTAATTGCTGGCGCTGCAACATCTCTTCACTGTATTAAGAAGGGGTGTTACAGAAGGTGGTATCAGAGTTTTGGTTTTATAAAATGAAAATAAAGGTTTTGGATACTTCAAAATGTATTTAAAAGTTTCTTCAAAAGGTTTTTTTTAAAAAGAAAATTGATAAATTTAAATTATTTTTAGAAAACGTATTTTATATTTGAAGTGTGAAAAGTTGTTTGAATTTTAAAATAGTCAAGCCCTCAAGTACCTAACCTGTAATTGTAGAGTCATTAGTATTCCATTCTTTAAGTGCAAGTCAACTTGGGTATTGACCCGCTACTTAATCTTATTCTTAGATGTCTTCCATCTCTACCGAGGCTAGTGCAATCACGGGGAAGAGAGTTGCTTGGAATGAGGATGAAGAAGTTGAAGTGAATGGTCCTATAAGAGTCGACTCTGAAAGTGACTCTAGCGATGATTCAGACTACAATCCAACGAAAGCAACACTTGCGAAGAATGTCATTCGTGTCCTCATTTTAGGAAAGGATCATCCACCGCCAAGCTTTGGAGGCGAAGATGGTATGGTTGTCCGAGAAGTAGGGGTTACTCCATAGGTTCCTACCTATGACCAGTTCTGCTATGACGAGATCACTTGGAGGTTGGCTAGATTCTCACAAGTTCATGGTCAAGGCACTTTGGAATATATCGAAGAGGCTGGGAAGCTCATGGAGGAAATCATCGAGCTTCGAGGAAAGCGACTTCATGGAACCCCTGAAGGAGAGGAGCACGAAGAGCAACGCGCTAAGATGCTTGAGTCGTTGAGGACTCGTGATGCCTATGAGCGGCAGAAGCTAGAAAGATTTAAGAAAGCGGCAGTGCACTTTGTCTTCCAGGAGTTCCAGCCCTCTAGTGAAAAAGGGATAGAAGGATGGTACTCTGTCAAGGGTACTGGGAACCTTAAGGGCAGGAAGCCTAGGAATACTTAGACTTCTCATCACTCGTTATAGGACTTAACATTTATTCCAATAATGGGAAAGGACATGCGCGCCCTTAGATACCCTCACCAATTCTCTATCGTATTACTTTCCACTTTTTGCAGTCTTAAAGCTCTTTGACATTCATTTAAAGACATGATCTTACATAAGTATGCATTGGTTTATCATGCTATTATAATTGTGTATGATTGTGTTAAACCATGAGTGTTATGCGAATAAATAGAGTATTAATGGCAATGACTTTAAAATTATAGATCATGAACACTCGAGGCGTTTGTCGTCGCCCTGAGACCTCGTCAGAAAGGACTGTAAGCCAGGAGAATGGGAATTGGGTGGATGAGGATTCCGTTCCATCTACGGGCAAGGTGACCAGAGAGTAGTCATTAGCTGACTGGGCTGCTTTAGCACAGTTGAGAGCTGAAAATCATGCTGCAGCTGCTCGTCGATGAGCCACTAGACAGGAGAGAGGCTCAGGTGGGCCCCAACGTGAGCCTAGTCGACGCGAGCCTAGCCATGTAGAGTCCAGCCATAGGGGTATGCCCAGCCCCGCTGCAAGCCATCAGAGTGTGGGTAACCGTGCTGAGGGCCATAGAAACGGGTCTGTCAGAACAGTAGGGGAAGACTGGTGTGAGGAGATGGTGCAGATGATGCGACATATTGCTCGTGAGGCGGTGACAAAGGTCATAACCAGAGCGAACCCGCCGCCATCACCGCCACCTACACAGGCTCCGTGTCAAGCACCATTAGTCGTTGAGACTGCTGCTCCAGGCAGAGTAACAGACCTGACTCTTACTTCCGAGCACTCAAGGCAGTGAATGCTATGAAGCCAGATGACTTCAATAGCTCGGATGAGCCATTTGTCGTAGTCGAGTGGTTGACCCATATGGAGAAGTTGTTCAGAGGTATTGTGTGCACAGATCAGGATAAGGTGCATATTGGTGTTATTCGCCTGAAGGGTGAAGCTGGATTATGGTGGGAGGCTGCTAGATTGGGATGGGAGGCGAACCCGACCTGGGAGGCTTTCAAACAGTTCCTCATGGATCATTACTTTGCACCTTCACTGAGGATAGAGAAGAGGAGAGAATTTTTGACTCCTGCTCCTTTCGGGATGAGAATGGCTGCGATGGTGACCCGATATTATGGGTTACTGCCTTATGCTGGAGATTTGGTCAGGACTGAGGCAGACATGATACACTACTTCCATGAGTCCCTACCCTGCCGCATGAAGCTGCAGATGTTGCATAGGGACTACCCTACCCTAGAGGCTTACATTGATGCTGGGTATAGGGTGGAGGCAACGATGGATGAGACTCGGCGGAATCAGGAGTTCACCAATAGGAAAAAGGGGCACCAAAAGCATTCTGGTGTCAAGAGAGCTGCAGAATCTAACCAAACTGGGGGTACGAGTGGAGGTAGAGCCCCTACTAGCCAGACAGGAGGGCGCTCTCACAATACTGGTGGGAGGCAGGTGATCTGTCATAATTGTTGCAAGGAGGGTCACATCAAAACTGCATGTACGGAGACACTAAGGATTTGCCGAGGTTGTGACAAGTCGGGCCATATGATACGGTTATATAAGACCTCGAGTGGCGTGCAATCTCGTTCTTATCAAGCATCAGCTGCAGCGCCGAAGAACCAGAATCAGGGGCAGTTTAGACCTCCACCATAACAGTGCAACAGTCAGTCCTTTCAGCAGAGGACTCAGGTTTCTACAGGATCGCAACCGACTGTGAACAAGGGAAGCAATGCAGCTGGGCCTTCTAACCCTGGGAAGCGCCTATATGTGATGAGGGAGGAGGTAGATGCTAACACACCAGTGACTCAAGGTATTATCTACCATCATACCGAGTCCATTGATATTTTATTTGATTCTGGTGCTACCCATTCTTTTATTGCTGAGAAGCTTGTTAATAGGCTTAAGCTAGGTAGTGTGCCTTTAGATGATCCTTTTGTAGTCGGACTCCCTGATGGGGGGACAATGATAGGAAAAAAGATGTTGAGCAGATTTCCTATCCCGATTGGGGGTCGAGTGTTCGACGCCGATTTAGTGGTGATTCCGCTTATGCCGCTGGATATCATCTTAGGTATGGATTGGTTAGGGCAACATGGCGCGGTGATTGACTTCGAGCGGAGGATTGTGACCTTATCACCGGATGGCACATGTGTGTGCAAATTCCGAGGACGCGTTTCCGTTGAGAACGACCATATTATTAATATGATGTAGGCGGCTAGGCTATTGCGACAGGGCTGGGTGGGTCTGTTATGCTATTTGCAAGACTCAGAGTCCAAGACGGTCACAATCTCCGATATTCTAGTGATTCGGGAATTTCCCGACGTATTTCCTGATGACATTACCGAGTTTCCACCGAAGCGCTTTGTTGAGTTCACTATTGATCTGGAACCAGGGACGTCTCCACTCTCCAAAGCTCCATATCGTATGGCTCCCGTTGAGATGAAGGAGTTGAAGTCTCAATTGGAAGAGCTGTTGGAGAAGGGCTATATCAGGCCTAGTGCGTTGCCATGGGGAGATCCAGTATTATTTGTGAAGAAAAAGGATGGATCCTTCCGGCTGTGTATTGATTACCGTGAGTTGAATAAAGTGATGATCAAGAACAAGTACCCGTTGCCACGAATTGATAACTTGCTAGATCAGCTACAAGGAGCAATGGTGTTCTCCAAGATTGATCTTCATTCTAGGTATCATCAATTACGGATTCGTGAGGAGGATATTCCAAAGACTGCTTTGAGGACCAGATACGGGCATTATGAGTTCGTGGTGATGCCCTTTGGTTTGACCAACGCACCAGCTGTGTTTATGGAGTTGATGAACAAGTGTTTTCATGACTATTTGGATAAGTTTGTGGTGGTGTTCATCGATGATATTTTGATCTACTCTCAGAGCGAGGAAGCTCATGAGGAGCATTTACGGACCACATTGTCAGTGCTGCGACAGCATCAGCTTTATGCTAAGTTGTCCAAGTGTGACTTCTGGATCAAGCAGGTGACCTTCCGAGGTCATATCATATCTGAGGAGGGAGTGATGGTAGACCCTCAGAAGATCTCAACAGTGAAACACTGGGCTCAGCCGAAGAATTCAAAGGAAGTCCGAAGCTTTCTGGGATTAGCTGGATACTATAAGAGGTTTGTGGACGGGTTCTCTAAAATTGCCCAACCGCTTACCCTTTTGTTGAGAAAGTCTCAGAAGTTTGTGTGGAATGAGAAGTGTGAGCAGAGCTTTCGGGAACTGAAGAAACGGTTGACCACTGCACCGATTCTAGCATTGCCGAGAGATGGAGAAGGGTATGTTGTATACAGCGATGCTTCCAAGCAAGGTCTGGGTTGTGTGCTTATGCAAGATGGCAGGGTAATAACATATGCATTCAGGTAACTTAAGCAGTATGAGGAGAATTATCCAGTGCATGATCTGGAGCCAACTGTTGTGGTCTTTGCTTTAAAGATTTGGTGACACTACCTCTACGGTGTTCGCTGCCAAGTCTTCACAGACCACAAGAGTTTGAAGTATGTGTTCACCCAGAAGGAGCTCAATATGAGGCATAGGAGATGGCTGGAGCTCATCAAAGACTATGACATTGAACTTCTCTATCATCCGGGGAAGGCCAATGTTGTAGCAGATGCTTTGAGCCGAAAGTCTCAGCATGAGGCTATGATTGCATGTTTGACGGAGAGACCAGTGTTGCAGCAGGATTTGCTGAAGTTGGGTATCGAGGTGTGGTTTGAGAGAAACCGTGGTCAACTGTGTATGTTGGAGGTTCAGTCAGAACTGCTAGAGAAGATTAAGGTGGCGCAGGTTGAGGATACTGCATTGGTGCGGTTGTGTGAAGACTTCTTTGAGGGCAAGGCCCCAGGCTTTATCGTTCAGGAGGATGACTCCTTATGGTTTGGGAAGCGGATTTGTGTTCCAGATGTTCAGGAGCTTAGGCAGACCATACTTCAGGAGGCTCATTCTTCTGCTTACTTAGTACACCCGGGGTCGAGCAAGATGTACAAAGACCTCCGATGTGGTTACTGGTGGCCAGGGATGAAGCAGGACATAGCCGAGTTTGTGGCTAGATGTTTGGTGTGTCAGCAAGTGAAGATTGAGCATCGACGACCTGCTGGTACATTGCAGCCCCTTCCGGTGCCGGAGTGGAAGTGGGAGCATATCTCGATGGACTTCGTGACAGGCTTACCTCGAGTCCAAGGGCGGAAAGACGCCATTTGGGTGATAGTGGATAGACTCACCAAATGTGCGCACTATATTGCAATCCGGAGTGACTGGAAGGTGCCAAAGTTAGCAAGGGTGTACATGAAGGAGATCGTCCGACTCCACGGTATTCCGAAAACCATCATGTTAGATCGCGATGGGAGATTTATCTCTAAGTTTTGGAGAGAACTTCAGGGAGGCCTAGGGACGACCTTGAATTTCAGTACATTATTCCATCCACAGACAAATGGCCAGTCAGAACGCACTATTTAGACATTAGAGGACATGTTGAGGGCATGTGTTCTAGATAGACCAACTGATTGGGAGACCATCTTGAGTTTGATTGAGTTCACTTACAACAATAGTTGGCATGCATCCATCAAGATGGCTCCGTTTGAGGCTCTGTATGGGCGGAAGTGCAGATCGCCAGTATGTTGGGATGAGGCAGATGCACTCATTCTTGCGCCCGAGCTTCTAGAGGAGACCACCATGCAAGTTGGGGTGATCAGGCAGCGCATGTTGGTAGCTCAGTGTCGACAGAAAGCTTATGCTGACGGCAAGATGAGCGACCTAGAGTTCCAGGTTGGTGAGAAGGTATTTGTGAAGGTCTCACCAACGAATGGAGTGTTCCGTTTTGGGATGCGTGGGAAGTTGAACCCTCGATTCATAGGACCATTTGAGATTCTCCAAAAGGTGGGCACAATTGCTTATCGTTTAGCCCTGCCACCTACCGCTCATCATGTGCATGATGTCTTTCACATTTCTTTACTTCGGAAGTACGTGCCTGATCCATCTCATGTCTTGGGTTATGAAGACAGTGAGGTCCGACCTACAGGGACCTATGAGGAGGAACGAGTTTGCATCCTAGAGCGACGGGAGAAGCAGCTCAGGAACAAGGTGGTGCCTCTGGTGAAGGTGCTTTGGTCTATGTACGGAACCAAGGCGATGACGTGGGAGACTGAAGCGGAAATGAGAGAGAGTTTTCCTCATTTGTTCTCTACTTAGGTTTCGGGACGAAACTTCTTTTTTGTGGGGAGATATGAAGTACCCACGTATTTCCGTTTATTTAATTTTAGAATTTTATTAAATAAAAGTCGGAAGTATTTCTTATTCCTCTTATTCTTAGTGTGTCAAAATTCGCGAGATAGTGATTTCACATTTTATAAGTGAAATGGGGAAAATTAATTAATTTAATTTATTTAAATAAATATTATTTTTATAAATAATATTTATATATTATTTATGGGTAGATTAGTGGGTAACTTATTTATATATATACATGTTATATATATAATGTGTGAATTTAGGTATATATAATACGTTATATACATGTATACATATTTATATATACACATGTACATACCCAAACGTGAGTGGTCAGCCCATTTCGAGTCTCCAGGCCGGCCCGACATCAGCCAAACCAACAGCTGAATACGGAAGAAGGAGCCGGTTGGTTTGTTTTTTTAAAAACAAAATTCTATTTTAACAAGGTGATAACTAGCAACCTTTCATCCGAATCCATCAACCTAAAATCCATATATTTAAGGGATTTGATTAGGTTAAATCTTAGAGGACGTTAGCAGCATCACATCCATATCAAACACATGCCATAACTTCCTCTCCATCATCCTCCGCAAACCCATAAACATCAGCCGAAAATCACAAACGACAACTATCTCCGTTCACCCTCGACCACAATTCCGACGATCCCAAGGCCGACGACCACCACCACAGGTCTCCTCCAACACCCAGGAAGCCACCGTGAAAGCCCCGACATAGCAGCTCACCGGAAAGACGTCGGAAACGGCGTTGGAAGTTTCTGCAGAACAGTGATCGATAGGCCAACTTCGAAGCATTTCCACCACTACCACAGTGATTCAACGCCATCAAATCCAAATCCACCGTAAACCTTGCAACACCCTCTGTCAAAAACATCTTTTCTTTTTCTCAAATCTGCTCAGGGGTGCTCATAGCGTATCCCCGAAATTGATTTGTGAGTAGTTTTTCTGCATAGCAGAAAAACGTGATTTTGATGAACATTTCTTTATTCATTCAATTCAGGGGCTGATAATCCTTATAAATCATTGTTTTTCAGATTCATATCATAATCCTTATAAATCATTGGGTAAGATCCGCTCCGTTCATCGCAAATTGTCGAGTTTCGATCAAGTACGCAATGCTATTCTAACCTATATACTGTATTGGTACAGTTTTGAAGTTATATTGCTCCTGATATTGAGTGGGTACAGAATTGGGTGAGCTTTTGAGAAAAGCTAGGGTAAGTTTGGTACTTTTTAAAAGTTACGGGGCTGTTTCTGTAATTTCTAAAAAGTTACTAATACCCTTTTTGAATTCTGTAAAATATCAGGTCCAGGATCAAATTATTTTTCTCAACCACGAATAAGCATTTCGTCGGATTAAGGCAAGTGGTTTGGTTCAATCAGTGCACTTTTGCAAATTTCGTGCCTTTTTTCGCAATTATTGTCTTTTTGTGTCTTCTATACATTCCATGCTATGAATTTGTGATAAATATGCAAGTTAGTTCAGTTTGTTGCTATTTATCAAATCCGAAATCTCACATAGCATGATAACTCGGGTAATTATAGTTTGATCCCATAATTTGAGAAAATTATATTAAATGCCCGAACTTCCTAAAAAGCATGATTTGTTCATTTTGTTTCCTTCATGCTAGTTAAGTATGGTATATTATTGGTTTTGAATATCCATGCTTGTCAGTTATATTATTTCATGCACTTTATAGATCTAAAGTGTACATTATGCCTTTTGTGGTCACCTAGGATGTAATTGTGGATTGGTACTTATACCGTTTGTATTATTATTATTGTTGTTGTTATTATGATGTGTGTCTTAAATAATGGAAAAAGGGTAAAGTCAGGTCAAGGTGCGGTTATACCTTGCTCTATAAACATCTCATGAGATGCCCCTTCGAAATTGCAAATCTCTCGAATGGGTACATCTACCTATGGGTAGTAGGTCATCCGCCCAGTATATGCGGCCGAGGCCAGTATCACTTGTCCTAATGAAATGATAACGTTGTTATAAATATATTATTATTGTTGTGTTGTATATTATTTTACTAATAGGTGACCCAGTTTCAGCGATGTTATATCATATTCTTTCCGTACTCGGAATATGATTCCTTAGGGTCTTTGGATCCGCATCCCATTCAAACACTCGGTCCTTTTTGGATCATCCCTTTTACGTTATTTTTATTCAATCAAACGAGTCAGGTTCCACATAAATATTAACTCCTAATTTATATTTTAGTCTACAATCACCAATACCCTTTTATGGTCAATGGGTGGTAGAGGGAGTTTTGAACATTTTATTTTGTGCTACTTGCTAGTCGTAAAAAGACTAACCGTCCTATTTTTCTCCTTTGGACAGTTGGGGTCCCTGGTTTGCATACTACACCTCAGCCGCTGATCCGCAGGTTTAGGTAAACGGTCTTGAGGCGCTGAAGAATAAAGGATTTCATTGTTTTTCATCATACAAACTTCTAGAATTATGGGATTTATTTTATTCATTCCGCTGCTGCTATTTGAATATTATTTCCGCTGCTACTATTTCATTAATTTGATAATTGTATTTGGACCCCTTTGTTTTGGGTAACTTTACTTTGGAATATTTTATATTTAAGTCTTCCACTTATTTAATATTTATGTATTATCATCTTATTTATGGGAGCATGGTTGCATGTCCCTATAAGCCTAAGGCGGTTACAAAGACATTAAAGTCCGCGTAATTGCTGGCGCTGCAACATCTCTTCAGTGTATTAAGAAGGGGTGTTACAATAGTAGCATAAATAGGATCAACATCATCAGTAGTGACATCCTCCTCCTCTTTATTCTCATGCCGCTCATCCCCTACTGGCAAATTGGTTTCCTCAGGATCATCCTCTAGTGGCTCTAGTGGCAAGGGACAACTATTATGTCGGATGTTGAAATCAATCAGCCCAAAATAGTAAGGTAGCTCTGCATGATGGTATAGATGATGCTCTCCATGATCTCCTGCCATCCATAAGAAACATTTCGCTCCGCTAGCACACCGGATTGCACCAGTAATGCCACTCCAGTTCAAAGTAGCAATATTGTAGACTGAGTAACAAGCAAGAGGGTACAAATCATCAAGGCGAACTCCCAAGTGTCGAGCAATCAGCGACACCGGACCACCAAAAGTAATCGTGTGATCTGATCTCACATGTGTAGCCCTAATCATCTCAGTGCAACTCCCTAGAAATAATTGAACCCAGTCAGGAATCTAGAATGCATAATAAGTAAGACAATACATGTAACCCCAGGCTCTCATAGTAACCAGCTCAGGATCAACTATCCCAAAGAAAGATGTGCACAACACCCTATAGCATAACCTCAAAGCAAGGTGGGTAATCATATAATCTAAAAAATTGCCGCTGACCCACAAGATCGACTTGTAGCCTCCATCCAAGTATCGTGCACAGGCGAGTCAGCCACTTCAAATCCCCATGCATCCACAGATATCTTGGCAACTCCAAAAGCTTGTGAAATACGATTCTTCCTCACCACGAACTCCTTACCCCTCATGTAGAAGAGAATTGCCAAATCAGAACGGTAATCCAGGTAGCCAGGAATTCTTTAACCAACTCAGGATAAGTACATGCGGCTAAATCCATGAAATCACCAAAACCACCTTTCTCCAGAAGCCGAGAAACATGTTGGAACAAACCCAAACGATGCAAGGTTACCGGGTCAAAGAATATCGTAGAACGGTATGCTCTTTTCCCAAGGTTCATCCAACAATCCTCTTGCTCCTCCGTTAGATAGACAAGCTTTTCCATATCGATAACAATAGACATGATGATCGAAACTATGAAGAACGTGCAAGAACTTCACCAAAAACGACAAAATTTCCCTCTCTGCAGGGGCGGCGGGCGCCAATGTTTGGGCGACGGGCGCCGGTTGGTGCAACTGATAATTTGATGACCAAACTTGGTTTCAAGGTCTTTCTTTTGTGGTAGGGATGGTAATGATGTGGAAAGAATTGAATTTGGATGGAGTAACGGTAGTAATGGGTGTGTTTGATGGGTGATTGAAAGAAAGACTTTTGATTGAAACACAAGACTTAGGTTTTGGAATTTAGATTCAAGTAGGAAAACTAGGGTTTTTGTGTTGCTTGGATGCAAAGGTTGCAAGATCTCAAAATATGGGATGGTCAATGTATGATTTTTGGGATTGGAAGGGATGTCTATAAAAAGAGAAATAAATAATTAGATATAAAGGAAATAATATAATAGGTATAATTTATGTAGATAGATAAAATAACCTAATCCTAAGATAGATATAACTATTACTAGATAGATATAATTCTATATAGATAATAATATAGATAGATATAATTAATATATGGATATATAATTATTCCTAAGATAACTAAATCCTAATATAGATAGATATATATAATTATAGATAGATAAAACTTACTAAACTGTACTAACCATAATATAAAAATAGCAAATAAAAACATAAAACCCCGTTCCAATGTTACCAAAAATGAAAACGCGTCTAGACACTAGAGCTAGCGGCGGGCGCTGGTTTCCAAGCGGCGGGCGCCGGTCATGGCAGACTCCTATTCCATCAATTTGATCGAACCAATTTCCCTAAACAATAGCTCTAACACAAAGCCATTCCAATGTGCAACAAAATAGACTAGTCCTACTTTATTGAATTGAAAAACTAATATAATAATTAAATAACATTACCTATTTTACCTTAGGTTGCATCCCAAGAAGCGCCTTTGTTTCACGTCTTTGGCTCAATGTGTTGCTCTTCTTGATCAAGTTATCCCATCAAGATCCTCCACACTTGTCCTTTTCTCGACAAGAGGGGGAACCTTAGGAACTTTCCCAATGTATTCATCCATTTCACCAATCAATTCCTTTTCCTTAGTATGAATTCCTCCTGGAGGTTGCCCTGAAATTGAAAAAACCTAAACATTGTTAGGAATCAATTTTTCATAGGGAAGAATAATAGGTTCATTTAGATCAGGCACATTTTTATGTGGTTCAAACAAATTTTCATTCTTCATTTCAATTTCATCTTTCCCTAATTCAAGTTTCTTATTGCTAGAAAACTCATTATTCACTAATCCATTATAATTTGAAGCATCTAATAATTTATTAGATTCATTCTTGCAATCGACATTATTAGCATCATGAACATCAAAAGAATCATTAGCAGAAAGAGTAATAGGCTCAAAAATAGAAAATTCAATCTTTCTACCGTCAAACTCCATGGTTAGAGAACCTTCAAAGCAATCAATCTTAGTTTTGGCCGTTCGTAAGAATGGCCTTCCCAAGATAATTGGAGTTTCACGCATGTCCTGTTCCATATCTAATATAAAGAAATTAGCAAGGAATATCAATTCATTAACCTTAACTAAGACATCTTCAACAACTACTCTAGGCTTAATACTAAAACGATTAGCGAGTTGTATAGTGACACCCATTTCTGATAAAGCATTGAGACTTGTACAAATTGTATGACATGACATTAATTGAAGCTCCTAAATCTAACACGGCTTTATTGAATTCAGTATTACCAGTTGCACAAGGGATAGTGAACATACTTGGATCTCCGCATTTTTCAAGCAATCTTTTTTGTAACATAGCGAAAACATTTTCATTCAAACTTACCTTTTCTTACTGTTTCATCCTTTGATTTCTTTTCATAGTGCATAATTCTTTTAAAAACTTAGCATAGCGAGGCACGGTTTTGATTAAATTCAAAAGTGGAATATTTACCTCACAATGAACAAAGGTATCATATAGAATTTGTTCATCCTCCCACTTATGATCAGGTTTTAAGGCATGAGGAAAGGATGGTCCCGGTCTTGGAACCTCATAAGACCACTCCTTTGATGGTTTCTTTGTAGATGGATTGACGTCAAAATTCGGATTACTTACTGACAGGGGTGATGTGCGCTTATTTCACCATGTTTCATGCTTACATTCATTCTGTTTTAATGCATATTTTATACTTTTGGGGTTGGGAAAGTAGTGAATTTGTGTAGTTTGAGTTTATTGGCAAGATATAGAGGTCTACACATGTTTTGGTTTGATTTCGCAGGAAAAGGAACAGTTTGGAGTGAAAACGAGATACTGAAGAAGAGCTCCATCTCGAGCAGAGGCACTCGATCTCGACCATATGACTCGATATCGACTTAAGCGCCTGAGGTCGATTGAAGAAAAGAGCCAGATTGAGACTAGGACAATGTCGACCAGAAATCAACCATGTTGACTCGACATGAAGCACTCGACATCGAGTGGTCCACTCGATATCGACCGGAGCAGCAGACGCGTACGTAATTGGGTCGGATCTTTGGGAGATTTACTTAGCCACGTGATACATCTATCATCTACCAAGATCTTCTAACCTTAGGGGTATATTCCAAGCATGTTAGGGAATATTACCTATTTTATTATATTTATTTTAGGATTTAATTTAGTTTAGATAGAATTTCCTTTTACCAATCTTAGTAGGATTAGGACTCCAATCCTTGGATAGCAAGGGTTGTGATGCTATAAATAAAGCCCTAAGGGGCTGGTTTTAGTCATTCTATTCTTGTGCAATCAAGCAACCATAAGGAGAGAGAAGGAGAGCCGAGTAGAGAGAGAGAGATAGCAAAGAGAAGGCGTAGTTTGGTTATACGATTGGAGTTTTAAAGTTTAATGCAAAGTTATTTCCTTTATTCAACGATATTTTCGATTATGCGATTTCATCTTCTACCCCGTGCTCAGTCCTTCATGAGAATTTTGGATCATTCCTTATTTACCTTACATGAAGCAAAAGTGGATTATATATGTTAATTTGGATAGTAATTAGGTTTTGCCTGCGAAAGTTGACTAAACCCTAATTATGAAAAGGATAGATACAATTAGGTTTTTATGTGAAAGCCTCTATGTTCCTAATTGATTGATGATAAAAACATGATCTTTTATGTGATTTAAGTAATAATGCACACATGGTTATTTTCGTGGTAAATCCCTACCTTAGGAGCTTTTAGTTTATAAAGTTAAAAACCCAAAAAAATATGTCTTTTATTATTTCTTTTATTTTTCTATTTCGTACTTTATTTCTTTGAAACCACTCGACATCCACACATGTACTCGATATCGAGTACTTTGCAAAGGAAGAAATCAAGTCGACGGTCTTTTGAGTCGACCGAAACACACTGACCTACTCGAGATCGACCACCCTAGTCGATATCGAGTGCCCTCTGTTTCTTTTACAGGTTTCACATATTGACTACAACACTAGGAATCGACAGCCCCTGTCGATATCGACCTATCTAGTCGATATCGAGGCTTCTGGTCGATGTAACGCATGAACTTATCGAGACTATTCAGGAACCACTGACTCGCCTCCTCGATGATCGATCCTGATTCCCTAAGGATGCATCGGGAGGGAGTCTTGAAATTTATTTGCTAAGAAAGAGAGTTGCATTAGTTTGGGTTTCATTTACATATTTATTTTGATAATTAATTCCCCTCCTAACAAATTTTGGCACCGTTGTCGGGCAGGCATCAATCGCACCCTGTCTAGTCTTACTAATCTTTCTACCTCGTGTTCTTTTGAAGGTGTATGTGATGCGCTGATCGCTCACCCAAATTCGCTGCTTTAGACGATCTGAAATGCTTCCTTCGTCTACAAGAAAGGGCAAAAAGGATCATGACGAACGAGGAAACCATACAACAAGAGCTCGAGAGGCTTAGATAGCAAGTTGAGGTGTTCGACACCGAGCGCACTCAACATACATAGTGCAACAATGAATGGCGGCTAGATATGACCAAGAGGTCCAAGCCCGCAGAGAAGCCTAGGAGCAATTACACCAGATCCCACAAAATGCCAAGGAATATATACACCCAATGCTGGCGGTGCCTAAATCTCCTATTATTCTCCCTAACGTATCCTTTGAGATTAAAACTACTTTTATAGTGGAGATTGGGAGACATACCTTTGAGGGAAAGGGCTCCAAATGCCCTATGCATATTACTACTTATATTGATCTATGTGACACCATTGCTGATGATGTCAATTTAGAATATGTGCGCCTAAAAGCTTTTAGATGATCACTTGTAGAAAAGGCTATGCATTGGTTAGAAAGCTTGCCCCCACGATCTATCCGCACTTGGGGTGAACTTAGGGACATCTTCCTCAACAAGTTCTTTCCACTATCCAAGATGGCGTAGATTCGCCAAAGGATAATGGTTTTCAAGCAGAGACTAGGAGAGACGCTAGCGTATGTCTGGGAGTGCTACATAGACCTGCTGAGATCCTTCCCTATGCGTGGACAACTGCGTTATATTATCCAGGAGATCATCTACAATGCTCTGGACGTGCCTACAAGAGAGTGGATCAACAATTATATATACCACCTAACGCTACCTAGAGCTTACATCTAATCAAGCCTGGGAGACGATTGAAAGGCTCGTGGAGTTGGAAAACATCTATGGGAGTCATGCGACCCCCGATGCAAGGTCGCCCCCATCCATTCCACTATATGAGGCATCAAAGGAGGTGGAACCTGAGGTGAAGGATTAATTCATGAAAGCGTCTCCAAAAACAAGTTAGGTTTTTAACTAATAACCAAGCTTGTTTAGAATGTGGGTCACAGAAATATAACACGACAGCTTGTCCCTACACGGAGCAAGTTCAAATGGTGAAGACCCACGAGGAAGTCAAGTTTGCTTGGGGGCCTAACTATGGAGGAGGCTATCAAGGAAATTGGGGATATCAAAAACCTCAACAATAACCATATCAACAACCCCTGCCTTATAGAGCACCTGGCCATCTGGAGAGGGAAAGAAGGGATAACTTACAACTCATCTTGGATGAAATGAGGAGTAACCAAACAGAGAATCAAAAATCCAACAATGTTATCCACACTCAACTACATGGCATTAATACTAGGCTTGGTGAGATTGACACATGGAGGAAAAGCGTAGAGACCCAACTGGGTCAATTGGCGGCCAACATTCCACGACAAGTCGGAGCGCTCCTAGGCCAACCTCAGGCCAATCCTAAGGGGCATCCAGTAGGCCACATCACCTCCATACGCTTAAGGAGTGGCAAAGAGATCAAAATTAATTATGACAAAATGGAGCCAGCGGAGAAAGTATTGGAAATCCAGTCGATATCAACCAACTCATGTCGAGATCGACTAACCCACTCGATGTCGAGCCTATTTTCGACGTCAACCCTTTCCAGGCACACCCGAGATCCACCACAGCACTCGATGTCAACACCCCTGTCGACGTCGACCAGTCATCCACAATACCTCGGGCCAATCCCGCTCCGACGAAGAAGAAGCCACTTCCCTTTCCCTCCAAAGCACTAAGGGACCCTATAGACGTGGAGTTTCAAAGGTTGGTGAAGGTTCTCCAAGGCCTAAATGTCACCATAACATTCACGGAGGCCGCTTCATGAGATGCCATCATACGTTCGGTTCCTAAAGGACATCCTGAGCAAGAAGCGATCAGTCACTGAGATCGCCGAGGAATGCAACAAAGTAGAGTACCCGGAGAAGAGAAGTGATCTGGGCAGATTTGCCATTACAATTGGGCTTGGCCAACATCGCTACAAGGCCTTGTGCGACTTAGAGGCTAGCGTGAGCCTCATGCCTTTGTCCATATGGTCAAAGGTCATTCACAATTGGCAATGAAGTCAAAGAGTTCTCCTTCAACCCTACTATGATGGAGGTGAACCAAATGGAAGTCAATGCCTTACATGCGATAGGGAGAGTAATCCCTTGTGATGAGCCAACGGAGAGGACCTTGACCAATGAATAACTACAGGAGAGGGCCATGGAGGCCGAAATGGAGGAGCTTTTGGCTATTTGGCACCAAGCTGATGAAGAATAAGAGCCTACGAGAGCACTTGATATCGACACCCACCAATCGAAGTCGACCACATTGGAGCCAAACCTGATTCTAGAAGCTAAGTATGGGGTTGACGCAGACGAAGCACCCGAGATCGACCAGACTCAATCGATATTGACTGGACCTACTTGAGATCGACTCCCTCTAATTGTCCTCCCTCCATCGACAGCACCTCCAGAAGAAAAGCTACTCAATGTCGACCCTTGTACTCAATGTCGAGGACTCCCTCAGACCATGAACGAATCGAAGGTAAGCCCAGGTAAAGATCCTCATCCTTTAGAGCTTAAACATAAAATCCCTATGAAAAGAGTATCCTTGTTTGTATGCCTTACTAACATGATAGGAAAGCCAATAAGCGAATATAAGGTGGGCGACAAGGTGCTTATGGAACGCTGCAACATTCTGGGATGCAAAAGAAAGGATGGATGAAAAAAAGGATCAGTGACCATTGATAAAGTCTATCTAGGAAGGTTGGAGCTTAAAGATAAGAAAAGGACAATATTCAAAGTAGAGCTTGAAAGCCCTGAAGAGGACGTGCGAGCCATATGGTCCCTATATGTCCCAACTTGGATAGAAGAGCGGAAGAAGTCGGCCTAGCGAATATAAAATCTAGAGCTAGTACATAAACTTTATTTTGAATAGTTTGGTTTTTAGGGTTTTGAATATTTTTTGGATTTGGTTTTAAAACTTTAAATTTTTGAGGTTTTCGGAGAAGACTAACAATTACAGGAATGACAAAGCTGCAAAAGCACTCGATGTCGACTAAGGGAAACAGAGCAGAGCAACTGTGATCGAGTCGACATCACCCTGAGTTGAAGCAAGAGATCGAAGTCAATCGACCCAGTCAATATCGACTACCCTACTCGATCTCGACCTCCTATCTAGAAGTACCTGTTTCAAGCCGTTGCGACATTTTCTAGTAAGTTCTCTTTGATTCCACTTCTAATTTTATTTTTACAATGAGGACACTGTAGGATTTAAGTATGGGGTGGGGGTAAAAGCATACATACATATTTAGCTTCATTGCACAATCATTAGTTTATCTTAGGTCATATTATTTAAGTCTTGACTAATACATATTAGGCATCATATATACATATTTCTCTCAAAAGCATAAAGTTTATAATTCATAGAGATTTTTGAGAAAAAGTACCCCCATTGAAAAAAATTGATAACGTGTCATGGAAGTAGTTACAAGATTCGGCGATGCAAAAGTACCCCCTAGTAAAGGAAAGTTTCAATGAAGTGCGATTTTTAGAGAAAACCATGAAAGGAGGTAAAATTTGAAGTTGCTTTTGACATATGTATAATAAGAGGACGGAGGACTTTATTTTCCATTCATACATTATTCACCGTAACCATTACCCATGCTTATAGCCTTTACATCATATTCTAAGCCGTATGTGCATTATGTCATATTTGCTCCACAAGTTCTTAAATTGCCCATTTTTATACCTTTTTACCCATCCGGGAGATTATGTTTAGAAATGGAAGTCATATTATAGAGTTGTTATATGGTTTGATATGTTGTGAAGTTATTACAAAAGTTAATGGCATGATATTATTAATGGAAAATTTAATGAGAGAAAACAAAATCCGATCACCTAGGAGTTAGGTGGATCGACCCTGCTTGTGGAGGATAAAATTCAAGCGAGATGGGACACAAGGTAAGGAGTCCGAAGCGCTAAGTATCCGGGATCATTCATGACACCCATATTTGCGACTCGTGAGAAGGCAGTGTTAAGGTTAGAGAGATAAAAGCAATATCAGTGAAAAAAAAACAAAGGTCATTATGAGGAAGAGGAATGTGGAAATCACAAAGAAGGAAGAAAGTGCATCAAAGAAAGCAAGTTTGGAAATTTCTCCCCGGATTAAGCACCAAATTACCAAATATAGCCCACCACTATACCTTTTACCCTGATGCGGGGTTAGCCGCTATTTTCCCGACCTTCTTGACGTTGTAGACTCGGACTCACAAGAAAAGAAAGGAGGGGCACAAGTTAGACAAGAAAACGCATCAAAGGGAGGGTAAAACCTTAGAGACAAGGCTCGACCAAGTGAAAGGGAAAAACAGAACAAAATAAAGGGAAATGAAAAGGAAAAGATAGGAGGAATCAACCTTGATGAACAACAAGAAGACCCATTGGGACAATGCACCAAGAACCAACTTGAATGACACCAAAACCAACCCTATACAACCTTACACAACCATGGCTGGTCATGGAAGCACAAGGAGGAGGTTCGTGCTCATCTCGGAATAACCAATCTTCGGGAAATAAACAAAACCAAGTACAAACCGAACTAGATGCAATACACATGCACACAAGGCATGAAGCTCTCACCTTTGGAGAGTGAAACCAACTAGGTTTTCATAAAAAAGATTCAAAGCGTCCTCCAAATGAGAGGTTACAAGCCTTAAATAGGAGAGAAAATCATCCCAAAAGCAAGGGCCCAAAAACACAAAGTTTCAACAAGTCCTACTAAACCCAAACAAAGGCCCAAAACACAAAGTCCAAAATAAAGCAAGCAAATCAAAAGCTAAGTATGGGTGGTGGCTGAATCACCCTTAGTCGAGCCCGAGAATTGTGCGGTTTCAAGCAATGTGATGATGTCACCCTCGGGCTCCATTGGTAGTACCAACTTCATGTGGTGGTGGATGAAGGCGTTAAGTTCCTCTCTTATCTTCTTAGCTCGGGACCTTGTGATAGGTCCATCTCCGAAATGAGGTGCATTGGGTGGTGGTTAAGATGGTCCTCCATCATTCTCCCCTTCTTGGAAAGGATTCGACCTCGAATCCATGTCTTCATCCTCAGCTAGGTAGGGGGTCAGATCGGTGACATTGAATGTGGCACTAACTCCATAGTCACCGGGTAAGTCAATCTGGTAGGCATTCTCCCCGAATCGTTGTAAAACTTTGAATGGACCATCTCCTCGTGGAGCGAGCTTAGACTTGCGCTTGTTGGGAAAGCACTCCTTTCGCAAATGCACCCAAACTAGATCACCGGGCTGAAAAATCATCTTTCCACACCCCTTGTTGGCTCGTTGGGCATTCTCTTCAGCCTTTTGAATTAGCCGAACACGAGTGCGCTCATGAAGCTCCCGAATGAACTCCACCTGTTTTCCTGCATCAAAGTCTTCTTTCTCCCTCATGGGATATAGTGTAAGATCCAAAGGGGTTAGTGGGTTAGTACCATAAACACACTCAAATGGTGTAAGCTTAGTAGATGAATGCACGGTCCGGTTATAAGCAAACCCCACATGAGGCAAAGAATCCTCCCACAATCTCAAATTGTTCCTAATGAGGGGTTAGCCGCTGTTTTCCCGACCTTCTTGATGTTGTAGACTCGGAATCAAAAGAACACAAAGGAGGGGCACAAGTTAGGCAAGAAAACGCAGCAAAGGGAGGGTAAAACTTAGAGAAAAGGCTCGACCAAGTGAAAGGGAAAAACAGAACAAAATAAAGGGAAATGAAAAGGAAAAGATAGGAGGAATCAACCTTGATGAACAACAAGAAGACCCATTGGGACAATGCACCAAGAACCAACTTGAATGACACCAAAACCAACCCTATACAACCTTACACAACCATGGCTGGCCATGGAAGCACAAGAAGGAGGTTCGTGCTCATCTCGGAATCACCAATCTTCGGGAAATAGACAAAACCATGTACAAACCGAACTAGATGCAACACACATGCACACAAGGCATGAAGCTCTCACCTTTGGAGAGTGAAACCAACTAGGTTTTCATAAACAAGATTCAAAGTGTCCTCCAAATGAGAGGTTACAAGCCTTAAATAGGAGAGAAAATCAGCCCAAAAGCAAGGGCCCAAAAACACAAAGTTTCAACAAGTCCTACTAAACCCAAACAAAGGCCCAAAACACAAAGTCCAAAATAAAGCAAGCAAATCAAAAGCTAAGTATGGGTGGTGGCTGAATCACCCTTAGTCGAGCCCGGGAATGGTACAGTTTCAAGCAATGTGATGATGTCACCCTCGGGCTCCATTGGTAGTACCAACTTCAAGTGGTGGTGGATGAAGGCGTTAAGTTCCTCTCTTATCTTCTTAGCTCGGGACCTTGTGATAGGTCCATCTCCGAAATGAGGTGCATTTGGTGGTGCTTGAGATGGTCCTCCATCATACCCGCTCTCCACCATTGCGCATAAAAGTCCTCTTGATTATTAATGCTATGTTACGAATTGTGTTTTTGCATAACCCTCCTTTTGTGCGAGATGTTGCTTTTCATTCACACGCATGGATTTGAAGGCATTAGTACCCTTGTGAGGATGGTAATTGATTGTAGGGTTATATGAGAATGGATCTACGATGTTGAGAGTTTAGTCCTTATCCTGAATGACCATTGAAAGTATTGCTTGAGGACAAGCAAGCTTAAGTATGGGGTGTTTGATGTGCGCTTATTTCACCATATTTCATGCTTACATTCATTCCGTTTTAATGCATATTTTATACTTTTGGGGTTGGGAAAGTAGTGAATTTGTGTAGTTTGAGTTTATTTGCAAGATATAGAGGTCTACACAAGTTTTGGTTTGATTTCATAGGAAACGGAACATTTTGGGGTGAAAACGAGACACTGAAGAAGAGCTCGATCTCAAGCATATGACTCGATATCGAATTAAGCACCCGAGGTCGACTGAAAAAAATAGCCAGATCGAGACTAGGGCAATGTCGCCCAGAAATCAACCATGTTGACTCGACATGAAGCACTCGACATTGAGTGGTCCACTTGACGTCGACCGGAGTAGCAGACACGTAATAGACACGTAATTGGGTCTGATCTTTGGGAGATTTACTTAGCCACGTGATACATCTATCATCTACCAAGATCTTCTATCCATAGAGGTATATTCCAAGCATGTTAGGGAATATTACCTATTTTATTATATTTATTTTAGGATATAATTTAGTTTAGATAGAATTTCCTTTTACCAATCTTAGTAGGATTAGGAATACAATCTGACGTGGGGAGAATTGAATCGAAATATATAATAAAATATAAACCAATACAACTCTTAGCCTCTTCAAATAAATTCAAGACTCCCCGCTATAGTAGTATGGAATCAGGTTCGATCCACGAGGAAGCGAGTCAGCGGGATCCTAGTAGCGTGAAGATATGTCCTTTCTACTCGACCAGAAGCCTCGATCTCGATGTCAGACCTCGATGTCGACCTTGGCTGTCGATGTCGTCTGCAACAGAAAACCTGCAGAAACAAAACGGTAGTCGATATCGACTGGTGGGGGTCGATATCGAGGTTAGTTCACGAAATCGACTGGCTCAGAAGTCTGCCAGTCGATACAGGGGGTCGATTTCGACACAAAGTGGTCGATATCGATGTCTTTCCTGCAGTGGGTTAGCGGTTTTGTCGGCAAAGAAAAGGCCGAAGAATCAAGGATGGCAAGGAAGCAATGATCAGAAATAAGCAAAGGTGGTTTTTGAGTGTATAAAATATGTAAAAAGGCAACTCCTAGGATTAGGGTTTACCACAACGTTAACCAATGCATGCAAATGAGATAAATAAGACGGACAATTGCGCTATTTCACCCGAGGGACAAGCTTTCGCCGTACACCAACTCTTAGGATTACTCTTTCAAATAAACCTAATTGTCTCTACCAATTTTATGTTTATAACTCAAGTTGTTAGCATGAATCCCTTTTCTTTCGATTAGGACTAAACATAGAATTGTAGGAGGAGAGATAGACACAACGATATCAACATCAAATACTTACCTCAAATGCGCATGGCTAACGTCGGGCTCACCCCGACCCTAAGAGCTTTGGGGAACTACTCTCTTCTCATCATGGGATTCATCGTCAATTGAAAGGAAGAAACTTGCATTAAAATAAACTTCGAAGCTTTACAACTCAACGTCAACTTTCGCAAACGTCAAACCCTAAAACTTCTCTCTAACTTCTAACTCTATTGTCTTTGTCTTGGGTGATTCGATTATTGGATTCTTGGATTCTCTAACAAATCAGCCCTAGGGCTTTATTTATAGGCTACTAATCCTTGCTATCCAAGGATTGTAACTCCTATCTAACTAATAACTCTATCCGAACAATTAGGATAGGTCTTTTATTTTGATAAAACTTAAAGGAACTTAAAGGTAAAAGATAAATAAACTTCAGCTGCCATCTATCTTGAAAGTATGAGATAATTCCGTGCCTCATTGAAGATATAGTTCCAATCCGCATTCGAAATCGAGTCTATCTTTTGTCTAGATAAGGGGTCGATATCGACACCAGAGGTCGATATCGAGGTCTCTGTTCCTGCTCGACTTGTTCAGCTCTGGTCGATTTCTATGTGGAGGTCGATATGGGGGTCGATATCGACACTGGGGGTCGATATCTAGGTCTAAGGTCGATATCTACCTCTTCTCAGCTTCACTCGTTGAGGTCGATATCTATGTTGAAGGTCGATATCTACCCCAGAGGTCGATATCTGGGTCTAGGGTCGATATCTACCTCTTCTCAGCTTTACTTGGCTTCTCCGTTTTGACTCCGTTTTCGCTCGAATTCCTGCATGGTTAGCTTAAAACATGTGCAAACTCTATTTCTTGCATTTTAGCCCATTCTTACACAAGTTTATATTCTTTTGAACCCTTTTCTTTGGAAATCGAATGAAATACGAAGTCAAAAGATGCAATAAACAAAGGTACAAATGTGTACATCAAAACACCCCATACTTAGACTTGCTTGTCCTCAAGCAATAACCAAGCAATATCCAACACCTACAACACATCCTTCAAGTCTTCGCCTTTGTCAAAAGCAACATCATAAGTGGTAGTAAAGTAAAGCAAGTGAATTTAACGTCATAGCACATATTTTGGCGATCCATAGGCATATGCAATTTTAATCCAACCTCACAGGGATAATGTGTTTGCACTCAACTCTCATGTGTTTAGGCTATGAAGATCACTCTCAACTCAATTCTATATACAATCTCATAAACATTGCAATTTATAAAAATCCACTTCGCAACCAATTATGAAAATGCAATAAGAATCATCAGGAGGACTTTCGCTCAATGGAAGACTTCATAGAAGACTCCATTCGGCGGGGTTGTAATGGGGCTTGGTATGAAATAAAGGGTATGGAATTATTTGGCTATGTGGTGCTTTTCAAATTCGGGAATCAAGACTCCTAAATCTCAACACTTGCATTACCCAAACCATAACTCTTCAATATAATGCCCTTTAAAGATGCATTCCATCAACCCTTCTTCCAAGTTCTAATACACCTCTCAAAATTATAACATTTGTATGAATAAAACTTAAGGATTTTGGCTCATGCACTTTATATATATATACATATATTTTTTTTCGGATTTTCTTTTTTTTCGAACATAATACTAAAACTATGTGCATTTATACGGTGAGCCAAAACATCCTTTTACAAGATATGACAAAATGTAAATATGTACCATCTTATAATTTCCTTGCTTACAACTAGACATTATGCTCTATTCTTTCCACAAGGCATTAGTCCAACCAATCTAAGTCTCAATTCCCAAATGGGGGTCAGGCTCAATTCGGCTAGGGATAATTTTGTGGAGTTTGCAATTCAGGCTCAGGCTAATGTTCTGGCTTCAAGCAGGGATAATGCAGGGTAGGTAAAGAGAGGATAAAATTGGCTTAAAAGATGCCTCCATCATTTAATTCTCGTAGACATAAACATATATATGCATTGGTTTTGAATAACTATCACAACATTTAGAGATGCATAGGAAGAGTAAATTTACTCAAGAAAGCGGAGGGATTTTTGATGTTCTCCCTATAGGTCAAAATTCTCACAAGGACAATTTTTGTTGGATTTGCTTTTTAGCCTAGGATCATATGTGCTCAATTTCATCACAAGTTCACAATCTACATAAAAATTTAAAGACTTAGGCTAAACCATCCAAATATGCCATAGGGTTTACATGATCAAGTCAGCTATTGAGTTTTCATCATAGGACATCAAAGTAGGGATTAAAAAACAAACTTAAAAATAAACATGCATTTTTTTCGTATTTTTGACATTTTTCTATTTTTTTTGATTTTTGACATTTTATAAAAGTAAAACTAAGAACAAAAATTTAAACATGAATGCAATGCGAAGAAGAAACCAAGTTATGACCATAAGACATGTCTTTCCCCCACCCCATACTTAAAATATACAGTGTCCTCACTGTATATAAAAAAAAAAACAAGGGTAGAGAGAGACTTACAGCGGATTCAGGTTGATTTCAGGTTTGGTCGATGCCAGAAGTCGATATCTAGGTCAGAGGTCGATGTCGACTGCATCTGTCGAAGTCGAGGGAGAAGATGAAGACAAGGGCTGCCTGATTGGGGTCGATATCGAGTATAATGGTCGATATCGACCTCTCTTTTTCGCTCCTGAGTCCTCGATGTCGACTCTAGGAGGTGGCTTGACCCTGAGGGGTCGATTTCGACTGGCCTGGTCGATTTCGACTGCCTCTGCAGAAGCTTCTTTTCCTCTTCGTCGTTCCTTTTGCTTGATAACCTGAAATCTTGTTAGAAATATAGATAAAGCACGAATTATCTCAGTTTTAAAAGTTCAAAACAGCCAAAAATTTAAATCCTAAAAACCATCTATGCGATATTTAAATGTTTTATGTACATGCTCTAGATTTTTGAGTCGCTAGGCCGACTTCTCCGTCAATGCTTCATGACCCTTTTTTGTAAGGAACCTTTGAGCTTGAGCCTTCTCCTGGATCATCTAGGTCCTTTTGATAGCATCTAAGTTCGGCGACCAAGGCTTCTTTGATGTTAGGTTCTTCTTTGGGCGCTTTTCTTCTCTTTCTTGACCTAACTTTAGCAATATAGGCAAACCATGGAGCTTTGACCCTCTCTTTAGTAGAACTATCAATAATCGGCTTAATTGATTTATCAATAATGGACGGAGGAGGGTTAAGATTCATACCTGGGCTTACCTGTTTGGGCCCAAAACAGAAATCTTCGGGCTGAGGGGTGGTCGATTTCGACCAAGGAGGGTCGATTTCGAGTGCTATGGTCGATACCGACATTGGGGGTCGATATCGACCTCCGTGACCCCATACTTAAGCTCCTGGCAGCGATCTGGCATTCTCGATTTCGACCAAGGGGGGTCGATTTCGATGCTTTTAGTCGATATCGACTGGTTCCAGTCGATGTCGACCCTGCTTGCTGTTTCCGTCCTCGCCAACAAGAATTTTCTAAGCTTTTCTTTGGCCGGCGAGAGGACTACTTGCTCCAGGTGCTTTGTTTCGCTCATGGTTGGGTTGAAAGAGAATTCTATCACTTCGTTCCCTATAGTAAAGGTTAGTAATCCTCGACGTACATTGATATTGGCATCTGCAGTAGCTAAGAATGGCCTACCAAGTATAATAGGCACTACAGGATCTTCAGGCATCTCCAATACAATGAAATCAGTAGGCACAAAGAACTTACCTACCTTTACCGGAACGTCGTCAACTATACCTGTGGGTCTGACGAATGAGTTGTCAGCCATATAAAGCTTCATGTCCACAGGTTCAAGGGCACCAATGTTCACCTTTTGCCAAATAGAGAGAGGCATGAGACTTACACTTGCCCCTAGGTCACATAGGGCTTTATAGCGATGTTGGCCAAGTCCCACGGTGATTGCGAACTTCCCTGGATCACTCTTCTTCTCTGGGAAGTCCATCTTTGAGCACTCCTCTGCGATCTCTGCCATGGACCTCTTCTTGCTCAGGATGTCTTTGAGGAATCGCACATAGGCGGGCATCTCGCTTAGGGTTTCAGTAAGAGGGATAGTAACGTTGAGTCCTTGAAGTATCTTTATGAAGCGCCTAAACTTGCCTTTGGTGGGATCCTCCAATGCTTTGGAAGGGAATGGCAACGTCTTCTTTGGTGGAGGTGCCAAAACGATGGTCGGAGGGGCCTGTTGGACATCGACATCGACTGGAATGTGGTCGATATCGACTGGAATGGTCGATTTCGACCTCTGTTGAGGCACTGATGGCTCTGCAGTGTCATCGACATCGACCAGGGGGTCGACATGGGGGTCGATTTCGACCTCTGGGTCGACATCGACTGGTCTATCGACGTCGACTGGGTCTGCTGCTTTCTCCTTCGTCTCCGTCCGTGGTTTTTGTACTTTGGTGCCACTCCTTAGTTGTATGGCTGCGACATGGCCCGTCCCGGATTGTCCCTTAGGATTTGTGGTGGGTTGCCCAGGGAGTGTTCCGGAAGGCCTAGGGATTTGTGCCGCCAATTGACCCAGTTGGGTCTCTACGTTCTTCTTCCATATATCCATCTCCCCAATCCTTGTGGTAAGGTGATTGAGTTGAGAGTGGATAGCATTGTTGGATTGATCGTTCTTAGCTTGGTTCCGCCTGATTTCATCCAGTACTAGTTGAAGATCATCCTTCTTTTGGTCTCTCTCCGGGTGCCCAGGAGCTCTATAAGGCGGAGGGTCCCTAGGGTTGACCTGGTTCCTTTGTGGTTGATGGAACCTTTGGTCTCCCCAATATTGGTGATTGGGACCCCTCATGTAGCGCGCCTCTTGGTGAGTCTCCGCTAGGTGTATTTGTTCGGCATGTGGGCACTCGATGGTGGTGTGCCGCTGCGATCCGCATTCGATGCAATCTTGGTTCGCTGAAAGGAACCTCACTTGCTTTTGGAGCTTTCTAAGTTGATCTCTGTGGAATTGCTCCTTCACATCTGGATCGATTACATTGGAGGGTTCATATAAGGGCATAGAGGGGGCAGGCCTCGACGATGATGGTGCGTCGGAAACCTCAGGAGTCCCATATGTATTGTCAAATTCCACCAGCCTTTCAATGGTTTCCCAAGCCTCTTGGGGAGCGAGTTCAAGGTAGCCATAGGCGGTGTATGTGTTGATCCTCTCCTTTGTTGCAGCGTCAAGAGCATTGTATATGATCTCCTGGATGGCGTACGGTGGTTGGCCATGCGTCGGGCATGATCGTAGGAGGTCCTTATACCTCTCCCAAACAGTTGCCAGAGCCTCACCAGGCTTTTGTTTGAAAGCTGTGATTTTCTGTCTGATCAGCGCCGTCTTAGAGGGAGGAAAGAACTTGTTGAGAAACGCATCCTTGACTTCATTCCAGGTGCGGAGCGATCTTGGGGCTAAGCTTTCCAACCACTGCAATGCTTTTCCTGTAAGAGACCAGCGAAATGCTTTCAGTTGAACATACTCAAGACTTTGTCCATCAGCAATTGTATCACAGAGGTCTAAGAAGGTTGATATATGTGCCATAGGGCATTCGTTAGGTTTCCCTTCATATTGATGCCTTCTTATTTCAGTTAAAAAGTTTGGCTTAATTTCAAAATTAGAAGTAGGGATTAGAATAGCCGATTCAGGCACTGTGAGCGATGGGTGCAAGTATTGCTTAGCATTCCGGGGGAGGGCGTTGATTTGAATCTCATATCGTCTCCTGGCCTCCTCTTCCCTGTCAGCACGCTCTCTTAGTGCCGCTTCTCTGGTAGCGTTCAATTTGTTGTGCCTGGGTCTCGTTGTCCGCCATGATTCTTTGGACTCGAGATCTTAAGTGGAGAAAGCGTTCTGGTTCGTCTAGTCCTTCAAATTCAGGTTGGTCACCAGTACGTCGCATACACCTATAAAACAACACTAAAAAGAACCGTGAAAATAAACTACTAGGGCGCGATTGATAGCTTCCCCGGCAACGGCGCCAAAATTTGACGTGGGGAGAATTGAATCGAAATATATAATAAAATATAAACCAATACAACTCTTAGCCTCTTCAAATAAATTCAAGACTCCCCGCTATAGTAGTAGGGAATCAGGTTCGATCCACGAGGAAGCGAGTCAGCGGGATCCTAGTAGCGTTGAAGATACGTCCTTTCTACTCGACCAGAAGCCTCGATCTCGATGTCAGACCTCGATGTCGACCTTGGCTGTCGATGTCGTCTGCAACAGAAAACCTGCAGAAACAAAACGGTAGTCGATATCGACTGGTGGGGGTCGATATCGAGGTTAGTTCACGAAATCGACTGGCTCAGAAGTCTGCCAGTCGATACAGGGGGTCGATTTCGACACAAAGTGGTCGATATCGATGTCTTTCCTGCAGTGGGTTAGCGGTTTTGTCGGCAAAGAAAAGGCCGAAGAATCAAGGATGGCAAGGAAGCAATGATCAGAAATAAGCAAAGGTGGTTTTTGAGTGTATAAAATATGTAAAAAGGCAACTCCTAGGATTAGGGTTTACCACAACGTTAACCAATGCATGCAAATGAGATAAATAAGACGGACAATTGCGCTATTTCACCCGAGGGACAAGCTTTCGCCGTACACCAACTCTTAGGATTACTCTTTCAAATAAACCTAATTGTCTCTACCAATTTTATGTTTATAACTCAAGTTGTTAGCATGAATCCCTTTTCTTTCGATTAGGACTAAACATAGAATTGTAGGAGGAGAGATAGACACAACGATATCAACATCAAATACTTACCTCAAATGCGCATGGCTAACGTCGGGCTCACCCCGACCCTAAGAGCTTTGGGGAACTACTCTCTTCTCATCATGGGATTCATCGTCAATTGAAAGGAAGAAACTTGCATTAAAATAAACTTCGAAGCTTTACAACTCAACGTCAACTTTCGCAAACGTCAAACCCTAAAACTTCTCTCTAACTTCTAACTCTATTGTCTTTGTCTTGGGTGATTCGATTATTGGATTCTTGGATTCTCTAACAAATCAGCCCTAGGGCTTTATTTATAGGCTACTAATCCTTGCTATCCAAGGATTGTAACTCCTATCTAACTCATAACTCTATCCGAACAATTAGGATAGGTCTTTTATTTTGATAAAACTTAAAGGAACTTAAAGGTAAAAGATAAATAAACTTCAGCTGCCATCTATCTTGAAAGTATGAGATAATTCCGTGCCTCATTGAAGATATAGTTCCAATCCGCATTCGAAATCGAGTCTATCTTTTGTCGAGATAAGGGGTCGATATCGACACCAGAGGTCGATATCGAGGTCTCTGTTCCTGCTCGACTTGTTCAGCTCTGGTCGATTTCTATGTGGAGGTCGATATGGGGGTCGATATCGACACTGGGGGTCAATATCTGGGTCTAAGGTCGATATCTACCTCTTCTCAGCTTCACTCGTTGAGGTCGATATCTATGTTGAAGGTCGATATCTACCCCAGAGGTCGATATCTGGGTCTAGGGTCGATATCTACCTCTTCTCAGCTTTACTTGGCTTCTCCGTTTTGACTCCGTTTTCGCTCGAATTCCTGCATGGTTAGCTTAAAACATGTGCAAACTCTATTTCTTGCATTTTAGCCCATTCTTAAACAAGTTTATATTCTTTTGAACCCTTTTCTTTGGAAATCGAATGAAATACGAAGTCAAAAGATGCAATAAACAAAGGTACAAATGTGTACATCACAATCCTTGGCTAGCAGGGGTTGTGAGGCTATAAATAAAGCCCTAGGGGGCTGATTTCAGTCATTCTCTTCCTAAGCAATCAAGAAACCATAAGGAGAGAGAATGAGAGCCGAGTAGAGCGAGAGATAGCAGCGAGAAGGCGGAGTTTGGTTGTACAGATAGGAATTTTAAAGTTTAATGCAAAGTTATTTCCTTTAGTCAATGTTTTCCCCCCGATGAGGCGTGAGTAGTCGTCCTACTTCGAGTGTCGGGGTGAGCCTGGCAATAGGCATGTAAGTATGCTTTAATTCCTTATTCGATTATGCGATTTCATCTTCTACCCCGCGCTCAGTCCTTCATGTTAGATAGGAGGAAATGGAGTTCTTAAACAGATATATAAAATATAAATGCAAACCGAATCCTAGCCTATGCAAATAATTACAAGACTTCCTCCCGTTATAGTGGAAGGGTAGTCAGGATCAATCCACAAGGAAGCAGGTCAGCGGGATCCTAGATAGTCTTGAAAGCTCACGTCCTGAATATCGACCTGAAGCCTCGATCTCGACCTAAAAGCTCGATTTGGACCTTGGCTGTCGATTGCTTCTGCAACAGAAAACCTGCAGAGACAAAAACGGCAGTCGATATCGACTAGGTGTGGTCAATATTGATGTTAGTAACAAAAATCGACTGGCTCAGAAAACTGCCAATCAACAAGGGGTGGTCGATATTGAGTAGATCACTCGAAATCGACCTCAGCTAGTTCGTGCAGGGAGATTGACGTCGACACAGAAGACCTTCGACGAAGGCAAAGTGGTCGACATCGACTAGTAGGGTCGATATCGAGTGCTTCCTACAGAAACGTTAATTTTCGTCGGCAAAGAAAGGCTGAAGAAACAAGGATGAAGAAGGGAGCAGTGGACAGAATAAAGACAGGGTTTTTATGTAAATAAAAGATATAAAATGCAACTCCTAGGGCTAGGGTTTACCACAATGTTAACCAATGCATGCGAAAAGGCAAATAAGATGGACAATTGCGCTATTTCACCCGAGGGACAAGCTTTCGCTGTACACCAACTCTTAGGACTACTCTTGCAAATAAACCTAATTGTCTCTACCAATTTTATGTTTATAACTCAAGTTGTTAGCATGAATCCCTTTTCTTTCGATAAGTACTAAACATAGAATCGTAGGAGATGATATAGACACAACGATATCAACATTAAATACTTACCTCAGGAACGCATGGCTAACGTCGGGCTCACCCCGACCCTAGAAGCTTTAGGAAACTACTCGCTCTTCATTGTAGAAAACATCATTGATATGAAAAGGAAAACTTGCATTAATAAGTCCAAAACATTACATGAATGTGTAATTGAATGTATAAAAACTAGCCCCCTAGGGCTTTATTTATAGGCTAATAATCCTTCCTATCCAAGGATAGTATCTTCTATCTTCTATCTAATCTCTATCCAAACACGTAGGATAGATCTTTTATTTAAGGTAAATATCTAAATAACTAAATAAATCTTTAGGGTAAAAAGGAAATATCCCCAAGGTATAATCTATCTAAATTACAAAGGATAAACTATGGCTCTTGTTGATAGTATGGAAATTCGCATCTTGAAAAGCGCGTCCAACCCGTGTCGAAATCTAGGCGATATCGACCAGACAGGTCGATTTCGACCTCTTCGTTTCTGCTCGACGGGCTCAGCTCTACTCATTTTCTAGGACATGGTCGATATCGATGTCAGTTAGTCAATATCTAGTGCTCTTCTTTTGCTGGTGTTCTTGTCTGTCTCGACACTAAGAGTCTGTGTCGATGCTTCAGTCGATATCGACCAGATAGGTCGATTTCAACCACTTTTCTACTTTCCTTGATTTCTTTGTTTTGAATCAAATTTCGCTCCAATTCCTACATAATTAGATCAAAACTTGTGTTGACTCTATTTCTTGCACGTTAGCTCATTCTACACAAATTTATATTATTTTCAACCTTTTCTTTGGGAATCGAATGAAATATGAAGTCAAAAGATGTAATAAAAAGGGTGCTAAATATGTACATCAAAACACCCCATACTTAGACTTGCTTGTCCTCAAGCAATAACCAAGCAGTAACCAACACCTACAACACACCCTTCAAGTCTTCGCCCTTGTGAAAAGCAACATCATAAGTGGTAGCAAAGCAAAGCAAGTGAATTTAACGTCATAGCACATATTTGAGCGATCCATAGGCATATGCAATTTTAATCCAACCTCACAGGGATAATGTGTTTGCACTCAATTCTCATGTGTTTAGACTATGAAGATCAACTCTCAACTCAATTCCATATATAAACTCATAAACATTGCAATTTATAAGAATCCACTTCGTAACCAATTATGTAGATGCAATAAGAACCATCAGGAGGACTTTTGCTCAATGGAAGACTTCAAAGAAGACTCCATTCGACAGGGTTGTAATGGGGCTTGGTATAAAATAGAAGGGTATGGAATTATTTGGCTATGTGGTTCTTATAAAATTTGGGAATCAAGACTCCTAAACCTTATCACTTCTCTATCCAAACCATATCTCTACAACAATGCTCATCCAAACCTCTTTCCATGATGCTCATCAACCCTTCTTTCAAACCCTAATATGCTCTAAAAAATATAGAACTTGTATAAAAGATAAAATCTAAGGAATAATTGGCTCATGCACTATATGTGTGTGTGTGTGTGTGTGTGTGTGTATATATATATATATATATATAGGGGTGCGCTCCAGTGAAAACCAAAATTGCGGTTAAAACCTGTGAGGACCGGCTTTTTAACCCGGCTCACTAACTTTATAGCCCGGTTCTGAATATAACTGATCTATAAAGTCACATATTTTAGCCCGGTTCTGAATAAAACCGAGTTATAAAGTCAGTAATGTAATTTCAAAACATGAGTTTTCAGCACGGTTTTTAGGTTTAACCGAGATATAAAGTCATGTGTTATTTTAAAACTGGAGTTTTTAGCATGGTTTTTAGGTTGAACTGAGTTGTAAAGTCACTATGTAATTGATGTTTTTAGCATAGGTTTCAAATAAACCAAGTTATAAAGTAGTCCTCACGGTTTTTACCATAATTTGAGGTTTTCATCGGAGTCAATCCCTATATATATATATATATATATATATATATATATATATATATATATATATATATATATATATATATATTCTTTTTTTGAACGAAAATAATAATAAAATAAAGGTGCATTTATATGGTGAGCCAAAAATCCTTTTACAAAGTATGACAAGATGTAAATATGTACCATCCCAATATTTCCTTTGCTCAAAACTATCAATATGCACTTTTCTTTCCACATTGCATTATTCTAACCATTCTAAGTTTCAATTCCCAAATGGGGGTCAGGCTCATTCGGCTAGGAATAATTTTGTGGAGTTTGCAATATCAGGCTCAGGCTAATATTCTAGCTTCAAGATGATATAATGTAAGGTAGGTAAAGAGAGGATAAAAATCGCTTAAAAGATGCCTCCATCATTTAATTCTCGTAAACATAAACATATATATATATATATATATATATATATATATATATATATATATATATATATATATATGTATTGGCTTTGAATAACTATCACAATATTTAGAGATGCATAGGATGAGTAAATACACTCAAGAAAACAGAGGGATTTTTAATGTTCTCCCAATAGGCCAAAATTCTCACAAGGACAATTTTTGTTGTATTTCCTTTTTAGCCTAGGATCATATGTGCTCAATTTCATCACAAGTTCAAAATCTACATAAAAACAATTTTAAGGACTTAGGCTAAACCATCCAAATATGCCATAGGATTTACATGATCAAGTCAGCTATTGAGTTCTTATCATTGGACGTCTAAGTAGGAATAAAAAAAAAACTTAAAAGTAAACATGCATTTTTTTTCTTTTTTTTTTTTAAATTTTTAATTTTTTTTTAATTTTTGTAATTTTTATGAAAATAAGAACTAAGAACAAAAACTTAAACATGAATGCAATGCAAAGAAGAAAACGAAGTTATGACCATAAGACATGTTTCACCCCCACCCCATACTTAAAATATATAGTGTCCTCACTGTATTAAAAGGAGAACAAGGGTAGAGAGAATCTTACAGCGCAATCTGCGGATTCAGGTCAATTTCAGGTTGGTCGATGCCAGTAATCGATGTCGAGTACAGTGGTCGATGTCGACTGCATCTGTCGAAGTCGAGGAAGAAGGTGAAGTCGAGGGCTGCCAGGATCTGGTCGATATCGACTAGCTTGGTCGATATCGACTTCTCTGTTTGGCTTTCGGATGATCGATCTCGATATTAGGAAGATGGCTCGACCCTATGGTGGTCGATTTCGACGAGCCTGGTTGATTTCGACTGCCTCTATAGTAGCTTCTTTTCTTCTTCGTCGTTCCTTTTTCTTGGCAACCTGAAATCTTTGTTAGAATAATAGATAAAACCATGAATTATCACAGTTTCAAAAAGTCCAAAATCCAAAATTCAAATCCTAAAATCCATCTATGAAAAATTTAAAGGTCTATGTAAACGCTCTAGATTTTTGAGACGCTATGCCAACTTCTACGTCAATGCTTATGAATCCTTAAGGTAGGGACCCTTCAATCTTATGCCTTCTCTTGGATCATCTAGGTCCTTTTGATAGTAGCTAAGTTCGACAACCAAGGCTTCTTCTTCGTTAGGTTCTTTATTGAATTCTTTTCTTCTCTTTCTTGACCTAAGTTTTGCAAGATGGGCAAACCATGGAGCTATGACCCTCCCATTAGTTGAATTATCAGTAATGGATAGAGGAGAATTAGGGATCATACCTGGGCTTACCTGTTCAGGCCCAAAACAGCAATCTTCGGGCTGAGGGTCAGTCGATTTCAACAAAGGATGGTCAATTTCGACTTCAGTAGTCGATGTCGACAGGTGATGGTCGATGTCGACGTCGGGGACCCCATACTTAAGCTCCTGGCAATCATCTGGCTCACTCGATATCGAGTTGTTATGGTCGATTCCGAGTGATTTAGTCGATATCGACTGGTTCCAGTCGATGTCGATTCTTCTTGCTGTCGCCGTCCTCGCCAATAAAAACTTGTGAAGCTTCTCCTTAGCCAGTAAGAGGACAACTTGTTCCAGCTGCATGAATTGATCTCTGACGTCGGGATCAATCTCCTTGGAGGGCTCATAGAGTGGCATAGATGTGGCAGGCCTTGAGTCCGAGGCCACAGGAGTCCCACAGGTGTTGTCAAATGCGACCAACCTCTCTATAGTATCCCAAGCTTGTTGTGGTAGGAGCTCGAGATACTCATAGGAGGTATAGGTGTTGATCCTTTTCTTTGTTGCTATGTCCAAGGCATTGTAGATGATCTCCTTGATGATGTAGGGTGGTTTCCCATGCGTAGGGCACAACATCTCCTTAAAGCGCAATCATGCCTGCACCAATGACTCGCCTGACTTTTGTTTAAAAGCACTGATCTTCTGGCGCATCATCGCGGTCTTTGAGGGCGGGAAGAATTTGTTGAGGAAGGCATCCTTGACCTCATCCCACGTGCGGAGTGATCTGGGGGCTAGGCTCTCCAACCATGCTAGAGCTTTCCCTGTGAGAGACGAACGAAAAGCCTTTAGTTTTACATATTCAAGGCTTTGTCCATCTGCAATAGTATCACACAAATTGAGGAATAGAGATATATGATCTAGAGGACAATCGTTAGGTTTCCCCTTAAATTGACGTCGCCTAATTACAGTTAAGAAGCTAGGTTTAATCTCAAAAGTAGAAGGAGGGATAAGAATAGCCGATTCAGGCACTGAGAGCACAGGGTGCATGTATTGTTTGGCATTCTAACGGAGGGCGTTGATTTGGGCTTTTATTTGCCTCTGGCCTTCCTCCTCCCTGTCTGCACGCTCTTTAAGTGCCGCCTCTCTAGTTGTTAATCCTCGATTTGCTTCCTTAGTTGCTCAATTTGCTCAGCCTCGGTCGCTTGATCCGCCATGGCTCTTTGAATTCTAGCACGAAGGTGAAGATAGCTTTCAGGGTCGTCTATACCTTCGAATTCAGGTGGGCGATCAGCGTGTCGCATACACCTACAAAGCAAAACTAGATAAAAACATGAGATAGACTACTAGGGCAAGATTGATTGCCTCCCCGGCAACGGCGCCAATTTATTTTATAGGAGGAAATTGAGTTCTTAAACAGATATATAAAATATAAATGAAAACCGAATCCTAGCCTATGCAAATAATTACAAGACTTCCTCCCGTTGTAGTGGAAGGGTAGTCATGATCAATCCACGAGAAAGCAGGTCAGCGGGATCCTAGATAGTCTTTAAAGCTCTGATGTACATAATTGTACCTTTGTTTATTGCATCTTTTGACTTCATATTTCATTTGATTTCCGAATAAAAGTTTCAAAAGCATATGATCTCGTGTAAGAATGAGCTAAAGTGTATGAAATAGAGTCTACACGAGTTTTGAGCTAACTATGCAGGAATTCGATGAAATCGGAGTCAAAACAGACAAGCCGAGTGAAGCTGAGAAGTGGTCGATATCGACTGGAGACATCGATATCGACCCTGGATTTCGACACGACTTCTGAGTGTCGAGATAACCACACAAACCAGACTAGAAGCCTCGATATCGACACACATGCATCGATATCGACCTCAATATAGAAATCGACCAGAGCTGAACAAGTCAAGCAGGAACAGAGACCTCGATATCGACCTCTGGTGTCGATATCGACCCCTTATCTCGACAGAAGATAGACTCGATTTCGAATGCGGATTGGAACTATATCTTCAAGGAGGCACGGATTTATCTCATACTTTCAAGATAGATGGCAGCTGATGTTTTATTTATCTTTTACCTTTAAGTCATTTAAGTTTTTTATCAAAATAAAAGACCTATCCTAAATTGTTCGGATAGAGTTAATAGTTTAGATAGGAGTTACAATCCTTGGATAGAGAGGATTAGTAGCCTATAAATAAAGCCCTAGGGGCTGAGTTGTTAGATCATCCCAGAATAATCCAATAATCTTTCAATCCAATCATAGAACAACCCAAGACAAAGACAATAGACAATAGAGTTAGAGTTAGAGAGAAGTTTTAGGGTTTGACGTTTGCGAAAGTTGACGTTGAGTTGTAAAGCTTCAGAGTTATTTTTAATGCAAGTTTCTTCCTTTCAATTGACAATGAATCCCATGATGAGAAGCGAGTAGTTCCCCAAAGCTCTTAGGGTCGGGGTGAGCCCGACGTTAGCCATGCGCGCTTGAGGTAAGTATTTGATGTTGATATCGTTGTGTCTATCTCTCCTCATACAATTCTATGTTTAGTCCTAATCGAAAGAAAAGGGATTCATGCTAACAACTTGAGTTATAAACATAAAATTGGTAGAGACAATTAGGTTTATTTGAAAGGGTAATCCTAAGAGTTGGTGTACGGCGAAAGCTTGTCCCTCGGGTGAAATAGCGCAATTGTCCGTCTTATTTATCTTAGCGCATGCATTGGTTAACGTTGTGGTAAACCCTAATCCTAGGGGTTGCTTTTACATATTTTATACACACCAAAACCCACTGCTTTATTTCTGTCAATTGTTTCTCTCTCCATCCTTAAATCTTCGGCCTTTCTTTGCCGACAAAGAACTAACACACTGCAGGGAGACATCGATATCGACCTCAGACGTCCATATCGACCACTGAGTTCGTCGACAGTTTTCTGAGTCGACGACGAACATTGCTGCGGAGTTTGCTGAGCATCGATATCGACACCAGACATCGATATCGACCCTTCTGTGTCGACTGACAGTCTTTTGAGCCAGTCGATTTCGTGGACTGACATCGATATCGACCCCCACCAGTCGATGTCGACCACTTATTTTTGTCTTTGCAGGTCTTCTGTTGCAGAGAACATCGACAGCCGAGGTCGACATCGAGGCCCAAGGTCGAGATCGAGGCTACTGGTCGACGCAGACGTGAAATTTCCAACGCTACTAGGATCCCGCTGACACGCCTCCTCGTGGATCGATCCTGACTACCCTTCCACTACAACGGGAGGAAGTCTTGTAATTATTTGCTTAGGCCAGGAGTTGGATTACGTTTATTACATATTATTATTTGTAATTACTTGACATATCAAGCCTCCTGCAACAACAAATTGGCGCCGTTGCCGGGGAGGCAATCAATCGCGCCCCAGTAGTTTATCTCACGTCTCTACTTAGTTTGGTCTTGCAGGTGTATGCGACGCGCTGCCCGCCCACCTGAATTTGAAGGAGTAGACGACCCTGAGCGTTATTTCCATCTAAGGGCCCAAGCTCAAAGAATCATGGCGTAAAACGCGAACCAAGCAGAACTTATTGAACAACTTAGGAGGCAGGTTGAGGACTTAACGACTAGAGAGGCGGCACTTAAGGAGCGTGCTGATAGGGAGGAGGAAGGCCGGAGGCAAATAGAAGCACAAATCAATGCCCTCCCTAGGAATGCCAAACAATATATGCACCCCACTCTCACAGTGCCTGAATCGGCAATTCTTATCCCTGCCTCTAATTTTGAAATAAAACCTAACTTCCTTACTGAGATTAGAAGGCACCAATATGAAGGAAAACCTAACGAATGCCCTATGGCACATATTTCTACCTTCTTAGACCTTTGTGATACTATTGCTGATGGACGAAGTCTTGAATATGTCCAACTAAAAGCCTTTCGATGGTCTCTTACAAGTAAAGCATTGCAGTGGTTGGAGAGTTTAGCCCCAAGATCGCTCCGCACCTGGAATGAAGTCAAGGACGCGTTCCTCAACAAGTTCTTCCCTCCTTCTAAGACGGCGTTGATCCGAAAGAAAATCACGGCTTTCAAACAAAAGCCTGGTGAGGCTCTGGCGACTGTTTGGGAAAGGTTCAAGGACCTTCTACGATCATGCCCGACGCATGGCCAACCATCATATGTAATTCAGGAGATCATTTACAATGCTCTTGACGCTGCAACAAAAGAGAGGATCAACACCTACACCGCTTATGGCTACCTTGAACTCGCCCCACAAGAGGCTTGGGAGACCATAGAGAGGTTGGTGGAGTTTGATAACACATATGGGACTCCTGAGGCTTCCGACACATCATCATCGTCGAGGCCTGCCCCATCTATGCCCTTATATGAACCCTCCATTGAAATCGATCCGGATGTGAAGGAGCAATTCCACAGAGATCAACTTAGAAAGCTCCAAAAGCAAGTAAGGTTCCTTTTAGTGAACCAAGATTGCATTGAATGTGGATCGCAGCGACACACCACCATCGAGTGCCCACATGCCGAACAAGTACACCTAGCGGAGACTCACCAAGAGGCGCGCTACATGAGGGGTCCCAACAACCAATATTGGGGAGATCAAAGGTTCAATGAACCACAAAGGAACCCGGTTAACCCTAGGGACCCTCCGCCTTATAGAGCTCCTGGGCACCCGGAGAGAGACCAAAAGAAGGATGATCTTCAACTAGTACTGGATGAAATCAGGCGAAATCAGGCTAAGAATGATCAATCCAAAAATGCCATCCATTCTCAACTCAATCACCTTACCACAAGGATTGGGGAGATGGACATATGGAAGAAGAACGTAGAGACCCAACTGGGTCAATTGGCGGCACAAATCCCAAGACCATCCGGAACACTCCCTGGGCAACCCACTACAAATCCTAAGGGACAATCCGGGACAGGCCATGTCGCAGCCATACAATTAAGGAGTGGCACCAAAGTACAAAAGCCACGGAGGGAAACGGAGGAGAAAGCAGCAGACCCAGTCGACGTCGACAGACCAGTCGATGTCGACCCAGAGGTCGAAATCGACCCCCATGTCGACCCCCTGATCGACGTCGATGACACTGCAGAGCCATCAGAGCCACAACAGAGGTCGAAATCGACCCTACCAGTCGATATCGACCCAACTCCAGTCGACATCGATGTTCAGCAGGCCCCTCCGACCTCCGTTTTGGCCCCTACTCCAAAGAAGACGTTGCCATTCCCTTCCAAAGCATTGGAGGATCCCACCAAAGGTAAGTTTAGGCGCTTCATAAAGATACTTCAAGGACTCAACATCACTATCCCTCTAACAGAAGCCCTAAGCGAGATGCCCGCCTATGTGCGATTCCTCAAAGACATCCTGAGTAAGAAGAGGTCCATGGCAGAGATCGCAGAGGAGTGCTCGAAGATGGACTTCCCTGAGAAGAAGAGTGATCCAGGGAAGTTTGCAATCACCGTGGGACTTGGCCAACATCGCTATAAAGCCCTATGTGACCTAGGGGCAAGTGTAAGTCTCATGCCTCACTCTATTTGGCAAAAGGTGAACATTGGTGTCCTTGAACCTGTGGACATGAAACTTTATATGGCTGACAACTCATTCGTCAGACCCACAGGTATAGTTGATGACGTTCCGGTAAAGGTAGGTAAGTTCTTTGTGCCTACTGATTTCGTTGTATTGGAGATGCCTGAAGATCTTGTAGTGCCTATTATACTTGGTAGGCGTTTCCTAGCTACTGCAGATGCCAATATCAATGTACGTCGAGGGTTACTAACCTTTACTATAGGGAACGAAGTGATAGAATTCTCTTTCAACCCCACCATGAGCGAAACAAAGCACCTGGAGCAAGTAGTCCTCTCTCCGGCCAAAGAAAAGCTTAGAAAATTTTTGTTGGCGAGGACGGAAACAGCAAGCAGGGTCGACATCGACATTAACCAGTCGATATCGACTAAAAGCATCGAAATCGACCCCCCTTGGTCGAAATCGAGTATGCCAGATCGCTGCCAGGAGCTTAAGTATGGGGTCACAGAGGCCGATATCGACCCTCACATATCGATATCGACCACAGCACTCGAAATCAACCCTCCTTGGTCGAAATCGACCACCCCTCAGCCCGAAGATTTCTGTTTCGGGCCCAAACAGGTAAGGCCAGGTATGACTCCTAACCCTCCTCCATCCATTATTGATAAATCAATTAAGCCGATTATTGATAATTCTACTAAAGAGAGGGTCAAAGCTCCATGGTTTGCCTATATTGCTAAAGTTAGGTCAAGAAAGAGAAGAAAAGCACCCAAAGAAGAACCTAACATCAAAGAAGCCTTGGTCGCCAAACTTCGCTACTACCAAAAGGACCTAGATGATCCAGGAGAACGCTTGAGCTCGAAGGGTCCCTACATAAAAGGGTCATGAAGAATTGACGGAGAAGTCGGCCTAGCGACTCAAAAATCTAGAGCATGTACATAAAACAATTAAATTTCGCATAGATGGTTTTTAGGATTTAACTTTTGGTTGTTTGAAACTTTTAAAACTGAGATAATTCGTGCTTTATCTATATTTCGAACAAGATTTCAGGTTATCAAGCAAAAGGGACGACGAAGAAGAAAAGAAGCTTCTGCAGAGGCAGTCGAAATCGACCAGGCCAGTCGAAATCGACCCCCCGGGGTCAAGCCATCTCCTGGAGTCGACATCGAGGACTCAGGAGCGAAAAGCAGAGGTCGATATCGACCCTAATACTCGATATCGACCCCCATTAGGCAGCCCTCGTCTTCATTTTCTTCCTCGAATTCGATAAATGCAGTCGACATCGACCACTGACCTAGATATCGACTTCTGGCATCGACCAAACCTGAAATCGACCTGAATCCACTGTAAGTCTCTCTCTACCCTTGTTCTTCTTTTTAATACAGTGAGGACACTGTATATTTTAAGTATGGGGTGGGGGAAAGACATGTCTTATGGTCTTAACTTGGTTTCTTCTTCGCATTGCATTCATGTTTAAATTTTTGTTCTTATTTTTACTTTTATAAAATGTCAGAAAATCCAAAAAAATAGAAAAATGTCAAAAATACAAAAAAATGCATGTTTAATTTTAAGTTTATTTTTCTTTAACCCTACTTAGACGTCCTATGATGAAAACTCAATAGCTGACTTGATCATGTAAATCCTATGGCATATTTGGATGGTTTAGCCTAAGTCTTTAAAATGTTTATGTAGATTGTGAACTTGTGATGAAATTGAGCACATATGATCCTAGGCTAAAAAGCAAATCCAACAAAAATTGTCCTTGTGAGAATTTTGACCTATAGGGAGAACATCAAAAATCCCTCCGCTTTCTTGAGTGAATTTACTCTTCCTATGCATCTCTAAATGTTGTGATAGTTATTCAAAACCAATGCATATATATGTTTATGTTTACGAGAATTAAATGATGGAGGCATCTTTTAAGCCATTTTTATCCTCTCTTTACCTACCCTGCATTATCCCTGCTTGAAGCCAGAACATTAGCCTGAGCCTGAAATTACAAACTCCACAAAATTATCCCTAGCCAAATTGAGCCTGACCCCCATTTGGGAATTGAGACTTAGATTGGTTGGACTAATGCCTTGTGGAAAGAAAAGAGCATAATGTCTAGTTTTGAGCAAGGAAATTATAGGATGGTACATATTTACATTTTGTCATATTTTGTAAAAGGATTTTTTTTGGCTCACCATATAAATGCACATAGCTTTAGTATTATTTCCGAAAAAAAAAAATCCGGAAAAAATATATATGTATACATATATAGTGCATGTGCCAAAATCCTTAAGTCCTTCATTCATACAAGTGTTATATTTTTGAGAGCATATTATGGAAAGATGAGTTGGGAAAGAGCATTATAGAGATTGAGCTTACATTGAAGAGTTATGGTTTGGGTATTGCAAGTGTTGAGATTTAGGAGTCTTGATTCCCGAATTATAAAAGCACCACATAGCCAAATAATTCCATACCCTTTATTCCATACCAAGCCCCATTACAACCCCGCCGAATGGAGTCTTCTATGAAGTCTTCCATTGAGCGAAAGTCCTCCTAATGATTCTTATTGCATTTTCATAATTGGTTGCGAAGTGGATTTTTATAAATTGCAATGTTTAGGAGATTGTATATGGAATTGAGTTGAGAGTTGATCTTCATAGCCTAAACACATGAGAGTTGAGTGCAAACACATTATCCCTGTGAGGTTGGATCAAAATTGCATATGCCTATGGATCACCAAAATATGTGCTATGACGTTAAATTCACTTGCTTCGCTTTGCTACCGCTTATGATGTTGCTTTTGACAAAGGCGAAGACTTGAAAGGTGTGTTGTAGGTGTTGGTTATTGCTTGGTTATTGCTTGAGGACAAGCAAGTCTAAGTATGGGGTGTTTTGATGTACATAATTGTACCTTTATTTATTGCATCTTTTGACTTCATATTTCATTTGATTTCTGAATAAAAGTTTCAAAAGCATATGATCTCGTGTAAGAATGAGCTAAAGTGTATGAAATAGAGTCTACACGAGTTTTGAGCTAACTATGCAGGAATTCGATGAAATCGGAGTCAAAACGGACAAGCCGAGTGAAGCTGAGAAGAGGTCGATATCGACTGGAGACATCGATATCGACCCTGGATTTCGACACAACTTCTGAGTGTCGAGATAACCACACAAACCAGACTAGAAGCCTCGATATCGACACACATGCATCGATATCGACCTCAACATAGAAATCGACCAGAGCTGAACAAGTCAAGCAGGAACAGAGACCTCGATATCGACCTCTGGTGTCGATATCGACCCCTTATCTCGACAGAAGATAGACTCGATTTCGAATGCGGATTGGAACTACATCTTCAAGGAGGCACGTATTTATCTCATACTTTCAAGATAGATGGCAGCTGATGTTTTATTTATCTTTTACCTTTAAGTCATTTAAGTTTTTATCAAAATAAAAGACCTATCCTAAATTGTTCGGATAGAGTTAATAGTTTAGATAGGAGTTACAATCCTTGGATAGCCAGGATTAGTAGCCTATAAATAAAGCCCTAGGGGCTGATTTGTTAGATCATCCCAGAACAATCCAATAATCTTTCAATCCAATCATAGAACAACCCAAGACAAAGACAATAGACAATAGAGTTAGAGTTAGAGAGAAGTTTTAGGGTTTGACATTTGCGAAAGTTGACGTTGAGTTGTAAAGCTTCAGAGTTATTTTTAATGCAAGTTTCTTCCTTTCAATTGACAATGAATCCCATGATGAGAAGCGAGTAGTTCCCCAAAGCTCTTGGGGTCGGGGTGAGCCCGACGTTAGCCATGCGCGCTTGAGGTAAGTATTTGATGTTGATATCGTTGTGTCTATCTCTCCTCCTACAATTCTATGTTTAGTCCTAATCGAAAGAAAAGGGATTCATGCTAACAACTTGAGTTATAAACATAAAATTGGTAGAGACAATTAGGTTTATTTGAAAGGGTAATCCTAAGAGTTGGTGTACGGCGAAAGCTTGTCCCTCGGGTGAAATAGCGCAATTGTCCGTCTTATTTATCTTATCGCATGCATTGGTTAACGTTGTGGTAAACCCTAATCCTAGGAGTTGCTTTTACATATTTTATATTCACCAAAACCCACTGCTTTATTTCTGTCAATTGTTTCTCTCTCCATCCTTAAATCTTCGGCCTTTCTTTGCCGACAAAGAACTAACACACTGCAGGGAGACATCGATATCGATCTCAGACGTCGATATCGACCACTGAGTTCGTCGACAGTTTTCTGAGTCGACGATGAACATCGCTGCGGAGTTTGCTGAGCATCGATATCGACACCAGACATCGATATCGACCCTTCTGTGTCGACTGACAGTCTTCTGAGCCAGTCGATTTCGTGGACTGACATCGATATCGACCCTCGCCAGTCGATATCGACCACTTGTTTTTGTCTTTGCAGGTCTTCTGTTGCAGAGAACATCGACAGCCGAGGTCGACATCGAGGCCCAAGGTCGAGATCGAGGCTACTGGTCGACGCAGACGTGAAATTTCCAACGCTACTAGGATCCCGCTGACACGCCTCCTCGTGGATCGATCGTGACTACCCTTCAACTACAACGGGAGGAAGTCTTGTAATTATTTGCTTAGGCCAGGAGTTGGATTACGTTTATTACATATTATTATTTGTAATTACTTGACATATCAAGCCTCCTGCAACAACAAGCTCATGTCCTGAATATCGACCATAAGCCTCGATCTCGACCTAAAACCTCGATTTCGACCTTGGCTGTCGATTGCTTCTGCAGCAGAAAACCTGCAGAGACAAAAACGGCAGTCGATATCGACTAGGTGTGGTCGATATCAATGTTAGTAACAGAAATCGACTGGCTCAGAAAACTGCCAATCAACAAGGGGTGGTCGATATCGAGTAGATCACTCGAAATCGACCTCAGCTAGTTCGTGCAGGGAGATCGACGTCGACATAGAAGACCTTCGACGAAGGCAAAGTGGTCGACATCGACTAGTAGGGTCGATATCGAGTGCTTCCTACAGAAACGTTAATTTTCGTCGGCAAAGAAAGGTCGAAGAAACAAGGATGAAGAAGGGAGCAGTGGACAGAAAAAAGACAGGGTTTTTATGTGAATAAAAGATATAAAAGGCAACTTCTAGGGCTAGGGTTTACCACAACGTTAACCAATGCATGCGATAAGACAAATAAGATGGACAATTGCGTTATTTCACCCGAGGGACAAGCTTTCGATGTACACCAACTCTTAGGATTACTCTTGCAAATAAACCTAATTGTCTCTACCAATTTTATGTTTATAACTCAAGTTGTTAGCATGAATCCCTTATCTTTCAATAAGGACTAAACATAGAATCGTAGGAGATGATATAGACACAATGATATCAACATCAAATACTTACCTCAGGCACGCATGGCTAACGTCGGGCTCACTCAGACCCTAGAAGCTTTGGGAAACTACTCGCTCTTCATTGTAGGAAACATCATTGATATGAAAAGGAAAACATGCATTAATAACTCCGAAACTTTACAATCCAACGTCGGCTCTCGCAAACGCCAAACCCAAAAGCTTCTCTCTAACTCTAACTCTATTGTTGTATGATTGAATGTGTAATTGAATGTATAAAAACTATCCCCCTAGGGCTTTATTTATAGGCTACTAATCCTTGCTATCCAAGGATAGTATCTTCTATCTTCTATCTAATCTCTATCCAAACAAGTAGGATAGATCTTTTATTTAAGGTAAATATCTAAATAACTAAATAAACCTTTAGGGTAAAAAGGAAATATCCCCAAGGTATAATCTATCTAAATTAAAAAGGATAATCCGTGGCTCTTATTGATAGAATGGCAATTCGTGTCTCGAAAAGCGCGTCCAACCCATGTCGAAATCCAGTCGATATCGACCAGACAGGTCGATTTCGACCTCTTCGTTTATGCTCGACGGGCTCAGCTCTACTCGATTTCTGGGACTTGGTCGATATCGATGTCAGTTAGTCGATATCGAGTGCTCTTCTTTTGCTGGTGTTCTTGTCTGTCTCGACACTCAGAGTGTGTGTCGATGCTTCAGTCGATATCGACCAGATAGGTCGATTTCGACCACTTTTCTACTTTCCTTGGTTTCTTCGTTTTGACTCAAATTTCGCTCCAATTCCTGCATAATTAGATCAAAACTTGTGCAGACTCTATTTCTTGCACGTTAGCTCATTCTACACAAATTTATATTATTTTCAACATTTTTCTTTGGGAATCGAATGAAATATAAAGTCAAAAGATGTAATAAAAAGGGTGCTAAATATGTACATCACTTCATGAGTATTTAGGATCATTCCTTATTTACCTTACATGAAGTGAAAGTGGATTATATATGTGAAATCGGATATTAATTAGGTTGTGCCTAAGAAAGTTGACTAAACCCTAATTATGAAAAGGATAGATACAATTAGGTTTTTATGCGAAAGCCTCTATGTTCCTAATTGACTGATGACAAAAACATGATCTTTTATGTGATTTAAGTAATAATGCATGCATGGTTATTGCCATGGTAAATTGTTAGGAGGGAATCTTGTCGAATAAATATAAATATAAATAAACCAACTCCCTGTCCAAGCAAATAAATTACAAGAAACCCTACCGGTGTAGTAGTAGGGTATTCTGGATCGAATCCACGAGGAGGTATGTCAGCGGTTCCTAAGCTTGCAATCACGTTCAATTTTGAATCTAGAAGATCACTCGATATCGAGTAAATCAGTCGATATCGACTATAGTTCTAGTCGATTTCCAGCAAAACTTCCTGCAAAACAGACAAACACAGTCGACGTCGAGTAGAGCACTCGATATCGGGTCAGTCACTCGATATCGACAACATAAATCGATTTCGAGTCTTCACAGAAACTGTAAAACGTAACCAATTTGTCGAAAAAGTGTCCGAAGAATATGAGGATGATGTAGGAAAGGTGAACAGAAGAAAATCAATGATATGTATAAAATTCAATAAACTAAAAACCTCCAAGATCGGGGATCTCATGCCACAACGATAACCATATAAGCCTATGCCAAATTCATGAAAGATTATGCCTTTTCATCAAGTAATTTTCGTTACTAACAATTAGGTAATTTAGAGGCTCTCCCTTAAACCCTAAATGTCACTATTCAATTTCATAATTAATCCAAATTCACAATAAGATGGTTTTCGCTTCAATAATGCAAATAAGGATCGCCTACTACTTTCGTAGAAGAATCATGCATATAGGATAGAAGACAGAATCGCATAAAAATAATACCTTTGATGCATAAACTTACATGGCTATCATCACGCTCACCCCGACCCTAGAAGTAAGCGAACTACTCGCGCTTTATAGCCATAAACATCATCATCATCATTGGAAAATAACTAACTTGAATTGAAATTATCGAAAGATTACAACCGAACAAAGCAAACTTTTGCTCTCGCTTCCTCTTCCTTCACTAGGCCTTCTCTCTCTCTCCAAAACTGAATTATGAACTGTTTTTCTTCAATGTTTGGATGATAAAAAAACTTAGCCCTAATGGCTCTAATTATAGATTTCAAACCTTGCTATCCAAGGAGAAGAAAATTTATCTTATTCCTAAGATAAAACTACCTAAAGTAAATAAATAAAATCAATTTAGGTAAATATGAATTCACCATAAAGGATATAAAGTTTGATAAAAAAGATAAAAGATCTCCGACTTAATGTAGAAGTAAACCACTTCGGATAAGATTTTATCAAAACCGTCGGATTTGTTTGCAGCGTCACTCGATATCGACTAGCTTCAGTCGATATCGACCACTCTTCTTCTATCTTGAGCCAGCTCTACTCGACCTCGGCTTTTGCACTTGATCTCTATTACTTCGATCGATTTCTGGCACTCGATATCGACAAGATTTAGTCGATATCGACTAGTCTGTATCGGGTAGAGTTGGTCTCTTTCTGGCTCGATTTCTGGTCTTTATTTTCACTCGATGTCGAGTCACTTGGTCGATTTTGACTCCTCATTAGACTTTGAGTGATTTTCCAGCTTTCTCTTCTCTTCTCCAAATCGCTCCAATTATGCCTCGATTTCTCCAAAATAACACAAGAACTCGTGTAGACCTCCATAATTGGCAAATAAACATAAACTACACAAATCTTATGCTTTCCCTACCAATATGCATGAAAATATCGACAGAAATGGACATAAACGTAGGTGAAAAACATGGTAAATTGAGCACACATCATAAATCCCTACCTTATGAGCTTTTAGTTTATAAAGTTAAAAACCCAAAAAAAATCTGTCTTTTATTATTTCTTTTATTTTTCTGTTTTCGTACTTTATTTCTGCGAAACCACTCGACATCGACACATACACTCGACATCCAGTACTCTGGAAAAGAAGAAATCAAGTCGATATCGAGTCGACGGTCTTTTGAGTCGACCGAAATGCACTGACCTACTCGAGATCGACCACCCTAGTCGATATCGAGTGCCCTCTGTTTCTGTTGCAGGTTTCACAGATCGACTACCACACTATGAATCGACAGACCCTGTTGATATCGACCTATCTAGTTGATAATGCATATCCTAGATAGGCATTATAGGCATTTTCAGGCTAGTTAGGTTGCATTTAGTTAATGAATTAGAGTTAAAAAGCATCTGACGATTATTTTGGAAGAGTTCGGATTTAGCGAATTTGTGAGTATTTTTACAGAGTTAGATTCGAACGCTATTGGGATGCATGATCTTGGAGACTTGAAGAGAGAAGAAGCAAGGAATTGGAGCTGCCTTAAGCTTCTGGCAGTGAGAGATACATGCCGCCGCCGCCGCAAGGAGCTGGAGCGGCGACCTGAGTTGAACACGCGTGCAGCGGCCGCAACACCTATGCCGCGGCCGCCGCATTGGTCATTTGAATGTCGCGTTTCAATTAGTGGAACCTTAGTTATTTGTTATTTCATTATTGGTTCGGCTTAGACTTTTTAAGGCCGAGTGTTATTAGTTTCCAAGCACTTCACTTTTATTCTACGTTTTATCAGACATTTGAGAGATGGAGCAATGTTTACCATGACGAACTAAACTCATCGGTTCTGCCTACAATTTGAAGCTTTATTTGGATTGATTGTGAGTTTTTAATTCTCGTTCCTTAATTCCTTGATTGAATGCTTCAACTTCTTTGCGCTTATTGATTATTGTTTTGTTCTATCTTGTCTGGCCAACTAGTTAGATCAATTCAATTGCTAGGGTTTTGTAGATTCCTGATTGTGAACCTTAACCTAAGTAGCAAACTTATCCCTTTAGGGCTGATTGAACTAATTGGATAGGTAGGAAGTTGGATTTCTTGTTAAATCCCTCTTTAGGGACTGCAAATACCTTGGCTAATCTCTGAACTTAAAGCTATCAATTGGGTTAAATCCTTCTTTAGGGACTGTTCGATTGATAAGGGTTGCTGGGACTGATTGGACTAGTAACTATATTAGGTCGGGACAAGGGTATTCATAGGAAACTTAATAGGACGAGAAGAAGTTACAAGGATCGCTTCAACCAAATAAAGTAGAAAATTGTAGGTAGAACTACTTCTCTCATTTGTTTAAATCAAAATCAGTTACTATTTCTTTCGTCAATCTGTTTTGCTCTCTCAAAACCCCCCATTTGGTTACTAAATCAGCATTTAAATCATACTTGAACAACGAATCTCCCTGTGGATCGACCTCTTACTTATTGCTGTACTAGTTATAGGTTGAGTTTACTTTGACGGATCAACGACAGGTTTTCCATCCGTCAAATTTGGCGCCGTTGCCGTGGATTTTTATTGATTCTTGTGTGTTTTTGTGCTGATTTTTGGTGTGGACCATCTTATTTGGTCCATACCCGTGCTACTAATTCTTCTTTGTTGCAATTTGATTCAGAGATCGAAAGAAACGTTTCTTCCTTAAGACGAGAAACTCGTGATCGTTCTCACGGGTTACCTTTTGATCAAGGAAACACTGCAGAGATGGCTAACGAAGCAAACCGCACTCTTAGGGAGCTTTCTGCTCCTGACTTGGCACAACAACCCCTGGCAATCCAATTCCCTGCGCTAGGGGAAGGAGTCAAATTTGAGCTGAAATATGGGGTGATTCATCTTCTACCCAAGTTCCATGGGTTGAGTGGGGAGGACCCCTACAAGTATCTATCTGAGTTCCATACGGTGGTAGTTGGGATGAAACCTGAGAACGTTACTGAGGATCAAATCAAGCTGAGAGCCTTCCCCTTCTCTTTGAAGGATGAGGCGAATGAATGGTTCTTCTACCTACCTCCTGGGACTATCTCTACTTTGCCTGAGATGAAGAGAGTCTTTCTGGAGAAGTACTTCCCTGCAACAAAGCTTAATGCCTTGAAAAGGCCAATCAGTAGCATTGAGCAGTATGCTACGGAGTCGATTCATGAGTACTTTAAGCACTTTAAGAAACTCTGCGCTAGCTGCCTATGCCATGGCTTCCCCCAGAAGGATTTGGTCTTATTTCTATTCAATTGGCTCACTGATGATGAGCGCAAAACGGTGAATTCCTGTTGTGGGGGAAACATGTTGAATAAGACACCTGCTGCACCTTGGGTGGTGTTTAAGGAGCTCTCTGAGGGTTCTAGGCAGTTCAACAAGAACACTCGTGCTAGGGGTGTACTTTCTATTGATGCTCATGTGGCTGCGCTTCAGACTGATATGGAAGAGGTGAAAGAGATGATCAAAAAATTGGTAATCGATAGAACACCTCAACAGTTGAAGGCGTGTGGACTCTCCAATGAATTCACTCATCCCATGGATATGTGCCCACTTTTGCAAGAGCCTAGTGTGGATGTGAATGCCATGGGGAATTTCGCTCCACAAAGGCCTAGACAAGGCAATTTTAGAAATCCTGGATACTTCAACAACAACTATAATAGAGGCTATCAACAAGGCTATGGGAACTACCAAGCCCCTTTCATTCAGCAAGGGGGGCAACAGGGAAGGCCCCAATAACAATTTGAACCTTGACAAGGAGGCCAACCGCAAGCGAATGAGGCTAATGAGGATCCTTTGCAAACTTTGTCACGATTAGTGTTGAAGGTTGAGAAACAACAATCGGATCGGATAACCAATCTGGAGAATCAAATGAGTCAACTTATTCAAGCCTTAAGTGCGAAGGAGGCAAACAATGTTGGGAAGCTTCCATCGCAGACGATTGCAAATCCTAAGGAGAACGTCAGCGTTGTAATGCTGCATCCCTAAACAAGTGAGGCCAAAAGAAACCTGCTTCTAAAACCTTCCAAGCAGTCTTTTGAGGACCAAAGTGGCCTCCACATTCATGAGCATGACAAAAAGTAAGGACAGATTGTACCTCATTGGCTGGCAGACACCTCATAATTACCTGATCAACACAATGTTTCCAAAGGTAGGGGTCATCCCAAACGTAGAAGCGAGCGTCGTGTCGAATCTTGTCCTTCTGGGCTTTCGTGAACTTAGGTGGAAATTCTCCCGTAACCAAGAAATTCACCATATTGGCAAACCAAGGTCGAGGAGTATGGACACCCATTAGCAATACAGAGGCATCGGGGCTTACCTCGTCAAAACAAAGCAAAGGTGTCGAACTGGCCACATGCGGCGGCCGCGGCATATGTGATGCGGCCGCTGCTTCAGTGCCTTGCAGCGGCCGCAACATAGGTGCTGCGGCCGCTGCATCCTCCGTGGCTTCCTGCAGCTGTATGGACGAAAGATGATTCAAGAAAAAAAGTGTGTCATCAGGAAACTCACCGTGAATGGGGCTTTGACCATCCGACTTGTGCTCTCCTTAGACAAGTCTGCTGAGGTGGTCCGCTACTATGTTCTCTGCACATTTCTTATCTTTGATTTCGATATCAAACTCGCTCAAGAGCAAGATCCATCGAATCAATCTGGGTTTCGCTTCTTTTTAGTTAATAAATAACGAAGAGCAGCGTGATCAGTGAAGATGATTACCTTAGCTCCTAAGAGATAGGAGCGAAACTTCTCCAATGCAAAGACCACGGCCAGAAGCTCTTTCTCTGTGGTTGAGTAGTTCCTTTGCGCTCCATTCAGAGTCATGGAGGCATAGTAGATGACATGAGAGCTCCTTCCTTCCTTTTGTCCTAAAACAGCACCCACTGCATAGTCACTAGCATCGCACATAATGTCAAAGGGTTGAGACCATATGGGTGTCTGAATTATAGGGGCGCTTGTCAGGCGGCCTTTTAGCTCATCAAAGGCTACCCTACACCTGTCATCAAAGTCAAAAACTACTTCCTTCTTGAGTAAATCACAAAGAGGTGTAGAAATCTTAGAAAAATCCTTAATAAACCTGCGATAGAACCCTGCATGGCCTAAAAAGGAATAAATCTCGCGCACATTGGCGGGGTAAGGCAGAGACTGAATGACATCAATCTTAGCCTTGTCCACCTCAAAAACCCTGCTAGATACACTATGACCCAAAACAATGCATTGCTCAACCATAAAATGATACTTTTCAGAATTAAGAACTAAGTTGGTGTCTACACACCGCCTAAGAACAAGTGACAAATGGTGCAAGCAAGTATCAAAGTCATCTCCATGCACAGTAAAGTCATCCATGAATACCTCTATGAAATGCTCTACATACTCAGAAAATATGCTTACCATACACCGTTGGAAAGTCCCAGGTGCGTTACATAGCCCAAAAGGCATTCTGCGATATGCAAAGGTGCCGAAGGGGCATGTAAATGTCATTTTCTCTTGATCCTCCGGTGCTATGGGTACCTGAAAATAGCCTGAGTAGCCATCTCAGAAGCAATAATAAAAGCGACCGGCAAGGCGCTCAAGCATTTGATCAATAAAGGGTAAAGGAAAGTGGTCTTTGCGATTTACCGCATTTAGCTTACGATAATCAATACAGACTCTCCATCCAGTTTGGACCCTGCTAGGGACCAACTCACCATCCTGATTCTCAATGACAGTGATACCCCCCTTCTTAGGAACAACCTGAGTAGGACTCACCTACTTGCTATCAGATATGGGAAAGATCATACCTGCCTGAAGGAGCTTCAACACCTCCTTCTTCACCACTTCCATCATCGGCGGGTTGAGTCTCCGCTGAGGTTGCCTAGATGGCTTTGCATCATCATCCAGAAGTATTCTGTGTATGCAGAGGGTGAGACTGATGCCTTTAATGTCTGGAATTGTCCATCCTAACGCCTCCTTATTCTCCTTCAGAATAGTCACCAAACGCTCCTCCTGCTCATAAGTGAGTTTGTTAGAAATAATGACAGGAAAAGTATCATTCTCACCAAGAAAAGCATATTTAAGATGACTAGGGAGTTGTTTCAATTCGATATCAGGTGCCTGGATAATGGATGGGAGAAGCTTTTCACTTGGCATGGTCAGTTCGATGCGTTCTCCCCTTGGTGCCACATAGGTGGGTGATCGATGGTCCAAAGCCAATACAGCCTCCTGCAGATTAGATAACAAAGAATAATCTCTAGAAATTTCATCTATAGGGGCTTGTAAAGCGACCTCCATCTCATCAACACACTCCAAATCAAAGCAATCTTGTGTCATAGTATCAATTACATCCATAAAGCACAAAGAAGGATCATTAGATGGAAATTTCATGGAATCATAGATATTATACTCAACTTTTTGACCGTCAAATTCCATAGTGAGAGACCCTGAATAGACATCTATCTTGGTCCTAGCAGTTTTCAGAAAAGGTCTGCCCAACAGAATAGGGCCTTCATTGTTACCAGGACCCATATCAATGACAAAGAAGTCAGCAGGGAATATCAAGTTGTCGACCATAACCAAGACATCCTTATCAATCCCTTTCGGGTAGATAGTAGATCGATCAGCAAGTTGAATTACTACCCGAGTATCATTCAGAGGTCCCAATCCCAAGGCATGATAAATATAAGAAGGCAAGACATTAATAGATGCTCCTAGATCTAACATGGCTTTGTCAAATTTAGTATCACCTATCACACATGGAATTGCAAACATACCAGGATCACTACACTTTTCACGCAAATGCTTCTGAAACACAGCAGTGACATGTTCGCTTACCTTTACCTTTTGCTTACCTTTCAACTTTTGGTTCCGCTTAATAGTGCAAAGTTCCTTAAAAAATTTAGCATATCGAGGAATGCTTTTAATCAAATTAAGCAAAGGAATGTTTACCTCACACTTACTGAACGTCTTAAAGATCTCCTTATCATTCTCATACCTTCGTGTATCCTTCAGGGCTTCCGAAAAGGGTGGAACCGGCTTTGGAGTCTCTAGAAGTAAGGCAAAAGGAGGAGGAGAAGAAGAAGAAGGAGAGAAAGAAGATGATGAAGAAAGGGGACTAGAGGGTATACCTTTTGTTGGGGTGCCGTCTGAGACAGGGGCGGCGGGTGCAGTAGGGTGCTGCGGCCGCTGCTCCTCTGGTGTGCCGCGGCCGCTGCATGTGTGCGGCAGCCGCCGCACCGTGCAGTCGCCAACATCCTCTTCTACAATCTCTATTTCCTCGTCCATCATTTCCCCGTCATTCTTTTGAGGTGTGGCAATCAGTTCCTTGCCACTCCTATCTACCAGGAATGAAATGCCACAAAATAAGATCATATTCTGTGAAATTTTTGATGTTTGGGGCATTGATTTTATGGGTCCTTTCCCTAGTTCTTTTGGAAATATCTATATTTTGCTTGCGGTGGACTATGTCTCCAAGTGGGTGGAGGCAAAGGCCACCAAAACTGATGATTCCAAAGTTGTTGCAGATTTCCTAAAGGACACCATTTTCGCAAGATTTGGGGTGCCTAAGGCTCTAATTAGTGACAGAGGGACACATTAATGCAATAGGACTATCACTGCCCTGTTAAAGAAGTACCATGTCACGTAGAGAGTGTCCACTGCTTATCATCCTTAGACCAATGGTCAAGTTGAGATATCAAATCGGGAAATTAAGACCATTCTAGAGAAAACAGTGGCACCTAACAGATAGAATTGGAGTCTAAGGCTAAATGATGCTCTGTGGGCCTATCGGACGGCTTATAAGACTCCCATTAGTATGTCCCCTTATCGAATTGTGTTTGGAAAGGCTTGTCATCTTCCTGTTGAACTTCAACATAAGGCATATTGGGTTGTAAAGAATTGCAATATGAGGATGAATGAAGTGGGTGAGTTCAGGAAGCTTCAATTGCAAGAGCTAGAGGAACTTCGCTTGGATGCCCATGACAATGCACTAATCTATAAGGAGAAGACAAGGGCTTGGCATGACAGACATATCCTGCGGAAGGAATTAAAGATAGGAGACAAGGTTCTCCTATATCAATCACGCATGAAACTCTTCCCTGGAAAGCTTCGATCAAAGTGGGAAGGACCATACACGATCTCTAGGATATTCCCTCATGGAGCAATAGAACTCTATGACCCTAAGTCTCATGAGCTCTTTAAGGTCAATGGTCATAGAGTTAAGCCATACTTTGAGAACATCCCCCAGAATGACGAGGAGGAGTTGGTGCTTGCTGAACCAACCAATTAGGCCACTCAAGGGCCAATACGTCGAGCCAATGACTTAAAACAAAGGTGCTTCTCGGCAGATAACCCGAGGTAAGTTTTTCTTTCCTTTTCATTTAATCATCCTTAGGTAGTTTTTCTTGTTGTTTTGCTTTTGTTTTGTTTGGAAATGGGACTAACAACTCCTGAAAGAGCGGAATTGGATTCGTGCAAATCGAAGAAGGAGAGGAGCTACAACACAAATGCAGCGGTCGTAACTTAATGTCGCGGCCACCGCATACAACCCGCAGCAAGTTGCTTAATGCAGCGGCCACCGCATAACGGGCCCGTGAACCCTTATGCCCTTTTTCTGAGTTTCTGAAAAAGAAACCAAAAAACCGGAATCTATCTTTTTAACCCTATGTTGCCGTCACTATCCTATCACCATCCCATTATCCTCTTCAAAGTCTCATACACTCTTTAAAATTCCCAACCTTCATCCTCACCATTGTCATCTTCATCCTCACCATTATATCTTCAACCTCTCTCCACCAACCTTCATCCTCTCCACCAACCTTCATCCTCCCAAACCAACCCATCACCTTCTTCAAAACAACCGACCCTCACCGTCCACCTTCACCCCCGCGCCGAATCCGGATTAGATCCGGGTTCCTTGGGCCGCCATTGTCGATCAGGTGAAGGAGACAACCCCTGAACGTGCTGCGGCCGCCGCACAACACTGCGCCCACCGCCAAAAGCTGCGCCCGTCGCAACGAGCTGCGCCCGCTGCAACGAGCTGCGCCCGCCGCAACTTGCTGCGCCCGCCGCAATGAGCAACGGCCACCGCATCCCCCACCGCCAGGTTTGTTGTAGCTTTTGTCCGGTTGCTCCACTTTGTTTATTGACTGCTTGGTGCTCGGTTTTTGGGTGATTTGTGCTATTGAGACTTGTGGTTAGTTTGGAGGATTGGGTTTGTCTGATTGGTTCTTGTGGACTTGAGACTTGTGTTAGTTTGTGCCTCTGGTTTGTTGATTATTGCTTATTGCGGATTTGAGATCTATTGAATATGGTTCGTCAATTGAGAAACTTATCTAGAGGATAGAGGAAGATTTGGGAGAGTTTTGATTCGAAGAGATTCGTGTAAACGAAGTTCTTCGATATTCCGACATTACAGAGGTTGGGGATGCTACACGTTACCCAGCAGATGCTTACTCGTAGGGGCCTATGTGCTTTTCTAAATTATAGTGCCCTCACCTATCTTGAGTTGGCCAAGGAGTTTCTCGCTACACTCGAGGTGTCTGATGATCGGGTTCAGTTCCATCTGTTGGACCAGGTTTATTATTGCACTTTTGCTCAGTTGAGAGCGACTGTTGGTATTACTCAGGAGCCCACCGAGGATTGGGCTACTCACGTGCCAGATCAGCATGTCCATGATTTTTGGTATGCAGCGACGGGCTCCGCTTTTGATGGACATCGAGGAGAGTATAACTATAAGTTCGTCCATCCTTATCTGCGGTTAGTTCACAAGGTCTTGGTAATGGCTTTCAGTGGCCAGGGCAATATGAACAAGGTGCCAGCTGGAGACTTACCCTGGTTGTAGAGTTTTTCTCCCCAGTCCGATATCATTCCGGATTGGGTTGAGATCTTTCTTGACAGCTGTCTGCGGATTCAAAGGAAGACGTCAGGTAGAGTGGGGCTAGGAGGCATGATCAGTCTGATCGCCTGACGTTTCATTGATCACACTCAGAGCGGGGTCCCTATGTCTGGTGGCTTCACTTACACGGAGGAGCAGCTGCGGAGGGCCTATCTGCTTGAGGGCTCAGAGGCGAGTGGTTTTATATGGAAGGCAGGGCCAGGGGGAGTCCACAGACTGAGGCTACCTAGGGTCATTCCTTATGGCCCTTCTGATGATGCCTTTTACCTGTTGGCTGATGCGGATGATGATGATGATGCTGATGAGGAGGATGAGCAGGCGGATGCACATGATCACCCTATGCCTGACTCTCATGGGGGTGGTGCGCAGTTTTCTGCTGGCTCTTCTTCCGGGCCTAGTTCTTCTTATGATGAGTCCACTTAGCGTGTGGACAAGTTTGCACAGATGCACCATCTTTCGATCCGCCAGGACTCCTTTCAGTACGAGCTCAGCGACTTGGGTCGCAATGTTCGTGATATGGCCTCTTCTATAGAGGACATGCGGAGGCAGCAGGAGTACTACTATAGCTTGGGGTGGCCCCAATTTCCACCCTACCAGCCGCCGCCTCAGTGAGTAGTTAGTTTTCTTTACCCTCACCTCGCATTTATTTGATTTAGTTTTGTTGTCTTTGATATTTCATTGAGGACAATGAAAGATTTAAGTGTGGGGGAAGGAAATTTAGTGTAAATAGGTGAGTTTAGTTTATATAGTGCATTTAGTTAGATTATGTTTAAATTTCTACACACATTTTTATTTTTGAATCATTTCATATTTACATTTTCTGTTTACTTATGCATGAAAAAAAATCCAAAAACATCATGCATTGCATCCATATGTGTTATTCAAATACCCATCTGGCTTAGTTTGTCCTCTAATTTAAATTTCAGCATGATCATATAAATCGCATGGAGTTCTGGATGTTTTGGCCTTGTCTATATTCTTGATTTTATATGAAGCATGACCTTGCAAATATAATTGAGCATGTATGATTGAGATAAAGTATGATTGAAATCCTATGAACATTACCCTTGTGAGAATGTTAGCCTTATTTTGAATCATTTATAGTTCTTTTGATCAATTGTGTGATTTACTCTCCTTGTGTTGATACCTCTGGGCATTGACTTCAGTATCTAATTTTCAAGACCGACTCACATAGTTGTTGCTTGCGGAGTTTATTTTATATCTTGAGTCTTTTTGTTCTAGTTTGTGCATACTTAGGGAAATAAAGTGGCAATGGTTGATGCACTTAGTCACCGGGTCTATGCATGAAACCCATGTGTATGATTCACGCAAAACAGTGTTAAAAACTACCCACTAAGAAAGGAAGCTTGATCATTGAGTAACCGGGTTCATTCATGACACCCATGTTTGCAACTCGCGTCAAAAGATGTTCAAGTGGACTTCATTTTAGGAAGTTGAGGTGTTGATAGACCGAGGCCATTCATGGCACCCATGTTTGCGCCTCGCGTAAGGAAAGCACCAAAACAAATAAATAAAAAAAAAAGAAAAAAAAAGAGGAGAACAAAAGAAAAAAAAAGAGTCACATTTTGCTTATTCTTTTTATTTATTGAGTCACGCAAGTAATGGCAATTCGGTGGAGATTTGGTGATATTGTGGTCAATGTCTATGAGCTTAATGCATTTTGGATTGAGTTGAGAGTTGTATTTTAAAGCCTAAACACATGAGAGCATGAGTGAAACACATATTTCTGGTGAGGTTGGATGATTTCTACTTATAAGCTTTGATCACTTGGATACATGCTATGACGTTTGTTTGCTTGGTTTGTGGTTACACTTGCTATAATGTTGCTTTTAGATGAGGTTGAGACTTGAAGGGATTTCCTGTGGGATGCATTGATTTATGTTCACTCTATCATTGCTTGAGGACAAGCAAAGGCTAAGTGTGGGGGAATTTGATAATGCATATCCTAGATAGGCATTCTAGGTATTTTTAGGCTAGTTAGGTTGCATTTAGTTAATGAATTAGAGTTAAAGTGCATCTGACAATTATTTTGGAAGAGTTCGGATTTTGCGCGAATTTGTGAGTATTTTTACAGAGTTAGATTCGAACGCTATTGGGATGCATGATCTTAGAGACTTGAAGAAAGAAAAAGCAAGGAATTGGAGCTGCCTTAAGCTTCTGGCAGTGAGAGATGCGGCGGGACATATGCTGCGGCCGCAGCATCCGTTCCGCGGCCACCGCAAGGAGCTGGAGCGGCGACCTGAGTTGAACACGCGTGCAGCGGCTGCAGCACCTATGCCGCAGCCGCTGCATTGGTCATCTGAATGCCGCGTTTTGATTAGTGGAACCCTAGTTATTTGTTATTTCATTATTGGTTCGGCTTAGACTTTTTAAGGCCGAGTGTTATTAGTTTTCAAGCCCTTCACTTTTATTCTACGTTCTATCAGACATTTGAGAGATTGAGCAATGTTTACCATGAGGAACTAAACTCATCGGTTCTGCCTATAATTTGAAGCTTTATTTGGATTGATTGTGAGTTTCTAATTCTCGTTCCTTAATTCCTTGATTGAATGCTTCAACTTCTTTGCGCTTATTGATTATTATTTTGTTCTATCTTGTCTGGCCAACTAGTTAGATCAATTCAATTGCTAGGGTTTTGTAGATTCCTGATTGTGAACCTTAACCTAAGTAGCAAACTTATCCCTTCAGGGATGATTGAACTAATTGGATAGGTAGGAAGTTGGATGTGTTGTTAAATCCCTCTTTAGGGACTGCAAATACCTTGGCTAATCTCTGAACTTAAAGCTATTAATTGGGTTAAATCCTTCTTTAGGGACTGTTCGATTGATAAGGGTTGCTAGGACTGATTGGACTAGTAACTACATTAGGTCGGGACAAGGGCATTCATAGGAAACTTAATAGGATGAGAAGAAGTTACAAGGATCGCTTCAACCAAATAAAGTGGAAAATTGTAGGTAGAACTACTTCTCTTATTTGTTTAAATCAAAATCAGTTACTATTTCTTTCGTCAATCTGTTTTGCTCTCTCAAAACCCCCCATTTGGTTACTAAATCAGCATTTAAATCATACTTGAACAACAAATCTCCCTGTGGATCGACCTCTTACTTATTGTTGCACTAGTTATAGGTTGAGTTTACTTTGACGGATCAACGACAGGTTTTCCCTCCGTCACTAGTCGATATCGAGGCTTCTGGTCGATGTAACGCAAGAACTTATCCAGACTAATCTTAAACTACTGATTTGCCTCCTCGAGGATCGATCCTGATTCCCTACTGCTGCATCGAGGGGAGGAGTCTTGAAATTTATTTGCTAAGAAAGATAGTTGCATTGTTTTGAGTTTCATTTTACATATTTATTTTTATAATCAATTCCCCTCCTAACAAGGGGCGGCGGGCGCCGAGTATCAAACGGCGGGCGCCGGTCTTTACAGTAACTTGGTTCCAAGTTACTTTCTCCTTCTTAACCCACGTCAATCACCTCCTTAGGCCTCTCTTCTAAACTTTTAGTGGGTACTTTCACTTCTTTACCTCCTCTAAGGACCATGTCACTCACATTCTCTTTCGGATTGACTACCACTTGTGATGGCAACTTGCCCGAATCCTTAACTCTCAATTCTCCAATCTCTTTTGCCATTTGACTCAACAATTTCTGCTGAACACTCATCATGTCCAATAACAACCTCAAAGTTTCATCTTTGTCCTCTTGTTGAGTGTTTCTTTGACGATTATCATGTTGGCCTTTTCCTTAATATGGCACTTGTTGCTGCTAGCCCCTACCATTGAATCCACTTTGATAATTTGAATTGTAGTTCTGGTTGTGGAAGTTGTTACCAAAGTTTCGGCGAGGTCCATAATCCATACCGTTGACATCAACAACATCCTCTTTAATCAATGGGCACCTATCGTTCGGATGAGTTGGAACTCTGTAGACACCGCAGGGTCTAGGCTGTTGTGATTGGCTTAATTGCATAGCCATCTTGTTGACAATCTCCGTAAGCCTATTCAAATCATCGTTGTGCCTATCTCTAGAATTATCCAACTTATTTACTTCTCTCACTCCTTGGTGTTTCTCATATTGTTGCGACGTTTTAGCCAAACCTTCAAAAAGTTGCATTGCTTTCTGAGGTGTTTTATCCAAAACAACTCCTCCACTTGTAGCATTAATGACACTCCTATCCCTATCAAGCAAGCCTTCATAAAGATATAACACTACATCATCCTCGGGTGTTCCATATTGTGGACAACTACCCTTAAGCCTCTTGAATCTTTCAACATATTCATAAAGACTCTCCATAGGTGATTGCTCAATACTAGATAGCTCCTTTTTTATTTTGCTAAGTCAGGTAGCAGGGAAATACTTTTGAAGGAAAACTCTCTTCAACTCAACCCAAGTAGTAATGCTTTCGGGGGCAAGCTAATATAACCAATCGCTGGCCGCATCTTTTAAAGTAAAGGGGAACGCTCTAAGCATTAATTGGTCATCAGTTAGGCCTTGGGGTCTAAGTTTATCGCATACACTAGCAAAGTTTACAAGGTGTTTGTTTGGTTCCTCCCCATGAAATCCATGAAAAGTAGGTAAAATAGTAGACTAATTTGATTTGTATTCAAACCCTGAACCCTCAGGGAGAGCGGGAAGTCTAATTACAAAACTGCAAGAGGTTGTGCATTCAAATTAGGTTTCTTCAAGCTTCTCAGGGTCCTCCTTGGCGGATTAATAATGTCGTTATTGTTGTTTTTATTGTCTGCCAACTCCTTGTTTTGACCAAAATCAAGCCTCCTTTTCAACCTAGAAAGAGATCTTTCAATCTGGGGATCAAAAGATAAAGGTGATGAATTAGAAGAACAAGTTTGAACCATGCAAGAACAAGACAAACATAAAAGAAAAATAAAAAGTAAAATAGAAATAAGATAAAGAGAAATCAATGATAGAAAAATCAAAACAAACTCTTTTTTCCCCGGCAACAGCGCCAAAAATTTGGTGTTCGGAGAACGTCGTTGGCTTTCGCTTCTCCCAAATAGTAATAATATCCTAACTCAATTCTTAAACCAATAGATTAGTAAAGCGATAAAGTCCGGAGTCGAACCCACAGAGAGAACAATCGCAATGATTATTTCCTAACAATGATTTCTAATATCAATAGCAATGATTCGTAGAGACTTGATGACAAAATAAAGTAAATATGATGATGATGATAATAAGACAGAAAAGCATTTCACTTGTAATTCTCGACAATGGTTGAGGTTCAAGGTCCTAGGATTGATTCAACAGTATTTCTAATATATATGTCGACTTTACTAAGGTTGATTGATGATGTGCGCGCAAATTGCCATATTTTACACACACATTTATGTCCATTTTGTCGTTATTTGCATGCATATTGGTTGGGAAAGATTAAGATTAGTGTAGTTTATGCTTATTTGCAAAATATAGAGGTCTACACGAGTTTTTATGTTATTTCGCAGAAAACGAGACAGAAATGGATCAATTTGGAGAAGAGAAGAAAAGCTGAAAAAGAACTCGAAGTCTGCTGAGGAGTCGAAATCGACCTAAAGACTCGACATCGAGTGAAACAGAGGACCAGAAATCGAGCAGAGGAAAAACAGAGCATGTCGACAGAGAGAGGTCGATATCGACATTAAGTGGTCGATATCGAGTGCCCTAAATTGAGTGAATTGATAGAGTTCGAGTGCCAATCTGAGGTCGAATAGAACTGGTCAAGATAGAGAAAGAAGATGTCAATATCGACATGACCTGGTCAATATCGACTGGTGCTGCAGACAAATCCGATGCTGTTTTTGATAGAATTCTATCCGAAGCGTTCACATCTATCCTAAATTCGAGATCTTCTATCATATACTATCAGATGTGTTATCCTTTATGGTAAATTTGATATGTACCTAAGGAGTTTTAGTTATTTATTTATTTATGTTTTATCTTAGGAATAAAGATAGATTTTCTTATCCTTAGATAGCGAGGTTAGAAGTCTATAATTAGTGGCCATTAGGGCTGAATCCAATCATCCAAGCACACAGAATTTTAGTTTCAATATAGTAGTATAGAGAGAGAGAGTCGAGTGGGGTGTAGGAAGCGAGAGCGGAGTGGCTTTGTTCGGTTGTACTCTTTCTTTTGCAAGTTTAATTCAAAGTAATTTCTTTTCCATGATGATGATTTCTACGATGATGAGGCGCGAGTAGTTCCCCTACTTCTAGGGTCGGGGTGATCCCGACGATAGCTATGTAAGTTTGTGCATCAAAGGTATGATTTTTATGCGATTCCGTCTTCTTTTCGATGCATGATCCTTTGCGAGAGTTGAGGAGATTCATTATTTTCATTATTGAAGCAAAAGCCAATCATATTGTGAATTTGGATTAGTCATGAAATTGGATAGTAATTCTTAGGTTTTATGCGAGAGCCTCTAATCACCTAATTGTTCGTAACGAAAGTTATTTGACGGAAAAGGCATCATCTTTCATGAATTTGGCATAAATCTTATATAGTTATCATTGTGGCATGAATCCCCGACTTTGGAAGCTATTAGATTATTGAGTTCATATAAAAATCTGTGTTTTTATTCTGTCAACCCTTCCATCATCATTCTTACGTTCTTCGGACTCTTTTTCGACAAAATTTGCTACGTTTTCTGTTTCTGTGAAGACTCGATTTCGACTTCAGAGGTCGATATCGAGTGAACAACTCGACATCGACTTTGCTTTTGTCTTCTGCAGGAACCTTGCTGGAAATCGACCAGAACTGAGGTCGATATCAACTGCACTACTCGATATCGAGTGGTCTTCTGGAGTTGAAATTTGATCATGATTGCAAGCTTAGGAAGCCCTGACATACCTCCTCGTGGATTCGATCCTGAATTACCTTACAACTACATCGGGAGGGATTCTTGTATTTTATTTGCTTGGACAAGGGAGTCGGTTTAGTTTGATATTTTTAATTGATATTTTATTTAGAAATCCCCCCTAACGAACGAATTGGTGCCGTTGCCGGGGAGGCAATCAATCGCGCCCTAAGCTTTTCTCACGTTCTTTTCTTTTAGTGCTAATTTTGCAGGTTTATGCGACGCTCTCATCGCAAACCTATCTTGGAAAGTATAGATGAGCTGAAACGTTTTCTCCATCTTCGAAACAAAACTATCAGAATCATGGCAGATAACGAGACTCATACTCAAATAATAGAGCGATTGAGGAAGGAGATAGAGGACTATAATTCTACAATCGCCAATGAAAGGGGTGTCACTGCTATAGAGAGAGCCCCCACTGATAGAGAGGAGGATGAGCGCAGACAAGCCCAAGAGAGGCGCAATCAGTATCCGCAGATGGCGATGCAATACATGCATCCGCCGCTCCACGTTCCTGAATATGCAATTCTTATTTCTCCCTCTAATTATGAAATAAAGATTAACTTCCTGTCTGAAATTAAAAGAAATACTTTTGAAGAAAGAACTAATGAATGCCCCTTACAACATATTTCTACTTTCATGGATTTATGTGAGACTATTGCTGATGGTGCAAATTTAGAATTTGTTAGACTGAAATCCTTTCGATGGTCTCTTGCAAGGACATGGGCAGAGGTGAAGGATGCGTTCTTAAACAAATTCTTTCCTCCATCTAAAATGGCGATGCTACGGCAAAAGATCACGACTTTCAAACAAAAGCCTGGTGATATATTAGCACAGGCTAGAAAGTTTGGCTCCACGCTCGCTGAGGACATGGGCAGAGGTGAAGGATGCGTTCCTAAACAAATTCTTTCCTCCATCTAAAATGGCGATGCTGCGGCAAAAGATCACAACTTTTAAACAAAAGCCTGGTGAGATATTAGCACAGGTGTGGGAGCGCTTTAAGGACTTAGATCATGCCCTACGCATGGGCAATTACCATATGTTATCCAGAAGATCTTCTGCAACTCCCTTGATGTGTCGAATAGGGAGAGAATCAATTCTTACACCTCCTATCGGTACATTGAGCTTACACCAACGGAGACCTGGGACACAATTGAGAGGCTAGTCAACTTTGATAACACTTATGTGGCTGTTGCGGCCTATGACTCAAGGCCTGCACCATCTATGCCACTATATGAGCCTCTAAAGGAGATTGATCCTGATGTGCGGCAACAATTCCACAACGATCAAACACGACACCTACTGTTGAACAAAAATGCGCAAATAATTATACAACACATTTTATTTAATTTTTTAATATTTGAGTTCGACCCCTTTTGGTTATCCTCTTGATTCGAAGTCGTATCGATACCAAGATTTGAGTAGTTTTGGTGATTTGGGCAGCACCCGAATTTTAGCAGGTTGCCTACGTATCTCTTGGAAGAGAATCAAGCCTTACGTAGTTCAGAGTAGAAAACCAATTTGATCTTTTTGATCGGCGATTGTACCCGACAAGCTTAAGCTTTATGTCGAGCTACCTACGTACCCGTTTGAACGGGATCAAATCACCCGTAGTTCTTTTAAAAATGTCAATTTGATTTAATTTGTAAAAGGTGACTGAATTCGGTATATGTTAGATTTTACACCGAATTTCCTACGTAACTCTTAAAAGAGTATCAAGTCTATACGTAGTTCTTTTAAAAAAACCGTTTGATTTGGTTTTGAAAATTTGATCGTTTGATGATCGTGTGATTGAACCCGAATAGCGATAGCTTTGAATCGAGTTTCCTACATATCCGGCAAAACGGAATCAAATCTTATGTAGTTCTTTTAAATGACAAATTTGAATTAATTTGTAACTGGTGACTGAATTCGGCGTATTTAAAATTTTGTACCGAATTTCCTACGTAACCCGTAAAAGAGTATCAAGTCTATACGTAGTTCTGAATCGAACCGAGTTTATATTTGGCGAAACTCGATTTGAGATTTTGACTCCGTTTTTATTGAAGCCGGTTTGAGATTGACCCACTAGAATTAATTGACAAAGAATATTTGACGAGTTTAATTTCATGTTTTTATCAAACTCGAATTCTTAATTTGTGTCAATTAATTCTTATATTTTAGTGGGTGAATTGTGTAATTAAACACACATTTTTTTCAAGCCAAAATCTCACACATCGTAAGGATATGTGTATTGTCATATATATATATATATATATACATGGACATATATTACGTTTTGTGGGCTTAAGCCCAATTTAAAAATCCAGCCAAGCCCATGTGTGGTCGGGAAGTCCGGTTCCAAACCCAGTCTCAATTCACACGTCTTTTTTTTTCGTTGATTTGACGGTGTTGAATTTTTTTAACCCTAACCCACAACAGTTCGTGTGATTCAACCGATAGACTTCCACCGCCTAGCCCTGTATTTGAGACGGGAACAGCGACCGCTAGTCGACGATTGGAGGTGCCCTCATCTACCGGCGCCGGCGACATTCTCGGACCAGCCTGGCGTGATTCAGACGAGGAAGACGAACCGGTTATTCAGTCAAGGAAGAAGAACCGACGGCCTACGGAGCGGCCCTTGAAACCGGAATCAAGCAACGGCGAGTGGGTTCCGATAGTTGAAGATTAAAACTCCGTATGTCAGATGAGTTTATAGATTTGATTTTTCTCTTCTTTCTCCTCCTTCCTCGACTGTTCTTCTTCTTCAAATTTTTTTCGGTACCAATTTGGGCGTCATTTTGAATACAGCCCTGCCGATTAGTTTGGATGTAATTGGCTTATTTTGGCCTTAGGAGTTTCAATTGAATTAATGGAATCCATTATATTTGAGTTTCAATTTGAAATGTCTCTCCTGTTTGGCTATATTGAGTTGGGGAATCTGTGTTGTAATTTGGATGAGCCCTACTCAATGGGAATTGGATTTGAGATGGGCTGCACCAATTTAACTTAGCCTCTTTGTAGACTTTGATTTGATTTTGCTTTTCTTTTCTTATAGTCCTTGGTCTATAAAATCAGTTTGTTTGAGAGTTGGAGAAACTGCCGTCTTTAATCAGTCATCCATAGCCCTTAATTTGGACTCATTAGTGAGCAAAATCGGGCAGTATATCGACTCAATTTTGAGCGATTAACAGACTCCGGAACCCAGGCCATGGAGAAAGCTCGCAGGGTTTTCCATGGTGGGATTCCTGGAATCAAAAAAAAGAACACGTCTCCATACTGATGCAATTTGGACAGCAACATAGCCCGGTTAAGGGATTTAATGATTCTGAAACCAAAACACCCGAAGAAGCTCGCAAGGTTCTCGAGTGCCTGGTTTCAAGAATCGAACCAGAATTTCCTTGAAATAACTACCTGATTGTATTTGCACTTGGTAGGAGTTTGACAGGAAATTTTTTCTGAGAGTGTTGCTTTCTTTCTTTTTGCTTCTTGCTGGAGTACGTATTCTCCCCACAAGTTGTCAGAGCCATCCGTTTTATAGGTAGAAAGGTGTACAGTTATAACACCATCCCACCACCCCACTACCTCCTTTTCTTTTTCTTTTTTTTTTATATGTTTGAAAGGGTAAGGCAGTTGAGTCTAAGGAGGAAGACAAATAACTCCCCATTTCTACGGGTTTTTTTCTTTAAAACCGATTTACACCCCCACATCGGTTTGTAGCTACATGGGAACATGCCAAAAAAAATTTTTTTTATTTTTTTTTTCGCGTGGAATAAACTTTGGGCCTTGAATGGGATTAAATAGACTACCCATTTATGGGATGACATGAACTTTACTCCACCAAATTGGCTAAATCAATTAATTTTATGACCATCACATAAAATGACGAATTATAATGTGAGTACTAAAATTTATGAAATTTTAGAACCCAAGAGTTGCCCCCGAACTTTGAATTTGTGAGGAACCCACCCAAACATATTCAAAGTTCGTCTTTGTTCTTGTCTTTCCTCCTTTTTTTATTCTGACATTTTGTTTGCTTAATTTTCAGCTCATCAAAATGAACGTTTATGGAGGCATTCAATCTCAAAAGGCGTTGGGGCATGATGGTCAAGAACTCGAATATGGGCCCCTTTACCAGAGATCTCTCTCTATTCGTGAGATCGATGTTCCTCAACTTGTTCCATCGCATCGAGTTTGGACTGTAAAGGAAGATGCTTTTTTCGGCTATTTGACATTTTCTTATGAGGATGAGCGAGGTTGCGTACAAACCAGTGTGAGGAATGGCAAACTACTCAGCGGTGTCTTCCTCAAAAAATTTCAAACTGACAGAGAATTTACCAACAAGCTTCCTCACAGTGAGGAGTTTTATCTAATTCTCAAGAATTTATTGAAAAAGAAGTTGCATTGGGGTACAGACTTTAGATTTAGTGGGACTGCGAACTTCATATCTGGTTTGTCTGATTGGACTGAGAAGATGATGAGCAATCATGAGGACACCCTGCGTCGTACTGGTATATTTGGTCTTGTGGCTGTTTCACGCTTTCCTTACATGTATGACAAGGATGTATGGAGAGCTTTCTGTGAACTTTGGAGCCCTTTGACGAATACCTTACATCATGGAGGCGGTGAACTCGGGATTTCCCTCAATGACCTCAAGCAGATTGCAGGTTTACCCATTCTAGGTGACCCTTACGAGGAATTCTTGCCACTGAACGAGAACCTTTCTGATGAGAGTAAGTTCCCTCCCACTATTTTAGAGCTTCTGCGAATCCATGCTGGTCTTTGTAAACATCATAACAGAGACCGGATCTCTTGGGAGGATTGGATAGATTTCTTTTATAGGGATGAATGGCATATTGCTGCCATCAAAGACCAATCAGGTATTGAGTTGACAAGGAAGCAGGATATTCGCGATGACTCTATACGCTACTTTGAGAGATCGCGTGTGACAGATCTTCCTCCCCTTATTGTAAGTAGCCGAGGAGAGTTGGCAGCATTTTTAGCTCTTTTGCTTAGCAGATTTGTTTTGCCACATCGTTCTCGAGTAGTTCGTCCTGAGACCTTTGTCATGGCATGCTTGATGGCGCAAGGTACGCAAGTCTCTTTAGCCCCTACTGTTTTAGGCCATATTTATCATGGTCTTAATGAAATGGCCACTCATCCATCGCATCCTGGTAGGGTTAATCCTTGCTTTGGGATCCATTTTGTGATTGGCTGGTTGTCAAAGTATTTCCCTGACCTATACAAATGCCATGACCACAAGGACCTCCCTCAGGGACTCCCTCTCCTTATACGATGTGCTGGGCTCCGGCCTGAAGACCATGGCATTCACCGTGCTAGGTTGATATTGAGGCATGACCAGTTTGTTCGATACCGTATTATACCTTTTGGCGAAAGGGCCAAATTAGAGCTTGTTGATAATGGGGGGCTTTCAGACATCAATTTTGAACGGTTGCTTTGCATACGCTCTGCTAGGCTGCCTATTCGGATGGGTCAGACTTTGACTCTAGAACCCTATTACCCTAACAGGTTTGCTCGCCAATTTTGCTATGACCAGGGTGTTCCTGCAAATGCTTTGACGTTTGGTTTCGCACTCAGAACCAGGAGATCCTTGAAGGATATTGCTGAGCGCTATGCTCGTTTCTTCCAAAGTGGTACCAGCGAAGTTTTCCATATACCTGACTGGAGTGACCATGGAGCATGTACTCGGAACTATTGTGCTTGGTGGGTTGGAGCTTCAACGCCTTACTTGAGTCAATCAATTCGGAAGGTCAATGCAACTCTGACCGGTAGTGATACTCATTTGAGAGAGCCCATCTATCTACTTGCTGATGTGAGGACAGTGATTAGTGGGTTCCATGGTATTGGGAACACCTCTAAAGCAGCCGAACCTTCCAGTGGCATGTTTTGCTCGCCTATTACCAGTTCACCAGTGCCGTCAAAGGTAGTAGAGGAAGATTTAGGAAGTCTCCCAATTCCTGAAGATGTGTTGGAGAGCAGTCCAAAACACATCTCAATGCCTAACGAGGTAGCAGAAGGAAGCCAAAAAAGTCCCCTAGTGTCTGCAAATGTGACAAGGGAAAACTCTGACAGTTCCTTGAGTAGTGACTTAAACCCTAAGAGGAAGAAGCCGAGATGCAAAAGCCCTATATCGTTGGAGGATTCAGGCGCCGGAAACAAAGGTGCAACATTTTCCTTCTCACATTGCATTTTTTATCTCCTTTTTTTTTAAATGCTCTTGACCATATTTTTGACGTCCATCTTTGATGTTAATGCAATAGGGAGATTGACTTTTCAGAGTGAGCACTACTCAGATGAAGAGGACTACGATGACAGTGATCCGGATCTTGATTTCGATATTACCGGGGCGACCTCTACCAATTTGGAGATGCTAGCACCATTAACCAATGAAGCTGATGACGGGTTGATGGCTGGGTTACAACAGCAGCCTTTTGAGCCGATATAGAATTTGCCAGACTCTGTTCCCATTGAGAATGCACCAGCTTCACTAGATAGTCTATTTCTTGACTCAGTGAAACCCTCAAACCCAGGAGAGGAGGTTTCGGCTACTGCTTTTATCGAAAGGGCTCCTGATAACTTGCATGCTTTGCTTTCTGCATCAACGAAGAATTGGATCCATGACAGCATCATTTCTGGCGTTAGCTCTATTGTAAAGATACTCTCCTCCCTCACGTCGCCTCGCGCTTTATTGGCTGAAAGATCCCAAACACTCAAGGAATTGGGAGTCCTAGAGCATTTGGCACTTGGCATTCAGATTGACCTTTCTTGGTTTATCTCAAGAACTCGGGATGTTTTTTTTTTGATGCCGAAGCCACTTTGAAATTAGAGAAGGATGTAGACCTTGAACATGTTGAGAAGTTGTCAGCTCAACTTGCTCAATACTCCACTGCACTTGAATCAGATCGAGCTCAAATCCCTCTCTTGGCTAAGAGATCTTCTGACTTGCAGGAAAGGAAGAAAGCACTTTCACTTCTGAAGAATCAGGTTCGCGAGATGGAGGCCAGCATCAACTCCGACTCTGCCATCTTGGAGGCTGATGACGCTAAATTGCATAGCTCTATTCAAGATGGTGAGGACAAGATTAGAGCACTCGAAGCGGCACTTGATCAAGCTGGATTAGCGAAAATGACCGAGCTTAAGTTGGTCCAAGAGCATCGCCAGGCTTTGATTGAAGGGTTATCTAATTTTTCCTCCTCTCACTGAGTTGTATTTTGCTAGTTTAGTGTCTAGCTCAAAGTCAAACATATTCTTTTATTAATTATTCATGTTAGATGATTGACTTTAGTTAAACTGCTAGAAATTTTTTTCCCATTTTCTTGGAGATGCTTTCGTTTGTTTTCTCCCTTATTTTATTGATTCTTTAAGTCCAAGCACATACTATGGACATATCCATCCACCAGGTGTTAAATTGCAAGGGAATCTTGATCAAATTAACTCCAATCTTAGCTTGAAAATCTTGATACAGAGAATGATTCCGATTGGGTTAATAACCACATTTATGCAATTTAAATCTTGATGAATCTATTTGAACAACCTCACATGCCCAATGTAAAATTGCTCAAGACACAAACTTTAACAGTGGTATGTCTTTGTAAAAATGCACACACTCCCGTTACAGGGCAAGTTGGTGTTGTATTTTTTTTTTTTTTGGGCTGCATCTAGCGTTTTCGACCAGCTAGACTGCCTACGTACCCTCTTTCTGAGGGATCAAGCCGTTCGTAGTTCTTTCGGGCACCCGTTTTTTCACATATGCTCCAGAGTGCCGCATTTCGGACTAACTTTCAAGTCCATATTTTCATTCACCATTTTTTTTTTACCGGGATTTTTTTCTTTTCTTCTTTTTTTTTCTTTTTTTTTTTACCGCATCACTCGGATTATCTGGGCCCACCTTCTAGGAAGGGTTTCCCAAATGACCCGACTATCATATGCGAACCCGGATTTTTTTTTTGTTCGACTGAATTTGACAAATGATTTTGATGTCAAACGTCCTACGTACTCCTTGTTGGAGATCAAGTCTTAACGTAGTTCTGGATGTTTTGGCTCTCAAACTTCATGTGAAAAACTTCTTCACAAATTTTCCGTTCACACATGAGTATACCACTTCGCCTTCGGTATTTGAGAGTTCATATGCACCTTTGGGAAAAACTTTGGTCACCACATAAGGACCTTCCCATTTCGATTCAAACTTTCCTTGCGCTTTTCGATTGATGACAATTGGTCGTCGAATGGTAAGAACCAAGTCACCAATAGCAAATGAGCGAAACTTAACCCGCTTGTTGAATGCCCCAGCTACTTGAGCCTGGTAGATTTCAAGCTTTTGTTGCGTTGCTAGCCTGAGCTCGTCTAATGCTTCAAGCTCGGCTAGACGGATTTTGACATTCTCTTCGGGGTCGGTAAGTTGAACTGCTACTCTAAGAGATGGCAATTGTATCTCTAATGGCAACACGACCTCGGATCCAAAGACCAAGTTGTATGGTGTACAACCTGTCGATGTTCGGGCTGTAGTCCGGTAAGCCCATAGTGCCTCCGGTAACCGCTCATGCCAATCTCTCTTCGATTTTGAGACCATCTTCTTGAGAATTTTGCATAGCACTTTATTAAATGCTTCAGCTTGGCCATTTGATGACGGGTTATAGCTAGATGAAAAACTATGCTTAAACCCGAATTTCTCGCTCAACTTCACCAACATTTGATTTTTGAAGTAAAGAGCGTTATCGGAGATGATCTTCGAAGGCACTCCATATCGATAAATCAAATGAGTCCTTATAAAATTGGCTACTTCTTTAGCTCCCACCTCCTTCAAAGGTATAGCTTCGGCCCATTGGGAGAAATAATCCGTAGCTGCCAAAATATATTGGTGACCTCGGGAAGAAGATGGTTTTATGCTCCCTACCACATCAAGACCCCATGCATTGAAAGGCCATGATAAAGTAGTAGGATGTAGCATTTGAGGAGGTTGATGTATGAGGTCGCTGTGAATTTGGCAAGCGTGACAAGCTTTAGCGAAGTCCTTAGCATCTTTCACCATAGTAGTCCAATAATAGCCTAACCGTTTGATTTGATTAGCCAATTTAGGACCTGCTTGATGCGCTCCACACACTCCAGCATGAGTTTCGGCTAGAATGTATTTAGCTTCCTCTTTGGACAGGCACCTTAGCAAGACTCCATCAAACGTTCTTCGATACAAAGTATCATTCTTAAGTAAGAATCTTGACACTCGTCTTTTAACGTCCACCCTCCTTTTCGCATCATCGGGGAGGACTCCATGACGAAAATATTCAATAAGTGGTTGTCGCCAATCCATTTCTTCCTCAATTTCATAAACTGAAGCGATATCCACTTCTTCCGTTGGCTTGTCTCGCTCCGAGGATGGCATAAGCAAATGACGTTCACCGATGGTAACCAGAATTTCTCTTTCATTCGGTAACGTCAACGATGAAGCTAATTTTGCCAAAGCATCTGCCTTGTCATTCTCACACCTCGATATATGCACCACTTCAATTTGACGGAATTGATGTGTGAGACATTTAGCTCTTTGATGCAAAGGGATCAAATTTGCGTTTTTGACCTCGTATTGCCCATTTAATTGTCTAATGACTAATTGAGAGTCACCAAACACCTTTAATGGATCAACACGCATTTCAAGAGCTATCTCCAAGCCGATAATGAGTGCCTCATATTCTGCCATGTTATTTGTGCAATTCTCCAAAAGAGAAAATGAATAAGGCACTATTCCATCACTTGGGGTAATGAACACAATACCCACACCAGCCCCTCTTTTTGTTGCAGCGCCATCGAAATATAACTGCCAAGACTTTTCTTCCGTCATAAAGACTTCTTCATCCGGCAAATCATCCGACAACTCCTCATTATCCGGAGTAGGATGAGCTGCTAGAAAATCAGCTATAACTTGCCCTTTTACTGCCTTTTGAGGCACATATTTGATGTCAAAAGGAGCTAGAAGCATAGCCCATTTGGCCAATCGTCCCGACAACACAGTTTTTGATAAAATGTATCGTAGAGGATCAGCTTTGGATATTAATGTGATTTGGTGGGATAAAAGGTAATGTCGTAGCTTTTGGATGGCAAAGATCAATGCTAGACATATCTTCTCCATAGCGGAATAATTTTGTTCTGCCCCCACCATTGTTCGACTGATGTAGTATAAGGCATTTTCCTTTCCGTCATCATTATTTTGAACCAGCATAGCCCCTAACGATCGCTCAAGACTTGCGATGTACAAAATCAAGGGCCTTCCTTGAACTGGCGCCATAAGAACTGGCGGATCGATCAAATATTTCTTGATGCTTTCAAGGGCATTTTGGCAAGCTTGATCCCAAACGAAGGGAACATCTTTCTTCATCAACCTTAGAAAGGGTTGACATCTCCCCGTTAGGTTCGAAATGAACCGTCGGATATAAGCAAGCCTGCCTTGCAAGCCTCGCAGTTCACGGAGATTCCTCGGAGCTGGCATTTCCATAATCGCCTTAATTTTATCGGGATCAATTTCTATTCTTCGGCCTCGAACAACGAAGCCAAGAAAGTTTCCCGATGTTACACCAAAGGCGCATTTAAGAGGATTCATTTTCAACTAGTGCTTGCGCAATCTTTCGAAGATAATTTTAAGATCATTTATATGATCCTCCCTCTTCTTCGTTTTCACTACAAGGTCATCTACATAACACTCAATGGTGTTGTGAAGAAGATCATGAAAGATGACCGTCATAGCTCTTTGATAGGTTGCCCCGGCATTCTTTAACCCAAAAGGCATCACTGTATAGCAATATGTGCCTAATGGGGTACGAAAAGCCGTTAGTTCTTCGTCTTCGGGATGCATTTTGATTTGATTGTAGCCTGAAAACCCATCCATAAAGGACAAAGCTTGGAACCCCGTAGTGGAATCAACCAAGAGCTCTGTTATGGGAAGAGGGAACTCATCCTTGGGACATGCTTTATTTAAGTCCCTGAAATCCACACAGATGCGCAGTTGACCATTTTTCTTCTTTACGGGAACAATATTAGCCAACCATATCGGGTATTGCACCTCCCGAATGAATCCGGCCTCGATGAGCTTATTGACTTCAACTTTGATTTGTACAGTCAACTCGGGCTGAAAACGGCGTTGCGCTTGCTTCACTGGCTTTTCTTCTTCCGAGATGGACAACTTGTGCATTGCCACCTTAGGATCCAACCCAGGCATGTCTTGGTACCCCCAAGCAAACACATCTCGATATTCATGAAGAAGCTCCTCATATAATCCTTTTTCCTTGTCTGTTAGCAAAGCACTAACAAAAACAGGCTTAGGATTCTCTATACTCCCCAGATTGATCTCTTGCAGTTTATCGACCGTGGCTTGACCACCATCTTCCATTTCCGGTGGAGCCGGTTGGATTATGTTAACAAAATCCTGTAAGTCTTCGGCCAATTCACTCTCGCTAGAGGCCAACACCATGTTCACCTCCTCCATTTGAGTATCCATTGGATCCTCCGACTCACAAGTGGAAGCTCTCGACTTCTTTTTCTTAAGCTTCCACTTTTTGTTCTTCTTGTCGTTGGCCTTCTTGTTCTTGGACACACTGCCTTCTCCAAGTCTCTCAAACACAGACACTTTTGGAGAACTTGTGCCTAATCTTCCAAAAACCGAGACTCGTGGAGCATTTGTTGTATCCTGCAAGAACATACTTTGCTCCTGGCTTGTAAGAGTCATAGGCTCTAAGACTTTGGCCGACAACAATTCGCCTTCTTGTGAAAGTTGCAAATCATCCATTGAGATCTTGCTGGGGGGATTTTGTTGGTTTTTGCATTTCCACGAGGGTTTCGTCACTTTAATTTTGACTTTCTTGTCAAGCTTTGAAGAAACCTGTTCATCGGGCAAATGAGACAGCTCGCCCTTGAACACCACCCTCGTGTCTTCATTTCTTTTCTCTCCATAATGTCGATGAATGACCAACTTCTTCTTAGGCACCGATTGGTCAATCTTGCGGAGAGGACAAGTGTAACTTGTCATTAAAGAATGCATGGCTTTCTCCGTTGCACTTAATGGCTTTTGACCGGGTTGGCGCTTGTCTTTAGGTGTGTATTTGAACAACACCTTCGGACGCGTCCCTTGCACCTCCTTCTTGCAAACAAAAGAGATTTTAGGAGGTGAAGACTCCTTTCGGCCAATCTCTTCTTTTTGAGGATTTTCACTTCTACTGTCCTCTTTCGTTTCTGAATGAGTGCTAGGACTACAATACACCGATTTGTAGAATTTGGCATCCGCGTAATTGACGCTTTCACCTTGAAAAGGATCACTATCACCTCGGATAGTCCTCTCATTCCCATTCTCATCGGTGTATTTTAAGCACTGATGAAGTGTGGAAGCGATTGATTTGCTAGCATGAAGCCATGGTCTTCCAAGTAAAGCATTATATGAGGTTCCGGCATCGATCACATGAAAGAGCGCATCTTTGTAAAGATCATCCAGAACCACTTTTAAAGCGATAGCACCTAGCGCCTTTTGCCCCACTTGGTTGAATCCTTGAATCGTGAGTAACGTTGGCGATAGATGGTCAATAGTCAACCCCATCGCTTCCAAAGCCCGCAAAGGCAATAAGTTTACTGCGGACCCACAATCCAACAAGATTCGATTCAATTTTGTCTCCCCGATCATACCCGTTACATATAACGGCCTGTTATGGTCATTGCTCCCCAATTGGAGATCTTCATCGGAGAAAGTTATACAAGCCATGCAAGAATCGCAATGAACCGGAGGAGATGATGTGACTTCATCGACCTCTACATGATCAACTTGGTCCTTATAATCCTCCGGATCCATGAGAGCTTGAATTAAAGCCTTCCTTAGGTCGGTCGACATTTGCAAGGCATCATATACACTTAGACGCGCGGGAATGCGCTTCAAGTGACCGATAACATCGTACTTCACCTTCGCTTTATAAGAAGTTTTTCGAAACGAAATCGGCATTCGCGGTGCAACATCTTTTTGATTAGATGCCCCAACCTCTTTGCCTTTTTGGCTCGGTATAGAAGCTTCTTTGTCAACCGCCTCCTCAAAATTTGTCGTCTTTGAGGTTTTACCAATGGGTGACTCCTTACCCATTTCTTTTTCCATGGATTTAGGAGAAGACAACTTTTTTCCCGACCGAAGAGAAACTTCATCGACCTCTTCTTCCTCGACCATATCGGCCCATGAGGTCATACAACATTGGACAAATTTACCCTCCCAAAATAATTCTTCATCGGAAGAATCATCGACAACCACACCTTCCCGAAACAATTCTTCCTCGGGAGAGTCATCCTCTAAGAGCTCTTTTGGAATATAATCCATAAGAGTGAACATTTTACGTCGGGTTGAGTATACTCTTCGTCGGACTTACTCTCGGGCTTCTTATTCTTCTTACCCTTCTTCTTGTTTTTCTTCTTCTTATTTTTCTTTTCGGGCTTTCTACCAATCATTCTATAGCCCGTAGGTCCGGCTCGTCGGGTTGTCTTTGAATGAGACTTTTTCCGACTCACACAAAGCTGCCACTTGGAACCATTCTCGCTATCACCATCTAGCGGAAACGATTCTTCGACGTTTGCTTGCATCAATACGTCATATAAAGACATGCCACCTGGCCCATCTCTCGGCATATCTGGATAAGCCCATACAGTACGCACCTCATTGCGCATTTGAAACTGTACAGGGACGGCCTTCGGAGGCAACGATACTGTAGGAATGGCATCCTCTTTGACCACCTCCGATGAAGGGCTGCTCTCTACCTCCTCCGCTATCGATATAGGATTTGACGAAGCAGTTTGGTTTTTAGAGCTTACCCCCTCAATTTCAATTTCACCCTTGTTGATCATCCTCTCGACAATATCTTTGAAAACATAACAATCTTCAATTGGATGACTAACAATCCGGTGATAAGGACAATACCTCAGATCACTTGTCTTGTTGGCCTCATTTGGCCTCTTTGACTCCGGGAGAGATATCATTTTTTCCTTCATCAATTCGCTGAATATACCCCTTACATCTTCATCATCAAAGGGGTATTTCTTTTGCTTCCTCTCTTCGAGAGATAGCCTTTTAGTAGTCTCTTTGGCTTGACCCTTCTCATGTGCCCTCGAAGTACTCCCGGAGGGTTTTCCTTGGGGCTTAATGAAGGTAGCCATCGATTCTCCTTTTTTCGCGGGTTTTCTACCCTCATCTTTCCTTACTTCGTTAGCTTGAGGCCGACTCACCCCGATTTTACGCCGAGCCAATTGGCGCTCAACATTGCAGGCCTTTGACACTAAAGCATCGAAAGCTTTAGGTTCCGCACTGCCTACATGCACCGCTAACTCGGGAATCAAGTTGTTAGTGCACATTTGCACACATGCTTCTTCACTCACTTTTTCCGGGCATTGAAGTCTTAAGCTTCTCCACCTTGCAATGAAATCATTTGCAGACTCATTTGGCCTTTGATGAGTATTTGCAAGATCCATGATGGAAACTTTGGCCTTTGAGCTCACAAATTGAGCCAGAAATTCCTTTTGTAGGTCATCCCAAGTATGGATCGACTCTGGCTGAAGCTGCGTGTACCATGTAAACGCGGACCCTCTTAACGATTGGACAAACTGCCTTATCAACAATTGATCGCTTAAAGCAGTTTCTCCGCACGCGGAGTAAAAATGGGCGAGATGCTCATGAGGTGAACCATGAATGTCGTCAAATTTATCAAAAGTCGGCCTTTGATAATTCGGAGGGAACGGAATTGCATCATAATCCGCAGGGTATGGCTTTCTGTAGCCAATCACTGGCGGACTTTGGGAGATCTTAAATTCCCGGATCCCTTGAGCGATCAACTCCTTTATCTCTTGGGGAGAGATAGAGGAGCTGCTTTCCTCTCGCCTTTGCTCTTGCCTATTTTCGGAATTTTGCTGTTGAGCTTGAGCTATAAGGAGTTGGATTTGAGCATCCCTTTCTTCCAGTTTTTTCTGTAATTCCTGAAGTTGTTCTTCAACAGTTGAGGCACCGGTAACCAACACTGACATGCTTTCAACTTCCTCTTCGGATCCATAATTTGATCCAATACCGCTGACAACTGCCATCGGGAACTCATCTTCATGAAATAACGAGTTTAAATCTCCATACAAAGGAGAGCTTTGTTTCTTTCTTGGTATAGCTGGCGGACTTGGAGATCGAGCAACTGCGCCGGCGTATGACGTGGTCTTAGACCTCGACCTTGTCATTGGCCCCTCATACCCCTCCATATAAATAGGGAGTGAGGTAGCTTTTCTTGGCACTACTATGCTCTTCCCTTTGTCCTGAGCCTGAAAAGATGCTTGGACATCCTTCTGAGGCTCCGTAGGCTTCAACACTTTGACCCTCTGAGCTTTGACTTTCTGATCTCTCATTTTTAAAGATCCTTCTTCAACCTCCCCCTCCGAATAGGAGGTAACCATGACTTGTTCCACATGGTTCATATCCCAAGGAATCGAACCAAAGAAAATATGGCTTGAGCTCGCGGTTTGAGGTGCGATGATACTCTTGTTTGCCTCAAGGAGGTCTTTGGCGGCCTTCCATAGGGTTGCGTTGGCCAGGTCCAACGCCGGGGATGGGGCTAACTTGCGAAGTGCCCCAGCTTTCCCGCGCTGGGAGCCGCACTTTCGCCCCCTTCTCCTCTGGGGCTTGTTCTTAGTCTCAACCACCGGTGGAATGGATCTCTTCACCGAATTATCACTTTTCATGATAATTCGAATGATAGGCCCCTGGGAAACAGCACGGGTCGGCCTGCTCTCACTGCTACTGGCCGCACTAGCTTCCCCGACTCGGATATAAGTCGGCTTCCTCTTCACGAACACTTTGGCGGGCCTCTTGTCACTTCGTCCCGAGGAAGGGACGGATGTTCTTGGGACCCAAGTCTGCACCGCTGCGTCCTCCTGGATGGCCTCGAACACATTGCTTGTTGGGATCTCTGCGGAGATGGAGTCCCTGGTCACTTCAAACTGCACCTTGAAGGATCTCTTCCTCAACCAACGACCACCCTCCACGATGAAAGTCGCGGGTAGCTCATTGAACTTCACAATTGCTGTTGGTGCCATTTGTACCTTTCAAAAAGATATAACCATGTATTAGTATAAATACAACTAAGAGATGAAAAGGCAAAAAGGGACCCACCGAGCGTGCCAAAAATATGTTGAACAAAAATGCGCAAATAATTATACAACACATTTTATTTAATTTTTTAATATTTGAGTTCGACCCCTTTTGGTTACCCTCTTGATTCGAAGTCGTATCGATACCAAGATTTGAGTAGTTTTGGTGATTTGGGCTGCACCCGAATTTTAGCGGGTTGCCTACGTATCTCTTGGAAGAGAATCAAGCCTTACGTAGTTCAGAGTAGAAAACCAATTTGATCTTTTTGATCGGCGATTGTACCCGACAAGCTTAAGCTTTATGTCGAGCTACCTACGTACCCGTTTGAACGGGATCAAATCACCCGTAGTTCTTTTAAAAATGTCAATTTGATTTAATTTGTAAAAGGTGACTGAATTCGGTATATGTTAGATTTTACACCGAATTTCCTACGTAACTCTTAAAAGAGTATCAATTCTATACGTAGTTCTTTTAAAAAAACCGTTTGATTTGGTTTTGAAAATTTGATCGTTTGATGATCGTGTGATTGAACCCGAATAGCGATAGCTTTGAATCGAGTTTCCTACATATCCGGCAAAACGGAATCAAATCTTATGTAGTTCTTTTAAATGACAAATTTGAATTAATTTGTAACCGGTGACTGAATTCGGCGTATTTAAAATTTTGTACCGAATTTCCTACGTAACCCGTAAAAGAGTATCAAGTCTATACGTAGTTCTGAATCGAACCGAGTTTATATTTGGCGAAACTCGATTTGAGATTTTGACTCCGTTTTTATTGAAGCCGGTTTGAGATTGACCCACTAGAATTAATTGACAAAGAATATTTGACGAGTTTAATTTCATGTTTTTATCAAACTCGAATTCTTAATTTGTGTCAATTAATTCTTATATTTTAGTGGGTGAATTGTGTAATTAAACACACATTTTTTTCAAGCCAAAATCTCACACATCGTAAGGATATGTGTATTGTCATATATATATATATATATATATATGGACATCTATTACGTTTTGTGGGCTTAAGCCCAATTTAAAAATCCAGCCAAGCCCATGTGTGGTCGGGAAGTCCGGTTCCAAACCCAGTCTCAATTCACACGTCTTTTTTTTTTCGTTGATTTGACGGTGTTGAATTTTTTTAACCCTAACCCACAACAGTTCGTGTGATTCAACCGATAGACTTCCACCGCCTAGCCCTGTATTTGAGACGGGAACAGCGACCGCTAGTCGACGATTGGAGGTGCCCTCATCTACCGGCGCCGGCGACATTCTCGGACCAGCCCGGCGTGATTCAGAGGAGGAAGACGAACCGGTTATTCAGTCAAGGAAGAAGAACCGACGGCCTACGGAGCGGCCCTTGAAACCGGAATTAAGCAACGGCGAGTGGGTTCCGATAGTTGAAGATTAAAACTCCGTATGTCAGATGAGTTTATAGATTTGATTTTTCTCTTCTTTCTCCTCCTTCCTCGACTGTTCTTCTTCTTCAAATTTTTTTCGGTACCAATTTGGGCGTCATTTTGAATACAGCCCTGCCGATTAGTTTGGATGTAATTGGCTTATTTTGGCCTTAGGAGTTTCAATTGAATTAATGGAATCCATTATATTTGAGTTTCAATTTGAAATGTCTCTCCTGTTTGGCTATATTGAGTTGGGGAATTTATTTGGTTTATTTTCCTTTTACCATGGATGACAATATGTGTTGTAATTTGGATGAGCCCTACTCAATGGGAATTGGATTTGAGATGGGCTGCACCAATTTAACTTAGCCTCTTTGTAGACTTTGATTTGATTTTGCTTTTCTTTTCTTATAGTCCTTGGTCTATAAAATCAGTTTGTTTGAGAGTTGGAGAAACTGCCGTCTTTAATCAGTCATCCATAGCCCTTAATTTGGACTCATTAGTGAGCAAAATCGGGCAGCATATCGACTCAATTTTGAGCGATTAACAGACTCCGGAACCAAGGCCATGGAGAAAGCTCGCAAGGTTTTCCATGGTGGGATTCCTGGAATCAAAAAAAAAAGAACACGTCTCCATATTGATGCAATTTGGACAGCAACATAGCCCGGTTAAGGGATTTAATGATTCTGAAACCAAAACACCCGAAGAAGCTCGCAAGGTTCTCGAGTGCCTGGTTTCAAGAATCGAACCAGAATTTCCTTGAAATAACTACCTGATTGTATTTGCACTTGGTAGGAGTTTGACAGGAAATTTTTTTCTGAGAGTGTTGCTTTCTTTCTTTTTGCTTCTTGCTGGAGTACGTATTCTCCCCACAAGTTGTCAGAGCCATCCCTTTTATAGGTAGAAAGGTGTACAGTTATAACACCATCCCACCACCCCACTACCTCCTTTTCTTTTTCTTTTTTTTTATATGTTTGAAAGGGTAAGGCAGTTGAGTCTAAGGAGGAAGACAATTAACTCCCCATTTCTATGGGTTTTTTTCTTTAAAACCGATTTACACCCCCACATCGGTTTGTAGCTACATGGGAACATGCCAAAATTTTTTTTTTTTTTTTTCGCGTGGAATAAACTTTGGGCCTTGAATGGGATTAAATAGACTACCCATTTATGGGATGACATGAACTTTACTCCACCAAATTGGCTAAATCAATTAATTTTATGACCATCATATAAAATGACGAATTATAATGTGAGTACTAAAATTTATGAAATTTTAGAACCCAACACCTACAAAAGCAAGTTAGGTTCCTCTCAAACAACCAAGCTTGTCAGGAATGTGGGTCAACAAGGTACAACAACAATACATGTCCACATCTTGAGCAAGTCAGCATGGTGGAACAACATAAGGAAGCTAAGTGGACGAGAGGCCCCTATGGAGGGGGCAATCAGCAATATTGTGGAGATCAAAGGTTTTATCAACCTCAACATCAACAAAGGGATCCCCCACCTTATAGAGCACTAGGGCACCCTGAGCGCGAACCAAAGAAGAGTGACCTGCAGATCATTCTTGAAGAGATGCGGAGGAACCACGCTGAGTTCAAACAAGCAAATAACTCCGTTCATACTCAGTTACAGGGCTTCAATTCTAGGCTCGTGGACATCGACGTTTGGAAGCGGCACATGGAGACCCAAATGGGTCAATTGGCTGAACAAATTCCCAAACCGTCAGGATCGCTGCCTGGATCTACTGTGCCCAACCTAAAGGGCAAAAAGCGGAGGAGAAAGCCCCAGAAGAGATCTTGATATCGACTAATCCAGTCAATATAGACCATGGTGAATTCGATGTCGAGTCACCTTTACTCGATGTCGACACAAAAGCTGACCTGCACCAGAAATCGACTCCTCCAGTCGATATGGACCACCCTTAACTCGATGTCGACTCAAATTCAGCCGTAGTGAATAAGAAGGTGCTGCCATTCCCAAAGAAAGTTGCATAGGATCCGGCGGAAAAGAAGTTCCAGCGATTTGTGAAAATGCTTCAAGGGCTCAATGTTTCAATTCCATTCACCGAAGCACTTCATGAGATGCCATCATATGTGAGGTTCCTTAAATATATACTAGGTAAGAAGCGATTAATCGCTGAGATCGCAGAGGAATGCAAAAGGTTGGAACTACCGGAGAAGAGAGCGGACCCAGGTAAGTTTTCTATCGCTATAGGCTTAGGTCAATATCGCTTTAATGCTTTATGTGATTTAGGTGCTAATGTTAGCATGATGCCACTAACCATATGGTCCAAGATAAAGATAGGTGCCCTAGAGCCTGTGGATGCAAAACTTTTCATGGCCAACAATACGGTGGTTATTCCAACATGGATGGTGGACGATGTGCTAGTGCAAGAAGGTAAGTTCTTTGTCCCTGCTGATTTTTTAGTTGTTAATATGGCAGAGGACCCTGCTTGTCCCATTATTTTAGGAAGGCCATTCTTTGCAGCCGTCGATGCCAACACAAGCGTGATGAAAGGATTGCTCTCATTCAACATTAGTGATGAAGTGATAGAGTCCGCTTTCAACAAGACGGTGAGGAAGAATGAAGGGCCTCTGGAGGTAAAGTCAATCAAAGGTGTCTACATCACATGTGGGGAAGCAAAGGTAAGGAATATTACACCTGAGGAGCTTGAAAAGAGGGCCATAGAAGCCCAAGTGGAGGAAGTCATGGCAATCTTGAATGAAGGAGCCAAAAAGCCACTCGAAATCAACCCAGGTAAGTCGATATCGACTAAACATAGTTCAAGATTCTGTGCCAGGTTTTAAGTATGGGGTCGACATAGGAGAAGAGCACTTGAAATCAAGTACAGAGGTCGAAATCAACTAAAAAACTAAGCCGACGTCGACTGAACCAGAAGCTGAAGGAGGAAAAAGCAACTTCATATCGAGTGGTACAGGTCGAAATCAACCAGACCAAATCGAGCAGGAATCCTCCACATCGACATAACCTCCAGGAGCAGAACAGAGGTCAATATCGAGTGACACTGATCGATATCGACTAGACTCAGAGACAGAAAAGGTAAGCCAAGGTAGGGATTCCTCTTTTTCTATTTCAATCAAAGATTTATCTCTAGTTGGAAGAGGTTTTCCTTGGTATGTGTGCTTGTGTAGGGTATCCAATGATGATCCGAGCAACTACTAAGTAGGAGATAAGGTGTATGTCACTAAATCAAAAGATCATTGGTTCCCGAGTAGATTCAAAACAAAGAGGATGGGTTCCTTTACTGTGAACCAGATACATCCAGGCGGGATGCAGCTGCGAGATAAGAACGAAGTGTTATTTGAGGCCCAGGCTACATGGGCTCTGCAGATGCCGTCTTAGGAGCATAAAAGGAAGAAGTCGGCCTAGCGACTATAAAGTCTAGAGCTCGTAACACAGACAATTAATTTTTGGTTTTGGACATTCTTTTGGTTTGGTTTAAGACTTTAAGTTTTGTTTGTTTTGGTTATTTTTTCTAACAAGTTTCAGGAACAAGAAGCAACGAAAAAGAGAGATCGAAATCGAGTAATGTACTTGATATCGACTAAAAGGATCGATTTAGAGGAGTTGTGGTCGACATGAGATCACCCTGAAGCTTTGAACCACCGGGAATCGAGTGAAACTGGTCGATATCGACTGGTCCACCCGATATCGACTGCCCCTGTAGACATCTTCAACTCCTGATTTTCGCGAATTTTTAGTAAGTTTCTTTCTTAACCCTAGTTCTTATACAGCGAGGACACTGAAATCTTTAAGTATGGGGTGGGGGAAAGGTTTACTTGCATATTTTTAGCATTTTTTAGCATCTTTTAAAAAATTTCATAGTTTTTGCATATTTCTTTTTAATGTTTATGCATACTCATACATATTTACATTAGCATTGTTTATTTATCTTTAAGCATAGTTGATTTTGGAAAAAAAAATCACCCCTATCAAAAATTTTGAAAATAAAGAAAAGAGTCATGGAAGCCTATATTGAACTCGTCGATGCAAAAGTAGATTCATTAGAGATATAACATGAAATTTCTTAGTTAAGGGAAGGCACAATGAAGTGCAATTTTTTAGAGAAAACCATGAAAGTGAGGTAAAATTTGAAGTTGCTTTTGACATATGCATGATAAGCGGATGGATGACTTTATAATTTCCATACATGTGCTCAAGTTCATATCCTAGCGTTACCTATGCATATTTGGAATTACACAAGCCATATATGAGCCTTATATTATTATTATTGCTCCACATATATTACATATTTCCCATTTTTATACCTTATACGCTATCCGGGGACAAGTTTGAGAATGGATGTCATCTTTGGAGTTGTTATATGGAGTTTGTGCATTATTATGATGTTGTTGGCAGGAATGAAAGAAAATTTTAAAATATGGAAAATTTAATGAGAGAGAAAAAATCTGATCACCTCAGGAGATAAAGGTAGGTTGACCCTGCTCGTTGAGGTGTTAGTTCAGCGAGATGGGACACAAGGTGAGGAGTCCGAAGTACTAAGTATCCGGGGCCATTCATCATACCCATGTTTGCGACTCGCGAGAAGGCAGTGCTAAGGTTAGAGAGGTAAAAGCATTATAGAGAAAAAAGCATTGAGCGAAGAGTGAAAGGTGAGAAATATTATGAAGAAGGAATGTGGAATGAGTTGGAAAGAAAGTTTATTTCCCCAGATTTAACACCACATGGCCAAAAATTTGCCCACCTTTAGCCTTTTACCAATCTATTTCTCATAAGCTTGCAAAAGTCCTCTTGATTATTAATGCTATGTTGCACGAAATTGTTTTTATCCATATAACCCTCCTTTTGTGAGTAGGATGTTGCTTTTATTCACAGGCATGGATATTGTTGACATTAGTACCTTTTCGAGGATGGCAATTGATTATAGGGACATATAACAATGAATCTATGATGTTGAGAGTTTACTTTCTTCCCCTAAATGACCATTAAAAGTATTGCTTGGGGACTACAAGCAAGCTTAAGTATGGGGTGTTTGATGTGCGCGCAAATTGCCATATTTTACATAAACATTTATGTCCAGTTTGTTGTTATTTGCATGCATATTGGTTGGGAAAGCATAAGATTAATGTAGTTTATGCTTATTTGCAAAATATAGAGGTCTACACGAGTTTTTATGTTATTTCGCAGAAATTGAGACAAAAAATGGATCAAGTTGGAGAAGAGAAGAAAAGCTGAAAAAGAACTCGAAGTTTACCAAGGAGTCGAAATCGACCTAAAGACTCGACATCGAGTGAAACAGAGCACCAGAAATCGAGCAGAGGAAAACAGAGCATGTCGACAGAGAGAGGTTGATATCGATATGAAGTGGTCGATATCGAGTGCCCTAAATCGAGTAAATTGATAGAGTTCAAGTGCCAATCCGAGGTCGAGTAGAACTGCTCGAGATAGAGAAAGAAGAGGTCGATATCGACATGATCTGGTCGATATCGACTGCTGCTGCAGACAGATCTGGCACTGTTTTTTATAGAATTCTATTCGAAGTGTTCATATCTATCCTAAAGTCGAGATCTTCTATCATATACTATCAGACATGTTATCCTTTATGGTGAATTTGATATTTACCTAAGGAGTTTTAGTTATTTATTTATTTAAGTTTTATCTTAGGAATAAAGATAGATTTTCTTATACTTGGATAGTGAGGTTAGAAGTCTATAATTAGAGGTCATTAGGGCTGAATCCAATCATCCAAGCACACAGAATTTCAGTTTCAATACAGTAGCATAGCGAGAGAGAGAGAGAGAGAGAGAGAGAGAGAGAGAGAGAGAGAGAGAGAGAGAGAGAGAGTCGAGTGGGGTGTAGGAAGCGAGAACGGAGTGGCTTTGTTCGGTTGTACTCTTTCTTTTGCAACTTTAATGCAAAGTAGTTTCTTTTCAATGATGATGATGTCTACGATGATGAGGCACGAGTAGTTCCCCTACTTCTAGGGTCGGGGTGAGCCCGACGATAGCTATGTAAGTTTGTGCATCAAATGTATGATTTTTATGCGATTCCGTCTTCTTTCCGATGCATGATCCTTTGCGAGAGTTGAGAAGATTCATTATTTGCATTATTGAAGCGAAAGCCAATCATATTGTGAATTTGAATTAGTCATGAAATTGGATAGTAAATCTTAGGTTTTATGCGAGAGCCTCTAATCACCTAATTGTTGGTAACGAAATTTATTTGACGGAAAGGCATCATCTTTCATGTATTTGGCATAAATCTTATATAGTTATCGTTGTGGCATGAATCCCCAACTTTGGAAGCTTTTAGATTATTGAGTTCATATAAAAATCTGTGTTTTTATTCTGTCAACCCTTCCATCATCATTCTTACGTTCTTCGGACTCTTTTCCGACAAAATTTGCTACGTTTTCTATTTCTGCGAAGACTCAATTTCAACTTCAGAGGTCGATATCGAGTGCTGACATCGATATCAAGTGAACAACTCGACGTCAACTTTTATTTTGTCTTCTGCAGGAGCTTTGCTAGAAATCGACCAGAACTGAGGTCGATATCGACTGCACTACTCGATATCGAGTGGTCTTTTGGAGTCAAAATTTCATCGTGATTGAAAGCTTAGGAAGCGCTGACATACCTCCTCGTGGATTCGCTCCTGAATTACCCTACCACTACATCGGGAGGGATTCTTGTATTTTATTTGCTTGGATAAGAGAATCGGTTTAGTTTGATATTTGTAATTGATACTTTATTTAGCGATCCCCCACATAACGAAAAATTGATCTGCAAAGATACAATATTCTTATTCAATATCACTAAAGAATAGCATTAACGATTCATGTTCTTAGACCAATTGGCATATCGATTCAATGCAAATCGAAGACAAGGGAACAACCTACTCAACCCTATAAACATCTACTCGATATAGATCAATCGAAATCATCCACTACAAAGGCAAAGAAATATCACTAAATCAATGACTTTGCTTGTTATTAAGAAACCAACAACGGATTCATAGCCTAGATGTGATTCCTAACATGGTGATTAATCATATAAAGGAACACAAATTCATATCAATAAGAACAAGATGATAAATATAATTATAAATAACTAATTGAAATCAAATCCTCACAATTCATTCAACCATGTCTTTGAATCACAAGCGAAACTATGAGTTTAGCAACTCATAGCCTAAGTAACACTCATATCTCTATAATGTAACTCACAATTCCACTTCCTCTTCTTAATCACACACAATGGCTGAATGAAATTAACCTAAATAGAATCCTGCAAAACCTGAGAGAATAAAATAATAATATAATAATATAATAGAATATTCAGACTAAAATCAGCAATCGCTGAACACGCGGCAACGGCGGGCGCCGGTGGAAAAGCGGCGGGCGCCGGTCCCAACAATAGTTTGGTTCATCTCAGCTCCGACATTGTGCTTCCTTGCTCCTTTGGTTCTCCTTCCTTAGCCTTCATATGCTCATAGATCATCCTTTTAAGCATCTCCAAGATCCCATCCAAGATCATAATGAAAAACTGCAGAATAAACACTAAAAATGCATAGATTCCGAACTCGAATACTTCACAAGAAAGATATAGAACTAAATTAAAACATATGCAAAACTCCTATCTAAATGCAATAAGAACTACCTATAATGCCCATATGAAATATGAATTATCAATATGTGGTGAGAACTTTTTTTCACCGGTACATAAGATTTAAAAAGAACATATATAATATCACCAAAAAATATAGTGTAATCAAACACAATATGACCAAAATAAAAAAGAGCATATAATTTCATGAAAAATATAGGGTAATCATACACAATCTCAACGAAACATATAGTGTAATCATGCATTCAGGTGAAAAACTTGATACAAAAATATCAAATGTGACAATTTATCGAGCAATATATCAAAAGGCAATGTCCAAATAATAAATTATTCAAATTTACTCCATCACTAATCTCTCTTTACTCCATCACTAATCTCTCTTTTTTTGGTGACAAAGGTCCTGTAGCATCAAGAAAATGCAGTTATTGTAAATGCAGCTGATCCACACAAGGCAGTTAAACATGTTAACAAATTTGAAAGATACAATTATTTCATATAGTAAAACATTACTGGAACTAAAATGGTATGCTGCTTTTGGATTTAACAAGCAGATGTAAGCCACAATGCACATGGTCTCTCTTAGGCCAAACAGTAATTCATAGCTTATGAGAATCTGATGATATTACATTAATGTATTGACAGGTAATGCAGTAAAAAAAAGCAAAGATTAACAAGCTTTTTGATATAGCCACTCGCTTTTGAGTTTCAAAACTCAATTTGAAGTCAACATTTCTAGCTCAATTCAATTGAATTATTCTTCAAGCACATAATATTGCAGAAGTAAAATAGAAACGAGTGTAAATTTGTTATATACTTATATTCAAAATGTTCCATATTTGGGATGAAGATCGAAAATTCAAGAGATTTTGGCCATTAATCAACCCATTCGAAGTATAAACTTCAATAAAACGGACCTATTACAATGGAAAGTCATTGAGCAGCTACACAGAGAGGGAACTCTCTCATTTAACAGCAATTAGTGTAGATCTGAGTTCTCTCTCGTTTTTTCTGCTCCTCGATCTCTCTTGTTTATTTTGCAGAAACTATGTGAGGAATCAGATATCAAAATTCATCAGCATATCCAGACTTGAGCTCCAGTACGTGGTTCCTCGGCATCAGATCCCGCTGGTTTTCATACATGGAATAAGAAACCGTCGGTGCTCACCCATGGAATCAAGCATCTAGGCCCTAAGATGGAGTCGTTCCTCGCAAAGTTTATGTAGAGCGTGGGATTGATACCGGTGAAGGAGCGCTCGAAACTGATTCATCACTCACCGCGCAACCGGATTTCACGGAATTGATTCGCTGAAGCATCTGAGGAAGAAGAGACGGGAAGAGTTTTAATTAATATAAGGGTAAATTTGGTATTATGAAATTTTTTTTTGGAACATTTAGGAAAAGGGGAGATTAGGGTGGACATTTAGCAAAATAGAGATATTAATATGGACATTTTACCAAAAATTTTCTAGAATAGAACCTAATAATACCATTTTTATAAAAAGGTTGTTATTTATAAAGATTTCAACGCATTTTCGATTTTACAAGAATATATGTCAGAAATTTCAATTTTATAAAGATTTCATCATTTGCACTCGATTTATTATTTTATTTAATTTTAATTTTTTTAATAATCCATTTATTAATTTATTTGTATTTAAAGTCTTTTATAAAGTTTTTTAATTTTTAATTTTTATAAAGATGTCACCATTTCCACTCGATTTATTGTTTTATTTCATTTTTAATATTTTTTAAATAATTCATCTATTTATTATTTAAAGTCTTTTATAAAGTTTTTTTTTTAAAAAAAATTTTAATCATTCATCTGCACCATAGATGTTGAATACAGAAAGATGTAGCACTCCGGCTTCCTCCACCAAATATTCCCCAATCCGCCGCCCAACTCACCAGATCCAACCTATTCGAGTGCTCTTCGGTGTCCTGAGGGGGTATCTCCCTCCTTGTGGCCCCGGTATCTATCAGTTTTGTGGAAAATACTTGGCTTTCCCATATTTTGGGTTATCTATGGGTATTTGTGTAAAATCCACAAAAATAAAAATAAAATGAAGAAAAGGGAAATAAAATCTGAAAAGTAAGTAATGAGTACCCTACTTCTAACCTAAGTTAATAACGATGTTTTTACTTTTACTTTTCATATCAAATGGTTTGAATTGCAAATTTGCAATTTATTCACTTACAAACTCACAAGTTATTCAAACACTCCATCTCCAAACGTTAATACACTTTTCCTCACATCCTAGTCACCGGAATGACAAGCTAACTCGCCGGAATTTGTGGTGGATCGCCGAACTCAAGGTTTCCGATCACCGAACTCGCCGACGATTGAAGGTTAGACATACTATTCTTTATCCGTTTGCAGTATGCCTGTTGCTTTTAAATCTTTGTAGAGGTGTTTTCCTTTGTTTGAACAAACTGATTAGGGTTCAAGGATGTGAGAAACACTTGATTAAAATTGATCGTCTATTAGGGTTTCATGGATGTGACAAGTTGATTGACGATTAGGGTTTGAACAAACCGATTAGCCTCTTATTTTCCGAAATCGAATACATGGGGTTATGGTTCATTCAAATACAAGTTGATAGAAGATTAGTGATTAGGGTCGATCCTCAGAAGTATAATGTTAGTGATTAGCTAGGGTTCTCAGATGTAAGCTTGCGTCCGATTTGTGGCAATATAACTAAGAAGAAGAGTTGTTTATAAGTTGATTTGTGGCAATAAGGTTAGTTAGTAGCTTCTTTTTTCGTGAAACTAATTGTGGCCAATGTTGGATTCATTGGACAATGAGGGGGTAACTGCATGCGGCTTGCCGGTAGGCCTGCGGGCATTGGTCCGAAGCAACAAAAATATAATTTGGAAAGAAAAGCTGAGAAATAAGACAGTGGCACTATCAAGCTCAATGATATTATATATTTATTTTAAATAAGAACACATTTAAGCAACAAAATTTTATTTTATATTCTCACTAGAAAAGAATAGTATAACTGGCAGCGACTTGCCGATAGGCCTGCAGGCATTGGTCCGAAGCCACAAAAATATAATTTGTAAAACAAATTGAGAAGTAAGATAGTGGCATTATCCAGCTCAATGATATTAGATATTTATAACACATTTAAGCAACAAAACTGTATTTTATATTCTCACAAGAAAAAATAGTATAACTAGCAGCGGCTTGCCGATAGGACTGCGGGCATTGGTTCGAAGCCATAAAAATATAATTTGGAAAAAAAACTGAGAAATAATTAAGTGACACTATCTAGCTCAATGATATTATATATTTATGACTGACTTTTATAATAGAAGTGAAATAAACATAATTATAAAAACGTGAATTATAAAAAAAACGTTTATTACAACTTATGTTCATTAATTACATTAAATTAAAATATAATGAATTTTAAAAAAAATAAAGTCCAATTTTAAGTTGGTCTTAGCCGAAAAGGAATAAATAAATAAATTGCAAGGGGAAGTCTAGCCCTAGAGGGTAGCCTTTTCTATAGGTAGACCTAAAAAGTTGATCTACTTTTCTTTATCTCTCTTTTTGCTTTTATCATATTTTCAAAATGACCACAAAATGCCCTGGGTAACTCTAAATTTGGGTAAGTGAATCAGGGTCCCAATTTTGTGTTTCCCTCAGCACTGCAACTTGTGTTCGCCTCGCAACTGGGCTCTTGTCGATAAGCATCTTGCTCTGATGCCGGCCGGCCTACAATCAATATCCGAGAAGCAATATTCTCATATGGCTTTTATTGCCCCTTTCTTCTTCATGGTTGGTGACGGGCGGTGGAGGGGCTTGCTCAGGAGGTGTCGTCACTTCGAGCGTTGGCGAGGGTGGATCTTCGTTGTTGCTATCCTGTCGGTGTGTGAATGTGTCTTCCTTTACTTTGACACTGCCCTTCAACTGGTATTATCTACCATCTACCCCCTCTACACTCTAATTGCTTCTACTTGCTTACTCGGTCGACCCGATTCAACCCTTGGAAGGGGCTGTTATCCTGACTCACATCTTATTCTACTATTTCTCTGCAATTGTACCTTTACCACCTATCCTAGAGGATAAAATTGGGATTACAATCTAACTTTTACATCTCCTAATTTCCCCAATCATCTGGTTTACTTGGTTGGTTTCAATCACCTTGGTATTACTAACTTGTTTTACTTTGTGAATTTCAACTCTCGTGTTATTGTCTTGTTTGATTTTTACAATGGTGATAATGCATATTTTAGATAGGCATTATAGGTAGTTGTTATTGCATTTAGAGGAGTATATGTCATGTTTACTGAGTATTTCACCTCATTAGTATTTTATCTTGCAAGTGTGGAATCTACCCTCTTTTATGCTTATTCACATATTTATGTTCCGATGCTCGGAAGGATGCATTTATGGCTTCGCTAAGGATGAGTATGGAGAGCTAGAAACCTGAGGAAATCATTGGAAACAGCAAGAAGAGGTGTAGGAAGAAGCTTAGCTTGCATTCAGGAGAAATCAGATGAAGAACACGCTACTATTGGGATGGCACCCGCCACCTAAAGCACGACGCTCGCCGGTCCACACGGATGCGGGATTGCAAAATCTATCCTTGGACAATTAATTAGGTTTTCGGTTTATATATTTGTGGCCGACTTTTGGCCGACTGTGAGAGATTATAGAGAGACCAAGTTTGAGAGAGACTTCAATGGAGATATTGAGAGGAAAAACTCCCATGAGGAACTAAACCTCTTTTGTTTCGCCTGCAATTCAGAGACATGGTTATATGATTTGTGAGACTTGATTTCTATCTATTCTATGTTTGATTTATTCAATATCTTTGTTCTTCATCGATTGATTGCATGTATTCCCACTTGATTGGCCTCCTTGACAGAATTTGCTTTCTTGCTAAAGGTTTGATTTTCTCTTGCAAGTTAATTGAATCAGTACTACAACATAGCCAATCGATCCCGTGAAAGTATAGATTGGGTGTGTATAGGATATTGACAATTATACTTTATCAATTGCATCAATTAGGGTTAGAGAGTTGCGCCTCTATCTTTAGTTGTTTGTATCATTGGCATTGTTTAATTGCTTAGGTTTAGAGTAGTCTACCATTAGATGAATAAACCAAAGAAAGGTAGGATAGAGTCAAGGATCAAAGACAAAACCATTGTTGATGAATCGTAGGGTGAAACTATCTCATCAATATTAATTATCACAAATTCGACATTGCTACTTTTGCCTTATTCAATTGTCTTTTTATTCAATTACTCTTCGATCTTATTCCACTATACAAGTTACTAGGTTGCTAGTTAAGTTGTTGGTTTGGGTTATTCTTTTTGGTGTTGTAGAAAGGTAACAACATTCTGCACCACACCAAATTTTGGCGCCGTTGCCGGGGATATTACGTTATTTCTTTTGTTTATTTTTATTGCTATCTTTAGTGATTCACCTTGGTGGATCGCTCTTTGGTTACTAATCAATCTTTGTTGAGTCTTTTTTTTAAAGGTTAGGCAAAGATGTCTGAAACTGCTGAGTCCCCTCTCAAGAGGATATTGAGAGACTTAAGGGAACTTGATCTAAATTCGCAAAACCTTGCGTTTACATTACCTGAACACCCTAAAGGCTCCAAATCGTGATATAAAGCTAATTGGTTATTGATTCTTCCAGTTTTCCATGGGATGATTGGACATGAGCCTAATAAGCATCTTACTGAATTCGTTAGTGTCTGTGAAAGACTCATACCTCAAGGATTTACTGATGATCAACTCATCACTACTAGAATTCTGTCATTTAACATCGGTGGATTAACATAAGTCAGAAAAATACGTGATGTTAAATAACTTTTTAACATCGTGTTTTAAATTTGAGATGTCGAAAAGAAAATAGACATCATTCTATTTTTTTGACCAATGTTAAAAAGTTTGTTTAAAAAAAATATAAGCGCGCGTTAACAAAACTTGAAGCGAGTTAAATCGCGCTCCTTCACTAAAACTCAATCTCAAAAAAAAAAAAGAGAGCAACAACCCCAAAACCAAAGAACACGCTTCTAAAATTCATTAAACGAGAGCTCAAGTTTCTACCGAAAGAAAAATGAAGAGAGAGCAACATCCCCAAAACCAAAGAACCCTAGATCGCCACTAGCACAAATTTAGAGTAGAAAGCGATGCAAGAATGAAAATCTGAGTGTTCATTTCAAGATCTCATACTTTCATCCGCTCAAATGGGATTACTGAGCTCTAATTGAAGGTACGAAGCCTAGGAAAACAAGATCTTCTCATCAGATCTACATCCCAAATATAAATCAAACCTCGAATTAAACACAAATCTAAAAGCTCTAGCCCAAATCTCTCAAACACAACCTTCAAAACCCGACATCTTCAGAAACAAAGGTCGAATCAAAGAAGCAATACTTAGGGGTCGTTTGTTATTGATATCTAGATATCAGATATCGGATATCGGCCCCGATATCTGATATCTAGTGTTTGGTATGGCTTAGATATCGATATCACTTAAAGTTATATCGATATCTAGTGTTTGGTATCCTGCAGATATCACTTGATATCTGATATTTGTGTTTGGTATCGCCAGATATCGATATCAAGTGATATCTAGATATCAAATTTAGTCTTATTTGATATACCGATTTTTTGGGAGGTATCACTTGATATCGATATCACCCGATATCGATATCTTGATATCGATATCGATATCTTGATATCTAGATATCAATACCAAACATGCCCTTACAAAATCAACAAAGAAGTCGAAGTTGGAGATCGTTCGAGGAGAATCGAAGAAGAAGGACAGAAGCGAGCGGATCTCCGGGAAATGGCGACCTAAAAGACGAAGAGTCAGGTATGGCTGGTGGGGGGTCTGGGCTTCCTCTTATTCATATCGCACCTCGTTGATGAGAGAGTCTTCATTTGGATGAGTTCTTAGGTGCCAGGAGATGCATCCTTTTGGGGTTTTCTCTTGGTATTTTCAGTTGATGGAGGTACTCTTCTGCTTCTGCTGCTACGGGAGTTCAATTTGCTCTCTTTTGATAAATACAGGTACACTCTATTCCCTTTCTATTTTGAAATCATGTTCCTTACTGAGATTATGAATAAGGCCATCTATATGAATTACAAAGGGATCTGTCTACCTTGGTGCCACTGTGATTTTTTCCTACCTGTGATCCTATTGTTGGATCTCTCAATTGTAAACTGAATTAAGGTTTTAATGATCTTTCAAGCTTTTCTTGTCCGGATTTCTAGCGAAATTAATTGTATCTTTGTTGAACTACCGATTTAAAACTAGGAAAAGTGGTGGTAGCTTCTGCCTTATAGATCTCGCACCCTTGTTGATGCTTATGGAAAATGTGACTTACTTTGTCAAACTTGCAGCTAGAAGATTCCTGCTCATAATATTTTGATTGCTACCCCGACATCCATGGTCTTTGTCTTTACAATTTAGTAAGTACTAGTAATAGATTAAGGAAAAAAAAAATAGGTGCTCTTGAGTTTATATAACTTCATTTAGAATTTTATTGACAAGTAATATTGTACTTTCTGATAGCTTAAAAAGGAATTGCTGATCTTCACTCTTGGTATTGCTTACAGAATAGTCAGAAAGAGGCAATTTATTAAGTACTATTAATTTTGTAAGTTTGATCTTCTATTGTCTGCTCATTTATTTTCTCTTTTACCATAGCTTGTCATATTTCCTCACCATTGGCTTGTTGCTATATATGGACTTGTATGATAGCATCTGTTTTATACGGTGTGCCACAACTATTCTTTAGTGCCACAACTATTCTTTAGGGTGTGTTTTCCTCACCTCTTTTTTAAGAGGTGGAGGAGATGGAGGTGGGGAAAAGGAGGTGGAGGTGGGGCAAATTCTCCTACCTTGGTGAGAGGAGGTGGAAGAGGTGGGGTGAAATTCCACCCCCTCCACCCCTTAAATGAAGGTGGGGAGGTAGAAGAGGAAAACACACCCTTAGTGGTAGTTGTGTTTATGTTACTAATTTGTATGCTTCAGGCTATATTCATTATTATTTTTCCTTTGTCCTTAACCCTAGCAAGAGCTAAATCTTTTTGCAGTTTCTTCTAAAGCTATTGTTTAATAGAAAGTACAAAATATTATATACATACCTTTTTTTATGCAGTGCAATTCATTTCTAAAGCTATTTTTTATGCAGTGCCACCGATTCTCTTAGCACTTCTTCCCTCACCAGCCACTGACTCTCTCAGCACCACCTCCCTCGCCGCCTCTCTCAAAACCACCCGCTTTAGGTATTTCACTTTTCCTCCTTTCCGCCTTTGGTATTTCACTTTAAACCACCCACCTTAGGGTTTCACTTTTCGATTCATTATAGCTAGCTACAATTGATTTTCAATTCGAGGCCAATGATTTAGGTTTTCTTTGTCAAATTTAAATTTTTCTTTGAGATTCCACCAAGTTTGTATTCATTAGAGGGAATTGGGAGCAAGCTCTTATGTTAGAGCTTGTTTTTTCTTTGAAATTTAGGATGCTTTATGTTACTGGATATTGTGCTTTCGGCTGCCATGGAAGTTGTTCCCACACTAAGCAAGTTGATCGTAGCTTGCACAGAATATAACACTTGCTGTGAATTTAACACCTGATGCGAATCTTTGACATTGCTTTTTCTCTATTTTGTATCTAAGGAGTATAAATCTTGTTGTGATTATTTTTTTGAGCCTATATTAGTCCTTGTGGATTGTGGATCTATTATTCAACATCTCTTATTCTCTCCCATGGCATTAAAATTCAGGATCAGCGTTTGATGCGGAATTGTCCTATAGAGCATTGTCCTCCCTCGAGGATGTTATAACTATGTTAAAAAGAGTAAGATAATTCCGCATCAACATCTTACAGGATTCTCATTTTTTCCTTCTGCTTTTTTTCTTTCTTACAGGATTCTCATTTTTTTTTCAACCTCAAGCTGATTATCTTACTTGGGGTATGTACAATACTGACTAGAGAGGAGGCAAGTATCTTAATGCGCTACTCCTAGATCTTACTTTCTTATTTACAATACTGCTCATGCTCCTAAGAACATTTATAAGGACAACAAAGATGCCATGTTTTTTGTTTTTCTATTGCCTGTTGTAAAACCAAAGAGGCAAAGACAATAGAGAAAATTTATAAGGAAAACACATGGTCAATTGAAAAAGCAAATTTAACAAAACTCAACCTCAAAAACTGTGTTAGTCTTCACTCTTCATTAATTATTGAATAGAGGGATTTTATGTAATAACTGGCTCTGTTTATCTAGTTAAGTGAATGAAAATGGGTTCTTGCGGTTTCTAAGGGAACTTTGTGTAAGAAAAAGCTAAAGCTAATAGAATAATTGGCCGAGAACTTCGAAATATTGGGGTGAATCTAGCATAGTTTGTTTGATGTTTTCTTATGACATTAGTATTGGATTAGTAAATGATGCAATAATTTAATTTATATTGCTAATTTAAAGCCTATTAGCTCAAATTGGTAGAGCGATGTGTTCAAGCACAATGGTGCGGGTTCAAATCCCGTATAGGCTACAATGACATAAAAAAATACAAATATTTCATTTAACATCGGCTACAAACAGATGTTAATCAAAATAAAAAATCGATGTCTATGTGGGTGATGTTAAAACTCAAAATTGTATAAAATCGGTCCAAACCCGATGTCTTTGTTATGTTATAACATCAGTTATATTTTATAATCAATGTTATAGAATAACAAAGACATCGGATTTAAAAATATAAACGATGTTATAATATACAAAGACATCGGGCTATGGCCGATGTGAAAAACTTTTGACTTTTTCCATCACCCACATAGACATCGAATTTTTTTTTTGAAAGACATCGGTTATTAACCGATGTTAAATGACATATTTCTAGTAGTGCATGTTGAGGTTGTTTCCGTTCACCTTGAAAGATGCGGCGATTGATTGGTTACATTGTCTGCCTACACGAAGTATTACTACTTGGTTGGAATTAAAGAAAGCTTTTCTAATGAAATACTTTCCTGCCACACGCCCGAGCAAAGTAAAGAAGCAATTGACTAGCATAGAATAATTCCCTGGAGAGAGCATCTATGCCTTCCTTAAGAGATTTAGGCGACTCAAGGCAAGTTGCCCACAACATGGATTTCTTGAAGACTATTTGATTCTCTATCTTTATGAGGGGTTGCTTGATCATGAGCGCACTGTCATCAACGCTACTAGTGGAGGTGATATTCTGGATAAGACGCCGGAAGAAGCCATGGAAATCTTCGATGGATTAGCAAATTCGACCCAGTAGTATAAGAAGTTTCATGGATTTGGAGATCCTTTTGTATCGAATGATCCTATGAAGAGCTGCGAGGAGAAAGTTGCGAAATTGACGGAGGTTGTGATAAAAATGGCCACTCAAATGGCTATATCGAATGCTCAAGGAAGACAAGAAGTTCGAGAACCACATCATCCAAGTTCTGAAAATGTCAAAGGAGGTGACTTGAGAGATTTGATGATAATGGTAAGGAATCAAGGAGAACTCATGTGACAAATGGCTCAAGAGCTATAAGAACTCAAATTGCGGAATTGGAGAAAGGATTTGTTGGGAGATTCTTTCAAAGACTACTCTATGGCTATGGTTCTTGGAGGTAAGGAAGATAATTTTTCCATTGAAAATTTAGAAGAAAGGCCGAAGGGGATGATGGCCATGGGTGATGAAACTTGTGGGATCTCGGAAAGCACAGCACCGCCTGACGGCGCCTTCCGCCCTTGTCAGTGAGTGATCCGATTTCTGACGTTGATCCAGCCATGGAGAAATCACTGGAGGAGTGGTCTTCTGAGGTTCCAAAACCTATACCACCCTTCCCTCATGCCTTCGATCTTGATCGTAAGTGGGAAAATGAGAAAGAACTATTCGACACTTTCACTAAGTGCTAGGTAAACATTCCTTTTCTTAATCTAGTTGAATCTGTTCCTCGTTATGCAAAATTCCTTCGGGAAGTGTGCACAACTAAAAGATCACAATGGGAGAAGGAAGGAGAAGGTAAGGAACAATGAGAAAATCTGTCATTAGTTTTTCAAAACGTTTGCCTGAAAAGTGCGGAGACCCAAGTGATGTTAAATTCAAAACTGTCATGCTTGATCTTGGTTCATATATTAATGTGATATCGTACAAATTATATTATGAGTTGGGACTGGGGCCTTTGAATGAGACTAGGGTTGTTATACAGCTTGCTAACCGCTCTCAACTTCACCCTAAGGGGCTAGTTGAAGATGTGTTGATTATGGTTGATGATTTGATTTTCCCTGCTGATTTTTTTGTGATTGATATGGGACTTGGTATACCCAAAACACCTATCATATTAGGTAGACCTTTTTTGCGAACTACAAAGGCGAAAATTGATTGTTTTGCTGGATCTTTAATTGTGGAAGTTGATGGGAAAAAAGCTGAATATTTGATACCTGATGGGAAATCTGCTGCATATTCTCTGAATCTGGTTGATGTTGTTGATATTTTCACTAAGGATATCATGAGTATTGACCATTCTAACCGGCTATAGGTTGTTTTGGAATCCCTTTTGGGAGAATTATCTTGTGATTATGCTTTGCCTAACAACTTGCAGGAATTGTCTGTGGCTATGGATGCCAATTCGGACAATTGGTCCCATTTCTATAGAACTGAACCATTGGATCCTTCTTGTGAGAAACTTCTTTCATCTGTCATTCAGGAGCCTGAAGTTGAATTGAAACCCCTCCCCGACCATTTGAAATATGCATTTTTGGGAGAGGGTAACACACTTCCTGTGATTATTTCTAACAAGCTTACTTTTGACCAGGAGCAAAGGTTAGTGGATGTCCTTAGGGAACATCGCACTGCCTTGGGATGGACCATTACTGACATAAAAGGAATCAGTCGAACATTGTGTATGCATCGCATACTCATGGAGGATGATGCGAAGCCAACAAGACAACCTCAGCGACAGTTAAATCCACCGATGATGTAGATCGTCAAAAAGGAGGTCTTGAAGCTCCTTCGGGCAGGTATGATCTACCTTATTTCTGATAGTCAATGGGTAAGTCCGACGGAAGTGGTCTCTAAGAAGGGAGGTATCACGGTCTCTGAGAATCAGGAAGGGGAGATGGTACCTTTGAGGGTACAAACTGGTTGGAGAGTTTGCATTGACTATCACAAACTCAATGATGTGACACGTAAAGACCACTTTTCTATGCCTTTCATTGATCAAATGTTTGAATGACTTGTTGGCCGATCCTATTATTGCTTTTTGGATGGTTATTCTGGGTATTTTTAAATTCCTATTGCACCTAAGGACCAGGAGAAAACCACTTTTACATGTCCTTTTGGTACTTTTGCTTACAACAGAATGCCTTTTGGATTATGCAATGCGTCTGGTACATTTCAAAGATGCATGATGAGTATATTTTTTTAATATGTCGAGCATTTCTTTGAAGTGTTTATGGATGATTTCACTGTGCATGAGGATGATTTTGACTCTTGTCTGCATCATTTATCACTAGTCCTTAAGAGGTGTGTTGAAACCAATTTAGTCTTAAACTCTGAAAAGTGCAATTTTATGGTTGAATGGGGGATTGTCCCCAGTCACATTGTGTCTAAGAAGGGCATTGAGGTAGATAAAGCGAAGATAGATCTTATTCAGTCTCTACCTTATCCTACTAACGTACATGAGATTCGTTCTTTCTTAGGTCATGCAGGATTTTATCGGAGGTTCATCAAAGATTTTTCTAAGATAACCTCCCCATTATGTGAGCTCCTTAAGAAAGATGTGTCCCAAACATGTTTATATGGTTTATAGGTCATAATGGGAGCTTTGTGCGCGAAAAGCTTTTCGTGAAATTTTCGGAACAAAAGTGACCATATCGGCGTCACCTTTCTTTATCCACAAAAACTGTGTTGTTTTTGCTCATGAGTCTCAAACATGTTTATATGGTTTATAGGTCATAATGGGAGCTTTGTGCGCGGAAAGCTTTCCGTGAAATTTTCGGACCAAAAGTGAGCATATCGGCGTCACCTTTCTTTATCCACAAAAACTGTGTTGTTTTCGCTCAAATGTGTCCCAAACATGTTTATATGGTGTATAGGTCATAATGGGAGCTTTGTGCGTGAAAAGCTTTCCGTGAAATTTTCGGACCAAAAGTGACCATATCGGCGTCACCTTTCTTTATCCACAAAAACTATGTTATTTTTGCTCAAATGAGTCTCAAACATGATTATATGGTTTATAGATCATAATGGGAGCTTTGTGCGTGGAAAGCTTTCCGTGAAATTTTCGGACCAAAAGTGAGCATATCGGCGTCACATTTCTTTATCCACAAAAACTGTGTTGTTTTCGCTAAAATGAGTCCCAAACATGTTTATATGGTGTATAGGTCATAATGGGAGCTTTGTGCGTGAAAAGCTTTCCGTGAAATTTTCGGACCAAAAGTGACCATATCGGCGTCACCTTTCTTTATCCACAAAAATTGTGTTGTTTTCGCTCAAATGCATCCCAAACATGTTTATATGGTTTATAGGTCATAATGGGAGCTTTGTGCACGAAAAGCTTTCCGTGAAATTTTCGGACCAAAAGTTACCATAATGGCGTCACCTTTCTTTATCCACCAAAATTGTGTTGTTTTCGCTCAAATATGTCCCAAACATGTTTATATGGTTTATAGGTCAAAATGGGAGCTTTGAGCGTGAAAAGCTTTCCGTGAAATTTTCGGACCAAAAGTGACCATATCGGCTTCACCTTTCTTTATCCACCAAAACTGTGTTTTTTTCGCTCAAATGTGTCCCAAACATGTTTATATGGTTTATAGGTCATAATGGGAGCTATGTGCGCGAAAAGCTTTCCGTAACATTTTCGGAACAAAAGTGACCATATAGGCGTCACCTATCTTTATCCACAAAAACTGTGTTGTTTTCGCTCAAATGTGTCCCTAACATTTTTATATGGTTTATAGGTCATAATGGGAGCTCTGTGCGCGAAAAGCTTTCCGTGAAATTTTCGGACCAAAAGTGACCAAATCGGCTTCACCTTTCTTTATCCACCAAAACTGTGTTGTTTTCGCTAAAATGTGTCCCAAACATGTTTATATGGTGTATAGGTCATAATGGGAGCTTTGTGCGCGAAAAACTTTCCGTGAAATTTTCGGACCAAAAGTGACCATATCGGCGTCACCTTTCTTTATCCATAAAAACTGTGTTGTTTTTGCTCAAATGAGTCTCAAACATGTTTATATGATTTATAGGTCATAATGGGAGCTTTATGCGCGGAAAGCTTTCCGTGAAATTTTCGGACCAAAAGTGACCATATCGGTGTCACCTTGCTTTATCCACAAAAACTGTGTTGTTTTCGCTCAAATGTGTCCCAAACATGTTTATATGGTGTATAGGTCATAATGGGAGCTTTGTGCGTGAAAAGCTTTCCGTGAAATTTTCGGACCAAAAGTGACGATATCGGCGTCACCTTTCTTTATCCACAAAAACTATGTTATTTTTGCTCAAATGAGTCTCAAACATGATTATATGGTTTATAGATCATAATGGGAGCTTTGTGCGTGGAAAGCTTTCCGTGAAATTTTCGGACCAAAAGTGAGCATTTCGGCGTCACATTTCTTTATCCACAAAAACTGTGTTGTTTTCGCTAAAATGAGTCCCAAACATGTTTATATGGTGTATAGGTCATAATGGGAGGTTTGTGCGTGAAAAGCTTTCCGTGAAATTTTCGGACCAAAAGTGACCATATCGGCGTCACCTTTCTTTATCCACAAAAATTGTGTTGTTTTCGCTCAAATGCATCCCAAAAATGTTTATATGGTTTATAGGTCATAATGGGAGCTTTGTGCACGAAAAGCTTTCCGTGAAATTTTCGGACCAAAAGTTACCATAATGGCGTCACCTTTCTTTATCCACCAAAATTGTGTTGTTTTCGCTCAAATATGTCCCAAACATGTTTATATGGTTTATAGGTCAAAATGGGAGCTTTGAGCGTGAAAAGCTTTCCGTGAAATTTTCGGACCAAAAGTGACCATATCGGCTTCACCTTTCTTTATCCACCAAAACTGTGTTTTTTTCGCCCAAATGTGTCCCAAACATGTTTATATGGTTTATAGGTCATAATGGGAGCTATGTGCGCGAAAAGCTTTCCGTAACATTTTCGGAACAAAAGTGACCATATCGGCGTCACCTATCTTTATCCACAAAAACTGTGTTGTTTTCGCTCAAATGTGTCCCTAACATTTTTATATGGTTTATAGGTCATAATGGGTGCTCTGTGCGCGAAAAGCTTTCCGTGAAATTTTCGGACCAAAAGTGACCAAATCGGCTTCACCTTTCTTTATCCACCAAAACTGTGTTGTTTTCGCTCAAATGTGTCCCAAACATGTTTATATGGTGTATAGGTCATAATGGGAGCTTTGTGCGCGAAAAACTTTCCGTGAAATTTTCGGACCAAAAGTGACCATATCGGCGTCACCTTTCTTTATCCATAAAAACTGTGTTGTTTTTGCTCAAATGAGTCTCAAACATGTTTATATGATTTATAGGTCATAATGGGAGCTTTATGCGCGGAAAGCTTTCCGTGAAATTTTCGGACCAAAAGTGACCATATCGGTGTCACCTTGCTTTATCCACAAAAACTGTGTTGTTTTCGCTCAAATGTGTCCCAAACATGTTTATATGGTGTATAGGTCATAATGGGAGCTTTGTGCGTGAAAAGCTTTCCGTGAAATTTTCGGACCAAAAGTGACCATATCGGCGTCACCTTTCTTTATCCACAAAAACTGTGTTGTTTCCGCTCAAATGCATCCCAAACATGTTTATATGGTTTCTAGGTCATAATGGGAGCTTTGTGCACGAAAAGCTTTCCGTGAAATTTTCGGACCAAAAGTTACCATGTTGGCGTCACCTTTCTTTATCCACCAAAACTGTGTTGTTTTTGCTAAAATGTGTCCCAAACATGTTTATATGGTTTATAGGTCAAAATGGGAGCTTTGAGCGTGAAAAGCTTTCCGTGAAATTTTCGGACCAAAAGTGACCATATCGGCTTCACCTTTCTTTATCCACCAAAACTGTGTTTTTTTCGCTCAAATGTGTCCCAAACTTGTTTATATGGTTTATTGGTCATAATGGGAGCTATGTGCGCGAAAAGCTTTCCGTGAAATTTTAGGATCAAAAGTGACCATATCGCCGTCACCTTTCTTTATCCATCAAAACTGTGTCGTTTTCGCTCAAATGTGTCCCAAACTTGTTTATACGGTTTATAGGTCATAATGTGAGCTTTGTGCGCGAAAAGCTTTCCGTGAAATTTTCGGACCAAAAGTGACCATATCGGCGTCACCTTTCTTTATCCACCAAAACTGTGTTTTTTTCACTCAAATGTGTCCCAAACATGTTTATATGGTGTATAGGTCATAATGGGAGCTTTGTGGGTGAAAAGCTTTCCGTGAAATTTTCGGCCCAAAAGTGACCATATCGGCGTCACCTTTCTTTATCCACAAAAACTGCGTTTTTTCCGCTCAAATGCATCCCAAACATGTTTATATGGTTTCTAGGTCATAATGGGAGCTTTGTGTACAAAAAGCTTTCCGTGAAATTTTCGGACCAAAAGTGACCATTTTGGCGTCACCTTTGTATATCCACCAAAACTGTGTTGTTTTTGCTCAAATGTGTCTCAAACATGTTTATATTGTTTATAGGTCATAATGGGAGCTTTGTGCGCGAAAAGCTTTCCGTGAATTTTCGGACCAAAACTAACCATATCTGCATCACCTTTGTTTATCCACCAAAACTGTGTTTTTTTCGAACAAAATGTGTCCCAAACATGTTTATATGGTTTATAGGTCATAATGGGAGCTTTATGCACGAAAAGCTTTCCGTGAAATTTTCGGACCAAAAGTGACCATATCGGCGTCACCTTTGTTTATCCACCAAACTGTGTTGTTTTCGCTCAAATGTGTCCCAAACATATTTATATGGTTTATAGGTCATAATGGGAGCTTTGTGCGTGAAAAGCTTTCCGTGAAATTTTAGGACCAAAAGTGACCATATCGGCGTCACCTTTCTTTATCCACAAAAACTGTGTTGTTTTCGCTCAATTGTGTCCCAAACATGTTTATATGGTTTATAGGTCGTAATGGGAGCTTTGTGCGCGAAAAGCTTTCCGTGAAATTTTAGTACCAAAAGTGACCATATCGGCGTCACCTTTCTTTATCCATCAAAACTGTGTCGTTTTCGCTCAAATGTGTCCCAAACATGTTTATATGGTTTATAGGTCATAATGTGAGCTTTGTGCGCGAAAAGCTTTCCGTGAAATTTTCGGACCAAAAGTGACCATATCGGCGTCACCTTTCTTTATCCATCAAAACTGTGTCGTTTTCGCTCAAATGTGTCCCAAACATTTTTATATGGTTTATAGGTCATAATGGGAGCTTTGTGCACGAAAAACTTTTCATGAAATTTTCGGACCAAAAGTGCCCATATCGGCGTCACCTTTCTTTATCCACCAAAACTGTGCCGTTTTCGCTCAAATGTGTCCCAAACATGTTTATACGGTTTGTAGGTCATAAATGGAGCTTTATGCGCGAAAAGCTTTCCGTGAAATTTTAGGACCAAAAGTCACCATATCGGCGTCACCTTTCTTTATCCACCAAAACTGTGTCGTTTTCGCTCAAATGTGTCCCAAACATGTTTATATGGTGTATAGGTCATAATGGGAGCTTTGTGGGTGAAAAGCTTTCCGTGAAATTTTCGGACCAAAAGTGACCCTATCGGCGTCACCTTTCTTTATCCACAAAAACTGCGTTGTTTCCGCTCAAATGCATCCCAAACATGTTTATATGGTTTCTAGGTCATAATGGGAGCTTTGTGTACAAAAAGCTTTCCGTGAAATTTTCGGACCAAAAGTGACCATTTTGGCGTCACCTTTGTATATCCACCAAAACTGTGTTGTTTTTGCTCAAATGTGTCCCAAACATGTTTATATGGTTTAAAGGTCAAAATGGGAGCTTTGAGCGCGAAAAGCTTTCCGTGAAATTTCCGGACCAAAAGTGAACATATCGGCGTCCCCTTTCTTTATCCACAAAAACTGCGTCGTTTTTTGCTCAATTGTGTCCCAAAAATGCTTATATGGTTTATAGGTCATAAAGGGAGCTTTTGTGCACAGAAAACTGTCCGTGAAATTTTCGGACCAAAAGTGACCATATCGGCGTCACCTTTCTTTATCCACAAAAATGTGTTGTTTTCGCTCAAATGTTTCCCAAACATGTTTATATGGTGTATAGGTCATAATGGGAGCTTTGTGCGCGAAAAGCTTTCCGTGAAATTTTAGGACCAAAAGTGACCATATCGGCATCACCTTTCTTTATCCACAAAAAATGTGTTGTTTTCGCTCAAATGTGTCCCAAACATGTTTATATGGTTTATAGCTCGTAATGGGAGCTTTGTGCGCGAAAAGCTTTCCGTGAAATTTTAGGACCAAAAGTGACCATATCGGCGTCACCATTCTTTATCCATCAAAACTGAGTCGTTTTCGCTCAAATGTGTCCCAAACATGTTTATATGGTTTATAGGTCAGAATGGGAGCTTTGTGCACGAAAAACTTTTCATGAAATTTTCGGACCAAAAGTGCCCATATCGGCGTCACCTTTCTTTGTCCACCAAAACTGTGTCGTTTTCGCTCAAATGTGTCCCAAACATGTTTATACGGTTTGTAGGTCATAATGGGAGCTTTATGCGTGAAAAGCTTTCCGTGAAATTTTAGGACCAAAAGTCACCATATCGGCGTCACCTTTCTTTATCCACCAAAACTGTGTCGTTTTCGCTCAAATGTGTCCCAAACATGTTTATATGGTTTGTAGGTCATAATGGGAGCTTTGTGCGCGAAAAGCTTTCCTTGAAATTTTCGGACCAAAAGTGACCATATCGGCGTCACCTTTCTTTATCCACAAAAACTGTGTCTTTTTCGCTCAAATGGGTCCCAAACATGTTTATATGGTTTATAGGTCATAATGGGAGCTTTGTGCGCGAAAAGCTTTCCGTGAAATTTTCGGACCAAAAGTGATCATATCGGCGTCACCTTTCTTTATCCATCAAAACTGTGTTGTTTTCGCTCAAATGTGTCCCAAACATGTTTATATGGTTTATAGGTCATAATGGGAGCTTTGTGCGCGAAAAGCTTTCCTTGAAATTTTCGGACCAAAAGTGACCATATCGGCGTCACCTTTCTTTATCCACAGAAACTGTGTCTTTTTCGCTCAAATGGGTCCCAAACATGTTTATATGGTTTATAGGTCATAATGGGAGCTTTGTGCGCGAAAAGCTTTCCGTGAAATTTTCGGACCAAAAGTGACCATATCGGCGTCACCTTTCTTTATCCATCAAAACTGTGTTGTTTTCGCTCAAATGTGTCCCAAACATGTTTATATGGTTTATAGGTCATAATGTGAGCTATGTGCGCGAAAAGCTTTCCGTGAAATTTTAGGACCAAAAGTGACCATATCGGCGTCACCTTTCTTTATCCATCAAAACTGTGTCGTTTTCGCTCAAATGTGTCCCAAACTTGTTTATATGGTTTATAGGTCATAATGTGAGCTTTGTGCGCGAAAAGCTTTCCGTGAAATTTTCGGACCAAAAGTGACCATATCGGCGTCACCTTTCTTTATCCACCAAAACTGTGTTTTTTTCACTCAAATGTGTCCCAAACATGTTTATATGGTTTATAGGTCATAATGGGAGCTTTGTGCGCGAAAAGCTTTCCGTGAAATTTTCGGACCAAAAGTGACCATATATAGGCGTCACCTTTCTTTATCCACCAAAACTATGTCGTTTTCGCTCAAATGTGTCTCAAACATGTTTATATTGTTTATAGGTCATAATGGGAGCTTTGTGCGCGAAAAGCTTTCCGTGAAATTTTCGGACCAAAAGTAACCATATCTGCATCACCTTTGTTTATCCACCAAAACTGTGTTTTTTTCGAACAAAATGTGTCCTAAACATGTTTATATGGTTTATTGGTCATAATGGGAGCTTTATGCGCGAAAAGATTTCCGTGAAATTTTCGGACCAAAAGTGACCATATCGGCGTCTCCTTTCTTTATTCATCAAAACTGTGTCGTTTTCGCTCAAATGTGTCCCAAACATGTTTATATGGTTTATAAGTCATAATGTGAGCTTTGTGCGCGAAAAGCTTTCCGTGAAATTTTCGGACCGAAAGTGACCATATCGGCGTCACCTTTCTTTATCCATCAAAACTGTGTCGTTTTCGCTCATATGTGTCCCAAACATGTTTATACGGTTTATAGATCATAATGGGAGCTTTGTGCGCGAAAAGCTTTCCATGAAATTTTCGGACCAAAAGTGACCATATCGGCGTCACCTTTCTTTATCCACCAAAACTGTGTTTTTTTCGCTCAAATGTGTCCCAAACATGTTTATATGGTTTATAGGTCATAATGTGAGCTTTGTGCGCGAAAAGCTTTCCGCGAAATTAGGACCAAAAGTTGCCATATTGGCGTCACCTATCTTTATCCACAAAAACTTTGTTGTTTTCGCTCAAACGTGTCCCAAACATTTTTATATGGTTTATAGGTCATAATGGGAGCTCTGTGCGCGAAAAGCTTTCCGTGAAATTTTCGGACCAAAAGTGACCATATCGGCTTCACCTTTCTTTATCCACCAAAACTGTGTTGTTTTCGCTCAAATGTGTCCCAAACATGTTTATATGGTGTATAGGTCATAATGGGAACTTTGTGCGTGAAAAGCTTTCTGTGAAATTTTCGGACCAAATCTGACCATATCGGCTTCACCTTTCTTTATCCACCAAAACTGTGTTGTTTTCGCTCAAATGTGTCCCAAACATGTTTATATGGTGTATAGGTCATAATGGGAGCTTTGTGCGCGAAAAGCTTGCCGTGAAATTTTAGGACCAAAAGTGACCATATCGGCGTCACCATCGTTTATCCACCAAAACTGCGTTGCTTTCGCTCAAATGTGTCCCAAACATGTTTATATGGTTTATAGGTCATAATGTGAGCTTTGTGCGTGGAAAGTTTTCCGTGAAATTTTCAGACCAAAAGTGAACGTATCGGCGTCACCTTTCTTTATCCACAAAAACTGTGTTGTTTTCGCTCAAATGTGTCCCAAACATGTTTATATGGTTTATAGGTCATAATGTGAGCTTTGTGCGCGAAAAGCTTTCCGTGAAATTTTAGGACCAAAAGTGACCATATCGGCGTCACCTTTCTTTATCCATCAAAACTGTGTCGTTTTCGCTCAAATGTGTCCCAAACTTGTTTATATGGTTTATAGGTCATAATGTGAGCTTTGTGCGCGAAAAGCTTTCCGTGAAATTTTCGGACCAAAAGTGACCATATCGGCGTCACCTTTCTTTATCCACCAAAACTGTGTTTTTTTCACTCAAATGTGTCCCAAACATGTTTATATGGTTTATAGGTCATAATGGGAGCTTTGTGCGCGAAAAGCTTTCCGTGAAATTTTTGGACCAAAAGTGACCATATAGGCGTCACCTTTCTTTATCCACCAAAACTATGTCGTTTTCGCTCAAATGTGTCTCAAACATGTTTATATGGTTTATAGGTCATAATGGGAGCTTTGTGCGCGAAAAGCTTTCCGTGAAATTTTCGGACCAAAAGTAACCATATCTGCATCACCTTTGTTTATCCACCAAAACTGTGTTTTTTTCGAACAAAATGTGTCCCAAACATGTTTATATGGTTTATAGGTCATAATGGGAGCTTTATGCGCGAAAAGCTTTCCGTGAAATTTTCGGACCAAAAGTGACCATATCGGCGTCACCTTTGTTTATCCACCAAAACTGTGTTGTTTTCGCTCAAATGTGTCCCAAACATGTTTATATGGTTTATAGGTCATAATGGGAGCTTTGTGCGCGAAAAGCTTTCCGTTAAATTTTCGGACCAAAAGTGACCATATCGGCGTCACCTTTCTTTATCCACAAAAACCGTGTTGTTTTCGCTCAAATGTGTCCCAAACATGTTTATATGGTTTATAGGTCATAATGTGAGCTTTGTGCGCGAAAAGCTTTCCGTGAAATTTTCGGACCAAAAGTGACCATATCGGTGTCTCCTTTCTTTATCCATCAAAACTGTGTCGTTTTCGCTCAAATGTGTCCCAATCATGTTTATATGGTTTATAAGTCATAATGTGAGCTTTGTGCGAGAAAGGCTTTCCGTGAAATTTTCGGACCAAAAGTGACCATATAGGCGTCACCTTTCTTTATCCACCAAAACTGTGTTTTTTTCACTCAAATGTGTCTCAAACATGTTTATATGGTTTATAGGTCATAATGGGAGCTTTGTGCGCGAAAAGCTTTCCGTGAAATTTTCGGACCAAAAGTGACCATATAGGCGTCACCTTTCTTTATCCACCAAAACTATGTCGCTTTCGCTCAAATGTGTCTCAAACATGTTTATATTTTTTATAGGTCATAATGGGAGCTTTGTGCGCGAAAAGCTTTCCGTGAAATTTTCGGACCAAAACTAACCATATCTGCATCACCTTTGTTTATCCACCAAAACTGTGTTTTTTTCGAACAAAATGTGTCCCAAACATGTTTATATGGTTTATAGGTCATAATGGGAGCTTTATGCGCGAAAAGCTTTCCGTGAAATTTTCAGACCAAAAGTGACCATATCGGCGTCACCTTTGTTTATCCACCAAACTGTGTTGTTTTCGATCAAATGTGTCCCAAACATATTTATATGGTTTATAGTTCATAATGGGAGCATTGTGCGCGAAAAGCTTTCCGTGAAATTTTCGGACCAAAAGTGACCATATCGGCGTCACCTTTCTTTATCCACAAAAACTGTGTCTTTTTCGCTCAAATGTGTCCCAAACATGTTTATATGGTTTGTAGGTCATAATGGGAGCTTTGTGCGCGAAAAGCTTTCCTTGAAATTTTCGGACCAAAAGTGACCATATCGGCGTCACCTTTCTTTATCCACAAAAACTGTGTCTTTTTCGCTCAAATGGGTCCCAAACATGTTTATATGGTTTATAGGTCATAATGGGAGCTTTGTGCGCGAAAAGCTTTCCGTGAAATTTTCGGACCAAAAGTGACCATATCGGCGTCACCTTTCTTTATCCATCAAAACTGTGTTGTTTTCGCTCAAATGTGTCCCAAACATGTTTATATGGTTTATAGGTCATAATGGGAGCTTTGTGCGCGAAAAGCTTTCCTTGAAATTTTCGGACCAAAAGTGACCATATCGGCGTCACCTTTCTTTATCCACAAAAACTGTGTCTTTTTCGCTCAAATGGGTCCCAAAGATGTTTATATGGTTTATAGGTCATAATGGGAGCTTTGTGCGCGAAAAGCTTTCCGTGAAATTTTCGGACCAAAAGTGACCATATCGGCGTCACCTTTCTTTATCCATCAAAACTGTGTTGTTTTCGCTCAAATGTGTCCCAAACATGTTTATATGGTTTATAGGTCATAATGTGAGCTATGTGCGCGAAAAGCTTTCCGTGAAATTTTCGGACCAAAAGTGACCATATCGGCGTCACCTATCTTTATCCATCAAAACTGTGTTGTTTTCGCTCAAATGTGTCCCAAACATGTTTATATGGTTTATAGGTCATAATGGGAGCTTTGTGCGCGAAAAGCTTTCCTTGAAATTTTCGGACCAAAAGTGACCATATCGGCGTCACCTTTCTTTATCCACAAAAACTGTGTCTTTTTCGCTCAAATGTGTCCCAAACATGTTTATATGGTTTGTAGGTCATAATGGGAGCTTTGTGCGCGAAAAGCTTTCCTTGAAATTTTCGGACCAAAAGTGACCATATCGGCGTCACCTTTCTTTATCCACAAAAACTGTGTCTTTTTCGCTCAAATGGGTCCCAAACATGTTTATATGGTTTATAGGTCATAATGGGAGCTTTGTGCGCGAAAAGCTTTCCGTGAAATTTTCGGACCAAAAGTGACCATATAGGCGTCACCTTTCTTTATCCACCAAAACTGTGTTTTTTTCACTCAAATGTGTCTCAAACATGTTTATATGGTTTATAGGTCATAATGGGAGCTTTGTGCGCGAAAAGCTTTCCGTGAAATTTTCGGACCAAAAGTGACCATATAGGCGTCACCTTTCTTTATCCACCAAAACTATGTCGCTTTCGCTCAAATGTGTCTCAAACATGTTTATATTTTTTATAGGTCATAATGGGAGCTTTGTGCGCGAAAAGCTTTCCGTGAAATTTTCGGACCAAAACTAACCATATCTGCATCACCTTTGTTTATCCACCAAAACTGTGTTTTTTTCGAACAAAATGTGTCCCAAACATGTTTATATGGTTTATAGGTCATAATGGGAGCTTTATGCGCGAAAAGCTTTCCGTGAAATTTTCAGACCAAAAGTGACCATATCGGCGTCACCTTTGTTTATCCACCAAACTGTGTTGTTTTCGATCAAATGTGTCCCAAACATATTTATATGGTTTATAGTTCATAATGGGAGCTTTGTGCGCGAAAAGCTTTCCGTGAAATTTTCGGACCAAAAGTGACCATATCGGCGTCACCTTTCTTTATCCACAAAAACTGTGTCTTTTTCGCTCAAATGTGTCCCAAACATGTTTATATGGTTTGTAGGTCATAATGGGAGCTTTGTGCGCGAAAAGCTTTCCTTGAAATTTTCGGACCAAAAGTGACCATATCGGCGTCACCTTCTTTATCCACAAAAACTGTGTCTTTTTCGCTCAAATGGGTCCCAAACATGTTTATATGGTTTATAGGTCATAATGGGAGCTTTGTGCGCGAAAAGCTTTCCGTGAAATTTTCGGACCAAAAGTGACCATATCGGCGTCACCTTTCTTTATCCATCAAAACTGTGTTGTTTTCGCTCAAATGTGTCCCAAACATGTTTATATGGTTTATAGGTCATAATGGGAGCTTTGTGCGCGAAAAGCTTTCCTTGAAATTTTCGGACCAAAAGTGACCATATCGGCGTCACCTTTCTTTATCCACAAAAACTGTGTCTTTTTCGCTCAAATGGGTCCCAAACATGTTTATATGGTTTATAGGTCATAATGGGAGCTTTGTGCGCGAAAAGCTTTCCGTGAAATTTTCGGACCAAAAGTGACCATATCGGCGTCACCTTTCTTTATCCATCAAAACTGTGTTGTTTTCGCTCAAATGTGTCCCAAACATGTTTATATGGTTTATAGGTCATAATGTGAGCTATGTGCGCGAAAAGCTTTCCGTGAAATTTTAGGACCAAAAGTGACCATATCGGCGTCACCTTTCTTTATCCATCAAAACTGTGTCGTTTTCGCTCAAATGTGTCCCAAACTTGTTTATATGGTTTATAGGTCATAATGTGAGCTTTGTGCGCGAAAAGCTTTCCGTGAAATTTTCGGACCAAAAGTGACCATATCGGCGTCACCTTTCTTTATCCACCAAAACTGTGTTTTTTTCACTCAAATGTGTCCCAAACATGTTTATATGGTTTATAGGTCATAATGGGAGCTTTGTGCGCGAAAAGCTTTCCGTGAAATTTTCGGACCAAAAGTGACCATATATAGGCGTCACCTTTCTTTATCCACCAAAACTATGTCGTTTTCGCTCAAATGTGTCTCAAACATGTTTATATTGTTTATAGGTCATAATGGGAGCTTTGTGCGCGAAAAGCTTTCCGTGAAATTTTCGGACCAAAAGTAACCATATCTGCATCACCTTTGTTTATCCACCAAAACTGTGTTTTTTTCGAACAAAATGTGTCCCAAACATGTTTATATGGTTTATAGGTCATAATGGGAGCTTTATTCGCGAAAAGCTTTCCGTGAAATTTTCGGACCAAAAGTGACCATATCGGCGTCACCTTTGTTTATCCACCAAAACTGTGTTGTTTTCGCTCAAATGTGTCCCAAACATGTTTATATGGTTTATAGGTCATAATGGGAGCTTTGTGCGCGAAAAGCTTTCCGTTAAATTTTCGGACCAAAAGTGACCATATCGGCGTCACCTTTCTTTATCCACAAAAACCGTGTTGTTTTCGCTCAAATGTGTCCCAAACATGTTTATATGGTTTATAGGTCATAATGTGAGCTTTGTGCGCGAAAAGCTTTCCGTGAAATTTTCGGACCAAAAGTGACCATATCGGTGTCTCCTTTCTTTATCCATCAAAACTGTGTCGTTTTCGCTCAAATGTGTCCCAATCATGTTTATATGGTTTATAAGTCATAATGTGAGCTTTGTGCGAGAAAGGCTTTCCGTGAAATTTTCGGACCAAAAGTGACCATATAGGCGTCACCTTTCTTTATCCACCAAAACTGTGTTTTTTTCACTCAAATGTGTCTCAAACATGTTTATATGGTTTATAGGTCATAATGGGAGCTTTGTGCGCGAAAAGCTTTCCGTGAAATTTTCGGACCAAAAGTGACCATATAGGCGTCACCTTTCTTTATCCACCAAAACTATGTCGCTTTCGCTCAAATGTGTCTCAAACATGTTTATATTTTTTATAGGTCATAATGGGAGCTTTGTGCGCGAAAAGCTTTCCGTGAAATTTTCGGACCAAAACTAACCATATCTGCATCACCTTTGTTTATCCACCAAAACTGTGTTTTTTTCGAACAAAATGTGTCCCAAACATGTTTATATGGTTTATAGGTCATAATGGGAGCTTTATGCGCGAAAAGCTTTCCGTGAAATTTTCGGACCAAAAGTGACCATATCGGCGTCACCTTTGTTTATCCACCAAACTGTGTTGTTTTCGCTCAAATGTGTCCCAAACATATTTATATGGTTTATAGTTCATAATGGGAGCTTTGTGCGCGAAAAGCTTTCCGTGAAATTTTCGGACCAAAAGTGACCATATCGGCGTCACCTTTCTTTATCCACAAAAACTGTGTCTTTTTCGCTCAAATGTGTCCCAAACATGTTTATATGGTTTGTAGGTCATAATGGGAGCTTTGTGCGCGAAAAGCTTTCCTTGAAATTTTCGGACCAAAAGTGACCATATCGGCGTCACCTTTCTTTATCCACAAAAACTGTGTCTTTTTCGCTCAAATGGGTCCCAAACATGTTTATATGGTTTATAGGTCATAATGGGAGCTTTGTGCGCGAAAAGCTTTCCGTGAAATTTTCGGACCAAAAGTGACCATATCGGCGTCACCTTTCTTTATCCATCAAAACTGTGTTGTTTTCGCTCAAATGTGTCCCAAACATGTTTATATGGTTTATAGGTCATAATGGGAGCTTTGTGCGCGAAAAGCTTTCCTTGAAATTTTCGGACCAAAAGTGACCATATCGGCGTCACCTTTCTTTATCCACAAAAACTGTGTCTTTTTCGCTCAAATGGGTCCCAAACATGTTTATATGGTTTATAGGTCATAATGGGAGCTTTGTGCGCGAAAAGCTTTCCGTGAAATTTTCGGACCAAAAGTGACCATATCGGCGTCACCTTTCTTTATCCATCAAAACTGTGTTGTTTTCGCTCAAATGTGTCCCAAACATGTTTATATGGTTTATAGGTCATAATGTGAGCTATGTGCGCGAAAAGCTTTCCGTGAAATTTTAGGACCAAAAGTGACCATATCGGCGTCACCTTTCTTTATCCATCAAAACTGTGTCGTTTTCGCTCAAATGTGTCCCAAACTTGTTTATATGGTTTATAGGTCATAATGTGAGCTTTGTGCGCGAAAAGCTTTCCGTGAAATTTTCGGACCAAAAGTGACCATATCGGCGTCACCTTTCTTTATCCACCAAAACTGTGTTTTTTTCACTCAAATGTGTCCCAAACATGTTTATATGGTTTATAGGTCATAATGGGAGCTTTGTGCGCGAAAAGCTTTCCGTGAAATTTTCGGACCAAAAGTGACCATATATAGGCGTCACCTTTCTTTATCCACCAAAATTATGTCGTTTTCGCTCAAATGTGTCTCAAACATGTTTATATTGTTTATAGGTCATAATGGGAGCTTTGTGCGCGAAAAGCTTTCCGTGAAATTTTCGGACCAAAAGTAACCATATTTGCATCACCTTTGTTTATCCACCAAAACTGTGTTTTTTTCGAACAAAATGTGTCCCAAACATGTTTATATGGTTTATTGGTCATAATGGGAGCTTTATGCGCGAAAAGATTTCCGTGAAATTTTCGGACCAAAAGTGACCATATCGGCGTCTCCTTTCTTTATTCATCAAAACTGTGTCGTTTTCGCTCAAATGTGTCCCAAACAAGTTTATATGGTTTATAAGTCATAATGTGAGCTTTGTGCGCGAAAAGCTTTCCGTGAAATTTTCGGACCTAAAGTGACCATATCGGCGTCACCTTTCTTTATCCACCAAAACTGTGTTTTTTCGCTCAAATGTGTCCCAAACATGTTTATATGGTTTATAGGTCATAATGTGAGCTTTGTGCGCGAAAAGCTTTCCGCGAAATTAGGACCAAAAGTTGCCATATTGGCGTCACCTATCTTTATCCACAAAAACTTTGTTGTTTTCGCTCAATCGTGTCCCAAACATTTTTATATGGTTTATAGGTCATAATGGGAGCTCTGTGCGCGAAAAGCTTTCCGTGAAATTTTCGGACCAAAAGTGACCATATCGGCTTCACCTTTCTTTATCCACCAAAACTGTGTTGTTTTCGCTCAAATGTGTCCCAAACATGTTTATATGGTGTATAGGTCATAATGGGAACTTTGTGCGTGAAAAGCTTTCTGTGAAATTTTCGGACCAAATCTTACCATATCGGCTTCACCTTTCTTTATCCACCAAAACTGTGTTGTTTTCGCTCAAATGTGTCCCAAACATGTGTATATGGTGTATAGGTCATAATGGGAGCTTTGTGCGCGAAAAGCTTGCCGTGAAATTTTAGGACCAAAAGTGACCATATCGGCGTCACCATCGTTTATCCACCAAAACTGCGTTGCTTTCGCTCAAATGTGTCCCAAACATGTTTATATGGTTTATAGGTCATAATGTGAGCTTTGTGCGTGGAAAGTTTTCCGTGAAATTTTCAGACCAAAAGTGAACGTATCGGCGTCACCTTTCTTTATCCACAAAAACTGTGTTGTTTTCGCTCAAATGTGTCCCAAACATGTTTATATGGTTTATAGGTCATAATGTGAGCTTTGTGCGCGAAAAGCTTTCCGTGAAATTTTAGGACCAAAAGTGACCATATCGGCGTCACCTTTCTTTATCCATCAAAACTGTGTCGTTTTCGCTCAAATGTGTCCCAAACTTGTTTATATGGTTTATAGGTCATAATGTGAGCTTTGTGCGCGAAAAGCTTTCCGTGAAATTTTCGGACCAAAAGTGACCATATCGGCGTCACCTTTCTTTATCCACCAAAACTGTGTTTTTTCACTCAAATGTGTCCCAAACATGTTTATATGGTTTATAGGTCATAATGGGAGCTTTGTGCGCGAAAAGCTTTCCGTGAAATTTTCGGACCAAAAGTGACCATATAGGCGTCACCTTTCTTTATCCACCAAAACTATGTCGTTTTCGCTCAAATGTGTCTCAAACATGTTTATATGGTTTATAGGTCATAATGGGAGCTTTGTGCGCGAAAAGCTTTCCGTGAAATTTTCGGACCAAAAGTAACCATATCTGCATCACCTTTGTTTATCCACCAAAACTGTGTTTTTTTCGAACAAAATGTGTCCCAAACATGTTTATATGGTTTATAGGTCATAATGGGAGCTTTATTCGCGAAAAGCTTTCCGTGAAATTTTCGGACCAAAAGTGACCTTATCGGCGTCACCTTTGTTTATCCACCAAAACTGTGTTGTTTTCGCTCAAATGTGTCCCAAACATGTTTATATGGTTTATAGGTCATAATGGGAGCTTTGTGCGCGAAAAGCTTTCCGTTAAATTTTCGGACCAAAAGTGACCATATCGGCGTCACCTTTCTTTATCCACAAAAACCGTGTTGTTTTCGCTCAAATGTGTCCCAAACATGTTTATATGGTTTATAGGTCATAATGTGAGCTTTGTGCGCGAAAAGCTTTCCGTGAAATTTTCGGACCAAAAGTGACCATATCGGTGTCTCCTTTCTTTATCCATCAAAACTGTGTCGTTTTCGCTCAAATGTGTCCCAATCATGTTTATATGGTTTATAAGTCATAATGTGAGCTTTGTGCGAGAAAGGCTTTCCGTGAAATTTTCGGACCAAAAGTGACCATATAGGCGTCACCTTTCTTTATCCACCAAAACTGTGTTTTTTTCACTCAAATGTGTCTCAAACATGTTTATATGGTTTATAGGTCATAATGGGAGCTTTGTGCGCGAAAAGCTTTCCGTGAAATTTTCGGACCAAAAGTGACCATATAGGCGTCACCTTTCTTTATCCACCAAAACTATGTCGCTTTCGCTCAAATGTGTCTCAAACATGTTTATATTGTTTATAGGTCATAATGGGAGCTTTGTGCGCGAAAAGCTTTCCGTGAAATTTTCGGACAAAAACTAACCATATCTGCATCACCTTTGTTTATCCACCAAAACTGTGTTTTTTTCGAACAAAATGTGTCCCAAACATGTTTATATGGTTTATAGGTCATAATGGGAGCTTTATGCGCGAAAAGCTTTCCGTGAAATTTTCGGACCAAAAGTGACCATATCGGCGTCACCTTTGTTTATCCACCAAACTGTGTTGTTTTCGCTCAAATGTGTCCCTAACATATTTATATGGTTTATAGTTCATAATGGGAGCTTTGTGCGCGAAAAGCTTTCCGTGAAATTTTCGGACCAAAAGTGACCATATCGGCGTCACCTTTCTTTATCCACAAAAACTGTGTTGTTTTCGCTCAAATGTGTCCCAAACATGTTTATATGGTTTATAGGTCATAATGTGAGCTTTGTGCGTGAAAAGCTTTCCGTGAAATTTTCGGACCAAAAGTGACCATATCGGCGTCTCCTTTCTTTATCCATCAAAACTGTGTCATTTTCGCTCAAATGTGTCCCAAACATGTTTATATGGTTTATAAGTCATAATGTGAGCTTTGTGCGCGAAAAGCTTTCCGTGAAATTTTCGGACCGAAAGTGACCATATCGGCGTCACCTTTCTTTATCCATCAAAACTGTGTCGTTTTCGCACATATGTGTCCCAAACATGTTTATACGGTTTAAAGATCATAATGGGAGCTTTGTGCGCGAAAAGCTTTCCATGAAATTTTCGGACCAAAAGTGACCATATCGGCGTCACCTTTCTTTATCCACCAAAACTGTGTTTTTTTCGCTCAAATGTGTCTGAAACATGTTTATATGGTTTATAGGTCATAATGTGAGCTTTGTGCGCGAAAAGCTTTCCGCGAAGATTTAGGACCAAAAGTGACCATATCGGCGTCACCTTTCTTAATCCATCAAAACTGTGTCGTTTTCGCTCAAATGTGTCCCAAACTTGTTTATATGGTTTATAGGTCATAATGTGAGATTTGTGCGCGAAAAGCTTTCCGTGAAATTTTCGGACCAAAAGTGACCATATCGGCGTCACCTTTCTTTATCCACCAAAACTGTGTTTTTTTCACTCAAATGTGTCCCAAACATGTTTATATGGTTTATAGGTCATAATGGGAGCTTTGTGCGCGAAAAGCTTTCCGTGAAATTTTCGGACCAAAAGTGACCATATAGGCGTCACCTTTCTTTATCCACCAAAACTATGTCGTTTTCCCTCAAATGTGTCTCAAACATGTTTATATGGTTTATAGGTCATAATGGGAGCTTTGTGCGCGAAAAGCTTTCCGTGAAATTTTCGGACAAAAAGTGACCATATCGGTGTCTCCTTTCTTTATCCATCAAAACTGTGTCGTTTTCGCTCAAATGTGTCCCAATCATGTTTATATGGTTTATAAGTCATAATGTGATCTTTGTGCGCGAAAAGCTTTCCGTGAAATTTTCGGACCAAAAGTGACCATATAGGCGTCACCTTTCTTTATCCACCAAAACTGTGTTTTTTTCACTCAAATGTGTCTCAAACATGTTTATATGGTTTATAGGTCATAATGGGAGCTTTGTGCGCGAAAAGCTTTCCGTGAAATTTTCGGACCAAAAGTGACCATATAGGCGTCACCTTTCTTTATCCACCAAAACTATGTCGTTTTCGCTCAAATGTGTCTCAAACATGTTTATATTGTTTATAGGTCATAATGGGAGCTTTGTGCGCGAAAAGCTTTCCGTGAAATTTTCGGACCAAAAGTAACCATATCTGCATCACCTTTGTTTATCCACCAAAACTGTGTTTTTTTCGAACAAAATGTGTCCCAAACATGTTTATATGGTTTATAGGTCATAATGGGAGCTTTATGCGCGAAAAGCTTTCCGTGAAATTTTCGGACCAAAAGTGACCATATCGGCGTCACCTTTGTTTATCCACCAAACTGTGTTGTTTTCGCTCAAATGTGTCCCAAACATGTTTATATGGTTTATAGGTCATAATGGGAGCTTTGTGCGCGAAAAGCTTTCCGTGAAATTTTCGGACCAAAAGTGACCATATCGGCGTCACCTTTCTTTATCCACAAAAACTGTGTTGTTTTCGCTCAAATGTGTCCCAAACATGTTTATATGGTTTATAGGTCATAATGTGAGCTTTGTGCGCGAAAAGCTTTCCGTGAAATTTTCGGACCAAAAGTGACCATATCGGCGTCTCCTTTCTTTATCCATCAAAACTGTGTCATTTTCGCTCAAATGTGTCCCAAACATGTTTATATGGTTTATAAGTCATAATGTGAGCTTTGTGCGCGAAAAGCTTTCCGTGAAATTTTCGGACCGAAAGTGACCATATCGGCGTCACCTTTCTTTATCCATCAAAACTGTTTCGTTTTCGCACATATGTGTCCCAAACATGTTTATACGGTTTAAAGATCATAATGGGAGCTTTGTGCGCGAAAAGCTTTCCATGAAATTTTCGGACCAAAAGTGACCATATCGGCGTCACCTTTCTTTATCCACCAAAACTGTGTTTTTTTCGCTCAAATGTGTCCGAAACATGTTTATATGGTTTATAGGTCATAATGTGAGCTTTGTGCGCGAAAAGCTTTCCGCGAAGATTTAGGACCAAAGTGACCATATCGGCGTCACCTTTCTTTATCCATCAAAACTGTTTCGTTTTCGCTCAAATGTGTCCCAAACTTGTTTATATGGTTTATAGGTCATAATGTGAGCTTTGTGCGCGAAAAGCTTTCCGTGAAATTTTCGGACCAAAAGTGACCATATCGGCGTCACCTTTCTTTATCCACCAAAACTGTGTTTTTTTCACTCAAATGTGTCCCAAACATGTTTATATGGTTTATAGGTCATAATGGGAGCTTTATGCGCGAAAAGCTTTCCGTGAAATTTTCGGACCAAAAGTGACCATATCGGCGTCACCTTTGTTTATCCACCAAACTGTGTTGTTTTCGCTCAAATGTGTCCCAAACATGTTTATATGGTTTATAGGTCATAATGGGAGCTTTGTGCGCGAAAAGCTTTCCGTGAAATTTTCGGACCAAAAGTGACCATATCGGCGTCACCTTTCTTTATCCACAAAAACTGTGTTGTTTTCGCTCAAATGTGTCCCAAACATGTTTATATGGTTTATAGGTCATAATGTGAGCTTTGTGCGCGAAAAGCTTTCCGTGAAATTTTCGGACCAAAAGTGACCATATCGGCGTCTCCTTTCTTTATCCATCAAAACTGTGTCATTTTCGCTCAAATGTGTCCCAAACATGTTTATATGGTTTATAAGTCATAATGTGAGCTTTGTGCGCGAAAAGCTTTCCGTGAAATTTTCGGACCGAAAGTGACCATATCGGCGTCACCTTTCTTTATCCATCAAAACTGTTTCGTTTTCGCACATATGTGTCCCAAACATGTTTATACGGTTTAAAGATCATAATGGGAGCTTTGTGCGCGAAAAGCTTTCCATGAAATTTTCGGACCAAAAGTGACCATATCGGCGTCACCTTTCTTTATCCACCAAAACTGTGTTTTTTTCGCTCAAATGTGTCCGAAACATGTTTATATGGTTTATAGGTCATAATGTGAGCTTTGTGCGCGAAAAGCTTTCCGCGAAGATTTAGGACCAAAGTGACCATATCGGCGTCACCTTTCTTTATCCATCAAAACTGTTTCGTTTTCGCTCAAATGTGTCCCAAACTTGTTTATATGGTTTATAGGTCATAATGTGAGCTTTGTGCGCGAAAAGCTTTCCGTGAAATTTTCGGACCAAAAGTGACCATATCGGCGTCACCTTTCTTTATCCACCAAAACTGTGTTTTTTTCACTCAAATGTGTCCCAAACATGTTTATATGGTTTATAGGTCATAATGGGAGCTTTGTGCGCGAAAAGCTTTCCGTGAAATTTTCGGACCAAAAGTGACCATATAGGCGTCACCTTTCTTTATCCACCAAAACTATGTCGTTTTCGCTCAAATGTGTCTCAAACATGTTTATATGGTTTATAGGTCATAATGGGAGCTTTGTGCGCGAAAAGCTTTCCGTGAAATTTTCGGACCAAAAGTAACCATATCTGCATCACCTTTGTTTATCCACCAAAACTGTGTTTTTTTCGAACAAAATGTGTCCCAAGCATGTTTATATGGTTTATAGGTCATAATGGGAGCTTTGTGCGCGAAAAGCTTTCCGTGAAATTTTCGGACCAAAAGTGACCATATCGGCGTCACCTTTCTTTATCTACCAAAACTGTGTTTTTTTCACTCAAATGTGTCCCAAACATGTTTATATGGTTTATAGGTCATAATGGGAGCTTTGTGCGCGAAAAGCTTTCCGTGAAATTTTCGGACCAAAAGTGACCATATAGGCGTCACATTTCTTTATCCACCAAAACTATGTCGTTTTCGCTCAAATGTGTCTCAAACATGTTTATATGGTTTATAGGTCATAATGGGAGCTTTGTGCGCGAAAAGCTTTCCGTGAAATTTTCGGACCAAAAGTAACCATATCTGCATCACCTTTGTTTATCCACCAAAACTGTGTTTTTTTCGAACAAAATGTGTCCCAAACATGTTTATATGGTTTATAGGTCATAATGGGAGCTTTGTGCGCGAAAAGCTTTCCGTGAAATTTTCGGACCAAAAGTGACCATATCGGCGTCACCTTTCTTTATCCACCAAAACTGTGTTTTTTTCACTCAAATGTGTCCCAAACATGTTTATATGGTTCATAGGTCATAAAGGGAGCTTTGTGCGCGAAAAGCTTTCCGTGAAATTTTCGGACCAAAAGTGACCATATAGGCGTCACCTTTCTTTATCCACCAAAACTATGTCGTTTTCGCTCAAATGTGTCTCAAACATGTTTATATTGTTTATAGGTCATAATGGGAGTTTTGTGCGCGAAAAGCTTTCCGTGAAATTTTCGGACCAAAAGTAACCATATCTGCATCACCTTTGTTTATCCACCAAAACTGTGTTTTTTTCGAACAAAATGTGTCCCAAACATGTTTATATGGTTTATAGGTCATAATGGGAGCTTTATGCGCGAAAAGCTTTCCGTGAAATTTTCGGACCAAAAGTGACCATATCGGCGTCACCTTTGTTTATCCACCAAACTGTGTTGTTTTCGCTCAAATGTGTCCCAAACATGTTTATATGGTTTATAGGTCATAATGGGAGCTTTGTGCGCGAAAAGCTTTCCGTGAAATTTTCGGACCAAAAGTGACCATATCGGCGTCACCTTTCTTTATCCACAAAAACTGTGTTGTTTTCGCTCAAATGTGTCCCAAACATGTTTATATGGTTTATAGGTCATAATGTGAGCTTTGTGCGCGAAAAGCTTTCCGTGAAATTTTCGGACCAAAAGTGACCATATCGGCGTCACCTTTCTTTATCCACAAAAACTGTGTTGTTTTCGCTCAAATATGTCCCAAACATGTTTATATGGTTTATAGGTCATAATGTGAGCTTTGTGTGCGAAAAGCTTTCCGTGAAATTTTCGGACCAAAAGTGACCATATCGGCGTCTCCTTTCTTTATCCATCAAAACTGTGTCATTTTCGCTCAAATGTGTCCTAAACATGTTTATATGGTTTATAAGTCATAATGTGAGCTTTGTGCGCGAAAAGCTTTCCGTGAAATTTTCGGACCGAAAGTGACCATATCGGCGTCACCTTTCTTTATCCATCAAAACTGTGTCGTTTTCGCACATATGTGTCCCAAACATGTTTATACGGTTTAAAGATCATAATGGGAGTTTTGTGCGCGAAAAGCTTTCCATGAAATTTTCGGACCAAAAGTGACCATATCGGCGTCACCTTTCTTTATCCACCAAAACTGTGTTTTTTTCGCTCAAATGTGTCCGAAACATGTTTATATGGTTTATAGGTCATAATGTGAGCTTTGTGCGCGAAAAGCTTTCCGCGAAGATTTAGGACCAAAAGTGACCATATCGGCGTCACCTTTCTTTATCCATCAAAACTGTGTCGTTTTCGCTCAAATGTGTCCCAAACTTGTTTATATGGTTTATAGGTCATAATGTGAGCTTTGTGCGCGAAAAGCTTTCCGTGAAATTTTCGGACCAAAAGTGACCATATCGGCGTCACCTTTCTTTATCCACCAAAACTGTGTTTTTTTCACTCAAATGTGTCCCAAACATGTTTATATGGTTTATAGGTCATAATGGGAGCTTTGTGCGCGAAAAGCTTTCCGTGAAATTTTCGGACCAAAAGTGACCATATAGGCGTCACATTTCTTTATCCACCAAAACTATGTCGTTTTCGCTCAAATGTGTCTCAAACATGTTTATATGGTTTATAGGTCATAATGGGAGCTTTGTGCGCGAAAAGCTTTCCGTGAAATTTTCGGACCAAAAGTAACCATATCTGCATCACCTTTGTTTATCCACCAAAACTGTGTTTTTTTCGAACAAAATGTGTCCCAAACATGTTTATATGGTTTATAGGTCATAATGGGAGCTTTGTGCGCGAAAAGCTTTCCGTGAAATTTTCGGACCAAAAGTGACCATATCGGCGTCACCTTTGTTTATCCACTAAAACTGTGTTGTTTTCGCTCAAATGTGTCCCAAACATGTTTATATGGTTTATAGGTCATAATGGGAGCTTTGTGCGCGAAAAGCTTTCCGTGAAATTTTCGGACCAAAAGTGACCATATCGGCGTCACCTTTCTTTATCCACCAAAACTGTGTTTTTTTCACTCAAATGTGTCCCAAACATGTTTATATGGTTTATAGGTCATAATGGGAGCTTTGTGCGCGAAAAGCTTTCCGTGAAATTTTCGGACCAAAAGTGACCATATAGGCGTCACCTTTCTTTATCCACCAAAACTATGTCGTTTTCGCTCAAATGTGTCTCAAACATGTTTATATTGTTTATAGGTCATAATGGGAGCTTTGTGCGCGAAAAGCTTTCCGTGAAATTTTCGGACCAAAAGTAACCATATCTGCATCACCTTTGTTTATCCACCAAAACTGTGTTTTTTTCGAACAAAATGTGTCCCAAACATGTTTATATGGTTTATAGGTCATAATGGGAGCTTTATGCGCGAAAAGCTTTCCGTGAAATTTTCGGACCAAAAGTGACCATATCGGCGTCACCTTTCTTTATCCACCAAAACTGTGTTGTTTTCGCTCAAATGTGTCCCAAACATGTTTATATGGTTTATAGGTCATAATGTGAGCTTTGTGCGCGAAAAGCTTTCCGTGAAATTTTCGGACCAAAAGTGACCATATCGGCGTCTCCTTTCTTTATCCATCAAAACTGTGTCGTTTTCGCTCAAATGTGTCCCAAACATGTTTATATGGTTTATATGTGATAATGTGAGCTTTGTGAGCGAAAAGCTTTCCGTGAAATTTTCGGACCGAAAGTGACCATATCGGCGTTACCTTTCTTTATCCATCAAAACTGTGTCGCTTTCGCACATATGTGTCCCAAACATGTTTATACGGTTTATAGATCATAATGGGAGCTTTGTGCGCGAAAAGCTTTCCATGAAATTTTCGGACCAAAAGTGACCATATCGGCGTCACCTTTCTTTATCCACCAAAACTGTGTTTTTTTCGCTCAAATGTGTCCCAAACATGTTTATATGGTTTATAGGTCATAATGTGAGCTTTGTGCGCGAAAAGCTTTCCGCGAAGATTTAGGACCAAAAGTGATCATATCGGCGTCACCTTTCTTTATCCATCAAAACTGTGTCGTTTTCGCTCAAATGTGTCCCAAACTTGTTTATATGGTTTATAGGTCATAATGTGAGCTTTGTGCGCGAAAAGCTTTTCGTGAAATTTTCGGACCAAAAGTGACCATATCGGCGTCACCTTTCTTTATCCACTAAAACTGTGTTTTTTTCACTCAAATGTGTCCCAAACATGTTTATATGGTTTATAGGTCATAATGGGAGCTTTGTGCGCGAAAAGCTTTCCGTGAAATTTTCGGACCAAAAGTGACCATATAGGCGTCACCTTTCTTTATCCACCAAAACTATGTCGTTTTCCCTCAAATGTGTCTCAAACATGTTTATATGGTTTATAGGTCATAATGGGAGCTTTGTGCGCGAAAAGCTTTCCGTGAAATTTTCGGACAAAAAGTGACCATATCGGTGTCTCCTTTCTTTATCCATCAAAACTCTGTCGTTTTCGCTCAAATGTGTCCCAATCATGTTTATATGGTTTATAAGTCATAATGTGATCTTTGTGCGCGAAAAGCTTTCCGTGAAATTTTCGGACCAAAAGTGACCATATAGGCGTCACCTTTCTTTATCCACCAAAACTGTGTTTTTTTCACTCAAATGTGTCTCAAACATGTTTATATGGTTTAAAGGTCATAATGGGAGCTTTGTGCGCGAAAAGATTTCCGTGAAATTTTCGGACCAAAAGTGACCATATAGGCGTCACCTTTCTTTATCCACCAAAACTGTGTTTTTTTCGAACAAAATGTGTCCCAAACATGTTTATATGGTTTATAGGTCATAATGGGAGCTTTATGCGCGAAAAGCTTTCCGTGAAATTTTCGGACCAAAAGTGACCATATCGGCGTCACCTTTGTTTATCCACCAAACTGTGTTGTTTTCGCTCAAATGTGTCCCAAACATGTTTATATGGTTTATAGGTCATAATGGGAGCTTTGTGCGCGAAAAGCTTTCTGTGAAATTTTCGGACCAAAAGTGACCATATCGGCGTCACCTTTCTTTATCCACAAAAACTGTGTTGTTTTCGCTCAAATGTGTCCCAAACATGTTTATATGGTTTATAGGTCATAATGTGAGCTTTGTGCGCGAAAAGCTTTCCGTGAAATTTTCGGACCGAAAGTGACCATATCGGCGTCACCTTTCTTTATCCATCAAAACTGTTTCGTTTTCGCACATATGTGTCCCAAACATGTTTATACGGTTTAAAGATCATAATGGGAGCTTTGTGCGCGAAAAGCTTTCCATCAAATTTTCGGACCAAAAGTGACCATATCGGCGTCACCTTTCTTTATCCACCAAAACTGTGTTTTTTTCGCTCAAATGTGTCCGAAACATGTTTATATGGTTTATAGGTCATAATGTGAGCTTTGTGCGCGAAAAGCTTTCCGCGAAGATTTAGGACCAAAGTGACCATATCGGCGTCACCTTTCTTTATCCATCAAAACTGTGTCGTTTTCGCTCAAATGTGTCCCAAACTTGTTTATATGGTTTATAGGTCATAATGTGAGCTTTGTGCGCGAAAAGCTTTCCGTGAAATTTTCGGACCAAAAGTGACCATATCGGCGTCACCTTTCTTTATCCACTAAAACTGTGTTTTTTTCACTCAAATGTGTCCCAAACATGTTTATATGGTTTATAGGTCATAATGGGAGCTTTGTGCGCGAAAAGCTTTCCGTGAAATTTTCGGACCAAAAGTGACCATATAGGCGTCACCTTTCTTTATCCACCAAAACTATGTCGTTTTCGCTCAAATGTGTCTCAAACATGTTTATATGGTTTATAGGTCATAATGGGAGCTTTGTGCGCGAAAAGCTTTCCGTGAAATTTTCGGACCAAAAGTAACCATATCTGCATCACCTTTGTTTATCCACCAAAACTGTGTTTTTTTCGAACAAAATGTGTCCCAAACATGTTTATATGGTTTATAGGTCATAATGGGAGCTTTGTGCGCGAAAAGCTTTCCGTGAAATTTTCGGACCAAAAGTGACCATATCGGCGTCACCTTTGTTTATCCACCAAAACTGTGTTGTTTTCGCTCAAATGTGTCCCAAACATGTTTATATGGTTTATAGGTCATAATGGGAGCTTTGTGCGCGAAAAGCTTTCCGTGAAATTTTCGGACCAAAAGTGGCCATATCGGCGTCACCTTTCTTTATCCACAAAAACTGTGTTGTTTTCGCTCAAATGTGTCCCAAACATGTTTATATGGTTTATAGGTCATAATGTGAGCTTTGTGCGCGAAAAGCTTTCCGTGAAATTTTCGGACCAAAAGTGACCATATCGGTGTCTCCTTTCTTTATCCATCAAAATTGTGTCGTTTTCTCTCAAATGTGTCCCAAACAAGTTTATATAGTTTATAAGTCATAATGTGAGCTTTGTGCGCGAAAAGCTTTCCGTGAAATTTTCGGACCAAAAGTGACCATATCGGCGTCACCTTTCTTTATCCACCAAAACTGTGTTTTTTTCACTCAAATGTGTCCCAAACATGTTTATATGGTTTATAGGTCATAATGGGAGCTTTGTGCGCGAAAAGCTTTCCGTGAAATTTTCGGACCAAAAGTGACCATATAGGCGTCACCTTTCTTTATCCACCAAAACTATGTTGTTTTCGCTCAAATGTGTCTCAAACATGTTTATATTGTTTATAGGTCATAATGGGAGCTTTGTGCGCGAAAAGCTTTCCGTGAAATTTTCGGACCAAAAGTAACCATATCTGCATCACCTTTGTTTATCCACCAAAACTGTGTTTTTTCGAACAAAATGTGTCCCAAACATGTTTATATGGTTTATAGGTCATAATGGGAGCTTTATGCGCGAAAAGCTTTCCGTGAAATTTTCGGACCAAAAGTGACCATATCGGCGTCACCTTTGTTTATCCACCAAACTGTGTTGTTTTCGCTCAAATGTGTCCCAAACATGTTTATATGGTTTATAGGTCATAATGGGAGCTTTGTGCGCGAAAAGCTTTCCGTGAAATTTTCGGACCAAAAGTGACCATATCGGCGTCACCTTTCTTTATCCACAAAAACTGTGTTGTTTTCGCTCAAATATGTCCCAAACATGTTTATATGGTTTATAGGTCATAATGTAAGCTTTGTACGCGAAAAGCTTTCCGTGAAATTTTCGGACCAAAAGTGACCATATCGGCGTCTCCTTTCTTTATCCATCAAAACTGTGTCATTTTCGCTCAAATGTGTCCCAAACATGTTTATATGGTTTATAAGTCATAATGTGAGCTTTGTGCGCGAAAAGCTTTCCGTGAAATTTTCGGACCGAAAGTGACCATATCGGCGTCACCTTTCTTTATCCATCAAAACTGTGTCGTTTTCGCACATATGTGTCCCAAACATGTTTATACGGTTTAAAGATCATAATGGGAGTTTTGTGCGCGAAAAGCTTTCCATGAAATTTTCGGACCAAAAGTGACCATATCGGCGTCACCTTTCTTTATCCACCAAAACTGTGTTTTTTTCGCTCAAATGTGTCCGAAACATGTTTATATGGTTTATAGGTCATAATGTGAGCTTTGTGCGCGAAAAGCTTTCCGCGAAGATTTAGGACCAAAAGTGACCATATCGGCGTCACCTTTCTTTATCCATCAAAACTGTGTCGTTTTTGCTCAAATGTGTCCCAAACTTGTTTATATGGTTTATAGGTCATAATGTGAGCTTTGTGCGCGAAAAGCTTTCCGTGAAATTTTCGGACCAAAAGTGACCATATCGGCGTCACCTTTCTTTATCCACCCAAACTGTGTTTTTTTCACTCAAATGTGTCCCAAACATGTTTATATGGTTTATAGGTCATAATGGGAGCTTTGTGCGCGAAAAGCTTTCCGTGAAATTTTCGGACCAAAAGTGACCATATAGGCGTCACCTTTCTTTATCCACCAAAACTATGTCGTTTTCGCTCAAATGTGTCTCGAACATGTTTATATGGTTTATAGGTCATAATGGGAGCTTTGTGCGCGAAAAGCTTTCCGTGAAATTTTCGGACCAAAAGTAACCATATCTGCATCACCTTTGTTTATCCACCAAAACTGTGTTTTTTTCGAACAAAATGTGTCCCAAACATGTTTATATGGTTTATAGGTCATAATGGGAGCTTTGTGCGCGAAAAGCTTTCCGTGAAATTTTCGGACCCAAAGTGACCATATCGGCGTCACCTTTGTTTATCCACCAAAACTGTGTTGTTTTCGCTCAAATGTGTCCCAAACATGTTTATATGGTTTATAGGTCATAATGGGAGCTTTGTGCGCGAAAAGCTTTCCGTGAAATTTTCGGACCAAAAGTGACCATATCGGCGTCACCTTTCTTTATCCACAAAAACTGTGTTATTTTCGCTCAAATGTGTCCCAAACATGTTTATATGGTTTATAGGTCATAATGTGAGCTTTGTGCGCGAAAAGCATTCCGTGAAATTTTCGGACCAAAAGTGACCATATCGGTGTCTCCTTTCTTTATCCATCAAAACTGTGTCGTTTTCTCTCAAATGTGTCCCAAACATGTTTATATAGTTTATAAGTCATGATGTGAGCTTTGTGCGCGAAAAGCTTTCCGTGAAATTTTCGGACCAAAAGTGACCATATCGGCGTCACCTTTCTTTATCCACCAAAACTGTGTTTTTTTCACTCAAATGTGTCCCAAACATGTTTATATGGTTTATAGGTCATAATGGGAGCTTTGTGCGCGAAAAGCTTTCCGTGAAATTTTCGGACCAAAAGTGACCATATAGGCGTCACCTTTCTTTATCCACCAAAACTATGTCGTTTTCGCTCAAATGTGTCTCGAACATGTTTATATGGTTTATAGGTCATAATGGGAGCTTTGTGCGCGAAAAGCTTTCCGTGAAATTTTCGGACCAAAAGTAACCATATCTGCATCACCTTTGTTTATCCACCAAAACTGTGTTTTTTTCGAACAAAATGTGTCCCAAACATGTTTATATGGTTTATAGGTCATAATGGAAGCTTTGTGCGCGAAAAGCTTTCCGTGAAATTTTCGGACCAAAAGTAACCATATCTGCATCACCTTTGTTTATCCACCAAAACTGTGTTTTTTTCGAACAAAATGTGTCCCAAACATGTTTATATGGTTTATAGGTCATAATGGGAGCTTTATGCGCGAAAAGCTTTCCGTGAAATTTTCGGACCAAAAGTGACCATATCGACGTCACCTTTCTTTATCCACCAAAACTGTGTTTTTTTCAGTCAAATGTGTCCCAAACATGTTTATATGGTTTATAGGTCATAATGGGAGCTTTATGCGCGAAAAGCTTTCCGTGAAATTTTCGGACCAAAAGTGACCATATTGGCGTCACCTTTCTTTATCCACCAAAACTGTGTTGTTTTCGCTCAAATGTGTCCCAAACATGTTTATATGGTTTATAGGTCATAATGTGAGCTTTGTGCGCGAAAAGCTTTCCGTGAAATTTTCGGACCAAAAGTGACCATATCGGCGTCTCCTTTCTTTATCCATCAAAACTGTGTCGTTTTCGCTCAAATGTGTCCCAAACATGTTTATATGGTTTATATGTGATAATGTGAGCATTGTGCGCGAAAAGCTTTCCATGAAATTTTCGGACCAAAAGTGACCATATCGGCGTTACCTTTCTTTATCCATCAAAACTGTGTCGCTTTCGCACATATGTGTCCCAAACATGTTTATACGGTTTATAGATCATAATGGGAGCTTTGTGCGCGAAAAGCTTTCCATGAAATTTTCGGACCAAAAGTGACCATATCGGCGTCACCTTTCTTTATCCACCAAAACTGTGTTTTTTTCGCTCATATGTGTCCCAAACATGTTTATATGGTTTATAGGTCATAATGTGAGCTTTGTGCGCGAAAAGCTTTCCGCGAAATTTTAGGACCAAAAGTGGCCATATTGGCGTCACCTATCTTTATCCACAAAAACTTTGTTGTTTTCGCTCAAATGTGTCCCAAACATTTTTATATGGTTTATAGGTCATAATGGGAGCTCTGTGCGCAAAAAGCTTTCCGTAAAATTTTCGGACCAAAAGTGACCATATCGGCTTCACCTTTCTTTATCCACAAAAACTGTGTTGTTTTTGCTCAAATGTGTCCCAAACATGTTTATATGGTGTATAGGTCATAATGGGAGCTTTGTGCGTGAAAAGCTTTCCTTGAAATTTTCGGACCAAATTTGACCATATCGGCTTCACCTTTCTTTATCCACCAAAACTGTGTTGTTTTCGCTCAAATGTGTCCCCAACATGTTTATATGGTGTATAGGTCATAATGGGAGCTTTGTGCGCGAAAAGCTTTCCGTGAAATTTTCGGACCAAAAGTGACCATATCGGCTTTACCTTCGTTTATCCACCAAAACTGCGTTGCTTTCGCTCAAATGTGTCCCAAACATGTTTATATGGTTTATAGGTCATAATGTGAGCTTTGTGCGTGGAAAGTTTTCCGTGAAATTTTCGGACCAAAAGTGAACGTATCGGCGTCACCTTTCTTTATCCACAAAAACTGTGTTGTTTTCGCTCAAATGTGTCCCAAACATGTTTATATGGTTTATAGGTCATAATGTGAGCTTTGTGCGCGAAAAGCTTTCCGTGAAATTTTAGGACCAAAAGTGACCATATCGGCGTCACCTTTCTTTATCCATCAAAACTGTGTCGTTTTCGCTCAAATGTGTCCCAAACTTGTTTATATGGTTTATAGGTCATAATGTGAGCTTTGTGCGCGAAAAGCTTTCCGTGAAATTTTCGGACCAAAAGTTACCATATCGGCGTCACCTTTCTTTATCCACCAAAACTGTGTTTTTTTCACTCAAATGTGTCCCAAACATGTTTATATGGTTTATAGGTCATAATGGGAGCTTTGTGCGCGAAAAGCTTTCCGTGAAATTTTCGGACTAAAAGTGACCATATCGGCGTCACCTTTCTTTATCCATCAAAACTGTGTCGTTTTCGCTCAAATGTGTCCCAAACATGTTTATATGGTTTATAGGTCATAATGGGAGATTTGTGTGCGAAAAGCTTTCCGTGAAATTTTTGGACCAAAAGTGACCACATCGGCGTCGCCTTTCTTTATCCACCAAAACTGTGTCGTTTTCGCTCAAATGTGTCCCAAAAATGTTTATATGGTTTATAGGTCATAATGGGAGCTTTGTGCGCGAAAAGCTTTCCGTGAAATTTTCGGACCAAAAGTAACCATATCGGCGTCACCTTTCTTTATGAACCAAAACTGTGTTTTTTTCGCTCAAATGTGTCCCAAACATGTTTATAGGTCATAATGGGAGCTCTGTGCGCGAAAAGCTTTCCGTAAAATTTTCGGACCAAAAGTGACCATATCGGCTTCACCTTTCTTTATCCACAAAAACTGTGTTGTTTTTGCTCAAATGTGTCCCAAACATGTTTATATGGTGTATAGGTCATAATGGGAGCTTTGTGCGTGAAAAGCTTTCCTTGAAATTTTCGGACCAATTTTGACCATATCGGCTTCACCTTTCTTTATCCACCAAAACTGTGTTGTTTTCGCTCAAATGTGTCCCCAACATGTTTATATGGTGTATAGGTCATAATGGGAGCTTTGTGCGCGAAAAGCTTTCCGTGAAATTTTAGGACCAAAAGTGACCATATCGGCTTTACCTTCGTTTATCCACCAAAACTGCGTTGCTTTCGCTCAAATGTGTCCCAAACATGTTCATATGGTTTATAGGTCATAATGTGAGCTTTGTGCGTGGAAAGTTTTCCGTGAAATTTTCGGACCAAAAGTGAACGTATCGGCGTCACCTTTCTTTATCCACAAAAACTGTGTTGTTTTCGCTCAAATGTGTCCCAAACATGTTTATATGGTTTATAGGTCATAATGTGAGCTTTGTGCGCGAAAAGCTTTCCGTGAAATTTTAGGACCAAAAGTGACCATATCGGCGTCACCTTTCTTTATCCATCAAAACTGTGTCGTTTTCGCTCAAATGTGTCCCAAACTTGTTTATATGGTTTATAGGTCATAATGTGAGCTTTGTGCGCGAAAAGCTTTCCGTGAAATTTTCGGACCAAAAGTTACCATATCGGCGTCACCTTTCTTTATCCACCAAAACTGTGTTTTTTTCACTCAAATGTGTCCCAAACATGTTTATATGGTTTATAGGTCATAATGTGAGCTTTGTGCGCGAAAAGCTTTCCGTGAAATTTTCGGACTAAAAGTGACCATATCGGCGTCACCTTTCTTTATCCATCAAAACTGTGTCGTTTTCGCTCAAATGTGTCCCAAACATGTTTATATGGTTTATAGGTCATAATGGGAGATTTGTGTGCGAAAAGCTTTCCGTGAAATTTTTGGACCAAAAGTGACCACATCGGCGTCGCCTTTCTTTATCCACCAAAACTGTGTCGTTTTCGCTCAAATGTGTCCCAAAAATGTTTATATGGTTTATAGGTCATAATGGGAGCTTTGTGCGCGAAAAGCTTTCCGTGAAATTTTCGGACCAAAAGTAACCATATCGGCGTCACCTTTCTTTATGAACCAAAACTGTGTTTTTTTCGCTCAAATGTGTCCCAAACATGTTTATAGGTCATAATGGGAGCTCTGTGCGCGAAAAGCTTTCCGTAAAATTTTCGGACCAAAAGTGACCATATCGGCTTCACCTTTCTTTATCCACAAAAACTGTGTTGTTTTTGCTCAAATGTGTCCCAAACATGTTTATATGGTGTATAGGTCATAATGGGAGCTTTGTGCGTGAAAAGCTTTCCTTGAAATTTTCGGACCAATTTTGACCATATCGGCTTCACCTTTCTTTATCCACCAAAACTGTGTTGTTTTCGCTCAAATGTGTCCCAAACTTGTTTATATGGTTTATAGGTCATAATGTGAGCTTTGTGCGCGAAAAGCTTTCCGTGAAATTTTCGGACCAAAAGTTACCATATCGGCGTCACCTTTCTTTATCCACCAAAACTGTGTTTTTTTCACTCAAATGTGTCCCAAACATGTTTATATGGTTTATAGGTCATAATGTGAGCTTTGTGCGCGAAAAGCTTTCCGTGAAATTTTCGGACTAAAAGTGACCATATCGGCGTCACCTTTCTTTATCCATCAAAACTGTGTCGTTTTCGCTCAAATGTGTCCCAAACATGTTTATATGGTTTATAGGTCATAATGGGAGATTTGTGTGCGAAAAGCTTTCCGTGAAATTTTTGGACCAAAAGTGACCACATCGGCGTCGCCTTTCTTTATCCACCAAAACTGTGTCGTTTTCGCTCAAATGTGTCCCAAAAATGTTTATATGGTTTATAGGTCATAATGGGAGCTTTGTGCGCGAAAAGCTTTCCGTGAAATTTTCGGACCAAAAGTAACCATATCGGCGTCACCTTTCTTTATGAACCAAAACTGTGTTTTTTTCGCTCAAATGTGTCCCAAACATGTTTATAGGTCATAATGGGAGCTTTGTGCGCGAAAAGCTTTCCGTGAAGTTTTTGGACCAAAAGTGACCATATCGGCGTCGCCTTTCTTTATCCACCAAAACTCTGTCGTTTTCGCTCAAATGTGTCCCAAAAATGTTTATATGGTTTATAGGTCATAATGGGAGATTTGTGCGCGAAAAGCTTTCCGTGAAATTTTTGGACCAAAAGTGACCATGTCGGCGTCGCCTTTCTTTATCCACTAAAACTGTGTCGTTTTCGCTCAAATGTGTCCTAAAAATGTTTATATGGTTTATAGGTCATAATGGGAGCTTTATGCGCGAAAAGCTTTGTGTGAAATTTTCAGACCCAAAGTGAATTCGGCGACACTTTTCTTTATCCACAAAAAGTGTGTTGTTTTCGCTCAAATGCGTCCCAAACATATTTATAGGTCATAATGTGAGCTTTGTGCGCGAAAAGCTTTCCGTGAAATCTTCGGACCAAAAGTGACCATATCGGCGTCACCTTTGTTTATCCACAAAATTTGTGTTGTTTTCGCTCAAATGTGTCCCAAACATGTTTATATGGTTTATAGGTCATAATGGGAGCTTTGTGCGCGGAAAGCTTTCTGTGAAATTTTCGGACCAAAAGTTACCGAATCGGCGTCCCCTTTCTTTATCCATCAAAACTGTGTCGTTTTCGCTCAAATGTGTCCCAAAAATGTTTATATGGTTTATAGGTCATAATGGGAGCTTTGTGCGCGAAAAGCTTTCCGTGAAATTTTCGGACCAAAAGTAACCATATCGGCGTCACCTTTCTTTATGAACCAAAACTGTGTTTTTTTCGCTCAAATGTGTCCCAAACATGTTTATAGGTCATAATGGGAGCTTTGTGCGCGAAAAGCTTTCCGTAAAATTTTTGGACCAAAAGTGACCATATCGGCGTCGCCTTTCTTTATCCACCAAAACTGTGTCGTTTTCGCTCAAATGTGTCCCAAAAATGTTTATATGGTTTATAGGTCATAATGGGAGATTTGTGCGCGAAAAGCTTTCCGTGTAATTTTTGGACCAAAAGTGACCATATCGGCGTCGGCTTTCTTTATCCACTAAAACTGTGTCGTTTTCGCTCAAATGTGTCCTAAAAATGTTTATATGGTTTATAGGTCATAATGGGAGCTTTATGCGCGAAAAGCTTTCTGTGAAATTTTTAGACCCAAAGTGAATTCGGCGACACTTTTCTTTATCCACAAAAAGTGTGTTGTTTTCGCTCAAATGCGTCCCAAACATATTTATAGGTCATAATGGGAGCTTTGTGCGCGAAAAGCTTTCCGTGAAATTTTCGGACCAAAAGTGACCATATCGGCGTCACCTTTGTTTATCCACAAAATTTGTGTTGTTTTCGCTCAAATGTGTCCCAAACATGTTTATATGGTTTATAGGTCATAATGGGAGCTTTGTGCGCGGAAAGCTTTCTGTGAAATTTTCGGACCAAAAGTTACCGAATCGGCGTCACCTTTCTTTATCCATCAAAACTGTGTCGTTTTCGCTCAAATGTGTCCCAAACATGTTTATATGGTTTATAGGTCATAATGGGAGCTATGTGCGCGAAAAGCTTTCCGTAAAATTTTCGGAACAAAACTGACCATATCGGCTTAACCTATCTTTATCCACCAAAACTGTGTTTTTTTCGCTCAAATGTGTCCCAAACATGTTTATATGGTTTAAAGGTGATAATGGGAGCTTTGTGCGCGAAAAGCTTTCCGTGAAATTTTCGGACTAAAAGTGACCATATCGGCGTCACCTTTCTTTATCCATCATCACTGTGTCGTTTTCGCTCAAATGTGTCCCAAACATGTTTATATGGTTTATAGGTCATAATGGGAGATTTGTGTGCGAAAAGCTTTCCGTGAAATTTTTGGACCAAAAGTGACCACATCGGCGTCGCCTTTCTTTACCCACCAAAACTGTGTCGTTTTCGCTCAAATGTGTCCAAAAAATGTTTATATGGTTTATAGGTCATAATGGGAGCTTTGTGCGCGAAAAGCTTTCCGTGAAATTTTCGGACCAAAAGTAACCATATCGGCGTCACCTTTCTTTATGAACCAAAACTGTGTTTTTTTCGCTCAAATGTGTCCCAAACATGTTTATAGGTCATAATGGGAGCTTTGTGCGCGAAAAGCTTTCCGTGAAGTTTTTGGACCAAAAGTGACCATATCGGCGTCGCCTTTCTTTATCCACCAAAACTGTGTCGTTTTCGCTCAAATGTGTCCCAAAAATGTTTATATGGTTTATAGGTCATAATGGGAGATTTGTGCGCGAAAAGCTTTCCGTGAAATTTTTGGACCAAAAGTGACCATGTCGGCGTCGCCTTTCTTTATCCACTAAAACTGTGTCGTTTTCGCTCAAATGTGTCCTAAAAATGTTTATATGGTTTATAGGTCATAATGGGAGCTTTATGCGCGAAAAGCTTTCTGTGAAATTTTCAGACCCAAAGTGAATTCGGCGACACTTTTCTTTATCCACAAAAAGTGTGTTGTTTTCGCTCAAATGCGTCCCAAACATATTTATAGGTCATAATGTGAGCTTTGTGCGCGAAAAGCTTTCCGTGAAATCTTCGGACCAAAAGTGACCATATCGGCGTCACCTTTGTTTATCCACAAAATTTGTGTTGTTTTCGCTCAAATGTGTCCCAAACATGTTTATATGGTTTATAGGTCATAATGGGAGCTTTGTGCGCGGAAAGCTTTCTGTGAAATTTTCGGACCAAATGTTACCGAATCGGCGTCCCCTTTCTTTATCCATCAAAACTGTGTCGTTTTCGCTCAAATGTGTCCCAAAAATGTTTATATGGTTTATAGGTCATAATGGGAGCTTTGTGCGCGAAAAGCTTTCCGTGAAATTTTCGGACCAAAAGTAACCATATCGGCGTCACCTTTCTTTATGAACCAAAACTGTGTTTTTTTCGCTCAAATGTGTCCCAAACATGTTTATAGGTCATAATGGGAGCTTTGTGCGCGAAAAGCTTTCCGTGAAATTTTTGGACCAAAAGTGACCATATCGGCGTCGCCTTTCTTTATCCACCAAAACTGTGTCGTTTTCGCTCAAATGTGTCCCAAAAATGTTTATATGGTTTATAGGTCATAATGGGAGATTTGTGCGCGAAAAGCTTTCCGTGTAATTTTTGGACCAAAAGTGACCATATCGGCGTCGGCTTTCTTTATCCACTAAAACTGTGTCGTTTTCGCTCAAATGTGTCCTAAAAATGTTTATATGGTTTATAGGTCATAATGGGAGCTTTATGCGCGAAAAGCTTTCTGTGAAATTTTCAGACCCAAAGTGAATTCGGCGACACTTTTCTTTATCCACAAAAAGTGTGTTGTTTTCGCTCAAATGCGTCCCAAACATATTTATAGGTCATAATGGGAGCTTTGTGCGCGAAAAGCTTTCCGTGAAATTTTCGGACCAAAAGTGACCATATCGGCGTCACCTTTGTTTATCCACAAAATTTGTGTTGTTTTCGCTCAAATGTGTCCCAAACATGTTTATATGGTATATAGGTCATAATGGGAGCTTTGTGCGCGGAAAGCTTTCTGTGAAATTTTCGGACCAAAAGTTACCGAATCGGCGTCACCTTTCTTTATCCATCAAAACTGTGTCGTTTTCGCTCAAATGTGTCCCAAACATGTTTATATGGTTTATAGGTCATAATGGGAGCTATGTGCGCGAAAAGCTTTCCGTAAAATTTTCGGAACAAAACTGACCATATCGGCTTAACCTATCTTTATCCACCAAAACTGTGTTTTTTTCGCTCAAATGTGTCCCAAACATGTTTATATGGTTTAAAGGTGATAATGGGAGCTTTGTGCGCGAAAAGCTTTCCGTGAAATTTTCGGACTAAAAGTGACCATATCGGCGTCACCTTTCTTTATCCATCAAAACTGTGTCGTTTTCGCTCAAATGTGTCCCAAACATGTTTATATGGTTTATAGGTCATAATGGGAGATTTGTGTGCGAAAAGCTTTCCGTGAAATTTTTGGACCAAAAGTGACCACATCGGCGTCGCCTTTCTTTACCCACCAAAACTGTGTCGTTTTCGCTCAAATGTGTCCCAAAAATGTTTATATGGTTTATAGGTCATAATGGGAGCTTTGTGCGCGAAAAGCTTTCCGTGAAATTTTCGGACCAAAAGTAACCATATCGGCGTCACCTTTCTTTATGAACCAAAACTGTGTTTTTTTCGCTCAAATGTGTCCCAAACATGTTTATAGGTCATAATGGGAGCATTGTGCGCGAAAAGCTTTCCGTGAAATTTTTGGACCAAAAGTGACCATATCGGCGTCGCCTTTCTTTATCCACCAAAACTGTGTCGTTTTCGCTCAAATGTGTCCCAAAAATGTTTATATGGTTTATAGGTCATAATGGGAGATTTGTGCGCGAAAAGCTTTCCGTGAAATTTTTGGACCAAAAGTGACCATGTCGGCGTCGCCTTTCTTTATCCACTAAAACTGTGTCGTTTTCGCTCAAATGTGTCCTAAAAATGTTTATATGGTTTATAGGTCATAATGGGAGCTTTATGCGCGAAAAGCTTTCTGTGAAATTTTCAGACCCAAAGTGAATTCGGCGACACTTTTCTTTATCCACAAAAAGTGTGTTGTTTTCGCTCAAATGCGTCCCAAACATATTTATAGGTCATAATGTGAGCTTTGTGCGCGAAAAGCTTTCCGTGAAATCTTCGGACCAAAAGTGACCATATCGGCGTCACCTTTGTTTATCCACAAAATTTGTGTTGTTTTCGCTCAAATGTGTCCCAAACATGTTTATATGGTTTATAGGTCATAATGGGAGCTTTGTGCGCGGAAAGCTTTCTGTGAAATTTTCGGACGAAAAGTTACCGAATCGGCGTCCCCTTTCTTTATCCATCAAAACTGTGTCGTTTTCGCTCAAATGTGTCCCAAAAATGTTTATATGGTTTATAGGTCATAATGGGAGCTTTGTGCGCGAAAAGCTTTCCGTGAAATTTTCGGACCAAAAGTAACCATATCGGCGTCACCATTCTTTATGAACCAAAACTGTGTTTTTTTCGCTCAAATGTGTCCCAAACATGTTTATAGGTCATAATGGGAGCTTTGTGCGCGAAAAGCTTTCCGTGAAATTTTTGGACCAAAAGTGACCATATCGGCGTCGCCTTTCTTTATCCACCAAAACTGTGTCGTTTTCGCTCAAATGTGTCCCAAAAATGTTTATATGGTGTATATGTCATAATGGGAGATTTGTGCACGAAAAGTTTTCCGTGTAATTTTTGGACCAAAAGTGACCATATCGGCGTCGGCTTTCTTTATCCACTAAAACTGTGTCGTTTTCGCTCAAATGTGTCCTAAAAATGTTTATATGGTTTATAGGTCATAATGGGAGCTTTATGCGCGAAAAGCTTTCTGTGAAATTTTAAGACCCAAAGTGAATTCGGCGACACTTTTCTTTATCCACAAAAAGTGTGTTGTTTTCGCTCAAATGCGTCCCAAACATATTTATAGGTCATAATGGGAGCTTTGTGCGCGAAAAGTTTTCCGTGAAATTTTCGGACCAAAAGTGACCATATCGGCGTCATCTTTGTTTATCCACAAAATTTGTGTTGTTTTCGCTCAAATGTGTCCCAAACATGTTTATATGGTTTATAGGTCATAATGGGAGCTTTGTGCGCGCAAAGCTTTCTGTGAAATTTTCGGACCAAAAGTTACCGAATCGGCGTCACCTTTCTTTATCCATCAAAACTGTGTCGTTTTCGCTCAAATGTGTCCCAAACATGTTTATATGGTTTATAGGTCATAATGGGAGCTATGTGCGCGAAAAGCTTTCCGTAAAATTTTCGGAACAAAACTGACCATATCGGCTTAACCTATCTTTATCCACCAAAACTGTGTTTTTTTCGCTCAAATGTGTCCCAAACATGTTTATATGGTTTAAAGGTGATAATGGGAGCTTTGTGCGCGAAAAGCTTTCCGTGAAATTTTCGGACCAAAAGTAACCATATCGGCGTCACCTTTCTTTATGAACCAAAACTGTGTTTTTTTCGCTCAAATGTGTCCCAAACATGTTTTTTTTTTTATTTTAAGGGTAAATATATTAGAACAAAATTTGAGTACAAGAGACCAGAAATAGAGAGATGGGGGGGGGGTCACCCCTAGTAACGTCTAAGGACTTAACTAGGGGACCCAGACCATGTGTCCTACTCAAGGGATGCAACCCCCAAGTACGGACAAAGCATCGACTACCAAACCATGTGTCCTACTCAAGGGATGCAACCCCCAAGCAAGGACAAAGCATCGACTACCAAACTAAAGATACCAAATAAAGGGACCTACACAAGGGATGCAACCCTTAAGTACGGACGAATGACATAAACTAGGGCACGCAGGCCACTACAACCTAAATCGACATAAAACAAAGACAACCCAAAATACAACATGGGAGCAACCACCATCAACGTTACCAATCACCATCAATCAATCATATCCTTCGAATACAAAGGACAGATTCCGGAGAGTCTAAGCCAAAGGAGGCACGCCGAATCACACCAAGGACACGAGTAGCCATAAGGACATATACTAAGCAAGAGGATCGGAAAGCAAGGGTTAGAACGCATCTCATGGGAACCCACCTCGAAGACAAGATGAAAGAATTAAGTACTAGCCGGGGGACCAACCGGCTCCATTGCTGCTAGCATGTACGGGCGTGGGGAGGTGCGGGAAGGTCCTTGATTTCACAAACTAAAGGCTAAGGTCATCCTATGAGGAACTAGACCCAAGGTGCGAAAGGAAGTGCCTGAACTTGTGACTAAGGGACAACCGAAACCCTCCAGGAGTAGCGCAAGAAACTCAACCAAGACTCCAAAACAAGGGGCAGGGGACAAGTAGATGCGTGCACAAGCGAGGACCCGATGATGTGGCCTGACGGGGAGCCAAAATGTAGTTAAGGGCTCCCCGTCAGGGAAGAGGACCAAAGAGCCGGTCAGGAGAAGACTAAAGCCGAACCAAGGGAAGGCTCTAGTTACAAACTGAACAAGACGGAACCAAGGTGGGAGGAGGGGTTAGGCTCCAGGACAGATGACGTGGGCAAGGGGTGGGGTCAAGAGAGGACAAGAGCTGGAAGTGTGAGGCAGCCTTCACGTGACCATTAAAATAAAGAAATAAACAAAAGGGGTCACGGGAGGGAAAAGAAAGTCTGATGGAAAGGGGAGAGTGGGGACCACAAAGGTAAAAGTCAGGAGAAAGTGTGAGGCCTGAGACAAACAAAAGTGAGCTGTAAAGAAAAGGTCACGGGCGCCAAGGTGAAGAGGGAAAGACGTCAGTGGGACCACGATGCAAAGAAGTGAGCTGGAAAGGAAGTCACGGGTGGAGCTTAAGGCAAAGCTGCCTTACATGAGCTGGCACAGGGGACCACAAGGCAAAGGTCAGGAGAAAGCACGGGTGAAACTTTAGGCAAGCTGCCACACATGAGCTGGCAATGGGGGCCACAAGTCAACGTTTTGAGATGTGAAAAAGAGAGTCAACTCGCCAGGGGAAACAAAGTGAGCTGCAAAGAAGCTAGTCACGGGTGCCAAAGGTGAAGAGGGAGAGACGTCAGTGGGGCCACGGTGCAGAGAAAGTGAGTTGGAAAGGAACAACTCACATGGGTACGTTGTGGGGACCACTGGACAGAGCTTCAACCGGTAGAGTGAGTCAAACAAAACTATGGAAGTGACGTCGGCGAAGCAATCTCACCGGCGGGAGACCGAGAAACAAAGCGAAGCTTCGTCAGATCTGAGTTGGGAACGCACCAGAGCTGGGCTGGAACCACTTGGGTAAGGAATCTGTGGGCCAAAGGAGGAGGAAGAAGGGAAGGGAGGAGGAACCTCCAACCCCCACCGACGGTGACTCCGAGCCAAAGAACAGAACAGGAGATTTTAGGCTTGAAAAAGTTGGGGGATGTTTCAGAGGAGGACGAAAGTAGTTCAAAGAAGGAAGGGTAGTTAGGAAGGGCGAAAGGAGTTCAGAAAGAGGAGGATGTCTCTCCGGCGGCACTTGGCCTCACCAGGATCTTAGGGGGACGCTCAGAAGCGAGCTCAGGCCATGGTGGACATGCAACAGCTTAAACAAGAAGGAGAAGTATATTATTACCACGAAGGAGAAGTAGGAGAAGGGTGAGATGAGTCAGGTGGAGCTCCGGCGGCACTGCTCACACCGGGAGCCAAAGCAGATCGCTAGCAACAATCTCAGGCCATTAGACAACTCGTTGTTGCGAAATAAACAGCACTAACCAACTTGGATCTGGATGAGGACGGTAGGAGGTGCACCCAGGAGGGGCTGACGCCACCAGCCACCGCCGGAACCGCCCTAGATATGGGTAAACCGTCAACCTTCAGGCCATTTTGAACGATGGAAAACAGTTTGTGTTTGGAAGTTTTGTGGACAAAAGGTGTGTGAGTATGATAGGAGAGGGATGGGAGGACAATCGGCGGCTCTTTGCCTCGCCGGTGGGACGATAGGGTCGCCGGAAACCACTACAGTTCGCCGGAAACCATGGGTACCATGATGAAGAAGAGCCACCAAGGGGAGGAGGCAAGGTGGGTTTTTCCACCTTTGAGAGTTTCTCTCTCTTACCACTCGCCTTGACTGTGTCCCAAACATGTTTATAGGTCATAATGTGAGCTTTTTGCGCGAAAAGCTTTCCGTGAAATCTTCGGACCAAAAGTGACCATATCGGCGTCACCTTTGTTTATCCACAAAATTTGTGTTGTTTTCGCTCAAATGTGTCCCAAACATGTTTATATGGTTTATAGGTCATAATGGGAGCTTTGTGCGCGGAAAGCTTTCTGTGAAATTTTCGGACCAAAAGTTACCGAATCGGCGTCCCCTTTTTTTATCCATCAAAACTGTGTCGTTTTCGCTCAAATGTGTCCCAAAAATGTTTATATGGTTTATAGGTCATAATGGGAGCTTTGTGCGCGAAAAGCTTTCCGTGAAATTTTCGGACCAAAAGTAACCATATCGGCGTCACCTTTCTTTATGAACCAAAACTGTGTTTTTTTCGCTCAAATGTGTCCCAAACATGTTTATATGTCATAATGGGAGCTTTGTGCGCGAAAAGCTTTCCGTGAAGTTTTTGGACCAAAAGTGACCATATCGGCGTCGCCTTTCTTTATCAACCAAAACTGTGTCGTTTTCGCTCAAATGTGTCCCAAAAATGTTTATATGGTTTATAGGTCATAATGGGAGATTTGTGTGCGAAAAGCTTTCCGTGAAATTTTTGGACCAAAAGTGACCACATCGGCGTCGCCTTTCTTTATCCACCAAAACTGTGTCGTTTTCGCTCAAATGTGTCCCAAAAATGTTTATATGGTTTATAGGTCATAATGGGAGATTTGTGCGCGAAAAGCTTTCCGTGTAATTTTTGGACCAAAAGTGACCATATCGGCGTCGGCTTTCTTTATCCACTAATACTGTGTCGTTTTCGCTCAAATGTGTCCTAAAAATGTTTATATGGTTTATAGGTCATAATGGGAGCTTTATGCGCGAAAAGCTTTCTGTGAAATTTTCAGACCCAAAGTGAATTCGGCGACACTTTTCTTTATCCACAAAAAGTGTGTTGTTTTCGCTCAAATGCGTCCCAAACATATTTATAGGTCATAATGGGAGCTTTGTGCGCGAAAAGCTTTCCGTGAAATTTTCGGACCAAAAGTGACCATATCGGCGTCACCTTTGTTTATCCACAAAATTTGTGTTGTTTTCGCTCAAATGTGTCCCAAACGTGTTTATATGGTTTATAGGTCATAATGGGAGATTTGTGCGCGAAAAGCTTTCCGTGAAATTTTCGGACCAAAAGTTACCGAATCGGCGTCACCTTTCTTTATCCATCAAAACTGTGTCGTTTTCGCTCAAATGTGTCCCAAACATGTTTATATGGTTTATAGGTCATAATGAGAGCTATGTGCGCGAAAAGCTTTCCGTAAAATTTTCGGAACAAAACTGACCATATCGGCTTAACCTATCTTTATCCACCAAAACTGTGTTTTTTTCGCTCAAATGTGTCCCAAACATGTTTATATGGTTTAAAGGTGATAATGGGAGGTTTGTGCGGGAAAAGCTTTCCGTGAAATTTTCGGACCAAAAGTGACCATATCAGCTTCACCTTTCTTTATCCACCAAAACTGTGTTGTTTTCGCTCAAATGTGTCCCAAACATTTTTATATGGTGTATAGGTCATAATGGGAGCTTTGTGCGTGAAAAGCTTTCCGTGAAATTTTCAGACCAAAAGTGACCATATCTGCTTCACCTTTCTTTATCCAACAAAACTGTGTTGTTTTCGCTCAAATGTGTCCCAAAGATGTTTATATGGTGTATAGGTCATAATGGGAGCTTTGTGCGTGAAAAGCTTTCCGTGAAATTTTCGAACCAAAAGTGACCATATCGGCGTCACCTTTCTTTATCCACAAAAACTGTGTTGTTTTTGCTCAAATGAGTCTCAAACATGTTTATATGGTGTATAGGTCATAATGGGAGCTTTGTGCGCGAAAAGCATTCCGTGAAATTTTAGGACCAAAAGTGACCATATCGGCGTCACCTTCGTTTATCTACCAAAACTGTGTTGTTTTCGCTCAAATGTGTCCCAAACATGTTTATATGGTTTATAGGTCATAATTGGAGCTTCGTGCGTGGAATGTTTTCCGTGAAATTTTCGGACCAAAAGTGAACGTATCGGCGTCACCTTTCTTTATCCACAAAAACTGTGTTGTTTTCGCTCAAATGTGTCCCAAACATGCTTATATGGTTTATAGGTCATAATGGGAGATTTGTGCGTGAAAAGCTTTCTGTGAAATTTTAAGACCAAAAGTGACCATATCGGCGTCACTTTTTCTTTATCCACAAAAACTGTGTTGTTTTCGCTCAAATGCGTCCCAAACATGTTTATAGGTCATAATAGGAGCTTTGTGCGTGAAAAGCTTTCCGTGAAATTTTCGGACCAAAAGTGACCATATCGGCGTCACCTTTGTTTATCCAAAAAAACTGTGTTGTTTTCGTTCAAATGTGTCCCAAACATGTTTATATGGTTTATAGGTCATAATGGGAGCTTTGTGCGCGGAAAGCTTTCTGTGAAATTTTCGGACCAAAAGTGACCGTATCGGCGTCACCTTTCTTTATCCACCAAAACTGTGTCGTTTTCGCTCAAATGTGTCCCAAAAATGTTTATATGGTTTATAGGTCATAATGGGAGCTTTATGCGCGAAAAGCTTTCTGTGAAATTTTAAGACCAAAAGTGACCATATCGGCGTCACTTTTTCTTTATCCACAAAAACTGTGTTGATTTCGCTCAAATGCGTCCCAAACATGTTTATAGGTCATAATAGGAGCTTTGTGCGCGAAAAGCTTTCCGTGAAATTTTCGGACCAAAAGTGACCATATCGGCGTCACCTTTGTTTATCCAAAAAAACTGTGTTGTTTTCGTTCAAATGTGTCCCAAACATGTTTATATGGTTTATAGGTCATAATGGGAGCTTTGTGCGCGGAAAGCTTTCTGTGAAATTTTCGGACCAAAAGTGACCGTATCGGCGTCACCTTTCTTTATCCACAAAAACTGTGTTGTTTTCGCTCAAATGTGTCCCAACCATGATTATATGGTTTATAGGTCATAATGGGAGCTTTGTGCGCGAAAATCTTTCCGTGAAATTTTCGGACCAAAAGTGACCATATCGGCGTCTCCTTTCTTTATCCATCAAAACTGTGTCGTTTTCGCTCAAATGAATCCCAAACATGTTTATATCGTTTATAGGTCATAATGGGAGCTATGTGCGCGAAAAGCATTTCGTAAAATTTTCGGAACAAAAGGGACCATATCGGCGTCACCTATCTTTATCCACAAAAACTGTGTTGTTTTCGCTCAAATGTGTCCCAACACATGTTTATATGGTTTATAGGTCACAATGGGAGCTTTGTGCGCAAAAAGCTTTCCATGAAATTTTCGGACCAAAAGTGACCATATCGGCGTCAACTTTCTTTATCCGCAAAAACTGTGTTTTTTTCGCTCAAATGTGTCCCAAACATGTTTATATGGTTTATAGGTCATAATGGGAGCTTTATGCGCGAAAAGCTTTCCGTGAAATTTTCGGACCAAAAGTGACCATATCGGCGTCACCTTTCTTTATCCACTAAAACTGTGGCGTTTTCGTTCAAATGCGTCCCAAACATATTTATAGGTCATAATGGGAGTTTTCTCCGCGAAAAGATTTCCGTGAAATTTTCTGACCAAAAGTGACCATATCGGCGTCACCTTTGTTTATCTAAAAAAACTGTGTTGTTTTCGCTCAAATGTGTCCCAAACATGTTTATATGGTTTATAGGTCATAATGTGAGCTTTCTAGGCGAAAAGCTTTCCGTGAAATTTCCGGACTAAAAGTGACCATATCGGCGTCACCTTTCTTTATCCATCAAAACTGTGTCGTTTTCGCTCAAATGTGTCCCAAACATGTTTATATGGTTTATAGGTCATAATGTGACCTTTCTGCGCGAAAAGCTTTCCGTGAAATTTCCGGACCAAAAGTGACCATATCGGCGTCACCTTTCTTTATCCATCAAAACTGTGTCGTTTTCGCTCAAATGTGTCCAAAACATGTTTATATGATTTATCAGTCATAATGGGTGCTTTGTGCGCGAAAAGCTTTCCGTGAAATTTCCGGACCAAAAGTGACCATATTGGCGTCACCTTTCTTTATCCACAAAAATTGTGTTGTTTTTGCTCAAATGTGTCCCAAACATGTTTATATGGTTTATATGTCATAAAGGGAGATTTGTGCGCGAAAAGCTTTTCGTGAAATTTTTGGACCAAAAGTGACCATATCGGCGTCACCTTTCTTTATCCACCAAAACTGTGTCGTTTTCGCTCAAATATGTCCCAAACATGTTTATATGGTTTATCAGTGATAATGGGAGCTTTGTGCGCGAAAAGCTTTCCGTGAAATTTTCGGACCAAAAGTGACCATATCGGCGTCACCTTTCTTTATCCACAAAAACTGTGTTGTTTTCGCTCAAATTTGTCCCAAACATGTTTATATGGTTTATCAGTCATAATGGGCGCTTTGTGCGCGAAAAGCTTTCCGTGAAATTTTCGGACCAAAAGTGACCATATCGGAATCACCTTTCTTTATCCGCAAAAACTGTGTTGTTTTCGCTCAAATGTGTTCCAAACATGTTTATATGATTTATAGGTCATAATGGGAGCTTTCTGCGCGAAAAGCTTTCCGTGAAATTTTCGGACCAAAAGTGACCATATCGGCGTCACCTTTCTTTATCCACCAAAACTGTGTTGTTTTCGCTCAAATGTGTACCAAACATGTTTATATGGTGTATAGGTCATAAAGAGAGCTTTGTGCGCGAAAATCTTTCCGTGAAATTTTCGTACCAAAAGTGACTATAACGGCGTCATCTTTCTTTATCCACCAAAATTGTGTTGTTTTCTCTCAAATTTGTCACAAACATGTTTATATGGTTTATGGGTCATAATGGGAGCTTTGTGCGCGAAAAGCTTTCCGTGAAATTTTCGGACCAAAAGTGACCATATCGGCGTCACCTTTCTTTACCCATAAAAACTGTGTTGTTTTCGCTCAAATGCGTCACAAACATGTTTATATGGTTTATAGGTCATAATGGGAGCTTTGTGCGCGAAAAGCTTTCCGTGAAATTTTCGGACCAAAAGTGACCATATCGGCGTCACCTTTCTTTGTCCACCAAAACTGTGTTGTTTTCTCTCAAATTTGTCACAAACATGTTTATATGGTTTATGGGTCATAATGGGAGCTTTGTGCGCGAAAAGCTTTCCGTGAAATTTTCGGACCAAAAGTGACCATATCGGCGTCACCTTTCTTTGTCCACCAAAATTGTGTTGTTTTCTCTCAAATTTGTCACAAACATGTTTATATGGTTTATGGGTCATAATGGGAGCTTTCTGCGCGAAAAGCTTTCCGTGAAATTTTCGGACCAAAAGTGACCATATCAGCGTCACTTTTCTTTACCCATAAAAACTGTGTTGTTTTCGCTCAAATTCGCCCCAAACATGTTTATATGGTTTATAGGTCATAATGTGAGCTATGTGCGCGAAAAGCTTTCCGTGAAATTTTCGAACCCAAAGTGACCTTATCGACGTCACCTTTCTTTATACACAAAACTGTGTTGTTTTCGCTCAAATGTGTCCCAAACATGTTTATATGGTTTATAGGTCATAATGTGAGCTTTGTGCGCGAAAAGCTTTACGTGAAATTTTCGGACCAAAAGTGACCATATCGGCGTCACCTTTCTTTATCCACAAAAACTGTGTTGTTTTCGCTCAAATTTGTCCCAAACATGTTTATATGGTTTATCGGTCATAATGGGAGCTTTATGCGCGAAAAGCTTTCCGTGAAATTTTCGGACCAAAATTGACCATATCGGCGTCACCTTTCTTTATCCACAAAAACTGTGTTGTTTTCTCTCAAATGTGTCCCAAACATGTTTATATGGTTTATAGGTCATAATGGGAGCTTTCTGCGCGAAAAACTTTCCGTGAAATTTTCGGACCAAAAGTGACCATATCGGCGTCACCTTTCTTTACCCATAAAAACTGTGTTGTTTTCGCTCAAATGTGTTCCAAACATGTTTATATGGTTTATAGGTCATAATGGGAGCTTTCTGCGCGAAAAGCTTTCCGTGAAATTTTCGGACCAAAAGTGACCATATCGGCATCACCTTTCTTTACCCATAAAAACTGTGTTGTTTTCGCTCAAATGCATCCCAAACATGTTTATATAGTTTATAGGTCATAATGTGAGCTTTGTGGGCGAAAAGCATTCCGTGAAATTTTCGGACCAAAAGTGACCATATCGGCGTCTCCTTTCTTTATCCACCAAAACTGTGTTGTTTTCGCTCAAATGTGTACCAAACATGTTTATATGGTGTATAGGTCATAATGGGAGCTTTGTGCGCGAAAATCTTTCCGTGAAATTTTCGGACCAAAAGTGACCATATCGGCGTCATCTCTCTTAATCCACCAAAACTGTGTTGTTTTCGCTCAAATGTGTACCAAACATGTTTATATGGTGTATAGGTCATAATGGGAGCTTTGTGCGCGAAAATCTTTCCGTGAAATTTTCGGACCAAAAGTGACCATATCGGCGTCATCTTTCTTAATCCACCAAAACTGTGTTGTTTTCCCTCAAATTTGTCACAAACATGTTTATATGGTTTATGGGTCATAATGGGACCTTTGTGCGCGAAAAGCTTTCCGTGAAATTTTCTGACCAAAAGTGACCATATCGGCGTCACCTTTCTTTATACGCAAAACTGTGTTGTTTTCGCTCAAATGTGTCCCAAACATGTTTATATGGTTTATAGGTCATAATGTGAGCTTTGTGCGCGAAAAGCTTTCCTTGAAAATTTCGGACCAAAAGTGGCCATATCGGCGTCACCTTTCTTTATCCACAAAAACTGTGTTGTTTTCACTCAAATTTGTCCCAAACATGTTTATATGGTTTATAGGTCATAATGGGCGCTTTGTGCGCGAAAAGCTCTCCGTGAAATTTTCGGACCAAAAGTGACCATATCGGCGTCACCTTTCTTTATCCACAAAAACATGTTTGGGACACCTTTCTTTATCCACAAAAACTGTGTTCTTTTCGCTCAAATGTATCCCAAACATGTTTATATGGTTTATAGGTCATAATGTGAGCTTTGTGCGCGAAAAGCTTTCCGTGAAATTTTCAGACCAAAAGTGACCATATCGGCGTCACCTTTCTATATCCACAAAAACTGTGTTGTTTTCGCTCAAATGCGTCCCAAACATGTTTATATGGTTTATAGGTCATACTGGGAGCTTTCTGCGCGAAAAGCTTTCCATGAATATTTCGGACCAAAAGTGACCATATCGGCGTCACCTTTCTTTATCCACAAAACTGTCTTTTTTTGCTCAAAAGTGTCCCAAACATGTTTATATGGTTTATAGGTCATAATTGGAGCTTTTACGCGAAAGCTTTCCGTGAAATTTTCGGACCAAAAGTGACCATATCGGTGTCACCTTTCTTTATCCACGAAAACTGTGTTATTTTCGCTCAAATGTGTCCCAAACATGTTTATATGGTTTATAGGTCATAATGGGAGCTTTGTGCGCGAAAAGCTTTCCGTGAAATTTTCGGACCAAAAGTGACCATATCGGCGTCACCTTTCTTTATCCACAAAAACTGTGTTGTTTTCGCTCAAATGTGTCCCAAACATGTTTATATGGTATATAGGTCATAATGGGAGCTTTCTGCGCGAAAAGCTTTCCATGAAATTTTCGGACCAAAAGTGACCATATCGGCGTCACCTTTCTTTACCCATAAAAACTGTGTTGTTTTCGCTCAAATGCGTCCCAAACATGTTTATATGGGTTATAGGTCATAATCTGAGCTTTGTGCGCGAAAAGCTTTCCGTGAAATTTTCGGACCAAAACTGACCATATCGGCGTCACCTTTCTTTATCGACAAAAACTGTGTTGTTTTCGCTCAAATGCGTCCCAAACATGTTTATATGGTTTATAGTTCATAATGTGAGCTTTGTGCGCGAAAAGCTTTCCGTGAAATTTTCGGACCAAAAGTGACCATATCGGCGTCACCTTTCTTTATCCACCAAAACTGTGTTGTTTTCGCTCAAATGTGTACAAAACATGTTTATATGGTGTATAGGTCATAAAGGGAGCTTTGTGCGCGAAAATCTTTCCGTGAAATTTTCGGACCAAAAGTGACCATATCGGCGTCATCTTTCTTTATACACCAAAACTGTGTTGTTTTCTCTCAAATTTGTCACAAACATGTTTATATAGTTTATGGTTCATAATGGGAGCTTTGTGCGTGAAAAGCTTTCCGTGAAATTTTCGGACCAAAAGTGACCATATCGGCGTCACCTTTCTTTACCCATAAAAACTATGTTGTTTTCGCTCAAATGCGTCCCAAACATGTTTATATGGTTTATCGGTTCTAATGGGCGCTTTTTGCGCGAAAAGGTTTCCGTGAAATTTTCGGACCAAAAGTGACCATATCGGCGTCACCTTTCTTTATCCACAAAAACTGTGTTGTTTTCGCTCAAATTTGTCCCAAACATGTTTATATGGTTTATCGGTCCTAATGGGCGCTTTGTGCGCGAAAAGCTTTCCGTGAAAATTTCGGACCAAAAGTGACTATATCGGCGTCACCTTTCTTTATCCACAAAAACTGTGTTGTTTTCGCTCAAATGTGTACCAAACATGTTTATATGGTGTATAGGTCATAATGGGAGCTTTCTGCGCGAAAAGCTTTCCGTGAAATTTTCGGACCAAAAGTGACCATATCGGCGTCACCTTTCGTTACCCATAAAAACTGTGTTGTTTTCGCTCAAATGCGTCCCAAACATGTTTATATGGTTTATAGGTCATAATGTGAGCTTTGTGCGCGAAAAGCTTTCCGTGAAATTTTCGGACCAAAACTGACCATATCGGCGTCACCTTTCTTAATCCACCAAAACTGTGTTGTTTTCGCTCAAATGTGTACCAAACATGTTTATATGGTGTATAGGTCATAATGGGAGCTTTGTGCGCGAAAATCTTTACGTGAAATTTTCGGACCAAAAGTGACCATATCGGCGTCATCTTTCTTAATCCACCAAAACTGTGTTGTTTTCTCTCAAATTTGTCACAAACATGTTTATATGGTTTATGGGTTATAATGGGAGCTTTGTGCGCGAAAAGCTTTCCGTGAAATTTTCTGACCAAAAGTGACCATATCGGCGTCATCTTTCTTAATCCACCAAAACTGTGTTGTTTTCGCTCAAATGTGTACCAAACATGTTTATATGGTTTATAGGTCATAATGTGAGCTTTGTGCGCGAAAAGCTTTCCTTGAAAATATCGGACCAAAAGTGGCCATATGGCGTCACCTTTCTTTATCCACAAAAACTGTGTTGTTTTCACTCAAATTTGTCCCAAACATGTTTATATGGTTTATAGGTCATAATGGGCGCTTTGTGCGCGAAAAGCTCTCCGTGAAATTTTCGGACCAAAAGTGACCATATCGGCGTCACCTTTCTTTATCCACAAAAACATGTTTGGGACACCTTTCTTTATCCACAAAAACTGTGTTGTTTTCGCTCAAATGTATCCCAAACATGTTTATATGGTTTATAGGTCATAATGTGAGCTTTGTGCGCGAAAAGCTTTCCGTGAAATTTTCAGACCAAAAGTGACCATATCAGCGTCACCTTTCTATATCCACAAAAACTGTGTTGTTTTCGCTCAAATGCGTCCCAAACATGTTTATATGGTTTATAGGTCATACTGGGAGCTTTCTGCGCGAAAAGCTTTCCATGAATATTTCGGACCAAAAGTGACCATATCGGCGTCACCTTTCTTTATCCACAAAACTGTCTTTTTTCGCTCAAAAGTGTCCCAAACATGTTTATATGGTTTATAGGTCATAATTGGAGCTTTTACGCGAAAGCTTTCCGTGAAATTTTCGGACCAAAAGTGACCATATCGGTGTCACCTTTCTTTATCCACGAAAACTGTGTTATTTTCGCTCAAATGTGTCCCAAACATGTTTATATGGTTTATAGGTCATAATGGGAGCTTTGTGCGCGAAAAGCTTTCCGTGAAATTTTCGGACCAAAAGTGACCATATCGGCGTCACCTTTCTTTATCCACAAAAACTGTGTTGTTTTCGCTCAAATGTTTCCCAAACATGTTTATATGGTATATAGGTCATAATGGGAGCTTTCTGCGCGAAAAGCTTTCCGTGAAATTTTCGGACCAAAAGTGACCATATCGGCGTCACCTTTCTTTACCCATAAAAACTGTGTTGTTTTCGCTCAAATGCGTCCCAAACATGTTTATATGGTTTATAGGTCATAATCTGAGCTTTGTGCGCGAAAAGCTTTCCGTGAAATTTTCGGACCAAAACTGACCATATCGGCGTCACCTTTCTTTATCGACAAAAACTGTGTTGTTTTCGCTCAAATGCGTCCCAAACATGTTTATATGGTTTATAGTTCATAATGTGAGCTTTGTGCGCGAAAAGCTTTCCGTGAAATTTTCGGACCAAAAGTGACCATATCGGCGTCACCTTTCTTTATCCACCAAAACTGTGTTGTTTTCGCTCAAATGTGTACCAAACATGTTTATATGGTGTATAGGTCATAAAGGGAGCTTTGTGCGCGAAAATCTTTCCGTGAAATTTTCGGACCAAAAGTGACCATATCGGCGTCATCTTTCTTTATACACCAAAACTGTGTTGTTTTCTCTCAAATTTGTCACAAACATGTTTATATAGTTTATGGGTCATAATGGGAGCTTTGTGCGTGAAAAGCTTTCCGTGAAATTTTCGGACCAAAAGTGACCATATCGGCGTCACCTTTCTTTACCCATAAAAACTATGTTGTTTTCGCTCAAATGCGTCCCAAACATGTTTATATGGTTTATCGGTTCTAATGGGCGCTTTTTGCGCGAAAAGGTTTCCGTGAAATTTTCGGACCAAAAGTGACCATATCGGCGTCACCTTTCTTTATCCACAAAAACTGTGTTGTTTTCGCTCAAATTTGTCCCAAACATGTTTATATGGTTTATCGGTCCTAATGGGCGCTTTGTGCGCGAAAAGCTTTCCGTGAAAATTTCGGACCAAAAGTGACTATATCGGCGTCACCTTTCTTTATCCACAAAAACTGTGTTGTTTTCGCTCAAATGTGTCCCAAACATGTTTATATGGTATATAGGTCATAATGGGAGCTTTCTGCGCGAAAAGCTTTCCGTGAAATTTTCGGACCAAAAGTGACCATATCGGCGTCACCTTTCGTTACCCATAAAAACTGTGTTGTTTTCGCTCAAATGCGTCCCAAACATGTTTATATGGTTTATGGGTCATAATGTGAGCTTTGTGCGCGAAAAGCTTTCCGTGAAATTTTCGGACCAAAACTGACCATATCGGCGTCACCTTTCTTTATCGACAAAAACTGTGTTGTTTTCGCTCAAATGCGTCCCAAACATGTTTATATGGTTTATAGTTCATAATGTGAGCTTTGTGCGCGAAAAGCTTTCCGTGAAATTTTCGGACCAAAAGTGACCATATCGGCGTCACCTTTCTTTATCCACCAAAACTGTGTTGTTTTCGCTCAAATGTGTACCAAACATGTTTATATGGTGTATAGGTCATAAAGGGAGCTTTGTGCGCGAAAATCTTTCCGTGAAATTTTCGGACCAAAAGTGACCATATCGGAATCACCTTTCTTTATCCACAAAAACTGTGTTGTTTTCGCTCAAATGCATCCCAAACATGTTTATATAGTTTATGGGTCATAATGGGAGCTTTGTGCGCGAAAAGCTTTCCGTGAAATTTTCGGACCAAAAGTGACCATATCGGCGTCATCTTTCTTTATCCACCAAAACTGTGTTGTTTTCTCTCAAATTTGTCACAAACATGTTTATATAGTTTATGGGTCATAATGGGAGCTTTGTGCGCGAAAAGCTTTCCGTGAAATTTTCGGACCAAAAGTGACCATATCGCCGTCACCTTTCTTTATCCACCAAAACTGTGTTGTTTTCGCTTAAATGTGTACCAAACATGTTTATATGGTGTATAGGTCATAAAGGGAGCTTTGTGCACGAAAATCTTTCCGTGAAATTTTCGGACCAAAAGTGACCATATCGGCGTCATCTTTCTTTATCCACCAAAACTGTGTTGTTTTCTCTCAAATTTGTAACAAACATGTTTATATAGTTTATGGGTCATAATGGGAGCTTTGTGCGCGAAAAGCTTTCCGTGAAATTTTCGGACCAAAAGTGACCATATCGGCGTCATCTTTCTTTATCCACCAAAAATGTGTTGTTTTCTCTCAAATTTGTCACAAACATGTTTATATAGTTTATGGGTCATAATGGGAGCTTTGTGCGCGAAAAGCTTTCCGTGAAATTTTCGGACCAAAAGTGACCATATCGGCGTCACCTTTCTTTACCCATAAAAACTGTGTTGTTTTCGCTCAAATGCGTCCTAAACATGTTTATATGGTTTATCGGTTCTAATGGGCGCTTTGTGCGCGAAAAGGTTTCCGTGAAATTTTCGGACCAAAAGTGACCATATCGGCATCACCTTTCTTTATCCACAAAAACTGTGTTGTTTTCGCTCAAATGCGTCCCAAACATGTTTATATGGTTTATCGGTCCTAATGGGCGCTTTGTGCGTGAAAAGCTTTCCGTGAAATTTTCGGACCAAAAGTGACCATATCGGCGTCACCTTTCTTTATCCACAAAAACTGTGTTGTTTTCGCTCAAATGCGTCCCAAACATGTTTATATGGTTTATAGGTCATACTGGGAGCTTTCTGCGCGAAAAGCTTTCCGTGAAATTTTCGGACCAAAAGTGACCATATCGGCGTCATCTTTCTTTATACACCAAAACTGTGTTGTTTTCTCTCAAATTTGTCACAAACATGTTTATATAGTTTATGGGTCATAATGGGAGCTTTGTGCGTGAAAAGCTTTCCGTGAAATTTTCGGACCAAAAGTGACCATATCGGCGTCACCTTTCTTTACCCATAAAAACTATGTTGTTTTCGCTCAAATGCGTCCCAAACATGTTTATATGGTTTATCGGTTCTAATGGGCGCTTTTTGCGCGAAAAGGTTTCCGTGAAATTTTCGGACCAAAAGTGACCATATCGGCGTCACCTTTCTTTATCCACAAAAACTGTGTTGTTTTCGCTCAAATTTGTCCCAAACATGTTTATATGGTTTATCGGTCCTAATGGGCGCTTTGTGCGCGAAAAGCTTTCCGTGAAAATTTCGGACCAAAAGTGACTATATCGGCGTCACCTTTCTTTATCCACAAAAACTGTGTTGTTTTCGCTCAAATGTGTCCCAAACATGTTTATATGGTATATAGGTCATAATGGGAGCTTTCTGCGCGAAAAGCTTTCCGTGAAATTTTCGGACCAAAAGTGACCATATCGGCGTCACCTTTCGTTACCCATAAAAACTGTGTTGTTTTCGCTCAAATGCGTCCCAAACATGTTTATATGGTTTATGGGTCATAATGTGAGCTTTGTGCGCGAAAAGCTTTCCGTGAAATTTTCGGACCAAAACTGACCATATCGGCGTCACCTTTCTTTATCGACAAAAACTGTGTTGTTTTCGCTCAAATGCGTCCCAAACATGTTTATATGGTTTATAGTTCATAATGTGAGCTTTGTGCGCGAAAAGCTTTCCGTGAAATTTTCGGACCAAAAGTGACCATATCGGCGTCACCTTTCTTTATCCACCAAAACTGTGTTGTTTTCGCTCAAATGTGTACCAAACATGTTTATATGGTGTATAGGTCATAAAGGTAGCTTTGTGCGCGAAAATCTTTCCGTGAAATTTTCGGACCAAAAGTGACCATATCGGCATCACCTTTCTTTATCCACAAAAACTGTGTTGTTTTCGCTCAAATGCGTCCCAAACATGTTTATATAGTTTATGGGTCATAATGGGAGCTTTGTGCGCGAAAAGCTTTCCGTGAAATTTTCGGACCAAAAGTGACCATATCGGCGTCATCTTTCTTTATCCACCAAAACTGTGTTGTTTTCTCTCAAATTTGTCACAAACATGTTTATATAGTTTATGGGTCATAATGGGAGCTTTGTGCGCGAAAAGCTTTCCGTGAAATTTTCGGACCAAAAGTGACCATATCGCCGTCACCTTTCTTTATCCACCAAAACTGTGTTGTTTTCGCTTAAATGTGTACCAAACATGTTTATATGGTGTATAGGTCATAAAGGGAGCTTTGTGCACGAAAATCTTTCCGTGAAATTTTCGGACCAAAAGTGACCATATCGGCGTCATCTTTCTTTATCCACCAAAACTGTGTTGTTTTCTCTCAAATTTGTCACAAACATGTTTATATAGTTTATGGGTCATAATGGGAGCTTTGTGCGCGAAAAGCTTTCCGTGAAATTTTCGGACCAAAAGTGACCATATCGGCGTCATCTTTCTTTATCCACCAAAAATGTGTTGTTTTCTCTCAAATTTGTCACAAACATGTTTATATAGTTTATGGGTCATAATGGGAGCTTTGTGCGCGAAAAGCTTTCCGTGAAATTTTCGGACCAAAAGTGACCATATCGGCGTCACCTTTCTTTACCCATAAAAACTGTGTTGTTTTCGCTCAAATGCGTCCCAAACATGTTTATATGGTTTATCGGTTCTAATGGGCGCTTTGTGCGCGAAAAGGTTTCCGTGAAATTTTCGGACCAAAAGTGACCATATCGGCATCACCTTTCTTTATCCACAAAAACTGTGTTGTTTTCGCTCAAATGCGTCCCAAACATGTTTATATGGTTTATCGGTCCTAATGGGCGCTTTGTGCGTGAAAAGCTTTCCGTGAAATTTTCGGACCAAAAGTGACCATATCGGCGTCACCTTTCTTTATCCACAAAAACTGTGTTGTTTTCGCTCAAATGCGTCCCAAACATGTTTATATGGTTTATAGGTCATACTGGGAGCTTTCTGCGCGAAAAGCTTTCCGTGAAATTTTCGGACCAAAAGTGACCATATCGGCGTCATCTTTCTTTATACACCAAAACTGTGTTGTTTTCTCTCAAATTTGTCACAAACATGTTTATATAGTTTATGGGTCATAATGGGAGCTTTGTGCGTGAAAAGCTTTCCGTGAATATTTCGGACCAAAAGTGACCATATCGGCGTCACCTTTCTTTATCCACAAAACTGTCTTTTTTCGCTCAAAAGTGTCCCAAACATGTTTATATGGTTTATAGGTCATAATTGGAGCTTTTACGCGAAAGCTTTCCGTGAAATTTTCGGACCAAAAGTGACCATATCGGTGTCACCTTTCTTTATCCACGAAAACTGTGTTATTTTCGCTCAAATGTGTCCCAAACATGTTTATATGGTTTATAGGTCATAATGGGAGCTTTGTGCGCGAAAAGCTTTCCCTGAAATTTTCGGACCAAAAGTGACCATATCGGCGTCACCTTTCTTTATCCACAAAAACTGTGTTGTTTTCGCTCAAATGTGTCCCAAACATGTTTATATGGTATATAGGTCATAATGGGAGCTTTCTGCGCGAAAAGCTTTCCGTGAAATTTTCGGACCAAAAGTGACCATATCGGCGTCACCTTTCTTTACCCATAAAAACTGTGTTGTTTTCGCTCAAATGCGTCCCAAACATGTGTATATGGTTTATAGGTCATAATCTGAGCTTTGTGCGCGAAAAGCTTTCCGTGAAATTTTCGGACCAAAACTGAGCATATCGGCGTCACCTTTCTTTATCGACAAAAACTGTGTTGTTTTCGCTCAAATGCGTCCCAAACATGTTTATATGGTTTATAGTTCATAATGTGAGCTTTGTGCGCGAAAAGCTTTCCGTGAAATTTTCGGACCAAAAGTGACCATATCGGCGTCACCTTTCTTTATCCACCAAAACTGTGTTGTTTTCGCTCAAATGTGTACCAAACATGTTTATATGGTGTATAGGTCATAAAGGGAGCTTTGTGCGCGAAAATCTTTCCGTGAAATTTTCGGACCAAAAGTGACCATATCGGCGTCATCTTTCTTTATACACCAAAACTGTGTTGTTTTCTCTCAAATTTGTCACAAACATGTTTATATAGTTTATGGGTCATAATGGGAGCTTTGTGCGTGAAAAGCTTTCCGTGAAATTTTCGGACCAAAAGTGACCATATCGGCGTCACCTTTCTTTACCCATAAAAACTATGTTGTTTTCGCTCAAATGCGTCCCAAACATGTTTATATGGTTTATCGGTTCTAATGGGCGCTTTTTGCGCGAAAAGGTTTCCGTGAAATTTTGGGACCAAAAGTGACCATATCGGCGTCACCTTTCTTTATCCACAAAAACTGTGTTGTTTTCGCTCAAATTTGTCCCAAACATGTTTATATGGTTTATCGGTCCTAATGGGCGCTTTGTGCGCGAAAAGCTTTCCGTGAAAATTTCGGACCAAAAGTGACTATATCGGCGTCACCTTTCTTTATCCACAAAAACTGTGTTGTTTTCGCTCAAATGTGTCCCAAACATGTTTATATGGTATATAGGTCATAATGGGAGCTTTCTGCGCGAAAAGCTTTCCGTGAAATTTTCGGACCAAAAGTGACCATATCGGCGTCACCTTTCGTTACCCATAAAAACTGTGTTGTTTTCGCTCAAATGCGTCCCAAACATGTTTATATGGTTTATAGGTCATAATGTGAGCTTTGTGCGCGAAAAGCTTTCCGTGAAATTTTCGGACCAAAACTGACCATATCGGCGTCACCTTTCTTTATCGACAAAAACTGTGTTGTTTTCGCTCAAATGCGTCCCAAACATGTTTATATGGTTTATAGTTCATAATGTGAGCTTTGTGCGCGAAAAGCTTTCCGTGAAATTTTCGGACCAAAAGTGACCATATCGGCGTCACCTTTCTTTATCCACCAAAACTGTGTTGTTTTCGCTCAAATGTGTACCAAACATGTTTATATGGTGTATAGGTCATAAAGGGAGCTTTGTGCGCGAAAATCTTTCCGTGAAATTTTCGGACCAAAAGTGACCATATCGGCGTCATCTTTCTTTATCCACCAAAACTGTGTTGTTTTCTCTCAAATTTGTCACAAACATGTTTATATAGTTTATGGGTCATAATGGGAGCTTTCTGCGCGAAAAGCTTTCCGTGAAATTTTCGGACCAAAAGTGACCATATCGGCGTCACCTTTCGTTACCCATAAAAACTGTGTTGTTTTCGCTCAAATGCGTCCCAAACATGTTTATATGGTTTATAGGTCATAATGTGAGCTTTGTGCGCGAAAAGCTTTCCGTGAAATTTTCGGACCAAAACTGACCATATCGGCGTTACCTTTCTTTATCGACAAAAACTGTGTTGTTTTCGCTCAAATGCGTCCCAAACATGTTTATATGGTTTATAGTTCATAATGTGAGCTTTGTGCGCGAAAAGCTTTCCGTGAAATTTTCGGACCAAAAGTGACCATATCGGCGTCACCTTTCTTTATCCACCAAAACTGTGTTGTTTTCGCACAAATGTGTACCAAACATGTTTATATGGTGTATAGGTCATAAAGGGAGCTTTGTGCGCGAAAATCTTTCCGTGAAATTTTCGGACCAAAAGTGACCATAACGGCGTCATCTTTCTTTATCCACCAAAACTGTGTTGTTTTCTCTCAAATTTGTCACAAACATGTTTATATAGTTTATGGGTCATAATGGGAGCTTTGTGCGCGAAAAGCTTTCCGTGAAATTTTCGGACCAAAAGTGACCATATCGGCGTCATCTTTCTTTATCCACCAAAACTGTGTTGTTTTCTCTCAAATTTGTCACAAACATGTTTATATAGTTTATGGGTCATAATGGGAGCTTTGTGCGCGAAAAGCTTTCCGTGAAATTTTCGGACCAAAAGTGACCATATCGGCGTCACCTTTCTTTACCCATAAAAACTGTGTTGTTTTCGCTCAAATGCGTCCCAAACATGTTTATATGGTTTATAGTTCATAATGTGAGCTTTGTGCGCGAAAAGCTTTCCGTGAAATTTTCGGACCAAAAGTGACCATATCGGCGTCACCTTTCTTTATCCACCAAAACTGTGTTGTTTTCGCACAAATGTGTACCAAACATGTTTATATGGTGTATAGGTCATAAAGGGAGTTTTGTGCGCGAAAATCTTTCCGTGAAATTTTCGGACCAAAAGTGACCATATCGGCGTCATCTTTCTTTATCCACCAAAACTGTGTTGTTTTCTCTCAAATTTGTCACAAACATGTTTATATAGTTTATGGGTCATAATGGGAGCTTTGTGCGCGAAAAGCTTTCCGTGAAATTTTCGGACCAAAAGTGACCATATCGGCGTCATCTTTCTTTATCCACCAAAACTGTGTTGTTTTCTCTCAAATTTGTCATAAACATGTTTATATAGTTTATGGGTCATAATGGGAGCTTTGTGCGCGAAAAGCTTTCCGTGAAATTTTCGGACCAAAAGTGACCATATCGGTGTCACCTTTCTTTACCCATAAAAACTGTGTTTTTTTCGCTCAAATGCGTCCCAAACATGTTTATATGGTTTATCGGTTCTAATGGGCGCTTTGTGCGAGAAAAGGTTTCCGTGAAATTTTTGGACCAAAAGTGACCATATCGGCGTCACCTTTCTTTATCCACAAAAACTGTGTTGTTTTCGCTCAAATTTGTCCCAAACTTGTTTATATGGTTTATCGGTCCTAAAGGGCGCTTTGTGCGCGAAAAGATTTCCGTGAAAATTTCGGACCAAAAGTGACCATATCGGCGTCACCTTTCTTTATCCACAAAAACTGTGTTGTTTTCGCTCAAATGTGTCCCAAACATGTTTATATGGTATATAGGTCATAATGGGAGCTTTCTGCGCGAAAAGCTTTCCGTGAAATTTTCGGACCAAAAGTGACCATATCGGCGTCACCTTTCGTTACCCATAAAAACTGTGTTGTTTTCGCTCAAATGCGTCCCAAACATGTTTATATGGTTTATAGGTCATAATGTGAGCTTTGTGCGCGAAAAGCTTTCCGTGAAATTTTCGGACCAAAACTGACCATATCGGCGTCACCTTTCTTTATCGACAAAAACTGTGTTGTTTTCGCTCAAATGCGTCCCAAACATGTTTATATGGTTTATAGTTCATAATGTGAGCTTTGTGCGCGAAAAGCTTTCCGTGAAATTTTCGGACCAAAAGTGACCATATCGGCGTCACCTTTCTTTATCCACCAAAACTGTGTTGTTTTCGCTCAAATGTGTACCAAACATGTTTATATGGTGTATAGGTCATAAAGGGAGCTTTGTGCGCGAAAATCTTTCCGTGAAATTTTCGGACCAAAAGTGACCATATCGGCGTCATCTTTCTTTATCCACCAAAACTGTGTTGTTTTCTCTCAAATTTGTCACAAACATGTTTATATAGTTTATGGGTCATAATGGGAGCTTTCTGCGCGAAAAGCTTTCCGTGAAATTTTCGGACCAAAAGTGACCATATCGGCGTCACCTTTCGTTACCCATAAAAACTGTGTTGTTTTCGCTCAAATGCGTCCCAAACATGTTTATATGGTTTATAGGTCATAATGTGAGCTTTGTGCGCGAAAAGCTTTCCGTGAAATTTTCGGACCAAAACTGACCATATCGGCGTTACCTTTCTTTATCGACAAAAACTGTGTTGTTTTCGCTCAAATGCGTCCCAAACATGTTTATATGGTTTATAGTTCATAATGTGAGCTTTGTGCGCGAAAAGCTTTCCGTGAAATTTTCGGACCAAAAGTGACCATATCGGCGTCACCTTTCTTTATCCACCAAAACTGTGTTGTTTTCGCACAAATGTGTACCAAACATGTTTATATGGTGTATAGGTCATAAAGGGAGCTTTGTGCGCGAAAATCTTTCCGTGAAATTTTCGGACCAAAAGTGACCATAACGGCGTCATCTTTCTTTATCCACCAAAACTGTGTTGTTTTCTCTCAAATTTGTCACAAACATATTTATATAGTTTATGGGTCATAATGGGAGCTTTGTGCGCGAAAAGCTTTCCGTGAAATTTTCGGACCAAAAGTGACCATATCGGCGTCATCTTTCTTTATCCACCAAAACTGTGTTGTTTTCTCTCAAATTTGTCACAAACATGTTTATATAGTTTATGGGTCATAATGGGAGCTTTGTGCGCGAAAAGCTTTCCGTGAAATTTTCGGACCAAAAGCGACCATATCGGCGTCACCTTTCGTTACCCATAAAAACTGTGTTGTTTTCGCTCAAATGCGTCCCAAACATGTTTATATGGTTTATAGGTCATAATGTGAGCTTTGTGCGCGAAAAGCTTTCCGTGAAATTTTCGGACCAAAACTGACCATATCGGCGTCACCTTTCTTTATCCACCAGAAGTGTGTTGTTTTCGCTCAAATGTGTACCAAACATGTTTATATGGTGTATAGGTCATAAAGGGAGCTTTGTGCGCGAAAATCATTCCGTGAAATTTTCGGACCAAAAGTGACCATATCGGTGTCATCTTTCTTTATCCACCAAAACTGTGTTGTTTTCTCTCAAATTTGTCACAAACATGTTTATATAGTTTATGGGTCATAATGGGAGCTTTGTGCGCGAAAAGCTTTCCGTGAAATTTTCGGACCAAAAGTGACCATATCGGCGTCACCTTTCTTTACCCATAAAAACTGTATTGTTTTCGCTCAAATGCGTCCCAAACATGTTTATATGGTTTATAGGTCACAATGTGAGCTTTGTGCGCAAAAAGCTTTCCGTGAAATTTTCGGACCAAAAGTGACCATATCGGCATCACCTTTCTTTATCCACAAAAACTGTGTTGTTTTCGCTCAAATTTGTCCCAAACATGTTTATATGGTTTATCGATCCTAATGGGCGCTTTGTGCGCGAAAAGCTTTCCGTGAAAATTTCGGACCAAAAGTGACCATATCGGCGTCACCTTTCTTTATCCACAAAAACTGTGTTGTTTTCGCTCAAATGTGTCCCAAACATGTTTATATGGTATATAGGTCATAATGGGAGCTTTCTGCGCGAAAAGCTTTCCGTGAAATTTTCGGACCAAAAGTGACCATATCGGCGTCACCTTTCGTTATCCATAAAAACTGTGTTGTTTTCGCTCAAATGCGTCCCAAACATGTTTATATGGTTTATAGGTCATAATGTGAGCTTTGTGCGCGAAAAGCTTTCCGTGAAATTTTCGGATCAAAATTGACCATATCGGCGTCACCTTTCTTTATCGGCAAAAACTGTGATGTTTTCACTCAAATGCGTCCCAAACATGTTTATATTGTTTATAGTTCATAATGTGAGCTTTGTGCGCGAAAAGCTTTCCGTGAAATTTTCGGACCAAAAGTGACCATATCGGCGTCACCTTTCTTTATCCACCAAAACTGTGTTGTTTTCGCTCAAATGTGTACCAAACATGTTTATATGGTGTATAGGTCATAAAGGGAGATTTGTGCGCGAAAATCTTTCCGTGAAATTTTCGGACCAAAAGTGACCATATCGGCGTCATCTTTCTTTATCCACCAAAACTGTGTTGTTTTCTCTCAAATTTGTCACAAACATGTTTATATAGTTTATGGGTCATAATGGGAGCTTTGTGCGCGAAAAGCTTTCCGTGAAATTTTCGGACCAAAAGTGACCATATCGGCGTCACCTTTCTTTACCCATAAAAACTATGTTGTTTTCGCTCAAATGCGTCCCAAACATGTTTATATGGTTTATAGGTCATAATGTGAGCTTTGTGCGCGAAAAGCTTTCCGTGAAATTTTCGGACCAAAACTGACCATATCGGCGTCACCTTTCTTTATCGACAAAAACTGTGTTGTTTTCGCTCAAATGCGTCCCAAACATGTTTATATGATTTATAGTTCATAATGTGAGCTTTTTGCGCGAAAAGCTTTCCGTGAAATTTTCGGACCAAAAGTGACCATATCGGCATCACCTTTCTTTATCCACCAAAACTGTGTTGTTTTCGCTCAAATGTGTACCAAACATGTTTATATGGTGTATAGGTCATAATGGGAGCTTTGTGCACGAAAAGCTTTCCGTGAAATTTTCGGACCAAAAGTGACCATATCGGCGTCACCTTTCTTTACCCATAAAAACTGTGTTGTTTTCGCTCAAATGCGTCCCAAACATGTTTATATGGTTTATAGGTCACAATGTGAGCTTTGTGCGCGAAAAGGTTTCCGTGAAATTTTTGGACCAAAAGTGACCATATCGGCGTCACCTTTCTTTATCCACAAAAACTGTGTTGTTTTCGCTCAAATTTGTCCCAAACTTGTTTATATGGTTTATCGATCCTAATGGGCGCTTTGTGCGCGAAAAGATTTCCGTGAAAATTTCGGACCAAAAGTGACCATATCGGCGTCACCTTTCTTTATCCACAAAAACTGTGTTGTTTTCGCTCAAATGCGTCCCAAACATGTTTATATGGTTTATAGGTCATAATGTGAGATTTGTGCGCGAAAAGCTTTCCGTGAAATTTTCGGACCAAAACTGACCATATCGGCGTTACCTTTCTTTATCGACAAAAACTGTGTTGTTTTCGCTCAAATGCGTCCCAAACATGTTTATATGGTTTATAGTTCATAATGTGAGCTTTGTGCGCGAAAAGCTTTCCGTGAAATTTTCGGACCAAAAGTGACCATATCGGCGTCACCTTTCTTTATCCACCAAAACTGTGTTGTTTTCGCACAAATGTGTACCAAACATGTTTATATGGTGTATAGGTCATAAAGGGAGCTTTGTGCGCGAAAATCTTTCCGTGAAATTTTCGGACCAAAAGTGACCATAACGGCGTCATCTTTCTTTATCCACCAAAACTGTGTTGTTTTCTCTCAAATTTGTCACAAACATGTTTATATAGTTTATGGGTCATAATGGGAGCTTTGTGACCGAAAAGCTTTCCGTGAAATTTTCGGACCAAAAGTGACCATATCGGCGTCATCTTTCTTTATCCACCAAAACTGTGTTGTTTTCTCTCAAATTTGTCACAAACATGTTTATATAGTTTATGGGTCATAATGGGAGCTTTGTGCGCGAAAAGCTTTCCGTGAAATTTTCGGACCAAAAGTGACCATATCGGCGTCACCTTTCTTTAACCATAAAAACTGTGTTGTTTTCGCTCAAATGCGTCCCAAACATGTTTATATGGTTTATAGTTCATAATGTGAGCTTTGTGCGCGAAAAGCTTTCCGTGAAATTTTCGGACCAAAAGTGACCATATCGGCGTCACCTTTCTTTATCCACCAAAACTGTGTTGTTTTCGCACAAATGTGTACCAAACATGTTTATATGGTGTATAGGTCATAAAGGGAGCTTTGTGCGCGAAAATCTTTCCGTGAAATTTTCGGACCAAAAGTGACCATATCGGCGTCATCTTTCTTTATCCACCAAAACTGTGTTGTTTTCTCTCAAATTTGTCACAAACATGTTTATATAGTTTATGGGTCATAATGGGAGCTTTGTGCGCGAAAAGCTTTCCGTGAAATTTTCGGACCAAAAGTGACCATATCGGCGTCATCTTTCTTTATCCACCAAAACTGTGTTGTTTTCTCTCAAATTTGTCATAAACATGTTTATATAGTTTATGGGTCATAATGGGAGCTTTGTGCGCGAAAAGCTTTCCGTGAAATTTTCGGACCAAAAGTGACCATATCGGCGTCACCTTTCTTTACCCATAAAAACTGTGTTATTTTCGCTCAAATGCGTCCCAAACATGTTTATATGGTTTATCGGTTCTAATGGGCGCTTTGTGCGCGAAAAGGTTTCCGTGAAATTTTTGGACCAAAAGTGACCATATCGGCGTCACCTTTCTTTATCCACAAAAACTGTGTTGTTTTCGCTCAAATTTGTCCCAAACTTGTTTATATGGTTTATCGGTCCTAAAGGGCGCTTTGTGCGCGAAAAGATTTCCGTGAAAATTTCGGACCAAAAGTGACCATATCGGCGTCACCTTTCTTTATCCACAAAAACTGTGTTGTTTTCGCTCAAATGTGTCCCAAACATGTTTATATGGTATATAGGTCATAATGGGAACTTTCTGCGCGAAAAGCTTTCCGTGAAATTTTCGGACCAAAAGCGACCATATCGGCGTCACCTTTCGTTACCCATAAAAACTGTGTTGTTTTCGCTCAAATGCGTCCCAAACATGTTTATATGGTTTATAGGTCATAATGTGTGAGCTTTGTGCGCGAAAAGCTTTCCGTGAAATTGTCGGACCAAAACTGACCATATCGGCGTCACCTTTCTTTATCCACCAGAAGTGTGTTGTTTTCGCTCAAATGTGTACCAAACATGTTTATATGGTGTATAGGTCGAAAAGGGAGCTTTGTGCGCGAAAATCTTTCCGTGAAATTTTCGGACCAAAAGTGACCATATCGGTGTCATCTTTCTTTATCCACCAAAACTGTGTTGTTTTCTCTCAAATTTGTCACAAACATGTTTATATAGTTTATGGGTCATAATGGGAGCTTTGTGAATTTTCGGACCAAAAGTGACCATATCGGCGTCACCTTTCTTTACCCATAAAAACTGTATTGTTTTCGCTCAAATGCGTCCCAAACATGTTTATATGGTTTATAGGTCACAATGTGAGCTTTGTGCGCAAAAAGCTTTCCGTGAAATTTTCGGACCAAAAGTGACCATATCGGCATCACCTTTCTTTATCCACAAAAACTGTGTTGTTTTCGCTCAAATTTGTCCCAAACATGTTTATATGGTTTATCGATCCTAATGGGCGCTTTGTGCGCGAAAAGCTTTCCGTGAAAATTTCGGACCAAAAGTGACCATATCGGCGTCACCTTTCTTTATCCACAAAAACTGTGTTGTTTTCGCTCAAATGTGTCCCAAACATGTTTATATGGTATATAGGTCATAATGGGAGCTTTCTGCGCGAAAATCTTTCCGTGAAATTTTCGGACCAACAGTGACCATATCGGCGTCATCTTTCTTTATCCACCAAAACTGTGTTGTTTTCTCTCAAATTTGTCACAAACATGTTTATATAGTTTATGGGTCATAATGGGAGCTTTGTGCGCGAAAAGCTTTCCGTGAAATTTTCGGACCAAAAGTGACCATATCGGCGTCACCTTTCTTTACCCATAAAAACTATGTTGTTTTCGCTCAAATGCGTCCCAAACATGTTTATATGGTTTATAGGTCATAATGTGAGCTTTGTGCGCGAAAAGCTTTCCGTGAAATTTTCGGACCAAAACTGACCATATCGGCGTCACCTTTCTTTATCGACAAAAACTGTGTTGTTTTCGCTCAAATGCGTCCCAAACATGTTTATATGATTTATAGTTCATAATGTGAGCTTTTTGCGCGAAAAGCTTTCCGTGAAATTTTCGGACCAAAAGTGACCATATCGGCATCACCTTTCTTTATCCACCAAAACTGTGTTGTTTTCGCTCAAATGTGTACCAAACATGTTTATATGGTGTATAGGTCATAATGGGAGCTTTGTGCACGAAAAGCTTTCCGTGAAATTTTCGGACCAAAAGTGACCATATCGGCGTCACCTTTCTTTACCCATAAAAACTGTGTTGTTTTCGCTCAAATGCGTCCCAAACATGTTTATATGGTTTATAGGTCACAATGTGAGCTTTGTGCGCGAAAAGGTTTCCGTGAAATTTTTGGACCAAAAGTGACCATATCGGCGTCACCTTTCTTTATCCACAAAAACTGTGTTGTTTTCGCTCAAATTTGTCCCAAACTTGTTTATATGGTTTATCGATCCTAATGGGCGCTTTGTGCGCGAAAAGATTTCCGTGAAAATTTCGGACCAAAAGTGACCATATCGGCGTCACCTTTCTTTATCCACAAAAACTGTGTTGTTTTCGCTCAAATGCGTCCCAAACATGTTTATATGGTTTATAGGTCATAATGTGAGATTTGTGCGCGAAAAGCTTTCCGTGAAATTTTCGGACCAAAACTGACCATATCGGCGTTACCTTTCTTTATCGACAAAAACTGTGTTGTTTTCGCTCAAATGCGTCCCAAACATGTTTATATGGTTTATAGTTCATAATGTGAGCTTTGTGCGCGAAAAGCTTTCCGTGAAATTTTCGGACCAAAAGTGACCATATCGGCGTCACCTTTCTTTATCCACCAAAACTGTGTTGTTTTCGCACAAATGTGTACCAAACATGTTTATATGGTGTATAGGTCATAAAGGGAGCTTTGTGCGCGAAAATCTTTCCGTGAAATTTTCGGACCAAAAGTGACCATAACGGCGTCATCTTTCTTTATCCACCAAAACTGTGTTGTTTTCTCTCAAATTTGTCACAAACATGTTTATATAGTTTATGGGTCATAATGGGAGCTTTGTGCGCGAAAAGCTTTCCGTGAAATTTTCGGACCAAAAGTGACCATATCGGCGTCATCTTTCTTTATCCACCAAAACTGTGTTGTTTTCTCTCAAATTTGTCACAAACATGTTTATATAGTTTATGGGTCATAATGGGAGCTTTGTGCGCGAAAAGCTTTCCGTGAAATTTTCGGACCAAAAGTGACCATATCGGCGTCACCTTTCTTTAACCATAAAAACTGTGTTGTTTTCGCTCAAATGCGTCCCAAACATGTTTATATGGTTTATAGTTCATAATGTGAGCTTTGTGCGCGAAAAGCTTTCCGTGAAATTTTCGGACCAAAAGTGACCATATCGGCGTCACCTTTCTTTATCCACCAAAACTGTGTTGTTTTCGCACAAATGTGTACCAAACATGTTTATATGGTGTATAGGTCATAAAGGGAGCTTTGTGCGCGAAAATCTTTCCGTGAAATTTTCGGACCAAAAGTGACCATATCGGCGTCATCTTTCTTTATCCACCAAAACTGTGTTGTTTTCTCTCAAATTTGTCACAAACATGTTTATATAGTTTATGGGTCATAATGGGAGCTTTGTGCGCGAAAAGCTTTCCGTGAAATTTTCGGACCAAAAGTGACCATATCGGCGTCATCTTTCTTTATCCACCAAAACTGTGTTGTTTTCTCTCAAATTTGTCATAAACATGTTTATATAGTTTATGGGTCATAATGGGAGCTTTGTGCGCGAAAAGTTTTCCGTGAAATTTTCGGACCAAAAGTGACCATATCGGCGTCACCTTTCTTTACCCATAAAAACTGTGTTATTTTCGCTCAAATGCGTCCCAAACATGTTTATATGGTTTATCGGTTCTAATGGGCGCTTTGTGCGCGAAAAGGTTTCCGTGAAATTTTTGGACCAAAAGTGACCATATCGGCGTCACCTTTCTTTATCCACAAAAACTGTGTTGTTTTCGCTCAAATTTGTCCCAAACTTGTTTATATGGTTTATCGGTCCTAAAGGGCGCTTTGTGCGCGAAAAGATTTCCGTGAAAATTTCGGACCAAAAGTGACCATATCGGCGTCACCTTTCTTTATCCACAAAAACTGTGTTGTTTTCGCTCAAATGTGTCCCAAACATGTTTATATGGTATATAGGTCATAATGGGAACTTTCTGCGCGAAAAGCTTTCCGTGAAATTTTCGGACCAAAAGCGACCATATCGGCGTCACCTTTCGTTACCCATAAAAACTGTGTTGTTTTCGCTCAAATGCGTCCCAAACATGTTTATATGGTTTATAGGTCATAATGTGTGAGCTTTGTGCGCGAAAAGCTTTCCGTGAAATTGTCGGACCAAAACTGACCATATCGGCGTCACCTTTCTTTATCCACCAGAAGTGTGTTGTTTTCGCTCAAATGTGTACCAAACATGTTTATATGGTGTATAGGTCGAAAAGGGAGCTTTGTGCGCGAAAATCTTTCCGTGAAATTTTCGGACCAAAAGTGACCATATCGGTGTCATCTTTCTTTATCCACCAAAACTGTGTTGTTTTCTCTCAAATTTGTCACAAACATGTTTATATAGTTTATGGGTCATAATGGGAGCTTTGTGAATTTTCGGACCAAAAGTGACCATATCGGCGTCACCTTTCTTTACCCATAAAAACTGTATTGTTTTCGCTCAAATGCGTCCCAAACATGTTTATATGGTTTATAGGTCACAATGTGAGCTTTGTGCGCAAAAAGCTTTCCGTGAAATTTTCGGACCAAAAGTGACCATATCGGCATCACCTTTCTTTATCCACAAAAACTGTGTTGTTTTCGCTCAAATTTGTCCCAAACATGTTTATATGGTTTATCGATCCTAATGGGCGCTTTGTGCGCGAAGAGCTTTCCGTGAAAATTTCGGACCAAAAGTGACCATATCGGCGTCACCTTTCTTTATCCACAAAAACTGTGTTGTTTTCGCTCAAATGTGTCCCAAACATGTTTATATGGTATATAGGTCATAATGGGAGCTTTCTGCGCGAAAAGCTTTCCGTGAAATTTTCGGACCAAAAGTGACCATATCGGCGTCACCTTTCGTTACCCATAAAAACTGTGTTGTTTTCGCTCAAATGCGTCCCAAACATGTTTATATGGTTTATAGGTCATAATGTGAGCTTTGTGCGCGAAAAGCTTTCCGTGAAATTTTCGGATCAAAATTGACCATATCGGCGTCACCTTTCTTTATCGGCAAAAACTGTGATGTTTTCGCTCAAATGCGTCCCAAACATGTTTATATTGTTTATAGTTCATAATGTGAGCTTTGTGCGCGAAAAGCTTTCCGTGAAATTTTCGGACCAAAAGTGACCATATCGGCGTCACCTTTCTTTATCCACCAAAACTGTGTTGTTTTCGCTCAAATGTGTACCAAACATGTTTATATGGTGTATAGGTCATAAAGGGAGATTTGTGCGCGAAAATCTTTCCGTGAAATTTTCGGACCAAAAGTGACCATATCGGCGTCATCTTTCTTTATCCACCAAAACTGTGTTGTTTTCTCTCAAATTTGTCACAAACATGTTTATATAGTTTATGGGTCATAATGGGAGCTTTGTGCGCGAAAAGCTTTCCGTGAAATTTTCGGACCAAAAGTGACCATATCGGCGTCACCTTTCTTTACCCATAAAAACTATGTTGTTTTCGCTCAAATGCGTCCCAAACATGTTTATATGGTTTATAGGTCATAATGTGAGCTTTGTGCGCGAAAAGCTTTCCGTGAAATTTTCGGACCAAAACTGACCATATCGGCGTCACCTTTCTTTATCGACAAAAACTGTGTTGTTTTCGCTCAAATGCGTCCCAAACATGTTTATATGATTTATAGTTCATAATGTGAGCTTTTTGCGCGAAAAGCTTTCCGTGAAATTTTCGGACCAAAAGTGACCATATCGGCATCACCTTTCTTTATCCACCAAAACTGTGTTGTTTTCGCTCAAATGTGTACCAAACATGTTTATATGGTGTATAGGTCATAATGGGAGCTTTGTGCACGAAAAGCTTTCCGTGAAATTTTCGGACCAAAAGTGACCATATCGGCGTCACCTTTCTTTACCCATAAAAACTGTGTTGTTTTCGCTCAAATGCGTCCCAAACATGTTTATATGGTTTATAGGTCACAATGTGAGCTTTGTGCGCGAAAAGGTTTCCGTGAAATTTTTGGACCAAAAGTGACCATATCGGCGTCACCTTTCTTTATCCACAAAAACTGTGTTGTTTTCGCTCAAATTTGTCCCAAACTTGTTTATATGGTTTATCGATCCTAATGGGCGCTTTGTGCGCGAAAAGATTTCCGTGAAAATTTCGGACCAAAAGTGACCATATCGGCGTCACCTTTCTTTATCCACAAAAACTGTGTTGTTTTCGCTCAAATGCGTCCCAAACATGTTTATATGGTTTATAGGTCATAATGTGAGCTTTGTGCGCGAAAAGCTTTCCGTGAAATTTTCGGACCAAAACTGACCATATCGGCGTTACCTTTCTTTATCGACAAAAACTGTGTTGTTTTCGCTCAAATGCGTCCCAAACATGTTTATATGGTTTATAGTTCATAATGTGAGCTTTGTGCGCGAAAAGCTTTCCGTGAAATTTTCGGACCAAAAGTGACCATATCGGCGTCACCTTTCTTTATCCACCAAAACTGTGTTGTTTTCGCACAAATGTGTACCAAACATGTTTATATGGTGTATAGGTCATAAAGGGAGCTTTGTGCGCGAAAATCTTTCCGTGAAATTTTCGGACCAAAAGTGACCATATCGGCGTCACCTTTCTTTATCCACCAAAACAGTGTTGTTTTCGCTCAAATGTGTACCAAACATGTTTATATGGTGTATAGGTCATAAAGGGAGATTTGTGCGCGAAAATCTTTCCGTGAAATTTTCGGACCAACAGTGACCATATCGGCGTCATCTTTCTTTATCCACCAAAACTGTGTTGTTTTCTCTCAAATTTGTCACAAACATGTTTATATAGTTTATGGGTCATAATGGGAGCTTTGTGCGCGAAAAGCTTTCCGTGAAATTTTCGGACCAAAAGTGACCATATCGGCGTCACCTTTCTTTACCCATAAAAACTATGTTGTTTTCGCTCAAATGCGTCCCAAACATGTTTATATGGTTTATAGGTCATAATGTGAGCTTTGTGCGCGAAAAGCTTTCCGTGAAATTTTCGGACCAAAACTGACCAAATCGGCGTCACCTTTCTTTATCGACAAAAACTGTGTTGTTTTCGCTCAAATGCGTCCCAAACATGTTTATATGATTTATAGTTCATAATGTGAGCTTTTTGCGCGAAAAGCTTTCCGTGAAATTTTCGGACCAAAAGTGAACATATCGGCATCACCTTTCTTTATCCACCAAAACTGTGTTGTTTTCGCTCAAATGTGTACCAAACATGTTTATATGGTGTATAGGTCATAATGGGAGCTTTGTGCGCGAAAAGCTTTCCGTGAAATTTTCGGACCAAAAGTGACCATATCGCCGTCACCTTTCTTTACCCATAAAAACTGTGTTGTTTTCGCTCAAATGCGTCCCAAACATGTTTATATGGTTTATCGGTTCTAATGGGCGCTTTGTGCGCGAAAAGGTTTCCGTGAAATTTTCGAACCAAAAGTGACCATATCGGCGTCACCTTTCTTTACCCATAAAAACTGTGTTGTTTTCGCTCAAATGCGTCCCAAACATGTTTATATGGTTTATCGGTTCTAATGGGCGCTTTGTGCGCGAAAAGGTTTCCGTGAAATTTTCGGACCAAAAGTGACCATATCGGCGTCACCTTTCTTTATCCACAAAAACTGTGTTGTTTTCGCTCAAATTTGTCCCAAACATGTTTATATGGTTTATCGGTCCTAATGGGCGCTTTGTGCGCGAAAAGCTTTCCGTGAAAATTTCGGACCAAAAGTGACCATATCGGCGTCACCTTTCTTTATCCACAAAAACTGTGTTGTTTTCGCTCAAATGTGTCCCAAACATGTTTATATGGTATATAGGTCATAATGGGAGCTTTCTGCGCGAAAAGCTTTCCGTGAAATTTTCGGACCAAAAGTGACCATATCGGCGTCACCTTTCGTTACCCATAAAAACTGTGTTGTTTTCGCTAAAATGCGTCCCAAACATGTTTATATGGTTAATAGGTCATAATGTGAGCTTTGTGCGCGAAAAGCTTTCCGTGAAATTTTCGGACCAAAACTGACCATATCGGCGTCACCTTTCTTTATCGACAAAAACTGTGTTGTTTTCGCTCAAATGCATCCCAAACATGGTTATATGGTGTATAGGTCATAAAGGGAGCTTTGTGCGCGAAAATCTTTCCGTGAAATTTTCGGACCAAAAGTGACCATATCGGCGTCATCTTTCTTTATCCACAAAAACTGTGTTGTTTTCTCTCCAATTTGTCACAAACATGTTTATATAGTTTATGGGTCATAATGGGAGCTTTGTGCGTGAAAAGCTTTCCGTGAAATTTTCGGACCAAAAGTGACCATATCGGCGTCACCATTCTTTACCCATAAAAACTGTGTTGTGTTCGCTCAAATGCGTCCCAAACATGTTTATATGGTTTATAGGTCATAATGTGAGCTTTGTGCGCAAAAAGCTTTCCGTGAAATTTTCGGACCAAAAGTGACCATATCGGCGTCACCTTTGTTTATCCAAAAAAACTGTGTTGTTTTCGCTCAAATTTGTCCCAAACATGTTTAAATGGTTTAGAGGTCATAATGGGAGCTTGGTGTGCGAAAAGCTTTCCGTGAAATTTTCAAAACAAAAGTGACCATATCGGCGTCACCTATATTTAACCACAAAAACTGTGTTATTTTTGCTCAAATGCGTCCCAAACATGGTTATATGTTTTATAGGTAATAATGTGAGCTTTGTGTGCGAAAAGCTTTCCGTGAAATTTTCGGATCAAAAGTTACCATATCGGCGTCACCTTTCTTTATCCACCAAAACTGTGTTGTTTTCGCTCAAATGTGTCCCAAACATGTTTATATGGTTTATAGGTCATAATGGGCGCTTTGTGCGCGAAAAGCTCTCCGTGAAATTTTCGGACCAAAAGTGACCATATCGGCGTCACCTTTCTTTATCCACAAAAACATGTTTGGGACACCTTTCTTTATCCACAAAAATTGTGTTGTTTTCGCTCAAATGTATCCCAAACATGTTTATATGGTTTATAGGTAATAATGTGAGCTTTGTGCGCGAAAAGCTTTCCGTGAAATTTTCGGACCAAAAGTGACCATATCGGCGTCACCTTTCTTTATCCACAAAAACTGTGTTGTTTTCGCTCAAATGTGTCCCAAACATGTTTATATGGTATATAGGTCATAATGGGAGCTTTCTGCGCGAAAAGCTTTCCGTGAAATTTTCGGACCAAAAGTGACCATATCGGCGTCACCTTTCTTTACCCATAAAAACTGTGTTGTTTTCGCTCAAATACGTCCCAAACATGTTTATATGGTTTATAGGTCATAATGCGAGCTTTGTGCGCGAAAAGCTTTCAGTGAAATTTTCGGACCAAAACTGACCATATCGGCGTCACCTTTCTTTATCCACAAAAACTGTGTTGTCTTCGCTCAAATTTGCCCCAAACATGTTTATATGGTTTATCGGTCCTAATGGGCGCTTTGTGCGCGAAAAGCTTTCCGTGAAATTTTCGGACCAAAAGTGACCATATCGGCGTCACTTTTCTTTATCCTCAAAAACTGTGTTCTTTTCGCTCAAATGTGTCCCAAACATGTTTATATGGTTTATAGGTCATAATGGGAGCTTTCTGCGCGAAAAGCTTTCCGTGAAATTTTCGGACCAAAAGTGACCATATCGGCGTCACCTTTCTTTACCCATAAAAACTGTGTTGTTTTCGCTCAAATGCGTCCCAAACATGTTTATATGGTTTATAGGTCATAATGTGAGCTTTGCGCGCGAAAAGCTTTCCGTGAAATTTTTGGACCAAAAGTGACCATATCGGCGTCACCTTTCTTTATCGACAAAAACTGTGTTGTTTTCGCTCAAATGCGTCCCAAACATGTTTATATGGTTTATAGGTGATAATGTGAGCTTTGTGCGCGAAAAGCTTTCCGTGAAATTTTCGGACCAAAAGTGACCATATCGGCGTCACCTTTCTTTATCCACCAAAACTGTGTTTTTTTCACTCAAATGTGTACCAAACATGTTTATATGGTGTATAGGTTATAATGGGAGCTTTGTGCGCGAAAAGCTTTCTGTGAAATTTTGGGACCAAAACTGACCATCTCGGCGTCACCTTTCTTTACCCATAAAAACTGTGTTGTTTTCTCTCAAATTTGTCACAAACATGTTTATATGGTTTATAGGTCATAATGGGAGCTCTGTGCGCGAAAAGCTTTCCGTGAAATTTTCGGACCAAAAGTGACCATATCGGCGTCACCTTTATTTACCCATAAAAACTGTGTTGTTTTCGCTCAAATGCGTCCCAAACATGTTTATATGGTTTATCGGTTCTAATGGGCGCTTTGTGCGCGAAAAGGTTTCCGTGAAATTTTCGAACCAAAAGTGACCATATCGGCGTCACCTTTCTTTACCCATAAAAACTGTGTTGTTTTCGCTCAAATGCGTCCCAAACATGTTTATATGGTTTATCGGTTCTAATGGGCGCTTTGTGCGCGAAAAGGTTTCCGTGAAATTTTCGGACCAAAAGTGACCATATCGGCGTCACCTTTCTTTATCCACAAAAACTGTGTTGTTTTCGCTCAAATTTGTCCCAAACATGTTTATATGGTTTATCGGTCCTAATGGGCGCTTTGTGCGCGAAAAGCTTTCCGTGAAAATTTCGGACCAAAAGTGACCATATCGGCGTCACCTTTCTTTATCCACAAAAACTGTGTTGTTTTCGCTCAAATGTGTCCCAAACATGTTTATATGGTATATAGGTCATAATGGGAGCTTTCTGCGCGAAAAGCTTTCCGTGAAATTTTCGGACCAAAAGTGACCATATCGGCGTCACCTTTCGTTACCCATAAAAACTGTGTTGTTTTCGCTAAAATGCGTCCCAAACATGTTTATATGGTTAATAGGTCATAATGTGAGCTTTGTGCGCGAAAAGCTTTCCGTGAAATTTTCGGACCAAAACTGACCATATCGGCGTCACCTTTCTTTATCGACAAAAACTGTGTTGTTTTCGCTCAAATGCATCCCAAACATGGTTATATGGTGTATAGGTCATAAAGGGAGCTTTGTGCGCGAAAATCTTTCCGTGAAATTTTCGGACCAAAAGTGACCATATCGGCGTCATCTTTCTTTATCCACAAAAACTGTGTTGTTTTCTCTCCAATTTGTCACAAACATGTTTATATAGTTTATGGGTCATAATGGGAGCTTTGTGCGTGAAAAGCTTTCCGTGAAATTTTCGGACCAAAAGTGACCATATCGGCGTCACCATTCTTTACCCATAAAAACTGTGTTGTGTTCGCTCAAATGCGTCCCAAACATGTTTATATGGTTTATAGGTCATAATGTGAGCTTTGTGCGCAAAAAGCTTTCCGTGAAATTTTCGGACCAAAAGTGACCATATCGGCGTCACCTTTGTTTATCCACAAAAACTGTGTTGTTTTCGCTCAAATTTGTCCCAAACATGTTTAATGGTTTAGAGGTCATAATTGGAGCTTGGTGCGCGAAAAGCTTTCCGTGAAATTTTCAAAACAAAAGTGACCATATCGGCGTCACCTTTATTTAACCACAAAAACTGTGTTATTTTTGCTCAAATGCGTCCCAAACATGGTTATATGTTTTATAGGTAATAATGTGAGCTTTGTGTGCGAAAAGCTTTCCGTGAAATTTTCGGATCAAAAGTTACCATATCGGCGTCACCTTTCTTTATCCACCAAAACTGTGTTGTTTTCGCTCAAATGTGTCCCAAACATGTTTATATGGTTTATAGGTCATAATGGGCGCTTTGTGCGCGAAAAGCTCTCCGTGAAATTTTCGGACCAAAAGTGACCATATCGGCGTCACCTTTCTTTATCCACAAAAACATGTTTGGGACACCTTTCTTTATCCACAAAAATTGTGTTGTTTTCGCTCAAATGTATCCCAAACATGTTTATATGGTTTATAGGTAATAATGTGAGCTTTGTGCGCGAAAAGCTTTCCGTGAAATTTTCGGACCAAAAGTGACCATATCGGCGTCACCTTTCTTTATCCACAAAAACTGTGTTGTTTTCGCTCAAATGTGTCCCAAACATGTTTATATGGTATATAGGTCATAATGGGAGCTTTCTGCGCGAAAAGCTTTCCGTGAAATTTTCGGACCAAAAGTGACCATATCGGCGTCACCTTTCTTTACCCATAAAAACTGTGTTGTTTTCGCTCAAATGCGTCCCAAACATGTTTATATGGTTTATAGGTCATAATGCGAGCTTTGTGCGCGAAAAGCTTTCAGTGAAATTTTCGGACCAAAACTGACCATATCGGCGTCACCTTTCTTTATCCACAAAAACTGTGTTGTCTTCGCTCAAATTTGCCCCAAACATGTTTATATGGTTTATCGGTCCTAATGGGCGCTTTGTGCGCGAAAAGCTTTCCGTGAAATTTTCGGACCAAAAGTGACCATATCGGCGTCACTTTTCTTTATCCTCAAAAACTGTGTTCTTTTCGCTCAAATGTGTCCCAAACATGTTTATATGGTTTATAGGTCATAATGGGAGCTTTCTGCGCGAAAAGCTTTCCGTGAAATTTTCGGACCAAAAGTGACCATATCGGCGTCACCTTTCTTTACCCATAAAAACTGTGTTGTTTTCGCTCAAATGCGTCCCAAACATGTTTATATGGTTTATAGGTCATAATGTGAGCTTTGTGCGCGAAAAGCTTTCCGTGAAATTTTTGGACCAAAAGTGACCATATCGGCGTCACCTTTCTTTATCGACAAAAACTGTGTTGTTTTCGCTCAAATGCGTCCCAAACATGTTTATATGGTTTATAGGTGATAATGTGAGCTTTGTGCGCGAAAAGCTTTCCGTGAAATTTTCGGACCAAAAGTGACCATATCGGCGTCACCTTTCTTTATCCACCAAAACTGTGTTTTTTTCGCTCAAATGTGTACCAAACATGTTTATATGGTGTATAGGTTATAATGGGAGCTTTGTGCGCGAAAAGCTTTCTGTGAAATTTTGGGACCAAAACTGACCATCTCGGCGTCACCTTTCTTTACCCATAAAAACTGTGTTGTTTTCTCTCAAATTTGTCACAAACATGTTTATATGGTTTATAGGTCATAATGGGAGCTCTGTGCGCGAAAAGCTTTCCGTGAAATTTTCGGACCAAAAGTGACCATATCGGCGTCACCTTTATTTACCCATAAAAACTGTGTTGTTTTCGCTCAAATGCGTCCCAAACATGTTTATATGGTTTATCGGTTCTAATGGGCGCTTTGTGCGCGAAAAGGTTTCCGTGAAATTTTCGAACCAAAAGTGACCATATCGGCGTCACCTTTCTTTACCCATAAAAACTGTGTTGTTTTCGCTCAAATGCGTCCCAAACATGTTTATATGGTTTATCGGTTCTAATGGGCGCTTTGTGCGCGAAAAGGTTTCCGTGAAATTTTCGGACCAAAAGTGACCATATCGGCGTCACCTTTCTTTATCCACAAAAACTGTGTTGTTTTCGCTCAAATTTGTCCCAAACATGTTTATATGGTTTATCGGTCCTAATGGGCGCTTTGTGCGCGAAAAGCTTTCCGTGAAAATTTCGGACCAAAAGTGACCATATCGGCGTCACCTTTCTTTATCCACAAAAACTGTGTTGTTTTCGCTCAAATGTGTCCCAAACATGTTTATATGGTATATAGGTCATAATGGGAGCTTTCTGCGCGAAAAGCTTTCCGTGAAATTTTCGGACCAAAAGTGACCATATCGGCGTCACCTTTCGTTACCCATAAAAACTGTGTTGTTTTCGCTAAAATGCGTCCCAAACATGTTTATATGGTTAATAGGTCATAATGTGAGCTTTGTGCGCGAAAAGCTTTCCGTGAAATTTTCGGACCAAAACTGACCATATCGGCGTCACCTTTCTTTATCGACAAAAACTGTGTTGTTTTCGCTCAAATGCATCCCAAACATGGTTATATGGTGTATAGGTCATAAAGGGAGCTTTGTGCGCGAAAATCTTTCCGTGAAATTTTCAGACCAAAAGTGACCATATCGGCGTCATCTTTCTTTATCCACAAAAACTGTGTTGTTTTCTCTCCAATTTGTCACAAACATGTTTATATAGTTTATGGGTCATAATGGGAGCTTTGTGCGTGAAAAGCTTTCCGTGAAATTTTCGGACCAAAAGTGACCATATCGGCGTCACTTTTCTTTATCCTCAAAAACTGTGTTCTTTTCGCTCAAATGTGTCCCAAACATGTTTATATGGTTTATAGGTCATAATGGGAGCTTTCTGCGCGAAAAGCTTTCCGTGAAATTTTCGGACCAAAAGTGACCATATCGGCGTCACCTTTCATTACCCATAAAAACTGTGTTGTTTTCGCTCAAATGCGTCCCAAACATGTTTATATGGTTTATAGGTCATAATGTGAGCTTTGTGCGCAAAAAGCTTTCCGTGAAATTTTCGGACCAAAAGTGACCATATCGGCGTCACCTTTGTTTATCCACAAAAACTGTGTTGTTTTCGCTCAAATTTGTCCCAAACATGTTTAAATGGTTTAGAGGTCATAATGGGAGCTTGGTGCGCGAAAAGCTTTCCGTGAAATTTTCAAAACAAAAGTGACCATATCGGCGTCACCTTTATTTAACCACAAAAACTGTGTTATTTTTGCTCAAATGCGTCCCAAACATGGTTATATGTTTTATAGGTAATAATGTGAGCTTTGTGTGCGAAAAGATTTCCGTGAAATTTTCGGACCAAAAGTTACCATATCGGCGTCACCTTTCTTTATCCACCAAAACTGTGTTGTTTTCGCTCAAATGTGTCCCAAACATGTTTATATGGTTTATAGGTCATAATGGGCGCTTTGTGCGCGAAAAGCTCTCCGTGAAATTTTCGGACCAAAAGTGACCATATCGGCGTCACCTTTCTTTATCCACAAAAACATGTTTGGGACACCTTTCTTTATCCACAAAAATTGTGTTGTTTTCGCTCAAATGTATCCCAAACATGTTTATATGGTTTATAGGTAATAATTTGAGCTTTGTGCGCGAAAAGCTTTCCGTGAAATTTTCGGACCAAAAGTGACCATATCGGCGTCACCTTTCTTTATCCACAAAAACTGTGTTGTTTTCGCTCAAATGTGTCCCAAACATGTTTATATGGTATATAGGTCATAATGGGAGCTTTCTGCGCGAAAAGCTTTCCGTGAAATTTTCGGACCAAAAGTGACCATATCGGCGTCACCTTTCTTTACCCATAAAAACTGTGTTGTTTTCGCTCAAATGCGTCCCAAACATGTTTATATGGTTTATAGGTCATAATGCGAGCTTTGTGCGCGAAAAGCTTTCAGTGAAATTTTCGGACCAAAACTGACCATATCGGCGTCACCTTTCTTTATCCACAAAAACTGTGTTGTCTTCGCTCAAATTTGTCCCAAACATGTTTATATGGTTTATCGGTCCTAATGGGCGCTTTGTGCGCGAAAAGCTTTCCGTGAAATTTTCGGACCAAAAGTGACCATATCGGCGTCACTTTTCTTTATCCTCAAAAACTGTGTTCTTTTCGCTCAAATGTGTCCCAAACATGTTTATATGGTTTATAGGTCATAATGGGAGTTTTCTGCGCGAAAAGCTTTCCGTGAAATTTTCGGACCAAAAGTGACCATATCGGCGTCACCTTTCTTTACCCATAAAAACCGTGTTGTTGTCGCTCAAATGCGTCCCAAACATGTTTATATGGTTTATAGGTCATAATGTGAGCTTTGTGCGCGAAAAGCTTTCCGTGAAATTTTTGGACCAAAAGTGACCATATCGGCGTCACCTTTTTTTATCGACAAAAACTGTGTTGTTTTCGCTCAAATGCGTCCCAAACATGTTTATATGGTTTATAGGTGATAATGTGAGCTTTGTGCGCGAAAAGCTTTCCGTGAAATTTTCGGACCAAAAGTGACCATATCGGCGTCACCTTTCTTTATCCACCAAAACTGTGTTGTTTTCGCTCAAATTTGTCCCAAACTTGTTTATATGGTTTATCGATCCTAATGGGCGCTTTGTGCGCGAAAAGCTTTCTGTGAAATTTTGGGATCAAAACTGACCATCTCGGCGTCACCTTTCTTTACCAATAAAAACTGTGTTGTTTTCTCTCAAATTTGTCACAAACATGTTTATATGGTTTATAGGTCATAATGGGAGCTCTGTGCGCGAAAAGCTTTCCGTGAAATTTTCGGACCAAAAGTGACCATATCGGCGTCACCTTTCTTTACCCATAAAAACTATGTTGTTTTCGCTCAAATGCGTCCCAAACATGTTTATATGGTTTATCGGTTCTAATGGGCGCTTTGTGCGCGAAAAGGTTTCCGTGAAATTTTCGGACCAAAAGTGACCATATCGGTGTAACCTTCTTTATCCACGAAAACTGTGTTGTTTTCGCTCAAATTTGTCCCAAACATGTTTATATGGTTTATAGGTCATAATGGGCGCTTTGTGCGCGAAAAGTTTTCCGTGAAATTTTCGGACCAAAAGTGACCATATCGGCGTCACCTTTCTTTATCCACAAAAACATGTTTGGGACACCTTTCTTTATCCATAAAAACTGTATTTTTTCGCTCAAATGTATCCCAAACATGTTTATATGGTTTATAGGAAATAATGTGAGCTTTGTGCGCGAAAAGCTTTCCGTGAAATTTTCAGACCAAAAGTGACCATATCGTCGTCACCTTTCTTTATCCACAAAAACTGTGTTGTTTTCGCTCAAATTTGTCCCAAACATGTTTATATGGTTTATAGGTCATAATAGGAGCTTTGTTCGCGAAATGCTTTCCGTGAAATTTTCGGACCAAAAGTGACCATATCGGCGTCACCTTTCTTTATCCACAAAAACAGTGTTGCTTTCGCTCAAATGCGTCCCAAACATGTTTATATGGTTTATAGGTCATACTGGGAGCTTTCTGCGCGAAAAGCTTTCCGTGAATATTTCGGACCAAAAGTGACCATATCGGAGTCACCTTTCTTTATCCACAAAACTGTGTTTTTTCGCTCAAAAGTGTCCCAAACATGTTTATATGGTTTATAGGTCATAATGGGAGCTTTTACGCGAAAGCTTTCCGTGAAATTTTCGGACCAAAAGTGACCATATCGGCGTCACCTTTCTTTATACACAAAAACATGTTTGGGAAACCTTTCTTTATCCACAAAAACTGTGTTGTTTTCGCTCAAATGTATCCCAAACATGTTTATATAGTTTATGGGTCATAATGGGAGCTTTGTGCGCGAAAAGCTTTATGTAAAATTTTCGGACCAAAAATGACCATCTCGGCGTCACCTTTCTTTACCCATAAAAACTGTGTTGTTTTCGCTCAAATGCGTCCCAAACATGTTTATATGGTTTATAAGTCATAATGTGAGCTTTGTGCGCGAAAAGCTTTCCGTGAAATTTTCGGACCAAAGGTGACCATATCGCCGTCACCTTTCTATATCCATAAAAACTGTGTTGTTTTCGCTCAAATTTGTCCCAAACATGTTTATATGGTTTATAGGTCATAATGGTAGCTTTGTGCGCGAAAAGCATTCCGTGAAATTTTCAAACCAAAAGTGACCATATCGGCGTCACCTTGCTTTAACCACAAAAACTGTGTTGTTTTTGCTCAAATGCGTCCCAAACATGTTTATATGTTTTATAGGTCATAATGTGAGCTTTGTGTGCGAAAAGCTTTCCGTGAAATTTTCGGACCAAAAGTTACCATATCGGCGTCACCTTTCTTTATCCACCAAAACTGTGTTATTTTCGCTCAAATGTTTCCCAAACATGTTTATATGGTTTATAGGTCATAATGGGCGCTTTGTGCACGAAAAGTTTTCCGTGATATTTTCGGACCAAAAGTGACCATATCGGCGTCACCATTCTTTATCCACAAAAACATGTTTGGGACACCTCTCTTTATCCACAAAAACTGTGTTGTTTACGTTCAAATGTATCCCAAATATGTTTATATGGTTTATAGGAAATAATGTGAGCTTTGTGCGCGAAAAGCTTTCCGTGAAATTTTCGGACCAAAAGTGACCATATCGTCGTCACCTTTCTTTATCCACAAAAACTGTGTTGTTTTCGCTCAAATTTGTCCCAAACATGTTTATATGGTTTATAGGTCATAATAGGAGCTTTGTGCGCGAAAAGCTTACCATGAAATTTTCGGACCAAAAGTGACTATATCGGCGTCACCTTTCTTTATCTACAAAAACTATGTTGTTTTCGCTCAAATGCGTCCCAAACATGTTTATATGGTTTATAGGTCATACTGGGAGCTTTCTGCGCGAAAAGCTTTCCGTGAATATTTCGGACCAAAAGTGACCATATCGGCGTCACCTTTCTTTATCCACAAAACTGTGTTTTTTTGCTCAAAAGTGTCCCAAACATGTTTATATGGTTTATAGGTCATAATGGGAACTTTTACGCGAAAGCTTTCCGTGAAATTTTCGGACCAAAAGTGACCATATCGGTGTCACCTTTCTTTATCCACAAAAACATGTTTGGGACACCTTTTTTTATCCACAAAAACTGTGTTGTCTTCCCTCAAATGTATCCAAAACATGTTTATATAGTTTATAGGTCATAATGTAAGCTTTGTGCGCGAAAACCTTTCCGTGAAATTTTCGGACCAAAAGTGACCATATCGGCGTCACCTTTCTTTATCCACCAAAACTGTGTTGTTTTCGCTCAAATGTATACCAAACATGTTTATATGGTGTATAGGTCATAATGGGAGCTTTGTGCGTGAAAATCTTTCCGTGAAATTTTCGGAACAAAAGTAACCATATCGGCGTCATCTTTCATTATCCACCAAAACTGTGTTGTTTTCTCTCAAATTTGTCACAAACATGTTTATATGGTTTATGGGTCATAATGGGAGCTTTGTGCGCGAAAAGCTTTCTGTGAAATTTTCGGACCAAAAATGACCACCTCGGCGTCACCTTTCTTTACCCATAAAAACGGTGTTGTTTTCGCTCAAATGCCTCCCAAACATTTTTATATGGTTTATAGGTCATAATGTGAGCTTTGTGCGCGAAAAGCATTCCGTGAAATTTTCGGACCAAAAGTGACCATATCGGCGTCACCTTTCTTTATCCACCAAAACTGTGTTGTTTTCGCTCAAATGTGTACCAAACATGTTTATATGGTGTATAGGTCATAATGGGAGCTTTGTGCGTGAAAAGCTTTCTGTGAAATTTTCGGACCAAAAGTGACCATATCGGCGTCACCTTTCTCTATCTACAAAAACTGTGTTGTTTTCGCTCTAATGCGTCCCAAACATGTTTATATGGTTTATAGGTCATACTGGGAGCTTTCTGCGCGAAAAGCTTTCCGTGAATATTTCGGACCAAAAGTGACCATATCGGCGTCACCTTTCTTTATCCACAAAACTGTGTTGTTTTCGCTCAAATGTGTCCCAAACATGTTTATATGATTTACAGGTCATAATGGGCGCTTTGTGCGCGAAAAGTTTTCCTAGAAATTTTCGGACCAAAAGTGAGCATATCGGCGTAACCTTGCTTTATCCACAAAAACATGTTTGGGACACCTTTCTTTATCCACAAAAACTGTGTTGTTTTCGCTCAAATGTATCCCAAACATGTTTATATGGTTTATAGGAAATAATGTGAGCTTTGTGCGCAAAAAGCTTTCCGTGAAATTTTCAGACCAAAAGTGACCATATCGTCGTCACCTTCTTTATCCACAAAAACTGTGTTGTTTTCGCTCAAATTTGTCCCAAACATGTTTATATGGTTTATAGGTCATAATAGGAGCTTTGTTCGCGAAAAGCTTTCCGTGAAATTTTCGGACCAAAAGTGACCATATCGGTGTCACCTTTCTTTATCCACAAAAACAGTGTTGCTTTCGCTCAAATGCGTCCCAAACATGTTTATATGGTTTATAGGTCATACTGGGAGCTTTCTGCGCGAAAAGCTTTCCGTGAATATTTCGGACCAAAAGTGACCATATCGGCGTCACCTTTCTTTATCCACAAAACTGTGTTTTTTCGCTCAAAAGTGTCCCAAACATGTTTATATGGTTTATAGGTCATAATGGGAGCTTTTACGCGAAAGCTTTCCGTGAAATTTTCGGACCAAAAGTGACCATATCGGCGTCACCTTTCTTTATCCACAAAACTGTGTTTTTTTGCTCAAAAGTATCCCAAACATGTTTATATGGTTTATAGGTCATAATGGGAGCTTTTACGTGAAAGCTTTCCGTGAAATTTTCGGACCAAAAGTGACCATATCGGCGTCACCTTTCTTTATCCACAAAACTGTGTTTTTTTGCTCAAAAGTATCCCAAACATGTTTATATGGTTTATAGGTCATAATGGGAGCTTTTACGCAAAAGCTTTCCGTGAAATTTTCGGACCAAAAGTGACCATATCGGTGTCACCTTTCTTTATCCACAAAAACATGTTTGGGACACCTTTCTTTATCCACAAAAACTGTGTTGTTTTCGCTCAAATGTATATCTAACATGTTTATATAGTTTATAGGTCATAATGTGAGCTTTGTGTGCGAAAACCTTTCCGTGAAATTTTCGGACCAAAAGTGACCATATCGGCGTCACCTTTCTTTATCCACCAAAACTGTGTTGTTTTCGCTCAAATGTGTACCAAATATGTTTATATGGTGTATAGGTCATAATGGGAGCTTTGTGCGCGAATATCTTTCCGTGAAATTTTCGGAACAAAAGTAACCATATCGGCGTCATCTTTCATTATCCACCAAAACTGTGTTGTTTTCTCTCAAATTTGTCACAAACATGTTTATATGGTTTATGGGTCATAATGGGAGCTTTGTGCGCGAAAAGCTTTCTGTGAAATTTTCGAACCAAAAATGACCATCTCGGCGTCACCTTTCTTTACCCATAAAAACTGTGTTGTTTTCGCTCAAATGCGTCCCAAACATGTTTATATGGTTTATAGGTCATAATGTGAGCTTTGTGCGCGAAAAGCTTTCCGTGAAATTTTCGGACCATAAGTGACCATATCGGCGTCACCTTTCTTTATCCACCAAAACTGTGTTGTTTTCGCTCAAATGTGTACCAAACATGTTTATATGGTGTATAGGTCATAATGGGAGCTTTGTGCGTGAAAAGCTTTCTGTGAAATTTTCGGACCAAAAGTGACCATATCGGCGTCACCTTTCTTTATCTACACAAACTGTGTTGTTTTCGCTCAAATGTGTACCAAACATGTTTATATGGTGTATAGGTCATATTGGGAGCTTTGTGCGTGAAAAGCTTTCTGTGAAATTTTCGGACCAAAAGTGACCATATCGGCGTCACCTTTCTTTATCTACAAAAACTGTGTTGTTTTCGCTCAAATGCGTCCCAAACATGTTTATATGGTTTATAGGTCATAATGGGAGCTTTTACGCGAAAGCTTTCCGTGAAATTTTCGGACCAAAAGTGACCATATCGGCGTCACCTTTCTTTATCCACAAAACTGTGTTTTTTTGCTCAAAAGTATCCCAAACATGTTTATATGGTTTATAGGTCATAATGGGAGCTTTTACGTGAAAGCTTTCCGTGAAATTTTCGGACCAAAAGTGACCATATCGGCGTCACCTTTCTTTATCCACAAAACTGTGTTTTTTTGCTCAAAAGTATCCCAAACATGTTTATATGGTTTATAGGTCATAATGGGAGCTTTTACGCAAAAGCTTTCCGTGAAATTTTCGGACCAAAAGTGACCATATCGGTGTCACCTTTCTTTATCCACAAAAACATGTTTGGGACACCTTTCTTTATCCACAAAAACTGTGTTGTTTTCGCTCAAATGTATCCCTAACATGTTTATATAGTTTATAGGTCATAATGTGAGCTTTGTGTGCGAAAACCTTTCCGTGAAATTTTCGGACCAAAAGTGACCATATCGGCGTCACCTTTCTTTATCCACCAAAACTGTGTTGTTTTCGCTCAAATGTGTACCAAATATGTTTATATGGTGTATAGGTCATAATGGGAGCTTTGTGCGCGAAAATCTTTCCGTGAAATTTTCGGAACAAAAGTAACCATATCGGCGTCATCTTTCATTATCCACCAAAACTGTGTTGTTTTCTCTCAAATTTGTCACAAACATGTTTATATGGTTTATGGGTCATAATGGGAGCTTTGTGCGCGAAAAGCTTTCTGTGAAATTTTCGAACCAAAAATGACCATCTCGGCGTCACCTTTCTTTACCCATAAAAACTGTGTTGTTTTCGCTCAAATGCGTCCCAAACATGTTTATATGGTTTATGGGTCATAATGGGAGCTTTGTGCGCGAAAAGCTTTCTGTGAAATTTTCGAACCAAAAATGACCATCTCGGCGTCACCTTTCTTTACCCATAAAAACTGTGTTGTTTTCGCTCAAATGCGTCCCAAACATGTTTATATGGTTTATAGGTCATAATGTGAGCTTTGTGCGCGAAAAGCTTTCCGTGAAATTTTCGGACCATAAGTGACCATATCGGCGTCACCTTTCTTTATCCACCAAAACTGTGTTGTTTTCGCTCAAATGTGTACCAAACATGTTTATATGGTGTATAGGTCATAATGGGAGCTTTGTGCGTGAAAAGCTTTCTGTGAAATTTTCGGACCAAAAGTGACCATATCGGCGTCACCTTTCTTTATCTACACAAACTGTGTTGTTTTCGCTCAAATGTGTACCAAACATGTTTATATGGTGTATAGGTCATAATGGGAGCTTTGTGCGTGAAAAGCTTTCTGTGAAATTTTCGGACCAAAAGTGACCATATCGGCGTCACCTTTCTTTATCTACAAAAACTGTGTTGTTTTCGCTCAAATGCGTCCCAAACATGTTTATATGGTTTATAGGTCATACTGGGAGCTTTCTGCGCGAAAAGCTTTCCGTGAAATTTTCGGACCAAAAGTTACCATATCGGCGTCACCTTTCTTTATCCACCAAAACTGTGTTGTTTTCGCTCAAATGTGTCCCAAACATGTTTATATGATTTATAGGTCATAATGGGCGCTTTTTGCGCGAAAAGTTTTCTGTGAAATTTTCGGACCAAAAGTGACCATATCGGCGTAACCTTTCTTTATCCACAAAAACATGTTTGGGACACCTTTCTTTATCCACAAAAACTTTGTTGTTTTCGCTCAAATGTATCTCAAACATGTTTATATGGTTTATAGGAAATAATGTGAGCTTTGTGCGCGAAAAGCTTTCCGTGAAATTTTCAGATCAAAAGTGACCATATCGTCGTCACCTTTCTTTATCCACAAAAACTGTGTGGTTTTCGCTCAAATTTGTCCCAAACATGTTTATATGGTTTATAGGTCATAATAGGAGCTTTGTGCGCGAAAAGCTTTCCGTGAAATTTTCGGACCAAAAGTGACCATATCGGCGTCACCTTTCTTTATCCACAAAAACTGTGTTGTTTTCGCTCAAATGCGTTCCAAACATGTTTATATGGTTTATAGGTCATAATAGGAGCTTTGTGCGCGAAAAGCTTACCGTGAAATTTTCGGACCAAAAGTGACCATATCGGCGTCACCTTTCTTTATCTACAAAAACTGTGTTGTTTTCGCTCAAATGCGTCCCAAACATGTTTATATGGTTTATAGGTCATACTGGGAGCTTTCTGCGCGAAAAGCTTTCCGTGAATATTTCGGACCAAAAGTGACCATATCGGCGTCACCTCTCTTTATCCACAAAACTGTGTTGTTTTCGCTCAAATGTGTCCCAAACATGTTTATATGATTTACAGGTCATAATGGGCGCTTTGTGCGCGAAAAGTTTTCCTAGAAATTTTCGGACCAAAAGTGACCATATCGGCGTAACCTTGCTTTATCCACAAAAACATGTTTGGGACACCTTTCTTTATCCACAAAAACTGTGTTGTTTTCGCTCAAATGTATCCCAAACATGTTTATATGGTTTATAGGAAATAATGTGAGCTTTGTGCGCAAAAAGCTTTCCGTGAAATTTTCAGACCAAAAGTGACCATATCGTCGTCACCTTCTTTATCCACAAAAACTGTGTTGTTTTCGCTCAAATTTGTCCCAAACATGTTTATATGGTTTATAGGTCATAATAGGAGCTTTGTTCGCGAAAAGCTTTCCGTGAAATTTTCGGACCAAAAGTGACCATATCGGTGTCACCTTTCTTTATCCACAAAAACAGTGTTGCTTTCGCTCAAATGCGTCCCAAACATGTTTATATGGTTTATAGGTCATATTGGGAGCTTTCTGCGCGAAAAGCTTTCCGTGAATATTTCAGACCAAAAGTGACCATATCGGCGTCACCTTTCTTTATCCACAAAACTGTGTTTTTTCGCTCAAAAGTGTCCCAAACATGTTTATATGGTTTATAGGTCATAATGGGAGCTTTTACGCGAAAGCTTCCCGTGAAATTTTCGGACCAAAAGTGACCATATCGGCGTCACCTTTCTTTATCCACAAAACTGTGTTTTTTTGCTCAAAAGTATCCCAAACATGTTTATATGGTTTATAGGTCATAATGGGAGCTTTTACGTGAAAGCTTTCCGTGAAATTTTCGGACCAAAAGTGACCATATCGGCGTCACCTTTCTTTATCCACAAAACTGTGTTTTTTTGCTCAAAAGTATCCCAAACATGTTTATATGGTTTATAGGTCATAATGGGAGCTTTTACGCAAAAGCTTTCCGTGAAATTTTCGGACCAAAAGTGACCATATCGGTGTCACCTTTCTTTATCCACAAAAACATGTTTGGGACACCTTTCTTTATCCACAAAAACTGTGTTGTTTTCGCTCAAATGTATCCCTAACATGTTTATATAGTTTATAGGTCATAATGTGAGCTTTGTGTGCGAAAACCTTTCCGTGAAATTTTCGGACCAAAAGTGACCATATCGGCGTCACCTTTCTTTATCCACCAAAACTGTGTTGTTTTCGCTCAAATGTGTACCAAATATGTTTATATGGTGTATAGGTCATAATGGGAGCTTTGTGCGCGAAAATCTTTCCGTGAAATTTTCGGAACAAAAGTAACCATATCGGCGTCATCTTTCATTATCCACCAAAACTGTGTTGTTTTCTCTCAAATTTGTCACAAACATGTTTATATGGTTTATGGGTCATAATGGGAGCTTTGTGCGCGAAAAGCTTTCTGTGAAATTTTCGAACCAAAAATGACCATCTCGGCGTCACCTTTCTTTACCCATAAAAACTGTGTTGTTTTCGCTCAAATGCGTCCCAAACATGTTTATATGGTTTATAGGTCATAATGTGAGCTTTGTGCGCGAAAAGCTTTCCGTGAAATTTTCGGACCATAAGTGACCATATCGGCGTCACCTTTCTTTATCCACCAAAACTGTGTTGTTTTCGCTCAAATGTGTACCAAACATGTTTATATGGTGTATAGGTCATAATGGGAGCTTTGTGCGTGAAAAGCTTTCTGTGAAATTTTCGGACCAAAAGTGACCATATCGGCGTCACCTTTCTTTATCTACAAAAACTGTGTTGTTTTCGCTCAAATGTGTACCAAACATGTTTATATGGTGTATAGGTCATAATGGGAGCTTTGTGCGTGAAAAGCTTTCTGTGAAATTTTCGGACCAAAAGTGACCATATCGGCGTCACCTTTCTTTATCTACAAAAACTGTGTTGTTTTCGCTCAAATGCGTCCCAAACATGTTTATATGGTTTATAGGTCATACTGGGAGCTTTCTGCGCGAAAAGCTTTCCGTGAAATTTTCGGACCAAAAGTTACCATATCGGCGTCACCTTTCTTTATCCACCAAAACTGTGTTGTTTTCGCTCAAATGTGTCCCAAACATGTTTATATGATTTATAGGTCATAATGGGCGCTTTTTGCGCGAAAAGTTTTCTGTGAAATTTTCGGACCAAAAGTGACCATATCGGCGTAACCTTTCTTTATCCACAAAAACATGTTTGGGACACCTTTCTTTATCCACAAAAACTTTGTTGTTTTCGCTCAAATGTATCTCAAACATGTTTATATGGTTTATAGGATATAATGTGAGCTTTGTGCGCGAAAAGCTTTCCGTGAAATTTTCAGATCAAAAGTGCCCATATCGTCGTCACCTTTCTTTATCCACAAAAACTGTGTTGTTTTCGCTCAAATTTGTCCCAAACATGTTTATATGGTTTATAGGTCATAATAGGAGCTTTGTGCGCGAAAAGCTTTCCGTGAAATTTTCGGACCAAAAGTGACCATGTCGGCGTCACCTTTCTTTATCCACAAAAACTGTGTTGTTTTCGCTCAAATGCGTTCCAAACATGTTTATATGGTTTATAGGTCATAATAGGAGCTTTGTGCGCGAAAAGCTTACCGTGAAATTTTCGGACCAAAAGTGACCATATCGGCGTCACCTTTCTTTATCTACAAAAACTGTGTTGTTTTCGCTCAAATGCGTCCCAAACATGTTTATATGGTTTATAGGTCATACTGGGAGCTTTCTGCGCGAAAAGCTTTCCGTGAATATTTCGGACCAAAAGTGACCATATCGGCGTCACCTTTCTTTATCCACAAAACTGTGTTTTTTTGCTCAAAAGTGTCCCAAACATGTTTATATGGTTTATAGGTCATAATGGGAGCTTTTACGCGAAAGCTTTCCGTGAAATTTTCGGACCAAAAGTGACCATATCGGCGTCACCTTTCTTTATCCACCAAAACATGTTTGGGACACCTTTCTTTATCCACAAAAACTGTGTTGTTTTCGCTCAAATGTATCCCTAACATATTTATATAGTTTATAGGTCATAATGTGAGCTTTGTGCGCGAAAAGCTTTCCGTGAAATTTTCGGACCAAAAGTGACCATATCGGCGTCACCTTTCTTTATCCACCAAAACTGTGTTGTTTTCGCTCAAATGTGTACCAAATATATTTATATGGTGTATAGGTCATAATGGGAGCTTTGTGCGCGAAAAGTTTTCCGTGAAATTTTCGGACCAAAAGTTACCATATCGGCGTAACCTTTCTTTATCCACAAAAACATGTTTGGGACACCTTTCTTTATCCACAAAAACTGTGTTGTTTTCGCTCAAATGTATCTCAAACATGTTTATATGGTTTATAGGAAATAATGTGAGCTTTGTGCGCGAAAAGCTTTCCGTGAAATTTTCAGATCAAAAGTGACCATATCGTCGTCACCATTCTTTATCCACAAAAACTGTGTTGTTTTCGCTCAAATTTGTCCCAAACATGTTTATATGGTTTATAGGTCATAATAGGAGCTTTGTGCGCGAAAAGCTTTCCGTGAAATTTTCGGACCAAAAGTGACCATGTCGGCGTCACCTTTCTTTATCCACAAAAACTGTGTTGTTTTCGCTCATATGCATCCCAAACATGTTTATATGGTTTATAGGTCATACTGGGAGCTTTCTGCGCGAAAAGCTTTCCGTGAAATTTTCGGACCAAAAGTTACCATATCGGCGTCACCTTTCTTTATCCACCAAAACTGTGTTGTTTTCGCTCAAATGTGTCCCAAACATGTTTATATGATTTATTGGTGATAATGGGCGCTTTTTGCGCGAAAAGTTTTCCGTGAAATTTTCGGACCAAAAGTGACCATATCGGCGTAACCTTTCTTTATCCACAAAAACATGTCTGGGACACCTTTCTTTATCCACAAAAACTGTGTTGTTTTCGCTCAAATGTATCTCAAACATGTTTATATGGTTTATAGGAAATAATGTGAGCTTTGTGCGCGAAAAGCTTTCCGTGAAATTTTCAGATCAAAAGTGACCATATCGTCGTCACCTTTCTTTATCCACAAAAACTGTGTTGTTTTCGCTCAACTTTGTCCCAAACATGTTTATATGGTTTATAGGTCATAATAGGAGCTTTGTGCGCGAAAAGCTTTCCGTGAAATTTTCGGACCAAAAGTGACCATGTCGGCGTCACCTTTCTTTATCCACAAAAACTGTGTTGTTTTCGCTGAAATGCGTTCCAAACATGTTTATATGGTTTATAGGTCATAATAGGAGCTTTGTGCGCGAAAAGCTTACCGTGAAATTTTCGGACCAAAAGTGACCATATCGGCGTCACCTTTCTTTATCTACAAAAACTGTGTTGTTTTCGCTCAAATGCGTCCCAAACATGTTTATATGGTTTATAGGTCATACTGGGAGCTTTCTGCGCGAAAAGCTTTCCGTGAATATTTCGGACCAAAAGTGACCATATCGGCGTCACCTTTCTTTATCCACAAAACTGTGTTTTTTTGCTCAAAAGTGTCCCAAACATGTTTATATGGTTTATAGGTCATAATGGGAGCTTTTACGCGAAAGCTTTCCGTGAAATTTTCGGACCAAAAGTGACCATATCGGTGTCACCTTTCTTTATCCACCAAAACATGTTTGGGACACCTTTCTTTATCCACAAAAACTGTGTTGTTTTCGCTCAAATGTATCCCTAACATGTTTATATAGTTTATAGGTCATAATGTGAGCTTTGTGCGCGAAAAGCTTTCCGTGAAATTTTCGGACCAAAAGTGACCATATCGGCGTCACCATTCTTTATCCACCAAAACTGTGTTGTTTTCGCACAAATGTGTACCAAATATGTTTGTATGGTGTATAGGTCATAATGGGAGCTTTGTGCGCGAAAAGTTTTCCGTGAAATTTTCGGACCAAAAGTGACCATATCGGCGTAACCTTTCTTTATCCACAAAAACATGTTTGGGACACCTTTCTTTATCCACAAAAACTGTGTTGTTTTCGCTCAAATGTATCTCAAACATGTTTATATGGTTTATAGGAAATAATGTGAGCTTTGTGCGCGAAAAGCTTTCCGTGAAATTTTCAGATCAAAAGTGACCATATCGTCGTCACCATTCTTTATCCACAAAAACTGTGTTGTTTTCGCTCAAATTTGTCCCAAACATGTTTATATGGTTTATAGGTCATAATAGGAGCTTTGTGCGCGAAAAGCTTTCCGTGAAATTTTCGGACCGAAAGTGACCATGTCGGCGTCACCTTTCTTTATCCATAAAAACTGTGTTGTTTTCGCTCAAATGCGTCCCAAACATGTTTATATGGTTTATAGGTCATACTGGGAGCTTTCTGGGCGAAAAGCATTCCGTGAATATTTCGGACCAAAAGTGACCATATCGGCGTCACCTTTCTTTATCCACAAAACTGTGTTTTTTCGCTCAAAAGTGTCCCAAACATGTTTATATGGTTTATAGGTCATAATGGGAGCTTTGTGCGTGAAAAGCTTTCTGTGAAATTTTCGGACCAAAAGTGACCATATCGGCGTCACCTTTCTTTATCTACAAAAACTGTGTTGTTTTCGCTCAAATGTGTACCAAACATGTTTATATGGTGTATAGGTCATAATGGGAGCTTTGTGCGTGAAAAGCTTTCTGTGAAATTTTCGGACCAAAAGCGACCATATCGGCGTCACCTTTCTTTATCTACAAAAACTGTGTTGTTTTCGCTCAAATGCGTCCCAAACATGTTTATATGGTTTATAGGTCATACTGGGAGCTTTCTGCGTGAAAAGCTTTCCGTGAAATTTTCGGACCAAAAGATACCAAATCGGCGTCACCTTTCTTTATCCTCCAAAACTGTGTTGTTTTCGCTCAAATGTGTCCCAAACATGTTTATATGATTTATAGGTCATAATGGGCGCTTTTTGCGCGAAATGTTTTCCGTGAAATTTTCGGACCAAAAGTGACCATATCGGCGTAACCTTTCTTTATCCACAAAAACATGTTTGGGACACCTTTCTTTATCCACAAAAACTGTGTTGTTTTCGCTCACATGTATCTCAAACATGTTTATATGGTTTATAGGAAATAATGTGAGCTTTGTGCGCGAAAAGCTTTCCGTGAAATTTTCAGATCAAAAGTGACCATATCGTCGTCACCTTTCTTTATCCACAAAAACTGTGTTGTTTTCGCTCAAATTTTTCCCAAACATGTTTATATGGTTTATAGGTCATAATAGGAGCTTTGTGCGCGAAAAGCTTTCCGTGAAATTTTCGGACCAAAAGTTACCATGTCGGCGTCACCTTTCTTTATCCACAAAAACTGTGTTGTTTTCGCTCAAATGCATTCCAAACATGTTTATATGGTTTATAGGTCATAATAGGAGCTTTGTGCGCGAAAAGCTTACCGTGAAATTTTCGGACCAAAAGGGACCATATCGGCGTCACCTTTCTTTATCCACCAAAACTGTGTTGTTTTTGCTCAAATGTTTCCCAAACATGTTTATATGGTTTATAGGTCATAATGGGAGCTTTGTGTGCGGAAAGCTTTCCGTGAAATTTTCGGACCAAAAGTGACCATATCGGCGTCACCATTCTTTATCCACCAAAACTGTGTTGTTTTCGCTCAAATGTGTCCCAAACATGTTTATATGGTTTATCGGTCATAATGGGAGCTTTGTGCACGGAAAACTTTTCGTGAAATTTTCGGAACAAAAGTGACCATATCGGCGTTACCTTTCTTTATCCACCAAAACTGTGTTGTTTTCGCTCAAATGTGTCCAAAACATGTTTATATGGTTTATCGGTCATAATGGGCGCTATGTGCGCGAAAAGCTTTCCGTGAAATTTTCGGACCAAAAGTTACCATATCGGCGTCACCTTTCTTTATCCACCAAAACTGTGTTGTTTTCGCTCAAATGTGTCCCAAACATGTTTATATGGTTTATAGGTCATAATGGGCGCTTTGTGCGCGAAAAGTTTTCCGTGAAATTTTCAGACCAAAAGTGACCATATCGGCCTCACCTTTCTTTATCCACAAAAATTGTGTTGTTTTTGCTAAAATGCGTCCTAAACATGTTTATATGTTTTATAGGTCATAATGTGAGCTTTATGCGATAAAAGCTTTCCGTGAAATTTTCGGACCAAAGGTGACCATATCGGCGTCACCTTTCTTTATACACAAAACTGTGTTGTTTTCGCTCAAATGTGTCCCAAACATGTTTATATGGTTTATAGGTCATAATGCGAGCTTTGTGCGCGGAAAGTTTTCCATGAAATTTTCGGACCAAAAGGGACCATATCGGCGTTACCTTTCTTTATCCACCAAAACTGTGTTGTTTTTGCTCAAATGTTTCCCAAACATGTTTATATGGTTTATAGGTCATAATGGGAGCTTTGTGTGCGGAAAGCTTTCCGTGAAATTTTCGGACCAAAAGTGACCATATCGGCGTCACCATTCTTTATCCACCAAAATTGTGTTGTTTTCGCTCAAATGTGTCCCAATCATGTTTATATGGTTTATCGGTCATAATGGGAGCTTTGTGAACGGAAAACTTTCCGTGAAATTTTCGGAACAAAAGTGACCATATCGGCGTTACCTTTCTTTATCCACCAAAATTGTGTTGTTTTCGCTTAAATGTGTCCAAAACATGTTTATATGGTTTATCGGTCATAATGGGCGCTATGTGCGCGAAAAGCTTTCCGTGAAATTTTCGGACCAAAAGTTACCATATCGGCGTCACCTTTCTTTACCCATAAAAACTGTGTTGTTTTCGCTCAAATGTATCCCAAACATGTTTATATAGTTTATAGGTCATAATGTGAGCTTTGTGCGCGAAAAGCTTTCCGTGAAATTTTCGGACCAAAAGTTACCATATCGGCGTCACCTTTCTTTATCCACCAAAACACTGTTGTTTTCGCTCAAATGTGTACCAAACATGTTTATATGGTGTATAGGTCATAATGGGAGAATTGTGCGCGAAAATCTTTCCGTGAAATTTTCGGACCAAAAGTAACCATATCGGCGTCATCTTTCTTTATCCACCAAAACTGTGTTGTTTTCTCTCAAATTTGTCACAAACATGTTTATATGGTTTATGGGTCATAATGGGAGCTTTGTGCGCGAAAAGCTTTCTGTGAAATTTTCGGACCAAAATGACCATCTCGGCGTCACCTTTCTTTACCCATAAAAACTGTGTTGTTTTCGCTCAAATGCGTCCCAAACATGTTTATATGGTTTATAGGTCATAATGTTAGCTTTGTGCGCGAAAAGCTTTCCGTGAAATTTTCGGACCAAAAGTGACCATATCGGCGTCACCTTTCTTTATCCACAAAAACTGTGTCATTTTCGCTCAAATTTGTCCCAAACATGTTTATATGGTTTATAGGTCATAATGAGATCTTTGTGCGCGAAAAGCTTTCCGTGAAATTTTCAGACCAAAAGTGACCATATCGGCGTCACCTTTCTTTATCCACAAAAACTGTGTTGTTTTTGCTAAAATGCGTCCCAAACATGTTTATATGTTTTATAGGTCATAATGTGAGCTTTATGCGCGAAAAGCTTTCCGTGAAATTTTCGGACCAAAGGTGACCATATCGGCGTCACCTTTCTTTATACACAAAACTGTGTTGTTTTTGCTCAAATGTGTCCCAAACATGTTTATATGGTTTATAGGTCATAATGCGAGCTTTGTGCGCGGAAAGCTTTCCGTGAAATTTTTGGACCAAAAGTGACCATATCGGTGTCACCTTTCTTTATCCACCAAAACTGTGTTGTTTTCGCTCAAATGTGTCCCAAACATGTTTATATGGTTTATCGGTCATAATGGGCGCTTTGTGCGCGAAAAGCTTTACGTGAAATTTTCGGACCAAAAGTTTCCATATCGGCGTCACCTTTCTTTATACACCAAAACTGTGTTGTTTTCGCGCAAATGCGTCCCAAACATGTTTATATGGTTTATAGGTCATAATGGGAGCTTTGTGCGCGAAAAGCTTTCCGTGAAATTTTCAGACCAAAAGTGACCATATCGGCGTCACCTTTCTTTATCCACAAAAACTGTGTCATTTTCGCTCAAATTTGTCCCAAACATGTTTATATGGTTTATAGGTCATAATGAGAGCTTTGTGCGCGAAAAGCTTTCCGTGAAATTTTCAGACCAAAAGTGACCATATCGGCGTCACCTTTCTTTATCCACAAAAACTGTGTTGTTTTTGCTAAAATGTGTCCCAAACATGTTTATATGTTTTATAGGTCATAATGTGAGCTTTATGCGCGAAAAGCTTTCCGTGAAATTTTCGGACCAAAGGTGACCATATCGGCGTCACCTTTCTTTATACACAAAACTGTGTTGTTTTTGCTCAAATGTGTCCCAAACATGTTTATATGGTTTATAGGTCATAATGCGAGCTTTGTGCGCGGAAAGCTTTCCGTGAAATTTTTGGACCAAAAGTGACCATATCGGTGTCACCTTTCTTTATCCACCAAAACTGTGTTGTTTTCGCTCAAATGTGTCCCAAACATGTTTATATGGTTTATCGGTCATAATGGGCGCTTTGTGCGCGAAAAGCTTTACGTGAAATTTTCGGACCAAAAGTTTCCATATCGGCGTCACCTTTCTTTATACACCAAAACTGTGTTGTTTTCGCGCAAATGCGTCCCAAACATGTTTATATGGTTTATAGGTCATAATGGGAGCTTTGTGCGCGAAAAGCTTTCCGTGAAATTTTCGGACCAAAAGTGACCATATCGGAGTCACCTTTCTTTACACATAAAAACTGTGTTATTTTCGCTCAAATGTATCCCAAACATGTTTATATGGTTTATGGGTCATAATGGGAGCTTTGAGCGCGAAAAGCTTTCTGTTAAATTTACGGACCAAAAATTACCATCTCGGCGTCACCTTTCTTTACCCATAAAAACTGTGTTGTTTTCGCTCAAATGCGTCCCAAACATGTTTATATGGTTTATAGGTCATAATGTGAGCTTTGTGCGCGAAAAGCTTTCCGTGAAATTTTCGGACCAAAAGTGACCATATCGGCGTCACCTTTCTTTATCCACAAAAACTGTGTTGTTTTTGCTAAAATGCGTCCCAAACATGTTTATATGTTTTATAGGTCATAATGTGAGCTTTGTGCGCGAAAAGCTTTCCGTGAAATTTTCGGACCAAAAGTGACCATATCGGCGTCACCTTTCTTTACCCATAAAAACTGTGTTGTTTTCGCTCAAATGCGTCCTAAACATGTTTATATGGTTTATTGGTCATAATGTGAGCTTTGTGCGCGAAAGGCTTTCCGTTAAATTTTCGGACCAAAGGTGACCATATCGACGTCACCTTTCTTTATACACAAAACTGTGTTGTTTTCGCTCAAATGTGTCCCAAACATGTTTATATGGTTTATAGATCATAATGCGAGCTTTGTGCGCGGAAAGCTTTCCGTGAAATTTTCGGACCAAAAGTGAACATATCGGCGTCACCTTTCTTTATCCACCAAAACTGTGTTGTTTTTGCTCAAATGTTTCCCAAACATGTTTATATGGTTTATAGGTCATAATGGGAGCTTTGTGTGCGGAAAGCTTTCCGTGAAATTTTCGGACCAAAAGTGACCATATCGGCGTCACCATTCTTTATCCACCAAAACTGTGTTGTTTTCGCTCAAATGTTTCCCAAACATGTTTATATGGTTTATAGGTCATAATGCGAGCTTTGTGCGCGGAAAGTTTTCCATGAAATTTTCGGACCAAAAGTGACCATATCGGCGTCACCATTCTTTATCCACCAAAACTGTGTTGTTTTCGCTCAAATGTGTCCCAAACATGTTTATATGGTTTATCGGTCATAATGGGAGCTTTGTGCACGGAAAACATTCCGTGAAATTTTCGGAACAAAAGTGACCATATCGGCGTTACCTTTCTTTATCCACCAAAACTGTGTTGTTTTCGCTCAAATGTGTCCAAAACATGTTTATATGGTTTATCGGTCATAATGGGCGCTATGTGCGCGAAAAGCTTTCCGTGAAATTTTCGGACCAAAAGTTACCATATCGGCGTCACCTTTCTTTATCCACCAAAACTGTGTTGTTTTCGCTCAAATGTGTCCCAAACATGTTTATATGGTTTATAGGTCATAATGGGCGCTTTGTGCGCGAAAAGTTTTCCGTGAAATTTTCAGACCAAAAGTGACCATATCGGCGTCACCTTTCTTTATCCACAAAAATTGTGTTGTTTTTGCTAAAATGCGTCCTAAACAAGTTTATATGTTTTATAGGTCATAATGTGAGCTTTATGCGATAAAAGCTTTCCGTGAAATTTTCGGACCAAAGGTGACCATATCGGCGTCACCTTTCTTTATACACAAAACTGTGTTGTTTTCGCTCAAATGTGTCCCAAACATGTTTATATGGTTTATAGGTCATAATGCGAGCTTTGTGCGCGGAAAGTTTTCCATGAAATTTTCGGACCAAAAGGGACCATATCGGCGTCACCTTTCTTTATCCACCAAAACTGTGTTGTTTTTGCTCAAATGTTTCCCAAACATGTTTATATGGTTTATAGGTCATAATGGGAGCTTTGTGTGCGGAAAGCTTTCCGTGAAATTTTCGGACCAAAAGTGACCATATCGGCGTCACCATTCTTTATCCACCAAAACTGTGTTGTTTTCGCTCAAATGTGTCCCAAACATGTTTATATGGTTTATCGGTCATAATGGGAGCTTTGTGCACGGAAAACATTCCGTGAAATTTTCGGAACAAAAGTGACCATATCGGCGTTAGCTTTCTTTATCCACCAAAACTGTGTTGTTTTCGCTTAAATGTGTCCAAAACATGTTTATATGGTTTATCGGTCATAATGGGCGCTATGTGCGCGAAAAGCTTTCCGTGTAATTTTCGGACCAAAAGTTACCATATCGGCGTCACCTTTCTTTACCCATAAAAACTGTGTTGTTTTCGCTCAAATGTATCCCAAACATGTTTATATAGTTTATAGGTCATAATGTGAGCTTTGTGCGCGAAAAGCTTTCCGTGAAATTTTCGGACCAAAAGTTACCATATCGGCGTCACCTTTCTTTATCCACCAAAACACTGTTGTTTTCGCTCAAATGTGTACCAAACATGTTTATATGGTGTATAGGTCATAATGGGAGCTTTGTGCGCGAAAATCTTTCCGTGAAATTTTCGGACCAAAAGTAACCATATCGGCGTCATCTTTCTTTATCCACCAAAACCGTGTTGTTTTCTCTCAAATTTGTCACAAACATGTTTATATGGTTTATGGGTCATAATGGGAGCTTTGTGCGCGAAAAGCTTTCTGTGAAATTTTCGGACCAAAATGACCATCTCGGCGTCACCTTTCTTTACCCATAAAAACTGTGTTGTTTTCGCTCAAATGCGTCCCAAACATGTTTATATGGTTTATAGGTCATAATGTTAGCTTTGTGCGCGAAAAGCTTTCCGTGAAATTTTCGGACCAAAAGTGACCATATCGGCGTCACCTTTCTTTATCCACAAAAACTGTGTTGTTTTTGCTAAAATGTGTCCCAAACATGTTTATATGTTTTATAGGTCATAATGTGAGCTTTATGCGCAAAGCTTTCCGTGAAATTTTCGGACCAAAGGTGACCATATCGGCGTCACCTTTCTTTATACACAAAACTGTGTTGTTTTTGCTTAAATGTGTCCCAAACATGTTTATATGGTTTATAGGTCATAATGCGAGCTTTGTGCGCGGAAAGCTTTCCGTGAAATTTTTGGACCAAAAGTGACCATATCGGTGTCACCTTTCTTTATCCACCAAAACTGTGTTGTTTTCGCTCAAATGTGTCCCAAACATGTTTATATGGTTTATCGGTCATAATGGGCGCTTTGTGCGCGAAAAGCTTTACGTGAAATTTTCGGACCAAAAGTTTCCATATCGGCGTCACCTTTCTTTATACACCAAAACTGTGTTGTTTTCGCTCAAATGCGTCCCAAACATGTTTATATGGTTTATAGGTCATAATGGGAGCTTTGTGCGCGAAAAGCTTTCCGTGAAATTTTCGGACCAAAAGTGACCATATCGGAGTCACCTTTCTTTACACATAAAAACTGTGTTATTTTCGCTCAAATGTATCCCAAACATGTTTATATGGTTTATGGGTCATAATGGGAGCTTTGAGCGCGAAAAGCTTTCTGTTAAATTTACAGACCAAAAATGACCATCTCGGCGTCACCTTTCTTTACCCATAAAAACTGTGTTGTTTTCGCTCAAATGAGTCCCAAACATGTTTATATGGTTTATAGGTCATAATGTGAGCTTTGTGCGCGAAAAGCTTTCCGTGAAATTTTCGGACCAAAAGTGACCATATCGGCGTCACCTTTCTTTATCCACAAAAACTGTGTTGTTTTTGCTAAAATGCGTCCCAAACATGTTTATATGTTTTATAGGTCATAATGTGAGCTTTGTGCGCGAAAAGCTTTCCGTGAAATTTTCGGACCAAAAGTGACCATATCGGCGTCACCTTTCTTTACCCATAAAAACTGTGTTGTTTTCGCTCAAATGCGTCCTAAACATGTTTATATGGTTTATTGGTCATAATGTGAGCTTTGTGCGCGAAAGGCTTTCCGTTAAATTTTCGGACCAAAGGTGACCATATCGACGTCACCTTTCTTTATACACAAAACTGTGTTGTTTTCGCTCAAATGTGTCCCAAACATGTTTATATGGTTTATAGATCATAATGCGAGCTTTGTGCGCGGAAAGCTTTCCGTGAAATTTTCGGACCAAAAGTGAACATATCGGCGTCACCTTTCTTTATCCACAAATACTGTGTTGTTTTCGCTCAAATTTGTCCCAAACATCTTTATATGGTTTATAGGTAATAATGGGAGCTTTGTGCGCGAAAAGCTTTCCATGAAATTTTCAGACCAAAAGTGACCATATCGTCGTCACCTTTCTTTATCGACAAAAACTGTGTTGTTTTCGCTCAAATGCGTCCCAAACATGTTTATATGGTTTATAGGTCATAATGGGAGCTTTGTGCGCGAAAAGCTTTCCGTGAAATTTTTGGACCAAAAGTGACCATATCGGCGTCACATTTCTTTCTCCATAAAAACTGTGTTGTTTTCACTCAAATGTATAACAAACATGTATTTTTGGTTTATAGGTCATAATGGGAGCTTTTTGCGCGAAAAGCTTTCCGTGAAATTTTCGGACCAAAAGTGACCATATCGGCGTCACCTTTCTTTTTCCACCTTAACTGTGTTGTTTAAGCTCAAATGTGTCACAAACATGTTTATATAGTTTATAGGTCATAATGGGAGCTTTGTGCGCGAAAAGCTTTCCGTGAAATTTTCGGACAAAAAAAAACCGTATTGGCGTCACCTTTCTTTATCCACAAAAATTGTGTTGTTTTCACTCAAATTTGTCCAAAACATGTTTATATGGTTTATAGGTCATAATGGGAGCTTTGTGCGTGAAAAGCTTTCCGTGAAATTTTCAGACCAAAAGTGACCATCTCTGCGTCACCTTTCTTTATCCACAAAAACTGTGTTGTTTTTGCTCAAAGCGTCCCAAACATGTTTATATGTTTTATAGGTCATAATGTGAGCTTTGTGCGCGAAAAGCTTTCCGTGAAATTTTCGGATCAAAAGTGACCATATCGACGTCACATTTCTTTATACACAAAACTGTGTTGTTTTCGCTCAAATGTGTCCCAAACATGTTTATATGGTTTATAGGTGATAATGAGAGCTTTGTGCGCGAAAAGCTTTCCGTGAAATTTTCGGACCAAAAGTGACCATATCGGCGTCACCTTTCTTTATCCACAAAAACTGTGTTGTTTTCGCTCAAATTTGTCCCACACATGTTTATATGGTTTATAGGTAATAATGGGAGCTTTGTACGCGAAAAGCTTTCCGTAAAATTTTCAGACCAAAAGTGACCATATCGGCGTCACCTTTCTTTATCCACAAAAACTGTGTTGTTTTCGCTTAAATGCGTCCCAAACATGTATTTTTGGTTTATAGGTCATAATTGGAGCTTTTTGCGCGAAAAGCTTTCCGTGAAATTTTCGGACCAAAAGTGACCATATCGGCGTCACCTTTCTTTATCCACAAAATTGTGTTGTTTTCGCTCAAATGTGTCCCAAACATGTTTATATGGTTTATAAGTCATAATGGGAGTTTAGTGCGCGAAAAGCTTTTCGTGAAATTTTCGGACCAAAAGTGACCATATCGGCGTTACCTTTCTTTATCCACCAAAACTGTGTTTTTTTCGCCCAAATGTGTCCCAAACATGTTTATATGGTTTATAGGTTATAATGGGAGCTTTCTGCGCGAAAAGCTTTCCGTGAAATTTTCGGAACAAAAGTGACCATATCGGCGTCACCTTTCTTTATCCACAAAAATTGTGTTGTTTTCGTTTAAATGCGTCCCAAACATGTTTATATGGTTTATATGTCATAATGGGAGCTTTCTGCGCGAAAAGCTTTCCGTGAAATGTTCAGACCAAAAGTGACCATATCGGCGTCATCTTTCTTTATCCACCAAAACTGTGTTGTTTTCTCTCAAATTTGTCCCAAACATGTTTTATATGGTTTATAGGTCATAATGGGAGCTTTGTGCGCGAAAAGCTTTCCGAGAAATTTTCGGACCAAAAGTGACCATATAGGCGTCACCTTTCTTTATCCATAAAAATTGTGTTTTTTTCGCTCAAATTCGTCCCAAACAAGTTTATATGGTTTATAGGTCATATTGTGAGCTTTGTGCGCGAAAAGCTTTCCGTGAAATTTTCAGACCAAAAGTGACCATATCGGCGTCACCTTTCTTTATCCACAAAAAATGTGTTGTTTTTGCTCAAAGTGTCCCACACATGTTTATATGTTTTATAGGTCATAATGGGAGCTTTTTGCGCGAAAAGCTTTCCGTGAAATTTTCGGACCAAAAGTGACCATATAGGCGTCACCTTTCTTTATCCATAAAAATTGTGTTGTTTTCGCTCAAATTCGTCCGAAACATGTTTATATGGTTTATAGGTCATAATATGAGCTTTGTGCGCGAAAAGCTTTCCGTGAAATTTTCAGACCAAAAGTGACCATATCGGCGTCACCTTTCTTCATCAATGATGATGCCCGAGATTTAAATAATGATATTCTCAAAAATCATAAATAAATAAGGTTTCCCGCTATATAAATAGAACCTTATAAACATTAAAAAATGGACGAGTGCAAGTAAAAAACTGAGACTCAGGATGTCTGCGGACGATAAACCGCCTACGGATCTCACATGCATGTCGGGAGACATGGCACCCATGCCCCCATCACACATGGTGTGAGACACTTGACATGTGGCAAATGAGTGACATGCAAATAGGAGTACTTGCACTATAAAAAGAGGTCGAAGCCTCATTAACAAGGGTCGGTTCCTATGATATTCCGAGGGGCATAGGCCGGGAAAAGGGGGCTTTTCAAGCCTATCTGAGCGGGTTCGCCTCGACTCAGAAATGAGCCGACGTTTGGTGAGATCATCGCCCGAAAAGTGGAACGAGCCAAGCACTAGGTCCGGCGGCACAGGTCGAGGCCCCCATTTAGGATAGATAATAGAAGGAAGGGGGCTTCAGGTAAGACCGCCGACCAACTAAAAATCGACACGTGGATCACCTCCCCCACGGGGATGTGGAAGGAGGTTCACTTTTCAAATGTGGTTTCATCACTGGCGCCGTCTGTGGGAAAAAAATCTCACGCTAAGAGGTAATTCAAGTACGATATGCAGTATATACTTATTTAAATCCGATTGATTTCATCTTTTTGAAACGATTATGAATAAGTAATAGAAGAAACCGGTCCGCGGAGGAATTTGAGAGATACACACATCGATTTATAGATCTCTCTTTTTTAGCATTGAATAGCAAATGCACGCAATAGGGTAAACTGGTATATCCCTAAAAATCACCCTTCACGCAGGCACTTCTTGGCCCCTTTTTATAGCTAGCTTTTAAGCCTTAACTGGGGAGCTCATATATAGCAAATTTGATTATGCATTGCATAAGTGAAATCTGAAGAAGCATCCCTTTTTTGACCCCTCCGATATGGGTTATCAGCATAAAATAGGAAAGGGTCATCATAATTGATCTCCTTTGAGACAAAAAACTAGTACGCTTCATTAGACATAGAATGAAGATAGTGGTCCGCGGCTAGAAATTGATAAATAGCAAATATACATATACATTTGTATGCCTGTCATGAGATGCCCAGAACAACAGCCGCTGGCAGAAGAAAGCAAACCCGGAAGGCCTGTACAGTCACAAGAAGACACAAGGAAGACAAATTGGTCACCATTCGAGAGATCCATTCGCGTCCAATCATCGCTCACCTTGAGTCCGCGTGTGCAACCTCGTCCCTGCATAGACATCCACCGCCGCGGGAGCCTCTTGATGGGCCACTATGAATGATCGTGGTGCTGAAAATACAAACGCAGGACCTCGACAAGACCCATTGAAGGGCTTTGATCCTCCGCATCCGCCTCATATGACCGCCCGTCGCCACCCGGTAGCCTCGGTAGGTGGTTCGCGGCCAATAATAACAGACGCGACTATCTAATTCAGCATGGGTCAGTCCACCTCTTTCTCCGCTTGTATTTTTTCCATCAAATACAGGGCTTTTGGAAACGGTGTGACCGCAGGGACTTCGCGCGGCAATCGTCCGCGACCTTTCATAATCGAAGATATGGATGGTCCGTTGGGCCGCGGCTGGATTCTTTCTTGTTGAAAGTCACGGGATGCGGTGGAGTATCTCCCTATCAAATCGATTAAAGGCCCTAAATATTATCCGCGCGACATTCTCCCGATAAAGACCTTCAAATCAATTCCCTTCCACACAAATAAGGGACGATGTATATATATACGTAAATATATAAGTGAGGAGAGTGTTTTGTAACCTAGTAGTTTAACTCCCAGGACGCTGGAGCTTGCTCCACATCAGACATCCGGTGGACGCACTGAGCTCCCGGACAGATGATTTTATTAAGTCCCAGGACGCTTGAGCTTGCTCTGCGTCGAGCATCCGGTGGACGCACTGAGCTCCCGGATCGATGATTTTATTAAGTCCCAGGACGCTGGAGCTTGCTCCGCGTCGGGCATCCAGTCGTAGAGCTAGCCTCCCAGATCGATGATTTTATTAAGTCCCAGGACGCTGGAGCTTGCTCCGCATCGGGTATCCGGTCGTAGAGCTAGCCTCCCGGATCGATGATTTTATTAAGTCCCAGGACGCTGGAGCTTGCTCCGCGTCGGGCATCCGGTCGTAGAGCTAGCCTCCCGGGTCGATGATTTTATTAAGTCCCAGGACGCTGGAGCTTGCTCCGCGTCGGGCATCCGGTGGACGCACTGAGCTCCCGGATCGATGATTTTATTAAGTCCCAGGACGCTGGAGCTTGCTCCGCGTCGGGCATCCGGTGGACGCACTGAGCTCCCGGATCGATGATTTTATTAAGTCCCAGGACGCTGGAGCTTGCTCCGCGTCGGGTATCTGGTGGACGCACTGAGCTCCCGGATCGATGATTTTATTAAGTCCCAGGACGCTGGAGCTTGCTCCGCGTCGGGCATCCGGTGGACGCACTGAGCTCCCGGATCGATGATTTTATTAAGTCTCGGGACGCTGGAGCTTGCTCCGTGTCGGGCATCCGGTCGTAGAGCTAGCCTCCCAGATCGATGATTTTATTATGTCCCAAGACGCTTGAGCTTGCTCCGCATCGGGCATCTAATCATAGAACTTGTCTCCCAGATCGGAGTATAAACTAAGGCCCTCTCGGGTGACGGAGGGCTTCCGCTTGTAGCTTTATGAGCTCGCGGAGATGACTCTTAAGTGAGTATAAACTAAGTCCCTCTCGAGTGACGGAGGGCCTCCGCTTGTAGCTTTATAAGCTCGCGGAGATAACTCTTAAGTGAGTATAAACTAAGTCCCTCTCGCGTGACGGAGGGCCTCCGCTTGTAGCTTTATAAGCTCGCGGAGATAACTCTTAAGTGAGTATAAACTGTGTCCCTCTCGAGTGACGGAGGGCCTCCGCTTGTAGCTTTATAAGCTCGCGGAGATAACTCTTAAGTGAGTATAAACTAAGTCCCTCTCGATTGACGGAGGGCCTCCGCTTGTAGCTTTATAAGCTCGCGGAGATAACTCTTAAGTGAGTATAAACTGAGTCCCTCTCGAGTGACGGAGGGCCTCCGCTTGTAGCTTTATAAGCTCGAGGAGATAACTCTTAAGTGAGTATAAACTAAGTCCCTCTCGAGTGACGGAGGGCCTCCGCTTGTAGCTTTATAAGCTCGCGGAGATAACGTTTCCTTGAGGGCAGTTCGTGAGATTGGAGTTATGCCTGGTCAATTCTAGTTCCTTACTAGCAGTTCGTGTGGTAGCGACCGTGCCTGACCACTTCCTTCCAGGAGGCTTGATTAGCCGCTTGAGGGCTTGCTCGTGGTGTTCCCGCTCTTGCCGATGAAGAGGTGCTTCTGGCTTGTAGACATGATCGATAGTTCTTGTATGGTGCTTATAGGATTGAGGTTGTTAGTAGATTCGCTTTTCCGGAGCTTGCATGCTCCGTAGGATGGGTTGTTAGTGATATCACTTGGGTGGATTGTATGACCCTGTTTATGGCTCTATCCTTCTCTTTGGGTCTCACCCCAAGAGTTGGACCCACGGTATGGTTCCCCCCTAGTGAACTCCTTGGACCTAACTAGAGGCAACCATTCGTCCTTTATTTTTCGCACCTTATTTGTAAAATTATACTATATTAATACAATTAACCCTTAAAATCAAAAAAAAAGCTCGCGGAGATAACTCTTCAGTGAGTATAAATTAAGTCCCTCTCGAGCGACGGAGGGCCTCCGCTTGTAGCTTTATAAGTTCGCGGAGATAACTCTTAAGTGAGTATAAACTAAGTCCCTCTCGAGTGACGGAGGGCCTCCGCTTGTAGCTTTATAAGCTCGCGGAGATTACTCTTAAGTGAGTATAAATTAAGTCCCTCTCGAGTGACGGAGGGCCTCCGCTTGTAGCTTTATAAGCTCGCGGAGATAACTCTTAAGTGAGTATAAACTAAGTCCCTCTCGAGTGATGGAGGGCCTCCGCTTGTAGCTTTATAAGCTCGCGGAGATAACTCTTAAGTGAGTATAAACTAAGTCCCTCTCGAGTGACGGAGGGCCTCCGCTTGTAGCTTTATAAGCTCGCGGAGATAACTCTTAAGTGAGTATAAACTAAGTCCCTCTCGAGTGACGGAGGGCCTCCGCTTGTAGCTTTATAAGCTCGCGGAGATAACTCTGAAGTGAGTATAAACTGAGTCCCTCTCGAGATACGGAGGGCCTCCGCTTGTAGCTTTATAAGCTCGAGGAGATAACTCTTAAGTGAGTATAAACTAAGTCCCTCTCAAGTGACGGAGGGCCTCCGCTTGTACCTTTATAAGCTCACGGAGATAACTCTTAATTGAGTATAAACTAAGTCCGTCTCGAGTGACGGAGGGCCTCCGCTTGTAGCTTTATAAGCTCGCGGAGATAACTCTTAAGTGAGTATAAACTAAGTCCCTCTCGAGTGATGGAGGGCCTCCGCTTGTAGCTTTATAAGCTCGCGGAGATAACTCTTAAGTGAGTATAAACTAAGTCCCACTCGAGTGACGGAGGGCCTCCGCTTGTAGCTTTATAAGCTCGCGGAGATAACTCTTAAGTGAGTATAAACTAAGTCCCTCTCGAGTGACGGAGGGCCTCCGCTTGTAGCTTTATAAGCTCGCGGAGATAACTCTTAAGTGAGTATAAACTAAGTCCCTCTCGAGTGACGGAGGGCCTCCGCTTGTAGCTTTATAAGCTCGCGGAGATAACTGTTAAGTGAGTATAAACTAAGTCCCTCTCGAGTGACGGAGGGCCTCCGCTTGTAGCTTTATAAGCTCGCGGAGATAACTCTTAAGTGAGTATAAACTAAGTCCCTCTCGAGTGACGGAGGGCCTCCGCTTGTAGCTTTATAAGCTCGCGGAGATAACTCTTAAGTGAGTATAAACTATGTCCCTCTCGAGTGACGGAGGGCCTCCGCTTGTAGCTATATAAGCTCGCGGAGATAACTCTTAAGTGAGTATAAACTAAGTCCCTCTCGAGTGACGGAGGGCCTCCGCTTGTAGCTTTATAAGCTCGCGGAGATAACTCTTAAGTGAGTATAAACTAAGTCCCTCTCGAGTGACGGAGGGCCTCCGCTTGTAGCTTTATAAGCTCGCGGAGATAACTCTTAAGTGAGTATAAACTAAGTCCCTCTCGAGTGACGGAGGGCCTCCGCTTGTAGCTTTATAAGCTCGCGGAGATAACTCTTAAGTGAGTATAAACTAAAACCCTCTTGAGTGACGGAGGGCCTCCGCTTGTAGCTTTATGAGCTCGCGGAGATGACTCTTAAGTGAGTATAAACTAAGTCCCTCTCGAGTGACGGAGGGCCTCCGCTTGTAGTTTTATAAGCTCGCGGAGATAACTCTTAAGTGAGTATAAACTAAGTCCCTCTCGAGTGACGGAGGGCCTCCGCTTGTAGCTTTATAAGCTCGCAGAGATAACTGTTAAGTGAGTATAAACTAAGTCCCTCTCGAGTGACGGAGGGCCTCCGATTGTAGCTTTATAAGCTCGCGGAGATAACTCTTAAGTGAGTATAAACTAAGTCCCTCTCGAGTGACGGAGGGCCTCCGCTTGTAGCTTTATAAGCTCGCGGAGATAACTCTTAAGTAAGTATAAACTATGTCCCTCTCGAGTGACGGAGGGCCTCCGCTTGTAGCTATATAAGCTCGCGGAGATAACTCTTAAGTGAGTATAAACTATGTCCCTCTCGAGTGACGGAGGGCCTCCGCTTGTAGCTTTATAAGCTCGCGGAGATAACTCTTAAGTGAGTATAAACTAAGTCCCTCTCGAGTGACGGAGGGCCTCCGCTTGTAGCTTTATAAGCTCGCGGAGATAACTCTTAAGTGAGTATAAACTAAGTCCCTCTCGAGTGACGGAGGGCCTCCGCTTGTAGCTTTATAAGCTCGCGGAGATAACTCTTAAGTGAGTATAAACTAAAACCCTCTCGAGTGACGGAGGGCCTCCGCTTGTAGCTTTATGAGCTCGCGGAGATGACTCTTAAGTGAGTATAAACTAAGTCCCACTCGAGTGACGGAGGGCCTCCGCTTGTAGCTTTATGAGCTCGCGGAGATGACTCTTAAGTGAGTATAAACTAAGTCCCTCTCGAGTGACGGTGGGCCTCCGCCTGTAGCTTTATAAGCTCGCGGAGATAACTCTTAAGTGAGTATAAACTAAGTCCCTCTCGTGTGACGGAGGGCCTCCGCTTGTAGCTTTATAAGCTCGCGGAGATAACTCTTAAGTGAGTATAAACTAAGTCCCTCTCGAGTGACGGAGGGCCTCCGCTTGTAGCTTTATAAGCTCGCGGAGATAACTCTTAAGTGAGTATAAACTAAGTCCTTCTCGAGTGACGGAGGGCCTCTGCTTGTAGCTTTATAAGCTCGTGGAGATAACTGTTAAGTGAGTATAAACTAAGTCCCTCTCGAGTGACGGAGGGCCTCCGCTTGTAGCTTTATAAGCTCGTGGAGATAACTCTTAAGTGAGTATAAACTAAGTCCCTCTCGAGTGACGGAGGGCCTCCGCTTGTAGCTTTATAAGCTCGCGGAGATAACTCTTAAGTGAGTATAAACTAAGTCCCTCTCGAGTGACGGAGGGCCTCCGCTTGTAGCTTTATAAGCTCGCGGAGATAACTGTTAAGTGAGTATAAACTAAGTCCCTCTCGAGTGACGGAGGGCCTCCGCTTGTACCTTTATAAGCTCACGGAGATAACTCTTAATTGAGTATAAACTAAGTCCGTCTCGAGTGACGGAGGGCCTCCGCTTGTAGCTTTATAAGCTCGCGGAGATAACTCTTAAGTGAGTATAAACTAAGTCCCTCTCGAGTGACGGAGGGCCTCCGCTTGTAGCTTTATAAGCTCGCGGAGATAACTCTTAAGTGAGTATAAACTAAGTCCCACTCGAGTGACGGAGGGCCTCCGCTTGTAGCTTTATAAGCTCGCGGAGATAACTCTTAAGTGAGTATAAACTAAGTCCCTCTCGAGTGACGGAGGGCCTCCGCTTGTAGCTTTATAAGCTCGCGGAGATAACTCTTAAGTGAGTATAAACTAAGTCCCTCTCGAGTGACGGAGGGCCTCCGCTTGTAGCTTTATAAGCTCGCGGAGATAACTCTTAAGTGAGTATAAACTATGTCCCTCTCGAGTGACGGAGGGCCTCCGCTTGTAGCTATATAAGCTCGCGGAGATAACTCTTAAGTGAGTATAAACTAAGTCCCTCTCGAGTGACGGAGGGCCTCCGCTTGTAGCTTTATAAGCTCGCGGAGATAACTCTTAAGTGAGTATAAACTAAGTCCCTCTCGAGTGACGGAGGGCCTCCGCTTGTAGCTTTATAAGCTCGCGGAGATAACTCTTAAGTGATTATAAACTAAGTCCCTCTCGAGTGACGGAGGGCCTCCGCTTGTAGCTTTATAAGCTCGCGGAGATAACTCTTAAGTGAGTATAAACTAAAACCCTCTTGAGTGACGGAGGGCCTCCGCTTGTAGCTTTATGAGCTCGCGGAGATGACTCTTAAGTGAGTATAAACTAAGTCCCTCTCGAGTGACGGAGGGCCTCCGCTTGTAGTTTTATAAGCTCGCGGAGATAACTCTTAAGTGAGTATAAACTAAGTCCCTCTTGAGTGACGGAGGGCCTCCGCTTGTAGCTTTATAAGCTCGCGGAGATAACTGTTAAGTGAGTATAAACTAAGTCCCTCTCGAGTGACGGAGGGCCTCCGATTGTAGCTTTATAAGCTCGCGGAGATAACTCTTAAGTGAGTATAAACTAAGTCCCTCTCGAGTGACGGAGGGCCTCCGCTTGTAGCTTTATAAGCTCGCGGAGATAACTCTTAAGTAAGTATAAACTATGTCCCTCTCGAGTGACGGAGGGCCTCCGCTTGTAGCTATATAAGCTCGCGGAGATAACTCTTAAGTGAGTATAAACTATGTCCCTCTCGAGTGACGGAGGGCCTCCGCTTGTAGCTTTATAAGCTCGCGGAGATAACTCTTAAGTGAGTATAAACTAAGTCCCTCTCGAGTGACGGAGGGCCTCCGCTTGTAGCTTTATAAGCTCGCGGAGATAACTCTTAAGTGAGTATAAACTAAGTCCCTCTCGAGTGACGGAGGGCCTCCGCTTGTAGCTTTATAAGCTCGCGGAGATAACTCTTAAGTGAGTATAAACTAAAACCCTCTCGAGTGACGGAGGGCCTCCGCTTGTAGCTTTATGAGCTCGCGGAGATGACTCTTAAGTGAGTATAAACTAAGTCCCTCTCGAGTGACGGAGGGCCTCCGCTTGTAGCTTTATGAGCTCGCGGAGATGACTCTTAAGTGAGTATAAACTAAGTCCCTCTCGAGTGACGGTGGGCCTCCGCTTGTAGCTTTATAAGCTCGCGGAGATAACTCTTAAGTGAGTATAAACTAAGTCCCTCTCGTGTGACGGAGGGCCTCCGCTTGTAGCTTTATAAGCTCGCGGAGATAACTCTTAAGTGAGTATAAACTAAGTCCCTCTCGAGTGACGGAGGGCCTCCGCTTGTAGCTTTATAAGCTCGCGGAGATAACTCTTAAGTGAGTATAAACTAAGTCCTTCTCGAGTGACGGAGGGCCTCTGCTTGTAGCTTTATAAGCTCGTGGAGATAACTGTTAAGTGAGTATAAACTAAGTCCCTCTCGAGTGACGGAGGGCCTCCGCTTGTAGCTTTATAAGCTCGTGGAGATAACTCTTAAGTGAGTATAAACTAAGTCCCTCTCGAGTGACGGAGGGCCTCCGCTTGTAGCTTTATAAGCTCGCGGAGATAACTCTTAAGTGAGTATAAACTAAGTCCCTCTCGAGTGACGGAGGGCCTCCGCTTGTAGCTTTATAAGCTCGCGGAGATAACTGTTAAGTGAGTATAAACTAAGTCCCTCTCGACTGACAGAGGGCCTCCGCTTGTAGCTTTATAAGCTCGCGGAGATAACTCTTAAGTGAGTATAAACTAAGTCCCTCTCGAGTGACGGAGGGCCTCCGCTTGTAGCTTTATAAGCTCGCGGAGATAACTCTTAAGTGAGTATAAACTGAGTCCCTCTCGAGATACGGAGGGCCTCCGCTTGTAGCTTTATAAGCTCGAGGAGATAACTCTTAAGTGAGTATAAACTCAGTCCGTCTCGAGTGACGGAGGGCCTCCGCTTGTAGCTTTATAAGCTCGCGGAGATAACTCTTAAGTGAGTATAAACTAAGTCTTTCTCGAGTGACGGAGGGCCTCCGCTTGTAGCTTTATAAGCTCGCGGAGATAACTCTTAAGTGAGTATAAACTAAGTCCCTCTCGAGTGACGGAGGGCCTCCGCTTGTAGCTTTATAAGCTCGCGGAGATAACTCTTAAGTGAGTATAAACTAAGTCCCTCTCGAGTGATGGAGGGCCTCCGCTTGTAGCTTTATAAGCTCGCGGAGATAACTCTTAAGTGAGTATAAACTGAGTCCCTCTCGAGTGACGGAGGGCCTCCGCTTGTAGCTTTATAAGCTCGCGGAGATAACTCTTAAGTGAGTATAAACTAAGTCCATCTCGAGTGACGGAGGGCCTCCGCTTGTAGCTTTATAAGCTCACGGAGATAACTCTTAAGTGAGTATAAACTAAGTCCGTCTCGAGTGACGGAGGGCCTCCGCTTGTATCTTTATAAGCTCGCGGAGATAACTCTTAAGTGAGTATAAACTAAGTCCCTCTCGAGTGACGGAGGGCCTCCGCTTGTAGCTTTATAAGCTCGCGGAGATAACTCTTAAGTGAGTATAAACTAAGTCCCTCTCGAGTGACGGAGGGCCTCCGCTTGTAGCTTTATAAGCTCGCGGAGATAACTCTTAAGTGAGTATAAACTAAGTCCCTCTCGATTGACGGAGGGCCTCCGCTTGTAGCTTTATAAGCTCGCGGAGATAACTCTTAAGTGAGTATAAACTAAGTCCCTCTCGAGTGACGGAGGGCCTCCGCTTGTAGCTTTATAAGCTCGCGGAGATAACTGTTAAGTGAGTATAAACTAAGTCCCTCTCGAGTGACGGAGGGCCTCCGCTTGTAGCTTTATAAGCTCGCGGAGATAACTCTTAAGTGAGTATAAACTAAGTCCCTCTCGAGTGACGGAGGGCCTCCGCTTGTAGCTTTATAAGCTCGCGGAGATAACTCTTAAGTGAGTATAAACTAAGTCCCTCTCGAGTGACGGAGGGCCTCCGCTTGTAGCTTTATAAGCTCGCGGAGATAACTCTTAAGTGAGTATAAACTAAGTCCCTCTCGATTGACGGAGGGCCTCCGCTTGTAGCTTTATAAGCTCGCGGAGATAACTCTTAAGTGAGTATAAACTAAGTCCCTCTCGAGTGACGGAGGGCCTCCGCTTGTAGCTTTATAAGCTCGCGGAGATAACTCTTAAGTGAGTATAAACTAAGTCCCTCTCGAGTGACGGAGGGCCTCCGCTTGTAGCTTTATAAGCTCGCGGAGATGGCTCTTAAGTGAGTATAAACTAAGTCCCTCTCGAGTGACGGAGGGCCTCCGCTTGTAGCTTTATATTCTCGCGGAGATGACTCTTAAGTGAGTATAAACTAAGTCCCTCTCGAGTGACGGTGGGCCTCCGCTTTTAGCTTTGTAAGCTCGCGGAGATAACTCTTAAGTGAGTATAAACTAAATCCCTCTCGAGTGACGGAGGGCCTCTGCTTGTAGCTTTATAAGCTCGCGGAGATAACTCTTAAGTGAGTATAAACTAAGTCCCTCTCGAGTGATGGAGGGCCTCCGCTTGTAGCTTTATAAGCTCGCGGAGATAACTCTTAAGTGAGTATAAACTAAGTCCCTCTCGAGTGACGGAGGGCCTCCGCTTGTAGCTTTATAAGCTCGCGGAGATAGCTCTTAAGTGAGTATAAACTAAGTCCCTCTCGAGTGACGGAGGGCCTCCGCTTGTAGCTTTATAAGCTCGCGGAGATAACTGTTAAGTGAGTATAAACTAAGTCCCTCTCGAGTGACGGAGGGCGTCCGCTTGTAGCTTTATAAGCTCGCGGAGATAACTCTTAAGTGAGTATAAACTAAGTCCCTCTCGAGTGACGGAGGGCCTCCGCTTGTAGCTTTATAAGCTCGCGGAGATAACTCTTAAGTGAGTATAAACTAAGTCCCTCTCGAGTGACGGAGGGCCTCCGCTTGTAGCTTTATAAGCTCGCGGAGATAACTATTAAGTGAGTATAAACTAAGTCCCTCTCGAGTGACGGAGGGCCTCCGCTTTTAGCTTTATAAACTCGCGGAGATAACTCTTAAGTGAGTATAAACTAAGTCCCTCTCGAGTGACGGAGGGCCTCCGCCTGTAGCTTTATATGCTCGCGGAGATAACTCTTAAGTGAGTATAAACTAAGTCCCTCTCGAGAGACGGAGGGCCTCCGCTTGTAGCTTTGTAAGCTCGCGGAGATAACTCTTAAGTGAGTATAAACTAAGTCCCTCTCGAGTGACGGAGGGCCTCCGCTTGTAACTTTATAAGCTCGCGGAGATAACTCTTAAGTGAGTATAAACTAAGTCCCTCTCGAGTGACGGAGGGCCTCCGCTTGTAGCTTTATAAGCTCGCGGAGATAACTCTTAAGTGAGTATAAACTAAGTCCCTCTCGAGTGACGGAGGGCCTCCGCTTGTAGCTTTATAAGCTCGCGGATATAACTCTTACGTGAGTATAAACTAAGTCCCTCTCGAGTGACGGAGGGCCTCCGCTTGTAGCTTTATAAGCTCGCGGAGATAACTCTTAAGTGAGTATAACCTAAGTCCCTCTCGAGTGATGGAGGGCCTCCGCTTGTAGCTTTATAAGCTCGCGGAGATAACTCTTAAGTGAGTATAAACTATGTCCCTCTCGAGTGACGGAGGGCCTCCGCTTGTAGCTTTATAAGCTCGCGGAGATAGCTCTTAAGTGAGTATAAACTAAGTCCCTCTCGAGTGACGGAGGGCCTCCGCTTGTAGCTTTATAAGCTCGCGGAGATAACTGTTAAGTGAGTATAAACTAAGTCCCTATCGAGTGACGGAGGGCGTCCGCTTGTAGCTTTATAAGCTCGCGGAGATAACTCTTAAGTGAGTATAAACTAAGTCCCTCTCGAGTGACGGAGGGCCTCCGCTTGTAGCTTTATAAGCTCGCGGAGATAACTCTTAAGTGAGTATAAACTAAGTCCCTCTCGAGTGACGGAGGGCCTCCGCTTGTAGCTTTATAAGCTCGCGGAGATAACTCTTAAGTGAGTATAAACTAAGTCCCTCTCGAGTGACGTAGGGCCTCCGCTTGTAGCTTTATAAGCTCGCGGAGATAACTCTTAAGTGAGTATAAACTAAGTCCCTCTCGAGTGACGGAGGGCCTCCGCTTGTAGCTTTATAAGCTCGCGGAGATAACTCTTAAGTGAGTATAAACTAAGTCCCTCTCGAGTGACGGAGGGCCTCCGCTTGTAGCTTTATAAGCTCGCGGAGATAACTCTTAAGTGAGTTTAAACTAAGTCCCTCTCGAGTGACGGAGGGCCTCCGCTTGTAGCTTTATAAGCTCGCGGAGATAACTCTTAAGTGAGTATAAACTAAGTCCCTCTCGAGTGACGGAGGGCCTCCGCTTGTAGCTTTATAAGCTCGCGGAGATAACTCTTAAGTGAGTATAAACTAAGTCCCTCTCGAGTGACGGAGGGCCTCCGCTTGTAGCTTAATAAGCTCGCGGAGATAACTCTTAAGTGAGTATAAACTAAGTCCCTCTCCAGTGATGGAGGGCCTCCGCTTGTAGCTTTATAAGCTCGCGGAGATAACTCTTAAGTGAGTATAAACTAAGTCCCTCTCGAGTGACGGAGGGCCTCCGCTTGTAGCTTTATAAGCTCGCGGAAATAACTCTTAAGTGAGTATAAACTAAGTCCCTCTCGAGTGATGGAGGGCCTTCGCTTGTAGCTTTATAAGCTCGCGGAGATAACTCTTTAGTGAGTATAAACTAAGTCCCTCTCGAGTGACGGAGGGCCTCCGCTTGTAGCTTTATAAGCTCGCGGAGATAACTCTTAAGTGAGTATAAACTAAGTCCCTCTCGAGTGACGGAGGGCCTCCGCTTGTAGCTTTATAAGCTCGCAGAGATAACTCTTATGTGAGTATAAACTAAGTCCCTCTCGAGTGACGGAGGGCCTCCGCTTGTAGCTTTATAAGCTCGCGGAGATGACTCTTAATTGAGTATAAACTAAGTCCCTCTCGAGTGACGGAGGGCCTCCGCTTGTAGCTTTATGAGCTCGCGGAGATGACTCTTAAGTGAGTATAAACTAAGTCCCTCTCGAGTGATGGAGGGCCTCCGCTTGTAGCTTTATGAGCTCGCGGAGATAAATCTTAAGTGAGTATAAACTAAGTCCCTCTCGAGTGACGGAGGGCCTCCGCTTGTAGCTTTATAAGCTTGCAGAGATAACTCTTAAGTGAGTATAAACTAAGTCCCTCTCGAGTGACGGAGGGCCTCCGCTTGTAGCTTTATAAGCTCGCGGAGATAACTCTTAAGTGAGTATAAACTAAGTCCCTCTCGAGTGACGGAGGGCCTCCGCTTGTAGCTTTATAAGCTCGCGGAGATAACTCTTAAGTGAGTATAAACTAAGTCCCTCTCGAGTGACGGAGGGCCTCCGCTTGTAGCTTTATAAGCTCGCGGAGATATCTCTTATGTGAGTATAAACTAAGTCCCTCTCGAGTGACAGAGGGCCTCCGCTTGTAGCTTTATAAGCTCGCGGAGTTGACTCTTAATTGAGTATAAACTAAGTCCCTCTCGAGTGACGGAGGGCCTCCGCTTGTAGCTTTATGAGCTCGCGGAGATGACTCTTAAGTGAGTATAAACTAAGTCCCTCTCGAGTGATGGAGGGCCTCCGCTTGTAGCTTTATGAGCTCGCGGAGATAAATCTTAAGTGAGTATAAACTAAGTCCCTCTCGAGTGACGGAGGGCCTCCGCTTGTAGCTTTATAAGCTTGCGGAGATAACTCTTAAGTGAGTATAAACGAAGTCCCTCTCGAGTGACGGAGGGCTACGCTTGTAGCTTTATAAGCTCGCGGAGATAACTCTTAAGTGAGTATAAACTAAGTCCCTCTCGAGTGACGGAGGGCCTCCGCTTGTAGCTTTATAAGCTCGCGGAGATAACACTTAAGTGAGTATAAACTAAGTCCCTCTCGAGTGACGGAGGGCCTCCGCTTGTAGCTTTATAAGCTCGCGGAGATATCTCTTATGTGAGTATAAACTAAGTCCCTCTCGAGTGACAGAGGGCCTCCGCTTGTAGCTTTATAAGCTCGCGGAGATGACTCTTAATTGAGTATAAACTAAGTCCCTCTCGAGTGACGGAGGGCCTCCGCTTGTAGCTTTATGAGCTCGCGGAGATGACTCTTAAGTGAGTATAAACTAAGTCCCTCTCGAGTGATGGAGGGCCTCCGCTTGTAGCTTTATGAGCTCGCGGAGATAAATCTTAAGTGAGTATAAACTAAGTCCCTCTCGAGTGACGGAGGGCCTCCGCTTGTAGCTTTATAAGCTTGCGGAGATAACTCTTAAGTGAGTATAAACTAAGTCCCTCTCGAGTGACGGAGGGCCTCCGCTTGTAGCTTTATAAGCTCGCGGAGATAACTCTTAAGTGAGTATAAACTAAGTCCCTCTCGAGTGACGGAGGGCCTCCGCTTGTAGCTTTATAAGCTCGCGGAGATAACTCTTATGTGAGTATAAACTAAGTCCCTCTCGAGTGATGGAGGGCCTCCGCTTGTAGCTTTATAAGCTCGCGGAGATAACTCTTTTGTGAGTATAAACTAAGTCCCTCTCGAGTGACGGAGGGCCTCCGCTTGTAGCTTTATAAGCTCGCGGAGATAACTCTTATGTGAGTATAAACTAAGTCCCTCTCGAGTGACGGAGGGCCTCCGCTTGTAGCTTTATAAGCTCGCGGAGATAACTCTTTTGTGAGTATAAACTAAGTCCCTCTCGAGTGACGGAGGGCCTCCGCTTGTAGCTTTATAAGCTCGCGGAGATAACTCTTATGTGAGTATAAACTAAGTCCCTCTCGAGTGACGGAGGGCCTCCGCTTGTAGCTTTATAAGCTCGCGGAGATAACTCTTAAGTGAGTATAAACTAAGTCCCTCTCGAGTGACGGAGGGCCTCCGCTTGTAGCTTTATAAGCTCGCGGAGATAACTCTTATGTGAGTATAAACTAAGTCCGTCTCGAGTGACGGAGGGCCTCCGCTTGTAGCTTTATAAGCTCACGGAGATAACTCTTAAGTGAGTATAAACTAAGTCCCTCTCGAGTGACGGAGGGCCTCCGCTTGTAGCTTTATAAGCTCGTGGAGATAACTCTTAAGTGATTATAAACTAAGTCCCTCTCGAGTGACGGAGGGCCTCCGCTTGTAGCTTTATAAGCTCGCGGAGATAACTCTTAAGTGAGTATAAACTAAGTCCCTCTCGAGTGACGGAGGGCCTCCGCTTGTAGCTTTATAAGCTCGCAGAGATAACTCTTATGTGAGAATAAACTAAGTCCCTCTCGAGTGACGGAGGGCCTCCGCTTGTAGCTTTATAAGCTCGCGGAGATAACTCTTATGTGAGTATAAACTAAGTCCCTCTCGAGTGATGGAGGGCCTCCGCTTGTAGCTTTATAAGCTCGCGGAGATAACTCTTAAGTGAGTATAAACTAAGTCCCTCTCGAGTGACGGAGGGCCTCCGCTTGTAGCTTTATAAGCTCGCGGAGATAACTCTTAAGTGAGTATAAACTAAGTCCCTCTCGAGTGACGGAGGGCCTCCGCTTGTAGCTTTATAAGCTCGCGGAGATAACTCTTAAGTGAGTATAAACTAAGTCCCTCTCGAGTGACGGAGGGCCTCCGCTTGTAGCTTTAAAAGCTCGTGGAGATAACTCTTAAGTGATTATAAACTAAGTCCCTCTCGAGTGACGGAGGGCCTCCGCTTGTAGCTTTATAAGCTCGCGGAGATAACTCTTAAGTGAGTATAAACTAAGTCCCTCTCGAGTGACGGAGGGCCTCCGCTTGTAGCTTTATAAGCTCGCGGAGATAACTCTTAAGTGAGTATAAACTAAGTCCCTCTCGAGTGACGGAGGGCCTCCGCTTGTAGCTTTATAAGCTCGCGGAGATAACTCTTTTGTGAGTATAAACTAAGTCCCTCTCGAGTGACGGAGGGCCTCCGCTTGTAGCTTTATAAGCTCGCGGAGATAACTCTTAAGTGAGTATAAACTAAGTCCCTCTCGAGTGACGGAGGGCCTCCGCTTGTAGCTTTATAAGCTCGCGGAGATAACTCTTAAGTGAGTATAAACTAAGTCCCTCTCGAGTGACGGAGGGCCTCCGCTTGTAGCTTTATAAGCTCGCGGAGATAACTCTTATGTGAGTATAAACTAAGTCCCTCTCGAGTGACGGAGGGCCTCCGCTTGTAGCTTTATAAGCTCGCGGAGATGACTCTTAATTAAGTATAAACTAAGTCCCTCTCGAGTGACGGAGGGCCTCCGCTTGTAGCTTTATGAGCTCGCGGAGATGACTCTTAAGTGAGTATAAACTAAGTCCCTCTCGAGTGATGGAGGGCCTCCGCTTGTAGCTTTATGAGCTCGCGGAGATAAATCTTAAGTGAGTATAAACTAAGTCCCTCTCGAGTGACGGAGGGCCTCCGCTTGTAGCTTTATAAGCTTGCGGAGATAACTCTTAAGTGAGTATAAACTAAGTCCCTCTCGAGTGACGGAGGGCCTCCGCTTGTAGCTTTATAAGCTCGCGGAGATAACTCTTTTGTGAGTATAAACTAAGTCCCTCTCGAGTGACGGAGGGCCTCCGCTTGTAGCTTTATAAGCTCGCGGAGATAACTGTTAAGTGAGTATAAACTAAGTCCCTCTCGAGTGACGGAGGGCCTCCGCTTGTAGCTTTATAAGCTCGCGGAGATAACTCTTAAGTGAGTATAAACTAAGTCCCTCTCGAGTGACGGAGGGCCTCCGCTTGTAGCTTTATAAGCTCGCGGAGATAACTCTTATGTGAGTATAAACTAAGTCCCTCTCGAGTGATGGAGGGCCTCCGCTTGTAGCTTTATAAGCTCGCGGAGATAACTCTTTTGTGAGTATAAACTAAGTCCCTCTCGAGTGACGGAGGGCCTCCGCTTGTAGCTTTATAAGCTCGCGGAGATAACTCTTATGTGAGTATAAACTAAGTCCCTCTCGAGTGACGGAGGGCCTCCGCTTGTAGCTTTATAAGCTCGCGGAGATAACTCTTAAGTGAGTATAAACTAAGTCCCTCTCGAGTGACGGAGGGCCTCCGCTTGTAGCTTTATAAGCTCGCGGAGATAACTCTTATGTGAGTATAAACTAAGTCCGTCTCGAGTGACGGAGGGCCTCCGCTTGTAGCTTTATAAGCTCGCGGAGATAACTCTTAAGTGAGTATAAACTAAGTCCCTCTCGAGTGACGGAGGGCCTCCGCTTGTAGCTTTATAAGCTCGTGGAGATAACTCTTAAGTGATTATAAACTAAGTCCCTCTCGAGTGACGGAGGGCCTCCGCTTGTAGCTTTATAAGCTCGCGGAGATAACTCTTAAGTGAGTATAAACTAAGTCCCTCTCGAGTGACGGAGGGCCTCCGCTTGTAGCTTTATAAACTCGCGGAGATAACTCTTATGTGAGAATAAACTAAGTCCCTCTCGAGTGACGGAGGGCCTCCGCTTGTAGCTTTATAAGCACGCGGAGATAACTCTTATGTGAGTATAAACTAAGTCCCTCTCGAGTGATGGAGGGCCTCCGCTTGTAGCTTTATAAGCTCGCGGAGATAACTCTTAAGTGAGTATAAACTAAGTCCCTCTCGAGTGACGGAGGGCCTCCGCTTGTAGCTTTATAAGCTCGCGGAGATAACTCTTAAGTGAGTATAAACTAAGTCCCTCTCGAGTGACGGAGGGCCTCCGCTTGTAGCTTTATAAGCTCGCGGAGATAACTCTTAAGTGAGTATAAACTAAGTCCCTCTCGAGTGACGGAGGGCCTCCGCTTGTAGCTTTAAAAGCTCGTGGAGATAACTCTTAAGTGATTATAAACTAAGTCCCTCTCGAGTGACGGAGGGCCTCCGCTTGTAGCTTTATAAGCTCGCGGAGATAACTCTTAAGTGAGTATAAACTAAGTCCCTCTCGAGTGACGGAAGGCCTCCGCTTGTAGCTTTATAAGCTCGCGGAGATAACTCTTAAGTGAGTATAAACTAAGTCCCTCTCGAGTGACGGAGGGCCTCCGCTTGTAGCTTTATAAGCTCGCGGAGATAACTCTTTTGTGAGTATAAACTAAGTCCCTCTCGAGTGACGGAGGGCCTCCGCTTGTAGCTTTATAAGCTCGCGGAGATAACTCTTAAGTGAGTATAAACTAAGTCCCTCTCGAGTGACGGAGGGCCTCCGCTTGTAGCTTTATAAGCTCGCGGAGATAACTCTTAAGTGAGTATAAACTAAGTCCCTCTCGAGTGACGGAGGGCCTCCGCTTGTAGCTTTAAAAGCTCGTGGAGATAACTCTTAAGTGATTATAAACTAAGTCCCTCTCGAGTGACGGAGGGCCTCCGCTTGTAGCTTTATAAGCTCGCGGAGATAACTCTTAAGTGAGTATAAACTAAGTCCCTCTCGAGTGACGGAGGGCCTCCGCTTGTAGCTTTATAAGCTCGCGGAGATAACTCTTAAGTGAGTATAAACTAAGTCCCTCTCGAGTGACGGAGGGCCTCCGCTTGTAGCTTTATGAGCTCGCGGAGATGACTCTTAAGTGAGTATAAACTAAGTCCCTCTCGAGTGATGGAGGGCCTCCGCTTGTAGCTTTATGAGCTCGCGGAGATAAATCTTAAGTGAGTATAAACTAAGTCCCTCTCGAGTGACGGAGGGCCTCCGCTTGTAGCTTTATAAGCTTGCGGAGATAACTCTTAAGTGAGTATAAACTAAGTCCCTCTCGAGTGACGGAGGGCCTCCGCTTGTAGCTTTATAAGCTCGCGGAGATAACTCTTTTGTGAGTATAAACTAAGTCCCTCTCGAGTGACGGAGGGCCTCCGCTTGTAGCTTTATAAGCTCGCGGAGATAACTGTTAAGTGAGTATAAACTAAGTCCCTCTCGAGTGACGGAGGGCCTCCGCTTGTAGCTTTATAAGCTCGCGGAGATAACTCTTAAGTGAGTATAAACTAAGTCCCTCTCGAGTGACGGAGGGCCTCCGCTTGGAGCTTTATAAGCTCGCGGAGATAACTCTTTTGTGAGTATAAACTAAGTCCCTCTCGAGTGACGGAGGGCCTTCGCTTGTAGCTTTATAAGCTCGTGGAGATAACTCTTAAGTGATTATAAACTAAGTCCCTCTCGAGTGACGGAGGGCCTCCGCTTGTAGCTTTATAAGCTCGCGGAGATAACTCTTAAGTGAGTATAAACTAAGTCCCTCTCGAGTGACGGAGGGCCTCCGCTTGTAGCTTTATAAGCTCGCGGAGATATCTCTTAAGTGAGTATAAACTAAGTCCCTCTCGAGTGACGGAGGGCCTCCGCTTGTAGCTTTATAAGCTCGCGGAGATAACTGTTAAGTGAGTATAAACTAAGTCCCTCTCGAGTGACGGAGGGCCTCCGCTTGTAGCTTTATAAGCTCGCGGAGATAACTCTTAAGTGAGTATAAACTAAGTCCCTCTCGAGTGACGGAGGGCCTCCGCTTGTAGCTTTATAAGCTCGCGGAGATAACTCTTAAGTGAGTATAAACTAAGTCCCTCTCGAGTGACGGAGGGCCTCCGCTTTTAGCTTTATAAGCTCGCGGAGATAACTCTTAAGTGAGTATAAACTAAGTCCCCCTCGAGTGACGGAGGGCCTCCGCTTGTAGCTTTATAAGCTCGCGGAGATAACTCTTAAGTGAGTATAAACAATGTCCCTCTCGAGTGACGGAGGGCCTCCGCTTGTAGCTTTATAAGCTCGCGGAGATAACTCTTAAGTGAGTATAAACTAAGTCCCTCTCGAGTGACGGAGGGCCTCCGCTTGTAGCTTTATAAGCTCGCGGAGATAATTCTTATGTGAGTATAAACTAAGTCCCTCTCGAGTGATGGAGGGCCTCCGCTTGTAGCTTTATAAGCTCGCGGAGATAACTCTTTTGTGAGTATAAACTAAGTCCCTCTCGAGTGACGGAGGGCCTCCGCTTGTAGCTTTATAAGCTCACGGAGATAACTCTTAAGTGAGTATAAACTAAGTCCCTCTCGAGTGACGGAGGGCCTCCGCTTGTAGCTTTATAAGCTCGCGGAGATATCTCTTATGTAAGTATAAACTAAGTCCCTCTCGAGTGACGGAGGGCCTCCGCTTGTAGCTTTATAAGCTCGCGGAGATAACTCTTATGTGAGTATAAACTAAGTCCCTCTCGAGTGATGGAGGGCCTCCGCTTGTAGCTTTATAAGCTCGCGGAGATAACTCTTAAGTGAGTATAAACTAAATCCCTCTCGAGTGACGGAGGGCCTCCGCTTGTAGCCTTATAAGCTCGCGGAGATAACTCTTAAGTGAGTATAAACTAAGTCCCTCTCGAGTGACGGAGGGCCTCCGCTTGTAGCTTTATAAGCTCGCGGAGATAACTCTTAAGTGAGTATAAACTAAGTCCCTCTCGAGTGACGGAGGGCCTCCGCTTGTAGCTTTATAAGCTCGTGGAGATAACTCTTAAGTGATTATAAACTAAGTCCCTCTCGAGTGACGGAGGGCCTCCGCTTGTAGCTTTATAAGCTCGCGGAGATAACTCTTAAGTGAGTATAAACTAAGTCCCTCTCGAGTGACGGAGGGCCTCCGCTTGTAGCTTTATAAGCTCGCGGAGATAACTCTTAAGTGAGTATAAACTAAGTCCCTCTCGAGTGACGGAGGGCCTCCGCTTGTAGCTTTATAAGCTCGCGGAGATAACTCTTATGTGAGTATAAACTAAGTCCCTCTCGAGTGATGGAGGGCCTCCGCTTGTAGCTTTATAAGCTCGCGGAGATAACTCTTAAGTGAGTATAAACTAAGTCCCTCTCGAGTGACGGAGGGCCTCCGCTTGTAGCTTTATAAGCTCGCGGAGATAACTCTTAAGTGAGTATAAACTAAGTCCCTCTCGAGTGACGGAGGGCCTCCGCTTGTAGCTTTATAAGCTCGCGGAGATAACTCTTAAGTGAGTATAAACTAAGTCCCTCTCGAGTGACGGAGGGCCTCCGCTTGTAGCTTTATAAGCTCGCGGAGAGAACTCTTATGTGAGTATAAACAAAGTCCCTCTCGAGTGACGGAGGGCCTCCGCTTGTAGCTTTATAAGCTCGCGGAGATAACTCTTAAGTGAGTATAAACTAAGTCCCTCTTGAGTGACGGAGGGCCTCCGCTTGTAGCTTTATAAGCTCGCGGAGATAACTCTTAAGTGAGTATAAACTAAGTCCCTCTCGAGTGACGGAGGGCCTCCGCTTGTAGCTTTATAAGCTCGCGGAGATAACTCTTATGTGAGTATAAACTAAGTCCGTCTCGAGTGACGGAGGGCCTCCGCTTGTAGCTTTATAAGCTCGCGGAGATAACTCTTAAGTGAGTATAAACTAAGTCCCTCTCGAGTGACGGAGGGCCTCCGCTTGTAGCTTTATAAGCTCGTGGAGATAACTCTTAAGTGATTATAAACTAAGTCCCTCTCGAGTGACGGAGGGCCTCCGCTTGTAGCTTTATAAGCTCGCGGAGATAACTCTTAAGTGAGTATAAACTAAGTCCCTCTCGAGTGACGGAGGGCCTCCGCTTGTAGCTTTATAAGCTCGCGGAGATAACTGTTAAGTGAGTATAAACTAAGTCAAACTAAGTCCCTCTCGAGTGACAGAGGGCCTCCGCTTGTAGCTTTATAAGCTCGCGGAGATAACTCTTAAGTGAGTATAAACTAAGTCCCTCTCGAGTGACGGAGGGCCTCCGCTTGTAGCTTTATAAGCTCGCGGAGATAACTCTTAAGTGAGTATAAACTAAGTCCCTCTCGAGTGACGGAGGGCCTCCGCTTGTAGCTTTATAAGCTCGCGGAGATAACTGTTAAGTGAGTATAAACTAAGTCCCTCTCGAGTGACGGAGGGCCTCCGCTTGTAGCTTTATAAGCTCGCGGAGATAACTCTTAAGTGAGTATAAATTAAGTCCCTCTCGAGTGACGGAGGGCCTCCGCTTGTAGCTTTATAAGCTCGCGGAGATAACTCTTAAGTGAGTATAAACTATGTCCCTCTCGAGTGACGGAGGGCCTCCGCTTGTAGCTTTATAAGCTCGCGGAGATAACTCTTAAGTGAGTATAAACTAAGTCCCTCTCGAGTGACGGAGGGCCTCCGCTTGTAGCTTTATAAGCTCGCGGAGATAACTCTTATGTGAGTATAAACTAAGTCCCTCTCGAGTGATGGAGGGCCTCCGCTTGTAGCTTTATAAGCTCGCGGAGATAACTCTTTTGTGAGTATAAACTAAGTCCCTCTCGAGTGACGGAGGGCCTCCGCTTGTAGCTTTATAAGCTCGCGGAGATAACTCTTAAGTGAGTATAAACTAAGTCCCTCTCAAGTGACGGAGGGCCTCCGCTTGTAGCTTTATAAGCTCGCGGAGATAACTCTTATGTGAGTTTAAACTAAGTCCCTCTCGAGTGACGGAGGGCCTCCGCTTGTAGCTTTATAAGCTCGCGGAGATAACTCTTATGTGAGTATAAACTAAGTCCCTCTCGAGTGACGGAGGGCCTCCGCTTGTAGCTTTATAAGCTCGCGGAGATAACTCTTAAGTGAGTATAAACTAAGTCCCTCTCGAGTGACGGAGGGTCTCCGCTTGTAGCTTTATAAGCTCGCGGAGATAACTCTTAAGTGAGTATAAACTAAGTCCCTCTCGAGTGACGGAGGGCCTCCGCTTGTAGCTTTATAAGCTCGCGGAGATAACTCTTAAGTGAGTATAAACTAAGTCCCTCTCGAGTGACGGAGGGCCTCCGCTTGTAGCTTTATAAGCTCGTGGAGATAACTCTTAAGTGATTATAAACTAAGTCCCTCTCGAGTGACGGAGGGCCTCCACTTGTAGCTTTATAAGCTCGCGGAGATAACTCTTAAGTGAGTATAAACTAAGTCCCTCTCGAGTGAAGGAGGGCCTCCGCTTGTAGCTTTATAAGCTCGCGGAGATAACTCTTATGTGAGTATAAACTAAGTCCCTCTCGAGTGATGGAGGGCCTCCGCTTGTAGCTTTATAATCTCGCGGAGATAACTCTTAAGTGAGTATAAACTAAGTCCCTCTCGAGTGACGGAGGGCCTCCGCTTGTAGCTTTATAAGCTCGCGGAGATAACTCTTAAGTGAGTATAAACTATGTCCCTCTCGAGTGACGGAGGGCCTCCGCTTGTAGCTTTATAAGCTCGCGGAGATAACTCTTAAGTGAGTATAAACTAAGTCCCTCTCGAGTGACGGAGGGCCTCCGCTTGTAGCTTTATAAGCTCGCGGAGATAACTCTTATGTGAGTATAAACTAAGTCCCTCTCGAGTGATGGAGGGCCTCCGCTTGTAGCTTTATAAGCTCGCGGAGATAACTCTTTTGTGAGTATAAACTAAGTCCCTCTCGAGTGACGGAGGGCCTCCGCTTGTTGCTTTATAAGCTCGCGGAGATAACTCTTAAGTGAGTATAAACTAAGTCCCTCTCAAGTGACGGAGGGCCTCCGCTTGTAGCTTTATAAGCTCGCGGAGATAACTCTTATGTGAGTTTAAACTAAGTCCCTCTCGAGTGACGGAGGGCCTCCGCTTGTAGCTTTATAAGCTCGCGGAGATAACTCTTATGTGAGTATAAACTAAGTCCCTCTCGAGTGACGGAGGGCCTCCGCTTGTAGCTTTATAAGCTCGCGGAGATAACTCTTAAGTGAGTATAAACTAAGTCCCTCTCGAGTGACGGAGGGTCTCCGCTTGTAGCTTTATAAGCTCGCGGAGATAACTCTTAAGTGAGTATAAACTAAGTCCCTCTCGAGTGACGGAGGGCCTCCGCTTGTAGCTTTATAAGCTCGCGGAGATAACTCTTAAGTGAGTATAAACTAAGTCCCTCTCGAGTGACGGAGGGCCTCCGCTTGTAGCTTTATAAGCTCGTGGAGATAACTCTTAAGTGATTATAAACTAAGTCCCTCTCGAGTGACGGAGGGCCTCCACTTGTAGCTTTATAAGATCGCGGAGATAACTCTTAAGTGAGTATAAACTAAGTCCCTCTCGAGTGAAGGAGGGCCTCCGCTTGTAGCTTTATAAGCTCGCGGAGATAACTCTTATGTGAGTATAAACTAAGTCCCTCTCGAGTGATGGAGGGCCTCCGCTTGTAGCTTTATAAGCTCGCGGAGATAACTCTTAAGTGAGTATAAACTAAGTCCCTCTCGAGTGACGGAGGGCCTCCGCTTGTAGCTTTATAAGCTCGCGGAGATAACTCTTAAGTGAGTATAAACTAAGTCCCTCTCGAGTGACGGAGGGCCTCCGCTTGTAGCATTATAAGCTCGCGGAGATAACTCTTAAGTGAGTATAAACTAAGTCCCTCTCGAGTGACGGAGGGCCTCCGCTTGTAGCTTTATAAGCTCGCGGAGATAACTCTTATGTGAGTATAAACTAAGTCCCTCTCGAGTGACGGAGGGCCTCCGCTTGTAGCTTTATAAGCTCGCGGAGATAACTCTTAAGTGAGTATAAACTAAGTCCCTCTCGAGTGACGGAGGGCCCTCCGCTTGTAGCTTTATAAGCTCGTGGAGATAACTCTTAAGTGAGTATAAACTAAGTTCCTCTCGAGTGACGGAGGGCCTCCGCTTGTAGCTTTATAAGCTCGCGGAGATAACTCTTAAGTGAGTATAAACTAAGTCCCTCTCGAGTGACGGAGGGCCTCCGCTTGTAGCTTTATAAGCTTGCGGAGATAACTCTTAAGTGAGTATAAACTAAGTCCCTCTCGAGTGACGGACGGCCTCCGCTTGTAGCTTTATATGCTCGCGGAGATAACTCTTAAGTGAGTATAAACTAAGTCCCTCTCTAGTGACGGAGGGCCTCCGCTTGTAGCTTTATAAGCTCGCGGAGATAACTCTTATGTGAGTTTAAACTAAGTCCCTCTCGAGTGACGGAGGGCCTCCGCTTGTAGCTTTATAAGCTCGCGGAGATAAATCTTAAGTGAGTATAAACTAAGTCCCTCTCGAGTGACGGAGGGCCTCCGCTTGTAGCTTTATAAGCTCGCGGAGATGTCTCTTAAGTGAGTATAAACTAAGTCCCTCTCGAGTGATGGAGGGCCTCCGCTTGTAGCTTTATGAGCTCGCGGAGATAAATCTTAAGTGAGTATAAACTAAGTCCCTCTCGAGTGACGGAGGGCCTCCGCTTGTAGCTTTATAAGCTTGCGGAGATAACTCTTAAGTGAGTATAAACTAAGTCCCTCTCGAGTGACGGAGGGCCTCCGCTTGTAGCTTTATAAGCTCGCGGAGATAACTCTTAAGTGAGTATAAACTAAGTCCCTCTCGAGTGACGGAGGACCTCCGCTTGTAGCTTTATAAGCTCGCGGAGATAACTCTTATGTGAGTATAAACTAAGTCCCTCTCGAGTGATGGAGGGCCTCCGCTTGTAGCTTTATAAGCTCGCGGAGATAACTCTTTTGTGAGTATAAACTAAGTCCCTCTCGAGTGACGGAGGGCCTCCGCTTGTAGCTTTATAAGCTCGCGGAGATAACTCTTAAGTGAGTATAAACTAAGTCCCTCTCGAGTGACGGAGGGCCTCCGCTTGTAGCTTTATAAGCTCGCGGAGATAACTCTTAAGTGAGTATAAACTAAGTCCCTCTCGAGTGACGGAGGGCCTCCGCTTGTAGCTTTATAAGCTCGCGGAGATAACTCTTATGTGAGTATAAACTAAGTCCGTCTCGAGTGACGGAGGGCCTCCGCTTGTAGCTTTATAAGCTCGCGGAGATAACTCTTAAGTGAGTATAAACTAAGTCCCTCTCGAGTGACGGAGGGCCTCCGCTTGTAGCTTTATAAGCTCGTGGAGATAACTCTTAAGTGATTATAAACTAAGTCCCTCTCGAGTGACGGAGGGCCTCCGCTTGTAGCTTTATAAGCTCGCGGAGATAACTCTTAAGTGAGTATAAACTAAGTCCCTCTCGAGTGACGGAGGGCCTCCGCTTGTAGCTTTATAAGCTCGCGGAGATAACTCTTATGTGAGTATAAACTAAGTCCCTCTCGAGTGACGGAGGGCCTCCGCTTGTAGCTTTATAAGCTCGCGGAGATAACTCTTATGTGAGTATAAACTAAGTCCCTCTCGAGTGATGGAGGGCCTCCGCTTGTAGCTTTATAAGCTCGCGGAGATAACTCTTAAGTGAGTATAAACTAAGTCCCTCTCGAGTGACGGAGGGCCTCCGCTTGTAGCTTTATAAGCTCGCGGAGATAACTCTTAAGTGAGTATAAACTAAGTCCCTCTCGAGTGACGGAGGGCCTCCGCTTGTAGCTTTATAAGCTCGCGGAGATAACTCTTATGTGAGTATAAACTAAGTCCCTCTCGAGTGACGGAGGGCCTCCGCTTGTAGCTTTATTAGCTCGCGGAGATAACTCTTAAGTGAGTATAAACTAAGTCCCTCTCGAGTGACGGAGGGCCTCCGCTTGTAGCTTTATAAGCTCGCGGAGATAACTCTTAAGTGAGTATAAACTAAGTCCCTCTCGAGTGACGGAGGGCCTCCGCTTGTAGCTTTATAAGCTCGCGGAGATAACTCTTAAGTGAGTATAAACTAAGTCCCTCTCAAGTGACGGAGGGCCTCCGCTTGTAGCTTTATAAGCTCGCGGAGATAACTCTTATGTGAGTATAAACTAAGTCCGTCTCGAGTGACGGAGGGCCTCCGCTTGTAGCTTTATAAGCTCGCGGAGATAACTCTTAAGTGAGTATAAACTAAGTCCCTCTCGAGTGACGGAGGGCCTCCGCTTGTAGCTTTATAAGCTCGTGGAGATAACTCTTAAGTGATTATAAACTAAGTCCCTCTCGAGTGATGGAGGGCCTCCGCTTGTAGCTTTATAAGCTCGCGGAGATAACTCTTAAGTGAGTATAAACTAAGTCCCTCTCGAGTGACGGAGGGCCTCCGCTTGTAGCTTTATAAGCTCGCGGAGATAACTCTTATGTGAGTATAAACTAACTCCCTCTCGAGTGACGGAGGGCCTCCGCTTGTAGCTTTATAAGCTCGCGGAGATAACTCTTAAGTGAGTATAAACTAAGTCCCTCTCGAGTGACGGAGGGCCTCCGCTTGTAGCTTTATAAGCTCGCGGAGATAACTCTTAAGTGAGTATAAACTAAGTCCCTCTCGAGTGACGGAGGGCCTCCGCTTGTAGCTTTATAAGCTCGCGGAGATAACTCTTATGTGAGTATAAACTAAGTCCCTCTCGAGTGACGGAGGGCCTCCGCTTGTAGCTTTATTAGCTCGCGGAGATAACTCTTAAGTGAGTATAAACTAAGTCCCTCTCGAGTGACGGAGGGCCTCCGCTTGTAGCTTTATAAGCTCGCGGAGATAACTCTTAAGTGAGTATAAACTAAGTCCCTCTCGAGTGACGGAGGGCCTCCGCTTGTAGCTTTATAAGCTCGCGGAGATAACTCTTAAGTGAGTATAAACTAAGTCCCTCTCGAGTGACGGAGGGCCTCCGCTTGTAGCTTTATAAGCTCGCGGAGATAACTCTTATGTGAGTATAAACTAAGTCCCTCTCGAGTGACGGAGGGCCTCCGCTTGTAGCTTTATAAGCTCGCGGAGATAACTCTTAAGTGAGTATAAACTAAGTCCCTCTCGAGTGACGGAGGGCCTCCGCTTGTAGCTTTATAAGCTCGCGGAGATAACTCTTAAGTGAGTATAAACTAAGTCCCTCTCGAGTGACGGAGGGCCTCCGCTTGTAGCTTTATAAGCTCGCGGAGATAACTCTTAAGTGAGTATAAACTAAGTCCCTCTCGAGTGACGGAGGGCCTCCACTTGTAGCTTTATAAGCTCGCGGAGATAACTCTTATGTGAGTATAAACTAAGTCCCTCTCGAGTGACGGAGGGCCTCCGCTTGTAGCTTTATAAGCTCGCGAAGATAACTCTTAAGTGAGTATAAACTAAGTCCCTCTCGAGTGACGGAGGGCCTCAGCTTGTAGCTTTATAAGCTCGTGGAGATAACTCTTAAGTGAGTATAAACTAAGTTCCTCTCGAGTGACGGAGGGCCTCCGCTTGTAGCTTTATAAGCTCGCGGAGATAACTCTTAAGTGAGTATACACTAAGTCCCTCTCGAGTGACGGAGGGCCTCCGCTTGTAGCTTTATAAGCTCGCGGAGATAACTCTTAAGTGAGTATAAACTAAGTCCCTCTCGAGTGAAGGAGGGCCTCCGCTTGTAGCTTTATAAGCTCGCGGAGATAACTCTTAAGTGAGTATAAACTAAGTCCCTCTCGAGTGACGGAGGGCCTCCGCTTGTAGCTTTATAAGCTCGCGGAGATAACTCTTAAGTGAGTATAAACTAAGTCCCTCTCTAGTGACAGAGGGCCTCCGCTTGTAGCTTTATAAGCTCGCGGAGATAACTCTTAAGTGAGTATAAACTAAGTCCCTCTCAAGTGACAGAGGGCCTCCGCTTGTAGCTTTATAAGCTCGCGGAGATAACTCTTAAGTGAGTATAAACTAAGTCCCTCTCGAGTGACAGATGGCCTCCGCTGGTAGCTTTACAAGCTCGCGGAGATAACTTTTTTGAAAAAAAAATTGAGTATGAACAAGGTCCTCCTCGAACGATGGATATGAATAAAAAACAAGATGATGCCCGAGATTTAAATAATGATATTCTCAAAAATCATAAATAAATAAGGTTTCCCGCTATATAAATAGAACCTTATAAACATTAAAAAATGGACGAGTGCAAGTAAAAAACTGAGACTCAGGATGTCCGCGGACGATAAACCGCCTACGTATCTCACATGCATGTCGGGACACATGGCACCCATGCCCCCATCACACATGGTGTGAGACACTTGACATGTGGCAAATGAGTGACATGCAAATAGGAGTACTTGCACTATAAAAAGAGGTCGAAGCCTCATTAACAAGGGTCGGTTCCCATGATATTCCGAGGGGCATAGGCCGGGAATAGGGGGCTTTTCAAGCCTATCTGAGCGGGTTCGCCTCGACTCAGAAATGAGCCGACGTTTGGTGAGATCATCGCCCGAAAAGTGGAACGAGCCAAGCACTAGGTCCGGCGGCACAGGTCGAGGCCCACATTTAGGATAGATAATAGAAGGAAGGGGGCTTCAGGTAAGACCGCCGACCAACTGAAAATCGACACGTGGATCACCTCCCCCACGGGGACGTGGAAGGAGGTTCACTTTTCAAATGTGGTTTCATCAATCAACAAAAAATGTGTTGTTTTTGCTCAAAGCGTCCCAAACATGTTTATATGTTTTATAGGTCATAATGTGAGCTTTGTGCGGGAAAAGCTTTCCGTGAAATTTTCAGACCAAAAGTGACCATATCGGCGTCACCTTTATTTATCCACAAAAACTGTGTTGTTTTCGCTCAAATTTGTCCCACACATGTTTATATGGTTTATAAGTAATAATGGGAGCTTTGTGCGCGAAAAGCTTTCCGTGAAATTTTCAGACCAAAAGTGACCATATCGGCCTCACCTTTCTTTATCCACAAAAACTGTGTTGTTTTCGCTTAAATGCATCCAAACATGTATTTTTGGTTTATAGGTCATAATGGGAGCTCTCTGCGCGGAAAGCTTTTCGTGAAATTTTCGGACCAAAAGTGACCATATCGGCGTCACCTTTCTTTATCCACCAAAACTGTGTTTTTGTCGCTCAAATGTGTCCCAAACATGTTTATATGGTGTATAGGTCATAATGGGAGCTTTCTGCGCGAAAAGCTTTCCGTGAAATTTTCGGAACAACAGTGACCATATCGGCGTCACCTTTCTTTATCCACAAAAACTGTGTTGTTTTCACTTAAATGCGTCCCAAACATGTTTATATGGTTTATATGTCATAATGGGAGCTTTCTGCGCGAAAAGCTTTCCGTGAAATGTTCGGACCAAAAGTGACCATATCGGCGTCATCTTTCTTTATCCACCAAAACTGTGTTGTTTTCTCTCAAATTTGTCCCAAACATGATTTATATGGTTTATAGCTCATAATGGGAGCTTTGTGCGCGAAAAGCTTTCCGACAAATTTTCGGACCAAAAGTGACCATATAGGCGTCACCTTTCTTTATCCATAAAAATTGTGTTGTTTTCGCTCAAATTCATCCCAAACATGTTTATATGGTTTATAGGTCATAATGTGAGCTTTGTGCGCGAAAAGCTTTCCGTGAAATTTTCAGACCAAAAGTGACCATATCGGCGTCACCTTTCTTTATCCACAAAAAATGTGTTGTTTTTGCTCAAAGCGTCCCAAACATGTTTATATGTTTTATAGGTCATAATGGGAGCTTTGTGCGCGAAAAGCTTTCCGAGAAATTTTCGGACCAAAAGTGACCATATAGGCATCACCTTTCTTTATCCATAAAAATTGTGTTGTTTTCGCTCAAATTCGTCCCAAACATGTTTATATGGTTTATAGGTCATAATGTGAGCTTTGTGCGCGAAAAGCTTTCCGTGAAATTTTCAGACCAAAAGTGACCATATCGGCGTCACCTTTCTTTATCAACAAAAAATGTGTTATTTTTGCTCAAAGCGTCCCAAACATGTTTATATGTTTTATAGGTCATAATGTGAGCTTTGTGCGCGAAAAGCTTTCCGTGAAATTTTCGGACCAAAAGTGACCATATCGGCGTCACCTTTCTTTATCCACAAAAACTGTGTTGTTTTCGCTCAAATTTGTCCCACACATGTTTATATGGTTTATAGGTAATAATGGGAGCTTTGTGCGCGAAAAGCTTTCCGTGAAATTTTCAGACCAAAAGTGACTATATCGGCGTCACCTTTCTTTATTGACAAAAACTTTGTTGTTTTCGCTCAAATGCGTCCCAAACATGTTTATATGGTTTATAGGTCATAATGGGAGCTTTGTGCGCGAAAAGCTTTCCGTGAAATCTTCGGACCAAAAGTGACCATATCGGCGTCACCTTTCTTTCTCCACAAAAACTGTGTTGTTTTCACTTAAATGCGTCCCAAACATGTTTATATGGTTTATAAGTCATAATGGGAGCCTTGTGCGCAGAAAGCTTTTCGTGAAATTTTCGGACCAAAAGTGACCATATCGGCGTCACCTTTCTTTATCCACCAAAACTGTGTTGTTTTCGCTCAAATGTATCCCAAATATGTTTATATGGTTTATAGGTCATAATGCGAGCTTTCTGCGCGAAAATCTTTTCGTGAAATTTTCGGAACAAAAGTGACCATATCGGTATCACCTTTCTTTTTCCACCTAAACTGTGTTGTTTAAGCTCAAATGTGTCACAAACATGTTTATATAGTTTATAGGTCATAATGGGAGCTTTGTGCGCAGAAAGCTTTCCGTGAAATTTTCGGACCAAAACTGACCATATCGGCGTCACCTTTCTTTATCCACAAAACCTGTGTTGTTTTCGCTCAAATGCGTCCCAAACATGTTTATATGGTTTATAGGTCATAATGGGAGCTTTGTGCGCGAAAAGCTTTCCGTGAAATTTTCGGACCAAAAGTGACCATATCGGCGTCACCTTTCTTTCTCCACAAAAACTGTGTTGTTTTCGCTTAAATGCGTCCCAAAGATGTTTATATGGTTTATAGGTCATAATGGGAGCTTTCTGCGCGAAAAGCTTTCCGTGAAATTTTCGGACCAAAAGTGACCATATCGGCGTCACCTTTCTTTATCCACAAAACTGTGTTGTTTTCGCTAAAATATGTCCCAAACATGTTTATATGGTTTATAAGTCATAATGGGAGCTTTGTGCGCGGAAAGCTTTCCGTGAAATTTTCGGACTAAAAGTGACCATATCGGCGTCACCTTTCTTTATCCACGAAAACTGTGTTCTTTTCGCTCAAATCTGTCTCAAAATGTTTATATGGTTTATCGGTCATAATGGGCACTTTGTGCGCGAAAAGCTTTCCGTGAAATTTTTGGACCAAAAGTGACCATATCGGCGTCTCCTTTCTTTATCCACAAAAACATTGTTGTTTTCGCTCAAATGTGTCCCAAATATGTTTATATGGTATATAGGTCATAATGGGAGCTTTTGCGCGAAAAGCTTTCCGTGAATTTTTCGGACCAAAAGTGACCATATCGGCGTCACCTTTCTTCATCCACAAAAACATGTCTGGGACACTTTTCTTTATGCACAAAAACTGTGTTGTTTTCGCTAAATTGTATCCCAAACATGTTTATATGGTGTAAAGGTCATAATGGGAGCTTTGTGCATGAAAATCTTTCCGTGAAATTTTCGGACCAAAAGTGACCATATCGGCGTCATCTTTCTTTATCCACCAAAACTGTGTTGTTTTCGCTCAAATTCGTCCCAAACATGTTTATATGGTTTATAGGTCATAATGTGAGCTTTGTGCGCGAAAAGCTTTCCGTGAAATTTTCGGACCAAAAGTGACCATATCGGTGTCACCTTTCTTTCTCCACAAAAACTGTGTTGTTTTCACTTAAATGCGTCCCAAACATGTTTATATGGTTTATAAGTCATAATGGGAGCTTTGTGCGTAGAAAGCTTTTCGTGAAATTTTCGGACCAAAAGTGACCATATCGGCGTCACCTTTCTTTATCCACCAAAACTGTGTTATTTTCGCTCAAATGTGTCCCAAACATGTTTATATGGTTTATAGGTCATAATGCGAGCTTTCTGCGCGAAAATCTTTTCGTGAAATTTTCGGAACAAAAGTGACCATATCTGCGTCACCTTTCTTTTTCTACCTAAACTGTGTTGTTTAAGCTCAAATGTGTCACAAACATGTTTATATAGTTTATAGGTCATAATGGGAGCTTTGGGCGCAGAAAGCTTTCCGTGAAATTTTCGGACCAAAAGTTACCACATCGGCGTCACCTTTCTTTATCCACCAAAACTGTGTTGTTTTCGCTCAAATGTGTCTCAAAAATATTTATATGGTTTATCGGTCATAATGGGCACTTTGTGCGCGAAAAGCTTTCCGTGAAATTTTTGGACCAAAAGTGACCATATCGGCGTCTCCTTTCTTTATCCACAAAAACATTGTTGTTTTCGCTCAAATGTGTCCCAAATATGTTTATATGGTTTATAGGTCATAATGGGAGCTTTTGCGCGAAAAGCTTTCCGTGAAATTTTCGTACCAAAAGTGACCATATCGGCGTCACCTTTCTTCATCCACAAAAACATGTCTGGGAAACCTTTCTTTATCCATAAAAACTGTGTTGTTTTCGCTCAAATGTATCCCAAACATGTTTATATGGTATAAAGGTCATAATGGGAGCTTTGTGCGTGAAAATCTTTCCGTGAAATTTTCGGACCAAAAGTGACCATATCGGCGTCATCTTTCTTTATCCACCAAAACTGTGTTATTTTCTATCAAATTTGTCCCAAACATGTTTCATATGGTTTATAGGTCATAATGGGAGCTTTGTGTGCGAAAAGCTTTCCGAGAAATTTTCGGACCAAAAGTGACCATATAGGCGTCACCTTTCTTTATCCATAAAAATTGTGTTGTTTTCGCTCAAATTCATCCCAAACATGTTTATATGGTTTATAGGTCATAATGTGAGCTTTGTGCGCAGAAAGCTTTCCGTGAAATTTTCGGACCAAAAGTGACCATATCGGCGTCACCTTTCTTTATCCACAAAAACTGTGTTGTTTTCACTCAAATTTGTCCGAAACATTTTTATATAGTTTATAGGTCATAATGGGAGCATTGTGCGCGAAAAGCTTTCCGTGAAATGTTCGGACCAAAAGTGACCATATCGGCGTCAACTTTCTTTATCCACCAAAACTGTGTTGTTTTCTCTCAAATTTGTCCCAAACATGTTTTATATGGTTTATAGGTCATAATGGGAGCTTTGTGCGCGAAAAGCTCTCCGACAAATTTTCGGACCAAAAGTGACCATATAGGCGTCACCTTTCTTTATCCATAAAAATTGTGTTGTTTTCGCTCAAATTCATCCCAAACATGTTTATATGGTTTATAGGTCATAATGTGAGCTTTGTGCGCGAAAACCTTTCCGTGAAATTTTCAGACCAAAAGTGACCATATCGGCGTCACCTTTCTTTATCCACAAAAAATGTGTTGTTTTTGCTCAAAGCGTCCCAAACATGTTTATATGTTTTATAGGTCATAATGGGAGCTTTGTGCGCGAAAAGCTTTCCGAGAAATTTTCGGACCAAAAGTGACCATATAGGCATCACCTTTCTTTATCCATAAAAATTGTGTTGTTTTCGCTCAAATTCGTCCCAAACATGTTTATATGGTTTATAGGTCATAATGTGAGCTTTGTGCGCGAAAAGCTTTCCGTGAAATTTTCAGACCCAAAGTGACCATATCGGCGTCACCTTTCTTTGTCAACAAAAAATGTGTTATTTTTGCTCAAAGCGTCCCAAACATGTTTATATGTTTTATAGGTCATAATGTGAGCTTTGTGCGCTAAAAGCTTTCCGTGAAATTTTCGGACCAAAAGTGACCATATCGGCGTCACCTTTCTTTATCCACAAAAACTGTGTTGTTTTCGCTCAAATTTGTCCCACACATGTTTATATGGTTTATAGGTAATAATGGGAGCTTTGTGCGCGAAAAGCTTTCCATGAAATTTTCAGTATAAAAGTGACTATATCGGCGTCACCTTTCTTTATCGACAAAAACCGTGTTGTTTTCGCTCAAATGCGTCCCAAACATGTTTATATGGTTTATAGGTCATAATGTGAGCTTTGTGCGCGAAAAGCTTTCCGTGAAATTTTCGGACCAAAAGTGACCATATCGGCGTCACCTTTCTTTATCCACAAAACTATGTTGTTTTCGCTAAAATATGTCCCAAACATGTTTATATGGTTTATAAGTCATAATGGGAGCTTTGTGCGCAGAAAGCTTTTCGTGAAATTTTCGGACCAAAAGTGACCATATCGGCGTCACCTTTCTTTATCCACCAAAACTGTGTTATTTTCGCTCAAATGTGTCCCAAATATGTTTATATGGTTTATAGGTCATAATGCGAGCTTTCTGCGCGAAAATCTTTTCGTGAAATTTTCGGAACAAAAGTGACCATATCGGCATCACCTTTCTTTTTCCACCTAAACTGTGTTGTTTAAGCTCAAATGTGTCACAAACATGTTTATATAGTTTATTAGTCATAATGGGAGCTTTGTGCGCAGAAAGCTTTCCGTGAAATTTTCGGACCAAAAGTGACCATATCGGCGTCACCTTTCTTTATCCACAAAACCTGTGTTGTTTTCGCTCAAATGCGTCCCAAACATGTTTATATGGTTTATAGGTCATAATGGGAGCTTTGTGCGCGAAAAGCTTTCCGTGAAATTTTCGGAACAAAAGTGACCATATCGGCGTCACCTTTCTTTCTCCACAAAAACTGTGTTGTTTTCGCTTAAATGCGTCCCAAACATGTTTATATGGTTTATAGGTCATAATGGGAGCTTTCTGCGCGAAAAGCTTTCCCTGAAATTTTCGGACCAAAAGTGACCTTATCGGCGTCACCTTTCTTTATCCACAAAACTGTGTTGTTTTCGCTACAATATGTCCCAAACATGTTTATATGGTTTATAAGTCATAATGGGTGCTTTGTGCACGGAAAGCTTTCCGTGAAATTTTCGGACTAAAAGTGACCATATCGGCGTCACCTTTCTTTATCCACGAAAACTGTGTTGTTTTCGCTCAAATCTATCTCAAAAATGTTTATATGGTTTATCGGTCATAATGGGCACTTTGTGCGCGAAAAGCTTTCCGTGAAATTTTCGGACCAAAAGTGACCATATCGGCGTCTCCTTTCTTTATCCACAAAAACATTGTTGTTTTCGCTCAAATGTGTCCCAAATATGTTTATAAGGTTTATAGGTCATAATGGGAGCTTTTTGCGCGAAAAGCTTTCCGTGAAATTTTCGGACCAAAAGTGACCATATCGGCGTCACCTTTCTTTATCCACAAAACTGTGTTGTTTTCGCTAAAATATGTCCCAAACATGTTTATATGGTTTATAAGTCATAATGGGAGCTTTGTGCGCGGAAAGCTTTCCGTGAAATTTTCGGACTAAAAGTGACCATATCGGCGTCACCTTTCTTCATCCACAAAAACATGTCTGGGACACCTTTCTTTATGCACAAAAACTGTGTTGTTTTCGCTAAATTGTATCCCAAACATGTTTATATGGTGTAAAGGTCATAATGGGAGCTTTGTGCGCGAAAATCTTTCCGTGAAATTTTCGGACCAAAAGTGACCATATCGGCGTCATCTTTCTTTATCCACCAAAACTGTGTTGTTTTCGCTCAAATTCGTCCCAAACATGTTTATATGGTTTATAGGTCATAATGTGAGCTTTGTGCGCGAAAAGCTTTCCGTGAAATTTTCGGACCAAAAGTGACCATATCGGCGTCACCTTTCTTTCTCCACAAAAATTGTGTTGTTTTCACTTAAATGCGTCCCAAACATGTTTATATGGTTTATAAGTCATAATGGGAGCTTTGTGCGTAGAAAGCTTTTCGTGAAATTTTCGGACCAAAAGTGACCATATCGGCGTCACCTTTCTTTATCCACCAAAACTGTGTTGTTTTCGCTCAAATGTGTCCCAAACATGTTTATATGGTTTATAGGTCATAATGCGAGCTTTCTGCGCGAAAATCTTTTCGTGAAATTTTCGGAACAAAAGTAACCATATCGGCGTCACCTTTCTTTTTCTACCTAAACTGTGTTGTTTAAGCTCAAATGTGTCACAAACATGTTTATATAGTTTATAGGTCATAATGGGAGCTTTGTGCGCAGAAAGCTTTCCGTGAAATTTTCGGACCAAAAGTGACCACATCGGCGTCACCTTTCTTTATCCACCAAAACTGTGTTGTTTTCGCTCAAATGTGTCTCAAAAATGTTTATATGGTTTATCGGTCATAATGGGCACTTTGTGCGCGAAAAGCTTTCCGTGAAATTTTTGGACCAAAAGTGACCATATCGGCGTCTCCTTTCTTTATCCACAAAAACATTGTTGTTTTCGCTCAAATGTGTCCCAAATATGTTTATATGGTTTATAGGTCATAATGGGAGCTTTTGCGCGAAAAGCTTTCCGTGAAATTTTCGTACCAAAAGTGACCATATCGGCGTCACCTTTCTTCATCCACAAAAACATGTCTGGGAAACCTTTCTTTATCCATAAAAACTGTGTTGTTTTCGCTCAAATGTATCCCAAACATGTTTATATGGTATAAAGGTCATAATGGGAGCTTTGTGCGTGAAAATCTTTCCGTGAAATTTTCGGACCAAAAGTGACCATATCGGCGTCATCTTTCTTTATCCACCAAAACTGTGTTATTTTCTATCAAATTTGTCCCAAACATGTTTCATATGGTTTATAGGTCATAATGGAAGCTTTGTGTGCGAAAAGCTTTCCGAGAAATTTTCGGACCAAAAGTGACCATATAGGCGTAACCTTTCTTTATCCATAAAAATTGTGTTGTTTTCGCTCAAATTCATCCCAAACATGTTTATATGGTTTATAGGTCATAATGTGAGCTTTGTGCGCGAAAAGCTTTCCGTGAAATTTTCGGACCAAAAGTGACCATATCGGCGTCACCTTTCTTTATCCACAAAAACTGTGTTGTTTTCACTCAAATTTGTCCGAAACATTTTTATATAGTTTATAGGTCATAATGGGAGCAGTGTGCGCGAAAAGCTTTCCGTGAAATGTTCGGACCAAAAGTGACCATATCGGCGTCATCTTTCTTTATCCATCAAAACTGTGTTGTTTTCTCTCAAATTTGTCCCAAACATGTTTTATATGGTTTATAGGTCATAATGGGAGCTTTGTGCGCGAAAAGCTTTCCGACAAATTTTCGGACCAAAAGTGACCATATAGGCGTCACCTTTCTTTATCCATAAAAATTGTGTTGTTTTCGCTCAAATTCATCCCAAACATGTTTATATGGTTTATAGGTCATAATGTGAGCTTTGTGCGCGAAAAGCTTTCCGTGAAATTTTCAGACCAAAAGTGACCATATCGGCGTCACCTTTCTTTATCCACAAAAAATGTGTTGTTTTTGCTCAAAGCGTCCCAAACATGTTTATATGTTTTATAGGTCATAATGGGAGCTTTGTGCGCGAAAAGCTTTCCGAGAAATTTTCGGACCAAAAGTGACCATATAGGCATCACCTTTCTTTATCCATAAAAATTGTGTTGTTTTCGCTCAAATTCGTCCCAAACATGTTTATATGGTTTATAGGTCATAATGTGAGCTTTGTGCGCGAAAAGCTTTCTGTGAAATTTTCAGACCAAAAGTGACCATATCGGCGTCACCTTTCTTTATCAACAAAAAATGTGTTGTTTTTGCTCAAAGCGTCCCAAACATGTTTATATGTTTTATAGGTCATAATGTGAGCTTTGTGCGCGAAAAGCTTTCCGTGAAATTTTCGGACCAAAAGTGACCATATCGGCGTCACCTTTCTTTATCCACAAAAACTGTGTTGTTTTCGCTCAAATTTGTCCCACACATGTTTATATGGTTTATAGGTAATAATGGGAGCTTTGTGCGCGAAAAGCTTTCCGTGAAATTTTCAGACCAAAAGTGACTATATCGGCGTCACCTTTCTTTATCGACAAAAACCGTGTTGTTTTCGCTCAAATACGTCCCAAACATGTTTATATGGTTTATAGGTCATAATGTGAGCTTTGTGCGCGAAAAGCTTTGCCGTAAAATTTTCGGACCAAAAGTGACCATATCGGCGTCACCTTTCTTTCTCCACAAAAACTGTGTTGTTTTCACTTAAATGCGTCCCAAACATTTTTATATGGTTTATAAGTCATAATGGGAGCTTTGTGCGCAGAAAGCTTTTCGTGAAATTTTCGGACCAAAAGTGACCATATCGGCGTCACCTTTCTTTATCCACCAAAACTGTGTTGTTTTCGCTCAAATGTGTCCCAAATATGTTTATATGGTTTATAGGTCATAATGCGAGCTTTCTGCGCGAAAATCTTTTCGTGAAATTTTCGGAACAAAAGTGACCATATCGGCATCACCTTTCTTTTTCCACCTAAACTGTGTTGTTTAAGCTCAAATGTGTCACAAACATGTTTATATAGTTTATAGGTCATAATGGGAGCTTTGTGCGCAGAAAGCTTTCCGTGAAATTTTAGGACCAAAAGTGACCATATCGGCGTCACCTTTCTTTATCCACAAAACCTGTGTTGTTTTCGCTCAAATGCGTCCCAAACATGTTTATATGGTTTATAGGTCATAATGGGAGCTTTGTGCGCGAAAAGCTTTCCGTGAAATTTTCGGAACAAAAGTGACCATATCGGCGTCACCTTTCTTTCTCCACAAAAACTGTGTTGTTTTCGCTTAAATGTGTCCCAAACATGTTTATATGGTTTATAGGTCATAATGCGAGCTTTCTGCGCGAAAATCTTTTCGTTAAATTTTCGGAACAAAAGTGACCATATCGGCATCACCTTTCTTTTTCCACCTAAACTGTGTTGTTTAAGCTCAAATGTGTCACAAACATGTTTATATAGTTTATAGGTCATAATGGGAGCTTTGTGCGCAGAAAGCTTTCCGTGAAATTTTTGGACCAAAAGTGACCATATCGGCGTCACCTTTCTTTATCCACAAAACTTGTGTTGTTTTCGCTCAAATGCGTCCCAAACATGTTTATATGGTTTATAGGTCATAATGGAAGCTTTGTGCGCGAAAAGCTTTCCGTGAAATTTTCGGACCAAAAGTGACCATATCGGCGTCACCTTTCTTTATCCACAAAACTGTGTTGTTTTCGCTAAAATATGTCCCAAACATGTTTATATGGTTTATAAGTCATAATGGGAGCTTTGTGCGCGGAAAGCTTTCCGTGAAATTTTCGGACTAAAAGTGACCATATCGGCGTCACCTTTCTTTATCCACGAAAACTGTGTTGTTTTCGCTCAAATCTGTCTCAAAAATGTTTATATGGTTTATCGGTCATAATGGGCACTTTGTGCGCGAAAAGCTTTCCGTGAAATTTTTGGACCAAAAGTGACCATATCGGCGTCTCCTTTCTTTATCCACAAAAACATTGTTGTTTTCGCTCAAATGTGTCCCAAATATGTTTATAAGGTTTATAGGTCATAATGAGAGCTTTTGCGCGAAAAGCTTTCCGTGAAATTTTTGGACCAAAAGTGACCATATCGGTGTCACCTTTCTTCATCCACAAAAACATGTATGGGACACCTTTCTTTATCCACAAAAACTGTGTTGTTTTCGCTCAATTGTATCCCAAACATGTTTATATGGTGTAAAGGTCATAATGGGAGCTTTGTGCGCGAAAATCTTTCCGTGAAATTTTCGGACCAAAAGTGACCATATCGGCGTCATCTTTCTTTATCCACCAAAACTGTGTTGTTTTCGCTCAAATTCGTCCCAAACATGTTTATATGGTTTATAGGTCATAATGTGAGCTTTGTGCGCGAAAAGCTTTCCGTGAAATTTTCGGACCAAAAGTGACCATATCGGCGTCACCTTTCTTTCTCCACAAAAACTGTGTTGTTTTCACTTAAATGCGTCCCAAACATGTTTATATGGTTTATAAGTCATAATGGGAGCTTTGTGCGTAGAAAGCTTTTCGTGAAATTTTCGGACCAAAAGTGACCATATCGGCGTCACCTTTCTTTATCCACCAAAACTGTGTTGTTTTCGCTCAAATGTGTCCCAAACATGTTTATATGGTTTATAGGTCATAATGCGAGCTTTCTGCGCGAAAATCTTTTCGTGAAATTTTCGGAACAAAAGTGACCATATCGGCGTCACCTTTCTTTTTCTACCTAAACTGTGTTGTTTAAGCTCAAATGTGTCACAAACATGTTTATATAGTTTATAGGTCATAATGGGAGCTTTGTGCGCAGAAAGCTTTCCGTGAAATTTTCGGACCAAAAGTGACCATATCGGCGTCACCTTTCTTTATCCACCATAACTGTGTTGTTTTCGCTCAAATGTGTCTCAAAAATGTTTATATGGTTTATCGGTCATAATGGGCACTTTGTGCGCGAAAAGCTTTCCGTGAAATTTTTGGACCAAAAGTGACCATATCGGCGTCACCTTTCTTCATCCACAAAAACATGTCTGGGACACCTTTCTTTATCCACAAAAACTGTGTTGTTTTCTCTCAATTGTATCCCAAACATGTTTATATGGTATAAAGGTCATAATGGGAGCTTTGTGCGCAAAAATCTTTCCGTGAAATTTTCGGACCAAAAGTGACCATATCGGCGTCATCTTTCTTTATCCACCAAAACTGTGTTGTTTTCGCTCAAATTCGTCCCAAACATGTTTATATGGTTTATAGGTCATAATGTGAGCTTTGTGCGCGAAAAGCTTTCCGTGAAATTTTCGGACCAAAAGTGACCATATCGGCGTCACCTTTCTTTCTCCACAAAAACTGTGTTGTTTTCACTTAAATGCCTCCCAAACATGTTTATATGGTTTATAAGTCATAATGGGAGCTTTGTGCGCAGAAAGCTTTCCGTGAAATTTTCGGACCAAAAGTGACCATACGGCGTCACCTTTCCTTATCCACAAAACCTGTGTTGTTTTCGCTCAAATGCGTCCCAAACATGTTTATATGGTTTATAGGTCATAATGGGAGCTTTGTGCGCGAAAAGCTTTCCGTGAAATTTTCGGACCAAAAGTGACCATATCGGCGTCACCTTTCTTTCTCCACAAAAACTGTGTTGTTTTCGCTTAAATGCGTCCCAAACATGTTTATATGGTTTATAGGTCATAATGGGAGCTTTCTGCGCGAAAAGCTTTCCGTGAAATTTTCGGACCAAAAGTGACCATATCGGCGTCACCTTTCTTTATCCACAAAACTGTGTTGTTTTCGCTAAAATATGTCCCAAACATGTTTATATGGTTTATAAGTCATAATGGGAGCTTTGTGCGCGGAAAGCTTTCCGTGAAATTTTCGGACTAAAAGTGACCATATCGGCGTCACCTTTCTTTATCCACGAAAACTGTGTTGTTTTCGCTCAAATCTGTCTCAAAAATGTTTATATGGTTTATCGGTCATAATGGGCACTTTGTGCGCGAAAAGCTTTCCGTGAAATTTTTGGACCAAAAGTGACCATATCGGCGTCTCCTTTCTTTATCCACAAAAACATTGTTGTTTTCGCTCAAATGTGTCCCAAATATGTTTATAAGGTTTATAGGTCATAATGAGAGCTTTTGCGCGAAAAGCTTTCCGTGAAATATTTGGACCAAAAGTGACCATATCGGCGTCACCTTTCTTCATCCACAAAAACATGTCTGGGACACCTTTCTTTATCCACAAAAACTGTGTTGTTTTTGCTCAATTGTATCCCAAACATGTTTATATGGTGTAAAGGTCATAATGGGAGCTTTGTGCGCGAAAATCTTTCCGTGAAATTTTCGGACCAAAAGTGACCATATCGGCGTCATCTTTCTTTATCCACCAAAACTGTGTTGTTTTCGCTCAAATTCGTCCCAAACATGTTTATATGGTTTATAGGTCATAATGTGAGCTTTGTGCGCGAAAAGCTTTCCGTGAAATTTTCGGACCAAAAGTGACCATATCGGCGTCACCTTTCTTTCTCCACAAAAACTGTGTTGTTTTCACTTAAATGCGTCCCAAACATGTTTATATGGTTTATAAGTCATAATGGGAGCTTTGTGCGTAGAAAGCTTTTCGTGAAATTTTCGGACCAAAAGTGACCATATCGGCGTCACCTTTCTTTATCCACCAAAACTGTGTTGTTTTCGCTCAAATGTATCCCAAACATGTTTATATGGTTTATAGGTCATAATGCGAGCATTCTGCGCGAAAATCTTTTCGTGAAATTTTCGGAACAAAAGTGACCATATCGGCGTCACCTTTCTTTTTCTACCTAAACTGTGTTGTTTATGCTCAAATGTGTCACAAACATGTTTATATAGTTTATAGGTCATAATGGGAGCTTTGTGCGCAGAAAGCTTTCCGTGAAATTTTCGGACCAAAAGTGACCATATCGGCGTCACCTTTCTTTATCCACCATAACTGTGTTGTTTTCGCTCAAATGTGTCTCAAAAATGTTTATATGGTTTATCGGTCATAATGGGCACTTTGTGCGCGAAAAGCTTTCCGTGAAATTTTTGGACCAAAAGTGACCATATCGGCGTCACCTTTCTTCATCCACAAAAACATGTCTGGGACACCTTTCTTTATCCACAAAAACTGTGTTGTTTTCTCTCAATTGTATCCCAAACATGTTTATATGGTGTAAAGGTCATAATGGGAGCTTTGTGCGCGAAAATCTTTCCGTGAAATTTTCGGACCAAAAGTGACCATATCGGCGTCATCTTTCTTTATCCACCAAAACTGTGTTGTTTTCGCTCAAATTCGTCCCAAACATGTTTATATGGTTTATAGGTCATAATGTGAGCTTTGTGCGCGAAAAGCTTTCCGTGAAATTTTCGGACCAAAAGTGACCATATCGGCGTCACCTTTCTTTCTCCACAAAAACTGTGTTGTTTTCACTTAAATGCGTCCCAAACATGTTTATATGGTTTATAAGTCATAATGGGAGCTTTGTGCGTAGAAAGCTTTTCGTGAAATTTTCGGACCAAAAGTGACCATATCGGCGTCACCTTTCTTTATCCACCAAAACTGTGTTGTTTTCGCTCAAATGTGTCCCAAACATGTTTATATGGTTTATAGGTCATAATGCGAGCTTTCTGCGCGAAAATCTTTTCGTGAAATTTTCGGAACAAAAGTGACCATATCGGCGTCACCTTTCTTTTTCTACCTAAACTGTGTTGTTTAAGCTCAAATGTGTCACAAACATGTTTATATAGTTTATAGGTCATAATGGGAGCTTTGTGCGCAGAAAGCTTTCTGTGAAATTTTCGGACCAAAAGTGACCATATCGGCGTCACCTTTCTTTATCCACCATAACTGTGTTGTTTTCGCTCAAATGTGTCTCAAAAATGTTTATATGGTTTATCGGTCATAATGGGCACTTTGTGCGCGAAAAGCTTTCCGTGAAATTTTTGGACCAAAAGTGACCATATCGGTGTCTCCTTTCTTTATCCACAAAAATATTGTTGTTTTCGCTCAAATGTGTCCCAAATATGTTTATATGGTTTATAGGTCATAATGGGAGCTTTTGCGCGAAAAGCTTTCCGTGAAATTTTCGTACCAAAAGTGACCATATCGGCGTCACCTTTCTTCATCCACAAAAACATGTCTGGGACACCTTTCTTTATCCATAAAAACTGTGTTGTTTTCGCTCAAATGTATCCCAAACATGTTTATATGGTATATAGGTCATAATGGGAGCTTTGTGTGCGAAAAGCTTTCCGAGAAATTTTCGAACCAAAAGTGACCATATCGGCGTCACCTTTCTTTATCCACAAAAACTGTGTTGTTTTCAGTCAAATTTGTCCGAAACATTTTTATATAGTTTATAGGTCATAATGTGAGCATTGTGCGCGAAACGCTTTCCGTGAAATGTTCGGACCAAAAGTGACCATATCGGCGTCACCTTTCTTTATCCACCAAAACTGTGTTGTTTTCTCTCAAATTTGTCCCAAACATGTTTTATATGGTTTATAGGTCATAATGGGAGCTTTGTGTGCGAAAAGCTTTCCGAGAAATTTTCGGACCAAAAGTGACCATATAGGCGTCACCTTTCTTTATCCATAAAAATTGTGTTGTTTTCGCTCAAATTCGTCCCAAACATGTTTATATGGTTTATAGGTCATAATGTGAGCTTTGTGCGCGAAAAGCTTTCCGTGAAATTTTCAGACCAAAAGTGACCATATCGGCGTCACCTTTCTTTATCAACAAAAAATGTGTTGTTTTTGCTCAAAGCGTTCCAAACATGTTTATATGTTTTATAGGTCATAATGTGAGCTTTGTGCGCGAAAAGCTTTCCGTGAAATTTTCGGACCAAAAGTGACCATATCGGCGTCACCTTTCTTTATCCACAAAAACTGTGTTGTTTTCGCTCAAATTTGTCCCAAACATGTTTTATATGGTTTATAGGTCATAATGGGAGCTTTGTGTGCGAAAAGCTTTCCGAGAAATTTTCGGACCAAAAGTGACCATATAGGCGTCACCTTTCTTTATCCATAAAAATTGTGATGTTTTCGCTCAAATTCATCCCAAACATGTTTATATGGTTTATAGGTCATAATTTGAGCTTTGTGCGCGAAAAGCTTTCCGTGAAATTTTCGGACCAAAAGTGACCATATAGGCATCACCTTTCTTTATCCATAAAAATTGTGTTGTTTTCGCTCAAATTCGTCCCAAACATGTTTATATGGTTTATAGGTCATAATGTGAGCTTTGTGCGCGAAAAGCTTTCCGTGAAATTTTCAGACCAAAAGTGACCATATCGGCGTCACCTTTCTTTATCAACAAAAAATGTGTTGTTTTTGCTCAAAGCGTCCCAAACATGTTTATATGTTTTATAGGTCATAATGTGAGCTTTGTGCGCGAAAAGCTTTCCGTGAAATTTTCGGACCAAAAGTGACCATATCGGCGTCACCTTTCTTTATCCACAAAAACTGTGTTGTTTTCGCTCAAATTTGTCCCAAACATGTTTTATATGGTTTATAGGTCATAATGGGAGCTTTGTGTGCGAAAAGCTTTCCGAGAAATTTTCGGACCAAAAGTGACCATATAGGCGTCACCTTTCTTTATCCATAAAAATTGTGATGTTTTCGCTCAAATTCATCCCAAACATGTTTATATGGTTTATAGGTCATAATGTGAGCTTTGTGCGCGAAAAGCTTTCCGTGAAATTTTCGGACCAAAAGTGACTATATCGGCGTCACCTTTCTTTATCGACAAAAACTGTGTTGTTTTCGCTCAAATGCGTCCCAAACATGTTTATATGGTTTATAGGTCATAATGTGAGCTTTGTGCGCGAAAAGCTTTCCGTGAAATTTTCGGACCAAAAGTGACCATATCGGCGTCACCTTTCTTTCTCCACAAAAACTGTGTTGTTTTCACTTAAATGCGTCCCAAACATGTTTATATGGTTTATAAGTCATAATGGGAGCTTTGTGCGTAGAAAGCTTTTCGTGAAATTTTCGGACCAAAAGTGACCATATCGGCGTCACCTTTCTTTATCCACCAAAACTGTGTTGTTTTCGCCCAAATGTGTCCCAAACATGTTTATATGGTTTATAGGTCATAATGCGAGCTTTCTGCGCGAAAATCTTTTCGTGAAATTTTCGGAACAAAAGTGACCATATCGGCGTCACCTTTCTTTTTCTACCTAAACTGTGTTGTTTAAGCTCAAATGTGTCACAAACATGTTTATATAGTTTATAGGTCATAATGGGAGCTTTGTGCGCAGAAAGCTTTCTGTGAAATTTTCGGACCAAAAGTGACCATATCGGCGTCACCTTTCTTTATCCACCATAACTGTGTTGTTTTCGCTCAAATGTGTCTCAAAAATGTTTATATGGTTTATCGGTCATAATGGGCACTTTGTGCGCGAAAAGCTTTCCGTGAAATTTTTGGACCAAAAGTGACCATATCGGTGTCTCCTTTCTTTATCCACAAAAATATTGTTGTTTTCGCTCAAATGTGTCCCAAATATGTTTATATGGTTTATAGGTCATAATGGGAGCTTTTGCGCGAAAAGCTTTCCGTGAAATTTTCGTACCAAAAGTGACCATATCGGCGTCACCTTTCTTCATCCACAAAAACATGTCTGGGACACCTTTCTTTATCCATAAAAACTGTGTTGTTTTCCCTCAAATGTATCCCAAACATGTTTATATGGTATATAGGTCATAATGGGAGCTTTGTGTGCGAAAAGCTTTCCGAGAAATTTTCGAACCAAAAGTGACCATATCGGCGTCACCTTTCTTTATCCACAAAAACTGTGTTGTTTTCAGTCAAATTTGTCCGAAACATTTTTATATAGTTTATAGGTCATAATGTGAGCATTGTGCGCGAAACGCTTTCCGTGAAATGTTCGGACCAAAAGTGACCATATCGGCGTCACCTTTCTTTATCCACCAAAACTGTGTTGTTTTCTCTCAAATTTGTCCCAAACATGTTTTATATGGTTTATAGGTCATAATGGGAGCTTTGTGTGCGAAAAGCTTTCCGAGAAATTTTCGGACCAAAAGTGACCATATAGGCGTCACCTTTCTTTATCCATAAAAATTGTGTTGTTTTCGCTCAAATTCGTCCCAAACATGTTTATATGGTTTATAGGTCATAATGTGAGCTTTGTGCGCGAAAAGCTTTCCGTGAAATTTTCAGACCAAAAGTGACCATATCGGCGTCACCTTTCTTTATCAACAAAAAATGTGTTGTTTTTGCTCAAAGCGTTCCAAACATGTTTATATGTTTTATAGGTCATAATGTGAGCTTTGTGCGCGAAAAGCTTTCCGTGAAATTTTCGGACCAAAAGTGACCATATCGGCGTCACCTTTCTTTATCCACAAAAACTGTGTTGTTTTCGCTCAAATTTGTCCCAAACATGTTTTATATGGTTTATAGGTCATAATGGGAGCTTTGTGTGCGAAAAGCTTTCCGAGAAATTTTCGGACCAAAAGTGACCATATAGGCGTCACCTTTCTTTATCCATAAAAATTGTGATGTTTTCGCTCAAATTCATCCCAAACATGTTTATATGGTTTATAGGTCATAATTTGAGCTTTGTGCGCGAAAAGCTTTCCGTGAAATTTTCGGACCAAAAGTGACCATATAGGCATCACCTTTCTTTATCCATAAAAATTGTGTTGTTTTCGCTCAAATTCGTCCCAAACATGTTTATATGGTTTATAGGTCATAATGTGAGCTTTGTGCGCGAAAAGCTTTCCGTGAAATTTTCAGACCAAAAGTGACCATATCGGCGTCACCTTTCTTTATCAACAAAAAATGTGTTGTTTTTGCTCAAAGCGTCCCAAACATGTTTATATGTTTTATAGGTCATAATGTGAGCTTTGTGCGCGAAAAGCTTTCCGTGAAATTTTCGGACCAAAAGTGACCATATCGGCGTCACCTTTCTTTATCCACAAAAACTGTGTTGTTTTCGCTCAAATTTGTCCCAAACATGTTTTATATGGTTTATAGGTCATAATGGGAGCTTTGTGTGCGAAAAGCTTTCCGAGAAATTTTCGGACCAAAAGTGACCATATAGGCGTCACCTTTCTTTATCCATAAAAATTGTGATGTTTTCGCTCAAATTCATCCCAAACATGTTTATATGGTTTATAGGTCATAATGTGAGCTTTGTGCGCGAAAAGCTTTCCGTGAAATTTTCGGACCAAAAGTGACTATATCGGCGTCACCTTTCTTTATCGACAAAAACTGTGTTGTTTTCGCTCAAATGCGTCCCAAACATGTTTATATGGTTTATAGGTCATAATGTGAGCTTTGTGCGCGAAAAGCTTTCCGTGAAATTTTCGGACCAAAAGTGACCATATCGGCGTCACCTTTCTTTCTCCACAAAAATTGTGTTGTTTTCACTTAAATGCGTCCCAAACATGTTTATATGGTTTATAAGTCATAATGGGAGCTTTGTGCGCAGAAAGCTTTTCGTGAAATTTTCGGACCAAAAGTGACCATATCGGCGTCACCTTTCATTATCCACCAAAACTGTGTTGTTTTCGCTCAAATGTGTCCCAAATATGTTTATATGGTTTATAGGTCATAATGCGAGCTTTCTGCGCGATAATCTTTTCGTGAAATTTTCGGAACAAAAGTGACCATATCGGCGTCAACTTTCTTTTTCTACCTAAACCGTGTTGTTTAAGCTCAAATGTGTCACAAACATGTTTATATAGTTTATAGGTCATAATGGGAGCTTTGTGAGCAGAAAGCTTTCCGTGAAATTTTCGGACCAAAAGTGACCATATCGGCGTCACCTTTCTTTATCCACGAAAACTGTGTTGTTTTCGCTCAAATGTGTCTCAAAAATGTTTATATGGTTTATCGGTCATAATGGGCACTTTGTGCGCGAAAAGCTTTCCGTGAAATTTTTGGACCAAAAGTGACCATATCGGCGTCTCCTTTCTTTATCCACAAAAACTGTGTTGTTTTCGCTCAAATATGTCCCAAATATGTTTATATGGTTTATAGGTCATAATGGGAGCTTTTGCGCGAAAAGCTTTCCGTGAAATTTTCGGACCAAAAGTGACCATATCGGCGTCACCTTTCTTCATCCACAAAAACATGTCTGGGACACCTTTCTTTATCCACAAAAACTGTGTTGTTTTCGCTCAATTGTATCCCAAACATGTTTATATGGTGTAAAGGTCATAATGGGAGCTTTGTGCGCGAAAATCTTTCCGTGAAATTTTCGGACCAAAAGTGACCATATCGGCGTCATCTTTCTTTATCCACCAAAACTGTGTTGTTTTCTCTCAAATTTGTCCCAAACATGTTTCATATGGTTTATAGGTCATAATGGGAGCTTTGTGCGCGAAAAGCTTTCCGAGAAATTTTCGGACCAAAAGTGACCATACATGCGTCACCTTTCTTTATCCATAAAAATTGTGTTGTTTTCGCTCAAATTCGTCCCAAACATGTTTATATGGTTTATAGGTCATAATGTGAGCTTTGTGCGCGAAAAGCTTTCCGTGAAATTTTCGGACCAAAAGTGACCATATCGGCGTCACCTTTCTTTCTCCACAAAAACTGTGTTGTTTTCACTTAAATGCGTCCCAAACATGGTTATATGGTTTATAAGTCATAATGGGAGCTTTGTGCATAGAAAGCTTTTCGTGAAATTTTCGGACCAAAAGTGACCATATAGACGTCACCTTTCTTTATCCACCAAAACTGTGTTGTTTTCGCTCAAATGTGTTCCAAACATCTTTATATGGTTTATAGGTCATAATGCGAGCTTTCTGCGCGAAAATCTTTTCGTGAAATTTTCGGAACAAAAGTGACCATATCGGCGTCACCTTTCTTTTTCCACCTAAACTGTGTTGTTTAAGCTCAAATGTGTCACAAACATGTTTATATAGGTTATAGGTCATAATGGGAGCTTTGTGCGCAGAAAGCTTTCCGTGAAATTTTCGGACCAAAAGTGACCATATCGGCGTCACCTTTCTTTATCCACCAAAACTGTGTTGTTTTCGCTCAAATGTGTCTAAAAAATGTTTATATGGTTTATCGGTCATAATGGGCACTTTGTGCGCGAAAAGCTTTCCGTGAAATTTTTGGACCAAAAGTGACCATATCGGCGTCTCCTTTCTTTATCCACAAAAACATTGTTGTTTTCGCTCAAATCTGTCCCAAATATGTTTATATGGTTTATAGGTCATAATGGGAGCTTTGTGCGCGAAAAGCTTTCCGTGAAATTTTCGGACCAAAAGTGACTATATCGGCGTCACCTTTCTTTATCGACAAAAACTGTGTTGTTTTCGCTCAAATGCGTCCCAAACATGTTTATATGGTTTATAGGTCATAATGTGAGCTTTGTGCGCGAAAGATTTCCGTGAAATTTTCGGACCAAAAGTGACCATATCGGCATCACCTTTCTTTCTCCACAAAAACTGTGTTGTTTTCACTTAAATGCGTCCCAAACATGTTTATATGGTTTATAAGTCATAATGGGAGCTTTGTGCGCAGAAAGCTTTTCGTGAAATTTTCGGACCAAAAGTGACCATATCGGCGTCACCTTTCTTTATCCACCAAAACTGTGTTGTTTTCGCTCAAATGTGTCCCAAATATGTTTATATGGTTTATAGGTCATAATGCGAGCGTTATGCGCGAAAATCTTTTCGTGAAATTTTCGGAACAAAAGTGACCATATCGGCGTCACCTTTCTTTTTCCACCTAAACTGTGTTGTTTAAGCTCAAATGTGTCACAAACATGTTTATATAGTTTATAGGTCATAATGGGAGCTTTGTGCGCAGAAAGCTTTCCGTGAAATTTTCGGACCAAAAGTGACCATATCTACGTCACCTTTCTTTATCCACAAAACCTGTGTTGTTTTCGCTCAAATGCGTCCCAAACATGTTTATATGGTTTATAAGTCATAATGGGAGCTTTGTGCGCGAAAAGCTTTCCGTGAAATTTTCGGACCAAAAGTGACCATATCGGCGTCACCTTTCTTTCTCCACAAAAACTGTGTTGTTTTCGCTTAAATGCGTCCCAAACATGTTTATATGGTCTATAGGTCATAATGGGAGCTTTCTGCGCGAAAAGCTTTCCGTGAAATTTTCGGACCAAAAGTGACCATATCGGCGTCACCTTTCTTTATCCACAAAACTGTGTTGTTTTCGCTAAAATATGTCCCAAACATGTTTATATGGTTTATAAGTCATAATGGGAGCTTTGTGCGCGGAAAGTTATCCGTGAAATTTTCGGACTAAAAGTGACCATATCGGCGTCACCTTTCTTTATCCACGAAAACTGTGTTATTTTCGCTCAAATCTGTCTCAAAAATGTTTATAGGGTTTATCGGTCATAATGGGCACTTTGTGCGCGAAAAGCTTTCCGTGAAATTTTTGGACCAAAAGTGACCATATCGGCGTCTCCTTTCTTTATCCACAAAAACATTGTTGTTTTCGCTCAAATGTGTCCCAAATATGTTTATATGGTTTATAGGTCATAATGGGAGCTTTTGCGCGAAAAGCTTTCCGTGAAATTTTCGGACCAAAAGTAACCATATCGGCGTCACCTTTCTTCATCCACAAAAACATGTCTGGGACACCTTTCTTTATCCACAAAAACTGTGTTGTTTTCGCTCAATTGTATCCCAAACATGTTTTTATGGTGTAAAGGTCATAATGGGAGCTTTGTGCGCGAAAATCTTTCCGTGAAATTTTCGGACCAAAAGTGACCATATCGGCGTCATCTTTCTTTATCTACCAAACCTGTGTTGTTTTCTCTCAAATTTGTCCCAAACATGTTTCATATGGTTTATAGGTCATAATGGGAGCTTTGTGCGCGAAAAGCTTTCCGAGAAATTTTCGGACCAAAAGTGACCATATAGGCGTCACCTTTCTTTATCCATAAAAATTGTGTTGTTTTCGCTCAAATTCGTCCCAAACATGTTTATATGGTTTATATGTCATAATTTGAGCTTTGTGCGCGAAAAGCTTTCCGTGAAATTTTCGGAACAAAAGTGACCATATCGGCGTCACCTTTCTTTCTCCACAAAAACTGTGTTGTTTTCACTTAAATGCGTCCCAAACATGTTTATATGGTTTATAAGTCATAATGGGAGCTTTGTGCGCAGAAAGCTTTCCGTGAAATTTTCGGACCAAAAGTGACCATATCGGCGTCACCTTTCTTTATCCACCAAAACTGTGTTGTTTTCGCTCAAATGTGTCTCAAAAATTTTTATATGGTTTATCGGTGATAATGGGCACTTTGTGCGCGAAAAGCTTTCCGTGAAATTTTTGGACCAAAAGTGACCATATCGGCATCTCCTTTCTTTATCCACAAAAACATTGTTGTTTTCGCTCAAATCTGTCCCAAATATGTTTATATGGTTTATAGGTCATAATGGGAGCTTTGTGCGCGAAAAGCTTTCCGTGAAATTTTCATACCAAAAGTGACTATATCGGCGTCACCTTTCTTTATCGACAAAAACTGTGTTGTTTTCGCTCAAATGCGTCCCAAACATGTTTATATGGTTTATAGGTCATAATGTGAGCTTTGTGCGCGAAAAGCTTTCCGTGAAATTTTCGGACCAAAAGTGACCATATCGGCGTCACCTTTCTTTCTCCACAAAAACTGTGTTGTTTTCACTTTAATGCGTCCCAAACATGTTTATATGGTTTATAAGTCATAATGGGAGCTTTGTGCGCAGAAGCTTTTCGTGAAATTTTCGGACCAAAAGTGACCATATCGGCGTCACCTTTCTTTATCCACCAAAACTGTGTTGTTTTCGCTCAAATGTGTCCCAAATATGTTTATATGGTTTATAGGTCATAATGCGAGCGTTATGCGCGAAAATCTTTTCGTGAAATTTTCGGAACAAAAGTGACCATATCGGCGTCACCTTTCTTTTTCCACCTAAACTGTGTTGTTTAAGCTCAAATTTGTCACAAACATGTTTATATAGTTTATAGGTCATAATGGGAGCTTTGTGCGCAGAAAGCTTTCCGTGAAATTTTCGGACCAAAAGTGACCATATCGGCGTCACCTTTCTTTATCCACAAAACCTGTGTTGTTTTCGCTCAAATGCGTCCCAAACATGTTTATATGGTTTATAAGTCATAATGGGAGCTTTGTGCGCGAAAAGCTTTCCGTGAAATTTTCGGACCAAAAGTGACCATATCGGCGTCACCTTTCTTTCTCCACAAAAACTGTGTTGTTTTCGCTTAAATGCGTCCCAAACATGTTTATATGGTCTATAGGTCATAATGGGAGCTTTCTGCGCGAAAAGCTTTCCGTGAAATTTTCGGACCAAAAGTGACCATATCGGCGTCACCTTTCTTTATCCACAAAACTGTGTTGTTTTCGCTAAAATATGTCCCAAACATGTTTATATGGTTTATAAGTCATAATGGGAACTTTGTGCGCGGAAAGTTATCCGTGAAATTTTCGGACTAAAAGTGACCATATCGGCGTCACCTTTCTTTATCCACGAAAACTGTGTTGTTTTCGCTCAAATCTGTCTCAAAAATGTTTATATGGTTTATCGGTCATAATGGGCACTTTGTGCGCGAAAAGCTTTCCGTGAAATTTTTGGACCAAAAGTGACCATATCGGCGTCTCCTTTCTTTATCCACAAAAACATTGTTGTTTTCGCTCAAATGTGTCCCAAATATGTTTATATGGTTTATCGGTCATAATGGGCACTTTGTGCGCGAAAAGCTTTCCGTGAAATTTTTGGACCAAAAGTGACCATATCGGCGTCTCCTTTCTTTCTGCACAAAAACATTGTTGTTTTCGCTCAAATGTGTCCCAAATATGTTTATATGGTTTATAGGTCATAATGGGAGCTTTTGCGCGAAAAGCTTTCCGTGAAATTTTCGGACCAAAAGTGACCATATCGGCGTCACCTTTCTTCATCCACAAAAACATGTCTGGGACACCTTTCTTTATCCACAAAAACTGTGTTGTTTTCGCTCAATTGTATCCCAAACATGTTTATATGGTGTAAAGGTCATAATGGGAGCTTTGTGCGCGAAAATCTTTCCGTGAAATTTTCGGACCAAAAGTGACCATATCGGCGTCATCTTTCTTTATCTACCAAAACTGTGTTGTTTTCTCTCAAATTTGTCCCAAACATGCTTCATATGGTTTATAGGTCATAATGGGAGCTTTGTGCGCGAAAAGCTTTCCGAGAAATTTTCGGACCAAAAGTGACCATATAGGCGTCACCTTTCTTTATCCATAAAAATTGTGTTGTTTTCGCTCAAATTCGTCCCAAACATGTTTATATGGTTTATAGGTCATAATGTGAGCTTTGTGCGCGAAAAGCTTTCCGTGAAATTTTCGGAACAAAAGTGACCATATCGGCGTCACCTTTCTTTCTCCACAAAAACTGTGTTGTTTTCACTTAAATGCGTCCCAAACATGTTTATATGGTTTATAAGTCATAATGGGAGCTTTGTGCGCAGAAAGCTTTCCGTGAAATTTTCGGACCAAAAGTGACCATATCGGCGTCACCTTTCTTTATCCACCAAAACAGTGTTGTTTTCGCTCAAATGTGTCTCAAAAATTTTTATATGGTTTATCGGTGATAATGGGCACTTTGTGCGCGAAAAGCTTTCCGTGAAATTTTTTGACCAAAAGTGACCACATCGGCGTCTCCTTTCTTTATCCACAAAAACATTGTTGTTTTTGCTCAAATGTGTCCCAAATATTTTTATATGGTTTATAGGTCATAATGGGAGCTTTTGCGCGAAACGCTTTCCGTGAAATTTTCGGACCAAAAGTGACCATATCGGCGTCACCTTTCTTCATCCACAAAAACATGTTTGGGACACCTTTCTTTATCCATAAAAACTGTGTTGTTTTCGCTCAAATGTATCCCAAACATGTTTATATGGTATAAAAGTCATAATGGGAGCTTTGTGCGCGAAAATCTTTCCGTGAAATTTTCGGACCAAAAGTGACCATATCGGCGTCATCTTTCTTTATCCACCAAAACTGTGTTATTTTCTCTCAAATTTGTCCCAAACATGTTTTATATGGTTTATAGGTCATAATGGGAGCTTTGTGTGCGAAAAGCTTTCCGAGAAATTTTCGGACCAAAAGTGACCATATAGGCGTCACCTTTCTTTATCCATAAAAATTGTGATGTTTTCGCTCAAATTCATCCCAAACATGTTTATATGGTTTATAGGTCATAATGTGAGCTTTGTGCGCGAAAAGCTTTCCGTGAAATTTTCGGACCAAAAGTGACTATATCGGCGTCACCTTTCTTTATCGACAAAAACTGTGTTGTTTTCGCTCAAATGCGTCCCAAACATGTTTATATGGTTTATAGGTCATAATGTGAGCTTTGTGCGCGAAAAGCTTTCCGTGAAATTTTCGGACCAAAAGTGACCATATCGGTGTCACCTTTCTTTCTCCACAAAAACTGTGTTGTTTTCACTTAAATGCGTCCCAAACATGTTTATATGGTTTATAAGTCATAATGGGAGCTTTGTGCGCAGAAAGCTTTTCGTGAAATTTTCGGACCAAAAGTGACCATATCGGCGTCACCTTTCTTTATCCACCAAAACTGTGTTGTTTTCGCTCAAATGTGTCCCAAATATGTTTATATGGTTTATAGGTCATAATGCGAGCGTTATGCGCGAAAATCTTTTCGTGAAATTTTCGGAACAAAAGTGACCATATCGGCGTCACCTTTCTTTTTCCACCTAAACTGTGTTGTTTAAGCTCAAATGTGTCACAAACATGTTTATATAGTTTATAGGTCATAATGGGAGCTTTGTGCGCAGAAAGCTTTCCGTGAAATTTTCGGACCAAAAGTGACCATATCTACGTCACCTTTCTTTATCCACAAAACCTGTGTTGTTTTCGCTCAAATGCGTCCCAAACATGTTTATATGGTTTATAAGTCATAATGGGAGCTTTGTGCGCGAAAAGCTTTCCGTGAAATTTTCGGACCAAAAGTGACCATATCGGCGTCACCTTTCTTTCTCCACAAAAACTGTGTTGTTTTCGCTTAAATGCGTCCCAAACATGTTTATATGGTCTATAGGTCATAATGGGAGCTTTCTGCGCGAAAAGCTTTCCGTGAAATTTTCGGACCAAAAGTGACCATATCGGCGTCACCTTTCTTTATCCACAAAACTGTGTTGTTTTCGCTAAAATATGTCCCAAACATGTTTATATGGTTTATAAGTCATAATGGGAGCTTTGTGCGCGGAAAGTTATCCGTGAAATTTTCGGACTAAAAGTGACCATATCGGCGTCACCTTTCTTTATCCACGAAAACTGTGTTATTTTCGCTCAAATCTGTCTCAAAAATGTTTATAGGGTTTATCGGTCATAATGGGCACTTTGTGCGCGAAAAGCTTTCCGTGAAATTTTTGGACCAAAAGTGACCATATCGGCGTCTCCTTTCTTTATCCACAAAAACATTGTTGTTTTCGCTCAAATGTGTCCCAAATATGTTTATATGGTTTATAGGTCATAATGGGAGCTTTTGCGCGAAAAGCTTTCCGTGAAATTTTCGGACCAAAAGTAACCATATCGGCGTCACCTTTCTTCATCCACAAAAACATGTCTGGGACACCTTTCTTTATCCACAAAAACTGTGTTGTTTTCGCTCAATTGTATCCCAAACATGTTTATATGGTGTAAAGGTCATAATGGGAGCTTTGTGCGCGAAAATCTTTCCGTGAAATTTTCGGACCAAAAGTGACCATATCGGCGTCATCTTTCTTTATCTACCAAAACTGTGTTGTTTTCTCTCAAATTTGTCCCAAACATGTTTCATATGGTTTATAGGTCATAATGGGAGCTTTGTGCGCGAAAAGCTTTCCGAGAAATTTTCGGACCAAAAGTGACCATATAGGCGTCACCTTTCTTTATCCATAAAAATTGTGTTGTTTTCGCTCAAATTCGTCCCAAACATGTTTATATGGTTTATAGGTCATAATTTGAGCTTTGTGCGCGAAAAGCTTTCCGTGAAATTTTCGGAACAAAAGTGACCATATCGGCGTCACCTTTCTTTCTCCACAAAAACTGTGTTGTTTTCACTTAAATGCGTCCCAAACATGTTTATATGGTTTATAAGTCATAATGGGAGCTTTGTGCGCAGAAAGCTTTCCGTGAAATTTTCGGACCAAAAGTGACCATATCGGCGTCACCTTTCTTTATCCACCAAAACTGTGTTGTTTTCGCTCAAATGTGTCTCAAAAATTTTTATATGGTTTATCGGTGATAATGGGCACTTTGTGCGCGAAAAGCTTTCCGTGAAATTTTTGGACCAAAAGTGACCATATCGGCGTCTCCTTTCTTTATCCACAAAAACATTGTTGTTTTCGCTCAAATCTGTCCCAAATATGTTTATATGGTTTATAGGTCATAATGGGAGCTTTGTGCGCGAAAAGCTTTCCGTGAAATTTTCAGACCAAAAGTGACTATATCGGCGTCACCTTTCTTTATCGACAAAAACTGTGTTGTTTTCGCTCAAATGCGTCCCAAACATGTTTATATGATTTATAGGTCATAATGTGAGCTTTGTGCGCGAAAAGCTTTCCGTGAAATTTTCGGACCAAAAGTGACCATATCGGCGTCACCTTTCTTTCTCCACAAGAACTGTGTTTTTTTCACTTAAATGCGTCCCAAACATGTTTATATGGTTTATAAGTCATAATGGGAGCTTTGTGCGCAGAAGCTTTTCGTGAAATTTTCGGACCAAAAGTGACCATATCGGCGTCACCTTTCTTCATCCACAAAAACATGTTTGGGACACCTTTCTTTATCCATAAAAACTGTGTTGTTTTCGCTCAAATGTATCCCAAACATGTTTATATGGTATAAAAGTCATAATGGGAGCTTTGTGCGCGAAAATCTTTCCGTGAAATTTTCGGACCAAAAGTGACCATATCGGCGTCATCTTTCTTTATCCACCAAAACTGTGTTATTTTCTCTCAAATTTGTCCCAAACATGTTTTATATGGTTTATAGGTCATAATGGGAGCTTTGTGTGCGAAAAGCTTTCCGAGAAATTTTCGGACCAAAAGTGACCATATAGGCGTCACCTTTCTTTATCCATAAAAATTGTGATGTTTTCGCTCAAATTCATCCCAAACATGTTTATATGGTTTATAGGTCATAATGTGAGCTTTGTGCGCGAAAAGCTTTCCGTGAAATTTTCGGACCAAAAGTGACGATATCGGCGTCACCTTTCTTTATCGACAAAAACTGTGTTGTTTTCGCTCAAATGCGTCCCAAACATGTTTATATGGTTTATAGGTCATAATGTGAGCTTTGTGCGCGAAAAGCTTTCCGTGAAATTTTCGGACCAAAAGTGACCATATCGGCGTCATCTTTCTTTCTCCACAAAAACTGTGTTGTTTTCACTTAAATGCGTCCCAAACATGTTTATATGGTTTATAAGTCATAATGGGAGCTTTGTGCGCAGAAAGCTTTTCGTGAAATTTTCGGACCAAAAGTGACCATATCGGCGTCACCTTTCTTTATCCACCAAAACTGTGTTGTTTTCGCTCAAATGTGTCCCAAATATGTTTATATGGTTTATAGGTCATAATGCGAGCGTTATGCGCGAAAATCTTTTCGTGAAATTTTCGGAACAAAAGTGACCATATCGGCGTCACCTTTCTTTTTCCACCTAAACTGTGTTGTTTAAGCTCAAATGTGTCACAAACATGTTTATATAGTTTATAGGTCATAATGGGAGCTTTGTGCGCAGAAAGCTTTCCGTGAAATTTTCGGACCAAAAGTGACCATATCTACGTCACCTTTCTTTATCCACAAAACCTGTGTTGTTTTCGCTCAAATGCGTCCCAAACATGTTTATATGGTTTATAAGTCATAATGGGAGCTTTGTGCGCGAAAAGCTTTCCGTGAAATTTTCGGACCAAAAGTGACCATATCGGCGTCACCTTTCTTTCTCCACAAAAACTGTGTTGTTTTCGCTTAAATGCGTCCCAAACATGTTTATATGGTCTATAGGTCATAATGGGAGCTTTCTGCGCGAAAAGCTTTCCGTGAAATTTTCGGACCAAAAGTGACCATATCGGCGTCACCTTTCTTTATCCACAAAACTGTGTTGTTTTCGCTAAAATATGTCCCAAACATGTTTATATGGTTTATAAGTCATAATGGGAGCTTTGTGCGCGGAAAGTTATCCGTGAAATTTTCGGACTAAAAGTGACCATATCGGCGTCACCTTTCTTTATCCACGAAAACTGTGTTATTTTCGCTCAAATCTGTCTCAAAAATGTTTATAGGGTTTATCGGTCATAATGGGCACTTTGTGCGCGAAAAGCTTTCCGTGAAATTTTTGGACCAAAAGTGACCATATCGGCGTCTCCTTTCTTTATCCACAAAAACATTGTTGTTTTCGCTCAAATGTGTCCCAAATATGTTTATATGGTTTATAGGTCATAATGGGAGCTTTTGCGCGAAAAGCTTTCCGTGAAATTTTCGGACCAAAAGTAACCATATCGGCGTCACCTTTCTTCATCCACAAAAACATGTCTGGGACACCTTTCTTTATCCACAAAAACTGTGTTGTTTTCGCTCAATTGTACCCCAAACATATTTATATGGTGTAAAGGTCATAATGGGAGCTTTGTGCGCGAAAATCTTTCCGTGAAATTTTCGGACCAAAAGTGACCATATCGGCGTCATCTTTCTTTATCTACCAAAACTGTGTTGTTTTCTCTCAAATTTGTCCCAAACATGTTTCATATGGTTTATAGGTCATAATGGGAGCTTTGTGCGCGAAAAGCTTTCCGAGAAATTTTCGGACCAAAAGTGACCATATAGGCATCACCTTTCTTTATCCATAAAAATTGTGTTGTTTTCGCTCAAATTCGTCCCAAACATGTTTATATGGTTTATAGGTCATAATTTGAGCTTTGTGCGCGAAAAGCTTTCCGTGAAATTTTCGGAACAAAAGTGACCATATCGGCGTCACCTTTCTTTCTCCACAAAAACTGTGTTGTTTTCACTTAAATGCGTCCCAAACATGTTTATATGGTTTATAAGTCATAATGGGAGCTTTGTGCGCAGAAAGCTTTCCGTGAAATTTTCGGACCAAAAGTGACCATATCGGCGTCACCTTTCTTTATCCACCAAAACTGTGTTGTTTTCGCTCAAATGTGTCTCAAAAATTTTTATATGGTTTATCGGTGATAATGGGCACTTTGTGCGCGAAAAGCTTTCCGTGAAATTTTTGGACCAAAAGTGACCATATCGGCGTCTCCTTTCTTTATCCACAAAAACATTGTTGTTTTCGCTCAAATCTGTCCCAAATATGTTTATATGATTTATAGGTCATAATGGGAGCTTTGTGCGCGAAAAGCTTTCCGTGAAATTTTCAGACCAAAAGTGACTATATCGGCGTCACCTTTCTTTATCGACAAAAACTGTGTTGTTTTCGCTCAAATGCGTCCCAAACATGTTTATATGGTTTATAGGTCATAATGTGAGCTTTGTGCGCGAAAAGCTTTCCGTGAAATTTTCGGACCAAAAGTGACCATATCGGCGTCACCTTTCTTTCTCCACAAAAACTGTGTTGTTTTCACTTAAATGCGTCCCAAACATGTTTATATGGTTTATAAGTCATAATGGGAGCTTTGTGCGCAGAAGCTTTTCGTGAAATTTTCGGACCAAAAGTGACCATATCGGCGTCACCTTTCTTTATCCACCAAAACTGTGTTGTTTTCGCTCAAATGTGTCCCAAATATGTTTATATGGTTTATAGGTCATAATGCGAGCGTTATGCGCGAAAATCTTTTCGTGAAATTTTCGGAACAAAAGTGACCATATCGGCGTCACCTTTCTTTTTCCACCTAAACTGTGTTGTTTAAGCTCAAATGTGTCACAAACATGTTTATATAGTTTATAGGTCATAATGGGAGCTTTGTGCGCAGAAAGCTTTCCGTGAAATTTTCGGACCAAAAGTGACCATATCGGCGTCACCTTTCTTTATCCACAAAACCTGTGTTGTTTTCGCTCAAATGCGTCCCAAACATGTTTATATGGTTTATAAGTCATAATGGGAGCTTTGTGCGCGAAAAGCTTTCCGTGAAATTTTCGGACCAAAAGTGACCATATCGGCGTCACCTTTCTTTCTCCACAAAAACTGTGTTGTTTTCGCTTAAATGCGTCCCAAACATGTTTATATGGTCTATAGGTCATAATGGGAGCTTTCTGCGCGAAAAGCTTTCCGTGAAATTTTCGGACCAAAAGTGACCATATCGGCGTCACCTTTCTTTATCCACAAAACTGTGTTGTTTTCGCTAAAATATGTCCCAAACATGTTTATATGGTTTATAAGTCATAATGGGAGCTTTGTGCGCGGAAAGTTATCCGTGAAATTTTCGGACTAAAAGTGACCATATCGGCGTCACCTTTCTTTATCCACGAAAACTGTGTTGTTTTCGCTCAAATCTGTCTCAAAAATGTTTATATGGTTTATCGGTCATAATGGGCACTTTGTGCGCGAAAAGCTTTCCGTGAAATTTTTGGACCAAAAGTGACCATATCGGCGTCTCCTTTCTTTATCCACAAAAACATTGTTGTTTTCGCTCAAATGTGTCCCAAATATGTTTATATGGTTTATCGGTCATAATGGGCACTTTGTGCGCGAAAAGCTTTCCGTGAAATTTTTGGACCAAAAGTGACCATATCGGCGTCTCCTTTCTTTCTGCACAAAAACATTGTTGTTTTCGCTCAAATGTGTCCCAAATATGTTTATATGGTTTATAGGTCATAATGGGAGCTTTTGCGCGAAAAGCTTTCCGTGAAATTTTCGGACCAAAAGTGACCATATCGGCGTCACCTTTCTTCATCCACAAAAACATGTCTGGGACACCTTTCTTTATCCACAAAAACTGTGTTGTTTTCGCTCAATTGTATCCCAAACATGTTTATATGGTGTAAAGGTCATAATGGGAGCTTTGTGCGCGAAAATCTTTCCGTGAAATTTTCGGACCAAAAGTGACCATATCGGCGTCATCTTTCTTTATCTACCAAAACTGTGTTGTTTTCTCTCAAATTTGTCCCAAACATGTTTCATATGGTTTATAGGTCATAATGGGAGCTTTGTGCGCGAAAAGCTTTCCGAGAAATTTTCGGACCAAAAGTGACCATATAGGCGTCACCTTTCTTTATCCATAAAAATTGTGTTGTTTTCGCTCAAATTCGTCCCAAACATGTTTATATGGTTTATAGGTCATAATTTGAGCTTTGTGCGCGAAAAGCTTTCCGTGAAATTTTCGGAACAAAAGTGACCATATCGGCGTCACCTTTCTTTCTCCACAAAAATTGTGTTGTTTTCACTTAAATGCGTCCCAAACATGTTTATATGGTTTATAAGTCATAATGGGAGCTTTGTGCGCAGAAAGCTTTCCGTGAAATTTTCGGACCAAAAGTGACCATATCGGCGTCACCTTTCTTTATCCACCAAAACTGTGTTGTTTTCGCTCAAATGTGTCTCAAAAATTTTTATATGGTTTATCGGTGATAATGGGCACTTTGTGCGCGAAAAGCTTTCCGTGAAATTTTTGGACCAAAAGTGACCATATCGGCGTCTCCTTTCTTTATCCACAAAAACATTGTTGTTTTCGCTCAAATCTGTCCCAAATATGTTTATATGGTTTATAGGTCATAATGGGAGCTTTGTGCGCGAAAAGCTTTCCGTGAAATTTTCAGACCAAAAGTGACTATATCGGCGTCACCTTTCTTTATCGACAAAAACTGTGTTGTTTTTGCTCAAATGCGTCCCAAACATGTTTATATGGTTTATAGGTCATAATGTGAGCTTTGTGCGCGAAAAGCTTTCCGTGAAATTTTCGGACCAAAAGTGACCATATCGGTGTCACCTTTCTTTCTCCACAAAAACTGTGTTGTTTTCACTTAAATGCGTCCCAAACATGTTTATATGGTTTATAAGTCATAATGGGAGCTTTGTGCGCAGAAGCTTTTCGTGAAATTTTCGGACCAAAAGTGACCATATCGGCGTCACCTTTCTTTATCCACCAAAACTGTGTTGTTTTCGCTCAAATGTGTCCCAAATATGTTTATATGGTTTATAGGTCATAATGCGAGCGTTATGCGCGAAAATCTTTTCGTGAAATTTTCGGAACAAAAGTGACCATATCGGCGTCACCTTTCTTTTTCCACCTAAACTGTGTTGTTTAAGCTCAAATGTGTCACAAACATGTTTATATAGTTTATAGGTCATAATGGGAGCTTTGTGCGCAGAAAGCTTTCCGTGAAATTTTCGGACCAAAAGTGACCATATCGGCGTCACCTTTCTTTATCCACAAAACCTGTGTTGTTTTCGCTCAAATGCGTCCCAAACATGTTTATATGGTTTATAAGTCATAATGGGAGCTTTGTGCGCGAAAAGCTTTCCGTGAAATTTTCGGACCAAAAGTGACCATATCGGCGTCACCTTTCTTTCTCCACAAAAACTGTGTTGTTTTCGCTTAAATGCGTCCCAAACATGTTTATATGGTCTATAGGTCATAATGGGAGCTTTCTGCGCGAAAAGCTTTCCGTGAAATTTTCGGACCAAAAGTGACCATATCGGCGTCACCTTTCTTTATCCACAAAACTGTGTTGTTTTCGCTAAAATATGTCCCAAACATGTTTATATGGTTTATAAGTCATAATGGGAGCTTTGTGCGCGGAAAGTTATCCGTGAAATTTTCGGACTAAAAGTGACCATATCGGCGTCACCTTTCTTTATCCACGAAAACTGTGTTGTTTTCCCTCAAATCTGTCTCAAAAATGTTTATATGGTTTATCGGTCATAATGGGCACTTTGTGCGCGAAAAGCTTTCCGTGAAATTTTTGGACCGAAAGTGACCATATCGGCGTCTCCTTTCTTTATCCACAAAAACATTGTTGTTTTCGCTCAAATGTGTCCCAAATATGTTTATATGGTTTATCGGTCATAATGGGCACTTTGTGCGCGAAAAGCTTTCCGTGAAATTTTTGGACCAAAAGTGACCATATCGGCGTCTCCTTTCTTTCTGCACAAAAACATTGTTGTTTTCGCTCAAATGTGTCCCAAATATGTTTATATGGTTTATAGGTCATAATGGGAGCTTTTGCGCGAAAAGCTTTCCGTGAAATTTTCGGACCAAAAGTGACCATATCGGCGTCACCTTTCTTCATCCACAAAAACATGTCTGGGACACCTTTCTTTATCCACAAAAACTGTGTTGTTTTCGCTCAATTGTATCCCAAACATGTTTATATGGTGTAAAGGTCATAATGGGAGCTTTGTGCGCGAAAATCTTTCCGTGAAATTTTCGGACCAAAAGTGACCATATCGGCGTCATCTTTCTTTATCTACCAAAACTGTGTTGTTTTCTCTCAAATTTGTCCCAAACATGTTTCATATGGTTTATAGGTCATAATGGGAGCTTTGTGCGCGAAAAGCTTTCCGAGAAATTTTCGGACCAAAAGTGACCATATAGGCGTCACCTTTCTTTATCCATAAAAATTGTGATGTTTTCGCTCAAATTCGTCCCAAACATGTTTATATGGTTTATAGGTCATAATGTGAGCTTTGTGCGCGAAAAGCTTTCCGTGAAATTTCCGGAACAAAAGTGACCATATCGGCGTCACCTTTCTTTCTCCACAAAAACTGTGTTGTTTTCACTTAAATGCGTCCCAAACATGTTTATATGGTTTATAAGTCATAATGGGAGCTTTGTGCGCAGAAAGCTTTCCGTGAAATTTTCGGACCAAAAGTGACCATATCGGCGTCACCTTTCTTTATCCACCAAAACAGTGTTGTTTTCGCTCAAATGTGTCTCAAAAATTTTTATATGGTTTATCGGTGATAATGGGCACTTTGTGCGCGAAAAGCTTTCCGTGAAATTTTTTGACCAAAAGTGACCACATCGGCGTCTCCTTTCTTTATCCACAAAAACATTGTTGTTTTTGCTCAAATATGTCCCAAATATGTTTATATGGTTTATAGGTCATAATGGGAGCTTTTGCGCGAAACGCTTTCCGTGAAATTTTCGGACCAAAAGTGACCATATCGGCGTCACCTTTCTTCATCCACAAAAACATGTTTGGGACACCTTTCTTTATCTGTAAAAACTGTGTTGTTTTCGCTCAAATGTATCCCAAACATGTTTATATGGTATAAAAGTCATAATGGGAGCTTTGTGCGCGAAAATCTTTCCGTGAAATTTTCGGACCAAAAGTGACCATATCGGCGTCATCTTTCTTTATCCACCAAAACTGTGTTATTTTCTCTCAAATTTGTCCCAAACATGTTTTATATGGTTTATAGGTCATAATGGGAGCTTTGTGTGCGAAAAGCTTTCCGAGAAATTTTCGGACCAAAAGTGACCATATAGGCGTCACCTTTCTTTATCCATAAAAATTGTGATGTTTTCGCTCAAATTCATCCCAAACATGTTTATATGGTTTATAGGTCATAATGTGAGCTTTGTGCGCGAAAAGCTTTCCGTGAAATTTTCGGACCAAAAGTGACCATATCGGCGTCACCTTTCTTTATCCACAGAAACTGTGTTGTTTTCGCTCAAATTTGTCCGAAACATGTTTATATGGTTTATAGGTCATAATGGGAGCATTGTGCGCGAAAAGCTTTCCGTGAAATTTTCGGACCAAAAGTGACCATATCGGCGTCACCTTTCTTTATCCACAAAAACTGTTGTTTTCGCTCAAATTTGTCCCAAACATGTTTATATGGTTTATCGGTCCTAATGGGCGCTTTGTGCGCGAAAAGCTTTCCGTGAAATTTTCGGACCAAAAGTGACCATATTGGCGTCACCTTTCTTTATCCACAAAAACTTTGTTGTTTTCGCTCAAAGGTGTCCCAAATATGTTTATATGGTTTATAGGTAATAATGGCAGCTTTTGCGCGAAAAGCTTTCCGTGAACTTTTCAGACCAAAAGTGACCATATCGGCGTCACCTTTTTTCATCCACAAAAACATGTCTGGGACACCTTTCTTTATCCACAAAAACTGTGTTGTTTTCGCTCAAATGTATCCCAAACATGTTTATATGGTGTAATGGTCATAATGGGAGCTTTGTGCGCGAAAAACTTTCCGTGAAATTTTCGGACCAAAAGTGACCATATCGGTGTCATCTTTCATTATCCACCAAAACTGTGTTGTTTTCTCTCAAATTTGTCCCAAACATGTTTTATATGGTTTATAGGTCATAATGGGAGCTTTGTGCGCGAAATGCTTTCCGAGAAATTTTCGTACCAAAAGTGACGATATAGGCGTCACCTTTCTTTATCCATAAAAATTGTGTTGTTTTCACTCAAATTCGTCCCAAACATGTTTATATTGTTTATAGGTCATAATGTGAGCTTTGTGCGCGAAAAGCTTTCCGTGAAATTTTCGGACCAAAAGTGACCATATCGGCGTCACCTTTCTTTATCCACAAAACTGTGTTGTTTTCGCTCAAATGCGTCCCAAACATGTTTATATGGTTTATCGGTCCTAATGGGTGCTTTGTGCGCGAAAAGCTTTCCGTGAAATTTTCGGACCAAAAGTGACCATATCGGCGTCACCTTTCTTCATCCACAAAAACATGTCTGGGACACCTTTCTTTATCCAAAAAAACTATGTTGTTTTCGCTCAAATGTATCCCAAACATGTTTATATGGTGTAAAGGTCATAATGGGAGCTTTGTGCGCGAAAATCTTTCCGTGAAATTTTCGGACCAAAAGTGACCATATCGGCGTCATCTTTCTTTATCCACCAAAACTGTGTTGTTTTCTCTCAAATTTGTCCCAAACATGTTTATATGGTTTATAAGTTATAATGGGAGCTTTTTGCGCGGAAAGCTTTTCGTGAAATTTTCGGACCAAAAGTGCCCATATCGGCGTCACCTTTCTTTATCCACCAAAACTGTGTTGTTTTCGGTCAAATGTGTCCCAAACATGTTTATATGGTTTATAGGTCATAATGGGAGCTTTCTGCGCGAAAAGCTTTCCTTGAAATTTTCGGACCAAAAGTGACCATATCGGCGTCACCTTTCTTCATCCACAAAAACATGTCTGGGACACCTTTCTTTATCCACAAAAACTGTGTTCTTTTCGCTCAAATGTATCCCAAACATGTTTATATGGTGTAAAGGTCATAATGGGAGCTTTGTGCGCGAAAAACTTACCGTGAAATTTTCGGACCAAAAGTGACCATATCGGCGTCATCTTTCTTTATCCACCAAAACTGTGTTGTTTTCTCTCAAATTTGTCCCAAACATGTTTTATATGGTTTATAGGTCATAATGGGAGCTTTGTGGGCGAAAAGCTTTCCGAGAAATTTTCGGACCAAAAGTGACGATATAGGCGTCACCTTTCTTTATCCATAAAAATTGTGTTGTTTTCGCTCAAATTCGTCCCAAACACGTTTATATGGTTTATAGGTCATAATGTGAGCTTTATGCGCGAAAAGCTTTCCGTGAAATTTTCGGACCAAAAGTGACCATATCGGCGTCACCTTTCTTTATCCACCAAAACTGTGTTGTTTTCGGTCAAATGTGTCCCAAACATGTTTATATGGTTTATAGGTCATAATGGGAGCTTTCTGCGCGAAAAGCTTTCCTTGAAATTTTCGGACCAAAAGTGACCATATCGGCGTCACCTTTCTTCATCCACAAAAACATGTCTGGGACACCTTTCTTTATCCACAAAAACTGTGTTCTTTTCGCTCAAATGTATCCCAAACATGTTTATATGGTGTAAAGGTCATAATGGGAGCTTTGTGCGTGAAAAACTTACCGTGAAATTTTCGGACCAAAAGTGACCATATCGGTGTCATCTTTCATTATCCACCAAAACTGTGTTGTTTTCTCTCAAATTTGTCCCAAACATGTTTTATATGGTTTATAGGTCATAATGGGAGCTTTGTGCGCGAAATGCTTTCCGAGAAATTTTCGTACCAAAAGTGACGATATAGGCGTCACCTTTCTTTATCCATAAAAATTGTGTTGTTTTCACTCAAATTCGTCCCAAACATGTTTATATTGTTTATAGGTCATAATGTGAGCTTTGTGCGCGAAAAGCTTTCCGTGAAATTTTCGGACCAAAAGTGACCATATCGGCGTCACCTTTCTTTATCCACAAAACTGTGTTGTTTTCGCTCAAATGCGTCCCAAACATGTTTATATGGTTTATCGGTCCTAATGGGTGCTTTGTGCGCGAAAAGCTTTCCGTGAAATTTTCGGACCAAAAGTGACCATATCGGCGTCACCTTTCTTCATCCACAAAAACATGTCTGGGACACCTTTCTTTATCCAAAAAAACTATGTTGTTTTCGCTCAAATGTATCCCAAACATGTTTATATGGTGTAAAGGTCATAATGGGAGCTTTGTGCGCGAAAATCTTTCCGTGAAATTTTCGGACCAAAAGTGACCATATCGGCGTCATCTTTCTTTATCCACCAAAACTGTGTTGTTTTCTCTCAAATTTGTCCCAAACATGTTTATATGGTTTATAAGTTATAATGGGAGCTTTTTGCGCGGAAAGCTTTTCGTGAAATTTTCGGACCAAAAGTGCCCATATCGGCGTCACCTTTCTTTATCCACCAAAACTGTGTTGTTTTCGGTCAAATGTGTCCCAAACATGTTTATATGGTTTATAGGTCATAATGGGAGCTTTCTGCGCGAAAAGCTTTCCTTGAAATTTTCGGACCAAAAGTGACCATATCGGCGTCACCTTTCTTCATCCACAAAAACATGTCTGGGACACCTTTCTTTATCCACAAAAACTGTGTTCTTTTCGCTCAAATGTATCCCAAACATGTTTATATGGTGTAAAGGTCATAATGGGAGCTTTGTGCGCGAAAAACTTACCGTGAAATTTTCGGACCAAAAGTGACCATATCGGCGTCATCTTTCTTTATCCACCAAAACTGTGTTGTTTTCTCTCAAATTTGTCCCAAACATGTTTTATATGGTTTATAGGTCATAATGGGAGCTTTGTGGGCGAAAAGCTTTCCGAGAAATTTTCGGACCAAAAGTGACGATATAGGCGTCACCTTTCTTTATCCATAAAAATTGTGTTGTTTTCGCTCAAATTCGTCCCAAACACGTTTATATGGTTTATAGGTCATAATGTGAGCTTTATGCGCGAAAAGCTTTCCGTGAAATTTTCGGACCAAAAGTGACCATATCGGCGTCACCTTTCTTTATCCACCAAAACTGTGTTGTTTTCGGTCAAATGTGTCCCAAACATGTTTATATGGTTTATAGGTCATAATGGGAGCTTTCTGCGCGAAAAGCTTTCCTTGAAATTTTCGGACCAAAAGTGACCATATCGGCGTCACCTTTCTTCATCCACAAAAACATGTCTGGGACACCTTTCTTTATCCACAAAAACTGTGTTCTTTTCGCTCAAATGTATCCCAAACATGTTTATATGGTGTAAAGGTCATAATGGGAGCTTTGTGCGTGAAAAACTTACCGTGAAATTTTCGGACCAAAAGTGACCATATCGGCGTCATCTTTCTTTATCCACCAAAACTGTGTTGTTTTCTCTCAAATTTGTCCCAAACATGTTTTATATGGTTTATAGGTCATAATGGGAGCTTTGTGGGCGAAAAGCTTTCCGAGAAATTTTCGGACCAAAAGTGACGATATAGGCGTCACCTTTCTTTATCCATAAAAATTGTGTTGTTTTCGCTCAAATTCGTCCCAAACATGTTTATATGGTTTATAGGTCATAATGTGAGATTTATGCGCGAAAAGCTTTCCGTGAAATTTTCGGACCAAAAGTGACCATATCGGCGTCACCTTTCTTTATCCACAAAAACTGTGTTGTTTTCGCTCAGATTTGTCCCAAACATGTTTATATGGTATATAGGTCATAATGGGAGCATTGTGCGCGAAAAGCTTTCCGTGAAATTTTCGGACCAAAAGTGACCATATCGGCGTCACCTTTCTTTATCTACAAAAACTGTGTTGTTTTCGCTCAAATGCGTCCCAAACATGTTTATATGGTTTATCGGTCCTAATGGGCGCTTTGTGCGCGAAAAGCTTTCCGTGAAATTTTCGGACCAAAAGTGACCATATTGGCGTCACCTTTCTTTATCCACAAAAACTGTGTTGTTTTCGCTCAAATTTGTCCGAAACATGTTTATATGGTTTATAGGTCATAATGGGAGCATTGTGCGCGAAAAGCTTTCCGTGAAATTTTCGGACCAAAAGTGACCATATCGGCGTCACCTTTCTTTATCCACAAAAACTGTTGTTTTCGCTCAAATTTGTCCCAAACATGTTTATATGGTTTATCGGTCCTGATGGGCGCTTTGTGCGCGAAAAGCTTTCCGTGAAATTTTCGGACCAAAAGTGACCATATTGGCGTCACCTTTCTTTATCCACAAAAACTTTGTTGTTTTCACTCAAATGTGTCCCAAATATGTTTATATAGTTTATAGGTCATAATGGGGGCGAAAAGCTTTCCGTGAAATTTTCAGACCAAAAGTGACCATATCGGCGTCACCTTTCTTCATCCACAAAAACATGTCTGGGACACCTTTCTTTATCCAAAAAAACTGTGTTGTTTTCGCTCAAATGTATCCCAAACATGTTTATATGGTGTAAAGGTCATAATGGGAGCTTTTTGCGCGAAAATCTTTCCGTGAAATTTTCGGACCAAAAGTGACCATATCGGCGTCATCTTTCTTTATCCACCAAAACTGTGTTGTTTTCTCTCAAATTTGTCCCAAACATGTTTTATATGGTTTATAGGTCATAATGGGAGCTTTGTGCGCGAAAAGCTTTCCGAGAAATTTTCGGACCAAAAGTGACCATATAGGCGTCACCTTTCTTTATCCATAAAAATTGTGTTGTTTTCGCTCAAATTCGTCCCAAACATGTTTATATGGTTTATAGGTCATAATGTGAGCTTTGTGCGCGAAAAGCTTTCCGTGAAATTTTCGGACCAAAAGTGTCCATATCGGCGTCACCTTTCTTTATCCACAAAAACTGTGTTGTTTTCGCTCAAATTTGTCCCAAACGTGTTTATATGGTTTATAGGTCATAATGGTAGCATTGTGCGCGAAAAGCTTTCCGTGAAATTTTCGGACCAAAAGTGACTATATCGGCATTACCTTTCTTTATCAATAAAAACTTTGTTGTTTTCGCTCAAATGTGTCCCAAACATGTTTATATGGTTTATAAGTTATAATGGGAGCTTTGTGCGCGGAAAGCTTTTCGTGAAATTTTCGGACCAAAAGTGCCCATATCGGCGTCACCTTTCTTTATCCACCAAAACTGTGCTGTTTTCGGTCAAATGTGTCCCAAACATGTTTATATGGTTTATAGGTCATAATGAGAGCTTTCTGCGCGAAAAGCTTTCCGTGAAGTTTTCGGACCCAAAGTGACCATATCGGCGTCACCTTTATTCATCCACAAAAACATGTCTGGGACACCTTTCTTTATCCACAAAAACTGTGTTCTTTTCGCTCAAATGTATCCCAAACATGTTTATATGGTGTAAAGGTCATAATGAGAGCTTTGTGCGCGAAAAACATTCCGTGAAATTTTCGGACCAAAAGTGACCATATCGGCGTCATCTTTCTTTAGCCACCAAAACTGTGTCGTTTTCTCTCAAATTTGTCCCAAACATGTTTTATATGGTTTATAGGTCATAATGGGAGCTTTGTGCGTGAAAAGCTTTCCGAGAAATTTTCGGACCAAAAGTGACCATATAGGCGTCACCTTTCTTTATCCATAAAAATTGTGTTGTTTTCGCTCAAATTCGTCCCAAACATGTTTATATGGTTTATAGGTCCTAATGGGCGCATTGTGCGCGAAAAGCTTTCCGTGAAATTTTCGGACCAAAAGTGTCCATATCGGCGTCACCTTTCTTTATCCACAAAAACTGTGTTGTTTTCGCTCAAATGCGTCCCAAATATGTTTATATGGTTTATCGGTCCTAATGGGCGCTTTGTGCGCGAAAAGCTTTCCGTGAAATTTTCGGACCAAAAGTGACCATATTGGCGTCACCTTTCTTTATCCACAAAAACTGTGTTGTTTTCGCTCAAATTTGTCCGAAACATGTTTATATGGTTTATAGCTCATAATGGGAGCATTGTGCGCGAAAAGCTTTCCGTGAAATTTTTGGACCAAAAGTGACCATATCGGCGTCACCTTTCATTATCCACAAAAACTGTTGTTTTCGCTCAAATTTGTCCCAAACATGTTTATATGGTTTATCGGTCCTAATGGGTGCTTTGTGCGCGAAAAGCTTTCCGTGAAATTTTCGGACCAAAAGTGACCATATTGGCGTCACCTTTCTTTATCCACAAAAACATTGTTGTTTTCGCTCAAATGTGTCCCAAATATGTTTATATAGTTTATAGGTCATAATGGGGGCGAAAAGCTTTCCGTGAAATTTTCAGACCAAAAGTGACCATATCGGCGTCACCTTTCTTCATCCACAAAAACATGTCTGGGACACCTTTCTTTATCCAAAAAAACTGTGTTGTTTTCGCTCAAATGTATCCCAAACATGTTTATATGGTGTAAAGGTCATAATGGGAGCTTTGTGCGCGAAAATCTTTCCGTGAAATTTTCGGACCAAAAGTGACCATATCGGCGTCATCTTTCTTTATCCACCAAAACTGTGTTGTTTTCTCTCAAATTTGTCCCGAACATGTTTTATATGGTTTATAGGTCATAATGGGAGCTTTGTGCGCGAAAAGCTTTCCGAGAAATTTTCGGACCAAAAGTGACCATATAGGCGTCACCATTCTTTATCCATAAAAATTGTGTTGTTTTCGCTCAAATTCGTCCCAAACATGTTTATATGGTTTATAGGTCATAATGTGAGCTTTGTGCGCGAAAAGCTTTCCGTGAAATTTTCGGACCAAAAGTGTCCATATCGGCGTCACCTTTCTTTATCCACAAAAACTGTGTTGTTTTCGCTCAAATTTGTCCCAAACATGTTTATATGGTTTATAGGTCATAATGGTAGCATTGTGCGCGAAAAGCTTTCCGTGAAATTTTCGGACCAAAAGTGACTATATCGGCATCACCTTTCTTTATATATAAAAACATTGTTGTTTTCGCTCAAATGTGTCCCAAACATGTTTATATGGTTTATAAGTTATAATGGGAGCTTTGTGCGCGGAAAGCTTTTCGTGAAATTTTCGGACCAAAAGTGCCCATATCGGCGTCACCTTTCTTTATCCACCAAAACTGTGTTGTTTTCGGTCAAATGTGTCCCAAACATGTTTATATGGTTTATAGGTCATAATGAGAGCTTTCTGCGCGAAAAGCTTTCCGTGAAATTTTCGGACCCAAAGTGACCATATCGGCGTCACCTTTCTTCATCCACAAAAACATGTCTGGGACACCTTTCTTTATCCACAAAAATTGTGTTCTTTTCGCTCAAATGTATCCCAAACATGTTTATATGGTGTAAAGGTCATAATGAGAGCTTTGTGCGCGAAAAACTTTCCGTGAAATTTTCGGACCAAAAGTGACCATATCGGCGTCATCTTTCTTTAGCCACCAAAACTGTGTTGTTTTCTCTCAAATTTGTCCCAAACATGTTTTATATGGTTTATAGGTCATAATGGGAGCTTTGTGGGCGAAAAGCTTTCCGAGAAATTTTCGGACCAAAAGTGACGATATAGGCGTCACCTTTCTTTATCCAAAAAATTGTGTTGTTTTCGCTCAAATTCGTCCCAAAAATGTTTATATGGTTTATAGGTCATAATGTGAGCTTTATGCGCGAAAAGCTTTCCGTGAAATTTTCGGACCAAAAGTGACCATATCGGCGTCACCTTTCTTTATCCACAAAAACTGTGTTGTTTTCACTCAAATTTGTCCCAAACATGTTTATATGGTTTATAAGTTATAATGGGAGCTTTGTGCGCGGAAAGCTTTCCGTGAAATTTTCGGACCAAAAGTGACCATATCGGCGTCACCTTTCTTTATCCACAAAAACTGTGTTGTTTTCGCTCAAATGCGTCCCAAACATGTTTATATGGTTTATCGGTCCTAATGGGCGCATTGTGCGCGAAAAGCTTTCCGTGAAATTTTCGGACCAAAAGTGACCATATTGGCGTCACCTTTCTTTATCCACAAAAACTGTGTTGTTTTCGCTCAAATTTGTGCGAAACATGTTTATATGGTTTATAGGTCATAATGGGAGCATTGTGCGCGAAAAGCTTTCCCTGAAATTTTCGGACCAAAAGTGACCATATCGGCGTCACCTTTCATTATCCATAAAAACTGTTGTTTTCGCTCAAATTTGTCCCAAACATGTTTATATGGTTTATCGGTCCTAATGGGCGCTTTGTGCGCGAAAAGCTTTCCGTGAAATTTTCGGACCAAAAGTGATCATATTGGCGTCACCTTTCTTTATCCACAAAAACATTGTTGTTTTCGCTCAAATGTGTCCCAAATATGTTTATATAGTTTATAGGTCATAATGGGGGCGAAAAGCTTTCCGTGAAATTTTCAGACCAAAAGTGACCATATCGGCGTCACCTTTCTTCATCCACAAAAACATGTCTGGGACACCTTTCTTTATCCAAAAAAACTGTGTCGTTTTCGCTTAAATGTATCCCAAACATGTTTATATGGTGTAAAGGTCATAATGGGAGCTTTGTGCGCGAAAATCTTTCCGTGAAATTTTCGGACCAAAAGTGACCATATCGGCGTCATCTTTCTTTATCCACCAAAACTGTGTTGTTTTCTCTCAAATTTGTCCCAAACATGTTTTATATGGTTTATAGTTCATAATGGGAGCTTTGTGCGCGAAAAGCTTTCCGAGAAATTTTCGGACCAAAAGTGACCATATAGGCGTCACCTTTCTTTATCCATAAAAATTGTGTTGTTTTCGCTCAAATTCGTCCCAAACATGTTTATATGGTTTATAGGTCATAATGTGAGCTTTGTGCGCGAAAAGCTTTCCGTGAAATTTTCGGACCAAAAGTGACCATATCGGCGTCACCTTTCTTTATCCACAAAAACTGTGTTGTTTTCGCTCAAATTTGTCCCAAACATGTTTATATGGTTTATAGGTCATAATGGGAGCATTGTGCGTGAAAAGCTTTCCGTGAAATTTTCGGACCAAAAGTGACTATATCGGCATCACCTTTCTTTATCTATAAAAACTTTGTTGTTTTCGCTCAAATGTGTCCCAAACATGTTTATATGGTTTATAAGTTATAATGGGAGCTTTGTGCGCGGAAAGCTTTTCGTGAAATTTTCGGACCAAAAGTGACCATATAGGCGTCACCTTTCTTTATCCATAAAAATTGTGTTGTTTTCGCTCAAATTCGTCCCAAACATGTTTATATGGTTTATAGGTCATAATGTGAGCTTTATGCGCGAAAAGCTTTCCGTGAAATTTTCGGACCAAAAGTGACCATATAGGCGTCACCTTTCTTTATCCATAAAAATTGTGTTGTTTTCGCTCAAATTCGTCTCAAACATGTTTATATGGTTTATAGGTCATAATGGGAGCATTGTGCGCGAAAAGCTTTCCGTGAAATTTTCGGACCAAAAGTGACTATATCGGCATCACCTTTCTTTATCTATAAAAACTTTGTTGTTTTCGCTCAAATGTGTCCCAAACATGTTTATATGGTTTATAAGTTATAATTGGAGCTTTGTGCGCTGAAACCTTTTCGTGAAATTTTCGGACCAAAAGTGCCCATATCGGCGTCACCTTTCTTTATCCACCAAAACTGTGTTGTTTTCGGTCAAATGTGTCCCAAACATGTTTATATGGTTTATAGGTCATAATGAGAGCTTTCTGCGCGAAAAGCTTTCCGTGAAATTTTCGGACCAAAAGTGAACATATCGACGTCACCTTTCTTCATCTACAAAAACATGTCTGGGACACCTTTCTTTATCCACAAAAACTGTGTTCTTTTCGCTCAAATGTATCCCAAACATGTTTATATGGTGTAAAGGTCATAATGGGAGCTTTGTGCGCGAAAAACTTTCCGTGAAATTTTCGGACCAAAAGTGACCATAGCGGCGTCATCTTTCTTTATCCACCAAAACTGTGTTGTTTTCTCTCAAATTTGTCCCAAACATGTTTTATATGGTTTATAGGTCATAATGGGAGCTTTGTGGGCGAAAAGCTTTCCGAGAAATTTTCGGACCAAAAGTGACGATATAGGCGTCACCTTTCTTTATCCATAAAAATTGTGTTGTTTTCGCTCAAATTCGTCCCAAACATGTTTATATGGTTTATAGGTCATAATGTGAGCTTTATGCGCGAAAAGCTTTCCGTGAAATTTTCGGACCAAAAGTGACCATATCGGCGTCACCTTTCTTTATCCACAAAAACTGTGTTGTTTTCGCTCAAATTTGTCCCAAACATGTTTATATGGTTTATAGGTCATAATGGGAGCATTGTGCGCGAAAAGCTTTCCGTGAAATTTTCGTACCAAAAGTGACCATATCGGCGTCACCTTTCTTTATCCACAAAAACTGTGTTGTTTTCGCTCAAATGCGTCCCAAACATGTTTATATGGTTTATCGGTCCTAATGGGCGCTTTGTGCGCGAAAAGCTTTCCGTGAAATTTTCGGACCAAAAGTGACCATATCGGCGTCACCTTTCTTTATCCACAAAAACTGTGTTGTTTTCGCTCAAATGCGTCCCAAACATGTATATATGGTTTATCGGTCCTAAATCCTATTGGGCGCTTTGTGCGCGAAAAGCATTCCGTGAAATTTTCGGACCAAAAGTGACCATATTGGCGTCACCTTTCTTTATCCACAAAAACTGTGTTGTTTTCGCTCAAATTTGTCCGAAACAAGTTTATATGGTTTATAGGTCATAATGGGAGCATTGTGCGCGAAAAGCTTTCCGTGAAATTTTCGGACCAAAAGTGATCATATCGGCGTCACCTTTCATTATCCACAAAAACTGTTGTTTTCGCTCAAATTTGTCCCAAACATGTTTATATGGTTTATCGGTCCTAATGGGCGCTTTGTGCGCGAAAAGCTTTCCGTGAAATTTTCGGACCAAAAGTGACCATATTGGCGTCACCTTTCTTTATCCACAAAAACTTTGTTGTTTTCGCTCAAATGTGTCCCAAATATGTTTATATAGTTTATAGGTCATAATGAGGGCGAAAAGCTTTCCGTGAAATTTTCGGACCAAAACTGACCATATCGGCGTAACCTTTCTTCATCCACAAAAACATGTCTGGGACACCTTTCTTTATCCAAAAAGACTGTGTTGTTTTCGCTCAAATGTATCCCAAACATGTATATATGGTGTAAAGGTCATAATGGGAGCTTTGTGCGCGAAAATCTTTCCGTGAAATTTTCTGACCAAAAGTGACCATATCGGCGTCATCTTTCTTTATCCACCAAAACTGTGTTGTTTTCTCTCAAATTTGTCCCAAACATGTTTTATATGGTTTATAGGTCATAATGGGAGCTTTGTGCGTGAAAAGCTTTCCGAGAAATTTTCGGACCAAAAGTGACCATATAGGCGTCACCTTTCTTTATCCATAAAAACTGTGTTGTTTTCGCTCAAATTCGTCCCAAACATGTTTATATGGTTTATAGGTCATAATGTGAGCTTTGTGCGCGAAAAGCTTTCCGTGAAATTTTCGGACCAAAAGTTACCATATCGGCGTCACCTTTCTTTATCTATAAAAACTTTGTTGTTTTCGCTCAAATGTGTCCCAAACATGTTTATATGGTTTATAAGTTATAATGGGAGCTTTGTGCGCTGAAAGCTTTTCGTGAAATTTTCGGACCAAAAGTGCCCATATCGGCGTCACCTTTCTTTATCCACCAAAACTGTGTTGTTTTCAGTCAAATGTGTCCCAAACATGTTTATATGGTTTATAGGTCATAATGAGAGCTTTCTGCGCGAAAAGCTGTCCGTGAAATTTTCGGACCCAAAGTGACCATATCGGCGTCACCTTTCTTCATCCACAAAAACATGTCTGGGACACCTTTCTTTATCCACAAAAACTGTGTTCTTTTCGCTCAAATGTATCCCAAACATGTTTATATGGTGTAAAGGTCATAATGAGAGCTTTGTGCGCGAAAAACTTTCCGTGAAATTTTCGGACCAAAAGTGACCATATCGGCGTCATCTTTCTTTAGCCACCAAAACTGTGTTGTTTTCTCTCAAATTTGTCCCAAACATGTTTTATATGGTTTATAGGTCATAATGGGAGCTTTGTGGGCGAAAAGCTTTCCGAGAAATTTTCGGACCAAAAGTGACGATATAGGCGTCACCTTTCTTTATCCATAAAAATTGTGTTGTTTTCGCTCAAATTCGTCCCAAACATGTTTATATGGTTTATAGGTCATAATGTGAGCTTTATGCGTGAAAAGCTTTCCGTGAAATTTTCGGACCAAAAGTGACCATATCGGCGTCACCTTTCTTTATCCACAAAAACTGTGTTGTTTTCACTCAAATTTGTCCCAAACATGTTTATATGGTTTATAAGTTATAATGGGAGCTTTGTGCGCGGAAAGCTTTCCGTGAAATTTTCGGACCAAAAGTGACGATATCGGCGTCATCTTTCTTTATCCACAAAAACTGTGTTGTTTTCGCTCAAATGCGTCCCAAACATGTTTATATGGTTTATCGGTCCTAATGGGCGCATTGTGCGCGAAAAGCTTTCCGTGAAATTTTCGGACCAAGAGTGACCATATTGGCGTCACCTTTCTTTATCCACAAAAACATGTCTGGGACACCTTTCTTTATCCACAAAAACTGTGTTCTTTTCGCTCAAATGTATCCCAAACATGTTTATATGGTGTAAAGGTCATAATGAGAGCTTTGTGCGCGAAAAACTTTCCGTGAAATTTTCGGACCAAAAGTGACCATATCGGCGTCATCTTTCTTTAGCCACCAAAACTGTGTTGTTTTCTCTCAAATTTGTCCCAAACATGTTTTATATGGTTTATAGGTCATAATGGGAGCTTTGTGGGCGAAAAGCTTTCCGAGAAATTTTCGGACCAAAAGTGACGATATAGGCGTCACCTTTCTTTATCCATAAAAATTGTGTTGTTTTCGCTCAAATTCGTCCCAAACATGTTTATATGGTTTATAGGTCATAATGTGAGCTTTATGCGTGAAAAGCTTTCCGTGAAATTTTCGGACCAAAAGTGACCATATCGGCGTCACCTTTCTTTATCCACAAAAACTGTGTTGTTTTCACTCAAATTTGTCCCAAACATGTTTATATGGTTTATAAGTTATAATGGGAGCTTTGTGCGCGGAAAGCTTTCCGTGAAATTTTCGGACCAAAAGTGACGATATCGGCGTCATCTTTCTTTATCCACAAAAACTGTGTTGTTTTCGCTCAAATGCGTCCCAAACATGTTTATATGGTTTATCGGTCCTAATGGGCGCATTGTGCGCGAAAAGCTTTCCGTGAAATTTTCGGACCAAGAGTGACCATATTGGCGTCACCTTTCTTTATCCACAAAAACTGTGTTGTTTTCGCTCAAATTTGTGCGAAACATGTTTATATGGTTTATAGGTCATAATGGGAGCATTGTGCGCGAAAAGCTTTCCCTGAAATTTTCGGACTAAAAGTGACCATATCGGCGTCACCTTTCATTATCCATAAAAACTGTTGTTTTCGCTCAAATTTGTCCCAAACATGTTTATATGGTTTATCGGTCCTAATGGGCGCTTTGTGCGCGAAAAGCTTTCCGTGAAATTTTCGGACCAAAAGTGATCATATTGGCGTCACCTTTCTTTATCCACAAAAACATTGTTGTTTTCGCTCAAATGTGTCCCAAATATGTTTATATAGTTTATAGGTCATAATGGGGGCGAAAAGCTTTCCGTGAAATTTTCAGACCAAAAGTGACCATATCGGCGTCACCTTTCTTCATCCACAAAAACATGTCTGGGACACCTTTCTTTATCCAAAAAAATTGTGTTGTTTTCGCTCAAATTCGTCCCAAACATGTTTATATGGTTTATAGGTCATAATGGGAGCATTGTGCGCGAAAAGCTTTCCGTGAAATTTTCGGACCAAAAGTGACCATATCGGCGTCATCTTTCTTTATCCACAAAAACTGTGTTGTTTTCGCTCAAATTTGTCCCAAACATGTTTATATGGTTTATAGGTCATAATGGGAGCATTGTGCGCGAAAAGCTTTCCGTGAAATTTTCGGACCAAAAGTGACTATATCGGCATCACCTTTCTTTATCCATAAAAACTGTGTTGTTTTCGCTCAAATGCGTCCCAAACATGTTTATATGGTTTATAGGTCATAATGTGAGCTTTGTGCGCGAAAAGCTTTCCGTGAAATTTTCGGACCAAAAGTGCCCATATCGGCGTCACCTTTCTTTATCCACCAAAACTGTGTTGTTTTCGGTCAAATGTGTCCCAAACATGTTTATATGGTTTATAGGTCATAATGAGAGCTTTCTGCGCGAAAAGCTTTCCGTGAAATTTTCGGACCCAAAGTGACCATATCGGCGTCACCTTTCTTCATCCACAAAAACATGTCTTGGACACCTTTCTTTATCCACAAAAACTGTGTTCTTTTCGCTCAAATGTATCCCAAACATGTTTATATGGTGTAAAGGTCATAATGGGAGCTTTGTGCGCGAAAAACTTTCCGTGAAATTTTCGGACCAAAAGTGACCATATCGGCGTCATCTTTCTTTATCCACCAAAACTATGTTGTTTTCTCTCAAATTTGTCCCAAACATGTTTTATATGGTTTATAGGTCATAATGGGATCTTTGTGGGCGAAAAGCTTTCCGAGAAATTTTCGGACCAAAAGTGACGATATAGGCGTCACCTTTCTTTATCCATAAAAATTGTGTTGTTTTCGCTCAAATTCGTCCCAAACATGTTTTTATGGTTTATAGGTCATAATGTGAGCTTTATGCGCGAAAAGCTTTCCGTGAAATTTTCGGACCAAAAGTGACCATATCAGCGTCACATTTCTTTATCCACAAAAACTGTGTTGTTTTCGCTCAAATGCGTCCCAAACATGTTTATATGGTTTATCGGTCCTAATGGGCGCTTTGTGCGCGAAAAGCTTTCCGTGAAATTTTCGGACCAAAAGTGACCATATCGGCGTTACCTTTCTTTATCCACAAAAACATTGTTGTTTTCGCTCAAATGTGTCCCAAATATGTTTATATGTTTATAGGTCATAATGGGAGCATTGTGCGCGAAAAGCTTTCCGTGAAATTTTCGGACCAAAAGTGACTATATCCGCATCACCTTTCTTTATCCATAAAAACTGTGTTGTTTTCGCTCAAATGCGTCCCAAACATGTTTACATGTGTTTATAGGTCATAATGAGCGCTTTGTGTGCGAAAAGCTTTCCGTGAAATTTTCGAACCAAAACTGACCATATCGGCGTCACCTTTCTTTATCGACAAAAACTGTGTTGTTTTCGCTCAAATGCGTCCCAAACATGTTTATATGGTTTATGGATCCTAATGGGCGCTTTGTGCGTGAAAAGCTTTCCGTGAAATTTTCGGACCAAAAGTGACCATATCGGCGTCACCTTCCTTCATCCACAAAAACATGTCTGGGACACCTTTCTTTATCCAAAAAAACTGTGTTGTTTTCGCTCAAATGTATCCCAAACATGTTTATATGGTTTATCGGTCATAATGAGCGCTTTGTGTGCGAAAAGCTTTCCGTGAAATTTTCGAACCAAAACTGACCATATCGGCGTCACCTTTCTTTATCGACAAAAACTGTGTTGTTTTCGCTCAAATGCGTCCCAAACATGTTTATATGGTTTATGGATCCTAATGGGCGCTTTGTGCGTGAAAAGCTTTCCGTGAAATTTTCGGACCAAAAGTGACCATATCGGCGTCACCTTTCTTCATCCACAAAAACATGTCTGGGACACCTTTCTTTATCCAAAAAAACTGTGTTGTTTTCGCTCAAATGTATCCCAAACATGTTTATATGGTGTAAAGGTCATAATGGGAGCTTTGTGCGCGAAAATCTTTCCGTGAAATTTTCGGACCAAAAGTGACCATATCGGCGTCATCTTTCTTTATCCACCAAAACTGTGTTGTTTTCTCTAAAATTTGTCCCAAACATGTTTTATATGGTTTATAGGTCATAATGGGAGCTTTGTGCGCGAAAAGCTTTCCGAGAAATTTTCGGACCAAAAGTGACCATATAGGCGTCACCTTTCTTTATCCATAAAAATTGTGTTGTTTTCGCTCAAATTCGTCCCAAACATGTTTATATGGTTTATAGGTCATAATGTGAGCTTTGTGCGCGAAAAGCTTTCCGTGAAATTTTCGGACCAAAAGTGACCATATCGGCGTCACCTTTCTTTATCCACAAAAACTGTGTTGTTTTCGCTAAAATTTGTCCCAAACATGTTTATATGGTTTATAGGTCATAATGGGAGCATTGTGCGCGAAAAGCTTTCCGTGAAATTTTCGGACCAAAAGTGACTATATCGGCATCACCTTTCTTTATCCATTAAAACTGGGTTGTTTTCGATCAAATGCGTCCCAAACATGTTTATATTGTTTATAGGTCATAATGTGAGCTTTGTGAGCGAAAAGCTTTCCGTGAAATTTTCGGACCAAAAGTGACCATATCGGCGTCACCTTTCTTTATCCACAAAATTGTGTTGTTTTCGCTCAAATGTGTCCCAAACATGTTTATATGGTTTATAAGTTATAATGGGAGCTTTGTGCGCGGAAAGCTTTTCGTGAAATTTTCGGACCAAAAGTGCCCATATCGGCGTCACCTTTCTTTATCCACCAAAACTGTGTTGTTTTCAGTCAAATGTGTCCCAAACATGTTTATATGGTTTATAGGTTATAATGGGAGCTTTCTGCGCGAAAAGCTTTCCGTAAATTTTCGGACCAAAAGTGACCATATCGGCGTCACCTTATTTATCCACAAAAACTGTGTTGTTTTCGCTCAAATGCGTCCCAAACATGTTTATATGGTTTATAGGTCATAATGGGAGTTTTGTGCACGAAAAGCTTTCCGTGAAATTTTCGGACCAAAAGTGACCATATCGGCGTCACCTTTCTTTCTCCACAAAAACTGTGTTGTTTTCGCTTTAATGTGTCCCAAACATGTTTATATGGTTTATAGGTCATAATGAGAGCTTTATGCGCGAAAAGCTTTCCGTGAAATTTTCGGACCAAAAGTGACCTTATCGGCGTCACCTTTCTTTATCCACAAAACTGTGTTGTTTTCTCTCAAATATGTCTCAAACATGTTTATATGGTTTATAAGTCATAATGGGAGCTTTGTGCGCGGAAAGCTTTCCGTGAAATTTTCGGACCAAAAGTGACCATATCGGCGTCACCTTTCTTTATCCCCCAAAACTGTGTTGTTTTCGCTCAAATGTGTCTCAAACATGTTTATATGGTTTATCGGTCATAATGAGCGCTTTGTGTGCGAAAAGCTTTCCGTGAAATTTTCGAACCAAAACTGACCATATCGGCGTCACCTTTCTTTATCGACAAAAACTGTGTTGTTTTCGCTCAAATGCGTCCCAAACATGTTTATATGGTTTATCGGTCCTAATGGGCGCTTTGTGCGTGAAAAGCTTTCCGTGAAATTTTCGGACCAAAAGTGACCATATCGGTGTCACCTTTCTTTATCCACAAAAACATGTTTGGGACACCTTTCTTTATCGACAAAACTGTGTTGTTTTCGCTCAAATTTATCCCAAACATGTTTATATGGTTTATAGGTCATAATGTGAGTTTTGTCTGCGAAAAGCTTTCCGTCAAATTTTCGGAACAAAAGTAACCATATCGGCGTCACCTTTCTTTATCCAAAAAAACTGTGTTGTTTTCGCTCAAATGCGTCCCAAACATGATTATATGGTTTGTAGGTCATAATGTGAGCTTTGTTCGCGAAAAACATTCCGTGAAATTTTCGGACCAAAAGTGACCATATCGGCGTCAACTTTCTTTAGCAACAAAAACTGTGTTGTTTTCGCTCAAATTTGTCCCAAACATGTTTATATGGTTTATAGGTCATAATGGGAGTTTTGTGCGCGAAAAGCTTTCCGTGAAATTTTCGGACCAAAAGTGCCATATCGGCGTCACCTTTCTTTAACCACAAAAACTGTGTTTTTTTCGCTCAAATGCGTCCCAAACATGTTTATATGGTTTATATGTCATAATGAGAGCTTTTGCGCAAAAAGCTTTCTGTAAAATTTTCGGACCAAAAGTGACCATATCGGCGTCACCTTTCTTTATCCACAAAAACATGTTTGGGACACCTTTCTTTATCCACAAAAACTGTGTTGTTTTCGCTTAAATGTATCCCAAACAAGTTTATATGGTTTATAGGTCATATCGGCGTCACCTTTCTTTATCCACCAATACTGTGTTGTTGTCGCTCAAATGTGTACCAAACATGTTTATATGGTGTATAGGTCATAATGGAAGCTTTGTGCGCGAAAATCTTTCCATGAAATTTTCGGACCAAAAGTGACCATATCGGCGTCATCTTTCTTTATACACCAAAACTGTGTTGTTTACTCTCAAATTTGTCCCAAACATGTTTTGTATGGTTTATAGGTCATAATGGGAGCTTTGTGCGCGAAAAGCTTTCCGAGAAATTTTCGAACCAAAAGTGACTATATCGGTGTCACCTTTCTTTATCCATAAAAACTGTGTTGTTTTCGCTCCAATGCATCCCAAACATGTTTATATGGTTTATAGGTCATAATTTGAGCTTTGTGTGCGAAAAGCTTTCCGTGAAATTTTCGGACCAAAAGTGACCATATCGGCGTCACCTTATTTATCCACAAAAACTGTGTTGTTTTCGCTCAAATGCGTCCCAAACATGTTTATATGGTTTATAGGTCATAATGGGAGCTTTGTGCACGAAAAGCTTTCCGTGAAATTTTCGGACCAAAAGAGACCATATCGGCGTCACCTTTCTTTCTCCACAAAAACTGTGTTGTTTTCGCTTAAATGTGTCCCAAACATGTTTATATGGTTTATAGGTCATAATGAGAGCTTTCTGCGCGAAAAGCTTTCCGTGAAATTTTCGGACCAAAAGTGACCATATCGGCGTCACCTTTCTTTATCCACAAAACTGTGTTGTTTTCGCTCAAATATGTCTCAAACATGTTTATATGGTTTATAAGTCATAATGGGAGCTTTGTGCGCGGAAAGCTTTCCGTGAAATTTTCGGACCAAAAGTGACCATATCGGCGTCACCTTTCTTTATCCCCCAAAACTGTGTTGTTTTCGCTCAAATGTCTCTCAAACATGTTTATATGGTTTATCGGTCATAATGAGCACTTTGTGTGCGAAAAGCTTTCCGTGAAATTTTCGAACCAAAAGTGACCATATCGGCGTCAACTTTCTTTATCAACAAAAACTGTGTTGTTTTCGCTCAAATTTGTCCCAAACATGTTTATATGGTTTATAGGTCATAATGGGAGGTTTGTGCGCGAAAAGCTTTCCGTGAAATTTTCGGACCAAAAGTGCCATATCGGCGTCACCTTTCTTTAACCACAAAAACTGTGTTGTTTTCGCTCAAATGCGTCCCAAACATGTTTATATGGTCTATAGGTCATAATGGGCGCTTTGTGCGCGAAAAGCTTTCCGTGAAATTTTCGGACCAAAAGTAACCATATCGGCGTCACCTTTCTTCATCCACAAAAAAATGTCTGGGACACCATTCTTTATCCAAAAAAACTGTGTTGTTTTCGCTCAAATGTATCCCAAACATGTTTATATGGTGTAAAGGTCATAATGGGAGCTTTGTGCGCGAAAATCTTTCCGTGAAATTTTCGGACCAAAAGTGACCATATCGGCGTCATCTTTCTTTATCCACCAAAACTGTGTTGTTTTCTCTCAAATTTGTCCCAAACATGTTTTATATGGTTTATAGGTCATAATGGGAGCTTTGTGCGCGAAAATCTTTCCGAGAAATTTTCGGACCAAAAGTGACCATATAGGCGTCACCTTTCTTTATCCATAAAAATTGTGTTGTTTTCGCTCAAATTCGTCCCAAACATGTTTATATGGTTTATAGGTCATAATGTGAGCTTTGTGCGCGAAAAGCTTTCCGTGAAATTTTCGGACCAAAAGTGACCATATCGGCGTCACCTTTCTTTATCCACAAAAACTATGTTGTTTTCGCTCAAATTTGTCCCAAACATGTTTATATGGTTTATAGGTCATAATGGGAGCATAGTGCGCGAAAAGCTTTCCGTGAAATTTTCGGACCAAAAGTGACTATATCGGCATCACCTTTCTTTATCCATAAAAACTGTGTTGTTTTCGCTCAAATGCGTCCCAAACATGTTTATATGGTTTATAGGTCATAATGTGAGCTTTGTGCGCGAAAAGCTTTCCGTGAAATTTTCGGACCAAAAGTGACCATATCGGCGTCACCTTTCTTTCTCCACAAAACTGTGTTGTTTTCGCTTAAATGCGTCCCATACATGTTTATATGGTTTATAGGTCATAATGGAAGCTTTCTGCGCGAAAAGCTTTCCGTAAAATTTTCGGACCAAAAGTGACCATATCGGCGTCACCTTTCTTTAACCACAAAAACTGTGTTGTTTTCGCTCAAATGCGTCCCAAACATGTTTATATGGTCTATAGGTCATAATGGGCGCTTTGTGCGCGAAAAGCTTTCCGTGAAATTTTCGGACCAAAAGTAACCATAAGGGCGTCACCTTTCTTCATCCACAAAAACATGTCTGGGACACCTTTCTTTATCCAAAAAAACTGTGTTGTTTTCGCTCAAATGAAAATCAAACATGTTTATATGGTGTAAAGGTCATAATGGGAGCTTTGTGCGCGAAAATCTATCCGTGAAATTTTCGGACCAAAAGTGACCATATCGGCGTCATCTTTCTTTATCCACCAAAACTGTGTTGTTTTCTCTCAAATTTGTCCCAAACATATTTTATATGGTTTATAGGTCATAATGGGAGCTTTGTGCGCGAAAAGCTTTCCGAGAAATTTTCGGACCAAAAGTGACCATATAGGCGTCACCTTTCTTTATCCATAAAAATTGTGTTGTTTTCGCTCAAATTCGTCCCAAACATGTTTATATGGTTTATAGATCAAAATGTGAGCTTTGTGCGCGAAAAGCTTTCCGTGAAATTTTCGGACCAAAAGTGACCATATCGGCGTCACCTTTCTTTATCCACAAAAACTGTGTTGTTTTCGCTCAAATTTGTCCCAAACATGTTTATATGGTTTATAGGTCATAATGGGAGCATAGTGCGCGAAAAGCTTTCAGTGAAATTTTCGGACCAAAAGTGACTATATCGGCATCACCTTTCTTTATCCATAAAAACTGTGTTGTTTTCGCTCAAATGCGTCCCAAACATGTTTATATGGTTTATAGGTCATAATGTGAGCTTTGGGCGCGAAAAGCTTTCCGTGAAATTTTCGGACCAAAATTGACCATATCGGCGTCACCTTTCTTTCTCCACAAAACTGTGTTGTTTTCGCTTAAATGCGTCCCAAACATGTTTATATGGTTTATAGGTGATAATGGAAGCTTTCTGCGCGAAAAGCTTTCCGTGAAATTTTCGGACCAAAAGTGACCATATCGGCGTCACCTTTCTTTATCCACAAAATTGTGTTATTTTCGCTCAAATGTGTCCCAAACATGTTTATATGGTTTATAAGTTATAATGGGAGCTTTGTGCGCGGAAAGCTTTTCGTGAAATTTTCGGACCAAAAGTGCCCATATCGGCGTCACCTTTCTTTATCCACCAAAACTGTGTTGTTTTCAGTCAAATGTGTCCCAAACATGTTTATATGGTTTATAGGTTATAATGGGAGCTTTCTGCGCGAAAAGCTTTCCGTGAAATTTTCGGACCAAAAGTGACCATTTCGGCGTCACCTTATTTATCCACAAAAACTGTGTTGTTTTCGCTCAAATGCGTCCCAAACATGTTTATATGGTTTATAGGTCATAATGGGAGCTTTGTGCACGAAAAGCTTTCCGTGAAATTTTCGGACCAAAAGTGACCATATCGGCGTCACCTTTCTTTCTCCACAAAAACTGTGTTGTTTTCGCTTAAATGTGTCCCAAACATTTTTATATGGTTTATAGGTCATAATGAGAGCTTTCTGCGCGAAAAGCTTTCCGTGAAATTTTCGGACCAAAAGTGACCTTATCGGCGTCAGCTTTCTTTATCCACAAAACTTTGTTGTTTTCGCTCAAATATGTCTCAAACATGTTTATATGGTTTATAAGTCATAATGGGAGCTTTGTGCGCGGAAAGCTTTCCGTGAAATTTTCGGACCAAAAGTGACCATATCGGCGTCACCTTTCTTTATCCCCCAAAACTGTGTTGTTTTCGCTCAAATGTGTCTCAAACATGTTTATATGGTTTATCGGTCATAATGAGCGCTTTGTGTGCGAAAAGCTTTCCGTGAAATTTTCGAACCAAAACTGACCATATCGGCGTCACCTTCCTTTATCGACAAAAACTGTGTTGTTTTCGCTCAAATGCGTCCCAAACATGTTTATATGGTTTATCGGTCCTAATGGGCGCTTTGTGCGTGAAAAGCTTTCCGTGAAATTTTCGGACCAAAAGTGACCATATCGGCGTCACCTTTCTTTATCCACAAAAACATGTTTGGGACACCTTTCTTTATCGACAAAACTGTGTTGTTTTCGTTCAAATTTATCCCAAACATGTTTATATGGTTTATAGGTCATAATGTGAGTTTTGTGTGCGAAAAGCTTTCCGTGAAATTTTCGGAACAAAAGTAACCATATCGGCGTCACCTTTCTTTATCCAAAAAAACTGTGTTGTTTTCGCTCAAATGCGTCCCAAACATGATTATATGGTTTGTAGGTCATAATGTGAGCTTTGTTCGCGAAAAACATTCCGTGAAATTTTCGGACCAAAAGTGACCATATCGGCGTCAACTTTCTTTATCAACAAAAACTGTGTTGTTTTCGCTCAAATTTGTCCCAAACATGTTTATATGGTTTATAGGTCATAATGGGAGGTTTGTGCGCGAAAAGCTTTCCGTGAAATTTTCGGACCAAAAGTGCCATATCGGCGTCACCTTTCTTTAACCACAAAAACTGTGTTTTTTTTCGCTCAAATGCGTCCCAAACATGTTTATATGGTCTATAGGTCATAATGGGCGCTTTGTGCGCGAAAAGCTTTCCGTGAAATTTTCGGACCAAAAGTAACCATATCGGCGTCACCTTTCTTTATCCACAAAAATTGTGTTGTTTTCGCTCAAATGTGTCCAAAACATGTTTATATGGTTTATATGTCATAATGGGAGCTTTTGCGCAAAAAGCTTTCCGTAAAATTTTCGGACCAAAAGTGACCATATCGGCGTCACCTTTCTTTATCCACAAAAACATGTTTGGGACACCTTTCTTTATCCACAAAAACTGTGTTGTTTTCGCTTAAATGTATCCCAAACATGTTTATATGGTTTATAGGTCATATCGGCGTCACCTTTCTTTATCCACCAATACTGTGTTGTTGTCGCTCAAATGTGTACCAAACATGTTTATATGGTGTATAGGTCATAATGGAAGCTTTGTGCGCGAAAATCTTTCCATGAAATTTTCGGACCAAAAGTGACCATATCGGCGTCATCTTTCTTTATACACCAAAACTGTGTTGTTTACTCTCAAATTTGTCCCAAACATGTTTTATATGGTTTATAGGTCATAATGGGAGCTTTGTGCGCGAAAAGCTTTCCGAGAAATTTTCGAACCAAAAGTGACTATATCGGCGTCACCTTTCTTTATCCATAAAAACTGTGTTGTTTTCGCTCCAATGCATCCCAAACATGTTTATATGATTTATAGGTCATAATTTGAGCTTTGTGTGCGAAAAGCTTTCCGTGAAATTTTCGGACCAAAAGTGACCATATCGGCGTCACCTTATTTATCCACAAAAACTGTGTTGTTTTCGCTCAAATGCGTCCCAAACATGTTTATATGGTTTATAGGTCATAATGGGAGCTTTGTGCACGAAAAGCTTTCCGTGAAATTTTCGGACCAAAAGAGACCATATCGGCGTCACCTTTCTTTCTCCACAAAAACTGTGTTGTTTTCGCTTAAATGTGTCCCAAACATGTTTATATGGTTTATAGGTCATAATGAGAGCTTTCTGCGCGAAAAGCTTTCCGTGAAATTTTCGGACAAAAAGTGACCATATCGGCGTCACCTTTCTTTATCCACAAAACTGTGTTGTTTTCGCTCAAATATGTCTCAAACATGTTTATATGGTTTATAAGTCATAATGGGAGCTTTGTGCGCGGAAAGCTTTCCGTGAAATTTTCGGACCAAAAGTGACCATATCGGCGTCACCTTTCTTTATCCCCCAAAACTGTGTTGTTTTCGCTCAAATGTCTCTCAAACATGTTTATATGGTTTATCGGTCATAATGAGCGCTTTGTGTGCGAAAAGCTTTCCGTGAAATTTTCGAACCAAAAGTGACCATATCGGCGTCAACTTTCTTTATCAACAAAAACTGTGTTGTTTTCGCTCAAATTTGTCCCAAACATGTTTATATGGTTTATAGGTCATAATGGGAGGTTTGTGTGCGAAAAGCTTTCCGTGAAATTTTCGGACCAAAAGTGCCAAATCGGCGTCACCTTTCTTTAACCACAAAAACTGTGTTGTTTTCGCTCAAATGCGTCCCAAACATGTTTATATGGTCTATAGGTCATAATGGGCGCTTTGTGCGCGAAAAGCTTTCCGTGAAATTTTCGGACCAAAAGTAACCATATCGGCGTCACCTTTCTTTATCCAAAAAAACTGTGTTGTTTTTGCTCAAATGCGTCCCAAACATGATTATATGGTTTGTAGGTCATAATGTGAGCTTTGTTCGCGAAAAACTTTCCGTGAAATTTTCGGACCAAAAGTGACCATATCGGCGTCAACTTTCTTTATCTACAAAAACTGTGTTGTTTTCGCTCAAATTTGTCCCAAACATGTTTATATGGTTTATAGGTCATAATGGGAGGTTTGTGCGCGAAAAGCTTTCCGTGAAATTTTCGGACCAAAAGTGCCATATCGGCGTCACCTTTCTTTAACCACAAAAACTGTGTTGTTTTCGCTCAAATGCGTCCCAAACATGTTTATATAGTCTATAGGTCATAATGGGCGCTTTGTGCGCGAAAAGCTTTTCGTGAAATTTTCGGACCAAAAGTAACCATATCGGCGTCACCTTTCTTTATCCACAAAAATTTTGTTGTTTTCGCTCAAATGTGTCCCAAACATGTTTATATGGTTTATATGTCATAATGGGAGCTTTGTGCGCGGAAAGCTTTTCGTGAAATTTTCGGACCAAAAGTAACCATATCGGCGTCACGTATCTTCATCCACAAAAACATGTCTGGGACACCTTTCTTTATCCAAAAAAAACTGTGTTGTTTTCGCTCAAATGTATCCCAAACATGTTTCTATGGTGTAAAGGTCATAATGGGAGCTTTGTGCGCGAAAATCTTTCCGTGAAATTTTCGGACCAAAAGTGACCATATCGGCGTCATCTTTCTTTATCCACCAAAACTGTGTTGTTTTCTCTCAAATTTGTCCCAAACATGTTTTATATGGTTTATAGGTCATAATGGGAGCTTTGTGCGCGAAAAGCTTTCCGAGAAATTTTCGGACCAAAAGTGACCATATAGGCGTCACCTTTCTTTATCCATAAAAATTGTGTTGTTTTCGCTCAAATTCGTCCCAAACATGTTTATATGGTTTATAGGTCATAATGTGAGCTTTGTACGCGAAAAGCTTTCCTTGAAATTTTCGGTCCAAAAGTGACCATTTCGGCGTCACCTTTCTTTATCCACAAAAACTGTGTTGTTTTCGCTCAAATTTGTCCCAAACATATTTATAAGGTTTATAGGTCATAATGGGAGCATTGTGCGCGAATAGCTTTCCGTGAAATTTTCGGACCAAAACTGACTATATCGGCATCACCTTTCTTTATCCATAAAAACTGTGTTGTTTTCGCTCAAATGCGTCCCAAACATGTTTATATGGTTTATAGGTCATAATGTGAGCTTTGTGCGCGAAAAGCTTTCCGTGAAATTTTCGGACCAAAAGTGACCATATCGGCGTCACCTTTCTTTCTCCACAAAACTGTGTTGTTTTCGCATAAATGCGTCCCAAACATGTTTGTATGGTTTATAGGTCATAATGGGAGCTTTCTGCGTGAAAAGCTTTCCGTGAAATTTTCGGACCAAAAGTGACCATATCGGCGTCACCTTACTTTATCCACCAAAACTGTGTTGTTTTCGGTCAAATGTGTCCCAAACATGTTTATATGGTTTATAGGTCATAATGGGAGGTTTGTGCGCGAAAAGCTTTCCGTGAAATTTTCGGACCAAAAGTGACCATATCGGCGTCACCTTTCTTTCTCCACAAAACTGTGTTGTTTTCGCATAAATGCGTCCCAAACATGTTTATATGGTTTATAGGTCATAATGGGAGCTTTCTGCGCGAAAAGCTTTCCGTGAAATTTTCGGACCAAAAGTGACCATATCGGCGTCACCTTTCTTTATCCACCAAAACTGTGTTGTTTTCGGTCAAATGTGTCCCAAACATGTTTATATGGTTTATAGGTCATAATGGGAGCTTTGTGCACGAAAAGCTTTCCGTGAAATTTTCGGACCAAAAGTGACCATATCGGCGTCACCTTTCTTTCTCCACAAAAACTGTGTTGTTTTCGCTTAAATGTGTCCCAAACATGTTTATATGGTTTATAGGTCATAATGACAGCTTTCTGCGCGAAAAGCTTTCCTTGAAATTTTTGGACCAAAAGTGACCATATCGGCGTCACCTTTCTTTATCCACAAAACTGTGTTGTTTTCGCTCAAATATGTCTCAAACATGTTTATATGGTTTATAAGTCATAATGGGAGCTTTGTGCGCGGAAAGCTTTCCGTGAAATTTTCGGACCAAAAGTGACCACATCGGCGTCACCTTTCTTTATCCCCCAAAACTGTGTTGTTTTCGCTCAAATGTGTCTCAAACATGTTTATATGGTTTATCGGTCATAATGAGCGCTTTGTGTGGGAAAAACATTCCGTGAAATTTTCGAACCAAAAGTGACCATATCGGCGTCACCTTTCTTTATCGACAAAAACTGTGTTGTTTTCGCTCAAATGCGTCCCAAACATGTTTATATGGTCTATAGGTCATAATGGGCACTTTGTGCGCGAAAAGCTTTCCGTGAAATTTTCGGACCAAAAGTAACCATATCGGCGTCACCTTTCTTTATCCACAAAAACATGTTTGGGACACCTTTCTTTATCGACAAAACTGTGTTGTTTTCGCTCAAATTTATCCCAAAAATGTTTATATGGTTTATAGGTCATAATGTGAGTTTTGTGTGCGAAAAGCTTTTCGTGAAATTTTCGGACCAAAAGTGCCATATCGGCGTCACCTTTCTTTAACCACAAAAACTGTGTTGTTTTCGCTCAAATGCGTCCCAAACAAGTTTATATGGTCTATAGGTCATAATGGGAGGTTTGTGCGCGAAAAGCTTTCCGTGAAATTTTCGGACCAAAAGTGCCATATCGGCGTCACCTTTCTTTAACCACAAAAACTATGTTGTTTTCGCTCAAATGCGTCCCAAACATGTTTATATGGTCTATAGGTCATAATGGGCGCTTTGTGCGCGAAAAGCTTTTCGTGAAATTTTCGGACCAAAAGTAACCATATCGGCGTCACCTTTCTTTATCCAAAAAAACTGTGTTGTTTTCGCTCAAATGCGTCCCAAACATGATTATATGGTTTGTAGGTCATAATGTGAGCTTTGTTCGCGAAAAACTTTCCGTGAAATTTTCGGACCAAAAGTGACCATATCGGCGTCAACTTTCTTTATCAACAAAAACTGTGTTGTTTTCGCTCAAATTTGTCCCAAACATGTTTATATGGTTTATAGGTCATAATGGGAGGTTTGTGCGCGAAAAGCTTTCCGTGAAATTTTCGGACCAAAAGTGCCATATCGGCGTCACCTTTCTTTAACCACAAAAACTGTGTTGTTTTCGCTCAAATGCGTCCCAAACATGTTTATATGGTCTATAGGTCATAATGGGCGCTTTGTGCGTGAAAAGCTTTCCGTGAAATTTTCGGACCAAAAGTAACCATATCGGCATCACCTTTCTTTATCCACAAAAATTGTGTTGTTTTCGCTCAAATGTGTCCCAAACATGTTTATATGGTTTATATGTCATAATGGGAGCTTTTGCGCAAAAAGCTTTCCCCGAAATTTTCGGACCAAAAGTGACCATATCGGCGTCACCTTTCTTTATCCACAAAAACATGTTTGGGACACCTTTCTTTATCCACAAAAACTGTGTTGTTTTCGCTTAAATGTATCCCAAACATGTTTATATGGTTTATAGGTCATATCGGCGTCACCTTCTTTATCCACCAATACTGTGTTGTTGTCGCTCAAATGTGTACCAAACATGTTTATATGGTGTATAGGTCATAATGGAAGCTTTGTGCGCGAAAATCTTTCCATGAAATTTTCGGACCAAAAGTGACCATATCGGCGTCATCTTTCTTTATACACCAAAACTGTGTCGTTTACTCTCAAATTTGTCCCAAACATGTTTTATATGGTTTATAGGTCATAATGGGAGCTTTGTGCGCGAAAAGCTTTCCGAGAAATTTTCGAACCAAAAGTGACTATATCGGCGTCACCTTTCTTTATCCATAAAAACTGTGTTGTTTTCGCTCAAATGCATCCCCAACATGTTTATATGGTTTATAGGTCATAATTTGTGCTTTGTGCGCGAAAAGCTTTCCGTGAAATTTTCGAACCAAAAGTGACCATATCGGTGTCACCTTTCTTTATCCACAAAAACATGTTTGGGACACCTTTCTTTATCCATAAAAACTGTGTTGTTTTCGCTTAAATGTATCCCAAACATGTTTATATGGTTTATAGGTCATATCGGCGTCACCTTCTTTATCCACCAATACTGTGTTGTTGTCGCTCAAATGTGTACCAAACATGTTTATATGGTGTATAGGTCATAATGGAAGCTTTGTGCGCGAAAATCTTTCCATGAAATTTTCGGACCAAAAGTGACCATATCGGCGTCATCTTTCTTTATACACCAAAACTGTGTTGTTTACTCTCAAATTTGTCCCAAACATGTTTTATATGGTTTATAGGTCATAATGGGAGCTTTGTGCGCGAAAAGCTTTCCGAGAAATTTTCGAACCAAAAGTGACTATATCGGCGTCACCTTTCTTTATCCATAAAAACTGTGTTGTTTTCGCTCAAATGCATCCCCAACATGTTTATATGGTTTATAGGTCATAATTTGAGCTTTGTGCGCGAAAAGCTTTCCGTGAAATTTTCGGACCAAAAGTGACCATATCGGCGTCACCTTATTTATCCACAAAAACTGTGTTGTTTTCGCTCAAATGCGTCCCAAACATGTTTATATGGTTTATAGGTCATAATGGGAGCTTTGTGCACGAAAAGCTTTCCGTGAAATTTTCGGACCAAAAGTGACCATATCGGCGTCACCTTTCTTTCTCCACAACAACTGTGTTGTTTTCGCTTAAATGTGTCCCAAACATGTTTATATGGTTTATAGGTCATAATGAGAGCTTTCTGCGCGAAAAGCTTTCCGTGAAATTTTCGGAACAAAAGTGACCATATCGGTGTCACCTTTCTTTATCCATAAAACTGTGTTGTTTTCGCTCAAATATGTCTCAAACATGTTTATATGGTTTATAAGTCATAATGGGAGCTTTGTGCGCGAAAAGCTTTCCGTGAAATTTTCGGACCAAAAGTGACCATATCGGCGTCACCTTTCTTTATCCCCCAAAACTGTGTTGTTTTCGCTCAAATGTGTCTCAAACATGTTTATATGGTTTATCGGTAATAATGAGCGCTTTGTGTGCGAAAAGCTTTCCGTGAAATTTTCGAACCAAAAGTGACCTTATCGGCGTCAACTTTCTTTATCAACAAAAATTGTGTTGTTTTCGTTCAAATTTGTCCCAAACATGTTTATATGCTTTATAGGTCATAATGGGAGGTTTGTGCGCGAAAAGCTTTCCGTGAAATTTTCGGACCAAAAGTGCCATATCGGCGTCACCTTTCTTTAACCACAAAAACTGTATTGTTTTCGCTCAAATGCGTCCCAAACATGTTTATATGGTCTATAGGTCATAATGGGCACTTTGTGCGCGAAAAGCTTTCCGTGAAATTTTCGGACCAAAAGTAACCATATCGGCGTCACCTTTCTTTATCCAAAAAAACTGTGTTGTTTTCGCTCAAATGCGTCCCAAACATGATTATATGGTTTGTAGGTCATAATGTGAGCTTTGTTCGCGAAAAACTTTCCGTGAAATTTTTGGACCAAAAGTGACCATATCGGCGTCAACTTTTTTTATCAACAAAAACTGTGTTGTTTTCGCTCAAATTTGTGCCAAACATGTTTATATGGTTTATAGGTCATAATGGGAGGTTTGTGCGCGAAAAGCTTTCCGTGAAATTTTCTGACCAAAAGTGCCATATCGGCGTCACCTTTCTTTAACCACAAAAACTGTGTTGTTTTCGCTCAAATGCGTCCCAAACATGTTTATATCGTCTATAGGTCATAATGGGCGCTTTGTGCGTGAAAAGCTTTCCGTGAAATTTTCGGACCAAAAGTAACCATATCGGCGTCACCTTTCTTTATCCACAAAAATTGTGTTGTTTTCGCTCAAATATGTCCCAAACATGTTTATATGGTTTATATGTCATAATGGGAGCTTTTGCGCAAAAAGCTATCCGTGAAATTTTCGGACCAAAAGTGACCATATCGGCGTCACCTTTCTTTATCCACAAAAACATGTTTGGGACACCTTTCTTTATCCACAAAAACTATGTTGTTTTCGCTCAAATGCATCCCCAACATGTTTATATGGTTTATAGGTCATAACTTGAGCTTTGTGCACGAAAAGCTTTCCGTGAAATTTTCGGACCAAAAGTGACCATATCGGCGTCACCATATTTATCCACAAAAACTGTGTTGTTTTCGCTCAAATGCGTCTCAAACATGTTTATATGGTTTATAGGTCATAATGGGAGCTTTGTGCACGAAAAGCTTTCCGTGAAATTTTCGGACCAAAAGTGACCATATCGGCGTCACCTTTCTTTATCCACAACAACTGTGTTGTTTTCGCTTAAATGTGTCCCAAACATGTTTATATGGTTTATAGGTCATAATGAGAGCTTTCTGCGCGAAAAGCTTTCCGTGAAATTTTCGGACCAAAAGTGCCATATCGGCGTCACCTTTCTTTAACCACAAAAACTGTGTTGTTTTCGCTCAAATGCGTCCCAAACATGTTTATATAGTCTATAGGTCATAATGGGCGCTTTGTGCGCGAAAAGCTTTCCGTGAAATTTTCGGACCAAAAGTAACCATATCGGCGTCACCTTTCTTTATCCACAAAAATTGTGTTGTTTTCGCTCAAATGCATCCCCAACATGTTTATATGGTTTATAGGTCATAATTTGTGCTTTGTGCGCGAAAAGCTTTCCGTGAAATTTTCGAACCAAAAGTGACCATATCGGTGTCACCTTTCTTTATCCACAAAAACATGTTTGGGACACCTTTCTTTATCCATAAAAACTGTGTTGTTTTCGCTTAAATGTATCCCAAACATGTTTATATGGTTTATAGGTCATATCGGCGTCACCTTCTTTATCCACCAATACTGTGTTGTTGTCGCTCAAATGTGTACCAAACATGTTTATATGGTGTATAGGTCATAATGGAAGCTTTGTGCGCGAAAATCTTTCCATGAAATTTTCGGACCAAAAGTGACCATATCGGCGTCATCTTTCTTTATACACCAAAACTGTGTTGTTTACTCTCAAATTTGTCCCAAACATGTTTTATATGGTTTATAGGTCATAATGGGAGCTTTGTGCGCGAAAAGCTTTCCGAGAAATTTTCGAACCAAAAGTGACTATATCGGCGTCACCTTTCTTTATCCATAAAAACTGTGTTGTTTTCGCTCAAATGCATCCCCAACATGTTTATATGGTTTATAGGTCATAATTTGAGCTTTGTGCGCGAAAAGCTTTCCGTGAAATTTTCGGACCAAAAGTGACCATATCGGCGTCACCTTATTTATCCACAAAAACTGTGTTGTTTTCGCTCAAATGCGTCCCAAACATGTTTATATGGTTTATAGGTCATAATGGGAGCTTTGTGCACGAAAAGCTTTCCGTGAAATTTTCGGACCAAAAGTGACCATATCGGCGTCACCTTTCTTTCTCCACAACAACTGTGTTGTTTTCGCTTAAATGTGTCCCAAACATGTTTATATGGTTTATAGGTCATAATGAGAGCTTTCTGCGCGAAAAGCTTTCCGTGAAATTTTCGGAACAAAAGTGACCATATCGGTGTCACCTTTCTTTATCCATAAAACTGTGTTGTTTTCGCTCAAATATGTCTCAAACATGTTTATATGGTTTATAAGTCATAATGGGAGCTTTGTGCGCGAAAAGCTTTCCGTGAAATTTTCGGACCAAAAGTGACCATATCGGCGTCACCTTTCTTTATCCCCCAAAACTGTGTTGTTTTCGCTCAAATGTGTCTCAAACATGTTTATATGGTTTATCGGTAATAATGAGCGCTTTGTGTGCGAAAAGCTTTCCGTGAAATTTTCGAACCAAAAGTGACCTTATCGGCGTCAACTTTCTTTATCAACAAAAATTGTGTTGTTTTCGTTCAAATTTGTCCCAAACATGTTTATATGCTTTATAGGTCATAATGGGAGGTTTGTGCGCGAAAAGCTTTCCGTGAAATTTTCGGACCAAAAGTGCCATATCGGCGTCACCTTTCTTTAACCACAAAAACTGTATTGTTTTCGCTCAAATGCGTCCCAAACATGTTTATATGGTCTATAGGTCATAATGGGCACTTTGTGCGCGAAAAGCTTTCCGTGAAATTTTCGGACCAAAAGTAACCATATCGGCGTCACCTTTCTTTATCCAAAAAAACTGTGTTGTTTTCGCTCAAATGCGTCCCAAACATGATTATATGGTTTGTAGGTCATAATGTGAGCTTTGTTCGCGAAAAACTTTCCGTGAAATTTTTGGACCAAAAGTGACCATATCGGCGTCAACTTTTTTTATCAACAAAAACTGTGTTGTTTTCGCTCAAATTTGTGCCAAACATGTTTATATGGTTTATAGGTCATAATGGGAGGTTTGTGCGCGAAAAGCTTTCCGTGAAATTTTCGGACCAAAAGTGCCATATCGGCGTCACCTTTCTTTAACCACAAAAACTGTGTTGTTTTCGCTCAAATGCGTCCCAAACATGTTTATATCGTCTATAGGTCATAATGGGCGCTTTGTGCGTGAAAAGCTTTCCGTGAAATTTTCGGACCAAAAGTAACCATATCGGCGTCACCTTTCTTTATCCACAAAAATTGTGTTGTTTTCGCTCAAATATGTCCCAAACATGTTTATATGGTTTATATGTCATAATGGGAGCTTTTGCGCAAAAAGCTATCCGTGAAATTTTCGGACCAAAAGTGACCATATCGGCGTCACCTTTCTTTATCCACAAAAACATGTTTGGGACACCTTTCTTTATCCACAAAAACTGTGTTGTTTTCGCTCAAATGCATCCCCAACATGTTTATATGGTTTATAGGTCATAACTTGAGCTTTGTGCACGAAAAGCTTTCCGTGAAATTTTCGGACCAAAAGTGACCATATCGGCGTCACCATATTTATCCACAAAAACTGTGTTGTTTTCGCTCAAATGCGTCTCAAACATGTTTATATGGTTTATAGGTCATAATGGGAGCTTTGTGCACGAAAAGCTTTCCGTGAAATTTTCGGACCAAAAGTGACCATATCGGCGTCACCTTTCTTTATCCACAACAACTGTGTTGTTTTCGCTTAAATGTGTCCCAAACATGTTTATATGGTTTATAGGTCATAATGAGAGCTTTCTGCGCGAAAAGCTTTCCGTGAAATTTTCGGACCAAAAGTGCCATATCGGCGTCACCTTTCTTTAACCACAAAAACTGTGTTGTTTTCGCTCAAATGCGTCCCAAACATGTTTATATAGTCTATAGGTCATAATGGGCGCTTTGTGCGCGAAAAGCTTTCCGTGAAATTTTCGGACCAAAAGTAACCATATCGGCGTCACCTTTCTTTATCCACAAAAATTGTGTTGTTTTCGCTCAAATATGTCTCAAACATGTTTATATGGTTTATAAGTCATAATGGGAGCTTTGTGCGCGAAAAGCTTTCCGTGAAATTTTCGGACCAAAAGTGACCATATCGGCGTCACCTTTCTTTATCCCCCAAAACTGTGTTGTTTTCGCTCAAATGTGTCTCAAACATGTTTATATGGTTTATCGGTCATAATGAGCGCTTTGTGTGCGAAAAGCTTTCCGTGAAATTTTCGAACCAAAAGTGACCTTATCGGCGTCAACTTTCTTTATCAACAAAAATTTTGTTGTTTTCGCTCAAATTTGTACCAAACATGTTTATATGCTTTATAGGTCATAATGGGAGGTTTGTGCGCGAAAAGCTTTCCGTGAAATTTTCGGACCAAAAGTGCCATATCGGCGTCACCTTTCTTTAACCACAAAAACTGTGTTGTTGTCGCTCAAATGCGTCCCAAACATGTTTATATGCTCTATAAGTCATAATGGGCACTTTGTGCGCGAAAAGCTTTCCGTTAAATTTTCGGACCAAAAGTAACCATATCGGCGTCACCTTTCTTTATCCACAAAAATTGTGTTGTTTTCGCTCAAAATTGTCCCACACATGTTTATATGGTTTATATGTCATAATGGGAGCTTTTGCGCAAAAAGCTTTCCGTGAAATTTTCGGACCAAAAGTGACCATATCGGCGTCATCTTTCTTTATCCACAAAAACATGTTTGGGACACCTTTCTTTATCCACAAAAACTGTGTTGTTTTCGCTCAAATGTATCACAAACATGTTTATATGGTTTATAGGTCATAATGAGCGCTTTGTGCGCGAAAAGCTTTCCGTGAAATTTTCGGACCAAAAGTGCCATATCGGCGTCACCTTTCTTTAACCACAAAAACTGTGTTGTTTTCGCTCAAATGCGTCCCAAACATGTTTATATGGTCTATAGGTCATAATGGGAGGTTTGTGCGCGAAAAGCTTTCCGTTAAATTTTTGGACCAAAAGTGCCATATCGGTGTCCCCTTTCTTTAACCACAAAAAATGTGTTGTTTTCGCTCAAATGCGTCCCAAACATGTTTATATGGTCTATAGGTCATAATGGGCACTTTGTGCGCGAAAAGCTTTCCGTGAAATTTTTGGACCAAAAGTAACCATATCGGCGTCACCTTTCTTTATCCACAAAAACATGTTTGGGACACCTTTCTTTATCGACAAAACTGTGTTGTTTTCGCTCAAATTTATCCCAAACATGTTTATAGGGTTTATAGGTCATAATGTGAGTTTTGTGTGCGAAAAGCTTTCCGTGAAATTTTCGGACCAAAAGTGCCATATCGGCGTCACCTTTCTTTAACCACAAAAACTGTGTTGTTTTCGCTCAAATGCGTCCCAAACATGTTTATATGGTCTATAGGTCATAATGGGAGGTTTGTGCGCGAAAAGCTTTCCGTGAAATTTTTGGACCAAAAGTGCCATATCGGCGTCACCTTTCTTTAACCACAAAAACTGTGTTGTTTTCGCTCAAATGCGTCCCAAACATGTTTATATAGTCTATAGGTCATAATGGGCGCTTTGTGCGCGAAAAGCTTTCCGTGAAATTTTCGGACCAAAAGTAACCATATCGGCGTCACCTTTCTTTATCCACAAAAATTGTGTTGTTTTCGCTCAAATGTGTCCCAAACATGTTTATATGGTTTATATGTCATAATGGGAGCTTTTGCGCAAAAAGCTTTCTGTGAAATTTTCGGACCAAAAGTGACCATATCGGCGTCACCTTTCTTTATCCACAAAAACATGTTTGGGACACCTTTCTTTATCCACAAAAACTGTGTTGTTTTCGCTCAAATGTATCACAAACATGTTTATATGGTTTATAGGTCATAATGGGAGCTTTGTGCGCGAAAAGCTTTCTGTGAAATTTTCGGACCAAAAGTTACCATATCGGCGTCACCTTTCTTTATCCCCCAAAACTGTGTTGTTTTCGCTCAAATGTGTCTCAAACATGTTTATATGGTTTATCGGTCATAATGAGCGCTTTGTGTGCGAAAAGCTTTCCGTGAAATTTTCGAACCAAAAGTGACCATATCGGCGTCAACTTTCTTTATCAACAAAAACTGTGTTGTTTTCGCTCAAATTTGTCCCAAACATGTTTATATGGTTTATAGGTCATAATGGGAGGTTTGTGCGCGAAAAGCTTTCCGTGAAATTTTCGGACCAAAAGTGCCATATCGGCGTCACCTTTCTTTAACCACAAAAACTGTGTTGTTTTCGCTCAAATGCGTCCCAAACATGTTTATATGGTCTATAGGTCATAATGGGCACTTTGTGCGCGAAAAGCTTTCCGTTAAATTTTTGGACCAAAAGTGCCATATCGGCGTCCCCTTTCTTTAACCACAAAAACTGTATTGTTTTCGCTCAAATGCGTCCCAAACATGTTTATATGGTCTATAGGTCATAATAGGCACTTTGTGCGCGAAAAGCTTTCCGTGAAATTTTTGGACCAAAAGTAACCATATCGGCGTCACCTTTCTTTATCCACAAAAACATGTTTGGGACACCTTTCTTTATCGACAAAACTGTGTTGTTTTCGCTCAAATTTATCCCAAACATGTTTATAGGGTTTATAGGTCATAATGTGAGTTTTGTGTGCGAAAAGCTTTCCGTGAAATTTTCGGACCAAAAGTGCCATATCGGCGTCACCTTTCTTTAACCACAAAAACTGTGTTGTTTTCGCTCAAATGCGTCCCAAACATGTTTATATGGTCTATAGGTCATAATGGGAGGTTTGTGCGCGAAAAGCTTTCCGTGAAATTTTTGGACCAAAAGTGCCATATCGGCGTCACCTTTCTTTAACCACAAAAACTGTGTTGTTTTCGCTCAAATGCGTCCCAAACATGTTTATATAGTCTATAGGTCATAATGGGCGCTTTGTGCGCGAAAAGCTTTCCGTGAAATTTTCGGACCAAAAGTAACCATATCGGCGTCACCTTTCTTTATCCACAAAAATTGTGTTGTTTTCGCTCAAATGTGTCCCAAACATGTTTATATGGTTTATATGTCATAATGGGAGCTTTTGCGCAAAAAGCTTTCCGTGAAATTTTCGGACCAAAAGTGACCATATCGGCGTCACCTTTCTTTATCCACAAAAACATGTTTGGGACACCTTTCTTTATCCACAAAAACTGTGTTGTTTTCGCTCAAATGTATCACAAACATGTTTATATGGTTTATAGGTCATAATGGGAGCTTTGTGCGCGAAAAGCTTTCCGTGAAATTTTCGGACCAAAAGTTACCATATCGGCGTCACCTTTCTTTATCCCCCAAAACTGTGTTGTTTTCGCTCAAATGTGTCTCAAACATGTTTATATGGTTTATCGGTCATAATGAGCGCTTTGTGTGCGAAAAGCTTTCCGTGAAATTTTCGAACCAAAAGTGACCATATCGGCGTCAACTTTCTTTATCAACAAAAACTGTGTTGTTTTCGCTCAAATTTGTCCCAAACATGTTTATATGGTTTATAGGTCATAATGGGAGGTCTGTGCGCGAAAAGCTTTCCGTGAAATTTTCGGACCAAAAGTGCCATATCGGCGTCACCTTTCTTTAACCACAAAAACTGTGTTGTTTTCGCTCAAATGCGTCCCAAACATGTTTATATGGTCTATAGGTCATAATGGGCACTTTGTGCGCGAAAAGCTTTCCGTGAAATTTTCGGACCAAAAGTAACCATATCGGCGTCACCTTTCTTTATCCACAAAAACATGTTTGGGACACCTTTCTTTATCGACAAAACTGTGTTGATTTCGCTCAAATTTATCCCAAACATGTTTATATGGTTTATAGGTCATAATGTGAGTTTTGTGTGCGAAAAGCTTTCCGTGAAATTTTCGGACCAAAAGTGCCATATCGGCGTCACCTTTCTTTAACCACAAAAACTGTGTTGTTTTCGCTCAAATGCGTCCCAAACATGTTTATATGGTCTATAGGTCATAATGGGAGGTTTGTGCGCGAAAAGCTTTCCGTGAAATTTTTGGACCAAAAGTGCCATATCGGCGTCACCTTTCTTTAACCACAAAAACTGTGTTGTTTTCGCTCAAATGCGTCCCAAACATGTTTATATGGTCTATAGGTCATAATGGGCGCTTTGTGCGCGAAAAGCTTTCCGTGTAATTTTCGGACCAAAAGTAACCATATCGGCGTCACCTTTCTTTATCCAAAAAAACTGTGTTGTTTTCGCTCAAATGCGTCCCAAACATGATTATATGGTTTGTAGGTCATAATGTGAGCTTTGTTCGCGAAAAACTTTCCGTGAAATTTTCGGACCAAAAGTGACCATATCGGCGTCAACTTTCTTTATCAACAAAAACTGTGTTGTTTTCGCTCAAATTTGTCCCAAACATGTTTATATTGTTTATAGGTCATAATGGGAGGTTTGTGCGCGAAAAGCTTTCCGTGAAATTTTCGGACCAAAAGTGCCATATCGGCGTCACCTTTCTTTAACCACAAAAACTGTGTTGTTTTCGCTCAAATGCGTCCCAAACATGTTTATATAGTCTATAGGTCATAATGGGCGCTTTGTGCGCGAAAAGCTTTCCGTGAAATTTTCGGACCAAAAGTAACCATATCGGCGTCACCTTTCTTTATCCACAAAAATTGTGTTGGTTTCGCTCAAATGTATCACAAACATGTTTATATGGTTTATAGGTCATAATGGGAGCTTTGTGCGCGAAAAGCTTTCCGTGAAATTTTCGGACCAAAATTGACCATATCGGCGTCACCTTTCTTTATCCCCCAAAACTGTGTTGTTTTCGCTCAAATTTATCCCAAACATGTTTATATGGTTTATCGGTCATAATGAGCGCTTTGTGTGCGAAAAGCTTTCCGTGAAATTTTCGGACCAAAAGTGCCATATCGGCGTCACCTTTCTTTAACCACAAAAACTGTGTTGTTTTCGCTCAAATGCGTCCCAAACATGTTTATATGGTCTATAGGTCATAATGGGAGGTTTGTGCGCGAAAAGCTTTCCGTTAAATTTTTGGACCAAAAGTGCCATATCGGCGTCCCCTTTCTTTAACCACAAAAACTGTGTTGTTTTCGCTCAAATGCGTCCCAAACATGTTTATATGGTCTATAGGTCATAATGGGAGGTTTGTGCGCGAAAAGCTTTCCGTGAAATTTTTGGACCAAAAGTGCCATATCGGCGTCACCTTTCTCTAACCACAAAAACTGTGTTGTTTTCGCTCAAATGCGTCCCAAACATGTTTATATGGTCTATAGGTCATAATGGGCGCTTTGTGCGCGAAAAGCTTTCCGTGTAATTTTCGGACCAAAAGTAACCATATCGGCGTCACCTTTCTTTATCCACAAAAATTGTGTTGGTTTCGCTCAAATGTATCACAAACATGTTTATATGGTTTATAGGTCATAATGGGAGCTTTGTGCGCGAAAAGCTTTCCGTGAAATTTTCGGACCAAAATTGACCATATCGGCGTCACCTTTCTTTATCCCCCAAAACTGTGTTGTTTTCGCTCAAATTTATCCCAAACATGTTTATATGGTTTATCGGTCATAATGAGCGCTTTGTGTGCGAAAAGCTTTCCGTGAAATTTTCGGACCAAAAGTGCCATATCGGCGTCACCTTTCTTTAACCACAAAAACTGTGTTGTTTTCGCTCAAATGCGTCCCAAACATGTTTATATGGTCTATAGGTCATAATGGGAGGTTTGTGCGCGAAAAGCTTTCCGTTAAATTTTTGGACCAAAAGTGCCATATCGGCGTCCCCTTTCTTTAACCACAAAAACTGTGTTGTTTTCGCTCAAATGCGTCCCAAACATGTTTATATGGTCTATAGGTCATAATGGGAGGTTTGTGCGCGAAAAGCTTTCCGTGAAATTTTTGGACCAAAAGTGCCATATCGGCGTCACCTTTCTCTAACCACAAAAACTGTGTTGTTTTCGCTCAAATGCGTCCCAAACATGTTTATATGGTCTATAGGTCATAATGGGCGCTTTGTGCGCGAAAAGCTTTCCGTGTAATTTTCGGACCAAAAGTAACCATATCGGCGTCACCTTTCTTTATCCAAAAAAACTGTGTTTTTTTCGCTCAAATGCGTCCCAAACATGATTATATGGTTTGTAGGTCATAATGTGAGCTTTGTTCGCGAAAAACTTTCCGTGAAATTTTCGGACCAAAAGTGACCATATCGGCGTCAACTTTCTTTATCCACAAAAACTGTGTTGTTTTCGCTCAAATTTGTCCCAAACATGTTTATATTGTTTATAGGTCATAATGGGAGGTTTGTGCGCGAAAAGCTTTCCGTGAAATTTTCGGACCAAAAGTGCCATATCGGCGTCACCATTCTTTAACCACAAAAACTGTGTTGTTTTCGCTCAAATGCGTCCCAAACATGTTTATATAGTCTATAGGTCATAATGGGCGCTTTGTGCGCGAAAAGCTTTCCGTGAAATTTTCGGACCAAAAGTAACCATATCGGCGTCACCTTTCTTTATCCACAAAAATTGTGTTGGTTTCGCTCAAATGTATCACAAACATGTTTATATGGTTTATAGGTCATAATGGGAGCTTTGTGCGCGAAAAGCTTTCCGTGAAATTTTCGGACCAAAATTGACCATATCGGCGTCACCTTTCTTTATCCCCCAAAACTGTGTTGTTTTCGCTCAAATTTATCCCAAACATGTTTATATGGTTTATCGGTCATAATGAGCGCTTTGTGTGCGAAAAGCTTTCCGTGAAATTTTCGGACCAAAAGTGCCATATCGGCGTCACCTTTCTTTAACCACAAAAACTGTGTTGTTTTCGCTCAAATGCGTCCCAAACATGTTTATATGGTCTATAGGTCATAATGGGAGGTTTGTGCGCGAAAAGCTTTCCGTTAAATTTTTGGACCAAAAGTGCCATATCGGCGTCCCCTTTCTTTAACCACAAAAACTGTGTTGTTTTCGCTCAAATGCGTCCCAAACATGTTTATATGGTCTATAGGTCATAATGGGCACTTTGTGCGCGAAAAGCTTTCCGTGAAATTTTTGGACCAAAAGTAACCATATCGGCGTCACCTTTCTTTATCCACAAAAACATGTTTGGGACACCTTTCTTTATCGACAAAACTGTGTTGTTTTCGCTCAAATTTATCCCAAACATGTTTATAGGGTTTATAGGTCATAATGTGAGTTTTGTGTGCGAAAAGCTTTCCGTGAAATTTTCGGACCAAAAGTGCCATATCGGCGTCACCTTTCTTTAACCACAAAAACTGTGTTGTTTTCGCTCAAATGCGTCCCAAACATGTTTATATGGTCTATAGGTCATAATGGGAGGTTTGTGCGCGAAAAGCTTTCCGTGAAATTTTCGGACCAAAAGTGCCATATCGGCGTCACCTTTCTTTAACCACAAAAACTGTGTTGTTTTCGCTCAAATGCGTCCCAAACATGTTTATATGGTCTATAGGTCATAATGGGAGGTTTGTGCGCGAAAAGCTTTCCGTGAAATTTTTGGACCAAAAGTGCCATATCGGCGTCACCTTTCTTTAACCACAAAAACTGTGTTGTTTTCGCTCAAATGCGTCCCAAACATGTTTATATAGTCTATAGGTCATAATGGGCGCTTTGTGCGCGAAAAGCTTTCCGTGAAATTTTCGGACCAAAAGTAACCATAGCGGCGTCACCTTTCTTTATCCACAAAAATTGTGTTGTTTTCGCTCAAATGTGTCCCAAACATGTTTATATGGTTTATATGTCATAATGGGAGCTTTTGCGCAAAAAGCTTTCCGTGAAATTTTCGGACCAAAAGTGACCATATCGGCGTCACCTTTCTTTATCCACAAAAACATGTTTGGGACACCTTTCTTTATCCACAAAAACTGTGTTGTTTTCGCTCAAATGTATCACAAACATGTTTATATGGTTTATAGGTCATAATGGGAGCTTTGTGCGCGAAAAGCTTTCCGTGAAATTTTCGGACCAAAAGTTACCATATCGGCGTCACCTTTCTTTATCCCCCAAAACTGTGTTGTTTTCGCTCAAATGTGTCTCAAACATGTTTATATGGTTTATCGGTCATAATGAGCGCTTTGTGTGCGAAAAGCTTTCCGTGAAATTTTCGAACCAAAAGTGACCATATCGGCGTCAACTTTCTTTATCAACAAAAACTGTGTTGTTTTCACTCAAATTTGTCCTAAACATGTTTATATGGTTTATAGGTCATAATGGGAGGTTTGTGCGCGAAAAGCTTTCCGTGAAATTTTCGGACCAAAAGTGCCATATCGGCGTCACCTTTCTTTAACCACAAAAACTGTGTTGTTTTCGCTCAAATGCGTCCCAAACATGTTTATATGGTCTATAGGTCATAATGGGCACTTAGTGCGCGAAAAGCTTTCCGTGAAATTTTTGGACCAAAAGTAACCATATCGGCGTCACCTTTCTTTATCCACAAAAACATGTTTGGGACACCTTTCTTTATCGACAAAACTGTGTTGTTTTCGCTCAAATTTATCCCAAACATGTTTATAGGGTTTATAGGTCATAATGTGAGTTTTGTGTGCGAAAAGCTTTCCGTGAAATTTTCGGACCAAAAGTGCCATATCGGCGTCACCTTTCTTTAACCACAAAAACTGTGTTGTTTTCGCTCAAATGCGTCCCAAACATGTTTATATGGTCTATAGGTCATAATGGGAGGTTTGTGCGCGAAAAGCTTTCCGTTAAATTTTTGGACCAAAAGTGCCATATCGGCGTCACCTTTCTTTAACCACAAAAACTGTGTGTTTTTCGCTCAAATGCATCCCAAACATGTTTATATGGTCTATAGGTCATAATGGGCGCTTTGTGCGCGAAAAGCTTTCCGTGAAATTTTCGGACCAAAAGTAACCATATCGGCGTCACCTTTCTTTATCCAAAAAAACTGTGTTGTTTTCGCTCAAATGCGTCCCAAACATGATTATATGGTTTGTAGGTCATAATGTGAGCTTTGTTCGCGAAAAACTTTCCGTGAAATTTTCGGACCAAAAGTGACCATATCGGCGTCAACTTTCTTTATCAACAAAAACTGTGTTGTTTTCGCTCAAATTTTTCCCAAACATGTTTATATGGTTTATAGGTCATAATGGGAGGTTTGTGCGCGAAAAGCTTTCCGTGAAATTTTCGGACCAAAAGTGCCATATCGGCGTCACCTTTCTTTAACCACAAAAACTGTGTTGTTTTCGCTCAAATGCGTCCCAAACATGTTTATATAGTCTATAGGTCATAATGGGCGCTTTGTGCGCGAAAAGCTTTCCGTGAAATTTTCGGACCAAAAGTAACCATATCGGCGTCACCTTTCTTTATCCACAAAAATTGTGTTGTTTTCGCTCAAATGTGTCCCAAACATGTTTATATGGTTTATATGTCATAATGGGAGCTTTTGCGCAAAAAGCTTTCCGTGAAATTTTCCGACAAAAGTGACCATATCGGCGTCACCTTTCTTTATCCACAAAAACATGTTTCGGACACCTTTCTTTATCCACAAAAACTGTGTTGTTTTCGCTCAAATGTATCACAAACATGTTTATATGGTTTATAGGTCATAATGGGAGTTTTATGCGCGAAAAGCTTTCCGTGAAATTTTCGGACCAAAAGTGACCATATCGGCGTCACCTTTCTTTATCCCCCAAAACTGTGTTGTTTTCGCTCAAATGTGTCTCAAACATGTTTATATGGTTTATCGGTCATAATGAGCGCTTTGTGTGCGAAAAGCTTTCCGTGAAATTTTCGAACCAAAAGTGACCATATCGGCGTCAACTTTCTTTATCAACAAAAACTGTGTTGTTTTCGCTCAAATTTGTCCCAAACATGTTTATATGGTTTATAGGTCATAATGGGAGGTTTGTGCGCGAAAAGCTCTCCGTGAAATTTTCGGACCAAAAGTGCCATATCGGCGTCACCTTTCTTTAACCACAAAAACTGTGTTGTTTTCGCTCAAATGCGTCCCAAACATGTTTATATGGTCTATAGGTCATAATGGGCACTTTGTGCGCGAAAAGCTTTCCGTGAAATTTTCGGACCAAAAGTAACCATATCGGCGTCACCTTTCTTTATCCACAAAAACATGTTTGGGACACCTTTCTTTATCGACAAAACTGTGTTGTTTTCGCTCAAATTTATCCCAAACAAGTTTATAGGGTTTATAGGTCATAATGTGAGTTTTGTGTGCGAAAAGCTTTCCGTGAGATTTTCGGACCAAAAGTGCCATATCGGCGTCACCTTTCTTTAACCACAAAAACTGTGTTGTTTTCGCTCAAATGCGTCCCAAACATGTTTATATGGTCTATAGGTCATAATGGGAGGTTTGTGCGCGAAAAGCTTTCCGTGAAATTTTTGGACCAAAAGTGCCATATCGGCGTCACCTTTCTTTAACCACAAAAACTGTGTTGTTTTCGCTCAAATGCATCCCAAACATGTTTATATGGTCTATAGGTCATAATGGGCGCTTTGTGCGCGAAAAGCTTTCCGTGAAATTTTCGGACCAAAAGTAACCATATCGGCGTCACCTTTCTTTATCCAAAAAAACTGTGTTGTTTTCGCTCAAATGCGTCCCAAACATGATTATATGGTTTGTAGGTCATAATGTGAGCTTTGTTCGCGAAAAACTTTCCGTGAAATTTTCGGACCAAAAGTGACCATATCGGCGTCAACTTTCTTTATCAACAAAAACTGTGTTGTTTTCGCTCAAATTTGTCCCAAACATGTTTATATGGTTTATAGGTCATAATGGGAGGTTTGTGCGCGAAAAGCTTTCCGTGAAATTTTCGGACCAAAAGTGCCATATCGGCGTCACCTTTCTTTAACCACAAAAACTGTGTTGTTTTCGCTCAAATGCGTCCCAAACATGTTTATATAGTCTATAGGTCATAATGGGCGCTTTGTTCGCGAAAAGCTTTCCGTGAAATTTTCGGACCAAAAGTAACCATATCGGCGTCACCTTTCTTTATCCACAAAAATTGTGTTGTTTTCGCTCAAATGTGTCCCAAACATGTTTATATGGTTTATATGTCATAATGGGAGCTTTTGCGCAAAAAGCTTTCCGTGAAATTTTCGGACCAAAAGTGACCATATCGGCGTCACCTTTCTTTATCCACAAAAACATGTTTGGGACACCTTTCTTTATCCACAAAAACTGTGTTGTTTTCGCTTAAATGTATCCAAAACATGTTTATATGGTTTATAGGTCATATCGGCGTCACCTTCTTTATCCACCAATACTGTGTTGTTGTCGCTCAAATGTGTATCAAACATGTTTATATGGTGTATAGGTCATAATGGAAGCTTTGTGCGCGAAAATCTTTCCATCAAATTTTCGGACCAAAAGTGACCATATCGGCGTCATCTTTCTTTATACACCAAAACTGTGTTGTTTACTCTCAAATTTGTCCCAAACATGTTTTATATGGTTTATAGGTCATAATGGGAGCTTTGTGCGCGAAAAGCTTTCCGAGAAATTTTCGAACCAAAAGTGACTATATCGGCGTCACCTTTCTTTATCCATAAAAACTGTGTTGTTTTCGCTCAAATGCATCCCAAACATGTTTATATGGTTTATAGGTCATAATATGAGCTTTGTGCGCGAAAAGCTTTCCGTGAAATTTTCGGACCAAAATTGACCATATCGGCGTCACCTTATTTATCCACAAAAACAGTGTTGTTTTCGCTCAAATGCGTCCCAAACATGTTTATATAGTTTATAGGTCATAATGGGAGCTTTGTGCACGAAAAGCTTTCCGTGAAATTTTCGGACCAAAAGTGACCATACCGGCGTCACCTTTCTTTCTCCACAAAAACTGTGTTGTTTTCGCTTAAATGTGTCCCAAACATGTTTATATGGTTTATAGGTCATAATGAGAGCTTTCTGCGCGAAAAGCTTTCCGTGAAATTTTCGGACCAAAAGTGACCATATCGGCGTCACCTTTCTTTATCCCCCAAAACTGTGTTGTTTTCGCTCAAATGTGTCTCAAACATGTTTATATGGTTTGTCGGTCATAATGAGCGCTTTGTGTGCGAAAAGCTTTCCGTGAAATTTTCGAACCAAAAGTGACCTTATCGGCGTCAACTTTCTTTATCAACAAAAACTGTGTTGTTTTCGCTCAAATTTGTCCCAAACATGTTTATATGGTTTATAGGTCATAATGAAAGGTTTGTGCGCGAAAAGCTTTCCGTGAAATTTTCGGACCAAAAGTGCCATATCGGCGTCACCTTTCTTTATCCCCCAAAACTGTGTTGTTTTCGCTCAAATGTGTCTCAAACATGTTTATATGGTTTGTCGGTCATAATGAGCGCTTTGTGTGCGAAAAGCTTTCCGTGAAATTTTCGAACCAAAAGTGACCTTATCGGCGTCAACTTTCTTTATCAACAAAAACTGTGTTGTTTTCGCTCAAATTTGTCCCAAACATGTTTATATGGTTTATAGGTCATAATGAAAGGTTTGTGCGCGAAAAGCTTTCCGTGAAATTTTCGGACCAAAAGTGCCATATCGGCGTCACCTTTCTTTAACCACAAAAACTGTGTTGTTTTCGCTCAAATGCGTCCCAAACATGTTTATATGGTCAATAGGTCACAATGGGCACTTTGTGCGCGAAAAGCTTTCCGTGAAATTTTCGGACCAAAAGTAACCATATCGGCGTCACCTTTCTTTATCCACAAAAATTGTGTTGTTTTCGCTCAAATGTGTCCCAAACATGTTTATATGGTTTATATGTCATAATGGGAGCTTTTGCGCAAAAAGCTTTCCGTGAAATTTTCGGACCAAAAGTGACCATATTGGCGTCATCTTTCTTTATCCACAAAAACATGTTTGGGACACCTTTCTTTATCCACAAAAACTGTGTTGTTTTCGCTCAAATGTATCACAAACATGTTTATATGGTTTATAGGTCATAATGGGAGCTTTGTGCGCGAAAAGCTTTCCGTGAAATTTTCGGACCAAAAGTGACCATATCGGCGTCACCTTTCTTTATCCCCCAAAACTGTGTTGTTTTCGCTCAAATGTGTCTCAAACATGTTTATATGGTTTATCGGTCATAATGAGCGCTTTGTGTGCGAAAAGCTTTCCGTGAATTTTCGAACCAAAAGTGACCATATCTGCGTCAACTTTCTTTATCAACAAAAACTGTGATGTTTTCGCTCAAATTTGTCCCAAACATGTTTATATGGTTTATAGGTCATAATGGGAGGTTTGTGCGCGAAAAGCTTTCCGTGAAATTTTCGGACCAAAAGTGCCATATCGGCGTCACCTTTCTTTAACCACAAAAACTGTGTTGTTTTCGCTCAAATGCGTCCCAAACATGTTTATATGGTCTATAGGTCATAATGGGCACTTTGTGCGCGAAAAGCTTTCCGTGAAATTTTCGGACCAAAAGTAACCATATCGGCGTCACCTTTCTTTATCCACAAAAACATGTTTGGGACACCTTTCTTTATCGACAAAACTGTGTTGTTTTCGCTCAAATTTATCCCAAACATGTTTATATGGTTTATAGGTCATAATGTGAGTTTTGTGTGCGAAAAGCTTTCCGTGAAATTTTCGGACCAAAAGTGCCATATCGGCGTCACCTTTCTTTAACCACAAAAACTGTGTTGTTTTCGCTCAAATGCGTCCCAAACATGTTTATATGGTCTATAGGTCATAATGGGAGGTTTGTGCGCGAAAAGCTTTCCGTGAAATTTTCGGACCAAAAGTGCCATATCGGCGTCACCTTTCTTTAACCACAAAAACTGTGTTGTTTTCGCTCAAATGCGTCCCAAACATGTTTATATGGTCTATAGGTCATAATAGGCGCTTTGTGCGCGAAAAGCATTCCGTGAAATTTTCGGACCAAAAGTAACCATATCGGCGTCACCTTTCTTTATCCAAAAAAACTGTGTTGTTTTCGCTTAAATGCGTCCCAAACATGATTATATGGTTTGTAGGTCATAATGTGAGCTTTGTTCGCGAAAAACTTTCCGTGAAATTTTCGGACCAAAAGTGACCATATCGGCGTCAACATTCTTTATCAACAAAAACTGTGTTGTTTTCGCTCAAATTTGTCCCAAACATGTTTATATGGTTTATAGGTCATAATGGGAGGTTTGTGCGCGAAAAGCTTTCCGTGAAATTTTCGGACCAAAAGTGACCATATCGGCGTCACCTTTCTTTATCCACAAAAACATGTTTGGGACACCTTTCTTTATCCACAAAAACTGTTTTGTTTTCGCTTAAATGTATCCCAAACATGTTTATATGGTCTATAGGTCATAATGGGCGCTTTGTGCGCGAAAAGTTTTCCGTGAAATTTTCGGACCAAAAGTAACCATATCGGCGTCACCTTTCTTTATCCACAAAAATTGTGTTGTTTTCGCTCAAATGTGTCCCAAACATGTTTATATGGTTTATATGTCATAATGGGAGCTTTTGCGCAAAAAGCTTTCCGTCAAATTTTCGGACCAAAAGTGACCATATCGGCGTCACCTTTCTTTATCCACAAAAACATGTTTGGGACACCTTTCTTTATCCACAAAAACTGTGTTGTTTTCGCTTAAATGTATCCCAAACATGTTTATATGGTTTATAGGTCATATCGGCGTCACATTCTTTATCCACCAATATTGTGTTGTTGTCGCTCAAATGTGTACCAAACATGTTTATATGGTGTATAGGTCATAATAGAAGCTTTGTGCGCGAAAATCTTTCCATGAAATTTTCGGACCAAAAGTGACCATATCGGCGTCATCTTTCTTTATACACCAAAACTGTGTTGTTTACTCTCAAATTTGTCAGAAACATGTTTTATATGGTTTATAGGTCATAATGGTAGCTTTGTGCGCGAAAAGCTTTCCGAGAAATTTTCGAACCAAAAGTGACTATATCGGCGTCACCTTTCTTTATCCATAAAAACTGTGTTGTTTTCGCTCAAATGCATGCCAAACATGTTTATATGGTTTATAGGTCATAATTTGAGCTTTGTGCGCGAAAAGCTTTCCGTGAAATTTTCGGACCAAAAGTGACCATATCGGCGTCACCTTATTTATCCACAAAAACTGTGTTGTTTTCGCTCAAATGCGTCCCAAACATGTTTATATGGTTTATAGGTCATAATTGGAGCTTTGTGTACGAAAAGCTTTCCGTGAAATTTTCGGACCAAAAGTGACCATATCGGCGTCACCTTTCTTTCTCCACAAAAACTGTGTTGTTTTCGCTTAAATGTGTCCCAAACATGTTTATATGGTTTATAGGTCATAATGAGAGCTTTCTGCGCGAAAAGCTTTCCGTGAAATTTTCGGACCAAAAGTGACCATATCGGCGTCACCTTTCTTTATCCACAAAACTGTGTTGTTTTCGCTCAAATATGTCTCAAACATGTTTATATGGTTTATAAGTCATAATGGGAGCTTTGTGCGCGGAAAGCTTTCCGTGAAATTTTCGGACCAAAAGTGACCATATCGGCGTCACCTTTCTTTATCCCCCAAAACCTTGTTGTTTTCGCTCAAATGTGTCTCAAACATGTTTATATGGTTTATCGGTCATAATGAGCGCTTTGTGTGCGAAAAGCTTTCCGTGAAATTTTCGAACCAAAAGTGACCATATCGGCGTCAACTTTCTTTATCAACAAAAACTGTGTTGTTTTCGCTCAAATTTGTCCCAAACATGTTTATATGGTTTATAGGTCATAATGGGAGGTTTGTGCGCGAAAAGCTTTCCGTGAAATTTTCGGACCAAAAGTGCCATATCGGCGTCACCTTTCTTTAACCACAAAAACTGTGTTGTTTTCGCTCAAATGCGTCCCAAACATGTTTATATGGTCTATAGGTCATAATGGGAGCTTTTGCGCAAAAAGCTTTCCGAGAAATTTTCGAACCAAAAGTGACTATATCGGCGTCACCTTTCTTTATCCATAAAAACTGTGTTGTTTTCGCTCAAATGCATCCCAAACATGTTTATATGGTTTATAGGTCATAATTTGAGCTTTGTGCGCGAAAAGCTTTCCGTGAAATTTTTGGACCAAAAGTGACCATATCGGCGTCACCTTTCTTTATCCACAAAAACTGTGTTGTTTTCGCTCAAATTTGTCCCAAACATGTTTATATGGTTTATAGGTCATAATGGGAGCTTTGTGCGCGAAAAGCTTTCCGTGAAATTTTCGGACCAAAAGTGACCATATCGGCGTCACCTTTCTTTATCCACCAAAACTGTGTTGTTTTCGTTCAAATACGTCCCAAACATGTTTATATGGTTTATAGGTCATAATGTGAGCTTTGTGGTCGAAAAGCTTTCCGTGAAATTTTCGGACCAAAAGTGACCATATCGGCGTCACCTTTCTTTATCCACAAAAAGTGTGTTGTTTTCGCTCAAATGTGTCCCAAACATGTTTATATAGTTTATAGGTCATTGTGGGAGCTTTTTGCGCGAAAAGCTTTCCGTGAAATTTTCAGACCAAAAGTGACCACATCGACGTCACCTTTCTTTATCCACAAAAACTGTGTTGTTTTCGCTCAAATGTGTCCCAAGCATGTTTATATGGTTTATAGGTCATAATGCGAGCTTTCTCACGTAAAGCTTTCCGTGAAATTTTCAGACCAAAAGTGACCATATCGGCGTCACCTTTCTTTATCCACAAAACTGTGTTGTTTTCGCTCAAATATGTCCCAAACATGTTTATATGGTTTATAAGTCATAATGGGAGCTTTGTGTGCGGAAAGCTTTCCGTGAAATTTTCGAACCAAAAGTGCCATATCGGCGTCACCTTTCTTTAACCACAAAAACTGTGTTGTTTTCGCTCAAATGCGTCCCAAACATGTTTATATTGTCTATAGGTCATAATGGGCACTTTGTGCGCGAAAAGCTCTCCGTGAAATTTTCGGACCAAAAGTAACCATATCGGCGTCACCTTTCTTTATCCACAAAAATTGTGTTGTTTTCGCTCAAATGTGTCCCAAACATGTTTATATGGTTTATATGTCATAATGGGAGCTTTTGCGCAAAAAGCTTTCCGTGAAATTTTCGGACCAAAAGTGACCATATCGGCGTCACCTTTCTTTATCCACAAAACTGTGTTGTTTTCGCTCAAATATGTCTCAAACATGTTTATATGGTTTATAAGTCATAATGGGAGCTTTGTGCGCGGAAAGCTTTCCGTGAAATTTTCGGACCAAAAGTGACCATATCGGCGTCACCTTTCTTTATCCCCCAAAGCTGTGTTGTTTTCGCTCAAATGTGTCTCAAACATGTTTATATGGTTTATCGGTCATAATGAGCGCTTTGTGTGCGAAAAGCTTTCCGTGAAATTTTCGAACCAAAAGTGACCATATCGGCGTCAACTTTCTTTATCAACAAAAACTGTGTTGTTTTCGCTCAAATTTGTCCCAAACATGTTTATATGGTTTATAGGTCATAATGGGAGGTTTGTGCGCGAAAAGCTTTCCGTGAAATTTTCGGACCAAAAGTGCCATATCGGCGTCACCTTTCTTTAACCACAAAAACTGTGTTGTTTTCGCTCAAATGCGTCCCAAACATGTTTATATGGTCTATAGGTCATAATGGGCACTTTGTGCGCGAAAAGCTTTCCGTGAAATTTTCGGACCAAAAGTAACCATATCGGCGTCACCTTTCTTTATCCACAAAAATTGTGTTGTTTTCGCTCAAATGTGTCCCAAACCTGTTTATATGGTTTATATGTCATAATGGGAGCTTTTGCGCAAAAAGCTTTCCGTGAAATTTTCGGACCAAAAGTGACCATATCGGCGTCACCTTTCTTTATCCACAAAAACATGTTTGGGACACCTTTCTTTATCCACATAAACTGTGTTGTTTTCGCTTAAATGTATCCCAAACATGTATATATGGTTTATAGGTCATATCGGCGTCACCTTTCTTTATCCACCAATACTGTGTTGTTGTCGCTCAAATGTGTACCAAACATGTTTATATGGTGTATAGGTCATAATGGAAGCTTTGTGCGCGAAAATCTTTCCATGAAATTTTCGGACCAAAAGTGACCATATCGGCGTCATCTTTCTTTATACACCAAAACTGTGTTGTTTACTCTCAAATTTGTCCCAAACATGTTTTATATGGTTTATAGGTCATAATGGGAGCTTTGTGCGCGAAAAGCTTTCCGAGAAATTTTCGAACCAAAAGTGACTATATCGGCGTCACCTTTCTTTATCCATAAAAACTGTGTTGTTTTCGCTCAAATGCATCCCAAACATGTTTATATGGTTTATAGGTCATAATTTGAGCTTTGTGCGCGAAAAGCTTTCCGTGAAATTTTTGGACCAAAAGTGACCATATCGGCGTCACCTTTCTTTATCCACAAAAACTGTGTTGTTTTCGCTCAAATTTGTCCCAAACATGTTTATATGGTTTATAGGTCATAATGGGAGCTTTGTGCGCGAAAAGCTTTCCGTGAAAATTTCGGACCAAAAGTGACCATATCGGCGTCACCTTTCTTTATCCACCAAAACTGTGTTGTTTTCGTTCAAATGCGTCCCAAACATGTTTATATGGTTTATAGGTCATAATGTGAGCTTTGTGGTCGAAAAGCTTTCCGTGAAATTTTCGGACCAAAAGTGACCATATCGGCGTCACCTTTCTTTATCCACAAAAAGTGTGTTGTTTTCGCTCAAATGTGTCCCAAACATGTTTATATAGTTTATAGGTCATTGTGGGAGCTTTGTGCGCGGAAAGCTTTCCGTGAAATTTTCGGACCAAAAGTGACCATATCGGCGTCACCTTTCTTTATCCACCAAAACTGTGTTGTTTTCGCTCAAATGTGTCTCAAACATGTTTATATGGTTTATCGGTCATAATGGGCGCTTTGTGCGCGAAAAGCTTTCCGTGAAATTTTCGGACCAAAAGTCACCATATCGGCGTCACCTTTCTTTATCCACAAAAATTGTGTTGTTTTCGCTCAAATGTGTCCCAAACACGTTTATATGGTTTATATGTCATAATGGGAGCTTTTGCGCGAAAAGCTTTCCGTGAAATTTTCGGACCAAAAGTGACCATATCGGCGTCATCTTTCTTTATCCACAAAAACATGTTTGGGACACCTTTCTTTATCCACAAAAACTGTGTTGTTTTCGCTCAAATGTATCCCAAACATGTTTATATGGTTTATAGGTCATAATGTGAGCTTTGTGCGCGAAAAACTTTCCGTGAAATTTTCGGACCAAAAGTGACCATATCGGCGTCACCTTTCTTTATCCACCAAAACTGTGTTTTTGTCGCTCAAATGTGTACCAAACATGTTTATATGGTGTATAGGTCATAATGGGAGCTTTGTGCGCGAAAATCTTTCCGTGAAATTTTCGGACCAAAAGTGATAATATCGGCGTCATCTTTCTTTATACACCAAAACTATGTTGTTTTCTATCAAATTTGTCCCAAACATGTTTTATATGGTTTATAGGTCATAGTGGGAGCTTTGTGCGCGAAAAGCTTTCCGTAAAATTTTCGGACCAAAAGTGACCATATCGGCGTCACCTTTCTTTATCCACAAAACTGTGTTGTTTTCGCTCAAATGTGTCCCAAACATGTTTATATGGTTTATAGGTTATAATGGGAGCTTTGTGCTCGGAAAGCTTTCCGTGAAATTTTCGGACCAAAAATGACCATATCTGCGTCACCTTTATTTATCCACCCAAACTATGTTGTTATCGCTCAAATGTGTCCCAAACATGTTTATATGGTTTATCGGTCATAAAGGGCGCTTTGTGCGCGAAAAGCTTTCCGTGAAATTTTTCGGACAAAAAGCGACCATATCGGTGTTACCGTTCTTTATCCACAAAAACTGTGTTGTTTTCGCTCAAATGTGTCCTAAACGTGTTTATATGGTTTATAGGTCATAGTGGGAGCTTTGTGCGCGAAAAGCTTTCCGTGAAATTTTCGGACCAAAAGTGACCATATCGGCGTCACCTTTCTTTATCCACAAAAACTGTGTTGTTTTCGCTCAAATGTGTCCCAAGCATGTTTATATGGTTTATAGGTCATAATGGGAGCTTTGTGCGTGAAAAGCTTTCCGTGAAATTTTCGGACCAAAAGTGACCATATCGGCGTCATCTTTCTTTATCCACAAAACTGTGTTGTTTTCGCTCAAATATGTCCCAAACATGTTTATATGGTTTATAAGTCATAATGGGAGCTTTGTGTGCGGAAAGCTTTCCGTGAAATTTTCGAACCAAAAGTGACCATATTGGCGTCACCTTTCTTTATCCTCCAAAATTGTGTTGTTTTCGCTCAAATTTGTCTCAAACATGTTAATATGGTTTATTGGTCATAATGGGCGCTTTGTGCGCGAAAAGCTTTCCGTGAAATTTTCGGACCAAAAGTGACCATATCGGCGTCACCTTTCTTTATCCACAAAAACTGTGTTGTTTTCGCTCAAATGTGTCCCAAGCATGTTTATATGGTTTATAGGTCATAATGGGAGCTTTGTGCGTGAAAAGCTTTCCGTGAAATTTTCGGACCAAAAGTGACCATATCGGCATCACCTTTCTTTCTCTACAAAAACTGTGTTGTTTTCACTCAAATATGTCCCAAACATGTTTATATGGTTTATAAGTCATAATGGGAGCTTTGTGCGCGGAAAGCTTTCCGTGAAATTTTCGGACAAAAAGTGACCATATCGGCGTCACCTTTCTTTATCCACCAAAACTGTGTTATTGTCGCTCAAATATGTACCAAACATGTTTATATGGTTTATAGGTCATAATGGGAGCTTTGTGCGCGAAAATCTTTCCGTGAAATTTTCGGACCAAAAGTGACCATATCGGCGTCATCTTTTTTATACACCAAAACTGTGTTGTTTTCTCTCAAATTTGCCCCAAACATGTTTTATATGGTTTATAGGTCATAATGGGAGCTTTGTTCGCGAAAAGCTTTCCATGAATTTTTCGGACAAAAAGTGACCATATCGGCGACAACTTTCTTTATCAACAAAAACAGTGTTGTTTTCGCTCAAATTTGTCCCAAACATGTTTATATGGTTTATAGGTCATAATGGGAGGTTTGTGCGCGAAAGGCTTTCCGTGAAATTTTCGGACCAAAAGTGACCATATCGTCCTCACCTTTCTTTATCCACAAAAACTGTGTTGTTTTCGCTCAAATGCGTCCCAAACATGTTTATATGGTTTATAGGTCATAATGGGAGCTTTGTGCGCGAAAAGCTTTCCGTGAAATTTTCGGACCAAAAGTTACCATATCGGCGTCACCTTTCTTTCTCCACAAAAACTGTATTGTTTTCGCTTAAATGCGTCCCAAACATGTTTATATGGTTTATAGGTCACAATGGGAGCTTTCTGCGCGAAAAGCTTTTCGTGAAATTTTCGGACCAAAAGTGACCATATCGGCGTCATCTTTCTTTATCCACAAAACTGTGTTGTTTTCGCTCAAATATGTCCCAAACATGTTTATATGGTTTATAAGTCATAATGGGAGCTTTGTGTGCGGAAAGCTTTCCGTGAAATTTTCGAACCAAAAGTGACCATATTGGCGTCACCTTTCTTTATCCTCCAAAATTGTGTTGTTTTCGCTCAAATTTGTCTCAAACATGTTAATATGGTTTATCGGTCATAATGGGCGCTTTGTGCGCGAAAAGCTTTCCGTGAAATTTTCGGACCAAAAGTGACCATATCGGCGTCACCTTTCTTTATCGACAAAAACTGTGTTGTTTTCGCTCAAATGTATCCCAAACATGTTTATATGGTTTATAGGTCATAATGGGAGCTTTTGCGCGAAAAGCTTTCCGTGAAATTTTCGCACCAAAAGTGACCATATCGGCGTCACCTTTCTTTATCCACAAAAACATGTTTGGGACACCTTTGTTTATCGACAAAAACTGTGTTGTTTTTGCTCAAATGTATCATAAACATGTTTATATGGTTTATAGGTCATAATGTGAGCTTTGTGCGCGAAAAGCTTTCCGTGAAATTTTCGGACCAAAAGTGACCATATCGGCGTCACCATTCTTTATCCACTAAAACTGTGTTGTTTTCTCTCAAATGTGTACCAAACATTTTTATATTGTGTATAGGTCATAATGGGAGCTTTGTGCGCGAAAATCTTTCCGTGAAATTTTCGGACCAAAAGTGACCATATTGGCGTCATCTTTCTTTATCACCCAAAACTGTGTTGTTTTCTCTCAAATTTGTCCCAAACATGTTTTATAAGGTTTATAGGTCATAATGGGAGCTTTGTGCGCGAAAAGCTTTCCGAGAAATTTTCGGAACAAAAATGACCATATCGGCGTCACCTTTCTTTATCCTTAAAAACTGTGTTGTTTTCGCTCAAATGCGTCCCAAACATGTTTATATGGTTTATAGGTCATAATGTGAGCTTTCTGCGCGAAATACTTTCCGTGAAAATTTCAGACCAAAAGTGACCATATCGGCGTCACCTTTCTTTATCCACCAAAACTGTGTTGTTGTCGCTCAAATGTGTACCAAACATGTTTATATGGTGTATAGGTCATAATGGGAGCTTTGTGCGCGAAAATCTTTCCGTGAAATTTTCGGACCAAAAGTGACCATATCGGCGTCATCTTTCTTTATACACCAAAACTGTGTTGTTTTCTCTCAAATTTGTCCCAAACATGTTTTATAAGGTTTATAGGTCATAATGGGAGCTTTGTTCGCGAAAAGCTTTCCGTGAAATTTTCGAACAAAAAGTGACCATATCGGCGTCAACTTTCTTTATCAACAAAAACTGTGTTGTTTTCGCTCAAATTTGTCCCAAACATGTTTATATGGTTTATAGGTCATAATGGGAGGTTTGTGCGCGAACAGCTTTCCGTGAAATTTTCGGACCAAAAGTGATCATATCGGCGTCACCTTTCTTTATCCACAAAAACTGTGTTGTTTTCGCTAAAATGCGTCCCAAACATGTTTATATGGTTTATAGGTCATAATGGGAGCTTTGTGCGCGAAAAACTTTCCGTGAAATTTTCGTACCAAAAGTGACCATATCGGCGTCATCTTTCTTTATCCACAAAACTGTGTTGTTTTCGATCAAATATGTCCGAAACATGTTTATATGGTTTATAAGTCATAATGGGAGCTTTGTGCGCGGAAAGCTTTCCGTGAAATTTTCGAACCAAAAGTGACCATATCGGCGTCACCTTTCTTTATCCTCCAAAACTTTGTTGTTTTCGCTCAAATGTTTCTCAAACATGTTTATATGGTTTATCGGTCATAATGGGCGCTTTGTGCGCGAAAAACTTTCCGTGAAATTTTCGGACCAAAAGTGACCATATCGGTGTCACCTTTCTTTATCGACAAAAACTGTGTTGTTTTCGCTCAAATCTGTCCCAAACATGTTTATATGGTTTATAGGTCATAATGGGAGCTTTTACGCTAAAAGCTTTCCGTGAAATTTTCGGACCAAAAGTGACCATATCGGCGTCACCTTTCTTTATCCACAAAAACATGTTTGGGACACCTTTCTTTATCGATAAAAACTGTGTTGTTTTCGCTCAAATGTATCCCAAACATGTTTATATGGTTTATAGGTCATAATGTGAGCTTTGTGCGCGAAAAGCTTTCCGTGAAATTTTCGGACCAAAAGTGACCATATCGGCGTCACCTTTCTTTATCCACCAAAACTGTGTTGTTTTCTCTCAAATGTGTACCAAACATGTTTTATATGGTTTATAGATCATAATGGGAGCTTTGTGCGCGAAAAGCTTTCCGAGAAATTTTCGGACCAAAAGTGACCATATCGGCGTCACTTTTCTTTATCCAAAAAAACTGTGTTGTTTTCGCTCAAATGCGTCCCAAACATCTTTATATGGTTTATAGGTCATAATGTGAGCTTTGTTCGCGAAAATCTTTCCGTGAAATTTTCGGACCAAAAGTGACCATATCGACGTCAACTTTCTTTATCCACAAAAACTGGGTTGTTTTCGCTAAAATTTGTCCCAACCATGTTTATATGGTTTATAGGTCATAATGGGAGGTTTGTGCGCGAAAAGCTTTCCGTGAAATTTTCGGACCAAAAGTGACCATATCGGCGTCACCTTTCTTTATCCACAAAAACTGTGTTGTTTTCGCTCAAATGTGTCCCAAACATGTTTATATGGTTTATAGGTCATAATGGGAGCTTTTGCGCGAAAAGCTTTCCGTGAAATTTTCGGACCAAAAGTGACCATATCGGCGTCACCTTTCTTTATCCAAAAAAAATGTGTTGTTTTCGCTCAAATGCGTCCCAAACATGATTATATGGTTTATAGGTCATTATGTGAGCTTTGTTCGCGAAAAGATTTCCGTGAAATTTTCGGACCAAAAGTGACAATATCGGCGTCAACTTTCTTTATCAACAAAAACTGGGTTGTTTTCGCTCAAATTTGTCCCAACCATGTTTATATGGTTTCTAGGTCATAATTGGAGGTTTGTGCGCAAAAAGCTTTTCGTCAAATTTTCGGACCAAAAGTGACCATATCGGCGTCACCTTTTTTTATCCACAAAAACTGTGTTGTTTTCGCTCAAATGCGTCCCAAAAATGTTTATATGGTTTATAGGTCATAATGGGAGCTTTGTGCGCGAAAAGCTTTCCGTGAAATTTTCGGACCAAAAGTGACCATATCGGCGTCACCTTTCTTTATCCACCAAAACTGTGTTGTTTTCGCTCAAATTTGTCTCAAACATGTTTATATGGTTTATCGGTCATAATGGGCGCTTTGTGCGCGAAAAGCTTTCCTTGAAATTTTCGGACCAAAAGTGACCATATCGGTGTCACCTTTCTTTATCGACAAAAACTGTGTTGTTTTCTCTCAAATGTATCCCAAACATGTTTATATGGTTTATAGGTCATAATGGGAGCTTTGTGCGCGAAAAGCTTTCCGTGAAATTTTCGGACCAAAAGTGACCATATCGGCGTCACCTTTCTTTATCCACCAAAACTGTGTTGTTTTCGCTCAAATTTGTCTCAAACATGTTTATATGGTTTATCGGTCATAATGGGCGCTTTGTGCGCGAAAAGCTTTCCTTGAAATTTTCGGACCAAAAGTGACCATATCGGTGTCACCTTTCTTTATCGACAAAAACTGTGTTGTTTTCTCTCAAATGTATCCCAAACATGTTTATATGGTTTATAGGTCATAATGGGAGCTTTTGCGCGAAAAGCTTTCCGTGAAATTTTCGCACCAAAAGTGACTATATCGGCGTCAACTTTCTTTATCAACAAAAACTGTCTTGTTTTCGCTCAAATTTGTCCCAAACATGTTTATATGGTTTATAGGTCATAATGTGAGGTTTGTGCGCGAAAAGCTTTCCGTGAAATTTTCGGACCAAAAGTGACCATATCGGCGTCACCTTTCTTTATCAACAAAAACTGTGTTGTTTTCGCTCAAATTTGTCCCAAACATGTTTATATGGTTTATAGGTCATAATGTGAGGTTTGTGCGCGAAAAGCTTTCCGTGAAATTTTCGAACCAAAAGTGACCATATCGGCGTCACCTTTCTTTATCCTCCAAAACTTAGTTGTTTTCGCTCAAATGTGTCTCAAACATGTTTATATGGTTTATCGGTCATAATGGGCGCTTTGTGCGCGAAAAGCTTTCCGTGAAATTTTCGGACCAAAAGTGACCATATCGGTGTCACCTTTATTTATCGACAAAAACTGTGTTGTTTTCGCTCAAATGTGTCCCAAACATGTTTATATGGTTTATAGGTCATAATGGGAGCTTTTGCGCGAAAAGCTTTCCGTGAAATTTTCGGACCAAAAGTGACCATATCGGCGTCACCTTTCTTTATCCAAAAAAACTTTGTTGTTTTCGCTCAAATGCGTCCCAAACATGATTATATGGTTTATAGGTCATAATGTGAGCTTTGTTCGCGAAAAGATTTCCGTGAAATTTTCGGACCAAAAGTGACAATATCGGCGTCAACTTTCTTTATCAACAAAAACTGGGTTGTTTTCGCTCAAATTTGTCCCAACCATGTTTATATGGTTTATAGGTCATAATGGGAGGTTTGTGCGCAAAAAGCTTTTCGTCAAATTTTCGGACCAAAAGTGACCATATCGGCGTCACCTTTTTTTATCCACAAAAACTGTGTTGTTTTCGCTCAAATGCGTCCCAAAAATGTTTATATGGTTTATAGGTCATAATGGGAGCTTTGTGCGCGAAAAGCTTTCCGTGAAATTTTCGGACCAAAAGTGACCATATCGGCGTCACCTTTCTTTATCCACCAAAACTGTGTTGTTTTCGCTCAAATTTGTCTCAAACATGTTTATATGGTTTATCGGTCATAATGGGCGCTTTGTGCGCGAAAAGCTTTCCTTGAAATTTTCGGACCAAAAGTGACCATATCGGTGTCACCTTTCTTTATCGACAAAAACTGTGTTGTTTTCTCTCAAATGTACCCCAAACATGTTTATATGGTTTATAGGTCATAATGGGAGCTTTTGCGCGAAAAGCTTTCCGTGAAATTTTCGCACCAAAAGTGACCATATCGGCGTCAACTTTCTTTATCAACAAAAACTGTCTTGTTTTCGCTCAAATTTGTCCCAAACATGTTTATATGGTTTATAGGTCATAATGTGAGGTTTGTGCGCGAAAAGCTTTCCGTGAAATTTTTGGACCAAAAGTGACCATATCGGCGTCACCTTTCTTTATCAACAAAAACTGTGTTGTTTTCGCTCAAATGCGTCCCAAACACGTTTATATGGTTTATAGGTCATAATGGGAGCTTTGTGCGCAAAAAGCTTTCCGTGAAATTTTCGGACCAAAAGTGACCATATCGGCGTCAACTTTCTTTCTCCACAAAAACTGTGTTGTTTTCGCTTAAATGCGTCCCAAACATGTTTATATGGTTTATAGGTCACAATGGGAGCTTTCTGCGCGAAACGCTTTCCGTGAAATTTTCGCACCAAAAGTGACCATATCGGCGTCACCTTTCTTTATCCACAAAACTGTGTTGTTTTCGATCAAATATGTCCGAAACATGTTTATATGGTTTATAAGTCATAATGGGAGCTTTGTGCGCGGAAAGCTTTCCGTGAAATTTTCGAACCAAAAGTGACCATATCGGCGTCACCTTTCTTTATCCTCCAAAACTTTGTTGTTTTCGCTCAAATGTTTCTCAAACATGTTTATATGGTTTATCGGTCATAATGGGCGCTTTGTGCGCGAAAAGCTTTCCGTGAAATTTTCGGACCAAAAGTGACCATATCGGTGTCACCTTTATTTATCGACAAAAACTGTGTTGTTTTCGCTCAAATGTGTCCCAAACATGTTTATATGGTTTATAGGTCATAATGGGAGCTCTCGCGCGAAAAGCTTTCCGTGAAATTTTCGGACCAAAAGTGACCATATCGGCGTCACCTTTCTTTATCCAAAAAAACATGTTTGGGACACCTTTCTTTATCGATAAAAACTGTGTTGTTTTCGCTCAAATGTATCCCAAACATGTTTATATGGTTTATAGGTCATAATTTGAGCTTTGTGCGCGAAAAACTTTCCGTGAAATTTTCGGACCAAAATTGACCATATCGGCGTCACCTTTCTTTATCCACCAAAATTGTGTTGTTTTCTCTCAAATGTGTACCAAACATGTTTTATATGGTTCATAGATCATAATGAGAGCTTTGTGCGCGAAAAGCTTTCCGAGAAATTTTCGGACCAAAAGTGACCATATCGGCGTCACCTTTCTTTATCCAAAAAAACTGTGTTGTTTTCGCTCAAATGCATCCCAAACATGATTATATTGTTTATAGGTCATAATGTGAGCTTTGTTCGCGAAAAGCTTTCCGTGAAATTTTCGGACCAAAAGTGACAATATCGGCGTCATCTTTCTTTATCAAAAAAAACTGGGTTGTTTTCGCTCAAATTTGTCCCAACCATGTTTATATGGTTATAGGTCATAATGGGAGTTTTGTGCGCGAAAAGCTTTTCGTGAAATTTTCGGACCAAAAGTGACCATATCGGCGTCACCTTTTTTTATCCACCCAAACTGTGTTGTTTTCGCTCAAATGCGTCCCAAAAATGTTTATATGGTTTATAGGTCATAATGGGAGCTTTGTGCGCGAATAGCTTTCCGTGAAATTTTCGGACCAAAAGTGACCATATCGGCGTCACCTTTCTTTATCCATCAAAACTGTGTTGTTTTCGCTCAAATGTGTCTCAAACATGTTTATATGGTTTATCGGTCATAATGGGCGCTTTGTGCGTGAAAAGCTTTCCGTGAAATTTTCGGACCAAAAGTGACCATATCGGCATCACTTTTCTTTCTCCACAAATACTGTGTTGTTTTCGCTTAAATGCGTCCCAACCATGATTATATTGTTTATAGGTCATAATGTGAGCTTTGTTCGCGAAAAGCTTTCCGTGAAATTTTCGGACCAAAAGTGACAATATCGGCGTCAACTTTCTTTATCAACAAAAACTGGGTTGTTTTCGCTCAAATTTGTCCCAACCATGTTTATATGGTTTATAGGTCATAATGGCAGGTTTGTGCGCGAAAAGCTTTCCGTGAAATTTTCGGACCAAAAGTGACCATATCGGGATCACCTTTTTTTATCCACAAAAACTGTGTTGTTTTCGCTCAAATGCATCCCAAAAATGTTTATATGGTTTATAGGTCATAATGGGAGCTTTGTGCGCGAAAAGCTTTCCGTGAAATTTTCGGACCAAAAGTGACCATATCGGTGTCACCTTTATTTATCGACAAAAACTGTGTTGTTTTCGCTCAAATGTGTCCCAAACATGTTTATATGGTTTATAGGTCATAATGGGAGCTCTCGCGCGAAAAGCTTTCCGTGAAATTTTCGGACCAAAAGTGACCATATCGGCGTCACCTTTCTTTATCCACAAAAACTGTGTTGTTTTCGCTCAAATGTGTCCCAAACATGTTTATATCGTTTATAGGTCACAATGGGAGCTTTCTGCACGAAAAGCTTTCCGTGAAATTTTCGGACCAAAAGTGACCATATCGGCGTCACCTTTCTTTATCCACAAAAACTGTGTTGTTTTCGCTCAAATGTGTCCCAAACATGTTTATATGGTTTATAGGTCATAATGGGAGCTTTTGCGCGAAAAGCTTTCCGTGAAATTTTCGGACCAAAAGTGACCATATCGGCGTCACCTTTCTTTATCCAAAAAAACTGTGTTGTTTTCGCTCAAATGCGTCCCAAACATGATTATATGGTTTATAGGTCATAATGTGAGCTTTGTTCGCGAAAAGATTTCCGTGAAATTTTCGGACCAAAAGTGACAATAACGGCGTCAACTTTCTTTATCAACAAAAACTGGGTTGTTTTCGCTCAAATTTGTCCCAACCATGTTTATATGGTTTATAGGTCATAATGGGAGGTTTGTGCGCAAAAAGCTTTTCGTCAAATTTTCGGACCAAAAGTTACCATATCGGCGTCACCTTTTTTTATCCACAAAAACTGTGTTGTTTTCGCTCAAATGCGTCCCAAAAATGTTTATATGGTTTATAGGTCATAATGGGAGCTTTGTGCGCGAAAGCTTTCCGTGAAATTTTCGGACCAAAAGTGACCATATCGGCGTCACCTTTCTTTATCCACCAAAACTGTGTTGTTTTCGCTCAAATTTGTCTCAAACATGTTTATATGGTTTATCGGTCATAATGGGCGCTTTGTGCGCGAAAAGCTTTCCTTGAAATTTTCGGACCAAAAGTGACCATATCGGTGTCACCTTTCTTTATCGACAAAAACTGTGTTGTTTTCTCTCAAATGTATCCCAAACATGTTTATATGGTTTATAGGTCATAATGGGAGCTTTTGCGCGAAAAGCTTTCCGTGAAATTTTCGCACCAAAAGTGACCATATCGGCGTCAACTTTCTTTATCAACAAAAACTGTCTTGTTTTCGCTCAAATTTGTCCCAAACATGTTTATATGGTTTATAGGTCATAATGTGAGGTTTGTGCGCGAAAAGCTTTCCGTGAAATTTTCGGACCAAAAGTGACCATATCGGCGTCACCTTTCTTTATCAACAAAAACTGTGTTGTTTTCGCTCAAATGCGTCCCAAACATGTTTATATGGTTTATAGGTCATAATGGGAGCTTTGTGCGCGAAAAGCTTTCCGTGAAATTTTCGGACCAAAAGTGACCATATCGGCGTCAACTTTCTTTCTCCACAAAAACTGTGTTGTTTTCGCTTAAATGCATCCCAAACATGTTTATATGGTTTATAGGTCACAATAGGAGCTTTCTGCGCGAAACGCTTTCCGTGAAATTTTCGCACCAAAAGTGACCATATCGGCGTCATCTTTCTTTATCCACAAAATTGTGTTGTTTTCGCTCAAATATGTCCCAAACATGTTTATATGGTTTATAAGTCATAATGGGAGCTTTATGCGCGGAAAGCTTTCCGTGAAATTTTCGAACCAAAAGTGACCATATCGGCGTCACCTTTCTTTATCCTCCAAAACTTAGTTGTTTTCGCTCAAATGTGTCTCAAACATGTTTATATGGTTTATCGGTCATAATGGGCGCTTTGTGCGCGAAAAGCTTTCCATGAAATTTTCGGACCAAAAGTGACCATATCGGTGTCACCTTTATTTATCGACAAAAACTGTGTTGTTTTCGCTCAAATGTGTCCCAAACATGTTTATATGGTTTATAGGTCATAATGGGAGCTCTCGCGCGAAAAGCTTTCCGTGAAATTTTCGGACCAAAAGTGACCATATCGGCGTCACCTTTCTTTATCCAAAAAAACATGTTTGGGACACCTTTCTTTATCGATAAAAACTGTGTTGTTTTCGCTCAAATGTATCCCAAACATTTTTATATGGTTTATAGGTCATAATGGGAGCTCTCGCGCGAAAAGCTTTCCGTGAAATTTTCGGACCAAAAGTGACCATATCGGCGTCACCTTTCTTTATCCACAAAAACTGTGTTGTTTTCGCTCAAATGTGTCCCAAACATGTTTATATGGTTTATAGGTCATAATGGGAGCTTTTGCGCGAAAAGCTTTCCGTGAAATTTTCGGACCAAAAGTGACCATATCGGTGTCACCTTTATTTATCGACAAAAACTGTGTTGTTTTCGCTCAAATGTGTCCCAAACATGTTTATATGGTTTATAGGTCATAATGGGAGCTCTCGCGCGAAAAGCTTTCCGTGAAATTTTCGGACCAAAAGTGACCATATCGGCGTCACCTTTCTTTATCCACAAAAACTGTGTTGTTTTCGCTCAAATGTGTCCCAAACATGTTTATATGGTTTATAGGTCATAATGGGAGCTTTTGCGCGAAAAGCTTTCCGTGAAATTTTCGGACCAAAAGTGACCATATCGGCGTCACCTTTCTTTATCCAAAAAAACTGTGTTGTTTTCGCTCAAATGCGTCCCAAACATGATTATATGGTTTATAGGTCATAATGTGAGCTTTGTTCGCGAAAAGATTTCCGTGAAATTTTCGGACCAAAAGTGACAATAACGGCGTCAACTTTCTTTATCAACAAAAACTGGGTTGTTTTCGCTCAAATTTGTCCCAACCATGTTTATATGGTTTATAGGTCATAATGGGAGGTTTGTGCGCAAAAAGCTTTTCGTCAAATTTTCGGACCAAAAGTGACCATATCGGCGTCACCTTTTTTTATCCACAAAAACTGTGTTGTTTTCGCTCAAATGCGTCCCAAAAATGTTTATATGGTTTATAGGTCATAATGGGAGCTTTGTGCGCGAAAGCTTTCCGTGAAATTTTCGGACCAAAAGTGACCATATCGGCGTCACCTTTCTTTATCCACCAAAACTGTGTTGTTTTCGCTCAAATTTGTCTCAAACATGTTTATATGGTTTATCGGTCATAATGGGCGCTTTGTGCGCGAAAAGCTTTCCTTGAAATTTTCGGACCAAAAGTGACCATATCGGTGTCACCTTTCTTTATCGACAAAAACTGTGTTGTTTTCTCTCAAATGTATCCCAAACATGTTTATATGGTTTATAGGTCATAATGGGAGCTTTTGCGCGAAAAAGCTTTCCGTGAAATTTTCGCACCAAAAGTGACCATATCGGCGTCAACTTTCTTTATCAACAAAAACTGTCTTGTTTTCGCTCAAATTTGTCCCAAACATGTTTATATGGTTTATAGGTCATAATGTGAGGTTTGTGCGCGAAAAGCTTTCCGTGAAATTTTCGGACCAAAAGTGACCATATCGGCGTCACCTTTCTTTATCAACAAAAACTGTGTTGTTTTCGCTCAAATGCGTCCCAAACATGTTTATATGGTTTATAGGTCATAATGGGAGCTTTGTGCGCGAAAAGCTTTCCGTGAAATTTTCGGACCAAAAGTGACCATATCGGCGTCAACTTTCTTTCTCCACAAAAACTGTGTTGTTTTCGCTTAAATGCGTCCCAAACATGTTTATATGGTTTATAGGTCACAATGGGAGCTTTCTGCGCGAAACGCTTTCCGTGAAATTTTCGCACCAAAAGTGACCATATCGGCGTCATCTTTCTTTATCCACAAAATTGTGTTGTTTTCGCTCAAATATGTCCCAAACATGTTTATATGGTTTATAAGTCATAATGGGAGCTTTATGCGCGGAAAGCTTTCCGTGAAATTTTCGAACCAAAAGTGACCATATCGGCGTCACCTTTCTTTATCCTCCAAAACTTAGTTGTTTTCGCTCAAATGTGTCTCAAACATGTTTATATGGTTTATCGGTCATAATGGGCGCTTTGTGCGCGAAAAGCTTTCCATGAAATTTTCGGACCAAAAGTGACCATATCGGTGTCACCTTTATTTATCGACAAAAACTGTGTTGTTTTCGCTCAAATGTGTCCCAAACATGTTTATATGGTTTATAGGTCATAATGGGAGCTCTCGCGCGAAAAGCTTTCCGTGAAATTTTCGGACCAAAAGTGACCATATCGGCGTCACCTTTCTTTATCCAAAAAAACATGTTTGGGACACCTTTCTTTATCGATAAAAACTGTGTTGTTTTCGCTCAAATGTATCCCAAACATGTTTATATGGTTTATAGGTCATAATGGGAGCTCTCGCGCGAAAAGCTTTCCGTGAAATTTTCGGACCAAAAGTGACCATATCGGCGTCACCTTTCTTTATCCACAAAAACTGTGTTGTTTTCGCTCAAATGTGTCCCAAACATGTTTATATGGTTTATAGGTCATAATGGGAGCTTTTGCGCGAAAAGCTTTCCGTGAAATTTTCGGACCAAAAGTGACCATATCGGTGTCACCTTTATTTATCGACAAAAACTGTGTTGTTTTCGCTCAAATGTGTCCCAAACATGTTTATATGGTTTATAGGTCATAATGGGAGCTCTCGCGCGAAAAGCTTTCCGTGAAATTTTCGGACCAAAAGTGACCATATCGGCGTCACCTTTCTTTATCCACAAAAACTGTGTTGTTTTCGCTCAAATGTGTCCCAAACATGTTTATATGGTTTATAGGTCATAATGGGAGCTTTTGCGCGAAAAGCTTTCCGTGAAATTTTCGGACCAAAAGTGACCATATCGGCGTCACCTTTCTTTATCCAAAAAAACTGTGTTGTTTTCGCTCAAATGCGTCCCAAACATGATTATATGGTTTATAGGTCATAATGTGAGCTTTGTTCGCGAAAAGATTTCCGTGAAATTTTCGGACCAAAAGTGACAATAACGGCGTCAACTTTCTTTATCAACAAAAACTGGGTTGTTTTCGCTCAAATTTGTCCCAACCATGTTTATATGGTTTATAGGTCATAATGGGAGGTTTGTGCGCAAAAAGCTTTTCGTCAAATTTTCGGACCAAAAGTGACCATATCGGCGTCACCTTTTTTTATCCACAAAAACTGTGTTGTTTTCGCTCAAATGCGTCCCAAAAATGTTTATATGGTTTATAGGTCATAATGGGAGCTTTGTGCGCGAAAGCTTTCCGTGAAATTTTCGGACCAAAAGTGACCATATCGGCGTCACCTTTCTTTATCCACCAAAACTGTGTTGTTTTCGCTCAAATTTGTCTCAAACATGTTTATATGGTTTATCGGTCATAATGGGCGCTTTGTGCGCGAAAAGCTTTCCTTGAAATTTTCGGACCAAAAGTGACCATATCGGTGTCACCTTTCTTTATCGACAAAAACTGTGTTGTTTTCTCTCAAATGTATCCCAAACATGTTTATATGGTTTATAGGTCATAATGGGAGCTTTTGCGCGAAAAGCTTTCCGTGAAATTTTCGCACCAAAAGTGACCATATCGGCGTCAACTTTCTTTATCAACAAAAACTGTCTTGTTTTCGCTCAAATTTGTCCCAAACATGTTTATATGGTTTATAGGTCATAATGTGAGGTTTGTGCGCGAAAAGCTTTCCGTGAAATTTTCGGACCAAAAGTGACCATATCGGCGTCACCTTTCTTTATCAACAAAAACTGTGTTGTTTTCGCTCAAATGCGTCCCAAACATGTTTATATGGTTTATAGGTCATAATGGGAGCTTTGTGCGCGAAAAGCTTTCCGTGAAATTTTCGGACCAAAAGTGACCATATCGGCGTCAACTTTCTTTCTCCACAAAAACTGTGTTGTTTTCGCTTAAATGCGTCCCAAACATGTTTATATGGTTTATAGGTCACAATGGGAGCTTTCTGCGCGAAACGCTTTCCGTGAAATTTTCGCACCAAAAGTGACCATATCGGCGTCATCTTTCTTTATCCACAAAATTGTGTTGTTTTCGCTCAAATATGTCCCAAACATGTTTATATGGTTTATAAGTCATAATGGGAGCTTTATGCGCGGAAAGCTTTCCGTGAAATTTTCGAACCAAAAGTGACCATATCGGCGTCACCTTTCTTTATCCTCCAAAACTTAGTTGTTTTCGCTCAAATGTGTCTCAAACATGTTTATATGGTTTATCGGTCATAATGGGCGCTTTGTGCGCGAAAAGCTTTCCATGAAATTTTCGGACCAAAAGTGACCATATCGGTGTCACCTTTATTTATCGACAAAAACTGTGTTGTTTTCGCTCAAATGTGTCCCAAACATGTTTATATGGTTTATAGGTCATAATGGGAGCTCTCGCGCGAAAAGCTTTCCGTGAAATTTTCGGACCAAAAGTGACCATATCGGCGTCACCTTTCTTTATCCAAAAAAACATGTTTGGGACACCTTTCTTTATCGATAAAAACTGTGTTGTTTTCGCTCAAATGTATCCCAAACATGTTTATATTTTTTATAGGTCATAATTTGAGCTTTGTGCGCGAAAAACTTTCCGTGAAATTTTCGGACCAAAAGTGACCATATCGGCGTCACCTTTCTTTATCCACCAAAACTGTGTTGTTTTCTCTCAAATGTGTACCAAACATGTTTTATATGGTTCATAGATCATAATGAGAGCTTTGTGCGCGAAAAGCTTTCCGAGAAATTTTCGGACCAAAAGTGACCATATCGGCGTCACCTTTCTTTATCCAAAAAAACTGTGTTGTTTTCGCTCAAATGCATCCCAAACATGATTATATGGTTTATAGGTCATAATGTGAGCTTTGTTCGCGAAAAGCTTTCCGTGAAATTTTCGGACCAAAAGTGACAATATCGGCGTCATCTTTCTTTATCAAAAAAAACTGGGTTGTTTTCGCTCAAATTTGTCCCAACCATGTTTATATGGTTATAGGTCATAATGGGAGTTTTGTGTACGAAAAGCTTTTCGTGAAATTTTCGGACCAAAAGTGACCATATCGGCGTCACCTTTTTTTATCCACCCAAACTGTGTTGTTTTCGCTCAAATGCGTCCCAAAAATGTTTATATGGTTTATAGGTCATAATGGGAGCTTTGTTCGCGAAAAGCTTTCCGTGAAATTTTCGGACCAAAAGTGACCATATCGGCGTCACCTTTCTTTATCCACCAAAACTGTGTTGTTTTCGCTCAAATTTGTCTCAAACATGTTTATATGGTTTATCGGTCATAATGGGCGCTTTGTGCGCGAAAAGCTTTCCTTGAAATTTTCGGACCAAAAGTGACCATATCGGTGTCACCTTTCTTTATCGACAAAAACTGTGTTGTTTTCTCTCAAATGTATCCCAAACATGTTTATATGGTTTATAGGTCATAATGGGAGCTTTTGCGCGAAAAGCTTTCCGTGAAATTTTCGCACCAAAAGTGACCATATCGGCGTCAACTTTCTTTATCAACAAAAACTGTCTTGTTTTCGCTCAAATTTGTCCCAAACATGTTTATATGGTTTATAGGTCATAATGTGAGGTTTGTGCGCGAAAAGCTTTCCGTGAAATTTTCGGACCAAAAGTGACCATATCGGCGTCACCTTTCTTTATCAACAAAAACTGTGTTGTTTTCGCTCAAATGCGTCCCAAACATGTTTATATGGTTTGTAGGTCATAATGGGAGCTTTGTGCGCGAAAAGCTTTCCGTGAAATTTTCGGACCAAAAGTGACCATATCGGCGTCAACTTTCTTTCTCCACAAAAACTGTGTTGTTTTCGCTTAAATGCGTCCCAAACATGTTTATATGGTTTATAGGTCACAATGGGAGCTTTCTGCGCGAAACGCTTTCCGTGAAATTTTCGCACCAAAAGTGACCATATCGGCGTCATCTTTCTTTATCCACAAAATTGTGTTGTTTTCGCTCAAATATGTCCCAAACATGTTTATATGGTTTATAAGTCATAATGGGAGCTTTATGCGCGGAAAGCTTTCCGTGAAATTTTCGAACCAAAAGTGACCATATCGGCGTCACCTTTCTTTATCCTCCAAAACTTAGTTGTTTTCGCTCAAATGTGTCTCAAACATGTTTATATGGTTTATCGGTCATAATGGGCGCTTTGTGCGCGAAAAGCTTTCCATGAAATTTTCGGACCAAAAGTGACCATATCGGTGTCACCTTTATTTATCGACAAAAACTGTGTTGTTTTCGCTCAAATGTGTCCCAAACATGTTTATATGGTTTATAGGTCATAATGGGAGCTCTCGCGCGAAAAGCTTTCCGTGAAATTTTCGGACCAAAAGTGACCATATCGGCGTCACCTTTCTTTATCCAAAAAAACATGTTTGGGACACCTTTCTTTATCGATAAAAACTGTGTTGTTTTCGCTCAAATGTATCCCAAACATGTTTATATGGTTTATAGGTCATAATTTGAGCTTTGTGCGCGAAAAACTTTCCGTGAAATTTTCGGACCAAAAGTGACCATATCGGCGTCACCTTTCTTTATCCACCAAAACTGTGTTGTTTTCTCTCAAATGTGTACCAAACATGTTTTATATGGTTCATAGATCATAATGAGAGCTTTGTGCGCGAAAAGCTTTCCGAGAAATTTTCGGACCAAAAGTGACCATATCGGCGTCACCTTTCTTTATCCAAAAAAACTGTGTTGTTTTCGCTCAAATGCATCCCAAACATGATTATATGGTTTATAGGTCATAATGTGAGCTTTGTTCGCGAAAAGCTTTCCGTGAAATTTTCGGACCAAAAGTGACAATATCGGCGTCATCTTTCTTTATCAAAAAAAACTGGGTTGTTTTCGCTCAAATTTGTCCCAACCATGTTTATATGGTTATAGGTCATAATGGGAGTTTTGTGCACGAAAAGCTTTTCGTGAAATTTTCGGACCAAAAGTGACCATATCGGCGTCACCTTTTTTTATCCACCCAAACTGTGTTGTTTTCGCTCAAATGCGTCCCAAAAATGTTTATATGGTTTATAGGTCATAATGGGAGCTTTGTGCGCGAAAAGCTTTCCGTGAAATTTTCGGACCAAAAGTGACCATATCGGCGTCACCTTTCTTTATCCACCAAAACTGTGTTGTTTTCGCTCAAATGTGTCTCAAACATGTTTATATGGTTTATCGGTCATAATGGGCGCTTTGTGCGTGAAAAGCTTTCCGTGAAATTTTCGGACCAAAAGTGACCATATCGGCATCACTTTTCTTTCTCCACAAATACTGTGTTGTTTTCGCTTAAATGCGTCCCAACCATGATTATATTGTTTATAGGTCATAATGTGAGCTTTGTTCGCGAAAAGCTTTCCGTGAAATTTTCGGACCAAAAGTGACAATATCGGCGTCAACTTTCTTTATCAACAAAAACTGGGTTGTTTTCGCTCAAATTTGTCCCAACCATGTTTATATGGTTTATAGGTCATAATGGGTGGTTTGTGCGCGAAAAGCTTTTCGTGAAATTTTCAGACCAAAAGTGACCATATCGGGATCACCTTTTTTTATCCACAAAAACTGTGTTGTTTTCGCTCAAATGCGTCCCAAAAATGTTTATATGGTTTATAGGTCATAATGGGAGCTTTCTGCGCGAAAAGCTTTCCGTGAAATTTTCGGACCAAAAGTAACCATATCGGCGTCAACTTTCTTTCTCCACAAAAACTGTGTTGTTTTCGCTTAAATGCGTCCCAAACATGTTTATATGGTTTATAGGTCATAATGTGAGCTTTGTTCGCGAAAAGCTTTCCGTGAAATTTTCGGACCAAAAGTGACAATATCGGCGTCACCTTTCTTTATCCACCAAAACTGTGTTGTTTTCGCTCAAATTTGTCTCAAACATGTTTATATGGTTTATCGGTCATAATGGGCGCTTTGTGCGCGAAAAGCTTTCCGTGAAATTTTCGGACCAAAAGTGACCATATCGGTGTCACCTTTCTTTATCGACAAAAACTGTGCTGTTTTCTCTCAAATGTATCCCAAACTTGTTTATATGGTTTATAGGTCATAATGGGAGCTTTTGCGCGAAAAGCTTTCCGTGAAATTTTCGCACCAAAAGTGACCATATCGGCGTCAACTTTCTTTATCAACAAAAACTGTCTTGTTTTCGCTCAAATTTGTCCCAAACATGTTTATATGGTTTATAGGTCATAATGTGAGGTTTGTGTGCGAAAAGCTTTCCGTGAAATTTTTGGACCAAAAGTGACCATATCGGCGTCACCTTTCTTTATCAACAAAAACTGTGTTGTTTTCGCTCAAATGCGTCCCAAACATGTTTATATGGTTTATAGGTCATAATGGGAGCGTTGTGCGCGAAAAGCTTTCCGTGAAATTTTCGGACCAAAAGTGACCATATCAGCGTCACCTTTCTTTATCCACAATAACTGTGTTGTTTTCGATCAAATGCGTCCCAAACATGTTTATATGGTTTATAGGTCATAATGGGAGCGTTGTTCGCGAAAAGCATTCCGTGAAATTTTCGGACAAAAAGTGACCATATCGGCGTCAACTTTCTTTCTCCACAAAAACTGTGTTGTTTTCGCTTAAATGCGTCCCAAACATGTTTATATGGTTTATAGGTCATAATGTGAGCTTTGTTCGCGAAAAGCTTTCCGTGAAATTTTCGGACCAAAAGTGACAATATCGGCGTCAACTTTCTTTATCAACAAAAACTGGGTTGTTTTCGCTCAAATTTGTCCCAACCATGTTTATATGGTTTATAGGTCATAATGGGAGGTTTGTGCGCGAAAAGCTTTCCATGAAATTTTCGGACCAAAAGTGAACATATCGGCGTCACCTTTCTTTATCCACAAAAACTGTGTTGTTTTCGCTCAAATGTGTCCCAAACATGTTTATATGGTTTATAGGTCATAATGGGAGCTTTTGCGCGAAAAGCTTTCCGTGAAATTTTCGGACCAAAAGTGACCATATCGGCGTCACCTTTCTTTATCCAAAAAAACTGTGTTGTTTTCGCTCAAATGCGTCCCAAACATGATTATATGGTTTATAGGTCATAATGTGAGCTTTGTTCGCGAAAAGATTTCCCTGAAATTTTCGGACCAAAAGTGACAATATCGGCGTCAACTTTCTTTATTAACAAAAACTGGGTTTTTTTCGCTCAAATTTGTCCCAACCATGTTTATATGTTTTATAGGTCATAATGGGAGGTTTGTGCGCAAAATGCTTTTCGTCAAATTTTCGGACCAAAAGTGACCATATCGGCGTCACCTTTTTTTATCCACAAAAACTGTGTTGTTTTCGCTCAAATGCGTCCCAAAAATGTTTATATGGTTTATAGGTCATAATGGGAGCTTTGTGCGCGAAAAGCTTTCCATGAAATTTTCGGACCAAAATTGACCATATCGGCGTCACCTTTCTTTATCCACCAAAACTGTGTTGTTTTCGCTCAAATTTGTCTCAAACATGTTTATATGGTTTATCGGTCATAATGGGCGCTTTGTGCGCGAAAAGCTTTCCGTGAAATTTTCGGACCAAAAGTGACCATATCGGTGTCACCTTTCTTTATCGACAAAAACTGTGCTGTTTTCTCTCAAATGTATCCCAAACTTGTTTATATGGTTTATAGGTCATAATGGGAGCTTTTGCGCGAAAAGCTTTCCGTGAAATTTTCGCACCAAAAGTGACCATATCGGCGTCAACTTTCTTTATCAACAAAAACTGTCTTGTTTTCGCTCAAATTTGTCCCAAACATGTTTATATGGTTTATAGGTCATAATGTGAGGTTTGTGTGCGAAAAGCTTTACGTGAAATTTTTGGACCAAAAGTGACCATATCGGCGTCACCTTTCTTTATCAACAAAAACTGTGTTGTTTTCGCTCAAATGCGTCCCAAACATGTTTATATGGTTTATAGGTCATAATGGGAGCGTTGTGCGCGAAAAGCTTTCCGTGAAATTTTCGGACCAAAAGTGACCATATCGGCGTCACCTTTCTTTATCCACAATAACTGTGTTGTTTTCGATCAAATGCGTCCCAAACATGTTTATATGGTTTATAGGTCATAATGGGAGCGTTGTTCGCGAAAAGCATTCCGTGAAATTTTCGGACAAAAAGTGACCATATCGGCGTCAACTTTCTTTATCAACAAAAACTGTGTTGTTTTCGCTCAAATTTGTCCCAAACATGTTTATATGATTTATAGGTCATAATGTGAGGTTTGTGCGCGAAAAGCTTTCCGTGAAATTTTCAGACCAAAAGTGACCATATCGGCGTCACCTTTCTTTATCAACAATAACTGTGTTTTTTTCGATCAAATGCGTCCCAAACATGTTTATATGGTTTATAGGTCATAATGGGAGGTTTGTGTGCGAAAAGCTTTTCGTGAAATTTTCGGACCAAAAGTGACCATATCGGCGTCACCTTTTTTAATCCACAAAAACTGTGTTGTTTTCGCTCAAATGTGTCTCAAACATGTTTATATGGTTTATCGGTCATAATGGGCGCTTTGTGTGCGAAAAGCTTTCCGTGAAATTTTCTGACCAAAAGTGACCATATCGGCGTCATCTTTCTTTATACACCAAAACTGTGTTGTTTTCTCTCAAATTTGTCCCAAACATGTTTTATAAGGTTTATAGGTCATAATGGGAGCGTTGTTCGCGAAAAGCTTTCCGTGAAATTTTCGGACAAAAAGTGACCATATCGGCGTCAACTTTCTTTATCAACAAAAACTGTCTTGTTTTCGCTCAAATTTGTCCCAAACATGTTTATATGGTTTATAGGTCATAATGTGAGGTTTGTGTGCGAAAAGCTTTCCGTGAAATTTTCGGACCAAAAGTGACCATATCGGCATCACCTTTCTTTATCAACAAAAACTGTGTTGTTTTCGCTCAAATGCGTCCCAAACATGTTTATATGGTTTATAGATCATAATGGGAGCTTTGTGCGCGAAAAGCTTTCCGTGAAATTTTCGGACCAAAAGTGACCATATCGGCGTCACCTTTCTTTCTCCACAAAAACTGTGTTGTTTTCGCTTAAATGCGTCCCAAACATGATTATATGGTTTATATGTCATAATGTGAGCTTTGTTCGCGAAAAGCTTTCCGTGAAATTTTCGGACCAAAAGTGACAATATTGGCGTCAACTTTCTTTATCAACAAAAACTGGGTTGTTTTCGCTCAAATTTGTCCCAACAATGTTTATATGGTTTATAGGTCATAATGGGAGGTTTGTGCGCGAAAAGCTTTTCGTGAAATTTTCGGACCAAAAGTGACCATATCGGCGTCACCTTTTTTAATCCACAAAAACTGTGTTGTTTTCGCTCAAATGCGTCCCAAAAATGTTTATATGGTTTATAGGTCATAATGAGACCTTTGTGCGCGAAAAGCTTTCCGTGAAATTTTCGGACCAAAAGTGACCATATCGGCGTCACCTTTCTTTATCCACCAAAACTGTGTTGTTTTCGCTCAAATGTGTCTCAAACATGTTTATATGGTTTATCGGTCATAATGGGCGCTTTGTGCGCGAAAAGCTTTCCGTGAAATTTTCGGACCAAAAGTGACCATATCGGCGTCATCTTTCTTTATACACCAAAACTGTGTTGTTTTATCTCAAATTTGTCCCAAACATGTTTTATAAGGTTTATAGGTCATAATGGGAGCGTTGTTCGCGAAAAGCTTTCCGTGAAATTTTCGGACAAAAAGTGACCATATCGGCGTCAACTTTCTTTATCAACAAAAACTGTCTTGTTTTCGCTCAAATTTGTCCCAAACATGTTCATATGGTTTATATGTCATAATGTGAGGTTTGTGCGCGAAAAGCTTTCCGTGAAATTTTCGGACCAAAAGTGACCATATCGGCGTCACCTTTCTTTATCAACAAAAACTGTGTTGTTTTCGCTCAAATGCGTCCCAAACATGTTTATATGGTTCATAGATCATAATGGAGCTTTGTGCGCGAAAAGCTTTCCGTGAAATTTTCGGACCAAAAGTGACCATATCGGCGTCACCTTTCTTTCTCCTCAAAAACTGTGTTGTTTTTGCTTAAATGCGTCCCAAACATGTTTATATGGTTTATAGGTCACAATGAGAGCTTTCTGCGCGAAACGCTTTCCGTGAAATTTTCGGACCAAAAGTGACCATATCGGCGTCATCTTTCTTTATCCACAAAACTGTGTTGTTTTCGCTCAAATATGTCCCAAACATGTTTATATGGTTTATAAGTCATAATGGGAGCTTTGTGCGCGGAAAGCTTTCCGTGAAATTTTCGAACCAAAATTGACCATATCGGCGTCACCTTTCTTTATCCCCCAAAACTGTGTTGTTTTCGCTCAAATATGTCTCAAACATGTTTATATGGTTTATCGGTCATAATGGGCGCTTTGTGCGCGAAAAGCTTTCCGTGAAATTTTCGGACCAAAAGTGACCATATCGGCGTCACCTTTCTTTATCCACCAAAACTGTGTTGTTTTCGCTCAAATGTGTCTCAAACATGTTTATATGGTTTATCGGTCATAATGGGCGCTTTGTGCGCGAAAAGCTTTCCGTGAAATTTTCGGACCAAAAGTGACCATATCGGCGTCACCTTACTTTATCCACAAAAACATGTTTGGGACACCTTTCTTTATCGATAAAAACTGTGTTGTTTTCGCTCAAATGTATCGCAAACATGTTGATATGGTTTATAGGTCATAATTTGAGCTTTGTGCGTGAAAAACTTTCCGTCAAATTTTCGGACCAAAAGTAACCATATCGGCGTCACCTTTCTTTATCCACCAAAACTGTGTTGTTTTCGCTTAAATGTGTCTCAAACATGTTTATATGGTTTATCGGTCATAATGGGCGCTTTGTGCGCGAAAAGCTTTCCGTGAAATTTTCGGACCATAAGTGACCATATCGGCATCACCTTTCTTTCTCCACAAATACTGTGTTGTTTTCGCTTAAATGCGTCCCAAACATGATTATATGGTTTATAGGTCATAATTTGAGCTTTGTTCGCGAAAAGCTTTCCGTGAAATTTTCGGACCAAAAGTGACAATATCGGCGTCAACTTTCTTTATCAACAAAAACTGGGTTGTTTTCGTTCAAATTTGTCCCAACCATGTTTATATGGTTTATAGGTCATAATGGGAGGTTTGTGCGCGAAAAGCTTTTCGTGAAATTTTCGGACCAAAAGTGACCATATCGGGGTCACCTTTTTTTATCCACAAAAACTGTGTTGTTTTCGCTCAAATGCGTCCCAAAAATGTTTATATGGTTTATAGGTCATAAGGGGAGCTTTGTGCGCGAAAAGCTTTCCGTGAAATTTTCAGACCAAAAGTGACCATATCGGTGTCACCTTTCTTTCTCCACAAAAACTGTGTTGTTTTCGCTTAAATGCGTCCCAAACATGATTATATGGTTTATAGGTCATAATGTGAGCTTTGTTCGCAAAAAGCTTTCCGTGAAATTTTCGGACCAAAAGTGACAATATCGGCGTCAACTTTCTTTATCAACAAAAACTGGGTTGTTTTCGCTCAAATTTGTCCCAACCATGTTTATATGGTTTATAGGTCATAATGGGAGGTTTGTGCGCGAAAAGATTTTCGTGAAATTTTCGGAACAAAAGTGACCATATCGGCGGCACCTTTTTTTATCCACAAAAACTGTGTTGTTTTCGCTCAAATGCGTCCCAAAAATGTTTATATGGTTGATAGGTCATAATGTGAGCTTTGTGCGCGAAAAGCTTTCCGTGAAATTTTCGGACCAAAAGTGACCATATCGGCGTCACCTTTCTTTATCCACCAAAACTGTGTTGTTTTCGCTCAAATGTGTCTCAAACATGTTTATATGGTTCATCGGTCATAATGGGCGCTTTGTGCGCGAAAAGCTTTCCGTGAAATTTTCGGACCAAAAGTGACCATATCGGCGTCATCTTTCTTTATACACCAAAACTGTGTTGTTTTCTCTCAAATTTGTCCCAAACATGTTTTATAAGGTTTATAGGTCATAATGGGACCGTTGTTCGCGAAAAGCTTTCCGTGAAATTTTCGGACAAAAAGTGACCATATCGGCGTCAACTTTCTTTATCAACAAAAACTGTATTGTTTTCGCTCAAATTTGTCCCAAACATGTTTATATGGTTTATAGGTCATAATGTGAGGTATGTGCGCGAAAAGCTTTCCGTGAAATTTTCAGACCAAAAGTGACCATATTGGTGTCACCTTTCTTTATCAACAATAACTGTGTTGTTTTCGATCAAATGCGTCCCAAACATGTTTATATGGTTTATAGGTCATAATGGGAGCTTTGTGCGCGAAAAGCATTCCGTGAAATTTTCAGACCAAAAGTGACCATATCGGCGTCACCTTTCTTTCTCCACAAAAACTGTGTTGTTTTCGCTTAAATGCGTCCCAAACATGATTATATGGTTTATAGGTCATAATGTGAGCTTTGTTCGCGAAAAGCTTTCCGTGAAATTTTCGGACCAAAACTGACAATATTGGCGTCAACTTTCTTTATCAACAAAAACTGGGTTGTTTTCGCTCAAATTTGTCCCAACAATGTTTATATGGTTTATAGGTCATAATGGGAGGTTTGTGCGCGAAAAGCTTTTCGTGAAATTTTCGGACCAAAAGTGACCATATCGGCGTCACCTTTTTTAATCCACAAAAACTGTGTTGTTTTCGCTCAAATGCGTCCCAAAAATGTTTATATGGTTTATAGGTCATAATGGGACCTTTGTGCGCGAAAAGCTTTCCGTGAAATTTTCGGACCAAAAGTGACCATATCGGCGTCACCTTTCTTTATCCACCAAAACTGTGTTGTTTTCGCTCAAATGTGTCTCAAACATGTTTATATGGTTTATCGGTCATAATGGGCGCTTTGTGCGCGAAAAGCTTTCCGTGAAATTTTCGGACCAAAAGTGACCATATCGGCGTCATCTTTCTTTATACACCAAAACTGTGTTGTTTTATCTCAAATTTGTCCCAAACATGTTTTATAAGGTTTATAGGTCATAATGGGAGCGTTGTTCGCGAAAAGCTTTCCGTGAAATTTTCGGACAAAAAGTGACCATATCGGCGTCAACTTTCTTTATCAACAAAAACTGTCTTGTTTTCGCTCAAATTTGTCCCAAACATGTTTATATGGTTTATAGGTCATAATGTGAGGTTTGTGCGCGAAAAGCTTTCCGTGAAATTTTCGGACCAAAAGTGACCATATCGGCGTCACCTTTCTTTATCAACAAAAACTGTGTTGTTTTCGCTCAAATGCGTCCCAAACATGTTTATATGGTTCATAGATCATAATGGAGCTTTGTGCGCGAAAAGCTTTCCGTGAAATTTTCGGACCAAAAGTGACCATATCGGCGTCACCTTTCTTTCTCCTCAAAAACTGTGTTGTTTTTGCTTAAATGCGTCCCAAACATGTTTATATGGTTTATAGGTCACAATGAGAGCTTTCTGCGCGAAACGCTTTCCGTGAAATTTTCGGACCAAAAGTGACCATATCGGCGTCATCTTTCTTTATCCACAAAACTGTGTTGTTTTCGCTCAAATATGTCCCAAACATGTTTATATGGTTTATAAGTCATAATGGGAGCTTTGTGCGCGGAAAGCTTTCCGTGAAATTTTCGAACCAAAATTGACCATATCGGCGTCACCTTTCTTTATCCCCCAAAACTGTGTTGTTTTCGCTCAAATATGTCTCAAAAATGTTTATATGGTTTATCGGTCATAATGGGCGCTTTGTGCGCGAAAAGCTTTCCGTGAAATTTTCGGACCAAAAGTGACCATATCGGCGTCACCTTTCTTTATCCACCAAAACTGTGTTGTTTTCGCTCAAATGTGTCTCAAACATGTTTATATGGTTTATCGGTCATAATGGGCGCTTTGTGCGCGAAAAGCTTTCCGTGAAATTTTCGGACCAAAAGTGACCATATCGGCGTCACCTTTCTTTATCCACAAAACCATGTTTGGGACACCTTTCTTTATCGATAAAAACTGTGTTGTTTTCGCTCAAATGTATCGCAAACATGTTGATATGGTTTATAGGTCATAATTTGAGCTTTGTGCGCGAAAAACTTTCCGTGAAATTTTCGGACCAAAAGTAACCATATCGGCGTCACCTTTCTTTATCCACCAAAACTGTGTTGTTTTCGCTCAAATGTGTCTCAAACATGTTTATATGGTTTATCGGTCATAATGGGCGCTTTGTGCGCGAAAAGCTTTCCGTGAAATTTTCGGACCATAAGTGACCATATCGGCATCACCTTTCTTTCTCCACAAATACTGTGTTGTTTTCGCTTAAATGCGTCCCAAACATGATTATATTGTTTATAGGTCATAATGTGAGCTTTGTTCGCGAAAAGCTTTCCGTGAAATTTTCGGACCAAAAGTGACAATATCGGCGTCAACTTTCTTTATCAACAAAAACTGGGTTGTTTTCGTTCAAATTTGTCCCAACCATGTTTATATGGTTTATAGGTCATAATGGGAGGTTTGTGCGCGAAAAGCTTTTCGTGAAATTTTCGGACCAAAAGTGACCATATCGGGGTCACCTTTTTTTATCCACAAAAACTGTGTTGTTTTCGCTCAAATGCGTCCCAAAAATGTTTATATGGTTTATAGGTCATAATGGGAGCTTTGTGCGCGAAAAGCTTTCCGTGAAATTTTCGGACCAAAAGTGACCATATCGGCGTCACCTTTCTTTATCCACCAAAACTATGTCGGTTTCGCTCAAATGTGTCTCAAACAAGTTTATATGGTTTATCGGTCATAATGGGCGCTTTGTGCGCGAAAAGCTTTCCGTGAAATTTTCGGACCAAAAGTGACCATATCGGCGTCATCTTTCTTTATACACCAAAACTGTGTTGTTTTCTCTCAAATTTGTCCCAAACATGTTTTATAAGGTTTATAGGTCATAATGGGAGCGTTGTTCGCGAAAAGCTTTCCGTGAAATTTTCGGACAAAAAGTGACCATATCGGCGTCAACTTTCATTATCAACAAAAACTGTATTGTTTTCGCTCAAATTTGTCCCAAACATGTTTATATGGTTTATAGGTCATAATGTGAGGTTTGTGCGCGAAAAGCTTTCCGTGAAATTTTCAGACCAAAAGTGACCATATCGGCGTCACCTTTCTTTATCAACAATAACTGTGTTGTTTTCGATCAAATGCGTCCCAAACATGTTTATATGGTTTATAGGTCATAAGGGGAGCTTTGTGCGCGAAAAGCTTTCCGTGAAATTTTCAGACCAAAAGTGACCATATCGGCGTCACCTTTCTTTCTCCACAAAAACTGTGTTGTTTTCGCTTAAATGCGTCCCAAACATGATTATATGGTTTATAGGTCATAATGTGAGCTTTGTTCGCAAAAAGCTTTCCGTGAAATTTTCGGACCAAAAGTGACAATATCGGCGTCAACTTTCTTTATCAACAAAAACTGGGTTGTTTTCGCTCAAATTTGTCCCAACCATGTTTATATGGTTTATAGGTCATAATGGGAGGTTTGTGCGCGAAAAGCTTTTCGTGAAATTTTCGGACCAAAAGTGACCATATCGGCGTCACCTTTTTTTATCCACAAAAACTGTGTTGTTTTCGCTCAAATGCGTCCCAAAAATGTTTATATGGTTGATAGGTCATAATGTGAGCTTTGTGCGCGAAAAGCTTTCCGTGAAATTTTCGGACCAAAAGTGACCATATCGGCGTCACCTTTCTTTATCCACCAAAACTGTGTTGTTTTCGCTCAAATGTGTCTCAAACATGTTTATATGGTTCATCGGTCATATTGGGCGCTTTGTGCGCGAAAAGCTTTCCGTGAAATTTTCGGACCAAAAGTGACCATATCGGCGTCATCTTTCTTTATACACCAAAACTGTGTTGTTTTCTCTCAAATTTGTCCCAAACATGTTTTATAAGGTTTATAGGTCATAATGGGACCGTTGTTCGCGAAAAGCTTTCCGTGAAATTTTCGGACAAAAAGTGACCATATCGGCGTCAACTTTCTTTATGAACAAAAACTGTATTGTTTTCGCTCAAATTTGTCCCAAACATGTTTATATGGTTTATAGGTCATAATGTGAGGTATGTGCGCGAAAAGCTTTCCGTGAAATTTTCAGACCAAAAGTGACCATATTGGCGTCACCTTTCTTTATCAACAATAACTGTGTTGTTTTCGATCAAATGCGTCCCAAACATGTTTATATGGTTTATAGGTCATAATGGGAGCTTTGTGCGCGAAAAGCATTCCGTGAAATTTTCAGACCAAAAGTGACCATATCGGCGTCACCTCTCTTTCTCCACAAAAACTGTGTTGTTTTCGCTTAAATGCGTCCCAAACATGATTATATGGTTTATAGGTCATAATGTGAGCTTTGTTCGCGAAAAGCTTTCCGTGAAATTTTCGGACCAAAAGTGACAATATCGGCGTAAACTTTCTTTATCAACAAAAACTGGGTTGTTTTCGCTCAAATTTGTCCCAACCAAGTTTATATGGTTTATAGGTCATAATGGGAGGTTTGTGCGCGAAAAGCTTTTCGTGAAATTTTCGGACCAAAAGTGACCATATCGGCTTTACCTTTTTTATCCACAAAAACTGTGTTGTTTTCGCTCAAATGCGTCCCAAAAATGTTTATATGGTTGATAGGTCATAATGTGAGCTTTGTGCGCGAAAAGCTTTCCGTGAAATTTTCGGACCAAAAGTGACCATATCGGCGTCACCTTTCTTTATCCACCAAAACTGTGTTGTTTTCGCTCAAATGTGTCTCAAACATGTTTATATGGTTCATCGGTCATAATGGGCGCTTTGTGCGCGAAAAGCTTTCCGTGAAATTTTCGGACCAAAAGTGACCATATCGGCGTCATCTTTCTTTATACACCAAAACTGTGTTGTTTTCTCTCAAATTTGTCCCAAACATGTTTTATAAGGTTTATAGGTCATAATGGGAGCGTTGTTCGCGAAAAGCTTTCCGTGAAATTTTCGGACAAAAAGTGACCATATCGGCGTCAACTTTCTTTATCAACAAAAACTGTATTGTTTTTCCGCTCAAATTTGTCCCAAACATGTTTATGTGGTTTATAGGTCATAATGTGAGGTTTTTGCACGAAAAGCTTTCCGTGAAATTTTCGGACCAAAAGTGACCATATCGGCGTCACCTTTCTTTCTCCACAAAAACTGTGTTGTTTTCGCTTAAATGCGTCCCAAACATGTTTATATGGTTTATAAGTCACAATGAGAGCTTTCTGCGCGAAACGCTTTCCGTGAAATTTTCGGACCAAAATTGACCATATCGGAGTCATCTTTCTTTATCCACAAAACTGTGTTGTTTTCGCTCAAATATGTCCCAAACATGTTTATATGGTTTATAAGTCATAATGGGAGCATTGTGCGCGGAAAGCTTTCCGTGAAATTTTCGGACCAAAAATTACTATATCGGCGTCACCTTTCTTTATCCACCAAAACTGTGTTGTTTTCGCTCAAATGTGTCTCAAACATGTTTATATGGTTTATCGGTCATAATGGGCGCTTTGTGCGCGAAAAGTTTTCCGTGAAATTTTCGGACCAAAAGTGACCATATCGGCATCACCTTTCTTTCTCCACAAAAACTGTGTTGTTTTCGCTCAAATGTGTCCCAAACATGTTTATATGGTTTATAGGTCATAATGGGAGCTTTTGCGCGAAAAACATTCCGTGAAATTTTCGGACCAAAAGTGACCATATCGGCGTCACCTTTCTTTATTCACAAAAACATGTTTGGGACACCTTTCTTTATCCATAAAAACTATGTTGTTTTCGCTCAAATGTATCCCAAACATGTTTATATGGTTTATAGGTCATAATGTGAGCTTTGTGCGCGAAATACTTTCCGTGAAATTTTCGGACCAGAAGTGACCATATCGGCATCACCTTTCTTTATCCACCAAAACTGTGTTGTTGTCGCTCAAATGTGTACCAAACATGTTTATATGGTGTATAGGTCATAATGGGAGCTTTGTGCGTGAAAATCTTTCCGTGAAATTTTCGGACCAAAAGTGACCATATCGGCGTCATCTTTCTTTATAAACCAAAACTGTGTTGTTTTCTCTCAAATTTGTCTCAAACATGTTTTATATGGTTTATAGGTCATAATGGGAGCTTTGTTCGCGAAAAGCTTTCCGTGAAATTTTCGGACAAAAAGTGACCATATCGGCGTCAACTTTCTTTATCAACAAAAACTGTGTTGTTTTAGCTCAAATTTGTCCCAAACATGTTTATATGGTTTGTATATCATAATGGGAGTTTTGTGCGCGAAAAGCTTTCCGTGAAATTTTCGGACCAAAAGTGACCATATCGGCGTCACCTTTCTTTATCCACAAAAACTGTGTTGTTTTCGCTCAAATGTGTCCCAAACATGTTTATATGGTTTATAGGTCATAATGGGAGCATTGTGCGCGAAAAGCATTTAGTGAAATTTTCGGACCAAATGTGACCATATCGGCGTCACCTTTCTTTCTCCAAAAAAACTGTGTTGTTTTCGCTTAAATGCGTCCCAAACATGTTTATATCGTTTATAGGTCACAATGGGAGCTTTCTGCACGAAAAGCTTTCCGTGAAATTTTCGGACCAAAAGTGACCATATCGGCGTCATCTTTCTTTATCCACAAAATTGTGTTGTTTTCGCTCAAATATGTCCCAAACATAATTATATGATTTATAGGTCATAATGTGAGCTTTGTTCGCGAAAAGCTTTCCGTGAAATTTTTGGACCAAAAGTGACAATATCGGCGTCAACTTTCTTTATCAACAAAAACTGGGTTGTTTTCGCTCAAATTTGTCCCAACCATGTTTATATGGTTTATAGGTCATAATGGGAGGTTTGTGCGCGAAAAGCTTTTCCTGAAATTTTCGGACCAAAAGTGACCATATCGGCGTCACCTTTTTTATCCACAAAAACTGTGTTGTTTTCGCTCAAATGCGTCCCAAAAATGTTTATATGGTTGATAGGTCATAATGGGAGCTTTGTGCGCGAAAAGCTTTCTGTGAAATTTTCGGACCAAAAGTGACCATATCGGCGTCACCTTTCATTATCCACCAAAACTGTGTTGTTTTCGCTCAAATGTGTCTCAAACATGTTTATATGGTTTATCAGTCATAATGGGCGCTTTGTGCGCGAAAAGCTTTCCGTGAAATTTTTGAACAAAAAGTGACCATATCGGCGTCACCTTTCTTTCTCCAAAAAAACTGTGTTGTTTTCGCTTAAATGCGTCCCAAACATGTTTATATCGTTTATAGGTCACAATGGGAGCTTTCTGCACGAAAAGCTTTCCGTGAAATTTTCGGACAAAAAGTGACCATATCGGCGTCATCTTTCTTTATCCACAAAACTGTGTTGTTTTCGCTCAAATATGTCCCAAATATGTTTATATGGTTTATCGGTCATAATGGGCGCTTTGTGCGCGAAAAGCTTTCCGTGAAATTTTTGAACAAAAAGTGACCATATCGGCGTCACCTTTCTTTATCCACAAAAACTGTGTTGTTTTCGCTCAAATGTGTCCCAAACATTTTTATATGGTTTATAGGTCATAATGGGAGGTTTTGTGCGAAAAGGTTTCCGTGAAATTTTCGGACCAAAAGTGACCATATCGGCGTCACCTTTCCTTATCCTCAAAAACATGTTTGGGACACCTTTCTTTATCCACAAAAACTGTGTTGTTTTCGCTCAAATGTATCCCAAACATATTTATATGGTTTATAGGTCATAATGTGAGCTTTGTGCGTGAAAAACTTTCCGTGAAATTTTCGGACCAAAAGTGACCATATCGGCGTCACGTTTCTTTATCCACCAAAACTGTGTTGTTTTCGCTCAAATGTGTCTCAAACATGTTTATATGGTTTATCGGTCATAATGGGCGCTTTGTGCGCGATAAGCTTTCCGTGAAATTTTCGGACCAAAAGTGACCATATCGGCGTCACCTTTCTTTATACACCAAAACTGTGTTGTTTTCTCTCAAATTTGTCCCAAACATGTTTTATAAGGTTTATAGGTCATAATGGGAGCGTTGTTCGCGAAAAGCTTTCCGTGAAATTTTCGGACAAAAAGTGACCATATCGGCGTCAACTTTCTTTGTCAACAAAAACTGTATTGTTTTCACTCAAATTTGTCCCAAACATGTTTATATGGTTTATAGGTCATAATGTGAGGTTTGTGCGCGAAAAGCTTTCCGTGAAATTTTCAGACCAAAAGTGACCATATTGGCGTCACCTTTCTTTATCAACAATAACTGTGTTGTTTTCGATCAAATGCGTCCCAAACATGTTTATATGGTTTATAGGTCATAATGGGAGCTTTGTGCGCGAAAAGCATTCCGTGAAATTTTCAGACCAAAAGTGACCATATCGGCGTCACCTTTCTTTCTCCACAAAAACTGTGTTGTTTTCGCTTAAATGCGTCCCAAACATGATTATATGGTTTATAGGTCATAATGTGAGCTTTGTTCGCGAAAAACTTTCCGTGAAATTTTCGGACCAAAAGTGACCATATCGGCGTCAACTTTCTTTCACCACAAAAACTGGGTTGTTTTCGCTTAAATGCGTCCCAAACATAATTATATGGTTTATAGGTCATAATGTGAGCTTTGTTCGCGAAAAGCTTTCCGTGAAATTTTTGGACCAAAAGTGACAATATCGGCGTCAACTTTCTTTATCAACAAAAACTGGGTTGTTTTCGCTCAAATTTGTCCCAACCATGTTTATATGGTTTATAGGTCATAATGGGAGGTTTGTGCGCGAAAAGCTTTTCGTGAAATTTTCGGACCAAAAGTGACCATATCGGCGTCACCTTTTTTTATCCACAAAAACTGTGTTGTTTTCGCTCAAATGCGTCCCAAAAATGTTTATATGGTTGATAGGTCATAATGTGAGCTTTGTGCGCGAAAAGCTTTCCGTGAAATTTTCGGACCAAAAGTGACCATATCGGCGTCACCTTTCTTTATCCACCAAAACTGTGTTGTTTTCGCTCAAATGTGTCTCAAACATGTTTATATGGTTCATCGGTCATAATGGGCGCTTTGTGCGCGAAAAGCTTTCCGTGAAATTTTCGGACCAAAAGTGACCATATCGGCGTCATCTTTCTTTATACACCAAAACTGTGTTGTTTTCTCTCAAATTTGTCCCAAACATGTTTTATAAGTTTTATAGGTCATAATGGGACCGTTGTTCGCGAAAAGCTTTCCGTGAAATTTTCGGACAAAAAGTGACCATATCGGCGTCAACTTTCTTTATCAACAAAAACTGTATTGTTTTCGCTCAAATTTGTCCCAAACATGTTTATATGGTTTATAGGTCATAATGTGAGGTATGTGCGCGAAAAGCTTTCCGTGAAATTTTCAGACCAAAAGTGACCATATTGGCGTCACCTTTCTTTATCAACAATAACTGTGTTGTTTTCGATCAAATGCGTCCCAAACATGTTTATATGGTTTATAGGTCATAATGGGAGCTTTGTGCGCGAAAAGCATTCCGTGAAATTTTCAGACCAAAAGTGACCATATCGGCGTCACCTTTCTTTCTCCACAAAAACTGTGTTGTTTTCGCTTAAATGCGTCCCAAACATGATTATATGGTTTATAGGTCATAATGTGAGCTTTGTTCGCGAAGAGCTTTCCGTGAAATTTTCGGACCAAAAGTGACAATATCGGCGTAAACTTTCTTTATCAACAAAAACTGGGTTGTTTTCGCTCAAATTTGTCCCAACCAAGTTTATATGGTTTATAGGTCATAATGGGAGGTTTGGGCGCGAAAAGCTTTTCGTGAAATTTTCGGACCAAAAGTGACCATATCGGCTTTACCTTTTTTATCCACAAAAACTGTGTTGTTTTCGCTCAAATGCGTCCCAAAAATGTTTATATGGTTGATAGGTCATAATGTGAGCTTTGTGCGCGAAAAGCTTTCCGTGAAATTTTCGGACCAAAAGTGACCATATCGGCGTCACCTTTCTTTATCCACCAAAACTGTGTTGTTTTCGCTCAAATGTGTCTCAAACATGTTTATATGGTTCATCGGTCATAATGGGCGCTTTGTGCGCGAAAAGCTTTTCGTGAAATTTTCGGGTCAAAAGTGACCATATCGGCGTCATCTTTCTTTATACACCAAAACTGTGTTGTTTTCTCTCAAATTTGTCCCAAACATGTTTTATAAGGTTTATAGGTCATAATGGGAGCGTTGTTCGCGAAAAGCTTTCCGTGAAATTTTCGGACAAAAAGTGACCATATCGGCGTCAACTTTCTTTATCAACAAAAACTGTATTGTTTTTCCGCTCAAATTTGTCCCAAACATGTTTATGTGGTTTATAGGTCATAATGTGAGGTTTTTGCACGAAAAGCTTTCCGTGAAATTTTCGGACCAAAAGTGACCATATCGGCGTCATCTTTCTTTATCCACAAAACTGTGTTGTTTTCGCTCAAATATGTCCCAAACATGTTTATATGGTTTATAAGTCATAATGGGAGCATTGTGCGCGGAAAGCTTTCCGTGAAATTTTCGGACCAAAAATTACCATATCGGCGTCACCTTTCTTTATCCACCAAAACTGTGTTGTTTTCGCTCAAATGTGTCTCAAACATGTTTATATGGTTTATCGGTCATAATGGGCGCTTTGTGCGCGAAAAGTTTTCCGTGAAATTTTCGGACCAAAAGTGACCATATCGGCATCACCTTTCTTTCTCCACAAAAACTGTGTTGTTTTCGCTCAAATGTGTCCCAAACATGTTTATATGGTTTATAGGTCATAATGGGAGCTTTTGCGCGAAAAACATTCCGTGAAATTTTCGGACCAAAAGTGACCATATCGGCGTCACCTTTCTTTATTCACAAAAACATGTTTGGGACACCTTTCTTTATCCATAAAAACTATGTTGTTTTCGCTCAAATGTATCCCAAACATGTTTATATGGTTTATAGGTCATAATGTGAGCTTTGTGCGCGAAATACTTTCCGTGAAATTTTCGGACCAGAAGTGACCATATCGGCGTCACCTTTCTTTATCCACCAAAACTGTGTTGTTGTCGCTCAAATGTGTACCAAACATGTTTATATGGTGTATAGGTCATAATGGGAGCTTTGTGCGTGAAAATCTTTCCGTGAAATTTTCGGACCAAAAGTGACCATATCGGCGTCATCTTTCTTTATAAACCAAAACTGTGTTGTTTTCTCTCAAATTTGTCTCAAACATGTTTTATATGGTTTATAGGTCATAATGGGAGCTTTGTTCGCGAAAAGCTTTCCGTGAAATTTTCGGACAAAAAGTGACCATATCGGCGTCAACTTTCTTTATCAACAAAAACTGTGTTGTTTTAGCTCAAATTTGTCCCAAACATGTTTATATGGTTTGTATATCATAATGGGAGTTTTGTGCGCGAAAAGCTTTCCGTGAAATTTTCGGACCAAAAGTGACCATATTGGCGTCACCTTTCTTTATCCACAAAAACTGTGTTGTTTTCGCTCAAATGTGTCCCAAACATGTTTATATGGTTTATAGGTCATAATGGGAGCTTTGTGCGCGAAAAGCATTTAGTGAAATTTTCGGACCAAAAGTGACCATATCGGCGTCACCTTTCTTTCTCCAAAAAAACTGTGTTGTTTTCGCTTAAATGCGTCCCAAACATGTTTATATCGTTTATAGATCATAATTGGAGCTTTCTGCGCGAAAAACTTTCCGTGAAATTTTCGGACCAAAAGTGACCATATCGGCGTCACCTTTCTTTCACCACAAAAACTGTGTTGTTTTCGCTTAAATGCGTCCCAAACATAATTATATGGTTTATAGGTCATAATGTGAGCTTTGTTCGCGAAAAGCTTTCCGTGAAATTTTTGGACCAAAAGTGACAATATCGGCGTCAACTTTCTTTATCAACAAAAACTGGGTTGTTTTCGCTCAAATTTGTCCCAACCATGTTTATATGGTTTATAGGTCATAATGGGAGGTTTGTGCGCGAAAAGCTTTTCCTGAAATTTTCGGACCAAAAGTGACCATATCGGCGTCACCTTTTTTATCCACAAAAACTGTGTTGTTTTCGCTCAAATGCGTCCCAAAAATGTTTATATGGTTGATAGGTCATAATGGGAGCTTTGTGCGCGAAAAGCTTTCTGTGAAATTTTCGGACCAAAAGTGACCATATCGGCGTCACCTTTCATTATCCACCAAAACTGTGTTGTTTTCGCTCAAATGTGTCTCAAACATGTTTATATGGTTTATCAGTCATAATGGGCGCTTTGTGCGCGAAAAGCTTTCCGTGAAATTTTTGAACAAAAAGTGACCATATCGGCGTCACCTTTCTTTCTCCAAAAAAACTGTGTTGTTTTCGCTTAAATGTGTCCCAAACATGTTTATATCGTTTATAGGTCACAATGGGAGCTTTCTGCACGAAAAGCTTTCCGTGAAATTTTCGGACCAAAAGTGACCATATCGGCGTCATCTTTCTTTATCCACAAAACTGTGTTGTTTTCGTTCAAATATGTCCCAAATATGTTTATATGGTTTATCGGTCATAATGGGCGCTTTGTGCGCAAAAAGCTTTCCGTGAAATTTTTGAACAAAAAGTGACCATATCGGCGTCACCTTTCTTTATCCACAAAAACTGTGTTGTTTTCGCTCAAATGTGTCCCAAACATTTTTATATGGTTTATAGGTCATAATGGGAGGTTTTGTGCGAAAAGGTTTCCGTGAAATTTTCGGACCAAAAGTGACCATATCGGCGTCACCTTTCCTTATCCTCAAAAACATGTTTGGGACACCTTTCTTTATCCACAAAAACTGTGTTGTTTTCGCTCAAATGTATCCCAAACATATTTATATGGTTTATAGGTCATAATGTGAGCTTTGTGCGTGAAAAACTTTCCGTGAAATTTTCGGACCAAAAGTGACCATATCGGCGTCACGTTTCTTTATCCACCAAAACTGTGTTGTTTTCGCTCAAATGTGTCTCAAACATGTTTATATGGTTTATCGGTCATAATGGGCGCTTTGTGCGCGATAAGCTTTCCGTGAAATTTTCGGACCAAAAGTGACCATATCGGCGTCATCTTTCTTTATACACCAAAACTGTGTTGTTTTCTCTCAAATTTGTCCCAAACATGTTTTATAAGGTTTATAGGTCATAATGGGAGCGTTGTTCGCGAAAAGCTTTCCGTGAAATTTTCGGACAAAAAGTGACCATATCGGCGTCAACTTTCTTTATCAACAAAAACTGTATTGTTTTCCCTCAAATTTGTCCCAAACATGTTTATATGGTTTATAGGTCATAATGTGAGGTTTGTGCGCGAAAAGCTTTCCGTGAAATTTTCAGACCAAAAGTGACCATATCGGCGTCACCTTTCTTTATCAACAATAACTGTGTTGTTTTCGCTCAAATGCGTCCCAAACATGTTTATGTGGTTTATAGGTCATAATTGGAGCTTTGTGCGCGAAAAACTTTCCGTGAAATTTTCGGACCAAAAGTGACCATATCGGCGTCACCTTTCTTTCACCACAAAAACTGTGTTGTTTTCGCTTAAATGCGTCCCAAACATAATTATATGGTTTATAGGTCATAATGTGAGCTTTGTTCGCGAAAAGCTTTCCGTGAAATTTTTGGACCAAAAGTGACAATATCGGCGTCAACTTTCTTTATCAACAAAAACTGGGTTGTTTTCGCTCAAATTTGTCCCAACCATGTTTATATGGTTTATAGGTCATAATGGGAGGTTTGTGCGCGAAAAGCTTTTCCTCAAATTTTCGGACCAAAAGTGACCATATCGGCGTCACCTTTTTTATCCACAAAAACTCTGTTGTTTTCGCTCAAATGCGTCCCAAAAATGTTTATATGGTTGATAGGTCATAATGGGAGCTTTGTGCGCGAAAAGCTTTCTGTGAAATTTTCGGACCAAAAGTGACCATATCGGCGTCACCTTTCTTTCTCCAAAAAAACTGTGTTGTTTTCGCTTAAATGCGTCCCAAATATGTTTATATCGTTTATAGGTCACAATGGGAGCTTTCTGCACGAAAAGCTTTCCGTGAAATTTTCGGACCAAAAGTGACCATATCGGCGTCATCTTTCTTTATCCACAAAACTGTGTTGTTTTCGCTCAAATATGTCCTAAATATGTTTATATGGTTTATCGGTCATAATGGGCGCTTTGTGCGCGAAAAACTTTCCGTGAAATTTTTGAACAAAAAGTGACCATATCGGCGTCACCTTTCTTTATCTACAAAAACTGTGTTGTTTTCGCTCAAATGTGTCCCAAACATTTTTATATGGTTTATAGGTCATAATGGGAGGTTTTGTGCGAAAAGGTTTCCGTGAAATTTTCGGACCAAAAGTGACCATATCGGCGTCACCTTTCCTTATCCTCAAAAACATGTTTGGGACACCTTTCTTTATCCACAAAAACTGTGTTGTTTTCGCTCAAATGTATCCCAAACATATTTATATGGTTTATAGGTCATAATGTGAGCTTTGTGCGTGAAAAACTTTCCGTGAAATTTTCGGACCAAAAGTGACCATATCGGCGTCACGTTTCTTTATCGACCAAAACTGTGTTGTTTTCGCTCAAATGTGTCTCAAACATGTTTATATGGTTTATCGGTCATAATGGGCGCTTTGTGCGCGATAAGCTTTCCGTGAAATTTTCGGACCAAAAGTGACCATATCGGCGTCATCTTTCTTTATACACCAAAACTGTGTTGTTTTCTCTCAAATTTGTCCCAAACATGTTTTATAAGGTTTATAGGTCATAATGGGAGCGTTGTTCGCGAAAAGCTTTCCGTGAAATTTTCGGACAAAAAGTGACCATATCGGCGTCAACTTTGTTTGTCAACAAAAACTGTATTGTTTTCACTCAAATTTGTCCCAAACATGTTTATATGGTTTATAGGTCATAATGTGAGGTTTGTGCGCGAAAAGCTTTCCGTGAAATTTTCAGACCAAAAGTGACCATATTGGCGTCACCTTTCTTTATCAACAATAACTTTGTTGTTTTCGATCAAATGCGTCCCAAACATGTTTATATGGTTTATAGGTCATAATGGGAGCTTTGTGCGCGAAAAGCATTCCGTGAAATTTTCAGACCAAAAGTGACCATATCGGCGTCACCTTTCTTTCTCCACAAAAACTGTGTTGTTTTCGCTTAAATGCGTCCCAAACATGATTATATGGTTTATAGGTCATAATGTGAGCTTTGTTCGCGAAAAACTTTCCGTGAAATTTTCGGACCAAAAGTTACCATATCGGCGTCACCTTTCTTTCACCACAAAAACTGTGTTGTTTTCGCTTAAATGCGTCCCAAACATAATTATATGGTTTATAGGTCATAATGTGAGCTTTGTTCGCGAAAAGCTTTCCGTGAAATTTTTGGACCAAAAGTGACAATATCGGCGTCAACTTTCTTTATCAACAAAAACTGGGTTGTTTTCGCTCAAATTTGTCCCAACCATGTTTATATGGTTTATAGGTCATAATGGGAGGTTTGTGCGCGAAAAGCTTTTCGTGAAATTTTCGGACCAAAAGTGACCATATCGGCGTCACCTTTTTTATCCACAAAAACTGTGTTGTTTTCGCTCAAATGCGTCCCAAAAATGTTTATATGGTTGATAGGTCATAATGGGAGCTTTGTGCGCGAAAAGCTTTCTGTGAAATTTTCGGACCAAAAGTGACCATATCGGCGTCACCTTTCATTATCCACCAAAACTGTGTTGTTTTCGCTCAAATGTGTCTCAAACATGTTTATATGGTTTATCGGTCATAATGGGCGCTTTGTGCGCGAAAAGCTTTCCGTGAAATTTTCGGACCAAAAGTGACCATATCGGCGTCATCTTTCTTTATACACCAAAACTGTGTTGTTTTCTCTCAAATTTGTCCCAAACATGTTTAATAAGGTTTATAGGTCATAATGGGAGCGTTGTTCGCGAAAAGCTTTCCGTGAAATTTTCGGACAAAAAGTGACCATATCGGCGTCAACTTTCTTTATCAACAAAAACTGTATTGATTTCGCTCAAATTTGTCCCAAACATGTTTATATGGTTTATAGGTCATAATGTGAGGTTTGTGCGCGAAAATCTTTCCGTGAAATTTTCGGACCAAAAGTGACCATATCGGCGTCACCTTTCTTTCTCCACAAAAACTGTGTTGTTTTCGCTTAAATGCGTCCCAAACATGTTTATATGGTTTATAGGTCACAATGAGAGCTCTCTGCGCGAAACGCTTTCCGTGAAATTTTCGGACCAAAAGTGACCATATCGGCGTCATCTTTCTTTATCCACAAAACTGTGTTGTTTTCGCTCAAATATGTCCCAAACATGTTTATATGGTTTATAAGTCATAATGGGAGCTTTGTTCGCGGAAAGCTTTCCGTGAAATTTTTGAACCAAAAGTGACCATATCGGCGTCACCATTCTTTATCCTCCAAAACTGTGTTGTTTTCGCTCAAATGTGTCTCAAACATGTTTATATGGTTTATCGGTCATAATGGGCGCTTTGTGCGCGAAAAGCTTTCCGTGAAATTTTCGGACCAAAAGTGACCATATCGGTGTCACCTTTCTTTATCGACAAAAACTGTGTTGTTTTCGCTAAATGTGTGCCAAACATGTTTATATGATTTATAGGTCATAATGGGAGCTTTGTGCGCGAAAAGCATTCAGTGAAATTTTCGGACCAAAAGTGACGATATCGGCGTCACCTTTCTTTCTCCAAAAAAACTGTGTTGTTTTCGCTTAAATGCGTCCCAAACATGTTTATATGGTTTATAGGTCACAATGGGAGCTTTCTGCGCGAAAAGCTTTCCGTGAAATTTTCGGACCAAAAGTGACCATATCGGCATCATCTTTCTTTATCCACAAAACTGTGTTGTTTTCGCTCAAATATGTCCCAAACATATTTATATGGTTTATAAGTCATAATGGGAGCTTTGTGCGCGGAAAGCTTTCCGTGAAATTTTCGGACCAAAAGTTACCATATCGGCGTCACCTTTCTTTATCCACCAAAACTGTGTTGTTTTCGCTCAATTGTGTCTCAAACATGTTTATATGGTTTATCAGTCATAATGGGCGCTTTGTGCGCGAAAAGCTTTCCGTGAAATTTTCGGACCAAAAGTGACCATATCGGCGTCATCTTTCTTTATCCACAAAACTGTGTTGTTTTCGCTCAAATATGTCCCAAACATGTTTATATGGTTTATAAGTCATAATGGGAGCTTTGTGCGCGGAAAGCTTTCCGTGAAATTTTCGGACCAAAAGTTCCCATATCGGCGTCACCTTTCGTTATCCACCAAAATTGTGTTGTTTTCGCTCAATTGTGTCTCAAACATGTTTATATGGTTTATCGGTCATAATGGGCGCTTTGTGCGCGAAAAGCTTTCCGTGAAATTTTCGGACCAAAAGTGACCATATCGGCGTCACCTTTCTTTATCCTCCAAAACTGTGTAGTTTTCGCTCAAATGTGTCTCAAACATGTTTATATGGTTTATCGGTCATAATGGGCGCTTTGTGCGCGAAAAGCTTTCCGTGAAATTTTTGGACCAAAAGTGACCATATCGGTGTCACCTTTCTTTATCGACAAAAACTGTGTTGTTTTCGCTCAAATGTGTCCCAAACATGTTTATATGATTTATAGGTCATAATGGGAGCTTTGTGCGCGAAAAGCATTCAGTGAAATTTTCGGACCAAAAGTGACCATATCGGCGTCACCTTTCTTTCTCCAAAAAAACTGTGTTGTTTTCGCTTAAATGCGTCTCAAACATGTTTATATGGTTTATAGGTCACCATGGGAGCTTTCTGCGCGAAAAGCTTTCCGTGAAATTTTCGGACCAAAAGTGACCATATCGGCGTCATCTTTCTTTATCCACAAAACTGTGTTGTTTTCGCTCAAATATGTCCCAAACATGTTTATATGGTTTATAAGTCATAATGGGAGCTTTGTGCGCGGAAAGCTTTCCGTGAAATTTTCGGACCAAAAGTTACCATATCGGCGTCACCTTTCTTTATCCACCAAAACTGTGTTGTTTTCGCTCAATTGTGTCTCAAACATGTTTATATGGTTTATCGGTCATAAGGGACGCTTTGTGCGCGAAAAGCTTTCCGTGAAATTTTCGGACCAAAAGTGACCATATCGGCGTCACCTTTCTTTATCCACAAAAACTGTGTTGTTTTCGCTCAAATGTGTCCCAAACATGTTTATATGGTTTATAGGTCATAATGGGAGCTTTGTGCGCGAAATACTTTCCGTGAAATTTTCGGACCAAAAGTGACCATATCGGCGTCACCTTTCTTTCTCCTCAAAAACTGTGTTGTTTTCGCTTAAATGCGTCCCAAACATGATTATATGGTTTATAGGTCATAATGTGAGCTTTGTTCGCGAAAAGCTTTCCGTGAAATTTTCGGACCAAAAGTGACAATATCGGCGTCAACTTTCTTTATCAACAAAAACTGGGTTTTTTTCGCTCAAATTTGTCCCAACCATGTTTATATGGTTTATAGGTCATAAAGGGAGGTTTGTGCGCGAAAAGCTTTTTGTGAAATTTTTGGACCAAAGGTGACCATATCGGCGTCACCTTTTTTTATCCACAAAAACTGTGTTGTTTTCGCTCAAATGCGTCCCAAAAATGTTTATATGGTTGATAGGTCATAATGTGAGCTTTGTGCGCGAAAAGCTTTCCGTGAAATTTTCGGACCAAAAGTGACCATATCGGCGTCACCTTTCTTTATCCACCAAAACTGTGTTGTTTTCGCTCAAATGTGTCTCAAACATGTTTATATGGTTTATCGGTCATAATGGGCGCTTTGTGCGCGAAAAGCTTTCCGTGAAATTTTCGGACCAAAAGTGACCATATCGGCGTCATCTTTCTTTAGACACCAAAACTGTGTTGTTTTCTCTCAAATTTGTCCCAAACATGTTTTATAAGGTTTATAGGTCATAATGGGAGCGTTGTTCGCGAAAAGCTTTCCGTGAAATTTTCGGACAAAAAGTGACCATATCGGCGTCAACTTTCTTTATCATCAAAAACTGTATTGTTTTCGCTCAAATTTGTCCCAAACATGTTTATATGGTTTATAGGTCATAATGTGAGGTTTGTGCGCGAAAAGCTTTCCGTGAAATTTTCGGACCAAAAGTGACCATATCGGCGTCACCTTTCTTTCTCCACAAAAACTGTGTTGTTTTCGCTTAAATGCGTCCCAAACATGTTTATATGGTTTATAGGTCACAATGAGAGCTTTCTGCGCGAAACGCTTTCCGTGAAATCTTTCTTTATCCACAAAACTGTGTTGTTTTCGCTCAAATATGTCCCAAACATGTTTATATGGTTTATAAGTCATAATGGGAGCTTTGTGCGCGGAAAGCTTTCCGTGAAATTTTCGAACCAATAGTGACCATATCGGCGTCACCTTTCTTTATCCTCCAAAACTGTGTTGTTTTCGCTCAAATGTGTCTCAAACATGTTTATATGGTTCATCGGTCATAATGGGCGCTTTGTGCGCGAAAAGCTTTCCGTGAAATTTTCGGACCAAAAGTGACCATATCGGCGTCATCTTTCTTTATACACCAAAACTGTGTTGTTTTCTCTCAAATTTGTCCCAAACATGTTTTATAAGGTTTATAGGTCATAATGGGAGCGTTGTTCGCGAAAAGCTTTCCGTGAAATTTTCGGACAAAAAGTGACCATATCGGCGTCAACTTTCTTTATCAACAAAAACTGTATTGTTTTTCCGCTCAAATTTGTCCCAAACATGTTTATGTGGTTTATAGGTCATAATGTGAGGTTTTTGCACGAAAAGCTTTCCGTGAAATTTTCGGACCAAAAGTGACCATATCGGCGTCATCTTTCTTTATCCACAAAACTGTGTTGTTTTCGCTCAAATATGTCCCAAACATGTTTATATGGTTTATAAGTCATAATGGGAGCATTGTGCGCGGAAAGCTTTCCGTGAAATTTTCGGACCAAAAATTACCATATCGGCGTCACCTTTCTTTATCCACCAAAACTGTGTTGTTTTCGCTCAAATGTGTCTCAAACATGTTTATATGGTTTATCGGTCATAATGGGCGCTTTGTGCGCGAAAAGTTTTCCGTGAAATTTTCGGACCAAAAGTGACCATATCGGCATCACCTTTCTTTCTCCACAAAAACTGTGTTGTTTTCGCTCAAATGTGTCCCAAACATGTTTATATGGTTTATAGGTCATAATGGGAGCTTTTGCGCGAAAAACATTCCGTGAAATTTTCGGACCAAAAGTGACCATATCGGCGTCACCTTTCTTTATTCACAAAAACATGTTTGGGACACCTTTCTTTATCCATAAAAACTATGTTGTTTTCGCTCAAATGTATCCCAAACATGTTTATATGGTTTATAGGTCATAATGTGAGCTTTGTGCGCGAAATACTTTCCGTGAAATTTTCGGACCAAAAGTGACCATATCGGCGTCACCTTTCTTTATCCACCAAAACTGTGTTGTTGTCGCTCAAATGTGTACCAAACATGTTTATATGGTGTATAGGTCATAATGGGAGCTTTGTGCGTGAAAATCTTTCCGTGAAATTTTCGGACCAAAAGTGACCATATCGGCGTCATCTTTCTTTATAAACCAAAACTGTGTTGTTTTCTCTCAAATTTGTCTCAAACATGTTTTATATGGTTTATAGGTCATAATGGGAGCTTTGTTCGCGAAAAGCTTTCCGTGAAATTTTCGGACAAAAAGTGACCATATCGGCGTCAACTTTCTTTATCAACAAAAACTGTGTTGTTTTAGCTCAAATTTGTCCCAAACATGTTTATATGGTTTGTATATCATAATGGGAGTTTTGTGCGCGAAAAGCTTTCCGTGAAATTTTCGGACCAAAAGTGACCATATCGGCGTCACCTTTCTTTATCCACAAAAACTGTGTTGTTTTCGCTCAAATGTGTCCCAAACATGTTTATATGGTTTATAGGTCATAATGGGAGCTTTGTGCGCGAAAAGCATTTAGTGAAATTTTCGGACCAAAAGTGACCATATCGGCGTCACCTTTCTTTCTCCAAAAAAACTGTGTTGTTTTCGCTTAAATGCGTCCCAAACATGTTTATATCGTTTATAGGTCATAATTGGAGCTTTCTGCGCGAAAAACTTTCCGTGAAATTTTCGGACCAAAAGTGACCATATCGGCGTCACCTTTCTTTCACCACAAAAACTGTGTTGTTTTCGCTTAAATGCGTCCCAAACATAATTATATGGTTTATAGGTCATAATGTGAGCTTTGTTCGCGAAAAGCTTTCCGTGAAATTTTTGGACCAAAAGTGACAATATCGGCGTCAACTTTCTTTATCAACAAAAACTGGGTTGTTTTCGCTCAAATTTGTCCCAACCATGTTTATATGGTTTATAGGTCATAATGGGAGGTTTGTGCGCGAAAAGCTTTTCCTGAAATTTTCGGACCAAAAGTGACCATATCGGCGTCACCTTTTTTATCCACAAAAACTGTGTTGTTTTCGCTCAAATGCGTCCCAAAAATGTTTATATGGTTGATAGGTCATAATGGGAGCTTTGTGCGCGAAAAGCTTTCTGTGAAATTTTCGGACCAAAAGTGACCATATCGGCGTCACCTTTCATTATCCACCAAAACTGTGTTGTTTTCGCTCAAATGTGTCTCAAACATGTTTATATGGTTTATCAGTCATAATGGGCGCTTTGTGCGCGAAAAGCTTTCCGTGAAATTTTTGAACAAAAATTGACCATATCGGCGTCACCTTTCTTTCTCCAAAAAAACTGTGTTGTTTTCGCTTAAATGCGTCCCAAACATGTTTATATCGTTTATAGGTCACAATGGGAGCTTTCTGCACGAAAAGCTTTCCGTGAAATTTTCGGACCAAAAGTGACCATATCGGCGTCATCTTTCTTTATCCACAAAACTGTGTTGTTTTCGTTCAAATATGTCCCAAATATGTTTATATGGTTTATCGGTCATAATGGGCGCTTTGTGCGCAAAAAGCTTTCCGTGAAATTTTTGAACAAAAAGTGACCATATCGGCGTCACCTTTCTTTATCCACAAAAACTGTGTTGTTTTCGCTCAAATGTGTCCCAAACATTTTTATATGGTTTATAGGTCATAATGGGAGGTTTTGTGCGAAAAGGTTTCCGTGAAATTTTCGGACCAAAAGTGACCATATCGGCGTCACCTTTCCTTATCCTCAAAAACATGTTTGGGACACCTTTCTTTATCCACAAAAACTGTGTTGTTTTCGCTCAAATGTATCCCAAACATATTTATATGGTTTATAGGTCATAATGTGAGCTTTGTGCGTGAAAAACTTTCCGTGAAATTTTCGGACCAAAAGTGACCATATCGGCGTCACGTTTCTTTATCCACCAAAACTGTGTTGTTTTCGCTCAAATGTGTCTCAAACATGTTTATATGGTTTATCGGTCATAATGGGCGCTTTGTGCGCGATAAGCTTTCCGTGAAATTTTCGGACCAAAAGTGACCATATCGGCGTCATCTTTCTTTATACACCAAAACTGTGTTGTTTTCTCTCAAATTTGTCCCAAACATGTTTTATAAGGTTTATAGGTCATAATGGGAGCGTTGTTCACGAAAAGCTTTCCGTGAAATTTTCGGACAAAAAGTGACCATATCGGCGTCAACTTTCTTTATCAACAAAAACTGTATTGTTTTCACTCAAATTTGTCCCAAACATGTTTATATGGTTTATAGGTCATAATGTGAGGTTTGTGCGCGAAAAGCTTTCCGTGAAATTTTCAGACCAAAAGTGACCATATCGGCGTCACCTTTCTTTATCAACAATAACTGTGTTGTTTTCGCTCAAATGCGTCCCAAACATGTTTATGTGGTTTATAGGTCATAATTGGAGCTTTGTGCGCGAAAAACTTTCCGTGAAATTTTCGGACCAAAAGTGACCATATCGGCGTCACCTTTCTTTCACCACAAAAACTGTGTTGTTTTCGCTTAAATGCGTCCCAAACATAATTATATGGTTTATAGGTCATAATGTGAGCTTTGTTCGCGAAAAGCTTTCCGTGAAATTTTTGGACCAAAAATGACAATATCGGCGTCAACTTTCTTTATCAACAAAAACAGGGTTGTTTTCGCTCAAATTTGTCCCAACCATGTTTATATGGTTTATAGGTCATAATGGGAGGTTTGTGCGCGAAAAGCTTTTCCTCAAATTTTCGGACCAAAAGTGACCATATCGGCGTCACCTTTTTTATCCACAAAAACTGTGTTGTTTTCGCTCAAATGCGTCCCAAAAATGTTTATATGGTTGATAGGTCATAATGGGAGCTTTGTGCGCGAAAAGCTTTCTGTGAAATTTTCGGACCAAAAGTGACCATATCGGCGTCACCTTTCATTATCCACCAAAACTGTGTTGTTTTCGCTCAAATGTGTCTCAAACATGTTTATATGGTTTATCAGTCATAATGGGCGCTTTGTGCGCGAAAAGCTTTCCGTGAAATTTTTGAACAAAAAGTGACCATATCGGCGTCACCTTTCTTTCTCCAAAAAAACTGTGTTGTTTTCGCTTAAATGCGTCCCAAACATGTTTATATCGTTTATAGGTCACAATGGGAGCTTTCTGCACGAAAAGCTTTCCGTGAAATTTTCGGACCAAAAGTGACCATATCGGCGTCATCTTTCTTTATCCACAAAACTGTGTTGTTTTCGCTCAAATATGTCCTAAATATGTTTATATGGTTTATCGGTCATAATGGGCGCTTTGTGCGCGAAAAGCTTTCCGTGAAATTTTTGAACAAAAAGTGACCATATCGGCGTCACCTTTCTTTATCCACAAAAACTGTGTTGTTTTCGCTCAAATGTGTCCCAAACATTTTTATATGGTTTATAGGTCATAATGGGAGGTTTTGTGCGAAAAGGTTTCCGTGAAATTTTCGGACCAAAAGTGACCATATCGGCGTCACCTTTCCTTATCCTCAAAAACATGTTTGGGACACCTTTCTTTATCCACAAAAACTGTGTTGTTTTCGCTCAAATGTATCCCAAACATATTTATATGGTTTATAGGTCATAATGTGAGCTTTGTGCGTGAAAAACTTTCCGTGAAATTTTCGGACCAAAAGTGACCATATCGGCGTCACGTTTCTTTATCCACCAAAACTGTGTTGTTTTCGCTCAAATGTGTCTCAAACATGTTTATATGGTTTATCGGTCATAATGGGCGCTTTGTGCGCGATAAGCTTTCCGTGAAATTTTCGGACCAAAAGTGACCATATCGGCGTCATCTTTCTTTATACACCAAAACTGTGTTGTTTTCTCTCAAATTTGTCCCAAACATGTTTTATAAGGTTTATAGGTCATAATGGGAGCGTTGTTCGCGAAAAGCTTTCCGTGAAATTTTCGGACAAAAAGTGACCATATCGGCGTCAACTTTCTTTGTCAACAAAAACTGTATTGTTTTCACTCAAATTTGTCCCAAACATGTTTATATGGTTTATAGGTCATAATGTGAGGTTTGTGCGCGAAAAGCTATCCGTGAAATTTTCAGACCAAAAGTGACCATATTGGCGTCACCTTTCTTTATCAACAATAACTGTGTTGTTTTCGATCAAATGCGTCCCAAACATGTTTATATGGTTTATAGGTCATAATGGGAGCTTTGTGCGCGAAAAGCATTCCGTGAAATTTTCAGACCAAAAGTGACCATATCGGCGTCACCTTTCTTTCTCCACAAAAACTGTGTTGTTTTCGCTTAAATGCGTCCCAAACATGATTATATGGTTTATAGGTCATAATGTGAGCTTTGTTCGCGAAAAACTTTCCGTGAAATTTTCGGACCAAAAGTGACCATATCGGCGTCACCTTTCTTTCACCACAAAAACTGTGTTGTTTTCGCTTAAATGCGTCCCAAACATAATTATATGGTTTATAGGTCATAATGTGAGCTTTGTTCGCGAAAAGCTTTCCGTGAAATTTTTGGACCAAAAGTGACAATATCGGCGTCAACTTTCTTTATCAACAAAAACTGGGTTGTTTTCGCTCAAATTTGTCCCAACCATGTTTATATGGTTTATAGGTCATAATGGGAGGTTTGTGCGCGAAAAGCTTTTCGTGAAATTTTCGGACCAAAAGTGACCATATCGGCGTCACCTTTTTTATCCACAAAAACTGTGTTGTTTTCGCTAAAATGCGTCCCAAAAATGTTTATATGGTTGATAGGTCATAATGGGAGCTTTGTGCGCGAAAAGCTTTCTGTGAAATTTTCGGACCAAAAGTGACCATATCGGCGTCACCTTTCATTATCCACCAAAACTGTGTTGTTTTCGCTCAAATGTGTCTCAAACATGTTTATATGGTTTATCGGTCATAATGGGCGCTTTGTGCGCGAAAAGCTTTCCGTGAAATTTTCGGACCAAAAGTGACCATATCGGCGTCATCTTTCTTTATACACCAAAACTGTGTTGTTTTCTCTCAAATTTGTCCCAAACATGTTTAATAAGGTTTATAGGTCATAATAGGAGCGTTGTTCGCGAAAAGCTTTCCGTGAAATTTTCGGACAAAAAGTGACCATATCGGCGTCAACTTTCTTTATCAACAAAAACTGTATTGATTTCGATCAAATTTGTCCCAAACATGTTTATATGGTTTATAGGTCATAATGTGAGGTTTGTGCGCGAAAATCTTTCCGTGAAATTTTCGGACCAAAAGTGACCATATCGGCGTCACCTTTCTTTCTCCACAAAAACTGTGTTGTTTTCGCTTAAATGCGTCCCAAACATGTTTATATGGTTTATAGGTCACAATGAGAGCTCTCTGCGCGAAACGCTTTCCGTGAAATTTTCGGACCAAAAGTGACCATATCGGCGTCATCTTTCTTTATCCACAAAACTGTGTTGTTTTCGCTCAAATATGTCCCAAACATGTTTATTTGGTTTATAAGTCATAATGGGAGCTTTGTTCGCGGAAAGCTTTCCGTGAAATTTTCGAACCAAAAGTGACCATATCGGCGTCACCATTCTTTATCCTCCAAAACTGTGTTGTTTTCGCTCAAATGTGTCTCAAACATGTTTATATGGTTTATCGGTCATAATGGGCGCTTTGTGCGCGAAAAGCTTTCCGTGAAATTTTCGGACCAAAAGTGACCATATCGGTGTCACCTTTCTTTATCGACAAAAACTGTGTTGTTTTCGCTAAATGTGTCCCAAACATGTTTATATGATTTATAGGTCATAATGGGAGCTTTGTGCGCGAAAAGCATTCAGTGAAATTTTCGGACCAAAAGTGACGATATCGGCGTCACCTTTCTTTCTCCAAAAAAACTGTGTTGTTTTCGCTTAAATGCGTCCCAAACATGTTTATATGGTTTATAGGTCACAATGGGAGCTTTCTGCGCGAAAAGCTTTCCGTGAAATTTTCGGACCAAAAGTGACCATATCGGCATCATCTTTCTTTATCCACAAAACTGTGTTGTTTTCGCTCAAATATGTCCCAAACATATTTATATGGTTTATAAGTCATAATGGGAGCTTTGTGCGCGGAAAGCTTTCCGTGAAATTTTCGGACCAAAAGTTACCATATCGGCGTCACCTTTCTTTATCCACCAAAACTGTGTTGTTTTCGCTCAATTGTGTCTCAAACATGTTCATATGGTTTATCAGTCATAATGGGCGCTTTGTGCGCGAAAAGCTTTCCGTGAAATTTTCGGACCAAAAGTGACCATATCGGCGTCATCTTTCTTTATCCACAAAACTGTGTTGTTTTCGCTCAAATATGTCCCAAACATGTTTATATGGTTTATAAGTCATAATGGGAGCTTTGTGCGCGGAAAGCTTTCCGTGAAATTTTCGGACCAAAAGTTCCCATATCGGCGTCACCTTTCTTTATCCACCAAAACTGTGTTGTTTTCGCTCAATTGTGTCTCAAACATGTTTATATGGTTTATCGGTCATAATGGGCGCTTTGTGCGCGAAAAGCTTTCCGTGAAATTTTCGGACCAAAAGTGACCATATCGGCGTCACCTTTCTTTATCCTCCAAAACTGTGTAGTTTTCGCTCAAATGTGTCTCAAACATGTTTATATGGTTTATCGGTCATAATGGGCGCTTTGTGCGCGAAAAGCTTTCCGTGAAATTTTTGGACCAAAAGTGACCATATCGGTGTCACCTTTCTTTATCGACAAAAACTGTGTTGTTTTCGCTCAAATGTGTCCCAAACATGTTTATATGATTTATAGGTCATAATGGGAGCTTTGTGCGCGAAAAGCATTCAGTGAAATTTTCGGACCAAAAGTGACCATATCGGCGTCACCTTTCTTTCTCCAAAAAAACTGTGTTGTTTTCGCTTAAATGCGTCTCAAACATGTTTATATGGTTTATAGGTCACAATGGGAGCTTTCTGCGCGAAAAGCTTTCCGTGAAATTTTCGGACCAAAAGTGACCATATCGGCGTCATCTTTCTTTATCCACAAAACTGTGTTGTTTTAGCTCAAATATGTCCCAAACATGTTTATATGGTTTATAAGTCATAATGGGAGCTTTGTGCGCGGAAAGCTTTCCGTGAAATTTTGGGACCAAAAGTTACCATATCGGCGTCACCTTTCTTTATCCACCAAAACTGTGTTGTTTTCGCTCAATTGTGTCTCAAACATGTTTATATGGTTTATCGGTCATAATGGGCGCTTTGTGCGCGAAAAGCTTTCCGTGAAATTTTCGGACCAAAAGTGACCATATCGGCGTCACCTTTCTTTATCCACAAAAACTGTGTTGTTTTCGCTCAAATGTGTCCCAAACATGTTTATATGGTTTATAGGTCATAATGGGAGCTTTGTGCGCGAAATACTTTCCGTGAAATTTTCGGACCAAAAGTGACCATATCGGCGTCACCTTTCTTTCTCCTCAAAAACTGTGTTGTTTTCGCTTAAATGCGTCCCAAACATGATTATATGGTTTATAGGTCATAATGTGAGCTTTGTTCGCGAAAAGCTTTCCGTGAAATTTTCGGACCAAAAGTGACAATATCGGCGTCAACTTTCTTTATCAACAAAAACTGGGTTGTTTTCGCTCAAATTTGTCCCAACCATGTTTATATGGTTTATAGGTCATAATGGGAGGTTTGTGCGCGAAAAGCTTTTTGTGAAATTTTTGGACCAAAGGTGACCATATCGGCGTCACCTTTTTTTATCCACAAAAACTGTGTTGTTTTCGCTCAAATGCGTCCCAAAAATGTTTATATGGTTGATAGGTCATAATGTGAGCTTTGTGCGCGAAAAGCTTTCCGTGAAATTTTCGGACCAAAAGTGACCATATCGGCGTCACCTTTCTTTATCCACCAAAACTGTGTTGTTTTCGCTCAAATGTGTCTCAAACATGTTTATATGGTTTATCGGTCATAATGGGCGCTTTGTGCGCGAAAAGCTTTCCGTGAAATTTTCGGACCAAAAGTGACCATATCGGCGTCATCTTTCTTTAGACACCAAAACTGTGTTGTTTTCCCTCAAATTTGTCCCAAACATGTTTTATAAGGTTTATAGGTCATAATGGGAGCGTTGTTCGCGAAAAGCTTTCCGTGAAATTTTCCGACAAAAAGTGACCATATCGGCGTCAACTTTCTTTATCATCAAAAACTGTATTGTTTTCGCTCAAATTTGTCCCAAACATGTTTATATGGTTTATAGGTCATAATGTGAGGTTTGTGCGCGAAAAGCTTTCCGTGAAATTTTCGGACCAAAAGTGACCATATCGGCGTCACCTTTCTTTCTCCACAAAAACTGTGTTGTTTTCGCTTAAATGCGTCCCAAACATGTTTATATGGTTTATAGGTCACAATGAGAGCTTTCTGCGCGAAACGCTTTCCGTGAAATTTTCGGACGAAAAGTGACCATATCGGCGTCATCTTTCTTTATCCACAAAACTGTGTTATTTTCGCTCAAATATGTCCCAAACATATTTATATGGTTTATAAGTCATAATGGGAGCTTTGTGCGCGGAAAGCTTTCCGTGAAATTTTCGAACCAATAGTGACCATATCAGCGTCACCTTTCTTTATCCTCCAAAACTGTGTTGTTTTCGCTCAAATGTGTCTCAAACATGTTTATATGGTTTATCGGTCATAATGGGAGCTTTGTGCGCGAAAAGCTTTCCGTGAAAATTTCGAACCAAAAGTGACCATATCGGCGTCACCTTTGTTTATCCACCAAAACTGTGTTGTTTTCGTTCAAATGCGTCCCAAACATGTTTATATGGTTTATAGGTCATAATGTGAGCTTTGTGGTCGAAAAGCTTTCCGTGAAATTTTCGGACCAAAAGTGACCATATCGGCGTCACCTTTCTTTATCCACAAAAAGTGTGTTGTTTTCGCTCAAATGTGTCCCAAACATGTTTATATAGTTTATAGGTCATTGTGGGAGCTTTGTGCGCGAAAAGCTTTCCGTGAAATTTTCAGACCAAAAGTGACCACATCGGCGTCACATTTCTTTATCCACAAAAACTGTGTTGTTTTCGCTCAAATGTGTCCCAAGCATGTTTATATGGTTTATAGGTCATAATGCGAGCTTTCTCACGTAAAGTTTTCCGTGAAATTTTCAGACCAAAAGTGACCATATCGGCGTCACCTTTCTTTATCCACAAAACTGTGTTGTTTTCGCTCAAATATGTCCCAAACATGTTTATATGGTTTATAAGTCATAATGGGAGCTTTGTGCGCGGAAAGCTTTCCGTGAAATTTTCGGACCAAAAGTGACCATATCGGCGTCACCTTTCTTTATCCACCAAAACTGTGTTGTTTTCGCTCAAATGTGTCTCAAACATGTTTATATGGTTTATCGGTCATAATTGGCGCTCTGTGCGCGAAAAGCTTTCCGTGAAATTTTCGAACCAAAAGTGACCATATCGGCGTCACCTTTCTTTATCTACAAAAATTGTGTTGTTTTCGCTCAAATGTGTCGCAAACACGTTTATATGGTTTATATGTCATAATGGGAGCTTTTGCGCGAAAAGCTTTCCGTTAAATTTTCGGACCAAAAGTAACCATATCGGCGTCATCTTTCTTTATCCACAAAAATATGTTTGGGACACCTTTCTTTATCCACAAAAACTTTGTTGTTTTCGCTCAAATGTATCCCAAACATGTTTATATGGTTTATAGGTCATAATGGGAGCTTTGTGCGCGGAAAGCTTTCCGTGAAATTTTCGGACCAAAAGTGACCATATCGGCGTCACCTTTCTTTATCCACCAAAACTGTGTTGTTTTCGCTCAAATGTGTCTCAAACATGTTTATATGGTTTATCGGTCATAATGGGCGCTTTGTGCGCGAAAAGCTTTCCGTGAAATTTTCGGACCAAAAGTCACCATATCGGCGTCACCTTTCTTTATCCACAAAAATTGTGTTGTTTTCGCTCAAATGTGTCCCAAACACGTTTATATGGTTTATATGTCATAATGGGAGCTTTTGCAAGAAAAGCTTTCCGTGAAATTTTCGGACCAAAAGTGACCATATCGGCGTCATCTTTCTTTATCCACAAAAACATGTTTGGGACACCTTTCTTTATCCACAAAAACTGTGTTGTTTTCGCTCAAATGTATCCCAAACATGTTTATATGGTTTATAGGTCATAATGTGAGCTTTGTGCGCGAAAAACTTTCCGTGAAATTTTCGGACCAAAAGTGACCATATCGGCGTCACCTTTCTTTATCCACCAAAACTGTGTTTTTGTTGCTCAAATGTGTACCAAACATGTTTATATGGTGTATAGGTCATAATGGGAGCTTTGTGCGCGAAAATCTTTCCGTGAAATTTTCGGACCAAAAGTGACAATATCGGCGTCATCTTTCTTTATACACCAAAACTATGTTGTTTTCTATCAAATTTGTCCCAAACATGTTTTATATGGTTTATAGGTCATAATGGGAGCTTTGTGCGCGAAAAGCTTTCCGTAAAATTTTCGGACCAAAAGTGACCATATCGGCGTCACCTTTCTTTATCCACAAAACTGTGTTGTTTTCGCTCAAATGTGTCCCAAACATGTTTATATGGTTTATCGGTCATAATGGGCGCTTTGTGCGCGAAAAGCTTTCCGTGAAATTTTTCGGACAAAAAGCGACCATATCGGTGTTACTGTTCTTTATCCACAAAAACTGTGTTGTTTTCGCTCAAATGTGTCCTAAACGTGTTTATATGGTTTATCGGTCATAATGGGCGCTTTGTGCGCGAAAAGCTTTCCGTGAAATTTTTGGACCAAAAGTGACCATATCGGTGTCACCTCTCTTTATCGACAAAAACTGTGTTGTTTTCGCTCAAATGTGTCCCAAACATGTTTATATGATTTATAGGTCATAATGGGAGCTTTGTGCGCGAAAAGCATTCAGTGAAATTTTCGGACCAAAAGTGACCATATCGGCGTCACCTTTCTTTCTCCAAAAAAACTGTGTTGTTTTCGCTCAAATGCGTCCCAAACATATTTACATGGTTTATAGGTCACAATGGGAGCTTTCTGCGCGAAAAGCTTTCCGTGAAATTTTCGGACCAAAAGTGACCATATCGGCGTCATCTTTCTTTATCCACAAAACTGTGTTGTTTTCGCTCAAATATGTCCCAAACATGTTTATATGGTTTATAAGTCATAATGGGAGCTTTGTGCGCGGAAAGCTTTCCGTGAAATTTTCGGACCAAAAGTTACCATATCGGCGTCACCTTTCTTTATCCACCAAAACTGTGTTGTTTTCGCTCAATTGTGTCTCAAACATGTTTATATGGTTTATCGGTCATAATGGGCGCTTTGTGCGCGAAAAGCTTTCCGTGAAATTTTCGGACCAAAAGTGACCATATCGGCGTCACCTTTCTTTATCCACAAAAACTGTGTTGTTTTCGCTCAAATGTGTCCCAAACATGTTTATATGGTTTATAGGTCATAATGGGAGCTTTTGCGCGAAAAACATTCCGTGAAATTTTTGGACCAAAAGTGACCATATCGGCGTCACCTTTCTTTATTCACAAAAACATGTTTGGGACACCTTTCTTTATCCATAAAAACTATGTTGTTTTCGCTCAAATGTATCCCAAACATGTTTATATGGTTTATAGGTCAAAATGTGAGCTTTGTGCGCGAAATACTTTCCGTGAAATTTTCGGACCAAAAGTGACCATATCGGCGTCACCTTTCTTTCTCCTCAAAAACTGTGTTGTTTTCGCTTAAATGCGTCCCAAACATGATTATATGGTTTATAGGTCATAATGTGAGCTTTGTTCGCGAAAAGCTTTCCGTGAAATTTTCGGACCAAAAGTGACAATATCGGCGTCAACTTTCTTTATCAACAAAAACTGGGTTTTTTTCGCTCAAATTTGTCCCAACCATGTTTATATGGTTTATAGGTCATAATGGGAGGTTTGTGCGCGAAAAGCTTTTTGTGAAATTTTCGGACCAAAGGTGACCATATCGGCGTCACCTTTTTTTATCCACAAAAACTGTGTTGTTTTCGCTCAAATGCGTCCCAAAAATGTTTATATGGTTGATAGGTCATAATGTGGGCTTTATGCGCGAAAAGCTTTCCGTGAAATTTTCGGACCAAAAGTGACCATATCGGCGTCACCTTTCTTTATCCACCAAAACTGTGTTGTTTTCGCTCAAATGTGTCTCAAACATGTTTATATGGTTTATCGGTCATAATGGGCGCTTTGTGCGCGAAAAGCTTTCCGTGAAATTTTCGGACCAAAAGTGACCATATCGGCGTCATCTTTCTTTAGACACCAAAACTGTGTTGTTTTCTCTCAAATTTGTCCCAAACATGTTTTATAAGGTTTATAGGTCATAATGGGAGCGTTGTTCGCGAAAAGCTTTCCGTGAAATTTTCGGACAAAAAGTGACCATATCGGCGTCAACTTTCTTTATCAACAAAAACTGTATTGTTTTCGCTCAAATTTGTCCCAAACATGTTTATATGGTTTATAGGTCATAATGTGAGGTTTGTGCGCGAAAAGCTTTCCGTGAAATTTTCGGACCAAAAGTGACCATATCGGCGTCACCTTTCTTTCTCCACAAAAACTGTGTTGTTTTCGCTTAAATGCGTCCCAAACATGTTTATATGGTTTATAGGTCACAATGAGAGCTTTCTGCGCGAATCGCTTTCCGTGAAATTTTCGGACGAAAAGTGACCATATCGGCGTCATCTTTCTTTATCCACAAAACAGTGTTGTTTTCGCTCAAATATGTCCCAAACATGTTTATATGGTTTATAAGTCATAATGGGAGCTTTGTGCGCGGAAAGCTTTCCGTGAAATTTTCGAACCAATAGTGACCATATCGGCGTCACCTTTCTTTATCCTCCAAAACTGTGTTGTTTTCGCTCAAATGTGTCTCAAACATGTTTATATGGTTTATCGGTCATAATGGGCGCTTTGTGCGCGAAAAGCTTTCCGTGAAATTTTCGGACCAAAAGTGACCATATCGGTGTCACCTTTCTTTATCGACAAAAACTGTGTTGTTTTCGCTCAAATGTGTCCCAAACATGTTTATATGGTTTATAGGTCATAATGGGAGCTTTGTGAGCGAAAAGCATTCAGTGAAATTTTCGGACCAAAAGTGACCATATCGGCGTCACCTTTCTTTCTCCAAAAAAACTGTGTTGTTTTCGCTTAAATGCGTCCCAAACATGTTTATATGGTTTATAGGTCACAATGGGAGCTTTCTGCGCGAAAAGCTTTTCGTGAAATTTTCGGACCAAAAGTGACCATATCGGCGTCATCTTTCTTTATCCACAAAACTGTGTTGTTTTCGCTCAAATATGTCCCATACATGTTTATATGGTTTATAAGTCATAATGGGAGCTTTGTGCGCGGAAAGCTTTCCGTGAAATTTTCGGACCAAAAGTTCCCATATCGGCGTCACCTTTCTTTATCCACCAAAACTGTGTTGTTTTCGCTCAATTGTGTCTCAAACATGTTTATATGGTTTATCGGTCATAATGGGCGCTTTGTGCGCGAAAAGCTTTCCGTGAAATTTTCGGACCAAAAGTGACCATATCGGCGTCACCTTTCTTTATCCTCCAAAACTGTGTAGTTTTCGCTCAAATGTGTCTCAAACATGTTTATATGGTTTATCGGTCATAATGGGCGCTTTGTGCGCGAAAAGCTTTCCGTGAAATTTTTGGACCAAAAGTGACCATATCGGTGTCACCTTTCTTTATCGACAAAAACTGTGTTGTTTTCGCTCAAATGTGTCCCAAACATGTTTATATGATTTATAGGTCATAATGGGAGCTTTGTGCGCGAAAAGCATTCAGTGAAATTTTCGGACCAAAAGTGACCATATCGGCGTCACCTTTCTTTCTCCAAAAAAACTGTGTTGTTTTCGCTTAAATGCGTCTCAAACATGTTTATATGGTTTATAGGTCACAATGGGAGCTTTCTGCGCGAAAAGCTTTCCGTGAAATTTTCGGACCAAAAGTGACCATATCGGCGTCATCTTTCTTTATCCACAAAACTGTGTTGTTTTAGCTCAAATATGTCCCAAACATGTTTATATGGTTTATAAGTCATAATGGGAGCTTTGTGCGCGGAAAGCTTTCCGTGAAATTTTCGGACCAAAAGTTACCATATCGGCGTCACCTTTCTTTATCCACCAAAACTGTGTTGTTTTCGCTCAATTGTGTCTCAAACATGTTTATATGGTTTATCGGTCATAATGGGCGCTTTGTGCGCGAAAAGCTTTCCGTGAAATTTTCGGACCAAAAGTGACCATATCGGCGTCACCTTTCTTTATCCACAAAAACTGTGTTGTTTTCGCTCAAATGTGTCCCAAACATGTTTATATGGTTTATAGGTCATAATGGGAGCTTTTGCGCGAAAAACATTCCGTGAAATTTTTGGACCAAAAGTGACCATATCGGCGTCACCTTTCTTTATTCACAAAAACATGTTTGGGACACCTTTCTTTATCCATAAAAACTATGTTGTTTTCGCTCAAATGTATCCCAAACATGTTTATATGGTTTATAGGTCAAAATGTGAGCTTTGTGCGCGAAATACTTTCCGTGAAATTTTCGGACCAAAAGTGACCATATCGGCGTCACCTTTCTTTCTCCTCAAAAACTGTGTTGTTTTCGCTTAAATGCGTCCCAAACATGATTATATGGTTTATAGGTCATAATGTGAGCTTTGTTCGCGAAAAGCTTTCCGTGAAATTTTCGGACCAAAAGTGACAATATCGGCGTCAACTTTCTTTATCAACAAAAACTGGGTTTTTTTCGCTCAAATTTGTCCCAACCATGTTTATATGGTTTATAGGTCATAATGGGAGGTTTGTGCGCGAAAAGCTTTTTGTGAAATTTTCGGACCAAAGGTGACCATATCGGCGTCACCTTTTTTTATCCACAAAAACTGTGTTGTTTTCGCTCAAATGCGTCCCAAAAATGTTTATATGGTTGATAGGTCATAATGTGGGCTTTATGCGCGAAAAGCTTTCCGTGAAATTTTCGGACCAAAAGTGACCATATCGGCGTCACCTTTCTTTATCCACCAAAACTGTGTTGTTTTCGCTCAAATGTGTCTCAAACATGTTTATATGGTTTATCGGTCATAATGGGCGCTTTGTGCGCGAAAAGCTTTCCGTGAAATTTTCGGACCAAAAGTGACCATATCGGCGTCATCTTTCTTTAGACACCAAAACTGTGTTGTTTTCTCTCAAATTTGTCCCAAACATGTTTTATAAGGTTTATAGGTCATAATGGGAGCGTTGTTCGCGAAAAGCTTTCCGTGAAATTTTCGGACAAAAAGTGACCATATCGGCGTCAACTTTCTTTATCATCAAAAACTGTATTGTTTTCGCTCAAAATTGTCCCAAACATGTTTATATGGTTTATAGGTCATAATGTGAGGTTTGTGCGCGAAAAGCTTTCCGTGAAATTTTCGGACCAAAAGTGACCATATCGGCGTCACCTTTCTTTCTCCACAAAAACTGTGTTGTTTTCGCTTAAATGCGTCCCAAACATGTTTATATGGTTTATAGGTCACAATGAGAGCTTTCTGCGCGAAACGCTTTCCGTGAAATTTTCGGACGAAAAGTGACCATATCGGCGTCATCTTTCTTTATCCACAAAACTGTGTTGTTTTCGCTCAAATATGTCCCAAACATATTTATATGGTTTATAAGTCATAATGGGAGCTTTGTGCGCGGAAAGCTTTCCGTGAAATTTTCGAACCAATAGTGACCATATCGGCGTCACCTTTCTTTATCCTCCAAAACTGTGTTGTTTTCGCTCAAATGTGTCTCAAACATGTTTATATGGTTTATCGGTCATAATGGGAGCTTTGTGCGCGAAAAGCTTTCCGTGAAAATTTCGGACCAAAAGTGACCATATCGGCGTCACCTTTGTTTATCCACCAAAACTGTGTTGTTTTCGTTCAAATGCGTCCCAAACATGTTTATATGGTTTATAGGTCATAATGTGAGCTTTGTGGTCGAAAAGCTTTCCGTGAAATTTTCGGACCAAAAGTGACCATATCGGCGTCACCTTTCTTTATCCACAAAAAGTGTGTTGTTTTCGCTCAAATGTGTCCCAAACATGTTTATATAGTTTATAGGTCATTGTGGGAGCTTTGTGCGCGAAAAGCTTTCCGTGAAATTTTCAGACCAAAAGTGACCACATCGGCGTCACATTTCTTTATCCACAAAAACTGTGTTGTTTTCGCTCAAATGTGTCCCAAGCATGTTTATATGGTTTATAGGTCATAATGCGAGCTTTCTCACGTAAAGCTTTCCGTGAAATTTTCAGACCAAAAGTGACCATATCGGCGTCACCTTTCTTTATCCACAAAACTGTGTTGTTTTCGCTCAAATATGTCCCAAACATGTTTATATGGTTTATAAGTCATAATGGGAGCTTTGTGCGCGGAAAGCTTTCCGTGAAATTTTCGGACCAAAAGTGACCATATCGGCGTCACCTTTCTTTATCCACCAAAACTGTGTTGTTTTCGCTCAAATGTGTCTCAAACATGTTTATATGGTTTATCGTTCATAATTGGCGCTCTGTGCGCGAAAAGCTTTCCGTGAAATTTTCGAACCAAAAGTGACCATATCGGCGTCACCTTTCTTTATCTACAAAAATTGTGTTGTTTTCGCTCAAATGTGTCGCAAACACGTTTATATGGTTTATATGTCATAATGGGAGCTTTTGCGCGAAAAGCTTTCCGTTAAATTTTCGGACCAAAAGTGACCATATCGGCGTCATCTTTCTTTATCCACAAAAACATGTTTGGGACACCTTTCTTTATCCACAAAAACTTTGTTGTTTTCGCTCAAATGTATCCCAAACATGTTTATATGGTTTATAGGTCATAATGGGAGCTTTGTGCGCGGAAAGCTTTCCGTGAAATTTTCGGACCAAAAGTGACCATATCGGCGTCACCTTTCTTTATCCACCAAAACTGTGTTGTTTTCGCTCAAATGTGTCTCAAACATGTTTATATGGTTTATCGGTCATAATGGGCGCTTTGTGCGCGAAAAGCTTTCCGTGAAATTTTCGGACCAAAAGTCACCATATCGGCGTCACCTTTCTTTATCCACAAAAATTGTGTTGTTTTCGCTCAAATGTGTCCCAAACACGTTTATATGGTTTATATATCATAATGGGAGCTTTTGCGCGAAAAGCTTTCCGTGAAATTTTCGGACCAAAAGTGACCATATCGGCGTCATCTTTCTTTATCCACAAAAACATGTTTGGGACACCTTTCTTTATCCACAAAAACTGTGTTGTTTTCGCTCAAATGTATCCCAAACATGTTTATATGGTTTATAGGTCATAATGTGAGCTTTGTGCGCGAAAAACTTTCCGTGAAATTTTCGGACCAAAAGTGACCATATCGGCGTCACCTTTCTTTATCCACCAAAACTGTGTTTTTGTCGCTCAAATGTGTACCAAACATGTTTATATGGTGTATAGGTCATAATGGGAGCTTTGTGCGCGAAAATCTTTCCGTGAAATTTTCGGACCAAAAGTGACAATATCGGCGTCATCTTTCTTTATACACCAAAACTATGTTGTTTTCTATCAAATTTGTCCCAAACATGTTTTATATGGTTTATAGGTCATAATGGGAGCTTTGTGCGCGAAAAGCTTTCCGTAAAATTTTCGGACCAAAAGTGACCATATCGGCGTCACCTTTCTTTATCCACAAAACATTGTTGTTTTCGCTCAAATGTGTCCCAAACATGTTTATATGGTTTATCGGTCATAATGGGCGCTTTGTGCGCGAAAAGCTTTCCGTGAAATTTTTCGGACAAAAAGCGACCATATCGGTGTTACTGTTCTTTATCCACAAAAACTGTGTTGTTTTCGCTCAAATGTGTCCTAAACGTGTTTATATGGTTTATCGGTCATAATGGGCGCTTTGTGCGCGAAAAGCTTTCCGTGAAATTTTTGGACCAAAAGTGACCATATCGGTGTCACCTTTCTTTATCGACAAAAACTGTGTTGTTTTCGCTCAAATGTGTCCCAAACATGTTTATATGATTTATAGGTCATAATGGGAGCTTTGTGCGCGAAAAGCATTCAGTGAAATTTTCGGACCAAAAGTGACCATATCGGCGTCACCTTTCTTTCTCCAAAAAAACTGTGTTGTTTTCGCTCAAATGCGTCCCAAACATGTTTATATGGTTTATAGGTCACAATGGGAGCTTTCTGCGCGAAAAGCTTTCCGTGAAATTTTCGGACCAAAAGTGACCATATCGGCGTCATCTTTCTTTATCCACAAAACTGTGTTGTTTTCGCTCAAATATGTCCCAAACATGTTTATATGGTTTATAAGTCATAATGGGAGCTTTGTGCGCGGAAAGCTTTCCGTGAAATTTTCGGACCAAAAGTTACCATATCGGCGTCACCTTTCTTTATCCACCAAAACTGTGTTGTTTTCGCTCAATTGTGTCTCAAACATGTTTATATGGTTTATCGGTCATAATGGGCGCTTTGTGCGCGAAAAGCTTTCCGTGAAATTTTCGGACCAAAAGTGACCATATCGGCGTCACCTTTCTTTATCCACAAAAACTGTGTTGTTTTCGCTCAAATGTGTCCCAAACATGTTTATATGGTTTATAGGTCATAATGGGAGCTTTTGCGCGAAAAACATTCCGTGAAATTTTTGGACCAAAAGTGACCATATCGGCGTCACCTTTCTTTATTCACAAAAACATGTTTGGGACACCTTTCTTTATCCATAAAAACTATGTTGTTTTCGCTCAAATGTATCCCAAACTTGTTTATATGGTTTATAGGTCAAAATGTGAGCTTTGTGCGCGAAATACTTTCCGTGAAATTTTCGGACCAAAAGTGACCATATCGGCGTCACCTTTCTTTCTCCTCAAAAACTGTGTTGTTTTCGCTTAAATGCGTCCCAAACATGATTATATGGTTTATAGGTCATAATGTGAGCTTTGTTCGCGAAAAGCTTTCCGTGAAATTTTCGGACCAAAAGTGACAATATCGGCGTCAACTTTCTTTATCAACAAAACTGTGTTGTTTTCGCTCAAATGTGTCTCAAACATGTTTATATGGTTTATCGGTCATAATGGGCGCTTTGTGCGCGAAAAGCTTTCCGTGAAATTTTCGGACCAAAAGTGACCATATCGGCGTCATCTTTCTTTAGACACCAAAACTGTGTTGTTTTCTCTCAAATTTGTCCCAAACATGTTTTATAAGGTTTATAGGTCATAATGGGAGCGTTGTTCGCGAAAAGCTTTCCGTGAAATTTTCGGACAAAAAGTGACCATATCGGCGTCAACTTTCTTTATCAACAAAAACTGTATTGTTTTCGCTCAAATTTGTCCCAAACATGTTTATATGGTTTATAGGTCATAATGTGAGGTTTGTGCGCGAAAAGCTTTCCGTGAAATTTTCGGACCAAAAGTGACCATATCGGCGTCACCTTTCTTTCTCCACAAAAACTGTGTTGTTTTCGCTTAAATGCGTCCCAAACATGTTTATATGGTTTATAGGTCACAATGAGAGCTTTCTGCGCGAAACGCTTTCCGTGAAATTTTCGGACGAAAAGTGACCATATCGGCGTCATCTTTCTTTATCCACAAAACAGTGTTGTTTTCGCTCAAATATGTCCCAAACATGTTTATATGGTTTATAAGTCATAATGGGAGCTTTGTGCGCGGAAAGCTTTCCGTGAAATTTTCGAACCAATAGTGACCATATCGGCGTCACCTTTCTTTATCCTCCAAAACTGTGTTGTTTTCGCTCAAATGTGTCTCAAACATGTTTATATGGTTTATCGGTCATAATGGGCGCTTTGTGCGCGAAAAGCTTTCCGTGAAATTTTCGGACCAAAAGTGACCATATCGGTGTCACCTTTCTTTATCGACAAAAACTGTGTTGTTTTCGCTCAAATGTGTCCCAAACATGTTTATATGGTTTATAGGTCATAATGGGAGCTTTGTGAGCGAAAAGCATTCAGTGAAATTTTCGGACCAAAAGTGACCATATCGGCGTCACCTTTCTTTCTCCAAAAAAACTGTGTTGTTTTCGCTTACATGCGTCCCAAACATGTTTATATGGTTTATAGGTCACAATGGGAGCTTTCTGCGCGAAAAGCTTTTCGTGAAATTTTCGGACCAAAAGTGACCATATCGGCGTCATCTTTCTTTATCCACAAAACTGTGTTGTTTTCGCTCAAATATGTCCCATACATGTTTATATGGTTTATAAGTCATAATGGGAGCTTTGTGCGCGGAAAGCTTTCCGTGAAATTTTCGGACCAAAAGTGACCATATCGGCGTCATCTTTCTTTATCCACCAAAACTGTGTTGTTTTCTCTCAAATTTGTCCTAAACATGTTTTATATGGTTTATAGGTCATAATGGGAGCTTTGTGGGCGAAAAGCTTTCCGAGAAATTTTCGGGCCAAAAGTGACGATATAGGCGTCACCTTTCTTTATCCATAAAAATTGTGTTGTTTTCGCTCAAATTCGTCCCAAACATGTTTATATGGTTTATAGGTCATAATGTGAGCTTTATGCGCGAAAAGCTTTCCGTGAAATTTTCGGACCAAAAGTCACCATATCGGCGTCACCTTTCTTTATCCACAAAAACTGTGTTGTTTTCGCTCAAATGTGTCCCAAACATGTTTATATGGTTTATAGGTCATAATGGGAGCTTTTGCGCGAAAAACATTCTGTGAAATTTTCGGACCAAAAGTGACCATATCGGCGTCACCTTTCTTTATTCACAAAAACATGTTTGGGACACCTTTCTTTATCCATAAAAACTATGTTGTTTTCGCTCAAATGTATCCCAAACATGTTTACATGGTTTATAGGTCATAATGAGAGCTTTGTGCGCGAAATACTTTCCGTGAAATTTTCGGACCAAAAGTGACCATATCGGCGTCACCTTTCTTTATCCACCAAAACTGTGTTGTTGTCGCTCAAATGTGTACCAAACATGTTTATATGGTGTATAGGTCATAATGGGAGCTTTGTGCGCGAAAATCTTTCCGTGAAATTTTCGGACCAAAAGTGACCATATCGGCGTCATCTTTCTTTATAAACCAAAACTGTGTTGTTTTCTCTCAAATTTGTCTCAAACATGTTTTATATGTTTTATAGGTCATAATGGGAGCTTTGTTCGCGAAAAGCTTTCCGTGAAATTTTCGGACAAAAAGTGACCATATCGGCGTCAACTTTCTTTATCAACAAAAACTGTGTTGTTTTAGCTCAAATTTGTCCCAAACATGTTTATATGGTTTATAGGTCATAATGGGAGTTTTGTGCGCGAAAAGCTTTCCGTGAAATTTTCGGACCAAAAGTGACCATATCGGCGTCACCTTTCTTTATCCACAAAAACTGTGTTGTTTTCGCACAAATGTGTCCCAAACATGTTTATATCGTTTATAGGTCATAATGGGAGCTTTGTGCGCGAAAAGCATTCCGTGAAATTTTCGGACCAAAAGTGACCATATCGGCGTCACCTTTCTTTATCCACAAAAACTGTGTTGTTTTCGCTCAAATATGTCCCAAACATGTTTATATGGTTTATAAGTCATAATGGGAGCTTTGTGCGCGGAAAGCTTTCCGTGAAATTTTCGGACCAAAAGTGACCATATCGGCGTCATCTTTCTTTATCCACCAAAACTGTGTTGTTTTCTCTCAAATTTGTCCCAAACATGTTTTATATGGTTTATAGGTCATAATGGGAGCTTTGTGGGCGAAAAGCTTTCCGAGAAATTTTCGGACCAAAAGTGACGATATAGGCGTCACCTTTCTTTATCCATAAAAATTGTGTTGTTTTCGCTCAAATTCGTCCCAAACATGTTTATATGGTTTATAGGTCATAATGTGAGCTTTATGCGCGAAAAGCTTTCCGTGAAATTTTCGGACCAAAAGTGACCATATCGGCGTCACCTTTCTTTATCCACAAAAACTGTGTTGTTTTCGCTCAAATGTGTCCCAAACATGTTTATATGGTTTATAGGTCATAATGGGAGCTTTTGCGCGAAAAACATTCCGTGAAATTTTCGGACCAAAAGTGACCATATCGGCGTCACCTTTCTTTATTCACAAAAACATGTTTGGGACACCTTTCTTTATCCATATAAACTATGTTGTTTTCGCTCAAATGTATCCCAAACATGTTTATATGGTTTATAGGTCATAATGTGAGCTTTGTGCGCGGAATACTTTCCGTGAAATTTTCGGACCAAAAGTGACCATATCGGCGTCACCTTTCTTTATCCACCAAAACTGTGTTGTTGTCGCTCAAATTTGTACCAAACATGTTTATATGGTGCATAGGTCATAATGGGAGCTTTGTGCGCGAAAATCTTTCCGTGAAATTTTCGGACCAAAAGTGACCATATCGGCGTCATCTTTCTTTATAAACCAAAACTGTGTTGTTTTCTCTCAAATTTGTCTCAAACATGTTTTATATGGTTTATAGGTCATAATGGGAGCTTTGTTCGCGAAAAGCTTTCCGTGAAATTTTCGGACAAAAAGTGACCATATCGGCGTCAACTTTCTTTATCAACAAAAACTGTGTTGTTTTAGCTCAAATTTGTCCCAAACATGTTTATATGGTTTATAGGTCATAATGGGAGTTTTGTGCGCGAAAAGCATTCCGTGAAATTTTCGGACCAAAAGTGACCATATCGGCGTCACCTTTCTTTATCCACAAAAACTATGTTGTTTTCCCTCAAATGTGTCCCAAACATATTTATATGGTTTATAGGTCATAATGGGAGCTTTTGCGCGAAAAACATTCCGTGAAATTTTCGGACCAAAAGTGACCATATCGGCGTCACCTTTCTTTATTCACAAAAACATGTTTGGGACACCTTTCTTTATCCATATAAACTATGTTGTTTTCGCTCAAATGTATCCCAAACATGTTTATATGGTTTATAGGTCATAATGTGAGCTTTGTGCGCGAAATACTTTCCGTGAAATTTTCGGACCAAAAGTGACCATATCGGCGTCACCTTTCTTTATCCATGAAAACTGTGTTGTTGTCGCTCAAATGTGTACCAAACATGTTTATATGGTGCATAGGTCATAATGGGAGCTTTGTGCGCGAAAATCTTTCCGTGAAATTTTCGGACCAAAAGTGACCATATCGGCGTCATCTTTCTTTATAAACCAAAACTGTGTTGTTTTCTCTCAAATTTGTCTCAAAAATGTTTTATATGGTTTATAGGTCATAATGGGAGCTTTGTTCGCGAAAAGCTTTCCGTGAAATTTTTGGACAAAAAGTGACCATATCGGCGTCAACTTTCTTTATCAACAAAAACTGTGTTGTTTTAGCTCAAATTTGTCCCAAACATGTTTATATGGTTTATAGGTCATAATGGGAGTTTTGTGCGCGAAAAGCTTTCCGTGAAATTTTCGGACCAAAAGTGACCATATCGGCGTCACCTTTCTTTCTCCAAAAAAACCGTGTTGTTTTCGCTTAAATGCGTCCCAAACATGTTTATATGGTTTATAGGTCACAATGGGAGCTTTCTGCGCGAAAAGCTTTTCGTGAAATTTTCGGACCAAAAGTGACCATATCGGCATCATCTTTCTTTATCCACAAAACTGTGTTGTTTTCGCTCAAATATGTCCCATACATGTTTATATGGTTTATAAGTCATAATGGGAGCTTTGTGCGTGGAAAGCTTTCCGTGAAATTTTCGGACCAAAAGTGACCATATCGGCGTCATCTTTCTTTATCCACCAAAACTGTGTTGTTTTCTCTCAAATTTGTCCCAAACATGTTTTATATGGTTTATAGGTCATAATGGGAGCTTTGTGGGCGAAAAGCTTTCCGAGAAATTTTCGGGCCAAAAGTGACGATATAGGCGTCACCTTTCTTTATCCATAAAAATTGTGTTGTTTTCGCTCAAATTCGTCCCAAACATGTTTATATGGTTTATAGGTCATAATGTGAGCTTTATGCGCGAAAAGCTTTCCGTGAAATTTTCGGACCAAAAGTCACCATATCGGCGTCACCTTTCTTTATCCACAAAAACTGTGTTGTTTTCGCTCAAATGTATCCCAAACATGTTTATATGGTTTATAGGTCAAAATGGGAGCTTTTGCGCGAAAAACATTCTGTGAAATTTTCGGACCAAAAGTGACCATATCGGCGTCACCTTTCTTTATTCACAAAAACATGTTTGGGACACCTTTCTTTATCCATAAAAACTATGTTGTTTTCGCTCAAATGTATCCCAAACATGTTTATATGGTTTATAGGTCATAATGTGAGCATTGTGCGCGAAATACTTTCCGTGAAATTTTCGGACCAAAAGTGACCATATCGGCGTCACCTTTCTTTATCCACCAAAACTGTGTTGTTGTCGCTCAAATGTGTACCAAACATGTTTATATGGTGCATAGGTCATAATGGGAGCTTTGTGCGCGAAAATCTTTCCGTGAAATTTTCGGACCAAAAGTGACCATATCGGCGTCATCTTTCTTTATAAACCAAAACTGTGTTGTTTTCTCTCAAATTTGTCTCAAACATGTTTTATATGGTTTATAGGTCATAATGGGAGCTTTGTTCGCGAAAAGCTTTCCGTGAAATTTTCGGACAAAAAGTGACCATATCGGCGTCAACTTTCTTTATCAACAAAAACTGTGTTGTTTTAGCTCAAATTTGTCCCAAACATGTTTATATGGTTTATAGGTCATAATGGGAGTTTTGTGCGCGAAAAGCTTTCCGTGAAATTTTCGGACCAAAAGTGACCATATCGGCGTCATCTTTCTTTATAAACCAAAACTGTGTTGTTTTCTCTCAAATTTGTCTCAAACATGTTTTATATGGTTTATAGGTCATAATGGGAGCTTTGTTCGCGAAAAGCTTTCCGTGAAATTTTCGGACAAAAAGTGACCATATCGGCGTCAACTTTCTTTATCAACAAAAACTGTGTTGTTTTAGCTCAAATTTGTCCCAAACATGTTTATATGGTTTATAGGTCATAATGGGAGTTTTGTGCGCGAAAAGCATTCCGTGAAATTTTCGGACCAAAAGTGACCATATCGGCGTCACCTTTCTTTATCCACAAAAACTATGTTGTTTTCCCTCAAATGTGTCCCAAACATATTTATATGGTTTATAGGTCATAATGGGAGCTTTTGCGCGAAAAACATTCCGTGAAATTTTCGGACCAAAAGTGACCATATCGGCGTCACCTTTCTTTATTCACAAAAACATGTTTGGGACACCTTTCTTTATCCATATAAACTATGTTGTTTTCGCTCAAATGTATCCCAAACATGTTTATATGGTTTATAGGTCATAATGTGAGCTTTGTGCGCGAAATACTTTCCGTGAAATTTTCGGACCAAAAGTGACCATATCGGCGTCACCTTTCTTTATCCATGAAAACTGTGTTGTTGTCGCTCAAATGTGTACCAAACATGTTTATATGGTGCATAGGTCATAATGGGAGCTTTGTGCGCGAAAATCTTTCCGTGAAATTTTCGGACCAAAAGTGACCATATCGGCGTCATCTTTCTTTATAAACCAAAACTGTGTTGTTTTCTCTCAAATTTGTCTCAAAAATGTTTTATATGGTTTATAGGTCATAATGGGAGCTTTGTTCGCGAAAAGCTTTCCGTGAAATTTTTGGACAAAAAGTGACCATATCGGCGTCAACTTTCTTTATCAACAAAAACTGTGTTGTTTTAGCTCAAATTTGTCCCAAACATGTTTATATGGTTTATAGGTCATAATGGGAGTTTTGTGCGCGAAAAGCTTTCCGTGAAATTTTCGGACCAAAAGTGACCATATCGGCGTCACCTTTCTTTCTCCAAAAAAACCGTGTTGTTTTCGCTTAAATGCGTCCCAAACATGTTTATATGGTTTATAGGTCACAATGGGAGCTTTCTGCGCGAAAAGCTTTTCGTGAAATTTTCGGACCAAAAGTGACCATATCGGCATCATCTTTCTTTATCCACAAAACTGTGTTGTTTTCGCTCAAATATGTCCCATACATGTTTATATGGTTTATAAGTCATAATGGGAGCTTTGTGCGTGGAAAGCTTTCCGTGAAATTTTCGGACCAAAAGTGACCATATCGGCGTCATCTTTCTTTATCCACCAAAACTGTGTTGTTTTCTGTCAAATTTGTCCCAAACATGTTTTATATGGTTTATAGGTCATAATGGGAGCTTTGTGGGCGAAAAGCTTTCCGAGAAATTTTCGGGCCAAAAGTGACGATATAGGCGTCACCTTTCTTTATCCATAAAAATTGTGTTGTTTTCGCTCAAATTCGTCCCAAACATGTTTATATGGTTTATAGGTCATAATGTGAGCTTTATGCGCGAAAAGCTTTCCGTGAAATTTTCGGACCAAAAGTCACCATATCGGCGTCACCTTTCTTTATCCACAAAAACTGTGTTGTTTTCGCTCAAATGTATCCCAAACATGTTTATATGGTTTATAGGTCAAAATGGGAGCTTTTGCGCGAAAAACATTCTGTGAAATTTTCGGACCAAAAGTGACCATATCGGTGTCACCTTTCTTTATTCACAAAAACATGTTTGGGACACCTTTCTTTATCCATAAAAACTATGTTGTTTTCGCTCAAATGTATCCCAAACATGTTTATATGGTTTATAGGTCATAATGTGAGCATTGTGCGCGAAATACTTTCCGTGAAATTTTCGGACCAAAAGTGACCATATCGGCGTCACCTTTCTTTATCCACCAAAACTGTGTTGTTGTCGCTCAAATGTGTACCAAACATGTTTATATGGTGCATAGGTCATAATGGGAGCTTTGTGCGCGAAAATCTTTCCGTGAAATTTTCGGACCAAAAGTGACCATATCGGCGTCATCTTTCTTTATAAACCAAAACTGTGTTGTTTTCTCTCAAATTTGTCTCAAACATGTTTTATATGGTTTATAGGTCATAATGGGAGCTTTGTTCGCGAAAAGCTTTCCGTGAAATTTTCGGACAAAAAGTGACCATATCGGCGTCAACTTTCTTTATCAACAAAAACTGTGTTGTTTTAGCTCAAATTTGTCCCAAACATGTTTATATGGTTTATAGGTCATAATGGGAGTTTTGTGCGCGAAAAGCTTTCCGTGAAATTTTCGGACCAAAAGTGACCATATCGGCGTCACCTTTCTTTATCCACAAAAACTGTGTTGTTTTCGCTCAAATGTGTCCCAAACATGTTTATATTGTTTATAGGTCATAATGGGAGCTTTGTGCGCGAAAAGCATTCCGTGAAATTTTCGGACCAAAAGTGACCATATCGGCGTCACCTTTCTTTATCCACAAAAACTGTGTTGTTTTCGCTCAAATATGTCCCAAAAATGTTTATATGGTTTATAAGTCATAATGGGAGCTTTGTGCGCGGAAAGCTTTCCGTGAAATTTTCGGACCAAAAGTGACCATATCGGCGTCATCTTTCTTTATCCACCAAAACTGTGTTGTTTTCTCTCAAATTTGTCCCAAACATGTTTTATATGGTTTATAGGTCATAATGGGAGCTTTGTGGGCGAAAAGCTTTCCGAGAAATTTTCGGACCAAAAGTGACGATATAGGCGTCACCTTTCTTTATCCATAAAAATTGTGTTGTTTTCGCTCAAATTCGTCCCAAACATGTTTATATGGTTTATAGGTCATAATGTGAGCTTTATGCGCGAAAAGCTTTCCGTGAAATTTTCGGACCAAAAGTGACCATATCGGCGTCACCTTTCTTTATCCACAAAAACTGTGTGGTTTTCGCTCAAATGTGTCCCAAACATGTTTATATGGTTTATAGGTCATAATGGGAGCTTTTGCGCGAAAAACATTCCGTGAAATTTTCGGACCAAAAGTGACCATATCGGCGTCACCTTTCTTTATTCACAAAAACATGTTTGGGACACCTTTCTTTATCCATATAAACTATGTTGTTTTCGCTCAAATGTATCCCAAACATGTTTATATGGTTTATAGGTCATAATGTGAGCTTTGTGCGCGAAATACTTTCCGTGAAATTTTCGGACCAAAAGTGACCATATCGGCGTCACCTTTCTTTATCCACCAAAACTGTGTTGTTGTCGCTCAAATGTGTACCAAACATGTTTATATGGTGCATAGGTCATAATGGGAGCTTTGTGCGCGAAAATCTTTCCGTGAAATTTTCGGACCAAAAGTGACCATATCGGCGTCATCTTTCTTTATAAACCAAAACTGTGTTGTTTTCTCTCAAATTTGTCTCAAACATGTTTTATATGGTTTATAGGTCATAATGGGAGCTTTGTTCGCGAAAAGCTTTCCGTGAAATTTTCGGACAAAAAGTAACCATATCGGCGTCAACTTTCTTTATCAACAAAAACTGTGTTGTTTTAGCTCAAATTTGTCCCAAACATGTTTATATGGTTTATAGGTCATAATGGGAGTTTTGTGCGCGAAAAGCTTTCCGTGAAATTTTCGGACCAAAAGTGACCATATCGGCATCACCTTTATTTATCCACAAAAACTGTGTTGTTTTCGCTCAAATGTGTCCCAAACATGTTTATATCGTTTATAGGTCATAATGGGAGCTTTGTGCGCGAAAAGCATTCCGTGAAATTTTCGGACCAAAAGTGACCATATCGGCGTCACCTTTCTTTATCCACAAAAACTGTGTTGTTTTCGCTCAAATATGTCCCAAACATGTTTATATGGTTTATAAGTCATAATGGGAGCTTTGTGCGCGGAAAGCTTTCCGTGAAATTTTCGGACCAAAAGTGACCATATCGGCGTCATCTTTCTTTATCCACCAAAACTGTGTTGTTTTCTCTCAAATTTGTCCCAAACATGTTTTATATGGTTTATAGGTCATAATGGGAGCTTTGTGGGCGAAAAGCTTTCCGAGAAATTTTCGGACCAAAAGTGACGATATAGGCGTCACCTTTCTTTATCCATAAAAATTGTGTTGTTTTCGCTCAAATTCGTCCCAAACATGTTTATATGGTTTATAGGTCATAATGTGAGCTTTATGCGCGAAAAGTTTTCCGTGAAATTTTCGGACCAAAAGTGACCATATCGGCGTCACCTTTCTTTATCCACAAAAACTGTGTTGTTTTCGCTCAAATGTGTCCCAACCATGTTTATATGGTTTATAGGTCATAATGGGAGCTTTTGCGCGAAAAACATTCCGTGAAATTTTCGGACCAAAAGTGACCATATCGGCGTCACCTTTCTTTATTCACAAAAACATGTTTGGGACACCTTTCTTTATCCATAAAAACTATGTTGTTTTCGCTCAAATGTATCCCAAACATGTTTATATGGTTTATAGGTCCTAATGTGAGCTTTGTGCGCGAAAAGCATTCCGTGAAATTTTCGGACCAAAAGTGACCATATCGGCGTCACCTTTCTTTATCCACAAAAACTGTGTTGTTTTCGCTCAAATATGTCCCAAACATGTTTATATGGTTTATAAGTCATAATGGGAGCTTTGTGCGCGGAAAGCTTTCCGTGAAATTTTCGGACCAAAAGTGACCATATCGGCGTCATCTTTCTTTATCCACCAAAACTGTGTTGTTTTCTCTCAAATTTGTGCCAAACATGTTTTATATGGTTTATAGGTCATAATGGGAGCTTTGTGGGCGAAAAGCTTTCCGAGAAATTTTCGGACCAAAAGTGACGATATAGGCGTCACCTTTCTTTATCCATAAAAATTGTGTTGTTTTCGCTCAAATTCGTCCCAAACATGTTTATATGGTTTATAGGTCATAATGTGAGCTTTATGCGCGAAAAGTTTTCCGTGAAATTTTCGGACCAAAAGTGACCATATCGGCGTCACCTTTCTTTATCCACAAAAACTGTGTTGTTTTCGCTCAAATGTGTCCCAACCATGTTTATATGGTTTATAGGTCATAATGGGAGCTTTTGCGCGAAAAACATTCCGTGAAATTTTCGGACCAAAAGTGACCATATCGGCGTCACCTTTCTTTATTCACAAAAACATGTTTGGGACACCTTTCTTTATCCATAAAAACTATGTTGTTTTCGCTCAAATGTATCCCAAACATGTTTATATGGTTTATAGGTCATAATGTGAGCTTTGTGCGCGAAATACTTTCCGTGAAATTTTCGGACCAAAAGTGACCATATCGGCGTCACCTTTCTTTATCCACCAAAACTGTGTTGTTGTCGCTCAAATGTGTACGAAACATGTTTATATGGTGTATAGGTCATACTGGGAGCTTTGTGCGCGAAAATCTTTCCGTGAAATTTTCGGACCAAAAGTGACCATATCGGCGTCATCTTTCTTTATAAACCAAAACTGTGTTGTTTTCTCTCAAATTTGTCTCAAACATGTTTTATATGGCTTATAGGTCATAATGGAAGCTTTGTTCGCGAAAAGCTTTCCGTGAAATTTTCGGACAAAAAGTGACCATATCGGCGTCAACTTTCTTTATCCAAAAAAACTGTGTTGTTTTCGCTTAAATGCGTCCCAAACATGTTTATATGGTTTATAAGTCATAATGGGAGCTTTGTGCGCGGAAAGCTTTCCGTGAAATTTTCGGACCAAAAGTGACCATATCGGCGTCACCTTTCTTTATCCACCAAAACTGTGTTGTTGTCGCTCAAATGTGTACGAAACATGTTTATATGGTGTATAGGTCATAATGGGAGCTTTGTGCGCGAAAATCTTTCCGTGAAATTTTCGGACCAAAAGTGACCATATCGGCGTCATCTTTCTTTATAAACCAAAACTGTGTTGTTTTCTTTCAAATTTGTCTCAAACATGTTTTATATGGTTTATAGGTCATAATGGAAGCTTTGTTCGCGAAAAGCTTTCCGTGAAATTTTCGGACCAAAAGTGACCATATCGGCGTCACCTTTCTTTATCCAAAAAAATTGTGTTGTTTTCGCTTAAATGCGTCCCAAACATGTTTATATGGTTTATAAGTCATAATGGGAGCTTTGTGCGCGGAAAGCTTTCCGTGAAATTTTCGGACCAAAATTGACCATATCGGCGTCATCTTTCTTTATCCACCAAAACTGTGTTGTTTTCTCTCAAATTTGTCCCAAACATGTTTTATATGGTTTATAGGTCATAATGGGAGCTTTGTGGGCGAAAAGCTTTCCGAGAAATTTTCGGACCAAAAGTGACGATATAGGAGTCATTTCTTTATCCATAAAAATTGTGTTGTTTTCGCTCAAATTCGTCCCAAACATGTTTATATGGTTTATAGGTCATAATGTGGGCTTTATGCGCGAAAAGCTTTCCGTGAAATTTTCGAACCAAAAGTGACCATATCGGCGTCACCTTTCTTCATCCACAAAAACTGTGTTGTTTTCGCTCAAATGTATCCCAAACATGTTTATATGGTTTATAGGTCATAATGGGAGCTTTTGCGCGAAAAACATTCAGTGAAATTTTCGGACCAAAAGTGACCATATCGGCGTCACCTTTCTTTATTCACAAAAACATGTTTGGGACACCTTTCTTTATCCATAAAAACTATGTTGTTTTCGCTCAAATGTATCCCAAACATGTTTATATGGTTTATAGGTCATAATGTGAGCTTTGTGCGCGAAATACTTTCCGTGAAATTTTCGGACCAAAAGTGACCATATCGGCGTCACCTTTCTTTATCCACCAAAACTGTGTTGTTGTCGCTCAAATGTGTACGAAACATGTTTATATGGTGTATAGGTCATACTGGGAGCTTTGTGCGCGAAAATCTTTCCGTGAAATTTTCGGACCAAAAGTGACCATATCGGCGTCATCTTTCTTTATAAACCAAAACTGTGTTGTTTTCTCTCAAATTTGTCTCAAACATGTTTTATATGGTTTATAGGTCATAATGGAAGCTTTGTTCGCGAAAAGCTTTCCGTGAAATTTTCGGACCAAAAGTGACCATATCGGCGTCACCTTTCTTTATCCAAAAAAATTGTGTTGTTTTCGCTTAAATGCGTCCCAAACATGTTTATATGGTTTATAAGTCATAATGGGAGCTTTGTGCGCGGAAAGCTTTCCGTGAAATTTTCGGACCAAAATTGACCAAATCGGCGTCATCTTTCTTTATCCACCAAAACTGTGTTGTTTTCTCTCAAATTTGTCCCAAACATGTTTTATATGGTTTATAGGTCATAATGGGAGCTTTGTGGGCGAAAAGCTTACCGAGAAATTTTCGGACCAAAAGTGACGATATAGGAGTCACCTTTCTTTATCCATAAAAATTGTGTTGTTTTCGCTCAAATTCGTCCCAAACATGTTTATATGGTTTATAGGTCATAATGTGGGCTTTATGCGCGAAAAGCTTTCCGTGAAATTTTCGAACCAAAAGTGACCATATCGGCGTCACCTTTCTTCATCCACAAAAACTGTGTTGTTTTCGCTCAAATGTGTCCCAAACATGTTTATATGGTTTATAGGTCATAATGGGAGCTTTTGCGCGAAAAACATTCCGTGAAATTTTCGGACCAAAAGTGACCATATCGGCGTCACCTTTCTTTATTCACAAAAACATGTTTGGGACACCTTTCTTTATCCATAAAAACTATGTTGTTTTCGCTCAAATGTATCCCAAACATGTTTATATGGTTTATAGGTCATAATGTGAGCTTTGTGCGCGAAATACTTTCCGTGAAATTTTCGGACCAAAAGTGACCATATCGGCGTCACCTTTCTTTATCCACCAAAACTGTGTTGTTGTCGCTCAAATGTGTACCAAACATGTTTATATGGTGTATAGGTAATAATGGGAGCTTTGTGCGCGAAAATCTTTCCGTGAAATTTTCGGACCAAAAGTGACCATATCGGCGTCATCTTTCTTTATAAACCAAAACTGTGTTGTTTTCTCTCAAATTTGTCTCAAACATGTTTTATATGCTTTATAGGTCATAATGGGAGCTTTGTTCGCGAAAAGCTTTCCGTGAAATTTTCGGACAAAAAGTGACCATATCGGCGTCAACTTTCTTTATCAACAAAAACTGTGTTGTTTTAGCTCAAATTTGTCCCAAACATGTTTATATGGTTTATAGGTCATAATGGGAGTTTTGTGCGCGAAAAGCTTTCCGTGAAATTTTCGGACCAAAAGTGACCATATCGGCGTCACCTTTCTTTATCCACAAAAACTGTGTTGTTTTCGCTCAAATGTGTCCCAAAAATGTTTATATGGTTTATAGGTCATAATGGGAGCTTTGTGCGCGAAAAGCATTCCGTGAAATTTTCGGACCAAAAGTGTCCGTATCGGCGTCACCTTTCTTTATCCACAAAAACTGTGTTGTTTTCGCTCAAATATGTCCCAAACATGTTTATATGGTTTATAAGTCATAATGGGAGCTTTGTGCGCGGAAAGCTTTCCGTGAAATTTTCGGACCAAAAGTGACCATATCGGCGTCATCTTTCTTTATCCACCAAAACTGTGTTGTTTTCTCTCAAATTTGTCCCAAACATGTTTTATATGGTTTATAGGTCATAATGGGAGCTTTGTGGGCGAAAAGCTTTCCGAGAAATTTTCGGACCAAAAGTGACGATATAGGCGTCACCTTTCTTTATCCACAAAAATTGTGTTGTTTTCGCTCAAATTCGTCCCAAACATGTTTATATGGTTTATAAGTCATAATGTGAGCTTTATGCGCGAAAAGCTTTCCGTGAAATTTTCGGACCAAAAGTGACCATATCGGCGTCACCTTTCTTTATCCACAAAAACTGTGTTGTTTTCGCTCAAATGTGTCCCAAACATGTTTATATGGTTTATAGGTCATAATGGGAGCTTTTGCGCGAAAAACATTCCGTGAAATTTTCGGACCAAAAGTGACCATATCGGCGTCACCTTTCTTTATTCACAAAAACATGTTTGGGACACCTTTCTTTATCCATAAAAACTATGTTGTTTTCGCTCAAATGTATCCCAAACATGTTTATATGGTTTATAGGTCATAATGTGAGCTTTGTGCGCGAAATACTTTCCGTGAAATTTTCGGACCAAAAGTGACCATATCGGCGTCACCTTTCTTTATCCACCAAAACTGTGTTGTTGTCGCTCAAATGTGTACCAAACATGTTTATATGGTGTATAGGTCATAATGGGAGCTTTGTGCGCGAAAATCTTTCCGTGAAATTTTCGGACCAAAAGTGACCATATCGGCGTCATCTTTCTTTATAAACCAAAACTGTGTTGTTTTCTCTCAAATTTGTCTCAAACATGTTTTATATGGTTTATAGGTCATAATGGAAGCTTTGTTCGCGAAAAGCTTTCCGTGAAATTTTCGGACAAAAAGTGACCATATCGGCGTCAACTTTCTTTACCAACAAAAACTGTGTTGTTTTAGCTCAAATTTGTCCCAAACATGTTTATATGGTTTATAGGTCATAATGGGAGTTTTGTGCGCGAAAAGCTTTCCGTGAAATTTTCGGACCAAAAATGACCATATCGGCGTCACCTTTCTTTATCCACAAAAACTGTGTTGTTTTCGCTCAAATGTGTCCCAAACATGTTTATATGGTTTATAAGTCATAATGGGAGCTTTGTGCGCGAAAAGCATTCAGTGAAATTTTCGGACCAAAAGTGACCATATCGGTGTCACCTTTCTTTCTCCAAAAAAACTGTATTGTTTTCGCTTAAATGCGTCCCAAACATGTTTATATGGTTTATAGGTCACAATGGGAGCTTTCTGCGCGAAAAGCTTTCCGTGAAATTTTCGGACCAAAAGTGACCATATCGGCGTCATCTTTCTTTATCCACAAAACTGTGTTGTTTTCGCTCAAATATGTCCCAAACATGTTTATATGGTTTATAAGTCAGAATGGGAGCTTTGTGCGCGGAAAGCTTTCCGTAGAATTTTCGAACCAAAAGTGACCATATCGGCGTCGCCTTTCTTTATCCTCCAAAACTGTGTTGTTTTCGCTCAAATGTGTCTCAAACATGTTTATATGGTTTATCGGTCATGATGGGCGCTTTGTGCGCGAAAAGCTTTCCGTGAAATTTTCGGATAAAAAGTGACCATATCGGCGTCACCTTTCTTTATCCACAAAAACTGTGTTGTTTTCGCTCAAATGTGTCCCAAACATTTTTATATGGTTTATAGGTCATAATGGGAGGTTTTGTGCGAAAAGGTTTCCGTGAAATTTTCGGACCAAAAGTGACCATATCGGCGTCATCTTTCTTTATAAACCAAAACTGTGTTGTTTTCTCTCAAATTTGTCTCAAACATGTTTTATATGCTTTATAGGTCATAATGGGAGCTTTGTTCGCGAAAAGCTTTCCGTGAAATTTTCGGACAAAAAGTGACCATATCGGCGTCAACTTCCTTTATCAACAAAAACTGTGTTGTTTTAGCTCAAATTGGTCCCAAACATGTTTATATGGTTTATAGGTCATAATGGGAGTTTTGTGCGCGAAAAGCTTTCCGTGAAATTTTCGGACCAAAAGTGACCATATCGGCGTCACCTTTCTTTATCCACAAAAACTGTGTTGTTTTCGCTCAAATGTGTCCCAAAAATGTTTATATGGTTTATAGGTCATAATGGGAGCTTTGTGCGCGAAAAGCATTCCGTGAAATTTTCGGACCAAAAGTGTCCGTATCGGCGTCACCTTTCTTTATCCACGAAAACTGTGTTGTTTTCGCTCAAATATGTCCCAAACATGTTTATATGGTTTATAAGTCATAATGGGAGCTTTGTGCGCGGAAAGCTTTCCGTGAAATTTTCGGACCAAAAGTGACCATATCGGCGTCATCTTTCTTTATCCACCAAAACTGTGTTGTTTTCTCTCAAATTTGTCCCAAACATGTTTTATATGGTTTATAGGTCATAATGGGAGCTTTGTGGGCGAAAAGCTTTCCGAGAAATTTTCGGACCAAAAGTGACGATATAGGCGTCACCTTTCTTTATCCATAAAAATTGTGTTGTTTTTGCTCAAATTCGTCCCAAACATGTTTATATGGTTTATAAGTCATAATGTGAGCTTTATGCGCGAAAAGCTTTCCGTGAAATTTTCGGACCAAAAGTGACCATATCGGCGTAACCTTTCTTTATCCACAAAAACTGTGTTGTTTTCGCTCAAATGTGTCCCAAACATGTTTATATGGTTTATAGGTCATAATGGGAGCTTTTGCGCGAAAAACATTCCGTGAAATTTTCGGACCAAAAGTGACCATATCGGCGTCACCTTTCTTTATTCACAAAAACATGTTTGGGACACCTTTCTTTATCCATAAAAACTATGTTGTTTTCGCTCAAATGTATCCCAAACATGTTTATATGGTTTATAGGTCATAATGTGAGCTTTGTGCGCGAAATACTTTCCGTGAAATTTTCGGACCAAAAGTGACCATATCGGCGTCACCTTTCTTTATCCACCAAAACTGTGTTGTTGTCGCTCAAATGTGTACCAAACATGTTTATATGGTGTATAGGTCATAATGGGAGCTTTGTGCGCGAAAATCTTTCCGTGAAATTTTCGGACCAAAAGTGACCATATCGGCGTCATCTTTCTTTATAAACCAAAACTGTGTTGTTTTCTCTCAAATTTGTCTCAAACATGTTTTATATGGTTTATAGGTCATAATGGAAGCTTTGTTCGCGAAAAGCTTTCCGTGAAATTTTCGGACAAAAAGTGACCTTATCGGCGTCAACTTTCTTTATCAACAAAAACTGTGTTGTTTTAGCTCAAATTTGTCCCAAACATGTTTATATGGTTTATAGGTCATAATGGGAGTTTTGTGCGCGAAAAGCTTTCCGTGAAATTTTCGGACCAAAAGTGACCATATCGGCGTCACCTTTCTTTATCCACAAAAACTGTGTTGTTTTCGCTCAAATGTGTCCCAAACATGTTTATATGGTTTATAAGTCATAATGGGAGCTTTGTGCGCGAAAAGCATTCAGTGAAATTTTCGGACCAAAAGTGACCATATCGGCGTCACCTTTCTTTCTCCAAAAAAACTGTGTTGTTTTCGCTTAAATGTGTCCCAAACATGTTTATATGGTTTATAGGTCACAATGGGAGCTTTCTGCGCGAAAAGCTTTCCGTGAAATTTTCGGACCAAAAGTGACCATATCGGCGTCATCTTTCTTTATCCACAAAAATGTGTTGTTTTCGCTCAAATATATCCCAAACATGTTTATATGGTTTATAAGTCAGAATGGGAGCTTTGTGCGCGGAAAGCTTTCCGTAGAATTTTCGAACCAAAAGTGACCATATCGGCGTCGCCTTTCTTTATCCTCCAAAACTGTGTTGTTTTCGCTCAAATGTGTCTCAAACATGTTTATATGGTTTATCGGTCATGATGGGCGCTTTGTGCGCGAAAAGCTTTCCGTGAAATTTTCGGATAAAAAGTGACCATATCGGCGTCACCTTTCTTTATCCACAAAAACTGTGTTGTTTTCGCTCAAATGTGTCCCAAACATTTTTATATGGTTTATAGGTCATAATGGGAGGTTTTGTGCGAAAAGGTTTCCGTGAAATTTTCGGACCAAAAGTGACCATATCGGCGTCATCTTTCTTTATAAACAAAAACTGTGTTGTTTTCTCTCAAATTTGTCTCAAACATGTTTTATATGCTTTATAGGTCATAATGGGAGCTTTGTTCGCGAAAAGCTTTCCGTGAAATTTTCGGACAAAAAGTGACCATATCGGCGTCAACTTTCTTTATCAACAAAAACTGTGTTGTTTTAGCTCAAATTTGTCCCAAACATGTTTATATGGTTTATAGGTCATAATGGGAGCTTTGTGCGCGAAAAGCATTCCGTGAAATTTTCGGACCAAAAGTGTCCGTATCGGCGTCACCTTTCTTTATCCACAAAAACTGTGTTGTTTTCGCTCAAATATGTCCCAAACATGTTTATATGGTTTATAAGTCATAATGGGAGCTTTGTGCGCGGAAAGCTTTCCGTGAAATTTTCGGACCAAAAGTGACCATATCGGCGTCATCTTTCTTTATCCACCAAAACTGTGTTGTTTTCTCTCAAATTTGTCCCAAACATGTTTTATATGGTTTATAGGTCATAATGGGAGCTTTGTGGGCGAAAAGCTTTCCGAGAAATTTTCGGACCAAAAGTGACGATATAGGCGTCACCTTTCTTTATCCATAAAAATTGTGTTGTTTTCGCTCAAATTCGTCCCAAACATGTTTATATGGTTTATAAGTCATAATGTGAGCTTTATGCGCGAAAAGCTTTCCGTGAAATTTTCGGACCAAAAGTGACCATATCGGCGTCACCTTTCTTTATGCACAAAAACTGTGTTGTTTTCGCTCAAATGTGTCCCAAACATGTTTATATGGTTTATAGGTCATAATGGGAGCTTTTGCGCGAAAAACATTCCGTGAAATTTTCGGACCAAAAGTGACCATATCGGCGTCACCTTTCTTTCTTCACAAAAACATGTTTGGGACACCTTTCTTTATCCATAAAAACTATGTTGTTTTCGCTCAAATGTATCCCAAACATGTTTATATGGTTTATAGGTCATAATGTGAGCTTTGTGCGCGAAATACTTTCCGTGAAATTTTCGGACCAAAAGTGACCATATCGGCGTCACCTTTCTTTATCCACCAAAACTGTGTTGTTGTCGCTCAAATGTGTACCAAACATGTTTATATGGTGTATAGGTCATAATGGGAGCTTTGTGCGCGAAAATCTTTCCGTGAAATTTTCGGACCAAAAGTAACCATATCGGCGTCATCTTTCTTTATAAACCAAAAATGTGTTGTTTTCTCTCAAATTTGTCTCAAACATGTTTTATATGGTTTATAGGTCATAATGGAAGCTTTGTTCGCGAAAAGCTTTCCGTGAAATTTTCGGACAAAAAGTGACCATATCGGCGTCAACTTTCTTTATCAACAAAAACTGTGTTGTTTTAGCTCAAATTTGTCCCAAACATGTTTATATGGTTTATAGGTCATAATGGGAGTTTTGTGCGCGAAAAGCTTTCCGTGAAATTTTCGGACCAAAAGTGACCATATCGGCGTCACCTTTCTTTATCCACAAAAACTGTGTTGTTTTCGCTCAAATGTGTCCCAAACATGTTTATATGGTTTATAAGTCATAATGGGAGCTTTGTGCGCGAAAAGCATTCAGTGAAATTTTCGGACCAAAAGTGACCATATCGGCGTCACCTTTCTTTCTCCAAAAAAACTGTGTTGTTTTCGCTTAAATGCGTCCCAAACATGTTTATATGGTTTATAGGTCACAATGGGAGCTTTCTGTGCGAAAAGCTTTCCGTGAAATTTTCGGACCAAAAGTGACCATATCGGCGTCATCTTTCTTTATCCACAAAACTGTGTTGTTTTCGCTCAAATATGTCCCAAACATGTTTATATGGTTTATAAGTCAGAATGGGAGCTTTGTGCGCGGAAAGCTTTCCGTAGAATTTTCGAACCAAAAGTGACCATATCGGCGTCGCCTTTCTTTATCCTCCAAAACTGTGTTGTTTTCGCTCAAATGTGTCTCAAACATGTTTATATGGTTTATCGGTCATGATGGGCGCTTTGTGCGCGAAAAGCTTTCCGTGAAATTTTCGGATAAAAAGTGACCATATCGGCGTCACCTTTCTTTATCCACAAAAACTGTGTTGTTTTCGCTCAAATATGTCCCAAACATTTTTATATGGTTTATAGGTCATAATGGGAGGTTTTGTGCGAAAAGGTTTCCGTGAAATTTTCGGACCAAAAGTGACCATATCGGCGTCACCTTTTCTTTATCCACAAAAACATGTTTGGGACACCTTTCTTTATCCACAAAAATTGTGTTGTTTTCGCTCAAATGTATCCCAAACATGTTTATATGGTTTATAGGTCATAATGTGAGCTTTGTGCATGAAAAATATCCGTGAAATTTTCGGACCAAAACTGACCATATCGGCGTCACCTTTCTTTATCCACCAAAACTGTGTAGTTTTCGCTCAAATGTGTCTCAAACATGTTTATATGGTTTATCGGTCATAATGGGCGCTTTGTGCGCGAAAAACTTTCCGTGAAATTTTCGGACCAAAAGTGACCATATCGGCGTCACCTTTCTTTATCCACAAAAACTGTGTTGTTTTCGCTCAAATGTGTCCCAAACATGTTTATATGGTTTATAGGTCATAATGGGAGCTTTTGCGCGAAAAACATGCCGTTAAATTTTTGGACCAAAAGTGACCATATCGGCGTCACCTTTCTTTATTCACAAAAACATGTTTAGGACACCTTTCTTTATCCACAAAAACTATGTTGTTTTCGCTTAAATGTATCCCAAAAACTATGTTGTATCCCAAACATGTTAAATTTTTGGACCAAAAGTGACCATATCGGCGTCATCTTTCTTTATAAACCAAAACTGTGTTGTTTTCTCTCAAATTTGTCTCAAACATGTTTTATATGGTTTATTGGTCATAATGGAAGCTTTGTTCGCGAAAAGCTTTCCGTGAAATTTTCGGACAAAAAGTGACCATATCGGCGTCAACTTTCTTTATCAACAAAAACTGTGTTGTTTTAGCTCAAATGCGTCCCAAACATGTTTATATGGTTTATAGGTCACAATGGGAGCTTTCTGCGCGAAAAACTTTCCGTGAATTTTCGGACCAAAAGTGACCATATCGGCGTCATCTTTCTTTATCCACAAAACTGTGTTGTTTTCGCTCAAATATGTCCCAAACATGTTTATATGGTTTATCGGTCATAATGGGCGCTTTGTGCGCGAAAAGCTTTCCGTGAAATTTTCGGACAAAAAGTGACCATATCGGCGTCACCTTTCTTTCTCCACAAAAACTGTGTTGTTTTCGCTCAAATGTGTCCTAAACATTTTTATATGGTTTATAGGTCATAATGGGAGCTTTTGTGCGAAAAGGTTTCCGTGAAATTTTCGGACCAAAAGTGACCATATCGGCGTCACCTTTCCTTATCCACAAAAACATGTTTGGGACACCTTTCTTTATCCACAAAAACTGTGTTGTTTTCGGTCAAATGTATCCCAAACATGTTTATATATTTTATAGGTCATAATGTGAGCTTTGTGCGCGAAAATCTTTCCGTGAAATTTTCGGACCAAAAGTGACCATATCGGCGTCATCTTTCTTTATACACCACAACTGTGTTGTTTTCTCTCAAATTTGTCCTAAACATGTTTTATATGGTTTATAGGTCATAATGGGAGCTTTGTGCGCGAAAATCTTTCCGAGAAATTTTCGAACCAAAAGTGACCATATCGACGTCACCTTTCTTTATCCATAAAAAACTGTGGTGTTTTCGCTCAAATGCATCCCAAACATGTTTATATGGTTTATACGTCATAATGTGAGCTTTGTGCGCAAAAAGCTTTCCGTGAAATTTTCGGACCAAAAGTGACCACATCGGCGTCACCATTCTTTATCCACAAAACTGTGTTATTTTCGCTCAAATGTGTCCCAAACATGCTTGTATGGTTTATAGGTCATAATGGGAGCTTTGTGCGCGGAAAGCTTTCCGTGAAATTTTCGGACCAAAAGTGACCAAATCGGTGTCACCTTTCTTTATCCACCAAAACTGTGTTGTTTTAGCTCAAATTTGTCCCAAACATGTTTATATGGTTTATAGGTCATAATGGGAGGTTTGTGCGCGAAAGGCTTTCCGTGAAATTTTCGGACCAAAAGTGACCATATCGGCGTCACCTTTCTTTATCCACAAAAACTATGTTGTTTTCGCTCAAATGCGTCCCAAACATGTTTATATGGTTTATAGGTCATAATGGGAGTTTTGTGCGCGAAAAGCATTCAGTGAAATTTTCGGACCAAAACTGACCATATCGGCGTCACCTTTCTTTCTCCACAAAAACTCTGTTGTTTTCGATTAAATGCGTCCCAAACATGTTTATATGGTTTATAGGTCACAATGGCAGCTTTCTGCGCGAAAAGCTTTCCGTGAATTTTCGGACCAAAAGTGACCACATCGGCGTCATCTTTCTTTATCCACAAAACTGTGTTGTTTTCGCTGAAATGTGTCCCAAACATGTTTATATGGTTTATAAGTCATAATGGGAGCTTTGTGCGCGGAAAGCTTTCCGTGAAATTTTCGAACCAAAAGTGACCATATCGGCGTCACCTTTCTTTATCCTCCAAAACTATGTTGTTTTCGCTCAAATGTGTCTCAAACATGTTTATATGGTTTATCGGTCATAATGGGCGCTTTGTGCGCGAAAAGCTTTCCGTGAAATTTTCGGACAAAAAGTGACCATATTGGCGTCACCTTTCTTTCTCCACAAAAACTGTGTTGTTTTCACTCAAATGTGTCCCAAACATTTTTATATGGTTTATAGGTCATAATGGGAGCTTTTGTGCGAAAAGGTTTCCGTGAAATTTTCGGACTAAAAGTGACCATATCGGCGTCACCTTTCCTTATCCACAAAAACATGTTTGGGACACCTTTCTTTATCCACAAAAACTGTGTTGTTTTCGGTCAAATGTATCCCAAACTTGTTTATATGGTTTATAGGTCATAATGTGAGCTTTGTGCGTGAAAAACTTTCCGTGAAATTTTCGGACCAAAACTGACCATATCGGCGTCACCTTTCTTTATCCACCAAAACTGTGTTGTTGTCGCTCAAATGTGTACCAAACATGTTTATATGGTGTATAGGTCATAATGGGAGCTTTGTGCGCGAAAATCTTTCCGTGAAATTTTCGGACCAAAAGTGACCATATCGGCGTCATCTTTCTTTATACACCACAACTGTTTTGTTTTCTCTCAAATTTGTCCCAAACATGTTTTATATGGTTTATTGGTCATAATGGGAGCTTTGTGCGCAAAAATCTTTCCGAGAAATTTTCGAACCAAAAGTGACCATATCGACGTCACCTTTCTTTATCCATAAAAACTGTGGTGTTTTCGCTCAAATGCATCCCAAACATGTTTATATGGTTTATACGTCATAATGTGAGCTTTGTGCGCAAAAAGCTTTCCGTGAAATTTTCGGACCAAAAGTGACCACATCGGCGTCACCATTCTTTATCCACAAAACTGTGTTATTTTCGCTCAAATGTGTCCCAAACATGCTTGTATGGTTTATAGGTCATAATGGGAGCTTTGTGCGCGGAAAGCTTTCCGTGAAATTTTCGGACCAAAAGTGACCAAATCGGTGTCACCTTTCTTTATCCACCAAAACTGTGTTGTTTTAGCTCAAATTTGTCCCAAACATGTTTATATGGTTTATAGGTCATAATTGGAGGTTTGTGCGCGAAAGGCTTTCCGTGAAATTTTCGGACCAAAAGTTACCATATCGGCGTCACCTTTCTTTATCCACAAAAACTATGTTGTTTTCGCTCAAATGCGTCCCAAACATGTTTATATGGTTTATAGGTCATAATGGGAGCTTTGTGCGCGGAAAGCATTCAGTGAAATTTTCGGACAAAAACTGACCATATCGGCGTCACCTTTCTTTCTCCACAAAAACGCTGTTGTTTTCGATTAAATGCGTCCCAAACATGTTTATATGGTTTATAGGTCACAATGGCAGCTTTCTGCGTGAAAAGCTTTCCGTGAATTTTCGGACCAAAAGTGACCATATCGGCGTCATCTTTCTTTATCCACAAAACTGTGTTGTTTTCGCTGAAATGTGTCCCAAACATGTTTATATGGTTTATAAGTCATAATGGGAGCTTTGTGCGCGGAAAGCTTTCCGTGAAATTTTCGAACCAAAAGTAACCATATCGGCGTCACCTTTCTTTATCCTCCAAAACTGTGTTGTTTTCGCTCAAATGTGTCTCAAACATGTTTATATGGTCTATCGGTCATAATGGGCGCTTTGTGCGCGAAAAGCTTTCCGTGAAATTTTCGGACTAAAAGTGACCATATCGACGTCACCTTTACTTATCCACAAAAACATGTTTGGGACACCTTTCTTTATCCACAAAAACTGTGTTGTTTTCGGTCAAATGTATCCCAAACATGTTTATATGGTTTATAGGTCATAATGTGAGCTTTGTGCGTGAAAAACTTTCCGTGAAATTTTCGGACCAAAACTGACCATATCGGCGTCACCTTTCTTTATCCACCAAAACTGTGTTGTTGTCGCTCAAATGTGTACCAAACATGTTTATATGGTGTATAGGTCATAATGGGAGCTTTGTGCGCGAAAATCTTTCCGTGAAATTTTCGGACCAAAAGTGACCATATCGGCGTCATCTTTCTTTATACACCACAACTGTTTTGTTTTCTCTCAAATTTGTCCCAAACATGTTTTATATGGTTTATTGGTCATAATGGGAGCTTTGTGCGCGAAAATCTTTCCGAGAAATTTTCGAACCAAAAGTGACCATATCGACGTCACCTTTCTTTATCCATAAAAACTGTGGTGTTTTCGCTCAAATGCATCCCAAACATGTTTATATGGTTTATACGTCATAATGTGAGCTTTGTGCGCAAAAAGCTTTCCGTGAAATTTTCGGACCAAAAGTGACCATATCGGCGTCACCATTCTTTATCCACAAAACTGTGTTGTTTTCGCTCAAATGTGTCCCAAACATGTTTATATGGTTTATAGGTCATAATGGGAGCTTTGTGCGCGGAAAGCTTTCCGTGAAATTTTCGGACCAAAAGTGACCAAATCGGTGTCACCTTTCTTTATCCACCAAAACTATGTTGTTTTCGCTCAAATGCGTCCCAAACATGTTTATATGGTTTATCGGTCATAATGGGCGCTTTGTGCACGAAAGGCTTTCCGTGAAATTTTTCGGACCAAAAGCGACCATATCGGCGTTACCTTTCTTTATCCACAAAAACTGTGTTGTTTTCGCTCAAATGTGTCCTAAACATGTTTATATGGTTTATAGGTCATAGTGGGAGCTTTGTGCGCGAAAAGCTTCCCGTGAAATTTTCGGACCAAAAGTGACCATATCGGCGTCACCTTTCTTTATCCACAATAACTGTGTTGTTTTCGCTCAAATGTATCCCAAGCATGTTTATATGGTTTATAGGTCATAATGGGAGCTTTGTGCGCGAAAAGCTTTCGGTGAAATTTTCGGACTAAAAGTGACCATATCGGCGTCACATTTCTTTCTCCACAAGAACTGTGTTGTTTTCGCTGAAATGTGTCCCAAACGTGTTTATATGGTTTATAAGTCATAATGGGAGCTTTGTGCGCGCAAAGCTTTCCGTGAAATTTTCGGACCAAAAGTGACCATATCGGCGTCACATTTCTTTATCCACCAAAACTGTGTTGTTTTCGCTCAAATGTGTCTCAAACATGTTTATATGGTTTATCGGTCATAATGGGCGCTTTGTGCGCGAAAAGCTTTCCGTGAAATTTTCGGACCAAAAGTAACCATATCGGCGTCACCTTTCTTTATCCACAAAAATTGTGTTGTTTTCGCTCAAATGTGTCCCAAACATGTTTATATGGTTTATATGTCATAATGGAAGCTTTTGCGCAAAAAGCTTTCCGTGAAATTTTCAGACCAAAAGTGACCATATCGGCGTCACCTTTCTTTATCAACAAAAACATGTTTGGGACACCTTCCTTTATCCACAAAAACTGTGTTGTTTTCGCTCAAATGTATCCCAAACATGTTTATATGGTTTATAGATCATATCGGCGTCACCTTTCTTTATCCACCAAAACTGTGTTGTTGTCGCTGAAATGTGTACCAAACATGTTTATATGGTGTATAGGTCATAATGGGAGCTTTGTGCGCGAAAATCTTTCCGTGAAATTTTCGGACAAAAAGTGACCATATCGGCGTCATCTTTCTTCATACACCAAAACTGTGTTGTTTACTCTCAAATTTGTCCCAAACATGTTTTATATGGTTTATAGGTCATAATGGGAGATTTCAGCGCGAAAAGCTTTCCGAGAAATTTTCGAACCAAAAGTGACTATATCGGCGTCACCTTTCTTTATCCATAAAAATTGTGTTGTTTTCGCTCAAATGCATGCCAAAAATGTTTATATGGTTTATAGATCATAATTTGAGCTTTGTGCGCGAAAAGGTTTCCGTGAAATTTTTGGACCAAAAGTGACCATATCGGCGTCACCTTTCTTTATCCACAAAAACTGTGTTGTTTTCGCTCAAATTTGTCCCAAACATGTTTATATGGTTTATAGGTCATAATGGGAGCTTTGTGCGCGAAAAGCTTTCCGTGAAATTTTCGGACCAAAAGTGACCATATCGGCGTCACCTTTCTTTCTCCACAAAAACTGTGTTGTTTTCGTTCAAATGCGTCCCAAACATGTTTATATGATTTATAGGTCATAATGTGAGCTTTGTGCTCGAAAAGCTTTCCGTGAAATTTTCGGACCAAGAGTGACCATATCGGCGTCACCTTTCTTTATCCAGAAAAACTGTGTTGTTTTCGCTCAAATGTGTCCCAAACGTGTTTATGTGGTTTATAGGTCATAGTGGGAGCTTTGTGCGCGAAAAGCTTTCCGTGAAATTTTCGGACCAAAAGTGACCATATCAGCGTCACCTTTCTTTATCCACCAAAACTGTGTTGTTTTGGCTCAAATGTGTCTCAAACATGTTTATATGGTTTATCGGTCATAATGGGCGCTTTGTGCGCGAAAAGCTTTCCGTGAAATTTTCGGACCAAAAGTGACCATATCGGCGTCACCTTTCTTTATCCACAAACATTGTGTTGTTTTCGCTCAAATGTGTCCCAAACACGTTTATATGGTTTATATGTCATAATGGGAGCTTTTGCGCGAAAAGCTTTCCTTGAAATTTTCGGACCAAAAGTGACCATATCGGCGTCATCTTTCTTTATCCACAAAAACATGTTTGGGACACCTTTCTTTATCCATAAAAACTGTGTTGTTTTCGCTCAAATGTATCCCAAACATGTTTATATGGTTTATAGGTCATAATGTGAGCTTTGTGCGCGAAAAACTTTCCGTGAAATTTTCGGACCAAAAGTGACCATATCGGCGTCACCTTTCTTTATCCACAAAAACTGTGTTGTTTTCGCTCAAATGTGTCCCAAACATGTTTATATGGTTTATAGGTCATAATGGGAGCTTTGTGCGCGAAAAGCTTTCAGTGAAAGTTTCGGACCAAAAGTGAGCATATCGGCGTCACCTTTCTTTATCCACAAAAATTGTGTTGTTTTCGCTCAAATGTGTCCCAAGCATGTTTATATGGTTTATAGGTCATAATGTGAGCTTTCTCACGAAAAGCTTTCCGTGAAATTTTCGGACCAAAAGTGACCATATCGGCGTCACCTTTCTTTATCCACAAAACTGTGTTGTTTTTGCTCAAATATGTCCCAAACATGTTTATATGGTTTATAAGTCATAATGGGAGCTTTGTGCGCGGAAAGCTTTCCGTGAAATTTTCGGACCAAAAGTGACCATATCAGCGTCACCTTTCTTTATCCACCAAAACTGTGTTGTTTTCGCTCAAATGTGTCTCAAACATGTTTATATGGTTTATCGGTCATAATGGGCGCTTTGTGCGCGAAAAGCTTTCCGCGAAATTTTCGGACCAAAAGTGACCATATCGGCGTCACCTTTCTTTATCCACAAAAATTGTGTTGTTTTCGCTCAAATGTGTCCCAAACATGTTTATATGGTTTATAGGTTATAATGGGAGCTTTGTGCGCGGAAAGCTTTCCGTGAAATTTTCGGACCAAAAATGACCATATCGGCGTCACCTTTATTTATCCACCCAAACTATGTTGTTATCGCTCCAATGTGTCCCAAACATGTTTATATGGTTTATCGGTCATAATGGGCGCTTTGTGCGCGAAAAGCTTTCCGTGAAATTTTTCGGACCAAAAGCGACCATAACAGCGTTACCTTTCTTTATCCACAAAAACTGTGTTGTTTTCGCTCAAATGTGTCCTAAACGTGTTTATCTGGTTTATAGGTCATAGTGGGAGCTTTGTGCGCGAAAAGCTTTCCGTGAAATTTTCGGACCAAAAGTGACCATATCGGCGTCACCTTTCTTTATCCACAAAAACTGTGTTGTTTTCGCTCAAATGTGTCCCAAGCATGTTTATATGGTTTATAGGTCATAATGGGAGCTTTGTGCGCGAAAAGCTTTCCGTGAAATTTTCGGACCAAAAGTGACCATATCGGCATCACCTTTCTTTCTCCACAAAAACTGTGTTGTTTTCGCTCAAATATGTCCCAAACATGTTTATATGGTTTATAAGTCATAATGGGAGCTTTGTGCGCGGAAAGCTTTCCGTGAAATTTTCGGACTAAAAGTGACCATATCGGCGTCACCTTTCTTTATCCACCAAAACTGTGTTGTTTTCGCTCAAATGTGTCTCAAGCATGTTTATATGGTTTATCGGTCATAATGGACGCTTTGTGCGCGAAAAGCTTTCCGTGAAATTTTCGGACCAAAAGTGACCATATCGGCGTCACCGTTCTTTATCCACAAAAACTGTGTTGTTTTCTCTCAGATGTGTCCCATACATGTTTATATGGTTTATAGCTCATAATGGGAGCTTTTTGCGCGAAAAGCTTTCCGAGAAATTTTCGAACCAAAACTGACCATATCTGCGTCACCTTTCTTTATCCACAAAAACTGTGTTATTTTCGCTCAAATGCGTCCCAAACATGTTTATATGGTTTATAGGTCATAATGTGAGCTTTGTGCTCGAAAAGCTTTCCGTGAAATTTTCGGACCAAAATTGACCATATCGGCGTCACCTTTCTTTATCCACAAAACTGTGTTGTTTTCGCTCAAATGTGTCCCAAACATGTTTATATGGTTTATAGGTTATAATGGGAGCTTTGTGCGCGGAAAGCTTTCCGTGAAATTTTCGGACCAAAAATGACCATATCGGCGTCACCTTTATTTATCCACCCAAACTATGTTGTTATCGCTCCAATGTGTCCCAAACATGTTTATATGGTTTATCGGTCATAATGGGCGCTTTGTGCGCGAAAAGCTTTCCGTGAAATTTTTCGGACCAAAAGCGACCATATCAGCGTTACCTTTCTTTATCCACAAAAACTGTGTTGTTTTCGCTCAAATGTGTCCTAAACGTGTTTATCTGGTTTATAGGTCATAGTGGGAGCTTTGTGCGCGAAAAGCTTTCCGTGAAATTTTCGGACCAAAAGTGACCATATCGGCGTCACCTTTCTTTATCCACAAAAACTGTGTTGTTTTCGCTCAAATGTGTCCCAAGCATGTTTATATGGTTTATAGGTCATAATGGGAGCTTTGTGCGCGAAAAGCTTTCCGTGAAATTTTCGGACCAAAAGTGACCATATCGGCATCACCTTTCTTTCTCCACAAAAACTGTGTTGTTTTCGCTCAAATATGTCCCAAACATGTTTATATGGTTTATAAGTCATAATGGGAGCTTTGTGCGCGGAAAGCTTTCCGTGAAATTTTCGGACTAAAAGTGACCATATCGGCGTCACCTTTCTTTATCCACCAAAACTGTGTTGTTTTCGCTCAAATGTGTCTCAAGCATGTTTATATGGTTTATCGGTCATAATGGGCGCTTTGTGCGCGAAAAGCTTTCCGTGAAATTTTCGGACCAAAAGTGACCATATCGGCGTCACCGTTCTTTATCCACAAAAACTGTGTTGTTTTCTCTCAGATGTGTCCCATACATGTTTATATGGTTTATAGGTCATAATGGGAGCATTTGCGCGAAAAGCTTTCCGTGAAATTTTCGGACCAAAAGTGACCATATCGGCGTCACCTTTCTTTATCCACAAAAACATATTTGGGACACCTTTCTTTATCCACAAAAACTGTGTTGTTTTCGCTCAAATGTGTCCTAAATATGTTTATATGGTTTATAGGTCAAAGTGGGAGCTTTGTGCACGAAAAGCTTTCCGCGAAATTTTCGGACGAAAAGTGACCATATCGGCATCACCTTTCTTTATCCACAAAAACTGTGTTGTTTTCGCTCAAATGTGTCCCAAGCATGTTTATATGGTTTATAGGTCATAATGGGAGCTTTGTGCGCGAAAAGCTTTCCGTGAAATTTTCGGACCAAAAGTGACCATATCGGCATCACCTTTCTTTCTCCACAAAAACTGTGTTGTTTTCGCTCAAATATGTCCCAAACATGTTTATATGGTTTATAAGTCATAATGGGAGCTTTGTGCGCGGAAAGCTTTCCGTGAAATTTTCGGACTAAAAGTGACCATATCGGCGTCACCTTTCTTTATCCACAAAAACTGTGTTGTTTTCGCTCAAATGTGTCCCAAGCATGTTTATATGGTTTATAGGTCATAATGGGAGCTTTGTGCGCGAAAAGCTTTCCGTGAAATTTTCGGACCAAAAGTGACCATATCGGCATCACCTTTCTTTCTCCACAAAAACTGTGTTGTTTTCGCTCAAATATGTCCCAAACATGTTTATATGGTTTATAAGTCATAATGGGAGCTTTGTGCGCGGAAAGCTTTCCGTGAAATTTTCGGACTAAAAGTGACCATATCGGCGTCACCTTTCTTTATCCACCAAAACTGTGTTGTTTTCGCTCAAATGTGTCTCAAGCATGTTTATATGGTTTATCGGTCATAATGGGCGCTTTGTGCGCGAAAAGCTTTCCGTGAAATTTTCGGACCAAAAGTGACCATATCGGCGTCACCGTTCTTTATCCACAAAAACTGTGTTGTTTTCTCTCAGATGTGTCCCATACATGTTTATATGGTTTATAGGTCATAATGGGAGCATTTGCGCGAAAAGCTTTCCGTGAAATTTTCGGACCAAAAGTGACCATATCGGCGTCACCTTTCTTTATCCACAAAAACATATTTGGGACACCTTTCTTTATCCACAAAAACTGTGTTGTTTTCGCTCAAATGTGTCCTAAATATGTTTATATGGTTTATAGGTCAAAGTGGGAGCTTTGTGCACGAAAAGCTTTCCGCGAAATTTTCGGACGAAAAGTGACCATATCGGCATCACCTTTCTTTATCCACAAAAACTGTGTTGTTTTCGCTCAAATGTGTCCCAAGCATGTTTATATGGTTTATAAGATCATAATGGGAGCTTTGTGCGCGAAAAGCTTTCCGTGAAATTTTCGGACCAAAAGTGACCATATCGGCGTCACCTTTCTTTCTCCACAAAAACTGTATTGTTTTCGCTTAAATGCATCCCAAACATGTTTATATGGTTTATAGGTCATAATGGGGGCTTTCTCACGAAAATCTTTCCGTGAAATTTTCGGACCAAAAGTGACCATATCGGCGTCACCTTTCTTTATCCAAAAAATTGTGTTGTTTTCGCTCAAATATGTCCCAAACATGTTTATATCACTAGTAGAAAAATCACATTTTAGCCCGGACCTATTTGTTAATATAGCCCCGATATAGGCAAAATAGGGTCCGGGCATCAGAGTGGTGTGATAATAGGTATAGAGCCCGGACCTAAAAACACACGCCCGGGCTATTAGAGTCGACCAAATTTTTCTTTGAAAATTTTAAAAGACATTAGAGCCCGGATCTGTTCTATATCCGGGCTATTTGGTCCATCAAAAGACCCATAGAAACTGATTAAATAGCCCGTACCTATAAATATCCGGGCTATATAATCCCTTATTTTTAAAAAAAAAAGAGGAACTTTTAACCCGGAATAAATACGATCCGGGCTAAAAGCCCTCTTTTACAGAAAAATAATAATACATAATACAATTTGATTCTAGGCTCTTTTTTTATAGAAAACATAACACAATTGATTCTAGGCTCTCTTTTACAGAAAAAATAATAATAAATAATACAATTTGATTCAAGGCTAAACTTATCTTGCTATTAATTTATTATTGAGTTCCTAACACATTAGTACCGAGACATTAATAGTGCAGAGACCCTTCAAGGCCAAAATCATAGGCCCCCTTCCACTTGGTTTCTCCCTCTAAAGCTCAGCAGCAACTACCTTGCAAGAAAAGAGACATGGAAACTTAGAATTGGCATTCGACACTAACAGCAGGGTCATCCAAGAAAAAAGAGATGCCAAAAAGTAGCAACACTACAAAATCAAGCTTTAGAATCATCTTAAAGTTGGCATGGGAGACAGGAATAAGTGATAACAAGCGGATCCAAGAAAGCGAAGAAAACATATGATCAATCCTATGATACTATTTTGAAATCTTTTAGTTCAAGCCAGATAGTCGTAGATACATACGAAATGATTAAATGATACAGTGAGACAAGGCATCTTATAACAGATATGGGAGACAGGAATAAGTTAACAAGGGTAAGCTTCCAGGTCAATCTTTTGCAGCCACAATGAGACAAGGCATCTTATAACAAATATTCTCTCAATGACCAGCAATATCCAGAAGTAGCTATGACATCATTCTCCATGACATCTCATTATAACTGTAGGGAAATGATTGAATGATACAGTGCATAAACCCCATGCATGATTAACAAGATTCCCAGCTCAAACTAAATCTACAAGTTCAATCCAAGGTAAGAGAATGCTCATAAGTAGAGAACTTGTCTTTTATGTTTATTGTTTGAGTTCCATCTCTGTTTGCGATATTTATTTCTTCACTTCAGTTTTTCATTAGTTATCTCCTTTATTTGAGGCCAGACATTTTTTTGTGTGAATTTATTTAAGCTAAAAACCTGCCTAGCTTGACGTTAATTTGATATTAGAAGCAAATACACCTTCACTAAAATTTAGGCAGGAAAGTGGAAGCTTAAGCAGATAATCATTTTCATATGCATTGAGCAATCATCATGTACTGACATGAATTATGTTTTTTCAAGGTGGAGATAGGCTATCAGCTAATAATGCAAGAAAGACCAAGGCAAGTTAACTCCAAACCTGAAACCATTCATGGAGCAACAATGACAGAAGAAATAACAGCAAGGAGCCCTGAAGCAATCGAGGAAAGAACCCCTATTGAAGATCGTACACAGATCCTGCTTGTAGCTCTTCAAGAACACAGTCACACACATACAAAAGTCAAAAACAGCAAGCATACACAGAAGAAGTAGTAAATTTATATATACAGAAGAACAGGATGGATCTTAAAAAAAGAAACTACCTTAGTTAGAATCATATTAAGGAGTTCTGCCCCCGCTTTTGAATCCAACTCCTCATGAATACTTCTGTTCAAATAAAAGAAAAACGTTCTTAAGAAAAAATTTCTGAAAATCAACTAGAAAAGAAAACAAACAGATGCAGATCATCAAACAGCAAAAGAAAATAAGATTAATCTCAATCACAATTAAGAAACAAAAATAAATTACCTCTTGCACCATCTCAAAGGACATGGTGGGGTGATTTGCCAAGAATCCGACTCAACCAAAATATAACTCTTTAGTTAGAAAAAATTCATATCCATTGCCGAGAAATAAGATTGAATCACTAATTTAGAATCAAAGTAAGCTCCACATTGTTTCAAAAACAATATGTAATCTAACATATAAACATGAACCTAAAGTTACTAATGAGTAAATACATTGCCTTCGGATATTAAAAATTGCAAGATTCTATCTAAAATATCGGTATGTGCCAAACCTTGGGCAGGTATGAAGACGTGATCATCTAGCTATAAGAGTAAGCTCGAATTTGTAGCCAGATCTTAAAAAGGCTACCAGTTGAGATTATTTTAAAATACAAGAGTGTAATTTTCTTAAGTGATATCCATTGTAAAAAATTCATCAATAAAAAAAATCCTTCACTTAGGGAATAACCTGATGAGTTAAAAAATAAATTAGATCGTTAATTGCAGAAGAAAGACTAAATTAAAGGCTACCAGTTGAGATTATTTTCAAATACAACAGTGTAATTCCTTAAGTGATATCCATTCTAAAGACTTCATTACTAATGTTTGGAAATAACAAAGAGATTGAACAGTTCAAGACTTGTAAGATCATTTTATCTACCATAGGGTACTAATTTTAATCACAACATTTGAAGCAAAAACAGAAGGCTCCTTGCAAAAAAAAGTAAAAAGCAGAAGGAGTGCATACATATATTCCAGCAAACATAAATAGAGATTTCTCAAATTCATAAACCTTGAATTTTTATTTTATTTTTTCGTTTACTTGCAACAAAATTTTTGCAAACACAAATAGACATTGCTCAATTGTCATCAATTTTTGAAAAAATAAACTCAAACAAACATATGTACAAAAGAAAGAATAAACAAGAATGAGAGACTTACATAATGGCAGAAGGATGGGCTTTATGTTAATTATTGGAAGACAGTTGAAGATGCATCACAGGTTGTTGCAATGGAGACTTCGAATAGGATGGGGCTTTTATTTCTGAAACTATTTCATCATTCATCGTTCATCAATTAAAATCGAATCAAACATAAGAAAAAATGGCCGAGTATTTCAATTGAAAGGGAGGATGAATAGAGACGACATGATCGACATAAATTGTGAAATTATAGAGACGCTTAATTTTAAATAAAAGAGAAAAAAGGCCTAAACTCAAATCAAAGAAATTTTAGGGTTAGAGATTTATACAAAGGTGGAAGATTTACCTCTTCAATTAGAGAATCGATAGAAGGGAATCGTTGGACTCGTCAGAAGAATTGGACTTGTCACCACCAAACAAACAACAACTAGCTAGAAAGAGAGAAGGCGAGAGAGGACGGTCGAATTAGGGCAAGCTTACCTCGGTGAGACAGCCAGAGGCGAATATGGCGACATTCTAGACGGCGAACGGTGAACACGGAGAGCGGAGACGGAGAGACGACGGGAGGTGGTGAGAGGTTTATTCTCGATCCCTTCTCCGAGCAAGCGAGCTTTGGCAGCAGGCGAGGATGGAGCTGGTCGGCCAAGATGATGAAGACGGTGAAACTTGGACGGAAAGCTCGATCTACCTTCGGATGTTGCTTCAATTTGGGCAATCGTCCTCAAAATCTCCACCCGGAGCTCAGATTTCCTTTCAATTTGGGCGATGTCAGCAAAGTTGGTGAAGCGGAGAGGAAGTCAGAGTTAGGGTTTGAATTAATTACATTTTGCGTTTTTTCCCCTTTCCCGAACCTTTTTTATGCCCCGGAGGTTAATACGGGCTTTTTTAAAGATTGGTGGAGTGGGTATAAATTAGCCCGGATCTAGGGGCTTGTTTACACGCCCGGGTCATTATAAGATTATAATAACCCGGATATTTTAGCTCCGGTTTATTTGATTTAGGTTGTTGTGAAATTTCTTTGACATTTTAACCCGGGCATGCCATATATCCGGGTTATATACTCTGTATTTTTTTTAAAAAAATAAAAATAAAAGCTTTGAACCACATTAGACCCCGGATTTAACACATCCGGCCTCTTATGTAGCAGGTTATATTCACATTTTTCTACTAGTGTATGTTTATAAGTCATAATGGGAGCTTTGTGCGCGAAAAGCTTTCCGTGAAATTTTCGGACCAAAAGTGACCATATCGGCGTCACCTTTCTTTATCCACAAAAACTGTATTGTTTTCGCTTAAATGTGTCCCAAGTATGATTATATGGTTTATAGGTCATAATGGGAGCTTTGTGCGCGAAAAGCTTTCCGTGAAATTTTCGGACCAAAAGTGACCATATTGGCGTCACCTTTCTTTCTCCATAAAAACAGTGATGTTTTCGCTTAAATGCGTCCCAAACAAGTTTATATGGTTTATAGGTCATAATGGGAGCTTTCTCACGAAAAGCTTTCCGTGAAATTTTCGGACCAAAAGTGACCATATCGGCGTCACCTTTCTTTATCCACAAAAACATGTTTGGGACACCTTTCTTTGTCCACAAAAACTGTGTTGTTTTCGCTCAAATGTATCCCAACATTGTTTATATGGTTTATAGGTCATAATGTGAGCTTTGTGCGCGAAAATCTTTCCGTGAAATTTTCGGACCAAAAGTGACCATATCGGCGTCATCTTTCTTTATACCCCAAAACTGTGTTTTTTCTCTCAAATTTGTCCCAAACATGTTTTATATGGTTTATAGGTCATAATGAAAGCTTTGTGCGCAGAAAGCTTTCCATGAAATTTTCGAACCAAAAGTGACCATATCGGCAACACCTTTCTTTATCCATAAAAACTGTGTTGTTTTCGCTCAAATGCATCCCAAAAATGTTTATATGGTTTATAGTTCATAATGTGAGCTTTGTGCGCGAAAAGCTTTCCGTGAAATTTTCGGACCAAAAGTGACCATATCGGCGTCACCTTTCTTTATCCACAAAAACTGTGTTATTTTCGCTCAAATTTGTCCCAAACATGTTTATATGGTTTATAGGTCATAATGGGAACTTTGTGCGCGAAAAGCTTTCCGTGAAATTTTCGGACCAAAAGTGACCATATCGGCGTCACCTTTCTTTATCCACAAAAACTGTGTTGTTTTTGCTCAACTGCGTCCCAAACATGTTTATATGGTTTATAGGTCATAATGTGAGCTTTGTGCTCGAAAAGATTTCCGTGAAATTTTCGGACCAAAAGTGACCATATCGGCGTCACCTTTCTTTATCCACCAAAACATTGTTGTTTTCCCTCAAATGTGTCCCAAACATGTTTATATGGTTTATCGGTCATAATGGGCGCTTTGTGCGCGAAAAGCTTTCCGTGAAATTTTTCGGACCAATAGCGACCATATCGGCGTCACCTTTCTTTATCTGCAAAAACTGTGTTGTTTTCGATTAAATGTGTCCCCAACATGTTTATATGGTTTATAGGTCATAATGGGAGCTTTGTGCGCGAAAAGCTTTCCGTGAAATTTTCGGACCAAAAGTGACCATATCGGCGTCACCTTTCTTTCTCCACAAAAACTGTGTTGTTAACGCTTAAATGCGTCCCAAACATGTTTATATGGTTTATAGGTCATAATGGGAGCTTTCTCACGAAAAGCTTTCTGTGAAATTTTCGGACCAAAAGTGACCATATCGGCGTCACCTTTCTTTATCCACAAAAACTGTGTTGTTTTTGCTCAACTGCGTCCCAAACATGTTTATATGGTTTATCGGTCAAAATGTGAGCTTTGTGCTCAAAAAGCTTTCCGTGAAATTTTCGGACCAAAAGTGACCATATCGGCGTCACCTTTCTTTATCCACAAAAACTATATTGTTTTCGCTTAAATGTGTCCCAAGCATGTTTATATGGTTTATAGGTCATAATGGGAGCTTTGTGCGCGAAAAGCTTTCCGTGAAATTTTCGGACCAAAAGCGACCATATCGGTGTCACCTTTCTTTATACACCAAAACTTTGTTGTTTTCGCTCAAATGTGTCCCAAACATGTTTATATGGTTTATCGGTCATAATGGGAGCTTTCTCACGAAAAGCTTTCCGTGAAATTTTCGGACCAAGAGTGACCATATCGGCGTCACCTTTCTTTATCCACAAAAACTGTGTTGTTTTTACTCAACTGCGTCCCAAACATGTTTATATGGTTTACAGGTCAAAATGTGAGCTTTGTGCTCGAAAAGCTTTCCGTGAAATTTTCAGACCAAAAGTGACCATATCGGCGTGACCTTTCTTTATCCACAAAAACTGTATTGTTTTCGCTTAAATGCGTCCCAAGCATGTTTATATGGTTTATAGGTCATAATGGGAGCTTTGTGCGCGAAAAACTTTCCGTGAAATTTTCGGACCAAATGTGACCATATCGGCGTCACCTTTCTTTCTCCACAAAAACTGTGTTGTTTTCGCTTAAATGCGTCCCAAACATGTTTATATGGTTTATAGGTCATAATGGGAGCTTTCTCACGAAAAGCTTTCCGTGAAATTTTCGGACCAAAAGTGACCATATCGGCGTAACCTTTCTTTATCCACAAAAACTGTGTTGTTTTTGCTCAACTGCGTCCCAAACATGTTTATATGGTTTTTAGGTCAAAATGTGAGCTTTGTGCTCGAAAAGCTTTCCGTGAAATTTTCGGACCAAAAGTGACCATATCGGAGTCACCTTTCTTTATCCACCAAAACTTTGTTGTTTTCGCTCAAATGTGTCCCAAACATGTTTATATGGTTTATCGGTCATAATGGGCGCTTTGTGCGCGAAAAGCTTTCCGTGAAATTTTTCGGACCAAAAGCGACCATATCGGCGTTACCTTTCTTTATCCACAAAAACTGTGTTGTTTTCGGTCAAATGTGTCCTACACATGTTTATATGGTTTATAGGTCATAGTGGGAGCTTTGTGCGCGAAAAGCTTTCCGTGAAATTTTCGGACCAAAAGTGACCATATCGGCGTCACCTTTCTTTATCCACAAAAACTGTGTTGTTTTCGCTTAAATGTGTCCCAAGCATGTTTATATGGTTTATAGGTCATAATGGGAGCTTTGTGCGCGAAAAGCTTTCCGTGAAATTTTCGGACCAAAAGCGACCATATCGGCGTTACCTTTCTTTATCCACAAAAACTGTGTTGTTTTCGCTCAAATGTGTCCTAAACATGTTTATATGGTTTATAGGTCATAGTGGGAGCTTTGTGCTCGAAAAGCTTACCGTGAAATTTTCGGACCAAAAGTGACCATATCGGCGTCACCTTTCTTTATCCACAAAAACTGTGTTGTTTTCGCTTAAATGTGTCCCAGACATGTTTATATGGTTTATAGGTCATAATGGGAGCTTTGTGCGCGAAATGCTTTCCGTGAAATTTTCGGACCAAAAGTGACCATATCGGCGTCACCTTTCTGTCTCCACAAAAACTGTGTTGTTTTCGCTTAAATGCGTCCCAAACATGTTTTTATGGTTTATAGGTCATAATGGGAGCTTTCTCACGAAAAGCTTTCCGTGAAATTTTCGGACCAAAAGTGACCATATCGGCGTCACCTTTCTTTATCCACAAAAACTGTGTTGTTTTTGCTCAACTGCGTCCCAAACATGTTTATATGGTTTATAGGTCAAAATGTGAGCTTTGTGCTTGAAAAGCTTTCCGTGAAATTTTCGGACCAAAAGTGGCCATATCGGAGTCACCTTTCTTTAACCACCAAAACTTTGTTGTTTTCGCTCAAATGTGTCCCAAACATGTTTATAAGGTTTATCGGTCATAATGGGCGCTTTGTGCGCGAAAAGCTTTCCGTGAAATTTTTCGGACCAAAAGCGACCATATCGGCGTTACCTTTCTTTATCCACAAATACTGTGTTGTTTTCGCTCAAATGTGTCCTAAACATGTTTATATGGTTTATAGGTCATAGTGGGAGCTTTGTGCGCGAAAAGATTTCCGTGAAATTTTCGGACCAAAAGTGACCATATCGGCGTCACCTTTCTTTATCCACAAAAACTGTGTTGTTTTCGCTTAAATGTGTCCCAAGCATGTTTATATAGTTTATAGGTCATAATGGGAGCTTTTTGCGCGAAAAGCTTTCTGTGAAATTTTCGGACCAAAAGTGACCATATCGGCGTCACCTTTCTTTCTCCACAAAAACTGTGATGTTTTCGCTTAAATGCGTCCCAAACATGTTTATATGGTTTATAGGTCATAATGGGAGCTTTCTCACGAAAAGGTTTCCGTGATATTTTCGGACCAAAAGTGACCATATCGACGTCACCTTTCTTTATCCACAAAACTGTGTTGTTTTCGCTCAAATATGTCCCAAACATGTTTATATGGTTTATAAGTCATAATGGGAGCTTTGTGCGCGGAAAGCTTTCCGTGAAATTTTCGGACCAAAAGTGACCATATCGGCGTCACCTTTCTTTATCCACCAAAACTGTGTTGTTTTCACTCAAATGTGTGTCAAACATGTTTATATGGTTTATCGGTCATAGTGGGCGCTTTGTGTATGAAAAGTTTTCCGTGAAATTTTCGGACCAAAAGTGACCATATCGGCGTCACCTTTCTTTATCCACAAAAATTGTGTTGTTTTCACTCAAATGTGTCCCAAACATGTTTATATGGTTTATAGGTCATAATGGGAGCTTTTGCGCGAAAAGCTTTCCGTGAAATTTTCGGACCAAAAGTGACCATATCGGCGTCACCTTTCTTTATCCACAAAAACATTTTTGGGACACCTTTCTTTATCCATAAAAACTGTGTTGTTTTCGCTCAAATGTATCCCAAACATTCTTATATGGTTTATAGGTCATAATGTGAGCTTTGTGCGCGAAACGCTTTGAGTGAAATTTTCGGACCAAAAGTGACCATATCGGCATCACCTTTCTTTATCCACTAAAGCTGTGTTGTTTTCGCTCAAATGTGTACCAAAAATGTTTATATAGTGTATAGGTCATAATGGGAGCTTTGTGCGCGAAAATCTTTCTGTGAAATTTTCGGACCAAAAGTGACCATATCGGCGTCATTTTTTTTATACACCAAAACTGTGTTGTTTTCTCTCAAATTTGTCCCAAACATGTTTTATATGTTTTATAGGTCATAATGGGAGCTTTGTGCGCGAAAAGCTTTCCGAGAAATTTTCGGACCAAAAGTGACCATATCGGGGCCACCTTTCTTTATCCATAAAAACTGTGTTGTTTTCGCTCAAATGCGTCCCAAACATGTTTACATGGTTTATAGGTCATAATGTGAGCTTTGTGCGCGAAAAGCTTTCCGAGAAATTTTCGGACCAAAAGTGACCATATCGGGGCCACCTTTCTTTATCCATAAAAACTGTGTTGTTTTCGCTCAAATGCGTCCCAAACATGTTTACATGGTTTATAGGTCATAATGTGAGCTTTGTGCGCGGAAAGCTTTCCGTGAAATTTTCGGACCAAAAGTGACCATATCGGCGTCCCCTTTCTTTATCCACAAAAACTGTGTTGTTTTTGCTCAACTGCGTCCCAAACATGTTTATATGGTTTATAGGTCAAAATGTGAGCTTTGTGCTCGAAAAGCTTTCCGTGAAATTTTCGGACCAAAAGTGACCATATCGGAGTCACCTTTCTTTATCCACCAAAACTTTGTTGTTTTCGCTCAAATGTGTCCCAAACATGTTTATATGGTTTATCGGTCATAATGGGCGCTTTGTGCGCGAAAAGCTTTCCGTGAAATTTTTCGGACCAAAAGCGACCATATCGGCGTTACCTTTCTTTATCCACAAAAACTGTGTTGTTTTCGGTCAAATGTGTCCTACACATGTTTATATGGTTTATAGGTCATAGTGGGAGGTTTGTGCGCGAAAAGCTTTCCGTGAAATTTTCGGACCAAAAGTGACCATATCGGCGTCACCTTTCTTTATCCACAAAAACTGTGTTGTTTTCGCTTAAATGTGTCCCAAGCATGTTTATATGGTTTATAGGTCATAATGGGAGCTTTGTGCGCGAAAAGCTTTCCGTGAAATTTTCGGACCAAAAGCGACCATATCGGCGTTACCTTTCTTTATCCACAAAAACTGTGTTGTTTTCGCTCAAATGTGTCCTAAACATGTTTATATGGTTTATAGGTCATAGTGGGAGCTTTGTGCTCGAAAAGCTTACCGTGAAATTTTCGGACCAAAAGTGACCATATCGGCGTCACCTTTCTTTATCCACAAAAACTGTGTTGTTTTCGCTTAAATGTGTCCCAGGCATGTTTATATGGTTTATAGGTCATAATGGGAGCTTTGTGCGCGAAATGCTTTCCGTGAAATTTTCGGACCAAAAGTGACCATATCGGCGTCACCTTTCTGTCTCCCCAAAAACTGTGTTGTTTTCGCTTAAATGCGTCCCAAACATGTTTTTATGGTTTATAGGTCATAATGGGAGCTTTCTCACGAAAAGCTTTCCGTGAAATTTTCGGACCAAAAGTGACCATATCGGCGTCACCTTTCTTTATCCACAAAAACTGTGTTGTTTTTGCTCAACTGCGTCCCAAACATGTTTATATGGTTTATAGGTCAAAATGTGAGCTTTGTGCTTGAAAAGCTTTCCGTGAAATTTTCGGACCAAAAGTGGCCATATCGGAGTCACCTTTCTTTAACCACCAAAACTTTGTTGTTTTCGCTCAAATGTGTCCCAAACATGTTTATAAGGTTTATCGGTCATAATGGGCGCTTTGTGCGCGAAAAGCTTTCCGTGAAATTTTTCGGACCAAAAGCGACCATATCGGCGTTACCTTTCTTTATCCACAAATATTGTGTTGTTTTCGCTCAAATGTGTCCTAAACATGTTTATATGGTTTATAGGTCATAGTGGGAGCTTTGTGCGCGAAAAGATTTCCGTGAAATTTTCGGACCAAAAGTGACCATATCGGCGTCACCTTTCTTTATCCACAAAAACTGTGTTGTTTTCGCTTAAATGTGTCCCAAGCATGTTTATATAGTTTATAGGTCATAATGGGAGCTTTTTGCGCGAAAAGCTTTCTGTGAAATTTTCGGACCAAAAGTGACCATATCGGCGTCACCTTTCTTTCTCCACAAAAACTGTGATGTTTTCGCTTAAATGCGTCCCAAACATGTTTATATGGTTTATAGGTCATAATGGGAGCTTTCTCACGAAAAGGTTTCCGTGATATTTTCGGACCAAAAGTGACCATATCGACGTCACCTTTCTTTATCCACAAAACTGTGTTGTTTTCGCTCAAATATGTCCCAAACATGTTTATATGGTTTATAAGTCATAATGGGAGCTTTGTGCGCGGAAAGCTTTCCGTGAAATTTTTCGCACCAAAAGCGACCATATCGGCGTCACCTTTCTTTATCCACAAAAACTGTGTTGTTTTCGCTCAAATGTGTCCCGAACATGTTTATATGGTTTATAGGTCATAATGGGAGCTTTGTGCGCGAAAAGCTTTCCGTGAAATTTCGGACCAAAAGTGACCATATCGGCGTCACCTTTCTTTATCCACAAAAACTGTGTTGTTTTCGCTTAAATGTGTCCCAAGCATGTTTATATGGTTTATAGGTCATAATGGGAGCTTTTTGCGCGAAAAGCTTTCCGTGAAATTTTCGGACCAAAAGTGACCATATCGGCGTCACCTTTCTTTCTCCACAAAAACTGTGTTGTTTTCGCTTAAATGCGTCCCAAACATATTTATATGGTTTATAGGTCATAATGGGAGCTTTCTCACGAAAAGGTTTGCGTGAAATTTTCGGACCAAAAGTGACCATATCGGCGTCACCTTTCTTTATCCACAAAAATTGTGTTGTTTTCACTCAAATGTGTCCCAAACATGTTTATATGGTTTATAGGTTATAATGGGAGCTTTTGCGCGAAAAGCTTTCCGTGAAATTTTCGGACCAAAAGTGACCATATCGGCGTCACCTTTCTTTATCCACAAAAACATGTTTGGGACACCTTTCTTTATCCATAAAAACTGTGTTGTTTTCGCTCAAATGTATCCCAAACATGCTTATATGGTTTATAGGTCATAATGTGAGCTTTGTGCGCGAAACGCTTTGAGTGAAATTTTCGGACCAAAAGTGACCATATCGACATCACCTTTCTTTATCCACTAAAGCTGTGTTGTTTTCGCTCAAATGTGTACCAAAAATGTTTATATAGTGTATAGCTCAACATGGACCTCGACGCGGCCGGAGCAAAGAGATTCATGGACTTGCAAGAGTTGGAGGAGTTGAGGCTCAAGGCTTATCAAAACGCCGAAATCTACAAAGAGCGCACCAAGAAGTGGCATGACAAGAAGTTGGTACCAAAGACATATGAGGTAGGTGATAAGGTTCTTCTTTTCAATTCTAGATTGCGTTTGTTCCCAGGGAAGCTTAGATCACGATGGAGCGGACCATTCGTGGTTCATCATATCTGTCCCCATGGAGCGGTGGATCTAATTAACGAAGGAGGAGCCATATTCAAGGTCAATGGTCACCGACTCAAGAAGTACTATGATAGAGTGGATCCGGAGGAAGAAATAAGAGTTACTTGGGCTCTTACAACATTGGAATGAAGATGAGGTAACCACGTCAAGCTAATGACGTTAAAGGTAGCGCTTACGGGAGGCAACCCGCTTTATTTCTTTTTCTTTCTAAGTTTTATTTTTAGTTTTTAATTTTTAGGATAGGTAGGACAGTTGGGGTGGAGCGTATTGCACTAACCATGCAGGTCTTAGGAGGGAACCACTGCGAAAACGGGCGAAAAACGGAAAAGGAAGCTCAACAGCAGCTGTACCGAGGCCGTACCGAGGGCTCTAGGCTCGGTACCGACCCTCCTGACGGACAGGTAAGTGAATCTCGGAAAACCGAGAAATTCCAGTAGCTGTACCGAGGCCGTACCGAGGCCCCTAGGGTCGGTACCGACCCTCCTGACGGACAGGTAAGTGAATCTCGGAAAACCGAGAAATTCCAGTAGGCATACCGAGGCCATACCGACCCCCCTTCCCTCGGTACCGACCCCCACCCGAAAAAAAAAAATTAATTAATTCTTTTTTACTTTACCTTTTTCTTTTATTCCTTTTTCTTTCTTTTCTTTTTCTTTCCTTTTTCTTTCCTTTCTCTTTTATTTTCTTCTCTCCTCTTTGTTTCTCTCCTTCCATCGTTACTTCACTCAGCCACCCTCTCTCTCGGAGCCACCCACCACCACACCGAGCCACTTCCGGCCAAGCCACCACCGCCGCTCGACACCCCCCTCCGTGGCGCACCCCCTGGGCTCAGCTGCACCCTGGATCGAGCCCTGCAGCCCCCACGCCGAGCCCACTTCTCTCCCTTCGCTGTTCGCTTTTCCTCACCCTTCCACCGCCCATCGAGCCATCTTTGACCCATCAGCCCCACACCAGTCGAACCACAACCCACACTCGCACCCCCTGAGCCCAGCCCTGACCCGGTTCGCACCCAGCCGAGCCCTAACCGAACCAGTTTACCCCAACAGCGCTGTTCTTCCCTTCCGCTCGTTACATCTTCGAAATCCCGGTTTTTCTTCTTCATTCAACTCAATTTTGGTATGATTTCTTACCCTAAACTTGTTTATTTCAATTATTTTGATTGATTTGATGATTTGGGTTGAGATTGAAACTTAGGGTTTGATTTAGGAGCGGAATTTGGGGCTTTTTGCCGAAAGCCAATTTGGTCGAAATTGATGACATGGTTGTGTTGTTGGGTTGATTTAGAGTTACTTTCATGTTCATGGCAATGTCAAATTGTTTATGGATTGTGCGCTAATTGAATTTTAAAATTTCATTGCGATCCGTTTCAGGCTTTGATTTTGGATTTGATTTTTATGCTTTTTGGTTGATTAGCTTCTTCTATTCTAGCATAAAATCTATTCCCTTGCATGATTTGACATTGCAAACAAGTTATATGTCTATTGTATATTTATTTCACTTGTTTTGAACTTAAGTATGGGGTTGTCATGGTTGGTTTGTGCATATTGAGTTTTGCATTACTTATGTTACCTTCATGAGTATGTGGTTTTATGATTAGGTGTTGCAATATAGTGACCTTACATGATGACTATATTGTCTATATTGTTTTCCCTATTCATATAGTCTATGTAGAGCTTATGGTTACATATATGGGTAATGCATTCTATTCTGCATGATGGTGATTTTATATGCATCGGAGCTTATTTTATATTGTTTATATGCAATTATTTCTTTAGGTGGTATCTCTTGCGCTTGGCTATTTATATGCACTCGGGCTTTATGTGTTTATATGTTTTTCTAGTGCATATTATCATTCTTAATTTGGATGGTTAGATGTTAGCTTCTTTTGAGTTTAGCTGATTTGGTTTGGTTTCACTGTTCTAGAAAGGATTTTAGTTTTCAATTGGTTTGTCTTGTCTAGGAAAATGTTCAGTCGTCAACGTAGCAAGAGGGCTAGGGAGTCATCCGCTACAGTTCTGTTGGATAATGTCATCATCTCCGACTCCCGTTTGAAGAAGGATTACAAGGAGTTCCACAAGAAGGGCAATTTGAAGGCCCGATGGTATAGCCCTGATGATGGAGAGCGCCTTGGGGTACATGATGACTTATTGGAGGCCTTCTCTTACTTAGGCGCCACTAGTCTTCTGGATCATGTCCACAACCACTACCCCGCTCTTACTGCAGAGTTCACGGCTACATTGACAAGCGATATGGCTAGCCCAGATTTTGTGGGCCCTATTACATTCCAGCTGGGGAATGTTCAACACTCCTTCACTTTGCAGCAATTTAATGCATTGCTGGGATTTCCTAACCCACGGGCATCATACAATCATCTCAGCTGCAAGGCCCTTCAGACTTGGACTCTAATTATGGGCAACCCCTATTGGCCTTCTCGAGGAGCACTTCAGGGTAAGGACATTGCGAACCCTCTTTTCCGTATTATTTTAAGAATTTTTGGTAGCACTATATGGGCCAAGAAGGAATTATCTAGACCAACTAGAACCGAGGTGGCTTGTTTGAGAGGGGTACTATTTGAGATGCAGACACCCCTGAACATGGGGTTTGAGTTCATTATGCATGTCTTGGCCTATAGAGCACGCACGGAAGAAATCTGGTATGGAGGCCTGGTGGCGCTGTTGGCCAGGCGCCTTGAGGTTGACTTCACCAGATACAAGGCTGTGCCCACTCTGATGATTGACACTGCGTACTTGATTGGTGCTAATGTGATCAAGCGCAACGGAGACAAGTTTCTGTCAGTTTTTTATGATCACGAGGTGGAGATTACGAAGCCGAATATGGACTTGTTGTACGTTCCTAACTGGATTATCACTTGGGCTTCTGAACCTTCACCGACTCCAGAGGATATTCTGAATGATCCTTTGAGACGACAGAGACCATCGAGATACCCCCGCCCGGACAACACTTTTGCCTTGGTGGTGCCTCCACCTAGTTTATTTGACGGTTTTGGATCCTTTGGGCAAGGATCCTACCATGAGCATAGGCAGGAAGAGCACGACACTGACTATATGGATCATGACACTAGGCCTAGTAGCCGTCCCTTTTCTGACGGGGCTGGCCCGAGCAGATCTGCGCCTCAGTATTCTCCTAGCCTTACTGACGTCATGGATGAGCTTAGATCTCTGAGACTGGGTCAGGAAGCCCTACAGAATGGGCAGGGTGCTCTTATGGAGGAGTTTACACGCTTGAACAAGAGGATGGACAAGCATGAAACGCACCAGTATTCCTTCATGGCTTGGGCATCTTCTTTCTTTCCACATCATCGATTACCACCACCACCTTCTCCGTAGAGTTTATGAATGTCTTCAGCAGCTTCTGAATTTCTTTGTGAGTTTCTGAGTCTTTTCCCTTTTACTTTGATTTTTCTTTTGACAGTGGGGACACTGTCTATTTTTAAGTATGGGGTGGGGGATTCAGAAACTATGTTTAGGTGTTTTGTATTATATTTATGTTTATGTGTTACATTTTACCTTAGTTGGATTATGTTATGCATTCATGTTTAAGTTTTTTTTATGCATTTGAGTCTTTTGTCATATTTTAGTCACTTGAGTCTTGCTTTTGTCATATTTTAGTTTCAAAATCAAAAAAAAAAAGTGTCGAAAAAGAAAGAAAAAAATGCATGTTTATTTTCATTTTGTCTTATGTTTTAGTGAGTTTATACCCTAACTTAGATGTCCTATGATGAAATCTAATAATTGAGCTTGATCATGTAATATCCTAAGGCATAGTTCGGATGGTTTAGCCTAAGTCGCACAAAATGTTTTTATGTCAAGTTTGACTTGCAAATGAAATTGAGCATATATGACTTTAGGATTTAGGTGATTGGAATCCAACATGTCCTAGTGAGTTACTTGGCCTATTGGGAATTGTACTTTATATATTTTTCCCTTCTTTTTGATGTGTGTATTACTCTCCTTATACATTACCTCTTGATATTGCGATGTATATCTAAGTCTTGAAACCAATATGAGATAGCTAGTCATTGCATAATTTAATCAAATGATAGAGGCACTCTTTATTAGCCACTTTTAATCCTCTTTTACTTACCTTATATATGTTTCCTTTGCTTGTAACAACTTTGAGCCTTATAGCCTATTCTTGTAACTCCACAAAATTATCCTCAGCCAAATTGAGCCTGACCCCCATTTGGGAATTAAGACTTAGAGTTGGTTGGAATGATGGTTTATGGAAGGAATGAGCTTGTGTTTGAGTTCAAGTGAGAAGGATTTTCGAGTTTATTGAGTTATGGGTTGGTTTGATATTTTTATCTTGCTATGCATATTATGTAAAAGGATTTTTGGCTCACCCTATAAATGCACTATTATTTTTATTATGTTATTTTTCTTTTTCGAAAAAAAAAATTCAGAAAAAAAAAAGAGAGAAGAAGAAGAGAACATGTATAGTTTGTGTTTATATGTTTGTGAATAAAGTGCATGAGCCAAATTTACCTTATTTTCCTTTACTTTTGCAAGCTTCATATTGTTGAGAGGTTATTTGAGTTTGAGAGGTTGTGTTCTTCATTAAGATGAGTTGGAGAGTTTGGTTGATTCATATGATTGAGAGTTATGGTTTGGTTGAGTTGTGTTGGAAATTTAGGAGTCTTGATTCCCGAATTTTATTAAGCACCACATAGCCTAAATGATTCCTACCTTTATTTTCTTCCCAAGCCAAGTTACAACCCGGCCGAATGAGTCCTTCTTTGAAGGCCATTGAGCCAAAGTCCTCTTGATGGTTAATGCATGTTTTGACATCTCGGTGAATCGATTGGTGATATTAATTGCAATTTCTATGTAGCTTAATGTTATAAAGGATTGAGTTGAGAGATGTATTTCAAGCCTAAACACATTTGAAAGGGAGTGAAAACACATTATTCCCCTTGAGTGGTTGGATTCTAATTGCTTTGCCTAAGGTAATCTAAATATATGTGATGATGGTTCAATGCTTGTTCTTATTTGCACTATGCTAAATTGATGTTGCTTTTGACTAAGGCGAAGACTCGAAGGCATGTTAAGGGTTTTGGTCATAGTTTAGTTATTGCTTGAGGACAAGCAAGTTTAAGTATGGGGTATTTTGATGTGCATGTGTTTAATTATATTTTCCCATATGTTTTGATGTCAATTTGAGTCATTTTCATAGGGTTTTGCATTGGGTTTAAGGTCTTTTGCATGTGTTTTCATATTTCATGAGAAATAGATGTCTTCACTAGCTTTTGTGTATTTTACAGGAATTTAGAAGCTGATTTTGGAGAAGTTTTCAACTATGAAAAGAAGCGGAAAAGAATTTGGAGCGCATAGGAAAAAGAACGGAAGCAATCGGAGTTCAAACGAAGGAGATATAAGCATTTTTCCGAGCCGTACCGACCCTGTACCGACCCCATCTGGGTCGGTACCGAGGCCTGATCTGGACAAGCAAGACGAGATGAGCAACAGTGGCCATACCGACCCTAGGGGGGGTCGGTACCGAGGTAATCCGCTTCGGTATAGGTCCCAGCGGAGCTTATTTACCCGGATTTAATTATTTTTACCTATTTTCCTTAGATAGAATTTAGATAAAATTCATATATTTGTTATTTCCTAATTAGGTTTATGGGATACTAAGTATATATAGGATTTTTAGGGTTTGGAGGAGCTCTCTCTCTTCTTCATACCGAATTTTCAGCCTACGTTAGAAATCTCAGCACTCGTTTAGGAGCGTTTGTGAGCGGATTTGAGAGCTTTTTGAAGCGATTTCTTCGGCGAAAGTTGAGGAACGTTTTGTAAGGCTTTTGGGACGCATTGTTGACATTATTCTCAGGTTTTTATTCAATTTAAATTTCTGATTTTTAGTCATTTCATGAATTTTGAGTTATTCACCATGAATATGCGTGAGTAGTCGCCTTTTCTAGGATTGGGGTGATCCCAACGATTGTTATGCTTGCGATTTTGCTATGAATTGGTGAATTGATTGGTTCTTATCTATTTATATGCTTAAGTACTCAATGAAAATTTGGGGAAATTCCTTTTTGCAATTGAATTGAAAGATTGAATTGTGAATTGGATAGTAATTAGGGTTTTGAATGAAAGTTCGATCTTATAAATTTATTTGATTGAAAATAAACCCCTCAACAAATTGGCCCCGTTGCCGGGGAGATTTCAATTGTGTCAAAGTTTTAGTTACTATTAGGGTTTGGGAATAGCCCATCCCCTTTGCTTTTAATTGTGGTGTCTTTGTTTTTGTTTTTGGTTTCAGTTTATGCCATCGGGGCGACGTCGGCTTGATTTTGATTTTGCTATCGATCCCGAACCGGAACGCTCTTTCCATCGTAGACTACGAGAAGCCAGGACAATGGGAGACAACACAGGAAATAATGTTGACGTTGCTGCGCAGATGGCTGACCTCCGTCGTCAGATGGAGCAATTTCGGCTCACTGCAGAAAGAGAAAGGGAGGCTGTAGCGAGAGAAAGGGAAGCGACTGCTCGTCTGCAACAGCAGTTGGATGCTATCCCAAGGAATGCAAAGCAATACATGCACCCAGAACTGAGGGTGCCCGAATCTGCAATCGTCCTCCCCGAGATTGAGCGAAATTTTGAGATTAAATCCCACTTTATTTCTTTAATTAAAAGATCTCAATTTGAGGGCAAAGCTCATGAATGCCCTATGCTTCATATTAAGAACTTTATTGATTTATGCGATACAATTGCTGCTGATGATGTATCGTTGGAATATGTGCAACTAAAGGCATTTAAATGGTCTCTTTCAGGAAAGGCTCTGAATTGGTTGGAGAGTTTGGCGCCTAGGTCCATCACTACATGGAAGGCTTTGTATGACTTGTTCATGACAAAGTTCTTTCCACCGGCAAAGACAACGGAGCTTAGGAAGAAAATCACCTCCTTTCACCAATTGCCAGGAGAGACATTTTTGGAGACTTGGGAGAGATTCAAGGAGTTGCAGAGACAATGCCCTACCCACGGGCAACCTGAGTATGTCCTCCAAGAAATCTTCTTCCAAGGCATCAATGCGGAGACTAAGACTCGATTGAACCTACACACCGTTTGTGGGTTCCTCGATGTGAATCCAACTGATGCATGGGCTCTATTGGACAAGCTAACGGAGTACGACGCTATGTATGGCACCCCAGTGGTGAGACCGTCAGGTAAGAAACATTATGAGCCTGCTAATGAAATTGACCCAGATGTGCGTAGGCAATTCCATGAGGATGAGACCCGACGCCTCAAGAAACAAGTAAGTTTTCTATCTAGAAATCAACCTTGTTTAGAATGCGGTTCTCTAGCTCATAATACTATAGATTGCAATAATATTAGCCAGGTACAAAGGGCAGAACACTACGAAGAGGTGAGTTATATGAGGGCTCCTTATAGGAACCCCAATAATAATAATAATAATTATGCGGGGAATCAAAATAACAATTATGCAGGGAGGAACAACAATTACCCTAATTGGGGTAACTATGGACAAGGACAAGGGAGTCAACCTCCTCCGCAACAAGATCAAAGGGTTCCCCCATATAGGCCCCCTGGGTATCAAGAACCACCATCATGGGTACAAGAGCTTAAGGAAGGATTCAATGGGCTTCGTGCCGATGTGAATTCCCAATTTAAGGGAGTTCATGCACAACTAGGAGAGTTAGAAACTTGGAAGAAGGGAGTCGAGTCCCAGCTAGGTAATCTCGCGGCACAAATCCCACGGCCTCAACGGAAGCTCCCAGGCCGCACCGACGAGAACCCTAGGGGGCAAATAGCTGCAATACACCTAAGAAGTGGAAATGAGGTGCCTGGTCGAGAAAGCACGCCAAACGAGGAAGAAAACGGGGACAACAGTGTCCATACCGAGGCCGTACCGACCCCCACAGCCTCGGTACCGACCCCCCCAGCAGGTACGATCTCTTCTTCTCCTATTTCTCCTAATTCCAGTGTCCATACCGATGCCGTACTGACCCCCACAGCCTCGGTACCGACCCCCCCAGCAGGTACGATCTCTTCTTCTCCCGTTTCTCCTAATTCCAGTAGCCATACCGAGGCCGTACCGACCCCAACAGCCTCGGTACCGACCCCCTCAGCAGCGACGGATTCTTCTGCAGGGCCTATTTCAGCCCCGAATCCGATGAAGGTGCTCCCATATCCTCCGAAAAAGGTAAAGGACACAGCGGAAGGTAAGTTTCAAAAGTTTGTGAAGATGCTTCAGAGTTTGAATATATCTATTCCTTTCACTGACGCTTTGAGTGAGATGCCAGCTTACACTATGTTTTTGAAAGACATCTTAGCTAAGAAGAGATCCATGTCTGAGCTTGCTGACGAGGTCCGTTCAGTGAAGCTCCCTGAGAAACTTGGAGATCCAAGTAAGTTTGCCATTACTATTGGTGTAGGATCTTACCGTTTCAAGGCTTTGTGTGATTTAGGTGCAAGTGTAAGCCTTCTCCCCCTTTCGATATGGTCTAAGACAAGCTTGGGAGCCCTAGAGCCGGTCAACATGAGAGTATCCATGGCAAATGGAGCGGTTGTATCACCAACTGGGGTGATTGATGATGTGCCTGTCCGGGTAGGTAAGTTTTTCGTCCCCACTGATTTTATTGTTATGGATATGCCAGAGGATCCAGTGGTGCCTATCATTCTTGGAAGGCCCTTCTTAGCCACCGCTGGAGCAATAATTGATGTTAGGAAGGGACTTCTAACATTTGAGATTGGGGAGGACATCGTTGAGTTTCGCTTCAATCCAACGATGAAGGAAACCACGGACATGGTAGAGGTAAGCTATTTTGATTGTCTTGAGTCTGCAGGCCCAGTCCCAGGTCTTCTGGCGGATCAAGAAGAAATTTATTCTTTAGAGGTCCTAGAAGCAATATTGAGGACGGATGAGGAAGAGCCCAAACTTGTTCCAATCGAGCCTTCCCCAGAGCTTAAGCCACTTCCGGAAGGTTTGAGGTATGTTTTCTTGGGTCCTAATTCTACTTTTCCTGTGATCATTAATTCGAAATTGAATGAGGAAGAAGTAGAGAAGTTACTGATGTGCTTAGAACCTATAGGAAGGTTATTGGTTATTCTTTGGATGATATCATTGGAATTTCACCTTCTTTATGCATGCATAGAATATTCATGGAGGATGATCATAAGCCGACCATAGAACGTCAGCGTAGGCTTAACCCAAATATGCAAGAAGTAGTCAAATCTGAAATTTTGAAAATGTTAGATGCTGGAATTATTTATGCTATTTCTGACAGTAAATGGGTGAGCCCGGTTCATGTTGTCCCTAAGAAAGGGGGAATGACTGTGATAGAGAATGAGAAAGGTGAGTTAGTACCTACTAGGACCACTACTAAATGGCGCATGTGCATTGATTATAGGAAGTTGAATAGTGCTACTAGGAAAGACCATTTTCCTCTTCCTTTTATTGATCAAGTTCTTGAGCGTCTAGCACAACACAATTATTTTTGCTATTTGGATGGCTATAGTGGTTTTTGGCAGATTCCCATTCTTCCGGATGATCAGGAGAAGACAACTTTTACTTGTCCTTATGGAACTTTTGCTTACAAGAGGATGCCATTTGGGCTCTGTAATGCCCCTGCAACTTTTCAAAGGTGTATGATGGCTATTTTTTCTGAGATGATTGAGGATATAGTAGAAGTGTTTATGGATGATTTTTCTGTTTATGGTTCGTCTTTTGATTCATGTCTTGCCAACTTGAGTAGGGTGCTAGAAAGATGTGAAAAAACTAATTTGGTGCTTAATTGGGAAAAATGTCACTTTATGGTTCAAGAGGGAATTGTTTTAGGGCATTTGGTTTCAAATAGGGGAATTGAGGTAAATCGTGCTAAAATTGAATTGATTGAGAAACTACCTCCTCCCTCCAATGTGAAAGATATTAGGAGCTTTCTAGGACATGCAGGCTTTTATAGGAGATTCATTCAAGACTTCTCAAAAATTGCTAAACCTTTAACTAACTTGCTTATGAAGGATGTAGCTTTTGAGTTTTCTGCTGAGTGTCTTGAAGAGTTCAACAAATTGAGAGAAGCCCTTGTCTCCGCTCCTATTATGCAATCGCCCGATTGGAACCTACCCTTTGAGATCATGTGTGATGCTAGTGACTATGCCATAGGTGCTGTGCTTGGGCAAAGGAAGGACAAGAAGCTTCATCCCATCTACTATGCAAGTAAGACACTTGACGAAGCGCAGAGTAAGTACACCACGACGGAGAAGGAATTCCTCGCCGTGGTATTTGCCTTTGAAAAGTTTCGTACTTATTTAGTAGGTTCTAAAGTCATTGTCTATACGGATCATGCTGCGGTAAGATATTTGATGACTAAAAAGGATGCCAAGCCTAGGCTCCTTCGTTGGATGCTTTTGTTGCAGGAATTCGATTGTGACATTAGGGACAAGAAAGGAGCAGAGAACTTGGTGGCTGACCATCTGTCTAGGTTGCCCTTGGACCACCTCATGGAGTCCGAAAATCAAGTTCCAATCAATGACTCCAGGCCGGACGAAAACCTCATGAGAAACGATTCGGTAAGTTCCGGTGAGGACTCCTTTTATACCCCTCCTTCTTCTCCTAGTTCTCATCATATTTGTGCTATTAGAGGGTCGAGGACCCCTTGGTTCGCGGATTTTGCTAATTATATTGTAGGGGGAGAAATCCCTAAGGATTTGACTTCGCAAGCCAAGAAGAAGTTCCTCCACGACGTCAAGCAATACTATTGGGATGATCCCTACTTATTCAAGCAGGGGAGCGACCACATCTTTAGACGTTGTGTACCGGATGAAGAGATTGAGAGCATAATCAAGCACTGTCACACCCTTCCAACGGGCGGCCACGCAAAGAGCTTCAAGACCACGGCGAAGATTCTTCAAAGTGGCTTCTATTGGCTTACCTTGTTCAAGGATGTACATGCTTACATTGAAGGTTGCGATGAATGCCAAAGAGCGGGGAATATCACTTGGAGACATGAGAACCCTCTCACCGGAATCCTTGAGGTTGAACTTTTCGACGTATGGGGTATTGATTTTATGGGGCCCTTCCCTTCATCAGGGCCTTATAAATATATCTTGGTAGCTGTCGATTATGTTTCTAAATGGGTTGAGGCAATAGCTACACGTACTAATGATTCTAAAGTTGTAGCTAAATTTATGAAGACTAACATATTTCCCAGGTTTGGAGTCCCAAGGGTTCTTATTAGCGATGGAGGATCTCATTTCATAGAAAGGGGCCAAGTGGAGGTTTCAAATCGGCAAATAAAGAGCATCCTAGAGAAGACGGTGTCGCGCTCACGAAAGGATTGGTCATCTAAGCTAGATGATGGACTTTGGGCTTATAGGACAGCGTACAAGACACCATTGCGCACAACTCCCTACAACTTGGTTTATGGTAAGTCTTGTCATTTGCCCGTCGAGCTTGAGCATAAAGCATTATGGGCTCTTAAGGAGCTCAACATGGACCTCGACGCGGCCGGAGCAAAGAGATTCATGGACTTGCAAGAGTTGGAGGAGTTGAGTCTCAAGGCTTATCAAAACGCCGAAATCTACAAAGAGCGCACCAAGAAGTGGCATGAAAAGAAGTTGGTACCAAAGACATATGAGGTAGGTGATAAGGTTCTTCTTTTCAATTCTAGATTGCGTTTGTTCCCAGGGAAGCTTAGATCACGATGGAGCGGACCATTCGTGGTTCATCATATCTATCCCCATGGAGCGGTGGATCTAATTGACGAAGGAGGAGCCATATTCAAGGTCAATGGTCACCGACTCAAGAAGTACTATGATAGAGTGGATCCGGAGGAAGAAATAAGAGTTACTTGGGCTCTTACAACATTGGAATGAAGATGAGGTAACCACGTCAAGCTAATGACGTTAAAGGTAGCGCTTACGGGAGGCAACCCGCTTTATTTCTTTTTCTTTCTAAGTTTTATTTTTAGTTTTTAATTTTTAGGATAGGTAGGACAGTTGGGGTGGAGCGTATTGCACTAACCATGCAGGTCTTAGGAGGGAACCACTGCGAAAACGGGCGAAAAACGAAAAAGGAAGCTCAACAGCAGCTGTACCGAGGCCGTACCGAGGGCTCTAGGCTCGGTACCGACCCTCCTGACGGACAGGTAAGTGAATCTCGGAAAACCGAGAAATTCCAGTAGCTGTACCGAGGCCGTACCGAGGCCCCTAGGGTCGGTACCGACCCTCCTGACGGACAGGTAAGTGAATCTCGGAAAACCGAGAAATTCCAGTAGGCATACCGAGGCCATACCGACCCCCCTTCCCTCGGTACCGACCTCCACCCGAAAAAAAAAAATTAATTAATTCTTTTTTACTTTACCTTTTTCTTTTATTCCTTTTTCTTTCTTTTCTTTTTCTTTCCTTTTTCTTTCCTTGCTCTTTTATTTTCTTCTCTCCTCTTTGTTTCTCTCCTTCCATCGTTACTTCACTCAGCCACCCTCTCTCTCGGAGCCACCCACCACCACACCGAGCCACCTCCGGCCAAGCCACCACCGCCGCTCGACACCCCCCTCCGTGGCGAACCCCCTGGGCTCAGCTGCACCCTGGATCGAGCCCTGCAGCCCCCACGCCGAGCCCACTTCTCTCCCTTCGCTGTTCGCTTTTCCTCACCCTTCCACCGCCCATCGAGCCATCTTTGACCCACCAGCCCCACACCAGTCGAACCACAACCCACACTCGCACCCCCTGAGCCCAGCCCTGACCCGGTTCGCACCCAGCCGAGCCCTAACCGAACCAGTTTACCCCAACAGCGATGTTCTTCCCTTCGGCTCGTTACATCTTCGAAATCCCGGTTTTTCTTCTTCAATCAACTCAATTTTGGTATGATTTCTTACCCTAAACTTGTTTATTTCAATTATTTTGATTGATTTGATGATTTGGGTTGAGATTGAAACTTAGGGTTTGATTTAGGAGCGGAATTTGGGGCTTTTTGCCGAAAGCCAATTTGGTCGAAATTGATGACATGGGTGTGTTGTTGGGTTGATTTAGAGTTACTTTCATGTTCATGGCAATGTCAAATTCTTTATGGATTGTGCGCTAATTGAATTTTAAAATTTCATTGCGATCCGTTTCAGGCTTTGATTTTGGATTTGATTTTTATGCTTTTTGGTTGATTAGCTTCTTCTATTCTAGCATAAAATCTATTCCCTTGCATGATTTGACATTGCAAACAAGTTATATGTCTATTGTATATTTATTTGACTTGTTTTGAACTTAAGTATGGGGTTGTCATGGTTGGTTTGTGCATATTGAGTTTTGCATTACTTATGTTACCTTCATGAGTATGTGGTTTTATGATTAGGTGTTGCAATATAGTGACCTTACATGATGACTATATTGTCTATATTGTTTTCCCTATTCATATAGTCTATGTAGAGCTTATGGTTACATATATGGGTAATGCATTCTATTCTGCATGATGGTGATTTTATATGCATCGGAGCTTATTTTATATTGTTTATATGCAATTATTTCTTTAGGTGGTATCTCTTGCGCTTGGCTATTTATATGCACTCGGGCTTTATGTGTTTATATGTTTTTCTAGTGCATATTATCATTCTTAATTTGCATGGTTAGATGTTAGCTTCTTTTGAGTTTAGCTGATTTGGTTTGGTTTCACTGTTCTAGAAAGGATTTTAGTTTTCAATTGGTTTGTCTTCTCTAGGAAAATGTTCAGTCGTCAACGTAGCAAGAGGGCTAGGGAGTCATCCGCTACAGTTCTGTTGGATAATGTCATCATCTCCGACTCCCGTTTGAAGAAGGATTACAAGGAGTTCCACAAGAAGGGCAATTTGAAGGCCCGATGGTATAGCCCTGATGATGGAGAGCGCCTTGGGGTACATGATGACTTATTGGAGGCCTTCTCTTACTTAGGCGCCACTAGTCTTCTGGATCATGTCCACAACCACTACCCCGCTCTTACTGCAGAGTTCACGGCTACATTGGCAAGCGATATGGCTAGCCCAGATTTTGTGGGCCCTATTACATTCCAGCTGGGGAATGTTCAACACTCCTTCACTTTGCAGCAATTTAATGCATTGCTGGGATTTCCTAACCCACGGGCATCATACAATCATCTCAGCTGCAAGGCCCTTCAGACTTGGACTCTAATTACGGGCAACCCCTATTGGCCTTCTCGAGGAGCACTTCAGGGTAAGGACATTGCGAACCCTCTTTTCCGTATTATTTTAAGAATTTTTGGTAGCACTATATGGGCCAAGAAGGAATTATCTAGACCAACTAGAACCGAGGTGGCTTGTTTGAGAGGGGTACTATTTGAGATGCAGACACCCCTGAACATGGGGTTTGAGTTCATTATGCATGTCTTGGCCTATAGAGCACGCACGGAAGAAATCTGGTATGGAGGCCTGGTGGCGCTGTTGGCCAGGCGCCTTGAGGTTGACTTCACCAGATACAAGGCTGTGCCCACTCTGATGATTGACACTGCGTACTTGATTGGTGCTAATGTGATCAAGCGCAACGGAGACAAGTTTCTGTCAGTTTTTTATGATCACGAGGTGGAGATTACGAAGCCGAATATGGACTTGTTGTACGTTCCTAACTGGATTATCACTTGGGCTTCTGAACCTTCACCGACTCCAGAGGATATTCTGAATGATCCTTTGAGACGACAGAGACCATCGAGATACCCCCGCCCGGACAACACTTTTGCCTTGGTGGTGCCTCCACCTAGTTTATTTGACGGTTTTGGATCCTTTGGGCAAGGATCCTACCATGAGCATAGGCAGGAAGAGCACGACACTGACTATATGGATCATGACACTAGGCCTAGTAGCCGTCCCTTTTCTGACGGGGCTGGCCCGAGCAGATCTGCGCCTCAGTATTCTCCTAGCCTTACTGACGTCATGGATGAGCTTAGATCTCTGAGACTGGGCCAGGAAGCCCTACAGAATGGGCAGGGTGCTCTTATGGAGGAGTTTACACGCTTGAACAAGAGGATGGACAAGCATGAAACGCACCAGTATTCCTTCATGGCTTGGGCATCTTCTTTCTTTCCACATCATCGATTACCACAACCACCTTCTCCGTAGAGTTTATGAATGTCTTCAGCAGCTTCTGAATTTCTTTGTGAGTTTCTGAGTCTTTTCCCTTTTACTTTGATTTTTCTTTTGACAGTGGGGACACTGTCTATTTTTAAGTATGGGGTGGGGGATTCAGAAACTATGTTTAGGTGTTTTGTATTATATTTATGTTTATGTGTTACATTTTACCTTAGTTGGATTATGTTATGCATTCATGTTTAAGTTTTTTTTATGCATTTGAGTCTTTTGTCATATTTTAGTCACTTGAGTCTTGCTTTTGTCATATTTTAGTTTCAAAATCAAAAAAAAAAAGTGTCGAAAAAGAAAGAAAAAAATGCATGTTTATTTTCATTTTGTCTTATGTTTTAGTGAGTTTATACCCTAACTTAGATGTCCTATGATGAAATCTAATAATTGAGCTTGATCATGTAATATCCTAAGGCATAGTTCGGATGGTTTAGCCTAAGTCGCACAAAATGTTTTTATGTCAAGTTTGACTTGCAAATGAAATTGAGCATATATGACTTTAGGATTTAGGTGATTGGAATCCAACATGTCCTAGTGAGTTACTTGGCCTATTGGGAATTGTACTTTATATATTTTTCCCTTCTTTTTGATGTGTGTATTACTCTCCTTATACATTACCTCTTGATATTGCGATGTATATCTAAGTCTTGAAACCAATATGAGATAGCTAGTCATTGCATAATTTAATCAAATGATAGAGGCACTCTTTATTAGCCACTTTTAATCCTCTTTTACTTACCTTATATATGTTTCCTTTGCTTGTAACAACTTTGAGCCTTATAGCCTATTCTTGTAACTCCACAAAATTATCCTCAGCCAAATTGAGCCTGACCCCCATTTGGGAATTAAGACTTAGAGTTGGTTGGAATGATGGTTTATGGAAGGAATGAGCTTGTGTTTGAGTTCAAGTGAGAAGGATTTTCGAGTTTATTGAGTTATGGGTTGGTTTGATATTTTTATCTTGCTATGCATATTATGTAAAAGGATTTTTGGCTCACCCTATAAATGCACTATTATTTTTATTATGTTATTTTTCTTTTTCGAAAAAAAAAATTCAGAAAAAAAAAAAGAGAGAAGAAGAAGAGAACATGTATAGTTTGTGTTTATATGTTTGTGAATAAAGTGCATGAGCCAAATTTACCTTATTTTCCTTTACTTTTGCAAGCTTCATATTGTTGAGAGGTTATTTGAGTTTGAGAGGTTGTGTTCTTCATTAAGATGAGTTGGAGAGTTTGGTTGATTCATATGATTGAGAGTTATGGTTTGGTTGAGTTGTGTTGGAAATTTAGGAGTCTTGATTCCCGAATTTTATTAAGCACCACATAGCCTAAATGATTCCTACCTTTATTTTCTTCCCAAGCCAAGTTACAACCCGGCCGAATGAGTCCTTCTTTGAAGGCCATTGAGCCAAAGTCCTCTTGATGGTTAATGCATGTTTTGACATCTCGGTGAATCGATTGGTGATATTAATTGCAATTTCTATGTAGCTTAATGTTATAAAGGATTGAGTTGAGAGATGTATTTCAAGCCTAAACACATTTGAAAGGGAGTGAAAACACATTATTCCCCTTGAGTGGTTGGATTCTAATTGCTTTGCCTAAGGTAATCTAAATATATGTGATGATGGTTCAATGCTTGTTCTTATTTGCACTATGCTAAATTGATGTTGCTTTTGACTAAGGCGAAGACTCGAAGGCATGTTAAGGGTTTTGGTCATAGTTTGGTTATTGCTTGAGGACAAGCAAGTTTAAGTATGGGGTATTTTGATGTGCATGTGTTTAATTATATTTTCCCATATGTTTTGATGTCAATTTGAGTCATTTTCATAGGGTTTTGCATTGGGTTTAAGGTCTTTTGCATGTGTTTTCATATTTCATGAGAAATAGATGTCTTCACTAGCTTTTGTGTATTTTACAGGAATTTAGAAGCTGATTTTGGAGAAGTTTTCAACTATGAAAAGAAGCGGAAAAGAATTTGGAGCGCATAGGAAAAAGAACGGAAGCAATCGGAGTTCAAACGAAGGAGATATAAGCATTTTTCCGAGCCGTACCGACCCTGTACCGACCCCATCTGGGTCGGTACCGAGGCCTGATCTGGACAAGCAAGACGAGATGAGCAACAGTGGCCATACCGACCCTAGGGGGGGTCGGTACCGAGGTAATCCGCTTCGGTATAGGTCCCAGCGGAGCTTATTTACCCGAATTTAATTATTTTTACCTATTTTCCTTAGATAGAATTTAGATAAAATTCATATATTTGTTATTTCCTAATTAGGTTTATGGGATACTAAGTATATATAGGATTTTTAGGGTTTGGAGGAGCTCTCTCTCTTCTTCATACCGAATTTTCAGCCTACGTTAGAATTCTCAGCACTCGTTTAGGAGCGTTTGTGAGCGGATTTGAGAGCTTTTTGAAGCGATTTCTTCGGCGAAAGTTGAGGAACGTTTTGTAAGGCTTTTGGGACGCATTGTTGACATTATTCTCAGGTTTTTATTCAATTTAAATTTCTGATTTTTAGTCATTTCATGAATTTTGAGTTATTCACCATGAATATGCGTGAGTAGTCGCCTTTTCTAGGGTTGGGGTGATCCCAACGATTGTTATGCTTGCGATTTTGCTATGAATTGGAGAATTGATTGGTTCTTATCAATCAAAATTTGGGGAAATTCCTTTTTGCAATTGAATTGAAAGATTGAATTGTGAATTGGATAGTAATTAGGGTTTTGAATGAAAGTTTGATAACCTAATTAAGATTGTTAGTAAAGTTTATTAATTTGTGAAAATAAATTGATTGCTTTGCTAGGGTTGATGCAAATTGACCTATTTCATAGATAAAAACATGATTTTTATATGATTCATTGCAATGCTTGCATGATTATCGTTGTGGTGATCCTTATGCCCTAGACTTTTATTATTATTGATATTTCCTAAAAATTCCAGCAGCCCACAAAACCCCAAAAATCTCTACATTTGTCACCTCTCCTCGCTATTCTTGCTCTTTGGTAATTAAAATTGAGTCACTGACTTTCTCCCTGCGAACGAACTTGACCCTACTATACTATAGCGGGGTTTCGATCTTATAAATCTATTTGATTGAAAATAAACCCTTCAACATCCACCAAAACTGTGTTGTTTTCGCTCCAATGTGTTCCAAACATGTTTATAAGGTTTATAGGTCATAATGGGAGCTTTGTGCGCGAAAAACTTTCCGTGAAATTTTCGGACCAAAAGTGACCATATAGGCTTCACCTTTGTTTATCCACCAAAACTGTGTTGTTTTCGCTCAAATGTGTCCCAAACATGTTTATATGGTTTATAGGTCATAATGAGAACTTTCTGCGCGAAAAGCTCTCCGTGAAATTTTCGGACCAACAGTGACCATATCGGCGTCACCTTTCTTTATCCACCCAAACTGTGTTGTTTTCGCTCAAATGTGTTCCAAACATGTTTATATGGTGTATAGGTCATAATGGGAGCTTTGTGCGCGAAAATTTTTCGGTGAAATTTTGGGACCAAAAGTGACCATATAGGCGTCGGATTTCTTTATCCACCAAAACTGTGTTGTTTTCACTCAAATGTGTACCAAACAAGTTTATATGGTTTATTGGTCATAATGGGAACTCTGTGCGCGAAAAGCTTTCCGTTAAATTTTCGGACCAAAAGTGACCATATCGGCGTCACCTTTCTTTATCCACCCAAACTGTGTTGTTTTCGCTCAAATGTGTCCCAAACATGTTTATATGGTGTATAGGTCATAATGGGAGCTTTGTGCGCGAAAATTTTTCCGTGAAATTTTCGGACCAAAAGTGACCATATCGGCGTCACATTTCTTTATCCACCAAAACTTTGTTGTTTTCGCTCAAATGTGTACCAAACATGTTTATATGGTTTATAGGTCATAATGGGAGCTCTGTGCGCGAAAATCTTTCCGTTAAATTTTTGGACCAAAAGTGACCATATCGGCGTCACCTTTCTTTATCCACCCAAACTGTGTTGTTTTCGCTCAAATGTGTCCCAAACATGTTTATATGGTGTATAGGTCATAATGGGAGCTTTGTGCGCGAAAATGTTTTCGTGAAATTTTCGGACCAAAAGTGACCATATCGGCGTCACATTTCTTTATCCACCAAAACTGTGTTGTTTTCGCTCAAATGTGTACCAAACATGTTTATATGGTTTATAGGTTATAATGGAAGCTCTGTGCGCCAAAAGCTTTCCGTGAAATTTTCGGACCAAAAGTGACCATATCGGCGTCACCATTCTTTATCCACCAAAATTGTGTTGTTTTCACTCAAATGTGTCCCAAACATGTTTATATGGTTTATAGGTCATAATGAGAACTTTCTGCGCGAAAAGCTTTCCGTGAAATTTTCGGACCAACAGTGACCATATCGGCGTCACCTTTCTTTATCCACCCAAACTGTGTTGTTTTCGCTCAAATGTGTCCCAAACATGTTTATATGGTGTATAGGTCATAATGGGAGCTTTGTGGGCGAAATTTTTTCCGTGAAATTTTCAGACCAAAATTGACCATATCGGCGTCACATTTCTTTATCCACCAAAACTGTGTTGTTTTCGCTCAAATGTGTACAAAACATGTTTATATGGTTTATAGGTCATAATGGGAGCATTGTGCGCGAAAAGATTTCCGTGAAATTTTCGGACCAAAAGTGACCATATCTTCGTCACCTTTCTTTATCCACCAAAACAGTGTTCTTTTCGCTCCAATGTGTCCCAAACATGTTTATATGGTTTATAGGTCATTGTGGGAGTTTTGTGCGCGAAAAGCTTTCCGTGAAATTTTCCGACCAAAAATGACCATATAGGCGTCACCTTTTTTTTTTATCCACCAAAACTGTGTTTATTTCGGTCAAATGTGTCCCAAACATGTTTATATGGTTTATAAGTCATAATGAGAGCTTTCTGCGCGAAAAGCTTTCCGTGAAATTTTCGGACCAAAAGTGATCATATAGGTCTCACCTTTGTTTATCTACCAAAACTGTGTTGTTTTCGCTCAAATGTGTCCCAAACATGCTAATATGGTTTATAGGTCATAATGGGAGCTTTTAGCGCAAAAAGCTTTCCGTGAAATTTTCGGACCAAAAGTGACCATATCGGCGTCACCTTTCTTTATTTACAAAACATTGTTGTTTTCGCTCAAATGTGTCCCAAACATGTTTATATGGTTTATAGGTCATAATGGGAGCATTGTGCGCGAAAAGCTTTCCGTGAAATTTTCGGACCAAAAGTGACCATATGGGCGTCACCTTTCTTTATCCACCAAAACTGTGTTGTTTTCTGTCAAATTTTTTCCAAACATGTTTATATGGTTTATAGGTCTTAATGGGAGCTTTGTGCACCAAAAGTTTTCCGTGAAATTTTTGGACCAAAAGTGACCATATCGGCGCCACCTTTCTTTATCCACCAAAACTGTGATGTTTTAGCTCAAATGTGTCCCAAAGATGTTTATATGGTTTATAGGTCATAATGGGAGCTTTGTGCGCGAAAAGCTTTCCGTGAAATTTTCGGACCAAAAGTGATCATACAGGTCTCACCTTTGTTTATCTACCAAAACTGTGTTGTTTTCGCTCAAATGTATCCCAATCATGTTTATATGGTTTATAGGTCATAATGGGAACTTTGTGCGCGAAAAGCTTTCCGTGAAATTTTCAGACCAAAAGTGACCATATCGTCGTCACCTTTCTTTATCAACCAAAACTGTGTTGATTTCACTCAAATGTGTCCCAAACATGTTTATATGTGTATAGGTCATAATGTGAGCTTTGTGCACGAAAAGCTTTCCGTGAAATTTTCGGACCAAAAGTGACCATATCGGCATCACCTTTCTTTATCCACCAAAACTGTGTTGTTTTCTCTCAAATTTGTCCCAAACATGTTTATATGGTTTATAGGTCATAATGGGAGCATTGTGTGCGAAAAGATTTCCGTGAAATTTTCGGACCAAAAGTGACCATATCTTCGTCACCTTTCTTTATCCACCAAAACAGTGTTCTTTTCGCTCCAATGTGTCCCAAACATGTTTATATGGTTTATAGGTCATAATGGGAGTTTTGTGCGCGAAAAGCTTTACGTGAAATTTTCGGACCAAAAATGACCATATAGGCGTCACCTTTTTTTATCCACCAAAACTGTGTTGATTTCGGTCAAATGTGTCCCAAACATGTTTATATGGTTTATAAGTCATAATGAGAGCTTTCTGCGCGAAAAGCTTTCCGTGAAATTTTCGGACCAAAAGTAATCATATAGGTCTCACCTGTGTTTATCTACCAAAACTGTGTTGTTTTCGATCAAATGTGTCCCAACCATGTTAATATCATTTATAGGTCATAATGGGAGCTTTGAGCGCAAAAAGCTTTCCGTGAAATTTTCGGACCAAACGTTACCATATCGGCGTCACCTTTCTTTATCCACCAAAACTGTGTTGTTTTCTGCCAAATTTTTCCCAAACATGTTTATATGGTTTATAGGTCTTAATGGGAGCTTTGTGCACGAAAAGTTTTCCGTTATATTTTTGGACCAAAAGTGACCATATCGGCGCCACCTTTCTTTATCCACCAAAACTGTGATGTTTTAGCTCAAATGTGTCCCAAAGATGTTTATATGGTTTATAGGTCATAATGGGAGCTTTGTGCGCGAAAAGCTTTCCGTGAAATTTTCGGACCAAAAGTGATCATACAGGTCTCACCTTTGTTTATCTACCAAAACTGTGTTGTTTTCGCTCAAATGTATCCCAAACATGTTTATATGGTTTATAGGTCATAATGGGAACTTTGTGCGCGAAAAGCTTTCCGTGAAATTTTCAGACCAAAAGTGACCATATCGTCGTCACCTTTCTTTATCAACCAAAACTGTGTTGATTTCACTCAAATGTGTCCCAAACATGTTTATATGTGTATAGGTCATAATGTGACCTTTGTGCACGAAAAGCTTTCCGTGAAATTTTCAGACCAAAAGTGACCATATCGGCATCACCTTTCTTTATCCACCAAAACTGTGTTGTTTTCTCTCAAATTTGTCCCAAACATGTTTATATGGTTTATAGGTCATAATGGGAGCATTGTGTGCGAAAAGATTTCCGTGAAATTTTCGGACCAAAAGTGACCATATCTTCGTCACCTTTCTTTATCCACCAAAACAGTGTTCTTTTCGCTCCAATGTGTCCCAAACATGTTTATATGGTTTATAGGTCATAATGGGAGTTTTGTGCGCGAAAAGCTTTACGTGAAATTTTCGGACCAAAAATGACCATATAGGCGTCACCTTTTTTTATCCACCAAAACTGTGTTGATTTCGGTCAAATGTGTCCCAAACATGTTTATATGGTTTATAAGTCATAATGAGAGCTTTCTGCGCGAAAAGCTTTCCGTGAAATTTTCGGACCAAAAGTAATCATATAGGTCTCACCTGTGTTTATCTACCAAAACTGTGTTGTTTTCGATCAAATGTGTCCCAACCATGTTAATATCATTTATAGGTCATAATGGGAGCTTTGAGCGCAAAAAGCTTTCCGTGAAATTTTCGGACCAAACGTTACCATATCGGCGTCACCTTTCTTTATCCACCAAAACTGTGTTGTTTTCTGCCAAATTTTTCCCAAACATGTTTATATGGTTTATAGGTCTTAATGGGAGCTTTGTGCACGAAAAGTTTTCCGTTATATTTTTGGACCAAAAGTGACCATATCGGCGCCACCTTTCTTTATCCACCAAAACTGTGATGTTTTAGCTCCAATGTGTCCCAAACATGTTTATATGGTTTATAGGTCATAATGGGAGCTTTGTGCACGAAAAGCTTTCCGTGAAATTTTCGGACCAAAAGTGATCATATAGGTCTCACCTTTGTTTATCTACCAAAACTGTGTTGTTTTCGCTCAAATGTATCCCAAACATGTTTATATGGTTTATAGGTCATAATGGGAACTTTGTGCGCGAAAAGCTTTCCGTGAAATTTTCAGACCAAAAGTGACCATATCGTCGTCACCTTTCTTTATCAACCAAAATTGTGTTGTTTTCACTCAAATGTGTCCCAAACATGTTTATATGTGTATAGGTCATAATGTGAGCTTTGTGCGCGAAAAGCTTTCCGTGAAATTTTCGGACCAAAAGTGACCATATCGGCATCACCTTTCTTTATCCACAAAAACTGTGTTGTTTTCTCTCAAATTTGTCCCAAACATGTTTATATGGTTTATTGGTCATAATGGGAGCATTGTGCGTGAAAAGATTTCCGTGAAATTTTCGGACCAAAAGTGACCATATCTTCGTCACCTTTCTTTATCCACCAAAACAGTGTTCTTTTTCCTCCAATGTGTCCTAAACATGTTTATATGGTTTATAGGTCATAATGGGAGTTTTGTGCGCGAAAAGCTTTCCGTGAAATTTTCGGACCAAAAATGACCATATAGGCGTCACCTTTTTTTATCCACCAAAACTGTGTTGATTTCGGTCAAATGTGTCCCAAACATGTTTATATGATTTATAAGTCATAATGAGAGCTTTCTGCGCGAAAAGCTTTCCGTGAAATTTTCGGACCAACAGTGACCATATCGGCGTCACCTTTCTTTATCCACCCAAACTGTGTTGTTTTTGCTCAAATGTGTCCCAAACATGTTTATATGGTTAATAGGTCATAATGGGAGCTTTGTGCGCGTAAAGCTTTCCCTGAAATTTTCGGACCAAAAGTGACCATATCGGCGTCACCTTTCTTTATCCACAAAAACCTGTTTGGGACACATTTCTTTATCCACAAAAACTGTGTTGTTTGCGCTCAAATGTATCCCAAACATGTTTAAATGGTTTATAGGTCATAATGGGAGCTTTGAGCGCAAAAAGCTTTCCGTGAAATTTTTGGACCAAAAGTGACCATATCGGCGCCAACCTTTCTTTATCCACCAAAACTTTGTTGTTTTCTCTCAAATTTGTCCCAAACATGTTTATATGGTTCATAGGTCATAATGGGAGCATTGTGCGCGAAAAGATTTCCGTGAAATTTTCGGACCAAAAGTGACCATATCTTCGTCACCTTTGTTTATCCACCAAAACAGTGTTCTTTTCGCTCCAATGTGTCCCAAACATGTTTATATGGTTTATAGGTCATAATGGGAGTTTTGTGCGCGAAAAGCTTTCCGTGAAATTTTCGGACCAAAAATGACCATATAGGCGTCACCTTTTTTTATCCACCAAAACTTTGTTGATTTCGGTCAAATGTGTCCCAAACATGTTTATATGGTTTATAAGTCATAATGAGAGCTTTCTGCGCGAAAAGCTTTCCGTGAAATTTTCGGACCAACAGTGACCATATCGGCGTCACCTTCCTTTATCCACCCAAACTGTGTTGTTTTTGCTCAAATGTGTCCCAAACATGTTTATATGGTTAATAGGTCATAATGGGAGCTTTGTGCGCGTAAAGCTTTGCTTGAAATTTTCGGACCAAAAGTGACCATATCGGCGTCACCTTTCTTTATCCACAAAAACTTGTTTGGGACACCATTCTTTATCCACAAAACTGTGTTTTTTGCGCTCAAATGTATCCCAAACATGTTTAAATGGTTTATAGGTCATAATGGGAGCTTTGTGCGTGAAAAGCTTTCCGTGAAATTTTCGGACCAAAAGTGACCATATCGGCGTCACCTTTCTTTATCCACCAAAACTGTGTTATTTTCACTCAAATGTGTCCCAAACATGTTTATATGGTTTATAGGTAATAATGTGAGCTTTGTTCGCGAAAAGCTTTCCGTGAAATTTTCGGACCAAAAGTGACCATATCAGCGTCACCTTTCTTTATCCACAAAAACCGTGTTGTTTTCACCCAAATGTGTCCCAAACATGTTTATATGGTTTATAGGTCATAATGGGAGCTTTGTTCCCGAAAAGCTTTCCGTGAAATTTTCGGACCAAAAGTGACCATATCGGCGTCACCTTTCTTTATCCACAAAAACCTGTTTGGGTCACCTTTCTTTATCCACAAAAACTGTGTTGTTTTCGCTCAAATGTATCCAAAACATGTTTATATGGTTTATAGGTCATAATGGGAGCTTTGTGCGCGAAAAGATTTCCGTGAAATTTTCGGACCAAAAGTGACCATATCGGCGTCATCTTTCTTTATCCACCAAAATTATGTTGTTTTCGCTCAAATGTGTCCCAAATAAGTTTATATGGTTTATTGGTCATAATGGGCGCTTTGTGCGCGAAAAGCTTTCCGCGAAATTTTTGCACCAAAAGTGACCATATCGGCATCACCTTTCTTTATCCACCAAAACTGTGTTGTTTTCTCTCAAATTTGTCCCAAACATGTTTATATGGTTTATAGGTCATAATGGGAGCATTATAGGCGAAAAGATTTCCGTGAAATTTTCGGACAAAAAGTGACCATATCTTCGTCACCTTTCTTTATGCACCAAAACTGTGTTCTTTTCGCTACAATGTGTCCCAAACATGTTTATATGGTTTATAGGTCATAATGGGAGTTTTGTGCGCAAAAAGCTTTCCGTGAAATTTTCGGACCAAAAATGACCATATAGGCGTCACCTTTGTTTATCCACCAAAACTGTATTATTTTCGCTCAAATGTGTCCCAAACATGTTTATATGGTTTATAGGTCATAATGGGCGCTTTGTACGCGAAAAGATTTCCGTGAAATTTTCGGACCAAAAGTGACCATATCGGCCTCACCTTTCTTTATCCACAAAACTGTGTTGTTTTCGCTCAAATGTGTCACAACCATGTTTATATGGTTTATAGGTCATAATGGGAGCTTTCTGTGCGAAAAGCTTTCCGTGAAATTTTCGGACCAAAAGTGACCATATCGGTGTGACCTTTCTTTATCAACCAACACTGTGTTGTTTTCGCTCAAATGTGTCCCAAACATGTTTATATGGTCTATAGGTCATAATGGGCGCTTTGTACGCGAAAAGCTTTCCGTGAAATTTTCGGACCAAAAGTGACCATATCGGCGTCACCTTTCTTTATCCACCAAAACTGTGTTGTTTTCTCTCAAATTTGTCCCAAACATGTTTATATGGTTTATAGGTCATAATGGGAGCATTGTGCGAGAAAAGATTTCCGTGAAATTTTCGGACCAAAAGTGACCATATCTTCGTCACCTTTCTTTATCCACCAAAACAGTGTTCTTTTCGCTCCAATGTGTCCCAAACATGTTTATATGGTTTATAGGTCATTGTGGGAGTTTTGTGCGCGAAAAGCTTTCCGTGAAATTTTCGGACCAAAAATGACCATATAGGCGTCACCTTTTTTTTTTATCCGCCAAAACTGTGTTTATTTCGGTCAAATGTGTCCCAAACATGTTTATATGGTTTATAAGTCATAATGAGAGCTTTCTGCGCGAAAAGCTTTCCGTGAAATTTTCGGACCAAAAGTGATCATATAGGTCTCACCTTTGTTTATCTACCAAAACTGTGTTGTTTTCGCTCAAATGTGTCCCAAACATGCTAATATGGTTTATAGGTCATAATGGGAGCTTTTAGCGCAAAAAGCTTTCCGTGAAATTTTCGGACCAAAAGTGACCATATCGGCGTCACCTTTCTTTATTTACAAAACATTGTTGTTTTCGCTCAAATGTGTCCCAAACATGTTTATATGGTTTATAGGTCATAATGGGAGCTTTGTGCGCGAAAAGCTTTCCGTGAAATTTTCGGACCAAAAGTGACCATATGGGCGTCACCTTTCTTTATCCACCAAAACTGTGTTGTTTTCTGTCAAATTTTTTCCAAACATGTTTATATGGTTTATAGGTCTTAATGGGAGCTTTGTGCACCAAAAGTTTTCCGTGAAATTTTTGGACCAAAAGTGACCATATCGGCGCCACCTTTCTTTATCCACCAAAACTGTGATGTTTTAGCTCAAATGTGTCCCAAACATGTTTATATGGTTTATAGGTCATAATGGGAGCTTTGTGCGCGAAAAGCTTTCCGTGAAATTTTCGGACCAAAAGTGATCATACAGGTCTCACCTTTGTTTATCTACCAAAACTGTGTTGTTTTCGCTCAAATGTATCCCAAACATGTTTATATGGTTTATATGTCATAATGGGAACTTTGTGCGCGAAAAGCTTTCCGTGAAATTTTCAGACCAAAAGTGACCATATCGTCGTCACCTTTCTTTATCAACCAAAACTGTGTTGATTTCACTCAAATGTGTCCCAAACATGTTTATATGTGTATAGGTCATAATGTGAGCTTTGTGCACGAAAAGCTTTCCGTGAAATTTTCGGACCAAAAGTGACCATATCGGCATCACCTTTCTTTATCCACAAAAACTGTGTTGTTTTCTCTCAAATTTGTCCCAAACATGTTTATATGGTTTATAGGTCATAATGGGAGCATTGTGTGCGAAAAGATTTCCGTGAAATTTTCGGACCAAAAGTGACCATATCTTCGTCACCTTTCTTTATCCACCAAAACAGTGTTCTTTTCGCTCCAATGTGTCCCAAACATGTTTATATGGTTTATAGGTCATAATGGGAGTTTTGTGCGCGAAAAGCTTTCCGTGAAATTTTCGGACCAAAAATGACCATATAGGCGTCACCTTTTTTTATCCACCAAAACTGTGTTGATTTCGGTCAAATGTATCCCAAACATGTTTATATGGTTTATAAGTCATAATGAGAGCTTTCTGCGCGAAAAGCTTTCCGTGATATTTTCGGACCAAAAGTGATCATATAGGTCTCACCTTTTTTTATCTACCAAAACTGTGTTGTTTTCGCGCAAATGTGACCCAAACATGTTAATATGGTTTATAGGTCATAATGGGAGCTTTGAGCGCAAAAAGCTTTCCGTGAAATTTTCGGACCAAAAGTGACCATATCGGCGTCACCTTTCTTTATCCACCAAAACTGTGTTGTTTTCTGTCAAATTTTTCCCAAACATGTTTATATGGTTTATAGGTCTTAATGGGAGCTTTGTGCACGAAAAGTTTTCCGTGAAATTTTTGGACCAAAAGTGACCATATCGGCGCCACCTTTCTTTATCCACCAAAACTATGATGTTTTAGCTCCAATGTGTCCCAAACATGTTTATATGGTTTATAGGTCATAATGGGGGCTTTGTGCGCGAAAAGCTTTCCGTGAAATTTTCGGACCAAAAGTGATCATATAGGTCTCACCTTTGTTTATCTACCAAAACTGTGTTGTTTTCGCTCAAATGTATCCAAAACATGTTTATATGGTTTATAGGTCATAATGGGAACTTTGTGCGCGAAAAGCTTTCCGTGAAATTTTCAGACCAAAAGTGACCATATCGTCGTCACCTTTCTTTATCAACCAAAACTGTGTTGTTTTCACTCAAATGTGTCCCAAACATGTTTATATATGTATAGGTCATAATGTGAGCTTTGTGCGCGAAAAGCTTTCCGTGAAATTTTCGGACCAAAAGTGACCATATCGGCATCACCTTTCTTTATCCACCAAAACTGTGTTGTTTTCTCTCAAATTTGTCCCAAACATGTTTATATGGTTTATAGGTCATAATGGGAGCATTGTGCGCAAAAAGATTTCCGTGAAATTTTCGGACCAAAAGTGACCATATCTTCGTCACCTTTCTTTATCCACCAAAACAGTGTTCTTTTCGCTCCAATGTGTCCCAAACATGTTTATATGGTTTATAGGTCATAATGGGAGTTTTGTGCGCGACAAGCTTTCCGTGAAATTTTCGGACCAAAAATGACCATATAGGAGTCACCTTTTTTTATCCATCAAAACTGTGTTGATTTCGGTCAAATGTGTCCCAAACATGTTTATATGGTTTATAAGTCATAATGAGAGCTTTCTGCGCGAAAAGCTTTCCGTGAAATTTTCGGACCTACAGTGACCATATCGGCGTCACCTTTCTTTATCCACCCAAACTGTGTTGTTTTTGCTCAAATGTGTCCCAAACATGTTTATATGGTTAATAGGTCATAATGGGAGCTTTGTGCGCGTAAAGCTTTCCCTGAAATTTTCGGACCAAAAGTGACCATATCGGCGTCACCTTTCTTTATCCACAAAAACCTGTTTGGGACACATTTCTTTATCCACAAAAACTGTGTTGTTTGCGCTCAAATGTATCCCAAACATGTTTAAATGGTTTATAGGTCATAATGGGAGCTTTGAGCGCAAAAAGCTTTCCGTGAAATTTTTGGACCAAAAGTGACCATATCGGCGCCAACCTTTCTTTATCCACCAAAACTGTGATGCTTTAGCTCCAATGTGTCCCAAACATGTTTATATGGTTTATAGATCCTAATGGGAACTTTGTGCGCGAAAAGCTTTCCGTGTAATTTTCAGACCAAAAGTGACCATATCGTTGTCACCTTTCCTTTTCAACCAAAACTGTGTTGTTTTCACTCAAATGTATCCCAAACATGTTTAAATGGTTTATAGGTCATAATAGGAGCTTTGTGCGCGAAAAGCTTTCCGTGATATTTTCGGACCAAAAGTGACCATATCGGCATCACCTTTCTTTATCCACCAAAACTGTGTTGTTTTCTCTCAAATTTGTCCCAAACATGTTTATATGGTTCATAGGTCATAATGGGAGCATTGTGCGCGAAAAGATTTCCGTGAAATTTTCGGACCAAAAGTGACCATATCTTCGTCACCTTTGTTTATCCACCAAAACAGTGTTCTTTTCGCTCCAATGTGTCCCAAACATGTTTATATGGTTTATAGGTCATAATGGGAGTTTTGTGCGCGAAAAGCTTTCCGTGAAATTTTCGGACCAAAAATGACCATATAGGCGTCACCTTTTTTTATCCACCAAAACTTTGTTGATTTCGGTCAAATGTGTCCCAAACATGTTTATATTGTTTATAAGTCATAATGAGAGCTTTCTGCGCGAAAAGCTTTCCGTGAAATTTTCGGACCAACAGTGACCATATCGGCGTCACCTTCCTTTATCCACCCAAACTGTGTTGTTTTTGCTCAAATGTGTCCCAAACATGTTTATATGGTTAATAGGTCATAATGGGAGCTTTGTGCGCGTAAAGCTTTGCCTGAAATTTTCGGACCAAAAGTGACCATATCGGCGTCACCTTTCTTTATCCACAAAAACTTGTTTGGGACACCATTCATTATCCACAAAAACTGTGTTTTTTGCGCTCAAATGTATCCCAAACATGTTTAAATGGTTTATAGGTCATAATGGGAGCTTTGTGCGTGAAAAGCTTTCCGTGAAATTTTCGGACCAAAAGTGACCATATCGGTGTCACCTTTCTTTATCCACCAAAACTGTGTTATTTTCACTCAAATGTGTCCCAAACATGTTTATATGGTTTATAGGTAATAATGTGAGCTTTGTTCGCGAAAAGCTTTCCGTGAAATTTTCGGACCAAAAGTGACCATATCAGCGTCACCTTTCTTTATCCACAAAAACCGTGTTGTTTTCACCCAAATGTGTCCCAAACATGTTTATATGGTTTATAGGTCATAATGGGAGCTTTGTTCCCGAAAAGCTTTCCGTGAAATTTTCGGACCAAAAGTGACCATATCGGCGTCACCTTTCTTTATCCACAAAAACCTGTTTGGGTCACCTTTCTTTATCCACAAAAACTATGTTGTTTTCGCTCAAATGTATCCAAAACATGTTTATATGGTTTATAGGTCATAATGGGAGCTTTGTGCGCGAAAAGATTTCCGTGAAATTTTCGGACCAAAAGTGACCATATCGGCGTCATCTTTCTTTATCCACCAAAATTATGTTGTTTTCGCTCAAATGTGTCCCAAATATGTTTATATGGTTTATTGGTCATAATGGGCGCTTTGTGCGCGAAAAGCATTCCGCGAAATTTTTGCACCAAAAGTGACCATATCGGCATCACCTTTCTTTATCCACAAAAACTGTGTTGTTTGCGCTCAAATGTATCCCAAACATGTTTAAATGGTTTATAGGTCATAATAGGAGCTTTGTGCGCGAAAAGCTTTCCGTGAAATTTTCGGACCAAAAGTGACCATATCGGCATCACCTTTCTTTATCCACCAAAACTGTGTTGTTTTCTCTCAAATTTGTCCCAAACATGTTTATATGGTTCATAGGTCATAATGGGAGCATTGTGCGCGAAAAGATTTCCGTGAAATTTTCGGACCAAAAGTGACCATATCTTCGTCACCTTTGTTTATCCACCAAAACAGTGTTCTTTTCGCTCCAATGTGTCCCAAACATGTTTATATGGTTTATAGGTCATAATGGGAGTTTTGTGCGCGAAAAGGTTTCCGTGAAATTTTCGGACCAAAAATGACCATATAGGCGTCACCTTTTTTTATCCACCAAAACTTTGTTGATTTCGGTCAAATGTGTCCCAAACATGTTTATATTGTTTATAAGTCATAATGAGAGCTTTCTGCGCGAAAAGCTTTCCGTGAAATTTTCGGACCAACAGTGACCATATCGGCGTCACCTTCCTTTATCCACCCAAACTGTGTTGTTTTTGCTCAAATGTGTCCCAAACATGTTTATATGGTTAATAGGTCATAATGGGAGCTTTGTGCGCGTAAAGCTTTGCCTGAAATTTTCGGACCAAAAGTGACCATATCGGCGTCACCTTTCTTTATCCACAAAAACTTGTTTGGGACACCATTCATTATCCACAAAAACTGTGTTTTTTGCGCTCAAATGTATCCCAAACATGTTTAAATGGTTTATAGGTCATAATGGGAGCTTTGTGCGTGAAAAGCTTTCCGTGAAATTTTCGGACCAAAAGTGACCATATCGGCGTCACCTTTCTTTATCCACCAAAACTGTGTTATTTTCACTCAAATGTGTCCCAAACATGTTTATATGGTTTATAGGTAATAATGTGAGCTTTGTTCGCGAAAAGCTTTCCGTGAAATTTTCGGACCAAAAGTGACCATATCAGCGTCACCTTTCTTTATCCACAAAAACCGTGTTGTTTTCACCCAAATGTGTCCCAAACATGTTTATATGGTTTATAGGTCATAATGGGAGCTTTGTTCCCGAAAAGCTTTCCGTGAAATTTTCGGACCAAAAGTGACCATATCGGCGTCACCTTTCTTTATCCACAAAAACCTGTTTGGGTCACCTTTCTTTATCCACAAAAACTGTGTTGTTTTCGCTCAAATGTATCCAAAACATGTTTATATGGTTTATAGGTCATAATGGGAGTTTTGTGCGCGAAAAGATTTCCGTGAAATTTTCGGACCAAAAGTGACCATATCGGCGTCATCTTTCTTTATCCACCAAAATTATGTTGTTTTCGCTCAAATGTGTCCCAAATATGTTTATATGGTTTATTGGTCATAATGGGCGCTTTGTGCGCGAAAAGCTTTCCGCGAAATTTTTGCACCAAAAGTGACCATATCGGCATCACCTTTCTTTATCCACCAAAACTGTGTTGTTTTCTCTCAAATTTGTCCCAAACATGTTTATATGGTTTATAGGTCATAATGGGAGCATTATAGGCGAAAAGATTTCCGTGAAATTTTCGGACAAAAAGTGACCATATCTTCGTCACCTTTCTTTATGCACCAAAACTGTGTTCTTTTCGCTACAATGTGTCCCAAACATGTTTATATTGTTTATAGGTCATAATGGGAGTTTTGTGCGCAAAAAGCTTTCCGTGAAATTTTCGGACCAAAAATGACCATATAGGCGTCACCTTTGTTTATCCACCAAAACTGTGTTGTTTTCGCTCAAATGTGTCCCAAACATGTTTATATGGTTTATAGGTCATAATGGGCGCTTTGTACGCGAAAAGCTTTCCGTGAAATTTTCGGACCAAAAGTGACCATATCGGCCTCACCTTTCTTTATCCACAAAACTGTGTTGTTTTCGCTCAAATGTGTCACAACCATGTTTATTAGGTTTATAGGTCATAATGGGAGCTTTCTGTGCGAAAAGCTTTCCGTGAAATTTTCGGACCAAAAGTGACCATATCGGTGTGACCTTTCTTTATCAACCAACACTGTGTTGTTTTCGCTCAAATGTGTCCCAAACATGTTTATATGGTCTATAGGTCATAATGGGCGCTTTGTACGCGAAAAGCTTTCCGTGAAATTTTCGGACCAAAAGTGACTATATCGGCGTCACCTTTCTTTATCCACAAAAACTATGTTGTTTTCGCTCAAATGTGTCCCAACCATGTTTATATGGTTTATAGGTCATAATGGGAGCTTTCTGTGCGAAATGCTTTCCGTGAAATTTTCGGACCAAAAGTGACCATATCGGCGTCACCTCTCTTTATCCACAAGAACCTGTTTGGGACACCTTTCTTTATCCACAAAAATTGTGTTGTTTTCGCTCAAATGTATCCCAAACATTTTTATATGGTTTATAGGTCATAATGGTAGCTTTGTGCGCGAAAAGCTTTCCGTGAAATTTTCGGACCAAAAGTGACCATATCGGCGTCACCTTTCTTTATCCACCAAAACTGTGTTGTTTTCACTCAAATGTGTCTCAAACATGTTTATATGGTTTATAGGTCATAATGGGAGCTTTGTGCACGAAAAGCTTTCCGTGAGATTATCGAACCAAAAGTGACCATATCGGCGTCAACATTCTTTATCCACAAAAACCGTGTTGCTTTCGCTCAAATGCGTCCCAAACATGTTTTTATGGTTTATAGGTCATAATGGGATCTTTCTGCGCGAAAAGATTTCGGTGAAATTTTCGGACCAAAAGTGACAATATCGGCGTCACCTTTCTTTATCCACCCAACTGTGTTGTTTTCGCTCAAATGTGTCCAAAACATGTTTATATGGTTTATAGGTCATAATGGGAGCTTTGTGCGCCAAAAGCTTTCCGTGAAATTTTCGGACCAAAAGTGACCATATCGGCGTCACCTTTCTTTATCCACCAAAATTGTGTTGTTTTCACTCAAATCTGTCCCAAACATGTTTATATGGTTTATGGGTCATAATGGGAGCTTTGTGCACGGAAAGCTTTCCGTGAAATTTTCGAACCAAAAGTGACCATATCAGCGTCACCATTCTTTATCCACCAAAACTGTGTTGTTTTCACTCAAATGTGTCCCAAACATGTTTATATGGTTTATAGGTCATAATGGGAGCTTTGTGCGCGAAAAATCTTTCCATGATATCTTCGAACCAAAAGTGACCATATCGGCGTCACCTTTCTTTATCCACAAAAACCGTGTTGTTTACGCTCAAATGCGTCACAAACATGTTTATATGGTTTATGGGTCATTACGGGAGCTTTGTGCGCGGAAAGCTTTCCGTGAAACTTTTGGACCAAAAGTGACCATATCTGCGTCACCTTTTTTTATCCACCAAAACTGTATTGTTTTCACTCAAATATGTCCCAAACATGTTTATATGTGTATAGGTCATAATGGAGCTTTGTGCGCGAAAATCTTTCCGTGAGATTTTCGGACCAAAAGTGAAAATATCGGCGTCACCTTTCTATATCCACCAAAACTGTGTTGTTTTCTCTCAAATTTGTCCCAAACATGTTTATATGGTTTATAGGTCATAATGGGAGCATTGTGCGCGAAAAGTTTTCCGTGAAATTTTCGGACCAAAATTGACCATATCGGCGTCACCATTCTTTATCCACCAAAACTGTGTTGTTTTCACTCAAATGTGTCCCAAACATGTTTATATGGTTTATAGGTCATAATGGGAGCTTTGTGCGCGAAAAATCATTCCATGATATCTTCGAACCAAAAGTGACCATATCGGCGTCACCTTTCTTTATTCACAAAAACCGTGTTGTTTTCGCTCAAATGCGTCACAAACATGTTTATATGGTTTATGGGTCATTACGGGAGCTTTGTGCGCGGAAAGCTTTCCGTGAAACTTTTGGACCAAAAGTGACCATATCTGCGTCACCTTTTTTTATCCACCAAAACTGTATTGTTTTCACTCAAATATGTCCCAAACATGTTTATATGTGTATAGGTCATAATGGAGCTTTGTGCGCGAAAATCTTTCCGTGAGATTTTCGGACTAAAAGTGAACATATCGGCGTCACCTTTCTATATCCACCAAAACTGTGTTGTTTTCTCTCAAATTTGTCCCAAACATGTTTATATGGTTTATAGGTCATAATGGGAGCATTGTGCGCGAAAAGTTTTCCGTGAAATTTTCGGACCAAAATTGACCATATCGGCGTCACCTTTCTTTATCCACCAAAACTGTGTTGTTTTCGCTCCAATGTGTCCCAAACATGTTTATATGGTTTATAAGTCATAATGAGAGCTTTCTGCGCGAAAAGCTTTCCGTGAACTTTTCGGACCAAAAGTGACCATATCGGCATCACCTTTCTTTATCCACAAAAACCGTGTTATTTTCGCTCAAATGCGTCCCAAACATGTTTATATGGTTTATGGGTCATTATGGGAGCTTTGTGCGCGGAAAGCTTTCCGTGAATTTTTCGGACCAAAAGTGACCATATCGGCGTCACCTTTCTTTATCCACCAAAACTGTGTTGTTTTCGCTCAAATGTGTCCCAAACATGTTTATATGGTTTTTAGGTCATAATGGGCGCTTTGTGTACGAAAAGCTTTCCGTGAAATTTTTGGACCAAACGTGACCATATTGGCGTCACCTTTCTTTATCCACAAAAACTGTGTTGTTTTCACTCAAATGTGTCACAAACAAGTTTGTTTATATGGTTTATAGGTGATAATGGGAGCTTTGTGCACGAAAAGCTTTCCGTGAAATTTTCGGACCAAAAGTGACCATATCAGCGTCACCTTTCTTTATCCACCAAAGCTGTGTTGTTTTCACTCAAATGTGTCCCAAACATGTTTATATGTGTATAGGTCATAATGGGAGTTTTGTGCGTGAAAAGCTTTCCGTGAAATTTTCGGACCAAAAGTGACCATATCGGCGTCATCTCTCTTTATCCACCAAAATTATGTTGTTTTCGCTCAAATGTGTCCCAAACATGTTTATATGGTTTATAGGTCATAATGGGTGCTTTGTGCGCGAAAAGCTTTCCGTGAAATTTTCGGACCAAAAGTGACCATATCGGCGTGACCTTTCTTTATCCACCAACACTGTGTTGTTTTCGCTCAAATGTGTCCCAAACATGTTTATATGGTTTTTAGGTCATAATGGGCGCTTTGTGTGCGAAAAGCTTTCCGTGAAATTTTCGGACCAAAAGTGACCATATTGGCGTCACCTTTCTTTATCCACCAAAATTATGTTGTTTTCGCTCAAATGTGTCCCAAATATGTTTATATGGTTTATAGGTCATAATGGGCGCTTTGTGCGCGAAAAGCTTTCCGCGAAATTTTTGGACCAAAAGTGACCATATCGGCATCACCTTTCTTTATCCACCAAAACTGTGTTGTTTTCTCTCAAATTTGTCCCAAACATGTTTATATGGTTTATAGGTCATAATGGGAGCATTGTGCGCGAAAAGATTTTCGTGAAATTTTCGGACCAAAAGTGACCATATCTTCGTCACCTTTCTTTATCCACCAAAACTGTGTTCTTTTCGCTCCAATGTGTCCCAAGCATGTTTATATGGTTTATAGGTCATAATGGGAGTTTTGTGCGCAAAAAGGTTTCCGTGAAATTTTCGGACAAAAAATGACCATATAGGCGTCACCTTTGTTTATCCACCAAAACTGTGTTGTTTTCGCTCAAATGTGTCCCAAACATGTTTATATGGTTTATAGGTCATAATGGGCGCTTTGTACGCGAAAAGCTTTCCGTGAAATTTTCGGATCAAAAGTGACCATATCGGCCTCACCTTTCTTTATCCACAAAACTGTGTTATTTTCGCTCAAATGTGTCCCAAACATGTTTATATGGTTTATAGGTCATAATGGGAGCTTTGTGCGCGAAAAGCTTTCCGTGAAATTTTCGGACCAAAAGTGACCATATCGGCGTCACCTTTCTTTATCCACAAAAACTGTGTTGTTTTCTCTCAAATGTGTCCCAAACATGTTTATATGGTTTATAGGTCATAATGGGAGCTTTCTGTGCGAAAAGCTTTCCGTGAAATTTTCGGACCAAAAGTGACCATATCGGCGTCACCTTTCGTTATCCACAAGAACCTGTTCGGGACACCTTTCTTTATCCCAAAAACTGTGTTGTTTTCGCTCAAATGTATCCCAAACTTTTTTATATGGTTTATAGTCATAATGGCAGCTTTGTACGCGAAAAGCTTTCCGTGAAATTTTCGGACCAAAAGTGACCATATCGGCGTCACCTTTCTTTATCCACCAAAACTGTGTTGTTTTCACTCAAATGTGTCCCACACATGTTTATATGGTTTATAGGTCATAATGGGAGCTTTGTGCACGAAAAGCTTTCCGTGAAATTTTCGAACCAAAAGTGACCATATCGGCGTCACCTTTCTTTATCCACAAAAACCGTGTTGCTTTCGCTCAAATGCGTCCCAAACATGTTTTTATGGTTTATAGGTCATAATGGGATCTTTCTGCGCGAAAAGCTTTTGGTGAAATTTTTGGACCAAAAGTGACAATATCGGCGTCACCTTTCTTTATCCACCCAACTGTGTTGTTTTCGCTCAAATGTGTCCAAAACATGTTTATATGGTTTATAGGTCATAATGGGAGCTTTGTGCGCGAAAAGCTTTCCGTGAAATTTTCGGACCAAAAGTGACCATATCGGCGTCACCTTTCTTTATCCACAAAAACTGTGTTGTTTTCGTTCAAATGTGTCCCAAACATGTTTATATGGTTTATAGGTCATAATGGGAGCTTTCTGTGCGAAAAGCTTTCCGTGAAATTTTCGGACCAAAAGTGACCATATCGGCGTCACCTTTCTTTATCCACAAAAACCTGTTTGGGACACCTTTCTTTATCCACAAAAATTGTGTTGTTTTCGCTCAAATGTATCCCAAACTTTTTTATATGGTTTATAGTCATAATGGCAGCTTTGTGCGCGAAAAGCTTTCCGTGAAATTTTCGGACCAAAAGTGACCATATCGGCGTCACCTTTCTTTATCCACCAAAACTATGTTGTTTTCACTCAAATGTGTCCCAAACATGTTTATATGGTTTATAAGTCATAATGAGAGCTTTCTGCGCGAAAAGCTTTCCGTGAAATTTTCGGACCAAAAGTGACCATATCGGCGTCACCTTTCTTTATCCACAAAAACCGTGTTATTTTCGCTCAAATGCGTCCCAAACATGTTTATATGGTTTATGGGTCATTATGGAAGCTTTGTGCGCGGAAAGCTTTCCGTGAAATTTTCGGACCAAAAGTGACCATATCGGCGTCACCTTTCTTTATCCACCAAAACTGTGTTGTTTTCGCTCAAATGTGTCCCAAACATGTTTATATGGTTTTTAGGTCATAATGGGCGCTTTGTGTGCGAAAACCTTTCCGTGTAATTTTCGGACCAAAAGTGACCATATTGGCGTCACCTTTCTTTATCCACAAAAACTGTGTTGTTTTCACTCAAATGTGTCACAAACATGTTTGTTTATATGGTTTATAGGTCATAATGGGAGCTTTGGGCACGAAAAGCTTTCCGTGAAATTTTCGGACCAAAAGTGACCATATCAGCGTCACCTTTCTTTATCCACCAAAACTGTGTTGTTTTCACTCAAATGTGTCCCAAACATGTTTATATGTGTATAGGTCATAATGGGAGTTTTGTGCGCGAAAAGCTTTCCGTGAAATTTTCGGACCAAAAGTGACCATATCGGCGTCATCTTTCTTTATCCACCAAAATTATGTTGATTTCGCTCAAATGTGTCCCAAATATGTTTATATGGTTTATAGGTCATAATGGGCGCTTTGTGCGCGAAAAGCTTTCCGCGAAATTTTTGGACCAAAAGTGACCATATCGGCATCACCTTTCTTTATCCACCAAAACTGTGTTGTTTTCTCTCAAATTTGTCCCAAACATGTTTATATGGTTTATAGGTTATAATGGGAGCATTGTGCGCGAAAAGATTTCCGTGAAATTTTCGGACCAAAAGTGACTATATCTTCGTCACCTTTCTTTATCCACCAAAACTGTGTTCTTTTCGCTCCAATGTGTCCCAAACATGTTTATATGGTTTATAGGTCATAATGGGAGTTTTGTGCGCAAAAAGCTTTCCGTGAAATTTTCGGACCAAAAGTGACCATATAGGCGTCACCTTTGTGTATCCACCAAAATTGTGTTGTTTTCGCTCAAATGTGTCCCAAACATGTTTATATGGTTTATAAGTCATAATGAGAGCTTTCTGCGCGAAAAGCTTTCCGTGAAATTTTCAGACCAAAAGTGACCATATCGGCGTCACCTTTCTTTATCCACAAAAACCGTGTTATTTTCGCTCAAATGCGTCCCAAACATGTTTATATGGTTTATGGGTCATTATGGGAGCTTTGTGCGTGGAAAGCTTTCCGTGAAATTTTCGGACCGAAAGTGACCATATCGGCGTCACCTTTCTTTATCCACCAAAACTGTGTTGTTTTCGCTCAAATGTGTCCCAAACATGTTTATATGGTTTTTAGGTCATAATGGGCGCTTTGTGTGCGAAAAGCTTTCCGTGAAATTTTCGGACCAAAAGTGACCATATTGGCGTCACCTTTCTTTATCCACAAAAACTGTGTTGTTTTCACTCAAATGTGTCACAAACATGTTTGTTTATGTGGTTTATAGGTCATAATGGGAGCTTTGTGCACGAAAAGCTTTCCGTGAAATTTTCGGACCAAAAGTGACCATATCAGCGTCACCTTTCTTTATACACCAAAGCTGTGTTGTTTTCACTCAAATGTGTCCCAAACATGTTTATATGTGTATAGGTCATAATGGGAGTTTTGTGCGCGAAAAGCTTTCCGTGAAATTTTCTGACCAAAAGTGACCATATCGGCGTCATCTTTCTTTATCCACAAAATTATGTTGTTTTCGCTCAAATGTGTCCCAAATATGTTTATATGGTTTATAGGTCATAATGGGCGCTTTGTGCGCGAAAAACTTTCCGCGAAATTTTTGGACCAAAAGTGACCATATCGGCATCACCTTTCTTTATCCACCAAAACTGTGTTGTTTTCTCTCAAATTTGTCCTAAACATGTTTATATGGTTTATAGGTCATAATGGGAGCATTGTGCGCGAAAAGCTTTCCGTGAAATTTTCGGACCAAAAGTGACCATATCGGCGTCACCTTTCTTTATCCACAAAACTGTGTTGTTTTCGCTCAAATGTGTCCCAAACATGTTTATATGGTTTATAAGTCATAATGAGAGCTTTCTGCGCGAAAAGCTTTCCGTGAAATTTTCAGACCAAAAGTGACCATATCGGCGTCACCTTTCTTTATCCACAAAAACCGTGTTATTTTCGCTCAAATGCGTCCCAAACATGTTTATATGGTTTATGGGTCATTATGGGAGCTTTGTGCGTGGAAAGCTTTCCGTGAAATTTTCGGACCAAAAGTGACCATATCGGCGTCACCTTTCTTTATCCACCAAAACTGTGTTGTTTTCGCTCAAATGTGTCCCAAACATGTTTATATGGTTTTTAGGTCATAATGGGCGCTTTGTGTGCGAAAAGCTTTCCGTGAAATTTTCGGACCAAAAGTGACCATATTGGCGTCACCATTCTTTATCCACAAAAACTGTGTTATTTTCACTCAAATGTGTCACAAACATGTTTGTTTATATGGTTTATAGGTCATAATGGGAGCTTTGTGCACGAAAAGCTTTCCGTGAAATTTTCGGACCAAAAGTGACCATATCAGCGTCACCTTTCTTTATCCACCAAAGCTTTGTTGTTTTCACTCAAATGTGTCCCAAACATGTTTATATGTGTATAGGTCATAATGGGAGTTTTGTGCGCGAAAAGCTTTCCGTGAAATTTTCGGACCAAAAGTGACCATATCGGCGTGACCTTTCTTTATTCACCAACACAGTGTTGTTTTCGCTCAAATGTGTCCCAAATATGTTTATATGGTTTATAGGTCATATTGGGCGCGAAAAACTTTCCGCGAAATTTTTTGACCAAAAGTGACCATATCGGCATCACCTTTCTTTATCCACCAAAACTGTGTTGTTTTCTCTCAAATTTGTCCTAAACATGTTTATATGGTTTATAGGTCATAATGGGAGCATTGTGCGCGAAAAGCTTTCCGTGAAATTTTCGGACCAAAAGTGACCATATCGGTGTCACCTTTCTTTATCCACAAAACTGTGTTGTTTTCGCTCAAATGTGTCCCAAACATGTTTATATGGTTTATAGGTCATAATGGGAGCTTTGTGCGCGAAAAGCTTTCCGTGAAATTTTCGGACCAAAAGTGACCATATCGGCGTGACCTTTCTTTATTCACCAACACAGTGTTGTTTTCGCTCAAATGTGTCCCAAACATGTTTATATGGTCTATAGGTCATAATAGGCGCTTTGTACGTGAAAAGCTTTCCGTGAAATTTTCGGACCAAAAGTGACCATATCGGCGTCACCTTTCTTTATCCACAAAAATTGTGTTGTTTTCGCTCAAATGTGTCCCAAACATGTTTATATGGTTTATAGGTCATAATGGGAGCTTTCTGTGCGAAAAGCTTTCCGTGAAATTTTCGGACCAAAAGTGACCATATCGGTGTCACCTTTCTTTATCCACAAAAACCTGTTTGGGACACCTTTCTTTATCCACAAAAATTGTGTTGTTTTCGCTCAAATGTATCCCAAACTTTTTTATATGGTTTATAGTCATAATGGCAGCTTTGTGCGCGAAAAGCTTTCCGTGAAATTTTTGGACCAAAAGTGACCATATCGGCGTCACCTTTCTTTATCCACCAAAACTGTGTTGTTTTCACTCAAATGTGTCCCAAACATGTTTATATGGTTTATAGGTCATAATGGGAGCTTTGTGCACGAAAAGCTTTCCGTGAAATTTTCGAACCAAAAGTGACCATATCGGCGTCACCTTTCTTTATCCACAAAAACCGTGTTGCTTTCGCTCAAATGCGTCCCAAACATGTTTATATTTTTATAGGTCATAATGGGATCTTTCTGCGCGAAAAGCTTTCGGTGAAATTTTCGGACCAAAAGTGACAATATCGGCGTCACCTTTCTTTATCCACCCAACTGTGTTGTTTTCGCTCCAATGTGTCCAAAACATGTTTATATGGTTAATAGGTCATAATGGGAGCTTTGTGCGCGAAATGCTTTCCGTGAAATTTTCGGACAAAAAGTGACCATATAGGCGTCACCTTTATTTATCCACCAAAACTGTGTTGTTTATCCACCAAAACTGTGTTGTTTTTGCCCAAATGTGTCCCAAACACGTTTATATGGTTTATAGGTCATAATAGGAGCTTTGTGCGCGAAAAGCTTTCCGTGCAATTTTCGGACCAAAAGTGACCATATCAGCGTCACCTTTTTTTATCCACCAAAACTGTGTTGTTTTCACTCAAATGTGTCCCAAACATGTTTATATGTGTATAGGTCATAATGTGAGCTTTGTGCGCGAAAAGCTTTCCGTGAAATTTTCGGACCAAAAGTGACCATATCGGCGTCACCTTTCATTATCCACCAAAACTGTATTGTTTTCGCTCCAACGTGTCCCAAACATGTTTATATGGTTTATAGGTCATAAAGGGAGCTTTGTGCGCGAAAAGCTTTCTGTGAAGTTTTCGGACCAAAAGTGACCATATAGGCGTCACCTTTGTTTATCCACCAAAACTGTGTTGTTTTCGCTCAAATGTGTCCCAAACATGTTTATATGTTTTATAGGTCATAATGAGAGCTTTCTGCCCGAAAAGCTTTCCGTGAAATGTTCGCACCAAAAGTGACCATATCGACGTCACCTTTCTTTATCCACCCAAACTGTGTTGTTTTCGCTCAAATGTGTCTCAAACATGTTTATATAATTTATGGGTCATAATGGGAGCTTTGCGCGTGGAAAGCTTTCCGTGAAATTTTCGGACCAAAAGTGACCATATCGGCGTCACCTTCCTTTATCCACCAAAACTATATTGTTTTCGCTCAACTGTGTCCCAAACATGTTTATATGGTTTATAGGTTATAATGGGCGCTTTGTGCGTGAAAAGCTTTCCGTGAAATTTTCGGACCAAAAGTGACCATATCGGCGTCACATTTTTTTATCCACCAAAATTGTGTTGTTTTCGCTCAAATGTGTCTCAAACATGTTTATATAATTTATGGGTCATAATGGGAGCTTTCCGCGTGGAAAGCTTTCCGTGAAATTTTCGGACCAAAAGTGACCATATCGGCGTCACCTTTCTTTATCCACCAAAACTATGTTGTTTTCGCTCAACTGTGTCCCAAACATGTTTATATGGTTTATAGGTTATAATGGGCGCTTTGTGCGCGAAAAGCTTTCCGTGAAATTTTCGGACCAAAAGTGACCATATCGGCGTCACCTTCCTTTATCCACAAAAACTGTGTTGTTTTCGCTCAAATGTGTCCCAAACATGTTTATATGGTTTATAGGTCATAATGTGAGGTTTGTGCGCGAAAAGCTTTCCGTGAAATTTTCGGACCAAAAGTGACCATATCGGCGTCACCTTTCTTTATCCACCAAAACTATGTTGTTTTCGCTCAACTGTGTCCCAAACATGTTTATATGGTTTATAGGTTATAATGGGCGCTTTGTGCGTGAAAAGCTTTCCGTGAAATTTTCGGACCAAAAGTGACCATATCGGCGTCACCTTCCTTTATCCACAAAAACTGTGTTGTTTTCGCTCAAATGTGTCCCAAACATGTTTATATGGTTTATAGGTCATAATGTGAGGTTTGTGCGCGAAAAGCTTTCCGTGAAATGTTCGCACCAAAAGTGACCATATCGACGTCACCTTTCTTTATCCACCCAAACTGTGTTGTTTTCGCTCAAATGTGTCCCAAATATGTTTATATGGTTTATAGGTCATAATGGGAGCTTTGTGCGCGAAAAGCTTTCCGTGAAATTTTCGGACCAAAAGTGACCATATCGGCGTCACATTTTTTTATCCACCAAAATTGTGTTGTTTTCGCTCAAATGTGTCTCAAACATGTTTATATAATTTATGGGTCATAATGGGAGCTTTGCGCGTGGAAAGCTTTCCGTGAAATTTTCGGACCAAAAGTGACCATATCGGCGTCACCTTCCTTTATCCACAAAAACTGTGTTGTTTTCGCTCAACTGTGTCCCAAACATGTTTATATGGTTTATAGGTTATAATGGGCGCTTTGTGCGTGAAAAGCTTTCCGTGATATTTTCGGACCAAAAGTGACCATATCGGCGTCACCTTCCTTTATCCACAAAAACTGTGTTGTTTTCGCTCAAATGTGTCCGAAACATGTTTATATGGTTTATAGGTCATAATGTGAGGTTTGTGCACGAAAAGCTTTCCGTGAAATTTTCGGACCAAAAGTGACCATATCAGCGTCACCTTTCTTTATCCACCAAAGCTTTGTTGTTTTCACTCAAATGTGTCCCAAACATGTTTATATGTGTATAGGTCATAATGGGAGTTTTGTGCGCGAAAAGCTTTCCGTGAAATTTTCGGACCAAAAGTGACCATATCGGCGTGACCTTTCTTTATTCACCAACACAGTGTTGTTTTCGCTCAAATGTGTCCCAAATATGTTTATATGGTTTATAGGTCATATTGGGCGCGAAAAACTTTCCGCGAAATTTTTTGACCAAAAGTGACCATATCGGCATCACCTTTCTTTATCCACCAAAACTGTGTTGTTTTCTCTCAAATTTGTCCTAAACATGTTTATATGGTTTATAGGTCATAATGGGAGCATTGTGCGCGAAAAGCTTTCCGTGAAATTTTCGGACCAAAAGTGACCATATCGGTGTCACCTTTCTTTATCCACAAAACTGTGTTGTTTTCGCTCAAATGTGTCCCAAACATGTTTATATGGTTTATAGGTCATAATGGGAGCTTTGTGCGCGAAAAGCTTTCCGTGAAATTTTCGGACCAAAAGTGACCATATCGGCGTGACCTTTCTTTATTCACCAACACAGTGTTGTTTTCGCTCAAATGTGTCCCAAACATGTTTATATGGTCTATAGGTCATAATAGGCGCTTTGTACGTGAAAAGCTTTCCGTGAAATTTTCGGACCAAAAGTGACCATATCGGCGTCACCTTTCTTTATCCACAAAAATTGTGTTGTTTTCGCTCAAATGTGTCCCAAACATGTTTATATGGTTTATAGGTCATAATGGGAGCTTTCTGTGCGAAAAGCTTTCCGTGAAATTTTCGGACCAAAAGTGACCATATCGGTGTCACCTTTCTTTATCCACAAAAACCTGTTTGGGACACCTTTCTTTATCCACAAAAATTGTGTTGTTTTCGCTCAAATGTATCCCAAACTTTTTTATATGGTTTATAGTCATAATGGCAGCTTTGTGCGCGAAAAGCTTTCCGTGAAATTTTTGGACCAAAAGTGACCATATCGGCGTCACCTTTCTTTATCCACCAAAACTGTGTTGTTTTCACTCAAATGTGTCCCAAACATGTTTATATGGTTTATAGGTCATAATGGGAGCTTTGTGCACGAAAAGCTTTCCGTGAAATTTTCGAACCAAAAGTGACCATATCGGCGTCACCTTTCTTTATCCACAAAAACCGTGTTGCTTTCGCTCAAATGCGTCCCAAACATGTTTTTATGGTTTATAGGTCATAATGGGATCTTTCTGCGCGAAAAGCTTTCGGTGAAATTTTCGGACCAAAAGTGACAATATCGGCGTCACCTTTCTTTATCCACCCAACTGTGTTGTTTTCGCTCAAATGTGTCCAAAACATGTTTATATGGTTAATAGGTCATAATGGGAGCTTTGTGCGCGAAAAGCTTTCCGTGAAATTTTCGGACCAAAAGTGACCATATCGGCGTCACCTTTCTTTATCCACCAAAATTCTGTTGTTTTCGCTCAAATCTGTCCCAAACATGTTTATATGGTTTATGGGTCATAATGGGAGCTTTGTGCACGGAAAGCTTTCCGTGAAATTTTCGAACCAAAAGTGACCATATCAGCGTCACCATTCTTTATCCACCAAAACTGTGTTGTTTTCACTCAAATGTGTCCCAAACATGTTTATATTGTTTATAGGTCATAATGGGAGCTTTGTGCGTGAAAAATCTTTCCGTGATATCTTCGAACCAAAAGTGACCATATCGGCGTCACCTTTCTTTATCGACAAAAACCGTGTTGTTTTCGCTCAAATGCGTCACAAACATGTTTATATGGTTTATGGGTCATTATGGGAGCTTTGTGCGCGGAAAGCTTTCCGTGAAATTTTTGGACCAAAAGTGACCATATCTGCGTCACCTTTCTTTATCCACCAAAATTGTATTGTTTTCACTCAAATATGTCCCAAACATGTTTATATGTGTATAGGTCATAATGGGAGCTTTGTGCGCGAAAATGTTTCCGTGAGATTTTCGGACCAAAAGTGACCATATCGGCGTCACCTTTCTATATCCACCAAAACTGTGTTGTTTTCTCTCAAATTTGTCCCAAACATGTTTATATGGTTTATAGGTCATAATGGGAGCATTGTGCGCGAAAAGTTTTCCGTGAAATTTTCGGACCAAAATTGACCATATCGGCGTCACGTTTCTTTATCCACCAAAACTGTGTTGTTTTCGCTCCAATGTGTCCCAAACATGTTTATATGGTTTATTGGTCATAATGGGAGCTTTGTGCGCTAAAAACTTTATGTGAAATTTTCGGACCAAAAGTGACCATATAGGCGTCACCTTTGTTTATCCACCAAAACTGTGTTGTTTTCGCTCAAATGTGTCCCAAACATGTTTATATGGTTTATCAGTCATAATGAGAGTTTTCTGCCCGAAAAGCTTTCCGTGAAATTATCGGACCAAAAGTGACCATATCGGCGTCACCTTTCTTTATCCACAAAAACCGTGTTATTTTCGCTCAAATGCGTCCCAAACATGTTTATATGGTTTTTAGGTCATAATGGGCGCTTTGTGTGCGAAAAGCTTTCCGTGAAATTTTCGGACCAAAAGTGACCATATTGGCATCACCTTTCTTTATCCACAATAATTGTGTTGTTTTCACTCAAATGTGTCACAAACATGTTTGTTTATATGGTCTATGGGTCATTATGGGAGCTTTGTGCACGAAAAGCTTTCCGTGAAATTTTCGGACCAAAAGTGACCATATCGGCGTCACCTTTCTTTATCCACCAAAACTGTGTTGTTTTCGCTCAAATGTGTCCCAAACATGTTTATATGGTTTTTAGGTCATAATGGGCGCTTTGTGTGCGAAAAGCTTTCCGTGAAATTTTCGGACCAAAAGTGACCATATAGGCGTCACCTTTGTTTATCCACCAAAACTATGTTGTTTTCGCTCAAATGTATCCCAAATATGTTTATATGGTTTATAAGTCATAATGAGAGCGTTCTGCGCGAAAAGCTTTCCGTGAAATGTTCGGACCAAAAGTGACCATATCGACGTCACCTTTCTTTATCCACCCAAACTGTGTTGTTTTCGCTCAAATGTGTCCCAAACATTTTATATGCTTTATAGGTCATAATGGGAGCTTTGTGCGCGAAAAGCTTTCCGTGAAATTTTCGGACCAAAAGTGACCATATCGGCGTCACATTTTTTATCTACCAAAATTGTGTTGTTTTCGCTCAAATGTGTCCCAGACATGTTTATATGGTTTATGGGTCATAATGTGAGCTTTGCGCGCGGAAAGCTTTCCGTGAAATTTTCGGACCAAAAGTGACCATATCGGCGTCACCTTTCTTTATCCACCAAAACGATGTTGTTTTCGCCCAAATGTGTCCCAAACATGTTTATATGGTTTATAGGTCATAATGGGCGCTTTGTGCACGAAAAGCTTTCCGTGAAATTTTCGGACCAAAAGTGACCATATCGGCGTCACCTTTCTTTATTCACAAAAACTGTGTTGTTTTCGCTCAAATGTGTCCCAAACATGTTTATATGGTTTATAGGTCATAATGGGAGCTTTGTGCGCGAAAAGCTTTCCGTGAAATTTTCGGACCAACAGTGACCATATCGGCGTCACCTTTCTTTATCCACCAAAACTGTGTTGTTTTCACTCAAACGTGTCCCAAACATGTTTATATGGTTTATAGGTCATAATGGGAGGTTTGTGCGCGAAATGCTTTCCGTGAAATTTTCGGACCAAAAGTGACCATATCGGCGTCACCTTTCTTTATCCACCAAAACTGTGTTGTTTTCACTAAAATGTGTCCCAAACATGTTTATATTTTTATAGGTCATAATGGGAGCTTTGTGCGCGAAAAGCCTTCCGTGAAATTTTCGGACCAAAAGTGACCATATCGGCGTCACCTTTCTTTATCTACCAAAACTGTGTTGTTTTCACTCAAATGTGTCCCAAACATGTTTATATGTTTATAGGTCATAATGGGAGCTTTGTGCGCGAAAAACTTTCCGTGAAATGTTCGGACCAAAAGTGACCATATCGGCGTCACCTTTCTTTATCCACCAAAACTTTGTTGTTTTCGCTCAAATGTGTCTCAAACATGTTTATATAATTTATGGGTCATAATGGGAGCTTTGCGCGTGGAAAGCTTTCCGTGAAATTTTCGGACCAAAAGTGACCATATCGGCGTCACCTTTCTTTATCCACAAAAACTGTGTTGTTTTCGCTCAAACGTGTCCCAAACATGTTTATATGGTTTATAGGTCATAATGGGAGGTTTGTGCACGAAATTCTTTCCGTGAAATTTTCGGACCAAAAGTGACCATATCGGCGTCACCTTTCTTTATCCACCAAAACTGTGTTGTTTTCACTCAAATGTGTCCCAAACATGTTTATATTTTTATAGGTCATAATGGGAGCTTTGTGCGCGAAAAGCTTTCCGTGAAATTTTCCGACCAAAAGTGACCATATCGGCGTCACCTTTCTTTATCTACCAAAACTGTGTTGTTTTCACTCAAATGTGTCCCAAACATGTTTATATGTTTATAGGTCATAATGGGAGCTTTGTGCGCGAAAAGTTTTCCGTGAAATTTTCGGACCAAAAGTGACCATATCGGCGTCACATTTCTTTATCCACCAAACCTGTTTTGTTTTCGCTCCAATGTGTCCCACACATGTTTATATGGTTTATAGGTCATAATGGGAGCTTTGTGCGCGAAATGCTTTCCGTGAAATTTTCGGACCAAAAGTGACCATATAGGCGTCACCTTTGTTTATCCACCAAAACTGTGTTGTTTATCCACCAAAACTTTGTTGTTTTTGCCCAAATGTGTCCCAAACACGTTTATATGGTTTATAGGTCATAATGGGAGCTTTGTGCGCGAAAAGCTTTCCGTGCAATTTTCGGACCAAAAGTGACCATATCAGCGTCACCTTTTTTTATCCACCAAAACTGTGTTGTTTTCACTCAAATGTGTCCCAAACATGTTTATATGTGTATAGGTCATAATGGGAGCTTTGTGCGCGAAAAGCTTTCCGTGAAATTTTCGGACCAAAAGTGACCATATCGGCGTCACCTTTCTTTATCCACCAAAACTGTATTGTTTTCGCTCCAACGTGTCCCAAACATGTTTATATGGTTTATAGGTCATAAAGGGAGCTTTGTGCGCGAAAAGCTTTCTGTGAAATTTTCGGACCAAAAGTGACCATATAGGCGTCACCTTTGTTTATCCACCAAAACTTTGTTGTTTTCGCTCAAATGTGTCCCAAACATGTTTATATGTTTTATAGGTCATAATGAGAGCTTTCTGCCCGAAAAGCTTTCCGTGAAATGTTCGCACCAAAAGTGACCATATCGACGTCACCTTTCTTTATCCACCCAAACTGTGTTGTTTTCGCTCAAATGTGTCCCAAATATGTTTATATGGTTTATAGGTCATAATGGGAGCTTTGTGCGCGAAAAGCTTTCCGTGAAATTTTCGGACCAAAAGTGACCATATCGGCGTCACATTTTTTTATCCACCAAAATTGTGTTGTTTTCGCTCAAATGTGTCTCAAACATGTTTATATAATTTATGGGTCATAATGGGAGCTTTGCGCGTGGAAAGCTTTCCGTGAAATTTTCGGACCAAAAGTGACCATCTCGGCGTCACCTTTCTTTATCCACCAAAACTATGTTGTTTTCGCTCAACTGTGTCCCAAACATGTTTATATGGTTTATAGGTTATAATCGGCGCTTTGTGCGTGAAAAGCTTTCCGTGTAATTTTCGGACCAAAAGTGACCATATCGGCGTCACCTTCCTTTATCCACAAAAACTGTGTTGTTTTCGCTCAAATGTGTCCCAAACATGTTTATATGTTTTATAGGTCATAATGAGAGCTTTCTGCCCGAAAAGCTTTCCGTGAAATGTTCGCACCAAAAGTGACCATATCGACGTCACCTTTCTTTATCCACCCAAACTGTGTCGTTTTCGCTCAAATGTGTCCCAAATATGTTTATATGGTTTATAGGTCATAATGGGAGCTTTGTGCGCGAAAAGCTTTCCGTGAAATTTTCGGACCAAAAGTGACCATATCGGCGTCACATTTTTTTATCCACCAAAATTGTGTTGTTTTCGCTCAAATGTGTCTCAAACATGTTTATATAATTTATGGGTCATAATGGGAGCTTTGCGCGTGGAAAGCTTTCCGTGAAATTTTCGGACCAAAAGTGACCATATCGGCGTCACCTTTCTTTATCCACCAAAACTATGTTGTTTTCGCTCAACTGTGTCCCAAACATGTTTATATGGTTTATAGGTTATAATGGGCGCTTTGTGCGCGAAAAGCTTTCCGTGAAATTTTCGGACCAAAAGTGACCATATCGGCGTCACATTTCTTTATCCACCAAACCTGTTTTGTTTTCGCTCCAATGTGTCCCACACATGTTTATATGGTTTATAGGTCATAATGGGAGCTTTGTGCGCGAAATGCTTTCCGTGAAATTTTCGGACCAAAAGTGACCATATAGGCGTCACCTTTGTTTATCCACCAAAACTGTGTTGTTTATCCACCAAAACTGTGTTGTTTTTGCCCAAATGTGTCCCAAACACGTTTATATGGTTTATAGGTCATAATGGGAGCTTTGTACGCGAAAAGCTTTCCGTGCAATTTTCGGACCAAAAGTGACCATATCAGCGTCACCTTTTTTTATCCACCAAAACTGTGTTGTTTTCACTCAAATGTGTCCCAAACATGTTTATATGTGTATAGGTCATAATGGGAGCTTTGTGCGCGAAAAGCTTTCCGTGAAATTTTCGGACCAAAAGTGACCATATTGGCATCACCTTTTTTTATCCACCAAAACTGTATTGTTTTCGATCCAACGTGTCCCAAACATGTTTATATGGTTTATAGGTCATAAAGGGAGCTTTGTGCGCGAAAAGCTTTCTGTGAAGTTTTCGGACCAAAAGTGGCCATATAGGCGTCACCTTTGTTTATCCACCAAAACTGTGTTGTTTTCGCTCAAATGTGTCCCAAACATGTTTATATGTTTTATAGGTCATAATGAGAGCTTTCTGCCCGAAAAGCTTTCCGTGAAATGTTCGCACCAAAAGTGACCATATCGACGTCACCTTTCTTTATCCACCCAAACTGTGTCGTTTTCGCTCAAATGTGTCCCAAATATGTTTATATGAATTATAGGTCATAATGGGAGCTTTGTGCGCGAAAAGCTTTCCGTGAAATTTTCGGACCAAAAGTGACCATATCGGCGTCACATTTTTTTATCCACCAAAATTGTGTTGTTTTCGCTCAAATGTGTCTCAAACATGTTTATATAATTTATGGGTCATAATGGGAGCTTTGCGCGTGGAAAGCTTTCCGTGAAATTTTCGGACCAAAAGTGACCATATCGGCGTCACCTTTCTTTATCCACCAAAAGTATGTTGTTTTCGCTCAACTGTGTCCCAAACATGTTTATATGGTTTATAGGTTATAATGGGCGCTTTGTGCGCGAAAAGCTTTTCGTGAAATTTTCGGACCAAAAGTGACCATATCGGCGTCACCTTCCTTTATCCACAAAAACTGTGTTGTTTTCGCTCAAATGTGTCCCAAACATGTTTATATGGTTTATAGGTCATAATGTGAGGTTTGTGCGCGAAAAGCTTTCCGTGAAATTTTCGGACCAAAAGTGACCATATCGGCGTCACCTTTCTTTATCCACCAAAACTGTGTTGTTTTCACTCAAATGTGTCCCAAACATGTTTATATTTTTATAGGTCATAATGGGAGCTTTGTGCGCGAAAAGTTTTCCGTGAAATTTTCGGACCAAAAGTGACCATATCGGCGTCACATTTCTTTATCCACCAAACCTGTTTTGTTTTCGCTCCAATGTGTCCCACACATGTTTATATGGTTTATAGGTCATAATGGGAGCTTTGTGCGCGAAATGCTTTCCGTGAAATTTTCGGACAAAAAGTGACCATATAGGCGTCACCTTTATTTATCCACCAAAACTGTGTTGTTTATCCACCAAAACTGTGTTGTTTTTGCCCAAATGTGTCCCAAACACGTTTATATGGTTTATAGGTCATAATAGGAGCTTTGTGCGCGAAAAGCTTTCCGTGCAATTTTCGGACCAAAAGTGACCATATCAGCGTCACCTTTTTTTATCCACCAAAACTGTGTTGTTTTCACTCAAATGTGTCCCAAACATGTTTATATGTGTATAGGTCATAATGTGAGCTTTGTGCGCGAAAAGCTTTCCGTGAAATTTTCGGACCAAAAGTGACCATATCGGCGTCACCTTTCATTATCCACCAAAACTGTATTGTTTTCGCTCCAACGTGTCCCAAACATGTTTATATGGTTTATAGGTCATAAAGGGAGCTTTGTGCGCGAAAAGCTTTCTGTGAAGTTTTCGGACCAAAAGTGACCATATAGGCGTCACCTTTGTTTATCCACCAAAACTGTGTTGTTTTCGCTCAAATGTGTCCCAAACATGTTTATATGTTTTATAGGTCATAATGAGAGCTTTCTGCCCGAAAAGCTTTCCGTGAAATGTTCGCACCAAAAGTGACCATATCGACGTCACCTTTCTTTATCCACCCAAACTGTGTTGTTTTCGCTCAAATGTGTCTCAAACATGTTTATATAATTTATGGGTCATAATGGGAGCTTTGCGCGTGGAAAAATTTCCGTGAAATTTTCGGACCAAAAGTGACCATATCGGCGTCACCTTCCTTTATCCACCAAAACTATATTGTTTTCGCTCAACTGTGTCCCAAACATGTTTATATGGTTTATAGGTTATAATGGGCGCTTTGTGCGTGAAAAGCTTTCCGTGAAATTTTCGGACCAAAAGTGACCATATCGGCGTCACATTTTTTTATCCACCAAAATTGTGTTGTTTTCGCTCAAATGTGTCTCAAACATGTTTATATAATTTATGGGTCATAATGGGAGCTTTCCGCGTGGAAAGCTTTCCGTGAAATTTTCGGACCAAAAGTGACCATATCGGCGTCACCTTTCTTTATCCACCAAAACTATGTTGTTTTCGCTCAACTGTGTCCCAAACATGTTTATATGGTTTATAGGTTATAATGGGCGCTTTGTGCGCGAAAAGCTTTCCGTGAAATTTTCGGACCAAAAGTGACCATATCGGCGTCACCTTCCTTTATCCACAAAAACTGTGTTGTTTTCGCTCAAATGTGTCCCAAACATGTTTATATGGTTTATAGGTCATAATGTGAGGTTTGTGCGCGAAAAGCTTTCCGTGAAATTTTCGGACCAAAAGTGACCATATCGGCGTCACCTTTCTTTATCCACCAAAACTATGTTGTTTTCGCTCAACTGTGTCCCAAACATGTTTATATGGTTTATAGGTTATAATGGGCGCTTTGTGCGTGAAAAGCTTTCCGTGAAATTTTCGGACCAAAAGTGACCATATCGGCGTCACCTTCCTTTATCCACAAAAACTGTGTTGTTTTCGCTCAAATGTGTCCCAAACATGTTTATATGGTTTATAGGTCATAATGTGAGGTTTGTGCGCGAAAAGCTTTCCGTGAAATGTTCGCACCAAAAGTGACCATATCGACGTCACCTTTCTTTATCCACCCAAACTGTGTTGTTTTCGCTCAAATGTGTCCCAAATATGTTTATATGGTTTATAGGTCATAATGGGAGCTTTGTGCGCGAAAAGCTTTCCGTGAAATTTTCGGACCAAAAGTGACCATATCGGCGTCACATTTTTTTATCCACCAAAATTGTGTTGTTTTCGCTCAAATGTGTCTCAAACATGTTTATATAATTTATGGGTCATAATGGGAGCTTTGCGCGTGGAAAGCTTTCCGTGAAATTTTCGGACCAAAAGTGACCATATCGGCGTCACCTTCCTTTATCCACAAAAACTGTGTTGTTTTCGCTCAACTGTGTCCCAAACATGTTTATATGGTTTATAGGTTATAATGGGCGCTTTGTGCGTGAAAAGCTTTCCGTGATATTTTCGGACCAAAAGTGACCATATCGGCGTCACCTTCCTTTATCCACAAAAACTGTGTTGTTTTCGCTCAAATGTGTCCGAAACATGTTTATATGGTTTATAGGTCATAATGTGAGGTTTGTGCGCGAAAAGCTTTCCGTGAAATTTTCGGACCAAAAGTGACCATATCGGCGTCACCTTTCTTTATCCACCAAAACTGTGTTATTTTCACTCAAATGTGTCCCAAACATGTTTATATTTTTATAGGTCATAATGGGAGCTTTGTGCGCGAAAAACTTTCCGTGAAATTTTCGGACCAAAAGTGACCATATCGGCGTCACCTTCCTTTATCCACAAAAACTGTGTTGTTTTCGCTCAAATGTGTCCCAAACATGTTTATATGGTTTATAGGTCATAATGTGAGGTTTGTGCGCGAAAAGCTTTCCGTGAAATTTTCGGACCAAAAGTGACCATATCGGCGTCACCTTTCTTTATCCACCAAAATTGTGTTGTTTTCGCTCAAATGTGTCTCAAACATGTTTATATAATTTATGGGTCATAATGGGAGCTTTGCGCGTGGAAAGCTTTCCGTGAAATTTTCAGACCAAAAGTGACCATATCGGCGTCACCTTCCTTTATCCACAAAAACTGTGTTGTTTTCGCTCAACTGTGTCCCAAACATGATTATATGGTTTATAGGTTATAATGGGCGCTTTGTGCGTGAAAAGCTTTCCGTGATATTTTCGGACCAAAAGTGACCATATCGGCGTCACCTTCCTTTATCCACAAAAACTGTGTTGTTTTCGCTCAAATGTGTCCCAAACATGTTTATATGGTTTATAGGTCATAATGGGAGGTTTGTGCGCGAAAAGCTTTCCGTGAAATTTTCGGACCAAAAGTGACCATATCGGCGTCACATTTTTTTATCCACCAAAATTGTGTTGTTTTCGCTCAAATGTGTCTCAAACATGTTTATATAATTTATGGGTCATAATGGGAGCTTTGCGCGTGGAAAGCTTTCCGTGAAATTTTCGGACCAAAAGTGACCATATCGGCGTCACCTTCCTTTATCCACAAAAACTGTGTTGTTTTCGCTCAACTGTGTCCCAAACATGTTTATATGGTTTATAGGTTATAATGGGCGCTTTGTGCGTGAAAAGCTTTCCGTGATATTTTCGGACCAAATGTGACCATATCGGCGTCACCTTCCTTTATCCACAAAAACTGTGTTGTTTTCGCTCAAATGTGTCCCAAACATGTTTATATGGTTTATAGGTCATAATGTGAGGTTTGTGCGCGAAAAGCTTTCCGTGAAATTTTCGGACCAAAAGTGACCATATCGGCGTCACCTTTCTTTATCCACCAAAACTGTGTTGTTTTCACTCAAATGTGTCCCAAACATGTTTATATTTTTATAGGTCATAATGGGAGCATTGTGCGCGAAAAGTTTTCCGTGAAATTTTCAGACCAAAAGTGACCATATCGGCGTCACATTTCTTTATCCACCAAACCTGTGTTGTTTTCGCTCCAATGTGTCCCAAACATGTTTATATGGTTTATAGGTCATAATGGGCGCTTTGTGCGCGAAAAGTTTTCCGTGAAATTTTCGGACCAAAAGTGACCATATCGGCGTCACCTTCCTTTATCCACAAAAACTGTATTGTTTTCGCTCAAATGTGTCCCAAACATGTTTATATGGTTTATAGGTCATAATGGGAGGTTTGTGCGCGAAAAGCTTTCCGTGAAATTTTCGGACCAAAAGTGACCATATCGGCGTCACCTTTCTTTATCCACCAAAACTTTGTTGTTTTCGCTCAAATGTGTCTCAAACATGTTTATATAATTTATGGGTCATAATGGGAGCTTTGCGCGTGGAAAGCTTTCCGTGAAATTTTCGGACCAAAAGTGACCATATCGGCGTCACCTTTCTTTATCCACCAAAACTGTGTTGTTTTCAATCAAATGTGTCCCAAACATGTTTATATGTTTTATAGGTCATAATGAGAGCTTTCTGCCCGAAAAGCTTTCCGTGAAATGTTCGCACCAAAAGTGACCATATCGACGTCACCTTTCTTTATCCACCCAAACTGTGTTGTTTTCGCTCAAATGTGTCCCAAATATGTTTATATGGTTTATAGGTCATAATGGAAGCTTTGTGCGCGAAAAGCTTTCCGTGAAATTTTCGGACCAAAAGTGACCATATCGGCGTCACATTTTTTTATCCACCAAAATTGTGTTGTTTTCGCTCAAATGTGTCTCAAACATGTTTATATAATTTATGGGTCATAATGGGAGCTTTGCGCGTGGAAAGCTTTCCGTGAAATTTTCGGACCAAAAGTGACCATATCGGCGTCACCTTCCTTTATCCACAAAAACTGTGTTGTTTTCGCTCAACTGTGTCCCAAACATGATTATATGGTTTATAGGTTATAATGGGCGCTTTGTGCGTGAAAAGCTTTCCGTGATATTTTCGGACCAAAAGTGACCATATCGGCGTCACCTTCCTTTATCCACAAAAACTGTGTTGTTTTCGCTCAAATGTGTCCCAAACATGTTTATATGGTTTATAGGTCATAATGTGAGGTTTGTGCGCGAAAAGCTTTCCGTGAAATTTTCGGACCAAAAGTGACCATATCGGCGTCACCTTTCTTTATCCACCAAAACTGTGTTGTTTTCACTCAAATGTGTCCCAAACATGTTTATATTTTTATAGGTCATAATGGGAGCATTGTGCGCGAAAAGTTTTCCGTGAAATTTTCAGACCAAAAGTGACCATATCGGCGTCACATTTCTTTATCCACCAAACCTGTGTTGTTTTCGCTCCAATGTGTCCCAAACATGTTTATATGGTTTATAGGTCATAATGGGCGCTTTGTGCGCGAAAAGTTTTCCGTGAAATTTTCGGACCAAAAGTGACCATATCGGCGTCACCTTCCTTTATCCGCAAAAACTGTATTGTTTTCGCTCAAATGTGTCCCAAACATGTTTATATGGTTTATAGGTCATAATGGGAGGTTTGTGCGCGAAAAGCTTTCCGTGAAATTTTCGGACCAAAAGTGACCATATCGGCGTCACCTTTCTTTATCCACCAAAACTTTGTTGTTTTCGCTCAAATGTGTCTCAAACATGTTTATATAATTTATGGGTCATAATGGGAGCTTTGCTCGTGGAAAGCTTTCCGTGAAATTTTCGGACCAAAAGTGACCATATCGGCGTCTCCTTTCTTTATCCACCAAAACTGTGTTGTTTTCGCTCAAATGTGTCCCAAACATGTTTATATGTTTTATAGGTCATAATGAGAGCTTTCTGCCCGAAAAGCTTTCCGTGAAATGTTCGCACCAAAAGTGACCATATCGACGTCACCTTTCTTTATCCACCCAAACTGTGTTGTTTTCGCTCAAATGTGTCCCAAATATGTTTATATGGTTTATAGGTCATAATGGGAGCTTTGTGCGCGAAAAGCTTTCCGTGAAATTTTCGGACCAAAAGTGACCATATCGGCGTCACCTTTCTTTATCCACCAAAACTGTGTTGTTTTCGCTCAAATGTGTCCCAAACATGTTTATATGTTTTATAGGTCATAATGAGAGCTTTCTGCCCGAAAAGCTTTCCGTGAAATGTTCGCACCAAAAGTGACCATATCGACGTCACCTTTCTTTATCCACCCAAACTGTGTTGTTTTCGCTCAAATGTGTCCCAAACATGTTTATATGGTTTATAGGTCATAATGGGCGCTTTGTGCGCGAAAAGCTTTCCGTGAAATTTTCGGACCAAAAGTGACCATATCGGCGTCACCTTCCTTTATCCACAAAAACTGTATTGTTTTCGCTCAAATGTGTCCCAAACATGTTTATATGGTTTATAGGTCATAATGGGAGGTTTGTGCGCGAAAAGCTTTCCGTGAAATTTTCGGACCAAAAGTGACCATATCGGCGTCACCTTTCTTTATCCACCAAAACTTTGTTGTTTTCGCTCAAATGTGTCTCAAACATGTTTATATAATTTATGGGTCATAATGGGAGCTTTGCGCGTGGAAAGCTTTCCGTGAAATTTTCGGACCAAAAGTGACCATATCGGCGTCACCTTTCTTTATCCACCAAAACTGTGTTGTTTTCGCTCAAATGTGTCCCAAACATGTTTATATGTTTTATAGGTCATAATGAGAGCTTTCTGCCCGAAAAGCTTTCCGTGAAATGTTCGCACCAAAAGTGACCATATCGACGTCACCTTTCTTTATCCACCCAAACTGTGTTGTTTTCGCTCAAATGTGTCCCAAATATGTTTATATGGTTTATAGGTCATAATGAGAGCTTTGTGCGCGAAAAGCTTTCCGTGAAATTTTCGGACCAAAAGTGACCATATCGGCGTCACATTTTTTTATCCACCAAAATTGTGTTGTTTTCGCTCAAATGTGTCTCAAACATGTTTATATAATTTATGGGTCATAATGGGAGCTTTGCGCGTGGAAAGCTTTCCGTGAAATTTTCGGACCAAAAGTGACCATATCGGCGTCACCTTTCTTTATCCACCAAAACTGTGTTGTTTTCGCTCAAATGTGTCCCAAACATGTTTATATGTTTTATAGGTCATAATGAGAGCTTTCTGCCCGAAAAGCTTTCCGTGAAATGTTCGCACCAAAAGTGACCATATCGACGTCACCTTTCTTTATCCACCCAAACTGTGTTGTTTTCGCTCAAATGTGTCCCAAATATGTTTATATGGTTTATAGGTCATAATGGGAGCTTTGTGCGCGAAAAGCTTTCCGTGAAATTTTCGGACCAAAAGTGACCATATCGGCGTCACATTTTTTTATCCACCAAAATTGTGTTGTTTTCGCTCAAATGTGTCTCAAACATGTTTATATAATTTATGGGTCATAATGGGAGCTTTGCGCGTGGAAAGCTTTCCGTGAAATTTTCGGACCAAAAGTGACCATATCGGCGTCACCTTCCTTTATCCACAAAAACTGTGTTGTTTTCGCTCAACTGTGTCCAAAACATGTTTATATGGTTTATAGGTTATAATGGGCGCTTTGTGCGTGAAAAGCTTTCCGTGATATTTTCGGACCAAAAGTGACCATATCGGCGTCACCTTCCTTTATCCACAAAAACTGTGTTGTTTTCGCTCAAATGTGTCCCAAACATGTTTATATGGTTTATAGGTCATAATGTGAGGTTTGTGCGCGAAAAGCTTTCCGTGAAATTTTCGGACCAAAAGTGACCATATCGGCGTCACCTTTCTTTATCCACCAAAACTGTGTTATTTTCACTCAAATGTGTCCCAAACATGTTTATATTTTTATAGGTCATAATGGGAGCTTTGTGCGCGAAAAACTTTCCGTGAAATTTTCGGACCAAAAGTGACCATATCGGCGTCACCTTCCTTTATCCACAAAAACTGTGTTGTTTTCGCTCAAATGTGTCCCAAACATGTTTATATGGTTTATAGGTCATAATGTGAGGTTTGTGCGCGAAAAGCTTTCCGTGAAATTTTCGGACCAAAAGTGACCATATCGGCGTCACCTTTCTTTATCCACCAAAACTGTGTTGTTTTCACTCAAATGTGTCCCAAACATGTTTATATTTTTATAGGTCATAATGGGAGCATTGTGCGCGAAAAGTTTTCCGTGAAATTTTCAGACCAAAAGTGACCATATCGGCGTCACATTTCTTTATCCACCAAACCTGTGTTGTTTTCGCTCCAATGTGTCCCAAACATGTTTATATGGTTTATAGGTCATAATGGGAGCTTTGTGCGCGAAAAGTTTTCCGTGAAATTTTCGGACCAAAAGTGACCATATCGGCGTCACCTTCCTTTATCCACAAAAACTGTATTGTTTTCGCTCAAATGTGTCCCAAACATGTTTATATGTTTTATAGGTCATAATGAGAGCTTTCTGCCCGAAAAGCTTTCCGTGAAATGTTCGCACCAAAAGTGACCATATCGACGTCACCTTTCTTTATCCACCCAAACTGTGTTGTTTTCGCTCAAATGTGTCCCAAATATGTTTATATGGTTTATAGGTCATAATGGGAGCTTTGTGCGCGAAAAGCTTTCCGTGAAATTTTCGGACCAAAAGTGACCATATCGGCGTCACATTTTTTTATCCACCAAAATTGTGTTGTTTTCGCTCAAATGTGTCTCAAACATGTTTATATAATTTATGGGTCATAATGGGAGCTTTGCGCGTGGAAAGCTTTCCGTGAAATTTTCGGACCAAAAGTGACCATATCGGCGTCACCTTCCTTTATCCACCAAAACTGTGTTGTTTTCGCTCAACTGTGTCCCAAACATGTTTATATTTTTATAGGTTATAATGGGAGCTTTGTGCGCGAAAAGCTTTCCGTGAAATTTTCGGACCAAAAGTGACCATATCGGCGTCACCTTCCTTTATCCACAAAAACTGTGTTGTTTTCGCTCAAATGTGTCCCAAACATGTTTATATGGTTTATAGGTCATAATGTGAGGTTTGTGCGCGAAAAGCTTTCCGTGAAATTTTCGGACCAAAAGTGACCATATCGGCGTCACCTTTCTTTATCCACCAAAACTGTGTTGTTTTCACTCAAATGTGTCCCAAACATGTTTATATTTTTATAGGTCATAATGGGAGCATTGTGCGCGAAAAGTTTTCCGTGAAATTTTCAGACCAAAAGTGACCATATCGGCGTCACATTTCTTTATCCACCAAACCTGTGTTGTTTTCGCTCCAATGTGTCCCAAACATGTTTATATGGTTTATAGGTCATAATGGGCGCTTTGTGCGCGAAAAGCTTTCCGTGAAATTTTCGGACCAAAAGTGACCATATCGGCGTCACCTTCCTTTATCCACAAAAACTGTATTGTTTTCGCTCAAATGTGTCCCAAACATGTTTATATGGTTTATAGGTCATAATGGGAGGTTTGTGCGCGAAAAGCTTTCCGTGAAATTTTCGGACCAAAAGTGACCATATCGGCGTCACCTTTCTTTATCCACCAAAACTTTGTTGTTTTCGCTCAAATGTGTCTCAAACATGTTTATATAATTTATGGGTCATAATGGGAGCTTTGCGCGTGGAAAGCTTTCCGTGAAATTTTCGGACCAAAAGTGACCATATCGGCGTCACCTTTCTTTATCCACCAAAACTGTGTTGTTTTCGCTCAAATGTGTCCCAAACATGTTTATATGTTTTATAGGTCATAATGAGAGCTTTCTGCCCGAAAAGCTTTCCGTGAAATGTTCGCACCAAAAGTGACCATATCGACGTCACCTTTCTTTATCCACCCAAACTGTGTTGTTTTCGCTCAAATGTGTCCCAAATATGTTTATATGGTTTATAGGTCATAATGGGAGCTTTGTGCGCGAAAAGCTTTCCGTGAAATTTTCGGACCAAAAGTGACCATATCGGCGTCACATTTTTTTATCCACCAAAATTGTGTTGTTTTCGCTCAAATGTGTCTCAAACATGTTTATATAATTTATGGGTCATAATGGGAGCTTTGCGCGTGGAAAGCTTTCCGTGAAATTTTCGGACCAAAAGTGACCATATCGGCGTCACCTTCCTTTATCCACAAAAACTGTGTTGTTTTCGCTCAACTGTGTCCCAAACATGTTTATATGGTTTATAGGTTATAATGGGCGCTTTGTGCGTGAAAAGCTTTCCGTGATATTTTCGGACCAAAAGTGACCATATCGGCGTCACCTTCCTTTATCCACAAAAACTGTGTTGTTTTCGCTCAAATGTGTCCCAAACATGTTTATATGGTTTATAGGTCATAATGTGAGGTTTGTGCGCGAAAAGCTTTCCGTGAAATTTTCGGACCAAAAGTGACCATATCGGCGTCACCTTTCTTTATCCACCAAAACTGTGTTGTTTTCACTCAAATGTGTCCCAAACATGTTTATATTTTTATAGGTCATAATGGGAGCTTTGTGCGCGAAAAACTTTCCGTGAAATTTTCGGACCAAAAGTGACCATATCGGCGTCACCTTCCTTTATCCACAAAAACTGTGTTGTTTTCGCTCAAATGTGTCCCAAACATGTTTATATGGTTTATAGGTCATAATGTGAGGTTTGTGCGCGAAAAGCTTTCCGTGAAATTTTCGGACCAAAAGTGACCATATCGGCGTCACCTTTCTTTATCCACCAAAACTGTGTTGTTTTCACTCAAATGTGTCCCAAACATGTTTATATTTTTATAGGTCATAATGGGAGCATTGTGCGCGAAAAGTTTTCCGTGAAATTTTCAGACCAAAAGTGACCATATCGGCGTCACATTTCTTTATCCACCAAAACTGTGTTGTTTTCGCTCCAATGTGTCCCAAACATGTTTATATGGTTTATAGGTCATAATGGGCGCTTTGTGCGCGAAAAGCTTTCCGTGAAATTTTCGGACCAAAAGTGACCATATCGGCGTCACCTTCCTTTATCCACAAAAACTGTATTGTTTTCGCTCAAATGTGTCCCAAACATGTTTATATGGTTTATAGGTCATAATGGGAGGTTTGTGCGCGAAAAGCTTTCCGTGAAATTTTCGGACCAAAAGTGACCATATCGGCGTCACCTTTCTTTATCCACCAAAACTTTGTTGTTTTCGCTCAAATGTGTCTCAAACATGTTTATATAATTTATGGGTCATAATGGGAGCTTTGCGCGTGGAAAGCTTTCCGTGAAATTTTCGGACCAAAAGTGACCATATCGGCGTCACCTTTCTTTATCCACCAAAACTGTGTTGTTTTCGCTCAAATGTGTCCCAAACATGTTTATATGTTTTATAGGTCATAATGAGAGCTTTCTGCCCGAAAAGCTTTCCGTGAAATGTTCGCACCAAAAGTGACCATATCGACGTCACCTTTCTTTATCCACCCAAACTGTGTTGTTTTCGCTCAAATGTGTCCCAAATATGTTTATATGGTTTATAGGTCATAATGGGAGCTTTGTGCGCGAAAAGCTTTCCGTGAAATTTTCGGACCAAAAGTGACCATATCGGCGTCACATTTTTTTATCCACCAAAATTGTGTTGTTTTCGCTCAAATGTGTCTCAAACATGTTTATATAATTTATGGGTCATAATGGGAGCTTTGCGCGTGGAAAGCTTTCCGTGAAATTTTCGGACCAAAAGTGACCATATCGGCGTCACCTTCCTTTATCCACAAAAACTGTGTTGTTTTCGCTCAACTGTGTCCCAAACATGTTTATATGGTTTATAGGTTATAATGGGCGCTTTGTGCGTGAAAAGCTTTCCGTGATATTTTCGGACCAAAAGTGACCATATCGGCGTCACCTTCCTTTATCCACAAAAACTGTGTTGTTTTCGCTCAAATGTGTCCCAAACATGTTTCTATGGTTTATAGGTCATAATGTGAGGTTTGTGCGCGAAAAGCTTTCCGTGAAATTTTCGGACCAAAAGTGACCATATCGGCGTCACCTTTCTTTATCCACCAAAACTGTGTTGTTTTCACTCAAATGTGTCCCAAACATGTTTATATTTTTATAGGTCATAATGGGAGCTTTGTGCGCGAAAAACTTTCCGTGAAATTTTCGGACCAAAAGTGACCATATCGGCGTCACCTTCCTTTATCCACAAAAACTGTGTTGTTTTCGCTCAAATGTGTCCCAAACATGTTTATATGGTTTATAGGTCATAATGTGAGGTTTGTGCGCGAAAAGCTTTCCGTGAAATTTTCGGACCAAAAGTGACCATATCGGCGTCACCTTTCTTTATCCACCAAAACTGTGTTGTTTTCACTCAAATGTGTCCCAAACATGTTTATATTTTTATAGGTCATAATGGGAGCATTGTGCGCGAAAAGTTTTCCGTGAAATTTTCAGACCAAAAGTGACCATATCGGCGTCACATTTCTTTATCCACCAAACCTGTGTTGTTTTCGCTCCAATGTGTCCCAAACATGTTTATATGGTTTATAGGTCATAATGGGCGCTTTGTGCGCGAAAAGTTTTCCGTGAAATTTTCGGACCAAAAGTGACCATATCGGCGTCACCTTCCTTTATCCACAAAAACTGTATTGTTTTCGCTCAAATGTGTCCCAAACATGTTTATATGGTTTATAGGTCATAATGGGAGGTTTGTGCGCGAAAAGCTTTCCGTGAAATTTTCGGACCAAAAGTGACCATATCGGCGTCACCTTTCTTTATCCACCAAAACTTTGTTGTTTTCGCTCAAATGTGTCTCAAACATGTTTATATAATTTATGGGTCATAATGGGAGCTTTGCGCGTGGAAAGCTTTCCGTGAAATTTTCGGACCAAAAGTGACCATATCGGCGTCACCTTTCTTTATCCACCAAAACTGTGTTGTTTTCGCTCAAATGTGTCCCAAACATGTTTATATGTTTTATAGGTCATAATGAGAGCTTTCTGCCCGAAAAGCTTTCCGTGAAATGTTCGCACCAAAAGTGACCATATCGACGTCACCTTTCTTTATCCACCCAAACTGTGTTGTTTTCGCTCAAATGTGTCCCAAATATGTTTATATGGTTTATAGGTCATAATGGGAGCTTTGTGCGCGAAAAGCTTTCCGTGAAATTTTCGGACCAAAAGTGACCATATCGGCGTCACATTTTTTTATCCACCAAAATTGTGTTGTTTTCGCTCAAATGTGTCTCAAACATGTTTATATAATTTATGGGTCATAATGGGAGCTTTGCGCGTGGAAAGCTTTCCGTGAAATTTTCGGACCAAAAGTGACCATATCGGCGTCACCTTCCTTTATCCACCAAAACTGTGTTGTTTTCGCTCAACTGTGTCCCAAACATGTTTATATTTTTATAGGTTATAATGGGAGCTTTGTGCGCGAAAAGCTTTCCGTGAAATTTTCGGACCAAAAGTGACCATATCGGCGTCACCTTCCTTTATCCACAAAAACTGTGTTGTTTTCGCTCAAATGTGTCCCAAACATGTTTATATGGTTTATAGGTCATAATGTGAGGTTTGTGCGCGAAAAGCTTTCCGTGAAATTTTCGGACCAAAAGTGACCATATCGGCGTCACCTTTCTTTATCCACCAAAACTGTGTTGTTTTCACTCAAATGTGTCCCAAACATGTTTATATTTTTATAGGTCATAATGGGAGCATTGTGCGCGAAAAGTTTTCCGTGAAATTTTCAGACCAAAAGTGACCATATCGGCGTCACATTTCTTTATCCACCAAACCTGTGTTGTTTTCGCTCCAATGTGTCCCAAACATGTTTATATGGTTTATAGGTCATAATGGGCGCTTTGTGCGCGAAAAGTTTTCCGTGAAATTTTCGGACCAAAAGTGACCATATCGGCGTCACCTTCCTTTATCCACAAAAACTGTATTGTTTTCGCTCAAATGTGTCCCAAACATGTTTATATGGTTTATAGGTCATAATGGGAGGTTTGTGCGCGAAAAGCTTTCCGTGAAATTTTCGGACCAAAAGTGACCATATCGGCGTCACCTTTCTTTATCCACCAAAACTTTGTTGTTTTCGCTCAAATGTGTCTCAAACATGTTTATATAATTTATGGGTCATAATGGGAGCTTTGCGCGTGGAAAGCTTTCCGTGAAATTTTCGGACCAAAAGTGACCATATCGGCGTCACCTTTCTTTATCCACCAAAACTGTGTTGTTTTCAATCAAATGTGTCCCAAACATGTTTATATGTTTTATAGGTCATAATGAGAGCTTTCTGCCCGAAAAGCTTTCCGTGAAATGTTCGCACCAAAAGTGACCATATCGACGTCACCTTTCTTTATCCACCCAAACTGTGTTGTTTTCGCTCAAATGTGTCCCAAATATGTTTATATGGTTTATAGGTCATAATGGGAGCTTTGTGCGCGAAAAGCTTTCCGTGAAATTTTCGGACCAAAAGTGACCATATCGGCGTCACATTTTTTTATCCACCAAAATTGTGTTGTTTTCGCTCAAATGTGTCTCAAACATGTTTATATAATTTATGGGTCATAATGGGAGCTTTGCGCGTGGAAAGCTTTCCGTGAAATTTTCGGACCAAAAGTGACCATATCGGCGTCACCTTCCTTTATCCACAAAAACTGTGTTGTTTTCGCTCAACTGTGTCCCAAACATGTTTATATGGTTTATAGGTTATAATGGGCGCTTTGTGCGTGAAAAGCTTTCCGTGATATTTTCGGACCAAAAGTGACCATATCGGCGTCACCTTTCTTTATCCACCAAAACTGTGTTGTTTTCGCTCAAATGTGTCCCCAACATGTTTATATGTTTTATAGGTCATAATGAGAGCTTTCTGCCCGAAAAGCTTTCCGTGAAATGTTCGCACCAAAAGTGACCATATCGACGTCACCTTTCTTTATCCACCCAAACTGTGTTGTTTTCGCTCAAATGTGTCCCAAATATGTTTATATGGTTTATAGGTCATAATGGGAGCTTTGTGCGCGAAAAGCTTTCCGTGAAATTTTCGGACCAAAAGTGACCATATCGGCGTCACATTTTTTTATCCACCAAAATTGTGTTGTTTTCGCTCAAATGTGTCCCAAACATGTTTATATAATTTATGGGTCATAATGGGAGCTTTGCGCGTGGAAAGCTTTCCGTGAAATTTTCGGACCAAAAGTGACCATATCGGCGTCACCTTCCTTTATCCACAAAAACTGTGTTGTTTTCGCTCAACTGTGTCCCAAACATGTTTATATGGTTCATAGGTTATAATGGGCGCTTTGTGCGTGAAAAGCTTTCCGTGATATTTTCGGACCAAAAGTGACCATATCGGCGTCACCTTCCTTTATCCACAAAAACTGTGTTGTTTTCGCTCAAATGTGTCCCAAACATGTTTATATGGTTTATAGGTCATAATGTGAGGTTTGTGCGCGAAAAGCTTTCCGTGAAATTTTCGGACCAAAAGTGACCATATCGGCGTCACCTTTCTTTATCCACCAAAACTGTATTGTTTTCACTCAAATGTGTCCCAAACATGTTTATATTTTTATAGGTCATAATGGGAGCATTGTGCGCGAAAAGTTTTCCGTGAAATTTTCAGACCAAAAGTGACCATATCGGCGTCACATTTCTTTATCCACCAAACCTGTGTTGTTTTCGCTCCAATGTGTCCCAAACATGTTTATATGGTTTATAGGTCATAATGGGCGCTTTGTGCGCGAAAAGTTTTCCGTGAAATTTTCGGACCAAAAGTGACCATATCGGCGTCACCTTCCTTTATCCACAAAAACTGTATTGTTTTCGCTCAAATGTGTCCCAAACATGTTTATATGGTTTATAGGTCATAATGGGAGGTTTGTGCGCGAAAAGCTTTCCGTGAAATTTTCGGACCAAAAGTGACCATATCGGCGTCACCTTTCTTTATCCACCAAAACTTTGTTGTTTTCGCTCAAATGTGTCTCAAACATGTTTATATAATTTATGGGTCATAATGGGAGCTTTGCGCGTGGAAAGCTTTCCGTGAAATTTTCGGACCAAAAGTGACCATATCGGCGTCACCTTTCTTTATCGACCAAAACTGTGTTGTTTTCGCTCAAATGTGTCCCAAACATGTTTATATGTTTTATAGGTCATAATGAGAGCTTTCTGCCCGAAAAACTTTCCGTGAAATGTTCGCACCAAAAGTGACCATATCGACGTCACCTTTCTTTATCCACCCAAACTGTGTTGTTTTCGCTCAAATGTGTCCCAAATATGTTTATATGGTTTATAGGTCATAATGGGAGCTTTGTGCGCGAAAAGCTTTCCGTGAAATTTTCGGACCAAAAGTGACCATATCGGCGTCACATTTTTTTATCCACCAAAATTGTGTTGTTTTCGCTCAAATGTGTCTCAAACATGTTTATATAATTTATGGGTCATAATGGGAGCTTTGCGCGTGGAAAGCTTTCCGTGAAATTTTCGGACCAAAAGTGACCATATCGGCGTCACCTTCCTTTATCCACAAAAACTGTGTTGTTTTCGCTCAACTGTGTCCCAAACATGTTTATATGGTTTATAGGTTATAATGGGCGCTTTGTGCGTGAAAAGCTTTCCGTGATATTTTCGGACCAAAAGTGACCATATCGGCGTCACCTTCCTTTATCCACAAAAACTGTGTTGTTTTCGCTCAAATGTGTCCCAAACATGTTTATATGGTTTATAGGTCATAATGTGAGGTTTGTGCGCGAAAAGCTTTCCGTGAAATTTTCGGACCAAAAGTGACCATATCGGCGTCACCTTTCTTTATCCACCAAAACTGTGTTATTTTCACTCAAATGTGTCCCAAACATGTTTATATTTTTATAGGTCATAATGGGAGCTTTGTGCGCGAAAAACTTTCCGTGAAATTTTCGGACCAAAAGTGACCATATCGGCGTCACCTTCCTTTATCCACAAAAACTGTGTTGTTTTCGCTCAAATGTGTCCCAAACATGTTTATATGGTTTATAGGTCATAATGTGAGGTTTGTGCGCGAAAAGCTTTCCGTGAAATTTTCGGACCAAAAGTGACCATATCGGCGTCACCTTTCTTTATCCACCAAAACTGTGTTGTTTTCACTCAAATGTGTCCCAAACATGTTTATATTTTTATAGGTCATAATGGGAGCATTGTGCGCGAAAAGTTTTCTGTGAAATTTTCAGACCAAAAGTGACCATATCGGCGTCACATTTCTTTATCCACCAAAACTGTGTTGTTTTCGCTCCAATGTGTCTCAAACATGTTTATATGGTTTATAGGTCATAATGGGCGCTTTGTGCGCGAAAAGCTTTCCGTGAAATTTTCGGACCAAAAGTGACCATATCGGCGTCACCTTCCTTTATCCACAAAAACTGTATTGTTTTCGCTCAAATGTGTCCCAAACATGTTTATATGGTTTATAGGTCATAATGGGAGGTTTGTGCGCGAAAAGCTTTCCGTGAAATTTTCGGACCAAAAGTGACCATATCGGCGTCACCTTTCTTTATCCACCAAAACTTTGTTGTTTTCGCTCAAATGTGTCTCAAACATGTTTATATAATTTATGGGTCATAATGGGAGCTTTGCGCGTGGAAAGCTTTCCGTGAAATTTTCGGACCAAAAGTGACCATATCGGCGTCACCTTTCTTTACCCACCAAAACTGTGTTGTTTTCGCTCAAATGTGTCCCAAACATGTTTATATGTTTTATAGGTCATAATGAGAGCTTTCTGCCCGAAAAGCTTTCCGTGAAATGTTCGCACCAAAAGTGACCATATCGACGTCACCTTTCTTTATCCACCCAAACTGTGTTGTTTTCGCTCAAATGTGTCCCAAATATGTTTATATGGTTTATAGGTCATAATGAGAGCTTTGTGCGCGAAAAGCTTTCCGTGAAATTTTCGGACCAAAAGTGACCATATCGGCGTCACATTTTTTTATCCACCAAAATTGTGTTGTTTTCGCTCAAATGTGTCTCAAACATGTTTATATAATTTATGGGTCATAATGGGAGCTTTGCGCGTGGAAAGCTTTCCGTGAAATTTTCGGACCAAAAGTGACCATATCGGCGTCACCTTCCTTTATCCACAAAAACTGTGTTGTTTTCGCTCAACTGTGTCCTAAACATGTTTATATGGTTTATAGGTTATAATGGGCGCTTTGTGCGTGAAAAGCTTTCCGTGATATTTTCGGACCAAAAGTGACCATATCGGCGTCACCTTCCTTTATCCACAAAAACTGTGTTGTTTTCGCTCAAATGTGTCCCAAACATGTTTATATGGTTTATAGGTCATAATGTGAGGTTTGTGCGCGAAAAGCTTTCCGTGAAATTTTCGGACCAAAAGTGACCATATCGGCGTCACCTTTCTTTATCCACCAAAACTGTGTTATTTTCACTCAAATGTGTCCCAAACATGTTTATATTTTTATAGGTCATAATGGGAGCTTTGTGCGCGAAAAACTTTCCGTGAAATTTTCGGACCAAAAGTGACCATATCGGCGTCACCTTCCTTTATCCACAAAAACTGTGTTGTTTTCGCTCAAATGTGTCCCAAACATGTTTATATGGTTTATAGGTCATAGTGTGAGGTTTGTGCGCGAAAAGCTTTCCGTGAAATTTTCGGACCAAAAGTGACCATATCGGCGTCACCTTTCTTTATCCACCAAAACTGTGTTGTTTTCACTCAAATGTGTCCCAAACATGTTTATATTTTTATAGGTCATAATGGGAGCATTGTGCGCGAAAAGTTTTCCGTGAAATTTTCAGACCAAAAGTGACCATATCGGCGTCACATTTCTTTATCCACCAAAACTGTGTTGTTTTCGCTCCAATGTGTCCCAAACATGTTTATATGGTTTATAGGTCATAATGGGCGCTTTGTGCGCGAAAAGCTTTCCGTGAAATTTTCGGACCAAAAGTGACCATATCGGCGTCACCTTCCTTTATCCACAAAAACTGTATTGTTTTCGCTCAAATGTGTCCCAAACATGTTTATATGGTTTATAGGTCATAATGGGAGGTTTGTGCGCGAAAAGCTTTCCGTGAAATTTTCGGACCAAAAGTGACCATATCGGCGTCACCTTTCTTTATCCACCAAAACTTTGTTGTTTTCGCTCAAATGTGTCTCAAACATGTTTATATAATTTATGGGTCATAATGGGAGCTTTGCGCGTGGAAAGCTTTCCGTGAAATTTTCGGACCAAAAGTGACCATATCGGCGTCACCTTTCTTTATCCACCAAAACTGTGTTGTTTTCGCTCAAATGTGTCCCAAACATGTTTATATGTTTTATAGGTCATAATGAGAGCTTTCTGCCCGAAAAGCTTTCCGTGAAATGTTCGCACCAAAAGTGACCATATCGACGTCACCTTTCTTTATCCACCCAAACTGTGTTGTTTTCGCTCAAATGTGTCCCAAATATGTTTATATGGTTTATAGGTCATAATGAGAGCTTTGTGCGCGAAAAGCTTTCCGTGAAATTTTCGGACCAAAAGTGACCATATCGGCGTACATTTTTTTATCCACCAAAATTGTGTTGTTTTCGCTCAAATGTGTCTCAAACATGTTTATATAATTTATGGGTCATAATGGGAGCTTTGCGCGTGGAAAGCTTTCCGTGAAATTTTCGGACCAAAAGTGACCATATCGGCGTCACCTTCCTTTATCCACAAAAACTGTGTTGTTTTCGCTCAACTGTGTCCTAAACATGTTTATATGGTTTATAGGTTATAATGGGCGCATTGTGCGTGAAAAGCTTTCCGTGATATTTTCGGACCAAAAGTGACCATATCGGCGTCACCTTCCTTTATCCACAAAAACTGTGTTGTTTTCGCTCAAATGTGTCCCAAACATGTTTATATGGTTTATAGGTCATAATGTGAGGTTTGTGCGCGAAAAGCTTTCCGTGAAATTTTCGGACCAAAAGTGACCATATCGGCGTCACCTTTCTTTATCCACCAAAACTGTGTTATTTTCACTCAAATGTGTCCCAAACATGTTTATATTTTTATAGGTCATAATGGGAGCTTTGTGCGCGAAAAACTTTCCGTGAAATTTTCGGACCAAAAGTGACCATATCGGCGTCACCTTCCTTTATCCACAAAAACTGTGTTGTTTTCGCTCAAATGTGTCCCAAACATGTTTATATGGTTTATAGGTCATAGTGTGAGGTTTGTGCGCGAAAAGCTTTCCGTGAAATTTTCGGACCAAAAGTGACCATATCGGCGTCACCTTTCTTTATCCACCAAAACTGTGTTGTTTTCACTCAAATGTGTCCCAAACATGTTTATATTTTTATAGGTCATAATGGGAGCATTGTGCGCGAAAAGTTTTCCGTGAAATTTTCAGACCAAAAGTGACCATATCGGCGTCACATTTCTTTATCCACCAAAACTGTGTTGTTTTCGCTCCAATGTGTCCCAAACATGTTTATATGGTTTATAGGTCATAATGGGCGCTTTGTGCGCGAAAAGCTTTCCGTGAAATTTTCGGACCAAAAGTGACCATATCGGCGTCACCTTCCTTTATCCACAAAAACTGTATTGTTTTCGCTCAAATGTGTCCCAAACATGTTTATATGGTTTATAGGTCATAATGGGAGGTTTGTGCGCGAAAAGCTTTCCGTGAAATTTTCGCACCAAAAGTGACCATATCGACGTCACCTTTCTTTATCCACCCAAACTGTGTTGTTTTCGCTCAAATGTGTCCCAAATATGTTTATATGGTTTATAGGTCATAATGGGAGCTTTGTGCGCGAAAAGCTTTCCGTGAAATTTTCGGACCAAAAGTGACCATATCGGCGTCACATTTTTTTGTCCACCAAAATTGTGTTGTTTTCGCTCAAATGTGTCTCAAACATGTTTATATAATTTATGGGTCATAATGGGAGCTTTGCGCGTGGAAAGCTTTCCGTGAAATTTTCGGACCAAAAGTGACTATATCGGCGTCACCTTCCTTTATCCACAAAAACTGTGTTGTTTTCGCTCAACTGTGTCCCAAACATGTTTATATGGTTTATAGGTTATAATGGGCGCTTTGTGCGTGAAAAGCTTTCCGTGATATTTTCGGACCAAAAGTGACCATATCGGCGTCACCTTCCTTTATCCACAAAAACTGTGTTGTTTTCGCTCAAATGTGTCCCAAACATGTTTATATGGTTTATAGGTCATAATGTGAGGTTTGTGCGCGAAAAGCTTTCCGTGAAATGTTCGCACCAAAAGTGACCATATCGGCGTCACCTTTCTTTATCCACCAAAACTGTGTTATTTTCACTCAAATGTGTCCCAAACATGTTTATATTTTTATAGGTCATAATGGGAGCTTTGTGCGCGAAAAACTTTCCGTGAAATTTTCGGACCAAAAGTGACCATATCGGCGTCACCTTCCTTTATCCACAAAAACTGTGTTGTTTTCGCTCAAATGTGTCCCAAACATGTTTATATGGTTTATAGGTCATAATGTGAGGTTTGTGCACGAAAAGCTTTCCGTGAAATTTTCGGACCAAAAGTGACCATATCGGCGTCACCTTTCTTTATCCACCAAAACTGTGTTGTTTTCACTCAAATGTGTCCCAAACATGTTTATATTATTATAGGTCATAATGGGAGCATTGTGCGCGAAAAGTTTTCCGTGAAATTTTCAGACCAAAAGTGACCATATCGGCGTCACATTTCTTTATCCACCAAACCTGTGTTGTTTTCGCTCCAATGTGTCCCAAACATGTTTATATGGTTTATAGGTCATAATGGGCGCTTTGTGCGCGAAAAGCTTTCCGTGAAATTTTCGGACCAAAAGTGACCATATCGGCGTCACCTTCCTTTATCCACAAAAACTGTATTGTTTTCGCTCAAATGTGTCCCAAACATGTTTATATGGTTTATAGGTCATAATGGGAGGTTTGTGCGCGAAAAGCTTTCCGTGAAATTTTCGCACCAAAAGTGACCATATCGACGTCACCTTTCTTTATCCACCCAAACTGTGTTGTTTTCGCTCAAATGTGTCCCAAATATGTTTATATGGTTTATAGGTCATAATGGGAGCTTTGTGCGCGAAAAGCTTTCCGTGAAATTTTCGGACCAAAAGTGATCATATCGGCGTCACATTTTTTTATCCACCAAAATTGTGTTGTTTTCGCTCAAATGTGTCTCAAACATGTTTATATAATTTATGGGTCATAATGGGAGCTTTGCGCGTGGAAAGCTTTCCGTGAAATTTTCGGACCAAAAGTGACCATATCGGCGTCACCTTCCTTTATCCACAAAAACTGTGTTGTTTTCGCTCAACTGTGTCCCAAACATGTTTATATGGTTTATAGGTTATAATGGGCGCTTTGTGCGTGAAAAGCTTTCCGTGATATTTTCGGACCAAAAGTGACCATATCGGCGTCACCTTCCTTTATCCACAAAAACTGTGTTGTTTTCGCTCAAATGTGTCCCAAACATGTTTATATGTTTTATAGGTCATAATGAGAGCTTTCTGCCCGAAAAGCTTTCCGTGAAATGTTCGCACCAAAAGTGACCATATCGACGTCACCTTTCTTTATCCACCCAAACTGTGTTGTTTTCGCTCAAATGTGTCCCAAATATGTTTATATGGTTTATAGGTCATAATGGGAGCTTTGTGCGCGAAAAGCTTTCCGTGAAATTTTCGGACCAAAAGTGACCATATCGGCGTCACATTTTTTTATCCACCAAAATTGTGTTGTTTTCGCTCAAATGTGTCTCAAACATGTTTATATAATTTATGGGTCATAATGGGAGCTTTCCGCGTGGAAAGCTTTCCGTGAAATTTTCGGACCAAAAGTGACCATATCGGCGTCACCTTTCTTTATCCACCAAAACTATGTTGTTTTCGCTCAACTGTGTCCCAAACATGTTTATATGGTTTATAGGTTATAATGGGCGCTTTGTGCGCGAAAAGCTTTCCGTGAAATTTTCGGACCAAAAGTGACCATATCGGCGTCACCTTCCTTTATCCACAAAAACTGTGTTGTTTTCGCTCAAATGTGTCCCAAACATGTTTATATGGTTTATAGGTCATAATGTGAGGTTTGTGCGCGAAAAGCTTTCCGTGAATTTTTCGGACCAAAAGTGACCATATCGGCGTCACCTTTATTTATCCACCAAAACTGTGTTGTTTTCACTCAAATGTGTCCCAAACATGTTTATATTTTTATAGGTCATAATGGGAGCTTTGTGCGCGAAAAGTTTTCCGTGAAATTTTCGGACCAAAAGTGACCATATCGGTGTCACATTTCTTTATCCACCAAACCTGTTTTGTTTTCGCTCCAATGTGTCCCACACATGTTTATATGGTTTATAGGTCATAATGGGAGCTTTGTGCGCGAAATGCTTTCCGTGAAATTTTCGGACCAAAAGTGACCATATAGGCGTCACCTTTGTTTATCCACCAAAACTGTGTTGTTTATCCACCAAAACTGTGTTGTTTTTGCCCAAATGTGTCCCAAACACGTTTATATGGTTTATAGGTCATAATGGGAGCTTTGTGCGCGAAAAGCTTTCCGTGAAATTTTCGGACCAAAAGTGACCATATGGGCGTCACCTTTCTTTATCCACCAAAACTGTGTTGTTTTCACTCAAATGTGTCCCAAACATGTTTATATGTGTATAGGTCATAATGGGAGCTTTGTGCGCGAAAAGCTTTCCGTGAAATTTTCGGACCAAAAGTGACCATATCGGCGTCACCTTTCTTTATCCACCAAAACTGTATTGTTTTCGCTCCAACGTGTCCCAAACATGTTTATATGGTTTATAGGTCATAAAGGGAGCTTTGTGCGCGAAAAGCTTTCTGTGAAGTTTTCGGACCAAAAGTGACCATATAGGCGTCACCTTTGTTTATCCACCAAAACTGTGTTGTTTTCGCTCAAATGTGTCCCAAACATGTTTATATGTTTTATAGGTCATAATGAGAGCTTTCTGCCCGAAAAGCTTTCCGTGAAATGTTCGCACCAAAAGTGACCATATCGACGTCACCTTTCTTTATCCACCCAAACTGTGTTGTTTTCGCTCAAATGTGTCCCAAATATGTTTATATGGTTTATAGGTCATAATGGGAGCTTTGTGCGCGAAAAGCTTTCCGTGAAATTTTCGGACCAAAAGTGACCATATCGGCGTCACATTTTTTTATCCACCAAAATTGTGTTGTTTTCGCTCAAATGTGTCTCAAACATGTTTATATAATTTATGGGTCATAATGGGAGCTTTCCGCGTGGAAAGCTTTCCGTGAAATTTTCGGACCAAAAGTGACCATATCGGCGTCACCTTTCTTTATCCACCAAAACTATGTTGTTTTCGCTCAACTGTGTCCCAAACATGTTTATATGGTTTATAGGTTATAATGGGCGCTTTGTGCGCGAAAAGCTTTCCGTGAAATTTTCGGACCAAAAGTGACCATATCGGCGTCACCTTCCTTTATCCACAAAAACTGTGTTGTTTTCGCTCAAATGTGTCCCAAACATGTTTATATGGTTTATAGGTCATAATGTGAGGTTTGTGCGCGAAAAGCTTTCCGTGAATTTTTCGGACCAAAAGTGACCATATCGGCGTCACCTTTATTTATCCACCAAAACTTTGTTGTTTTCACTCAAATGTGTCCCAAACATGTTTATATTTTTATAGGTCATAATGGGAGCTTTGTGCGCGAAAAGTTTTCCGTGAAATTTTCGGACCAAAAGTGACCATATCGGTGTCACATTTCTTTATCCACCAAACCTGTTTTGTTTTCGCTCCAATGTGTCCCACACATGTTTATATGGTTTATAGGTCATAATGGGAGCTTTGTGCGCGAAATGCTTTCCGTGAAATTTTCGGACCAAAAGTGACCATATAGGCGTCACCTTTGTTTATCCACCAAAACTGTGTTGTTTATCCACCAAAACTGTGTTGTTTTTGCCCAAATGTGTCCCAAACACGTTTATATGGTTTATAGGTCATAATGGGAGCTTTGTGCGCGAAAAGCTTTCCGTGAAATTTTCGGACCAAAAGTGACCATATGGGCGTCACCTTTCTTTATCCACCAAAACTGTGTTGTTTTCACTCAAATGTGTCCCAAACATGTTTATATGTGTATAGGTCATAATGGGAGCTTTGTGCGCGAAAAGCTTTCCGTGAAATTTTCGGACCAAAAGTGACCATATCGGCGTCACCTTTCTTTATCCACCAAAACTGTATTGTTTTCGCTCCAACGTGTCCCAAACATGTTTATATGGTTTATAGGTCATAAAGGGAGCTTTGTGCGCGAAAAGCTTTCTGTGAAGTTTTCGGACCAAAAGTGACCATATAGGCGTCACCTTTGTTTATCCACCAAAACTGTGTTGTTTTCGCTCAAATGTGTCCCAAACATGTTTATATGTTTTATAGGTCATAATGAGAGCTTTCTGCCCGAAAAGCTTTCCGTGAAATGTTCGCACCAAAAGTGACCATATCGACGTCACCTTTCTTTATCCACCCAAACTGTGTTGTTTTCGCTCAAATGTGTCCCAAATATGTTTATATGGTTTATAGGTCATAATGGGAGCTTTGTGCGCGAAAAGCTTTCCGTGAAATTTTCGGACCAAAAGTGACCATATCGGCGTCACATTTTTTTATCCACCAAAATTGTGTTGTTTTCGCTCAAATGTGTCTCAAACATGTTTATATAATTTATGGGTCATAATGGGAGCTTTCCGCGTGGAAAGCTTTCCGTGAAATTTTCGGACCAAAAGTGACCATATCGGCGTCACCTTTCTTTATCCACCAAAACTATGTTGTTTTCGCTCAACTGTGTCCCAAACATGTTTATATGGTTTATAGGTTATAATGGGCGCTTTGTGCGCGAAAAGCTTTCCGTGAAATTTTCGGACCAAAAGTGACCATATCGGCGTCACCTTCCTTTATCCACAAAAACTGTGTTGTTTTCGCTCAAATGTGTCCCAAACATGTTTATATGGTTTATAGGTCATAATGTGAGGTTTGTGCGCGAAAAGCTTTCCGTGAAATTTTCGGACCAAAAGTGACCATATCGGCGTCACCTTTATTTATCCACCAAAACTGTGTTGTTTTCACTCAAATGTGTCCCAAACATGTTTATATTTTTATACGTCATAATGGGAGCTTTGTGCGCGAAAAGTTTTCCGTGAAATTTTCGGACCAAAAGTGACCATATAGGTGTCACATTTCTTTATCCACCAAACCTGTTTTGTTTTCGCTCCAATGTGTCCCACACATGTTTATATGGTTTATAGGACATAATGGGAGCTTTGTGCGCGAAATGCTTTCCGTGAAATTTTCGGACCAAAAGTGACCATATCGGCGTCACCTTTGTTTATCCACCAAAACTGTGTTGTTTATCCACGAAAACTGTGTTGTTTTTGCCCAAATGTGTCCCAAACACGTTTATATGGTTTATAGGTCATAATGGGAGCTTTGTGCGCGAAAAGCTTTCCGTGCAATTTTCGGACCAAAAGTGACCATATCAGCGTCACCTTTTTTTATCCACCAAAACTGTGTTGTTTTCACTCAAATGTGTCCCAAACATGTTTATATGTGTATAGGTCATAATGGGAGCTTTGTGCGCGAAAAGCTTTCCGTGAAATTTTCGGACCAAAAGTGACCATATCGGCGTCACCTTTCTTTATCCACCAAAACTGTATTGTTTTTGCTCCAACGTGTCCCAAACATGTTTATATGGTTTATAGGTCATAAAGGGAGCTTTGTGCGCGAAAAGCTTTCTGAGAAGTTTTCGGACCAAAAGTGACCATATAGGCGTCACCTTTGTTTATCCACCAAAACTGTGTTGTTTTCGCTCAAATGTGTCCCAAACATGTTTATATGTTTTATAGGTCATAATGAGAGCTTTCTGCCCGAAAAGCTTTCCGTGAAATGTTCGCACCAAAAGTGACCATATCGACGTCACCTTTCTTTATCCACCCAAACTGTGTTGTTTTCGCTCAAATGTGTCCCAAATATGTTTATATGGTTTATAGGTCATAATGGGAGCTTTGTGCGCGAAAAGCTTTCCGTGAAATTTTCGGACCAAAAGTGACCATATCGGCGTCACATTTTTTTATCCACCAAAATTGTGTTGTTTTCGCTCAAATGTGTCTCAAACATGTTTATATAATTTATGGGTCATAATGGGAGCTTTCCGCGTGGAAAGCTTTTCGTGAAATTTTCGGACCAAAAGTGACCATATCGGGGTCACCTTTCTTTATCCACCAAAACTATGTTGTTTTCGCTCAACTGTGTCCCGAACATGTTTATATTGTTTATAGGTTATAATGGGCGCTTTGTGCGCGAAAAGCTTTCCCTGAAATTTTCGGACCAAAAGTGACCATATCGGCGTCACCTTCCTTTATCCACAAAAACTGTGTTGTTTTCGCTCAAATGTGTCCCAAACATGTTTATATGGTTTATAGGTCATAATGTGAGGTTTGTGCGCGAAAAGCTTTCCGTGAAATTTTTGGACCAAAAGTGACCATATCGGCGTCACCTTTCTTTATCCACCAAAACTGTGTTGTTTTCACTCAAATGTGTCCCAAACATGTTTATATTTTTATAGGTCATAATGGGAGCTTTGTGCGCGAAAAGTTTTCCGTGAAATTTTCGGACCAAAAGTGACCATATCGGCGTCACATTTCTTTATCCACCAAACCTGTTTTGTTTTCGCTCCAATGTGTCCCACACATGTTTATATGGTTTATAGGTCATAAAGGGAGCTTTGTGCGCGAAAAACTTTCTGTGAAGTTTTCGGACCAAAAGTGACCATATAGGCGTCACCTTTGTTTATCCACCAAAACTGTGTTGTTTTCGCTCAAATGTGTCCCAAACATGTTTATATGGTTTATAGGTCATAATGGGAGCTTTGTGCGCGAAAAGCTTTCCGTGAAATTTTCGGACCAAAAGTGACCATATCGGCGTCACATTTCTTTATCCACCAAACCTGTTTTGTTTTCGCTCCAATGTGTCCCACACATGTTTATATGGTTTATAGGTCATAATGGGAGCTTTGTGCGCGAAATGCTTTCCGTGAAATTTTCGGACCAAAAGTGACCATATAGGCGTCACCTTTGTTTATCCACCAAAACTGTGTTGTTTATCCACCAAAACTGTGTTGTTTTTGCCCAAATGTGTCCCAAACACGTTTATATGGTTTATAGGTCATAATGGGAGCTTTGTGCACGAAAAGCTTTCCGTGCAATTTTCGGACCAAAAGTGACCATATCAGCGTCACCTTTTTTTATCCACCAAAACTGTGTTGTTTTCACACAAATGTGTCCCAAACATGTTTATATGTGTATAGGTCATAATGGGAGCTTTGTGCGCGAAAAGCTTTCCGTGAAATTTTCGGACCAAAAGTGACCATATCGGCGTCACCTTTCTTTATCCACCAAAACTGTATTGTTTTCGCTCCAACGTGTCCCAAACATGTTTATATGGTTTATAGGTCATAAAGGGAGCTTTGTGCGCGAAAAGCTTTCTGTGAAGTTTTCGGACCAAAAGTGACCATATAGGCGTCACCTTTGTTTATCCACCAAAATTGTGTTTTTTTCGCTCAAATGTGTCCCAAACATGTTTATATGTTTTATAGGTCATAATGAGAGCTTTCTGCCCGAAAAGCTTTCCGTGAAATGTTCGCACCAAAAGTGACCATATCGACGTCACCTTTCTTTATCCACCCAAACTGTGTTGTTTTCGTTCAAATGTGTCCCAAATATGTTTATATGGTTTATAGGTCATAATGGGAGCTTTGTGCGTGAAAAGCTTTCCGTGAAATTTTCGGACCAAAAGTGACCATATCGGCGTCACATTTTTTTATCCACCAAAATTGTGTTGTTTTCGCTCAAATGTGTCTCAAACATGTTTATATAATTTATGGGTCATAATGGGAGCTTTGCGCGTGGAAAGCTTTCCGTGAAATTTTCGGACCAAAAGTGACCATATCGGCGTCACCTTTCTTTATCCACCACAAGTATGTTGTTTTCGCTCAACTGTGTCCCAAACATGTTCATATGTTTATAGGTCATAATGGGAGCTTTGTTTGCGAAAAGCTTTCCGTGAACTTTTCGGACCAAATGTGACCATATCGGCGTCACCTTTCTTTATCCACCAAAACTTTGTTGTTTTCTCTAAAATTTGTCCCAAACATGTTTATATGGTTTATAGGTCATAACGGGAGCATTGTGCGCGAAAAGTTTTCCGTGAAATTTTCAGACCAAAAGTGACCATATCGGCGTCACATTTCTTTATCCACCAAACCTGTGTTGTTTTCGCTCCAATGTGTCCCAAACATGTTTATATGGTTTATAGGTCATAATGGGCGCTTTGTGCGCGAAAAGCTTTCCGTGAAATTTTCGGACCAAAAGTGACCATATCGGCGTCACCTTCCTTTATCCACAAAAATTGTGTTGTTTTCGCTCAAATGTGTCCCAAACATGTTTATATGGTTTATAGGTCATAATGGGAGGTTTGTGCGCGAAAAGCTTTCCGTGAAATTTTCGGACCAAAAGTGACCATATCGGCGTCACCTTTCTTTATCCACCAAAACTTTGTTGTTTTCGCTCAAATGTGTCTCAAACATGTTTATATAATTTATGGGTCATAATGGGAGCTTTGCGCGTGGAAAGCTTTCCGTGAAATTTTCAGACCAAAAGTGACCATATCGGCGTCACCTTTCTTTATCCACCAAAACTATGTTGTTTTCGCTCAACTGTGTCCCAAACATGTTTATATGGTTTATAGGTTATGATGGGCGCTTTGTGCGTGAAAAGCTTTCCGTGAAATTTTCGGACAAAAAGTGACCATATCGGCGTCACCTTCCTTTATCCACAAAAACTGTGTTGTTTTCGCTCAAATGTGTCCCAAACATGTTTATATGGTTTATAGGTCATAATGTGAGGTTTGTGCGCGAAAAGCTTTCCGTGAAATTTTCGGACCAAAAGTGACCATATCGGCGTCACCTTTCTTTATCCACCAAAACTGTGTTGTTTTCACTCAAATGTGTCCCAAACATGTTTATATTTTTATAGGTCATAATGGGAGCTTTGTGCGCGAAAAACTTTCCGTGAAATTTTCGGACCAAAAGTGACCATATCGGCGTCACCTTTCTTTATCCACCAAAACTGTGTTGTTTTCACTCAAATGTGTCCCAAACATGTTTATATTTTTATAGGTCATAATGGGAGCTTTGTGCGCGAAAAACTTTCCGTGAAATTTTCGGACCAAAAGTGACCATATCGGCGTCACCTTTCTTTATCCACCAAAACTGTGTTGTTTTCACTCAAATGTGTCCCAAACATGTTCATATGTTTATAGGACATAATGGGAGCTTTGTTTGCGAAAAGCTTTCCGTGAACTTTTCGGACCAAATGTGACCATATCGGCGTCACCTTTCTTTATCCACCAAAACTGTGTTGTTTTCTCTAAAATTTGTCCCAAACATGTTTATATGGTTTATAGGTCATAACGGGAGCATTGTGCGCGAAAAGTTTTCCGTGAAATTTTCAGACCAAAAGTGACCATATCGGCGTCACATTTCTTTATCCATAAAACATGTGTTGTTTTCGCTCAAATGTGTCCCAAACATGTTTATATGGTTTATAGGTCATAATGGGCGCTTTGTGCGCGAAAAGCTTTCCGTGAAATTTTCGGACCAAAAGTGACCATATCGGCGTCACCTTTCTTTATCCACCAAAACTGTGTTGTTTTCACTCAAATGTGTCCCAAACATGTTTATATTTTTATAGGTCATAATGGGAGCTTTGTGCGCGAAAAACTTTCCGTGAAATTTTCGGACCAAAAGTGACCATATCGGCGTCACCTTTCTTTATCCACCAAAACTGTGTTGTTTTCACTCAAATGTGTCCCAAACATGTTCATATGTTTATAGGTCATAATGGGAGCTTTGTTTGCGAAAATCTTTCCGTGAACTTTTCGGACCAAATGTGACCATATCGGCGTCACCTTTCTTTATCCACCAAAACTGTGTTGTTTTCTCTAAAATTTGTCCCAAACATGTTTATATGGTTTATAGGTCATAACGGGAGCATTGTGCGCGAAAAGTTTTCCGTGAAATTTTCAGACCAAAAGTGACCATATCGGCGTCACATTTCTTTATCCACCAAACCTGTGTTGTTTTCGCTCCAATGTGTCCCAAACATGTTTATATGGTTTATAGGTCATAATGGGCGCTTTGTGCACGAAAAGCTTTCCGTGAAATTTTCGGACCAAAAGTGACCATATCGGCGTCACCTTTCTTTATCCACCAAAACTGTGTTGTTTTCACTCAAATGTGTCCCAAACATGTTTATATTTTTATAGGTCATAATGGGAGCTTTGTGCGCGAAAAACTTTCCGTGAAATTTTCGGACCAAAAGTGACCATATCGGCGTCACCTTTCTTTATCCACCAAAACTGTGTTGTTTTCACTCAAATGTGTCCCAAACATGTTCATATGTTTATAGGTCATAATGGGAGCTTTGTTTGCGAAAAGCTTTCCGTGAACTTTTCGGACCAAATGTGACCATATCGGCGTCACCTTTCTTTATCCACCAAAACTGTGTTGTTTTCTCTAAAATTTGTCCCAAACATGTTTATATGGTTTATAGGTCATAACGGGAGCATTGTGCGCGAAAAGTTTTCCGTGAAATTTTCAGACCAAAAGTGACCATATCGGCGTCACATTTCTTTATCCACCAAACCTGTGTTGTTTTCGCTCCAATGTGTCCCAAACATGTTTATATGGTTTATAGGTCATAATGGGCGCTTTGTGCACGAAAAGCTTTCCGTGAAATTTTCGGACCAAAAGTGACCATATCGGCGTCACCTTTCTTTATCCACCAAAACTGTGTTGTTTTCACTCAAATGTGTCCCAAACATGTTTATATTTTTATAGGTCATAATGGGAGCTTTGTGCGCGAAAAACTTTCCGTGAAATTTTCGGACCAAAAGTGACCATATCGGCGTCACCTTCCTTTATCCACAAAAACTGTGTTGTTTTCGCTCAAATGTGTCCCAAACATGTTTATATGGTTTATAGGTCATAATGTGAGGTTTGTGCACGAAAAGCTTTCCGTGAAATTTTCGGACCAAAAGTGACCATATCGGCGTCACCTTTCTTTATCCACCAAAACTGTGTTGTTTTCACTCAAATGTGTCCCAAACATGTTTATATTTTTATAGGTCATAATGGGAGCATTGTGCGCGAAAAGTTTTCCGTGAAATTTTCAGACCAAAAGTGACCATATCGGCGTCACATTTCTTTATCCACCAAACCTGTGTTGTTTTCGCTCCAATGTGTCCCAAACATGTTTATATGGTTTATAGGTCATAATGGGCGCTTTGTGCGCGAAAAGCTTTCCGTGAAATTTTCGGACCAAAAGTGACCATATCGGCGTCACCTTCCTTTATCCACAAAAACTGTATTGTTTTCGCTCAAATGTGTCCCAAACATGTTTATATGGTTTATAGGTCATAATGGGAGGTTTGTGCGCGAAAAGCTTTCCGTGAAATTTTCGCACCAAAAGTGACCATATCGACGTCACCTTTCTTTATCCACCCAAACTGTGTTGTTTTCGCTCAAATGTGTCCCAAATATGTTTATATGGTTTATAGGTCATAATGGGAGCTTTGTGCGCGAAAAGCTTTCCGTGAAATTTTCGGACCAAAAGTGATCATATCGGCGTCACATTTTTTTATCCACCAAAATTGTGTTGTTTTCGCTCAAATGTGTCTCAAACATGTTTATATAATTTATGGGTCATAATGGGAGCTTTGCGCGTGGAAAGCTTTCCGTGAAATTTTCGGACCAAAAGTGACCATATCGGCGTCACCTTCCTTTATCCACAAAAACTGTGTTGTTTTCGCTCAAATGTGTCCCAAACATGTTTATATGGTTTATAGGTCATAATGTGAGGTTTGTGCGCGAAAAGCTTTCCGTGAAATTTTCGGACCAAAAGTGACCATATCGGCGTCACCTTTATTTATCCACCAAAACTGTGTTGTTTTCACTCAAATGTGTCCCAAACATGTTTATATTTTTATACGTCATAATGGGAGCTTTGTGCGCGAAAAGTTTTCCGTGAAATTTTCGGACCAAAAGTGACCATATCGGTGTCACATTTCTTTATCCACCAAACCTGTTTTGTTTTCGCTCCAATGTGTCCCACACATGTTTATATGGTTTATAGGACATAATGGGAGCTTTGTGCGCGAAATGCTTTCCGTGAAATTTTCGGACCAAAAGTGACCATATAGGCGTCACCTTTGTTTATCCACCAAAACTGTGTTGTTTATCCACCAAAACTGTGTTGTTTTTGCCCAAATGTGTCCCAAACACGTTTATATGGTTTATAGGTCATAATGGGAGCTTTGTGCGCGAAAAGTTTTCCGTGAAATTTTCGGACCAAAAGTGACCATATCGGTGTCACATTTCTTTATCCACCAAACCTGTTTTGTTTTCGCTCCAATGTGTCCCACACATGTTTATATGGTTTATAGGACATAATGGGAGCTTTGTGCGCGAAATGCTTTCCGTGAAATTTTCGGACCAAAAGTGACCATATAGGCGTCACCTTTGTTTATCCACCAAAACTGTGTTGTTTATCCACCAAAACTGTGTTGTTTTTGCCCAAATGTGTCCCAAACATGTTTATATGGTTTATAGGTTATAATGGGCGCTTTGTGCGCGAAAAGCTTTCCGTGAAATTTTCGGACCAAAAGTGACCATATCGGCGTCACCTTCCTTTATCCACAAAAACTGTGTTGTTTTCGCTCAAATGTGTCCCAAACATGTTTATATGGTTTATAGGTCATAATGTGAGGTTTGTGCGCGAAAAGCTTTCCGTGAATTTTTCGGACCAAAAGTGACCATATCGGCGTCACCTTTATTTATCCACCAAAACTTTGTTGTTTTCACTCAAATGTGTCCCAAACATGTTTATATTTTTATAGGTCATAATGGGAGCTTTGTGCGCGAAAAGTTTTCCGTGAAATTTTCGGACCAAAAGTGACCATATCGGTGTCACATTTCTTTATCCACCAAACCTGTTTTGTTTTCGCTCCAATGTGTCCCACACATGTTTATATGGTTTATAGGTCATAATGGGAGCTTTGTGCGCGAAATGCTTTCCGTGAAATTTTCGGACCAAAAGTGACCATATAGGCGTCACCTTTGTTTATCCACCAAAACTGTGTTGTTTATCCACCAAAACTGTGTTGTTTTTGCCCAAATGTGTCCCAAACACGTTTATATGGTTTATAGGTCATAATGGGAGCTTTGTGCGCGAAAAGCTTTCCGTGCAATTTTCGGACCAAAAGTGACCATATCAGCGTCACCTTTTTTTATCCACCAAAACTGTGTTGTTTTCACTCAAATGTGTCCCAAACATGTTTATATGTGTATAGGTCATAATGGGAGCTTTGTGCGCGAAAAGCTTTCCGTGAAATTTTCGGACCAAAAGTGACCATATCGGCGTCACCTTTCTTTATCCACCAAAACTGTATTGTTTTCGCTCCAACGTGTCCCAAACATGTTTATATGGTTTATAGGTCATAAAGGGAGCTTTGTGCGCGAAAAGCTTTCTGAGAAGTTTTCGGACCAAAAGTGACCATATAGGCGTCACCTTTGTTTATCCACCAAAACTGTGTTGTTTTCGCTCAAATGTGTCCCAAACATGTTTATATGTTTTATAGGTCATAATGAGAGCTTTCTGCCCGAAAAGCTTTCCGTGAAATGTTCGCACCAAAAGTGACCATATCGACGTCACCTTTCTTTATCCACCCAAACTGTGTTGTTTTCGCTCAAATGTGTCCCAAATATGTTTATATGGTTTATAGGTCATAATGGGAGCTTTGTGCGCGAAAAGCTTTCCGTGAAATTTTCGGACCAAAAGTGACCATATCGGCGTCACATTTTTTTATCCACCAAAATTGTGTTGTTTTCGCTCAAATGTGTCTCAAACATGTTTATATAATTTATGGGTCATAATGGGAGCTTTCCGCGTGGAAAGCTTTTCGTGAAATTTTCGGACCAAAAGTAACCATATCGGGGTCACCTTTCTTTATCCACCAAAACTATGTTGTTTTCGCTCAACTGTGTCCCGAACATGTTTATATTGTTTATAGGTTATAATGGGCGCTTTGTGCGCGAAAAGCTTTCCCTGAAATTTTCGGACCAAAAGTGACCATATCGGCGTCACCTTCCTTTATCCACAAAAACTGTGTTGTTTTCGCTCAAATGTGTCCCAAACATGTTTATATGGTTTATAGGTCATAATGTGAGGTTTGTGCGCGAAAAGCTTTCCGTGAAATTTTTGGACCAAAAGTGACCATATCGGCGTCACCTTTCTTTATCCACCAAAACTGTGTTGTTTTCACTCAAATGTGTCCCAAACATGTTTATATTTTTATAGGTCATAATGGGAGCTTTGTGCGCGAAAAGTTTTCCGTGAAATTTTCGGACCAAAAGTGACCATATCGGCGTCACATTTCTTTATCCACCAAACCTGTTTTGTTTTCGCTCCAATGTGTCCCACACATGTTTATATGGTTTATAGGTCATAAAGGGAGCTTTGTGCGCGAAAAACTTTCTGTGAAGTTTTCGGACCAAAAGTGACCATATAGGCGTCACCTTTGTTTATCCACCAAAACTGTGTTGTTTTCGCTCAAATGTGTCCCAAACATGTTTATATGTTTTATAGGTCATAATGAGAGCTTTCTGCCCGAAAAGCTTTCCGTGAAATGTTCGCACCAAAAGTGACCATATCGACGTCACCTTTCTTTATCCACCCAAACTGTGTTGTTTTCGCTCAAATGTGTCCCAAATATGTTTATATGGTTTATAGGTCATAATGGGAGCTTTGTGCGCGAAAAGCTTTCCGTGAAATTTTCGGACCAAAAGTTACCATATCGGCGTCACATTTCTTTATCCACCAAACCTGTTTTGTTTTCGCTCCAATGTGTCCCACACATGTTTATATGGTTTATAGGTCATAATGGGAGCTTTGTGCGCGAAATGCTTTCCGTGAAATTTTCGGACCAAAAGTGACCATATAGGCGTCACCTTTGTTTATCCACCAAAACTGTGTTGTTTATCCACCAAAACTGTGTTGTTTTTGCCCAAATGTGTCCCAAACACGTTTATATGGTTTATAGGTCATAATGGGAGCTTTGTGCACGAAAAGCTTTCCGTGCAATTTTCGGACCAAAAGTGACCATATCAGCGTCACCTTTTTTTATCCACCAAAACTGTGTTGTTTTCACACAAATGTGTCCCAAACATGTTTATATGTGTATAGGTCATAATGGGAGCTTTGTGCGCGAAAAGCTTCCCGTGAAATTTTCGGACCAAAAGTGACCATATCGGCGTCACCTTTCTTTATCCACCAAAACTGTATTGTTTTCGCTCCAACGTGTCCCAAACATGTTTATATGGTTTATAGGTCATAAAGGGAGCTTTGTGCGCGAAAAGCTTTCCGTGAAATGTTCGCACCAAAAGTGACCATATCGACGTCACCTTTCTTTATCCACCCAAACTGTGTTGTTTTCGTTCAAATGTGTCCCAAATATGTTTATATGGTTTATAGGTCATAATGGGAGCTTTGTGCGTGAAAAGCTTTCCGTGAAATTTTCGGACCAAAAGTGACCATATCGGCGTCACATTTTTTTATCCACCAAAATTGTGTTGTTTTCGCTCAAATGTGTCTCAAACATGTTTATATAATTTATGGGTCATAATGGGAGCTTTGCGCGTGGAAAGCTTTCCGTGAAATTTTCGGACCAAAAGTGACCATATCGGCGTCACCTTTCTTTATCCACCACAAGTATGTTGTTTTCGCTCAACTGTGTCCCAAACATGTTCATATGTTTATAGGTCATAATGGGAGCTTTGTTTGCGAAAAGCTTTCCGTGAACTTTTCGGACCAAATGTGACCATATCGGCGTCACCTTTCTTTATCCACCAAAACTTTGTTGTTTTCTCTAAAATTTGTCCCAAACATGTTTATATGGTTTATAGGTCATAACGGGAGCATTGTGCGCGAAAAGTTTTCCGTGAAATTTTCAGACCAAAAGTGACCATATCGGCGTCACATTTCTTTATCCACCAAACCTGTGTTGTTTTCGCTCCAATGTGTCCCAAACATGTTTATATGGTTTATAGGTCATAATGGGCGCTTTGTGCGCGAAAAGCTTTCCGTGAAATTTTCGGACCAAAAGTGACCATATCGGCGTCACCTTCCTTTATCCACAAAAACTGTGTTGTTTTCGCTCAAATGTGTCCCAAACATGTTTATATGGTTTATAGGTCATAATGGGAGGTTTGTGCGCGAAAAGCTTTCCGTGAAATTTTCGGACCAAAAGTGACCATATCGGCGTCACCTTTCTTTATCCACCAAAACTTTGTTGTTTTCGCTCAAATGTGTCTCAAACATGTTTATATAATTTATGGGTCATAATGGGAGCTTTGCGCGTGGAAAGCTTTCCGTGAAATTTTCAGACCAAAAGTGACCATATCGGCGTCACCTTTCTTTATCCACCAAAACTATGTTGTTTTCGCTCAACTGTGTTCCAAACATGTTTATATGGTTTATAGGTTATGATGGGCGCTTTGTGCGTGAAAAGCTTTCCGTGAAATTTTCGGACCAAAAGTGACCATATCGGCGTCACCTTCCTTTATCCACAAAAACTGTGTTGTTTTCGCTCAAATGTGTCCCAAACATGTTTATATGGTTTATAGGTCATAATGTGAGGTTTGTGCGCGAAAAGCTTTCCGTGAAATTTTCGGACCAAAAGTGACCATATCGGCGTCACCTTTCTTTATCCACCAAAACTGTGTTGTTTTCACTCAAATGTGTCCCAAACATGTTTATATTTTTATAGGTGATAATGGGAGCTTTGTGCGCGAAAAACTTTCCGTGAAATTTTCGGACCAAAAGTGACCATATCGGCGTCACCTTTCTTTATCCACCAAAACTGTGTTGTTTTCACTCAAATGTGTCCCAAACAAGTTCATATGTTTATAGGTCATAATGGGAGCTTTGTTTGCGAAAAGCTTTCCGTGAACTTTTCGGACCAAATGTGACCATATCGGCGTCACCTTTCTTTATCCACCAAAACTGTGTTGCTTCTCTAAAATTTGTCCCAAACATGTTTATATGGTTTATAGGTCATAACGGGAGTATTGTGCGCGAAAAGTTTTCCGTGAAATTTTCAGACCAAAAGTGACCATATCGGCGTCACATTTCTTTATCCACCAAACCTGTGTTGTTTTCGCTCCAATGTGTCCCAAACATGTTTATATGGTTTATAGGTCATAATGGGCGTTTTGTGCGCGAAAAGCTTTCCGTGAAATTTTCGGACCAAAAGTGACCATATCGGCGTCACCTTCCTTTATCCACAAAAACTGTGTTGTTTTCGCTCAAATGTGTCTCAAACATGTTTATATGGTTTATAGGTCATAATGTGAGCTTTGTGCGCGAAAAGCTTTCCGTGAAATTTTCGGACCAAAAGTGACCATATCGGCGTCACCTTTCTTTATCCACCAAAACTGTGTTGTTTTCACTCAAATGTGTCCCAAACATGTTTATATTTTTATAGGTCATAATGGGAGCTTTGTGCGCGAAAAACTTTCCGTGAAATTTTCGGACCAAAAGTGACCATATCGGCGTCACCTTTCTTTATCCACCAAAACTGTGTTGTTTTCACTCAAATGTGTCCCAAACATGTTCATATGTTTATAGGACATAATGGGAGCTTTGTTTGCGAAAAGCTTTCCGTGAACTTTTCGGACCAAATGTGACCATATCGGCGTCACCTTTCTTTATCCACCAAAACTGTGTTGTTTTCTCTAAAATTTGTCCCAAACATGTTTATATGGTTTATAGGTCATAACGGGAGCATTGTGCGCGAAAAGTTTTCCGTGAAATTTTCAGACCAAAAGTGACCATATCGGCGTCACATTTCTTTATCCATAAAACCTGTGTTGTTTTCGCTCCAATGTGTCCCAAACATGTTTATATGGTTTATAGGTCATAATGGGCGCTTTGTGCGCGAAAAGCTTTCCGTGAAATTTTCGGACCAAAAGTGACCATATCGGCGTCACCTTTCTTTATCCACCAAAACTGTGTTGTTTTCACTCAAATGTGTCCCAAACATGTTTATATTTTTATAGGTCATAATGGGAGCTTTGTGCGCGAAAAACTTTCCGTGAAATTTTCGGACCAAAAGTGACCATATCGGCGTCACCTTTTTTTATCCACCAAAACTGTGTTGTTTTCACTCAAATGTGTCCCAAACATGTTCATATGTTTATAGGTCATAATGGGAGCTTTGTTTGCGAAAAGCTTTCCGTGAACTTTTCGGACCAAATGTGACCATATCGGCGTCACCTTTCTTTATCCACCAAAACTGTGTTGTTTTCTCTAAAATTTGTCCCAAACATGTTTATATGGTTTATAGGTCATAACGGGAGCATTGTGCGCGAAAAGTTTTCCGTGAAATTTTCAGACCAAAAGTGACCATATCGGCGTCACATTTCTTTATCCACCAAACCTGTGTTGTTTTCGCTCCAATGTGTCCCAAACATGTTTATATGGTTTATAGGTCATAATGGGCGCTTTGTGCACGAAAAGCTTTCCGTGAAATTTTCGGACCAAAAGTGACCATATCGGCGTCACCTTTCTTTATCCACCAAAACTGTGTTGTTTTCACTCAAATGTGTCCCAAACATGTTTATATTTTTATAGGTCATAATGGGAGCTTTGTGCGCGAAAAACTTTCCGTGAAATTTTCGGACCAAAAGTGACCATATCGGCGTCACCTTTCTTTATCCACCAAAACTGTGTTGTTTTCACTCAAATGTGTCCCAAACATGTTCATATGTTTATAGGTCATAATGGGAGCTTTGTTTGCGAAAAGCTTTCCGTGAACTTTTCGGACCAAATGTGACCATATCGGCGTCACCTTTCTTTATCCACCAAAACTGTGTTGTTTTCTCTAAAATTTGTCCCAAACATGTTTATATGGTTTATAGGTCATAACGGGAGCATTGTGCGCGCAAAAGTTTTCCGTGAAATTTTCAGACCAAAAGTGACCATATCGGCGTCACATTTCTTTATCCACCAAACCTGTGTTGTTTTCGCTCCAATGTGTCCCAAACATGTTTATATGGTTTATAGGTCATAATGGGCGCTTTGTGCGCGAAAAGCTTTCCGTGAAATTTTCGGACCAAAAGTGACCATATCGGCGTCACCTTTCTTTATCCACCAAAAATGTGTTGTTTTCACTCAAATGTGTCCCAAACATGTTTATATTTTTATAGGTCATAATGGGAGCTTTGTGCGCGAAAAACTTTCCGTGAAATTTTCGGACCAAAAGTGACCATATCGGCGTCACCTTTCTTTATCCACCAAAACTGTGTTGTTTTCACTCAAATGTGTCCCAAACATGTTCATATGTTTATAGGTCATAATGGGAGCTTTGTTTGCGAAAAGCTTTCCGTGAACTTTTCGGACCAAATGTGACCATATCGGCGTCACCTTTCTTTATCCACCAAAACTGTGTTGTTTTCTCTAAAATTTGTCCCAAACATGTTTATATGGTTTATAGGTCATAACGGGAGCTTTGTGCGCGAAAAGTTTTCCGTGAAATTTTCAGACCAAAAGTGACCATATCGGCGTCACATTTCTTTATCCACCAAACCTGTGTTGTTTTCGCTCCAATGTGTCCCAAACATGTTTATATGGTTTATAGGTCATAATGGGCGCTTTGTGCGCGAAAAGCTTTCCGTGAAATTTTCGGTCCAAAAGTGACCATATCGGCGTCACCTTCCTTTATCCACAAAAACTATGTTGTTTTAGCTCAAATGTGTCCCAAACATGTTTATATGGTTTATAGGTCATAATGGGAGGTTTGTGCGCGAAAAGCTTTCCGTGAAATTTTCGGACCAAAAGTGACCATATCGGCGTCACCTTTCTTTATCCACCAAAACATTGTTGTTTTCCCTCAAATGTGTCTCAAACATGTTTATATAATTTATGGGTCATAATGGGAGCTTTGCGCGTGGAAAGCTTTCCGTGAAATTTTCGGACCAAAAGTGACCATATCGGCGTCACCTTTCTTTATCCACCAAAACTATGTTGTTTTCGCTCAACTGTGTCCCAAACATGTTTATATGGTTTATAGGTTATAATGGGCGCTTTGTGCGTGAAAAGCTTTCCGTGAAATTTTCGGACCAAAAGTGACCATATCGGCGTCACCTTCCTTTATCCACAAAAACTGTGCTGTTTTCGCTCAAATGTGTCCCAAACATGTTTATATGGTTTATAGGTCATAATGTGAGGTTTGTGCGCGAAAAGCTTTCCGTGAAATTTTCGGACCAAAAGTGACCATATCGGCGTCACCTTTCTTTATCCACCAAAACTGTGTTGTTTTCACTCAAATGTGTCCCAAACATGTTTATATTTTTATAGGTCATAATGTGAGCTTTGTGCGCGAAAAACTTTCCGTGAAATTTTCGGACCAAAAGTGACCATATCGGCGTCACCTTTCTTTATCCACCAAAACTGTGTTGTTTTCACTCAAATGTGTCCCAAACATGTTCATATGTTTATAGGTCATAATGGGAGCTTTGTTTGCGAAAAGCTTTCCGTGAACTTTTCGGACCAAATGTGACCATATCGGCGTCACCTTTCTTTATCCACCAAAACTGTGTTGTTTTCTCTAAAATTTGTCCCAAACATGTTTATATGGTTTATAGGTCATAACGGGAGCATTGTGCGCGAAAAGTTTTCCGTGAAATTTTCAGACCAAAAGTGACCATATCGGCGTCACATTTCTTTATCCACCAAACCTGTGTTATTTTCGCTCCAATGTGTCCCAAACATGTTTATATGGTTTATAGGTCATAATGGGCGCTTTGTGCGCGAAAAGCTTTCCGTGAAATTTTCGGACCAAAAGTGACCATATCGGCGTCACCTTCCTTTATCCACAAAAAAAGTGTTGTTTTCGCTCAAATGTGTCCCAAACATGTTTATATGGTTTATAGGTCATAATGGGAGGTTTGTGCGCGAAAAGCTTTCCGTGAAATTTTCGGACCAAAAGTGACCATATCGGCGTCACCTTTCTTTATCCACCAAAACTTTGTTGTTTTCGCTCAAATGTGTCTAAAACATGTTTATATAATTTATGGGTCATAATGGGAGCTTTGCGCGTGGAAAGCTTTCCGTGAAATTTTCGGACCAAAAGTGACCATATCGGCGTCACCTTTCTTTATCCACCAAAACTATGTTGTTTTCGCTCAACTGTGACCCAAACATGTTTATATGGTTTATAGGTTATAATGGGCGCTTTGTGCGTGAATAGCTTTCCGTGAAATTTTCGGACCAAAAGTGACCATATCGGCGTCACCTTCCTTTATCCACAAAAACTGTGTTGTTTTCGCTCAAATGTGTCCCAAACATGTTTATATTGTTTATAGGTCATAATGTGAGGTTTGTGCGCGAAAAGCTTTCCGTGAAATTTTCGGACCAAAAGTGACCATATCGGCGTCACCTTTCTTTATCCACCAAAACTGTGTTGTTTTCACTCAAATGTGTCCCAAACATGTTTATATTTTTATAGGTCATAATGTGAGCTTTGTGCGCGAAAAACTTTCCGTGAAATTTTCGGACCAAAAGTGACCATATCGGCGTCACCTTTCTTTATCCACCAAAACTGTGTTGTTTTCACTCAAATGTGTCCCAAACATGTTCATATGTTTATAGGTCATAATGGGAGCTTTGTTTGCGAAAAGCTTTCCGTGAACTTTTCGGACCAAATGTGACCATATCGGCGTCACCTTTCTTTATCCACCAAAACTGTGTTGTTTTCTCTAAAATTTGTCCCAAACATGTTTATATGGTTTATAGGTCATAACGGGAGCATTGTGCGCGAAAAGTTTTCCGTGAAATTTTCAGACCAAAAGTGACCATATCGGCGTCACATTTCTTTATCCACCAAACCTGTGTTGTTTTCGCTCCAATGTGTCCCAAACATGTTTATATGGTATATAGGTCATAATGGGCGCTTTGTGCGCGAAAAGCTTTCCGTGAAATTTTCGGACCAAAAGTGACCATATCGGCGTCACCTTCCTTTATCCACAAAAACTGTGTTGTTTTCGCTCAAATGTGTCCCAAACATGTTTATATGGTTTATAGGTCATAATGGGAGCTTTGTGCGCGAAAAGCTTTCTGTGAGGTTTTTCGGACCAAAAGTGACCATATAGGCGTCACCTCTGTTTATCCACCAAAACTGTGTTGTTTTCGCTCAAATGTGTCCCAAACATGTTTATATGTTTCATAGGTCATAATGAGAGCTTTCTGCCCGAAAAGCTTTCCGTGAAATGTTCGCACCAAAAGTGACCATATCTGCGTCACCTTTCTTTATCGACCAAAACTGTGTTGTTTTCACTCAAATGTGTCCCAAACATGTTTATATTTTTATAGGTCATAATGGGAGCTTTGTGCGCGAAAAACTTTCCGTGAAATTTTCGGACCAAAAGTGACCATATCGGCGTCACATTTCTTTATCCACCAAACCTGTGTTGTTTTTGCTCCAATGTGTCCCAAACATGTTTATATGGTTTATAGGTCATAATGGGAACTTTGTGCGCGAAATACTTTCCTTGAAATTTTCGGATCAATAGTGACCATATAGGCGTCACCTTTGTTTATCCAACAAAACGTTGTTGTTTTTGCCCAAATGTGACCCAAACACGTTTATATGGTTTATAGGTCATAATGGGAGCTTTGTGCGCGAAAAGCTTTCCGTGAAATTTTCGGACCAAAAGTGACCATATCGGCGTCACCTTTCTTTATCCACCAAAACTGTGTTGTTTTCACTCAAATGTGTCCCAAACATGTTCATATGTTTATAGGTCATAATGGGAGCTTTGGGCACGAAAAGCTTTCTGTGAACTTTTCTGACCAAATGTGACCATATCGGCGTCACCTTTCTTTATCCACCAGAACTGTGTTGTTTTCTTTAAAATTTGTCCAAAACATGTTTATATGGTTTATAGGTCATAACGGGAGCATTGTGCGCGAAAAGTTTTCCGTGAAATTTTCGGACCAAAAGTAACCATATCGGCGTCACGTTTCTTTATCCACCAAACCTGTGTTGTTTTCGCTCCAATGTGTCCCAAACATGTTTATATGGTTTATAGGTCATAATGGGCGCTTTGTGCGCGAAAAGCTTTCCGTGAAATTTTCGGACCAAAAGTGACCATATCGGCGTCACCTTCCTTTATCCACAAAAACTGTGTTGTTTTCGCTCAAATGTGTCCCAAACATGTTTATATGGTTTATAGGTCATAATGGGAGATTTGTGCGCGAAAAGCTTTCCGTGAAATTTTCGGACCAAAAGTGACCATATCGGCGTCACCTTTCTTTATCCACCAAAACTGTGTTGTTTTCACTCAAATGTGTCCCAAACATGTTTATATTTTTATAGGTCATAATGGGAGCTTTGTGCGCGAAAAGCTTTCCGTGAAATTTTCGGACCAAAAGTGACCATATCGGCGTCACCTTTCTTTATCCACCAAAACTGTGTTGTTTTCACTCAAATGTGTCCCAAACATGTTCATATGTTTATAGGTCAGAATGGGAGCTTTGTGCGCGAAAAGCTTTCCGTGAACTTTTCGGACCAAATGTGACCATATAGGCGTCACCATTCTTTATCCACCAAAACTGTGTTGTTTTCTCTAAAATTTGTCCCAAACATGTTTATATGGTTTATAGGTCATAACGGGAGCATTGTGCGCGAAAAGTTTTCCGTGAAATTTTCGGACCAAAAGTGACCATATCGGCGTCACATTTCTTTCTCCACCAAACCTGTGTTGTTTTCGCTCCAATGTGTCCCAAACATGTTTATATGGTTTATAGGTCATAATGGGCGCTTTGTGCGCGAAAAGCTTTCCGTGAAATTTTCGGACCAAAAGTGACCATATCGGCGTCACCTTCCTTTATCCACAAAAACTGTGTTGTTTTCGCTCAAATGTGTCCCAAACATGTTTATATGGTTTATAGGTCATAATGGGAGATTTGTGCGCGAAAAGCTTTCCGTGAAATTTTCGGACCAAAAGTGACCATATCGGCGTCACCTTTCTTTATCCACCAAAACTGTGTTGTTTTCACTCAAATGTGTCCCAAACATGTTTATATTTTTATAGGTCATAATGGGAGCTTTGTGCGCGAAAAGCTTTCCGTGAAATTTTCGGACCAAAAGTGACCATATCGGTGTCACCTTTCTTTATCCACCAAAACTGTGTTGTTTTCACTCAAATGTGTCCCAAACATGTTCATATGTTTATAGGTCAGAATGGGAGCTTTGTGCGCGAAAAGTTTCCGTGAACTTTTCGGACCAAATGTGACCATATAGGCGTCACCATTCTTTATCCACCAAAACTGTGTTGTTTTCTCTAAAATTTGTCCCAAACATGTTTATATGGTTTATAGGTCATAACGGGAGCATTGTGCGCGAAAAGTTTTCCGTGAAATTTTCGGACCAAAAGTGACCATATCGGCGTCACATTTCTTTCTCCACCAAACCTGTGTTGTTTTCGCTCCAATGTGTCCCAAACATGTTTATATGGTTTATAGGTCATAAAGGGAGCTTTGTGCGCGAAAAGCTTTCTGTGAAATTTTCGGACCAAAAGTAACCATATAGGCGTCACCATTGTTTATCCACCAAAACTGTGTTGTTTTCGCTCAAATGTGTCCCAAACATGTTTATATGGTTTATAGGTCATAATGAGAGCTTTCTGCCCGAAAAGCTTTCCGTGAAATTTTCGGACCAAAAGTGACCATATCGACGTCACCTTTCTTTATCCACCCAAACTGTGTTGTTTTCGCTCAAATGTGTCCCAAATATGTTTATATGGTTTATAGGTCATATTGGGAGCTTTGTGCGCGAAAAGCTTTCCGTGAAATTTTCGGACCAAAAGTGACCATATCGGCGTCACCTTTCTTTATCCACCAAAACTGTGTTGTTTTCACTCAAATGTGTCCCAAACATGTTCATATGTTTATAGGTCAGAATGGGAGCTTTGTGCGCGAAAAGCTTTCCGTGAACTTTTCGGACCAAATGTGACCATATAGGCGTCACCATTCTTTATCCACCAAAACTATGTTGTTTTCTCTAAAATTTGTCCCAAACATGTTTATATGGTTTATAGGTCATAACGGGAGCATTGTGCGCGAAAAGTTTTCCGTGAAATTTTCGGACCAAAAGTGACCATATCGGCGTCACATTTCTTTCTCCACCAAACCTGTGTTGTTTTCGCTCCAATGTGTCCCAAACATGTTTATATGGTTTATAGGTCATAATGGGCGCTTTGTGCGCGAAAAGCTTTCCGTGAAATTTTCGGACCAAAAGTGACCATATCGGCGTCACCTTCCTTTATCCACAAAAACTGTGTTGTTTTCGCTCAAATGTGTCCCAAACATGTTTATATGGTTTATAGGTCATAATGGGAGATTTGTGCGCGAAAAGCTTTCCGTGAAATTTTCGGACCAAAAGTGACCATATCGGCGTCACCTTTCTTTATCCACCAAAACTGTGTTGTTTTCACTCAAATGTGTCCCAAACATGTTTATATTTTTATAGGTCATAATGGGAGCTTTGCGCGTGGAAAGCTTTCCGTGAAATTTTCGGACCAAAAGTGACCATATCGGTGTCACCTTTCTTTATCCACCAAAACTGTGTTGTTTTCACTCAAATGTGTCCCAAACATGTTCATATGTTTATAGGTCAGAATGGGAGCTTTGTGCGCGAAAAGCTTTCCGTGAACTTTTCGGACCAAATGTGACCATATAGGCGTCACCATTCTTTATCCACCAAAACTGTGTTGTTTTCTCTAAAATTTGTCCCAAACATGTTTATATGGTTTATAGGTCATAACGGGAGCATTGTGCGCGAAAAGTTTTCCGTGAAATTTTCGGACCAAAAGTGACCATATCGGCGTCACATTTCTTTCTCCACCAAACCTGTGTTGTTTTCGCTCCAATGTGTCCCAAACATGTTTATATGGTTTATAGGTCATAAAGGGAGCTTTGTGCGCGAAAAGCTTTCTGTGAAATTTTCGGACCAAAAGTGACCATATAGGCGTCACCATTGTTTATCCACCAAAACTGTGTTGTTTTCGCTCAAATGTGTCCCAAACATGTTTATATGGTTTATAGGTCATAATGAGAGCTTTCTGCCCGAAAAGCTTTCCGTGAAATTTTCGGACCAAAAGTGACCATATCGACGTCACCTTTCTTTATCCACCCAAACTGTGTTGTTTTCGCTCAAATGTGTCCCAAATATGTTTATATGGTTTATAGGTCATATTGGGAGCTTTGTGCGCGAAAAGCTTTCCGTGAAATTTTCGGACCGAAAGTGACCATATCGGCGTCACATTTTTTTATCCACCAAAATTGTGTTGTTTTCGCTCAAATGTGTCTCAAACATGTTTATATGGTTTATGGGTCATCATGGGAGCTTTGCGCGCGGAAAGCTTTCCGTGAAATTTTCGGACCAAAAGTGACCATATCGGCGTCACCTTTCTCTATCCACCAAAACTGTTGTTTTCGCTAAACTGTGTCCCAAACATGTTTATATGGTTTATAGGTCATAATGGGCGCTTTGTGCGCGAAAAGCTTTCCGTGAAATTTTCGGACCAAAAGTGACCATATCGGCGTCACCTTCCTTTATCCACAAAAACTGTGTTGTTTTCGCTCAAATGTGTCCTAAACATGTTTATATGATTTATAGGTCATAATGAGAGGTTTGTGCGCGAAAAGCTTTCCGTGAAATTTTCGGACCTAAAGTGACCATATCGGCGTCACCTTTTCTTTATCCACCAAAACTGTGTTGTTTTCACTCAAATGTGTACCAAACATGTTTATATTTTTATAGGTCATAATGGGAGCTTTGTGCGCGAAAAGCTTTCCGTGAAATTTTCGGACCAAAAGTGACCATATCGGCGTCACCTTTCTTTATCCACCAAAACTGTGTTGTTTTCGCTCCAATGTGTCCCAAACATGTTTATATGGTTTATAGCTCATAAAGGGAGCTTTCTGCGCGAAAAGCTTTCTGTGAAATTTTCGGACCAATAGTGACCATATAGGCGTCACCTTTGTTTATCCACCAAAACTGTGTTGTTTTCGCTCAAATGTGTCCCAAACATGTTTATATGGTTTATAGGTCATAATGAGAGCTTTCTGCCCGAAAAGCTTTCCGTGAAATTTTCGGACCAAAAGTGACCATATCGACGTCACCTTTTTTTATCCACCCAAACTGTGTTGTTTTCGCTCAAATGTGTCCCAAACATGTTCATATGTTTATAGGTCATAATGGGAGCTTTGTGCGCGAAAAGCTTTCCGTGAAATTTTCGGACCGAAAGTGACCATATCGGCGTCACATTTTTTTATCCACCAAAATTGTGTTGTTTTCGCTCAAATGTGTCTCAAACATGTTTATATGGTTTATGGGTCATAATGGGAGCTTTGCGCGCGGAAAACTTTCCGTGAAATTTTCGGACCAAAAGTGACCATATCGGCGTCACCTTTCTTTATCCACCAAAACTGTGTTGTTTTCGCTCCAATGTGTCCCAAACATGTTTATATGGTTTATAGGTCATAATGGGCGCTTTGTGCGCGAAAAGCTTTCCGTGAAATTTTCGGACCAAAACTGACGATATCGGCGTCACCATCCTTTATCCACAAAAACTGTGTTGTTTTCACTCAAATGTGTCCCAAACATGTTTATATGGTTTATAGGTCATAATGGGAGGTTTGTGCGCGAAAAGCTTTCCGTGAAATTTTCGGACCTAAAGTGACCATATCGGCGTCACCTTTCTGTATCCACCAAAACTGTGTTGTTTTCGCTCAAATGTGTCCCAAACATGTTTATATTTTTATAGGTCATAATGGGAGCTTTGTGCGCGAAAAGCTTTCCGTGAAATTTTCGGACCAAAAGTGACCATATCGGCGTCACCTTTCTTTATCCACCAAAACTGTGTTGTTTTCGCTCCAATGTGTCCCAAACATGTTTAAATGGTTTATAGGTCATAAAGGGAGCTTTGTGCGCGAAAAGCTTTCTGTGAAATTTTCGGACCAAAAGTGACCATATAGGCGTCACCTTTGTTTATCCACCAAAACTGTGTTGTTTTCGCTCAAATGTGTCCCAAACATGTTTATATGGTTTATAGTTTATAATGAGAGCTTTCTGCCCGAAAAGCTTTCCGTGAAATTTTCGGACCAAAAGTGACCATATCGACGCCACCTTTTTTTATCCACCCAAACTGTGTTGTTTTCGCTCAAATGTATCCCAAACATGTTCATATGTTTATAGGTCATAATAGGAGCTTTGTGCGCGAAAAGCTTTCCATGAAATTTTCGGACCGAAAGTGACCATATCGGCGTCACATTTTTTTATCCACCAAAATTGTGTTGTTTTCGCTCCAATGTGTCTCAAACATGTTTATATGGTTTATGGGTCATAATGGGAGCTTTGCGCGCGGAAAGCTTTCCGTGAAATTTTCGGACCAAAAGTGACCATATCGGCGTCACCTTTCTTTATCCACCAAAACTGTGTTGTTTTCGCTCAACTGTGTCCCAAACATGTTTATATGGTTTATAGGTCATAATGGGCGCTTTGTGCGCGAAAATGTTTCCGTGAAATTTTCGGACCAAAAGTGACGATATTGGCGTCACCTTCCTTTATCCACAAAAACTGTGTTGTTTTCGCTCAAATGTGTCCCAAACATGTTTATATGGTTTATAGGTCATAATGGGAGGTTTGTGCGCGAAAAGCTTTCCGTGAAATTTTCGGACCTAAAGTGACCATATCGGCGTCACCTTTCTTTATCCACCAAAACTGTGTTGTTTTCACTCAAATGTGTCCCAAACATGTTTATATTTTTATAGGTCATAATGGGAGCTTTGTGCGCGAAAAGCTTTCCGTGAAATTTTCGGACCAAAAGTGACCATATCGGCGTCACCTTTCTTTATTCACCAAAACTGTGTTGTTTTCGCTCCAATGTGTCCCAAACATGTTTATATGGTTTATAGGTCATAAAGGGAGCTTTGTGCGCGAAAAGCTTTCTGTGAAATTTTCGGACCAAAAGTGACCATATAGGCGTCACCTTTGTTTATCCACCAAAACTGTGTTGTTTTCGCTCAAATGTGTCCCAAACATATTTATATGGTTTATAGGTCATAATGAGAGCTTTCTGCCCGAAAAGCTTTCCGTGAAATTTTCGGACCAAAAGTGACCATATCGGCGTCACCTTTCTTTATCCACCCAAACTGTGTTGTTTTCGCTCAAATGTGTGCCAAACATGTTCATATGTTTATAGGTCATAATGGGAGCTTTGTGCGCGAAAATCTTTCCGTGAAATTTTCGGACCGAAAGTGACCATATCGGCGGTACATTTTTTTATCCACCAAAATTGTGTTGTTTTCGCACAAATGTGTCTCAAACATGTTTATATGGTTTATGGGTCATAATGGGAGCTTTGCGCGCGGAAAGCTTTCCGTGAAATTTTCGGACCAAAAGTGACCATATCGGCGTCACCTTTGTTTATCCACCAAAACTGTGTTGTTTTCGCTCAAATGTGTCCCAAACATGTTAATATGGTTTATAGGTCATAATGAGAGCTTTCTGCCCGAAAAGCTTTCCGTGAAATTTTCGGACCAAAAGTGACCATATCGACGTCACCTTTTTTTATCCACCCAAACTGTGTTGTTTTCGCTCAAATGTGTCCCAAACATGTTCATATGTTTATAGGTCATAATGGGAACTTTGTGCGCGAAAAGCTTTCCGTGAAATTTTCGGACCAAAAGGGACCATATCGGCGTCACATTTTTTTATCCACCAAAATTGTGTTGTTTTCGCTCAAATGTGTCTCAAACATGTTTATATGGTTTATGGGTCATAATGGGAGCTTTGCGCGCGGAAAGCTTTCCGTGAAATTTTCGGACCAAAAGTGACCATATCGGCGTCACCTTTCTTTATCCACCAAAACTATGTTGTTTTCGCTCAACTTTGTCCCAAACATGTTTATATGGTTTATAGGTCATAATGGGCGCTTTGTGCGAGAAAAGCTTTCCGTGAAATTTTCGGACCAAAAGTGACGATATCGGCGTCACCTTCCTTTATCCACAAAAATTGTGTTGTTTTCGCTCAAATGTGTCCCAAACATGTTTATATGGTTTATAGGTCATAATGGGAGGTTTGTGCGCGAAAAGCTTTCCGTGAAATTTTCGGACCTAAAGTGACCATATCGGCGTCACCTTTCTTTATCCACCAAAACTGTGTTGTTTTCACTCAAATGTGTCCCAAACATGTTTATATTTTTATACGTCATAATGGGAGCTTTGTGCGTGAAAAGCTTTCCGTGAAATTTTCGGACCAAAAGTGACCATATCGGCGTCACCTTTCTTTATCCACCAAAACTGTGTTGTTTTCGCTCCAATGTGTCCCAAACATGTTTATATGGTTTATAGGTCATAAAGGGAGCTTTGTGCGCGAAAAGCTTTCTGTGAAATTTTCGGACCAAAAGTGACCATATAGGCGTCACCTTTGTTTATCCACCCAAACTGTGTTGTTTTCGCTCAAATGTGTCCCAAACATATTTATATGGTTTATAGGTCATAATGAGAGCTTTCTGCCCGAAAAGCTTTCCGTGAAATTTTCGGACCAAAAGTGACCATATCGACGTCACCTTTCTTTATCCACCTAAACTGTGTTGGTTTCGCTCAAATGTGTGCCAAACATGTTCATATGTTTATAGGTCATAATGGGAGCTTTGTGCGCGAAAAGCTTTCCGTGAAATTTTCGGACCAAAAGTGACCATATCGGCGTCACATTTTTTTATCCACCAAAATTGTGTTGTTTTCGCTCAAATGTGTCTCAAACATGTTTATATGGTTTATGGGTCATAATGGGAGCTTTGCGCGCGGAAAGCTTTCCGTGAAATTTTCGGACCAAAAGTGACCATATCGGCGTCACCTTTCTTTATCCACCAAAACTATGTTGTTTTCGCTCAACTTTGTCCCAAACATGTTTATATGGTTTATAGGTCATAATGGGCGCTTTGTGCGAGAAAAGCTTTCCGTGAAATTTTCGGACCAAAAGTGACGATATCGGCGTCACCTTCCTTTATCCACAAAAACTGTGTTGTTTTCGCTCAAATGTGTCCCAAACATGTTTATATGGTTTATAGGTCATAATGGGAGGTTTGTGCGCGAAAAGCTTTCCGTGAAATTTTCGGACCTAAAGTGACCATATCGGCGTCACCTTTCTTTATCCACCAAAACTGTGTTGTTTTCACTCAAATGTGTCCCAAACATGTTTATATTTTTATACGTCATAATGGGAGCTTTGTGCGTGAAAAGCTTTCCGTGAAATTTTCGGACCAAAAGTGACCATATCGGCGTCACCTTTCTTTATCCACCAAAACTGTGTTGTTTTCGCTCAAATGTGTCCCAAACATGTTTATATTTTTATAGGTCATAATGGGAGCTTTGTGTGCGAAAAGCTTTCCGTGAAATTTTCGGACAAAAAGTGACCATATCGGCGTCACCTTTCTTTATCCACCAAAACTGTGTTGTTTTCACTCAAATGTGTCCCAAACATGTTCATATGTTTATAGGTCATAATGGGTGCTTTGTGCGCGAAAAGCTTTCCGTGAAATTTTCGGACCAAAAGTGACCATATCGGCATCACCTTTCTTTATCCTCCAAAACTGTGTTGTTTTCTCAAAAATTTGTCCCAAACATGTTTATATGGTTTATAGGTCATAACGTGAGCATTGTGCGCGAAATGTTTTCCGTGAAATTTTCGGACCAAAAGTGACCATATCGGCGTCACATTTCTTTATCCACCAAACCTGTGTTGTTTTCGCTGCAATGTGTCCCAAACATGTTTATATGGTTTATAGGTCATAATGGGAGCTTTGTGCGCGAAATGCTTTCCGTGAAATTTTCGGACCAGAAGTGACCATATAGGCGTCACCTTTGTTTATCCACCAAAACTGTGTTGTTTATCCACCAAAACTGTGTTGTTTTTGCCCAAATGTGTCCCAAACACGTTTAATGGTTTATAGGTCTTAATGGGAGCTTTGTGCGCGAAAGGCTTTCCGTGAAATTTTCGGACCAAAAGTGACCATATCAGCGTCATCTTTTTTTATCCACCAAAACTGTGTTGTTTTCAGTCAAATGTCTCCCAAACATGTTTATATATGTATAGGTCATAATGGGAGCTTTGTGCGCGAAAAGCTTTCCGTGAAATTTTCGGATCAAAAGTGACCAAATCGGCGTCACCTTTCTCTATCCACCAAAACTGTTGTTTTCGCTAAATTGTCCCAAACATGTTTATATGGTTTATAGGTCATAATGGGCGCTTTGTGCGCGAAAAGCTTTCCGTGAAATTTTCGGACAAAAGTGACCATATCGGCGTCACCTTCTTTTATCCACAAAAACTGTGTTGTTTTCGCTCAAATGTGTCCCAAACATGTTTATATGGTTTATAGGTCATAATGGGAGGTTTGTGCGCGAAAATCTTTCCGTGAAATTTTCGGACCTAAAGTGACCATTTCGGCGTCACCTTTCTTTATCCACATAACTGTGTTGTTTTCACTCAAATGTGTCCCAAACATGTTTATATTTTTATAGGTCATAATGACAGCTTTGTGCGCGAAAAGCTTTCCGTGAAATGTTCTGACTAAAAGTGACCATATCGATGTCACCTTTATTTATCCACCCAAACTGTGTTGTTTTCGCTCAAATGTGTCCCAAACATGTTTATATGGTTTCTAGGTCATAATGGGAGCTTTGTGCGCGAAAAGCTTTCCGTGAAATTTTCGGACCAAAAGTGACCATATCGGCGTCACATTTTTTTATCCACCAAAATTGTGTTGTTTTCGCTCAAATGTGTCCCAAACATGTTTCTATGGTTTATGGGTCATAATGGGAGCTTTGCGCGCGGAAAGCTTTCCGTGATATTTTCGGACCAAATGTGACCATATTGGCGTCACCTTTCTTTATCCACCAAAACTATGTTGTTTTCGCTCAAATGTGTCCCAAACAAGTTTATATGGTTTATAGGTCATAATGGGCGCTTTGTGCGTGAAAAGCTTTCCGTGAAATTTTCGGACCAAAAGTGACCATATCGGCGTCACCTTCCTTTATCCACCAAAACTGTGTTGTTTTGGCTCCAATGTGTCCCAAACATGTTTATATGGTTTATAGGTCATAAAGGGAGCTTTGTGCGCGAAAAGCTTTCTGTGAAATTTTCGGACCAAAAGTGACCATATAGGCGTCACCTTTGTTTATCCACCAAAAATGTGTTGTTTTCGTTCAAATGTGTCCCAAACATGTTTATATGGTTTATAGGTCATAATGAGAGCTTTTTGCCCGAAATGCTTTCCGTGAAATGTTCGGACCAAAAGTGACCATATCGACGTCATCTTTCTTTATCCACCCAAACTGTGTTGTTTTCGCTCAAATGTGTCCCAAATATGTTTATAAGGTTTATAGGTCATAATGGGAGCTTTGTGCGCGAAATGCTTTCCGTGAAATTTTCGGACCAATAGTGACCACATCGGCGTCACCTTTCTTTATCCACCAAAACTGTGTTGTTTTCTCTAAAATTTGTCCCAAACTTGTTTATATGGTTTATAGGTCATAACGGGAGCATTGTGCGCGAAAAGTTTTCCGTGAAATTTTCGGACCAAAAGTGACCATATAGGCGTCACCTAATTTATCCACCAAAACTGTGTTGTTTTCGCTCAAATGTGTCCCAAACATGTTTATATGGTTTATAGGTCACAATGAGAGCTTTCTGCGCGAAAAGTTTTCCGTGAAATATTCTGACTAAAAGTGACAATATCGATGTCACCTTTATTTATCCACCCAAACTGTGTTGTTTTCGCTCAAATGTGTCCCAAACATGTTTATATGGTTTCTAGGTCATAATGGGAGCTTTGTGCGCGAAAAGCTTTCCGTGAAATTTTCGGATCAAAAGTGACCATATCGGCGTCACATTTTTTTATCCACCAAAATTGTGTTGTTTTCGCTCAAATGTGTCCCAAACATGTTTCTATGGTTTATGGGTCATAATGGGAGCTTTGCGCGCGGAAAGGTTTCCGTGATATTTTCGGACCAAATGTGACCATATTGGCGTCACCTTTCTTTATCCACCAAAACTATGTTGTTTTCGCTCAAATGAGTCCCAAACAAGTTTATATGGTTTATAGGTCATAATGGGCGCTTTGTGCGCGAAAAGCTTTCCGTGAAATTTTCGGACCAAAAGTGACCATATAGGCGTCACCTTTGTTTATCCACCAAAAATGTGTTGTTTTCGTTCAAATGTGTCCCAAACATGTTTATATGGTTTATAAGTCATAATGAGAGCTTTCTGCCCGAAATGCTTTCCGTGAAATGTTCGGACCAAAAGTGACCATATCGACGTCATCTTTCTTTATCCACCCAAACTGTGTTGTTTTCGCTCAAATGTGTCCCAAATATGTTTATATGGTTTATAGGTCATAATGGGAGCTTTGGGCGCGAAATGCTTTCCGTGAAATTTTCGGACCAATAGTGACCATATAGGCGTCACCTTTGTTTATCCAGCAAAACTATGTTGTTTTTGCCCAAATGTGACCCAAACACGTTTATATGGTTTATAGGTCATAATAGGAGCTTTGTGCGCGAAAAGCTTTCCGTGAAATTTTCGGACCAAAAGTGACCATATCAGCGTCACCTTTTTTTATCCACCAAAACTGTGTTGTTTTCGCTCAAATGTGTCCCAAACATGTTTATATGGTTTATAGGTCACAATGAGAACTTTCTGCGCGAAAATCTTTTCGTGAAATGTTCTGACTAAAAGTGACCATATCGATGTCACCTTTATTTATCCACCCAAACTGTGTTGTTTTCGCTCAAATGTGTCCCAAACATGTTTATATGGTTTCTAGGTCATAATGGGAGCTTTGTGCGCGAAAAGCTTTCCGTGAAATTTTCGGACCAAAAGTGACCATATCGGCGTCACATTCTTTTATCCACCAAAATTGTGTTGTTTTCGCTCAAATGTGTCCCAAACATGTTTCTATGGTTTATGGGTCATAATGGGAACTTTGCGCGCGGAAAGCTTTCCGTGATATTTTCGGACCAAATGTGACCATATTGGCGTCACCTTTCTTTATCCACCAAAACTATGTTGTTTTCGCTCAAATGTGTCCCAAACAAGTTTATATGGTTTATAGGTCATAATGGGCGCTTTGTGCGCGAAAAGCTTTCCGTGAAATTTTCGGACCAAAAGTGACCATATCGGCGTCACCTTTCTTTATCCACCAAAACTGTGTTGTTTTCGCTCCAATGTGTCCCAAACATGTTTATATGGTTTATAGGTCATAAAGGGAGCTTTGTGCGCGAAAACCTTTCTGTGAAATTTTCGGACCAAAAGTGACCATATAGGCGTCACCTTTGTTTATCCACCAAAAATGTGTTGTTTTCGTTCAAATGTGTCCCAAACATGTTTATATGGTTTATAGGTCATAATGAGAGCTTTCTGCCAGAAATGCTTTCCGTGAAATGTTCGGACCAAAAGTGACCATATCGACGTCATCTTCCTTTATCCACCAAAACTATGTTGTTTTTGCCCAAATGTGACCCAATCACGTTTAGATGGTTTATAGGTCATAATGGGAGCTTTGTGCGCGAAAAGCTTTCCGTGAAATTTTCGGACCAAAAGTGACCATATCAGCGTCAGCTTTTTTTATCCACCAAAACTGTGTTGTTTTCACTCAAATGTGTCCCAAACATGTTTATATGTTCATAGGTCATAATGGGAGCTTTGTGCGCGAAAAGCTTTCCGTGAAATTTTCGGACCAAAAGTGACCACATCGGCGTCAACTTTCTTTATCCACCAAAACTGTGTTGTTTTCTCTAAAATTTATCCCAAACATGTTTATATGGTTTATAGGTCATAACGGGAGCATTGTGCGCGAAAAGTTTTCCGTGAAATTTTCGGACCAAAAGTGACCATATCGGCGTCACATTTCTTTATCCACCAAACCTGTGTTGTTTTCGCTCCAATGTGTCCCAAACATGTTTATATGGTTTATAGGTCATATGGGAGCTTTGTGCGCGAAATGCTTTCCGTGAAATTTTCGGACCAATAGCGACCATATAGGCGTCACCTTTGTTTATCCAGCAAAACTATGTTGTTTTTGCCCAAATGTGACCCAAACACGTTTATATGGTTTATAGGTCATAATAGGAGCTTTGTGTGCGAAAAGCTTTCCGTGAAATTTTCGGACCAAAAGTGACCATATCAGCGTCACCTTTTTTTATCCACCAAAACTGTGTTGTTTTCGCTCAAATGTGTCCCAAACATGTTTATATGGTTTATAGGTCACAATGAGAACTTTCTGCGCGAAAATCTTTTCGTGAAATGTTCTGACTAAAAGTGACCATATCGATGTCACCTTTATTTATCCACCCAAACTGTGTTGTTTTCGCTCAAATGTGTCCCAAACATGTTTATATGGTTTCTAGGTCATAATGGGAGCTTTGTGCGCGAAAAGCTTTCCGTGAAATTTTCGGACCAAAAGTGACCATATCGGCGTCACATTCTTTTATCCACCAAAATTGTGTTGTTTTCGCTCAAATGTGTCCCAAACATGTTTCTATGGTTTATGGGTCATAATGGGAGCTTTGCGCGCGGAAAGCTTTCCGTGATATTTTCGGACCAAATGTGACCATATTGGCGTCACCTTTCTTTATCCACCAAAACTATGTTGTTTTCGCTCAAATGTGTCCCAAACAAGTTTATATGGTTTATAGGTCATAATGGGCGCTTTGTGCGCGAAAAGCTTTCCGTGAAATTTTCGGACCAAAAGTGACCATATCGGCGTCACCTTTCTTTATCCACCAAAACTGTGTTGTTTTCGCTCCAATGTGTCCCAAACATGTTTATATGGTTTATAGGTCATAAAGGGAGCTTTGTGCGCGAAAACCTTTCTGTGAAATTTTCGGACCAAAAGTGACCATATAGGCGTCACCTTTGTTTATCCACCAAAAATGTGTTGTTTTCGTTCAAATGTGTCCCAAACATGTTTATATGGTTTATAGGTCATAATGAGAGCTTTCTGCCAGAAATGCTTTCCGTGAAATGTTCGGACCAAAAGTGACCATATCGACGTCATCTTTCTTTATCCACCAAAACTATGTTGTTTTTGCCCAAATGTGACCCAATCACGTTTAGATGGTTTATAGGTCATAATGGGAGCTTTGTGCGCGAAAAGCTTTCCGTGAAATTTTCGGACCAAAAGTGACCATATCAGCGTCAGCTTTTTTTATCCACCAAAACTGTGTTGTTTTCACTCAAATGTGTCCCAAACATGTTTATATGTTCATAGGTCATAATGGGAGCTTTGTGCGCGAAAAGCTTTCCGTGAAATTTTCGGACCAAAAGTGACCACATCGGCGTCACCTTTCTTTATCCACCAAAACTGTGTTGTTTTCTCTAAAATTTATCCCAAACATGTTTATATGGTTTATAGGTCATAACGGGAGCATTGTGCGCGAAAAGTTTTCCGTGAAATTTTCGGACCAAAAGTGACCATATCGGCGTCACATTTCTTTATCCACCAAACCTGTGTTGTTTTCGCTCCAATGTGTCCCAAACATGTTTATATGGTTTATAGGTCATATGGGAGCTTTGTGCGCGAAATGCTTTCCGTGAAATTTTCGGACCAATAGCGACCATATAGGCGTCACCTTTGTTTATCCACCAAAACTGTGTTGTTTTCTCTAAAATTTGTCCCAAACACGTTTATATGGTTTATAGGTCATAATGGGCGCTTTGTGCGCGAAAAGCTTCCGTGAAATTTTCGGACCAAAAGTGACCATATCGGCGTCACCTTTCTTTATCCACAAAAACTGTGTTGTCTTCGCTCAAATGTATCCCAAACATGTTTATATGGTTTATAGGTCATAATGGGAGCTTTGTGCGCGGAATGCTTTCCGTGAAATTTTCGGACCAAAAGTGACCATATCGGCGTCACCTTTCTTTATCCACCAAAACTGTGTTATTTTCACTCAGATGTGTGCCAAACATGTTTATATGTTTATAGGTCATAATGGGAGCTTTGTGCGCGAAAAGCTTTCCGTGAAATTTTCGAACCAAAAGTGACCATATCGGCGTCACCTTTCTTTATCCACCAAAACTGTGTTGTTTTCTCTAAAACTTGTCCCAAACATGTTTATATGGTTTATACGTCATAACGGGAGCTTTGTGCGCGAAATGCTTTCCGTGAAATTTTCGGACCAAAAGTGACTATATCGGCGTCACATTTCTTTATCCACCAAACTTGTGTTGTTTTCGCTCCAATGTGACCCAAACATGTTTATATGGTTTATAGGTCATAATGGGAGCTTTGTGCGCGAAATGCTTTCCGTGAAATTTTCGGACAGAAAGTGACCATATAGGCGGCACCTTTGTTTATCCACTAAAACTGTGTTGTTTTCACTCAAATGTGTCCCAAACACGTTTATATGGTTTATAGATCATAATGGGAGCTTTGTGCGCGAAAAGCTTTCCGTGAAATTTTCGGACCAAAAGTGACCATATCGGCGTCACCTTTCTTTATCCAAAAAAACTGTGTTGTTTTCACTCAAATGTATCCCAAACATGTTTATATGGTTTATAGGTCATAATGAGAGCTTTGTGCGCGAAATGCTTTCCGTGAAATTTTCGGACCAAAAGTGACCATACCGGCGTCACCTTTCTTTATCCACAAAAACTGTGTTGTTTTCGCTCAAATGTTTCCCAAACATGTTTATATGGTTTATAGGTCATAATGTGAGCTTTGTGCGCGAAATGCTTTCCGTGAAATTTTCGGACCAAAAGTGACCATATCGGCGTCACCTTTCTCTATCCACCAAAACTGTGTTGTTTTCACTCAAATGTGTCCCAAACATGTTTATATGTATATAGGTCATAATGGGAGCTTTGTGCGCGAAAAGCTTTCCGTGAAATTTTCGGACCAAACGTGACCATATCGGCGTCACCTTTCTTTATCCACCAAAACTGTGTTGTTTTCTCTAAAATTTGTCCCAAACATGTTTATACGGTTTATAGGTCATAACGGGAGCATTGTGCGCGAATAGTTTTCCGTGAAATTTTCGGACCAAAAGTGAGTATATCGGCGTCACATTTCTTTATCCACCAAACTTGTGTTGTTTTCGCTCCAATGTGTCCCAAACATGTTTATATGGTTTATAGGTCATAATGGGAGCTTTGTGCGCGAAATGCTTTCCGTGAAATTTTCGGACAGAAAGTGACCATATAGGCGGCACCTTTGTTTATCCACTAAAATTGTGTTGTTTTCACTCAAATGTGTCCCAAACACGTTTATATGGTTTATAGATCATAATGGGAGCTTTGTTCGCGAAAAGCTTTCCGTGAAATTTTCGGACCAAAAGTGACCATATCAGCATCACCTTTCTTTATCCACCAAAACTGTGTTGTTTTCTCTAAAATTTGTCCCAAACATGTTTATATGGTTTATAGGTCATAATGGGCGCTTTGTGCGCGAAAAGCTTCAATGAAATTTTCGGACCAAAAGTGACCATATCGGCGTCACCTTTCTTTATCCACAAAAACTGTGTTGTCTTCGCTCAAATGTATCCCAAACATGTTTATATGGTTTATAGGTCATAATGGGAGCTTTGTGCGCGGAATGCTTTCCGTGAAATTTTCGGACCAAAAGTGACCATATCGGCGTCACCTTTCTTTATCCACCAAAACTGTGTTATTTTCACTCAGATGTGTGCCAAACATGTTTATATGTTTATAGGTCATAATGGGAGCTTTGTGCGCGAAAAGCTTTCCTTGAAATTTTCGGACCAAAAGTGACCATATCGGCGTCACCTTTCTTTATCCACCAAAACTGTGTTGTTTTCTCTAAAACTTGTCCCAAACATGTTTATACGGTTTATACGTCATAACGGGAGCTTTGTGCGCGAAATGCTTTCCGTGAAATTTTCGGACCAAAAGTGACTATATCGGCGTCACATTTCTTTATCCACCAAACTTGTGTTGTTTTCGCTCCAATGTGACCCAAACATGTTTATATGGTTTATAGGTCATAATGGGAGCTTTGTGCGCGAAATGCTTTCCGTGAAATTTTCGGACAGAAAGTGACCATATAGGCGGCACCTTTGTTTATCCACTAAAACTGTGTTGTTTTCACTCAAATGTGTCCCAAACACGTTTATATGGTTTATAGATCATAATGGGAGCTTTGTGCGCGAAAAGCTTTCCGTGAAATTTTCGGACCAAAAGTGACCATATCAGCATCACCTTTCTTTATCCACCAAAACTGTGTTGTTTTCTCTAAAATTTGTCCCAAACACGTTTATATGGTTTATAGGTCATAATGGGCGCTTTGTGCGCGCAAAGCTTCCGTGAAATTTTCGGACCAAAAGTGACCATACCGGCGTCACCTTTCTTTATCCACAAAAACTGTGTTGTTTTCGCTCAAATGATTCCCAAACATGTTTATATGGTTTATAGGTCATAATGGGAGCTTTGTGCGCGAAATGCTTTCCGTGAAATTTTCGGACCAAAAGTGACCATATCGGCGTCACCTTTCTTTATCCACCAAAACTGTGTTATTTTCACTCAGATGTGTCCCAAACATGTTTATATGTTTATAGGTCATAATGGGAGCTTTGTGCGCGAAAAGCTTTCCGTGAAATTTTTGGACCAAAAGTGACCATATCGGCGTCACCTTTCTTTATCCACCAAAACTGTGTTGTTTTCTCTAAAATTTGTCCCAAACATGTTTATACGGTTTATAGGTCATAACGGGAGCATTGTGCGCGAATAGTTTTCCGTGAAATTTTCGGACCAAAAGTGAGTATATCGGCGTCACATTTCTTTATCCACCAAACTTGTGTTCTTTTCGCTCCAATGTGTCCCAAACATGTTTATATGGTTTATAGGTCATAATGGGAGCTTTGTGCGCGAAATGCTTTCCGTGAAATTTTCGGACAGAAAGTGACCATATAGGCGGCACCTTTGTTTATCCACTAAAACTGTGTTGTTTTCACTCAAATGTGTCCCAAACACGTTTATATGGTTTATAGATCATAATGGGAGCTTTGTTCGCGAAAAGCTTTCCGTGAAATTTTCTGACCAAAAGTAACCATATCAGCATCACCTTTCTTTATCCACCAAAACTGTGTTGTTTTCTCTAAAATTTGTCCCAAACACGTTTATATGGTTTATAGGTCATAATGGGCGCTTTGTGCGTCAAAAGCTTCCGTGAAATTTTCGGACCAAAAGTGACCATATCGGCGTCACCTTTCTTTATCCACAAAAACTGTGTTGTCTTCGCTCAAATGTATCCCAAACATGTTTATATGGTTTATAGGTCATAATGGGAGCTTTGTGCGCGGAATGCTTTCCGTGAAATTTTCGGACCAAAAGTGACCATATCGGCGTCACCTTTCTTTATCCACCAAAACTGTGTTATTTTCACTCAGATGTGTCCCAAACATGTTTATATGTTTATAGGTCATAATGGGAGCTTTGTGCGCGAAAAGCTTTCCGTGAAATTTTCGGACCAAAAGTGACCATATCGGCGTCACCTTTCTTTATCCACCAAAACTGTGTTGTTTTCTCTAAAATTTGTCCCAAACATGTTTATACGGTTTATACGTCATAACGGGAGCTTTATGCGCGAAATGCTTTCCGTGAAATTTTCGGACCAAAAGTGACTATATCGGCGTCACATTTCTTTATCCACCAAACTTGTGTTGTTTTCGCTCCAATGTGACCCAAACATGTTTATATGGTTTATAGGTCATAATGGGAGCTTTGTGCGCGAAATGCTTTCCGTGAAATTTTCGGACAGAAAGTGACCATATAGGCGGCACCTTTGTTTATCCACTAAAACTGTGTTGTTTTCACTCAAATGTGTCCCAAACACGTTTATATGGTTTATAGATCATAATGGGAGCTTTGTGCGCGAAAAGCTTTCCGTGAAATTTTCGGACCAAAAGTGACCATATCAGCATCACCTTTCTTTATCCACCAAAACTGTGTTGTTTTCTCTAAAATTTGTCCCAAACACGTTTATATGGTTTATAGGTCATAATGGGCGCTTTGTGCGCGAAAAGCTTCCGTGAAATTTTCGGACCAAAAGTGACCATACCGGCGTCACCTTTCTTTATCCACAAAAGCTGTGTTGTTTTCGCTCAAATGTTTCCCAAACATGTTTATATGGTTTATAGGTCATAATGGGAGCTTTGTGCGCGAAATGCTTTCCGTGAAATTTTCGGACCAAAAGTGACCATATCGGCGTCACCTTTCTTTATCCACCAAAACTGTGTTATTTTCACTCAGATGTGTCCCAAACATGTTTATATGTTTATAGGTCATAATGGGAGCTTTGTGCGCGAAAAGCTTTCCGTGAAATTTTTGGACCAAAAGTGACCATATCGGCGTCACCTTTCTTTATCCACCAAAACTGTGTTGTTTTCTCTAAAATTTGTCCCAAACATGTTTATACGGTTTATAGGTCATAACGGGAGCATTGTGCGCGAATAGTTTTCCGTGAAATTTTCGGACCAAAAGTGAGTATATCGGCGTCACATTTCTTTATCCACCAAACTTGTGTTGTTTTCGCTCCAATGTGTCCCAAACATGTTTATATGGTTTATAGGTCATAATGGGAGCTTTGTGCGCGAAATGCTTTCCGTGAAATTTTCGGACAGAAAGTGACCATATATGCGGCACCTTTGTTTATCCACTAAAACTGTGTTGTTTTCACTCAAATGTGTCCCAAACACGTTTATATGGTTTATAGATCATAATGGGAGCTTTGTTCGCGAAAAGCTTTCCGTGAAATTTTCGGACCAAAAGTGACCATATCAGCATCACCTTTCTTTATCCACCAAAACTGTGTTGTTTTCTCTAAAATTTGTCCCAAACACGTTTATATGGTTTATAGGTCATAATGGGCGCTTTGTGCGCGAAAAGCTTCCGTGAAATTTTCGGACCAAAAGTGACCATATCGGCGTCACCTTTCTTTATCCACAAAAACTGTGTTGTCTTCGCTCAAATGTATCCCAAACATGTTTATATGGTTTATAGGTCATAATGGGAGCTTTGTGCGCGGAATGCTTTCCGTGAAATTTTCGGACCAAAAGTGACCATATCGGCGTCACCTTTCTTTATCCACCAAAACTGTGTTATTTTCACTCAGATGTGTCCCAAACATGTTTATATGTTTATAGGTCATAATGGGAGCTTTGTGCGCGAAAAGCTTTCCATGAAATTTTCGGACCAAAAGTGACCATATCGGCGTCACCTTTCTTTATCCACCAAAACTGTGTTGTTTTCTCTAAAATTTGTCCCAAACATGTTTATACGGTTTATACGTCATAACGGTAGCTTTGTGCGCGAAATGCTTTCCGTGAAATTTTCGGACCAAAAGTGACTATATCGGCGTCACATTTCTTTATCCACCAAACTTGTGTTGTTTTCGCTCAAATGTGACCCAAACATGTTTATATGGTTTATAGGTCATAATGGGAGCTTTGTGCGCGAAATGCTTTCCGTGAAATTGTCGGACAGAAAGTGACCATATAGGCGGCACCTTTGTTTATCCACTAAAACTGTGTTGTTTTCACTCAAATGTGTCCCAAACACGTTTATATGGTTTATAGATCATAATGGGAGCTTTGTGCGCGAAAAGCTTTCCGTGAAATTTTCGGACCAAAAGTGACCATATCAGCATCACCTTTCTTTATCCACCAAAACTGTGTTGTTTTCTCTAAAATTTGTCCCAAACACGTTTATATGGTTTATAGGTCATAATGGGCGCTTTGTGCGCGAAAAGCTTCCGTGAAATTTTCGGACCAAAAGTGACCATACCGGCGTCACCTTTCTATATCCACAAAAACTGTGTTGTTTTCGCTCAAATGTTTCCCAAACATGTTTATATGGTTTATAGGTCATAATGGGAGCTTTGTGCGCGAAATGCTTTCCGTGAAATTTTCGGACCAAAAGTGACCATATCGGCGTCACCTTTCTTTATCCACCAAAACTGTGTTATTTTCACTCAGATGTGTCCCAAACATGTTTATATGTTTATAGGTCATAATGGGAGCTTTGTGCGCGAAAAGCTTTCCGTGAAATTTTTGGACCAAAAGTGACCATATCGGCGTCACCTTTCTTTATCCACCAAAACTGTGTTGTTTTCTCTAAAATTTGTCCCAAACATGTTTATACGGTTTATAGGTCATAACGGGAGCATTGTGCGCGAATAGTTTTCCGTGAAATTTTCGGACCAAAAGTGAGTATATCGGCGTCACATTTCTTTATCCACCAAACTTGTGTTGTTTTCGCTCCAATGTGTCCCAAACATGTTTATATGGTTTATAGGTCATAATGGGAGCTTTGTGCGCGAAATGCTTTCCGTGAAATTTTCGGACAGAAAGTGACCATATAGGCGGCACCTTTGTTTATCCACTAAAACTGTGTTGTTTTCACTCAAATGTGTCCCAAACACGTTTATATGGTTTATAGATCATAATGGGAGCTTTGTTCGCGAAAAGCTTTCCGTGAAATTTTCGGACCAAAAGTGACCATATCAGCATCACCTTTCTTTATCCACCAAAACTGTGTTGTTTTCTCTAAAATTTGTCCCAAACACGTTTATATGGTTTATAGGTCATAATGGGCGCTTTGTGCGCGAAAAGCTTCCGTGAAATTTTCGGACCAAAAGTGACCATATCGGCGTCACCTTTCTTTATCCACAAAAACTGTGTTGTCTTCGCTCAAATGTATCCCAAACATGTTTATATGGTTTATAGGTCATAATGGGAGCTTTGTGCGCGGAATGCTTTCCGTGAAATTTTCGGACCAAAAGTGACCATATCGGCGTCACCTTTCTTTATCCACCAAAACTGTGTTATTTTCACTCAGATGTGTCCCAAACATGTTTATATGTTTATAGGTCATAATGGGAGCTTTGTGCGCGAAAAGCTTTCCGTGAAATTTTCGGACCAAAAGTGACCATATCGGCGTCACCTTTCTTTATCCACCAAAACTGTGTTGTTTTCTCTAAAATTTGTCCCAAACATGTTTATACGGTTTATACGTCATAACGGGAGCTTTGTGCGCGAAATGCTTTCCGTGAAATTTTCGGACCAAAAGTGACTATATCGGCGTCACATTTCTTTATCCACCAAACTTGTGTTGTTTTCGCTCCAATGTGACCCAAACATGTTTATATGGTTTATAGGTCATAATGGGAGCTTTGTGCGCGAAATGCTTTCCGTGAAATTTTCGGACAGAAAGTGACCATATAGGCGGCACCTTTGTTTATCCACTAAAACTGTGTTGTTTTCACTCAAATGTGTCCCAAACACGTTTATATGGTTTATAGATCATAATGGGAGCTTTGTGCGCGAAAAGCTTTCCGTGAAATTTTCGGACCAAAAGTGACCATATCAGCATCACCTTTCTTTATCCACCAAAACTGTGTTGTTTTCTCTAAAATTTGTCCCAAACACGTTTATATGGTTTATAGGTCATAATGGGCGCTTTGTGCGCGAAAAGCTTCCGTGAAATTTTCGGACCAAAAGTGACCATACCGGCGTCACCTTTCTTTATCCACAAAAACTGTGTTGTTTTCGCTCAAATGTTTCCCAAACATGTTTATATGGTTTATAGGTCATAATGGGTGCTTTGTGCGCGAAATGCTTTCCGTGAAATTTTCGGACCAAAAGTGACCATATCGGCGTCACCTTTCTTTATCCACCAAAACTGTGTTATTTTCACTCAGATGTGTCCCAAACATGTTTATATGTTTATAAGTCATAATGGGAGCTTTGTGCGCGAAAAGCTTTCCGTGAAATTTTTGGACCAAAAGTGACCATATCGGCGTCACCTTTCTTTATCCACCAAAACTGTGTTGTTTTCTCTAAAATTTGTCCCAAACATGTTTATATTGTTTATAGGTCATAACGGGAGCATTGTGCGCGAAATGTTTTCCGTGAAATTTTCGGACCAAAAGTGACCATATCGGCGTCACATTTCTTTATCCACCAAACCTGTGTTGTTTTCGCTCCAATGTGTCCCAAACATGTTTATATGGTTTATAGGTCATAATGGGAGCTTTGTGCGCGAAATGCTTTCCGTGAAATTTTCTGACAGAAAGTGACCATATAGGCGGCACCTTTGTTTATCCACTAAAACTGTGTTGTTTTCACTCAAATGTGTCCCAAACACGTTTATATGGTTTATAGATCATAATGGGAGCTTTGTGCGCGAAAAGCTTTCCGTGAAATTTTCGGACCAAAAGTGACCATATCAGCATCACCTTTCTTTATCAACCAAAACTGTGTTGTTTTCTCTAAAATTTGTCCCAAACACGTTTATATGGTTTATAGGTCATAATGGGCGCTTTGTGCGCGAAAAGCTTCCGTGAAATTTTCGGACCAAAACTGACCATATCGGCGTCACCTTTCTTTATCCACAAAAACTGTGTTGTCTTCGCTCAAATGTATCCCAAACATGTTTATATGGTTTATAGGTCATAATGGGAGCTTTGTGCGCGAAATGCTTTCCGTGAAATTTTCGGACCAAAAGTGACCATATAGGCGTCACCTTTCTTTATCCACCAAAACTGTGTTGTTTTCACTCAGATGTGTCCCAAACATGTTTATATGTTTATAGGTCATAATGGGAGCTTTGTGCGCGAAAAGCTTTCCGTGAAATTTTCGGACCAAAAGTGACCATATCGACGTCACCTTTATTTATCCACCCAAACTGTGTTGTTTTCGCTCAAATGTGTCCCAAACATGTTTATATGGTTTCTAGGTCATAATGGGAGCTTTGTGCGCGAAAAGCTTTCCGTGAAATTTTCGGACCAAAAGTGACCATATCGGCGTCACATTTCTTTATCCACCAAACCTGTGTTGTTTTCGCTCCAATGTGTCCCAAACATGTTTATATGGTTTATAGGTCATAATGGGAGCTTTGTGCGCGAAATGCTTTCCGTGAAATTCTCGGACAGAAAGTGACCATATAGGCGGCACCTTTGTTTATCCACTAAAACTGTGTTGTTTTCACTCAAATGTGTCCCAAACACGTATATATGGTTTATAGATCATAATGGGAGCTTTGTGCGCGAAAAGCTTTCCGTGAAATTTTCGGACCAAAAGTGACCATATCAGCATCACCTTTTTTTATCCACCAAAACTGTGTTGTTTTCTCTAATATTTGTCCCAAACACGTTTATATGGTTTATAGGTCATAATGGGCGCTTTGTGCACGAAAAGCTTCCGTGAAATTTTCGGACCAAAAGTGACCATATCAGCGTCACCTTTCTTTATCCACCAAAACTGTGTTGTTTTCGCTCCAATGTGTCCCAAACATGTTTATATGGTTTATAGGTCATAAAGGGAGCTTTGTGCGCGAAAAGCTTTCTGTGAAATTTTCGGACCAAAAGTGACCATATAGGCGTCACCTTGTTTATCCACCAAAACTGTGTTGTTTTCGCTCAAATGTGTCCCAAACATGTTTATATGGTTTATAGGTCATAATGAGAGCTTTCTGCGCGAAAAGCTTTCCGTGAAATGTTCTGACTAAAAGTGACCATATCGACGTCACCTTTATTTATCCACCCAAACTGTGTTGTTTTCGCTCAAATGTGTCCCAAACATGTTTATATGGTTTCTAGGTCATAATGGGAGCTTTGTGCGCGAAAAGCTTTCCGTGAAATTTTCGGACCAAAAGTGACCATATCGGCGTCACATTTCTTTATCCACCAAACCTGTGTTGTTTTCGCTCCAATGTGTCCCAAACATGTTTATATGGTTTATAGGTCATAATGGGAGCTTTGTGCGCGAAATGCTTTCCGTGAAATTTTCGGACAGAAAGTGACCATATAGGCGGCACCTTTGTTTATCCACTAAAACTGTGTTGTTTTCACTCAAATGTGTCCCAAACACGTATATATGGTTTATAGATCATAATGGGAGCTTCGTGCGCGAAAAGCTTTCCGTGAAATTTTCGGACCAAAAGTGACCATATCAGCATCACCTTTCTTTATCCACCAAAACTGTGTTGTTTTCTCTAAAATTTGTCCCAAACACGTTTATATGGTTTATAGGTCATAATGGGCGCTTTGTGCGCGAAAAGCTTCCGTGAAATTTTCGGACCAAAAGTGACCATATCGGCGTCACCTTTCTTTATCCACAAAAACTGTGTTGTCTTCGCTCAAATGTATCACAAACATGTTTATATGGTTTATAGGTCATAATGGGAGCTTTGTGCGCGAAATGCTTTCCGTGAAATTTTCGGACAGAAAGTGACCATATATGCGGCACCTTTGTTTATCCACTAAAACTGTGTTGTTTTCACTCAAATGTGTCCCAAACACGTTTATATGGTTTATAGATCATAATGGGAGCTTTGTTCGCGAAAAGCTTTCCGTGAAATTTTCGGACCAAAAGTGACCATATCAGCATCACCTTTCTTTATCCACCAAAACTGTGTTGTTTTCTCTAAAATTTGTCCCAAACACGTTTATATGGTTTATAGGTCATAATGGGCGCTTTGTGCGCGAAAAGCTTCCGTGAAATTTTCGGACCAAAAGTGACCATATCGGCGTCACCTTTCTTTATCCACAAAAACTGTGTTGTCTTCGCTCAAATGTATCCCAAACATGTTTATATGGTTTATAGGTCATAATGGGAGCTTTGTGCGCGGAATGCTTTCCGTGAAATTTTCGGACCAAAAGTGACCATATCGGCGTCACCTTTCTTTATCCACCAAAACTGTGTTATTTTCACTCAGATGTGTCCCAAACATGTTTATATGTTTATAGGTCATAATGGGAGCTTTGTGCGCGAAAAGCTTTCCATGAAATTTTCGGACCAAAAGTGACGATATCGGCGTCACCTTTCTTTATCCACCAAAACTGTGTTGTTTTCTCTAAAATTTGTCCCAAACATGTTTATACGGTTTATACGTCATAACGGTAGCTTTGTGCGCGAAATGCTTTCCGTGAAATTTTCGGACCAAAAGTGACTATATCGGCGTCACATTTCTTTATCCACCAAACTTGTGTTGTTTTCGCTCAAATGTGACCCAAACATGTTTATATGGTTTATAGGTCATAATGGGAGCTTTGTGCGCGAAATGCTTTCCGTGAAATTGTCGGACAGAAAGTGACCATATAGGCGGCACCTTTGTTTATCCACTAAAACTGTGTTGTTTTCACTCAAATGTGTCCCAAACACGTTTATATGGTTTATAGATCATAATGGGAGCTTTGTGCGCGAAAAGCTTTCCGTGAAATTTTCGGACCAAAAGTGACCATATCAGCATCACCTTTCTTTATCCACCAAAACTGTGTTGTTTTCTCTAAAATTTGTCCCAAACACGTTTATATGGTTTATAGGTCATAATGGGCGCTTTGTGCGCGAAAAGCTTCCGTGAAATTTTCGGACCAAAAGTGACCATACCGGCGTCACCTTTCTTTATCCACAAAAACTGTGTTGTTTTCGCTCAAATGTTTCCCAAACATGTTTATATGGTTTATAGGTCATAATGGGAGCTTTGTGCGCGAAATGCTTTCCGTGAAATTTTCGGACCAAAAGTGACCATATCGGCGTCACCTTTCTTTATCCACCAAAACTGTGTTATTTTCACTCAGATGTGTCCCAAACATGTTTATATGTTTATAGGTCATAATGGGAGCTTTGTGCGCGAAAAGCTTTCCGTGAAATTTTTGGACCAAAAGTGACCATATCGGCGTCACCTTTCTTTATCCACCAAAACTGTGTTGTTTTCTTTAAAATTTGTCCCAAACATGTTTATACGGTTTATAGGTCATAACGGGAGCATTGTGCGCGAATAGTTTTCCGTGAAATTTTCGGACCAAAAGTGAGTATATCGGCGTCACATTTCTTTATCCACCAAACTTGTGTTGTTTTCGCTCCAATGTGTCCCAAACATGTTTATATGGTTTATAGGTCATAATGGGAGCTTTATGCGCGAAATTCTTTCCGTGAAATTTTCGGACAGAAAGTGACCATATAGGCGGCACCTTTGTTTATCCACTAAAACTGTGTTGTTTTCACTCAAATGTGTCCCAAACACGTTTATATGGTTTATAGATCATAATGGGAGCTTTGTTCGCGAAAAGCTTTCCGTGAAATTTTCGGACCAAAAGTGACCATATCAGCATCACCTTTCTTTATCCACCAAAACTGTGTTGTTTTCTCTAAAATTTGTCCCAAACACGTTTATATGGTTTATAGGTCATAATGGGCGCTTTGTGCGCGAAAAGCTTCCGTGAAATTTTCGGACCAAAAGTGACCATATCGGCGTCACCTTTCTTTATCCACAAAAACTGTGTTGTCTTCGCTCAAATGTATCCCAAACATGTTTATATGGTTTATAGGTCATAATGGGAGCTTTGTGCGCGGAATGCTTTCCGTGAAATTTTCGGACCAAAAGTGACCATATCGGCGTCACCTTTCTTTATCCACCAAAACTGTGTTATTTTCACTCAGATGTGTCCCAAACATGTTTATATGTTTATAGGTCATAATGGGAGCTTTGTGCGCGAAAAGCTTCCGTGAAATTTTCGGACCAAAAGTGACCATATCGGCGTCACCTTTCTTTATCCACAAAAACTGTGTTGTCTTCGCTCAAATGTATCCCAAACATGTTTATATCGTTTATAGGTCATAATGGGAGCTTTGTGCGCGAAATGCTTTCCGTGAAATTTTCGGACCAAAAGTGACCATATCGGCGTCACCTTTCTTTATCCACCAAAACTGTGTTGTTTTCACTCAGATGTGTCCCAAACATGTTTATATGTTTATAGGTCATAATGGGAGCTTTGTGCGCGAAAAGTTTTCCGTGAAATTTTCGGACCAAAAGTCACCATATCGGCGTCACATTTCTTTATCCACCAAACCTGTGTTGTTTTCGCTCCAATGTGTCCCAAACATGTTTATATGGTTTATAGGTCATAATGGGAGCTTTGTGCGCGAAATGCTTTCCGTGAAATTTTCGGACCAATAGTGACCATATAGGCGTCACCTTTGTTTATCCAGTGTTGTTTTTGCCCAAATGTGACACAAACACGTTTATATGGTTTAAGGTCATAATGGGAGCTTTGTGCGCGAAAAGCTTTCCGTGAAATTTTCGGACCAAAAGTGACCATATCAGCGTCACCTTTTTTTATCCACCAAAACTGTGTTGTTTTCACTCAAATGTGTCCCAAATATGTTTATATGTGTATAGGTCATAATGGGAGCTTTGTGCGCGAAAAGCTTTTCGTGAAATTTTCGGACCAAAAGTGACCATATCGGCGTCACCTTTCTTTATCCACCAAAACTGTGTTGTTTTCGCTCCAATGTGTCCCAAACATGTTTATATGGTTTATAGGTCATAAAGGGAGCATTGTGCGCGAAAAGCTTTCTGTGAAATTTTCGGACCAAAAGTGACCATATAGGCGTCACCTTGTTTATCCACCAAAACTGTGTTGTTTTCGCTCAAATGTGTCCCAAACATGTTTATATGGTTTATAGGTCATAATGAGAGCTTTCTGCGCGAAAAGCTTTCCGTGAAATGTTCTGACTAAAAGTGACCATATCGACGTCACCTTTATTTATCCACCCAAATTGTGTTGTTTTCGCTCAAATGTGTCCCAAACATGTTTATATGGTTTCTAGGTCATAATGGGAGCTTTGTGCGCGAAAAGCTTTCCGTGAAATTTTCGGACCAAAAGTGACCATATCGGCGTCACATTTCTTTATCCACCAAACCTGTGTTGTTTTCGCTCCAATGTGTTCCAAACATGTTTATATGGTTTATAGGTCATAATGGGAGCTTTGTGCGCGAAATGCTTTCCGTGAAATTTTCGGACAGAAAGTGACCATATAGGCGGCACCTTTGTTTATCCACTAAAACTGTGTTGTTTTCACTCAAATGTGTCCCAAACACGTATATATGGTTTATAGATCATAATGGGAGCTTTGTGCGCGAAAAGCTTTCCGTGAAATTTTCGGACCAAAAGTGACCATATCAGCATCACCTTTCTTTATCCACCAAAACTGTGTTGTTTTCTCTAAAATTTGTCCCAAACACGTTTATATGGTTTATAGGTCATAATGGGCGCTTTGTGCGCAAAAAGCTTCCGTGAAATTTTCGGACCAAAAGTGACCATATCGGCGTCACCTTTCTTTATCCACCAAAACTGTGTTGTTTTCGCTCCAATGTGTCCCAAACATGTTTATATGGTTTATAGGTCATAAAGGGAGCTTTGTGCGCGAAAAGCTTTCTGTGAAATTTTCGGACCAAAATTGACCATATAGGCGTCACCTTGGTTATCCACCAAAACTATGTTGTTTTCGCTCAAATGTGTCCCAAACATGTTTATATGGTTTATATGTCATAATGAGAGCTTTCTGCGCGAAAAGCTTTCCGTGAAATGTTCTGACTAAAAGTGACCATATCGACGTCACCTTTATTTATCCACCCAAACTGTGTTGTTTTCGCTCAAATGTGTCCCAAACATGTTTATATGGTTTCTAGGTCATAATGGGAGCTTTGTGCGCGAAAAGCTTTCCGTGAAATTTTCGGACCAAAAGTGACCATATCGGCGTCACATTTCTTTATCCACCAAACCTGTGTTGTTTTCGCTCCAATGTGTCCCAAACATGTTTATATGGTTTATAGGTCATAATGGGAGCTTTGTGCGCGAAATGCTTTCCGTGAAATTTTCGGACAGAAAGTGACCATATAGGCAGCACCTTTGTTTATCCACTAAAACTGTGTTGTTTTCACTCAAATGTGTCCCAAACACGTATATATGGTTTATAGATCATAATGGGAGCTTCGTGCGCGAAAAGCTTTCCGTGAAATTTTCGGACCAAAAGTGACCATATCAGCATCACCTTTCTTTATCCACCAAAACTGTGTTGTTTTCTCTAAAATTTGTCCCAAACACGTTTATATGGTTTATAGGTCATAATGGGCGCTTTGTGCGCGAAAAGCTTCCGTGAAATTTTCGGACCAAAAGTGACCATATCGGCGTCACCTTTCTTTATCCACAAAAACTGTGTTGTCTTCGATCAAATGTATCCCAAACATGTTTATATGGTTTATAGGTCATAATGGGAGCTTTGTGCGCGAAATGCTTTCCGTGAAATTTTCGGACCAAAAGTGACCATATCGGCGTCACCTTTCTTTATCCACCAAAACTGTGTTGTTTTCACTCAGATGTGTCCCAAACATGTTTATCTGTTTATAGGTCATAATGGGAGCTTTGTGCGCGAAAAGCTTTCCGTGAAATTTTCGGACCAAAAGTGACCATATCGGCGTCACCTTTCTTTATCCACCAAAACTGTGTTGTTTTCTCTAAAATTTGTCCCAAACATGTTTATATTGTTTATAGGTCATAATGGGAGCATTGTGCGCGAAAAGTTTTCCGTGAAATTTTCGGACCAAAAGTGACCATATCGGCGTCACATTTCTTTATCCACCAAACCTGTGTTGTTTTCGCTCCAATGTGTCCCAAACATGTTTCTATGGTTTATAGGTCATAATGGGAGCTTTGTGCGCGAAATGCTTTCCGTGAAATTTTCGGACAGAAAGTGACCATATAGGCGGCACCTTTTTTTATCCACTAAAACTGTGTTGTTTTCACTCAAATGTGTCCCAAACACGTTTATATGGTTTATAGATCATAATGGGAGCTTTGTGCGCGAAAAGCTTTCCGTGAAATTTTCGGACCAAAAGTGACCATATCAGCATCACCTTTCTTTATCCACCAAAACTGTGTTGTTTTCTTTAAAATTTGTCCCAAACACGTTTATATGGTTTATAGGTCATAATGGGCGCTTTGTGCGCGAAAAGCTTCCGTGAAATTTTCGGACCAAAAGTGACCATATCGGCGTCACCTTTCTTTATCCACCAAAACTGTGTTATTTTCACTCAGATGTGTCCCAAACATGTTTATATGTTTATAGGTCATAATGGGAGCTTTGTGCGCGAAAAGCTTTCCGTGAAATTTTCGGACCAAAAGTGACCATATCGGCGTCACCTTTCTTTATCCACCAAAACTGTGTTGTTTTCTCTAAAATTTGTCCCAAACATGTTTATACGGTTTATACGTCATAACGGGAGCTTTGTGCGCGAAATGCTTTCCGTGAAATTTTCGGACCAAAAGTGACTATATCGGCGTCACATTTCTTTATCCACCAAACTTGTGTTGTTTTCGCTCCAATGTGACCCAAACATGTTTATATGGTTTATAGGTCATAATGGGAGCTTTGTGCGCGAAATGCTTTCCGTGAAATTTTCGGACAGAAAGTGACCATATAGGCGGCACCTTTGTTTATCCACTAAAACTGTGTTGTTTTCACTCAAATGTGTCCCAAACACGTTTATATGGTTTATAGATCATAATGGGAGCTTTGTGCGCGAAAAGCTTTCCGTGAAATTTTCGGACCAAAAGTGACCATATCAGCATCACCTTTCTTTATCCACCAAAACTGTGTTGTTTTCTCTAAAATTTGTCCCAAACACGTTTATATGGTTTATAGGTCATAATGGGCGCTTTGTGCGCGAAAAGCTTCCGTGAAATTTTCGGACCAAAAGTGACCATACCGGCGTCACCTTTCTTTATCCACAAAAACTGTGTTGTTTTCGCTCAAATGTTTCCCAAACATGTTTATATGGTTTATAGGTCATAATGGGTGCTTTGTGCGCGAAATGCTTTCCGTGAAATTTTCGGACCAAAAGTGACCATATCGGCGTCACCTTTCTTTATCCACCAAAACTGTGTTATTTTCACTCAGATGTGTCCCAAACATGTTTATATGTTTATAAGTCATAATGGGAGCTTTGTGCGCGAAAAGCTTTCCGTGAAATTTTTGGACCAAAAGTGACCATATCGGCGTCACCTTTCTTTATCCACCAAAACTGTGTTGTTTTCTCTAAAATTTGTCCCAAACATGTTTATATTGTTTATAGGTCATAACGGGAGCATTGTGCGCGAAATGTTTTCCGTGAAATTTTCGGACCAAAAGTGACCATATCGGCGTCACATTTCTTTATCCACCAAACCTGTGTTGTTTTCGCTCCAATGTGTCCCAAACATGTTTATATGGTTTATAGGTCATAATGGGAGCTTTGTGCGCGAAATGCTTTCCGTGAAATTTTCTGACAGAAAGTGACCATATAGGCGGCACCTTTGTTTATCCACTAAAACTGTGTTGTTTTCACTCAAATGTGTCCCAAACACGTTTATATGGTTTATAGATCATAATGGGAGCTTTGTGCGCGAAAAGCTTTCCGTGAAATTTTCGGACCAAAAGTGACCATATCAGCATCACCTTTCTTTATCAACCAAAACTGTGTTGTTTTCTCTAAAATTTGTCCCAATCACGTTTATATGGTTTATAGGTCATAATGGGCGCTTTGTGCGCGAAAAGCTTCCGTGAAATTTTCGGACCAAAACTGACCATATCGGCGTCACCTTTCTTTATCCACAAAAACTGTGTTGTCTTCGCTCAAATGTATCCCAAACATGTTTATATGGTTTATAGGTCATAATGGGAGCTTTGTGCGCGAAATGCTTTCCGTGAAATTTTCGGACCAAAAGTGACCATATAGGCGTCACCTTTCTTTATCCACCAAAACTGTGTTGTTTTCACTCAGATGTGTCCCAAACATGTTTATATGTTTATAGGTCATAATGGGAGCTTTGTGCGCGAAAAGCTTTCCGTGAAATTTTCGGACCAAAAGTGACCATATCGGCGTCACATTTCTTTATCCACCAAACCTGTGTTGTTTTCGCTCCAATGTGTCCCAAACATGTTTATATGGTTTATAGGTCATAATGGGAGCTTTGTGCGCGAAATGCTTTCCGTGAAATTCTCGGACAGAAAGTGACCATATAGGCGGCACCTTTGTTTATCCACTAAAACTGTGTTGTTTTCACTCAAATGTGTCCCAAACACGTATATATGGTTTATAGATCATAATGGGAGCTTTGTGCGCGAAAAGCTTTCCGTGAAATTTTCGGACCAAAAGTGACCATATCAGCATCACCTTTTTTTATCCACCAAAACTGTGTTGTTTTCTCTAATATTTGTCCCAAACACGTTTATATGGTTTATAGGTCATAATGGGCGCTTTGTGCACGAAAAGCTTCCGTGAAATTTTCGGACCAAAAGTGACCATATCAGCGTCACCTTTCTTTATCCACCAAAACTGTGTTGTTTTCGCTCCAATGTGTCCCAAACATGTTTATATGGTTTATAGGTCATAAAGGGAGCTTTGTGCGCGAAAAGCTTTCTGTGAAATTTTCGGACCAAAAGTGACCATATAGGCGTCACCTTGTTTATCCACCAAAACTGTGTTGTTTTCGCTCAAATGTGTCCCAAACATGTTTATATGGTTTATAGGTCATAATGAGAGCTTTCTGCGCGAAAAGCTTTCCGTGAAATGTTCTGACTAAAAGTGACCATATCGACGTCACCTTTATTTATCCACCCAAACTGTGTTGTTTTCGCTCAAATGTGTCCCAAACTTGTTTATATGGTTTCTAGGTCATAATGGGAGCTTTGTGCGCGAAAAGCTTTCCGTGAAATTTTCGGACCAAAAGTGACCATATCGGCGTCACATTTCTTTATCCACCAAACCTGTGTTGTTTTCGCTCCAATGTGTCCCAAACATGTTTATATGGTTTATAGGTCATAATGGGAGCTTTGTGCGCGAAATGCTTTCCGTGAAATTTTCGGACAGAAAGTGACCATATAGGCGGCACCTTTGTTTATCCACTAAAACTGTGTTGTTTTCACTCAAATGTGTCCCAAACACGTATATATGGTTTATAGATCATAATGGGAGCTTCGTGCGCGAAAAGCTTTCCGTGAAATTTTCGGACCAAAAGTGACCATATCAGCATCACCTTTCTTTATCCACCAAAACTGTGTTGTTTTCTCTAAAATTTGTCCCAAACACGTTTATATGGTTTATAGGTCATAATGGGCGCTTTGTGCGCGAAAAGCTTCCGTGAAATTTTCGGACCAAAAGTGACCATATCGGCGTCACCTTTCTTTATCCACAAAAACTGTGTTGTCTTCGCTCAAATGTATCACAAACATGTTTATATGGTTTATAGGTCATAATGGGAGCTTTGTGCGCGAAATGCTTTCCGTGAAATTTTCGGACAGAAAGTGACCATATATGCGGCACCTTTGTTTATCCACTAAAACTGTGTTGTTTTCACTCAAATGTGTCCCAAACACGTTTATATGGTTTATAGATCATAATGGGAGCTTTGTTCGCGAAAAGCTTTCCGTGAAATTTTCGGACCAAAAGTGACCATATCAGCATCACCTTTCTTTATCCACCAAAACTGTGTTGTTTTCTCTAAAATTTGTCCCAAACACGTTTATATGGTTTATAGGTCATAATGGGCGCTTTGTGCGCGAAAAGCTTCCGTGAAATTTTCGGACCAAAAGTGACCATATCGGCGTCACCTTTCTTTATCCACAAAAACTGTGTTGTCTTCGCTCAAATGTATCCCAAACATGTTTATATGGTTTATAGGTCATAATGGGAGCTTTGTGCGCGGAATGCTTTCCGTGAAATTTTCGGACCAAAAGTGACCATATCGGCGTCACCTTTCTTTATCCACCAAAACTGTGTTATTTTCACTCAGATGTGTCCCAAACATGTTTATATGTTTATAGGTCATAATGGGAGCTTTGTGCGCGAAAAGCTTTCCATGAAATTTTCGGACCAAAAGTGACCATATCGGCGTCACCTTTCTTTATCCACCAAAACTGTGTTGTTTTCTCTAAAATTTGTCCCAAACATGTTTATACGGTTTATACGTCATAACGGTAGCTTTGTGCGCGAAATGCTTTCCGTGAAATTTTCGGACCAAAAGTGACTATATCGGCGTCACATTTCTTTATCCACCAAACTTGTGTTGTTTTCGCTCAAATGTGACCCAAACATGTTTATATGGTTTATAGGTCATAATGGGAGCTTTGTGCGCGAAATGCTTTCCGTGAAATTGTCGGACAGAAAGTGACCATATAGGCGGCACCTTTGTTTATCCACTAAAACTGTGTTGTTTTCACTCAAATGTGTCCCAAACACGTTTATATGGTTTATAGATCATAATGGGAGCTTTGTGCGCGAAAAGCTTTCCGTGAAATTTTCGGACCAAAAGTGACCATATCAGCATCACCTTTCTTTATCCACCAAAACTGTGTTGTTTTCTCTAAAATTTGTCCCAAACACGTTTATATGGTTTATAGGTCATAATGGGCGCTTTGTGCGCGAAAAGCTTCCGTGAAATTTTCGGACCAAAAGTGACCATACCGGCGTCACCTTTCTTTATCCACAAAAACTGTGTTGTTTTCGCTCAAATGTTTCCCAAACATGTTTATATGGTTTATAGGTCATAATGGGAGCTTTGTGCGCGAAATGCTTTCCGTGAAATTTTCGGACCAAAAGTGACCATATCGGCGTCACCTTTCTTTATCCACCAAAACTGTGTTATTTTCACTCAGATGTGTCCCAAACATGTTTATATGTTTATAGGTCATAATGGGAGCTTTGTGCGCGAAAAGCTTTCCGTGAAATTTTTGGACCAAAAGTGACCATATCGGCGTCACCTTTCTTTATCCACCAAAACTGTGTTGTTTTCTCTAAAATTTGTCCCAAACATGTTTATACGGTTTATAGGTCATAACGGGAGCATTGTGCGCGAATAGTTTTCCGTGAAATTTTCGGACCAAAAGTGAGTATATCGGCGTCACATTTCTTTATCCACCAAACTTGTGTTGTTTTCGCTCCAATGTGTCCCAAACATGTTTATATGGTTTATAGGTCATAATGGGAGCTTTGTGCGCGAAATTCTTTCCGTGAAATTTTCGGACAGAAAGTGACCATATAGGCGGCACCTTTGTTTATCCACTAAAACTGTGTTGTTTTCACTCAAATGTGTCCCAAACACGTTTATATGGTTTATAGATCATAATGGGAGCTTTGTTCGCGAAAAGCTTTCCGTGAAATTTTCGGACCAAAAGTGACCATATCAGCATCACCTTTCTTTATCCACCAAAACTGTGTTGTTTTCTCTAAAATTTGTCCCAAACACGTTTATATGGTTTATAGGTCATAATGGGCGCTTTGTGCGCGAAAAGCTTCCGTGAAATTTTCGGACCAAAAGTGACCATATCGGCGTCACCTTTCTTTATCCACAAAAACTGTGTTGTCTTCGCTCAAATGTATCCCAAACATGTTTATATGGTTTATAGGTCATAATGGGAGCTTTGTGCGCGGAATGCTTTCCGTGAAATTTTCGGACCAAAAGTGACCATATCGGCGTCACCTTTCTTTATCCACCAAAACTGTGTTATTTTCACTCAGATGTGTCCCAAACATGTTTATATGTTTATAGGTCATAATGGGAGCTTTGTGCGCGAAAAGCTTCCGTGAAATTTTCGGACCAAAAGTGACCATATCGGCGTCACCTTTCTTTATCCACAAAAACTGTGTTGTCTTCGCTCAAATGTATCCCAAACATGTTTATATCGTTTATAGGTCATAATGGGAGCTTTGTGCGCGAAATGCTTTCCGTGAAATTTTCGGACCAAAAGTGACCATATCGGCGTCACCTTTCTTTATCCACCAAAACTGTGTTGTTTTCACTCAGATGTGTCCCAAACATGTTTATATGTTTATAGGTCATAATGGGAGCTTTGTGCGCGAAAAGTTTTCCGTGAAATTTTCGGACCAAAAGTCACCATATCGGCGTCACATTTCTTTATCCACCAAACCTGTGTTGTTTTCGCTCCAATGTGTCCCAAACATGTTTATATGGTTTATAGGTCATAATGGGAGCTTTGTGCGCGAAATGCTTTCCGTGAAATTTTCGGACCAATAGTGACCATATAGGCGTCACCTTTGTTTATCCAGTGTTGTTTTTGCCCAAATGTGACACAAACACGTTTATATGGTTTAAGGTCATAATGGGAGCTTTGTGCGCGAAAAGCTTTCCGTGAAATTTTCGGACCAAAAGTGACCATATCAGCGTCACCTTTTTTTATCCACCAAAACTGTGTTGTTTTCACTCAAATGTGTCCCAAATATGTTTATATGTGTATAGGTCATAATGGGAGCTTTGTGCGCGAAAAGCTTTTCGTGAAATTTTCGGACCAAAAGTGACCATATCGGCGTCACCTTTCTTTATCCACCAAAACTGTGTTGTTTTCGCTCCAATGTGTCCCAAACATGTTTATATGGTTTATAGGTCATAAAGGGAGCATTGTGCGCGAAAAGCTTTCTGTGAAATTTTCGGACCAAAAGTGACCATATAGGCGTCACCTTGTTTATCCACCAAAACTGTGTTGTTTTCGCTCAAATGTGTCCCAAACATGTTTATATGGTTTATAGGTCATAATGAGAGCTTTCTGCGCGAAAAGCTTTCCGTGAAATGTTCTGACTAAAAGTGACCATATCGACGTCACCTTTATTTATCCACCCAAATTGTGTTGTTTTCGCTCAAATGTGTCCCAAACATGTTTATATGGTTTCTAGGTCATAATGGGAGCTTTGTGCGCGAAAAGCTTTCCGTGAAATTTTCGGACCAAAAGTGACCATATCGGCGTCACATTTCTTTATCCACCAAACCTGTGTTGTTTTCGCTCCAATGTGTTCCAAACATGTTTATATGGTTTATAGGTCATAATGGGAGCTTTGTGCGCGAAATGCTTTCCGTGAAATTTTCGGACAGAAAGTGACCATATAGGCGGCACCTTTGTTTATCCACTAAAACTGTGTTGTTTTCACTCAAATGTGTCCCAAACACGTATATATGGTTTATAGATCATAATGGGAGCTTTGTGCGCGAAAAGCTTTCCGTGAAATTTTCGGACCAAAAGTGACCATATCAGCATCACCTTTCTTTATCCACCAAAACTGTGTTGTTTTCTCTAAAATTTGTCCCAAACACGTTTATATGGTTTATAGGTCATAATGGGCGCTTTGTGCGCAAAAAGCTTCCGTGAAATTTTCGGACCAAAAGTGACCATATCGGCGTCACCTTTCTTTATCCACCAAAACTGTGTTGTTTTCGCTCCAATGTGTCCCAAACATGTTTATATGGTTTATAGGTCATAAAGGGAGCTTTGTGCGCGAAAAGCTTTCTGTGAAATTTTCGGACCAAAATTGACCATATAGGCGTCACCTTGGTTATCCACCAAAACTATGTTGTTTTCGCTCAAATGTGTCCCAAACATGTTTATATGGTTTATATGTCATAATGAGAGCTTTCTGCGCGAAAAGCTTTCCGTGAAATGTTCTGACTAAAAGTGACCATATCGACGTCACCTTTATTTATCCACCCAAACTGTGTTGTTTTCGCTCAAATGTGTCCCAAACATGTTTATATGGTTTCTAGGTCATAATGGGAGCTTTGTGCGCGAAAAGCTTTCCGTGAAATTTTCGGACCAAAAGTGACCATATCGGCGTCACATTTCTTTATCCACCAAACCTGTGTTGTTTTCGCTCCAATGTGTCCCAAACATGTTTATATGGTTTATAGGTCATAATGGGAGCTTTGTGCGCGAAATGCTTTCCGTGAAATTTTCGGACAGAAAGTGACCATATAGGCAGCACCTTTGTTTATCCACTAAAACTGTGTTGTTTTCACTCAAATGTGTCCCAAACACGTATATATGGTTTATAGATCATAATGGGAGCTTCGTGCGCGAAAAGCTTTCCGTGAAATTTTCGGACCAAAAGTGACCATATCAGCATCACCTTTCTTTATCCACCAAAACTGTGTTGTTTTCTCTAAAATTTGTCCCAAACACGTTTATATGGTTTATAGGTCATAATGGGCGCTTTGTGCGCGAAAAGCTTCCGTGAAATTTTCGGACCAAAAGTGACCATATCGGCGTCACCTTTCTTTATCCACAAAAACTGTGTTGTCTTCGCTCAAATGTATCCCAAACATGTTTATATGGTTTATAGGTCATAATGGGAGCTTTGTGCGCGAAATGCTTTCCGTGAAATTTTCGGACCAAAAGTGACCATATCGGCGTCACCTTTCTTTATCCACCAAAACTGTGTTGTTTTCACTCAGATGTGTCCCAAACATGTTTATCTGTTTATAGGTCATAATGGGAGCTTTGTGCGCGAAAAGCTTTCCGTGAAATTTTCGGACCAAAAGTGACCATATCGGCGTCACCTTTCTTTATCCACCAAAACTGTGTTGTTTTCTCTAAAATTTGTCCCAAACATGTTTATATTGTTTATAGGTCATAATGGGAGCATTGTGCGCGAAAAGTTTTCCGTGAAATTTTCGGACCAAAAGTGACCATATCGGCGTCACATTTCTTTATCCACCAAACCTGTGTTGTTTTCGCTCCAATGTGTCCCAAACATGTTTCTATGGTTTATAGGTCATAATGGGAGCTTTGTGCGCGAAATGCTTTCCGTGAAATTTTCGGACAGAAAGTGACCATATAGGCGGCACCTTTTTTTATCCACTAAAACTGTGTTGTTTTCACTCAAATGTGTCCCAAACACGTTTATATGGTTTATAGATCATAATGGGAGCTTTGTGCGCGAAAAGCTTTCCGTGAAATTTTCGGACCAAAAGTGACCATATCAGCATCACCTTTCTTTATCCACCAAAACTGTGTTGTTTTCTTTAAAATTTGTCCCAAACACGTTTATATGGTTTATAGGTCATAATGGGCGCTTTGTGCGCGAAAAGCTTCCGTGAAATTTTCGGACCAAAAGTGACCATATCGGCGTCACCTTTCTTTATCCACAAAAACTGTGTTGTCTTCGCTCAAATGTATCCCAAACAGGTTTATATGGTTTATAGGTCATAATGGGAGCTTTGTGCGCGAAATGCTTTCAGTGAAATTTTCGGACCAAAAGTGACCATATCGGCGTCACCTTTCTTTATCCACCAAAACTGTGTTGTTTTCACTCAGATGTGTCCCAAACATGTTTATATGTTTATAGGTCATAATGGGAGCTTTGTGCGCGAAATGCTTTCCGTGAAATTTTCGGACAGAAAGTGACCATATAGGCGGCACCTTTGTTTATCCACTAAAACTGTGTTGTTTTCACTCAAATGTGTCCCAAACACGTTTATATGGTTTATAGATCATAATGGGAGCTTTGTGCGCGAAAAGCTTTCCGTGAAATTTTCGGACCAAAAGTGACCATATCGGCGTCACCTTTCTTTATCCACCAAAACTGTGTTGTTTTCTCTAAAATTTGTCCCAAACATGTTTATGTTGTTTATAGGTCGTAACGGGAGCATTGTGCGCGAAAAGTTTTCCGTGAAATTTTCGGACCAAAAGTGACCATATTAGCATCACCTTTCTTTATCCACCAAAACTGTGTTGTTTTCTCTAAAATTTGTCCCAAACACGTTTATATGGTTTATAGGTCATAATGGGCGCTTTGTGCGCGAAAAGCTTCCGTGAAATTTTCGGACCAAAAGTAACCATATCGGCGTCACCTTTCTTTATCCACAAAAACTGTGTTGTCTTCGCTCAGTTGTATCACAAACATGTTTATATGGTTTATAGGTCATAATGGGAGCTTTGTGCGCGAAATGCTTACCGTGAAATTTTCGGACCAAAAGTGACCATATCGGCGTCACCTTTCTTTATCCACCAAAACTGTGTTGTTTTCACTCAGATGTGTCCCAAACATGTTTATATGTTTATAGGTCATAATGGGAGCTTTGTGCGCGAAATGCTTTCCGTGAAATTTTCGGACAGAAAGTGACCATATAGGCGGCACCTTTGTTTATCCACTAAAACTGTGTTGTTTTCACTCAAATGTGTCCCAAACACGTTTATATGGTTTATAGATCATAATGGGAGCTTTGTGCGCGAAAAGCTTTCCGTGAAATTTTCGGACCAAAAGTGACCATATCGGCGTCACCTTTCTTTATCCACCAAAACTGTGTTGTTTTCTCTAAAATTTGTCCCAAACATGTTTATGTTGTTTATAGGTCGTAACGGGAGCATTGTGCGCGAAAAGTTTTCCGTGAAATTTTCGGACCAAAAGTGACCATATTAGCATCACCTTTCTTTATCCACCAAAACTGTGTTGTTTTCTCTAAAATTTGTCCCAAACACGTTTATATGGTTTATAGGTCATAATGGGCGCTTTGTGCGCGAAAAGCTTCCGTGAAATTTTCGGACCAAAAGTAACCATATCGGCGTCACCTTTCTTTATCCACAAAAACTGTGTTGTCTTCGCTCAGTTGTATCACAAACATGTTTATATGGTTTATAGGTCATAATGGGAGCTTTGTGCGCGAAATGCTTACCGTGAAATTTTCGGACCAAAAGTGACCATATCGGCGTCACCTTTCTTTATCCACCAAAACTGTGTTATTTTCACTCAAATGTGTCCCAAACATGTTTATATGTTTATAGGTCATAATGGGAGCTTTGTGCGCGAAAAGCTTTCCGTGAAATTTTCGGACCAAAAGTGACCATATCGGCGTCACATTTCTTTATCCACCAAACCTGTGTTGTTTTTGCTCCAATGTGTCCCAAACATGTTTATATGGTTTATAGGTCATAATGGGAGCTTTGTGCGCGAAATGCTTTCCGTGAAATTTTCGGACAGAAAGTGACCATATAGGCGTCACCTTTGTTTATCCACTAAAACTGTGTTGTTTTCACTCAAATGTGTCCCAAACACGTTGATGTGGTTTATAGATCATAATGGGAGCTTTGTGCACGAAAAGCTTTCCGTGAAATTTTCGGACCAAAAGTGACCATATCAGCATCACCTTTCTTTATCCACCAAAACTGTGTTGTTTTCTCTAAAATTTGTCCCAAACACGTTTATATGGTTTATAGGTCATAATGGGCGCTTTGTGCGCGAAAAGCTTCCGTGAAATTTTCGGACCAAAAGTGACCATATCGGCGTCACCTTTCTTTATCCACCAAAACTGTGTTGTTTTCACTCAGATGTGTCCCAAACATGTTTATATGTTTATAGGTCATAATGGGAGCTTTGTGCGCGAAAAGCTTTCCGTGAAATTTTCGGACCAAAAGTGACCATATCGGCGTCACCTTTCTTTATCCACCAAAACTGTGTTGTTTTCTCTAAAATTTGTCCCAAACATGTTTATATTGTTTATAGGTCATAATGGGAGCATTGTGCGCGAAAAGTTTTCCGTGAAATTTTCGGACCAAAAGTGACCATATCGGCGTCACATTTCTTTATCCACCAAACCTGTGTTGTTTTCGCTCCAATGTGTCCCAAACATGTTTCTATGGTTTATAGGTCATAATGGGAGCTTTGTGCGCGAAATGCTTTCCGTGAAATTTTCGGACAGAAAGTGACCATATAGGCGGCACCTTTTTTTATCCACTAAAACTGTGTTGTTTTCACTCAAATGTGTCCCAAACACGTTTATATGGTTTATAGATCATAATGGGAGCTTTGTGCGCGAAAAGCTTTCCGTGAAATTTTCGGACCAAAAGTGACCATATCAGCATCACCTTTCTTTATCCACCAAAACTGTGTTGTTTTCTTTAAAATTTGTCCCAAACACGTTTATATGGTTTATAGGTCATAATGGGCGCTTTGTGCGCGAAAAGCTTCCGTGAAATTTTCGGACCAAAAGTGACCATATCGGCGTCACCTTTCTTTATCCACAAAAACTGTGTTGTCTTCGCTCAAATGTATCCCAAACAGGTTTATATGGTTTATAGGTCATAATGGGAGCTTTGTGCGCGAAATGCTTTCAGTGAAATTTTCGGACCAAAAGTGACCATATCGGCGTCACCTTTCTTTATCCACCAAAACTGTGTTGTTTTCACTCAGATGTGTCCCAAACATGTTTATATGTTTATAGGTCATAATGGGAGCTTTGTGCGCGAAAAGCTTTCCGTGAAATTTTCGGACCAAAAGTGACCATATCGGCGTCACCTTTCTTTATCCACCAAAACTGTGTTGTTTTCTCTAAAATTTGTCCCAAACATGTTTATGTTGTTTATAGGTCGTAACGGGAGCATTGTGCGCGAAATGTTTTCCGTGAAATTTTCGGACCAAAAGTGACCATATTAGCATCACCTTTCTTTATCCACTAAAACTGTGTTGTTTTCTCTAAAATTTGTCCCAAACACGTTTATATGGTTTATAGGTCATAATGGGCGCTTTGTGCGCGAAAAGCTTCCGTGAAATTTTCGGACCAAAAGTAACCATATCGGCGTCACCTTTCTTTATCCACAAAAACTGTGTTGTCTTCGCTCAGTTGTATCACAAACATGTTTATATGGTTTATAGGTCATAATGGGAGCTTTGTGCGCGAAATGCTTACCGTGAAATTTTCGGACCAAAAGTGACCATATCGGCGTCACCTTTCTTTATCCACCAAAACTGTGTTATTTTCACTCAGATGTGTCCCAAACATGTTTATATGTTTATAGGTCATAATGGGAGCTTTGTGCGCGAAAAGCTTTCCGTGAAATTTTCGGACCAAAAGTGACCATATCGGCGTCACATTTCTTTATCCACCAAACCTGTGTTGTTTTTGCTCCAATGTGTCCCAAACATGTTTATATGGTTTATAGGTCATAATGGGAGCTTTGTGCGCGAAATGCTTTCCGTGAAATTTTCGGACAGAAAGTGACCATATAGGCGTCACCTTTGTTTATCCACTAAAACTGTGTTGTTTTCACTCAAATGTGTCCCAAACACGTTGATGTGGTTTATAGATCATAATGGGAGCTTTGTGCACGAAAAGCTTTCCGTGAAATTTTCGGACCAAAAGTGACCATATCAGCATCACCTTTCTTTATCCTCCAAAACTGTGTTGTTTTCTCTAAAATTTGTCCCAAACACGTTTATATGGTTTATAGGTCATAATGGGCGCTTTGTGCGCGAAAAGCTTCCGTGAAATTTTCGGACCAAAAGTGACCATATCGGCGTCACCTTTCTTTATCCACAAAAACTGTGTTGTCTTCGCTCAAATGTATCCCAAACATGTTTATATGGTTTATAGGTCATAATGGGAGCTTTGTGCGCGAAATGCTTTCCGTGAAATTTTCGGACCAAAAGTGACCATATCGGCGTCACCTTTCTTTATCCACCAAAACTGTGTTGTTTTCACTCAGATGTGTCCCAAACATGTTTATATGTTTATAGGTCATAATGGGAGCTTTGTGCGCGAAAAGCTTTCCGTGAAATTTTCGGACCAAAAGTGACCATATCGGCGTCACCTTTCTTTAACCACCAAAACTGTGTTGTTTTCTCTAAAATTTGTCCCAAACATGTTTATGTTGTTTATAGGTCATAACGGGAGCATTGTGCGCGAAAAGTTTTCCGTGAAATTTTCGGACCAAAAGTGACCATATCGGCGTCACATTTCTTTATCCACCAAACCTGTGTTGTTTTCGCTCCAATGTGTCCCAAACATGTTTATATGGTTTATAGGTCATAATGGGAGCTTTGTGCGCGAAATGCTTTCCGTGAAATTTTCGGACCAATAGTGACCATATAGGCGTCACCTTTGTTTATCCAGTGTTGTTTTTGCCCAAATGTGACCCAAACACGTTTATATGGTTTATAGGTCATAATGGGAGCTTTGTGCGCGAAAAGCTTTCAGTGAAATTTTCGGACCAAAAGTGACCATATCAGCGTCACCTTTTTTTATCCACCAAAACTGTGTTGTTTTCACTCAAATGTGTCCCAAACATGTTTATATGTGTATAGGTCATAATGGGAGCTTTGTGCGCGAAAAGCTTTCCGTGAAATTTTCGGACCAAAAGTGACCATATCGGCGTCACCTTTCTTTATCCACCAAAACTGTGTTGTTTTCGCTCCAATGTGTCCCAAACATGTTTATATGGTTTATAGGTCATAAAGGGAGCTTTGTGCGCGAAAAGCTTTCTGTGAAATTTTCGGACCAAAAGTGACCATATAGGCGTCACCTTGTTTATCCACAAAAACTGTGTTGTTTTCGCTCATATGTGTCCCAAACACGTATATATGGTTTATAGATCATAATGTGAGCTTTGTGTGCGAAAAGCTTTCCGTGATATTTTCGGACCAAAAGTGACCATATCGGCGTCACCTTTCTTTATCCACCAAAACTGTGTTGTTTTCTCTAAAATTTGTCCCAAACATGTTTATATTGTTTATAGGTCATAACGGGAGCATTGTGCGCGAAAAGTTTTCCGTGAAATTTTCGGACCAAAAGTGACCATATCGGCGTCACATTTCTTTATCCACCAAACCTGTGTTGTTTTCGCTCCAATGTGTCCCAAACATGTTTATATGGTTTATAGGTCATAATGGGAGCCTTGTGCGCGAAATGCTTTCCGTGAAATTTTCGGACAGAAAGTGACCATATAGGCGGCACCTTTGTTTATCCACTAAAACTGTGTTGTTTTCACTCAAATGTGTCCCAAACACGTTTATATGGTTTATAGATCATAATGGGAGCTTTGTGCGCGAAAAGCTTTCCGTGAAATTTTCGGACCAAAAGTGACCATATCAGCATCACCTTTCTTTATCCACCAAAACTGTGTTGTTTTCTTTAAAATTTGTCCCAAACACGTTTATATGGTTTATAGGTCATAATGGGCGCTTTGTGCGCGAAAAGCTTCCGTGAAATTTTCGGACCAAAAGTGACCATATCGGCGTCACCTTTCTTTATCCACAAAAACTGTGTTGTCTTCGCTCAAATGTATCCCAAACATGTTTATATGGTTTATAGGTCATAATGGGAGCCTTGTGCGCGAAATGCTTTCCGTGAAATTTTCGGACCAAAAGTGACCATATCGGCGTCACCTTTCTTTATCCACCAAAACTGTGTTGTTTTCACTCAGATGTGTCCCAAACATGTTTATATGTTTATAGGTCATAATGGGAGCTTTGTGCGCGAAAAGCTTTCCGTGAAATTTTCGGACCAAAAGTGACCATATCGGCGTCACCTTTCTTTAACCACCAAAACTGTGTTGTTTTCTCTAAAATTTGTCCCAAACATGTTTATGTTGTTTATAGGTCATAACGGGAGCATTGTGCGCGAAAAGTTTTCCGTGAAATTTTCGGACCAAAAGTGACCATATCGGCGTCACATTTCTTTATCCACCAAACCTGTGTTGTTTTCGCTCCAATGTGTCCCAAACATGTTTATATGGTTTATAGGTCATAATGGGAGCTTTGTGCGCGAAATGCTTTCCGTGAAATTTTCGGACCAATAGTGACCATATAGGCGTCACCTTTGTTTATCCAGTGTTGTTTTTGCCCAAATGTGACCCAAACACGTTTATATGGTTTATAGGTCATAATGGGAGCTTTGTGCGCGAAAAGCTTTCAGTGAAATTTTCGGACCAAAAGTGACCATATCAGCGTCACCTTTTTTTATCCACCAAAACTGTGTTGTTTTCACTCAAATGTGTCCCAAACATGTTTATATGTGTATAGGTCATAATGGGAGCTTTGTGCGCGAAAAGCTTTCCGTGAAATTTTCGGACCAAAAGTGACCATATCGGCGTCACCTTTCTTTATCCACCAAAACTGTGTTGTTTTCGCTCCAATGTGTCCCAAACATGTTTATATGGTTTATAGGTCATAAAGGGAGCTTTGTGCGCGAAAAGCTTTCTGTGAAATTTTCGGACCTAAAGTGACCATATAGGCGTCACCTTGTTTATCCACAAAAACTGTGTTGTTTTCGCTCAAATGTGTCCCAAACACGTATATATGGTTTATAGATCATAATGTGAGCTTTGTGTGCGAAAAGCTTTCCGTGATATTTTCGGACCAAAAGTGACCATATCGGCGTCACCTTTCTTTATCCACCAAAACTGTGTTGTTTTCTCTAAAATTTGTCCCAAACATGTTTATATTGTTTATAGGTCATAACGGGAGCATTGTGCGCGAAAAGTTTTCCGTGAAATTTTCGGACCAAAAGTGACCATATCGGCGTCACATTTCTTTATCCACCAAACCTGTGTTGTTTTCGCTCCAATGTGTCCCAAACATGTTTATATGGTTTATAGGTCATAATGGGAGCTTTGTGCGCGAAATGCTTTCCGTGAAATTTTCGGACAGAAAGTGACCATATAGGCGGCACCTTTGTTTATCCACTAAAACTGTGTTGTTTTCACTCAAATGTGTCCCAAACACGTTTATATGGTTTATAGATCATAATGGGAGCTTTGCGCGCGAAAAGCTTTCCGTGAAATTTTCGGACCAAAAGTGACCATATCAGCATCACCTTTCTTTATCCACCAAAACTGTGTTGTTTTCTCTAAAATTTGTCCCAAACACGTTTATATGGTTTATAGGTCATAATGGGCGCTTTGTGCGCGAAAAGCTTCCGTGAAATTTTCGGACCAAAAGTGACCATATCGGCGTCACCTTTCTTTATCCACAAAAACTGTGTTGTCTTCGCTCAAATGTATCCCAAACATGTTTATATGGTTTATAGGTCATAATGGGAGCCTTGTGCGCGAAATGCTTTCCGTGAAATTTTCGGACCAAAAGTGACCATATCGGCGTCACCTTTCTTTATCCACCAAAACTGTGTTGTTTTCACTCAGATGTGTCCCAAACATGTTTATATGTTTATAGGTCATAATGGGAGCTTTGTGCGCGAAAAGCTTTCCGTGAAATTTTCGGACCAAAAGTGACCATATCGGCGTCACCTTTCTTTATCCACCAAAACTGTGTTGTTTTCTCTAAAATTTGTCCCAAACATGTTTATATTGTTTATAGGTCATAACGGGAGCATTGTGCGCGAAAAGTTTTCCGTGAAATTTTCGGAACAAAAGTGACCATATCGGCGTCACATTTCTTTATCCACCAAACCTGTGTTGTTTTCGCTCCAATGTGTCCCAAACATGTTTATATGGTTTATAGGTCATAATGGGAGCTTTGTGCGCGAAATGCTTTCAGTGAAATTTTCGGACCAAAAGTGACCATATCGGCGTCACCTTTCTTTATCCACCAAAACTGTGTTGTTTTCACTCAGATGTGTCCCAAACATGTTTATATGTTTATAGGTCATAATGGGAGCTTTGTGCGCGAAAAGCTTTCCGTGAAATTTTCGGACCAAAAGTGACCATATCGGCGTCACCTTTCTTTATCCACCAAAACTGTGTTGTTTTCTCTAAAATTTGTCCCAAACATGTTTATGTTGTTTATAGGTCGTAACGGGAGCATTGTGCGCGAAAAGTTTTCCGTGAAATTTTCGGACCAAAAGTGACCATATTAGCTTCACCTTTCTTTATCCACCAAAACTGTGTTGTTTTCTCTAAAATTTGTCCCAAACACGTTTATATGGTTTATAGGTCATAATGGGCGCTTTGTGCGCGAAAAGCTTCCGTGAAATTTTCGGACCAAAAGTGACCATATCGGCGTCACCTTTCTTTATCCACAAAAATTGTGTTGTCTTCGCTCAAATGTATCACAAACATGTTTATATGGTTTATAAGTCATAATGGGAGCTTTGTGCGCGAAATGCTTTCCGTGAAATTTTCGGACCAAAAGTGACCATATCGGCGTCACCTTTCTCTATCCACCAAAACTGTGTTATTTTCACTCAGATGTGTCCCAAACATGTTTATATGTTTATAGGTCATAATGGGAGCTTTGTGCGCGAAAAGCTTTCCGTGAAATTTTCGGACCAAAAGTGACCATATCGGCGTCACCTTTCTTTATCCACAAAAACTGTGTTGTCTTCGCTCAAATGTATCCCAAACATGTTTATATGGTTTATAGGTCATAATGGGAGCCTTGTGCGCGAAATGCTTTCCGTGAAATTTTCGGACCAAAAGTGACCATATCGGCGTCACCTTTCTTTATCCACCAAAACTGTGTTGTTTTCACTCAGATGTGTCCCAAACATGTTTATATGTTTATATGTCATAATGGGAGCTTTGTGCGCGAAAAGCTTTCCGTGAAATTTTCAGACCAAAAGTGACCATATCGGCGTCACCTTTCTTTATCCACCAAAACTGTGTTGTTTTCTCTAAAATTTGTCCCAAACATGTTTATATTGTTTATAGGTCATAACGGGAGCATTGTGCGCGAAAAGTTTTCCGTGAAATTTTCGGAACAAAAGTGACCATATCGGCGTCACATTTCTTTATCCACCAAACCTGTGTTGTTTTCGCTCCAATGTGTCCCAAACATGTTTATATGGTTTATAGGTCATAATGGGAGCTTTGTGCGCGAAATGCTTTCAGTGAAATTTTCGGACCAAAAGTGACCATATCGGCGTCACCTTTCTTTAACCACCAAAACTGTGTTGTTTTCTCTAAAATTTGTCCCAAACATGTTTATGTTGTTTATAGGTCATAACGGGAGCATTGTGCGCGAAAAGTTTTCCGTGAAATTTTCGGACCAAAAGTGACCATATCGGCGTCACATTTCTTTATCCACCAAACCTGTGTTGTTTTCGCTCCAATGTGTCCCAAACATGTTTATATGGTTTATAGGTCATAATGGGAGCTTTGTGCGCGAAATGCTTTCCGTGAAATTTTCGGACCAATAGTGACCATATAGGCGTCACCTTTGTTTATCCAGTGTTGTTTTTGCCCAAATGTGACCCAAACACGTTTATATGGTTTATAGGTCATAATGGGAGCTTTGTGCGCGAAAAGCTTTCAGTGAAATTTTCGGACCAAAAGTGACCATACCAGCGTCACCTTTTTTTATCCACCAAAACTGTGTTGTTTTCACTCAAATGTGTCCCAAACATTTTTATATGTGTATAGGTCATAATGGGAGCTTTGTGCGCGAAAAGCTTTCCGTGAAATTTTCGGACCAAAAGTGACCATATCGGCGTCACCTTTCTTTATCCACCAAAACTGTGTTGTTTTCGCTCCAATGTGTCCCAAACATGTTTATATGGTTTATAGGTCATAAAGGGAGCTTTGTGCGCGAAAAGCTTTCTGTGAAATTTTCGGACCAAAAGTGACCATATCGGCGTCACATTTCTTTATCCACCAAACCTGTGTTGTTTTCGCTCCAATGTGTCCCAAACATGTTTATATGGTTTATAGGTCATAATGGGAGCTTTGTGCGCGAAATGCTTTCCGTGAAATTTTCGGACAGAAAGTGACCATATAGGCGGCACCTTTGTTTATCCACTAAAACTGTGTTGTTTTCACTCAAATGTGTCCCAAACACGTTTATATGGTTTATAGATCATAATGGGAGCTTTGTGCGCGAAAAGCTTTCCGTGAAATTTTCGGACCAAAAGTGACCATATCGGCGTCACATTTCTTTATCCACCAAACCTGTGTTGTTTTCGCTCCAATGTGTCCCAAACATGTTTATATGGTTTATAGGTCATAATGGGAGCTTTGTGCGCGAAATGCTTTCCGTGAAATTTTCGGACAGAAAGTGACCATATAGGCGGCACCTTTGTTTATCCACTAAAACTGTGTTGTTTTCACTCAAATGTGTCCCAAACACGTTTATATGGTTTATAGATCATAATGAGAGCTTTGTGCGCGAAAAGCTTTCCGTGAAATTTTCGGACCAAAAGTGACCATATCAGCATCACCTTTCTTTATCCACCAAAACTGTGTTGTTTTCTCTAAAATTTGTCCCAAACACGTTTATATGGTTTATAGGTCATAATGGGCGCTTTGTGCGCGAAAAGCTTCCGTGAAATTTTCGGACCAAAAGTGACCATATCGGCGTCACCTTTCTTTATCCACAAAAACTGTGTTGTCTTCGCTCAAATGTATCCCAAACATGTTTATATGGTTTATAGGTCATAATGGGAGCCTTGTGCGCGAAATGCTTTCCGTGAAATTTTCGGACCAAAAGTGACCATATCGGCGTCACCTTTCTTTATCCACCAAAACTGTGTTGTTTTCACTCAGATGTGTCCCAAACATGTTTATATGTTTATAGGTCATAATGGGAGCTTTGTGCGCGAAAAGCTTTCCGTGAAATTTTCGGACCAAAAGTGACCATATCGGCGTCACCTTTCTTTATCCACCAAAACTGTGTTGTTTTCTCTAAAATTTGTCCCAAACATGTTTATATTGTTTATAGGTCATAACGGGAGCATTGTGCGCGAAAAGTTTTCCGTGAAATTTTCGGAACAAAAGTGACCATATCGGCGTCACATTTCTTTATCCACCAAACCTGTGTTGTTTTCGCTCCAATGTGTCCCAAACATGTTTATATGGTTTATAGGTCATAATGGGAGCTTTGTGCGCGAAATGCTTTCAGTGAAATTTTCGGACCAAAAGTGACCATATCGGCGTCACCTTTCTTTATCCACCAAAACTGTGTTGTTTTCACTCAGATGTGTCCCAAACATGTTTATATGTTTATAGGTCATAATGGGAGCTTTGTGCGCGAAAAGCTTTCCGTGAAATTTTCGGACCAAAAGTGACCATATCGGCGTCACCTTTCTTTATCCACCAAAACTGTGTTGTTTTCTCTAAAATTTGTCCCAAACATGTTTATGTTGTTTATAGGTCGTAACGGGAGCATTGTGCGCGAAAAGTTTTCCGTGAAATTTTCGGACCAAAAGTGACCATATTAGCTTCACCTTTCTTTATCCACCAAAACTGTGTTGTTTTCTCTAAAATTTGTCCCAAACACGTTTATATGGTTTATAGGTCATAATGGGCGCTTTGTGCGCGAAAAGCTTCCGTGAAATTTTCGGACCAAAAGTGACCATATCGGCGTCACCTTTCTCTATCCACCAAAACTGTGTTATTTTCACTCAGATGTGTCCCAAACATGTTTATATGTTTATAGGTCATAATGGGAGCTTTGTGCGCGAAAAGCTTTCCGTGAAATTTTCGGACCAAAAGTGACCATATCGGCGTCACATTTCTTTATCCACCAAACCTGTGTTGTTTTTGCTCCAATGTGTCCCAAACATGTTTATATGGTTTATAGGTCATAATGGGAGCTTTGTGCGCGAAATGCTTTCCGTGAAATTTTCGGACAGAAAGTGACCATATAGGCGTCACCTTTGTTTATCCACTAAAACTGTGTTGTTTTCACTCAAATGTGTCCCAAACACGTTGATGTGGTTTATAGATCATAATGGGAGCTTTGTGCACGAAAAGCTTTCCGTGAAATTTTCGGACCAAAAGTGACCATATCAGCATCACCTTTCTTTATCCACCAAAACTGTGTTGTTTTCTCTAAAATTTGTCCCAAACACGTTTATATGGTTTATAGGTCATAATGGGCGCTTTGTGCGCGAAAAGCTTCCGTGAAATTTTCGGACCAAAAGTGACCATATCGGCGTCACCTTTCTTTATCCACCAAAACTGTGTTGTTTTCACTCAGATGTGTCCCAAACATGTTTATATGTTTATAGGTCATAATGGGAGCTTTGTGCGCGAAAAGCTTTCCGTGAAATTTTCGGACCAAAAGTGACCATATCGGCGTCACCTTTCTTTATCCACCAAAACTGTGTTGTCTTCGCTCAAATGTATCCCAAACATGTTTATATGGTTTATAGGTCATAATGGGAGCCTTGTGCGCGAAATGCTTTCCGTGAAATTTTCGGACCAAAAGTGACCATATCGGCGTCACCTTTCTTTATCCACCAAAACTGTGTTGTTTTCACTCAGATGTATCCCAAACATGTTTATATGTTTATATGTCATAATGGGAGCTTTGTGCGCGAAAAGCTTTCCGTGAAATTTTCAGACCAAAAGTGACCATATCGGCGTCACCTTTCTTTATCCACCAAAACTGTGTTGTTTTCTCTAAAATTTGTCCCAAACATGTTTATATTGTTTATAGGTCATAACGGGAGCATTGTGCGCGAAAAGTTTTCCGTGAAATTTTCGGAACAAAAGTGACCATATCGGCGTCACATTTCTTTATCCACCAAACCTGTGTTGTTTTCGCTCCAATGTGTCCCAAACATGTTTATATGGTTTATAGGTCATAATGGGAGCTTTGTGCGCGAAATGCTTTCAGTGAAATTTTCGGACCAAAAGTGACCATATCGGCGTCACCTTTCTTTATCCACCAAAACTGTGTTGTTTTCACTCAGATGTGTCCCAAACATGTTTATATGTTTATAGGTCATAATGGGAGCTTTGTGCGCGAAAAGCTTTCCGTGAAATTTTCGGACCAAAAGTGACCATATCGGCGTCACCTTTCTTTATCCACCAAAACTGTGTTGTTTTCTCTAAAATTTGTCCCAAACATGTTTATGTTGTTTATAGGTCGTAACGGGAGCATTGTGCGCGAAAAGTTTTCCGTGAAATTTTCGGACCAAAAGTAACCATATTAGCTTCACCTTTCTTTATCCACCAAAACTGTGTTGTTTTCTCTAAAATTTGTCCCAAACACGTTTATATGGTTTATAGGTCATAATGGGCGCTTTGTGCGCGAAAAGCTTCCGTGAAATTTTCGGACCAAAAGTGACCATATCGGCGTCACCTTTCTTTATCCACCAAAACTGTGTTGTTTTCTCTAAAATTTGTCCCAAACATGTTTATATTGTTTATAGGTCATAACGGGAGCATTGTGCGCGAAAAGTTTTCCGTGAAATTTTCGGAACAAAAGTGACCATATCGGCGTCACATTTCTTTATCCACCAAACCTGTGTTGTTTTCGCTCCAATGTGTCCCAAACATGTTTATATGGTTTATAGGTCATAATGGGAGCTTTGTGCGCGAAATGCTTTCAGTGAAATTTTCGGACCAAAAGTGACCATATCGGCGTCACCTTTCTTTATCCACCAAAACTGTGTTGTTTTCACTCAGATGTGTCCCAAACATGTTTATATGTTTATAGGTCATAATGGGAGCTTTGTGCGCGAAAAGCTTTCCGTGAAATTTTCGGACCAAAAGTGACCATATCGGCGTCACCTTTCTTTATCCACCAAAACTGTGTTGTTTTCTCTAAAATTTGTCCCAAACATGTTTATGTTGTTTATAGGTCGTAACGGGAGCATTGTGCGCGAAAAGTTTTCCGTGAAATTTTCGGACCAAAAGTAACCATATTAGCTTCACCTTTCTTTATCCACCAAAACTGTGTTGTTTTCTCTAAAATTTGTCCCAAACACGTTTATATGGTTTATAGGTCATAATGGGCGCTTTGTGCGCGAAAAGCTTCCGTGAAATTTTCGGACCAAAAGTGACCATATCGGCGTCACCTTTCTTTATCCACAAAAATTGTGTTGTCTTCGCTCAAATGTATCACAAACATGTTTATATGGTTTATAAGTCATAATGGGAGCTTTGTGCGCGAAATGCTTTCCGTGAAATTTTCGGACCAAAAGTGACCATATCGGCGTCACCTTTCTCTATCCACCAAAACTGTGTTATTTTCACTCAGATGTGTCCCAAACATGTTTATATGTTTATAGGTCATAATGGGAGCTTTGTGCGCGAAAAGCTTTCCGTGAAATTTTCGGACCAAAAGTGACCATATCGGCGTCACCTTTCTTTATCCACCAAAACTGTGTTGTTTTCGCTAAAATTTGTCCCAAACATGTTTATATTGTTTATAGGTCATAACGGGAGCATTGTGCGCGAAAAGTTTTCCGTGAAATTTTCGGACCAAAAGTGACCATATCGGCGTCACATTTCTTTATCCACCAAACCTGTGTTGTTTTCGCTCCAATATGTCCCAAACATGTTTATATGGTTTATAGGTCATAATGGGAGCTTTGTGCGCGAAATGCTTTCCGTGAAATTTTCGGACAGAAAGTGACCATATAGGCGGCACCTTTGTTTATCCACTAAAACTGTGTTGTTTTCACTCAAATGTGTCCCAAACACGTTTATATGGTTTATAGATCATAAAGGGAGCGTTGTGCACGAAAAGCTTTCCGTGAAATTTTCGGACCAAAAGTGACCATATCAGCATCACCTTTCTTTATCCACCAAAACTATGTTGTTTTCTCTAAAATTTGTCCCAAACACGTTTATATGGTTTATAGGTCATAATGGGCGCTTTGTGCGCGAAAAGCTTCCGTGAAATTTTCGGACCAAAAGTTACCATATCGGTGTCACCTTTCTTTATCCACAAAAACTGTGTTGTCTTCGCTCAAATGTATCCCAAACATGTTTATATGGTTTATAGGTCATAATGGGAGCCTTGTGCACGAAATGCTTTCCGTGAAATTTTCGGACCAAAAGTGACCATATCGGCGTCACCTTTCTTTATCCACCAAAACTGTGTTGTTTTCACTCAGATGTGTCCCAAACATGTTTATATGTTTATAGGTCATAATGGGAGCTTTGTGCGCGAAAAGCTTTCCGTGAAATTTTCGGACCAAAAGTGACCATATCGGCGTCACCTTTCTTTATCCACCAAAACTGTGTGGTTTTCTCTAAAATTTGTCCCAAACATGTTTATATTGTTTATAGGTCATAACGGGAGCATTGTGCGCGAAAAGTTTTCCGTGAAATTTTCGGAACAAAAGTGACCATATCGGCGTCACATTTCTTTATCCACCAAACCTGTGTTGTTTTCGCTCCAATGTGTCCCAAACATGTTTATATGGTTTATAGGTCATAATGGGAGCTTTGTGCGCGAAATGCTTTCCGTGAAATTTTCGGACAGAAAGTGACCATATAGGCGGCACCTTTCTTTATCCACTAAAACTGTGTTGTTTTCCCTCAAATGTGTCCCAAACACGTTTATATGGTTTATAGATCATAATGGGAGCTGATATACACATTTGCACCTTCTTTTATTGCATCTTTTGACTTCGTATTTCATTCGATTTCCAAAGAAAAGGTTCAAAAGAATATAAACTTGTGTAAGAATAGGGCTAAAATGCAAGAAATAGAGTTTGCACTTGTTTTGAGCTAACCATGCAGGAATTTGAGCGAAAACGGAGGCAAAACGAAGAAGCCAAGTGAAGCTGAGCAGAGGTAGATATCGACCCTAGACCCAGATATCGACCTCTGGGGGTAGATATCGACCTTCAACATAGATATCGACCTCAACGAGTGAAGCTGAGAAGAGGTAGATATCGACCTTAGACCCAGATATCGACCCCTGGTGTCGATATCGACCCCCATATCGACCTCAACATAGAAATCGACCAGAGCTGAATAAGTCGAGCAGGAACAGAGACCTCGATATCGACCTCTGGTGTCGATATCGACCCCTTATCTCGACAGAAGATAGACTCGATTTCGAATGCGGATTGGCACTATATCTTCAAGGAGGCACGGGATTATCTCATACTTTCAAAGATAGATGGCAGCTGAAGTTTATTTATCTTTTACCTTTAAGTTATTTAAAGTTTTTATCAAAATAAAAGACCTATCCTAATTGTTCGGATAGAGTTATTAGTTTAGATAGGAGTTACAATCCTTGGATAGCGAGGATTAGTAGCCTATAAATAAAGCCTTAGGGCTGATTTGTTAGATCATCCAAGAATCCAATAATCAAATCACCCAAGACAAAGACAATAGAGATAGAGTTAGAGAGAAGTTTTAGGGTTTGACGTTTGCGAAAGTGGACGTTGAGTTGTAAAGCTTCGAAGTTTAGTTTAATGCAAGTTTCTTCCTTTCAATTGACGATGAATCCCATGATGAGAAGCGAGTAGTTCCCCAAAGCTCTTAGGGTCGGGGTGAGCCCGACGTTAGCCATGCGCGCTTGAGGTAAGTATTCGATGTTGATATCGTTGTGTCTATCTCTCCTCCTACGATTCTATGTTTAGTCCTAATCGAAAGAAAAGGGATTCATGCTAACAACTTGAGTTATAAGCATAAAATTTGTAGAGACAATTAGGTTTATTTGAAAGAGTAATCCTAAAAGTTGGTGTACGGCGAAAGCTTGTCCCTCGGGAGAAATAGCGCAATTGTCCGTCTTATTTATCTCATCGCATGCATTGGTTAACGTTGTGGTAAACCCTAATCCTAGGAGTTGTTTTTACATATTTATACACACCAAAACCCACTGTTATTTCTGTTCATTACTTCTCTCTCCATCCTTAATTCTTCGGCCTTTTCTTTGCCGACAAACAACTAACACACTACAGGGAGACATCGATATCGACCCTAGACGTCGATATCGACCACTGAGTTCGTCGACAGTTTTCTGAGTCGACGACGAACATCGCTGCGGAGTTTGCTGAGCATCGATATCGACACCAGACATCGATATCGACCCTTCTGTATCGACTGGCAGTCTTCTGAGCCAGTCGATTTCGTGGACTGACATCGATATCGACCCCCACCAGTCGATATCGACCACTTGTTTTTGTCTTTGCAGGTCTTCTGTTGCAGAGAACATCGACAGCCGAGGTCGACATCGAGGCCCGAGGTCGAAATCGAGTCTTCTGGTCGACACAGACGTGAGATTTCCAAAGCTACTAGGATCCCGCTGACACGCCTCCTCGTGGATCGAACCTGATTCCCTACTACTATAGCGGGGAGTCTTGAATTTATTTGAAGAGGTTAAGAGTTGTATTGGTTTATATTTTCTTATATATTTCGATTCAATTCTCCCTACAACAAATTGGCGCCGTTGCCGGGGAGGCAATCAATCGCGCCCTAGTAGTCTATCTCACGTCTCTACTTAGTTTGGTCTTGCAGGTGTATGCGACGCGCTGATCGCCCACCTGAATTTGAAGGAGTAGACGACCCTGAGCGTTATTTCCATCTAAGGGCCCAAGCACGAAGAATCATGGCGGAAAACGCGAACCAAGCAGAACTTATTGAACAACTAAGGAAGCAGGTTGAGGACTTAACGACTAGAGAGGCGGCACTTAAGGAGCGTGCAGATAGGGAGGAGGAAAGCCGGAGGCAAATAGAAGCCCAAATCAATGCCCTCCCTAGAAATGCCAAACAATATATGCACCCCGCTCTCACAGTGCCTGAATCGGCAATTCTTATCCCTGCCTCTAATTTTGAAATAAAACCTAACTTCTTAACTGAGATTAGAAGGCATCAATATGAAGGAAAACCTAATGAGTGCCCTATGGCACATATTTCTACCTTCTTAGACCTTTGTGATACTATTGCTGATGGACGAAGTCTTGAGTATGTCCAACTAAAAGCCTTTCGCTGGTCTCTTACAGGTAAAGCATTGCAGTGGTTGGAAAGCTTAGCCCCAAGATCGCTCCGCACCTGGAATGAAGTCAAGGACGCGTTTCTCAACAAGTTCTTTCCTCCTTCTAAGACGGCGCTGATCCGACAGAAAATCACGGCTTTCAAACAAAAGCCTGGTGAGGCTCTGGCAACTGTTTGGGAGAGGTATAAGGACCTCCTACGATCATGCCCGACGCATGGCCAACCACCGTACGTCATCCAGGAGATCATATACAATGCTCTTGACGCTGCAACCAAGGAGAGGATCAACACATACACCGCCTATGGCTACCTTGAACTCGCTCCCCAAGAGGCTTGGGAAACCATTGAAAGGCTGGTGGAATTTGACAATACATATGGGACTCCTGAGGTTTCCGACGCACCATCATCGTCGAGGCCTGCCCCATCTATGCCCTTATATGAACCCTCCAATGTAATCGATCCAGATGTGAAGGAGCAATTCCACAGAGATCAACTTAGAAAGCTCCAAAAGCAAGTGAGGTTCCTTTCAGCGAACCAGGATTGCATCGAATGCGGATCGCAGCGGCACACCACCATCGAGTGCCCACATGCCGAACAAGTACACCTAGCGGAGACTCACCAAGAGGCGCGCTACATGAGGGGTCCCAACAACCAATATTGGGGAGACCAAAGGTTCCATCAACCACAAAGGAACCCGGTTAACCCTAGGGACCCTCCGCCTTATAGAGCTCCTGGGCACCCGGAGAGAGACCAAAAGAAGGATGATCTTCAACTTGTGTTGGACGAGATAAGGCGGAACCAAGCTAAGAACGATCAATCCAACAATGCTATCCACTCTCAACTCAATCACCTTACCACAAGGATTGGGGAGATGGATATTTGGAAGAAGAACGTAGAGACCCAACTGGGTCAATTGGCGGCACAAATCCCTAGGCCGTCCGGAACACTCCCTGGGCAACCCACCACAAATCCTAAGGGACAATCCGGGACGGGCCATGTCGCAGCCATACAATTAAGGAGTGGCACCAAAGTACAAAAGCCACAGAAGGGAACAGAGGAGAAAGCAGCAGACCCAGTCGACGTCGACAGACCAGTCGATGTCGACCCAGAGGTCGAAATTGACCCCCATGTCGACCCCCTGGTCGACGTCGATGACACTGCAGAGCCATCAGTGCCTCAACAGAGGTCGAAATCGACCATTCCAGTCGATATCGACCACATTCCAGTCGATGTCGATGTCCAACAGGCCTCTCCAACCACCGTTTTGGCCCCCCCACCAAAGAAGACGTTGCCATTCCCTTCCAAAGCATTGGAGGATCCCACCAAAGGCAAGTTTAGGCGCTTCATAAAGATACTTCAAGGACTCAACGTTACTATCCCTCTTACAGAAGCCCTAAGCGAGATGCCCGCCTATGTGCGATTCCTCAAAGACATCCTGAGCAAGAAGAGGTCCATGGCAGAGATCGCAGAGGAGTGCTCAAAGATGGACTTCCCTGAGAAGAAGAGTGATCCAGGGAAGTTTGCAATCACCGTGGGACTTGGCCAACATCGCTATAAAGCCCTATGTGACCTAGGGGCAAGTGTAAGTCTCATGCCTCTCTCTATTTGGCAGAAGGTGAACATTGGTGCCCTTGAACCTGTGGACATGAAGCTTTATATGGCTGACAACTCCTTCGTCAGACCCACAGGTATAGTTGATGACGTTCCGGTAAAGGTAGGTAAGTTCTTTGTGCCTACTGATTTCATTGTATTGGAGATGCCTGAAGATCATGTAGTGCCTATTATACTTGGTAGGCCTTTCTTAGCTACTGCTGATGCCAATATCAATGTACGTCGAGGGTTACTAACCTTTACTATAGGGAACGAAGTGATAGAATTCTCTTTCAACCCAACCATGAGCGAAACAAAGCACCTGGAGCAAGTAGTCCTCTCGCCAGCCAAAGATAAGCTTAGAAAATTCTTGTTGGCGAGGACGGAAACAGCAAGCAGGGTCGACATCGACTGGAACCAGTCGATATCGACTAAAAGCATCGAAATCGACCCCCCTTGGTCGAAATCGAGAATGCCAGATCGCTGCCAGGAGCTTAAGTATGGGGTCACGGAGGTCGATATCGACCCCCACATGTCGGTATCGACCATAGCACTCGAAGTCGACCCTCCTTGGTCGAAATCGACCACCCCTCAGCCCGAAGATTTCTGTTTTGGGCCCAAACAGGTAAGCCCAGGTATGAATCTTAACCCTCCTCCGTCCATTATTGATAAATCAATTAAGCCAATTATTGATAGTTTTACTAAAGAGAGGGTCAAAGCTCCATGGTTTGCCTATATTGCTAAAGTTAGGTCAAGAAAGAGAAGAAAAGCGCCCAAAGAAGAACCTAACATCAAAGAAGCCTTGGTCGCCGAACTTAGATGCTACCAAAAGGACCTAGATGATCCAGGAAAAGGCTCACGCTCGAAGGGTCCTTACAAAAAAGGGTCATAAAGCATTGACGGAGAAGTCGGCCTAGCGACTCAAAAATCTAGAGCATGTATATAAAACATTTAAATTTCGCATAGATGGTTTTTAGGATTTAAATTTTTGGCTGTTTTGAACTTTTAAAACTGAGATAATTCGTGCTTTATCTATATTTCTAACAAGATTTCAGGTTATCAAGCAAAAGGAACGACGAAGAGGAAAAGAAGCTTCTGCAGAGGCAGTCGAAATCGACCAGGCCAGTCGAAATCGACCCCCCAGGGTCAAGACATCTCCTGGAGTCGACATCGAGGACTCAGGAGCGAAAATCAGAGGTCGATATCGACCCTAATACTCGATATCGACCCCCATCAGGCAGCCCTTGTCTTCATCTTCTTCCTCGACTTCGACAGATGCAGTCGACATCGACCTCTGACCTAGATATCGACTTCTGGCATCGACCTCACCTGAAATCGACCTGAATCCGCAGGTTGCACCGTGAGTTTCTCTCTACCCTTGTTCTCTTTTTAATACAGTGAGGACACTGTATATTTTAAGTATGGGGTGGTGGAAAGACATGTCTTATGGTCATAACTTGGTTTCTTCTTCGCATTGCATTCATGTCTAAATTTTTATTCTTAGTTTTATTTTTATAAAATGTCAAAAATCCAAAAAAATAGAAAAATGTCAAAAATCAAAAAAATGCATGTTTATTTAAAGTTTATTTTTCTTTAATCCCTACTTAGATGTCCTATGATGAAAACTCAATAGCTGACTTGATCATGTAAACCCTATGGCATATTTGGATGGTTTAGCCTAAGTCCTTAAAATTTTTATGTAGATTGTGAACTTGTGATGAAATTGAGCACATATGATCCTAGGCTAAAAAGCAAATCCAACAAAAATTGTCCTTGTGAGAATTTTGGCCTATAGGGAGAACATCAAAAATCCCTCCGCTTTCTTGAGTGAATTTACTCTTCCTATGCATCTCTAAATGTTGTGATAGTTATTCAAAACCAATGCATATATATGTTTACGAGAATTAAATGATGGAGGCATCTTTTAAGCCAATTTTATCCTCTCTTTACCTACCCTGCATTATCCCTGCTTGAAGCCAGAACATTAGCCTGAGCCTGAATTGCAAACTCCACAAAATTATCCCTAGCCGAATTGAGCCTGACCCCCATTTGGGAATTGAGACTTAGATTGGTTGGACTAATGCCTTGTGGAAAGAATAGAGCATAATGTCTAGTTGTAAGTAAGGAAATTATAGGATGGTACATATTTACATTTTGTCATATTTTGTAAAAGGATGTTTTGGCTCACCATATAAATGCACATAGTTATTTCAATTCGAAAAAAAAAAATCCGAAAAAATATATATATAAAGTGCATGAGCCAAAATCCTTAAGTTTTTTATTCATACGAATGTTATATTTTTGAGAGGTGTAGTAGAACTTGGAAGAAGGGTTGATGGAATGCATCTTTAAGAGCATTATATTGAAGAGTTATGGTTTGGGTAATGCAAGTGTTGAGATTTAGGAGTCTTGATTCCCGAATTTGAAAAGCACCACATAGCCAAATAATTCCATACCCTTTATTTCATACCAAGCCCCATTACAACCCCGCCGAATGGAGTCTTCTATGAAGTCTTCCATTGACCGAAAGTCCTCCTGATGATTCTTATTGCATTTTCATAATTGGTTGCGAAATGGATTTTTATAAATTGCAATGTTTATGAGATTGTATATGGAATTGAGTTGAGAGTGATCTTCATAGCCTAAACACATGAGAGTTGAGTGCAAACACATTATCCCTGTGAGGTTGGATTAAAATTGCATATGCCTATGGATCGCCAAAATATGTGCTATGACGTTAAATTCACTTGCTTTGCTTTGCTACCGCTTATGATGTTGCTTTTGACGAAGGCAAAGACTTGAAGGGTGTGTTGTAGGTGTTGGTTATTGCTTGGTTATTGCTTGAGGACAAGCAAGTCTAAGTATGGGGTGTTTTGATGTACACATTTGCACCTTCTTTTATTGCATCTTTTGACTTCGTATTTCATTCGATTTCCAAAGAAAAGGTTCAAAAGAATATAAACTTGTGTAAGAATAGGGCTAAAATGCAAGAAATAGAGTTTGCACATGTTTTGAGCTAACCATGCAGGAATTTGAGCGAAAACGGAGTCAAAACGAAGAAGCCAAGTGAAGCTGAGCAGAGGTAGATATCGACCCTAGACCCAGATATCGACCTCTGGGGTAGATATCGACCTTCAACATAGATATCGACCTCAACGAGTGAAGCTGAGAAGAGGTAGATATCGACCTTAGACCCAGATATCGACCCCTGGTGTCGATATCGACCCCCATATCGACCTCAACATAGAAATCGACCAGAGCTGAACAAGTCGAGCAGGAACAGAGACCTCGATATCGACCTCTGGTGTCGATATCGACCCCTTATCTCGACAGAAGATAGACTCGATTTCGAATGCGGATTGGCACTATATCTTCAAGGAGGCACGGGATTATCTCATACTTTCAAAGATAGATGGCAGCTGAAGTTTATTTATCTTTTACCTTTAAGTTATTTAAAGTTTTTATCAAAATAAAAGACCTATCCTAATTGTTCGGATAGAGTTATTAGTTTAGATAGGAGTTACAATCCTTGGATAGCGAGGATTAGTAGCCTATAAATAAAGCCTTAGGGCTGATTTGTTAGATCATCCAAGAATCCAATAATCAAATCACCCAAGACAAAGACAATAGAGATAGAGTTAGAGAGAAGTTTTAGGGTTTGACGTTTGCGAAAGTGGACGTTGAGTTGTAAAGCTTCGAAGTTTAGTTTAATGCAAGTTTCTTCCTTTCAATTGACGATGAATCCCATGATGAGAAGCGAGTAGTTCCCCAAAGCTCTTAGGGTCGGGGTGAGCCCGACGTTAGCCATGCGCGCTTGAGGTAAGTATTCGATGTTGATATCGTTGTGTCTATCTCTCCTCCTACGATTCTATGTTTAGTCCTAATCGAAAGAAAAGGGATTCATGCTAACAACTTGAGTTATAAGCATAAAATTTGTAGAGACAATTAGGTTTATTTGAAAGAGTAATCCTAAAAGTTGGTGTACGGCGAAAGCTTGTCCCTCGGGAGAAATAGCGCAATTGTCCGTCTTATTTATCTCATCGCATGCATTGGTTAACGTTGTGGTAAACCCTAATCCTAGGAGTTGTTTTTACATATTTATACACACCAAAACCCACTGTTATTTCTGTTCATTACTTCTCTCTCCATCCTTAATTCTTCGGCCTTTTCTTTGCCGACGAACAACTAACACACTGCAGGGAGACATCGATATCGACCCTAGACGTCGATATCGACCACTGAGTTCGTCGACAGTTTTCTGAGTCGACGACGAACATCGCTGCGGAGTTTGCTGAGCATCGATATCGACACCAGACATCGATATCGACCCTTCTGTATCGACTGGCAGTCTTCTGAGCCAGTCGATTTCGTGGACTGACATCGATATCGACCCCCACCAGTCGATATCGACCACTTGTTTTTGTCTTTGCAGGTCTTCTGTTGCAGAGAACATCGACAGCCGAGGTCGACATCGAGGCCCGAGGTCGAAATCGAGTCTTCTGGTCGACACAGACGTGAGATTTCCAAAGCTACTAGGATCCCGCTGACACGCCTCCTCGTGGATCGAACCTGATTCCCTACTACTATAGCGGGGAGTCTTGAATTTATTTGAAGAGGCTAAGAGTTGTATTGGTTTATATTTTCTTATATATTTCGATTCAATTCTCCCTACAACAGGAGCTTTGTGCGCGAAAAGCTTTCCGTGAAATTTTCGGACCTAAAGTGACCATATCAGCATCACCTTTCTTTATCCACCAAAACTGTGTTGTTTTCTCTAAAATTTGTCCCAAACACGTTTATATGGTTTATAGGTCATAATGGGCGCTTTGTGCGCGAAAAGCTTCCGTGAAATTTTCGGATCAAAAGTGACCATATCGGCGTCACCTTTCTTTATCCAGAAAAATTGTGTTGTCTTCGCTCAAATGTATCCCAAACATGTTTATATGGTTTATAGGTCATAATGGGAGCTTTGTGCGCGAAATGCTTTCAGTGAAATTTTCGGACCAAAAGTGACCATATCGGCGTCACCTTTCTTTATCCACCAAAACTGTGTTGTTTTCACTCAGATGTGTCCCAAACATGTTTATATGTTTATAGGTCATAATGGGAGCTTTGTGCGCGAAAAGCTTTCCGTGAAATTTTCGGACCAAAAGTGACCATATCGGCGTCACCTTTCTTTATCCACCAAAACTGTGTTGTTTTCTCTAAAATTTGTCCCAAACATGTTTATGTTGTTTATAGGTCGTAACGGGAGCATTGTGCGCGAAAAGTTTTCCGTGAAATTTTCGGACCAAAAGTGACCATATTAGCATCACCTTTCTTTATCCACCAAAGCTGTGTTGTTTTCTCTAAAATTTGTCCCAAACACGTTTATATGGTTTATAGGTCATAATGGGCGCTTTGTGCGCGAAAAGCTTCCGTAAAATTTTCGGACCAAAAGTGACCATATCGGCGTCACCTTTCTTTATCCACAAAAACTGTGTTGTCTTCGCTCAAATGTATCACAAACATGTTTATATGGTTTATAGGTCATATTGGGAGCTTTGTGTGAGAAATGCTTTCCGTGAAATTTTCGGACCAAAAGTGACCATATCGGCGTCACCTTTCTTTATCCACCAAAACTGTGTTATTTTCACTCAGATGTGTCCCAAACATGTTTATATGTTTATAGGTCATAATGGGAGCTTTGTGCGCGAAAAGCTTTCCGTGTAATTTTCGGACCAAAAGTGACCATATCGGCGTCACCTTTCTTTATCCACCAAAACTGTGTTGTTTTCGCTAAAATTTGTCCCAAACATGTTTATATTGTTTATAGGTCATAACGGGAGCATTGTGCGCGAAAAGTTTTCCGTGAAATTTTCGGACCAAAAGTGACCATATCGGCGTCACATTTCTTTATCCACCAAACCTGTGTTGTTTTCGCTCCAATGTGTCCCAAACATGTTTATATGGTTTATAGGTCATAATGGGAGCTTTGTGCGCGAAATGCTTTCCGTGAAATTTTCGGACAGAAAGTGACCATATAGGGGGCACCTTTGTTTATCCACTAAAACTGTGTTGTTTTCACTCAAATGTGTCCCAAACACGTTTATATGGTTTATAGATCATAATGGGAGCTTTGTGCAGGAAAAGCTTTCCGTGAAATTTTCGGACCAAAAGTGACCATATCAGCATCACCTTTCTTTATCCACCAAAACTGTGTTGTTTTCTCTAAAATTTGTCCCAAACACGTTTAAATGGTTTATAGGTCATAATGGGCGCTTTGTGCGCGAAAAGCTTCCGTGAAATTTTCGGACCAAAAGTGACCATATCGGCGTCACCTTTCTTTATCCACAAAAACTGTGTTGTCTTCGCTCAAATGTATCCCAAACATGTTTATATGGTTTATAGGTCATAATGGGAGCTTTGTGTGCGAAATGCTTTCCGTGAAATTTTCGGACCAAAAGTGACCATATCGGCGTCACCTTTCTTTATCCACCAAAACTGTGTTGTTTTCACTCAGATGTGTCCCAAACATGTTTATATGTTTATAGGTCATAATGGGAGCTTTGTGCGCGAAAAGCTTTCCGTGAAATTTTCGGACCAAAAGTGACCATATCGGCGTCACCTTTCTTTATCCACCAAAACTGTGTTGTTTTCTCTAAAATTTGTCCCAAACATGTTTATGTTGTTTATAGGTCATAACGGGAGCATTGTGCGCGAAAAGTTTTCCGTGAAATTTTCGGACCAAAAGTGACCATATCGGCGTCACATTTCTTTATCCACCAAACCTGTGTTGTTTTCGCTCCAATGTGTCCCAAACATGTTTATATGGTTTATAGGTCATAATGGGAGCTTTGTGCGCGAAATGCTTTCCGTGAAATTTTCGGACCAATAGTTACCATATATGCGTCACCTTTGTTTATCCAGTGTTGTTTTTGCCCAAATGTGACCCAAACACGTTTATATGGTTTATAGGTCATAATGGGAGCTTTGTGCGCGAAAAGCTTTCCGTGAAATTTTCGGACCAAAAGTGACCATATCAGCGTCACCTTTTTTTATCCACCAAAACTGTGTTGTTTTCACTCAAATGTGTCCCAAACATGTTTATAAGTGTATAGGTCATAATGGGAGCTTTGTGCGCGAAAAGCTTTCCGTGAAATTTTCGGACCAAAAGTGACCATATCAGCGTCACCTTTCTTTATCCACCAAAACTGTGTTGTTTTCGCTCCAATGTGTCCCAAACATGTTTATATGGTTTATAGGTCATAAAGGGAGCTTTGTGCGCGAAAAGCTTTCTGTGAAATTTTCGGACCAAAAGTGACCATATAGGCGTCACCTTGTTTATCCACCAAAACTGTGTTGTTTTCGCTCAAATGTGTCCCAAACATGTTTATATGGTTTATAGGTCATAATGAGAGCTTTCTGGGCGAAAAGCTTTCCGTGAAATGTTCTGACTAAAAGTGACCATATCGACGTCACCTTTATTTATCCACCCAAACTGTGTTGTTTTCGCTCAAATGTGTCCCAAACATGTTTATAAGGTTTCTAGGTCATAATGGGAGCTTTGTGCGCGAAAAGCTTTCCGTGAAATTTTCGGACCAAAAGTGACCATATCGGCGTCGCATTTCTTTATCCACCAAACCTGTGTTGTTTTCGCTCCAATGTGTCCCAAACATGTTTATATGGTTTATAGGTCATAATGGGAGCTTTGTGCGCGAAATGCTTTCGGTGAAATTTTCGGACAGAAAGTGACCATATAGGCGGCACCTTTGTTTATCCACTAAAACTGTGTTGTTTTCACTCAAATGTGTCCCAAACACGTTTATATGGTTTATAGATCATAATGGGAGCTTTGTGCGCGAAAAGTTTTCCGTGAAATTTTCGGACCAAAAGTGACCATATCAGCATCACCTTTCTTTATCCACCAAATCTGTGTTGTTTTCTCTAAAATTTGTCCCAAACACGTTTATATGGTTTATAGGTCATAATGGGCGCTTTGTGCGCGAAAAGCTTCCGTGAAATTTTCGGACCAAAAGTGACCATATCGGCGTCACCTTTCTTAATCCACAAAAACTGTGTTGTCTTCGCTCAAATGTATCCCAAACATGTTTATATGGTTTATAGGTCATAATGGGAGCTTTGTGCGCGAAATGCTTTCCGTGAAATTTTCGGACCAAAAGTGACCATATCGGCGTCACCTTTCTTTATCCACCAAAACTGTGTTGTTTTCTCTAAAATTTGTCCCAAACATGTTTATATTGTTTATAGGTCATAACGGGAGCATTGTGCACGAAAAGTTTTCCGTGGAATTTTCGGACCAAAAGTGACCATATCGGCGTCACATTTCTTTATCCACCAAACCTGTGTTGTTTTCGCTCCAATGTGTCCCAAACATGTTTATATGGCTTATAGGTCATAATGGGAGCTTTGTGCGCGAAATGCTTTCCGTGAAATTTTCGGACCAATAGTGACCATATAGGCGTCACCTTTGTTTATCCAGTGTTGTTTTTGCCCAAATGTGACCCAAACACGTTTATATGGTTTATAGGTCATAATGGGAGCTTTGTGCGCGAAAAGCTTTCCGTGAAATTTTCGGACCAAAAGTGACCATATCAGCGTCACCTTTTTTTATCCACCAAAACTGTGTTGTTTTCACTCAAATGTGTCCCAAACATGTTTATATGTGTATAGGTCATAATGGGAGCTTTGTGCGCGAAAAGCTTTCCGTGAAATTTTCGGACCAAAAGTGACCATATCGGCGTCACCTTTCTTTATCCACCAAAACTGTGTTGTTTTCGCTCTAATGTGTCCCAAACATGTTTATATGGTTTATAGGTCATAAAGGGAGCTTTGTGCGCGAAAAGCTTTCTGTGAAATTTTCGGACCAAAAGTGACCATATAGGCGTCACCTTGTTTATCCACCAAAACTGTGTTGTTTTCGCTCAAATGTGTCCCAAACATGTTTATATGGTTTATAGGTCATAATGAGAGCTTTCTGCGCGAAAAGCTTTCCGTGAAATGTTCTGACTAAAAGTGACCATATCGACGTCACCTTTATTTATCCACCCAAACTGTGTTGTTTTCGCTCAAATGTGTCCCAAACATGTTTATATGGTTTCTAGGTCATAATGGGAGCTTTGTGCGCGAAAAACTTTCCGTGAAATTTTCGGACCAAAAGTGACCATATCGGCGTCACATTTTTTTATCCACCAAAATTGTGTTGTTTTCGCTCAAATGTGTCCCAAACATGTTTATATGGTTTAAAGGTCATAAAGGGAGCTTTGTGCGCGAAAAGCTTTCGGTGAAATTTTCGGACCAAAAGTGACCATATAGGCGTCACCTTGTTTATCCACCAAAACTGTGTTGTTTTCGCTCAAATGTGTCCCAAACATGTTTATATGGTATATAGGTCATAATGGGAGCTTTCTGCGCAAAAAGCTTTCCGTGAAATGTTCGGACTAAAAGTGACCATATCGGCGTCACCTTTCTTTATCCACCAAAACTGTGTTGTTTTCGCTCAAATATGTCCCAAACATGTTTATATGGTTTATAGGTCATAATGGGCGCTTTGTGCGCGAAAAGCTTTCCGTTAAATTTTCGGACCAAAAGTGAGCATATTGGCGTCACCTTTCTTTATCCACCAAAACTATGTTGTTTTCGCTCAAATGTGTCCCAAACATGTTTATATGTTTATAGGTCATAATGGGTGCTTTGTGCGCGAAAAGCTTTCCGTGAAATTTTCGGACCAAAAGTGACCATATCAGCGTCACCTTTCTTTATCCACCAAAACTGTGTTGTTTTCTCTAAAATTTGACCCAAACATGTTTATATTGTTTATAGGTCATAACGGGAGCATTGTGCGCGAAAAGTTTTCCGTGAAATTTTTGGACCAAAAGTGACCATATCGGCGTCACATTTCTTTATCCACCAAACCTGTGTTGTTTTCGCTCCAATGTGTCCCAAACATGTTTATATGGTTTATAGGTCATAATGGGAGCTTTGTGCGCGTAATGCTTTCCGTGAAATTTTCGGACCAAAAGTGACCATATAGGTGTCGCCTTTGTTTATCCACCAAAACTGTGTTGTTTTTGCCCAAATGTGACCCAAACACGTTTATATGGTTTATAGGTCATAATGGGAGCTTTGTGCGCGAATAGCTTTCCGTGAAATTTTCGGACCAAAAGTGACCATATCAGCGTCACCTTTTTTTATCCACCAAAACTGTGTTGTTTTCACTCAAATGTATCCCAAACATGTTTATATGGTTTATAGGTCATAATGTGAGCTTTGTGCGTGAAATGCTTTCCGTGAAATTTTCGGAGCAAAAGTGACCATATCGGCGTCACCTTTCTTTATCCACCAAAACTGTGTTGTTTTCACTCAAATGTGTCCTAAACATGTTTATATGTTTATAGGTCATAATGGGAGCTTTGTGCGCGAAAAGCTTTCCGTGAAATTTTCTGACCAAACGTGACCATATCGGCGTCACCTTTCTTTATCCACCAAAACTGTGTTGTTTTCTCTAAAATTTGTCCCAAACATGTTTATATGGTTTATAGGTCATAACGGGAGCATTGTGCGCGAATAGTTTTCCGTGAAATTTTCGGACCAAAAGTGACCATATCGGCGTCACATTTCTTTATCCACCAAACTTGTGTTGTTTTCGCTCCAATGTGTCCCAAACATGTTTATATGGTTTATAGGTCATAATGGGAGCTTTGTGCGCGAAATGCTTTCCGTGAAATTTTCGGACAGAAAGTGACCATATAGGCGTCACCTTTGTTTATCCACTAAAACTGTGTTGTTTTCACTCAAATGTGTCCCAAACACGTTTATATGGTTTATAGATCATAATGGGAGCTTTGTGCGCGAAAAGCTTTCCGTGAAATTTTCGGACCAAAAGTGACCATATCAGCGTCACCTTTCTTTATCCACCAAAACTGTGTTGTTTTCTCTAAAATTTGTCCCAAACATGTTTATATGGTTTATAGGTCATAACGGGAGCATTGTGCGCGAAATGTTTTCCGTGAAATTTTCGGACCAAAAGTGACCATATCGGCGTCACATTTCTTTATCCACCAAACCTGTGTTGTTTTCGCTCCAATGTTTCCCAAACATGTTTATATGGTTTATAGGTCATAATGGGAGCTTTCTGCGCGAAATGCTTTCCGTGAAATTTTCAGACCAATAGTGACCATATAGGCGTCACCTTTGTTTGTCCACCAAAACTGTGTTGTTTTTGCCCAAATGTGACCCAAACACGTTTATATGGTTTATAGGTCATAATGGGAGCTTTGTGCGCGAAAAGTTTTCCGTGAAATTTTCGGACCAAAAGTGACCATATCAGCGTCACCTTTTTTTATCCACCAAAACTGTGTTGTTTTCACTCAAATGTGTCCCAAAAATGTTTATGTTTATAGGTCATAATGTGAGCTTTGTGCACGAAAAGCTTTCCGTGAAATTTTCGGACCAAAAGTGACCATATCGGCGTCACCTTTCTTTATCCACCAAAACTGTGTTGTTTTCGCTCCAATGTGTCCCAAACATGTTTATATGGTTTATAGGTCATAAAGGGAGCTTTGTGCGCGAAAAGATTTCTGTGAAATTTTCGGACCAAAAGTGACCATATAGGCGTCACCTTTGTTTATCCACCAAAACTGTGTTGTTTTCGCTCCAATGTGTCCAAAACATGTTTATATGGTTTATAGGTCATAATGGGCGCTTTGTGCGCGAAAAGCTTTCCGTGAAATTTTCGGACCAAAAGTGACCATATCGGCGTCACCTTTCTTTATCCACAAAAACTGTGTTGTTTTCGCTCAAATGTATCCCAAACATGTTTATATGGTTTATAGGTCATAATGGGAGCTTTGTGCGCGAAATGCTTTCCGTGAAATTTTCGGACCAAAAGTGACCATATCGGCGTCACCTTTCTTTATCCACCAAAACTGTGTTGTTTTTACTCAAATGTGTCCCAAACATGTTTATATGTTTATAGGTCATAATGTGAGCCTTGTGCGCGAAAAGCTTTCCGTAAAATTTTCGGACCAAAAGTGACCATATCGGCGTCACCTTTCTTTATCCACCAAAACTGTGTTGTTTTCTCTAAAATTTGACCCAAACATGTTTATATTGTTTATAGGTCATAACGAGAGCATTGTGCCCGAAATACTTTCCGTGAAATTTTCGGATCAATAGTGACCATATAGGCGTCACCTTTGTTTATCCAACAAAACTGTGTTGTTTTTGCCCAAATGTGACCCAAACACGTTTATATGGTTTATAGGTCATAATGGGAGCTTTGTGCGCTAAAAGCTTTCCGTGAAATTTTCAGACCAAAAGTGACCATATCAGCGTCACCTTTTTTTATCCACCAAAACTATGTTGTTTTCACTCAAATGTGTCCCAATCATGTTTATATGTGTATAGGTCATAATGGGAGCTTTGTGCGCGAAAAGCTTTCCGTGAAATTTTCGGACCAAAAGTGACCATATCGGCGTCACATTTCTTTATCCACCAAACTTGTGTTGTTTTCGCTCCAATGTGTCCCAAACATGTTTATATGGTTTATAGGTCATAATGGGAGCTTTGTGCGCGAAATGCTTTCCGTGAAATTTTCGGACAGAAAGTGACCATATAGGCGTCACCTTTGTTTATCCACTAAAACTGTGTTGTTTTCACTCAAATGTGTCCCAAACACGTTTATATGGTTTATAGATCATAATGGGAGCTTTGTGCGCGAAAAGCTTTCCGTGAAATTTTCGGACCAAAAGTGACCATATCAGCGTCACCTTTCTTTATCCACCAAAACTGTGTTGTTTTCTCTAAAATTTGTCCCAAACATGTTTATATGGTTTATAGGTCATAACGGGAGCATTGTGCGCGAAAAGTTTTCCGTGAAATTTTCGGACCAAAAGTGACCATATCGGCGTCACATTTCTTTATCCACCAAACCTGTGTTGTTTTCGCTCCAATGTTTCCCAAACATGTTTATATGGTTTATAGGTCATAATGGGAGCTTTCTGCGCGAAATGCTTTCCGTGAAATTTTCAGACCAATAGTGACCATATAGGCGTCACCTTTGTTTGTCCACCAAAACTGTGTTGTTTTTGCCCAAATGTGACCCAAACACGTTTATATGGTTTATAGGTCATAATGGGAGCTTTGTGCGCGAAAAGTTTTCCGTGAAATTTTCGGACCAAAAGTGACCATATCAGCGTCACCTTTTTTTATCCACCAAAACTGTGTTGTTTTCACTCAAATGTGTCCCAAAAATGTTTATGTGTATAGGTCATAATGTGAGCTTTGTGCACGAAAAGCTTTCCGTGAAATTTTCGGACCAAAAGTGACCATATCGGCGTCACCTTTCTTTATCCACCAAAACTGTGTTGTTTTCGCTCCAATGTGTCCCAAACATGTTTATATGGTTTATAGGTCATAAAGGGAGCTTTGTGCGCGAAAAGCTTTCTGTGAAATTTTCGGACCAAAAGTGACCATATAGGCGTCACCTTTGTTTATCCACCAAAACTGTGTTGTTTTCGCTCCAATGTGTCCCAAACATGTTTATATGGTTTATAGGTCATAATGGGCGCTTTGTGCGCGAAAAGCTTTCCGTGAAATTTTCGGACCAAAAGTGACCATATCGGCGTCACCTTTCTTTATCCACAAAAACTGTGTTGTTTTCGCTCAAATGTATCCCAAACATGTTTATATGGTTTATAGGTCATAATGGGAGCTTTGTGCGCGAAATGCTTTCCGTGAAATTTTCGGACCAAAAGTGACCATATCGGCGTCACCTTTCTTTATCCACCAAAACTGTGTTGTTTTTACTCAAATGTGTCCCAAACATGTTTATATGTTTATAGGTCATAATGTGAGCTTTGTGCGCGAAAAGCTTTCCGTAAAATTTTCGGACCAAAAGTGACCATATCGGCGTCACCTTTCTTTATCCACCAAAACTGTGTTGTTTTCTCTAAAATTTGACCCAAACATGTTTATATTGTTTATAGGTCATAACGAGAGCATTGTGCCCGAAATACTTTCCGTGAAATTTTCGGATCAATAGTGACCATATAGGCGTCACCTTTGTTTATCCAACAAAACTGTGTTGTTTTTGCCCAAATGTGACCCAAACACGTTTATATGGTTTATAGGTCATAATGGGAGCTTTGTGCGCTAAAAGCTTTCCGTGAAATTTTCAGACCAAAAGTGACCATATCAGCGTCACCTTTTTTTATCCACCAAAACTGTGTTGTTTTCACTCAAATGTGTCCCAAACATGTTTATATGTGTATAGGTCATAATGGGAGCTTTGTGCGCGAAAAGCTTTCCGTGAAATTTTCGGACCAAAAGTGACCATATCGGCGTCACCTTTCTTTATCCACCATAACTGTGTTGTTTTCTCTAAAATTTGACCCAAACACGTTTATATTGTTTATAGGTCATAACGGGAGCATTGTGCGCGAAATACTTTCCGTGAAATTTTCGGATCAATTGTGACCATATAGGCGTCACCTTTTTTTATCCAACAAAACTGTGTTGTTTTTTCCCAAATGTGACCCAAACACGTTTATATGGTTTATAGGTCATAATGGGAGATTTGTGCGCGAAAAGCTTTCCGTGAAATTTTCGGACCAAAAGTGACCATATCGGCGTCACCTTTCTTTATCCACCAAAACTGTGTTGTTTTCGCTCTAATGTGTCCCAAACATGTTTATATGGTTTATAGGTCATAAAGGGAGCTTTGTGCGCGAAAAGCTTTCTGTGAAATTTTCGGACCAAAAGTGACCATATAGGCGTCACCTTTGTTTATCCACCAAAACTGTGTTGTTTTCGCTCAAATGTGTCCCAAACATGTTTATATGGTTTATAGGTCATAATGAGAGCTTTCTGCCCGAAAAGCTTTCCGTGAAATGTTCGGACCAAAAGTGACCATATCGATGTCACCTTTCTTTATCCACCCAAACTGTGTTGTTTTCGCTCAAATGTGTCCCAAATATGTTTATATGGTTTATAGGTCATAATGAGAGCTTTGTGCGCCAAAAGCTTTCCGTGAAATTTTCGGACCAAAAGTGACCATATCGGCGTCACATTTTTTTATCCACCAAAATTGTGTTGTTTTCGCTCAAATGTGTATCAAACATGTTTATATGGTTTATAGGTCATAATGGGCGCTTTGTGCGCGAAAAGCTTTCCGTGATATTTTCGGACCAAAAGTGACCATATCGGCGTCACCTTTCTTTATCCACAACAACTGTGTTGTTTTCGCTCCAATGTATCCCAAACATGTTTATATGGTTTATAGGTCATAATGAGAGCTTTGTGCGCGAAATGCTTTCCGTGAAATTTTCGGACCAAATGTGACCATATCAGCGTCACCTTTCTTTATCCACAAAAACTGTGTTGTTTTCTCTAAAATTTGTCCCAAACATGTTTATATGGTTTATAGGTCATAACGGGAGCATTGTGCGCGAAAAGTTTTCCGTGAAATTTTCGGACCAAAAGTGACCATATCGGCGTCACATTTCTTTATCCACCAAACCTGTGTTGTTTTCGCTCCAATGTTTCCCAAACATGTTTATATGGTTTATAGGTCATAATGGGAGCTTTGTGCGCGAAATGCTTTCCGTGAAATTTTCGGACCAATAGTGACCATATAGGCGTCACCTTTGTTTATCCACCAAAACTGTGTTGTTTTTGCCCAAATGTGACCCAAACACGTTTATATGGTTTATAGGTCATAATGAGAGCTTTGTGCGCGAAAAGTTTTCCGTGAAATTTTCGGACCAAAAGTGACCATATGAGCGTCACCTTTTTTTATCCACCAAAACTGTGTTGTTTTCACTCAAATGTGTCCCAAACATGTTTATATGTGTATAGGTCATAATGTGAGCTTTGTGCACGAAAAGCTTTCCGTGAAATTTTCGGACCAAAAGTGACCATATCGGCGTCACCTTTCTTTATCCACCAAAACTGTGTTGTTTTCGCTCCAATGTGTCCCAAACATGTTTATATGGTTTATAGGTCATAAAGGGAGCTTTGTGCGCGAAAAGCTTTCTGTGAAATTTTCGGACCAAAAGTGACCATATAGGCGTCACCTTTGTTTATCCACCAAAACTGTGTTGTTTTCGCTCAAATGTGTCCCAAACATGATTATATGGTTTATAGGTCATAATGGGCGCTTTGTGCGCGAAAAGCTTTCCGTGAAATTTTCGGACCAAAAGTGACCATATCGGTGTCACCTTTCTTTATCCACAAAAACTGTGTTGTTTTCACTCAAATGTATCCCAAACATGTTTATATGGTTTATAGGTCATAATGGGAGCTTTGTGCGCGAAATGCTTTCCGTGAAATTTTCGGACCAAAAGTGACCATATCGGCGTCACCTTTCTTTATCCACCAAAACTGTGTTGTTTTTACTCAAATGTGTCCCAAACATGTTTATATGTTTATAGGTCATAATGTGAGCTTTGTGCGCGAAAAGCTTTCCGTAAAATTTTCGGACCAAAAGTGACCATATCGGCGTCACCTTTCTTTATCCACCAAAATTGTGTTGTTTTCTCTAAAATTTGACCCAAACATGTTTATATTGTTTATAGGTCATAACGAGAGCATTGTGCGCGAAATACTTTCCGTGAAATTTTCGGATCAATAGTGACCATATAGGCGTCACCTTTGTTTATCCAACAAAACTGTGTTGTTTTTACCCAAATGTGACCCACACACGTATATATGGTTTATAGGTCATAATGGGAGCTTTGTGCGCGAAAAGCTTTCCGTGAAATTTTCAGACCAAAAGTGACCATATCAGCGTCACCTTTTTTTATCCACCAAAACTGTGTTGTTTTCACTCAAATGTGTCCCAAACATGTTTATATGTGTATAGGTCATAATGGGAGCTTTGTGCGCGAAAAGCTTTCCGTGAAATTTTCGGACCAAAAGTGACCATATCGGCGTCACCTTTCTTTATCCACCATAACTGTGTTGTTTTCTCTAAAATTTGACCCAAACATGTTTATATTGTTTATAGGTCATAACGGGAGCATTGTGCGCGAAATACTTTCCGTGAAATTTTCGGATCAATTGTGACCATATAGGCGTCACCTTTGTTTATCCAACAAAACTGTGTTGTTTTTGCCCAAATGTGACCCAAACACGTTTATATGGTTTATAGGTCATAATGGGAGCTTTGTGCGCGAAAAGCTTTCCGTGAAATTTTCGGACCAAAAGTGACCATATCGGCGTCACCTTTCTTTATCCACCAAAACTGTGTTGTTTTCGCTCTAATGTGTCCCAAACATGTTTATATGGTTTATAGGTCATAAAGGGAGCTTTGTGCGCGAAAAGCTTTCTGTGAAATTTTCGGACCAAAAGTGACCATATAGGCGTCACCTTTGTTTATCCACCAAAACTGTGTTGTTTTCGCTCAAATGTGTCCCAAACATGTTTATATGGTTTATAGGTCATAATGAGAGCTTTCTGCCCGAAAAGCTTTCCGTGAAATGTTCGGACCAAAAGTGACCATATCGACGTCACCTTTCTTTATCCACCCAAACTGTGTTGTTTTCGCTCAAATGTGTCCCAAATATGTTTATATGGTTTATAGGTCATAATAAGAGCTTTGTGCGCGAAAAGCTTTCCGTGAAATTTTCGGACCAAAAGTGACCATATCGGCGTCACTTTTCTTTATCCACAACAACTGTGTTGTTTTCGCTCCAATGTATCCCAAACATGTTTATATGGTTTATAGGTCATAATGAGAGCTTTGTGCGCGAAATGCTTTCCGTGAAATTTTCGGACCAATAGTGACCATATAGGCGTCACCTTTGTTTATCCACCAAAACTGTATTGTTTTTGCCCAAATGTGACCCAAACACGTTTATATGGTTTATAGGTCATAATGGGAGCTTTGTGCGCGAAAAGCTTTCCGTGAAATTTTCGGACCAAAAGTTACCATATCAGCGTCACCTTTTTTTATCCACCAAAACTGTGTTGTTTTCACTCAAATGTGTCCCAAACATGTTTATATGTGTATAGGTCATAATGGGAGCTTTGTGCGCGAAAAGCATTCCGTGAAATTTTCGGACCAAAAGTGACCATATCGGCGTCACCTTTCTTTATCCACCAAAACTGTGTTGTTTTCTCTAAAATTTGACCCAAACATGTTTATATTGTTTATAGGTCATAACGGGAGCATTGTGCGCGAAAAGTTTTCCGTGAAATTTTCGGACCAAAAGTGACCATATCGGCGTCACATTTCTTTATCCACCAAACCTGTGTTGTTTTCACTCAAATGTGTCCCAAACATGTTTATATGTGTATAGGTCATAAAGGGAGCTTTGTGCGCGAAAAGCTTTCTGTGAAATTTTCGGACCAAAAGTGACCCTATAGGCGTCACCTTTCTTTATCAACCAAAACTATGTTGTTTTCGCTCAAATGTGTCCCAAACATGTTTATATGGTTTATAGGTCATAATGGGCGCTTTGTGCGCGAAATGCTTTCCGTGAAATTTCCGGACCAAAAGTGACCATATCGGCGTCACCTTTCTTTATCCACCAAAACTGTGTTGTTTTTACTCAAATGTGTCCCAAACATGTTTATATATTTATAGGTCATAATGGGAGCTTTGTGCGCGAAAAGCTTTCCGTGAAATTTTCGGACCAAAAGTGACCATATCGGCGTCACCTTTCTTTATCTACCAAAACTGTGTTGTTTTCTCTAAAATTTGACCCAAACATGTTTATATTGTTTATAGGTCATAACGAGAGCATTGTGCGCGAAATACTTTCCGTGAAATTTTCGGATCAATAGTGACCATATAGGCGTCACCTTTGTTTATCCAACAAAACTGTGTTGTTTTTGCCCAAATGTGACCCAAACACGTTTATATGGTTTATAGGTCATAATGGGAGCTTTGTGCGCGAAAAGCTTTCCGTGAAATTTTTGGACCAAAAGTGACCATATCGGCGTCACCTTTCTTTATCCACAAAAACTGTGTTGTTTTCGCTCAAATGTATCCCAAACATGTTTATATGGTTTATAGGTCATAATGTGAGCTTTGTGCGCGAAATGCTTTCCGTGAAATTTCCGGACCAAAAGTGACCATATCGGCGTCACCTTTCTTTATCCACCAAAACTGTGTTGTTTTTACTCAAATGTGTCCCAAACATGTTTATATATTTATAGGTCATAATGGGAGCTTTGTGCGCGAAAAGCTTTCCGTGAAATTTTCGGACCAAAAGTGACCATATCGGCGTCACCTTTCTTTATCCACCAAAACTGTGTTGTTTTCTCTAAAATTTGACCCAAACATGTTTATATTGTTTATAGGTCATAACGAGAGCATTGTGCGCGAAATACTTTCCGTGAAATTTTCGGATCAATAGTGACCATATAGGCGTCACCTTTGTTTATCCAACAAAACTGTGTTGTTTTTGCCCAAATGTGACCCAAACACGTTTATATGGTTTATAGGTCATAATGGGAGCTTTGTGCGCGAAAAGCTTTCCGTGAAATTTTCGGACCAAAAGTGACCATATCAGCGTCACCTTTTTTTATCCACCAAAACTGTGTTGTTTTCACTCAAATGTGTCCCAAACATGTTTATATGTGTATAGGTCATAATGGGAGCTTTGTGCGCGAAAAGCTTTCCGTGTAATTTTCGGACCAAAAGTGACCATATCGGCGTCACCTTTCTTTATCCACCAAAACTGTGTTGTTTTCACTCAAATGTGTCCCAAACATGTTTATATGTGTATAGGTCATAAAGGGAGCTTTGTGCGCGAAAAGCTTTCTGTGAAATTTTCGGACCAAAAGTGACCATATAGGCGTCACCTTTCTTTATCAACCAAAACTATGTTTTTTTCGCTCAAATGTGTCCCAAACATGTTTATATGGTTTATAGGTCATAATGGGCGCTTTGTACGCGAAAAGCTTTCCGTGAAATTTTCGGACCAAAAGTGACCATATCGGCGTCACCTTTCTTTATCCACAAAAACTGTGTTGTTTTCGCTCAAATGTATCCCAAACATGTTTATATGGTTTATAGGTCATAATTTGAGCTTTGTGCGCGAAATGCTTTCCGTGAAATTTCCGGACCAAAAGTGACCATATCGGCGTCACCTTTCTTTATCCACCAAAACTGTGTTGTTTTTACTCAAATGTGTCCCAAACATGTTTATATATTTATAGGTCATAATGGGAGCTTTGTGCGCGAAAAGCTTTCCGTGAAATTTTCGGACCAAAAGTGACCATATCGGCGTCACCTTTCTTTATCCACCAAAACTGTGTTGTTTTCTCTAAAATTTGACCCAAACATGTTTATATTGTTTATAGGTCATAACGAGAGCATTGTGCGCGAAATACTTTCCGTGAAATTTTCGGATCAATAGTGACCATATAGGCGTCACCTTTGTTTATCCAACAAAACTGTGTTGTTTTTGCCCAAATGTGACCCAAACACGTTTATATGGTTTATAGGTCATAATGGGAGCTTTGTGCGCGAAAAGCTTTCCGTGAAATTTTCGGACCAAAAGTGACCATATCAGCGTCACCTTTTTTATCCACCAAAACTGTGTTGTTTTCACTCAAATGTGTCCCAAACATGTTTATATGTGTATAGGTCATAATGGGAGCTTTGTGCGCGAAAAGCTTTCCGTGAAATTTTCGGACCAAAAGTGACCATATCGGCGTCACCTTTCTTTATCCACCAAAACTGTGTTGTTTTCTCTAAAATTTGACCCAAACACGTTTATATTGTTTATAGGTCATAACGGGAGCATTTTGCACGAAAAGTTTTCCGTGAAATTTTCGGACCAAAAGTGACCATATCGGCGTCACATTTCTTTATCCACCAAACCTGTGTTGTTTTTGCTCCAATATGTCCCAAACATGTTTATATGGTTTATAGGTCATAATGGGAGCTTTGTGCGCGAAATACTTTCCGTGAAATTTTCGGATCAATAGTGACCATATAGGCGTCACCTTTGTTTATCCAACAAAACTGTGTTGTTTTTGCCCAAATGTGACCCAAACACGTTTATATGGTTTAAAGGTCATAATGGGAGCTTTGTGCGCGAAAAGCCTTCCGTGAAATTTTCGGACCAAAAGTGACCATATCAGCGTCACCTTTTTTTATCCACCAAAACTGTGTTGTTTTCACTCAAATGTGTCCCAAACATGTTTATATGTGTATAGGTCATAATGGGAGCTTTGTGCGCGAAAAGCTTTCCGTGAAATTTTCGGACCAAAAGTGACCATATCGGCGTCACCTTTCTTTATCCACCAAAACTGTGTTGTTTTCTCTAAAATTTGACCCAAACATGTTTATATTGTTTATAGGTCATAACGGGAGCATTGTGCGCGAAAAGTTTTCCGTGAAATTTTCGGACCAAAAGTGACCATATCGGCGTCACATTTCTTTATCCACCAAACCTGTGTTATTTTCACTCAAATGTGTCCCAAACATGTTTATATGTGTATAGGTCATAAAGGGAGCTTTGTGCGCGAAAAGCTTTCTGTGAAATTTTCGGACCAAAAGTGACCATATAGGCGTCACCTTTCTTTATCAACCAAAACTATGTTGTTTTCGCTCAAATGTGTCCCAAACATGTTTATATGGTTTATAGGTCATAATGGGCGCTTTGTGCGCGAAAAGCTTTCCGTGAAATTTTCGGACCAAAAGTGACCATATCGGTGTCACCTTTCTTTATCCACAAAAACTGTGTTGTTTTCGCTCAAATGTATCCCAAACATGTTTATATGGTTTATAGGTCATAATGTGAGCTTTGTGCGCGAAATGCTTTCCGTGAAATTTCCGGACCAAAAGTGACCATATCGGCGTCACCTTTCTTTATCCACCAAAACTGTGTTGTTTTTACTCAAATGTGTCCCAAACATGTTTATATATTTATAGGTCATAATGGGAGCTTTGTGCGCGAAAAGCTTTCCGTGAAATTTTCGGACCAAAAGTGACCATATCGACGTCACCTTTCTTTATCCACCAAAACTGTGTTGTTTTCTCTAAAATTTGACCCAAACATGTTTATATTGTTTATAGGTCATAACGAGAGCATTGTGCGCGAAATACTTTCCGTGAAATTTTCGGATCAATAGTGACCATATAGGCGTCACCTTTGTTTATCCAACAAAACTGTGTTGTTTTTGCCCAAATGTGACCCAAACACGTTTATATGGTTTATAGGTCATAATGGGAGCTTTGTGCGCGAAAAACTTTCCGTGAAATTTTCGGACCAAAAGTGACCATATCAGCGTCACCTTTTTTTATCCACCAAAACTGTGTTGTTTTCACTCAAATGTGTCCCAAACATGTTTATATGTGTATAGGTCATAATGGGAGCTTTGTGCGCGAAAAGCTTTCCGTGAAATTTTCGGACCAAAAGTGACCATATCGGCGTCACCTTTCTTTATCCACCAAAACTGTGTTGTTTTCGCTCTAATGTGTCCCAAACATGTTTATATGGTTTATAGGTCATAAAGGGAGCTTTGTGCGCGAAAAGCTTTCAGTGAAATTTTCGGACCAAAAGTGACCATATAGGTGTCACCTTTTTTTATCCACCAAAACTGTGTTGTTTTCGCGCAAATGTGTCCCAAACATGTTTATATGGTTTATAGGTCATAATGAGAGCTTTCTGCCCGAAAAGCTTTCCGTGAAATGTTCGGACCAAAAGTGACCATATCGACGTCACCTTTCTTTATCCACCCAAACTGTGTTGTTTTCGCTCAAATGTGTCCCAAATATGTTTATATGGTTTATAGGTCATAATGGGAGCTTTGTGCGCGAAAAGCTTTCCGTGAAATTTTCGGACCAAAAGTGACCATATCGGCGTCACATTTTTTTATCCACCAAAATTGTGTTGTTTTCGCTCAAATGTGTCCCAAACATGTTTATATGGTTTATAGGTCATAATGGGCGCTTTGTGCGCGAAAAGCTTTCCGTGAAATTTTCGGACCAAAAGTGACCATATCGGCGTCACCTTTCTGTATCCACAACAACTGTGTTGTTTTCGCTCCAATGTATCCCAAACATGTTTATATGGTTTATAGGTCATAATGAGAGCTTTGTGCGCGAAATGCTTTCCGTGAAATTTTCGGACCAATAGTGACCATATAGGCGACACCTTTGTTTATCCACCAAAACTGTGTTGTTTTTGCCCAAATGTGACCCAAACACGTGTATATGGTTTATAGGTCATAATGGGAGCTTTGTGCGCGAAAAGCTTTCCGTGAAATTTTCGGACCAAAAGTGACCATATCAGCGTCACCTTTTTTTATCCACCAAAACTGTGTTGTTTTCACTCAAATGTGTCCCAAACATGTTTATATGTGTATAGGTCATAATGGGAGCTTTGTGCGCGAAAAGCTTTCCGTGAAATTTTCGGACCAAAAGTGACCATATCGGCGTCACCTTTCTTTATCCACCAAAACTGTGTTGTTTTCTCTAAAATTTGACCCAAACATGTTTATATTGTTTAATGGTCATAACGGGAGCATTGTGCGCGAAAAGTTTTCCGTGAAATTTTCGGACCAAAAGTGACCATATCGGCGTCACATTTCTTTATCCACCAAACCTGTGTTGTTTTCACTCAAATGTGTCCCAAACATGTTTATATGTGTATAGGTCATAAAGGGAGCTTTGCGCGCGAAAAGCTTTCTGTGAAATTTTCGGACCAAAAGTGACCATATAGGCGTCACCTTTCTTTATCAACCAAAACTATGTTGTTTTCGCTCAAATGTGTCCCAAACATGTTTATATGGTTTATAGGTCATAATGGGCGCTTTGTGCGCGAAAAGCTTTCCGTGAAATTTTCGGACCAAAAGTGACCATATCGGTGTAACCTTTCTTTATCCACAAAAACTTTGTTGTTTTCGCTCAAATGTATCCCAAACATGTTTATATGGTTTATAGGTCATAATGTGAGCTTTGTGCGCGAAATGCTTTCCGTGAAATTTCCGGACCAAAAGTGACCATATCGGCGTCACCTTTCTTTATCCACCAAAACTGTGTTGTTTTTACTCAAATGTGTCCCAAACATGTTTATATATTTATAGGTCATAATGGGAGCTTTGTGCGCGAAAAGCTTTCCGTGAAATTTTCGGACCAAAAGTGACCATATCGACGTCACCTTTCTTTATCCACCAAAACTGTGTTGTTTTCTCTAAAATTTGACCCAAACATGTTTATATTGTTTATAGGTCATAACGAGAGCATTGTGCGCGAAATACTTTCCGTGAAATTTTCGGATCAATAGTGACCATATAGGCGTCACCTTTGTTTATCCAACAAAACTGTGTTGTTTTTGCCCAAATGTGACCCAAACACGTTTATATGGTTTATAGGTCATAATGGGAGCTTTGTGCGCGAAAAACTTTCCGTGAAATTTTCGGACCAAAAGTGACCATATCAGCGTCACCTTTTTTTATCCACCAAAACTGTGTTGTTTTCACTCAAATGTGTCCCAATCATGTTTATATGTGTATAGGTCATAATGGGAGCTTTGTGCGCGAAAAGCTTTCCGTGAAATTTTCGGACCAAAAGTGAACATATCGGTGTCACCTTTCTTTATCCGGCAAAAACTGTGTTGTTTTCACTCAAATGTGTCCCAAACATGTTTATATGTGTATAGGTCATAAAGGGAGCTTTGTGCGCGAAAAGCTTTCTGTGAAATTTTCGGACCAAATGTGACCATATAGGCGTCACCTTTCTTTATCAACCAAAACTATGTTTTTTTCGCTCAAATGTGTCCCAAACATGTTTATATGGTTTATAGGTCATAATAAGCGCTTTGTACGCGAAAAGCTTTCCGTGAAATTTTCGGACCAAAAGTGACCATATCGGCGTCACCTTTCTTTATACACAAAAACTGTGTTGTTTTCGCTCAAATGTATCCCAAACATGTTTATATGGTTTATAGGTCATAATTTGAGCTTTGTGCGCGAAATGCTTTCCGTGAAATTTCCGGACCAAAAGTGACCATATCGGCGTCACCTTTCTTTATCCACCAAAACTGTGTTGTTTTTACTCAAATGTGTCCCAAACATGTTTATATATTTATAGGTCATAATGGGAGCTTTGTGCGCGAAAAGCTTTCCGTGAAATTTTCGGACCAAAAGTGACCATATCGGCGTCACCTTTCTTTATCCACCAAAACTGTGTTGTTTTCTCTAAAATTTGACCCAAACATGTTTATATTGTTTATAGGTCATAACGAGAGCATTGTGCGCGAAATACTTTCCGTGAAATTTTCGGATCAATAGTGACCATATAGGCGTCACCTTTGTTTATCCAACAAAACTGTGTTGTTTTTGCCCAAATGTGACCCAAACACGTTTATATGGTTTATAGGTCATAATGGGAGCTTTGTGCGCGAAAAGCTTTCCGTGAAATTTTCGGACCAAAAGTGACCATATCAGCGTCACCTTTTTTTATCCACCAAAATTGTGTTGTTTTCACTCAAATGTGTCCCAAACATGTTTATATGTGTATAGGTCATAATGGGAGCTTTGTGCGCGAAAAGCTTTCCGTGAAATTTTCGGACCAAAAGTGACCATATCGGCGTCACCTTTCTTTATCCACCAAAACTGTGTTGTTTTCTCTAAAATTTGACCCAAACACGTTTATATTGTTTATAGGTCATAACGGGAGCATTTTGCACGAAAAGTTTTCCGTGAAATTTTCGGACCAAAAGTGACCATATCGGCGTCACATTTCTTTATCCACCAAACCTGTGTTGTTTTTGCTCCAATATGTCCCAAACATGTTTATATGGTTTATAGGTCATAATGGGAGCTTTGTGCGCGAAATACTTTCCGTGAAATTTTCGGATCAATAGTGACCATATGGGCGTCACCTTTGTTTATCCAACAAAACTGTGTTGTTTTTGCCCAAATATGACCCAAACACGTTTATATGGTTTAAAGGTCATAATGGGAGCTTTGTGCGCGAAAAGCTTTCCGTGAAATTTTCGGACCAAAAGTGACCATATCAGCGTCACCTTTTTTTATCCACCAAAACTGTGTTGTTTTCACTCAAATGTGTCCCAAACATGTTTATATGTGTATAGGTCATAATGGGAGCTTTGTGCGCGAAATGCTTTCCGTGAAATTTTCGGACCAAAAGTGACCATATCGGCGTCACCTTTCTTTATCCACCAAAACTGTGTTGTTTTCGCTCTAATGTGTCCCAAACATGTTTATATGGTTTATAGGTCATAAAGGGAGCTTTGTGCGCGAAAAGCTTTCAGTGAAATTTTCGGACCAAAAGTGACCATATAGGTGTCACCTTTTTTTATTCACCAAAACTGTGTTGTTTTCGCGCAAATGTGTCCCAAACATGTTTATATGGTTTATAGGTCATAATGTGAGCTTTCTGCCCGAAAAGCTATCCGTGAAATGTTCGGACCAAAAGTGACCATATCGACGTCACCTTTCTTTATCCACCCAAACTGTGTTGTTTTCGCTCAAATGTGTCCCAAATATGTTTATATGGTTTATAGGTCATAATGGGAGCTTTGTGCGCGAAAAGCTTTCCGTGAAATTTTCGGACCAAAAGTGACCATATCGGCGTCACAATTTTTTATCCACCAAAATTGTGTTGTTTTCGCTCAAATGTGTCCCAAACATGTTTATATGGTTTATAGGTCATAATGGGAGCTTTGTGCGCGAAAAGCTTTCCGTAAAATTTTCGGACCAAAAGTGACCATATCAGCGTCACCTTTTTTTATCCACCAAAACTGTGTTGTTTTCACTCAAATGTGTCCCAAACATGTTTATATGTGTATAGGTCATAATGGGAGCTTTGTGCGCGAAAAGCTTTCCGTGAAATTTTCGGACCAAAAGTGACCATATCGGCGTCACCTTTCTTTATCCACCAAAACTGTGTTGTTTTCTCTAAAATTTGACCCAAACATGTTTATATTGTTTATAGGTCATAACGAGAGCATTGTGCGCGAAAAATTTCCGTGAAATTTTCGGACCAAAAGTGACCATATCGGCGTCACATTTCTTTATCCACCAAACCTGTGTTGTTTTCACTCAAATGTGTCCCAAACATGTTTATATGTGTATAGGTCATAAAGGGAGCTTTGTGCGCGAAAAGCTTTCTGTGAAATTTTCGGACCAAAAGTGACCATATAGGCGTCACCTTTCTTTATCAACCAAAACTATGTTGTTTTCGCTCAAATGTGTCCCAAACATGTTTATATGGTTTATAGGTCATAATGGGCGCTTTGTGCGCGAAAAGCTTTCCGTGAAATTTTCGGACCAAAAGTGACCATATCGGCGTCACCTTTCTTTATCCACAAAAACTGTGTTGTTTTCGCTCAAATGTATCCCAAACATGTTTATATGGTTTATAGGTCATAATGTGAGCTTTGTGCGCGAAATGCTTTCCGTGAAATTTCCGGACCAAAAGTGACCATATCGGCGTCACCTTTCTTTATCCACCAAAACTGTGTTGTTTTTACTCAAATGTGTCCCAAACATGTTTATATATTTATAGGTCATAATGGGAGCTTTGTGCGCGAAAAGCTTTCCGTGAAATTTTCGGACCAAAAGTGACCATATCGACGTCACCTTTCTTTATCCACCAAAACTGTGTTGTTTTCTCTAAAATTTGACCCAAACATGTTTATATTGTTTATAGGTCATAACGAGAGCATTGTGCGCGAAATACTTTCCGTGAAATTTTCGGATCAATAGTGACCATATAGGCGTCACCTTTGTTTATCCAACAAAACTGTGTTGTTTTTGCCCAAATGTGACCCAAACACGTTTATATGGTTTATAGGTCATAATGGGAGCTTTGTGCGCGAAAAACTTTCCGTGAAATTTTCGGACCAAAAGTGACCATATCAGCGTCACCTTTTTTTATCCACCAAAACTGTGTTGTTTTCACTCAAATGTGTCCCAAACATGTTTATATGTGTATAGGTCATAATGGGAGCTTTGTGCGCGAAAAGCTTTCCGTGAAATTTTCGGACCAAAAGTGAACATATCGGCGTCACCTTTCTTTATCCACCAAAACTGTGTTGTTTTCACTCAAATGTGTCCCAAACATGTTTATATGTGTATAGGTCATAAAGGGAGCTTTGTGCGCGAAAAGCTTTCTGTGAAATTTTCGGACCAAAAGTGAACATATAGGCGTCACCTTTCTTTATCAACCAAAACTATGTTGTTTTCGCTCAAATGTGTCCCGAACATGTTTATATGGTTTATAGGTCATAATGGGCGCTTTGTGCGCGAAAAGCTTTCCGTGAAATTTTCGGACCAAAAGTGACCATATCGGCGTCACCTTTCTTTATCCACAAAAACTGTGTTGTTTTCGCTCAAATGTATCCCAAACATGTTTATATGGTTTATAGGTCATAATTTGAGCTTTGTGCGCGAAATGCTTTCCGTGAAATTTCCGGACCAAAAGTGACCATATCGGCGTCACCTTTCTTTATCCACCAAAACTGTGTTGTTTTTACTCAAATGTGTCCCAAACATGTTTATATATTTATAGGTCATAATGGGAGCTTTGTGCGCGAAAAGATTTCCGTGAAATTTTCGGACCAAAAGTGACCATATCGGCGTCACCTTTCTTTATCCACCAAAACTGTGTTGTTTTCTCTAAAATTTGACCCAAACATGTTTATATTGTTTATAGGTCATAACGAGAGCATTGTGCGCGAAATACTTTCCGTGAAATTTTCGGATCAATAGTGACCATATAGGCGTCACCTTTGTTTATCCAACAAAACTGTGTTGTTTTTGCCCAAATGTGTCCCAAACATGTTTATATGGTTTATAGGTCATAAAGGGAGCTTTGTGCGCGAAAAGGTTTCCGTGAAATTTTCGGACCAAAAGTGACCATATCGGCGTCACCTTTCTTTATCCACCAAAACTGTGTTGTTTTCTCTAAAATTTGACCTAAACATGTTTATATTGTTTATAGGTCATAACGGGAGCATTTTGCACGAAAAGTTTTCCGTGAAATTTTCGGACCAAAAGTGACCATATCGGCGTCACATTTCTTTATCCACCAAACCTGTGTTGTTTTTGCTCCAATATGTCCCAAACATGTTTATATGGTTTATAGGTCATAATGGGAGCTTTGTGCGCGAAATACTTTCCGTGAAATTTTCGGATCAATAGTGACCATATAGGCGTCACCTTTGTTTATCCAACAAAACTGTGTTGTTTTTGCCCAAATGTGACCCAAACACGTTTATATGGTTTATAGGTCATAATGGGAGCTTTGTGCGCGAAAAGCTTTCTGTGAAATTTTCGGACCAAAAGTGACCATATAGGCGTCACCTTTCTTTATCAACCAAAACTATGTTGTTTTCGCTCAAATGTGTCCCAAACATGTTTATATGGTTTATAGGTCATAATGGGCGCTTTGTGCGCGAAAAGCTTTCCGTGAAATTTTCGGACCAAAAGTGACCATATCGGCGTCACCTTTCTTTATCCACAAAAACTGTGTTGTTTTCGCTCAAATGTATCCCAAACATGTTTATATGGTTTATAGGTCATAATGTGAGCTTTGTGCGCGAAATGCTTTCCGTGAAATTTCCGGACCAAAAGTGACCATATCGGCGTCACCTTTCTTTATCCACCAAAACTGTGTTGTTTTTACTCAAATGTGTCCCAAACATGTTTATATATTTATAGGTCATAATGGGAGCTTTGTGCGCGAAAAGCTTTCCGTGAAATTTTCGGACCAAAAGTGACCATATCGACGTCACCTTTCTTTATCCACCAAAACTGTGTTGTTTTCTCTAAAATTTGACCCAAACATGTTTATATTGTTTATAGGTCATAACGAGAGCATTGTGCGCGAAATACTTTCCGTGAAATTTTCGGATCAATAGTGACCATATAGGCGTCACCTTTGTTTATCCAACAAAACTGTGTTGTTTTTGCCCAAATGTGACCCAAACACGTTTATATGGTTTATAGGTCATAATGGGAGCTTTGTGCGCGAAAAACTTTCCGTGAAATTTTCGGACCAAAAGTGACCATATCAGCGTCACCTTTTTTTATCCACCAAAACTGTGTTCTTTTCACTCAAATGTGTCCCAAACATGTTTATATGTGTATAGGTCATAATGGGAGCTTTGTGCGCGAAAAGCTTTCCGTGAAATTTTCGGACCAAAAGTGAACATATCGGCGTCACCTTTCTTTATCCACCAAAACTGTGTTGTTTTCACTCAAATGTGTCCCAAACATGTTTATATGTGTATAGGTCATAAAGGGAGCTTTGTGCGCGAAAAGCTTTCTGTGAAATTTTCGGACCAAAAGTGAACATATAGGCGTCACCTTTCTTTATCAACCAAAACTATGTTGTTTTCGCTCAAATGTGTCCCGAACATGTTTATATGGTTTATAGGTCATAATGGGCGCTTTGTGCGCGAAAAGCTTTCCGTGAAATTTTCGGACCAAAAGTGACCATATCGGCGTCACCTTTCTTTATCCACAAAAACTGTGTTGTTTTCGCTCAAATGTATCCCAAACATGTTTATATGGTTTATAGGTCATAATTTGAGCTTTGTGCGCGAAATGCTTTCCGTGAAATTTCCGGACCAAAAGTGACCATATCGGCGTCACCTTTCTTTATCCACCAAAACTGTGTTGTTTTTACTCAAATGTGTCCCAAACATGTTTATATATTTATAGGTCATAATGGGAGCTTTGTGCGCGAAAAGATTTCCGTGAAATTTTCGGACCAAAAGTGACCATATCGGCGTCACCTTTCTTTATCCACCAAAACTGTGTTGTTTTCTCTAAAATTTGACCCAAACATGTTTATATTGTTTATAGGTCATAACGAGAGCATTGTGCGCGAAATACTTTCCGTGAAATTTTCGGATCAATAGTGACCATATAGGCGTCACCTTTGTTTATCCAACAAAACTGTGTTGTTTTTGCCCAAATGTGTCCCAAACATGTTTATATGGTTTATAGGTCATAAAGGGAGCTTTGTGCGCGAAAAGGTTTCCGTGAAATTTTCGGACCAAAAGTGACCATATCGGCGTCACCTTTCTTTATCCACCAAAACTGTGTTGTTTTCTCTAAAATTTGACCTAAACATGTTTATATTGTTTATAGGTCATAACGGGAGCATTTTGCACGAAAAGTTTTCCGTGAAATTTTCGGACCAAAAGTGACCATATCGGCGTCACATTTCTTTATCCACCAAACCTGTGTTGTTTTTGCTCCAATATGTCCCAAACATGTTTATATGGTTTATAGGTCATAATGGGAGCTTTGTGCGCGAAATACTTTCCGTGAAATTTTCGGATCAATAGTGACCATATAGGCGTCACCTTTGTTTATCCAACAAAACTGTGTTGTTTTTGCCCAAATGTGACCCAAACACGTTTATATGGTTTATAGGTCATAATGGGAGCTTTGTGCGCGAAAAGCTTTCCGTGAAATTTTCGGACCAAAAGTGACCATATCGGCGTCACCTTTCTTTATCCACCAAAAATGTGTTGTTTTCTCTAAAATTTGACCCAAACATGTTTATATTGTTTATAGGTCATAACGGGAGCATTGTGCGCGAAAAGTTTTTCGTGAAATTTTCGGACCAAAAGTGACCATATCGGCGTCACATTTCTTTATCCACCAAACCTGTGTTGTTTTTGCTCCAATGTGTCCCAAACATGTTTATATGGTTTATAGGTCATAATGGGAACTTTGTGCGCGAAATACTTTCCTTGAAATTTTCGGATCAATAGTGACCATATAGGCGTCACCTTTGTTTATCCAACAAAACGTTGTTGTTTTTGCCCAAATGTGACCCAAACACGTTTATATGGTTTATAGGTCATAATGGGAGCTTTGTGCGCGAAAAGCTTTCCGTGAAATTTTCGGACCAAAAGTGACCATATCAGCGTCACCTTTTTTTATCCACCAAAACTGTGTTGTTTTCACTCAAATGTGTCCCAAACATGTTTATATGTGTATAGGTCATAATGGGAGCTTTGTGCGCGAAAAGCTTTCCGTGAAATTTTCGGACCAAAAGTTACCATATCAGCGTCACCTTTCTTTATCCACCAAAACTGTGTTGTTTTCGCTCTAATGTGTCCCAAACATGTTTATATGGTTTATAGGTCATAAAGGGAGCTTTGTGCGCGAAAAGCTTTCTATGAAATTTTCGGACCAAAAGTGACCATATAGGTGTCACCTTTGTTTATCCACCAAAACTGTGTTGTTTTCGCTCAAATGTGTCCCAAACATGTTAATATGGTTTATAGGTCATAATGAGAGCTTTCTGCCCGAAAAGCTTTCCGTGAAATGTTCGGACCAAAAGTGACCATATCGACGTCACCTTTCTTTATCCACCCAAACTGTGTTGTTTTCGCTCAAATGTGTCCCAAATATGTTTATATGGTTTATAGGTCATAATGGGAGCTTTGTGCGCGAAAAGCTTTCCGTGAAATTTTCGGACCAAAAGTGACCATATCGGCGTCACATTTTTTTATCCACCAAAATTGTGTTGTTTTCGCTCAAATGTGTCCCAAACATGTTTATATGGTTTGTAGGTCATAATGGGCGCTTTGTGCGCGAAAAGCTTTCCGTGAAATTTTCGGACCAAAAGTGACCATATCGGCGTCACCTTTCTTTATCCACAACAACTGTGTTGTTTTCGCTCCAATGTATCCCAAACATGTTTATATGGTTTATAGGTCATAATGAGAGCTTTGTGCGCGAAATGCTTTCCGTGAAATTTTCGGACCAATAGTGACCATATAGGCGTCACCTTTGTTTATCCACCAAAACTGTGTTGTTTTTGCCCAAATGTGACCCAAACACGTTTATATGGTTTATAGGTCATAATGGGAGTTTTGTGCGCGAAAAGCTTTCCGTGAAATTTTCGGACCAAAAGTGACCATATCAGCGTCACCTTTTTTTATCCACCAAAACTGTGTTGTTTTCACTCAAATGTGTCCCAAACATGTTTATATGTGTATAGGTCATAATGGGAGCTTTGTGCGCGAAAAGGTTTCCGTGAAATATTCGGACCAAAAGTGACCATATCGGCGTCACCTTTCTTTATCCACCAAAACTGTGTTGTTTTCTCTAAAATTTGACCTAAACATGTTTATATTGTTTATAGGTCATAACGGGAGCATTGTGCGCGAAAAGTTTTCCGTGAAATTTTCGGACCAAAAGTGACCATATCGGCGTCACATTTCTTTATCCACCAAACCTGTGTTGTTTTTGCTCCAATGTGTCCCAAACATGTTTATATGGTTTATAGGTCATAATGGGAGCTTTGTGCGCGAAATACTTTCCTTGAAATTTTCGGATCAATAGTGACCATATAGGCGTCAGCTTTGTTTATCCAACAAAACTGTGTTGTTTTTGCCCAAATGTGACCCAAACACGTTTATATGGTTTATAGGTCATAATGGGAGCTTTGTGCGCGAAAAGCTTTCCGTGAAATTTTCGGACCAAAAGTGACCATATCAGCGTCACCTTTTTTTATCCACCAAAACTGTGTTGTTTTCACTCAAATATGTCCCAAACATGTTTATATGTGTATAGGTCATAATGGGAGCTTTGTGCGCGAAAAGGTTTCCGTGAAATTTTCGGACAAAAAGTGACCATATCGGCGTCACCTTTCTTTATCCACCAAAACTGTGTTGTTTTCTCTAAAATTTGACCTAAACATGTTTATATTGTTTATAGGTCATAACGGGAGCATTTTGCACGAAAAGGTTTCCGTGAAATTTTCGGACCAAAAGTGACCATATCGGCGTCACATTTCTTTATCCACCAAACCTGTGTTGTTTTTGCTCCAATATGTCCCAAACATGTTTATATGGTTTATAGGTCATAATGGGAGCTTTGTGCGCGAAATACTTTCCGTGAAATTTTGGGATCAATAGTGACCATATAGGCGTCACCTTTGTTTATCCAACAAAACTGTGTTGTTTTTGCCCAAATGTGACCCAAACACGTTTATATGGTTTATAGGTCATAATGGGAGCTTTGTGCGCGAAAAGCTTTCCTTGAAATTTTCGGACCAAAAGTGACCATATCAGCGTCACCTTTTTTTATCCACCAAAACTGTGTTGTTTTCACTCAAATGTGTCCCAAACATGTTTATATGTGTATAGGTCATAATGGGAGCTTTGTGCGCGAAAAGCTTTCCGTGAAATTTTCGGACCAAAAGTAGCCATATCGGCGTCACCTTTCTTTATCCACCAAAACTGTGTTGTTTTCTCTAAAATTTGACCCAAACATGTTTATATTGTTTATAGGTCATAACGGGAGCATTGTGCGCGAAAAGTTTTCCGTGAAATTTTCGGACCAAAAGTGACCATATCGGCGTCACATTTCTTTATCCACCAAACCTGTGTTGTTTTTGCTCCAATGTGTCCCAAACATGTTTATATGGTTTATAGGTCATAATGGGAACTTTGTGCGCGAAATACTTTCCTTGAAATTTTCGGATCAATAGTGACCATATAGGCGTCACCTTTGTTTATCCAACAAAACGTTGTTGTTTTTGCCCAAATGTGACCCAAACACGTTTATATGGTTTATAGGTCATAATGGGAGCTTTGTGCGCGAAAAGCTTTCCGTGAAATTTTCGGACCAAAAGTGACCATATCAGCGTCACCTTTTTTTATCCACCAAAACTGTGTTGTTTTCACTCAAATGTGTCCCAAACATGTTTATATGTGTATAGGTCATAATGGGAGCTTTGTGCGCGAAAAGCTTTCCGTGAAATTTTCGGACCAAAAGTGACCATATCAGCGTCACCTTTCTTTATCCACCAAAACTGTGTTGTTTTCGCTCTAATGTGTCCCAAACATGTTTATATGGTTTATAGGTCATAAAGGGAGCTTTGTGCGCGAAAAGCTTTCTATGAAATTTTCGGACCAAAAGTGACCATATAGGTGTCACCTTTGTTTATCCACCAAAACTGTGTTGTTTTCGCTCAAATGTGTCCCAAACATGTTAATATGGTTTATAGGTCATAATGAGAGCTTTCTGCCCGAAAAGCTTTCCGTGAAATGTTCGGACCAAAAGTGACCATATCGACGTCACCTTTCTTTATCCACCCAAATTGTGTTGTTTTCGCTCAAATGTGTCCCAAATATGTTTATATGGTTTATAGGTCATAATGGGAGCTTTGTGCGCGAAAAGCTTTCCGTGAAATTTTCGGACCAAAAGTGACCATATCGGCGTCACATTTTTTTATCCACCAAAATTGTGTTGTTTTCGCTCAAATGTGTCCCAAACATGTTTATATGGTTTGTAGGTCATAATGGGCGCTTTGTGCGCGAAAAGCTTTCCGTGAAATTTTCGGACCAAAAGTGACCATATCGGCGTCACCTTCTTTATCCACAACAACTGTGTTGTTTTCGCTCCAATGTATCCCAAACAAGTTTATATGGTTTATAGGTCATAATGAGAGCTTTGTGCGCGAAATGCTTTCCGTGAAATTTTCGGACCAATAGTGACCGTATAGGCGTCACCTTTGTTTATCCACCAAAACTGTGTTGTTTTTGCCCAAATGTGACCCAAACACGTTTATATGGTTTATAGGTCATAATGGGAGCTTTGTGCGCGAAAAGCTTTCCGTGAAATTTTCGGACCAAAAGTGACCATATCAGCGTCACCTTTTTTTATCCACCAAAACTGTGTTGTTTTCACTCAAATGTGTCCCAAACATGTTTATATGTGTATAGGTCATAATGGGAGCTTTGTGCGCGAAAAGGTTTCCGTGAAATTTTCGGACCAAAAGTGACCATATCGGCGTCACCTTTCTTTATCCACCAAAACTGTGTTGTTTTCTCTAAAATTTGACCTAAACATGTTTATATTGTTTATAGGTCATAACGGGAGCATTGTGCGCGAAAAGTTTTCCGTGAAATTTTCGGACCAAAAGTGACCATATCGGCGTCACATTTCTTTATCCACCAAACCTGTGTTGTTTTTGCTCCAATGTGTCCCAAACATGTTTATATGGTTTATAGGTCATAATGGGAGCTTTGTGCGCGAAATACTTTCCTTGAAATTTTCGGATCAATAGTGACCATATAGGCGTCAGCTTTGTTTATCCAACAAAAATGTGTTGTTTTTGCCCAAATGTGACCCAAACACGTTTATATGGTTTATAGGTCATAATGGGAGCTTTGTGCGCGAAAAGCTTTCCGTGAAATTTTCGGACCAAAAGTGACCATATCAGCGTCACCTTTTTTTATCCACCAAAACTGTGTTGTTTTCACTCAAATGTGTCCCAAACATGTTTATATGTGTATAGGTCATAATGGGAGCTTTGTGCGCGAAAAGCTTTTCGTGAAATTTTCGGACCAAAAGTGACCATATCAGCGTCACCTTTCTTTATCCACCAAAACTGTGTTGTTTTCGCTCTAATGTGTCCCAAACATGTTTATATGGTTTATAGGTCATAAAGGGAGCTTTGTGCGCGAAAAGCTTTCTGTGAAATTTTCGGACCAAAAGTGACCATATTGGCGTCACCTTTGTTTATCCACCAAAACTGTGTTGTTTTCGCTCAAATGTGTCCCAAACGTGTTTATATGGTTTATAGGTCATAATGAGAGCTTTTTGCGCGAAAATCTTTCCGTGAAATGTTCTGACTAAAAGTGACCATATCGACGTCACCTTTATTTATGCACCCAAACTGTGTTGTTTTCGCTCAAATGTGTCCCAAACATGTTTATATGGTTTCTAGGTTATAATGGGAGCTTTGTGCGCGAAAAGCTTTCCGTGAAATTTTCAGACCAAAAGTGACCATATCGGCGTCACATTTTTTTATCCACCAAAATTGTGTTGTTTTCGCTCAAATGAGTCCCAAACATGTTTATATGGTTTATAGGTCATAAAGGGAGCTTTGTGCGCAAGAAGCTTTCTGTCAAATTTTCGGACCAAAAGTGACCATATAGGCGTCACCTTGTTTATCCACCAAAACTGTGTTGTTTTCGCTCAAATGTGTCCCAAACATGTTTATATGGTTTATAGGTCATAATGGGAGCTTTCTGCGCGAAAAGCTTTCCGTGAAATGTTCGGACTAAAAGTGACCATATCGGCGTCACCTTTCTTTATCCACCAAAACTGTGTTGTTTTCGCTCAAATGCGTCCCAAATATGTTTATATGGTTTATAGGTCATAATCTGCGCTTTGTGCGCGAAAAGCTTTCCGTGAAATTTTCGGACCAAAAGTGACCATATCGTCGTCACCTTTCTTTATCCACAAAAACTGTGTTGTTTTCGCTCAAATGTATCCCAAACATGTTTATATGGTTTATAGGTCATAATTGGAGCTTTGTGCGCGAAATGCTTTCCGTGAAATTTTCGGACCAAAAGTGACCATATCGGCGTCACCTTTCTTTATCCACAAAAACTGTGTTGTTTTCGCTCAAATGTATCCCAAACATGTTTCTATGGTTTATAGGTCATAATGGGAGCTTTGTGCGCGAAAAGCTTTCCGTGAAATTTTCGGACCAAAAGTGACCATATCGGCGTCACATTTTTTTATCCACCAAAATTGTGTTGTTTTCGCTCAAATGTGTCCCAAACATGTTTCTATGGTTTATGGGTCATAATGGGAGCTTTGCGCGCGGAAAGCTTTCCGTGAAATTTTCGGACCAAAAGTGACCATATTGGCGTCACCTTTCTTTATCCACCAAAGCTATGTTGTTATCGCTCAAATGTGTCCCAAACATGTTTATATGGTTTATAGGTCATAATGGGCGCTTTGTGCGCGAAAAGCTTTCCGTGAAATTTTCTGACCAAAAGTGACCATATCGGCGTCACCTTTCTTTATCCACAAAAACTGTGTTGTTTTCGCTCAAATGTATCCCAAACATGTTTGTATGGTTTATAGGTCATAATGTGAGCTTTGTGCGCGAAATGCTTTCCGTGAAATTTTCGGACCAAAAGTAACCATATCGGCGTCACCTTTCTTTATCCACCAAAACTGTGTTGTTTTCACTCAAATGTGTCCCAAACATGTTTATATGTTTATAGGTCATAATGGGAGCTTTGTGCGCGAAAAGCTTTCCGTGAAATTTTCGGACCAAAAGTGACCATATCGGCGTCACCTTTCTTTATCCACCAAAACTGTGTTGTTTTTTCTAAAATTTGTCCCAAACATGTTTATATGGTTTATAGGTCATAACGGGAGCATTGTGCGCGAATAGTTTTCCGTGAAATTTTCAGACCAAAAGTGACCATATCGGCGTCACATTTCTTTATCCACCAAACTTGTGTTGTTTTCGCTCCAATGTGTCCCAAACATGTTTATATGGTTTATAGGTCATAATGGGAGCTTTGTGCGCGAAATGGTTTCCGTGAAATTTTCGGACAGAAAGTGACCATATAGGCGTCACCTTTGTTTATCCACTAAAACTGTGTTGTTTTCACTCAAATGTGTCCCAAACACGCCTATATGGTTTATAGATCATAATGGGAGCTTTGTGCGCGAAAAGCTTTCCGTGAAATTTTCGGACCAAAAGTGACCATATCATCGTCACCATTCTTTATCCACCAAAACTGTGTTGTTTTCTCTAAAATTTGTCCCAAACATGTTTATATGGTTTATAGGTCATAACGGGAGCATTGTGCGCGAAAAGTTTTTCGTGAAATTTTCGGACCAAAAGTGACCATATCGGCGTCACATTTCTTTATCCACCAAACCTGTGTTGTTTTCGCTCCAATGTGTCCCAAACATGTTTATATGGTTTATAGGTCATAATGGGAGCTTTGTGCGCGAAATGCTTTCCGTGAAATTTTCGGACCAATAGTGACCATATAGGCGTCACATTTGTTTATCCACTAAAACTGTGTTGTTTTGGCCCAAATGTGACCCAAACACGTTTATATGGTTTATATGTCATAATGGGAGCTTTGTGCGCGAAAAGCTTTCCGTGAAATTTTCGGACCAAAAGTGACCATATCAGCGTCACCTTTTTTTATCCACCAAAACTGTGTTGTTTTCACTCAAATGTGTCCCAAACATGTTTATATGTGTATAGGTCATAATGGGAGCTTTGTGCGCGAAAAGCTTTCCGTGAAATTTTCGGACCAAAAGTGACCATATCAGCGTCACCTTTGTTTATCCACCAAAACTGTGTTGTTTTCGCTCTAATGTGTCCCAAACATGTTTATATGGTTTATAGGTCATAAAGGGAGCTTTGTGCGCGAAAAGCTTTCTGTGAAATTTTCGGACCAAAAGTGACCATATAGGCGTCACCTTTGTTTATCCACCAAAACTGTGTTGTTTTCGCTCAAATGTGTCCCAAACGTGTTTATATGGTTTATAGGTCATAATGAGAGCTTTTTGCGCGAGAAGCTTTCCGTGAAATGTTCTGACTAAAAGTGACCATATCGACGTCACCTTTATTTATGCACCCAAACTGTGTTGTTTTCGCTCAAATGTGTCCCAAACATGTTTATATGGTTTCTAGGTTATAATGGGAGCTTTGTGCGCGAAAAGCTTTCCGTGAAATTTTCAGACCAAAAGTGACCATATCGGCGTCACATTTTTTTATCCACCAAAATTGTGTTGTTTTCGCTCAAATGTGTCCCAAACATGTTTATATGGTTTATAGGTCATAAAGGGAGCTTTGTGCGCGAAAAGCTTTCTGTCAAATTTTCGGACCAAAAGTGACCATATAGGCGTCACCTTGTTTATCCACCAAAACTGTGTTGTTTTCGCTCAAATGTGTCCCAAACATGTTTATATGGTTTATAGGTCATAATGGGAGCTTTCTGCGCGAAAAGCTTTCCGTGAAATGTTCGGACTAAAAGTGACCATATCGGCGTCACCTTTCTTTATCCACCAAAACTGTGTTGTTTTCGCTCAAATGCGTCCCAAACATGTTTATATGGTTTATAGGTCATAATGTGCGCTTTGTGCGCGAAAAGCTTTCCGTGAAATTTTCGGACCAAAAGTGACCATATCGTCGTCACCTTTCTTTATCCACAAAAACTGTGTTGTTTTCGCTCAAATGTATCCCAAACATGTTTATATGGTTTATAGGTCATAATTGGAGCTTTGTGCGCGAAATGCTTTCCGTGAAATTTTCGGACCAAAAGTGACCATATCGGCGTCACCTTTCTTTATCCACAAAAACTGTGTTGTTTTCGCTCAAATGTATCCCAAACATGTTTATATGGTTTATAGGTCATAATGGGAGCTTTGTGCGCGAAAAGCTTTCCGTGAAATTTTCGGACCAAAAGTGACCATATCGGCGTCACATTTTTTTATCCACCAAAATTGTGTTGTTTTCGCTCAAATGTGTCCCAAACATGTTTCTATGGTTTATGGGTCATAATGGGATCTTTGCGCGCGGAAAGCTTTCCGTGAAATTTTCGGACAAAAAGTGACCATATTGGCGTCACCTTTCTTTATCCACCAAAGCTATGTTGTTATCGCTCAAATGTGTCCCAAACATGTTTATATGATTTATAGGTCATAATGGGCGCTTTGTGCGCGAAAAGCTTTCCGTGAAATTTTCTGACCAAAAGTGACCATATCGGCGTCACCTTTCTTTATCCACAAAACTGTGTTGTTTTCGCTCAAATGTATCCCAAACATGTTTGTATGGTTTATAGGTCATAATGGGAGCTTTGTGCGCGAAATGCTTTCCGTGAAATTTTCGGACCAAAAGTAACCATATCGGCGTCACCTTTCTTTATCCACCAAAACTGTGTTGTTTTCACTCAAATGTGTCCCAAACATGTTTATATGTTTATAGGTCATAATGGGAGCTTTGTGCACGAAAAGCTTTCCGTGAAATTTTCGGACCAAAAGTGACCATATCGGCGTCACCTTTCTTTATCCACCAAAACTGTGTTGTTTTCTCTAAAATTTGTCCCAAACATGTTTATATGGTTTATAGGTCATAACGGGAGCATTGTGCGCGAATAGTTTTCCGTGAAATTTTCAGACCAAAAGTGTCCATATCGGCGTCACATTTCTTTATCCACCAAACTTGTGTTGTTTTCGCTCCAATGTGTCCCAAACATGTTTATATGGTTTATAGTTCATAATGGGAGCTTTGTGCGCGAAATGCTTTCCGTGAAATTTTCGGACAGAAAGTGACCATATAGGCGTCACCTTTGTTTATCCACTAAAACTGTGTTGTTTTCACTCAAATGTGTCCCAAACACGTTTATATGGTTTATAGATCATAAAGGGAGCTTTGTGCGCGAAAAGCTTTCCGTGAAATTTTCGGACCAAAAGTGCCATATCAGCGTCACCATTCTTTATCCACCAAAACTGTGTTGTTTTCTCTAAAATTTGTCTCAAAGATGTTTATATGGTTTATAGGTCATAACGGGAGCATTGTGCGCGAAAATTTTTCCGTGAAATTTTCGGACCAAATGTGATCATATCGGCGTCACATTTCTTTATCCACCAAACCTGTGTTGTTTTCGCTCCAATGTGTCCCAAACATGTTTATATGGTTTATAGGTCATAATGGGAGCTTTGTGCGCAAAATGCTTTCCGTGAAATTTTCGGACCAATAGTGACCATATAGGCGTCACCTTTGTTTATCCACCAAAACTGTGTTGTTTTTGCCCAAATGTGACCCAAACACGTTTATATGGTTTATATGTCATAATGGGAGCTTTGTGCGCGAAAAGCTTTCCGTGAAATTTTCGGACCAAAAGTGACCATATCAGCGTCACCTTTTTTTATCCACCAAAACTGTGTTGTTTTCACTCAAATGTGTCCCAAACATGTTTATATGTGTATAGGTCATAATGGGAGCTTTGTGCGCGAAAAGCTTTCGGTGAAATTTTCGGACCAAAAGTGACCATATAGGCGTCACCTTTCTTTATCCACCAAAACTGTGTTGTTTTCGCTCCAATGTGTCCCAAACATGTTTATATGGTTTATAGGTCATAAAGGGAGCTTTGTGCGCGAAAAGCTTTCTGTGAAATTTTCGGACCAAAAGTGACCATATAGGCGTCACCTTGTTTATCCACCAAAACTGTGTTGTTTTCGGTCAAATGTGTCCCAAACATGTTTATATGGTTTATAGGTCATAATGAGAGCTTTCTGCGCAAAAGCTTTCCGTGAAATGTTCTAACTAAAAGTTACCATATCGACGTCACCTTTATTTATCCACCCAAACTGTGTTGTTTTCGCTCAAATGTGTCCCAAACATGTTTATATGGTTTCTAGGTCATAATGGGAGCTTTGTGCGCGAAAAGCTTTACGTGAAATTTTCGGACCAAAAGTGACCACATCGGCGTCACATTTTTTTATCCACCAAAATTGTGTTGTTTTCGCTAAAATGTGTCCCAAACACGTTTATATGGTTTATAGGTCATAAAGTGAGCTTTGTGCGCGAAAAGCTTTCTGTGAAATTTCGGAACAAAAGTGACCATATAGGCGTCACCTTGTTTATCCACCAAAACTGTGTTGTTTTCGCTCAAATGTGTCCCAAACATGTTTATATGGTTAATAAGTCATAATGAGAGCTTTCTGCGCGAAAAGCTTTCCGCGAAATGTTCGGACTAAAAGTGACCATATCGACGTCACCTTTATTTATCCACCCAAACTGTGTTGTTTTCGCTCAAATGTGTCCCAAACATGTTTATATGGTTTCTAGGTCATAATGGGAGCTTTGTGCGCGAAAAGCTTTCCGTGAAATTTTCGGACCAAAAGTGACCATATCGGCGTCACATTTTTTTATCCACCAAAATTGTGTTGTTTTCTCTCAAATGTGTCCCAAACATGTTTCTATGGTTAATGGGTCATAATGGGAGCTTTGCGCGCGGAAAGCTTTCCGTGAAATTTTCGAACCAAAAGTGACCATATTGGCGTCACCTTTCTTTATCCACCAAAACTATGTTGTTTTCGCTCAAATGTGTCCCAAACATGTTTATATGGTTTATAGGTCATAATGGGCGCTTTGTGCGCGAAAAGCTTTCCGTGAAATTTTCGGACCAAAAGTGACCATATCGGCGTCACCTTTCTTTATCCACAAAAACTGTGTTATTTTCTCTCAAAAGTATCCCAAACATGTTTATATGGTTTATAGGTCATAATGGGAGCTTTGTGCGCGAAATGCTTTCCGTGAAATTTTCGGACCAAAAGTGACCATATCGGCGTCACCTTTCTTTATCCATCAAAACTGTATTGTTTTCACTCAAATGTGTCCCAAACATGTTTATATGTTTATAGGTCATAATGGGAGCTTTGTGCGCGAAAAGCTTTCCGTGAAATTTTCGGACCAAAAGTGACCATATCGGCGTCACCTTTCTTTATCCACCAAAACTGTGTTGTTTTCTCTAAAATTTGTCCCAAACATGTTTATATGGTTTATAGGTCATAACGGGAGCATTGTGCGCGAATAGTTTTCCGTGAAATTTTCAGACCAAAAGTGTCCATATCGGCGTCACATTTCTTTATCCACCAAACTTGTGTTGTTTTCGCTCCAATGTGTCCCAAACATGTTTATATGGTTTATAGTTCATAATGGGAGCTTTGTGCGCGAAATGCTTTCCGTGAAATTTTCGGACAGAAAGTGACCATATAGGCGTCACCTTTGTTTATCCACTAAAACTGTGTTGTTTTCACTCAAATGTGTCCCAAACACGTTTATATGGTTTATAGATCATAAAGGGAGCTTTGTGCGCGAAAAGCTTTCCGTGAAATTTTCGGACCAAAAGTGACCATATCAGCGTCACCATTCTTTATCCACCAAAACTGTGTTGTTTTCTCTAAAATTTGTCTCAAAGATGTTTATATGGTTTATAGGTCATAACGGGAGCATTGTGCGCGAAAATTTTTCCGTGAAATTTTCGGACCAAATGTGATCATATCGGCGTCACATTTCTTTATCCACCAAACCTGTGTTGTTTTCGCTCCAATGTGTCCCAAACATGTTTATATGGTTTATAGGTCATAATGGGAGCTTTGTGCGCAAAATGCTTTCCGTGAAATTTTCGGACCAATAGTGACCATATAGGCGTCACCTTTGTTTATCCACCAAAACTGTGTTGTTTTTGCCCAAATGTGACCCAAACACGTTTATATGGTTTATATGTCATAATGGGAGGTTTGTGCGCGAAAAGCTTTCCGTGAAATTTTCGGACCAAAAGTGACCATATCAGCGTCACCTTTTTTTATCCACCAAAACTGTGTTGTTTTCACTCAAATGTGTCCCAAACATGTTTATATGTGTATAGGTCATAATGGGAGCTTTGTGCGCGAAAAGCTTTCGGTGAAATTTTCGGACCAAAAGTGACCATATAGGCGTCACCTTTCTTTATCCACCAAAACTGTGTTGTTTTCGCTCCAATGTGTCCCAAACATGTTTATATGGTTTATAGGTCATAAAGGGAGCTTTGTGCGCGAAAAGCTTTCTGTGAAATTTTCGGACCAAAAGTGACCATATAGGCGTCACCTTGTTTATCCACCAAAACTGTGTTGTTTTCGGTCAAATGTGTCCCAAACATGTTTATATGGTTTATAGGTCATAATGAGAGCTTTCTGCGCAAAAGCTTTCCGTGAAATGTTCTAACTAAAAGTTACCATATCGACGTCACCTTTATTTATCCACCCAAACTGTGTTGTTTTCGCTCAAATGTGTCCCAAACATGTTTATATGGTTTCTAGGTCATAATGGGAGCTTTGTGCGCGAAAAGCTTTACGTGAAATTTTCGGACCAAAAGTGACCACATCGGCGTCACATTTTTTTATCCACCAAAATTGTGTTGTTTTCGCTAAAATGTGTCCCAAACACGTTTATATGGTTTATAGGTCATAAAGTGAGCTTTGTGCGCGAAAAGCTTTCTGTGAAATTTCGGAACAAAAGTGACCATATAGGCGTCACCTTGTTTATCCACCAAAACTGTGTTGTTTTCGCTCAAATGTGTCCCAAACATGTTTATATGGTTTATAAGTCATAATGAGAGCTTTCTGCGCGAAAAGCTTTCCGCGAAATGTTCGGACTAAAAGTGACCATATCGACGTCACCTTTATTTATCCACCCAAACTGTGTTGTTTTCGCTCAAATGTGTCCCAAACATGTTTATATGGTTTCTAGGTCATAATGGGAGCTTTGTGCGCGAAAAGCTTTCCGTGAAATTTTCGGACCAAAAGTGACCATATCGGCGTCACATTTTTTTATCCACCAAAATTGTGTTGTTTTCTCTCAAATGTGTCCCAAACATGTTTCTATGGTTAATGGGTCATAATGGGAGCTTTGCGCGCGGAAAGCTTTCCGTGAAATTTTCGAACCAAAAGTGACCATATTGGCGTCACCTTTCTTTATCCACCAAAACTATGTTGTTTTCGCTCAAATGTGTCCCAAACATGTTTATATGGTTTATAGGTCATAATGGGCGCTTTGTGCGCGAAAAGCTTTCCGTGAAATTTTCGGACCAAAAGTGACCATATCGGCGTCACCTTTCTTTATCCACAAAAACTGTGTTATTTTCTCTCAAAAGTATCCCAAACATGTTTATATGGTTTATAGGTCATAATGGGAGCTTTGTGCGCGAAATGCTTTCCGTGAAATTTTCGGACCAAAAGTGACCATATCGGCGTCACCTTTCTTTATCCATCAAAACTGTATTGTTTTCACTCAAATGTGTCCCAAACATGTTTATATGTTTATAGGTCATAATGGGAGCTTTGTGCGCGAAAAGCTTTCCGTGAAATTTTCGGACCAAAAGTGACCATATCGGCGTCACCTTTCTTTATCCACCAAAACTGTGTTGTTTTCTCTAAAATTTGTCCCAAACATGTTTATATGGTTTGTAGGTCATAACGGGAGCATTGAGAGCGAATAGTTTTCCGTGAAATTTTCAGACCAAAAGTGTCCATATCGGCGTCACATTTCTTTATCCACCAAACTTGTGTTGTTTTCGCTCCAATGTGTCCCAAACATGTTTATATGGTTTATAGTTCATAATGGGAGCTTTGTGCGCGAAATGCTTTCCGTGAAATTTTCGGACAGAAAGTGACCATATAGGCGTCACCTTTGTTTATCCACTAAAACTGTGTTGTTTTCACTCAAATGTGTCCCAAACACGTTTATATGGTTTATAGATCATAAAGGGAGCTTTGTGCGCGAAAAGCTTTCCGTGAAATTTTCGGACCAAAAGTGACCATATCAGCGTCACCATTCTTTATCCACCAAAACTGTGTTGTTTTCGCTCCAATGTGTCCCAAACATGTTTATATGGTTTATAGGTCATAATGGGAGCTTTGTGCGCAAAATGCTTTCCGTGAAATTTTCGGACCAATAGTGACCATATAGGCGTCACCTTTGTTTATCCACCAAAACTGTGTTGTTTTTGCCCAAATGTGACCCAAACACGTTTATATGGTTTATATGTCATAATGGGAGCTTTGTGCGCGAAAAGCTTTCCGTGAAATTTTCGGACCAAAAGTGACCATATCAGCGTCACCTTTTTTTATCCACCAAAACTGTGTTGTTTTCACTCAAATGTGTCCCAAACATGTTTATATGTGTATAGGTCATAATGGGAGCTTTGTGCGCGAAAAGCTTTCTGTATAATTTTCGGACCAAAAGTGACCATATAGGCGTCACCTTGTTTATCCACCAAAACTGTGTTGTTTTCGCTCAAATGTGTCCCAAACATGTTTATATGGTTTATAGGTCATAATGAGAGCTTTCTACGCGAAAAGCTTTCCGCGAAATGTTCGGACTAAAAGTGACCATATCGACGTCACCTTTATTTATCCACCCAAACTGTGTTGTTTTCGCTCAAATGTGTCCCAAACATGTTTATATGGTTTCTAGGTCATAATGGGAGCTTTGTGCGCGAAAAGCTTTCCGTGAAATTTTCGGACCAAAAGTGACCATATCGGCGTCACATTTTTTTATCCACCAAAATTGTGTTGTTTTCGCTCAAATGTGTCCCAAACATGTTTATATGGTTTATAGGTCATAAAGTGAGCTTTGTGCGCGAAAAGCTTTCTGTGAAATTTTCGGACCAAAAGTGACCATATAGGCGTCACCTTGTTTATCCACCAAAACTGTGTTGTTTTCGCTCAAATGTGTCCCAAACATGTTTATATGGTTTATAGGTCATAATGAGAGCTTTCTACGCGAAAAGCTTTCCGCGAAATGTTCGGACTAAAAGTGACCATATCGACGTCACCTTTATTTATCCACCCAAACTGTGTTGTTTTCGCTCAAATGTGTCCCAAACATGTTTATATGGTTTCTAGGTCATAATGGGAGCTTTGTGCGCAAAAAGCTCTCCGTGAAATTTTCGGACCAAAAGTGACCATATCGGCGTCACCTTTCTTTATCCACCAAAACTGTGTTGTTTTCGCTCAAATGTATCCCAAACATGTTTATATGGTTTATAGGTCATAATGGGAGCTTTGTGCGCGAAAAGCTCTCCGTGAAATTTTCGGACCAAAAGTGACCATATCGGCGTCACCTCTCTTTATCCACCAAAACTATGTTGTTTTCGCTTAAATGTATCACAAACATGTTTATATGGTTTATAGGTCATAATGGGAGCTTTGTGCGCGAAAAGCTTTCCCTGAAATTTTCGGACCAAAAGTGACCATATCGGCGTCTCCTTTCTTTATCCACCAAAACTGTGTTGTTTTCGCTCAACTGTGTCCCAAACATGTTTATATGGTTTATAGGTCATAATGAGAGCTTTCTGCGCGAAAAGCTTTCCTTGAAATGTTCTGCCTAAAAGTGACCATATCAGCGTCACCTTTTTTTATCCCCCAAAACTGTGTTGTTTTCACTCAAATGTGTCCCAAACATGTTTATATGTGTATAGGTCATAATGGGAGCTTTGTGCGCGAAAATCTTTCCGTGAAATTTTCGGACCAAAAGTGACCATATAGGCGTCACCTTGTTTATCCACCAAAACTGTGTTGTTTTCGCTCAACTGTGTCCCAAACATGTTTATATAGTTTATAGGTCATAATGAGAGCTTTCTGCGCGAAAAGCTTTCCTTGAAATGTTCTGCCTAAAAGTGACCATATCGGCGTCACCTTTCTTTATCCACCAAAACTGTGTTGTTTTCGCACAAATGTGTCCCAAACATGTTTATATGGTTTATAGGTCATAATGGGCGCTTTGTGCGCGAAAAGCTTTCCGTGAAATTTTCGGACCAAAAGTGACCATATCGTCGTCACCTTTCTTTATCCACAAAAACTGTGTTGTTTTCGCTCAAATGTATCCCAATCATGTTTATATGGTTTATAGGTCATAATGGGAGCTTTGTGTGCGAAAAGCTTTCCGTGAAATTTTCGGACCAAAAGTGACCATATCAGCGTCACCTTTTTTTATCCACCACAACTGTGTTGTTTTCACTCAAATGTGTCCCAAACATGTTTATATGTGTATAGGTCATAATGGGAGCTTTGTGCGTGAAAAGCTTTCCGTGAAATTTCCGGACCAAAATTGACCATATCGGCGTCTCCTTTCTTTATCCACCAAAACTGTGTTGTTTTCGCTCCAATGTGTCCCAAACATGTTTATATGGTTTATAGGTCATAAAGGGAGCTTTGTGCGCGAAAAGCTTTCTGTGAAATTTTCGGACCAAAAGTGACCATATAGGCGTCACCTTGTTTATCCACCAAAACTGTGTTGTTTTCGCTCAAATGTGTCCCAAACATGTTTATATGGTTTCTAGGTGATAATGGGAGCTTGGTGCGCGAAAAGCTTTCCGTGAAATTTTCGAACCAAAAGTGACCATATCGGCGTCACATTTTTTTATCCTCCAAAATTGTGTTGTTTTCGCTCAAATGTGTCCCAAACATGTTTATATGGTTTATGAGTCATAATGGGAGCTTTGCGCGCGGAAAGCTTTCCGTGAAATTTTCGGACCAAAAGTGACCATATTGGCGTCACCTTTCTTTATCCACCAAAACTATGTTGTTTTCGCTCAAATGTGTCCCAAACATGTTTATATGGTTTATAGGTCATAATGGGCGCTTTGTGCGCGAAAAGCTTTCCGTGAAATTTTCGGACCAAAAGTGACCATATCGGCGTCACCTTTCTTTATCCACAAAAAATGTGTTGTTTTCGCTCAAATGTGTCCCAAACATGTTTATATGGTTTATAGGTCATAAAGGGAGCTTTGTGCGCGAAAAGCTTTCTGTGAAATTTTCGGACCAAAAGTGACCATATAGGCGTCACCTTGTTTATCCACCAAAACTGTGTTGTTTTCGCTCAAATGTGACCCAAACATGTTTATATGGTTTCTAGGTCATAATGGGAGCTTGGTGCGCGAAAAGCTTTCCGTGAAATTTTCGAACCAAAAGTGACCATATCGGCGTCACATTTTTTTATCCTCCAAAATTGTGTTGTTTTCGCTCAAATGTGTCCCAAACATGTTTATATGGTTTATGAGTCATAATGGGAGCTTTGCGCGCGGAAAGCTTTCCGTGAAATTTTCGGACCAAAAGTGACCATATTGGCGTCACCTTTCTTTATCCACCAAAACTATGTTGTTTTCGCTCAAATGTGTCCCAAACATGTTTATATGGTTTATAGGTCATAATGGGCGCTTTGTGCGCGAAAAGCTTTCCGTGAAATTTTCGGACCAAAAGTGACCATATCGGCGTCACCTTTCTTTATCCACAAAAAATGTGTTGTTTTCGCTCAAATGTGTCCCAAACATGTTTATATGGTTTATAGGTTTTAATGGGCACTTTTTGCGCGAAAAACATTCCGTGAAATTTTTGGACCAAAAGTGACCATATTGGCGTCACCTTTCTTTATCCACAAAAACTGTGTTGTTTTCGCTCAAATGTATCCCAAACATGTTTATATGGTTTATAGGTCATAATGGGAGCTTTGTGCGCGAAAGGCTTTCCGTGAAATTTTCGGACCAAAAGTGACCATATCAGCGTCACCTTTCTTTATCCACCAAAACTATGTTGTTTTCGCTCAAATGTGTCCCAAACATGTTTATATGGTTTATAGGTCATAATGGGCGCTTTGTGCGCGAAAAGCTTTCCGTGAAATTTTCGGACCAAAAGTGACCATATCGGCGTCACCTTTCTTTATCCACAAAAAATGTGTTGTTTTCGCTCAAATGTGTCCCAAACATGTTTATATGGTTTATAGGTTTTAATGGGCACTTTTTGCGCGAAAAACTTTCCGTGAAATTTTTGGACCAAAAGTGACCATATTGGCGTCACCTTTCTTTATCCACAAAAACTGTGTTGTTTTCGCTCAAATGTATCCCATACATGTTTATATGGTTTATAGGTCATAATGGGAGCTTTGTGCGCGAAATGCTTTCCGTGAAATTTTCGGACCAAAAGTGACCATATCAGCGTCACCTTTCTTTATCCACCAAAACTGTGTTGTTTTCACTCAAATGTGTCCCAAACATGTTTATATGTTTATAGGTCATAATGGGAGCTTTGTGCGCGAAAAGCTTTCCGTGAAATTTTCGGACCAAAAGTGACCATATCGGCGTCACCTTTCTTTATCCACCAAAACTGTGTTGTTTTATCTAAAATTTGTCCCAAACATGTTTATATGGTTTATAGGTCATAACGGGAGCATTGTGCGCGAAAAGCTTTCCGTGAAATTTTCGGACCAAAAGTGACCATATCAGCGTCACCTTTTTTTATCCACCACAACTGTGTTGTTTTCACTCAAATGTGTCCCAAACATGTTTATATGTGTATAGGTCATAATGGGAGCTTTGTGCGTGAAAAGCTTTCCGTGAAATTTCCGGACCAAAAGTGACCATATCGGCGTCTCCTTTCTTTATCCACCAAAACTGTGTTGTTTTCGCTCCAATGTGTCCCAAACATGTTTATATGGTTTATGGGTCATAATGAGAGCTTTCTGCGCGAAAAGCTTTCCGTGAAATGTTCGGACTAAAAGTGACCATATCGACGTCACCTTTTTTTATCCACCCAAACTGTGTTGTTTTCGCTAAAATGTGTCCCAAACATGTTTATATGGTTTCTAGGTCATAATGGGAGCTTGGTGCGCGAAAAGCTTTCCGTGAAATTTTCGAACCAAAAGTGACCATATCGGCGTCACATTTTTTTATCCTCCAAAATTGTGTTGTTTTCGCTCAAATGTGTCCCAAACATGTTTATATGGTTTATGAGTCATAATGGGAGCTTTGCGCGCGGAAAGCTTTCCGTGAAATTTTCGGACCAAAAGTGACCATATTGGCGTCACCCTTCTTTATCCACCAAAACTATGTTGTTTTCGCTCTAATGTGTCCCAAACATGTTTATATGGTTTATAGGTCATAATGGGAGCTTTGTGCGCGAAAAGCTTTCCGTGAAATATTCGGACCAAAAGTGACCATATCGGCGTCACCTTTCTTTATCCACAAAAAATGTGTTGTTTTCTCTCAAATGTGTCCCAAACATGTTTATATGGTTTATAGGTTTTAATGGGCACTTTGTGCGCGAAAAACTTTCCGTGAAATTTTCGGACCAAAAGTGACCATATTGGCGTCACCTTTCTTTATCCACAAAAACTGTGTTGTTTTCGCTCAAATGTATCCCAAACATGTTTATATGGTTTATAGGTCATAATGGGAGCTTTGTGCGCGAAATGCTTTCCGTGAAATTTTCGGACCAAAAGTGACCATATCAGCGTCACCTTTCTTTATCCACCAAAACTGTGTTGTTTTCACTCAAATGTGTCCCAAACATGTTTATAGGTCATAATGGGAGCTTTGTGCGCGAAAAGCTTTCCGTGAAATTTTCGAACCAAAAGTGACCATATCGGCGTCACCTTTCTTTATCCACCACAACTGTGTTGTTTTCACTCAAATGTGTCCCAAACATGTTTATATGGTTTATAGGTCATAACGGGAGCATTGTGCGCGAAAAGCTTTCCGTGAAATTTTCGGACCAAAAGTGACCATATCAGCGTCACCTTTTTTTATCCACCACAACTGTGTTGTTTTCACTCAAATGTGTCCCAAACATGTTTATATGTGTATAGGTCATAATGGGAGCTTTGTGCGTGAAAAGCTTTCCGTGAAATTTCCGGACCAAAAGTGACCATATCGGCGTCACCTTTCTTTATCCACCAAAACTGTGTTGTTTTCGCTCCAATGTGTCCCAAACATGTTTATATGGTTTATAGGTCATAAAGGGAGCTTTGTGCGCGAAAAGCTTTCTGTGAAATTTTCGGACCAAAAGTGACCATATAGGCGTCACCTTGTTTATCCACCAAAACTGTGTTGTTTTCGCTCAAATGTGTCCCAAACATGTTTATATGGTTTATAGGTCATAATGAGAGCTTTCTGCGCGAAAAGCTTTCCGTGAAATGTTCGGACTAAAAGTGACCATATCGACGTCACCTTTTTTTATCCACCCAAACTGTGTTGTTTTCGCTCAAATGTGTCCCAAACATGTTTATATGGTTTCTAGGTCATAATGGGAGCTTGGTGCGCGAAAAGCTTTCCGTGAAATTTTCGAACCAAAAGTGACCATATCGGCGTCACATTTTTTTATCCTCCAAAATTGTGTTGTTTTCGCTCAAATGTGTCCCAAACATGTTTATATTGTTTATGAGTCATAATGGGAGCTTTGCGCGCGGAAAGCTTTCCGTGAAATTTTCGGACCAAAAGTGACCATATTGGCGTCACCTTTCTTTATCCACCAAAACTATGTTGTTTTCGCTCAAATGTGTCCCAAACATGTTTATATGGTTTATAGGTCATAATGGGAGCTTTGTGCGCGAAATGCTTTCCGTGAAATTTTCGGACCAAAAGTGACCATATCAGTGTCACCTTTCTTTATCCACCAAAACTGTGTTGTTTTCTCTAAAATTTGTCCCAAACATGTTTATATGGTTTATAGGTCATAACGGGAGCATTGTTCGCAAAACGTTTTCCGTGAAATTTTCGGACCAAAAGTGACCATATAAGCGTCACATTTCTTTATCCACCAAACCTGTGTTGTTTTCGCTCCAATGTGTCCCAAACATGTTTATATGGTTTATAGGTCATAATGGGAGCTTTGTGCGCGAAAAGCTTTCCGTGAAATTTTCGGACCAAAAGTGACCATATCAGCGTCACCTTTTTTTATCCACCAAAACAGTGTTGTTTTCACTCAAATGTGTCCCAAACATGTTTATATGTGTATAGGTCATAATGGGAGCTTTGTGCGCGAAAAGCTTTCCGTGAAATTTTCGGACCAAAAGTGACCATATCGGCGTCACCTTTCTTTATCCACCAAAACTGTGTTGTTTTCGCTCCAATGTGTCCCAAACATGTTTATATGGTTTATAGGTCATAAAGGGAGCTTTGTGCGCGAAAAGCTTTCTGTGAAATTTTCGGACCAAAAGTGACCATATAGGCGTCACCTTGTTTATCCACCAAAACTGTGTTGTTTTCGCTCAAATGTGTCCCAAACATGTTTATATGGTTTATAGGTCATAATGAGAGCTTTCTGTGCGAAAAGCTTTCCGTGAAATGTTCGGACTAAAAGTGACCATATCGACGTCACCTTTATTTATCCACCCAAACTGTGTTGTTTTCGCTCAAATGTGTCCCAAACATGTTTATATGGTTTCTAGGTCATAATGGGAGCTTTGTGCGCGAAATGCTTTCCGTGAAATTTTCGGACCAAAAGTGACCATATCGGCGTCACCTTTCTTTATCCACCAAAACTGTCTTGTTTTCACTCAAAAGTTTCCCAAACATGTTTATATGTTTATAGGTCATAATGGGAGCTTTGTGCGCGAAAAGCTTTCCGTGAAATTTTCGGACCAAAAGTCACCATATCGGCGTCACCTTTCTTTATCCACCAAAACTGTGTTGTTTTCTCTAAAATTTGTCCCAAACATGTTTATATGGTTTAGAGGTCATAACGGGAGCATTGTGCGCGAAAAGTTTTCCGTGAAATTTTCGGACCAAAAGTGACCATATCGGCGTCACATTTCTTTATCCACCAAACTTGTGTTGTTTTCGCTCCAATGTCTCCCAAACATGTTTATTTGGTTTATAGGTCATAATGGGAGCTTTGTGCGCGAAATGCTTTCCGTGAAATTTTCGGACAGAAAGTGACCATATAGGCGTCACCTTTGTTTATCCACTAAAACAGTGTTGTTTTCACTCAAATGTGTCCCAAACACGTTTATATGGTTTATAGATCATAATGGGAGCTTTGTGCGCGAAAAGCTTTCCGTGAAATTTTCGGACCAAAAGTGACCATATCGGCGTCACCTTTCTTTATCCACCAAAACTGTGTTGTTTTCTCTAAAATTTGTCCCAAACATGTTTATATGGTTTATAGGTCATAACGGGAGCACTGTGCGCGAAAAGTTTTCCGTGAAATTTTCGGACCAAAAGTGACCATATCGGCGTCACATTTCTTTATCCACCAAACCTGTGTTGTTTTCGCTCCATGTGTCCCAAACATGTTTATATATTGTTTATAGGTCATAATGGGAGTTTTGTGCGCGAAATGCTTTCCGTGAAATTTTCGGACCAATAGTGACCATATAGGCGTCACCTTTGTTTATCCACCAAAACTGTGTTGTTTTTGCCCAAATGTGACCCAAACACGTTTATATGGTTTATAGGTCATAATGGGAGCTTTGTGCGCGAAAAGCTTTCCGTGAAATTTTCAGACCAAAAGTGACCATATCAGCGTCACCTTTTATTATCCACCAAAACTGTGTTGTTTTCACTCAAATGTGTCCCAAACATGTTTATATGTGTATAGGTCATAATGGGAGCTTTGTGCGCGAAAAGCTTTCCGTGAAATTTTCGGACCAAAAGTGACCATATCGGCGTCACCTTTCTTTATCCACCAAAACTATGTTGTTTTCGCTCCAATGTGTCCCAAACATGTTTATATGGTTTATAGGTCATAAAGGGAGCTTTGTGCGCGAAAAGCTTTCTGTGAAATTTTCGGACCAAAAGTGACCATATAGGCGTCACCTTGTTTATCCCCCAAAACTGTGTTGTTTTCGCTCAAATGTGTCCCAAACATGTTTATATGGTTTATAGGTCATAATTAGAGCTTTCTGCGCGAAAAGCTTTCCGTGAAATGTTCGGACTAAAAGTGACCATATCGACGTCACCTTTTTTTATCCACCCAAACTGTGTTGTTTTCACTCAAATGTGTCCCAAACATGTTTATATGGTTTCTAGGTCATAATGGGAGCTTGGTGCGCGAAAAGCTTTCCGTGAAATTTTCGAACCAAAAGTGACCATATCGGCGTCACATTTTTTTATCCTCCAAAATTGTGTTGTTTTCGCTCAAATGTGTCCCAAACATGTTTATATTGTTTATGAGTCATAATGGGAGCTTTGCGCGCGGAAAGCTTTCCGGGAAATTTTCGGACCAAAAGTGACCATATTGGCGTCACCTTTCTTTATCCACCAAAACTATGTTGTTTTCGCTCAAATGTGTCCCAAACATGTTTATATGGTTTATAGGTCATAATGGGAGCTTTGTGCGCGAAATGCTTTCCGTGAAATTTTCGGACCAAAAGTGACCATATCAGTGTCACCTTTCTTTATCCACCAAAACTGTGTTGTTTTCTCTAAAATTTGTCCCAAACATGTTTATATGGTTTATAGGTCATAACGGGAGCATTGTTCGCAAAACGTTTTCCGTGAAATTTTCGGACCAAAAGTGACCATATAAGCGTCACATTTCTTTATCCACCAAACCTGTGTTGTTTTCGCTCCAATGTGTCCCAAACATGTTTATATGGTTTATAGGTCATAATGGGAGCTTTGTGCGCGAAAAGCTTTCCGTGAAATTTTCGGACCAAAAGTGACCATATCAGCGTCACCTTTTTTTATCCACCAAAACAGTGTTGTTTTCACTCAAATGTGTCCCAAACATGTTTATATGTGTATAGGTCATAATGGGAGCTTTGTGCGCGAAAAGCTTTCCGTGAAATTTTCGGACCAAAAGTGACCATATCGGCGTCACCTTTCTTTATCCACCAAAACTGTGTTGTTTTCGCTCCAATGTGTCCCAAACATGTTTATATGGTTTATAGGTCATAAAGGGAGCTTTGTGCGCGAAAAGCTTTCTGTGAAATTTTCGGACCAAAAGTGACCATATAGGCGTCACCTTGTTTATCCACCAAAACTGTGTTGTTTTCGCTCAAATGTGTCCCAAACATGTTTATATGGTTTATAGGTCATAATGAGAGCTTTCTGTGCGAAAAGCTTTCCGTGAAATGTTCGGACTAAAAGTGACCATATCGACGTCACCTTTATTTATCCACCCAAACTGTGTTGTTTTCGCTCAAATGTGTCCCAAACATGTTTATATGGTTTCTAGGTCATAATGGGAGCTTTGTGCGCGAAATGCTTTCCGTGAAATTTTCGGACCAAAAGTGACCATATCGGCGTCACCTTTCTTTATCCACCAAAACTGTCTTGTTTTCACTCAAAAGTTTCCCAAACATGTTTATATGTTTATAGGTCATAATGGGAGCTTTGTGCGCGAAAAGCTTTCCGTGAAATTTTCGGACCAAAAGTCACCATATCGGCGTCACCTTTCTTTATCCACCAAAACTGTGTTGTTTTCTCTAAAATTTGTCCCAAACATGTTTATATGGTTTAGAGGTCATAACGGGAGCATTGTGCGCGAAAAGTTTTCCGTGAAATTTTCGGACCAAAAGTGACCATATCGGCGTCACATTTCTTTATCCACCAAACTTGTGTTGTTTTCGCTCCAATGTCTCCCAAACATGTTTATTTGGTTTATAGGTCATAATGGGAGCTTTGTGCGCGAAATGCTTTCCGTGAAATTTTCGGACAGAAAGTGACCATATAGGCGTCACCTTTGTTTATCCACTAAAACAGTGTTGTTTTCACTCAAATGTGTCCCAAACACGTTTATATGGTTTATAGATCATAATGGGAGCTTTGTGCGCGAAAAGCTTTCCGTGAAATTTTCGGACCAAAAGTGACCATATCGGCGTCACCTTTCTTTATCCACCAAAACTGTGTTGTTTTCTCTAAAATTTGTCCCAAACATGTTTATATGGTTTATAGGTCATAACGGGAGCACTGTGCGCGAAAAGTTTTCCGTGAAATTTTCGGACCAAAAGTGACCATATCGGCGTCACATTTCTTTATCCACCAAACCTGTGTTGTTTTCGCTCCATGTGTCCCAAACATGTTTATATATTGTTTATAGGTCATAATGGGAGTTTTGTGCGCGAAATGCTTTCCGTGAAATTTTCGGACCAATAGTGACCATATAGGCGTCACCTTTGTTTATCCACCAAAACTGTGTTGTTTTTGCCCAAATGTGACCCAAACACGTTTATATGGTTTATAGGTCATAATGGGAGCTTTGTGCGCGAAAAGCTTTCCGTGAAATTTTCAGACCAAAAGTGACCATATCAGCGTCACCTTTTATTATCCACCAAAACTGTGTTGTTTTCACTCAAATGTGTCCCAAACATGTTTATATGTGTATAGGTCATAATGGGAGCTTTGTGCGCGAAAAGCTTTCCGTGAAATTTTCGGACCAAAAGTGACCATATCGGCGTCACCTTTCTTTATCCACCAAAACTATGTTGTTTTCGCTCCAATGTGTCCCAAACATGTTTATATGGTTTATAGGTCATAAAGGGAGCTTTGTGCGCGAAAAGATTTCTGTGAAATTTTCGGACCAAAAGTGACCATATAGGCGTCACCTTGTTTATCCCCCAAAACTGTGTTGTTTTCGCTCAAATGTGTCCCAAACATGTTTATATGGTTTATAGGTCATAATTAGAGCTTTCTGCGCGAAAAGCTTTCCGTGAAATGTTCGGACTAAAAGTGACCATATCGACGTCACCTTTTTTTATCCACCCAAACTGTGTTGTTTTCACTCAAATGTGTCCCAAACATGTTTATATGGTTTCTAGGTCATAATGGGAGCTTGGTGCGCGAAAAGCTTTCCGTGAAATTTTCGAACCAAAAGTGACCATATCGGCGTCACATTTTTTTATCCTCCAAAATTGTGTTGTTTTCGCTCAAATGTGTCCCAAACATGTTTATATTGTTTATGAGTCATAATGGGAGCTTTGCGCGCGGAAAGCTTTCCGGGAAATTTTCGGACCAAAAGTGACCATATTGGCGTCACCTTTCTTTATCCACCAAAACTATGTTGTTTTCGCTCAAATGTGTCCCAAACATGTTTATATGGTTTATAGGTCATAATGGGCGCTTTGTGCGCGAAAAGCTTTCTGTGAAATTTTCGGACCAAAAGTGACCATATCGGCGTCACCTTTCTTTGTCCACAAAAACTGTGTTGTTTTCACTCATATGTATCCCAAACATGTTTATATGGTTTATAGGTCATAATGGGAGCTTTGTGCGAGAAATGCTTTCCGTGAAATTTTCGGACCAAAAGTGACCATATCGTCGTCACCTTTCTTTATCCACAAAAACTGTGTTGTTTTCGCTCAAATGTATCCCAAACATGTTTATATGGTTTATAGGTCATAATGGGAGCTTTGTGCGCGAAAAGCTTTCTGTGAAATTTTCGGACCAAAAGTGACCATATCAGCGTCACCTTTTTTTATCCACCACAACTGTGTTGTTTTCACTCAAATGTGTCCCAAACATGTTTATATGTGTATAGGTCATAATGGGAGCTTTGTGCGTGAAAAGCTTTCCGTGAAATTTCCGGAACCAAAGTGACCATATCGGCGTCTCCTTTCTTTATCCACCAAAACTGTGTTGTTTTCGCTCCAATGTGTCCCAAACATGTTTATATGGTTTATAGGTCATAAAGGGAGCTTTGTGCGCGAAAAGCTTTCTGTGAAATTTTCGGACCAAAAGTGACCATATAGGCGTCACCTTGTTTATCCACCAAAACTGTGTTGTTTTCGCTCAAATGTGTCCCAAACATGTTTATATAGTTTATAGGTCATAATGAGAGCTTTCTGCGCGAAAAGCTTTCCGTGAAATGTTCGGACTAAAAGTGACCATATCGACGTCACCTTTTTTTATCCACCCAAACTGTGTTTTTTCGCTCAAATGTGTCCCAAACATGTTTATATGGTTTCTAGGTCATAATGGGAGCTTGGTGCGCGAAAAGCTTTCCGTGAAATTTTCGAACCAAAGGTCACCATATCGGCGTCACATTTTTTTATCCTCCAAAATTGTGTTGTTTTCGCTCAAATGTGTCCCAAACATGTTTATATGGTTTATGAGTCATAATGGGAGCTTTGCGCGCGGAAAGCTTTCCGTGAAATTTTCGGACCAAAAGTGACCATATTGGCGTCACCTTTCTTTATCCACCAAAACTATGTTGTTTTCGCTCAAATGTGTCCCAAACATGTTTATATGGTTTATAGGTCATAATGGGCGCTTTGTGCGCGAAAAGCTTTCCGTGAAATTTTCGGACCAAAAGTGACCATATCGGCGTCACCTTTCTTTATCCACAAAAAATGTGTTGTTTTCGCTCAAATGTGTCGCAAACATGTTTATATGGTTTATAGGTTTTAATGGGCACTTTTTGCGCAAAAAACCTTCCGTGAAATTTTTGGACCAAAAGTGACCATATTGGCGTCACCTTTCTTTATCCACAAAAACTGTGTTGTTTTCGCTCAAATGTATCCCAAACATGTTTATATGGTTTATAGGTCATAATGGGAGCTTTGTGCGCGAAATGCTTTCCGTGAAATTTTCGGACCAAAAGTGACCATATCAGCGTCACCTTTCTTTATCCACCAAAACTGTGTTGTTTTCACTCAAATGTGTCTCAAACATGTTTATATGTTTATAGGTCATAATGGGAGCTTTGTGCGTGAAAAGCTTTCCGTGAAATTTTCGGACCAAAAGTGACCATATCGGCGTCACCTTTCTTTATCCACCAAAACTGTGTTGTTTTATCTAAAATTTGTCCCAAACATGTTTATATGGTTTATAGGTCATAACGGGAGCATTGTGCGCGAAAAGCTTTCCGTGAAATTTTCGGACCAAAAGTGACCATATCAGCGTCACCTTTTTTTATCCACCACAACTGTGTTGTTTTCACTCAAATGTGTCCCAAACATGTTTATATGTGTATAGGTCATAATGGGAGCTTTGTGCGTGAAAAGCTTTCCGTGAAATTTCCGGACCAAAAGTGACCGTATCGGCGTCTCCTTTCTTTATCCACCAAAACTGTGTTGTTTTCGCTCCAATGTGTCCCAAACATGTTTATATGGTTTATAGGTCATAATGAGAGCTTTCTGCGCGAAAAGCTTTCCGTGAAATGTTCGGACTAAAAGTGACCATATCGACGTCACCTTTTTTTATCCACCCAAACTGTGTTGTTTTCGCTCAAATGTGTCCCAAACATGTTTATATGGTTTCTAGGTCATAATGGGAGCTTGGTGCGCGAAAAGCTTTCCGTGAAATTTTCGAACCAAAAGTGACCATATCGGCGTCACATTTTTTTATCCTCCAAAATTGTGTTGTTTTCGCTCAAATGTGTCCGAAACATGTTTATATGGTTTATAAGTCATAATGTGAGCTTTGCGCGCGGAAAGCTTTCCGTGAAATTTTCGGACCAAAAGTGACCATATTGGCGTCACCTTTCTTTATCCACCAAAACTATGTTGTTTTCGCTCAAATGTGTCCCAAACATGTTTATATGGTTTATAGGTCATAATGGGCGCTTTGTGCGCGAAAAGCTTTCCGTGAAATATTCGGACCAAAAGTGACCATATCTGCGTCACCTTTCTTTATCCACAAAAAATGTGTTGTTTTCGCTCAAATGTGTCCCAAACATGTTTATATGGTTTATAGGTTTTAATGGGCACTTTGTGCGCGAAAAACTTTCCGTGAAATTTTCGGACCAAAAGTGACCATATTGGCGTCACCTTTCTTTATCCACAAAAACTGTGTTGTTTTCGCTCAAATGTATCCCAAACATGTTTATATGGTTTATAGGTCATAATGGGAGCTTTGTGCGCGAAATGCTTTCCGTGAAATTTTCGGACCAAAAGTGACCATATCAGCGTCACCTTTCTTTATCCACCAAAACTGTGTTGTTTTCACTCAAATGTGTCCCAAACATGTTTATATGTTTATAGGTCATAATGGGAGCTTTGTGCGCGAAAAGCTTTCCGTGAAATTTTCGGACCAAAAGTGACCATATCGGCGTCACCTTTCTTTATCCACCACAACTGTGTTGTTTTCACTCAAATGTGTCCCAAACATGTTTATATGGTTTATAGGTCATAACGGGAGCATTGTGCGCGAAAAGCTTTCCGTGAAATTTTCGGACCAAAAGTGACCATATAAGCGTCACCTTTTTTTATCCACCGCAACTGTGTTGTTTTCACCCAAATGTGTCCCAAACATGTTTATATGTATATAGGTCATAATGGGAGCTTTGTGCGTGAAAAGCTTTCCGTGAAATTTCCGGACCAAAAGTGACCATATCGGCGTCTCCTTTCTTTATCCACCAAAACTGTGTTGTTTTCGCTCCAATGTGTCCCAAACATTTTTATATGGTTTATAGGTCATAAAGGGAGCTTTGTGCGCGAAAAGCTTTCTGTGAAATTTTCGGACCAAAAGTGACCATATAGGCGTCACCTTGTTTATCCACCAAAACTGTGTTGTTTTCGCTCAAATGTGTCCCAAACATGTTTATATGGTTTATAGGTCATAATGAGAGCTTTCTGCGCGAAAAGCTTTCCGTGAAATGTTCGGACTAAAAGTGACCATATCGACGTCACCTTTTTTTATCCACCCAAACTGTGTTGTTTTCGCTCAAATGTGTCCCAAACATGTTTATATGGTTTCTAGGTCATAATGGGAGCTTGGTGCGCGAAAAGCTTTCCGTGAAATTTTCGAACCAAAAGTGACCATATCGGCGTCACATTTTTTTATCCTCCAAAATTGTGTTGTTTTCGCTCAAATGTGTCCCAAACATGTTTATATGGTTTATGAGTCATAATGGGAGCTTTGCGCGCGGAAAGCTTTCCGTGAAATTTTCGGACCAAAAGTTACCATATTGGCGTCACCTTTCTTTATCCACCAAAACTATGTTGTTTTCGCTCAAATGTGTCCCAAACATGTTTATATGGTTTATAGGTCATAATGGGCGCTTTGTGCGCGAAAAGCTTTCCGTGAAATTTTCGGACCAAAAGTGACCATATCGGCGTCACCTTTCTTTATCCACAAAAAATGTGTTGTTTTCGCTCAAATGTGTCCCAAACATGTTTATATGGTTTATAGGTTTTAATGGGCACTTTGTGCGCGAAAAACTTTCCGTGAAATTTTCGGACCAAAAGTGACCATATTGGCGTCACCTTTCTTTATCCACAAAAACTGTGTTGTTTTCGCTCAAATGTATCCCAAACATGTTTATATGGTTTATAGGTCATAATGGGAGCTTTGTGCGCGAAATGCTTTCCGTGAAATTTTCGGACCAAAAGTGACCATATCAGTGTCACCTTTCTTTATCCACCAAAACTGTGTTGTTTTCACTCAAATGTGTCCCAAACATGTTTATATGTTTATAGGTCATAATTGGAGCTTTGAGCGCGAAAAGCTTTCCGTGAAATTTTCGGACCAAAAGTGACCATATCAGCGTCACCTTTCTTTATCCACCAAAACTGTGTTGTTTTCTCTAAAATTTGTCCCAAACATGTTTATATGGTTTAGAGGTCATAACGGGAGCATTGTGCGCGAAAAGCTTTCTGTGAAATTTTCGGACCAAAAGTGACCATATAGGCGTCACCTTGTTTATCCCACAAAACTGTGTTGTTTTCGCTCAAATGTGTCCCAAACATGTTTATATGGTTTATAGGTCATAATTAGAGCTTTCTGCGCGAAAAGCTTTCCGTGAAATGTTCGGACTAAAAGTGACCATATCGACGTCACCTTTATTTATCCACCCAAACTGTGTTGTTTTCGCTCAAATGTGTCCCAAACATGTTTATATGGTTTCTAGGTCGTAATGGGAGCTTTGTGCGCGAAAAGCTTTCCGTGAAATTTTCGGACCAAAAGTGACCATATCGGCGTCACATTTTTTTATCCACCAAAATTGTGTTGTTTTCGCTCAAATGTGTCCCAAACATGTTTATATGGTTTATGGGTCATAATGTGAGCTTTGCGCGCGGAAAGCTTGCCGTGAAATTTTCGGACCAAAAGTGACCATATTGGCGTCACCTTTCTTTATCCACCAAAACTATGTTGTTTTTGCTCAAATGTGTCCCAAACAAGTTTATATGGTTTATAGGTCATAATGGGCGCTTTGTGCACGAAAAGCTTTCCGTGAAATTTTCGGACCAAAAGTGACCATATCGGCGTCACCTTTCTTTGTCCACAAAAACTGTGTTGTTTTCACTCATATATATCCCAAACATGTTTATATGGTTTATAGGTCATAATGGGAGCTTTGTGCGAGAAATGCTTTCCGTGAAATTTTCGGACCAAAAGTGACCATATCGGCGTCACCTTTCTTTATCCACCAAAACTGTGTTGTTTTCACTCAGATGTGTCCCAAACATGTTTATATGTGTATAGGTCATAATGGGAGCTTTGTGCGCGAAAACTTATCCGTGAAATTTTCGGACCAAAAGTGACCATATCGGTGTCACATTTCTTTATCCACGAAACCTGTGTTGTTTTCGCTTCAATGTGTCCCAAACATGTTTATATTGTTTATAGGTCAAGATGGGAGCTTTGTGCGCAAAAAGCTTTCCGTGAAATTTTCGGACCAAAACTGACCATATCAGCGTCACCTTTGTTTATCCACCAAAACTGTGTTGTTTTCTCTCAAATTTGTCCCAAACATGTTTATATGGTTTATAGGTCATAGTGGGAGCATTGTGCGCAAAATGTTTTCCGTGAAATTTTCGGACAAAAATTGACCATATCGGCGTCACCTTTCTTTGTCCACCAAAACTGTGTTGTTTTCGCTCCAATGTGTCCCAAACAAGTTTATATGGTTTATAGGTCATAAAGGGAGCTTTGTGCGCGAAAAGCTTTCCGTGAAATTTTCGGACAAAAAGTGACAATATATGCGTCACCTTTGTTTATCCACCAAAACTGTGTTGTTTTCGCTCAAATGTGTCCCAAACATGTTTATATGGTTTATAGGTCACAATGAGAGCTTTCTGCGCGAAAAGCTTTCCGTGAAATGTTCGGACTAAAAGTGACCATATCGACGTCACCTTTATTTATTCACCCAAACGGTGTTGTTTTCGCTCAAATGTGTCCCAAACATGTTTATATGGTTTCTAGGTCATAATGGGAGCTTTGTGCGCGAAAAGCTTTCCGTGAAATTTTCGGACCAAAAGTGACCATATCGGCGTCACATTTTTTTATCCACCAAAATTGTGTTGTTTTCGCTCAAATGTGTCCCAAACATGTTTATATGGTTTATAGGTCATAACGGGAGCATTGTGCGCGAAAAGTTTTTCGTGAAATTTTCGTACCAAAAGTTACCATATCGGCGTCACATTTCTTTATCCACCAAACCTGTGTTGTTTTCGCTCCAATGTGTCCCAAACATGTTTATATGGTTTATAGGTCATAAAGGGAGCTTTGTGCGCGAAAAGCTTTCTGTGAAATTTTCGGATCAAAAGTGACCATATAGGCGTCACCTTGTTTATCCACCAAAACAGTGTTTTTTTCGCTCAAATGTGTCCCAAACACGTTTATATGGTTTATAGGTCATAATGAGAGCTTTCTGCGCGAAAAGCTTTCCGTGAAATGTTCGGACTAAAAGTGACCATATCGACGTCACCTTTATTTATTCACCCAAACGGTGTTGTTTTCGCTCAAATGTGTCCCAAACATGTTTATATGGTTTCTAGGTCATAATGGGAGCTTTGTGCGCGAAAAGCTTTCCGTGAAATTTTCGGAACAAAAGTGACCATATCGGCGTCACATTTCTTTATCCAAGAAACCTGTGTTGTTTTCGCTTCAATGTGTCCCAAACATGTTTATATGGTTTATAGGTCAAGATGGGAGCTTTGTCCGCAAAAAGCTTTCCGTGAAATTTTCGGACCAAAACTGACCATATCAGCGTCACCTTTGTTTATCCACCAAAACTGTGTTGTTTTCTCTCAAATTTGTCCCAAACATGTTTATATGGTTTATAGGTCATAGTGGGAGCATTGTGCGCAAAATGTTTTCCGTCAAATTTTCGGACAAAAATTGACCATATCGGCGTCACCTTTCTTTGTCCACCAAAACTGTGTTGTTTTCGCTCCAATGTGTCCCAAACAAGTTTATATGGTTTATAGGTCATAAAGGGAGCTTTGTGCGCGAAAAGCTTTCCGTGAAATTTTCGGACAAAAAGTGACAATATAGGCGTCACCTTTGTTTATCCACCAAAACTGTGTTGTTTTCGCTCAAATGTGTCCCAAACATGTTTATATGGTTTATAGGTCACAATGAGAGCTTTCTGCGCGAAAAGCTTTCCGTGAAATGTTCGGACTAAAAGTGACCATATCGACGTCACCTTTATTTATTCACCCAAACGGTGTTGTTTTCGCTCAAATGTGTCCCAAACATGTTTATATGGTTTCTAGGTCATAATGGGAGCTTTGTGCGCGAAATGCTTTCCGTGAAATTTTCGGACCAAAAGTGACCATATCGGCGTCACATTTTTTTATCCACCAAAATTGTGTTGTTTTCGCTCAAATGTGTCCCTAACATGTTTATATGGTTTATAGGTCATAACGGGAGCATTGTGCGCGAAAAGTTTTTCGTGAAATTTTCGGACCAAAAGTTACCATATCGGCGTCACATTTCTTTATCCACCAAACCTGTGTTGTTTTCGCTCCAATGTGTCCCAAACATGTTTATATGGTTTATAGGTCATAAAGGGAGCATTGTGCGCGAAAAGCTTTCTGTGAAATTTTCGGATCAAAAGTGACCATATAGGCGTCACATTGTTTATCCACCAAAACTGTGTTTTTTTCGCTCAAATGTGTCCCAAACACGTTTATATGGTTTATAGGTCATAATGAGAGCTTTCTGCACGAAAAGCTTTCCGTGAAATTTTCGGACTAAAAGTGACCATATCGACGTCACCTTTATTTATTCACCCAAACGGTGTTGTTTTCGCTCAAATGTGTCCCAAACATGTTTATATGGTTTCTAGGTCATAATGGGAGCTTTGTGCGCGAAAAGCTTTCCGTGAAATTTTCGGACCAAAAGTGACCATATCGGCGTCACATTTCTTTATCCACGAAACCTGTGTTGTTTTCGCTTTAATGTGTCCCAAACATGTTTATATGGTTTATAGGTCAAGATGGGAGCTTTGTGCGCAAAAAGCTTTCCGTGAAATTTTCGGACCAAAACTGACCATATCAGCGTCACCTTTGTTTATCCACCAAAACTGTGTTGTTTTCACTCAAATTTGTCCCAAACATGTTTATATGGTTTATAGGTCATAGTGGGAGCATTGTGCGCAAAATGTTTTCCGTGAAATTTTCGGACAAAAATTGACCATATCGGCGTCACCTTTCTTTGTCAACCAAAACTGTGTTGTTTTCGCTCCAATGTGTCCCAAACAAGTTTATATGGTTTATAGGTCATAAAGGGAGCTTTGTGCGCGAAAAGCTTTCCGTGAAATTTTCGGACAAAAAGTGACAATATAGGCGTCACCTTTGTTTATCCACCAAAACTGTGTTGTTTTCGCTCAAATGTGTCCCAAACATGTTTATATGGTTTATAGGTCACAATGAGAGCTTTCTGCGCGAAAAGCTTTCCGTGAAATTTTCGGACTAAAAGTGACCATATCCGCGTCACCTTTATTTATTCACCCAAACTGTGTTGTTTTCGCTCAAATGTGTCCCAAACATGTTTATATGGTTTCTAGGTCATAATGGGAGCTTTGTGCGCGAAATGCTTTCCGTGAAATTTTCGGACCAAAAGTGACCATATCGGCGTCACATTTTTTTATCCACCAAAATTGTGTTGTTTACGCTCAAATGTGTCCCAAACATGTTTATATGGTTTATAGGTCATAACGGGAGCATTGTGCGCGAAAAGTTTTCCGTGAAATTTTCGGACCAAAAGTTACCATATCGGCGTCACATTTATTTATCCACCAAACCTGTGTTGTTTTCGCTCCAATGTGTCCCAAACATGTTTATATGGTTTATAGGTCATAATGGGAGCTTTGTGCGCAAAAAGCTTTCCGTGAAATTTTCGGACCAAAACTGACCATATAGGCGTCACCTTTGTTTATCCACCAAAACTGTGTTGTTTTTGCCCAAATGTGTCCCAAACACGTTTATATGGTTTATAGGTCATAATGGGAGTTTTGTGCGCGAAAAGCTTTCCGTGAAATTTTCGGACCAAAAGTGACCATATCAGCGTCACCTTTTTTTATACACCAAAACTGTGTTGTTTTCACTCAAATGTGTCCCAAACATGTTTATATGTGTATAGGTCATAATGGGAGCTTTGTGCGCGAAAAGCTTTCCGTGAAATTTTCGGACCAAAAGTGACCATATCGGCGTCACCTTTATTTATCCACTAAAACTGTGTTGTTTTCTCTCAAATTTGTCCCAAACATGTTTATATGTGTATAGGTCATAAAGGGAGCTTTGTGCGCGAAAACCTTTCCATGAAATTTTCGGACCAAAAGTGACCATATCGGCGTCACATTTATTTATCCACCAAACCTGTGTTGTTTTCGCTCCAATGTGTCCCAAACAAGTTTATATGGTTTATAGGTCATAAAGGGAGCTTTGTGCGCGAAAAGATTTCCGTGAAATTTTCGGACAGAAAGTGACAATATAGGCGTCACCTTTGTTTATCCACCAAAACTGTGTTGTTTTCGCTCAAATGTGTCCCAAACATGTTTATATGGTTTATAGGTCATAATGAGAGATTTCTACGCGAAAAGCTTTCCGTGAAATTTTCGGACTAAAAGTGACCATATCTACGTCACCTTTATTTATTCACCCAAACTGTGTTGTTTTCGCTCAAATGTGTCCCAAACATGTTTATATGGTTTCTAGGTCATAATGGGAGCTTTGTGCGGGAAAAGCTTTCAGTGAAATTTTCGGACCAAAAGTAACCATATCGGCGTCACATTTTTTTATCCACCAAAATTGTGTTGTTTTCGCTCAAATGTGTTCCAAACATGTTTATATGGTTTATAGGTCATAACGGGAGCATTGTGCGCGAAAAGTTTTCCGTGAAATTTTCGGACCAAAAGTGACCATATCGGCGTCACCTTTGTTTATCCACCAAAACTGTGTTGTTTTCGCTCAAATGTGTCCCAAACATGTTTATATGGTTTATAGGTCATAATGAGAGATTTCTGTGCGAAAAGCTTTCCGTGAAATTTTCGGACTAAAAGTGACCATATCTACGTCACCTTTATTTATTCACCCAAACTGTGTTGTTTTCGCTCAAATGTGTCCCAAACATGTTTATATGGTTTCTAGGTCATAATGGGAGCTTTGTGCGCGAAAAGCTTTCCGTGAAATTTTCGGACCAAAAGTGACCATATCGGCGTCACATTTTTTTATCCACAAAAATTGTGTTGTTTTCGCTCAAATGTGTCCCAAACATGTTTATATGGTTTATAGGTCATAACGGGAGCATTGTGCGCGAAAAGTTTTCCGTGAAATTTTCGGACCAAAAGTTACCATATCGGCGTCACATTTATTTATCCACCAAACCTGTGTTGTTTTCGCTCCAATGTGTCCCAAACATGTTTATATGGTTTATAGGTCATAATGGGAGCTTTGTGCGCGAAATGCTTTCTGTGAAATTTTCGGACAGAAAGTGACCATATAGGCGTCACCTTTGTTTATCCACTAAAACTGTGTTGTTTTTGCCCAAATGTGTCCCAAACACGTTTATATGGTTTATAGATCATAATGGGAGCTTTGTGCGCGAAAAGCTTTCCGTGAAATTTTCGGACCAAAAGTGACCATATCAGCGTCACCTTTTTTTATCCACCAAAACTGTGTTGTTTTCACTCAGATGTGTCCCAAACATGTTTATATGTGTATAGGTCATAATGGGAGCTTTGTGCGCGAAAAGCTTTCCGTGAAATTTTCGCACCAAAAGTGACCATATCGGCGTCACCTTTATTTATCCACCAAAATTGTGTTGTTTTCGCTCAAATGTGTCCCAAACATGTTTATATGGTTTATAGGTCATAACGGGAGCATTGTGCGCGAAAAGTTTCTCGTGAAATTTTCGTACCAAAAGTTACCATATCGGCGTCACATTTCTTTATCCACCAAACCTGTGTTGTTTTCGCTCCAATGTGTCCCAAACATGTTTATATGGTTTATAGGTCATAAAGGGAGCTTTGTGCGCGAAAAGCTTTCTGTGAAATTTTCGGATCAAAAGTGACCATATAGGCGTCACCTTGTTTATCCACCAAAACTGTGTTTTTTTCGCTCAAATGTGTCCCAAACACGTTTATATGGTTTATAGGTCATAATGAGAGCTTTCTACGCGAAAAGCTTTCCGTGAAATGTTCGGACTAAAAGTGACCATATCGACGTCACCTTTATTTATTCACCCAAACGGTGTTGTTTTCGCTCAAATGTGTCCCAAACATGTTTATATGGTTTCTAGGTCATAATGGGAGCTTTGTGCGCGAAAAGCTTTCCGTGAAATTTTCGGACCAAAAGTGACCATATCGGCGTCACATTTCTTTATCCAAGAAACCTGTGTTGTTTTCGCTTCAATGTGTCCCAAACATGTTTATATGGTTTATAGGTCAAGATGGGAGCTTTGTGCGCAAAAAGCTTTCCGTGAAATTTTCGGACCAAAACTGACCATATCAGCGTCACCTTTGTTTATCCACCAAAACTGTGTTGTTTTCTCTCAAATTTGTCCCAAACATGTTTATATGGTTTATAGGTCATAGTGGGAGCATTGTGCGCAAAATGTTTTCCGTGAAATTTTCGGACAAAAATTGACCATATCGGCGTCACCTTTCTTTGTCCACCAAAACTGTGTTGTTTTCGCTCCAATGTGTCCCAAACAAGTTTATATGGTTTATAGGTCATAAAGGGAGCTTTGTGCGCGAAAAGCTTTCCGTGAAATTTTCGGACAAAAAGTGACAATATAGGCGTCACCTTTGTTTATCCACCAAAACTGTGTTGTTTTCGCTCAAATGTGTCCCAAACATGTTTATATGGTTTATAGGTCACAATGAGAGCTTTCTGCGCGAAAAGCTTTCCGTGAAATGTTCGGACTAAAAGTGACCATATCGACGTCACCTTTATTTATTCACCCAAACGGTGTTGTTTTCGCTCAAATGTGTCCCAAACATGTTTATATGGTTTCTAGGTCATAATGGGAGCTTTGTGCGCGAAATGCTTTCCGTGAAATTTTCGGACCAAAAGTGACCATATCGGCGTCACATTTTTTTATCCACCAAAATTGTGTTGTTTTCGCTCAAATGTGTCCCTAACATGTTTATATGGTTTATAGGTCATAACGGGAGCATTGTGCGCGAAAAGTTTTTCGTGAAATTTTCGGACCAAAAGTTACCATATCGGCGTCACATTTCTTTATCCACCAAACCTGTGTTGTTTTCGCTCCAATGTGTCCCAAACATGTTTATATGGTTTATAGGTCATAAAGGGAGCTTTGTGCGCGAAAAGCTTTCTGTGAAATTTTCGGATCAAAAGTGACCATATAGGCGTCACATTGTTTATCCACCAAAACTGTGTTTTTTTCGCTCAAATGTGTCCCAAACACGTTTATATGGTTTATAGGTCATAATGAGAGCTTTCTGCGCGAAAAGCTTTACGTGAAATTTTCGGACTAAAAGTGACCATATCGACGTCACCTTTATTTATTCACCCAAACGGTGTTGTTTTCGCTCAAATGTGTCCCAAACATGTTTATATGGTTTCTAGGTCATAATGGGAGCTTTGTGCGCGAAAAGCTTTCCGTGAAATTTTCGGACCAAAAGTGACCATATCGGCGTCACATTTCTTTATCCACGAAACCTGTGTTGTTTTCGCTTTAATGTGTCCCAAACATGTTTATATGGTTTATAGGTCAAGATGGGAGCTTTGTGCGCAAAAAGCTTTCCGTGAAATTTTCGGACCAAAACTGACCATATCAGCGTCACCTTTGTTTATCCACCAAAACTGTGTTGTTTTCTCTCAAATTTGTCCCAAACATGTTTATATGGTTTATAGGTCATAGTGGGAGCATTGTGCGCAAAATGTTTTCCGTGAAATTTTCGGACAAAAATTGACCATATCGGCGTCACCTTTCTTTGTCAACCAAAACTGTGTTGTTTTCGCTCCAATGTGTCCCAAACAAGTTTATATGGTTTATAGGTCATAAAGGGAGCTTTGTGCGCGAAAAGCTTTCCGTGAAATTTTCGGACAAAAAGTGACAATATAGGCGTCACCTTTGTTTATCCACCAAAACTGTGTTGTTTTCGCTCAAATGTGTCCCAAACATGTTTATATGGTTTATAGGTCACAATGAGAGCTTTCTGCGCGAAAAGCTTTCCGTGAAATTTTCGGACTAAAAGTGACCATATCCGCGTCACCTTTATTTATTCACCCAAACTGTGTTGTTTTCGCTCAAATGTGTCCCAAACATGTTTATATGGTTTCTAGGTCATAATGGGAGCTTTGTGCGCGAAATGCTTTCCGTGAAATTTTCGGACCAAAAGTGACCATATCGGCGTCACATTTTTTTATCCACCAAAATTGTGTTGTTTACGCTCAAATGTGTCCCAAACATGTTTATATGGTTTATAGGTCATAACGGGAGCATTGTGCGCGAAAAGTTTTCCGTGAAATTTTCGGACCAAAAGTTACCATATCGGCGTCACATTTATTTATCCACCAAACCTGTGTTGTTTTCGCTCCAATGTGTCCCAAACATGTTTATATGGTTTATAGGTCATAATGGGAGCTTTGTGCGCAAAAAGCTTTCCGTGAAATTTTCGGACCAAAACTGACCATATAGGCGTCACCTTTGTTTATCCACCAAAACTGTGTTGTTTTTGCCCAAATGTGTCCCAAACACGTTTATATGGTTTATAGGTCATAATGGGAGTTTTGTGCGCGAAAAGCTTTCCGTGAAATTTTCGGACCAAAAGTGACCATATCAGCGTCACCTTTTTTTATACACCAAAACTGTGTTGTTTTCACTCAAATGTGTCCCAAACATGTTTATATGTGTATAGGTCATAATGGGAGCTTTGTGCGCGAAAAGCTTTCCGTGAAATTTTCGGACCAAAAGTGACCATATCGGCGTCACCTTTATTTATCCACCAAAACTGTGTTGTTTTCTCTCAAATTTGTCCCAAACATGTTTATATGTGTATAGGTCATAATGGGAGCTTTGTGCGCGAAAAGCTTTCCGTGAAATTTTCGGACCAAAAGTGACCATATCGGCGTCACATTTATTTATCCACCAAACCTGTGTTGTTTTCGCTCCAATGTGTCCCAAACAAGTTTATATGGTTTATAGGTCATAAAGGGAGCTTTGTGCGCGAAAAGATTTCCGTGAAATTTTCGGACAGAAAGTGACAATATAGGCGTCACCTTTGTTTATCCACCAAAACTGTGTTGTTTTCGCTCAAATGTGTCCCAAACATGTTTATATGGTTTATAGGTCATAATGAGAGATTTCTGCGCGAAAAGCTTTCCGTGAAATTTTCGGACTAAAAGTGACCATATCTACGTCACCTTTATTTATTCACCCAAACTGTGTTGTTTTCGCTCAAATGTGTCCCAAACATGTTTATATGGTTTCTAGGTCATAATGGGAGCTTTGTGCGGGAAAAGCTTTCAGTGAAATTTTCGGACCAAAAGTAACCATATCGGCGTCACATTTTTTTATCCACCAAAATTGTGTTGTTTTCGCTCAAATGTGTTCCAAACATGTTTATATGGTTTATAGGTCATAACGGGAGCATTGTGCGCGAAAAGTTTTCCGTGAAATTTTCGGACCAAAAGTGACCATATCAGCGTCACCTTTTTTTATCCACCAAAACTGTGTTGTTTTCACTCAGATGTGTCCCAAACATGTTTATATGTGTATAGGTCATAATGGGAGCTTTGTGCGCGAAAAGCTTTCCGTGAAATTTTCGGACCAAAAGTGACCATATCGGCGTCACATTTTTTTATCCACAAAAATTGTGTTGTTTTCGCTCAAATGTGTCCCAAACATGTTTATATGGTTTATAGGTCATAACGGGAGCATTGTGCGCGAAAAGTTTTCCGTGAAATTTTCGGACCAAAAGTTACCATATCGGCGTCACATTTATTTATCCACCAAACCTGTGTTGTTTTCGCTCCAATGTGTCCCAAACATGTTTATATGGTTTATAGGTCATAATGGGAGCTTTGTGCGCGAAATGCTTTCTGTGAAATTTTCGGACAAAAAGTGACCATATAGGCGTCACCTTTGTTTATCCACTAAAACTGTGTTGTTTTTGCCCAAATGTGTCCCAAACACGTTTATATGGTTTATAGATCATAATGGGAGCTTTGTGCGCGAAAAGCTTTCCGTGAAATTTTCGGACCAAAAGTGACCATATCGGCGTCACCTTTATTTATCCACCAAAACTGTGTTGTTTTCTCTCAAATTTGTCCCAAACATGTTTATATGGTTTATAGGTCATAGTGGGAGCATTGTGCGCAAAAAGTTTTCCGTGAAATTTTCGGACAAAAATTGACCATATCGGCGTCACCTTTCTTTGTCCACCAAAACTGTGTTGTTTTCGCTCCAATGTGTCCCAAACAAGTTTATATGTTTTATAGGTCATAAAGGGAGCTTTGTGCGCGAAAAGATTTCCGTGAAATTTTCGGACAAAAAGTGACAATATAGGCGTCACCTTTGTTTATCCACCAAAACTGTGTTGTTTTCGCTCAAATGTGTCCCAAACATGTTTATATGGTTTATAGGTCATAATGAGAGATTTCTACGCGAAAAGCTTTCCGTGAAATTTTCGGACTAAAAGTCACCATATCCACGTCACCTTTATTTATTCACCCAAACTGTGTTGTTTTCGCTCAAATGTGTCCCAAACATGTTTATATGGTTTCTAGGTCATAATGGGAGCTTTGTGCGCGAAAAGCTTTCCGTGAAATTTTCGGACCAAAAGTGACCATATCGGCGTCACATTTTTTTATCCACCAAAATTGTGTTGTTTTCGCTCAAATGTGTCCCAAACATGTTTATATGGTTTATAGGTCATAACGGGAGCATTGTGCGCGAAAAATTTTCCGTGAAATTTTCGGACCAAAAGTGACCATATCGGCGTCACATTTATTTATCAACCAAACCTGTGTTGTTTTCGCTCCAATGTGTCCCAAACATGTTTATATGGTTTATAGGTCATAATGGGAGCTTTGTGCGCGAAATGCTTTCTGTGAAATTTTCGGACAGAAAGTGACCATATAGGCGTCACCTTTGTTTATCCACTAAAAATGTGTTGTTTTTGGCCAAATGTGTCCCAAACACGTTTATATGGTTTATAGATCATAATGGGAGCTTTGTGCGCGAAAAGCTTTCCGTGAAATTTTCGGACCAAAAGTGACCATATCAGCGTCACCTTTTTTTATCCACCAAAACTGTGTTGTTTTCACTCAGATGTGTCCCAAACATGTTTATATGTGTATAGGTCATAATGGGAGCTTTGTGCGCGAAAAGCTTTCCGTGAAATTTTCGGACCAAAAGTGACCATATCGGCGTCACCTTTATTTATCCACCAAAACTGTGTTGTTTTCTCTCAAATTTGTCCCAAACATGTTTATATGGTTTATAGGTCATAGTGGGAGCATTGTGCGCAAAAAGTTTTCCGTGAAATTTTCGGACAAAAATTGACCATATCGGCGTCACCTTTCTTTGTCCACCAAAACTGTGTTGTTTTCGCTCCAATGTGTCCCAAACAAGTTTATATGTTTTATAGGTCATAAAGGGAGCTTTGTGCGCGAAAAGATTTCCGTGAAATTTTCGGACAAAAAGTGACAATATAGGCGTCACCTTTGTTTATCCACCAAAACTGTGTTGTTTTCGCTCAAATGTGTCCCAAACATGTTTATATGGTTTATAGGTCATAATGAGAGATTTCTACGCGAAAAGCTTTCCGTGAAATTTTCGGACTAAAAGTCACCATATCCACGTCACCTTTATTTATTCACCCAAACTGTGTTGTTTTCGCTCAAATGTGTCCCAAACATGTTTATATGGTTTCTAGGTCATAATGGGAGCTTTGTGCGCGAAAAGCTTTCCGTGAAATTTTCGGACCAAAAGTGACCATATCGGCGTCACATTTTTTTATCCACAAAAATTGTGTTGTTTTCGCTCAAATGTGTCCCAAACATGTTTATATGGTTTATAGGTCATAACGGGAGCATTGTGCGCGAAAAGTTTTCCGTGAAATTTTCGGACCAAAAGTGACCATATCGGCGTCACATTTATTTATCCACCAAACCTGTGTTGTTTTCGCTCCAATGTGTCCCAAACATGTTTATATGGTTTATAGGTCATAATGGGAGCTTTGTGCGCGAAATGCTTTCTGTGAAATTTTCGGACAGAAAGTGACCATATAGGCGTCACCTTTGTTTATCCACTAAAACTGTGTTGTTTTTGCCCAAATGTGTCCCAAACACGTTTATATGGTTTATAGATCATAATGGGAGCCTTTGTGCGCGAAAAGCTTTCCGTGAAATTTTCGGACCAAAAGTGAGCATATCAACGTCACCTTTTTTTATCCACCAAAACTGTGTTGTTTTCACTCAGATGTGTCCCAAACATGTTTATATGTGTATAGGTCATAATGGGAGCTTTGTGCGCGAAAAGTTTTCCGTGAAATTTTCGGACCAAAAGTGACCATATCGGCGTCACCTTTATTTATCCACCAAAACTGTGTTGTTTTCTCTCAAATTTGTCCCAAACATGTTTATATGGTTTATAGGTCATAGTGGGAGCATTGTGCGCAAAAAGTTTTCCGTGAAATTTTCGGACAAAAATTGACCATATCGGCGTCACCTTTCTTTTTCCACCAAAACTGTGTTGTTTTCGCTCCAATGTGTCCCAAACAAGTTTATATGGTTTATAGGTCATAAAGGGAGCTTTGTGCGCGAAAAGCTTTCCGTGAAATTTTCGGACAAAAAGTGACAATATAGGCGTCACCTTTGTTTATCCACCAAAACTGTGTTGTTTTCGCTCAAATGTGTCCCAAACATGTTTATATGGTTTATAGGTCATAATGAGAGCTTTCTGCGCGAAAAGCTTTCCGTGAAATTTTCGGACTAAAAGTGACCATATCCACGTCACCTTTATTTATTCACCCAAACTGTGTTGTTTTCGCTCAAATGTGTCCCAAACATGTTTATATGGTTTCTAGGTCATAATGGGAGCTTTGTGCGCGAAAAGCTTTCCGTGAAATTTTCGGACCAAAAGTGACCATATCGGCGTCACATTTTTTTATCCACAAAAATTGTGTTGTTTTCGCTCAAATGTGTCCCAAACATGTTTATATGGTTTATAGGTCATAACGGGAGCATTGTGCGCGAAAAGTTTTCCGTGAAATTTTCGGACCAAAAGTGACCATATCGGCGTCACATTTATTTATCCACCAAACCTGTGTTGTTTTCGCTCCAATGTGTCCCAAACATGTTTATATGGTTTATAGGTCATAATGGGAGCTTTGTGCGCGAAATGCTTTCTGTGAAATTTTCGGACAGAAAGTGACCATATAGGCGTCACCTTTGTTTATCCACTAAAACTGTGTTGTTTTTGCCCAAATGTGTCTCAAACACGTTTATATGGTTTATAGATCATAATGGGAGCTTTGTGCGCGAAAAGCTTTCCGTGAAATTTTCGGACCAAAAGTGACCATATCAGCGTCACCTTTTTTTATCCACCAAAACTATGTTGTTTTCACTCAGATGTGTCCCAAACATGTTTATATGTGTATAGGTCATAATGGGAGCTTTGTGCGCGAAAAGCTTTCCGTGAAATTTTCGGACCAAAAGTGACCATATCGGCGTCACCTTTATTTATCCACCAAAACTGTGTTGTTTTCTCTCAAATTTGTCCCAAACATGTTTATATGGTTTATAGGTCATAGTGGGAGCATTGTGCGCAAAAAGTTTTCCGTGAAATTTTCGGACAAAAATTGACCATATCGGCGTCACCTTTCTTTGTCCACCAAAACTGTGTTGTTTTCGCTCCAATGTGTCCCAAACAAGTTTATATGGTTTATAGGTCATAAAGGGAGCTTTGTGCGCGAAAAGATTTCCGTGAAATTTTCGGACAAAAAGTGACAATATAGGCGTCACCTTTGTTTATCCACCAAAACTGTGTTGTTTTCGCTCAAATGTGTCCCAAACATGTTTATATGGTTTATAGGTCATAATGAGAGATTTATGCGCGAAAAGCTTTCCGTGAAATTTTCGGACTAAAAGTGACCATATCCACGTCACCTCTATTTATTCACCCAAACTGTGTTGTTTTCGCTCAAATGTGTCCCAAACATGTTTATATGGTTTCTAGGTCATAATGGGAGCTTTGTGCGCGAAAAGCATTCCGTGAAATTTTCGGACCAAAAGTGACCATATCGGCGTCACATTTTTTTATCCACCAAAATTGTGTTGTTTTCGCTCAAATGTGTCCCAAACATGTTTATATGGTTTATAGGTCATAACGGGAGCATTGTGCGCGAAAAATTTTCCGTGAAATTTTCGGACCAAAAGTGACCGTATCGGCGTCACATTATTTTATCCACCAAACCTGTGTTGTTTTCGCTCCAATGTGTCCCAAACATGTTTATATGGTTTATAGGTCATAATGGGAGCTTTGTGCGGGAAATGCTTTCTGTGAAATTTTCGGACAGAAAGTGACCATATAGGCGTCACCTTTGTTTATCCACTAAAACTGTGTTGTTTTTGCCCAAATGTGTCCCAAACACGTTTATATGGTTTATAGATCATAATGGGAGCTTTGCGCGCGAAAAGCTTTCCGTGAAATTTTCGGACCAAAAGTGACCATATCAGCGTCACCTTTTTTTATCCACCAAAACTGTGTTGTTTTCACTCAGATGTGTCCCAAACATGTTTATATGTGTATAGGACATAATGGGAGCTTTGTGCGCGAAAAGTTTTCCGTGAAATTTTCGGACCAAAATTGACCATATCGGCGTCACCTTTATTTATCCACCAAAACTGTGTTGTTTTCTCTCAAATTTGTCCCAAACATGTTTATATGGTTTATAGGTCATAGTGGGAGCATTGTGCGCAAAAAGTTTTCCGTGAAATTTTCGGACAAAAATTGACCATATCGGCGTCACCTTTCTTTTTCCACCAAAACTGTGTTGTTTTCGCACCAATGTGTCCCAAACAAGTTTATATGGTTTATAGGTCATAAAGCGAGCTTTGTGCGCGAAAAGCTTTCCGTGAAATTTTCGGACAAAAAGTGACAATATAGGCGTCACCTTTGTTTATCCACCAAAACTGTGTTGTTTTCGCTCAAATGTGTCCCAAACATGTTTATATGGTTTATAGGTCATAATGAGAGCTTTCTGCGCGAAAAGCTTTCCGTGAAATTTTCGGACTAAAAGTGACCATATCCACGTCACCTTTATTTATTCACCCAAACTGTGTTGTTTTCGCTCAAATGTGTCCCAAACATGTTTATATGGTTTCTAGGTCATGATGGGAGCTTTGTGCGCGAAAAGCTTTCCGTGAAATTTTCGGACCAAAAGTGACCATATCGGCGTCACATTTTTTTATCCACCAAAATTGTGGTTTTTTCGCTCAAATGTGTCCCAAAGATGTTTATATGGTTTATAGGTCATAACGGGAGCATTGTGCGCGAAAAGTTTTCCGTGAAATTTTCGGACCAAAAGTGACCATATCGGCGTCACATTTATTTATCCACCAAACCTGTGTTGTTTTTGCTCCAATGTGTCCCAAACATGTTTATATGGTTTATAGGTCATAATCGGAGCTTTGTGCGCGAAATGCTTTCTGTGAAATTTTCGGACAGAAAGTGACCATATAGGCGTCACCTTTGTTTATCCACTAAAACTGTGTTGTTTTTGCCCAAATGTGTCCCAAACACGTTTATATGGTTTATAGATCATAATGGGAGCTTTGTGCGCGAAAAGCTTTCCGTGAAATTTTCAGACCAAAAGTGACCATATCAGCGTCACCTTTTTTATCCACCAAAACTGTGTTGTTTTCACTCAGATGTGTCCGAAACATGTTTATATGTGTATAGGTCATAATGGGAGCTTTGTGCGCGAAAAGTTTTCCGTGAAATTTTCGGACCAAAAGTGACCATATCGGCGTCACATTTCTTTATCCACGAAACCTGTGTTGTTTTCGCTTCAATGTGTCCCAAACATGTTTATATGGTTTATAGGTCATAATGGGAGCTTTGAGCGCAAAAAGCTTTCCGTGAAATTTTCGGACCAAATCTGACCATATAGGCGTCACCTTTGTTTATCCACCAAAACTGTGTTGTTTTTGCCCAAATGTGTCCCAAACACGTTTATATGGTTTATAGGTCATAATGGGAGTTTTGTGCGCGAAAAGCTTTCCGTGAAATTTTCGGACCAAAAGTGACCATATCAGCGTCACCTTTTTTTATACACCAAAACTGTGTTGTTTTCACTCAAATGTGTCCCAAACATGTTTATATGTGTATAGGTCATAATGGGAGCTTTGTGCGCGAAAAGCTTTCCGTGAAATTTTCGGACCAAAAGTGACCATATCGGCGTCACCTTTATTTATCCACCAAAACTGTGTTGTTTTCCCTCAAATTTATCCCAAACATGTTTATATGGTTTATAGGTCATAGTGGGAGCATTGTGCGCAAAAAGTTTTCCGTGAAATTTTCGGACAAAAATTGACCATATCGGCGTCACCTTTCTTTGTCCACCAAAACTGTGTTGTTTTCGCTCCAATGTGTCCCAAAAAAGTTTATATGATTTATAGGTCATAAAGGGAGGTTTGTGCGCGAAAAGCATTCCGTGAAATTTTCGGACCAAAAGTGACAATATAGGCGTCACCTTTGTTTATCCACCAAAACTGTGTTGTTTTCGCTCAAATGTGTCCCAAACATGTTTATATGGTTTATAGGTCATAATGAGAGCTTTCTGCGCGAAAAGCTTTCCGTGAAATGTTCGGACCAAAAGTGACCATATCAGCGTCACCTTTTTTTATCCACCAAAACTATGTTGTTTTCACTCAAATGTGTCCCAAACATGTTTATATGTGTATAGGTCATAATGGGAGCTTTGTGCGCGAAAAGTTTTCAGTGAAATTTTCGGACCAAAATTGACCATATCGGCGTCACATTTTTTATCCACAAAACCTGTGTTGTTTTCGCTCCAATGTGTCCCAAACATGTTTATATGGTTTATAGGTCATAATGGGAGCTTTGTGCGCAAAAAGCTTTCCGTGAAATTTTCGGACCAAAACTGACCATATAGGCGTCACCTTTGTTTATCCACCAAAACTGTGTTGTTTTTGCCCAAATGTGTCCCAAACACGTTTATATGGTTTATAGGTCATAATGGGAGCTTTGTGCGCGAAAAGATTTCCGTGAAATTTTCGGACCAAAAGTGACCATATCAGCGTCACCTTTTTTTATCCACCAAAACTGTGTTGTTTTCACTCAAATGTGTCCCAAACATGTTTATATGTGTATAGGTCATAATGGGAGCTTTGTGCGCGAAAAGCTTTCCGTGAAATTTTCGGACCAAAAGTGACCATATCGGCGTCACCTTTATTTATCCACCAAAACTGTGTTGTTTTCTCTCAAATTTGTCCCAAACATGTTTATATGGTTTATAGGTATAGTGGGAGCATTGTGCGCAAAAAGTTTTCCGTGAAATTTTCGGATAAAAATTGACCATATCGGCGTCACCTTTCTTTGTCCACCAAAACTGTGTTGTTTTCGCTCCAATGTGTCCCAAACAAGTTTATATGGTTTATAGGTCATAAAGGGAGCTTTGTGCGCGAAAAGCTTTCCGTGAAATTTTCGGACAAAAAGTGACAATATAGGCGTCACCTTTGTTTATCCACCAAAACTGTGTTGTTTTCGCTCAAATGTGTCCCAAACATGTTTATATGGTTTATAGGTCATAATGGGAGCTTTGTGCGCGAAAAGCTTTCCGTGAAATTTTCGGACCAAAAGTGACCATATCGGCGTCACATTTTATTATCCACCAAAATTGTGTTGTTTTCACTCAAATGTGTCCCAAACATGTTTATATGGTTTATAGGTCATAACGGGAGCATTGTGCGCGAAAAGTTTTCCGTGAAATTTTCGGACCAAAAGTGACCATATCGGCGTCACCTTTATTTATCCACCAAAACTGTGTTGTTTTCTCTCAAATTTGTCCCAAACATGTTTATATGGTTTATAGGTCATAATGGGAGGTTTGTGCGCGAAAAGCTTTCTGTGAAATTTTCGGACCTAAAGTGACCATATCGGCGTCACCTTTCTTTATCCACCAAAACTGTGTTGTTTTCACTCAAATGTGTCCCAAACATGTTTATATTTTTATAGGTCATAATGGGAGCTTTGTGCGCGAAAAGCTTTCCGTGAAATTTTCGGACCAAAAGTGACAATATAGGCGTCACCTTTGTTTATCCACCAAAACTGTGTTGTTTTCGCTCAAATGTGTCCCAAACATGTTTATATGGTTTATAGGTCATAATGAGAGCTTTCTGCGCGAAAAGCTTTCCGTGAAATGTTCAGACCAAAAGTGACCATATCAGCGTCACCTTTTTTTATCCACCAAAACTGTGTTGTTTTCACTCAAATGTGTCCCAAACATGTTTATATGTGTATAGGTCATAATGGGAGCTTTGTGCACGAAAAGTTTTCAGTGAAATTTTCGGACCAAATGTGACCATATCGGTGTCACATTTCTTTATCCACGAAACCTGTGTTGTTTTCGCTCCAATGTGTCCCAAACATGTTTATATGGTTTATAGGTCATAATGGGAGCTTTGTGCGCGAAATGCTTTCTGTGAAATTTTCGGACAGAAAGTGACCATATAGGCGTCACCTTTGTTTATCCACTAAAACTGTGTTGTTTTTTCCCAAATGTGTCCCAAACACGTTTATATGGTTTATAGATCATAATGGGAGCTTTGTGCGCGAAAAGCTTTCCGTGAAATTTTCGGACCAAAAGTCACCATATCAGCGTCACCTTTTTTTATCCACCAAAACTGTTTTGTTTTCACTCAAATGTGTTCCAAACATGTTTATATGTGTATAGGTCATAATGGGAGCTTTGTGCGCGAAAAGTTTTCCGTGAAATTTTCGGACCAAAAGTGACCATATCGGTGTCACATTTCTTTATCCACGAAACCTGTGTTGTTTTCGCTTCAATGTGTCCCAAACATGTTTATATGGTTTATAGGTCATAATGGGAGCTTTGTGCGCAAAAAGATTTCCGTGAAATTTTCGGACCAAAACTGACCATATAGGCGTCACCTTTGTTTATCCACCAAAACTGTGTTGTTTTTGCCCAAATGTGTCCCAAACACGTTTATATGGTTTATAGGTCATAATGGGAGCTTTGTGCGCGAAAAGCTTTCCGTGAAATTTTCGGACCAAAAGTGACCATATCGGCGTCACCTTTATTTATCCACCAAAACTGTGTTGTTTTCTCTCAAATTTGTCCCAAACATGTTTATATGGTTTATAGGTCATAGTGGGAGCATTGTGCGCAAAAAGTTTTCCGTGAAATTTTCGGACAAAAATTGACCATATCGGCGTCACCTTTCTTTGTCCACCAAAACTGTGTTGTTTTCGCTCCAATGTGTCCCAAACAAGTTTATATGGTTTATAGGTCATAAAGGGAGCTTTGTGCGCGAAAAGCTTTCCGTGAAATTTTCGGACAAAAAGTGACAATATAGGCGTCACCTTTGTTTATCCACCAAAACTGTGTTGTTTTCGCTCAAATTTGTCCAAAACATGTTTATATGGTTTATAGGTCATAATGAGAGCTTTCTGCGCGAAAAGCTTTCCGTGAAATGTTCGGACCAAAAGTGATCATATCAGTGTCACCTTTTTTTATCCACCAAAACTATGTTGTTTTCACTCAAATGTGTCCCAAACATGTTTATATGTGTATAGGTCATAATGGGAGCTTTGTGCACGAAAAGTTTTCAGTGAAATTTTCGGACCAAAAGTGACCATATCGGTGTCACATTTCTTTATCCACGAAACCTGTGTTGTTTTCGCTCCAATGTGTCCCAAACATGTTTATATGGTTTATAGGTCATAATGGGAGCTTTGTGCGCAAAATGCTTTCCGTGAAATTTTCGGACCAAAAGTGACCATATAGGCGTCACCTTTGTTTATACACCAAAACTGTGTTGTTTTTGCCCAAATGTGTCCCAAACACGTTTATATGATTTATAGGTCATAATGGGAGCTTTGTGCGCGAAAAGCTTTCCGTGAAATTTTTGGACCAAAAGTGACTATATCAGCGTCACCTTTTTTTATCCACCAAAACTGTGTTGTTTTCACTCAAATGTGTTCCAAACATGTTTATATGTGTATAGGTCATAATGGGAGCTTTGTGCGAGAAAAGCTTTCCGTGAAAATTTTCGGACCAAAAGTGACCATATCGGCGTCACCTTTATTTATCCACCAAAACTGTGTTGTTTTCTCTCAAAATTGTCCCAAACATGTTTACATGGTTTATAGGTCATAGTGTGAGCATTGTGCGCAAAAAGTTTTCTGTGAAATTTTCGGACAAAAATTGACCATATCGGCGTCACCTTTCTTTGTCCACCAAAACTGTGTTGTTTTCGCTCCAATTTGTCCCAAACAAGTTTATATGGTTTATAGGTCATAAAGGGAGCTTTGTGCGCGAAAAGCTTTCTGTGAAATTTTCGGACCAAAAGTGACCATATAGGCATCACCTTTGTTTATCCACCAAAACTGTGTTGTTTTCGCTCAAATGAGTCACAAACATGTTTATATGGTTTATAGGTCATAATGAGAGCTTTCTTCGCGAAAAGCTTTCCGTGAAATGTTCGGACCAAAAGTGACCATATCGGCGTCACCTTTCTTTATCCACCCAAACTGTGTTGTTTTCGCTCAAATGTGTCCCAAACATGTTTATATGGTTTATGGGTCATAATGGGAGCTTTGCGCGCGGAAAGCTTTCCGTGAAATTTTCGGACCAAAATTGACCATATCGGCGTCACCTTTCTTTATCCACCAAAACTATGTTGTTTTCGTTCAAATGTGTCTGAAACATGTTTATATGGTTTATAGGTCATAATGGGCGATTTGTGCGCGAAAAGCTTTCCGAGAAATTTTCGGACCAAAAGTGACCATATCGGCGTCACCTTTCTTTATCCACAAAAACAGTATTGTTTTCGCTCAAATGTGTCCCAAACATGTTTATATGGTTTATAGGTCATAATGGGAGCTTTGTGCGCGAAAAGTTTTCCGTAAAATTTTCGGACCAAAAGTGACCATATCGGCGTCACCTTTCTTTATCCACAAAAATATGTTGGGACACCTTTCTTTATCCACAAAAACTGTGTTGTTTTCGCTCAAATGTATCCCAAACATGTTTATATGGTTTATAGGTCATAATGGGAGCTTTGTGCGCGAAAAGCTTTCCGTGAAATTTTCGGACCAAAACTGACCATATAGGCGTCACCTTTGTTTATCCACCAAAGCTGTGTTATTTTCGCTCAAATGTGTCCCCAACATGTTTATATGGTTTATAGCTCAAAATGAGAGCTTTCTGCGCGAAAAGCTTTCCGTGAAATGTTCGGACAAAAAGTGACCATATCGGCGTCACCTTTCTTTATCCACCAAAACAGTGTTGTTTTCGCTCAAATGTGTCCCAAACATGTTTATATGGTTTATAGGTCATAATGGGAGCTTTGTGCGCGAAAAGCTTTCCGTGAAATTTTCGGACCAAAAGTGACCTTATCGGCGTCACATTTCTTTATCCACCAAAATTGTGTTGTTTTCGCTCAAATGTGTCCCAAACATGTTTATATGGTTTATGGGTCATAATGGGAGCTTTGCGCGCGGAAAGCATTCTGTGAAATTTTCGGACCAAAAGTGACCATATCGGCGTCACCTTTCTTTATCCACCAAAACTATGTTGTTTTCGTTCAAATGTGTCCCAAACATTTTTTTATGGTTTATAGGTCATAATGGGCGCTTTCTGCGCGAAAAGCTTTCCGTGAAATTTTCAGACCAAAAGTGATCATATCGGCGTCACCTTTCTTTATCCACAAAAACGGTATTGTTTTCGCTCAAATGTGTCCCAAACACGTTTATATGGTTTATAGGTCATAATGGGAGCTTTGTGCTCGAAAAGCTTTCCGTGAAATTTTCAGACCAAAAGTGACCATATCGGCGTCACCTTTATTTATCCACCAAAACTGTGTTGTTTTCTCTCAAATTTGTCCCAAACATGTTTATACGGTTTGCATTGTGCGCAAAAAGTTTTCCGTGAAATTTTCGGACAAAAATTGACCATATCGGCATCACCTTTCTTTGTCCACCAAAACTGTGTTGTTTTCGCTCCAATGTGTCCCAAACAAGTTTATATGGTTTATAGGTGATAAAGAGAGCTTTGTGCGCGAAACGCTTTCCGTGAAATTTTCGGACCAAAAGTGACAATATAGGCGTCACCTTTGTTTATCCACCAAAACTGTGTTGTTTTCGCTCAAATGTGTCCCAAACATGTTTATATAGTTTATAGGTCATAATGAGAGCTTTCTGCGCGAAAAGCTTTCCGTGAAATGTTCGGACCAAAAGTGACCATATCAGCGTCACCTTTTTTTATCCGCCGAAACTGTGTTGTTTTCACTCAAATGTGTCCCAAACATGTTTATATGTGTATAGGTCATAATGGGAGCTTTGTGCGCAAAAACCTTTCCGTGAAATTTTCGGACCAAAATTGACCATATAGGCGTCACCTTTATTTATCCACCAAAACTGTGTTGTTTTCTCTCAAATTTGTCCCAAACATGTTTATATGTGTATAGGTCATAATGGGAGCTTTGTGCGCGAAAAGCTTTCCGTGAAATTTTCGGACAAAAAGTGACCATATCGGCGTCACCTTTATTTATCCACCAAAACTGTGTTGTTTTCTCTCAAATTTGTCCCAAACATGTTTATATGGTTTATAGGTCATAATAAGACTTTCTTCTCGAAAAGCTTTCCGTGAAATGTTCCGACCAAAAGTGACCATATAGGCATCACCTTTCTTTATCCAACCAAACTGTGTTGTTTTCGCTCAAATGTGTCCCAAACATGTTTATATGGTTTATAAGTCATAATGGGAGCTTTGTGCGCGAAAAGGTTTCCGTGAAATTTTCGGACCAAAAGTGAACTTATCGGCGTCACATTTCTTTATCCACCAAAATTGTGTTGTTTTCGCTCAAATGTGTCCCAAACATGTTTATATGGTTTATGGGTCATAATAGGAGCTTTATGCGCGGAAAGCTTTCCGTGAAATTTTCGGAACAAAAGTGACCATATCGGCGTCACCTTTCTTTATCCACCAAAACTATGTTGTTTTCGTTCATATGTGTCCCAAACATGTTTATATGGTTTATAGGTCATAATGAGCGCTTTGTGCGCGAAAAGCTTTCCGAGAAATTTTCGGACCAAAAGTGACCATATCGGCGTCACCTTTCTTTATCCACAAAAACGGTATTGTTTTCGCTCAAATGTGTCCCAAACATGTTTATATGGTTTATAGGTCATAATGTTAGCTTTGCGCGCGAAAAGCTTTCCGTAAAATTTTCGGACCAAAAGTGACCATATCGGCGTCACCTTTCTTTATCCACAAAAATATGTTTGGGACACCTTTCTTTATCCACAAAAACTGTGTTGTTTTCGCTCAAATGTATCCCGAACATGTTTATATGGTTTATAGGTCATAATGGGAGCTTTGTGCGCGAAAAGCTTTCAGTGAAATTTTCGGACCAAAAGTGACCATATAGGCGTCACCTTTGTTTATCCACCAAAACTGTGTTGTTTTCGCTCAAATGTGTCCCCAACATGTTTATATGGTTTATAGGTCATAATGAGAGCTTTCTGCGCGAAAAGCTTTCCGTGAAATGTTCGGACCAAAAGTGACCATATCGGCTTCACCTTTCTTTATCCACCCAAACTGTGTTGTTTTCGCTCAAATGTGTCCCAAAAATGTTTATATGGTTTATAGGTCAAAATGGGAGCTTTGTGTGCGAAAAGCTTTCCGTGAAATTTTCGGACCAAAAGTGACCTTATCGGCGTCACATTTCTTTATCCACCAAAATTGTGTTGTTTTCGCTCAAATGTGTCCTAAACATGTTTATATGGTTTATGGGTCATAATGGGAGCTTTGCACGCGGAAAGCTTTCTGTGAAATTTTCGGACCAAAAGTGCCCATATCGGCGTCACCTTTCTTTATACACAAAAACGGTATTGTTTTCTCTCAAATGTGTCCCAAACATGTTTATATGGTTTATAGGTCATAATGGGAGCATTGTGCGCGAAAAGCTTTCCGTGAAATTTTCGGACCAAAAGTGACCATATCGGCGTCACCTTTCTTTATCCACAAAAATATGTTTGGGACACCTTTCTTTATCCACAAAAACCGTGTTGTTTTCGCTCAAATGTATCCCAAACATGTTTATAGGGTTTATAGGTCATAATGGGAGCTTTGTGCGAGAAAAGCTTTCCGTGAAATTTTCGGACCAAAAGTGACCATATAGGCGTCACCTTTGTTTATCCACCAAAACCGTGTTGTTATCGCTCAAATGTGTCCCAAACATGTTTTTATGGTTTATAGGTCATAATGGGCGCTTTCTGCGCGAAAAGCTTTCCGTGAAATTTTCGGACCAAAAGTGATCATATCGGCGTCACCTTTCTTTATCCACAAAAACGGTATTGTTTTCGCTCAAATGTGTCCCAAACATGTTTATATGGTTTATAGGTCATAATGGGAGCTTTGTGCTCGAAAAGCTTTCCGTGAAATTTTCGGACCAAAAGTGACCATATCGGCGTCACCTTTATTTATCCACCAAAACTGTGTTGTTTTCTCTCAAATTTGTCCCAAACATGTTTATATGGTTTGCATTGTGCGCAAAAAGTTTTCCGTGAAATTTTCGGACAAAAATTGACCATATCGGCATCACCTTTCTTTGTCCACCAAAACTGTGTTGTTTTCGCTCCAATGTGTCCAAACAAGTTTATATGGTTTATAGGTCATAAAGGGAGCTTTGTCCGCGAAAAGCTTTCCGTGAAATTTTCGGACCAAAAGTGACAATATAGGCGTCACCTTTGTTTATCCACCAAAACTGTGTTGTTTTCGCTCAAATTTGTCCCAAACATGTTTATATAGTTTATAGGTCATAATGAGAGCTTTCTGCGCGAAAAGCTTTCCGTGAAATGTTCGGACCAAAAGTGACCATATCAGCGTCACCTTTTTTTATCCGCCAAAACTGTGTTGTTTTCACCCAAATGTGTCACAAACATGTTTATATGTGTATAGGTCATAATGGGAGCTTTGTGCGCGAAAAGTTTTCCGTGAAATTTTCGGACCAAAAGTGACCATATCGGCGTCACATTTCTTTATGCACGAAACCTCTGTTATTTTCGCTCCAATGTGTCCCAAACATGTTTATATGGTTTATTGGTCATAATGGGAGCTTTGTGCGCAAAAACCTTTCCGTGAAATTTTCGGACCAAAATTGACCATATAGGCGTCACCTTTGTTTATCCACCAAAACTGTGTTGTTTTTGCCCAAATGTGTCCCAAACACGTTTATATGGTTTATAGGTCATAATGGGAGCTTTGTGCGCGAAAAGCTTTCCGTGAAATTTTCGGACCAAAAGTGACCATATCAGCGTCACCTTTTTTTATCCACCAAACCTGTGTTGTTTTCACTCAAATGTGTCCCAAACATGTTCATATGTGTATAGGTCATAATGGGAGCTTTGTGCGCGAAAAGCATTCCGTGAAATTTTCGGACAAAAAGTGACCATATCGGCGTCACCTTTATTTATCCACCAAAACTGTGTTGTTTTCTCTCAAATTTGTCCCAAACAAGTTTATATGGTTTATAGGTCATAGTGTGAGCATTGTGCGCAAAAAGTTTTCCGTTAAATTTTGGGACAAAAATTGACCATATCGGCATCACCTTTCTTTGTCCACCAAAACTGTGTTGTTTTCGCTCCAATGTGTCCCAAACAAGTTTATATGGTTTATAGGTCATAAAGAGAGCTTTGTGCGCGAAACGCTTTCCGTGAAATTTTCGCACCAAAAGTGACCATATAGGCGTAACCTTTGTTTATCCACAATAACTGTGTTGTTTTTGCTCAAATGTGTCCCAAACATGTTTATATGGTTTATAGGTCATAATGAGAGCTTTCTTCTCGAAAAGCTTTCCGTGAAATGTTCGGACCAAAAGTGACCATATAGGCGTCACCTTTCTTTATCCAACCAAATTGTGTTGTTTTCGCTCAAATGTGTCCCAAACATGTTTATATGGTTTATGGGTCATAATGGGAGCTTTGCACGCGGAAAGCTTTCTGTGAAATTTTCGGACCAAAAGTGCCCATATCGGCGTCACCTTTCTTTATCCACAAAAACGGTATTGTTTTCGCTCAAATGTGTCCCAAACATGTTTATATGGTTTATAGGTCATAATGAGAGCATTGTGCGCGAAAAGCTTTCCGTGAAATTTTCTGACCAAAAGTGACCATATCGGCGTCACCTTTCTTTATCCACAAAAATATGTTTGGGACACCTTTCTTTATCCACAAAAACTGTGTTGTTTTCGCTCAAATGTATCCCAAACATGTTTATCCGGTTTATAGGTCATAATGGGAGCTTTGTGTGAGAAAAGCTTTCCGTGAAATTTTCGGACCAAAAGTGACCATATGGGCGACACCTTTGTTTATCCACCAAAACTGTGTTGTTTTCGCTCAAATGTGTCCCCAACATGTTTATATGGTTTATAGGTCATAATGAGAGCTTTCTGCGCGAAAAGCTTTCCGTGAAATGTTCGGACCAAAAGTGACCATATCGGCGTCAACTTTCTTTATCCACCCTAACTGTGTTGTTTTCGCTCAAATGTGTCCCAAACATGTTTATATGGTTTATGGGTCATAATGGGAGCTTTGTGCGCGATATAAACATGTTTGGGACACATTTAAGCGAATACAACACAGTTTTGGTTCATAAAGAAAATGTGACGGCGATATGGTCACTTTTGGTCCGAAAATTTCACGAAAAGCTTTTCGCGCACAAAGCTCCCATTATGACCTATAAACCATATAAACATGTTTGGGACACATATGAGCAAAAACAACACAGTTTTTGTGGATAAAGAAATGTGACACCGATATGGTCACTTTTGGTCCGAAAATTTAACGTAAAGCTTTTCGCACAGAAAGCTCCCATTATGACCTATAAACCAAATAAACATGTTTGGGACAAATTTGAGCGAATACAACACAGTTTTGGTGGATAAAGAAACGGCTATTTGCGCACAAAGCTCCCATTATGACCTGTAAACCATATAAACATGTTTTGGACACAATTGAGCGAAAATAACACAGTTTTTGTGGATAAAGACAGGTAAAGCCGATATGGTCACTTTTGGTCCGAAAATTTCACGGAAAGCTCTTCGCGCACAAAGCTCCCATTATGACCTATAAACCATATAAACATGTTTGGGACACATATGAGCAAAAACAACACAGTTTTTGTCGATAAAGAATGGTGACGCTGATATAATCACTTTTGGTCCAAAAATTTCACGTAAAGCTTTTCGCGCAGAAAGCTCTCATTATGACCTATAAACCAAATAAACATGTTTGGGACACATTTGAGCGAATACAACACAATTTTGGTGGATAAAGAAACGGTGACGCCGATATGGTCACTTTTGGTCCGAAAATTTCAGGGAAAGCTATTCGCGCACAAAGCTCCCATTATGACCTATAAACCATATAAACATGTTTTGGACACATTTGAGAGATAACAACACAGTTTTTGTGGATAAAGAAAGGTAAAGCCGATATGGTCACTTTTGGTCCGAAAATTTCACGGAATGCTTTTTGGGCACAAAGCTCCCATTATGACTTATAAACCATATAAACATGTTTGGGACACATTTGAGCGAAAACAACACAGTTTTTGTGGATAACGAACGGTAAAGCCGATATGGTCACTTTTGGTCCGAAAATTTCACAGAAAGCTTTTCGCGCACAAAGCTCCTTTTATGACCTATACATCATATAAACATGTTCGGGACATATTTGAGCGAAAACAACACAGTTTTGGTGGATAAAGAAAGTGACGCTGATATGGTCACTTTTGGTCCGAAAATTTCACGGAAAAAGTTTCGCGCACAAAGCTCACATTATGACCTATAAACCATATAACCATGTTTGGGACACATTTGAGTGAATACAACACAGTTTTGGTGGATAAAGAAAAGGTGACGGCGATATCGTCACTTTTGGTCCGAAAATTTCGCTGAAAGCTTTTCGCGCACAAAGCTCCCATTATGACCTATAAACCATATAAACATGTTTGGGACACATTTGAGCGAAAATAACACAGTTTTGGTGGATATAGAAAAGGTGACGGCAATATGGTCACTTTTGGTCCGAAAATTTCACGGAAAGTTTTTGCACACAAAGCTCCCATTATGACCTATAAACCATATAAACATGTTTGGGACACATTTGAGCGAATACAACACAGTTTTGGTTCATAAAGAAAAGGTGACGGCGATATGGTCACTTTTGGTCCGAAAATTTCATGTAAAACTTTTCGTGCAGAAAGCTCCCATTATGACCTATAAACCAAATAAACATGTTTGGGACACTTTTGGGCGAATACAACACAGTTTTGGTGGATAAAGAAACGGCTATTCGCGCACAAAGCTCCCATTATGACCTGTAAACCAGATAAACATGTTTTGGACACAATTGAGCGAAAACAACACAGTTTTTGTGGATAAAGAAAAGTAAAGCCGATATGGTCACTTTTGGTCCGAAAATTTCACGGAAAGCTCTTCGCGCACAAAGCTCCCATTATGACCTATAAACCATATAAACATGTTTGGGACACATATGAGCAAAAACAACACAGTTTTTGTCGATAAAGAATGGTGACGCTGATATAGTCACTTTTGGTCCAAAAATTTCACGTAAAGCTTTTCGCGCAGAAAGCTCTCATTATGACCTATAAACCAAATAAACATGTTTGGGACACATTTGAGCGAATACAACACAATTTTGGTGGATAAAGAAACGGTGACGCCGATATGGTCACTTTTGGTCCGAAAATTTCAGGGAAAGCTATTCGCGCACAAAGCTCCCATTATGACCTATAAACCATATAAACATGTTTTGGACACATTTGAGAGATAACAACACAGTTTTTGTGGATAAAGAAAGGTAAAGCCGATATGGTCACTTTTGGTCCGAAAATTTCACGGAAAGCTTTTCGGGCACAAAGCTCCCATTATGACCTATAAACCATATAAACATGTTTGGGACACATTTGAGCGAAAACAACACAGTTTTTGTGGATAACGAACGGTAAAGCCAATATGGTCACTTTTGGTCCGAAAATTTCACAGAAAGCTTTTCGCGCACAAAGCTCCTTTTATGACCTATACATCATATAAACATGTTCGGGACATATTTGAGCGAAAACAACACAGTTTTGGTGGATAAAGAAAGTGACGCTGATATGGTCACTTTTGGTCCGAAAATTTCACGGAAAAAGTTTCGCGCACAAAGCTCACATTATGACCTATAAACCATATAACCATGTTTGGGACACATTTGAGAGAATACAACACAGTTTTGGTGGATAAAGAAAAGGTGACGGCGATATCGTCACTTTTGGTCCGAAAATTTCGCTGAAAGCTTTTCGCGCACAAAGCTCCCATTATGACCTATAAACCATATAAACATGTTTGGGACACATTTGAGCGAAAATAACACAGTTTTGGTGGATATAGAAAAGGTGACGGCAATATGGTCACTTTTGGTCCGAAAATTTCACGGAAAGTTTTTGCACACAAAGCTCCCATTATGACCTATAAACCATATAAACATGTTTGGGACACATTTGAGCGAATACAACACAGTTTTGGTTCATAAAGAAAAGGTGACGGCGATATGGTCACTTTTGGTCCGAAAATTTCATGTAAAACTTTTCGTGCAGAAAGCTCCCATTATGACCTATAAACCAAATAAACATGTTTGGGACACTTTTGGGCGAATACAACACAGTTTTGGTGGATAAAGAAACGGCTATTCGCGCACAAAGCTCCCATTATGACCTGTAAACCAGATAAACATGTTTTGGACACAATTGAGCGAAAACAACACAGTTTTTGTGGATAAAGAAAAGTAAAGCCGATATGGTCACTTTTGGTCCGAAAATTTCACGGAAAGCTCTTCGCGCACAAAGCTCCCATTATGACCTATAAACCATATAAACATGTTTGGGACACATATGAGCAAAAACAACACAGTTTTTGTCGATAAAGAAAGGTGACGCCTATATAGTCACTTTTGGTCCGAAAATTTCACGCAAAGCTTTTCGCGTAGTGAGCTCCCATTATGACCTATAAACCAAATAAACATGTTTGAGACACATTTTAGCGAATACAACACTGTTTTGGTGGATAAAGAAATGGCGACGCCGATATGGTCACTTTTGGTCCGAAAATTTCACGGAAAGCTTTTCACGCACAAAGCTTCCATTTAGAGATATAAACCATATAAACATGTTTGGGACACATTTGAGTGAAAATAACACAGTTTTTGTGGATAAAGAAAGTTAAAGCCGAAATGGTCACTTTTGGTCCGAAAATTTCACGGAAAGCATTTCGCGCACAAAGCTCCCATTATGACCTATACACCATATAAACATGCTTGGGACACAATTGAGCGAATACATCACAATTTTGGTCGATAAAGAAAAGGAGACGGTGATATGGTCACTTTTGCTCCGAACATTTCACGGAAAGCGTTTCGCGCACAAAGCTCACATTATGACCAATAAACCATATAAACATGTCTGGGACACATTTGAGCGAAAACAACACAATTTTTGTGGATAAAGAACGGTAAACCGATATGGTCACTTCTGGTCCGAAAATTTCACGGAAAGCTTTTCGCGCACAAAGCTCCCTTTATGACGTATACACCATATAAACATGTTTGGGACACATTTGAGCGAAAACAACACAGTTTTGGTGGATAAAGAAAGGTGAAGCCGATATGGTCACTTTTGGTCCGAAAATTTCATGGAAAACTTTTTGCGCACAAAGCTCCCATTATGACCTATAAACTATATAAACATGTTTGGTACAGATTTGAGCGAATACAACACAGTTTTGGTGGAAAGAGAAAAGGTGACGGAGATATGGTCACTTTTTATCCAAAAATTTCATGGAAAGCTTTTCACGCACAAAGTTCCCATTATGACCTATAAACCATATAAACATGTTTGGGACACATTTGAGTGAAAACAACACAGTTTTGGTGGATAAAAAAAGCTGACGCCGATATGGTCACTTTTGGTCCGAAAATTTCACGGAAAGCTTTTCGCGCACAAAGCTCACATTTTGACCTATAAACCATATAAACATGTTTGGGAGACATTTGAGCGAAAACAACTCAGTTTTTGTGGATAAAGAAAGGTGACGCCTATATTGTCACTTTTGGTCCGAAAATTTCACGGAAAGCTTTTCGCGCACAAAGCTCCGATTATGACCTATAAACCATATAAACGTGTTTGGGACACATATGAGCAAAAACAACACAATTTTTATGGATAAAGAAAGGTGACGCCGATATGGTCACTTTTGGTTCGAAAACTTCACGGAAAGCTTTTCGCGCACAAATCTCCCATTATGACCTATACTCCATATAAACATGTGTGGGACACATTTGAGCGAAAACAACACAGTTTGGGTGGATAAAGAAAGGTGACGCCGATATGGTCACTTTTGGTCCGAAAATTTCACGGAAAGGTTTTCGCGCGCAAAGCTCCCATTATGACCTATAAACCATATAAACATGTTTGGGACACATTTGAGTCAAAACAACACAGTTTTTTGTGGATAAAGAAAGGTAAAGCCGATATGGTCACTTCTAGTCCGAAAATTTCATGGAAAGCTTTTCGCGCAACAAGCTCCCATTATGACCTATAAAGCATATAAACATGTTTGGGACACATATGAGCAAAAACAACACAATTTTTGTGGATAAAGAAAGGTGATGCCGATATGGTCACTTTTGGTCCGAAAATTCCACGTAAAGCTTTTCGCGCAGTGAGCTCCCATTATGACCTATAAACCAAATAAACATGTTTGGGACACATTTGAGCGAATACAACACATTTTTGGTGGATAATGAAACGGTGACGCCGATATGGTTACTTTTGGTCAGAAAATTTCACGGAAAGCTATTCGCACACAAAGCTCCCATTATGACCTATAAACCAAATAAACATGTGTGGGACACATTTGAGCGAATACAACACAGTTTTGGTGGATAAAGAAAAGGTGACGGCGATATGGTCACTTTTGGTCCGAAAATTTCACGGAAAGCTTTTCGCGCACAAAGCTCCCATTGTGACCTATAAACCATATAAACATTTTTGGGACACATTTGAGCGAAAACAACACAGTTTTTGTGGATAAAGAAAATTAACACCGGTATGGTCACTTCTGGTCCGAAAATTTCACGGAAAGCTTTTCGCGCACAAAGCTTCCATTTAGACCTATGAACCATATAAACATGTTTGGGACACATTGGAGCGAAAACAACACAGTTTTTGTGGATAAAGAAAAGTAACGCCTATATGGTCACTTCTGGTCCGAAAATTTCACGGAAAGCTTTTCGCGCACAAAGCTCCCATTTAGACTTATAAACCATATAAACATGTTTGGAACACCTTTGAGCAAAAAAAAACACAGTTTTTGTCGATAAAGAAAGGTAAAGCCGATATGGTCACTTCTGGTCCGAAAATTTCACAAAAAGCTTTTCGCGCACAAAGCTCCCATTATGACCTATACACCATATAAACATGTTTGGGACACAATTGAGCGAATACATCACAGTTTTGGTGGATAAAGAAAAGGAGACGGTGATATGGTCACTTTTGCTCCGAAAATTTCACGGAAAGCGTTTCGCGCACAAAGCTCCCATTATGACCTATAAACCATATAAACATGTTTGGGACACATTTGAGCGAAAACAACACAATTTTTGTGGATAAAGAACGGTAAACCGATATGGTCACTTCTGGTCCGAAAATTTCACGGAAAGCTTTTCGCGCACAAAGCTCCCTTTATGATGTATACACCATATAAACATGTTTGGGACACACTTGAGCGAAAACAACACAGTTTTGGTGGATAAAGAAAGGTGAAGCCGATATGGTCACTTTTGGTCCGAAAATTTCATGGAAAACTTTTTGCGCACAAAGCTCCCATTATGACCTATAAACCATATAAACATGTTTGGTACAGATTTGAGCGAATACAACACAGTTTTGGTGGAAAGAGAAAAGGTGACGGAGATATGGTCAATTTTTATCCAAAAATTTCATGGAAAGCTTTTCACGAACAAAGCTCCCATTATGACCTATAAACCATATAAACATGTTTAGGACACATTTGAGCAAAAACAACATAGTTTTTGTGGATAAAAAATGCTGACGCCGGTATGGTCACTTTTGGTCCGAAAATTTCACAGAAAGCTTCTCGCGCAAAAAGCTCCCATTTTGACCTATAAACCATATAAACATGTTTGGTAGACATTTGAGTGAAAACAACACAATTTTTGTGGATAAAGAAAGGTAAAGCTAATATGGTCACTTCTGGTCCGAAAATTTCACGGAAAGCTTTTCGCGCACAAAGCTCCCATTATGACCTATAAACCATATAAACATGTTTGGGAGACATTTGAGCGAAAACAACTCAGTTTTTGTGGATAAAGAAAGGTGACGCCTATATTGTCACTTTTGGTCCGAACATTTCACGGAAAGCTTTTCGCGCACAAAGCTCCGATTATGACCTATAAACCATATAAACATGTTTGGGACACATATGACCAAAAACAACACAATTTTTATGGATAAAGAAAGGTGACGCCGATATGGTCACTTTTGGTTCGAAAACTTCACGGAAATCTTTTCGCGCACAAATCTCCCATTATGACCTATACACCATATAAACATGTGTGGGACACATTTGAGCGAAAACAACACAGTTTGGGTGGATAAAGAAAGGTGACGCCGATATGGTCACTTTTGGTCCGAAAATTTTACGGAAAGGTTTTCGCGCGCAAAGCTCCCATTATGACCTATAAAGCATATAAACATGTTTGGGACACATTTGAGTGAAAACAACACAGTTTTTTGTGGATAAAGAAAGGTAAAGCCGATATGGTCACTTCTAGTCCGAAAATTTCATGGAAAGCTTTTTCACGCACAAAGCTCCCATTATGACCTATAAAGCATATAAACATGTGTGGGACACATATGAGCAAAAACAACACAGTTTTTGTGGATAAAGAAAGGTGATGCCGATATGGTCACTTTTGGTCCGAAAATTCCACGTAAAGCTTTTCGCGCAGTGAGCTCCCACTATGACCTATAAACCAAATAAACATGTTTGGGACACATTTGAGCGAATACATCACATTTTTGGTGGATAATGAAACGGTGAGGCCGATATGGTTACTTTTGGTCAGAAAATTTCACGGAAAGCTATTCGCACACAAAGCTCCCATTATGACCTATAAACCAAATAAACATGTGTGGGACACATTTGATCGAATACAACACAGTTTTGGTGGATAAAGAAAAGGTGACGGCGATATGGTCACTTTTGGTCCGAAAATTTCACGGAAAGCTTTTCGCGCACAAAGCTCCCATTTAGACCTATAAACCATATAAACATGTTTGGAACACCTTTGAGCAAAAAAAACACAGTTTTTGTCGATAAAGAAAGGTAAAGCCGATATGGTCACTTCTGGTCCGAAAATTTCACGGAAAGCTTTTCGCGCACAAAGCTCCCTTTATGACGTATACACCATATAAACATGTTTGGGACACATTTGAGCGAAAACAACACAGTTTTGGTGGATAAAGAAAGGTGAAGCCGATATGGTCACTTTTGGTCCGAAAATTTCATGGAAAAATTTTTGCGCACAAAGCTCCCATTATGACCTATAAACCATATAAACATGTTTGGTACAGATTTGAGCGAATACAACACAGTTTTGGTGGAAAGAGAAAAGGTGACAGAGATATGGTCACTTTTTATCCAAAAATTTCATGGAAAGCTTTTCACGCACAAAGCTCCCATTATGACCTATAAACCATATAAACATGTTTAGGACACATTTGAGCAAAAACAACACAGTTTTTGTGGATAAAAAAAGCTGACGCCGATATGGTCACTTTTGGTCCGAAAATTTCACGGAAAGCTTCTCGCGCAAAAAGCTCCCATTTTGACCTATGAACCATATAAACATGTTTGGTAGACATTTGAGCGAAAACAACACAGTTTTTGTGGATAAAGAAAGGTAAAGCCAATATGGTCACTTCTGGTCCGAAAATTTCACGGAAAGCTTTTCGCGCACAAAGCTCCCATTATGACCTATAAACCATATAAACATGTTTGGGAGACATTTGAGCGAAAACAACTCAGTTTTTGTGGATAAAGAAAGGTGACGCCCGTATTGTCACTTTTGGTCCGAAAATTTCACGGAAAGCTTTTCGCGCACAAAGCTCCGATTATGACCTATAAACCATATAAACATGTTTGGGACACATATGACCAAAAACAACACAATTTTTATGGATAAAGAAAGGTGACGCCGATATGGTCACTTTTGGTTCGAAAACTTCACGGAAATCTTTTCGCGCACAAATCTCCCATTATGACCTATACACCATATAAACATGTGTGGGACACATTTGAGCGAAAACAACACAGTTTGGGTGGATAAAGAAAGGTGACGCCGATATGGTCACTTTTGGTCCGAAAATTTTACGGAAAGGTTTTCGCGCGCAAAGCTCCCATTATGACCTATAAACCATATAAACATGTTTGGGACACATTTGAGTGAAAACAACACAGTTTTTTGTGGATAAAGAAAGGTAAAGCCGATATGGTCACTTCTAGTCCGAAAATTTCATGGAAAGCTTTTCGCGCACAAAGCTCCCATTATGACCTATAAAGCATATAAACATGTTTGGGACACATATGAGCAAAAACAACACAGTTTTTGTGGACAAAGAAAGGTGATGCCGATATGGTCACTTTTGGTCCGAAAATTCCACGTAAAGCTTTTCGCGCAGTGAGCTCCCACTATGACCTATAAACCAAATAAACATGTTTGGGACACATTTGAGCGAATACATCACATTTTTGGTGGATAATGAAACGGTGAGGCCGATATGGTTACTTTTGGTCAGAAAATTTCACGGAAAGCTATTCGCGCAGAAAGCTCCCATTATGACCTATAAACCAAATAAACATGTGTGGGACACATTTGAGCGAATACAACACATTTTTGGTGGATAAAGAAAAGGTGACGGCGATATGGTCACTTTTGGTCCGAAATTTTCACGGAAAGCTTTTCGCGCACAAAGCTCCCATTGTGACCTATAAACCATATAAACATTTTTGGGACACATTTGAGCGAAAACAACACAGTTTTTGTGGATAAAGAAAATTAACACCGATATGGTCACTTCTGGTCCGAAAATTTCACGGAAAGCTTTTCGCGCACAAAGCTTCCATTTAGACCTATGAACCATATAAACATGTTTGGGACACATTGGAGCGAAAACAACATAGTTTTTGTGGATAAAGAAAAGTAACGCCTATATGGTCACTTCTGGTCCGAAGATTTCACGGAAAGCTTTTCGCGCACAAAGCTCCCATTTAGACCTATAAACCATATAAACATGTTTGGAACACCTTTTAGCAAAAAAAACCTAGTTTTTGTCGATAAAGAAAGGTAAAGCCGATATGGTCACTTCTGGTCCGAAAATTTCAAGGAAAGCTTTTCGCGCACAAAGCTCCCATTATGACCTATAAACCATATAAACATGTTTGGGACACATTTCAGCGAAAACAACACAGTTTTTGTGGATAAAGAAAGGTAAAGCCGATATGGTCACTTCTGGTCCGAAAATTTCACATAAAGCTTTTCGTGCACAAAGCTCACATTATAACCTATAAACCATATAAACATATTTGGGACACATTTGAGCGAAAACAACACAGTTTTTGTGGATAAAGAAAGGTGACGCCGATATGGTCACTTTTGGTCCGAAAATTTCACGGAATACTTTTCGCGCACAAAGCTTCCATTATGACCTATAAACCATATAAACATGTTTGGTACAGATTTGAGCGAATACAACACAGTTTTGGTGGAAAAAGAAAAGGTGACGGAGATATGGTCACTTTTGGTCCGAAAATTTCACGGAAAGCTTTTCACGCACAAAGTTCCCATTATGACCTATAAACCATATAAACATGTTTGGGACAGATTTGAGCGAAAACAACACAGTTTTTGTGGATAAAAAAAGCTGACGCCGATATGGTTACTTTTGGTCAAAAAATTTCACGGAAAGCTATTCGCGCACAAAGCTCCCATTATGACCTATAAACCAAATAAACATGTGTGGGACACATTTGAGCGAATACAACACATTTTTGGTGGATAAAGAAAAGGTGACGGCGATATGGTCACTTTTGGTCCGAAAATTTCACGGAAAGCTTTTCGCGTACAAAGCTCCCATTGTGACCTATAACCAATATAAACATTTTTGGGACACATTTGAGCGAAAACAACACAGTTTTTGTGGATAAAGAAAATTAACACCGATATGGTCACTTCTGGTCCGAAAATTTCACGGAAAGCTTTTCGCGCACAAAGATTCCATTTAGACCTATGAACCATATAAACATGTTTGGGACACATTGGAGCGAAAACAACACAGTTTTTGTGGATAAAGAAAAGTAACGCCTATATGGTCACTTCTGGTCCGAAAATTTCACGGAAAGCTTTTCGCCCACAAAGCTCCCATTTAGACCTATAAACCATATAAACATGTTTGGAACACCTTTGAGCAAAAAAAAACACAGTTTTTGTCGATAAAGAAAGGTAAAGCCGATATGGTCACTTCTAGTCCGAAAATTTCACGGAAAGCTTTTCGCGCACAAAGCTCCCATTATGACCTATAAACCATATAAACATGTTTGGGACACATTTGAGCGAAAACAACACAGTTTTTATGGATAAAGAAAGGTAAAGCCGATATGGTCACTTCTGGTCCGAAAATTTCACAGAAAGCTTTTCGTACACAAAGCTCACATTATAACCTATAAACCATATAAACATATTTGGGACACATTTGAGCGAAACCAACACAGTTTTTGTGGATAAAGAAAGGTGACGCCGATATGGTCACTTTTGGTTCGAAAATTTCACGGAATACTTTTCGCGCACAAAGCTCCCATTATGACCTATAAACCATATAAACATGTTTGGTACAGATTTGAGCGAATACAACACAGTTTTGGTGGAAAAAGAAAAGGTAACGGAGATATGGTCACTTTTGGTCCGAAAATTTCACGGAAAGCTTTTCACGCACAAAGTTCCCATTATGACCTATAAACCATATAAACATGTTTGGGACAGATTTGAGCGAAAACAACACAGTTTTTGTGGATAAAAAAAGCTGACGCCGATATGGTTACTTTTGGTCAGAAAATTTCACGGAAAGCTATTCGCGCACAAAGCTCCCATTATGACCTATAAACCAAATAAACATGTGTGGGACACATTTGAGCGAATACAACACATTTTTGGTGGATAAAGAAAAGGTGACGGCGATATGGTCACTTTTGGTCCGAAAATTTCACGGAAAGCTTTTCGCGCACAAAGCTCCCATTGTGACCTATAACCAATATAAACATTTTTGGGACACATTTGAGCGAAAACAACACAGTTTTTGTGGATAAAGAAAATTAACACCGATATGGTCACTTCTGGTCCGAAAATTTCACGGAAAGCTTTTCGCGCACAAAGCTTCCATTTAGACCTATGAACCATATAAACATGTTTGGGACACATTGGAGCGAAAACAACACAGTTTTTGTGGATAAAGAAAAGTAACGCCTATATGGTCACTTCTGGTCCGAAAATTTCACGGAAAGCTTTTCGCCCACAAAGCTCCCATTTAGACCTATAAACCATATAAACATGTTTGGAACACCTTTGAGCAAAAAAAAACACAGTTTTTGTCGATAAAGAAAGGTAAAGCCGATATGGTCACTTCTAGTCCGAAAATTTCACGGAAAGCTTTTCGCGCACAAAGCTCCCATTATGACCTATAAACCATATAAACATGTTTGGGACACATTTGAGCGAAAACAACACAGTTTTTATGGATAAAGAAAGGTAAAGCCGATATGGTCACTTCTGGTCCGAAAATTTCACAGAAAGCTTTTCGTGCACAAAGCTCACATTATAACCTATAAACCATATAAACATATTTGGGACACATTTGAGCGAAACCAACACAGTTTTTGTGGATAAAGAAAGGTGACGCCGATATGGTCACTTTTGGTTCGAAAATTTCACGGAATACTTTTCGCGCACAAAGCTCCCATTATGACCTATAAACCATATAAACATGTTTGGTACAGATTTGAGCGAATACAACACAGTTTTGGTGGAAAAAGAAAAGGTGACGGAGATATGGTCACTTTTGGTCCGAAAATTTCACGGAAAGCTTTTCACGCACAAAGCTCCCATTATGACCTATAAACCATATAAACATGTTTGGGACAGATTTGAGCGAAAACAACACAGTTTTTGTGGATAAAAAAAGCTGACGCCGATATGGTCACTTTTGGTCCGAAAATTTCACGGAAAGGTTTTCGCGCGCAAAGCTCCCATTATGACCTATAAACATATAAACATGTTTGGGACACATTTGAGTGAAAACAACACAGTTTTTGTGGATAAAGAAAGGTAAAGCCGATATGGTCACTTCTAGTCCGAAAATTTCATGGAAAGCTTTTCGCGCACAAAGCTCTCATTATGACCTATAAAGCATATAAACATGTTTGGGACACATATGAGCAAAAACAACACAATTTTTGTGGATAAAGAAAGGTGATGCCGATATGGTCACTTTTGGTCCGAAAATTCCACGTAAAGCTTTTCGCGCACAAAGCTCCCATTATGACCTATAAACCATATAAACATGTTTGGTACAGATTTGAGCGAATACAACACAGTTTTGGTGGAAAAAGAAAAGGTGACGGAGATATGGTCACTTTTGGTCCGAAAATTTCACGGAAAGCTTTTCACGCACAAAGCTCCCATTATGACCTATAAACCATATAAACATGTTTGGGACACATTTGAGTGAAAACAACACAGTTTTGGTGGATAAAAAAAGCTGACGCCGATATGGTCACTTTTGGTCCGAAAATTTCACGGAAAGCTTTTCGCGCACAAAGCTCACATTTTGACCTATAAACCATATAAACATGTTTGGGAGACATTTGAGCGAAAACAACTCAGTTTTTGTGGATAAAGAAAGGTGACGCCTATATTGTCACTTTTGGTCCGAAAATTTCACGGAAAGCTTTTCGCGCACAAAGCTCCGATTATCACCTATAAACCATATAAACATGTTTGGGACACATATGAGCAAAAACAACACAGTTTTTATGGATAAAGAAAGGTGACGCCGATATGGTCACTTTTGGTTCGAAAACTTCACGGAAAGCTTTTCGCGCACAAATCTCCCATTATTACCTATACACCATATAAACATGTGTGGGACACATATGAGCAAAAACAACACAGTTTGGGTAGATAAAGAAAGGTGACGCCGATATGGTCACTTTTGGTCCGAAAATTTCACGGAAAGGTTTTCGCGCGCAAAACTCCCATTATGACCTATAAACATATAAACATGTTTGGGACACATTTGAGTGAAAACAACACAGTTTTTGTGGATAAAGAAAGGTAAAGCCGATATGGTCACTTCTAGTCCGAAAATTTCATGGAAAGCTTTTCGCGCACAAAGCTCCCATTATGACCTATAAAGCATATAAACATGTTCGGGACACATATGAGCAAAAACAACACAGTTTTTGTGGATAAAGAAAGGTGATGCCAATATGGTCACTTTTGGTCCGAAAATTCCACGTAAAGCTTTTCGCGCAGTGAGCTCCCATTATGACCTATAAACCAAATAAAAATGTTTGGGACACATTTGAGCGAATTTAACACATTTTTGGTGGATAAAGAAAAGTAAAGCCTATATGGTCACTTCTGGTCCGAAAATTTCACGGAAAGCTTTTCGCGCACAAAGCTCCCATTTAGACCTATAAACCATATAAACATGTTTGGAACACATTTGAGCAAAAAAAAAACACAGTTTTTGTCGATAAAGAAAGGTAAAGCCGATATGGTCACTTCTGGTCCGAAAATTTCACGGAAAGCTTTTCGCGCACAAAGCTCTCATTATGACCTATAAACCATATAAACATGTTTGGGACACATTTGAGCGAAAACAACACAGTTTTTGTGGATAAAGAAAGGTGACGCCGATATGGTCACTTTTGGTCCGAAAATTTCACGGAAAACTTTTCGCGCACAAAGCTCCCATTATGACCTATAAACCATATAAACATGTTTGGTACAGATTTGAGCGAATACAACACAGTTTTTGTGGATAAAAAAAGCTGACGCCGATATGGTCACTTTTGGTCCGAAAATTTCACGGAACGCTTTTCGCGCACAAAGCTCCCATTTTGACCTATAAACCATATAAACATGTTTGGGAGATATTTGAGCGAAAACAACACAGTTTTTGTGGATAAAGAAAGGTAAAGCCAATATGGTCACTTCTGGTCCGAAAATTTCACGGAAAGCTTTTCGCGCACAAAGCTCCCATTATGACCTATAAACCAAATAAACTTGTTTGGGACACATTTCAGCGAATAGAACACATTTTTGGTGGATAAAGAAACGGTGACGCCGATATGGTCACTTTTGGTTCGAAAACTTCACGGAAAGCTTTTCGCGCACAAATCTCCCATTATGACCTATACACCATATAAACATGTGTGGGACACATTTGAGCGAAAACAACACAGTTTGGGTGGATAAAGAAAGGTGAGGGCGATATGGTCACTTTTGGTCCGAAAATTTCACGGAAAGGTTTTCGCGCGCAAAGCTCCCATTATGACCTATAAACCATATAAACATGTTTGGGACACATTTGAGTGAAAACAACACAGTTTTTGTGGATAAAGAAAGGTAAAGCCGATATGGTCACTTATAGTCCGAAAATTTCATGGAAAGCTTTTCGCGCACAAAGCTCCCATTATGACCTATAAAGCATATAAACATGTTTGGGACACATATGAGCAAAAACAACACAATTTTTGTGGATAAAGAAAGGTGATGCCGATATGGTAACTTTTGGTCCGAAAATTCCACGTACTACTTTTCGCGCAGTGAGCTCCCATTATGACCTATAAACCAAATAAACATGTTTGGGACACATTTGAGCGAATACATCACATTTTTGGTGGATAAAGAAACGGTGACGCCAATATGGTTACTTTTGGTCCGAAAATTTCACGGAAAGTTTTCGCGCATAAAGCTCTCATTGTGACCTATAAACCATATAAACATGTTTGGGACACATTTGAGCGAAAACAACACAGTTTTTGTGGATAAAGAAAGTTAATGCCGATATGGTCACTTCTGGTCCGAAAATTTCACGGAATGCTTTTCGCGCACAAAGCTCCCATTTAGACCTATAAACCATATAAACATGTTTGGAACACATTTGAGCAAAAAAAACACAGTTTTTGTCGATAAAGAAAGGTAAAGCCGATATGGTCAGTTCTGGTCCGAAAATTTCATGGAAAGCTCTTCGCGCACAAAGCCCCCATTATGACCTATAAACCATATAAACATGTTTGGGACACATTTGAGCGAAAACAACACAGTTTTTGTGGATAAAGAAAGGTAAAGCCGATATGGCCACTTTTGGTCCGAAAATTTCACGGAATGCTTTTCGTGCACAAAGCTCACATTATGACCTATAAACCATATAAACATATTTGGGACACATTTGAGCGAAAACAACACAGTTTTTATGGATAAAGAAAGGTGACGCCGATATGGTCACTTTTGGTCCGAAAATTTCACGGAAAACTTTTCGTGTACAAAGCTCCCATTATGACCTATAAACCATATAAACATGTTTGGGATACATTTGAGCGAAAACAACACAAGTTTGGGTGGATAAAGAAAGGTGAGGCCGATATGGTCACTTTTGGTCCGAAAATTTCACAGAAAGCTTTTCGCGCGCAAAGCTCCCATTATGACCTATAAACCATACAAACATGTTTGGGACACATTTGAGTGAAAACAACACAGTTTTGTGGATAAAGAAAGGTAAAGCCGATATGGTCACTTCTAGTCCGAAAATTTCATGGAAAGATTTTCGCGCACAAAGCTCCCATTATGACCTATAAAGCATATAAACATGTTTGGGACACATATGAGCAAAAACAACACAGTTTTTGTGGATAAAGAAAGGTGATGCCGATATGGTCACTTTTGGTCCGAAAATTCCACGTAAAGCTTTTCGCGCAGTGAGCTCCCATTATGACCTATAAACCAAATAAACCTGTTTGGGACACATTTGAGCGAATACAACACATTTTTGGTGGATAAAGAAACGGTGACGCCGATATGGTTACTTTTGTTCCGAAAATTTCACGGAAAGCTTTTCTTGCACAAAGCTCCCATTGTGACCTATAAACCATATAAACATGTTTGGGACACATTTGAGCGAAAACAACACAGTTTTTGTGGATAAAGAAAAGTAAAGCCTATATGGTCACTTCTGGTCCGAAAATTTCACGGAAAGCTTTTCGCGCACAAAGCTCCCATTTTGACCTATAAACCATATAAACATGTTTGGGACACATTTGAGCGAAAACAACACAGTTTTTGTGGATAAAGAAAGTTAATGCCGATATGGTCACTTCTGGTCCGAAAATTTCACGGAATGCTTTTCGCGCACAAAGCTCCCATTTAGACCTATAAACCATATAAACATGTTTGGAACACATTTGAGCAAAAAAAAACACAGTTTTTGTCGATAAAGAAAGGTAAAGCCGATATGGTCACTTCTGGTCCGAAAATTTCACGGAAAGCTTTTCGCGCACAAAGCTCCCATTATGACCTATAAACCATATAAACATGTTTGGGACACATTTGAGCGAAAACAACACAGTTTTTGTGGATAAAGAAAGGTGATGCCGATATGGTCACTTTTGGTCCGAAAATTCCACGTAAAGCTTTTCGCGCAGTGAGCTCCCATTATGACCTATAAACCAAATAAACATGTTTGGGACACATTTGAGCGAATACAACACATTTTTGGTGGATAAAGAAACGGTTACGCCGATATGGTTACTTTTGGTCCGAAAATTTCACGGAAAGTTTTCGCGCACATAGCTCCCATTGTGACCTATAAACCATATAAACATGTTTGGGACACATTTGAGCGAAAACAACACAGTTTTTGTGGATAAAGAAAATTAACGCCGATATGGTCACTTCTGGTCCGAAAATTTAACGGAAAGCTTTTCGCGCACAAAGCTTCCATTTAGACCTATAAACCATATAAACATGTTTGGAACACATTTGAGCAAAAAAAACACAGTTTTTGTCGATAAAGAAAGGTAAAGCCGATATGGTCAGTTCTGGTCCGAAAATTTCATGGAAAGCTCTTCGCGCACAAAGCCCCCATTATGACCTATAAACCATATAAACATGTTTGGGACACATTTGAGCGAAAACAACACAGTTTTTGTGGATAAAGAAAGGTAAAGCCGATATGGCCACTTTTGGTCCGAAAATTTCACGGAATGCTTTTCGTGCACAAAGCTCACATTATGACCTATAAACCATATAAACATATTTGGGACACATTTGAGCGAAAACAACACAGTTTTTATGGATAAAGAAAGGTGACGCCGATATGGTCACTTTTGGTCCGAAAATTTCACGGAAAACTTTTCGTGTACAAAGCTCCCATTATGACCTATAAACCATATAAACATGTTTGGGATACATTTGAGCGAAAACAACACAAGTTTGGGTGGATAAAGAAAGGTGAGGCCGATATGGTCACTTTTGGTCCGAAAATTTCACAGAAAGCTTTTCGCGCGCAAAGCTCCCATTATGACCTATAAACCATACAAACATGTTTGGGACACATTTGAGTGAAAACAACACAGTTTTGTGGATAAAGAAAGGTAAAGCCGATATGGTCACTTCTAGTCCGAAAATTTCATGGAAAGATTTTCGCGCACAAAGCTCCCATTATGACCTATAAAGCATATAAACATGTTTGGGACACATATGAGCAAAAACAACACAGTTTTTGTGGATAAAGAAAGGTGATGCCGATATGGTCACTTTTGGTCCGAAAATTCCACGTAAAGCTTTTCGCGCAGTGAGCTCCCATTATGACCTATAAACCAAATAAACCTGTTTGGGACACATTTGAGCGAATACAACACATTTTTGGTGGATAAAGAAACGGTGACGCCGATATGGTTACTTTTGTTCCGAAAATTTCACGGAAAGCTTTTCTTGCACAAAGCTCCCATTGTGACCTATAAACCATATAAACATGTTTGGGACACATTTGAGCGAAAACAACACAGTTTTTGTGGATAAAGAAAAGTAAAGCCTATATGGTCACTTCTGGTCCGAAAATTTCACGGAAAGCTTTTCGCGCACAAAGCTCCCATTTTGACCTATAAACCATATAAACATGTTTGGGACACATTTGAGCGAAAACAACACAGTTTTTGTGGATAAAGAAAGTTAATGCCGATATGGTCACTTCTGGTCCGAAAATTTCACGGAATGCTTTTCGCGCACAAAGCTCCCATTTAGACCTATAAACCATATAAACATGTTTGGAACACATTTGAGCAAAAAAAAACACAGTTTTTGTCGATAAAGAAAGGTAAAGCCGATATGGTCACTTCTGGTCCGAAAATTTCACGGAAAGCTTTTCGCGCACAAAGCTCCCATTATGACCTATAAACCATATAAACATGTTTGGGACACATTTGAGCGAAAACAACACAGTTTTTGTGGATAAAGAAAGGTGATGCCGATATGGTCACTTTTGGTCCGAAAATTCCACGTAAAGCTTTTCGCGCAGTGAGCTCCCATTATGACCTATAAACCAAATAAACATGTTTGGGACACATTTGAGCGAATACAACACATTTTTGGTGGATAAAGAAACGGTTACGCCGATATGGTTACTTTTGGTCCGAAAATTTCACGGAAAGTTTTCGCGCACATAGCTCCCATTGTGACCTATAAACCATATAAACATGTTTGGGACACATTTGAGCGAAAACAACACAGTTTTTGTGGATAAAGAAAATTAACGCCGATATGGTCACTTCTGGTCCGAAAATTTAACGGAAAGCTTTTCGCGCACAAAGCTTCCATTTAGACCTATAAACCATATAAACATGTTTGGAACACATTTGAGCAAAAAAAACACAGTTTTTGTCGATAAAGAAAGGTAAAGCCGATATGGTCAGTTCTGGTCCGAAAATTTCATGGAAAGCTCTTCGCGCACAAAGCTCCCATTATGACCTATAAACCATATAAACATGTTTGGGATACATTTGAGCGAAAACAACACAGTTTTTGTGGATAAAGAAAGGTAAAGCCGATATGGTCACTTCTGGTCCGAAAATTTCACGGAAAGCTTTTCGTGCACAAAGCTCACATTATGACCTATCAACCATATAAACATACTTGGGACACATTCGAGCGAAAACAACACAGTTTTTGTGGATAAAGAAAGGTGACGCCGATATGGTCACTTTTGGTCCGTAAATTTCACGGAAAACTTTTCGCGCACAAAGCTCCCATTATGACCTATAAACCATATAAACATGTTTGGTACAGATTTGAGCGAATACAACACAGTTTTGGTGGAAAAAGAAAAGGTGACGGAGATATGGTCACTTTTGGTCCAAAAATTTCACGGAAAGCTTTTCACGCACAAAGCTCCCATTATGACCTACAAACCATATAAACATGTTTGGGACACATTTGAGCAAAAACAACACAGTTTTTGTGCATAAAAAAAGCTGACGCCGATATGGTCACTTTTGGTCCGAAAATGTCACGGAAAGCTTTTCGCGCACAAAGCTCCCATTTTGACCTATAAACCATATAAACATGTTTGGGAGACATTTGAGCGAAAACAACACAGTTTTTGTGGATAAAGAAAGGTAAAGCCAATATGGTCACTTCTGGTCCGAAAATTTAACGGAAAGCTTTTCGCGCACAAAGCTTCCATTTAGACCTATAAACCATATAAACATGTTTGGAACACATTTGAGCAAAAAAAACACAGTTTTTGTCGATAAAGAAAGGTAAAGCCGATATGGTCAGTTCTGGTCCGAAAATTTCATGGAAAGCTCTTCGCGCACAAAGCTCCCATTATGACCTATAAACCATATAAACATGTTTGGGATACATTTGAGCGAAAACAACACAGTTTTTGTGGATAAAGAAAGGTGATGCCGATATGGTCACTTTTGGTCCGAAAATTCCACGTAAAGCTTTTCGCGCAGTGAGCTCCCATTATGACCTATAAACCAAATAAACATGTTTGGGACACATTTGAGCGAATACAACACATTTTTGGTGGATAAAGAAACGGTGACGCCGATATGGTTACTTTTGGTCCGAAAATTTCACGGAAAGTTTTCGCGCACATAGCTCCCATTGTGACCTATAAACCATATAAAAATGTTTGGGACACATTTGAGCGAAAACAACACAGTTTTTGAGGATAAAGAAAATTAACGCCGATATGGTCACTTCTGGTCCGAAAATTTAACGGAAAGCTTTTCGCGCACAAAGCTTCCATTTAGACCTATAAACCATATAAACATGTTTGGAACACATTTGAGCAAAAAAAACACAGTTTTTGTCGATAAAGAAAGGTAAAGCCGATATGGTCAGTTCTGGTCCGAAAATTTCATGGAAAGCTCTTCGCGCACAAAGCTCCCATTATGACCTATAAACCATATAAACATGTTTGGGATACATTTGAGCGAAAACAACACAGTTTTTGTGGATAAAGAAAGGTAAAGCCGATATGGTCACTTCTGGTCCGAAAATTTCACGGAAAGCTTTTCGTGCACAAAGCTCACATTATGACCTATCAACCATATAAACATATTTGGGACACATTCGAGCGAAAACAACACAGTTTTTGTGGATAAAGAAAGGTGACGCCGATATGGTCACTTTTGGTCCGAAAATTTCACGGAAAACTTTTCGCGCATAAAGCTCCCATTATGACCTATAAACCATATAAACATGTTTGGTACAGATTTGAGCGAATACAACACAGTTTTGGTGGAAAAAGAAAAGGTGACGGAGATATGGTCACTTTTGGTCCAAAAATTTCACGGAAAGCTTTTCACGCACAAAGCTCCCATTATGACCTACAAACCATATAAACATGTTTGGGACACATTTGAGCAAAAACAACACAGTTTTTGTGCATAAAAAAAGCTGACGCCGATATGGTAACTTTTGGTCCGAAAATGTCACGGAAAGCTTTTCGCGCACAAAGCTCCCATTTTGACCTATAAACCATATAAACATGTTTGGGAGACATTTGAGCGAAAACAACACAGTTTTTGTGGATAAAGAAAGGTAAAGCCAATATGGTCACTTCTGGTCCGAAAATTTCACGGAAAGCTTTTCGCGCACAAAGCTCCCATTATGACCTATAAACCATATAAACATGTTTGGGACACATTTGAGCGAAAACAACACAGTTTTTGTGGATAAAGAAAGGTGATGCCGATATGGTCACTTTTGGTCCGAAAATTCCACGTAAAGCTTTTCGCGCAGTGAGCTCCCATTATGACCTATAAACCAAATAAACATGTTTGGGACACATTTGAGCGAATACAACACATTTTTGGTGGATAAAGAAACGGTGACGCCGATATGGATACTTTTGGTCCGAAAATTTCACGGAAAGTTTTCGCGCACATAGCTCCCATTGTGACCTATAAACCATATAAACATGTTTGGGACACATTTGAGCGAAAACAACACAGTTTTTGTGGATAAAGAAAATTAACGCCGATATGGTCACTTCTGGTCCGAAAATTTAACGGAAAGCTTTTCGCACACAAAGCTTCCATTTAGACCTATAAACCATATAAACATGTTTGGAACACATTTGAGGAAAAAAAACACAGTTTTTGTCGATAAAGAAAGGTAAAGCCGATATGGTCAGTTCTGGTCCGAAAATTTCATGGAAAGCTCTTCGCGCAGAAAGCTCCCATTATGACCTATAAACCATATAAACATGTTTGGGATACATTTGAGCGAAAACAACACAGTTTTTGTGGATAAAGAAAGGTAAAGCCGATATGGTCACTTCTGGTCCCAAAATTTCACGGAAAGCTTTTCGTGCACAAAGCTCACATTATGACCTATCAACCATATAAACATATTTGGGACACATTCGAGCGAAAACAACACAGTTTTTGTGGATAAAGAAAGGTGACGCCGATATGGTCACTTTTGGTCCGAAAATTTCACGGAAAACTTTTCGCGCACAAAGCTCCCATTATGACCTATAAACCATATAAACATGTTTGGTACAGATTTGAGCGAATACAACACAGTTTTGGTGGAAAAAGAAAAGGTGACGGAGATATGGTCACTTTTGGTCCAAAAATTTCACGGAAAGCTTTTCACGCACAAAGCTCCCATTATGACCTACAAACCATATAAACATGTTTGGGACACATTTGAGCAAAAACAACACAGTTTTTGTGCATAAAAAAAGCTGACGCCGATATGGTCACTTTTGGTCCGAAAATGTCACGGAAAGCTTTTCGCGCAAAAAGCTCCCATTTTGACCTATAAACCATATAAACATGTTTGGGAGACATTTGAGCGAAAACAACACAGTTTTTGTGGATAAAGAAAGGTAAAGCCAATATGGTCACTTCTGGTCCGAAAATTTCACGGAAAGCTTTTCGTGCACAAAGCTCCCATTATGACCTATAAACCATATAAACATGTTTGGGACACATTTGAGCGAAAACAACACAGTTTTTGTGGATAAAGAAAGGTGATGCCGATATGGTCACTTTTGGTCCGAAAATTCCACGTAAAGCTTTTCGCGCAGTGAGCTCCCATTATGACCTATAAACCAAATAAACATGTTTGGGACACATTTGAGCGAATACAACACATTTTTGGTGGATAAAGAAACGGTGACGCCGATATGGTTACTTTTGGTCCGAAAATTTCACGGAAAGTTTTCGCGCACATAGCTCCCATTGTGACCTATAAACCATATAAACATGTTTGGGACACATTTGAGCGAAAACAACACAGTTTTTGTGGATAAAGAAAATTAACGCCGATATGGTCACTTCTGGTCCGAAAATTTAACGGAAAGCTTTTCGCGCACAAAGCTTCCATTTAGACCTATAAACCATATAAACATGTTTGGAACACATTTGAGCAAAAAAAACACAGTTTTTGTCGATAAAGAAAGGTAAAGCCGATATGGTCAGTTCTGGTCCGAAAATTTCATGGAAAGCTCTTCGCGCACAAAGCTCCCATTATGACCTATAAACCATATAAACATATTTGGGACACATTTGAGCGAAAACAACACAGTTTTTGTGGATAAAGAAAGGTGACGCCTATATGGTCACTTTTGGTCCGAAAATTTCACGGAAAACATTTCGCGTACAAAGCTCCCATTATGACCTATAAACCATATAAACATGTTTGGGACACATTTGAGCGAAAACAACACAATTTGGGTGGATAAAGAAAGGTGAGGCCGATATGGTCACTTTTGGTCTGAAAATTTCACAGAAAGCTTTTCGCGCGCAAAGCTCCCATTATGACCTTTAAACCATATAAACATGTTTGGGACACATTTGAGTGAAAACAACACAGTTTTTGTGGATAAAGAAAGGTAAAGCCGATATGGTCACTTCTAGTCCGAAAATTTCATGGAAAGCTTTTCGCGCACAAAGCTCCCATTATGACCTATAAAGCATATAAACATGTTTGGGACACATTTGAGACAAAACAACACAGTTTGGGTGGATAAAGAAAGGTGAGGCCGATATGGTCACTTTTGGTCCGAAAATTCCACGTAAAGCTTTTCGCGCAATGAGCTCCCATTATGACCTATAAACCAAATAAACATGTTTGGGACACATTTGAGCGAATACAACACATTTTTGGTGGATAAAGAAACGGTGACGCCGTTATGGTTACTTTTGGTCCGAAAATTCCACGGAAAGCTTTTCGCGCACAAAGCTCCCAATGTGACCTATAAACCATATAAACATGTTTGGGACACATTTGAGCGAAAACAACACAGTTTTTGTGGATAAAGAAAATTAACGCCGATATGGTCACTTCTGGTCCGAAAATTTCACGAAAAGCTTTTCGCGCACAAAGCTTCCATTTAGACCTATAAACCATATAAACATGTTTGGGACACATTTGAGCGAAAAACAACACAGTTGTTGTGGATAAAGAAAAGTAACGCCTATATAATCACTTCTGGTCCGAAAATTTAACGGAAAGCTTTTCGCGCACAAAGCTCCCATTTAGACCTATAAACCATATAAACATGTTTAGAACACATTTGAGCAAAAAAAAAAACACAGTTTTTGTCGATAAAGAAAGGTAAAGCTGATATGGTCAGTTCTAATCCGAAAATTTCACGGAAAGCTCTTCGCGCACAAAGCTCCCATTATGACCTATAAACTATATAAACATGTTTGGGACACATTTGAGCGAAAACAACACAGTTTTTGTGGATAAAGAAAGGTAAAGCTGATATGGTCACTTCTGGTCCGAAAATTTCACGGAACGCTTTTCGTGCACAAAGCTCACATTATGACCTATAAACCATATAAACATATTTGGGACAGATTTGAGCGAAAACAACACAGTTTTTGTGGATAAAGAAAGGTGACGCCTATATGGTCACTTTTGGTCCGAAAATTTCACGGAAAACTTTTCGCGTACAAAGCTCCCATTATGACCTATAAACCATATAAACATGTTTGGGACACATTTGAGCGAAAACAACACAGTTTGGGTGGATAAAGAAAGGTGAGGCCGATATGGTCACTTTTGGTCCGAAAATTTCACAGAAAGCTTTTCGCGCGCAAAGCTCCCATTATGACCTATAAACCATATAAACATGTTTGGGACACATTTGAGTGAAAACAACACAGTTTTTGTGGATAAAGAAAGGTAAAGCCGATATGGTCACTTCTAGTCCGAAAATTTCATGGAAAGCTTTTCGCGCACAAAGCTCCCATTATGACCTATAAAGCATATAAACATGTTTGGGACACATATGAGCAAAAACAACACAGTTTTTGTGGATAAAGAAAGGTGATGCCGATATGGTCACTTTTGGTCCGAAAATTTCACGTACTGCTTTTCGCGCAGTGAACTCCCATTATGACCTATAAACCAAATAAACATGTTTGGGACACATTTGAGCGAATACAACACATTTTTGGTGGATAAAGAAACGGTGACGCCGATATGGTTACTTTTGGTCCGAAAATTTCACGGAAAGTTTTCGCGCACAAAGCTCCCATTGTGACCTATAAACCACATAAACATGTTTGGGACACATTTGAGCGAAAACAACACAGTTTTTGTGGATAAAGAAAATTAACGCCGATATGGTCACTTCTGGTCCGAAAATTTCACGGAAAGTTTTTCGTGCACAAAGCTCCCATTTAGACCTATAAACCATATAAACATGTTTGGAACACATTTGAGCAAAAAAAAACACAGTTTTTGTCGATAAAGAAAGGTAAAACCGATATGGTCAGTTATGCTCTGAAAATTTCATGGAAAGCTCTTCGCGCACAAAGCTCCCATTATGAGCTATAAACCATATAAACATGTTTGGGACACATTTGAGCGAAAACAACACAGTTTTTGTGGATAAAGAAAGGTAAAGACGATATGGTCACTTCTGGTCCGAAAATTTCACGGAATGCTTTTCGTGCACAAAGCTCACATTATGACCTATAAACCATATAAACATATTTGGGACACATTTGAGCGAAAACAACACAGTTTTTGTGGATAAAGAAAGGTGACGCCGATATGGTCACTTTTGGTCCGAAAATTTCACGGAAAACATTTCGCGTACAAAGCTCCCATTATGACCTATAAACCATATAAACATGTTTGGGACACATTTGAGCGAAAACAACACAGTTTGGCTGGATAAAGAAAGGTGAGGCCGATATGGTCACTTTTGGTCCGAAAATTTCACAGAAAGCTTTTCGCGCGCAAAGCTCCAATTATGACCTATAAACCATATAAACATGTTTGGGACACATTTGAGTGAAAACAACACAGTTTTTGTGGATAAAGAAAGGTAAAGCCGATATGGTCACTTCTAGTCCGAAAATTTCATGGAAAGCTTTTCGCGCACAAAGCTCCCATTATGACCTATAAAGCATATAAACATGTTTGGGACACATATGAGCAAAAACAACACAATTTTTGTGGATAAAGAAAGGTGATGCCGATATGGTCACTTTTGGTCCGAAAATTCCACGTAAAGCTTTTCGCGCAGTGAGCTCCCATTATGACCTATAAACCAAATAAACATGTTTGGGACACGTTTGAGCGAATACCACACATTTTTGGTGGATAAAGAAACGGTGACGCCGATATGGTTACTTTTGGTCCGAAAATTTCACGGAAAGATTTTCGCGCACAAAGCTCCCTTTGTGACCTATAAACCATATAAACATGTTTGGGACACATTTGAGCGAAAACAACACAGTTTTTGTGGATAAAGAAAATTAACGCCGATATGGTCACTTCTGGTCCGAAAATTTCACGGAAAGCTTTTCGCGCACAAAGCTTCCATTTAGACCTATAAACCATATAAACATATTTGGGACACATTTGAGCAAAAACAACACAGTTTTTGTGGATAAAGAAAAGTAACGCCAATATGGTCACTTCTGGTCCGAAAATTTCACGGAATGCTTTTCGCGCACAAAGCTTCCATTTAGACCTATAAACCATATAAACATGTTTGGGACACATTTGAGCGAAAACATCACAGTTTTTGTGGATAAAGAAAACTAACGCCTATATGGTCACTTCTGGTCCGAAAATTTCACGGAAAGCTTTTCGCGCACAAAGCTCCCATTTAGACCTATAAACCATATAAACATGTTTGGAACACATTTGAGCAAAAAAAAGACAGTTTTTGTCGATAAAGAAAGGTAAAGCTGATATGGTCAATTCTGGTCCGAAAATTTCACGGAAAGCTTTTCGCGCACAAAGCTCCCATTATGACCTATAAACCATATAAACATGTTTGGTAAACATTTCAGCGAAAACAACACAGTTTTTGTGGATAAAGAAAGGTAAAGCCGATATGGTCACTTCTGGTCCGAAAATTTCACGGAAAGCTTTTCGTGCACAAAGCTAACATTATGACCTATAAACCATATAAACATGTTTGGGACACATTTGAGCGAAAACAACACAGTTTGGGTGGATAAAGAAAGGTGAGGCCGATATGGTCACTTTTGGTCCGAAAATTTCACAGAAAGCTTTTCGCGCACAAAGCTCCCTTTGTGACCTATAAACCATATAAACATGTTTGGGACACATTTGAGCGAAAACAACACAGTTTTTGTAGATAAAGAAAGGTAAAGCCGATATGGTCACTTCTGGTCCGAAAATTTCACGGAATGCTTTTCGTGCACAAAGCTCACATTATGACCTATAAACCATATAAACATATTTGGGACACATTTGAGCGAAAACAACACAGTTTTTGTGGATAAAGAAAGGTGACGCCTATATGGTCACTTCTGGTCCGAAAATTTCACGGAATGCTTTTCGCGCACAAAGCTTCCATTTAGACCTATAAACCATATAAACATGTTTGGGACACATTTGAGCGAAAACAACACAGTTTGGGTGGATAAAGAAAGGTGAGGCCGATATGGTCACTTTTGGTCTGAAAATTTCACAGAAAGCTTTTCGCGCGCAAAGCTCCCATTATGACCTTTAAACCATATAAACATGTTTGGGACACATTTGAGTGAAAACAACACAGTTTTTGTGGATAAAGAAAGGTAAAGCCGATATGGTCACTTCTAGTCCGAAAATTTCATGGAAAGCTTTTCGCGCACAAAGCTCCCATTATGACCTATAAAGCATATAAACATGTTTGGGACACATTTGAGCAAAAACAACACAGTTTGGGTGGATAAAGAAAGGTGAGGCCGATATGGTCACTTTTGGTCCGAAAATTCCACGTAAAGCTTTTCGCGCAATGAGCTCCCATTATGACCTATAAACCAAATAAACATGTTTGGGACACATTTGAGCGAATACAACACATTTTTGGTGGATAAAGAAACGGTGACGCCGTTATGGTTACTTTTGGTCCGAAAATTCCACGGAAAGCTTTTCGCGCACAAAGCTCCCAATGTGACCTATAAACCATATAAACATGTTTGGGACACATTTGAGCGAAAACAACACAGTTTTTGTGGATAAAGAAAATTAACGCCGATATGGTCACTTCTGGTCCGAAAATTTCACGGAAAGCTTTTCGCGCACAAAGCTTCCATTTAGACCTATAAACCATATAAACATGTTTGGGACACATTTGAGCGAAAAACAACACAGTTGTTGTGGATAAAGAAAAGTAACGCCTATATAATCACTTCTGGTCCGAAAATTTCACGGAAAGCTTTTCGCGCACAAAGCTCCCATTTAGACCTATAAACCATATAAACATGTTTAGAACAAATTTGAGCAAAAAAAAAACACAGTTTTTGTCGATAAAGAAAGGTAAAGCTGATATGGTCAGTTCTAATCCGAAAATTTCACGGAAAGCTCTCTGCGCACAAAGCTCCCATTATGACCTATAAACTATATAAACATGTTTGGGACACATTTGAGCGAAAACAACACAGTTTTTGTGGATAAAGAAAGGTAAAGCTGATATGGTCACTTCTGGTCCGAAAATTTCACGGAAAGCTTTTCGTGCACAAAGCTCACATTATGACCTATAAACCATATAAACATATTTGGGACAGATTTGAGCGAAAACAACACAGTTTTTGTGGATAAAGAAAGGTGACGCCTATATGGTCACTTTTGGTCCGAAAATTTCACGGAAAACTTTTCGCGTACAAAGCTCCCATTATGACCTATAAACCATATAAACATGTTTGGGACACATTTGAGCGAAAACAACACAGTTTGGGTGGATAAAGAAAGGTGAGGCCGATATGGTCACTTTTGGTCCGAAAATTTCACAGAAAGCTTTTCGCGCGCAAAGCTCCCATTATGACCTATAAACCATATAAACATGTTTGGGACACATTTGAGTGAAAACAACACAGTTTTTGTGGATAAAGAAAGGTAAAGCCGATATGGTCACTTCTAGTCCGAAAATTTCATGGAAAGCTTTTCGCGCACAAAGCTCCCATTATGACCTATAAAGCATATAAACATGTTTGGGACACATATGAGCAAAAACAACACAGTTTTTGTGGATAAAGAAAGGTGATGCCGATATGGTCACTTTTGGTCCGAAAATTTCACGTACTGCTTTTCGCGCAGTGAACTCCCATTATGACCTATAAACCAAATAAACATGTTTGGGACACATTTGAGCGAATACAACACATTTTTGGTGGATAAAGAAACGGTGACGCCGATATGGTTACTTTTGGGTCCGAAAATTTCACGGAAAGTTTTCGCACACAAAGCTCCCATTGTGACCTATAAACCACATAAACATGTTTGGGACACATTTGAGCGAAAACAACACAGTTTTTGTGGATAAAGAAAATTAACGCCGATATGGTCACTTCTGGTCCGAAAATTTCACGGAAAGCTTTTCGTGCACAAAGCTCCCATTTAGACCTATAAACCATATAAACATGTTTGGAACACATTTGAGCAAAAAAAAACACAGTTTTTGTCGATAAAGAAAGGTAAAACCGATATGGTCAGTTCTGGTCTGAAAATTTCATGGAAAGCTCTTCGCGCACAAAGCTCCCATTATGAGCTATAAACCATATAAACATGTTTGGGACACATTTGAGCGAAAACAACACAGTTTTTGTGGATAAAGAAAGGTAAAGCCGATATGGTCACTTCTGGTCCGAAAATTTCACGGAATGCTTTTCGTGCACAAAGCTCACATTATGACCTATAAACCATATAAACATATTTGGGACACATTTGAGCGAAAACAACACAATTTTTGTGGATAAAGAAAGGTGACGCCGATATGGTCACTTTTGGTCCGAAAATTTCACGGAAAACATTTCGCGTACAAAGCTCCCATTATGACCTATAAACCATATAAACATGTTTGGGACACATTTGAGCGAAAACAAAACAGTTTGGCTGGATAAAGAAAGGTGAGGCCGATATGGTCACTTTTGGTCCGAAAATTTCACAGAAAGCTTTTCGCGCGCAAAGCTCCAATTATGACCTATAAACCATATAAACATGTTTGGGACACATTTGAGTGAAAACAACACAGTTTTTGTGGATAAAGAAAGGTAAAGCCGATATGGTCACTTCTAGTCCGAAAATTTCATGGAAAGCTTTTCGCGCACAAAGCTCCCATTATGACCTATAAAGCATATAAACATGTTTGGGACACATATGAGCAAAAACAACACAGTTTTTGTGGATAAAGAAAGGTGATGCCGATATGGTCACTTTTGGTCCGAAAATTCCACGTAAAGCTTTTCGCGCAGTGAGCTCCCATTATGACCTATAAACCAAATAAACATGTTTGGGACACGTTTGAGCGAATACCACACATTTTTGGTGGATAAAGAAACGGTGACGCCGATATGGTTACTTTTGGTCCGAAAATTTCACGGAAAGATTTTCGCGCACAAAGCTCCCTTTGTGACCTATAAACCATATAAACATGTTTGGGACACATTTGAGCGAAAACAACACAGTTTTTGTGGATAAAGAAAATTAACGCCGATATGGTCACTTCTGGTCCGAAAATTTCACGGAAAGCTTTTCGCGCACAAAGCTTCCATTTAGACCTATAAACCATATAAACATATTTGGGACACATTTGAGCAAAAACAACACAGTTTTTGTGGATAAAGAAAAGTAACGCCAATATGGTCACTTCTGGTCCGAAAATTTCACGGAATGCTTTTCGCGCACAAAGCTTCCATTTAGACCTATAAACCATATAAACATGTTTGGGACACATTTGAGCGAAAACATCACAGTTTTTGTGGATAAAGAAAAGTAACGCCTATATGTTCACTTCTGGTCCGAAAATTTCACGGGAAGCTTTTCGCGCACAAAGCTCCCATTTAGACCTATAAACCATATAAACATGTTTGGAACACATTTGAGCAAAAAAAAGACAGTTTTTGTCGATAAAGAAAGGTAAAGCTGATATGGTCAATTCTGGTCCGAAAATTTCACGGAAAGCTTTTCGCGCACAAAGCTCCCATTATGACCTATAAACCATATAAACATGTTTGGTAAACATTTCAGCGAAAACAACACAGTTTTTGTGGATAAAGAAAGGTAAAGCCGATATGGTCACTTCTGGTCCGAAAATTTCACGGAAAGCTTTTCGTGCACAAAGCTAACATTATGACCTATAAACCATATAAACATTTTTGGGACACATTTGAGCGAAAACAACACAGTTTGGGTGGATAAAGAAAGGTGAGGCCGATATGGTCACTTTTGGTCCGAAAATTTCACAGAAAGCTTTTCGCGCACAAAGCTCCCTTTGTGACCTATAAACCATATAAACATGTTTGGGACACATTTGAGCGAAAACAACACAGTTTTTGTGGATAAAGAAAATTAACGCCGATATGGTCACTTCTGGTCCGAAAATTTCACGGAAAGCTTTTCGCGCACAAAGCTTCCATTTAGACCTATAAACCATATAAACATATTTGGGACACATTTGAGCAAAAACAACACAGTTTTTGTGGATAAAGAAAAGTAACGCCAATATGGTCACTTCTGGTCCGAAAATTTCACGGAATGCTTTTCGCGCACAAAGCTTCCATTTAGACCTATAAACCATATAAACATGTTTGGGACACATTTGAGCGAAAACATCACAGTTTTTGTGGATAAAGAAAAGTAACGCCTATATGGTCACTTTTGGTCCGAAAATTTCACGGAAAGCTTTTCGCGCACAAAGCTTCCATTTAGACCTATAAACCATATAAACATGTTTGGGACACATTTGAGCGAAAACATCACAGTTTTTGTGGATAAAGAAAAGTAACGCCTATATGGTCAATTCTGGTCCGAAAATTTCACGGAAAGCTTTTCGCGCACAAATCTCACATTATGACCTATAAACCATATAAACATGTTTGGTAAACATTTCAGCGAAAACAACACAGTTTTTGTGGATAAAGAAAGGTAAAGCCGATATGGTCACTTCTGGTCCGAAAATTTCACGGAAAGCTTTTCGTGCACAAAGCTCACATTATGACCTATAAACCATATAAACATGTTTGGGACACATTTGAGCGAAAACAACACAGTTTGGGTGGATAAAGAAAGGTGAGGCCGATATGGTCACTTTTGGTCCGAAAATTTCACAGAAAGCTTTTCGTGCGCAAAGCTCCCATTATGACCTATAAACCATATAAACATGTTTGGGACACATTTGAGTGAAAACAACACAGTTTTTGTGGATAAAGAAAGGTTAAGCCGATATGGTCACTTCTAGTCCGAAAATTTCATGGAAAGCTTTTCGCGCACAAAGCTCCCATTATGATCTATAAAGCATATAAACATGTTTGGGACACATATGAGCAAAAACAACACAGTTTTTATGGATAAAGAAAGGTGATGCCGATATGGTCACTTTTGGTCCGAAAATTCCACGTAAAGCTTTTCGCGCAGTGAGCTCCCATTATGACCTATAAACCAAATAAACATGTTTGGGACACATTTGAGCGAATACCACACATTTTAGGTGGATAAAGAAACGGTGATGCCGATATGGTTACTTTTTGTCCGAAAATTTCACGGAAAGCTTTTCGCGCACAAAGCTCCCATTGTGACCTATAAACCATATAAACATGTTTGGGACACATTTGAGCGAAAACAACACAGTTTTTGTGGATAAAGAAAATTAACGCCGATATGGTCACTTCTGGTCCGAAAATTTCACGGAAAGCTTTTCGCGCACAAAGCTTCCATTTAGACCTATAAACCAAATTAACATGTTTGGGACACATTTGAGCGAAAACAACACAGTTTTTGTGGATAAAGAAAAGTAACGCCTATATGGTCACTTCTGGTCCGAAAATTTCACGGAAAGCTTTTCACGCACAAAGCTCCCATTTAGACCTATAAACCATATAAACATGTTTGGAACACATTTGAGCAAAAAAAACACAGTTTTTGTCGATAAAGAAAGGTAAAGCTGACATCAGTTCTGGTCCGAAAATTTCACGGAAAGCTTTCGCGCACAAAGCTCCCATTATGACCTATTAACCATATAAACATGTTTGGGACACATTTGAGCGAAAACAACACAGTTTTTGTGGATAAAGAAAGGTAAAGCCGATATGGTCACTTGTGGTCCGAAAATTTCACGGAAAGCTTTTCGTGCACAAAGCTCACATTATGACCTATAAACCATATAAACATATTTGGGACACATTTGAGCGAAAACAACACAGTTTTTGTGGACAAAGAAAGGTGACGCCGATATGGTCACTTTTGGTCCGAAAATTTCACGGAGAACTTTTCGCGCACAAAGCTCCCATTATGACCTATAAACCATATAAACATGTTTGGGACACATTTGAGCGAAAACAACACAGTTTGGGTGGATAAAGAAAGGTGAGGCCGATATGGTCACTTTTGGTCCGAAAATTTCACGGAAAGGTTTTCGCGCGCAAAGCTCCCATTATGACCTATAAACATATAAACATGTTTGGGACACATTTGAGTGAAAACAACACAGTTTTTGTGGATAAAGAAAGGTAAAGCCGATGTGGTCACTTCTAGTCCGAAAATTTCATGGAAAGCTTTTCGCGCACAAAGCTCCCATTATGACCTATAAAGCATATAAACATGTTTGGGACACATATGAGCAAAAACAACACAATTTTTGTGGATAAAGAAAGGTGATGCCGATATGGTCACTTTTGGTCCGAAAATTCCACGTAAAGCTTTTCGCGCACAAAGCTCCCATTATGACCTATAAACCATATAAACATGTTTGGTACAGATTTGAGCGAATACAACACAGTTTTGGTGGAAAAAGAAAAGGTGACGGAGATATGGTCACTTTTGGTCCGAAAATTTCACGGAAAGCTTTTCACGCACAAAGCTCCCATTATGACCTATAAACCATATAAACATGTTTGGGACACATTTGAGTGAAAACAACACAGTTTTTGTGGATAAAAAAAGTTGACGCCGATATGGTCACTTTTGGTCCGAAAATTTCACGGAAAGCTTTTCGTGCACAAATCTCCCATTATGACCTATACACCATATAAACATGTGTGGGACACATTTGAGCGAAAAACACACAGTTTGGGTGGATAAAGAAAGGTGACGCCGATATGGTCACTTTTGGTCCGAAAATTTCACGGAAAGGTTTTCGCGCGCAAAGCTCCCATTATGACCTATAAACATATAAACATGTTTGGGACACATTTGAGTGAAAACAACACAGTTTTTGTGGATAAAGAAAGGTAAAGCCGATATGGTCACTTCTAGTCCGAAAATTTCAAGGAAAGCTTTTCGCGCACAAAGCTCCCATTATGACCTATAAAGCATATAAACATGTTTGGGACACATATGAGCAAAAACAACACAGTTTTTGTGGATAAAGAAACGTGATGCCGATATGGTCACTTTTGGTCCGAAAATTCCACGTAAAGCTTTTCGCGCACAAAGCTCCCATTATGACCTATAAACCATATAAACATGTTTGGTACAGATTTGAGCGAATACAACACAGTTTTGGTGGAAAAAGAAAAGGTGACGGAGATATGGTCACTTTTGGTCCGAAAATTTCACGGAAAGCTTTTCACGCACAAAGCTCCCATTATGACCTATAAACCATATAAACATGTTTGGGACACATTTGAGTGAAAACAACACAGTTTTGGTGGATAAAAAAAGCTGACGCCGATATGGTCACTTTTGGTCCGAAAATTTCACGGAAAGCTTTTCGCGCACAAAGCTCACATTTTGACCTATAAACCATATAAATATGTTTGGGAGACATTTGAGCGAAAACAACTCAGTTTTTGTGGATAAAGAAAGGTGACGCCTATATTGTCACTTTTGGTCCGAAAATTTCACGGAAAGCTTTTCGCGCACAAAGCTCCGATTATCACCTATAAACCATATAAACATGTTTGGGACACATATGAGCAAAAACAACACAGTTTTTATGGATAAAGAAAGGTGACGCCGATATGGTCACTTTTGGTTCGAAAACTTCACGGAAAGCTTTTCGCGCACAAATCTCCCATTATTACCTATACACCATATAAACATGTGTGGGACACATATGAGCAAAAACAACACAGTCTGGGTAGATAAAGAAAGGTGACGCCGATATGGTCACTTTTGGTCCGAAAATTTCACGGAAAGCTTTTCGCGCACAAAGCTCCCATTATGACCTATAAAGCATATAAACATGTTTGGGACACATATGAGCAAAAACAACACAGTTTTTGTGGATAAAGAAAGGTGATGCCAATATGGTCACTTTTGGTCCGAAAATTTCATGGAAAGCTTTTCGCGCACAAAGCTCCCATTATGACCTATAAAGCATATAAATATGTTTGAGACACATATGAGCAAAAACAACACAGTTTTTGTGGATAAAGAAAGGTGATGCCGATATGGTCACTTTTGGTCCGAAAATTCCACGTACTGCTTTTCGCGCAGTGAGCTCCCATTATGACCTATAAACCAAATAAACATGTTTGGGACACATTTGAGCGAATACATCACATTTTTGGTGGATAAAGAAACGGTGACGCCGATATGGTTACTTTTGGTCCGAAAATTTCACGGAAAGTTTTCGCGCATAAAGCTCTCATTGTGACCTATAAACCATATAAACATGTTTGGGACACATTTGAGCGAAAACAACACAGTTTTTGTGGATAAAGAAAATTAATGCCGATATGGTCACTTCTGGTCCGAAAATTTCACGGAATGCTTTTCGCGCACAAAGCTCCCATTTAGACCTATAAACCATATAAACATGTTTGGAACACATTTGAGCAAAAAAAACACAGTTTTTGTCGATAAAGAAAGGTAAAGCCGATATGGTCAGTTTTGGTCCGAAAATTTCATGGAAAGCTCTTCGCGCACAAAGCCCCCATTATGACCTATAAACCATATAAACATGTTTGGGACACATTTGAGCGAAAACAACACAGTTTTTGTGGATAAAGAAAGGTAAAGCCGATATGGTCAATTTTGGTCCGAAAATTTTACGGAATGCTTTTCGTGCACAAAGCTCACATTATGACCTATAAACCATATAAACATATTTGGGACACATTTGAGCGAAAACAACACAGTTTTTGTGGGTAAAGAAAGGTGACGCCGATATGGTCACTTTTGGTCCGAAAATTTCACGGAAAACTTTTCGTGTACAAAGCTCCCATTATGACCTATAAACCATATAAACATGTTTGGGACACATTTGAGCGAAAACAACACAGTTTTTGTGGATAAAGAAAGGTGATGCCGATATGGTCACTTTTGGTCCGAAAATTCCACAAAGCTTTTCGCGCAGTGAGCTCCCATTATGACCTATAAACCAAATAAACATGTTTGGGACACATTTGAGTGAAAACAACACAGTTTTTGTGGATAAAGAAAGGTAAAGCCGATATGGTCACTTCTAGTCCGAAAATTTCATGGAAAGATTTTCGCGCACAAAGCTCCCATTATGACCTATAAAGCATATAAACATGTTTGGGACACATATGAGCAAAAACAACACAGTTTTTGTGGATAAAGAAAGGTGATGCCGATATGGTCACTTTTGGTCCGAAAATTCCACGTAAAGCTTTTCGCGCAGTGAGCTCCCATTATGACCTATAAACCAAATAAACCTGTTTGGGACACATTTGAGCGAATACAACACATTTTTGGTGGATAAAGAAACGGTGACGCCGATATGGTTACTTTTGTTCCGAAAATTTCACGGAAAGCTTTTCTTGCACAAAGCTCCCATTGTGACCTATAAACCATATAAACATGTTTGGGACACATTTGAGCGAAAACAACACAGTTTTTGTGGATAAAGAAAAGTAAAGCCTATATGGTCACTTCTGGTCCGAAAATTTCACGGAAAGCTTTTCGCGCACAAAGCTCCCATTTATACCTATAAACCATATAAACATGTTTGGAACACATTTGAGCAAAAAAAAACACAGTTTTTGTCGATAAAGAAAGGTAAAGCCGATATGGTCACTTCTGGTCCGAAAATTTCACGGAAAGCTTTTTGCGCACAAAGCTCCCATTATGACCTATAAACCATATAAACATGTTTGGGATACATTTGAGCGAAAACAACACAGTTTTTGTGGATAAAGAAAGGTAAAGCCGATATGGTCACTTCTGGTCCGAAAATTTCACGGAAATCTTTTCGTGCACAAAGCTCCGATTATGACCTATACACCATATAAACATGTTTGGGACACATATGAGCAAAAAAAACACAGTTTTTATGGATAAAGAAAGGTGACGCCGATATGGTCACTTTTGGTTCGAAAACTTCACGGAAAGCTTTTCGCGCACAAATCTCCCATTATGACCTATACACCATATAAACATCTGTTTGACACATTTGAGTGAAAAACACACAGTTTGGGTGGATAAAGATAGGTGACGCCGATATGGTCACTTTTGGTCCGAAAATTTCACGGAAAGGTTTTAGCGCGCAAAGCTCCCATTATGACCTATAAACATATAAACATGTTTGGGACACATTTGAGTGAAAACAACACAGTTTTTGTGGATAAAGAAAGGTAAAGCCGATATGGTCACTTCTAGTCCGAAAATTTCATGGAAAGCTTTTCGCGCACAAAGCTCCCATTATGACCTATAAAGCATATAATCATGTTTGGGACACATATGAGCAAAAACAACACAATTTTTGTGGATAAAGAAAGGTGATGCCGATATGGTCACTTTTGGTCCGAAAATTCCACGTAAAGCTTTTCGCGCACAAAGCTCCCATTATGACCTATAAACCATATAAACATGTTTGGTACAGATTTGAGCGAATACAACACAGTTTTGGTGGAAAAAGAAAAGGTGACGGAGATATGGTCACTTTTGGTCCAAAAATTTCACGGAAAGCTTTTCACGCACAAAGCTCCCATTATGACCTACAAACCATATAAACATGTTTGGGACACATTTGAGCAAAAACAACACAGTTTTTGTGCATAAAAAAAGTTGACGCCGATATGGTCACTTTTGGTCCGAAAATGTCACGGAAAGCTTTTCGCGCACAAAGCTCCCATTTTGACCTATAAACCATATAAACATGTTTGGGAGACATTTGAGCGAAAACAACACAGTTTTTGTGGATAAAGAAAGGTAAAGCCAATATGGTCACTTCTGGTCCGAAAATTTCACGGAAAGCTTTTCGCGCACAAAGCTCCCATTATGACCTATAAACCATATAAACATGTTTGGGACACATTTGAGCGAAAACAACACAGTTTTTGTGGATAAAGAAAGGTGATGCCGATATGGTCACTTTTGGTCCGAAAATTCCACTTAAAGCTTTTCGCGCAGTGAGCTCCCATTATGACCTATAAACCAAATAAACATGTTTGGGACACATTTGAGCGAATACAACACATTTTTGGTGGATAAAGAAACGGTGACGCCGATATGGTTACTTTTGGTCCGAAAATTTCACGGAAAGTTTTCGCGCACATAGCTCCCATTGTGACCTATAAACCATATAAACATGTTTGGGACACATTTGAGCGAAAACAACACAGTTTTTGTGGATAAAGAAAATTAACGCCGATATGGTCACTTCTGGTCCGAAAATTTCACGGAAAGCTTTTCGCGCACAAAGCTCCCATTTAAACCTATAAACCATATAAACATGTTTGGAACACATTTGAGCAAAAAAAACACAGTTTTTGTCGATAAAGAAAGGTAAAGCCGATATGGTCAGTTTTGGTCCGAAAATTTCATGGAAAGCTCTTCGCGCACAAAGCTCCCATTATGACCTATAAACCATATAAACATGTTTGGGACACATTTGAGCGAAAACAACACAGTTTTTTTGGATAAAGAAAGGTAAAGCCGATATGGTCACTTCTGGTCCGAAAATTTCACGGAATGCTTTTCGTGCACAAAGCTCACATTATGACCTATAAACCATATAAACATATTTGGGACACATTTGAGCGAAAACAACACAGTTTTTGTGGATAAAGAAAGGTGACGCCGATATGGTCACTTTTGGTCCGAAAATTTCACGGAAAACTTTTCGCGTACAAAGCTCCCATTATGACCTATAAACCATATAAACATGTTTGGGACACATTTGAGCGAAAACAACACAGTTTGGGTGGATAAAGAAAGGTGAGGCCGATATGGTCACTTTTGGTCTGAAAATTTCACAGAAAGCTTTTCGCGCGCAAAGCTCCCATTATGACCTTTAAACCATATAAACATGTTTGGGACACATTTGAGTGAAAACAACACAGTTTTTGTGGATAAAGAAAGGTAAAGCCGATATGGTCACTTCTAGTCCGAAAATTTCATGGAAAGCTTTTCGCGCACAAAGCTCCCATTATGACCTATAAAGCATATAAACATGTTTGGGACACATTTGAGCAAAACAACACAGTTTGGGTGGATAAAGAAAGGTGAGGCCGATATGGTCACTTTTGGTCCGAAAATTCCACGTAAAGCTTTTCGCGCAATGATCTCCCATTATGACCTATAAACCAAATAAACATGTTTGGGACACATTTGAGCGAATACAACACATTTTTGGTGGATAAAGAAACGGTGACGCCGTTATGGTTACTTTTGATCCGAAAATTCCACGGAAAGCTTTTCGCGCACAAAGCTCCCATTGTGACCTATAAACCATATAAACATGTTTGGGACACATTTGAGCGAAAACAACACAGTTTTTGTGGATAAAGAAAATTAACGCCGATATGGTCACTTCTGGTCCGAAAATTTCACGGAAAGCTTTTCGCGCACAAAGCTTCCATTTAGACCTATAAACCATATAAACATGTTTGGGACACATTTGAGCGAAAAACAACACAGTTGTTGTGGATAAAGAAAAGTAACGCCTATATAATCACTTCTGGTCCGAAAATTTCACGAAAAGCTTTTCGCGCAAAAAGCTCCCATTTAGACCTATAAACCATATAAACATGTTTAGAACACATTTGAGCAAAAAAAAAAACACAGTTTTTGTCGATAAAGAAAGGTAAAGCTGATATGGTCAGTTCTGGTCCGAAAATTTCACGGAAAGCTCTTCGCGCACAAAGCTCCCATTATGACCTATAAACTATATAAACATGTTTGGGACACATTTGAGCGAAAACAACACAGTTTTTGTGGATAAAGAAAGGTAAAGCCGATATGGTCACTTCTGGTCCGAAAATTTCACGGAAAGCTTTTCGTGCACAAAGCTCACATTATGACCTATAAACCATATAAACATATTTGGTACAGATTTGAGCGAAAACAACACAGTTTTTGTGGATAAAGAAAGGTGACGCCTATATGGTCACTTTTGGTCCGAAAATTTCACGGAAAACTTTTCGCGTACAAAGCTCCCATTATGACCTATAAACCATATAAACATGTTTGGGACACATTTGAGTTAAAACAACACAGTTTTTGTGGATAAAGAAAGGTAAAGCCGATATGATCACTTCTAGTCCGAAAATTTCATGGAAAGCTTTTCGCGCACAAAGCTCCCATTATGACCTATAAAGCATATAAACATGTTTGGGACACATATGAGCAAAAACAACACAGTTTTTGTGGATAAAGAAAGGTGATGCCGATATGGTCACTTTTGGTCCGAAAATTCCACGTACTGCTTTTCGCGCAGTGAACTCCCATTATGACCTATAAACCAAATAAACATGTTTGGGACACATTTGAGCGAATACAACACATTTTTGGTGGATAAAGAAACGGTGACGCCGATATGGTTACTTTTGGTCCGAAAATTTCACGGAAAGTTTTCGCGCATAAAGCTCCCATTGTGACCTATAAACCATATAAACATGTTTGGGACACATTTGAGCGAAAACATCACAGTTTTTGTGGATAAAGAAAATTAACGCCGATATGGTCACTTCTGGTCCGAAAATTTCACGGAAAGCTTTTCGTGCACAAAGCTCCCATTTAGACCTATAAACCATATAAACATGTTTGGAACACATTTGAGCAAAAAAAACACAGTTTTTGTCGATAAAGAAAGGTAAAACCGATATGGTCAGTTCTGGTCTGAAAATTTCATGGAAAGCTCTTCGCGCACAAAGCTCCCATTATGACCTATAAACCATATAAACATGTTTGGGACACATTTGAGCGAAAACAACACAGTTTTTGTGGATAAAGAAAGGTAAAGCCGATATGGTCACTTCTGGTCCGAAAATTTCACGGAATGCTTTTCGTGCACAAAGCTCACATTATGACCTATAAACCATATAAACATATTTGGGACACATTTGAGCGAAAACAACACAGTTTTTGTGGATAAAGAAAGGTGACGCCGATATGGTCACTTTTGGTCCGAAAATTTCACGGAAAACATTTCGCGTACAAAGCTCCCATTATGACCTATAAACCATATAAACATGTTTGGGACACATTTGACGAAAACAACACAGTTTGGGTGGATAAAGAAAGGTGAGGCCGATATGGTCACTTTTGGTCCGAAAATTTCACGGAAAGCTTTTCGCGCACAAAGCTCCCTTTGTGACCTATAAACCATATAACCATGTTTGGGACACATTTGAGCGAAAACAACACAGTTTTTGTGGATAAAGAAAATTAACGCCGATATGGTCACTTCTGGTCCGAAAATTTCACGGAAAGCTTTTCGCGCACAAAGCTTCCATTTAGACCTATAAACCATATAAACATATTTGGGACACATTTGAGCAAAAACAACACAGTTTTTGTGGATAAAGAAAAGTAACGCAAATATGGTCACTTCTGGTCCGAAAATTTCACGGAAAGCTTTTCGCGCACAAAGCTTCCATTTAGACCTATAAACCATATAAACATGTTTGGGACACATTTGAGCGAAAACATCACAGTTTTTGTGGATAAAGAAAAGTAACGCCTATATGGTCACTTCTGGTCCGAAAATTTCACGGAAAGCTTTTCGCGCACAAAGCTCCCATTTAGACCTATAAACCATATAAACATGTTTGGAACACATTTGAGCAAAAAAAAGACAGTTTTTGTCGATAAAGAAAGGTAAAGCTGATATGGTCGATTCTGGTCCGAAAATTTCACGGAAAGCTTTTCGCGCACAAAGCTCCCATTATGACCTATAAACCATATAAACATGTTTGGTAAACATTTCAGCGAAAACAACACAGTTTTTGTGGATAAAGAAAGGTAAAGCCGATATGGTCACTTCTGGTCCGAAAATTTCACGGAAAGCTTTTCGTGCACAAAGCTCACATTATGACCTATAAACCATATAAACATGTTTGGGACACATTTGAGCGAAAACAACACAGTTTGGGTGGATAAAGAAAGGTGAGGCCGATATGGTCACTTTTGGTCCGAAAATTTCACAGAAAGCTTTTCGCGCGCAAAGCTCCCATTATGACCTATAAACCATATAAACATGTTTGGGACACATTTGAGTGAAAACAACACAGTTTTTGTGGATAAAGAAAGGTTAAGCCGATATGGTCACTTCTAGTCCGAAAATTTCATGGAAAGCTTTTCGCGCACAAAGCTCCCATTATGACCTATAAAGCATATAAACATGTTTGGGACACATATGAGCAAAAACAACACAGTTTTTATGGATAAAGAAAGGTGATGCCGATATGGTCACTTTTGGTCCGAAAATTCCACGTAAAGCTTTTCGCGCAGTGAGCTCCCATTATGACCTATAAACCAAATAAACATGTTTGGGACACATTTGAGCGAATACCACACATTTTTGGTGGATAAAGAAACGGTGACGCCGATATGGTTACTTTTGGTCCGAAAATTTCACGGAAAGCTTTTCGCGCACAAAGCTCCCTTTGTGACCTATAAACCATATAAACATGTTTGGGACACATTTGAGCGAAAACAACACAGTTTTTGTGGATAAAGAAAATTAACGCCGATATGGTCACTTCTGGTCCGAAAATTTCACGGAAAGCTTTTCGCGCACAAAGCTTCCATTTAGACCTATAAACCATATAAACATATTTGGGACACATTTGAGCAAAAACAACACAGTTTTTGTGGATAATAAAAAGTAACGCCAATATGGTCACTTCTGGTCCGAAGATTTCACGGAAAGCTTTTGGCGCACAAAGCTTCCATTTAGACTTATAAACCATATAAACATGTTTGGGACACATTTGAGCGAAAACATCACAGTTTTTGTGGATAAAGAAAAGTAACGCCTATATGGTCAATTCTGGTCCGAAAATTTCACGGAAAGCTTTTCGCGCACAAAGCTCCCATTATGACCTATAAACCATATAAACATGTTTGGTAAACATTTCAGCAAAAACAACACAGTTTTTGTGGATAAAGAAAGGTAAAGCCGATATGGTCACTTCTGGTCCGAAAATTTCACGGAAAGCTTTTCGTGCACAAAGCTCACATTATGACCTATAAACCATATAAACTTGTTTGGGACACATTTGAGCGAAAACAACACAGTTTGGGTGGATAAAGAAAGGTGAGGCCGATATGGTCACTTTTGGTCCGAAAATTTCACAGAAAGCTTTTCGCGCGCAAAGCTCCCATTATGACCTATAAACCATATAAACATGTTTGGGACACATTTGAGTGAAAACAACACAGTTTTTGTGGATGAAGAAAGTTTAAGCCGATATGGTCACTTCAAGTCCGAAAATTTCATGGAAAGCTTTTCGCGCACAAAGCTCCCATTATGATCTATAAAGCATATAAACATGTTTGGGACACATATGAGCAAAAACAACACAGTTTTTATGGATAAAGAAAGGTGATGCCGATATGGTCACTTTTGGTCCGAAAATTCCACGTAAAGCTTTTCGCGCAGTGAGCTCCCATTATGACCTATAAACCAAATAAACATGTTTGGGACACATTTGAGCGAATACCACACATTTTTGGTGGATAAAGAAACGGTGACGCCGATATGGTTACTTTTGGTCCGAAAATTTCACGGAAAGCTTTTCGCGCACAAAGCTCCCTTTGTGACCTATAAACCATATAAACATGTTTGGGACACATTTGAGCGAAAACGACACAGTTTTTGTGGATAAAGAAAATTAACGCCGATATGGTCACTTCTGGTCCGAAAATTTCACGGAAAGCTTTTCGCGCACAAAGCTTCCATTTAGACCTATAAACCATATAAACATATTTGGGACACATTTGAGCAAAAACAACACAGTTTTTGTGGATAAAGAAAAGTAACGCCAATATGGTCACTTCTGGTCCGAAGATTTCACGGAAAGCTTTTCGCGCACAAAGCTTCCATTTAGACCTATAAACCATATAAACATGTTTGGGACACATTTGAGCGAAAACATCACAGTTTTTGTGGATAAAGAAAAGTAATGCCTATATGGTCACTTCTGGTCCGAAAATTTCACGGAAAGCTTTTCGCGCACAAAGCTTCCATTTAGACCTATAAACCATATAAACATGTTTGGGACACATTTGAGCGAAAACATCACAGTTTTTGTGGATAAAGAAAAGTAACGCCTATATGGTCAATTCTGGTCCGAAAATTTCACGGAAAGCTTTTCGCGCACAAAGCTCCCATTATGACCTATAAACCATATAAACATGTTTGGTAAACATTTCAGCGAAAACAACACAGTTTTTGTGGATAAAGAAAGGTAAAGCCGATATGGTCACTTCTGGTCCGAAAATTTCACGGAAAGCTTTTCGTGCACAAAGCTCACATTATGACCTATAAACCATATAAACATGTTTGGGACACATTTGAGCGAAAACAACACAGTTTGGGTGGATAAAGAAAGGTGAGGCCGATATGGTCACTTTTGGTCCGAAAATTTCACAGAAAGCTTTTCGCGCGCAAAGCTCCCATTATGACCTATAAACCATATAAACATGTTTGGGACACATTTGAGTGAAAACAACACAGTATTTGTGGATGAAGAAAGTTTAAGCCGATATGGTCACTTCTAGTCCGAAAATTTCATGGAAAGCTTTTCGCGCACAAAGCTCCCATTATGATCTATAAAGCATATAAACATGTTTGGGACACATATGAGCAAAAACAACACAGTTTTTATGGATAAAGAAAGGTGATGCCGATATGGTCACTTTTGGTCCGAAAATTCCACGTAAAGCTTTTCGCACAATGAGCTCCCATTATGACCTATAAACCAAATAAACATGTTTGGGACACATTTGAGCGAATACCACACATTTTAGGTGGATAAAGAAACGGTGATGCCGATATGGTTACTTTTTGTCCGAAAATTTCACGGAAAGCTTTTCGCGCACAAAGCTCCCATTGTGACCTATAAACCATATAAACATGTTTGGGACACATTTGAGCGAAAACAACACAGTTTTTGTGGATAAAGAAAATTAACGCCGATATGGTCACTTCTGGTCCGAATATTTCACGGAAAGCTTTTCGCGCACAAAGCTTCCATTTAGACCTATAAACCAAATAAACATGTTTGGGACACATTTGAGCGAAAACAACACAGTTTTTGTGGATAAAGAAAAGTAACGCCTATATGGTCACTTCTGGTCCGAAAATTTCACGGAAAGCTTTTCACGCACAAAGCTCCCATTTAGACCTATAAACCATATAAACATGTTTGGAACACATTTGAGCAAAAAAAACACAGTTTTTGTCGATAAAGAAAGGTAAAGTTGATATGGTCAGTTCTGGTCCGAAAATTTCACGGAAAGCTTTCGCGCACAAAGCTCCCATTATGACCTATAAACCATATAAACATGTTTGGGACACATTTGAGCGAAAACAACACAGTTTTTGTGGATAAAGAAAGGTAAAGCTGATATGGTCACTTGTGGTCCGAAAATTTCACGGAAAGCTTTTCGTGCACATAGCTCACATTATGACCTATAAACCATATAAACATATTTGGGACACATTTGAGCGAAAACAACACAGTTTTTGTGGACAAAGAAAGGTGACGCCGATATGGTCACTTTTGGTCCGAAAATTTCACGGAGAACTTTTCGCGCACAAAGCTCCCATTATGACCTATAAACCATATAAACATGTTTGGGACACATTTGAGCGAAAACAACACAGTTTGGGTGGATGAAGAAAGGTGAGGCCGATATGGTCACTTTTGGTCCGAAAATTTCACAGAAATATAAACCATATAAACATGTTTGGGACACATTTGAGTGAAAACAACACAGTTTTTGTGGATAAAGAAAGGTAAAACTGATATGGTCACTTCTGGTCCGAAAATTTCACGGAAAGCTTTTCGCGCACAAAGCTCCCATTATGACCTATAAACCATATAAACATGTTTGGGACACATTTGAGCGAAAACAACACAGTTTGGGTGGATAAAGAAAGGTGAGGCCGATATGGTCACTTTTGGTCCGAAAATTTCACAGAAACCTTTTCGCGCGCAAAGCTCCCATTGTAACCTATAAACCATATAAACATGTTTGGGACACATTTGAGTGAAAACAACACAGTTTTTGTGGATAAAGAAAGGTAAAGCCGATATGGTCACTTCTGGTCCGAAAATTTGACGGAAAGCTTTTCGCGCACAAAGCTCCCATTATGACCTATAAACCATATAAACATGTTTGGGACACATTTGAGCGAAAACAACACAGTTTGGGTGGATAAAGAAAGGTGAGGCCGATATGGTCACTTTTGGTCCGAAAATTTCACAGAAACCTTTTCGCGCGCAAAGCTCCCATTATGACCAATAAACCATATAAACATGTTTGGGACACATTTGAGTGAAAACAACACAGTTTTTGTGGATAAAGAAAGGTAATGCCGATATAGTCACTTCTAGTCCGAAAATTTCATGGAAAGCTTTTCGCGCAGAAAGCTCCCATTTTGACCTATAAAGCATATAAACATGTTTGGGACACATATGAGCAAAAACAACACAGTTTTTGTGGATAAAGAAAGGTGATGCCGATATGGTCACTTTTGGTCCGAAAATTCCACGTAAAGCTTTTCGCGCAGTGAGCTCCCATTATGACCTATAAACCAAATAAACATGTTTGGGACACATTTGAGCGAATAACACACATTTTTGATGGATAAAGAAACGGTGACGCCGATATGGTTACTTTTTGTCCGAAAATTTCACGGAAAGCTTTTCGCGCACAAAGCTCCCATTGTGACCTATAAACCATATAAACATGTTTGGGACACATTTGAGCGAAAACAACACAGTTTTTGTGGATAAAGAAAATTAACGCCGATATGGTCACTTCTGGTCCGAATATTTCACGGAAAGCTTTTCGCGCACAAAGCTTCCATTTAAACCTATAAACCAAATAAATATGTTTGGGACACATTTGAGCGAAAACAACACAGTTTTTGTGGATAAAGAAAAGTAACGCCTATATGGTAACTTCTGGTCCGAAAATTTTCACGGAAAGCTTTTCGCGCACAAAGCTCCCATTTAGACCTATAAACCATATAAACATATTTAGAACACATTTGAGCAAAAAAAAAAACACAGTTTTTATCGATAAAGAAAGGTAAAGCTGATATCGTCAGTTCTGGTCCGAATATTTCACGGAAAGCTCTTCGCGCACAAAGCTCCCATTATGACCTATAAACTATATAAACATGTTTGGGACACATTTGAGCGAAAACAACACAGTTTTTGTGGATAAAGAAAGGTAAAGCCGATATGGTCACTTCTGGTCCGAAAATTTCACGGAAAGCTTTTCGTGCACAAAGCTCACATTATGACCTATAAACCATATAAACATATTTGGGACAGATTTGAGCGAAAACAACACAGTTTTTGTGGATAAAGAAAGGTGACGCCGATATGGTCACTTTTGGTTCGAAAATTTCACTGAGAACTTTTCGCGCACAAAGCTCCCATTATGACCTATAAACCATATAAACATGTTTGGGACACATTTGAGCGAAAACAACACAGTTTGGGTGGATAAAGAAAGGTGAGGCCGATATGGTCACTTTTGGTCCGAAAATTTCACAGAAAGCTTTTCGCGCGCAAAGCTCCCATTGTAACCTATAAACCATATAAAAATGTTTGGGACACATTTGAGTGAAAACAACACAGTTTTTGTGGATAAAGAAAGGTAAAGCCGATATGGTCACTTCTGGTCCGAAAATTTCACGGAAAGCTTTTTGCGCACAAATCTCCCATTATGACCTATAAACCATATAAACATGTTTGGGACACATTTGAGCGAAAAGAACACAGTTTGGGTGGATAAAGAAAGGTGAGGCCGATATGGTCACTTTTGGTCCGAAAATTTCACAGAAACCATTTCGCGCGCAAAGCTCCCATTATGACCTATAAACCATATAAACATGTTTGGGACACATTTGAGTGAAAACAACACAGTTTTTGTGGATAAAGAAAGGTAAAGCCGATATGGTCACTTCTGGTCCGAAAATTTCACGGAAAGCTTTTCGCGCACAAAGCTCCCATTTTGACCTATAAACCATATAAACATGTTTGGGACACATTTGAGCGAATACCACACATTTTTGTGGATAAAGAAACGGTGACGCCGATATGGTTACTTTTTGTCCGAAAATTTCACGGAAAGCTTTTCGCGCACAAAGCTCCCATTATGACCTATAAACCATAGAAACATGTTTGGGACACATTTAAACTAAAACAACACAGTTTTGCGGATAAAGAAAAGTAATGCCTATATGGTCACTTCTGGTCCGAAAATTTCACGGAAAGCTTTTCGCGCACAAAGCTCCCATTTAGACCTATAAACCATATAAACATGTTTGGAACACATTTGAGCGAAAACAACACAGTTTTTGTCGATAAAGAAAGGTAAAGCCGATATGGTCACTTCTGGTTTGAAAATATCACAGAAAGCTTTTCGCGCACAAAGCTCCCATTATGACCTATAAACCATATAAACATGTTTGGGACACATTTGAGCGAATACAACATAGTTTTGGTGGATAAAGAAAAGGTGACGGCGATTTGGTCACTTTTGGTCCGAAAATTTCACGGAAAGCTTTTCGCGCACAAAGATCTCATTATGACCTATAAACCATATAAACATGTTTGGGACACATTTGAGCGAAAACAACACAGTTTTTGTGGATAAAGAAAAGTAACGCCTATATGGTCACTTCTGGTCCGAAAATTTCACGAAAAGCTTTTCGCGCACAAAGCTCCCATTTAGACCTATAAACCATATAAACATGTTTAGAACACATTTGAGCAAAAACAACACAGTTTTTGTCGATAAAGAAAGGTAAAGCCGATATGGTCACTTCTGGTCCGAAAATTTTACGGAAAGCTTTTCGTTCACAAAGCTCTCATTATGACCTATAAACCGTATAAACATCTTTGGGACACATTTGAGCGAAAACAACACAGTTTTTGTGGATAAAGAAAGGTAAAGCCGATATGGTCACTTGTGGTCCGAAAATTTCATGGAAAGCTTTTCGCGCACAAAGCTCCCATTATGACCTATAAACCATATAAACATGTTTGGGACACATTTGAGCGAATACAACAGAGTTTTGGTGGATAAAGAAAAGGTGACGGCGATATGGTCACTTTTGGTCTGAAAATTTCACGGAAAGCTTTTCGCGCACAAAGGTCCCATTATGACCTATAAACCATATAAACATGTTTGGGACACATTTCAGCGAAAACAACACAGTTTTTGTGGATCATGAAAAGTAACGCCGATATGGTCACTTTTGGTCCGAAAATTTCACGGAATGCTTTTGGCGCACAAAGCTCTCATTATGACCTATAAACCATATAAACATGTTTGGGATACATTTAAGCTAAAACAACACAATTTTTGCGGATAAAGAAAAGTAATGCCTATATGGTCACTTCTGGTCCGAAAATTTCACGGAATGCTTTTCGCGCACAAAGCTCCCATTTAGACCTGTAAACCATATAAACATGTTTGGGACACATTTGAGCGAAAACAACACAGTTTTTGTCGATAAAGAAAGGTAAAGCCGATATGGTCACTTTTGGTCCGAAAATTTCACGGAAAGCTTTTCGCGCACAAAGCTCCCATTATGACCTATAAACCATATAAACATGTTTGGGACACATTTGAGCGAATACAACATAGTTTTGGTGGATAAAGAAAAGGTGACGGCGATTTGTTCACTTTTGGTCCGAAAATTTCACGGAAAGCTTTTGGCGCACAAAGCTCTCATTATGACCTATAAACCATATAAACATGTTTTGCAAACATTTGAGCGAAAACAACACAGTTTTTGTGGATAAAGAAAAGTAACGCCTATATGGTCACTTCTGGTCCGAAAATTTCACGAAAAGCTTTTCGCGCACAAAGCTCCCATTTAGACCTATAAACCATATAAACTTGTTTGGAACACATTTGAGCAAAAACAACACACGGTTTTTGTCGATAAAGAAAGGTAAAGCCGATATGGTCACTTCTGCTCCGAAAATTTCACGGAAAGCTTTTCGCGCACAAAGCTCCCATTATGACCTATAAACCGTATAAACATCTTTGGGACACATTTGAGCGAAAACAACACAGTTTTTGTGGATAAAGAAAGGTAAAGCCGATATGGTCACTTGTGGTCCGAAAATTTCACGGAAAGCTTTTCGCGCACAAAGCTCCCATTATGACCTATAAACCATATAAACATGTTTGGGACACATTTGAGCGAATACAACATAGTTTTGGTGGAAAAAGAAAAGGTGACGGCGATTTGGTCACTTTTGGTCTGAAAATTTCACGGAAAGCTTTTGGCGCACAAAGCTCTCATTATGACCTATAAACCATATAAACATGTTTGGGATACATTTAAGCTAAAACAACACAATTTTTGCGGATAAAGAAAAGTAATGCCTATATGGTCACTTCTGGTCCGAAAATTTCACGGAAAGCTTTTCGCGCACAAAGCTCCCATTTAGACCTATAAACCATATTAACATGTTTGGGACACATTTGAGCGAAAACAACACAGTTTTTGTCGATAAAGAAAGGTAAAGCCGATATGGTCACTTTTGGTCCGAAAATTTCACGGAAAGCTTTTCGCGCACAAAGCTCCCATTATGACCTATAAACCATATAAACATGTTTGGGACACATTTGAGCGAATACAACATAGTTTTGGTGGATAAAGAAAAGGTGACGGCGATTTGGTCACTTTTGGTCCGAAAATTTCACGGAAAGCTTTTGGCGCACAAAGCTCTCATTATGACCTATAAACCATATAAACATGTTTGGGAAACATTTAAGCGAAAACAACACAGTTTTTGTGGATAAAGAAAAGTAACGCCTATATGGTCACTTCTGGTCCGAAAATTTCACGAAAAGCTTTTCGCGCACAAAGCTCCCATTTAGACCTATAAACCATATAAACATGTTTGGAACACATTTGAGCAAAAACAACACACGGTTTTTGTCGATAAAGAAAGGTAAAGCCGATATGGTCACTTCTGCTCCGAAAATTTCACGGAAAGCTTTTCGCGCACAAAGCTCCCATTATGACCTATAAACCGTATAAACATCTTTGGGACACATTTGAGCGAAAACAACACAGTTTTTGTGGATAAAGAAAGGTAAAGCCGATATGGTCACTTGTGGTCCGAAAATTTCACGGAAAGCTTTTCGCGCACAAAGCTCCCATTATGACCTATACACCATATAAACATGTTTGGGACACATTTTAGCGAAAACAACACAGTTTTGGTGGATAAAGAAAGGTGTCACCGATATGGTCACTTTTGTTCCGAAAATTTCACTGAAAACATTTCGCGCATAAAGCTCCCATTATGACCTATAAACCATATAAACATGTTTGGGACACAGTTGAGCAAAAACAACACAGTTTTTATGGATAATGACAAGTAACGCAGATATGGTCACTTTTGGTCCGAAAATTTCACGGATAGTTTTTCGCGCACAAAGCTCCAATTTAGACCTATAAACCATATAAACATGTTTGGGACACATTTGAGCGAAAACAACACAGTTTTTGTGGATAAAGAAAAGTAACGCCGATATGGTCACTTCTGGTCCGAAAATTTCACAGAAAGCTTTTCGCGCACAAAGCTTCCATTTAGACCTATAAACCATATAAACATGTTTGGGACACATTTGAGCGAAAACAACACAATTTTTGTCGATAAAGAAAGGTAAAGCCGATATGGTCACTTCTGGTCCGAAAATTTCACGGAAAGCTTTTCGCGCACAAAGCTCACATTATGACCTATAAACCATATAAACATGTTTGGGACACATTTGAGCGAATACAACACATTTTTGGTGGATAAAGAAAAGGTGACGGCGATTTGGTCTGTTTTGGTCCGAAAATTTCACGGAAAGCTTTTCGCGCACAAAGCTCCCATTATGACCTATAAACCATATAAACATGTTTGGGACACATTTGAGCGAAAACAACACAGTTTTTGCGGAGAAAGAAAAGTAACGCCTATATGGTCACTTCTGGTCCGAAAATTTCACGGAAAGCTTTTCGCGCACAAAGCTCCCATTTAGACCTATAAACCATATAAACATGTTTGGAACACATGTGAGCGAAAACAACACAGTTTTTGTCGATAAAGAAAGGTAAAGCCGATAGGGTCACTTCTGGTCCGAAAATTTCACGGAAAGCTTTTCGCACACAAAGCTCCCATTATGACCTATAAACCATATAAACATGTTTGGGACACATTTGAGCGAATACAACATAGTTTTGGTGGATAAAGAAAAGGTGACGGCGATTTGGTCACTTCTGGTCCGAAAATTTCACGAAAAGCTTTTCGCGCACAAAGCTCTCATTTAGACCTATAAACCATATAAACATGTTTGGAACACATTTGAGCAAAAACAACACAGTTTTTGTCGATAAAGAAAGGTAAAGCCGATATGGTCACTTCTGGTCCGAAAATTTCACGGAAAGCTTTTCGCGCACAAAGCTCCCATTATGACCTATAAACCGTATAAACATCTTTGGGACACATTTGAGCGAAAACAACACCGTTTTTGTGGATAAAGAAAGGTAAAGCCGATATGGTCACTTGTGGTCCGAAAATTTCACGGAAAGCTTTTCGCGCACAAAGCTCCCATTATGACCTATAAACCGTATAAACATCTTTGGGACACATTTGAGCGAAAACAACACAGTTTTTGTGGATAAAGAAAGGTAAAGCCGATATGGTCACTTGTGGTCCGAAAATTTCACGGAAAGCTTTTCGCGCACAAAGCTCCCATTATGACCTATACACCATATAAACATGTTTGGGACACATTTTAGCGAAAACAACACAGTTTTGGTGGATAAAGAAAGGTGTCACCGATATGGTCACTTTTGGTCCGAAAATTTCACTGAAAACATTTCGCGCATAAAGCTCCCATTATGACCTATAAACCATATAAACATGTTTGGGACACATTTCAGAGAAAAGAACACAGTTTTTGTGGATCATGAAAAGTAACGCCGATATGGTCACTTTTGGTCCGAAAATTTCACGGATAGTTTTTCGCGCACAAAGCTCCTATTTAGACCTATAAACCATATAAACATGTTTGGGACACATTTGAGCGAAAACAACACAGTTTTTGTGGATAAAGAAAAGTAATGCCGATATGGCCACTTCTGGTCCGAAAATTTCACGGAAAGCTTTTCGCGCACAAAGCTCCAATTATGACCTATAAACCATATAAACATGTTTGGGACACAACTGAGCGAAAACAACACAGTTTTTGTCGATAAAGAAAGGTAAAGCCGATATGGTCACTTTTGGTCCGAAAATTTCACGGAAAGCTTTTCGCACACAAAGCTCCCATTATGACCTATAAACCATATAAACATGTTTGGGACACATTTGAGCGAATACAACATAGTTTTGGTGGATAAAAAAAAGGTGCCGGCGATTTGGTCACTTTTGGTCCGAAAATTTCACGAAAAGCTTTTGGCGCACAAAGCTCTCATTATGACCTATAAACCATATAAACATGTTTGGGAAACATTTGAGCGAAAACAACACAGTTTTTGTGGATAAAGAAAAGTAATGCCTATATGGTCACTTTTGGTCCGAAAATTTCACGAAAAGCTTTTCGCGCACAAAGCTCCCATTATGACCTATAAACCGTATAAACATCTTTGGGACACATTTGAGCGAAAACAACACAGTTTTTGTGGATAAAGAAAGGTAAAGCCGATATGGTCACTTGTGGTCCGAAAATTTCACGGAAAGCTTTTCGCACACAAAGCTCCCATTATGACCTATACACCATATAAACATGTTTGGGACACATTTTAGCGAAAACAACACAGTTTTGGTGGATAAAGAAAGGTGTCACCGATATGGTCACTTTTGGTCCGAAAATTTCACTGAAAACATTTCGCGCATAAAGCTCCCATTATGACCTATAAACCATATAAACATGTTTGGGACACATTTGAGCGAAAACAACACAGTTTTTATGGATAATGAAAAGTAACGCCGATACGGTCACTTTTGGTCCGAATATTTCACGGATAGCTTTTCGTGCACAAAGCTCCAATTTAGACCTATAATCCATATAAACATGTTTGGGACACATTTGAGCGAAAACAACACAGTTTTTGTGGATAAAGAAAAGTAACGCCGATATGGTCACTTCTGGTCCGAAAATTTCACAGAAAGCTTTTCGCGCACAAAGCTTCCATTTAGACCTATAAACCATATAAACATGTTTGGGACACATTTGAGCGAAAACAACACAGTTTTTGTCGATAAAGAAAGGTAAAGCCGATATGGTCACTTGTGGTCCGAAAATTTCACGGAAAGCTTTTCGCACACAAAGCTCCCATTATGACCTATACACCATATAAACATGTTTGGGACACATTTTAGCGAAAACAACACAGTTTTGGTGGATAAAGAAAGGTGTCACCGATATGGTCACTTTTGGTCCGAAAATTTCACTGAAAACATTTTGCACATAAAGCTCCCATTATGACCTATAAACCATATAAACATGTTTGGGACACATTTGAGCGAAAACAACACAGTTTTTATGGATAATGAAAAGTAACGTCGATATGGTCACTTTTGGTCCGAAAATTTCACGGATAGTTTTTCGCGCACAAAGCTACAATTTAGACCTATAAACCATATAAACATGTTTGGGACACATTTGAGCGAAAACAACACAGTTTTTGTGGATAAAGAAAGGTAAAGCCGATATGGTCACTTCTGGTCCGAAAATTTCACGGAAAGCTTTTCGCGCACAAAGCTCCCATTATGACCTATAAACCATATAAACATGTTTGGGACACATTTGAGCGAATACAACACAGTTTTGGTGGATAAAGAAAAGGTGACGACGATTTGGTCTCTTTTGGTCCGAAAATTTCACGGAAAGCTTTTCGCGCACAAAGCTCCCATTATGACCTATAAACCATATAAACATGTTTGGGACACATTTGAGCGAAAACAACACAGTTTTTGCGGATAAAGAAAAGTAACGCCTATATGGTCACTTCTGGTCCGAAAATTTCACGGAAAGCTTTTCGCGCACAAAGTTCCCATTTAGACCTATTAACCATATAAACATGTTTGGAACACATTTGAGCGTAAACAACACAGTTTTTGTCGATAAAGAAAGGTAAAGCCGATATGGTAACTTCTAGTCCGAAAATTTCACGGAAAGCTTTTCGCGCACAAAGCTCCCATTATGACCTATAAACCATATAAACATGTTTGGGACACATTTGAGCGAATACAACATAGTTTTGGTGGATAAAGAAAAGGTGACGGTGATTTGGTCACTTTTGGTATGAAATTTCACGGAAAGCTTTTCGCGCACAAAGCTCCCATTATGACCTATAAACAATATAAACATCTTTGGGACACATTTGAGCGAAAACAACACAGTTTTTATGGATAATGAAAAGTAACGTCGATATGGTCACTTTTGGTCCGAAAATTTCACGGATAGTTTTTCGCGCACAAAGCTACAATTTAGACCTATAAACCATATAAACATGTTTGGGACACATTTGAGCGAAAACAACACAGTTTTTGTGGATAAAGAAAAGTAACGCCGATATGGTCACTTCTGGTCCGAAAATTTCACAGAAAGCTTTTCGCGCACAAAGCTTCCATTTAGACCTATAAACCATATAAACATGTTTGGGACACATTTGAGCGAAAACAACATAGTTTTTGTCGATAAAGAAAGGTAAAGCCGATATGGTCACTTCTGGTCCGAAAATTTCACGGAAAGCTTTTCGCGCACAAAGCTCCCATTATCACCTATAAACCATATAAACATGTTTGGGACACATTTGAGCGAATACAACACAGTTTTGGTGGATAAAGAAAAGGTGACGACGATTTGGTCTCTTTTGGTCCGAAAATTTCACGGAAAGCTTTTCGCGCACAAAGCTCCCATTATGACCTATAAACCATATAAACATGTTTGGGACACATTTGAGCGAAAACAACACAGTTTTTGCGGATAAAGAAAAGTAACGCCTATATGGTCACTTCTGGTCCGAAAATTTCACGGAAAGCTTTTCGCGCACAAAGCTCCCATTTAGACCTATAAACCATATAAACATGTTTGGAACACATTTGAGAGTAAACAACACAGTTTTTGTCGATAAAGAAAGGTAAAGCCGATATGGTAACTTCTAGTCCGAAAATTTCACGGAAAGCTTTTCGCGCACAGAGCTCCCATTATGACCTATAAACCATATAAACATGTTTGGGACACATTTGAGCGAATACAACATAGTTTTGGTGGATAAAGAAAAGGTGACGGTGATTTGGTCACTTTTGGTACGAAATTTCACGGAAAGCTTTTCGCGCACAAAGCTCCCATTATGACCTATAAACAATATAAACATCTTTGGGACACATTTGAGCGAAAACAACACAGTTTTTATGGATAATGAAAAGTAACGTCGATATGGTCACTTTTGGTCCGAAAATTTCACGGATAGTTTTTCGCGCACAAAGCTACAATTTAGACCTATAAACCATATAAACATGTTTGGGACACATTTGAGCGAAAACAACACAGTTTTTGTGGATAAAGAAAAGTAACGCCGATATGGTCACTTCTGGTCCGAAAATTTCACAGAAAGATTTTCGCGCACAAAGCTTCCATTTAGACCTATAAACCATATAAACATGTTTGGGACACATTTGAGCGTAAACAACACAGTTTTTGTCGATAAAGAAAGGTAAAGCCGATATGGTAACTTCTAGTCCGAAAATTTCACGGAAAGCTTTTCGCGCACAAAGCTCCCATTATGACCTATAAACCATATAAACATGTTTGGGACACATTTGAGCGAATACAACATAGTTTTGGTGGATAAAGAAAAGGTGACGGCGATTTGGTCACTTTTGGTCCGAAAATTTCACGGAAAGCTTTTCGCGCACAAAGCTCTCATTATGACCTATAAACCATATAAACATGTTTGGGAAACATTTGAGCGAAAACAACACAGTTTTTGTGGATAAAGAAAAATAACGCCTATATGGTCACTTCTGGTCCGAACATTTCACGAAAAGCTTTTCGCGCACAAAGCTCTCATTTAGACCTATAAACCATATAAACATGTTTGGAACACATTTGATCAAAAACAACACAGTTTTTGTCGATAAAGAAAGGTAAAGCCGATATGGTCACTTCTGGTCCGAAAATTTCACGGAAAGCTTTTCGCGCACAAAGCTCCCATTATGACCTGTAAACCGTATAAACATCTTTGGGACACATTTGAGCGAAAACAACACAGTTTTTGTGGATAAAGAAAGGTAAAGCCGATATGGTCACTTGTGGTCCGAAAATTTCACGGAAAGCTTTTCGCGCACAAAGCTCCCATTATGACCTATAAACCGTATAAACATCTTTGGGACACATTTGAGCGAAAACAACACAGTTTTTGTGGATAAAGAAAGGTAAAGCCGATATGGTCACTTGTAGTCCGAAAATTTCACGGAAAGCTTTTCGCGCACAAAGCTCCCATTATGACCTATACACCATATAAACATGTTTGGGACACATTTGAGCAAAAACAACACAGTTTTTATGGATAATGAAAAGTAACGTCGATATGGTCACTTTTGGTCCGAAAATTTCACGGATAGTTTTTCGCGCACAAAGCTACAATTTAGACCTATAAACCATATAAACATGTTTGGGACACATTTGAGCGAAAACAACACAGTTTTTGTGGATAAAGAAAAGTAACGCCGATATGGTCACTTCTGGTCCGAAAATTTCACAGAAAGCTTTTCGCGCACAAAGCTTCCATTTAGACCTATAAACCATATAAACATGTTTGGGACACATTTGAGCGAAAACAACATAGTTTTTGTCGATAAAGAAAGGTAAAGCCGATATGGTCACTTCTGGTCCGAAAATTTCACGGAAAGCTTTTCGCGCACAAAGCTCCCATTATGACCTATAAACCATATAAACATGTTTGGGACACATTTGAGCGAATACAACACAGTTTTGGTGGATAAAGAAAAGGTGACGACGATTTGGTCTCTTTTGGTCCGAAAATTTCACGGAAAGCTTTTCGCGCACAATGCTCCCATTATGACCTATAAACCATATAAACATGTTTGGGACACATTTGAGCGAAAACAACACAGTTTTTGCGGATAAAGAAAAGTAACGCCTATATGGTCACTTCTGGTCCGAAAATTTCACGGAAAGCTTTTCGCGCACAAAGCTCCCATTTAGACCTATAAACCTTATAAACATGTTTGGAACACATTTGAGCGTAAACAACACAGTTTTTGTCGATAAAGAAAGGTAAAGCCGATATGGTAACTTCTAGTCCGAAAATTTCACGGAAAGCTTTTCGCGCACAAAGCTCCCATTATGACCTATAAACCATATAAACATGTTTGGGACACATTTGAGCGAATACAACATAGTTTTGGTGGATAAAGAAAAGGTGACGGCGATTTGGTCACTTTTGGTCCGAAAATTTCACGGAAAGCTTTTCGCGCACAAAGCTCTCATTATGACCTATAAACCATATAAACATGTTTGGGAAACATTTGAGCGAAAACAACACAGTTTTTGTGGATAAAGAAAAATAACGCCTATATGGTCACTTCTGGTCCGAACATTTCACGAAAAGCTTTTCGCGCACAAAGCTCTCATTTAGACCTATAAACCATATAAACATGTTTGGAACACATTTGATCAAAAACAACATAGTTTTTGTCGATAAAGAAAGGTAAAGCCGATATGGTCACTTCTGGTCCGAAAATTTCACGGAAAGCTTTTCGCGCACAAAGCTCCCATTATGACCTGTAAACCGTATAAACATCTTTGGGACACATTTGAGCGAAAACAACACAGTTTTTGTGGATAAAGAAAGGTAAAGCCGATATGGTCACTTGTGGTCCGAAAATTTCACGGAAAGCTTTTCGCGCACAAAGCTCCCATTATGACCTATAAACCGTATAAACATCTTTGGGACACATTTGAGCGAAAACAACACAGTTTTTGTGGATAAAGAAAGGTAAAGCCGATATGGTCACTTGTGGTCCGAAAATTTCACGGAAAGCTTTTCGCGCACAAAGCTCCCATTATGACCTATACACCATATAAACATGTTTGGGACACATTTTAGCGAAAACAACACAGTTTTGGTGGATAAAGAAAGGTGTCACCGATATGGTCACTTTTGGTCCGAAAATTTCACTGAAAACATTTCGCACATAAAGCTCCCATTATGACCTATAAACCATATAAACATGTTTGGGACACATTTGAGCAAAAACAACACAGTTTTTATGGATAATGAAAAGTAACGTCGATATGGTCACTTTTGGTCCGAAAATTTCACGGATAGTTTTTCGCGCACAAAGCTACAATTTAGACCTATAAACCATATAAACATGTTTGGGACACATTTGAGCGAAAACAACACAGTTTTTGTGGATAAAGAAAAGTAACGCCGATATGGTCACTTCTGGTCCGAAAATTTCACAGAAAGCTTTTCGCGCACAAAGCTTCCATTTAGACCTATAAACCATATAAACATGTTTGGGACACATTTGAGCGAAAACAACATAGTTTTTGTCGATAAAGAAAGGTAAAGCCGATATGGTCACTTCTGGTCCGAAAATTTCACGGAAAGCTTTTCGCGCACAAAGCTCCCATTATGACCTATAAACCATATAAACATGTTTGGGACACATTTGAGCGAATACAACACAGTTTTGGTGGATAAAGAAAAGGTGACGACGATTTGGTCTCTTTTGGTCCGAAAATTTCACGGAAAGCTTTTCGCGCACAATGCTCCCATTATGACCTATAAACCATATAAACATGTTTGGGACACATTTGAGCGAAAACAACACAGTTTTTGCGGATAAAGAAAAGTAACGCCTATATGGTCACTTCTGGTCCGAAAATTTCACGGAAAGCTTTTCGCGCACAAAGCTCCCATTTAGACCTATAAACCATATAAACATGTTTGGAACACATTTGAGCGTAAACAACACAGTTTTTGTCGATAAAGAAAGGTAAAGCCGATATGGTAACTTCTGGTCCGAAAATTTCACGGAAAGCTTTTCGCGCACAAAGCTCCCATTATGACCTATAAACCATATAAACATGTTTGGGACACATTTGAGCGAATACAACATAGTTTTGGTGGATAAAGAAAAGGTGACGGTGATTTGGTCACTTTTGGTACGAAATTTCACGGAAAGCTTTTCGCGCACAAAGCTCCCATTATGACCTATAAACCATATAAACATGTTTGGGACACATTTGAGCGAAAACAACACAGTTTTTATGAATAATGAAAAGTAACGTCGATATGGTCACTTTTGGTCCGAAAATTTCACGGATAGTTTTTCGCGCACAAAGCTCCAATTTGGACCTATAAACCATATAAACATGTTTGGGACACATTTGAGCGAAAACAACACAGTTTTTGTGGATAAAGAAAAGTAACGCCGATATGGTCACTTCTGGTCCGAAAATTTCACAGAAAGCTTTTCGCGCACAAAGCTTCCATTTAGACCTATAAACCATATAAACATGTTTGGGACACATTTGAGCGAAAACAACATAGTTTTTGTCGATAAAGAAAGGTAAAGCCGATATGGTCACTTTTGGTCCGAAAATTTCACGGAAAGCTTTTCGCGCACAAAGCTCCCATTATGACCTATAAACCATATAAACATGTTTGGGACACATTTGAGCGAATACAACACAGTTTTGGTGGATAAAGAAAAGGTGACGACGATTTGGTCTCTTTTGGTCCGAAAATTTCACGGAAAGCTTTTCGCGCACAAAGCTCCCATTATGACCTATAAACCAGATAAACATGTTTGGGACACATTTGAGCGAAAACAACACAGTTCTTGCGGATAATGAAAAGTAACGCCTATATGGTCACTTCTGGTCCGAAAATTTCATGAAAAGCTTTTCGCGTACAAAGCTCCCATTTAGACCTATAAACCATATAAACATGTTTGGAACACATTTGAGCGAAAACAACACAGTTTTTGTCGATAAAGAAAGGTAAAGCCGATATGGTAACTTCTGGTCCGAAAATTTCACGGAAAGCTTTTCGCGCACAAAGCTCCCATTATGACCTATAAACCATATAAACATGTTTGGGACACATTTGAGCGAATACAACATAGTTTTGGTGGATAAAGAAAAGGTGACGGTGATTTGGTCACTTTTGGTACGAAATTTCACGGAAAGCTTTTCGCGCACAAAGCTCCCATTATGACCTATAAACCATATAAACATGTTTGGGACACATTTGAGCGAAAACAACACAGTTTTTGCGGATAAAGAAAAGTAGCGCTTATATGGTCACTTCTGGTCCGAAAATTTCACGGAAAGCTTTTCGCGCACAAAGCTCCCATTTAGACCTATAAACTATATAAACATGTTTGGAACACATTTGAGCGAAAACAACACAGTTTTTGTCGATAAAGAGAGGTAAAGGCGATATGGTCACTTCTGGTCCGAAAATTTCACTGAAAGCTTTTCGCACACAAAGCTCCCATTATGACCTATAAACCATATAAAAATGTTTGGGACATATTTGAGCGAATACAACACAGTTTTGGTGGATAAAGAAAAGGTGACGGCGATTTGGTCTCTTTTGGTCCAAAAATTTCACGGAAAGCTTTTCGCGCACAAAGCTCCCATTATGACCTATAAACCATATAAACATGTTTGGGACACATTTGAGCGAAAACAACACAGTTTTTGCGGATAAATAAAAGTAACGCCTATATGGTCACTTCTGGTCCGAAAATTTCACGGAAAGCTTTTCGTGCACAAAGCTCCCATTTAGACCTATAAACCATATAAACATGTTTGGAACACATTTGAGCGAAAACAACACAGTTTTTGTGGATAAAGAAAAGTAACGCCTATATGGTCACTTCTGGTCCGAAAATTTCACGGAAAGCTTTTCGCGCACAAAGCTCCCATTTAGACCTATAAACCATATAAACATGTTTGGAACACATTTGAGCGTAAACAACACAGTTTTTGTCGATAAAGAAAGGTAAAGCCGATATGGTATCTTCTGGTCCGAAAATTTCACGGAAAGCTTTTCGCGCACAAAGCTCCCATTATGACCTATAAACCATATAAACATGTTTGGGACACATTTGAGCGAATACAACATAGTTTTTGTGGATAAAGAAAAGGTGACGGTAATTTGGTCACTTTTGGTACGAAATTTCACGGAAAGCTTTTCGCGCACAAAGCTCCCATTATGACCTATAAACCATATAAACATGTTTGGGACACATTTGAGCGAAAACAACACAGTTTTTATGGATAATGAAAAGTAACGTCGATATGGTCACTTTTGGTCCGAAAATTTCACGGATAGTTTTTCGCGCACAAAGCTCCAATTTAGACCTATAAACCATAAAAACATGTTTGGGACACATTTGAGCGAAAACAACACAGTTTTTGTGGATAAAGAAAAGTAACGCCGATATGGTCACTTCTGGTCCGAAAATTTCACAGAATGCTTTTCGCGCACAAAGCTTCCATTTAGACCTATAAACCATATAAACATGTTTGGGACACATTTGAGCGAAAACAACATAGTTTTTGTCGATAAAGAAAGGTAAAGCCGATATGGTCACTTCTGGTCCGAAAATTTCACGGAAAGCTTTTCGCGCACAAAGCTCCCATTATGACCTATAAACCATATAAACATGTTTAGGACACATTTGAGCGAATACAACACAGTTTTGGTGGATAAAGAAAAGGTGACGACGATTTGGTCTCTTTTGGTCCGAAAATTTCACGGAAAGCTTTTCGCGCACAAAGCTCCCATTATGACCTATAAACTAGATAAACATGTTTGGGATACATTTGAGCGAAAACAACACAGTTCTTGCGGATAATGAAAAGTAACGCCTATATGGTCACTTCTGGTCCGAAAATTTCACGAAAAGCTTTTCGCGTACAAAGCTCCCATTTAGACCTATAAACCATATAAACATGTTTGGAACACATTTGAGCGAAAACAACACAGTTTTTGTCGATAAAGAAAGGTAAAGCCGATATGGTAACTTCTGGTCCGAAAATTTCACGGAAAGCTTTTCGCGCACAAAGCTCCCATTATGACCTATAAACCATATAAACATGTTTGGGACACATTTGAGCGAATACAACATAGTTTTGGTGGATAAAGAAAAGGTGACGGTGATTTGGTCACTTTTGGTACGAAATTTCACGGAAAGCTTTTCGCGCACAAAGCTCCCATTATGACCTATAAACCATATAAACATGTTTGGGACACATTTGAGCGAAAACAACACAGTTTTTGCGGATAAAGAAAAGTAGCGCCTATATGGTCACTTCTGGTCCGAAAATTTCACGGAAAGCTTTTCGCGCACAAAGCTCCCATTTAGACCTATAAACCATATAAACATGTTTGGAACACATTTGAGCGAAAACAACACAGTTTTTGTCGATAAAGAAAGGTAAAGGCGATATGGTCACTTCTGGTCCGAAAATTTCACGGAAAGCTTTTCGCACACAAAGCTCCCATTATGACCTATAAACCATATAAAAATGTTTGGGACACATTTGAGCGAATACAACACAGTTTTGGTGGATAAAGAAAAGGTGACGGCGATTTGGTCTCTTTTGGTCCAAAAATTTCACGGAAAGCTTTTCGCGCACAAAGCTCCCATTATGACCTATAAACCATATAAACATGTTTGGGACACATTTGAGCGAAAACAACACAGTTTTTGCGGATAAAGAAAAGTAACGCCTATATGGTCACTTCTGGTCCGAAAATTTCACGGAAAGCTTTTCGCGCACAAAGCTCCCATTTAGACCTATAAACCATATAAACATGTTTGGAACACATTTGAGCGAAAACAACACAGTTTTTGTCGATAAAGAAAGGTAAAGCCGATATGGTAACTTCTGGTTCGAAAATTTCACGGAAAGCTTTTCGCGCACAAAGCTCCCATTATGACCTATAACCCATATAAACATGTTTGGGACATATTTGAGCGAAAACAACAGAGTTTTTGCGGTTAAAGAAAAGTAACGCCTATATGGTCACTTCTGGTCCGAAAATTTCACGGAAAGCTTTTCGTGCACAAAGCTCCCATTTAGACCTATGAACCATATAAACATGTTTGGAACACATTTGAGCGAAAACAACACAGTTTTTGTGGATAAAGAAAAGTAACGCCGATATGGTCACTTCTGGTCCGAAAATTTCACGGAAAGCTTTTCGCGCACAAAGCTCCCATTATGACCTATAAACCATATAAACATGTTTGGGACACATTTGATCGAATACAACACAGTTTTGGTGGATAAAGAAAAGGTGACGACGATTTGGTCTCTTTTGGTCCGAAAATTTCACGGAAAGCTTTTCTCCCACAAAGCTCCCATTATGACCTATAAACCATATAAACATGTTTGGGACACATTTGAGCGAAAACAACACAGTTTTTGTGCATAAAGAAAAGTAACGCCTATATGGTCACTTCTGGTCCGAAAATTTCACGGAAAGCTTTTCGCGCACAAAGCTCCCATTTAGACCTATAAACCATATAAACATGTTTGGAACACATTTGAACGAAAACAACACAGTTTTTGTCGATAAAGAAAGGTAAAGCCGATATGGTAACTTCTGGTCCGAAAATTTTACGGAAAGCTTTTCGCACACAAAGCTCCCATTATGACCTATAAACCATATAAAAATGTTTGGGACACATTTGAGCGAATACAACATAGTTTTGGTGGATAAAGAAAAGGTGACGGTGATTTGGTCACTTTTGGTACGAAATTTCACGGAAAGCTTTTCGCGCACAAAGCTCCCATTATGACCTATAAACCATATAAACATGTTTGGGACACATTTGACCGAAAACAACACAGTTTTTGCGGATAAAGAAAAGTAACGCCTATATGGTCACTTCTGGTCCGAAAATTTCACGGAAAGCTTTTCGCGCACAAAGCTCCCATTTAGACCTATAAACCATATAAACATGTTTGGAACACATTTGAGCGAAAACAACACAGTTTTTGTCGATAAAGAAAGGTAAAGGCGATATGGTCACTTCTGGTCCGAAAATTTCACGGAAAGCTTTTCGCACACAAAGCTCCCATTATGACCTATAAACCATATAAAAATGTTTGGGACACATTTGAGCGAATACAACACAGTTTTGGTGGATAAAGAAAAGGTGACGGCGATTTGGTCTCTTTTGGTCCAAAAATTTCACGGAAAGCTTTTCGCGCACAAAGCTCCCATTATGACCTATAAACCATATAAACATTTTGGGACACATTTGAGCGAAAACAACACAGTTTTTGCGGATAAAGAAAAGTAACGCCTATATGGTCACTTCTGGTCCGAAAATTTCACAGAAAGCTTTTCGCGCACAAAGCTCCCATTTAGACCTATAAACCATATAAACATGTTTGGAACACATTTGAGCGAAAACAACACAGTTTTTGTCGATAAAGAAAGGTAAAGGCGATATGGTCACTTCTGGTCCGAAAATTTCACGGAAAGCTTTTCGCACACAAAGCTCCCATTATGACCTATAAACCATATAAAAATGTTTGGGACACATTTGAGCGAATACAACACAGTTTTGGTGGATAAAGAAAAGTAACGCCGATATGGTCACTTCTGGTCCGAAAATTTCACGGAAAGCTTTTCGCGCACAAAGCTTCCATTTAGACCTATAAACCATATAAACATGTTTGGGACACATTTGAGCGAAAACAACACAGTTTTTGTGGATAAAGAAAGGTAAAGCCGATATGGTCACTTCTAGTCCTAAAATTTCACGGAAAGCTTTTTGGGCACAAAGCTCTCATTATGACCTATACACCATATAAACATGTTTGGAACACATTTGAGCGAATACAACATAGTTTTGGTGGATAAAGAAAAGGTGACGGTGATTTGGTCACTTTTGGTACGAAATTTCACGGAAAGCTTTTCGCGCACAAAGCTCCCATTATGACCTATAAACCATATAAACATGTTTGGAACACATTTGAGCGAAAACAACACAGTTTTTGCGGATAAAGAAAAGTAACGCCTATATGGTCACTTCTGGTCCGAAAATTTCACGGAAAGCTTTTCGCGCACAAAGCTCCCATTTAGACCTATAAACCATATAAACATGTTTGGAACACATTTGAGCGAAAACAACACAGTTTTTGTCGATAAAGAAAGGTAAAGGCGATATGGTCACTTCTGGTCCGAAAATTTCACGGAAAGCTTTTCGCACACAAAGCTCCCATTATGACCTATAAACCATATAAAAATGTTTGGGACACATTTGAGCGAATACAACACAGTTTTGGTGGATAAAGAAAAGGTGACGGCGATTTGGTCTCTTTTGGTCCAAAAATTTCACGGAAAGCTTTTCGCGCACAAAGCTCCCATTATGACCTATAAACCATATAAACATTTTGGGACACATTTGAGCGAAAACAACACAGTTTTTGCGGATAAAGAAAAGTAACGCCTATATGGTCACTTCTGGTCCGAAAATTTCACAGAAAGCTTTTCGCGCACAAAGCTCCCATTTAGACCTATAAACCATATAAACATGTTTGGAACACATTTGAGCGAAAACAACACAGTTTTTGTCGATAAAGAAAGGTAAAGGCGATATGGTCACTTCTGGTCCGAAAATTTCACGGAAAGCTTTTCGCACACAAAGCTCCCATTATGACCTATAAACCATATAAAAATGTTTGGGACACATTTGAGCGAATACAACACAGTTTTGGTGGATAAAGAAAAGGTGACGGCGATTTGGTCTCTTTTGGTCCAAAAATTTCACGGAAAGCTTTTCGCGCACAAAGCTCCCATTATGACCTATAAACCATATAAACATGTTTGGGACACATTTGAGCGAAAACAACACAGTTTTTGCGGATAAAGAAAAGTAACGCCTATATGGTCACTTCTGGTCCGAAAATTTCACGGAAAGCTTTTCGCGCACAAAGCTCCCATTTAGACCTATAAACCATATAAACATGTTTGGAACACATTTGAGCGAAAACAACACAGTTTTTGTCGATAAAGAAAGGTAAAGCCGATATGGTAACTTCTGGTTCGAAAATTTCACGGAAAGCTTTTCGCGCACAAAGCTCCCATTATGACCTATAACCCATATAAACATGTTTGGGACATATTTGAGCGAAAACAACAGAGTTTTTGCGGTTAAAGAAAAGTAACGCCTATATGGTCACTTCTGGTCCGAAAATTTCACGGAAAGCTTTTCGTGCACAAAGCTCCCATTTAGACCTATGAACCATATAAACATGTTTGGAACACATTTGAGCGAAAACAACACAGTTTTTGTGGATAAAGAAAAGTAACGCCGATATGGTCACTTCTGGTCCGAAAATTTCACGGAAAGCTTTTCGCGCACAAAGCTCCCATTATGACCTATAAACCATATAAACATGTTTGGGACACATTTGATCGAATACAACACAGTTTTGGTGGATAAAGAAAAGGTGACGACGATTTGGTCTCTTTTGGTCCGAAAATTTCACGGAAAGCTTTTCTCCCACAAAGCTCCCATTATGACCTATAAACCATATAAACATGTTTGGGACACATTTGAGCGAAAACAACACAGTTTTTGTGCATAAAGAAAAGTAACGCCTATATGGTCACTTCTGGTCCGAAAATTTCACGGAAAGCTTTTCGCGCACAAAGCTCCCATTTAGACCTATAAACCATATAAACATGTTTGGAACACATTTGAACGAAAACAACACAGTTTTTGTCGATAAAGAAAGGTAAAGCCGATATGGTAACTTCTGGTCCGAAAATTTTACGGAAATCTTTTCGCACACAAAGCTCCCATTATGACCTATAAACCATATAAAAATGTTTGGGACACATTTGAGCGAATACAACATAGTTTTGGTGGATAAAGAAAAGGTGACGGTGATTTGGTCACTTTTGGTACGAAATTTCACGGAAAGCTTTTCGCGCACAAAGCTCCCATTATGACCTATAAACCATATAAACATGTTTGGGACACATTTGACCGAAAACAACACAGTTTTTGCGGATAAAGAAAAGTAACGCCTATATGGTCACTTCTGGTCCGAAAATTTCACGGAAAGCTTTTCGCGCACAAAGCTCCCATTTAGACCTATAAACCATATAAACATGTTTGGAACACATTTGAGCGAAAACAACACAGTTTTTGTCGATAAAGAAAGGTAAAGGCGATATGGTCACTTCTGGTCCGAAAATTTCACGGAAAGCTTTTCGCACACAAAGCTCCCATTATGACCTATAAACCATATAAAAATGTTTGGGACACATTTGAGCGAATACAACACAGTTTTGGTGGATAAAGAAAAGGTGACGGCGATTTGGTCTCTTTTGGTCCAAAAATTTCACGGAAAGCTTTTCGCGCACAAAGCTCCCATTATGACCTATAAACCATATAAACATGTTTGGGACACATTTGAGCGAAAACAACACAGTTTTTGCGGATAAAGAAAAGTAACGCCTATATGGTCACTTCTGGTCCGAAAATTTCACGGAAAGCTTTTCGCGCACAAAGCTCCCATTTAGACCTATAAACCATATAAACATGTTTGGAACACATTTGAGCGAAAACAACACAGTTTTTGTCGATAAAGAAAGGTAAAGCCGATATGGTAACTTCTGGTTCGAAAATTTCACGGAAAGCTTTTCGCGCACAAAGCTCCCATTATGACCTATAAACCATATAAACATGTTTGGGACATATTTGAGCGAAAACAAAAGAGTTTTTGCGGATAAAGAAAAGTAACGCCTATATGGTCACTTCTGGTCCGAAAATTTCACGGAAAGCTTTTCGTGCACAAAGCTCCCATTTAGACCTATAAACCATATAAACATGTTTGGAACACATTTGAGCGAAAACAACACAGTTTTTGTGGATAAAGAAAAGTAACGCCGATATGGTCACTTCTGGTCCGAAAATTTCACGGAAAGCTTTTCGCGCACAAAGCTCCCATTATGACCTATAAACCATATAAACATGTTTGGGACACATTTGATCGAATACAACACAGTTTTGGTGGATAAAGAAAAGGTGACGACGATTTGGTCTCTTTTGGTCCGAAAATTTCACGGAAAGCTTTTCGCCCACAAAGCTCCCATTATGACCTATAAACCATATAAACATGTTTGGGACACATTTGAGCGAAAACAACACAGTTTTTGTGAATAAAGAAAAGTAACGCCTATATGGTCACTTCTGGTCCGAAAATTTCACGGAAAGCTTTTCGCGCACAAAGCTCCCATTTAGACCTATAAACCATATAAACATGTTTGGAACACATTTGAACGAAAACAACACAGTTTTTGTCGATAAAGAAAGGTAAAGCCGATATGGTAACTTCTGGTCCGAAAATTTTACGGAAAGCTTTTCGCACACAAAGCTCCCATTATGACCTATAAACCATATAAAAATGTTTGGGACACATTTGAGCGAATACAACATAGTTTTGGTGGATAAAGAAAAGGTGACGGTGATTTGGTCACTTTTGGTACGAAATTTCACGGAAAGCTTTTCGCGCACAAAGCTCCCATTATGACCTATAAACCATATAAACATGTTTGGGACACATTTGAGCGAAAACAACACAGTTTTTGCGGATAAAGAAAAGTAACGCCTATATGGTCACTTCTGGTCCGAAAATATCACGGAAAGCTTTTCGCGCACAAAGCTCCCATTTAGACCTATAAACCATATAAACATGTTTGGAACACATTTGAGCGAAAACAACACAGTTTTTGTCGATAAAGAAAGGTAAAGGCGATATGGTCACTTCTGGTCCGAAAATTTCACGGAAAGCTTGTCGCACACAAAGCTCCCATTATGACCTATAAACCATATAAAAATGTTTGGGACACATTTGAGCGAATACAACACAGTTTTGGTGGATAAAGAAAAGGTGACGGCGATTTGGTCTCTTTTGGTCCAAAAATTTAACGGAAAGCTTTTCGCGCACAAAGCTCCCATTATGACCTATAAACCATATAAACATGTTTGGGACACATTTGAGCGAAAACAACACAGTTTTTGCGGATAAAGAAAAGTAACGCCTATATGGTCACTTCTGGTCCGAAAATTTCACGGAAAGCTTTTCGCGCACAAAGCTCCCATTTAGACCTATAAACCATATAAACATGTTTGGAACACATTTGAGCGAAAACAACACAGTTTTTGTCGATAAAGAAAGGTAAAGCCGATATGGTAACTTCTGGTTCGAAAATTTCACGGAAAGCTTTTCGCGCACAAAGCTCCCATTATGACCTATAAACCATATAAACATGTTTGGGACATATTTGAGCGAAAACAACAGAGTTTTTGCGGATAAAGAAAAGTAACGCCTATATGGTCACTTCTGGTCCGAAAATTTCACGGAAAGCTTTTCGTGCACAAAGCTCCCATTTAGACCTATAAACCATATAAACATGTTTGGAACACATTTGAGCGAAAACAACACAGTTTTTGTGGATAAAGAAAAGTAACGCCGATATGGTCACTTCTGGTCCGAAAATTTCACGGAAAGCTTTTCGCGCACAAAGCTCCCATTATGACCTATAAACCATATAAACATGTTTGGGACACATTTGATCGAATACAACACAGTTTTGGTGGATAAAGAAAAGGTGACGACGATTTGGTCTCTTTTGGTCCGAAAATTTCACGGAAAGCTTTTCGCCCACAAAGCTCCCATTATGACCTATAAACCATATAAACATGTTTGGGACACATTTGAGCGAAAACAACACAGTTTTTGTGCATAAAGAAAAGTAACGCCTATATGGTCACTTCTGGTCCGAAAATTTCACGGAAAGCTTTTCGCGCACAAAGCTCCCATTATGACCTATAAACCATATAAACATGTTTGGGACATATTTGAGCGAAAACAACAGAGTTTTTGCGGATAAAGAAAAGTAACGCCTATATGGTCACTTCTGGTCCGAAAATTTCACGGAAAGCTTTTCGTGCACAAAGTTCCCATTTAGACCTATAAACCATATAAACATGTTTGGAACACATTTGAGCGAAAACAACACAGTTTTTGTGGATAAAGAAAAGTAACGCCGATATGGTCACTTCTGGTCCGAAAATTTCACGGAAAGCTTTTCGCGCACAAAGCTCCCATTATGACCTATAAACCATATAAACATGTTTGGGACACATTTGATCGAATACAACACAGTTTTGGTGGATAAAGAAAAGGTGACGACGATTTGGTCTCTTTTGGTCCGAAAATTTCACGGAAAGCTTTTCGCCCACAAAGCTCCCATTATGACCTATAAACCATATAAACATGTTTGGGACACATTTGAGCGAAAACAACACAGTTTTTGTGAATAAAGAAAAGTAACGCCTATATGGTCACTTCTGGTCCGAAAATTTCACGGAAAGCTTTTCGCGCACAAAGATCCCATTTAGACCTATAAACCATATAAACATGTTTGGAACACATTTGAACGAAAACAACACAGTTTTTGTCGATAAAGAAAGGTAAAGCCGATATGGTAACTTCTGGTCCGAAAATTTTACGGAAAGCTTTTCGCACACAAAGCTCCCATTATGACCTATAAACCATATAAAAATGTTTGGGACACATTTGAGCGAATACAACATAGTTTTGGTGGATAAAGAAAAGGTGACGGTGATTTGGTCACTTTTGGTACGAAATTTCACGGAAAGCTTTTCGCGCACAAAGCTCCCATTATGACCTATAAACCATATAAACATGTTTGGGACACATTTGAGCGAAAACAACACAGTTTTTGCGGATAAAGAAAAGTAACGCCTATATGGTCACTTCTGGTCCGAAAATATCACGGAAAGCTTTTCGCGCACAAAGCTCCCATTTAGACCTATAAACCATATAAACATGTTTGGAACACATTTGAGCGAAAACAACACAGTTTTTGTCGATAAAGAAAGGTAAAGGCGATATGGTCACTTCTGGTCCGAAAATTTCACGGAAAGCTTTTCGCACACAAAGCTCCCATTATGACCTATAAACCATATAAAAATGTTTGGGACACATTTGAGCGAATACAACACAGTTTTGGTGGATAAAGAAAAGGTGACGGCGATTTGGTCTCTTTTGGTCCAAAAATTTAACGGAAAGCTTTTCGCGCACAAAGCTCCCATTATGACCTATAAACCATATAAACATGTTTGGGACACATTTGAGCGAAAACAACACAGTTTTTGCGGATAAAGAAAAGTAACGCCTATATGGTCACTTCTGGTCCGAAAATTTCACGGAAAGCTTTTCGCGCACAAAGCTCCCATTTAGACCTATAAACCATATAAACATGTTTGGAACACATTTGAGCGAAAACAACACAGTTTTTGTCGATAAAGAAAGGTAAAGCCGATATGGTAACTTCTGGTTCGAAAATTTCACGGAAAGTTTTCGCGCACAAAGCTCCCATTATGACCTATAAACCATATAAACATGTTTGGGACATATTTGAGCGAAAACAACATAGTTTTTGCGGATAAAGAAAAGTAACGCCTATATGGTCACTTCTGGTCCGAAAATTTCACGGAAAGCTTTTCGTGCACAAAGCTCCCATTTAGACCTATAAACCATATAAACATGTTTGGAACACATTTGAGCGAAAACAACACAGTTTTTGTGGATAAAGAAAAGTAACGCCGATATGGTCACTTCTGGTCCGAAAATTTCACGGAAAGCTTTTCGCGCACAAAGCTCCCATTATGACCTATAAACCATATAAACATGTTTGGGACACATTTGATCGAATACAACACAGTTTTGGTGGATAAAGAAAAGGTGACGACGATTTGGTCTCTTTTGGTCCGAAAATTTCACGGAAAGCTTTTCGCCCACAAAGCTCCCATTATGACCTATAAACCATATAAACATGTTTGGGACACATTTGAGCGAAAACAACACAGTTTTTGTGCATAAAGAAAAGTAACGCCTATATGGTCACTTCTGGTCCGAAAATTTCACGGAAAGCTTTTCGCGCACAAAGCTCCCATTATGACCTATAAACCATATAAACATGTTTGGGACATATTTGAGCGAAAACAACAGAGTTTTTGCGGATAAAGAAAAGTAACGCCTATATGGTCACTTCTGGTCCGAAAATTTCACGGAAAGCTTTTCGTGCACAAAGCTCCCATTTAGACCTATAAACCATATAAACATGTTTGGAACACATTTGAGCGAAAACAACACAGTTTTTGTGGATAAAGAAAAGTAACGCCGATATGGTCACTTCTGGTCCGAAAATTTCACGGAAAGCTTTTCGCGCACAAAGCTCCCATTATGACCTATAAACCATATAAACATGTTTGGGACACATTTGATCGAATACAACACAGTTTTGGTGGATAAAGAAAAGGTGACGACGATTTGGTCTCTTTTGGTCCGAAAATTTCACGGAAAGCTTTTCGCCCACAAAGCTCCCATTATGACCTATAAACCATATAAACATGTTTGGGACACATTTGAGCGAAAACAACACAGTTTTTGTGAATAAAGAAAAGTAACGCCTATATGGTCACTTCTGGTCCGAAAATTTCACGGAAAGCTTTTCGCGCACAAAGATCCCATTTAGACCTATAAACCATATAAACATGTTTGGAACACATTTGAACGAAAACAACACAGTTTTTGTCGATAAAGAAAGGTAAAGCCGATATGGTAACTTCTGGTCCGAAAATTTTACGGAAAGCTTTTCGCACACAAAGCTCCCATTATGACCTATAAACCATATAAAAATGTTTGGGACACATTTGAGCGAATACAACATAGTTTTGGTGGATAAAGAAAAGGTGACGGTGATTTGGTCACTTTTGGTACGAAATTTCACGGAAAGCTTTTCGCGCACAAAGCTCCCATTATGACCTATAAACCATATAAACATGTTTGGGACACATTTGAGCGAAAACAACACAGTTTTTGCGGATAAAGAAAAGTAACGCCTATATGGTCACTTCTGGTCCGAAAATATCACGGAAAGCTTTTCGCGCACAAAGCTCCCATTTAGACCTATAAACCATATAAACATGTTTGGAACACATTTGAGCGAAAACAACACAGTTTTTGTCGATAAAGAAAGGTAAAGGCGATATGGTCACTTCTGGTCCGAAAATTTCACGGAAAGCTTTTCGCACACAAAGCTCCCATTATGACCTATAAACCATATAAAAATGTTTGGGACACATTTGAGCGAATACAACACAGTTTTGGTGGATAAAGAAAAGGTGACGGCGATTTGGTCTCTTTTGGTCCAAAAATTTAACGGAAAGCTTTTCGCGCACAAAGCTCCCATTATGACCTATAAACCATATAAACATGTTTGGGACACATTTGAGCGAAAACAACACAGTTTTTGCGGATAAAGAAAAGTAACGCCTATATGGTCACTTCTGGTCCGAAAATTTCACGGAAAGCTTTTCGCGCACAAAGCTCCCATTTAGACCTATAAACCATATAAACATGTTTGGAACACATTTGAGCGAAAACAACACAGTTTTTGTCGATAAAGAAAGGTAAAGCCGATATGGTAACTTCTGGTTCGAAAATTTCACGGAAAGTTTTCGCGCACAAAGCTCCCATTATGACCTATAAACCATATAAACATGTTTGGGACATATTTGAGCGAAAACAACATAGTTTTTGCGGATAAAGAAAAGTAACGCCTATATGGTCACTTCTGGTCCGAAAATTTCACGGAAAGCTTTTCGTGCACAAAGCTCCCATTTAGACCTATAAACCATATAAACATGTTTGGAACACATTTGAGCGAAAACAACACAGTTTTTGTGGATAAAGAAAAGTAACGCCGATATGGTCACTTCTGGTCCGAAAATTTCACGGAAAGCTTTTCGCGCACAAAGCTCCCATTATGACCTATAAACCATATAAACATGTTTGGGACACATTTGATCGAATACAACACAGTTTTGGTGGATAAAGAAAAGGTGACGACGATTTGGTCTCTTTTGGTCCGAAAATTTCACGGAAAGCTTTTCGCCCACAAAGCTCCCATTATGACCTATAAACCATATAAACATGTTTGGGACACATTTGAGCGAAAACAACACAGTTTTTGTGCATAAAGAAAAGTAACGCCTATATGGTCACTTCTGGTCCGAAAATTTCACGGAAAGCTTTTCGCGCACAAAGCTCCCATTATGACCTATAAACCATATAAACATGTTTGGGACATATTTGAGCGAAAACAACAGAGTTTTTGCGGATAAAGAAAAGTAACGCCTATATGGTCACTTCTGGTCCGAAAATTTCACGGAAAGCTTTTCGTGCACAAAGCTCCCATTTAGACCTATAAACCATATAAACATGTTTGGAACACATTTGAGCGAAAACAACACAGTTTTTGTGGATAAAGAAAAGTAACGCCGATATGGTCACTTCTGGTCCGAAAATTTCACGGAAAGCTTTTCGCGCACAAAGCTCCCATTATGACCTATAAACCATATAAACATGTTTGGGACACATTTGATCGAATACAACACAGTTTTGGTGGATAAAGAAAAGGTGACGACGATTTGGTCTCTTTTGGTCCGAAAATTTCACGGAAAGCTTTTCGCCCACAAAGCTCCCATTATGACCTATAAACCATATAAACATGTTTGGGACACATTTGAGCGAAAACAACACAGTTTTTGTGAATAAAGAAAAGTAACGCCTATATGGTCACTTCTGGTCCGAAAATTTCACGGAAAGCTTTTCGCGCACAAAGATCCCATTTAGACCTATAAACCATATAAACATGTTTGGAACACATTTGAACGAAAACAACACAGTTTTTGTCGATAAAGAAAGGTAAAGCCGATATGGTAACTTCTGGTCCGAAAATTTTACGGAAAGCTTTTCGCACACAAAGCTCCCATTATGACCTATAAACCATATAAAAATGTTTGGGACACATTTGAGCGAATACAACATAGTTTTGGTGGATAAAGAAAAGGTGACGGTGATTTGGTCACTTTTGGTACGAAATTTCACGGAAAGCTTTTCGCGCACAAAGCTCCCATTATGACCTATAAACCATATAAACATGTTTGGGACACATTTGAGCGAAAACAACACAGTTTTTGCGGATAAAGAAAAGTAACGCCTATATGGTCACTTCTGGTCCGAAAATATCACGGAAAGCTTTTCGCGCACAAAGCTCCCATTTAGACCTATAAACCATATAAACATGTTTGGAACACATTTGAGCGAAAACAACACAGTTTTTGTCGATAAAGAAAGGTAAAGGCGATATGGTCACTTCTGGTCCGAAAATTTCACGGAAAGCTTTTCGCACACAAAGCTCCCATTATGACCTATAAACCATATAAAAATGTTTGGGACACATTTGAGCGAATACAACACAGTTTTGGTGGATAAAGAAAAGGTGACGGCGATTTGGTCTCTTTTGGTCCAAAAATTTAACGGAAAGCTTTTCGCGCACAAAGCTCCCATTATGACCTATAAACCATATAAACATGTTTGGGACACATTTGAGCGAAAACAACACAGTTTTTGCGGATAAAGAAAAGTAACGCCTATATGGTCACTTCTGGTCCGAAAATTTCACGGAAAGCTTTTCGCGCACAAAGCTCCCATTTAGACCTATAAACCATATAAACATGTTTGGAACACATTTGAGCGAAAACAACACAGTTTTTGTCGATAAAGAAAGGTAAAGCCGATATGGTAACTTCTGGTTCGAAAATTTCACGGAAAGTTTTCGCGCACAAAGCTCCCATTATGACCTATAAACCATATAAACATGTTTGGGACATATTTGAGCGAAAACAACATAGTTTTTGCGGATAAAGAAAAGTAACGCCTATATGGTCACTTCTGGTCCGAAAATTTCACGGAAAGCTTTTCGTGCACAAAGCTCCCATTTAGACCTATAAACCATATAAACATGTTTGGAACACATTTGAGCGAAAACAACACAGTTTTTGTGGATAAAGAAAAGTAACGCCGATATGGTCACTTCTGGTCCGAAAATTTCACGGAAAGCTTTTCGCGCACAAAGCTCCCATTATGACCTATAAACCATATAAACATGTTTGGGACACATTTGATCGAATACAACACAGTTTTGGTGGATAAAGAAAAGGTGACGACGATTTGGTCTCTTTTGGTCCGAAAATTTCACGGAAAGCTTTTCGCCCACAAAGCTCCCATTATGACCTATAAACCATATAAACATGTTTGGGACACATTTGAGCGAAAACAACACAGTTTTTGTGAATAAAGAAAAGTAACGCCTATATGGTCACTTCTGGTCCGAAAATTTCACGGAAAGCTTTTCGCGCACAAAGATCCCATTTAGACCTATAAACCATATAAACATGTTTGGAACACATTTGAACGAAAACAACACAGTTTTTGTCGATAAAGAAAGGTAAAGCCGATATGGTAACTTCTGGTCCGAAAATTTTACGGAAAGCTTTTCGCACACAAAGCTCCCATTATGACCTATAAACCATATAAAAATGTTTGGGACACATTTGAGCGAATACAACATAGTTTTGGTGGATAAAGAAAAGGTGACGGTGATTTGGTCACTTTTGGTACGAAATTTCACGGAAAGCTTTTCGCGCACAAAGCTCCCATTATGACCTATAAACCATATAAACATGTTTGGGACACATTTGAGCGAAAACAACACAGTTTTTGCGGATAAAGAAAAGTAACGCCTATATGGTCACTTCTGGTCCGAAAATATCACGGAAAGCTTTTCGCGCACAAAGCTCCCATTTAGACCTATAAACCATATAAACATGTTTGGAACACATTTGAGCGAAAACAACACAGTTTTTGTCGATAAAGAAAGGTAAAGGCGATATGGTCACTTCTGGTCCGAAAATTTCACGGAAAGCTTTTCGCACACAAAGCTCCCATTATGACCTATAAACCATATAAAAATGTTTGGGACACATTTGAGCGAATACAACACAGTTTTGGTGGATAAAGAAAAGGTGACGGCGATTTGGTCTCTTTTGGTCCAAAAATTTAACGGAAAGCTTTTCGCGCACAAAGCTCCCATTATGACCTATAAACCATATAAACATGTTTGGGACACATTTGAGCGAAAACAACACAGTTTTTGCGGATAAAGAAAAGTAACGCCTATATGGTCACTTCTGGTCCGAAAATTTCACGGAAAGCTTTTCGCGCACAAAGCTCCCATTTAGACCTATAAACCATATAAACATGTTTGGAACACATTTGAGCGAAAACAACACAGTTTTTGTCGATAAAGAAAGGTAAAGCCGATATGGTAACTTCTGGTTCGAAAATTTCACGGAAAGTTTTCGCGCACAAAGCTCCCATTATGACCTATAAACCATATAAACATGTTTGGGACATATTTGAGCGAAAACAACATAGTTTTTGCGGATAAAGAAAAGTAACGCCTATATGGTCACTTCTGGTCCGAAAATTTCACGGAAAGCTTTTCGTGCACAAAGCTCCCATTTAGACCTATAAACCATATAAACATGTTTGGAACACATTTGAGCGAAAACAACACAGTTTTTGTGGATAAAGAAAAGTAACGCCGATATGGTCACTTCTGGTCCGAAAATTTCACGGAAAGCTTTTCGCGCACAAAGCTCCCATTATGACCTATAAACCATATAAACATGTTTGGGACACATTTGATCGAATACAACACAGTTTTGGTGGATAAAGAAAAGGTGACGACGATTTGGTCTCTTTTGGTCCGAAAATTTCACGGAAAGCTTTTCGCCCACAAAGCTCCCATTATGACCTATAAACCATATAAACATGTTTGGGACACATTTGAGCGAAAACAACACAGTTTTTGTGCATAAAGAAAAGTAACGCCTATATGGTCACTTCTGGTCCGAAAATTTCACGGAAAGCTTTTCGCGCACAAAGCTCCCATTATGACCTATAAACCATATAAACATGTTTGGGACATATTTGAGCGAAAACAACAGAGTTTTTGCGGATAAAGAAAAGTAACGCCTATATGGTCACTTCTGGTCCGAAAATTTCACGGAAAGCTTTTCGTGCACAAAGCTCCCATTTAGACCTATAAACCATATAAACATGTTTGGAACACATTTGAGCGAAAACAACACAGTTTTTGTGGATAAAGAAAAGTAACGCCGATATGGTCACTTCTGGTCCGAAAATTTCACGGAAAGCTTTTCGCGCACAAAGCTCCCATTATGACCTATAAACCATATAAACATGTTTGGGACACATTTGATCGAATACAACACAGTTTTGGTGGATAAAGAAAAGGTGACGACGATTTGGTCTCTTTTGGTCCGAAAATTTCACGGAAAGCTTTTCGCCCACAAAGCTCCCATTATGACCTATAAACCATATAAACATGTTTGGGACACATTTGAGCGAAAACAACACAGTTTTTGTGAATAAAGAAAAGTAACGCCTATATGGTCACTTCTGGTCCGAAAATTTCACGGAAAGCTTTTCGCGCACAAAGATCCCATTTAGACCTATAAACCATATAAACATGTTTGGAACACATTTGAACGAAAACAACACAGTTTTTGTCGATAAAGAAAGGTAAAGCCGATATGGTAACTTCTGGTCCGAAAATTTTACGGAAAGCTTTTCGCACACAAAGCTCCCATTATGACCTATAAACCATATAAAAATGTTTGGGACACATTTGAGCGAATACAACATAGTTTTGGTGGATAAAGAAAAGGTGACGGTGATTTGGTCACTTTTGGTACGAAATTTCACGGAAAGCTTTTCGCGCACAAAGCTCCCATTATGACCTATAAACCATATAAACATGTTTGGGACACATTTGAGCGAAAACAACACAGTTTTTGCGGATAAAGAAAAGTAACGCCTATATGGTCACTTCTGGTCCGAAAATATCACGGAAAGCTTTTCGCGCACAAAGCTCCCATTTAGACCTATAAACCATATAAACATGTTTGGAACACATTTGAGCGAAAACAACACAGTTTTTGTCGATAAAGAAAGGTAAAGGCGATATGGTCACTTCTGGTCCGAAAATTTCACGGAAAGCTTTTCGCACACAAAGCTCCCATTATGACCTATAAACCATATAAAAATGTTTGGGACACATTTGAGCGAATACAACACAGTTTTGGTGGATAAAGAAAAGGTGACGGCGATTTGGTCTCTTTTGGTCCAAAAATTTAACGGAAAGCTTTTCGCGCACAAAGCTCCCATTATGACCTATAAACCATATAAACATGTTTGGGACACATTTGAGCGAAAACAACACAGTTTTTGCGGATAAAGAAAAGTAACGCCTATATGGTCACTTCTGGTCCGAAAATTTCACGGAAAGCTTTTCGCGCACAAAGCTCCCATTTAGACCTATAAACCATATAAACATGTTTGGAACACATTTGAGCGAAAACAACACAGTTTTTGTCGATAAAGAAAGGTAAAGCCGATATGGTAACTTCTGGTTCGAAAATTTCACGGAAAGTTTTCGCGCACAAAGCTCCCATTATGACCTATAAACCATATAAACATGTTTGGGACATATTTGAGCGAAAACAACATAGTTTTTGCGGATAAAGAAAAGTAACGCCTATATGGTCACTTCTGGTCCGAAAATTTCACGGAAAGCTTTTCGTGCACAAAGCTCCCATTTAGACCTATAAACCATATAAACATGTTTGGAACACATTTGAGCGAAAACAACACAGTTTTTGTGGATAAAGAAAAGTAACGCCGATATGGTCACTTCTGGTCCGAAAATTTCACGGAAAGCTTTTCGCGCACAAAGCTCCCATTATGACCTATAAACCATATAAACATGTTTGGGACACATTTGATCGAATACAACACAGTTTTGGTGGATAAAGAAAAGGTGACGACGATTTGGTCTCTTTTGGTCCGAAAATTTCACGGAAAGCTTTTCGCCCACAAAGCTCCCATTATGACCTATAAACCATATAAACATGTTTGGGACACATTTGAGCGAAAACAACACAGTTTTTGTGCATAAAGAAAAGTAACGCCTATATGGTCACTTCTGGTCCGAAAATTTCACGGAAAGCTTTTCGCGCACAAAGCTCCCATTTAGACCTATAAACCATATAAACATGTTTGGAACACATTTGAACGAAAACAACACAGTTTTTGTCGATAAAGAAAGGTAAAGCCGATATGGTAACTTCTGGTCCGAAAATTTTACGGAAAGCTTTTCGCACACAAAGCTCCCATTATGACCTATAAACCATATAAAAATGTTTGGGACACATTTGAGCGAATACAACATAGTTTTGGTGGATAAAGAAAAGGTGACGGTGATTTGGTCACTTTTGGTACGAAATTTCACGGAAAGCTTTTCGCGCACAAAGCTCCCATTATGACCTATAAACCATATAAACATGTTTGGGACACATTTGAGCGAAAACAACACAGTTTTTGCGGATAAAGAAAAGTAACGCCTATATGGTCACTTCTGGTCCGAAAATTTCACGGAAAGCTTTTCGCGCACAAAGCTCCCATTTAGACCTATAAACCATATAAACATGTTTGGAACACATTTGAGCGAAAACAACACAGTTTTTGTCGATAAAGAAAGGTAAAGCCGATATGGTAACTTCTGGTTCGAAAATTTCACGGAAAGCTTTTCGCGCACAAAGCTCCCATTATGACCTATAAACCATATAAACATGTTTGGGACATATTTGAGCGAAAACAACAGAGTTTTTGCGGATAAAGAAAAGTAACGCCTATATGGTCACTTCTGGTCCGAAAATTTCACGGAAAGCTTTTCGTGCACAAAGCTCCCATTTAGACCTATAAACCATATAAACATGTTTGGAACACATTTGAGCGAAAACAACACAGTTTTTGTGGATAAAGAAAAGTAACGCCGATATGGTCACTTCTGGTCCGAAAATTTCACGGAAAGCTTTTCGCGCACAAAGCTCCCATTATGACCTATAAACCATATAAACATGTTTGGGACACATTTGATCGAATACAACACAGTTTTGGTGGATAAAGAAAAGGTGACGACGATTTGGTCTCTTTTGGTCCGAAAATTTCACGGAAAGCTTTTCGCCCACAAAGCTCCCATTATGACCTATAAACCATATAAACATGTTTGGGACACATTTGAGCGAAAACAACACAGTTTTTGTGCATAAAGAAAAGTAACGCCTATATGGTCACTTCTGGTCCGAAAATTTCACGGAAAGCTTTTCGCGCACAAAGCTCCCATTATGACCTATAAACCATATAAACATGTTTGGGACATATTTGAGCGAAAACAACAGAGTTTTTGCGGATAAAGAAAAGTAACGCCTATATGGTCACTTCTGGTCCGAAAATTTCACGGAAAGCTTTTCGTGCACAAAGCTCCCATTTAGACCTATAAACCATATAAACATGTTTGGAACACATTTGAGCGAAAACAACACAGTTTTTGTGGATAAAGAAAAGTAACGCCGATATGGTCACTTCTGGTCCGAAAATTTCACGGAAAGCTTTTCGCGCACAAAGCTCCCATTATGACCTATAAACCATATAAACATGTTTGGGACACATTTGATCGAATACAACACAGTTTTGGTGGATAAAGAAAAGGTGACGACGATTTGGTCTCTTTTGGTCCGAAAATTTCACGGAAAGCTTTTCGCCCACAAAGCTCCCATTATGACCTATAAACCATATAAACATGTTTGGGACACATTTGAGCGAAAACAACACAGTTTTTGTGAATAAAGAAAAGTAACGCCTATATGGTCACTTCTGGTCCGAAAATTTCACGGAAAGCTTTTCGCGCACAAAGATCCCATTTAGACCTATAAACCATATAAACATGTTTGGAACACATTTGAACGAAAACAACACAGTTTTTGTCGATAAAGAAAGGTAAAGCCGATATGGTAACTTCTGGTCCGAAAATTTTACGGAAAGCTTTTCGCACACAAAGCTCCCATTATGACCTATAAACCATATAAAAATGTTTGGGACACATTTGAGCGAATACAACATAGTTTTGGTGGATAAAGAAAAGGTGACGGTGATTTGGTCACTTTTGGTACGAAATTTCACGGAAAGCTTTTCGCGCACAAAGCTCCCATTATGACCTATAAACCATATAAACATGTTTGGGACACATTTGAGCGAAAACAACACAGTTTTTGCGGATAAAGAAAAGTAACGCCTATATGGTCACTTCTGGTCCGAAAATATCACGGAAAGCTTTTCGCGCACAAAGCTCCCATTTAGACCTATAAACCATATAAACATGTTTGGAACACATTTGAGCGAAAACAACACAGTTTTTGTCGATAAAGAAAGGTAAAGGCGATATGGTCACTTCTGGTCCGAAAATTTCACGGAAAGCTTTTCGCACACAAAGCTCCCATTATGACCTATAAACCATATAAAAATGTTTGGGACACATTTGAGCGAATACAACACAGTTTTGGTGGATAAAGAAAAGGTGACGGCGATTTGGTCTCTTTTGGTCCAAAAATTTAACGGAAAGCTTTTCGCGCACAAAGCTCCCATTATGACCTATAAACCATATAAACATGTTTGGGACACATTTGAGCGAAAACAACACAGTTTTTGCGGATAAAGAAAAGTAACGCCTATATGGTCACTTCTGGTCCGAAAATTTCACGGAAAGCTTTTCGCGCACAAAGCTCCCATTTAGACCTATAAACCATATAAACATGTTTGGAACACATTTGAGCGAAAACAACACAGTTTTTGTCGATAAAGAAAGGTAAAGCCGATATGGTAACTTCTGGTTCGAAAATTTCACGGAAAGTTTTCGCGCACAAAGCTCCCATTATGACCTATAAACCATATAAACATGTTTGGGACATATTTGAGCGAAAACAACATAGTTTTTGCGGATAAAGAAAAGTAACGCCTATATGGTCACTTCTGGTCTGAAAATTTCACGGAAAGCTTTTCGTGCACAAAGCTCCCATTTAGACCTATAAACCATATAAACATGTTTGGAACACATTTGAGCGAAAACAACACAGTTTTTGTGGATAAAGAAAAGTAACGCCGATATGGTCACTTCTGGTCCGAAAATTTCACGGAAAGCTTTTCGCGCACAAAGCTCCCATTATGACCTATAAACCATATAAACATGTTTGGGACACATTTGATCGAATACAACACAGTTTTGGTGGATAAAGAAAAGGTGACGACGATTTGGTCTCTTTTGGTCCGAAAATTTCACGGAAAGCTTTTCGCCCACAAAGCTCCCATTATGACCTATAAACCATATAAACATGTTTGGGACACATTTGAGCGAAAACAACACAGTTTTTGTGCATAAAGAAAAGTAACGCCTATATGGTCACTTCTGGTCCGAAAATTTCACGGAAAGCTTTTCGCGCACAAAGCTCCCATTTAGACCTATAAACCATATAAACATGTTTGGAACACATTTGAACGAAAACAACACAGTTTTTGTCGATAAAGAAAGGTAAAGCCGATATGGTAACTTCTGGTCCGAAAATTTTACGGAAAGCTTTTCGCACACAAAGCTCCCATTATGACCTATAAACCATATAAAAATGTTTGGGACACATTTGAGCGAATACAACATAGTTTTGGTGGATAAAGAAAAGGTGACGGTGATTTGGTCACTTTTGGTACGAAATTTCACGGAAAGCTTTTCGCGCACAAAGCTCCCATTATGACCTATAAACCATATAAACATGTTTGGGACACATTTGAGCGAAAACAACACAGTTTTTGCGGATAATGAAAAGTAACGCCTATATGGTCACTTCTGGTCCGAAAATTTCACGGAAAGCTTTTCGCGCACAAAGCTCCCATTTAGACCTATAAACCATATAAACATGTTTGGAACACATTTGAGCGAAAACAACACAGTTTTTGTCGATAAAGAAAGGTAAAGGCGATATGGTCACTTCTGGTCCGGAAATTTCACGGAAAGCTTTTCGCACACAAAGCTCCCATTATGACCTATAAACCATATAAAAATGTTTGGGACACATTTGAGCGAATACAACACAGTTTTGGTGGATAAAGAAAAGGTGTCGGCGATTTGGTCTCTTTTGGTCCAAAAATTTCAGGGAAAGCTTTTCGCGCACAAAGCTCCCATTATGACCTATAAACCATATAAACATTTTGGGACACATTTGAGCGAAAACAACACAGTTTTTGCGGATAAAGAAAAGTAACGCCTATATGGTCACTTCTGGTCCGAAAATTTCACGGAATGCTTTTCGCGCACAAAGCTCCCATTTAGAGCTATAAACCATATAAACATGTTTGGAACACATTTGAGCGAAAACAACACAGTTTTTGTCGATAAAGAAAGGTAAATCCGATATGGTAACTTCTGGTTCGAAAATTTCACGGAAAGTTTTTCGCGCACAAAGCTCCCATTATGACCTATAAACCATATAAACATGTTTGGGACATATTTGAGCGAAAACAACAGAGTTTTTGCGGATAAAGAAAAGTAACGCCTATATGGTCACTTCTGGTCCGAAAATTTCACGGAAAGCTTTTCGTGCACAAAGCTCCCATTTAGACCTATAAACCATATAAACATGTTTGGAACACATTTGAGCGAAAACAACACAGTTTTTGTCGATAAAGAAAGGTAAAGCCGATATGGTAACTTCTGGTCCGAAAATTTCACGGAAAGCTTTTCGCGCACAAAGCTCCCATTATGACCTATAAACCATATAAACATGTTTGGGACACATTTGAGCGAATACAACACAGTTTTGGTGGATAAAGAAAAGGTGACGGCGATTTGGTCTCTTTTGGTCCGAAAATTTCACGGAAAGCTTTTCGCGCACAAAGCTCTTATTATGACCTATAAACCATATAAACATGTTTGGGACACATTTGAGCGAAAACAACACAGTTTTTGCGGATAAAGAAAAGTAACGCCTATATGGTCACTTCTGGTCCGAAAATTTCACGGAAAGCTTTTCGCGCACAAAGCTCCCATTTAGACCTATAAACCAAATAAACTTGTTTGGAACACATTTGAGCGAAAACAACACAGTTTTTGTCGATAAAGAAAGGTAAAGCCGATATGGTAACTTCTGGTCCGAAAACTTCACGGAAAGCTTTTCGCGCACAAAGCTCCCATTAAGACCTATAAACCATATAAACATGTTTGGGACACATTTGAGCGAATACAACATAGTTTTGGTGGATAAAGATAAGGTGACGGTGATTTGGTCACTTTTGGTACGAAAATTTCACGGAAAGCTTTTCGCGCACAAAGCTCCCATTATGACCTATAAACCATATAAACATGTTTGGGACACATTTGAGCGAAAACAACACAGTTTTTGTGGATAAAGAAAAGTAACGCCTATATGGTCACTTCTGGTCCGACAATTTCACGGAAAGCTTTTCGCGCACAAAGCTCCCATTTAGACCTATAAACCATATAAACTTGTTTGGAACACATTTGAGCGAAAACAACACAGTTTTTGTCGATAAAGAAAGGTAAAGCCGATATGGTAACTTCTGGTTCGAAAATTTCACGGAAAGCTTTTCGCGCACAAAGCTCCCATTATTACCTATAAACCATATAAACATGTTTGTGACACATTTAAGCGAATACAACATATATATATTGGTGGATAAAGAAAAGGTGACGGCGATTTGGTCACTTTTGGTACGAAAATTTCACGGAAAGTTTTTCGAGCACAAAGCTCCCATTATGACCTATAAACCGTATAAACATCTTTGGGACACATTTGAGCGAAAACAACACAGTTTTTGTGGATAAAGAAAGGTAAAACCGATATGGTCACTTGTGGTCCGAAAATTTCACGGAAAGCTTATCGCGCACAAAGCTCCCATTATGACCTATACACCATATAAACATGTTTGGGACACATTTTAGCGAAAACAACACAGTTTTGGTGGATAAAGAAAGGTGTCACCGATATGGTCACTTTTGGTCCGAAAATTTCACTGAAAACATTTCGCGCATAAATCTCCCATTATGACCTATAAACCATATAAAGATGTTTGGGACACATTTGAGCGAAAACAACACAGTTTTTATGGATAATGAAAAGTAACGCCGATATGGTCACTTTTGGTCCGAAAATTTCACGGATAGTTTTTCGCGCACAAAGCTCCAATTTAGACCTATAAACCATATAAACATGTTTGGGACACATTTGAGCGAAAACAACACCGTTTTTGTGGATAAAGAAAAGTAACGCCGATATGGTCACTGCTGGTCCGAAAATTTCACGGAAAGCTTTTCGCGCACAAACCTCCCATTATGACCTATAAACCATATAAACATGTTTGGGACACATTTGATCGAATACAACACAGTTTTGGTGGATAAAGAAAAGGTGACGACGATTTGGTCTCTTTTGGTCCGAAAATTTCACGGAAAGCTTTTCGCCCACAAAGCTCCCATTATGACCTATAAACCATATAAACATGTTTGGGACACATTTGAGCGAAAACAACACAGTTTTTGTGCATAAAGAAAAGTAACGCCTATATGGTCACTTCTGGTCCGAAAATTTCACGGAAAGCTTTTCGCGCACAAAGCTCCCATTTAGACCTATAAACCATATAAACATGTTTGGAACACATTTGAACGAAAACAACACAGTTTTTGTCGATAAAGAAAGGTAAAGCCGATATGGTAACTTCTGGTCCGAAAATTTTACGGAAAGCTTTTCGCACACAAAGCTCCCATTATGACCTATAAACCATATAAAAATGTTTGGGACACATTTGAGCGAATACAACATAGTTTTGGTGGATAAAGAAAAGGTGACGGTGATTTGGTCACTTTTGGTACGAAATTTCACGGAAAGCTTTTCGCGCACAAAGCTCCCATTATGACCTATAAACCATATAAACATGTTTGGGACACATTTGAGCGAAAACAACACAGTTTTTGCGGATAAAGAAAAGTAACGCCTATATGGTCACTTCTGGTCCGAAAATTTCACGGAAAGCTTTTCGCGCACAAAGCTCCCATTTAGACCTATAAACCATATAAACATGTTTGGAACACATTTGAGCGAAAACAACACAGTTTTTGTCGATAAAGAAAGGTAAAGGCGATATGGTCACTTCTGGTCCGAAAATTTCACGGAAAGCTTTTCGCACACAAAGCTCCCATTATGACCTATAAACCATATAAAAATGTTTGGGACACATTTGAGCGAATACAACACAGTTTTGGTGGATAAAGAAAAGGTGACGGCGATTTGGTCTCTTTTGGTCCAAAAATTTCACGGAAAGCTTTTCGCGCACAAAGCTCCCATTATGACCTATAAACCATATAAACATTTTGGGACACATTTGAGCGAAAACAACACAGTTTTTGCGGATAAAGAAAAGTAACGCCTATATGGTCACTTCTGGTCCGAAAATTTCACGGAATGCTTTTCGCGCACAAAGCTCCCATTTAGAGCTATAAACCATATAAACATGCTTGGAACACATTTGAGCGAAAACAACACAGTTTTTGTCGATAAAGAAAGGTAAATCCGATATGGTAACTTCTGGTTCGAAAATTTCACGGAATGTTTTTCGCGCACAAAGCTCCCATTATGACCTATAAACCATATAAACATGTTTGGGACATATTTGAGCGAAAACAACACAGTTTTTGCGGATAAAGAAAAGTAACGCCTATATGGTCACTTCTGGTCCGAAAATTTCACGGAAAGCTTTTCGTGCACAAAGCTCCCATTTAGACCTATAAACCATATAAACATGTTTGGAACACATTTGAGCGAAAACAACACAGTTTTTGTTGATAAAGAAAGGTAAAGCCGATATGGTAACTTCTGGTCCGAAAATTTCACGGAAAGCTTTTCGCGCACAAAGCTCCCATTATGACCTATAAACCATATAAACATGTTTGGGACACATTTGAGCGAATACAACACAGTTTTGGTGGATAAAGAAAAGGTGACGGCGATTTGGTCTCTTTTGGTCCGAAAATTTCACGGAAAGCTTTTCGCGCACAAAGCTCTTATTATGACCTATAAACCATATAAACATGTTTGGGACACATTTGAGCGAAAACAACACAGTTTTTGCGGATAAAGAAAAGTAACGCCTATATGGTCACTTCTGGTCCAAAAATTTCACGGAAAGCTTTTCGCGCACAAAGCTCCCATTTAGACCTATAAACCAAATAAACTTGTTTGGAACACATTTGAGCGAAAACAACACAGTTTTTGTCGATAAAGAAAGGTAAAGCCGATATGGTAACTTCTGGTCCGAAAACTTCACGGAAAGCTTTTCGCGCACAAAGCTCCCATTATGACCTATAAACCATATAAACATGTTTGGGACACATTTGAGCGAATACAACATAGTTTTGGTGGATAAAGATAAGGTGACAGTGATTTGGTCACTTTTGGTACGAAAATTTCACGGAAAGCTTTTCGCGCACAAAGCTCCCATTATGACCTATAAACCATATAAACATGTTTGGGACACATTTGAGCGAAAACAACACAGTTTTTTGTGGATAAAGAAAAGTAACGCCTATATGGTCACTTCTGGTCCGACAATTTCACGGAAAGCTTTTCGCGCACAAAGCTCCCATTTAGACCTATAAACCATATAAACTTGTTTGGAACACATTTGAGCGAAAACAACACAGTTTTTGTCGATAAAGAAAGGTAAAGCCGATATGGTAACTTCTGGTTCGAAAATTTCACGGAAAGCTTTTCGCGCACAAAGCTCCCATTATTACCTATAAACCATATAAACATGTTTGTGACACATTTAAGCGAATACAACATAGTTTTGGTGGATAAAGAAAAGGTGACGGCGATTTGGTCACTTTTGGTACGAAAATTTCACGGAAAGTTTTTCGAGCACAAAGCTCCCATTATGACCTATAAACCGTATAAACATCTTTGGGACACATTTGAGCGAAAACAACACAGTTTTTGTGGATAAAGAAAGGTAAAACCGATATGGTCACTTGTGGTCCGAAAATTTCACGGAAAGCTTTTCGCGCACAAAGCTCCCATTATGACCTATACACCATATAAACATGTTTGGGACACATTTTAGCGAAAACAACACAGTTTTGGTGGATAAAGAAAGGTGTCACCGATATGGTCACTTTTGGTCCGAAAATTTCACTGAAAACATTTCGCGCATAAATCTCCCATTATGACCTATAAACCATATAAAGATGTTTGGGACACATTTGAGCGAAAACAACACAGTTTTTATGGATAATGAAAAGTAACGCCGATATGGTCACTTTTGGTCCGAAAATTTCACGGATAGTTTTTCGCGCACAAAGCTCCAATTTAGACCTATAAACCATATAAACATGTTTGGGACACATTTGAGCGAAAACAACACCGTTTTTGTGGATAAAGAAAAGTTACGCCGATATGGTCACTGCTGGTCCGAAAATTTCACAGAAAGCTTTTCGCGCACAAAGCTTCCATTTAGACCTATAAACAATATAAACATGTTTGGGACACATTTGAGCGAAAACAACACAGTTTTTGTCGATAAAGAAAGGTAAAGCCGATATGGTCACTTCTGGTCCGAAAATTTCACGGAAAGCTTTTCGCGCACAAAGCTCCCATTATGACCTATAAACCATATAAACATGTTTGGGACACATTTGAGCGAATACAACACAGTTTTGGTGGATAAAGAAAAGGTGACGGCGATTTGGTCTGTTTTGGTCCGAAAATTTCACTGAAAGCTTTTCGCGCACAAAGCTCCCATTATGACCTATAAACCATATAAACATGTTTGGGACACATTTGAGCGAAAACAACACAGTTTTTGCGGATAAAGAAAAGTAACGCCTATATGGTCACTTCTGGTCCAAAAATTTCACGGAAAGCTTTTCGCGCACAAAGCTCCCATTTAGACCTATAAACCATATAAACATGTTTGGAACACATTTGAGCGAAAACAACACAGTTTTTGTCGATAAAGAAAGGTAAAGCCGATATGGTCACTTCTGGTCCGAAAATTTCACGGAAAGCTTTTCGCGCACAAAGCTCCCATTATGACCTATAAACCATATAAACATGTTTGGGACACATTTGAGCGAATACAACACAGTTTTGGTGGATAAAGAAAAGGTGACGGCGATTTGGTCTCTTTTGGTCCGAAAATTTCACGGAAACCTTTTCGCGCACAAAGCTCCCATTATGACCTATGAACCATATAAACATGTTTGGGATACATTTGAGCGAAAACAACACAGTTTTTGTGGATAAAGAAAGGTAAAGCCGATATGGTCACTTGTGGTCCGAAAATTTCACGGAAAGCTTTTCGCGCACAAAGCTCCCATTATGACCTATAAACCATATAAACATGTTTGGGACACATTTGAGCGAATACAACACAGTTTTGGTGGATAAAGAAAAGGTGACGGCGATTTGGTCTGTTTTGGTCCGAAAATTTCACTGAAAGCTTTTCGCGCACAAAGCTCCCATTATGACCTATAAACCATATAAACATGTTTGGGACACATTTGAGCGAAAACAACACAATTTTTGCGGATAAAGAAAAGTAACGCCTATATGGTCACTTCTGGTCCGAAAATTTCACGGAAAGCTTTTCGCGCACAAAGCTCCCATTTAGACCTATAAACCATATAAACATGTTTGGAACACATTTGAGCGAAAACAACACAGTTTTTGTCGATAAAGAAAGGTAAAGCCGATATGGTCACTTCTGGTCCGAAAATTTCACGGAAAGCTTTTCGCACACAAAGCTCCCATTATGACCTATAAACCATATAAACATGTTTGGGACACATTTGAGCGAATACAACACAGTTTTGGTGGATAAAGAAAAGGTGACGGCGATTTGGTCTATTTTGGTCCGAAAATTTCACTGAAAGCTTTTCGCGCACAAAGCTCCCATTATGACCTATAAACCATATAAACATGTTTGGGACACATTTGAGCGAAAACAACACAATTTTTGCGGATAAAGAAAAGTAACGCCTATATGGTCACTTCTGGTCCGAAAATTTCACGGAAAGCTTTTCGCGCACAAAGCTCCCATTTAGACCTATAAACCATATAAACATGTTTGGAACACATTTGAGAGAAAACAACACAGTTTTTGTCGATAAAGAAAGGTAAAGCCGATATGGTAACTTCTGGTCCGAAAATTTCACGGAAAGCTTTTCGCGCACAAAGCTCCCATTATGACCTATAAACCATATAAACATGTTTGGGACACATTTGAGCGAATACAACACAGTTTTGGTGGATAAAGAAAAGGTGACGGCGATTTGGTCTCTTTTGGTCCGAAAATTTCACGGAAACCTTTTCGCGCACAAAGCTCCCATTATGACCTATGAACCATATAAACATGTTTGGGATACATTTGAGCGAAAACAACACAGTTTTTGTGGATAAAGAAAGGTAAAGCCGATATGGTCACTTGTGGTCCGAAAATTTCACGGAAAGCTTTTCGCGCACAAAGCTCCCATTATGACCTATAAACCATATAAACATGTTTGGGACACATTTGAGCGAATACAACACAGTTTTGGTGGATAAAGAAAAGGTGACGGCGATTTGGTCTCTTTTGGTCCGAAAATTTCACGTAAAGCTTTTCGCGCACAAAGCTCCCATTATGACCTATGAACCATATAAACATGTTTGGGACACATTTGAGCGAAAACAACACAGTTTTTGTCGATAAAGAAAGGTAAAGCCGATATGGTCACTTTTGGTCCGAAAATTTCACGGAAAGCTTTTCGCACACAAAGCTCCCATTATGACCTATAAACCATATAAACATGTTTGGGACACATTTGAGCGAATACAACACAGTTTTGGTGGATAAAGAAAAGGTGACGGCGATTTGGTCTGTTTTGGTCCGAAAATTTCACTGAAAGCTTTTCGCGCACAAAGCTCCCATTATGACCTATAAACCATATAAACATGTTTGGGACACATTTGAGCGAAAACAACACAATTTTTGCGGATAAAGAAAAGTAACGCCTATATGGTCACTTCTGGTCCGAAAATTTCACGGAAAGCTTTTCGCGCACAAAGCTCCCATTTAGACCTATAAACCATATAAACATGTTTGGAACACATTTGAGAGAAAACAACACAGTTTTTGTCGATAAAGAAAGGTAAAGCCGATATGGTAACTTCTGGTCCGAAAATTTCACGGAAAGCTTTTCGCGCACAAAGCTCCCATTATGACCTATAAACCATATAAACATGTTTGGGACACATTTGAGCGAATACAACACAGTTTTGGTGGATAAAGAAAAGGTGACGGCGATTTGGTCTCTTTTGGTCCGAAAATTTCACGGAAACCTTTTCGCGCACAAAGCTCCCATTATGACCTATGAACCATATAAACATGTTTGGGATACATTTGAGCGAAAACAACACAGTTTTTGTGGATAAAGAAAGGTAAAGCCGATATGGTCACTTGTGGTCCGAAAATTTCACGGAAAGCTTTTCGCGCACAAAGCTCCCATTATGACCTATAAACCATATAAACATGTTTCGGACACATTTGAGCGAATACAACACAGTTTTGGTGGATAAAGAAAAGGTGACGGCGATTTGGTCTCTTTTGGTCCGAAAATTTCACGTAAAGCTTTTCGCGCACAAAGCTCCCATTATGACCTATGAACCATATAAACATGTTTGGGACACATTTGAGCGAAAACAACACAGTTTTTGTCGATAAAGAAAGGTAAAGCCGATATGGTCACTTTTGGTCCGAAAATTTCACGGAAAGCTTTTCGCACACAAAGCTCCCATTATGACCTATAAACCATATAAACATGTTTCGGACACATTTGAGCGAATACAACACAGTTTTGGTGGATAAAGAAAAGGTGACGGCGATTTGGTCTGTTTTGGTCCGAAAATTTCACTGAAAGCTTTTCGCGCACAAAGCTCCCATTATGACCTATAAACCATATAAACATGTTTGGGACACATTTGAGCGAAAACAACACAATTTTTGCGGATAAAGAAAAGTAACGCCTATATGGTCACTTCTGGTCCGAAAATTTCACGGAAAGCTTTTCGCGCACAAAGCTCCCATTTAGACCTATAAACCATATAAACATGTTTGGAACACATTTGAGAGAAAACAACACAGTTTTTGTCGATAAAGAAAGGTAAAGCCGATATGGTAACTTCTGGTCCGAAAATTTCACGGAAAGCTTTTCGCGCACAAAGCTCCCATTATGACCTATAAACCATATAAACATGTTTGGGACACATTTGAGCGAATACAACACAGTTTTGGTGGATAAAGAAAAGGTGACGGCGATTTGGTCTCTTTTGGTCCGAAAATTTCACGGAAACCTTTTCGCGCACAAAGCTCCCATTATGACCTATGAACCATATAAACATGTTTGGGATACATTTGAGCGAAAACAACACAGTTTTTGTGGATAAAGAAAGGTAAAGCCGATATGGTCACTTGTGGTCCGAAAATTTCACGGAAAGCTTTTCGCGCACAAAGCTCCCATTATGACCTATAAACCATATAAACATGTTTCGGACACATTTGAGCGAATACAACACAGTTTTGGTGGATAAAGAAAAGGTGACGGCGATTTGGTCTCTTTTGGTCCGAAAATTTCACGTAAAGCTTTTCGCGCACAAAGCTCCCATTATGACCTATGAACCATATAAACATATTTGGGACACATTTGAGCGAAAACAACACAGTTTTTGTCGATAAAGAAAGGTAAAGCCGATATGGTCACTTTTGGTCCGAAAATTTCACGGAAAGCTTTTCGCGCACAAAGCTCCCATTATGACCTATAAACCATATAAACATGTTTCGGACACATTTGAGCGAATACAACACAGTTTTGGTGGATAAAGAAAAGGTGACGGCGATTTGGTCTCTTTTGGTCCGAAAATTTCACGGAAAGCTTTTCGCGCACAAAGCTCCCATTATGACCTATGAACCATATAAACCTGTTTGGAACACATTTGAGCGAAAACAACACAGTTTTTGTCGATAAAGAAAGGTAAAGCCGATATGGTAACTTCTGGTCCGAAAATTTCACGGAAAGCTTTTCGCGCACAAAGCTCCCATTATGACCTATAAACCATATAAACATGTTTGGGACACATTTGAGCGAATACAACACAGTTTTGGTGGATAAAGAAAAGGTGACGGCGATTTGGTCTGTTTTGGTCCGAAAATTTCACTGAAAGCTTTTCGCGCACAAAGCTCCCATTATGACCTATAAACCATATAAACATGTTTGGGACACATTTGAGCGAAAACAACACAATTTTTGCAAATAAAGAAAAGTAACGCCTATATGGTCACTTCTGGTCCGAAAATTTCACGGAAAGCTTTTCGCGCACAATGCTCCCATTTAGACCTATAAACCATATAAACATGTTTGGAACACATTTGAGCGAAAACAACACAGTTTTTGTCGATAAAGAAAGGTAAAGCCGATATGGTCACTTCTGGTCCGAAAATTTCACGGAAAGCTTTTCGCACACAAAGCTCCCATTATGACCTATAAACCATATAAACATGTTTGGGACACATTTGAGCGAATACAACACAGTTTTGGTGGATAAAGAAAAGGTGACGGCGATTTGGTCTGTTTTGGTCCGAAAATTTCACTGAAAGCTTTTCGCGCACAAAGCTCCCATTATGACCTATAAACCATATAAACATGTTTGGGACACATTTGAGCGAAAACAACACAATTTTTGCGGATAAAGAAAAGTAACGCCTATATAGTCACTTCTGGTCCGAAAATTTCACGGAAAGCTTTTCGCGCACAAAGCTCCCATTTAGACCTATAAACCATATAAACATGTTTGGAACACATTTGAGCGAAAACAACACAGTTTTTGTCGATAAAGAAAGGTAAAGCCGATATGGTAACTTCTGGTCCGAAAATTTCACGGAAAGCTTTTCGCGCACAAAGCTCCCATTATGACCTATAAACCATATAAACATGTTTGGGACACATTTGAGCGAATACAACACAGTTTTGGTGGATAAAGAAAAGGTGACGGCGATTTGGTCTCTTTTGGTCCGAAAATTTCACGGAAACCTTTTCGCGCACAAAGCTCCCATTATGACCTATGAACCATATAAACATGTTTGGGACACATTTGAGCGAAAACAACACAGTTTTTGTGGATAAAGAAAGGTAAAGCCGATATGGTCACTTGTGGTCCGAAAATTTCACGGAAAGCTTTTCGCGCACAAAGCTCCCATTATGACCTATAAACCATATAAACATGTTTCGGACACATTTGAGCGAATACAACACAGTTTTGGTGGATAAAGAAAAGGTGACGGCGATTTGGTCTCTTTTGGTCCGAAAATTTCACGGAAACCTTTTCGCGCACAAAGCTCCCATTATGACCTATGAACCATATAAACATGTTTGGGACACATTTGAGCGAAAACAACACAGTTTTTGTCGATAAAGAAAGGTAAAGCCGATATGGTCACTTGTGGTCCGAAAATTTCACTGAAAGCTTTTCGCGCACAAAGCTCCCATTATGACCTATAAACCATATAAACATGTTTGGGACACATATGAGCGAAAACAACACAATTTTTGCGGATAAAGAAAAGTAACGCCTATATAGTCACTTCTGGTCCGAAAATTTCACGGAAAGCTTTTCGCGCACAAAGCTCCCATTTAGACCTATAAACCATATAAACATGTTTGGAACACATTTGAGCGAAAACAACACAGTTTTTGTCGATAAAGAAAGGTAAAGCCGATATGGTAACTTCTGGTCCGAAAATTTCACGGAAAGCTTTTCGCGCACAAAGCTCCCATTATGACCTATAAACCATATAAACATGTTTGGGACACATTTGAGCGAATACAACACAGTTTTGGTGGATAAAGAAAAGGTGACGGCGATTTGGTCTCTTTTGGTCCGAAAATTTCACGGAAACCTTTTCGCGCACAAAGCTCCCATTATGACCTATGAACCATATAAACATGTTTGGGACACATTTGAGCGAAAACAACACAGTTTTTGTGGATAAAGAAAGGTAAAGCCGATATGGTCACTTGTGGTCCGAAAATTTCACGGAAAGCTTTTCGCGCACAAAGCTCCCATTATGACCTATAAACCATATAAACATGTTTCGGACACAATTGACCGAATACAACACAGTTTTGGTGGATAAAGAAAAGGTGACGGCGATTTGGTCTCTTTTGGTCCGAAAATTTCACGGAAAGCTTTTCGCGCACAAAGCTCCCATTATGACCTATGAACCATATAAACATGTTTGGGACACATTTGAGCGAAAACAACACAGTTTTTGTCGATAAAGAAAGGTAAAGCCGATATGGTCACTTTTGGTCCGAAAATTTCACGGAAAGCTTTTCGCGCACAAAGCTCCCATTATGACCTATAAACCATATAAACATGTTTCGGACACATTTGAGCGAATACAACACAGTTTTGGTGGATAAAGAAAAGGTGACGGCGATTTGGTCTCTTTTGGTCCGAAAATTTCACGGAAAGCTTTTCGCGCACAAAGCTCCCATTATGACCTATGAACCATATAAACATGTTTGGGACACATTTGAGCGAAAACAACACAGTTTTTGTCGATAAAGAAAGGTAAAGCCGATATGGTCACTTTTGGTCCGAAAATTTCACGGAAAGCTTTTCGCGCACAAAGCTCCCGTTTAGACCTATAAACCATATAAACATGTTTGGAACACATTTGAGCGAAAACAACACAGTTTTTGTCGATAAAGAAAGGTAAAGCCGATATGGTAACTTCTGGTCCGAAAATTTCACGGAAAGCTTTTCGCGCACAAAGCTCCCATTATGACCTATAAACCATATAAACATGTTTGGGACACATTTGAGCGAATACAACACAGTTTTGGTGGATAAAGAAAAGGTGACGGCGATTTGGTCTCTTTTGGTCCGAAAATTTCACGGAAACCTTTTCGCGCACAAAGCTCCCATTATGACCTATGAACCATATAAACATGTTTGGGACACATTTGAGCGAAAACAACACAGTTTTTGTCGATAAAGAAAGGTAAAGCCGATATGGTCACTTTTGGTCCGAAAATTTCACGGAAAGCTTTTCGCGCACAAAGCTCCCATTTAGACCTATAAACCATATAAACATGTTTGGAACACATTTGAGCGAAAACAACACAGTTTTTGTCGATAAAGAAAGGTAAAGCCGATATGGTAACTTCTGGTCCGAAAATTTCACGGAAAGCTTTTCGCGCACAAAGCTCCCATTATGACCTATAAACCATATAAACATGTTTGGGACACATTTGAGCGAATACAACACAGTTTTGGTGGATAAAGAAAAGGTGACGGCGATTTGGTCTCTTTTGGTCCGAAAATTTCACGGAAACCTTTTCGCGCACAAAGCTCCCATTATGACCTATAAACCATATAAACATGTTTGGGACACATTTGAGCGAAAACAACACAATTTTTGCGGATAAAGAAAAGTAACGCCTATATGGTCACTTCTGGTCCGAAAATTTCACGGAAAGCTTTTCGCGCACAATGCTCCCATTTAGACCTATAAACCATATAAACATGTTTGGAACACATTTGAGCGAAAACAACACAGTTTTTGTCGATAAAGAAAGGTAAAGCCGATATGGTCACTTCTGGTCCGAAAATTTCACGGAAAGCTTTTCGCACACAAAGCTCCCATTATGACCTATAAACCATATAAACATGTTTGGGACACATTTGAGCGAATACAACACAGTTTTGGTGGATAAAGAAAAGGTGACGGCGATTTGGTCTGTTTTGGTCCGAAAATTTCACTGAAAGCTTTTCGCGCACAAAGCTCCCATTATGACCTATAAACCATATAAACATGTTTGGGACACATTTGAGCGAAAACAACACAATTTTTGCGGATAAAGAAAAGTAACGCCTATATAGTCACTTCTGGTCCGAAAATTTCACGGAAAGCTTTTCGCGCACAAAGCTCCCATTTAGACCTATAAACCATATAAACATGTTTGGAACACATTTGAGCGAAAACAACACAGTTTTTGTCGATAAAGAAAGGTAAAGCCGATATGGTAACTTCTGGTCCGAAAATTTCACGGAAAGCTTTTCGCGCACAAAGCTCCCATTATGACCTATAAACCATATAAACATGTTTGGGACACATTTGAGCGAATACAACACAGTTTTGGTGGATAAAGAAAAGGTGACGGCGATTTGGTCTCTTTTGGTCCGAAAATTTCACGGAAACCTTTTCGCGCACAAAGCTCCCATTATGACCTATGAACCATATAAACATGTTTGGGACACATTTGAGCGAAAACAACACAGTTTTTGTGGATAAAGAAAGGTAAAGCCGATATGGTCACTTGTGGTCCGAAAATTTCACGGAAAGCTTTTCGCGCACAAAGCTCCCATTATGACCTATAAACCATATAAACATGTTTCGGACACATTTGAGCGAATACAACACAGTTTTGGTGGATAAAGAAAAGGTGACGGCGATTTGGTCTCTTTTGGTCCGAAAATTTCACGGAAACCTTTTCGCGCACAAAGCTCCCATTATGACCTATGAACCATATAAACATGTTTGGGACACATTTGAGCGAAAACAACACAGTTTTTGTCGATAAAGAAAGGTAAAGCCGATATGGTCACTTGTGGTCCGAAAATTTCACTGAAAGCTTTTCGCGCACAAAGCTCCCATTATGACCTATAAACCATATAAACATGTTTGGGACACATATGAGCGAAAACAACACAATTTTTGCGGATAAAGAAAAGTAACGCCTATATAGTCACTTCTGGTCCGAAAATTTCACGGAAAGCTTTTCGCGCACAAAGCTCCCATTTAGACCTATAAACCATATAAACATGTTTGGAACACATTTGAGCGAAAACAACACAGTTTTTGTCGATAAAGAAAGGTAAAGCCGATATGGTAACTTCTGGTCCGAAAATTTCACGGAAAGCTTTTCGCGCACAAAGCTCCCATTATGACCTATAAACCATATAAACATGTTTGGGACACATTTGAGCGAATACAACATAGTTTTGGTGGATAAAGAAAAGGTGACGGCGATTTGGTCTCTTTTGGTCCGAAAATTTCACGGAAACCTTTTCGCGCACAAAGCTCCCATTATGACCTATGAACCATATAAACATGTTTGGGACACATTTGAGCGAAAACAACACAGTTTTTGTGGATAAAGAAAGGTAAAGCCGATATGGTCACTTGTGGTCCGAAAATTTCACGGAAAGCTTTTCGCGCACAAAGCTCCCATTATGACCTATAAACCATATAAACATGTTTCGGACACATTTGAGCGAATACAACACAGTTTTGGTGGATAAAGAAAAGGTGACGGCGATTTGGTCTCTTTTGGTCCGAAAATTTCACGGAAAGCTTTTCGCGCACAAAGCTCCCATTATGACCTATGAACCATATAAACATGTTTGGGACACATTTGAGCGAAAACAACACAGTTTTTGTCGATAAAGAAAGGTAAAGCCGATATGGTCACTTTTGGTCCGAAAATTTCACGGAAAGCTTTTCGCGCACAAAGCTCCCATTATGACCTATAAACCATATAAACATGTTTCGGACACATTTGAGCGAATACAACACAGTTTTGGTGGATAAAGAAAAGGTGACGGCGATTTGGTCTCTTTTGGTCCGAAAATTTCACGGAAAGCTTTTCGCGCACAAAGCTCCCATTATGACCTATGAACCATATAAACATGTTTGGGACACATTTGAGCGAAAACAACACAGTTTTTGTCGATAAAGAAAGGTAAAGCCGATATGGTCACTTTTGGTCCGAAAATTTCACGGAAAGCTTTTCGCGCACAAAGCTCCCATTATGACCTATAAACCATATAAACATGTTTGGGACACATTTGAGCGAATACAACACAGTTTTGGTGGATAAAGAAAAGGTGACGGCGATTTGGTCTGTTTTGGTCCGAAAATTTCACTGAAAGCTTTTCGCGCACAAAGCTCCCATTATGACCTATAAACCATATAAACATGTTTGGGACACATTTGAGCGAAAACAACACAATTTTTGCGGATAAAGAAAAGTAACGCCTATATGGTCACTTCTGGTCCGAAAATTTCACGGAAAGCTTTTCGCGCACAAAGCTCCCATTTAGACCTATAAACCATATAAACATGTTTGGAACACATTTGAGCGAAAACAACACAGTTTTTGTCGATAAAGAAAGGTAAAGCCGATATGGTCACTTCTGGTCCGAAAATTTCACGGAAAGCTTTTCGCACACAAAGCTCCCATTATGACCTATAAACCATATAAACATGTTTGGGACACATTTGAGCGAATACAACACAGTTTTGGTGGATAAAGAAAAGGTGACGGCGATTTGGTCTGTTTTGGTCCGAAAATTTCACTGAAAGCTTTTCGCGCACAAAGCTCCCATTATGACCTATAAACCATATAAACATGTTTGGGACACATTTGAGCGAAAACAACACAATTTTTGCGGATAAAGAAAAGTAACGCCTATATGGTCACTTCTGGTCCGAAAATTTCACGGAAAGCTTTTCGCGCACAAAGCTCCCATTTAGACCTATAAACCATATAAACATGTTTGGAACACATTTGAGCGAAAACAACACAGTTTTTGTCGATAAAGAAAGGTAAAGCCGATATGGTAACTTCTGGTCCGAAAATTTCACGGAAAGCTTTTCGCGCACAAAGCTCCCATTATGACCTATAAACCATATAAACATGTTTGGGACACATTTGAGCGAATACAACACAGTTTTGGTGGATAAAGAAAAGGTGACGGCGATTTGGTCCGAAAATTTCACGGAAAGCTTTTCGCGCACAAAGCTCCCATTATGACCTATGAACCATATAAACATGTTTGGGACACATTTGAGCGAAAACAACACAGTTTTTGTCGATAAAGAAAGGTAAAGCCGATATGGTCACTTTTGGTCCGAAAATTTCACGGAAAGCTTTTCGCGCACAAAGCTCCCATTATGACCTATAAACCATATAAACATGTTTGGGACACATTTGAGCGAATACAACACAGCTTTGGTGGATAAAGAAAAGGTGACGGCGATTTGGTCTGTTTTGGTCCGAAAATTTCACTGAAAGCTTTTCGCGCACAAAGCTCCCATTATGACCTATAAACCATATAAACATGTTTGGGACACATATGAGCGAAAACAACACAGTTTTTGCGGATAAAGAAAAGTAACGCCTATATGGTCACTTCTGGTCCGAAAATTTCACGGAAAGCTTTTCGCGCACAAAGCTCCCATTTAGACCTATAAACTATATAAACATGTTTGGAACACATTTGAGTGAAAACAACACAGTTTTTGTCGATAAAGAAAGGTAAAGCCGATATGGTAACTTCTGGTCCGAAAATTTCACGGAAAGCTTTTCGCGCACAAAGCTCCCATTATGACCTATAAACCATATAAACATGTTTGGGACACATTTGAGCGAATACAACATAGTTTTGGTGGATAAAGAAAAGGTGACGACGATTTGGTCACTTTTGGTACGAAAATTTCACGGAAAGCTTTTCGCGCACAAAGTTCCCATTATGACCTATAAACCATATAAACATGTTTGGGACACATTTGAGCGAAAACAACACAGTTTTTGTGGATAAAGAAAAGTAATGCCTATATGGTCACTTCTGGTCCGAAAATTTCACAAAAAGCTTTTCGCGCACAAAGCTCCAATTTAGACCTATAAACCATATAAACATGTTTGGGACACATTTGAGCAAAAACAACACAGTTTTAGTCGATAAAGAAAGGTAAAGCCGGGTCACTTCTAGTCCGTAAAATTTCACGGAAAGCTTTTCGCGCACAAAGCTCCCATTATGACCTATAAACCGTATAAACATCTTTGGGACACATTTGAGCGAAAACAACACAGTTTTTGTGGATAAAGAAAGGTAAAGCTGATATGCTCACTTCTGGTCCGAAAAATTCACGGAAAGCTTTTCGCGCACAAAGCTCCCATTATGACCTATAAACCATATAAACATGTTGGGGACACATTTGAGCGAAAACAACACAGTTTTTGTGGATAAAGAAAGGTGACGCCGATATTGTCACTTTTGGTCCGAAAATTTCACGGAAAGCTTTTCGCGCACAAAGCTACCATTATGACCTATAAACCATATAAACATGTTTGGGACACATTTTAGCGAAAACAACACAGTTTTTGTGGATAAAGAAAAGTAACGCCGATATGGTCACTTCTGGTCCGAAAATTTCACGGAAAGCTTTTCGCGCAGAAAGCTTCCATTTAGACCTATAAACCATATAAACATGTTTGGGACACATTTGAGCGAAAAAAACACAGTTTTTGTGGATAAAGAAAAGTAAAGCCGATATGGTCACTTCTGGTTCGAAAATTTTACGGAAAGCTTTTCGTGCACAAAAACTCATATTATGACCTATAAACCATATAAACATGTTTGGGACACATTTGAGCGAAAACAACGCAGTTTTTGTGTATAAAGAAAAGTAACGCCGATATAGTCACTTCTGGTCCGAAAATTTCACGGAAAGCTTTTCGCGCACAAAGCTCCGCTTATGACCTATAAACCATATAAATATGTTTGGGACACATTTGAGTGAAAACAACACAGTTTTTGTGGATAAAGAAAGGTAAAGCCGATATAGTCACTTCTGGTCCGAAAATTTCACGTAAAGCTTTTCGCGCACAAATCTCCCATTATGACCTATACACCATATAAACATGTGTGGGACACATTAGACCGAAAACAACACAGTTTGGGTGGATAAAGAAAGGTGACGCCAATATGGTCACTTCTGGTCAAAAAAATTCAAGGAAAGATTTTCACGCACAAAGCTTCCATTTAGACCTATAAACCATATAAACATGTTTGGGAAACATTTGAGCGAAAACAACACAGTTTTTGTGGATAAACAAAGGTAAAGCCGATATGGTCACTTTTGGTCCGAAAATTTCACGGAAAGCTTTTCCCGCACAAAGCTCCCATTATCACTTATAAACCGTATGAACATGTTTGGGACACATATGAGCAAAAACAACACAGTTTTTGTGGATAAAGAAAGGTGATGCCCATATGGTCACTTTTTGTCCGAAAATTTCACGGAAAGCTTTTCGCGCACAAAGGTCCCATTATGACCTATAAACCATGTAAACATGTTTGGGACACATTTGAGGGAAAACAACACAATTTTTGTGGACAAAGAACGGTAAAGTCGATATGGTCACTTCTGGTCCGAAAGTTTTACTTAAAGCTTTTCGCGCACAAAGCTCCCTTTATGACCTATACACCATACAAACATGTTCGGGACACATTTGAGCGAAAATAACACCGTTTTGGTGGATAAAGAAAGGTGACGCCGATCTGGTCACTTTTGGTCCGAAAATTTCACGGAAAGCTTTTCGCGCACAAACCTCCCATTATGACCAATAAACCATATAAACATGTTTGGGACACATTTGTGCGAAAACAACACAGTTTCGTGGATAAAGAAAGGTGACGCCGATATGGTCACTTCTGGTCCGAAAATTTCACGGAAAGATTTTCGCGCACAAAGCTTCCATTTAGACCTATAAACCATATAAACATGTTTGGGAAACATTTGAGCGAAAATAACACAGTTGTTCTGGATAAAGAAAGGTAAAGACGATATGGTCTCTTCTGGTCCGAAAATTTCACGGAAAACTTTTCGCGCACAAAGCTCCCATTATGACCTATAAACCATATAAACATGTTTGGGACACATTTGAGCGAAAACAACACAGTTGTTGTGGATAAAGAAAGGTAAAGCCGATATGGTCTCTTCTGGTCCGAAAATTTCATGGAAAGATTTTCCTGCTCAAAGCTCTCATTATGACCTATAAACCATATAAACATGTTTGGGACACATTTGAACGAAAACAACACAGTTGTTGTGGATAAAGAAAGGTAAAGCCGATATGGTTTCTTCTGGTCCGAAAATTTCACGGAAAGCTTTTCTCGCACAAAGCTCCCATTATGACCTATAAACTATATAAACATGTTTGGGACACATATGAGCTAAAACAACACAGTTTTTGTGGATAAAGAAAGGTGACGCCAATATGGTCACTTTTGGTCCGAAAATTTCACGTAAAGCTTTTTGCGCAGAAAGCTCCCATTATGACCTATAAACCAAATAAACATGTTTGGGACACATTTAAGCGAATACAACACAGTTTTGGTGGTTAAAGAAACGGTGACGCCGATATGGTCACTTTTGGTCCGAAAATTTCACGGAAACTTCGCGCACAAAGCTCCCATTATGACTTATAAACCATATAAACATGTTTTGGACACATTTGAGCGAAAAAAACACAGTTTTTGTGGATAAAAAAAGGTAAAGCCGATATGGTCACTTTTGTTATGAAAATTTCACGAAAATATTTTCGTGCACAAAGCTCCCATTATGACCTATACACCATATAAACATGTTTGGTACACATTTGAGCGAAAACAACACAGTTTTGGTGGCTAAAGAAAGGTGACACCGATATGGTTACTTTTGGTCCGAAAATTTCACGGAAAAGATTTCACGCACAAAGCTCTCATTATGACCTATAAACCATATAAACATGTTTGGGACACATTTGAGCGAAAACAACACAGTTTTTGTGGATAAAGAAAGGTAAAGCCGATATGCACACTTTTGGTCCGAAAATTTCACGGAAAGCTTTTCGCGCACAAAGCTTCCATTTAGACCTATAAACCATATAAACATGTTTGGGACACATTTGACCGAAAACAACACAGTTTTTGTGGATAAAGAAAGATAAAGCCGATATGGTCACTTTTGGTCCGAAAATTTCACGGAAAGCTTTTCGCGCACAAAGCTCCCATAATGACCTACAAACCATATAAACATGTTTGGGACACATTTGAGCGAAAACAACACAATTTTTGTGGATAAAGAAAGGCGACGCCGATATGGTCACATTTGGTCCGAAAATTTCACGGAAAGCTTTTCGCGAACAAAGCTCCCTTTATGACCTATAAACGATATAAACATGTTTGGCACACATTTGAGCGAATACAACAGAGTTTTGGTGGATAAAGAAAAGGTGACGGCGATATGGTCACTTTTGGTCCGAAAATTTCACGGAAAGCTTTTCGCGCACAAAGGTTCCATTATGACCTATAAACCATATAAACATGTTTGGGACACATTTGAGAGAAAACAACACAATTTTTGTGGATAAAGAAAGGTGACGCCCATATGGTCACTTTTGGTCCGAAAATTTCACGGAAAGCTTTTCGCGCACAAAGCTCCCATTATGACCTATAAACAATATAAACAAGTTTGCGACACATTTGATCGAATACAACAGAGTTTTGGTGGATAAAGAAAAGGTGACGGCGATATGGTCACTTTTGGTCCAAAAATTTCACGGAAAGCTTTTCGCGCACAACGGTCCCATTATGACCTATAAACCATATAAATATGTTTGGGACACATTTGAGGGAAAACAACACAATTTTTGTGGATAAAGAACGGTAAAGCTGATCATGCACATTTAGGTAGTGTTAATGTAGGCATTTAGATGAGTTTAGGTCGGGTAAAATGCATGAGTTTAGAGTAGTTTTCATGTTTTCATTATGTTTCAATTAGAGTCGGAATCTACAAGTTTTGTGCATGATTTCAGGTGATTGTGGAAAGGTGGAGCTGAGCTCGTATAAATCATAGAAGATGAGACGGAAATCGGAGCCTGGAGCAAGAGAGCTGAAGAGTCGAAGAGAGGAGCTGAACACACGTAAAAAGGAATGGAACTATAAAGAACTCGGGCCAAGATTGCATGAAACTCGGCCGAGTCCATTGAAGAGGACCGAGTTGTTGATTTTGGGAAGAACTCGGGTGGGAAGACACAAACTCGGCCGAGTTTCCTTGTGTTGCACCCAAGTTTTGTGCAAGGAACAGCTGTTACGCTGTGTTACTTTATTTTTATTCAAAATTTTAATTAGGGGGGAACATGAAACGTTAGAGGGCGAGTACGAATAGGAGGAGGAACCATTGGAGATTTGGTGGATTGTAATTTATCGATTATGAACAACTAATCCTCCTTGCTTGGGGAAATTAATCGAAGCTCCAGGTTTTCTATTTCATTGTGAGATTTCTCTATCTTAATACCCCTCTTTGAATTTTATCAATTCTTTGCACTGATTGTTTAGGGTTTTCATGAATTTCCGTTAGTCTGATCAACTGATGCCTTTTCATGATAATCTATAGCTAGATATATGTAATTTCTGGTTGAATTATCTATATTCTTGAGTAGCAAAGTATAAATCTCTGAAACTGGTTGATTTAGGGATTCGTATAAAGAATTGATTTGCAATTGATGCAATAACTGGTTGTCCTGTTAACTAGATTCGATTAGGAATTGGATTCAAAAGACCTAGTCTTTCCACAACAAAGTATTCAAGAGGAAGTTATCTTTTCGATATCAATGATCAATGAACAAGCCTGATTGCTGAGATTGATTGACCTGAGCTATTCTCTCATATTTATTCACTTAATCTGTTTTACGTTATTGTTTTGCTTACTTTTGCATTCTTAGTTAGTTAGTTCAAACCATCAAAATTCCCCCTCTTTGTTTCTTGTTCTTGTTGACACACTCTGATTTGCATACAAATCGTTGACTCTCTGTGGGATCGACCCGTACTTGCCAAACTACATTAGTTAGGTTAGTCGGTTATATTTGATAGGATTTAAGGCGACTGAAAATCCATTGTCAAATTTGGCGCCGTTGTCGGGGAGTCAAGTTGTTATTTGTGTGTTTGTCTTGTGTGTTAATTTAATTAGCTACTAACTTTTGTAGTGAACCTATCTTATGGTTCACAACACATATGCTACTAACCGTTTAAGATGTTGAGGTTATCGCAGTTCGAAGGTGAGAACTTTCACCTATATCTCACTAGGTTGCAGAGGTGTTTGGACATCCGCAATGAGAGGGGTTTCCACGATTGTTTGCGAGATATGGTGTTCTGCGTTGTAGAGGGGATGACTGCTGAGACAAAGGCGAGTGCTATATACATGAGCGGCGGAAGTCTAGAAAGGTTAGGTTTGGTGGGAATTTGGGACCTTATCTGCTACATGGGTCACCAAGCGTTGCAGGAAGTGCCCTTCGCGCTGGAACCTCAACCAATGGAGTACTTTGACACACCTTTGGAGGATCTATCAAAGGCCTCCTATGAGGAGAATGAGCAATTATGTTAGCAGATCGTTGAACTAGATGAACGAGTGCACCAAATGGTCCAAGTGGGGAATGATATTCTAGCATGTGAAGCGGGTGAACTACCGTCTCAACCAGTGGTTAACCCGATAGAGAGTCTCACCACGAACACCCTAGGGAGTGGCAAGGACTTGTTTGTCATACCCGAGGGAAGCTCAGAAAGTCATGAAGATAAAGGTGAGTGTGTGTTTTCTATTACCCCCTCATTGAGTTCATCCGAGTCTACTCCGCTACCTCCTCTACCCTTGAGCTTTGAGCATGATAATGTTTTGGCGGAGGAGGATATGTTCGCAGATGATGACAGTTTCTTCAGCGATGAAGAGGAGAGTACACTACTTCCTGACATGGAGTGTCATGAGTCGACGCATGAGATCCCATGTGATTTATCGTCTCCTTCATTCGATGAGATTGTCGCGAGCTCGCCTTTCAAGGAACCAAGTCCGGAGCTGATTTATGTGGCTCCTAAGCAAAGAATTGACATCCTCTACAATGGTGAGAAGGTCGGTGATTATGTCGATCCTTGGGCTCATTATTTTGACATACCGCCATTGGAACTGAATTGGTGGTTCTACATACCCGCGGCGGGGAGTCATGCTCGGGCACATGAAGAGTTGAGGACATACTTTGACTTCAACTTATTCGTATGTAGTGCTAGTCTACCTAGATTGTGTGCACAAGAGTTTGATTTGCTGCTGAGGGCACTGACGATGTCCGAGTGAGTCTTAAATGGACAACTAAAATGTCGAGCTACCGACCATAACCAAGCGCTTCTTGGGAGGCAACCCAAGGTGAGTAATTTAAATTTGCATTTTTCATTTTTTTCGTTTAGTTTTCAATTTCAAGTTAAAAAAAAAGTTCATCAAAAAGGACCAAAAAGCAAGAGAATTACAGTAGGGTACTCGGGTAAGAAGCTCGGCTGAGTCCCTTGGCCAACCCGAGTGGCGCACAGGTCTTCAAGAAGAACTCGGGTGGGAAAATAAAAACTCGGTAGAGTTTTTTAGCCCCACCCGAGTTATTTTGCGTCCCCCATAAAAATAAAATAAAAAAAAAGATGAAAGAAGGAGGAAGCGCGTCTTGAGTCTAGCCCGAGTCCCTCACCGAGCGATGCAGCAGTGAGCGTGTCTCCGGCCACTGTAGCCTCCGTGCGCGAGCCTCCCTCCGACCAGCAGGCATCCCGGCGAGTCCCGGAGCCCTCACGCTTCTCTCCCGGAGCCCTCACACCTCACCCTAATTCCTCTTCCCTTCTCTCCCAGCCACCAGTCCATCCGAGCCACCAGGACACGCCAGCCCAGCCTCCGATCAGCCTTCCTCTTCGTTCTTCTTCTTCATTGAAGTTTAAGGTAAATTTCAAAATCCCCAATTTCTAGGTTTTCTCCAATTGATTAAATTTTTGTAATTTAGGAGTTGATTGGGTGAAATGAAACCTTATTTGTGCTATATTTGTTGATGGAAGGGGATTGATTTGGGGAAGTTGTCTTGACTTTGTGGTTGGGAAGCCAAGTTGGATGACAATTTACAAAGGTGGATTTAGATTGATTGAGAGGTTTTGGCTTGGATTGGGATTCTTGTGCTTAATTGTGAAATTGCAAATTTGGAAATTATGGAGTCTTGAGGATTTGAATTGATCTTTGCTTGTTGATATTAAACTTGATAAGAGTTTCTTGTTGAGTTTATTGATTTTAGTTTTGATCAATTATGCTTAATTGTTATCAATTTGCAAATTATTGAGGTTTGTGGCTTTGTGTGTTATTGTAAGTGGATTGACACAATTGATTATTATTGTAAGTTGTCCTTGCTTGGACAACAAATATTTCTTCCTTTCTCTTCAATTTTCCATCTCTGCCTCCGCCTGACATGTAGATGACTCTGTAAGTGTTTTCTTCCTTTCTCTTTTATTTTTCACGTAGAGGACAATGTGTGAATTAAGTGTGGGGGAGGGAACATTTACATGTTTTCATTTAGGTTGCATTGTACATATTTATTTCTTTGCATTTCATGTTTATTATTCTTAGTCTTGCATATTATAAAAAAAAAAACAGAAAAATCATATAAAAAGAAAAAAATCAGCATGAATGACATTTTAGATTTAGGATATTTCAGATAACCCCATCTGTACCACTTGTCGTCTTAATCTGATTATAAGTCCCATGATATGCTTGAATTGGTGATCATCGTCTAGTTTGTTTGATCTATGGGAGCATGAGATAATGGATTGAGTTTGAGCGAAATTGACTTAGCCTAAACACAAGAGCGATGAGTGAAACACTTTATGTATCCGGTGAGGTTGGATTGAAATATGCCTAAGCCTTTGAGTTGCTCAAATACATGTGAGGATGTTGATTATTGTCTTGTGCTTCCTACATGATTTGGATTGTGTTTTGACGAGGTGAATCCATGAAGAGTGTATTTGTGGGATGTTTAACTGGATTGATTTTGTTTTCTTGAGGACAAGAAAGGTTCAAGTGTAGGGGAGTTTGATCATGCACATTTAGGTAGTGTTAATATAGGCATTTAGATGAGTTTAGGTAGGGTAAAATGCATGAGTTTAGAGTAGTTTTCATGTTTTCATTATGTTTCAATTAGAGTCGGAATCTACAAGTTTTATGCATGATTTCAGGTGATTGTGGAAAGGTGGAGCTGAGCTCGTATAAATGATAGAAGATGAGACGGAAATCGGAGCCTGGAGCAAGAGAGCTGAAGAGTCGAAGAGAGGAGCTGAACACACGTGCAAAGGAATGGAACTATAAAGAACTCGGGCCAAGATTGCATGAAACTCGGCCGAGTCCATTGAAGAGGACCGAGTTGTTGATTTTGGGAAGAACTCGGGTGGGAAGACACAAACTCGGCCGAGTTTCCTTGTGTTGCACCCAAGTTTTGTGCAAGGAACAGCTGTTACGCTGTGTTACTTTATTTTTATTCAAAATTTTAATTAGGGGGGAACATGAAACGTTAGAGGGTGAGTACGAACAGGAGGAGGAACCATTGGAGATTTGGTGGATTGTAATTTATCGATTATGAACAACTAATCCTCCTTGCTTGGGGAAATTAATCGAAGCTCCAGGTTTTCTATTTCATTGTGAGATTTCTCTATCTTAATACTCCTCTTTGAATATTATCAATTCTTTGCACTGATTGTTTAGGGTTTTCATGAATTTCCGTTAGTCTAATCAACTGATGCCTTTTCATGATAATCTATAGCTAGATATATGTAATTTCTGGTTGAATTATCTATATTCTTGAGTAGCAAAGTATAAATCTCTGAAGCTGGTTGATTTAGGGATTTGTATAAAGAATTGATTTGCAATTGATGCAATAACTCGTTGTGCGCGTCGATTGTCTCTGTTGATTTCCTTTAAGCTTAATCGATTATTGAATTGAATCTTAATAGTTTCAAGATTGTTTGTTAATTAAGGTTTTCTGGGTCTGGCTGTCCTGTTAACTAGATTCGATTAGGAATTGGATTCAAAAGACCTAGTCTTTCCACAACAAAGTATTCAAGAGGAAGTTATCTTTTCGATATCAATGATCAATGAACAAGCCTGATTGCTGAGATTGATTGACTTGAGCTATTCTCTCATATTTATTCACTTAATCTGTTTTACGTTATTGTTTTGCTTACTTTTGCATTCTTAGTTAGTTAGTTCAAACCATCAAAATTCCCCCCTCTTTGTTTCTTGTTCTTGTTGACACACTCTGATTTGCATACAAATCGTTGACTCTCTGTGGGATCGACCCGTACTTGCCAAACTACATTAGTTAGGTTAGTCGGTTATATTTGATAGGATTTAAGGCGACTGAAAATCCTTTGTCAAATTTGGCGCCGTTGCCGGGGAGTCAAGTTGTTATTTGTGTGTCAAACGCCGATATGGTCACTTCTGTTCCAAAAATTTTACTTAAAGCTTTTCGCGCACAAAGCTCCCTTTATGACCTATACACCATATAAACATGTTCTGGACACATTTAAGCGAAAATAACACCGTTTTTGTGGATAAGGAAAGGTGACGCCGATATGGTCACTTTTGGTCCGAAAATTTCACGGAAAGCTTTCCGCGCACAAAGCTCCCATTATGACCTATAAACCATATAAACATGTTTGGGACACATTTGAGCGAAAACAACAAAGTTTTGTGGATAAAGAAAGTTGACGCCGATATGGCCACTTTTGGTCCGAAAATTTCACAGAAAACTTTTCGCGCACAAAGCTCCCAATATGATCTATAAACCATATAAACATGTTTGGGACACATTTGAGCGAATACAACACAGTTTTGGTGGATAAAGAAAAGGTGACGGCGATATGGTCACTATTGGTCCGAAAATTTCACGGAAAGCTTTTCGCGCAGACAGCTCCCATTATGACCTATAAACCATATAAACATGTTTGGGACACATTTGAGCGAAAACAACACAGTTTTTGTGAATAAAGAAAAGTAACGCCGATATGGTCACTTCTGGTCCGAAAATTTCACGGAAAACTTTTCGCGCACAAAGCTCCCATTTAGACCTATAAACCATATAAACATGTTTGGGACACATTTGAGCGAAAACAACATAGTTTTTGTTGATAAAGAAAGGTAAAGGCGATATGGTCACTTTTGGTCCTAAAATTTCACGGAAAGCTTTTCGCGCACAAAGCTCCCATTATGACCTATAAACCATATCAACATGTTTGGGACACATATGAGCAAAAACAACACAGTTTTTGTGGATAAAGAAAGGTAAAGACGATATGGTCAATTTTGGTCCGAAAATTTCATGGAAAGCTTTTCACGCACAAAGCTCCCATTATGACCTATACACCATATAAATATGTTTGGGACACATTTGAGCGAAAACAACACAGTTTTGAAGGATAGAGAAAGGTGACGCCGATATGGTCACTTTTGGTCCGAAAATTTCACGGAAAACTTTTCGCGCACAAAGGGTAACGGCGATATGGTCACTTTTGGTCCGAAAATTTCACGGAAAGCTTTTCACGCACAAAGCTCCCATTATGACCTATAAACCATATAAATATGTTTGGGACAAATTTGAGGGAAAACAACACAATTTTGTGGATAAAGAACGATAAAGCCGATATGGTCACTTCTGCTCCGAAAATTTTACGAAATGCTTTTCGCGCACAAAGCTCCCTTTATGACCTATACACCATATAAACATGTTCGGGACACATTTGAGCGAAAATAACACAGTTTTGTTGGATAAAAAAAGGTGACGCCGATATGGTCACTTTTGGTCCTAAAATTTCACGGAAAGCTTTTCGCGCACAAAGCTCCCATTATGACCTATAAACCATATCAACATGTTTGGGACACATATGAGCAAAAACAACACAGTTTTTGTGGATAAAGAAAGGTAAAGACGATATGGTCAATTTTGGTCCGAAAATTTCATGGAAAGCTTTTCACGCACAAAGCTCCCATTATGACCTATACACCATATAAATATGTTTGGGACACATTTGAGCGAAAACAACACAGTTTTGAAGGATAGAGAAAGGTGACGCCGATATGGTCACTTTTGGTCCGAAAATTTCACGGAAAACTTTTCGCGCACAAAGGGTAACGGCGATATGGTCACTTTTGGTCCGAAAATTTCACGGAAAGCTTTTCACGCACAAAGCTCCCATTATGACCTATAAACCATATAAATATGTTTGGGACAAATTTGAGGGAAAACAACACAATTTTGTGGATAAAGAACGATAAAGCCGATATGGTCACTTCTGCTCCGAAAATTTTACGAAATGCTTTTCGCGCACAAAGCTCCCTTTATGACCTATACACCATATAAACATGTTCGGGACACATTTGAGCGAAAATAACACAGTTTTGTTGGATAAAAAAAGGTGACGCCGATATGGTCACTTTTGGTCCGAAAATTTCACGGAAAACTTTTCGCGCACAAAGCTCCCATTATGACATATAAACCATATAAACATGTTTGGAACACATTTAAGCGAATACAACACAGTTTTGGAGGATAAAGAAAAGGTGACGGCGATATGGTCACTATTGGTCCGAAAATTTCACGGAAAGCTTTTCGCGCAAAAAGCTCCCATTATGACGTATAAACCATATAAACATGTTTGGGACACATTTGAGCGAAAACAACACAGTTTTTGTGGATAAAGAAAAGTAACGCCGATATGGTCACTTCTGGTCCGAAAATTTCACGGAAAGCTTTTCGCGCACAAAGCTCCCATTTAGACCTATAAACCATATAAACATATTTGGGACACATTTGAGCGAAAACAACACAGTTTTTGTTGATAAAGAAAGGTAAAGCCGATATGGTCACTTCTGGTCCGAAAATTTCACGGAAAGCTTTTCGCGCAGAAAGCTCCCATAATGACTTATAAACCATATAAACATGTTTGGGACACATATGAGCAAAAACAACACAGTTTTTGTGGATAAAGAAAGATAAAGCCGATATGGTCAATTTTTGTCCGAAAATTTCACGGAAAGCTTTTCGCGCACAAAGCTCCCATTATGACCTATACACCATCTAAACATGTTTGGGATACATTTGAGCGAAAACAACACAGTTTTGGTAGATAAAGAAAGGTGACGCCGATATGGTCACTTTTGGTCCGAAAATTTCACGTAAAACTTTTCGCGCACAAAGCTCCCATTATGACCTATAAACCATATAAACATGTTTGGGACACATTTGAGCGAATACAACACAGTTTTGGTGCATAAAGATAGGTGACAACGAAAAGGTCACTTTTGCTCCGAAAATTTCACGGAAAGCTTTTCGAGCACAAAGCTCCCATTATGACCTATAAACCATATAAACATGTTTGGGACAAATTTGAGAGAAAACTACACAGTTTTTGTGGATAAAGAACGGTAAAGCCGATATGGTCACTTCTGGTCCGAAATTTTCACGGAAAGCTTTTCGCGCACAAAGCTCCCTTTATGACATATACACCATATAAACATGTTCGGGACACATTTGTGCGAAAACAACACAGTTTTGGTGGATAAAGAAAGGTTACGCCGTTATGGTCACTTTTGGTCCGAAAATTTCACGGAAAGCTTTTCGCGCACAAAGCTCCCATTACGACCTATGAACCATATAAACATGTTTGGGACACATTTGAGTAATATAATACAGTTTTGGTGTATAAAGAAAAGGTGACGGTGATATGGTCACTTTTGGTCCGAAAATTTCACGGAAAGCTTTTCGCGCACATAGCTCCAATTATGACCTATAAACCATATAAACATGTTTGGGACCCATATGAGCGAAAACAACACAGTTTTTGTGGATAAAGAAAAGTAATGCCGATATGGTCACTTTTGGTCCGAAAATTTCACGGATAGCTTTTCGCGCACAAAGCTCCCATTTAGACCTATAAACCATATAAACATGTCTGGGACACATTTGAGCGAAAACAACACAGTTTTTGTGGATAAAGAAAGGTAAAGCCGATATGGTCACTTCTGGTTCGAAAATTTCTCGGAAAGGTTTTCGCGCACAAAGCTCCCATTATGACCTATAAACCATATAAACATGTTTGGGACACATTTGAGTGAAAACAACATAGCAAAAAGAACACAGTAAGGGAGATTTCACAAAAAAAGCTCTCTTGTCCGTACACTAAGGGCGATTTCACAATTTGCCAGGGTTCCATCACCGGTCTTCCTCACGGAGGCTGCGCTGGCGGTCCTCCCTTCCATGGTTAAACGGGGACCAACATCAGGTAAGAAGGAGGGTTGGGGGACCCCTATCCCTACCTCGGTTAGCTCAAAAGCGGAGGTGGACTCCACAAAGAAGGGGACTGCGATTGTTTTGGGTCCAGATCTGGGAGTTAATGCGGGGTCAATGGTAGGTGAGCATCGGGAAAGCCCGTCAGATGTACCTACTCACCAACCCTCGAGCATTAAAGATGGAGAAAGCAAGTGTGATGCCCAACCGTGGTCCTTTGCGCAAGCCCTGAGGAGGAACTTTGACCCAAAAAGACGTATCTTTCTCCCTCCTCAGATGGCGTCTTTCAAGGAGAATAGGAACATCCAGGCTGCAGAAAAGCTCACTTTCTTTCCACAGATGTGGAGAAAGGGAAGCTCAAAATTCGACCTGAGGACGTGGAAGACTCTCGTAAGGAGTGGGCTTTCACCTTGATAGGAGTTGTCACTGTGGGGCAGGCACCCTTCAAGCAAGTTTGTGAGCTTTGGGACTCTGCTTGGAAGGTGGAGAAGCCAAAGCTATTCCAGAAGAAAAATGGAGTTTTTGTGTTCAGATTCAAATCCGAAAGTGACCTTATTTGGGTTCTTAGCAATGGACCATGGCATCTTCATGGTTCCAAGCCACTGATTTTAACGAGATGGGAACCAGGAATGGCAATTGCTTGGAGCTCGTTTGACAAAATACCTTGCTGGGTATGTGTGCCGGACCTGGAATCGACGCTGTTCACTCATACAAATCTTGGGAGGCTTGGGAGCTCAATTGGTACTCCTATATGCCTGGATGAGCTCACAACAAAGGGGAGCACATTTCTTTTGCAAGGATGTTGGTTGAGGTAACTGTCAGGGACTCTTTCATAAATTCTATTGAGATTGAAAATTTGGATGGTTCTAAATACAACCAATCTATCATTTTTGAATGGTTACCTGCTATATGTTCTAAGTGCAATTGTTTTGGTCATTCCGGCTTTAACTACTTTAAGAACAAGCGCATCAGTGGTGTGTCTAGGCCTGTCAATGTCCCTAATCAGCACCCACAGAGTGCGCAGAGGGCTTTTAAACCATCTGTTCAGGCTGGTGTTGATAAAGGGAAGAGCTCCTATGTTGAGATTGCGAAGACATCTATCACTCCAGTTGACAGCAAGGGGAAGAAGCCTATACAAATTGAGAATATTAGTGTTGACAGTAAGGAGGTTCCAGTTGGGAAAATTGACAGCATTCAGAGCGCCCCCAGTAGTTCCAGTTCGAAGAGAGGTGGACATACACGACAGAGCTTGGTTGGAAGTAAGGAGTTACCTAGCAAGTCCGGGGATGACTCAAGTGGCAATGTGGGATGGTCTGTTCAGAAGGGTAAAGGGAGAACAAGACATCATGGGACACAAATGATTACAGATCAGAAGGTTTGTGGTGTTGGCTCTGGCTCCAGGTTTGATGCTCTCTCCAATGACAGTAATGGGGAACATGACCATGTGATGAGCAAGGATCAGTCTGTTCAGCATATAGGTGAGGGTAGCACTCACGCCATTGGTTGTCATGAATAAGGTCAAAATATCGGCATGGAATATAGCGGGTCTAAAGGACCCGATTAAGGATAGTATTATTAATTCATTTTGTTTTGATAATGATATTGGGATGATTGGGCTCTTGGAGACTAAGGTTTTGCACAAGAATATTGATGAAATTAAAAGAAGACTCATGAAAGGCTGGTTGTGCTGTATGAATGGAGATGTATCAGTTAAGGGGAGAATTTGGGTAACATGGAACCCGGATTTGTTTGATGTTTCAGTATTGAGGATTAGAGAGCAACTTATCCACTGCGGTGTTGAAACCAAAGACAAGAAATCTAGATTCGCAACCACATTTATTTATGCTTGCAGTACCAAAACTGAGAGAATTCCACTATGGGAGGAGTTACAACAGATTGCTGCACAAACGAATATCCCATGGATCTCGTTGGGATATTTGAATTGCATATTGAACATGGAGGAGAAGTGGCCCCAAAGAGTGGCCAAATATGAAGAATTCAATGAGCTTCGAACAGTGATGGAACAATGTGGTCTGGTGGACTTGCCGTATACTGGAGCTCAACTCACCTGGACAAATAAACAGATTGGTGATAAAAAAAATTGAAAGGAAGCTTGATCGTATAATGGTGAATGAAAGATGGATGGAACAACTTGTGAATACTAAAGCTGTGTTTGGCACTCCTAGTATTACAGATCACTCTCCTGTGGTGGCTTTGATTAGAGATGACGTTCCCCGAAGACACTACCCTTTCAAATACATGAACTTCTAGGGTGGTGAAGCCGAGTTTGATGCAATTGTCAGAGCTGCTTGGAACACATCTGAAATTGGTTCAAAGCATTTTAAATTAGTAAAGAAGCTTAAGAGTGTCAAAGAAGCGCTCAAACCGTGGGACAAGGCGAGGTTCCCAGAGCTGCAGAATCAAATCAAGCTGGAAAAGGGCATCCTGAATGAGCTTCAGATCAGAAGTCGTAATGAGAAAAATAATGCTACACTTGATGCGCAGATTGCCGAGGCGGAAAAAGTGCTCAGGAGCAATATGGGTCGATTGGTCAGCATGACAACACAGAGAGCTAAACTCCACTTGCTCACAATGGGGGAGGAAACTTCTTCGTTATTTTACAGAAATGTTAAAGAACGACAAGCTAGAAATACCATCCAGATCATGAAAGACTCAGCTGACAGACTGATTGAAGATGAGGATGAAATTCGTGGGCACATTCTCAGTTTTTTCTCTGATTTACTTTCGACTGAGGCACCCGTTAATGCATTTCCAAAAAATCTCCATGGAGAGCTCGTTGATGAAGCTAGGGGATGGGGTACCTTTAGATTCCTAGCTATGATGAAATCCGGAAATGTTTATGGAGCATTGGCATCAATAAGTCACCGGGTCCGGATGGGTTTGGAATCAAATTCTTTAGAGATGCTTGGAGTGTGGTGGGGCGTGATACTTGTGAGGTAGTTCGTGAGATATTCAGAAACGGAAAGGTTCTTAGACAACTCAACAGTACATTTATCTCTCTTATTCCCAAAGTGCCCAATCCCACATATGTAAAAGATCTCAGACCGATATCATGTTGCAACACTGTCATGAAGGTTGTCACTAAGCTCATTGCTAAAAGAACCAAAGGGGACTTGAGTGGGCTGATTTCTGAATGTCAAGGAGCATTTATTCCTGGACGATCTATAGCTCACAACTGCGCTGTGGCTCTGGAAATTGTGAATGGATAATGGGACTAAAAGAGTGTCACCCAGATGCACTATTAAGGTGGACCTTCAAAAGGCCTACGATTATTTGAGCTGGGATTTTATACGGAGCACTCAAATTTACTTTCAATTCCCGATGAGGATGGTCGAGCTGATAATGGACTGAATTTCCTCCACATCCTTTTCGATATTGATTAATGGAGCTCCGGAGGGCTTCTTCCCTGGCCGAAGGGGTGTGAGGCAAGGTGACCCTCTTTCGCCATACATTTTTGTACTTTGAATGGAAGTATTGAGTCGGATGCTGCAGAAAGGTACTGCTGATCAGAGATTTAAATTTCATCCGCGTTGCAAGGCCTTAAAACTCACACACTTAGCTTTTGCGGATGATCTTCTTGTGTTTTGCCATGCTGATTTAGAATCTGTAAGGATCATTAAGAGTTGTCTGGATTCGTTTTTTGCTATCTCTGGTCTACGTGCTAATAAGGAAAAGAGCTCTGTATTTCTTGCTGGAATTTCTAATGAAATGAGGGCACAGATTGTACAGCAGCTGGAATTTACAGTTGGTGATCTTCCCGTCAGGTACCTCGGGATGCCCTTGCATTCTAAGACCATTGACGTGGCTGATTATGATGCCTTATACAACAAATTAGCTTCCTTGTTTCACTCTTGGTCATCCAGAAAATTATCGTACGCCGGTCGATTGCAACTTCTGAAGGCTGTTTGTGGCGGCATCACCTCCTTCTGGAGCCAAGTTATCGCTTTGCCTAAGGGGGTTTTGCACCGTATTGAAGGCATGTGCAAGCGCTTCTTGTGGAATGGGAATATTGAAGGACGGAAGTGCCTTGTTAAATGGACAAATGTTACGAAGCCCTTTACCGAAGGAGGACTAGACATTCGGGAGCTCCTTTCATGGAATAAAAGCATACAAGCCAAACTGGTCGGGGACCTTGCTTTGGGCAGACCGAGTGTGTGGACCAGCTGGTGTGCCAGAAACCACCTTCGGGGGAGATGATTTGGGATATCCAGCGGAAAGTTGATGACAGTTGGCTTTGGAAAAGCCTGTTGGAGACTCGTAATGATATCCAGAGGCTGCTGCAATTGGACTCCCAACAGATGCCGATTCTGGAGGGCTGCTTGGGGACGAATGGGGGCTTGTCCAGCTCAAAGATTTACCACCTAATGCGTGACAGAGGTGAAGAAGTCAGTTGGGGTTCCATGATTTGGTCCAAGCTTCAATGTCGAAAATGGGCGTTTGTTGTTTGGGTTGCTTCCAACAACAGGCTCAGCACAGGGAGAAAGGTGAAGCATTGGAAAGGCGTAGAAGCTGCGACGTAGAAGCTGCGGAGTGTATGATTTGCAAATCTGCAGAAGAAACAGAGGAGTATATGTGGTTTGAATGCCCGGGCATCCTTGAAGTAGTGTCCTTGGTCCTTCGGTGGATTGGTATTGGTTGTCGGCATGCCACCGTCCGTGAATGGCTTGAGTGGTTTGCCGAGGAGCCCTTGAAGATTCAGAAGACTCAGTTATTTGAAGCTAAGCTTCTTGCTTTTCAAACTATTATTTATTTTACTTGGTGGCATAGAAACAAGCTAGTTTTTAGTGGGGAACACTTCAACCTCAAGGTTTGTGCAACTCATATTTTGAACAGCTATCGATCCCGCTTTTTAGCTAAGTGGAAGTGCAACTCGCTAGTAAAAAAGGCTGGATCGAAAGCTAAATTGGGAATGTTAGGTGCTTTCAATAGGTTGGTTGATGTGATTAGAGGAGTGGGAGTAGTGGTATAGATGGACGTAGTTAGATAGTTTTTTGGGAGATTTTGGGTTGTTACTTAGGAATACTTTTGTCGTTCAGATTCCTTCTTACATGAGACTCGTACTATGGTCTCATATTTTTGTAACTTGGTAACTCACCGTATCTATATATTTACCTTTTCAAGCGAAAACAACATAGTTTTTGTGTATAAAGAAAGGTAACGCCGATATAGTCACTTTTAGTCCGAAAATTTCACGGAAAACTTTTCGCGCACAAAGCTCACATTATGACCTATAAACCATATAAACATGTTTGGGACACATTTTAGCGAATACAACACAATTTTGGTGCATAAAGAAAAGGTGACGGCAATATGGTCACTTTTGGTCCGAAAATTTCACGGAAAACTTTTCGCGCACAAAGCTCCCATTATGACCTATAAACCATATAAACATGTTTGGGACACATTTGAGCGAAAACAACACAGTTTTTGTGGATAAAGAACGGTAAAGCCAATATGGTCAGTTTTGGTCCGAAAATTTCACGAAAAGCTTTTCGCGCACAAAGCTCCCTTTATGACCTATATACCATATAAACATGTTCGGGACACATTTGAGCGAAAACAACACAGTTTTGGTGGATAAAGAAAGGTGACGCCGATATGGTCACTTTTGGTCCGAAAATTTCACGGAAATTTTTTTGCGCACAAAGCTCCCATTATGACCTATAAACCATATAAACATGTTTGGGACACATTTGAACGAACACAACACAGTTTTTGTGGATAAAGAAAAGGTGACGCCGATATGGTCACTTTTGGTCCGAAAATTTCACGGAAATTTTTTTGCGCACAAAGCTCCCATTATGACCTATAAACCATATAAACATGTTTGGGACACATTTGAACGAACACAACACAGTTTTTGTGGATAAAGAAAAGGTGACGGCGATATGGTCACTTTTGGTCCGAAAATTTCACAGAACGCTTTTCGCGCATAATGCTCCCTTTATGACCTATACACCATATAAACATGTTCGGGACACATTTGAGCGAAAACAACAAAGTTTTGGTGGATAAAGAAAAGTAACGCCGATATGGTCACTTTTGGTCCGAAAATTTCACGGAAATCTTTTAGCGCACAAAGCTCCCATTATGACCTATAAACCATATAACACATGTTTGGGACACATTTGAGCGAATACAACAAAGTTTTGGTGGATAAAGAAAGGTAAAGCCGATATGGTCACCATTGGTCCGAAAATTTCACGGAAAGCTTTTCGCGCGCAAAGCTCTCATTATGACCTATAAACCATATAAACATGTATGGGACACATTTGAGCGAAAAGAACATAGTTTTTGTGGATAAAGAAAGGTAACGCCGATATGGTCACTTTTGGTCCGAAAATTTCACGGAAAGCTTTTTGCGCACAAAGCTCCCATTATGACCTATAAAACATATAAACATGTTTGGGACACATTTGAGCGAATACAACACAAATTTGGTGGATAAAGAAAAGGTGACGCCGATATGGTCGCTTTTGGTCCAAAAATTTCACATAAAGCTTTTCGCGCACATAGCTCTCATTATGACCTATAAACAATATAAAAATGTTTGGGCCACATTTGAGCGAATACAACACAATTTTTGTGGATAAAGAAAAGTAACGCCGATAAGGGTACTTTGGTCCGAAAATTTCACGGAAAGCTTTTCGCGCCCAAAGCTCCCATTTAGACCAATAAACCATATAATCATGTTTGGGACACATTTGAGCGAAAACAACACAGTTTTTGTGGATAAAGAAAGGTAAAGCCGATATGGTCACTTCTGGTCCGAAAATTTCACGTTAAGCTTTTCGTGGACAAAGCTCCCATTATGACCTATAAACCATATAAACATGTTTGGGACACATTTGAGCGAAAACAACATAGTTTTTGTGTATAAAGAAAGGTGACGCCGATATGGTCACTTTTGGTCCGAAAATTTCACGGAAAGCTATTCGCGCACAAAGTTCCCATTATGACCTATAATCAATATGAACATGTTTGGGACACATATGAGCAAAAAAAACACAGTTTTTGTGGATAAAGAAAGGTGACGCCGATGTGGTCACTTTTGGTCCGAAAATTTCACGGAAAACTTTTCGCGCACAAAGCTCCCATTATGACCTATAAACCATATAAACATGTTCGGGACACATTTGAGCGAAAACAACACAGTTTTGGTGGATAAAGAAAGGTGACGCCGATATGGTCACTTTTGGTCCGAAAATTTCACGGAAAGCTTTTCGCGCACAAAGCTCCCATTATGACATATGAACCATATAAACATGTTTGGGACACATTTGAGCGAACACAACACAGTTTTGGTGGATAAAGAAAAGGTGACGGCGATATGGTCACTTTTGGTCCGAAAAGTTCACGGAAAGCTTTTCGCGCACAAAGCTCCCATTATGACCTATAAACCATATAAACATGTTTGGGACACATTTGACCGAAAACAACACAGATTTTGTGGATAAAGAAATGTAACGCCGATATGGTCACTTCTGGTCTGATCATTTCACAAAAAGCTTTTCGCGCACAAAGCTCCCATTTAGACCTATAAACCATATAAACATGTTTGGGACACATTTGAGCGAAAACAACACAGTTTTTGTGGATAAAGAAAGGTAAAGCCGATATGGTCACTTCTGGTCCGAAAATTTCAAGCAAATCTTTTCGCGCACAAAGCTCCCATTATGACTAACATGTTTGGGACACATTTGAGCGAAAAGAACACAGTTTTTGTGGATAAAGAAAGGTGACGCCGATTTGTCACTTTTGGTCCGAAAATTTCACGGAAAGCTTTTCGCGCACAAAGCTCCCATTATGACCTATAAAACATATAAACATGTTTGGGCCACATATAAGCAAAACCAACACAGTTTTTGTGGATAAAGAAAGGTGACCCCGATATGGTCACTTTTGGTCCGAAAATTTCACGAAAAGCTTTTCGCGCACAAAGCTCCCACTATGACCTATAAAACATATAAACATGTTTGGGACACATACGAGCAAAAACAACACAATTTTTGTGGATAAAAAGGTGACGCCGATATGGTCACATTTGGTCCGAAAATTTCACGTAAAGCTTTTCACGCAGATAGCTCCCATTATAACCTATAAACCAATTAAACGTGTTTGGGACACATTTGAGCGAATACAACACAGTTTTGGTGGATAAAGAAACGGTGACGCCGACATGGTCACTTTTGGTCCGAAAATTTCACGGAAAGCTATTCGCGCACAAAGCTCCCATTATGACCTATAAATAATATGAACATGTTTGGGACACATATGAGCAAAAAAACACAGTTTTTGTGGATAAAGAAAGGTGACGCCGATATGGTCACTTTTGGTCCGAAAATTTCACAGAAAGCTTTTTGCGCTTAAAGCTCCCATTATGACCTATACACCATATAAACATGTTCGGGACACATTTGAGCGAAAACAACACAGTTTTGGTGGATAAAGAAAAAGTGACGGCGATATGGTCAGTTTTGGTCCGAAAATTTCACGGAAATCTTTTAGCGCACAAAGCTCCCATTATGACCTATAAACCATATAACACATGTTTGGGACACATTTGAGCGAATACAACAAAGTTTTGGTGGATAAAGAAAGGTAAAGCCGATATGGTCACCATTGGTCCGAAAATTTCACGGAAAGCTTTTCGCGCGCAAAGCTCTCATTATGACCTATAAACCATATAAACATGTATGGGACACATTTGAGCGAAAAGAACATAGTTTTTGTGGATAAAGAAAGGTAACGCCGATATGGTCACTTTTGGTCCGAAAATTTCACGGAAAGCTTTTCGCGCACAAAGCTCCCATTATGACCTATAAAACATATAAACATGTTTGGGACACATTTGAGCGAATACAACACAGTTTTGGTGGATAAAGAAAAGGTGACGCCGATATGGTCGCTTTTGGTCCGAAAATTTCACATAAAGCTTTTCGCGTACATAGCTCTCATTATGACCTATAAACAATATAAAAATGTTTGGGCCACATTTGAGCGAATACAACACAATTTTTGTGGATAAAGAAAAGTAACGCCGATAAGGGTACTTTGGTCCGAAAATTTCACGGAAAGCTTTTCGCGCCCAAAGCTCCCATTTAGACCAATAAACCATATAATCATGTTTGGGACACATTTGAGCGAAAACAACACAGTTTTTGTGGATTAAGAAAGGTAAAGCCGATATGGTTACTTCTGGTCCGAAAATTTCACGTTAAGCTTTTCGTGGACAAAGCTCCCATTATGACCTATAAACCATATAAACATGTTTGGGACACATTTGAGCGAAAACAACATAGTTTTTGTGTATAAAGAAAGGTGACGCCGATATGGTCACTTTTGGTCCGAAAATTTCACGGAAAGCTATTCGCGCACAAAGCTCCCATTATGACCTATAAACAATATGAACATGTTTGGGACACATATGAGCAAAAAAAACACAGTTTTTGTGGATAAAGAAAGGTGACGCCGATGTGGTCACTTTTGGTCCGAACATTTCACGGAAAACTTTTCGCGCACAAAGCTCCCATTATGACCTATAAACCACATAAACATGTTCGGGACACATTTGAGCGAAAACAAAACAGTTTTGGTGGATAAAGAAAGGTGACGCCGATATGGTCACTTTTGGTCCGAAAATTTCACGGAAAGCTTTTTGCGCACAAAGCTCCCATTATGACATATGAACCATATAAACATGTTTGGGACACATTTGAGCGAACACAACACAGTTTTGGTGGATAAAGAAAAGGTGACGGCGATATGGTCACTTTTGGTCCGAAAAGTTCACGGAAAGCTTTTCGCGCACAAAGCACCCATTATGACCTATAAACCATATAAACATGTTTGGGACACATTTGACCGAAAAGAACACAGATTTTGTGGATAAAGAAAAGTAACGCCGATATGGTCACTTCTGGACTGATCATTTCACAAAAACCTTTTCGCGCACAAAGCTCCCATTTAGACCTATAAACCATATAAACATTTTTGGGACACATTTGAGCGAAAACAACACAGTTTTTGTCGATAAAGAAAGGTAAAGCCGATATGGTCACTTCTGGTCCGAAAATTTCAAGCAAATCTTTTCGCGCACAAAGCTCCCATTATGACCTATAAAACATATAAACATGTTTGGGCCACATATGAGCAAAACCAACACAGTTTTTGTGGATAAAGAAAGGTGACGCCGATATGGTCACTTTTGGTCCGAAAATTTCACGAAAAGTTTTTCGCGCACAAAGCTCCCACTATGACCTATAAAACATATAAACATGTTTGGGACACATTTTAGCGAATACAACACAATTTTGGTGCATAAAGAAAAGGTGACGGCAATATGGTCACTTTTGGTCCGAAAATTTCACGGAAAACTTTTCGCGCACAAAGCTCCCATTATGACCTATAAACCATATAAACATGTTTGGGACACATTTGAGCGAAAACAACACAGTTTTTGTGGATAAAGAACGGTAAAGCCAATATGGTCAGTTTTGGTCCGAAAATTTCACGAAAAGCTTTTCGCGCACAAAGCTCCCTTTATGACCTATATACCATATAAACATGTTCGGGACACATTTGAGCGAAAACAACACAGTTTTGGTGGATAAAGAAAGGTGACGCCGATATGGTCACTTTTGGTCCGAAAATTTCACGGAAATTTTTTTGCGCACAAAGCTCCCATTATGACCTATAAACCATATAAACATGTTTGGGACACATTTGAACGAACACAACACAGTTTTTGTGGATAAAGAAAAGGTGACGCCGATATGGTCACTTTTGGTCCGAAAATTTCACGGAAATTTTTTTTGCGCACAAAGCTCCCATTATGACCTATAAACCATATAAACATGTTTGGGACACATTTGAACGAACACAACACAGTTTTTGTGGATAAAGAAAAGGTGACGGCGATATGGTCACTTTTGGTCCGAAAATTTCACAGAACGCTTTTCGCGCATAATGCTCCCTTTATGACCTATACACCATATAAACATGTTCGGGACACATTTGAGCGAAAACAACAAAGTTTTGGTGGATAAAGAAAAGTAACGCCGATATGGTCACTTTTGGTCCGAAAATTTCACGGAAATCTTTTAGCGCACAAAGCTCCCATTATGACCTATAAACCATATAACACATGTTTGGGACACATTTGAGCGAATACAACAAAGTTTTGGTGGATAAAGAAAGGTAAAGCCGATATGGTCACCATTGGTCCGAAAATTTCACGGAAAGCTTTTCGCGCGCAAAGCTCTCATTATGACCTATAAACCATATAAACATGTATGGGACACATTTGAGCGAAAAGAACATAGTTTTTGTGGATAAAGAAAGGTAACGCCGATATGGTCACTTTTGGTCCGAAAATTTCACGGAAAGCTTTTTGCGCACAAAGCTCCCATTATGACCTATAAAACATATAAACATGTTTGGGACACATTTGAGCGAATACAACACAAATTTGGTGGATAAAGAAAAGGTGACGCCGATATGGTCGCTTTTGGTCCAAAAATTTCACATAAAGTTTTTCGCGCACATAGCTCTCATTATGACCTATAAACAATATAAAAATGTTTGGGCCACATTTGAGCGAATACAACACAATTTTTGTGGATAAAGAAAAGTAACGCCGATAAGGGTACTTTGGTCCGAAAATTTCACGGAAAGCTTTTCGCGCCCAAAGCTCCCATTTAGACCAATAAACCATATAATCATGTTTGGGACACATTTGAGCGAAAACAACACAGTTTTTGTGGATAAAGAAAGGTAAAGCCGATATGGTCACTTCTGGTCCGAAAATTTCACGTTAAGCTTTTCGTGGACAAAGCTCCCATTATGACCTATAAACCATATAAACATGTTTGGGACACATTTGAGCGAAAACAACATAGTTTTTGTGTATAAAGAAAGGTGACGCCGATATGGTCACTTTTGGTCCGAAAATTTCACGGAAAGCTATTCGCGCACAAAGTTCCCATTATGACCTATAATCAATATGAACATGTTTGGGACACATATGAGCAAAAAAAACACAGTTTTTGTGGATAAAGAAAGGTGACGCCGATGTGGTCACTTTTGGTCCGAAAATTTCACGGAAAACTTTTCGCGCACAAAGCTCCCATTATGACCTATAAACCATATAAACATGTTCGGGACACATTTGAGCGAAAACAACACAGTTTTGGTGGATAAAGAAAGGTGACGCCGATATGGTCACTTTTGGTCCGAAAATTTCACGGAAAGCTTTTCGCGCACAAAGCTCCCATTATGACATATGAACCATATAAACATGTTTGGGACACATTTGAGCGAACACAACACAGTTTTGGTGGATAAAGAAAAGGTGACGGCGATATGGTCACTTTTGGTCCGAAAAGTTCACGGAAAGCTTTTCGCGCACAAAGCTCCCATTATGACCTATAAACCATATAAACATGTTTGGGACACATTTGACCGAAAACAACACAGATTTTGTGGATAAAGAAATGTAACGCCGATATGGTCACTTCTGGTCTGATCATTTCACAAAAAGCTTTTCGCGCACAAAGCTCCCATTTAGACCTATAAACCATATAAACATGTTTGGGACACATTTGAGCGAAAACAACACAGTTTTTGTGGATAAAGAAAGGTAAAGCCGATATGGTCACTTCTGGTCCGAAAATTTCAAGCAAATCTTTTCGCGCACAAAGCTCCCATTATGACTAACATGTTTGGGACACATTTGAGCGAAAAGAACACAGTTTTTGTGGATAAAGAAAGGTGACGCCGATTTGTCACTTTTGGTCCGAAAATTTCACGGAAAGCTTTTCGCGCACAAAGCTCCCATTATGACCTATAAAACATATAAACATGTTTGGGCCACATATAAGCAAAACCAACACAGTTTTTGTGGATAAAGAAAGGTGACCCCGATATGGTCACTTTTGGTCCGAAAATTTCACGAAAAGCTTTTCGCGCACAAAGCTCCCACTATGACCTATAAAACATATAAACATGTTTGGGACACATACGAGCAAAAACAACACAGTTTTTGTGGATAAAAAGGTGACGCCGATATGGTCACATTTGGTCCGAAAATTTCACGTAAAGCTTTTCACGCAGATAGCTCCCATTATAACCTATAAACCAATTAAACGTGTTTGGGACACATTTGAGCGAATACAACACAGTTTTGGTGGATAAAGAAACGGTGACGCCGACATGGTCACTTTTGGTCCGAAAATTTCACGGAAAGCTATTCGCGCACAAAGCTCCCATTATGACCTATAAATAATATGAACATGTTTGGGACACATATGAGCAAAAAAACACAGTTTTTGTGGATAAAGAAAGGTGACGCCGATATGGTCACTTTTGGTCCGAAAATTTCACAGAAAGCTTTTTGCGCTTAAAGCTCCCATTATGACCTATACACCATATAAACATGTTCGGGACACATTTGAGCGAAAACAACACAGTTTTGGTGGATAAAGAAAAAGTGACGGCGATATGGTCAGTTTTGGTCCGAAAATTTCACGGAAATCTTTTAGCGCACAAAGCTCCCATTATGACCTATAAACCATATAACACATGTTTGGGACACATTTGAGCGAATACAACAAAGTTTTGGTGGATAAAGAAAGGTAAAGCCGATATGGTCACCATTGGTCCGAAAATTTCACGGAAAGCTTTTCGCGCGCAAAGCTCTCATTATGACCTATAAACCATATAAACATGTATGGGACACATTTGAGCGAAAAGAACATAGTTTTTGTGGATAAAGAAAGGTAACGCCGATATGGTCACTTTTGGTCCGAAAATTTCACGGAAAGCTTTTCGCGCACAAAGCTCCCATTATGACCTATAAAACATATAAACATGTTTGGGACACATTTGAGCGAATACAACACAGTTTTGGTGGATAAAGAAAAGGTGACGCCGATATGGTCGCTTTTGGTCCGAAAATTTCACATAAAGCTTTTCGCGTACATAGCTCTCATTATGACCTATAAACAATATAAAAATGTTTGGGCCACATTTGAGCGAATACAACACAATTTTTGTGGATAAAGAAAAGTAACGCCGATAAGGGTACTTTGGTCCGAAAATTTCACGGAAAGCTTTTCGCGCCCAAAGCTCCCATTTAGACCAATAAACCATATAATCATGTTTGGGACACATTTGAGCGAAAACAACACAGTTTTTGTGGATTAAGAAAGGTAAAGCCGATATGGTTACTTCTGGTCCGAAAATTTCACGTTAAGCTTTTCGTGGACAAAGCTCCCATTATGACCTATAAACCATATAAACATGTTTGGGACACATTTGAGCGAAAACAACATAGTTTTTGTGTATAAAGAAAGGTGACGCCGATATGGTCACTTTTGGTCCGAAAATTTCACGGAAAGCTATTCGCGCACAAAGCTCCCATTATGACCTATAAACAATATGAACATGTTTGGGACACATATGAGCAAAAAAAACACAGTTTTTGTGGATAAAGAAAGGTGACGCCGATGTGGTCACTTTTGGTCCGAACATTTCACGGAAAACTTTTCGCGCACAAAGCTCCCATTATGACCTATAAACCACATAAACATGTTCGGGACACATTTGAGCGAAAACAAAACAGTTTTGGTGGATAAAGAAAGGTGACGCCGATATGGTCACTTTTGGTCCGAAAATTTCACGGAAAGCTTTTTGCGCACAAAGCTCCCATTATGACATATGAACCATATAAACATGTTTGGGACACATTTGAGCGAACACAACACAGTTTTGGTGGATAAAGAAAAGGTGACGGCGATATGGTCACTTTTGGTCCGAAAAGTTCACGGAAAGCTTTTCGCGCACAAAGCACCCATTATGACCTATAAACCATATAAACATGTTTGGGACACATTTGACCGAAAAGAACACAGATTTTGTGGATAAAGAAAAGTAACGCCGATATGGTCACTTCTGGACTGATCATTTCACAAAAACCTTTTCGCGCACAAAGCTCCCATTTAGACCTATAAACCATATAAACATTTTTGGGACACATTTGAGCGAAAACAACACAGTTTTTGTCGATAAAGAAAGGTAAAGCCGATATGGTCACTTCTGGTCCGAAAATTTCAAGCAAATCTTTTCGCGCACAAAGCTCCCATTATGACCTATAAACCATATAAACATGTTTGGGACACATTTGAGCGAAAACAACACAGTTTTTGTGGATAAAGAAAGGTGAGGCCGATATGGTCACTTTTGGTCCGAAAATTTCACGGAAAGCTTTTCGCGCACAAAGCTCCCATTATGACCTATAAAACATATAAACATGTTTGGGCCACATATGAGCAAAACCAACACAGTTTTTGTGGATAAAGAAAGGTGACGCCGATATGGTCACTTTTGGTCCGAAAATTTCACGAAAAGTTTTTCGCGCACAAAGCTCCCACTATGACCTATAAAACATATAAACATGTTTGGGACACATACGAGCAAAAACAACACAGTTTTTGTGGATAAAAAGGTGACGCCGATATGGTCACATTTGGTCCGAAAATTTCACGTAAAGCTTTTCACGCAGATAGCTCATATTATAACCTATAAACCAATTAAACGTGTTTGGGACACATTTGAGCGAATACAACACAGTTTTGGTGGATAAAGAAACGGTGACGCCGACATGGTCACTTTTGGTCCGAAAATTTCACGGAAAGCTATTCGCGCACAAAGCTCCCATTATGACCTATAAATAATATGAACATGTTTGGGACACATATGAGCAAAAAAACACAGTTTTTGTGGATAAAGAAAGGTGACGCCGATATGGTCACTTTTGGTCCGAAAATTTCACAGAAAGCTTTTTGCGCTTAAAGCTCCCATTATGACCTATACACCATATAAACATGTTCGGGACACATTTGAGCGAAAACAACACAGTTTTGGTGGATAAAGAAAAAGTGACGGCAATATGGTCAGTTTTGGTCCGAAAATTTCACGGAAATCTTTTAGCGCACAAAGCTCCCATTATGACCTATAAACCATTTAACACATGTTTGGGACACATTTGAGCGAATACAACAAAGTTTTGGTGGATAAAGAAAGGTAAAGCCGATATGGTCACCATTGGTCCGAAAATTTCACGGAAAGCTTTTCGCGCGCAAAGCTCTCATTATGACCTATAAACCATATAAACATGTATGGGACACATTTGAGCGAAAAGAACATAGTTTTTGTGGATAAAGAAAGGTAACGCCGATATGGTCACTTTTGGTCCGAAAATTTCACGGAAAGCTTTTCGCGCACAAAGCTCCCATTATGACCTATAAAACATATAAACATGTTTGGGACACATTTGAGCGAATACAACACAGTTTTGGTGGATAAAGAAAAGGTGACGCCGATATGGTCGCTTTTGGTCCGAAAATTTCACATAAAGCTTTTCGCGCACATAGCTCTCATTATGACCTATAAACAATATAAAAATGTTTGGGCCACATTTGAGCGAATACAACACAATTTTTGTGGATAAAGAAAAGTAACGCCGATAAGGGTACTTTGGTCCGAAAATTTCACGGAAAGCTTTTCGCGCCCAAAGCTCCCATTTAGACCAATAAACCATATAATCATGTTTGGGACACATTTGAGCGAAAACAACACAGTTTTTGTGGATAAAGAAAGGTAAAGCCGATATGGTCACTTCTGGTCCGAAAATTTCACGTTAAGCTTTTCGTGGACAAAGCTCCCATTATGACCTATAAACCATATAAACATGTTTGGGACACATTTGAGCGAAAACAACATAGTTTTTGTGTATAAAGAAAGGTGACGCCGATATGGTCACTTTTGGTCCGAAAATTTCACGAAAAGCTATTCGCGCACAAAGCTCCCATTATGACCTATAAACAATATGAACATGTTTGGGACACATATGAGCAAAAAAAACACAGTTTTTGTGGATTAAGAAAGGTGACGCCGATGTGGTCACTTTTGGTCCGAAAATTTCACGGAAAAGTTTTCGCGCACAAAGCTCCCATTATGACCTATAAACCATATAAACATGTTCGGGACACATTTGAGCGAAAACAACACAGTTTTGGTGGATAAAGAAAGGTGACGCCGATATGGTCACTTTTGGTCCGAAAATTTCACGGAAAGTTTTTCGCGCACAAAGCTCCCATTATGACATATGAACCATATAAACATGTTTGGGACACATTTGAGCGCACACAACACAGTTTTGGTGGATAAAGAAAAGGTGACGGCGATATGGTCACTTTTGGTCCGAAAAGTTCACGGAAAGCTTTTCGCGCACAAAGCTCCCATTATGACCTATAAACCATATAAACATGTTTGGGACACATTTGACCGAAAACAACACAGATTTTGTGGATAAAGAAAAGTAACGCCGATATGGTCACTTCAGGTCTGATCATTTCACAAAAAGCTTTTCGCGCACAAAGCTCCCATTTAGACCTATAAACCATATAAACATGTTTGGGACACATTTGAGCGAAAACAACGCAGTTTTTGTGGATAAAGAAAGGTAAAGCCGATATGGTCACTTCTGGTCCGAAAATTTCAAGCAAATCTTTTCGCGCACAAAGCTCCCATTATGACATATGAACCATATAAACATGTTTTGGACACATTTCAGCGAACACAACACAGTTTTGGTGGATAAAGAAAAGGTGACGGCGATATGGTCACTTTTGGTCCGAAAAGTTCACGGAAAGCTTTTCCCGCACAAAGCTCCCATTATGACCTATAAACCATATAAACATGTTTGGGACACATTTGACCTAAAACAACACAGATTTTGTGGATAAAGAAAAGTAACCCCGATATGGTCACTTCTGGTCCGATCATTTCACAAAAAGCTTTTCGCGCACAAAGCTCCCATTTAGACTTATAAACCATATAAACATGTTTGGGACACATTTGTGGGAAAACAACACAGTTTTTGTGGATAAAGAAAGGTAAAGCCGATATGGTCACTTCTGGTCCGAAAATTTCAAGCAAATCTTTTCGCGCAAAAAGCTCCCATTATGACCTATAAACCATATAAACATGTTTGGGACACATTTGAGCGAAAAGAACACAGTTTTGGTGGATAAAGAGAGGTGACGCCGATATGGTCACTTTTGGTCCGAAAATTTCACGGAAAGCTTTTCGCGCACAAAGCTCCCATTATGACATATGAACCATATAAACATGTTTGGGACACATTTGAGCGAACACAACACAGTTTTGGTGGATAAAGAAAAGGTGACGGCGATATGGTCACTTTTGGTCCGAAAAGTTCACGGAAAGCTTTTCGCGCACAAAGCTCCCATTATGACCTATAAACCATATAAACATGTTTGGGACACATTTGACCGAAAACAACACAGATTTTGTGGATAAAGAAAAGTAACGCCGATATGGTCACTTCTGGTCCGATCATTTCACAAAAAGCTTTTCGCGCACAAAGCTCCCATTTAGACTTATAAACCATATAAACATGTTTGGGACACATTTGAGGGAAAACAACACAGTTTTTGTGGATAAAGAAAGGTAAAGCCGATATGGTCACTTCTGGTCCGAAAATTTCAAGCAAATCTTTTCGCGCACAAAGCTCCCATTATGACCTATAAACCATATAAACATGTTTGGGACACATTTGAGCGAAAAGAACACAGTTTTTGTGGATAAAGAAAGGTGACGCCGATATGGTCACTTTTGGTCCGAAAATTTCACGGAAAGCTTTTCGCGCACAAAGCTTCCATTATGACCTATAAAACATATAAACATGTTTGGGCCACATATGAGAAAAACCAACACAGTTTTTGTGGATAAAGAAAGGTGACGCCGATATGGTCACTTTTGGTCCGAAAATTTCACGAAAAGCTTTTCGCGCACAAAGCTCCCACTATGACCTATAAAACATATAAACATGTTTGGGACACATACGAGCAAAAACAACACAGTTTTTGTGGATAAAAAGGTGACGCCGATATGGTCACATTTGGTCCGAAAATTTCACGTAAAGCTTTTCACGCAGATAGCTCCCATTATAACCTATAAACCAAATAAACGTGTTTGGGACACATTTGAGCGAATACAACACAGTTTTGGTGGATAAAGAAACGGTGACGCCGACATGGTCACTTTTGGTCCGAAAATTTCACGGAAAGCTATTCGCGCACAAAGCTCCCATTATGACCTATAAATAATATGAACATGTTTGGGACACATATGAGCAAAAAAACACAGTTTTTGTGGATAAAGAAAGGTGACGCCGATATGGTCACTTTTGGTCCGAAAATTTCACAGAAAGCTTTTTGCGCTTAAAGCTCCCATTATGACCTATACACCATATAAACATGTTCGGGACACATTTGAGCGAAAACAACACAGTTTTGGTGGATAAAGAAAAAGTGACGGCGATATGGTCAGTTTTGGTCCGAAAATTTCACGGAAAGCTTTTCGCGTAGAAAGCTCCCATTATGACCTATAAAGCATATAAACATGTTTGGGACACATTTGAGCAATTACAACACCGTCTTGGTGGATAAAGAAAAGATGACGCCGATATGGTCGCTTTTGGTCCGAAAATTTCACATAAAACTTTTCGCGCACATAGCTCCCATTATGACCTATAAACAATATAAACATGTTTGGGCCACATTTGAGCGAATACAACATATTTTTAGTGGATAAAGAATGGTGACACCGATATGGTCACTTCTGGTCCGAAAATTTCACGGAAAGCTTTTCGCGCACAAAGTTCCCATTTAGACCAATAAACCATATAAACATGTTTGGGACACATTTGAGGGAAAACAACACAGTTTTATTGTATAATGAAAGGTAAAGCCGATATGGTCACTTCTGGTCAGAAAATTTCACGTAAAGCTTTTCGCGCACAAAGCTCCCATTATGACCTATAAACCATATAAACATGTTTGGGACACATTGGAGCGAAAACAACACAATTTTGGTGGATAAAGAATGGTGACGCCGATATGGTCACTTTTGGTCCGAAAATTTCACGGAAAGCTTTTCGCGCACAAAGCTCCCATTATGACCTATAAACAATATGAACATGTTTGGGACACATATGAGAAAAAAAAACACAGTTTTTGTGGATAAAGGAAGGTGACGCCGATATGGTCACTTTTGGTCCGAAAATTCCATGGAAAACGTTTCGCGCACAAAGCTCCCATTATGACCTATAAACCATATAAACATGTTTGGGACACATTTGAGCAAATACAACACAGTTTTGGTGGATAAAGAAAAGGTGACAGCAATATGGTCACTTCTGGTCCGAAAATTTCACGGAAAGCTTTTCGCGCACAAAGCTCCCATTATGACCTATACGCCATATAAACATGTTCGGGACACATTTGAGCGAAAACAACACAGTTTTTGTTGATAAAGAAAAGTAACGCCGATATGGTCAGTTCTGGTCCGAAAATTTCACGGAAAGCTTTTCGCGCACAAAGCTCCCATTTAGACCTATAAACCATATAAACATGTTTGGGACACATTTGAGCGAAAACAACATAATTTTTGTGGATAAAGAAAGGTAAAGCCGATATGGTCACTTCTGATCCTAAAATTTCACGGAAAGCTTTTTGCGCACAAAGCTCCCATTATGACCTATAAACCATATGAACATGTTTGGGATACATATGAGCAAAAACAACACAGTTTTTGTGGATAAAGGAAGGTGACGCCGATATGGTCACTTTTGGTCCGAAAATTTCACGGAAAACGTTTCGCGCACAAAGCTCCCATTATGACCTATAAACCATATAAACATGTTTGGGACACATTTGAGCGAATACAACACAGTTTTGGTGGATAAAGAAAAGGTGACAGCAATATGGTCACTTCTGGTCCGAAAATTTCACGGAAAGCTTTTCGCGCACAAAGCTCCCATTATGACCTATACGCCATATAAACATGTTCGGGACACATTTGAGCGAAAACAACACAGTTTTTGTTGATAAAGAAAAGTAACGCCGATATGGTCAATTCTGGTCCGAAAATTCACGGAATGCTTTTCGCGCACAAAGCTCCCATTTAGACCTATAAAACATATAAACATGTTTGGGACACATTTGAGCGAATACAACACAGTTTTGGTGGATAAAGAAAAGGTGACGCCGATATGGTCTCTTTTGGTCCGAAAATTTCACATAAAGCTTTTCGCGCACATAGCTCTCATTATGACCTATAAACAATATAAAAATGTTTCGGCCACATTTGAGCGAATACAACACAATTTTTGTGGATAAAGAAAAGTAACGCCGATAAGGGTACTTTGGTCCGAAAATTTCACGGAAAGCTTTTCGCGCCCAAAGCTCCCATTTAGACCAATAACCATATAATCATGTTTGGGACACATTTGAGCGAAAACAACACAGTTTTTGTGGATAAAGAAAGGTAAAGCCGATATGGTCACTTCTGGTCCGAAAATTTCACGTTAAGCTTTTCGTGGACAAAGCTCCCATTATGACCTATAAACCATATAAACATGTTTGGGACACATTTGAGCGAAAACAACATAGTTTTTGTGTATAAAGAAAGGTGACGCCGATATGGTCACTTTTGGTCCGAAAATTTCACGGAAAGCTATTCGCGCACAAAGCTCCCATTATGACCTATAAACAATATGAACATGTTTGGGACACATATGAGCAAAAAAAACACAGTTTTTGTGGATAAAGAAAGGTGACGCCGATGTGGTCACTTTTGGTCCGAAAATTTCACGGAAAACTTTTCGCGCACAAAGCTCCCATTATGACCTATAAACCATATAAACATGTTCGGGACACATTTGAGCGAAAACAACATAGTTTTGGTGGATAAAGAAAGGTGACGCCAATATGGTCACTTTTGGTCCGAAAATTTCACGAAAAGCTTTTCGCGCACAAAGCTCCCACTATGACCTATAAAACATATAAACATGTTTGGGACACATACGAGCAAAAACAACACAGTTTTTGTGGATAAAAAGGTGACGCCGATATGGTCACATTTGGTCCGAAAATTTCACGTAAAGCTTTTCACGCAGATAGCTCCCATTATAACCTATAAACCAATTAAACGTGTTTGGGACACATTTGAGCGAATACAACACAGTTTTGGTGGATAAAGAAACGGTGACGCCGACATGGTCACTTTTGGTCCGAAAATTTCACGGAAAGCTATTCGCGCACAAAGCTCCCATTATGACCTATAAATAAAATGAACATGTTTGGGACACATATGAGCAAAAAAACACAGTTTTTGTGGATAAAGAAAGGTGACGCCGATATGGTCACTTTTGGTCCGAAAATTTCACAGAAAGCTTTTTGCGCTTAAAGCTCCCATTATGACCTATACACCATATAAACATGTTCGGGACACATTTGAGTGAAAACAACACAGTTTTGGTGGATAAAGAAAAAGTGACGGCGATATGGTCAGTTTTGGTCCGAAAATTTCACGGAAAGCTTTTCGCGTAGAAAGCTCCCATTATGACCTATAAAGCATATAAACATGTTTGGGACACATTTGAGCAAATACAACACCGTCTTGGTGGATAAAGAAAAGATGACGCCGATATGGTCGCTTTTGGTCCGAAAATTTCACATAAAACTTTTCGCGCACATAGCTCCCACTATGACCTATAAACAATATAAACATGTTTGGGCCACATTTGAGCGAATACAACATATTTTTAGTGGATAAAGAATGGTGACATCGATATGGTCACTTCTGGTCCGAAAATTTCACGGAAAGCTTTTCGCGCACAAAGTTCCCATTTAGACCAATAAACCATATAAACATGTTTGGGACACATTTGAGGGAAAACAACACAGTTTTATTGGATAATGAAAGGTAAAGCCGATATGGTCACTTCTGGTCAGAAAATTTCACGTAAAGCTTTTCGCGCACAAAGCTCCCATTATGACCTATAAACCATATAAACATGTTTGGGACACATTGGAGCGAAAACAACACAATTTTGGTGGATAAAGAATGGTGACGCCGATATGGTCACTTTTGGTCCGAAAATTTCACGGAAAGCTTTTCGCGCACAAAGCTCCCATTATGACCTATAAACAATATGAACATGTTTGGGACACATATGAGAAAAAAAAACACAGTTTTTGTGGATAAAGGAAGGTGACGCCGATATGGTCACTTTTGGTCCGAAAATTTCACGGAAAACGTTTCGCGCACAAAGCTCCCATTATGACCTATAAACCATATAAACATGTTTGGGACACATTTGAGCGAATACAACACAGTTTTGGTGGATAAAGAAAAGGTGACAGCAATATGGTCACTTCTGGTCCGAAAATTTCACGGAAAGCTTTTCGCGCACAAAGCTCCCATTATGACCTATACGCCATATAAACATGTTCGGGACACATTTGAGCGAAAACAACACAGTTTTTGTTGATAAAGAAAAGTAACGCCGATATGGTCAGTTCTGGTCCGAAAATTTCACGGAAAGCTTTTCGCGCACAAAGCTCCCATTTAGACCTATAAACCATATAAACATGTTTGGGACACATTTGAGCGAAAACAACACAATTTTTGTGGATAAAGAAAGGTAAAGCCGATATGGTCACTTCTGATCCTAAAATTTCACGGAAAGCTTTTTGCGCACAAAGCTCCCATTATGACCTATAAACCATATGAACATGTTTGGGATACATATGAGCAAAAACAACACAGTTTTTGTGGATAAAGGAAGGTGACGCCGATATGGTCACTTTTGGTCCGAAAATTTCACGGAAAACGTTTCGCGCACAAAGCTCCCATTATGACCTATAAACCATATAAACATGTTTGGGACACATTTGAGCGAATACAACACAGTTTTGGTGGATAAAGAAAAGGTGACAGCAATATGGTCACTTCTGGTCCGAAAATTTCACGGAAAGCTTTTCGCGCACAAAGCTCCCATTATGACCTATACGCCATATAAACATGTTCGGGACACATTTGAGCGAAAACAACACAGTTTTTGTTGATAAAGAAAAGTAACGCCGATACGGTCAGTTCTGGTCCGAAAATTTCACGGAAAGCTTTTCGCGCACAAAGCTCCCATTTAGACCTATAAACCATATAAACATGTTTGGGACACATTTGAGCGAAAACAACACAATTTTTGTGGATAAAGAAAGGTAAAGCCGATATGGTCACTTCTGATCCGAAAATTTCACGGAAAGCTTTTTGCGCACAAAGCTCCCATTATGACCTATAAACCATATGAACATGTTTGGGATACATATGAGCAAAAACAACACAGTTTTTGTGGATAAAGAAAGGTGACGCCGATATGGTCACTTTTGGTCCGAAAATTTCACGGAAAGCTTTTCGCGCACAAAGCTCCCATTATGACCTATAAAACATATAAACATGTTTGGGCCACATATGAGCAAAACCAACACAGTTTTTGTGGATAATGAAAGTTGATGCCGATATGGTCACTTTTGGTTCGAAAATTTCACGGAAAGCTTTTCGCGCACAAAGCTCCCACTATGACCTGTAAAACATATAAACATATTTGGGACACATACGAGCAAAAACAACACAGTTTTTGTGGATAAATACAGGTGACGCCGATATGGTCACTTTTGGTCCGAAAAATTCACGTAAAGCTTTTCGCGCAGATAGCTCCCATTATAACCTATAAACCAAATAAACATGTTTGGGACACATTTGAGCGAATACAACACAGTTTTGGTGGATAAATAAACGGTGACGCCGACATGGTCACTTTTGGTCCGAAAATTTCACGGAAAGCTATTCGCGGACAAAGCTCCCATTATGACCTATAAATAATATGAACATGTTTGGGACACATATGAGCAAAAAAACACAGTTTTTGTGGATAATGAAAGGTGACGCCGATATAGTCACTTTTGGTCCGAAAATTTCACGGAAAGCTTTTCGCGCACAAAGCTCCCATTATGACCTATAAAACATATAAACATGTTTGGGCCTTATATGAGCAAAACCAACACAGTTTTTGTGGATAAAGAAAGTTGACGCCGATATGGTCACTTTTGGTCCGAAAATTTCACGGAAAGCTTTTCGCGCACAAAGCTCCCACTAAGACCTGTAAAACATATAAACATATTTGGGACACATACGAGCAAAAACAACACAGTTTTTGTGGATAAATACAGGTGACGCCGATATGGTCACTTTTGGTCCGAAAAATTCACGTAAAGCTTTTCGCGCAGATAGCTCCCATTATAACCTATAAACCAAATAAACATGTTTGGGACACATTTGAGCGAATACAACACAGTTTTGGTGGATAAATAAACGGTGACGCCGACATGGTCACTTTTGGTCCGAAAATTTTACGGAAAGCTATTCGCGCACAAAGCTCCCATTATGACCTATAAATAATATGAACATGTTTGGGACACATATGAGCAAAAAAACACAGTTTTTGTGGATAATGAAAGGTGACGCCGATATAGTCACTTTTGGTCCGAAAATTTCACGGAAAGCTTTTCGCGCACAAAGCTCCCATTATGACCTATAAAACATATAAACATGTTTGGGCCACATATGAGCAAAACCAACACAGTTTTTGTGGATAAAGAAAGTTGACGCCGATATGGTTACTTTTGGTCCGAAAATTTCACGGAAAGCTTTTCGCGCACAAAGCTCCCACTAAGACCTGTAAAACATATAAACATATTTGGGACACATACGAGCAAAAACAACACAGTTTTGGTCACTTTTGGTCCGAAAAATTCACGTAAAGCTTTTCGCGCAGATAGCTCCCATTATAACCTATAAACCAAATAAACATGTTTGGGACACATTTGAGCGAATACAACACTGTTTTGGTGGATAAATAAACGGTGACGCCGACATGGTCACTCTTGGTCCGAAAATTTCACGGAAAGCTATTCGCGCACAAAGCTCCCATTATGACCTATAAATAATATGAACATGTTTGGGACACATATGAGCAAAAAAACACAGTTTTGGTGGATAAAGAAAGGTGACGCCGATATGGTCACTTTTGGTCCGAAAATTTCACGGAAAGCTTTTCGCGCACAAAGCTCCCATGACCTATAAACCATATAAACATGTTTGGGACACATTTGAGCGAACACAACACAGTTTTTATGGATAAAGAAAAGTAACGCCGATATGGTTACTTCTGGTCCGAAAATTTCACGGAAAGCTTTTCGCGCACAAAGCTCCCATTGAGACCTATAAACCATATAAATATGTTTGGGACACATTTGAGCAAAAACAACACAGTTTTTATGGATTAAGAAAGGTAAAGCCGAAATGGTCACTTTTGGTCCGAAAATTTCACGGAAAGCTTTTTGCGCACAAAGCTCCAATTATGACCTATAAAACATATAAACATATTTGGGACACATACGAGCAAAAACAACACAGTTTTTGTGGATAAATAAAGGTGACGCCGATATGGTCACTTTTGGTCCGAAAAATTCACGGAAAGCTTTTCGCGCAGATAGCTCCCAATATGACCTATAAACCAAATAAACATGTTTGGGACACATTTGAGCGAATACAACACAGTTTTGGTGGATAAATAAACGGTGACGCCGACATGGTCACTTTTGGTCCGAAAATTTCACGGAAAGCTATTCGCGCACAAAGCTCCCATTATGACCTATAAATAATATGAACATGTTTGGGACACATATGAGCAAAAAAACACAGTTTTGGTGGATAAAGAAAGGTGATTCCGATATGGTCACTTTTGGTCCGAAAATTTCACGGAAAGCTTTTCGCGCACAAAGCTCCCATGACCTATAAACCATATAAACATGTTTGGGACACATTTGAGCGAACACAACACAGTTTTGGTGGATAAAGAAAAGGTGACGGCAATATGGTCAGTTTTGGTGCGAAAATTTGACGGAATGCTTTTCGCGCAGAAAGCTCCCATTATGACCTATAAACCATATAAACATGTTTGGGACACATTTGAGCGAATACATCACAGTTTTGGTGGATAAAGAAACGGTGACGCCGACATGTTCACTTTTGGTCTTAAAATTTCACGGAAAGCTATTCGCGCACAAAGCTCCCATTATGACCTATAAATTATATGAACATGTTTGGGACACATATGAGCAAAGAAAACACAGTTTTTGTGGATAAAGAAAGGTGACGCCGATATGGTCACTTTTGGTCCGAAAATTTCACGGAAAGCTTTTCGCGCTTAAAGCTCCCATTATGACCTATACACCATAAAAACATGTTCGGGACACATTTGAGCGAAAACAACTAAGTTTTTTGTGGATAAAGATAGGTGACGCCGATATGGTCACTTTTGGTCCGAAAATTTCACGGAAAGCTTTTCGCGCACAAAGCTCCCATGACCTATAAACCATATAAACATGTTTGGGACACATTTGAGCGAACACAACACAGTTTTGGTGGATAAAGAAAAGGTGACGGCAATATGGTCAGTTTTGGTGCGAAAATTTCACGGAATGCTTTTCGCGCAAAAAGCTCCCATAATGACCTATAAACCATATAAACATGTTTGGGACACATTTGAGCGAATACATCACAGTATTGGTGGATAAAGAAACGGTGACGCCGACATGTTCACTTTTGGTCCGAAAATTTCACGGAAAGCTATTCGCGCACAAAGCTCCCATTATGACCTATAAATTATATGAACATGTTTGGGACACATATGAGCAAAGAAAACACAGTTTTTGTGGATAAAGAAAGGTGACGCCGATATGGTCACTTTTGGTCCGAAAATTTCACGGAAAGCTTTTCACGCACAAAGCTCCCATTATGACCTATAAACCATATAAACATGTTTGGGACACATTTGAGCGAAAACAACACAGTTTTTGTGGATAAAGAAAAGTAACGCTGATATGGTTACTTCTGGTCCGAAAATTTCACGGAAAGCTTTTCGCGCACAAAGCTCCCATTGAGACCTATAAACCATATGAACATGTTTGGGATGCATATGAGCAAAAACGACACAGTTTTTGTGGATAAAGAAAGGTGACGCCGATATGATCACTTTTGGTCCGAAAATTTCACGGAAAGCTTTTCGCGCACAAAGCTCCCATTATGACCTATAAACCATATGAACATGTTTGGGATGCATATGGGCAAAAACAACACAGTTTTTGTGGATAAAGAAAGGTGACGCCGATATGATCACTTTTGGTCCGAAAATTTCACGGAAAGCTTTTCGCGCACAAAGCTCCCATTATGACCTATAAACCATATGAACATGTTTGGGATGCATATGAGCAAAAACAACACAGTTTTTGTGGATAAAGAAAGGTGACGCCGATATGGTCACTTTTGGTCCGAAAATTTCACGGAAAGCTTTTCGTGCACAAAGCTCCCATTATGACCTATAAAACATATAAACATGTTTGGGACACATTTGAGCAAAAACAACATAGTTTTTATGGATAAATAAAGGTGACGCCGATATGGTCACTTTTGGTCCGAAAATTTCACGGAAAGCTTTTCGCGCACAAAGCTCCCATTATGACCTATAAACCATATAAACATGTTTGGGACACATTAGAGCGAAAACAACATAGTTTTTGTGTATAAAGAATGGTGACGCCGATATGGTCACTTTTGGTTCGAAAATTTCACGGAAAGCTATTCGCGCACAAAGCTCCCATTAAGACCTATAAACAATATGAACATGTTTGGGACACATATGAGCAAAAAAAAAACACAGTTTTTGTGGATAAAGGAAGGTGACGCCGATATGGTCACTTTTGGTCCGAAAATTTCACGGAAAACGTTTCGCGCACAAAGCTCCCATTATGACCTATAAACCATATAAACATGTTTGGGACACATTTGAGCGAATACAACACAGTTTTGGTGGATAAAGAAAAGGTGACGGCAATATGGTCACTTCTGGTCCGAAAATTTCACGGAAAGCTTTTCGCGCACAAAGCTCCCATTATGACCTATAAAACATATAAACATGTTTGGGCCACATATGAGCAAAACCAACACAATTTTTGTGGATAAAGAAAGTTGACGCCGATATGGTCACTTTTGGTCCGAAAATTTCACGGAAAGCTTTTCGCGCACAAAGCTCCCACTATGACCTGTAAAACATATAAACATATTTGGGACAGATACGAGCAAAAATAACACAGTTTTTGTGGATAAATAAAGGTGACGCCGATATGGTCACTTTTGGTCCGAAAAATTCACGTCTTTTCGCGCAGATAGCTCCCATTATAACCTATAAACCGAATAAACATGTTTGGGAAACATTTGAGGGAATACAACACAGTTTTGGTGGATAAATAAACGGTGACGCCGACATGGTCACTTTTGGTCCGAAAATTTCACGGAAAGCTATTCGCGCACAAAGCTCCCATTATGACCTATAAATAATATGAACATGTTTCGGACACATATGAGCAAAAAAACACAGTTTTTGTGGATAAAGAAAGGTGACGCCGATATGGTAACTTTTGGTCCGAAAATTTCACGGAAAGCTTTTCACGCACAAAGCTCCCATTATGACCTATAAACCATATAAACATGTTTGGGACACATTTGAGCGAAAACAACACAGTTTTTGTGGAGAAAGAAAAGTAACGCCGATATGGTTACTTCTGGTCCGAAAATTTCAGGGAAAGCTTTTCGCGCACAAAGCTCCCATTGAGACCTATAAACCATATAAACATGTTTGGGACACATTTGAGCGAAAACAACACAGTTTTTGTGGATAAAGAAAGGTAAAGCCGAAATGGTCACTTCTGGTCCGAATATTTCATGGAAAGCTTTTTGCGCACAAAGCTCCCATTATGACCTATAAACCATATAAACATGTTTGGGACACATTTGAGCGAAAAGAACACAGTTTTTGTGGATAAAGAAAGGTGACGCCAATATGGTCACTTTTGGTCCGAAAATTTCAAGGGAAAGCTTTTCGCGCACAGAGCTCCCATTATGACCTATAAACCATATGAACATGTTTGGGATACATATGAGCAAAAACAACACAGTTTTTGTGGATAAAGAAAGATGACGCCGATATGATCACTTTTGGTCATAGAATTTCACGGAAAGCTTTTCGCGCACAAAGCTCCCATTATGACCTATAAAACATATAAACATGTTTGGGCCACATATGAGCAAAACCAACACAGTTTTTGTGGATAAAGAAAGGTGACGCCGATATGGTCACTTTTGGTCCGAAAATTTCACGGAAAGCTTTTCGCGCACAAAGCTCCCATTATGACCTATAAAACATATAAACATGTTTGGGACACATATGAGCAAAAACAACACAGTTTTTATGGATAAATAAAGGTGACGCCGATATGGTAACTTTTGGTCCGAAAATTTCACGTAAAGATTTTCACGCAGAAAGCTCCCATTATAATCTATAAACCAAATAAACAGGTTTGGGACACATTTGAACGAATAAAACACAGTTTTGGTGGATAAAGAAACGGTGACGCCGACATGGTCACTTTTGGTCCGAAAATTTCACGGAAAGCTATTCGCGCACAAAGCTCCCATTATGACCTATAAATTATATGAACATGTTTGGGACACATATGAGCAAAGAAAACACAGTTTTTGTGGATAAAAAAGGGGACGCCGATATGGTCACTTTTGGTCCGAAAATTTCACGGGAAGCTTTTCGCGCACAAAGCTCCCATTATGACCTATACACCATATAAACATGTTCGGGAAACATTTGAGCGAAAACAACACAATTTTGGTGGATAAAGAAAAGTGACGCCGATATGTTCACTTTTGGTCCGAAAATTTCACGGAAAGCTTTTAGCGCACAAAGCTCCCATTATGACCTATAAACCATATAAACATGTTTGGGACACATTTCAGCGAAAACAACACAGTTTTTGTTGATAAAGAAAAGTAACGCCGACATGGTCAGTTCTGGTCCGAAAATTTCACGGAAAGCTTTTCGCGCACAAAGCTCCCATTTAGACCTATAAACCATATAAACATGTTTGGGACACATTTGAGCGAAAACAACACAATTTTTGTGGATAAAGAAAGGTAAAGCCGATATGGTCACTTCTGGTCCGAACATTTCAAGGAAAGCTTTTCGCGGACAAAGCTCCCATTATGACCTATAAACCATATAAACATGTTTGGGACACATTTGAGCGAAAAGAACACAGTTTTTGTGGATAAAGAAAGGTGACGCCGATATGGTCACTTTTGGCCCGAAAATTTCACGGAAAGCTTTTCGCGCACAAAGCTCCCATTATGACCTATAAACCATATGAACATGTTTGGGACACATATGAGCAAAAAAACACAGTTTTTGTGGATAATGAAAGGTGACGCCGATATGGTCAATTTTGGTCCAAAAATTTCAAGGAAAACTTTTCACGCACAAAGCTCTCATTATGACCTATAAACCATATAAACATGTTTGGGACACATTTGAGCGAATACAACACAGTTTTGGTGGATAAAGAAAAGGTGACAGCAATATGGTCACTTCTGGTCCGAAAATTTCACGGAAAGCTTTTCGCGCACAAAGCTCCCATTGTGACCTATAAACCATATAAACATGTTTGGGACACATTTGAGCGAAAACAACACAGTTTTTGTGGATAAAGATAAGTAACGCCGATATGGTCACTTCTGGTCCGAAAATTTCACGGAAAGCTTTTCGCGCACAAAGCTCCCATTTAGACCTATAAACCATATAAACATGTTTGGGACACATTTGAGCGAAATCAACAAAGTTTTTGTGGATAAAGAAAGGTAAAGACGATATGGTCACTTTTGGTCCGAAAATTTCACGAAAAGTTTTTCGCGCACAAAGCTCCCACTATGACCTATAAAACATATAAACATGTTTGGGACACATACGAGCAAAAACAACACAGTTTTTGTGGATAAAAAGGTGACGCCGATATGGTCACATTTGGTCCGAAAATTTCACATAAAGCTTTTCACGCAGATAGCTCATATTATAACCTATAAACCAATTAAACGTGTTTGGGACACATTTGAGCGAATACAACACAGTTTTGGTGGATAAAGAAACGGTGACGCCGACATGGTCACTTTTGGTCCGAAAATTTCACGGAAAGCTATTCGCGCACAAAGCTCCCATTATGGCCTATAAAAATAAACATGATTGGGACACATTTGAGCGAATACAACACAGTTTTGGTGGATAAAGAAACGGTGACGCCGACATGGTCACTTTTGGTCCGAAAATTTCACGGAAAGCTATTCGCGCACAAAGCTCCCATTATGACCTATAAACCATATGAACATGTTTGGGACACATTTGAGCGAAAACAACACAATTTTTGTGGATAAAGAAAAGTAACGCCGATGTGGTCACTTCTGTTCTGAAAATTTCACGGAAAGCTTTTCGCGCAAAAAGCTGCTATTTAGACCTATAAACCATATAAACATGTTTGGGACACATTTGAGCAAAAACAACACAATTTTTGTGGATAAAGAAAGGTAAAGCCGAAATGGTCACTTCTGGTCCGAAAATTTCACGGAAAGCTTTTCGCGCACAAAGCTCCCATTGTGACCTATACACCATATAAACATGTTCGGGACACATTTGAGCGAAAACAACACAGTTTTGGTGGATAAAGAAAGGTGACGCCGATATGGTCACTTTTGGTCCGAAAATTTCACGGAAAGCTATTCGCGCACAAAGCTCCCATTATGACCTATAAACCATATGAACATGTTTGGGACACATATGAGCAAAAAAACACAGTTTTTGTGGATAATGAAAGGTGACGCCGATATGGTCAATTTTGGTCCAAAAATTTCAAGGAAAACTTTTCACGCACAAAGCTCTCATTATGACCTATAAACCATATAAACATGTTTGGGACACATTTGAGCGAATACAACACAGTTTTGGTGGATAAAGAAAAGGTGACGGCAATATGGTCACTTCTGGTCCGAAAATTTCACGGAAAGCTTTTCGCGCACAAAGCTCCCATTGTGACCTATAAACCATATAAACATGTTTGGGACACATTTGAGCGAAAACAACACAGTTTTTGTGGATAAAGATAAGTAACGCCGATATGGTCACTTCTGGTCCGAAAATTTCACGGAAAGCTTTTCGCGCACAAAGCTCCCATTTAGACCTATAAACCATATAAACATGTTTGGGACACATTTGAGCGAAATCAACAAAGTTTTTGTGGATAAAGAAAGGTAAAGACGATATGGTCACTTTTGGTCCGAAAATTTCACGGAAAGCTTTTTGCGCACAAAGCTCCCATTATGACCTATAAACCATATAAACATGTTTGGGACACATTTGAGCAAAAACAACACAGTTTTTGGGGATAAAGAAAAGTGACGCCGATATGGTCACTTTTGGTCCGAAAATTTCACGGAAAGCTTTTCGTGCACAAAGCTCCCATTATGACCTATACACCATATAAACATGTTCGGGATACATTTGAGCGAAAACAACATATTTTTGGTGGATAAAGAAAGGTGACGCCGATATGGTCACTTTTGGTCCGAAAATTTCACGGAAAGCTTTTCGCGCACAAAGCTCCCATTATGACCTATAAACCATATGAACATGTTTGGGACACATATGAGCAAAAACAACACAGTTTTTGTGGATAAAGAAAAGTGACGCCGATATGGTCACATTTGGTCCGAAAATTTCACGGAAAGCTTTTCGCGCACAAAGCTCCCATTATGACCTATAAACCATATGAACATGTTTGGGACACATATGAGCAAAAAAACACAGTTTTTGTGGATAATGAAAGGTGACGCCGATATGGTCAATTTTGGTCCGAAAATTTCACGGAAAACTTTTCGCGCACAAAGCTCTAATTATGACCGATAAACCATATAAACATGTTTGGGACACATTTGAGCGAATACAACACAGTTTTGGTGGATTAAGAAAAGGTGACGGCAATATGGTCACTTCTGGTCCGAAAATTTCACGGAAAGCTTTTCGCGCACAAAGCTCCCATTGTGACCTATACACCATATAAACATGTTCGGGACACATTTGAGCGAAAACAACACAGTTTTGGTGGATAAAGAAAGGTGACGCCGATTTGGTTACTTTTGGTCCGAAAATTTCACGGAAAGCTTTTCGCGCACAAAGCTGCCATTATGACCTATAAACCATATAAACATGTTTGGAACACATTTGATTTAATACAACACAGTTTTGGTGGATAAACAAAAGGTGACGGCGATATGGTCACTTTTGGTGCGAAAATTTCACGGAAAGCTATTCGCGCACAAAGCTCCCATTATGACCTATAAACCATATGAACATGTTTGAAACACATATGAGCAAAAAAACACAGTTTTTGTGGATAATGAAAGGTGACGCCCATATGGTCACTTTTGGTCCGAAAATTTCACGGAAAGCTTTTCGCGCACAAAGCTCCCATTATGACCTATAAACCATATAAACATGTTTGGGACACATTTGAGCGAAAACAACACAGTTTTTGTGGATAAAGAAAAGTAACGCCGATATGGTCACTTCTGGTCCGAAAATTTCACGGAAAGCTTTTCGTGCACAAAGCTCCCATTTAGACCTATAAACCATATAAACATGTTTGGGACACATTAGAGCGAAATCAACAAAGTTTTTGTGGATAAAGAAAGGTAAAGACGATATGGTCACTTCTGGTCCGAAAATTTCACGGAAAGCTTTATGCGCACAAAGCTCCCATTATGACCTATAAACCATATAAACATGTTTGGGACACATTTGAGCAAAAACAACACAGTTTTTGTGGATAAAGAAAAGTGACGCCGATATGGTCACTTCTGGTCCGAAAATTCACGGAAAGCTTTTCGTGCACAAAGCTCCCATTATGACCTATACACCATATAAACATGTTCGGGACACATTTGAGCGAAAACAACATATTTTTGGTGGATAAAGAAAGGTGACGCCGATATGGTCACTTTTGGTCCGAAAATTTCACGGAAAGCTTTTCGCGCACAAAGCTCCCATTATGACCTATAAACCATATAAACATGTTTGGGACACATTTGAGCGAAAACAACACAATTTTTGTGAATAAAGAAAAGTAACGCCGATATGGTCACTTCTGTTCTGAAAATTTCACGGAAAGCTTTTCGAGCAAAAAGCTCCCATTTAGACCTATAAACCATATAAACATGTTTGGGACACATTTGTGCGAAAACAACACAGTTTTTTTGGATTAAGAACGGTAAAGCTGAAATGGTCACTTCTGGTCCGAAAATTTCACGGAAAGCTTTTCGCGCACAAAGCTCCCATTATGACCTATAAACCATATGAACATGTTTGGGACACATATGAGCAAAAACAACACAGTTTTGGTGGTTAAACAAAAGGTGACGGCGATATGGTCACTTTTGGTCCGAAAATTCCACGGAAAGCTATTCGCGCACAAAGCTCCCATTATGACCTATAAACCATATGGACATGTTTGGGACACATATGAGCAAAAAAACACAGTTTTTGTGGATAATGAAAGGTGACGCCGATATGGTCAATTTTGGTCCGAAAATTTCACGGAAAACTTTTCGCGCACAAAGCTCTCATTATGACCTATAAATCATATAAACATGTTTGGGACACATTTGAGCGAATACAACACAGTTTTGGTGTATAATGAAATGGTGACGGCAATATGGTCACTTTTGGTCCGAAAATTTCACGGAAAGCTTTTCGCGCACAAAGCTCCCATTGTGACCTATACACCATATAAACATGTTCGGGACACATTTGAGCGAAAACAACACAGTTTTGGTGGATAAAGAAAGGTGACGCCGATATGGTCACTTTTGGTCCGAAAATTTCACAGAAAGCTTTTCGCGCACAAAGCTCCCATTATGACCTATAAACCATATAAACATGTTTGGGACACATTTGAGCGAAAACAACACAGTTTTTGTGGATAAAGAAAAGTAACGCCGATATGGTCACTTTTGGTTCGAAAATTTCACGGAAAGCTTTTCGCGCACAAAGCTCCCATTTAGACCTATAAACCATATAAACATGTTTGGGACACATTTGAGCGAAATCAACAAAGTTTTTGTGGATAAAGAAAGGTAAAGACGATATGGTCACTTCTGGTCCGAAAATTTCACGGAAAGCTTTTTGCGCACAAAGCTCCCATTATGACCTATAACCATATAAACATGTTTGGGACACATTTGAGCAAAAACAACACAGTTTTTGGGGATAAAGAAAAGTGACGCCGATATGGTCACTTCTGGTCCGAAAATTTCACGGAAAGCTTTTCGTGCACAAAGCTCCCATTATGACCTATACACCATATAAACATGTTCGGGATACATTTGAGCGAAAACAACATATTTTTGGTGGATAAAGAAAGGTTACGCCGATATGGTCACTTTTGGGTCGAAAATTTCACGGAAAGCTTTTCGCGCACAAAGCTCCCATTATGACCTATAAACCATATGAACATGTTTGGGACACATATGAGCAAAAACAACACAGTTTTTGTGGATAAAGAAAAGTGACGCCGATATGGTCACATTTGGTCCGAAAATTTCACGGAAAGCTTTTCGCGCACAAAGCTCCCATTATGACCTATAAACCATGTGAATATGTTTGGGACACATATGAGCAAAAACAACACAGTTTTTGTGGATAAAGAAAAGTGACGCCAATATGGTCACATTTGGTCCAAAAATTTCACGGAAAGCTTTTCGCGCACAAAGCTCCCATTATGACCTATAAACCATATGAATATGTTTAGGACACATATGAGCAAAAAAACACAGTTTTTGTGGATAATGAAAGGTGACGCCGATATGGTCAATTTTGGTCCGAAAATTTCACGGAAAACTTTTCGCGCACAAAGCTCTAATTATGACCGATAAACCATATAAACATGTTTTGGACACATTTGAGCGAATACAACACAGTTTTGGTGGATAAAGAAAAGGTGACGGCAATATGGTCACTTCTGGTCCGAAAATTTCACGGAAAGCTTTTCGCGCACAAAGCTCCCATTGTGACCTATACACCATATAAACATGTTCGGGACACATTTGAGCGAAAACAACACAGTTTTGGTGGATAAAGAAAGGTGACGCCGATATGGTTACTTTTGGTCCGAAAATTTCACGGAAAGCTTTTCGCGCACAAAGCTCCCATTATGACCTATAAACCATATAAACATGTTTGGAACACATTTGAGTTAATACAACACAGTTTTGGTGGATAAACAAAAGGTGACGGCGATATGGTCACTTTTGGTCCGAAAATTTCACGGAAAGCTATTCGCGCACAAAGCTCCCATTATGACCTATAAACCATATGAACATATTTGGGACACATATGAGCAAAAAAACACAGTTTTTGTGGATAATGAAAGGTGACGCCGATATGGTCACTTTTGGTCCGAAAATTTCACGGAAAGCTTTTCGCGCACAAAGCTCCCATTATGACCTATAAACCATATAAACATAGTTGGGACACATTTGAGCAAAAACAACACAGTTTTTGTGGATAAAGAAAAGTGACGCCGATATGGTCACTTCTGGTCCGAAAATTTCACGGAAAGCTTTTCGTGCACTAAGCTCCCATTATGACCTATAAACCATATAAACATGTTTGGGACACATTTGAGCGAAAACAACACAGTTTTTGTGGATAAAGAAAAGTAACGCCGATATGGTCACTTCTGGTCCGAAAATTTCACGGAAAGCTTTTCGCGCACAAAGCTCCCATATAGACCTATAAACCATATAAACATGTTTGGGACACATTTGAGCGAAAACAACAAAGTTTTTGTGGATAAAGAAAGGTAAAGCCGATATGGTCACTTCTGGTCCGAAAATTTCACGGAAAGCTTTTTGCGCACAAAGCTCCCATTATGACCTATAAACCATATAAACATGTTGGGGACACATTTGAGCGAATACAACACAGTTTTGGTAGATAAAGAAAAGGTGACGGCAATATGGTCACTTCTGGTCCGAAAATTTCACGGAAAGCTTTTCGTGCACAAAGCTCCCATTGTGACCTATACACCATATAAACATGTTCGGGACACATTTGAGCGAAAACAACACAGTTTTGGTGGATAAAGAAAGGTGACGCCGATATGGTCACTTTTGGTCCGAAAATTTCACGGAAAGCTTTTCGCGCACAAAGCTCCCATTATGACCTATAAACCATATAAACATGTTTGGGACACATTTGAGCGAAAACAACACAGTTTTTGTGGATAAAGAAAAGTAACGCCGATATGGGCACTTCTGGTCCGAAAATTTCACGGAAAGCTTTTCGCGCACAAAGCTCCCATTTAGACCTATAAACCATATAAACATGTTTGGGACACATTTGAGCGAAAACAACAAAGTTTTTGTAGATAAAGAAAGGTAAAGCCGATATGGTCACTTCTGGTCCGAAATATTCACGGAAAGCTTTTCGCGCATAAAGCTCCCATTTAGACCTATAAACCATATAAACATGTTTGGGACACATTTGAGCGAAAACAACAATGTTTTTGTGGATAAAGAAAGGTAAAGCCGATATGGTCACTTCTGGTCCGAAAATTTCACGGAAAGCTTTTTGCGCACAAAGCTCCCATTATGACCTATAAACCATATAAACATGTTTGGGACACATTTGAGCGAATACAACACAGTTTTGGTAGATAACGAAAAGGTGACGGCAATATGGTCACTTCTAGTCCGAAAATTTCACGGAAAGCTTTTTGCGCACAAAGCTCCCATTATGACCTATAAACCATATAAACATGTTTGGGACACATTTGAGCGAATACAACACAGCTTTGGTAGATAAAGAAAAGGTGACGGCAATATGGTCACTTCTGGTCCGAAAATTTCACGGAAAGCTTTTCGTGCACAAAGCTCCCACAGTGACCTATACACCATATAAACATGTTCGGGACACATTTGAGCGAAAACAACACAGTTTTGGTGGATAAAGAAAGGTGACGCCGATATGGTCACTTTTGGTCCGAAAATTTCACGGAAAGCTTTTCGCGCACAAAGCTCCCATTATGACCTATAAACCATATAAACATGTTTGGGACACATTTGAGCGAAAACAACACAGTTTTTGTGGATAAAGAAAAGTAACGCCGATATGGTCACTTCTGGTCCGAAAATTTCACGGAAAGCTTTTCGCGCACAAAGCTCCCATTTAGACCTATAAACCATATAAACATGTTTGGGACACATTTGAGCGAAAACAACAAAGTTTTTGTGGATAAAGAAAGGTAAAGCCGATATGGTCACTTCTGGTCCGAAAATTTCACGGAAAGCTTTTCGCGCACAAAGCTCCCATTTAGACCTATAAACCATATAAACATGTTTGGGACACATTTGAGCGAAAACAACAAAGTTTTTGTGGATAAAGAAAGGTAAAGCCGATATGGTCACTTCTGGTCCGAAAATTTCACGTAAAGATTTTTGCGCACAAAGCTCCCATTATGACCTATAAACCATATAAACATGTTTGAGACACATTTGAGCGAATACAACACAGTTTTGGTAGATAAAGAAAAGGTGACGGCAATATGGTCACTTCTAGTCCGAAAATTTCACGGAAAGCTTTTCGCGCACAAAGCTCCCATTGTGACCTATACACCATATAAACATGTTCGGGACACATTTGAGCGAAAACACCACAGTTTTGTTGGATAAAGAAAGGTGACGCCGATATGGTCACTTTTGGTCCGAAAATTTCACGGAAAGCTTTTCGCGCACAAAGCTCCCATTATGACCTATAAACCATATAAACATGTTTGGGACACATTTGAGCGAAAACAACACAGTTTTTGTGGATAAAGAAAAGTAACGCCGATATGGTCACTTCTGGTCCGAAAATTTCACGGAAAGCTTTTCGCGCACAAAGCTCCCATTTAGACCTATAAACCATATAAACATGTTTGGGACACATTTGAGCGAAAACAACACAGTTTTTGTGGATAAAGAAAAGTAACGCCGATATGGTCACTTCTGGTCCGAAAATTTCACGGAAAGCTTTTCGCGCACAAAGCTCCCATTTAGACCTATAAACCATATAAACATGTTTGGGACACATTTGACCGAAAACAACAAAGTTTTTGTGGATAAAGAAAGGTAAAGCCGATATGGTCACTTCTGGTCCGAAAATTTCACGGAAAGCTTTTTGCGCACAAAGCTCCCATTATGACCTATAAACCATATAAACATGTTTGGGACACATTTGAGCGAATACAACACAGTTTTGGTAGATAAAGAAAAGGTGATGGCAATATGGTCACTTCTAGTCCGAAAATTTCACGGAAAGCTTTTCGCGCACAAAGCTCCCATTGTGACCTATACACCATATAAACATGTTCGGGACACATTTGAGCGAAAACACCACAGTTTTGGTGGATAAAGAAAGGTGACGCCGATATGGTCACTTTTGGTCCGAAAATTTCACGGAAAGCTTTTCGCGCACAAAGCTCCCATTATGACCTATAAACCATATAAACATGTTTGGGACACATTTGAGCGAAAACAACACAGTTTTTGTGGATAAAGAAAAGTAACGCCGATATGGTCACTTCTGGTCCGAAAATTTCACGGAAAGCTTTTCGCGCACAAAGCTCCCATTTAGACCTATAAACCATATAAACATGTTTGGGACACATTTGAGCGAAATCAACAAAGTTTTTGGTGATAAAGAAAGGTAAAGACGATATGGTCACTTCTGGTCCGAAAATTTCACGGAAAGCTTTATGCGCACAAAGCTCCCATTATGACCTATAAACCATATAAACATATTTGGGACACATTTGAGCAAAAACAACACAGTTTTTGTGGATAAAGAAAAGTGACGCCGATATGGTCACTTCTGGTCCGAAAATTTCACGGAAAGCTTTTCGTGCACAAAGCTCCCATTATGACCTATACACCATATAAACATGTTCGAGACACATTTGTGCGAAAACAACATATTTTTGGTGGATAAAGAAAGGTGACGCCGATATGGTCACTTTTGGTCCGAAAATTTCACGGAAAGCTTTTCGCGCACAAAGCTCCCATTATGACCTATAAACCATATAAACATGTTTGGGTCACATTTGAGCGAAAACAACACAGTTTTTGTGGACAAAGAAAAGTAACGCCGATATGGTCACTTCTGTTCTGAAAATTTCACGGAAAGCTTTTCGCGCAAAAAGCTCCCATTTAGACCTATAAACCATATAAACATGTTTGGGACACATTTGAGCGAAAACAACACAATCTTTTTGGATTAAGAAAGGTAAAGCCGAAATGGTCACTTCTAGTCCGAAAATTTCACGGAAAGCTTTTCGCACACAAAGCTCCCATTATGACCTATAAACCATATGAACATGTATGGGACACACATGAGCAAAAACAACACAGTTTTTGTGGATAAAGAAAAGTGACGCCGATATGGTCACTTTTGGTCCGAAAATTTCACGGAAAGCTTTTCGCGCACAAAGCTCCCATTATGACCTATAAAAATAAACATGATTGGGACACATTTGAGCGAATACAACATAGTTTTGGTGGATAAAGAAACGGTGACGCCGACATGGTCACTTTTGGTCCGAAAATTTCACGGAAAGCTATTCGCGTACAAAACTCCCATTATGACCTATAAACCATATGAACATGTTTGGGACACATATGAGCAAAAAAACACAGTTTTTGTGGATAATGAAAGGTGACGCCGATATGGTCAATTTTGGTCCGAAAATTTCACGGAAAACTTTTCGCGCACAAAGCTCTCATTATGACCTATAAACCATATAAACATGTTCGGGACACATTTGAGCGAAAACAACACAGTTTTGGTGGATAAAGAAAGGTGACGCCGATATGGTCACTTTTGGTCCGAAAATTTCACGGAAAGCTTTTCGCGCACAAAGCTCCCATTATGACCTATAAACCATATAAACATGTTTGGGACACATTTGAGCGAAAACAACACAGTTTTTGTGGATAAAGAAAAGTAACGCCGATATGGTCACTTCTGGTCCGAAAATTTCACGGAAAGCTTTTCGCGCACAAAGCTCCCATTTAGACCTATAAACCATATAAACATGTTTGGGACACATTTGAGCGAAAACAACAAAGTTTTTGTGGATAAAGAAAGGTAAAGCCGATATAGTCACTTCTGGTCCGAAAATTTCACGGAAAGCTTTTTGCGCACAAAGCTCCCATTATGACCTATAAACCATATAAACATGATTGGGACACATTTGAGCGAATACAACACAGTTTTGGTAGATAAAGAAAAGGTGACGGGAATATTGTCACTTCTGGTCCGAAAATTTCACGGAAAGCTTATCGCGCACAAAGCTCACATTGTGACCTATACACCATATAAACATGTTCAGGACACATTTGAGCGAAAACAACACAGTTTTGGTGGATAAAGAAAGGTGACGCCGATATGGTCACTTTTGGTCCGAAAATTTCACGGAAAGCTTTTCGCGCACAAAGCTCCCATTATGACCTATAAACCATATAAACAGGTTTGGGACACATTTGAGCGAAAACAACACAGTTTTTGTGGATAAAGAAAAGTAACGCCGATATGGTCACTTCTGGTCCGAAAATTTCACGGAAAGCTTTTCGCGCACAAAGCTCCCATTTAGACCTATAAACCATATAAACATGTTTGGGACACATTTGAGCGAAAACAACAAAGTTTTTGTGGATAAAGAAAGGTAAAGCCGATATGGTCACTTCTGGTCCGAAAATTTCACGGTAAGCTTTTTGCGCACAAAGCTCCCATTATGACCTATAAACCATATAAACATGTTTGGGACACATTTGAGCGAATACAACACAGGATTGGTAGATAAAGAAAAGATGACGACAATATGGTCACTTCTGGTCCGAAAATTTCACGGAAAGCTTTTCGTGCACAAAGCTCCCATTGTGACCTATACACCATATAAACATGTTCGGGACACATTTGAGCGAAAACAACACAGTTTTGGTGGATAAAGAAAGGTGACCCCGATATGGTCACTTTTGGTCCGAAAATTTCACGGAAAGCTTTTCGCGCACAAAGCTCCCATTATGACCTATAAACCATATAAACATGTTTGGGACACATTTGAGCGAAAACAACACAGTTTTTGTGGATAAAGAAAAGTAACGCCGATATGGTCACTTCTGGTTCGAAAATTTCACGGAAAGCTTTTCGCGCACAAAGCTTCCATTTAGACCTATAAACCATATAAACATGTTTGGGACACATTTGAGCGAAAACAACAAAGTTTTTGTGGATAAAGAAAGGTAAAGCCGATATGGTCACTTCTGGTCCGAAAATTTCACGGAAAGCTTTTCGCGCACAAAGCTCCCATTTAGACCTATAAACCATATAAACATGTTTGGGACACATTTGAGCGAAAACAACAAAGTTTTTGTGGATAAAGAAAGGTAAAGCCGACATGGTCACTTCTGGTCCGAAAATTTCACGGAAAGCTTTTTGCGCACAAAGCTCCCATTATGACCTATAAACCATATAAAAATGTTTGGGACACATTTGAGCGAATACAATACAGTTTTGGTAGATAAAGAAAAGGTGACGGCAATATGGTCACTTCTGGTCCGAAAATTTCACGGAAAGCTTTTCGCGCACAAAGCTCCCATTGTGACCTATACACCATATAAACATGTTCGGGACACATTTGAGCGAAAACACCACAGTTTTGGAGGATAAAGAAAGGTGACGCCGATATGGTCACTTTTGGTCCGACAATTTCACGGAAAGCTTTTCGCGCACAAAGCTCCCATTATGACCTATAAACCATATAAACATGTTTGGGAAACATTTGAGCGAAAACAACACAGTTTTTGTGGATAAAGAAAAGTAACGCCGATATGGTCACCTCTGGTCCGAAAATTTCACGGAAAGCTTTTCGCGCACAAAGCTCCCATTTAGACCTATAAACCATATAAACATGTTTGGGACACATTTGAGCGAAAACAACAAAGTTTTTGTGGATAAAGAAAGGTAAAGCCGATATGGTCACTTCTGGTCCGAAAATTTCACGGAAAGCTTTTTGCGCACAAAGCTCCCATTATGACCTATAAACCATATAAACATGTTTGGGACACATTTGAGCGAATACAACACAGTTTTGGTAGATAAAGAAAAGGTGACGGCAATATGGTCACTTCTGGTCCGAAAATTTCACGGAAAGATTTTCGCGCACAAAGCTCCCATTGTGACCTATACACCATATAAACATGTTCGGGACACATTTGAGCGAAAACAACACAGTTTTGGTGGATAAAGAAAGGTGACGCCGATATGGTCACTTTTGGTCCGAAAATTTCACGGAACGCTTTTCGTGCACAAAGCTCCCATTATGACCTATACACCATATAAACATGTTCGGGACACATTTGAGCGAAAATAACACAGTTTTGGTGGATAAAGAAAGGTGACGCCGATATGGTCACTTTTGGTCCGAAAATTTCACGAAAAGCTTTTCGCGCACAAAGCTCCCATTATGACCTATAAACCATATAAACATGTTTGGGACACACTTGAGCGAAAACAACACAGTTTTTGTGGATAAAGAAAAGTAACGCCGATATGGTCACTTCTGGTCCGAAAATTTCACGGAAAGCTTTTCGCGCACAAAGCTCCCATTTAGACCTATAAACCATATAAACATGTTTGGGACACATTTGAGCGAAAACAACAAAGTTTTTGTGGATAAAGAAAGGTAAAGCCGATATGGTCACTTCTGGTCCGAAAATTTCACGGAAAGCTTTTTGCGCACAAAGCTCCCATTATGACCTATAAACCATATAAACATGATTGGGACACATTTGAGCGAATACAACACAGTTTTGGTAGATAAAGAAAAGGTGACGGGAATATTGTCACTTCTGGTCCGAAAATTTCACGGAAAGCTTATCGCGCACAAAGCTCCCATTGTGACCTATACACCATATAAACATGTTCAGGACACATTTGAGCGAAAACAACACAGTTTTAGTGGATAAAGAAAGGTGACGCCGATATGGTCACTTTTGGTCCGAAAATTTCACCGAAAGCTTTTCGCGCACAAAGCTCCCATTATGACCTATAAACCATATAAACAGGTTTGGGACACATTTGAGCGAAAACAACACAGTTTTTGTGGATAAAGAAAAGGAACGCCGATATGGTCACTTCTGGTCCGAAAATTTCACGGAAAGCTTTTCGCGCACAAAGCTCCCATTTAGACCTATAAACCATATAAACATGTTTGGGACACATTTGAGCGAAAACAACAAAGTTTTTGTGGATAAAGAAAGGTAAAGCCGATATGGTCACTTATGGTCCGAAAATTTCACGGTATGCTTTTTGCGCACAAAGCTCCCATTATGACCTATAAACCATATAAACATGTTTGGGACACATTTGAGCGAATACAACACAGTTTTGGTAGATAAAGAAAAGGTGACGACAATATGGTCACTTCTGGTCCGAAAATTTCACGGAAAGCTTTTCGTGCACAAAGCTCCCATTGTGACCTATACACCATATAAACATGTTCGGGACACATTTGAGCGAAAACAACACAGTTTTGGTGGATAAAGAAAGGTGACCCCGATATGGTCACTTTTGGTCCGAAAATTTCACGGAAAGCTTTTCGCGCACAAAGCTCCCATTATGACCTATAAACCATATAAACATGTTTGGGACACATTTGAGCGAAAACAACACAGTTTTTGTGGATAAAGAAAAGTAACGCCGATATGGTCACTTCTGGTCCGAAAATTTCACGGAAAGCTTTTCGCGCACAAAGCTCCCATTTAGACCTATAAACCATATAAACATGTTTGGGACACATTTGAGCGAAAACAACAAAGTTTTTGTGGATAAAGAAAGGTAAAGCCGATATGGTCACTTCTGGTCCGAAAATTTCACGGTATGCTTTTTGCGCACAAAGCTCCCATTATGACCTATAAACCATATAAACATGTTTGGGACACATTTGAGCGAATACAACACAGTTTTGGTAGATAAATAAAAGGTGACGACAATATGGTCACTTCTGGTCCGAAAATTTCACGGAAAGCTTTTCGTGCACAAAGCTCCCATTGTGACCTATACACCATATAAACATGTTCGGGACACATTTGAGCGAAAACAACACAGTTTTGGTGGATAAAGAAAGGTGACCCCGATATGGTCACTTTTGGTCCGAAAATTTCACGGAAAGCTTTTCGCGCACAAAGCTCCCATTATGACCTATAAACCATATAAACATGTTTGGGACACATTTGAGCGAAAACAACAAAGTTTTTGTGGATAAAGAAAGGTAAAGCCGATATGGTCACTTCTGGTCCGAAAATTTCACGGTATGCTTTTTGCGCACAAAGCTCCCATTATGACCTATAAACCATATAAACATGTTTGGGACACATTTGAGCGAATACAACACAGTTTTGGTAGATAAAGAAAAGGTGACGACAATATGGTCACTTCTGGTCCGAAAATTTCACGGAAAGCTTTTCGTGCACAAAGCTCCCATTGTGACCTATACACCATATAAACATGTTCGGGACACATTTGAGCGAAAACAACACAGTTTTGGTGGATAAAGAAAGGTGACCCCGATATGGTCACTTTTGGTCCGAAAATTTCACGGAAAGCTTTTCGCGCACAAAGCTCCCATTATGACCTATAAACCATATAAACATGTTTGGGACACATTTGAGCGAAAACAACACAGTTTTTGTGGATAAAGAAAAGTAACGCCGATATGGTCACTTCTGGTCCGAAAATTTCACGGAAAGCTTTTCGCGCACAAAGCTCCCATTTAGACCTATAAACCATATAAACATGTTTGGGACACATTTGAGCGAAAACAACAAAGTTTTTGTGGATAAAGAAAGGTAAAGCCGATATGGTCACTTCTGGTCCGAAAATTTCACGGTATGCTTTTTGCGCACAAAGCTCCCATTATGACCTATAAACCATATAAACATGTTTGGGACACATTTGAGCGAATACAACACAGTTTTGGTAGATAAAGAAAAGGTGACGACAATATGGTCACTTCTGGTCCGAAAATTTCACGGAAAGCTTTTCGTGCACAAAGCTCCCATTGTGACCTATACACCATATAAACATGTTCGGGACACATTTGAGCGAAAACAACACAGTTTTGGTGGATAAAGAAAGGTGACCCCGATATGGTCACTTTTGGTCCGAAAATTTCACGGAAAGCTTTTCGCGCACAAAGCTCCCATTATGACCTATAAACCATATAAACATGTTTGGGACACATTTGAGAGAAAACAACACAGTTTTTGTGGATAAAGAAAAGTAACGCCGATATGGTCACTTCTGGTCCGAAAATTTCACGGAAAGCTTTTCGCGCACAAAGCTCCCATTTAGACCTATAAACCATATAAACATGTTTGGGACACATTTGAGCGAAAACAACAAAGTTTTTGTGGATAAAGAAAGGTAAAGCCGATATGGTCACTTCTGGTCCGAAAATTTCACGGAAAGCTTTTTGCGCACAAAGCTCCCATTATGACCTATAAACCATATAAACATGTTTGGGACACATTTGAGCGAATACAACACAGTTTTGGTAGATAAAGAAAAGGTGACGGCAATATGGTCACTTCTGGTCCGAAAATTTCACGGAAAGATTTTCGCGCACAAAGCTCCCATTGTGACCTATACACCATATAAACATGTTCGGGACACATTTGAGCGAAAACAACACAGTTTTGGTGGATAAAGAAAGGTGACGCCGATATGGTCACTTTTGGTCCGAAAATTTCACGGAACGCTTTTCGTGCACAAAGCTCCCATTATGACCTATACACCATATAAACATGTTCGGGACACATTTGAGCGAAAATAACACAGTTTTGGTGGATAAAGAAAGGTGACGCCGATATGGTCACTTTTGGTCCGAAAATTTCACGAAAAGCTTTTCGCGCACAAAGCTCCCATTATGACCTATAAACCATATAAACATGTTTGGGACACACTTGAGCGAAAACAACACAGTTTTTGTGGATAAAGAAAAGTAACGCCGATATGGTCACTTCTGGTCCGAAAATTTCACGGAAAGCTTTTCGCGCACAAAGCTCCCATTTAGACCTATAAACCATATAAACATGTTTGGGACACATTTGAGCGAAAACAACAAAGTTTTTGTGGATAAAGAAAGGTAAAGCCGATATGGTCACTTCTGGTCCGAAAATTTCACGGAAAGCTTTTTGCGCACAAAGCTCCCATTATGACCTATAAACCATATAAACATGATTGGGACACATTTGAGCGAATACAACACAGTTTTGGTAGATAAAGAAAAGGTGACGGGAATATTGTCACTTCTGGTCCGAAAATTTCACGGAAAGCTTATCGCGCACAAAGCTCCCATTGTGACCTATACACCATATAAACATGTTCAGGACACATTTGAGCGAAAAACAACACAGTTTTAGTGGATAAAGAAAGGTGACGCCGATATGGTCACTTTTGGTCCGAAAATTTCACGGAAAGCTTTTCGCGCACAAAGCTCCCATTATGACCTATAAACCATATAAACAGGTTTGGGACACATTTGAGCGAAAACAACACAGTTTTTGTGGATAAAGAAAAGTAACGCCGATATGGTCACTTCTGGTCCGAAAATTTCACGGAAAGCTTTTCGCGCACAAAGCTCCCATTTAGACCTATAAACCATATAAACATGTTTGGGACACATTTGAGCGAAAACAACAAAGTTTTTGTGGATAAAGAAAGGTAAAGCCGATATGGTCACTTCTGGTCCGAAAATTTCACGGTATGCTTTTTGCGCACAAAGCTCCCATTATGACCTATAAACCATATAAACATGTTTGGGACACATTTGAGCGAATACAACACAGTTTTGGTAGATAAAGAAAAGGTGACGACAATATGGTCACTTCTGGTCCGAAAATTTCACGGAAAGCTTTTCGTGCACAAAGCTCCCATTGTGACCTATACACCATATAAACATGTTCGGGACACATTTGAGCGAAAACAACACAGTTTTGGTGGATAAAGAAAGGTGACCCCGATATGGTCACTTTTGGTCCGAAAATTTCACGGAAAGCTTTTCGCGCACAAAGCTCCCATTATGACCTATAAACCATATAAACATGTTTGGGACACATTTGAGCGAAAACAACACAGTTTTTGTGGATAAAGAAAAGTAACGCCGATATGGTCACTTCTGGTCCGAAAATTTCACGGAAAGCTTTTCGCGCACAAAGCTCCCATTTAGACCTATAAACCATATAAACATGTTTGGGACACATTTGAGCGAAAACAACAAAGTTTTTGTGGATAAAGAAAGGTAAAGCCGATATGGTCACTTCTGGTCCGAAAATTTCACGGAAAGCTTTTCGCGCACAAAGCTCCCATTTAGACCTATAAACCATATAAACATGTTTGGGACACATTTGAGCGAAAACAACAAAGTTTTTGTGGATAAAGAAAGGTAAAGCCGATATGGTCACTTCTGGTCCGAAAATTTCACGGAAAGCTTTTTGCACACAAAGCTCCCATTATGACCTATAAACCATATAAAAATGTTTGGGACACATTTGAGCGAATACAATACAGTTTTGGTAGATAAAGAAAAGGTGACGGCAATATGGTCACTTCTGGTCCGAAAATTTCACGGAAAGCTTTTCGCGCACAAAGCTCCCATTGTGACCTATACACCATATAAACATGTTCGGGACACATTTGAGCGAAAACACCACAGTTTTGGAGGATAAAGAAAGGTGACGCCGATATGGTCACTTTTGGTCCGACAATTTCACGGAAAGCTTTTCGCGCACAAAGCTCCCATTATGACCTATAAACCATATAAAAATGTTTGGGACACATTTGAGCGAAAACAACACAGTTTTTGTGGATAAAGAAAAGTAACGCCGATATGGTCACCTCTGGTCCGAAAATTTCACGGAAAGCTTTTCGCGCACAAATCTCACATTTAGACCTATAAACCATATAAACATGTTTGGGACACATTTGAGCGAAAACAACAAAGTTTTTGTGGATAAAGAAAGGTAAAGCCGATATGGTCACTTCTGGTCCGAAAATTTCACGGGAAGCTTTTTGCGCACAAAGCTCCCATTATGACCTATAAACCATATAAACATGTTTGGGACACATTTGAGCGAATACAACACAGTTTTGGTAGATAAAGAAAAGGTGACGGCAATATGGTCACTTCTGGTCCGAAAATTTCACGGAAAGATTTTCGCGCACAAAGCTCCCATTGTGACCTATACACCATATAAACATGTTCGGGACACATTTGAGCGAAAACAACATAGTTTTGGTGGATAAAGAAAGGTGACGCCGATATGGTCACTTTTGGTCCGAAAATTTCACGGAAAGCTTTTCGCGCACAAAGCTCCCATTATGACCTATACACCATATAAACATGTTCGGGACACATTTGAGCGAAAACAACACAGTTTTGGTGGATAAAGAAAGGTGACGCCGATATGGTCACTTTTGGTCCGAAAATTTCACGGAAAGCTTTTCGCGCACAAAGCTCCCATTATGACCTATAAACCATATAAACATGTTTGGGACACATTTGAGCGAAAACAACACAGTTTTTGTGGATAAAGAAAAGTAACGCCGATATGGTCACTTCTGGTCCGAAAATTTCACGGAAAGCTTTTCGCGCACAAAGCTCCCATTTAGACCTATAAACCATATAAACATGTTTGGGACACATTTGAGCGAAAACAACAAAGTTTTTGTGGATAAAGAAAGGTAAAGCCGATATGGTCACTTCTGGTCCGAAAATTTCACGGAAAGCTTTTTGCGCACAAAGCTCCCATTATGACCTATAAACCATATAAACATGTTTGGGACACATTTGAGCGAATACAACACAGTTTTGGTAGATAAAGAAAAGGTGACGGCAATATGGTCACTTCTGGTCCGAAAATTTCACGGAAAGCTTTTCGTGCACAAAGCTCCCATTGTGACCTATACACCATATAAACATGTTCGGGACACATTTGAGCGAAAACAACACAGTTTTGGTGGATAAAGAAAGGTGACCCCGATATGGTCACTTTTGGTCCGAAAATTTCACGGAAAGCTTTTCGCGCACAAAGCTCCCATTATGACCTATAAACCATATAAACATGTTTGGGACACATTTGAGCGAAAACAACACAGTTTTTGTGGATAAAGAAAAGTAACGCCGATATGGTCACTTTTGGTCCGAAAATTTCACGGAAAGCTTTTCGCGCACAAAGCTCCCATTTAGACCTATAAACCATATAAACATGTTTGGGACACATTTGAGCGAAAACAACAAAGTTTTTGTGGATAAATAAAGGTAAAGCCGATATGGTCACTTCTGGTCCGAAAATTTCACGGAAAGCTTTTCGCGCACAAAGCTCCCATTTAGACCTATAAACCATATAAACATGTTTGGGACACATTTGAGCGAATACAACACAGTTTTGGTAGATAAAGAAAAGGTGACGGCAATATGGTCACTTCTGGTCCGAAAATTTCACGGAATGCTTTTCGTGCACAAAGCTCCCATTGTAACCTATACACCATATAAACATGTTCGGGACACATTTGAGCGAAAACAACACAGTTTTGGTGGATAAAGAAAGGTGACCCCGATATGGTCACTTTTGGTCCGAAAATTTCACGGAAAGCTTTTCGCGCACAAAGCTCCCATTATGACCTATAAACCATATAAACATGTTTGGGACACATTTGAGCGAAAACAACACAGTTTTTGTGGATAAAGAAAAGTAACGCCGATATGGTCACTTCTGGTCCGAAAATTTCACGGAAAGCTTTTCGCGCACAAAGCTCCCATTTAGACCTATAAACCATATAAACATGTTTGGGACACATTTGAGCGAAAACAACAATGTTTTTGTGGATAAAGAAAGGTAAAGCCGATATGGTCACTTCTGGTCCGAAAATTTCACGGAAAGCTTTTTGCGCACAAAGCTCCCATTATGACCTATAAACCATATAAACATGTTTGGGACACATTTGAGCGAATACAACACAGTTTTGGTAGATAAAGAAAAGGTGACGGCAATATGGTCACTTCTGGTCCGAAAATTTCACGGAAAGCTTTTCGTGCACAAAGCTCCCATTGTGACCTATACACCATATAAACATGTTCGGGACACATTTGAGCGAAAACAACACAGTTTTGGTGGATAAAGAAAGGTGACCCCGATATGGTCACTTTTGGTCCGAAAATTTCACGGAAAGCTTTTCGCGCACAAAGCTCCCATTATGACCTATAAACCATATAAACATGTTTGGGACACATTTGAGCGAAAACAACACAGTTTTTGTGGATAAAGAAAAGTAACGCCGATATGGTCACTTTTGGTCCGAAAATTTCACGGAAAGCTTTTCGCGCACAAAGCTCCCATTTAGACCTATAAACCATATAAACATGTTTGGGACACATTTGAGCGAAAACAACAAAGTTTTTGTGGATAAATAAAGGTAAAGCCGATATGGTCACTTCTGGTCCGAAAATTTCACGGAAAGCTTTTCGCGCACAAAGCTCCCATTTAGACCTATAAACCATATAAACATGTTTGGGACACATTTGAGCGAATACAACACAGTTTTGGTAGATAAAGAAAAGGTGACGGCAATATGGTCACTTCTGGTCCGAAAATTTCACGGAATACTTTTCGTGCACAAAGCTCCCATTGTAACCTATACACCATATAAACATGTTCGGGACACATTTGAGCGAAAACAACACAGTTTTGGTGGATAAAGAAAGGTGACCCCGATATGGTCACTTTTGGTCCGAAAATTTCACGGAAAGCTTTTCGCGCACAAAGCTCCCATTATGACCTATAAACCATATAAACATGTTTGGGACACATTTGAGCGAAAACAACACAGTTTTTGTGGATAAAGAAAAGTAACGCCGATATGGTCACTTCTGGTCCGAAAATTTCACGGAAAGCTTTTCGCGCACAAAGCTCCCATTTAGACCTATAAACCATATAAACATGTTTGGGACACATTTGAGCGAAAACAACAATGTTTTTGTGGATAAAGAAAGGTAAAGCCGATATGGTCACTTCTGGTCCGAAAATTTCACGGAAAGCTTTTTGCGCACAAAGCTCCCATTATGACCTATAAACCATATAAACATGTTTGGGACACATTTGAGCGAATACAACACAGTTTTGGTAGATAAAGAAAAGGTGACGGCAATATGGTCACTTCTGGTCCGAAAATTTCACGGAAAGCTTTTCGTGCACAAAGCTCCCATTGTGACCTATACACCATATAAACATGTTCGGGACACATTTGAGCGAAAACAACACAGTTTTGGTGGATAAAGAAAGGTGACCCCGATATGGTCACTTTTGGTCCGAAAATTTCACGGAAAGCTTTTCGCGCACAAAGCTCCCATTATGACCTATAAACCATATAAACATGTTTGGGACACATTTGAGCGAAAACAACACAGTTTTTGTGGATAAAGAAAAGTAACGCCGATATGGTCACTTCTGGTCCGAAAATTTCACGGAAAGCTTTTCGCGCACAAAGCTCCCATTTAGACCTATAAACCATATAAACATGTTTGGGACACATTTGAGCGAAAACAACAAAGTTTTTGTGGATAAATAAAGGTAAAGCCGATATGGTCACTTCTGGTCCGAAAATTTCACGGAAAGCTTTTCGCGCACAAAGCTCCCATTTAGACCTATAAACCATATAAACATGTTTGGGACACATTTGAGCGAATACAACACAGTTTTGGTAGATAAAGAAAAGGTGACGGCAATATGGTCACTTCTGGTCCGAAAATTTCACGGAAAGCTTTTCGTGCACAAAGCTCCCATTGTAACCTATACACCATATAAACATGTTCGGGACACATTTGAGCGAAAACAACACAGTTTTGGTGGATAAAGAAAGGTGACCCCGATATGGTCACTTTTGATCCGAAAATTTCACGGAAAGCTTTTCGCGCACAAAGCTCCCATTATGACCTATAAACCATATAAACATGTTTGGGACACATTTGAGCGAAAACAACACAGTTTTTGTGGATAAAGAAAAGTAACGCCGATATGGTCACTTCTGGTCCGAAAATTTCACGGAAAGCTTTTCGCGCACAAAGCTCCCATTTAGACCTATAAACCATATAAACATGTTTGGGACACATTTGAGCGAAAACAACAAAGTTTTTGTGGATAAAGAAAGGTAAAGCGGATATGGTCACTTCTGGTCCGAAAATTTCACGGAAAGCTTTTCGCGCACAAAGCTCCCATTTAGACCTATAAACCATATAAACATGTTTGGGACACATTTGAGCGAAAACAACAAAGTTTTTGTGGATAAAGAAAGGTAAAGCCGATATGGTCACTTCTGGTCCGAAAATTTCACGGAAAGCTTTTTGCGCACAAAGCTCCCATTATGACCTATAAACCATATAAACATGTTTGGGACACATTTGAGCGAATACAACACAGTTTTGGTAGATAAAGAAAAGGTGACGGCAATATGGTCACTTCTGGTCCGAAAATTTCACGGAAAGCTTTTCGCGCACAAAGCTCCCATTGTGACCTATACACCATATAAACATGTTCGGGACACATTTGAGCGAAAACACCACAGTTTTGGAGGATAAAGAAAGGTGACGCCGATATGGTCACTTTTGGTCCGAAAATTTCACGGAAAGCTTTTCGCGCACAAAGCTCCCATTATGACTTATAAACCATATAAACATGTTTGGGACACATTTGAGCGAAAACAACACAGTTTTTGTGGATAAAGAAAAGTAACGCCGATATGGTCACTTCTGGTCCGAAAATTTCACGGAAAGCTTTTCGCGCACTAAGCTCCCATTTAGACCTATAAACCATATAAACATGTTTGGGACACATTTGAGCGAAAACAACACAGTTTTTGCGGATAAAGAAAGCTGACGCCGATATGGTTACTTCTGGTCCGAAAATTTCACGGAAAGCTTTTCGCGCACAAAGCTCCCATTATGACCTATAAACCATATGAACATGTTTGAGACACATATGAGCAAAAACAGCACAGTTTTTGTGGATAAAGAAAAGTGACGCCGATATGGTCACTTTTGGTCCGAAAATTTCACGGAAAGCTTTTCGCGCACAAAGCTCCCATTATGACCTATATAAAAATAAACATGATTGGGACACATTTGAGCGAATACAACACAGTTTTGGTGGATAAAGAAACGGTGACGCCGGCATGGTCACTTTTGGTCCGAAAATTCACGGAAAGCTATTCGCGCACAAAGCTCCCATTATGACCAATAAACCATATGAACATGTTTGGGACACATATGAGCAAAAAAACACAGTTTTTGTGGATAATGAAAGGTGACGCCGATATGGTCACTTTTGGGCCGAAAATTTCACGGAAAGCTTTTCGCGCACAAAGCTCCCATTGTGACCTATACACCATATAAACATGTTCGGGACACAGTTGGGCGAAAACAACACAGTTTTGGTGGTTAAAGAAAGGTGACGCCGATATGGTCACTTTTGGTCCGAAAATTTCACGGAAAGCTTTTCGCGCACAAAGCTCCCATTATGACCTATACACCATATAAACATGTTCGGGACACATTTGAGCGAAAACAACACAGTTTTGGTGGATAAAGAAAGGTGACGCCGATATGGTCACTTTTGGTCTGAAAATTTCACGGAAAGCTTTTCGCGCACAAAGCTCCCATTGAGACCTATAAACCATATAAACATGTTTGGGACACATTTGAGCGAAAACAACACAGTTTTTGTGGATAAAGAAAGGTAAAGCCGATATGGTCACTTCTGGTCCGAAAATTTCACGGAAAGCTTTTTGCGCTCAAAGCTCCCATTATGACCTATAAACCATATAAACATTTTTGGGACACATTTGAGCGAAAACAACACAGTTTCGGTGGATAAAGAAAGGTGACGCCGATATGGTCACTTTTGGTCCGAAAATTTCACAGAAAGCTTTTCGCGCACAAAGCTCACATTATGACCCCCCAAACAATATTAACATGTTTGGCACACATTTGAGCGAAAACAACACAGTTTTTGTGGATAAAGAAAGGTAAAGCCGATATGGTCACTTCTGGTCCGAAAATTTCACGGAAAGCATTTTGCGCTCAAAGCTCCCATTATGACCTCTAAACCATATAAACATTTTTGGGACACATTTGAGCGAAAACAACACAGTTTCGGTGGATAAAGAAAGGTGACGCCGATATGGTCACTTTTGGTCCGAAAATTTCAGGAAAAGCTTTTCGCGCACAAAGCTCCCATTATGACCTATAAACCAAATAAACATGTTTGGGACACATTTGAGCGAAAACAACACAGTTTTTGTTGATAAAGAACAGTAACGCCGATATGGTCACTTCTGCTCCGAAAATTTCACGGAAGGCTTTTCGCGCACAAAGCTCACATTATGACCTATAAACCATATAAACATGTTTGGGACACATTTGAGCGAAAAGAACACAGATTTTGTGGATAAAGAAAGGTGACGCTGATATGGTCACTTTTGGTCCGAAAATTTCACGGAAAGCTTTTCGCGCACAAAGCTCCCATTTAGACCTATAAACCATATAAACATGTTCGGGACACATTTGATCGAAAACAACACAGTTTTGGTGGATAAAGAAAGGTGACGCCGATATGTTCACTTTTGGTCTGAAAATTTCACGGAAAGCTTTTCGCGCACAAAGCTCCCATTGAGACCTATAAACCATATAAACATGTTTGGGACACATTTGAGCGAAAACAACACAGTTTCTGTGGATAAAGAAAGGTAAAGCCGATATGGTCACTTCTGGTCCAAAAATTTCACGGAAAGCTTTTTGCGCTCAAAGCTCCCATTATGACGTATAAACCATATAAACATTTTTGGGACACATTTGAGCGAAAACAACACAGTTTCGGTGGATAAAGAAAGGTGACGCCGATATGGTCACTTTTGGTCCGAAAATTTCACAGAAAGCTTTTCGCGCACAAAGCTCACATTATGACCCCCCAAACAATATTAACATGTTTGGCAGACATTTGAGCGAAAACAACTCAGTTTTTGTGGATAAAGAAAGGTGACGCCGATATGGTCACTTCTTGTCCGAAAATTTCTCTGAAAGCTTTTCGCGCACAAAGCTCCCATTATGACCTATAAACAATATAAACATGTTCGGGAAACATTTGAGCGAAAAAACCACAGTTTTGGTGGATAAAGAAAGGTGACGCCGATATGGTCACTTTTGGTCCGAAAATTTCACGAAAAGCTTTTCGCGCACAAAGCTCCCATTATGACCTATAAACCAAATAAACATGTTTGGGACACATTTGAGCGAAAACAACACAGTTTTTGTTGATAAAGAACAGTAATGCCGATATGGTCACTTCTGGTTCGAAAATTTCACGGAAGGCTTTTCGCGCACAAAGCTCACATTATGAGCTATAAACCATATAAACATGTTTGGGACACATTTGAGCGAAAAGAACACAGTTTTTGTGGATAAAGAAAGGTGACGCTGATATGGTCACTTTTGGTCCGAAAATTTCACGGAAAGCTTTTCGCGCACAAAGCTTCCATTATGACCTATAAAACATATAAACATGTTTGGGCCACATAGGAGCGAAACCAACACAGTTTTTGTGGGTAAAGAAAGGTGACGCCGATATGGTCACTGTTGGTCCGAAAATTTCACGGAAAGCTTTTCGCGCACAAAGCTCCCACTATGACCTATAAAACATATAAACATGTTTGGGACACATACGAGCAAAAACAACACAGTTTTTGTGGATAAATAAAGGTGTCGCCGATATGGTCACTTTTGGTCCGAAAATTTCACGTAAAGCTTTCGCGCAGATAGCTCCCATTATAACCTATAAACCAAATAAACATGTTTGGGACACATTTGAGCGAATACAACACAGTTTTGGTGGATAAAGAAACGGTGACGCCGACATTGTCACTTTTGGTCCGAAAATTTCTCGGAAAGCTATTCGCGCACAAAGCTCCCATTATCACCTATAAATAATATGAACATGTTTGGGACACATATGAGCAAAAAAAACACAGTTTTTGTGGATAAAGAAAGGTGACGCCGATATGGTCACTTTTGGTCCGAAAATTTCACGGAAAGCTTTTCGCGCTTAAAGCTCCCATTATGACCTATACACCATATAAACATGTTCGGGACACATTTGAGCGAAAACAACACAATTTTGGTGGATAAAGAAAGGTGACGCCGATATTGTCACTTTTGGTTTGAAAATTTCACGGAAAGCTTTTCGCGCACAAAGCTCCCATGACCTATAAACCATATAAACATGTTATGGACACATTTGAGCGAACACAACACAGTTTTGGTGGATAAAGAAAAGGTGACGGCGATATGGTCAGTTTTGGTCCGACAATTTCACGGAAAACTCTTCGCGCACAAAGCTCCCATTATGACCTATAAACCATATAAACATGTTTGGAACACATTTGAGCGAATACAACACAGTTTTGGTGGATAAAGAAAAGGTGACGGCAATATGGTCACTTCTGGTCCGAAAATTTAACGGAAAAGCTTTTCGCGGACAAAGCTCCCATTATGACCTATACACCATATAAACATGTTCGGAACACATTTGAGCAAAAACAACACAGTTTTGGTGGATAAAGAAAGGTGACGCCGATATGGTCACTTTTGGTCCGAAAATTTTACGGAAATCTTTTTGCACACAAAGCTCCCATTATGACCTATAAACCATATAAACATGTTTGGGACACATTTGAGCGAAAACAACACAGTTTTTGTGGATAAAAAAAAGTAACGCCGATATGGTCACTTCTGGTCCGAAAATTTCACGGAAAGCTTTTCGCGCACAAAGCTCTCATTGAGACCTATAAACCATATAAACATGTTTGGGACACATTTGAGCGAAAACAACACAGTTTTCGTGGATAAAGAAAGGTAAAGCCGATATGGTCACTTCTGGTCCGAAAATTTCTCGGAAAGCTTTTTGCGCACAAAGCTCCCATTATGACCTATAAACCATATAAACATGTTTGGGACACATTTGAGCGAAAAGAACACAGTTTTTGTGGATAAAGAAAGGTGACGCCAATATGGTCACTTTTGGTCCGAATATTTCACGGAAAGCTTTTCGCGCACATAGCTCCCATTATGACCTATAAACATATGAACATGTTTGGGATACATATGAGCAAAAACAACACAGTTTTTGTGGATAAAGAAAGGTGACGCCGATATCGTCACTTTTGGTCCGAAAATTTCACCGAAAGCTTTTCGCGCACAAAGCTCACATTATGACCTATAAAACATATAAACATGTTTGGGACACATACGAGCAAAAACAACACAGTTTTTGTGGATAAATAAAGGTGTCGCCGATATGGTCACTTTTGGTCCGAAAATTTCACGTAAAGCTTTCGCGCAGATAGCTCCCATTATAACCTATAAACCAAATAAACATGTTTGGGACACATTTGAGCGAATACAACACAGTTTTGGTGGATAAAGAAACGGTGACGCCGACATTGTCACTTTTGGTCCGAAAATTTCTCGGAAAGCTATTCGCGCACAAAGCTCCCATTATGACCTATAAATAATATGAACATGTTTGGGACACATATGAGCAAAAAAAACACAGTTTTTGTGGATAAAGAAAGGTGACGCCGATATGGTCACTTTTGGTCCGAAAATTTCACGGAAAGCTATTCGCGCACAAAGCTCCCATTATGACCTATAAATTATATGAACATGTTTGGGACACATATGAGCAAAGAAAACACAGTTTTTATGGATAAAGAAAGGTGACGCCGATATGGTCACTTTTGATCCGAAAATTTCACGGAAAGCTTTTCGCGCACAAAGGTCTCATTATGACCTATACACCATATAAACATGTTCGGTAAATATTTGAGCGAAAACAACACAGTTTTGGTGGATAAAGAAAGGTGACGCCGATATGGTCACTTCTGGTCCAAAATTTCACGGAAAGCTTTTTGCGCACAAAGCTCCCATTATGACCTACAAACCATATAAACATGTTTGGGACACATTTGAGCGAATACAACACAGTTTTGGTAGATAAAGAAAAGGTGACGCCGATATGGTCACTTTTGGTCCGAAAATTTCACGGAAAGCTTTTCGCGCACAAAGCTCCCATTGAGACCTATAAACCATATAAACATGTTTGGGATACATTTGAGCGAAAACAACACAGTTTTTGCGGATAAAGAAAGGTGACGCCGATATGGTCACTTCTGGTCCGAAAATTTCACGGAAAGCTTTTCGCGCACAAAGCTCCCATTATGACCTATAAACCATATGAACATGTTTGGGACACATATGAGCAAAAACAACACAGTTTTTGTGGATAAAGAAAAGTGACGCCGATATGGTCACTTTTGGTCCGAAAATTTCACGGAAAGCTTTTCGCGCACAAAGCTCCCATTATGACCTATATAAATATAAACATGATTGGGACACATTTGAGCGAATACAACACAGTTTTGGTGGATAAAGAAACTGTGACGCCGATATGGTCACTTTTGGTCCGAAAATTTCACGGAAAGCTATTCGCGCACAAAGCTCCCATTATGACCAATAAACAATATGAACATTTTTGGGACACATATGAGCAAAAAAACACAGTTTTTGTGGATAATGAAAGGTGACGCCAATATGGTCAATTTTGGTCCGAAAATTTCACGGAAAACTTTTCGCGCACAAATCTCTCATTATGACCTATAAACCATATAAACATGTTTGAGACACATTTGAGCGAATACAACACATTTTTGGTGGATAAAGAAAAGGTGACGGCAATATGGTCACTTCTGGTCCGAAAATTTCACGGAAAGCTTTTCGCGCACAAAGCTCCCATTGTGACCTATACACCATATAAACATGTTCGGGACACATTTGAGCGAAAACAACACATTTTTTGTGGATAAAGAAGAGGTGACGGCAATATGGTCACTTCTGGTCCGAAAATTTCACGGAAAGCTTTTCGCACACAAAGCTCCCATTGTGACCTATACACCATATAAACATGTTCGGGACACATTTGAGCGAAAACAACACAGTTTTGGTGAATAAAGAAAGGTGACGCCGATATGGTCACTTTTGGGCCAAAAATTTCACGGAAAGCTTTTCGCGCACAAAGCTCCCATTGTGACCTATACACCATATAAACATGTTCGGGACACAGTTGGGCGAAAACAACACAGTTTTGGTGGATAAAGAAAGGTGACGCCTATATGGTCACTTTTGGTCCGAAAATTTTACGGAAAGCTTTTCGCGCACAAAGCTCCCATTGAGACCTATAAACCATATAAACATGTTTGGGACACATTTGAGCGAAAACAACACAGTTTTTGTGGATAAAGAAAGGTAAAGCCGATATGGTCACTTCTGGTCCGAAAATTTCACGGAAAGCTTTTTGCGCTCAAAGCTCCCATTATGACCTATAAACCATATAAACATTTTTGGGACACATTTGAGCGAAAACAACACAGTTTCGGTGGATAAAGAAAGGTGATGCCGATATGGTCACTTTTGGTCCGAAAATTTCACAGAAAGCTTTTCGCGCACAAAGCTCACATTATGACCCCCCAAACAATATTAACATGTTTGGAACACATTTGAGCGAAAACAACACAGTTTTTGTGGATAAAGAAAGGTGACGCCGATATGGTCACTTCTTGTCCGAAAATTTCTCTGAAAGCTTTTCGCGCACAAAGCTCCCATTATGACCTATAAACCATATAAACATGTTCGGGAAACATTTGAGCGAAAAAACCACAGTTTTGGTGGATAAAGAAAGGTGACGCCGATATGGTCACTTTTGGTCCGAAAATTTCACGAAAAGCTTTTCGCGCACAAAGCTCCCATTATGACCTATAAACCAAATAAACATGTTTGGGACACATTTGAGCGAAAACAACACAGTTTTTGTTGATAAAGAACAGTAACGCCGATATGGTCACTTCTGGTTCGAAAATTTCACGGAAGGCTTTTCGCGCACAAAGCTCACATTATGACCTATAAACCATATAAACATGTTTGGGACACATTTGAGCGAAAAGAACACAGTTTTTGTGGATAAGGAAAGGTGACGCTGATATGGTCACTTTTGGTCCGAAAATTTCACGGAAAGCTTTTCGCGCACAAAGCTCCCATTATGACCTATAAAACATATAAACATGTTTGGGCCACATATGAGCGAAACCAACACAGTTTTTGTGGGTAAAGAAAGGTGACGCCGATATGGTCACTTTTGGTCCGAAAATTTCACGGAAAGCTTTTCGCGCACAAAGCTCCCACTATGACCTATAAAACATATAAACATGTTTGGGACACATACGAGCAAAAACAACATAGTTTTTGTGGATAAATAAAGGTGTCGCCGATATGGTCACTTTTGGTCCGAAAATTTCACGTAAAGCTTTTCGCGCAGATAGCTCCCATTATAACCTATAAACCAAATAAACATGTTTGGGACACATTTGAGCGAATACAACACAGTTTTGGTGGATAAAGAAACGGGGACGCCGACATTGTCTCTTTTGGTCCGAAAATTTCTCGGAAAGCTATTCACGCACAAAGCTCCCATTATGACCTATAAATAATATGAACATGTTTGGGACACATATGAGCAAAAAAAAAACACAGTTTTTGTGGATAAAGAAAGGTGACGCCGATATGGTCACTTTTGGTCCGAAAATTTCACGGAAAGCTTTTCGCGCTTAAAGCTCCCATTATGACCTATACACCATATAAACATGTTCGGGACACATTTGAGCGAAAACAACACAATTTTGGTGGATAAAGAAGGGTGACGCCGATATGGTCACTTTTGGTCTGAAAATTTCACGGAAAGCTTTTCGCGCACAAAGCTCCCATGACCTATAAACCATATAAACATGTTTGGGACACATTTGAGCGAACACAACACAGTTTTGGTGGATAAAGAAAAGGTGACGGCGATATGGTCAGTTTTGGTCCGACAATTTCACGGAAAACTTTTCGCGCACAAAGCTCCCATTATGACCTATAAACCATATAAACATGTTTGGAACACATTTGAGCGAATACAACACAGTTTTGGTGGATAAAGAAAAGGTGACGGCAATATGGTCACTTCTGGTCCGAAAATTTAACGGAAAGCTTTTCGCGGACAAAGCTCCCATTATGACCTATACACCATATAAACATGTTCGGGACACATTTGAGCGAAAACAACACAGTTTTGGTGGATAAAGAAAGGTGACGCCGATATGGTCACTTTTGGTCCGAAAATTTCACGGAAAGCTTTTTGCGCACAAAGCTCCTATTATGACCTATAAACCATATAAACATGTTTGGGACACATTTGAGCGAAAACAACACAGTTTTTGTGGATAAAAAAAAGTAACGCCGATATGGTCACTTCTGGTCCGAAAATTTCACGAAAAGCTTTTCGCGCACAAAGCTCTCATTGAGACCTATAAACCATATAAACATGTTTGGGACACATTTGAGCGAAAACAACACAGTTTTCGTGGATAAAGAAAGGTAAAGCCGATATGGTCACTTCTGGTCCGAAAATTTCTCGGAAAGCTTTTTGCGCACAAAGCTCCCATTATGACCTATAAACCATATAAACATGTTTGGGACACATTTGAGCGAAAAGAACACAGTTTTTGTGGATAAAGAAAGGTGACGCCAATATGGTCACTTTTGGTCCGAATATTTCACGGAAAGCTTTTCGCGCACAAAGCTCCCATTATGACCTATAAACATATGAACATGTTTGGGATACATATGAGCAAAAACAACACAATTTTTGTGGATAAAGAATGATGACGCCGATATCGTCACTTTTGGTCCGAAAATTTCACCGAAAGCTTTTCGCGCACAAAGCTCTCATTATGACCTATAAATTATATGAACATGTTTGGGATACATATGAGCAAAGAAAACACAGTTTTTGTGGATAAAGAAAGGTGACGCCGATATGGTCACTTTTGATCCGAAAATTTCACGGAAAGCTTTTCGCGCACAAAGGTCCCATTATGACCTATACACCATATAAACATGTTCGGTAAATATTTGAGCGAAAACAACACAGTTTTGGTGGATAAAGAAAGGTGACGCCGATTTGGTCACTTTTGGTCCGAAAATTTCACGGAAAGCTATTCGCGCACACAGCTCCCATTATGACCTATAAACAATATCAACATGTTTGGGACACATATGAGCAAAAAAAAACACAGTTTTTGTGGATAAAGAAAGGTGACGCCGATATGGTCACTTTTGGTCCGAAAATTTCACGGGAAACTTTTCGCGCACAAAGCTCCAATTATGACCTATAAACCATATAAACATGTTTGGGACACATTTGAGCGAATACAACACAGTTTTGGTGGATAAAGAAAAGGTGACTACAATATGGTCACTTCTGTTCCGAAAATTTCACGGAAAGCTTTTCGCGCACAAAGCTCCCATTGTGACCTATACACCGTATAAACAGGTTCGGGACACATTTGAGCGAAAACAACACAGTTTTGGTGGATAAAGAAAGGTGACGCCGATATGGTCACTTTTGGTCCGAAAATTTCACAGAAAGCTATTCGTACACAAAGCTCCCATTATGACCTATAAACCATATGAACATGTTTGGGACACATATGAGCAAAAAAACACAGTTTTTGTGGATAAAGAAAGGTGACGGCGATATGGTCACTTTTGGTCCGAAAATTTCACGGAAAACTTTTCGCGCAGAAAGCTCCCATTATGACCTATACACCATATAAACATGTTTGGGACACATTTGAGCGAATACAACACAGTTTTGGTGGATAAAGAAAAGGTGACGGCAATATGGTCACTTCTGGTTCGAAAATTTCGCGGAAAGCCTTTCGCGCACAAAGCTCCCATTATGACCTATACACCATATAAACATGTTCGGGACACATTTGAGCGAAAACAACACAGTTTTGGTGGATAAAGAAAGGTGGCGCCGATATGGTCACTTTTGGTCCGAAAATTTCACGGAAAGCTATTCGCGCACAAAGCTCCCATTATGACCTATAAACCATATGAACATGTTTGGGACACATATGAGCAAAAAAACACAGTTTTTGTGGATAAAGAAAGGTGACGCCGATATGGTCACTTTTGGTCCGAAAATTTCACGGAAAACTTTTCGCGCACAAAGCTCCCATTATGACCTTTAAACCATATAAACATGTTTGAGACACATTTGAGCGAATACAACACAGTTTTGGTGGATAAAGAAAAGGTGACTACAATATGGTCACTTCTGGTCCGAAAATATCACGGAAAGCTTTTCGCGCACAAAGCTCCCATTGTGACCTATACACCATATAAACATGTTCGGGACACATTTGAGCGAAAACAACACAGTTTTGGTGGATAAAGAAAGGTGACGCCGATATGGTCACTTTTGGTCTGAAAATTTCACGGAAAGCTTTTCGCGCACAAAGCTCCCATTATGACCTATAAACCAAATAAACGTGTTTGGGACACACTTGAGCGAAAACAACACAGTTTTTGTGGATAAAGAAAAGTAACGCCGATATGGTCACTTCTGGTCCGAAAATTTCACGGAAAGCTTTTCGCGCACAAAGCTCCCATTTAGACCTATAAACCATATAAACATGTTTGGGACACATTTGAGCGAAAAGAACACAGTTTTTGTTGATGAAGAAAGGTGACGCTGATATGGTCACTTTTGGTCCGAAAATTTCGCGGAAAACTTTTCGCGCAATAAGCTCCCATTATGACCTATAAACCATATAAACATGTTTGGGACACATTTGAGCGAATAAAACACAGTTTTGGTGGATAAAGAAAAGGTGACGGCAATATGGTCACTTCTGGTTCGAAAATTTCGCGGAAAGCTTTTCGCGCACAAAGATCCCATTATGACCTATACACCATATAAACATGTTCGGGACACATTTGAGCGAAAACAACACAGTTCCGGTGGGTAAAGAAAGGTGACGGCGATTTGGTCACTTTTGGTCCGAAAATTTCACGGAAAGCTATTCACGCACAAAGCTCCCATTATGACCTATAAACCATATGAACATGTTTGGGACACATATGAGCAAAAAAACACAGTTTTTGTGGATAAAGAAAGGTGACGCCGATATGGTCACTTTTGGTCCGAAAATTTCACGGAAAACTTTTCGCGCACAAAGCTCCCATTATGACCTTTAAACCATATAAACATGTTTGAGACACATTTGAGCGAATACAACACAGTTTTGGTGGATAAAGAAAAGGTGACTACAATATGGTCACTTTTGGTCCGAAAATATCACGGAAAGCTTTTCGCGCACAAAGCTCCCATTGTGACCTATACACCATATAAACATGTTCGGGACACATTTGAGCGAAAACAACACGGTTTTGGTGGATAAAGAAAGGTGACGCCGATATGGTCACTTTTGGTCTGAAAATTTCACGGAAAGCTTTTCGCGCACAAAGCTCCCATTATGACCTATAAACCGTATAAACATGTTTGGGACACATTTGAGCGAAAACAACACAGTTTTTGTGGATAAAGAAAAGTAACGCCGATATGGTCACTTCTGGTCCGAAAATTTCACGGAAAGCTTTTCGCGCACAAAGCTCCCATTTAGACCTATAAACCTTATAAACATGTTTGGGACACATTTGAGCGAAAACAACAAAGTTTTTGTGGATAAAGAAAGGTAAAGCCGATATGGTCACTTCTGGTCCGAAAATTTCACGGAATGCTTTTCGCACAAAGCTCCCATTATAACCTATAAACCATATAAACATGTTTGGGACACATTTGAGCGAAAAGAACAGTTTTTGTTGATGAAGAAAGGTGACGCTGATATGGTCACTTTTGGTCCGAAAATTTCACGGAAAAATTTTCGCGCACAAAGCTCCCATTATGACCTATAAACCATATGAACATGTTTGGGACACATATGAGCAAAAAAACACAGTTTTTGTGGGTAAAGAACGGTGACGCCGATATGGTCACTTTTGGTCCGAAAATTTCACGGAAAGCTATTCGCGCACAAAGCTCCCATTATGACCTATAAACCATATGAACATGTTTGGGACACATATGAGCAAAAAAACACAGTTTTTGTGGATAAAGAAAGGTGACGCCGATATGGTCACTTTTGGTCCGAAAATTTCACGGAAAGCTATTCGCGCACAAAGCTCCCATTATGACCTATAAACAATATCAACATGTTTGGGACACATATGAGCAAAAAAAACACAGTTTTTGTGGATAAAGAAAGGTGACGCCGATATGGTCACTTTTGGTCCGAAAATTTCACGGGAAACTTTTCGCGCACAAAGCTCCCATTATGACCTATAAACCATATAAACATGTTTGGGACACATTTGAGCGAATACAACACTGTTTTGGTGGATAAAGAAAAGGTGACTACAATATGGTCACTTCTGTTCCGAAAATTTCACGGAAAGCTTTTCGCGCACAAAGCTCCCATTGTGACCTATACACCATATAAACATGTTTGGGACACATTTGAGCGAAAACAACACAGTTTTTGTGGATAAAGAACAGTAAAGCCGATATGGTCACTTCTGGTCCGAAAAATTCACGGAAAGCTTTTCACGCACAAAGCTCCCTTTATGACCTATACACCATATAAACATGTTCGGGACACATTTGAGCAAAAACAACACAGTTTTGGTGGATAAAGAAAGGTGAAGCCGATATGCTCACTTTTGGTCTGAAAATTTAACGTAAAGATTTTCTCGCAGAAAGCTCCCATTATGACCTACATACCAAATAAACATGTTTGGGACATATTTGAGCGAATACGACACAGTTTTTGTGGATAAAGAAAGGTGACGCCGATATGGTCACTTTTGGTCCGAAAATTTCATGGAAAACTTTTCGCGCACAAAGCTCCCATTATGACCTATAAACCATATAAACATGTTTGGGACACATTTGAGCGAATACAACACAGTTTTGGTGGATAAAGAAAAGGTGACAGCAATATAGTCACTTCTGGTTCGAAAATTTCGCGAAAAGCTTTTCGCGCACAAAGCTTCCATTATGACCTATACACCATATAAACATGTTCGGAACAAATTTGAGCAAAAACAACACAGTTTTGGTGGATAAAGAAAGGTGACGCCGATATGGTCACTTTTGGTCCGAAAATTTCACAGAAAGCTTTTCGCACACAAAGCTCCCATTATGACCTATAAACCATATAAACATGTTTGGCACACATATGAGCGAAAACAACACAGTTTTTGTGGATAAAGAAAAGTAACGCCGATATGGTCACTTCTGGTCCGAAAATTTCACGGAAAGCTTTTCGCGCACAAAGCTCCCATTTAGACCTATAAACCATATAAACATGTTTGGGACACATTTGAGCGAAAACAACAAAGTTTTTGTGGATAAAGAAAGGTAAAGCCGATATGGTCACATCTGGTCCGAAAATTTCACGGAATGCTTTTCGCACAAAGCTCCCATTATGACCTATAAACCAAATAAACATGTTTGGGACACATTTGAGCGAAAAGAACACAGTTTTTGTGGATAAAGAATGGTGACGCCGATATGGTCACTTTTGGTCCGAAAATTTCACGGAAAACTTTTCGCGCACAAAGCTCCCATTATGACCTTTAAACCATATAAACATGTTTGGGACACATTTGAGCGAAAACAACATAGTTTTTGTGGATAAAGAACGGTAAAGCCGATATGGTCACTTCTGGTCCGAAAATTTCGCGGAAAGCTTTTCACGTACAAAGCTCCCTTTATGACCTATACACCATATAAACATGTTCGGGACATATTTGAGCAAAAACAACACAGTTTTGGTGGATAAAGAAAGGTGACGCCGATATGGTCACTTTTGGTCCGAAAATTTCACAGAAAGCTTTTCGCACACAAAGCTCCCATTATGACCTATAAACCATATAAACATGTTTGGCACACATATGAGCGAAAACAACACAGTTTTTGTGGATAAAGAAAAGTAACGCCGATATGGTCACTTCTGGTCCGAAAATTTCACGGAAAGCTTTTCGCGCACAAAGCTCCCATTTAGACCTATAAACCATATAAACATGTTTGGGACACATTTGAGCGAAAACAACAAAGTTTTTGTGGATAAAGAAAGGTAAAGCCGATATGGTCACATCTGGTCCGAAAATTTCACGGAATGCTTTTCGCACAAAGCTCCCATTATGACCTATAAACCAAATAAACATGTTTGGGACACATTTGAGCGAAAAGAGCACAGTTTTTGTGGATAAAGAAAGGTGACGCCGATATGGTCACTTTTGGTCCGAAAATTTCACGGAAAACTTTTCGCGCACAAAGCTCCCATTATGACCTATAAACCATATAAACATGTTTGGGACACATTTGAGCGAATAAAAACACATATTTGGTGGATAAAGAAAAGGTGATGGCAATATGGTCACTTCTGGTTCAAAAATTTCGGAGAAAGCTTTTCGCGCACAAAGCTCCCATTATGACCTATACACCATATAAACATGTTCGGGACACATTTGAGAGAAAACAACACAGTTTTGGTGGATAAAGAAAGGTGACGCCGATATGGTCTCTTTTGGTCCGAAAATTTCACGGAAAGCTTTTCGCGCACAAAGCTCCTATTATGACCTATAAACCACATAAACATGTTTGGGACACATTTGAGCGAAAACAACACAGTTTTTATGGATATAGAAAAGTAACGCCGATATGGTCAATTCTGGTCCGAAAATTTCACGGAAAGCTTTTCGCGCACAAAGCTCCCATTGTGACCTATGCACCATATAAACATGTTCGGGACACATTTGAGCGAAAACAACACAGTTTTGGTGGATAAAGAAAGGTGACGCCGATATAGTCACTTTTGGTCCGAAAATTTCACAGAAAGCTTTTCGCGCACAAAGCTCCCATTATGACCTATAAACCATATAAACATGTTTGGGAAACATTTTAGCGAAAACAACACAGTTTTTGTGGATAAAGAACGGTAAAGCCGATATGAACACTTCTGGTCCGAAAAATTCACGGAAAGCTTTTCACGCACAAAGCTCCCTTTATGACCTATAAACCATATAAACATGTTTGGGACATATTTTAGTGAAAACAACACAGTTTTTGTGGATAAAGAAAGGTAAAGCCGATATGGTCACTTCTAGTCCGAAAATTTCATGGAAAGCTTTTCGCGCACAAAGCTCCCATTATGACCAATAAAGCATATAAACTTGTTCAGGACACATTTGAGCAAAAACAACACAGTTTTGGTGGATAAAGAAAGGTGACGCCGATATGGTCACTTTTGGTCTGAAAATTTCACGTAAAGATTTTCGCGCAGAAACCTCCCATTATGACCTACATACCAAATAAACATGTTTGGGACACATTTGAGCGAATACAACACAGTTTTTTTGGATAAAGAAAGGTGACGCCGATATGGTCACTTTTGGTCCGAAAATTTCACGGAAAACTTTTCGCGTACAAAGCTCCCATTATGACCTATAAATCATATAAACATGTTTGGGACACATTTGAGCGAATACAATACAGTTTTGGTGGATAAAGAAAAGGCGACTAAAATATGGTCACTTCTGGTCCGAAAATTTCACGGAAAGCTTTTCGCGCACAAAGCTCCCATTATGACCTATACACGATATAAACATGTTCGGGACACATTTTTGCGAAAACAACACAGTTTTGGTGGATGAAGAAAGGTGACGCCGATATGGTCACTTTTGGTTCGAAAATTTCACAGAAAGCTTTTCGCGCACAAAGCTCCCATTATGACCTATAAACCATATAAACATGTTTGGGACACACTTGAGCGAAAACAACACAGTTTTTGTGGATAAAGAAAAGTAACGCCGATATGGTCACTTCTGGTCCGAAAATTTCACGGAAAGCTTTTCGCGCACAAAGCTCCCATTTAGACCTATAAACCATATAAACATGTTTGGGACACATTTGAGCGAAAACAACAAAGTTTTTGTGGATAAAGAAAGGTAAAGCCGATATGGTCACTTCTGGTCCGAAAATTTCATTGAATGCTTTTCGCACAAAGCTCCCATTATGACCTATTAACCAAATAAACATGTTTGGGAGACATTTGAGCGAAAAGAACACAGTTTTTGTGGATAAAGAAAGGAGATGCCGATATGGTCACTTTTGGTCCGAAAATTTCACGGAAAACTTTTCGCGCACAAAGCTCCCATTATGACCTATAAACCATATAAACATGTTTGGGACACATTTGAGCGAATACAACACAGTTTTGGTGGATAAAGAAAAGGTGACAGCAATATGGTCACTTCTGGTTCGAAAATTTCGCGAAAAGCTTTTCGCGCACAAAGCTTCCATTATGACCTATACACCATATAAACATGTTCGGGACAAATTTGAGAGAAAATAACACAGTTTTGGTGGATAAAGAAAGGTGACGCCGATATGGTCTCTTTTGGTCCGAAAATTTCACGGAAAGCTTTTCGCGCACAAAGCTCCTATTATGACCTATAAACCATATAAACATGTTTGGGACACATTTGAGCGAAAACAACACAGTTTTTGTGGATAAAGAAAAGTAACGCCGATATGGTCACTTCTGGTCCGAAAATTTCACAGAAAGCTTTTCGCGCACAAAGCTCCTATTTAGACCTATAAACCATATAAACATGTTTGGGACACATTTGGGCGGAAAAAACACAGTTTTTGTCGATAAAGAAAGGTAAAGCCGATATGGTCACTTCTGGTCCGAAAATTTCACGGAAAGCTTTTCGCGCACAAAGCTCCCATTATGACCTATAAATCATATAAACATGTTTGGGACACATTTGAGCGAAAAAAACACAGTTTTTGTGGATAAAGAAAGGTGACGCCGATATGGTCACTTTTGGTCCGAAAATTTCACAAAAAGCTTTTCACGCACAAAGCTCCCATTGTGACCTATAAACCATATGAACATGTTTGGGACACATATGAGCAAAAACAACAAAGTTTTTGTGGATAAAGAAAGGTGACGCCGATATGGTCACTATTGTTCCGAAAATTTCACGGAAAGCTTTTCGCGCAGAAAGCTCCCATTATTACCTATGAACCATATAAACATGTTTGGGAAACATTTGAGCGAAAACAACACAGTTTTTGTGGATAAAGAATGGTGACGCCGATATGGTCACTTTTGGTCCGAAAATTTCACGGAAAACTTTTCGCGCACAAAGCTCCCATTATGACCTTTAAACCATATAAACATGTTTGGGACACATTTGAGCGAAAACAACATAGTTTTTGTGGATAAAGAACGGTAAAGCCGATATGGTCACTTCTGGTCCGAAAATTTCGCGGAAAGCTTTTCACGTACAAAGCTCCCTTTATGACCTATACACCATATAAACATGTTCGGGACATATTTGAGCAAAAACAACACAGTTTTGGTGGATAAAGAAAGGTGACGCCGATATGGTCACTTTTGGTCTGAAAATTTCACGTAAAGATTTTTGCGCAGAAACCTCCCATTATGACCTACATACCAAATAAACATGTTTGGGACACATTTGAGCGAATACAACACAATTTCGGTGGATAAAGAAACGGTGACGCCGATATGGTCACTTTTGGTCCGAAAATTTCACGGAAAGCTATTCGCGCACAAAGCTCCCATTATGACCTATAAACCATATAAACATGTTTTGGACACATTTGAGCGAAAACAACACAGTTTTTGTTGATAAAGAAAGGTAAAGCCGATATGGTCACTTTTGGTCCGAAAATTTCACGGAAAGCTTTTCGCGCACAAAGCTCCCATTATGACCTATACATCATATAAACATGTTTGGGACACATTTGAGTGAAATCAACACAGTTTTGGTGGATAAAGAAAGGTGACGCCGATATGCTCACTTTTGGTCCGAAATTTCACGGAAAACTTTTCGCGCACAAAGCTCCCATTATGACCTGAACTGATAAATATATATAAATCTCCCAGAGGAGGGGAATATCAACAGATATCCCAACTTACAAAAGAAGTGAATCAAACAAGGAGTCACTTGTAAAACCCCAAAACTACGAGACAAAATTGTTAGGCTACAATCCTATACTTCCACTCCCTATCCATCCTATTAACCGTTCTACCTTTCACCCTTACCCTATCTTTACATTCATTTACAATAATTTTTGCTGTTTCCTCTATACGAGCAAAAGAGTTCTCCAAAATTGCCATATTCCGAGCTCTCTAAGTGTAGTAGACCACACAATTCAGTGCAAAAAGTCTCGACTGAAACATATTGGTTGTCTTACCATTCCCCTCCGCAAACCACTCAAGCCACTCCATGATGGTGTCAAATCTGATCGATACCCCAATCCAGTCCATCACTATGTTGAGTACACCTCGGACATAGGCACACTTTAACCACAAATGGTCCCGATCCTCCACTTCGTCACCACAGAATACACAGCATTGTGTTTGCACCGTATTCCATTTGAACAGCCTTGCTCACGTATGCAATCTGTCATGGACAGCAAGCCATGTCACAAAGCTCCACCGCTTGCATTGTTGCCCACTTCACAGAATCTCTCCCCAAGCCTTCTCTTGCCCCCTCCCTCTCAGAATTTCATAAGCTGTCCTCGGTAGACTTCTACTTGGACTCCCCAACACATCCGACGCTGAGCTATCAAGTCCAAGCAACCCAACTCTGTCGGCAAAACCAGATAAAAACTCATGAAGGACCCCCACTACACACTTCCAGGTCCAAGAGTCTCTAGCTGTCAATTGGACCTCATAGATACTCCGACCCTTCAGCAAATTAATATCCGCCCATCGTGTCTAAACACATTCCCTCTTTTGGATGATATCAGCTGCTAGCTTAACATAGATAGCCTTGTTCCACGCTAGAACTTCTTTGATTCCAAGTCCTCCTTCTCCCCTAGGAAGTGTAGCTGTCGTCCAAGCAACCAAGTATCTCCTCCCTTCCAGATTACCATTCCAGAGGAAGCGTTTGCACATTGCTTCAATTCGCTCTACTACTCCAGCTGGAAGCAAAAAAACTTGACTCCAAAAACCGAGCACTCCCATGATGACAACGTTAATGAGCTGCATCCTCCCAGCAAAAGATAGATGCCTTGCGGCCCAGCAGTTTATCTGACGCTTGATCTTTGACAGCAGGGGGTCATACTCCGCAACCTTCAATCTTTTGTCATGAAGTGGACAGCCAAGGTAACGCACAGGAAGGCATCCCTTCCTAAACCCCAGCAACTCTAACAGAGCTCCCTCTTTCTCATCCGTGAGCCCTGCCAAGTACACCTCTGACTTAGCTGCATTAGGTTCCAGCCCAGACACAGCAGTAAAGTCCTCTAAGCACTTCTTAATCATTCCTACTGAATTCTCCTCACCTCGGCAGAAGATTAATAAATCATCCGCAAACGCAGGGTGCACCAATCCAAGCTCCCTACATTTCGGATGGTGATGAAAATCTGGATGTCCAGCCATGTTTTAAGCATCCTCCCAAGAATCTCCATACACAACACAAATAGGTAGGGTGACATGGGATCCCCTTGCTGCAATCCCCGTTTGCTATGAAAGAAGTCCTCGGGCACCCCATTTACCAGTACCGAAAAGCTGGCTGTAGTAATGCAACCCATAATCAGCTGGACGAATTTTACTGGGAAATTGAAGTAGAAAAGAGTTTTCTCTATAAAATCCCAGCTCAACGTATCATAAGCCTTATGCAAGTCCACTTTCAAGGCGCACCTAGGCGACATTCCGTTAGTCACATAGCCTCGGAGTATCTCCGTTGCCACCGCTACATTGTGATTGATTGCTCGCCCAGGCACAAACGCCCCTTGAGAGTCCGAGATCAGACCATCCAGCACCCCTCTGACACTATCAGCCAGGATCTTAGTGATCATTTTTAGAACCGTATTGCAACAAGATATGGGTCTAAGATCCTTCACCATAGTCGGGTTGTCTACCTTGGGTATCAAAGAAATGAAAGTATGGTTGTATTGTTTCAACAGCCTCCCTGTTCGAAAATATTAAACAACCGCCTTCCTAACATCCGTCTTCACGATGACCCAAGCTTTTTTTTATAAGGCACTTCCAAACCCATCGGGGCCTGGCGACTTATTCTCCCCGATACTCCGTACCGACTTCCAAATCTCGCTCATGGTAGGCTCCTCCGACATATATCTCACATCATTCCCTTGAAGTTTCCTTCCAACTGGGAACACAAAACCTTGATCTGTAGCAGAAGGAGCACCAATCAAATCTTTATAGAAATCAACAATCAGTTTAGCTAGAGCATTTGGTTCCTCAATCTTCTGTCCATGCCCATCATACATATACATAATCGAGTTGACTCCTCTACTAACCTTGAGGTGCCTAAAAAACATGCTTGATGTCTCCTCTCCATGAGTCAGCCAATGTAATTTGGCCTGTTGAGTAGTTAGGCTCTTAAGCCTTTTCATGTTATCCCTGACCAGCTTCTGATAATGCCGCACCCTCTGTTGCAACACAGTTGTGGTGGATAAAGAAAGGTGACGCCGATATGGTCACCATATAAACATGTTCGGGACACATTTGAGCGAAAACAACACAGTTTTGGTGGATAAAGAAAAGTGACGCCGATATGGTCACTTTTGGTCCGAAAATTTCACGGAAAACTTTTCGCGCACCAAAGCTCCCATTATGACCTATAAACCATATAAACATGTTTAGGACACATTTGAGTGAATACAACACAGTTTTGGTGGATAAAGAAAAGGTGGCGGCGATATGGTCACTATTGGTCCGAAAATTTCACGGAAAGCTTTTCACGCACAAAGCTCCCATTATGACCTATAAACCATATAAATATGTTTGGGACACATTTGAGCGAAAACAACACAGTTTTTGTGGATAAAGAAAAATAATGCCGATATGGTCACTTCTGGTCCAAAAATTTCACAGAAAGCTTTTCGCGCACAAAGCTCCCGTTTAGACCTGTAAACCATATAAACATGTTTGGAACACATTTGAGCGAAAACAACACAGTTTTTGTGGATAAAGAAAGGTAAAGCCGATATGGTCATTTCGGGTCCGAAAATTTCACGGAAAGCTTTTCGCGCACAAAGCTCCCATTATGGCCTATACACCATATAAACATGTTTGGGACACATTTGATAGAAAACAATACAGTTTGGGTGGATAAAGAAACGTGACGCCGATATGGTCACTTTTGGTCTGAAAATTTCACGGAAAGCTTTTCGCACACAAAGCTCCCATTATGACCTATAAACCATATAAACATGTTTGGGACACATTTGAGCGAAAACAACACAGTTTTTGTGGATGAAGAAAGGTGACGCCGATATGGTCACTTTTGGTCCGAAAATTTCACGGAAAGCTTTTCACGCACAAAGCTTCCATTATGACCTATAAACCATATAAACTTGTTTGGGACACATTTGAGCGAAAACAACACAGTTTTTGTGGATAAAGTGTGGATAAAGAAAGGTGACACCGATATGGTCACTTTTGGTTCGAAAATTTCACAGAAAGGTTTTCGCGCAGAAAGCTACCATTATGACCTATAAACCAAATAAACATGTTTGGGACACATTTGAGCGAATACAACACAGTTTTGATAGATAAAGAAACGGTGACGCCGATATGGTCACTTTTGGTCCGAAAATTTCACGGAAAGCTTTTCGCGCACAAATCTCCTATTATGACCTATAAACCATATAAACATGTTTGGAACACATTTGAGCGAAAACAACACAGTTTTTGTGGATAAAGAAAGGTAAAGCCGATATGGTCACTTATGGTCCGAAAATTTCATGGAAAGCTTTTCACGCACAAAGCTTCCATTATGACCTATAAACCATATAAACTTGTTTGGGACACATTTGAGCGAAAACAACACAGTTTTTGTGGATAAAGTGTGGATAAAGAAAGGTGACGCCGATATGGTCACTTTTGGTCCGAAAATTTCACAGAAAGGTTTTCGCGCAGAAAGCTACCATTATGACCTATAAACCAAATAAACATGTTTGAGACACAATTGAGCGAATACAACACAGTTTTGATGGATAAAGAAACGGTGACGCCGATATGGTCACTTTTGGTCCGAAATTTTCACGGAAAGTTATTCGCGCACAAAGCTCCCATTATGACCTATAAACCATATAAACATGTTTGGGACACATTTGAGCGAAAACAACACAGTTTTTGTGGATAAAGAACAGTAAAGCCGATATGGTCACTTCTGGTCCGAAAATTTCACGGAAAGCTTTTCGAGCACAGAGCCCCTTTATGACCTATACACCATATAAATATTTTCGGGACACATTTGAGCAAAAACAACACAGTTTTGGTGGATAAAGAAAGGTGACGCCGATATGGTCACTTTCGGTCCGAAAATTTCACGAAAAAATTTTCGCGCACAGAGCTCGCATTATGACCTATAAACTAAATAAACATGTTTGGGACACATTTGAGCGAATACAACACAATTTTGGTGGATAAAGAAAAGGTGACAGCGATATGGTCACTATTGGTTCGAAAATTTCACAGAAAGCTTTTCGCGCACAAAGCTCCCATTATGACCTATAAACGATATAAACATGTTTGGGACACATTTGAGCGAAAACAACACAGTTTTGTGGATAAAGAAAAGTAACGCCGATATTGTCACTTCTGGTCCGAAAATTTCACGGAAAGCTTTTCGCGCACAAAGCTCCCATTTAGACCTATAAACCATATAAACATGTTTAGGACACATTTGAGCGAAAACAACACAGTTTTTGTTGATAAAGAAAGGTAATGCCGATATGGTCATTTCTGGTCCGAAAATTTCACGAAAAGCTTTTCGCGCACAAAGCTCCCATTATGACCTATAAACCATATGAACATGTTTGGGACACATATGAGCAAAAATAACACAGTTTTTGTGGATAGAGAAAGGTGACGCCGATATGGTCACTTTTGGTCCGAAAATTTCACGGAAATCTTTTCGCTCACAAAGCTCCCATTATGACCTATAAAACATATAAACATGTTTGGGACACATTTGAGCGAATACAACACAGTTTTGGTGGATAAAGAAAACGTGACGGCGATATGATCACTTTTGGTCCGAAAACTTCACGTAAAGCTTTTCGCGCACAAAGCTCCCATTATGACCTATAAACCATATAAACATGTTTGGGACACATTTGAGCGAAAACAACAAAGTTTTTGTGGATAAAGAAAGGTGATGCCGGTATGGTCACTTTTGGTCCGAAAATTTCACGGAAAGCTTTTCGCACACGAAGCTCTCATTATGACCTATAAACCATATGAACATGTTTGGGACACAGTTGAGCGAAAACAACACAGATTTTGTGGATAAAGAAAGGTAATGCCGATATGGTCATTTCTGGTCCGAAAATTTCACGAAAACCTTTTCGCGCACAAAGCTCCCATTATGACCTATAAACCATATGAACATGTTTGGGACACATATGAGCAAAAATAACACAGTTTTTGTGGATAGAGAAAGGTGACGCCGATATGGTCACTTTTGGTCCGAAAATTTCACGGAAATCTTTTCGCTCACAAAGCTCCCATTATGACCTATAAAACATATAAACATGTTTGGGACACATTTGAGCGAATACAACACAGTTTTGGTGGATAAAGAAAACGTGACGGCGATATGGTCACTTTTGGTCCGAAAACTTCACGTAAAGCTTTTCGCGCACAAAGCTCCCATTATTACCTATAAACCATATAAACATGTTTGGGACACATTTGAGCGAAAACAACACAGTTTTTGTGGATAAAGAAAGGTGATGCCGATATGGTCACTTTTGGTCCGAAAATTTCACGGAAAGCTTTTCGCACACGAAGCTCTCATTATGACCTATAAACCATATGAACATGTTTGGGACACATTTGAGCGAAAACAACACAGTTTTTGTGGATAAAGAAAGGTAATGCCGATATGGTCATTTCTGGTCCAAAAATTTCACGAAAAGCTTTTCGCGCACAAAGCTCCCATTATGACCTATAAACCATATGAACATGTTTGGGACATATATGAGCAAAAATAACACAGTTTTTGTGGATAGAGAAAGGTGACGCCGATATGGTCACTTTTGGTCCGAAAATTTCACGGAAATCTTTTCGCTCACAAAGCTCCCATTATGACCTATAAAACATATAAACATGTTTGGGACACATTTGAGCGAATACAACACAGTTTTGGTGGAAAAGAAAACGTGACGGCGATATGGTCACTTTTGGTCCGAAAACTTCACGTAAAGCTTTTCGCGCACAAAGCTCCCATTATGACCTATAAACCATATAAACATGTTTGGGACACATTTGAGCGAAAACAACACAGTTTTTGTGGATAAAGAAAACAACACACCGATATGGTCATTTGTGGTCCGAAAATTTCACGAAAAGCTTTTCGCGCACAAAGCTCCCATTATGACCTATAAACCATATGAACATGTTTGGGACACATATGAGCAAAAATAACACAGTTTTTGTCGATAGAGAAAGGTGACGCCGATATGGTCACTTTTGGTCCGAAAATTTCACGGAAATCTTTTCGCTCACAAAGCTCCCATTATGACCTATAAAACATATAAGCATGTTTGGGACACATTTGAGCGAATACAACACGGTTTTGGTGGATAAAGAAAACGTGACGGTGATATGATCACTTTTGGTCCGAAAACTTCACGTAAAGCTTTTCGCGCACAAAGCTCCCATTATGACCTATAAACCATATAAACATGTTTGGGACACATTTGAGCGAAAACAACAAAGTTTTTGTGGATAAAGAAAGGTGATGCCGATATGGTCACTTTTGGTCCGAAAATTTCACGGAAAGCTTTTCGCACACGAAGCTCTCATTATGACCTATAAACCATATGAACATGTTTGGGACACAGTTGAGCGAAAACAACACAGTTTTTGTGGATAAAGAAAGGTAATGCCGATATGGTCATTTCTGGTCCGAAAATTTCACGAAAACCTTTTCGCGCACAAAGCTCCCATTATGACCTATAAACCATATGAACATGTTTGGGACACATATGAGCAAAAATAACACAGTTTTTGTGGATAGAGAAAGGTGACGCCGATATGGTCACTTTTGGTCCGAAAATTTCACGGAAATCTTTTCGCTCACAGAGCTCCCATTATGACCTATAAAACATATAAACATGTTTGGGACACATTTGAGCGAATACAACACAGTTTTGGTGGATAAAGAAAATGTGACGGCGATATGGTCACTTTTGGTCCGAAAACTTCACGTAAAGCTTTTCGCGCACAAAGCTCCCATTATGACCTATAAACCATATAAACATGTTTGGGACACATTTGAGCGAAAACAACACAGTTTTTGTGGATAAAGAAAACAACACACCGATATGGTCATTTCTGGTCCGAAAATTTCACGAAAAGCTTTTCGCGCACAAAGCTCCCATTATGACCTATAAACCATATGAACATGTTTGGGACACATATGAGCAAAAATAACACAGTTTTTGTCGATAGAGAAAGGTGACGCCGATATGGTCACTTTTGGTCCGAAAATTTCACGGAATCTTTTCGAGCACTGAGCCCCATTATGACCTATAAAACATATAAACATGTTTGGGACACATTTGAGCGAATACAACACAGTTTTGGTGGATAAAGAAAACGTGACGGCGATATGATCACTTTTGGTCCGAAAACTTCACGTAAAGCTTTTCGCGCACAAAGCTCCCATTATGACCTATAAACCATATAAACATGTTTGGGACACATTTGAGCGAAAACAACAAAGTTTTTGTGGATAAAGAAAGGTGATGCCGATATGGTCACTTTTGGTCCGAAAATTTCACGGAAAGCTTTTCGCACACGAAGCTCTCATTATGACCTATAAACCATATGAACATGTTTGGGACACAGTTGAGCGAAAACAACACAGTTTTTGTGGATAAAGAAAGGTAATGCCGATATGGTCATTTCTGGTCCGAAAATTTCACGAAAACCTTTTCGCGCACAAAGCTCCCATTATGACCTATAAACCATATGAACATGTTTGGGACACATATGAGCAAAAATAACACAGTTTTTGTGGATAGAGAAAGGTGAGGCCGATATGGTCACTTTTGGTCCGAAAATTTCACAGAAATCTTTTCGCTCACAAAGCTCCCATTATGACCTATAAAACATATAAACATGTTTGGGACACATTTGAGCGAATACAACACAGTTTTGGTGGATAAAGAAAACGTGACGGCGATATGGTCACTTTTGGTCCGAAAACTTCACGTAAAGCTTTTCGCGCACAAAGCTCCCATTATGACCTATAAACATGTTTGGGACACATTTGAGCGAAAACAACACAGTTTTTGTGGATAAAGAAAGGTGATGCCGATATGGTCACTTTTGGTCCGAAAATTTCACGGAAAGCTTTTCGCACACGAAGCTCTCATTATGACCTATAAACCATATGAACATGTTTGGGACACATTTGAGCGAAAACAACACAAGGTGACGCCGTTATGGTCAATTTTTGTTCGAAAATTTCGCGTAAAGCTTTTAGCGCAGAAAGCTCCCATTATGACCTATAAATCAAATACACATTTTTGGGACACATTTGAGAGAATACAACACAGTTTTGGTGGATAAAGAAACGGTGACGCCGACATGGTCACTTTTAGTCCGAAAATTTCACGAAAAGCTATTCGCGCACAAAGCTCCCATTATGACCTATAAACCATATGAACATGTTTGGGACACATATGAGCAAAAATAACACAGTTTTTGTGGATAGAGAAAGGTGACGCCGATATGGTCACTTTTGGTCCGAAAATTTCACGGAAATCTTTTCGCTCACAAAGCTCCCATTATGACCTATAAAACATATAAACATGTTTGGGACACATTTGAGCGAATACAACACAGTTTTGGTGGATAAAGAAAACGTGACGGCGATATGGTCACTTTTGGTCCGAAAACTTCACGTAAAGCTTTTCGCGCACAAAGCTCCCATTATGACCTATAAACCATATAAACATGTTTGGGACACATTTGAGCGAAAACAACACAGTTTTTGTGGATAAAGAAAACAACACACCGATATGGTCATTTCTGGTCCGAAAATTTCACGAAAAGCTTTTCGCGCACAAAGCTCCCATTATGACCTATAAACCATATGAACATGTTTGGGACACATATGAGCAAAAATAACACAGTTTTTGTCGATAGAGAAAGGTGACGCCGATATGGTCACTTCTGGTCCGAAAATTTCACGGAAAGCTTTTCGAGCACAGAGCCCCTTTATGACCTATACACCATATAAATATTTTCGGGACACATTTGAGCAAAAACAACACAGTTTTGGTGGATAAAGAAAGGTGACGCCGATATGGTCACTTTCGGTCCGAAAATTTCACGAAAAAATTTTCGCGCACAGAGCTCGCATTATGACCTATAAACTAAATAAAAATGTTTGGGACACATTTGAGCGAATACAACACAATTTTGGTGGATAAAGAAAAGGTGACAGCGATATGGTCACTATTGGTTCGAAAATTTCACAGAAAGCTTTTCGCGCACAAAGCTCCCATTATGACCTATAAACGATATAAACATGTTTGGGACACATTTGAGCGAAAACAACACAGTTTTGTGGATAAAGAAAAGTAACGCCGATATTGTCACTTCTGGTCCGAAAATTTCACGGAAAGCTTTTCGCGCACAAAGCTCCCATTTAGACCTATAAACCATATAAACATGTTTAGGACACATTTGAGCGAAAACAACACAGTTTTTGTGGATAAAGAAAGATAATGCCGATATGGTCATTTCTGGTCCGAAAATTTCACGAAAAGCTTTTCGCGCACAAAGCTCCCATTATGACCTATAAACCATATGAACATGTTTGGGACACATATGAGCAAAAATAACACAGTTTTTGTGGATAGAGAAAGGTGACGCCGATATGGTCACTTTTGGTCCGAAAATTTCACGGAATTCTTTTCGCTCACAAAGCTCCCATTATGACCTATAAAACATATAAACATGTTTGGGACACATTTGAGCGAATACAACACAGTTTTGGTGGATAAAGAAAACGTGACGGCGATATGATCACTTTTGGTCCGAAAACTTCACGTAAAGCTTTTCGCGCACAAAGCTCCCATTATGACCTATAAACCATATAAACATGTTTGGGACACATTTGAGCGAAAACAACAAAGTTTTTGTGGATAAAGAAAGGTGATGCCGATATGGTCACTTTTGGTCCGAAAATTTCACGGAAAGCTTTTCGCACACGAAGCTCTCATTATGACCTATAAACCATATGAACATGTTTGGGACACAGTTGAGCGAAAACAACACCGTTTTTGTGGATAAAGAAAGGTAATGCCGATATGGTCATTTCTGGTCCGAAAATTTCACGAAAACCTTTTCGCGCACAAAGCTCCCATTATGACCTATAAACCATATGAACATGTTTGGGACACATATGAGCAAAAATAACACAGTTTTTGTGGATAGAGAAAGGTGAGGCCGATATGGTCATTTCTGGTCCGAAAATTTCACGAAAATCTTTTCGCTCACAGAGCTCCCATTATGACCTATAAAACATATAAACATGTTTGGGACACATTTGAGCGAATACAACACAGTTTTGGTGGATAAAGAAAACGTGACGGCGATATGGTCACTTTTGGTCCGAAAACTTCACGGAAATCTTTTCGCGCACAAAGCTCCCATTATGACCTATAAACCATATAAACATGTTTGGGACACATTTGAGCGAAAACAACACAGTTTTTGTGGATAAAGAAAGGTGATGCCGATATGGTCACTTTTGGTCCGAAAATTTCACGTAAAGCTTTTCGCACACGAAGCTCTCATTATGACCTATAAACCATATGAACATGTTTGGGACACATTTGAGCGAAAACAACACAGTTTTTGTGGATAAAGAAAGGTAATGCCGATATGGTCATTTCTGGTCCGAAAATTTCACGAAAAGCTTTTCGCGCACAAAGCTCCCATTATGACCTATAAACCATATGAACATGTTTGGGACACATATGAGCAAAAATAACACAGTTTTTGTGGATAGAGAAAGGTGACGCCGATATGGTCACTTTTGGTCCGAAAATTTCACGGAAATCTTTTCGCTCACAAAGCTCCCATTATGACCTATAAAACATATAAACATGTTTGGGACACATTTGAGCGAATACAACACAGTTTTGGTGGATAAAGAAAACGTGACGGCGATATGGTCACTTTTGGTCCGAAAACTTCACGTAAAGCTTTTCGCGCACAAAGCTCCCATTATGACCTATAAACCATATAAACATGTTTGGGACACATTTGAGCGAAAACAACACAGTTTTTGTGGATAAAGAAAACAACACACCGATATGGTCATTTCTGGTCCGAAAATTTCACGAAAAGCTTTTCGCGCACAAAGCTCCCATTATGACCTATAAACCATATGAACATGTTTGGGACACATATGAGCAAAAATAACACAGTTTTTGTCGATAGAGAAAGGTGACGCCGATATGGTCACTTTTGGTCCGAAAATTTCACGGAAATCTTTTCGCTCACAAAGCTCCCATTATGACCTATAAAACATATAAACATGTTTGGGACACATTTGAGCGAATACAACACAGTTTTGGTGGATAAAGAAAACGTGACGGCGATATGGTCACTTTTGGTCCGAAAACTTCACGTAAAGCTTTTCGCGCACAAAGCTCCCATTATGACCTATTAACCATATAAACATGTTTGGGACACATTTGAGCGAAAACAACACAGTTTTTGTGGATAAAGAATGGTAATGCCGATATGGTCATTTCTGGTCCGAAAATTTCACGAAAAGATTTTCGTGCACAAAGCTCCCATTATGACCTATAAACCATATGAACATGTTTGGGACACATATGAGCAAAAATAACACAGTTTTTGTGGATAGAGAAAGGTGACGCCGATATGGTCACTTTTGGTCCCAAAATTTCACGGAAATCTTTTCGCTCACAAAGCTCCCATTATGACCTATAAAACATATAAACATGTTTGGGACACATTTGAGCGAATACAACACAGTTTTGGTGGATAAAGAAAACGTGACGGCGATATGGTCACTTTTGGTCCGAAAACTTCACGTAAAGCTTTTCGCGCACAAAGCTCCCATTATGACCTATAAACCATATAAACATGTTTGGGACACATTTGAGCGAAAACAACACAGTTTTTGTGGATAAAGAAAGGTAATGCCGATATGGTCATTTCTGTTCCGAAAATTTCACGAAAAGCTTTTCGCGCACAAAGCTCCCATTATGACCTATAAACCATATGAACATGTTTGGGACACATATGAGCAAAAATAACACAGTTTTTGTCGATATAGAAAGGTGACGCCGATATGGTCACTTTTGGTCCGAAAATTTCACGGAAATCTTTTCGCTCACAAAGCTCCCATTATGACTAGACCTGTCAATCGGGTAATTCGGGTCAGGTTCGGGTCGGGTCATTTCGGGTTTCGGGTAAAACGGGTTTCGGGTAAAACGGGTCCCGGGTATATTCGGGTTGACTCGAACCCGGGTTTGACCGGGTTTCCGGTCATTTCGGGTCGATTTCGGGTTCGTCAATTTTAACTTTTTTAATAAAATTTAAAAATGCATAAAATTTTAAAATTTTAAATAATTTTTTAAAAACAATATCATGCGATTGGTAATAAGTATAGAATTGTTTTAATATTTTTTAGAATTTTTATCTTCTTAAAAAATGTGATAAAAAATCAAAATCAAATACTATTGATCGGAGGGAGTATTACACAATACAAATAAATATAAAAGTTGATTTGAAAATGAAAGATCAAGTGATTGTAATTATAAAATGTAATAAATTGGAATCTCCATAGAAAAATTTAAGCATATATAATTATAAATCAATCGGGTCAATCGGGTCACCGGGTCAATCGGGTCAATCGGGTCAAAATTACCGGGTCAACCGGGTTACCGGGTCTAAACCCAGATGACCCGGAAAATTACCGGGTACTTCGGGTTCGGGTCCAAAAAAATTTCCGGGTCGAAAAAACCGGGTCTTGACCCTCAATTTACCGGGCGTACGGGTCAGGTTTTCCGGGTCGGGTTGTACTTTGACAGGTCTAATTATGACCTATTAAACATATAAACATGTTTGGGAGACATTTGAGCGAATACAACACAGTTTTGGTGGATAAAGAAAACGTGACGGCGATATGGTCACTTTTGGTCCGAAAACTTCACGTAAAGCTTTTCGCGCACAAAGCTCCCATTATGACCAATAAAACATATAAACATGTTTGGGACACATATGAGCAAAAACAACACAGTTTTTGTGGATAATGAAAGGTGACGCCGTTATGGTCAATTTTTGTTCGAAAATTTCGCGTAAAGCTTTTAGCGCAGAAAGCTCCCATTATGACCTATAAATCAAATACACATGTTTGGGACACATTTGAGAGAATACAACACAGTTTTGGTGGATAAAGAAACGGTGACGCCGACATGGTCACTTTTGGTCCGAAAATTTCACGGAAAGCTATTCGCACACAAAGCTCCAATTATGACCTATACACAATATAAACATGTTTGGGACACATTTGAGCGAAAACAACACAGTTTTTGTCGATAATGAAAGGTGACGCCAATATGGTCACTTTTGGTCCGAAAATTTCACAGAAAACTTTTCGAGCACAAAGCTCCCATTATGACCTATAAACCATATACACATGTTTGGGACACATTTGAGCGAATACAACAGTTTTGGTGGATAAAGAAAACGTGACGGCGATATGGTCACTTTTGGTCCGAAAACTTCACGTAAAGCTTTTCGCGCACAAAGCTCCCATTATGACCTATAAACCATATAAACATGTTTGGGACACATTTGAGCGAAAACAACACAGTTTTTGTGGATAAAGAAAGGTGATGCCGATATGGTCACTTTTGGTCGGATAATTTCACGGAAAGCTTTTCGCACACGAAGCTTTCATTATGACCTATAAACCATATGAACATGTTTGGGACACATATGAGCAAAAACAAATAGTTTTTGTGGATAAAGAAATGTGACGCCGATATAGACTCTTTTGGTCTGAAAATTTCACGGAAAGCTTTTCACGCACAAAGCTCCCATTATGACCTATAAAACATATAAACATGTTTGGGACACATATGAGCAAAAACAACACAGTTTTTGTGGATAAAGAAAAGTGACGCCGATATGGTCACTTTTGGTCCGAAAATTTCACGGAAAGCTTTTTCGCGCATAAAGCTCACATTATGACCTATAAAACATATAAACATGTTTGGGACACATTTGAGCGAAAACAACACAGTTTTTGTGGATAACGAACGGTAAAGCCGATATAGTCACTTGTGGTCCGAAAATTTCAAGGAAAGCTTTTCACGCACAAAGCTCCCTTTATGACCTATACACCATATAAACATGTTCGGAACATATTTGAGCGAAAACAACACAGTTTTGGTGGATAAAGAAAGGTGACACCGATATGGTCACTTTTGGTCCGAAAATTTCACGGAAAGCTTTTCGCACACAAAGCTCTCATTATGACCTATAAACCATATGAACATGTTTGGGACACATATGAGCAAAAACAACAAAGTTTTTGTGGATAAAGAAAGGTGATGCCGATATAGACTCTTTTGGTCTGAAAATTTCACGGAAAGCTTTTCGCGCACAAAGCTCCCATTATCACCTATAAACCATATAAACATGTTTGGGACACATTTGAGCGAATACAACACAGTTTTGGTGGATAAAGAAAAGGGAACGGCGATATGGTCACTTTTTTTCCGAAAACTTCACGTAAACCTTTTCGCGCACAAAGCTCCCATTATGACCTATAAACCATATAAACATGTTTGGGACACATTTGAGCGAAAACAATACAGTTTTTGTGGATAAAGAAAGGTGACGCCGATATGGTCACTTTTGGTCCGAAAATTTCACGGAAAGTTTTCGCACACAAAGCTCTCATTATGACCTATAAACCATATGAACATGTTTGGGACACATATGAGCAAAAACAACACAGTTTTTATGGATAAAGAAAGGTGACGCCGATATAGACTCATTTGGTCTGAAAATTTCACGGAAAGCTTTTCGCCCACAAAGCTCCCATTATGACCTATAAAACATATAAACATGTTTGGGACACATATGAGCAAAAACAACACAGTTTTTGTGGATAAAGAAAAGTAACGCCGATATTGTCACTTCTGGTCCGAAAATTTCACGGAAAGCTTTTCGCGCACAAAGCTCTCATTATGACCTATAAACCATATGAACATGTTTGGGACACATATGAGCAAAAATAACACATTTTTTGTGGATAAAGAAAGGTGACGCCGTTATGGTCAATTTTTCTTCGAAAATTTTACGTAAAGCTTTTCGCGCAGAAAGCTCCCATTATTACCTATAAACCAAATAAACATGTTTGGGACACATTTGAGAGAATACAACACAGTTTTGGTGGATAAAGAAACGGTGACGCCGACATGGTCACTTTTGGTCCGAAAATTTCACGGAAAGCTATTCGCGCACAAAGCTCCCATTATGACCTATAAACCATATAAACTTGTTTTGGACACATTTGAGCGAAAACAACACAGTTTTTGTGGATAAAGAAAGGTAAAGCCGATATGGTCAATTTTGGTCCGAAAATTTCACGGAAAGCTTTTTGCGCACAAAGCTCCCATTATGACCTATACACATTATAAACATGTTTGGGACACATTTGAGCGAAAACAACACAGTTTTTGTGGATAAAGAAAGGTGACGCCGATATGGTCACTTTTGGTCCGAAAATTTCACGGAAAGCTTTTCGCGCCCAAAGCTCCCATTATGACCTATAAACCATATAAACATGTTTGGGACACATTTGAGCGAATACAACACAGTTTTGGTGGATAAAGAAAAGGTGACGGCGATATGGTCACTTTTGGTCCGAAAATTTCACGGAAAGCTTTTCGTGCACAAAGCTCTCATTATGACCCATACACCATATAAACCTGTTTGGGACACATTTGAGCGAAAACAACACAATTTTGGTGGATAAATAAAGGTGACGCCGATATGGTCACTTTTGGTCCGATAATTTCACGAAAAGCTTTTCGCACACAAAGCTCCCATTATGACCTATAAACCATATAAACATGTTTGGGACACATTTGAGCGAAAACAACACAGTTTTTGTGGATAAAGAAAGGTGATGCCGATATGGTCACTTCTGGTCCGAAAATTTCACGGAAAGCTTTTCGCGCACAAAGCTCCCATTATGACCTATACACCATATAAACATGTTTGGTACACATTTGAGCGAAAACAACACATTTTGGGTGGATAAAGAAAGGTGACGCCGATATGGTCACTTTTTGTCCGAAAATGTCACGGAAAGCTTTTCGCACACAAAGCTCCCATTATGACCTATAAACCATATAAACATGTTTGGGACACAATTGAGCGAAAACAACACAGTTTTTGTGGATAAAGAAAGGTGACGCCGATATGGTCACTTTTGGTCCGAAAATTTCACGGAAAGATTTTCGCTCACAAAGCTCCCATTATGACCTATAAACCATATAAACATGTTCGGGACACATTTGAGCGAAAACAACACAGTTTTTGTTGATAAAGAAAGGTAAAGCCGATATGGTCACTTCTGGTCCGAAAATTTCACGGAAAGCTTTACGCGCACAAAGCTCCCATTATGACCTATAAACCATATAAACATGTTTGGGACACATTTGAGCGAAAACAACACAGTTTTTGTGGATAAAGAAAGGTGACGCCGATATGGTTACTTTTGGTCCGTAAATTTCACAAAAAGCTTTTCGCGCACAAAGCTCCCATTATGACCTATAAACCATATAAACATGTTTGGGACACATTTGAGTGAAAAGAACATAGTTTCGGTGGATAAAGAAAGGTGACGCCGATATGGCCACTTTTGGTCCGAAAATTTCACGGAAAGCTTTTCGCACACAAAGCTCCCATTATGACCTATAAACCATATAAACATGTTTGGGAAACATTTGAGCGAATACAACACAGTTTTGGTGGATAAAGAAACGGTGACACCGATATTGTCACTTTTGGTCCGTAAATTTCACGGAAAGCTATTCGCGCACAAAGCCCCCATTATGACCTATAAACCGTATAAACATGTTTGTGATACATTTGAGCGAAAACAACACAGTTTTTGTGGATAAAGAAAGGTGTCCCAAACATGTTTTTATGGATAAAGAAAGGTGACGCCAATATGGTCACGTTTGGTTCGGAAATTTAACGGCAAGCTTTTCGCGCACAAAGCTCCCATTATGACCTATAAACCATATAAACATGTTTGGGACTCATTTGAGCGAATACAACATTGTTTTTGTGGATAAAGAAACGGTGACACCGATATTGTCACTTTTGGTCCGAAAATTTCACGGAAAGCTATTCGCACACAAAGCTCCCATTATGACCTATAAACCATATAAACATGTTTGTGATACATTTGAGCGAAAACAACACAGTTTTTGTGGATAAAGAAAGGTGTCCCAAACATGTTTTTGTGGATAAAGAAAGGTGACGCCAATATGGTCACTTTTGGTTCAGAAATTTAACGGAAAGCTTTTCGCGCACGAAGCTCTCATTATAACCTATAAACCATATAAACATGTTTGGGATACATTTGAGCGAATCACAGTTTTTGTGGATAAAGAAAGGTGACGCCGATATGGTCACTTTTGGTCCGAAAATTTCACGGAAAGCTTTTCGCGCAGAAAGCTCACATTATGACCTATAAACCATATAAACATGTTTTGGACACATTTGAGTGAAAACAACACAATTTTTGTGGATAAAGAAAGGTAAAGCCGATATTTTCACTTTTGGTACGAAAATTTCACGGAAAGCTTTTCGCGCACAAAGCTCCCATTATGACCTATACACCATATAAACATGTTTGGGACACATTTGAGCAAAAACAAGACAGTTTTGGTGGATAAAGAAAGGTGACACCGATATGGTCACTTTTGGTCCGAAAATTTCACGGAAAACATTTCGCGCACAACGCTCCCATTATGACCTATAAACCATATAAACATGTTTGGGACACATTTGAGCGAATACAACATAGTTTTGGTGGATAAAGAAAAGGTGACGGCGATATGGTCAGTTGTGGTCCGAAAATGTCACGGAAAGCTTTTCGCGCACAAAGCTCACATTATGACCTATAAACCATATAAACATGTTTGGGACACATTTTAGCGAAAACAACAAAGTTTTTTGTGGATAAAGAACGGCAAAGCCGATATGGTCACTTCAGGTCCGAAAATTTCACGGAAAGCATTTTGCGCACAAAGCTCCCTTTATGACCTATAAACCAAATAAACATGTTTGGGACACATTTGAGCGAATACAACACAATTTTGGTGGATAAAGAAACGGTGATACCGATATTGTCACTTTTGGTCCGAAAATTTCACGGAAAGCTATTCGCGCACAATGCTCCCATTATGACCTATAAACCATATAAACATGTTTGGGACACATTTGAGCGAAAACAACACAGTTTTTGTGGATGAAGAAAGGTAAAGCCGATATGGTCACTTCTGGTCCGAAAATTTCACGGAAAGCTTTTCGCGCACAAAGCTCCCATTATGACCTATAAACCATATGAACATGTTTGAGACACATTTGAGCGAAAACAACACAGTTTTTGTGGATAAAGAAAGATGACGCCGATATGGTCACTTTTGGTCCGTCAATTTCATAGAATCTTTTTGCGCACAAAGATCACATTATGACCTATAAACCACATAAACATGTTTGGGACACATATGAACAAAAACAACACAGTTTTAGTGTATAAAAAAGGTCACGCCGATATGGTCACTTTTGGTCCGAAAATTTCACAGAAAGCTTTTCGCGCAGAAAGCTCCCATTATGACCTATAAACCAAATAAACATGTTTGGGATACATTTGAGCGAAAACAACACAGTTTTTGTGGATAAAGAAAGGTGATGCCGATATGGTCACTTCTGGTCCGAAAATTTCACGGAAAGCTTTTCGCGCACAAACCTCCCATTTAGACCTATAAACCATATAAACATGTTTGGGACACATTTGAGCGAAAACAACACAGTTTTTGTGGATAAAGAAAGGTAAAGCCGATATAGTCATTTCTGGTCCGAAAATTTCACGGGAAGCTTTTCGCGCACAAAGCTCCCATTATGACCTATACCCCATATAAACATGTTTGGGACACATTTGAGCGAAAACAACACAGTTTGGGTGGATAAAGAAAGGTGACGCCGATATGGTCACTTTTTGTCCGAAAATGTCACGGAAAGCTTTTCGCACACAAATCTCCCATTATGACCTATAAATCATATAAACATGTTTGGGACACATTTGAGCGAAAACAACACAGCTTTTGTGGATAAAGAATGGTGACGCCGATATGGTCACTTTTGGTCCGAAAATTTCACGGAAAGATTTTCGCTCACAAAGCTCCCATTATGACCTATAAACCATATAAACATGTTCGGGACACATTTGAGCGAAAACAACACAGTTTTTGTTGATAAAGAAAGGTAAAGCCGATATGGTCACTTCTGGTCCGAAAATTTCACGGAAAGCTTTTCGCGCACAAAGCTCCCATTATGACCTATAAACCATATAAACATGTTTGGGACACATTTGAGCGAAAAAAACACAGTTTTTGTGGATAAAGAAAGGTGACGCCGATATGGTCACTTTTGGTCCGTAAATTTCACAAAAAGCTTTTCGCGCACAAAGCTCCCATTATGACCTATAAACCATATAAACATGTTTGGGACACATTTGAGCGAAAACAACAAAGTTTTTGTGGATAAAGAACGGCAAAGCCCATATGGTCACTTCAGGTCCGAAAATTTCACGGAAATCTTTTCGCGCACAAAGCTCCCTTTATGACCTATAAACCAAATAAACATGTTTGGGACACATTTGAGAGAATACAACACAATTTTGGTGGATAAAGAAACGGTGATACCGATATTGTCACTTTTGGTCCGAAAATTTCACGGAAAGCTATTCGCGCACAAAGCTCCCAATATGACCTATAAACCATATAAACATGTTTGGGACACATTTGAGCGAAAACAACACAGTTTTTGTGGATAAAGAAGGGTGACGCCGATATGGTCACTTTTGGTCCGAAAATTTCACGGAAAAACTTTTCGCGCACAAAGCTCCCATTATGACCTATAAACCATATAAACATGTTTGGGACACATTTGAGCGAAAACAACACAGTTTTTGTGGATAAAGAAAGGTAAAGCCGATATGGTCACTTCTGGTCCGAAAATTTCACGGAAAGCTTTTCGCGCACAAAGCTCCCATTATGACCTATAAACCATATGAACATGTTTGAGATACATTTGAGCGAAAACAACACAGTTTTTGTGGGTAAAGAAAGATGACGCCGATATGGTCACTTTTGGTCCGTCAATTTCACAGAATCTTTTCGGGCACAAAGATCACATTATGACCTATAAACCACATAAACATGTTTGGGACACATATGAACAAAAACAACACAGTTTTAGTGTATAAAAAAGGTCACGCCGATATGGTCACTTTTGGTCCGAAAATTCCACAGAAAGCTTTTCGCGCAGAAAGCTCCCATTATGACCTATAAACCAAATAAACATGTTTGGGATACATTTGAGCGAATACAACACAATTTTGGTGGATAGAGAAACGGTGACACCGATATGGTCACTTTTGGTCCGAAAATTTCACGGAAAGCTTTTCGCACACAAAGCTCACTTTATGACCTATAAACCATATAAACATGTTTGGGATACATTTGAGCGAAAAAAACACAGTTTTTGTGGTTAAAGAACGGCAAAGCCGATATGGTAATTTCTGGTCTGAAAATTTCACGGAAAGCTTTTCGCGCACAAAGCTCTCTTTATGACCTATACACCATATAAACATGTTTGAGACACATTTGAGTGAAAACAACACAGTTTGGGTGGATAAAGAAAGGTGACGCCGATATGGTCACTTTTGGTCCGAAAACTTCACGGAAAGCTTTTCGCGCACAAAGCTCCCAATATGACCTATAAACCGTATAAACATGTTTGGGACACATTTGAGCGAAAACAACACAGTTTTTGTGGATAAAGAAAGGTGACGCAGATATGGTCACTTTTGGTCCGTAAATTTCACAAAAAGCTTTTCGCGCACAAAGCTCCCATTATGACCTATAAACCATATAAACATGTTTGGGATACATTTGAGCGAAAACAACACAGTTTTTGTGGATAAAGAAAGGTGTCCCAAACATGTTTTTCTGGATAAAGAAAGGTGACGCCGATATGGTCACTTTTGGTCCGAAAATTTCACGGAAAGCTTTTCGCGCACAAAGCTCCCATTATGACCTATACACCATATAAACATGTTTGGGACACATTTGAGCAAAAACAAGACAGTTTTGGTGGATAAAGAAAGGTGACGCCGATATGGTCACTTTTGGTCCGAAAATTTCACGGAAAACATTTCGCGCACAACGCTCCCATTATGACCTATAAACCATATAAACATGTTTGGGACATATTTGAGCGAATACAACATAGTTTTGGTGGATAAAGAAAAGGTGACGGCGATATGGTCAGTTGTGGTCCGAAAATTTCACGGAAAGCTTTTCGCGCACAAAGCTTACATTATGACCTATAAACCATATAAACATGTTTGGGACACATTTTAGCGAAAACAACAAAGTTTTTGTGGATAAAGAATGGCAAAGCCGATATGGTCACTTCAGGTCCGAAAATTTCACGGAGAGCTTTTCGCGCACAAAGCTCCCTTTATGACCTATAAACCAAATAAACATGTTTGGGACACATTTGAGCGAAAACAACACAGTTTTTGTGGATAAAGAAAGGTAAAACCGATATGGTCACTTCTGGTCCGAAAATTTCACGGAAAGCTTTTCGCCCACAAAGCTCCCATTATGACCTATAAACCATATGAACATGTTTGAGACACATTTGAGCGAAAACAACACAGTTTTTGTGGATAAAGAAAGATGACGCCGATATGGTCACTTTTGGTCCGTCAATTTCACAGAATCTTTTCGCGCACAAAGATCACATTATGACCTATAAACCACATAAACATGTTTGGGACACATATGAACAAAAACAACACAGTTTTAGTGTATAAAAAAGGTCACGCCGATATGGTCACTTTTGGTCCGAAAATTCCACAGAAAGCTTTTCGCGCAGAAAGCTCCCATTATGACCTATAAACCAAATAAACATGTTTGGGATACATTTGAGCGAATACAACACAATTTTGGTGGATAGAGAAACGGTGACACCGATATGGTCACTTTTGGTCCGAAAATTTCACGGAAAGCTTTTCGCACACAAAGCTCACTTTATGACCTATAAACCATATAAACATGTTTGGGATACATTTGAGCGAAAAAAACACAGTTTTTGTGGTTAAAGAACGGCAAAGCCGATATGGTAATTTCTGGTCTGAAAATTTCACGGAAAGCTTTTCGCGCACAAAGCTCTCTTTATGACCTATACACCATATAAACATGTTTGGGACACATTTGAGTAAAAACAACACAGTTTGGGTGGATAAAGAAAGGTGACGCCGATATGGTCACTTTTGGTCCGAAAACTTCACGGAAAGCTTTTCGCGCACAAAGCTCCCAATATGACCTATAAACCGTATAAACATGTTTGGGACACATTTGAGCGAAAACAACACAGTTTTTGTGGATAAAGAAAGGTGACGCAGATATGGTCACTTTTGGTCCGTAAATTTCACAAAAAGCTTTTCGCGCACAAAGCTCCCATTATGACCTATAAACCATATAAACATGTTTGGGATACATTTGAGCGAAAACAACACAGTTTTTGTGGATAAAGAAAGGTGTCCCAAACATGTTTTTCTGGATAAAGAAAGGTGACGCCGATATGGTCACTTTTGGTCCGAAAATTTCACGGAGAGCTTTTCGCGCACAAAGCTCCCATTATGACCTATACACCATATAAACATGTTTGGGACACATTTGAGCAAAAACAAGACAGTTTTGGTGGATAAAGAAAGGTGACGCCGATATGGTCACTTTTGGTCCGAAAATTTCACGGAAAACATTTCGCGCACAACGCTCCCATTATGACCTATAAACCATATAAACATGTTTGGGACACATTTGAGCGAATACAACATAGTTTTGGTGGATAAAGAAAAGGTGACGGCGATATGGTCAGTTGTGGTCCGAAAATTTCACGGAAAGCTTTTCGCGCACAAAGCTCACATTATGACCTATAAACCATATAAACATGTTTGGGACACATTTTAGCGAAAACAACAAAGTTTTTGTGGATAAAGAATGGCAAAGCCGATATGGTCACTTCAGGTCCGAAAATTTCACGGAAAGCTTTTCGCGCACAAAGCTCCCTTTATGACCTATAAACCAAATAAACATGTTTGGGACACATTTGAGCGAAAACAACACAGTTTTTGTGCATAAAGAAAGGTAAAACCGATATGGTCACTTTTGGTCCGAAAATTTCACGGAAAGCTTTTCGCGCACAAAGCTCCCATTATGACCTATAAACCATATGAACATGTTTGAGACACATTTGAGCGAAAACAACACAGTTTTTGTGGATAAAGAAAGATGACGCCGATATGGTCACTTTTGGTCCGTCAATTTCACAGAATCTTTTCGCGCACAAAGATCACATTATGACCTATAAACCACATAAACATGTTTGGGACACATATGAACAAAAACAACACAGTTTTAGTGTATAAAAAAGGTCACGCCGATATGGTCACTTTTGGTCCGAAAATTCCACAAAAAGCTTTTCGCGCAGAAAGCTCCCATTATGACCTATAAACCAAATAAACATGTTTGGGATACATTTGAGCGAATACAACACAATTTTGGTGGATAGAGAAACGGTGACACCGATATGGTCACTTTTGGTCCGAAAATTTCACGGAAAGCTTTTCGCACACAAAGCTCACTTTATGACCTATAAACCATATAAACATGTTTGGGATACATTTGAGCGAAAAAAACACAGTTTTTGTGGTTAAAGAACGGCAAAGCCGATATGGTAATTTCTGGTCTGAAAATTTCACGGAAAGCTTTTCGCGCACAAAGCTCTCTTTATGACCTATACACCATATAAACATGTTTGGGACACATTTGAGTGAAAACAACACAGTTTGGGTGGATAAAGAAAGGTGACGCCGATATGGTCACTTTTGGTCCGAAAACTTCACGGAAAGCTTTTCGCGCACAAAGCTCCCAATATGACCTATAAACCGTATAAACATGTTTGGGACACATTTGAGCGAAAACAACACAGTTTTTGTGGATAAAGAAAGGTGACGCAGATATGGTCCCTTTTGGTCCGTAAATTTCACAAAAAGCTTTTCGCGCACAAAGCTCACTTTATGACCTATAAACCATATAAACATGTTTGGGATACATTTGAGCGTAAAAAACACAGTTTTTGTGGTTAAAGAACGGCAAAGCCGATATGGTAATTTCTGGTCTGAAAATTTCACGGAAAGCTTTTCACGCACAAAGCTCTCTTTATGACCTATACACCATATAAACATGTTTGGGACACATTTGAGTGAAAACAACACAGTTTGGGTGGATAAAGAAAGGTGACGCCGATATGGTCACTTTTGGTCCGAAAACTTCACGGAAAGCTTTTCGCGCACAAAGCTCCCAATATGACCTATAAACCGTATAAACATGTTTGGGACACATTTGAGCGAAAACAACACAGTTTTTGTGGATAAAGAAAGGTGACGCAGATATGGTCACTTTTGGTCTGTAAATTTCACAAAAAGCTTTTCGCACACAAAGCTCACTTTATGACCTATAAACCATATAAACATGTTTGGGATACATTTGAGCGAAAAAAACACAGTTTTTGTGGTTAAAGAACGGCAAAGCCGATATGGTAATTTCTGGTCTGAAAATTTCACGGAAAGCTTTTCGCGCACAAAGCTCTCTTTATGACCTATACACCATATAAACATGTTTGGGACACATTTGAGTGAAAACAACACAGTTTGGGTGGATAAAGAAAGGTGACGCCGATATGGTCACTTTTGGTCCGAAAACTTCACGGAAAGCTTTTCGCGCACATAGCTCCCAATATGACCTATAAACCGTATAAACATGTTTGGGACACATTTGAGCGAAAACAACACAGTTTTTGTGGATAAAGAAAGGTGACGCAGATATGGTCACTTTTGGTCCGTAAATTTCACAAAAAGCTTTTCGCACACAAAGCTCACTTTATGACCTATAAACCATATAAACATGTTTGGGATACATTTGAGCGAAAAAAACACAGTTTTTGTGGTTAAAGAACGGCAAAGCCGATATGGTAATTTCTGGTCTGAAAATTTCACGGAAAGCTTTTCGGGCACAAAGCTCTCTTTATGACCTATACACCATATAAACATGTTTGGGACACATTTGAGTGAAAACAACACAGTTTAGGTGGATAAAGAAAGGTGACGCCGATATGGTCACTTTTGGTCCGAAAACTTCACGGAAAGCTTTTCGCGCACAAAGCTCCCAATATGACCTATAAACCGTATAAACATGTTTGGGACACATTTGAGCGAAAACAACACAGTTTTTGTGGATAAAGAAAGGTGACGCAGATATGGTCACTTTTGGTCCGTAAATTTCACAAAAAGCTTTTCGCACACAAAGCTCACTTTATGACCTATAAACCATATAAACATGTTTGGGATACATTTGAGCGAAAAAAACACAGTTTTTGTGGTTAAAGAACGGCAAAGCCGATATGGTAATTTCTAGTCTGAAAATTTCACGGAAAGCTTTTCGCGCACAAAGCTCTCTTTATGACCTATACACCATATAAACATGTTTGGGACACATTTGAGTGAAAACAACACAGTTTGGGTGGATAAAGAAAGGTGACGCCGATATGGTCACTTTTGGTCCGAAAACTTCACGGAAAGCTTTTCGCGCACAAAGCTCCCAATATGACCTATAAACCGTATAAACATGTTTGGGACACATTTGAGCGAAAACAACACAGTTTTTGTGGATAAAGAAAGGTGACGCAGATATGGTCACTTTTGGTCCGTAAATTTCACAAAAAGCTTTTCGCGCACAAAGCTCCCATTATGACCTATAAACCATATAAACATGTTTGGGATACATTTGAGCGAAAACAACACAGTTTTTGTGGATAAAGAAAGGTGTCCCAAATAAGTTTTTCTGGATAAAGAAAGGTGACGCCGATATGGTCACTTTTGGTCCGAAAATTTCACGGAAAGCTTTTCGCGCACAAAGCTCCCATTATGACCTATACACCATATAAACATGTTTGGGACACATTTGAGCAAAAACAAGACAGTTTTGGTGGATAAAGAAAGGTGACGCCGATATGGTCACTTTTGGTCCGAAAATTTCACAGAAAACATTTCGCGCACAACGCTCCCATTATGACCTATAAACCATATAAACATGTTTGGGACACATTTGAGCGAATACAACATAGTTTTGGTGGATAAAGAAAAGGTGACGGCGATATGGTCAGTTGTGGTCCGAAAATTTCACGGAAAGCTTTTCGCGCACAAAGCTCACATTATGACCTATAAACCATATAAACATGTTTGGGACACATTTTAGCGAAAACAACAAAGTTTTTGTGGATAAAGAATGGCAAAGCCGATATGGTCACTTCAGGTCCGAAAATTTCACGGAAAGCTTTTCGCGCACAAAGCTCCCTTTATGACCTATAAACCAAATAAACATGTTTGGGACACATTTGAGCGAAAACAACACAGTTTTTGTGGATAAAGAAAGGTAAAACCGATATGGTCACTTCTGGTCCGAAAATTTCACGGAAAGCTTTTCGCGCACAAAGCTCCCATTATGACCTATAAACCATATGAACATGTTTGAGACACATTTGAGCGAAAACAACACAGTTTTTGTGGATAAAGAAAGATGACGCCGATATGGTCACTTTTGGTCCGTCAATTTCACAGAATCTTTACGCGCACAAAGATCACATTATGACCTATAAACCACATAAACATGTTTGGGACACATATGAACAAAAACAACACAGTTTTAGTGTATAAAAAAGGTCACGCCGATATGGTCACTTTTGGTCCGAAAATTTCAAAGAACGGCAACACAGTTTTTGTGGTTAAAGAACGGCAAAGCCGTTATGGTAATTTCTGGTCTGAAAATTTCACGGAAAGCTTTTCGCGCACAAAGCTCTCATTATGACCTATACACCATATAAACATGTTTGGGACACATTTGAGTGAAAACAACACAGTTTGGGTGGATAAAGAAAGGTGACGCCGATATGGTCACTTTTGGTCCGAAAACTTCACAGAAAGCTTTTCGCGCACAAAGCTCCCAATATGACCTATAAACCATATAAACATGTTTGGGACACATTTCAGTGAAAACAACACAGTTTTTGTGGACAAAGAAGGGTGACGCCGATATGGTCACTTTTGGTCCGAAAATTTCACGGAAAAACTTTTTGCGCACAAAGCTCCCATTATGACCTATATACCATATAAACATGTTTGGGACACATTTGAGCGAAAACAACACAGTTTTTGTAGATAAAGAAGGGTAAAGCCGATATGGTCACTTATGATCTGAAAATTTCACGGAAAGCTTTTCGCGCACAAAGCTCCCATTATGACCTATAAACCATATGAACATGTTTGAGACACATTTGATCGAAAACAACACAGTTTTTGTGGATAAAGAAAGATGACGCCGATATGGTCACTTTTGATCTGTCAATTTCACAGAATCTTTTCGCGCACAAAGATCACATTATGACCTATAAACCATATAAACATGTTTGGGACACATATGAACAAAAACAACACAGTTTTAGTGTATAAAAAAGGTCACGCCGTTATGGTCACTTTTGGTCCGAAAATTTCACGGAAAGCTCTTCGCGCTCAAAGCTCACATTATGACCTATAAACCATATAAACATGTTTGGGACACATTTTAGCGAAAAACAACACAGTTTTTGTGGATAAAGAACGGCAAAGCCGATATAGCAATTTCTGGTCCGAAAATTTCACGGAAAACTTTTCGCGCACAAAGCTCCCATTATGACCTATACACCATATAAACATGTTTGGGACACATTTGAGCGAAAACAACACAGTTTGGGTGGATAAAGAAAGGTGACGCCGATATGGTCACTTTTGGTCCGAAAATTTCACGGAAAGCTTTTCGCGCACAAAGCTCACATTATGACCTATAAACCATTTAAACATGTTTGGGATACATTTGAGCGAAAAAAACACAGTTTTTGTGGGTATAGAACGGCAAAGCCGATATGGTAATTTCTGGTCTGAAAATTTCACGGAAAGCTTTACGCGCACAAAGCTCTCTTTATGACCTATACACCATATAAACATGTTTGGGACACATTTGAGTGAAAACAACACAGTTTGGGTGGATAAAGAAAGGTGACGCCGATATGGTCACTTTTGGTCCGAAAACTTCACGGAAAGCTTTTCGCGCACAAAGCTCCCAATATGACCTATAAACCATATAAACATGTTTGGGACACAGTTGAGAGAAAACAACACAGTTTTTGTGGATAAAGAAAGGTAAAGCCGATATGGTCACTTTTGGTCCGAAAATTTCACGGAAAGCTTTTCGCGCACAAAGCTCCCATTATGACCTATAAACAATATAAACATGTTTCGGACACATTTGATCGAAAACAACACAGTTTTGGTGGATAAAGAAAGGTGACGCCGATATGGTAACTTTTGGTCCGAAAATTTCACGGAAAGCTTTTCGCGCACAAAGCTCCCATTATGACCTATAAACCAGATGAACATGTTTGAGACACATATGAGCGAAAACAACACAGTTTTGGTGGAGAAAGAAAAGGTGACGCCGATATGGTCACTATTGGTCCGAAAATTTAACGGAAAGCTTTTCGTGCGCAAAGCTCTCATTATGACCCATACACCATATAAACATGATTGGGACACATTTGAGCAAAAACAACACAGTTTTGGTGGATAAAGAAATGGTGACGCCGATATGGTCAGTTTCGGTCCTAAAATTTCACGGAAAGCTTTTCGCGCACAAAGCTCCCATTATGACCTATAAACCATATGAACATGTTTGAGACACATATGAGCAAAAACAACACAGTTTTTTTGGATAAAGAAAGTTGACGCCGATATGGTCACTTTTGGTCCGAAAATTTCACGGAAAGCTTTTCGCGCAGAAAGCTCCCATTATGACCTATAAACCAAATAAACATGTTAGGGACACATTTGAGCGAATACAACACAGTTTTGGTGGATAAAGAAACGGTGACGGCGATAGGGTTAATTTTGGTCCGAAAATTTCACGGAAAGCTTTTCGCGCACAAAGCTCCCATTATGACCTATAAACCATATAAACATGTTTCGGACACATTTGATCGAAAACAACACAGTTTTGGTGGATAAAGAAAGGTGACGCCGATATGGTCACTTTTGGTCCGAAAATTTCACGGAAAGCTTTTCGCGCACAAAGCTCCCATTATGAGCTATAAACACAATAAACATGTTTGGGACACATTTGAGCGAAAACAACACAATTTTTTTGGATGAAGAAAGGTAAAGCCGATATGGTCACTTCTGGTCCGAAAATTTCACGGAAAACTTTTCGCGCTCAAAGCTCCCATTATGACCTATACACCATATAAACATGATTGGGACACATTTAAGCGAAAACAACACAGTTTTGGTGGAGAAAGAAAAGGTGACGCTATATGGTCACTATTGGTCCGAAAATTTCACGGAAAACTTTTCGCGCAGAAAGCTCTCATTATGACCCATACACCATATAAACATGTTTGGGACACATTTGAGCGAAAACAAAACAGTTTTGGTGGATAAAGAAAGGTGACGCCGATATGTTCACTTTTGGTCCGAAAATTTCACAGAAAGCTTTTCGCGCACAAAGCTCCCATTATGACCTATAAACCAGATGACCATGTTTGAGACACATATGAGCGAAAACAACACAGTTTTGGTGGAGAAAGAAAAGGTGACGCCGATATGGTCACTATTGGTCCGAAAATTTCACGGAAAGCTTTTCGTGCACAAAGCTCTCATTATGACCCGTACACCATATAAACATGATTGGGACACATTTGAGCAAAAACAACACAGTTTTGGTGGATAAAGAAAAGGTGACGCCGATATGGTCAGTTTTGGTCCTAAAATTTCACGGAAAGCTTTTCGCGCACAAAGCTCCCATTATGACCTATAAACCATATGAACATGTTTGAGACACATATGAGCAAAAACAACACAGTTTTTTTGGATAAAGAAAGTTGACGCCGATATGGTCACTTTTGGTCCGAAAATTTCACGGAAAGCTTTTCGCGCAGAAAGCTCCCATTATGACCTATAAACCATATAAACATGTTAGGGACACATTTGAGCGAATACAACACAGTTTTGGTGGATAAAGAAACGGTGACGGCGATAGGGTTACTTTTGGTCCGAAAATTTCACGGAAAGATTTTCGCGCACAAAGCTCCTATTATGACCTATAAACAATATAAACATGTTTGGGACACATTTGAGCGAAAACAACACAGTTTTTGTGGATAAAGAAAGGTGACGCCGATATGGTCACTTCTGGTCCGAAAATTTCACGGAAAGCTTTTCGCGTACAAAGCTCCCATTATGACCTATACACCATATAAAAATGTTTGGGACACATTTGAGCGAAAACAACACAGTTTTGGTGGATAAAGAAAGGTGACGCCGATATGGTCACTTTTGGTCAGAAAATTTAACGGAACGCTTTTCGCGCACAAAGCGCCCATTATGACCTATACACCATATAAACATGTTTGGGACACGTTTGAGCGAGAACAACACAGTTTTGGTGGATAAAGAAAAGGTTGCGCATATATGGTCACTTTTGGTCCGAAAATTTCACGAAAAGCTTTTTGCGCAGAAAGTTCCCATTATGACCTTTAAACCATATAAACATGTTTGTGACACATTTGAGCGAAAAGAACACAGTTTTTGTGGATAAAGAAAGGTGACGCCGATATGGTCACTTTTGGTCCGAAAATTTCACGGAAAGCTTTTCGCGTACAAAGCTCACATTATGACCTATAAACCATATAAACATGTATCAGACACATTTGAGCGAAAACAACACAGCTTTGGTGGATAAAAAAAGGTGACGCCGATATGGTCACTTTTGGTCCGAAAATTTCACGGAAAGCTTTTCGCGCACAAAGCTCCCATTATGACCTATAAACCATATAAACATGTTTCGGACACATTTGATCGAAAACAACACAGTTTTGGTGGATAAAGAAAGGTGACGCCGATATGGTCACTTTTGGTCCGAAAATTTCACGGAAAGCTTTTCGCGCACAAAGCTCCCATTATGAGCTATAAACACAATAAACATGTTTGGGACACATTTGAGCGAAAACAACACAATTTTTTTGGATGAAGAAAGGTAAAGCCGATATGGTCACTTCTGGTCCGAAAATTTCACGGAAAACTTTTCGCGCACAAAGCTCCCATTATGACCTATACACCATATAAACATGATTGGGACACATTTGAGCGAAAACAACACAGTTTTGGTGGAGAAAGAAAAGGTGACGCTATATGGTCACTATTGGTCCGAAAATTTCACGGAAAACTTTTCGCGCAGAAAGCTCTCATTATGACCCATACACCATATAAACATGTTTGGGGCACATTTGAGCGAAAACAACACAGTTTTGGTGGATAAAGAAATGGTGACGCCGATATGGTCAGTTTCGGTCCTAAAATTTCACGGAAAGCTTTTCGCGCACAAAGCTCCCATTATGACCTATAAACCATATGAACATGTTTGAGACACATATGAGCAAAAACAACACAGTTTTTTTGGATAAAGAAAGTTGACGCCGATATGGTCACTTTTGGTCCGAAAATTTCACGGAAAGCTTTTCGCGCAGAAAGCTCCCATTATGACTTATAAACCAAATAAACATGTTAGGGACACATTTGAGCGAATACAACACAGTTTTGGTGGATAAAGAAACGGTGACGGCGATAGGGTTACTTTTGGTCCGAAAATTTCACGGAAAGCTTTTCGCGCACAAAGCTCCTATTATGACCTATAAACAATATAAACATGTTTGGGACACAATTGAGCGAAAACAACACAGTTTTTGTGGATAAAGAAAGGTGACGCCGATATGGTCACTTCTGGTCCGAAAATTTCACGGAAAGCTTTTCGCGCACAAAGCTCCCATTATGACCTATACACTATATAAAAATGTTTGGGACACATTTGAGCGAAAACAACACAGTTTTGGTGGATAAAGAAAGGTGACGCCGATATGGTCACTTTTGGTCAGAAAATTTAACGGAACGCTTTTCGCGCACAAAGCGCCCATTATGACCTATACACTATATAAACATGTTTGGGACACGTTTGAGCGAAAACAACACAGTTTTGGTGGATAAAGAAAAGGATGCGCATATATGGTCACTTTTGGTCCGAAAATTTCACGAAAAGCTTTTTGCGCAGAAAGTTCCCATTATGACCTTTAAACCATATAAACATGTTTGTGACACATTTGAGCGAAAACAACACAGTTTTTGTGGATAAAGAAAGGTGACGCCGATATGGTCACTTTTGGTCCGAAAATTTCACGGAAAGCTTTTCGCGTACAAAGCTCACATGATGACCTATAAACCATATAAACATGTATCGGACACATTTGAGCGAAAACAACCCAGTTTTGGTGGATAAAAAAAGGTGACGCCGATATGGTCACTTTTGGTCCGAAAATTTCACGGAAAGCTTTTCGCGCACAAAGCTCCCATTATGACCTATAAACCATATAAACATGTTTCGGACACATTTGATCGAAAACAACACAGTTTTGGTGGATAAAGAAAGGTGACGCCGATATGGTCACTTTTGGTCCGAAAATTTTAAGGAAAGCTTTTCGCGCACAAAGCTCCCATTATGAGCTATAAACACAATAAACATGTTTGGGACACATTTGAGCGAAAACAACACAATTTTTTTGGATGAAGAAAGGTAAAGCCGATATGGTCACTTCTGGTCCGAAAATTTCACGGAAAACTTTTCGCGCACAAAGCTCCCATTATGACCTATACACCATATAAACATGATTGGGAAACATTTGAGCGAAAACAACACAGTTTTGGTGGAGAAAGAAAAGGTGACGCTATATGGTCACTATTGGCCCGAAAATTTCACGGAAAACTTTTCGCACCGAAAGCTCTCATTATGACCCATACACCATATAAACATGTTTGGGACACATTTGAGCGAAAACAACACAGTTTTTGTGGATAAAGAAAGGTGACGCCGATATGGTCACTTTTGGTCCGAAAATTTCACGGAATGCTTTTCGCGCACAAAGCTCCCATTATGACCTATACACCATATAAACATGTTTCGGACACATTTGATCGAAAACAACACAGTTTTGGTGGATAAAGAAAGGTGACGCCGATATGGTCACTTTTGGTCCGAAAATTTCACGGAAAGCTTTTCACGCACAAAGCTCCCATTATGAGCTATAAACACAATAAACATGTTTGGGACACATTTGAGCGAAAACAACACAATTTTTTTGGATGAAGAAAGGTAAAGCCGATATGGTCACTTCTGGTCCGAAAATTTCACGGAAAACTTTTCGCGCTCAAAGCTCCCATTATGACCTATACACCATATAAACATGATTGGGACACATTTGAGCGAAAACAACACAGTTTTGGTGGAGAAAGAAAAGGTGACGCTATATGGTCACTATTGGTCCGAAAATTTCACGGAAAACTTTTCGCGCAGAAAGCTCTCATTATGACCCATACACCATATAAACATGTTTGGGACACATTCGAGGGAAAACAACACAGTTTTTGAGGATAAAGAAAGGTGACGCCGATATGGTCACTTTTGGTCCGAAAATTTCACGGAAAGCTTTTCGCGCACAAAGCTCCCATTATGACCTATACACCATATAAACATGTTTCGGACACATTTGATCGAAAACAACACAGTTTTGGTGGATAAAGAAAGGTGACGCCGATATGGTCACTTTTGGTCCGAAAATTTCACGGAAAGCTTTTCGCGCACAAAGCTCCCATTATGAGCTATAAACACAATAAACATGTTTGGGACACATTTGAGCGAAAACAACACAATTTTTTTGGATGAAGAAAGGTAAAGCCGATATGGTCACTTCTGGTCCGAAAATTTCACGGAAAACTTTTCGCGCACAAAGCTCCCATTATGACCTATACACCATATAAACATGATTGGGACACATTTAAGCGAAAACAACACAGTTTTGGTGGAGAAAGAAAAGGTGACGCTATATGGTCACTATTGGTCCGAAAATTTCACGGAAAACTTTTCGCGCAGAAAGCTCTCATTATTTCACATACACCATATAAACATGTTTTCGGACACATTTGAGCGAAAACAAAACAGTTTTGGTGGATAAAGAAAGGTGACGCCGATATGGTCACTTTTCGTCCGAAAATTTCACAGAAAGCTTTTCGCGCACAAAGCTCCCATTATGACCTATAAACCAGATGACCATGTTTGAGACACATATGAGCGAAAACAACACCGTTTTGGTGGAGAAAGAAAAGGTGACGCCGATATGGTCACTATTGGTCCGAAAATTTCACGGAAAGCTTTTCGTGCACAAAGCTCTCATTATGACTCGTACACCATATAAACATGATTGGGACACATTTGAGCAAAAACAACACAGTTTTGGTGGATAAAGAAAAGGTGACGCCGATATGGTCAGTTTTGGTCCTAAAATTTCACGGAAAGCTTTTCGCGCACAAAGCTCCCATTATGACCTATAAACCATATGAACATGTTTGAGACACATATGAGCAAAAACAACACAGTTTTTTTGGATAAAGAAAGTTGACGCCGATATGGTCACTTTTGGTCCGAAAATTTCACGGAAAGCTTTTCGCGCAGAAAGCTCCCATTATGACCTATAAACCAAATAAACATGTTAGGGACACATTTGAGCGAATACAACACAGTTTTGGTGGATAAAGAAAGGTGACGCCGATATGGTCACTTCTGGTCCGAAAATTTCACGGAAAGCTTTTCGCGCACAAAGCTCCCATTATGACCTATACACCATATAAAAATGTTTGGGACACATTTGAGCGAAAACAACACAGTTTTGGTGGATAAAGAAAGGTGACGCCGATATGGTCACTTTTGGTCAGAAAATTTAACGGAACGCTTTTCGCGCACAAAGCGCCCATTATGACCCATACACCATATAAACATGTTTGGGACACATTTGGGCGAAAACAACACAGTTTTTGTGGATAAAGAAAGGTGACGCCGATATGGTCACTTTTGGTCCGAAAATTTCACGGAAAGCTTTTCGCGCACAAAGCTCCCATTATGACCTATACACCATATAAACATGTTTCGGACACATTTGATCGAAAACAACACAGTTTTGGTGGATAAAGAAAGGTGACGCCGATATGGTCACTTTTGGTCCGAAAATTTCACGGAAAGCTTTTCGCGCACAAAGCTCCCATTATGAGCTATAAACACAATAAACATGTTTGGGACACATTTGAGCGAAAACAACACAATTTTTTTGGATGAAGAAAGGTAAAGCCGATATGGTCACTTCTGGTCCGAAAATTTCACGGAAAACTTTTCGCGCACAAAGCTCCCATTATGACCTATACACCATATAAACATGATTGGGAAACATTTGAGCGAAAACAACACAGTTTTGGTGGAGAAAGAAAAGGTGACGCTATATGGTCACTATTGGTCCGAAAATTTCACGGAAAACTTTTCGCGCCGAAAGCTCTCATTATGACCCATACACCATATAAACATGTTTGGGACACATTTGAGCGAAAACAAAACAGTTTTGGTGGATAAAGAAAGGTGACGCCGATATGGTCACTTTTCGTCCGAAAATTTCACAGAAAGCTTTTCGCGCACAAAGCTCCCATTATGACCTATACACCATATAAACATGTTTCGGACACATTTGATCGAAAACAACACCGTTTTGGTGGATAAAGAAAGGTGACGCCGATATGGTCACTTTTGGTCCGAAAATTTCACGGAAAGCTTTTCGCGCACAAAGCTCCCATTATGAGCTATAAACACAATAAACATGTTTGGGACACATTTGAGCGAAAACAACACAATTTTTTTGGATGAAAAAAGGTAAAGCCGATATGGTCACTTCTGGTCCGAAAATTTCACGGAAAACTTTTCGCGCTCAAAGCTCCCATTATGACCTATACACCATATAAACATGATTGGGACACATTTGAGCGAAAACAACACAGTTTTGGTGGAGAAAGAAAAGGTGACGCTATATGGTCACTATTGGTCCGAAAATTTCACGGAAAACTTTTCGCGCAGAAAGCTCTCATTATGACCCATACACCATATAAACATGTTTGGGACACATTTGAGCGAAAACAACACAGTTTTTTAGGATAAAGAAAGGTGACGCCGATATGGTCACTTTTGGTCCGAAAATTTCACGGAAAGCTTTTCGCGCACAAAGCTCCCATTATGACCTATACACCATATAAACATGTTTGGGACACATTTGAGCGAAAACAAAACAGTTTTGGTGGATAAAGAAAGGTGACGCCGATATGGTCACTTTTGGTCCGAAAATTTCACAGAAAGCTTTTCGCGCACAAAGCTCCCATTATGACCTATAAACCAGATGACCATGTTTGAGACACATATGAGCGAAAACAACACAGTTTTGGTGGAGAAAGAAAAGGTGACGCCGATATGGTCACTATTGGTCCGAAAATTTCACGGAAAGCTTTTCGTGCACAAAGCTCTCATTATGACCCGTACACCATATAAACATGATTGGGACACATTTGAGCAAAAACAACACAGTTTTGGTGGATAAAGAAAAGGTGACGCCGATATGGTCAGTTTTGGTCCTAAAATTTCACGGAAAGCTTTTCGCGCACAAAGCTCCCATTATGACCTATAAACCATATGAACATGTTTGAGACACATATGAGCAAAAACAACACAGTTTTTTTGGATAAAGAAAGTTGACGCCGATATGGTCACTTTTGGTCCGAAAATTTCACGGAAAGCTTTTCGCGCAGAAAGCTCCCATTATGACCTATAAACCAAATAAACATGTTAGGGACACATTTGAGCGAATACAACACAGTTTTGGTGGATAAAGAAACGGTGACGGCGATAGGGTTACTTTTGGTCCGAAAATTTCACGGAAAGATTTTCGCGCACAAAGCTCCTATTATGACCTATAAACAATATAAACATGTTTGGGACACATTTGAGCGAAAACAACACAGTTTTTGTGGATAAAGAAAGGTGACGCCGATATGGTCACTTCTGGTCCGAAAATTTCACGGAAAGCTTTTCGCGCACAAAGCTCCCATTATGACCTATACACCATATAAAAATGTTTGGGACACATTTGAGCGAAAACAACACAGTTTTGGTGGATAAAGAAAGGTGACGCCGATATGGTCACTTTTGGTCAGAAAATTTAACGGAACGCTTTTCGCGCACAAAGCGCCCATTATGACCTATACACCATATAAACATGTTTGGGACATGTTTGAGCGAAAACAACACAGTTTTGGTGGATAAAGAAAAGGTTGCGCATATATGGTCACTTTTGGTCCGAAAATTTCACGAAAAGCTTTTTGCGCAGAAAGTTCCCATTATGACCTTTAAACCATATAAACATGTTTGTGACACATTTGAGCGAAAAGAACACAGTTTTTGTGGATAAAGAAAGGTGACGCCGATATGGTCACTTTTGGTCCGAAAATTTCACGGAAAGCTTTTCGCGTACAAAGCTCACATTATGACCTATAAACCATATAAACATGTATCGGACACATTTGAGCGAAAACAACACAGTTTTGGTGGATAAAAAAAGGTGACGCCGATATGGTCACTTTTGGTCCGAAAATTTCACGGAAAGCTTTTCGCGCACAAAGCTCCCATTATGACCTATAAACCATATAAACATGTTTCGGACACATTTGATCGAAAACAACACAGTTTTGGTGGATAAAGAAAGGTGACGCCGATATGGTCACTTTTGGTCCGAAAATTTCACGGAAAGCTTTTCGCCCACAAAGCTCCCATTATGAGCTATAAACACAATAAACATGTTTGGGACACATTTGAGCGAAAACAACACAATTTTTTTGGATGAAGAAAGGTAAAGCCGATATGGTCACTTCTGGTCCGAAAATTTCACGGAAAACTTTTCGCGCACAAAGCTCCCATTATGACCTATACACCATATAAACATTATTGGGACACATTTGAGCGAAAACAACACAGTTTTGGTGGAGAAAGAAAAGGTGACGCTATATGGTCACTATTGGTCCGAAAATTTCACGGAAAACTTTTCGCGCAGAAAGCTCTCATTATGACCCATACACCATATAAACATGTTTGGGACACATTTGAGCGAAAACAACACAGTTTTGGTGGATAAAGAAAAGGTGACGCCGATATGGTCACTTTTGATCCTAAAATTTCACGGAAAGCTTTTCGCGCAGAAAGCTCCCATTATGACCTATACACCATATAAACGTGTTTGGGACACATTTGAGCGAAAACAACACAGTTTTGGTGGATAAAGAAATGGTGACGCAGATATGGTCAGTTTTGGTCCAAAAATTTCACGGAAAGCTTTTCGCGCAGAAAGCTCCCATTATGAACTATAAACCATAAAAACATGTTTGGGACACATTTGAGCGAAAACAACACAGTTTTTTAGGTTAAAGAAAGGTGACGCCGGACGCCCTTTTCTTTAGGATATTTCCGGCCAGCCTTCACCCCTCACTTCCGGCCACATTCCGACTGGGTAATCCTCACGATTGCCTAGTTTCTTGCATGAATCCTATCCTCTCGAGGGGTTCATTGCTCGGAATTGTGGTTGATCTTCATCCCCCCGCCGGTTTTCACTTATAACCGCCCTCTACCTCGCCGGAAAACTGACACAACCTCCCTCAACCGCTTATAACTACCATGTAACTTCCTTCCTTGCGGTTTTCCGAAGTACCCAGCCTCTTGGCTGGTGCTTCCTTTCGGTTTTAGCCATGGCTAGGAAGCCTAAGCTTTATTCTGATGGTGATAATGCTACTGGAAGTATGATTAATGATGGTATTTCGCTAGGACAGCCTTCCAAACACACCAGCTCCAAACGTGTGAAGAAGCTGTCGTCCAAGGTAAAACCGACTGTATCTCAGCCCTCCTGTTCAATGATGGCTGAGAATGATGAAGCTACTCATGTTCTTTATGCCGACACTGCTCAAGTTGTTCAAGAGAGAGCTGTTTTATCGGAAGTTGATGAAGGAGATGATGATTTCCCTCCATTGCCGTCGGGAAAGAGCAAGAGTATGGTCAAAGGTAAGATGATCAAAAACGATGCTGGAACCGGTTCTAAGGGTGATCAATCGCTTGTCATTGGTACTCCCAAGCCGTCTGGAAAAACATCAAAGCCACCCTCGGCAGAGCTTGTGCAGCCGGCTGTCAACCCTTTGCAAGATGTGTTCATAGCTCTGAATGGAGCTCATGTTGGAGGCAATAATGTTGCCTCTTCGTCTAAGTCCAAACGTGATGTTCAGCTGCGGATTAATGATGCTAAGCATGCAGTCCAACCTCCTAATGCGTGGGCAAATCGATCTAAGAAGATCTTCATGAATTCCGGCCTAGGTGAGAAACTTGTCTATACTAAACCTATTGATAAGTTTGTATTATCCAAGGAAGAGGAATTACCTAAGGAGGTGGTATGGGGATGGTCTCTTTTGGGACATTATGTTGGATATTTTCCGGGCACATTCTTGATTAATGAGCTTAGGAAATCGTGGGGAGTGAAATCTAGGTTCCGAGTTGAAGCCGGGTGGATGATCTTTACGTTTGATTCGGAGAATGCTTGTAATGAGGTGTTAAAAGGTGGTCCATACTTTATTCATGGTAAACCTTTGATCATGAAACCTATTCCGGACAAATTTGCTTTCAACCGAAGGGACATTGCTACTATTCCGCTTTGGGTTCGGTTTTATGGTCTTCCTTGCACTTATTGGACGTCGGATGCTCTTGGGAGACTAGCATCGTTCGTTGGGAATCCTTTGTTCCTTGATAAGGTCACGGAGGAGAGAACTCGAGCATCTTATGCAAGAGTTCTTGTGGAGATCAATTTCGCTCAAGATATAGTCCGGGAGATACCCATTCATTTTCATGATGGAGATGTCATTCCTTGTAAGTTGTTGATTGAGAATGAACCTTTATATTGCATGGAATGTTGCTCTTTTGGTCATGCAGCGGCTGCGTGCTCTTTCCTTGACAAGCGATTGAATGTTGGGGTCAACAACAAGAGAGATTCCAAGCCTTCTAAGAGCAACCCTCGGAAGGATGATAGCCGTGAGGTTTTAGTGGCGCCGAATGACTCTAACGGGAAGGACCCTATGTCCCGAACTCTGGAGGTCGACGTCTCTAATGCTGAGGCTCATGACGGTGAAGATCATTCTAAGAGAGGAAAGGACACTGAGCATAGGGTTGGGGAAACACAAGAGGTAGATACATATGTTCCACCAATTACTAGGGGTGGAAATAGAGTGATTGCTACACAAAAGAAAATTTCTAAAGGAAAACAAAGGGATGGGAAACACATTGAGGATACTACTAAAAATGCTCAAGTTCAAGGTGTCCATGGTAAGGATAAGAATGATTCAACACTTGATGGGTCCTCGTCAAAAGAGAATGACAACCGGGTTGAGGATGCTGGTGAACGCTCGGACAACTCTACCGAGGTTGGAGGAGGCGCTACTAGTGAAGAGGATGAGGATGGGTTTATCAAATATCAATCAAAATCAGCTAAGAAAAGAGCCAAATCAGTGGTGGTTCAAGCTCTCAAATCGCAAAGTAAGTGGCCTTTGAAGAAACACAAGAATGCTCGGCCAAAGCATTCATATGGAGATGTTGGAAGTGGCTCCTCGGAGCACCCATGATTATTTCCGCTTGGAATGTGAGGGGGCTTAATCATCCCCCGAAACAAAATGATGTTCGTCGCTTTCTTTTTGAGAAGAAAGTGAGGTTTGTGGATTGCTTGAGACGAAGTTGAAGAGCAACATTAACATGCATGCTTTTGTGGAATCCTTCCTTCCCGGTTGGAGGTTTGCTACTAACTTTCATCTTCATAATAATGGTCGTATTATGGTATGTTGGGATCCCATAGACTTTGAGATTGAAGTTCGTGGACTTTCGGTTCAACATATAGCTTGCTTGGCTAAGTGTAGAGCCTCGGGGTTCCAATTTGGATTATGTTATGTGTATGGTCTGCATTCTGTTGTTGAAAGGAGAGCTGTTTGGCAGTCGATTTCAGAAGAGTTAGGGGTTGTTTCTGTTCCTTGGGTGGTACTAGGTGACTTCAATAATGTCATGGCTTTGGGTGAGCGCATAAATGGACAGCCAGTCACTATGTATGAATGCCAGGATATGATTGAAGCATGCCATGAACTTGGTCTCACAGATGCACCGTCGATGGATCCTTCTTTTTTCACTTGGACTGATCATCGAGTTTGGATCAGATTGGACAGGGTCCTCTTGAATCATGACTGGGTTGACAGTGATATGGTGTGCTCCGTCAATTTCCCGGACATGTGGCACCAGTTTGATCATAAGCCGTCGGTTGTTAAGATAAGCAAAGAATCTGTTGTTACAAGGCCTAGTTTCAAATTTCAGAACATGTGGGTCGATCATAGCGACTTCAAACGCATTGTGAGGGAGGGTTGGATCACCCACATCAGGGGAACTTATCAATTTAGACTGTGTAAGCTGATGCAACGCATTAAAGGGCCTCTGAAACAGCTAGACAGAAGGGAGTACAGTCACATTTCCTCTCGGGCAGCTAGATCTGTTGTTGTGTATGCTTCTGTTTTAGAAGAGCTGCGTGATGATCCTTATTCTGATGAGAAGCGTGAGGCTGCAGACAGGGCATACACAGCTGCTCAACCTTTGACTCGTGTTGAGAAAATTTTTCTTTCTCAAATGGCAAAGGCAAAATATGTGCTTCACTCGGACAGGGGTAATAAGTATTTCCATGCACTGATGAGATCTAATGGCAAGTGTCGATTTGTGTCCTCCATTATTAGATCTGATGGAAGCCTTACCACAAGTGAGGAAGAGGTAAGTCACGAATTTGTGTCTTACTTTCAATCACTCTTTGGTTCGGATGTAGAGGTTGATGAGGAGCATAATGGGAGATATGCTAATGGTCCCTCGATTTCTGCTGATGATTGCTTGATGCTTGAGGATGCCGTTTCTAATGCTGAAATTAAGTCGGCCTTATGGTCTATGGGGGATGAGAAGGCCCCTGGATCGGATGGATTCTCTGCAAAGTTCTTTAAAGCTTCATGGAATATTGTTGGAGGCGAAGTATGTGCGGCTGTCAAGGAATTTTTCATCAATGGAAAGTTACTTCGTCAACTCAATCATACCGTTATTGCTCTTATTCCGAAGGTTGACAGCCCTACTCGTGTTGAGCAATATCGACCAATTGCTTGTTGCAACGTGATATACAAGCTCATTACGAAAATCATGACGGATAGGCTTGGAAGATGCTTGAGTGGTGTAATTGATCAAGCTCAAAGTGCATTTGTTGGTGGTCGTTTGCTTTCCGACAACGTGTTTCTTGTTCAAGAATTACTTTGTCGGTACAACGTTCAACATGATACTAAAAGGTGCTTCTTGAACATAGATCTTGCAAAGGCTTATGACACCGTTTCATGGAGCTTTCTTAGATTTGCTATGGAAAGAATTGGGTTGCCTCCCAAGTTTATTTCATGGGTCATGGAATGCGTGAGCACCGCTTCCTATTCGATCAAAGTAAACAAGGGCATCTATGGTTTCTTTAGAGGCAAGAGAGGTCTTCGACAGGGTGACCCGCTATCACCTTTACTCTTTGTGATTTGCATGGAATTCCTTTCTCGAATGATTAAGAAAGAGACCGCTCACCATACTTTCTCATTTCACCAACATTGTGAGAAGGTACGATTGACACACCTTATATATGCTGATGACATTGTTATGTTTTGTCGAGGAGACCTTGCTTCTGTCCGTGTCCTTTTACGTTGTTTAAAATCATTTGAAGCTGTCTCCAGACTTAAGGTGAATATTGCTAAGTCCTCAGTGCTCACTGCTTCTTTACCGCATGAGGAGAAAGCTTCGATCTTAGCTGCTACTGGATTCAGTGAGGGAAGCTTCCCATTTCGCTATCTGGGCATACCGATTACTCCACGTAAGCTCTGTGTGATACATTTCCAGCCTTTGCTTGATCGTATTGCGGCATCTATTGGTGCTTGGGCTAAGAAATCTTTATCATTTGCGGGTCGGAAAGAACTTATAGCATCTGTTTTGCAAGGTAACGAAGCTTTTTGGCTTTCAATATTACCCATACCTGCTGCTGTGTTATCAAAGCTGGTATCCCTTTGTCGGAATTTCCTTTGGAAGAGTCCGAAGGTTCGCTGGAGTACAGTTTGTCTCCCTAAATCCGAAGGTGGCCTGGGTCTCAAAGACCTTCGTGTTTGGAACTCTTGTTTCATGCTTAAGCATTATTGGCATATTCTCACATGTCGAGAATCATTATGGATAAGATGGGTTCATCATCGTTACTTGGAGGTCACCAATGATCCGGATTGGGTGGCTAATATTTGTGACTCTCCGCTTATTAAGTCCATCATCTTTGCTAGAGATATGGTCGACAATCTGGAGGATAGGGACATCCCGACGGCTGATCTGCTAGGCACTTGGTGTCATGCTGGGAAGTTTTCTGTGTCGAAATCGTATGATGCTTTGCGTTCTCGGATGCCCAAGGTCAGTTGGGCTAAGGAGGTTTGGGTAAGGCATAACACTCCTAAGCATATGTTTGTACTTTGGCTTGCAGTGCTTGGAAGGTTATATACTTTCGACCGATTGTTCTACCTTGATGTAGATCATTCATGTCGGTTTTGTGCCTTTGATTTGGAGACCCATGAACATATATTTTTCCAATGCTCCTATACCAAGGATGTATGGACTATGGTGCAACAGCATTTCCATATTCCATCACGTCTTTCATCGATCCAAAGCTGTTTGGGATGGCTTAGACGGAGATCCAGGAGATGTGAGTTGCTTGCGTCTGCTCAACGACTGGTATTTTCGGCTGCTGTTTACTTTATTTGGTATGCCAGAAATGCCTACGTCTTTGACTCCAACATGATTCCCACGGATGTGCTTGTCCGATTGATATTGACGCATACCTATCGTTTGCTTTATGATATACATCCGTTGGCCATTGTTGAGGCATTCAGACTTACACTTTGATCCTTTTATTTTATTTTGACTTGAGTATGTTCGGATAGCCTGCGAGCTTTCTGAAGTACTTGTTTAGCTTAAGTATTACCTAAGGGTCTGCGTACCTTTAGGAATACTTTCTGTTTACTTAGACTGATTTCGTTTGCTTGTACTAGCCTGTATGGCTTTATATTAATTTCTATGAATTTACCCACCTTCCCCTTTTGGGGGTAGGATTCACAAAAAAAAAGAAAGGTGACGCCGATATGGTCACTTCTGGTCCGAAAATTTAACGGAAAGCTTTTCGCGCAGAAAGCTCACATTATGACCTATAAACGATATAACATATTTGGGACACATTTTAGCGAAAACAACACAATTTTTTTGGATAAAGAAAGGTGACGGCGATATGGTCACTTTTGGTCCGAAAATTTCACGGAAAGCTTTTCGCGCACAAAGCTCCCATTATGACCTATAAACCATATAAACACGTTTAGGACAAATTTGAGCGAAAACAACAATGTTTTTTGGGATAAAGAAAGGTGACGCCGATATGGTCACTTTTGGTCCAAAAATTTAACAGAAAGCTTTTCGAGTAGAAAGCTCCCATTATGACATATAAACCATATAAACATGTTTGGGACACATTTTATCGAAAACAATACAGTTTTTTGGATAAAGAAAGGTGACGCCAATATGGTCACTTTTGGTCCGAAAATTTCACGGAAAGCATTTCACGCACAAAGCTTCTATTATGAGCTATAAACCATATAAACATGTTTGAGACACATTTGAGCGAAAACAACACAGTTTTGGTGGATAAAGAAAGGTGACGTCGATATGGTCACTTTTGGTCCATCAATTTCACAGAATCTTTTCGTGCACAAAGATCACATTATGATCTATAAACCATATAAACATGTTTGGGACACATATGAGCAAAAAAAACACAGTTTTAGTGGATAAAAAATGTCACGCCGATATGGTCACTTTTGGTCCGAAAATTTAAGAGAAAGCTTTTCGCGCACAAAGCTCCCATTATGACCTATACACCATATAAACATGTTTGGGACACATTTGAGCAAAAACAACACAGTTTTGGTGGATAAAGAAAGGTGACGCCGATATGGTCACTTTTTGTCAGAAAATTTCACGGAAAACTTTTCGCGCACAACGCTCCCATTATGACCTATAAACCATCTAAACATGTTTGGGACACATTTGAGCGAATACAACACAATTTTGTGGATAAAGAAAAGGTGACGGCGATATGGTAAGTTTTGGTCCGAAAATTTCACGGAAAGCTTTTCGCGCACAAAGCTCACATTATGACCTATAAACCATATAAACATGTTTGGGATACATTTGAGCGAAAACAACACAGTTTTTGTGGATAAAGAACGGCAAAGCCGATATGGTAATTTCTGTTCTGAAAATTTCACGGAAACCTTTTCGCGCACAAAGCTCTCTTTATGACCTATACACCATATAAACTTGTTCGGGACACATTTGAGCGAAAACAACACAGTTTTGTTGGATAAAGAAAGGTGACGCCGATATGGTCTCTTTAGGTCCGAAAATTTCAAGGAAATCTTTTCGCGCACAAAGCTCCCATTTTGACCTATAAACCATATAAACATGTTTGGGACACATTTTGCGAAAACAACACAATTTTGGTGGATAAAGAAAGGTGACGCCGATATGGTCACTTTTGGTCCGAAAATTTCACGGAAAACTTTTCGCGCACAAAGCTCCTATTATGACCTATAAACCATATAAACATGTTTTGGACACATTTGAGCGAAAACAACACAGTTTTTGTGGAGAAAGAAAGGTAATGTCCGAAAATTTCAGAGAAAGCTTTTCGCGCACAAAGCTCACATTATGACCTATACACCATATAAACATGTTTGGGACACATTTGAGCAAAAACAACACAGTTTTGGTGGATAAAGAAAAGGTGACGCCGATATGGTCAGTTTTGGTCCGAAAATTTCACGGAAAACATTTCGCGCAGAAAGCTCCCATTATGAACTATAAACCATATAAACATGTTTGGGACACATTTGAGCGAAAACAACACAGTTTTTTAGGTTAAAGAAAGGTGACGCCGATATGGACACTTCTGGTCCGAAAATTTCACGGAAAGCTTTTCGCGCAGAAAGCTCCCATTATGACCTAAAAACGATATAAACATGTTTGGGACACATTTTAGCGAAAACAACACAATTTTTTTGGATAAAGAAAGCTGACGACGATATGGACACTTCTGGTCCGAAAATTTCGCGGAAAACTTTTCACGCACAAAGCTCCCATTATGACCTATAAACCATATAAACATGTTTGAGACACATTTGAGCGAATACAACACAGTTTTGGTGGATAAAGAAAAGGTGAGGGCAATATGGTCACTTCTGGTTCGAAAATTTCGCGGAAAGCATTTCGCGCACAAAGCTCCCATTATGACCTATACACCATGTAAACATGTTCGGGACACATTTGAGCGAAAACAACACAGTTTTGGTGGATAAAGAAAGGTGACGCCGATATGGTCACTTTTGGTCCGAAAATTTCACGGAAAGCTATTCGCGCACAAAGCTCACATTATGACCTATAAACCATATGAACATGTTTGGGACACATATGAGCAAAAAAACACAGTTTTGTGGATAAAGAAAGGTGACGCCGATATGGTCACTTTTGGTCCGAAAATTTCACGGAAAACTTTTCGCGCACAAACCTCCCATTATGACCTATAAACCATATAAACATGTTCGGGACACATTTGAGCGAAAACAACACAGTTTTGGTGGATAAAGAAAGGTGACGCCGATATGGTCACTTTTGGTTTGAAAATTTCACGGAAAGCTTTTCGCGCACAAAGCTCCCATTATGACCTATAAACCATATAAACATGTTCGGAACACATTTGAGCGAAAACAACACAGTTTTGGTGGATAAAGAAAGGTGACGCCGATATGGTCACTTTTGGTTTGAAAATTTCACGGAAAGCTTTTCGCGCACAAAGCTCCCATTATGACCTATAAACCATATAAACATGTTTGGGACACATTTGAGCGAAAACAACACAGTTTTTGTGGATAAAGAAAAGTAACGCCGATATGGTCACTTTTGGTCCGAAAATTTCACGGAAAGCTTTTCGCGCACAAAGCTCCCATTTAGACCTATAAACCATATAAACATGTTTGGGACACATATGAGCAAAAACAACAAAGTTTTTGTGGATAAAGAAAGGTGACGCCAATATGGTCACTATTGGTCCGAAAATTTCACGGAAAGCTTTTCGCGCAGAAAGCTCCCATTATGACCTATAAACCATATAAACATGTTTGGGAAACATTTGAGTGAAAACAACACAGTTTTTGTGGATAAAGAAAGGAGACGCCGATATGGTCACTTTTGGTCCGAAAATTTCGCTGAAAACTTTTCGCGCACAAAGCTCCCTTTATGACCTATACACAATATAAACATGTTCGGGACACATTTGAGCAAAAACAACACAGTTTTGGTGGATAAAGAAAGGTGACGCCGATATGGTCACTTTTGGTCTGAAAATTTCACGTAAAGATTTTCGCGCAGAAACCTCCCATTATGACCTACATACCAAATAAACATGTTTGGGACACATTTGAGCGAATACAACACAGTTTTTTTGGATAAAGAAAGGTGACGCCGATATGGTCACTTTTGGTCCGAAAATTTCAGGGAAAACTTTTCGCGCACAAAGCTCCCATTATGACCTATAAACCATATAAACATGTTTGGGACACATTTGAGCGAATACAACACAGTTTTGGTGGATAAAGAAAAGGTGACTACAATATGGTCACTTCTGGTCCGAAAATTTCACGGAAAACTTTTAGCGCACAAAGCTCCCATTGTGACCTATACACCATAGAAACATGTTCGGGACACATTTGAGCGAAAACAACACAATTTTGGTGGATAAAGAAAGGTGACGCCGATATGGTCACTTTTGGTCCGAAAATTTCACAGAAAGCTTTTCGTGCACAAATCTCCCATTATGACCTATAAACCATATAAACATGTTTGGGACACATTTGAGCGAAAACAACACAGTTTTTGTGGATAAAGAGAGGTAAAGCCGATATGGTCACTTCTGGTCCGAAAATTTCACGGAATGTTTTTCGCACAAAGCTCCCATTATGACCTATAAACCAAATAAACATGTTTGGGACACATTTGAGCGAAAAGAACACAGTTTTTGTGGATAAAGAAAGGTGACGCCGATATGGTCACTTTTGGTCCGAAAATTTCACGGAAAACATTTCGCGCACAAAGCTCCTATTATGACTTGGGACACATTTGAGCAAAAACAACATGTGTTTTTGTGGATAAAGAAAAGTAACGCTGATATGGTCACTTCTGGTCCGAAAATTTCACGGAAAGCTTTTCGCGCACAAAGCTCCCATTATGACCTATAAATCATATAAACATGTTTGGGATACATTTGAGCGAAAAAAACACAGTTTTTGTGGATAAAGAAAGGTGACGCCGATATGGTCACTTTTGGTCCGAAAATTTCACAAAAAGCTTTTCGCGCACAAAGCTCCCATTATGACCTATAAACCATATAAACATGTTTGGGAAACATTTGAGCGAAAACAACACAGTTTTTGTGGATAAAGAACAGTAAAGCCGATATGGTCACTTCTGTTCCGAAAAATTCACGGAAAGCTTTTCACGCACAAAGCTCCCTTTATGACCTATACACCATATAAACATGTTCGGGACACATTTGAGCAAAAACAACACAGTTTTGGTGGATAAAGAAAGGTGACGCCGATATGGTCACTTTTGGTCTGAAAATTTCACTTAAAGATTTTCGCGCAGAAACCTCCCATTATGACCTACATACCAAATAAACATGTTTGGGACACATTTGAGCGAATACAACACAGTTTTTGTGGATAAAGAAAGGTGACGCCGATATGGTCACTTTTGGTCCGAAAATTTCACGGAAAACTTTTCGCGCACAAAGCTCCCATTATGACCTATAAACCATATAAACATGTTTGGGACACATTTGAGCGAATACAACACAGTTTTGGTGGATAAAGAAAAGGTGACTACAATATGGTCACTTCTGGTCCGAAAATTTCACGGAAAGCTTTTCGCGCACAAAGCTCCCATTGTGACCTATACACCATATAAACATGTTCGGGACACATTTGAGCGAAAACAACACAGTTTTGGTGAATAAAGAAAGGTGACGCCGATATGGTCACTTTTGGTCCGAAAATTTCACAGAAAGCTTTTCGCGCACAAAGCTCCCATTATGACCTATAAACCATATAAACATGTTTGGGACATATTTGAGCGAAAACAACACAGTTTTTGTGGATAAAGAAAAGTAACGCCGATATGGTCACTTCTGGTCCGAAAATTTCAAGGAAAGCTTTTCGCGCACAAAGCTCCCATTTAGACCGATAAACCATATAAACATGTTTGGGACACATTTGAGCGAAAAGAACAAAGTTTTTGTGGATAAAGAAAGGTAAAGCCGATATGGTCACTTCTGGTCCGAAAATTTCACGGAATGCTTTTCGCACAAAGCTCCCATTATGACCTATAAACCAAATAAACATGTTTGGGACACATTTGAGCGAAAAGAACAAAGTTTTTGTCGATAAAGAAAGGTGACGCCGATATGGTCACTTTTGGTCCGAAAATTTCACGGAAAACTTTTTGCGCACAAAGTTCCCATTATGACCTATAAACAATATAAACATGTTTGGGACACATTTGAGCGAATACAACACAGTTTTGGTGGATAAAGAAAAGGTGACGGCAATATGGTCACTTCTGGTTCGAAAATTTCGCGGAAAGCTTTTCGCGCACAAAGCTCCCATTATGACCTATACACCATATAAACATGTTCGGGACACATTTGAGAGAAAACAACACAGTTTTGGTGGATAAAGAAAGGGGACGCCGATATGGTCTCTTTTGGTCCGAAAATTTCACGGAAAGCTTTTTGCGCACAAAGCTCCTATTATGACCTATAAACCATATAAACATGTTTGGGACACATTCGAGCGAAAACAACACAGTTTTTGTGGATAAAGAAAAGTAACGCCGATATGGTCACTTCTGGTCCGAAAATTTCACGGAAAGCTTTTCGCGCACAAAGCTCCCATTTAGACCTATAAACCATATAAACATGTTTGGGACACATTTGAGCGAAAACAACACAGTTTTTATGGATAAAGAAAGGTAAAGCCCATATGGTCACTTCTGGTCCGAAAATTTCACGGAAAGCTTTTCGCGCACAAAGCTCCCATTATGATCAATCATATAAACGTGTTTGGGACACATTTGAGCGAAAAAAACACAGTTTTTGTGGATAAAGAAAGGTGACGCCGATATGGTCACTTTTGGTTCGAAAATTTCACAAAAAGCTTTTCGCGCACAAAGCTCCCATTATGACCTATAAAACATATGAACATGTTTGGGACACATATGAGCAAAAACAACAAAGTTTTTGTGGATAAAGAAAGGTGACGCCGATATGGTCACTATTGTTCCGAAAATTTCACGGAAAGCTTTTCGCGCAGAGAGCTCCCATTATGACCTATAAACCATATAAACATGTTTGGGAAACATTTGAGCGAAAACAACATAGTTTTTGTGGATAAAGAAAGGTGACGCCGATATGATTACTTTTGGTCCGAAAATTTCACGGAAAACTTTTCGCGAACAAAGCTCCAATTATGACCTATAAACCATATAAACATGTTTGGGACACATTTGAGCGAAAACAACACAGTTTTTGTGGATAAAGAACGGTAAAGTCGATATGGTCACTTCTGGTCCGAAAATTTCGCGGAAAGCTTTTCACGCACAAAGCTCCCTTTTCTACCTATACACCATATAAACATGTTCGGGACACATTTGAGCAAAAACAACACAGTTTTGGTGGATAAAGAAAGGTGACGCCGATATGGTCACTTTTGGTCTGAAAATTTCACCTAAAGACTTTCGCGCAGAAACCTCCCATTATGACCTACATACCAAATAAACATGTTTGGGACACATTTGAGCGAATACAACACAGTTTTGGTGGATAAAGAAACGGTGACGCAGATATGGTCACTTTTAGATGAAAATTTCACGGAAAGCTATTCGCGCACAAAGCTCCCATTATGACCTATAAACCATATAAACATGTTTTGGACACATTTGAGCGAAAACAACACAGTTTTTGTGGATAAAGAAAGGTGACGCCGATATGGTCACTTTTGGTCCGAAATTTCACGGAAAACTTTTCGCGCACAAAGCTCCCTTTATGACCTGAACTGATAAATATATATAAATCTCCCAGAGGAGGGGAATATCAACAGATATCCCAACTTACAAAAGAAGTGACTCAAACAAGGAGTCACTTGTAAAACCCCAAAACTACGAGACAAAATTGTTAGGCTACAAGCCTATACTTCCACTCCCTATCCATCCTATTAACCGTTCTACCTTTCACCCTTACCCTATCTTTACATTCATTTACAATAATTTTTGCTGTTTCCTCTATACGAGCAAAAGAGTTCTCCAAAATTGCCATATTCCGAGCTCTCCAAGTGTAGTAGACCACACAATTCAGCGCAAAAAGTCTCGACTGAAACATATTGGTTGTCTTACCATTCCCCTCCGTAAACCACTCAAGCCACTCCATGATGGTGTCAAATCTGATCGATACCCCAATCCAGTCCATCACTATGTTGAGCACACCTCGGACATAGGCACACTTTAACCACAAATGGTCCCGATCCTCCACTTCGTCACCACAGAATACACAACATTGTGTTTGCACCGTATTCCATTTGAACAGTCTTGCTCACGTATGCAATCTGTCATGGACAGCAAGCCATGTCACAAAGCTCCACCGCTTGCATTGTTGCCCACTTCACAGAATCTCTCCCCAAGCCTTCTCTTGCCCCCTCCCTCTCAGAATTTCATAAGCTGTCCTCGGTATACTTCTACTTGGACTCCCCAACACATCCGACGCTGAGCTATCAAGTCCAAGCAACCCAACTCTGTCGGCAAAACCAGATAAAAACTCATGAAGGACCCCCACTACACACTTCCAGGTCCAAGAGTCTCTAGCTGTCAATTGGACCTCATAGATACTCCGACCCTTCAGCAAATTAATATCCGCCCATCGTGTCCAAACACATTCCCTCTTTTGGATGATATCAGCTGCTAGCTTAACATAGATAGCCTTGTTCCACGCTAGAACTTCTTTGATTCCAAGTCCTCCTTCTCCCCTAGGAAGTGTAGCTGTCGTCCAAGCAACCAAGTATCTCCTCCCTTCCAGATTACCATTCCAGAGGAAGCGTTTGCACATTGCTTCAATTCGCTCTACTACTCCAGCTGGAAGCAAAAAAACTTGACTCCAAAAACCGAGAACTCCCATGATGACAACGTTAATGAGCTGCATCCTCCCAGCAAAAGATAGATGCCTTGCGGCCCAGCAGTTTATCTGACGCTTGATCTTTGACAGCAGGGGGTCATACTCCGCAACCTTCAATCTTTTGTCATGAAGTGGACAGCCAAGGTAACGCACAGGAAGGCATCCCTTCCTAAACCCCAGCAACTCTAACAGAGCTCCCTCCTTCTCATCCGTGAGCCCTGCCAAGTACAACTCTGACTTAGCTGCATTAGGTTCCAGCCCAGACACAGCAGTAAAGTCCTCTAAGCACTTCTTAATCATTCCTACTGAATTCTCATCACCTCGGCAGAAGATTAATAAATCATCCGCAAACGCAAGGTGCACCAATCCAAGCTCCCTACATTTCGGATGGTGATGAAAATCTGGATGTCCAGCCATGCTTTTAAGCATCCTCCCAAGAATCTCCATACACAACACAAATAGGTAGGGTGACATGGGATCCCCTTGCTGCAATCCCCGTTTGCTATGAAGAAGTCCTCGGGCACCCCATTTACCAGTACCGAAAAGCTGGCTGTAGTAATGCAACCCATAATCAGCTGGACGAATTTTGCTGGGAAATTGAAGTAGAAAAGAGTTTTCTCTATAAAATCCCAGCTCAACGTATCATAAGCCTTATGCAAGTCCACTTTCAAGGCGCACCTAGGCGACATTCCCTTAGTCCCATAGCCTCGGAGTATCTCCGTTGCCACCGCTACATTGTGATTGATTGCTCGCCCAGGCACAAACGCCCCTTGAGAGTCCGAGATCAGACCATCCAGCACCCCTCTGACACTATCAGCCAGGATCTTAGTGATCATTTTTAGAATCGTATTGCAAAAAGATATGGGTCTAAGATCCTTCACCATAGTCGGGTTGTCTACCTTGGGTATCAAAGAAATGAAAGTATGGTTGTATTGTTTCAACAGCCTCCCTGTTCGAAAATATTAAACAACCGCCTTCCTAACATCCGTCTTCACGATGACCCAAGCTTTTTTTAATAAGGCACTTCCAAACCCATCGGGGCCTGGTGACTTATTCTCCCCGATACTCCGTACCGACTTCCAAATCTCGCTCATGGTAGGCTCCTCCGACATATTTCTCACATCATTCCCTTGAAGTTTCCTTCGAACTGGGAACACAAAACCTTGATCTGTAGCAGAAGGAGCACCAATCAACTCTTTATAGAAATCAACAATCAGTTTAGCTAGAGCATTTGGTTCCTCAATCTTCTGTCCATACCCATCATACATATACATAATCGAGTTGACTCCTCTACTAACCTTGAGGTGCCTAAAAAACATGCTTGATGTCTCCTCTCCATGAGTCAGCCAATGTAATTTGGCCTGTTGAGTAGTTAGGCTCTTAAGCCTTTTCATGTTATCCCTGACCAGCTTCTGATAATGACGCACCCTCTGTTGCAACACAGTTTTGGTGGATAAAGAAAGGTGACGCCGATATGGTCACCATATAAACATGTTCGGGACACATTTGAGCGAAAACAACACAGTTTTGGTGGATAAACAAAAGTGACGCCGATATGGTAACTTTTGGTCCGAAAATTTCACGGAAAACTTTTCGCGCACCAAAGCTCCCATTATGACCTATAAACCATATAAATATGTTTAGGACACATTTGAGTGAATACAACACAGTTTTGGTGGACAAAGAAAAGGTGGCGGTGATATGGTCACTATTGGTCCGAAAATTTCACGGAAAGCTTTTCATGCACAAAGCTCCCATTATGACCTATAAACCATATAAACATGTTTGGGACACATTTGAGCGAAAACAACACAGTTTTTGTGGATAAAGAAAAGTAACGCCGATATGGTCACTTCTGATCCAAAAATTTCACAGAAAGCTTTTCGTGCACAAAGCTCCTATTTAGACCTGTAAACCATATAAACATGTTTGGGACACATTTGAGCGAAAACAACACAGTTTTTGTGGATAAAGAAAGGTAAATCCGATATGGTCATTTCTGGTCCGAAAGTTTCACGGAAAGCTTTTTCGCGCACAAAGCTCCCATTATGACCTATACACCATATAAACATGTTTGGGACACATTTGATCGAAAACAACACAGTTTGGGTGGATAAAGAAACGTGACGCCGATATGGTCAGTTTTGGTCCAAAAATTTCACGGAAAGCTTTTCGCACAGAAAGCTCCCATTATGACCTATAAACCATATAAACATGTTTGGGACACATTTGAGCGAAAACAACACAGTTTTTGTGGATGAAGAAAGGTGACGCCGATATGGTCACTTTTGGTCCGAAAATTTCACGGAAAGCTATTCGCGCACAAATCTCCCATTATGACCTATAAACCATATAAACATGTTTGGAACACATTTGAGCGAAAACAACACAGTTTTTGTGGATAAAGAAAGGTAAAGCCGATATGGTCACTTCTGGTCCGAAAATTTCACGGAAAGCTTTTCACGCACAAAGCTTCCATTATGACCTATAAACCATATAAACTTGTTTGGGACACATTTGAGCGAAAACAACACAGTTTTTGTGGATAAAGTGTGGATAAAGAAAGGTGACGCCGATATGGTCACTTTTGGTCCGAAAATTTCACAGAAAGGTTTTCGCGCAGAAAGCTACCATTATGACCTATAAACCAAATAAACATGTTTGGGACACATTTGAGCGAATACAACACAGTTTTGATGGATAAAGAAACGGTGACGCCGATATGGTCACTTTTGGTCCGAAATTTTCACGGAAAGCTATTCGCGCACAAAGCTCCCATTATGACCTATAAACCATATAAACATGTTTGGGACACATTTGAACGAAAACAACACAGTTTTTGTGGATGAAGAACGGTAAAGCCGATATGGTCACATCTGGTCCGAAAATTTCACGGAAAGCTTTTCGAGCACAGAGCCCCTTTATGACCTATACACTATATAAACATTTTCGGCACATTTGAGCAAAAACAACACAGTTTTGGTGGATAAATAAAGGTGACGCCGATATGGTCACTTTCGGTCCGAAAATTTCACGAAAAACGTTTCGCGCACAGAGCTCGCATTATGACCTATAAACCAAATAAACATGTTTGGGACACATTTGAGCGAATACAACACAGTTTTGGTGGATAAAGAAAAGGTGACAGCGATATGGTCACTATTGGTTCGAAAATATCACGGAAAGCTTTTCGCGCACAAAGCTCCCATTATGACCTATAAACGATATAAACATGTTTGGGACACATTTGAGCGAAAACAACACAGTTTTGTGGATAAAGAAAAGTAACGCCGATATTGTCACTTCTGGTCCGAAAATTTCACGGAAAGCTTTTCGCGCACAAAGCTCCCATTTAGACCTATAAACCATATAAACATGTTTGGGACACATTTGAGCGAAAACAACACAGCTTTTGTGGATAAAGAAAGGTAATGCCGATATGGTCATTTCTGGTCCGAAAATTTCATGAAACGATTTTCGCGCACAAAGCTCCCATTATGACCTATAAACCATATGAACATGTTTGGGACACATATGAGCAAAAATAACACAGTTTTTGTGGATAGAGAAAGGTGACGCCGATATGGTCACTTTTGGTCCGAAAATTTCACGGAAAACTTTTCGCTCACAAAGCTCCCATTATGACCTATAAAACATATAAACATGTTTGGGACACATATGAGCAAAAACAACACAGTTTTTGTGGATAAAGAAAGGTGACGCCGTTATGGTCAATTTTTGTTCGAAAATTTCACGTAAAGCTTTTAGCGCAGAAAGCTCCCATTATGACCTATAAATCAAATACACATGTTTGGGACACATTTGAGAGAATACAACACAGTTTTGGTGGATAAAGAAACGGTGACGCCGACATGGTCACTTTTGGTCCGAAAATTTCACGGAAAGCTATTCGCACACAAAGCTCCAATTATGACCTATACACAATATAAACATGTTTGGGACACATTTGAGTGAAAAAAACACAGTTTTTGTCGATAAAGAAAGGTGACGCCAATATGGTCACTCTTGGTCCGAAAATTTCACAGAAAACGTTTCGAGCACAAAGCTCCCATTATGACTTATAAACCATATACACATGTTTGGGACACATTTAAGCGAAAACAACACAGTTTTTGTGGATAAAGAAAGGTGATGCCGATATGGTCACTTTTGGTCCGAAAATTTCACGAAAATCTTTTCGCACACGAAGCTCTCATTATGACCTATAAACCATATGAACATGTTTGGGACACATATGAGCAAAAACAACACAGTTTTTGTGGATAAAGAAATGTGACGCCGATATAGACTCTTTTGGTCTGAAAATTTCACGGAATGCTTTTCGCGCACAAAGCTCCCATTATGACCTATAAAACATATAAACATGTTTGGGACACATTTGAGCGAAAACAACACAGTTTTTGTGGATAAAGAAAGGTAATGCCGATATGGTCACTTTTGGTCCGAAAATTTCACGGAAAGCTTTTTCGCGCATAAAGCTCACATTATGACCTATAAACCATATAAACATGTTTGGGACACATTTGAGCGAAAACAACACAGTTTTTGTGGATAACGAACGGTAAAGCCGATATAGTCACTTGTGGTCCGAAAATTTCACGGAAAGCTTTTCACGCACAAAGCTCCCTTTATGACCTATACACCATATAAACATGTTCGGAACACATTTGAGCGAAAACAACACAGTTTTGGTGGATAAAGAAAGGTGACGCCGATATGGTCACTTTTGGTCCGAAAATTTCACGGAAAGCTTTTCGCACACAAAGCTCTCATTATGACCTATAAACAATATGAACATGTTTGGGACACATATGAGCAAAAACAACAAAGTTTTTGTGGATAAAGAAAGGTGATGCCGATATAGACTCTTTTGGTCTGAAAATTTCACGGAAAGCTTTTCGCGCACAAAGTTCCCATTATGACCTATAAACCATATAAACATGTTTGGGACACATTTGAGCGAATACGACACAGTTTTGGTGGATAAAGAAAAGGTGACGGCGATATAGTCACTTTTTTTCCGAAAACTTCACGTAAACCTTTTCGCGCACAAAGCTCCCATTATGACCTATAAACCATATAAACATGTTTGGGACACATTTGAGCGAAAACAATACAGTTTTTGTGGATAAAGAAAGGTGACACCGATATGGTCACTTTTGGTCCGAAAATTTCACGGAAAGCTTTTCGCACATAAAGCTCTCATTATGACCTATAAACCATATGAACATGTTTGGGACACATATGAGCAAAAACAACACAGTTTTTGTGGATAAAGAAAAGTAACGCCGATATTGTCACTTCTGGTCCGAAAATTTCAAGGAAAGCTTTTCGCGCACAAAGCTCCCATTTAGACCTATAAACCATATAAACATGTTTGGGACACATTTGAGCGAAAACAACACAGTTTTTGTGGATAAAGACAGGTAAAGCCGATATGGCCATTTCTGTTCCGAAAATTTCACGGAAAGCTTTTCGCGCACAAAGCTCCCATTATGACCTATAAACCATATGAACATGTTTGGGACACATATGAGCAAAAATAACACATTTTTTGTGGATAAAGAAAGGTGACGCCGTTATGGTCAATTTTTGTTCGAAAATTTTACGTAAAGCTTTTCGCGCAGAAAGCTCCCATTATTACCTATAAACCAAATAAACATGTTTGGGACACATTTGAGAGAATACAACACAGTTTTGGTGGATAAAGAAACGGTGACGCCGACATGGTCACTTTTGGTCCGAAAATTTCACGGAAAGCTATTCGCGCACAAAGCTCCCATTATGACCTATAAACCATATAAACTTGTTTTGGACACATTTGAGCGAAAACAACACAGTTTTTGTGGATAAAGAAAGGTGACGCCGATATGGTCACTTTTGGTCCGTAAATTTCAAAAAAAGCTTTTCGCGCACAAAGCTCCCATTATGACCTATAAACCATATAAAGATGTTTGTGATACATTTGAGCGAAAACAACACAGTTTTTGTGGATAAAGAAAGTGACCCCAACATGGTCACTTTTGGTCCGAAAATTTCACAGAAAACTTTTCGAGCACAAAGCTCCCATTATGACCTATAAACCATATAAACATGTTTGGGACACATTTGAGCGAATACAACACAGTTTTGGTGGATAAAGAAAAGCTGACGGCGATATGGTCACTTTTGGTCCGAAAACTTCACGTAAAGCTTTTCGCGCACAAAGCTCCCATTATGACCTATAAACCATATAAACATGTTTGGGACACATTTGAGCGAAAACAACACAGTTTTTGTGGATAAAGAAAGGTGACGCCGATATGGTCACTTTTGGTCCGAAAATTTCACGGAAAGCTTTTCGCACACAAAGCTCTCATTATGACCTATAAACCATATGAACATGTATGGGACACATATGAGCAAAAACAACACAGTTTTTGTGGATAAAGAAAGGTGACGCCGATATAGACTCTTTTGGTCTGAAAATTTCACGGAAAGCTTTTCGCGCACAAAGCTCCCATTATGACCTATAAATCATATAAACATGTTTGGGACACATATGAGCAAAAAAAACACAGTTTTTGTGGATAAAGAAAAGTGACGCCGATATGGTCACTTTTGGTCCGAAAATTTCACGGAAAGCTTTTTCGCGCATAAAGCTCCCATTATGACCTATAAACCATATAAACAAGTTTGGAACACATTTGAGCGAAAACAGCACAGTTTTTGTGGATAACGAACGGTAAAGCCGATATGGTCACTTGTGGTCCGAAAATTTCACGGAAAGCTTTTCACGCACAAAGCTCCCTTTATGACCTATACACCATATAAACATGTGCGGAACACATTTGAGCGAAAACAACAGTTTTGGTGGATAAAGAAAGGTGACGCCGATATGGTCACTTTTGGTCCGAAAATTTCACGGAAAGCTTTTCGCGCCCAAAGCTCCCATTATGACCTATAAACCATATAAACATGTTTGGGACACATTTGAGCGAACACAACACACTTTTGGTGGATAAAGAAAAGGTGACGGCGATATGGTCACTTTTGGTCCGAAAATTTCACGGAAAGCTTTTCGTGCACAAAGCTCTCATTATGACCCATACACCATATAAACCTGTTTGGGACACATTTGAGCGAAAACAACACAGTTTTGGTGGATAAATAAAGGTGACGCCGATATGGTCACTTTTGGTCCGAAAATTTCACGGAATGCTTTTCGCACACAAAGCTCCCATTATGACCTATAAACCATATAAACATGTTTGGGACACATTTGAGCGAAAACAACACAGTTTTTGTGGATAAAGAAAGGTGACGTCGATATGGTCACTTCTGGTCCGAAAATTTCACGGAAAGCTTTTCGCGCACAAAGCTCCCATTATGACCTATACACCATATAAACATGTTTGGGACACATTTGAGCGAAAACAACACAGTTTTGGTGGATAAAGAAAGGTGACGCCGATATGGTCACTTTTTATCCGAAAATTTCACGGAAAGCTTTTCGCACACAAAGCTCCCATTATGACCTATAAACCATATAAACATGTCTGGGACACATTTGAGCGAAAACAACACAGTTTTTGTGGATAAAGAAAGGTGACGCCGATATTGTCACTTTTGGTCCGAAAATTTCACGGAAAGATTTTCGCTCACAAAGCTCCCATTATGACCTATAAACCATATAAACATGTTCGGGACACATTTGAGCGAATACAACACAGTTTTTGTGGATAAAGAAAGGTGACGCCGATATGGTCACTTTTGGTCGGAAAATTTCACGGAATGCTTTTCGCGCAGAAAGCTACCATTATGACCTATAAACCAAATAAACATGTTTGGGACACATTTGAGCGAATACAACACAGTTTTGATGGATAAAGAAACGATGACGCCGATATGGTCACTTTTGGTCCGAAAATTTCACGGAAAGCTATTCGCACACAAAGCTCCAATTATGACCTATACACAATATAAACATGTTTGGGACACATTTGAGTGAAAAAAACACAGTTTTTGTCGATAAAGAAAGGTGACGCCAATATGGTCACTCTTGGTCCGAAAATTTCACAGAAAACTTTTCGAGCACAAAGCTCCCATTATGACCTATAAACCATATACACATGTTTGGGACACATTTAAGCGAAAACAACACAGTTTTTGTGGATAAAGAAAGGTGATGCCGATATGGTCACTTTTGGTCCGAAAATTTCACGGAAATCTTTTCGCACACGAAGCTCTCATTATGACCTATAAACCATATGAACATGTTTGGGACACATATGAGGAAAAACAACACAGTTTTTGTGGATAAAGAAATGTGACGCCGATATAGACTCTTTTGGTCTGAAAATTTCACGGAAAGCTTTTCGCGCACAAAGCTCCCATTATGACCTATAAAACATATAAACATGTTTGGGACACATATGAGTAAAAACAACACAGTTTTTGTGGATAAAGAAAAGTGACGCCGATATGGTCACTTTTGGTCCGAAAATTTCAAGGAAAGCTTTTTCGCGCATAAAGCTCACATTATGACCTATAAACCATATAAACATGTTTGGGACACATTTGAGCGAAAACAACACAGTTTTTGTGGATAACGAACGGTAAAGCCGATATAGTCACTTGTGGTCCGAAAATTTCACGGAAAGCTTTTCACGCACAAAGCTCCCTTTATGACCTATACACCATATAAACATGTTCGGAACACATTTGAGCGAAAACAACACAGTTTTGGTGGATAAAGAAAGGTGACGCCGATATGGTCACTTTTGGTCCGAAAATTTCACGGAAAGCTTTTCGCACACAAAGCTCTCATTATGACCTATAAACAATATGAACATGTTTGGGACACATATGAGCAAAAACAACAAAGTTTTTGTGGATAAAGAAAGGTGATGCCGATATAGACTCTTTTGGTCTGAAAATTTCACGGAAAGCTTTTCGCGCACAAAGCTCCCATTATGACCTATAAACCATATAAACATGTTTGGGACACATTTGAGCGAATACAACACAGTTTTGGTGGATAAAGAAAAGGTGACGGCGATATAGTCACTTTTTTTCCGAAAACTTCACGTAAACCTTTTCGCGCACGAAGCTCCCATTATGACCTATAAACCATATAAACATGTTTGGGACACATTTGAGCGAAAACAATACAGTTTTTGTGGATAAAGAAAGGTGACACCGATATGGTCACTTTTGGTCCGAAAATTTCACGGAAAGCTTTTCGCACATAAAGCTCTCATTATGACCTATAAACCATATGAACATGTTTGGGACACATATGAGCAAAAACAACACAGTTTTTGTGGATAAAGAAAAGTAACGCCGATATTGTCACTTCTGGTTCGAAAATTTCAAGGAAAGCTTTTCGCGCACAAAGCTCCCATTTAGACCTATAAACCATATAAACATGTTTGGGACACATTTGAGCGAAAACAACACAGTTTTTGTGGATAAAGACAAGTAATGCCGATATGGCCATTTCTGTTCCGAAAATTTCACGGAAAGCTTTTCGCGCACAAAACTCCCATTATGACCTATAAACCATATGAACATGTTTGGGACACATATGAGCAAAAATAACACATTTTTTGTGGATAAAGAAAGGTGACGCCGTTATGGTCAATTTTTGTTCGAAAATTTTACGTAAAGCTTTTCGCGCAGAAAGCTCCCATTATTACCTATAAACCAAATAAACATGTTTGGGACACATTTGAGAGAATACAACACAGTTTTGGTGGATAAAGAAACGGTGACGCCGACATGGTCACTTTTGGTCCGAAAATTTCACGGAAAGCTATTCGCGCACAAAGCTCCCATTATGACCTATAAACCATATAAACTTGTTTTGGACACATTTGAGCGAAAACAACACAGTTTTTGTGGATAAAGAAAGGTGAAGCCGATATGGTCACTTTTGGTCCGTAAATTTCAAAAAAAGCTTTTCGCGCACAAAGCTCCCATTATGACCTATAAACCATATAAACATGTTTGTGATACATTTGAGCGAAAACAACACAGTTTTTGTGGATAAAGAAAGTGACCCCAACATGGTCACTTTTGGTCCGAAAATTTCACAGAAAACTTTTCGAGCACAAAGCTCCCATTATGACCTATAAACCATATAAACATGTTTGGGACACATTTGAGCGAACACAACACACTTTTGGTGGATAAAGAAAAGGTGACGGCGATATGGTCACTTTTGGTCCGAAAATTTCACGGAAAGCTTTTCGTGCACAAAGCTCTCATTATGACCTATACACCATATAAACCTGTTTGGGACACATTTGAGCGAAAACAACACAGTTTTGGTGGATAAATAAAGGTGACGCCGATATGGTCACTTTTGGTCCGAAAATTTCACGGAATGCTTTTCGCACACAAAGCTCCCATTATGACCTATAAACCATATAAACATGTTTGGGACACATTTGAGCGAAAACAACACAGTTTTTGTGGATAAAGAAAGGTGACGTCGATATGGTCACTTCTGGTCCGAAAATTTCACGGAAAGCTTTTCGCGCACAAAGCTCCCATTATGACCTATACACCATATAAACATGTTTGGGACAAATTTGAGCGAAAACAACACAGTTTGGGTGGATAAAGAAAGGTGACGCCGATATGGTCACTTTTTATCCGAAAATTTCACGGAAAGCTTTTCGCACACAAAGCTCCCTTTATGACCTATAAACCATATAAACATGTTTGGGACACATTTGAGCGAAAACAACACAGTTTTTGTGGATAAAGAAAGGTGACGCCGATATTGTCACTTTTGGTCCGAAAATTTCACGGAAAGATTTTCGCTCACAAAGCTCCCATTATGACCTATAAACCATATAAACATGTTCGGGACACATTTGAGCGAATTCTACACAGTTTTTGTTGATAAAGAAAGGTAAAGCCGATATGGTCACTTCTGGTCCGAAAATTTCACGAAAAGCTTTTCGCGCACAAAGCTCCCATTATGACCTATTAACCATATAAACATGTTTGGGACACATTTGAGCGAAAACAACACAGTTTTTGTGGATAAAGAAAGGTGACGCCGATATGGTAACTTTTTGTCCGTAAATTTCACAAAAAGCTTTTCGCGCACAAAGCTCCCATTATGACCTATAAACCATATAAACATGTTTGGGACACATTTGAGTGAAAACAACACAGTTTCGGTGGATAAAGAAAGGTGACGCCGATATGGTCTCTTTTGGTCCGAATTTTTCACGGAAAGCTTTTCGCACACAAAGCTCCCATTATGACCTATAAACCATATAAACATGTTTGGGCAACATTTGAGCGAATATAACACAGTTTTGGTGGATAAAGAAACGGTGACACCGATATTGTCACTTTTGGTCCGAAAATTTCACGGAAAGCTATTCGCGCACAAAGATCCCATTATGACCTATAAACCGTATAAACATGTTTGTGATACAATAGAGCGAAAACAACACAGTTTTTGTGGATAAAGAAAGGTGTCCCAAACATGTTTTTGTGGATAAAGAAAGGTGACGCCAATATGGTCACTTTTGGTTCGGAAATTTAACGGAAAGCTTTTCGCGCACAAAGCTCCCATTATGACCTATAAACCATATAAACATGTTTGGGACACATTTGAGCGAATACAACACAATTTTTGTGGATAAAGAAACGGTGACACCGATATTGTCACTTTTGGTCCGAAAATTTCACGGAAAGCTATTCGCACACAAAGCTCCCATTATGACCTACAAACCATATAAACATGTTTGTGATACATTTGAGCGAAAACAATACAGTTTTGTGGATAAACAAAGGTGTCCCAAACATGTTTTTGTGGATAAAGAAAGGTGACGCCAATATGGTCACTTTTGGTTCGGAAATTTAACGGAAAGCTTTTCGCGCACGAAGCTCCCATTATGACATATAAACCATATAAACATGTTTGGGAGACATTTGAGCGAATACAACACAGTTTTTGTGGATAAAGAAAGGTGACGCCGATATGGTCACTTTTGGTCCGAAAATTTCACGGAAAGCTTTTCGCGCAGAAAGCTCCCATTATGACCTATAAACCATATAAACATGTTTTGGACACATTTGAGCGAAAACAACACAATTTTTGTGGATAAAGAAAGGTAAAGCCGATATTTTCACTTTTGGTCCGAAAATTTCACGGAAAGCTTTTCGCGCAGAAAGCTCCCATTATGACCTATAAACCAAATAAACATGTTAGGGAAACATTTGAGCGAATACAACACAGATTTGGTGGATAAAGAAACGGTGACGGCGATATGGTCAGTTGTGGTCCGAAAATTTCACGGAAAGCCTTTCGCGCACAAAGCTCACATTATGACCTATAAACCATATAAACATGTTTGGGACACATTTTAGCAAAAACAACACAGTTTTTGTGGATAAAGAACGGCAAAGCCGATATGGTCACTTCAGGTCCGAAAATTTCACGGAAAGCTTTTCGCGCACAAAGCTCCCTTTATGATCTATAAACCAAATAAACATGTTTGGGACACATTTGAGCGAATACAACACAATTTTGGTGGATAAAGAAACGGTGATACCGATATTGTCACTTTTGGTCCGAAAATTTCACGGAAAGCTATTCGCGCACAAAGCTCCCAATATGACCTATAAACCATATAAACATGTTTGGGACACATTTGAGCGAAAACAACACAATTTTTGTGGATAAAGAAGGGTGACGCCGATATGGTCACTTTTGGTCCGAAAATTTCACGGAAAAACATTTCGCGCACAAAGCTCCCATTATGACCTATAAACCATATAAACATGTTTGGGACACATTTGAGCGAAAACAACACAGTTTTTCTGGATAAAGAAAGGTAAAGCCGATATGGTCACTTCTGGTCCGAAAATTTCACGGAAAGCTTTTCGCGCACAAAGCTCCCGTTATGACCTATAAACCATATGAACATGTTTGAGACACATTTGAGCGAAAACAACACAGTTTTTGTGGATAAAGAAAGATGACGCCGATATGGTCACTTTTGGTCCGTCAATTTCACAGAATCTTTTCGCGCACAAAGATCACATTATGACCTATAAACCACATAAACATGTTTGGGAAACATATGAACAAAAACAACACAGTTTTAGTGTATAAAAAAGGTCACGCCGATATGGTCACTTTTGGTCCGAAAATTTCACAGAAAGCTTTTCGCGCAGAAAGCTCCCGTTATGACCTATAAACCAAATAAACATGTTTGGGATACATTTGAGCGAATACAACACAGTTTTGGTGGATAGAGAAACGGTGACACCGATATGGTCACTTTTGGTCCGAAAATTTCACGGAAAGCTTTTCGCGCACAAAGCTCACATTATGACCTATAAACCATATAAACATGTTTGGGATAGATTTGAGCGAAAAAAACATAGTTTTTGTGGATAAAGAACGGCAAAGCCGATATGGTAATTTCTGGTCTGAAAATTTTACGGAAAGCTTTTCACGCACAAAGCTCTCTTTATGACCTATACACCATATAAACATGTTTGGGACACATTTGAGTGAAAACAACACAGTTTGGGTGGATAAAGAAAGGTGACGCCGATATGGTCACTTTTGGTCCGAAAACTTCACGGAAAGCTTTTCGCGCACAAAGCTCCCAATATGACCTATAAACCATATAAACATGTTTGGGACACACTTGAGCGAAAACAACACAGTTTTTGTGGATAAAGAAAGGTGACGCCGATATGGTCACTTTTGGTCCGTAAATTTCACAAAAAGCTTTTTGCGCACAAAGCACTCATTATGACCTATAAACCATATAAACATGTTTGGGAGAACATTTGAGTGAAAACAAGACAGTTTCGGTGGATAAAGAAAGGTGACGCCGATATGGTCACTTTTGGTCCGAAAATTTGACGGAAAGCTTTTCGCACACAAAGCTCCCATAATGACCTATAAACCATATAAACATGTTTGGGAAACATTTGAGCGAATACAACACAGTTTTGGTGGATAAAGAAAGGTGTCCCAAACATGTTTTTGTGGATAAAGAAAGGGGACGCCAATATGGTCACTTTTGGTTCGGAAATTTAACGGAAAGCTTTTCGCGCACGAATCTCCCATTATGACCTATAAACCATATAAACATGTTTGGGAGACATTTGAGCGAATACAACACAGTTTTTTGGATAAAGAAAGGTGACGCCGATATGGTCTCTTTTGGTCCGAAAATTTCACGGAAAGCTTTTCGCGCAGAAAGCTCCCATTATGACCTATAAACCATATAAACATGTTTTGGACACATTTGAGCGAAAACAACACAATTTTTGTGGATAAAGAAAGGTAAAGCCGATATTTTCACTTTTGGTACGAAAATTTCACGGAAAGCTTTTCGCGCACAAAGCTCCCATTACGACCTATACACCATATAAACATGTTTGGGACACATTTGAGCAAAAACAAGACAGTTTTGGTGGATAAAGAAAGGTGACGCCGATATGGTCACTTTTGGTCCGAAAATTTCACGGAAATCATTTCGCGCACAACGCTCCCAGTATGACCTATAAACCATATAAACATGTTTGGGACACATTTGAGCGTAAACAACACAGTTTTTGTGGATAAAGAACGGCAAAGCCGATATGGTCACTTCAGGTCCGAAAATTTCACGGAAAGCTTTTCGCGCACAAAGCTCCCTTTATGACCTATAAACCAAATAAACATGTTTGGGACACATTTGAGCGAATATAACACAATTTTGGTGGATAAAGAAATGGTGATACCGATATTGTCACTTTTGGTCCGAAAATTTCACGGAAAGCTATTCACGCACAAAGCTCCCAATATGACCTATAAACCATATAAACATGTTTGGGACACATTTGAGCGAAAAAAAACACAGTTTTTGTGGATAAAGAAGGGTGACGCCGATATGGTCACTTTTGGTCCGAAAATTTCACGGAAAAACATTTCGCGCACAAAGCTCCCTTTATGACCTATAAACCATACAAACATGTTTGGGACACATTTGAGCGAAAACAAAACAATTTTTGTGGATAAAGAAAGGTAAAGCCGATATGGTCACTTCTGGTCCGAAAATTTCACGGAAAGCTTTCGCGCACAAAGCTCCCATTATGACCTATAAACCATATGAACATGTTTGAGACACATTCGAGCGAAAACAACACAGTTTTAGTGGATAAAGAAAGATGACGCCGATATGGTCACTTTTGGTCCGTCAATTTCACAGAATCTTTTCGCGAACAAAGATCACATTATGACCTATAAACCACATAAACATGTTTGGGACACATATGAACAAAAACAACACAGTTTTAGTGTATAAAAAATGTCACGCCGATATGGTCACTTTTGGTCCGAAAATTTCACAGAAAGCTTTTCGCGCAGAAAGCTCCCATTATGACCTATAAACCAAATAAACATGTTTGGGATACATTTGAGCGAATACAACACAGTTTTGGTGGATAGAGAAACGGTGACACCGATATGGTCACTTTTGGTCCGAAAATTTCACGGAAAGCTTTTCGCGCACAAAGCTCACATTATGACCTATAAACCATATAAACATGTTTGGGATACATTTGAGCGGAAAAAAACACAGTTTTTGTGGATAAAGAACGGCAAAGCCAATATAGTAACTTCTGGACTGAAAATTTCACGGAAAGCTTTTCGCGCACAAAGATCTCTTTATGACCTATACACCATATAAACATGTTTGGGACACATTTGAGTGAAAACAACACAGTTTGGGTGGATAAAGAAAGGTGACGCCGAAATGGTCACTTTTGGTCCGAAAACTTCACGGAAAGCTTTTAGCGCACAAAGCTCCCAATATGACCTATAAACCATATAAACATGTTTGGGACACATTTGAGCGAAAACAACACAGTTTTTGTGGATAAAGGAATGTGACGCCGATATGGTCACTTTTGGTCCGTAAATTTCAAAAAAAGCTTTTCGCGCACAAAGCTCCCATTATGACCTATAAACCATATAAACATGTTTGTGATACATTTGAGTGAAAACAACACAGTTTTTGTGGATAAAGAAAGGTGTCCCAAACATGTTTTTGTGGATAAAGAAAGGTGACGCCAATATGGTCACTTTTGGTTCGGAAATTTAACGGAAAGCTTTTCGCGCACAATGCTCCCATTATGACCTATAAACCATATAAACATGTTTGGGACACATTTGAGCGAATACAACACTGTTTTTGTGGATAAAGAAACGGTGACACCGATATTGTCACTTTTCGTCCGAAAATTTCACGGAAAGCTATTCGCGCACAAAGCTCCCATTATGACCTATAAACCATATAAACATGTTTCTGATACATTTGAGCAAAAACAACACAGTTTTTGTGGATAAAGAAAGGTGTCCCAAACATGTTTTTGTGGATAAAGAAAGGTGACGCCAATATGGTCACTTTTGGTTCGGAAATTTAACGGAAAGCTTTTCGCGCACAAAGCTCCCATTATGACCTATAAACCATATAAACATGTTTTGGACACATTTGAGCGAATACAACAAAGTTTTTGTAGATAAAGAAAGGTGACGCCCATATGGTCACTTTTGGTCCGAAAATTTCACGGAAAGCTTTTCGCGCAGAAAGCTCCCATTATGACCTATAAACCTTATAAAAATGTTTTGGACACATTTGAGCGAAAACAACAACATTTTTGTGGATAAAGAAAGGTAAAGCCCATATTTTCACTTTTGGTACGAAAATTTCACGGAAAGCTTTTCGCGCACAAAGCTCCCATTATGACCTATACACCATATAAACATGTTTGGGACACATTTGAGCAAAAACAAGACAGTTTTGGTGGATAAAGAAAGGTGACCCCGATATGGTCACTTTTGGTCCGAAAATTTCACGGAAAACATTTCGCGCACAACGCTCCCATTATGACCTATAAACCATATAAACATGTTTGGGACACGTTTAAGCGAATACAACATAGTTTTGGTGGATAAAGAAAAGGTGACGACGATATGGTCAGTTGTGGTCCGAAAATTTCACGGAAAGCTTTTCGCGCACAAAGCTGACATTATGACCTATAAACCATATAAACATGTTTGGGACACATTTTAGCGAAAACAACACAGTTTTTGTGGATAAAGAACGGCAAAGCCGATATGGTCACTTCTGGTCCGAAAATTTCACGGAGAGCTTTTCGCGCACAAAGCTCTCTTTATGACCTATAAACCAAATAAACATGTTTGGGACACATTTGAGCGAATACAACACAATTTTGGTGGATAAAGAAACGGTGATATCGATATTGTCACTTTTGGTCCGAAAATTTCTCGGAAAGCTATTCGCGCACAAAGCTCCCAATATGACCTATAAACCATATAAACATGTTTGGGACACATTTGAGCGAAAACAACACAGTTTTTGTGGATAAAGAAGGGTGACGCCGATATGGTCACTTTTGGTCCGAAAATTTCACGGAAAAACTTTTCGCGCACAAAGCTCCCATTATGACCTATATACCATATAAACATGTTTGGGACACATTTGAGCGAAAACAACACAGTTTTTGTGGATAACGAAAGGTAAAGCCGAAATCGTCACTTCTGGTCCGAAATTTCACGGGAAGCTTTTCGCGCACAAAGCTCCCATTATGACCTATAAACCATATGAACATGTTTGAGACACATTTGAGCGAAAACAACACAGTTTTTGTGGATAAAGAAAGATGACGCCGATATGGTCACTTTTGGTCCGTCAATTTCACAGAATCTTTTCGCGCACAAAGATCACATTATGACCTAGAAACCATATAAACATGTTTGGGACACATATGAACAAAAACAACACAGTTTTAGTGTATAAAAAAGGTCACGCCGATATGGTCACTTTTAGTCCGAAAATTTCACGGAAAACTTTTCGCCCACAAAGCTCCCATTATGACCTATACACCATATAAACATGTTTGGGACACATTTGAGCGAAAACAACACAGTTTGGGTGGATAAAGAAAGGTGACGCCGATATGGTCACTTTTAGTCCAAAAATTTCACGGAAAGCTTTTCGCGCACAAAGCTCACATTATGACCTATAAACCATATAAACATGTTTGGGACACATTTGAGCGAATACAACACAGTTTTTGTGGATAAAGAAAGGTGACACCGATATGGTCACTTTTGGTCCGAAAATTTCACGGAAAGCTTTACGCGCACAAAGCTCTCTTTATGACCTATACACCATATAAACATGTTTGGGACACATTTGAGTGAAAACAACACAGTTTGGGTGGATAAAGAAAGGTGACGCCGATATGGTCACTTTTGGTCCGAAAACTTCACGGAAAGTTTTTCGCGCACAAAGCTCCCAATATGACCTATAAACCATATAAATATGTTTGGGACACATTTGAGCGAAAACAACACAGTTTTTGTGGATAAAGAAAGGTGACGCCGATATGGTCACTTTTGGTCCGAAAATTTCACGGAAAGCTTTTCGCGCACAAAGCTCACATATTGACCTATAAACCATATCAACATGTTTGGGACACATTTGAGCGAAAACAACACAGTTTTTGTGGATAAAGAAAGGTGTCCCAAACATGTTTTTGTGGATAAAGAAAGGTGACGCCAATATGGTCACTTTTGGTTCGGAAATTTAACAGAAAGCTTTTCGCGCACAAAGCTCCCAATATGACCTATAAACCATATAAACATGTTTGGGACACATTTGAGCGAATACAACACAGTTTTTGTGGATAAAGAAAGGTGACACCGATATGGTCACTTTTGGTCCGAAAATTTCACGGAAAGCTTTACGCGCACAAAGCTCTCTTTATGACCTATACACCATATAAACATGTTTGGGACACATTTGAGTGAAAACAACACAGTTTGGGTGGATAAAGAAAGGTGACGCCGATATGGTCACTTTTGGTCCGAAAACTTCACGGAAAGTTTTTCGCGCACAAAGCTCCCAATATGACCTATAAACATAAATATGTTTGGGACACATTTGAGCGAAAACAACACAGTTTTTGTGGATAAAGAAAGGTGACGCCGATATGGTCACTTTTGGTCCGAAAATTTCACGGAAAGCTTTTCGCGCACAAAGCTCACATATTGACCTATAAACCATATAAACATGTTTGGGACACATTTGAGCGAAAACAACACAGTTTTTGTGGATAAAGAAAGGTGTCCCAAACATGTTTTTGTGGATAAAGAAATGTGACGCCAATATGGTCACTTTTGGTTCGGAAATTTAACAGAAAGCTTTTCGCGCACAAAGCTCCCAATATGACCTATAAACCATATAAACATGTTTGGGACACATTTGAGCGAAAACAACACAGTTTTTGTGGATAAAGAAAGGTGACGCCGATATGGTCACTTTTGGTCCGAAAATTTCACGGAAAGCTTTTCGCGCACAAAGCTCACATTATGACCTATAAACCATATAAACATGTTTGGGACACATTTGAGCGAAAACAACACAGTTTTTGTGGATAAAGAAAGGTAAAGCCGATATGGTCACTTCTGGTCCGAAAATTCACGGAAAGCTTTTCACGCACAAAGCTCCCATTATGACCTATAAACCATATAAACATGTTTGGGACACATTTTAGCGAAAATTACACAGTTTTTGTGGATAAAGAACGGCAAAGCCGATATGGTCACTTCTGGTCCGAAAATTTCACGGAAAGCTTTTCGCGCACAAAGCTCCCTTTATGACCTATAAACCAAATAAACATGTTGGGGACACATTTGAGCGAATACAACACAATTTTGGTGGATAAAGAAACGGTGATACCGATATTGTCACTTTTGGTCCGAAAATTTCACGGAAAGCTATTCGCGCACAAAGCTCCCAATATGACCTATAAACCATATAAACATGTTTGGGACACATTTGAGCGAAAACAACACAGTTTTTGTGGATAAAGAAGGGTGACGCCGATATGGTCACTTTTGGTCCGAAAATTTCACGGAAAAACTTTTCGCGCAAAAAGCTCCCATTATGACCTATATACCATATAAACATGTTTGGGACACATTTGAGCGAAAACAACACAGTTTTTGTGGATAAAGAAAGGTAAAGCCGATATGGTCACTTCTGGTCCGAAAATTTCACGGAAAGCTTTTCGCGCACAAAGCTCCCATTATGACCTATAAACCATATGAACATGTTTGAGACACATTTGAGCGAAAACAACACAGTTTTTGTGGATAAAGAAAGATGACGCCGATATGGTCACTTTTGGTCCGTCAATTTCACAGAATCTTTTCGCGCACAAAGATCACATTATGACCTAGAAACTATATAAACATGTTTGGGACACATATGAAGAAAAACAACACAGTTTTAGTGTATAAAAAAGGTCACGCCGATATGGTCACTTTTGGTCCGAAAATTTCACGGAAAGCTTTTCGCGCACAAAGCTCACATTATGACCTATAAACCATATAAACATGTTTGGTACACATTTTAGCGAAAACAACACAGTTTTTGTGGATAAAGAACGGCAAAGCCGATATAGTCATTTCTGGTCCGAAAATTTCACGGAAAACTTTTCGCGCACAAAGCTCCCATTATGACCTATACACCATATAAACATGTTTGGAACACATTTGAGCGAAAACAACACAGTTTGGGTGGATAAAGAAAGGTGACGCCGATATGGTCACTTTTAGTCCGAAAATTTCACGGAAAGCTTTTCGCGCACAAAGCTCACATTATGACCTATAAACCATATAAACATGTTTGGTATACATTTGAGCGAAAAAAACACAGTTTTTGTGGATAAAGAACGGCAAAGCCGATATGGTAATTTCTGGTCTGAAAATTTCACGAAAAGCTTTACGCGCACAAAGCTCTCTTTATGACCTATACACCATATAAAAATGTTTGGGACACATTTGAGTGAAAACAACACAGTTTGGGTGGATAAAGAAAGGTGACGCCGATATGGTCACTTTTGGTCCGAAAACTTCACGGAAAGTTTTTCGCGCACAAAGCTCACAATATGACCTATAAACCATATAAACATGTTTGGGACACGTTTGAGCGAAAACAACACAGTTTTTGTGGATAAAGAAAGGTGACGCCGATATGGTCACTTTTGGTCCGAAAATTTCACGGAAAGCTTTTCGCGCACAAAGCTCACATTATGACCTATAAACCATATAAACATGTTTGGCACACATTTGAGAGAAAACAACACATTTTTTATGGATAAAGAAAGGTAAAGCCGATATGGTCACTTCTGGTCCGAAAATTTACGGAAAGCTTTTCACGCACAAAGCTCCCATTATGACCCATAAACCAGATGAACATGTTTGAGACACATATGAGCGAAAACACCACTATTTTTTTGGATAAAGGAAGGTAAAGCCGATATGGTCACTTCTGGTCCGAAAATTTCACGGAAAACTTTTCGCGCACAAAGCTCCCATTATGGCCTATACACCATATAAACATGTTTGGGACACATTTTAGCGAAAACAACACAGTTTTTGTGGATAAAGAACGGCAAAGCCGATATGGTCACTTCTGGTCCGAAAATTTCACGGAGAGCTTTTCGCGCACAAAGCTCCCTTTATGACCTATAAACCAAATAAACATGTTTGGGACACATTTGAGCGAATACAACACAATTTTGGTGGATAAAGAAACGGTGATATCGATATTGTCACTTTTGGTCCGAAAATTTCTCGGAAAGCTATTCGCGCACAAAGCTCCCAATATGACCTATAAACCATATAAACATGTTTGGGACACATTTGAGCGAAAACAACACAGTTTTTGTGGATAAAGAAGGGTGACGCCGATATGGTCACTTTTGGTCCGAAAATTTCACGGAAAAACTTTTCGGGCACAAAGCTCCCATTATGACCTATATACCATATAAACATGTTTGGGACACATTTGAGCGAAAACAACACAGTTTTTGTGGATAACGAAAGGTAAAGCCGATATGGTCACTTCTGGTCCGAAATTTCACGGAAAGCTTTTCGCGCACAAAGCTCCCATTATGACCTATAAACCATATGAACATGTTTGAGACACATTTGAGCGAAAACAACACAGTTTTTGTGGATAAAGAAAGATGACGCCGATATGGTCACTTTTGGTCCGTCAATTTCACAGAATCTTTTTGCGCACAAAGATCACATTATGACCTAGAAACCATATAAACATGTTTGGGACACATATGAACAAAAACAACACAGTTTTAGTGTATAAAAAAGGTCACGCCGATATGGTCACTTTTAGTCCGAAAATTTCACGGAAAACTTTTCGCCCACAAAGCTCCCATTATGACCTATACACAATATAAACATGTTTGGGACACATTTGAGCGAAAACAACACAGTTTGGGTGGATAAAGAAAGGTGACGCCGATATGGTCACTTTTAGTCCAAAAATTTCACGGAAAGCTTTTCGCGCACAAAGCTCACATTATGACCTATAAACCATATAAACATGTTTGGGATACATTTGAGCGAAAAAAACACAGTTTTTGTGGATAAAGAACGGCAAAGCCGATATGGTAATTTCTGGTCTGAAAATTTCACGGAAAGCTTTACGCGCACAAAGCTCTCTTTATGACCTATACACCATATAAACATGTTTGGGACACATTTGAGTGAAAACAACACAGTTTGGGTGGATAAAGAAAGGTGACGCCGATATGGTCACTTTTGGTCCGAAAACTTCACGGAAAGTTTTTCGCGCACAAAGCTCCCAATATGACCTATAAACCATATAAATATGTTTGGGACACATTTGAGCGAAAACAACACAGTTTTTGTGGATAAAGAAAGGTGACGCCGATATGGTCACTTTTGGTCCGAAAATTTCACGGAAAGCTTTTCGCGCACAAAGCTCACATATTGACCTATAAACCATATCAACATGTTTGGGACACATTTGAGCGAAAACAACACAGTTTTTGTGGATAAAGAAAGGTGTCCCAAACATGTTTTTGTGGATAAAGAAAGGTGACGCCAATATGGTCACTTTTGGTTCGGAAATTTAACATAAAGCTTTTCGCGCACAAAGCTCCCAATATGACCTATAAACCATATAAACATGTTTGGGACACATTTGAGCGAATACAACACAGTTTTTGTGGATAAAGAAAGGTGACACCGATATGGTCACTTTTGGTCCGAAAATTTCACGGAAAGCTTTACGCGCACAATGCTCTCTTTATGACCTATACACCATATAAACATGTTTGGGACACATTTGAGTGAAAACAACACAGTTTGGGTGGATAAAGAAAGGTGACGCCGATATGGTCACTTTTGGTCCGAAAACTTCACGGAAAGTTTTTCGCGCACAAAGCTCCCAATATGACCTATAAACCATATAAATATGTTTGGGACACATTTGAGCGAAAACAACACAGTTTTTGTGGATAAAGAAAGGTGACGCCGATATGGTCACTTTTGGTCCGAAAATTTCACGGAAAGCTTTTCGCGCACAAAGCTCACATATTGACCTATAAACCATATCAACATGTTTGGGACACATTTGAGCGAAAACAACACAGTTTTTGTGGATAAAGAAAGGTGTCCCAAACATGTTTTTGTGGATAAAGAAAGGTGACGCCAATATGGTCACTTTTGGTTCGGAAATTTAACATAAAGCTTTTCGCGCACAAAGCTCCCAATATGACCTATAAACCATATAAACATGTTTGGGACACATTTGAGCGAATACAACACAGTTTTTGTGGATAAAGAAAGGTGACACCGATATGGTCACTTTTGGTCCGAAAATTTCACGGAAAGCTTTACGCGCACAAAGCTCTCTTTATGACCTATACACCATATAAACATGTTTGGGACACATTTGAGTGAAAACAACACAGTTTGGGTGGATAAAGAAAGGTGACGCCGATATGGTCACTTTTGGTCCGAAAACTTCACGGAAAGTTTTTCGCGCACAAAGCTCCCAATATGACCTATAAACCATATAAATATGTTTGGGACACATTTGAGCGAAAACAACACAGTTTTTGTGGATAAAGAAAGGTGACGCCGATATGGTCACTTTTGGTCCGAAAATTTCACGGAAAGCTTTTCGCGCACAAAGCTCACATATTGACCTATAAACCATATCAACATGTTTGGGACACATTTGAGCGAAAACAACACAGTTTTTGTGGATAAAGAAAGGTGTCCCAAACATGTTTTTGTGGATAAAGAAAGGTGACGCCAATATGGTCACTTTTGGTTCGGAAATTTAACATAAAGCTTTTCGCGCACAAAGCTCCCAATATGACCTATAAACCATATAAACATGTTTGGGACACATTTGAGCGAATACAACACAGTTTTTGTGGATAAAGAAAGGTGACACCGATATGGTCACTTTTGGTCCGAAAATTTCACGGAAAGCTTTACGCGCACAATGCTCTCTTTATGACCTATACACCATATAAACATGTTTGGGACACATTTGAGTGAAAACAACACAGTTTGGGTGGATAAAGAAAGGTGACGCCGATATGGTCACTTTTGGTCCGAAAACTTCACGGAAGGTTTTTCGCGCACAAAGCTCCCAATATGACCTATAAACCATATAAATATGTTTGGGACACATTTGAGCGAAAACAACACAGTTTTTGTGGATAAAGAAAGGTGACGCCGATATGGTCACTTTTGGTCCGAAAATTTCACGGAAAGCTTTTCGCGCACAAAGCTCACATATTGACCTATAAACCATATAAACATGTTTGGGACACATTTGAGCGAAAACAACACAGTTTTTGTGGATAAAGAAAGGTGTCCCAAACATGTTTTTGTGGATAAAGAAATGTGACGCCAATATGGTCACTTTTGGTTCGGAAATTTAACAGAAAGCTTTTCGCGCACAAAGCTCCCAATATGACCTATAAACCATATAAACATGTTTGGGACACATTTGAGCGAAAACAACACAGTTTTTGTGGATAAAGAAAGGTGACGCCGATATGGTCACTTTTGGTCCGAAAATTTCACGGAAAGCTTTTCGCGCACAAAGCTCACATATTGACCTATAAACCATATAAACATGTTTGGGACACATTTGAGCGAAAACAACACAGTTTTTGTGGATAAAGAAAGGTGTCCCAAACATGTTTTTGTGGATAAAGAAATGTGACGCCAATATGGTCACTTTTGGTTCGGAAATTTAACAGAAAGCTTTTCGCGCACAAAGCTCCCAATATGACCTATAAACCATATAAACATGTTTGGGACACATTTGAGCGAAAACAACACAGTTTTTGTGGATAAAGAAAGGTGACGCCGATATGGTCACTTTTGGTCCGAAAATTTCACGGAAAGCTTTTCGCGCACAAAGCTCACATTATGACCTATAAACCATATAAACATGTTTGGGACACATTTGAGCGAAAACAACACAGTTTTTGTGGATAAAGAAAGGTAAAGCCGATATGGTCACTTCTGGTCCGAAAATTCACGGAAAGCTTTTCACGCACAAAGCTCCCATTATGACCTATAAACCATATAAACATGTTTGGGACACATTTTAGCGAAAACAACACAGTTTTTGTGGATAAAGAACGGCAAAGCCGATATGGTCACTTCTGGTCCGAAAATTTCACGGAAAGCTTTTCGCGCACAAAGCTCCCTTTATGACCTATAAACCAAATAAACATGTTGGGGACACATTTGAGCGAATACAACACAATTTTGGTGGATAAAGAAACGGTGATACCGATATTGTCACTTTTGGTCCGAAAATTTCACGGAAAGCTATTCGCGCACAAAGCTCCCAATATGACCTATAAACCATATAAACATGTTTGGGACACATTTGAGCGAAAACAACACAGTTTTTGTGGATAAAGAAGGGTGACGCCGATATGGTCACTTTTGGTCCGAAAATTTCACGGAAAAACTTTTCGCGCACAAAGCTCCCATTATGACCTATATACCATATAAACATGTTTGGGACACATTTGAGCGAAAACAACACAGTTTTTATGGATAAAGAAAGGTAAAGCCGATATGGTCACTTCTGGTCCGAAAATTCACGGAAAGCTTTTCACGCACAAAGCTCCCATTATGACCCATAAACCAGATGAACATGTTTGAGACACATATGAGCGAAAACACCACTATTTTTTTGGATAAAGGAAGGTAAAGCCGATATGGTCACTTCTGGTCCGAAAATTTCACGGAAAACTTTTCGCGCACAAAGCTCCCATTATGGCCTATACACCATATAAACATGTTTGGGACACATTTTAGCGAAAACAACACAGTTTTTGTGGATAAAGAACGGCAAAGCCGATATGGTCACTTCTGGTCCGAAAATTTCACGGAGAGCTTTTCGCGCACAAAGCTCCCTTTATGACCTATAAACCAAATAAACATGTTTGGGACACATTTGAGCGAATACAACACAATTTTGGTGGATAAAGAAACGGTGATATCGATATTGTCACTTTTGGTCCGAAAATTTCTCGGAAAGCTATTCGCGCACAAAGCTCCCAATATGACCTATAAACCATATAAACATGTTCGGGACACATTTGAGCGAAAACAACACAGTTTTTGTGGATAAAGAAGGGTGACGCCGATATGGTCACTTTTGGTCCGAAAATTTCACGGAAAAACTTTTCGGGCACAAAGCTCCCATTATGACCTATATACCATATAAACATGTTTGGGACACATTTGAGCGAAAACAACACAGTTTTTGTGGATAACGAAAGGTAAAGCCGATATGGTCACTTCTGGTCCGAAATTTCACGGAAAGCTTTTCGCGCACAAAGCTCCCATTATGACCTATAAACCATATGAACATGTTTGAGACACATTTGAGCGAAAACAACACAGTTTTTGTGGATAAAGAAAGATGACGCCGATATGGTCACTTTTGGTCCGTCAATTTCACAGAATCTTTTTGCGCACAAAGATCACATTATGACCTAGAAACCATATAAACATGTTTGGGACACATATGAACAAAAACAACACAGTTTTAGTGTATAAAAAAGGTCACGCCGATATGGTCACTTTTAGTCCGAAAATTTCACGGAAAACTTTTCGCCCACAAAGCTCTCTTTATGACCTATACACCATATAAACATGTTTGGGACACATTTGAGTGAAAACAACACAGTTTGGGTGGATAAAGAAAGGTGACGCCGATATGGTCACTTTTGGTCTGAAAACTTCACGGAAAGTTTTTCGCGCACAAAGCTCCCAATATGACCTATAAACCATATAAATATGTTTGGGACACATTTGAGCGAAAACAACACAGTTTTTGTGGATAAAGAAAGGTGACGCCGATATGGTCACTTTTGGTCCGAAAATTTCACGGAAAGCTTTTCGCGCACAAAGCTCACATATTGACCTATAAACCATATCAACATGTTTGGGACACATTTGAGCGAAAACAACACAGTTTTTGTGGATAAAGAAAGGTGTCCCAAACATGTTTTTGTGGATAAAGAAAGGTGACGCCAATATGGTCACTTTTGGTTCGGAAATTTAACATAAAGCTTTTCGCGCACAAAGCTCCCAATATGACCTATAAACCATATAAACATGTTTGGGACACATTTGAACGAATACAACACAGTTTTTGTGGATAAAGAAAGGTGACACCGATATGGTCACTTTTGGTCCGAAAATTTCACGGAAAGCTTTACGCGCACAAAGCTCTCTTTATGACCTATACACCATATAAACATGTTTGGGACACATTTGAGTGAAAACAACACAGTTTGGGTGGATAAAGAAAGGTGACGCCGATATGGTCACTTTTGGTCCGAAAACTTCACGGAAAGTTTTTCGCGCACAAAGCTCCCAATATGACCTATAAACCATATAAATATGTTTGGGACACATTTGAGCGAAAACAACACAGTTTTTGTGGATAAAGAAAGGTGACGCCGATATGGTCACTTTTGGTCCGAAAATTTCACGGAAAGCTTTTCGCGCACAAAGCTCACATATTGACCTATAAACCATATCAACATGTTTGGGACACATTTGAGCGAAAACAACACAGTTTTTGTGGATAAAGAAAGGTGTCCCAAACATGTTTTTGTGGATAAAGAAAGGTGACGCCAATATGGTCACTTTTGGTTCGGAAATTTAACATAAAGCTTTTCGCGCACAAAGCTCCCAATATGACCTATAAACCATATAAACACGTTTGGGACACATTTGAGCGAATACAACACAGTTTTTGTGGATAAAGAAAGGTGACACCGATATGGTCACTTTTGGTCCGAAAATTTCACGGAAAGCTTTACGCGCACAATGCTCTCTTTATGACCTATACACCATATAAACATGTTTGGGACACATTTGAGTGAAAACAACACAGTTTGGGTGGATAAAGAAAGGTGACGCCGATATGGTCACTTTTGGTCCGAAAACTTCACGGAAAGTTTTTCGCGCACAAAGCTCCCAATATGACCTATAAACCATATAAATATGTTTGGGACACATTTGAGCGAAAACAACACAGTTTTTGTGGATAAAGAAAGGTGACGCCGATATGGTCACTTTTGGTCCGAAAATTTCACGGAAAGCTTTTCGCGCACAAAGCTCACATATTGACCTATAAACCATATAAACATGTTTGGGACACATTTGAGCGAAAACAACACAGTTTTTGTGGATAAAGAAAGGTGTCCCAAACATGTTTTTGTGGATAAAGAAATGTGACGCCAATATGGTCACTTTTGGTTCGGAAATTTAACAGAAAGCTTTTCGCGCACAAAGCTCCCAATATGACCTATAAACCATATAAACATGTTTGGGACACATTTGAGCGAAAACAACACAGTTTTTGTGGATAAAGAAAGGTGACGCCGATATGGTCACTTTTGGTCCGAAAATTTCACGGAAAGCTTTTCGCGCACAAAGCTCACATATTGACCTATAAACCATATAAACATGTTTGGGACACATTTGAGCGAAAACAACACAGTTTTTGTGGATAAAGAAAGGTGTCCCAAACATGTTTTTGTGGATAAAGAAATGTGACGCCAATATGGTCACTTTTGGTTCGGAAATTTAACAGAAAGCTTTTCGCGCGCAAAGCTCCCAATATGACCTATAAACCATATAAACATGTTTGGGACACATTTGAGCGAAAACAACACAGTTTTTGTGGATAAAGAAAGGTGACGCCGATATGGTCACTTTTGGTCCGAAAATTTCACGGAAAGCTTTTCGCGCACAAAGCTCACATTATGACCTATAAACCATATAAACATGTTTGGGACACATTTGAGCGAAAACAACACAGTTTTTGTGGATAAAGAAAGGTAAAGCCGATATGGTCACTTCTGGTCCGAAAATTCACGGAAAGCTTTTCACGCACAAAGCTCCCATTATGACCTATAAACCATATAAACATGTTTGGGACACATTTTAGCGAAAACAACACAGTTTTTGTGGATAAAGAACGGCAAAGCCGATATGGTCACTTCTGGTCCGAAAATTTCACGGAAAGCTTTTCGCGCACAAAGCTCCCTTTATGACCTATAAACCAAATAAACATGTTGGGGACACATTTGATCGAATACAACACAATTTTGGTGGATAAAGAAACGGTGATACCGATATTGTCACTTTTGGTCCGAAAATTTCACGGAAAGCTATTCGCGCACAAAGCTCCCAATATGACCTATAAACCATATAAACATGTTTGGGACACATTTGAGCGAAAACAACATAGTTTTTGTGGATAAAGAAGGGTGACGCCGATATGGTCACTTTTGGTCCGAAAATTTCACGGAAAAACTTTTCGCGCACAAAGCTCCCATTATGACCTATATACCATATAAACATGTTTGGGACACATTTGAGCGAAAACAACACAGTTTTTGTGGATAACGAAAGGTAAAGCCGATATGGTCACTTCTGGTCCGAAATTTCACGGAAAGCTTTTCGCGCACAAAGCTCCCATTATGACCTATAAACCATATGAACATGTTTGAGACACATTTGAGCGAAAACAACACAGTTTTTGTGGATAAAGAAAGATGACGCCGATATGGTCACTTTTGGTCCGTCAATTTCACAGAATCTTTTCGCGCACAAAGATCACATTATGACCTAGAAACCATATAAACATGTTTGGGACACATATGAACAAAAACAACACAGTTTTAGTGTATAAAAAAGATCACGCCGATATGGTCACTTTTAGTCCGAAAATTTCACGGAAAACTTTTCGCCCACAAAGCTCCCATTATGACCTATACACCATATAAACATGTTTGGGACACATTTGAGCGAAAATAACACAGTTTTTGTGGATAAAGAAAGGTGACGCCGATATGGTCACTTTTGGTCCGAAAATTTCACGGAAAGCTTTTCGCGCACAAAGCTCACATATTGACCTATAAACCATATAAACATGTTTGGGACACATTTGAGCGAAAACAACACAGTTTTTGTGGATAAAGAAAGGTGTCCCAAACATGTTTTTGTGGATAAAGAAATGTGACACCAATATGGTCACTTTTGGTTCGGAAATTTAACAGAAAGCTTTTCGCGCACAAAGCTCCCAATATGACCTATAAACCATATAAACATGTTTGGGACACATTTGAGCGAAAACAACACAGTTTTTGTGGATAAAGAAAGGTGACGCCGATATGGTCACTTTTGGTCCGAAAATTTCACGGAAAGCTTTTCGCGCACAAAGCTCACATTATGACCTATAAACCATATAAACATGTTTGGGACACATTTGAGCGAAAACAACACAGTTTTTGTGGATAAAGAAAGGTAAAGCCGATATGGTCACTTCTGGTCCGAAAATTCACGGAAAGCTTTTCACGCACAAAGCTCCCATTATGACCTATAAACCATATAAACATGTTTGGGACACATTTTAGCGAAAACAACACAGTTTTTGTGGATAAAGAACGGCAAAGCCGATATGGTCACTTCTGGTCCGAAAATTTCACGGAAAGCTTTTCGCGCACAAAGCTCCCTTTATGACCTATAAACCAAATAAACATGTTGGGGACACATTTGAGCGAATACAACACAATTTTGGTGGATAAAGAAACGGTGATACCGATATTGTCACTTTTGGTCCGAAAATTTCACGGAAAGCTATTCGCGCACAAAGCTCCCAATATGACCTATAAACCATATAAACATGTTTGGGACACATTTGAGCGAAAACAACATAGTTTTTGTGGATAAAGAAGGGTGACGCCGATATGGTCACTTTTGGTCCGAAAATTTCACGGAAAAACTTTTCGCGCACAAAGCTCCCATTATGACCTATATACCATATAAACATGTTTGGGACACATTTGAGCGAAAACAACACAGTTTTTGTGGATAACGAAAGGTAAAGCCGATATGGTCACTTCTGGTCCGAAATTTCACGGAAAGCTTTTCGCGCACAAAGCTCCCATTATGACCTATAAACCATATGAACATGTTTGAGACACATTTGAGCGAAAACAACACAGTTTTTGTGGATAAAGAAAGATGACGCCGATATGGTCACTTTTGGTCCGTCAATTTCACAGAATCTTTTCGCGCACAAAGATCACATTATGACCTAGAAACCATATAAACATGTTTGGGACACATATGAACAAAAACAACACAGTTTTAGTGTATAAAAAAGGTCACGCCGATATGGTCACTTTTAGTCCGAAAATTTCACGGAAAACTTTTCGCCCACAAAGCTCCCATTATGACCTATACACCATATAAACATGTTTGGGACACATTTGAGCGAAAACAACACAGTTTGGGTGGATAAAGAAAGGTGACGCCGATATGGTCACTTTTAGTCCAAAAATTTCACGGAAAGCTTTTCGCGCACAACGCTCACATTATGACCTATAAACCATATAAACATGTTTGGGATACATTTGAGCGAAAAAAACACAGTTTTTGTGGATAAAGAACGGCAAAGCCGATATGGTAATTTCTGGTCTGAAAATTTCACGGAAAGCTTTACGCGCACAAAGCTCTCTTTATGACCTATACACCATATAAACATGTTTGGGACACATTTGAGTGAAAACAACACAGTTTGGGTGGATAAAGAAAGGTGACGCCGATATGGTCACTTTTGGTCCGAAAACTTCACGGAAAGTTTTTCACGCACAAAGCTCCCAATATGACCTATAAACCATATAAATATGTTTGGGACACATTTGAGCGAAAACAACACAGTTTTTGTGGATAAAGAAAGGTGACGCCGATATGGTCACTTTTGGTCCGAAAATTTCACGGAAAGCTTTTCGCGCACAAAGCTCACATATTGACCTATAAACCATATCAACATGTTTGGGACACATTTGAGCGAAAACAACACAGTTTTTGTGGATAAAGAAAGGTGTCCCAAACATGTTTTTGTGGATAAAGAAAGGTGACGCCAATATGGTCACTTTTGGTTCGGAAATTTAACATAAAGCTTTTCGCGCACAAAGCTCCCAATATGACCTATAAACCATATAAACATGTTTGGGACACATTTGAGCGAATACAACACAGTTTTTGTGGATAAAGAAAGGTGACACCGATATGGTCACTTTTGGTCCGAAAATTTCACGGAAAGCTTTACGCGCACAAAGCTCTCTTTATGACCTATACACCATATAAACATGTTTGGGACACATTTGAGTGAAAACAACACAGTTTGGGTGGATAAAGAAAGGTGACGCCGATATGGTCACTTTTGGTCCGAAAACTTCACGGAAAGTTTTTCGCGCACAAAGCTCCCAATATGACCTATAAACCATATAAATATGTTTGGGACACATTTGAGCGAAAACAACACAGTTTTTGTGGATAAAGAAAGGTGACGCCGATATGGTCACTTTTGGTCCGAAAATTTCACGGAAAGCTTTTCGCGCACAAAGCTCACATATTGACCTATAAACCATATAAACATGTTTGGGACACATTTGAGCGAAAACAACACAGTTTTTGTGGATAAAGAAAGGTGTCCCAAACATGTTTTTGTGGATAAAGAAATGTGACGCCAATATGGTCACTTTTGGTTCGGAAATTTAACAGAAAGCTTTTCGCGCACAAAGCTCCCAATATGACCTATAAACCATATAAACATGTTTGGGACACATTTGAGCGAAAACAACACAATTTTTGTGGATAAAGAAAGGTGACGCCGATATGGTCACTTTTGGTCCGAAAATTTCACGGAAAGCTTTTCGCGCACAAAGCTCACATTATGACCTATAAACCATATAAACATGTTTGGGACACATTTGAGCGAAAACAACACAGTTTTTGTGGATAAAGAAAGGTAAAGCCGATATGGTCACTTCTGGTCCGAAAATTCACGGAAAGCTTTTCACGCACAAAGCTCCCATTATGACCTATAAACCATATAAACATGTTTGGGACACATTTTAGCGAAAACAACACAGTTTTTGTGGATAAAGAACGGCAAAGCCGATATGGTCACTTCTGGTCCGAAAATGTCACGGAAAGCTTTTCACACACAAAGCTCCCTTTATGACCTATAAACCAAATAAACATGTTGGGGACACATTTGAGCGAATACAACACAATTTTGGTGGATAAAGAAACGGTGATACCGATATTGTCACTTTTGGTCCGAAAATTTCACGGAAAGCTATTCGCGCACAAAGCTCCCAATATGACCTATAAACCATATAAACATGTTTGGGACACATTTGAGCGAAAACAACACAGTTTTTGTGGATAAAGAAGGGTGACGCCGATATGGTCACTTTTGGTCCGAAAATTTCACGGAAAAACTTTTCGCGCACAAAGCTCCCATTATGACCTATATACCATATAAACATGTTTGGGACACATTTGAGCGAAAACAGCACAGTTTTTGTGGATAACGAAAGGTAAAGCCGATATGGTCACTTCTAGTCCGAAATTTCACGGAAAGCTTTTCGCGCACAAAGCTCCCATTATGACCTATAAACCATATGAACATGTTTGAGACACATTTGAGCGAAAACAACACAGTTTTTGTGGATAAAGAAAGATGACGCCGATATGGTCACTTTTGGTCCGTCAATTTCACAGAATCTTTTCGCGCACAAAGATCACATTATGACCTAGAAACCATATAAACATGTTTGGGACACATATGAACAAAAACAACACAGTTTTAGTGTATAAAAAAGGTCACGCCGATATGGTCACTTTTAGTCCGAAAATTTCACGGAAAACATTTCGCCCACAAAGCTCCCATTATGACCTATACACCATATAAACATGTTTGGGACACATTTGAGCGAAAACAACACAGTTTGGGTGGATAAAGAAAGGTGACGCCGATATGGTCACTTTTAGTCCAAAAATTTCACGGAAAGCTTTTCGCGCACAAAGCTCACATTATGACCTATAAACCATATAAACATGTTTGGGATACATTTGAGCGAAAAAAACACAGTTTTTGTGGATAAAGAACGGCAAAGCCGATATGGTAATTTCTGGTCTGAAAATTTCACGGAAAGCTTTACGCGCACAAAGCTCTCTTTATGACCTATACACCATATAAACATGTTTGGGACACATTTGAGTGAAAACAACACAGTTTGGGTGGATAAAGAAAGGTGACGCCGATATGGTCACTTTTGGTCCGAAAACTTCACGGAAAGTTTTTCGCGCACAAAGCTCCCAATATGACCTATAAACCATATAAATATGTTTGGGACACATTTGAGCGAAAACAACACAGTTTTTGTGGATAAAGAAAGGTGACGCCGATATGGTCACTTTTGGTCCGAAAATTTCACGGAAAGCTTTTCGCGCACAAAGCTCACATATTGACCTATAAACCATATCAACCTGTTTGGGACACATTTGAGCGAAAACAACACAGTTTTTGTGGATAAAGAAAGGTGTCCCAAACATGTTTTTGTGGATAAAGAAAGGTGACGCCAATATGGTCACTTTTGGTTCGGAAATTTAACATAAAGCTTTTCGCGCACAAAGCTCCCAATATGACCTATAAACCATATAAACATGTTTGGGACACATTTGAGCGAATACAACACAGTTTTTGTGGATAAAGAAAGGTGACACCGATATGGTCACTTTTGGTCCGAAAATTTCACGGAAAGCTTTACGCGCACAAAGCTCTCTTTATGACCTATACACCATATAAACATGTTTGGGACACATTTGAGTGAAAACAACACAGTTTGGGTGGATAAAGAAAGGTGACGCCGATATGGTCACTTTTGGTCCGAAAACTTCACGGAAAGTTTTTCGCGCACAAAGCTCCCAATATGACCTATAAACCATATAAATATGTTTGGGACACATTTGAGCGAAAACAACACAGTTTTTGTGGATAAAGAAAGGTGACGCCGATATGGTCACTTTTGGTCCGAAAATTTCACGGAAAGCTTTTCGCGCACAAAGCTCACATATTGACCTATAAACCATATAAACATGTTTGGGACACATTTGAGCGAAAACAACACAGTTTTTGTGGATAAAGAAAGGTGTCCCAAACATGTTTTTGTGGATAAAGAAATGTGACGCCAATATGGTCACTTTTGGTTCGGAAATTTAACAGAAAGCTTTTCGCGCACAAAGCTCCCAATATGACCTATAAACCATATAAACATGTTTGGGACACATTTGAGCGAAAACAACACAGTTTTTGTGAATAAAGAAAGGTGACGCCGATATGGTCACTTTTGGTCCGAAAATTTCACGTAAAACTTTTCGCGCACAAAGCTCACATTATGACCTATAAACCATATAAACATGTTTGGGACACATTTGAGCGAAAACAACACAGTTTTTGTGGATAAAGAAAGGTAAAGCCGATATGGTCACTTCTGGTCCGAAAAATCACGGAAAGCTTTTCACGCACAAAGCTCCCATTATGACCTATAAACCATATAAACATGTTTGGGACACATTTTAGCGAAAACAACATAGTTTTTGTGGATAAAGAACGGCAAAGCCGATATGGTCACTTCTGGTCCGAAAATTTCACAGAAAGCTTTTCGCGCACAAAGCTCCCTTTATGACCTATAAACCAAATAATTTTGTTGGGGACACATTTGAGCGAATACAACACAATTTTGGTGGATAAAGAAACGGTGATACCGATATTGTCACTTTTGGTCCGAAAATTTCACGGAAAGCTATTCGCGCACAAAGCTCCCAATATGACCTATAAACCATATAAACATGTTTGGGACACATTTGAGCGAAAACAACACAGTTTTTGTGGATAAAGAAGGGTGACGCCGATATGGTCACTTTTGGTCCGAAAATTTCACGGAAAAACTTTTCGCGCAAAAAGCTCCCATTATGACCTATATACCATATAAACATGTTTGGGACACATTTGAGCGAAAACAACACAGTTTTTGTGGATAAAGAAAGGTAAAGCCGATATGGTCACTTCTGGTCCGAAAATTTCACGGAAAGCTTTTCGCGCACAAAGCTCCCATTATGACCTATAAACCATATGAACATGTTTGAGACACATTTGAGCGAAAACAACACAGTTTTTGTGGATAAAGAAAGATGACGCCGATATGGTCACTTTTGGTCCGTCAATTTCACAGAATCTTTTCGCGCACAAAGATCACATTATGACCTAGAAACCATATAAACATGTTTGGGACACATATGAAGAAAAACAACACAGTTTTAGTGTATAAAAAAGGTCACGCCGATATCGTCACTTTTGGTCCGAAAATTTCACGGAAAGCTTTTCGCGCACAAAGCTCACATTATGACCTATAAACCATATAAACATGTTTGGGACACATTTTAGCGAAAACAACACAGTTTTTGTGGATAAAGAACGGCAAAGCCGATATAGTCATTTCTGGTCCGAAAATTTCACGGAAAACTTTTCGCGCACAAAGCTCCCATTATGACCTATACACCATATAAACATGTTTGGATCACATTTGAGCGAAAACAACACAGTTTGGGTGGATAAAGAAAGGTGACGCCGATATGGTCACTTTTAGTCCGAAAATTTCACGGAAAGCTTTTCGCGCACAAAGCTGACATTATGACCTATAAACCATATAAACATGTTTGGGATACATTTGAGCGAAAAAAACACAGTTTTTGTGGATAAAGAACGGCAAAGCCGATATGGTAATTTCTGGTCTGAAAATTTCACGAAAAGCTTTACGCGCACAAAGCTCTCTTTATGACCTATACACCATATAAAAATGTTTGGGACACATTTGAGTGAAAACAACACAGTTTGGGTGGATAAAGAAAGGTGACGCCGATATGGTCACTTTTGGTCCGAAAACTTCACGGAAAGTTTTTCGCGCACAAAGCTCCCAATATGACCTATAAACCATATAAACATGTTTGGGACACGTTTGAGCGAAAACAACACAGTTTTTGTGGATAAAGAAAGGTGACGCCGATATGGTCACTTTTGGTCCGAAAATTTCACGGAAAGCTTTTCGCGCACAAAGCTCACATTATGACCTATAAACCATATAAACATGTTTGGCACACATTTGAGCGAAAACAACACAGTTTTTATGGATAAAGAAAGGTAAAGCCGATATGGTCACTTCTGGTCCGAAAATTCACGGAAAGCATTTCACGCACAAAGCTCCCATTATGACCCATAAACCAGATGAACATGTTTGAGACACATATGAGCGAAAACAACACTATTTTTTTGGATAAAGGAAGGTAAAGCCGATATGGTCACTTCTGGTCCGAAAATTTCACGGAAAACTTTTCGCGCACAAAGCTCCCATTATGGCCTATACACCATATAAACATGATTGGGACACATTTGAGCGAAAACAACACAGTTTTGGTGGAGAAAGAAAAGGTGACGCCGATATGGTCACTATAGGTCCGAAAATTTCACGGAAAACTTTTCGTGCAGAACGCTCCCATTATTACCTATAAACCATATAAACATGTTTTGGACACATTTGAGCGAAAACAACACAGTTTTGGTTGATAAAGAAAGGTGACGTCGATATGGTCACTTTTGGTCCGAAAACTTCACTGAAAGCTTTTCGTGCACAAAGCTCTCATTATGACCCATACACCATATAAACATGTTTGGGACACATTTGAGCGAAAACAACACAGTTTTGGTGGATAAAGAAAAGGTGATGCCGATATGGTCATTTTTGGTCCTAAAATTTCACGGAAAGCTTTTCGCGCACAAAGCTCCCATTATGACCTATAAACCATATGAACATGTTTGAGACACATATGAGCAAAAACAACACAGTTTTTTTGGATAAAGAAAGTTGACGCCGATATGGTCACTTTTGGTCCGAAAATTTAACGGAAAGCTTTTCGCGCAGAAAGCTCCCATTATGACGTATAAACCAAATAAACATGTTAGGGACACATTTGAGCGAATACAACACAGTTTTGGTGGATTAAGAAACGGTGACGGCGATATGGTTACTTTTTGTCCGAAAATTTCACGGAAAGCTTTTCGCGCACAAATCTCCTATTATGACCTATAAACAATATAAACATGTTTGGGACACATTTGAGCGAAAACAATACAGTTTTTATGGATAAAGAAAGGTGACGCCGATATGGTCACTTCTGGTCCGAAAATTTCACGGAAAGCTTTTCGCGCACAAAGCTCCCATTATGACCTATACACCATATAAAAATGTTTGGGACACATTTGAGCGAAAACAACACAGTTTTGGTGGATAAAGAAAGGTGACGCCGATATGGTCACTTTTGGTCAGAAAATTTAACGGAACGCTTTTCGCGCACCAAGCGCCCATTATGACCTATACACCATATAAACATGTTTGGGACACATTTGAGCGAAAACAACACAATTTTGGGGGATAAAAAAAAGGTTGCGCATATATGGTTACTTTTGGTCCGAAAATTTCACGAAAAGCTTTTTGCGCAGAAAGTTCCCATTATGACCTTTAAACCATACAAACATGTTTGTGACACATTTGAGCGAAAACAACACAGTTTTTGTGGATAAAGAAAGGTGACGCCGATATGGTTACTTTTGGTCCGAAAATTTCACGGAAAACTTTTCGCGCACAAAGCTCCCATTATGACCTATAAACCATATAAACATGTTTCGGACGCATTTGAGCGAAAACAACACAGTTTTGGTGGATAAAAAAAGGTGACGCCGATATGGTCACTTTTGGTCCGAAAATTTAACGGAAAGCTTTTCGCGCAGAAAGCTCCCATTATGACGTATAAACCAAATAAACATGTTAGGGACACATTTGAGCGAATACAACACAGTTTTGGTGGATAAAGAAACGGTGACGGCGATATGGTTACTTTTTGTCCGAAAATTTCACGGAAAGCTTTTCGCGCACAAAGCTCCTATTATGACCTATAAACAATATAAACATGTTTGGGACACATTTGAGCGAAAACAATACAGTTTTTGTGGATAAAGAAAGGTGACGCCGATATGGTCACTTCTGGTCCGAAAATTTCACGGAAAGCTTTTCGCGCACAAAGCTCCCATTATGACCTATACACCATATAAAAATGTTTGGGACACATTTGAGCGAAAACAACACAGTTTTGGTGGATAAAGAAAGGTGACGCCGATATGGTCACTTTTGGTCAGAAAATTTAACGGAACGCTTTTCGCGCACAAAGCGCCCATTATGACCTATACACCATATAAACATGTTTGGGACACATTTGAGCGAAAACAACACAATTTTGGGGGATAAAAAAAAGGTTGCGCATATATGGTTACTTTTGGTCCGAAAATTTCACGAAAAGCTTTTTGCGCAGAAAGTTCCCATTATGACCTTTAAACCATACAAACATGTTTGTGACACATTTGAGCGAAAACAACACAGTTTTTGTGGATAAAGAAAGGTGACGCCGATATGGTTACTTTTGGTCCGAAAATTTCACGGAAAACTTTTCGCGCACAAAGCTCCCATTATGACATATAAACCATATAAACATGTTTCGGACGCATTTGAGCGAAAACAACACAGTTTTGGTGGATAAAAAAAGGTGACGCCGATATGGTCACTTTTGGTCCGAAAATTTAACGGAAAGCTTTTCGCGCAGAAAGCTCCCATTATGACGTATAAACCAAATAAACATGTTAGGGACACATTTGAGCGAATACAACACAGTTTTGGTGGATAAAGAAACGGTGACGGCGATATGGTTACTTTTTGTCCGAAAATTTCACGGAAAGCTTTTCGCGCACAAAGCTCCTATTATGACCAATAAACAATATAAACATGTTTGGGACACATTTGAGCGAAAACAATACAGTTTTTGTGGATAAAGAAAGGTGACGCCGATATGGTCACTTCTGGTCCGAAAATTTCACGGAAAGCTTTTCGCGCACAAAGCTCCCATTATGACCTATACACCATATAAAAATGTTTGGGACACATTTGAGCGAAAACAACACAGTTTTGGTGGATAAAGAAAGGTGACGCCGATATGGTCACTTTTGGTCAGAAAATTTAACGGAACGCTTTTCGCGCACAAAGCGCCCATTATGACCTATACACCATATAAACATGTTTGGGACACATTTGAGCGAAAACAAAACAATTTTGGGGGATAAAAAAAAGGTTGCGCATATATGGTTACTTTTGGTCCGAAAATTTCACGAAAAGCTTTTTGCGCAGAAAGTTCCCATTATGACCTTTAAACCATACAAACATGTTTGTGACACATTTGAGCGAAAACAACACAGTTTTTGTGGATAAAGAAAGGTGACGCCGATATGGTTACTTTTGGTCCGAAAATTTCACGGAAAACTTTTCGCGCACAAAGCTCCCATTATGACCTATAAACCATATAAACATGTTTCGGACGCATTTGAGCGAAAACAACACAGTTTTGGTGGATAAAAAAAGGTGACGCCGATATGGTCACTTTTGGTCCGAAAATTTAACGGAAAGCTTTTCGCACAGAAAGCTCCCATTATGACGTATAAACCAAATAAACATGTTAGGGACACATTTGAGCGAATACAACACAGTTTTGGTGGATAAAGAAACGGTGACGGCGATATGGTTACTTTTTGTCCGAAAATTTCACGGAAAGCTTTTCGCGCACAAAGCTCCTATTATGACCTATAAACAATATAAACATGTTTGGGACACATTTGAGCGAAAACAATACAGTTTTTGTGGATAAAGAAAGGTGACGCCGATATGGTCACTTCTGGTCCGAAAATTTCACGGAAAGCTTTTCGCGCACAAAGCTCCCATTATGACCTATACACCATATAAAAATGTTTGGGACACATTTGAGCGAAAACAACACAGTTTTGGTGGATAAAGAAAGGTGACGCCGATATGGTCACTTTTGGTCAGAAAATTTAACGGAACGCTTTTCGCGCACAAAGCGCCCATTATGACCTATACACCATATAAACATGTTTGGGACACATTTGAGCGAAAACAACACAATTTTGGGGGATAAAAAAAAGGTTGCGCATATATGGTTACTTTTGGTCCGAAAATTTCACGAAAAGCTTTTTGCGCAGAAAGTTCCCATTATGACCTTTAAACCATACAAACATGTTTGTGACACATTTGAGCGAAAACAACACAGTTTTTGTGGATAAAGAAAGGTGACGCCGATATGGTTACTTTTGGTCCGAAAATTTCACGGAAAACTTTTCGCGCACAAAGCTCCCATTATGACCTATAAACCATATAAACATGTTTCGGACGCATTTGAGCGAAAACAACACAGTTTTGGTGGATAAAAAAAGGTGACGCCGATATGGTCACTTTTGGTCCGAAAATTTAACGGAAAGCTTTTCGCGCAGAAAGCTCCCATTATGACGTATAAACCAAATAAACATGTTAGGGACACATTTGAGCGAATACAACACAGTTTTGGTGGATAAAGAAACGGTGACGGCGATATGGTTACTTTTTGTCCGAAAATTTCACGGAAAGCTTTTCGCGCACAAAGCTCCTATTATGACCTATAAACAATATAAACATGTTTGGGACACATTTGAGCGAAAACAATACAGTTTTTGTGGATAAAGAAAGGTGACCCCGATATGGTCACTTCTGGTCCGAAAATTTCACGGAAAGCTTTTCGCGCACAAAGCTCCCATTATGACCTATACACCATATAAAAATGTTTGGGACACATTTGAGCGAAAACAACACAGTTTTGGTGGATAAAGAAAGGTGACGCCGATATGGTCACTTTTGGTCAGAAAATTTAACGGAACGCTTTTCGCGCACAAAGCGCCCATTATGACCTATACACCATATAAACATGTTTGGGACACATTTGAGCGAAAACAAAACAATTTTGGGGGATAAAAAAAAGGTTGCGCATATATGGTTACTTTTGGTCCGAAAATTTCACGAAAAGCTTTTTGCGCAGAAAGTTCCCATTATGACCTTTAAACCATACAAACATGTTTGTGACACATTTGAGCGAAAACAACACAGTTTTTGTGGATAAAGAAAGGTGACGCCGATATGGTTACTTTTGGTCCGAAAATTTCACGGAAAACTTTTCGCGCACAAAGCTCCCATTATGACCTATAAACCATATAAACATGTTTCGGACGCATTTGAGCGAAAACAACACAGTTTTGGTGGATAAAAAAAGGTGACGCCGATATGGTCACTTTTGGTCCGAAAATTTAACGGAAAGCTTTTCGCACAGAAAGCTCCCATTATGACGTATAAACCAAATAAACATGTTAGGGACACATTTGAGCGAATACAACACAGTTTTGGTGGATAAAGAAACGGTGACGGCGATATGGTTACTTTTTGTCCGAAAATTTCACGGAAAGCTTTTCGCGCACAAAGCTCCTATTATGACCTATAAACAATATAAACATGTTTGGGACACATTTGAGCGAAAACAATACAGTTTTTGTGGATAAAGAAAGGTGACGCCGATATGGTCACTTCTGGTCCGAAAATTTCACGGAAAGCTTTTCGCGCACAAAGCTCCCATTATGACCTATACACCATATAAAAATGTTTGGGACACATTTGAGCGAAAACAACACAGTTTTGGTGGATAAAGAAAGGTGACGCCGATATGGTCACTTTTGGTCAGAAAATTTAACGGAACGCTTTTCGCGCACAAAGCGCCCATTATGACCTATACACCATATAAACATGTTTGGGACACATTTGAGCGAAAACAACACAATTTTGGGGGATAAAAAAAAGGTTGCGCATATATGGTTACTTTTGGTCCGAAAATTTCACGAAAAGCTTTTTGCGCAGAAAGTTCCCATTATGACCTTTAAACCATACAAACATGTTTGTGACACATTTGAGCGAAAACAACACAGTTTTTGTGGATAAAGAAAGGTGACGCCGATATGGTTACTTTTGGTCCGAAAATTTCACGGAAAACTTTTCGCGCACAAAGCTCCCATTATGACCTATAAACCATATAAACATGTTTCGGACGCATTTGAGCGAAAACAACACAGTTTTGGTGGATAAAAAAAGGTGACGCCGATATGGTCACTTTTGGTCCGAAAATTTCACGGAAAGCTTTTCGCGCACAAACCTCCCATTATGACCTAAAAACCATATAAACATGTTTCGGACACATTTGATCGAAAACAACACAGTTTTGGTGGATAAAGAAAGGTGACGCCGATATGGTCACTTTTGGTCCGAAAATTTCACGGAAAGCTTTTCGCGCACAAAGCTCCCATTATCAGCTATAAACACAATAAACATGTTTGGGACACATTTGAGCGAATACAACACAGTTTTGGTGGATAAATAAACGGTGACGGCGATATGGTTACTTTTGGTCCGAAAATTTCACGGAAAGCTTTTCGCGCACAAAGCTCCCATCATGACCTATACACCATATAAAAATGTTTGGGACAAATTTGAACGAAAACAACATAGTTTTGGTGGATAAAGAGAGGTGACGCCGATATGGTCACTTTTGGTCAGAAAATTTAACGGAACGCTTTTCGCGCACAAAGCGCCCATTATGACCTATACACCATATAAACATGTTTGGGACACATTTGAGCGAAAACAACACAGTTTTGGTGGATAAAGAAAAGGTTGCGCATATATGGTCACTTTTAGTCCGAAAATTTCACGGAAAGCTTTTCGCGCACAAAGCTCACATTATGACCTATAAACCATATAAACATGTTTGGGATACATTTGAGCGAAAAAAACAGAGTTTTTGTGGATAAAGAACGGCAAAGCCGATATGGTTACTTTTGGTCCGAAAATTTCACGGAAAGCTTTTCGCGCACAAAGCTCCCATTATGACCTATAAACCATAGAAACATGTTTCGGACACATTTGAGCGAAAACAACACAGTTTTGGTGGATAAAAAAAGGTAACGCCGATATTGTCACTTTTGGTTCCAAAATTTCACGGATAGCTTTTCGCGCACAAAGCTCCCATTATGACCTATAAACCATATAAACATGTTTCGGACACATTTGATCGAAAACAACACAGTTTTGGTGGATAAAGAAAGGTGACGCCAATATGGTCACTTTTGGTCCGAAAATTTCACGGAAAGCTTTTCGCGCACAAAGCTCCCATTATGAGCTATAAACACAATAAACATGTTTGAGACACATTTGATCGAAAACAACACAATTTTTTTTGGATAAAGAAAGGTAAAGCCGATATGGTAACTTCTGGTCCGAAAATTTCACGGAAAACGTTTCGCGCACAAAGCTCCCATTATGACCTATACACCATATAAACATGATTGGGACACATTTGAGCGAAAACAACACAGTTTTGGTGGAGAAAGAAAAGGTGATGCTATATGGTCACTATTGGTCCGAAAATATCACGGAAAACTTTTCGCGCAGAAAGCTCCCATTATGACCTTTAAACCATATAAACATGTTTTGGACACATTTGAGCGAAAACAACAAAGTTTTGGTTGATAAACAAAGGTGACGCCGATATGGGCACTTTTGGTCCGAAAACTTCACTGAAAGCGTTTCGTGCACAAAGCTCTCATTATGACCCATACACACTATAAACATGTTTGGGACACATTTGAGCGAAAACAACACAGTTTTGGTGGATAAAGAAATGGTGACGCAGATATGGTCAGTTTTGGTCCGAAAATTTCACGGAAAGCTTTTCCCGCACAAAGCTCCTATTATGACCTATAAACAATATAAACATGTTTGGGACACATTTAAGCGAAAACAACACAGTTTTTGTGGATAAAGAAAGGTGACGCCGATATGGTCACTTCTGGTCCGAAAATTTCACGGAAAGCTTTTCGCGCACAAAGCTCCCATTATGACCTATACACCATATAAAAATGTTTGGGACACATTTGAGCGAAAACAACAAAGTTTTGGTGGATAAAGAGAGGTGACGCCGATATTGTCACTTTTGGTCAGAAAATTTAACGGAACGCTTTTCGCGCACAAAGCGCCCATTATGACCTATACACCATATAAACATGTTTGGGACACATTTGAGCGAAAAAAACACAGTTTTGGTGGATAAAGAAAAGGTTGCGCATATATGGTCACTTTTGGTCCGTAAATTTCACGAAAAGCTTTTTGCGCAGAAAGTTCCCATTATGACCTTTAAACCATATAAACATGTTTGTGACACATTTGAGCGAAAATAACACAGTTTTTGTGGATAAAGAAAGGTGACGCCAATATGGTTACTTTTGGTCCGCAAATTTCACGGAAAGCTTTTCGCGCACAAAGCTCCCATTATGACCTATAAACCATATAAACATATGTCGGACACATTTGAGCGAAACAACACAGTTTTGGTGGATAAAAAAAGGTGACGCCGATATGGTCACTTTTGGTCCGAAAATTTCACGGAAAGCTTTTCGCGCACAAAGCTCCCATTATAACCTATAAACCATATAAACATGTTTCGGACACATTTGATCGAAAACAACACAGTTTTGCTGGATAAAGAAAGGTGACGCCGATATGGTCACTTTTGGTCCGAAAATTTCACGGAAAGCTTTTCGCGCACAAAGCTCCCATTATGAGCTATAAACACAATAAAAATGTTTTGGAAACATTTGAGCGAAAACAACACAATTTTTTTGGATAAATAAAGGTAAAGCCGATATGGTCACTTCTGGTCCGAAAATTTCACGGAAAACCTTTCGCGCACAAAGCTCCCATTATGACCTATACACCATATAAACATGATTGGGACACATTTGAGCGAAAACAACACAGTTTTGGTGGAGAAAGAAAAGGTGACGCTATATGGTCACTACTGGTCCGAAAATTTCACGGAAAACTTTTCGCGTAGAAAGCTCCCATTATGACCTATAAACCATATAAACATGTTTTGGACACATTTGAGCGAAAACAACAAAGTTTTGGTTGATAAAGAAAGGTGACGCCGATATGGGCACTTTTGGTCCGAAAACTTCACTGAAAGCGTTTCGTGCACAAAGCTCTCATTATGACCCATACACCATATAAACATGTTTGGGACACATTTGAGCGAAAACAACACAGTTTTGGTGGTTAAAGAAAAGGTGACGCCGATATTGTCACTTTTGGTCCTAAAATTTCACGGAAAGCTTTTCGCGCAGAAAGCTCTCATTATGACCTATACACCATATAAACATGTTTGGGACACATTTGAGCGAAAACAACACAGTTTTGGTGGATAAAGAAATGGTGACGCAGATATGGTCAGTTTTGGTCCGAAAATTTCACGGAAAGCTTTTCGCGCACAAAGCTCCTATTATGACCTATAAACAATATAAACATGTTTGGGACACATTTGAGCGAAAACAACACAGTTTTTGTGGATAAAGAAAGGTGACGCCGATATGGTCACTTCTGGTCCGAAAATTTCACGGAAAGCTTTTCGCGCACAAAGCTCCCATTATGACCTATAAACCATATAAACACGTTTAGGACAAATTTGAGCGAAAACAACACAGTTTTGGTGGATAAAGAAAAGGTTGCGCATATATGGTCACTTTTGGTCCGTAAATTTCACGAAAAGCTTTTTGCGCAGAAAGTTCCCATTATGACCTTTAAACCATATAAACATGTTTGTGACACATTTGAGCGAAAACAACACAGTTTTTGTGGATAAAGAAAGGTGACGCCAATATGGTTACTTTTGGTCCGAAAATTTCACGGAAAGCTTTTCGCGCACAAAGCTCCCATTATGACCTATAAACCATATAAACATGTTTCGGACACATTTGAGCGAAACAACACAGTTTTGGTGGATAAAAAAAGGTGACGCCGATATGGTCACTTTTGGTCCGAAAATTTCACGGAAAGCTTTTCGCGCACAAAGCTCCCATTATAACCTATAAACCATATAAACATGTTTCGGACACATTTGATCGAAAACAACACAGTTTTGGTGGATAAAGAAAGGTGACGCCGATATGGTCACTTTTGGTCCGAAAATTTCACGGAAAGCTTTTCGCGCACAAAGCTCCCATTATGAGCTATAAACACAATAAACATGTTTGGGACACATTTGAGCGAAAACAACACAATTTTTTTGGATAAATAAAGGTAAAGCCGATATGGTCACTTCTGGTCCGAAAATTTCACGGAAAACCTTTCGCGCACAAAGCTCCCATTATGACCTATACACCATATAAACATGATTGGGATACATTTGAGCGAAAACAACACAGTTTTGGTGGAGAAAGAAAAGGTGACGCTATATGGTCACTATTGGTCCGAAAATTTCACGGAAAACTTTTCGCGCAGAAATCTCCCATTATGACCTATAAACCATATAAACATGTTTTGGACACATTTGAGCGAAAACAACAAAGTTTAGGTTGATAATGAAAGGTGACGCCGATATGGGCACTTTTGGTCCGAAAACTTCACTGAAAGCGTTTCGTGCGCAAAGCTCTCATTATGACCCATACACCATATAAACATGTTTGGGACACATTTGAGCGAAAACAACACAGTTTTGGTGGATAAAGAAAAGGTGACGCCGATATTGTCACTTTTGGTCCTAAAATTTCACGGAAAACTTTTCGCGCAGAAAGCTCTCATTATGACCTATACACCATATAAACATGTTTGGGACACATTTGAGGGAAAACAACACAGTTTTGGTGGATAAAGAAATGGTGACGCAGATATGGTCAGTTTTGGTCCGAAAATTTCACGGAAAGCTTTTCGCGCAGAAAGCTCCCATTATGAACTATAAAACATATAAACATGTTTGGGACACATTTGAGCGAAAACAACACAGTTTTTTAGGTTAAATAAAGGTGACGCCGATATGGTCACTTCTGGTCCGAAAATTTCACGGAAAGCTTTTCGCGCATGAAGCTCCCATTATGACCTATAAACGATATAAACATGTTTGGGACACATTTTAGCGAAAACAACACAATTTTTTTGGATAAAGAAAGGTGACGGCGATATGGTCACTTTTGGTCCGAAAATTTCACGGAAAGCTTTCCGCGCACAAAGCTCCCATTATGACCTATAAACCATATAAACACGTTTAGGACAAATTTGAGCGAAAACAACAAAGTTTTTTGGGATAAAGAAAGGTGACGCCGATATGGTCACTTTTGGTCCAAAAATTTAACAGAAAGCTTTTCGAGCAGAAAGCTCCCATTATGACATATAAACCATATAAACATGTTTGGGACACATTTTATCGAAAACAATACAGTTTTTTGGATAAAGAAAGGTGACGCCAATATGGTCACTTTTGGTCCGAAAATTTCACGGAAAGTTTTTCACGCACAAAGCTTCTATTATGACCTATAAACCATATAAACATGTTTGGGACACATTTGAGCGAAAACAACACAGTTTTGTTGGATAAAGAAAGGTGACGTCGATATGGTCACTTTTGGTCCATCAATTTCACAGAATCTTTTCGCGCACAAAGATCACATTATGACCTATAAACCATATAAACATGTTTGGGACACATATGAGCAAAAACAATACAATTTTAGTGGATAAAAAAGGTCACGCCGATATGGTCACTTTTGGTCCGAAAATTTCACATAAAGCTTTTCGCGCAGAAAGCTCACCTTATGACCTATAAACCAAATAAACATGTTTGGGACACATTTGAGCGAATACAACACAGTTTTGGTGGATAAAGAAACGGTGACACCGATATGGTCACTTTTGGTCCGAAAATTTCACGGAAAGCTATTCACGCACAAAACTCCCATTATGACCTATAAACCATATAAACATGTTTTGGACACATTTGAGCGAAAACAACACAGTTTTTGTGGATAAAGAAAGGTAATGTCCGAAAATTTCAGAGAAAGCTTTTCGCGCACAAAGCTCCCATTATGACCTATACACCATATAAACATGTTTGGGACACATTTGAGCAAAAACAACACAGTTTTGGTGGATAAAGAAAGGTGACGCCGATATGGTCACTTTTGGTCCGAAAATTTCACGGAAAGCTTTTCGCGCACAACGCTCCCATTATGACCTATAAACCATCTAAACATGTTTAGGACACATTTGAGCGAATACAACACAATTTTGGTGGATAAAGAAAAGGTGACGGCGATATGGTAAGTTTTGGGCCGAAAATTTCACGGAAAGCTTTTCGCGCACAAAGCTCACATTATGACCTATAAACCATATAAACATGTTTGGGATACATTTGAGCGAAAACAACACAGTTTTTGTGGATAAAGAACGGCAAAGCAAATATGGTAATTTATGGTCTGAAAATTTCACGGAAAGCATTTCGCGCACAAAGCTCTCTTTATGACCTATACACCATATAAACTTGTTCGGGACACATTTGAGCTAAAACAACACAGTTTTGGTGGATAAAGTAAGGTGACGCCGATATGGTCACTTTTGGTCCGAAAATTTCACGGAAAACTTTTCACGCACAAAGCTCCCATTATGACCTATAAACCATATAAACATGTTTGGGACCCATTTGAGCGAAAACAACACAGTTTTTGTGGATAAGGAAAGGTAATGTCCGAAAATTTCAGAGAAAGCTTTTCGCGCACAAAGCTCCCATTATGACCTATACACTATATAAACATGTTTGGGACACATTTGCGCAAAAACAACACAATTTTGGTGGATAAAGAAAGGTGACGCCGATATGGTCACTTTTGGTCCGAAAATATTCAAGGAAAACTTTTCGCGCACAACGCTCCCATTATGAACTATAAACCATCTAAACATGTTTGGGACACATTTGAGCGAATACAACACAGTTTTGGTGGATAAAGAAAAGTTGACGGCGATATGGTAAGTTTTGGTCCGAAAATTTCACGGAAAGCTTTTCGCACACAAAGCTCACATTATGACCTATAAACCATATAAACATGTTTGGGATACATTTGAGCGAAAACAACACAGTTTTTGTTGATAAAGAACGGCAAAGTCGATATGGTAATTTCTAGTCTGAAAATTTCACGGAAAGCTTTTCGCGCACAAAGCTCTCTTTATGACCTATACACCATATAAACTTGTTCGGGACACATTTGAGCGAAAACAACACAGTTTTGGTGGATAAAGAAAGGTGACGCCGATATGGTCACTTTTGGTCCGAAAATTTCAAGGGAAAACTTTTCGCGCACAAAGCTCCCATTATGACCTATAAACCATATAAACATGTTTGGGACACATTTGAGTGAATACAACACAGTTTTGGTAGATAAAGAAAAGGTGACGGCGATATGGTCACATTTGGTCCGAAAATTTCACGGAAAGCTTTTCGCGCACAAAGCTCCCATTATGACCTATTAACCATATGAACATGTTTGGGACACATTTGAGCGAAAACATCACCGTTTTTGTGGATAAAGAAAAGTAACGCCGATATGGTCACTTCTGGTCCGAAAATTTCACGGAAAACTTTTCGCGCACAAAGCTCCCATTTAGACCTATAAACCATATAAACATGTTTGGAACACATTTGAGCGAAAACAACATAGTTTTTGTGGATAAAGAAAGGTAAAGCCGATATGGTCAGTTCTGGTCCGAAAATTTCACGGAAAGCTTTTCGCGCACAAAGCTCACATTATGACCTATAAACCATATAAACATGTTTGGGACACATTTGAGCGAAAACAACACAGTTTTTGTGGATAAAGAAAGGTAAAGCCGATATGGTCATTTCTGGTCCGAAAATTTCACGGAAAGATTTTCGCCCACAAAGCTCCGATTATGACCTATAAACCATATAAACATGTTTGGGACACATTTGAGAGAAAACAACACAGTTTTTGTGGATAAAGAAAGGTGACGCCGATATGGTCACTTTTGGTCCGAAAATTTCACGGAAAGCTTTTCGCGCACAAAGCTCAAATTATGACCTATAAACCATATGGACATGTTTGAGACACATATGAGCAAAAACAACACAGTTTTTTTGGATAAAGAAAGGTGACGCCGATATGGTCACTTTTGATCCGAAAATTTCACGGAAAGCTTTTTGCGCAGAAAGCTCCCATTATGACCTATAAACCAAATAAACATGTTTGGGACACATTTGAGCGAATACAACAAGTTTTGGTGGATAAAGAAACGGTGACGGCGATATGGTTACTTTTGGTCTGAAAATTTCACGGAAAGCTTTTCGCGCACAAAGCTCCCATTATGACCTATACACCATATAAAAATGTTTGGGACACATTTGAGCGAAAACAACACAGTTTTGGTGGATAAAGAAAGGTGACGCCGATATGGTCACTTTTGGTCCGAAAATTTCACTCAAAGCTTTTCGTGCACAAAGCTCTCATTATGACCCATACATCATATAAACATGTTTGGGACACATTTGAGGGAAAACAACACAGTTTTGGTGGATAAAGAAAAGGTGACGCAGATATGGTCACTTTTGGTCCAAAAATTTCACGGAAAGCTTTTCGCGCAGAAAGCTCCCATTATGACCTATACACCATGTAAACCTGTTTGGGACACATTTGAGCGAAAATAACACAGTTTTGGTGGATAAAGAAATGGTGACGCAATATGGTCACTTTTGGTCCGAAAATTTCACTGAAAGTTTTTCGTGCACAAAGCTCTCATTATGACCCATACACCATATAAACATGTTTGGGACACATTTGAGCGAATACAACACAGTTTTGGTGGATAAAGAAACGGTGACGGCGATATGGTTACTTTTGGTCTGAAAATTTCACGGAAAGCTTTTCGCGCACAAAGCTCCTATTATGACCTATAAACAATATAAACATGTTTGAGACACATTTAAGCGAAAACAACACAGTTTTTGTGGATAAAGAAAGGTGACGCCGATATGGTCACTTCTGGTCCGAAAATTTCACGGAAAGCTTTTCGCGCACAAAGCTCCAATTATGACCTATACACCATATAAACATGTTTGGGACACATTTGAGCGAAAACAACACAGTTTTTGTCGATAAGGAAAGGTAATGTCCGAAAATTTCAGAGAAAGCTTTTCGCGCACAAAGCTCCCATTATGACCTATACACCATATAAACATGTTTGGGACACATTTGCGCAAAAACAACACAGTTTTGGTGGATAAAGAAAGGTGACGCCGATATGGTCACTTTTGGTCCGAAAATTTCACGCAAAACTTTTCGCGCACAACGCTCCCACTATGACATATAAACCATCTAAACATGTTTGGGAAACATTTGAGCGAATACAACACAGTTTTTGTGTATAAAGAACGGCAAAGCCGATATGGTAATTTCTGGTCTGAAAATTTCACGGAAAGCTTTTCGCGCACAAAGCTCTCTTTATGACCTATACACCATATAAACTTGTTCGGGACACATTTGAGCGAAAACAACACAGTTTTGGTGGATAAAGAAAGGTGACGCCGATATGGTCACTTTTGGTCCGAAAATTTCAAGGGAAAACTTTTCGCGCACAAAGCTCCCATTATGACCTATAAACCATATAAACATGTTTGGGACACATTTGAGTGAACATAATACAGTTTTGGTAGATAAAGAAAAGGTGACGGCGATATGGTAACATTTGGTCCGAAAATTTCACGGAAAGCTTTTCGCGCACAAAGCTCCCATTATGACCTATTAACCATATGAACATGTTTGGGACACATTTGAGCGAAAACAACACCGTTTTTGTGGATAAAAAAAAGTAACGCCGATATGGTCACTTCTGGTCCGAAAATTTCACGGAAAGCTTTTCGCACACAAAGCTCCCATTTAGACCTATAAACCATATAAACATGTTTGGAACACATTTGAGCGAAAACAACACAGTTTTTGTGGATAAAGAAAGGTAAAGCCGATATGGTCAGTTCTGGTCCGAAAATTTCACGGAAAGCTTTTCGCGCACAAAGCTCACATTATGACCTATAAACCATATAAACATGTTTGGGACACATTTGAGCGAAAACAACACAGTTTTTGTGGATAAAGAAAGGTAAAGCCGATATGGTCACTTCTAGTCCGAAAATTTCACGGAAAGATTTTCGCGCACAAAGCTCCGATTATGACCTATAAACCATATAAACATGTTTGGGACACATTTGAGAGAAAACAACACAGTTTTTGTGGATAAAGAAAGGTGACGCCGATATGGTCACTATTGGTCCGAAAATTTCACGGAAAGCTTTTCGCGCACAAAGCTCAAATTATGACCTATAAACCATATGAACATGTTTGAGACACATATGAGCAAAAACAACACAGTTTTTTTGGATAAAGAAAGGTGACGCCGATATGGTCACTTTTGGTCCGAAAATTTCACGGAAAGCTTTTTGCGCAGAAAGCTCCCATTATGACCTATAAACCAAATAAACATGTTTGAGACACATTTAAGCGAAAACAACACAGTTTTTGTGGATAAAGAAAGGTGACGCCGATATGGTCACTTCTGGTCCGAAAATTTCACGGAAAGCTTTTCGCGCACAAAGCTCCCATTATGACCTATACACCATATAAAAATGTTTGGGACACATTTGAGCGAAAACAACACAGTTTTGGTGGATAAAGAAAGGTGACCCCGATATGGTCAATTTTGATCCGAAAATTACACTCAAAGCTTTTCGTGCACAAAGCTCTCATTATGACCCATACATCATATAAACATGTTTGGGACACATTTAAGCGAAAACAACACAGTTTTGGTGGATAAAGAAAAGGTGACGTCGATATGGTCACTTTTGGTCCAAAAATTTCACGGAAAGCTTTTCGCGCAGAAAGCTCCCATTATGACCTATACACCATGTAAACCTGTTTGGGACACATTTGAGCGAAAACAACACAGTTTTGGTGGATAAAGAAATGGTGACGCAGATATGGTCACTTTTGGTCCGAAAATTTCACTGAAAGTTTTTCGTGCACAAAGCTCTCATTATGACCCATACACCATATAAACATGTTTGGGACACATTTGAGCGAAAACAACACAGTTTTTGTGGATAAGGAAAGGTAATGTCCGAAAATTTCAGAGAAAGCTTTTCGCGCACAAAGCTCCCATTATGACCTATACACCATATAAACATGTTTGGGACACATTTGCGCAAAAACAACACAGTTTTGGTGGATAAAGAAAGGTGACGCCGATATGGTCACTTTTGGTCCGAAAATTTCACGGAAAACTTTTCGAGCACAACGCTCCCATTATGACCTATAAACCATCTAAACATGTTTGGGACACATTTGAGCGAATACAACACAGTTTTTGTGGATAAAGAAAAGGTGACGACGATATGGTAAGTTTTGGTCTGAAAATTTCACGGAAAACTTTTCGCGCACAAAGCTCACATTATGACCTATAAACCATATAGACATGTTTGGGATACATTTGAGCGAAAACAACACAGTTTTTGTGGATAAAGAACGGCAAAGCAAATATGGTAATTTCTAGTCTGAAAATTTCAGGGAAAGCTTTTCGCGCACAAAGCTCTCTTTATGACCTATACACCATATAAACTTGTTCGGGACACATTTGAGCGAAAACAACACAGTTTTGGTGGATAAAGTAAGGTGACGCCGATATGGTCACTTTTGGTCCGAAAATTTCAAGGGAAAACTTTTCGCGCACAAAGCTCCCATTATGACTTATTAACCATATGAACATGTTAGGGACACATTTGAGCGAAAACAACACCGTTTTGTGGAAAAAAAAAGTAACGCCGATATGGTCACTTTTGGTCCGAAAATTTCACGGAAAGCTTTTCGCGCACAAAGCTCCCATTTAGACCTATAAACCATATAAACATGTTTGGAACACATTTGAGCGAAAACAACACAGTTTTTGTGGATAAAGAAAGTTAAAGCCGATATGGTCACTTCTAGTCCGAAAATTTCACGGAAAGATTTTCGCGCACAAAGCTCCGATTATGACCTATAAAGCATATAAACATGTTTGTGACACATTTGAGAGAAACAACACAGTTTTTGTGGATAAAGAAAGGTGACGCCGATATGGTCACTTTTGGTCCGAAAATTTCACGGAAAGCTCTTCGCGCACAAAGCTCAAATTATGACCTATAAACCATATGAACATGTTTGAGACACATATGAGCAAAAACAACACAGTTTTTTTGGATAAAGAAAGGTGACGCCGATATAGTCACTTTTGGTCCGAAAATTTCACGGAAAGCTTTTTGCGCAGAAAGCTCCCATTATGACCTATAAACCAAATAAACATGTTTGGGACACATTTGAGCGAATACAACACAGTTTTGGTGGATAAAGAAACGGTGACGGCGATATGGTTACTTTTGGTCTGAAAATTTCACGGAAAGCTTTTCGCGCACAAAGCTCCTATTATGACCTATAAACAATATAAGCATGTTTCAGACACATTTGAGCGAAAACAACACAGTTTTTGTGGATAAAGAAAGGTGACGCCGATATGGTCACTTCTGGTCCGAAAATTTCACGGAAAGCTTTTCGCGCACAAAGCTCCCATTATGACCTATACACCATATAAAAATGTTTGGGACACATTTGAGCGAAAACAACACAGTTTTGGTGGATAAAGAAAGGTGACGCCGATATGGTCACTTTTGGTCCGAAAATTTCACTCAAAGCTTTTCGTGCACAAAGCTCTCATTATGACCCATACACCATATAAACATGTTTGGGAAACATTTGAGCGAAAACAACACAGTTTTGGTGGATAAAGAAAAGGTGACGCCGATATGGTCACTTTTGGTCCAAAAATTTCACGGAAAGCTTTTCGCGCAGAAAGCTACCATTATGACCTATACACCATGTAAACCTGTTTGGGACACATTTGAGTGAAAACAACACAGTTTTGGTGGATAAATAAATGGTGACGCAGATATGGTCACTTTTGGTCCGAAAATTTCACTGAAAGTTTTTCGTGCACAAAACTCTCATTATGACCCATACACCATATAAACATGTTTGGGACACATTTGAGCGAAAACAACACAGTTTTGGTGGATAAACAAAGGTGACGCCGATATGGTCACTTTTGGTCCGAAAATTTCACATAAAGCTTTTCGCGCAGAAAGCTCACATTATGACATATACACCATATAAACATTTTTGGGACGCATTTGAGCGAAAAAGACACAATTTTAGTGGATAAAGAAAGGTGACGCCGATATGGTCACTTTTGGTCCGAAAATTTCACGGAAAGCTTTTCGCGCACAAAGCTCCCATTTAGACCTATAACCATATAAACATGTTTGGAACACATTTGAGCGAAAACAACACAGTTTTTGTGGATAAAGAAAGGTAAAGCCGATATGGTCAGTTCTGGTCCGAAAATTTCACGGAAAGCTTTTCGCGCACAAAGCTCACATTATGACCTATAAACCATATAAACATGTTTGTGACACATTTGAGCGAAAACAACACAGTTTTTGTGGATAAAGAAAGGTAAAGCCGATATGGTCACTTCTAGTCCGAAAATTTCACGGAAAGATTTTCGCGCACAAAGCTCTGATTATGACCTATAAAGCATATAAACATGTTTGGGACACATTTGAGAGAAAACAACACAGTTTTTGTGGATAAAGAAAGGTGACGCCGATATGGTCACTTTTGGTCCGAAAATTTCACGAAAAGCTTTTCGCGCACAAAGCTCAAATTATGACCTATAAACCATATGAACATGTTTGAGACACATATGAGCAAAAACAACACAGTTTTTTTGGATAAAGAAAGGTGACGCCGATATGGTCACTTTTGGTCCGAAAATTTCACGGAAAGCTTTTTGCGCAGAAAGCTCCCATTATGACCTATAAAGCAAATAAACATGTTTGGGACACATTTGAGCGAAAACAACACAGTTTTGGTGGATAAAGAAAAGGTGACGCCGATATGGTCACTTTTGGTCCAAAAATTTCACGGAAAGCTTTTCGCGCAGAAAGCTACCATTATGACCTATACACCATGTAAACCTGTTTGGGACACATTTGAACGAAAACAACACAGTTTTGGTGGATAAAGAAATGGTGACGCAGATATGGTCACTTTTGGTCCGAAAATTTCACTGAAAGTTGTTCGTGCACAAAACTCTCATTATGACCCATACACCATATAAACATTTTTGGGACACATTTGAGCGAAAACAACACAGTTTTGGTGGATAAAGAAAGGTGACGCCGATATGGTCACTTTTGGTCCGAAAATTTCACAGAAAGCTTTTCGCGCAGAAAGCTCACATTATGACATATACACCATATAAACATTTTTGGGACGCATTTGAGCGAAAAAGACACAATTTTAGTGGATAAAGAAAGGTGACGCCGATATGGTCACTTTTGGTCCGAAAATTTCACGGAAAGCTTTTCGCGCACAAAGCTCCCATTTAGACCTATAAACCATATAAACATGTTTGGAACACATTTGAGCGAAAACAACACAGTTTTTGTGGATAAAGAAAGGTGAAGCCGTTATGGTCAGTTCTGGTCCGAAAATTTCACGGAAAGCTTTTCGCACACAAAGCTCACATTATGACCTATAAACCAAATAAACATGTTTGGGACACATTTGAGCGAATACAACACAGTTTTGGTGGATAAAGAAACGGTGACGGAGATAAGGTTACTTTTGGTCTGAAAATTTTACAGAAAGCTTTTCGCGCACAAAGCTCCTATTATGACCTATAAACAATATAAACATGTTTGAGACACATTTGATCGAAAACAACACAGTTTTTGTGTATAAAGAAAGGTGAGGCCGATATGGTCACTTGTGGTCCGAAAATTTCACGGAAAGCTTTTCGCGCACAAAGCTCCCATTATGACCTATACACCATATAAAAATGTTTGGGACACATTTGAGCGAAAACAACACAGTTTTTGTGGATAAAGAAAGGTGACGCCGATATAGTCATTTCTGGTCCGAAAATTTCACGGAAAACTTTTCGCGCACAAAGCACCCATTATGACCTATACACCATATAAACATGTTTGGGACACATTTGAGCGAAAACAACACAGTTTGAGTGGATAAAGAAAGGTGACGCCGATATGGTCACTTTTGGTCCGATAATTTCACCAAAAGCTTTTCGCGCACAAAGCTCACATTATGACCTATAAACCATATAAACATGTTTGGGATACATTTGAGCGAAAAAAACACAGTTTTTGTGGATAAAGAACGGCAAAGCCGATATGGTAATTTCTGGTCTGAAAATTTCACGGAAAGCTTTACGCGCACAAAGCTCTCTTTATGACCTATACACCATATAAACATGTTTGGGACACATTTGAGTGAAAACAACACAGTTTGGGTGGATAAAGAAAGGTGACGCCGATATGGTCACTTTTGGTCTGAAAACTTCACGGAAAGCTTTTCGCGCACAAAGCTCCCAATATGACCTATAAACCATATAAACATGTTTGGGACACATTTGAGCGAAAACAACACAGTTTTTGTGGATAAAGAAAGGTGACGCCGATATGGTCACTTTTGGTCCGAAAACTTCACGGAAAGCTTTTCGCGCACAAAGCTCAGATTATGACCTATAAACCATATAAAGATGTTTGGGACACATTTGAGCGAAAACAACACAGTTTTTGTGGATAAAGAACGGTAAAGCCGATATGGTCACTTCTGGTCCGAAAATTTCACGGAAAGCTTTTCGCGCACAAAGCTCCCATTATGACCTATCAACAATATAAACATGTTTCGGACACATTTGATCGAAAACAACACAGTTTTGGTGGATAAAGAAAGGTGACGCCGATATGGTCACTTTTGGTCCGAAAATTTCACGGAAAGCTTTTCGCGCACAAAGCTCCCATTATGACCTATAAACCAGATGAACATGTTTCAGACACATGAGCAAAAACAACACAATTTTTTTGGATAAAGAAAGGTAAAGCCGATATGGTCACTTCTGGTCCGAAAATTTCACGAAAAACTTTTCGCGCACAAAGCTCACATTATGACCTATACACCATATAAACATGATTGGGACACATTTAAGCGAAAATAACACAGTTTTGGTGGAGAAAGAAAAGGTGACGCCGATATGGTCACTATAGGTCCGAAAATTTCACGGAAAACTTTTCGTGCAGAACGCTCCCAATATGACCTATAAACCATATAAACATGTTCTGGACACATTTGAGTGAAAACAACACTATTTTGGTTCATAAAGAAAGGTGACGCTGATATGGTCAATTTTGGTCCGAAAACTTCACTGAAAGCTTTTCGTGCACAAAGCTCTCATTATGACCCATACACCATATAAACATGTTTGGGACACATTTGAGCGAAAACAACACAGTTTTGGTGGATAAAGAAAAGGTGACGCCGATATGGTCACTTTTGGTCCTAAAATTTCACGGAAAGCTTTTCGCGCACAAAGCTCCCATTATGACCTATAAACCATATGAACATGTTTGAGACACATATGAGCAAAAACAACACAGTTTTTTTGGATAAAGAAAGTTGACGCCGATATGGTCACTTTTGGTCCGAAAATTTCACGAAAAGCTTTTTGCGCAGAAAGCTCAAATTATGACCTATAAACCAAATAAACATGTTTGGGACACATTTGAGCGAATACAACACAGTTTTGGTGGATAAAGAAATGGTGACGGCGATATGGTTACTTTTGGTCTGAAAATTTCACGGAAAGCTTTTCGCGCACAAAGCTCCTATTATGACCTATAAACAATATCAACATGTTTGAGACACATTTGAGCGAAAACAACACAGTTTTTGTGGATAAAGAAAGGTGACGCCGATATGGTCACTTCTGGTCCGAAAATTTCACGGAAAGCTTTTCGCGCACAAAGCTCCCATTATGACCTATACACCATATAAAAATGTTTGGGACACATTTGAGCGAAAACAACACAGTTTTGGTGGATAAAGAAAGGTGACGCCGATATGGTCACTTTTGGTCCGAAAATTTCACTCAAAGCTTTTCGTGCACAAAGCTCTCATTATGACCCATACACCATATAAACATGTTTGGAACACATTTGAGCGAAAACAACACAGTTTTGGAGGATAAAGAAAGGTGACGCCGATATGGTCACTTTTGGTCCGAAAATTTCACTGAAAGTTTTTCGTGCACAAAACTCTCATTATGACCCATACACCATATAAACATGTTTGGGACACATTTGAGCGAAAACAACACAGTTTTGGAGGATAAAGAAAGGTGACGCCGATATGGTCACTTTTGGTCCGAAAATTTCACAGAAAGCTTTTCCCGCAGAAAGCTCACATTATGACATATACACCATATAAACATTTTTGGGATGCATTTGAGCGAAAAAGACACAATTTTAGTGGATAAAGAAAGGTGACGCCGATATGGTCACTTTTGGTCCGAATATTTCACGGAAAGCTTTTCGCGCACAAAGCTCCCATTTAGACCTATAAACCATATAAACATGTTTGGAACACATTTGAGCGAAAACAACACAGTTTTTGTGGATAAAGAAAGGTGAAGCCGATATGGTCAGTTCTGGTCCGAAAATTTCACGGAAAGCTTTTCGCGCACAAAGGTCACATTATGACCTATAAACCATATAAACATGTTTGGGACACATTTGAGCGAAAACAACACAGTTTTTGTGGATAAAGAAAGGTAAAGCCGATATGGTCACTTCTGGTCCGAAAATTTCACAGAAAGCTTTTTACGCAGAGAGCTCTCATTATGACCTATAAACCAAATAAACATGTTTGGGACACATTTGAGCGAATACAACACAGTTTTGGTGGATAAAGAAACGGTGACGGGGATATGGTTACTTTTGGTCTGAAAATTTCACGGAAAGCTTTTCGCGCATAAAGCTCCTATTATGACCTATAAACAATATAAACTTGTTTGAGACACATTTGAGCGAAAACAACACAGTTTTTGTGTATAAAAAAAAGGTGACGCCGATATGGTCACTTCTGGTCCGAAAATTTCACGGAAAACTTTTCGCGCACAAAGCTCCCATTATGACCTATAAACCATATAAACATGTTTGGGACACATTTGAGTGAATACAATACAGTTTTGGTAGATAAAGAAAAGGTGACGGCGATATGGTCACATTTGGTCCGAAAAATTCACGGAAAGCTTTTCGCGCACAAAGCTCCCATTATGACCTATTAACCACATGAACATGTTTGGGACACATTTGAGCGAAAACAACACCGTTTTTGTGGATAAAGAAAAGTAACGCCGATATGGTCACTTCTGGTCCGAAAATTTCACGGAAAGTTTTTCGCGCACAAAGCTCCTATTATGACCTATACACCATATAAAAATGTTTGGGACACATTTGAGCGAAAACAACACAGTTTTTGTGGATAAAGAAAGGTGACGCCGATATGGTCACTTTTGGTCCGAAAATTTCACGGAAAGCTTTTCGCGCACAAAGCTCACATTATGACCTATAAACCATATAAACATGTTTGGGATACATTTGAGCGAAAAAAACACAGTTTTTATGGATAAAGAACGGCAAAGCCGATAGGGTAATTTCTGGTCTGAAAATTTCACGGAAAGCTTTACGCGCACAAAGCTCTCTTTATGACCTATACACCATATAAACATGTTTGGGACACATTTGAGTGAAAACAACACAGTTTGGGTGGATAAAGAAAGGTGACGCCGATATGGTCACTTTTGGTTCGAAAACTTCACGGAAAGCTTTTCGCGCACAAAGCTCCCAATATGACCTATAAACCATATAAACATGTTTGGGACACATTAGAGCGAAAACAACACAGTTTTTGTGGATAAAGAAAGTTGACGCCGATATGGTCACTTTTGGTACGAAAACTTCACGGAAAGCTTTTCGCGAACAAAGCTCACATTATGACCTATAAACCATATAAAGATGTTTGGGACACATTTGAGCGAAAACAACACAGTTTTTGTGGATAAAGAAAGGTAAAGCCGATATGGTCACTTCTGGTCCAAAAATTTCACGGAAAGCTTTTCGCGCACAAAGCTCCCATTATGACCCATAAACCAGATGAACATGTTTCAGACACATGAGCGAAAACAACACAATTTTTTTGAATAAAGAAAGGTAAAGCCGATATGGTCACTTCTATTCCGAAAATTTCACGAAAAACTTTTCGCGCACAAAGCTCAAATTATGACCTATACACCATATAAACATGATTGGGACACATTTGAGCGAAAATAACACAGTTTTGGTGGAGAAAGAAAAGGTGACGCCGATATGGTCACTATAGGTCCGAAAATTTCACGGAAAACCTTTCGTGCAGAACGCTCCCATTATGACCTATAAACCATATAAACATGTTTTGGACACATTTGAGCGAAAACAACACAGTTTTGGTTGATAAAGAAAGGTGACGCCGATATGGTCACTTTTGGTCCGAAAACTTCACTGAAAGCTTTTCGTGCACAAAGCTCTCATTATGACCCATACACCATATAAACATGTTTGGGACACATTTGAGCGAAAACAACCCAGTTTTGGTGGATAAAGAAAAGGTGACGCCGATATGGTCACTTTTGGTCCTAAAATTTCACGGAAAGCTTTTCGCGCACAAAGCTCCCATTATGACCTATAAACCATATGAACATGTTTGAGACACATATGAGCAAAAACAACATAGTTTTTTTGGATAAAGAAAGTTGACGCCGATATGGTCACTTTTGGTCCGAAAATTTCACGGAAAGCTTTTCGCGCAGAAAGCTCTCATTATGACCTATAAACCAAATAAACATGTTAGGGACACATTTGAGCGAATACAACACAGTTTTGGTGGATAAAGAAACGGTGACGGCGATATGGTTACTTTTGGTCCGAAAATTTCACGGAAAGCTTTTCGCGCACAAAGCTCACATTATGACCTATAAACAATATAAAAATGTTTGGGACACATTTGAGCGAAAACAACACAGTTTTTGTGGATAAAGAAAGGTAAAGCCGATATGGTCACTTCTGGTCCGAAAATTTCACGGAAAGCTTTTCGCGCACAAAGCTCCCATTATGACCTATAAACAATATAAAAATGTTTGGGACACATTTGATCGAAAACAACACAGTTTTGGTGGATAAAGAAAGGTGACGCCGATATGGTCACTTCTGGTCCGAAAATTTCACGGAAAGCTTTTCGCGCACAAAGCTCCCATTATGACCTATAAACCAGATGAACATGTTTCAGACACTTGAGCGAAAACAACACAATTTTTTTGGATAAAGAAAGGTAAAGCCGATATGGTCACTTCTGGTCCGAAAATTTCACGAAAAACTTTTCGCGCACAAAGCTCACATTATGACCTATACACCATATAAACATGATTGGGACACATTTGAGCGAAAATAACACAGTTTTGGTGGAGAAAGAAAAGGTGACGCCGATATGGTCACTTTTGGTCCGAAAACTTCACGGAAAGCTTTTCGCGCACAAAGCTCACATTATGACCTATAAACCATATAAAGATGTTTGGGACACATTTGAGCGAAAACAACACAGTTTTTGTGAATAAAGAAAGGTAAAGCCGATATGGTCACTTCTGGTCCGAAAATTTCACGGAAAGCTTTTCGCGCACAAAGCTCCCATTATGACCTATAAACAATATAAACATGTTTCGGACACATTTGATCGAAAACAACACAATTTTGGTGGATAAAGAAAGGTGACGCCGATATGGTCACTTTTGGTCCGAAAATTTCACGGAAAGCTTTTCGCGCACAAAGCTCCCATTATGACCTATAAACCAGATGAACATGTTTCAGACACATGAGCGAAAACAACACAATTTTTTTGGATAAAGAAAGGTAAAGCCGATATGGTCACTTCTGGTCCGAAAATTTCACGAAAAACTTTTCGCGCACAAAGCTCACATTATGACCTATACACCATATAAACATGATTGGGACACATTTGAGCGAAAATAACACAGTTTTGGTGGAGAAAGAAAAGGTGACGCCGATATGGTCACTTTTGGTCCTAAAATTTCACGGAAAGCTTTTCGCGCACAAAGCTCCCATTATGACCTATAAACCATATGAACATGTTTGAGACACATATGAGCAAAAACAACACAGTTTTTTTGGATAAAGAAAGTTGACGCCGATATGGTCACTTTTGGTCCGAAAATTTCACGGAAAGCTTTTCGCGCAGAAAGCTCCCATTATGACCTATAAACCAAATAAACATGTTAGGGACACATTTGAGCGAATACAACACAGTTTTGGTGGATAAAGAAACGGTGACGGCGATATGGTTACTTTTGGTCCGAAAATTTCACGGAAAGCTTTTCGCGCACAAAGCTCCTATTATGACCTATAAACAATATAAACATGTTTGGGACACATTTGACCGAAAACGACACAGTTGTTGTGGATAAAGAAAGGTGACGCCGATATGGTCACTTCTGGTCCGAAAATTTCACGGAAAGATTTTCGCGCACAAAGCTCACATTATGACCTATACACCATATAAAAATGTTTGGGACACATTTGAGCGAAAACAACACAATTTTGGTGGATAAAGAAAGGTGACGCCGATATGGTCACTTTTGGTCCGAAAATTTCACGGAAAGCTTTTCGCGCACAAAGCTCCGATTATGACCGATAAACCATATAAACATGTTTGGGACACATTTGAGAGAAAACAACACAGTTTTTGTGGATAAAGAAAGGTGACGCCGATATGGTCACTTTTGGTCCGAAAATTTCACGGAAAGCTTTTCGCGCACAAAGCTCAAATTATGACCTATAAACCATATGAACATGTTTGAGACACATATGAGCAAAAACAACACAGTTTTTTTGGATAAAGAAAGGTGACGCCGATATGGTCACTTTTGGTCCGAAAATTTCACGGAAAGCTTTTTGCGCAGAAAGCTCCCATTTAGACCTATAAACCATATAAAAATGTTTGGAACACATTTGATCGAAAACAACACAGTTTTTGTGGATAAAGAAAGGTAAAGCCGATATGGTTACTTCTGGTCCGAAAATTTCACGGAAAGATTTTCGCGCACAAAGCTCCGATTATGACCGATAAACCATATAAACATGTTTGGGACACCTTTGAGGGAATACAACACAGTTTTGGTGGATAAAGAAACGGTGACGGCGATATGGTTACTTTTTGTCTGAAAATTTCACGGAAAGCTTTTCGCGCACAAAGCTCCTATTATGACCTATAAACAATATAAACATGTTTGAGACACATTTGAGCGAAAACAACACAGTTTTGGTGGATAAAGAAAGGTGACGCCGATATGGTCACTTTTGGTCAGAAAATTTCACAGAAAGCTTTTCGCGCAGAAAGCTCACATTATGACATATACACCATATAAACATTTTAGGGACGCATTTGGGCGAAAAACACACAATTTTAGTGGATAAAGAAAGGTGACGCCGATATGGTCACTTTTGGTCCGAAAATTTCACGGAAAGATTTTCGCCCACAAAGCTCCCATTTAGACCTATAAACCATATAAACATGTTTGGAACACATTTGAGCGAAAACAACACAGTTTTTGTGGATAAAGAAAGGTAAAGCCGATATGGTCAGTTCTGGTCCGAAAATTTCATGGAAAGCTTTTCGCGCACAAAGCTCACATTATGTCCTATAAACCATATAAACATGTTTGGGACACATTTAAGCGAAAACAACACAGTTTTTGTGGATAAACAAAGGTAAAGCCGATATGGTCACTTCTGGTCCGAAAATTTCACGGAAAGATTTTTGCGCAGAAAGCTCTCATTATGACATATAAACCAAATAAACCTGCTTGGGACACATTTGAGCGAATACAACACAGTTTTGGTGGATAAAGAAATGGTGACGGCGATATGGTTACTTTTGGTCTGAAAATTTCACGGAAAGCTTTTCGCGCATAAAGCTCCTATTATAACCTATAAACAATATAAACATATTTGAGACACATTTGAGCGAAAACAACACAGTTTTGTGGATAAAGAAAGGTGACGCCGATATGGTCACTTCTGGTCCGAAACTTTCACGGAAAACTTTTCGCTCACAAAGCTCTCATTATGACCTATAAACCATATAAACATGTTTGGGACACATTTGAGTGAATACAATACATTTTTGGTAGATAGAGAAAAGTTGACGGCGATATGGTCACATTTGGTCCGAAAATTTCACGGAAAGCTTTTCGCGCACAAAGCTCCCATTATGACCTATTAACCATATGAACATGTTTGGGACACATTTGAGCGAAAACAACACCGTTTTTGTGGATAAAGAAAGGTAAAGCCGATATGGTCACTTCTAATCCGAAAATTTCACGGAAAGATTTTCGCGCACAAAGCTCCGATTATGACCTATAAACCATATAAACATGTTTGGGACACATTTGAGAGAAAACAACACAGTTTTTGTGGATAAAGGTAGGTGACGCCGATATGGTCACTTTTGGTCCGAAAATTTCACGGAATGCTTTTCGCGCACAAAGCTCAAATTATGACCTATAAACCATATGAACATGTTTGAGACACATATGAGCAAAAACAACACAGTTTTTTTGGATAAAGAAAGGTGACGCCGATATGGTCACTTTTGGTCCAAAAATTTCACGGAAAGCTTTTTGCGCAGAAAGCTCCCATTATGACCTATAAACCAAATAAACATGTTTGGGACACATTTGAGCGAATACAACACAGTTTTGGTGGATAAAGAAACGGTGACGGCGATATGGTTACTTTTGGTCTGAAAATTTCACGGAAAGCTTTTCACGCACAAAGTTCCTATTATGACCTATATACAATATAAACATGTTTGAGACACATTTGAGCGAAAACAACACAGTTTTTGTGGATAAAGAAAGGTGACGCCGATATGGTCACTTCTGGTCCGAAAATGTCACGGAAAGCTTTTCGCGCACAAAGCTCACATTATGACCTATACGCCATATAAAAATATTTGGGACACATTTGAGCGAAAACAACACAGTTTTGGTAGATAAAGAAAGGTGACGCCGATATGGTCACTTTTGGTCCGAAAATTTAACTCAAAGCTTTTCATGCACAAAGCTCTCATTATGACCCATACACCATATAAACATGTTTGGGACACATTTGAGCGAAAACAACACAGTTTTGGTGGATAAAGAAAAGGTGACGCCGATATGGTCACTTTTGGTCCAAAAATTTCACGGAAAGCTTTTCGCGCAGAAAGCTCCCATTATGACCTATAAACCATATAAACATGTTTTTTGGACACATTTGAGCGAAAACAACACAGTTTTGGTTGATAAAGAAAGGTGACGCCGATATGGTCACTTTTGGTCCGAAAACTTCACTGAAAGCTTTTCATGCACAAAGCTCTCATTATGACCCATACACCATATAAACATGTTTGGGACACATTTGAGCGAAAACAACACAGTTTTGGTGGATAAAGAAAAAATGACGCCGATATGGTCACTTTTGGTCCGAAAATTTCACGGAAAGCTTTTCGCGCAGAAAGCTCCCATTCTTACCTATAAACCAAATAAACATGTTAGGGACACATTAGAGCGAATACAACACAGTTTTGGTGGATAAAGAAACGGTGACGGCGATATGGTTACTTTTGGTCCGAAAATTTCACGGAAAGCTTTTCGCGCACAAAGCTCCTATTATGACCTATAAACAATATAAACATGTTTGGGACACATTTGAGCGAAAACAACACAATTTTTGTGGATAAAGAAAGGTGACGCCGATATGGTCACCTCTGGTCCGAAAATTTCACGGAAAGCTTTTCGCGCACAAAGCTCCCATTATGACCTATACACCATATAAAAATGTTTGGGACACATTTGAGAGAAAACAACACAGTTTTGGTGGATAAAGAAAGGTGACGCCGATATGGTCACTTCTGGTCCGAAAATTTCACTAAAAGCTTTTCGCGCACAAAGCTCCCATTTAGACCTATAAACCATATAAACATGTTTGGGACACATTTGAGCGAAAACAACACAGATTTTGTGGATAAAGAAAGGTAAAGCCGATATGGTCACTTCTGGTCCGAAAATTTCACGGAAAGATTTTCGCGCTCAAAGCTCCGATTATGACCGATAAACCATATAAACATGTTTGGTACACATTTGAGAGAAAACAACACAGTTTTTGTGGATAAAGAAAGGTGACGCCGATATGGTCACTTTTGGTCCGAAAATTTCACGGAAAGCTTTTCGCGCACAAAGCTCAAATTATGACCTATAAACCATATGAACATGTTTGAGACGCATATGAGCAAAAATAACACAGTTTTTTTGGATAAAGAAAGGTGACGCCGATATGGTCACTTTTGGTCCGAAAATTTCACGGAAAGCTTTTTGCGCAGAAAGCTCCCATTATGACCTACAAACCAAATAAACATGTTTGCTACACATTTGAGCGAATACAACACAGTTTTGGTGGATAAAGAAACGGTGACGGCGATATGTTTACTTTTGGTCTGAAAATTTCACGGAAAGCTTTTAACGCACAAAGCTTCTATTATGCCCTATAAACCATATTAACATGTTTGGGGCACATTTGAGCGAAAACAACACAGTTTTGGTGGATAAAGAAAAGGTGACGCATATATGGTCACTTTTGGTCCGAAAATTTCACGGAAAGCTTTTCGCACAGAAAGCTCCCATTATGACTTTTAAACCATATAAACATGTTTGTGACACATTTGAGCGAAAACAACACAGTCTTTGTGGATAAAGAAAGGTGACGGCGATATGGTCACTTTTGGTCCAAAAATTTCATGGAAAGCTTTTCGCGCACAAAGCTCCCATTATGACCTATAAACCATATAAACATGTTTTGGACAAATTTGAGCGAAAACAACACATTTTTGGTTGATAAAGAAAGGTGACGCCGATATGGTCACTTTTGATCCGAAAATTTCATGGATAGCTTTTCATGCACAAAGCTCCCATTATCGCCCATACACCATATAAACATGTTTAGGACACATTTGAGCGAATACAACACAGTTTTGGTGGATAAAGAAAAGGTGACGGCGATATGGTAAGTTTTGGTCCGAAAATTTCACGGAAAGCTTTTCGCGCACAAAGCTCACATTATGACCTATAAACCATATAAACATGTTTGGGATACATTTGAGCGAAAACAACATAGTTTTTGTGGATAAAGAACGGCAAAGCCGATATGGTAATTTCTGGTCTGAAAATTTCACGGAAAGTTTTTCGCGCACAAAGCTCACATTATGACCTATAAACCATATAAACATGTTTGGGACACATTTGAGTGAATACAATACAGTTTTGGTAGATAAAGAAAAGGTGACGGCGATATGGTCACATTTGGTCCGAAAATTTCACGGAAAGCTTTTCGCGCACAAAGCTCCCATTATGACCTATTAACCATATGAACATGTTTGGGACACATTTGAGCGAAAACAACACCGTTTTTGTGGATAAAGAAAAGTAACGCCGATATGGTCACTTCTGGTCCGAAAATTTCACGGAAAGCTTTTCGCGCACAAAGCTCCCATTTAGACCTATAAACCATATAAACATGTTTGGGACACATTTGAGCGAAAACAACACAGTTTTTGTGGATAAAGAAAGGTAAAGTCGATATGGTCACTTCTGGTCCGAAAATTTCACGGAAAGATTTTCGCGCACAAAGCTCCGATTATGACCTATAAACCATATAAACATGTTTGGGACACATTTGAGAGAAAACAACACAGTTTTTTTATATAAAGAAAGGTGACGCCGATATGGTCACTTTTGGTCCGAAAATTTCACGGAAAGCTTTTCGCGCACAAAGCTCAAATTATGACCTATAAACCATATGAACATGTTTGAGACACATATGAGCAAAAACAACACAGTTTTTTTGGATAAAGAAAGGTGACGCCGATATGGTCACTTTTGGTGCGAAAATTTCACGGAAAGCTTTTTGCGCAGAAAGCTCCCATTATGACCTATAAACCAAATAAACATGTTTGGGACACATTTGAGCGAATACAACATAGTTTTGGTGGATAAAGAAACGGTGACGACGATATGGTTACTTTTGGTCTGAAAATTTCACGGAAAGCTTTTCGCGCACAAAGCTCCTATTATGACCTATAAACAATATAAACATGTTTGAGACACATTTGAGCGAAAACAACACAGTTTTTGTGGATAAAGAAAGGTGACGCCGATATGGTCACTTCTGGTCCGAAAATTTCACGGAAAGCTTTTCGCGCACAAAGCTCACATTATGACCTATACACCATAAAAAAATGTTTGGGACATATTTGAGCGAAAACAACACAATTTTGGTGGATAAAAAAAGGTGACGCCGATATGGTCACTTTTGGTCCGAAAATTTCACTCAAAGCTTTTCGTGGACAAAGCTCTCATTATGACCCATACACCATATAAACATGTTTGGGACACATTTGAGCGAAAACAACACAGTTTTGGTGGATAAAGAAAAGGTGACGCCGATATGGTCACTTTTGGTCCAAAAATTTCACGGAAAGGTTTTCGCGCAGAAAGCTCCCATTATGACCTATACACCATATAAACCTGTTTGGGACACATTTGAGCGAAAACAACACAGTTTTGGTGGATAAAGAAATGGTGACGCAGATATGGTCACTTTTGGTCCGAAAATTTCACTGAAAGTTTTCGTGCACAAAGCTCTCATTATGACCCATACACCATATAAACATGTTTGGGACACATTTGAGCGAAAACAACACAGTTTTGGTGGATAAAGAAAGGTGACGCCGATATGGTCACTTTTGGTCCGAAAATTTCACAAAAAGCTTTTCGCGCAAAAGCTCACATTATGACATATACACCATATAAACATTTTTGGGACACATTTGAGCGAAAAAGACACAGTTTTAGTGGATAAAGAAAGGTGACGCCGATATGGTCACTTTTGGTCCGAAAATTTCACGGAAAGCTTTTCGCGCAGAAAGCTCACGTTATGACCTATAAACCATATAAACATGTTTGGGACACATTTTAGCGAAAACAACACAATTTTTTTGGATAAAGAAAGGTGACGGCGATATGGTCACTTTTGGTCCGAAAATTTCACGGAAAGCTTTTCGCGCACAAAGCTCCCATTATGACCTATAAACCATATAAACACGTTTGGGACAAATTTGAGCGAAAACAACAAAGTTTTTTGGGATAAAGAAAGGTGACGCCGATATGGTCACTTTTGGTCCAAAAATTTAACGGAAAGCTTTTCGAGCAGAAAGCTCCCATTATGACCTATAAACCATATAAACATGTTTGGGACACATTTATCGAAAACAATACAGTTTTTTTAGATAAAGTAGGTGACGCCAATATGGTAACTTTTGGTCCGAAAATTTCACGGAAAGCTTTTAACGCACAAAGCTTCTATTATGACCTATAAACCATATTAACATGTTTGGGACACATTTGAGCGAAAACAACACAGTTTTGGTGGATAAAGAAAGGTGACGTCGATATGGTCACTTTTGGTCAGAAAATTCAACGGAAAGCTTTTCGCGCAGAAAGCTCTCATTATGACCTATAAACCATATAATCTTTTTTGGGAAACATTTGAGCGAATACAACACAGATTTGGTGGATAAATAAAAGGTGACGCCGATATGGCCACTTTTGGTCAGAAAATTTAACGGAAAGCTTTTCGCGCACAAAGCGCCCATTATGATCTATACACCATATAAACATGTTTGGGTCACATTTGAGCGAAAACAACACAGTTTTGATGGATAAAGAAAAGGTGACGCATATATGGTAACTTTTGGTCCGAAAATTTCACGGAAAGCTTTTCGCACAGAAAGCTCCCATTATGACTTTTAAACCATATAAACATGTTTGTGACACATTTGAGCGAAAACAACACAGTCTTTGTGGATAAAGAAAGGTGACGGCGATATGGTCACTTTTGGTCCAAAAATTTCACGGAAAGCTTTTCGCGCACAAAGCTCCCATTATGACCTATAAACCATATAAACATGTTTTGGACAAATTTGAGTGAAAACAACACATTTTTGGTTGATAAAGAAAAGGTGACGGCGATATGGTCACATTTGGTCCGAAAATTTCACGGAAAGCTTTTCGCGCACAAAGCTCCCATTATGACCTATTAACCATATGAACATGTTTGGGACACATTTGAGCGAAAACAACACCGTTTTTGTGGATAAAGAAACGTAACGCCGATATGGTCACTTCTGGTCCGAAAATTTCACGGAAAGCTTTTCGCGCACAAAGCTCCCATTTAGACCTATAAACCATATAAACATGTTTGGAAGACATTTGAGTGAAAACAACACAGTTTTTGTGGATAAAGAAAGGTAAAGCCGGTATGGTCAGTTCTGGTCCGAAAATTTCACGGAAAGCTTTTCGCGCACAAAGCTAACATTATGACCTATAAACCATATAAACATGTTTGGGACACTTTTGAGCGAAAACAACACAGTTTTTGTGGATAAAGAAAGGTAAAGTCGATATGGTCACGTCTAGTCCGAAAATTTCACGGAAAGATTTTCGCGCACAAAGCTCCGATTATGACCTATAAACCATATAAACATGTTTGGGTCACATTTGAGAGAAAACAACACAGTTTTTTAGATAAAGAAAGGTGACGCCGATGTGGTCACTTTTGGTCTGAAAATTTCACGGAAAGCTTTTCGCGCTCAAAGTTCAAATTATGACCTATAAACCATATGAACATGTTTGAGACACATATGAGCAAAAACAACACAGTTTTTTTGGATAAAGAAAGGTGACGCCGATATGGTCACTTTTGGTCCGAAAATTTCACGGAAAGCTTTTTGCGCAGAAAGCTCCCATTATGACCTATAAACCAAATAAACATGTTTGGGACACATTTGAGCGAATACAACATAGTTTTGGTGGATAAAGAAACGGTGACGGCGATATGGTTACTTTTGGTCTGAAAATTTCACGGAAAGCTTTTCGCGCACAAAGCTCCTATTATGACCTATAAACAATATAAACATGTTTGAGACACATTTGAGCGAAAACAACACATTTTTTGTGGATAAAGAAAGGTGACGCCGATATGGTAACTTCTGGTCCGAAAATTTCACGGAAAGCTTTTCGCGCACAAAGCTCACATTATGACCTATACACCATATAAAAATGTTTGGGACACATTTGAGCAAAAACAACACAGTTTTGGTGGATAAAGAAAGGTGACGCCGATATGGTCACTTTTGGTCCGAAAATTTCACTCAAAGCTTTTCGTGCACAAAGCTCTCATTATGACCCATACACCATATAAACATGTTTGGGACACATTTGAGCGAAAACAACACAGTTTTGGTGGATAAAGAAATGGTGACGCAGATATGGTCACTTTTGGTCCGAAAATTTCACTGAATGTTTTTCGTGCACAAAGCTCTCATCATGACCCATACACCATATAAACATGTTTGGGACACATTTGAGCGAAAACAACACAGTTTTGGTGGATAACGAAAGGTGACACCGATATGGTCACTTTTGGTCCGAAAATTTCACAGAAAGTTTTCGCGCAGAAAGCTCACATTATGACATATACACCATATAAACATTTTTGGGACGCATTTGAGCGAAAAAGACACAGTTTTAGTGGATAAAGAAAGGTGACGCCGATATGGTCACTTTTGGTCCGAAAATTTCACGGAAAGCTTTTCGCGCAGAAAGCTCACGTTATGACCTATAAACCATATAAACATGTTTGGGACACATTTTAGCGAAAACAACACAATTTTTTTGGATAAAGAAAGGTGACGGCGATATGGTCACTTTTGGTCCGAAAATTTCACGGAAAGCTTTTCGCGCACAAAGCTCCCATTATGACCTATAAACCATATAAACACGTTTGGGACAAATTTGATCGAAAACAACAAAGTTTTTTGGGATAAAGAAAGGTGACGCCGATTTGGTCACTTTTGGTCCAAAAATTTAACAGAAAGCTTTTCGAGCAGAATGCTCCCATTATGACCTATAAACCATATAAACATGTTTGGGACACATTTTATCGAAAACAATACAGTTTTTTTGGATAAAGTAGGTGACGCCAATATGGTAACTTTTGGTCCGAAAATTTCACGGAAAGCTTTTAACGCACAAAGCTTCTATTATGACCTATAAACCATATAAACATGTTTGGGACACATTTGAGCGAAAACAACACAGTTTTGGTGGATAAAGAAAGGTGACGTCGATATGGTCACTTTTGGTCAGAAAATTTAACGGAAAGCTTTTCGCGCAGAACGCTCTCATTATGACCTATAAACCATATAAACTTTTTTGGGAAACATTTGAGCGAATACAACACAAATTTGGTGGATAAATAAAAGGTGACGCCGATATGGCCACTTTTGGTCAGAAAATTTAACGGAAAGATTTCCGCGCACAAAGCGCCCATTATGATCTATACACCATATAAACATGTTTGGGACACATTTGAGCGAAAACAACACAGTTTTGGTGGATAAAGAAAAGGTGACGCATATATGGTCACTTTTGGTCCGAAAATTTCACGGAAAGCTTTTCGCACAGAAAGCTCCCATTATGACTTTTAAACCATATAAACATGTTTGTGACATATTTGAGCGAAAACAACACAGTCTTTGTGGATAAAGAAAGGTGACGGCGATATGGTCACTTTTAGTCCAAAAATTTCACGGAAAGCTTTTCGCGCACAAAGCTCCCATTATGACCTATAAACCATATAAAAATGTTTTGGACAAATTAGAGTGAAAACAACACATTTTTGGTTGATAAAGAAAAGGTGACGGCGATATGGTCACATTTGGTCCGAAAATTTCACGGAAAGCTTTTCGCGCACAAAGCTCCCATTATGACCTATTAACCATATGAACATGTTTGGGACACATTTGAGCGAAAACAACACCGTTTTTGTGGATAAAGAAACGTAACGCCGATATGGTCACTTCTGGTCCGAAAATTTCACGGAAAGCTTTTCGCGCACAAAGCTCCCATTTAGACCTATAAACCATATAAATATGTTTGGAACACATTTGAGCGAAAACAACACAGTTTTTGTGGATAAAGAAAGGTAAAGCCGATATGGTAAGTTCTGGTCCGAAAATTTCACGAAAAGCTTTTCGCGCACAAAGCTCACATTATGACCTATAAGCCATATAAACATGTTTGGGACACATTTGAGCGAAAACAACACAGTTTTTGTGGATAAAGAAAGGTAAAGTCGATATGGTCACGTCTGGTCCGAAAATTTCACGGAAAGATTTTCGCGCACAAAGCTCCGATTATGACCTATAAACAATATAAACATGTTTGGGACACATTTGAGAGAAAACAACACAGTTGTTTAGATAAAGAAAGGTGACGCCGATATGGTCACTTCTGGTCCGAAAATTTCACGGAAAGTTTTTCGCGCACAAAGCTCACATTATGACCTATACACCATATAAAAATGTTTGGGACACATTTGAGCGAAAACAACACAGTTTTGGTGGATAAAGAAAGGTGACGCCGATATGGTCACTTTTGGTCCGAAAATTTCACTCAAAGCTTTTCGTGCACAAAGCTCTCATTATGACCCATACACCATATAAACATGTTTGGGACACATTTGAGCGAAAACAACACAGTTTTGGTGGATAAAGAAAAGGTGACGCCGATATGGTCACTTTTGGTCCAAAAATTTCACGGAAAGGTTTTCGCGCAGAAAGCTCCCATTATGACCTATACACCATATAAACCTGTTTGGGACACATTTGAGCGAAAACAACACAGTTTTGGTGGATAAAGAAATAGTGACGCAGATATGGTCACTTTTGGTCCGAAAATTTCATTGAAAGTTTTTCGTGCACAAAGCTCTCATTATGACCCATACAACATATAAACATGTTTGGGACACATTTGAGCGAAAACAACACAGTTTTGGTGGATAAAGAAAGGTGACGCCGATATGGTCACTTTTGGTCCGAAAATTTCACAGAAAGCTTTTCGCGCAGAAAGCTCACGTTATGACCTATAAACCATATAAACATGTTTGGGACACATTTTAGCGAAAACAACACAATTTTTTTGGATAAAGAAAGGTGACGGCGATATGGTCACTTTTGGTCCGAAAATTTCACGGAAAGCTTTTCGCGCACAAAGCTCCCATTATGACCTATAAACCATATAAACACGTTTGGGACAAATTTGAGCGAAAACAACAAAGTTTTTTAGGATAAAGAAAGGTGACGCCGATATGGTCACTTTTGGTCCAAAAATTTAACAGAAAGCTTTTCGAGCAGAAAGCTCTCATTATGACCTATAAACCATATAAACATGTTTGGGACACATTTTATCGAAAACAATACAGTTTTTTTTGGATAAAGTAGGTGACGCCAATATGGTAACTTTTGGTCCGAAAATTTCACGGAAAGCATTTAACGCACAAAGCTTCTATTATGACCTATAAACCATATAAACATGTTTGGGACACATTTGAGCGAAAACAACACAGTTTTGGTGGATAAAGAAAGGTGACGTCGATATGGTCACTTTTGGTCAGAAAATTTAACGGAAAGCTTTTCGCGCATAAAGCTCTCATTATGACCTATAAACCATATAAACTTTTTTGGGACACATTTGAGCGAATACAACACAGATTTGGTGGATAAATAAAAGGTGACGCCGATATGGCCACTTTTGGTCAGAAAATTTAACGGAAAGCTTTTCGCGCACAAAGCGCCCATTATGACCTATACACCATATAAACATGTTTGGGACACATTTGAGCGAAAACAACACAGTTTTGGTGGATAAAGAAAAGGTGACGCATATATGGTCACTTTTGGTCCGAAAATTTCACGGAAAGCTTTTCGCACAGAAAGCTCCCATTATGACTTTTAAACCATATAAACATGTTTGTGACACATTTGAGCGAAAACAACACAGTCTTTGTGGATAAAGAAAGGTGACGGCGATATGGTCACTTTTGGTCCAAAAATTTCACGGAAAGCTTTTCGCGCAGAAAGCTCCCATTATGACCTATAAACCATAAAAACAACTTTAGGAAACATTTGAGCGAATACAAAAAATTTTGTTGGATAAAGAAAAGGTGACGCTCATATGGTCAATTTTGGTCCGAAAATTTCACGGAAATCTTTACGCACACATAGCTCCCATTATGACTTATACACCATATAAACATGTTTGGGACACATTTGAGCGAAAACAACACAATTTTGGTGGATAAAGAAAAGGTGACGCTTATATGGTCACTTTTGGTCCGAAAATTTCACGGAAAGCTTTTCGCGCAGAAAGTTCCCATTATGATAAATAAACCATATAAACATGTTTGGGACACATTTGAGCGATTACAACATTGTTTTGGTGGATAAAGAAAGGTGACATCGATATGGTCACTTTTGGTCCGAAAATTTCACAGAAAGCTTTTCGCGCAGAAAGCTCACATTATGACCTATAAACCATATAAACATGTTTGGGAAACATTTGAGCGAATACAACACAGATATGGTGGATAAATAAAAGGTGACGCCGATATGGCCACTTTTGGTCAGAAAATTTAACGGAAAGCTTTTCGCGCACAAAGCGCCCATTATGACCTATACACCATATAAACATGTTTGGGACACATTTGAGCGAAAACAACACAGTTTTGGTGGATAAAGAAAAGGTGACGCATATATGGTCACTTTTGGTCCGAAAATTTCACGGAAAGCTTTTCGCACAGAAAGCTCCCATTATGACTTTTAAACCATATAAACATGTTTGTGACACATTTGAGCGAAATCAACACAGTCTTTGTGGATAAAGAAAGGTGACGGCGATATGGTCACTTTTGGTCCAAAAATTTCACGGAAAGCTTTTCGCGCACAAAGCTCCCATTATGACCTATAAACCATATTAACATGTTTGGGAAACATTTGAGCGAATACAACACAGATTTGGTGGATAAATAAAAGGTGACGCCGATATGGCAACTTTTGGTCAGAAAATTTAACGGAAAGCTTTTCGCGCACAAAGCGCCCATTATGACCTATACACCATATAAACATGTTTGGGACACATTTGAGCGAAAACAACACAGTTTTGGTGGATAAAGAAAAGGTGACGCATATATGGTCACTTTTGGTCCGAAAATTTCACGGAAAGCTTTTCGCACAGAAAGCTCCCATTATGACTTTTAAACCATATAAACATGTTTGTGACACATTTGAGCGAAATCAACACAGTCTTTGTGGATAAAGAAAGGTGACGGCGATATGGTCACTTTTGGTCCAAAAATTTCACGGAAAGCTTTTCGCGCACAAAGCTCCCATTATGACCTATAAACCATATAAACATGTTTTGGACAAATTTGAGTCAAAACAACACATTTTTGGTTGATAAAGAAAGGTTACGCCGATATGGTCACTTTTGATCCGAAAATTTCACGGATAGCTTTTCGTGCACAAAGCTCCCATTATGGCCCATACACCATATAAACATGTTTAGGACACATTTGAGCGAAAACAACACAGTTTTGGTGGATAAAGAAAAGGTGACGACAATATGGTCACTTTTGGTTCGAAAATTTCAAGGAAAGCTTTCACGCAGAAAGCTACCATTATGACTTATACACCATATAAACATGTTTGGGACGCATTTGAGCGAAAACGACACAGTTTTAATGGATAAAAAAAGATGACGCAGATATGGTCACTTTTGTTCCGAAAATTTCACGGAAAGCTTTGCACGCAGAATGCTCCCATTATGAACTATAAACCATATAAACATGTTTGGGACACATTTGAGCGAAAACAACACAATTTTTTGGGATAAAGAAAGGTGACGCCGATATGGTCACTTATGGTCCGAAAATTTCACGGAAAGCTTTTCGCGCAGAAAGCTCCCATTGTGACCTATAAACCAAATAAACATGTTTGGGACACATTTGAGCAAATACAAAACAGTTTTGGTGGATAAAGAAAGAAAAGGAGACGCCGATATGGTCACTTTTGGTCCGAAAATTTCACGGAAATCTTTACGGACACAAAGCTCCCATTATGACCTATAAACCATATAAACATGTTTGCGACAAATTTGAGCGAAAATAACACAGTTTTGGTGGATAAAGAATGGTGACGTCGATATGGTCACTTTTAGTCCAGAAATTTCACATAACGCTTTTCGCGCAGAAAGCTCCCATTATGACCTATAAACCATAAAAACAACTTTGGGAAACATTTGAGCGAATACAAAAAATTTTGTTGGATAAAGAAAAGGTGACGCTCATATGGTCAATTTTGGTCCGAAAATTTCACGGAAATCTTTACGCACACAAAGCTCCCATTATCACTTATACACCATATAAACATGTTTGGGACACATTTGAGCGAAAACAACACAATTTTGGTGGATAAAGAAAAGGTGACGCTTATATGGTCACTTTTGGTCCGAAAATTTCACGGAAAGCTTTTCGCACAGAAAGCTCCCATTATGATAAATAAACCATATAAACATGTTTGGGACACATTTGAGCGATTACAACATGGTTTTGGTGGATAAAGAAAGGTGACGTCGATATGGTCACTTTTGGTCCGAAAATTTCACAGAAAGCTTTTCGCGCAGAAAGCTCACATTATGACCTATAAACCATATAAACAAGTTTGGGAAACATTTGAGCGAATACAACACAGTTTTGGTAGATAAAGAAAAGGTGACGCTGATATAGTCACTTTTGGTCCGAAAATTTCACGGAAATCCTTACGCACACAAAGCTCCATTTATGACCTATAAACGATATAAACACGTTTGGGACACATTTGAGCGAAAACAACACAGTTTCGGTGGATAAAGAAACGTAACGCCGATATGGTCACTTCTGGTCCGAAAATTTCACGGAAAGCTTTTCGCGCACAAAGCTCCCATTTAGACCTATAAACCATATAAATATGTTTGGAACACATTTGAGCGAAAACAACACAGTTTTTGTGGATAAAGAAAGGTAAAGCCGATATGGTAAGTTCTGGTCCGAAAATTTCACGGAAAGCTTTTCGCGCACAAAGCTCACATTATGACCTATAAGCCATATAAACATGTTTGGGACACATTTGAGCGAAAACAACACAGTTTTTGTGGATAAAGAAAGGTAAAGTCGATATGGTCACGTCTGGTACGAAAATTTCACGGAAAGATTTTCGCGCACAAAGCTCCGATTATGACCTATAAACAATATAAACATGTTTGGGACACATTTGAGAGAAAACAACACAGTTGTTTAGATAAAGAAAGGTGACGCCGATATGGTCACTTTTGGTCCGAAAATTTCACGGAAAGCTTTTCGCGCTCAAAGCTCAAATTATGACCTATAAACCATATGAACATGTTTGAGACACATATGAGCAAAAACAACACAGTTTTTTTGGATAAAGAAAGGTGACGCCGATATGGTCACTTTTGGTTCGAAAATTTCACGGAAAGCTTTTTGCGCAGAAAGCTCCCATTATGACCTATAAACCAAATAAACATGTTTGGGACACATTTGAGCGAATACAACACAGTTTTGGTGGATAAAGAAACGGTGACGGCGATACGGTTACTTTTGGTCTGAAAATTTCACGGAAAGCTTTTCGCGCACAAAGCTCCTATTATGACCTATAAACAATATAAACATGTTTGAGACACATTTGAGCGAAAACAACACAGTTTTTGTGGATAAAGAAAGGTGACGCCGATATGGTCACTTCTGGTCCGAAAATTTCACGGAAAGTTTTTCGCGCACAAAGCTCACATTATGACCTATACACCATATAAAAATGTTTGGGACACATTTGAGCGAAAACAACACAGTTTTGGTGGATAAAGAAAGGTGACGCCGATATGGTCACTTTTGGTCCGAAAATTTCACTCAAAGCTTTTCGTGCACAAAGCTCTCATTATGACCCATACACCATATAAACATGTTTGGGACACATTTGAGCGAAAACAACACAGTTTTGGTGGATAAAGAAAAGGTGACGCCGATATGGTCACTTTTGGTCCAAAAATTTCACGGAAAGGTTTTCGCGCAGAAAGCTCCCATTATGACCTATACACCATATAAACCTGTTTGGGACACATTTGAGCGAAAACAACACAGTTTTGGTGGATAAAGAAATAGTGACGCAGATATGGTCACTTTTGGTCCGAAAATTTCATTGAAAGTTTTTCGTGCACAAAGCTCTCATTATGACCCATACACCATATAAACATGTTTGGGACACATTTGAGCGAAAACAACACAGTTTTGGTGGATAAAGAAAGGTGACGCCGATATGGTCACTTTTGGTCCGAAAATTTCACAGAAAGCTTTTCGCGCAGAAAGCTCACGTTATGACCTATAAACCATATAAACATGTTTGGGACACATTTTAGCGAAAACAACACAATTTTTTTGGATAAAGAAAGGTGACGGCGATATGGTCACTTTTGGTCTGAAAATTTCACGGAAAGCTTTTCGCGCACAAAGCTCCCATTATGACCTATAAACCATATAAACACGTTTGGGACAAATTTGAGCGAAAACAACAAAGTTTTTTAGGATAAAGAAAGGTGACGCCGATATGGTCACTTTTGGTCCAAAAATTTAACAGAAAGCTTTTCGAGCAGAAAGCTCTCATTATGACCTATAAACCATATAAACATGTTTGGGACACATTTTATCGAAAACAATACAGTTTTTTTTGGATAAAGTAGGTGACGCCAATATGGTAACTTTTGGTCCGAAAATTTCACGGAAAGCTTTTAACGCACAAAGCTTCTATTATGACCTATAAACCATATAAACATGTTTGGGACACATTTGAGCGAAAACAACACAGTTTTGGTGGATAAAGAAAGGTGACGTCGATATGGTCACTTTTGGTCAGAAAATTTAACGGAAAGCTTTTCGCGCATAAAGCTCTCATTATGACCTATAAACCATATAAACTTTTTTGGGACACATTTGAGCGAATACAACACAGATTTGGTGGATAAATAAAAGGTGACGCCGATATGGCCACTTTTGGTAAGAAAATTTAACGGAAAGCTTTTCGCGCACAAAGCGCCCATTATGACCTATACACCATATAAACATGTTTGGGACACATTTGAGCGAAAACAACACAGTTTTGGTGGATAAAGAAAAGGTGACGCATATATGGTCACTTTTGGTCCGAAAATTTCACGGAAAGCTTTTCGCACAGAAAGCTCCCATTATGACTTTTAAACCATATAAACATGTTTGTGACACATTTGAGCGAAAACAACACAGAATTTGTGGATAAAGAAAGGTGATGGCGATATGGTCACTTTTGGTCCAAAAATTTCACGGAAAGCTTTTCGCGCACAAAGCTCCCATTATGACCTATAAACCATATAAACATGTTTGGGACAAATTTGAGCGAAAATAACACAGTTTTGGTGGATAAAGAAAGGTGACGTCGATATGGTCACTTTTAGTCCAGAAATTTCACATAAAGCTTTTCGCGCAGAAAGCTCCCATTATGACCTATAAACCATAAAAACAACTTTGGGAAACATTTGAGCGAATACAAAAAATTTTGTTGGATAAAGAAAAGGTGACGCTCATATGGTCAATTTTGGTCCGAAAATTTCACGGAAATCTTTACGCACACAAAGCTCCCATTATGACTTATACACCATATAAACATGTTTGGGACACATTTGATCGAAAACAACACAATTTTGGTGGATAAAGAAAAGGTGACGCTTTATGGTCACTTTTGGTCCGAAAATTTCACGGAAAGCTTTTCGCGCAGAAAGTTCCCATTATGATAAATAAACCATATAAACATGTTTGGGACACATTTGAGTGATTACAACATTGTTTTGGTGGATAAAGAAAGGTGACATCGATATGGTCACTTTTGGTCCGAAAATTTCACAGAAAGCTTTTCGCGCAGAAAGCTCACATTATGACCTATAAACCATATAAACATGTTTGGGAAACATTTGAGCGAATACAACACAGATTTGGTGGATAAATAAAAGGTGACGCCGATATGGCCACTTTTGGTCAGAAAATTTAACGGAAAGCTTTTCGCGCACAAAGCGCCCATTATGACCTATACACCATATAAACATGTTTGGGACACATTTTAGCGAAAACAACACAGTTTTGGTGGATAAAGAAAAGGTGACGCATATATGGTCACCTTTGGTCCGAAAATTTCACGGAAAGCTTTTCGCACAGAATGCTCCCATTCTGACTTTTAAACCATATAAACATGTTTGTGACACATTTGAGCGAAATCAACACAGTCTTTGTGGATAAAGAAAGGTGACGGCGATATGGTCACTTTTGGTCCAAAAATTTCACGGAAAGCTTTTCGCGCACAAAGCTCCCATTATGACCTATAAACCATATAAAAATGTTTTGGACAAATTTGAGTGAAAACAACACATTTTTGGTTGATAAAGAAAGGTTACGCCGATATGGTCACTTTTGATCCGAAAATTTCACGGATAGCTTTTCGTGCACAAAGCTCCCATTATGGCCCATACACCATATAAACATGTTTAGGACACATTTGAGCGAAAACAACACAGTTTTGGTGGATAAAGAAAAGGTGACGACAATATGGTCACTTTTGGTTCGAAAATTTCAAGGAAAGCTTTCACGCAGAAAGCTACCATTATGACTTATACACCATATAAACATGTTTGGGACGCATTTGAGCGAAAACGACACAGTTTTAATGGATAAAAAAAGATGACGCAGATATGGTCACTTTTGTTCCGAAAATTTCACGGAAAGCTTTGCACGCAGAATGCTCCCATTATGAACTATAAACCATATAAACATGTTTGGGACACATTTGAGCGAAAACAACACAATTTTTTGGGATAAAGAAAGGTGACGCCGATATGGTCACTTATGGTCCGAAAATTTCACGGAAAGCTTTTCGCGCAGAAAGCTCCCATTGTGACCTATAAACCAAATAAACATGTTTGGGACACATTTGAGCAAATACAAAACAGTTTTGGTGGATAAAGAAAGAAAAGGAGACGCCGATATGGTCACTTTTGGTCCGAAAATTTCACGGAAATCTTTACGGACACAAAGCTCCCATTATGACCTATAAACCATATAAACATGTTTGGGACAAATTTGAGCGAAAATAACACAGTTTTGGTGGATAAAGAAAGGTGACGTCGATATGGTCACTTTTAGTCCAGAAATTTCACATAAAGCTTTTCGCGCAGAAAGCTCCCATTATGACCTATAAACCATAAAAACAACTTTGGGAAACATTTGAGCGAATACAAAAAAATTTGTTGGATAAAGAAAAGGTGACGCTCATATGGTCAATTTTGGTCCGAAAATTTCACGGAAATCTTTACGCACACAAAGCTCCCATTATGACTTATACACCATATAAACATGTTTGGGACACATTTGAGCGAAAACAACACAATTTTGGTGGATAAAGAAAAGGTGACGCTTATATGGTCACTTTTGGTCCGAAAATTTCACGGAAAGCTTTTCGCACAGAAAGCTCCCATTATGATAAATAAACCATAAAAACATGTTTGGGACACATTTGAGCGATTACAACATGGTTTTGGTGGATAAAGAAAGGTGACGTCGATATGGTCACTTTTGGTCCGAAAATTTCACATAAAGCTTTTCGCGCAGAAAGCTCACATTATGACCTATAAACCATATAAACATGTTTGGGAAACATTTGAGCGAATACAACACAGTTTTGGTAGATAAAGAAAAGGTGACGCTGATATAGTCACTTTTGGTCCGAAAATTTCACGGAAATCCTTACGCACACAAAGCTCCATTTATGACCTATAAACGATATAAACATGTTTGGGACACATTTGAGCGAAAACAACACAGTTTCGGTGGATAAAGAAACGTAACGCCGATATGGTCACTTCTGGTCCGAAAATTTCACGGAAAGCTTTTCGCGCACAAAGCTCCCATTTAGACCTATAAACCATATAAATATGTTTGGAACACATTTGAGCGAAAACAACACAGTTTTTGTGGATAAAGAAAGGTAAAGCCGATATGGTAAGTTCTGGTCCGAAAATTTCACGAAAAGCTTTTCGCGCACAAAGCTCACATTATGACCTATAAGCCATATAAACATGTTTGGGACACATTTGAGCGAAAACAACACAGTTTTTGTGGATAAAGAAAGGTAAAGTCGATATGGTCACGTCTGGTCCGAAAATTTCACGGAAAGATTTTCGCGCACAAAGCTCCGATTATGACCTATAAACAATATAAACATGTTTGGGACACATTTGAGAGAAAACAACACAGTTGTTTAGATAAAGAAAGGTGACGCCGATATGGTCACTTTTGGTCCGAAAATTTCACGGAAAGCTTTTCGCGCTCAAAGCTCAAATTATGACCTATAAACCATATGAACATGTTTGAGACACATATGAGCAAAAACAACACAGTTTTTTTGGATAAAGAAAGGTGACGCCGATATGGTCACTTTTGGTTCGAAAATTTCACGGAAAGCTTTTTGCGCAGAAAGCTCCCATTATGACCTATAAACCAAATAAACATGTTTGGGACACATTTGAGCGAATACAACACAGTTTTGGTGGATAAAGAAACGGTGACGGCGATATGGTTACTTTTGGTCTGAAAATTTCACGGAAAGCTTTTCGCGCACAAAGCTCCTATTATGACCTATAAACAATATAAACATGTTTGAGACACATTTGAGCGAAAACAACACAGTTTTTGTGGATAAAGAAAGGTGACGCCGATATTGTCACTTCTGGTCCGAAAATTTCACGGAAAGGTTTTCGCGCACAAAGCTCACATTATGACCTATACACCATATAAAAATGTTTGGGACACATTTGAGCGAAAACAACACAGTTTTGGTGGATAAAGAAAGGTGACGCCGATATGGTCACTTTTGGTCCGAAAATTTCACTCAAAGCTTTTCATGCACAAAGCTCTCATTATGACCCATACACCATATAAACATGTTTGGGACACATTTGAGCGAAAACAACACAGTTTTGGTGGATAAAGAAAAGGTGACGCCGATATGGTCACTTTTGGTCCAAAAATTTCACGGAAAGGTTTTCGCGCAGAAAGCTCCCATTATGACCTATACACCATATAAACCTGTTTGGGACACATTTGAGCGAAAACAACACAGTTTTGGTGGATAAAGAAATAGTGACGCAGATATGGTCACTTTTGGTCCGAAAATTTCATTGAAAGTTTTTCGTGCACAAAGCTCTCATTATGACCCATACACCATATAAACATGTTTGGGACACATTTGAGCGAAAACAACACAGTTTTGGTGGATAAAGAAAGGTGACGCCGATATGGTCACTTTTGGTCCGAAAATTTCACAGAAAGCTTTTCGCGCAGAAAGCTCACGTTATGACCTATAAACCATATAAACATGTTTGGGACACATTTTAGCGAAAACAACACAATTTTTTTGGATAAAGAAAGGTGACGGCGATATGGTCACTTTTGGTCCGAAAATTTCACGGAAAGCTTTTCGCGCACAAAGCTCCCATTATGACCTATAAACCATATAAACACGTTTGGGACAAATTTGAGCGAAAACAACAAAGTTTTTTAGGATAAAGAAAGGTGACGCCGATATGGTCACTTTTGGTCCAAAAATTTAACAGAAAGCTTTTCGAGCAGAAAGCTCTCATTATGACCTATAAACCATATAAACATGTTTGGGACACATTTTATCGAAAACAATACAGTTTTTTTTGGATAAAGTAGGTGACGCCAATATGGTAACTTTTGGTCCGAAAATTTCACGGAAAGCTTTTAACGCACAAAGCTTCTATTATGACCTATAAACCATATAAACATGTTTGGGACACATTTGAGCGAAAACAACACAGTTTTGGTGGATAAAGAAAGGTGACGTCGATATGGTCACTTTTGGTCAGAAAATTTAACGGAAAGCTTTTCGCGCATAAAGCTCTCATTATGACCTATAAACCATATAAACTTTTTTGGGACACATTTGAGCGAATACAACACAGATTTGGTGGATAAATAAAAGGTGACGCCGATATGGCCACTTTTGGTCAGAAAATTTAACGGAAAGCTTTTCGCGCACAAAGCGCCCATTATGACCTATACACCATATAAACATGTTTGGGACACATTTGAGCGAAAACAACACAGTTTTGGTGGATAAAGAAAAGGTGACGCATATATGGTCACTTTTGGTCCGAAAATTTCACGGAAAGCTTTTCGCACAGAAAGCTCCCATTATGACTTTTAAACCATATAAACATGTTTGTGACACATTTGAGCGAAAACAACACAGTCTTTGTGGATAAAGAAAGGTGACGGCGATATGGTCACTTTTGGTCCAAAAATTTCACGGAAAGCTTTTCGCGCACAAAGCTCCCATTATGACCTATAAACCATATAAACATGTTTGGGACAAATTTGAGCGAAAATAACACAGTTTTGGTGGATAAAGAAAGGTGACGTCGATATGGTCACTTTTAGTCCAGAAATTTCACATAAAGCTTTTCGCGCAGAAAGCTCCCATTATGACCTATAAACCATAAAAACAACTTTGGGAAACATTTGAGCGAATACAAAAAATTTTGTTGGATAAAGAAAAGGTGACGCTCATATGGTCAATTTTGGTCCGAAAATTTCACGGAAATCTTTACGCACACAAAGCTCCCATTATGACTTATACACCATATAAACATGTTTGGGACACATTTGAGCGAAAACAACACAATTTTGGTGGATAAAGAAAAGGTGACGCTTATATGGTCACTTTTGGTCCGAAAATTTCACGGAAAGCTTTTCGCGCAGAAAGTTCCCATTATGATAAATAAACCATATAAACATGTTTGGGACACATTTGAGCGATTACAACATTGTTTTGGTGGATAAAGAAAGGTGACATCGATATGGTCACTTTTGGTCCGAAAATTTCACAGAAAGCTTTTCGCGCAGAAAGCTCACATTATGACCTATAAACCATATAAACATGTTTGGGAAACATTTGAGCGAATACAACACAGATTTGGTGGATAAATAAAAGGTGACGCCGATATGGCCACTTTTGGTCAGAAAATTTAACGGAAAGCTTTTCGCGCACAAAGCGCCCATTATGACCTATACACCATATAAACATGTTTGGGACACATTTGAGCGAAAACAACACAGTTTTGGTGGATAAAGAAAAGGTGACGCATATATGGTCACTTTTGGTCCGAAAATTTCACGGAAAGCTTTTCGCACAGAAAGCTCCCATTATGACTTTTAAACCATATAAACATGTTTGTGACACATTTGAGCGAAATCAACACAGTCTTTGTGGATAAAGAAAGTGACGGTGATATGGTCACTTTTGGTCCAAAAATTTCACGGAAAGCTTTTCGCGCACAAAGCTCCCATTATGACCTATAAACCATATAAACATGTTTTGGACAAATTTGAGTGAAAACAACACATTTTTGGTTGATAAAGAAAGGTTACGCCGATATGGTCACTTTTGATCCGAAAATTTCACGGATAGCTTTTCGTGCACAAAGCTCCCATTATGGCCCATACACCATATAAACATGTTTAGGACACATTTGAGCGAAAACAACACAGTTTTGGTGGATAAAGAAAAGGTGACGACAATATGGTCACTTTTGGTTCGAAAATTTCAAGGAAAGCTTTCACGCAGAAAGCTACCATTATGACTTATACACCATATAAACATGTTTGGGACGCATTTGAGCGAAAACGACACAGTTTTAATGGATAAAAAAAGATGACGCAGATATGGTCACTTTTGTTCCGAAAATTTCACGGAAAGCTTTGCACGCAGAATGCTCCCATTATGAACTATAAACCATATAAACATGTTTGGGACACATTTGAGCGAAAACAACACAATTTTTTGGGATAAAGAAAGGTGACGCCGATATGGTCACTTATGGTCCGAAAATTTCACGGAAAGCTTTTCGCGCAGAAAGCTCCCATTGTGACCTATAAACCAAATAAACATGTTTGGGACACATTTGAGAAAATACAAAACAGTTTTGGTGGATAAAGAAAGAAAAGGAGACGCCGATATGGTCACTTTTGGTCCGAAAATTTCACGGAAATCTTTACGGACACAAAGCTCCCATTATGACCTATAAACCATATAAACATGTTTGGGACAAATTTGAGCGAAAATAACACAGTTTTGGTGGATAAAGAAAGGTGACGTCGATATGGTCACTTTTAGTCCAGAAATTTCACATAAAGCTTTTCGCGCAGAAAGCTCCCATTATGACCTATAAACCATAAAAACAACTTTGGGAAACATTTGAGCGAATACAAAAAATTTTGTTGGATAAAGAAAAGGTGACGCTCATATGGTCAATTTTGGTCCGAAAATTTCACGGAAATCTTTACGCACACAAAGCTCCCATTATGACTTATACACCATATAAACGTGTTTGGGACACATTTGAGCGAAAACAACACAATTTTGGTGGATAAAGAAAAGGTGACGCTTATATGGTCACTTTTGGTCCGAAAATTTCACGGAAAGCTTTTCGCGCAGAAAGCTCCCATTATGATAAATAAACCATATAAACATGTTTGGGACACATTTGAGCGATTACAACATGGTTTTGGTGGATAAAGAAAGGTGACGTCGATATGGTCACTTTTGGTCCGAAAATTTCACAGAAAGCTTTTCGCGCAGAAAGCTCACATTATGACCTATAAACCATATAAACATGTTTGGGAAACATTTGAGCGAATACAACACAGTTTTGGTAGATAAAGAAAAGGTGACGCTGATATAGTCACTTTTGGTCCGAAAATTTCACGGAAATCCTTACGCACACAAAGCTCCATTTATGACCTATAAACGATATAAACATGTTTGGGACACATTTGAGCGAAAACAACACAGTTTCGGTGGATAAAGAAAGGTGACGCCGATATGGTCACTTTTGGTCCGAAAATTTCACGGAAAGCATTTCGCGCACAAAGCTCCCATTATGACCCCCCAAACCATATTAACATGTTTGGCACACATTTGAGCGAAAACAACACAGTTTTTGTGGAAAAAGAAAGGTAACGCCGATATGGTCACTTCTTGTCCGAAAATTTCACGGAAAGCTTTTCCCGCACAAAGCTCCCATTATGACCTATAATCCATATAAACATGTTTTTGACACATTTAAGCGAAAACAACACAGTTTTGGTTGATAAAGAAAGGTGAGGCCGATATGGTAACTTTTGGTCCGAAAATTTCACGGAAAGCTTTTCGCGCAAAAAGCTCCCATTATGAACTATAAACCATATAAACATGTTTGGGACACATTTGAGCGAAAACAACATAGTTTTTTTGGGATAAAGAAAGGTGACGCAGATATGGTCACTTCCGGTCCGAAAATTTCACGGAAAGCTTTTCGCGCAGAAAGCTCCCTTTATGACCTATAAACCAAATAAACATGTTTGGGAAACATTTGAGCGAATACAACACAGTTTTGGTAGATAAAGAAAAGGTGACGCTGATATAGTCACTTTTGGTCCGAAAATTTCACGGAAATCCTTACGCACACAAAGCTTCCTTTATGACCTATAAACCATATAAACATGTTTGGGACACATTTGAGCAAAAAAAACACAGTTTCGGTGGATAAAGAAAGGTAACGCCGATATGGTCACTTTTGGTCTAAAAATTTCACGGAAAGCTTTTCGCGCACAAAGCTCCCATTATGACCCCCCAAACCATATTAACATGTTTGGCACACATTTGAGCGAAAACAACACAGTTTTTGTGGAAAAAGAAAGGTAACGCCGATATGGTCACTTCTTGTCCGAAAATTTCACGGAAAGCTTTTCCCGCACAAAGCTCCCATTATGACCTATAATCCATATAAACATGTTTTTGACACTTTTAAGCGAAAAAAACACAGTTTTGGTTGATAAAGAAAGGTGACGCCCTTTTCTTTGGGAGATTTCCGGCCAGCCTTCACCCCTCACTTCCGGCCACATTCCGACTGGGTAATCCTCACGATTGCCTAGTTTCTTGCATGAATCCTATCCTCTCGAGGGGTTCATTGCTCGGAATTGTGGTTGATCTTCATCCCCCCGCCGATTTTCACTTATAACCGCCCTCTACCTCGCCGGAAAACTGACACAACCTCCCTCAACCGCTTATAACTACCCTGTAACTTCCTTCCTTGCGGTTTTCCGAGGTACCCAGCCTCTTGGCTGGTGCTTCCTTTCGGTTTTAGCCATGGCTAGGAAGCCTAAGCTTCATTCTGATGGTGATAATGCTGTTGGAAGTATGATTAATGATGGTATTTCGCTAGGACAGTCTTCCAAACACACCAGCTCCAAACGTGTGAAGAAGCTGTCGTCCAAGGTAAAACCGACTGTGTCTCAGCACTCCTCTTCAATGATGGCTGAGAATGATAAAGCTACTCATGTTCCTTATGCCGACACTGCTCAAGTTGTTCAAGAGAGAGCTGTTTTATCGGAAGTTGATGAAGGAGATGATGATTTCCCTCCATTGCCGTCGGGAAAGAGCAAGAGTATGGTCAAAGGTAAGATGATCAAAAACGCTGCTGGAACCGGTTCTAAGGGTGATCAATCGCTTGTCATTGGTACTCCCAAGCCGTCTGGAAAAACATCAAAGCCACCCTCGGCAGAGCTTGTGCAGCCGGCTGTCAACCCTTTGCAAGATGTGTTCATAGCTCCGAATGGAGCTCATGTTGGAGGCAATAATGTTGCCTCTTCGTCTAAGTCCAAACGTGATGTTCAGCTGCGGATTAATGATGCTAAGCATGCAGTCCAACCTCCTAATGTGTGGGCAAATCGATCTAAGAAGATCTTCATGAATTCCGGCCTAGGTGAGAAACTTGTCTATACTAAACCTATTGATAAGTTTGTATTATCCAAGGAAGAGGAATTACCTAAGGAGGTGGTATGGGGATGGTCTCTTTTGGGACATTATGTTGGATATTTTCCGGGCACATTCTTGATTAATGAGCTTAGGAAATCGTGGGGAGTGAAATCTAGGTTCCGAGTTGAAGCCGGGTGGATGATTTTTACGTTTGATTCGGAGAATGCTTGTAATGAGGTGTTAAAAGGTGGTCCATACTTTATTCATGGTAAACCTTTGATCATGAAACCTATTCCGGACAAATTTGCTTTCAACCGAAGGGACATTGCTACAATTCCGCTTTGGGTTCGGTTTTATGGTCTTCCTCGCACTTATTGGACGTCAGATTCTCTTGGGAGACTAGCATCGTTCGTTGGGAATCCTTTGTTCCTTGATAAGGTCACGGAGGAGAGAACTCGAGCATCTTATGCAAGAGTTCTTGTGGAGATCAATTTCGCTCAAGATATAGTCCGGGAGATACCCATTCATTTTCATGATGGAGATGTCATTCCTTGTAAGTTGTTGATTGAGAATGAACCTTTATATTGCATGGAATGTTGCTCTTTTGGTCATGCAGCGGCTGCGTGCTCTTTCCTTGACAAGCGATTGAATGTTGGGGTCAACAACAAGAGAGATTCCAAGCCTTCTAAGAGCAACCCTCGGAAGGATGATAGCCGTGAGGTTTTAGTGGCGCCGAATGACTCTAACGGGAAGGACCCTATGTCCCGAACTCTGGAGGTCGACGTCTCTAATGCCGAGGCTCATGACGGTGAAGATCATTCTAAGAGAGGAAAGGACACTGAGTATAGGGTTGGGGAAACACAAGAGGTAGATACATATGTTCCACCAATTACTAGGGGTGGAAATAGAGTGATTGCTACACAAAAGAAAATTTCTAAAGGAAAACAAAGGGATGGGAAACACATTGAGGATACTACTAAAAATGCTCAAGTTCAAGGTGTCCATGGTAAGGATAAGAATGATTCAACACTTGATGGGTCCTCGTCAAAAGAGAATGACAACCGGGTTGAGGATGAAGGTGAACGCTCGGACAACTCTACCGAGGTTGGAGGAGGCGCTACTAGTGAAGAGGATGAGGATGGGTTTATCAAATATCAATCAAAATCAGCTAAGAAAAGAGCCAAATCGGTGGTGGTTCAAGCTCTCAAATCGCAAAGTAAGTGGCCTTTGAAGAAACACAAGAATGCTCGGCCAAAGCATTCATATGGAGATGTTGGAAGTGGCTCCTCGGAGCACCCATGATTATTTCCGCTTGGAATGTGAGGGGGCTTAATCATCCCCCGAAACAAAATGATGTTCGTCGCTTTCTTTTTGAGAAGAAAGTGAAGGTTTGTGGATTGCTTGAGACGAAGTTGAAGAGCAACATTAACATGCATGCTTTTGTGGAATCCTTCCTTCCCGGTTGGAGGTTTGCTACTAACTTTCATCTTCATAATAATGGTCGTATTATGGTATGTTGGGATCCCATAGACTTTGAGATTGAAGTTCGTGGACTTTCGGTTCAACATATAGCTTGCTTGGCTAAGTGTAGAGCCTCGGGGTTCCAATTTGGATTATGTTATGTGTATGGTCTGCATTCTGTTGTTGAAAGGAGAGCTGTTTGGCAGTCGATTTCAGAAGAGTTAGGGGCTGTTTCTGTTCCTTGGGTGGTACTAGGTGACTTCAATAATGTCATGGCTTTGGGTGAGCGCATAAATGGACAGCCAGTCACTATGTATGAATGCCAGGATATGATTGAAGCATGCCATGAACTTGGTCTCACAGATGCACCGTCGATGGATCCTTCTTTTTTCACTTGGACTGATCATCGAGTTTGGAGCAGATTGGACAGGGTCCTCTTGAATCATGACTGGGTTGACAGTGATATGGTGTGCTTCGTCAATTTCCCGGACATGTGGCACCAGTTTGATCATAAGTCGTCGGTTGTTAAGATAAGCAAAGAATCTGTTGTTACAAGGCCTAGTTTCAAATTTCAGAACATGTGGGTCGATCATAGCGACTTCAAACGCATTGTGCGGGAGGGTTGGATCACCCACATCAGGGGAACTTATCAATTTAGACTATGTAAGCTGATGCAGCGCATTAAAGGGCCTCTGAAACAGCTAGACAGAAGGGAGTACAATCACATTTCCTCTCGGGCAGCTAGATCTGTTGTTGTGTATGCTTCTGTTTTAGAAGAGCTGCGTGATGATCCTTATTCTGATGAGAAGCGTGAGGCTGCAGACAGGGCACGCACAGCTGCTCAACGTTTGACTCGTGCTGAGAAAATTTTTCTTTCTCAAATGGCAAAGGCAAAATATGTGCTTCACTCGGACAGGGGTAATAAGTATTTCCATGCACTGATGAGATCTAATGGCAAGCGTCGATTTGTGTCCTCCATTATTAGATCTGATGGAAGCCTTACCACAAGTGAGGAAGAGGTAAGTCACGAATTTGTGTCTTACTTTCAATCACTCTTTGGTTCGGACGTAGAGGTTGATGAGGAGCATAATGAGAGATATGCTAATGGTCCCTCGATTTCTGCTGATGATTGCTTGATGCTTGAGGATGCCGTTTCTAATGCTGAAATTAAGTCGGCCTTATGGTCTTTGGGGGATGAGAAGGCCCCTGGACCGGATGGATTCTCTGCAAAGTTCTTTAAAGCTTCATGGAATATTGTTGGAGGCGAAGTATGTGCGGCTGTCAAGGAATTTTTCATCAATGGAAAGTTACTTCGTCAACTCAATCATACCGTTATTGCTCTTATTCCGAAGGTTGACAGCCCTACTCGTGTTGAGCAATATCGACCAATTGCTTGTTGCAACGTGATATACAAGCTCATTACGAAAATCATGACGGATAGGCTTGGAAGATGCTTGAGTGGTGTAATTGATCAAGCTCAAAGTGCATTTGTTGGTGGTCGTTTGCTTTCCGACAACGTGTTTCTTGTTCAAGAATTACTTCGTCGGTACAACGTTCAACAGGATACTAAAAGGTGCTTCTTGAACATAGATCTTGCAAAGGCTTATGACACCGTTTCATGGAGCTTTCTTAGATTTGCTATGGAAAGAATTGGGTTGCCTCCCAAGTTTATTTCATGGGTCATGGAATGCGTGAGCACCGCTTCCTATTCGATCAAAGTAAACAAGGGCATCTATGGTTTCTTTAGAGGCAAGAGAGGTCTTCGACAGGGTGACCCGCTATCACCTTTACTCTTTGTGATTTGCATGGAATTCCTTTCTCGAATGGTTAAGAAAGAGACCGCTCACCATACTTTCTCATTTCACCAACATTGTGAGAAGGTACGATTGACACACCTTATATATGCTGATGACATTGTTATGTTTTGTCGAGGAGACCTTGCTTCTGTCCGTGTCCTTTTACGTTGTTTAAAATCATTTGAAGCTGTCTCCGGACTTAAGGTGAATATTGCTAAGTCCTCAGTGCTCACTGCTTCTTTACCGCATGAGGAGAAAGCTTCGATCTTAGCTGCTACTGGATTCAGTGAGGGAAGCTTCCCATTTCGCTATTTGGGCATACCGATTACTCCACGTAAGCTCCGTGTGATACATTTCCAGCCTTTGCTTGATCGTATTGCGGCATCTATTGGTGCTTGGGCTAAGAAATCTTTATCATTTGCGGGTCGGAAAGAACTTATAGCATCTGTTTTGCAAGGTAACGAAGCTTTTTGGCTTTCAATATTACCCATACCTGCTGCTGTGTTATCAAAGCTGGTATCCCTTTGTCGGAATTTCCTTTGGAAGAGTCCGAAGGTTCGCTGGAGTACAGTTTGTCTCCCTAAATCCGAAGGTGGCCTGGGTCTCAAAGACATTCGTGTTTGGAACTCTTGTTTCATGCTTAAGCATTATTGGCATATTCTCACATGTCGAGAATCATTATGGATAAGATGGGTTCATCATCGTTACTTGGAGGTCACCAATGCTCCGGATTGGGTGGCTAATATTTGTGACTCTCCGCTTATTAAGTCCATCATCTTTGCTAGAGATATGGTCGACAATCTGGAGGATAGGGACATCCCGACGGCTGATCTGCTAGGCACTTGGTGTCATGCTGGGAAGTTTTCTGTGTCGAAATCGTATGATGCTTTGCGTTCTCGGATGCCCAAGGTCAGTTGGGCTAAGGAGGTTTGGGTAAGGCATAACACTCCTAAGCATATGTTTGTACTTTGGCTTGCAGTGCTTGGAAGGTTATCTACTTTCGACCGATTGTTCTACCTTGATGTAGATCATTCATGTCGGTTTTGTGCCTTTGATTTGGAGACCCATGAACATATATTTTTCCAATGCTCCTATACCAAGGATGTATGGACTATGGTGCAACAGCATTTCCATATTCCGTCACGTCTTTCATCGATCCAAAGCTGTTTGGGATGGCTTAGACGGAGATCCAGGAGATGTGACTTGCTTGCGTCTGCTCAACGACTGGTATTTTCGGCTGCTCTTTACTTTATTTGGTATGCCAGAAATGCCTACGTCTTTGACTCCAACATGATTCCCACGGATGTGCTTGTCCGATTGATATTGACGCATACCTATCGTTTGCTTTATGATATACATCCGTTGGCCATTGTTGAGGCATTCAGACTTACACTTTGATCCTTTTATTTTATTTTGACTTGAGTATGTTCGGATAGCCTGCGAGCTTTCTGAAGTACTTGTTTAGCTTAAGTATTACCTAAGGGTCTGCGTACCTTTAGGAATACTTTCTGTTTACTTAGACTGATTTCGTTTGCTTGTACTAGCCTGTATGGCTTTATATTACTTTCTATGAATTTACCCACCTTCCCCTTTTGGGGGTAGGATTCACAAAAAAAAAAAAGGTGACGCCGATATGGTCACTTTTGGTCCGAAAATTTCACGGAAAGCTTTTCGCGCAGAAAGCTCCCATTATGAACTATAAACCATATAAACATGTTTGTGACACATTTGAGAGAAAACAACACAGTTTTTTTGGGATAAAGAAAGGTGACGCCGATATGGTCACTTCTGGTCCGAAAATTTCACGGAAAGCTTTTCGCGCAGAAAGCTCCCATTATGACCTATAAACCAAATAAACATGTTTGGGACACATTTGAGCAAATACAACACAGTTTTGGTGGATAAAGAAAGAAAAGGAGATGTCGATATGGTCACTTTTGGTCCGAAAATTTCACGGAAAGCTTTTTGCGCACAAAGCTTCTATTATGACCTATAAACCATATAAACATGTTTGGGACACATTTGAGCGAAAATAACACAGTTTTGGTGGATAAAGAAAGGTGACGTCGATATGGTCAATTTTAGTCCGGAAATTTCACAGAAAGCTTTTCGCGTAGAAAGCTCCCATTATGATAAATAAACCATATAAACATGTTTGGGACACATTTGAGCGATTACAACATTGTTTTGGTGGATAAAGAAAGGTGACGTCGATATGGTCACTTTTGGTCCGAAAATTTCACAGAAAGCTTTTCACGCAGAAAGCTAACATTATGACCTATAAACCATATAAACATGTTTAGGAAACATTTGAGCGAATACAACACAGTTTTGGTAGATAAAGAAAAGGTGACGCTGATATAGTCACTTTTGGTCCGAAAATTTCACGGAAATCCTTACGCACACAAAGCTCCATTTATGACCTATAAACCATATAAACATGTTTGGGACACATTTGAGCGAAAACAACACAGTTTCGGTGGATAAAGAAAGGTGACGCCGATATGGTCACTTTTGGTCTGAAAATTTCACGGAAAGCTTTTCGCGCACAAAGCTCCCATTATGACCCTCCAAACCATATTAACATGTTTGGCACACATTTGAGCGAAAACCACACAGTTTTTGTGGAAAAAGAAAGGTAACGCCGATATGGTCACTTTCTTGTCCGAAAATTTCACGGAAAGCTTTTCCCGCACAAAGCTCCCATAATGACCTATAATCCATATAAACATGTTTTTGACACATTTAAGCGAAAACAACACAGTTTTGGTTGATAAAGAAAGGTGACGCCGATATGGTCACTTTTGGTCCGAAAATTTCACGGAAACCTTTACGCGCACAAAGCTCCCATTATGACCTATAAACCATATAAACATGTTTGGGTCACATTTGAGCGAAAACAACACAGTTTTTGAGGATAAAGAAAGGTAACGCCTATATGGTCATTTTTGGTCCGAAATTTCACTGAAAGCTTTTCGCGCACAAAGCTCCATTTATGACCTATAAACCATATAAACATGTTTGGGACACATTTGAGCGAAAACAACACAGTTTCGGTGGATAAAGAAAGGTGACGCCGATATGGTCACTTTTGGTCTGAAAATTTCACGGAAAGCTTTTCGCGCACAAAGCTCCCATTATGACCCTCCAAACCATATTAACATGTTTGGCACACATTTGAGCGAAAACCACACAATTTTTGTGGAAAAAGAAAGGTAACGCCGATATGGTCACTTTCTTGTCCGAAAATTTCACGGAAAGCTTTTCCCGCACAAAGCTCCCATAATGACCTATAATCCATATAAACATGTTTTTGACACATTTAAGCGAAAACAACACAGTTTTGGTTGATAAAGAAAGGTGACGCCGATATGGTCACTTTTGGTCCGAAAATTTCACGGAAAGCTTTTCGCGCAGAAAGCTCCCATTATGAACTATAAACCATATAAACATGTTTGGGACACATTTGAGCGAAAACCACACAGTTTTTTTGGGATAAAGAAAGGTGACGCCGATATGGTCACTTCTGGTCCGAAAATTTCACGGGAAGCTTTTCGCGCAGAAAGCTCCCATTATGACCTATAAACCAAATAAACATGTTTGGGAAACATTTGAGCGAATACAACACAGTTTTGGTAGATAAAGAAAAGGTGGCGCTGATATAGTCACTTTTGGTCCGAAAATTTCACGGAAATCCTTACGCACACAAAGCTCCATTTATGACCTATAAACCATATAAACATGTTTGGGATACATTTGAGCGAAAACAACACAATTTCGGTGGATAAAGAAAGGTGATGCCGATATGGTCACTTTTGGTCCGAAAATTTCACGGAAAGCTTTTCGCGCACAAAGCTCCCATTATGACCCCCCAAACCATATTAACATGTTTGTCACACATTTGAGCGAAAACAACACAGTTTTTGTGGAAAAAGACAGGTAACGCCGATATAGTCACTTCTTGTCCGAAAATTTCACGGAAAGCTTTTCCCGCACAAAGCTCCCATTATGACCTATAATCCATATAAACATGTTTTTGACACATTTAAGCGAAAACAACACAGTTTTGGTTGATAAAGAAAGGTGACGCCGATATGGTCACTTTTGGTCCGAAAATTTCATTGAAAGCTTTTCGCGCAGAAAAATCCCATTATGAACTATAAACCATATAAACATGTTTGGGACACATTTGAGCCAAAACAACACAGTTTTTTTGGGATAAAGAAAGGTGACGCCGATATGGTCACTTCTGGTCCGAAAATTTCACGGAAAGATTTTCGCGCAGAAAGCTCCCATTATGACCTATAAACCAAATAAACATGTTTGGGACACATTTGAGCAAATACAACACAGTTTTGGTGGATAAAGAAAGAAAAGGAGATGCCGATATGGTCACTTTTGGTCCGAAAATTTCACGGAAAGCTTTTCGCACACAAAGCTTCTATTATGACCTATAAACCATATAAACATGTTTGGGACACATTTGAGCGAAAATAACACAGTTTTGGTTGATAAAGAAAGGTGACGTCGATATGGTCAATTTTAGTCCGGAAATTTCACAGAAAGCTTTTCGCGCAAAAAGCTCCCATTATGACCTATAAACCATATAAACATATTTTCGACAAATTTGACCGAAAACAACACATTTTTGGTTGATAGAGAAAGGTGACGCCCCTGGTCACTTTTGATCCGAAAATTTCACGGATAGCTTTTCGTGCACAAAGCTCCCATTATGACCCATACACCATATAACCATGTTTGGGACACATTTGAGCGAAAACAACACAGTTTTGGTGGATAAAGAAAAGGTGACGCCAATATGGTCACTTTTCATCCGAAAATTTCACGGAAAGCTTTTCGCGCAGAAAGCTCCCATTATGACCTATAAACCAAATAAACATGTATGGGACACATTTGAGCAAATACAACACAGTTTTCGTGGATAAAGAAAGAAAAGGAGACGCCGATATGGTCACTTTTGGTCCAAAAATTTCACAGAAAGCTTTTCGCGCACAAAGCTCCCATTATGACCCCCCAAACCATATTAACATGTTTGGCACACATTTGAGCGAAAACAACACAATTTTTGTGGTTAAAGAAAGGTAACGTCGATATGGTCACTTCTTGTCCGAAAATTTCACGGAAAGCTTTTCGCGCACAAAGCTCCCATTATGACCTATAATCCGTATAAACATGTTTTTGACACATTTGAGAGAAAACAACACAGTTTTGGTTTATAAAGAAAGGTGACGCCGATATGGTCACTTCTGGTCCAAAAATTTCACGGAAAGCTTTTCTCGCAAAAAGCTCCCATTATGACCTATAAACCAAATAAACATGTTTGGGACACATTTGAGCAAATACAACACAGTTTTGGTGGATAAAGAAAGAAAAGGAGACGCCGATATGGTCACTTTTGGTCCGAAAATTTCACGGAAAGCTTTTCGCGCACAAAGCTTCTATTATGACCTATAAACCATATAAACATGTTTGGGACACATTTGAGCGAAAATAACACAGTTTTCGTGGATTAAGAAAGGTGACGTCGATATGGTCACTTTTAGTCCAGAAATTTCACAGAAAGCTTTTCGCGTAGAAAGCTCCCATTATGACCTATAAACCATAAAAAATGTTTGGGAAACATTTGAGCGAATACAAAAAATTTTGGTGGATAAAGAAAAGGTGATGCTCATATGGTCAATTTTGGTCCGAAAATTTCACGGAAATCTTTACGCACGCAAAGCTCCCATTATGACCTATACACCATATAAACATGTTTGGGACACATTTGAGCGAAAACAACACAATTTTGGTGGATAAAGAAAAGGTGACGTCGATATGGTCACTTTTGGTCCGAAAATTTCACAGAAAGCTTTTCGCGCAGAAAGCTCCCATTATGACCTATAAACCATATAAACATGTTTGGGAATCATTTGAGCGAATACAACACAGTTTTGGTAGATAAAGAAAAGGTGACGCTGATATGGTCACTTTTGGTCCGAAAATTTCACGGAAATCCTTACGCACACAAAGCTCCATTTATGACCTATAAACCATATAAACATGTTTGGGACACATTTGAGCAAAAACAACACAGTTTCGGTGGATAAAGAAAGGTGACGCCGATATGGTCACTTTTGGTCCGAAAATTTCACGGAAAGCTTTTCGCGCACAAAGCTCCCATTATGACCCCCCAAACCATATTAACATGTTTGGCACACATTTGAGCGAAAACAACACAGTTTTTGTGGTTAAAGAAAGGTAACGCCGATATGGTCACTTCTTGTCCGAAAATTTCACGGAAAGCTTTTCGCGCACAAAGCTCCCATTATGACCTATAATCCATATAAACATGTTTTTGACACATTTGAAAGAAAACAACACAGTTTTGGTTTATAAAGAAAGGTGACGCCGATATGGTCACTTTTGGTCCGAAAATTTCACGGAAAGCTTTTCGTGCACCAAGCTCTCATTATGACCCATACACCATATAAACATGTTTGGGACACATTTGAGCGAAAACAACACAGTTTTGGTGGATAAAGAAAGGTGTCGCCGATATGTTTACTTTTGTTCCGAAAATTTCACGGAAAGCTTTTCGCGCAAAAAGCTCCCATTATGAACTATAAACCATATAAACATGTTTGGGACACATTTGAGCGAAAACAACACAGATTTTTGGGATAAAGAAAGGTGACACCGAAATGGTCACTTCTGGTCTAAAAATTTCACGGAAAGCTTTTCTCGCAAAAAGCTCCCATTATGACCTATAAACCAAATAAACATGTTTGGGACACGTTTGAGCAAATACAACACAGTTTTGGTGGATAAAGAAAGAAAAGGAGACGCCGATATGGTCACTTTTGGTCCGAAAATTTCACGGAAAGCTTTTCGCGCACAAAGCTTCTATTATGACCTATAAACCATATAAACATGTTTGGGACACATTTGAGCGAAAATAACACAGTTTTGGTGGATGAAGAAAGGTGATGTAGATATGGTCACTTTTAGTCCGGAAATTTCCCAGAAAGCTTTTCGCGCAGAAAGCTCCCATTATGACCTATAAACCATAAAAACATGTTTGGGAGACATTTGAGCGAATACAAAAAATTTAGGTGGATAAAGAAAAGGTTACGCTCATATGGTCAATTTTGGTCCGAAAATTTCACGGAAATCTTTACGCACACAAAGCTCCTATTATGACCTATACACCATATAAACATGTTTGGGACACATTTGAGCGAAAACAACACAGTTTTGGTGGATAAAGAAAAGGTGACGCATATATGGTCACTTTTGGTCCAAAAATTTCACGGGAAGCTTTTCGTGCAGAAAGCTCCCATTATGACAAATAAACCATATAAACATGTTTGGGACACATTTGAGCGATTACAACATAGTTTTGGTGGATAAAGAAAGGTGACGTCGATATGGTCACTTTTGGTCCGAAAATTTCACAGAAAAAGCTTTTCGCGCAGAAAGCTCCCATTATGACCTATAAACCATATAAACATGTTTGGGAAACATTTGAGCGAATACAACACAGTTTTGGTGGATAAAGAAAAGGTGACGCTGATATGGTCACTTTTGGTCCGAAAATTTCATGAAAATCTTTACGCACACAAAGCTCCATTTATGACCTATAAACCATATAAATATTTTTGGGACACATTTGAGCGAAAACAACACAGTTTCGGTGGATAAAGAAAGGTGATGCCGATATGGTCACTTTTGTCCGAAAATTTCACAGAAAGCTTTTCGCGCACAAAGGTCACATTATGACCACCCAAACAATATTAACATGTTTGGCACACATTTGAGCGAAAACAACACAGTTTTTGTGGATAAAGAAAGGTAACGCCGATATGGTCACTTCTTGTCCGAAAATTTCACAGAAAGCTTTTCGCGCACAAAGCTCCCATTATGACCTATAATCCATATAAACATGTTTTGGACACATTTGAGCGAAAACAACACAGTTTCGGTGGATAAAGAAAGGTGACGCCGATATGGTCACTTTTGGTCCGAAAATTTCACAGAAAGTTTTTCGCGCACAAAGCTCACATTATGACCCCCCAAACAATATTAACATGTTTGGCACACATTTGAGCGAAAACAACACAATTTTTGTGGATAAAGAAAGGTAACGCCGATATGGTCACTTCTTGTCCGAAAATTTCACGGAAAGCTATTCGCGCACAAAGCTCCCATTATGACCTATAATCCATATAAACATGTTTTGGACACATTTGAGCGAAAACGACACAGTTTCGGTGGATAAAGAAAGGTGACGCCGATATGGTCACTTCTTGTCTGAAAATTTCACGGAAAGCTTTTCGCGCACAAAGCTCCCATTATGACCTATAATCCATATAAACATGTTTTGGACACATTTGAGCGAAAACAACACAGTTTCGGTGGATAAAGAAAGGTGACGCCGATATGGTCACTTTTGGTCCGAAAATTTCACAGAAAGCTTTTCGCGCACAACGCTCACATTATGACCCCCCAAACAATATTAACATGTTTGGCACACATTTGAGAGAAAACAACACAGTTTTTGTGGTTAAAGAAAGGTAACGCCGATATGGTCACTTCTTGTCCGAAAATTTCACGGAAAGCTTTTCGCGCACAAAGCTCTCATTATGACCTATAATCCATATAAACATGTTTTGGACACATTTGAGCGAAAACAACACAGTTTTGGTTGATAAAGAAAGGTGACGCCGATATGGTCACTTTTGGTCCAAAAATTTCACGGAAAGCTTTTCGTGCACCAAGCTCTCATTATGACCCATACACCATATAAACCTGTTTGGGACACATTTGATCGAAAACAACACAGTTTTGTTGGATAAAGAAAGGTGACGCCGATATGGTCACTTTTGTTCCGAAAATTTCACGGAAAGCTTTTCGCGCAAAAAGCTCCCATTATGAACTATAAACCATATAAACATGTTTGGGACACATTTGAGCGAAAACAACACAGTTTTTTGGGATAAAGAAAGGTCACGCCGATATGGTCACTTCTGGTCCGAAAACTTCACGGAAAGCTTTTCGCGCATAAAGCTCCCATTATGACCTATAAACCAAATAAACATGTTTGGGGCACATTTGAGCAAATACAACACAGTTTTGGTGGATAAAGAAAGAAAAAGAGACGCCGATATGGTCACTTTTGGTCCAAAAATTTCACGGAAAGCTTTTCGTGCACAAAGCTTCTATTATGACCTATAAACCATATAAACATGTTTGGGACACATTTGAGCGAAAATAACACAGTTTTGGTGGATAAAGAAAGGTGACGTAGATATGGTCACTTTTAGTCCGGAAATTTCACAGAAAGCTTTTCGCGCAGAAAGCTCCCATTATGACCTATAAACCATAAAAACAGGTTTGGGAAACATTTGAGCAAATACAAAAAATTTTGGTGGCTAAAGAAAAGGTGACGCTCATATGGTCAATTTTGGTCCGAAAATTTCACGGAAATCTTTACGCACACAAAGCTCCTATTATGACCTATACACCATATAAACATGTTTGGGACACATTTGAGCGAAAACAACACAGTTTTGGTGGATAAAGAAAAGGTGACGCATATATGGTCACTTTTGGTCCGAAAATTTCACGGGAAGCTTTTCGCGCAGAAAGCTCCCATTATGACCTATAAACCATATAAACATGTTTGGGAAAAATTTGAGCGAATACAACACAGTTTTGGTGGATAAAGAAAAGGTGACGCTGATATGGTCACTTTTGTCCGAAAATTTCACAGAAAGCTTTTCGCGCACAAAGGTCACATTATGACCACCCAAACAATATTAACATGTTTGGCACACATTTGAGCGAAAACAACACAGTTTTTGTGGATAAAGAAAGGTAACGCCGATATGGTCACTTCTTGTCCGAAAATTTCACAGAAAGCTTTTCGCGCACAAAGCTCCCATTATGACCTATAATCCATATAAACATGTTTTGGACACATTTGAGCGAAAACAACACAGTTTCGGTGGATAAAGAAAGGTGACGCCGATATGGTCACTTTTGGTCCGAAAATTTCACAGAATGTTTTTCGCGCACAAAGCTCACATTATGACCCCCCAAACAATATTAACATGTTTCGCACACATTTGAGCGAAAACAACACAATTTTTGTGGATAAAGAAAGGTAACGCCGATATGGTCACTTCTTGTCCGAAAATTTCACGGAAAGCTATTCGCGCACAAAGCTCCCATTATGACCTATAATCCATATAAACATGTTTTGGACACATTTGAGCGAAAACGACACAGTTTCGGTGGATAAAGAAAGGTGACGCCGATATGGTCACTTCTTGTCTGAAAATTTCACGGAAAGCTTTTCGCGCACAAAGCTCCCATTATGACCTATAATCCATATAAACATGTTTTGGTCACATTTGAGCGAAAACAACACAGTTTCGGTGGATAAAGAAAGGTGACGCCGATATGGTCACTTTTGGTCCGAAAATTTCACAGAAAGCTTTTCGCGCACAACGCTCACATTATGACCCCCCAAACAATATTAACATGTTTGGCACACATTTGAGAGAAAACAACACAGTTTTTGTGGTTAAAGAAAGGTAACGCCGATATGGTCACTTCTTGTCCGAAAATTTCACGGAAAGCTTTTCGCGCACAAAGCTCTCATTATGACCTATAATCCATATAAACATGTTTTGGACACATTTGAGCGAAAACAACACAGTTTTGGTTGATAAAGAAAGGTGACGCCGATATGGTCACGTTTGGTCCAAAAATTTCACGGAAAGCTTTTCGTGCACCAAGCTCTCATTATGACCCATACACCATATAAACCTGTTTGGGACACATTTGATCGAAAACAACACAGTTTTGTTGGATAAAGAAAGGTGACGCCGATATGGTCACTTTTGTTCCGAAAATTTCACGGAAAGCTTTTCGCGCAAAAAGCTCCCATTATGAACTATAAACCATATAAACATGTTTGGGACACATTTGAGCGAAAACAACACAGTTTTTTGGGATAAAGAAAGGTGACGCCGATATGGTCACTTCTGGTCCGAAAACTTCACGGAAAGCTTTTCGCGCATAAAGCTCCCATTATGACCTATAAACCAAATAAACATGTTTGGGGCACATTTGAGCAAATACAACACAGTTTTGGTGGATAAAGAAAGAAAAGGAGACGCCGATATGGTCACTTTTGGTCCGAAAATTTCACGGAAAGCTTTTCGTGCACAAAGCTTCTATTATGACCTATAAACCATATAAACATGTTTGGGACACATTTGAGCGAAAATAACACAGTTTTGGTGGATAAAGAAAGATGACGTAGATATTGTCACTTTTAGTCCGGAAATTTCACAGAAAGCTTTTCGCGCATAAAGCTCCCATTATGCCCTATAAACCATAAAAACATGTTTGGGAAACATTTGAGCGAATACAAAAAATTTTGGTGGATAAAGAAAAGGTGACGCTCATATGGTCAATTTTGGTCCGAAAATTTCACGGAAATCTTTACGCACACAAAGCTCCTATTATGACCTATACACCATATAAACATGTTTGGGACACATTTGAGCGAAAACAACACAGTTTTGGTGGATAAAGAAAAGGTGACGCATATATGGTCACTTTTGGTCCGAAAATTTCACGGGAAGCTTTTCGCGCAGAAAGCTCCCATTATGACCTATAAACCATATAAACATGTTTGGGAAAAATTTGAGCGAATACAACACAGTTTTGGTGGATAAAGAAAAGGTGACGCTGATATGGTCACTTTTGGTCCGAATATTTCACGGAAATCTTTACGCACACAAAGCTCCATTTATGACCTATAATCTATATAAACATTTGTGGGACACATTTGAGGGAAAACAACACAGTTTCGGTGGATAAAGAAAGGTGACGCCGATATGGTCACTTTTGGTCCGAAAATTTCACAGAAAGATTTTCGCGCACAAAGCTCACATTATGACCCCCCAAACAATATTAACATGTTTGGCACACATTTGAGCGAAAACAACACAGTTTTTGTGGATAAAGACAGGTAACGCCGATATGGTCACTTCTTGTCCGAAAATTTCACGGAAAGCTTTTCGCGCACAAAGCTCCCATTATGACCTATAATCCATATAAACATGTTTTGGACACATTTGAGCGAAAACAACACAGTTTCGGTGGATAAAGAAAGGTGACGCCGATATGGTCACTTTTGGTCCGAAAATTTCACAGAAAGCTTTTCGCGCACAAAGGTCACATTATGACCCCCCAAACAATATTAACATGTTTGGCACACATTTGAGCGAAAACAACACAGTTTTTGTGGATAAAGAAAGGTAACGCCGATATGGTCACTTCTTGTCCGAAAATTTCACGGAAAGCTTTTTGCGCACAAAGCTCCCATTATGACCTATAATCCATATAAACATGTTTTGGACACATTTGAGCGAAAACAACACAGTTTTTGTTGATAAAGAAAGGTGACGCCGATATGGTCAGTTTTGGTCCGAAAATTTCACTGAAAGCTTTTCGTGCACCAAGCTCTCATTATGACCCATACACCATATAAACCTGTTTGGGACACATTTGAGCGAAAACAACACAGTTTTGTTGGATAAATAAAGGTGACGTCGATATGGTCACTTTTGTTCCGAAAATTTCACGGAAAGCTTTTCGCGCAAAAATCTCCCATTATGAACAATAAACCATATAAACATGTTTGGGACACATTTGAGCGAAAACAACACAGTTTTTCGGATAATGAAAGGTGACGCCGATATGGTCACTTCTGGTCCGAAAATTTCACGGAAAGCTTTTCGCGCATAAAGCTCCCATTATGACCTATAAACCAAATAAACATGTTTGGGACACATTTGAGCAAATACAACACAGTTTTGGTGGATAAAGAAAGAAAAGGAGACGCCGATATGGTCAGTTTTGGTCCGAAAATTTCATGGAAAACTTTTCGCGCACAAAGCTTCTATTATGACCTATAAACCATATAAACATGTTTGGGACACATTTGAGCGAAAATAACACAGTTTTGGTGGATAAAGAAAGGTGACGTAGATATGGTCACTTTTAGTCCGGAAATTTCACAGAAAGCTTTTCGCGCATAAAGCTCCCATTATGACCTATAAACCATATAAACATGTTTGGGAAACATTTGAGCGAATACAACACAGTTTTGGTGGATAAAGAAAAGGTGACGCTGATATGGTCACTTTTGGTCCGAATATTTCACGGAAATCATTACGCACACAAAGCTCCATTTATGACCTATAAACCATATAAACATTTTTGGGACACATTTGAGCGAAAACAACACAGTTTCGGTGGATAAAGAAAGGTGACGCCGATATGGTCACTTTGGGTCCGAAAATTTCACAGAAAGCTTTTCGCGCACAAAGCTCACATTATGACCCCCCAAACAATATTAACATCTTTGGCACACATTTGAGCGAAAACAACACAGTTTTTGTGGATAAAGAAAGGTAACGCCGATATGGTCACTTCTTGTCCGAAAATTTCACGGAAAGCTTTTCGCGCACAAAGCTCCCATTATGACCTATAATCCATATAAACATGTTTTGGACACATTTGAGCGAAAACAACACAGTTTCGGTGGATAAAGAAAGGTGACGCCGATATGGTCACTTTTGGTCCGAAAATTTCACAGAAAGCTTTTCGCGCACAAAGGTCACATTATGACCCCCCAAACAATATTAACATGTTTGGCACACATTTGAGCGAAAACAACACAGTTTTTGTGGATAAAGAAAGGTAACGCCGATATGGTCACTTCTTGTCCGAAAATTTCACGGAAAGCTTTTTGCGCACAAAGCTCCCATTATGACCTATAATCCATATAAACATGTTTTGGACACATTTGAGCGAAAACAACACAGTTTTGGTTGATAAAGAAAGGTGACGCCGATATGGTCACTTTTGTTCCGAAAATTTCACGGAAAGCTTTTCGTGCACCAAGCTCTCATTATGACCCATACACCATATAAACCTGTTTGGGACACATTTGAGCGAAAACAACACAGTTTTGTTGGATAAATAAAGGTGACGCCGATATGGTCATTTTTGTTCCGAAAATTTCACGGAAAGCTTTTCGCGCAAAAAGCTCCCATTATGAACAATAAACCATATAAACATGTTTGGGACACATTTGAGCGAAAACAACACAGTTTTTCGGATAATGAAAGGTGACGCCGATATGGTCACTTCTGGTCCGAAAATTTCACGGAAAGCTTTTCGCGCATAAAGCTCCCATTATGACCTATAAACCAAATAAACATGTTTGGGACACATTTGAGCAAATACAACACAGTTTTGGTGGATAAAGAAAGAAAAGGAGACGCCGATATGGTCAGTTTTGGTCCGAAAATTTCATGGAAAACTTTTCGCGCACAAAGCTTCTATTATGACCTATAAACCATATAAACATGTTTGGGACACATTTGAGCGAAAATAACACAGTTTTGGTGGATAAAGAAAGGTGACGTAGATATGGTCACTTTTAGTCCGGAAATTTCACAGAAAGCTTTTCGCGCATAAAGCTCCCATTATGACCTATAAACCATATAAACATGTTTGGGAAACATTTGAGCGAATACAACACAGTTTTGGTGGATAAAGAAAAGGTGACGCTGATATGGTCACTTTTGGTCCGAATATTTCACGGAAATCATTACGCACACAAAGCTCCATTTATGACCTATAAACCATATAAACATTTTTGGGACACATTTGAGCGAAAACAACACAGTTTCGGTGGATAAAGAAAGGTGACGCCGATATGGTCACTTTGGGTCCGAAAATTTCACAGAAAGCTTTTCGCGCACAAAGCTCACATTATGACCCCCCAAACAATATTAACATCTTTGGCACACATTTGAGCGAAAACAACACAGTTTTTGTGGATAAAGAAAGGTAACGCCGATATGGTCACTTCTTGTCCGAAAATTTCACGGAAAGCTTTTCGCGCACAAAGCTCCCATTATGACCTATAATCCATATAAACATGTTTTGGACACATTTGAGCGAAAACAACACAGTTTCGGTGGATAAAGAAAGGTGACGCCGATATGGTCACTTTTGGTCCGAAAATTTCACAGAAAGCTTTTCGCGCACAAAGGTCACATTATGACCCCCCAAACAATATTAACATGTTTGGCACACATTTGAGCGAAAACAACACAGTTTTTGTGGATAAAGAAAGGTAACGCCGATATGGTCACTTCTTGTCCGAAAATTTCACGGAAAGCTTTTTGCGCACAAAGCTCCCATTATGACCTATAATCCATATAAACATGTTTTGGACACATTTGAGCGAAAACAACACAGTTTTGGTTGATAAAGAAAGGTGACGCCGATATGGTCACTTTTGTTCCGAAAATTTCACGGAAAGCTTTTCGTGCACCAAGCTCTCATTATGACCCATACACCATATAAACCTGTTTGGGACACATTTGAGCGAAAACAACACAGTTTTGTTGGATAAATAAAGGTGACGCCGATATGGTCATTTTTGTTCCGAAAATTTCACGGAAAGCTTTTCGCGCAAAAAGCTCCCATTATGAACAATAAACCATATAAACATGTTTGGGACACATTTGAGCGAAAACAACACAGTTTTTCGGATAATGAAAGGTGACGCCGATATGGTCACTTCTGGTCCGAAAATTTCACGGAAAGCTTTTCACGCATAAAGCTCCCATTATGACCTATAAACCAAATAAACATGTTTGGGACACATTTGAGCAAATACAACACAGTTTTGGTGGATAAAGGAAGAAAAGGAGACGCCGATATGGTCACTTTTGGTCCGAAAATTTCACGGAAAGCTTTTCGCGCACAAAGCTTCTATTATGACCTATAAACCATATAAACATGTTTGGGACACATTTGAGCGAAAATAACACAGTTTTGGTGGATAAAGAAAGATGACGTAGATATTGTCACTTTTAGTCCGGAAATTTCACAGAAAGCTTTTCGCGCATAAAGCTCCCATTATGCCCTATAAACCATAAAAACATGTTTGGGAAACATTTGAGCGAATACAAAAAATTTTGGTGGATAAAGAAAAGGTGACGCTCATATGGTCAATTTTGGTCCGAAAATTTCACGGAAATCTTTACGCACACAAAGCTCCTATTATGACCTATACACCATATAAACATGTTTGGGACACATTTGAGCGAAAACAACACAGTTTTGGTGGATAAAGAAAAGGTGACGCATATATGGTCACTTTTGGTCCGAAAATTTCACGGGAAGCTTTTCGCGCAGAAAGCTCCCATTATGACAAATAAACCATATAAACATGTTTGGGACACATTTGAGCGATTACAACATAGTTTTGGTGGATAAAGAAAGGTGACGTCGATATGGTCATTTCTGGTCCGAAAATTTCACAGAAAGCTTTTCGCGCAGAAAGCTCCCATTATGACCTATAAACCATATAAACATGTTTGGGAAACATTTGAGCGAATACAACACAGTTTTGGTGGATAAAGAAAAGGTGACGCTGATATGGTCACTTTTGGTCCGAATATTTCACGGAAATCTTTACGCACACAAAGCTCCATTTATGACCTATAAACCATATAAACATTTTTGGGACACATTTGAGCGAAAACAACACAGTTTCGGTGGATAAAGAAAGGTGACGCCGATATGGTCACTTTGGGTCCGAAAATTTCACAGAAAGCTTTTCGCGCACAAAGCTCACATTATGACCCCCCAAACAATATTAACATGTTTGGCACACATTTGAGCGAAAACAACACAGTTTTTGTGGATAAAGAAAGGTAACGCCGATATGGTCACTTCTTGTCCGAAAATTTCACGGAAAGCTTTTCGCGCACAAAGCTCCCATTATGACCTATAATCCATATAAACATGTTTTGGACACATTTGAGCGAAAACAACACAGTTTCGGTGGATAAAGAAAGGTGACGCCGATATGGTCACTTTTGGTCCGAAAATTTCACAGAAAGCTTTTCGCGCACAAAGGTCACATTATGACCCCCCAAACAATATTAACATGTTTGGCACACATTTGAGCGAAAACAACACAGTTTTTGTGGATAAAGAAAGGTAACGCCGATATGGTCACTTCTTGTCCGAAAATTTCATGGAAAGCTTTTTGCGCACAAAGCTCCCATTATGACCTATAATCCATATAAACATGTTTTTGACACATTTGAGCGAAAACAACACAGTTTTGGTTGATAAAGAAAGGTGACGCCGATATGGTCACTTTTGGTCCGAAAATTTCACGGAAAGCTTTTCGTGCACCAAGCTCTCATTATGACACAGACACCATATAAACTTGTTTGGGACACATTTGAGCGAAAACAACACAGTTTTGTTGGATAAAGAAAGGTGACGCCGATATGGTAACTTTTGTTTCGAAAATTTCACGGAAAGCTTTTCGCGCAAAAAGCTCCCATTATGAACTATAAACCATATAAACATGTTTGGGACACATTTGAGCGAAAACAACACAGTTTTTCGGATAATGAAAGAAGACGCCGATATGGTCACTTCTGGTCCGAAAATTTCACGGAAAGCTTTTCGCGCATAAAGCTCCCATTATGACCTGTAAACCAAATAAACATGTTTGGGACACATTTGAGCAAATACAACACAAATTTGGTAGATAAATAAAGAAAAGGAGACGCCGATATGGTCACTTTTGGTCCGAAAATTTCACGGAAAGCTTTTCGCGCACAAAGCTTCTATTATGACCTATAAACCATATAAACATGTTTGGGACACATTTGAGCGAAAATAACACAGTTTTGGTGGATAAAGAAAGGTGACGTAGATATGGTCACTTTTAGTCCGGAAATTTCACAGAAAGCTTTTCGCGCATAAAGCTCCCATTATGACCTATAAACCATAAAAACAAGTTTGGGAAACATTTGAGCGAATACAAAAACTTTTGGTGGATAAAGAAAAGGTGACGCTCATATGGTCAATTTTGTTCCGAAAATTTCACGGAAATCTTTACGCACACAAAGCTCCTATTATGACATATACACCATATAAACATTTTTGGGACACATTTGAGCGAAAACAACACTGTTTTGGTGGATAAAGAAAAGGTGACGCATATATGGTCACTTTTGGTCCGAAAATTTCACGGGAAGCTTTTCGCGCAGAAAGCTCCCATTATGACAAATAAACCACATAAACATGTTTGGGACACATTTGAGCGATTACAACATAGTTTTGGTGGATAAAGAAAGGTGACGTCGATATGGTCACTTTTGGTCCGAAAATTTCTCAGAAAGCTTTTCGCGCAGAAAGCTCCCATTGTGACCTATAAACCATATAAACATGTTAGGGAAACATTTGAGCGAATACAACACAGTTTTGGTGGATAAAGAAAAGGTGACGCTGATATGGTCACTTTTGGTCCGAAAATTTCACGGAAATCGTTACGCACACAAAGCTCCATTTATGACCTATAAACAATATAAACATTTTTGGGACACATTTGAGCGAAAACAACACAGTTTCGGTGGATAAAGAAAGGTCACGCCGATATGGTCACTTTTGGTCCGAAAATTTCACAGAAAGCTTTTCGCGCACAAAGCTCACATTATGACCTCCCAAACAATATTAACATGTTTGGCACACATTTGAGCGAAAACAACACAATTTTTGTGGATAAAGAAAGGTAACGCCGATATGGTCACTTCTTGTCCGAAAATTTCACGGAAAGCTTTTCGCGCACAAAGCTCACATTATGACCTATAATCCATATAAACATGTTTTGGACACATTTGAGCGAAAACAACACAGTTTCGGTGGATAAAGAAAGGTGACGCCGATATGGTCACTTTTGGTCCAAAAATTTCACAGAAAGCTTTTCGCGCACAAAGGTCACATTATGACCCCCCAAACAATATTAACATGTTTGGCACACATTTGAGCGAAAACAACACAGTTTTTGTGGATAAATAAAGGTAACGCCGATATGGTCACTTCCTGTCCGAAAATTTCACGGAAAGCTTTTCGCGCACAAAGCTCCCATTATGACCTATAATCCATATAAACATGTTTTGGACACATTTGAGCGAAAACAACACAGTTTTGGTGGATAAAGATAGGTGACGCCGATATGGTCACTTTTGGTCCGAAAATTTCACAGAAATCTTTTCGCGCACAAAGGTCACATTATGACCCCCCAAACAATATTAACATGTTTGGCACACATTTGAGCGAAAACAACACAGTTTTGGTGGATAAAGAAAGGTGACGCCGATATGGTCACTTTTGGTCCAAAAATTTCACAGAAAGCTTTTCGCGCACAAAGGTCACATTATGACCCCCCAAACAATATTAACATGTTTGGCACACATTTGAGCGAAAACAACACAGTTTTTGTGGATAAATAAAGGTAACGCCGATATGGTCACTTCCTGTCCGAAAATTTCACGGAAAGCTTTTCGCGCACAAAGCTCCCATTATGACCTATAATCCATATAAACATGTTTTGGACACATTTGAGCGAAAACAACACAGTTTTGGTGGATAAAGAAAGGTAACGCCGATATGGTCACTTTTTGTCCGAAAATTTCACGGAAAGCTTTTCGCGCACAAAGCTCCCATTATGACCTATAAACCATATAAACATGTTTGGGACACATTTGAGCAAAAACAACATAGTTTTTTTGGATAAAGAAAGGTGACGTCGATATGGTCACTTTTGGTCCGAAAATTTCACGGAAAGCTTTTCGCGCACAAAGCTTCTATTTTGACCTATAAACCATATAAACATCTTTGGGACACTTTTGAGCGAAAACAACACAGTTTTGGTGGATAAAGGAAGATGACGTCGATATGGTCACTTTTGGTCCGAAAATTTCAGAGAAAGCTTTTCGCGCAGAAAGCTCACATTATGACCTATAAACCATATAAACATGTTTGGGAAACATTTGAGCGAATACAACACTGTTTTGGTGGATAAAGAAAAGGTGACGCTGATATGGTAACTTTTGGTCCGAAAATTTCACGGAAATCTTTACGGACACAAAGCTCCCATTATGACCTATAAACCATATAAACATGTTTGGGACACGTTTGAGCGAAAACAACACAGTTTCGGTGGATAAAGAAAGGTGACGCCGATATGGTCACTTTTGGTCCAAAAATTTCACAGAAAGCTTTTCGTGCACAAAGCTCTCATTATGATCCATACACCATATAAACCTGTTTGGGACACATTTGATCGAAAACAACACAGTTTTGGTGGATAAAGAAAGGTGACGCCGATATTGTCACTTTTGTTCCGAAAATTTCACGGAAAGCTTTTCGCGCAGAAAGCTCCCATTATGAACTATAAACCACATAAACATGTTTGGGACACATTTGAGCGAAAACAACACAGTTTTTTGGGATAAAGAAAGGTGTCGAAGATATGGTCATTTCTGGTCCGAAAATTTCACGCAAAGCTTTTCGCGCATAAAGCTCCCATTATGACCTATAAACCAAATAAACATGTTTGGGACACATTTGAGCAAATACAACACAGTTTTGGTGGATAAAGGAAGAAAAGGAGACGCCGATATGGTCACTTTTGGTCCGAAAATTTCACGGAAAGCTTTTAGCGCACAAAGCTTCTATTATGACCTATAAACCATATAAACATGTTTGGGCCACATTTGAGCGAAAATAACACAGTTTTGGTGGATAAAGAAAGGTGACGTAGATATGGTCACTTTTAGTCCGGAAATTTCACAGAAAGCTTTTCGCGCAGCAAGCTCCCATTATGACCTATAAACCATAAAAAACATGTTTGGGAAACTTTTGAGCGAATACAAAAAATTTTGGTTGATAAAGAAAAGGTGACGCTCATATGGTCAATTTTGGTCCGAAAATTTCACGGAAATCTTTACGCAAACAAAGCTCCTATTATGACCTATACACCATATAAACATGTTTGGGACACATTTGAGCGAAAACAACACAGTTTTGGTGGATAAAGAAAAGGTGACGCATATATGGTCACTTTTGGTCCGAAAATTTCACGAAAAACTTTTCGCGCAGAAAGCTCCCATTATGAACTATAAACCACATAAACATGTTTGGGACAAATTTGAGCGAAAACAACACAGTTTTTTGGGATAAAGAAAGGTGATGCCGATATGGTTACTTCTGGTCCAAAAATTTCACGGAAAGCTTTTCGCACAAAAAGTTTCTATTATGACCTATAAACCATATAAACATGTTTGGGACACATTTGAGCGAAAATAACACAGTTTTGGTGGATAAAGAAAGGTGACGTCGATATGGTCACTTTTAGTCCGGAAATTTCACAGAAAGCTTTTCACGCAGAAAGCTCCCATTATGACCTACAAACCATAAAAACATGTTTGGGACACATTTGAGCGATTACAACATAGTTTTGGTGGATAAAGAAAGGTGACGTCGATATGGTCACTTTTGGTCCGAAAATTTCACAGAAAGCTTTTCGCACAGAAAGCTCCCATTATGACCTATAAACCATATAAACATGTTAGGGAAACATTTGAGCGAATACAACACAGTTTTGGTGGATAAAGAAAAGGTGACGCTGATATGGTCACTTTTGGTCCGAAAATTTCACGGAAATCGTTACGCACACAAAGCTCCATTTATGACCTATAAACCATATAAACATTTTTGGGACACATTTGAGCGAAAACAACACAGTTTCGGTGGATAAAGAAAGGTGACGCCAATATGGTCACTTTTGGTCCGAAAATTTCACAGAAAGCTTTTCGCGCACAAAGCTCACATTATGACCCCCCAAACAATATTAACATGTTTGACACACATTTGAGCGAAAACAACACAGTTTTTGGGAATAAAGAAAGGTAACGTCGATATGGTCACTTCTTGTCCGAAAATTTCACGGAAAGATTTTCGCGCACAAAGCTCCCATTATGACCTATAATCCATATAAACATGTTTTGGACACATTTGAGCGAAAACAACACAGTTTTGGTTGATAAAGGAAGGTGACGCCGATATGGTCACTTTTGTTCCGAAAATTTCACGGAAAGCTTTTCGTGCACAAAGCTCTCATTATGACCCATACACCATATAAACCTGTTTGGGGCACATTTTAGCGAAAACAACACAGTTTTGGTGGATAAAGAAAGGTGATGCCGATATGGTCACTTTTGGTCCGAAAATTTCACGGAAAGATTTTCGCGCAGAAAGCTCCCATTAGGACCTATAAACCATACAAACATGTTTGGGACACATTTGAGCAAAAACAACATAGTTTTTTTTGATAAAGAAAGGTGACGTCGATATGGTCACTTTTGGTCGGAAAATTTCACGGAAAGCTTTTCGCGCACAAAGCTTCTATTATGACCTATAAACCATATAAACATGTTTGGGACACTTTTGAGCGAAAACAACAGAGTTTTGGTGGATAAAGGAAGATGACGTCGATATGGTCACTTTTGGTCCGAAAATTTCAGAGAAAGCTTTTCGCGCAGAAAGCTCACATTATGACCTATAAACCATATAGACATGTTTGGGAAACATTTGAGCGAATACAACACTGTTTTGGTGGATAAAGAAAAGGTGACGCTGATATGGTAACTTTTGGTCCGAAAATTTCACGGAAATCTTTACGCACACAAAGCTCCCATTATGACCTATAAATCATATAACATGTTTGGGACACATTTGAGCGAAAACAACACAGTTTCTGTGGATAAAGAAAGGTGACGCCGATATGGTCACTTTTGGTCCGAAAATTTCACGGAAAGCTTTTCGTGCACAAAGCTCTCATTATGACCCATACACCATATAAACCTGTTTGGGACACATTTGAGTGAAAACAACACAGTTTTGGTGGATAAAGAAAGGTGACGCCGATATGGTCACTTTTGTTCCGAAAATTTCACGGAAAGCTTTTCGCGCAGAAAGCTCCCATTATGAACTATAAACCACATAAACATGTTTGGGACAAAGTTGAGCGAAAACAACACAGTTTTTTGGGATAAAGAAAGGTGACGCCGATATGGTCACTTCTGGTCCGAAAATTTCACGGAAAGCTTTTCGCGCAGAAAGCTCCCATTATGACCAATAAACCAAATAACATGTTTGGGACACATTTAAGCAAATATAACACCGTTTTTGTGGATAAAGAAAGAAAAGGAGACGCCGATATGGTCACTTTTGGTCCGAAAATTTCACGGAAAGCTTTTCGCGCACAAAGCTTCTATTATGACCTATAAACCATATAAACATGTTTGGGACACATTTGAGCGATAACAACACAGTTTTGGTGGATAAAGAAAGGTGACGTCGATATGGTCACTTTTAGTCCGGAAATTTCACAGAAAGCTTTTCACGCAGAAAGCTCCCATTATGACCTATAAACCATAAAAACATGTTTGGGAAACATTTGAGCGAATACAAAAAATTTTGGTGGATAAAGAAAAGGTGACGCTCATATGGTCAATTTTGGTCCGAAAATTTCACGGAAATGTTTACGCACACAAAGCTTACATTATGAATTATACACCATATAAACATGTTTGGGACACATTTGAGCGAAAACATCACAGTTTTGGTGGATAAAGAAAGGGTGACGCATATATGGTCACTTTTGGTCCGAAAATTTCACGGAAAGCTTTTCGCGCAGAAAGTTCCCATTATGACAAATAAACCATATAAACACGTTTGGGACACATTTGAGCGATTTCAACATAGTTTTGGCGGATAAAGAAAGGTGATGTCAATATGGTCACTTTTAGTCCGAAAATTTCACAGAAAGCTTTTCGCGCAGAAAGCTCCAATTATGACCTATAAACCATATAAACATGTTTTGGAAACATTTGAGCGAATACAACACAGTTTTGGTGGATAAAGAAAAGGTGACGCTGATATGGTAACTTTTGGTCCGAAAATTTCACGGAAATCTTTACACACACAAAGCTCCCATTATGACCTATAAACCATATAAACATGTTTGGGACACATTTGAGCGAAAACAACACAGTTTTGGTGGATAAAGAAAGGTGACGCCGATATGGTCACTTTTGGTCCGAAAATTTCACGGAAAGCTTTTCGCGCACAAAGCTCCCATTATGACATATAAACCATATTAGCATGTTGGGACACATTTGAGTGAAAATAACACGGTTTTTGTGGATAAAGAAAGGTAACGCCGATATGGTCACTTCTGGTCCGAAAATTTCACGGAAAGCTTTTCGCGCACAAAGCTCCCATTATGACCTATAAACCATATAAACATGTTTTGGACACATTTGAGCGAAAATAACACAGTTTTGGTTGATAAAGAAAGTTGGCGCCTATATGATCACTTTTGGTCCGAAAATTTCACGGAAAGCTTTTCGTGCATAAAGCTCCCATTATGACCCATACACCATATAAACATGTTTGGGACACATTTGAGCGAAAACAACATAGTTTTGGTGGATAAAAAAAGGTGACGCTGATATTTTGTTCCGAAAATTTCACGGAAAGCTTTTCGTGCAGAAAGCTCCCATTGTGACCCATAAACCATATAAACATGTTTGGGACACATTTTAGCGAAAACAACACAGTTTTTTTTTGGATAAAGAAAGGTGACGTCGATATGGTTTGTTTTGGTCCGAAAATTTCACGGAAAGCTTTTCGCGCACAAAGCTTCTATTCTGACTTGAAGTGGTAAATTTATAGAAAGAAAAAGGTAGTTACAAAAGTCCAAGCACAATGGCTTGTATAAGCGGCCCTAGGCCGAATCAATGTGACCAAAAGACAAGTCACACACCTACGTATACCAAATCCTACCAAAAAAACATCCATGCCTACTCACACTACCTCAAAATTCTCCAAACCTCCTAACTATACTCCTACTCAATCATCGCATTAAGTAGTGTAACCAACGCTTCTCAACGGACGACTTGCCTTTGCATCTCGTTGAGATTCGAAATTTACAAGACTCGATAATTCTCCAAGCACACATTTTTGGTTTACATGACTCTCCTTTAAAAACAACCCCATTCCAATCAAGCCAAGAAAAATAAATAAATGCCAAAAACACTAGAAACTTGGTCCTAAAGACCAATTTCCTTCTTATCTTCATGTTCTCCGCGGCAAACCAGGTTAGCCATTCAACTATATTTCCCTGGCAGATCGGGAGGCCTATCCCATCCCAGACGATGTCTCTCATTTCTCTAATCACCACACATTCAAACCAAATATGTCGCGCAGTTTCCTCCTCAAGCTTGCACAAGGGACATATCGCAGCCCCCGGACCTTTCCAATGTTTAATTACACGGCCAGTTTTCAACCGGTTATGAGCTGCTACCCACGCCACAAACGACCACTTCCGGGACTAATCTCCTTGCCACAGAACACCCCCCAGTCCACCAGAGGGCTCCGGAGACGGATGGAGTTGTAAATGCCGCTGCTATCAATCCCACCAGCCCCATTAAGAAATTGACTATCAAACCTTCCATTGTGCATGACCCCGGCCTCACAAAGCTCATCCCGGAGGCCCAGCAAACCCTTCCATAACCATGAGTCATACACACGAACCTGGGCCGACCACAAATCAGCTCGCTTGAGGTGATTGCAAAGCACCCACTTAGTCCAAATACCTCCTCGTTGCAGGATGATGTCTCCAAGTAACGAAGCATACAAGCTTTGATTCCAAGCTTTAAGTTGCCTAATGACGAGCCCACCTTCCTCAAATGGCTTGCACACCGCCTCCCATGCCACAACACTGGACCTGCTCCCGGCTTGGCCACTCCATAGAAAGCTCCTGCACTTACTTTCCAACTGGGAGATCACAGCAATCGGCAACAGCAAGTTCTGACCCTAGAACGAAAACAAACCACCCAAGACAGCTTTAATAATTTGCAATCTTCCAGCATATGAGATATTTCTTGTCGCCCGTGTAGCAATACGGCTATCCACTTTGCGAAACAGAGGGTTATATTCAGAAATATTTATGCGTCTAGCATGGAGAGGAGTACCCAAAGAGGTGACCGGGAAGGCCCCCTCAGCGTACCTAAGATGATGGACAATAGCAAGCCTTTCCTCAGCGCTCACACCCGCAACATAACAAGTACTTTTAGCAACATTAATCCTCAGCCCCGACGCTGCGAAGAACCCATCTAAACAGCTTTGCAAAATCTGGACAAATTTCATATCCGCTCTACAAAACAGTAGGAGGTCATCAGCGAAAGCCGGGCTAGAGAGAGATAGCTCCTTACACTTAGGATGATAGTTAAAGTCTGGATTTTGGGTTGCTTCGATCAACATATGATTCAAAACCTCCATAAAAATAACAAAGAGATAAGGGGACAAGGGGTCACCTTGCCTAAGACCCCGCTTGCCTTTGAAAAAACCCTCCGGAGCCCCATCAATAATAACCGAGAATGAGGACGACGTCACACATCCCATAATCACCTTCACTAGATTAAGAGGAAATTTCAGATACTCTAACGCAGCCTTAACAAAGTCCTAGCTGACATAGTCGTAAGCTTTCTGAAGGTCGATTTTTAGTGTGCATCTAGGGGATAAACGTTTAGTGCCATACCCGTTCACAAGCTCAAGAGCAACAGCGTAATTTTGAGCAATGGATCTCCCCGGAATAAAGGCCCCTTGGTTATCTCCAATAAGGCTCGACAAGAGAGGCTTAACCCTCGCAACAATTACCTTGCTCACCGCCTTCACAATAGTGTTACAACAAGAAATGGGTCGCCAGTCCTTGATGTAAGTGGGGTTCTGAACCTTGGGAATCAGCGAGACAAAAGTTGCATTGAGCTGCTGAAGCACCTTCCCACTATGGAAGATTTCGACTACCGCTCTACAGAAATCCTTACCAAGAATCCCCCAACAACTTCTAAAGAATTGACTACCAAAGCCATCCGGCCCAGGGGACTTGTTTATCCCAATCGACCACAAGGCGGATTTAATTTCTTCTTCCGAAGGGGTGGCCTCCAAAACTGGAGCCTGAGAACAAGGAATGGCAGCCCCATCTGTAATACTCGGAAACTGGACACACCTAGCCACATTTCCAAATAAACCTTCATAGTACTTTATAATATGTCCCCTGATCAGATTTTCATCCTCAAACAGCTCCTCTTCTTCGTTCTTTAGAGAAAGGATAGCATTCGGAGCACGCCTTTTCTTTATGCTTCTAAAGAACACCGAGGAGGTTTCTTCGCCCATCCTAATCCAGTGCACCTTCGCCCTTTGAGCTGTAAGATTCAATAATCTGCCCACATTATGTCGTAGGTCCTTTTCTACTTTAGCAGCTTGCTCTACCAATCGGGCATTAGCCTTTTCCTTGACCAAACGAATCTGAATCTCTTGCAAACAACTCTTATTCAGCTTGATTTGGCTTTGAAGATCGGGAAAAACAGCTCTATCCCACGCTCTCAATGCATCTTTGACATTCTTCAGTTTTTTAGCGAAAATGTATTGTTTCGATCCTACAATTTCAGTCTGCCAAGCACTCTGCACAAGCGCATTGAAAGCATCCTCCTTGCACCAAAAATTCTTAAATTTAAACGGATACTTCCTAGCCTTATTCTCATTCCTGAGCGTGACCACAGCAGGCGAATGATCAGAACACCCCGGGACATCAAAGAGCGCCTTAGAATCCACAAATGAATCCTTCCAAGCATCATTGACAAGGACCCTATCGATCTTCCTTTCAATCCTATCCTCTCCTTGTTTCCAGTTATTCCATGTATGTCTAGCACCAATGTAGTCCAGATCACTAAGATTGCAACCCGTCATAAGCTGATGCAATTCCTCAAAATAATCATGGTTGGCCGCCACAGTGGGCCACTTATCAGCAACTTCGTAAATGCAATTGAAATCGCCAAGCACGACCCAAGGGCAATCCACACCTTTAGCAATGCTTCTCAACACCTCCCAAAGCTCTAATCTGTCTTTCTTGTAATTTTCAGCATACACAAATGAAGCCAAAAACACAAACTTACTGTCATGGGAAGCCACCTTGCAATGCATAATCTGAGGTCTGTTGACTGGCACTCTAACATCAAAAATCGCTGGGTTCCAAGTAACCCAAATCCGGCCAGTCAAAGAAGGACTACTATTCTCTAACACTTCCCAGCCCAACATAAGCCTCTTTCTTACATTCTCCACATTTTTCTGAGCAACTTTAGATTCTGACAAACCAATCAGTGACAAGTGATTATCCCAGCAATAACTAGTAACTGAATTATTCTTTATGTGGTCATTAAGACCACAAGTGTTCCAGGCACCAAATTTGACTCTATCCATTACACACTTCCTTGTGAGTGGTACACTCACCTTCGATCTCATGTGTGTCCAGCCCTTCCTGAACCGAGCAATCCAGCTCCAAGTTCTCAGAATCACCATTTGCAAGGGCCTCAAATCTGCTACTTAGGACAGTGTGAACCATCCGCATCTCACAGTCATCATTTATACGTTTGAAGGGCGACTTCTTTCTCCTGTTAGTTGGTGTTTTCCACCCCTCCTCTTGGACATTCTTACTTCTGATAGCAGCAGAAGAATAAGCACATATAATTGTCCTCTCATCAATAATAGCTTCGCCCTTATCTGTCATAACGTTCAGCCCAGCTGTATGCTCATTTAAACTTGGTCCTTTTCCTGTCAAAACCTCATCAATGCTAGTAGAGGTGATAACATTATCCACCATGTCCGCCTCTTTACACTTCCAAACTGTATTAGCAGCCCCATTCACAGGCATCCCCCTCTTAGTAAACGTCGTACTCCTTGCCCCGTTAAACTGAGTCCCATGCCGAGGAACCCAGTTCCTAGAAGCACGAGGAGCAGACGAAGATGGCATCTCCGCCCTCGAAGGACATCTTTCCACACCATGACCAAACTTCTTTCATTCTGTACATAGTGGAGGGAGCCACTCAAAGATGACTTTCTGTTTGTATTTCGTCTCTGAGACATTCTCAATCTCTATATTCTCAATCTGGGCTTCCTCACTAGTGACCTCAATCAGCAACCTTGCAAACGACAACCTTTCCCCTTTGGCTGTGAACTCATCAATGCAAATAGGATTCCCAATTGCACTTCCAAGTCTGCTCAGCATCTGATTCTTCAGCATTGGAGGCTCCAAATCCGGAAGACAAACCCAAAGAGGGACACTCTCAAAAGCACTCCAGTCAATCGGTATACCTGATTCCCAAACTTTCAGAAGGAGCGGACGAGTGCCTTGCACAAACCAGGGGTCATTCTGCATCACCCAATCTCTATCCGCAATACTAACAAATCTGAAAACAAGAACCCCATTATCTTTTAGGAAGATTTTTGGAGGAGCAACCTTCCATTCTGTAGCAGCAAAATCCCTAATAGCAGCCAGCAGGGTGTGACCTACGGCGACCACCCCAATCAACGTAGAAGCCAAAATTTTCTGAGTAACCACAATGTCCTCCTCCCGAATTTTCAAAAAAACTTTCTTCACATCCTTGTGGAGTGTGAGCTTTTCAGTAGCCACTATATTTTGATTCTCCTTGAAGAAGCTCACATAGCTCCTGGGAGGAACAATCTGTTGCCCTCTCTAAAAGCTCCTTTTGATCGCTTGAAGAAGAAAGGTGATATCTTCCTTCATAGAATTCGGCCTTGCCTCCTCTAACTTCTTCTCCACCTGATTCTCACGCCCCTCACTATTTTTCTTCATTGGCTCATCAATGGAGGCTTCTGAACAAGATGAGCTCACCTTCTCATCCTTCAAAACCCTAGCCTCCTTTGGACCCATGAAATCAACACCCACACCCCGACGGGGCTGGAGCAAAGGTCCAACCTGACCCTTAAGAGAGCCATGCAAAACCATAACCGGTCAAGAGCCGGGCACAGCCGCCGAGAGGGCAGCTATGGTCGGAGAGACCAGACCGGCCAGGTAGGGAAACCCCTCACAAACGCTTTCACGGAAATCGAGGTAGTTACCAAACGAGTGAGGAAACAAAAGAACACAGCTTCTATTATGACCTATAAACCATATAAACATGTTTGAGACACATTTGAGCGAAAACAACACAGTTTTTGTGGATAAAGAAAGGTGACGTCGATATGGTCACTTTTGGTCCGAAAATTTCACAAAAAGCTTTTCGCGCAGAAAGCACCCATTATGACCTATAAACCAAATAAACATGTTTAGGACACATTTGAGCGAAAACAACACAGTTTTGGTAGATAAAGAAAGGTGACGCTGATATGGGCACTTTTGGTCCGAAAATTTCACGGAAAGCTTTTAGCGCACAAAGCCCCCATTATGACCTATAAACCATATTAACATTTTTGGGACACATTTGAGCGAAAACAACACAGTTTTTGTGAATAAAGAAAGGTAACGCCGATAAGGTTAGTTCTGGTCCGAAAATTTAACGGAAAGCTTTTCGCACACAATGCTCCCACTATGACCTATAAACCATACAAACATGTTTGGGACACATTTCAGCGAAAACAACACAGTTTTTGTGGATAAAGAAAGGTAACGCCGATATGGTCACTTCTGGTCCGAAAATTTCACGGAAAGCTTTTCGCGCAAAAAGCTCCCATTATGACCTATAAACCATATAAACATGTTTTGGACACATTTGAGCGAAAACAACACAGTTTTGGTTGATGAAGAAAGGTGACGCCGATATGGTCACTTTTGGTCCGAAAATTTCACGGAAAGCTTTTCGTGCACAAAGCTCCCATTATGACCCATACACCATATAAACATGTTTGTGACACATTTGAGCGAAAACAACACAGTTTTGGTGGATAAAGAAAGGTGACGCCGATATGGTCACTTTTGGTCCGAAAATTTCACGGAAAGCTTTTCGCGCAGAAAACTCCCATTATGAACTATAAACCACATAAACATGTTTGGGACAAATTTGAGCGAAAACAACACAGTTTTTTGGGATAAAGAAAGGTGACGCCGATATGGTCACTTCTGGTCCGAAAATTTCACTGAAAGCTTTTCGCGCAGAAAGCTCCCATTATGACCAATAAACCAAATAAACATGCTTGGGACACATTTAAGCAAATACAACACCGTTTTTGTGGATAAAGAAAGAAAAGGAGACGCCGATATGGTCACTTTTGGTCCGAAAATTTCACGGAAAGCTTTTCACGCACAAAGCTTCTATTATGACCTATAAACCATATAAACATGTTTGGGACACATTTGAGCGAAAATAACACTGTTTTGGTGGATAAAGAAAGGTGACATCGATATGGTCACTTTTAGTCCGGAAATTTCACAAAAAGCTTTTCACGCATAAAGCTCCCATTATGACCTATAAACCATAAAAACATGTTTGGGAAACATTTGAGTGAATACAAAAAATTTTGGTGGATAAAGAAAAGGTGACGCTCATATGGTCAATTTTGGTCCGAAAATTTCACGGAAATCTTTACGCACACAAAGCTCACATTATGAATTATACACCATATAAACATGTTTGGGACAAATTTGAGCGAAGACAACACAGTTTTGGTGGATAAAGTTATGCGGGACCATCCAAGCTAAGGCCTTACACCCTCGTGAGATATGCCCTAGCTCAAGAACCAACGGGGCCTCAAGAAGACAAGGCTCGGACCTATGCCCTAGCCATGTCCGAGGGGTGTCGGGGCCTACCGAGCACCATACCAAGGACTACCGAGGCGTGCCCTAGCTTCTTCCAAGCACCCATATCCGAGAGCTCCAGGGCCATGACCGTTGGTGCAGCCAAGTGGTTGAATAAATCAAGTCCCACTACCTAGTTTTTAGGGATTTTATTTGCAATTTCTGAATTTGTTTTATTGTCATAGTTTCTAGGGATTTTATTTGCAATTTCTGAATTTGTTTTATTGTCATTTAATTTCCTGCTTTTTCTATTTCCTAAAGGCTATATAAAGCCTCCTTAGAACCATTTTGTAATCAGCAACTCATTTTAATCAAAGCATTTGCCTTTTGCAAACATTTGTGCTCTTTAGTTCTTTAGTGATTCAAGAAGTGTGCCGAGAGGATTCTTGGTGTGATCTTGCTTGGTTTGTCTTGTATGTGTCGATCTTCGCTAGTTGATTGGTGCTATCAAGCTCCCACGAGCCCCCTTCTCGTGCTCCTTGGATACGTCCCTGGTTGTGAGAGATTGTAGAGATTGGTTAGCTAGTTGTTGGTTTGGGACTTTGATCAATCAGGATTAAGGGTCTTCTCCTCGTTCTACCTAGACTTTCTCATCCATTTATTTTTACTTGTTGAGTCATTTTGAGTTCCATCGAGTTCTATCTCATCTAACTTGTGACCTTTGTGTTTTTTGCTTGTTGTCGAAAGATCGGGACATCCACGGCTAATTGTCGTATCAAATTGGGATAAGAGCTTCGGCTATCGACATCAAGTGTCTCATCTTCCATTGTCATCATCAAGAGTCTAAAAAATCACAAAAAGAGTCCAAAAACTCCATTGGAGTGCAAGGTTTGATCACTTTTATCTTGTTTGATTTTTCTTGCTATTTGTATTAGTAATTGTTGGTTTGCTTGTCCTAGCCTACCCTACCATACATTCGGCTACCATATCACCACCACTCGACCACCATCTCCTCCATTTCAAGAAAAATCAGATTTTGTTATTTTGCTTATTTCTATTTTCAGAAATCAAAAAAAAAAAGAAGAGAAAATTCAGAAAAGAAAAAGTCAAAAAAATTTCCTACATTCTAGCCATACACCTTACCATCTCCTATATTTTAGCCACACTCTCATCATCACCCTAACCACCCTCCAACGGCTCTATTCTCTTTCCAGATTCCATTTCTTCCATTTTGTTTTAGTTAATTTCCAGCTTTATTAAGTTAATTGCTGAGATTCAAAAAAAATCAGACTTAAAAAAAAGGAGAAGTCGAAAGTGAAAAAAAAAAGAAAGAAGAAGAGTGAGTTTGCTGTTGATTGATCTAAGTGTACAAGAGAAGTGCAAGAGTAAGCATTGCAAGTGAACAAGAGCCATTGTGAGCCAAGGAAGCCTAAACACCATCTTACCATTCAACCTATCCTTGCCTACCAACAACTATCTTGCTTGTAGTTTGAAGGTTAGACAAGGTTGATTTGATCAAGTTTTGTGCTTAGTCCTTTCTTACCATTTATTTCTTGTCCCTTGTTTCTATTATCCCTTGATCTCATCTTTTCTTGATTCATTTCTGAAATTTTGAGTTTGGAACCTTATCATTGATTGTCTAGCTAATCTCTTTTGGTTAAAGGATTTTTTATTGTCCTTTTGACTAGCTTGAGTGATTGACTATCGTAAGACAGATTGCAACAACAAGCATATCATCACCAAAAGGAGAGGGAGTGCGAGAGCAAACACTTGTGAGGAAGTTTTTGTTTTGCCTAACCTTAACCTATTTATGTGTTTGTTTTGAGTTGTGATGACTACAGGTAACAAATCACCAAGGTCGGAAACTTCCGAGCCCATTTCCCCGGAGTTGTTCAACATGTTGAACAAAATGAACAACAACATCACGACGTTAATGGAAAGGATGGCAGCCCTAGAGGCACGTCCTTCGACGTCCACGGAGATGCCTAGGGCATCCCAAGGCTAGCCTTCGGTTTCCGGACATCAAAGCCGTGTTCCACCCCCGGAGCACACCCAAGACAACCGGGAAGATCCTCCTAGAACCCCTATTTATGCGCGAAATACCCCACTTGAAGAGAACCCACCTCCTCGTGAGAGGCGTGGTCGTTTTAATCATTTTCGTGATGTGCAGGATGACTTTGAGCCCTATGAGCACTTTGAGGGTTTCCAAGAAGAAGAGGATCAATGGGAGCGCCAATCAAGAAGGCATGAACAAGGACCCCGTCCACGGAGGCCACGAGAGCCTGAGCAAGACGGAGTTGGCAAGGTCAAAGTCAAAATCCCTTCATTTGAGGGAAAGTGCGATCCGGACACCTACCTCGAATGGGAGACCAAGATTGAACACATATGGAGTTGCCACAATTTCTCCGAATATAAGAAGGTACAACTGGATACCCTTGAATTTAATGGTTTTGCACTAATGTGGTGGGATAGCCTTGTGAAGGAAAGGAGAAGAGCCCTAGATGCGCCCGTATCTAGTTGGGAGCAAATGAAGGCACTCATGAGGGCAAGATTCATCCCTCAACACTATGCTAGGGAGCTCAAGCAAAGGCTTGAGAACCTCAAGCAAGGTTCTATGAGTGTAGAAGAGGCGTTCATTGCCATGCAATTAGCCATGGCAAGGGCTAATGTGGTAGAGGATGAAGAAGACACCAATGCTAGGTTTCTTAGGATTTTACATCCTTATTTAGCTCGTGAGGTAGATTGTTATCCTTATACTTCCGTTATTGATCTTTTACATCTAGCCATGATGGTTGATAGGAAGTTAAAGGCAAGAGACCAAGGAGGAGCTAGAGGAGGAAACCGAAGCTCAAGCACGCAGCCCTGTGGCCGAGATGCCCTAGCACCCAGGGAGAAGCCTAGTCTCGGTAATGGAGGAGAGCAAGGGAATCGAGGAGGAGTTCAAGCCATATCGAGTGCCAAGCCACCTAGCCCTCTCGGTAACCCTAAAGGAGGTACCCCTAACCCTTCTAATTTGCGAAATAGGGAAGTTGTATGTTTTAAGTGCCAAGATAGAGGACACATGATGAAAGATTGCCCACATAGGAAAGCTCTCATGATTGATCACTTAGGCAACACCAATTCTGAAATTGAGCATGAACTTGATGAGTGTTTGCATGTTGATTGTGATCCTATCTTAAATTCCTATGATGATTGTGATAATGAAGGCATTGAGTATGAACATGGTGAGAGTTTAATTGTGAGGAGAGCTTTGCATGTTAACCCCACCCCATGTGATGATAACCAAAGAGAAAATTTATTTCATACAAGATGCTTAGTCAAGGGCAAAGTTTGTGATGTAATTATTGATGGTGGTAGTTGTTGGAATATTGCTAGTGTAGAAATGGTTGAAAAATTACAACTTCCTACTATACATCACCCTAGGCCTTATAAGTTGCATTGGATGAATTATTGTGGTGCATTGAAAGTAAACAAGTAAGTTAAGGCATCTATTAAACTAGGACATTATGAAGATGATGTGTTGTGTGATATAGTGCCCATGCAAGCTTGTCATATTCTTCTTGGTCGTCCATGGCAATTTGATCGCAAGGTCTTACATGATGGTTTCACTAACCGCTATTCTTTTGTGCATAAGGGAAAGAACATCACTCTCAAGCCCATGACACCCACGCAAGTGGCCGACGAGTTTGAGAAGAAGAAGGTAAGTGAAGGTAAGCCACAAGGGCCGGCTCCATCGAGCCAAAACACAAGCCCTCGAGCCCCAAATGTTCTCTTTGCATCAAAGGGAAGATTTGAGGACGAGTACTTGGATGGGGAAACAACACTCATGCTCTTATGCAAAGAGTTGAGTTTGTTAAGTGAGGAGCTTCGAGCCACCTTACCCCCACGGATCTTGGCCCTACTTGAGGAATATAGGGATGTATTCCCCGAAGAGATCCCAACCGGCCTGCCCCCTATCCGAGGGATTGAGCATCAAATTGATCTCATACCCGGGGCTTCTTTGCCTAATAGGCCGGCTTATAGGATGAATCCTACCGAGACCCAAGAGGTCCAATCCCAAGTTCAAGATTTGTTGGACAAGGGATACGTACAAGAGAGCAAGAGTCCTTGTTCCGTTCCGGTGTTGCTAGTGCCGAAGAAAGACAACGCATGGAGAATGTGTGTCGATTGTCGAGCCATTAACAACATCACGGTCAAGTATAGACACCCCATCCCTCGTCTAGATGACATGCTAGATGAACTACATGGTGCTACTCTATTTTCTAAGATAGATTTGAAGAGTGGATACCATCAAATAAGGAAGAGAGAAGGGGATGAGTGGAAAACAGCCTTCAAGACCAAATTTGGTCTATATGAATGGCTTGTTATGCCATTCGGTCTAAGTAATGCTCCAAGTACATTTATGCGTCTTATGAATCATGTGCTTAGGAAATTTATAGGGAAATTTATTGTCGTATATTTTGATGATATTTTGATTTATAGCAAGTCTCCCGAAGAACATGAAGCACATTTAAGGGAAGTACTCTCTACACTTCGATTAGAACACTTGTATGCTAATTTAAAGAAATGTGAATTGTGCACTAATGAAGTCTCTTTTCTTGGTTTTGTAGTGAATAGCAAAGGACTACAAGTGGATGAGGCCAAGATCAAGGCAATACAAGAATGGCCTACACCTAGCACAATCGGCCAAGTTAGGAGCTTCCATGGCCTTGCAAGCTTCTATAGACGATTTGTGAAGGATTTTAGCTCAACTGCCACGCCTCTCACTGAGGTAACCAGGAAAAGGAGTGAGTTTCAATGGGGAACAGCTCAAGAGAAAGCATTTGACACCCTCAAGCAAAGGTTGACCGAGGCACCACTCTTAGACCTCCCGGACTTCACCAAGCCATTTGAAGTGGAGTGTGATGCTAGTGGAGTTGGAATAGGTGGCGTGCTCATGCAAGAAGGTAAACCCATTGCTTATTTTACAGAAAAGCTAATAGGTGCTAGTCTTAATTATTCTACATATGATAAGGAACTTTATGCTCTTTTTAGAGTACTTAAGACTTGGCAACACTACCTATGGCCTAGAGAGTTTGTTTTGAAAACGGATCATGAATCTTTGAAACATTTTAAGAGCCAAGACAAGCTTGATAGGAGACATGGTAGATGGATGGAGTTTATTGAAACATTTCCTTATGTGATTAAGTATAAGAAAGGTAAAGACAATATAGTTGCCGAGGCCCTATCTAGGAGATACACCTTGTTAACCACCTTAGACTCTAGAGTATTAGGCTTTGCTTATATTAAAGAGTTATATGTGGATGACTTAGATTTTGGAGATGTTTTCAATAAGTGTGCCGAAAAGGGGTCATTTGAGAGCTTTCATGTCTTTGAGGGATTTTGGTTTAGAAAAGATAAAGTTTGTATCCCTAGATGTTCCCTTAGGCTATTATTAGTTGATGAAGCACACCGTGGAGGACTTATGGGACATTTTGGCCTAGATAAGACATACCACACCCTTAGGAATCATTTCTATTGGCCACATATGTTAAGGAATGTAGAGCATTGTCTTAAGAGATGCCTTGAGTGCCTTAGAGCCAAATCTAGGTTAATGCCCCATGGATTGTATACCCCTTTGCCTACACCTTCAGCCCCTTGGGAAGATATATCGATGGATTTTATTGTGGGGTTACCTAGGACTAAGAAGGGGAGAGATTCGATCTTTGTGGTTATTGATCGTTTCTCTAAAATGGCACATTTTATAGCTTGTCATAAAATCGATGATGCCTCTAATGTAGCTGATTTGTTCTTTAGAGAAATTGTTAGGTTACATGGCATTTCGAGGACCATAGTTAGTGACCGTGACACTAAGTTTCTAAGTTGTTTTTAGAAGATATTATGGCATAAAATGGGAACCAAGTTGTTGTTTTCTACCTCTAGTCACCCTCAAACCGATGGGCAAACCGAGGTCACTAATAGGACGCTAACTACCATCCTTAGAGCTATAATCAAGAAAAACCTTAGGTTGTGGGAGGAAGCTTTGCCACATGTGGAATTTGCTTATAATCGAACCATGCATTCATCTACTAAGCTTACTCCATTTGAATGTGTTTATCGCACTAACCCACTAACCCCACTAGATCTAGCCCCATATCCTATGCGGGAAAAGGAGTCTTTTGACGCAGGTAAGCATGTGGAGTTCATCAAGGAGTTTCACGAACGTACGAGGCTAAAGCTTGAGCAAAGGGTCAAGTACAATGCCACAAGAGCTAACAAGGGACGCCGTCAAGTGATCTTCCAACCCGAAGATCTTGTGTGGGTTCACCTAAGGAAGGAGAGGTTCCCGGAGCGTAGAAAGAGCAAGTTGTCACCATGTGGAGATGGACCTTTCAAGGTGCTTCAACGAGTTGGAGACAATGCATACAAATTGGAGCTCCCGGGAGAGTATGGAGTGAGTGCCACCTTCAACGTGGCCGATTTGGTGCCTTATCTAGCTATTGATGAAGAATTAGGTTCGTGGTCGAACCCTTTTCAAGAAGGGAAGGTTGATGACGGACCATCCGAGCCTAGGCCTCCTCCAATTGCACCAATGATGACGGATGGGCCAATGACTCGAGCTCGTGCCAAGAAGCTTCACCAAGCTTTACTTCATCTAGTGAGTCATGCTCTAGCTAAGGAGGACTCGGAATTGACGCATCCCAAGCCGCGGACCCTTGCTTGGATTAGTGCCGAGGCCATACCGAGTGACGCCGCGCCCATACCAAGGGTGCCATAGCCGTTGCCAAACAGCCAGGCCGAGATTCGGGTGCCCTACTAGCCGTTATGCCTTGCTTTGTCCTAGTCTTTAGGCTTGTCCTAGTCTTTAGGCTTGTCCTAGTTTTTAGGGATTTTATTTGCAATTTCTGAATTAGTTTTATTGTCATTTATTTTCCAGCTTTTTCTATTTCCATCCAAGGCTATAAAAAGCCTCCTAGGCCGGTTGTATTAGGGACACAACATTGATCATTTTATTCATCTTATGAGCATTGCTTTGCAAGCCAAATCGGGATTAAGGGTCTTCTCCTCCTTTCTCATCCATTTATCTTTACTTGTTGAGTCATTTTGAGTTCCATCGAGTTTTATCTCATCTAACTTGTGACCTTTGTGTTTTGTGCTTGTTGTCGAAAGATCGGGACATCCACGGCTAATCCCCGTATCATAAAGAAACGTGACGTCGATATGGTCACTTTTGGTCCGAAAATTTCACAGAAAGCTTTTTGCGCAGAAAGCTCTCATTATGACCTATAAACCATATACACATGTTTGGGAAACATTTGAGCGAATACAACACAGTTTTGGTGGATAAAGAAAAGGTGACGCTGATATGGTCACTATTGGGCCGAAAATTTCACGGAAATCTTTACGCACACAAAGCTCCCATTATGACCTATAAACCATATAAACATATTTGGGACACATTCAAGCGAAAATGACACAATTTCGGTGGATAAAGAAAGGTGACGCCGATATGGTCACTTTTGGTCCGAAAATTTCACGGAAAGCTTTTCGCGCACAAAGCTCCCATTATGACCTATAAACCATATTAACATGTTTGGGACATATTTGAGCGAAAATAACACAGTTTTTGTGGATAAAGAAAGGTAACACCGATATGGTCACTTCTGTTCCGAAAATTTCACGGAAAGCTTTTCGCGCACAAAGCTCACATTAAGACCTATAAACCATATAAACACGTTTGGGACAAAATTGAGCGAAAACAACACAGTTTTGGTGGATAAAGAAAGGTGAAGTCGATATGGTTACTTTTTGTCCGAAAATTTCACGGAAAGCTTTTCGTGCAGAAAGCTCCCATTATGACCTATAAACCATATTAACATGTTTGGGACACATTTGAGCGAAAACAACAAAGTTTTGTGGATAAAGAAAGGTGAGCCGATATGGTCACTTCTGGTCCAAAAATTTCATGGAAAGCTTTTCGCGCACAAAGCTCCCATTATGACCTATAAACCATATAAACATGTTTGGGACACATTTGAGCGAAAACAACACAGTTTTTGTGGATAAAGAAAAGGTGACGCCGATAGGGTCACTTTTGGTCTGAAAATTTCAGGGAAAGCTTTTCGCGCAGAAAGCTACCATTATGACGTATACACCATATAAACATGGTTGGGACGCATTTGAGCGAAAACGACACAGTTTTAATGGATAAAGAAAGGTGACGCCGATATGGTCACTTTTGGTCCAAAAATTTCACAGAAAGCTTTTCGCGCACAAAGCTCCCATTATGACCTATAAACCATATGAACATGTTTGGGACACATTTGAGCAAAAACAACACAGTTGTTATGGATAAAGAAAGGTAACGCCGATATGGTCACTTCTGTTCCAAAAATTACACAGAAAGCGTTTCGCGCGCAAAGCTCCCATTATGACCCATAAACAATATAAACTTGTTTGAACACATTTGAGCGAAAATAACACAGTTTTGGTGGATAAAGAAAAGGTGACGCCGATATGGCCACTTTTTGTCCGAAAATTTCACGGAAAGCTTTTCGCGCATAAAGCTCCAGTTACGACCTATAAACCTTATAAACATGTTCGGGACACATTTGAGCGAATACAACACAGTTTTCGTGGAAAATGATAAGGTGATGCCGATATGGTCACTTTTGGTCCGAAAATTTCACGGAAATCTTTTCGCGCACAAAGCTCTCATTATAACCTATAAACCATATAAAGATGTTTGGGACACATTTGAGCGAAAACAACACAGTTTTTGTGGATAAAGAAAGGTAACGCCGATATGGTCACTTCTGTTCCGAAAATTTCACGGAAATCTTTACGCACACAAAGCTCCCATTATGACCTATAAACCATATAAAGTTGTTTGCGACACATTTGAGCGAAAACAACACAGTTTTGGTGGATGAAAAAAGGTGACGCCGATATGGTCAGTTTTGGTCCGAAAATTTCACGGATAGCTTTTCGCGTACAAAGCTCCCATTATGACCTATAAACCATATTAACATGTTTGGGACACATTTCAGCGAAAACAACACATTTTTTGTGGATAAAGAAAGGTAACGCCGATATGGTCACTTCTGGTCAGAAAATTTCACGGAATGCTTTTCGCCCACAAAGCTCCCTTTAAGACCTATAAACCATATAAACACGTTTGGGACAAATTTGAGCGAAAACAACACAGTTTTGGTGGATAAAGAAAGTTGACGTCGATATGGTAACTTTTTGCCCGAAAATTTCACGGAAAGCTGCGCAAAAAGCTCACATTATGACCGATAAACCAAATAAACATGTTTGGGACACATTTGAGCGAAAACAACACAGTTTTGGTAGATAAAGAAAGGTGACGCTGATATGATCACTTTTGGTCCGAAAATTTCACGGAAAGCTTTTCACGCACAAAGCTCCATTATGACCTATAAACCATATAAACATGTTTGGGACACATTAGAGCGAAAACAACACAGTTTTTGTTGATAAAGAAAATGTGACGCCGATAAGGTCACTTTTGGTCCGAAAATTTCAAGTAAAGCTTTTCGCGCAAAAAGTTACCATTATGACTTATACACCATATAAACATGTTTGGGACGCATTTGAGCGAAAACGACACAGTTTTAGTGGATAAAGAAAGGTGACGCCGATATGGTCACTTTTGGTCCGAAAATTTCACGGAAAGCTTTTCACGCACAAAGCTCACATTATGACCTATAAACCAAATAAACATGTTTGGGACACATTTGAGCGAAAACAACACCATTTTGGTAGATAAAGAAAGGTGACGCTGATATGATCACTTTTGGTCCGAAAATTTCACGGAAAGCTTTTCGCGCACAAAGCTCCCATTATGACCTATAAACCATATATACATGTTTGGGACACATTTGAACGAAAACAACACAGTTTTTGTTGATAAAGAAAAGGTGACGCCGATAGTGTCACTTTTGGTCCGAAAATTTCAGGGTAAGCTTTTCGCGCAGAAAGCTACCATTATGACGTATACACCATATAAACATGTTTGGGACGCATTTGAGCGAAAACGACACAGTTTTAGTGGATAAAGAAAGGTGACGCCGATATGGTCACTTTTGGTCCGAAAATTTCCCGGAAAGCTTTTCGCGCACAAAGCTCACATTATGACCTATAAACCATAAAAACATGTTTGGGACACATTTGAGCAAAAACAACACAGTTTTTGTGGATAAAGAAAGGTAACGCCGATATGGTCAATTCTAGTCCGAAAATTTCACGGAAAGCATTTCGTGCACAAAGCTCCCATTATGACCCATACACCATATACACTTGTTTGGGACACATTTGAGCGAAAATAACACAGTTTTGGTGGATAAAGAAAAGATGACGCCGATATGGCCACTTTTTGTCCGAAAATTTCACGGAAAGCTTTTCGCGCAGAAAGCTCCCATTATGACCTATAAACCAAATCAACATGTTTAGGACACATTTGAGCGAATACAACACAGTTTTCGTGGATAAAGAAAAGGTGACGCCGATATGGTCACTTTTGGTCAAAAAATTTCACGGAAAGCTTTTCGCGCAGAAAGCTCACATTATGACCTATAAACCATATAAACATGTTTGAGACACATTTGAGCGAAAACAACACAGTTTTGGTTTGAAAAAGTAAATATATAGATGTGTTGGTTAAACCAAATGTACAAATTACGTAATACCAAACCGAGAGTCTTACGGTAAAAATGAGAATCCCACAAAAGTCCTACCACAAGCATTGGTCACCAAGACTACTACACCACATAAAGACAAACCCACCTACGGTCCCTACACTATCCTACTCAAAAGTAAATACCACCTAATTAAAAATACCTACCACTACACAGTTTATCACGGCAAAGCCATCAAGTCAAAGGTCCACCATTACCCCTAAAATGCATAAATTAAAAGCTGAAGAAAGCATGCAGCAGCTTTTAATAAATACAAAAGGGAAAAGCAAGACCAAAAACAAACGGCAAATGCACACAATATAAGAAGACCAGATTCACACGGCAACACATACGTCACCCATGTGCAATCCGAGAACAGCCAGAGGCATGCACCAAGAGCAGCTCCCAAGGAACGCATAGAGCCCATCCTCCACACAGGCGCCACCATCAGCCCCGTTGACAGAGCTCGTCGGAGTTCAGCCCATCTCAAAGGATAAGCGAGCAACACAAACGGGAATGATGGTAGACCACCAAGTGAAACGCAGGACAACCACATCGGAAGGAGGACAGCCACCACAATTGCTACCCATCGAACAAGCTATACCGCCGATAGAAGCAACCACCCAGAGACACAACACCACAGCCGCACCCACCAAGACCAAACAACCTAACCCAGCATGTGTTCAGCCCCAATTTTTTTGATATATAGTAGAGGCTTAGGAAGAAAGCGATGAAGCAACCGTGGGGGGAACCCGAGCGACTACCACCAGCAGCCACCCACACAAACGCCACCACCACCGACTCCAGCAGCGCCCCAACAGTGCCGAGTAGCCCTCAACAATTCCAAGAAACCCAAACGACCCTCAAATCCAGCCATAAGACAGCACACCAAAGAGAACCAACAAGCAGCAAGGTGAGCAGCAGCCCACACCAGAGTGTAGATAGCACGAACCGAGAGCCCGTCAGAAGAGAAAGAGGAAAGCAAATCCCGCAACCAGGGGGAGCTCGATGTTGCAGCCCCTTCGCACCAACTGGTCGCCCACACGGACAGCCTTCACGCACTTCCACCCCACAAGACTCTAGGCCGGCTGCAAACACAAAGTCGAATCACACAACCAAGCCACCAGTCCCTAGAAGTGCACCACCCAACAGTCAGATCTGAGAGAAGGGAGAGAGACGACAAGAGGAAACCATATCCGAGCTCTACACCGACCAGCCACACGGATTAGAACCAAGATCTGACCACCCCACCGACGAGACCACCCCAGAACTAGGCCTCAAGAAATCGCCAAAAGATCAGCATAGGAGCATAACCAACTCGAGGACAAGCTCAAGATCCGGGCAAGCACTCAGATCTAGAACCCAAGCCATCGACTTGAAAGGAGCATGAGGACATCGAAAAATCAACACGGGAAAGCAAAGTAGGAACCGAAACCCACTTAAACAATAACACAACCATAAGACGTCAAGAACACCATTCAGCAATAAAATAATCTCTAAATCAGCATTGAATGCCCACAATAACACCCAATAGTTTGGATTTGTAAACAAACCCATAATAATTTGAAGCACCGTGGGTGGGAGAAGAGGAAGGGCCAAAGCGAGATGAGAAACCAAAGAGAAGAGGAACCCTCAAAAGAGAGTTTCTCTCAAGGTTTCTCACTCTAACACCCAACCTACAACACACAACACAGTTTTGGTTGATTAAGAAAGGTGACGTCGATATGGTCACTTTTGTTCCGAAAATTTCATGGAAAGCTTTTTGCGCACAAAGCTCTCATTATGACCTATAAACCATATAAACATGTTTGGGACACATTTGAGCGAAAACAACACAGTTTTGGTGGATAAAGAAAGGTGACATCGATATGGTCACTTTTGGTCCGAAAATTTCACGGAAAGCTTTTCGCGCACAAAGCTCCCATTATGACCTATAAACCATATAAACATGTTTGGGACACATTTGAGCGAATACAACACAGTTTTGGTGGATAAAGAAAAGGTGACGCCGATATGGTCACTTTTGTTCCGAAAATTTCATGGAAAGCTTTTTGCGCACAAAGCTCCCATTATGACCTATAAACCATATAAACATGTTTGGGAAATATTTGAGCGAATACAACATAGTTTTGGTGGATAAACAAAATGTGACGTTGATATGGTCACTTTTGGTCCAAAAATTTCACGGAAATCTTTACGCACACAAAGCTCCCATTATGACCTATAAATCATATAAAAATGTTTGCGACACATTTGAGCGAAAACAACACAGTTTTGGTGGATAAAGAAAGGTAACGCCGATATGGTCAGTTTTGGTACGAAAATTTCACGGAAGGCTTTTCGCGCACAAAGCTCTTATTATGACCTATAAACCATATTAACATGTTTGGGATACATTTGAGCGAAAACAACACAGTTTTTGTGGATAAAGAAAGGTAACACCGATATGGTCACTTCCGGTCTGAAAATTTCACAGAAAGCTTTTCGCGCACAAAGCTCTCATTAAGACCTATAAACCATATAAACACGTTTGATACAAATTTGAGCGAAAACATCACAGTTTTGGTGGATAAAGAAAGGTGAAGTCGATATGGTCTCTTTTTGTCCGAAAATTTCACGGAAAGCTTTTCGCGCAGAAAGCTCACATTATGACCTATAAACCAAATAAACATGTTTGGGACACATTTGAGCGAAAACAACACAGTTTTGGTAGATAAAGAAAGGTGACGCTGATATGGTCACTTTTGGTCCGAAAATTTCACGAAAAGCTTTTCGCGCACAAAGATCTCATTATGACCTATAAACCATATTGGTGAGGCTCTTGATTATGATATCATCGATGTAGACCGCCACGTTTCTTCATATTTGGGCAGCAAACACTTTTTCTATCATTTGCTGGAAGGTGGCACCCGCGTTCTTTAGCCCGAACGGCATTACCTTATAGCAAAAGGTTCCCTGGTTGGTGATGAAGGCGGTGCTTTTTTCATCTCGAGGGCTCATTTTGATCTGATTGTAGCCGGAGTAAGCATCCAAAAAGCTTAGAGTGGCGTGCCCTGCTGTCGTGTCGACTAGCTCGTCGATGGACGGCAAAGGGTAGCTATCTTTTGGGCAGGCCTTGTTCAGATCTTTGAAATCTACGCACATTCTCCATTTGCCACTGCGCTTTCTGACTAGCACCACATTTGACAAACAAGTTGAATCATTAATCTCGTGAATAAATCCGGCTTGTTGAAGCTTATGTACCTCTTGTTTTGCTGCCTCCGACTTTTCAGCGGCCATCTTCCTCTTTCTTTGGCATACAGGCTTTGTCTCGCGATTTAGTCTTAGTGAATATTCTGCAGTTTCTCAGGGGAGCCCCTTCAAATCTTGCGGCGACCAGGCAAAAACATCACGTGACCTTTTTAACATATCTTTGAGACGCTCTAGGGCGAGGCCAGTCAAACTGTGACCATGGTACATGGCCTCTGTCTTGTTTGGGAAAGGAAAGAAGACGATTTTTTCCTCCACAATTTTGTCAACTACTTTTTCGGGTCGAACTTCTAATTCCGCCTGCTGTTGTTCGGATGTTGCCTTTTGCTCGCGCTCATCGATTGCTTCTTCCTTTAGTGACCCTTGAGCGTTTGTCTTAATCGCGAATATTCTGTTGTGGCCCTTTTTTAGCGAGGATAAGTACCAAACTCTACTTTCTGCTTGTTCTCCTCGCGCTTCACCCACCTTCCCGTTGGTACATGGAAATTTAACGCTGAAATGATGTATGGAGCAGGCTATTTGGAATTTGAATAGGCTTACTCGGCCCGTGATAGCGTTGTAGATGGATGGTAGTCGAACCACCGTGAATTCGATCATGTGTGTTCTCCTATTCGGGGCAGTCCCTAACGTCAGGGCCAATTCGATGGTTCCAGCTACCTCAACTTCATCTCCAGAGAAGGAGACCAGCTTTCATGCGTACCGGCGCAAGGCGCTTTCAGCGATTCCGAGTTGTTTCAAAGCGTCCCAGTAAAGGACGTCCACAGATGAACCTGTATCGATCATGACTCGCTTCATAGTCTTGATCCCTATCTGCACATGAATGACCATAGGATCTGAGTGTGGCATTCTTAGGTCGCGGGCATCCCGGGTATCTGAAACAAAAAAACTGAGTATCGCGTGCTCGGTGGAGGCTTGCTTGACACTGGCCTCGGACGGGGGGTATCTAGCTTCTCTTTCATAGTTTTTCCTCTCCTGTTTACTGGCGCCAGATGTCGCAGGCCCCCCCCCCCCCCCCGCGATGGTATTAATGCACCCATCCGGTGAGGGAGGCTTCCGATGATCCTGGTTAGAGCGATCGTGTCGGTTGGACGAGGATCTGGCTTCCTGGACATTCCTCGTGTCCCTTGGGGAGGTCGATAGCCTCCGTCTCTGTTTCCATTTCTTTCTCCCCTGTTCCGGGGGTAGGTTCCCCTGCCCCTTCCTCTGGCGGCATACTAAGGATTATAGGGCCTTGGCGGAGCATTTGGTGGTTTATATTGCTGGGGAGGTACCACAGGGGGCGGGCGTTGTTGTGGCACTGCAATGGGATGATTGGGATTCGTTGATGGTGCGCAAATCTGAAGGGGTATCTCTTTTTGAGGGAGGGTTGGAGGGAGGGGTACACAGGAGGTGACACATAGTCAGGATGAGCCATCATCACATTTTTCGGGGCACCGAGCGGGCCTGGTCCCGACCTTTGGTTGTACTGGACTTCTTGGACCTGAGGTCGCAGGGGAATGACCGGGTATTGGTAGGGAAGATTGCGGTGATGCTGGTCCCCGAAACTCTCTCTTCCTTGGCGTTTGTTAGGCGCTCGGTGGTAGGTCGGTGGTCTAGATTCGATGGGTCCTGAGCTAGAGCTTGCCGCTTCCATGGTGTGGATCTGCTTGGTTACGAGCTCTCTCAAAACATCGTAGTTTTTTTGCTCCTTTTGGAATAGGGAGATCTTAAAATCTCCCTCGGCCAAGTTGCCCTTTAGTATTGCGCTCGCGGACTCTTGATTGAATCTCAGGATCTGAACCACCATGTTGGTGAATCTGCTGAAGAAGTTTCCCAATGATTCAGTCGGAACTTTTTTTGTTGGAATTGAGATCCAACATGGTTCTTTTCCTTGTGCGAGCACTGCCGAAGTGGGCGAAGAACGTGCCTGTTAGCTGTGCGAAGTTGCTGATGGAGGATTGAGCCAAATTGGTGAACCATGTCAATGCTACCCCGCTCAGTGTGGATGGAAACGAGCGACAATATATGGCGTCATTGTCCTCGTTCATTCCCATTGCTGTGGTGAATTGGTTGAGGTGATCATTGGGATCGGTATCTTCCTTGTACTTGGCGATGGAGATATCCCTCCACCTCTTGGGGATCGGTGCTTCGCGTATTTCTCTACAGAAAGCGGATGGGAAAGTTTGTTCACCTTTGCGTGTTTGTCTGGGTGCTCCAGGGGAATTCGAACGCGATGATACATCCCTGGGGCTGAAGACACGGGCGATCTTGTTGGCATTTTCATCAAGTTCTGGGCCGATGTTGAGAGGGTCACCAGCAGGGTTAGGGAAGTGGTTGACCGTCACAGGTATAGGACCCTGTTGTTGGTAGTAGCCATGGGGGACGTGCTGGAATGGTACCCCGCTTGCCCGGTGATTCATATACGTGCTCTGCGGATAATTCCCCGCGAAGAGTTGGTACGGGGGGTAACCACCCCACATTCCATAAGGAGCGAACGGGGGTGGCTGAGAGGTGTCCCAGGGAGGTTGTTGGGGAATGCCCTCGTTAGTGTTACGTTGAGCTACCTCATTGGGAGGTACATTGAGGTTGAGGAGGTTGGTCTCTTCGGTATCGTGATGTTGGTTCCCAAACTCTTCCCCGAACAGCGTAAAATTCATGATTTCCTGCAAATTTCGTTGGTGTTAAAAAGGGAAGTAAACAATGTTATTTATTACTTTAGATAGGATCAATGTAGGACGAAAAAAGGGAGTAAATGACTGAATGAAAAAAGGACATATTGAAAGGAATTAAAGGAATGTGATGTGAAAGAGCGTATTGCTACGCGGAACCTCTCGTCGTGAAAGGTTCCCACAGACTGTGCCAATGAAGTGTTCGTGGAATTTCACCTATACTTATTACCTCATTGTGACGACAAAATGACTTAGAAATACATGCAAGCCTTAATCAAAAAGGGTTACGGTTAGATTATACGTTTATTGATCCAAGGAATGGGGTGTTATGTTTGGCTCGCGAGGATTTGAGTCGTTCTATCGCGGACTCGGATGGAAGTCAGATGATGTTCTTATTCCAGGAACGTTCTTCTCCGATCACGGATCTCGAGAACTCAACTCCGGGGGATAATCAGAGCTCTTCTTTCTTATCTTTCAATCGGATCCCCGCATTTGTGGTTGGAAGGGGGTATTTATAGGAAGGCTAAGTGAGCAGCTGGCTGGCGACCTTGTGGTTCTGTATAGGACACGTGTAAGGCATGCCCTCGTGCTTAGGGGTGTAGGCAATACACGTGGTGCTGTTAGAGGTGAGGTGCTGGAGCCAGCGAGCTGCTTGCTAGGGTTCTGGAGAACCACGAGGTACTTGGAGGATCCTCCCTGGTTTCTACGCGGGCTCATACTAATATTTAGGTCACGAGGAGGGTTTGGTCGAGATCCGAATGAGTACTTTACTCGCGATGGATCTTGTAGTGGGGCCAGATGTCTTTTTGCATTGGGTGGCCTATTTATGACGTTATAATTGTGTTATTTAATAGGTCTATTTTCTATGGCATCGTCAGTTAGAACACCCTCTTCGTATGAGATTTGAAAATTTTTGACACAAGCCTCCTCGACAAGTTTTTGTGGAGCTTTATACTTGAAAGAAGGTTTTAGCTTTTGCACTTGAACTTCGTGCTTCTTGTGCATTTTTGAAGTTTTTGCGAAGCTTGACTTATTTCCCTTTGATTCCTCTCTTGATTTTGAGGAAGGAATTTGATGCTTGGAGCGAACAGTAATCTTTTTAACTCTTCCTTCCACTCCGCACATGTCATCGGTCCATGAGACCATACAACATTGAACAATTTCTTTGTCTCCCAACGACTCATCTTTTGAAGGGTCATCTTTCACCAATGCCCTAAGAGGCAATGAAACCGTGGGGCTGCCCCCAACTTCCATAGCCATGGAAGATGTTTTTTGTGTTTGAGAAGATACTTGGAATGAGGGAGTGGACTCTGCAATGTCTACCATTGAAATGGTATTTGATGAAGCTGCTTGAGTTGAGGATGTTGCTCCATCGATTTCAATTTCTCCCCTGTTAATCAGCTCCTCTACAATGTCTTTGAAGATGTAGCAATCCTTGATTGGATGACTAATGAGCTGGTGGTATGAGCAATATTTTGGATCACTCGTCTTGCCAACCTCTTTCGGCCTTTTTGGCTCCGGTAGTGTTAAAAGTTTGACACTCACCAATTCATCAAATATCCCTTGTATATCATCATCGTCAAAAGGATATTTCTTTTGCCTTCTTTCATGAAGGGTGAGTCTCTTGGCGGGCTCTTTGGCTCTCTCATTTCTTTGAACTTTTAACCATTCCCGTTACAAGACTCTCGATCATGTTTAGCGAAAGTCGCCATAGACTCTTCTTCGTTTTGTAGCTCACCGCCATCATTTTTGTTAGCCTCACCATCTTGAGGCCAGTTGGATCCTCGTGCTAGTTGTTTTTCAACATTGCATGCTTTAGACACCAACTCATCAAATGAACGAGGTTCGGCACTTCCAACATGTACCGCTAATTCTGGTATGAGGTTGTTGGTGCACATTTGAACACATGCATGTTCACTTAATTTTTCATGGCATTGGAGTCTTATACTCCTCCACCTAGCGATGAAGTCATTGGCGAGCTCGTTAGACCTTTGATAGGTGTTTGCAAGATCCAAAATAGAAAATCTTGCCTTTGAGCTCACAAATTGAGCTAGGAACTCTCTTTGTAGATCATCCCATGTTTGAATCGACCCTGGTTGAAGTTGAGTGTACCGGGTGAATGCCGATCCCTTCAAAGATTTGACGAATTGCCTAATTAAGAAGGCATCGTTTAAGGCATTTTCACCACAAGCAGAATAAAAATGAGTTAGGTGCTCGTGAGGCGAACCGTGAAGGCCATCGAACTTTTCAAAGCTCGGTCTTTGGTAGCTGACGTGGGGAGAATTGAATCAAAATATATAATAAAATATAAAGCAATACAACTCTTAGCCTCTTCAAATAAATTCAAGACTCCCCACTATAGTAGTAGGGAATCAAGTTCGATCCACGAGAAAGCGAGTCAGCGGGATCCTAGTAGCGTTGAAGACACGTCCTAAATGTTCGACCAAAAGCCTCGATCTCGAGCTCAGTCCTCGATGTCGACCTTGGCTGTCGATTTTTTCTGCAACAGAAGACCTGCAGAAACAAAAAAATTGTAGTCGATATCGACTGGAAGGGGTCGATATCGATGTTAGTCCACGAAATCGACTGGCTCGGAAGTCTGCCAGTCGATACAGAGGGGTCGATTTCGACGTCGGGTGTCGATATCGATGCTTGCAGAAGTTACCCAGGAGTCTCGAGATCGACTTAGAAAATTGTCGATCTATCAATGTGGTCGATATCGACGTTTAGGGTCGATATCGATGTCTTCCTGCAGTGGGTTAGTTGTTCCGTCGGCAAAGAAAAGCCGAAGATTTAACAATGGGAAGGAAGCAATGAACAGAAATAAGCAAGGGTGTTGGGTTTTTCGATGACTCAATGAACGGCGGGCAAATTTGAATGTAAACTTAATAAAGGAAAAGTCTTCTAAAGCCAAGGATTACCGCAACGACAACCATGATAGAATAAGTAAGAATCAACTAAAGATGCATGCTTTCCTCATAAAGGAAAAGGCTTTCACCCAAACCGACAAATAAGAAAAGAGATTTTGCAATTACTTAACCTAATTTGTGTCTACCTTTGTCATAATTGAGTTTATAATCTTTCGAATAGAAACCCTAATTACTACCCAAGTTTTACAACATGAGTTCCTTAAATTCGCATTTAAAGATGAAGCACAAGGTAGAGGGAGATAAAAGATACATTCTTTAGTGACGTACTTACCTTACCACCATGGCTATCGTCGGGCTCACCCCGACCCTAGAAGAAAGGGCGACTAATCGCTCATGTTGATTGTAGACATGTCTTGAATTGAAATAACTTGCATAAATGGAAAATTTCGAATCTTTACAATCTCAACGCCAACTATCGTAAGCGCTTGAAACTTTAAAGCTCAAAAACTCTAACTATCTATTGCCTATTGCTATTGTCTTACTTCTTGGATGATCTAACAAACCAGCCCCTAGGGCTTTATTTATAGGCTACTAATCCTCGCTATCCGAGGATTGTAACTTTTATCTAAACTATGAACTCTATCCGAACAATTAGGATAGGTCTTTTATTTTGTTAAAACTTTAAAGGAAAAGATAACAATCCAGCTGCTAATATCTAGAAGAACGAGATAATTCGTGGCCTTGATGATAAACTTCACAATCCGAGTCTCGAAATCGGATTTATCTTCTGTCGAGGTAAGGTCGATATCGACACCAGAGGTCGATATTGATGTCTGTGTTTCTGCTCGACTTGTCCAGCTCCAGTCGATGTCTATGACGATGGTCGATATCGAGGTAGTATGTCGATATCGATGCCTTCTTGGCTGGTCTGTGTGGTCTATCTCGACATTCAAAAGTCGTGTCGACAAATAGGGTCGATATCGATGTCTTCAGGTCGATATCGACCTCTGCTCAGCTTCACTTGACTTCTTCGTTTTGACTCCGATTTCATCGAATTCCTGCATGGTTAGCTCAAAACTCGTGCAGACTCTATTTTCTTGTACTTTAGCTCATTCTTACACAAGTTTATATACTTTTGAAACTTTTCTTTGAAAATCGAATGAAATATGAAGTCAAAAGATGCAATAAACAAAGGTACAAATATGTACATCAAAACACCCCATACTTAGACTTGCTTGTCCTCAAGCAATAACCAAGCAATAACCAACACCTACAACACATCCTTCAAGTCTTCGCCCTTGTCAAAAGCAACATCATAAGCGGTAGCAAAGCAAAGCAAGTGAATTTCACGTCATAGCACATATTTAGGCGATCCATAGGCATATGCAATTTTTTATCCAACCTCACAGGGATAATGTGTTTGCACTCAACTCTCATGTGTTTAGGCTATGAAGATCAACTCTCAACTCAATTCCATATACAATCTCATAAACATTGCAATTTATAACAATCCACTTCGCAACCAATTATGAAAATGCAATAAGAACTATCCGGAGGACTTTCGCTCAATGGAAGACCTCAAAGAAGACTCCATTCGGCGGGGTTGTAATGGAGCTTGGTATGAAATAAAAGGTATGGAATTATTTGGCTATGTGGTGCTTTTATAACTCGGGAATCAAGACTCCTAAATCTCAACACTTGCTTTATCCAAACCATAACTCTTCAATGTTGCACTTTCCAAGCTCAATCTCCTATAACGCTCTTTCCCAACTCATCTTTATATAATATGCTCTAAAGATGCACTAAAAGATGTAAACCATACTATCAACCCTTCTTCCAAATTCTAATATACCTCTCAAAAAATATAACATTTGTATGAATAAAAGACTTAAGGATTTTGGCTCATGCACTATATATATACGTCTTTTTTTTGACGAAAATAATAAGTAAATACTAAAAGAATATGTGCATTTATATGGTGAGCCAAAAATCCTTTTACAAAATATGACAAAATGTAAATTTGCACCAACCCATAATTTCCTTGCTCAAAACTGGACATTATGCTCTTTTCTTTCCACAAGGCATTAGTCCAGCCAATCTAAGTCTCAATTCCCAAATGGGGGTCACGCTCAATTCGGCTAGGGATAATTTTGTGGAGTTTGTAATTTCAGGCTCAGACTAATATTTTGGCTTCAAGCAGGGATAATGCAGGGTAGGTAAAGAGAGGATAAAAATGGCTTAAAAGATGCCTCCATCATTTAATTCTCGTAAACATAAACATATATATGCATTGGTTTTGAATAACTATCACAACATTTAGAGATGCATAGGAAGAATAAATTCACTCAAGAAAGCGGAGGGATTTTTTATGTTCTCCCTATAGGCCAAAATTCTCACAAGGACAATTTTTGTTGGATTTGCTTTTTAGCCTAGGATCATATGTGCTCAATTTCATCACAAGTTCACAATCTACATAAAAAATTTTAAGGACTTAGGCTAAACCATCCAAATATGCCATAGGGTTTACATGATCAAGTTAGCTATTGAGTTTTCATCATAGGACATCTAAGTAGCGTAAAAAAACAAACTTAAAAATAAACATGCATTTTTTTTTTTGTATTTTTGACATTTTTCTATTTTTTTGGATTTTGACATTTTTATAGACTTAACAAACTAAAAGACTAAGGACTTAAACTTTAAAATGCATAAATGTTTAAATATGATGCAATGCATACAAATAGAGTAGAAAGTAAATAAAATACAAGCCAAGTTCGCCAAGTTTTAAATATTACCACAACCAGATAAAGCAGTTTATAATGTCCATTGAATCCCCACCCCATACTTAAAGATTACAGTGTCCTCACTATTAGAAAAGTAAAGTAGAGGGAAGGAATCACTCACGCTCACTTACGTAATAAACATCACTGCTCAGGAGGCGGAGGAGGTGGCAACAGCAAGGGCCAATCCTGTATAGGAGCTAACCCTTAGTAGTAGGTCGGGGCGCCCTGTGGGAATGTGGAAGGGCCAGCCTGCTGATCGAAAGAAAAGCCCATATATGAGCCCAAACCCTCGAGGAACCTCCCATAGCGGCGCTGCTCCTCGCGGATCTCAGTGACGGATAGCTCCAGCCTAGTAAAGCGGGCAGTCATGTCGTCCTGCCAATCAGTGGAGTAGGCGGGCTGGAAGGGAGGAGGAGGTGGAGGCACATAGCTATGGTGGCTGTGGTGGCTGTGATGGCTGTGGTGGCTGTGGTGGGACCCTTGCGGGCCCTCTCCACCTCCAGCTGCATCGTCCCTGGCGTCATCATCATCGTCGCCATCCATGCCCCCCTAGTAGGCTGGGGGCTGCTGTGCTCCGTCTGAATGGGGGTCAGCGTCCCAAGACATAGCGTCTATCTCCGGCTCATGGTTGTAGAGTGGGGGTCTCCTCTGAAGGGTGGGATCAGAAGACGGATCTATATCTGTATGATATGGTTACCCAGTCCAAGACTGGTACCAATCTGGGATATGCAGGAGATCCATAAAATCATGTCGCAAACGCATCCCTGTCTGGAGGTGCCTCCATCCCTGTGCGCCTGTCGCGATGACTCCTCCCTGGCGTAATACTGCAGCATCAAGGTACGTGAGCTGGTAAGCTGTGTACCTCTCAATGTGGACGCCTAGACCCTCGGCGAGGATAGCTACCATGCCGCCGTCCATGATATCAGTGGAGACCGTTCGTCTGAGGTCCAGGATATGCTCGAGCCAGGCGTGTAGGTATGGCAGAGGGTCATCATCAAAGAGAATCCTCCTTAGAGTCTCCGTCTCACGGTGTGTAGGGCGACGGAGCTCAGGCCTGGCCCAAAGGGTACTCGCCAGGACTCGCAGGATGACCCTGAATAGGGGGCTCACGACCCTGGAGGTGAAGGAGTCCATGGGAGCTGGGTAGGGAATGCCTGATATGTAGCTCCAAATGACGTTGGGGTCCTGGACCCTGAAGACGGCGGGAGTGTGGATGAAACCAAAAATGTTGCTCATCTCCTCGAGCGATAGTCTGTGACGCCTGTTGCCGAGCTGGAAGATAACTCGGCGGCTGGTCGAGGTGCGCTCAGGGACCTCCAGTGTGGCCATAAACTCCCCGGTCAGTACGAGGCAGTGCGCCTCCAGAGGCTCAATCAGCCTGTGTAGGGAGACATTCTCAAATGCCTCCTAAACGCCGGTGTGAAATCCCAGCTAGATCATGTCAAGGAGATGGTACCATCAAGCCCTGCTGGCTCGGGCAATCAGATCCTCGGCTAGGGAGCGCTGCTGATCGTCATCAATGCGAAGCGTGTCCTGAGGGATGTTCTTGGCTCTCACCATCGTCTGCAAAAGAAACAAAAGAGTGTCGGAATTAGGGGAGAAAGAGGCAAGCAACCGCAAAAATCAAGAAAAATCAACTTTCGAACAGAAAATTGACGTCGATATTGGGTCTTAGGGTTGAAATCGACCGGATCTGGGCATGCGGCGGTTTGCTGGTGCTGCTGTGGGCTCTCCGGTGGCTTGTAGTGGTCGAATCTGGTGGTTCTTGGCCGGAACGGAGTAGATCTGGGCGAGGGGGCTTGAAAACGAGAGAGAGGGCGCAAGGGCGAAAAGAGAAAGAGAGTGTGAGGGCTGTCGGGGATGTGGGCTGTCGAGGATGTAGCAGTGGTGTTCTGTCGGGGTGTGGGTGTGTGACAGTGTGCGGCGATGAGAGCGACGGTGGAGGACTGAGAGATGAAGGAGAGAGATGAAGAAGAGAGGGCAACAATGGCGGCTGGTAGGGTATCGAAAGAGGGGGACCGGGTCGAAGTCGGGGTATTTAAAGGGAATAAAGAACCCAAAAATAAAACCGCAAAAGAAAATAAAATCTGACATGGCACCTACCTTTTGCTGTAGTCGATATCGACCTTAGAGTTCGATATCGACCCCCCTTCTGAATCTGTGTAATTCTTGCTCATGCTCACTTCTGTCGGCCTGTCGATATCGACCATATAGGTCGATAATCGACCTCTCTTCTAGACTTGATTTCCTTGTTGACTATAGATAGAATGGCCACGAATGATCTAAAAAGTATAAAATAGACTAAAAACAAAAAGAGAAAGAAAAGGAAAAGAACGGGTTGCCTCCCGGAAGCGCTTGATTTTAAGTTGCTAGCTCGACATATTCCCCTTTTTGCACTAGTTCAACGCCAAGGTGGCGCGAATCTCTTCTTCCGGGTCCTCCTTGTCATAATATTTCTTTACCCGGTGGCCATTTACCTTAAAGGTGGATCCATCGTCGCAAAGTAACTCCACCGCTCCGTGAGGGAATATTTTATGAACCTTGTAAGGTCCGCTCCATCTTGTCCTTAGTTTCGCTAAGCGAAGTCTAGCATTAAAAACAAGGACTTTGTCACCTACCTCATATGTTTTTGGCACCAATTTCCTATCATGCCATTTCTTAGTGCGCTCCTTGTAGATTTCGGCATTCTCATATGCCTTTAGGCGCAACTCCTCCAAGGCTTGTAAGTCAATGAACCTTCTTTTTCCCGCTTCGTCGAAATCCATGTTAAGCTTCTTAAGAGCCCACATTGCTTTATGCTCAAGTTCGACGGGCAAATGACATGACTTACCATATACCAAGTTATAGGGAGTTGTGCAAAGTGGTGTCTTATAGGCCGTTCGGTAGGCCCAGAGCGCATCATCCAGTTTGGATGACCAATCTTTCCTCGAGCGGGAGACCGTCTTCTCCAAGATGGCTTTGATTTGGCGATTGGAGACTTATACTTAGCCGCTAGTTTGAGGGTGATAGGGCGTTGCCACCCGATGGTTCACCCCATACTTGGCTAAAAGAGCTTCAAAGCCTCTCTGAATGAAATGCGAGCCACCATATGAAATAAGAACTCTAGGAACACCAAAGCGAGGAAAGATGTTAGTTTTCATAAACCTAGAGACTACCTTCGCATCGTTGGTCCTAGTTGCCATGGCCTCCACCCATTTAGAGACATATTCCACCGCTACTAGAATGTATTTGTAGGGGCTTGAAGCAGGGAATGGTCCCATGAAGTCAATACCCCATACATCAAAGAGTTCTACCTCTAGAATGCCTGTGAGTGGTGTCTCATTCCTCCATGTGATATTACCTGCACATTGACACTCATCACAAGAGGTTACACAGTTTTGCACATCCTTGAAAAGGTTAGGCCAATAAAAACCACATTGAAGAATTTTCGTCGCGGTCTTGAATCCTTTAGCACGGCCTCCTGTAGGGAGAGAATGACAATGGTGAATCATGCTCTCTACCTCTTCCTCCGGGATACAACATCGAAAGATATGGTCTTTCCCCTGTTTGAATAAGTAGGGTTCATTCCAATAGTATTGTTTGACGTCGTGCAAAAACTTCTTCTTTTGTTGCGAAGTTAAGCCTGAAGGAATCTCGCCTCTTGCAATATAGTTAGCAAAATCCGCATACCAAGGTACCTTCGCCCTTCTTACAGCAAATAAATCATGAATAGGACTGGAAGGAGGTGTAAAGAAGAAATCCTCACCGGAGCTTACCTCTTCGTCACCTTCAGAGTGTTTTGAAGGTGGTCGATATCGACCTGTAGGGGTCGATATCGACTGGACGGCATCGACAGGTTCAGTCGATATGGGTTGCTCGATATGGGTCATCGATGTCGATGTCTGGAGGTCGATTTCGACCTCTGCAGTGGAAAACCTGTTATCAAAATTGGTCGACATCGATGCAAGTATTACCTTCGGGGCAGTCGATATCGACCTGTCGGGGTCGATATCGAGTAGATTCTCTGCCTGTTCTACTTCTTGCCTTATTAAGTGCTCGTCAGGGCGGGAGTCATTGATTGGTATGTTGTTATGTGACTCATCCAGAAGCCTTTTAGGTAGCCGTGAAAGATGATCGGCTACGGAGTTCTCCGTTCCTTTCTTATCTTTAAGCTCAACATCGAACTCTTGTAGTAGGAGCACCCATCGTAGGAGCCTAGGTTTAGCATCCTTCTTCGCCATCAAGTACCTAAGAGCTGCATGGTCAGTATGAACAATTACCTTAGAACCCACTAGGTATGAGCGGAACTTCTCAAAAGCGAAGACCACTGCCAAGAACTCCTTTTCTGTCGTGGTGTACTTCGTTTGAACGGCATCAAGAGTCTTGCTTGCATAGTAGATGGCGTGAAGCTTTTTGTCTCTCCTTTGTCCTAGGACAGCACCTACGGCATAATCGCTTGCGTCGCACATGATCTCAAAGGGTTGCGACCAATCGGGCGATTGAATGATAGGGGCGGATATAAGGGCCTCCTTCCACCTATTGAAAGCTTCAAGACAATCACTAGAAAATGCAAACTTAACATCCTTCATTAGTAGGTTAGTCAAAGGTTTGGCAATCTTAGAAAAATCTTGAATAAACCTCCTATAGAAACCTGCGTGACTAAGGAAGCTTCTTATGTCCTTAATTGATGAAGGTGGTGGCAATTTTTCAATGAGCTCTATCTTTGCCCTGTCCACCTCAATTCCCCTTTTCGAGACTTTGTGGCCTAGCACAATCCCTTCCCTTACCATAAAGTGGCACTTTTCCCAATTGAGAACTAAGTTTGTCTCTTCCCTTGAGTGGGGTCCTTTAATGCTTTGGAAGGGAAAGGCAACGTCTTCTTTGGCGGAGAAGCCAAAACGGTGGTCGGAGGGGCCTGCTGAACATCGATGTCGAATGGAGTTGGGTCGATATCGACTGGTAGGGTCGATTTCGACCTCTGTTGTGATTTCTCATGCTCTGCAGTGTCATCGACGTTGACTAGGGGGTCGACATGGTGATCGATATCGACCTCAGGGTCGACATCGACTGGTTTGTCGATGTCGACAGGGTCTGTTGTTTCTTCCTCCGTTGCCGTTTGTGGTTTATGAACTTTGGTGACACTCCTTAGTTGCATGGCTGCTATGTGTCCTGACCCGGATTTCCCCTTAGGATTGGTAGTTGGTTGCCCAGGGAATGTTCCGGACGGTCTAGGGATTTGTGCCGCCAATTGACCCAGTTGGGTCTCTACGTTCTTCTTCCAAATATCCATCTCCCCAATCCTTGTGGTAAGGTGATTGAGTTGAGAATGGATAGCATTGTTGGATTGATCATTCTTAGCTTAGTTTCGCCTTATCTCATCCAGCACAAGTTGAAGATCATCCTTCTTTTGGTCTCTCTCCGGGTGCCCAGGAGCTCTATAGAGTGGGGGGTCCCTAGGGTTAACCTGGTTCCTTTGTGATTGTTGGAACCTTTGGTCTCCCCAATATTGGCGATTGGGACCACTCATAAAGTTGGCTTCCTCATGAGTCTCCGCTAGTTGCACTTGCTCAGCATGGGGGCACTCAATGGTAGTGTTGCGATCCACATTCGATGTAATCCTGGTTTGCCGAAAGGAATCTTACTTGTTTCTGGAGCTTTCTAAGTTGATCCCTATGAAATTGTTCCTTTACATCTGGATCGATCACCTTAGAGGGTTCGTACAATGGCATAGATGGGGCAGGCCTCGACGATGATGGTGCATCGGAAGCCTCAGGAGTCCCATATGTATTGTCAAATTCCACCAACCTTTCTATGGTTTCCCAAGCCTCTTGTGGAGCGAGTTCAAGATAGCCATAGGCGGTGTAAGTGTTGATCATCTCCTTGGTGGCAGCATCAAGAGCATTTTATATGATCTCCTGAATTACGTACGGTGGTTGGCCATGCGTCGGGCATGATCGTAATAGGTCCTTAAACCTTTCCCAAACAGTCGCCAGAGCCTCACCAGGCTTTTGTTTGAAAGCCGTGATTTTCTATCGGATCAACGCCGTCTTAGAAGGAGGAAAGAACTTGTTGAGGAACGCGTCCTTGACTTCATTCCAGGTGCGGAGAGATCTTGGGGCTAAGCTCTCCAACCACTGCAATGCTTTTCCTGTAAGAGACCAGCGAAAGGCTTTTAGTTGGACATACTCAAGACTTTGTCCATCAACAATTGTATCACAGAGGTCTAAGAAGGTTGATATATGTGCCATAGAGCATTCGTTAGGTTTTCCTTCATATTGATGCCTTCTTATTTCAGTTAAAAAATTTGGTTTTATTTCAAAATTAGAAGTAGGGATTAGAATAGCCGATTCAGGCACTGTGAGCGATGGATGCATGTATTGCTTTGCATTCCGGGGGAGGGCGTTGATTTGAGTCTCATATCGTCTCCTGGCTTCCTCCTCCCTGTCAGCACGCTCCCTTAGTGCCGCTTTTCTGGTAGTGAAATCCTCTACTTGCTTCCTTAAGCGTTCAATTTGTTGTGCCTGGGTCTCGTTTTCCGCCATGATTCTTTGAACTCGAGCCCTTAGGTGGAGAAAGCGTTCTGGTTCGTTTAGTCCTTCAGTTTCAGGTTGGTCACCAGTACGTCGCATACACCTATAAAATAAAACTAAAAAGGACCGTGAAAATGAACTACTAGGGCGCGATTGATAACTTCCCCGGCAACGGCGCCAAAATTTGATGTGGGGAGAATTGAATCGAAATATATAATAAAATATAAAGCAATACAACTCTTAGCCTCTTCAAATAAATTCAAGACTCCCCGCTATAGTAGTAGGGAATCAGGTTCGATCCACGAGGAAGGGAGTCAGCGGGATCCTAGTAGCGTTGAAGACACGTCCTAAATGTTCGACCAGAAGCCTCGATCTCGAGCTCATACCTCAATGTCGACCTTGGCTGTCGATGCTTTCTGCAACAGAAGACCTACAGAAACAAAAAAATTATAGTCGATATCGACTGGAAGGGGTCGATATCGATGTTAGTCCACGAAATCGACTGGCTCAGAAGTCTGCTAGTCGATACAGAGGGGTAGATTTCGACGTCGGGTGTCGATATCGATGCATGCAGAAGTTACCCAGGAGTCTCGAGATCGACTCAGAAAACTGTCGATCTATCAGTGTGGTCGATATCGATGTTTAGGGTCGATATCGATGTCTTCCTGCAGTGGGTTAGTTATTTCGTCGGCAAAGAAAAGCCGAAGATTTAAGAATGGGAAGGAAGCAATGAACAGAAATAAGCAAGGGTGTTGGGTTTTTCGATGACTCAACGAACGGCGGGCAAATTTGAATGTAAACTTAATAAAGGAAAAGTCTTCTAAAGCCAAGGATTACCGCGACGACAACCATGATAGAATAAGTAAGAATCAACTAAAGATGCATGCTTTCATCATAAAGGAAAAGGCTTTCACCCAAACCGACAAATAGGAAAAGAGATTTTGCAATTACTTAACCTAATTTGTGTCTACCTTTGTCATAATTGAGTTTATAATCTTTCGAATAGAAACCCTAATTACTACCCAAGTTTTACAACATGAGTTCCTTAAATTCGCATTTAAAGATGAAGCACAAGGTAGAGGGAGATAAAAGATACATTCTTTAGTGACGTACTTACCTTATCACCGTGGCTATCGTCGGGCTCATCCCGACCCTAGAAGAAAGGGCGACTACTCGCTCATGTTGATTGTAGACATGTCTTGAATTGAAATAACTTGCATAAATGGAAAATTTCGAATCTTTACAATCTCAACGCCAACTATCGTAAGCGCTTGAAACTTTAAAGCTCAAAAACTCTAACTATCTATTGCCTATTGCTATTGTCTTATTTCTTGGATGATCTAACAAACCAGCCCCTAGGGCTTTATTTATAGGCTACTAATCCTCGCTATCTGAGGATTGTAACTTCTATCTAAACTATGAACTCTATCCGAACAATTAGGATAGGTCTTTTATTTTGATAAAACTTTAAAGGAAAAGATAACAATCCAGCTGCTAATATCTAGAAGAACGAGATAATTCGTGGCCTTGATGATAGACTTCACAATCTGAGTCTCGAAATCGGATTTATCTTCTGTCGAGGTAAGGTCGATATCGACACCAGAGGTCGATATTGATGTCTGTGTTTCTGCTCGACTTGTCCAGCTCTAGTCGATGTCTATGACGATGGTCGATATCGAGGTAGTATGTCGATATCGATGCCTTCTTGGCTGGTCTGTGTGGTCTATCTCGACACTCAGAAGTCGTGTCCACAACTAGGGTCGATATCGATGTCTTTAGGTCGATATCGACCTCTGCTCAGCTTCACTTGGCTTCTTCGTTTTGACTCCGATTTCATCGAATTCCTGCATGGTTAGCTCAAAACTCGTGCAGACTCTATTTTCTTGTACTTTAGCTCATTCTTACACAAGTTTATATACTTTTGAAACTTTTCTTTGGAAATCGAATGAAATATGAAGTCAAAAGATGCAATAAACAAAGGTACAAATATGTACATCAGTAGCCTAGGGGAAATGGCATCGAATCATAGTGTGCTGGATATGGCTTTTTATACCCGAGCACTGTTGGATTTTGTGATGCTTAAAATTCTTTAATCCCTTGAGCAATCATCTCTTTGATTTCTTGTATAGAGATCGATGTACTACCGCTTGAACCTTCACCATTCGGCCTTGATTGCTCTTGTCTATTTGCTTGAGCTTGAATATTGATTTGAGCGAGAAGTGATGCAATTTGGGCATCTTTCTCATCAAGCTTTCTTTGCAACTCTTGAAGCTGCTCTTCGATACTTTGGGTGCTGGTAGTCAATACCGGCATCACCTCTAGTTCATCTTGTGAGATGCTTCCTTGAGATTTAGCCATTGAAGTATTTGAACTTGTTAACTTCAAACGGTCTTTTTCTCTTGCATTATCTTTAGAGACTGAACATGTTTCTTGAACCTGCTTGCCCTTTTTGGATCTTGAAGGCTTAACCTTTGTGGCTATGGGTTCCATCTCTTCCGAGTATGAGGTCATATTGACTTGTACAACCTCTTTCGAAAAGATAGGCATAGACCCAACGAGGAACTCTCTTGGAGAAGTCACTAGAGGAATTTCTTTTGCCCCCTGTGAGCTAAGAGGATCTTTGCAATGGTTGCATTGGCTTGCTCTAAAGTTGACGAACGAGCTAGCACAAGGAAAGTTCTCATCTTATCGCGTTGAGATCCGCATTTATGTCCCCTTCTCTTCATGGATTTGTTTGCCTTCTTGGCGATAGAGACGAGTTGTGTGAAATTTACGATTGACCCCTAATTCTTTTTTATTACACCAATGATGGGCCCTTGAGCGACTTCTTTGGTGGGAAAAGTGCCATTATAACCACCCTCCCTCATTTTAATCTTTTGGAAGAGAGGTTGGTTGTTGAACTTGTTTTCGTCAAGTTGGGTGATCTTAAACTTCTTGCCTCCATAACTTGGAAGTGCTTTAGGCTTCATGCCCTCTTCCTTTGAAAGTGTTGACTTTAACACCCACTTGGCGATGTTCTTGTTCTCCGGAACTTGAAGAGCTCCAAAGATGTTATTGACCGGGATCATTGTAGAACTCGAGCCCCGGGTGATGTCAAAGTGGGCTTCAAATGATCGTTTCTTGATCCAGTGACCCCCTTTGATGATGAAGGTTGCTGGAAGCTCGTTGAAGTTGACAATCACTTGAGGTGCCATTTGTACCTTCCAAAAAGATATAAACATGTATTAGTATAAATACAACTAAGAGATGAAAAGGCAAAAAGGGTCCCACTGGGCGTGCCAAAAATATGTTGGACAAGGTGTTTCTTGATAATCCTCAACCTTTTGTTCGTTTCAATGTAGTCCTCAACCTATAAAAAAATATTTCAAATTTGGTCCTTTTGTCTATTACATCGTCAACTTTCCGTCACACCCGTCCAAAAACGTTAACCCCTTACACCTACAAGGTATGACTACATGTCCTACCTGGCACATGAAGGAAAAAAAATTAATTGCATGGCAGAGAGGATAAATGGGGTTTAAACTGAAAAGGATCGAACAAAATTGATATTTTCATCCGAAATCGTCAACGGGGTTACAATTTGAGCGCAAATATATACCAGATCTAGCTATACTCTCGTAATTGGGACCTAGAGATAGAGTCGATAATATCCAATGCTATGAGAAATTTTATCCGATCGATACGACATTGAATTCAACTGATATTAAAATAAATGAAAAAAAAAAAGTTTGGATCTAAAATTGCCCGATCTGATTTAATTTAAACTTGAAATCTCTAGCAATTCGAATCTGATGACAACTCCAGATCCAGTTATAACTGAATAGATTTGACCCGACATCAACACAAAACAAGAAATCACCTGACCCAAATATATTCAAAACTCCATATCTTATTCATGTCCCATAAAATTATTTTCATCTCAATTTGGTGATAAAATGTCAAAAAAAAAATATGACAACTAAAATACGGTTGTTGGAAAAATTTTAAAAACAGATACCCAAAAAAACACTTAAAAAATAAATTAAAAATTTAGAAGACAGCTTCAGAAGTACATTTAAATTTATCCGAATAGACGGTGCTTGACTTCGTTCATAGTTTACGTCCCCAACTTGTTAGATTTAGTTTTGCCTAGATTCGTCTTTTGTAGAGTGCGCTTTTGCTTGTTGTATTGCACCTTTTTTGTTTTTGATTTTATGTTTTGACGGTTATCCGTCTGTCAACTTGTCGGCCATCGAGATTCAGGTATATCTAATCTCAAATTCTTACTAAATAAAAAAAATTATTTCATTGTGATTTTGTAAAATGTCAAAAAATTAAATTCTCATTTGATTTTTTTTTTGACATTTATGGGACACGAATAGGATATGGAGATTCGAATATGTTCGAGTCAGGTGATTTTGAGTTTCATGTTGTTGTCAGGTCAATCTATTCGGATATAATTGAAATCATGGTTGGTTTCATATTGCTAGCGGTTTCAAGCTTAAATTGAATCGGATCGGGCAATTTGAGATTCAAACTTTTTTCATTTATTCCAATATTGGTTGAGTTTAATGTCGTATAAGTCGGATCAAATTTCTCATATCAGGTTGGGTATTATCAACTCAATCTCCAAGTTCTAAATATGAGAGTATTTTTTTTTTAATGTATCAGCAATTAGTAGGCTAATTGAATACTAGATCTGATATATTTGCACTCAAATTGTAACCCGATAGGATTTTGGAAGAAAACCCCAATTTACCCTCCCATACGTGCAATTATTTTTTTTCCTTCATCTGCCACCTAGGACATGTAGTCATGCCGTGTTTACACAATTGTGAAGAATAACGAAAAGTTGATGATGTAATAGACAGAAGGACCAAATTTGAAATATTTTTGATAGGTTGAGGACTACATTGAAACAAATGAAAGGTTGAGGATTATAAAGAAACATCTTGTAAAGGTTGAGGACTATAGATGTAGTTTACCCAATAATCGTACAACACATTTTATTATATTTTTTTTAATATTTGAGTTCGACCTCTTTTGGTTATCCTCTTGATTCGAAGTCGTATCGATACCAAAATTTGAGTGGTGTTGGTGATTTGGGCTGCACCCGAATTTTAGCGGGTTGCCTACGTATCTCTTGGAAGAGAATCAAGCCTCACGTAGTTCATAGTGTTTTGGATTTTGTGTTTGGTTTGGTTTGGTTTGAATTTGGTTTCGTTCTCTTGTATGCATCATAGGATGAAGTTCAAACCCATCTTCTACGAAGGGTAGCTCGAATGACACTCCACCCGAGTAACGAGCCCACCTTCTCGGAAGGGTAACTCAAGTAACCCGCCTATCATTTGCATAGAAAACGACTTGGCTTTGTTGTGGAGTTTAATTTGGAATTTGACTTGTTTTGACTTAAAAGTCAGTTTTGGGGTTATGATTGAACTCGTTTGAGAGTTTCCTACGTACCTTTTGGAAGGGATCAAATCGCACGTTGTTCTTGAAAAAGACAAATTTGAATTTGGTGGAATTTGGGTTTTTCGAAGTTTTTGGTCGTGACCGAACTCGACAAGCGGAAGCTTTGTATCGAGTCGGAGGAAACACTTTGGCTTAACGAAAATTTGATTTTTGGTGATTGGACTCGACGAGCAGAAGCTTTGTATTGAGTCGGAATGACCAATTTGAATTTGTTTTTGGCGATTGAACTCGACGAGCATTGGCTTTGTATCGAGTGTCCTACGTATCTCTTATAAGAGAATCAAAGCACCCGTAGTTCTAGAGATGAAATGAATATAATTTGTGGGATTTAACCTCATATTCATTGGAGGGTGAATTTAGAGGTCGACGACTGTACCCGATATCTTTTTAGAGTTTAATATCGAGTTACCTATGTAGACGTTATGAGGCGTCAAGTCTTTACGTAGTTCTGCCGGGAACCGATTTAATTTTTATTTCGGTTTGGCAATTGAACTCGACGAGCTTGAGCTTTATGTCGAGCTTCCTATGTACTCGATTCAACGAGATCAAATCATTCGTAGTTCTTTTTTGGAAGAACCGAGTTTATATTTGGTAAAACTCGACTTGAGGTTTGGACTCCGTTTTTGTTGAAGCCGATTTGAGATTGACCCACTAGAATTAATTGGCAAAGAATATTTGACGAGTTTAATTTTATGTTTTGATCAAACTCGAATTCTTAATTTGTGCCAATTATAATTCTTATACTTTAGTGGGTGAGTTTTGCAATTAAACATATATACTTTCAAACTATGCCAATTGCCAAAGGTATACAAGTATATACTCGTATATTCTTATATTTGATTATGATGGATGCCAACCCAACTTCAATTAATTGGAGCCCCATTAGTCCGATCTCGAGGTTAGCAGAGCCCAAGCCCAATTTTCTTCATCATTTTCATTTTTTTTTTATCTTAAACCGAGCCCTAATTGCACAATTCGGGAATTCCAGTGCAAGCTCTTCGACGCGATTCACACGGAGAGAGGGCCGTCGGCGCGTCTCTGCAAGGATCCGCCAACATCTTCAAGGCCGTCGCTGCGAGGGAACGGAAAATCTTGCTAGAGTTCCGACCCTGAGCGATGAGCAGCAAGGGTAGAGCGGCAAGGACTCGCTTGAGCCCTGAGACGCGTCGATACCACTCTGGAAACGGCCACCAGTTCAGCTTAGGTATGTTGGCTCATTATTTTTCTTCTTCTAAATTGATTTTGCCCTCTTGATTTCTTAGGGCTTGTTTGCTCGATGCAACTTGGGACTGATTTGGTGATCGACTCAGTTGAGTTTTGATCTGTTCTTGACATAAGCAGATTCAAGGGAATTCTAGTTTCTGGAATTTTTTTGTTGCGTCCGGCTTGATGCTGCTTTGCCTTTGTAGCTGTTTAGATAGACAATGTTTTGTTTGTCTTGTGCTCCTTTTGAATTGGCACCCCAGTTGGTGGTAGGTATAGATTTGCTTTTGACTTGGGTACAATTCATTTGGGAATTATCAGCTTGCCATTTTGTAGCTTTTGATTTTTTTATACCCATTTTATGCCTGCGTCTTTTTTCTATGCTTCCGAGAGGGTTTATGGATCTCCAATTCATGTTTTTTTTTTGCCTTTGGGGCTGTTTGTTTGGGTCCCTTGAAAATTGGGTGATTCTCTCCTGAAATTTCTGTCCGAAGAGATGAAATTTCAATTGGCATGATTTTGTGCTGCTGCCCTAGACATTTGTCCCATATTCAGTTTATTTTTGAGAGTCTGTGGAACTCGGCAATTCATTGCTTGTGAGTTCCATGCAAAATCCGGCAGCACTTCGACCCTTTGAACCGATCCACGCCGGGATCGAGTGTAGTGGCGAAAGTATTCACTTTCGAGCCAACTACGGGTATACTCTCAACCTACTATGCGGTACACTCCAGGTAAGAAAGTTAAACCTTTCAAACCCTCAAGGAATGCAACACTAGGCGAGAGTATGTATGTTTGGATTGTCATCATCCTTCTTCCATTTTCTTTTACCTGCAAACAAAGATTACATAACAGAGTTTAGGAGGGAATGGACTTTCTACCTCCTGCAGTAGACGACTGTCTCTGTATTTTTTTAACTGTTTGTGTTTTCGTATGTATACTTGCAGGTTTGGCCACCTTGAAGAGGAAAGAAGAAGGAAGCCAGACGGGAGTACTAGGAGGGGGGAAAAGAAACCACCAGTAGGTTGTAGTTACACGTCTAGAGCCAGGGAGAGGAAAGCACTTCCTTTTATAGGGTAAATCTGAGTAGTTATCTGAGATAACCCCCACTTCCCCACTCTCTCTGTACAATTTTTTTTTGCTCCATTTACGTGTAACTTCTGCTATTACAACAGTTTTTTTTTTTTATAACTGCTTATATTTGGACTGAGCCCGATTTGATTTCTTGGGCTTTTGGAAGAAAACTTCCACTTTGTTTTGTATGTGCCAAATTATAACCAAAGTTATTTGTAGGCCATTCTTCTATTTTAATAATGAATCTCAATTTAAATTAATCAAAATTTGATACATGATTAATTTAATAAGAAATCATCATTATATCAAAGTTGTGATAATTTACCCTCCAACAGTTACCCCCGAACTTTGTGCGTGTGAGATATTGAACACTTTCAAAGTTCGACATTGTGCTATTTGTGCACCATATTAGTTTTCCTCGGAACTTGCTTAAGATCTTTTTGTTTGATTTCTAGTCCGAAGAAAATTACAACTTGTATTGTTGTTTAAACAAGAATTGATCACAAATGACAAGCAATTCCACCTAGAATTTGCTTATGACCAATAAGATGTAATTTGGTATGGGTATACGAGAGTCGGAAATGTGTTCCTTCTCAAAATTGGATTTTCTGCTTTTTTTTTTTGGCTTTTCAACCAGTCTAGCTTTTGAGCCATCAAACTGATTGGAATTTTGGCTTTGAGTCGATTTTGGTTTAACTTCTGACCGATTTGGTTTTTTGACTTATTTGGTTTTTGGCTTTTGGTCGGAAACTTTTTGACTTTAAGCTTTAATTTGGATTTGAAGGTTTTCTTGTGTGGGACAAGCACTTGGCTTTGACGACTTGATGTCGTAGGTTTGAACTTTTGTCTTTTAACCAATTTCAGTTTGATTTCCGGTCTTAGACTAAATTTGGGTTTGACGACTTGGTGTCGTAGGCTTGAGCTTTGGTAACCTTTGTGGTTGAAGCTTTGTGATCAAAATCTCATATGAGATGATCTTGAAATATGATACCCATACCATTTGAAGCCATGGCATTTGATGGCCTTTTTTTTTTCTTCGAGTTTTTGTTTTGATTTTTGGGGCTTTGAATGACCATACATTTGAGAGGGTTTGAGGAGTTTTGAGAGGCTTAGGCCTTTTTGTGTTTTGGGAGAGAAGAAAACTTGAACAAGTTTTGAGGCATTTTTGGTTTTGGGTTCCTTGGAAGAAAATTCCGATTTATATGACTTGAATTGATCACTACTACATTTGGATATAATGATCACAGTCGAAAATTTTAGGCATGAGCCTTTTGTTTGTTTCTCTTTGTGAGAATGTCTTTGAAAGACAATTCTTTTATTTCTCCTCTCTTTTCCTTTGCTTCATTTTCAATACATGCACGAAATGTGCATGTCTTTGGACCACACTTGATTTTTCTCTTTGTAGCCAAGATAATACTCAGATGACTACAAAAAGAAGATGATTTGATTTTCTTTTTCTTCTTTGTGGGGAAAAGAAAATGTTTTGTTTGTTTTTGTGGCTGCATCTAGCACTTTGACAAGCTAGATTGCCTACGTACCCCCTTTATGAGGGATCAAGCCGCTCGTAGTTCTTTTTGAACCCTTTTTTTTCATGTATGATTCCGGGTTGCTTGAATTTTGGACTAATTTCAAGTCCTTTTTTTAATATGCATCACTCGAATTATTTGAGCACACCTTCTAGGAAGGGTTTCCCAAATAACCCGACTATCATTTGCAAACCGGGATTTTTTCCTTTTTTTTTTCCTTTTTTTTTATTTTTTTACCGCATCATTCAAATCACTCGGGCCCACCTTCTAGGAAGGGTTTCCCAAATAATCTGACTATCATATGCGAACCCGGAATTTCTTTTTTTTTTTGTGCGACCGAATTTGACATATATTTTTTTTATGCCAGATTTCCTACGTACCCCTTACTGGGGATGAAGTCTTTATGTAGTTCTAGGCGAGAACTATTTGTTTTACCTCCGTGGAAACTACTTGAATCTTTTGACACCCTTACTTGATTTTAGGTATCCATGATTTGCTTGAGCCGGTGGATGAGAACTTTTGACTGCCTTTTCCGAAGCTCTTGCTTTTAGTCCTTTTCACTTGGATTTTCTTGCTTTTAGACTCATCAACTTTTTCGAGCCTTTCAAATATCGGAGCTTTAGGTTCTCCACTTGTTGAGGCTATATTAAGCCTTTGAAACACCGAAGGCTTAGATTCTTCACTTGTCGAAGCCATATCAAGTCTTTGAAACACTGAAGATTTTGGATGCTTCATTTGTTGAGGCTAGCTCCAGTCTTTCGAATACTGAAGATTTCGGTGCTTCACATGTAGAGGCTAGATTAGAGGTGGCAATCGGGCGGGTGGGTCGGGTTCGGGTTCGGTTAGTCGGTTTTCGGGTCATTCGGGTTTCGGGTAATGTCTAATAATTTGGTCATTCAATTGGGTCGGGTTCGGGTTTCAGTTATTTCGGGTTTGGATTGTCTCAAGTTTTCATTATTTCAATATTCATTTTAAAAAATTTACTATCTTAAAGTTCGGGTTATTTCGGGTTTCGGTTATAATGAGTTCGGGTCTTAATGGGTTTCGGTTGAATCGACTTCGGTTCATTCGGATTTCGGGTCCAAAATGGACGGGTTGGATCGGTGTTCAGAACAATCGGTTTCGGGTCGACCGGGTCGGAATTTCGGGTTCGGGTTGGGTTTTGCCAGCTCTAGGCTAGATCAAGCCTTTTAAACACCGAAGATTTGGGAGTTCCACCTGAGGCCATCTCGAGTCTTTCAAATGCGGACACTCTAGGCTCTATTACACTTGTGGTTAGAACACCCTCTTTGTATGAGATTTGGAAATTTTTGACACAAGCCTCCTCGAAAAGTTTTTGTGGAGGTTTATCCTTGAAAGAAGGTTTTAGCTTTTGCACTTGAACTTCGTGCTTCTTGTGCATTTTTGAAGTTTTTGCGAAGCTTGACTTCTTTCCCTTCGATTCCTCTCTTGATTTTGAGGAAGGAATTTGATGCTTGGTGCATCCAGAATCTAAAATCCAGGTATTAGTGTCAACAGTATTTAATAATGCAAAAACTTCATGAGTATAATAAGGATGAGACTCAAACACAGCGGAAACATTAGGCTTCTTACCAGCAGCCTTTTCATCTCTTTTTCTTTTAAAGCAATGTTTTTCAATATGACCAGACTTAGAGCAGTAAGTACACATTAGATTTGACTTATCATTGTCAGTTTTATCATGCTGATTAGGCTCAGGTTTACTATTATCATTCTGAGGTTTATTGCTGTTATTTTTGTTGTTATTTCTGTTGCCTCTGGGCCTACCTTTAGAAACTAGAACTTCATTTTTAGTCTCAGGTTTAGGATCAGATTTAGACTCATATTTGTTTCTAAAAACTTTTAAAGCCTCATTTTTCTGAATAATGGACTCAAGGATAACCTTTTTCTCCAATTTTTCAGTGCTATATTGAACAACATCTTTAAAAGTGCCAAATTGAGCAGGCAAAGCATTCAATAACAACACACATTGTTGAGTTTCCTCAACATTATCACCACATCTTTGTAATTCTTGAATAATGGTCAGAAATTTATCAAGATTTTCAGATAGAGGACAGGAAACATCCATTTTGAAGGTAAATAATTTGTTAAACAGGTTAACACGAGAAGGGAGAGATTTTACCAGATATAGGTTTTCCAAACCTTCCCAAAGTTTTTTTGCAGTGTCATAACAAAGAACTTGTCTAGCTACCTCATCACCCAGTCGTAGCATGATTTCACTGTGAGCTTGCTGATCTATTTCCTGTATTGTTTCTTTTGATGTATTCTCAGGAAATTTGCAAAAGTCACAGCAGTCCAACACTTTTCTTTGATTAAAATGGCCTTCATCTTTATTTGCCACATTGCAAAATCAGTGTGGCCATTGAAAGGCCTTAGAAAAGTGCCTTTATCTCCCATTGTTACAGGTACCTCGCAAAGAAAACAAAGAACCAAGTTAGTAACAAGTTGTAAGGGGTAACAAAGATTCAAGAAAACACTTGAATCGTAAAGACAAACACATATCTACCTAAAGAACACCACAGAGAGCATGTAAAAGGACAGATCTAAACACCAAGCACTAGAATCAAGCACATAAACCCTAGATCTAGCACAGAAGGTGTGGTATGTCACACAGGGGGGTCCGGCACCAGCGATGTCGCCTTTTTAGGTCCGTCCGAGGCCCTACATCTGAACTTTATCTCTGGAATCAAGAATGATGCAGAGAATCAAGATCAGGACACTCAAGCTCTGATACCACGTTGTAAAACCTAAGTAACGAGATCGAAAACAAGGTTTTGGAGCGGAAGCGAAAGAATCGAAGCAAGAGATCGAAGAACCAGATAAACATGCAAGCAAGAGAACGAACACAAGCGATTTTACGTGGTTCGGCTATGCCTACATCCACGGGGCCTTAGGAGTTGGCCAAATCTACTAGAAATAGTTCGTACATGGACAATCACATAACAGATACAAGATAAACCCTAGATCTAAGTAAGCATGTGATCAGGAAGCAAAGGAGAAAGGAAATCCCCCTGTGTGGGAACCAGAAGATCGAAGATGGCTTCGATCTTCAACCCTAGACAGCCTAGAAGGAAGAACGACAACCCAAACGTGGGCTATGGCAGCCTCTAGTCCTCCAGGGAAGCGCCGTCGACGATCCTCTTCAAGATCTCCCTTGAAATCTCAGGTCAAGGAGATGGAAAACCAAACCCTAGAAAGCCCTAGCCAAGAGAGTGTTTGGAATCTGAAGAGACAGTGTGTCGAGGTACAGTGCACGGAGAGGTAGCTCTTAGCCTTATATAGCTAGGTCATCTGAAGGAGCCAGCTAAAGAGGCAAAACGCTGCGTTCCATCAAGTGAGAAACTGGATCCAAGGCTCAACCAGTTTGGGCCACCAAGTTCTCTTTGGCTGTCATGGGCTGTATCTCAAGTATGGGCCAGAGCTCAAACTGAGGAAATTCCAACACTACTTATTAATATATATTATACATATAATAAGATATATACCAACTATATATTATCACTCCATATATACCCTAAAGTCTTTGTTAGAGGATTAAGCTTATAGCTCAATACTACTCAGTCAAAGATTAGGCCATATATGCATCCATACATAGTATATATATCCATTATATGTTATATGTATGATCATCATATGCACATACATGTTACAAGCATACACACAATATTACATGTAACAAACAAGCATAAAAGACATAGGAAGTATCACATAACATTACATTATGTATGATTTAAAGAGTCGTGATTGTCTTCAAAAGTAGGGTTGAAATAGGTTTTTGTTTATTTTTATCCATGTATTTATATATATGGAGTATAATCGCGCTTCGTGAATCAAATTGGAGTTCAAGTATATGTGTGTATATATATATATATGTATATATACAACTGTCATGAACAAGAAGGTAGAGTGTAGCTTCCAAAAACCTTCAAGCAATTTCGAACGCGAGGAAATCGAACGACAGGCTCATGTCGCAACATACCCATCACTACAGAGCTAATCGACATAGATGTTCATCAAAGAGATTCGGGTCGTTCACCTGGCTCGCGGATGACTTCCCCGTCGACTCTGCAAGTGGCACTCTTTCCCCGTTCGATCCATCGATTGAGAAGGGCTGTGGATTCTTCACGTCAAAAATGATTAACAGAACACGAAAGTTGTCCATATAAGCCAGACACCTTAATCAAAGCTACCGTATTGTCCAAGCAATAAATCCACGGTATATATATAGAAGTTTTCTTTTTTCATCCAAAGATGGGCTAACGCGTACGTAAGCATACATGCATTTGCCATAAGCACGTTTACATACATATGCCAAGTTTTTGTTTCTTTTTTGAAGCTCTAGTGCACAGGTGCAGATAGCCCATTCACGTTTGAAGGCAAACAACGAATCTCGAATTCCCGATTGCCTTATGCGGAAAACCCGCTGTCCTGACCAAGTCGTTCTGGTCGATCGCAAACACCTTAACAGGCCAATGAATTGAGCGAATTTGCTCGTGTTCATCAATCCCTGGCGCAAGAACAAAGATACATAACTTTGGGTATCACCATGTCTCATCCGTCATTGTGATCACGAAGAGAACAAATTAAGATACATAAACTTGTCATCAGGTTCGCCGAATCGAGATCGCGAGTATTCCAATACGGAGAATAGCGATCAATTAGAGATGAGAGTGCTCGGTAGCTCACGATACAAAAGGGTTGAGCTATTCACTGAAATCAAAAGCCCATCATCAGGTCCATAGACAATCGTTCATAATCATCGAAAGCAATTTTTGACTGGAAGTAAGTTTTTGTTTATTTCATTCATATATGTGTATAAAAATTAAAGTATAGCAACACTTCCTGGTATTGAATTTGGGATAGAATAAGCAAGCCGTCATGTCGTGAGACTCGTCTGCAAGACGAATCACCAAAATCGATCTATCCGCAGTTATGTGTATCTCAACAACAGCTGCAACTCATATGCTGTGTATATCTCGTCTGCAAGACGCAAGAACGGGACTCAACAACAGCTGCAACTCAATTGAAGAATCTATTCGCAATTATGCGCATCTCGATCCGACGTCGGCAGAGACTTTACAAAGAAAAGGCTTGCAATTCATATACTATGACACCATTTTGATTCAGATACAGTCATAGGAAGGAGAAGGTAAAGTCTTGCGTTTAATTCCGTATATACATGGCTATATATCCTTTTTTTTTTGCGAGGTTCTGCGAAAAGTGTGAGCCTGAGGGAGTGGACCTGTTCGTTCCCTGATAACTAAAACCAAAATCTCGATCGCGAGCTAAGGCTAAGGCGTGGGCATACATCCTTTTTTGCGAGCCCAGCTAGCTGGTGGGTTCGCGAAGAGAAAGCCTGGCAGGCACCCATCCGTTCCATGCTGATGTTCAAACTGCTCGCGATACTTGAAAAAGAGAGGTTGCTGGTGGTCTATGTAAAGAGTATATTGACGTCCGAGAGGATTTGCAGAGGTGAGTCAGCGTGACGACGAGGCAGACTTACTATTACAGGCATCTCCTCTCGATCGATGTTCGCGTTCACTAAGCAACCAGAGCCGGCCGCAGTCATATTCCATATCCATGAGCTGAACGAGAGAAGATAAGCTACTTGTTTATTAAACAAGCTCTAAAAATTACATGTATACATCTATGTATTCAACTAAACAATAAGGAACGCTTCATCCTTCGATGCCCCGAGGAGAAACTGGTAATTTGAAAATTGAAATACAGGTAAAAGTTACTAATGATTCACGAGGAAATAAAACCAAGTCAAGGGGAGTAGCGAGAAACCAATTCACTGAAAAATTGGGCTGCTCACAACTCGCAAGTACGGTTATGGGGTCATCATAGACAGCTATAAAGGCAACTCGCGAAGGAGCATCTTTTCCTCGGCGTTCGCGAACAGCAATGGAGCAGCTTGCAAAACACTAGTGGAAGAGCATTTTGTGAGTTTTATAATCGCGAAGCGCACTATCTCTAATTTAATTGAACGCGAATGGCATCCACAAAAACGACTCACGAAAGGGATTTATATCTCAAAACCTCTATTTTTTTAGGGGTTTTCATCTCGCGAACACGCGTCAAAAAGTATTCTGCTAAATTCCATCTCATGATTTCACGGACTTTAATATTCATAAACAACTAAGACATGGGTTGTCAGAATCAGCGTTTAAACCTAAAACTCACGTATTTAAGTAGTTGGGTTCAACACTTGATATTTCGAACGCCAAAATTGAGTAAGCGGGGTCGACACTCTATTTTATACTACGACGGTTGGGATCGACCTCATAGGAAGCAAGCATCTACGGAGAATAAATTTAGCATTCGCATGCCTTTTGAGCACGGAGTTGCATGAAAGCCTCTACAGAGAATAAATTTAGCATTCGCGTGCCTTTCGAGCACGGAGTTGCATAAAAGCTTCTACGGAGAATAAATTTAGCATTTGCGTGCCTTTCAAACACGGAGTTGCATACACGCCTCTACGGAGAATAAATTTAGCATTTGCGTGCCTTTCGAGCACAGAGTTGCTAGCAAGCCTCTACGGAGAATAAAAACACACTTCTGAGCAGTTGGAATCAACCCTCGGAAGACTTAAGTAGTCGGAGTCAACACTTAAGACACCATATACACGCATCATACACATATGCATTAGCTCGCATGGCTCATTCAGCACGCTAGAGCTCGACTCAAAGTAACTCGCGTTGCTCATCTCAGTACGCTGGAGTTCGAGTCAAGTTAGTTCTTGAGCCCCGTTGGGCACGATAGAACTCGAGATACCTCGCGTGACCCGTTTCGCACGCTAGAGCCCGACTTAAAGTAACTCGCATTGCTCATCTCATCACGCTGGAGTTCGAGTCAAGTTAGTTCTTGTGTCCCGTTGGGCAAAATAGAACTCGAGATAGCTCGTGTGACTCATTTAGCACGCTAGAGCTCGACTCAAAGTAACTCACATTACTCATCTCAGCACGCTGGAGTTCGAGTCAAGTTAGTTCTTGTGGCCCGTTGGGCACGATAGAACTTGATATAGCTCGCGTGACTCGTTTAACACGCTAGAGCCCGACTCAAAGTAACTCGTGTTGCTCATCTCAGCACGCTGGAGTTCGAGTCAAGTTAGTTCTTATACCCCGTTGGGAACGATAGAACTCGAGATAGCTCGCGTGACTCATTTAGCACGGTAGAGGCCGACTCAAAGTAACTCGCGTTGCTCATTTCAGCACGCTGGAGTTCGAATCAAGTTAGTTCTTGTGCCCCATTGGGCACGATAGAATTCGAGATAGCTCGCGTGACTCGTTTAGCACGCTAGAGCCCGACTCAAAGTAACTCGCGTTGGTCATCTCAGCACGCTGGAATTCGAGTCAAGTTAGTTTTTGTGTCCCGTTGGGCATGATAGAACTCGAGATAGCTCGCGTGACTCGTTTAGCACGCTAGAGCCCGACTCAAAGTAACTCGCATTGCTCATTTGAACACGCTGGAGGTCGAGTTAAGTTAGTTCTTGTGTCCTGTTAGGCACGATAGAATTCGAGATAGCTCGCGTGACTCATTTAGCACGCTAGAGCCCGACTCAAAGTAACTCGTGTTGCTCATCTCAGCACGCTGGAGTTCGAGTCAAGTTTGTTCTTGTGTCCCGTTGGGCACGATAGAATTCGAGATAGCTCGCGTGACTCGTTTAGCACGCTAGAGTGCAACTCAAAGTAACTCGTGTTGCTAATCTTAGCACGCTGGAGTTCGAGTCAAGTTAGTTCTTGTGTCCCGTTGGGCACGATAGAACTCGAGATAACTCGCGTGACTCGTTTAGCACGCTAGAGCCCGACTCAAAGTAACTCGCGTTGCTCATCTCAGCACGCTAGAGTTCGAGTCAAGTTAGTTCTTGTGTCCCGTTGGGCACGATAGAACTCGAGATAGCTTGCGTGACTCATTTAGCACGCTAAAGCCCAATCCAAAGTAACTTGCGTTGCTCATCTTAGCACGCTGGAGTTCGAGTCAAGTTAGTTATGGTGCCCCGTTGGGCACGATAGAACTCGAGATAGCTCGCGTGACTCGTTTAGCACGCTAGAGCCCGACTCAATGTAACTCGCGTTGCTCATCTCAGCACGCTAGAGTTCGAGTCAAGTTAGTTCTTGTGTCCCGTTGGGCACGATAGAACTCGAGATAGCTTGCGTGACTCATTTAGCACGCTAAAGCCCAATCCAAAGTAACTTGCGTTGCTCATCTTAGCACGCTGGAGTTCGAGTCAAGTTAGTTATGGTGCCCCGTTGGGCACGATAGAACTCGAGATAGCTCGCGTGACTCGTTTAGCACGCTAGAGCCCGACTCAATGTAACTCGCGTTGCTCATCTCAGCACGCTGGAGTTCGAGTCAAGTTAGTTCTTGTGTCCTGTTGGGCACGATAGAACTCGAGCTAGCTCGCGTGACTCATTTAGCATGCTAGAGCCCGACTCAAAGTAACTCGCGTTGCTCATCTCATCACGCTGGAGTTCGAGTCAAGTTAGTTCTTGTGTCCCGTTGGGCACGATAGAATTTGAGATAGCTCGCGTGACTCGTTTCGCACGCTAGAGCCCGACTCAAGGTAACTCGCGTTGCTCATCTCAGCACGCTGGAGTTCGGGTCAAGTTAGTTCTTGTGTCCCGTTGGGCAGGATAGAACTCGAGATAGCTCGCGTGACTCGTTTAGCACGCTAGAGCCCGACTCAAAGTAACTCGCATTGCTCATCTCAGCACGCTGGAGTTCAAGTCAAGTTAGTTCTTGTGTCCCGTTGGGCACGATAGAATTCGAGATAGCTCGCGTGACTCATTTAGCACGCTAGAGCCCGACTCAAAGTAACTCGCGTTGCTCATCTCAACACGCTGGAGTTTGAGTCAAGTTAGTTCTTGTGTCCCATCGGGCTCGATAGAACTCGAGATAGCTCGCGTGACTCGTTTAGCACGCTAGAGGCCGACTCAAAGTAACTCGCGTTTCTCATCTCAGCACGCTGGAGTTCAAGTCAAGTTAGTTCTTGTGTCCCGTTGGGCACGATAGAACTCGATATAGCTCGCGTGACTCATTTAGCACGCTAGAGCCCGACTCAAAGTAACTCGCGTTGCTCATCTCAGCATGCTAGAGTTCGAGTCAAGTTAGTTCTTGTGTCCCGTTGGGCACGATAGAACTCGAGATAGCTCACGTGACTCGTTTAGCACGCTAGAGCCCGATTCAAAGTAACTCGAGTTTCTCATCTCAACACGATGGACTTCGAGTCAAGTTAGTTCTGGTGCCCCGTTGGGCACGATAGAACTCGAGATTGCTCGCGTGACTCATTTAGGATGCTAGAGCCCGACTCAAAGTAACTCGCGTTGCTCATCTCAGCAAGTTGGAGTTCGAGTCAAGTTAGTTCTTGTGTCCCGTTGGGCACGATAGCATTCGAGATAGCTCACGTGACTCGTTTAGCACGCTAGATTGATGTACATATTTGTACCTTTGTTTATTGCATTATTTGACTTCATATTTCATTCGATTTCCAAAGAAAAGGTTCAAAAGAATATAAACTTGTGTAAGAATGGGCTAAAATGCAAGAAATAGGGTCTGCACAAGTTTTGAGCTAACCATGCACGAATTCAAGCGAAATCGAGGTCAAAACGAAGAAGCCAAGTGAAGCTGAGCAGAGGTAGATATCGACCCCTGACATAGATATCGACCTCTGGTGTAGATATCGACCTTCAACATAGATATCGACCTCAACATAGACATCAAGTGAAGCTGAGAAGAGGTAGATATCGACCCTAGACCCAGATATCGACCCCCAGTGTCGATATCGACCCCAATATCGACCTCAACATAGAAATCGACCAGAGCTGAACAAGTCGAGCAGGAACAGAGACCTCGATATCGACCTCTGGTGTCGATATCGACCCCTTATCTCGACAGAAGATAGACTCGATTTCGAATGCGGATTGGAACTATATCTTCAAGGAGGCACGGATTTATCTCATACTTTCAAGATAGAGGACAGCTGAAGTTTTATTCATCTTTTACCTTTAAGTTATTTAAGTTTTATCAAAATAAAATACCTATCCTAATTGTTCGGATAGAGTTCAAAGTTTAGATAGGAGTTACAATCCTTGGATAGCGAGGATTAGTAGCCTATAAATAAAGCCTTAGGGGCTGATTTGTTAGAGGATCTTTTCATACAATCAATTAACAAGAGACAATCAAGACAATAGAGTTAGAGTTAGAGAGAAGTTTTAGGGTTTGACGTTTGCGAAAGTTGACGTTGAGTTGTAAAGCGTCGAAGTTTATTTTAATGCAAGTTTCTTTATTTCAATCAACAATGGATTCCATGATGAGAAGCGAGTAGTTCCCCAAAGCTCTTAGGGTCGGGGTGAGCCCGACGTTAGCCATGCGCGCTTGAGGTAAGTATTTGATGTTGATATCGTTGTGTCTATCTCTCCTCCTACAATTCTATGTTTAGTCCTAATCGAAAGAAAGGGGATTCATGCTAACAACTTGAGTTATAAACATAAAATTGGTAGAGACAATTAGGTTTATTTGCAAGAGTAATCCTAAGAGTTGGTGTACAACGAAAGCTTGTCCCTCGGGTGAAATAGCGCAATTGTCCGTCTTATTTATCTCATCGCATGCATTGGTTAACGTTGTGGTAAACCCTAATCCTAGGAGTTGCTTTTTAAATAGTTTATACACATAAAATAGCTGTCTTTATTTCTGTTCATTGCTTCTCTCTCCATCCTAAAGTCTTCGGCCTTTCTTTGCCGACGAAGAACTAACACACCGCAGGGAGACATCGATATCGACCCCAGACGTCGATATCGACCACTGAGTTCGTCGACAGTTTTCTGAGTCGACGACGAACATCGCTGCGGAGTTTTGCTGACATCGATATCGACACCAGACATCGATATCGACCCTTCTGTATCGAATAGCAGACTTCTAAGCCAGTCGATTTCGTGAACTAACCTCGATATCGACCCCTTCTTGTCGATATCGACTGCTTGTTTTTGTCTCTGCAGGTCTTCTGTTGCAGAGAACATCGACAGCCGAGGTCGACATCGAGGCCCAAGGTCGAAATCGAGGCTACTGGTCGACACAGACGTGAGATTTTCTAAGGCTACTAAGATCCCGCTGACACGCCTCCTCGTGGATCGATCCTGACTACCCTTCCACTACAACGGGAGGAAGTCTTGTAATTATTTGCATAGGCTAGGAGTCGATTTACATATTTACATCTTATTATTTGTACTCGAATTTACCTCCTTAACATAGATCCCGACTCAAAGTAACTCGCGTTGCACATCTCAGCACGCTGGAGTTCGAGTCAAGTTAGTTCTTGTGTCCCGTTGGGCACGATAGTATTCGAGATAGCGCGTCTGACGCGTTTAACACGCTAGAGCCCGACTCAAAGTAACTCGCGTTGCTCATCTAAGCACGCTGGAGTTCGAGTCAACTTAGTTCTTTTGTCTCGTTGGGCACGATAGAACTCGAGATAGCTCGTGTGACTTGACTAGCACGCTAGAGCCCGACTCAAAGTAACTCGCGTTGTACATCTCAGCACGCTGGAATTCGAGTCAAGTTAGTTCTTCTGTCCCGTTGGGCACGATAGAACTCGAGATAGCTCGCGTGACTCGTTTAGCACGCTAGAGCCCGACTCAAAGTAACTCGCGTTGCTCATCTCAGCACGCTGGAGTTTGAGTCAAGTTAGTTCTTGTGTCCCGTTGGGCACGATAGAACTCGAGATAGCTCGCGTGACTCGTTTAGCACGCTAGAGCCCGACTCAAAGTAACTCGCGTTGCTCATCTCAGCACGCTGGAATTCGAGTCAAGTTAGTGCTTGTGTCCCGTTGGGCATGATAGAACTCGAGATAGCTCGTGTGACTCGTTTAGCACGCTAGAGCCCGATTCAAAGTAACTCGCGTTGCTCATCTCAGCACGCTGGAGTTTGAGTCAAGTTAGTTCTGGTGCCCCGTTGGGCATGATAGAACTCGAGATAGCTCGCGTGACTCATTTAGCACACTAGAGCTCGACTCAAAGTAGCTCGCGTGGCTCATTCTAGCACGCTAGAGCTCGCAATGACAACACAAATCGCGATCATCTAGCAATTCAAGATTACAGTATCATGAAAACATAAGTATAACAATTCCGGATCGCAAATAAGAAAGAGTATGAGTAAAATACATCATTTTTATGGTATTTCCAGATTATTGATAAAATAGAATATATGTAAATGCATCATTTTGTCTAACCCCAATCGGTCGAGACACGACTGAGGTCCGAGGAGCTATGACGATGCCCTGAATTTAGGGCTAACTAATCAACACTTCAAGACTCGACCAAGAGAAGGTTATATGATTGAATAGGGTTTCCCGCTATATAAATTAAACCCCTGGACAATGTTATATAAGAATGAAATCGTTTTCGGGTCTTTATATATATACACATACTTTGGCCACACCTTGTATATATATAATATATTATATATATATATATAAATGATGATATAAATATGTAAGAAGCAAATGGCTTCCAAAACAACACATTCACATCCTTTTCCACATCGATTATGGGAGGAAAGCTATGTATATTAGTATAAAAACAAAGTGAGTGAAAGCCAAATGACAATATAAGCCCTTGCCCACATCGGTTGTAAAGAGGAAAGCAAGGAGGAGGACCTCCTTATAAATAAAGGTTCAAGGCTATTGTAGAAGGGATCGGTTCGGAGTGTTGGGATCGGCTTAGGCTAGTCCCGATCAAGCTTTTTGGTCTTCCTTAGAGCGGGATTCGTACCGAATTGCGTGCACTGAACCATGGAGAGCCGATAATCGATCGAGGGCGGTCCGTACGAAGGTCGGAAATCTTCAAAATCGAGCATAGTTGGAGTTGCCACAACTTCGCCGAATACAAGAAGGTACAATTAGCCACCATTGAGTTTAGCGGTTTTGCACTAATATGGTGGGATACTCTTGTGAAGGAGCGAAGGAGAGCCCTAGATGTGCCCGTAGCAACATGGGAACAAATGATGGCACTCATGAGGGCACAATTTATCCCTCAACACTACGCTAGGGAACTCAAGCAAAGGCTTGAGAACCTCAAGCAAGACTCCATGAGTGTGGAGGAAGCCTTCAACGCCATGCAATTGGCTATGGTAAGGGCAAATGTGGTCGAAGATGAAGAAGACACAAATGCTCGGTTCTTAAGAATCCTACGCCTTTACTTGGCTAGAGAAGTTGATTGTTATCCTTATAATACTAGCATTGATCTCTTATATTTAGCCAGGAAGGTTTATAGGAAATTGAAGGCAAGAAGCCTAGGAGCTCAAGGAAACCGGAGCTCAAGAAGCCAAAGCTATGAAGGCCGCCGAGTCACGCAGCCCTACGGAAGAGAGCCCTCGGCGCCGAGGCAAGGCACCGGGCATGAAGGAGAAGCGAGAACCAGGAGTGGATACCGCGGGACGCCAAGTCACGCAGCCGCGAGCGCAGGAGCAACGAATGGCACTCCGACACCGAGTAACACCACCGGTAACCCCAAGGGAGGTAACCCTAACCCTTCCGCTTCTAGAAATAGGGAAATTGTGTGTTTTAAATGCCAAGATAGGGGCCATATGATGAAGGATTGCCCACATAGGAAAGCTCTTATTGTAGATCATGTAGGCAACACTTGTGATGATGAGATTGAGCATGATGAATATGATGAGTGTGCGCATGATGATTGTGATCCTAATGTGAATTCCTATGATGATTTTGATGATAATTGCATTGAGTATGAGCATGGTGAATGTTTGATTGCTAGGAGAGCTTTGCATGCCAAACCTACCCCATGTGATGATAATCAAAGAGAAAATCTATTTCATACAAGATGCTTAGTTAAGGGCAAACTTTGTGACGTGATTATTGATGGTGGGAGTTGTTGTAATATTGCTAGTGTTGAGATGGTTGAAAAATTGCAACTTCCTACTATACATCACCCTAGGCCTTATAAGTTGCATTGGATGAATGATTGTGGTGCTTTGAAAGTAAACAAGCAAGTTAAGATGTCTATTAAACTAGGACATTATGAAGATGATGTGTTATGTGATATAGTACCCATGCAAGATTGTCATATACTTCTTGGTCGTCCATGGCAATTTGATCGCAAGGTCTTACATGATGGTTTCACTAACCGCTATTCTTTTCTGCATAAGGGAAAGAACATCGCTCTGAAGCCCATGACACCCACGCAAATGGCCGACGAGTTTGAGAAGAAGAAGGTAAGTGAAGGTAAGCCACAAGGCCGGCTCCACCAAGCCAAAACACAAGCCCTCGAGCCCCAAATGTTCTCTTTGCATCTAAGAGAGGATTTGAGGACGAGTACTTGGATGGGGAGACAACACTCATGCTCTTGTGTAAAGAGTTGAGTTTGTTAAGTGAGGAGCTTCGAGCCACCTTACCCCCACGGATCTTGGCCCTACTTGAGGAATATAGGGATGTATTCCCCGAGGAGATCCCAACCGGCCTACCCCCTATCCGAGGGATTGAGCATCAAATCGATCTCATACCCAGGGCTTCTTTGCCTAATAGGCCGGCATATAGGATGAATCCTACCGAGACCCAAGAGGTCCAATCCCAATTTCAAGAGTTGTTGGACAAAGGATACGTACGAGAGAGAAAGAGTCCTTGTGCCATTCCGGTGTTGCCAGTGCCAAAGAAAGACAACACATGGCGAATGTGTGTCGATTGTCGAGCCATTAACAACATCACGGTCAAGTATAGACACCCCATCCCTCGTGTAGATGACATGCTAGATGAACTACATGGTGCTACTCTATTTTCTAAGATAGATTTGAAGGGTGGATATCATCAAATAAGGATGAGAGAAGGGGATGAGTGGAAAACAACCTTCAAGACTAAATTTGGTCTATATGAATGGCTTGTTATGCCATTTGGTCTAACTAATGCTCCAAGTATATTTATGCGTCTTATGAATCATGTGCTTAGGAATTTTTTAGGGAAATTTGTTGTTGTATATTTTGATGATATTTTGATTTATAGCAAGTCTCCCGAAGAACATGAAGCACATTTAAGGGAAGTACTCTCTACACTTAGATTAGAGCACTTCTATGCTAATTTAAAGAAATGTGAATTGTGCACTAATCAAGTCTCTTTTTTTGGTTTTGTAGTGAATAGCAAAGGACTACAAGTGGATGAGGCCAAGATCAAGGCAATACAAGAATGGCCTACTCCTAGCACAATCGGCCAAGTTAGGAGCTTTCATGGCCTTGCAAGCTTTTATAGACGATTTGTGAAGGATTTTAGCTCAATTGTCGCGCCTCTCACAGAAGTAACCAAGAAAAGGAGTGAGTTTCAATGGAGGCCAGCTCAAGAGAAAGCATTTGATGCCCTCAAGAAAAGGTTGACCGAGGCACCACTCTTAGCCCTCCCGGACTTCACCAAGCCATTTAAAGTGGAGTGTGATGCTAGTGGAGTTGGAATAGGTGGCGTGCTCATACAAGAAGGTAAACCCATTGCTTATTTTTCAGAGAAGCTAAAAGGTGCTAGTCTTAATTATTCTACCTATGATAAGGAACTTTATGCCCTTTTTAGAGTACTTAAGACTTGGCAACACTACCTATGGCCTAGAGAGTTTGTTTTGAAAACGGATCATGAATCTTTGAAACATTTTAAGAGCCAAGACAAGCTTGATAGGAGACATGGTAGATGGATGGAGTTATTGAAACATTTCCTTATGTGATTAAGTATAAGAAGGGTAAAGACAATGTAGTTGCCGATGCCCTATCTAGGAGATACACCATGTTAACCACCTTAGACTCTAGAGTATTAGGCTTTGCTTATATTAAAGAGTTATATATGGATGACTTGGATTTTAGAGATGTTTTCAATAAGTGTGCTGAAAAGGGATCATTTGAGAGCTTTTATGTCTTTGAGGGATTTTTGTTTAGAAAAGATAAAGTTTGTATCCCTAGATGTTCCCTTAGGCTATTGTTAGTTGATGAAGCACACCGTGGAGGACTTATGGGACATTTTGGCCGAGGTAAGACATACCACACCCTTAGGACTCATTTTTATTGGCCACATATTTTAAGGGATGTAGAGCATTGTCTTAGGAGATGCCTTGAGTGCCTTAGAGCCAAATCTAGGTTGATGCCCCATGGATTGTATACCCCTTTGCCTACACCTTCGGCCCCTTGGGAAGACATATCTATGGATTTTATAGTGGGATTGCCGAGAACTAAGAAGGGGAGAGACTCGATCTTTGTGGTTGTCGATCGTTTCTCTAAAATGGCACATTTTATAGCTTGTCATAAAACCAATGATGCCTCTAATGTAGCGAATTTGTTTTTTAGAGAAATTGTTAGGTTACATGGCATTCCGATGACCATAGTTAGTGACCGTGACACTAAGTTTCTAAGTTGTTTTTGGAAGACATTATGGCATAAAATGGGAACTAAGTTGTTGTTTTCTACCTCTAGTCACCCTCAAACCGATGGGCAAACCGAGGTCACCAATAGGATGCTAACTACCATCCTTAGATCTATAATCAAGAACAACCTTAGGTTGTGGGAAGAAGCTTTGCCACATGTGGAATTTGCTTATAATCGCACCATGCATTCATCTACTAAGCTTACTCCATTTGAATGTGTTTATAGCACTAACCCACTAACCCCGCTCGATCTAGCCCCATATCCTATGAGGGAAAAGGAGTCTTTTGACGTAGGTAAGCATGTGGAGTTCATATGCTCAACCCCCTACCCGAGCACCGTATTGCATGGCCCCACCAGAGCTTCAGGAGTTGAGGAAACAACTCAAGGAATTGCTCGATGCTAGGTATATCTGTCCATCAAAGTCCCTCTATGAAGTGCCCGTCCTTTTCCAATGGAAGCATGATAGTAGTCTCATGATGTGCATCAACTACCGGGCGCTTAACAAGTTAACTATCAAGAACAAGTACCCAATCCCTCTCATTGACGAGCTTTTCGATTGGCTTGGAGATGCTCGATGGTTCACCAAGCTCAACTTGAGGTCTGGATACTATAAAGTGAGGATCTCAGAAGGCGATGAGTAACCTTCGTGTGCGTGACACGGTACAGAGCGTACGTGTCCCTAGTTATGCCCTTTGGGCTAACTAATGCACCGGTAACCTTCTGCACCCTAATAAACAAGGTAGTCCATCCTTTTCTTAATAAATTTGTGGTGGTTTACCTTGATGAGATTGTCATCTATAGTCGCAACCTTGAGGAGCACATGGAGCACTTACGACAAGTCTTCCAAGTACTCAGGGAGCACGAGCTGTGAAGAAAGAGAAATGCTCCTTCGCCCAGAAGGAAGTTCCCTTCCTTTGCCACATCGTTGGGAGTGGCAGCTTACACATGGACCCTACAAAGATCAAGGTGATCGTGGAATGGGAGCCACCGAACAAGGTACCTGAACTTCACTCTTTTCTTGGGCTAGCCAACTATTACCCTCGGTTCGTGCAGGGATATTCGCATATAGCCACCCCAGTTACAAACTTACTTAAGAAGGATGTAACATGGGCGTGGAGTCCAGAGTGCCAAGAGGCATTTGGCCAACTTAAGAGGGTGATGACGGAGTCGTGCTAGCCCTACCTAACTACACGGTGCCTTTCGAAGTTCAAACCGATGCCTCCGAATTTGCTATCAAAGGAGTATTGATGCAGGATGGGCATCCCATAGCTTTCGAGAGTCGAAAGCTTAATATCATGCATTTTGTTTATGTGTTATTCAAATACCCATCTTGCAATGTTTGTCATCTAATATTTTTTTTAGCATGATCATATAAATCCCATAACATGTTTGGATTTTTTTAGCCTTGTCCTACACTTATGATTTTTCATGTGAAACATATTTGGTGGATATAATTGAGCATGTATGATTTGAGTTCCTAGGCATGATTGAAATCCAACAAATATTTGTCCTAGTGAGATATTTTTGGTCTTATAGGGATTATATCTTTATTCTCTCTTCTTTTGTTGTGTGATTTACTCATCTTATGCAATTACCTCTTAGTTTGACATGGTTATCTGTCTTTGAGACCTATTATATACATTCTTCATTGCTTATGAGTTTCAAGTGAGAGAGGCAAATATTTCTTAGCCTATATTTATCCATACCTACCTTCCATCATGTCTTTTCTTAAAGCCAATTTGAGCCTTTAGCCTTTTCTTTTGAAACTCCACAAAATTCATGTTTCCTAGCCTATGATAAGCCTTACCCTTCCGGAAATTAGAATTTAGGATTGGTTATGGATAATCTTTTTGAGTTGAGAGGAAAGCTAAAGTATGTGCTTATTGTTGAGAGGTTTTGAGAAAGATGTAATATTATGTGCTTATTTTCCTCATATTTACTCATGCATATGGCTCAAGAGAAAAAAAATGCCAAAAACAAAATAAAAAGGAAATAAAAAAAGAAAAGAAAAATAAAAAGTCATGAAATAAGAGCCTTGTTATCTATTTTTGCATATGAGAGTTGGATAAATGTTTGGTTGAGAATTTGTTTTGAGAAGATGTTTATGTTATTTTGAGAGTTTATTTGGAGAGTTTATGTTGATTGGTTATGAGAGCTTGATGTATTTTTGAGTTATTTTGAGTTATGTTGGGAGTTTTAGGAATCTTAGTTCCCGAAATTGCTAGCACCACATGACCAAATATAATTCCTTGCCTTTATGTTTTACCAACCTCATTACAACCCCGCCGAATATAGTCTTCTTTGAAGTCTTCCATTGAGCGAAATTTTTCTTGATGTTGCTTATTTTCTTTTACGTATTTGGTGGAGAAGTTGTGATATAAATGTTAATGCTTATGTAGCTTTTTGTATAATGATTGAGTTGAGAGTTGTTCTTTAAAGCCTAAACACATGGAAGTGAGAGAAACACATTTTTCCTGTGAGGTTGGATGGATAAGCATGCGGGCTACTTGGTCATTTATATACATGCTATGATGTTTGTCTACCTTATTCATGTTTGCACTCAATTGAGATGTTGCTTTTGATGAGGCGAATGCATCATGAAATTGTTTGTGGGATGTTTGATTATTGCTTTGTTTTATTTTGCTTGAGGACAAGCAAAGGCTCAAGTGTGAGAGATTTGGAGTTATTTCACTTTGTGTGCTTCTTTCATGTTTTACTTGCTATATACGATGTTAATTAAATTTTTTTAAGACATGAAGGAGTCTCTATCTTTATGTTCTTCTCTATGTTCGCTAGAGGACTAGCGAAGCTTCAGTGTGGGGGAGCTTGTTAATACATATTTTGTATAGGCATTATAGGTGGTCTTAGGTACATTAGAGTGTCCATATTAAATGCTTAATAAGCTAATTTTCATTCTTGATCATTGTTATTCGAAGTTCGAAATCTATTATTTTTAGTGCTTATTTGTAGATTGCAAGATCCGAGCTCAAAAGGTGGAGAAATCATGATCAAATCAAGCAAAGAAGAGCTAAGGGAAAATCTAAGAAAGAGCATGGAACAAGCCAAGGAAGGGTTAGAAGTCAAATTGGGAAGCTAAGGAGCACGAGAACAAGAGCGGAAATAAAGAAAGTGGAGAAATCTCATCTTTAAGCTTCTGAGAACTTTGAATTAGCTTCTGAAGTCTTCATGAGAGTTGTATTCCTTGAAAAGAGCTTTCCAACGCATATTCATATGTGTGAATCGGACGAACGATGACTCCGGCAAGTGCATTATAAGTTCAGTCTGTTGAAGCTGTCGCCACTGCATAAACTGCACCCGTCGGTTTCACTGTTTTCGGATCTGCGTAATGCGACCCAATTTTATCTTTATGGAAACTCTATCTATCTTACTCTAGGGTTTGTGCCGATGTTTTTAGGCATTATATTAGACATATTTTCAGTAGGTTTTCTCAATCTAATTCAGATCTAACAATGACCACTTAAGAGAGATGAGAGGATTGGATAATAGAGATTCAAAGTATTTCATGAGTACTTAGAATTCTCGTGGTTTTTTTGCAATTCAAGACTTGGTTGGTTGAATTGTGTGACTTGATTTCTATGTTATTCTATAATTGATTCTATATCTTTGTTCTTTTATTGATTGATTGTATGTATTCCCTCTTGATCAGCTACCTTGACAGAATTTCCTCGCCTGCTTGTTTCATGAGAATCAATTGAACCTAAGTAGCAAACACAATCAATTGATCTCATGAAAGCACCAATTGGGTGTGTGGATATTGGAAATTGTGCAAATATCAACCTTTGAGTGGTTGGGAGTAGGAGGGTTGATTTTCTATTTCTAACTGCTTAAGAGTTTTGATATTGTCTAATTGCCAAAGACTTTGGGATGGAACCCTGGTCAGATTAATCTGTACTGAATAACTAGAGTTGAGTCAAGGATCAAGTAAACCAACCAATGTTGCGAATTGTATGCGAAACCACACACTACTCTTCTATCTGTTATTCACTCTTACTAACTTTCCTCATAGTTTATTTGCTTTCCTTGTTGTTTATTTGCCTTCTTATCTTATCTATCTTTACATATTGATAACTACACATTGCAATAAAAATACTTGTTTCTATGTCGGTTCGACCACTTACTTACTCACTATACTCCAGTTTGTTGGTTTGGGTTATTATTTCTTTTGGCAAGGTGAAACACACGACATTTCATCCCACCGACGCCCAAGCAAGCAAGGTGGAAAAAACTCCTTGCGGAATTCGATTATGAGCTTGAGTATAAGCCGGGCAAGGCGAACGTTATGGTTGATGCTCTAAGTTGAAAGGTGGAGTTACTTGCAATTAGCCGACCACAAGGGGCTTTGGATGAACGCATCAAGGAAGGTGTCGATCAAGATCCAACCACCAGATCGCTCAAGGAGGCCATTTAGGAGGGAAAGACAAAGCAGTTTTGGATCGAGGGGGACCTTATCAACGCTAAGGAATGGAGGGTCTATGTGCCCCACTTGGAGGACTACGGAGAGAAGTCCTCCGTGACTGCCATGACTCCAAATGGGCCGGATACCGTGGAGTCACTCGCACTTTGGCGCTTGTGGAGGAGCACTACTATAGGGCGCAACTCCGTGATGATCTGGAGACCTATGTCCGGACTTGTCTTATGTGCCAACAAGATAAGATCGAGTCGTGGCTACCCGCTGGGCTACTTGAGCCCTTACCCATGCCTGAGAAACCGTGGCAAAGCATAAGCATGGACTTCATCATGGGATTACCCAAGGTCGAGGGATATGGAAGCATCCTAGTCATCGTGGACCGACTGTCTAAGTATGCGACCTTTGTTCCGCCTTGAAAAGAATGCCCTGCCGAAGAAGCAGACCGATTAATCATGAAGCATGTCATGAAGTACTGGGGGATGCCTGAGACCATCATCAGTGATCGAAATGCTCGATTCACGGGGCGATTCTAGACCGAGTTGTTCAAACTACTCGGGCCCGACTTGAGGTTCAGTATGTCCTTTCATCCCCAAACTGACGGAAAAATCGAGAGGGCCAAAAACTTGCTCGAGACATGCTTGAGGCATTATGTGACCGCATCCCAGAAGGACTGGCCCAAGCTTCTTGATGTTGCCCAGTTCTCGTTCAACCTCCAAAGAAACGAGTCTACTGGGAAGAGTCCATTCAAAATCGTGATGGGATTCCAACCGAGCACCCTGAGCACCATCAACTCAGGCTATAATGGTCCAACTCCCACAGCATACAAGTTCACTAAGGGATGAAAAGAGGAGAGGGACCTCACAAAGGCTTGCCTTCACAAAGCCTACAAGCGTACTAAGAAGCGGGCAGACCGACGCCGTCAGGAGATGGAGTATCAAGTCGGCGACTTGGTATTCGTGAAGCTACACTTCATCATGTGGCACACAGAGCTAATACAAGGCCTTGATACGGAGGTATGAGGGTCCTTTCAGAGTTCTTAAGATGATCGGCAAGGCCACTTACAAGCTAGAGTTGCTGCCCAAGTTCAAGATTCATCTAATCTTCCATGTGAGCATGCTCAAGCCCTACCATGAAGTTAGAATGATCCTTCTCGAGGTCGATACCAACGGGCACCTATGGGCATCAAGGCATCATTCGACCGAGAAGTCGAAGAGATCGTTTTCGATCGAGAGGTGCGCCAGAAGTACCAACGTCTGAGGCTCGAGTACTTAGTCAAATGAAAGGGGCCACCAGAGTCCGAGATGTCATGGGAACCAGCTAAGTCCTTGTGGCAGTTCAAGGACAAGATCGAGCAATACGAAGGCACTGCAACGAGGACGTTATGAGATTCAGTGAGGGAGGATGTAACGGATCGCGTTTCCAACCCCAAAAATGCCCAATGATGCCTCCGCAAGCTTTCGGGCTGATCTAGGGACATTCGAAAGTCTCTATAAATTTTGAGAACATTGTGGAGATACCCACATATGTATAGACTTCTCTAGAATCTTGTATGAACATGTAGAGAAGGATGGAGGGACATGGAGTATTCTAGACTCCTAGAAAGCCATCCAAGCCTAAGAAGGATCTAGAAAACCCTAGGCATCTCTTAGTCTAGAATTTTCCTTGTACTTAGGGCCTTGGCTATAAATAGGGAGCCACCCCCTCCATTTGTACATATCCAAGTATTCAAAAGCAATCAAAGCTCTCAAAGTTCCCACAAAGCCTTCATAAGCTTTCCAAACACCTTTCGAAGTTCTTAGCCATCTCACTTCCGCACTTCCGCACATCTTAAGGCTTGACTTAGTCACTTGAGCAAGCAAAGTGCCTAAGAGTTGCACGACAAGCATCCGAAGTAAGTCGCGTCATGTCATAAGAGTATTGATAGGTAATTAAGTGTTATTCTTAATGGAAGCAATAGTTGGGTCGACAATCAAGTGACACTCGAATATGCAGGAATTACATGGGTTACATGCTTAGATGATTAGGGACTTATTGCTTCTTGAACCCCATGCAAGAGTTTAGGGAGTTAAATAGGGATCGAATAGGAAGCTATACAACTCTATCATTGTGCACAAACTGACACTAAGATAGCCAAACATAACCAAAACAACTCGATGATCATGAAGTTATCAATGTTGTGATTATATGTACAACTATATTTTCATCATCATTATCTCTTATTACAATCATTGCTACTATTACTCTTATCTTTCACTTACTATTGTTAGATTCTTTAGCTTATATATTACGGTTAGCCAAAGTCCGACACTCTCTGTGGGATCGACCTTTACTTACTATTGATACTAGGTTAGTTGAATGTAGAGATATTATTATTTAGGTTCCGTTTGGCAAAATACTAGCCGATGGGCTAGCTGAAGCTAATGGGACGCACTACCAAAAACACAGGAAATAGTCACGGTCAAATAGCCACGAATTGGCCACGAATGACCGTGGCTAAATGGTTTAGCCACGGACATAGCCATGAATTTGACGGTCGTCACCATTCGAGGCTATATGCTTCGTCACTAACAGCCACCATCCCAATATCCGTGGCTAATAGCCACGATCTGACAGTCCCGTGGCTATGTCCGTGGCCGGTTCGGAAAGGGGCAATTCGTGGCTGTAGCCACGAATTCAACAACGAATAGTCCGTGGCTAACGTCGTGGCCACCCAGGGGACATCTCTTGGTAGGTCATTGCTAGTGTCGTGGCTAATGCCGTGGCTAGGTATGTGGCCATGTGGTGTAAGGTCCGTGGCTATGCCCGTGGCTAGGTATGTGGCCATGTGGCGTAAGGTCCGTGGCTATGCATGTGGCTACAGACGTGGCTATGGACGTGGCCATGGGCATATTGGCCATGGCTATGTCCGTGGCTACATCGTGGTTACATTCGTGTATCCATGTTATTAATTGTATTGTGAGCCCGGTAATAAATATAATCTAATTATTTATTATAACTGGGCACAAACACATACAAAACACATACCACTGCCATAATTTGTTCATCGAAAACACATAAAAAACACATCCACAACCATCCAAAACACAACCAGAAGTTCAACCATCCACAACACAACCAAAACAAACCCGGAAGTTCAACAACACGACATGTGCAAATACGACAAAGTCTGAAGACAGTACGTGGGAACCCAAAACAGAAACACACAACTTACTTTGATTTGCCTTTGCCTTGACAGAACTGCATCATGGTGCTGAGGAGCTTCTCCTGCCAAGCTTCATTGGCCTTCCTAGTCTCGTCCATTAGTTGCTCCCCAATAGCTACCATGTCTTGTTGGACACTTGAGCTGACTTGTTCCTGCACTCGATCTCTAAATGATGACATTTCTTGCCTGAGGTTTGTGGTCACCTGGCTCTGCACCTGATCCCCTAACTTCACCATTTCATTCCTCAAGTCTTGCTTCATGCTTGAAAGGTCAGAGATGACATAGTCCTTCAAAGGGGCATCACTAGCAGTTGTAACAGCTGGTGCAACAGATTCTGGATTCGCCGTTGAGTGCAATATAGCTGGCGACTCCGATCCCATGCCCACAACCCGGCCTTTCTTCACACCTCATGTCGCCTTGATCCACAAAGCATTCATGTCAACCGAGTGGGATGCATTCTCAGAGACGGCATCATCAAGCAAGGCCTCTTCTTCTACCAAATGGTCGAACTTTTCCTAGCCAAAGAACACGACCAAGATGTTTAATGCAACACAGTAAAACCAGAAGCAATGTAAAAGAAAGCAGCACAACAAAACCAATTTATCAGACATTAAAAGATCACAACAGGAAAACAATGTAAAGAAAGCAGCAGCAACAACATTAAAATTAGATCACATCATCATTATGGTGTAAAATGTTTAATGCAACCCAAGAAAACCAATTTATCAGACATTCACTAATGTTGACAACACAACCAATTTCCTGCAAACTGACCCTTAAAAAAACAGACATATATACTAACCAATTTCATAAAACATACATGCTCAATAATATAGACAACACAACCCAATCACCAACACACAAAATATATAGTAGTACCTACACATCATAATCACATATTGGAAGCTGATGCACGCACAACTCATACAACAGCATAAAAAATACCTAAGTATAGCAAGGTACCAAACAAAGCCATAAAGACTATTCACATAACAAGTACATAACATAAAGGGTCGATTGAAGTTGTTACTTACCACAGTTTCTTGGCATTGAGCACCAGCCCAAGATCCATCTTTTTTCCTATGGCACCTTTCAAATGTTTGCTTTGGGGTTGGATCTTTTCCAAGCTCCTGCCTCTGCAAGTAAATATATTTATTTAATTAGTGCACATATGCAAACCAAATAGATGGTTAATAATGAATGTAAGAGTGATTGAAACTATATGAAATCGGAAAACAATAGTAACTGATTTAAGGTTGACATACCAGTCGATCCTTGATTACAGTTGCCGAAACCGATCCACCACTGAAAATTGAAGTCCCTTTGTCTGATGCAATGGCTCTGTTTTGCTTGTTAACTTCAGATTGACGGCGAAATTTGTCCTCGTTTGCCCATTTCTCCACCATTTGGGCCCATATCACTTGCTTCACCCATGTAGGCTTCTTTGTTTTTCCATTGCGAGCCTTCCCAAATATGTTCCTAAGGTGGTCCCCTCCCTTTGTTTTGAAAGCCTTGTACACAACTGCTTCTGAGTAAAGGTTTTAATCCCATCGTGTTCGCTTCTGGACATATTGAACAAAGAAGTCAACTTGTAAATAATTCACACTTAAGCACTGAATGTTAGCAGAAGTAATGAAATTTTTTTTACCTTGAATATTCCCCACCATAACTCTATTGTTGTTTCAGGAACATCACTCCAGCTTATGTAGGGTCCATCGAAATGTGAATGAATAACTTGGAGCATGACACCATACGCAGGATTTGTTAAATCAAAGCTTCACATAAAACCCAAAAACATATAAAAAAATGTTATCAATATAGTTGGCTTGAGAAAAAAACATACAGAGTTGGCTTGACCATGAAACTAGTAACAAGAATTAGCATGAAAAAATATACACAATTGGCTTCAGAAATGAACTCATACTTAACCATGGTTAACCATGAAACTGGTAACAACAATTAGTATGAAAAAACAGACAGAGTTGGGTTGAGAAATGAAATAATACTTAACCATGCTTAAAGCTTGAGAAATGCAATCATGCTTACCCATGAAACTCAGCAAAGACACAAACACAATTAACAGAAGCACTCTAAGTTCCATGACCATAGATTAAATAATTTCAGAATGCACCCTAAGTTCTCTAATAGAGCAACAAATTTCAGTTCCAGCAAGGCATACAAAACAGATGAAAGCAATTATAAATGCACTCTATGTTCTGTAATTTTAGAATGCAGAACATAGATCAAAGCAGGTATTTAAATAATTTCAAAATGCACCCTAAGTTCTCTAATGTTCTGTAAGTTCAAACCAGGTATTAAAATAATTTCAGAATGCACCCTTAGCAAGCAAACCAAATCATTTCACAAACTACTTCTAACAAAATTACTTCTAACACCATCAAAACAGATGACAGAATTAAAATAATATGTTCAAAATGTCAATCATTTCACAAACTGTCTTAGCAAGCAATTGCAGATGTTCAATTTATTTAAAACATGCATTTAATGTTCCATTACAACATATTATACACATAATTGCATAAGCTCTCTTAGCAAGCAAACCAAATCTTAGCTAGCAAAACTAAATCAAGCATAATTAGGCAAAACAAAATATATACAAAGTTGACTTACGATCCATTGACCAGTGAAAAAGAGACTGGTCTGTTCCACCATGGGGCTTCTTCCTCATTTTCTCTGGCTTCTTCCTCATCTTATTGTCCTTCCTCGTTTTCTTGGCCTTCGACAATCTCCGGGGCATCCTCGTCGACGGGGTTCCCAGAAACTGCGTGGTCTTCTGTCTCAGATGATGAGCCCCCTTCACAAACCGGCGATGGAGATGGGTTAGCCGGTAAAGCACGAGAGGTTTGAGGAGCTTGAGAGGCAGAGGGATGAGAGGTTGCAAGCGCTTGGGTGGTTTCAGTACAATGGGAGGCGGAGGGTTGAGTGGTTTCAGTACCTTGGGAGGCAGAGGGTTGGGAGGCTTGGGTGGGGGGTTGTGGGTTGAGGATGCTACATTCGCCTGTTTGGAGGCCCTGCCAGAGGGCCGGGATGTTGTAGGAGCTTGGTTGGGTTCAATAGGTTGGGAGAAGGAGGGCGCTGTGCTTGCACGTTTGGAGGCCCTAGTAGGAGAGGTCACTCGTGTGGTGGCCCTTACCTTTACCCTGCCCGGGGATCTGGCCGATGAGGGCACCGGAGAGGTAGCAGGAGAAATCATGGGTTAGGAGGCATTGGCGGGAGAGGGCGCCGGAGTAGAGCCAGTGGTGGCTAGTGGTGGTCGGTTGTTGTCATGGCGAGAAGATCTCCTTAAGCCTCCCCGCATCTTCGCAATTTGTGAGATTGAGAGAGGGTTTCTGAGTGGAGGGAGGGTGGAGGGGATTCAGAGCATAGATTGAGAGATTGAGAGATTGAGAGAGGGTTTCTAGAGAGATGAGAGCTGGAGATTGAGAGATTCAGAGAGTTAGGGTTTCATCGACATAGAGAATGAGGGAGGAGAGATGAGAGATTGAGAGAGGGTTTCTGAGTTAGGGTTGAAACTTTTCATTTGCCGGGTTATTGAAATATTTGGATTTCCCTCGCCCGCATCCTGAAAATTGGGAGAGTAGATATGTGTGGGTCGGGCTAAAAAAAGGCCCATCATTTTTCGGGTTAAAAAAAGGCCCATCACTTGTCGGGTTACAATTGCTAGAGGGGAGATGGGTTAGGGTTCCTCAAACTTTTCATTCGCTGGAGAAGGTAAGCAGATTCTCGGTAGATCGAGCTTGGGTGGCTTCGAATCTCCGGAGACAAAGGAGACAAAGGAGTTTGAGAGAGGAGAGATCAGTTGTGGCTTCGAATCTCTAGAGCGTATCTGTCTCATCTCTAATCCAATTCTTCAATTCTTGAAACAGATCACAGGTTCCATCCTTCTTCTATTTCATTTGAATGTTCTTGATAGAATCTTGATTGGTGATGTATCTGAAAATCAAAAATCGGTTGATTTCTCCTTTGTTTGCTGCTCTGGCGGTTGATTTCTGAGATTTGGCTATAGAAGTGTGGTTCCTTCCTTCTTCTGTTTCATTTGAATCTTTCTTTATGCAATTTTTGTATTGCCCAACTCTGATTTACGGTGTAGATGCACTGCAATGCCAAATTTCGTGTCTAATATGTTAAGTGATTTATGAATTTTAAAATTTCGTCTCACTACTGCATGTTTGTTGAACTGTTGTTGCACTGCTAACTGGAATTAAGTTTAGGGAGTGTTGTTTAACCCGATTTTGATGTTGTGGGGTTGTAAAAGGCAGTGTTTTCACTAATTTTTTCTATGGATTATATGTTTGTTGAACTGTTGTTGCACTGCTGCATGTTTTGGTTGTAAAAGGTTGTTAATGTGTTGTCCATTGGTTGCTGTCAAAGGTACCAGTGTTTTTGAAGTGTTGTTAATTTTTTCTATGGAATTCAGTTTAGGGAGTGGTGTTAATATTCTATCCATTGGCTGCTGTTAAAGGAATATAATGTATAGGTTGTTAATTTTTTCTATGGATTTTTTCAAGTGTTTTGCCATTTGTCCTTATTTTTGCCATTTCCCTTGTTTGTTCAGAGCATATACTTTCATTGTTTGGTAATTCAGAACCAATTTATTTGGTATGCAGAGCATATACTTTCATTGTTTGGTGAATATTGTCAGCCTATTTCCTAAAGACACTAAGAGTCTGAAATCTTGGCATTTTGAAAACGAAAATAGGCATACAAATGTATAATTGAAAACCTGCGTTGTTCGGCCTGTTAGCTCAATTTGGAAGAGCGCTGTGCATGCACAGTGATGTGGGTTCGATTCCCTCAAAAGTCCATACACATGACAAAAAAATAGGATGGTACATACATAAAATGGAGAATCTGCATTGTTAGGCCTGTTTGATGTCCATGTCTGTCTTCATAAGCAGTGTGTGTCTATTCGGAGTCTTCATCATCAGCAGGAACCTCATCCTCATCGGAGTCATCTCCATCCTCGTCGGAGGGATCTTCGTAGTCATCACAGACATCATATGCACCAGAGGGATCTCGCAAGGAATTGGGTGAGTCTTGTAATTCGATGTCAATGGAGTATGGAGCGTTTTTCACTTCGTCTGACTGGTATGCAGTAGCTGCATCTGTTGGGGTCGTGGATACCCATCTCTCTTCTATCTTGTGTCGAGCCCTTGTCTTGCAGACATTCCACCAATCCATTCGATCACGTGGGGCTCCTGGATATTGAAGGTAGTAAACCTGCACAGCCTGTTGTGCGAGTACAAAAGGCTCATACCGCTGATAAAAAAATTTCTGATTGACTTCAACAAATTGGTAGACCGGATGAACTTGTGTTCCGCGTGTCGTTGGATCGAACCATTTACACTTGAAAAGGACTACCTTAACCGGGTAATCATTTGTACTTAAGTACTCCAGCCCGATGATTTCTTCAAGGAGACCAAAGAAATCTGACTCCGCATTCGCATAGTTTGAGCCTCGAACACATACCCCACTATTCATTGTCATCTTCCCAACACCTTGTTGTAGAGTCTCGAACTTGTAGCCGTTGATAACGTATCGACCCCAACTTTTTGCTTCCACATTTGGACCCCATGCCAAACTCCACAAGAGAGTATTTGGAACAATTCCATTGTTTCTATCCATGGCCTTCAAAACAAAATACAATATGATAAGAAACGATCCAGTTATAATATATGTTTATATGCTAAGTATATTTATACTCACATATTGTTTAAACCACTCCGCAAATAGTTGTTCAATGGTGTCATCTCCGCATGCATCTCCCCCCATTATAGCCACGAATAGACTACATGTTTGAATTTCCATACTTATAAGATGCGTTAATTAGATGACATATATAAAATCGAAAATATAACTAATTCATAAGAAATTTTCCTCACTCGAGGTATGGTTGTACTTCCGGACAGTTGAACAACACGTATGTGTGTGCGGCCCTCCACTCATTATCTTCATTCAACCACCTTGTTCTCTCTTTGCCATGACTCGCACCAGGGTGATTGAAAATGGAGAAGGCATAATCCTCACCCTCGTAGATATCATTTCTCGCGACTTTCCTCAATTTCGAAGGAACATGCAAAGGAAAGTAGTGAACTGAGAAATATGCTATTTCCTCCCTTAAATATGTCATCACGATTGACGCTTCAACATTACTCTTTTGGACGATCTTCCGTTTTAGATGATATAAAAACCGCTCGAACGGGTACATCCATCGATACTGCACTGGCCCGCCTATTTGTGCCTCATACGGTAAATGCACAACGAGGTGCTCCATGGGGTCAAAAAAGGATGGAGGAAAGATACGCTCTAACTTACATTCCAATATAGGAATCATGCGCTTCAACTGTTCCATCACAGTAACAGACAAACTCGATGAACAAATAGTCTTGAAGAAGATGCTCAGCTCAATTAAAGGACCCCAAACGGTTGGTGGCAATAACTCTTTGAAAGCAATCGGCAAGAGTCTCTCCATAAACACGTGACAGTCATGGCTCTTCATCCCAGTGAGAGTGCAATCATCACTCATAATACATCTTCCCATATTAGAAGCATAGCCATCCGGAAACTTCATAGATCTCAACCATTGACCCACCTTTTTCTTCGCCTCTCATGACAAGGTATAAATTGCTTTAGGTTTTGCGCCTCTGTGGTCATCAGCTACCTCCAGCTCAGGTCGATGAAAATATAGGCGAAGATCCTTCCGTGCATTCAAGTTATCCTTCGTCTTCCCAGGGATATCTATCACGGTATTATAGACATTGTCAAACACATTTTTCTCAATGTGCATAACATCGAGATTGTGACGGATGAGAAGGTCCTTCCAATATGGAAGTCTCCAGAAAATGCTCTGCTTAGTTCACTTATGCGAAATCCCATAGTCTGGTGACGTGTGAAAAGGATCATCAATGACCGTTGGCAACTGACATACCCGCTCCCATATCTGCTCCCCCGTTAGGATTAGCGGTGGCAACGCTGTCTCTACATGCCCTCGATAGAAGTCATTCTTATTTCTACGAAAGGGATGGTCAATGTCTTAAAATTTTCTATGGCAATCAAACTAGGTAGCCTTCATTCCATTTTTTAGCCGAAAACAATCAGATCCTGATTCCATACAAATCGGACAAGCCATCAAACTAGCAGTGCTCCATCCAGACAAAATAGCATATGCATGGAAATCACTTATTTTCCAAAGTAAAGCTGCACGCATAATGAAGTTCTCTCTCCTCGAGACATCATAAGTGGGTACACCGACCTCCCACAACTGCATCAACTCATCAATGAGAGGTTGGAGGCAAACATCAATCAACTTCTTCAGGTTTTTCGGTCCTGGCACTATCAATGACATAAACATATGCTCCGTTTTCATGCACATATGAGGTGGAAGATTGTAAGGAGTAACAATAACCGGCCAAAAAGAATAAATCTGTCCACTTTTGTTGAAGGTAGCAAAGTCATCAGTGCATAAACCCAAACGAATATTACGAGCCTCTAAAGCAAAATCAAGATGCTTTGTGTCTAACCTTTTCCAAGCATCTCCATCAGACGGATGAGATATCATTCCCTCCTCTGTTACATGTTCTGCATGTCCAGTCATATAGCTAGCTGTCACCTCAGAAGCATATAATCTCTGAAGTCTCGGAGTTAGAGGTAAGTAGAATAACACTTGGTGTGGAGTGCGTCTTCCGTTACTCGCAACTTTATATCTTGCATGCCCACAAAACCTACACGATTCTTCATTGACATCATTCCTCCAATAAAACATACAACAATTAGGGCACATGGCTATTCTTTCCACTGGTAGACCCAAACTTCGAACCACCTTCTCAGTTTCATAGTAACTAGTGGGAATCTTATGGTTAGAAGGCAACACTTCATCAAACAATTGTAGGAATCCATTGAAGAGTGGTTGGGAGACATTATATTCACACTTTAAGCTCATAAGTCGGCTCACAAAGGACAATTGCGTATGTGAAGTACAACCTGGAAACACTGGGGCATCGGCGGCTTTGAGCACTTCTGCAAATTATGTTGCTACGAGATTAGCCTCCTCTGTCATCATGTCTTCACTATGATCAGCTTCTTGGAATTAACCATCATTTCCATCAACATTAAACCAAGGAGGAGGAACAAAGCTCGGACCTGCAATTTCGAAAACCCCATGAACTTCTTGAATTGTAATTCAACATCATTTCCATCAAACATTAAAACAGATATAGGATATAACAAAATTCGGACCTGCAATGTCAAACACCATCCTTTGATCTGCCGTTAACTGATCATACATAGACAATTGTGGGTTTAAAGGCGCAATAGTTTCACCATATGCTGTCCAGCGATGATAATCACTCATAAACCCACGACGATATAAATGCCCCTTAACCTCATCTGCTCTTTACCATTTGCAATTAGTGCATCGCCGACAGGGACATTTAATCTTGCCTTCATCGACATAAAGTGGATGCTCCAATGCAAACTTAATAAACTCATCCACCCCTCTGAAGAATTCATCATTTAATCGTTCATACATCCACGCTCGATCATCCATTGCACTTCCCCAATTCAATTTCTGTACATATGTAAAATATATAAACTACTATAAATAAAATTATATTCAACTTTATACAAATTTTTGTAGATTAATAAGTAGATCTATACAACTACTTAGATCTATACAACTAAGTAATTATGTAGATCTATAGTAACCATTTAAGTGTTACATTACTCTTAAAAGTCTATATTATTTAAAAATCAAATATACACAAATTCCATAAACACAACACTTTTACACTCTCCAAATTTTCAAATTATTTAGATCTATACAACTAAGTAATGATGTATATCTATACAACTAAGTAACCATTTAAGTGTTACATTATACTATTAAAAGTCTAAAAATTCCAAAAATCAAATACAAATTCCATTTAAATATCTATGTATATACACTCTTCAAATTCCATTTAACTATCTATGTATAATTAGTTAAATATATCTCACATAACACACATAATATATAAATATCTATGTATATACATTATAATACATTAAATAAATAATATATATATATATATATATATAACATACCTCTCAAATTCAAAATGGCTCTTCAAACCCACCAATCCTCCATTGCACTATGGAGAGAAGACGACAACCTAGTTGCTTCTGTGCGTGCAGTGTGCTTTCATCATCGAGTTAAAGTGATCGAAGTAGAAAGTGCGAATTGCATTGAATGACCTCAACTGAAAATAGCCACGACATTAGCCACGGTTATATCCGTGGCTACTAAGGATGGGCTCCTTCATACGTCGAGGGCTATTAATTGGGGCTTCCATATTCCTTGGGCTTTGACTCTCTAAAATTGGGCTTGACCATATCTTTAGGCCCTACCTTTTTTTTGGTGAGATTTTGGGCTTACAAATTGATATTTTCTTTCAAATTAATTTGCTTTAATTTGTGAATTTCCTCAATTCGGATACACCAAAGGATAATGGGCGTCTCCATGTTAGCGTCGATTACAGCCACGGATAATCCAACAGTGGCTAAATTCGTGGCTGTTCACCTCCAACTCGGGTCATATATTGCTAATTGCCTCACATTCTTAGCCATGACTACAGCAACGGATATTATTCGTGGCTAAATTCGTGGCTACATTGCCACGTCAGGTTAGACTCGCCAAAAATGGCGTCGAAATCGGCCACGGAAAAAGTGACAGTGGCCAAAGTCGTGGCTAATAGCCATGACACCAGCCACGACATTTTTATTCGTGGCTAAAAGCCACGAAATTCTGGACACGAAATTATTTCTTCATCACTAGCCACGGACGTTGCCACGAATATTTTCATTCGACGCTATTATAGCTACGGCTTGTCAGGTCGTAGCTATCGTCGTGGCTATCAGCTACCGATGTGGCAACGACTTTATGACATGGCTAAAATTCCGTGGCTATTTCCTGCTTTTTGGTAGTGACGGTTGAAGCTGATGGATTATTTGTGTTAAATATATGTTAATAAGCTATTATGATGTTTGGTAAACCTAACGGTTGGAGTAGCTGATGAAAACTTATGAATAGAAAATCATAAGCTCCAAAAAGCTTCGGGGAGCAGCCATTGAAATACTCTCCTTTCAAAAGCTAATTGAACTAATATCTTATATTTATTTCATTTGCAACTATATAATATCAAAATCAAAAGGTCCAATAAGCTAGCTGATGGAATTTTTTTTTCCAACGGAGCCTTAGTAGTTAGAACACACAATATTCTACCCGCACTAGACAGGCACCAAAAATAGCAAAATCCGACCCAAAGATACAAGGAAAAGTCGCTTAAGAGGAGGAAGATCCGAAAATTAAGGTTGGTAGGTGCTATTTGGCCAAGAAGTAGATTGATTTAGGGAGGATGCCAATGAATGGATATCAAATTAGGGATTTCATGAATGGTTTTGGGGCTTTTACTGAAGAGGGGTGTTTATTACCTTAAGGACATGGTTCAAACCTTTTATCCTCATTTTTTAATATTTTTTCCTCTTAGTTTTCTTCTACTTAAAATGTTTAATTAAATAACAAATTTAAGAATTTCTTCAATATATTTAAAGAAAAACCTTCTTTTTAATATATATATATATATATACATATAAAAAAATTCTCAATTTTTATAATTTTTATTTTTCTTTATTTTTTCAACTAAAAATGACTATTTAAATAACAAATTTAAGATTTTCATAACATATTTAAATAAAAAAAAGAAATAATTTTCATATATAAATGCAAAAAAAAAAATTTCAAAAAAATATCCCCCCCCCCCCAAAAATTTTTTCCTCGATCCACCTCTCGCGATATTTAGAGATAATTTGGTGAAGAAGAAGATGGAGGCGACCTCTAAATATCTTCGCTCGTCTTCGTCCTCCCCCACTCTCGCGATGAAGAAGAAGATGGAGGCGACCTTCAGCGTCTAGCTCTCCTGTCCATGGTCGCGCTCTGTGCCGCTCACCCCTTGTCCACCGCCTACATGTTGTCGATTGCCGCTCGATCCGTAGATCTACCTAGGTTTTCGAATTTCATATCTAGAAGACAATCGGACGATTCCTTCTCAATCGCTTCAATTTCGGAATCGATCTTCCTGCGTAGCCCTCTCTCTGCCGAATCTGAGTGACCCCAACTCCCAATTTCAGATCTCAATCAACGGTGGTCGCTCGTTCCTCTCCTTCTCATTGCAAATCTTGTCGATTTGTGGAATCTCAAGAGATATTTTCGATTTCTCTTGTTTGTGGTTTGAGAATTGAAAGAAGGGTGGAGGGTTGTATCCCGGTTAGCTGAGAACTTTGCTTATAGGTTTGGAGAAGAAGCGGAAACAAGAAGAGGAAGATGAGTTGGGGTACCATTCCTCCTTGAGATCTCATATCGATGACCTAGGTAAGATTTCTTTCATCTTTCCACTTTTCACCATGATTTTGCTTGGAATTGCTCAGCTGAATCTGGATCCCCAATGTAAATCCGTGCTGCACCTGGTTCATTCACAGTGGTTTGGTTCCTTATTAATCTATAATCATCGAATGAAAATTTTAAATTTAGTTATATAATCGATTTTCAGTTTTGGTAAAAGGACAAATCTGAAAGTTGAAATCGGAACAAAGCAACCCCTAGTTTTCATTTGGTATTTTAGGGTTCTACAAAAGCTCCGAAGCAAACTCATCCATTTTTCAATTTTGATGCCAAAAATAAATGCGTTTGTTTGTGCTAGTAGCCAACTATTGCTTCTGTTATAGTCTCACATTCCGTGTCTATGTGATTTTGCTTCTCTAAGCCAAACTAAATTGGAATCATATAGAGCTTGATGTGTTACTGTGTGATGTTTGTGGACTCATATTTAGAGGGTGTGAATATGAGCTTCTGTAACTTTAAAGCAGCTTGTGCTTTGTGCAATTTCCCATTTTCCGTTTCTCGTTTCCATTTCCATGGAACCTAGGTGCTAACTATGTGAAGTGATTGATGCAATTTTTCCTTTAGAGATTTGAGTTTGATGTGGCTTAGTTGAGATTGTGTACCAACTTGTATTGATGTTGTCATAGTGGTGGAGTTGTGGAAGTTCTTGAATGATGCAATTGAACTGCAAAACATAAGCCATTGCTAGTATCTGTCTGATCTGCTGTACACATAATGTAATATTCTGTTGTAACTCTAGTTGTTATTGAACACATTAATACTGAAGCTCATAGGTGTGATATATTATACTGTACAGGACCCAACATAAGCTCATAATCTCATGGATTCTTTAGTTGATATAAGATCTGATATTGTGGTGAAGGTGAGTCATGAGTGTATTTTTGCTTGATCAATTGTGGCTGTGTTTATGTCTACTTCTGTGTTGATCCGATGGTTTTGATTTGAAACAAGTAGTGCCCTTTAATGTTGGATGCTAATCCTACGTTGTGTGATCTAGATTGGTCTATGGAAGGGATCGCGTAGCTGGAATCCCGCGTTGTATGCTCCAGGGGAATGGGTCCTTCAGTGAAGAGGTTGTATGTTCAGGGTAAAGAGATAAACCGAGTTGGAATCAATTCCAGTTTTGGAGTTCACTAGGTGATTCTAATCGCATAGTTGTTTCAGTTTTTTTTTCAAACTGAAAATTTCAGCTGCTTTTTATACAGTAGAACTTGCATCAATGAAATGTAATCACAAACGTGTCATCGGTGAAAAAAAATAGAATCGATGAAAATATATCGATATACCATTGATTAAATTAAAAAAAGTGGCATCAAATAATTACATTAGAAAAATGGCATCAAAACACTACTTTGAAAAAGTTACATCACATTAAAGAAAAAAATGTCAACAAAACACTACTTTGAAAAAATATGGCATCACGGTAAAAAAATATAATCAAAAAATTGATATAAAAAAAGTGTCATCAGTAGTCAACAGTAAAAAAAATAGCATCAATGGTCAACGTGACATCACAGTAAACAAAAAATGTCAGCAACGTTTGAAAAAAGTGTCATCAAACCATTTCATTAGAAATATGGCATCAAAGCGAAAATAAAATGTAATAAAAAATAGCATCAAATAATTACATTATAACAATGACATCAAAGCACTACTTTAAAAAGTGGCATCACATTAAAGAAAAAAATGTCATTAAAAATTTGGCATCAAAACACTACTTTGAAAAATGGCATCAAAACATTTCAAGAACAAATGGCATCACGATAAAAAATGACATCGAAAAAATGGCATCACGGTAAAAAATGAAATAAAAAAAGTGGCATCAAAAAAAGTGGCATCAGTAGTTTTAAAAAAAAAAAAACCCGAAAGAGACGGTCAACGTTGACCGGACCATTGACCGTTGACCGATTGTCCCTAATACCCAAAGGGTGCTAGCTTACCTAATTAAATTAGTTTGGGTGTTAATCACCTAATTAAAGATTCAAAATAGGCTAGTTAGCAAAATCACCCAGATATTTATCCTCTTTTTGAAAAAGGACTATGCTTTGTAATATTACTAAGTTATTAATAACTCGTAAAGGCTTAGCCAACTATTGAAAAAAAAATCATATGTTTTGAGACAGATGGAGTAATATTTAACAACAAACTAATGAACAACTATTAATTTTGATTGAAAAAATTGATTTGCGTTGCCTAATATATATATATAATCAAGAGAAAATTTGCGCTGGAGGCGCAAATTTTCGGCCAAATTAGGGAAGTGCCCATATTTTTGTAAAATTTAGGAAAGTGTCCACTATTAAAACACACGATCTTTTGTGGAAATTGGTAACTTCTCCCGTTAACAACAGTTCTTCTTCAACTCTCTCTCCCGTCATCAACCATTTCCGTTTTTAAACTTCTCTCTCATTCTCGCTTTGATCGTCCACTGATTCGGTTGAAAAGGAACGATTTCCGGCTGTTTTGTGTGTTTAATCGACCAATTTTGATTATGGACAACAGCGCAAGTACGCATTTTCGTGTTTTTTAGATGTTGTGATGTGTTAGGGTTTGGGTAATTGGTGATTATGTGGGGGGTGCATGGTGTCGTTATTGATTTATTGACTTATTTCCATCAGTTAGTTCATTATGTGCATAAATGCTGGGTTGGTGTGTTTATGTGTGGTAGGTTATGTACGAGTTTTGGTTGTTTTCGAAAATTTGTGTGATTATGTGCCCCCAATAGGGTATGTATTTTTGTTGCTTGTCAGTTTTGGGGAGGGGTGTGTGGGGCTGTGTCATATTTGTCGGTGCTGACATCTATTTTGTTGTGTGCACAGGGCCCTCCAGTGATCTTGACACATATAAAGCAAGTTTGATGTGAGTCTATGTAATATATAAGCACATTTATTATGTCATTATGTTTGCTTCATATAGTGACATGTATTTTTGTATGGGGTGTGTGATGTACATATTTGTACCTTTGTTTATTGCATCTTTTGACTTCATATTTGATTCGATTTCCAAAGAAAAGCTTCAAAAGTATATAAACTTGTGTAAGAATGAGCTAAAGTATAAGAAGTAGAGTCTACACGAGTTTTGAGCTAACCATGCAGGAATTCGATGAAATCGGAGTCAAAACGAACAAGCCAAGTGAAGCTGAGAAGAGGTCGATATCGACTGGTGACATCGATATCGACCCTAGATTTCGACACGACTTCTGAGCGTCGAGATAGGCCGCACAGACCAGACAAGAAAGCCTCGATATCGACATACATGCATCAATATCGACCATCGTCATAGACATCGACTGGAGCTGGACAAGTCGAGCAGAAACACAAGCATCGATATCGACCTCTGGTGTCGATATCGACCCTACCTCGACAGAAGATAAATCCGATTTTGAGACTCGGATTGTGAAATCTATCATCAAAGCCATGAGTTATCTCGTTCTTTTAGATATTAGCAGCTGTTTATTATCTTTTCCTTTAAGTTTTTATCAAAATAAAAGACCTATCCTAAATTTTTCGGATAGAGTTAATAGTTTAGATAGGAGTTACAATCCTCGGATAGCGAGGATTAGTAGCCTATAAATAAAGCCCTAGGGGCTGATTTGTTGGATCATCCAAGACAAGAAGTAAGACAAAGACATAGACAATAGATAGTTAGAGTTTTTGAGCTTTAAAGTTTCAAGCGCTTACGATAGTTGGCGTTGAGATTGTAAAGATTCGAAATTTTCCATTTATGCAAGTTATTTCAATTCAAGACATGTCTACAATTAACATGAGTGAGTAGTCCCCCTTTTCTTCTAGGGTCGGGGTGAGCCCGACGATAGCCATGATGGTAAGGTAAGTACGTCACTAAAGAATGTATCTTTTATCTCCCTCTACCTTGTGCTTCATCTTTAAATGCAAATTTAAGGAACTCATGTTGTAAAACTTGGGTAGTAATTAGGGTTTCTATTCGAAAGATTATAAACTCAATTATGACAAAGGTAGACACAAATTAGGTTAAGTAATTGAAAAATCTCTTTTCCTATTTGTCGGTTTAGGTGAAAACCTTTTCCGTTATGATGAAAGCATGCATCTTTAGTTGATTCTTACTTCTTCTATCATGGTTGTCGTCGCGGTAATCCTTGGCTTTGGAAGACTTTTCCTTTATTAAGTTTACATTAAAATTTGCCCGCCGTTCGTTGAGTCATCGAAAAACCCAACACCCTTGCTTATTTCTGATCATTGCTTCCTTCTCATTCTTAATTCTTCGGCCTTTTCTTTGCCGACAAAACAACTAACTCACTGCAAGAAGACATCGATATCGACAGAAGAGGTCGATATCGACCAAACTGATAGATCGACGGTTTTCTGAGTCGATCTCGAGACTCCTGGAAAACTTCTGCAAGCATCGATATCGACCCCCTTGTGTCGAAATCGACCCCTCTGTATCGATTGGCAGACTTCTGAGCCAGTCGATTTCGTGGACTAACATCGATATCGTCCCCCACCAGTCGATATCGACTACCGTTTTTGTTTATGCAGATCTTCTGTTGCAGAGAACATCGACAGCCAAGGTCGACATCGAGGCCCAAGGTCAAAATCGAGGCTTTTGGTCGACGTAAGACGTGAAATTTCCAACGCTACTAGGATCCCGCTGACACGCCTCCTCATCTTTAACTGATCCCACTGACACGTCGGGAAAAATCTCTTCTTTAGTTGATTCTTACTTCAATTATGACAAAGGTAAACTCATCTTTAGTTGATTCTTACTTCTTCTATCATGGTTGTTGTCGCGGTAATCCTTGGCTTTGGAAGACTTTTCCTTTATTAAGTTTACATTAAAATTTGTCCGTCGTTCGTTGAGTCATCGAAAAACCCAACACCCTTGCTTATTTCTGATCATTGCTTCCTTCCCATTCTAAATTCTTCGGCCTTTTCTTTGCCGACAAAACAACTAACTCACTGCAGGAAGACATCGATATCGACAGCAGAGGTCGATATCGACCGAAACTGATAGATCGACGGTTTTCTGAGTCGATCTCGAGACTCCTGGAAAACTTCTGCAAGCATCGATATCGACCCCCTTGTGTCGAAATCGACCCCTCTGTATCGACTGGCAGTCTTCTGAGCCAGTCGATTTCGTGGACTGACATCGATATCGACCCCCACCAGTCGATATCGACTACCGTTTTTGTTTCTGCAGGTCTTCTGTTTTAGAGAATATCGACAGCCAAGGTCGATTTTGAGGTCTGACATCGATATCGAGGCTTCTGGTCGAACATAAAGGACGTGTCTTCAACGCTACTAGGATCCCGTTGACTCGCTTCCTCGTGTATCGAACCTGATTCCCTACTACTATAGCGGGGAGTCTTGAATTTATTTGAAGAGGCTAAGAGTTGCATTGCTTTATATTTTATTATATATTTCGATTCAATTATCCCCACGTCAAATTTTAGCGCCGTTGCCGGGGAGGCTATCAATCGCGCCCTAGTAGTTTATTTTCACGGTTCTTTTTAGTGTTATTTTATAGGTGTATGCGACATACTGGTGACCAACCTGAATTTGAAGGACTAGACGAACCAGAACGCTTTCTCCACCTAAGGTCTCGAGTTCAAAGAATCATGGCGGACAACGAGACCCAGGCACAACAAATTGAACGCTTAAGGAAGCAAGTAGAGGATTTCACAACCAGAGAAGCGGCACTAAGGGAGCGTGCTGACAGGGAGGAGGAAGCCAGGAGACGATATGAGACTCAAATCAACGCCCTCCCCCGGAATGCAAAGCAATACATGCACCCATCGCTCACAGTGCCTGAATCGGCTATTCTAATCCCTACTTCTAATTTTGAAATTAAACCAAACTTTTTAACTGAAATAAGAAGGCATCAATATGAAGGGAAACCTAACGAATGCCCTATGGCACATATATCAACCTTCTTAGACCTCTGTGATACAATTGCTGATGGACAAAGTCTTGAGTATGTCCAACTAAAAGCCTTTCGCTGGTCTCTTACAGGAAAAGCATTGCAATGGTTGGAGAGCTTAGCCCCAAGATCGCTCCGCACCTGGAATGAAGTCAAGGACGCGTTTCTCAAAAAGTTCTTTCCTCCTTCTAAGACGGCGTTGATCCGACAGAAAATCACGGCTTTCAAACAAAAGCCTGGTGAGGCTCTGGCGACTGTTTGGGAAAGGTTTAAGGACCTCCTACGATCATGCCCGACGCATGGCCAACCACCGTACGTAATTCAAGAGATCATATACAATGCTCTTGATGCTGCCACCAAGGAGAGGATCAAAACTTACACCGCCTATGGCTACCTTGAACTCGCTCCTCAAGAGGCTTGGGAAACCATTGAAAGGTTGGTGGAATTTGACAATACATATGGGACTCCTGAGGCTTCCGACGCACTATCATCTTCGAGGCCTGCCCCATCTATGCCATTGTACGAACCCTCTAAGGTGATCGATCTGGATGTAAAGGAACAATTTCATAGGGATCAACTTAGAAAGCTCCAGAAACAAGTAAGATTCCTATCGGCAAACCAGGATTGCATCGAATGTGGATCGCAGCGACATACTACCATTGAATGCCCCCATGCTGAGCAAGTGCAACTAGCGGAGACTCATGAGGAAGCCAACTTCATGAGGGGTCCCAATCGCCAATATTGGGGAGACCAAAGGTTCCAACAACCACAAAGGAACCAGGTTAACCCTAGGGACCCCTCACTCTATAGAGCTCCTGGGCACCCTGAGAGAGACCAAAAGAAGGATGATCTTGAACTTGTGTTGGACGAGATAAGGCGGAACCAAGCTAAGAATGATCAATCCAACAATGCTATCCACTCTCAACTCAATCACCTTACCACAAGGATTGGAGAGATGGATATTTGGAAGAAGAACGTAGAGACCCAACTGGGTCAATTGGCGGCACAAATCCCTAGACCGTCCGGAACATTCCCTGGGCAACCAACTACCAATCCTAAGGGGCAATCCGGGTCAGGACACATTGCAGCCATACAACTAAGGAGTGGCACCAAAGTTCATAAACCACAAAAGGCAACGGAGGAAGAAGTAATAGAGCCTGTCGACATCGACAAACCAGTCGATGTCGACCCTGAGGTCGATATCGACACCCCTGTCGATCCCCTGGTCAACGTCGATGACACTGCATAACCTGAGATAGAACAATAGAGGTCGAAATCGACCCTACCAGTCGATATCGACCAACCTCCTGTCGACATCGAGGTTCAGCAGGCTCCTCCGACCACCATTTTGGCTTCTCCGCCAAAGAAGACGTTGCCCTTCCCTTCCAAAGCATTGAAGGACCCCACTCAAGGTAAGTTTAGGCGCTTTGTAAAGATTCTCCAAGGAATTAACATTACTATCCCTCTTACAGAAGCCCTAAGCGAGATGCCCGCCTATGTTCGATTCCTAAAAGACATCCTTAGCAAGAAGCAGTCCATGGCAGAGATCGCAGAGGACTGCTCAAAGATGGATTTCCCTGAGAAGAGGAGTGATCGGAAATTTGCAATCACCGTGGGACTTGGCCAACATCGCTACAAAGCCCTATGTGACCTAGGGGCAAGTGTAAGTCTCATGCCTCTCTCTATTTGGCAAAAGGTGAACATCGGAGCACTTGAACCTGTGGATATGAAACTTTATATGGCAGATAATTCATTCGTCAGACCCACAGGTATAGTTGATAATGTCCCTGTAAAGGTAGGTAAATTCTTTGTGCCTACTGATTTCATTGTATTGGACATGCCCGAAGATCCTATTGTACCTATCATCCTTGGTAGGCCTTTCTTAGCTACTGCTGACGCCAATATTAATGTACGTAGAGGATTACTAACCTTTACTATAGGGAACGAAGTCATTGAATTCTCCTTCAACCCCACAATGAAGGAAGTTAATGGTATGGAAATCAAGTCGGTCTACACTAGCGTCATGGATTGCAAAGAACCGACGGAAAGGGCCCTAACTCCTGAGGAGGCCCTAGCCCTAACTGCAGAGGAGCTTACCGACGAGGACATTGAGGAGTTCCTGGCTACATGCACGAGTGATGAGGAAATATTCGACGATGCTTTATCCACGGAGCTCGAAGAAGAGGTCGATATCGACGAGGAGAGGTCGACATCGACCAACTCACTCGATATCGAGTGCCCTCAGTCGACATCGACACACTCAGTAAGTCAAGTTCTCTCTTCTTCTCTTACAGGCGAAATCGACCAGGCCATGTCGACAGAAGAGGTCGAAATCGACCAGCCGATATCGACATCAGAGGTCGAAATCTACGCTTACCACTTGTCGTCAAACAGCTCCGAAGCCGAGGTATGTGCTGAACTCTCAGTCGATATTGACTATTCCTACTCGCCCTCGACTTCTTTTCTGCAGGAATATTTTGAAGAGTCCCAATCAAAGTTGGCATCACTCTATGTTTGGTCCACGCCAACCCCTATAACTGATTTGGGAACTTCTATCAAGAGAATTGAGACGGATTACCTTGGTGAGATTATGAAGACGGAGGAGGTAGAGCCAATCCTTATCCCACAAGGCCCTTCTCCGGTGCTTAAGCCTTTACCCGACACACTTAGGTATGAGTTTCTTGGTCCAAATTCTACTTTCCTTGTAATTATCAATGCTTCACTAACCACACAGGAAGTAGATAAGCTTATGGAAGTACTTCGTGCTCATCGTAAGGCTATTGGATATTCTCTTGAGGACATCAAAGGTATTTCACCGACTACTTGTATGCATAGAATCCTCCTTGAGGATGATCATAAGGCATCTATAGAACACCAACGGAAGCTCAACCCCAACATGAGAGAAGTAGTGAAGAAGGAGATCATGCGCATGCTGGATGCAGGAATCATCTATGCTATCTCTGACAGCGAATGGGTGAGCCTAGTCCATGTGGTGCCTAAGAAGGGTGGAATGATCGTTGAGGAGAATGAGAAGGGCGAGCTTGTGCCAAAGCGAATCACAACTAGTTGGCGAATGTGTATTGATTACAGGAAACTCAACAATGCCACTAGAAAGGATCACTTTCCCCTTCCATTCATTGACCAGGTATTAGAGAGACTCGCCGAACATGATTATTTTTGTTACCTGGATGGATATTCTGGCTTATGGCAGGTCCCTATTCATCCTGACGATCAGGAGAAGACCACCTTCACTTGTCCCTATGGGACTTTTGCATATAGGAGAATGCCATTTGGGCTCTGCAATGCCCCTGCTACCTTTCAAAGATGTATGATGGCCATCTTCTCCGACATGATTGAGGACATCGTGGAGGTATTTATGGATGATTTGTCTGTTTATGGCACTACTTTCGATGTTTGTCTTGCTAACCTTCGCAGGGTACTTGCACGATGTGAAGAGACAAACTTGGTTCTCAATTGGGAAAAGTGCCACTTTATGGTGAGGGAAGGGATTGTGCTAGGCCACAAAGTCTCTAAACGGGGAATTGAGGTGGACAGGGCAAAGATAGAGCTCATTGAAAAATTGCCACCACCTTCATCAATTAAGGACATAAGAAGCTTCCTTGGTCACGCAGGTTTCTATAGGAGGTTTATTCAAGATTTTTCTAAGATTGCCAAACCTTTAACTAACCTACTAATGAAGGATGTTAAGTTTGCATTTTCTAGTGATTGTCTTGAAGCTTTCAATAGGTTGAAGGAGGCCCTTATATCCACCCCAATCATTCAATCGCCCGATTGGTCGCAACCCTTTGAGATCATGTGCGACGCAAGAGATTATGCCGTAGGTGCTGTCCTAGGAAAAAGGAGAGACAAAAAGCTTCACGCCATCTACTATGCAAGCAAGACTCTTGATGCCGTTCAAACAAAGTACACCACAACGGAAAAGGAGTTCTTGGCAGTGGTCTTCGCTTTTGAGAAGTTCCGCTCATACCTAGTGGGTTCTAAGGTAATTGTTCATACTGACCATGCAGCTCTTAGGTACTTAATGGCGAAGAAGGATGCTAAACCTAGGCTCCTACGATGGGTGCTCTTACTACAAGAGTTCGACGTTGAGCTTAAAGATAAGAAAGGAACGGAGAACTCCGTAGCCGATCATTTTTCACGGCTACCCATAGGGCTTCTGGAAGAGTCACATGACAACATACCAATCAATGACTCCCGCCCTGACGAGCACCTAATGAGGCAAGAGGTAAGACGGGCAGAAGATCCACTCGATATCGACCCCCACAGGTCGATATCGACTGCCCCAAAGGTAATACTTGCATCGATGTCGACCAGTTTTGATCACAGGTTGTCCACTGCAGAGGTTGAAATCGACCTCCAGACGTCGACATCGAGGACCCATATCGAGCAGCCCATATCGACTGAGCCTGTCGATGCCGTCCAGTCGATATCGACCCCCACAGGTCGATATCGACCACCTTCAAAACCCTCCAAAGGTGACGAAGAGGTAAGCTTCGGTGAGGATTTCTTCTTTACACCTCCTTCCAGTCCTATCCATGATTTATTTGCTGTAAGAAGGGCGAAGGTACCTTGTTATGCGGATTTTGCTAACTATATTGCAGGAGGCGAGATTCCTTCAGGCTTAACTTCGCAACAAAGGAAGAAGTTTTTGCACGACGTCAAACAATACTATTGGGATGAACCCTACTTATTCAAATAGGGGAAAGACCATATCTTTCGACGTTTTATCCCGGAGGACGAGGTAGAGAGCGTGATTCACCATTGTCATTCTCTCCCTACAGGAGGCCGTGCTAAAGGATTCAAGACCGCGGCGAAAATTCTTCAATATGGTTTTTATTGGCCTAACCTTTTCAAGGATGTGCAAAACTATGTAACCTCTTGTGATGAGTGTCAACGTGCAGGTAATATCACATGGAGGAATGAGTCACCACTCACAAGCATTCTAGAGGTAGAACTCTTTGATGTATGGGGCATTGACTTCATGGGACCATTCCCTGCTTCAGGCCCCTACAAATACATTCTAGTAGCGGTGGACTATCTCTCTAAATGGGTGGAGGCTGTGGCAACTAGGACCAACGATGCGAAGGTAGTCTCTAAGTTTATGAAAACTAAGATCTTTCCTCGCTTTGGTGTTCCTAGAGTTCTTATTTCAGATGGTGGCTCGCATTTTATTGAGAGAGGCTTTGAAGCTCTTTTAGCTAAGTATGGGGTAAACCATAGGGTGGCAACACCCTATCACCCTCAAACTAGCGGCCAAGTAGAAGTCTCCAATCGCCAAATCAAAGCCATCTTGGAGAAGACGGTCTCCCGCTCAAGGAAAGATTGGTCGTCCAAACTGGATGATGCGCTCTGGGCCTACCGAACGGCCTATAAGACACCACTTCGCACTACTCCCTATAACTTGGTATATGGTAAGTCATGTCACTTGCCCGTTGAACTTGAGCATAAAGCAATGTGGGCTCTTAAGGAGCTTAACATGGATTTCGACGAAGCGGGAAAGAGGAGGTTCATTGACTTACAAGCCTTGGAGGAGTTGCGCCTAAAGGCATATGAGAATGCCGAAATCTACAAGGAGCGCACTAAAAAATGGCATGATAGGAAGTTGGTGCCAAAAACATATGAGGTAGGTGACAAAGTCCTTGTTTTCAATTCTAGACTTCGCTTATTTCCAGGAAAATTAAGGACAAGATGGAGCGGACCTTTCAAGGTTCATACAATATTCCCTCATGGAGCGGTGGAGTTACTTTGCGACGATGGATCAACCTTTAAGGTAAATGGCCACCGAGTAAAGAAATATTATGACAAGGAGGACCCGGAAGAAGAGATTTGCGCCACCTTGGCGTTGAACTAGCGCAAAAAGGGAAATATGTCGACCTAGCGACTTAAACTCAAGCGCTTCCGGGAGGCAACCCGTTCTTTTTTCTCTTTCTTTTAGTTTTTAGTCTATTTTATATTTTTTTAGATCATTCGTGACTATTCTATCTAAAGTCAACAAGGAAATTCAGCCCAGAAGAGAGGTCGATATCGACCTATATGGTCGATATCGACAGGCCGACAGAAGGGAGTGACAGGCTGACCAACACAGATGCAGAAGGGGGATCGATATCGACCTCTAAGGTCGATATCGACTACAGCTGGAGGTAAGTGCCAGGTCAGATTTTAATTTCTTTCAGTTTTATTTTTTTGGGTTTTCTTTCCCTTTATATCCCCCCGACTTCGACACCCCCTCTCCTTTTCGATACCCTAGCCGCCACTCCCTCCTCTTCACCTTTCTTCTTCATCTCTCTCCTGCATCCCACCAGTCACCATCCTCACAGCCGCTCCCACCCCTGTAAACACCAGCAGCCCACTGTCATCACCACCAGCCCCCTGCAACACCAAATCCGTAGCCCCGTAACCCCCGACCTATCTCTCTCTCTCCCTCTATTTCACGTCGCCAGTACCAGATCTCCCCACAGGAGGCCTAAGCGCACCAGATCCGGCCGCCCCAAGCCACCGGAGAAGCCCACCGCACCACCAGCAGCCCCGACATTGCACAGATCCGGTCGATTTTGACCCCTGGGCATCGATTTCGACGTCTCCTGTCGACAACGGTTTTCGTCTTCTTGATTTTTGCGGTTGTAGCCTCTTTCTCCCCTAATTCCAACACTCTTCTGGTATGATTTCTCACCCTTCCTCTATTTTTTCTGGATTTTCATGTTTAATTGGTTGATTTAGGGAAGAAATTTCATATTGGGTGTTTAGGGTTTGAACGTAAATTGCGCGGGAAAGAGTATTTGTATGTATATGGGCATGAAATCTGATTTTTTTAATTTATGTGGGGCTATGAATCTGATTTTTGTATGTATATGGGCATAAATCTGATTTTTATATATAATGGGGTGAGATCTAACTTTTATAATTTATGTGGGGCAATAATCGGAATTTTCCATAAGTTTGGGTTATGAATCTGAATTTTATATATATATATGGGCTGATTTTGTAAATCTGATTTATTTTGGGGTTTATATTCTGATTTTTTTAGAGATTTAAATCTGATTTTTTTTATATATATGGGCCAAATTTCTACAAGGCATTAGGTTCCTTAATATTAAAAATTTAAGAAATTATGTTTATATAAATTGCCATCCTTAGATACTTTCTTTCACTTAGACAATTTACCTTTACATAATTTCTAGCATAATATGGAACCTAAGTATGGGGTTCTCCCTATTTTATACAGAGGAGAATTATCTTTGGCAATGGTTTCTTTTGCAGACGATGGTTAGAGCCAAGAACATCCCTCAGGACGCGCTCCGCATTGAGGATAATCAGCAGCGCTCCCTAGCTGAGGATTTGATTCCCCGAGCCACCAGGGCACGATGGTACCATCTCCCTGACATGATCCAGCTAGGATTTCACACAGGCGTTCAGGAGGCGTTTGAGAACGTCTCTCTACACAGGTTGATTGAGCCACTGGAGGCACACTACCCCGTTCTGACTGGGGAGTTTATGGCTACATTGGAGGTCCCCGAGCGCACTTTGACCGCCCGCCGAGTCATCTTCCAGCTCGGCAACAGGCGACACAGACTATCGCTCGAGGAGATGAGCGACATTTTTGGGTTCATCCACACTCCGGCCGCCTTCAGGGTCCAGGACCCCAATGTCATCTGGAGTTACATATCATGTATACCCTACCCTGCTCCTACTGACTCCTTCATCTCTAGGGTTGTGAGTCCGCTTTTTAGGGTCATTCTGAGGGTCCTGGCGAGTACCCTTTGGGCCAGGCCTGAGCTCCATCGCCCGACGCATCGTGAGACGGAGACTCTACGGAGGATGCTCTTCGAGGATGACCCTCTACCATACCTCCACGCCTGGCTCGAGCATATCGTAGACCGCAGACGCACGGTCTCTACAGACATTATGGACGGTGGCATGGTGGCCATCCTCGCCGAGGGACTAGGCGTCCACACTGAGAGGTACACGGCCTACCAGCTCACATACCTAGACGCTGCGGTGTTGCGCCAGGGCGGAGTCATCGCGACAGGAGCACAGGGATGGAGACACCCCCAGACAGGGATGCGCCTGCGACACAATTTCATGGATCTGTTGTATATCCCAGATTGGTACCAGTCTTGGACTGGGCAGCCATATTATACGGATATAGATCCGTCTGTTGACCCCACCCTACGGAGGAGACCCCCACTCTACAACCATGAGCCGGAGGTGGATGCTATGTCTTGGGACGCTGACCCCCATTCCGACGGAGCTGAGCAGCCCCCAGCCTACCAGGGGGCATGGATGGCAACGATGATGATGACGCCAGGGATGATGCAGTTGGAGGAGGAGAGGGCCCGCAAGGGTCCCACCACAGCCACCACAGCCATCATAGCCACCATAGCTATGTGCCTCCACCTCCTCCTCCCTTCCAGCCCGCCTACACCACTGATTGGCAGGAAGACATGTCTGCCCGCTTTACTAGGCTGGAGCTCTCTGTCACTGAGATGTGCGAGGAGCAGTGACGCTATGGGAGGTTCCTCGAGGGTTTGGGCTCATATATGGGCTTTTCCTTCGATCAGCAGGCTAGACCTTCCACATTCCTACAGACCGCCCCGACCTACTACTCAGGGTCAGCTCTTACACAGGGCTGGCCCTTGCTGTTGCCACCTCCCCCGCCTCCTGAGCAGTGATATGTGTGTAGCGTAAGTGAGCGTGAGTGATTCCTTCCCTCTACTTTACTTTTCTAACAGTGAGGACACTGTAATCTTTAAGTATGGGGTGGGGATTGAACTTGGACATTATAAACTACTTTATCTGGTTATGGTAGGGTTTAAAACTTGGCGAACTTGGCTTGTATTTTATTTTCTACTCTATTTGTATGCATTGCATCATATTTAAACATTTATGCATTTTAAAGTTTAAGTCCTTAATCTTTTAGTTTGTTAAGTCTATAAAATGTCAAAATCTAAAAAAAATAGAAAAAATGTCAAAAAAACAAAAAAAAATGCATGTTTATTTTTTTAGTTTATTTTCTAACCCTACTTAGATGTCCTATGATGAAAACTCAATAGCTGACTTGATCATGTAAACCCTATGGCATATTTGGATGGTTTGGCCTAAGTCTTTAAATTTTTATGTAGATTGTGAACTTGTGATGAAATTGAGCACATATGATCCTAGGCTAAAAAGCAAATCCAACAAAAATTGTCCTTGTGAGAATTTTGACCTATAGGGAGAACATCAAAATCCCTCCGCTTTCTTGAGTGAATTTACTCTTCCTATGCATCTCTAAATGTTGTGATAGTTATTCAAAACCAATGCATATATATGATTATGTTTACGAGAATTAAATGATGGAGGCATCTTTTAAGCCATTTTTATCCTCTCTTTACCTACCCTACATTATCCCTGCTTGAAGCCAGAACATTAGCCTGAGCCTGAATTTGCAAACTCCACAAAATTATCCCTAGCCGAATTGAGCCTGACCCCATTTGGGAATTGAGACTTAGATTGGTTGGACTAATGCCTTGTGGAAAGAAAAGAGCATAGTGTCCAGTTTTGAGCAAGGAAATTATAGGATGGGGCATATTTACATTTTGTCATATGTTGTAAAAGGATTTATGGCTCAACGTATAAATGCACATATTTCCTTATTATTTTCGAAAAAAAATCCGAAAAAAATAAATAAATAAATATAAAGATATATATATATAGTGCATGAGCCAAAATCCTTAAGTCTTTTATTCATACAAGTGTTATATTTTTGAGAGATATATTAGAACTTGGAAGAAGGGTTGATAGAATGCATCTTTAGAGCATATTATGAGGAGTTATGGTTTGGGTATTGCAAGTGTTGAGATTTAGGAGTCTTGATTCCCGAATTTTAAAAGCACCACATGGCCAAATAATTCCATACCTTTTATTTCATACCAAGCCCCATTACAACCCCGCCGAATGGAGTCTTCTTTGAAGTCTTCCATTGAGCGAAAGTCCTCCTGATAGTTCTTATTGCATTTTCATAATTGGTTGCGAAGTGGATTTTTATAAATTGCAATGTTTATGAGATTGTATATGGAATTGAGTTGAGAGTTAATCTTCATAGCCTAAACACAAGAGAGTTGAGTGCAAACACATTATCCCTGTGAGGTTGGATCAAAATTGCATGTGCCTATGGATCGCCAAAATTTGTGCTATGACGTTAAATTCACTTGCTTTGCTTTGCTACCGCTTATGATGTTGCTTTTGACAAAGGCGAAGACTTGAAGGGTGTGTTGTAGGTGTTGGTTATTACTTGGTTATTGCTTGAGGACAAGCAAGTCTAAGTATGGGGGGTTTTGATGTACATATTTGTACCGTTGTTTATTGCCTCTTTTGACTTCATATTTCATTCGATGTCCAAAGAAAAGCTTCAAAAGTATATAAACTTGTGTAAGAATGAGCTAAAGTATAAGAAATAGAGTTTGCACGAGTTTTGAGCTAACCAAGCAGGAATTCGATGAAATCGGAGTCAAAACGAAGAAGCCAAGTGAAGCTTAGAAGAGGTCGATATCGACTGGAGACATCGATATCGACCCTAGATTTCGACACGACTTCTGAGCGTCGAGATAAGCCACACAGACCAGACAAGAAAGCCTCGATATCGACATACATGCATCGATATCGACCATCGTCATAGACATCGACCGGAGCTGGACAAGTCGAGCAGAAACACAAGCATCGATATCGACCTCTGGTGTGGATATCGACCCTACCTCGACAGAAGATAAATCCGATTTTGAGACTCGGATTGTGAAGTCTATCATCAAAGCCATGAGTTATCTCGTTCTTTTAGATATTAGCAGTTGTTTATCATCTTTTCCTTTAAGTTTTTATCAAAATAAAAGACCTATCCTAATTGTTCGGATAGAGTTAATAGTTTAGATAGGAGTTACAATCCTCGGATAGCGAGGATTAGTAGCCTATAAATAAAGCCCTAGGGGCTTATTTGTTAGATCATCCAATCTTAGAATCCAAGACAAGAAGCAAGACAAGGACAATAGACAATAGATAGTTAGAGTTTTTTAGCTTTAAAGTTTCAAGCGCTTACGATAGTTGGCGTTGAGATTGTAAATATTCGAAATTTTCCATTTATGCAAGTTATTTCAATTCAAGACATGTCTACAATCAACATGAGTGAGTAGTCCCCCTTTTCTTCTAGGGTCGGGGTGAGCCCGACGATAGCCATGATGGTAAGGTAAGTACGTCACTAAAGAATGTATCTTTTATCTCCCTCTACCTTGTGCTTCATCTTTAAGTGCGAATTTAAGGAACTCATGTTGTAAAACTTGGGTAGTAATTAGGGTTTCTATTCGAAAGATTATAAACTCAATTATGACAAAGGTAGGCACAAATTAGGTTAAGTAATTGAAAAATCTCTTTTCCTATTTGTCGGTTTACGTGAAAGCCCTTTCCTTTATGATGAAATCATGCATCTTTAGTTGATTCTTACTTCTTCTATCGTGGTTGTCGTCGCGGTAATCCTTGGCTTTGGAAGACTTTTCCTTTATTAAGTTTACATTAAAATTTACCCGTCGTTTGTTGAGTCATCGAAAAACCCAACACCCTTGCTTATTTCTGATCATTGCTTCCTTCCCATTCTAAATTCTTCGGCCTTTTCTTTGCCGAAAAAACAACTAACTCACTGCAGGAAGACATCGATATCGACAGCAGAGGTCGATATCGACCGAACTCATAGATCGACGGTTTTCTGAGTCGATCTCAAGACTCCTGGAAAACTTCTGTAAGCATCGATATCGACCCCCTTGTGTCGAAATCGACCCCTCTGTATCGACTGGCAGTCTTCTGAGCCAGTCGATTTCGTGGACTGACATCGATATCGACCCCCACCAGTCGATATCGACTACCGTTTTTGTTTCTGCAAGTCTTCTGTTGCAGAGAACATCAACAACCAAGGTCATTTCGAGGTCTGACATCGATATCGAGGCTTCTGGTCGAACATAAAGGACGTGTCTTCAACGCTACTAGGATCCCGCTTACTCGCTTCCTCGTGGATCGAACCTGATTCCCTACTACTATAGCGGGGAGTCTTGAATTTATTTGAAGAGGTTAAGAGTTGCATTGCTTTATATTTTATTATATATTTCGATTCAATTCTCCCCACGTCATTGAGTCATCGAAAAACCCAACACCCTTGCTTATTTCTGATCATTGCTTCCTTCTCATTCTTAATTCTTCGGCCTTTTCTTTGCCGATAAAACAACTAACTCACTGCAGGAAGACATCGATATCGATAGCAGAGGTCGATATCGACCGAACTCATAGATCGACGGTTTTCTGAGTCGATCTCGAGACTCCTGGAAAACTTCTGCAAGCATCGATATCGACCTCCTTGTGTCAAAATCGACCCCTCTGTATTGACTGGCAGACTTCTGAGCCAGTCGATTTCGTGGACTAACATCGATATCGACCCCCACCAGTCGATATCGACTACCGTTTTTATTTCTGCAGATCTTCTGTTGCAGAGAACATCGACAGCCAAGGTCGACATCGAGGCCCAAGGTCAAAATCGAGGCTTCTGGTCGACGTAAGACGTGAAATTTCCAACGCTACTAGGATCCCGCTGACACGCCTCCTTGTGGATCGAACCTGATTCCCTACTACTATAGCGGGGAGTCTTGAATTTATTTGAAGAGGCTAAGAGTTGTATTGGTTTATATTTTATTATATATTTCGATTCAATTCTCCCCACGTCAGTGTGTTTGTTTGTTGGCAGAAAATGAGGTTCTGTATTCCATACAAAGAACGTTTCCATGCTAGATCAAACCTATACTTTCATCCTGAAGTTTGTGACATCATAAAACAACATTTGTCACCCGAACACTACGAGGTGTTGAGGAAGAGTTGTTTGGGATGGGTACTGACACAAGGCACTAATATGACTGTCAATTTCCAGTTGATTCATCAGATGATGTTGAGGCAGGTCAAGACAAAGAAAAAGAAAAAGGAACTATGGTTCAAAGTTGATGGACTTAAATCACGGTTTTCATTGGCTAAATTCCATGTAGTAACTGGTCTCCCATGCGAGGACCGTGTGTGCAACATGCCGATGGAAGTGTCATTTGCTGTGTTTTTTGGGATGGATACGTGCACTTATGATGACTTGCTGGCGTGTTTCAAAAAGGAGAAGAAGACGTCGAAGAAGAAGTTAATTATGGCGAGGTTGTTGATTATTGAGAATGTTGTTATTTATAGGCGATTAGAGCTCGTCAGCGAGGCGAACCTATCACTCGCGTGTGATGCTGAGAAGTTTGGACTCTATCCATGGGGTAGACGGTCGTATGAGCTTCTGTTGAAGTCGTTGAAGAAGTCAGCTACTATGGATCGCAAAAGACGTAGGCCTTCGTATGAATCGTATGGACATTGTGTTGCTTTCCAGGTTTGGTTTTTACTTTGTTCTTAATTATGTGTCAGCATCCCTTATTCTGTGTCATCGTATATGGATGCTTACTGTTTTGTGTTTTAACACTCTTGGATACTCGAAGTATTCCCAGCATTGGTTGAGAAATTTGACTGCAATTTCAAGATGAAGGCTAGAGATCCTTATTCTTTGTATTGGGCATGTAAAGTTAGGCATAGTTACGATGAAGCTCATGAGCTATTTGACGGGGATATGGTAAGATAAATACATCATTTTGATTTTCAAATTTGGGTGCTTATATGTGATTACATGTTTTATTAATTTTATTTTTTGATGTACATGATAGACACCGATGTTTCCTAATTACGATGAGTTTGCAAGAACACCAGGGATGGGTTACATTGAAGAAGAGGCTGATGATGTAGTTGATCAAATTGTTGACCCTGTGTTTTCTCAACCAAAGACTCATATTCTGTATGAGTGTCAGCGTATGCGTAAGTATGCATACGAATACAAGTTTTTACATAGCAAGGATTCGGAGGTTGAATCGTTTGATACGCTTGGTATTGGTGCGGATGATGGTAAGGATGGGGAGAAGTCGGCTAACAAAGAGAAGTCGACTGACATTAAGAAGCCAATGAAGAGGAAACATGTTGATACAAGCAAGCCTTCGAAGAAGAAGCAGAAAGGGGCATCTACTGATATTCCGTCGAAGAGGGTCCCTGTAAGGAGGGATCCTTCTACAGGTACCCTACTAACCAACCTTTATGCTAACATATAATTCAAGAAATCAATCAGGAGGAAAATTTGGAAGATTAGGAAGAAGCCTGATGAAGTTAAGAAAGGTAAGGAAGCTAAGAAATCTGTGAGTTCTGATGCTGACAGCGATACAATCAACAAGAGTTCATCCAATGATTTAAAGAAGTGTGGTGCTAACACAGATGAGGGTGACAAACTGGAAGATACATTTAATACATTTGATGAGGATAGACCTTTACAACATGTTTTCCAAAAGAAGACCAAGTTTACAGGGAAGCGTACTTTTTGGTATAACAATAGTACACAAGAAAAGTCCCCCTCCATTCCTGGAGCCCCTGGTGGTGGTCTGCTAGCCCTTGTTGAAGTGGTGAAGGAGGGGTGTAATGTAATTGTACCTTTTGTTACGGTGGAAGGTGATGCCGACGCTAACACACACTATACTGACCACCATGATAACAATTAATGTTATGATGATGGGGGTATCCATGATGATGGTATTCCACCTGGGGACATCAATGGTGATTCAGTAGCTACTGTACCTGCCCCCTCTTTGGTTGCTCCTTTACTTTTGATTAAAGGAAGTGGCGTTGGTGATGTTGACACAGGGGGGCAACAAAGAGTGGTGGGGCTGATGATGGTCAAAATGCTAACACATATGGTACAACAGAGAAGGGTGATGGTGATGACATCCAGCAGGGAAGGGTTGATGCTGCTCATAGAGATGCAAAGAGGGATGGTGATGCTGCAGCGGGTGTTAATGCTGACGCTAATTCTAGGCCAGAGTGGGTCAATGATATACTTAGGCGGCTTGAAAAGCTGGAAGAGGTGGCTGCTTATGTTGGTGATATTGAGAAACGCATTGATAGGGCGGTTGAAATCGTGGGAATGGTTGCTGAACTGATGGATAAGTACAACTCACTGGAGAATAGGTTCACACTACATGAGTCAATGGTTGTAAGGTCACAGTCATCTTTGAACATTGATCAATCAATTAGTAAAATGGTGAATGATGTTGTTGCTGACATCAAGATGGATGTGATTCCCGAGGACGTTGTTGCTGAGGAGGTAGCGAAGTTGGATGCACATGAAGAAGGTAACCCATGTACCCCACCTGTTTATGTTAAGGAGGGAGTTGAACAAGTGAGTGTTGATGATGTAGTTGAAGACACTGTCATTCATGTCACTTTGGTTGAAGGGCAGAGGACATTAGATTCAGATTCAGTTCAATTTGTTGTGGATCTAGGCCGTGATTCTGATTTGATGTCTATGGAGACAAGAGGTGAAGAGTTTAAGGACAGCAATGATGTATTTCGTGATGCTGACATGGGGGAAGTGTACTGGTGCATATGTTAAGGACAACACTGATGGATTTGGTGATGCTGACATGGGGGGAAGTGTGCTGGTGAAGATGATAAGCATGTTGCGGTGGGGGGTGATGTTAAATATGCCGACACCCCATTAGGTGATGGGGGAGATGATAAGGATGCATTAACTCCACCCACTGCCACTGTGCCACCAGGGACTATCAATTTGGATTCTGGGGAGGGTGATGGTGATGTTGACATAGATGAAGTGAATGCAGACAGGGACTGGGATGCATACAGCAAAGATCCTGCAATAGTTGAGGAGGTTGATGCATTAAGGCGATCAAAGCGTATTCCCAAAGCTAGTAGCTTCTTGATGAGTCCATTTGAGCATGAAAAGATCAGGAGGTGGCCAAAGTACAACGCGAAAAAGTCATTGTTAAGTGAGGAGGATCACGATTTTATGTAGAGCATTCTAAGGAGCAAACGGTATTCTTTATTTATTTTTTAGTCATTACATCACTAAGAACCAATACACCATGTGCTGACAGTGTATTAGTTGTAAATTATTATGTTGACTATATTGTAATTCATACTGTTTGCTTGTTTTCAGGGATTTTTCGGTCACAATCATTTCTGGACATGTTGATAAATCATTTTTTAAACCAATTATAAACAAGGACATGTGGCTGGACTGCGGGGTAACTTTGCTAACGGCAACGAAGATGTACACACCTTTCAACATTATCAACAAGCATTGAGTGGCTCTAGAGATTCTAATTGACGAAAAGGTGATTAATGTATACGATTGCAATGTCTATGGGGTTGCTAAGGGTGTACTAGAAAGAGAATTACAACCGATTGCTCATTGGCTTCCAATCCACTTGTTGAAGGATGGAATTTATGAAAACATCAGTTCTACTCCTTTTGAGATAAGGATGGTTCCTGGCATAGTTCAAGATAAATCTGGGTGTGTATTCTTAACCAACTATTATACTATGTGCTGACATACAATTATTTCTATTTAGCATGTGTGTGACGTATCCTTATTTTATTCATTGTGTTGTGTGTGTGTGCAGGAGTGTATGCGGGGTGTTCACAGTGAAAGCAATTCAGGCTGCTGTATTTGGTGGAGATGTCACAACAATCATCAATGAGAAGTTATTTCGCTACAGAGAACTCATTTGTTCAGACCTGATCAAAGAGACTTGGAGCTTCATAATTTGAAATATGATTGTATTAGGACCATATCAGTGCAATTTGAGATGTTAGTGCAAATACTATGGATGTGTAGGTTGGACCCTGTCAGCAAGTATATTAACTATTTTAGGACCATGTAGTTTGTGTAGTGTTAACGTACTTCAATTACCCATCTGGGTGTTTGCAGCAAGTTTATTAACTGGTTTCTTGTTGCATTTTGTACTTAATTATTTTGCAATGACCAATGGCATTTTCAAAACCGGGTGTGACATAGTTACAAATGACATATAATGTTTCAAATCAAGATGATATATAATGTTTCAAAACCAAGATGACATCTAATGTTTGAAAACATGGTGATGTCTCCATGTCAGCATTGACATTGCAATATAAAAAGTAACTTTTTAACCAACACATTCACATTGTATGCAATGTCGATCACTAACTATATATGAGCCGCTGCTGACACCATCACTTTGAATACTTCATCCTCCTCTTTAGCTCACAAACAGATACCTTTCTTTTCCATGGGGGTCTTCCTGGTCTGTTCCTAACATTGGGAGGGTAACACTTGATAGATCTTATTGCATCAGGGACATTTGATTCGTCTTCTATCAGCACTGGGTACATGGTTTCATCATATGCCAATTTCCAAGCCTCATTTGTGTAAAAACTGGCAACAAAGTCTGATACATTTGCCTTTATGTTTATGATGGCTGAAAAAGCATGGACACATGGGATCTTCTCTATATCGAAAAACTTGCAAGTGCATGTTTGTGCCGACAGGTCTACTATTGCATGAGACCCTTGCCCTTTTACCTCAAACTTGTATTCATCCATCCTCTCAACTCTATATGCCCCAGCTTCCTCTTGTAGTTTCCTAATCACCTCTAGTATTGCTGGTGGTAACTTGTCTTGATTTTTAGATTCTTTTTCCCTTCGCTCTTGAAACCATGTTGTGAGTTTCTCTCTAGCAAAATTCAGTAGTGCAACAATGGGGTAATTCTTCTTCACCTTGAAAATGGCGTTTAGGGTTTCTGCATTATTCGATGTCATCATATTGTATCGGTTGCATGTTGCATGTGCTCTAGCCCACCTTTCAACCCCTGCTGACAGTAAATATTCTGACAGCTTGGGGCAGCTTTCCTGTATGCGGTCAAAATAGGTATTGAAGCCCCCAGTAGTGTAACTCTCTGCTGCTTGCTTAAACTAGCTTATCAGATATCTTTTCTTGAAGGTGGCTTTGATGTTTTGCTCCAAATGCCACCTACATATGCAATGGGTTGCACTCGGGTAAACCAAGGCAATTGCTCTTGCAATGCTGACATGTTTGTCAGAGACAAACACTAAATCATTGGATGGGGGAACAACCTTCAGCAGCTGATAGAAAAACCATTCCCAAGAGTTGTTATTGTTTGTGTCAGCAATACCAAATGCAAGAGGGTAAATATTCTTGTTTGCATCTTGTGCAACCGCTCCAAGCAATGTCCCTTTATATTTCCCAGTTAAAAATGTCCCATTAATAACAACAACCTGTAAAAGGGGGGAGGAGGAAGGTGAGTTGGGTGATGACAGTGAAACAATGAAAAGGGAGTAAGGAGACTGGTTGCTGACACTGATAATGCCATACCTTTTTCAAAACAGGGAATGCCCGAATGCATTGTCCAAATGATAAGAATAAGTATTTAAACTTGTCAGCATTGTCTGTTGAAATCAATGCCACAGTTCCATCATTTTACTCCATGAGCATGTGGCAAATCGATGGCAAGTCAGCAAAATTTGATTTTGCTATTCTTTTGTCTCTTTCCTGAGCAATTTTTGCTGACTTTCATGTTGTCCAATAACTAATATGCATCATTTTTTCTGTTCTTGTTTTATCTATTATCTGCTTTGGATTGTATCCGATGTCAACACTGTATAATTAGGCGTATATTATGATGAATACAATACTAAATAATGGGATACTTGAACTGAAACTTATCTAATGCACACACTCACCTTGGTTAGATGATGCTTGCAACCACTGAGCAAGGGGCTTTCCTGCAATTTTTGTTCTGACATCCCATGTGCATGTGTGTATATGATTGTACACTGACACCTCGTAACAAGTGGGAGAAATAGTCCTTACATGTAGCTTCCATCCGCAGTGGGCATCCACACAGTGCACTCTAAAATACTTGGGATATGATTTTTTTACTCGGAAACCAAATATTTCTGTCATTGATAATATACGTAAAGCATCCTTTATTGCTTGCTTTGATTCAAAGGTTTTCCCAATGTACATCATCTTTGATGAGGTATTATTGAAACTATCCATGCTAGAGCTGTCATCATGGTACTCTTTTAGAGTTTTATCTCTACTGCACATTGAAGAATGCAGGCTTCTCCAGGGGTCAGCATCATAATTGGTGTCACTATCATCTTCTATATCATTATCCATATCAGCAAGCAATGCCAATCTATTTTCGTTGATGACATAGTCAATTAACCTAAATGATTACCTACTCTCCCTGTCCTCTGTGTCAACAATGCGTAGTGGTTGTGTCTTTATGTTGACACACGACTCAATAGCAAAGTTCACACCATCAAGTGTCGATACATCTAGAAACTCTTTCAAATCAGCATCACAGTCAATCGTAAGTGGGGCTTTAAGTGTTTTGTATGGGTGCAAATGACTGAATTGCAATTCAATTTTGTTATCTACATTGAATCTATTGCACACCTTTCTTTTGAAGTCATGTAGTGTGGTTGAATCATCTAGCATAAACACTTTTGAGGTAGTATCTCCAACAAATGTTGGGCCTGTGTCAGCAAATATCCATGTTCCACCATTTACGACTGTAATCACATGAGGTGCCATTTAGTTGTGACCTATCAATACACTCTAGAGAAATATACAATGAGTTGATGTCAGCAATATACAGACCTATGATACAGACCAATGATACAGACCTAAGTAGAACACAGTAATGATAAATAATTCCAATTGAATTCGTGTCATCACTACAAATCGAAGTTATATCAATGCTAGAACAAATCGAAGTGATACTATAATTACTATTGAATTCGTGTCAGCACAACAAATCGAAGTTATATCAAAGGTAGATCAGTGAAATAGATCGAAGTAGAACACAGTATACACTATTTACTATTGAATTCGCGTCAACAAGATAGATCGGAGGTGGAAGAATGCTACTGATTTAAGTAGAATACAGCATACAATAATTACTATTAAAAACAGATCGAATCTAGATTACTGTCACAGATTGATGTAGAACATGATATTGACACAATAAACATCAAAATTGTTGACATGAGAGCAAAAAAATCATTTTTCTATTAAAACGACAACAAACGAAATCGATAATACACGATCTACAACAAACGAGTAGAGCAATAAGATATAAAACGATAATTACGTATGAATTCATGTTTCAGGAGCAAATCGGGGAATGATAATCCAACAATTGTATGAATGATGACCTAAAAAAAGACAATTCAATACCGTTTAGTCGTTAGAAGAGTATAATCCAGAGATTCAGGATGGAAATACAAGATGATCAATATGGGGGAAGAGATTCAGTGTCAGCACGGGGAAAAACCTGTGTTTGATGAGGATGGATAGATTGAAAAATATTCCAATAAGGTGGATAGTTAGCTTATTTGGCCATGATTTATGGATAGTTAGCTAACTCCCCCATAATCAATTGGTATAAAATTTTGGGCAATATTAATTTCTCAAGCATCCTATTGAGGGCCCTACTAGTTTTCCTATTTTCATTTTCTAGATCTCAATTTATAATGACAATATAGTTATATCATACTCCATCCGTTAAGAAAAACATTTCGTTTTAAGATGTAAATGTTGTTAAGAAAAACATGTCGTTTTAGATATTTTGTCATTTACTTTACAAAATTACTCTTGTAATAAGTAGTTAGTTGTAGTTTTCAAAAAATAAAAAAGTAAAGTAATAATTAACGGTATAAGTATATTAATTGTGTTTGTTTTATTAAAAAGTGTGTAGATTTTTAAAATAACAGATTTTAATTAACGGATGAAATATATAGTTAGGGTAGGTTAGGGGTTGGGCCAAAAGCCGACCTTAAGAGAAAAAGAAACAAGTAATGACTTGTGAAAAGATACGTCCTATATATTTTGCAACGACGGTGGTCCCTCCTCTCATCGTCATCGTTCTCTACTTTATTGTAATTTTGCATGCATATATATCGTTAAACTATATATATGGGCAGTTAAACCTATCCCAATTATATCACCTAAAAATGATTTAAATATGTAGATTTAAGTTACAGGGTTGTAGATTATAATTTGATTCTTTGAGGGAAAAAATGGAATTTTCAATTATGGTTTATAGTATATAAACCATAATTGAAAACTCCATCGTCTAATTCATTTGATTAAATTATATTCGATGTATAAGTGGATCAAATATTAGATGAAAAAATTTGCAAAACAGGCACTTTATTTGGACAAATTAGGGAATTGTCCACCTTTTTGGACAAATTAGCAAAATGTCCACTATATATACTCTTTTCCAAATTGTAAAACTATTTCACACGCTCTCTCTCATCCTCGCCCTCTCGCTCGTCGCCGGATCTGGAGGCGAAGCTTCGACGTCGCCGGCCATGGCACCTCATTCCCAGTCGTCTTCACCGATGAGGAGCAACACTTCACAGCGTGGCGATCCAGGGCCGAGCTCCTCGCTCCATCACCGTCTCCTCGTGCTCGGGAAGAGTCCTCGCCATTGGAGGCGCAATTGGACGACGAAGTTGCTCAGGATCCTCTCTCCATGTTCAGATAGGTTCCACCTCGGTCCGATGATAGCGTTCTGCACAATTTCCAGGTTAATTGACCTCCAATTTCATAATTCTCGTGTTGATTTTGGTTTAGTCGAGCCATGAAATCCGAATTCAATGTGCGTGGTTTATTTTAGGGTTTGTACTGAACCGAATCTTCGAATCCATTACCGTAGCCTCTCATTCCTCTTCCTCTCTGTCTTCGCTGACCTCTTTCTCTCTGCTGAACTCATCATTAAAGTACTTCAGGATGAGATTAAGCAGTATGCAGACATGATCCGACCGCCTTTGAAGCAATGAGTTGAGTTGCCTTTTAATTTGGCATGGGAACTTTTGTATGATTTTAATGCTTTTTAAACTTCTTAGACATGCATGTTCTAATAATTGTATATTAGAGTTTGTAGGAAAGGCAATCAATGTTGCTTATTCAGCTGCAAACAGATGGACATGTTGGACTCATGCAGTTTTCCTGCTGGTTACCCTTTTCTCACCCTTTTGCTCACTATTTCTACAACTTCAAACTGTGGACCAATATGGTTCTCACTCTTTTACTCGATATATTTTCATTTGGGAAAACATAATAAATAAGTTATTGCCTTTTCTTTTCTTTTATTTTTTGCTCTTTCTGAGTATCATTTACAACTTCTGACTGTATGCAGAGAAAGGCTGAGAAGATGTATGAGATCTTTGCAATTAACAGTTATCCTGTAGACTGTACTCCATGCCAATATTGTTTGCCCCGACAAGATTCCATTGAACCAGAAGTAACTCGGGACAATCCCGACTGCAGTTGTGATACTCAAATCATCTCCAACAAGAAAGGTTTGGACTACATGATATTCAATTATAAGTAACTTCTTAGAGGCTTGTTGACATTGATGCAGAAAACATTATTTTTGTGGGCTTGTGGCTTTCATCTTCCTCTTCACTTGTTTACTTCCCGTTGCTATCTGTTCAGGCTGTTATTCCTTCTTCCGCTTCACTTGCAAGTTGAATCCAACAAGAGAATTTTACTTTTTTTCACTGTCATTCACGTAGGAATTTTGTTGTCCATTATTTCGTAATGTATTACATGTTTAGAACTTAAGCTATACATAATACATGCGTCTTGTTTCCCTTTTATGTGGTTTCTGACTTGCTTTCTTTAGACAGTTCCCAAACTACTAAACTACCTTGATGTTGGAACTATTCTATGGAAAATAACTTGTACAATGCTTTTTACCTTTGTTTTAAGTGCAGGAGACTGGAGCTGCTTTCGTATTTTTTAAAACTCGCTATGATGCAGCTACTGTTGCACAGGCTCGTCAGTCATCAAACCCCATGTTGTGGGTCACTGACTTTGCTCCAGAACCACCCGATGTGTACTGGTCAAACCTATGTGTACCATATAGACAGTTCTGGTTGCGTAGGGTTGGGACACTAATGGCAACTGCAGCATTTGTGATTTTCTTTCTTGCGATTCTCTCCTCCTGTAGCTCACCTTCGCAACTTTGTTCTCAATGTGTTCTTTGTCGTTCAGACTCATAGTCCTCCCGAATTTGAGTTTCATGGGCATGTTGCTGCTGCTAGAAATATCAATGCCTTTTGTCTTGCTTTAGACGCTGCTTTCGTGCAATCACAAGCTATTACTTCTGCTTTTCATTTGATATAATGTGTTGATTTTTCTATTGCTTTCCCTTCCGATGTGATGAAAAACTAGCATGTACAACTTTCTGCTTCTTTAATTGGAAGCTTATAATGAGTGTAGATGGAGCTTTGCTAGAGTTAACTGTTTGTGATTGAGTACATGCCTTCATTGTGTTTGATAAAATGCAAAGAGAAGATTTTTATTAGAATTTGACTTATATTTTCACTTTAGCATTTACAAAGTACTATTGTACTGTCTAATTTAATTGATAGATGTGCTGGTCTTTTAGTGTTTTTGGTAACATTGTAATTTGCATTTTCTGTTTTGTATTTTCATCTCCTTCAATAGGTGTTGGCTGATGTGTTCACCAATCTCCCTCTCAGATTCACAGCCAGAAATCTACCTCCATTGCTTCCCGTCCTCGTCCCCGCCGCCGGCTGCTTTGATGGCTCCTAGTTTCACGTCAGCAACGGAGATTGAAGGCGGTATCCGCACTTCTGAGTTCTGATGGTTGCTGCTGCTGGTACTGATCGCTTTTAATCTATCCTATCGTCGTTTTTTGTTTTTGATTTGAAATTGGAGCTGCTTGATGATTTGTTTTTTTTTGTTGGTTGAAGCAATTCGATGGCAATGGGATATTATTGCACAAAATTAGCACAAAGTTGGCTGCTGGATCTTACGGTGAAGCTGAACTTAAGCCTTATCCAAACGTAGTTCTCTTTCTCTTCTCTATCGCGTGCAATTTGCTATGGTTTTGAATTATCAACGCTTTAAATTGAACTCTTAAATAATGCTTATTTTCTTTCTGTGAACTTAGAGTAGGAAGAATGATATTATGAACAATTAGTTATCTGCAGGGGCTGCTTTTATGATCGACATTGCCAATTTAAATGGAATTTTTATCTTACTAACAATATTTGTCTTCCAAGCTTCTACTATTTACTGCTGCTGCCTTGTGTCTCGTTAGGAGCACGATGAGATTTGCAGAAAGTGCTGACTGTTTTTGAGTTGTCATCTGTGTAGGCTATTTTTGAGTTGCCAATTCATGGAGATTTCAAGTGCTGACTGCTCAAGTAACTGGCACATTCACTTCTAAAGCAAATACTGCACAAGCAGTAGCTGGTGCTTCAGATGTGCTTATCAATTATCATAAATAATGAGACGGGTAATTTACACTGCAGCTCTGTATAATTTTTGAATTAGCTATTTGGATGATTTTGGGAGGATACGCTGGTTAGCCTGGTCTATATTATGAATAGATGAGTCTTGTGAATCAAATCTAGAATCATGAATCCCTGGCAGTTGTGGTGACACACTTTCATTTCAATTTGTTTGGGTTGCTGCATAAGTCTCCGCATGAGTCATGTGTCTTCTTTAAGTATTGTTCGTAAAGATTATCTTTCCTATTTTAAACTAGCCCAAATGTCCTTATCTGTAAATATGAGCATACTTTAAATTCTTATGTCACCTTTGTGTGCATGATTCCACCATAACTCACAAGACCACCACACTGCAGACAGATGAGGCTGCTTCTATCACTGAAGGCATCCAACATGATCTTCTTCCTACCGGTTTCTGCCAGGATTGATGCCTTGTAGGCCTCAAGTTCCATTGGTGAAGCTGAAAAGGTATCCGGTTTTGGCGATTGATCTTGCAGATGACACTGCTCAACTCTTTCAGGTTGGGCCTCAGCTATGGCACACTCAGCAACCAGCGAAGCCAGCTGATCAACTTCAGACGTAGCTTGCAGTTTTTTTTAGTAAAGTTCTCGTGCCCGCTGCAGGATCTGAACAACAGCTCCATCCCCGCCCTTGGCTCTCATTGCCATTACCTCCTGTTTCCAACAAAAATGGGGAAAATCAAACTGTCAGTGTTCATTAGGCCATTGAATCATGAATTGGCAATGCAACTGTGCAGTACTGTAGTTTACTCCTGCTTGTGTTACAATAGTAGGTGCTGGCTACTATTTGTTTCATTAACGACAAAATGATGTATGTCCCTTTGCTTTAATCAAATGTAAAGCTATGTTAGATGTCTTTTTTTTCTTGCCCAACAAAAGTGATGTGATTTAAAGCCTATTAGCTCAAAATGATAGAGCGATGTGTCATGCACAAAGATGCGGGCTCAAATCCCGCATAGGCTATTTATGGTTGTTTTTTTTGTTCTTGTTCAAGAATAAGATTATAAATTGCAAGAATAAAATCATAAAGTGCATAAATAAGATCATGATAAAATGCAAAAAATAAAATGATAGATATGAATAATAAAATGATGGTGCAAGAATAATAATTTTACAATTGCAAAACTGTATTTGAAAATCGCACAACTGTATTTGAAAGTTGCACAACAATTAAGTTATAAATTCCCAAATTTCTTTACAAAGCCGAGCTTGAACACAAGGTACTCGAGCTCGTTTGATTGTATATTAAGCCTAGATGTATAATAATATATATACACATTATATTATATAGCATGAATGATTACTAGCTCAAATTTTAGAAATTATTGGTTGTGTCAGCATCTTTTCTATTTTGTTAATTAGAGAAAATTAGTGTCATCGGTGTTCAAAATTTTAGTCCTGACAGAGTTATAAAGAAATCAATAGATTATTGCACAACATGGGGGATTAGTGTAAATTTGCTCAACATGATCTTATTTTTTATCAACAATAGATTATATTTGCACAACAACTGAGACTTGTGAAATTGTGTTCAACATGATCTTATTTTTGCTCAATATATTTTTATACTTTCTCAATAGATTATTGCACAACATGGTCTTATTTTTGCTCATCAATAGACTATAATTGCACAACATGAGGGATTGGTGGAATTTTGCTCAACATGATCTTATTTTTGTTCAACAATAGATTATATTTGCACAACAATCGAGATTCGTGAAATTGTGCTCACCGTGATCTTATTTTTTTCTCAATATTATTTTATACTTGCTCAATAGATTATTGCACAACATGGTCTTATTTTTGCTCATCAATAGAGTAAAATTGCACAACATGGGGGATTGGTGAAAATTTGCTCAACATCATCTTAATTTTGCACAACAATCGAGACTTTGTGAAATTGTTCTCAACATGATCTTATTTTCTCTCAATATAATTTCATACTTTCTCAATAAATTATTGCACACCATGCTCTTATTTTTGCTCATCAATACTTTATTTTTGCACAACATTCGAGACTTGTGAAATTGTGTCTCAACATGATCTTATTTTTTGTAAATATAATTTTATACTTTTTTAATAGATTATTGCACAACATGGTCTTATTTTTGCTCATCAATAGATAATAATTGCACAACATGGGGGATTGGTGAAATTTTGCTCAACATCATCTTATTTTTGCTCAACAATAGGTTATTTTTGCACAACAATCGAGACTTGTGAATTTGTTTTGAACATTATCTTATTTTCTCTCAATATAATTTCATACTTTCTCAATAAATTATTGCACAACATGCTCTTATTTTTGCTCATCAATACTTTATTTTTGCACAACATTCGAGACTTGTGAAATTGTGTCTCAACATGATCTTTTTTTTCCTCAATATTATTTTATACTTGCTCAATAGATTATTGCACAACATGGTATTATTTTTGCTCATCAATAGACTATAATTGCACAACATGGGGGATTGGTGGAAATTTGCTCAACATTATCTTATTTTTGCTCAACTATAGGTTATTTTTGCACAACAATCGAGACTTGTGAATTTGTTTTGAACATGATCTTATTTTCTCTCAATATAATTTCATACTTTCTCATTAAATTATTGCACAACATGCTCTTATTTTTGCTCATCAATACTTTATTTTTTCACAACATTCGAGACTTGTGAAATTGTGTCTCAACATGATCTTATTTTTTGTAAATATAATTTTATACTTTTTTAATAGATTATTGCATAACATGGTCTTATTTTTGCTCATCAATAGACAATAACTGCACAACATGGGGGATTGGTGAAATTTTGCTCAACATCATCTTATTTTTGCTCAATTATAGGTTATTTTTGCACAACAATCGAGACTTGTGAATTTGTTTTGAACATGATCTTATTTTTTCTCAATATAATTTCATACTTTCTCAATAAATTATTGCACAACATGCTCTTATTTTTGCTCATTAATAGACTATGTTTGCACAACATGGGGGATTGGTGGAAATTTGCTCAACATGATCTTATTTTTGCTCAACAATAGATTATATTTGTACAACAATTGAGACTTGTGAAATTGTGCTCAACATGATCTTATTTTTTCTCAATATTATTTTATAGTTCTCAATAGATTATTGCACAACATGGTCTTATTTTTGCTCATCAATCGACTATAATTGCACAACATGGTCTTATTTGCACAACACAATATTATATTTGCTCAACATAAACTTATATTTGCACACCAATATAAAAATTCAAAAAGTGATGACATGGGAAAAAAAGTGCAATTTTAGTTTATTGACAATAATAATAAAATGACAATTGCTAAATCATTCACCACCTAAATAAACTTTGGAATTAAAGAAGCTTGTGGAAGAAAAAGTAACATATACGATTGCTAAATCATTCTCCTTTGTCATATATCAGGAGATGGGCATGAGGCAAAATAATATGAAAGCTCGAGGGTACCACATGTCGTCTGCGGATTAACACATACGGGACCCATCATGGTTGGAGTGGGAGAGAGCTCAAACTCAAATTAGACAATCATTTCCATTCGAAAGTTGAAAGCAATAAGGAAACATGAACACAACTGTTAGTATACATACACATTTAGAAACCTGATCATATGGAGGAATACAAATCTTTCTAGTAGGCACAATTAGATAACACTGGAGATATTTATGATCACAACCAGATTACACGACAAGTCGGAAGCATGGTAAAGGAAGCAACAGTATGTTCAACAGTATGAGAATGCAGCTTGACTAATCTAGTTGCTAGCTTTCTCGTACTACATAAGTCAAAGGCAAGAAATTGCCTTTTGTTTTAATTTGCAAATAAGCCAGCAGGTGGCTTCCGAGTGGGTTGGTGATGAACCATCCGGAACCGTCTCTAGACACGTCTCAAGGGTCTTGAAATCAACATACACATAAAGTAGCCTTTGAAGCTGGCTTCCTTGTCAGCACTTTTCAGTGTAATGAAACCCCTTGGGATAGTTGGCTCAATTTCCAAAATAGTTGATTGTCACAAGCAATGAGCCATGATGAGATATCTCTTCACCCTATGTTTTCTACATTGATAGAGATAAACACATAATGAATGTTAGATTCGGCAAAATTTGTAGAAAAATTGAAGATTGGATCACGAGTAGATCAGATTATTAAGTCTAATCTCTTCTTAGAGAAATGACACCTTCCGCTGCTTCCACATCTCAATGACCCATCTTACCCTTTTCCAGAGCACCTTTTTTTGTGTTGGCCCCAATTCTGATCATATGACTGTTCTGCCCCGATTAAACTGAAGCCATTGCTACTCATGTTTGTTACACTTCCATCCAAATTCAATGACAATATAAAGAGCCTAGTAGTTGTTGACATAGTCTTCGTGCAATTAGAGTTATCAGAGTTTAGATTCACGCCACTGTTGCTCTTCGAGTACAAAATCTCAGTTGGATGTTAAGTTTTAGATGCTGTTGTTGAAGCAGCGTCCTTCATTGCAGAGCTGCTGTAGAAGAAGCTCCTGCTGTTTCTGTAACAACTATTGCTCTTTGGGTATCAAAAGCATTCAGGAAAACTCTCCATAAAAAATAATATGATTTGGATCAAAAGCGCTTACGGTGTTGGTGGCCTTCAAAAGTCCTGATCAAAAGCACTTAGCTACTGTTTGCACAATAGCTAAGTTGTCTTCCTTCCCTCTAGTGCTTTTTTCTTCAGCTTTGAACTGCTACGGCATGACAAAATATAAGGCTCAATAGCTGACCTCGCAATGGTAAATTTCCCAAGCAATGAACCACCTTAGCGAACTATATACAAAATTAAAACTAAAACAAAACTGAACTGATAATGATAGTTCTTTCTCAAAGTACCTTGCTCAAGAAAATAGTTGAGCAATCTGCTGCAGTATGCAATATTATCCCTTGAAACTTTTTTAGTTGGGCATTTGATAATAGTTATATTGTGAGATAAAAAAAATTCACAAACCTAGGAAGATCCAAGATCATGAGATGGAGAAACAAAATGAGTCCAAACTCCAAAGTGTTCATCCAACTGAAGTTTTAGCACCAAGAATATGATTACTAAGAATAGTGGGAAAAGATGCACAAGAAAGCAATTTAAACTGCACATGAAGAAAGAGATTCAGTAGAATGCATAGTAGAAACAAGCACTGTTCTACTCTCTTCACCTTTCAAGGTTTGAGAGGAAAGTAATGTAAAGACATATAAATTCATAAACATCAGTCCCAGCTCTGTCAGCAGCAAAATGTAACAAGCAAAGAAGCAAAGATATCAAATAGGCAGCATACATTTCAAATAGGCAGAAAAGTAGAGCAAAGATATCAAATAGGCAGCATACATTTCAAATAGCCCTTGAATAGTATTCTTTGGCTCCTTTAAGGTCTTTCTTTGACTACATATACCATCCAACAGTGAATGAGCTTAGCTCGCATAAAATTCGAATGGAAACCAAGGCAAGGGCTCCATGAAAGCAACTGATTCACCTCATAAAGGAATTGTGCATAGTTCCTTAGAAACATGGCGTTGGATGGGTTTTTCTCAACCAACTGCCTTAGATGCTCTTCGACAAAGGTTCCTTCTTTCTTGCTTGTGCCTGATTTAGCGGCTCCCTTGCTCTTAACCGGCTTGAAAAACCAGTACGAAAACACCAGAGTTCAAAACCAATAAGAGAAAACCGAGTACCCGAGTTTTGCAAGATTCTATAAGAAATCAGTACCTTGGCATGTCCTTGTGCCTCTGCAGCACTCTCAGTAGCAGTTTCCCAGACACGTCCTTGTGCCAAGACATGGCTGGAAAAATAGAGAACATTTAAACATTACCAAAGTGGAATATGTGTGTGATTAGTATAGATAGTCTCCCAACAGAAAAATGCACACCAGTCTTTAGATGAGAGTTTCGCTGCACGCTCAAAGTACTCGTCCGCCCTCTCTTGATCGTGCTGAACCTCCCAAACCAGCCTAGCATACTGCGCCAATACCTCACCATCCTCGGGATCTGCTAAGGTTGCTCGGAAGAAGTACTCGCAAGCTCCTTCTAAGTTTCCTTTGTTCTGATATTCAAGATACGAAACCAATAAAATCCCTCAATGAAGCATACAGCTTCATCACTTGAATCAAACAGGGTGGAAGAGAGAAGAACTGAAGAACCTCACCTTGAGCAGTTCGGCATAGTTCCTCAGAAGCAATGGGTGACTAGGGAACTCTTCAACCATTTTTTCATAGTAAGCCTCGGCATCATCAGTCTCTTCTGAATTCATTCCGAAGTTCCCGCGCACCAGCAATGAAATCAGCACCAAGCCCAGTTGCAAGGTACATTGGAGGACTAGCACTCGGATTGAATCCATCATCCTCATTCTCTCCTTCCCCTTCTTCCTCCTTGATCAGCCCCATATCCGCCTTCCCGAATGAGAAATCTGCATCAAGGGATTCAATCATATCCCCGATTGTTAGTGTGACGCCTTTGATTTGATATTGATGAATGTAAACAGGTGGAATAAAAACGAAAGAGGGGAAGAAGCATATATATAGCTGATGAGGTATGTCTTCTTATAATTAAATTATAACCATACAACAGTAAAAAGCAAACTTTATGTTTGTTATTGTCCATGGCATCATTGTGAAATCCAAATTGATTAGTGTAATCTGAACATACAGTCGGAAGCAAAAATCGAGTTCCTTATCAATCGATCGAAGATCGATTGATAAGGAAACCTCGGCTCGTAAAAATACAGTCACTAGGCCTATTGGGGCATTTCATCAAACAGGTTATGTGCAAAACATAAAACAACATATTAATCACAAACATAAAACAACAAGGACAAGATTTCAGATTTCGTTCAGCAATTGCAGCCATCACAAACAAAATCGAGAATCGATTGATAAGGAAAACAATCGAAAGCAAAGATCGATTGATAAGGAAAACAATCGAAAGCAAAGATCGATTGATAAGGAAAACAACGAAGATCGATTGGTAAGGGAGATTCAATCGATTGATAAGGCTCGGGATGAGGAACTGCAGCAAATTTGGAGAGAGAAAGGGAGATGTACCTCAAGCCGGAGCCATCTCTATCAATCGTCATCGTCGCCTGGATCTGAGTCGCTCGCAGAGATGGACGGGAGAGAGAGCGCGCGTAGGAGGAGCGCGTAGGAGGAGCGAGTAGGAAGGGTTTATATTGGGGACATTTCACCAATTTGTCCCAAAACGTGGACATTTCACCAATTAAGACAAGTTTTTTGGACATTTCACAAATTGCCCCATATTAGATAAAAAGGAGTTATGAGGATAATAAGATATATCAATGCATTTATCATCGATCTACTGAACTCTGATCCCCGCCCCCTTTTTTTACAACGTACATGTGTTGGGATAAAAAGATTACCATCCCACATTGATTGTGAGGTGGTATAGCAAACCAAAATATAAGGGGAGGGGAAGACCCTACACAATGGCTTAAGCTTTTGTGTTAGAATGGTGGATCCTGGCCTTATAATCAAAAACAAAATTAAACCCGACACGACTTCCGTTTTCATACGACCCGATCGGAGTTTCTCGAAATTTGACATGGTATTAGAGCGGGTCCGAGTCGGGTCGGTTTTCCTGGCTTCGGGTAAGGCTAAAACCCGTCGAAAAAAAAATGGGCGAGCTATAAAGAGATTGAGAGTCTCAACCCGAGAAAAGAAAAAATTGTTCAAGTGTCAACCCGGTCCAGACGGGTTGCACTTGAGGGGGCGTGTTGGGATAAAAAGATTATCATCCCACATTAATTGTGGGGTGGTATAGCAAACCAAAATATAAGGGGAGGGGAAGCCCCTACACAATGGCTTAAGCTTTTGTGTTAGAAGGGTGAATCCCGACCTTATAATCAAAAATAAAATTAAACCCGACACGACTCCCGTTTTCATACGACCCGACTGGAGTTTCTCGAAATTTGACAACATGAGTTGACAAAATAAAAAAAAAAGATCATTAACACATATGTATGCATACAACACAAAAAGAAAAGAACTAGTGATGAGTCTATATAACCTAAACAAAATAGAATTAACAAGTTTAAAATGAACCCTGTTTCTAGAAATTAGGAAGCAGAATAGGACTTATGGTTTTATATAATACTAGATGATATTCCGCACGCAATTGCGCGCGGGCAATTGTTATTTGGTATAACACTTATTCGTAGCTTGCAGTTGATCATGTGCTCATTATTGTGTTTATTTATACTTTTGACAAACAAACATATAATTATGTACATCAGAAAAACAAATGCAACATTTGGACCTATTCAATTCAAAGCCATAAGGGAAGCCATAATGCAACCTAAAATCATGGAGAGTGTCCACCTTGCTGCTTAACCCAATCGCCGTAGACTTGTGACAGTTGCTTCAAAAGAAGAGGAACAAAGCAATCCAAGAGCGCTCCCATCACTCTGCACGACAAAAAAATGATCGAATTGATTAACACACGCAATCAATCCAATAGTTTCTCTCTCAACGCAGCAAACACACGCAATCAAACCCCAACAGTACCTGGTATTCAAATTACTAACATATTTCATGGGCCTTCGACAACCGACACAAGCAGTAAGATGAATTGTAAGCTATCAATCTGCACATGTAAAGCAAACAGTGCATCTGTTTAGTAGAAGTAAGGAGTTTTATTGTACAAGATCCAAAGGGAATTTACTATTCCGCGACACTGAACATAGGAATTTGAGCAGTAAAACAGGAAACGAACCTTGAGTTTGATATTCAACTTGACATCAACATACAGAAATGATTCTAGATTATCTTTCTCCCATGTAATGATGTTTGTCAATGAGGCTGCAAGTTTAAACCATATGAAGATATTGGATTTGAATAATATTATGCGATTTCAAGCGGATTCCTATGACAACTTTTTTTTCTTCTGATGAAAATTTTGAACTGTTCATGAATAATAAACAAAAGCAACCACCAATTTAGAGGATATACCAAGGAAATGATAACAATTAACAACAGTCCTTTTATGCAATTTCAAGTTGTTTGTTTGGACTTTCATTGTATAAGAACCTTCAATCTGCAACTATTTTCAAAATCAGCTTTTTCAATATATAACTTGCCTAGGAACAAAAAAAGAGTGAATGTACAGATGCATATCAACATGATCTTAATAAATTTGATTGATAAGCAGATGAAGTGACGACTCTTAAACCAATGGCCAAGAACAAGCAGCTCCCACAGGAAAGAGAAGACCATAACCTTTGGAGCATGGCTTTCTCTAGTTATGATTATTTGTTCACCGGTATCCAATGACATCGCATTCCCTCCTGTGACCACTGTGGTAGAATGCGAGACATCCCATGATCGTGAAATATAGGAGAAATAGAAACCATAAATCTATTTTGCTTTTCTAATTTTTTTTAATAAATCGAACTTAATTTTACGCAACACTAACTATACAAGAGTACAACTGATAAAGCTATGACAATCATCTGAGTAGGAATCCATGTTCATTCAAGATGTACTTTTACTTATTTTGTTTCCAAAATTAAGAGTTAAGATAATGATACAGTATCCCTAATGCCATTCGAAACAGCAGAGACCTAAATAGGTGTGACCCTCCCAACACAATTAGCTCCACTAAAAAAATAACATATTATACATATAATTCCTCAATTACAACCATTAAAAAATACATATCTGCTATTTTCAAACAGTGATGTTTCTTGGATAATAGCTATGCAAGTTATGGTTTTTCACTTCCTTTCTACTTATATTGTCTCCAAAATTAATCATAAAGCATTTATCAAATTGAAACCCTCAAGAACAGAAAGATTATAGCATTACATGAACCATGTAATTTCACTTAAAAATGGAAGCATAAATTGGCCATTCTTAATTAACCATGTATGAAACCATTAAACCAAAATTACATGGTTAAGTTAACCTAAATGAGCTGTACTTTCAGTCATCAAGGTTAAATCAAAGTGGAAACTCTACAAATCAAGCATGTAAACTGACACTAAGAAAGCTCTCTACCTGTTCAGATGATTCCTCGTCGAATTGTAGCTAATGAAATTAAATTGAAAAAAAAGACACTCTCCATCTACCATATCTAACCTATAACACTAATTTCAGCTCGAATCTAGTAATCTAGATTTGGAAAGCACAAAAGAAGGAAAAAAATCTCAAATTAACTCGGTAAGTCATACTTGGAACCACCTGATCCAATGAAGAAAGTAAACAGCAATGTTCTAATTGACTCCACTACATGCTGCATAACAACTTTGAACAACAGCAGTTGCACAACTAATGCGAGCAGAAACTCAAACACGGCAAGGTAAGTTGGTGCTTATCACAAGTGGACAAAATCAGAAAAATGTATACTTACGGGCTTGATAGAGATTTAAAAAATGGCTCATATAAGTGGATGTGCTGAGAAGATCAGTCTATACTGTAGGTATCGTATCTTCAGGTATATCAACCTATTACGACCATCTCATCATCTCCTTCGATGAGATCATAAACATCACATGGCTCATTTGGCAATCCAAGAACCATTTGCTGATCTGATCTTCTCTGGAGATCCTCACGGGGATTTTTTCTTATCGCTACCCAAAACAGCTTCCACGAACCATCTGAATTAAGAATCACACTTGCAACACCTTCCGCGATCTCTTCTAAGATCTGGAAAAATTCCAAAATAAGGAATCGATTTGAATGAACGAAATGTTTTTAAATCATAAGCTAACCACATCTACTTGCCTTCGACATTTTTTGTTTGTCAATATGGAGGTCGGGATAACAGACTAACTAATTACAATGTGGACATCTCCACAAGGGACGGTGAGAGTGCATCTCAACATACTTGTCGTGATCAAAACACTACAACAGAAAAAAAAAAAGGTCAAATATAGTCATAAGACATGGGTACTTGGATTGACATGTACCTCGTCAAACAAAAACAGATAAACCAAGAACCTCAACAAATAGCAAAGTAGACATTAGTAATGAGCAAGAATGGAAGAAGAGCTTCTATATATGAGGAAAGTTAACTTGAAAACTTCTCGATAGTTAATGTGTGGTCAAAACACAATCACTAAAGAGCACATAATATTCCCAAACATGCAATTCCCAAAGTTATATAAAACACGCAAATAAGAATCTCAATGTCAAGTGGTACAACGCATCGAAGCAGATAAAGGAATATGAGGTGAAAGACAAGAATAGATCAACTCAAGGAGAAGCCAGAGGATACCAATTAAAGAAACAAATCAGATAAAAAAACCTAGAAATGTTCTATGTTGTAACACCCCCGTCCCACATCGGATATCATAAGGATGTTGGGAGTGATTTATAAGTGATTCAAGCCCTACCTATTCACAAGAGCTCTTCCTTTTTAGGCTCCAAGTGAGGACAACGGACCTGAGAGGGCTAGGTGGCATGGGCTGGCGCCTCTTGAGACCCCGGGTCTTACAGATGGTATCAGAGCCGACTCTGGGCTCGGAGGTGCACCGACAGTATGCTCGGGTATGCTCCTCCCGGAGGGCAGTCCTTGGGCCTGACGGGGTCGTCAGTGCTTTAAGTGGGGGAGATTGTAACACCCCCGTCCCACATCGGATATCATAAGGATGTTGGGAGTGATTTATAAGTGATTCAAGCCCTACCTATGTCACAAGAGCTCTTCCTTTTCAGGCTCCAAGTGAGGACAACGGACCTGAGAGGGCTAGGTGGCATGGGTTGGCGCCTCTTGAGACCCCGGGTCTTACATATGTATCTTAATGTAGCAGCATCTATGGACATGTCTAGGTATCATGTCAGGAAAGTAGAAATCAGTCACCAGAAGATGTTTGCACAGTTTTACTTTAGCATGGTTGTTAATGCGAGAAAAGTTGTTAAGAGAAAAGGAATATGTTCAGCAAATATATGCATTTTGTATGAATTTTGAGAATGCAATAATATCAATGATTATAAATCCAACGCATGCATGATAAGGATATATCATATATGGCCTTATGGAGTTCCTTTTTTAAGATTGAATGTATATCCATTCCACTGCAAGAGGATAAAAAATTAATCATAAAATACATTTACCAATTCTTTGAGAATTCCTAATGAAGCAGTATAAAAAAATTCAACTTTCTCACAGTTTTAATTTACACTACATTCATTTTCCTATACAATCCACATTCCAAATAATCCATCTAAACTAAAAATGACAAAAAAATAAAAGACCTATACATTTATAAAATTGCAACTTCGAGATCAAATTTACTTGATCAAGCTCTAAAGGTTAAGATTTTGCATCTATTTACCTGAATAGGTTCTGCATCTATTTACCCTTCCTATGAGAAAAACAACTCTTTCTCCCAGGAATTCAGTGATCACTGTATTCATGTGGCTCAAATCACTAAATCTCCATCCAGAAACATGAATGAAAACAATATACTCAACGCAAACAGGTCGGCAGCTAATTAAAAATTAGTTCTTCAAAAAAAAATCCTAGAGCCGGAAAAGCTTGTCTTCCAGGATCTCCAATCTCCAATTTCTAATCCAGTCCATCAAATTAAGCTACCGAAAAGCATCTCAGAGACAAAATTTCTAGAAATCTCGAATCAAAGCAAGAGCATGGGATAGATAGAATCATATTTAGACATTTGGTGAATCGAAAGAGACCTGGGAGGTGGTGATCCGAGAGGCATGGGAAAGGATCGAGAATCGAGATCTCATGAAACAAAGAATTTCTCAGTTCGCCGGAAAGCAGAAATCAACGGTGGAGACAGGGCGGAATCGACATCAGTTTCATCATCAGAGGCGATGATGTAGGAAACAATAGTGAATCAAAGACTCAAAGAGTAGCAAGATATATGGAAACGGTAACCCACCTGAAGGAGGAATAGTGCCCTGAGGGACACCATAGAAGGAGGTGCACCCATCCTCGGTGCAGACCTCACCCTAGAGGCGGAACTCCAGGCCCTGCGTCTGATAGCCAGGCAAATTAGGGTTAGATGGAATGGGAGTGAACTGCGGGGCTGAGATTGGAGCAGGAGCGCTGGCAAGGTGGAACGAGGGCATAGTAGACGGCGGGAAGCAGGCTACGGAGGATCCAATTGAAGGATGTGGGATTGTGGGGTGTATGGATTGACAGGAGACGGATTAGGGAGAGGAAAGGCCATGGCGGCAATTTCGCAACTGAAGTCTGAAGACGGGAAGGCAAAATAGGAGAGTGATTGAGGCAGAAACCAGGATGAAGGAAATACCAATAAAACCCCTAAATTGGATGATGAAATTAGAAAGAAAGGAAGGACAAATAAGTAAATATACTTGATGAACAGTAAAGGCAAACTTGAGCTTTTATATAGTAAGATATGGTCTCATATTTATATATATATCTCTTATATAAGTGTGCGATAACATTTAAAAAAATTCATAGAAAATCACTAGATCCATTACAAACAATATTTTGAAAAATGATTGATGATTGTTAGGCGGATTTTATGGTAGTCTTTGCAGTTTAGACGAGTCTTGACGATTTTGACAGTGAGGCGAAGTCAAGGGCTTAGACGAGGCTTGAAGAGTTTTTTAATACAATGATTATAATAACTACCCACTTTCCATATTACATTTACTTCCAAGTCGCGTATATCCTAGTTTTTTATCTCAGTCCAGTTCGATCGACTCAGTTACTCTACATCTGGATCGGGTACTGTGTGATCCATTCAAGGGGTTGTCCCTCCCACTCACAAACGACTCCATGTTTTTAAGGGGATTCAACTTCGAACTTCTTTGCATGAGATATAGTCCCACAACCACTACATCAACTTGTGTTTGGTCCAAGTCGCGTATATCCTAATATCCCTTGAAAAATCGTATGTCAAGTCTAGTTTTACAAATCCCTTTTTAGAAAGAGATAATTTTGAAAATGATCGATTTTCCTAACTTATGCACTAGAGGCTAGGATAGGTTAAGAGTCTAGATATAAGTAATAAGATATATCCTATAAGATTTTATATCAGTTTCATCATCGGAGGCGATGATGTAGGAAACAATAGTGAATCAAAGACTCAAAGAGTAGCAAGATATATGGAAACGGCAACCCACCTGAAGGAGGAATAGTGCCCTGAGGGACACTATAGAAGGAGGTGCACCCATCCCCGGCGCAGACCTCACCCTAGAAGCGGAACTCCAGGCCCTGCGTCTAATAGCCAGGCAAATTAGGGTTAGACGGAATGGGAGTGAACTGCGGGGCTGAGATTGGAGCAGGAGCGCTGGCGGGGTGGAACGAGGGCATAGTAGACGGCGGGAAGCAGGCTACGAAGGATCCAATTGAAGGATGTGGGATTGTGGGGTGTATGGATTGATAGGAGACGGATTATGGAGAGGAAAGGCCATGGCGGCAATTTCGCAACTGAAGTCTGAAGATGGGAAGGCAAAATAGGAGAGTGATTGAGGCAGAAACCAGGATGAAGGAAATACCAATAAAACCCCTAAATTGGATGATGAAATAAGAAAGAAAGGAAGGACAAATAAGTAAATATACTTGATGAACAGTAAAGGCAAACTTGAGCTTTTATATAGTAAGATATGGTCTCATATTTATATATATCTCTTATATGAGTGTGCAATAATATTTAAAAAAATTCATAGAAAATCACTAGATCCATTACAAACAATATTTTGAAAAACGATTGATGATTGTTAGGCGGATTTTATGGTAGTCTTTGCAGTTTAGACGAGTCTTGACAATTTTGACAGCGAGGCGAAGTCAAGGGCTTAGACGAGGCTTGAAGAGTTTTTTAATACAATGATTATAATAACTACCCACTTTCCATATTACATTTACTTCCAAGTCGCGTATATCCTAGTTTTTTATCTCAGTCCAGTTCGATCGACTCAGTTACTCTACATCTGGATCGGGTACTGTGTGATCCATTTAAGGGGTTGACCCTCCCACTCACAAACGACTCCATGTTTTTAAGGGGATTCAACTTCGAACTTCTTGGCATGAGATATAGTCCCACAACCACTACATCAACTTGTGCTTGGTCCAAGTCGCGTATATCCTAATATCCTTTGAAAAATCGTATGTCAAGTCTAGTTTTACAAATCCATTTTTAGAAAGAGATAATTTTGAAAATGATCGATTTTCCTAACTTATGCACTAGAGGCCGATAGGTTAAGAGTCTAGATATAAGTAATAAGATATATCCTATAAGATTTTATATCACTGTAATTAACCGATTTATTTTCGTTAAATAAAAAAATCTTTAAATAAATAGCATTACTCTTTTTAACTTATGCATACCTTATAGCCAATGACATCTAGTTTGCCTCAAAGCTGAATTACATATTTGCCCTTTATTTTCATTGCCTTATGAAATAATGACAATATTGCCATTACTCGATTCCCTATCTTCCGCCTGCAATTTACACTTCCTCTGGGAATTCTCCTCCAATGTTTACTGTAGTGTCGTCCTCTTCCTGATCTGCCTTCCGGTTCCGCTCCCCGGCGTTTGGTGCGTTTCAGATCCGGCTCTTCTCCCCTCCACCTTAGCCTCCTTTAGTTCTTCCCCTTCCGAGCTCCTTTGCCGCTACAGAATGCCTTCTTCTTCTACAGAAGTACAGAACGCCTTATCCACCTTGTTCTTTTATTCGCCGATTTAAGTGTCGAAAGGGTACAGCCGATCCAATTTCTCATTGTTTTCGGACTACTCAGGTTTGTTTATTTCTACATTAGGGTTTCTTCATGGATATAATCTCATTAGGATTCCTCTTCTTGTTTGCTATTGTTGTTTTGATTTCGATTTAGGGGGATTTGCAGTCCTTTTTAGATCAAGGAGAAGTAGATTCCTTTTGCGTCTTCGATTTGACTCAGTTTAGTCAGAATTAGAGGGTTTGTGGTTCAGTTTGCCATATGCAAAGGATTTGCTGGATGAATTAGGAATGTTTTCCCCAAAATATTTGTTGTGCCCTAATTGCAGGTTTAATTTACATGAATTAAGGACCCGTAGTTTGATTTAGTTCCTGGAATGTATTTTGTTCTATGATTTGTGATAGTAAAGTTTTCTCTTGGAGTTTATTCTATATTATGATTCTTAAACTTTCAATTTGTGGCTACTGTCATGGTATAGTTGTCTCAAGGTTTGCAATGTAAATTGGGATGGAAAATAACTTGTAGGGTTTTTAAGTTGGGCAATCGATAAGCTCCAGATTACCTATAAAGAACCTATGGATATTTTTCTTTTTGAAGTCCATTTGCTGCCGTTTCTTAACTTTTCAACTCTTGAAACTAGAAGGGATCTTCCCATAATTTTGGGCTTGCTTACTTAGGTTGGATATATATTTTAATAATTTTGTTCTAAATATTTGCTTATATGAGAAATTTTAACAAGTAATATTTAGTAAATTGGAACTTCCATGACCTTGAAAGCTGAATCTTTTTGATAGGACATTGTAAATTTGTAATCTTCACCTCTCCGTGAATGATGCCTTCGTAATGAGGGTTTGGAAGGAAGGATTTGAAGATCCAACAATGTTTTACTCCTCATCGACGGGAATCTAGAATTAACGAAGGCGATGGGGGTCGAGCTTGACCCCAACAACATGAGGGCTTTCGAAGAGTGGAGATCCGGATCAACCCGCGTCCATCAGGGTATCAAATTCGACTGGCACGAACCTCAATTCCAGATTCTGTAGCACTAGAAACCCGCCAGTGGCGTCATCGGATTGAGCGTCGGGGGAGATGAGGAAGGCGAGGCCACTGCCGATTGAGGAGGAACAACCCATTCACGCCCACGTAGCCGCCTTTGTCTATGAAGATTTCTTGGGCGTCCAACGTTGGTTCACCAGGTCAATTTGATTTATTTGCCTATTTAGTTAAATACTGAAGTCGATCAATACCCGCTAAGTCAAAAAGATCAGTTTTGAATTAAATCTTGCTACATGTGTTCAATTTTGGAAAGACTTATTAAGTACATTCCAACAATTAGGTTTGTGGTTTGGCATTGCAATGTAACTGTGTCATTATCTTATATTGTGGAATGAATGTGGTGCACTTGCATTTAACCATTATGTTAAAATCACGAAGGGTAGGGTACTGATATACATCTTGTACAGAGAGATGCAAACCTACAATTATTAGTTGTAGAAATTGGGTTAGGAAATATAGTAATACATGGTGTAGCTTTAGGCTCTTATATATGTATATATCTATTATGGGCATAAACAGATTGTATAAGTAATTATAGAAGAAAGGGCTGGTATATACAAACCCTATGGCATATATACTTGATTACAGAAAAGCTATTTAAACAGGTTCAAAACCTTATGTATAGCTATAAATTTAACATATGTAATGGTAATATATCAATCATATATATCACAATTTTAAATTGCCATTCCTCAAAGTTTTTTCACTGATGAAAAGTAATTAGCCTACATAGTTCCAGAGAAATGATGCGTCTCAAACATCATCAAGGCCATGGGACAATGATTGGGATGGTTTTGTGATGAGAAAAGGTTCTGGAGTTTTGGTGAGTTTTTTTCCAAGTCTGTTCTTCTTAAAGTGGTTTGATTTTCGTAAATATTCTAAAATATAGATTTTCTGCTATTGTCATACTGCATTTCAAATAGATGAATAAGTTGTTTGCGCCACATATTAAACGAAGTAGTTTGTATCTATATGTCCTTTTCTATGCAGTTTGCCCTTAATTTGATCTGATTTTAACAATTCGATTCCGTGAAAAATCAATTAGTGTTGATTCATATTTTCTCCTCTTCAAATTCAAATCAGTAGTTTCTCAAAATAAAAATGATTTTAAGTTATGCATTTAGTTTCTAGATATGGAGCTTGATGTCTGTGAGTACTCATTAGAGTAATCTTTGCCTCTGAATGAAGCTGAATGAAGCCATGATAATCTTCATCTTCCAATAGAAAATTGAAAGCTAAAAATTGAAAGGTTGATGTATGCTGATAAAGCTATACCATCAATCTAGAGGTCAAAGGTTTTGTTTTTGGCCAATTCATAAATTATGTTAGTTAAATGAATGGCAGATCCTATTTACTCATCCATCTACCCTTAGCCTTTGCCTTTGTCTTTGGGCATCTTAAAAATTTGATCAACGTCACTATAAATTGGACAACCAAGATCAATTGTGACAGAGACACTATAGAATTTTAGAATGACAAATTGATGCCTAATTTGGTTGATTAACAACCTTTACTTGCTTGCTTTTTTTAATTGGTAATTGTTTCTTTTGATCGCTTATTTTGTTTGATTTGGGATAAATTTTAAATCAAATCTTATTACAACTCTCTCCCATAATAATTTTTTTTTAAATGATTCAAGATTACCATTACGGATGCATTCAAACTGTTCAATGAAATGCCTAAAATAAAATTTTTGTTTATATTGTAAAATTCTTGGTGTGTTCTATTTTAGGGATTAATGAAACAATTTAGCCTGCTGAATAAGTATAAGCCATAATTTTTTCTTATTGTATTGTTTTGTTGATGAGAGAATTATTTAAACTTTTCATTTCTTTGCCTGAAATGTGACTTCTTCTGGAAAATGACTTGTAGGTTTAGGCATTTATATGCGATATCAATATCATAACCTCTTAACTTTCACCTTCAACTGTTTAACTATATCCAGGTAATGGAGCATCTAAGTAACACTTGCTAAGATCAATGAAGCCTTTCATCTAATGCATGAGGAGGCTTGGTTCAGTGCATGGACAAATTAGGCCAGCAAAATTAATTAGTTATCACTTAAGCATATTATACTCCTAAAGCTGTTTTAGATGTATGTAAAAACTGTCAAGAGGACAAATTGGGCTATTTTACACATCTTTTTTTTGGGGGGATTTCAATGTTTCACTCTTATGCATATAGAAAGTTTTCAGGTCCTCCCCACTGCATAATCTGTGCAACCTTAATACACATACTAATAATATGTTTTTTCTTCCCTCTTTTGCTTGCACCAAATCATGAAAAACCAAACATCTAAATATAATTTTATATTTATTTTTACACGAAATGTAAGCATGCGCGTGCGAAGCACGTGCAATGCAACTAGTATATATATAAAAGGGAGGGTTGAAGCAAGCATGTCAAAAGTTGAGTTACCATTATGCCCTTATTATTTGCTTATACATTAGAATGTTTACAAAATTGCCATGACATTCCATTCTTCTGCCTAGAGTCTTCCTCTTTCTCTTCCATTCAATGGCTTCACCCAGCCTCCCTCAATGCCACCTTCCAGAACAAACGCCATGGCACCGCGTCAGCCCTAACCCGCGCCGACGTCTCCTGGGAAGGTCGGAAGCCCTATCCACAAAAGAAGATCAGCCTAGCCCACCACGACTACTAGCGTACGCCTCTTCGGGTTGGCGGCAAGGTCATCTTCGGCCCCTAGCTGAAAGATTGGTCGATTAGGATCAACAGGAAGGAAAAGAGGCTAGCGATTTCCACTGCCTTGTCCATCGCCAGGAGCCGCCTCCTTAAAGGCCATCGAACCTCCCTCAACACCGGCGTCTTGAACAACTCTAACAACCTCCCTCATCACCCGCCTTTCCGTCAACGATGTCTTCGTTGTTAGAGAAGGTATGCCTTCGATTTTTCTTTTAAAATTTCAGTAATTTAGGGTTTAGGTGTTTGAATTTGGGTTTTGATTGGATAGAAATTTTAAATTTAGGGTTTTTTTTTTTTTAAAGGCAATTAAATCTGAAAATTTAGGAATGAAATTTAGGGTTTAGGCTTTTTATCGATCAAGTTGTGAACTTCTTTCATTCTCTGATTCGTATGCTTTTTGAGAGTTGCTGATGGGTTTTGTTCGTTTTCTTCCCTTTGAATATTACTGTACTTATTTAGTTTGATTTTAGTTTTTAGACTTCAAATTTTTATGTGCACTACCTTTTATCATGTTATTGTTAATTGGCTATGAATTATTATTCTTGCACATTTTGACTGATTGGATACTTTTCACTTATAAATCCTCTTCAATCAATGGAGTTATGTTGAGTTTCATAATCCTAATTTATGGGTTATTTAGCTTTAGTGATAGAAGATTTTTAGTATCTTTGTTTAGTAGATTACTAAGAACATGATATTGGCAGTAAAGAAACTCAGCTCACCCTGCCTTCCACATACGTGTAAATGAATTAGATATAAGTCTTTTTTTCCAATTGTAAATCAACTTGGTCCAATTCTTCAATTCTATTTTGCAGATTTGTTATTGAGTTCATATAAGAAAATACTTTCAAAATTTTTAAATTGACACATGCAATCCATATTCTTCACCTCTGATAACACTTGAAACCTAGCCAGAGTACCTCATAAATGATTTTAGTTGCCCTAAGCTTTAATTTATGACATGTCTAGGTTGAGTTTTCTCTATTTTGTTTAGAAAGGTAACCTAATATTTTTTTTCATAAATTTTGAATGCTGATGATTTTTTTGTTCCTTTTTTTGGTAATTAATAATATTTTTGTTTACTTTGCTAACTTGCACATATGAATTGAAAGTAGACTATGAACCATCCTCTCTTAGGCGTGCACATATGAATTGAAGGTAAAATATGAATCATGCTCTCTTGAGTTGATGTGACGGAGGAAAAACCTGTCGTTGATCCGTCAAAGTAAACTCAAACCTATAACTAGTACAGCAATAAGTAAGAGGTCGATCCACAGGGAGATTTGTTGCTCTAGTATGATTTAAATGCCGATTTAGTAACCAATTGGGGGTGTTTGTGAAAGCAAAGCGAATTAGCGAAAACAGAAGTAAATGGTTGTGATTCAAACAAATGAGAGAAGTAGTTCTACCTACAATTTTCCACTTTATTTGGTTGAAGCAATCCTTTAACTTCTTCTCGTCCTATTAAGTTTCCTATGAATGCACTTGTCCCGACCTAATATAGTTACTAGTCCAATCAGTCTTAGCAACCCTTATCAATCGAACAGTCCCTAAAGATGGATTTAACCCAATTGATAGCTTTAAGTTCAGAGATTAGCCAATGTATTTGCAGTCCCTAAAGAGGGATTTAACAACACATCCAACTTCCTACCTATCCAATTAGTTCAATCAGCCCTAAAGGGATAAGTTTGCTACTTGGGTTAAGGTTCGCAATCAGGAATCTACAAAACCCTAGCAATTGAATTGATCTAACTAGTTGCGCGGGCTAGATAGAACAAAACAATAATTCAATAAGCGCAAAGAAGTTGAAGCATTCAATAGCGGAATTAAGGAACAAGAATTAGAAACTCACAATCAATCCAAATAAAGCTTCAAATTGCAGGCAGAACCGATGAGTTTAGTTCCTCATGGAAAACATCGTTCAATCTCTAAAGTGTCTGATAGTACGTAGAATGAAAATGAAGTGCTTGAAAACTAATAACACTCGGCCTTTAAAAGTCTAAGCCGAACCAGAATGAAATAACAAATAACTAGGGTTCCACTAATCGAAACGCGGCATTCAGATAACCAATGCGGCGGCCGCGACATAGGTGCTGCGGCCGCTGCACGTGTGTTCAACTCAGGTCGCCGCTCCAGCTCCTTGCGGCGGCCGTGGCATGTATGCGGCGGCCGTGGCATGTATGCGGCGGCCACAGGCCCGCAGCATATGTCCCGCCGCATCTCTCGCTGCCACAAGCTTAAGGCAGCTCCAATTCCTTGCTTCTTCTTTCTTCAAGTCTCCAAGATCATGCATCCCAATAGCGTTCGAATCTAACTCTGTAAAAATACTCACAAATTCGCGCAAAATCCGAACTCTTCCAAAATAATCGTCAGATGCACTTTAACTCTAATTCATTACTAAATGCAACATAACTAGCCTAAAATGCCTATAATGCCTATCTAAGATATGCATTATCATGATGCTTTAGGTGATTTTAAGGCATTAACTAAGCATGGATAATGTGTTGTGTTTAATAAAAAAGTTTGCACAGCCACTGTTTGTTAAAATTAATAACATCTTCAAGATCCATTGCTTTGTTTGTTGGGTATATTAGTGACAACAATGTTTGATGCTCCTATGCTCCTGATATTTGTTAAGGTGATTTTGATTAGTATCCCATTCTTTACCTTATTAGTTATTGCTATTACACTTAACACTTTCTTGATTATTATGCTACTTAGGTATGTTAAAGCAAATAAATCAATCTATAAAATTTATGAGTAGGATGTTAAAGAAAGAAATATAATATATCGATTTCTTTACACTTAGGCTATAGTTGATTTATGTTTTCTCAAGATTTAAGATGGTATGTTAGAGAGAAGCAATTTTTTTTCTTTTTAGTGAGAGAATGAATTTGAACTTAGCGTACCAGAGGCAGAGATTAAGCTGGGGTTCACACTTTTAGTTCTCATTGGTTTATATTTGCCAGGTATCGTATGCATGACTGGATCGTTCTTTTGTCTTTGATGATAATAGAGGTAGTATTTAATTTTAGCTGATACTAAACTAATGGATATTCCAAATGTCCAGGATTAACATGTAGTGTGAAGAAGAGGCCAAGGTCGGTGTTTGGTAATGGGGAACTAATGCCTATAGAGGGAAACATTCTAGATTGTGAAATAGGTTTAGTGGAACTATAACATGATTATCTATCTGTATAGAAGTTTCGAACACCATGTAAGTCGGTTTTATTATTGCTTCTCTAAGTTACATCTATGTTCATTTCGTTTATGGTTTAAGGTTTAGTTTTTGTCCATGTTCACTGAATTAGCATAACCTAGGACAGATGGGTGCATTTTCTACTTGATTTTTCTTTTGCACACTGAGCTTGTCTTTGCACGTTTATGGTTTAAGGTTTATTTTTTTTCTTTAGCTTTATTTCTTGTTACTTAACCTAATTGCAGTGTAGGTGGATTTTCCTCCTTATTTACCCATCTTTATGGTGCTCCATATCCTCATCTTTCTCCATTCCATCCTCATTACTCAGAAACAATGAAGGAATCCTTTCTATATTCAACTGGTATGTTTTCTTCTCTCTTCTATTGCATCATTCGTCATACCTATTTACTTTCATAGTTGATTATATTCAATACACTTTGTCATATGCCAAGATTACCCAAACAAACTCTCTTTGCTTTCTACTTGTTCAATACTGAAATCATAGTTTATTGTCTTTGGTTAAAGGAAAAGTTCATTTATGCCCAGCTTTGAGGTTGCTTACTAACAGGGTTGGGGGAATATTCTGTCGTAAAAATACCACAAACAAGTATAGGAGGTTAGATGCGAATTTGGGAAGGTGTGGTATAGTTGATCAAAAAGCCATTGTTGCTTGCTGCTTGCAGGAGATTTCCTTAGTTTAAAGAGCAACTGCAGGAAATTAGAGCCATCTTTCAGTAGTATGGTGAGTTTCTAGCTGCACCATCTCAAACTAATCGTCTATTACTCACCTTAAGTATGTTTTTTTAGTAACTATACAAAGACGATTCACGTTTGTTTTCTTTCTCACACGAGGACTTTGATGAAGTTACTAATCTTCAGGAGCTCGAGAAATGCCTATAGAAGCTGCAGTTTAATCTAACAGAGCAGGATGTTGAAGATCTTTTTCCATTCATATGACGTCAAAAGGACGGATGGAATAACTAGCGGTGTGCCGTACGATGGAGATCTAAATATTATGAATTGAAAGACGGTCACACAAATTTTTCATATAATTCGCACGTGGGGGATGTAACTAGTAGGATAAAAAAGGGTTTTGCAAATTATCCAAAATTTTTACTTTGAAGAAGATATGTGAAGTGAGATTTGCATGGACTTCAAGCGCAAAGGGCTCGCCGCCGCCGCCATCGGTGATGGTCTCTCCACCCGGCAAACCACCAGGCCCGAGCAGGGCTGCTCCTTCCCGACCTTCTTCGGCCTCGCCGGCTCCTCCTACTCCTCCTTTTGAGGTTATACTGAGGCACTTCGGTTCCTCCTCGACGGCCTGGGCTGCCATTCGCCGACCACACATCGATCTTGTTTAGCTTACACCGGCCTCCGCTGGGTCCGTCTCCCTTGTCCTTCAAGGTCTACGTGATCCACCACGGCACTCACGTGCTCCACCGCCCTCGGCTCCGTGCTCCCGCTGCCCTTCTTCTCCTTGTTTTCCTGTTATTTGATGGTCGCCGCCCCTCCATGGGTTGAAGGCCTTCTTGTTTTGTGAGAGAAAAAAAAAATAAAAAATTGGGGTTGTTTTTTAGTCTGCTCATTCATTTGCTTACTTGTTCAGTATTGCTCGTTTGGCTTCCTTGTCTCGTTTTTTATCGCCTCTATTGGGTTTATCTTTATGGTAGCCTGCTTACGATTTTGTTATCGTCCTTGAGGGTTGAGATGAGTTCTTGGGGTTTGTACGAGCAATGGTGTAGTTTGGGATTGAGTTTGCGGGTTGTGTACAGTGCTGTTCTTGTTGTGTTGCAAGCTTCTTGTGAGCGATGGTTGATTTGTCATGTTCGATGACGTTGTGGATGTGCGATTGACATCTGAAGACTCGTTTCAGTCCAAAATCTGAGGTGTCCGCGGGTCCCCAAAGCTCTCTGTGTGCGTTGTTTCTTTGGCCGATCTTTTCGTTTCGTCTTTTCACTTTTGTTTCACAGTGTAGGGTGGCTTGTACGTTCTTTGTATTTTTATTTGTCATTTGCTTCTGTTATTTCATTTCTGTCATTTGCTTCAGTTTTTGCTTCCAGTTGTACATGATGGTTAGTCCATCTACCGGTTAGTCCGGTCTCTCGGTTTCTCTAGGCTTGTCTAGATAACCGAATTCTTATCTTGCTTCAAAAAAAAAAAAAGATTTGCATGGATTTCGAGAAATAATTTTTTTATAAAAAAATCCACTTTTTACTTGCAATTCAACGGTTAAGAATTAAGATTGATTAAACCTACCGGTAATTTTTGTTTTTTCAAACTTTACTTGAACATTACTTTCCATAAAAAAAAAAAGGGTAGATCAAGTTGTCCAAGATTTTTTATCAAAGTAGATTAAGTGCATTTTGGTTGAACAACCCAACTTCATAGCTCAGAAATTCCACAATTCCAGAAATTTTAACCCGGTTCTGAAACCAAATCAACGAGGACTAATTTTATCCTTATTGATGATGATCAAGATACCAACTCCCCTTAATGTTCAGCTATTCCTATAAGACCTCAATTACTCCGAATGGCGATTTTCACCATCTGGGTTTTCTCTGAGTAAAAAATAATGGAACTCACATATAATTGTCCTCTCTAGACTACACCTGCAAGAGGAGAAGCTGCGGGCGAATACCCATTAGTATTAACACCATCGCCATTCGTCACTCGCCCACTCTTTTCCTTGTAGTCACGGTTCGCTAACTTGGATGAAATTTGCGCAAACGCCTCCTCCATTAGGGGGTGGTCTGCAAAGGGTATCCACAGAACAAGGCAAAGCATTACCCCAACCGAGATCAGCCCTAGCCCTGCATTCACCACCCTTAGATAGTGTTTCAAGGCGGGGCAATAGCTTGAGGTCATCTTCAAAAAAGTATCTCTCGCGAAGTTGCAGTTTTGAAGACTTAGCATTGGTGGCGTGTAGTGCTTGATTGCGTAGCTCACGTTTACAGTTGTTGCCAATTGGCTGTACATGATGGGTGTTATCCTCCCGGTGGTGATGCAAGTGTTGTTTTCTGCTACACAAACATAGCTCTCCCACACCTGTATGAAAAGAATTGATTTATGTTTGATTATATAGCAAGAACAGTCCAAGATGCAGCATGATCAAGTCTACAGATTCTTCGGATATTTGAATTTCAATTGCGCTTATATTCATCACTGTAGGAATTGGGTTCAAGCTTTCCCCAGCCCCTTCTCATAAAATGTCAAGGTTTGTCTTATCTATCCCTAAGCCATCTAGCAAGTATGAAGTATTTAAGGTGCTTTCAATTGAAAAATTAGCTACAAGTTTCTTAATCACTTCTAGCAAAATTTCATCTAGCAAAGGGTAAGTAGGAACTAGGACGAGGATTGCAAGGGAAAAAATAGACAAGGAGAAGCAATTGCTCAATGAAAGAAGTGAACCTACCGAAGATGCATTCTCCATGGAGACTTCTTGCTGCCCACACTCGCGATCTTCAAAGTGATCGTTGAATGGATAGCAAAGAGGGGGCATAAGAGGACCGGACTGATTGTAGTAGAAGATATCACCATGAGGCCGGTTTGTGTCAGCGTATGTGTATATGAACTGATTGGCAACATTTACAATACCAGCAACAATTTTTTTACTTTCCATCAATGTTTGATTTGTTGTTCTTTCATCAACACAAGGAAGAATGTCACTCAAAGCTGTCTCCACTTGAGGATTATTGGCCCATTCTTGCATCGCTGTGCATGTGTCGCCAATTGCACTGGAAACAAAGTATAAATTGTTCACGACAAGTTCTAAAAGAATAACCAATGATGTGCATTTGAAGTGAAGCCAAACTTCCACAACAATGACACGCAGATGGATACTAAATGATTGCTTACTTGTTGAAAATGACAAATACTCCACAAAGAATGAATGTCCCAGTCACAAGCAGCCACCCAGTGAGTATGAATCTGCAGGGATTCGGTTTAGAGACATTAACATAGATATTCAGAAAAACAACTAAAATTGAATTGAAAAGAAAATTATCAGTGATATGACAACGAAGCAAAGAAAGAGAGGTATAAAAAAACTCACATGTAGATTGTGTGTCTATGCCGTTTTAATGACAGGGCTGCAGAAAAAAGCAATGAGAAGGTTTAGAAACATCGAAACAGTTGAAGGGACTAAAAACATAGAGGTCAAGGACTAACACATACCGAGACCAACAAGGGCCAAAACAAGCATTATTATTGCCACACCAATTAATGCCGACCTCCTGAAAACATGCGTATTGAATTAAAAATATTGCTTATTTAAACATGAAGTATGATACTAAGATGAAAGATCAAGTTTATAGAATCATACAATACGCTGAAGATTCTCTTTACTTTCACGGCATTTTCACTGGTTTTCTCTGTCAATGTTTGAGCAGCAGAAGTCAAGTCTGTGCTCAGCTCATCAATATCATCTTCAACATCAGGGGGCAGATTGAATATGGATAAATTGATCGTTTTTGCAAGTGACAAGTATTCAGTAACATTTCTCAGGGTCTGGACAGTGTAATCTGATTGATTTACAACATAACTCAATGTATGCATGACTTCTCCATGAAATCTATCTTGCCCTACGGTTAAAACGATACAGCCGACTCTGCAAGAAAACAGTGACGATAATTAGTTAGGACTTATGACACAGTAGGCACAACACAGAATCATAGCTTAATCCTTCCTACTCAGGTCAAGCCGATCAGCACTAAGCATTAAAGTCAGTGAAAAATCAACACGAGAGTTTAGGTTTTACATTGAAGCACATGTGAAGATAACCAGCAGCAGAAGACAGATCTTCTGTGAATTATCCGATCCTTCCCGCTTAACATTTATCCTCCATCCACAACAGTGATATATAACAAGAGTCAAGCCGAACAACATAAACCAAAGCACAGCCAGTACAAAGCCAGCAGCACCTGTAAATCCAACAGACTGTATATATATGTCAAAAACCCTTCTTGTATATACGGACTCGAACATAATCAAAGCATGTTGCACCGTGGGAAGAAAGATGCTTCTTTATCAAAATTAGATTATGTTGCTGCTATTGTCAAGAACAACTGACCATTTAAACTGAATGAGTAAAAATAATTATATGATTCAGCCAAATTACTTAATATAGACAGAAATTGCCATCTTCCACCTATTGCGATTCGCAACTGCCAAAGGTGCAAATAACCTAAAACACTAAGGCAAAGAAGCATGACTTACAGCCCAGTAATGTTTATCAGTAATGTTCCAGCCACCCTTGTATTTCTTCAACCCATGAAGGATGTCAGGCCTTCTTGTCTGATTTCCGGCCAACACGAGAGTTTTCTGCGGCTCGTAAACTCCAGGCCCTGGAGCTTGTGCTTGATCCAAGATTCCACTTTTAAACAGCTCCAAATTCTGTGACCCTGCATTTGTGTAAACATACCAATAAAAGACAAGAGTAGTCAAAAAATCAAACCCCCTTCCTTGGCCAATAAAGGGCAAAAGGAGGAAACAAGTTGATCTTGTTGTTACAGAAACATCAAAATCAACATTCAATCAATTATTGGAAAGCACCTCTTCTTTGTATTACTAAATAATGAAGCAAAAATCTAAAAACTTAAAAGTTACAGCTAAACTGATCATTCAAAGCAAGCAATCAACATCCAAAAGCAACCCATAGCTATTGACACAAACATAAATCACTAATCATCCATCAAATAAACTAACAAGACCCACAAGCTTGAATGCAAGAAAATCTTCCTTTCAGCAAATACCCAATTTAATCTAAGACCAAGAGAAACTCAAGTCACAATCAAACAAGACGCTATGATCTTTTTCTCTGCCAGCTGGGTTATAATCACAATCGATCAGCAAAACTGGGAAATTGCAATTCACAAACCTACTTCACCTCAAATGCAGAACTAGGTTGATAAATCAAAGAGGGGAATTGCGAACGAACCGAAGGTGGACTGGATAGGATCTCGGGGGAGTTGGAGGGAGAGAGCGGGTGAAGTGAATGAGACCCAGAACAAGAAACCAAGAAAAAGGGAAATTGCCATTTGAACCAGATCAGAAGATCAATTCGGCAAGTGCATAGCATCGAAATGATCAGTTCCTTCAGCTGCACAGTGATCTTCTTGTTCCTCCACCTCCCATTATCTGGGATTCATTCCAAACAGTGAAAGGAAGAGGATCGAAATCGGTCAAATTAGATGCAAAACAAGCAAGACACTGATATCAGATGCAGAAAGTTAGGCTGAAGTGCTGAATGCGAGGGTTTTTGGAGGGTGGAGAGTGAAGAAAAGCAAGTGAATTTGGTAAATTGATTTGAGGGGTTGTTACTTGTTAGTAGTAGTGTGAAAGGGAGGGAGAGGGAGTCACATCATCGCATGGGAAAGTCATGGTGAAAGCCGAAAGGGGTGGAAAAAGGCGGTTCATGATCCTCTCCACAATGTACTGATTCTTTACTCGTTTTTTTTGTTTTGGGGGGGGGGGACGAACACCGATCTCAGATACGGACTATATTATTATTTACAGTATATTATTTCTGATATTAATATTTCTTGTTCGTACTATAGCTTTACCTCAGGCAAATGGCATCAAGTTTCTTATTCAAGAATAACAAAAAAATTGTTATGGTTGACATCTCAAAACCACATCAGATGTGACTTTCGATACCAATGGCCAAAATTTAAGGGATATAGATTAACTAATAGATTCACTTTTAAATGTTATCAAAATAGATCTGTATTAAATAAATGGGACTATTTTTTTCTAAATTGGTTGCTGAAAAAACTGGGATACATTTTAGTTAAAAGATTAACTCAAAATACTTTTCAAAGTAAAGTTATGTTAAACAATAGAGATGAATGGATCACAAATACTTTTAACAATAGTAATCATGCACCAAACTATAAAATTTATTCCATAACACTAATCAATATTTGGATTATTAACCATATTATTTATAACATAAATTATCAACCGATTAGAGTTTTTATATTAACGGTTTCTCAAACTTATCAATCGTGGTTATTGTATACCTTAGTAATGCTCACAAAGCAAACATGGTTAAAATATTATTTTAAATGATAAACATCGCATATTGGAATATCAGGGGTGTCAGAAAATCTAACCTGGGACAAGTCTTAGCTTATATTCAAAAACGAAACAAATTGGATATACTAGTCCTTGCAGAAACTAAATCAACTGAGCCACCAAATCAATCCCTCTATATACGAGCAGGGTTTAATTATGCTCATCATATTGCCTCAATTGGAAAAAAAAGGCGGTTTTTGGATTTTACTGAAGACTTCTAAATTTTCTCAGTCTTTTAAACAACTATCTGCATCAGATAAGTATATTATTTACCTAGCTAAAATTGATAACTTCAGTTTTATTCTTACTTTTATTTATGCCCCTTCTAATCAAAGCGAAAAAAATAGATTCTGGAATGAATTATTCAGCATCATTCAAAACCAATCTCTCCCATGCTTATTAATGGGTGATTTCAATGAAATTGAATCAGGCTCTGATAAAATTGGAGGTGTTCCTCCGCAGTCTAAGGCCGTGTTTGGCAACGGGGTGGGAGGGGTGCGATGGGGTGGGGGTGCGTTTTCGATTTTCGAGCCGAGGTGTTTGGCAAGGGGGTGGGACGGGGTGAATGGGGTGCGAATTTGGGGGTGGGACGGGGTGGATGAGGAGATTTCTCCACCTCGTTGGAGGGAGGTGGGAGGGGGTGGGGAGGGGAAACGCCCCGATTTGCCCCTCTCTCCTCCATAAATACACGTCCTGTCGATTCACGGCTCCACTCGTGTGTTGCAAGCCAGAGAAACCAGAAGAAGAAGAAGAAGCGACGATCGTGGGTGTGGCTTCACAAGTGGTGCTCCATCTTCATCAACCTCCCAATTCCAGGTACGTCCAACACCGATTTGCGTCTTTGTGATTGATTTCAGTTTCGATTTTAGGGTTTCATCGATTTTGAGTTTGGTTTGAATGACATCTGATTGTTGTTAGGGTTTTCGACATAGACAATAATATGGTTTCTTCTAGAAGTAGAATGGTTTAGCTTGAATGATGAATCTGTTGTTTGGTTTGTGATTGATTTCGGTTTCGATTTTAGGGTTTCATATATACAAGGGTCAGTGAGCCATCTATACATATACAAAAGTTCACAGTCAACTAGTCAAGCCATGTCCGAAAGGAAGCTACCTAAAACCCCCAAATCTACATGAGGGTCATATAGTTTAAGATTAATGGCTATGAGGCCAATATAACCTTTCTGCAACATTTTTAAAAAAATTTGAGCCTCAACCTCTTCTAGATTCGGCTTAAAATCAAGAAATGAATGCATAAGATGTAAAGGTTATGAAGATTGGCCTTTTAACATAAAGTAACAGTTCAAAAACCAAATTTGTGTATCCAAGCAATTACTGCATTGGACCAAGCTAATTAGCAAAGTCAAAGTGTTCATAATTTCAATCAATGAGTAGAAGCAACTTCGTTGTTTTAGTTTGAGTGGATGTAGTGATGATGATTAATGAACTACGGAAAACAGGTTTCTTCTTTTTAGTTTTTACCCTCGAGGTTTTTGTTCTTCCTACTTTGAAGTGACTAAACTAACCACCATGTCTTTGTGCTGATGTTATATACTGTTGTGTGAAAACCCCTTGAAGAGACTTCTCTAGCGATATGAAAATAAGATGTGAATGACCAACAACATTGATGTTTTAGTGGATGTAGTGATGATGATTAATGAACTATGGAAAACAAATTTCTTTTTTTTATCCTCGAGGTTTTTGTTATTCTTACCTTGAAATGACTAAACTAACCAACATGTCTTCGAGCTGATGTTCTTTATTGTTAGTGTGACAGCTGCTTGAAGAGGAGAGTTCTTTCTAAACTAAAGCTAAGGATTGAAAAAAAATACTTGTTTATGTGGGTTATTTATTGACTATCAATCTTAGGTCATGCCCCAGTTGCACATAGTAGAATGCACCTTGTGAGGAAACTACATAAAAACCAATTTCACGTTTTAGTGGCAAATCCAAGTTTATGGATTTGATAACAATCCATTTATAACTTTTTCTTCCTTGAATTTGTTTTTCTTGCTTGAATTTGTTTTTCTTACTGTCATACCAATTGAATACAACTTGTTTGAGCAAGTTTATTTTGTAATTTTTGTCCAACAAATTGAACATAACTTGAATATTTTACTTGTAGATGCAAGGTGACCTATTTTTATGGGGTGAAGTTATTATAAAAAAGGCATTTTACCACTTCATCTGTTGCTTCATATTTTGCTACTTTGCTAGGCATGATTCATCATCAGTTGTGTGTTTGCTGCAATATGAATAGGTAGTATAGGGTTATTGGTCAGCTTTAAGTCCTTAATTTGAATGTCAATAGGAGTATTTTGTGGGGTTATTGGTTTTAAGCATCAGATATTCAGAATATTGAGTTCTAATATCATCATTTTGTCTTTGACAAAGGGTTGCCAAAGGTTGATTTTGTGCAGGTTCTTTACTTTTTTCTGTACAGTATAAGGTGATCATAAAGAAGTTTACAAAACCACATTATAATGTCAGTTGCATTTGGTACTCAAGTGGTTGCACATTAGCATAATTTTTTTACTTCTGACTGTTGCATACTTTCCAGTTGAAACATATCATAAGTTTCTTCAAGGTTCCCACCCATTATGCAGATTTCCCTCCTTGTCAATACAATTGATACATGTCTGTCTTATCAGTTATATGAGTTTGTTATCAGATTTGTTGCTCTGATTTGTTGATTCATGGATATGAGTTTGTTATCAGATTTGTTGATCATTGGCCACATGGCATCTTAGAAATGGCATCTTAGAAATTCCATCATAAATGTCCCCCTTTTGAACTAATGTAACAGGTTACAACAAATATATCCAATGACAGAAATTACACAACCATATTATGACATTGAGAAATCACACATAGGCCCTTCTGTTTCAGCTTGGTTGTATATGCTGCTGTTGTCTTTGATGTTGTCTTTGATGCTCTTGTCATGATTGGTTAGTCTTGTTCCATCTCACGTTTCATTTCCCTTCTACTGGTAGGAACCATGTGGCCTTACGGAGACAGCGACGTTGACACGGACTCCGACAGTGACCGGAGCTACCAGAGCGGTGACGATAGGAAGTACTATTGGCTGCGGACGGACTATGACTACGGGCGCAGCAGGCGGGACCATGCACAGGAGGAGGAGGATGAAGCTCAGTCAGACAGGAGGGACCCCGAGGAAGAGGCTGAGGACAATGCTCTCTGGGACTACGCGGCCTCAGAGCTCACGGAGCTTCGCGAGAGAGTTCAGTCGTTGCTGAACCGGGATGCTGCTAGGGAGCAAGTTATGGCCGCAACGAACACGCAGCTTCAGGCCACCAACACACAGCTCCAGGCCACCACTACTGAGTTGCAGGCCACCAGGGAACACAACGTGGACCTCGCCAACAGGCTGGCGAGGACCGACGCTAGCAACAACCACCTGGTGCAGCAGGTGGCCGACCTCTGCTCCTTGGGCAGTGGGTGGGGCACGCTAGCGAGCAGCTCCGAACCCGCCAGCTCACCCGCTGGAACAGGCTGCTGGTGTGGATTCTGGTGCTCATGATGGGTGTGATGGTGCGTCTGGTGACCAGGGCTTAGGACCTCCGAAGCCAGGTCAATAGTTTTTGCTATAACTTATCGCAGTTGTTGTTGTAGTTGCCATAAACTCATGTGATGACAAACTGTTGTGGGATTTTGACTTGTTGGACAAACACTATGTGGTGGTTGGCCCCCATTTTGTACATTTCGGGGCCTATGTAAGGGTTGGTAGAAACAATGTCTCACCCACACTCGGCCAGTTGTTGTTTTTTGATACGCCGAGTGTGGTTGCACCGTTAACAATGGTGCAAGTATGATCGGATAGGTTATGTATAGGGTTATGGCCCTCCTATATTAATGCATTTCGCTTACATTTCCACTTGTTGTTGTGCATTTCAACATTGTTCATCCATTACCACATTACATACAATTATCCATCACAAAATGTACACTTATGGCTTATATGATTGCCACATTACATGCGTATGACACCCTACTCGTACATCACCACGGTCCATGCCATTGAACCAACCATTGAACCAACGGTGTTAAGGACAAAATGTTAATTCCCTTCGAACCATGAAATGTTAATGGACAAACTGTTAATTCACTTAAATAATCGCGATCCTTACCATGACCCAACCATTGAACCACCAAAAGGACATAAGACATGGTCAACCACCAAAAGTGGCAACCTACCGTTATAGGCGACCACCACGGTCGTTCCATATCTGCTGAGCAATGTCATCCCTCAGAGCCCTCATCTGTGCGGTTGTAGCATGCGCCACGTCGTCTGGGAAAAACGGGTCGTCGTCCTCGTGTCCAACCTCCTCTCCCGCGTCGTATGCATCTTCGTCACCATCCCCGTCAGACGGGATGTCATTCCCCGTAGGCTCTGTGAACCTGGGATCATCGTCTTCATCGGAGTCTGATGGATCGTGCGTATCACGAACATAATTGTGCAGGGCGAAGCATGCAATGATGATGGAAATTTGCTTACGTATCGGATACTTGGGAAGCTGATGGAGGATCCTCCACTTGGCCTTCAATATCCCAAATGACCTCTCTACCGCACCGCGGAGGGAAGAGTGCGCCTTGTTGAAAGCTTCTTTCTCGTTCTTCGGTTGGCTTGCCACAAACGTCGGGTGGTGGTACTTCATCGTCGAGAAAGGGATCATGTAGCCATTTCGGAACGGGTATCCCTTGTCGCAGAGGTAGTACCTCCCTGGCGGTGGATGGGGGAACCGAAGGGCGCTCGTCTTCAATGCGTGATCGAACACACGAGCATCGTGTGCGCTGCCCTCCCATCCGGCGGATATGAAGGTGAATCGCAACTCAAAGTCACATACGACCATCACATTGTATGTTGTTGTGCCCTTCCTGCATCGGAACCGTATCTGGTCCTCTCTCGGTATTTGTGCTTCAATATGGGTCCCGTCAATAGCGCCGATTGCACCCTTGAAGTACGGCCAATATCGGTTGTCGTTCCTGATCTGCTCTGGTACATCGGCAAAATGAGGATCTCGAGGCCGGATCAGGTCCCCCGCTAGTCCGCGGTACCCGTTAGATGGCCCCCCACATATGGCTTCTAGCACTTCCGAAATGGACTCCGAGATCGTGTACGTCGAACGAAGGAAACGCTCACAGGAGTTACGCTGACTCGACCCCCACGCCATGGTGTTGACGAAGATGGCCACCTTCTCCATGACAGAAAGTTGGTCAGAACCCCGAAGCCCATACTAGTGCTCCAGCATCCCGCACAGTCGGATGAAGGCACCCTTCTCCATTCGGAATGCGTTTACGCTCCTAGATTGGGAACGGTGGGTGAGGATCTGGTCCACCCAACGTGCTCCGGTGTAGTCTCCTATAAACTGCGGTACCTTATGCACCCTTTTGAAGTAGTGCTTCGCAATGGGGATCCAGGTGCGAAGGAGATCGAAGAAGGCGGTAACGGCCTTCGCTTGTGTACGACGACGTCGTCGACGGCGCTCGCGCACCGTGTCCTGGTTCCTGCAGGGACAAAGATCATGTTGATGAATACAACAATCTCCTAGATCGACAAAGTGTATCCAAAGCACAGCGCACACCATAACTAACATAATATGAAATAGCATACAGGGGGTCATAACATGCTTATTACAAACTGGTGGAAACTGTATGCAACGCAGGAACTGAACGACGCGAGGAGATTGTCAAACAACAACGACATGAAATAATTGTAAAACATCACCACTATGGAGTCCGGACAGATTATTCAGCATCATCAAATAAATGAAGATCGAAGTTCAGACACGTTACAACGTGCGTGAAAGGTGAGAGTGAATCATTGGTCACGGTGGTATGGCCGTCAGCTGCTGCCCGTCGTTGGTGGAGTACAACCACCGAAGCCACTTCAACCTGGCCACGTTGCTGTCGAGCTGAACGAAGACCTCGCGTCGCTCGGGTGACCTGATGATCGCTAAGCTGAAGCACCAGAGGGGGTCACCTTCGGCGAAAAGCCCCTCGCCAACCATAGACCTCACAACGTCGAGCACTTCCTTCGTTGTATCGTGGGGGGCGTTCGACGATACCTCATCCCGCTGTAGTATGTCGACGATTTGCTGTGACCAGTCTTCCATGATCCCTACGCTCCTTTCAAACAGCCTGGTCCCCTCCGACGAACGGATGTTGCGCTTTGAACTCCTACGAGCGGAGGGAGTGGATGACCCTGGGCCGCGCTTAGACCTTGATGGCTGGGAAGGGCCTGCTCCAGAAGCGCCAGGCGCTTGAGGGGGGGGGGGGGGTGTGTCGTCGTCGTTGCAAAGACCCCGAACAACGTCTTCCATAGAGGGCGTTCCACGTTGATCACGAGGGGTGGAGAAGAGCGCTTCGAACTCCTTATCAACCCCCTCATATTGTGACCCAACGGGTTCAGCTCTTGGGTCGGGGTCGTCGTCACCAGTAGGGGGATCATTTTGCTGCTCCTTGTCAAGGTCAATGGCCGCCTGCGCAGCACGTGCTGCAGGGTCCATGGAGGGGGCGACGCAGTACTCGCCCATTGCGACGGTGCCTCCGAATACTTGGTGCCACAGATCTTCAAGATCGGGAGGAATGCCCTTCTTCCGGAACCTGCTGAAGTTGTTATCCTCCTGCGCAATGGGGGTGATGGTTGTTCAATGACGATGACATTGAAGGGTCCGTTGGATCAGGAATATATAAGGCAAAGGGAAGACGAGCATATACCGCGATTTTCTTCTCCCACCACTCGTCGGGGGCCATAATGGTACCACGGGCCTCATCCCATCCTAGGCCGGTCTCCCCTTGTTTCAGCTTCTTCCAAGATTGGAAGATTTGCTTCATGTCGCGAGTTCGGTTCTTGAGGGTGTACTGGTTGCACTTCTTCCCTGTCGCTGCCTCGAAGCTAGTATTAATTGGGCCCCATTTGAAGGACTGGTCCTTACCATTTTCCCGCTGGTACGCAAGGAGCACAAGCATCAACTTCTTGGTCAAATCCAATGACCAATAGAACGCAGCAGGCACAGCGTTCTTCTCGACAGAAGCCGACTTAGCTTTCTTACCCTTTCCTTTACCTTTCCCGTTTGTCGTCGCAGGGGAATCCATTTCGTTCTCGAGCATAGTTCTGTCGTCGAGGGTGGCGAGTAAATGGAATCAAAAATTCGGTAGGTTGTGGCCGAAGTATAGAACGAACAGCAAGTTATAACCATGAACGAACAGCATAAGGAATTCTACAAATAAAAAAAACAAGTAGACACAACATGGTGTTCATAGCTAATCAGTCCTTACCCGAACACCTCTAACCCTAATTCGTAGTCAATTTGGAATTCATTCGCCCCCAAATCGGTACCTAACCCCCAAATTCATCGAACCCCAAATGATGGAACCCCAAATCATGGAACCCCAAATCATTCTAGTCCTAATTACGCCCTACTTCAGTTCATGCCATCTTCCGTCAACAATGGAGAAGTTGGGGTTTTTCACCACTCGCACCCAGTCCCAACTAATCCCGACTGTTCAAAGGGGAACCCTCAATCTACCTTCAAACTGAACTAATGGAACTAGGGATCGGGAGAACTTACATGTGGCCGGCGATGCTCTGTAGGGCGTCGGAAGTTCGGGGCAAGGGCGGCGGTGGACCTGGACCGCGGGCTGCGTCGTCGGGGACTTGCTTCTCTTTGGAAGAGTTGGCTTATGACGGGAACTGCGTATTAATGGGTTGGGGGTGAGGGTAATTGAGAGGGGCATAATCGGTATTTCATGTGGTTAGTGGGGGTAATTCGGTATTTTTGAGTGGATCCATCCACCAAAAATTTATAACCCAACCAAACACGAAACGGGATGAGAAGGGATGAAAAGGGATTCAAAACTCCGCCCCGTCCACCCCGAGATTCCATCCCCACCCCGTCCACCCCCAAAAACCCATCCTCAACCACCTACTCCCACCCCGTTGCCAAACACGGCCTAATAGATTTTTACGAATACAACAGATTATGGAAGAATTAAATGTTCATACAATCCCTTATACAGGTAGTACAGTTACGTGGAGAAAAAGTCAAAATCCCATTGATAATATCTATGAACGATTAGATAGAGTAATGGCTCATACAGATATCTTAACTCAATTCCCTAATTTATCAGTACACAATCATCCCTTTATAACTTCTGATCACTCTTTAATATCTATGTCAATAGGAAGAAAAAAATTAGGGCTGGTTCTCCATTTAAATTTTAAATGTCTTGGACCACTAATGATAACTATAATAGATTAGTTAAATCAACGTGGCAGAATAAACTTCATGGATCATTTATGTTTACACTATTACAAAAACAGAAACTTCTAAAAAATACAAAGATTTGGTGTAAGTCTCATCCAAATAATAATTTCCGACATATAACGAATATTGAAGATCAGCTTATGTTACTACAAACACAACAAATTGGTGGGAATACAAATACAAATAACAAATATAACAGACTTTTAAACAAACGGGAAGCCCTTATGGAGTTTAATAACACTTTCTGGAAACAAAGAGCTAAATCAAACTTCTTGAAATTTGGAGACAGAAATACCAAATACTATCAATCCATATCAAAAATAAGAAACTCAAAAAATATTACTCAAAATTTTACAAATAAACATGGAACATTAATTGAAGACGAAGATCAAATAAGAGAAGAAATTACCAAAGAACTAGCTGAAAGATTCATCTTAAATAACCCGACAAGCAATAACAACACATACTTTCCTAACTTAATAAATCACACCATCACTAATTCTGAAAACCTTGCCTTAACAAAACCTTTCTCAGATAAAGAAATCAAGGACACTTTATTCTCAATGACAGATGATAAAAGCCCAGGCCCTGATGGCTTTCCACCAGAATTTTACAAAAAGTACTGGGACATTGTAGGTAATCTCTTATGTAAGGCAATCAAATCCTTTTTCCATTCTGGACCCTCCTGAAGGAAGTAAATACAACATTCATTGCTCTTATTCCGAAAATAGATACATCTTCTAACATAAACCACTATCGACCAATCAGTCTGTGCAATACTATCTATAAAATCATCTCAAAATTACTAGCTAATCGTCTGAAACCGATCTTACCGCATATCATAAACCCTTTTCAAGGAGCATTTATGCAAGGAAGAAATATCCAAGACAATATACTAATTGCTCATGAAATTTTCCATTATTTCCACAACAAAAAAGGGAAATTAGGATGGATGGCCCTTAAACTTGACATGGAAAAAGCCTATGATAAAATAAACTGTAACTTTATTGAAACAATTCTAAATAAATTTGGTTTTGACCCTAAATGGATTAATTGGGTCATGACTTGCCTTACCAAAACAAGTTTTTCCGTCCTAGTCAACAACTTACCAGGACATACATTCCAAACGCAAAGAGGAATAAGACAAGGAGATCCCCTTGCACCTTATATTTTCGTAATAGTAATGGAACTACTGGCAAGAATGCTACAACAAGAATCCCTAGAATGTGATCCTTTAATCGGTATTAAACTCACAAACAATAGGAGTCCTATCCCTTTCCTCTCCTTTGCTGATGATACACTAATCTTTGGACGCGCCGATGAGCTAAGTTTATACACGATTAAAAATATCCTAAACAACTTTTCTAACTTCTCTGGATTAACCATCAATTACAATAAAATCTCTCTACAAGTCTCCAAAAATATACAACAAAATAAAGCACAATCCCTCGCCCAACAAATAAATATTCCTATTACCAAAACAATGGAAAAATATCTTGGAATACCACTCATCAGTGGAAGAGTATGTAATGCCACCTTTGATGATGCTATACTAAGTCTCAAAAAACAGCTCTCAAAATGGAAATCAAACACTCTCTCACAAGCCGGTAGATCAGTACTAATTCAAGCTAACCTCAACTCTAAGACAAATTTTTTAATGCAATCTTTCCTTCTTCCTAAAGGAATTCTTAACAAAATTGATCAAATAAACAAAAATTTCTTTTGGAACAAACTTCAATCTGATAATTATCACCCATTAATCAGCTAGGAACACCTATGCACCCCCAAAAAGGACGGCGGATTAGGATTTAAATCAGCAGAAGAAATTAACATTGGAATGCAAATGAAACTCCTCTGGAGAATCATATCCAATCCTAACAATATCTGGTCTAAGGTAATCTTAGAAAAATACCTCTAAAAAGAATCGTTAATGGAAAGAGGAAAATTCAAAACCTCATGGCAATTTAGAAGGCTTCTAAATATCAGAGACCTCTTTTCAAAAGGATTACTCTGGCTTGTAGGCAATGGAAAAAGTATAAATGTATGGACTGATATATGGGTAAATGAACAATATCTTGAAACATTCCGAAATAATCAAAACCCTAATCTAAAAGTCTGTGACCTTTTCACTAAAAACAATTCGTGGGACATGAATAAATTGAATAATATCTTTCCCCCTAACATTATCCAAATGATCAGCAACATACATATCCCAACAAGAAATATCCTCGACAAACTTATTTGGATCTATAATAACAATGGAGACTTTACAGTTAAATCCACTACTTCCCTTTTCAATACCAGAAACACAAATAAAATCAATGCAAACTGGATCTGGAACCTTAATGTCCCTCCAAATATAAAAAATTTTATTTGGAAAATTATTTTGGATATCTTACCTACCACTGCCCGATTAAATAAATATATTAATAGAGTTCCCAACACTTGCTCTCTCTGCAACTCTAACATAGAAGACACAAACCATCTCTTATTTAACTGCCAGATCACCAAATCTCTTATAATAAATCTTGGCATCAAATTAAAAAAATTATTCATTATACCGGACCTAACAGACAACGCCTCTGAAAATATAATTAACGCCAAAATACTTAATAAAGACTTCTCTGACCTTTGCTACTTATGGCACAGTATCTGGGAACTAAGAAACAATATTATCTTCCGAAATAACCAAAACAAAAACATCATCAACACTCTATACCAAACAATTGACAATATATCTTGCTGGAATAAGGAAAATAATAATTACATAAAACCTAAAATCAGTAGACCTCCACAAAAATTATTTTGGAAACACCCACCTCCTAACACGATCAAAATTAATGTAGATGCCTCAGTTAAAATTAATCATGAAACTCAAATTGGTTGCATTATGAGAAACAACTACGGTCAGGTAATTCATATACATAAAAGCAACATTAGAAAATGCTCTATTATTTTAGCAGAAGCTATGGCTATATATGCAGGTATAAGACAGACAAACGACTTGGGGATCAGAAGAATCATTATTGAAAGCGACAACGCAACTATCATCAATGCCATCAATCACATAATCAAAACCCCATGGGAGGTAGCACAATTAGTTGAAGAAATCAAGTCTCTAAAAGAAGACTTCGAATCGATCAGCTTTCAAAATTGCTATAGAGAGGCGAATCGAGCAGCCGATTTCCTTGCAAAATCTACTCTGAATTGTAATATCATCCTTGATTCTCACTGTTACAAGTTCCAAAAACATCATCTTTTCAGATGATCATGGATGTCTGTAGCACATCCAACTCTTTGCATACTGTAAAAAAAAAAGAATAACAAAAAAATAAATGAAAATAAATTAAGGAAAAAAGTCAGATTTTGCAGTTATTTTATTTTAGATTTGATAAATCGACTAATTATCACCGTATTAACTGGTAAAACACTTTAAGAGGTAATTGATTGTGGATCAATTTATAACTCTATATCTCACCAATAATGGTTAAAAAAAATCATATTGAGAAATGAGAATTGATAAATTGATAAATAATTTTTAAATTTGAAGTATTGATTTTAAGATATCTATTTAAAAATGACTAAAAATAATTAATATTTGGAAAATGTTTCTTAATATGAATGTTAAGAAGGTTTTTTTATTTAAAAATGTGAAAGGACTACATTACCCATTATTGAAAATAATTTTAAGATATCTATTTAAAAATGACTAAAAATAATTAATATTTGGAAAATGTTTCTTAATATGAATGTTAAGAAGGTTTTTTTATTTAAAAATGTGAAAGGACTACATTACCCATTATTGAAAATAATTTGGTTTACCAAGACTCAATATTATCAGCCATTATATTCTTATTATCTAAGTATGAACATATATAATCCCTATTAATAGGGGTTGTTTTTACACCCACAAAATTTACTATTTACACCCAAAATTCAAGTTTTTTTTTAAATAAACCCTACGCCTCTTGAGTCATAGGTGTGTGACTCAAGAGGCGCAGCTATTTTTTTCTATATACATACCTTGCCCCTCTTGAGTCACACGTCAATGACTCAGGAGGCGTAGGGTTTATTTAAAAAAAAAAAAACTTGGATTTTGGGTGTAAATAGTAAATTTTGTGTGTGTAAAAAATAACAACCCTATTAATTGACCTATTGAACTTTAATATAATATTAGAGTCGGTTATGATCTAAATCTTGGAATTGCCGACCTTAAAATTTATTGCGGGGATGACTAAGGAGAGTCCCATCTATTTAATTAAATCCTTTATTGATATGATCCACAACTTTAGAAATATTGATATACCCAAATTGTCTTGTTTTGTATGCTACGATTTCTGTATTCGTTTCGCCTTTGCTTTTGGATGTCATTAGTCTAAAGGGATGCATTATAAATCGTGTGGGGCATGAGTAGGGATGGCAATGGGTCGGGTGATGAGTGGATGATCTACTTCCATCACCCGATCCACCACCCAAAATCTTTCACCCTACCCGACCCTTCACCCACCAAATATTTCACCCGTCCCGTCCACCCATCACCCATCGGGTGATCGGGTGGATCGGGTGATAATTCGGGTGAAATACAAGACATCAAATTCATCAAAAAAAATTATTGAAAAACATACGTCCAACACATCAACGAGTAAACATTAATTAGGAGCTCATTGCATTCACGTTTCCATTTTAATTAGAAGTCAATTGTATTGCATATCTTCAAATAAAATTGCATAGCTTATTTTATGACAAGATATTTCCATTTTAATCGTTTGATAGATATCTTAAATTAGGGTTTAGGGGGTACATTGGTAATTTCACATATAAAATATAATTGTATAATATAAGTCGGGTGACGGATCGGGTGATGGGTCGGGTGACGGGTGGGGAATGTCTTCACCCGAATCCGACCCGACCCATCACCCGTTCACCCATCACCCATTTAATATCCGCTTTGTTTCGGATTTTCACCCACTTTTTTGGGTCGGGTGAGACGGATATCCGTCGGGTGCGGGTCTCGAATATTCAATTGGTTAATTAATTCTTTATAGGGTACTCTATTATTTTTTAAAAAATAAGCCATCCCTAGGCATGAGACATGTCGGATATACCACAGCCACTTTTATCACTCGTGAAGAAGACATCGCATTTGAAGTCAACAAGAGGAAAATGTTATGTTGTAAGGTATCTCTCTCTACTTGTTGCCGCCAACAAGGAATTCCTTGTCAATCTAGAGTTCTTGCACCAAGGTCTCTTATCAATTTGACTAGCCAGTCTTAAGATATGATGTTAAATTATCAAGTACGACGAACATATTACAAGAGTAGTCCGTTGCACTTGACGACACGAAAGAGGTAGATTCAACACGCATCAGAAAGTGTTTGAACTCAACCCAAACCTAGTACATAAGTTAAATTGCATTTTGGTTGGAGTAAACTTTATTCCTAATATTTATTCCCATTCCTTTCTTGAATCGTTAACCGATGGAAACATATATATATATATATATATATATATATATATATATATATATATATATATATATATATATATATATATATATATATATATATATATATATATATATATATATGCCGACCAAAAAAAAATATATATATATAGGATTGAGATCAAGTGAGAAGCTATCGGTCTAGTAAGAAGGAAAGAAGCAATCTTATTGGTTCATATAGATCTAAATTTAAAAAATAAAAAAAAGCTCTCACGCGCTTTCTTCTCCACCACAGCTATGCCTCAGATCTGAAAGCCCTGCCTCAGATCTGAACATTTTTTCTTCCTCCTTCCTACATGGCTTCCCACTCCCCCCGCCAAGTGCGATCAATTACAGTGGTCGCCTTGGAGGGTGACGAAGACCTAGCAGCTTCAACTTGCAACTTTTGTCGGCGAAACCGCTCCATTTTCAGACATCTATTTTCCTTTTTCCAAAAGTTTGAAAAGAAGAGGAGAGAGAAAGACAAGAGAGAGAGAGATTCGATTTCTATGCAAAATTGGAGAAAAAAAAATGATCGAAGATTGCGGAGAACAGGAGGATGGAGAAAAAAGCACGCGATCGCCCCGAGAAAGACGACAAAGGAAGGATCCAAGGGAATCAAATCACACACATTCACCACCGCAGAAAATGCGGACAGTTTCTTGGTTCGAAATCGGAAGTCGAACGACGACTAGCAGTAGCAGAAAATGGAGGAAAAACTGAGCGAAGAGAGAGAGAAAGGGAAACGAGACACTAACCAACTGAGAGGGAAAGCGGTTTAGCAAGGGAATGGAAGCTGGAGTTGGCGCATTAATGGCGGTTCATTGGGATTCATCACTCTCACTCTGATCGGAGAAAATTGGAGATGGAAGGGAAGGTGGGAGGAAAGAGGATTCGGACATTCAGACGCCGAAGCTGAGCGCAGTGAGGAGAAGAAGAAGAAGAGCACCTGATCTCTGTCCATGTGAACGATGAAGAAAGGCATCTATATGATGAAATGTGTATTTAATTTGTAGGTGTGTAATGTATAATGTGTATATATATATACCAAGTGGTTCAGAGGTTTATACCAAGTGGTTCAGAGGTTTATACCAAGTGGTTCAGTGACTAAATAGAGAGTGGTTCAGTGACTTAATAGAGATTGGTTCAGTGACTAAATAGAGATTGGTTCAGTGACTAAATAGAGATTGGTTCAGGGCTAAATAAAGAGTGGTTCAGTGGCTAAATAGAGAGTGGTTCAGTGACTAAATAGAGAGTGGTTCAGTGACTTAATAGAGATTGGTTTAGTGACTAAATAGAGATTGGTTCAGTGACTAAATAGAGATTGGTTCAGAGACTAAATAGAAAGTGGTTCAGTGACTAAATAGAGAGTGGTTCAGCGACTAAATAGAGATTGGTTCAGTGACTAAATAGAGAGTGGTTCAGAGACTAAATAGAGAGTGGTTCAGTGACTAAATAGAGAGGTTCAGAGACTAAATAGAGAGTGGTTCAGTGACTTTAATAGAGATTGGTTTAGTGACTAAATAGAGATTGGTTCAGTGACTAAATAGAGAGTGGTTCAGTGACTAAATAGAGAGTGGTTCAGTGAGAGTAAAAGGGCTGAACCACTGAGAGTAAAAAGGGCTGAACCACTATGAATAAAAGGGCTGAACCACTAAGAGTAAAAGGGCTGAACCACTTCTTGGTAACTTGATGAACCACTTCTTTATAGCTTGTGAACCACATTTTTTTTTTCAACAAAACATATACAAAGTGGGTGTCTATGTGTAGATAAAATTAAAATACACCCAAAAATATATTTTTTATATTTTTTTAACAAGTGAAAATGCCAAAAAATAAATTTTAAAAGTCCATGTAAACACTTTTCATATGTACGTACATTATCTAATTAATTAGCAAGTTTTGTGTGTTGGCGTGTGTAATTAATTAGCGTTACTGTGAGAGTGAGGGTGTTACTAATTAATTTGGGTGGGTGTTACTAATTAATCGGTGGAATCCGCGTGTCTCCTATTTTTTAATTTATTTTTGGATACGTGGACCAATCAAATCACTTCTTTCCTTCTCACCGGTAGTGTGCTTCTCACCCGAACCCAACCCTATATATATATATATATATATATATATATATATATATGTATAAATAATATAAATAAATAAATAATGGAAACATACATAGGAAAGTGTCGATGTTAAGAATTTCTTATTATTGGCAAATGGTGATTATAAAATGAGACTGATAGGATATAGGATAAGCAATTAAAATGGGTAAAATTTATGTATTGAAAATTATTTGTTTATTTAATAAAAATAAATTGATCAATCACAAAAGGTAGAATCTCATATGATTTATATTATTATTATTATTTTATTTAATTAAGCTTTTAATCTATACTTTTGAATATAGATTAGAAAAACCGTATAAAATAAGATGAGCAGTTAGGCGGGCAACAATGCCAAAATAATGGCATGAAAGTCGGCAGCTTTCAGGTAAGGGAGATAACAAATCTGTTGCATTCTTTAAGATCATAGCATGTGTAAATGAATAAACGAACATATTATATATTTATTCCATTTGGCCATTAAAATACCTTCAGCAACATATGGGAACCCACTCCAAATTTAGTGCAAACAAACATGCATGGGTGTGTTTGGATTTCCAATGCATTATGTTTATAATGTAAAATGATAAGACATTGTTTGGTTAACATATTTTTTAAGGTGTTTAAATTATGGTGTTTTTGGATTCCACGATGTATTAATTATTATATAATTATTTTATCTCGATTTATATGATTATTTGGTTAAATTACAGTTTTACTTCGGCTTTTACGAGATTTTTATTTGGTTAAATTACTGTTGCCTTTCCCTTGAAAGACCAAGGAACATGAAAACTAAGAACAGTGCCATACGTCAGGGTCATGGACATAAGTTTTAGAAACTGGTTATTCTGAATTCCAGAATTCACTAGGAACCGAGGAGAAGAACAACCAGGCAGTGGCGAAAGGAACACAAATCGGTCTGTTTTAACAGGCATTTACAGTAGCTAGGCCAATTGAAGCAGAAAATACAATCTGCAAATAGAAACTAGCTACCAATACACGAGTACAAAAACCTAAGCTAGCTTTGCTGTAAAAACCTTGAACCTGATGCGGATTCAGAGTCATGTACAGATGATCAGAATCCCGCTCTCACACTGCAGATCCAACACGTGCAAATTGAACACGTAGCCATTTCAGTATGATGTTAGTAAAAACCACAATTGATTCCTAAAATTAATCAAACTCGTTGAAAATCAAAGTAGAAAACTTATCTCAAAAACACAAATTGCTGTGGCGTGGTGTATATTCGAACCCACTGCCTTAGAAACGATTTCGCCCCGACCACGGTGCAACTCGGCTTCTTGGCATCGCCCCCCAAGGTTACACAGCACCTCCGATCGCGTGCACTCGCCAAAGGAGGTTTTGAAACTTTCCAGGAACTCAGAACGGTTATTCTTTGGTAGAGGAAGAAGATGAAGACGTCCATCAAGTATTTTGGAAAACTGAAGACCAGTTTTTTAAGGGAATTGAACGTGGGTGAGGAAACGCTCCCACTATCCCTAAAGAATCATCTAGTCAAAAACTAAATCAGTTAACTATAAAAGATGAATTTATAAAAATATTATTTTATAAATTAATTATAAACCCGCACAAAATTCCTCTTTATAAACCATCTTCCAAAAGTACTCCACAATCAATGTGGGATGAGACAAAACTCAAAGCCTTTAATAAAAACCCTTTGTTCAAGCATTATTTCCAACAATCCCCCACAAATGCGAGAAACTGGGTTTTAAATAACTTTGAAAACAATGTTCTGAGCTGGTTTTATGGAAGAGATACTTAAATGTTGGTGAACAAGTCTTGAACCAAACACATAGTGAAGTTGAGTGCCTCCCTCGTCATAGAAGTGAACAAGTCTTGAACTACTAGACTTGAGAGGTGATCTCAACAACACATACCTCAACCATGATCCTGGTAGTTCCGCGATAAGATCCTCAAATATGTATGTGGTCATCTCATACCTTGTGTGCTGAAGAGTGCTCTAGGAAGACCACCCTAGTCTTCTATAGAAGGTGACCAACCCCTTCACACTCTCGTAGGTAGCTCCATCAAGTCTATCTCACATAGACCACCCTTATTAGGGCTATGGAACCATTAAGAGCATTGCGCTCATCCTCTTCCATATTCGGTGAATCCATCAAGTCCTTCTCAATAGGACCACCCAAATCTGGGCTATGGACTCATTAAGAGTACATGACTCAACCTTTCTCAATACACCTGTCATGGGAATGAGAAGTGGTGTATCTCTCCTCATATGGGTTTGAGTCTCATTCCCTTAGACAAATCAAAGACTAGTCTCCTGTTTTAGTCCTTTTGTCAATAGACCATCAAGTTCCTCTCGGACCTCACATTCTCCAAATAGATGACACCATTCGCAATCAGCTATCTCATAGCTTCATGTCAAATCTGCGTGTGTCTCTTCTTGCCAGTTTATGTATTGCTACTAGCTACACAAAAAGCAAATGTGAGTCACAATGTAGAGAATTAGATAGAGCTTCATGCCCCCACAAAGGTAATTAAGCCAGTAACATCCTCAACCACTCAATCTCTTGTCCAGCTAAATCTAAAACTATGATCTCATATTTCATAGTCGATCTAGCAAACATGACAATTTTGATGTTTTTCACAATATAGCACCATCACATAATGTCAAAACAAAACCACTAGTGGAGCTATAACATCATCATAATTAGAATGTTCGATCATACTGGCACAATGATAAAGTTATCAAACCTTCTCAACATTTCTCTACATAATGGAATGAAGCAATTTCCCTTTTCTAGTTCTTTAACACTTAGAAACACATCAACTTCACCCATATATTTCATCTCAAAGCGAGAGGAAACAAATGTTTAGTTTCATTTATTACATGCATGATCGTGCCAAATATCAACATCTCATTTACATATAAAGGCACGTAACCAATGTAATACATCTTGGTATAAAAACATGCATTATATACACAAAATGAAAACTTCAACACAGTTTGGTGACATTCTCATAACATTTCGAATATGCTTGGTTAAAGTCATATATTGATTTCTTAAGTGAAAACATAAAATTCTCTTTTCTTGGAACCACATGCCTGTAGGCTGTTCCACATATCTCTTTCTCTAGATCATCATTTAATATACAGTTTAACATCCATTGATGCACTGCCAATTTATAATTAGATGCTAAAGCAAATAATAAATATAAATGACAATCTTAATCATTAGAGAATATGTATTAAAGAAATCAATTTCATATTTTGTATGAATTCTTTAACCACTAGTCTTGCCTTAAATCTTATAATAGAACCATCTGTTCTAAAAATTCCTTTTAGAGATCCATTTACACTTAATGGTTTTGATACCTCTAGGCAAGTCAACTAGTTCCCAAGAAGGGATACACATAATAGATTCCAATTCATTTTCTAGCATCTTTTGGAAGAAACTAGTATAGGTTGAACTCATAACCTCAAGTGTTCTAAATTCATCTACTATAATTTAAGAGCATAGATAAGAGGTAAATCACTTTCAGTCACATCAACTAGTTCATCCAACAAAGTTGTCTCAAACTTAAACTCACATCTAGTTTCCCTTTTATCTCATTTACTCCTTCTAGACTCACTGGATTCAAGCTCGACATTTGAATCAAGTAAAGATAAAGATGCAGACATGAGCACATAGGCATGAATACTATTATGATTTTACTTAAAAGTAGACATCGCAAAAAAAAAAACTTAGCATCATGATTATCACACGTATTTATATCATCCATGCACATAAGCAACGCAATTGTTCTCATCATAACCAACAAGTATATATACAATCAACCATATTAGATCCAACATCATCTCACTTAAAGGGAAGTACATCCACTTTAGTCAAACACCCCCACATTTCTCATCTACTCTAGTTTGACTCTAAGTCATTTCCACTCCTTATATGGGGTTTTGTCTAACTTCTCACGTGGCATCTTACTTCCTACATCTATCAGATCTAAATCATTATGGTTCTAATCAAGTTGGTTTTATACATCATATATAAATGTCAAGAACAATTCTCCATACTACACCATAGATCTTCACAAAATACATGAAAATTGGTATATCAAGAGATCATCTATTAATGTGATATAACACCTTTACCACGCTTGCTTTTAGAGTTTAACAATAAATTAACTCAAACAATCTAGTGGTCCTCTCAATTAAGGATTTAAAAGGTATTTAGCACGTTTAGCATTTATACACATATCACCATTATTTTGATCACCAACAACCAAGTTAGAGGTCAGGAGCATTTATGGAGTTCTCTCAAAGAAACTTCCTATATATATGTCCTAGTGACATGCCAAAGATCAACATTCATAAAGATGTCACAAAGCAACATTCCTTCAAGACAAACCGAAAGAGTCATATCATGATCATCATTTAATAACCCAAATGCACATGAGATCAATCAAATATATAGGCATTTTTGTATAGTTAAAACTGATAAGTCAAGCAAGAATTGCTCATCAAACTTAACTCACAAAATAGGCCGACACGAGTGTTCTAGGTAAAAGGAGATCCTTCGTATGACCAAAGTGAAGACTCGACTCGTTCATCACCATCCTGAGCTTCTTTAACTCCGGCCTCTAGCAACCGTAGCAAATGATTTTGCTACCAACATCCCAGTGTCACTCCGCATACATTGCATCATGAAATTAACCAATAACCACACAAGTTATACTTGAGTTATACAAAATCATCATGATAGCACGTCTTCATCAATTTGTAATCACCTACTTCATAAATCAAGTGGCTCGAAATTGAAACTAGAATGTATGTATGCACTTATTTCTTTACTTGTGACCCCTAGCTAGTTGGTCATATATTCAGTACGGTCATGCCATTAATAAACTAATACCACATATATATTAGTTCTTATTCCACTAATTAGCATCATCACAATTTGATTTACTTCCAATTCTACCGAAAGACCAAAGGAATGGCCTAGCTGAAGAAATCAAAGCACTTCTATATCATAATTAAGTCAAGAGATGTCTTAATTAATTAAGGCTAAGTATAAATATACCTTCCATGGTGATGCTGGAGTACAATCACCAAGCCGCCGTTGCTACTAACCTCAAAAAACCGAATGAGGCCGCAGCAACCTTACCAACCTCAATGACAGCCACCTCGATCACCGTCGCCGCATTGATCTTGAAGCCAAACCCATTGACTCGGGGACTCACCATCGACAGCCCTAGGCAGCAGCAGCACCAACGTCACCAACACCCACGAAGGGCTACGAAGGGCGGGCAACATTAGCTGCTCCACCTTGCTCTAGGTCGCCGCCTCCGGTCACATCTTCTTCAACTCCCTCTATCCATGGCTGCGAGCTCGAAAATAGGCTCGATCTCGAAATCGGCCTGAAGTTAATTAATTTGATCCCTTAATCTTGCACTAATCAGTTCCCAACAAATCATGTGGCTTCTGTTGAATTTCAATTTCAATCCTTGCTGTTGACTTCTTCGGATTCCAATTGCAAATGGTGGCAGTGATTTCCAATTGTGGCCAATTAGCAAATGCTAATTAATTATATGCTCAAGTGAATATCGATAGCCACATGAGGCTTCTTCCACTCAGGCGCGCGCGAGGGTGTATCACGATCGGCTGCCCACACACAGACAATCGTAATACGTGCAATCACTAAGACGGTGGAGTGGTGGCTTTCCGGCTAGTGGCTAGGGTGGCTAGGGGACAGCAGCAGCGCCGCCTTGCGTGTCCGTTCATCTCCGCCTTCAACCGTGCAATACGGTCTTTTCCGATTCTAAGCTAGAATCCTCAGATCCGTCCATCTCCATGCCAGAAACCGATCCACATCGGCCTCAACTTCCGCCATGATTGGAGGTTAGGCGCTAGGGTTTCGACTTCCTGATCAGGCTATGAGTCCGAGTTCCTGTTAACTCCTCAGTCGCACACCTGACTCATCCCAAATCAGAAGAAGATGAACATCGATTAATTCAATCGGTAAATACTAACATCAAATCGTTTCTAAATTGTTAGTAAAAACCACAATTGATTCCTAAAATTAATCAAACTCGTTGAAAATCAAAGTAGAAAACTTATCTCAAAAACACAAATTGCTGTGGCGTGGTGTATATCCGAACCCACTGCCTTAGAAACGATTTCGCCCCGACCACGGTGCAAGTCGGCTTCTTGGCATCACCCCCCAAGGTTACACAGCACCTCCGATCGCGTGCACTCGCCAAAGGAGGTTTTGAAACTTTCCAGGAACTCAGAACGGTTATTCTTTGGTAGAGGAAGAAGATGAAGACGTCCATCAAGTATTTTGGAAAACTGAAGACTAGTTTTTTAAGGGAATTGAACGTGGGTGAGGAAACGCTCCCACTATCCCTAAAGAATCATCTAGTCAAAAACTAAATCAATTAACTATAAAAGATGAATTTATAAAAATATTATTTTATAAATTAATTATAAGCCCGCACAAAATTCCTCTTTATAAACCATCTTCCAAAAGTACTCCACAATCAATGTGGGATGAGACAAAACTCAAAGCCTTTAATAAAAACCCTTTGTTCAAGCATTATTTCCAACATATGAAACATTAACCAACATCATAACTGCATGTCAAGTGCTTAAGGCGAACATGTAGTCATGCGTTTCTTAAGATGACAATTTTATGTCCTGTCATTCTCCATGTTTGAAACCAGAAGAAGTTGTAGATGAGAGACTGTGACGTTGGTTTAGCTAGATAGGAGCCACAATAAAGATAATCAACACATGAGTGGTAACTGTTTGGCAAATATGGCACTGCAATTAAGCATGAAGGGAAAGCACGGAAAAGCAGGCTTCAGGATATGCCAGGCTTGCCAGCGACATAGCCAGTTTTGCAATGGCCAGATAAGGAAGCAGACAGCAATGGTGTTGATGCAGCAAAGTTTGATATAACTTCATCTGGTGGGGCAGATGATCAGTACAGTATGATTTTGGTGGACCATATAGAAGAATCAAACTATACCATAAAGCCATGATTGAAAGGAAACATGCCAGCTTGAGTGCAGTAAAACACTGTTGCCCCAAGTCAATGCATTAATTCTCCTCACTTGCATCATATAAACAAAGACCAATGCTCATCTACTAGCAAGGATGCAAATAACTTGAACCATCAATACTTTGCAGCCATTACACAAATTCATTCCTTGAAAACTTTAGGTATAAGTATAACTATGCATTGGAGGATATCACTGCAATTATAATTTAAAAATGGAATAAGGTTTCAACAACTAGCCAAATTTACACAAAAAATAATCTTCCAATCCATGATTCCTGATCAAATGTACTAGAAACCCACTCATTTACAAACCTTGATTTCTGAGCATATAAACATGTTATAATCAAGACTCAAGAGAGACAAATCAACTGCATCAATCTAGAACAATATACTACACTTGTTTGTATTGGGTCAATTGAACATATGGAAGATCTAATGGTACCATGACTGATACGGGGTAAGCCGTAGGATGGCTCGATCTTCGACAATCAAACTAGAACTCAAAGAAACAATCAAGAACTTGACAAGAAAAGCAAGAAACGCAGCAAGACTCAAGAACAAGACTAGACTCGACAAAAGCTATTAGAATCGATATCGCCTAACAATAAGAAGACCAAAAACGCAGCAAGAAACAATGAAAGACTCGAAATTTGACAAGACACGACCGATAAGGACTGAGTCGATCTATGTAGAACGAGATGAAGACCCCAGGACTCCGTAGAGGGTAGGAACCAAGCACCAACGACTACACAACCCGCCTCTATAACCCTACACAACCAAGCGGACAACTTGGAGGCACAAGGAGGGGGCTCGTGGATACCAGGATCACCAAGCTCTTGCGAGGTTGACGAACACAAGGCAAACCAAGCTGAGATCAATACCAATTTGCAATCGATGAGCCTCGCTATGAATTGATTAACTTGCACTCAATGTGTTTCACACAAAAGAGAATTTCATTCAATGAAAGAGGCGTACTGTTCTAAACAATGGGATCAGCCGTCTACTTATAACCTAGGGCTGATTTTAGATGAAAATAATAAATAAAGAGAAATTAAAATAAATCCCTAAATTACCTAAAATAACTTAAGTAAAAGAGATACTAAAAATAACAATGAAAATTAGGGTTCCAACACTTAATAAATTTCGGCCCATGTAGAAAACTAGGCTCCAGGTCTCGGCGTTGAGGGTTCTGGTATCGGCGCCGAGGCCAACAGTAAGCAAATATCATCTTCAGGTCTCGGCGTCGAGGCTCCTAGTGTCGGCGCCGAAGGCATCAGCAAGAGAAGAACATAGGTATGACTTCAATGGCTAGATCATGGTTCACGAACAAGGAAGAGTGTGTCCGGCGGTGTCTTGGATGGTCCCGCATCAATCTACCTTTCTTGAAAAGGATTCGTCCTCGAATCCAAGGTCGCATAAGATTCCGCACATGCACCCACACGAGAGCTCCTGGGTCGAACACCACATGCCCATGGAAACTCCTTACATGACCGATTGTTGTAGGGGTTGGCCACTCCTGGATGGCTTTGATCTTGGCTTCATCAACTTGTGGACCATTAGAGCTCACTACAAAACCAAGAAAAGAAACTTGATTAGTGCACAATTCATATTTCATATCATCTTCATAATGTCCTAACTTAATGTGCACTTTAGCTTGTTCATTTATCTTTAAGTTTTCATCAAAGCCTAGCAAGTTTTCTTCCTTTTTCAAGGCTGGATTTTCAATCATTTCAAGGCTAGCAATATTAGAACAATTTTCACCATCAATGATCATATTACAAATTTCGCCTTTTTCTAAGCATTTAGTATGACACAAATCTTCTCTTTGATTATCACCACAAGGCATAGGTTGAACACTTAAAACTTTACTAACAATCAAAGAATCATCATGCTCATGTTCAATGCAATCATCTTCAGAGGCAAGTAAACTAAGATCTTGATCATTATTAACATGCTCATCATTTTCATCACTAGAATTTTCAGATTCATATTCGCCTAGGTGATTAATCATGAGAGTCTTCTTATTTGGGCAATCCATCATAATATGTCATCTACCTTGGCATATAAAGCAAACCATGTGCCTAGATCTAAGAGTAGAGGGGTTAGGATTATTAGAAGGAATAGGATGAGTTTCTTCCCTTTCCTTTAGTGGTGCTGCATCTTTAGGTAGTACTCCTTGGCCGGGCACCGTGTTAGAGCCAAAACGCTTAAGCTCTATTGCTGTCAATCTTTCATCTATCTTAGCCAAGTTCGAACACGTTGACCATCTCAGCTTCAGTAATCGTGTTGTTGCCCTGGTTAGACATCACAAATAAAGAAACAAAGAACTATGTGAAAGGTTAGTAAAAATATAAACAAGCTCACTAGTGTTTCGCTCACACTCCCTCTCTAATTGGTATGTCACGCTTGTTGTTCCAATCCGCCTTGGGCAAATCAACACTCAAGCTAGAACCTAGAAATACAAAGTAAGAGAGTGAATGAAACAAATGACTGCACTCGACAAAGGTCAAGAACAGTCGACACAAGCAAGGAGAGTACTCGACAAAGGGGGAGAGCACTCGACACAAGCAACTAGAGTACTCGACAGAGGTGAGGAGCACTCGACAATCACTAACCACACTCAATGTAAGCAAAAGAGTACTCGACAATGGGAGAAAAGTACTCGACACAAACAAAAAACAAGACAATGCAAGACTGATTTTTGTGAAAAGGAAAGAAACAAAAGAAACAATTTGGAAATTTACCTCTTTTGATTTGAACCCTTAGTAAGGATGTTGTTGTTGCAAGGGTAGGGTTTCAAGATTGTGTTTAGGAGGTAATGTATGTCGATCTAGGGCTGCTGGAATTTACCAAGATGATCCCTTGAAGCATTCTTGCAAAAGATGAACAAAGAGCTCCAAAGAATACAAATCAAACAACTTTCTTTCTTTTTCTTTTGAACTAGTTCAGTACTCGCACCTTGTGCGGGACGTTTTTTTAGTTTAAAATAGTTATATGTGTATCAGTGTATGTAACACTATATATATGTATATATCATGCACACAATGGGATTTATTTTAGGTTTTATCAATTAACAACTAACATTTCTTATCAATTAATAACAAATAAATCCCAGCATATATTTCATTTTTTATAGCAACAAACCACCACAAATTTTACACCATATGTTTTTTTATTTTTGGCAAGCAATTAATTTAGTTTGCATTTTATTTTTATTATTAATCTAATTAATTTAATTTGCAATTAATCTAATTCACAAATTAACAAACTCTATATATAAAAATAAAATAAAATAACCTACTTTAAAGGAGAAGCCGCCACATGGCTTAGACGACTTCTTCTTTAGTATTATTAATTGATATTGATTATATATTGGTAATATTGATAATGTCTTGTAATTCGCGATGAACATCCACTTCACCACCTGTGATTATAAAATCATCACTTACATGGGAGAAATGAGAGGAAAAACATAAGTGGTGCAAAATAATGCAAGATTTTTTTATGGCCAATTACAAATCGTTATTTCTCTCGAGACTTGATTATCTTTTATGAAAGTTGCAGCTGGCAATTTACAAACAGAACTTAGAGACTTGATTTTAACTTCGGTACGTGACAATAGTCACAGAAACATCTAAACTACGAAATCAAAATTTATTAAAATTCTCGGAATAATTTCTTCAAATTGGTTGGTGACTATTGTGAAATTCCTCTATGACATCTTCATCGTCCTATATATTCATGGGAAGGTATCTACAACAAAACATATGAACATATATTAGTTTAGGTGAATATATTAATCAATATATATTTCATGTTCATGACAATATATAGAGCAACTAACCCATGAATGAATGAATTTATCTCCATTATATTTGGATCAACGAAAATTCTTATACTAATCATTATTCATCAAAATTACAGTACATGTAGTCCAATGTATGAAAAAATAATATGTCATCCGAGTTGTACAATATTGATATTAATAAAAGAATCGTCTTTAAATACTAACCATCATGGTGGGTCAAAATTTGTGCAAATTGGATTATCAACGTGGTTTCACCTGGTATCATACTTTTATCGTTTAATGCCGATGACACAATTCGAGGGTTAAGATGTACCTATCTATTCCCCGATCAAAATATTTTACATATGATGAATGCTTGTAATATCTCATAACAAAAATATCATATACGAAAAACACACATAAAAATTAAATACCTAACGCACCTCTCCTTTTCACATTTCTATTGTTGTTGTCTATGGGCGTCTTGTTTTTCTTATTTGACATCGCGTTAGATATAATCTAAGCTTTGAACAGACCGTTTTCGTAAGGCAGAAAGTTCTCCTACAGAGAGTCGGATGAGGAGAGACTTGTATGACACCAAATCAATATATGTATATATGAGATGAGATTGCATAATTAATTTTTCTAATATTTTAATTAGTTAATTAATAATCAATTAGATTTGTTTACTTAATTAGATACGGTAGAATCTTTACTTAATTAGATTTTCTAATTTATTAAGATTCGTTTATATCCTACTAATTAATACGGTATATATATATGAGATGAGATTTTCTAACTAAATACGGTAATTGATTTTTCTAATATTTTAATTATTTAAGTAATAATTACGTAGATTTGTTTACTTAATTAGATGAGGTAGAATATTTAATTAATTAGATTTTCTAACTAACAAATCTTAACAATTAATAGCAAATACTACTAATTAACAAATCCTATAATAAAAAAAATAAAAATTCCTACTTTAAAGGAGAAGCCGCCACATGGGTTAGGCGACTTCTCCTTTAGTATTATAATATTGATTTTCGGATCTGATTTTTTTAAGCTTACTTTTACCCTTAGTGAATTTTATCCTCCTATGTCCAAGCTTGAATGTCTCTTTTTTTTTGAGATTTTTCGAATTGACTTTTTTTTTACCTAATGCAAGAAAAGCAAACAACTATGAAGAGGACTCGAAAATTATAAGCTATGGTGAAAGAAAATAAAATTATAGCCCTAATGAAATATATATATAGATGAGGTTTGGCTAACTTTGGTAAGTATATCTATCTAAGCCTTTTATAATTTATGATAGATACAATGGAATATATCTACCATAAAATCAGAAATTAATTAGGCAAAAATAGATAAAACAAGATAGATCAAAATAGGCCAAAGATAGAACAACAAACTAGGGTTTGTGAAGCTTGGCCGAAATCGACTAGGCTTAGAACCTTTGATGCCGTCGACTAGGATGATGCACAAGGGGTGCGCACACAATGGTGGTCGATTGCCGGGGGGTCTCGGCTAGGCTATGTGTTTGGGCTAAGCAACCACAACTATCACAAACAAGAAAGAGGTTAGTGCAATCAAAATTCAAGATTCAAGAAGTAAAAGACCAAACTTTTAACAAAGACTCTATTTTTGTGGATTTTTTTGTGTTTATATGAAGAACAAAACAAAAGACACAACTTTTGATGTCGAAACCAAAGCTCTGATGCCAATCGATACGGGGTAAGCCGTAGGATGGCCCGATCTTCGACAATCAAACTAGAACTCAAAGAAACAATCAAGAACTGGACAAGAAAAGCTAGAAACGCAGCAAGACTCAAGAACAAGACTAGACTCGACAAAAGCTATTAGACTCGATATCGACTAACAATAAGAAGACAAAAAACGCAGCAAGAAACAATGAAAGACTCAAAATTTGACAAGACACGACCGATAAGGACTGAGTCGATCTATGTAGAATGAGATAAAGTCCCCAGGCCTCCGTAGAGGGTAGGAACCAAGCACCAACGACTACACAACCCGCCTCTACAACCCTACACAACCAAGCGGACAACTTGGAGGCACAAGGAGGGGGCTCGTGGATACCAGGATCACCAAGCTCTTGCGAGGTTGACGAACACAAGGCAAACCAAGCTGAGATCAATACCAATTTGCAATCGATGAGTCTCGCTACGAATCGATTGACTTGCACTCAATATATTTCACACAAAAGAGAATTTCATTCAATGAAAGAGGCGTACTGTTCTAAACAATGGGATCAACCGTCTACTTATAACCTAGGGCTGATTTTAGATGAAAATAATAAATAAAGAGAAATTAAATTAAATCCCTAAATTACATAAAATAACTTAAGTAAAAGAGATACTAAAAATAACAATGAAAATTAGGGTTCCAACACTTAATAAATTTCGGCCCATATAAACATAATAATTTTGGCCCATGTAGAAAACTAGGCTCTAGGTCTCGGCGTTGAGGGTTCTGGTGTCGGCGCCGAGGCCAACAGTAAGAAAATATCATCTTCAGGTCTCGGCGTCGAGACTCCTAGTGTCGGCGCCGAAGGCATCAGCAAGAGAAGAACATAGGTATGACTTCAATGGCTAGATCATGGTTCACGAACATGGAAGAGTGTGTCCGGCGGTGTCTTGGATGGTCCCGCATCAATCTCCCTTTCTTGAAAAGGATTCGTCCTCAAATCCAAGGTCGCATAAGATTCCGCACATGCGCCCACACGAGAGCTCCTGGGTCGAGCACCACATGTCCATGGAAACTCCTCATATGACCGATTGTTGTAGGGGTTGGCCACTCCTGGATGGCTTTGATCTTGGCTTCATCAACTTGTAGACCATTAGAGCTCACTACAAAACCAAAAAAAGAAACTTGATTAATGCACAATTCATATTTCATATCATCTTCATAATGTTCTAACTTAATGTGCACTTTAGCTTGTTCATTTATCTTTAAGTTTTCATCAAAGCCTAGCAAGTTTTCTTCCTTTTTCAAGGCTGGATTTTCAATCATTTCAAGGCTAGCAATATTAGAACAATTTTCACCATCAATGATCATATTACAAATTTCGCCTTTTTCTAAGCATTTAGTATGACACAAATCTTCTATTTGATTATCACCACAAGGCATAGGTTGAACACTTAAAACTTTACTAACAATCAAAGAATCATCATGCTCATGTTCAATGCAATCATCTTCAGAGGCAAGTAAACTAAGATCTTGATCATTATTAACATGCTCATCATTTTCATCACTAGAATTTTCAGATTCATATTCGCCTAGGTGATTAATCATGAGAGTCTTCTTATTTGGGCAATCCATCATAATATGTCCTCTACCTTGGCATATAAAGCAAACCATGTGCCTAGATCTAAGAGTAGAGGGGTTAGGATTATTAGAAGAAATAGGATGAGTTTCTTCCCTTTCCTTTAGTGGTGCTGCATCTTTAGGTAGTACTCCTTGGCCGGGCACCGTGCTAGAGCCAAAACGCTTAAGCTCTATTGCCGTCAATCTTTCATCTATCTTAGCCAAGTTCTCCATGATGGCGTTGAACACGTTGAACATCTCAGCTTCAGTAATCGTGTTGTTGCCCTGGTTAGACATCACAAATAAACAAATAAAGAACTATGTGAAAGGTTAGTAAAAATATAAACAAACTCACTAGTGTTTCGCTCACACTCCCTCTCTAATTGGTATGTCACACTTGTTGTTCCAATCCGTCTTGGGCAAATCAACACTCAAGCTAGAACCTAGCAATACAAAGTAAGAGAGTGAATGAAACAAAGGACTGCACTCGACAAAGGTCAAGAACAGTCGACACAAGCAAGGAGAGTACTCGACAAAGGGGGAGAGCACTCGACACAAGCAACTAGAGTACTCGACAGAGGTGAGGAGCACTCGACAATCACTAACCACACTCAATGTAAGCAAAAGAGTACTCGACAATGGGAGAAAAGTACTCGACACAAACAAAAAACAAGACAATGCAAGACTGATTTTTGTGAAAAGGAAAGAAACAAAAGAAACAATTTGGAAATTTACCTCTTTTGATTTGAACCCTTAGTAAGGATGTTGTTGTTGCAAGGGTTGTAACGGCCCAGATATAAATATCCGGGATACGTTTCGAAGGTCGGATACCTTCGTTCGGATGTTGCAATTCAGGTACGGGTCGAGGTTTCAAACCTCTAATCAGTCGAAGTCTCAGAAATACAATTTAACGAAAATAAAGCGGAAGTAAGATTTAGATACAAAAGCCACGGCAGAGCCGGGTCAAAACCAAAACAAAGTGGGTGATTGCCATTTGTCAAGTTAGAATATATTAGCCGGATTCTTCGATTCGCCCAAAAGGTTTCCCCCGTCATATAAGCATGGAGCAACAAGAGCGGTACCTAACACTATCCACGAAGTCAGGCCTGGTGATCGCCTGCGGGTCCTCTGACCGCGCTGAGGCCACATAACATGCCTATGCCTAAAAAAAGATGACTAATGCAGTACAAGATTTAAATCATACTATCATACCCCTAGTATATATAATATGCGGAAAATAACTGTAAAGGGCCCAAGACAATGCCAAGTGGCATATCCCTCTCCTACCTCTGCACCCCTTCCCGTTAGTGCAGAGACTGGCCAGTTCGTTGCTATAGCATAGCATATCCTCGTGGTGGTGCACTCACCCACGGTATCATCATCATAACATAAATTAAATATAAAGTAAACATGCCCGATGGTGCTGGGCTATCATCATGCTCATCTCGACTCGATAGACTCAGGGCACCCGATGGGGCTGGGCTACCCTATGACCCTAGCAAAGACTCTAGGACTATCACAGATAACGGCCGTTCTGTTTCAAACACACAAAGTAAACACATGCTCAGTTCAATGCAATCCTAGCATGATACTACATGGCATGCTTTAATATGCAACAAAACTACACATTACATGACACATCAGGCAGGAGGTCCAGGTTACTGAGTAAGTCCCGTAGGATACTTACCTGTTGATGCAGAACAGCAAGATAACACAAGCAAGGGCCCAAATGCAAGTCCAAAGCAATCCAAAAGCAATACACACCTATCATCAAGTCATTTCCATAAGCTACCATACCAACGTTCATACACACGAACCCAAGTTCTCAACATTCTCAAAACCGACCGATAGTAAAACCGTTTTCCAAAATCCTAAATCCAAAATTAAGTCAACTCATATTCATATTATTTCTCAAATCATACTTGGCCAAATTCCGACATTAAACATTTAAGCCTTAAAGTAAATTTCCCAAAATCATGTTATAAAATAATTCCGGCATGTTTCTTATTTCAAAAACATTATAAATGAATTCCAATATTAAATCATCAAAATAATTCTAAGCTCACAAATAATACTTATAAATCAAAACCAACAATTTACTTTAAAATCCTAGCTCACATAGTTAAATCCTCTTAAAATGCATCAATTAAATAAGCCAATCAATATAATCTTAAAACATTATACAATATATAATGATTAATTTTCCAGAATTTATAAAATCCCAAAATAATAATATTCAATTAATTCAACACTAGTTATCCATAAAATCTCAACAATCCATAAATGTATACATAATCCAATATCAATTAATATCACTTTTAAAACCTTTCAAATATAAATATTAATAATTTCAGAATATATAAATATATATATTCATTTTTTCCAAAATCAGAATAATAATAAAAAAAAACATATAACATATATGGGTATATATATATATATATATATATATATATATATATATATATATATATATATATATATATATGTAAAACATAACAAAAGAATAACCCAGCCCAACCGAAATCAAAACCCAACCCAGCCCAAACTCGAGCATGCCCCAACCCGGATCCAAGGAAAGAAAAGAAAGGAAGGTGAAGCCCGGACCCTTACCCAGAAATATAGCCCGAAAGAAAAGCCCACCCGAATCCAAGAGGAAGCCCAGCCCAGAAATCAGAAAAATAAAAGGGAGGGGCCCCATGTGTTGACACGGCGCCGAGGTGGCAAGGAGGGGCCCAGTCCTCTTCCTCTTCCCCGGGTGAAGGCCAGAACCAGTAGAGCTAGTGCTCATCTAGGCTCGAAGAGGCGGAAAGGAGGAGGAAAGGAGGTCCGCCGGCGATGGGTGGTGGCTCCGACCACCCCTCCGACCCCAGGGGGAAAGGAATCGACAACAAGGAAGAGAGAGAAGGGGTGCTTACCGAGGGTTGAGGAGTGACGTCGGAGAGCTCGATCGGTGCTCCTTCGGTTCGCCGGAGGCGTAACGGCGCGCTCGTAGAAGTTGTTTTTGGGCTTCTAGGAAATGCAGAAGGAGTGAGAGAGTGATTTTACAAGGATTCACAACGGAGGGGAAGAATCGGATGGAATTACCGAGTTCGGAAGGACGAACAGGGGAGCAACGAGAATCAGCTTCCGGCGGCGGTGGCTCCGCTTCCATCATTGGACGTCGGAGGGGAGGAGTGGGGCTGCGGCTGCTGCTACGGCCTTGGACACGGAGGAGAGGGAAGGAGGAAAGGGAGGAGGTGGTGCCCGCCGTCTCCCAAAGAGAAACAGGGGAGCTCGGCTCCTTTCGCAGCACCCGTGAGGTCATGACGACGAAGGGGGCTGGTGGAGGTGGTGGTGGTTCCTGGTGGTGGCTGAGCAAGGTGCTCGGGGGTCGAATGTTTGAACGGAGATCCCAAAGGCCTGCTTGTTGGGTGTTTTCAGCTGAAGTAGGGATTCAAAGGGTAAAGGGAGGGGTGGGTTATGTGTGGTTCTGCAGAGAAGGGTAAAAGAGAGAGAGGGGGAGTATTTTTTGTGGGCTGCTGGTTTAGGTAAACTGCAACGGAAGAGGGGAGGTGAGGAGGGTGTTGCACATTGGAGGGAAGAAGACAACTTGTGAGGGAGGGGACCATTTCATTGTGAGGCAGGGTTGCCGAGAGAGAGAGAGGGAGAGAGAGAGAGAGAGAAAGAAGAAAAAAAGAAAAAGAAAGAAATTAAAATGTATGTGGTCCCAACAAGATATTTTGAACCCGATAAAATATCCCGAAACCCGCTCGCCCGAACGAATCCCGACTAAATCGAATTTAATTAAATTTTTAATTCAAGATAATCGAAAATTAAATAAATTTCAATCCATACTCGTAGCTCAATTTAGTTTTTTTTTATTAATACTCGGACTCGATGTCGAAAATCAAATCCCGTCAAAAATCTTAATTTAAATTGATGCCGGAATGATTCTAAATCGAAACTTGATGCTCGAGGACGGGTTTTTATTCCACTTTTACAAATTGAATAAAATAATAGTATATTTAATTAAATAATATTAAAATAATATAAAAATATATTCGGCCTTTACAAGGGTAGGGTTTCAAGATTGTGTTTAGGAGGTAATGTATGTCGATCTAGGGCTGCTGGAATTTACCAAGATGATCCCTTGAAGCATTCTTGCAAAAGATGAACGAAGAGCTCCAAAGAACACAAATCAAACAACTTTCTTTCTTTTTCTTTTGAACTAGTTCAGTACTCGCACCTTGTGCGGGACGTTTTTTTAGTTTAAAATAGTTATATGTGTATCAGTGTATGTAACACTATATATATGTATATATCATACACACCATGGGATTTATTTTAGGTTTTATCAATTAACAACTAACATTTCTTATCAATTAATAACAAACAAATCCCAACATATCTTTCATTTTTTATAGCAACAAACCACCACAAATTTTACACCATATGTTTTTTTATTTTTGGCAAGCAATTAATTTAGATTGCGTTTTATTTTTATTATTAATCTAATTCATTTTTATTATTAATCTAATTAATTTAATTTGCAATTAATCTAATTCACAAATTAACAAATCCTAACAAATTAACAAACTCTATATATAAAAATAAAATAAAATAACCTACTTTAAAGGAGAAGCCGCCACATGGCTTAGGCGACTTCTTCTTTAGTATTATTAATTGATATTGATTATATATTGGTAATATTGATATTGTCTTGTAATTCGCGATGAACATCCACTTCACCACCTGTGATTATAAAATCATCACTTACATGGGAGAAATGAGAGGAAAAACATAAGTGGTGCAAAATAATGCAAGATTTTTTTATGGCCAATTACAAATCGTTATTTCTTTTGAGACTTGATTATCTTTTATGAAAGTTGCAGCTGGCAATTTACAAACAGAACTTAGAGACTTGATTTTAACTTCGGTACGTGACAATAGTCACAGAAACATCTAAACTACGAAATCAAAATTTATTAAAATTCTCGGAATAATTTCTTCAAATTGGTTGGTGACTATTGTGAAATTCCTCTATGACATCTTCATCGTCCTATATATTCATGGGAAGGTATCTACAACAAAACATATGAACATATATTAGTTTAGGTGAATATATTAATCAATATATATTTCATGTTCATGACAATATATAGAGCAACTAACCCATGAATGAATGAATTTATCTCCATTATATTTGGATCAACGAAAATTCTTATACTAATAATTATTCATCAAAATTACAGTACATGTAGTCCAATGTATGAAAAAATAATATGTCATTCGAGTTGTACAATATGGATATTAATAAAAGAATCGTCTTTAAATACTAACCATCATGGTGGGTCAAAATTTGTGCAAATTGGATTATCAACGTGGTTTCACCTGGTATCATACTTTTATCGTTTAATGCTGATGACACAATTCGAGGGTTAAGATGTACCTATCTATTTCCCGATCAAAATATTTTACATATGATGAATGCTTGTAGTATCTCATAACAAAAATATCATATACGAAAAACACACATAAAAATTAAATACCTAACGCACCTCTCCTTTTCACATTTCTATTGTTGTTGTCTATGGGCGTCTTGTTTTTCTTATTTGACATCGCGTTAGATATAATCTAAGCTTTGAACAGACCGTTTTCGTAAGGCAGAAAGTTCTCCTGCAGAGAGTCGGATGAGGAGAGACTTGCATGACACCAAATCAATATATGTATATATGAGATGAGATTGCATAATTAATTTTTCTAATATTTTAATTAGTTAATTAATAATCAATTAGATTTGTTTACTTAATTAGATACGGTAGAATCTTTACTTAATTAGATTTTCTAATTTATTAAGATTCGTTTATATCCTACTAATTAATACGGTATATATATATATGAGATGAGATTTTCTAACTAACTACGGTAATTGATTTTTCTAATATTTTAATTATTTAAGTAATAATTACGTAGATTTGTTTACTTAATTAGATACGGTAGAATCTTTAATTAATTAGATTTTCTAACTAACAAATCTTAACAATTAATAGCAAATACTACTAATTAACAAATCCTATAATAAAAAAAATAAAAATTCCTACTTTAAAGGAGAAGCCGCCACATGGGTTAGGCGACTTCTCCTTTAGTATTATAATATTGATTTTCGGATCTGATTTTTTTTAAGCTTACTTTTACCCTTAGTGAATTTTATCCTCCTAGGTCCAAGCTTGAATGTCTCTTTTTTTTTGAGATTTTTCGAATTGACTTTTTTTTTTTACCTAATGCAAGAAAAGCAAACAACTATGAAGATGACTCGAAAATTATAAGCTATGGTGAAAGAAAATAAAATTGTAGCCCTAATGAAATATATATAGATGAGGTTTGGCTAACTTTGGTAAGTATATCTATCTAAGCCTTTTAAAATTTATGATAGATACAATGGAATATATCTACCATAAAATCAGAAATTAATTAGGCAAAAATAGATAAAACAAGATAGATCAAAATAGGCCAAAGATAGAACAACAAACTAGGGTTTGTGAAGCTTGGCCGAAATCGACTAGGCTTAGAACCTTTGATGTCGTCGAATAGGATGTTGCACAAGGGGTGCGCACACAATGGTGGTCGATTGTAGGGGGGTCTCGGCTAGGCTATGTGTAACGGCCCAAATATAAATATTCGGGTTACGTTTCGAAGGACTGGATACCTTCGTTCGGATCTTGCAATTCGAGTACGGGTTGAGTTTCAAAACAAGGTGTGAGTGCTAAAAGAAGGGATTTTGCACCCTAAATTCGCGATAGGACCGTTGGGTACTCTGAACCTGTCCTACTTGTCTAGGTCGCTCAAAGCGTTTTATGTTCGAAAAGCATAAAGAAGGAAATATCATAATACAGCATGGCCGGGTCAAAACCAAATATGAGAAAATGTAAAGTAGCGAAAGTGTGTAGTCCATAGTCAGATTCTCCCTCCAATTGCGCCATAAGATACCCCCGTCATAACATCACGAAATCAAGCAAGGGAACGGGTACCTGAAACTATACCACGAAGTCAAGGTCGAGCCACTCATGCGGGCCCTGAAGACCTCGCTGAGGACATATAATGTGCTTATACCTAAATAAAAGATGCTCTAATGCAGTGCGGAAATATTAAACACACAAGCATGCTAACAGTTTATATGTATGCAAAAAGCGATTAAATGGGATTCCGCACAGAATGCCAAGTGGCATGTCCCTATCCTACTCCCGCACCCATGCTCGTTAGTGCAGGAACCGACCGCGTTTTATACTCCCGCACCCATGCTCGTTAGTGCGGGAACCGGTCGCGTTCAATATCATAACATCATCAGTCGTATCAACAGTCATGCTCGTCAATTTAATAGTCTGACTCGATGAGGACTAAGCCCGATGGGACTGGACCGTCCTATGACCCTAGCAAATGACTCTAGGACTCACAATTTAACGACCATTCTACCATACGCAAAGAGAATATGGATGCTCGTTCAGTTATGCAACCTAAGCATGCTACTACATGAATATGCAGGATGCAACACCTACACACTATATGACACATCAGGCATGAGGTTCTAACTTGAGTAAGCCCCGGAGGACTTACTTGGAGTAGCAGATCAGCAAGAAGAAAGCAGCAAGAGGATAAGCAAGCAGGTCACAAATCACCTAACAATTATTAATGAACATGTATAAGCATACTGCACAGAATGAGATCCATTTACCACTGCACATAATCTATCCATCAATCATTAGTCATAACGTACATCATTATCATCATCATCATCATCATCATCATTTATCACCTCAACTCAATTTCTCATCTCGTTCCAACGTATCATATCTCATACATCATATTTCATCTTATATATATATATATATATATATATATATATATATATATATATATATATCATTTCATCTTGTTTCAACTCATATTCATATCATAGTTCACATAGTCAAATCTCAAGAAATCTCATCAATCAGTTTTCAAGTAAACCGGTTCAAGAGATTCCAAAAGTCAAACCATACTTTTTAAATCATGCTTGCTAACACATCTAAACAATATCATTTGCAGAGGAATCTAATCTGTAAAATTTTCAAGTCAAATAGTGTATTAATTCCTAAGGTTACTTGATTTCCGATTAAGGTAGTAGGCTAATTAGTGAATCAATCTAAATAATAATATTTAATAATTTTCCAATACTAAGATATTCAACCCATTATACTAACTTCACCTTACTTACTATATCAAGTTATGAAAATAATTCCGGCATAATATAACAAAGTCTAGAAATCAACATACTAAGTGCTTTAATAATTTTCAACACTTCGAAAATATTTTCAGCATCAAACTAATTTCACTAATAATTTAAATATCGACAAAATATATTAATTATAAACTTCAAGGTAAATAAAGAAATAGATAAATAATTAAATAATTAAATAATTAAATGAATAAGTTAAACCAAAACCGACCCATTTCATTTAACCCCAACCGAACCCTAACGATTAAGTCAAACCGGACCCTAAAATTAAAGAGAAAAACTGGTTTCCTTGATGGACCAAAACCCACCCAATCTATTCAGAGAAAATAAAAAGAAATTGCAGCCCAATTCCTCACAAAAGCCCAACTCTTAGCCCAATTCTCTCTTTCTTCAAATCCAGAAGTAAAAGAAATAAATAATAAAAAAAAAGAGGGCGGGCCCCCACTGCTGAGAGGCAAGGCAGGGCCCACTTCCTCCTTCAACCTTCAGACGCTCCCCTGTTCACTTGCCCTGCTCCCCCGTCCTCGTGCTCGCCATTCTCGCAGCTCCCACACCCTCACGCTCAGTGCTCGCTCGCTCGCTTGCCCATGCCCGACCTCGCTCGCATTCCCCTGACCGACCTTACAACTCTCTCACCCTCTCGGTAGCTCTCTCGCTGCTCGCTCCCTCGCTTTTCGGTCTCAAGCTCTCATCTCCGCTCTCGAGCTCGTCGAAGCTCTCGGGCTTGGCTCTTTCTCTCTCTCGTCGACCAACTTGAAACACAAGGAAACCGGGAATCTAATCAAGGAAGGGAGGGGAAGGTCGAAAGCTCACCGGAGGTCTCGAAGTCGCCGGAATCATCGTCGGAGGTGCGATTTGCTTTGTCGGAATCAAAATCGAGCAAACTCAGCCCTTGAACCGAAATTAATAGGTTAAATGTGGTGCTTTACATCGGTTTAGAGCAAAAGGAGGGAGGAGAGATTACCTTTGAACGGGAAAACAGGGGTGGAGGAGGAATGTTGGTGGTGGTGGCCGGCTAGTAGAGTTGTCGACTGCTCAATGGGAAACGAGAGAGAGGAGGGGCGGGTGATCAGTTTGCCTCGTCCGGGAACAGGGGGAAGGTCTCTGGCGAAGATGGCTGGAACTGATGGTGACGGCTCGACAAACAGGTGGAGGAAGGGGCTGTTGTGGTGGAGATGAGGGTGGTCGACAAAACTGGAAGGTGGTGATGGTGAGGGAGGAGTTGGGGGTGAAAAAAAGGGAGGGGCAGGAGAACTGATGGGATGAATTAAAGAAGTTAAAAAAAAGGGGATTGTGTTTGTGTTACTGTATAGGTTTACAGAATAGGGTGAGGGAGGGGTGCAGTACTAGGATGGCTAAGATGTGAGAGGTAATGGTTGTGAGAAAAGTCAAATTAACACCCGGAATTAAATCTCGAAATCCGCTTTCCAATCATAACCCGATGTGATTAAAATAAATTTAAAATAAATATTTGAATTCGAATTAAATAACGAAACTCAAAAATATTTTCAAGCCACAGAATAATAAAGCGGAAATATATTCATTTCAAATCGAATATGAGGTTCATGCCGGAATTCGTCTCGAAAGAATAAAATAAATCACTTGCTCGAGGACGAAAATCTTCGAAATTTTTCGTAGTTTTAGAAATAAAAAAAAAATCTTAAATCGGAAATAAAATCTATAATTATAAAAATAATATTTAAAAACATCGGTCTTTACACTATGTGTTTGGGCTAAGCAACCACAACTATCACAAACAAGAAAGAGGTTAGTGCAATCAAAATTCAAGATTCAAGAAGTAAAAGACCAAACTTTTAACAAAGACTCTATTTTTGTGGATTTTTTTGTGTTTATACGAAGAACAAAACAAAAGACACAACTTTTGAAGTCGAAACCAAAGCTCTGATGCCAATTTGATACGGGGTAAGCCGTAGGATGGCCCGATCTTCGACAATCAAACTAGAACTCAAAGAAACAATCAAGAACTCGACAAGAAAAGCAAGAAACGCAGCAAGACTCAAGAACAAGACTAGACTCGACAAAAGCTATTAGACTCGATATCGACTAACAATAAGAAGACCAAAAACGCAGCAAGAAACAATGAAAGACTCGAAATTTGATAAGACACGACCGATAAGGACTGAGTCGATCTATGTATAACGAGATGAAGACCTCAGGCCTCCGTAGAGGGTAGGAACCAAGCACCAACGACTACACAACCCGCCTCTACAACCCTACACAACCAAGCGGACAACTTGGAGGCACAAGGAGGGGGCTCGTGGATACCAGGATCACCAAGCTCTTGCGAGGTTGACGAACACAAGGCAAACCAAGCTGAGATCAATACCAATTTGCAATCGATGAGCCTCGCTACGAATCGATTGACTTGCACTCAATGTGTTTCACACGAAAGAGAATTTCATTCAATGAAAGAGGCGTACTGTTCTAAACAATGGGATCAGCCGTCTACTTATAACCTAGGGCTGATTTTAGATGAAAATAATAAATAAAGAGAAATTAAAATAAATCCCTAAATTACCTAAAATAACTTAATAAAAAGAGATACTAAAAATAACAATGAAAATTAGGGTTCCAACACTTAATAAATTTCGGCCCATGTAAACTTAATAATTTCGGCCCATGTAGAAAACTAGGCTCCAGATCTCGGCATTGAGGGTTCTGGTGTCGGCGCCGAGGCCAACAGTAAGCAAATATCATCTTCAGGTCTCGGCGTCGAGGCTCCTGGTGTCGGCACCAAAGGCATCAGCAAGAGAAGAACATAGGTATGACTTCAATGGCTAGATCATAGTTCACGAACATGGAAGAGTGTGTCCGGCGGTGTCTTGGATGGTCCCGCATCAATGACTTAGCAAAAAGAAACTCAACAATTATATTTAAAATAAAATTTATAAATTTATAAATCAGAACCGGCAATGGCTCTAGGGAAACTGATCCAATATTCTGCATAAGTGATGTACACATTTGTACCTTTGTTTATTGCATCTTTTGACTTCGTATTTCATTCGATTTCCAAAGAAAAGGTTCAAAAGAATATAAACTTGTGTAAGAATGGGCTAAAATGCAAGAAATAGAGTTTGCACATGTTTTGAGCTAACCATGCAGGAATTCGAGCGAAAACGGAGTCAAAACGGAGAAACCAAGTGAAGCTGAGAAGAGGTAGATATCGACCCTAGACCCAGATATCGACCTCTGGGGTAGATATCGACCTTCAACATAGATATCGACCTCAACGAGTGAAGCTGAGAAGAGGTAGATATCGACCTTAGACCCAGATATCGACCCCCAGTGTCGATATCGACCCCCATATCGACCTCAACATAGAAATCGACCAGAGCTGAACAAGTCGAGCAGGAACAAAGACCTCGATATCCACCTCTGGTGTCGATATCGACCCCTGATCTCGACAGAAGATAGACTCGATTTCGAATGCGGATTGGAACTATATCTTCAAGGAGGCACGGGATTATCTCATACTTTCAAGATAGATGGCAGCTAAAGTTTTATTCATCTTTTACCTTTAAGTTATTTTAGTTTTATCAAAATAAAGGACCTATCCTAATTGTTCGGATAGAGTTATTAGTTTAGATAGGAGTTACAATCCTTGGATAGCGAGGATTAGTAGCCTATAAATAAAGCCTTAGGGGCTGATTTGTTAGAAAATCTTTCAGACAATCAATTAACAAGACATAGACAATAGAGTTAGAGTTAGAGAGAAGTTTTAGGGTTTGACGTTTGCGAAAGTTGACGTTAAGTTGTAAAGCTTCGAAGTTTATTTTAATGCAAGTTTCTTCCTTTCAATTGATGATGAATCCCATGATGAGAAGCGAGTAGTTCCCCAAAGCTCTTAGGGTCGGGGTGAGCCCGACGTTAGCCATGCGCGCTTGAGGTAAGTATTTGATGTTGACATCGTTGTGTCTATCTCTCCTCCTACGATTCTATGTTTAGTCCTAATCGAAAGAAAAAGGGATTCATGCTAACAACTTGAGTTATAAACATAAAATTGGTAGAGACAATTAGGTTTATTTGAAAGAGTAATCCTAAGAGTTGGTGTACGGCGAAAGCTTGTCCCTCGGGTGAAATAGCGCAATTGTCCGTCTCATCGCATGCATTGGTTAACGTTGTGGTAAACCCTAATCCTAGGAGTTGATTTTTACATATTTTATACACATAAAAACCCCTGCTTAATTTCTATTCATTGCTTCTCTTCCCATCCTTGATTCTTCGGTCTTTTCTTTGCCGACAAAACCACTAACTCACTGCAGGAAAGACATCGATATCGACAGCAGAGGTCGATATCGACCAAAACTGATAGATCGACGGTTTTCTGAGTCGATCTCGAGACTCCTGGGAAACTTCTGCAGGCATCGATATCGACACCAGACATCGATATCGACCCTTCTGTATTGACTGGCAGTCTTCTGAGCCAGTCGATTTCGTGGACTGACATCGATATCGACCCCCACCAGTCGATATCGACCACTTGTTTTTGTCTTTGCAGGTCTTCTGTTGCAGAGAACATCGACAGCCGAGGTCGACATCGAGGCCCAAGGTCGAAATCGAGGCTACTGGTCGACACAGACGTGAGATTTTCCAAGGCTACTAAGATCCCGCTGACACGCCTCCTCGTGGATCGATCCTGACTACCCTTCCACTACAACGGGAGGAAGTCTTGTAATTATTTGCTTAGGCCAGGAGTTGGTTTACATTTATTTACATCTTTATATTTGTAATTACTTGACATATCAGCCTCCTGCAACAACAATAAGCAAACTATCAGAGTTGGCAATACAACCACCAATCACCCACCAGAAATACCTATCTAAAAAAGCATTAGTAACTGTAAAACTTGATATGGAGGTGAGCAAAATTTGAGTGTAGACTCTCCAAAATTGTCTTTTAATCCAGTTGCTTGGAAAACAAAGGATGAAAAACAATTGCTCATCAGTCATTACCACCAAAATATCACCTGCCCAATTTTACTAAGCATTAAAACTAAAGGAAAATTTCCAACTAGGTTACAGCTTCAAACTCCTTGTTGCAGCTACAATCAGTTCATGTGCTTAACTTTGATGCCCATCTCTCCAGCAACGATAACCGTGGTAGCCATGCCAAGAAACATCCTGTGCTCCACCACACTCGGCAGCTACAAAATTGCATCACTAGCAGCCTTCAAGTCACCCATATCCTTGTCAATGAACAAGTCTACAATGTAGTTCATGTTATCATACACAAATGGCTTTCCACTATCAGGATATCTCCTGAGTTTCGCCACACACCCGGCATAATCAAACAACTTCTTGAGCTTCTCCTCGGTGTACTTCCAACAAAAAGGCACAATCTCAACAGGCACGGCCAACCCACTCCCACCCACATACTTAACCATCTTGGATTCATCAACAATAACCACAAACTTCTTACAAGCACCCTCTATCATCTTCTCCCTTAAAAGGGACCCACCTCTCCCCTTGACCAGATTCAGATGGGGGTCAACCTCATCAGCCCCATCAATTGCAAGGTCAACAACTGGGTAGGAGTCAAGATCAGCCAAGGGAATCCCCAATTAAACAGCTTGCTCATGGGTCATCTTTGAATTGGGTATTCCAACAATGTTCTTCAGCTTCCCCTGGTGCAAGAGCTCCCCGATTCTAGCGAAGGCGTGCTTAGCAGTGGACCCGGTTCCCAACCCTATAACCATGCCGGATTCAACAAACTCAACGGCCTTATAGGCTGCAATCTTCTTGAGTTCATCCTGGGTGAGGATCGCCGGTGAAGGGCCCTTTGTTGGAGATGAGCCCATCAAGATACCGTTCTCCAGGGCCGGCTTCTCGGAGGTGACGAAATGTGTGCAAGGAATTGCCATGTAGAACAAATGGCTAGGGTTTCTTACCCCCAAATCGATTGAGAGCGGCAATAGGAAAATTGAAAGATTGAGGGTTAGGGGGAATTGGGTCAAGTGAGGAGGAAATCAAAATCTAGGGTAATGTGTGTGTGGTGAGGGAGGAAGAAGGGAAAAAGATAAAATCTGGATAATGTAATGTGTGGGTTAGGCGAGTAATCAAATCAATGCAGGTGGATAAAGATTCGAAATTTAGGGGATTTGAGCTTTGATTTTGGGAGCGTGTAGGAATTGGATTGAGGAATTAGGGTTTGGGTGAACAGCCCAAATTTATAGGGGAAAGCGTGAGGAGGCGGGGGGAGAAGCGATGAATTGATGATGATGATGTTTGGCGGACGCGGTGGAGTGGTCAAAACTAACAATCGAGTTGTCAGGGCGGTGGTGGCCAATTCAATTGGTCATTCCTTTCTTCTAGGAAATGGGCGGATTTGGGTGATTGTTCGATGAATTTAGCAGATGAATCAGAATACAGATCCTGATCCATGACCGTCATTTTCTTCGTTCATTATTGCCTTTTAGGGCTATTCACACAAAAACACCCTTAAATGACCATTTTCCTCTAAAATCACCAATTAATTAAAACTTGTAGAAAATCACACAAAAAATATACTCCCTCCTATCAAATATGTTAGATGTTTGACTTTTCCGCACGTATTTTAATGTGTTAAAAATTATATAAAATATTATTTTTTTTTATCAATTTTTTTATAGTTTAATATTTATTAGTAAAAAGTACTAAATTGTAAAAAAAATTAATATTTTATATAGTTTTGTGCTCATTAAAATACGTGCTGAAAAGTAAAAAATCTTATATTCTAGATCGGAGGGAGTAGATAAGTTTTTTTTTAAAAAAAAATTTAAACAACTCAGGTTTAACAACAACTGACCTAGAATGGGTATGGAAAATAGATATGATGCCTAAAGTTGTCAAAATCTGACCCGATCCGAGAAACCCGATCGACTTACCCAAACCCAAACCCGACCAAAACCCGAAAATCTAGAGTCATTTGTAACCCGAGACCAAACCTGACCAAACTCGAAATAGACCCTAACACAGATAAACCCCACTCGACCCAAACCCGACCCGACTCTCAACCCGACTCGACCCGACTTGAAATGGTTGTTTAACCTCAACATTTAAATGCTTGAACGTTAAATATTTTTTTATTTTAACACAAGCTTATGATTTTATTTTTAACACATGAAACACCAATTATTCTTATCATATTAATAAGAATCAAGTAAAATCAATAGATAAGACAACGGGTCAACCATCATACATCAAAACATCGATATATACTACGAGTCTATGACAAAAGCTAGAAGTTTATTAACTAGAGCTGGCAAAATCTGACCCGACCCGAAAACCCGACCCGCCTCACCCGAACCCGAACCCGACCGAAACCCGAAAATCTGGAGTCATCCGTAACCCGAACCCGACCCGAACATGACCCGACTCGAAACAGACCCGAACACAGATAAACCCGACCCGACCCAAACCCGACCCGACTTTGAACCCGACCCGACTCTGAACCCGGCCCGACTCTCAACCCAACCCGACTTTGAATCCATATTCCATAATTTGTATGAATTATGATACATGATTATTTTTTTAGTGGAAAGAATTATTTATATCCAAATCAATAATTTTGTAGTTGTTTATTTTTATCTATATTATTATATTTTGATAGAATTAATTATTTATATCTAGATTTGTTAAAAACTAATAATAATAATGAAAAAAAACTAATGGGCCAAAAGCTAAAAATGAAATGGCCATTGAAAATGATATGGGTCAATAATATAGTCAAACCACAAATAAGCTCATTTGCAACTTGCTAGTTAAAATAAGGTTAAATCCTAAATGTACAATTAATTTGATTACCGATCAATTGGTTTAAATGTTTAAAAAAAGACGATGTTGCCGAATACTGAATTTTCGATTATGACTTTTTTGAAAATCGGTCCACAACCTATGAGTCAATGACAATGAGTGTATTCAACCGAGTCAAAATTACATATTCAAGTATTCAACCGAGTCAAAATCATTTATTTTAGATAAATTACATATTTAAGTATTCAACCGAGTCAAAATCATTTATTTGAAGTAAATTACATATTTAAGTATTCAACCGAGTCAAAATCAACCTAATTATCCAAACGGGTCGAATATGATTCAACCGAAAACTCAAACCAATTATACGGCTATACCCACTTTGATTCGAAACTCAAATGAGACCGACCGACCTCTTGACCCGAAACCCGAACGAGCCCGACCCGCTTTGACCCGAACCCGAATGGGCATGACCCGATTTAATCCGAAACCCGACCAATCTAAAATTCATTATGACCGAACCCGACCCGACCAGTACCCGACCATAAATTTTACCCGAACTGACCCGACCCGTCTGTGACCCGACCCGAGCAAGCCTGACCCGAACCCGACCCGAACGACTGAATTGCCAGCTCTATTATTAACTGCAGCATCAAATAGCCCAACAACATATCCTTCCAGGAACCACCAACCCAACAGCATATCCTTCCAAAAACCAACAACACCCCCGCAACATAAGAAAGCACCAGAATTAGCCTAATAGAGTAATAGGCTAATAGCAACAACCTAATAACAACAGCACATTTGCAACAAGTCCATATTCAAAATAGCCTAATGGATTTCTTTTTTATAGATATAACTATATAAGTATAATAATTCTATTAGTTTTCATAATGATGGTTATTCTATTTGTCCATATTCAATAATGAATTATGATATATTATTATTGTTTTGTGGAAAGAATGATTTATATTCAAATCAATAATTTTATAGCTGTTATTTTATTTGTATTTATATCTATATTATTATGTTTTGATAGAATTAATTATTTATATCTAGATTTGTTAAAAACTAATAATAATAATGAAAAAAAAACTAATGGACCAAAAGCTGAAAATAAAATGGGTCATAGTTGAAAATGAAATGAGTGAAAGCTAAAGATGAAATGGGCCAACTTATTAAAACACAAAAAATTAACAAATGATTATTTTATAAAAAACTAATAGTAATTAAACCAAGGATGAGGTTGTCGAATACCGAATTTCCGATTATGACTTTTTTGAAAATCGACCGACAACTGATGAGTCAATGAATGTATTCAACTGAGTCAAAATTACATATTCAAGTATTCAACCGAGTCAAAATCATTTATTTTCAGTAAATTACATATTGAAGTATTCAACCGAGTCAAAATCAACCCAATTATCCAAATGGGTCAAACATGATTCGACCGAAAACTCAAACAAACTATATTTACTTTGTTTCGAAACCCAAACGAGACCGACCCACCTCTTGACTCGAAATCCAAACGAGCCTGGCCCGCTTGGACCCGAACCCGAATGGGCATGACCCGATTTAACCCGAAACCCGACCAATCTAAAATTCATTATGACCGAACCTGACCCGACCAGTACCTGACCATACATTTTACCCAAACTGAACTGACCCGTCAGCGATCCGATACGAACAAGCCTGATCCGAACCCGACTCGAACGACCGAATTGCCAACTCTAATGATGCCTAAAATAAAAAAAATTCTTGTGGAAATTAAGTAAACAAAGGTTTACCAACCAAGTCTAGATTAGCAGAGAGAAATGTGGTTGTCCCTCCTGATTGCTTACTTTGTAGGAGCAAATGCAAGGACGACTTCCATTTTTGTTTTTATTTACTTTTTGCGAATGTAGCTATACAAGACGTATTCCTAAACCCAAAATCTCTCATATGCTGAGAAACTTGATCAAACAAAATAGGAATATTTTTGAACTCGTTAAGGAAATTGGAATGAAATTGAGCAAAGAAAAAAAAATCTTTTTTTAGCGATTGTTTGGTGGGTTATGTGGTTCATTAGAAATGACATGATTTTTCAAGCAAAGTAACTCCCAAACACCCGTGAGATAGAAATGTTCATAAAGAAACAAGTACAGAGTTGGGAACTAACTAAAATATTTGATGAAGAGGAAAATGAACAACCACAACGCCCGAAAAAAGGTATAAAGCAAAGTGTAAGGAAGGACAGTTGCAAAATGGAGGAAATTTGCAGAAGGATTTGTTAAGATAAATTTTGACAAATCAATCCTTCTATTGGGGGATAGTACTATTGGGTATATTCGAAAAAATGAGACAGGAGAGAGAATTAAGATTGGACATGAAAATTGTGGAAAACAATCTATAGATATATAATCTTCTATATACCTTTAAAAACTGTGTCCCAAGGCTCTTTAATAGCTCTCATTAATGATATTCTCATTTTTAATTCTTTTCTTTTCCTTTAATTTTATTAATGTATTCATAAAAGGTTTATTTTAATTTTATTAATGTATTCATAAATGGTTTATTATATACTATTACTAACTTATGAAAATTTAATTATATTTTCCTAAATTTCTATGCTCAATAATAATGACCTCTTTCACATCATTTTAAACCCCAATATATTTATGAAATTCATATCATCCAAATAACATATATTCATATAAAAATCAATTAATCCTTAATCTTATATATCTATACCTATCAAAGCATCTTTACGATCCCAATTTATGGATTTTTTTTGTTGAAACCGAATATTAAAAGTCTATTTTATCGATATATTTTGTTAGTTTTAGAATCCTTAATAGATTTAACATAATTAATAAATTAATTTTAATTTTTGCCTAACAATTTCTAAAATATAATTATATAAGTAATAAAACATATAAGTTAATCCAAATTTAGCATGGATAATCATTTATTACTTTTTTATGTCACTTTTTTATACTCTATATTTCTAATCTCCTAACTAAAACATGGTGAAAATTAAATAAAAAAAATATTTTACTTTTGGTACCAATATATATCATATATGATTATCACCATATATCATTGATCATATATAATTATGGAGGACTATTATACATGGATGAATTACGGTTAATTACTTGCAACCATTAATATAAATTATTATCCATGCTAAATTCAAGGCTTCAATGGCCACTAATTTGGACACTTTGAAGGGATATGAAATGATGGAAGAAAAAACAAATAATTAATTAACTTCAATTTTATTGAATTGATTGCCATAAATTCAATCACCACCGTTACAAGCTCATCGACTACTCAATATCTTTTTATATATTTGATCAATGAAAAAGGGTATGAGATCGAGTCTTCCGTAAATTTATTAAAAGTTAAAAACCAAAACAAAAAATAGAAGAACAAGAGCTCATAAAAAACCAGGGGAGCTAGGAAAGGAAAAACTCAAAGATCTTTTTTTCCTTTTGGAATCTACTTATTTATCTATACATAATCAATTAGATTGGAGTGGGTCAATACTCGGTACGTATATACTCTCTTTTTCAATGAATTTATTTTATATGCCAACAAAATGCTTTGAAATTCATTTTTTTATTGATATAATTAAGGTAAATTCCTTTAGTCTTTAATTTATTTAAAAAAACATCAACAATGAAAAAATCAAAGGAGAGTTGAACAAGAAATTAAAATTTAGAGTTTGGAATGGGAATCGTTGATTTTTTAAAAAAGGTTATCAACACAATTATGTCAAATGGATAAGAAATGTGATTTTAGCATTACTAACTACTTTGACAAGTCTTCAAAATTTCAAACACCAATAGCTAGGAAAAGAGGTGAAGAAACTGACCACTAACACTAAACCGATGATGTGCCCGAATCAGTCATCGTAAGCCTTGAAGATGAAGATTAAGTCACTTAATGAAGAAACTGATAAATACATTGTATTGGCCGGCTCGATCCAATTCAACAATATCAAGTATTATTATATGTATACTTTTGCAAGATTTATCTATATACAAAAAATAGGATGGTATAATAAAGGGTCATAATAAGATTTCATTATTCATTTTTTAAAAGAAAAAAAAAACTCAAACCCACCCCATTCTATACACAATTAATTTTGATTCAATATTTATAATAAAATTATAAATTAAATTTCATGTAAGTATAAGATATCAAACTAGACATAAACTATACCATAATATGTCATTGACAATCAGAAATAACATTATTTCTTCAAAAATAAAATATTGAACATAAAAAAATAGGGTTTTATTTTGAAAATGCACCTTATATAATAGAGTGTTTATTATATACAATTCCTTTTAAAAAAATGTTAGTTAAATAAGGGCATTTCGATTATAGATTAAAAAATATCACTCAAAACTTGAAATTTTAGTTGTAAAATAAAACTTGGTGCTTCAATTGATCGAATATCTTATATTATATAAGGTGTTTTTGTTTTCAAAAAATTAAAAGGTGTTTTTTTATTAAAAAATTATTTTACAAGGTGTCTTCTTGAAGAAAAAACCCATAAAAATATAAAGATTTAATAGATAACTTAAAACAAATTATCAAGTATATAAAACCAAGATTTACTATTTGTACACATATACTATTTAGATTAGTCAATGAGATGATATAAAATAAGCTCTTAAATAGGATTATAAAATAGCAAAACTTATATTTACATCCCGTGCGTAGCACGGATATGCCTTAGCTAGTATACAAGAAAAGTTGTGTTCATCCCTCATTAATGTGAACCCATTATAATAGCCTTTAGTCTTATTTTAAAATCAATTAGTTTAATTTTCCCATTAAGTATTGTATTTGGCAAAAACATTGATTTGCCTCTTTGATTCCTACTATCAATTAGTTTACAAATTCCTATACATAATGCTATCATTTGATGTTAATTATAACCAAACGGTTTCAATATAATGGTTACCTTACATAATAACCAAACGGTTGCCTTTATATTCTTTGTCACATTAATTGATAAAGCTTTTCACATTCTATAACCTCTATTTTTCCTATTATAAAACCATGATTCTTCATCCCATGCCATTTCCATTAGGTTAGCATTTCATCTAAGAGGAGAACATCATGTAAGTACACACCACAAATTAGTTATTTTGTTTAGATATATAGTTTGCTTTTAAATATTATACTATATTTTAAATATAATTTCATCTCACATTTCGTGTTTGTTTGTAATATTTATATATATACATAGTTTAGCGAATTTGGTGTTTATAATTCGTAGTCACATTATCTTTCAAAAAATTTAAAATTATATATATATAATAATTTATAATTTTTAAAATTATATATAATTTATATATAATAGTGTCCCACTTTGTCATATATTTCTTTTATCATGTTTTGAATCTTTATCAAATTTCCATTTTTTTAGTTATTAAATTATTTCTTGATGGATATCTCTTGGAATGAGAGCAAAAAAATTACAAATTTTCAAAAATGAAATTTGATTATAATTTTTAAAATTATATATAATTTATACTATAATAGTGTTCCACTTTGTCATATATTTTTTTTATCATGTTTTGAATCTTTATCAAATTTCCATATTTAAGTTATTAAATTATTTCTTGATGGATATCTCTTGGAGTGAGAGCAAAAAAATTACAAATTTTCAAAAATGAAATTTGATACTGATATATGTTTTATGTATGTTTATTTACAATATTCATTTATCAACTACATGATGCTTGGAATTTATTAAATACATTATCATAGTGATGATATTATAGTGATGATAATGCTAATTAGTTTTACGATTTACAGAAATAAATATTATGATAATTTATTTTAGGAGTTACAAAAAATTTAAGTAAGTTTAATATTAATATAATTAACATCAATTAATATAGAGGTCTCTCGCTTTCAACCCCTCTTTCCTTCTACTATTATAAAACCACTTGATGAGTGTTCATCTGGGTAGTCATTCATTTGAGAGGAGAACACTGTAACGATCCGAAAATTTAAAATATAATTTTATGAATCATGATTTAATTTAAAATTTTTGAGATTTCGAAAATTTTAATTCAAAAAAAATAATAATAATAATACTTTCATTAAATTTGACTTATTTATTTATTTTATTAATATAGAGATTAATATTTTGGTGCTTTTAATTTAAATAATATTTGCTGGGATGAATTCTATAATTTTATGGGGATTAAATCCTTATAAAGCAGAAATAGCGGGATAGTTGTATAATTTTCATAAGCTAAACAAACCCTAATTTTCCGGGTATAAAAACCCCACTTCCGCCCCTTTCTCTTTACTGTACATCCACCCTCCTTGTTCCTTTTCTTTCATTCCCAGATCTGAGCTTCCAAGCTCTCCCATGGCTGCCCTCATTCTCATCTCCTCCATCCCTCATGCTTCATCCTCGTCCTCACTCGCCTCGATCTGTCTCTCTCTCTCGCTCTTCGTCGCGCCTCATTGTCCTCTTGCTCCCATTCCCTCGGTCGAAGTCGGCGCTAGCAGCAGCTGCCGGAGACGTCGGTCCTCGTTCCACCAGACCCTGGCAAGGAGCTGTTACTCCAACTCCCTCCCTCTCGTTCCTATGCCGAAGTCGAGGTCGAGTCCTAGGCTTCGAAGCTCGAGCACTCGAGCCCAGATCTCGAATGTGGGTGCTCTCCCCGAAGCACGAATCTGATGCCGGAGCTGACGCCGTGGACTACTAAAGTGGCCTTCCTCTCCTCCCCCGAGCTGAACACCTCCAGATCTCCAGCTGGGTTGTCGACGAACGAGCCATGAGCTGATGACCTCCCCTCTCCCTCGACGCCAGATCTGAGGGACCGACCCTCTGTTCGGCCTCTTCCCCCTCTCTCTTCTGGTGCGGACCTGAACAGCTGGAGGAGTGCCCATGCCTCCCCTCCGATCTCCTCCTTCCCAGTGCCTGATTTGACTCCGGCGACCCCGAGTTATTCGATGCAACAGCCCCTGGTTTTAAGTCACCCGATTCCGCCATTTCCCTTCCTCATTTCAGTTGAATCAAGGGTATATTTCTTGGGCCTTGGGACCTTTATCGAGCAAATTTCTGAAATTGTGTGACTGGGTTTTGAATTGTGGTTGAACTTGTTTAGTTGAGTGCCTTGAATTGGTTCTTATGTGCTACTTTTGTTCTAGTTTGCCATCGAAGAGATAAATTAAATGATGTTTTATTTAATGATCGGAATTAATTTAAGGTGTTTATAAAGTTAAAACCAAATTGGCTTGTTAAACTTGTCGGTTGAATCTCTTGTTTCGGTCAAATAAGCTTATAATCTTAGTTGACTTGTAATTGGTAGATTAATTGTGACTGATTTTAATAAGTTAGGTACATATAGCGTAAATTCATTGGGAGGTTCATATAAACTTAATTGGTTTAGAAGCGATTGAAACACCTGTTACCTTGGTATAGAATTAATTATCTTGACTTGATATATATATATATATATATATATATATATATATATATATATATTAGCTAGGTAATTCGTTTGACTAAGATCTATAAATAATTGAGAGTTATGTTAGCTATAGATAAAATGGAAATGAGATAGGATTCTTCTTGTAGAGACATACCTTCAAGTGTGAGTGTTTTATTTGAATGTCATATGATGAATGTTCTTGGCAAGTGAAATAAGAATAGTGAGATATGTTCAAGCGTATATGGTTATATAAAAGATGAGGAATGAGGTAGGACTCTCCTTATAGGAATCGGCCTTTAAAGTAAGACTATTTCATTTGGATGTTGTTTATTGAATGGAATTGATTAGCAAGGCCTTCTAAGAGTTAGTCGAGACTTGGTTAAGCATGTAAGATATAAAAGACATCTTGAGAACTTGTTATACTTGTAAGTTTGTCGTTATGTTTTTTTTTTAGTTAAGGAAATTGGTTAATAATTTGAGTTAACTATTAAACACGGGTATAGATGAGTTGGTGGTTGTTATTTTCTTATAGAATTATATTTATTGACTAAATCTTTTTGGCTAGGGATAATAATCCTTTAAGTTATTTATATATTAATAAGATCTTATTGTGATAATGATAAGTTCTTACTAGGTTATTATCATGTGTTTAATAGCCAATACCTTGAGATATGATTTAATAACTTGTCTTAATGAGTAAAGTTGAGGTCTTAGATAAAGAGATACCTTGAGAACTTGTTATGTTTTAATCTTGCTTTTGTTGACTTCGAGCTTTCATTGATTGATTTAGTGATAAGTGAATTCATAAATGATTTTAGAAATGTCGACTTATCATGACTTAGTCCTTAAATATGAATGAATATATGATGCTTGAGGAAATGATTTGATAAAAGAGATTCTTGTACACTTACCTTGGTTACTCGTTGAGCATGATCTATTATGTGAGTTTTGATAAATAAGACTTGTTGATCCTTGGTTTTGAGAACCTGTGGTTTTGTTGAGTAATCGGGAATTTGATAATCGATGGTTACTTGAGAAAATGGTTGGGGAAAAACATGAACTTGATATGAAGTAAGATGTTTTGAGTGATGATGTTGGTAAGATTTGAGCTAAGTTTCATACTTGATGAGAACAAGGTTAACTGAGAATGTTGGATTATTTACATGAAATATTGTGGAATCTTATGTTGACTTGAAAATATGCTCGTGTGTGAATTAAATATGTATTGATGAGCTATTCCTTGCTTATTATTTGCTAGTGTGATTGGATGGTTCTCTGAGTGGCTTGTTTGCTGATGGATGATCCTCTGAGTGGGTTGTTTGCTGGCTAATTGAATGTGAAGACTCCAGGTAAGTTTCCTACGGGAGCTTACTCAGTAACCAGGACCTCATGCCTGATGTGTCATATAGTATGTAGGTGTTGCATCTGTATAAAAGCATGTCATGTAGTATCATGCTTAGGACTTGCACTTATGAATGAGCATCCCTATTCTTTATGCGTTTGAAAAGAGAACGGGCGTTATCTGTGAGTCCTTAGAGTCGTTGCTAGGGTCATTGGGGCATTCGTGTTTCATATCGATTCGGTCCCAGTCGAGTCTTATATTTTTATATGGCTGCGGCGGTGACCGAGCGTCCTACCTCGGAGTTGGGTACGGACATATGATGGCTGCGGCACCGACCGAGCGTCCTACCTCGGAGTTGGGTACGGACATGTATGACCCCGGAGTGGGCCCAGATTGGGAGATTGAGGATATGCCACTTGGCATTCTGTGTGGATCCATTTAATCGCTTTCTGCATATATAAACTGTCAGCATGCTTGTGTGATTTAAATTCTGTACTGCACTAGAACATCCTTTATTTAGGTATAGGCGTATTATATGTCCTCAGCGAGGTCTTTAGGGCCCGCATGCGTCTCTTGGCCTGACTTCGTGGATAGTTTCAGGTACCCGCTCCCTTTTGCTTGCTGATTGCTTCTATGGCGGGGTTTTCTCATGGGACGAGCGTTAAGAAGATTTTGTACAACCTTGACTTTATAAATGTTTTGGTTTAGTTGGACATTTAGAAGCAATGTATATTTATATTGTTTTAAACTCGTTTTGTCTCTTCTGAGTTTCGACTAGTTGAATTAGGACAGGATTATAACTTGATGAGAATAAATAAACATCTCGTACTTGGATTGCTAAGATCTGGTAGAGGGATATTTCTCCCCTCTAAACGTAACCTGGATTTCATAATCTGGGCCGTCACAAAGTTGGTATCAGAGCCAGGTTGTGCAATCCGAGTACAAATGAGATGTAAAACAATTGGTGATTTTGAGTTTTGAAAATAAAATGGCCCAAAGGCTTTCGCAAGTTTTGAATGTTTTCAAAGGGCAAAATGAATTTAATTTGGATAAGTAAGATAACCACCTTGAGAAGTGAGAATCTGGACTTGATTGGTTAGTCATGGCGATAGCTATCCCTTACGGATATAGATTGGGATTGGTAGAGACCATTAGCTTTATACTTTACAGATGGGCATGGAGGGCATATGTAGAATCTTGTTTGGGTAATTTATGAACTTGATTTTAGGGATAGGTAAATTTGGGGAAGAAGTTTGGTGATTCATTCTTGACGACTTGGTATGATATTGTTTATATGAGTTTCCCTCGTTATGACATCTGACGTAATTCTTATAACATGCTTTGATCTTGTCATGCGCATATAATACATGATACCTGATGACTTGAATTGGACAATTGTTGCCATTCTTGATGTGTTTGACTTATACATAATTATTTTGCTGCATATATCACTTATGATGGAAATTGTGGGTGCCTTTTGGCCTTGGTTTGATGAGGGCATGAGATGAGAATACGAGGATTTACTTGGTCATGGCTAATGGTTCGTATTGGTTATGGGAAGCCTATGAGCTCAGGCTTGAGAATCTTACTCTAGTTGATAAGAAAACTTATGGTTTTGAGAATTGAGAAATTTTGTTTGTGATTGAGAGACATGATATTCTGACTATAAGAGTTCATAGTGACTTGATAAGAAATACTTATGAAATTCAGATCCTTGATATAAATTGTCGATTCTTGCTTAGCGATAATGTTCTCACAAAGTTGACACAAGTATTTTACAGGGACGCTTGTAAAGTAGTTGGTCAGACCTAGTGAGAACATTGTGACGATTTTGTGATACTTGTACAAGTATTTCATGGGGACGCCTATGGAATACTTGTAGGGATCACAAAATGCATCGCTTATATGCTTATTTGAGATGTTTTGGCTTGATATTGTCTCATGATCTATTTAGTTGATGCTTAATGACCTTGCTCTTCTATGTGAAGTTCATTCAAAAGAGGACCATGTGTATGCAACTCGACTAAAATATGTGTGAATCGATAAATAGACATAACTCACTTATTCTTAAAATAGAACCTATGTGATTGGTATGACGTTGTGCCTTCTAACCCCGACGTATTATCGTTTATATGTGTGACTTTATGAGATTTTGTGAAGTTATGGCATGCACCTCTATCTTGTTCGTATGAACGGTGCTATTTATTCATGATGTTTTGCTTATGTGACTTCTCAATATCCTATAATTGTCTAACCTGTATAATTGATACCTTACATGTCCTTTATTCCAATAAGATTATGTTATTCTTGCTTGTTACTTGGTTAGGGAAGGAGACTTGTACAACTTGACCGGTATAGGTTGAAATAATGAATAGATGTAACTTGCTTAGTAATGAAGACAAGAATGATCCTTAAAACGTAGACTTTGAATCTTGATTGAAGGGTTTTCTCTTCTCAAGGGGAAGAAACTCTATACTCGAACTAACTTGTTAATGGTGAGACTCGATAAGATAGCAAGTTGACCTCTTTGGATTAGTGGTGAGGCTTTCTTTGCGATCTTTGAGAACCTCGATAAATTGCCATGACAACTCCTTGTCTCTCTTCAATACTCTCCTTTTACCTTGCCGCTCTGGTTTCTTTCATGTGTTACCTATGTTCCCAACCTTATGGGTCTAATTTGTTATGAACTGGTATGTATAAGTTAGTGAGTCGATTGTTTTGAGGAACTACAACACCAAAAAGGGGTCTTGATGAGTGACTCTTAGAAATCTATTGGATGTCATTCCTTACCCTAAGTCTTTTGACGTCCTTGTCCACTCGGGAAATTCGCTTGATGGTCTTCTTTATGGTTGGTGTCTACCCGGAAGTATATTGTCATCCTAAGAAACAACTGGGCTTCTTTTCGGAATGGGTTATTGAGTCAGTAAAGATGGTCGATGTTGCTCTGAGAAACTTCTATTTGGTTATGATGGTAGTCTTGTTCGTTCCATGTTTTGATGTATTATGGTGTTATTAGGTTGTTCTATTTGGACCTACATTGTTATGTATATATATCCTATTGCACGTGATCCATCCATGCTTCATACATTATCATAGGATTATCATACCTTCCATAATATTTCTTTTGTGCTCGTCTCACCTAGTTATATGATTGGTTTGACCTCTGATGCATTGTCATGTTAGCCCCTATACATGTATATCATATGTTTATGTACTCGTGGCTTAATTGGTGTTACTAGTGGCGTATAAGATCCATGACTTGTGAACTATGTGATTTTATTCTTCACCTATATTATCATTTATTACTCTTAATCATGGACTCAGGATAATCTTTTCATTCTTCCATGTTACCGCTTGCCTTTTGGACGTTTAAGAAGGTTAGGTATAACTGAATTAGTTCTGTGGTGCTTGTATGCCCTATCCGCATCATGCCTTTATTATTTCTATCGCGGGTTCGTGGTAGATTTGTCATCCTTCTTGTATATTCTCGTCGCATAATCCTTTGATATTTGTCTGCTTACACCTGTTCAAAGCATTGATCTAGCCATGTTCTGATCTTATGCCTTATGTGGTTAACGTCTTGTTTAGCTAGGTAACTATCATCGTTGTCTCATCTTAACATGTGCTATAACTTTACGATGGTTATACTTTAAGGACTTTACACATCGCATGACCACTCACCACTGTAGCTATATAAATTTATGTGATGATCCTTAGATGAATGCAATGTGTTATTCTCTTGTAGTATGCCATTCTTGGAAACTATTACTTGATTTTGATTGTAGCCACACTTGAACATCCATGACTTGGTATGACATTATATTTAGTTATTGTGATATTCATGCCTTGTTGTCATGAATAAGCATATCGTGACATTTTGTGTAACTCTAGGTAGTTACTATACTTTTATGGTTGTATTATTTCCTCTTTACCCATATCTCGTGCCCTTGTTATATTTCGCATGATCACGTTGCCTTATTATGTGTTGTTGTCATGTATGTTGTTACATGCTACTTATGTGTCCTCCTACTGTGTTGTGTACTATTAGTATCCCTTATATGAGCTCTACTTTTGAATAAATGATTATTTAGTTTTATACCCTAATTATAACATCGGCGGATTACTATAACTGCATGACTCATGATAGCTCGATCCATGCCTTTCTATATGTATCTTAATTGCTATGCATATCTATGTTATTATACTCTATATATTCATGCTTAGTCATCACCATTTTAGGTACATTGTTCTCGATTATACTTCACTTATATTCATGTTGTGTGGTTATATAATTGATGTGATTGGTTACGAATCATCATGTTAGTGGTTAGACCATAGCTCTGCATGCTTACATCTTGCCACATGTCATTAAATACTATTTGGTAATTAAGTATTTGAGAAAATGATTATGCGATTTATTACACGCTCTATATTATTTATATGATCACTCTTATGATATGGGTGGCTTGACTTATTGTGTATCTTCTTGTTTGTTGTTAAAGTATATTTTCATGTATTTGCCCATCGTCATGTGTTATCCATAATATGTAAAATTTTCGTATCAACAATATGATATGTGATTCTTTGCACTATTTACATTATCTATATGATCACTCATGTAATAAGGTTTTAGTAGTATACCTATCTTGCATATTTGCCCTTGTTGTGTGATTTTATGAAGTTATGATTGCTTATGCATTTTGAATATTAATATTAGAGAAATCTTGTTATCTTTCGACACCATCTTATTCTATTTTACATGTATAGCACCATGCGTAGGCCATAATATTGCACATGCTCACCTTTACGTATTACATGGTGTTTTTCCATACTCGTTATGCATAAATAGTTTTAAGCCCCGTATGTTTGCCCCACCCCTATAGTTTAAATTGCACTTGCATGATTATGCATCATATTTTGCTTAAGACTTGTTGATATTATACTATCTACCATGTTGAGCTTATAGTGGTATGAAATAGGTGTTGATGTATGCCTTGGTGGCATAAATGCAGGAAGCACACACTTACACTTGTCCCTTCCTAGTGAACTATGTGATATTTCTTTCGTGACTTTTAGAACTTGTTGATGCTATTCCCTACATGTTTTGGTAGTTCTCTTACACCATAAGTGGCATATAGGATCCCCTCAAGCTTGCACTAAATCTATCTAGTATATTCGGGTAACATATTATTAGATCTATCTTGTGTATATCTATGAGTGATGTACCTAAATGACCTTTCCTATTCATTATATGTGATACCCGTTCCTAGTGAGTAAGTGAATTAATAGTAGTAAGTATATTGATATTTCTCTGATAACGCTAGATTATTTACTTTGTACCTTATCACATGTAATGACGTACAATAAAATCGTATTGCCATTGTTTCCTGAGATAGGTCCATGTTAGTGTGCAAGAATACAATGTTGTATGTTTTATGACTTGATGTGCTATATGATGATATGAGTGATGCAATCTTAACCTTAAGGGTTTCTCATGGGCATCGGTAAAATTCTCGTGTTCCATCTTACTAGATACTATACGAGTCTATCTTCGTGTCGAGAGTTAATCGAATTGTCCCTTAGTGCCTCTTTCTTTCAATTCCACTTAAGCCTTGTGTCATCCTTGTACAGCTGTCTATGGTGTGATCAATAGTGGGTCGTCTAGATTAATCGGAGTTGCGCATTTCATTTGCCCGATTTTGTGCTCGTCATGATGCTTGATTGTGCCCTTCTAGTTGGTGTGGATGTGTGAGTGTGATGATTGTGTTCATTTCTGATTGATAACAAGGTGCAGAAATATGTGATTAAATGATCTACTAATGATGTGATGTGCTGATAATGGGATTTCATAGTATGATAAATTCTGATATGTTGATATCTTGAACTTAGAAATGTTGAAATCTGATGTGATGATGAATTTTGCTATGATAATATTTTGGATATGTTAATATTTGAGATGATGTTGAGATAGATCATGAGAAATGAACTTAGGAAGTGAAATGTGGGATTAGCCATTAGAGGTGGATAACTGCTCCTTAAATCCTTGAAAATCTGGTTAACGGACATAGAAGGAGCGGACATGAGTTTCCAAAATGTTTTGTTTCTTTTAACAAGGATTTTAGTCTCGAGGACGTGACTTGTTTTTAGAGGTGGATTATGTAACGATCCGAAAATTTAAAATATAATTTTATGAATCATGATTTAATTTAAAATTTCTGAGATTTCAAAAATTTTAATTCAAAAAAAAATAATAATAATACTTTCATTAAATTTGACTTATTTATTTATTTTATTAATACAGAGATTAATATTTTGGTGCTTTTAATTTAAATAATATTTGCTGGGATGAATTCTATAATTTTATGGGGATTAAATCCTTATAAAGCAGAAATAGCGGGATAGTTGTATAATTTTCATAAGCTAAACAAACCCTAATTTTTCGGGTATAAAAACCCCACTTCCGCCCCTTTTTCTTTACTGTACAGCCACCCTCCTTGTTCCTTTTCTTTCATTCCCAGATCTGAGCTTCCAAGCTCTCCCATGGCTGCCCTCATTCTCATCTCCTCCATCCCTCATGCTTCATACTCGTCCTCACTCGCCTCGATCTGTCTCTCTCTCTCGCTCTTCGTCGCACCTCATTGTCCTCTTGCTCCCATTCCCTCGGTCGAAGTCGGCGCTAGCAGCAGCTGCCGGAGACGTCGGTCCTCGTTCCACCAGACCCTGGCAAGGAGCTGTTACTCCAACTCCCTCCCTCTCGTTCCTATGCCGAAGTCGAGGTCGAGTCCTAGGCTTCGAAGCTCGAGCACTCGAGCCCAGATCTCGAATGTGGGTGCTCTCCCCGAAGCACGAATCTGATGCCGGAGCTGACGCCGTGGACTACTAAAGTGGCCTTCCTCTCCTCCCTAGAGTTGAACACCTCCAGATCTCCAGCTGGGTTGTCGACGAACGAGCCATGAGCTGATGACCTCCCCTCTCCCTCGACGCCAGATCTGAGGTACCGACCCTCTGTTCGGCCTCTTCCCCCTCTCTCTTCTGTTGCGGACCTGAACAGCTGGAGGAGCGCCCATGCCTCCCCTCCGATCTCCTCCTTCTCAGCGCCTGATTTGACTCCGGCGACCCCGAGTTATTCGATGCAACAGCCCCTGGTTTTAAGTCACCCGATTCCGCCATTTCCCTTCCTCATTTCAGTTGAATCAAGGTTATATTTCTTGGGCCTTGGGACCTTTATTGAGCAAATTTCTGAAATTGTGTGACTGGGTTTTGAATTGTGGTTGAACTTGTTTAGTTGAGTGCCTTGAATTGGTTCTTATGTGCTACTTTTGTTCTAGTTTGCCATCGAAGAGATAAATTAAATGATGTTTTATTTAATGATCGGAATTAATTTAAGGTGTTTATAAAGTTAAAATCAAATTGGCTTGTTAAACTTGTCGGTTGAATCTCTTGTTTCGGTCAAATAAGCTTATAATCTTAGTTGACTTGTAATTGGTAGATTAATTGTGATTGATTTTAATAAGTTAGGTACATATAGCGTAAATTCATTGGGAGGTTCATATAAACTTAATTGGTTTAGAAGCGATTGAAACACTTGTTACCTTGGTATAGAATTAATTATCTTGACTTGATATATATATATATATATATATATATATATATATATATATATATATATATATATATATATTAGCTAGGTAATTCGTTTGACTAAGATCTATAAATAATTGAGAGTTATGTTAGCTATAGATAAAATGGAAATGAGATAGGATTCTTCTTGTAGAGACATACCTTCAAGTGTGAGTGTTTTATTTGAATGTCATATGATGAATGTTCTTGGCAAGTGAAATAAGAATAGTGAGATATGTTCAAGCGTATATGGTTATATAAAAGATGAGGAATGATGTAGGACTCTCCTTATAGGAATCGGCCTTTAAAGTAAGACTATTTCATTTGGATGTTGTTTATTGAATGGAATTGATTAGCAAGGCCTTCTAAGAGTTAGTCGAGACTTGGTTAAGCATGTAAGATATAAAAGACATCTTGAGAACTTGTTATACTTGTAAGCTTGTCGTTATGTTTTTTTTTTAGTTAAGGAAATTGGTTAATAATTTGAGTTAACTATTAAACACGGGTATAGATGAGTTGGTGGTTGTTATTTGCTTATAGAATTATATTTATTGACTAAATCTTTTTGGCTAGGGATAATAATCCTTTAAGTTATTTATATATTAATAAGATCTTATTGTGATAATGATAAGTTCTTACTAGGTTATTATCATGTGTTTAATAGCCAATACCTTGAGATATGATTTAATAACTTGTCTTGATGAGTAAAGTTGAGGTCTTAGATAAAGAGATACCTTGAGAACTTGTTATGTTTTAATCTTGCTTTTGTTGACTTCGAGCTTTCATTGATTGATTTAGTGATAAGTGAATTCATAAATGATTTTAGAAATGTCGACTTATCATGACTTAGTCCTTAAATATGAATGAATATATGATGCTTGAGGAAATGATTTGATAAAAGAGATTCTTGTACACTTACCTTGGTTACTCGTTGAGCATGATCTATTATGTGAGTTTTGATAAATAAGACTTGTTGATCCTTGGTTTTGAGAACCTGTGGTTTTGTTGAGTAATCGGGAATTTGATAATCGATGGTTACTTGAGAAAATGGTTGGGGAAAAACATGAACTTGATATGAAGTAAGATGTTTTGAGTGATGATGTTGGTAAGAATTTGAGCTAAGTTTCATACTTGATGAGAACAAGGTTAACTGAGAATGCTGGATTATTTATATGAAATATTGTGGAATCTTATGTTGACTTGAAAATATGCTCGTGTGTGAATTAAATATGTATTGATGAGCTATTCCTTGCTTATTATTTGCTAGTGTGATTGGATGGTTCTCTGAGTGGCTTGTTTGCTGATGGATGATCCTCTGAGTGGGTTGTTTGCTGGCTAATTGAATGTGAAGACTCCAGGTAAGTTTCCTACGGGAGCTTACTCAGTAACCAGGACCTCATGCCTGATGTGTCATATAGTATATAGGTGTTGCATCTGTATAAAAGCATGTCATGTAGTATCATGCTTAGGACTTGCACTTATGAATGAGCATCCCTATTCTTTATGCGTTTGAAAAGAGAACGGGCGTTATCTGTGAGTCCTTAGAGTCGTTGCTAGGGTCATTGGGGCATTCGTGTTTCATATCGATTCGGTCCCAGTCGAGTCTTATATTTTTATATGGCTGCGGCGGTGACCGAGCGTCCTACCTCGGAGTTGGGTACGGACATATGATGGCTGCGGCACCGACCGAGCGTCCTACCTCGGAGTTGGGTACGGACATGTATGACCCCGGAGTGGGCCCAGATTGGGAGATTGAGGATATGCCACTTGGCATTCTGTGTGGATCCATTTAATCGCTTTCTGCATATATAAACTGTCAGCATGCTTGTGTGATTTAAATTCTGTACTGCACTAGAACATCCTTTATTTAGGTATAGGCGTATTATATGTCCTCAGCGAGGTCTTTAGGGCCCGCATGCGTCTCTTGGCCTGACTTCGTGTATAGTTTCAGGTACCCGCTCCCTTTTGCTTGCTGATTGCTTCTATGGCGGGGTTTTCTCATGGGACGAGCGTTAAGAAGATTTTGTACAACCTTGACTTTATAAATGTTTTGGTTTAGTTGGACATTTAGAAGCAATGTATATTTATATTGTTTTAAACTCGTTTTGTCTCTTCTGAGTTTCGACTAGTTGAATTAGGACAGGATTATAACTTGATGAGAATAAATAAACATCTCGTACTTGGATTGCTAAGATCTGGTAGAGGGATATTTCTCCCCTCTAAACGTAACCTGGATTTCATAATCTGGGCCGTTACAAACACCATGTTACTATGTAAGTACACATCTCAAATTATTTGTTTTGTTCTTTTATAATTTGATTTAAATGTTATTTTCAACAATTATTTCATCTATCCTTTTGTAATCATTTATAACATTTTTATACGCGGATTTAGAAAGTTTGTAGTTATAATTTTTATTCTCATTGAAAATCATTTTTCTGTAGCTTTTAAAATTATATATACCATTATATATGATAATATCTAATTTCTAATATATTTTCCCCGTCTTTTTCATCTTTATCAAATTTTCATTTGCATCACATATATATATTTTTTCGTCTTTTTCATCTTTATCAAATTTTCTGTTTTAGTTATTAAATTATGTCTTGATGAATATAGAGGGAAAAAACTAAGAACTTTTAAAAAAGTGAAATTTGATATTAATATATGTTTATATATTTTTATTTATAGTATTCATTTATCAACTTCATTATGAAACAATAAAACCAAGGCACCAATAAACGTATGTTTTTTCCTTAAAATTTACATCTCTTGGAATTTACTAAACATATTATCTTGCCATTATTTTTTAGTTTTGTTTTAGTTATGGTGAATGCAAAATTGTCCATTTAATGCCTAATTTTAATTATATAAAAAATTAAAATGACAATAGTTGAAATGATATTAGTGATAGATGATAGTGTTAATTAGTTTTAGGAGTTACAAAAATGAATATTGTGATAATTGATTGTAGGAGTTACTAAAAATTGAAGTAAATCAACATTTAATTAATTAATGTAGATATATCTCTTTCTCTTCACATTTTATAACCCCAATTTTTTCTATTATGAAACCACTCCATGATTGTTCATTTCATTCACACCCGGTTAGTCATTTATCTAAGAGAACTCCATGTAAGTACACACCTCAAATTAGTTATTTTGTTCATTTATATATATTTTTATTTAAATATTATTTTAAATAGTTATTTCATCTAACATTTTTTATTCATTTATAAGATTTTTATACATAGATTTCGAAAGCAATAATTTTTTTAGCTTTTAAAATGATGTATATATATAATGTCAAATTTTTGCTATATTTTTCCCATATTTCTAAAATTTTCGTTTTTAGGTATTAAATAATGTCACTATGATATATATCTTTTGGATGAGAGGAAAAAAATTCAAGAACATTTCAAAATTAAAATTTCATATGAATAAATGTTTATAATATTGTTATTTGTATTAATCATTTATGAAGTACATAATGAAAGAATAAAATCAAGACACCAATAAACATAAAATGATAGTTCATTTTTAAAAAGACTGTGATGAGTTTGTCTTACATCCATAAAGAATGAGGTATATGATTGAAATATGTTGGGTAAAGAGTGCATGAGAGTATTTTTCATTTCATCTCTTTGTTCTTTTATTAAATATAATTTATAATATTATAGTCAACTTAAACAACTATATTGTACTAACAATTTTGATATATTATGCTTATTATAAGAAATTAATAAATATTATAGACATTTAACAAATACCAAACTAACGGTGTATATTTTATTAAGTTTGTCCGGTGCATATCAATTTCAATTTTAATCGATTTTACCATTCAAACTAAAATATGAACAAAAATATTTTTAAAAAAAAAACATAAATAAGATATTTAATAATTAATGTTATTGTAGAAAAGCATTATTTAAAAAATACGAGAATGAGTAGAAGTTCATAGAGAAAGATCATCAACCGAGAAGAAAAAGGTATACAAGTAATATTTTATATCTTATTCTTAATGTTCTATATTAATATATATGAAATTTGATTTTTTTTATTTGTAAAGTTAATTCTCTTTTTATATTATGTTTGTTAATGTTATTGTAGAGAATCAAAATTGGTGAAATTCCCTTGATGTTGATGGAAGAAGGAAAGATGGGTCGAGTATTTTTTTTTTTACCAATTTGTTTGTATATATTGCTCTAATGTCATAATATTTTCTTTTTTATTATTAGCTAAATCTTTTGTGTTTGTACTAAATAATTTTAAGTGTATTAGAAAGTCACAAGCATAATAGAGAGAAGTTTTTTAAAAAAATCATCATCACAAAGAATAAGTTACAATTAGTAACAAAGAAGAGAGTTTTTTTTTAAAAAATTTAATCAATTAAGTGGTATTAGCGTACATTATTATATCAATATCACTAGAAAAAAATTAATGTCAAAGCACATAGGTTTAATAAAAGTTTGATTATCTTTAATATTAATTAAAAATAAATAACGTGTAAATCAACTATTGTGTAATCAATTAACATTTGGCGGGTCATGCATATTCACTATTGTGTATTCAATTAACATGAGCAAACAATGTGACTAAAACATGTCCCGTGCATCGCACGAGCATGCTCACTAATAAACCTTAAAAGTTGTGTTCATGGGCAATTTATTGCCATAATTTACTTCTCTAAAGTTTTTACTATTTTATTCTATCTATTCATTTTGTATCATAAAAACATATTTAGTTCAATGGTTATCAATGTTGTCAAGAGCCTCATGATGTAGAGTTCGAATCTTATTATCTACATGTTTCTTTTATTTTTTTCCCCACTTCGTGAGTTATTTTTGGGGAGCCCCATAATCTAGATCGAGTTTGAACCTTATTACTTATATGATCTTTTTATTTTTTTTCCCACTTTATTTGTTATTTTTTTAGAATAAAATAGTTATTTTTTAAGCCTACCTAATGTTTTTTTAATTCTTGCTATTTTTTTCCCATCATTGGGCTAAAAATATTGTACGAGATGTCACTTTGTTTTTTTTTTTTGTTCGGGAGAGATGTCACTTTGCAGTAGTGGTTAGATTGGTCTCTTGAGCCTAATTATTCAAAACATTATGATCAATACAAAATAGTCAATTAAAATACCTTATAACGATCAAATTAAAACATTATGGCCTAATTATTCAAATCATTATGGACATAATAAATACCCGTCCGTTAAAAGCACCCGTCCATTTCAAATTCAGTCCATAATAACCTAAACATTATGGCTAAATTAATTAACAATAATATGGAATATATAACAAGAATGTAACCCCCGATCAAAATGTGGATAACTATTAACCACATCCGTCGTTTCAAATTGAAAACATTGTGTTCCATGTGTATATAAATCGATGTCAGGATCCAAAACAAATACTACAACATCTTACACGTACTCAAGCTTGCATATATACAACAAGGGCACCCCCTGAAATCTTCAAAAATATGTTGAATTACCCCCTTTCATAGATGAGTTCATACAAGGTACTGGTCCAGTTGGAATAGAAGGTTTTGATTTGTCGTAAATGGGATGTTAAAAATGTCTTTGGCAAATATATAAGCACAAATTTCATTGTGTCGGACTTAGAGGTATGTTTGTATATTATTTGTAACTCTAAAAGTACACTATATCAATGAGTGGTTTTACTACTACTAATCTATGCACTCCTAACATGCTTAATTGGTTGGGAAGCGTTATTCATTAGACGTCCAAGAGTAGTGTTGCTCAATCTTTGACCAAACTGGAGGAAGGATCTAATCGATTCCATGCAGAATATCAATGTGGTCCCAGATAGAGAAGCTTACTGAATTATTAAAAGTAGTGCTCATATGGTTGAAATTGATGGATCGACAAAATTCACACAGATTGACACCAAAACTAATCTTGAGTTGATTTAAAAAATATGTCGGTATTTATTTACCAAAGCCCGTATTCAGCCATGACCAATTGTAGATGGCAATAGCTCACCGCTAAAGGATCATACAAAGAACACTGGTTTTAGGAAAGTCTTCAACAACTTGAGCAACGAGGTAATGAAAATATTTATAGTACATTGCTTTACCATTACTACAAATATTATGTTCCTTTAATAATCTCAATAATTTGCATTATTTTTTTATAAACTCGGGAATAACTTCTACGGCCATGCGAACAACAACATAGACCAATGAGGTTTGTTTTGATACTTTTGTTGCAAATATTTACTAAATCTAATTGTAATTTTATTCACTTTAATATCTACTGTGATTAATTAAACACCCCTTTAGTTTGCCGATTTACATTGTACGTACACCTAAGCAGCTCAAACATAAAACTACACATGGTTAGATTTAAGTGTCTTACTTTTAGTATCACATGTATTTCACATCTACTTAGCATGATCATATTTACTTTGATTTTACATTGATAGTTCTCGATCTAATTTTTATTTGGTTTTTGATGTGAGGTCATTTCAATGTTAAAAGAGGTTTAGCAAAAGAGGTATCAAGTACAAACATCGGCTATACAAAGCATGTGATCGAGTCAAGTGTTCTACCAACAGGTATTGAAACTGCCACAACAACGGTAACACTTCACTCAAAACCACTTCTAACTTTCCATGTACTTCCACTACTAAAATATAACTAATAACTAATCTATTATCTCTTTAGATTAGACAAAAACTATCGATTACAAATAGCACCAAGTGAAAATGCACTAATAACTTATAATAAAACCCTCAATAAGTCAAATGTAATCGAATAAACAATAAAAACGAAGAGGTGCATATTAAATAATCCCACCCCCATGAATCACATACATGGTCCTGGAGGCTGGAACCTTCCACCCGTTTTGACCCCAAATGTTGCTTGATGTCTTTTTTTCATGAAAAAAAAATAGCACGTACGCAATAAAGCCTTGAAGCTAGGGAGGCCGTGTTTTGATAGACTCTATAACCCACCCACTGCAAATCAAATAGTTTAATTTTTTCACAATTTTGTTAAACATAATTAAAATACACCATATTCTGGTATTCATATTCATAATTCATAAATTTATAATTAACAACCTTACATATAGAACTATTAAGGAAACATTCATCTTCTAGCTGTAATAAATTTGAGAAAGCACTTTTTCCCCAATCTCCAAAATCATTTATATATCCATCTATTGAATTCCTAAATTCAAATGGAAGCAATGAATAAAATCACCATAGGGTATTTTTTAACCTGAGCTGAAACAAAGTCTTCAAATATCTCTAAACAAATAAACATAGCTAATTTAATTGTTTAAACTCGATCGTTCTACGTACACCAGTCACACCATATCCAATAGAGATGAACCCCAATTTTAGCCAAAAAAATTAAAATAATCACATAATTTATTTCCAATTCAAAATCAAATTTCCAAAATTGTTAACTATAATTTCCAATTCTAACTTCTTCGATCATAAACTATAATTCAAATTATATTACATCACCGGGCTTATCAAGCCATATTAAAAAAAGAGAGAGAGAGAGAAATAAGATCTCATTGAGTTTCCAAAATCTATATGTATATAGTTCGACATAATATATAATTACTATATTAAATTAAATGATTCAAATAATTACTTGCAATACATGTTTTTATTGATATTGCATTAGCAATACAGGTTCTCACTTCAGTTTCACCCTCCACATAAGATTTGAAGGTCGTTAAGTGTTAACGATTGACACATATTTCATGAATGAAAATCAACATGGAATTGGATGAACTCCAAACTAAATAGGTTGCTACAAAGATGTCCACCAGATTAAATCATTGTTCTATATTGATGGTGACAATACTATTACTATAAGATAATGGGACTTTCATATTTCGTCAGTGGCTACTTTATTATCAAGTGAGATTTTTCCATCATCTATGATTATCAATCCTTCAAATCTAATGTTTTATTTCTTTATCTATTTATAGACTCAATCCGATCATACTTGCATATTTGATACAACCAATGTCCCGTGCTAGCCACCCTAGTAAGTATTTAAAAATTGAGGACGATAACCTCATTGTAATTAATACCCTTAAAAAAACTTAAATATGTCTTTAGGAGAGCAAAATGATAATATCAGACGTGATCCTTCATTTAATTTCACTCCAAGGTTTCTCTTTCTTTCATACTATACGGAACGATAACTCGATGGCTAATGAAGTTGCACACTCTAGGCAGGCCGATGATTCCTTCACTCAAAACCACTTAGGTTTTAAAGACCTCATATGTGCTCATGGGCGTCGGCCCACCCAATTCTTTACTCATCAAAAAATAAAGAATATATAGGTAATAATATAATTGATTAAATTTGTAAAATGTTTACCTAGATCTTATCCCATTAAAACATGATACGAACAACTCAATAAAGTTTTATGAAATATTCAAATGTGCCTTTTCTTTTCATTCTCCATACCAGTATATAGGTTTTTAGTCAATTCATCCTTTTATAATGAACACAATGCGACCATCATTCACATTTCACACATAAAAAAGGATAATATAAGCTTTTGTTTTATTACGCTTAATAAATATCAAATCGTGTGAATTTTGCAGACCAGTCATTGTCCTTTAAACTCCTTGGTTCCTTCTCATTCAGTACCCATTGAACCAGGCTCATTCATCTGGGGACTTCTGGGGAACAGATTCTCTCGACAAAGTAAATCAGTTCAGAGAAACTAAGCTCCTGTAACAACAAATCAAGTAGGACATAGCAATTATGTGCAACCTCAAAATTTGTCAAAAGAGGCAACTGATGACCCTAAACAGCACAGTCCAAATCAAACAAATCCCAAACCTTCACTAGTTGCTACCAAATTGCAACACCCAAATCAAAACTCAGCCTATGTCTATCCCAAATTAAGATTCCAATTTAGTAAAAAAAAGAAACAGGGGGAGTTAGAATAACCTACCCAAGCCAAGGAGCCAAAGTAGTGATAGTCTTCGACATTGCTCTTTTCAGCCCCTAGGCCCTGGATTTGATTCCACTTTTGCTGTCCTAAACTCCAAAACCTCAAACAAAAAAAATATCCCAAGTCACAAAACAATAAACTCAGCCCTCATCTTTGTTTTCCGAAGCTCTAATCGGGTCAAATTAAAAGCAAATTGAAGAGGAAGAAGAAAGGGGGGACGCACCTGATTGTCCCGTCTCTGAGAGCCCCGTTTCGGCATCTTCTCAGCCTCGCCGGACCTTGAACTGGCCTCCTTCCGTAACCCCTAAACCAAAAAGCCCCAAATTGCACAAATTTAAACCCTACGATCGCAATTTGGAAACGAAATCAATTGAGCGTGAAGATTGAACCCTTAGTTGAAAGGGGATTCAGGGGAGAAGCTAAAATTCAGACCAAGAGTAGCCCTAAGATCGGATTAAGCATGAAATTTGGGGAGAAATTCGCGAAGAAAGCCCTATAGCGTACATGAGCACGGAGTCTCTTCGGTTCTTAGCCACCCTCGCTCGGCCTTCGTTCCGTCTTCCTCATTTTCGAATGCTCAAAGCCGGAGATCCAAGTGGGGCGTCGAAGCAGCGTCGCAGGCGAAGGAGGCGAGCTGGCTTGGGTTTTCTTTTGGGTGATAATATTTACACCCATAAATTTTACTATATGCACCACATCTACGCCTCTTGAATCACACCCCTGCTCCTCTTGAGTCACACACCTGCCCCTCAAGAGGCGCAAGGTATTTTAATGTAAAATACTCTGCGCCTCTTGAGGGGCATGTGTGTGACTCAAGAGGAGCAGGGTGTATTTTAAAAAAAATATAAAAAGTGAGATATGTGGTGTAAATAGTAAATTTTGTGGTGTAAATAAAATTGGCTTTTCTTTTCTGTCGATCGGATAGAGAGAGAGAAAGCCTGAAAGGCTCGTTTGAGGAGGAAAAAATAAATAAAATGCAAGCAAAAAAAAAATTCCTACAATATAATAGCAAAAGAAACCTCTATGCAAAAGATTTAGCCACGTGTCGGGCCAACAATTTTTTAGAGATTTTTTTTAAAAATTTGGTCCCAATTTTTTGTTTTCATTGCTCGATTAGGGCTTTTGTGGCCAAGAAAGGCTCAACCCAGTGCGGCGGCTGCTGCTGCTGGGCAGCAGGCGAGCGCGAGGAGGTAGTGTGGAGCCGGTGCTGGAGAGAGCAGGAGTGCTGGGTAGGAGGGCGAGCGCGAGAGGGGATCTGGTGGAGGGGAAAGAGGGGAGGTGATGAGGGCGGTGGAAACCGGCGGTGCTAGAGGGAAGGTCCGGCGATTAGAGAAGGACGGAGAGGTGAAGAGGTGGTGCGGTGAGGATGCAGCGACGGTGAAGAAGGGCGGCGACGGTGAGGATGCAGTATATATTTCTTTTGGTTTCAGTTCTCGGTTTGAAGATTGGGGCTAACTTGGTAACTGCTCTCCAGCAAATTGGTTTGTCTTCCCTTGTATTGTCACCGCTTTTTCTTGAATTTTCCGTGTTGCTTTCGTGTTAGGGATCCGTTTATGTTTTCATTTCAATTACTGTACCTTCTTCATTTTGATTTTAGATTTTGGATTTTGTCTGTGTTCTATGGCTTTGTATGTTCTGTTCTTATCCTTCTTTTCTTATTGTTTCTTTTTAATTTGGGGTTTCTTCCTTCCTCCTTTTCTTGATTTCAATCCATAATGTTTAAGAAAATTATAAATACTACAGATCTCTTCATATACATATTGGATAAGTTGGATCCATAATTAATATGCATTATGTAGTGAATCATATCTATGTTGGGTGTTGGAATTTGGAAGCTACTATATCTGCATTGCTTTGTCTTGACTCACTCTTTCACTCATGCTTTACGAATTCAGAAAAGCCTATCCATTTCAGAAATTCTCACAAGATCATTAAGTGTTATACTGTTATGCTTAATATATTTGGGACCATGACATTCTGTAAATGTTGAGCATAATAAATCAAAATAAAAAAAGCCTAAATTCCATTGCACAAAACTAAAATATCCATTCATGTTCACTCCCAACCACTCCTAGAGTCCTAGCACTAAAAAATCAGCAATCACTATGTTTAGGTTTTCATACCATGTCTTGCAATGGTCACACCAGGTAGATTTATGCAACTAAACCTAATTAATTATGCCGGTTTTTTTAAAAAATAAACATACTAGGTATTAAAATTCAGAAACAGCTGTGTAAAATAAAATTTTCTTCTGATTTCGGCATCCCTCATTTGCCAGATTACAGACTTATTTCTCATAATTGTGTTCTATGGGCTTCTTTTCTGGTGGATTTTCATATTCTGTCTTTAGTTTATATTTGGGTGATTTCTAAGCAACTAATTAGTGGTTTGATGATATGTTGAATGCTCCTTTTGTGCCTTTGATGATATTTGTAGTATTCGTGTTCATTATCTATGTGGTATGTTTCCCCATTTTTCCTATGAAATTTTGATTATTTGGAAACTCAATTCTGGTTTATTCTTTGCTTTTGGTTCATCTGTGGCTCATCAGCTTTTATAGATCCTGACTTCAACACCGTTTCTGAGCTACACTTTGAAAACTGTTTCTGTCACAAGTAGAGTTGTTATCCAACAACCTCAAGAGTCTGTACATTTTCAGGAAGTAGAAAGTGTTACTAAAGCTTCTAGCTGATCTGGGAGGTTGTGAGAGGGTGGATTTGAGTGGTGTTTGTAAGGATATGATTAAGATTCTAGAAGACCTGAAGATGTTGAATCATGTTAATGTTTGTTAGGTCTTTTCTTTTGATCACACATGTATTGATATTTGTGATATTGTTTCTAATTCATCTATCTGCAGGGATGGTCCTCATGTTGGGTAAATGAGCTATCAGTTGTGACAGTAAAGGAAGCTAATTTAGGGATCACGGGTATGGCAGCAACGTTTTTGTTGTAGCCGGCTGTGACGAGAGGATTGATGGGTATATTGTGTGCGATGGAAAGGTTAGAATGGGACAGAAAAAGGGGGGACATAAAAAGGGGATTTGAAGGAGAAATATTTTGAATTTGACGAGGATGCAGCAGGAAATGGATCTAGAAAGGTTAGAATAGGGACAGAAAAAGGGGGATTTGAATGAGAAATGTTTGAATTTGACGAGGATGCAGCAGGAAATGGATCTGCTAGAGAGGGTTGAACCCAATGAAAGTACTCGGCTGATTTCTGCTACGAGAGGGGCTGAGACCATCCGCAACCATAAGGTTACCTCTTATCCAATTTTTTTCCTCTCTCCCTATAATATTTTGACACCTCATTTATTTTTTCTTTTAAATAATTTTCTACTTTATCAACCTCTTTCTTTAATGTTTTCATATTTTTACTCTACAACCATGAGTTTACCTCATTCTTCTCTTTTTCCCATTTATTTATACCAACTATATGATTTCCACCAATCATAATCTTATTAGTTAAATATAAAAACATAAAAATAAATAAAGCATCATGCTTTTGCACATGGTCCAATGCACTTCCTACCTCTCCACACTAAGGTAACCCCTTTCCTCTCTTTACCTTAAGGTTTTGCCTACAACCATGGGGTTACCTTTTAGCAAACTTAAGGTAAGCAAAACCCATGGTTGCTCATGCTCTGAGAGTTCGTATTTAGCTAGCCCATCCCTTCTCTCCCTCTCCTATGAGTACTAATGATTACAAGACGCAACGTGGGCTCTCTGCGAAGTGCAATAAGATTAGTTTGGAGGCCGCTAGGGAGGCACTCAATGCTATTCAAGCCCTGCATACTACCGATGAGGTGGAATGCTAGTAGGTGGATGTGGAGAAAGCGACAAAACTGGGAGCTTAGGGGAGTCACCACTGGAATTTCTGCTCAAAGCGGCTACTAGGCGTGAGAATAGACGTAGGAAATGAAGGCTAGGAAAGGTTCAAATGTGACACATCCATGGTGGAGTATGGTTAATTAGGAGCTTGAATTTAATTTTTGAGTCAACCTGTAAAGGCCCGAATTTTAAAATCTTGATTTTTGGGAAAAGGAAATTAGAAATAAAATTTAAACGGATTCAATCGGGTTTTGTTTAAAATAATAATAATAATAAAATAATAAACTCGTCTTTAATAAACTGAACTCGAGATTCATAAAACGAATTCCGGCCCAATCTTGAACCTTCTAAGATCGATTCCGTCTTTTTCTCGGAATCCAAAAAATTTCTTCGGATAACGATATACTTCCGGCTTTTAAAAACAAATCGATCGAGAAAGCGGAATTCAGGATCCCAAACGTTGGAATGTGTACCAAACATGTTTATATGGTTTGAGTTTACTTTGACTGATCAACGACAGGTTTCCCCTCCGTCAAATTTGGCGCCGTTGCTGGGGATTTTTATTGATTCTTGTGTGTTTTTGTGATGATTTTTGGTGTGGACCGTCTTATATGGTCCATACCCGTGCTACTAATTCTTCTTTGTTGCCATTTGATTCAGAGATCGAAAGAACCGCTTCTTCCTTAAGGCGAGAAACTCGTGATCGTTCTCACGGGTTACCTTTTGATTAAGGAAAACTGCAGAGATGGCTAACGAAGCGAACCGCACTCTTAGGGAGCTTTCTGCTCATGACTTGGAACAGCAGCCCCTTGCAATTCAATTCCCTGCGCTAGGGGAAGGAGTCAACTTTGAGCTAAAATCTGGGGTGATCCATCTTCTACCCAAGTTCCATGGGTTGAGTGGGGAGGACCCCCACAAGCATATATCTGAGTTCCATACGGTGGTAGTTGGGATGAAACCTGAGAACGTTACTGAGGATCAAATCAAGCTGAGAGCCTTTCCCTTCTCTTTGAAGGATGAGGCGAATGAATGGTTCTTCTACCTACCTCCTGGGACTATCTCTACTTGGGCTGAGATGAAGAGAGTCTTTCTGGAGAAGTACTTCCCTGCAACAAAGCTTAATGCCTTGAAAAGGGCAATCAGCAGCATTGAACAGTACGCTACGGAGTCGATTCATGAGTACTTTGAGCGCTTCAAGAAACTCTGCGCTAGCTGTCCATGCCATGGCTTCCCGCAGAAGGATTTGGTCTTATTTCTATTCAATGGGCTGACTGATGATAAGCGCAAAACGGTGAATTCTTGTTGTGGGGGAAATATGTTGAATAAGACACATGCTGCAGCTTGGGAGGTGTTTAAGGAGCTCTCTGAGGGTTCTAGCCAGTTCAATAAGAACACTCGTGCTAGGGGTGTACTTTCTGTTGATGCTCCTGTGGCTGCGCTTCAGACTGATATGGCAGAGGTGAAGGAGATGATAAAAAAGTTGGTAATCGATAGAACACCTCAATAGTTGAAGGCGTGTGGACTCAACAATGAATTTACTCATCCCATGGATATGTGCCCACTTTTGCAAGAGCCTAGCGTTGATGTGAATGCCATGGGGAATTTCACTCCACAAAGGCCTAGACAAGACAATTTTGGCAATCCTAGATACTTCAACAACAACTATAATAGAGGCTATCAGCAAGGCTATGGGAACTACCAGGCCTCTTTCAATCAGCAAGGGGGGCAACAGGGAAGGCCCCAACAACAATTTGAACCTCGACAAGGAGGCCAACCGCAAGCAAATGAGGCTAATGAGGATCCTTTGCAGACTTTGTCATGATTAGTCTTGAAGGTTGAGAAACAACAATTGGATCGGATAACCAATATTGAGAATCAAATGAGTCAACTTATTCAAGCCTTAAGTGCAAAGGAGGCAAACAATGCTGGGAAGCTTCCATCGCAGACGGTTGTAAATCCTAAGGAGAACGTCAGCGCTGTAATGCTTAGGAGTGGCAAGGAACTGATTGCCACACCTTAAAAGGATGTCGGGGAAATAATGGACGAGAAAATTGATATTGAAGAAGAGAATGCTGGCGACTACACAGTGCGGCGGCCGCGGCACACCAGTGAAGCAGCGGCCGCAGCACCCTGCTGCGCCCGCCGCCCCTGTCTCAGATGGCACCCACGAAAACGGTATGCCCTCTAGTCCCTTTTCTTCTTCTTCTCCTCCTCCTTCTACCTTACCTCTGGAGACTCCAAAGCCGGTTCCACCCTTTCCGGAAGCCCTGAAGGATACACGAAGGTATGAGAATGATAAGGAGATCTTCGAGACGTTCAGTAAGTGCGAGGTAAACATTCCTTTGCTTAATTTGATTAAAAGCATTCCTAGATATGCTAAATTTTTGAAGGAACTTTGCACTATCAAGCGGAACCAGAAGTTGAAAGGTAAGCAAAAGGTAAAGATAAGCGAACATGTCACTGTTGTGTTTCAGAAGCGGTTGCCTGAGAAGTGTAGTACCCTGGTATGTTTGCAATTCCATGCGTGATAGGTGATACTAAATTTGACAAAGCCATGTTAGATCTAGGAGCATCTATTAATGTCTTGCCTTCTCATGTTTATCATGCTTTGGGATTGGGACCTCTGAATGATACTCGGGTAGTAATTCAACTTGCTGATCGATCTACTATCTACCCGAAAGGGATTGTTGAGGATGTCTTGGTTATGGTCAACAACTTGATATTCCCTGCTGATTTCTTTGTGATTGATATGGGTTCTGGTAACAATGAAGGCCCTATTCTGTTGGGCAAACCTTTTCTGAAAACTGCTAGGACCAAGATAGATGTCTATTCAGGGTCTCTTACTATGGAATTTGATGGTCAAAAAGTTGAGTATAATATCTATGAATCTATGAAATTTCCATCTGATGATCCTTCTTTGTGCTTTATGGATGTCATTGATACTATGGCACAAGATTGCTTTGATTTAGAGTGTGTTGATGAGATGGAGGTCGCTTTACAGGCCCCTATAGATGAGATTTCTAGAGATTATGCTTTGTCATCTAATCTCCAGGAGGCTGTATTGGCTTTGGACCATCGATCACCCACATATGTGCCACCTAGGGGAGAACGCATCGAGCTGACCATGCCAAGTGAAAAGCTTCTCCCATCCATCATCCAGGCACCTGATATCGAATTGAAACAACTCCCTAGTCATCTTAAATATGCTTTTCTTGGTGAGAATGATACTTTGCCTGTCATTATTTCTAACAAACTCACTTATGAGCAGGAGGAGTGTTTGGTGACTGTTCTGAAGGAGAATAAGGAGGCGTTAGGATGGACGATTGCAGACATTAAGGGCATCAGTCCCACTCTCTGCATGCACAGAATACTTCTGGAGGATGATGCAAAGCCATCTAGGCAACCTCAGCAGAGACTCAACCCGCCGATGATGGAAGTAGTAAAGAAGGAGGTGCTGAAGCTCCTTCAGGCAGGTATGATCTTTCCCATATCTGATAGCAAGTGGGTGAGTCCTACTCAGGTTGTTCCTAAGAAGGGGGGTATCACTGTCGTTGAGAATCAGGATGGTGAGTTGGTCCCTAGCAGGGTCCAAACTGGATGGAGGGTCTGTATTGATTATCGTAAGCTAAATGCGGTAACTCGCAAAGACCACTTTCCTTTACCCTTTATTGATCAAATGCTTGAGCGCCTTGCTGGTCACTCTTTTTATTGCTTCTTAGATGGATACTCAGGCTATTTTCAGGTACCCATAGCACCGGAGGATCAAGAGAAAACGACATTTACATGCCCCTTTGGCACCTTTGCATATCGCAGAATGCCTTTTGGGCTATGTAACGCACCTGGGACCTTCCAACGGTGTATGGTAAGCATATTTTCTGAGTATATTGAGCATTTCATAGAGGTATTCATGGATGACTTCACTGTGCATGGAGATGACTTTGATACTTTCTTGCACCATTTGTCACTTGTTCTTAGGCGGTGTGTAGACACCAACTTAGTTCTTAATTATGAAAAGTGTCATTTTATGGTTGAGCAAGGCATTGTTTTGGGTCATATTGTGTCTAGAAGGGGTCTTGAGGTGGACAAGGCTAAGATTGATGTCATTCAATCTCTGCCTTACCCCGCCAATGTGCGCGAGATTCGTTCCTTTTTAGGCCATGCAGGGTTCTATCGCAGGTTTATTAAGGATTTTTCTAAGATTTCTGCACCTCTTTGTGATTTACTCAAGAAGGAAGTAGTTTTTGACTTTGATGACAGGTGTAGGGCAGCCTTTGATGAGCTAAAAGGTCGCCTGACAAGCGCCCCTATAATTCAGGCACCCATATGGTCTCAACCTTTTGAGATTATGTGCGACGCTAGCGACTATGCAGTGGGTGTTGTTTTGGGACAAAAAGAAGGAAGGAGCTCTCATGTCATCTACTATGCCTCCATGACTTTGAATGGAGCGCAAAGGAACTACTCGACCACAGAGAAAGAGCTTCTGGCCGTGGTCTTTGCATTGGAGAAGTTTTGCTCCTATCTCCTAGGAGCTAAGGTAATTGTCTTCACTGATCACGCTGCTCTTCGTTATTTATTAACTAAAAAAGAAGCGAAACCTAGATTGATTCGATGGATCTTGCTCTTGAGCGAGTTTGATATCGAAATCAAAGATAAGAAAGGTGCAGAGAACTTAGTAGCGGACCACCTCAGCAGACTTGTCCAAGGAGAGGACAAGCCGGACGGTCAAAGCCCCATTCACGGTGAGTTTCCTGATGACACGCTCTATTTCTTGAACCATGTTTCGTCTATGCAGTTACAGGGAGTCACGGAGAATGCAGCGGCCGCAGCACCTATGCCGCGGCCGCCGCACATGGCCAGTTCGGTACCTTTTCTTTGTTTTGATGAGGTAAGCCCCGATGCATCTGAATTGCTGATGGTGTCTATACTCCTCGACCTTGGTTTGCCAATATGGTGAATTTCTTAGTCACGAGAGAATTTCCACCTAAGTTCACGAAAGCTCAGAAGGACAAAATTCGACACGACGCTCGCTTCTATGTTTGGGATAACCCCTACCTTTGGAAACATTGTGCTGATCAGGTAATTAGGAGGTGTCTGCCAGACAATGAGGTACAATCTGTCCTTACCTTTTGTCATGCTCATGAATGTGGAGGCCACTTTGTTCCTCAAAAGACTGCTAGGAAGGTTTTAGAAGCAGGTTTCTTTTGGCCTCACTTGTTTAGGGATGCTAATGCTTTCTGTAGATCTTGCGATAGATGTCAAAGGGTTGGGAACATATCTGCCAGAAATAAAATGCCACAAAATAAGATCATATTCTGTGAAATTTTTGATGTTTGGGGCATTGATTTTATGGGTCCTTTCCCTAGTTCTTTTGGAAATATCTATATTTTGCTTGCGGTGGACTATGTCTCCAAGTGGGTGGAGGCAAAGGCCACCAAAACTGATGATTCCAAAGTTGTTGCAGATTTCCTAAAGGACACCATTTTCGCAAGATTTGGGGTGTCGAAGGCTCTAATTAGTGACAGAGGGACACATTTCTGAAATAGGACTATCACTGCCCTGTTAAAGAAGTACCATGTCACGCAGAGAGTGTCCACTGCTTATCATCCTCAGACCTATGGTCAAGCTGAGATATCAAATCGGGAAATTAAGACCATTCTGGAGAAAACAGTGGCACCTAACAGAAAGGATTGGAGTCTAAGGCTGAATGATGCTCTGTGGGCCTATCGGACGGCTTATAAGACTCCCATTGGTATGTCTCCTTATCGAATTGTGTTCGGTAAGGCTTGTCATCTTCCTGTTGAACTTCAGCATAAGGCATACTGGGCGGTAAAGAATTGCAATATGAGGATGAATGAAGTAGGTGAGTTCAGGAAGCTTCAATTGCAAGAACTAGAGGAACTTCGCTTGGATGCCTATGACAGTGCACTAATCTATAAGGAGAAGACAAGGGCTTGGCATGACAAACATATCCTGCGGAATGAACTAAAGGTAGGAGACAAGGTTCTCCTATATCAATCACGCATGAAACTCTTCCCTGGAAAGCTTCGATCAAAGTGGGAAGGACCCTACACGATCTCTAGGATATTCCCTCATGGAGTAATAGAACTCTTTGACCCTAAGTCTCATGAGCTCTTTAAGGTCAATGATCATAGAGTTAAGCCATACTTTGAGAACATCCCCCGGAATGACGAGGAGGAGTTGGTGCTTGCTGGACCAACCAATTAGGCCACTCAAGGGCCCTTACGTCGAGCCAACGACTTGAAACAAAGGCGCTTCTCGGGAGGCAACCCGAGGTAAGTTTTTCTTCCCTTTTCATTTAATCACCCTTAGGTAGTCTTTCTTGTTGTTTTGCTTTTGTTTTAGAATTGGGACTAACAACTCATGAAAGAGCGGAATTGGATTCGTGCAAATCGAACAAGGAGAGGAGCTACAGCACAAATGCAGCGGTCGCAGCTTAATGCCGCGGCCGCCGCATGAAACCGCAGCAAATTGCTTAATGCAGCGGCCGCAGCTTAATGCAGCGGCCGCCGCACGCAACCCGCAGCAACATGCCAAATGCAGCGGCCGCCGCATATCAGACCCGTGACCTCTGCCCCTTTTTCTGAGTTCTGAAAAAAATATAAAAAAAAATAAAAATAAAAAATAAAAAATAAAAAAAGAACCGGAAGCCCTTTTCTTCATTACTCTACCTAGATCTACCATCTCTTTCAAAGCCCCATTACCCTTCTCCTCTTCAAAGTCCCATATCCTCTCCAAAATCCAAACTTTCATCCTCTCCATTGTCACCTTCATCATCTCCACTATCATCTTCAACCTCCCTCCACCAATCTTCATCCCCTCCATCAACCTTCATCCTCCCAAACCAACCCATCACCTTCTTCCAACCAAACCCCAACCAACCCTCACCGTCCACCTACACCCCGCGCTGAATCGGGTTTAGATCTGGGGTACTCGGGCCGCTATTGTTGATCTATTGAAGGAGACAGCCCCGACTTTGCTGCGGCCGCCGCCAAACGCTGCGCCAGCCGCCGCCTGCTGCGCCCGCCGCACCTTGCCGCATCCTCCGCCGCCGCCAGGTTTGTTATCGCTTGTGTTGTAGCTTGTGTCCGGTTGCTCCACTTTGTTTATTGGTTGTTTGGTGCTCGATTTTTGGGTGATTTGTATTATTGATACTTGTGGTTAGTTTGGAGGATTGAGTTGGTTTGATTGGTTCGTTTGGATTTGAGCCTTGTGTTGGTTTGTTTCTCTGAGTTGTTGATTGTTGCTTATTGCGGGATTGAAATCTATTGAATATGGTTCGTCAATTGAGAAACTTATCTAGAGGACAGCGGAAGATTTGGGAGAGTTTTAATTCGAAGAGATTCGTGCAAATGAAGTTCTTCGATCTTCCTACATTACAGAGGTTGGGGATGTTACAGGTCACCCAACAGATGCTTACTCGTGGGGGCCTAGGTGCTTTTCTGAATTATAGTGCCCCCACTTATCCTGAGTTGGCCAAGGAGTTTCTCGCTACGCTTGAGGTGTCTGATGATCGGGTTCAGTTCCATCTGTTGGACCAGGTTTATTATTGCACTTTTGCTCAGTTGAGGGCGGCTGTTGGTATTACTCAGTACCTATCCAAACCAAGTCCACATACACATGTGTTGACTCGACCCAGGCTCCTGACGGTCCAATATCGCATCGAATGGAGGAAGAAAAAGCTATAGATACCTCGGCGCCGACGCCCCCTACCTCGGCGTCGACCCTCCTGGGCAAAGAAAAGTCACTGCAAAAAGTTGGAAAAGCTACAGATGCCTCGGCGCCGACCCCCTGCACCTCGATGTCGACCCCCCCTCATGAAGGGCAAATTGAAGGTCAACTTTTTGAGATGGACGAGCCTATTTTCAGCGCCATTTTTACTCCGATCCCAACGCCGCTGCCCCTTTTTCTAGAGAAGCCATGTGAGAAACCCCAAGAAGAAGAAAAAGAGATAGAAGTTGTTGTTCGATGCACTACACTGCTACCTTTACCATTCATGGCGAAGGCAATTCCCGACGATCTTGAACAATCGTCTGTCACATTCAAGTATGGGGTACTCGCGAAGTGGCATGTTGAAGATGACGCAGAAGAAGAAGAAGTGGAGGAATCTCTTCCCCCTCCACCATTGTACACCAAACTCAACAATGAAGCACATCTATTTGTGTACGATGGTGGGGCAACAAATCAAAGCCATACCATGAAGAGGAAAAGAGGTGCAAATAAGGAACACACATTTGCTAAGTGCTTTCCAAGATGGTTGCTAGCTAGAGCCAAGAGAGATGAATGGGTGGAATGTTGGAGTGTCCACTCGGGAAGGTTCAAGCTCATCCATAAGGAAAGGAAGAGAGGCATAAAAAGGTACAAGGAGCAAGAGCCATATCACTTGACAATCTATCCCGATGTACCACCGGAGGATGTTCTCCCACCGTCTCCACCACTGGAACCACCGGATCCAGCACCTCCTCCTGACCCGGATTGAAGAAAAAAGGGAAGTAGGTCAAGCTAGAGACTTTAAACCTAGCGCTTACGGGAGGCAACCCGCTTTCTTGCTTTCTTTTCTTGCTTTCTTTTCTTGCTTTTTGCTTTTGATTTTTAGTTAGGAGTTAGATAGGCCAAGACCTACTGTTTTTGTTGAGAGAATAGGTCCCAAATATCAACCATGGTGCTCAGGATGGAGAACAAACGGGCTACGAAGGAAGTAGACGTGCTGAGAGGTATCGGCGTCCATCCAGTCCCTGTCGACGTCGACACCTGTGCAGATTTTTGAACTTCTCCAAATTGCTCCATTTTTGCATCATTGTCCATGTGAGTTTCTTTTTCCCTTTCCCTTGTTTTATTTTATTCAGTGAGGACACTGAAATTTTAAGTATAGGGTGGGGGAGATTCGAAATTCGCATGACCGAGCTTTGCATATTTTTGTCTTTTGTCTTTATTTATTTTGCTTATTTGGGTCTTTTGTCTTGTATTTAGAGTCTATAAAAAACTGAAAAATCCAAAAAAAATTAGAAAATGTCAAAAAAACACAAAAATATATGTTTAATTCGCTATAGTTGTTTTAGTTTGTCTTAGTTTGAGTTTTTATTTTATTTTTAGTTTAGTTTAAGAACACCTAACTTAGATGTCCAATGATGAAATCTAATAATTGAGCTTGATCATGTAATATCCTAAGGCATAGTTTGGATGGTTTAGCCTAAGTCGCACAAAATGTTTTTTTTTATGTGAAATTTGACTTGCAAATGAAATTGAGCATATATAACTTTGGGATTTAGGTGATTGGAATCCAACATGTCCTAGTAAGTTACTTGGCCTATGAGGAATTGATTTTTATATTTTTCCTTCTTTTTGATGTGTGTATTACTCTCCTTATGCATTACCACTTGATATTGCGGTGTATATCTAAGTCTTGAAACCAATATGAGATAGCTAGTCATTGCATAATTTGATCAAATGATAGAGGCACTCTTTATTAGCCATTTTTATCCTCTTTTACCTACCTTATACATGTTTCCTTTGCTTGTAACCACTTTGAGCCTTATAGCCTATTTTTGTAGCTCCACAAAAGTTATCTTAGCCCATGTTTAGCCTTACCTCCTTATCCGAGAATTAGGACTTAGTGATTGGTAGAGATTGATGTTTGAGGAGTTGAGACACATGATTTGGCTAAAGTATGGGATACTTGTTGGGTTAGTATTTTATTTTCTCGCCACTTTGTCTATTGTAAAGGGAATATTTGGCTCCAAAAATAAATAAATGCACATGAGTTCCGAAAAAAAAGAAAAAAAACCAAAAAAAAGAAGAAAAAAACGAAAAAAAAAAATTATTAGAATAAATGAGAAGTTGTGCATGAGCCAAATTTATCCCTATTTATTTTATGCGAGATGTATTGGATATTTTGGGGTTTTTGAAGAGTTGTGCTATATTAGATAAGTTTGGAAGTGTTATTATATGATGGAATTGTTTGGTTAAGTCGAGTTTGTAATTTAGGAGTGTTTGGTTCTCGGATTTCTAGCACCACATAGCCTAAATGATTCCTACCTTTATGTTCTTACCAGGCCAAGTTACAACTCGGCCGAATGAGTCCTTCTTTGAAGGCCATTGAGCCAAAGTCCTCTTGATGGTTAATGCATGTTTTGACATCTCGGTGAATTGATTGGTGATATTAATTACAATTTCTATGTAGCTTAATGTCATAAAGAATTGAGTTGAGAGATGTACTTCAAGTCTAAACACATTTGAAAGGAAGTGAAAACACAATATTTCCCTTGAGTGGTTGGATTCTAGTTGCTTTGCCTAAGGTTATCTAAATATATGTGATGATGATTCAATGCTTGTTCTTATTTGCACTATGCTAAATTGATGTTGCTTTTGACTAAGGCGAAGACTTGAAGGCATGTTAAGGGTTTTGGTCATAGTTTGGTTATTGCTTGAGGACAAGCAAGTCTAAGTATGGGGTGTTTTGATGTCCGCATTTTTAGTCATATTTTGCATCATGTTTTCATCTCATTTAAGTCATTTTATTTGCTTTTGTATTGTGAAAGTGTGTCGTTTGTGTTAGTTTTCGTATTATTCAAGATATGGAGTCTACACAAGCTTTGGTGGTGTTTTTGTAGGTTTTGATGCTGATTTGAAGGAGTTTGGACGCACTTTAGAGCTTAATGAAAAATCATGAAGGCAATGGAGATGCCAAGCAAAAGCAAAAAGTGGTGCAGCTGGAGAAAAGCCTTATTTTCGCCATCTATCACTTCGATTCAAGTTCTGTAGCCTTCATGAGAGTTGTAGTCCTTGAAAAGAGCTTTCCAACGCATATTCATATGCGTCAATTGGATAAACGAGGACTCGAAAAAGTGCATTTGAAGTCAGAGTCAAAAGCTGGAGAAAAAACAGAGGCTACTGCATTCAAACAGACCCTCGGCGCCGACACCTTGACCCTCGGCGCCGAAGTACCTGCGCACCAGGAGAAGTTTCCGCGGGCTGATTTTATTACTTAATGGGCTTTTTAATTAGGATTTTCATATGAATCTATTTTAGGATCTTTTAGTTAGATAGACTTGGGATATTTTATCCTTCCTTAGATGGATTTTATTATTTTCCTAAGATAAAATCTCTTTTCCTTGGGGATTAAGTCTTAATTTTTATCTTTTAAATAAAGGCTATTAGGGGATGATTTGAGGGGAGGACGACAGACAGCGCAGGGCTGCGTGCAGCAGCTGTAGGACGAGTTTTAGGGTTTTTGTTTGGCGTTTGGGCGAAAGATTGGGCGTTTGTTGTTGCGATTGAACGCTTATTTTCGGGTTTTATATTATTGCAAGTTTGTTTTATTTTTTCTTCTCTTAAATTCATGTTTTCCATTGTCATGTTTGAGTAGTTATCTTCCTTCTAGGGTTGGGGTGTACCCAACAATAGGCATGTGTGTGATGGATGAATCTATAATTGTGTGATGTTTTTATTGTCTTCTACCTATGTGCTTAACCTTTGATGAAAGTTTAAGGAATTCATAGTTGCAATTGAACTTGAAAGAGGAAATTGTTAACTTGATAGTAATTAGGGTTTTCTAATGAAAGTTAAAAGATCATAATTAAGAGAAGGTAGAAACAAGTAGGTCTTTTATGCGAAAGTGAATGAATTTACTTGTTGATTGATGAAACTCAATTGTTTGATGATAAAAGCATGACCTTTTATGTGATTCATTGATTTTCCCGTGTGTTTGTTGTTGTGGCGATCCTTTGCCTTGGAAGTTTTCCCTTTTATTAATTAAAATTCATATTTTATTCTCTTATCACCACCCATCTCTCTTCCATCTCTTTTGTTAGTTTCAACCCGACAAAGCAACTAAATAAGAAACGCTGACTCTCTCCTGTGGACGATCCTGACTCCCTATGCTATAGCGGGGTCTTGGCTACAAATTTATTTGGTCGAGAAACCCTCTCATCAATGATGAAGCATTATGATGTGATCTGATGTTATCCTTGTTGTGGTCGTTAGCATGATACAACTTGATGATTTGACTTGAATATGTCTATATGTATAATGATTCATAATATTATTGAGTATAGTGGCACCTTGAGTTGCGTGATATGACTAATGATGTTGTAGACATAGGGGATAGCAAATATGACGTAGGATATGTGTGATGACTTCCATGATTGTTCTGCTTGATTATGTGGGCTAAGGGCCTTGGGTAGAATGATTGGAGAGCGGTGAAGGGACTCGAGTTGTGAGAATTGAACGATGATAGTATGAGATAGAGAAATAGGGAAGCGAGTATAGCTTAGATGGGACCGAGCAAGTTCTAAGACCGATAGGAGATAATGGTTAGTGGATTTCAGACGAGCTTCTAGGTAGGCCTTAGGAGAGAAGTAGGATTAGGATGGCAGGATTTTGAACGAGTGGTGTTGGTATGTACGGGTAACATAGGAGGGTAGTTGGATGAGGACTAGGGTAGTTCGTTAGGGTAATCTTGAGCGTTGGTGTGAGTATAGGTAGTTATGATAGTTCTAGGTGTGGATAGGTAGGCTAGGAGTTGATCAAGCTTATAGCGGAAGTGTTGATAGATAGGTTAGTGCACTAGGAGTAGGTTAGGTTGTCTAGGAGCGGATCGTGGATGACGTAAGGCTGATCGACTAAGAACTGCTAGGGAATCGCAGAAACCGGGACTAGGTTGTAGGTGTTGTGATTAAGGAACGACTTTGGTGAAAAATGAGTTGGGAACTTCTTGAGAGATCTTAACCTTGGGAATTAGGGTGGTCATATGTTAGCAGGACTGGATGAGAAATATGTAATTTGGGGTTGTTCAGGTAATGTTGAGGATGCTTGCCGGAATTTTGATCGAAGGAACTTGATTGGCAAATATTAGCATAAGAAACGGAAATCGGAATTAATGTGTAGGAGTTGTTGTAGCTATTGAGGTATTAGGGAACGAATGATGGGCCTTTGAGGAAGGTGCTAGTAGCAAGGCGAGAATTTCGTTGAGGTTGCGCGTAGGACGGACTGCTTGAGGATCGAGATAGGAAGAAATTGAGTAAGGGATATGGGAATTGGGCAAGATAAATGAGATTTGGGGGTAATAAGGACCGGAATTGTGGAGGATTCGATAGAGTTGTAATGCCTTTGGAAAAAAAAGAAATCGGATAAGGGTAATGTAGAGGTTCTCTGGGATGATGACTGGTAAATAGTAGCTTTAAGTGGTGAGATATCGTAGTACGAGGAATTGTAATATGGGGCAAATCAGGAACACGTGGCGATGAGGAACTAGAGTAGGACGACTCGAGGTTTTGTGATTGGTTAAGGTTATAATGAGACTCTAAAGGGGTAAATTAGTATGATGAACATGTGAATTGCCATGATCTTATTGGGGGTTGAGACGATACAGTTCCAAATTAGTTGGGTCTTGGTGAGTCAGTTAGGCAAAGTATGACTGTTCGTCATTGGGATGGATGTGGCTGAGAAGGAACCTGATGATTCGTGGTTACGAGCTTAACACTAGATGGCTCTTTGGTTTAGAACCCGACGAGTGTAGATGATTAAGTATTGCGAGCGGAGTGAGATGCTTATGTTGTCTTGGGTTATGTAAGAGTGCTCTTGATTGAGGTTGGCAATATAGGATGATTCTTTAGAGGGGGATTATTAGTGACAATGTCTAGTGGTATGGGAGGAGAGATTAGATTATTAAGTTGATTTGGGATTTGCTTTTTAAGGGGTCATGTGCGGATGGAAGTAATGGATGTGCACTCGAGAGGAGATACGGATGCTTTTGAATTTCGGAACTTGGGCTCTAGCTAGTTGGATGGACAATTGGGACTCGAACTTGAGGGTGAGGTAATTTGATCCTTAGAGGGCTTATTGACCTAATTGTTAAGGTACATAGTGAATGGATTGGGATTAGGCTCGACCTGCGGACATTATGGAAGAAATTGGAGAGATTGTCTCAAGTCGGGATATATAGTTAGCGAGGTGTGACTATGCAAAAGGATATCGTCGGATTCAAGTTGATGGGCTTAGATGAGGCTTGATCCTAACTTGAGAGTTGATGATGATTGAGTGGTGGTTGCGTTCTATCGTGACTGGTAACTATGTGCAGATCTCTTGATTATATGGCCTATTGGTGTGTACTGGCATGAACAAATATGTGAGGATAATATTCTGACAAAATGATGATATTGACATAGTTATTCCTCGAGCCTTGATAGGAAGCTAGTATGCGATGATTCTTGTTATGACCTTGGCTTGGTAATTCTTGTTAGTTGACGAAAGTATGATGTTATGTGATTAGACTACAATGTTGCATGATATATAATTGTTGCTATATGACTGGGTAGCCTTAAATAAGATTCTGAGATGCATGAATGATGAGCCTGATAATGTGTTGACTTGATAGATAATATTGATTTGGAACTTGGAACCTAGGAAGAGAATATGGGACTAGCCCTTAGAGGTGGATGACCCCACCTCCTGATTTCTGAACTTGCTTGACTAACATCGGATTGAAGGATTTGAAACGGTTTTAAAAAAAAAAGGGGACTAACTGGATTTTGAAGGACCGAACGTGATCAAGAATTTCAACGATTTTGAGCCCAATCCTTCCCAAATCAAGGAACCCTTTTCTAAAATTTCCCCAAACCGAGCTACATTATAACGGCCCACGAAGTTGATACAAGCATTTTATAGGGGCACTTGTAGATTGCTTGCTAAGACCTAGTGGAGACGCTATGATGCTTTTCGAGTTATGATATGGCCGAGAAGTCGGAGCTAGGAGGTGGTAGGGGTCCATATCATATTCTTGCTACGTCCAATTGGGGATATTATGATCACGACGATGATACTGTGAGGATCTCATAGGGGCACTTATGAGGTACTTATGGGATCAATGACGTGATCCTCGGACTCACCAACTACAAACTTCATCCCCTATTTTGGAATGATTTTGGTCTCGGGGACGAGACTTGTTTTTAGAGGTGGATGATGTAAAGGCCCGGATTTTAAAATCTTGATTTTTGGGAAAAGGAAATTAGAAATAAAATTTAAACGGATTCAATCGGGTTTTGTTTAAAATAATAATAATAATAAAATAATAAACTCGTCTTTAATAAACCGAACTCGAGATTCATAAAACGAATTCCGGCCCAATCTTGAACCTTCTAAGATCGATTCCGTCTTTTTCTCGGAATCGGAAAAATTTCTTCGGATAACGATATACTTCCGGCTTTTAAAAACAAATCGATCGAGAAAGTGGGATTCGGGATCCCAAACGTCGGAAATTTGAATTTCCGACTCGGGACCACAATTCCGTCATATTCTCCCAATTTCATCCAATCCAACTCATACCCTCTCCTTTGGGTAAAATTCTATCCTAAGCTCCCTCCCTCCTTTCTTGATTCCCTCTTATTTGGAAAACAAACAAACCCTACTTTGACCAGCTCAATTCAACCCGCTCGTCTTCAAAATCAGGAAAAATAGCCCCACCTAATCCCCACATTTCACTTTCAAATTCAAAGACCCACTTTCTTCTTGAGCCTTTCCGAGGACCGATCCCTCTCATCTCTCATTTCCCTCGGCGCCATCACCACAACCACCACCCACCGTCGCCACCAGCAGGAACCCCAGCTCCTTCGCCGGCCACCGCTGAAAGCCGCAGCCCCCACTCCCCTTGTCCCCCTATTTGCCGAGAGGTCCCAAGCCACCCCATCACTTCCTCCTTCGTCCTCCTTCCTTTACCCAGCAGTGGGAACACTTACCACCCTCTTCCGGAGCGACCAGAGGTAGCAGTCGGAGGTCTCCTAGAGCCCAAGCACAGCCCCGACATCGCTTCCCCCCTGTTTTGAGTTCGAAAGGTAAGGACTCCATTTCTCGCTCCTTCATCTTCCTCTTCCTCTTCCTTTCACCTCCAAACATAATAAAGCTCCTCCTTTGACCTCCTCTAACCTTTCTAGGCTGATTCCGATCGAAGAACCATCTTCGACGAGGCTTGAACGACTCCGATGAACACTCCGGCGAGCTTTCGGAGACCTCGGTGAGCTTCGAGCCCTCTTTCTTACCTTTTTCTGTTCTTGTGTGCTTCTGTGTTCCTCTTGCTTTGCCTGGTCGGAGAGGATGAGTGAGGGCGGGTTGAGAGTGTGAGTGAGTCGAAGTTCTGGCGAGAACGAGCGAGAGCAAGTGAGCGGGTGCGAGGGAGAGGAAGCTGGGAAGGCGAGGGTGGAGCGAGAGGATGGACTGAGCGCCGAAGAGGGACGAGGAGACCGGAGGTGGGAGGCTCGAGCTTCTGGCGGTGAGTGAACAGGGCTGCGAAGCCTGAAGTAGGGCTCTTGGGGGAAGAAGAAGACCATCATGCGAGACCCGCATGCCACCTCAATTGGGCCATCCTTTTCTTCCTTCCTTTTGATTTCGCTGAGAGAGAGAGCAGATGACTTGGGCCTTTTTTTTCTTTGGGCCACATCTGTTGTGTCAAAATCAAAATGGGTTGGGCTAATTTACAAAATAAGTTTGGTTTGGATGATTTAAAACATGGTTCAGGGTTGGTTTTCACAATTAAAAGGGGCGGTATTAGTAAAGATAAATAATGAAGGCCGATTTTTTATAAAATAAAAATAATTAAATCCTCACTTTGATAAAATATTATTAAGTGTATTTAAAACTATGGATATATTATGATTTTATAAAATATGTGAATTTAAAACTTATTATCGGACTTAATCGAAAAAGGAATTTGACGAATATTTTCAAAGGGGTCGGAAATTGATTTAATAAAATTAAAAGGAGGATTTTTTGGAAATAATCTAACCTTTTCGGAATTGTTTTAATAGAATGATAAAATAAGTTAATCTAAAGGGTAATGATTTATAAGTGGATTTTTGTGTCGAGTATAATTTAAGAGAATTATTTGAATAATGATTCGACCTAACGTGAGATTTAGGGAGTTTTGAGAACTCGGGGGTTTCCTACTCGGATTAACTGGATAAATAAAACGGGTAACTTGTGTGAGTATAAATTGTGCTATGTTGCTATTGCTATGATATGATATGATATATGATCTATGATGTGTTATGGTATCGATAAAGTTGTTGCGTGTCATTTGTGAGATACGATGTTGATATATGTCCCTAACAATGATATTGCGATGTGTTGATATGTATATGAAAGAATGATGTTATATTATATGGTTGATAGTCATGTTTATGGGTATGTTTTATGATGATTTGGGTATGAAAATGACTTAGAGTGTGAATATGACTTATATATGACGAGATGATGATACATGACTTCTAGGTGATTGCTATATGATATGATGATGAAACGTTGAGATAAAATATTGATTTGATGAGTTGAGATGATACATTGAGATGATGAGTTATATTGAAATATGAAATATAAGGTGAACGGATGATGATGAGTAAATGATAATGATAAGACATGTGGATTGTATGAATTTGTGTGTGATATTATATGCTTTAAGCAACATTAGAAGTAGACTCATTATATTACTTATATATGTGTTAGGGGATCATCTGTGACGTGTTGACTTTCTGTATACCTCGTTGTTGCCTTTTGCTGTTCTGCACTTCCAGGTAAGTCTCTACGGAGCTTACTCAGATTGAATAGATATTCACTGCCTTATGTGCATGATATACTAGGTGTTTGCATTCATGACCAGCATGCCATGTAGTATCCTGCTAGGTTGCATTGATCGTTGAGCGTTCTATTTCTTTATGTGTATATAAACAGAACGGTCGTTGTCTGTGAAGTAACTAGAGTCTTTGCTAAGGTCATAGGACGGCCTAGTCCCATCGGGTCACGTCCTGACTCAATCGATTCATATAGAACTTCCTTTTACTTATATTATGAGCATGATTACGAGATTTGCCTGCGGGCTTTATATATGAGTACGTGTCGGGCCTGCGGGCCGATTCGATTATGATGGAATGGAATGCATTCATGAGCTGGCCAGTCTTCGCCCTATCGGAAGGGGCTGGAGGTATGAGAGGGATATACCCCTTGGTATTCGGTGATGAGGCCTTATTATTATTATGCAGTTGATCTTAGGGGCATGCTAGTGTGTTAATATTCCGCCTTGCACCTAGAAGCATGATTATTAGGTATAGCGTATATGTGAACATATTGTGGGGGCAGCACCCTTGATGAAGGGACAGGCCCAAGTGGGCATCGATCTGATCCTGCCCACTATTAACGTTTTTAGGTATCCATCATGCTTATCATTATTGATGCTGGTTTGGCTGCATGACCGCGGGGTCTAACATGGCGGAAAGAGAGAGTCGAGACTCTGACTTCACCAATCTATTAACGGTTTAGTTTTGGATGTTTTGATCACATTTTGACCCGGCTTTATTGTGGCAATCTTATGTATGAATTTGGAATCTTTCTAGGTTGTATGATCAATGAATTTCACGACTTAGGCCATAGGGCAGGCACTCTCGGTTTTTGGGTATGAAATCCCACCTTTAAAGGGAAATTGTTGATTTTGAAACCTTCAACCTGTACTCGGGGCGCAAGATCCAACGAGGGGTTTTATCCCACGTAACTCGGGAATCATAATCCCGGGCCGTTACAAGACGAGGATGCAGCAGGAAATGGATCTGCTAGAGAGGGTTGAACCCAATGAAAGTACTCAACTGATTTCTACTACGAGAGGCTGAGAGTTCGTATTTAGCTAGCCCATCCCTTCTCTCCCTCTCCTATGAGTACTAATGATTACATGACGCAATGTGGGCTCTCTACGAAGTGCAATAAGATGAGTCTGGAGGCCGCTGGGGAGGCACGCAATGCTATTCAAGCCCTGCATACTACCGATGAGGTGGAATGCTGGTAGGCGGATGCGGAGAAAGCGACAAAACTGGGAGCTCAGGGGAGTCACCACTGGAATTTCTGCTCAAAGCGGTTACTAGGTGTGAGAATATACGTAGGAAATGAAGGCTAGGAAAGGTTCAAATGTGACACTTCCATGGTGGAGTATGGTTAATTAGGAGCTTGAATTTAATTTTTGAGTCAACCCTGTATGGTTATTGTCGTATATATCATCCCTGTACAACTTTGATTTTAATGCTATTGTTTAGGTAAGTGGTGGTTAGTGGGGTAGGGGGTCGTTAGGGAGTGGAGGTTTACCGTACGTTTGGTTCGGGTGACACGCGCCGTTTGGCATTGTCACCTGACCTCTTTTGTAATTTTCATTACACACATCTATATATTTACCTCTTCAAGAAAATGTGCAAACTTGATGACTGGCTAAATTGTTGTCATAATCGATCCAAACTTATGACTTTTTAAAGTTTAACTATGATCGATTTTCAAGTGGGCCAACATCTCAGTCAGTCAGTGGTACCGCTTAACGTTGTAAAGAAAATAGAGATGCATAACACTAGCAGGATCATCAATCCTAATATGGAATTAGGTTTGCAACTGCACCATGAATCCATTGTCACAAGTCTTACTAGATCAATTAGCTCACGTATAATAACTAATAGGTTTTCAAGTTATATTCTATTTCCTCTTTTATGTTCTTAAAATGATTGGCTTGGTTGAGTCTGGAAATATGCCAACATGCATGAGTCTTGCTTATTGCTTTGAAATGATGCTATGATTGACGTTCCCAATTTTACTTTGATATAAAGGTTTTCAGTTTAATTAATCTATCAAATCCATATTTCTGCTAGATTTTGTGACTATCCTATTTTCATTAATATTATAAGTTCGCCAACATGTGCAACGGATTAAGATTGTGAAATTGGATAAGCCAATTTCCACAAGACAACTCCCATCAAAGAGAGAGAATTAGCTTTGTAGCAACAGACTACAAAGTCGAGAAGCAGGCGAGAGCATTCTCTTCATCTCCCTCCTGATTTTAGTTTATACATTGATAAGGCTATATAAGTTTAGTTTATTTAATCTCAGGGTTTTGTTTTATCCATCTTCAGTTTGATCAAGTTAAATAATTGTTGAGTTTTTATATTTATTTCTTACAAGTGCATAATATTGATTGGTAATGATGCTTACCCAAACTCCACAATAGTTAAGGTATCTGTGGCAATCATGAAAGTTTTAGGTATCTATGGCAATTATGCTGATTACTTCAAGGCAAAACCCTACACATTGAGTTTAATTGAGTAGATATGTATGAAATCTATTAAGGCTAATGCCTTCAACATATAAGTGTTTCACTTTCTTAATTACTTTAAATCATGTTTTTACCCATTAGTACTAAATATGTACATTAGCTTAGTTGGAAAACGATAGAGTTCCAATTTTGAATAGAAATGCTGATTCATTTGATGAATTTGTTTTGGGGACATGCCTAAGTAATTTTGCTTCTATATACTTCTGAAGCCTATCTTTTGTGTGCATATGAATGTGTTTTGAGAGTGAAACCTATTTCTTCACATTTGCAAAAAATATGCATCTGTTTTTCAGCATCTTTCACCGCTAACCTCTAATGAAAAATTTATACAGTTATTGTTTATCACTTTATTTTTATTTTTTTGTCTTTTTTTGATATTATTAATTTTCTTAATGTTTACGATAAGTATGGATTGTTGTTGTTTACTTTTAATTGCATAAATTATATTTTTTCAAGTTCTTACGTTTTCATCTGCTTTCGATTTTCATATGTTTTCTTACAGATCGTTTCACTGCTAATTAAAATTTCTACAAATATCGTTTATCATTATGATATGTCTGATGGAGAAGGGTAAACGAGCAAGAAAAGGCAAAGGAAAGGTGCACAACACCCTTTAGAATAACTTGTCAATGAGGCAATGAGGAGGCACAATGGAAGAAAAAGGCAAATGATGATTGCAGATTGAATGGGCTACTGACTTTTAATTGGATAATTTAGACTCCTTTGTTGGTGGGTGATGTAGGGCTTGCGTAGTTGCCTTTTAGTACACTTTGTCGTGGGAAACTAAGCATTGTGTGGTAGTTTAATTTGTTCATGGTAGGATGATTGAGAGGTTTAATAATACCGAGTTAATTTCGGCAGGGAGCTTAGGGGCGAGATTAGGAGGGTTGCTCTTGATAGTTAAGTAACTTTTACAAGATCTTTTGTATGGCCCCCAGTCTCTTTTATAACTTGATTACACGCTATATATATAGGGTGTGGTTCGGGCGTACACACCCCTTAGGGTGTACCTTGTACACAAATATTATTCAGTGAAATGTAAAACATTATTCAGTGAAATTTGAAGCATTATTCGGTGAAATGTGAAACATTCTACCGAATAATGTTTATTTTTTTATTCATCTATTTCAAATAAAAGAAACCTCAATTCCCTAAACAATACTTACAATTTATACGAATAATGCTTCAAATTTCACTGAATAATGTTTCACATTTCATCGAAAAATATTTGTGTACAAGGTACACCCTAAGACTTGTGTACAAATGATCCATACACTATATATATATATATATATGTCAAGTGTGGTTTTCACTTTCTTCTTCAGATTCCAAGTGACCAACAATTGGGATCGTGATGACTTTTTAATATGTCTCTGATTTACTCCCTCCGTTAATTAAAACATGTCGTTTTAGACATTTGCACATTTTTTAAGAAAGCAAATAAAAACAAACAAACAAACAAATCCATAATCATTACAAGGGTAATTTTGGAAAGTGAATACCAAAATAACTAAAATGACATATTTTTCTTAACAAGATTTTATTCCTAAAACGACATGTTTTTCTTAACGGAGGGAGTATTATCTAATAGCTCCAGTTATAGGAAAGAGAAACTTCATGTCCTCAGTGCATCGCTAATATATAGTACAATAGTTGTGGAATATATATACAGAAGGGCTATGGCTATATATATACACACAATATATATTAACTCCCTCTATTTTGTTTACATATACAAAAGTGGAACTTGATGTCCTCAATACATCATCGCCAATACATAATAGCTCTCTCTATTTTGTTTCGTAAAAGTTATGCAGTTTGGTATATAACAATATATAAAAGTTGGTTGCTGCTTTGGTATAATAATTTGTTTTTATATAGTCATATAGGGTGGCCTTTGTTCTTATTCAGATATGTTGCCAATTTTTCCTTGAGATATGACATTAGGATAAAAAAAAGTAGATAAAAAAACGGGTGTGACAACCGCTGTCTCAGGCAACAACGTACCTCGTGACCAAGAGTTGAAAATACATTTTCATTTACGGTAGGTAAAGGACATAAATTGAAGGAAAATTAAAGGAAATTGAATACTCGTGTGGGAAACATTCTATGTTTCTCGGACGAGTACTATGTTTTATACATCATTTAAAACACATTTATTAATATGATAACATCCGAAAAAAAAAACGAATGTACTTAGATTAATTTTAAAAATCTCGTGCATAGCGCACGGGCTCTAGGCTAGTTTAATTAAAAGCAAAAGAAAGCTTATGAAATATGGGCTCGATGAAAATAAAACTGAAATTGGGCTAAGGCCCGTTGGCTTGTGGAAAGCAAAATGGATGGCTTTTGTTCTTTGCAAAGAATATATTGCAGTTAGCATACGTAAATGCTTGGGAGGAAATTGTGTTTAATCACAAAACCTACCCATTAAAACATAAAAATTATAAGGGTGAATTGAGTAATAGGCCATAATTAGGGCCTTTATTAGGAAAATGTCCACCCTTCCTTTCAAATTGGTAAAATGTCCACCTTCCTTCCCTTGCCCCCTTTGCCATTTTGCCCCCCCCCACGCGCGCCCCCTGTGCCCCCCCTCCTGTTTCAGCACATTTGGTTTCAGCAACCCCTATTTCAGCGTTTTTTTTTCGCGCGTTGCTAAAACCGAAGTTGCTGAAACCAAAGTTGTTGAAACCGAAGTTGCTGAAATTGTTGAGAATAGTTTTTTTTTCGCGCGTTGCTGAAACCGAAGTTGCTGAAATCGGAGTTGCTGAAACCAGTGTTGCTGAAACCTGAGTTGCTTTTTTTTTCTTTTTTTTTTTTTCGCGTCACCACTTCAACACCAGAGTTACTGAAACCGAAGTTGCTGAAATTGTTGCTATAATTGCTGAAATTAGTTTTTTTTCTTTTTTTTTTTCGCGCGTTGCTGAAACCGAAGTTGCTGAAATCGAGTTGCTTTTTTTTTTTCTTTTTTTTCGCGGCACCACTTCAACACCGGAGTTGCTGAAACCGTGTTGCGGGATATAAAATTTAGCCTATGAGGGATTCGAACCCACGTATTGCTGAAACCGTTTTGCTAAAACCGGAATTGTTTTTTTCCCAAATATTGAAATGTTGAAATGATTAAATACTGAAATGTTGAAATGATGAAACAATGTCATATATGCTTATGTGTAAGATATAATAGCTCATACAATTTTATAATAATTAATTTTTACTTGAGGAATTTTGTCAATCTATAATATATAGTATATAATTTTTACTTGAAGAAGCAACAGACCAAATTCACAAGTACACTAATTTGTAGCAGATTGCCATGATAAATTTGTGCACTAAAAAACCTACATCACCTCAAAAAGTTATTGAATAAATATGGCTGATGCTTTTTAAAAAAGAAACATGGAAATTCATGGGACTGAATATGCTACCTAGTGTTGCATTTCAATTCCAAACACAGTTTGACAACCTAACAAATGCACATTAAAGACCCATATTTAATAATCAGATAATATTATAAACAAGCTTTATTAAGTGCATAATCAGATCTTATTGTTAACAAAGTAATCAGATCGCAATGGAAAGCTCAAACTGATTACATTTGTTACAGTACCCAACTAACGAGCAAGAAAGGTGCAGATGTACAAACCTGTTCATCCTGCATCGAAATACAATCTTTATTTTGGTAGTAAATATCAAAAATTTGTGCAATGAGGCACTCATTCAGCTTTACATTTATCGCATATGTATTATATATTATAGTTATAATAAAATACAATATCTATTTTAGTAGTAAATATCAAAAATTTTAACACATTGAATTGAAACACATACCGAAGCCGAGTAATTGCTCCTGTCGCCTTGGTATATCGAAACCGAGCAATTGCTCCTGTCGCTGTCCAGATCTACCGGGAATGGAGGTCGTGCGGTGACGAGGAAGCGGATTTGGCTCATCGGCGCGCCTCAGATAGCAACATCGCCATCGGTGGAGGTCGTGCACATCAACACCGCCTTGGACAGCAGATCTGCCGGCGATGGAGGTCGTGTGGCAATGGAGCCATCGGTGGAGGAGTTCGAGGTCCGCCATTGGTGGAAAACTCATCAGCTCCGAGTGACATCCATGGCGGCGATTAGCGGGAGCGACTCATCTAGTCCAACTCGTCTGTCTCTGCGCCCGCCGCAAGGACTGCTTGTGCCACCCTTACGGCGCCGGCGTACCCCTCGTCCTCTACCTCTGCCCTCCCTCGCCACCGTGTCGCCGCCATCTCCGCCCTCCCTCACTGAAGATGCAGTGCTCTTCCTTTCTCTGGCGACGATCAGCAGTGAACATCCAGCAGATCCCCACGGCAATCGAGATCGGAACGAAGAGATCGAGGCCAATCGGTGCTGAAATTAGAATTGGTTGAATTTGAACGAAGAGAGAGCACGAGAAGAGGCCGTTCCAGATCTCTTGGATGGAGGGGGCACAATTAGAGCGTGATTAAAAAAAATGTGGCCTTTAACCTAATTTAGATAGGTCCGTGGACTTTTGCCCAATTTAGGCTCAAAAAAGGGCCTGTTTGGCAAATTTTTTCAAATTATAATTGGCACAAATCAGAAATTGGATTTAACAAAATCATCAAGTTAAACTCGTAAAATTTCATCGTCAGTTTATTCTAGTGGGTCAAATTTAAAATTGACTTCTAAACAAACACGGGTCAAAATTTCAAATCAAATTTCTCCAAGTCTAAATTGTTCCAAAAGGAACTACGACCGATTTGATTCCGACTTGTCAAATACGTAGGCCACTCGATACAAAGTTCAAGTTCATCGAGTTCAATCGTCAAACCAAATTAGCTCTAAAAAGAACTACATAAAGACTTGACGCCTCATATCGGCTACGTAGGTATCCCATTATTAAATCTTGAAAATATATCGGGTACAGTCGTCAACCTCCAAATTCACTAGGAGGTCAAAGTCCAACCAAATTAAATCATCGGTTCTATAAAGGAACTACGACCGATTTGATTCCGAGTTGTCGGACACGTAGGCCACTTGACATAAAGCTAAAGCTCGTCAGGTTCAATCGTCAAACCGAAGAAAATCAAATTAGTTCTAAAAAAAACTACGTAACGACTTGATACTCTTTTATGAGTTACGTAGGAAGTCCGATTTTAAAATTCAACATATATCGGATTCAGTCGCCCATCTCAAATCAAATTAAATTTGTTCTCAAAAGAACTACATAAGATTTGATTTCCGACACAAAGCCCAATCTCGTCGAGTTCAATCGCCCAATTCAAATTAAATTGATTCGGTGCCAAGCCAAATCCCATCGAGTTCAATTACCACCCTCAAATGATCTCATGATCAAACTCAAATACAAAATTCATTTTTTGTCCCGAACTACGATTCCACCAGAAAGTGGATACGTAGGAAACTCAGTGTAAATCAAATTCTCACCGAGTCCAGTCACATCCAAACTTTCAATCAAATCTCTTCAAATTCATTTGTCGACTCTAGTCGTACCAAATACCCAATTTTCATCAAATCCAAAGTGTCTACTCTAACTCGATACAAAGCTTTCGCTCGTCGAGTTTAGCCACACCAGAAAAAAAAATCAAATTTCGCAATCCTCAAATTGACTTCTAAGTCAAAGCTCAAGTCAAAACCATCCAAGTTCCAAATTAAACTCCACATTAAAGCCAAACCGTTTTCAATGCAAATAATAGACGAGTTACTTGAGTTATCCTTCCGAGAAGGTGAGCACAAGTTACTCGGGTGGAGTGTTGTTCAAGCTACCCTTCCTAGAAGGTGGGTTTGAGCTTTATCCTCTGATGCATACAAGAAAACGAAACAAAAGCCAAATCCAAATTTATCCAAATAAAACCAAATCAAAACCAAACCAAACCAAACCAAACATAAAGTTCAAAACACTCTAAACTACGTAAGGCTTGATTCTCTTCCAAGAGATACGTAGGCAACCCGGCAAAATTTGGGTGCAGCCCAAATCACCAAAACCACTCAAGTCTTGGTGTCGATACAACTTCGAATCAAGAGGATAACCAAAAGGGGTCGAACTCAAATTCTAAAAAATCAAATAAAATATGTTTTACAATTATTCGCGCATTTTTGTTCAACACTCACCTCCGACCTCTTTGGCGTTTACTTCTCTGTGCCCAGGCCTGCAACAATAGCCAGCATCCCTCCCCCATTTGTTTGAAACAGCACTCTCTCTCTCTCTCTCTCTCTCTCTCTCTCTCTCTCTCTCTCTCTCTCTCTCTCTCTCTCTCTCTCTCTCTCCTGCTCAACCCTCTTTTGTCATCTACTTCCCTCATTCTGCAGTTCTCCTCACTGCATACACACAATATACACCCAAATATTGCATTGCCTATAAATTGAGGGTTGCCCACAAACCCTAAACCTTACCTTATCCTCAAATCAGCCAAGCCCTCTCCTCCTTCTCATCTCCTTCATTTTAGATTCAATCAGCTCAAAACACACCCCCCCTTTTATCCCATTTTGCCGAGCCAAATGACCTTCATTCAACCATCTCCACCTCCGTTTCTTTCAACCCAACACCAACACCACCCTATCACTCTCCTCTGTCGATCTCACCAGCCACCATAAGCCACCACCATTGTCAGCAACGTCGATTGAGAAGTCGAGCAACTCATCTCCTCCTCCTCCCCTTTTCGTCAAAGCCAGAGGTTGTACCAGCCCGAAGCGACATTTCCAAACGTCTAGCGATGCTAGGCCACCTAGGAGCAACCCAAGCACATTCAAGCCGCCATTTCTCCCTCCCCTTTACCCTATTTCTCTCCGATCTAAACGGTCAAGCAAGCTCCGGCCTAAGCCTCCGACGAAGCCAGTCGAGTCTCCGGCTCTGACGAGCGCTTCGAGATGATATCGATCAACTTTTCCGGGCTCGAAGCACTCCTTAGTGAGCACCTCTTTCTCCTCATTTCTTGTCCGACTTGGTGCCTTTGGTGTCGGAATTGGATGTCCGGAGCCCAGCCATCGCCGGCTAGCTGCTCCTCCTCCTTCCTCTTTTTTTTTTTGCCTCCATTGTCGAACAGGGCATGGTAGATGGTGATGAACAGTGATTTTAGGTTTGGTTCTAATTGTTTTGTTTTAATCAAACCAGTTTGGCCACATTATTTAATTAAAACCGGTTCACTTTTAACAAATCAGAAAATGGGTTGGGTTGTGTTCTTGGGCTGGTCCGGATTTTACACTAAGGTTTGGGCTTTGGCTTGGGCCTATTTTAGGGTGTATTTATATAAAGAGATGTTAATTATAACGCTTATACCTAGAGTTGGCAAAATCTGACCCGACCCGAGAAACCCGACCGACTCACCCGAACTGAAACCCGACCGAACCCGAAAATTTAGTGTTATGCATAACCCGAACCCGAAACCGAACCCGACCGACTTTGACCCGAAACCCGAAGTGACCCGAATACAGACAAACCCGACTCAACCCGGATCCGACTCAAATAAGACCCGATCCGAATTCCAACCTGACTCGAATTCCAACCCGACCCGACGCCCAACCCGACTCGACTCCCAACTGACCCGAGTCCCAACCCGACCCGAGTCCCAACCGACCCGACCCCCAACTCGACTTAAATATCCTTGAATATATATATATATATATATATATATTATACATTTATACTACAATTTTTTTTATATGAGGATTAAGGTAATCTTGTTTAGTTATTTTCATATAGGCAATAATTTGTTTACTTTATCAGTATTTAAGATTAACTCACAAAGGAGTCGGTCTACTAGATTACTCAAAACTCCAAAAGTCATTAACTCATAGTCTATTCATATAGATCGATGTGAATCATTACTCGTTTACTCATTTAATGATGAATGATCGACTTGAATTCATAATTCTCATTTCTCACTAATAAAAGATGAGTACAATGAGGATATTATAACTTGAATAATATACGTAGTGAAATTTCTTTTGAAAACTACTTTTTGAAAGACGCAAATAACGTGAATTATCTTTTAGATAGGGAATCAAGTATGATTTTGATAACAATATATTGCCAAATTTCAATGAAATTAATGATAAATAGAATGAGCTTACCAATGTCATTAAAATTGGGATTCCAAATTGGATCGGTAAAAAAGGTGTAAGGATCGGATCGTATAATCGAATCGTAGGATCGTAAGATCCCACCTTATGGATGAATTCTCTTTTAAATGAAGTTACTATGTTTAATATTAGATAAATATTATGTTAAATCATAAAAAATACCCATAAAGATGTAAAATTTTAAAAATAAACTAAATATAATATAGATAAAGGGTAAATATTAGAAATTTCTTATAATAGACATTTTATAGGATCGTTATAATCACAATAAAGGACCGGGATCATTTTTCCATTTTTAGATCGTAGGATCGAATCGAGAGTTTAACAACATTGAGTTTACGAGCCAATGAGTAGATTATTTATTGAATCATATTTAATTTTACTAAAATGCTTTTTGAAATCCATAAATAACATGAATTACATATTCAATTTAATAAAATTGATTACCCGAAAGCAAGGTTCTAACTTCTAAATATCGCTTATCGGGGTCGTATTATATTTATACTTCAAAATTTAAAAATAAACATGAAAAATTAATATTTAAATAGTAAAATTACCCATAAACTTGATAAAATAAAAAGTTTAAATTTTGATCCGATATACCTATATGATATATGGTTATATGGTAAAATGGTAACAGATTCTAAATATCTCCGAATTCTCCGATATATCGGCCGCCGGCCGAGGCCGATATATCCAAATTGGATATATCGGTCGATATATCGGGAACCGACCCGAGTACCGACCCGAAACCCGAACGAGACCGACCCGATTCTGACCGAAAACCCAAATGGGTCCAACCCGATTCTGACCGAAACTCGACCAATCTGAATTTCATTTTGACCGAATCCGACCCGACCCGACCCGACCAAGCCCGAAACAGAAATTTTGACCGAGTTGACCCGACTCATCAGTGACCCGACCCGAATGCGATCGACCCGAACCCGACCGGATGACCCGAATTGCCAGCTCTACTTATACCTTTATACATTATCACTTATTTTATGTAAATATAAAATAAATGGAATATAAGTTATATGATATTATTGATGAGATTTAAAAATAAATATTATTATTAAGATTTAAAAATATAATATTATGGGTTTTGGATTTTAAAAAGAAAAGAATTTGGAAAGAAGGTTTTAAAGGTTAGAAATTGATTTGATAATGAAAATTGTTTTCAAATAAATTAAAAAGAGAAATTTTGGACATACCCTAATCTGGTCGGATTTATTTTAATAAAATAAGATAATAAATCAAGTGAAAGGGTTATGTTTTATAAATAGATTTTTTGGAAAATGTTTTGAATAAAGGTTGATCTAACTTGAGATTTTAAAGGAGTTTTGGGAAATCTTGGGAAAATGACCTACTTTGCCTAACTTGATGAATGACTTGATAGCTTGTGTAAATATAAATTATGATGTGCCGATATTGCCATGATATGATATATGATCTTTTTTGAGATATTAATCTGATAAATATGTTGTGATGTGTTATAATTGGTAAATATGAATTATGAGGTGAAATGTTGATGATAAGTGTCCTTAAAAATGATATTATGATGTGTTGATATAAATGAAAATACGAGGTTATATGATATGAAAATGATTAAGAGGCATGATGAGATGTTATATGAGATATGTTGCGATCGTACGTGTTAAATGATTTGTGAGATGATAAATGTTGAAACGGAAATTGATGAGATGAATGAAATATGATGATGATAATATGCCTAATTTGTGGAAGAAGATCTTGACTCATATGATTTATGTGAGTGACCATATTGTGAGTAGGTTTAGACTTATGCATGATTATGTATTGATCGCTAGGTAATCTGTGACCTGATTGGATTGCTTGCTATTGTTGTTATTGCTTGGATTCCGCTCTTTTTCAGGTAAGTTCCCTCGGGGCTTACTCAGATTGATCTATCCTATCCCTGCTTATATGTGCATGATGTATTAGGTGTTGCATTTCATAATAGCATGCCATGTAGTATCATGCTAGGTTGCATAACGTATAAGCATACTTATTCTTTATGCGTTTGTAAACAGAACGGTCGTTATCTGTGAAGTTAACTAGAGTCATTGCTAGGGTAATAGGACAACCCAGTCCCATCGGGTCTTGTCCTGAGTCATATGAGTCATGAGCAACACCTTATTACTATTACGAGCATGATGATGATTATGAGCATGATGATAATATGAATGAATTTGAAATGGAATGCATTCATGAGCTGGCCAGTCTCCACCCTATCGAGAAGGGGGGTGGAGGTAGAAGAGGGATATGCCATATATATATATAAACTGCTAGCATGCTTGCGTGATTTAAAATATTGTCCTGCATTAGAAGCATGATATTAGGACTATCGTATATGTGTGCTTATATGTGGGGTGCAGTTATGCGGGCTTCGATCTGATCCTATGCCCGCTTTATTTTTTTTAGGTATATATATATATATGCATGATCCTACCTAATGTTGTGTGATGTTTGGTGTGGGATTCTCATGGTGGAAAACTGGTTATCGAATTGTCACTTGACTATATAAAATACTAGTTAGGATAACCACAAACTAAGGAATGTTTTGACTCGGCTTTGCCGTGGCACCTTATATTTATGAGATTGATGGTTTAAGTAGACATGTTTTCCCGACTTAGCACGTAGGACAGGTATAGGTGTGTTAACACCGGGCCTCCAACGGGCCTCACGAGAATTTTAGGTGTGAAATCCCTCTTTCGAAAACCTTCGAATTTCTAACTTTCAACCCGTATTTGGTGCGTAAGATCCAACGAGTGGTTTCATCCCTCGAAACATAACTCGGGAATCATAATCCCGGGCCATTACATAGTTGGTATCAAAGCCAGGTTTTACAAACCGAGTACAGAGGGTTGAAAAGGATTTTGGAAAAACCGCCCAACGATTTCAAAGGTTTTGAACGGATTTAAAAAGGAAAAAATGAATTTAATTGGACCTAGGATAGTAAATAGGATCAACTCACGGGTAGAGACCAAAGTGATAGACCATCCCTTAAGGATGTAGAAATCGGGGAACGGTAGGCAAAATACTAGCTTTTGTTTACAGATGGGTCTAGAAAACTCTAAGGAGTTGCACCATGGAGGTTGGAGTAGCTGGGTTAGGAGACCGAGAGGTAATTTCCCCCTCTGGTTGGCTGTCCCTCGAAGGACAGTATAGATCGTCTCTGTGCTTATATAAACTTCAAAAGAGATCGTATTAGCCTCGTTGACTGCTTCTGTGCTGAGTGCTGTATGCTTAGGCTAGGAGTCTGATTGGTATGCCCTGACTATGAAACATGTGTTGAATGTTTGTGAAAACGGGATAGCGGGAGGAACCTCATGCTTATGTAGTTGGATTTTCTGTTCGGTGTAACAGTCATTTCCATTGTCCAATCCTCCTTGATGACTCCTAACTTTTCCATCGTCCATCCCACAAAAGTGTCTAGGTGTGTTGATTAGGTTAAAGAGTATCCACTCCCTCTCATTCTGATTCTTATTCCGTGTCCCAAACCTTGATGTTCCCATCGAGCTCTTCTGCCTGATGATAAGTTGATTGCGTCGGAAGTTGTATTCGGATACATGGTTACTTGAGTGTGTGATGGGAAATGAGTGTTGGCATGATTTCGAGTCTAGAGAGTGAGTTGCCTTAGCGAGTCATCCTTCTCGATTTTTGAAATGGTCGACCCGTGTCTTCTTGTCACAAGAGTCTAAACACGAACTCTACCATCCTCTTTCGGAAAGTGAAGTGAATAACCTCTCACCTTGCCATGATAAGCCGCAATAGAGTCCCATGGGAAATGGGTTACAAGTCGGTTGGGATGAGTCGATGATTGCCCCTAGGGATTTCTGTCTGATTATAATAGTAGCTTCTCTAGAATTGCATGACTTGATGTGATATTATGTACGTTCTTGACATGAACCTTGTGAATGATCATTAGCGAGAAACTACATATGCCATTACATCCATGCTTAGCTACATTGCTTAGGTCTCATGTTATACCTTGCTACAATTCTGTCATGATCCTATGTAGTTCCAACATGATCTACTTGGCTTGTTGCAATTGTCGTGATAACGATTGATTGAGTGCGTGTGTCCCATGTTATGAATCTGCGTGATTGTTGCTCTCCCTTGACTTAGATTCATGATAGTGTGATCATCTCTTCTTGGTATACATAATCCCATAAAATGATCTCCTTAGCATGTTACTCGATGATGCCTCGATGATTATCTTGCCTTCTATGACAATAAACCCATAGCATGCTCACCCCTTTTGACATTCCTGATGCCCCCTCCTTCTACCCTATGATATACTCTCGTGCTTGCATGAACATATGACTTGACCCCTCGCATGACACATGAATGTTAGGTTGAACCTATTTGGATTACCTTGACTGTGTTCACGCTTTGGTGTATATCTCAACGCGCTTGTAGTTAATCATACCTGCTAATGTGTATACCATGATCGTGCAATTGTTCATATATGAAATGCTTGTGATGCTTATTAAACTCTGCATGACCTCGTATCTCGCATGATCATTACTAGCCCCTCGCATGATTATGTGTCAAGCATGACTATTACATAAGATGATAGATTGCCAGTTGTCTCGCATGCACATCCATATAGAAATTGATTATATGTACATGTATGAATACATATGTTGTTATCCCTTGAGGTAGGTACATGCTAGTGTGAAAATTAAAATGACTAATATACTCCATGATGTGACCGGTATGCTTCATGATTGATATGTGTTTTGATTGCTGCAATTATAACCTCATAGATTTCCATAAGGGCATCGTTGTCATTCTCGGGTAGGAACCTTGTCTTTAGTCTTGTTGGTCTTGGTCCATACTTGACTCCATTGGGAATTCGGATTGTCCGCCTTTGTCTCACCCCTATCTCTGCTAACTTAAAATCCTTTCGCGCTACTTTCGAAGAACGTCAACACGGATGGGAGAACGATCATTTGGATAGCACTAAAGTGGCAGAAGCGTGGTGGGCCCATGACCCACGGGTCCTAGAATTGACGTTATCGGTGTCACTGAAGTACGAGTGTGTGTCAATGAACACGGTCACTAAACCTGGTATATCTTAAGAAGAAGGAGTGTTCTCCATTCGAGTTACTGATCTCTTTTATGCTGATTGAGAATGACGGTGTGTGATAGGTCTGGAACAGATATAATAACGAATTTTGATGTTGACAATTGATGTGTTGAGTGATAGTGAATATTACAAGGTTGCCTTTTGCCTATGATGATGAGCTTCGATGCACTGACATTTTGACGTGTTGACATTCTGAGTTAGTGAGTATTGCCTGATTGCTTTTGCTTATAATATGTGAATTTTAAATGCTGGATTCCTAATTTGGTAATTGGTAATGATAATGATTTGGTGATAGTAGATGCTAATGATTTGATGGTAGTGATATTCTAGTGGGTAGGACATAGGGCATACGTTTGATGGTTCTCTTTCCTTTATCAAGTGGTTTGATATTCTTTTGTAGAATAGTCGGAGATTGATGGGAGGATTTGAAGTCTTAGGGTTTTTCGATGGTAATGTGAGATAGAGACATAGGAAGGAAACATTAGCTTAGGTAGGGCCGAGTGAGTTCTAGGACTGATAGGAGATGGTGGTTAGGGATCTTCATATGAGCCTTCTAGGTAGGCCTTAGGTGTGAGATAAAATGAGAATGGCAAGAGTGCTGAATGAGGTTATAGTCTAGGAGAGTAATCTAGATGCTATTGAGGAATATGTGAATGGACTATGGCATTTATGGTAAAGGATTCTTGTAGGGAGGATGTGATTATAGGCAGGTTGTTGTGCTATGAGTGATGAAGATGTTGTTGAGGAACTAGTTTTGAACGACGTTAAGGTTGAGTAACTAGGATTGCTTGTGAGGTTGTAGACCTTGGGACTTAGGGTATTCGTACTGTGAGTAGAAACGACTTTGGTAAAGGAATGAGTTATGGATATCGTTGATATTTGAGTGGCTATGATGGAAAAGGATTAGTAGATCTTGGGGATTAGGTTGTTCTTGTGATAGACGGCAGAATATGAGACCTGTACTTGGGAATTGCTTGTGTGGTTTTGAGGATAATTGCTATAGGTGTAATTTAGAGAATTATTATAGGCGAAATCGGAAGATTTTTAGAATAGGAAGGCGATCGTAAATGGTATGAGTAGCATTGATTGAATGTTGAGGTATTCGGAAAGAACAAACGAGTTTTCGAGGAAAGGGCTATAGTTGAGTAAAGGATATCGTTAGGGTTGATGGTAGGTCTGATCGATTGGGATTTAGAGGTAAAATATCTGAATGACGAGTATGGGAAATAGTCTAGGTGGAGAATATCAAAGTGCTGATGATTGTGGAAATATAGAATACCGATGGGTGTGGAATTTTGGGAAGTCAAATAGATTGTAATAACTTGGGTTAAAATTGAATAAGGATAACGCAAAGATGCTCTGAGGAAATGATTGATAGTAAAGGTCATTAAGAGGTAAGGTGTCATTATTGAGGATTGTAGTCGACGATGAACTAGGAATATGCGATAATAAGGAACTAGAATGAGACGTCTTGTGGAATTGTAATCATTTAGGAAGAATAGTGAAATTTTGAATGGTGAATTAGAGTTGGGAGTAAGTGAAAATATTGTGACCTTTGGGAAATGAAGAGATGCGACTCGGATTAGAGATGTCCTGATGAGTTAGTTGGGCTGGAAATGTTTGTTGGTTATTTGGGGATAGATGTAGACGAGAAGGAACATGATGATTCGTGGTTACAAGTTTAGCAATAAATGGCTCTCTGATTTAGAATTTGACGAGTGAAGGCGATTGAGTATTGCTAGCGGGGTGAGATGCTTATGTTGCCTTGGGTTATGTAAGAGGTGTAAGAAACGAACCTTGTTGTGAAATATTGAGGATATAGGTGTGGGAATGCTCTTGTGTGAAGATTATCAATAGGAGTTGATACCTTAGAGGTGGATTAGCAGTGAGTGTGCTTATTGGATTGGGAAGTAGAATATAGATAGTGAAGCAGTTCGGGAGTATACTCTTAGGGATAATGATCGGATGGGATTTTTAGGACATGAGAGGAATAAACAAATTTGTTAGGAAACATCCAGGTTGACTGTGCTCTTGATAGAGGTCTTGATGAGAGTTTGGGGTGCTAAGCCTGAGCTATGATTATTTGGAGAGTTATGAGTTCCGATACATGGGCTTAACCTGGTTGGGTGGGGAGCGTGAGCTTGTGATCTTGTGTAAATTAACTCTTAAAGGATTCATTGACCTAATCTTTGAGGTGTATCGTGGATGAATTGGGAATACATTTTAACCTTTGGACTTTTGTGAAAGGAATTGGAGAGGATGTCTACTATGGGTTTAGTTGTAAGAGGAGCGGGATGCGGCTGTACTTGGGAATTTTAGCATAAATCGAGTTTGGTGGACCTAGCTGAGGCTTTCTTTTGATTTTGGGAGCTCGATATTGGGGTGTGAGTATGCTAGTTTGTTGATGTAACATGATATTGAAATGATTGATATATTTCCATTGTGTGAGATGAAATTCTCGTTACGACGGATTCTGTTATGTGACATGTGATACGATATCTTGAGCCTTGATATGATGATAGATCTTGGTATTGATGAATCTTGATGGTTGACTTGATTATGTAGTGATACGAGTTTCTGAGCTTTATGATCTTGAACTTGATATGTTTAGTATGATGATGTCTTGAGTACGATAGATTAAAACTGATTCTGAGAAATGAACCTAGGAGATGGAATTGGGATTAACCCTTAGAGGTGGATAAACTGCTTCTTGAATTTGTGAAAATCTGATTGACTGACATAGAAGATTTAACATGGACTTTTGAAAGGTTTTGATCAGTTCAAAAAAAAAAAGATTTTAGTCTCGAGGACGAGACTTGTTTTTAGAGGTGGATGTTGTTAGGACCGAAAATTTAAAATACTATTTCTTAAATATTAAATTATGTTCGACTTTAAATTATAAGATTTGGGGGATTTTGAAAAATAAAAAATATATATATAAATAAATTTTCCGTCCTTGAACAACTAATTCGATTTTAAATCTTTCAAAGCAAACTCCAACATCGTTTTAAATTAGACCTCCAAGCAGAATTTTATTCCACTTCGATTTGAGAATATTATTAAGAATTAATTATTTATTCGGATTGAAGATTTCGATTCAAATCGGAATGAGTCGGGATAAGATTACGATAGCGGGTTTCGGGTATTTAAAAGATATGGACCACACCTACCTTACCTCACCTCCTACCTTTTTGGCGTTTTCTTCTCTGCGCCCAGGCCTACAACAATAGCCAGCATCCCTCCCCCATTTGTTTGAAACAACACACACACACACTCTCTCTCTCTCTCTCTCTCCTGCTCAGCCCTCTTTTGTCATCATCTTCCCTCCTTCTGTAGTTCTCCTCACTACATACACACAATACACACCCACACATTGCCTTGCCTATAAATTGAGGGTTGCCCACAAACCCTTAACCTTATCCTCACATCAACCAAGCCCTCTCCTCTTTCTCATCTCCTTCGTTTTAGATTTAATCAGCTCAAAACACACCCCCTTTTTTATCCCATTTTGTCGAGCCAAATGACCTTCATTCCACCATCTCCACCTCCGTTTCTTTCAACCCAACACCAGCACCACCCTAGCACTCTCCTCTGTCGATCTCGCCAACCACCAGAAGCCACCACCATTGCCGTCGACGTCGATTGAGAAGCCGAGCAACTCATTTCCTCCTCCTTTCCTTTCCGTCGAAGCCAGAGGCTGTACCAGCCCGAAGCGACCTTTCCAAACGGCCGGGTATGCTAGGCCACCCAACAGCAACCCAAGCATAGTCGAGCCACCATTCCTCCCTCCTTGTTCCCCTGTTTCTCTCCGATCTAAACGGTCAAGCACGCTCCGGCCTAAGCCTCCGACGAAGCCAATCGAGTCTCCGGCTTCGACGAGCGCTTCGAGGCGATATCGATCGACTTTTCCGGGCTCGAAGAACTCCTCGATGAGCACCTATTTCTCCTCCTTTATTGTCTGACTTGGTGCCTTTGGTGTCAGAATTGGATGGCCGGAGCCCAGCCATCGCCGGCTAGCTCCTCCTCCTCTTTCCTCTTTTCTTTCCCCTCCATTGTCGAACAGGGCATGGTCGATGGTGATGAACAGTGGTTTTGGGTTTGGTTCTAATTGTTTTGTTTTAATCAAACCGGTTCAGCCACATTATTTAATTAAAACCGGTTCACTTTTAACAAATTTGAAAATGGGTTGGGTTGTGTTCTTAGGCCGGTCCGGATTTTACACTAAGGGTTGGGCTTTGGCTTGGGCCTATTTTAGGGTGTATTTATATAAATATATGTTAATTATAAAGCTTATATCTTTATACATTATCACTTATTTTATGTAAATATAAAATAAATGGAATATAAGTTACATGATATTATTGATTTTGGGTTAGAAATCGATTTGATAATGGAAATTGTTTTCAAATAAATTAAAAAGAGAAATTTTGGACATACCCTATGATGTGGGACCATCTTCTACACCTCCAGACACGCCAATCATACTTGAAGACGGACTAATGACTCGAGCCCGAGCTAAGAAGTTTCAACGCGACTCATTCATGTTTGTGAGTCATGCTTTGTTCTCGAGCACGGTTCAACTCCCGGAGCCTACATTGAAGAGCTATATGTGTATAGGACTTAATGAGGCTGAGCCACTTTAGGCCTTGTAGAGCCGAAATTCTCCAAGTGTTGGAACATTACCTTATTTCCTATTTTAGTAACTTTTCTACTTAAGTTATTTTAGGTAATTTAGGGGTATTTTAATTAATTCTTTTATTTACTTATTTTTGGCCGAAAATCAGATGTTAGGGTTGATATAGTCGGCTGCCATCTTCATTGTAAAAAAATACACGTACAATTTTTATGAAAATTTCTCTTGTGTGAAACACATTGAGCGTTCTAAGTCAATCGATTCGACCTTGATTTGACAAATTCCCTCCAATTCTGTTTACCAATTAATGCGTACTTCCACTACAAAAAAAAAATTAAATTAGCCATGCTAGCTAGCTTCGGCAAGGGACTTGGCGTGGCAATTGGTACCTTTTGCCACCGATGTAGCTTCGGCAAGGGGCTTGGCATGGCAATTGGTACCTTTTGCCAAAGATGGTAGCTTCGGCAAGGGTTACCGTAGCAACACAAAAAAAAAATTAAATTAGCCACACTAACTAGCTTCGGCAAGGGTCTTGGCGTGGCAATTGGTACCTTTTTCCACCGATGTAGCTTCGGCAAGGGCCTTGGCGTGACAATTGGTACGTTTTGCCACAGATGGTAGCTTCGGCAAGGGTTGCCGTTGCTATTGAGTCGGGTTTCTATACCGTTGTCGTTGCTAAGTTTTCCACGGCAAAGCTCCGCCGTTGCAAAATTATTTATTTATCAAAAAAAAAGAACATGTGAGCTTTTAACCCTTGTCTATTCTCGTTTCACTGCGCCGCTCCACTTTTCTTCCCTCCTCATCACTCCCTGGATCCACCATTCTCCACCGGATCCATCGCTCCATTCTCTTCGCCTTCGTGTTCATCCCTTCTCCTCTTACTCTCGCTTTGCCCACCGTCTGGTTCGCCCTTGTGTCTCTCTATTTTTCACCTCGGAGTCGCCTCAGCTGCATCTCTATCTCTCCATCGATCTCACTCTCACTTGTTTGTCTTTCTCGACAACCATAGACCTGCGGGCACCGACAAAGGCGGACTAGGGCTAACGCGCAGTGGCTCCGTCTCCATTATTCTCTCAACGAGATAAATTATGGCCGCTCGCGAGCCCTAACTCGAACTCTCCTCATCCACATTAAGAGTGCTAGGGCTCGGATCTGGGATACTGCTAGCCAAGAGAGGTAATTCGACTTTACCTTTTGCTTAATTCAAACCCTAGCTTGCTTTAGAGTTCTTGATTGCACTTTCGTTCTCACTATAAATTTGATTTGCTTATGCGAGCTGCATATAGAAAGATGCCCTCTTTAGGCATTTGATTTGTTACTCATGGTTCGACTTGTAGGTGTCTGTAGATGCTAAAAGAGTAGTGAACCAAGAAAGGTCATTTGCATGTGCAGAAATTGATAGCGCAAGAACAGTAGTACATAGATTTCGAGAGGCTCTTGCGGAAGAAGAAAAAATTGCCCAAAGTTCAAGGAAGCAGGTGTGTGGAATGACTTTGAATCATTTGGAATGCAAATGTATGATTTTTTGCGCCTTTGTGTGGAATGACTTTGAATTCCAGTGTTAGGGTTTGACTATAACATTATGCAGTATTGTTTGTTTGTGTGAAACACTTCTCATAATGTTTGTTGTGTTATTATATTTGTTTGTGTTATGTGACAACTATAACATTTAAATTGTAAGTTGTAACTTTGATTTTTTTTAATTTATGTTTCATTGGGTTGCTTACATTCAATAGATGGGCTCTTACTCATCCTTTTTCAATTAAATAACATGGGAAACTGAAATTAAAAGTAGTAGTTGAAACTCAATTTTCTTGATATGGTTCCTTGGTACTTATGGTAATTTTGTTTGCCCCTTCGTAGCAACCTTTCTTCTTTTCTAATCCCAAAAACTATATAAATGATGTATCATATCTATTCTAAAGGCTAAATTTTATTTCTTCTTTTATCTGATCAGATTAATGAGCTTGAGGCAAAGTTAAAGCAGCAAGAACAGTTTGAAGAAGAGTCTTCTAAGCTTTGTGAAAAGGTACTAGTATTTCTATAATTTTATTTTCATTTATTTTCTCTTTTATTGGTTGTGAATTGTTGATTACAAAAAAATTTTGGTTAGTCAAGTGCCTATAGTCAATCCTTTTGGCTGTCAAAGGTCCTCTTTTATTTGTTTTTTTTTGAGGATAAAGTCTGTGTTACATTGTCATTAATGGTTATGTCTTTAATGTAGTTGCTTATTTTTTTAGATTTGTTGCCTTGTAATTGTTCAAGGCCTCCTGCTGATTTTTTGCCCTTGTGTTGTTGTTGTTGTTGTTGTTGCTGTTGCATATTATTCTGAATATAGTAGTTGGTTTTTTTGCATTTCGATTCTAATTAACATTAGTGCTCTGACATATATCATGTAATGCATCATCTAAAGAGTAACGAGAAGGAAATTTATGAATTTGAAATCAGATATCAGTAGGAAATTTATGACTTTTCTTTACTGTTGAATGTGCCCTTTAATAGCACAAACTGAGGCATCAAGTGATGTAGTGTGTCAATACTATAGGGCGGAATTCTTAAGAATAGTGTGATGCATTGTGTCCAAAAAGATTAGTTTTATGCATAGAAACAACTTCTGTCTGATCAGCACGTCCATATATTGTCCTTCATTTTCCTGAATTTTATGCTATGATCCTTTATGAAAACTTTGGAAATTATATAATTATCTAAATTATACACATTACAACCTATGTGCCTCAGTATATACATGTTCTTTATACACTAGAAAATGAAAATATAATAAATTAAAACCAGGAGTGAATCATATGAATTAGTAGAGAATCATGGAGATGATCATATCAAAATATGACACTTCACTCATTTCCTATAATCCTAAATGTGAAGGCTACACTTTGCCTGTTCACAATAGAAAACTAGGAGTAATAAATGACGTGTGTGCAATCTTGATTATGAATTAACCCTTGGAAATAGAATTATGGATTAACCCTTGGAAATAGAGTTATGGAATTTGGAGTCCTCTTTGAGTATAGGATCAAAGATGGTTATAAGAAACTAGCTTTACCCGCCTTTCTTCTCTCTTATGAGCAACCACAACTTTGATCATAAAATTTGAGGAAGCTATAGTAGTTCTTCTCTCTTATGAGCAACCACAACTTTTTTTAATGCTGAGTTTACCTGACTTGAGGTTGAGGTTGTGGGTATAAAACAGAACACCCGGTTTACATATAGCTTAGCTGAAGCTAAATGCTACAGCAGCCACCAATTACCAAGTGGCCCATTTTTGTCCATGACGAATTGGATGATGGGTTTTCAGTTTTCACCCTATTTGTTCAGTAAGATTTTAAGAATGTCCAAATGCCCTTTGTCTGTCTTATGGAGAAAGAAAGCACATTCAAACTCCCTCTGTTAGATAAGGTTGGAAAGGATTATAGATTCACATTTGTCTCTTGTTGGAGAGTCGCTTAGCCGACATCACTTAGATAAAACCTCGCGTGTCCTACGCTATTGTCCATTCTTACACGGTTTTTTTTTACGCAATATAAAGATTAGGGAGGTTTCCTTGTTGTAATATCATCTGAAATGATATTCTTTATTCCAGTTGCTTCATATATTGGGGTTACTCTTGTGTCATTTGTGCAATTGAGACAACTTCACTTTGCCTGTTCACAATAGAAAACTAGGACTAATAAATGACGTGTGTGCAATCTTGATTATGAATTAACCCTTGGAAATAGAATTATGGATTAACCCTTGGAAATAGAATTATGGAATTTGGAGTCCTCTTTGAGTATAGGATCAGACATGGTTATAAGAAACTAGCTTTACCCACCTTTCTTCTCTCTTATGAGCAACCACAACTTTGATCATAAAATTTGAGGAAGCTATAGTAGTTTTTCTTTGAATAAATCTATGATGCTCTTGATCTTCTCCAATACTTTTTTTATGTTGAGTTTACCTGCCTTGAAACATGATCAGTTAGATAGTATTCATATTTCTTATCTTAGTCAAAATTAAATGGGAGATCAGAAGGAGAACATACAAATATGTGATTACAGTGATTCTGTGAACTATCAAGAGATCTCAAATGTGTGTATTTTGGCATGCTTATTGAAGTTCCTTGTTGCTTTGAGGATAGGTACTCAGTTGATCAAGTATAGCAGGAAACTAAGGAAAGGGAAACCCAAGTTCTGCTTTTCAAGACTTTCCACGGTGAGTTCATTTTCCTTTTACTCATGTTTGTCATGTCCAAATTTTATATTCATCTGTTACTCTTTTCCTCACATTTGAAGCATGAATTGTGAACAAGGCTTCAAGTCACATTAGCTTAAAAACTACTAGAAGCCCTAACACTTATTGTTTTAATGATATTCTCTTTTAGATTAGTGGTCAACATGTTCATATGGTAGTTCCTTGATGCTTTGAGCATATAACTGTATAAAAGAGAGAGTTGTCATATGAATAAAATTCGACAATGATTCTGTTAACCAGCACTTGTTGTCTTCGTTTATCCCCATGTAACTGTATAAAATTCAACAATGATTCTTGATTGATCCAACGATACTACTATCTATATATAAAAGAGGGAGTTGTCATATGAATTGTGACATTTTTTTTCCAAATTTGCCCCCTAATAGTCAATAATGTCGACTGCTGTCCAAATGCTCTACTCTCACTCTCTTAGCATCCAATTGGACTCGTATGTATGCAGATGGCCAGCCCAATTTTCAACTAAATCCTATTAGCCCAAATAAAAAAAATAAAGGTTATAGGTAGTAATTTTTTGATGTATGTTCTAGGGCCTAAATTATGACACCAACTATCCTATTTGTGAAAATATGTCATTAGTTACAAAAAAATAAAGGTTATAGGTAGTAATTTTTCGATATTGTTAGGTTCCCAACTATCCTATTATACATGAATGTTTATTAAATTTTGCCTTTTTTCTATATAAATGTAAATATAACTACCCATTTGTGAAAATATGTCATTGGTTACAAAATTGCTCTTATCGATTGTTTGTAAAATTATTTGGCTATAAGTTTCTAGCTATAGAATATAGGTAGTAATGTTTTTAAAAAACTTACCAAATTATAAATCCTTTTTGTTAAAGAGGTGATTTCAGTTTATAATGTCTACCTATATTGACTTCAGTGTAGCCTTATATTTTAAAAAAGTTTCAAAATAAGTAGTTACAAAATAACTTTCATACAGCTAAATACAAAACATCATTTAAGTAAATCATATGAATACCATTGTAACTTCAATATATTATTATGATTATGATTATGCATTCAACGAAAATCATCAAAAAGGATGAAAATTAAAACAATGTTTCCTTAATTTTTAGCAACATAATTTTAGTCTCATATTTAAGCTAAATTGAAGAAGGCCTCTAATACAGATTAAAATGCCCATGATCTACTAATTACTACAAGTGCATTTTTCATAAAGTTAAGATCGAAATTGATACAATGATAAAAATTATAGATTACTATTTATACAATTTTTTTCATAAAGTTTATGGGTCTGTATCTGCTGCCACATTACAGATTACTATTTATACAAATTTTTTTTATAATGATAAAAATTATATAAAATATCAATTTTTAATAATCCAACATTAATAGCTCAACATTAACCAAACAATGAGTATCAAAATAGCATAGGATTACACAACGACACAAACATTTAAACCCATCCAACAAACAAGGAAGCAGATACAGACCCATAACAATGAGTAGGAAAATACATAACAATCGGTAGCAACATCCGATAGGATTACACAACAATGACAGAAATAGTTCAAACCCTCCAACAAACCACAATGTCCATAAAAACCAGTAGGATTAGACCAATAAAACACTTTCACATAGAAATTCCTCGTAACATGAAGCGAAAATGCGGCTGCGTGGTCCATTTGTATCCATCCCAGTCGAAGTATGGGCGTAGTCTGTTGGGACGATAAAGCTGGATGTCCCCGATCAGAGGGAATTCGACCCTGAAAGTTGGGTCATTCCCAAAATAACACACTTCAACCACCTTACCTGACCAGTACCCTTCTCTTGCGCGACAATCCACACGGTCATCGATCGTGTGGGCATCATATGTAACATGAGGTGGGAGGGGACGAATTCAGAGAACGGGAAGGATTTCCTTTAGGTTATCTGTTCTGTTTTCGTCTAGGAGGGTTACATATTCCACCTCCCAGTGGGTTGGATCCACTTTGCGTACAAGGGCCGCCTCGAAGAACGACCCTAGCATCCCACCCTCGCCCCCGACAACCTCCACCTTTTGATTTGGTCGGTATGGGTGCGGCGCTGGTGCTGCATAAAAAAACACATAAACAAGCTATTATAATCATACACGTAGCAAAATTAAAATGTAAACCAACAAAATAAGTGACTAACCTGAACTCTCAACCCCATCGTCCGAGCTATCGGATGGTATATTGATGGGCACAGGGCGGGGAGGGAGGCCTGATGACGAGCCGTGGTGGTATGACGAGTATGCCATTTCTTTCAAGGGGAGATGGGTGTGGGAGAGAGGGTTGTGAGGAAGATGGTAAACTGATAAGGTGCCCTTTTCACCAAAAGGGATAACATATATATATATGGAATGAAAAAGTACCCATTATGTATGAGCTTGTTTGGTGTGTTCGTTTGTAGTTGATTGTTTCCATCTATTTTGATGCATTTGTTTGTTTTTGTTGTTTCCCAAAAAAAAAAGTAGCATCTTTTCTATATGCTTGTCTCCATATGGTGTTGTTTGTATCCAAAAAAAACAGTCCCCATGCTTGTCTCTATGTCCAAATTGTTTGTTTCCAAGAAAAAGTAGCATATTTTTTGGTTTTTTTTCTTTTGTTTTTTCCTTTTTTTTTTCTGTTTTTGTTCAACATTTTTTTAATCCTTTTTCCTTTTTTTTTCTGTTTTCCTATTTGTTCTGTCATTTTTTTGTTCTGTTTTTTTTCTGGTTTGTACTGTTTTTCAGCATCTTTTCTGTTGTTTTCTGTTTTTTTTTGGTTTTTTCTGTTTTTTTCCGTTTTTTCAGCATATTTTCTGTTTTTTCTGTTTTTTTTTGTGTTCCTATTTTTTCTGGCATTGTTTCTTCTATTTTTTCTGTGTTTTAGTGTTTTTTCTGTTTTTGTTCAGCATTTTTTTAATCCTTTTTCTGTTTTTTTTTCTGTTTTTTTACTGTGTTTTACTGTTTTTTCTGTGTTTTACTTTTCTGTTTTTTTTCTGTTTTACTTTTCTGTTTTTTCTGTTTTTTTTCACTTTTCTGTTTTTTTCTGTTTTTCACCTATTGAGCATGTGAACTTCCCTATTTATACAACTATTGAGCATGTGAACTTCTCTAATTTGCTTTCTAGATCTAGCTGACTATACCAATTGACCAATGCAATCATGTAAGTTGATGCCTTTTTATTTTCCCACTCATAGAAGGCTCCTAGAAGCTATAGTGTATATGAGGTTGTAAAAATCAATTATGAGCCACCTATATGCACTATGCTTATCAATGACTCGATTCAGCATTTTTTTAATCCTTTTTCTGTTTTTTTCTGTTTTTATGAGGCTGTAAAATCAATTATGAAAACTCTCTCTTTCAAACTATTTCATCTTAGATTCAGGAATGAGTTCATCCTCAGATTCAACCACATATCAAGACTCAGAACTACAACGAAATATATGATCAACCAACATTTATCGAATTCGGAAAAAGAATCAGAAGGAAATGGAAAATTCAACTCAAGATTAATTATATTTAAACTAAAAAATATATACATATGAATTTTGGGATCAATATGTTGATCATTTAGTTTACTACATATACTTACCAGTTTCATCCTCCTTGAACTTGGAAGCTGCGGCGACTGCAGCCTCGGCGGCGGACCATTGGACCAGGGTAGGGGTGATGATTGTAAAAGAAGCCCAGAAGAAAAAGATCAAAACATATGCCCCCTTCTTTATGATTCCTAATGAATTTGTTTAATTTCTTGGGGGACAGTACAGATTAAAGTAAATTAGGGTTTTAGTTTTGAGAGAAATTTAAGATGGGTAAAGGAGAGAGAGAGAGAGAGAGAGAGAGAGAGAGAGAGAGAGAGAGAGAGAGAGAGAGAGAGAGAGAGAGAGGGAGATTAGAAGTGTAGGAATTAGCTGGCCATGTTTTGAAGAGCAACTAATCACCCAAACAGTGGCATTTTATTTTAGGGCTATTAGGGACAAAGTCAAGGGAGTTTTAATCAGTTAGTTGGAGAGTTGTTGTATTATTAACAGCCATAATTAATCTTTTTTTATCCATGAAATCCAATAAAATCCAGCATGAATATGCCTTGTTCTCTTATAAGAAGGAACATTTTATACATTAAAATCCAACATGAATATGCCTTGTACTCTTATAGGAAGGAACATTTCAAACCTTAACATTAACATCAGCAACAATGAGCATAGAATGGTATCTGAATTACCAGAGGTGCCAATGATTGGCCACTTGAAAAGTAATGGCCCCATGATAGCAACAACAACTGATAAAGCAACAACCACTTTGCTATAGCCTTCCCCAAACTCATCAAGCCACCTTTGAAACGAATTCTTTTATGGAAGCAAAGAGATAAACATTTTGTTGGTATCTAAATAAAGTGAAAAATGCAGCTACATCCGAAATATTTAGACATGAAAATTACAATCCATAAACAACAATGCATTAATCACAGAAGAAAGTTCAGCAATACGTCCACTTATTGTATACCTTAACAACCAATGCCTTAATCACAGAAGAAAGTTCAGCAATATGTTTATAAAGAGGAACCTGAAATGAAAAAACAATTGTCGAAGTTCAAGTGATAGAGTTCTTTATCCATTAGCAGAAACAAATGTATACTTGTGTGTGTTTTCAATCACTTTCCTAATTGCCAACTATGTATAAATATGTTTGGATTATATACATATCGATTCTTCTTTTGAAGCTTTACTTTTACGAACTCACCTGGAATTACAATTAGGTTTGTAAATATAGTTCCTTGCAAGTATTCATACATACTTATATCATTCCCAATTTCTTTAAATTAGGTCATGACTCTGCGTTTAGACAAGTCATGGATTGATTTGGGTACTAGAGTTTCCGAGGCATATTTTGCAAAGCTAGATGAATTCCTAGAATTTGCGTATGCCAACAAGGATGCTAGGACTCGCATATACTGTCCTTGTAGGAAATGTCAAAACAGGGGATTGTTTGGTAGAGAAGTGGTGCGGAAGCATCTTCGGGAAAATGGGTTTATGGTTAGTTATAAGTTATGGACTAAACATGGTGAGACGATTCATGATCTGATTGAGGAGCCGCAACAGAGGGATGAAGTGCCAACTGAGTTTGATGGTTTTATGGATTTGGACATGACGAGATGGTGGAAGCTGCTTTTGGAAGGACCGACGTACCTGAACCGCAAATTATGGAAGATGACGGTGACCGTGAGGGTGCTACTACTGTGCAAACAGAGTCTACTGACCAGTTTTTGAAGTTAATGGAAGCTGCAAACTTGCCATTGTATCCAGGATCTAAGAAGCACACTGCGTTGTCCTTCGCTGTGCGCCTCTTACAAGCAAAAAGTTTACATGGTTGGACAGATCATTCATTTAAAGAGCTGTTGGAGATATTTTCTGAGACTTTGCCCGAAGGGGTGAACCTACCTAAATCTTATTATCAAGCCCAAAAGTTAGTGGAAGATTTGGGATTCACTTTTACAACCGTGGACGCATGTCCTAATAGTTGTATGCTCTTCCGAAATGAAAATGCAAACCTAGATCGATGTCTAATATGCAATGAATCGCGATGGAGGCAAACCGCTGAGGGTTTTGAATCAGTTACCCAAAAAGCTGCAAAACAAGCTCGGTATTTTCCGTTGACGCCACGCCTCCAAAGGTTGTTTGGGACAGCAAAGTCTGCCACCCTAATGAAATGGCATTCCTTGAAACGAGTTGATGATGGTGTGTACCGGCATTCGGCTGACTCCCCTGCTTGGAAGCATCTTGATGCTATACACCCGAGTTTTGGAGCTGAGATGAGGAATGTGCGCCTAGGCCTTGCTTCTGATAGATTTAATCCTTTTGGTAATCAAAATGTGAATCATAGTACATGGCCTGTTGTCCTCGTTCCGTACAACTTGCCACCTATGTCTATCATGAAGCAACCATATATATACCTTTCTGTGCTCATAGATGGACCAAAAGGACCCGGAGATAAGATAGATGTGTATTTGGAGCCTTTGATAGAAGAGCTAAAGGAATTGTGGGAAGTGGGCATACAAACATTTGATGCTTCCATGAATGAAATGTTTCAAATGTGGGTTGTTGTTCTTTGGACTATCAACGACTTTCCAGCTTACGCGAATTTGTCTAGGTAGAGTACTAAAGGTGAGTATGCATGTCCAAATTGCAACATAGAGCCAGGGGCAACATACTTAAAAGCTAGCCACAAGTGGCCATATGGGAGGAGTAGGCGGTTCTTGCCCTACAATCACAAGTATCGAAGAGACTCAAAATCCTTTTATGATGGATGAGAATTTGATCTTGCACCTCCTAGATTGACTGCGGCTGATCACCTCTCACAGCTTGAAGCTAACAAAGTGCTTACTTGTTATAAAAAGGATGACATGATATTGAGAAAGGAGATGGGAGCAGATAGACCGGAAAGGGATCCAACCAAAAAAAATAAGCATAATTGGAAGAAGAAAACCATCTTCTATGAGATACCTTATTGGAAAGACAATTTATTGCCATACAGCATAGATGCGATGCACTCCGAGAAGAATTACGACGAAAATGTTATGAACACAATCATGGGAGTGAAAGGTAGAACAAAGGATAATGTCTCTGCCCGTCACGACCTTGAAAGCCTTGGAATTCGCAAGGAATACCATGTGAAGCTCACAGAAACAGGTACTCAAGTGTATGAGAGAGCTGAATTTGAGATGGACAACGCCGGGAAGGATAAGTTCTTGTTAGCATTATCCAAGGCGAGAATGCCGGATGGTTTATGTTCTAGTATTGCCCGGAGGGTTAACTTAAAGGATCGAACCATTGGGGGCCTTAAAAGCCATGATTATCGCATCCTTTTACAACAACTAATTCCGCTTTGTGTACGGAGTTCCTTGCCCAGGAATGTGGTTTCCGTTTTGATTGAAGTAGGAAAGTTCTTCAAGGTATTGAGCTCAAAAGTTAATACAAGTGCTTCATTGGAAGAGGCACGTTCTCAGATCATCTTAACCCAATGTGAGATTGAGAAAATATTTCCGCCATCTTTTATGGATGTGATGGAGCATTTACCTGTGCATCTGGCAGAGGAAGCATTAATCGGTGGACATGTACAATTTCTTTGGATGTACCCTATCGAGAGATTCCTATTGACTTTGAAGACTTATGTACGCCAACAAGCTCGGCCAGAAGCATCACTAGCCAAAGGTTACATCATGGAAGAGTGCATGAACTTTTGCTCTCAGTATTTAGAAGACGTGGAGAGCAAGGCGCAAAGACCACCAAGAAGAATAGATGATGGCGATAAAAAGGGAAAGGGATTCATTTTACCAGAAGTGACGCGTTCCCGAATTCACCGATTGATATTGTTCCATTCAAATGCAGTCACACCGTATCTAGAGTAAGTCTTATTCTACCTAGCTTCATTTTTCTTTGGCTGGTTATCAAAGCATAATTACATGCCTTGCTAACGAGTCTACCTATTTCTTAACATTGAAGGGAACATTTGGAGTCCCTTAAACACCAAAATCCTACGGCAAATGATACGTCACTAGCATTACTTCGTTTCAGCACGTTCCCGGAATGGTTCAAGTCACATGTGAGTCTACAATCCTAGACTCCAAGTCAAAATATTGTGCTTCATGTATTTCAATAATATGTGAACTTCAATGGCTGTCCCACCTACAATCAGGTCGCAGTGTTGCGCCGGGCAGGAGATGTTACATTAAGCGATGAAGTAGTGGCATTGTCCAACTTCCCTTCTCCGGTGGCTGCACGACTGACCTCATACACATCCAACGGCTATTTCTTTCGTGTCAAAAGTGTTGACATCAAAAGAACGAGACAGAATTGTGGGGTGTATTTGCATGGAGATACCCTACCCTATTATGGGAGATTAATAGATATCATAAGTGTTACATATGCCTTAAATATCGAGTACGTATTATTTAGGTGTGAGTGGGCACACCCTTCGACAGGGGTCAAACTGGACCCTTTTCAATTACCCTTAGTAAACTTAGGGAAGTTACTATACCCACATGATCGTCTTGAAGATGAGCCTTTTATCTTAGCAACGCAAGCACAACAAGTATGGTATAATGCAGATCCTTCTGGACATGGGTGGTTAACGGTTGGGGAAGTTGAGTCTAAAGCGTATGCCCATGTGGATGATGAAAATGTGGATGATGACAATATGGACGATGACAATTCAGATCCATCAGAACTGTATTAGCAGGGGCTTGCCCCTTCTGCTAAACAGAATTTACTAGGAAGCTCCATATTTTTCTATAGATGTTCAAGACAAAAGAATTCAAAATAATTTTACCCTTTGTACAGAAACACTCTTCATGGGTTATGTTTTCCATGAAGATCCAATCCATCAGGTATCAATCCATGATTTGTGATTTTTTCTCAATACGTTTGTCTTGCATAAACTAATGTTCAACGACATACCTTACGATATATAAGTACGTCTTACAGAAATACCTAGGATAAACCTCTTTGTAGAAAATTTCATCTCATTCTTTTGTCTCGTTACATTATTTCTGTAATACGTAGTTATTTCTTCTTTGCCATGCTGTTGGATTGCAATCATCATAGGAATTCATGAGGAAACGAAAGGGTGCATCCACTAGACCACGAACCATGGGTGAACTCCTAAGTTCTGCCAACTCACCCCCCATATCCCAAAGTAGCTCCTCATCGTCCGTAGCAGCAGTTGAAACACTGCCGCTCACAGCTCCACAACCGGCTCCACCAATGCCTCAGCTTGCAGATGCATCTTCACAACCAGCTCCACAACCGACTCCGCTTTCGGAGGCAACTCCACAACTCGGTCCGCTTGCGACTACAGCTGTAAAAACGGTAGGTCGCATGCTTACTAGCGAGAAGAAGCGCAAGGTTGGAGGAGGCAGACCGCGAACAATATCCGATTTTCTACGGCCTACTAGCGAGAGATCCTCCCAGCTGAGTGGGTCCTCACCGCCCGCATCAGGAGCTGTTACACTACCTATCACTGAACCAACACCAAATGCAACTCCAGTCACAGTTGTACCCAGTGCCTCGCGGCTACAGGCCTCGCGGCTACAGGCCGTGGCATCAACATCGACACCGCTGGCGGCAGATGCTCTACAGTCCGACGACCATTCATCTAGTTAGGCATTTTCATGCATCGTTTTATACACTTTTAAATTGTTTGTATTGTTATGTACACATGTTAATAACAGTTTAAATATTTTTTGTTTCAAGATGAAGAAGCAATTCCTATTCGTAGAGGTCACACTACGGGTGTACCGGGCTGGAACAGTGGAGCCAAGTATGTAGTTGAATTCAATGAGTTGTTTGTTCCAGTTGGGGTTAATGCCAAACAACTGAGGTCACAACTAGGGATATTAGTGCGTGATGGGCAACGACTTCCACTAACTACACTGGATTGGAACTCTTTCGCAGATGATGTGATGGATGGTATATGGGAAGAAGTGAAGGTATTTCTGTAATACTTAGAAAACTAGGTTATAATATCTATGGTTAGAACATTTCTGAAATAATGGAAACAACTAGGTTCATTCCTATGAAGAGGAAAAAAATCCACTCTTGGCCATGTTTTTATTTAGAAATTCCATCTGAATTTAACTTGTTACTTACTACTAATCTGGCTGCATTTTCAGTTAGTGCCTTCATTTTGTGTTTCGTTTTAGTGTAGACAAATATATTCAATCCTCCCGACGAGTTCAAAGAGGTTTGCTTACACATGTGCAACCTCACATGGAAGGACTACAAGGCGAAAACAAAGTCTAAATATTTTACGAAGGTCATAAATGATCCTAATCTAGAGAAGAACCGTCCACCGAATGTCCTGCCGGATGATTGGGTTACGCTCATTGCATTTTGGAGAAGTGAATATGCCCAGGTAGTCTTTATTTCATCCTCGTGTTACATGGTCCATAAGCATTTACATGTGCATCCACTTTGTAAAGTCTTGCTTTATATAGAAACAAGCGCAGCAGAACTCAAAGAATCGAGATAAGCATGGACCGGCGCATATCACCGGGCGAAAGTCATTCGCTGAAGTAAGACATGAGGTTCGTATCTGTCCGCTGCCTGATTTTGTGCATTTCTTTTGTTTTTAGTGAATAGTGAGACAGTTTTGACTACTTGGGTGGATCAAATCCATGAGTTTTGTATTTAATATGAATTGGATTTCTTTCATTTAAATAGAGGAGCAAATCCAAGCAACCAACAGACAAAATGAGCATGTGGGTTGCATCCCGAAATGCAGATGATCTTGACGTTATTGAGACCATTGTAAGGTTCTTTACCCTTTTACTTTTCTGAATATGATGTTGCGTTAATGTTGGTATCTGGGTTACCGTTGTTTAGAATCATATGTTGAATTCTTCTGATAATGTAGAAAGACTTCAATGCCCTCTTAGAGCTGGAACCCAAGGAGGAGCGAGCTCTTGACTCCACGAAAGATAGGATATTCCATCGGATCATTGGACTTGATGGTCACGGGTATTGCCGCACATATGGTGCTAGTGTGCCTCCGCGTTTGGTGTATAACTCTCTCTCAAACTCGGCTCAAATTGGTGTTAGCGATCTTCGCGAGATTGCACAACAACTGGAAACCAACATCAAAAACCACCTAGAGACGAGACTCCAAGAATTTAAATCTGAATGGATGGTGAGTTGCTGGTGCCATGCCGAGAGTGGCTCACGTTCACATGGACAGGTAAGTTAGGACTTGTTTGAAATGATTGCAAAGTAAAATAACTGATGCATTTCTAAATTTTTGTTTATTTCATTCCTTTATTTTTCTTTACAATATATATGAAAGATAGAAAATCCTTCTATTATCAAACTCGTAATTGCACTGCAAAAACTTAGCTCAATTGGATAGGTTTTGTTGCCATCTTTATAATTTTATTTTGCTTAGTCCGATGTATAGTCCAACTACACTTCAAACGACTTAGAGAGGTGCTTCAGTTTTTACAAGTCGTTCGGTTCAACCCTAATATATGATATTTTCAGTGTTACACAGATATATTAATGCCTTCATGCTTTGTTAGATATCTATAAAGTTGTGTCTGAATTTGTGCAAATACCTCCTACTGAACAGCTTTTATATATGATTGAACGGTCAAATAATTAGATTCTCTGATGTGGATTCGGATGTTACATAAAATAGCTAGGCACCCATCAAGGGCATTTTGTATTTGCAAAGAACAGGGCTTATGTTTCAATGAATTATGAGCTAAAGTTGTTAGCTTTAATGTAAGTCATTTTTTCTACTTTTCTTTTGTAGACAAGTGTTCATCAAACACTTCGGCGGGAGTCAATTGGAGATGGCGCTGCTGTCCTATCCAACGACGATGACGCTGCTCTCAACAACTCAACACAACCAGAAGGAGACACCAACCAATCTGCCCACGATGTGAATGACGGAGGTATTGTCTGACAGGGTCAATTTCACGCAGTTTAGCACCAGGTTCTATGGACTTTTAGTTTGTTACACTATGAATGTGTACGTCTTTTTGTCAGATTGAACTACATTTTGGACTTCGTAGTCATTGTTAGGCTCGCTTTATGCATGGACATATGTTTCGGTCGTCTATTGGCTTCAAGTAGATGTTGGACTTAACATGCTTGTTCCGTTAATATCTTTTGAACAAGGTGTATGTAGGACTTATTGGAATGGGTCTTTAACTTATGGTTTTGTGAATATAGTATTTCGGAGAATCTGTATTGGTCTGTACATGCATTGTGTGTGTGTCTATATATATATATATATATATATATATATATATATATATATATATATATATGTACATGCATTGTGTGTGTGTCTATATATATATATATCCCAACAGGAGATTATATACCAAATGTGCAGTAGCTGCATAATATACAACCCGACCCGTAGCAACGGCTTGTCGCCGTAGCAATCAATTTATAAACATTTCAGATTAAAAAACGTCAATATATAGCTTCGGCTAAATGCCGTGGCAATATCATTATAAGAATTGCTGTCATAGCTTCGGCTATATGCCGTGGCAAAATAATAGCTACGCCAACTTTGGTGGGAAAAATCTCATTTTGGCGCCAATTTGTTAGCCACGACATCTACCTTGGCAATAGACGGAAAAAGGCGCCAAATTTTTGGCGCCTTGAATATCTCTAGCGACGGCAACGCACCGTCGCAAAGGGCCTTCATTTTCATCAAGCGTCGCTCGCCGTTGCTACAGCCGTTGCAAATTTCTTGCCACGGCTAGTAGCTGACGCTACTGACTTTTGCCACCGCCCTGTTGGCTACGCCCTCATTTGTCGTCGCAGTGCCGAAGCTACACCCGTTTTTCCACCGCAGACAGCCCTTTTGCCACGGCTTTTTGCCGAAGCAAATTTAATTTTTTTTTTTGTAGTGTTCTTTGGTGGATTTCTCAGCTTCTTCTTCTGTCCACGGTATGGAAGCACCTCGTTTCTCATCAGATTTGTTTTAAATTGTCGCCATTTAGCCTCAGCAGAAGACAAGACCAATCTGCAGCTTTCACGGGCCACTTTGAATGTATCCTAATTAAATGAGGCACACAAATAACGTTCATGGATATTCTATAATGGGAAAATATGATATGACACAATCTGGAATATTTAATTTAAATGAGGCAAACAAATTACCTGAATGTCTTTCCAAAGCTTCTCTTTTAGCTCCTTGTCAACTTTGGGCCAGCTGGCAATTGTGATTGGCACCATTTGACTAGCAAGCATTCCAATGTATGATTGAAGGGTTGCCCGAGTTTTTCCACATGGGTTGCCAGATCGGTCGTAGTGAACTTTGATTTTCTTATTTTGTGCCTTCCTCACAAGTACCTTGTACATCTGTGCAGAACCTCGTACCCCCCTTGGCTTACCCTTTTCAGTACTTGCACCAGCTGAGGCATGGTGATTGTCTCCATCAGTAGCAGCAGTATCCTCCTCGGCAGCTGGAACCACCTCCTCAGCAACTTCAACAAAATCCTCTGTAGGTTTTTTTGACGCTTTCTTACTCTTGGGCTTCTCTTTTGGTTCACTTGCAACCTTACCCTTACCCTTATACTTCTTGGAAACCATTGTGTAGTCAACTGCTCTGCAAAGAAATAAAAACAGTAGAAGATAGCATAATGAGAACATATAACAGAAGGCATATAGGAACAAATAACCAAACCTGAAAAAAAAGGCATATAGGAACAGATAGCATGTAAACATCAAATAAGCAAGCATCAATAAAGGAAAATGGCATAGAGGAACAGATAACAGAAGTTAGGCGACCTGTTGAATCTGATCACAAGTGACGTTGTTTGAGTAATAAGCTGCAATCATGGGGTGCATCTGCATCAGGTGCTGTTGCAGTCCCTCAAAGCCCATATCTTTTTTTTTTGTGATTTACCCTCAAAACTCGAAAAGAACCAAAATTTAAAAATGAAAATAAAAACTCAAAGACACAAACAATATAACTTCAACCTTTCCTACATTTTGCTTGATTACATAGGGTAATCATTGTTACTTGTTTCTAATCTTCTGTTGGACCAACATTTTGCTCAATCCAAGTTCCCTCGACATTATCTCTTCTGTACGTCACATCCTCCTCGTTATCTTCTGCATCACAAGGCAAAGGTATCTCCGTAGAAAATGGTTGATGTTCCATAAAACTCTCTCCTATCTCATCTTCATATAAGGAATCACGATAGTCTTTGTTGGGGGTCCTAAGTACGACCGACCAATCTGGATCTAGGGGATCTTCCACATAAAACACTTGTTTCACATGGGCAACAGAAGCAAACTGATCCCTTGTATGACCCCGCCTATTTAGGTTGACCAACGTAAAACCAAACTCATCGTGTTTAATTCCTCTTCCGCTCTCTAACCATTCACACAAAAACAAAGGCGTTTTGAAGTCACAATAGTCTAGCTCCCATATCTGTTGAATAACCCATAGAATGTCATCTCGCTAGTCACCGGGTTTTTATCTTTAGCATTAGCCACTTGCATTGTGTTAGCTACTAATGAAACGCCGTTGTTTTGGACAACTCGACAATTGTCTCGCTGTTTTGTGAAGTACTTAACTCCATTGCATCTGTACCCATTGTATGTGAAAAAAGTGTGAAACTTGGTTTTGCGGCCAACCATCTCACTGTTTGTGAAACGCCTACGGACTTTTCCTCGAGTTCAGCCTCTACCTATAGGCCCAACACCCATTGTGATGCACTTAAAACGTATTAACACTTTGTAAGATCATGGAATACTATGAATAATATAAATTCAATGGAAAATATTTATTGATGTACCTTTTGCTTAAACCAATCAACAAAGGTACGATTATGCTCAACTTGAAGCCACTTTTTAGTCTTTCTTTTTCTTTGGTATAATTTCTCCAGAAGTTGCTTGTGAGTGCTTCATAAAATGCACTTTTATTAACAATGGAAAATATATATCCAGAACTCTAGAGAAGACATGTGTGAAACGGTGAAAATTACCGTATATATGGATCCACCTCGTCATTGTTGGATAACACATGAATGTGGGCTGCATTTAGCTCTTCTTCATCCAACTGCCTCAATTTAGGTGCTGAAATTGGGCTCGACAGGGTACTTACATCCTTAGGAAGACCAACTAGCCCACAATCTTGCCTGAAATCACCCCACAGCTCAGCTGATTCTTCAGCAAGATAGCTCTCAGCAATGCAGCCCTCTGGATGGAAGCGATTGCGCACATACCCCTTTAGAACCTTCATGAATCATTCAAATGGATACATCCATCTATAAAACACCGGGCCACATAACCTGACTTCTCTAACTAGATGCACAGTCAGATGTAGCATTACATCTAAGAATGAAAAAGGGAATATCTTCTCTACCTCGCATAATGTCAACACCAGATCAGACTGCAGCTTGTCTAGCTTTGACACGTCTATCACCTTAGTGCACAAAGCATTGAAAAAGAAAGATAATCTCATAACAGTAACCCTTACATGCTTTGGAAGGACTGAGCGAATGGCTACAGGAAGCAGTTGTTGTAGTAGAATGTGGCAATCATGAGACTTCAAACCATACAACTTCAAATCAACCATAGACATGAGATTTTTTATATTTGAAGAATGCCTGTCTGGAACCTTCATGCACAATATAGAAGTGAGCATTTTGACCTTCTCAGCCCTGGACAAAGTAAATGAGGCAGCAGGTATGTAAGTCCTCTTCTCACCAGCTTGTGGACCTAAGTCAAGCCTCAAACCCATATCAACCATATCTTGGCGGGCAGCAACACCATCTTTTGTCTTGAAAGGCATGTTTAACAACATCCCAACCAAACTTTCTGCGACATTCTTCTCGATGTGCATCACATCAAGACAATGTCGAACATGTAACCACACCCAATACTCCAAATTGAAGAAGATTGACTTCTTCTTCCAGCAAGTAGCTTCTACTTCTGTGTTTTTCTTCTTCTTTTTCTTCTCAAACACATAATTAATATCTTCAACCGATTTCAACACTTCGACACCTGATTGGGGCAATGGTTCATCTCCCAACTCTTGCTCATTATTAAAGGCCTTTATTTTCCTACGATATGGATGATAGCGATGAAGAAACTTACGGTGATCTCCATAAGCCATCTTTCGACTATGTGGTAGATACGTTGTTGTAGTTTTATCACCGCAGATTGGACATGCCTTGTACCCTTTAGTGGAGCAGCCGGATAAGTTTCCATATGCAGGGAAATCGTTGATGGTCCACAGTAGTACATCTCTGAGGGTGGAGTGTTCCTTTCGATGAGCATCGTACACATTAGGCACCCCAACCCATAATGTCTGCAGATCCTCAATTAGCGGCGCCAAGTAGATATCTATATCAATGTCGGGCTATTTTGGGCCATAAATTAGTAAAGATAACATCATAAACTTCCTTTTCATGCACAACCATGGAGGAAGATTATATGTTACCAAAATTACAGGCCAGCAACTATATCTGCTGCTCATACTACTATGTGGATTAATGCCATCTGCTGCCAAGGCCATCCTCAAATTTCTAGCTTCTGCTGCAAATTCCGGACACTTGTAATCAATCAACTTCCAAGCAGGGGAATCAACTGGATGTCTCATGTAGCCATCTTGACTGTGATTCTCATCATGCCATGTAATTAATTCAGCTGTTTCAGCAGATTTAAACAAACGGCGTAATCGAGGGATGATAGGAAAATACCATAACACCTTTGCTGGTTGTCCTTCTCTTTCTGTTTGATCTCTCGTCAACTTCCAACGAGAGAGACCACAAGTAGGGAAAGAGTTTGTCTCGGCATACTCATTCCTATAGAGTATACAATCATTGGGACATGCATGTATTTTCTGATATAAAAGACCTAGCTTGTTTAGTGTTTTTCTTGACTCGTACAATGTTTGGGGCAACACATTTTCATTCGGAAGCAAGGACGATACAATCTCTAGTACTTCATTGAAACAAGTGTCACTCAAGCAGAATTTTGCTTTAAGAGAGTGAAGTTTAACTAGCGTATCTAACTTTGTGTGATCACTACCATCAAACAGGGGTCTTTGTGCATCTTCAACAAACTAATTGAAGTCAGTGGATTCTGCATCATAATCATCACCTTCATTCCAAGCTGCTTCATACATCTCCACAGTTTCATAGCCGAGTTGAGGATGATGAGCTTTGTGGACATCATTGTTTGTGTCAACAGTATCAGTAGGTTCTCCATGCCAAATCCAATTTATGTATCCCAAACTGAACCCATATCTATGGCAGTGTACTCTCATGACTTTAAATGTCCTCTTCTTAAAATTCACACATTTTGAGCAAGGACATCTTACTTTCTTTGCGTTATTAGAGTTAGTTTTAGCATAAGCAAAGAAAGAGTCCAACCCCAATTGATACTTCTCACTCAACCTATCTTCTTAAATCCATGATTTATCCATTTCTAAAAGAGGATGAGAGTGAGATACAGATTGCAGACAAGAGGATGAAGGTTGCTGCAATGACAACAAAGGAGGAGCCTCTGAAGGCTGCTGCAATGACAGCAGAGGAGCCTGCTGTTGTGACAGCAGATGAAGTAATTGAGGTCTTTGTAGAGGCTGCGGAAGATGAAATGGAGGAGGCTGCAGAGGAATAAATTGAGGAAGGTGTTGTAGAAAAGAAAATGAAGGTTGTTGAATTGACCATAGAATTTTCAGAAATAAAAATCCCTAGGAGTCTAACAATACTTTAAACCTACCAGCCTTCCGTTACCCAGCTGCATTGCCTTCTCCATCTTCTCCACTATCTAGTTAGTTGCTGAATTTAGGATTTAAGTTTTATTACTATTAATTAGGAGTTAGTTACCGTTTTTCCATTATAAAAGGAGAATCGGCCAGAGCATGTAAGGGAGACTTGATTTATTGAATTGAATACATATTTGGAGATTCTCCACCAGTGTCCTCTTGTGAGATTCTTGCTTGAGTGGTCTTTGTTTGTAGGGCAATGGAATACATTAGGATTTAAGTTCTATTGAATTACTGAATTGAATAAATATTAGGATTTATTGAATTGAATTGAATACATATTAGGATGTAAGTTTTATTATTATTAATTAGGTGTCTTTGTTTGCATGGCAATGCAAACTTTACTTCATTCAAGTAAATAAGACATACATGTGATTGTTCCAGCAAGAAATAAGCAATCAAGGCCATGCAAGCATTCTATTAAGCTTGGCCTAGCTAATAAACAGAATAGAGAGTGTGGATCTAGTGTTTTCCTATTTGGCAAGTTAAGAAGCACAGGCATAAGCCACATAAAATAAAGTAATAGATTCACAACAACTTCAATGTAGGGCAACCTGAAAGTTACAACTTCAATAAGAAATTAGACCTCTTAAGTGCACACAAAGCTAATAGTGACCAAAGGAGACATGATTGAGTCTCAGACACATCAAGCATGAATATGAACGGTGACTTGATCATGTATTGTTTATAAGAAAACCATTGAATTTATTTAGATTGCAAAAGTTGTTTTTGGATCTCATTGAAATTTTTCTGGAGCTTATTAGATGTAGATTGAACTGACAAATCATGACCAACGCAGAAGTGAAATCAGTATAGGTCCTTCTGTTTTTTCTTCCTTTGCTAAGGACTTGTGGTATTGAATCTGTTAGTATATAAGCCTTATATATTTTTATGATCAGATTTCATATTCATTTTATTTTTGAAAAACATTCATGTGATAATTCAAGTAAATAAGAATGACAGACATGTTATTGTTCCAACAAAGGAAAAAAAGGACTTTTCTTGGAGCAACATTTGATGTTTCAATAATTGAAGCTGAAATCACACTTAATCATCAATTAATGATCAGAAGTCATTTGCTTCAAAATGTATGTTTAATTTCTCTGAAGGAAAACAAACAAAAGCAGTGAAAGGCAAAGACAACAAAGGACCAGAAAACACATGGCAACTCAGACCATTATATACAGGAATGGTTTTGAAAACTTTTGTTTAAATGACTTAGTACAGTAGAAATGACTTAGTAATGCTATGAAAGGAAACATGACACAACCACTTTCTTCCATCTGCTTCCTGTATGGAGTATGCTGCCAGCAAAATAACAGAAGCAAACAAGGGATCTCGAATATAGGTTGAGAAAACATAATACATACCTCGGGTGTATCTGCTTAAACACGGTCTTCACTCACCACCTTAATAAGAATTTGTCCATATATTTGATATCTACAAATAAACCAAAACTTCACAATTAACCTACCATACAATTTACTCAGTACCTTATAATTCAAAGGAAAGAAAACAAAACACACCAAACAAACAAAAAAACCAGTGCTAAATGTGAAATTAAAAAAAATCACATCTTCAAACAAATATCAATATCAGGATTTCACAAGTATCAATTCACATCCCAATGTGCTCTCAAAATCCAAGATGTTGTATCTTAAATACATATGAAGGTGTTGGGCAACAAAAATAGCTTCCTTGGTATTTTGTATTTCCCCTCACATAATTTAATTCAGTCCCTTTGAGAACGGGTTATAAATTGACAAAATCAATAGATTTATATGCAACTCCTTGTTCGCATTTTTATCAGAATCTTATAACACTATACAATGAAACGAGTCATAGATTTCCACTCACATAATTTAACTATCCAGACCCTCTCAAAAAAATATGGTGACTAAAAAATTATATCCCCCTATATTAACTATTCAAAAACATGCATCGGCTTAACACAAGTATCAGTGGTAACAAAATTTGACCAAAAAGGGAAGAGCAAGGTATGTGAGACCAATCTGAAACTCAGCCACCTGTCAAGACCATGCAAGAGAGAACAACAAATGTCCACATGATTGAATAGATAGACTTGAGTCAACAACTTACAAGCATTATCTAAACAGCTCAAAAATAACCCTCACAAGCTTTCTCTGATATACAATTCCTAATAGGGACTGTAAAAAGTTTGTGACTAAGACAAACCCAGAGAGTTAGAATAAAAGTTTGTGACTAAGACAAACTCAGAGAGTTAACTGTAGAACTTGTGGAAATAAGAAATATATTTTATAAGATAGATATATTTTATTAAAATAGGCTAGGGAAAAAAATAGGGACTATAAAAAGGAGGATATATTTAAGCTTAGAAAATCATATCTCTAAAGAAGTTTCATATATAATATTTATGAAATTGCTCAATCGTATAAAGATCAAGTCTGTTAAGTGTTGTTCTAAAAAAAAGTCTGTTAAGTGTAAAGCTACTTACGTGTTTGCATCACTGAACTCAAAAGACTTGTCCATAACACTATACAAGCAACAATTCATCGCAAACACCTCAATGACGAATCTCTCAAAGCCCGGTACCTGTAAAAATCAGTCACTAATTATAACTCTATGAAACAGATTTGTTTAAAGAAGAATAAAGGATAGGCTACCTTCTCTTCTCCAAAAGGTTCGTTGCACCAATCCTTAATTAGCCTAATGAATATCTACACACACGTCTATTTAGCAAAGAGATGAAAATGTCAGATCAACTCCACTTCCAATAAATCAACCTTGACGAAAAACTATCAGCAAACCGGAGAATATAGCATACCTTTCTTACTCTTAATAGGGCAGATCATTACAACAAACCCTAAATCTACAAGTTAAAATCTGCAATTACAAGTTCACATTACAACCTTAGATCTACAAAAAGAAAAATCACAGCAAACAAACCCTAGATCTACACGTTAAAATCTGCAGTCACAAGTTCACAAAATCGCAGCAAACAAAGACAAACCCTAGATTTATATAAAAAAAATCGAACAGCCAAGAATCCTAGATTTCCAAATCATAATTAGCCATAGATTCGAGCAAGCAAAACAAAGAAAGAGAAGAGAAACAAGCGAAGCAAAGAAAGAGAAGAGAAGAGAAGAATGAGACCGTACCTGTTGTAGAGAGAGCGAAGAGTGTTGACTGTCAGATAATGAAGTTGGAGATGGGATCTGGCCAGCGAAGAGGTTAGGTTCCTAGCTTCCTGGAAACCAGAGGCCACGCACCGGAGACAGACGATGAGAATGAAAAGGGTTTCGCCGCTGTGGAGGAAAGAGTCGAGAGATGGTAACGAGATAGAAGAAGCGGGATTTCGCCGGAGAGTCTACATCCCCACCAGAGCCACCTTCGAGTTCAAAAGCCGGCAAGATTGGAGGAGGAATGGATTTCGCTGTCGTCGGTGAACAGGGAGGAGTTGGAGGAGGAAACGGAATTTCACTGTCGCGGGAGGCAGAGTCGAGTTTGGAAGAGGGAATGAAATGGGTTTGGAAGAGGGAGGTGTTTCTTTTTTCTTAAAAAATTTCTAAGAATTGAATTATTTCGCGTGTATTTCATATGGGCGGGATTTGTGCCGCGCTTATTTTTTTGTCAAAAACTTTTTTCTAACATCGTTCAAAAAATAGTGTGGTGTCTGTTTTATTTTTAACATCACAAATTTATCAACCGATGTCAAAAAACCGTTTTACATGGCAGGTTTTTCTGACCGATGTTAATGAACCGATGTTAAATAACAGAATTCTAGTAGTGGCTCTTCTATCAAAGGCTCCAAATACACATATCTCCAAGTCCTTTTGGTCCATCAATAAGCACATAAAGGTATATATAGGGTTGCTTCAAGATGTACATAGGTGGTAAGTTGTAAGGAACTAGGATGACCGACCACGTATTATGATTGACATTTTGATTACCAAAAGGATTAAATCCATCAGAAGCAATACCGCAATACCTAAGCACACATTCCTAATCTCAGCTCCGAAACTCGGGTGTTTAGCATCAAGGTGGTTCCAAGAAGGAGAGGGGGCAGGGTATCGGTACACACCATCTTCGACACGGTTTAAGTAAAGCCATTTCATACGAGTGGCAGACTCCTTTGTTGCAAACAACCTTTGCAATTGTGGTTTCAACGGAAAATACCTAGCTTGTTGTGCAGCTTTTCGTGTGCCTGATTGAGAACCCTCAACAGTTTGCCTCCATCGCGATTCATTGCATATTGCACAAGCATCGAGGTTTGCATCTTCATTTCGGAAGAGCATACAACTATTAGGACATGTGTCCACAGTTGTAAAAGTGAATCCTAAATCGTCCACTAACTTCTGGGCTTGATAATAAGATTTCGGGAGGTGAACCCCATCGGGCAAAACCTCATAAAATATCTCTAACAGCTCTTTGAATGAGTGGTCGGTCCATCCATGTAAACTCTTTCCTTGTAAGAGGCGCACAACGAAGGACAATGACGTGTGCTTCTTAGAACCTGGATATAGAGGAAGGTTAGCGGCTTCCATTAGCTTCAGAAACTGGTCAGTGTACTCAGTTGGACCAGGAGTAACACCCTCACGGTCACCATCATCATCTAGATTTTCCGACGTCGGTACGTTGGTCCTTCCGAAAGCATCTTCCACCATTCTCGCCATATCCACATCCATATACTCATCTAACTCAGGTGGCACTTCATTCCTCTCCCGTGGTTCCTCGATCAGATCATGAATGGTCTCCCCGTGTTTAGTCTGTAACTTATAACTAACCAAAAATCCATTGTCTTGAAGATGCTTCCGCACTACTTTTCTAACAAACAATACCCTATTCTTGCATTTCCTACAAGGGCAATATATGCAAGTCCCAACCTCCTTATTGGCATATGCAAAGTCTAAAAATTCATCTAGCTTTGCAAAATATGCCTCAGAAATCCTAGTACTCCAATCAATCCACGACTTGTCTATACGCATTGTCGTAACTTATAGAGGCACTAATTAATGAAACCTACATCGAACACTGTAAACATTCTAATAAGTTACTAAAATGCTTACAGAAGCAATAATAAGAATGAAGATCGAGAAAGACAAACATTCCAGGTCAGAAGGAGGAAGATTTTCCTTCTTTAACCTTGGGGAAAGGGTTCGACACATTTCCGTAGGTATCATATTTTCAACCTTGTATGATGTATTATTGGAAACAATTACCCTTTAAATTATACAACTTCATCAACAGAAAAAACACATTTTATAAGCTTTGTACAGTACACAATTGTTACTCAGCAACTTTTGTAAGTTGATCAAACATAGGCTAGCATGAAGTCTATTCATCCATATCTTTCAAAAATAGATCACCTATAAGTTTTTGTGCAATAGAAGTGTAAGACATGCTATTAGAGTTATACAATTTAGTAACTAGTAATCTACAAACAAAACACAACTCACTTTGCATCCTTAAGTACCAAGCGGAACCACATAAGAAACCAAAGTAGTACCATTCAGAAAGAATAATAATTACATATTACTTTACTAGATACAAACACTCTTTCAGTTTTTAATAATTACAAATTACTGTAATAGATACTTTCTTTAATAGATGCTTTGTATTTAGAAGATAATCATTTAGAAGGTATTTCATTTTTTATTATTATTACAAAGGAATAGATTTATATCTTCTTTAATAATAATAATAATTTCATGTTCATAATGATTAGAATTATTACCATCATTATTCTCATTTCAATTTTTAAAAAAATTCTTAATAACAAATTTATTTAGATTATCTAAAAGAGTTGAACAACGTATTCTAGTAATATCATTAATTTAGTAATATTAAATTGCATATAAAAGAAAGAGAAGGAAAGAAACAAGAGATGTTGTGGTACAAGTTGTTGCTCAGTTGCTAGCTGTATGTCAATGCCTTTGCATCAAGCGACAACCTGCCTACAGAAACCAGAATGACACATCAATACTTTAACATTAATGAACCATGCAACTGTTTTTTAAGCATGCTTCAGAAAATTACAAAGCATATGTAATAGAAAAAACACAGTAATGGAAAACACAGAAATAGAAAAAAAACAGTGATATGCTATTGTTGTTTTCTGTGTACTGAAAAAGTCATATAAAAAAACAGAAAAAGAAACTTAGTGTACCAATGAGCTTTGCACTTGTCCACTGACAGTACCATTCAGCTTTGTAAAGTATGTGTTATTGGTCCTTTACGAGGTCTATAAAAGGTAGGAGAAGGAAAAGAAACAAAGCCAATGAGCTTTGCACTTGTCCATTGACAGTAACAAGGGCTATAAAACCTAGAAAAGCTAATTGGTCTTGCACTTGTCCACTAAAGACAAGGGCTATAATAGCTACAAAAGCTAATTGGTCTTGCACTTGTCCACTAACAGTAGATGCTATAAAAGGTAATTGGTCTTGCACTTGTCCACTGACACTGTAACGGCCCAAATATAAATATTCGGGTTACGTTTCGAAGGATTGGATACCTTCGTTCGGATCTTGCAATTCGAATACGGGTTGAGTTTTAAAACAAAGTTTTAATGATCAAAGAAGAGATTTCGCACCCTAAAATTCGCGATGGGGCCGTTAGGTCCTCCGAACTTGTCCTACTTGCCTAAGTCGCTCAAAACGTTTTAAGTTTGAAAGCATAAGGAAGGAAATAACATAATACAAATTGCCACGGCAGGGCCGGGTCAAAACCAAATACGAAGAAATAAGTAGCAAAAGTGTAGAGTCTAAGTTGGTCTTTCTCTTCCTCTCACTGCGCCATGAGATATTCCCCGCCACATCAGCACATGATCAAGTAAGGGTTCGGGTACCTGAAACTAACCACGAAGTCAAGGTCGAGCCACTCATGCGGGCCCTGAAGACCTCACTGAGGACATATAATATGCCTATACCTAAATAAAGGATGCTCTAATGCAGTACAAAATATTAAACACTCAAGCATGCTAGCAGTTTGTATATGTATATAGGCAGAAAACGATTAAATGGGATCCCGCATAGAATGCCAAGTGGCTTGTCCCTCTCCTACTCCCGCACCCATGCTCGTTAGTGCAGGAACCGACCGCGTTTTGTACTCCCGCACCCATGCTCGTTAGTGCGGGAACCGGTCGCGTTCAATATCATCGTATCAATAATCATGCTCATCAATTTAACAGTCTGACTCGATGAGGACTAAGTCCGATGGGACTGGACCGTCCTATGACCCTAGCAAATGACTCTAGGACTCACAATTTAACGGCCGTTCTACCATACGCAAAGAGAATACGGATGCTCGATTAATTGTGCAACCTAAGCATGATACTACATGATTATGCGGGATGCAACACCTACACACTATATGACACATCAGGCATGAGGTTCTAACTTGAGTAAGCCCCGGAGGACTTACCTGGTAACGCAGAGCAGCAAAATAGGACAGCAGGGATGAGCAATCCAACAGATCAGAAATCACCTAGAAATTCCATAAATAATTTTAATAAGTCTAAGTCTAATTTACACAAACACAAAAGTTACATAAGAAACATATAAGGTACACATAATAATATAACCCATCTATCTCATCATTATCACCATATTCCGATATCTTTTTCAATGCGATCATAATATCATCATCATCATCCTTAGTCAACTCATCACATTCTTATTTTCATGAATTATTCCAATATCTCAAATTATCCATTTCAAATATCAAAACTTAGGAATTAATTTATTCATATCAATCATTCTCAACAAACTAGTTTAAATAATCAAATAAATAAATCGAGGAAAGATAATCAATTACTTGACCATATAAAGGATCACATTCCATAAAATAATTAAATAACATTTACCCATTAAAATGATATAATCAATCAACTAAATAATATTTACAAATCAGACTTTAAATATATATTAAAAATAGAGAATTAAATACTCCAATTTATTCCATATATTATATTCAAATAAAATTCAGAAAGTAATTAATTTTAGTAACCTAACAAAGGGTTCACAAGTTGTTGAATTATATCCTTAAAATAATATAATTAATAAATAAATCAAATAATCCAGATTTTTAATAATTAATAAATAGTAATAATGAAATAAATAAATAAATAAATAAATCAGAAAAAAATAAGTTTAATAATAATATTTTAGAATGAATGTAAATAATAATACATTTTAAACAACAAAACCAACCCATTCCACAAAACAACCCGGCCCAAAGGAGGAGCCCATCCCACTCCCTTTTTCCGGCCCAGACCCGAATCCAATATCCGGCCCAAACCCGGATCCAACACCCATACCCATCAGATTTTAAAAGGAAGGGAGTGAACCGGATTTCCTTTTTTTTTTTTGGTGAACCGGCCAACAAAAGAAATAAAAGAAAAGGAGGGAACCGGGCCTGAACCGGTCCCCTTCCTCCCTCCCAGTTCTCCTGCGAGAACGAAAAAACAGAGAGGAAGAGAGGAGGGGCGGCTGCTCGCCGGCGACTCGCTCACCCCACCCCACTCTCAGGCTCTCATTCCCCGACCCAAACACACCCAGAACGGACCAAAGGAGAGGAGGGAAGGTTGGGCTCACCGAGGGATTCCGAGGTTGTCGGGCGCGCCTAAGCTTCGCCGGGGGTTCGATTCGGCTCCGTCGAAGAGGGAGGAGTCGTGGGGAGGCCTAGGAGAAGTGAAGGAAGGTTAGAGGCGGAGCTTTGCAATGAATTCGATCGGGAAAAGGGGAAACGAAGCTCACCGGTGGATTTGGACGGAAACAGGGGAAGCGGAGGCGAGGCGGCTCGGCGGCGGCGCTCCTGGGTTCCGACGACGAAGGAGGAGGCTCCGGGGTGCTCCTCCGGGCTTGGGGTGCAGTTGTTGCTCGCCGAGGACAGGAGGAGGTGATTGTGGTGGTGCGTGGTGGTGTACGGGGACGCCAACGACGACGATGACGGGGGAGTGGTGGCTGATCGGCGACGAGGGGAGGGGAGCGAGGGGTGTGCTGGTTCCCGGACAGAACAGAGAGGGAGAGGTGAAGGGCAGCTGGAAGGTGATGGTGATGATGAAAAAGGAATTGGAGATGGAGGTGATGAGGAATGGTGATGGAGGAATGAAGGTGAGGGGGGGTTGGGGTAGGCCTCCAATCAGCCGGGCTAGGAGGGGGTAGGGGATGGCTTGAGGGATGGTGGGATTGTGTGTAGATTTGGCTAAAGAAAGTCAAAATTATTACCCGGAATTAAATCCCGAAATCCGCTTTCCGACCTTAACCCGACGCGTTTTAAAATAATTAATCGAGTCTGAATTAAATAACGAAATCCAAAAATATTTTTTTTTAGCCTTGGGAAAATAAAGCGGAATTATTTCGTTTTCAAATTTGAGTAACGAGTTTATGCCGGAATTATTCGAAAGAATTTAAATCAGTCGTTGGCTCAAGAACGGAAATTTTTGAAAATTTTTCGGAGTCTCGAAAATTGAATAAATTCTTATCAAAATTAAATTTATAATTATAAAAATATTCATTTAAAAATCTCGGTCTTTACATCATCCACCTCTAAAACAAGTCTCGTCCTCGAGACTAAAATCCTTTTAAAAGCAAGGGGATGAAGTTCGAAATTGGTGAGTCCGAGGATCACGCCATTGATCCCGTGAGTATCGCATAAGTGCCCCTATGAGATCCTCGCAGTATCTTTGTCATGATCATAACATTCCCAATTGGTCGTAGCAAGAATGTGATATGGGCCCTTATCACAACCTTACCCCGACTTCTTGGTTACATTATAACTCAAAAGAATCATAACGTCACCACTCGGTCTTAGCAAACAATCTATAAGTGCCCCTATAAATGTTTGTATCCACTTCGTGGGACATTATAATGTAAATTCGGGTTGAAAAAGTTTCAAAAGGGTTCTCGATTCAAGTTAATCAATCAAATTCTCGAACGCGTTTGACCTTTCAAAATCCAAGTCATTTCTCTTATTTTAAGTCTATCAGATTTCAAGGATTTCAAGAGGTGGCAACATCCACCTCTAAGGGCTAATCCCATATTCCACTTCCTAGGTTCATTCTTAAAGTCAGTTTCAGCATTCTTAGTTCCAAGTATAGCACATCAAGATATCAACATCTCATATACTCATAGAAATGGTGCATAATTATCAATCAGATATGCAAAATCATGGAATACATCATGGACTCCAGCTAAAGACGGGGGTAGGGCTAATCTATAGGCCACCTCACCTACACGCTCTAGGATCTCAAAGGGTCCGATATACCTAGGGCTCAGCTTGCCCTTGATGCCAAATCGTCGGACTCCCCTGGTGGGTGACACTCTCAGCCAAACATGAGCTCCCACATCGAAGACGATGTCTGTCCTCCGTCGGTCAGCATACTTCTTCTGGCGGTCCTGAGCGATCCTCATGTGCTCTCTGATGCGGCCAACCTGATCCACTGTCTCTCAGACTAGCTCTGGCAAGGACGTGACTGTATCTGCGGGCTCATCCCAACAAACTGGCGACTTGCAGCGCCTCCCGTACAACGCCTCATAAGGAGCCATCTCGATCGAGGAATGATAGCTGTTGTTGTACGAGAACTCGACCAGCGGTAGGTATTTCACCCACCTATCACCCCACTCTAGCACACAAGATCGTAGAATATCCTCCAATGTCTGTATAGTCCTCTCGCTCTGTCCATCTGTCTGCGGATGGAAGGAAGTACTGAACTGTAATCTAGTCCCTAGGGCCTCGTGCACATGCTGCCAGAATCGTGAAGTAAAGCGGCCATCTCTGTCAGAAACAATCCTCTCTGGCACTCCATGCAGACGAACAATCTGTCGAATGAACTCCTCAGCTAGTCTAGATACCGGCCATGTCTCCTGTATGGCGATAAAGTGTGCTGACTTGGTCAATCTATCGACCACAACCCAGATGGCATCGAACCCTCTAACATCTCGCCTCAGTCCGGTGACAAAGTCCATGGAAATGTCAGTCCACTTCCACTCAGGGACTGGAAGTGACCTGACAAGTCCTCCTGGCCGCTGGTGCTCAATACGAACCTGCTGGCAAATCTGGCATCTAGCTACGAAGTCAGTGATGTCTGCTCTCATCCTCTGCCACCAGTAAGACCTCCTCAAATCCTGGTACATCTTATTTGTCCCGGGATGGACAGAATAAGGAGTGGTGTGCGCTTCTCGCATGATCCTCTGTCTAAGATCCTGAGTAGATGGTACCACAACGCGATCCTGAAAGGTCAGCATCCCGTCCTCCCTCTCTGACAACTCTCCGGCTCGTCCCTGAGCCATCCGCTCTCTAAGAGTCACAATCTCTGGGCAATCTGCCTGGGCTCTGCGAATCTCCTCCAACAGATCTGGCTGCACCTCTAAGAAGGTCAGCTGTCCGCTCTCTCGCTGAATCCAAACCTCAATATCACTCGATCTCAAATCTGTCTGTAATCGCTCCTGAGTGGTGAGCCTAGCTACCGTCACCTCCTGATGAGTCTTCCTGCTGAGCGCATCTGCGACCACGTTGGCCTTCCCAGGGTGATACACAATCTCCAGATCATAGTCCTTGAGCAGCTCCAACCAGCGCCTCTGTCTCATGTTCAGCTCCTTCTGTGTGAAGATGTACTTCAGGCTCTTGTGATCCGTCATCACCTTGCACGATGTGCCATATAGATAGTGCCTCCAGATCTTCAGAGCGTGAACTACAGCTGCTAGCTCTAGGTCGTGGGTGGGGTAAGACAACTCTCCAGGCTTCAACTGGCGTGAAGCATAGGCAATAACTTGATCCCTCTGATGAAGTACGCACCCCAAACCGGCTCTGGATGCATCAGTGTAGACAACGAAATCCTCGGTCCCATCTGGCAAAGCTAGAACTGGTGCAGAGGTCAGCTTCTCCTTCAGAAGCTCGAAACTGGCCTGACACTCCACGCTCCACTCAAAAAGAACGTCCTTCCGCAGCAGCTGTGTCATCGGTCATGCGATACTCGAGAATCCCTGAACGAATCTCCGGTAGTAACTCGCTAAACCAAGGAAGGAGCGGATATCCCTGACGTTCTTGGGCACCTCCCAAGCTACTATAGCCTCTATCTTCGCCGGATCCACGGCGACACCCTCTGCTGAAATCACATGACCCAAGAAGGTCACCTCAGAGATCCAAAAATCACACTTGCTGTACTTTCCATACAGCTGGTGCTTCCTCAGCGTCTCTAGCACGATCCTCAAGTGCTCCTCGTGCTCCTTCCTACTCCTCGAGTACACCAGAATATCGTCGATGAAGACAACGACGAATCGATCCAAGTAATCGATGAACACTCGGTTCATGAGCTCCATAAAGGCTGCAGGTGCATTGGTCAGCCCAAATGGCATGACTACGAACTCATAATGTCCATAACGAGTCCGGAAGGCGGTCTTCGGTACATCCTCCGGCTTCACTCGAAGCTGGTGATAACCGGATCTCAAATCGATCTTAGAGAACACCACTGCTCCCTGGAGCTGATCCAACAAGTCATCAATCTGAGGGAGAGGATATCGGTTCTTCACCGTCGCCCGGTTCAACTCCCGATAATCAATGCACAATCTCAACGATCCGTCCTTCTTCTTAACGAAGAGGACCGGTGCTCCCCACGGTGACGCACTAGGTCTGATGTAGCCCTTCTCGGCCAACTCCTCCAACTGAGCCTTCAACTCTGCCATCTCGGTCGGCGCCATCCGGTACGGTACTCGTGAAATCGGCCTCGTGCCTGGCTCTAACTCTATGGCGAAGTCGATCTCTCTCTGCGGAGGAAGTCCTGGCAGCTCGTCGGGAAACACGTCCGCGAACTCCCGCACTATAGGTACATCGGTCATGCTAGGCTGCTCACGATCCACCTCTAAAGCATAGCACCAGTACCCCATGCATCCCTGATCCAAAAGTCTGGCTGCTCGAACTGCGCTGATAAGCGCCCCGTTCCGTTTGGGGTCACTCCCCCAAACTTGGTGCTCGGTCCCGTCATCAGCCAAAAGCGTCACAGTCCTCGTCCGAAGGTTGACGATCGCTCCATATCGTCCCATGAAGTCCATGCCGAGAATAAGATCGTCCGTCTTCAGTGGCATCACAATCAGGTCTGCTGGCCACTCACGCTCTCCTATGCGAACAGGGCATCCTAGGATCTCTCGACTAGTCCTAACCCTAGATCCATCCGGCATGCCTACTAGGAGGGATGGACCACTCGTGCAGCTAAGACTCAGCCTAGCAACGCACGTCTCTGCTATAAAGCAGTGTGTAGCACCAGTATCAAACAGCATACGCAGACACACATCATAGAGAGAGATGGTACCTGCTGCAGTCGGAGCGGAATGATCATCAACTCGCATCTGAAACACGCGGGGCGGTGGGGGCAATGCGGAACCACGGCCTCCGGAAGTCTGTCCTCTGCCACAACTCGAACCAGATGGCCCAGCTGAAGTCGATCCTCTACCTCCGCGGCCAGAACCTCTGCCGCCTCTCAATCCTCCGCGGCCTCTACTAGGAGCAGAACCTCTCCCCTGACCCTGGGGGTAAGTCAGCTGTGGGGGTCTGGGAGCCTCTGGAAGTCGGAGAGCGGGTGCAGATGGAGTCCCTCCGCTCTGGGGGCAGTAGCGAGATCTATGCCCTAAAAGTCCACATGAATAACACCTAGTATCTCTCATCGGACATGCAGCAACATAATGACCCTCCTCGTAGCAGCCGTGACAAGTAATACTCCTAACTCGAACCTCCCTACTCGGAACAGACGGTGCTGGTGGAATCCTCGATACTCCACCGAATCCTCCTCGGTACCCTCCTCTAGGTCTCGTCTCCCATCTAGTCTCAGCAGGTCTAGGCCTCTTCCCCTCAGGGCGGGATGAAGCATATGCAGTCGCGGAGAGGATACGCTGCTGATCGTATAGAAGAACCACCTCCAGGAAACGGTCGAACGATACTGCGCCCAGACTAGAAGCATGCAGTAGTACTGCTGGTGACAACCTCATCGACAACAGTCGAATGCGACTCTCGTCAGTGGGACACAGGTGTGCGCAGTAAACCAACTCCTTCTTGAACTGGCGGACGACATCAACAACAGAGAGAGACGGGTTGTAGGTCCCACGATAAAATGCCACCTCGCGAGCAATCTGGGTCCCCGGGGGACTATACTCCTTCAGCATCAAAGTCCGGAAAGCATCGTAACTCCACTCAGCCTGGTCCGTCTTGTACACAGACCAACGATCAAAGGCGTCCCCCCGTAGATGTCCTGTTGCTAGCCTCTGTCGCTCTGTAGCTGGCACATCGATATGGTCGAAGATCCCATCTAGCTGGCGGAACCACATCTCTATATCCTCTCCCGCGCCTCCTGAGAACTGCGGTGGCCTACACTGCCCCATGACCTTCACCCAGTCGATGCGCTTCTCGGGTCGCGCAACGGCCATAGGAACAGCTCGAGCGGGCTCAGGTGCTGTAGGCGGCTCGATCGGGATCTGGGCCCCGGGTGCTGCAGACTGTGACTCCCCAAGAAACTCTCGTAAGACCTCCAAGATCGCAGCTCGGTCCATCTGCCTCGGAGTGGTCTGCTGAATGGGAACCTGAGTCTCGCCGCCCTCAGGTGTCGGAGTGTCATCGTCGGTCGTAACAGTGGCTGCCCTACGACGGGGTCGTCCTCTACCTCTACGCACTGGGCCCCCACGCCCGATCCGTCCACCTCGTGTATCGGCCATAGTGGCTGTAATAGAAGGGCGGGGCTTAACACACAGCACAGAAGCATTCAACATAAATTAATCAGATCTCCTTCGAGGGAGACCGCCCTCAGGCCCCATTTATGAAATCACAGAAGCTATCTAGAAGCTGCCCTTCGAGGGGCAACTGACCGGAGGGGTAACTATCCTCTCGGCCTCTACATTCTAACCCCGCTACTCCAACCACCACGGTGCAAACTCCTTGGAGTCTTCCAGGCCCTCTGTAAAGTACAAAGCTAAGTTTTGCCTACCCGTTCCCAAGTCTACATCCAATAGGATGGTCTACCGCCTTTCTACCCACTCGATTTTCCCTTTTTTTTGGATTTTCCTTATTTTGAGTCAAGTTTATTAAGCTTTGTTCATCAAATTAGCCATATTAAATTCATTTTGCCCTTTTTAAAACTCTTAAAAATCTTTTAAAACATTGGGCGGTTTTACAAATCATACTTCAACCCATTTTACTCGAATCACGCAACCCAAGCTCTGATACCACCTTTGTAACGGCCCAAATATAAATATTCGGGTTACGTTTCGAAGGATTGGATACCTTCGTTCGGATCTTGCAATTCGAATACGGGTTGAGTTTTAAAACAAAGTTTTAATGATCAAAGAAGGGATTTCGCACCCTAAAATTCGCGATGGGGCCGTTAGGTCCTCCGAACTTGTCCTACTTGCCTAAGTCGCTCAAAACGTTTTAAGTTCGAAAGCATAAGGAAGGAAATAACATAATACAAATTGCCACGGCAGGGCCGGGTCAAAACCAAATACGAAGAAATAAGTAGCAAAAGTGTAGAGTCCAAGTTGGTCTTTCTCTTCCTCTCACTGCGCCATGAGATATTCCCCGCCACATCAGCACATGATCAAGTAAGGGTTCGGGTACCTGAAACTAACCACGAAGTCAAGGTCGAGCCACTCATGCGGGCCCTGAAGACCTCACTGAGGACATATAATATGCCTATACCTAAATAAAGGATGCTCTAATGCAGTACAAAATATTAAACACTCAAGCATGCTAGCAGTTTGTATATGTATATAGGCAGAAAACGATTAAATGGGATCCCGCATAGAATGCCAAGTGGCATGTCCCTCTCCTACTCCCGCACCCATGCTCGTTAGTGCAGGAACCGACCGCGTTTTGTACTCCCGCACCCATGCTCGTTAGTGCGGGAACCGGTCGCGTTCAATATCATCGTATCAATAATCATGCTCATCAATTTAACAGTCTGACTCGATGAGGACTAAGTCCGATGGGACTGGACCGTCCTATGACCCTAGCAAATGACTCTAGGACTCACAATTTAACGGCCGTTCTACCATACGCAAAGAGAATACGGATGCTCGATTAATTGTGCAACCTAAGCATGATACTACATGATTATGCGGGATGCAACACCTACACACTATATGACACATCAGGCATGAGGTTCTAACTTGAGTAAGCCCCGGAGGACTTACCTGGTAACGCAGAGCAGCAAAATAGGACAGCAGGGATGAGCAATCCAACAGATCAGAAATCACCTAGAAATTCCATAAATAATTTTAATAAGTCTAAGTCTAATTTACACAAACACAAGAGTTACATAAGAAACATATAAGGTACACATAATAATATAACCCATCTATCTCATCATTATCACCATATTCCGATATCTTTTTCAATGCGATCATAATATCATCATCATCATCCTTAGTCAACTCATCACATTCTTATTTTCATGAATTATTCCAATATCTCAAATTATCCATTTCAAATATCAAAACTTAGGAATTAATTTATTCATATCAATCATTCTCAACAAACTAGTTTAAATAATCAAATAAATAAATCGAGGAAAGATAATCAATTACTTGACCATATAAAGGATCACATTCCATAAAATAATTAAATAACATTTACCCATTAAAATGATATAATCAATCAACTAAATAATATTTACAAATCAGACTTTAAATATATATTAAAAATAGAGAATTAAATACTCCAATTTATTCCATATATTATATTCAAATAAAATTCAGAAAGTAATTAATTTTAGTAACCTAACAAAGGGTTCACAAGTTGTTGAATTATATCCTTAAAATAATATAATTAATAAATAAATCAAATAATCCAGATTTTTAATAATTAATAAATAGTAATAATGAAATAAATAAATAAATAAATAAATCAGAAAAAAATAAGTTTAATAATAATATTTTAGAATGAATGTAAATAATAATACATTTTAAACAACAAAACCAACCCATTCCACAAAACAACCCGGCCCAAAGGAGGAGCCCATCCCACTCCCTTTTTCCGGCCCAGACCCGAATCCAATATCCGGCCCAAACCCGGATCCAACACCCATACCCATCAGATTTTAAAAGGAAGGGAGTGAACCGGATTTCCTTTTTTTTTTTTTGGTGAACCGGCCAACAAAAGAAATAAAAGAAAAGGAGGGAACCGGGCCTGAACCGGTCCCCTTCCTCCCTCCCAGTTCTCCTGCGAGAACGAAAAAACAGAGAGGAAGAGAGGAGGGGCGGCTGCTCGCCGGCGACTCGCTCACCCCACCCCACTCTCAGGCTCTCATTCCCCGACCCAAACACACCCAGAACGGACCAAAGGAGAGGAGGGAAGGTTGGGCTCACCGAGGGATTCCGAGGTTGTCGGGCGCGCCTAAGCTTCGCCGGGGGTTCGATTCGGCTCCGTCGAAGAGGGAGGAGTCGTGGGGAGGCCTAGGAGAAGTGAAGGAAGGTTAGAGGCGGAGCTTTGCAATGAATTCGATCGGGAAAAGGGGAAACGAAGCTCACCGGTGGATTTGGACGGAAACAGGGGAAGCGGAGGCGAGGCGGCTCGGCGGCGGCGCTCCTGGGTTCCGACGACGAAGGAGGAGGCTCCGGGGTGCTCCTCCGGGCTTGGGGTGCAGTTGTTGCTCGCCGAGGACAGGAGGAGGTGATTGTGGTGGTGCGTGGTGGTGTACGGGGACGCCAACGACGACGATGACGGGGGAGTGGTGGCTGATCGGCGACGAGGGGAGGGGAGCGAGGGGTGTGCTGGTTCCCGGACAGAACAGAGAGGGAGAGGTGAAGGGCAGCTGGAAGGTGATGGTGATGATGAAAAAGGAATTGGAGATGGAGGTGATGAGGAATGGTGATGGAGGAATGAAGGTGAGGGGGGGTTGGGGTAGGCCTCCAATCAGCCGGGCTAGGAGGGGGTAGGGGATGGCTTGAGGGATGGTGGGATTGTGTGTAGATTTGGCTAAAGAAAGTCAAAATTATTACCTGGAATTAAATCCCGAAATCCGCTTTCCGACCTTAACCCGACGCGTTTTAAAATAATTAATCGAGTCTGAATTAAATAACGAAATCCAAAAATATTTTTTTTTAGCCTTGGGAAAATAAAGCGGAATTATTTCGTTTTCAAATTTGAGTAACGAGTTTATGCCGGAATTATTCGAAAGAATTTAAATCAGTCGTTGGCTCAAGAACGGAAATTTTTGAAAATTTTTCGGAGTCTCGAAAATTGAATAAATTCTTATCAAAATTAAATTTATAATTATAAAAATATTCATTTAAAAATCTCGGTCTTTACAGACACAAACAGTTAGAATTAACCATAAACCACTCTTACAAAAAACATTCATAAATGCGATAAAAGGTATTTGTAATAACTTCTATATATATATATATATATATATATATATATATATATATATATATATATATATATATATATATATATATATATATATATATATATATATATATATATATATATATATCATTACTATATAAAAGCAGGAGTCTACCTTTACTGTTCACAAAGTATAATGACCCTATTGTCCTTCACTTATTTTCTTTTTCCTCTTCTTGTGTAGGGCTATTTTGGGTCTTTCATTACCGTTTCTTCTCTTCTAGGGCTTCGTCCACCCCGATTTCCGCCTTCCTCCACTCATGCCTCCACAATGGCGCTGAGAAGACGAAGACGCTGATCGGCGCCCTCAATCTCCTCTCCAGCAATCTCCCTCTGGTCTTGAATGGTTTGCCCCTCTTTTCTCAAACTGCAATTTCGCTTCTTTCTGGTCTTGAATGGTTTGCCCCTCTTTTCTCAAATCACCGCCTCGGATTTTGTTATGAGAAGTCGGTCTCAGCACCTCGGATTTCTTGTGGGTTCATGTTTAGATTTCGGATTTTGTTGTATCCTTTATCGTCTGTCCAATGCGCCTCGATCGCTGATGGCTATGTAACTTTAACGGCTCAAGTTGATCTCTTCCTACTCTTACCCTAATTGTCAATGTTCGCATGTTTAAATGGGATTTGTCCAATTTTGGGCACCAACTAGATGAGTTTTTGAAATTTCTGCACATGGTGTCTCATATTTGCCTTTACTTGTTGTGCTACTAATCAATTTTCATATTTATGCGCATATTTATAGTTTCTTCAGTGCTTCCGTATGTGAATTTTTCTTTTTCAAAAAGAATTGGATTCATATTTGGGTATAATTGCTTGTTGGAGGCACTCTAATTTTCTTGGTCATTTGATTTATAGATCTGTTTTTAGTTCAAAGTTTACGTAGTTGATTTGTTTTATTTGTGATTTACAGCAGATGTTCTATAGCTGATCTAAAATCAAATGCAGTGGTTAGTGGTCTCTTACCAATTATGCATTTAACCCATTTATGCAGGTTCGAGATTTCTGCAGTGTTTTAGTATATTGACGGTATATGGGTAGTGTTTATGCGAGCCACGTGTAGTGCTGTCAACCTACCTAGAAGCTCACGGAAACTAGATGCACTCGTATGGCATGAAAAATGCAGCAATTACGATAGCATTGACAGTAAGTATGCTTCTCATAAATAATCTTTGGGAGCATAAAATTGAGATAGCATTGACGATAAGTATGCTTCTCATAAATAATCTTTGATCATTTTAGCGCGATATAACTATTGTGTTGCTCCCTGAGTGTTACCTGAATTTTCCATTTCGTAGAAGGCCTTAAGGAGACAAAGAAGCTTACAACCTATAGGAAAACTTAAGCAACATTTTGCGAATCACATCCCCATGCTAATGAAGTTTGATTAGAAAAGGTAGCAATATGCTTTAAGAGTTAAAAGTATTCTAATTTTCATGTTCAAGTTTATGTTGCTCAAAGATTACCTTAGACAACATCTTCACATGTATACTAAATAACGGCTAAAATTAAGTAATTAATCAATCAACATATACATGGCTTTTGGTAAGTTTTCACATGTGCTTCTTTCTGATATTTCTTGGTATTATGGATATGATGGACTTGTTCGCAGGCAACTGGTGTAAAAGTCGATCAATTAGGGGACCTTAGCACAGAGACAGAACGAAAACTTGGGCAGTTGGTCCTAGAGAAGTGTGTTTATCTCTTTGCATCTATCAAAATTTTGGATTTTGGTTACTCTTTTTTTCTTCTACTTTTTATGCTCATTCTTTTTAATCTTCTAGATATGTTCTTGATTTGCCTTGAATATAGGTATGGAACGGAGTTCTTCATGCTGTATCGATGTCCACCGGTTAAGCACTTCTACACCATGCCTTGCTATGATGACAATCTGTATAGCAATTCGTTTGATGTCTTCATTCGTGGTAACTAACTACTCATCCTACCAAAATGTTCAAAATTAAAAACTTGCTGAGATTTAAGTAAGACTTAAAATTTAATTGAATTTTAAGATTGCACACGCATTGATAATAGGCGATTAAAAATGTTCTAAATACATTCATATCAATTATAGCAAAAATACATTCCGGTTTTTGCTTTGAGAATATTGCTATAGTTTATAGCAAAAATACTATATAGTTTATAGTATTTTTGCTAATAGTTAAGATTATAAATTTCCAAAGCAATGATATAGATTGCGACATTAATCATATTCAATTGCGTAAGTTGGGACTGACTGATTGGAGATGCATACAGGTGCCATTCAGCCAGGGGACCATGCATCAATAATAGACGATTTGGTTGCAACCAGGGGGACTCTTTCAGTTGCAATTAAGCTTTGAGGTCTTGTTCTTTTTAGCTCTCGTCTTTAGATTTAACTTCTATTCCTTTTGGCTGTTATTTGTGATCTTTAGTTGAGTCTGATCATGCCATGCCTACTTGCTTTCGTGTCATGTGTAGAGCACGGTTAGGCCAAGGTAGTTGAACGTGCCTCTGTAATCGGGTTGCCTGAAGTTAAGGTATCTCCTCATAGTACATGCTTCTCAGTTTTCTTCTTACGGATTGATCATTGACATCTTTTTGCAATTTAGCATAGCATTTGGCTGCATGGATTCTAGGTTAGTTACATTTGTTTTAGATTAGTTGAATGATTGGTAAGTTTACTCATTCACCATGTGTCAAGCTTATGTGATCTGTAATTTAACTATGCAGCAATTGCTGAAATTCTTTTTTCTCTCAGGTAAGATTATGCATTGCTTGCATTTAGCAAATTGCTTGTTATCTTGTTTGACCAGGATATACAACAAGTTATGTCGGAGGATTGTACTTGTCATGCTTTTTTATGCTTTGTATAGTGGGGGTATATGATAAAGAGTCTGCATTTAAGAGCCTCCAATCACATCTTTCAAAATGCTTAAGGTTGGCTGGATCATGGGTGCTGTTTTGATTTAATCTTATGAATTAAGCAACAAACGTTTTGATGGGCTGTAAATTGTTGTATATTTCCAGTTTTACCCTCAATTTGTCTTCTCATTGTGGGTTACAACTCAAACTGGTATTATATTAATTAATTGTTTTATTTTGTAGGCCCCATGCTTAATCTGGCTATAAATTGAAGATGTGTGGTCACTATTTTACTTCTCACTTTCCATGTCCATCATGTCCTAGGTTACGCCTATGATCTAATCTTCTTCTTCTTCTTCTTTTCTGAATCCTCCTCTCTCATAATTTTTCCTCTTCATCCTTTTTGCTTTCTTATTTTGCATGGTTTTGATCCTTGTCTGTTTTTATCTTTTTATTTTCTTATGTGATTTTGGTTTTCTACTCCTTTATTCTTGTCAGGTTTTACTTTTTATTCCTTCTTTATATGATTGTGTGTGATTTATGTCTTCAATTCTTGCTTTTTATTGTTGCATGTGTGATTTATGCATTCAATTCCTTATTTTAGTTGTTGCATGTGTGGTCTATGCATTTAATTCTTTATTTTTATTTCTGCATGTTGGTATTTCTGAGCATTACCTCTCTCAGCTTCTTTGCTTTCTTTCTTTGTTTTTTTTACCACTGTGATCTCCTGATTTCCTTTCGGCTGCATGTGATCAATTTTTTTTTATTTTTGTGATATATGGCAATCAATTCCTGATTTTAGTTGTTGCATGTGTGATCTATGCATTTAATTCTTTATTTTTCTTTTATGCATGTGTGATATATGACATTCAATTCCTGATTTTAGTTGTTGCATGTGTGATCTATGCTTTTGATTCTTTATATTTTTTTAATGCATGTGTGATATATGGCATTCAATTCCTGATTTTAGTTGTTGCATGTGTGATCCATGCTTTTGATTCTTTGTTTTTATTTCTGCATGTGTGATTTCTGCTCCTTTCAGCTGCATGTGTGATCAATTTTTTTATTTATTTTTATGATATATGGCAAACAATTCCTTATCTTAGGTGTTGCATGTGTGATTTATGCATTTAATTCTTTATTTTTCTTTTATGCATGTGTGATATATGACATTCAATTCCTGATTTTAGTTGTTGCATGTGTGATCTATGCTTTTAATTCTTTATTTTTGTTTCTGCATGTGTGATTCCTGCTTCGATTAAAGAACAAAAGGGCTGCAAATTTCATGGTTTTCTACTTGGATTAAAGAACTGAGGGGTTTCAACTTCTTGTGCTTCAAATTTCACGGTTTTTTTATGTGTGGTCTTCTAATTTCCTTTCAACTGCATGTTTTATCTAATTTTTAAAATTTTTTTGGTATGGTTAGGGTGGTTGGGTTTGGCGAGTTAATATAAAAAAAATGGTGTTTACTTTGCATTTCATAAATAATAGTCCTATTTCAGATGGAAATACCGTCAGTTAGAAAATTTCCAGCAAAGATTGGCAAATTGCCAAATTCGGAATTTATAAAAGATTATGTAAAATGTTACTGAGTAGTTGAATTGGCCTCAAAATTTATAGCTATCTACTTTCATGGAAGACTTTTATATCCATCTCTTTTCTAAGTTGTTTATGTTTGTTTATTCCAGTATCTGTTGCTGATTTAGAGCTAATTTGCCAAGAGTTGATTTTGCTTAAAAGATATCACCTGAGTCTATAACTTTGTTATATTAAAAAATGTTGACCCATCTTATTCCAGATTTTATGCCCACTGTCCACCTTAGCCTATTATTCTAGCTTAGTTGAATCCAGAACTTTGTTCTAATATAATTTCTTATTATTTAACTGGAAAGTTGTGTCTAAGTTATGTTTCATCTGGATAATTCTTATGGATATTAATAAAAACATTCCTTGTACTGTTTATATATTGACACCTACATTATAGTTGTTTTTATCATTAATGTGTATTCTTACTGTGTTGTTGTTTCCCCTGATTATGTGTTCTTATTTTTTTATTCTACTTTTAATTAGTTATTTCCGGTCTTATATATGCAGGTTAATTGCCACTGTTGTCAAGTTGCTGTTCAACCTGAATTGGAACTCACACTCGTTTGTTTTTAAGGTATATTCGATGTGTTTGTTGTTAGGTTTCGTTGTTTGGGTGTGGATTTCATTAGTGCATTTTTTCCTCATTTTTTGCTTATCTATTCTGTGAAAATTAATCCTCTTTGTGTTGGTGTGCCTTGGTTGTGTGATTTCTAGAGTTTTTTTTGGTGATTTGTTTATTTGTTTCAATCCATGCATATTTGTTATTTATGTTTTGTTTACGCATCATTTTAACTACATACATAGACCAATTTGTTTATCTTAGGATGAAGTCGAACAAAAAATATCTTGATCAGCTTGTTTCTGAAACGAAAGATCATACGATTCGAGTGTTTGTGAAGGAAAAGTTGCGAGTAAAGACTCCTATAGGAAAGACCAAGCATCAAAGTTTGATGTTGGTGGATGAGAAGGTATTACCACACTTAATTCCTTTCTTGTGCATAGCTGAATGAGTAATTCCCTTCTTTTTTTCCTTTTATTTTATAAATGTTGTCTTTTGTATTTGGTTGTTTTGCTAGGGAAATGAAATGTGGGCTAAGATGTTTGGTGTCAACGTCGACGTGTTCAAGAAAACTATTGAACCTGGATACAATTATGATATCTCAAATGTACTTGTTCGGGATGTTAACCCTAACTTTAATACAAAGGACAAGCAAGAACTTTTCATAAATGATTCAACTAAAGTGGTGCGTGTAGTTGGAGAGAGTTCTTCTGGAGGTGGTTCATCCCGCCTTTGCAAGCTGGCTGACATTCCTCGGAATGCCACTACTGATAGACGTTTTGGTATCCACTATTTGTTTTTCTAATTATGCATGCTTTATATCTTTTGATTGTGTATTTCATTTCTTCTTATATGTGACTGCAGATATTATTGCTGTTGTGCTCCATGTTGAACCTCCAAAGAGCGTATCTTCTTATCGTGGTTTTAAGTCCAACGTTTCTGAACTATATGTGATTGATACTAGGTAAACATGCACACTCTCCCTTGTTTTTTCTTTCTTAGTACTTTCCCCTTCTCTTGAAAATTATTAGATGTGGCAATGTTGTACTCATATTGAATATGCTCGTGTTTTTGGAAATTCTAATTTTTTAATCTTTTCTTATTATAGCTGTACGCAGCCACTGCTTTTATCGGTGTGGAATGATCTTGCTTCTGTTATCTATGAATCGCTTGTTATTGATGTGAACAAGAATGCTATCATCTCTATGAGTGCACTTCGGGTTGCTAACTTTCAAGGTTCGTTTTGCTATTTATCCTATATAATGTTTTTGCATATATATATATATATATATATATATATATATATATATATATATATATATATATATATATATATAACTTTCACCCTTCAGATAATATATATTTTGTTCTTTGGTTTATTATTACAGGCTTTTCATTGGGAACAACTATGTCGACTGAGTACACTATCAACCCAGTTGGAGATAATGTTGCTTCTTTAGAGAAATGGTGCTCTCTTTTTTATCATTTAAATATTTTTTAACACTTCTTGTTTTTCTTTTCCCATTATTTCACTTATTCATAGTGCATTTTACTTGTCCAGGTGCTTGGAGAATGTGGATTTGTTAAACAAGTTTCGAGTGGATGTTCAAAGAAAGACTCTTCCTGACATACCTACCGATATCACAACAGTTGCTGATGTGCTTGGGATGAAGGTGTGTTTTCATTTTGTATTCATGTATGGATCTTTAAAACACTTATATATGTTTTTTGCTTCTTGGTTCCAAGTGGTAAAATACTTTTATTCAAGGAATTACAATGGAATTGTGACTTGGAAGTTAATGATTTGTTTCTCTAAGTGATTATGTATATATGTTAGTAATTGCACTTTTGACTTGTTTTTTTTATTGGTCTCCACTCTCTCTTTACCTTTGTCTTATTTCATTTTGTATTAGCAATGGCCTAGATTCGTTATGGTTTAATTCATGCTTAGTGTTCTTTCTCATTAAACTTTCCACATCATTTATTCTTCATGTTCTAGCTGGAATAATAATACAGCTCTACTGTTGAATTGCAATTATTTATTTATTTTCTTTATCCTTCAAATAATTTGTATATTGATGAGTATTTGCTTTGGTGGTTTCTCTGTGTTTTATTTTTTCTTACCAACTTTCCATTAAATTTATAGGTTCTAGCATCCTTAGTCAAAATTGAAAGACGAAAAGGATAAGAAAGGGTTTATGTAAAACTGTTCTTACGTTGTGAAAACAATTCTATTCTTATGTTAATTGTTACTCATTATATGAAAACTTATTTTTTTTTTTGAATGTTAGGGTGATGATGTTCAGCGGGGCCAACTTATTCGGATTTGTGCTATCGTGAGCGATTTTGTTGTGGCTGATGTTAGACTATCACTCGGTTGTGAAAATTGTGGAAGAGGTTGTGCTGCTGGTCTACACGAGTCTATTGTGTGTCAAGCGTGTAAGAAAAAGACCACGTCGGAGGCTAAGTATGTTTTCCTGCATATAATACATTTATACAGCTTCTTCTTCTGTTTTTCATCTTTCATTATGTTTTCTTTTACTTCATTTTTATCCTATTTGTTTATGTAGGATGTATTTCTATTTCAAGGCTACAGATAACACTGGTACAATAATGCTTGCTGCATATACTAAGAATGCACAAAAGTTGTTTAATGTTCATGCAGACAAGCTTTATGCTATGAGTAGTAAGGTAATTTTTAAATGATGGTTTTTCTTTTTGATATTGTTCTTTTCTTGTTTGAATATTTTGACTCATGCTTCTAATTTGGTTTCAATTCTTTTTTACCCAACAGGATCGACATGATTTCATTGAAGCGGCCAGGAAACCGTTTCTTAGCTGTCCGACGGTTTTCCTTATAACTCCTTCACCGACACTACTAACAGATCACAATGTTGTAAAATGGATGCTGAGGGATGTTGTTAGGAGCTGAAATATGGGATATGCAGCTGTTGGGACTCCTTTTTCCCAGTTGGGCTTCATGTGATTTTGACGGTGTCCGATCCCACTAGGATTTCTGCAATGTTTGCTTAGGGTTTTGTTAATCGGGTTGTTTGTTGATAAACTACTTATGAAGTACTATCATCCGATGTTCGATGGATGTCATCGTGTCTTTTTTGTATCCAAGTGATGCACGATATGTTAGTGGACAAGGTTGAAAAGAATAGTGTTTGCATACTTTTGTAGTGTTTTATATCATGGTATTTTTAGGGATGTAATATTACATGTTATGAAATACAAAATATCACTGTTTATCTTTTATTTTTGGTTTTGCATGATGACAACTATGAAAGCATATAATTACCATTAAATTCTTAGTACCCGTCCATTGATTGGTTGCATTATTAGATATGTGGTTAGTTTCGTTATTAGATATTTGGGGTAATGAATAATGTGCTATTTGTTCTCCAAAGGTTACTTCTTAGAATATCTGTTTTTTCATAGATTCCTAAAAGGTCATAATGGATGGAGATATACCAATACGACACAACACAAGGACAAGTACACCCCGAAATCGACAACGTGCAGGTACAAGAGCAGAATACGTACAACCAATTGCGGATACTGGACTACAACAGTTGCCTAGAGAAGCACGAGCTTTGCATTCATCAATGAACATTGATACACCAATTTGCGAAGCATCAACTTCAAAAAGACCCCGCCGCCAGACCCGTCGTCGCCCAGTATATGCAGGCTTAGGTACCGAGAATCTCCCTTCTACTCCACTAGCTCTTCCTTCACCAACAACATGCATTAAATGTGGAGCAAAGAAATTTGCATTTGAAACCGTAAACTTTTGTTGTCAAGATGGTCAAGTGCGCTTATCAAGCAATGATTTCCCCCCTGCACTTCTACATTTGTTTCGAGGGGATAGTAATCTCACAACTCACTTCCAACAGTACATCAGGGTGTACAACAATTTCTTTGCATTTAGCTCCTTAGGTGGGGACTTTGATATATCGACGGAAAAAGGTATCCATGTTTTTTTATTACACGGCCAACTATATCATTACTTGCCTAATCTATTACCTACAGCAGACAATCCAAATTACTTGCAAATGTATTTTTATGATGGGGCTTTGGAAAATGAAACAAGAATGGCCTGTTTTTCAAACTTAGATGCTGAGATCATTTCGATCCTAATGAATGTGATGAACATCAATCCATATGCGTATTTTTTCCGCTCACTTAGAGATGTAAATATAGTGAATGACTCTCAAGTCATTATTTCTCGTAATCCAGTTCTTGACCAGCGCGTTTACAATGCTCCAACTTCGGATCAAGTTGCTGCAATCTTAGTAGACGGAACTAACTCTCCAGAGATAAACAGCCCTCACATTACAGTTGTTGGGAAATCTGATAGATCACACCGTGTAATGCATTATTACGGATGTTACGATCCCTTGCAATATCCATTACTTTTTCCACGAGGGGATTCTGGATGGCACCAAGGGCTTAAAAAAGTGTCACCTACGGGACGCGTGACGAACCAAAACATCACTTTTCCCGTAGTACCGTGCTTAGTTCAGAATGAGGAAGATCTACTACAATGTGAATACGAAGGTTAGTTACCTATAATTAGTTTAATATCTATATACATGTATCCTATTTATATGCAATCTTTATAAAGTGTTACTCAAATGCAGTTGCTCAGAGACGACCACCCAAATCGGATAAAGAAGTTTCATGTAGAGAGTATTACGCTTACAAGTTACAGATTCGTGTAACTAACTATATACTATATAGTGGCCGATTATTTCAGCAATATATTGTTGATATGTACGTTAAAATTGAGAATACACGATTAGATTTTTTTCGGCGAAACCAATCAACAATTAGAAGTGAATTGTATCAAGGTATTGTAGACAGTTTGAACGAGGGTCATCGAAGCGCTGCAGAAATTGGAAAACGAATTGTATTGCCTGCTTCGTTTATCGGAGGCCCACGTGACATCAAGAAACGTTATTTAAACGCTATGACCCTTGTCCAAAGATTTGGAAAACCGGACTTGTTTATTACAATGACTTGTAATCCAAGGTGGCATGAGATTCAAAGTGAACTTAAAGCGGGAGAAAAGGCTGAAAATCGCCCAGATTTATGCGCAAGAATCTTTCATGCAAAACTGAAATTGTTGAAATCACAAATAGTTGAAAAACATATTTTTGGGCCTATTATTGCAAGAGTTCATGTGATTGAATTCCAAAAGAGGGGTCTTCCTCACGCACATATGTTAATTATATTATCACCGCAAAATAAAATTTCTACCCCCGAAGATTTTGACAAATATGTGTCTGCTGAGATCCCCGGAGAAGATAACCCAACTTTAAGGCGGTTAGTCAAACAACACATGATGCATGGCCCGTGTGGTGATCTAAATCCTGATTGTGCATGTATGGAAAAAAAAGGTTATAGGAAAACCTGCAAATTCCACTATCCTAGAAGCTTTGTTTCTTCTACAACATGTGGAGAAGACTCATATCCAACATACAGGAGAAGAAATAATGGGGCCAGTTTCAAAGTGAGAAAGGCTATGCTTGATAATAGATGGGTTATACCTTACAACCCATATCTTCTACTAGCATTTGATTGTCACATCAATGTTGAAATCTGCTCAACAATTAAAGCCGTTAAATATCTATACAAGTATGTATACAAAGGGCACGATCGTGTTAGCTTTGTAGTAAAAAATGACAATGTTTCCTCTTATGATGAGGTGCAGAGCTACCAATCTGGTCGATGGGTTTCACCACCTGAGGCTGCATGGCGAATTTTTGGTTTTGACTTATTTGACATCAGTCCTTCTGTAATACCACTCCAAATACATTTACCTGATTTACATCCAGTTACTTTTAGAGATTATGAAAACCTACGATCTGTTTCTAATGATGAGAATCGACAAAAGACTATGTTAACTGAGTTCTTTATAGCAAACCAAAAATCCCCTGATCACAAATACCTGTATTGTGAGTTTCCACAACATTTTGTATGGGATCAAACAGATAAATCATGGAAACAACGCAAACTAAGAACATCGCTTGGGAGAGTTACATATGTGAATCCTTTAGAGGGAGAACGATACTATCTTAGGCTACTTCTTTCAAATGTTCGAGGCCCACTGTCTTTCACTGATTTACTCACGGTAAACGGGCGTTGTTGTACCACATTTAAAGAAGCATCAATGAAAATGGGTCTACTTGAACAGGATGGTTACGTGGAATCTTGTATGGATGAAGCTGCTGCTATACATATGCCCCATACTCTACGTAGACTATTTGCAACATTATTGATCTTTTGTTCCGTTCCAAATCCAAAGGCATTATGGGATATGTATTATGCACATTTGTCTGAGGATTTCAACCATATACACAAAACAGATGAGAGTCAAGTCTTACAGTCAACAAGTATTGAAATTCAAAAGCACTTAGAAGCCATGGGAAAATCTTTGAAGGATTATGACTTGCACGAACATCTTAGTTCTCAATCTACTTCAATTAGAGCCACTCAAGATATCAGAGATGCTTTAAACAGTCCAGTTCCAAAAGAATATGTTGGCTCTTGGAAATTGTTAAACAAGGAACAACGAATTGCATACAAGTGCATTATGGAACATGTAAAAACAAACAAACCAGGAGCATTTTTTATTGATGGCCCAGGTGGGACAGGTAAAACATTCTTATATTGTGCTTTATATGCAAAGATTAGATTGATGAAGAAAATTGTTTTACCAACTGCTACATCAGGAATAGCAGCCTCAAACATACCAACTGGAAGAACAGCTCATTCTAGGTTCAAACTACCACTTGATGACAACATTTCATTTTCATGCAATGTTTCAAAACAAAGCAGTTTAGCAGAATTACTAAGACAAACATCCCTCATCATTTGGGATGAAGCTTCAATGGCCAAGAGAAGTAATATTGAATCATTAAACACAATGCTACAAGATATATGCAACAACAATGCATTATTTGGTGGAAAAATTATTGTGTTTGGTGGCGATTTTAGACAAGTGCTTCCAGTAATGAAAACTCAACGTGAAGCTGTTGAAGCCAGCTTGGTAAGTTCATATATATGGCCACAATTGACTAAGTTCAAGCTTACTGAAAACATACGAGCACTCGAAGATCCTGCATTTTCTGAATTTCTTCTACAACTTGGCAATGGGAGCTTACAGACTGATGAACATAGTTCTATCAACTTACAACCAGAAATGGTTAGATCTTTTGGCACTGAAAATGATTATAACTCTCTTTTGATTTCACATATCTTCCCTGAAATACAACATTCCATCAATGACAGCGAATACTTTAACAAGCGGGCTATTTTGACCCCTAAAAATGAAGATGTAGACAATATTAACAATGAGCTACTACGTTGTTTCCCAGGGGCAGCTACAACATATAGAAGTTTCGATACAGTCCTTGATGATCAGAGTCACCTATATCCTGTCGACTTTCTTAATACATTATGTCCGTCAGGAATGAGCCCCCACGAATTAGTATTGAAACCAAACTGCCCAGTCATATTGCTACGAAATCTTGATCCTCCTAGCGGCTTGTGTAACGGAACAAGATTGATCTGCAAAAAATTCTTCAAAAATATAATCCATTGTCAGATAACAATGGGGCATTACAAAGGTGAACATGTTTTTCTACCAAGAATTACCATGCGAACCTCGTCGTCAGTAAATTACCCATTCCAGTTTGAAAGAAAACAATTCCCTATCAAGTTATGCTTTGCTATGACAATAAACAAGTCTCAAGGCCAAACACTAGAAAAAGTTGCAGTGTACTTGCGACAACCGTGTTTTTCGCATGGGCAGTTATATGTTGCTTTATCTAGAGCAAGGAATCGATCCAACGTTACAGTGTTAAGAAATAAATCAGATGCCACTTACGATGACACTCCCACAGTTGTTAATGTTATTTCCTTTGAATTACTACGTAAAGCCGGGGTTTTATAGAGGATCATCTTAATAATTTACAAAAGTCTTGGAACCGTTAGGCAGGTAATGTTACTAAATTCAAATTACCATTTATCTTAATCAGTTACAATTATCTAACATTGATGTTTTTTTTAACATGTGCTTGTAGGAATGAAAAAGCATTGTGCAATATTTTCAATAACATTTCATAATATATTACTTTTGTTAAGTTTTTGTTTAATCAAGTCTTCAAGTTCCATATGGCATCTGTGTAATAAAATTAAAGTTCAACAACAGACTTAGCACATGTTTATCATTAATTTTAAGTTTCGACATTTGTAATTTCGCCACATTAATGCTTTATTATCAATGTATAAATTAATTGTTCGCTGAAATCATGATTTACATCAAAATCCATATGAATATATTGCAGTCTCTTTGGATCAATGCCAACATCAAATACTTATAATCCGATCCATCATACTTTATTCCTACCCAAACTAATTAAAGTTGTATTAACACACTTCATATTCATGCATTATATACATTCAATTCATTACCAACATTCGATTCCACATCTAGGTACCCATACAACATAAACCCGCGCGCAATATGCGCGCGGTTGTAAAACTAGTATATATATATATATAAGCGAGAATGGCCAAAAGCTGACTTACCATATTGCCCTTACTTCTATTCAGCTTTGTTAAAAATTTACTATATTGCCATTGTAAAAGCGGCTTATCTACGATCTTCATCCTATTCCTCTTTATTTTTCTTTTATTTTACTGTAACTCCCCCCTAAGCCTTATCACCAGAGACCTCACCCAAGATCTATACCATTACCTCCTGTCCCAGCACTCACTTCGAACCCCCGTTGCCAAGAGCACCACCACTATCAGAACCACTATTGCGCGATTTCTTCAGTGATTCATCATTGTTGTACCATCACCTCTTGTCTCGGTGTCCACTTCCGAGCTCCCACCGTCAACAGCACCACCACTGTCAGAACTACCGTCGCCCCTCGATCTCTTTTTCGACTTCTTGAGCGATTCATCATCATCACCTCTCAGTAACATCTAAACCTTCAAAGGTTTAATCTCCTTTTCAATTTCTCATTGCTCTAATTTAATTTCTAGGGTTTTTTATTTGCTTTTTTTATTTGAATCTCCATTTTCTTCTCTCTTCTCAATTTAGGGTTTGATTTGGAAATTTAAGGACTTTAGGGAATTCCTTCGATCCAATCGGCTATGCTCTAAAGATGTTGTTTGAAAAGCCCCAATCTCAAATTTTCAATTTGATTTAATGTTTAGATGATTTAGGCTCTTAAATTAGTATTTTGGATTTAAAATTAGATGATTTAGGCTACGAATTTTCGAATCTCTTCTTACATCAACTTATAATGGGAGATTCAATTTAAAGGTTCAACTGATTTTAGAATTTGTAAATTTTAAGGATTTTTGAATTAAGGCAAACAATTACATAAGAAGCAAGTGAATCCAAGACCAAAAGTTGACTTTGGTTTTGCTTTGGGCATACAGTACAACTTGTAATTTTAGCATATATATATATATATATATATATATATATATATATATATATATATATATATATATATATATATATATATATATATATATATATATATATATATATATATATATATATATATATATATTATCTAAATGGTTAGACACTTGATTACCTTCCATTCTTTTTTGATTACCTTCCTTGCTGCTATATATATATATATATATATATATATATATATATATATATATATATATATATATATATATATATATATATATATATATATATATATATATATATATATATATATATATATATATATGTATATATGTATATGACTAAGAACTACTTGATTCAAAACAAATAACTACAACACTAAGAAGTGCTGTTATTGATACATCTTATTTTGTCCATTTCTTTATACATATTTGAAGATTAAATAAATGCTTTATTAATTATTACAGAGTAGTTTTTTCTTTTTGCTTTGTAATTTTTAAATTGTTTGGTATATCAATGCTAGCAACATAAAAATAGATGGATACTAGGAACATATACTATCTAAATGATTAGAAATCTAAAATGCTCTGAAATCTGTTTTACAAAAATCTGAAATCTATTTTTATAAAAATCTGTTTTACACAAATCTGAGATCTATTTTTACATCTTGCCATCTTAACAGATTTTTACAGTTACAAAAATCTGTTTTACACAAATCTAAGATCTATTTTTACATCTTGCCATCTTAACAGACTTTTACAGAAATCTGAAATTTGTTTTACAAAAATTTAAAATCTGTTTTACAGAAATCTGAAATGCTTTTAAATCTGTTTTACAGAAATCTGAAATGCTTTGAAATTTGTTTTACAAAAATCTGAAATATATGTTAAAAATTATTTTTAATACTTTATCTCCTTAGAATTTATACATTTTTTTCTCAAACTGATTTATAATAACTTGATTGATGTTATCTTCATATAGCTACATATAAAGGAATGGGGGATTTGCTAAAGTAACACACATAAGGTAAAAAGTTTGCATGGATATCATATGGGGGTAAAAAATTAGGGGAATCGGGTAGTACTGGAACCGAGAGGGCCGGTTGCAGGTTAAAGCAATTGGGGGTCATGTGAGGTTTAAAAAAAAGGAAAGGAAACCCAGGGAGAGAGAGGGGGGGAGATGTGTACCTGCACATGAAAGTACAGATGAGAGAGAGAGAGAGACAGACAGAGAGAGAGTGACAGACGGAGAGAGAAAGATACAGTCAGAGAGAGAAGAGGGGGGACCTTGGCTTGGGCATTTTAGCGCCAGAAATTTGGCGCCTAAAACTGTCACAGTGGGCCGGCTGTGAGAGGAGGGTATTTAAGCATTGAAATGCTTGCTCAACCAATGATTATCCACCATTAATGGTTTGCAGGAGGGGAACAAAGGGAGGAATTCGAAGAGCCGCCTGAACTACAAGAAGGCCTGTTCTCGGCCAATCAAGGGAAAGGAGAGATGGGAGAAGAGATGGGGTATATAAGGAGCTCTATGGGTCTCATCCTAATCATTCAAGCGGCATTTAATAGGGAGGGGGTCATTAAATGTTCAAGTTCAGAGAATCACCATAGAAGTAGGAGAAGATTCAAGAGGAACGTTTTTGTCACGTGTATTTTACATGACAGATTTGGGGTTCTACTAGCCACATTAAGCAAAAATACTAACCGGCTGTTGGCATTTACATGGCACCTGGGTCGTTAGAAAAAAAGTCAGCAGATGGGTAAGTGGACCTTCGATTTAGATTTATAAATTGGAGAGACCCCCACTTTATGTACTTCTTCCCTTAGGAATAATGAGTTTCCCTTGTTTGTATTGTAACAGGGGACATATCTTCCGTGTGTATGACCGTCTTGTTTGGTGGTTGGTAAGCCTGTCAAGGGAGAGGTTGGGTCTTCAAGGGTACGAAGAGCCAGAAAGCTGTGGTTGTCGACGAAAAGATCGACTATTTGTCAATGAAGAAATTGCTGATGGACAAGTTTGGTGTGGACGGGACAAGGTACGATGTACAGCTCACATATATTAACCCGAAGAAGGAGGAGTGCAATCCCTTCGCTATTGGGGACGATGATGATCTACACGCCTTCAAGTTTGTCAACTCTATAGATAGAGAACGGAACTGGCCTATTGAGCTTCATGTCTCCCTGCAAAACAAGGTTAGTGAGGGTGCACCCATGAGCGAAGGATCAACCACAGGAGCGTCGATTGGGATGGGTATGTCGCGTTCGGGGGGTGATGATGTCGTCCTGCCGTTAAGTGGGCCCATTGTCACCCCAGAAGATCACCCTGGGACGGATCCCCCCTGTAGAGTTGATAAAGAACACGAACTGGATAGACCCTTACATGGCGAGGAAAAACAAATACATGTCCAGCCGACTAAATCAGGTGACAAGGGAAAAAACAGTAATGACAAGTTAGGGACAGAACAGGAGTTGGAGTTGGAGGTAGACGACAGGGCAAAGAAAGTTGTTGCCATAAAACGTGGAAAGCAGGTCATCCAACTTAGCAGCGACCTGGAAGACGTAGTGAGCGTCCCCTGTGGTGAAGGACGAGTCACAATTGACCTTGGTAGCTCGTCGGACGATGACGAAGTCATTCCAGCTGCGGTAAAAGTCGAGTATGGGGGATCTATGACAACGAAATCGTACTCATGGGATTATGAGGCAGAGCAAGCAGTGAGGGAAGTCGAAGAAGCATATGAACGTCGAAAAGCGCTGTTGGGAGCGACGGAGAAGCTTGTGAAAGGGGAGTCGCAACCAACGACGGAGAAGGTTATCCCAGGGGCCCTGCACCAGCAGGGTGTAGAGCTCCGGGAGGGACAAGTGTTTCGAAGCAAGGAGGAGGTGCAACATACGATAAGGATGGCGGCACTTGCTAGGTGCTTCGATACAAAGGTGAAGAGGTCGACGAAGACAGTGTATGTCGTGGAGTGTGTGGGGCCCAACTGCAAGTGGGCATGTCGGGCATCCACTTACAAGAAGTCGCGTTTGTGGATGATCCGAAAGCTTGTCGATGAACATAGTTGCGATCTCAATGTCAGGCTCACACACAAGCGTCGGGCAACATACAAGCAGTTGGGACAGACGCTAGTCCAAAGGTACGTTGTGTCCCAAAACCGGTTCATTCCGGCACGCCTGAGGCAATTGCATATGCAATGTTCACAAAACACCTCCTTTCAATATCAAATGTCCACCCAATAGGGTATAACCGCTCAAGCATAAGCTCTGTACTAGACATCCTACAGTTGTCTACTTGTCACGTTGTAGTGGTTTCCTGTTGTTGTTGTAGTTGTTACTTTACCCCTGTTATTGTCTGGTAACGCTTTTGTTACTGAAAATGTGAAGTTTCGTTGGATCAAAGAAGCCACTCCTTCCGAAACAGGTAAGCACAATGATGAAGTCACAACTGGGGGTGACCTGTAGCTACTGGAAGGCTCGCAGAGCACGGATGACAGCGAGGGACACTATGCATGGGACTGATGAGGAAAGCTACCACTCTATTTACTTATACATGCATATGCTCGAGCAAGCTAACCCAGGGACATACACGAGGATTGAGTGCGACTCGAATGGGCACTTCAAGTACGCCTTTGTTAGTATAGGTGTGTGGAGGAGGGCCATCCCCCACCTACGTAAGGTTAGTCGTTCTTGTCCCCTAATACCGCTATACTCTACATGCCATCTGCTACCTGCCAGCTAAAACACTCGTACTTGTCACAAAGAAGCGTATACATGACGCATCTTCTATGTGACATGACGCCTCTTATATATGACATGACACCTCTTCTATGTTACATGACACCTCTTCTATGTTACATGACGCCTATTGTCTGTGACAACATCTTATATCTGAGCAGGTCATATCTGTCGATGGGGGGTTTTTGAAGGGGAAGTTTCATGGTTGCCTGTTGTTCGCAACTGCACAAGACGCTAACCACTCCATATACCCAGTCGCGTTTGCCATGGTCGACGAGGAAAACGACGGTTCGTGGGGGTTCTTTTTCAGGCAAATGTTGCGGGTCGTTGAAGACACGCCTGACCTTGTCTAGGTGTCTGACCGCCACATAAGCATTCTCAAGGGGATACGGGATACAAATGTCTTCGCGAAGCACGGCATTTGCACATGGCACCTATGGCAGAATGTGCGATTCCGGTATAAGATTGGCACGTTGCAGGACCTCTACTTCATCATGGCGAAGGCGTATACCTATGATGAGTTCCATGCGCTTTTCACTGACTTCTCGGCACAGGCTCCCGCTGCGGGACAATACCTGAAGGAGGCAGGGTTCAACAACTGGGCTAGAGCCTTCTTCCCAGCGAACAGGTTCCACATCACCACCCCTTATTTTACATGCCACTTTTTATACTACGTCACACCTGCTATAGTTAACATGCCAGCTTATATAATTAACTTGACACTTAGGAGGATTAACATGACACATGCAGTAGTTAACATGACCTGCCATCATATATAAATGACATGATACTTGGCTTAAGTATGATCAATCCTGTATTAATGAACATGATGTCGTCATTAGGTTAAACATCACCACCACTTGTACTTATTTACATGCCAGCTTATTAAAATAACATGACATTTACTATATATAACTTGACATATGCTTTAGTTAACATGACACCTCCTTTTTTTAACATGACACCTTGATTAGGTACAATATCACAACCACTAACAATTCCGAGTGCCTCAACTCTGTTTTCAAGCAACCTAGGGACTTGCCTTTGACTGCCCTCATCGATGCAATCATCGAAACTATTGGTAAGTGGTTCGCAACTTGCAGAGAGGCCAGCTCATCCCCTGATAAGGTCGTAAGCGATTGGGTCGATGACGCCATGAAGGAGAACTACGCACACTCCATCACCATGGCTGTAAGGCCGTTGAGCGCCCATGAGTTCGAGGTCCGCAAGGGTTCTTCAATTTGGCTCGTCAATCTTACCGGGCGGTTGTGCAGTTGCAGACGCTTCAACGTTGACCAGTATCCGTGTGCCCACGCACTTGCAGCAGCCAACCATCGGGGGGTCGATGTGTACTGTCTTGTGAATGACTTTTACAAGGTCGACGCATGGCGTGCGTGCTACCAGGAGGTTATCTACCCCCTCCCTTCTCGGGAAACATGGACAGTCCCCCAGGCCATCAAAGAGATGCGTTGCGTCCCCCCCCCCCTTATAAAGGCCCGTCCTGGGAGGCCGAAGACATCACGGTACCCCTCGCAATGGGAGCGAAAGTACACGAAGCGACGCAGGACTTAAGGGTAACTACAACCACGTGATTGGCCAGTTAATATCTATTCACTTGTCATATGATAGGCTTCACATGTCAGTAGTTACTTTTGACATGACAATATGGCATGTGACTTTTGCGTATTGTGGAAATGTATGTTTTGACTTTTGCGTCTTTTGGAAATGTACGTATGTGGTGTACACCTTTTGTACATGTCACGTATTCGCATGTGTTAGTACATAGCGAATAAGATAAGTTGCATAATGCGGATTACGTATGTAATAATCACCTTTTTGTGTTACTAGATAACATGCGAATAACATTAGTTTCATACTGCATAACATAATTTTGTAATGCAAAATAACCTACACACGGTCATACGTACCTACATATGTCCTACGACAATTACCCTTAAGATAAACCAAATGTTTAGAAACGGACACAACTTCAACCATCCACAACTACAACAACCCAAAAGTCTACCAACAATGTTCAACCAACCATACACTAACTACTTGGGATCGTCTGAGGGTGCAAGACTTCTGCGGTATATTGCCACACACAGGAGCTGCCGATAGGCTTCGATAAAGTCATCGTCCAAGCCAGCAAAGTCAGCCTCACCGTCGGCAAGGAGCTGCATAAACCGGATTGCATATGGCCCACAGTCTCCCCTGCATGAACAAACCACCTCCTGTTACGACAAATCAAAAAGCAACGACTGCTAAATTCAAACAAAGTGCGAGTAAAGTACTTACGATAATGTGTTCTGTGGCAGCCCCTTGATCCCCTTGTACGGGAATGGCTTTGGGACCTTACCTGCAAGCTTCCCACAAAGTTCGGCATGTCCATTCATCAATGCGGGGAGGAGGTGAGTGACGGGCTTCAGAAGGTTAGCCATCTGGGGCTCGGGGACGAAGTGCACGTCAGGATCGTACACGTTCACTATCCAGTCAACGAGGTTGATCTCGACGGCCACCCAGTGCTTGTTCTTCAGGTTCCATGGGAGCAACAGACGGTCGACATCCATCCATGACATGCCGAACCGCTCTGGAAGCTTGCCTTCAAAGTATTGGGGCATCTCTTCGCCGAGCTCTACCCCGTCAATCTTGCCCTTGCATTGTGCCCATATTCTCTAGATGTGGAACCCCCAGTAGTTGTCTAGAAGGGCCACCCTTACACACTTGTCAGCCCTTGCCTTCATGTCCTTCCGAAGAACGCACATCGCCTGATCAATATGCTGCAAAAGCACTTACCATATTACAGACGAAGCCATTTTCCACTATATCCCAAACAGGGTAGAGGGGGGAAGATTACCTCTGAGGTCACCCACACCCTCGGCGTCTGGAGCTCGCCGAAGAACTCCTTCCGCAGGAGGGTCCCTTCAAGTGAACGCAAGTGGTCGTCGGTCCCATCATTCATCCACTCCGAGAAAGCATCGAGGTCCGCCCTCGTAAGCAGCCCCATGTCGACCGCGTCAACTCCCTTCACTACCTGCTTCCCCTTGGTCATACGTGGCTTCTTCGCCAGGTGAGTGATTTCATGGTCCGTAAGTGTCGTGGGTGGCCGACGTGCCCTCGTCCCCCTAAGTTCAAGTGGCACCTCAACCTGAGAGCCCTCAGCTAGGTCGCTTTGGTCCTGCACCAAGTATACAAAAACAAACTTCCGTTATGGATGCCAGCAACCTAGTTCTTACATGTCACCTGATTAACATAACATGACAGTTAGAAGTCAGAGTATTACCTCTCCAATTTTAGTCGGCGGTGCAGCCATCTCCCCATCCTTGCCCATGACAGTCTCCCTAGGTTGTGGGCCATCTGCCTTGTCCTGCACCTAGTACACCAAATCATACCAACACTGTTAGAGGCCACCCAACCAGTTATTACATGTCACCTTCAGATTCACACATGACAGGTAGAGGTTCAGGTATTACATATCCATTGTTTATCTTAACTGCTTCCAACTCCCCATCCTTTACCATATCAGTGTCCTCGGCTTCTTTGGCATCTGCTGTGTCCTTAACAGTCTCCCCAACATGCTGATCAGAATAAAATTACATGACGGGTAGTTTTTCATACGTGACAGACATTGTTAATAACATGACAACTACAAAGTGATTTCAACCAACCACATACCTCCTTGTCCTTGTCGTTGTCCTTATTCTTTGATTGCACGTCCTCGTCATCAACTGGATCGACATGTGGGCCTCTATTCCCTCCCAACGAATATGCTTCCTGGTCTGTACTGATCGTGCCCCTCTTCATTGACCTCTTCAAGTTTTCAATGGATTCCTCAAGCTTCGCCATCTTCGTTCCAACCTCTACGATTAGGTTTCTTCCCATTTCTTCCAACTTAGCCATAATCCTTGACTCCATCGCAGAAATGCGGCCCTCATGCTGCGTACCCTCCACTGAAGCTTCTGGCTCTGTCGGCAATCCCCCTCTTTCCTTTCGTCGTTCAGTTTCAGCCGCTTGGTAGGCTCGGACGATGTCGTCAAAGAACTTGTCCGGCTCATCATGCCTGTAGGTAGCATGGCGTGCAACACGTTTGGCCTCCTCATGCGCATCGGGGAGTAGGATGGGGCACACGGCGTCAACGGCGTCGAAGCTGTGGAGGACCTCATTCGCTTCCTTCAGGCGGTATTGTATGGCTTTGTAGTCGAGGTTGTCATCTTTCAGCCCGTACCTCAGGCACCTCGGATACGCACCCGGCTCGATCACGCTAGCGCATTGGTCAGCCACTGGAGCTAATGCTTCGTACACCCACGCCTACATGAACGGATGCCATTACAGATTTCAAAGGATAGCCAGTGCGAAATTGAAGGATGGGCAGTAATATATTCATGGATGGCCAGTAAGTTTAAGTACCTGAAAAATGAGGGGGAACCCGAACAAAACGTATCCCGGCCGCGGTGCATTTGGGTTTATCCCCTTTTCCAGCGTCCTCTCTATTGCACCGTGAAGAAACTGGTGGGTTCGCTCATAGCACAACCGACCCCACGGGAAAGCCATGAACCGTTCGACGTCCGACGCAAGATTGACAACCCACGGATGAATATAGTTTCGGGCTTCCTTCCCGAATAGCACGCCCTCCACCAACATAATGAGGACAAACTTCAACCTTCTCGCGCGACGAGCGCTCTGTTTTCATCGCCACCTCGAACCTAACCTCAAACTCCGACATTTTTAGCTTGGCCACGCCAAAGAAAGCCTTCATTCCGGATTCGTCGTCCTCGTCTTCTTCAGGCCACCCAGCGTAGTCGCAATTAAGGCCGGACATAAGCGCAAACTCCGCAATGGAGAACCTCACAACATGACCCTCGATGTTGTACCAGGTCTCGTGTTTCTTTTTCGTCTTCAGCTGCCGTTGAAGGACGTAGTGTATGAGCTGCGCCGAGAAGTGGAGTCGTGAGCCCATCCTCACTACTCCGCCCAGCGGGCTATCCAGAAGGCGGTTGTAGTCGTCAGCGGTCAAGCACTCGTCCACGTTTCGTAGAAGTTGTGGCTTCGAGAACTGGTTGCATCTCCCTTTGAAATGTCTATCTTCTTCTACCGCATAAACAGCCTGCACAACATCAACCTGTGAGCGACGTTGAATAACAATATCAACTTACATTGCTTTCACATCATCACATCGTACCGCTCCAGAAGTTTGCGTAAGACGCTCCCTCGCTACACTGATACGAACCATTTTGCTTGAGTATATATCCTGCAGTGTGGGAGACCATACGTCACAAAGGTGCAGAAGAACAACAATAGCAACATTCCAAATTACATGTCACTCTTTTCATGCTACATGACAGGTACTGTAATTTACTTGTTATCTTGACATTCATACATGACATCAAACGTGAACCTTTCAATATCAGAACAAAATGCACCCAATGCTTCAACTTCATTGACAGCAACAAATCTAGCCAATTCTACATGACAGTAACACATTTCACCATATCACCTCTACACTGCTACATCACAGCAACAAATCAACCCATTTCTACATGACATGAACACATTTCAACATGTCACCTTTAAACTGCTACATGACAGCTACCACAAATTCTTGTGTTGTCATATATACATTGAATACCAAGTTTAACCAATACACCTCTACTGTTAACTTATTCATTTCATAATTTGTAATGCACGGAATAACCACATGCAACTCACTATTTTGGCATTCCTACTTGACACCAACAAATGTCATTATTTCTACATGACAAAAACACTTGTAAACATGTCACCTATTAACTGGTACATGACAGCAACCACATGTTCTTCTGTTTTCATGTCAAAATTGAAAAAATATTCAACCTAGACACATCCAATTTTAGCCTTTTTCTATCAACATTTACTGCACTGAATAACCACATATGTATCTCACCAGTTCCCATTCGTAATTGACATCAACAAATGTAACAATGTGCACATGAACTTTCCACCCTATACATTTCACATTTGAACCGATTCTCAACATATTGATATGTAATTTCTACCTATTGATATCAATATTCAGTTCCCCCTTTTGGGTTTTACCCTAGGCATATTATAACTCACCCTTTCTTATATTTCCCCAAACCCAATTTCTAGCCCTTCCACGGACCTAATTTTTTCTTGACGCTTCTCTATTCCTACATGACAGAAGGGAAATTGCACTTGCTACCTGCTGGTCTTTCATTCAACCCTTTCATTTCACCATTTTCGCCCAACCCTATTTCATTCTCGGTCTGTTACCATCCCCGATTTCCACCTATTCATCTGAAATTAGCCATTACCAACCCCTCCCCTCTCCCTTGGTGTACATTGCCCAACTGAACATCCCCCAATTTCTCCCAATGGCCACCACAAATCCATTTCCCCCTTGTCCATCTCACGACTCCATATAGCATGAAAGGTAGCAGTTACTTACTTGGGGGCGTGTTCTGAACTGTTCCTTCTTCTTCTTCTTCTTCCTTCTCTGTCTGTCTCTCCCACTGCCTTCGTTCTCTCCGAAGTCGTTTTCGCTGACCTCTCTTTTGCCCTTTCTTTCTCTTTCCTTTGCAGTTTGTTTCTCGTTACTGTTGATCTGTCCCTCCTCCTTCCCTTTATAAAGGCGCCCCCAAAGTGTCACAGTTTGATGGGACGGTTGTTTTTTCAACCTCCCCATAACTGTCAAATCGGTTTTAATAACCGGTTTTCCCTTCCTCTTTACCGGGTGAGAGGGCCAATTCTTTTAATTGGGCTGCTACACTTTGCAATTAAGTGGGCCGGATGCTATATTTGCAAAGCATTTCGGGTCATGTGCTAGTTAGTGCAATTCCCTCTAAAGGAATTAAATGAATAGATAACTGTCTTAGACTTAAGCTCAAGGTAAAACTCAGTAAAAAAATTAGCACCTTTTATGAATTTTCAGTTAAAACCAAGCATTTTTTTCCCTTCTTCTTAATATGATTGGTATAGTAGAAAAAATTAAAAGCTTATTTTAGGCCAAATTTTATGAAGGAAAAATTAAAAAAATGAGTAAATATATATTCTTATACATTGCATATATTTAAAAAGTCCATTTTTTTATTCGTTTGCTAAACTATAATCTTTTCTTTAGCATATATGTATGGTAACTTTTGTTCCCTTTTTTTAAAAAAATTTATTTTTGTTGTAACAGGAAAAAATTGTGACAGCAGTTTCAGTATGAAAAGCAACTACATCATTGAAGAAAGCTCATCAAAGAAAAGAGTCCGTAACCAATCTTCAAAAATATATAATAATAATAATATATCTACAAATGCCATTATATTACCACTAGGAAAAAATTTCATAAAATGTGGAGCAAAAAAATTTGCTTTTGAAACTCCTCAATTTTGTTGTCGTGATGGAGAAGTCCATATTGTTAATAATGAAACACCAATTGAACTTGTTAATTTGTTTAATGGAAAAGATGATTATGCTATGCATTTTAAAAGTTACATAAGAATATATAATAATTTATTTGCTTTTAGCTCTCTTGGTGGAAAAATTAAAAATACTTCAAAAAGGGGAATATATGTCTTCAAATTATTAGGACAGTTATATCATTATATACCAGATCTTTTACCTTTTAATGATAATCCAAAATATTTACAGTTATATTTTTATGATGTTGAACATGAAAAAGAAAATCGTTTAAATTAATTTCCAAACTTAAAGCCAGAAACCATGTCTATACTAATTGATCTAATGGAAAAAAATCCATATGCATTGTTTTTTCGATCACTAAGAGAATTTAATATAAGTGATGATACTAGAATTATCATTTCTCAAAATCCAACATTAGATCAACGAGTTTATAATGCTCCTACATCTAAAGAAGTTGCTGTAATTTTACTACCAAGCACAGACCCGCAACAAAAAAATAGTCCACATATAATGGTATTTGGAAAGTCGAACAAATCTCATAGAGTAATGCATTATTATGGTTGTTACGATCCATTACAATATCCAATTCTTTTCCCACGAGGTGAATCTGGTTGGCATCAAGGATTGAAAAGAAGAATGAAAGGACAAAGACAATGTTATAATAATGAAACTTTTCCTATTTCATCGGCTTTAATTCAAACCGAAGAAGATTTAATTCTAGAAGAAGAAAAAGGTATGTTTAGATTTCTTTACTGTTATTTTTTAATTTATTTGTATTTTATTTGTTATTAAAATATTTTTCTCTACATAATATAACATATATTTTATGGTTCATACAGTTGCCAATAAAAAGCCGCCAAAGGATGGAAAAGAAATATATTGCAGAGAATATTACGCGTATAAATTTCAAATACGTGCAGGTAATTATCTCTTAAAAGCTGAAAGTTTATTCCAACAATATATAACTGACACATATGTTAAAATTGAAAACACTCGATTAGATTATTTAAGAAAAAATCAATCAACCATTAGAGGTGAATTATATCAAGGAATACTTGATAGTTTAACAAAAGGACAAACAAATGCGGCTAATATTGGTCGTAAAATAATATTACCACCATCTTTCATAGGTGGTCCAAGAGATATAAAACGTAGATATCTTAATGCAATGACTCTTGTTCAAAAATATGGAAAATCAGATATCTTTTTAACAATTACTTGTAATCCAAATTGGCCAGAAATCAAAGCAGAGTTAGAACCAGGAGAAAAAACAAAAAATCGTCCAGATTTAATTACACGTATATTCAAAGCAAAATTAACCATGCTTAAAACAGAAATAGTTAAGAAAAAAATATTTGGTTCTGTCATTGCTAGAGTTGATGTAATTGAATTTCAAAAAAGAGGTTTACCTCATGCTCATTTCTTGATTATTTTATAATCAAATCATAAAATTAAAAGCCCTGAAGATTTTGATAAATTTGTGTGTGCAGAAATCCCTCCTAACGAAAACTTACATTTACGATCTATGGTTTTACAACATATGATGCATGGTCCTTGTGGAAAAAAACATCCTGATTATGCATGTATGAAATTGAAAGGGTCAAAAAAAATATGTAAATTTAGTTACCCTAAAAATTTTTCAGAATACACAACATGTGGTGATGACACTTATCCTATTTATAGAAGAAGAAATAATGGAGAAATTGTTTCTATAAGAGGTGAAAAACTTGATAACAGATGGGTTATTCCATATAATCCTTATCTTTTGTCTATGTTTGATTGTCACATGAACGTGGAAATTTGTTCTACAATTAAAGCTGTTAAATATCTTTATAAATATATATACAAAGGACATGATCATGTCAATTTTAATATTGTTCAAAATAGTATAAACAAAAATGATGAAATCCAAAGTTATCAATCTGGTAGATGGATTTCTCCTCCTGAAGCAGCATGGAGAATTTTTTTCCTTTGATTTATATGATATTAACCCACCTGTAATTCCTCTTCAAATACATCTACCAAACCTACAATTTATTAGTTTTGCAGAACCTGAAAATTTAAAAAAATTAGCTTATGATGATCAAAGACTAACTACCATGTTGACAAAGTTTTTTGATACTAATAAGGATGATGAAAATTAAAAAAAATATTTATATTCTGAATTCCCAGAACATTTTGTGTGGAAAACGTCATCTAAAACATGGGAAAAAAGGAAAAAAAAAATTGCTCTTGGTAGACTAGCTTACGTTGGACCATCCGAAGGAGATAGATATTATTTAAGACTATTACTTTTACATGTCCGTGGTCCAACATCATTCAAAGATTTATTGACAGTTAATGGATATACATATAATACATTTCAAGAAGCTGGACAGAAACATGGACTATTGGAAGATTATGATTACGTAGAATCATGTATGAACGAAGCAATACAATTTCAAATGCCTAACACATTACGACACCTTTTTGCAACTTTATTAATCTTTTGTCAACCGATAAATCCTCGAGCTCTTTTGGAAAAATATTTTACAGCCCTCTCAGAAGATTTCAAACAACAATACAAAGAAGATGTTTTTCAAATTTCACAACTCACATATAGACAAATTGAAATACATTTAGAGGGCATGGGAAAATCAATGCAAGACTTTAAGCTTGAAGATCTCCTAAAAATTCAGGATAATACATTTAAAATAACAAAAGATATAAGTGATGCTTTAACGGCTCCTATTCCCTCAATTTATATGAATGCTTCGAAAATGTTAAACAATGATCAACGTATTGCTTATAAATGCATTATGAAACATATAAAAGCTAAAAAACCAGGTGCTTTTTTCATAGATGGACCCGGAGGAACCGGAAAAACATTCTTATATTGTGCACTTTATGCAAAAGTAAGATCAATGGGTAAAATAGTACTTCCAACTGCCACATCCGGAATTGCTGCATCTAATATTCCAACTGGTAGAACTGCACACTCTAGATTCAAATTACCAATGGATAATGAAATTTCACTTTCATGTAGTGTTTCTAAACAAAGCAATTTGGCCGGATTATTAAGAAATACTTCGTTAATTATTTAGGATGAAGCATCAATGGAAAATAAAGAAAACATAGAAGCATTAAATTTACTTCTTCAGGATATTTGTAATAACAATGATTTATTTGGCGGAAAAATTATAGTTTTTGGTGGTGATTTTAGACAAGTTTTACCTGTATTACCACATAAAACCGAACATGAAGCAGTTAATACTAGCTTAGTAAGTTCCTATATATGGCCTTATTTAATTAAATTTAGGCTTAACGAAAATATGAGAGCAAAGGAAGATCCCAAATTTGCAGACTTTTTACTTAAATTAGGAAATGGAACATTACAAAATGAAGAAAACAGCTTAGTTAAACTTCCACAAGATATGGTAGTGTGCTTTAACAATGAAATTGAATATTTTAGCTATCTTGCAAATGTAATTTTTCCAGAATTAAATAATAATTTTGTTGATTCAGAAATTTTTAATTCTAGAGCAATCTTAACACCTAAAAATGAAGATGTGGATCGTATCAATGAAATATTAATTAACAAATTTAATGGAATACCAATTACATATAAAAGTTATGATTCTATAATTGATGATAAACATAGCACTTATCCAATTGAATTTTTAAATACATTATGTCCAAGTGGTATGAGTCCGCATGAGCTTATTTTAAAGAAAAATTGTCCTGTTATTTTACTTCGTAATTTAGATCCATCGTCGGGATTATGTAATGGAACAAGACTAATTTGCAAAAAAATTTCAAAAAACCTTGTACACTGTGAGATAGCAACAGGTTATTATAAAGGTGAACAAGTGTTTCTACCCAGAATAACATTAAAACCACCTTCATCAATAAAATATCCGTTTAATTTTGAAAGAAGACAATTTCCAATTAAATTATGTTTTGCAATGACAATAAATAAAGCACAGGGTCAAACATTAGAACAAGTGGCTATATGTTTACATCAACAATGCTTTTCATATGGCCAATTATATGTTGCACTTTCAAGAGCTAAAAAACAAAATAACATAAAGGTTTTAACTAAATTTTCACCAGAGCAACCAAAAAATACAGCAAGAAATGTTGTTTCTTTCGAAATTTTAAAAAAGGCAAATATTATACTCCCTCCGTTCGGCAAAACTTGTCATTTTAGCTTATTTCACAAGTTTTTAGACAATTAACAAATGTACTAATTTACCCTCAATTATTACCTTCCTTTTTTACTTTATCGAAAACTACAACTAACAAACCATCAATCATATCAATGACATTTTTGTAAAGTGGAGGGCAAAATACCTATAATGACAAGTTTTTTTGAACAAAAATAACACCCTAAAATGACAAGTTTTGCCGAACGGAGGGAGTATAAATTAAGTAATACTGCATATTTCTGTAAATTTAATATTACTCTAAGTTATTAATCATTATCTTATATTCTGTTTTTGTTTAATATTAATTAATTTAAAAATGTAAAGTTTATAAAATCAAAAACAATAAACCCTTTTTTATTAACTTTTATAGCTGTAAAACTATTAGCAACTTTATATTTATCAAGAAGCAATTAATGCATACATATCTAAAAAGCCAGTAAAATTAAAAAAAAGTAATGATTGTGTTTACTCAAATTACGGTTCATTGCTTTATACATAGTATATATTTTCAAAACCTTAATGTATAAGCATATAAAAAAGTAATGATTAGATTTCAGAAGATGGTGTGCAGTTTTCTGTCTATGTCATCTGTTACAGATGATAACAGTGCTACCTTATCTCATAAAAATGATCCATCAAGTTAAAAGATTATTTTCAAAAGAGATGAGCCTGTACCTAAGGTACTATATTAACTTTTGCATTATAAATAAATTTACTATAAATGTGTATTAAACTTTACCAAACTGCATGCATTTTTACACGTATTATTTTGCACATTTTTTTTATCAGTAAATTATACACGTGTCATGTTTTTATCTATTTCAGGTGATTTCATTTCTCTCACCTCCTAATATCTTAGTATATAATCTTCAATTTCAGATGTGTATTCACAAGTTCGGAGTCCATCATCCTTTCCTTTCAACAGGGTAATCACCCTTTTAAATTCCTAATTGCTTTAGTTTTATTTCTAAGGTTTCTTGATTTGATTTTTAGATTTATTTTATGATATGAACTAATTGATATTATGGCTTCTGTTTTTTACTTCTTTGTTTCTCTAAAAGGTCTATGGTTAACTCTCTGATAAAATTCAAGCTAAAATAAATTGTATGTTTTTTAGTTCTTTGGCTTCTGTTTTTTACTTCTTTCACTATTTTAGAAAGTGACTTGCATGTTAAAATTAAAGCTAGAATGCTACCCTTTAGTAAGCAAAGGATTCCTTAATATATACTAATTTTTAATTTGTTATGTCATCAGTAAATTGATGTTGTAGGTCTATAGTTAACTCTTTCATAAAATTCAAGCTAAAATGACTTGTATGTTTTTTACTTCTTTGACTTCTGTTTTTTACTTCTTTCACTATTTTAGAAAGCGACTTGTATATTAAAATTAAAGCTAAAATGCTACTCTTTAAGCAAGAAACTGTAATCTGAGTGATTTAATTCTAGAAGAATACGATACATTTAGACAATCTGGAGTTACGTTCTAATTCTTCCAACAATCTTAATTTCTATAATATATTATTTGCTAAACTTGATTCAACCATATATGATACCTTTAAAATTTAATCTTATAATTAACATTCACTTTATTTTTATTTTGTTTAAGAATAATACATGATACCTTTAAAGTTTAATCTTCTAATTAACATTCACTTTATTTTTATTTAGTTTAAGAATACTAATTTGTTTGTTTATCTATTTATTTAAATCATTTCTCTTTTAAATGTAAAGCTATTGTAATAGTACTTAAATTTGTTTATTTTAAATTATTTGGTTCAATTTTATATAGGTTAATAAATGAAGCCGGTAAAAAAATATTTGAATGAGCTTACAAGCACTACCAAATGGCCGTATACAGTGAGAGTCAAAGTTAAGGGCAAAGGAAGAGTACAAAAATCAGCAACAAATACCAAATATCTTAAGCTTGCCCTTGAAGATGAAAAGGTTTCACATTTTTCCCTTTCTTATTAAATATTTTTAAATTTAATTTTATATCATTTTAATAACATATGTATTTTCCGTTTAATATGTTTTTAATAACATATTTATAAATATGTTACAGGGATATACAATGTTTGCTACTTTGTTTAATGAAGATATTAACACGTATGATGATCTTATTCAACAACACAAAGAATATGACATTTCAAATGCTCGAATTAGAGAGAGTGGAGCTTTCCCGAATATGACATTTACTGGTCGTACAATTATTCAACAAGTAACCGACTTTGGGGGTCCAACAATGCCTGAATATAGAAGCATTGCAGATTTACCACGTATTTCAAGCGATGATGAAGAGTTTGGTATGTCAAAGACCAAAAAATCTTATAATTATCATAGTATTTCAATATTCTTAATTTTAACATTTCTGTCTATCAAAATGTAGATGTTGCTGCAGTGGTACTCTACGTTGATCACCCTAGAAAAATCAGCACTTACTATGGAAAGGAAAAGGATGTTAGAGAAATTGTGATAATAGATAGCAGGTATTTAATAATTAAATTATTTTTCTTAATTGAAATTACGGATAATTACTTTTAACATTTTTTGGTACTTAATTACACGTTTTTTCTTTCTTAGCATGCAAACAGCAGTGGTATCAGCTTGGAATGACCTGGCACATACTACAAGTGACTTACTTAAGAGTGCAACAGATTCATTCTCAGTCATTGGATTTACGGCATTAAAAGTGAGACAATATAAAGGTAATTTTCTTAGGCTGTTTTTTGTTAACTGTTTCATAAAATTTTACTATTTTATAAACAATAGAATATATATACATGAAGGGTTTTCATTATCAACAACAATGTCAACAACTCTCACAACACAACCACAAGGAGAATGGCCAGACAGTTTAAAAAAATGGTGAGTTACTAAGTCATTTCAAATACGCAACTTTATCATTAAATTTTTTTATTAAAGGATAAATATTATACTTAATGTTATTTAAATTGTTCTAATATTAGGGTCCCTTCAAACTTGAAAGTATTATCTTATTATCAAGCACAAGTTATCAAAGCAAGAGAACCACCAAGAGAGCGAACTGTAACATCTATAAAAGAAATCCTTGAAAAAAAAGGTATGAAAAATATTAACCTTTTATAATTTAATTATTAAAGCTAAAAAATCTATATTACTTAGATATATTTACTAACAAATTGTAAAAAAAACTTTCAGTGTGATGACACAATTCAAGAAGAACAACATTGGTTACATGTCTACATTCCAAGCTTTGACCCAAAAGAGATAATCATGTACCTAGAATGCAACAAATGCTTTAAAAATACTGGATTTGCATAAAATATGATAGAAGAATGTCCCTCATGTGGTGAGCGTGACTGTATGTCGATTTCAAGGTAATAGCTAATGTTTTAATTTAATATATGCCTAATTTTTTAAAAAATATAAGATTAATTTTTTTTAAATATATACTTTTTAATATTCTTCTTTTTTCTGATTTAACTTAAAACATTGTCTAGGATTCTCTTCAATTTTAAGGCCACCGATGAAAGTGACACAATTTCACTAACTGCACGTGGTGAGAATGCAGAAAAAATTCTCCGAACAACAGCTACCAAGTTATATAAAATGAATGAAGATGTAAGTAAATTGCAAAAAATAATCATTATATGTTATTATAAAATTTCTTCTGCAATTGTTTTTAATATGTTTATTTTATTACACAGGATAAACGCAATTACTTCAAAAAACTGGAGAAGACCTTACGCACACCTCAGACGTACGTTTTAGTTGCGCCATCAACGTTATTATCAACAAACAGGATACTAAAATGGGTTCTAAAGTCTGTGGAAACAGAATAAAGCGTTCCTATCAGACTCTTTTGGAATAATTTTGGGGTTATAGCTGTTAATGGTATTTTGGGACTAGGTACTGAATATAGAAATCTCCAAAGAAGGGTTACTTCGGTGCCATTTTGTGGGTTTGTATTATGTAATAAAAGTTTTTGTTCTTATGGTTTGTATATATACTTTTTTTTTTGAATCTATGTAATAATCTCCACTTATGGTTTATATTATGGTTTGTGATTATTCTACTTGTGTAAAATCATACGACAAATTATCTAAATTAACACCTGCATACCCGCGTGCGTAGCACGTGGGATGTAACTAGTCAATGTAAAAACTACACTTATTATTTATACAACACTTTAAATGTACCTGAAGATATATTTAAAATAAAAGGCCATAAAAGTCCAAAAATACAGAAATACAGAAAATTCAGAACTACAGAAAATTCAGAACTTCATAAATACAGATATACAGAAAATTCAAAAAGTAAAACATACAGAAAATACAAAAATACAGATATACAGAAAACCAGAAATATGGAAGCAACAGAAAGTAAAACATACATAAATACAGAAAATTCAGAAAGTAAAACATACAGAAATATAGAAATTCAGAAATACGGAAATACAGAAATATAGAAATACAGAAATACAGAAATATAGAAATACAGAAATACAGAAAACCAGAAATACAGAAGCAATAGAAATGTAGTATTGCACAAATTTAAAAAATTTAAAAAATTCAATAAATTCATAAAATAGAAATTCACCCCCATCACATGTTCAATAGTGCATAAATTAAGAAATCAACATGCAGAAATCAAAAATTCACCCCAATCCCAATCACATGTTCACATGTTGAATAGTTCAACCCCAATTTCATACAATAAATATCGATCCATGGCTTGGTAAGGGGTAAGAGTTCAGAAATTTCCATAAGGCATTCTACCATCTCTCTCACAACCCTCTCTCCCACAACCCTCTCTCCCACAACCCTCTCCCCTTGACAGAAATGACATACTCATCACACCACCACGCCTCCTCATCAGGCCTCCCTCCCCGCCCTATCCCCATCAATATATCGTCGGATAGCTCGGACGATGGGCAGGAAACTCAGGAGAGTTCAGGTTAGTCAATGAATTTGTTGGTTTAGATTTCATTTTTGCTACGTGTATGATTATATAGCTTGTTTATGTTTATTTATGTAGCACCAGCGCCGCTGCCATACCGACGAAATCAAAAGGTCGAGGTCGTCGGGGGCGAGGGTGGGATGCTAGGATCATTCTTCGAGGCGATCCTTGTTCGCAAAGTGGATCCAACTTACTGGGAGGTGGAATATGTAACCCTCCTAGATGAGAACAAAAAAGATAAGCTAAAGGAAAACGTTCCGGTTCTCCGAATTCGTCCCCGTCCACCTCGTATTTCATATGATGCCTACGAGATGTATGACCGTGTGGATTTTCGCGCAAGAGAAGGGTATTGGTCAGGTATTGTGATTGAGGTGTGTTCTTTTGAGAATGACCGAACTTACAGGGTTGACTTCCCTCTGACCGAGGACAATTAGGTTTATCGTGGCCACAAATTGTGCCCACACTTCGACTAGAATGGATACAAATGGACCATGCAGCCGCATTTTCGCTTCTTGTTACGATAAATTTCTATTTAAATGTGTTTTATTGGTCGAATCCTACTGTTTTTTATGGACATTATTGTTTGGTGGAGGGTTTTAAATGTTTCTGTCATTGTTGTGTATTTCTTTTGTATGTTGCAAGTGTTATCTGTTATGTATTTTGCTACTCATTGTTATGTACTTTGCTACTTGTGATTCTGGCAAGTGTTATCTGTTATGCTGTGTTTTGTTTATGCTGTATTTTCATTAGTCTTCTATTTATGAAAGTATTTACTTTCTGGTTAAATTTTTTTAACAAAAAAATCTTGATGCCCATAGGCATCAATTGCACATTCAATATGAAGTGAGTAGGAAGGAAGCTAAAGGAGAGAGATTTGAAAAACATAATCAAAGCATACCTTCTTGTAAGAATGGTTCTCCTTTTTTTATGTAGTCAAAGGTATGTTGATCAAATTGTTATAAGAAGAATCACCTCAGCAGAGAGTTAGATATTGAAATTCATAGGTTTGGGGTTTTTCTTCTCATCAGTGCACATGGTCTTTTTATCTCTCTTTTCTTTTTTTCCATAAGAAAGAAACCAGCATTGGGAACCAGGATGTATTGAGTTGCATATCTTCTTGTAAGAATAAATAATGAAGTTGATTTTTTTTAATTATTTACTGCTCATTAATATAGTCCAACATATCTTCTTGTAAGAATAAATAATGAAGCTTATAGGCTTGTAGTCATCCAACATGCAATCAGTTATTGTAGGATCATAATTTGAAGAATATATCATAGTTTTCTAATCTCTAATATCTTGAGTATTGAAAGATGGTAAATTGAAATAGAGGACATCAAATAACAGTTGCAATGAATTCCAAAAGATATAAATTAGATCAGTAGAATTCCCGCGAACAATATATTACTTGAGTTATAGTGCGTATATAATCTTGGAAATATTTTTGTGTTTTAATACCATGAATTTTAGCTTTCCTCCCCTTCTTACATGGCACTAAATCAATAGTTTAGTTGAATGATATACTTCTAGTAACAATTATAACTTGGGAAATAAATCATAAAAGACCACAGGCAGATTGGTCAAAATTATACCAATTGTCAGGAAAAAAATCAGCAATTGTAAGCGAATCAATTGACCAAAAAACCTTCATTTATATAAATTAGCAATTCACTATCATTGTTTAATTGGTTTACTTTGTTTCACTCTTAAAAAAAGGACAAAATGGTAGTTATTAGCATGTCAATCAGCTGTTCTTGTTCCCTTAATAAATTTTGAGATATTTGAAGTTGATTTTTTTATTATTTACTGCTCATTAATTGCATTATTACTTACTGTCACCTTCATACTTTGATTTCTTCATAAATTTGCTCTTCCAGACACTAAAGTTATAAAGTATTTGGGCAGGTTTAGGATTATAATGGTCTAGGGTACATGAGCATATGAGATACAATGCAAAAGATGCTAATAAAGAAATACTTGTGTGAGCATTTAAAAACCTCGGCCCAAATGCTTACATAATTTTATCAATTTATTTTCTGTTGATATACTAACTCTATTTCGAAACCATTCAAATGAAGCATTTCAAGTGTCAATTTCAAAAGAAATGGAGAGAACTTCCTTGGTTTCCCAATCATTCAGACAAAAAATATGCATTGTATGTTTAGAGCAATGACTTTAGAGCATCAATGATCACTCTATATACTTGGACATTTTCATTTCCTTCAAGTCAAGGCCTATAAAAGGCATTCAAACATTCCAAGTAACTAACTATGGGCCTTAAACAAAGTAGCATGCCTTAAACAAAGTAGCATCCCCAAAATGTGCATTGTATATTTAGAGCTGTGACTCACTAAATCCTTGCAACGAAAAATTTCCAAAATGAAGTAAATTTGGAGTCAATTTAGGGCAAGCACTGGTACCTTAGGGGGAAGATTGAGAATGTCAACACAGATTCGGCCTCCGGTGTCGATATTTGGATGATATATAGGCGTCACAAAGGTCACAATAGGAGGCTCGAAGGGATGCCTAAACATTCAATTACATGGTAAAGCGTAAGCCAGATGAAATCTAAATTTAAATCCATCAACAAAAATCCTTCCAGGTAACATAATATAACACTAGAGGAGAAATTTCGACAACTTAACCTCTCAGGAATTTGGATTCGGATGGTGAAAATACCGCCAGCACAAACAGTCCCCTCTGGACCTTCGATTTCTACAAATTAACACGAAAATGACGTCATAACAGAAAACCCTAGCTAGAAATATGTGTGGAAGAAGATTCGGGGAGGAAGAGGGCTTACCGACGTCAATTGCGGTAAGAGAGGAGGAGGAGGGAGAGGCGGCGGCCGGAAGAAGAAGACGTGCTCAGATGTAGGCTGACTTCGGACCGGAAGAACAAACGACGGCACCGGAGGCGGGAGGAACCAAATTGGGCTTCGGATGTAGGCCGACTTCAGACCGAGATGAACTAACGACTGGCGATTTTCACTTCGGCCGACTTCAGATATAGAAGACCAAACTACGAACGATTTTCCCTTCAACTCCCATCCACGTTCGAAGCTATCTACATTTGGAGAGAGGAGTTTGCGTTTCGTGGCTCGGATTTGAGCGATTTAAGGTTGAATGTGGGGAGATTTAGGGTTGAATGTGGGAGATTGGGATTTCGGATTTGGGATTTAGGGTTTGAACGTGGAGAGAGAAGATAGAAAGTGAAAAGGGGTTTAAATTAATTTTTCGGTATAGAGTAGATTTGGAGCGCGCGAGTCTTTGGCACCATCCCAATTTTGTTTGCCACGACGAGTCTTGCCGTCACACCCATGCCCGCCACCTAAAGTGAAGCTAGCCACGGGATAGCTGTTGTCGTGGCAAATTTCAGCTACGGCTCCTCATCCGTTGCTACACGACACCCAAAATCTACTTACTAGCTACGACAGACCCTTGCCGTTGCTACCGTGCGTGGCAAAATTCTTTGGTTTTGTAGTGGTAGCTATGACAACTTCACCCCGAAGCTATTATCTTGATTTTTTTTCCTTCTGTCACGCCTGCCGTGGCTAATGCCGTAGCAAGAGGGTATCAATTGCTACGGCACATGCATGCCGAAGCTACCAAGGGTGGCAAATTTCATATTTTTTGTAGTGAAAACAACTCCAAGCATGTGAAACATGTAGGCTAATCGAAGTGAAGGACTCGGTGACAAGTCATGGATAGTGAGCCCATAGGATAGCTGATTAGCTAAAGCTAACAAGACGACTCACCGTCCGAAGACGGAAAGAAGAAATCCACACAAGACACGAGACGACTTCTGGAGAAGTGTGGGTCATACGACGTTCCCCCACCTAGATGAGAGATCTTTAGAGACCACAAATACTATCGTTATCAGTGCACTTCAACCAAAACTAACCACGAACCAACAAGTCAAAACACCTCAAAAACCGAAACCTATCAATCCGAGTTGGTTTAGCTCGAAAGGACCTGTGAGTAATATCCAAAGGTCTCCGGTTCGAATCCTGCTCCGGATGATCATCAGAGGGTTTATAAGGTCGTTAACTTCTGGGCCCATGGAATTAGTCGGGTGCTAATAGTCTCGAATACCTGTGTAAATAAAAAAAAAATACAGACAACATTTTAACATTGATCAATTGTGTGAAATTAAATTTTGATCTTTATTTTTATTTTTAAGTACATAACCAACAAATTTCAAAATTTTTTTCACTTAACCATACATAAAAATCGACTTCGATCATTCTAAAACGGATTTCAGTTTTTCCAAATGAATATAACCTAAAAAAATACTCTCTCTGTTAATTAAAACTTGTTGTTTACTATTCATGCACGCTTTTTTAGAATGATAAAAACTATATGAAATATTAACATTTTCTTAAATTTGTTTTTATAAAATCATAATTAATAGTAACAAGTATGAAATTATTTAAAAAATATGTTAAAAAAATTAATATTTTATATAGTTTTTAACATCTTAAAAAGCATGCGTAAATAGTAAAACGTCAAGTTTTAATTAACAGATGGAGTATTTTTTTTCCCATATGAAACACCCCTAATTTGGTCTTTATTTATTTGTAAAAAGTAATAAAAAATACTTGATCCAAAAAATAAAATAAAATAATAAAAATAATGGGTCATAAAAATGGTGCACGGAAAGTGATCGTCTTCAACTTCCCATCTACAACCACCATCAAACCCTAGCTCTAAATAAAATTAGGAAAATACCCTCGATTTGTCCTCAATCTGACCACCATTCCAAACATTTCAGACAAAAAAAATCCTAGATTCGAGCTTCATCCTTATCAAATTTTCACCTGCGTGTCGGAGCCCACAAAGGATTCGTCTTGGAATTTCAAACTTCCGGAGTTCCCCCCGCCTCTGTTCTGGAATCTGGACTAAATCTGAGCTTCAATTATCCTCTTTAATGGTGACCAGATCGGATCTGAGCACCGGCTGGTCAAAATCCTCGAATTGGAGCCGATCCCCACACGATTCGAAGTCGTTGCACCTCGAATTCTGACATATGGTAGAGAGAAGTGTGAAATCTGAATCGCCATGGGAGCTGATAAGAAGAAATTGCTGTTCTTACTCTTTTCTGCCCTCTCCGTCTCCTTCCTCCTCTTCCTCTCGGCAATCTCCGGTCTCAGTACAACTACCGACTACTTCACCTCCCATGCCACCAACACCGCAAACGCCGGCGCCATCGTCTCCGATCGCCGGCCGGATCACTACCCACCGTCCTTTGCGTATTACATCTATGGCGGTCGCGGCGATAAAGAGCGGATCTTTAGGCTCTTGCTTGCTGTCTACCACCCCAGGAATCGTTACCTGTTACACCTCGCCATGGATGCATCGGCAGAGGAGAGAGATTGGTTGGCTGCGGCTGTGATCTCGGTGCCTGCAATTCAGGCTTTTGGGAATGTGGATGTGATTGGGAAGCCGGACTGGTTGACCTACATGGGCGCAACAAACATTGCCGTCACCCTTAGGGCTGCAGCAGTTTTGCTCAAATTGAATGGGTGGTGGGATTGGTTCATCATTCTCAGTGCCTTGGATTATCCCCTGTTAACCCAAGATGGTAATGTATCCTTACTAATACTACTAGCAATTTTGATTTTTATGTTTAGTTTCAGTGGATTTTTTGGGATATGACATTTATGAGCTGGATTTGGTGACTTTTTTTAACTACTCCGGTATTTCATTTGTGTATATTTGCTTGAATTTTATTTGTTTATTGTGCTGCTTTTGGGTTTGGTGAATGTATATCCCATTTTGTGAATATGAGCTGGAATTGGCAACTTTTTGTTATTATTTCATTATTGCAAGTTTGGTTGGGTTTTATTTTTCTTGGTGTGCTCTTTTTGGGTTGGGTTTTGTATGTTGGTGTTGTCCCCCACCTTCTGCCTGTGGTTGGATGGTTCTTACTAATACTAGTATAATTTTGGTCAATGCAGTTGGTTTTATTGGTGCTTTTGAGATTATGTGATTTGTTGCTATGAGCTTGTTCTGATGATTGTTTTTAGCTATTAATCTTTTGCAAATTTAGCTGAGTTAATACTTAGCGTGGGCTTCTTTTATGTTGGATTTTCTTGTGTTGCTGTTGCCCCCCTTTTGTTGAGCCGAGATGTTAATTTACGCTTGCTAACACTATATGAGCAAATTTGGTACAATTAGGTTGTTTTACTGGAGTTTTTGAGTGATTTCATGCTGTGATTATGAGCTGGATTTGATGACTGTTTGTACTTATTTTGTTTCATGCAAATTTGGTTGAGTAGTATTTGTTTAGTCTACTCAACCCCCATTTGACTTGATTTGGTTGCTCTTTCGAGTGTTGTTTGATTTGGTAATGCAGTTTTTATTTGATCCGGTTGACCGCGTTGACTTGATTTGGATTTTGACTGTTTTCAGAAGTTTCATTTACTGCGAGTTCTCTTTTTGGGGTTATAAATATTGAGGAGCGTGCTGGGATTGAGAAATGTCTTAATTAATCTGTTCTCCTTATTCCCGTGGGTTGCTTAATTCCATCCTGAATTTTGTTGTGCTTGAGGTTGAGTGTGCCTTGGAATTTGGTGATGTATTATACTTTATTCATGGGAATTTTTAGGTGACTTGGATTTACTAATTTACTTGCATTTCTGAGCAATTGTTGGTAACTTCATTTGACACATTTCATCGATTTTGTCTCATGGCATGTCATAGATTTCCTTTTGTTTCCTTTTCAGTTTCCCTTTACCCCCTAGTATAGAAGGGATCAAAGTTGAAGGCAGTATGCAGTTATTCAGTATGACAAATACATTTTATATGTCACGCTAGGATTTTGTTTTCTTGTTAAATGATTTTGGAATATCTATGTTGAAATTATTGTATTTGTATGTTAGGTTGTCCTAGCTACTTTTAGGCAATCTTAACATTGATAATCCAACATTCCCCCGAAGCTGGGTTTGTAATGATCAACTTGTGAAGAAAGCCTTGAAAGAAGCTCTTGGAATCTAAGAAAGCCTTGAAAGAAGCCTTGAAAGAAGCTGGGTTGAAACGGGTTTGGGAATCGACCAATCCGATTCTTGCAGTTGGAATGGGCGAAAAGAGGAGTGGCTCAGATGAGCCATTTTGATTCCTTCATAGTCATACCACGAGGAGTGTCTGGCTCATTCCAGCTCTTCCAAGTTATTCCAAAATTTTAGTAAACACCGCATGTCATAACACGACATCAAACGGAAGCTGACACCTTCTCATATCAATTCTAACCATACTCCCTCTGAACTCAATCAATTCACTCTTTTGTCATTTCTTTCATTTTTTACTTCATTCTTGAGAAGTAAATTATATTTCCCGTTATATTCATTTTTGTGGAATGAATGTCCGGGGTTATGATTCACATAGAGGAGTTTGATTATATAGTTGCAACCAACTGCGGGTACTCTAGCAAATCGGAGATTTCCTCTCTGTTGCAAATATAGTTAGATATTCCTGTCTGTACATGGTCATATGGAGAGTATTCGAGTGTCAATAATGCAGAATAAGGTTCGTATCCTTCAGTTTGAGATTTGAAACTTTAGAAATAGCTTTAGATGACATGCTCACAAAATGTGGCTTGGCCATCCCATAAATCCTAAAGGTTTTCTAATTTTATTGTTTTAGATTTGGCAAGTATTGAGGTGTTACTTTTTTTTTATCATCTGAACTTATATGTTAAGGTTCTTCTGCTTTTCTTTTGGAGTGTGTGTCTGTAAAGTCTATACAGTTTACAACTTCTAATTCACTAAGGAGCAAAGTTCTGCCTATCAGGTTCTTCGTTCTGGCAATCATAGTATGCAGAAACACTTATTACTTCTTATTACAAGAGACTGGAACTGGATTCTGATTTAGTTGCATGGTTGCATCTTGTAAAGCTTTTGATAATCTACACTAGTATGTGCTTGATTATGTTAGATCAATTTCTGACATAATTAGCTTCTGTATTTGGTTTTTGTTTGCTTTGTCAAATGCCAGCCAATGGAATTCACTACCTTAGCGGAGACAAAACTTGATTATGTCGCCGGCCTAGATTCTTCAACAGATTTATATGCTCATATAGTCTTCTATCATATCCCAATAAAACCCAAATTGATGAAGGGATATTTTATCCTTTTTTTTAAACATCCAAAAGAGCAGATATTAGGTTTTAAGCACTCGAAGCTCTTGCAGCAAGAAATATCTGAAGGACATTGCATTTAGGAAGATTTCCTGAAACTAGCATTCAAGTTGGTGGTGAGGTAAAAAAATGACTAATGTTAGGTAAAGGAAACTAAAGTGTTTTTTTTAAAAGCCTTGCTAAAAACAGTTATTTAATAATATTATATTAGAATGGGATTCACCTTGCTTAAAAACGAATTGAGTGCTGTTTCTTTTGTTGGAAACTTTTTAAATCATGCCTATGGCTTGAATTTGCAGCTGCATTAGGAAATGCATAAGTACTTTTAAACTCCTATATTTGTTTCTTTTGTTTTTATCTGCATTTAGATTACATATTATAAGCACTAGTTCTGAAATGCCTTGTATTCAGCTAATATGATTTTCCTTCGTTTTTCGATGTTTCAGACCTATCCTATGCATTTTCCACGGTCAGTAGAGACCTCAATTTCCTTGATCACACAAGTGACCTTGGATGGAAAGAGTAGGCAAAACCCTTATTTATGTACTCAATGATATTAGATTTGTATCGTCGTAATTTTATCTTATTATCTGTGTGATGTGATTTGGTATCTTGCAGGAAAGACAGGATCCAGCCTGTAGTTGTGGATCCATCACTTTACTTGGCTAGGAGGAGTCAGATATTTACTGCAACTGAGAAGCGGCGTACACCAGAAGCTTTCAAAGTTTTCACTGGTAAACATCTAATTTTGTTACTTAAAACTGATTGCTATGAGGTCATAACACCACTTTGTATCCTATCAACAAAAACATATGGTAGTTTTGGAGCCAAGTGCATTTAATCACTGTTTCTATTTTGATTCCCACTGATGTAATCTTGTCTTGCAGGTTCACCTTGGGTCATGTTGAGCCGACGCTTTCTGGAGTACACCATATTTGGGTGGGATAATCTCCCAAGAACACTCCTGATGTATTTCAACAATATAATGTTGCCCCAAGAAGGGTATTTCCACTCGGTGATCTGCAACTCACCCGAGTATAAGAACACAACAGTCAATAGCGACTTAAGGTACATGATATGGGATGACCCTCCAAGAATGGAGCCCCAGTTTTTAGGTGTGTCCACCTACGATCAGATGGCCGAGAGTGGAGCTGCTTTTGCGAGAAAGTTCCATGAACACGACCCAATCCTGACGATGGTTGACGAGAAGATTCTCAAGCGCAGACATAACCGGGTTGCACCAGGAGCATGGTGCACAGGGCGAGATAGCATGTTCACTGATCGGTGTTCATATTGGGGTGATATTAACACCTTGAAACCCAGCCGTCAGGCAAGAAGGTTCTCCAAGTCATTGAAAAACCTCTTGGATGATTGGAGTTCACAGTCGGATCAATGCAAGTAAGGCCTTGCCTTCAAAGTAACAAGTCTGCAACTTGTGGACAGTGCTACCGCGACTGAGTTTTGCAGATGGATCCTTTGGTGGTTGAAATCCAAAGCTCCCCACGGTAGATCAGCCACTCCATCCGATGACTCCCCAGTTTGTATGATGTCCATAATTTAGCCAAGTTGGGACGATTAGAAACCGATCCGATTCTTATCCTGAGATTGGCCTAGCGTGTTATTCGGGCTTTTGCGCTGAGAGGCCGCTTGATCTTCAAATGTTTCTTCTGGGTTTGCCCTTTTTCTCCTTTATTTATTTATAGAAGTATACTTACTTTCCATCCGACCTTGTAATTCATTTTTCTTCAATGCCTTTTTCATTTATATGTTGTTCGAAGTGGTTCGATTTGTTCATGCCAAAATCTCTTGTTTGTTCTAAGTTCCTAATCCAACAGATAGCTATGTTGTAACTGCACACACGACAACGCCCCCAACGAGAAACAAGCAGAATTTCGCGATATAAGTTCACTGAACATAAGCAGCTCTGCAGCTATAAACAATTTCGTTTTTTCGAGTTGAAGTGTTATCAAATTTGTTAGCGTCACTATTAATGACAATTTTTTCGGTAACATTTTTTTAGGTTTAGAATTTTATTTTATTTTTTAGGGTAAATGTCACCGACACCTTGTCATCATTAAGGCCTTGTCACCGGTTAGATGTCACCATTGTTGACATCAAAATAAAATGTGTTATCAAACTAAAAATCTAGGATAAGAGGATTATAGTTTAGGATCTTGACTATGACATCATTATTAGAGTGTAATTACCCTTTTGATTGTGTCAACACAAGTCACCAAAACTAATGTCATTATTTAATATATTGTATTGTTTAATAGAAAATATTTTTAGTAGTAAAAAATACTACGTATAATTAAGGAGAAGTCGTCATGTGTCATAGACAACTTCTCATTTATTATATACAATAGATTAAAGTAAAACAATATTGTATCTAACATAAAATAAATAAATTGAAAAATAATAATAAGTACTGGTGCACGTATTTGTGAAAAAATGTAGATAACTTCGACCAAAAAAAAATGTAGATAAAACTTGCATTTTGGGAGCTAAAAATTTGAAAAAAGAAGAAGAAATGGTTGTTCATGGATTGAAGATGTCATGATAGGAGAGTGACCTAAATTATAATTAACTAATGTAGGTCTTGTTCCGTACACGAAGAATACGTTAATACAATATTATAAATAATCCAAATAGATTCCAATAAATAAAAAATAATAATCTAAATATAAATATTTTTTCCACCAAAAAATAATATAGATATAAATAAAATTAGTCCAATAGAGTATATATAATTTAAATATCTTTTATTTAGATTCTATCAAAATATAAATAAAATTTACATTTATAAGGTAAAGTTTTTTTTTCTGATATATTGTTAATTAAATCTCATGTAATTTAATAGATATCTTATTTTAAAAAATATTTTAATATTATTTTTTAATTAAATATTTATTATATATTCATTACGTTAGTTTACTAAAATATCTATGCATGTATGGATTGTGGCTATATCTTATGGCTACATAATATTTTAATACTTTATTTTTGCCTAAAAAAATAATATAGATATAAATAAAATATCACCTATCAAATAGTACATACTTATCTATTAATATTTTTGGTAAGTATGCCTATGAAAGATTTTTTATCTATATTTTTGTCAACTAACTAAAATATATAAATAGATAGATTGTGACTTATATAACTTTCTATAAATTATGAAAACATATTATTTTATTAGTTTTTTTTCCTAGAATCAACCACAACGCGTCACATAGGAAGCTGCCAGTTATACTATTTTTTCTTGTGAGAATATAAAATACAGTTTTGTTGCTTAAATGTTTTCTTATTTAAAATAAATATATAATATCATTGAGATGGATAGTTTCACTGTCTTATTTCTCTTTTTTTTTCCAAATTATATTTTTTTGGCTTCGGACCAATGTCCGCAGGCCTATCGGCAAGCCGCTCCTAGTTATACTATTTTTTCTTGTGAGAATATAAAATACAGTTTTGTTGCTTAAATGTTTCCCCCTAATTAAACTTACAGATGATTTACCCCTTCATTGTCCAATGAATCCAACATAGGCCACAATTAGTTTCAGAAAAAAGAAGAAGCTAATAACTAACCTTATACTTCTGAGAATGAGAGTTGTTTAATTATAAATCTTCAATCAACTTATAAACAGCTCTCCTTCGTAGCTATATTTCCACAAATCGAATGCAAGATTACATCTGAGAACCCTAATCACTAACCTTATACTTTTGAGAACCCTAATCACTAATCTTCAATCAACTTGTATTCGAATGAACCCTAACCCCCCAGGTATTTAACTTCGGAAAAAAAGAAGCTAATTAGTTTGTTCAAACACTAATCTTCAATCAAATTGTCACATCCATGAACTCTAATAGACGATTAATTTTAATATAGTGTTTCTCACATCCATGAACCCTAATCAGTTTGTTCAATCAAATGAAAACGCGCCTCCATGACGATTCAAAAGAAACAGGCAGAATTCAAATAAATAAAGAATATATATATCCGAGTATGTCTATAACCTTTAATCGTCGGTGAGTTCGGTGATCGGAAACCTTGAATCCGACGATCCACCACAAATTCCAGCGAGTTAGTTCTTCAGTCCGGCGACTAAGATATGAAGAGATGGAGATGGAGTCGTTTGGAGATGGAGTGTTTGAAGAAATTTTGAAATTGTAATGGTATAATTCAAACCCTTTTCGTAGGAAAAGTAAAGGTAAAAATATCATCATTAACCTAGCTTAAAAGTAGGGTAATCATTACTTGTTTTTCAGATTTTATTTTCTTTTTCTTTCAAAATATGCCCATTACTTTTATGTTGGATTTTACTCCCTCCGATTTTTAATATAAGGCATTTGACTTTTGTGCACGTAGTTTAAGAAGCTAAAAACTATAAAAAATATTAATTTTTTTATATTATAATACTTACTATTAATAAGTATTATAATGTAAAAAATTTAATTTAAAAAATTAATATTGCTTATAGTTTTTAGCTCCTTAAATCACGTGCTAAAAAGTTAAATGCCTTATATTAAAAATCGTAGGGAGTACATAACTATCCTTGGGCAAGCTTACCTTTGGGTAAGCCAATTATTTTCCCCATCCTTTTGTTTTTGTTTTTATTTGTTTTTTTTTTTGAAAAACAGGAGAGTATAGCTTTCCGAGTAAATTAGGAAAACAAAAGTTTAAAGGCTTACGGGGGACACAACCCAACAGAAAAATAAAGGCGAGCCTAGCAATGGAGTCGGTGACGAAATTCACTTCTCTAAAGACGTGTTAAACCTAAACGTCCTAGTTCCGAGATAAAAAGCCTTGGCACGTGTACCTGGCTAGCGAGGGGGTGACGATTGTTAGTCAGTTCATTGATGAGCGAAACCGCAAGCAAAGAGTCTGTTTCGACAATGACTTTCCTGTGCTCCTTGTCCCAGGCTAACTTCAAACCATCAATTACACCCCAGATCTCGGCAGCAGTGACCGAACAGACCCCAATGTTGTGGACAAAACCACTCTTCCACCTTCCTTGATCATCCCTCCATCCTTTTGTTGATTTGCTGTGCACCCCATTATATTGTGCTACTGCAATAAGTCGGCGGCGTCGACGGCCACCAAGCGATCCAAGGTGCAGGCAGCCGGAAAAGAGAGCAAGGCTAACATAGGGTACTTCCAGCTAGGTGCGTTTAGGGGTTTTGTCATTTGTGTGTGTTTCTTTTTCTCTTTGTAAATTTCAGCCCCAACGCTCCTATTCGGATGATATTTGAAAGATTAAAGCGCTAATTATGAACTTCTTTTGCCCTTCCCTCTCTAATCTTGAATTTCTGAGTTTGACTGATTTTTGTTTGCAATTTTAAGGGTTGGGATTTGTTCAATTTGGGGTTTTTTTTGGTTTGGGTAATTCAAGGAGGAGCCAAATCAACGGTTCGGGGAGGCTGAGAATAAAGAGGTCACGCGACTCCCGACCAGCAATGGACCTGAAACATCAATTAGGTATGTCCGAAATTTGTTTTTTTTTTTTGATGGACTTCAACCTTCAATTTGCAATTTCAGAGGTTCTCCTGAATTGATCAGAGGCAACGCGACTCCCGACCAGCAGTGTCGATATCCCTGAATATGATCAGTTTGTGTCGATCAAGGCATCGGCTTTTTTCTGATTGTTTGGGTTAGGGCTATGGACTTGAACTATCATTGGTTGATTAGCACCACTTTCCGGTAGATTTTCACAGAGTTTCGCCTTGTTTTAGGCAAACTTCCGAGGAAGTCCCGCTCTTTCGAAAACAGATAGCTTGACCTCAAGAATCAATTTTGACAGCACTCCAACTTAGTTTTAGGAACGTTTGACTGATAACTTCGCAAGCTGGGGGCTTCGAGAATCTGGCAATCAATCAAAACCGTAGCATAGGGCGCTACCTGATTCAGAAACTTGCTGAAATTTCTCTCTGTTTTTTTATTTTTGGTTGTGCAGGCGTGTGTGTTGGACTGTTGGTGGCCTTTTTTCTTCTGTCCGCCCAAACAACAGCTAGGCCCCTTTTATAGGAAAAATCAGTAGGTGTATGTGTATGGATCGCTACTTTTCCTTTTTTATGTGCACTGCAATAATCCTCTTTCCTTTTTTTTTCGGGGTGGCTATATGCACCATGGCAGGTGCTATATGCACTACGGATTATAGATCCGTCTGTTGCAAATTTTTTTAAAAATATACGGACGGATCCGTCAGTTATAAAAAAAATAAAAAAATTACATAGGACGGAGTATCTATACTATCTATACTATATATATAAATTTGAGTGAAAGCCTATTAATTGCACCTATTAAATACTTATAAATAAATCTAATATATATTTGATATTAGCTTAAGAAAACAAAAGGTTATTGTAGCTTATTGGTTATGGGTATAGTTTCAATCCACCATGTCTAGGGATCAAATCTCTATAATTACAATATTTTTCAAGTTTATAGTATTTTTTTTATTTGTTTTAAACTCAAATGCAAGCATTTCTAAAGAAATTATCATTTTTTTTGCTTATATAGTTGAATTGCATGTAAAAATAAGTAAGAAGATAAATATAGAGCCAAGTTAATATATTTATCGAATTTCAAAGATAAATAAAGATATTAAAACTTTTAGAGATAAAAATTATTAGTAATAAAATTACAATGATAATATATCAATTAACATATATATTTAAAATAAGTCCTTTATAACCGCAACATTTATCAAGCTTATACTATATTTTTTTTTATTTGTTTTAAATCTAAACACATTCCTTTTCTAAAGATAAATAAACATATATTATCGAATTTCAAAGATAAATAAACATATTAAAACTTTTAGAGATAATAAGATAAATAGAGCCAAGTTAATATATTTATCGAATTGCATGTAAAAGCGAGTAAGAAGATAAATAGAGCCAAGTTAATATATTTATCGAATTTCAAAAATAAATAAACATATTAAAACTTTTAGAGATAAAAATTATTAGTAATAAAATTAAAATGATAATATATTAATTAAAAATATATATTTAAAACATATCCTCTATAAGTATAACATTTTTCAAGTTTATACTATATATATTATTTTTTTATTTGTTTTAAACTTAAAAACATGCATTTCTAAATCAATTATCATTTTTTTTCTTATATAGTTGAATTGTATGTAGAAGTGAGTAAGAAAAAAATAGAGTCAAGTTAATATATCCGTTGAATTTCAAAAATAAATAATCATATTAAAACTTTCAGAGATAAAAATTATTATTAATAAAATTATAATGATAATATATTAATTGAAAATATATATTTAATTAACATAATGCTCATTTGTTATAAAAAAAAGAGGGAGTAAAAGCTGCAAAAACCAGCTTTTACTTTTGGATGAGACAACTACATTGTTCTTCTTCCTTCTTTTTTTTTTTGCATAAAGCTGTTGGGCAGCTTTTTTCTTTTCTTTTTTTTAACGGACGGATCTAAGATCTGTCCGTGTATTTTTTAAAAAATTTACAACGAACGGATCTATGATCCGTCCGATTGAGTGTATATAGCACCTGCCATGAGTGCATATAGTACAATCTTTTTTTTTAGATAATGTACGTACCAAGACCTATTTAGGGGCTGGTCCTATGATTTCTTTCTTGCCTTCTTTTTCAGATGATTTCTTGATCAGTATTCCCTCCTCCCTTTACTTTTAACTATATTTTTGTAAAGACCGAAAAATTTTAAATTATTATTTTATATGATATTGAACTGTAATTATTTTAATTTCTATAATTTGGGAAATTTTTGAAAATTCCGTCCTCGAGCAATATATTTTATTCTAAATCTTTCGAAGCGAATTCCGGCATAAATTCAATTAGATTTAAAAGCGGATTTTATTTCGCTAATTTTAGTTCGAGACTTGAAAAAATTTTCCAAGGTTATATTCAATTATTTTATCGACCAATGAGATTAAATTATTCAGATCGATTCGGGATAAGGTCGAGAGAGCGAGTTTCGAGATTTGTCTATTGGGTTTTTGGGACCATTTGCTTTTCTTCCCTCTCATTTGCCTCTTTCTTCCCTCACACTGCCGAATTACAGCAACCCTCTCCTCCAGCTTTGACTTCCCATCTATGGGTGAGCACTTACCTTCCATCCTCTCCCCCCCTCATCCCCTTGTCTCCCTGTTTTTGGCAAGAATCCAAATTAACCCTTGCCATAGCTGATTTAATTCAGCTCTCCTCTCATCTCCTCCTTATCTGAATGCCTACAACTCCCCTTTTCATCCCATTTCTTTTGAATCCAAATAAGACAACAAAAGCTCACTCATCACCTTCCCCCATTGCTGCTTGTATATTCAACCCCAAACCTCTCCTCCTTCATCCCCAAACTCCCTCCTCTCCTGTTGCCGCCCACGCCACCTCCATGGACTCCTTGGTCCCTCCCTGCCGTCGGCACCAACGCAGCACCCAATCCCTCATCCTCTTCGACGTCCCCGAGCAACTAGGCGCCACTAGAGCTTCCCCGAGCGCAGCCCCGAGCCCTTGTTGCCGAGCCAAAATCACCACACCTCCACCATCAATCCTCCTCCTCATTCCCTCCTTTTCAGTTTTTGAGCTCGAGCCCTATTTTCGTGAGCCAAGACCGAGCAGCTCGGCTTCATTCTTCCATCCTGCTCGATGACCAAAAGCATCTTCATCGACGTCCGAAAGCGCAGCCGAGCCGCCCAGGAGCCCAACACTGGCGCCGACGCCTTCCCAGAGCACCACCTTCCCCTGTTTTCTGACGTGAACTCCGGTAGGCTCTCTTACTCCTCCTTCCGCTGTAAAACACATTAAAGTTCCACCTTTTGACTCCCCACCTTCGACCCAGGCCGAGAAACGCAGCCCCGAGCCTCCGGCGAAGCCAATCGCGCACCGAATAGCGTCTTCCGGCGAGATACAACCCCTCGGTGAGCCTCAAACCTTCTTCCTCCCCTTTGTTTCGATTCCAGTCTTCTCTTCCTTGTTTATTGGGTTCGGAGAGAGCTTCGGAGAGAAATGGTGAGGTCGGGTGAGGAGCGAGAACGGGGGTGTGCGAGAACAGATTTTGTATGAGTGGGGTGGCAAGGGTGTGTTGTGCGTACGAGCTGAGGCAAGGAAGAGGAAGAGATGAGGCCGAGGAGGAGCTAGACGTCGGAAGCCGAGGAAGGAAGGACGAAGGCGGAGGAGCGAGCCACAGTCGCTGACTTCTTCTTCTTCCGAGCGAGCAGAGGCAGGCGACCGAGGTTGAAGAAGAGCCAGCAGGTCCCACTTGCCTTGTCAGTAGACCCGGCCCCACTCCCCCTTCTTTTTCCTTTCTGGCTTCAGATTCAAATGGAAGGGAGAATGGGCTGTATATTGGGCTGGACTTTTTAGAGGAGGAGATTGGGCCTATTTATTTTCCAAAGTGGAAATCTGGTTTTGTGGTTTTAACAAAAAGGGTCCGTTTTGGGGTTTACAAAATAAGGGCGGTTTTTGGTGGTTTAATTAACGGTCAGTTTTGTAAAATAGAAATTTTGGGATCCTAACTTTGCTAAAATATTTATTAAGGGTATTTAAATATATATATATATATATGGTCTTGTAAATTATAGAGATTTAAAAATAAAATATTATTATTGAGATTTAAAGATATAATATTAATATGGCGATTTAAAATATAGTATTATAAGATTTGGATTTGAAAAAGAAAAGAATTTGAAAAAAGGTTTTAAGGGTAGAAATTGATTTGATAAATGGACATGGATTTAATAAAATTTAAAAGAGAACTTTTAGAAATGACCTAAACTTGTCGGATTTATTTTGATAAAATAATAAAATAAGTTGATTAATAAGCAATGGTTTATAAATGGATTTTTGGGTAAGTATATAAATTTGGAAAGTGTTTTGATTAATGATTTGATCTAAGTTGAGACTTTAGAAGAGTTTCGGGAATCTTGGGAAATTGACTTACTTTATCTAACTTGGTTTGACTTGATGAATCTTATGTGATGAGTGAGAGCATGACGTTAGGACATCGATAATTTTTAGTTTAAATTATGATATGTTGATATTGATATGATGTGTTATATGACGATTATGAGATGTTGGTCTATGAAAGCATGATATGTCTTAAAATGAATATATGTCTAAAATGGGATATGTTGAGAATGTTATATTATGTTATAAGGTGAAAATTTTATGGTCGAGATATGAATGATTGTGAATTAAGAGCATGACATGAATATGTTGAGAATTCTTGAGATTTGACTATGTGAACTACTTATGAGATAATGTTGTTATTATATGAGTTGATTATGAGCATGGTGATAAAGCATGTTGTGTTAAAATATAAGTATTACATGATGATGGATGAGATATTATAAAATGATATATGAGATATGATATGTTGAGGCGAGATGCGCAATGGTAAATGATGAGATACGATGAGATGATGCGATGGGTTATGGGATGAATTGAGATGATGATGAATTAATATTAAGATGTGATGTTCTATGATTTCGTGAACTTTATATGTGATAGTTAGGAGCACATTGTGTGATTGAGATATGCTTAGTGTAAATTAGAAGTAGACTCATATACATTACTTATATATGATAGGTTATCATCTGTGATGTATGACTTGTTGTATACATGGATTCTGCGTTTTGCTGTTCTGCCTATCAATGTTAGTTCCTTTATGGGCTTACTCAGATTCGAAAGAGAATACCTGCTTGTAAATATATAACATACTAGGTGTTGCATAAGCATTAAAGCATGCCATATAGTATCAAGATAGGATTGCACTTATAAATGAGCATTCGGTTACTTTGTGTGTTTGAATACAGAACGGCCGTTATCTGTGAGTCTTAGAGTCTTTGCTAGGGTCATCGGGGCATTCGTGTTATGTACCGTTTCGGTCCCCAATCGAGTTGATGAGTATGATCTATATATATATATATATCTTTGATACGGTTCGGCATAGACCGAGTGCCCTACCTCGGAGTGGGTACGGGAATATATTTGTTACGGTTCGGTATAGACCGAGCGCCCTACCTCGGAGTGGGTACGGGAATATATTTGTTATGGTTCGGCTAAGGCCGAGCGCCCTACCTCGGAGTGGGTACGGGAAATACAGAGATTTGGGGATATGCCACTTGGCATTCTTTGGGCGCCTTTACAGTTCTTTTCTGCACGTTATGATTTAGGAACATGCTAGTGTGATTTAATTTCCGCATTGCATCGAAGCATCTTTATTATAGCGTATGTGTATATTTGCTTGCGGGACAGGGTGTGTTGGGGTCTCGGTCTGATCCCACTCGCACCAATTGTTTTTAGGTATGATTGCTCCCTGTCTCTATGGCGTGGGAAAATCCCCTGGGCGATTGCAAAGAATCTGTCTAACTCCGCTAATTTGGCTATACTACCTTAGAATTTATACTATGGTTTTGACCCGGCTCTGCCGTGGCATTTGTATCAAACCCTTACTTCCGCTTTACTTTCATTTAAATTGAATTTCTATAACTTCGAGTGATTGGGGTTCGAAATCCCCGCTTTGAATACTGATTGGTCATTAGAGGTTTGAAACCTCGACCCGTACTTGAATTGCAACATCCGAACGAAGGTATCCAACCTTCGAAACGTAACCTGGGTATTTATATCCGGGCCCTTACAAAGTTGGTATCAGAGCCAGGTTGTGCAATTCGGGTACGCAAGGGTCGGGTGTATGTTTTGGAAAATTGCCCATGAATTTCAAAGGATTTGAAGATGTTTTAAAGGGGCAAAATGAACTTAATATGCCTAACTCAATTGGACTAAATATGAACTCGGCTTATTAAATCTGATGGATCAAACCAAAGGGATCGAGTGGGTAGAAAAGGCGTTAGACCATCCCTATTGGATGTAGTTGGGAACGGCTAGGCGAAATATTAGCTTATTCTTTACAAGTGGGTTGGAAGACTCCAAGGAATTGCACCGAGGTGGTTGGAGTGGCGAGTTAGGTAGAGATCGTGAGGTTTTGCTCCTCCGGTCAGTCGCGCCTCGAAGAGCGGCATTAGATAGCTTGATGTGCTTTATGTATTAATTGGGCCTGAGAACATTATAAGTGGCACTGACTGACTCTGTGTTGAGTGCTATTATGCTAAGAGCTAGAAATCTATTGGTATATTTGAACTGAGTGTTGCATCTCTATGTGAGTAGGATAAGCGAGGGAGCCTTTCCTTCTAATATAGTCGGAATTTCTGTCTTATAGAGCGGTCTTCTCCATGAATTCATTCGTCGGTGCCCTTCCCTTTCATTTTGCCTCTGGTTCGACAGATTCTGTTAAAGGTTGGTGATGGTTGAGGGATGCCTATTCCGTTCATTCTAATTTCCTCCCCTTCTCTCTTCTTCCATGTCTCAATTGGTATTCTGATCGAGTTGTTCATTATGGTGTCGATGTCTTCACGGGAAATGGAATTGGAATCTAATCTTGGTCGGGAATTAAGTTCAGGAACATTGACTACTTGAGCGTATGATGGAGTATGGTACTTGACACCATAGGTCATGCCCTGAGGTGGTTAGTGTACTAGAATATCAACCTTGAATGGTTCTGAGTTTATGGGACGAGTTGTTTGTAGAGTCTTTCCCCTCGATTCTCGCAATGGTTAACTGATGTCCCCTTGTCATGAACTTCTATACGAACTCTGCCATCTTCTTTCGGGAGTAGTTTGAGTACCCTTCTATGCTCTCGAAACGAGTCACACAAGCATTCCACGGGAAATGGGGTTTTGAGTTTGTGGGGATAAGTCGGCATTGCCCTTGGAAATCTCTGCTTGGTTATAATGGTAGCCCTATATGTGTTTACATGACTTGCTATGTTACTAGGTTGAATGACTTGATGCATTACTATATGAATGACTTGATACATTACTGAGTTAAATACATGACGTGTACTGATATTTATTGAGTCGTATCCATGTGCATATGTCTTTTATATCCATATAGTGTTATACCATCTTAGGCTCATGTCGTCCCCCTCTATCTTTCTTCCTTGTTCCCATATGGTTGCGTTATGATTGGCTTGGCCTCTTGTGTATATTGGTGCTAAGTTTTTAAATGTAAATGTGTTGTATGCTGCATATCTACGCCTTTCATCGAGACATTAGTATCTTGTAGGACCCACGACTTATGGCTTGTGTAAATTCATGCCTTATTTGTTTTATGATCTGCTCCTTCTTAAAATAGGTCCCCGGTAGTATTGACATTCGTTCCTTATGTCCCTCAAATATGATTGGTGTTACACCTGAATGCTCATTATGCCTTATGTGATTCTAACTAGTATCATGTCTATCTACTCGTCTTATGATGATATTCCTCCATGCCCCATGACAATCTTTAATGCTTTAAGAATTAATAGGTTGACACCTTGCATGTGCACACACCACATTGTATTTAGATTCCGGGTATACTATTAGTATCATATAGGACGTATGTCTTCAAAGTGTAGCTTGTCACGAGAATATGTGCTCTAACTGTCTCGTTTTATGTACGTGAATGTTGCATTCAAAATGTTATGTTGTTTCCATGTATCTTAGCCCCTAGTAGCACTATAGATGATCATCTTGCCATCATTGATCTTATACTATATGGACTTCGATATGACTAGGATATGTTACATCCCTTGTTACACCCTTGCTTGAGAACAACACCTTTACAACCCTTGCATGAACACACACCATGATGATTATTAGACCCTCGCATGATTATCCTTATATGTGTAAATATAGCGTATTTTCTTGGAGCATGACACCTTAGGAGCACTATCCTGGTTTGTATTATGACATGTGCATGATTCACATGTTACACTTGCTTATATTCTCCTTATATACATTGATATTCGTTGTGATGGTAGCCTTGCCTAGCTAAGCCTCTATGACTCCCTATTTTATTATGTGAAGTTATTCGATGCACCTTATTCTCACCCATTTAGGACTTGTCATGCACTATTAGTATCATTTGGAATCTAAGCCCTTAGAAATGTGACTTGCATAATCCCATGCTCAAATTGTATCATCGTCTAGTACACTTGTCATAGGTTGTGATAGCCTTGCTATGTCCCCTTATATGATCCTATGACTATCTAAGCATGTTAGTTGTTGCAAATTTAGTTGCCATGATATGCTTCAACACCCTTGTGTCAAGCTTAATGTGATTAGTGGCATGCTTGTGTGTGTGTCTCATATAGATCGTTGTCTTACCATATGATGCTCTTGTGATGCTTATTGTATTCTAGTAGTTGTAACTCGTCCGACCATGTGCCCTCTGTTATAATTAAAATCATGCCCAAGTTCACACATTATAATTTTGCTTAGAATATATCGTCAATCCACACTTGTCTTGTTGAACTCATATATTTGTGAGTCATACGTTAATTAGTAATTGGGTGCCACATTGCATCTTTATATACTACGACATGATAGATGCAAGTAGGACATGCTTTCCGATTATAGCTCATCGTAGGGTTACATATCATGCTTATCTTATCATGTAGACCTTGTCGTTGTATGGTGTGATAGTTGTTGTGCCCCCTTATGTGTTCCTTTTATAGTGCTATGATGTGTTTGAGCATCTTAGTATCGAATTCTATATTGATATGACTTATCTATGTGTGTATCCAAGATGGGTAATTAATTATTATTTGAATATCCTATATTAAATCTTGAGGTATTTAAAAATGTGGTTTTAAGTGGTTATCAAATTGTTAGTTGTATTATTATTCGGGATTATTATTTAAATGTTGTTTGAAGTTAGGGAAGGATATTGGAAAGGTTGGGAGTAGTGGGAAAGAAAGGATCGAGTTTAGATCAAAGCGAGCTTACAGTTGCTTGTTCGCCGTGGCGAAACCATGGTCACCGCGACGAACAAGAACTAGGAACAAAGGAAGAGAATGATGCTTTTCGCGATAGTGAGAGGCATCACTTGCAAGGGACGAAGAACTAGATTTCGCCATGACGAGTGGCCAATTCGTCGCGACGCAAACCAGGTCTGGGCTCTTGGCCGGAGCCGGTTCTCTCCTTTCTTTGGGCGTTGACTCGAGTTTGGTTTAAACCCGGTTTGGGTTATTCTATATATGTGATTTAAATTCTTATGTGATGCTAGATGACTTGATGAAAAAGGGATTTAAAAATGATTTATGATTCCATGATTTATATGGATTTGGACTTGGATTAGTTATGACGATAGATGTATGTGACGTTCTGGGATTTTTTTGAACATGAGGAGTCAACCATACATGTGATACTTGTTATATTACAATGTTTGTTTGGCTTGTACCACACAGATCTGTTGTTGAATTCATGCATACGTGATTCTTAATATGTCGAGCTTGTTATTACTTGAGGAATGATAGGTGGCTAGGTTGTCTCATTTGTACGTCCGTGTAAAACTTGCTCATGTTCTTTGCTACCCATGTGTGTTGTCGTTATTCATCGAGATAGATGCATGTTAGTGTGTATTGATGTGATTAGTATGCTTCATGATTGAATTATATGTATCCTACTTGCCGCATTATAACCTCATAGAATTCCATAAGGGCACTATCGTCGTTCTTGGGTTGGGATGTTGCCTTTCAGTCTCATCGTCGTCAGTTCTGGTCTATGTTTGGTTCCGTAGGGAATTCGAGTTGTCCGCTTTTATTTCTCCCCTATCTCCATTAGCTTAGTATCTTTTGCGCTACTTTCGACGAGCGAAGACTTGGAGAAGAGAACGGTCATCTGAGTAGAACTCGAGCGGCGCAGCGGAAGCATGGTGGGCCCATAACCCACCGGTCCCAGGACTTGAAGTAGAGGATTATGTGAGGGGCGCACTTCATCACTATTTAAGAACTTGGCATGTTTCGAGGCTAGCTGAGGAGTCCATCCGACGGATTTCGAGGCTCTATGGAGTTCCTGAGAGGATAGTTATGGACGGAGATGGACTGTTCACTTCGAACTTCTAACAGCATGTTCACAGGTTCCGAGATATTGACGAGGATCGAGATTCTCTTTGATGTGTGAGCACACGTATGGCTGAGAGTATCACCACCCGAGGGTTCCGACGTTTTGATATCATAGGCAAGCCGAGCCCTAGGTTTGTTGATCCTTTTGAGGTTCTGAGGAGGTAGCATATCGCTTGGCTTTATCCTCGTCCTTAGTTGGGGTGCACGATGTCTTTCTTGTCTCAGCTTTGTCGATATGTTTCCGATCCTAGCCACATTCTTGACTATTCTGAACTTCATGTTGAGTTCGATCATTCCTTGGTAGAGCGTCCGGAGGAGAGTATTCGGGCTAGTTGTGGAGATACTTCAGATGAGTTACTCGCGTCTTACAGGGAGCCTATTATAGACATTATCATGATCTCTTGACATAGTGGTGAGTATACCCTAATGCCTTGTTTTGAGATGTGTGTTTTGATGCTTATCTCTATGCCGTTGTGCTCATATAATTGATAGATATGTGCAGAATAGATGATGTGATTAGAGATGAGTCTCTTGATGAGTGACGACTTGCTTACATGATATTGGTAGGATACCACCCTTGATATGCTTGATAGCGTGACGACACTTGATAGTTTGGCTTATCTTGTTGATATATGAGATTCTGTGACATTTTGAGATAACTGATGTTGAGCTTGATGATATTTTAAGATTGATAGTTGAAATTGATTCTGAAAGGTGGAAACTAGGAAGAGAATATGGGATTAGCCCTTAGAGGTGGATGATTCCACCTCTTGAGTTCTGAAAACTTGGTTGACTGATATAGGATAGGATTGACTTGGGCTTTTGCATGCTTTTGTTTGGTTCTATGTTTTGAGAAAAGCTTGATCGATTTTGAAAAAGGGTTTTAGTCTCAAGGACGAGACTTGTTTTTAAAGGTGGATGATGTAAAGACCGAAAAATTTTAAATTATTATTTTATATGATATTGAACTGTGATTATTTTAATTTCTATAATTCGGGAAATTTTTGAAAATTCCGTCCTCGAGCAATATATTTTATTCTAAATCTTTCGAAGCGAATTCCGGTATAAATTCAATTAGATTTAAAAGCGGATTTTATTTCGCTAATTTTAGTTCGAGACTTGAAAATATTTTCCGAGGTTCTATTCAATTATTTTATCGACCAATGAGATTAAATTATTCGGATCGATTCGGGATAAGGTCGAGAGAGTGGGTTTCGAGATTTGTCTATTGGGTTTTTGGGACCATTTGCTTTTCTTCCCTCTCATTTGCCTCTTTCTTCCCTCACACTGCCGAATTACAGCAACCCTCTCCTCCAGCTTTGACTTCCCATCTATGAGTGAGCACTCACCTTCCATCCTCTTCCATCCTCTCCCCCCCTCATCCCCTTGTCTCCCTGTTTTTTGGCAAGAATCCAAATTAACCCTTGTCATAGCTGATTTAATTCAGCTCTCCTCTCATCTCCTCCTTATCTGAATGCCTGCAGCTCCCGTTTTCATCCCATTTCTTTTGAATCCAAAAAAGACAACAAAAGCTCACTCATCACCTTCCCCCATTGCTGCTTGTATATTCAACCCCAAACCTCTCCTCCTTCATCCCCAAACTCCCTCCTCTCCTGTTGCCGCCCACGCCACCTCCATGGACTCCTTGGTCCCTCCCTGCCGTCGGCACCAACGCAGCACCCACTCCCTCATCCTCTCCGACGTCCCCGAGCACCTAGGCGCAACCAGAGCTTCCCCGAGAGTAGCCCCGAGTCCTTGTTGCCGAGCCAAAATCACCACACCTCCACCATCAATCCTCCTCCTCATTCCCTCCGTTTCAGTTTTTGAGCTCGAGCCCTGTTTTCATGAGCCAAGACCGAGCAGCTCGGCTTCGTTCTTCCATCCTGCTCGATGACCAAAAGCATCTTCATCGACGTCCGAAGGCGCAGCCGAGCCGCCTAGGAGCCCAACACTAGCGCCGACGCCTTCCCAGAGCACCACCTTCCACTGTTTTCTGAGGTGAACTCCGGTAGGCTCTCTTACTCCTCCTTCCGCTGTAAAACACATTAAAGTTCCACCTTTTGACTCCCCACCTTCGACCCAGGCCGAGAAACGCAGCCCCGAGTCTCCGGCGAAGCCAATCGCGCACTGACTAGCGTCTTTCGGCGAGATACAACCCCTCGGTGAGCCTCAAACCTTCTTCCTCCCCTTTTTTTCGATTCCAGTCTTTTCTTCCTTGTTTATTAGTTTCGGAGAGAGCTTCGGAGAGAAATGGTGAGGTCGGGTGAGGAGCGAGAACGGGGGTGTGCGAGAACGGAGTTTGTATGAGTGGGGTGGCGAGGGTGTGTTGTGCGTACGAGCCGAGGCAAGGAAGAGGAAGAGATGAGGCCGAGGAGGAGCCAGACGTCGGAAGCCGAGGAAGGAAGGACGAAGGCGGAGGAGCGAGCCACAGTCGCTGACTTCTTCTTCTTCCGAGCGAGCAGAGGCGGGCGACCGAGGTTGAAGAAGAGCCAGCGGGTCCCACTTGCCATGTCAGCAGACCCGGCCCCACTCCCCCTTTTTTTTCCTTTCTGGCTTCAGATTCAAATGGAAGGGAGAATGGGCTGTATATTGGGCTGGACTTTTTAGAGGAGGAGATTGGGCCTATTTATTTTACAAAGTGGAAATCTGGTTTTGTGGTTTTAACAAAAAAGGGTCGGTTTTGGGGTTTACAAAATAAGGGCGGTTTTTGGTGGTTTAATTAAGGGTCAATTTTGTAAAATAGAAATATTTGGGATCCTAACTTTGCTAAAATATTTATTAAGGGTATTTAAATATATATATACATGGTCTTGTAAATTATGGAGATTTAAAAATAAAATATTATTATTGAGATTTAAAAATATAATATTAATATGTCGATTTAAAATATAGTATTATAAGATTTGGATTTGAAAAAGAAAAGAATTTGAAAAAGGGTTTTAAGGGTAGAAATTGATTTGATAAATGGACATGGATTTAATAAAATTTAAAAGAGAACTTTTAGAAATGACCTAAACTTGTCGGATTTATTTTGATAAAATAATAATATAAGTTGATTAATAAGCAATGGTTTATAAATGGATTTTTGGGTAAGTATATAAATTTGGAAAGTGTTTTGATTAATGATTTGATCTAAGTTGAGACTTTAGAAGAGTTTCGGAAATCTTGGGAAATTGACTGACTTTATCTAACTTGGTTTGACTTGATGACTCTTATGTGATGAGTGAGAGCATGACGTTAGGACATCGATAATTTTTAGTTTAAATTATGATATGTTGATATTGATATGATGTGTTATATGACGATTATGAGATGTTGGTCTATGAAAGCATGATATGTCTTAAAATGAATATATGTCTAAAATGGGATATGTTGAGAATGTTATATTATGTTATAAGGTGAAAATTTTGTGGTCGAGATATGAATGATTGTGAATTAAGAGCATAACATGAATATGTTGAGAATTCTTGAGATTTGACTATGTGAACTACTTATGAGATAATGTTGTTATTATATGAGTTGATTATGAGCATGGTGATAAAGCATGATGTGTTAAATATAAGTATTACATGATGATGGAATAGATATTATAAAATGATATATGAGATATGATAGGTTGAGGCGAGATGCGCAATGGTAAATGATGAGATACGATGAGATGATGTGATGGGTTATGGAATGAATTGAGATGATGATGAATTAATATTAAGATGTGATGTTCTATGATTTCGTGAACTTATATGTGATAGTTAGGGGCGCCTTGTGTGATTGAGATATGCTTAGTGTAAATTAGAAGTAGACTCATATACATTACTTATATATGATAGGTTATCATCTGTGATGTATGACTTGCTGTATACCTGTATTCTGCCTTTTGTTGTTCTGCCTATCCAGGTAAGTTCCTTTATGGGCTTACTCAGATTCAAAAGAGAATACCTGCTTGTAAATATATGACATACTAGGTGTTGCATAAGCATTAAAGCATGCCATGTAGTATCATGCTAGGATTGCACTTATGAATGAGCATTCGGTTACTTTGTGTGTTTGAATACAGAACGACCGTTATATGTGAGTCTTAGATTCTTTGCTAGGGTCATGGGGGCATTCGTGTTTTGTACCGTTTCGGTCCCCAATCGAGTCGATGAGTATGATCTATATATATATATATCTCTGATACGGTTCGGCATAGACCGAGCGCCCTACCTCGGAGTGGGTACGCGAATATATCTGTTACGGTTCGGCATAGACCGAGCGCCCTACCTCGGAGTGGGTACGGGAATATATTTGTTACGGTTCGGCTAAGGCCGAGCGCCCTACCTCGGAGTGGGTACGGGAAATACAGAGATATGGGGATATGCCACTTGACATTCTTTGGGCGCCTTTACAGTTCTTTTCCGCACGTAATGATTTAGGAACATGCTAGTGTGATTTAATTTCCGCATTGCATCGAAGCATCTTTATTATAGCGTATGTGTATATTTGGTTGCGGGACAGGGTGTGTTGGGGTCTCGAGCTGATCCCGCTCGCACCAATTGTTTTTAGGTATGATTGCTCCCTGTCTCTATGGCGTGGGAAAATCCCCCGGGCGATTGCAAAGAATTTGTCTAATCCCGCTAATTTGGCTATACTACCTTAGAATTTATACTATGGTTTTGACCCGGCTCTGCCGTGGCATTTGGATCAATCCCTTACTTCCGCTTTACTTTCATTTAAATTGAATTTATGTAACTTCGAGTGATTGGGGTTCGAAATCCCCGCTTTGAATACTGATTGATCATTAGAGGTTTGAAACCTCGACCCGTACCTGAATTGCAACATCCGTACGAAGGTATCCAACCTTCGAAACGTAACCCGGTTATTTATATCCGGGCCGTTACAATTTTTACTTTTTATTTACGTTTTTTAAAATGATAAAAGTTCTATAAAATATTTATTTTTTAATAATTTTTTTAATAGTATACTTTAAAAAAAAATTATTAAAAAATTTTAATTAAAAAAATAATATTTATATAGTTTTTATCACCTAAAAAATATGTGTGAATAATAAACAACAAATAAAAGTGAATGAAGAGAGTCTTTTCATTTTGTTTTATGGATATGCATTGAGCCTCACCTTTCCATTTAAAAGACCCAATACCACATTTTTTTTTGTGTGAAATTACTTTAGAATCCACCTATTTGACCTTGGTTTATTTTTTGCAACAAAAGATTGAACGGACAGCTTGAGCTAGAATTGAATTCCGAGAAACTCGTCACTCAAAGAACGGGATTGCGCTCTCAGCAACTTAACTGTTTTTTCTAATTGTTTCCTCAACTATTGTATGAAATTTGTATACTTTAGTTTGCAAGTTTCTAGTACGCTAAAATGATGTATTTGATATGTAACACATTTCGCACACTTGTTTATAATTATTGTCACCCAACTTGTACTCATGTTTGATATGCGAACTGACAAATGAAAGCTTTTGCGAAAATAATTTAATGAGTGTATAACTGTATATGATGAGTTTTAATGAAACACAAAACTTTACTCCTAAAGAGGCATGAGGTGAAATATCCTTAAACGTCAAGGGTACCACGCGAAAATTATAAAAATTTTGCACACCCTGCAAAAAAACGTTATACCTCGAGGGTACTTATCGAAATTTCTGTTTAGAATATCAAGGCCCTTTTTTTAGAATATCACGATGAAGTTGTTGGTGTTAATTTATCTTGATTAAAACGAATATAATGTTAATATAAATATTAAATCTTATATCTTAAGTTGTTATAAAACCTATCATTAATAGAATATTTTAAGTTATTATGTATAATATTTTTATACCTCACATCTAAGTTAAGAATCTTAATAGGGTGAAGATAATATTTTATATTTAATCATTTTTTAGACATTACTCTCTCCGATCCAAAATAAGTGTCATTTTACTCTTGACACAATTTTTTAAGTCAAATATTAATTATCATTGGTTTTATACATTTTTTTCTAAATCTTATTATTCATTAAATGCTTACCAACCTTTTCAACCAATAAGTGAAGAGTTTGAAATAAAAAGTAGTCAACAAATACAATTTTCAATAATAATTTTCATTAATCAATCTATTATATTGCCTAAAAAACATAAAATGACACTTATTTTGGATCAAATTGAAAAGTCTAAAACGACACTTATTTTTAATCGGAGGGAGTAGATAAGTAATTATGAGTTTCAAGATAGAATATTTCAATTAATATACATTGGGGATCACAAATTCCATTAATTATACATTCACGAATATGAAAGCTTTTGCGAAATCTTCAAAGGTAATTGATTTTATTTTTTATTAGGAGATAATTGATTCTATTCCAGAAATCATTAAACTAATTCAAATAAAGAAGCCTATATTTTCACTGATTTGATTTGTACATATTTTAAATAATTAGGGTCACTTCAGTTCAATTTTAATACTTTTCTTTATATCTATATATAAAATACTAAAACAGAGGCCTGAAACGACATCTGGTGCGATCTCGCATGTATGGAATTTTCTGGATTAAAGCGGGATTATTTTTGCTTACGTGTCATTTTCTGGATTAAAGTGGTATTATATTTCTGGGCCACATCAATTAATAAACGAATATAATTAGGTAAATTTTTTATCTATATCAATAAATAAGTCAGTATAATTTTATCATCTCAATTAACGGTCCTACTTATTTTAATAAATATGCAACTTTTTATCTTAATTAGGTAGAAAACTTATTGTTTTATATAAAATAATATATCCAATATAAAAAAAATTAACACCACCGTCATTCTATATCCAAATGAATTTGACAAGATAAAGAGATGCAATGCTAAGATTTTACCGAATTTGTAATGCTAAGATTTTGAATCCAAAAAAACTTGAAAGATTGAAATAAAAGGGCTTTCAGGCAAGAAGCCAAAACTTGCTAGTAGTAGAAAAGCTCTCTTTCTCTGCCTCTATTCCTCTTCCCTTCCCCAGCTCTTCTCCTTCCACTTCTAAATTTTCTGTTCTAAGACAGTGGGCTTAAGAGCTTACCGTCCCTCCTCTTTGGAGGAAACTAGATGCAACCATAAAGATACTGAAACAAGGCTTAACAGCCATGAGAGGGAAATTTCAAAATATGAAAAATTGTAAGCTGAAAGGCTATCCTTTACTTAAATCAATAAGCTCTTACCCATGTCAAAAACGGATAGTGATCCCATATGCTAACAGAGATATAACAACAACAACCTTACATCATATCATTCTGGAAAAAATCATATCTCAATCGAAACATAAGCATAACAACCTCCGACTGATCATCACCAATCTGAAGCATCCCCTCATCCATCCTATAAGACTTACTAAACACCTTCAATACAGGACTGCTGTTTACATAGTTTTATGGATCAAAAATGGAAAATTCAAGATTTCTCAACAAAATTATCATAGACTACATAACTTTAAAAAAGAAAATAGCTTTAATATCATTATTCATATCCATACCCGATCTTTGTTCATAAAAACAGATATTACTCCCCAAAACATAAACTATATCACTTTCTTATACTTTCTTAATTTTCCTTCAAATATATCCTCTGTCCAAATCCAGCACTTCAAATCTATTATCTCCTTAAACAAGAATGATCTTGTACATACACCAAATCGTGATCTCAGAAAATACAATCTTCAGCAAATCCTAACCATACTACAGAAAATTCACTGTCAATCCCTACAATTATGTTTAAAAAAATTCAGATTTAACATTATTGGTTATCTACAGAGGCGGCTGATTTTATCTTTTAACTGTTATAATCTCTTAACAGATATTTACAAGAGTAATAAAACCATGATTCACCACCAACTCTCACATGATTGCCACGTCCTCCTTAAAAATCCATATGTCACCACCATATTTAGCCATATCCTGATGTTTAACCAAACTTACTTCATAATTATCTTTCACTTCTGTAATAATAATCAAAATAATACTTTCAAGACCAGTATAGAAGATTTCAACCTCAGGATGGAAAGTAAAACTCTATGTCTTCCTCTTATCTTTCTGCTGTAATTCGTGGAAATCAAAATAACATGGAGCTTACTCCATCCCCTCCTGGATTTCCTTGTCAAACTAGCCCTATCAACTCCAACACAAACACTTCTAGCCACCCACACAAACTATCTTGGCCCAAAACCAAGAAACACAACCCACGGCAGAAGAAGATCCTACCACTAAAGATGTTGAAATCCCCATCATCAATGAAATTCACAACAAACTCCAACACACTGCTCTGGTAGGCAGATTTGTGAACAAAGAAGTTAATTTCAACCAAGTCCTAACAAAGATGCGTGTAGAGTGGAGATATCTCAAAGGCCAATGGTTCATTGATCTTATAGGCTATGATTGGTTCCTTTTCAAATTTGCAACAAGTGAGGACAGAGCTAGAGTTTAGGCCAACAGACCTTACCATGTGGCAGGAGCTCTTCTGGCCATCTATCCTTGGACTCCCTCCTTCGACCCTTCTCAAGCTGACACCATGTCTGGTGAGATATGGATCCGTATACCAAATCTACCTCCTCAACTCAATTCTACTGAAATTCTAGCAGACATCATCAGTACATGTCGAGTGGGAACCTTAATCAAAGTGGACAAGGAGGCTTACTTCAAAAGTTGGTTCAGGTTTGTTAGATTATGTGTCCATGTCTCCTTTGAGAAAATTTTGATCTCCTATATTGAATGGAAAATGCCAGATGGTAACAGACTTAGCCTACGTATTTGGTATGAAGACTTCTCAATTGGCTGTGGTTATTATGGTAAAGAAGATCACCTTTACCCCGAGTGTCCTAGCAATACTAATAAACCCAGAAACTTTGAACTTCGTATCCAAGAAAGGCCAGGCATAAACCTATTAGAAGATAATGCCAAAATTGAAACCTCTAGCTATAGCACTGATGAAACCATGCTTGGTCCAACTATTGAAGACCTCTCTATGATTGGAAGAACTGTCAGTGCAGATATTGGGACCTCCCTTCATCCTGCAGAAGGTGATTATGGTATCCTACCCATCCTGTCAACCATGGGCAACACCTTCACAACAATTCAACCTCCAGGGGGAAACACAACTGCCCTTTTTACTCCCTTCCTCTCACAGGAATTGATCAATAACTTGATCACTCTAAACAATGCCCATGCTTCTATGCTTGCAGCTAAATCATCTATCCCTCCTTTCCAGATCTCCCCAACTATGCTGCATACTATTTTCAATACCAATCCTAACAACAGCTCCTCTTCAATTGCTCCTGATAGAGACTTAAGCAACCTCTGCGATGTTGTGAACCCTTATGTTAGCAATTCTCCAAATGTTGAACAAAGTCTCTCCTCTTACCAATCCATAAATTCAGCAGCTTCCATGGTTAGGAATATGTCACAAGTTCACATCTCTCCTCAAGATCAGGATCAGAACATCAACAATGACAGGAAGAAAGGAAAAGGCAAGGAGAAAGCTGATGATTATGAGGCCGACTCCCATGATCACATTAACAAGAAACAGAGGCCTTCACCATGATTTTTCTATGACAGCTACAACTTCTCAGAGGGTTCCTAATGTACCTATGAATCGTACCCACTTTACCCTCAAATTTTGGTAATGTAATAAGCTTAAGTACTTAGTATCCTATAACATTATCTATCCTAGCTGCTTTAAGTTTGTTTGTATTACCTCTGTATGTACAGGTGAACCCCAGAGCATCCACTTTTTAGTTGTTTATATGGATGCTTCCTTCAAGGTCTGTTTATGTCTTCACATTAGGGGCTTTGAATATTTTCTGCTTAGTCCTTCCTGTTACTCCTTTACCAACTTACTGTTTATCTTTGTTTTACCAAATTTTTGTTCTAAATCGAAAATCCAACAGACACACTACATTACAAATGGAAAGAAATTGCTTAACAGCAAAGACCTAGGGTTAACACCCAAGCTCAATCTCTCCAAATATACAAAACCATACCAAATCCTGAAAATTTCGATACCTAATATCCACAAGCAGTCATTAAAAAATAGGACAAACCACAATACAGTTACTAAAGCCAGACACAATAATTATACATCATAATTAAAAAATAAATATAATAAAATTATATTTCGAACAAATACTTTTGATAACAAACATAATTATAATACTTACCTTATTAAATTATACCTTTTGAAATTATCAAAACAAACATTTCAGAAAATAAAACCAATTACCACCCATTTAAACAATATAAAAACGTATTATAAAATTTTTTGTCACAATTACTCAAAAAAATCTTTCAATTTATACACAAATTTATAACACATAGCTATAAATCAAAGATATTTACAACACATATAAAAATGGTATATTACAAATATAAGAAAAGATATTAACAATAATCCCTTTGGAATAACACCCACCCGTAATTCTTATATCCACAAAATTATAATTAAAATAAAAATTGAAAAAATGTGGAAAATATTAAAATTGAAAATTAAATTAGATATCCACACAAACCCATTACACAAAAAAAAACACACAATAAATAATAAATACAGATATAATTATTATATTTCTGGATTAAAAAATAATGTCAGTAAGACAATAAAATTAACAAAAAAAATATTATTAAGAAAATTTTCAAAAATACCATAAATAATAATGACCATATAAATAAGAAAATTCCATTACAAAAGATAGTCAATAAAATATTAAAGATAGCAAACAAATCTATATTTAATTATAACCACATCATAAAATTCTACCTATTAAAATCTTATAAACAAATAACTCATACTAAACCCGTTAATAAAAATTACAGATAGTTCAAATAAGGAAATTCTACCTATTAAAATTTGGGTTAGCACCCTCTCAAACCAACAAATTAAGGCACAATAAATATAACTATGGTACAATTTGGACAAAATACTATCAAACTTATACACTAAATACCTATAGTTCAAATAAGGAAAATTTTTCACCCGACCAATACCTTACAGATTTTGAATTTCAGAAAAAAAAAATATCATTCAAAATTTTTACTTTAAACTATTAGGCAATATTTACTCTTACATTCAATATATAAAAAAAAATAAAACAAATATGGAAAATTTCAAAATCTAGAAATATAGGTAAAATATACACCCATCCACCAAAAAAATTATACCATGTTACAAAAAATAATAATGACCATATAGATATTAAAATAGCATTACAAAAAATAACCAATAAATATTAAAATTAAGAAATAGACCTAAAATTGATCATAATAACCACATTGTACCTATTAAAATCTTGGAAACAAATAGCTCGTACTATTACAAACCACTTAAGTAGCATAAATATATACTATCATACATTAAAAATGCCTACAAAGCTAGCATATACGATAAAATTAATTAAATGACAAATATAGCATATTGGAATATACGAGGTGTAAGAAAACCTAACCTATGGCAAGACTATGTAAAGACCGAAAAATTTTATAATATTATTTTATTAAAATGGTGATTTATAATCGATTCGATTTCTAAGATTCGGGAGATTTAAAATTTCCGTCCTCGAGCTATTGGATTTATTCTAAATCTTTTGAAGCGAGTTCTGACATTATTTAATTAAAAATTTTAAATAAATTTTGTTCCGCTCCAGATGTCGAGAGTTGTGAAATAATATTCGGATTTCATTATTAGATTCGGATTTGGAAATTTATATTAATTTTGAGTCGGGATCGGTTCGAGCGAACAGATTTCGGGTTTTATTTCCGGGTACTTTGAAATACCTCTTGGGACCACTTTATTTGTCTTCTTCTCTCCCTCTCTTCCGATATACCATAGCACATTAGCACCAATCCCCTCCTGCTTGATTTGTTCTCTTTTGGACTCAACCAAACCCCCTCCCATCTACCTCCCTCACTCACCTGTTTCCCCATATTTGGCAAAATGCCAAACTGAGCCCTCTGCCTGCCCTGCTCCCACGCAAATCTGCTGCGCACCTCCGACATCAACTCCCCCATCCTGTTGATGTCGGATCTGCAACACACCTCCCCTCTCTATTTTGATTGTGAGAACCAACAAACCACTCCACAAATCCTTTGCTTCTTTCTCTGTTTCACCAATGCAGCTCCTTTTCCAGATTTCATTACTTTGATGGCCTCAAAATTACAAGCATACAAACTCAAGGCTCCCTTATACTTCAGTTTCTACTTCCTCACAACACACACCTTGCTACTTGCTCGCGGCACTACCACTGAGCTCCTCCCTGAGCACTCCCGAGCATCGTTCCGAGCATCAGCTGAGCGCCACCAAACACCCACCGAGCCGCCCCTTTTTTTTCCGAGGATGGGCCGAGCATCAACCCCGTTTCTTCCTCCTCCCAGCACAACAGCTTCTCCGACGCCTGAGCCCGGAGCCACCATCCCAGAAGCTTTCCGGAGCCACCGACGCTTCCAGTCCTTCCATTCCTTCCCTGTTTCCGATCCAAATTCGGTAACGTTCATTCCTTCCCCCTATCGCTCCTGAACTTCGGAAAGGTCCGCCTTTATGACTCCTTCCTTCATCCTAGTTCAGGCTAGAGCATCTCGAGTACCTTGGCGAGCCTAATCATCTCCGACGACCCTTTTCCGGAGAGAACTTCGAATCACGGTGAGCTCTTCTTCTCTCTTCTTCCTTGACTGCGTTTGGGTTCTTTTGTGTGGGTTGGGTTCAGGGAAGACTGTAGAACAGTCGAGACTGGGTGGGGCTAGCAATGGAGCTCCGGCGAGGGCTCAGTTCCTCTCCTCCTCCTCTCCTGTTTCGAACCTGAGCAGAGCTTGAAGAAAGGGGTAGAACCCGATTCCCTTCCTTTTGTTTTCTTATTTCCGTGAGCCGGTTCACCCTTTGAAATATCCGGCCGGTTCATTAAGCTCCAGCTAAAGAACCTGTGAGATTGGGCTCGGACCCGGGCCGGATCCGGGTTGGGTATTCTTTGGGCCTTTCCTTGAATTTAGAAGATTTGTGTTGATTATTTCATTTACATATTAATATCTTAAGTGTATAAAATTATTTATGTGATTATTATTAAATATGTTTTATTCAAAGAGTGAATAATTAATTCTGTAATTTATTAAGTATTTAAAATGGACTTATTCGGGGGATTATTGTGACATTTAGATGACTAGGTTTAAATTATATATATTGTTTGAAATATTTCTAAATGTCGGAATTTATTCAAACAACAATTTTTTTAAAATAAGAAATATACCAGGATTATTTTGATAGCATGGTTTTGCGAGTTGGTCAAAGACTTAAGGTTTTATAAATGGAATTTGCTAAGTATAGTTTTGAAAGAATCGTTTGAGACATTAAATTGACTACCTTGAGATTTAAATAGCTTGATGATTTGTATGTGGATTATGAAGCTTGTTATTATGAGTTGTGATATGATATATGAATTATGAGATAAGATGTTGATATATGTCCTTAAATATGAGATTATGATGTATTATTATTATATTAAAACATGATGTTATATTCTATGGTTGATAAGCATGATTATGGATAAGTACTAAATATGGAAGTATGATATGATGATTAGGGTATGAATATGACTTGGAGGATAAATACGACTTATATATGAGATAATGATACATGTTCCTAAATGGTCGATATATGGTATAATAATGAGTTGAAATGATATCTGATGAGTTATGCTGATGTTATGCGATGAGATATTGATATGAGGTGAGATGTGAGATGGTATACGATGAATGATGATGATGAGTAGAGTTGATTCTTGATGAGTTATATGAGACCATGCTATGGGATATGGGATGAATGGATGATAATATGATGAGGTTCTGAGTGAGGAGATCTGTAGTTCTGGGTACTTGTGTGATGGATTTATGCTTAGTGTAAATTAAAAGTAGACTCATATACATTACTTATATATGATAGGTTATCATCTGTGATGTATGACTTGCTGTATACATGGATTCTGCCTTTTGCTGTTCTGCCTATCCAGGTAAGTTCCTTCATGGGCTTACTCAGATTCGAAAGAGAATACCTGCTTGTGAATATATGACATACTAGGTGTTGCATAAGCATTAAAGCATGCCATGTAATATCATGCTAGGATTGCACTTATGAATGAGCATTCGGTTACTTTGTGTGTTTGAATACAGAACGACCGTTATCTGTGATAGTCCTAGAGTCTTTGCTAGGGTAATAGGGTAGCCCAGCCCCATCGGGTGCCCTGAGTCAATCGAGTCGATATGAGCATGATATGATAGCCCAGCACCATCGGGCAAGAGATGAGATGATATGATATGATAGCCCAGCACCATCGGGCAAGAGATGAGATGATATGATATGATATGATGATGCCGTGGTTAGTGCACCACCACGAGGAAATTGCTATGCTATAGCACCGAACTGGCCAGTCTCTGCACTAACGGGAAGGGGTGCAGAGGTAGGAGAGGGATATGCCACTTGGCATTGTCTTGGACCCTTTACAGTTCTTTTCCGCATATTGTAAATTAGGAGCATGTTAGTGTGATTAAATTTCCGCATTGCATCAAAGCATCTTTATATTGGCGTATGTGTATGTTCGCTTGTGGGACAGGGTGTGTTGGGGTCTCGGTCTGATCCTGCTTGCACCTCTTGTTTTTAGGTATGATTGCTCCCTGTCTCTATGGCGTGGGAAAATCCCCCTGGCGATTGCAAAGAATCTGTCTAACCCCGCTAATTTGGCTATACGACTTTAGAATATATGTTTTGGTTTTGACCCGGCTCTGCCGTGGCTTTTGTATCTAAACCGTACTTCCGGTTTACTTTCGTTTAAATTGAATTTCTGTGACTTCGATTGATTGGGGTTCGAAATCCCCGCTTTGAATACTGATTGATCTTTAGGGGTTTGAAACCTCGACCCGTACCTGAATTGCAACATCCGAACGAAGGTATCCAACCTTCGAAACGTATCTCGGATATTTATATCCGGGCCGTTACAACCTAGCTTACATCCAAAAAAGAAATAATCTAGACATACTAGTATTAGCAGAAACAAAAACAATCGAACCACCAAATGAATGCCAATACAAAAAATGTGGATTTAACAAAGCCCATCACATTCCCTCAGAAGGCACAAAAGGAGGACTTTGGATCCTTTTCAAAACCACTAATTTCACAGACTCAAGTGAGCAATTAACAATATCAAACAATTATGTAATGTATTTGACGATGCCATAGAAAATAGACCAATCGATTAACACAAATATAGTGTCATAAGTAGGTCACCCCAACGCAAGAAGACATCCGGCCCACCATAGGATCCATCGCGTATAAGATACTCGTTCGTTCTCACGACCAAACCCTACTCGCGACTTAAATACTTAGCTATGACCACGTAACGACGAAGGAGGGCCCCTTGAGTACCTCGTGGGTCTCAGGAACCCTAAGTAAAGCAGCTCGCTGTTTCTAGCACCTCACCTCTAAACGACGCCACATGTATTATCTACCCCCCTAAACACGAAGGCATGCCTTACAGGTGTCCTAAATACAACCACGAGGTCGCCAGCCAGCTGCTCGCTTAGTCTCCCTATAAATACCCCCTCTCAAACACAAAAATGGGATCCGACGAAAGAGATAAGAAAGTGGAGCTCATATAAATCCCTGGATCTCAAACCCCCAGAGTTGAGTACCTGAGATCTGCGATCGGAGAAGAACGTTCCCGGAATAAGAATATCATCTGACTTCCATCCCAATTCGCGATAGAACAGTTCAAACCCTCGTGAGCTGAATACAACACCCCACCGCTTGAATCAATAAATATATAATCTGTTCGTAAACCATCTCAATCAAGGCTTACAAGTATTTTTAGGTCATTCTATCGTCATAATGAGGTAATAAGTATAGATGAAATTCCTTGAACGCTTCATTGGCGCCGTATGTGGGAACCTTTCACGATGAGAGGTTCCGCGTAGCAATACGCACCTTCACATTTCATTCCTTTTAAATACATTTCCAACATTTTTTCTTCATTCAGTTATTTACTATCTTTATTTTTCGAATATATTAAACCCATCTAAAGTAAATAAAATAAACATTGTTTACTTCTCTAACGAATCAAAACTTGCAGGAAATCATGAATTTCACGTTGTTCGGGGAAGAATTTGGGAATCAACATCGCGATGCCGAAGAAGCTAACCTCCTCAACCTCAATATACCTCCCAATGACATGACTCAACATGATATTTACGAGGACATTCCCCAACTTCCTCCCTGGGACACTACCCAACTACCCTCATTCGCACCCTACGGTATGTGGGGTGGCTACCCCCCATACCAAGTCCTCGCGAGTAACTATCCACAGAACGCCTATTTGAACCATCAGGCGGGTGGAATACTGATCCAGCACGACCCTCACGATTACTACCAACAACAGGGTCCCAGACCTGTAACGATCAACCATTTCCTTAACCCTAATGGTGACCCTCTCAACGCTGGCCCAGAACTCGACGAAAACACTAATAAAATCGCCCGTATCCTCAGCCCCAGGGATGTTACATTGCGTTCAAAGTCCCCTGGAATTCCCAAGCAAACATACAAAAATGAACCCACTTTCCCGTCAGCTTTTTGCAGGGAGATACGTGAAGCACCGGTCCCCAAGAGATGGAGGGGTATCTCCATTGCCAAGTACAAAGGAGATACTGATCCAAATGACCACCTCAACCAGTTCACCACAGCCATGGGCATGAATGAGCACAACGACGCCATGTATTGTCGCTCGTTTCCATCCACGCTAAGCAGTGTAGCATTAACATGGTTCACCAATTTGGCTCAATCATCCATCAACAACTTCACACAACTAACAGGCACATTCGTCGCCCATTTCGGCAGTGCTCGCACAAGGAAAAGAACCATGCTAGACCTTAATTCCATCAAACAAGGTGTGAATGAATCACTGGGGAACTTCTTCAGTCGATTCACCAACATGGTGGTTCAAATCCCAAGATTCAATCAAGAGTCTGCAAGCACAATACTAACGGGCAATTTGATTGAGGGCGATTTCAAGGTCTGCCTATTTTAAAAGGAGCCGGAAAACTACGATGTCCTGAGAGAGCTCGTAACCAAGCAGATCCATGCCATGGAAGCGGCAAGCTCTAGCTCGAGACCTTTCGAATCAAGGCCGCCAGCTTACCACCGAGCACCTAACAAACGCCAGGGGAGAGAGAATTTTGGGGATCAACATCACCGCAATCCTCCCTGGCAGTACCCGATCATTCCCCCGCGACCTCAGATCCAGGAAGTCCAATACAATCACAGGTCAATTCCAGGATCTCTTGGCGCCCCGGCAAATGCAATGATGGCTCATCCTGACTACATAGCACCTCCTGTGTATGGGATCCCCCCTGCCCTTCCTTCGAAAGAAGTACCCCTTCAGATTTGTGCGCCATCAACGAATCTCAATCATCTCATCGCAACGCCACCACAACGCTTACCCCCTGTGGTCCCTTCCCAGCAATATAAACCACCAAATGTTCCACCAAGGCCTTATAATCCTCAGTATGCCGCCAGGGGAAGGGGTAGGGGAACTTACCCCCGGAATAGAGGAGAGAGGAATGAAAATAGAGGAGGAGGCTATCAACCCCCTCCGAGGGACATGAAGAATGCCCACGAAGCCAGGTCCTCATCCAATCGACACGATCGCCCTAACCAAGATCATCGAAAGCCTCCTTCACCCGATGGGTGCATTAATACTATCGCGGGGGGGCCTGCAATGTCTGGTGCCAGCAATCAAGAGAGGAAAAATTATGAAAGAGAAGCTAGGTATCCTCCATCTGAAGCCAGTATCAAGCAAGCATCCACCGCACATGCGATACTCAGTTTTTCTGTTTCGGATACTCGTGATGCTCGCGATCTAAGAATGCCTCACTCAGATCCCATGGTCATTCACGTACAAATAGGAACCAAAACTGTTAAACGGGTCATGATCGATACAGGTTCATATGTGGACGTCCTTTATTGGGGCGCCTTTGAACAACTCGGGATCGCGGAAAGCGCTTTGCACCGGTACTCAGGAAAATTAGTTTCTTTCTCTAGAGACGAAGTGGAAGTAGCTGGAACCATTGAACTGGCCCTAACGCTAGGGACCGAGCCAAACAGGAGAACACATATGATCGAATTCACTATAGTTCGATTGCCCTCCATCTACAACGCAATCATGGGGCGTTTAAGTCTATTCAAATTCCAAATAGCCTGCTCCATATATCATTTTAGCATTAAATTTCCATGCACCAACGGGAAGGTGGGCGAAGCACGAGGAGAACAAGCGGAAAGCAGAATTTGCTACCTGACCTCGCTAAAAAAAGGCCACAATCGGATTCTCGTGATTGAAACAAACGCTCAAGGATCATTAAAAGAAGAAGCAATTGATGAAAGCGAACAAGAGGCAACATCCGAACAACAGCACGCGGATTTAGAAGTTCGACCCGAAAAAGTAACTGACAAAATTTTGGAGGAAAGGATTGCTTTCTTTCCTTTCCCAAACAAGGCCGAGGCCTTATACCACGGTCACAGTTTGACTGGCCCCACCTTGGAGCGTCTCAAAGACATGTTAAAGAGGTCACTAGATGTTTTTGGCTGGTCACCACAAGATCTGAAGGGACTCCCCCGAGAAATCACAGAGCATTCGTTGAGATTAAATCACGATGCAAAGCGTGTATGCCAAAGAAAGAGGAAAATGGCCGCCGAAAAGTCAGAGGCAGCAAAACAAGAGGTACATAAGCTTCTTCAAGCTGGATTTATTCGCGAAATTAACGATTCAACTTGGTTATCAAATGTGGTGTCAGTCAAAAAGAGTAGCGGCAAATGGAGAATGTGCGTCGATTTCAAAGATCTAAATAAAGCCTGCCCAAAAGATAGCTATCCTTTGCCATCCATCGATGAGCTGGTCAACACAACAGTAGGGCATGCCACTCTAAGCTTTCTGGATGCTTATTCTGGTTACAATCAGATCAAAATGAGTCCTCGCGATGAAAAAAGCACCGCCTTCATCACCAACCAGGGAACTTTTTGCTATAAAGTAATGCCGTTTGGATTGAAGAACGCGAGTGCAACCTTCCAACGGATGATAGAAAAGGTATTTTCTGCTCAAATAGGGAGAAACATGGCGGTCTATGTCGATGATATCGTCATCAAGAGCTTCAACAAAGAGGATCATTGCAAAGATTTACAAGAAACCATCGATACACTTAGGAAAAATCGTGTCTGCTTGAATCCAGAAAAGTGTGTTTTTGGAGTGGATTCAGGAAAGTTCTTAGGCTTCATGATAAGCCATCGAGGAATAGATGTAAATTCGGCCAAGGTGCAAACCATCATCGACATGGCCCCACCAAGGACGCTGAACGACATACAAAAGTTAAACGGATCGGTCAATTACTTAAGCAGGTTCTGTTCGCGATTAGCTGATCATGCACTACCATTCTTCAAGCAACTTAAAAAGAAGGGTCCGGTCGAATGGACTGTCGCTTTGGATGAAGCCTTCAAAAGTATGAAAGAATACTTGGCTACTCTGCCCACCCTTCATTTTCCACGCGAACATGAAACACTGCAATTATACCTCACTGTCGGCTCCACAACCATTAGCACAGTGCTTACTAGGGAATCCAAGCTTCCTATTTACTTTGCTAGTCGAGTCTTATAACCCGCCGAATCTAGATATACCCCGATAGAAAAGATGGCTCTATCCGTGGTTTTCGCTGCGAGAAGATTGAGGCCTTATTTTCAAGCTCACACCATTGAGGTGCTTTCAGATCTACCACTCCATCAAATCCTACACTCACCATCACTCTCTGGAAGAATGGTCAAATGGGCAGTAGAGCTTTCTGAATTTGACATCCATTTCAAGCCTAGAAAGGCCCGCCTAGCTCAAGCCCTTGCCGATCTTGTAGTGGAAGTCGTTTTCACCGATTCTCAAGATCGCGACGAAGAAGATTGGGTTATAAATGTTGATGGATCAGTATCGGCAGGAGGCTGCGGAGCGGGGGTTACCATCACAAGTCCTAGTGGGGAGATAACCGATCTTTCTTTTCAGCTATTATTTGAGGCCACTAACAATGAGGCAGAATACGAAGCTTTGATCGCAGGTATAGAGAAATCACTGGTCAACGGGGCTAGACAAGTCCGGATTTTCACAGATTCAGAGGTAGTGGCACGACAGGTTAAAGGTGAATATGAAGCAAAAACGGGAATGTTACCTGAATATCTAGCGCGAGTGCAAACACTCACTGCCGCTTTCGGAAAATGCTCCATTTCATCCGTCCCTCGCGATTAGAATGAACGCGCTGATACCTTGGCCAGAATGGGGGCTACCTTACCTCTCGGATTAAGTGATCGCGTAGTGATCGAATAGAAACATGCCCGAGGAATCCATCAAGGGGTATTCAGAATATCCAACCTCGGAGACTGGCGAAAACCTATCTTGGTGTACATAACCGAAGGAGTTTTGTCTAGTGACTCACATGAAGGCCAGAGCATCAGAAAAAGAGTAGCCCGTTTTCGAATAAGAGACGGTCGACTGTACAAAAGAGGATTCAACCTTTCGGATCTCCTCTGTGTATCAGACCAAGAAGGCCTTGACCTCGTTCGAGAGTTACACGCGGGTCTCTGTGGCAATCACCAATGATGGAGAGCTGTTGCCTCCAAAATCACACGTTTAGGCTACTACTGGCCTTCTCTCAGAGCGGATGCTGAAATGATTATTCATATATGTGATCCTTGCCAGCGACACGCATCACTCAAGCATCGCCCCCCTCATCCATTAAAGTGCATCTCTGCGCCTTGTCCGTTCACGATGTGGGGAATGGACATTTTGGGACCATTCCCAAAAGCACCAGGACAGCTGCGTTTTATCATTGTAATCGTCGATTACTTCACGAAGTGGGTTGAGGCCGAAGCTATGGCCACCATCATGGCAGAAAAAGTGCGCAAATTCCTTTGGAAAAACATGATCTGCCGATTCGGAGTCCCCCAGGCAATCATCACTGATCACGGTCCCCAATTTTACTGCAAAACAATTCGTGATTTCTGTGCCGGTCTCCACATCGATTTCCGTTTTTCATCGGTAGCGTACCCACAATCCAATGGACAGGCTGAGACCACGAATCGACAAATTCTGAATGCCCTAAAAAAGAGACTAGGAACAGCAAAGGGTAAATGGGTCGAGATCTTACCGTTGGTGCTATGGTCATATAGAACTTCAGCAAAAAGTCCAACAGGAGAAACACCATTCGCAATGACTTTTGGTGTTGATGCGATCATCCCTGTCGAGTTGCTCATCCCCTCGGCTAGAATCATTGATTTCAGTAAAGATACCAATGATGAAGCCCTCGAGTTAGAACTCCACTTACGCGAAGAAAGAAGAGACACAGCTTCTCTTAAAGCGATTGAATATCAACGCTGATTAGCTGAGGGATACAACAAGCGCGTCTTCGTACGCCCACTACAAAAAGGTGACATGGTCCTCCGACAAACCACCACTGGAGGAAAACTTGAACCTAAATGGGAAGGAACCTACGTCATCCATAAAGAAGTAGGTCAAGGCTCTTTCAAGCTTCAAAACTCAGAAGGCGCCACCCTTGCAAAGGCGTGGAACGCCAAGAATCTCAAGGCTTATTTTGCATGATAACTTAGGCATAGAAAGAAACTTGATGATTTAGATTTTCCATGTATAGGGGTCATCAGGGTTCTCAATTGGGCACACCACTTCATATATAATAAATGAATGTTCCAAGCCTAACCTCATCGATCGCCAACACAGAATAAATTTAGCTATCGCGTGTGTTTTAAACACGGATATGCATATAAGTAAGCCTCCAAGGAGAATAAATTTAGCTATCGCGTGTGTTTTAAACACGAATATGCATGCAAGTAAGCCTCCAAGGAGAATAAATTTAGCTATCGCGTGTGTTTTAAACAAGGATATGCATGCAAGTAAACCTCCAAGGAGAATAAATTTAGCTATCACGTGTGTTTTAAACACGGATATGCATGCAAGTAAGCCTCCAAGGAGAATAAATTTAGCTATCGCGTGTGTTTTAAACACTGATATGCATGCAAGAAAGCCTCCAAGGAGAATAAATTTAGCTATCGCGTGTGTTTTAAACACGGATATGCATGCAAGTAAGCCTCCAAGGAGAATAAATTTAGCTATCGCTGTGTTTTAAACACGGATATGCATGCAAGTAAGCCTCCAAGGAGAATAAATTTAGCTATCGCGTGTGTTTTAAACACGGATATGCATGCAAGTAAGCCTCCAAGGAGAATAAATTTAGCTATCGCGTGTGTTTTAAACACGGAAATGCATGCAAGAAAGCCTCCAAGGAGAATAAATTTAGCTATCGCGTATGTTTTAAACACGGATATGCATCCAAGTAAGCCTCCAAGGAGAATAAATTTAGCTATCGCATGTGTTTTAAACATGGATATGCATGCAAGAAAGCCTCCAAGGAGAATAAATTTAGCTATCACGTGTGTTTTAAACACAGATATGCATGCAAGTAAGCTTCCAAGGAGAATAAATTTAGCTATCATGTGTGTTTTAAACACGGATATGCATGTGAGTAAACCTCCAAGGATAATAAATTTAGCTATCGTATGTGTTTTAAACACGGATATGCATGCAAGTAAGCCTCCAAGGAGAATAAATTTAGCTATCGCGTGTGTTTTAAACACGGATATGCATGCAAGTAAGCCTCCAAGGAGAATAAATTTAGCTATCGCGTGTGTTTTAAACACGGATATGCATGCAAGTAAGCCTCCAAGGAGAATAAATTTAGCTATCGCGTGTGTTTTAAACACGGATATGCATGCAAGTAAGCCTCCAAGGAGAATAAATTTAGCTATCGCGTATGTTTTAAACACGGATATGCATGCAAGAAAGCCTCCAAGGAGAATAAATTTAGCTATCGCGTATGTTTTAAACACGGATATGCATGCAAGTAAGCCTCCAAGGAGAATAAATTTAGCTATCGCATGTGTTTTAAACATGGATATGCATGCAAGAAAGCCTCCAAGGAGAATAAATTTAGCTATCACGTGTGTTTTAAACACAGATATGCATGCAAGTAATCCTCCAAGGAGAATAAATTTAGCTATCACGTGTGTTTCAAACACGGATATGCATGTGAGTAAACCTCCAAGGATAATAAATTTAGCTATCGTATGTGTTTTAAATACGGATATGCATGCAAGTAAGCCTCCAAGGAGAATAAATTTAGCTATCGCGTGTGTTTTAAACACAGATATGTATGCAAGTAAGCCTCCAAGGAGAATAAATTTAGCTATCACGTGTGTTTCAAACACGGATATGCATGTGAGTAAACCTCCAAGGAGAATAGATTTATCTTTCGCATGTGTTTCAAATACGGATATACAGGCAAATAAATCTTCTCGTATACCATTCGAACACAGGTTCACAAGGATATTTCATTGAGCTTTGAAAGCCTAAGTATAAACGATATATCTTAGACAAACATTCCAAATAACAAAAACACTTAAACATGACGGGAGTTGCACAAAGGCGGCAATAAGGAATACATGATACAAAGTTCTAGGCTGATTCTCACAAACTGATCTACGTGAACTCACTCATTCGCTTCTAAAACGATTATGGTAAACCGACTACTCCCCTCATATTTAAAAATAATAAGAGACTCCCCAACACGTAAACCGCTGTCTATGGCAAAAGCGTGCCAACCTTCGGTAAGGATGTAATGATCTTGGCTATCTCGAAACAACCTTACTTGAAACTCTCGCCCAGTTGGAGATACCAAGCACACATGAGTTAATCCATCACGGACATACTGTGCGGCAAAAGATTCAGGCAAAAGTTGCAAAAAACTAAAAATTAGATATCAATTAAGCAAGAGAATCACAAACAGAAGTACAGCAACGATTACCATATATTCCATTTTCTCCTCAGAATCAATGGAACGAAAAAAATCACGCCGACGGGGATGAGGAGAGGTCATTATTACTCACTTCGCTCCGTGAACAAGTAAATCAAAGTGCAAGTACGATGACCCAGATTTTATCCAGAGATCTACTATTTATTAAACAAAGAAGCAAGTATAATACCGACACATCACAACAAAATAATTCATATTCATTCGAAACAGTTTGACAGAAGGAGATGCATGCCAAAGCAAGTGGCAGAATCACAGGGTGCACCTCTGTAACACGAAACCACAGTGTGAGGCTACCAATGGTCACATCAAAGACAGAAACAGAGGGTAGGGAGACCCAAACCAAATTAAAAAAAAAACAGAGCAGAAAGGGGATTACTTAAAGTTTTGCGATTACACATAAACAGACTGAATTAGTAAGGTTCACAAAAGCATAACAAAAGATCAAACATCTTATAAGTACCACCATTACATTTCAAATACCCTATTCATCCTCATCCTTAAGAGCAAGAACTTTAAAACGATGCCCTCCCATGTATTGAAAAAATACCATCGATGCTCCAACTTCAACACCGTTGTTAATCGCGAATCTATTCCAACCTTCAGACAACCACCAACGATTCAGACCATCTCTCGAAACCTCAACGCGAAAGTTTTCACCAGCCGCAGAAACCAAACGTACATGGTCAGACACAACATGACCATACATTCTCTCAAAGGCATCAGGGAGAGGCTGCAAAACAAAACAACATTATTTCATAAACAAATCAAGCTCAAGCACAGATCATAACCAATATATAAAACTTACAAGACGATGCATCCTCCCTTCTACATCAACACAACGAATAAAATCTCGCATCACAGGGGTAGGAAACGCCATTTTCTACTACAATAATTACAGTTGGATAAAATAAACAAATGATCACAAATTCTGCAAGCACCATACCCTTTTTATATCCAAAACAAGACTGTACATACTTTGACAATTCTGAAGAGACATTTATTACATGTATCGGAACCAAACAGAGAATCTGAAAAGTAAAAATTCACACTCTGCATGTATAACACATGGCATCAGTCATCTCAAAACCCGACCAAATACAGAGACATTTCAAATCCAGAAATAGTCATTTATTACAAGATCTTATCTACAAATCAATACCACAATAACAAGATCTTTTTCTCTCTACAAAACATAGTTTTCAAACTTTCCTCTTATCAGAAGACTTCCCAAAAAGAAACATGGCAACAGATGCTGGCAATCAAAATCCAAATAATCCCTTCGTTTTTTATATCTATTTAGTAGGGAGCGAGCAAAACATACGAATGATGTTGCCCTACGAGTTCGCATAACATTTCCAACCTCATGTCCCCGAGCAAATCCTATTATCAACTCGCATCGTCAAAGACTTCCCCGTTCACATTGTAGGGGGCAGTTACGGATCTCACTGGGTCGTACGCGGATGGAGGGACTTTATCGAAACACACGGACTTGAGTTGGAAACATCAATAAAGTTCACCCACATGGGGGAGACAAGGTTTCATGTCCATTTCTTCGACAAGGAAGGGTACTACATCGACGACGAACCTTACAATGACGATTACAACGGTCCAAGATCAAATGGTTTCCATTAAATCCCAAAAATGGTGTGGTAAGCAAAATTCAAAATGTATTCCCCCTCTTTAATGATTCTCAGATCATCAATAAAAACAAGTCTTTCCAGGATTTATTCTATTTGCTATCCTACAAAAAATTGGATGATAGAAATGCACTTCGCTGTTTCGCGATCCATTCGCTGGAGATTACATGGTTATTAAATTAATCTCCTTAAAACATCCGAGATATGATGGAGATGCAATTTTCTGTATCGCGATCGATTCGCTGGAGATTACATGGTTATTAAATTAATCTCCTTAAACATCCGAAATACGATGGAGATGCAGTTCTCCACATCGCGATTCTTTCGCTGGAGATTACATGGTTATTAAAATAATCTCCTTAAAACATCAGAAATACGATGGAGATGCAGTTCTCCACATCACGATTCCTTCGCTGGAGATTACATGGTTATTAAATTAATCTCTTTAAAACATCAGAAATACGATGGAGATGTAGTTCTCCACATCACGATTCCTTCGCTGGAGATTACATGGTTATTAAATTAATCTCCTTAAAACATCAGAAATATGATGGAGATGCAGTTCTCCATATCGCGATTCATTCGCTGGAGATTACATGGTTATTAAATTAATCTCCTTAAACATCCGAGATATGATGGAGATGCAATTCTCTATATCGCGATCGATTGACTGGAGATTACATGGTCATTAAATTAATCTCCTTAACATCCGAAAAATAATGGAGATACACTTTTAACAACAATATATCATCACCAAACATATTTCTCGGTATTCTTTTACTTCAAAAGGATAGTATAAGCCATCAAGAATATATCATCCGCGGTCAAACTCTTATATATTGTTTCACTTTTAAACGATAAACTCCACCAACATATTGGTTTATTTATCATACACCAAACTAAACTATCCGACAACAGACAAACGATATAACCACGAAAAAAGATACAACCTCAACAGTATCAAACCCAAACTGTGAAATCTACATCACCATTTTCATCGGGACCATGATTCACGGCAACAACATCAAAACAAGAGTTTCCTTCATACTCAAAAAGCAAGCGTGTCCCGATTCGAAGCTCATTCGAAACGACAAACGCGGACCACCCATTGGTAAACCAATAGTTGTTAGGCCCTAACGGTTCCACCCTGACCACAAATTCCTCTTCCGCGCGTGTCCATAGATGGACTAAACCAAGTGCATCGTATCCATAATCTCGATAAATAGAGGGTAGAGGCTACAACAAAAACAAATACGTTACAAACGCTCTACTTATAAAAGAAAAAATTGCATGATATAACTTACCAGCCTATATAAATGCCCCTCGACAGCAATATCTCGAGAAAAACCTCTAACACGAGGATATACCACACCTGGAATATTAACAGGTATCGCAGCCATCATTTCCCGCAAGAAATACAAACAATAAACCTTTAATCTTCTTACTTGTTTATATCAATCTATACAAGAGTAATAACAAACTACACCGCAGGTATACCACGAGGTTAACATATATCAGCAAACACAACAACCAATGACAGAGAAACGTTAACCTCTCATCAAGCGGTAAGGAAAATTACAAGGAAAACATCACACATCGATATACGCGAATAACATCGAAGTAACACGCACCACCCTGCTTCATGATAGTTAGGATGACTCCACAACAACAACATCCATATCCACAGTATACAAAACTAGTATAAAAATGGAAACATAAACCAAAGTACAATCAAAATCAAATCGCAACACAATGCCAAGCTTTGACATGGTTTCAGGAAACCATTCCCCACCACAAATCCCACCACCGATCTTTGTAATGAACACGATGTTTTTTCCAAATCCAAAATTCACCAAGACAATCCTTAGAGAAAGCCAATTACATAGACTTCCCCTACCATACATCTTTGTAGAATTCGGGGAAGAAGTTCTGGAACAAATCTTTCTATGCTCTCCTTCAAACCAAGAATTTCTAGTGCTAGTCGAAAAAGATGAAGGGGATTGGTTCTCTCTCTCTCGAAAGGATGGAGATCATTCGCGAATATAAACAACCTCAGAATAGGGAGTCACCTTACATTCGAATACCAAGGAGAATCCCACTTTGACGTAGCAATAGAGCAATCAGGCCCACAAGAAAACAGAGATGTTTTCCCCGAATACCTATGTTACGAATAAATATAACTATAGAAAATCATAATCCATATTTTAGTATATGTCGTTACTAAATATTTGTTATCTTTTAATTATCAGCAGTATAATATATAAAAAAATCCGCGAACCCTACTTTTTGTCATTTCACGATTCATTTCATAAAACGATCAATGACATGAGATAGGTAAGGGTATCGCAAATTCAACCATCTATGGTTTTGCGAATTCAACCATCCAGCAAAATAAACTATTGAAGGAAAACAAGCGAAAGACAAGCAAAAATGTGTCGCATATCAAACATAAAATATTCATACCACAACAAGACATCGCTTGTCATGGTCTATAATATCTGAAACAAAAATTTTTTTACCGCATACACAAACCATGGCGAAACACGAGGTGTTCACCACGGGTAAAAATGTTCACAGATTCCCAAAAATAAACTAAAACTTCACAAAATATTCATAAAACAAGGAGAGGCGGTTAATTAAGCGTTAGGGCAAGGGTTATCATCACGAACTGGCTAGGGGGTCTTTTCACCAGCAGAAGGAAGATCGAGGGCAACGGCGTGGTCAGTTGAAACATCAAGGGAGGAAGGTTGTCCGCGTTTAGGGTCTTTGAGTCTCAGATCCTCGTTTTCATAACTAGGAGAAAAGACTCTTACATCGTCACCAAGGTGAGCAAAGCGATTGACGCTTTGGATGATCCCACCTTCAACCCCTTCCATACACGCGTCAGAAACCCTGTCATACAGAACATCCTCCTCATCCGTCTCAAGGTAATGGATTAACCATTCTCGACCGGCGTTTCCCAGAAAGTCAGATAGCCACCCCTGGCCTTCATCATTAAGCATAAATTCGCGAAGAGACTTCATGGAAAGAGCAGCATCTTCCCCAGAAGTAAAGCGCTCCAACTGACTATTTGCACCATTAAGCTCTTCGCGATACTGCCAGTTGACTCTTCAAAGATAAGGCCTCTGATTCATGTTTGGCCCCTACTTCTTGAGCCTTCGCTATTTCAACTTGCGATAGGTCCAGCTCGCCTTTCGCCGCCTCTGCATCTTTCTGGGATTTCGACAATGCCTCTTTAAGACTCTCGATAGTTACTTCCTGAAGCTCTGCATCCTTCAGCTTTTCTACCTTCGCCTTCAAGGTAGTAACTATCCCTCTTAACTCCCTCACTTTGTCATTATACTGCCTCAGACGCCCAGTCATTTCGGACCATTGCAAATTATCCTACAACGACGCGTAAAGGATAACGAGAAATGTGAAAAACAAGAAGAGAAAAGAAGAAAGAGAATTTATATCGTGAAGAAAATTACCCAGCCCCTGCTCTTTTGCCCTTGCTCCACTAGTTCTTTGTCTGTCAGATGATGAAGATAATCTCGCTCAGCTGGACAGCTCTTCTTAGGGATTTCCAGTTTAGGAAAGTCAAGAGGAACGAATCCAGGCAGACGGTAAGCTGCCTTGGAAATCCCCGCCTGGGTGATTGGCTTAGAACTTAAGAGCATGGTAGCCCCGGTCCCTTCCCTTGGTCGTTTCTGCCCGCGTTTAGCCAGTAGCTGCTCATCTGATGATATACTTTCCCGATCATCAACCATTTCTTTCCCTTTAGAACTCCTGTTCACAGGAGGAGATCTGCAGGGAATATTTTGGCGACCATCGCCCGATCGCGGGGCAATAGCTTGAGCAGGTCTAGATCCCCCTCGGACGGCACTTTTCTTCTTCGCAAGTGCAGCAATCTTCGATTTATCGACCAACATATCTGCAGAAAAAGGTTGAAACAAGTCAAGATAAGAGAAAATTACGATTAAAACACCAAGAGATTTTAGAAACTCTTGGACACCGACCCGATCGATGCGGAAGACTAAGCCCGGCCATCTCTAAACGAACCGGGGTAACAACCGTTCTATAACCCCGTACCGACACAATCCCTTCCCCAAATGCAGCTCTCCATCTCTCCGCTTCAGCATGCTTGATCCTGGGTGCAATATATTTGCCAGGCTTGATCACAAAATTCAAAACAGACTTTGAGGGATCGTGAACCAAAAACCATTTCCTTCGCCATCCCGGACTGCTGGACAACCTCTCAACAATCTTTCCAGCCAGAGAAGCGGATACCAATCCCTTGCTATGTCTCAAAGAAAGAACTGATAAAAGATGATCTAGCGACGATGTTTTGTTAAGAGTCGCACAACGCATGATGTATACAGCCAAGTACATCCATATGTTAAAAGCAAGCTGGGCTGGACATTGATTTATGTGGGCTAGAAAATCTGAGTATAATGGGGGAAGAGGAAGGCGAAATCCTTGTAGCAAACTGCCTAAATGAACAACTACGTGGTCTTTGTATTCGTTCAGACATCCTCCATTCGCAGTAGCTAAACCTAACTCTACCCCAGCCGGCCATGGATAAAGTCTCGCCACTTCTTCCAAATGCTTGGCGTTCAACATCGACTCTTCACCCAATGTTTTAACTATGGTGGGAGCTACGCGTTCCGAAAATATCGCTGGCAGAGGAGGAGGCTCCGCAAAGGTATAACTTTCACAAAAGCTGCAATCAGCCACCTCTAACCGATTGTAAGGAGGCAATGTAAAATCACCCGGGACCACTCGTACTAACCTTTTGGCCTCTTTTCGTACGCGAGATGATTCGCCTTGTCCTAATTTGTTTATTGACTCTGAGGAATGATAATACTCGGGATTATCCTTCTTCAAGGGACGTTTTATGGTCCCCACCATCTTCCTTTTCTTCGCGATTAAACCGGCCTTAGCTGTCACCTTCTCCTTTCTCTCATCACGAGACCTTTTACTCGATAGAAGAGGAGCCGGACTTACTGACGAATCCGAGTCCACATCAACCCGGGATCTTGTTCGCGAAGAACTAACCTCTTCGCATCCATAGCTCATACTACGATTCTGACTATCACTCGCTTGCGACATTTTAATTGTAAAAACAAGAAGGAAGTCCCCTAGAAAAATGCAACAAAAAGAAAAATCAGCAACGGGGAGCTACCTTTTCAACATCGCGATGAAGCCAAAATTGGCGCCAAAAAGCCCTCTTGTGGGCCCGATTTGGCACCTCACGCGCCTCTCAAAGAGGCGTTGAAAAGAGATCTTCCCCCCCGCCGGATGACTGCTAAAGACGCCTTTTCGTCTCCTCCATAAAGATTTCTCGATTTTCGAAGAAATCACCTTTGGAGAAGGCGTCAAGAAGAGACGAAAAGGTTTCTTCCACCCAAGTCGTCGGAGGTTTTTTCAAAAAGCTCCAAATTAACCACCTTACGGTTTTTCTAGAAAAGAAAAAACCAGAAAATAACACTTCCCCCCCATAAAAACAATCATCACTGAGAAAATAAGAGAGAGAATAAGGGATGAAATGGCGGAATGGTGGAGGAGGCAGGGAAGGGAACGCCGGAGCACCCCTTGTTCCCCACCCTTTAACCACCAAAAAATCCACATAAAAGGGGTAATTTTACCACTATTTTTTATACCTCCAACTGCCCTAAAAAACCCCAAAAAGGAAATAAACGCAAACCCAGAAATTAAAAAGATCAGAAGAGAGACCGAGAATAAACTTACTTGAGAAATAAGAACGAAACATGCCGGTAAACACTCGGAGGACTGAAAAAAAAACCGCTACCGAAGCTCCGATCTCGTATCTGAAGTGCATAGAAAACCCTTGAACTCTCTCTCTCTCTCTCTCTCTCTCTCTCTCTCTCTCTCTCTCTCTCCTTTTTGAGTTTTCAGAAATGAAGAATGAGAAAATGATAAGTGAAAAACCTCACTTATAGGTCTCTGTGGGGCCATTTCGCCCAATGTGCCGAAGACGCACGTTAGGCCCAACTAAGGCCCAATCAAATGAACTAATCCTTTTATAAGAAACATCGTATTTGTCGAAACCTAATCACAAATGAATTATCACTCGCGATCAGGTTACGAGGAGATATGACGATGCCATAGAAAATAGACCAATCGATTAACACAAATATAGCGTCATAAGTAGGTCACCCCAACGCAAGAAGACATCCGGCCCACCATAGGATCCATCGCGTATAAGATACTCGTTCGTTCTCACGACCAAACCCTACTCGTGACTTAAATACTTAGCTATGACCACGTAACGGCGAAGGAGGGCCCCTTGAGTACCTCGTGGGTCTCAGGAACCCTAAGTAAAGCAGCTCGCTGTTTCTAGCACCTCACCTCTAAACGACGCCACGTGTATTATCTACCCCCCCTAAACACGAAGGCATGCCTTACACGTGTCCTAAATACAACCACGAGGTCGCCAGCCAGCTGCTCGCTTAGTCTCCCTATAAATACCCCCTCTCAAACACAAAAATGGGATCCGACGAAAGAGATAAGAAAGAGGAGCTCATATAAATCCTTGGATCTAAAACCCCCGGAGTTGAGTTCCTGAGATCTGCGATCGGAGAAGAACGTTCCCGGAATAAGAATATCATCTGACTTCCATCCCAATTCGCGATAGAACAGTTCAAACCCTCGCGAGCTGAATACAACACCCCACCACTTGAATCAATAAATATATAATCTGTTCATAAACCATCTCAATCAAGGCTTGCAGGTATTTTTAGGTCATTCTATCGTCATAATGAGGTAATAAGTATAGATGAAATTCCTTGAACGCTTTAGTATTTAGTCAACATTAATAACTACAAATTTATTCTTAACTTTATTTATGCACCTTCAAATCAAACAAACAAAAGTATCTTTTGGAATGAGATAATAGCAGTAACTCTACAATACAATTTCCCACCCTTAATAATGGGAGACTTTAATGAAATAGAATTATGATCAAATGAAAAAATTGGAGGAATAATCCCGCAAAATAGTAGATTTACCCGGATTCATCAGATCAGGGAAGAACTAGATATTCACACTATTCCCTATACTGAAAGTCCAGTAACTTGGAGGAAGAGTCAAAATCCTACTAATAATATCTATGAATGGCTGGATAGGGTCATGATCCATACAGACATCTCAAATCACTTCCCTAACCTAACAGTTCACAACCACCCATTTACAAACTCTGACCACTCTCTAATATCAATCTCAATTGGAAATTAATCAGAGCAGGATCACCTTACAAATTTGAAATGTCATGGACAAAAAATGATAACTACAATAAACTAGTCAAATCGACCTGGCAAAATAAACTTTGTGGATCATTCATGTTTACACTATTACAAAAACAGAAACTGCTTAAGAAAAACACGAAAATTTGGTGTAAATCGCATCCAAATAATAACCTTAGACAATTAAAAGACATTGAAGATCAACTTTTATTATTACAAACACAACAAATTACTGGAAACTATAATGATATCACAATTAATAAAAGACAAAGATTACTAAATAAACGTGAATCACTCATGAATTTTAACAATACTTTTTGGAAACAGAGGGATAAATCTAACTTCCTCAAATTTGGAGACAAGAATACCAAATACTACCAATCAATAGCTAAAATCAGAAATTCAAAAAACATCACTCGAAATTTTACAAATAAAAGTGGTTTAGTCATTGAAGATGAAAATCAAATTAGAGATGAAATTACGAATGAACTAGTTGAAAGATTCATCTCAAACAAAGAAACAACCAATAATAACACGTATTTCCCAAACTTGATAAATCGCATAATTACTGACTCTGAAAACTTAACCCTAACTCGACCTTTCACAGATAAAGAAATTAAGGATACTCTATTCTCAATGAAAGAAGACAAATCTCCAGGCCCTGATGGCTTCCCACCCGAATTCTATAAAAAATATTGGAACATTGTGGGAAGCTTGCTATGCAAGGCTATCAAATCATTTTTTCATTCAGGCATTCTTCTTAACGAAGTAAATACAACATTTATTGCACTCATTCCGAAAATTGATAACCCTATCAATATCAACCATTATCGTCCTATTAGTCTTTGCAACACTATTTAAAAAATTATCTCAAAAATTTTAGCTAACCGCCTAAAACCAATCTTACCTCGTATTATCAACCCATTTCAAGGAGCCTTTGTTTAGGGAAGAAATATTCAAGATAACATCCTAATAGCCCATGAGGTCTTTCACTCCTTCCATAACAAAAAAGGAAAATATGGATGGATGACAATTAAACTAGACATGGAAAGGCTTATGACAAAATAAATTGGAACTACATACGCATCGTACTGACTAAATTTGGATTTCATCAAAAATGGATAAACTGGTTCATGACATGCTTAACTAACACTAACTTTTCAGTCTTAGTTAATAACTTACCTGGCAAGACATTCCAAACTTCTCGAGGTATACGACAAGGAGATCCTCTTGCACCATACATTTTTGTCATAGTCATAGAACTATTAGCCAAAATGATACAACAAGAATCATCAGAACTTGATCCGTTAATTGGAATCAAACTGACAAATAACAGTGATCCTATCCCATTCCTCTCCTTTGCAGACGATACACTCATCTTTGGAAACGCTAATGATCTAAGTCTTCACACGATTAAAAACCTTTTAAACAACTTTTGTAACATATCAGGTCTATCTATAAATTACAACAAAAGTTCTCTACAAGTCTCTAAAAACATTTCCCTTCAAAAAGCTCAAAGCCTTGCTCAACAGTTAAATATCCCTGTTACTAAAACCTTAGAAAAATATCTGGGAATACCACTCATTAGTGGTAGAGTAAACAACAGTTTATTTGACGAAGCTATTACAAGCCTAAAAAAACAACTATCCAAATGGAAATCAAACACCCTCTCTCAAGCTGGAAGATCTGTCCTTATTCAAGCTAATCTCAATTCTAAAACCAACTATCTTATGCAATCCTTCCTTCTGCCAAAAGGAATTCTTGATAAAATTGACCAAATCAACAAAAACTTTTTCTGGAATAAACTTCAATCTGATAATTATCACCCATTAATTAGCTGGGAACGGTTATGTACCCCTAAAAAGGATGGTGGACTAGGCTTCAAAGCAGTTGAACAAATCAACTTAAGCATGCAGATGAAACTTCTTTGGAGAACAATAGCGAATTCTAACAACATTTGGTCAAAGATTATCACTGAAAAATATCTCTCAAAGGAACCATTAATGGAAAGAAGTAAAATTAAAACTTCCTGGCAATTTGGACGACTCTTAAACATTAGAGATACTTTCTCCAAAGGATTACTTTGGCTAGTTGGCAATGGAAAAACCATTAATGTCTGGTCTGCCATCTGGGTAAATGCATAAAAACTCGAAAACTTTAGAAACAACCACAACCCTAACCTAAAAGTCTGTGATCTATTTACAAACTCTAACACTTGGGATACTAAGAAACTAAACAACATATTCCCACCTCACATCGCTAAAATGATATCAAACATTTACATCCCCAGAATTGATATTGCAGACAGACTAATTTGGATCTACAATAAAAATGGAACATTTACCGTCAAATCTACCTCTTCTCTCTTTAACACGAGAAATAAAAATAATATTTCTGGAGATTGGATCTGGAAACTAAATATCGCTCCAAATATTAAAAACTTTATTTGGAAAACTATATTAGATATCTTACCCACCACTGAGCGTTTAAACAGATACATAAATAGAGTCCCCAGTACCTGCTCACTTTGCAACTATGAACTAGAGGACGCAAATCACTTATTTTTTAACGGTCAAATCACCAGGTCGCTTATCCAAAACCTGGGCATCAGACTACATAAATCCTTTAATATTCCAAACCTAACAAGTGATATCTCTAAAAATATTTTAAATACTAAAAATCAAAACAAAGATTTCACAGACCTTTGCCACTTATGGCACTCAATCTGGGAACTTCGAAATAAAATCATCTTCCAAAACAATTCTAACAATAATATAGCCTACACTCTTACTCAAACTATTGATAAAATTTTATGCTGAAAAAAAAGGAAAATAAACACTTCACCTAAGCACACTAGACCTCGTCAGAAATTGAACTGGAAATACCCACCTAAAAATATCGTGAAAATAAATGTAGACGCTTCTGTCAAAAATGGTGTACAATCTCAAATTGGTTGTATCATAAGAAACAATCAAGGTCAAATAATTCGAATACATAAATGTAATGGTGAAACGTATTTTGTCATCCAAACAGAATGTTTTGCAATACTTGCAGGTATAAGACTGACAGCAGAACTTGGAATACAGAGGACCATCATCGAAGGTGACTGTGCAATCATTATCAATGCCATCAATCAGGAAAACAACTCACCATGGGAGATTACACAAATAGTGGAAGAAATTCAAACTTTAAGCAATGACTTTGAATTTATCAAATTCCAACACTGCTACAGAGAGGCGAATAGTGTAGCAGACTTTATTGCAAAATCTCGACTGAGCTGTAATTCTATCTTAAACTATAGCTGCAAATTCCAGAACATCATCATGTTAGATGATCATGGATACTTAGAAGTATCCTAAACTTTGCCTACTGTAAAAAAAAAAACTTAAAAGATTTCATTATTTTTTATCCTCATAAATTAATTTTGGATTATTGTAATTCATGATTTTTTTTAAATGAGGATAAACACTTAAACTTAAGTTGTTATTATTGGGATATCGTTAGAAAATACTACCGATGGAAGCCACAACTTTATTTTATATATACTATATATACACACATTAAAATAGACCTAAAACGACTTTTGATGTCATTCGAATATGTGTCGTATTCTGGTTTAATTTTGGTTATAAATTATAAATATGCACCCATATATTTTAATTAGTTAAAAAAACTTATCTTTTTATACTTCAATCTAAGAAATAATATTTCCAATATAATAAATTAGATTTTTATAATTTTATCTATGTCTTAATTTAAAAACTTGATAGAACAATACAACATATATTTTGAATCGGATATAGTATAACTTTTCAAATTTCAGCCTCAATAAAATACTTATATAATTCTTCAATTAATTAATTGTTCGTTATCCCATTAATTTATTTTATTTTTTAATATGCAAAACTCTATCCATTGCAAAATTGAAACTCGAGATTGTACGTATTGGACCGGGAGGTTGAAAAAAGTAAATTTTTTAATAATGGAATAATGATTATATTATGAGTATTTAAATCCTATAATTATCTCAAAATTGTAGTATATTATTCTATCATGATCACTATGATGATCAGTTTATAAATAATTTATATATTCATAAATAATTAATCGATATCTTTGTGTTTAAAGAAAACTGATCAATATATATACATGTATATATACATATATATACACACACTAATTAAAACAGAGACCTGAAATCTTATGTGTCGAGTACTCGAGTATGTCAATGTAACCATCAATCATCAATATACGATACTAAAACAAAGACGTGAATTCCTATGTGGCGGGCTCTGTTCGAATTCACTTATTTGTCATTCAATGGTGCAATCTAGCGAGTTCTTTTGACAAATCAATTAATGACGACCCGATAAATTTTAGTTATGTCATACAATGACCTAATCTATTTATCTATGTGTCATCTTGTGTATAAAACATTAATCTATTTTTTTTAAATGTATTTCCAATCATATTTATTCAAGATATCAAATTTTAAGAAAATCCTAAGTAATTATGAGTTTTAAGATAGACTATTCCAATTAGTCCTTTTTTTAAAATATCATGATGAAGTTGTTGGTGTTAGTTTATGTTGATTAAAATGTTATATTAACTTTTAATATAAATATGAAATCTTATATCTTAAATTGTTACAAAACCTATTATCGATAGAATATTTTATCTTAAGTAATTTTGTATAATCTTTTTATACTACAATGTATTAAAAGATCCAAAGATTTTTTTCCAGCTCCTCCAAAGATTTCAACCAAACTATTATAACCTTCAAATTTTAGTAAGAAAATATAAATTAAACATCATTTTGTTTATTAAGAAACCGTACAACGGGCGGGTAAAGTAAAACTAGTTAGAATAAAAATTGAAGCAGAACCGTTATGGGTGGCTTTACAAAAGTGCTTAGTTTCACACATAAGCGGAGTTGGGAGGGGGAGCATACTCCTCTCCTTTCATCCGATAAATTACCTACATTTATTCTACTCATCGATAACTTCGTTTTGATATATTATAAGTTTGAATCCGATACCCAAATAAAAAGTTACGAACGTTTGAAAATTAAACATAAATTAATTATTTAAAATTTCTTTTAATAAACCAGTATGATTTTATATTTTACTAAACTTAATATTTTAATAATATAATTCAGCCCAAGAGCTGTAAAGACCAAAATATATTCTATACTATATAATTATTTTATTAGTTGAAAATAAATTGAAAATGACTATTTATTTGTATGATCGGAAGAAAAAAAACTTGTCCCCGAGCGAGGTCCATTTTATAAATCCTTCCGACTTCATTTTAAATTAGATTTTATTCGGAATCGAATTCCGTTCTTGAGTATTCGGATTTTAAAAATTATTTTCTTACTCGAAATGTTTTAATTCAATTTAAATTTTTAGCGTCGGGATTCCGCTTTAGGAGCGGAATTTGGGAATCGAACGTCGGGAATTCGAATTTTAAGGCGAGTGGGACCCTTTCACCTACTTTATAATTATTTATATGATATATATATTTTTTTATTCTCTCTCTCTCTCTCTCTCTCCCATCTGTTGCTGCGTTGGTCCCCCCCCCCTCCCCTGAAATGCAACAGGACCCCAACAAACACACACACTACCCTGCCTTCACTCCCCCTCACGGTGCACCACCCTCCCTCTCTGCACTCACTGCCCTCTCCCCTGTGCCCACACACCAGCCTATATATATACACAAACCCTCATTTCTCTCCCTCACCCTCACTTTCCTGTCAACCCTCCAGGAGGAAACCCACAAGATCCCTCCTTGCAGCAACTTCTTTCACCACCAAGAAATCACCTTTCCTCCTCCAAATTTCTCCTCCAGGCAGCCAGCAACGCTCTCTCCCATCTCCGGAGTTCAGGGGAAGCGTCAGACGTCGCCGGAGCCGCCGCCGTGCCGACTGAAGCGCCTCCCTCCTCTGTTCAGTTCCAAGCTCAGTAACACACCTCCTCTCTCTCTCATCTTCATTTCTAGCCTCAAACCGGATTCCTTACTCATCCTCTTCCTCCCTAGGCCTCTTAGGAACCCCTTGCGGACCCGGAGGAGCTAACGTCGAGCCGCCACCCATTTCCGCCCCTGTTTGAGTTCAAGAAGGTAAAACCTTCGATTCCCTTGTGTTTCGGCTTGAATCGGTGTGAAGGTCACCCTTTTAACCCTTTTCCGTCGTCCTAGGCCGGAGCAAGCCTCTTCCTCCATTGTTGCAGCCAAACGTTGCCCAGAGCACCTCGTCGGAGCTAAGACTCGGACCTCGGTAATCTTCTCCTTCTCCCTTTCTTCTTGTCATCGTTTCCTCCCTTTTGGGCCAATGGTGAATTCCGACCTCCATGGTGGAAGGGCGGAGGCCAACGAGCCGCCGGAGGCCGAGGATTCCCTCCCCGCTTCCCCGTCCTTTTCTTCCGCTCATCCTCTGCTTCGGCTGAGGTTGAAGACGAAGGGGAGGCTTTCTGGGGCCTGATTTCATGGGTCGGGTTAACCCCCTAAAACGGGTTATATCATATTCGTTACGGACCCCCCTCCCTTTTGCCTTCAACATACCCGGATCCGGATTACCCTTTTCCTTCCTTACCTCCATCCGGGTTGGATCTGGATTCTGGGCTCATGCGAGTGGGCCTTCCTTTCGGATATTCAGTTGGGCCGGCTAGCTTGGGTTCATTTGTTTTGATTATGTATAGAGTATATATGTATATGTACATAGTTACGCTTTTTTTTGTTTTATTTATTTATTGTTAATATTATTATTATATGTATTAATATTATTATTATTATTAACCTGAGTTTTAAAAAAATAAAGTTGGGAAGTATTATATTATAAAATGAATTTAATATATCTTAGTTGAGAACATTAAAAGGATTTACTTATAAAATGGGAGGTATTATTTTAATTAACATTATATTATAAGTAATTGTTTTAAAAGGAGTTCTATGTTTTGGAAATATTCTTTTGAGGATTTTGTTGGAAAGCGATGTGTTAGAAAATTTTATCATAGTAACATTGATCGGGTTGCCCTAGATTTGGGTATTCGGATAATTTCTCGGAATCTAGTTATTTTTTTTATGATTAGCTTGGGGAAAGTTTCCATGTGTTAAATAGTAGAATAATATCTCATGGTGCCTTATTCGCTTATATATTAGGTGATTGTTGATTCTTGGATTCTGCTTCTGCTGTATCTTTTGCTGTTCGGCTTACTCAGGTAAGTTCCTTTATGGGCTTACTCAGACTCGAAAGAGTATACCTGCTTGTGAATATATGACATACTAGGTGTTGCATAAGCATTGAAGCATGCCATGTAGTATCATGCTAGGATTGCACCTATGAATGAGCATTCGGTTACTTTGTGCGATTGAAACAGAACGGCCGTTATCTGTGATAGTCCTAGAGTCTTTGCTAGGGTCATAGGGTAGCCCAGCTCCATCGGGTGCCCTGAGTCTATCGAGCCGATATGAGCATGATGATAGCCCAGCACCATCGGGCATGTTTAATTTATGTTATGATGATGAGATATGATATGATATGCTATAGCATCGAACTGGCCAGTCTCTGCACTAACGGAAAGGGGTGCAGAGGTAGGAGAGGGATATGCCATTTGGCATTCTTTGGGCGCCTTTACAGTCTTTCCCGCATACTGTAATTAGGAGCATGTTAGTGTGATTTCATTTCTGTATCTGCATCATCCTTATATTAGCGTATGTGTATGTTTGCTTGCGGGACAGGGTGCGTTGGGGTCTCGATCTGATCCCGCTCGCACCACATTTTTTTTAGGTATAATTGCTCTTTGTCTCTATGACGTGGGAAACCTCAGGCGCTTGCAAAGAATCTGTCAAACCCCGCTAACTCGGCCTTACAATTTCATAATTATGTGTTTTGGTTTTGACCCGGCCTTGCCGTGGCAAGTTGTACTCTACTTCCGTTTATTCTTTAGTTTGCAAACGAATTTCCGCGACTTAGCCTTAGGACGGCTCGAAGACTCCGCGTGGCCATCAGGCTATTTTGGGGTCCGAAATCCCCACTTTAAAATACTAATCTTGAGTTTTAAAACCTCGACCTGTACTCGAATTGCAAGATCCGAACGAAGGTACCCAACCTTCGAAACGTAACCTGGGTATCTATATCCGGGCCGTTACAAGAGCTTCGAAACAAAAGTTTATATTACTACATTAAAAATTTAGATAAGAAATTATACAAGTTTAACTATATTTTTATATCTTGTTACACACTATTGTATGTTAAGAGAACAACAAATTACATATTGAATTGTTGGGTTTCAAATGGTGTCTTTTTATAGAAAAATAATGTCGTTATAGACTAAAACGATATCGTTTTATTCATTTAAAGAGAAAAAAATACAACAATTTTAATTTGAACTAAAATGTTGTCGCTTTTAACTAAAACATTGTCGTTTTGAACTTAAAAAATGTTTTTGAACTAAAACATCGTCATTTAACTCAATATCATAGTTTTGATATGCTAAATTAAAGAAAAATCTATCGAAGAGGGATTGAATAATTTATACAAAATTACGTCCCCCTTCAATAAGTTTCTGGCTCCGTCACTGGTTTCACATGACACCGTATGGAGCTGCATGCTACATTATCCACTAACTTTTCCATCTCCATGTAGACCAATAAAAATCATCTATTTCATTAGGGTTTACTATATCATCCAATTATATTCACTCCACATCCCCACTACTCATTCCACTACTTACCTTACTACTTATAATTTATTTATTTTACTAACAATAATAAATAATAAATTATTATTAAATATATTAAATACAAATAATATTTTTCCCCATTTCTATATATACTATATTATACAATTACATTCTTTCACTCAAATACACATACATATTATTGATTATATTAGATACTAATTTCATATTATAAAAATATGAAATACTAATTTTAGGTTTTGGTTTTCTATTTCCTTGTACTTTGTATTATATACTTTGCTAAATGCTACTTCCATGTAATAAAATATACAAAACTAAATGATAATACTAAGTTTGTCCATATTATGTTATACTAATACTAGGCATGTACATCATTAATTTGATGTGTCAACCTCTCAATTTAGCAGACAGATGTGATGTCATATATTTTGAATCTTTATCTTATAAAAAAAATAAATGGTAAACTTAACTTTACCCATTCTATGCTTTAGCAGACATTTATAAAAAAACGTGGAGATGAATTCACTTGGAGTCCAACATATGCACGTTTTTTGTTTTGCCTGGAAGTTAACCGTTGAATGATGATACTACTTAATTGTATTTCGGTCTTCTTCTAAAACGATGTGAGAGCATCAATATCATCATTTTCCACGTACCCGCCAACCATCTTAATCGATCTTGTTCTAAAACGATGTGAGAGCATCAATATCATCATTTTTCACGTACCCGCCAACCATCTTAATCGATATATAGAGGACTAATTAATTAAGAAGGATGATTCCAATATATATTAAAGAAGCGACATCAGAACCTTGGTGAAGTATCCACTCTCTTCCTACATACTATCCACTGCCATCGCACAACATAATGTAAGAAATTGTAAGGTTTTTATGTGTTTACGTACTAATCCCATAAATAAATTAGGAAAGTAATATTACAAGCGCCTTCAATTTGATTGTCATGGTCTGATGAAAAGTTAGGTAACTTTTTTTTTTAATATATTATTTCAATTATAGAGAGTTTATATTTGGTTAAATTTGGTGAATGTCCATTTTACATGTGAAAATTAAGTAAATGTCTATTTTTTTACAAAATTAAGTAATTGTCCATTTTTTCCAAAAATACCTCCTTCCTCATCCTTAACCCTTCCTCCTTCCCCCTTTGACCATTTTTAATTTTTACATTGACTAGTCAACATTGAACATTTCGGTCATCGTCTGCATTTGGTGACAGTTTTTTGGTGAAAGTTGTGTATATTTTTCCGGTGACAGTTATTTGTGATAATTATTTTGGTGACAATTGACATTTTTGGTGACATTTTATTTTTTTCTAGTGACATTTAACGAATTTTTTTTCTGGTACTTGTGAACACTGTCACCAACCTATTGTCATCAATTACAGAAGATTGTCATCAACTACAAAACATTGTCACCAACTTTTTGTCACCTACTATAAAATATTGTCACCACCAATTTTCACTAACTACATACTATCACCAACTACAAAATATTGTCACCAACCTATTGTCAACAACTACGAAACACTGTCATCAAATTATTTTCACCAACAAGTGAACACTGTCACCAAATATTGTCACATACCAATTGTCACTAACTACAAAACATTGTCACCAATCTATTATCCCTAAGCAGAGAACATTATCACCACCCCCTATTGTCACCAACCTACAATCTGTTATCATCAATAATAAAATAGTGTCATCAACCTATTATCACCAAAATATTGTTTCGACAAATATTTGTCACCAACACCATGTAATCACAAAAAAATTGTCATCACTATACTAAATATCACCAAAATAGTGTCACCAATAAAAAACGGAGAGCCCTAGGTATACCATTAGACTTGAGCTAGTTTATAAACCACACTCTTACACTTTCATCAACTAATTAAGTACTAACTTTGATTTTAAATTGTAATAGAACAGATGGTACTATAGTTGCAGCAGCTCCAAGGGGTGCACATCTTGGAAGCAAGTAGAGAGGAGTTGCTCCGATCCTACCCTCCTCCTCGTCACTTCCTCCTATGACCACAACCACTCCTTCCCTATCTCCCACAACCACCCCAACGTCGTTGTTGCTTCCACCGCTACTTTGCCGGACTTCGGATTGAAGATTGAAGAGCCTCACCTCCTGATTGAGCTAATGGATCACTACGAACAACGAGTACGGAATTAGTAGCTGGAAACAATAAATAAATAAATTGTCACCAAACATAATATATAACTCTACCAATTGTCACCAATCTAAAAAAAACAACAAAATAACAACATAAATTCAACTTAAAAACCACCAAAAACATAGTCTCAATTCAGTTGATGATATAGACACAAAATACATCCCATTTGTCACCAAAAAAACAAGAAAAGATAAATCTTAGGTAGACTTAGTTCAATTATTGATATAGACTCTAGGTACATAGCAATTGTCACCAAACAAACAAACAATGCTAAACCCCTGATAGTCTCATTTAAGTTGATGAAATAGACTCAAGCTAAATACTAGTTGTCACCAAATAAACAATTGTCACCAAACAAAAAAGCAATGATAAACCCCTAAAATTTAATAACATATAAAGTAAGAACGAAATTAGATTCATAAAGAAGAACACTAACCATTTGGATGATCCATTTGAAGTAGCTAAGAACAAACAAACCCTACAAAAAGAAAAACAAAGTGTCATTAATGATATCAAAACTTGAAAAATCACAAAGTAAGTAATTAAAAAATCGATCCTTAACACAATACATCACCTGAAAACCGACAAACCTAACCCATTTTGACCTGACATCCAAATAAATCGATAACCCAAACTAACCAAAACCCGAATGAACCAAACCTAAATCAACCAAAATCAAATAAGCATAAATATGTCAATGAATCCAAGGAGTATACACGCTTAGCATATCAACAGGAAAAATAAAAAAAGGACAGAGTAACCTTGCCATTTTCATCATTCTCAATCTCAAAAATGGAGTTTTGCTTCTCGGCCTCAATACTTTTGTTAACCTCCTCCAAACAGGAGTAGCAATTTATTGGGTTTCTCAACCTTTTTGCAATGGTAAAGCTCATCACTCAAGAGGAGTAGCAATTTATTGGGTTCTTAGGTCCTTCACGAACCAACCCACATTTCTCCACAAAATATACCAAATCCAAATTATACACAATCCTCCAAATCGAAATACACAAATACAAACTTCACAAATTCAGCTTTTGTAGGTTCACAAATACACAAAATCGAATACAAAATTCACAAATAAAACCCACAATATATTGGAATTGAGCTACTGGGTCACCACGAACAACAAGTGCGGAATTAGAAGCTATCACCAAACATAAATTCCATTTGTCACCAAAACAGAATATATAACTCTATCAATTGTCACCAATCTAAAAAAAACAACAAAATAACAACATAAATTTCATTTGTCACCAAACAATGAAGCAAACCCCTGATAGTCTCATTTAAATTGATGATATAGAATCAAGCTAAATACTAATTGTCACCAAACAAGCAATTGTCACCAAAACAAGCAAGCAATGATAAACACTTGAAATTGAACAACATATAAAGTAAGAACGAATTAGATTCATCAATAAGAACACTAACCTGGATTATCCATTTGAAGTAGATAGAAACACTCAAACCCTAAAAAACAAAAACAAGTTGTCATCAGAGCAATGTACTCACAAAAAAATCTGAATCCGAATATGATCATTACATGCTAATAACACATTGAACAAACAGTGAGACTTATGACAATAGGTGAAGTCTATTAAATCGATTTACCTCTATATTCTTCTTTCTAATTAAAATCATTACATGCTAGGGTTTGTTTTCCCAAATCCGAATCCAATCAAGTAGGTGAAGTCTATTAAATCGATTTCTTTTCTTCTGCCCACAAATTGTGTAGGTTCAAGGGAAACACACTAAAAACTCACATCTAGAGCACAAGCAATCCCAATCAAAATTAGAGCTAACAACAAAATTCTTCAAATCAAAAGGGGAAGTGAATCGAAAAGAGGGGGAATAAATTGAGAACGACAGGAAGGAGAAAAGGAAGCTTACCAGTAGCGGCGACACCAGTAGAAGCAATGCCGACGAATGAACGAGCAGCGGGAAGGAACGAACAGTAGGAAGGAACGAGCAGTGGGAAGGAACGACCAGCGGTGGTGTTGTACAGAGGGAAGGAACGAGCATTGGGAATTTTAATAGCAAGGGTAGAATTGGAATTACATTAAAATTGTGGACACTTCCTTAATATCCCTTTAAACATGAACATTTACTTAATTGGCTTTTCTAAAAGGATATTCCACCAAAATTTTCCTTTATATTTAATTCGGTTATTCATAATTTCATTTTTACTCCTTTAATTTAGTTTACAAGTTATTTCTCCATTGATTTTCAAAGTATTTTGCTATCATGTGATAATTGATTTTTTTTATTTTATCATTATTATAATTTCTATATTAAAACTTTAATTCCTCATCTCTCATTCAACCATCTGCTAACCTTTATCAAATTCTTTTTCTAAACCTTTATACTGTATTTTATAAAAAAAATTATCGTTAATTAGATTATACTAAATTTTATTTGTAAATAATTTTAAATAAATATAATCTCTTTAAAAAATAACAAACTATCAATTATTATTATATTATCGATGTAATTTTCTTACTTATAACTAACGATAGGATATATTATCAAATTTATAGAAATAAATATAACTATATATATGCTTTAAAAATAAAATATTTAACACCAAATTTTATTTAAATACCTTGCCTAAGACACAGCCTTCCACTCTTTTGGATAATTTGTACAAAAACGATAATTTGTACAAGTTGAACCGAATCATTAGAGGATGGGAAATGCTTGCAAAACAAGGTACTCAAAGCTTCGGCAGCCAATAAATTTAAAAACCCCGACCACGGGTTACAATTCACAACTCACAAAAAAAGAAAAAGAAAATTAGAACCTTCATCTTATTAAAAAGAAAAAGAAGGTCCCAAGGAACATCCCACAACTTGGATTTTCTAACGTCAAAAAACACACAAATTGAAACACCCCACCCGCCATTAGTAATTGATCGTGTATAAAACCTCTTCCCCTCCCACCCATCTTTCATCAATTCATTCATTTCATTCTTTCTTTTCCCAATTTGATCTCCTTTACAAAAACAACCACCAAAAAAAATCCAAGGAAATTAAACAATATACAGAACTGATCGATTAAATTACATAAAGTGTACATCGCCGGGCAGCAGCTATGCAGGATACTGCGCTTGACCTATACAAGCTGAGCGGCAGCATGAGGGCGTCGGGCAGCATCCGGGCAGCGGGCAGCTTGAGGAGCAGCTCGACGTCGATGTGGCGGAGCACTGGCATCGACGCCTTCTCCAGCTCGACTAGGGAGGAGGACGACGAGGAAGCTCTCAAGTGGGCCTCCCTCGAGAAGCTCCCCACCTACGACCGCCTCCGGAGGGGGATCCTCATGGGATCCCGCGGCACCGGCGACGAGGTCGACATCGAGGAGCTCCGCCTCCCCCAGAGGCAGTCCCTTCTTGATAAGCTCATCTGCGTCACCGAGGAAGATAACGAGAAGTTCTTACTTAAGCTCAAGAACAGAATTGACAGGTACATTAATTACATTAACTCTCTTAAGCTTTTGTGTTAGAAAGGTGAATTTAGAATCTAAGATATATCTTTTTATGTCGACCAGAGTCGGAATTGATATGCCGACGATTGAAGTGAGGTTCGAGCACTTAGACATCGAGGCCGAGGCTTATGTTGGGAGCAGGGCTTTGCCTTCATTCCTCAACTACATGATTGAATTGGGCGAGGGGTTAATGAGTGTTGTACACTTGTCAAGAAACAAGAAGAAACACATCAAAATCCTCCATGATGTTAGCGGAGTCATCAAGCCTAATAGGTACTGAAAAATCTTGATCCGTTGTATGTTTGCTTCTTTAATGTATGATGCCTTTGTATCATAACTATAGTAAATTCAACTATGCAGAATGACATTGCTTTTGGGCCCTCCGAGCTCAGGGAAGACCACACTATTGCTTGCCTTATCGGGAAAACTCGACCAAGCACTCAAGGTATGTATATATATATATACATAGAGAAGCTAATCCATTACTCAATTCAATTCCAAGCTTTGTTTAAAAGACATTGCAATTGATTGCTCATGTAACCGTAGTTCGAAGGAAAGGTGACCTACAACGGTCATGAGATGCACGAGTTTGTTCCGCAGAGAACAGCTGCGTATATTAGCCAACATGATGTTCATATGGGAGAATTGACTGTTAGGGAGACCTTGTCCTACTCTGCAAGGTTCCAAGGAGTTGGACACCGATATGGTAAATTTAGCGCGATGTTTCATTTTATTTCTTTCGAGTAGGCATAAGTCAAGATGATTGAATTGAATCATTCGATTATCAATCTACAGAGATGTTAGCGGAGTTAGCAAGGCGCGAGAAACAAGCCAACATTATGCCTAATCCTGATCTTGATCTCTTCATGAAGGTAAGAAATTGATACGAAGAACAAGACTTGCATAGTTGAAATCTTCTTGGTCCTTACCTTTGGTTTTTCCATAATGTGTTAGGCTGCGGTTTTAGAAGGGAAAAAGGAGAGCTTGGTTACCGACTACATTATAAAGATTTTAGGGCTAGATGTATGTGCTGATACGATGGTCGGAGATGAAATGATGCGCGGTATATCTGGAGGGCAAAGGAAGCGTGTCACAACGGGTAAGTTAGCCTTAATTAGACATTACAAATGTCTCGGTGCATACATATTCGTTGGATTACAACTAAATGGAATTTCGGATGGTGTAGGTGAGATGCTTGTAGGACCATCAAGGGCTTTGTTCATGGATGAGATCTCAACTGGTTTGGATAGTTCAACAACATACCAAATTATCAATTCTTTGAGGCAAACTGTGCACATCCTCAATGGGACAGCTTTGATCTCCCTTCTACAACCGGCCCCTGAGACGTATGATCTCTTTGACGACATCATCCTCCTTTCCGATGGTATGGTTGTGTACCAAGGCCCTCGTGAAAATGTGCTAGAGTTCTTTGAATACATGGGGTTTAAGTGCCCTGATAGGAAAGGAGTAGCTGATTTTCTACAAGAGGTGACTTCAAAAAAAGATCAAGAGCAATACTGGTATCGAACAAACGAGCCATATCGGTTCATCCCTTCCAAGGAGTTTGTTGAGGCCTTCCATTCATTCCATGTCGGAAGAAGGCTAGCTGAAACCCTCTCCACTCCCTATGATCGGAGAAAAAGCCACCCAGCGGCCTTGACAACCGATAAGTATGGTATCGGTACAAAAGAGATCTTTAAAGCAACTCTCTCAAGGGAGTGGTTGCTTATGAAGAGAAGTTCATTTGTCTACATCTTCAAAATTTGCCAAGTAATTTCCTTTTCCGTCATTAAACATAAGCCAATTTTTCTTAGAGTCTTAAACATTAATCTCGCCTTATGTATTTTTGTCTATATATATGTTCAGCTTGCAGTTGTGGGATGTATTACAATGACCGTTTTCTTCAGGACCAAGTTCGATAAGAACCTCCACAATGGCCCCATCATCTCGGGCTCTTTGTTCTTCGCTGTAAGTATTCTCATGTTCGTTGGTATGGCCGAGATTTCTATGACCATTTCAAAGCTCCCAGTGTTCTACAAACAACGAGATCTTCGATTCTTCCCAGCGTGGGCTTATGCTCTCCCAAACTGGCTCTTGAAGATACCCTTGACCCTTGTGGAAGTTGTGACATGGGTTTGCTTAACCTACTATGTCATTGGATACGATCCGAATGTTGGAAGGATGTTCAAACAGATTCTTTTGCTTGCAATCGTTAACCAGATGGCGTCTGGTTTGTTTCGGTTGATTGGAGCCACTGGGAGGAATCTAATTGTTGCTAACACATTTGGCTCCTTCGCGATACTGGTGCTCTTTGCCTTGGGAGGATTCGTCTTAACAAGAGGTAACAACACTTAGTAAACTATGATTTCATTGCAAGATCTATTGAAAGTAGTTTTGACTTTTGAGTGAGATATTTTTCACCTTCTTATGTGTAGAGAGTGTGAAGAAGTGGTGGTTGTGGGGCTACTGGACGTCACCGATGATGTATGCACAAAATGCTATAAATGTAAATGAGTTTCTTGGCCATAGCTGGCACAAGGTAAGTCCATTAGTTTCTCCTCCATCTCCTCATCGGATCTTGAACATCAAATAACCAAACTTGAATCTTGATATCTTCTTGGTTTCTTCTTTTCTTATAGTTCAATGCAACTAGTGATACGGTAACATCAATAGGTGTGCAAACCTTGCAAAATGGTGGAAGTTTCCCACACGCGTATTGGTACTGGCTTGGCGTAGGGGCATTGGTCGGATACGTATTTCTTTTCAACTTCCTCTACACTATGGCTCTCACCTTCTTGAATCGTAAGCAGTTTGACCAAATAGTACTTGTGTTGCGTTTTTTGTGGGAATTCCTAGTACTTAAACTATGCATTTGCAATTTGCTTATAGCTCTAGAGAAGCATCAAGCCTCAGTACTTATAGAAGATGCCGATGAAAAGGAGAGGGTGGGAGCTATTGAGCTTTCACAACGCGGCCAAAACAATGGTGCTCCGATACAAAGAGGGATGGTTCTTCCTTTTGATCAACATTCTATCACCTTCGACGAAGTTAGATATGCTGTTGACATGCCAGAGGTGAGCTCTCTCAGTGGATTGTTTGTTTATAAGCTTTTTAGGAGCTTCAAAATCAATAATCTGATGTATAAGAAACCAAAATTGTAGGAAATTAGAGCGCAAGGTGTGACTGATGACAAGCTAGAGCTTCTCAAGGGGATCAGTGGAGCTTTTAGACCCGGCGTCTTGACTGCTCTTATGGGTGTAAGTGGAGCTGGTAAGACCACTCTCATGGATGTCCTCGCTGGTAGGAAAACCGGAGGGTACATCACTGGGAACATAAAGGTTTCTGGTTACCCAAAGAAGCAAGAGACCTTTGCTAGGATAGCTGGATACTGTGAACAAAATGACATCCACTCTCCTCAAGTCACTGTCTATGAATCCTTGATCTACTCAGCTTGGTTGAGGTTATCTCCTGATGTTGATACCGCAACCAGAAAGGTTAGTGTTCATGTCTTGCATACTTTCGTAACTCAACCAAATATGAACTATGTTTTCATGTTCTTGTGTTTCTTACTTGTGTTTGTGATGTTGTTTTTTCAGATGTTTGTGGAAGAGGTTATGGAGCTTGTGGAACTAAAAACACTAAGAGGAGCATTGGTTGGGCTACCGGGTGTGACTGGTCTATCAACAGAGCAGAGAAAGAGGCTTACCATCGCAGTTGAGCTAGTGGCCAACCCGTCAATCATATTCATGGACGAACCCACTTCCGGGCTTGATGCTAGAGCCGCAGCTATTGTGATGAGGACAGTAAGGAATACCGTCGACACAGGAAGAACCGTTGTGTGCACCATTCACCAGCCTAGCATCGACATATTCGAGGCTTTTGATGAGGTGAAATTCATTCAAAACTCCCAATTACACAATACTTTTTCTCCTTGAAAATTTGTTGAGCTTGTATCTAAGACACCTCCTCCTATGCAGTTGTTCTTGTTAAAGAGAGGAGGGCAAGAGATATACGTCGGTCCATTGGATCACAATTCTTGTCATCTTATCAAGTACTTTGAGGTGAATTTCTTAACACAAATCTTCATAAAAAAAAGTGTTTTCAAATGTATGATCCCTTGATTAGCATACCGAATTTCCCCTCATCTCAGAGCATTCCCGGGGTAGCAAAAATCAAGGATGGTTACAACCCTGCTACATGGATGTTGGAGGTCACAACTCCTGCACAAGAACTCGCCTTAGGTGTAGACTTCACTGATTTATACAGAAACTCAGATTTGTGCAGGTAAAAAATAACACAAGTCCTTATACCCTTTGCAACTTACTTGTTAACAAAACCTTATAAGGATCTCATTTGGCTAATGATTTGACAGGAGAAACAAGGCTCTTATTCAAGAGTTAGGCATACCGCGCCCTGGCTCGCAGGACCTCCACTTCGCAACCCAGTTTGCACAACCCTTCCAAGTCCAGATCATGGCAACTCTTTGGAAGCAACACTTATCGTATTGGCGAAACCCACCCTACACTGCAGTGAGGATGCTCTTCACCACAGGGATTGCCCTCTTGTTCGGATCCATTTTTTGGGATCTCGGAAAGAAATTGTAAGCTCGTTATACCACACTTCAATGATTCAAGTCTTACCTATGCCAAAAAAGTACTACATTGTTGACATTTCCCTTCTCATTTCATTCTAGTGACAAGAAACAAGACTTGATAAATGCCATGGGTTCCATGTACGCCGCTGTCCTATTTATCGGTGTCCAAAACTCTTCGTCAGTCCAGCCCGTTGTATCGATTGAAAGAACTGTTTTCTATAGAGAAAAAGCCACTGGGATGTACTCTGCCATGCCATATGCACTTGCTCAGGTACGATAACAATCTCATATGTCTAATAGGTTTTCTAAGTGCTTTTTTTGTGTATGTGTGTTCTAACTTGGAATATATTTTGGGATTCTTAGGTTTTGATTGAGATACCATACATTTTTGTACAAGCTCTAGTCTACGGAGTGATTGTGTATGCCATGATCGGATTCGAGTGGACATTAGCCAAGTTCTTTTGGTACCTCTTCTTCATGTTCTTCACCCTTCTATATTTCACCTTCTACGGGATGATGTCTGTGGCCGTCACACCAAACCACCACATCGCCTCCATTGTCGCTGCTGCATTCTACTCCATTTGGAACCTCTTCTCCGGATTCCTCATCCCAAGACCGGTAAGACATAATCTTCATTCAATTCGTTGCATGGTTTTGTATCAACTTAACACCGACGATGATCTCATCTCATTGGGTTGATCACTGCAGAAAATTCCCATATGGTGGAGGTGGTACTACTGGATCTGCCCAGTTGCGTGGACCTTGTACGGGCTGGTTGTGTCGCAATTTGGAGATGTAGAAACCACTTTCAAAGGCAGCAACACGATGGTCAAGGACTATGTTCGATCTTACTTGGGTTTCAAGCATGATTTCCTAGGAGCCGTTGCTGGGGTGGTTGCCGGTTTTGCGATCCTCTTCGCCTTCACCTTCGCCATCTCCATCAAGGCATTCAATTTCCAAAAGAGGTAGAAGAGAACAAATAACAAAGAGAAGCTCTAGGCAACACAAAACTATGTCAAGTGATTTATCTCTTTTTAACATGTTGTGAAGCATTTATTCACTACTTTCAAATTTGAGTTTTGTATGGTATTGTAACATTTAAAATATGAGCGCATAGAGTTTTTTTTTATCTTCAAACTATAGTTTAATTTATTTGGTTGATGTATATATACACACACTCTGTATACAAATCCTCAAACTAATTAATGGTTCATTTTATATAGAACAAAGATATTTAAGCTAAACAAGATGAGTATTGGTGATTAATATTCAACTTGTTTAGAAATGAGTTGAGATTAATCTTCAAACTATAATTTTATTTGGTTGATGTATATATACACACACTCTGTATACAAATCCTCAAACTAATTAATGGTTCATTTTATATAGAACAAAGATATTTAAGCTAAACAAGATGAGTATTGGTGATTAATATTCAACTTGTTTAGAAATGAGTTGAGATTGAGTCGAGTTGAAATTTGAATCGAGCTTAAAAATCTGTTCATAGGATAACTATATGCGTTCATTAGGGAAAAATTTACAAATTCCACAAAATCCAAGTTATTAAAGCTTGAGTCGAACCGAGCCTCAATTTGAATCGAGCATTAAAATTTGCTCAAACATGACTCATTTAGTAAATTTACGAACTCGAGCTGAGTTTTTTTCGAGCATATAGCAACTTTGAAATTTATAAATTCCATAAAATTCAAGTTTAAGGAGTTTGAGTTGAACCAAGTCTAAATTTGAATCGAGCTTAAAAATTTACGCATTACTTGGCTTATTTAATACATGAACGAGTTTGAGCCAAGTTTTGTCCAAGCATAGAGCAACTTTATTTGTTCATTAGGGGAAATTTAGTGAATTCTACAAAATTCAATTTATCCAAGCTCGAGTCAAGTTGTGCCTCAATTTGAATTGAGCTTGAAAATTTGCTCAAACTTGACTCCTTTAATAACTTTACGAACTCGAGCTAAGATTTTTTCGAACATAGATCAACGATAATAGGGCGTCATTGCGGAAGACGTAATATTCGGTCATCGAATGTCAGGTGTTCGAGCAACATTTGAGTTATTAAAGTGCATAACTAAGATTATAATGTGCATGATTAACAATTTGTGATTGTTGTGTTCTTGTCTATTATGTAACCTATGTGGGATTCGAACCCACATCTTTGTGCATACGCACATCGCTCTACCAATTAAACTAATAGGCCAAAAATAATATATCATAGGCCAAAAATATAAGTTGGAGTCCTATAACAATGAAAAATATAAGCTGAATCTTTAACAGTGAAACTGTGAGTTAGCTCGTTAAAAATACACACAGAGAAAACATGGCAATTAAACATAAAATAAGGTTATGAGGATATCAAATATTAGTGAACACCCTTCCAATTACCAGTACAAGACATTGTTCAATGTTAAAAGGCAGTATTTAGTTTGCTTTTATGTGGTCATGAATCTTAGACCATCCACATTGGGGGTTTCTTAAGGGTTTTTAAGACAAAAAAAATAATTAAATAAAGGAAGGAGGGATGAATAGTTTAAGAAATGATATTGATGGTTTCTTACCTAGCAACTCAATAATAAACTCAAGAAACCCAAAAGGGGGTGATGGTGGGGAGTGAGAAGAGGAGAGAGAGGAAAAAATGGTGGGGTATTCAATTAATTTAATTGTTAAATTAAATAGGTATAGTATTAAAATAGGTTGTATCGATGTGGGTTGAAAATAGAGTTGGGTTTTTAAGGAGAGAGAAAGTGATAAAAGATAGTTAAGAAACCGTAGAAACCGAAACCAATGCGGATGCTCTTAGTTATGCACTTTTTAACCTTAATTATGCACTTTTTAATCGTAATTATGCACTTTCATTTAAATTGTTATATGTAAAAAATCGATTTCAAACTCACATCTTTTTATATAAATTGTGCCAGAGTTCTCTCAAAAGTAAAAGAGCAAAATTAACACATCGATTTCAAAAGCCCATCGTGTGTCTCATCCATGCACTTCATGATCTTATTTTTGCACTTTATCATTTTATTTATGCTCCCCTTGTCCCATGCACTTTATCATTTTATTCTTACACTTTATCATTAGAATCTTTAAAAGATGATCGTGTCATCTACAAATGTGAGAAAAGGGATCGTATTTCCCCTAGGAGTAAGTTGATGCCAACCAACGGGTTCGATGTCTTAGCTTCTTCGTAGACGGTTCGATGCCAATCAATGAGTTTCTTAATTCAGTTACAAGTATTTTAAATGTTGTGTTTTTCTTTTGTGGTTTTACGTAGGAGGATGTGGATATTGAGAATGGTAAAACAACAACTATTTTGAGACGGAGAACATATAACAATATATGCTTAAGTTAAGATTGTATCCAATTTTGTTAGATATCAATATAGCTTTACAAGATCAATACAACAATAATATGTTTAAGTACGAATTTACCAATTTTATTAAATATAGATATATTATCAATTCTCTTCTTAATTTATATCCATCCATTTATTATGTCTTTTATTTTGACTTAGTTGCATGATTGCACCTTGTAGAAGCTGTTGATAATCTACACTGCTATGTGCATTTGATTATGTTAGAACACTTTGTGACTTAAACAGCTCCTGAATCTGATCAATTTTCGCTTGTTTTGCCAAATAAATGCCAGCCAATTGAATTCAACTGCTTAGTGGATCAAAACTTGAGTGTGTCGCCGACCATAGACTCTTTAAACAATTTTGTCTACTCATATAGTCTGTCAGATAAATGTTAAATGATATGAGATTCGATTCGAAACAAGACACGGATACGGACACGGAATTCGCTGCCTCGATCGAATCGGATACAATGAATACGGTGGTGGAGTATTTTTCTTAAATAAATTAAATATATAGATTGATTTTATAATTTATGGATAGATTGGTTTGGTGAAGGGAGAATTCAATTGCTTAATCTTTTTTTAAGCACTAGAAACAATTGCAGCAGCAACAAATAATGATGTTAAAACCAGAAATGACGTTAAAACCCCTTTGATGCTTAATTGGAATTGGAAGTATGAGTTGATGAAATCCATAAATGTATCATCTGTTCATCGTTCACTGCAAGTGAAAGAAATGAACAGAACAGCAAACAAAGAAAACCAAGAATCTGTTACTGAACAGGAACGAATCCAAAAACCAAGCATTGAAATCCCAAATGTACTGTTGATCTTTCTCTGCAAGTGAACATGAACATAACAGCAAATGAAGAAAGCAAAGAATCTGCTACCGAACAGGAACGAATCTAAAAAATCATGGAGAACTCCCAACTGCAGACTCTGAGTCGTTTGGCATGGCCAATACCTGTTGAATCCCATGAACAGTGAGGTGATCACCGTGATACACTTCAGGGAATACAACAGCGACACCGTTCACCAGCACAAGATCACCAGAGCGGGTAACATTGATCCAAAATCCCTCCAAGAAAGTGCTCAGAACCGCTCCATCTTCCAAATCAGCTAGATCGGAGAGAGATACCTCACAGGGAACAACATGTTGGAGGAACAGAGGCCCCCAGCCCTTCACCTCACCGAGTGTCACCTGTAAAGCCTCATCAATCGGAGCAAACACAGTGATATCGTCCTCGTCCAACTGCACCAGCTGCAGATCAAGAAACGACGCCATGGTTGAGAACCCGTTGGATCTCAGGCTCTCAATGGCCTGTGCAAACAGGCGACCCCCAGGGATCACCGGACACTCGAAATTAGGGCTCGAAAAGGGGCTACGCGGCGCTAGTTCGGGGCTAGGGCTCAGCGCGGGGCGGAAATCCAGATCGAAGAACTCGTCGACGGCGTATCCAATCAAGATTCCGTCATCGTAGATCGGAGATCCGTCGATCTTGACGCCGTTGATCGAAATTCGATCGTCCGTGGGAAGCGTGGTGACGATCAGCGAGCGATTAGGGGAAAGCGTCGGAATCCTCGAGCCGTACGGCAGAGACTGAAGCTCGCCGAATGAATACGCGACGGGGGCGATGTGGAGCTCGAAGAGTGAGAGCGACGGTTGGCCGGCGTGAAAAAAGGCCTCATCTGACGGCGAAAAGATAGTTACGGTGGAGGCGTTTCTTAAGAGAGATTGGTGGGTTAGCAGGAGCGTGAGGGACATTGAGATGTATCCTGAATTAGAGAAGATTTCAGCAGCGTTGCGAACTGCCTCATCTTGGAGGGAATACGAAAGAGAGAGAAAAGAGAGAATCGCAACGGAGAGAAAGAGGAAAGCTGCAGAGGACGCCATGGATGGTGATTCTCGAGCTTTCTGTGGGTTATGTTGAAGCCAGAGAGAGAAGAGGTGTTTTATATAGGGAAATTTACAGAAAACCACCGGTTAAATATAGGTTTTTATACTTAACTACCCATTAAATACAAAATTACAGAAACCACCCATTAAATGGTTTTTTATTAAAAATCACCACCCACCACATATTTTCATTAAATATAGTATATTGTAATATTTTATGCTTAAAATTTGAATTTTAAAATGAATATATTTAAATTATATTTATAGTACGTATTAAAAAATTATATTAATATATTAGGGGAAAAAATGTGTAAAATTTTTAAGTTATATATTTATTTGGTGGACTAAGGTTTTAAATCTGAAAAATATTATTAAATATTATTTAAAAATTTAAAAAAAACTTTAATAAAGAAAATGAGATATATCTAAATATTTTTTAAAAAATATTTAAATATATATATTTTTTATTTTTAGTATATAGTGTAAGTGTTTACAGATGAAAGAAAATGAGATATTAATTATTAGTATCAACTATCAAGAATATTATTAAATTTAAACAATGTTAATGACTTATAAAATTATTTTAGTTTTGATTAAAAAGTAATCTGTAAAATATTTTTAAAATTTATAACCATTTTTAGGAATTAAATAGGAGAATTTGTTCATATATACATCAAGTTTTTTAAAATTTGGTAAAAATATTTTTAAATCTATTTGAAATTCTAATTTAAATATAAAGATTAAAATATTATAATATCATATATATTTGACAAAACGCTAATAGAATAGATAACGGGTGGTGATTTGTTAACAAAAGTCATTTAATGGGTGGGTTTTTGTAATTTTCTATTTAATAGGTGGTTTTTTATAAATTTTCCTTTTATATATGGCTTCTCTGTTCGTGAGTGGTTTTGGCGGGAAAGGGAAGACATCCACGCATATACTTACTCGCATTTTTTGCAATAAAATAAAAATGACAAAAACAAAAAAATTATATACGAACAAAAAAATCTTATTTTTAACCATTTAATCCTGCTAAAAAATGTTCATTGCAAATAAATGTCCCATTTTTTTTTATCTTAGTCCAATTCGATCGACTCAGACGCTCTATTTCTGGATCGGGTACTGTGTGACTCATTTAAGGATTTGACCCTCCCACTCACAAGCGACTCCATGTTTCCAAGAGTATTTTAAACTTCGAACCTCTTTACATGGGATGTAGTTCCACAACCGGTACACCAATTTGTGATTGATATTTTATAATTAAGTAATAACAAACTCAACAAATACTTTTTTTTTTTATCTTAGTCCAGTTCGATCAACTCAGTCGCTTTATATCTGAATTGGGTACTGTGTGGCTTATTTAAGGGGTTGATCCTCCCACTCACAAGCGACTCCATGTTTCCAAGGGTATTCGAACTTCGAGCCTCTTGGCATGTAATGTAACCCCACAACCATTACACCAACTTGTGATTGGTGAACGTACGCAACAAATACTTGTAACTTAAATAAAAAGTTTTACTGTCTTTTTTATTTCAATGATATAAAATATAAGGCTAAATTATGAAAAATTACCTGTTAAATATTGTACTTTTCATTTAACAACCGTTATATTGGAAATTATAATAAATCACTCATTATATGAGTCTCGTCATCAATTCACCACCCATTCTCTTATATCGTCTACTCCCCATTACTTGGATGCAAAAAGACGTACAAACGTATCTCTGTCCCTCTCCATTAAGTGTAATTAAAGCCTCGTCTGTTCATATCTAGCCATGAAAACTAGTTGAATCTATTGTGGGGAAGGATGCATCCTTTAGGTTAGAATCAAGTGAAATGAAGATATTCAACGTAATTTATCAACTCGAAAACTTGATTTTGTAGTTCTTTTTGAAGTCTGACTCGGTTAGAAAGTGTTCTAGGGATTCGATTTTGTATCATTGATGCGGATAAAGATGGCCTTCTGTGGGTTGAACAATGACCTAGACCCAAGCGAGCTATCACGATCGATTCGAGGCTATTAGAAGAAGAATGTGTTGTTCTCAAGCACAAGAAGAAGGTGCCACCATGGCTTGAAAAGAAGAAGACATTGAAGAGGAATATTCACCAAAGATATTTTAATTATTATTGTTATTAGTTCTTTCCATATTTAGCAACTTCTATGTTAGTTGGAGCTATTTATGGAATGTCTTATTTTTAGTATTACTTAGTTAGGTCAAATAAGATGGTTAGGAAAGTCTATCCTTAGGCTTTCTTAATTATCATATTTTATGATTTTTCTAGTTAGGATTTTATTTATATTATTATATTAGGATTAGGTCAGCCAAGTCTATCCTTTGGTAAAGGATGGCTGGCCAACCCAAGAAGATATTAGGGTTTCTAGAGATTAGGATTCTATTTAAACGTTCTTTGTTATTCAATAAAAGTAAGATTGGAAATAGAATTGAAGAAACCCTAATAAAAGTAAGATTGGAAATAGAATTGAAGAAACCCTTTGGCTAAAGGGTTCTTCGATTACCAATCCAAAACCTTTGCTTCCTTAAATTCAAGTTCTTGTTCTTAAATTGATCCTTCAATCCAAACAAATTCGTCCAACCCAAATCTCAAACACAAAGGAGAACACAATCGGAATCTGTCGCAGAAACCCTAGGAGAAACCGTCGCAAAGGAGAAGGAGGAATCCGTCGCTGCGCCCTCACACCCAACCCTATGCGGCGGCCGCCCCCTCCTTGCAGCGGCCGCTGCCTCCACGCCGCCTCCAAGTTGCTGCCCAGCCGCGGCTTGCTCTTCCGTCGCTTTGCCCTTCTCTTGTGTTGTTCATGGTTGCTTCGTTTTCCATCGCCTTCAATTCATTCACTCATATTACTTTAGAATTGTTCCAAATCAAGATAAATCAAGGAGTTATTGCAAGATCGGGCCGTCAACAAGTTGGTGTTCTTGATTCAAAGCCCACAGGCGAAGGATCGGGAATAACAACGCATCATCTCCTCTGCTCAAACCATGGGAGTCGCTCATCTCCTCCGCTCACAAGCGCCACCCAATTGCTCACAGATCTCCTCCGCTCATAGCCGCCGCCCACATATTTGATCTCCCTCAACCCATCGTTGTTCGAATCGCCATTGCCATCTCTTTCGCCTTCGCCGTCCGCTCTGCCATCGTCGTCACCCGCTCTGCCATCTCCTCCACCTTCTCCTTTGTCTTTCGCCTTCGTCGCCTCCTATAACTAATCAGTCGATCGCTTCCTTCTCTGATTTTGTACGGTTTGGGAATGAAGATTTCGTAAGATTGGGTTGGGTTTAAACACGCGTTGTGTTAAAGGGTGGGCTTGGGGTTTTCTATTTTTTTAAATTAATCTAATTTATCGATTAATCTCAGCCATTCAATTATACAAAATCAACGGTTAAGATTTGTTAACATTTAACACCGTAAGACTTGTTAACATTTGATCCATATTCTATATATATATATATATATATATATATATAAAATAGGGTGGTTCGGGTGTACTCACCCCTTATGGTATTAAATGTTAGCAAATCAGAACCATTGGAGAGAAACGAATAATTCTTATACTCAACTGAATAATGACTCCCAAATTACCGAATACTAACTCTGAACTTGCCAAATAATCGATAATCCATTTACTTCTTATTTCAAATAAGCAAATTATCAACGAATACTAACTCTGAACTTGCCAAATAATCGAAACTTGATAGACAAAATTTGCAACTATTCAAAACTTGAATAGTTGATGGTGTACTCAACCCTTATGATGTATATCAACGAATACTAACTCTGAATTTACAACTATTCAAAACTTCAGTATATATATATATAGGAGGGTTCAAGTGAGAAGTAATTGATCCGGTAAGAAGGAAAGAAGCAATTTGATTGGTCAAAATAAAAACACCCTCACGCGCTTTATGTTTTGTGTGTTTTAGATCCCCTCGGTCAATTATCAAACAAAACAAATAGAGCCCCCTCAATCAATTTCTCTTGCAGCAGGAACCACGACTAATTTCCTTTGGGAGATCCATGGCCGCTAATTCCTCGTCTCGATCTCGATCTCCGATATGGTCCCGAGCGGTGGTGGTGGTGGCTAGGTGCACGGAGACGGCGGCGATGTAATCAATATCCCGTATCTCCTTCGAGCGGTGGTGGTGGCATGGTCACCGCCTTTCTCGACACTAAGGAAAGCTTCGGCTCCGACACCGACGTCCTTCATCTTCCCCGTGCCCCATCAACCCCCGGCCCCTCGTTCCGCCCTGCATATCAGATCGAAACCATCCTCGTCAAGAAAAGATAAACAGTTCGGATCACTTACAGAGATGAACCGAATTAGGTAAATTGGGGACCTTTGTTTCTTAAATTGACCCTTAAGAAATGAATTAATATCTTCAACCATATTTGTTACAGAATAAAAATATAGTATAGAATCACGATCGAAACATGGTGAGTTAGGTGGTGGACAAAGAGATAAGACAGCTACTGTTAAAAGCCCTTTTTTTTTTAAAAAAAAGATAAATCTAATTGCAAATAAACTATATATAAACTATAATGCCATATCAACAAATCAGATATTGGGCTAGAGAACGCGCCATGAGACGCGCCCCCTTTCTCCCATCTACCCTGTTCATCAAACCCCCAAACCACTCTAATTCCTCCATCGTCCTCCCCATATGCGAGGCTTCTCGTCACTAAATCGGCCCGTTCAAGCCGCCTTCGTACCCTCCTTCCGTCACCCCTATCGGTCTCTGTCCATCAGTACCGAAAATCGCTTTGGTGGCTAAACCTAAATTCTTGCGATGTCTCTCAAATCAAAATCCCTTGGCTGAATTAAAAGAGCCTATGTTGCCATGGCTGTGGCGTTCATGGATGTACCCTCGACAGATTGGGTCCTTGTGTCGAGGTGAAGAGAGGGCGATGAAAAACTTCAAAAAAAGGAAGAAACTTGTCTGTCGGTGGGAGCGGTGGTGCGCCGGTCCGGTCGCGGCTTGGTGGGGGTTCGTCGTCGTTGCTTCTGTTCGCCGGCTCAAAGTGGAGGTGCGCTCCGAGGTCGTCTTCTCTTTGTTCGGTGTGTGTGGGAGGGTGATTTGTCTCCTCTCCAGGTCCTATGGTGATGTACTGGTGCGACGGTCTTTTCCCTTCACCAATGTTGTGGCTCTTTCATCCTTGTTCAGGTCACTCTACATCATCTTTAATCTGAATTTATCTAATTGCTCTGTCAAGTCTAGTAAAATTACCGCCTTTTGGTGGTTGGAAAACCTGGTGTTAGAGGCCTATGCCTCTTCACCCCCTACCCCCCGATCTTCGGGCCTTGAAAAATCTGAGGTTTTTGGGCTGTCATGGCTTCTTTCCTCAATTCGAATGAAGAATTGGTTCTCATTGATTTGGGTTTTACAAGTCTGAACTTGGATTTGGTCGTGGCTATTCTGCTATTAATCTATGTTACTTGCATCTTTACTTTAGTTAGAACTCACCCTTGCCAGGATTATATCCCTAATGATGCATATCAGGGGCTTATGAGGTTAAAATTCTTTATGAACATATTGTGCAATATAGGAATGATTAGAAAAAAGGTCCAAATTTGATGTGGGACAAATGACCGTTAAGTCTGCTAAACCAATTGGTGAAATTTCCTATGGAACTTTACATGAGTTTGTTAGAACTAGTCTTGCTGATTCGCCTTATTTGCCTTGTGTTGCTCCTCATGCTTATCGCACTTATTTACATGGGTTTGAGCAGCTAGGTAAATATGCCTTTTGTCATTCCTCTTCCGGGTATTGCATTTCTGTTTCCCATGAATGGTTACCATCGCCTTTGCTGAAGGGAATAAGCATTGGTTTCCTTTCAGTTGATATCTTATACTATTACATATCGGTTGGCCGGAAACTTTCGATTGCTTTAACTTTCTTCTGTAATACCAGTGATTTAATCAATGAAAGCTTGTTCAGTAATCATGGTAGTTTATCATATCTTTGCAGCCAATCTCTCTTGGCAAATGCATTTATTATTATGAGGATTCAAATGCTTAGTAAACAAATCAAAGAAGAAATTAAATTCATGTCTTTTGTGTTCGGGACTTCATCCATTGTGCTGTTACTTGGTATTCTAGCTTATGGCCTAAATTTTTTTTTGGTTTCATTATTGGTGCACTTACTGTGTATTTAATTTGTGTTGTGGTTGTATCTTCGACCACAAGGTTAAAGTGGCTACCCGATTGGGCTTCCATCTGTTGACCACCTCCTGGTTTGCTGAGAGGGCCTCTTCCATTGTTTTTAGTCCTCAACTGGCTTTGGTGGCTAGGATTTTGGGGGAAGATCACAGGTTCATTTTTTATTCGATTGCAGAGTTCCTGTCTGTCCTTCCTTTGGGCGGTGGCCTGGAAGTTTCAGTAGGTTGCATCTCAAGCATACAGTATCTTATGCTTGCCATTCAAAAGTGTATCTTATTTTGTAAGCTAAAGCATTGTTTAATTGATGTTGAAAAAATGTCCAGCCTATTTGGCTTCTGTTTGTATCAAAAAACCTACCCAGTTGTATGCAAATTGCCTCATATGTGTGTATATTCCTTTAATTGTCGGATTTGGTTAATTAAATCACAAGGTGACTTTAAGTTGGTATGTATTATCCACTCAGTTTTTACGGTTTCCATAGCTTTCAGCTTGGCTCCCTGTTGCCCCTTGTGGTCACAATACTCCGTGGTGGTCTCTCCGTGGCTTCGGTTTGTTGTGTTGGTAAAATTTCTGCTAAGATGGTTTTTCTTTACCTGCATACTTAAGTTGGGAGGGTTTGCTCCATCTTTTTTATCCATCGTTTAGGGCCTGGTGAATGTTCTGTTCAGTCCAATTGGTTGTGACTTGCATCTGGAATGTTTGATTACTAATGCTTTGTGGAATTGAGAATTTAAAAAGGTTTTAGTTTGGACTCTTATGTTCCTTGATTCTTGCAAATTCATCATCTACATCAATTTTGCAGTAAGCTGGTATTTTGGTATGAGGATCTTTACACCTTGTCCTCATATCACGGAAGGTTATAAATGAAGATCGCCTTTTGGAATTGTAGGGGTATAAGGAAAAGAACATTCTAGACGGAAATCGATAGTCTCTGCAAAAACAACTACATTCAATTAATAGCTCTCGCTGAAACAAATTGTGCATCTATTCCTAATGATAAAAGTTGGAAAAATGCCGGCTTTAACGAGGTTGTCTGGTCACCTGCCACTGGCCGCTCGGGTGGCCTTGGTATTCTTTGGAAATCATACCAACTTTCAAACGAAATTATCACAATTGACATCCATTTTCCACGTATTATTGGTCTTCGGTATGAGAATTTAAACGACATGTTTAGGTGCCTTCTTCTGGTTGTATATGCCCCGCCGATTCCTCAGGATAAAGATTCCTTCTGGGATTCATTAACTTCGATTGTGAGAGATTCTCCTATTCCTTGTGTTGTTATAGGAGACTTAAACGAAATTTTATGTAGTGATGACAAGTTGGGCTGAGTTTTTCCCCGCCCCTTCCGGTTTACTAGGCTTCTAGAATTCAAAAATGTTTGTTCTCTCTTGGATCTTCCTACATTCGGTAACCCATTCACCTGGAGAAAGAGCCCTGACGAGGATAACAATATCCATGAAAAGCTGGATCGTGTGCTAGCTCATCACTAGATTATCCAGAAATTCCCTAATCTAATTACTCATAATGGGGCCTTTTCGTCATCCGATCACTGTCCTATATCAATAACTCTTGACAATGGCTCGGTCTCTAAAGCTCCCCCTTTCAAGTTCGAGAATGCCTGGCTTTAGCAGAAGGACTTTCGGAACATTGTTAAACAATCTTGGTGAGCCTCTTGTCCTGGCTCGCTTATGTATCAACTGATATTTAAACAGAAAATTCTAAAGAAAAAAGCTAAGGATTGGAATAAACATACCTTTGGAAATATCTTCCGCCAACTACATGATGTGGAAAATGAACTTATTCAAATTCAATCTTCCCAAGTCGGGGGTAATATTCGATCAAATAAAAATAGAGAAAAGAGCCTTATCAATAAAAAGGAAAAACTCCTCCTCTTCTAAAAAACGTTTTGGAACCAAAGAGCTAAAACAAAGCATATCAAGCTTTCAGATTCTAACACATCGTATTTCCATCGGGTTGCGTCTGGGCGCAAGCACAGGAAACAAATCTGAAATATTACAACAACAGAATGAACATTGATTATAGGCGAGGAGAATGTGAGAAATGAGATTAGGTATGACTTTCAAAAGAGTTTTACAAAAGAATCGACATATGATAATCTGTTAAATGAGATGCTACACCTAATCAACCCGTCCATAACTTCGGAGGAAAATGAATTTCTTATTTGGATTCCGTCTAATGCGGAAATTAAAACGGCAGTGTTCAGCCTCAGAATTAATAAATCACCCGGCCCTGATGGTTTTACTTCTGAATTTTACAAGAAATATTGGGATATTATAGGTACTTCCGTTATTAAAGCAGTGAAGGGTTTCTTCCACTCTGGGAAACTTTTAAAACAAATAAACTATACGTTTATCTATCTCCTTCCCAAGCGTGAGAACCCCACCAACACTAGTCATTATCGCCCAATTAGTTTATGTCCTACTTTGTATAAGATAATATCAAAAATCTTAACTGAAAGACTCAAATCTGTTATTGGTAGGATTATCCACCCCTACAAGGGGCATTTGTGTCTGATAGGGCTATTAAAGACAATGTGCTAGTGGCGCATGAGATTTTCCACTCCTTCAGATCCCGGAGGGGATGTGAGGGAAGGGTGGCAATAAAATTAGATATGGAAAAAGCTTATAATAGAGTCGATTGGAATTTCACAAAAAGGGTCTTAGAAAGAATTGGGTTTCATAACACTTTTATCTCTTGGGTTATGGAATGTGTTACGACGGTGTCTTTCTCAGTTCTTGTTAACAATGGATCCACTGACATGTTCTTTCCAACCTGTGGTCTTAGGAAAGGGGACCCTCTGCCCCCCTTCCTTTTCATCCTCGGTGCCGAAATACTCGCAAGGAGACTTTCTACTGAAGCATTTTCAGTTAGCAACCCGATTGGTTTCTCCTTCGGTAGAAATGGCCCGCGTATTCCCTTCCTTTCGTTCACGGATGACATTATCATCTTTGCAAAAGGAAGCATGGATGCTGGACAGAAAGTTAGAACAATAATTGACGCATACTGTAAAGTCTCTGGACAAAAAGTTAACTACCATAAGTCTAGTTTCCAAACCACTAAAGGTATATCCAACACTAGAATCGCTGAACTATGAAATTGCTTGAATATTACAAACGAAAATTTGCTGGAAAAATATCTCGACTATCCTATTATTAATGGCAGAGTAAACAAAAATGTGTTTGAAGATATTGTCTGTAAGTCTAAAGAACAGCTTTGTAAGTGGCGCGCGAGCGCCTTATCTCAACAAGGTCGAGTGGTCCTAATCAATTCAAACCTTTCTGCTAAACCGCAGTACATTATGCAGAACTTTATGCTACCAAACTCAATACATAAAGAGCTAGATCAAATCAATAGGAAATTCTTCTGGAATAAAGATCTTCAGTATCAACCCCTTATAAGTTGGGATAGGGTATGTCGACCAAACAATTATGGTGGTTTAGGCCTCAGAAAAGCAAAAGAAATGAATGAGGCCCTCCAAATGAAGTTACTATGGAAAATACTGCGGAGCCCGATAATGTTTGGGTAAATTTGAGTAAACACAAGTACTTACGATCTGCTTCCATCTTTGAGTACAAGAAAGGTGGGGATATGTCCTGGCAATGGGCGAAACTAATCTCTCTAATTGACAAATTTAAGTCCGGTCTTATTTGGTCAGTTGGAAATGGAAAATCTATCAAATTTTAGACAGATAACTGGATAACAACTTCCGCTCTGCAGTCTTGGGAAGACTGCCACCAAAATGTTAACGTAGATGATAAGGTTAGCGACTACATTTTGGGTGGTAGATGGTGGTCGGAGAAACTTCACAATGTGTTACCCACAAACATCGTCACATAAATAATGAACGTCCCGCTGCCCATATCCTCCTTTGAAGACCGCCTATATTGGTGGCCCGATAGAGCTGCATGGTTCACAACGTCGAGTGCGTACAAGCTTATCACTTCGCAATCATCCTGCGTAGTTGACAATAATGCCTGGATTTGGAAAATTGACGTTCCGCCAAAGATAAAAAAACTTTCTATGGAAAATTTGCCAGGATGGTCTCCCGACTGCTTCTAGGCTTGCTTCAAGGGGTGTTTCCATGCCCTCCACTTGCAGCCTTTGTAACGGTGCGACCGAGGACGAGGTTCACATCCTAATCGAATGTTCTTTTACCCGGTCTCTTCACCAATTCACCCAGCGAATTAACTCAACTATTGATAACATGATCTATCAAAGTCGGGATATAAAACCTATTATCTCCTTCTTAGGGAGCAACCTCAATGTCGAGGCTAAAGTGGAGCTTGCCTTCGTGTGGTGGAATAGTTGGTACACTCGGAACGAACTCATTTTTAGAAAGATTCCTATCCCTCTAAGGGCTACCCCACTACAGTCCATTAAAACTCAAATTCACAATTGGAAAAAAACTTACCAACTGGAATCTGGTCTTGATGCAGATCACACATCACCTACCCGAGAAAACATGCACCAAAGCAAAAGGAAAAAGAATAAGTATATATACTAAATGGCGTAAACCTCCAATTGGAATCTTCAAGCTGAATTTTGATGGGTCTTCGCTATCTAATAAGGACAGCTCGGCGGGAGCAGTAATCCAAAACTGGGGAAGGTCGTCCTATCAGCATAAGTTTTCAGAAACTTGGCCTTCAAAGACCACTCAAGGCCGAAGCACTTGCGTTAAAACTAGGGATCCAACGGGTCATTAAACTCCGTATTGAGAAAATCCATATTAAGGGTGACTCCTTCATAATCATAAATCATTTACATAAACACACTACATGTCCGTGGGAAATTGAGCTCCTAATGTCAGATGTAAAACTGTTATTATCGACTATGAAAGAAGTTTCCTTCTTTCATATTCCCCGTTTGGGCAATAGAGTGGCGGATAAGGTTGCACACCTTTGCCACTCTACTTGGGGTGTCGATATTTACACCAATTCTTGTCTTCTTGACCTCATCCGAAAGGATGCTGTCGGGTAGAGCGTGCTAACCCGAATTCTTTCCTAATCAAAAAAAATAAACTATATTGATTTGACTCATAATATCACTTAGCACTTGAATTGGCAGTAACGTGCACGCACCCACCCAGATCATATATACCACACTTCTTTATTTTCAGTTTGTATGGGCAAAACGTTACGGAGTAATTAAAAAAACTATACAGTATCTATCCCTTCATTATTTAGAAAGTGGTTCATTGACTAAATAGAGAGTGGTTCAATGACTAAATAGGGAGTGTGACTAAAAAATTTAATTATAAAAAATAGAGAGTGGTTCAGTGACTAAATAGAGAGTGGTTCAGTGACTTAAAAATTTAATTATAAAAAATAGAGAGTGGTTCAACGACTAAATAGAGAGTGATTCACTGACTAAATAAAGAGTGGTTCAGCACATATAAATAGAGAGTGGTTCAGTGACTAAATAGAGAGTGGTTCAGTGACTAAATAGAGATTGGTTCAGTGACTAAATAGAGAGTGGTTCAGTGACTAAATAGAGATTGGTTCAGTGACTAAAGAAAGATTGGTTCAGTGACAAAAAAAAATTAATTATAAAAAATAGAGAGTGGTTCAGTGACTAAATAGAGAGTGGTTCAGTGACTAAATAGAGAGTGTGACTAATAAATTTAATTATAAAAAATAGAGAGTGGTTAAGTGACAAAAAAATTTAATTATAAAAAATAGAGAGTGGTTCATCGACTAAATAGAGAGTGGTTCAGTGACTAAATAGAGAGTGGTTCAGCACATGTAAATAGAGAGCGGTTCAGTGACTAAATAGAGAGTGGTTCATGAAGTAAACATTAAAAGAAAATAAATAAAAAAGTAAAAAAATAAACATTAAAAGAAAATAAAACAAGAATGAAATAAATAAATAGTAGTGGTTAATGAAATAAATAGTAGTGGTTAATGAAAGAAATAGTATTGGTTTATGAAATACTCCGTAAATAATATTGGTTCATATTTTGAACCATTTTATTTAAAAAAAATAAACATTAAAATAAAATAATGGGGGAATTGTGCTATAGGCCATAAATAGGGCCTTTATTAGGAAATTGTCCACCCTTCCTTCCCTTGCCCCCTTTGCCCCCCCACGCGCGCCCCCTGTGCCCCCCTCTTTCAGCACATTTGATTTCAGCAACTCCTATTTCAGCTTTTTTTTTTCCGCGCGTTGCTGAAACCTAAGTTGTTGAAACCGAAATTGCTGAAACCAAAGTTGCTGAAACTATTGAAAATAGTTTTTTTTTTTTTTCCGCGCGTTGCTGAAACCGAAGTTGCTGAAACCAAAGTTGCTGAAATTGCTGAAATTAGTTTTTTTTTTCGTGCGTTGTTGAAACCTAAGTTGCTGAAACCAGGGTTGCTGAAACCGGAGTTGCTTAAATTGTTGTTGCAATTGCTGAAATTAGTTTTTTATTTTTTCGCGTTAGCGCTTCGACATCGGAGTTGCTGAAACCGTGTTGCTGAAACCGGAGTTGCTTTTTTTTCTTTTTTTCTTTTTTTTTCGCGTCACCACTTCGACATCGGGTTTGCTGAAATCGGAGTTGCTAAAACCGTGTTGCGGGATTCGAACCCACGTATTTGCGCATAAGCACATTGCTCTACCATTGAGCTAAGATGCTTTTAAAGAGATTAAAGCAAGGAACATCAAAATTCATGTTGAAACCGTGTTGCTGAACATGCTTGTGTGTAAGATGTAGTAGCTCATACAATTGTATAATAATTAATTTCAGCATTTCAGCATAACGAATTTTGCTAATAAGAATTAATTTCAGCATTTCAGCATAACGAATTTTGCTAATAAGAATTAATTCAGCATTTTAAGATCACACAAAAACACAAGAAGCTAATAAGCTCTCCAAGAGTTCTCATTTCAGCATAACGAATTTTGCTGAAATGCGGACACCCACTAAAACTCAAAATACCGCTGACGTTAAAAAAATTTGCAGACACCACTAATTTTTTTTTTATATAAAAAATAGATATTCCTAAAAGTATTGACACGATTAAAAGTGCTGAAAGCGGAATGTAATATTACTAAAAAATTGTAGACATAAAAAAAAATTGTGGAAAACATACACACATTCATCTCTCACTCGATTTTCAGCACTCGCCCAAGTTGTTACATTTTTTCCACCAACCTATTCATATTAGCTAAATGTCCACCGTGTTGTTGAAACCGGAATTGCTGAAACCGGAGGTGCTGAAACCGGAGGTCCTAAACTATATATTAATGAGAGCTTCAGTATGATTTTGATATTCATTTTTTAAAGAGATAACTTATATAAATTTAGACAAAGTTGAAACGTAATGAAAAAAAATGTTGAAATGTAATAAAAATATAAACCATTAATAAATAAATAAATTAACAGTTCCTTGGTTCAAGACAAATCCTAAAGATGGAAATTAAGCACCGTAATCAACTAATCATAGTGAAATTTGTAGTATAGACTGCGTCCAACCTCCACGAAGTCATGAGAAAATTCAACAATTCAAAACTACTTCGAGTTATCAAACATCGTTAGATGGATGCTCCGTATTTGGATGAGAAAATGAGAGCATGATGAAAGAAGAACAAGAATGCAACCGTATTTAATTGGTCTCTGTTCAATTCCTTTAATATCCATGTGTCAATCCAACCGAACTAGAGTAAACAAATATGTAATTTGATATTTTTTGCAGTAGTTGGTTCAAGTAAATTGGGAAAGGGAAGTGAAATTCACAAGCTCACATAGACATAGCAAAAAAGGTCTCATAAAAAGTGGAGGAAAAAAAAGAAATCAATGTACCTCAGACATAAAGAGCTTCTCTCTGTGGCTGAGATCGGTATCAACCTGATGAATGTTACGTTTCCAGAAACCAAGCCCACCAAAACGGCTCACCGCCTCCTTCACAGACTCGAACGGCGCCGACGTGTCAATCTCCCCTCTAACACCGGCGTCTCCTCCCTCCTCAACCGCATTCACAACAACGTCTTGGTCCTTTTCCTCCACCGACAGGCCCGAATCAAGCGTCTCGGGCTCAACAGAACAGCAATGGAAGGGCTCAACTTATAACTCACCGAAGAAGAAGGTTGACATGATCGGCGAACGTCGGCGGAGTTAGGCTTTGATGACTTCAGCAGAGGCCTCCGACACCCCTTCATATAATACAGTGACGAACGTCGACCTCTGAATCGGACTAACTCTGAATCGGACTTCCGAATCCGGTTGAGATCGCCAATTTCGAAATCAGAAAGCACCAAACTCCGACGAACGTCGACCTCAGCAACTCCAAATTTCTTATCGTCTGGACCTCGACAACTCCAGATCTGCAAATGGCCGGTAAGCTCCCAGATCTGAGCAAGAATGATACAAAAATCGTTGGATCTAGGTTGAAGGAGGTCAAGCGAACTCAGATCTAGGTGAAGGAAGCATTCGGAGCCCAGATCTGCGAAAGACAAAACCCTGGAGATCTCATCACGGACGAAATGGAAAGGGAGAAGGAAGCAGTTTAGATGGTAGGGGGGCACTGTTTTGTTTCAACATGAGAGATGAACTTTTTCCCAATTTTAATACCTCCGTAGACAGTTGCTCAATTTAAGCCCAAAAAGTGGCCTGTTTGGCAAATTAATTCTAAAATAATTTACTAATTGTACTTGTTTATTAAATAAGAAATAATGGTTAATGAAATAAATAGTAATGGTTTAACAAAAACAATTTACTAATTGTTAAAAACAACTATATTAATTTATAAAGCCCGTTAGTGAAAACACGTAATTAAATCGTTTATTAAAAATGGAAAACAATTAATTTTTTAAATAAAATGAAAAAAGAGATAAAATAGATTAAATAGCTCCATCCTATAAGTAAAGAGCTGGTGGCATAGTGGTATATAACCTTGATGGGTCTTTGAAGGTTCCCGTGTTCAATACACGGGATTAGCAATTTTTTTTAATTTAGCGCGTGACACACACGCCAAATTGGGAGGGCGGGTGCGAGTGGGGGACGATTGGGCAAAAAATTTCCGGAAATTTCAAGCGGGTAAATGCCGCCAGATTCACTATATTTTGGATTATTTTTATTCATCTAGACCAATCAAATCACTTCTTTCCTTCTTATCGGTAATCTGCTTCTCACCTGAACCCAACCCTATATATATATATATATAAAGAGAGTGTACTCAACTCTTATGATGTATCTTTTACGCAAATTTGGGTCGTTGATGAAGAAGATATGGAAGGTTTTTTTTTGGCGCAGGATAAAAGTTAGGGCGGATCAGCGAAGACCGAATGCAACCCTAGAGCATCCTTTCGGATGAGAACTTGAAGTTCTGGATCGTCGTCGTAGCTGTCGTCGGCAGGGGAAGCATGTGCACTGCGAGCGAGATAATCAGCCACTGCATTCGATTCCCTGAAAACATGACGAATAGCAACATAAGAGAACGCCGAAATATCTAACAGAATGTCCGATTGTAGTAGCTCGATATTCCAAGGGCACTTCCAATCCCCTAGCAGAGCTTTAATGACCATAAGGTTGTCACCTTCACTCAAAATTTTGTTTAGGTGAAGTTGTTTGGCACGCAAGATGCCCATCTTAAGACCAAGGTTTTCAGCGTAGGCGACAGAAATATTGGCACATATATTTCTACCCATGGCAACCGGGAACCCAGACCAATCCCGGATGATGAAGCCATAAGTAGCTGATGATCCTTGTCTTACAGAACCATCAAAATTAAGCTTGTAGCAGTCGACAGGAGGTTTTTCCCATAAGGCCGATCGTCTCGACTTTCGGGAAATTTCAACCGTGGAGTTGCTGTTAGAGGGGTTAGTCAAGGAGATTTTTTTTCTGATAGGAGAGCTCGGTCCGTTCCCACACGCATGAACATCCTCAAGGAACTTTGTTTGTTTCCATCATTGTGTTTGGATATTGTAGAAAATCAGAATGTCATTACTGGAAACATTTTGAATATGGTCAAAGGCCAGTTGGTTCCTGTAGAACCAAATGGACCACCAAGCGCAAGCTAGAGAGGCAAAGGATTTAGTGCCTATAGTGATCTTTAAATCATTAAGTCCCTACGGCAGCATAGGGCCAGCATTGGCAAGCCAAGAAGCAGGAATACGAATTCCTATAGATTTGTACAGACGGGTAGCCATAGGGCAGTTAATGAAAAGATGTGTAGTAGTTTCAGTTGTGTTGTCACAAAAGTGACAACCAGATGGGACAGAGATGTGTGATGTCTGAAGTCGATCAGAAGTAGGTAAACCGTCACGAGCGATTTTCCAGAGAAAATGCCGTACTTTAGGGGGAATATCAAGTTTCCAAATCCATCCGCAATCGAAATCTTGTCGACCGTTGTTCTTAGAAAGTAAAGCGTTTGCTGAGTGAGTAGAGAACCAACCATTTTTACTTGGTCCCCAGTACAGGCGGTCAGTCATCCTATTGTTAGGTAAGACGATTGAAGCCAGATGGTTAATATCCGGGGTGGAAAGAACGGAATGTAGGCAAGAATGCCTTAATGCTTTATTCCATACGCTGTCTGCTGTGATAAAATGGGCTACTTTAATCCCAGCCAGCTGTTGAGGAATAGGATTGAGAATCCTTGAATGTAAGTTGTTTTGGAAGGCCCAGTTATGGGACCAGAAATCAATAGAGGAACCATCCCCTACACTCCATTGAAGACCTTGCTTGAAATGATGCCTGATAGACATGAGGCGGTTCCACTGCCAAGAAGTATTACCCTTAGTTTGATGCAAAAGGAGATCCTGACCTTTAAGGTATTTGTGAGAGATGATTTGAACCCAAATGTTGTTTGGTTCAGACATGATTTTCCAGAGAAATTTCATTTGGAGAGCAATATTCATGGTTTCGGCTTTGTGAATGCCTAGTCCCCCTTTAAAAGTGTCAGCACAGATTTTGTCCCAACTGACCAAGGGAGGAGCCTTACTATTTTTGTTCCAGAAGAATTGTCTATAAATCTTATCTAATTCATTGTGAATATGAGTGGGAAGTAAGAAAGCCTGCATTAGAAAAAGTGGCTTAGCACTTAAATTTGATTTGATAAGAATTTTACGGCCTTCTGCTGAGAGACAGGATGCCTTCCATTTAGTTAGTTGATGCTTTGTTTTAAGCACGACATCGTTGAAAGTATCTTTGTTGGTCTTACCATTAACAATAGGACAACCCAAATATTTATCAAAATTATTGGCCTGAGGGATACCGAGAACAGCTGTGATGGTATTTATAGCCTGCTGTGTAGTGTTATGTGAAACCTGGAAACTAGATTTATGTAGATTGACTTGTTGTCCTGAGATAGCGCAGAAGCGGTTCAGGGTAGACATAATTGATGTGCATGCTGCTTGTGAAGCTTTGCAAAAAATAAGAATATCATCTGCAAATGCGAGAAATGGGATTTTTAGGCCGTTACGACCCAAACTCATACCAACATCCTTATTTATCTGACTTTGGTGTTGTAAGTTACGAGATAGAACTTCAGCGGCCAAGATGAACAGAAAAGGAGACAAAGGATCCCCCTGACGCAGCCCTCTCGTTGGTTCAATGACGTTAGTCGGTTCATCGTTAACCAGAACAGAATATGACACCGTAGTAACACATTCTTTAATCCAGCTAATAAAATGGTTGTTAAAACCAAAGCTTGACAAAACCCTGAAAAGAAAAGGCCATTCAACCCGATCATAAGCCTTTTCCATATCAAGTTTTAAAGCAACCATACCGGTCTTACCCTTTTTTAGTTTGAAAGAATGGAAAGCCTCATGTTCTATTAGGATATTATCTTGAATAGATCTATGTTTTGTAAAAGCTCCTTGAAGTGGATGAATGAGTTTGTCGAAAATAAGATTGAGACGGATTGTAATAATTTTAGCGATGATTTTGTATATTGTAGAGCATAAGCTTATGGGCATGTAGTGATTTACCGATGAAGGGTCATCTCGCTTTGGGAGCAATGTGATAAAAGTATGGTTTATCTGGCGTAATAAACGTCCACTGGAGAAGAAACCTTTGACTGCTCTGATAACTGAGGGTCCGACAATATACCAAAATTTTTGGTAGAAGCCCGCAGAGAAACCGTCAGGCCCAGGTGCTTTGTCTAGGGACATCGAAAAAACTGCAAGTTTAATCTCAGAATTGGTAATAGCGGATGTTAGCATTTCATTATCAGATTGAGTTACCAATAATAGAATGTTCGACAAATCGCTTGATAAGTCAGAACAATTTAACGCTGAGGTCCGAAATCGATTTTTGAAATCCTTTTCGAATTCGTTGTGAATAATATGGAAATCAGCTGAAACTTCTCCATTTTGTAAAGTAAGTGTCTTAATAATTTTCTTACCACGCTTGGTCGAAGCTATCTTATGAAAATAACCTGAATTGGAATCATTTAGCTTGGTATGCTTAATTTTAGCCCGTTGGCTCCAGTAACGACGCTGGAAGTCGAGCATCCTCTCCCTTTTGTTGAGTAATTGCTTAAGAATTCTAATATCGCTGTTATTATAGTTTGTCAGCAGAGATCTTTGTAGGAGTAGTAGTTTATGGTCAGTTTCCTTGATTTGGCTGTTTATATTAAGAAAAGTTTTCTTATGCCAAGTTTTGGAGAGACGTTTAAGTAATTTCATTTTCTGAAGGAGCCTGAACATGTGAGACCCGGGAGAGTCTAGTCGCCAAGCTTGTGTGACAAGGTTTTTGAAATCAGCCCGATTAGCCCAAGCTGATTCAAAACGGAAAGGTCTGTGCTTTGGTTTAGCGTTTCGACAGAAATTCGTTGATATGGGAGCATGATCGGATCTTGTGAAAGGGTGTATTTGAGTTCTAAGAGAGTCAAAAATAGTAATAATGTCCGTGTGTACGAGCATACGATCTAAAATCTCCAAACAGTGGTCACTTCCATTGAGTTTTCTTTTCCAAGTGAATTGGCCTCCAAAAGAAGGAATGTCATGTAGGAAAAGATTGTTCTTTAGTTCGTTCAATCGAACAAACCTGGAATTGGCCGGACAGACCCCCCCTAACTTATCAGAAGGAGAACAGATTTCATTAAAATCTCCCACTATACAGTAAGGAAAAAATAAAGTTTTAATGTAGCTTTGGAGAGACTCCCAAAACAACAGTTTTCTTTTTTTTTCATCCGGTGGGGCATATATGCAAATCATTGCAATAGTCCTGTGTGACTCGTTGTCAGTGTAATTGAAATGAATAAAACGATTCTGAACTGAGACAAGTTCTATAGAACCTTGAGCAGAGGGGATATCTTTCCATAGTAGGCAAATACCACCAGAAAAGCCTACTGCAGGATCAAAAGCGATGTTCGTAAAACCACATTTTTGCCAAAGGACATCCTTAGGGGGTTTGTCTGTTTTGGTTTCAAGTAGAGCGATTACGTTGATGTGGTTGTTTTTACAGAAAATATCTATATTGGTCCAGAAGTTTCTACTGCGAATACCGCAGGAATTCCAAGAGCAAATATTCATATAAAACCTTTTTTCGTAGCTGTTGGTACTCTGCCGGAAGTCATATTTGGGATGTTGCATATATTGTAGTGCCTAGTTGTATGGAAATATCTGTATAATGATACAGTTGCCATATCTAGTATAGGTTTGGTGATGAGTAGATGAATAGAGTTTATGTTATGCAAACACATAAATGGTGTGGTGTTGTTATATTTGGGAGTAGTTATGCAAGTGTAAAGGCACTGGACTTGGTAAGAAGAGAAATAAGAGAAATGTCTCTTATGTTTGATGTACAGAACGAGCCTATTAAGTATTAAACCAAATTCAAGGTAGTAGCCGGTGCAAAACGAATTTTTAATACCTTGGTGTAGGTCACAAATATTTTGCATAAGTAAAAGAAAGACAATAGAAAAATTAGTTTGTATGGTTGGGATATACAAACTAGCAGTTAATAGCTTGTAGCAAGAGTAATTATAGATACAAATATTGAAGAGATACAAACTCAGTAGCAAATTACACTTTTGTTTAGGATGGTATGTAGACATTAATATGAATTTGGTAAAGAAATAACATACATCTGGAAGAAGGGAATTAGCAGCCTTGGTGGCTAGTAACAGAGTTTCCAAACGGTTGACAGAGGGAGGAGATATAGTGTAGGAAAACTGTAGCTGAAGAAGCAGCCAGGCCAGAGAGAGGTCCAACAACCTGCAACAAAAAAACAGAAACAACAGCAGAGGGGGCAGCTAGAGAAAAGTAGCAAATATTGTGTAGTAATTGTAGTAAGCTAAAAGTGAATTATAATATATATAGGATAAGCAAAAGTTACAACCATACTGATCAGAGATCAAACTAGGAGCAGTAAATAAAATAACAAGTAACGAAGGACAGGAAAATAAAAACTGGTTGAAGGCAACAAGCCAAGGTAAATGAAACAAGATGTAGTACCCCTGATCAAAACAAAAGCCAAAAGACGGGAAAGGAGCCATAGTGTAAAACATAAAACTAAAGTTCCCGTCTCGGACATCAAAAGTTATGGTTGTATTCATAAAATCAGTTCTTACGCTTCTTCGGGTGGGATGATGCAGAGTCATCCAAAGAGTTGTTACCCGGCTAAGTCCCGGAATCGCCCCCTGCACCAGGGGAACGAATAGCCAAGGCTCTGAACCTTCTGATCTGGGAGCTCGAGGAGCTCATGTTCCTGTTTTCATAGGAAACATCAGAAGGATGAGCAGCTGACAGTCTAGTAGCTGGAGGGTGATCAACCTCCATGGCCGAATCAACCCCAACCTGGTGGGTTGCAAAAGCCTGAGACACAGCTGGAGGAACACCCTTGGACTTGCTGCACCATCCAATGGTCTCGTCATCAGAAGCGGGGAGCACCCCGTCAGCCCTAGGAGAAGGGACCTTAGCAAGAAAGGGCATGGCATCATTCGGAGTGGCATTCGTCAAAGTTCGAGTAGAGGGAACAAAGTTGACAGACACAGACTTCATACCCAACATGTAAGGCTTATGGCTATGCTTGGACTTAGAAGATTCAGCCGAAGATGCTTTCTTAGTGACCTTAGTCCAGCCATCTTCATCAGAGGTGGCCTGAGGGAGAGGAGAATCCCAAATAACAACCTCACTGAGAGGTTTATCAATAATAATGCGATCCGGACAGTCATCATAGACATGGTGAAGATCACCACAGAAACCACAGCCCAAAGGAAAATCTTCGTAATACATACGCAAAGGTAAAGGATTCCCATCTTCACCCAACACAGTGATACTACCACACAATTTATTGAAATCAACATTGGCACAGAATCTAGTATAATCCAGCCTCACCTTTTGATGTGAAAGTTTATCTAACCGAATTACGGTACCTCCTTGAAATTCAGTAAGAATCTCAATCAGAGCCTCCCTTGTCATAAACTCTAAAGGGAGTTTAGGGATTCTAACCCAAAGGTCAAGATGGGTGACATAGGCTGTAAGCGGATCAAAAGTGGGAAACCACTTCAGTAGCACCAGAATTTGGCCAAAAAGATGGTAAGGGCGCTCTTCCCAGACTTTTTTGAGGTCTGCAGGGGAAGCAAATCGAGCGTCGAACCACCCGTCCTCATGCTCAACCAGCTCATAATTTCCCCCACTCCTTTGCCATTCACCCCTAATTTTGTTTTTTAAAGCACTGAAATCAGAATAGCCCCCAAAGAGGGTACAAAGAAGAATGTGTTGGTTGGCAACCAAGTTTTTGTTCCTAAGATCAGCCAGACGAGAGAAATAGCTGGAATGATCAACATGATCCAGAGGTGGGAGGACGGTAACCCCAACTGGGGGGTCAACCACATCCACCTTCGATTTGCCTTTAAGATCAGCAGATAAGGGGGAGGCAACAGGAGTGGAAGGCTGAGCCTTGTTGAGATCAGACATAGCCGTTTCAGGCGTAACAGAGATCGGATTCACCTCAGAAGAGGGATGACTTTGAGTATCAGACAGAGCATCAAGAAAAGATTTAGAGGCCATCAGTAAAAGAGAGAAAGATGGAGAAATGAAGAGCAAGATCAGACAACAGATGTGAGTAGAAGAGAATGGTTTACAAGAGCTGTTAGCCAAAGAGCCTTGGTTAGGCTTTAAATAAAACGATTGCTAGTAGGCAAATAGCTTAATCGAGTGAGATTTGTAGCTATGTAGAGTGATTGAGTACAAATTAGGGAGAGGAGAGAGACTTACAGTGAGTTTTAATGGCGGATTAGAGAGGAGCAGAAGGCGAAAGGCAGGAGGAGACCCCGGCCACCACCCGCAGAGCTGCGAGACAAGACCGCTGCCGTCCGGCCTACACGAGCCGATCCCATCCCACATAAAGAGCCCATAAAGTAGCCGTATATTCCACTTGGGTCACGGATCTCGCCACAAATCGCTCGAATTAGGAGGTGACACCTCCCAAAAGTAAACCTTTAGCAGGCTGAAGGATATGGAATTGGGGGGGTGACCCTGTTTGAAACGATTCGACAAGGTGAGTTTGCGAGAAACAGAGGCAGGGCAAGTGGAGTCGATATGGGGATCAGCTTGAGGCGGTTGCAGAGGTGCAGATCGGAGCGGCTGGAAGCAGATGAGGGTTAGCAAGGGGGGTGAACGGGGAGGAGAAGGGTGGGACGACGAAACGCCGCCGCCGACTCCCATTTTAGGGTTTCAACAGTAGAGAGCTTTTTTCTTTTTAGTGGTCTTGTAAATCTAATGTTATTGTGACGCGTTCCTTAGATATGAAAGGTTATGATTAAAAGGGCTTTTTTTATGATTTTTATGTACTTTTAAAAAAGGAAATTGGTGGGACCCATACAAATACACCACTATCTCCCAAATGGATTTGTGTAGCACACTTGTCAATTTTGAAATTCAAAATTTTAAACGGTAGATTGGAAATTAATGGGGATTTTTTTAAAAATCAATTTTTTCCATTAAATTAATAGGATTTCCAATTACCCTAATTTATTTTTCCTCCGGGTTTTGATTTCCTCCAGATTTTTTGCAAAGGAGGGTTCAGATTCGAGTGCTTGGGTCGAAGGGCTCGGGCTCGCAGTTCGGCCCGGTTCAAGGCCCGTCGGTGTCGAGTCTTCTCATCCAAGTGAAGAGGTTGCTGCACGAGAGAAGGTGGCTGGAGACGATTGCACTCGGCGTCGGTGTTCGAGATGGCTCGGATGTAGTAACAAGGTGCAAACAGGGGCGGCGACTGGGCTTTGTAGATCCAAGGAGGACGAGGGAGAGCTCCAACATCGGGATCACTACTGCTGACGGCCTAGCGAGTCTGGCGAGGCAGGAGGTCTAACGACGACTATGAGAGTGAGAAGGGAGGTATGAGATCGAGGAAGAAACCACAACAAGGAGTGAACAGAGGCGGCCATGGCCGGCCGGCGTCGAAGCCCCTTCTCCAGCCCCGTCCTCGTCAGTCGTCTGAACTTACTAACTACGAAACTAAAAACATTAACTTTTGTATGGACTCGGACTATAGAGGGTTGATGGATACCCCATTCAAACAAGTTCATTTTAAAACTTTTACCAATGATAAAATCACCTCGTTCAGTCACAAGAAGACATATCAAGAATGTATACACTTATATTACTTGTGTAAATTTTTTCTAGCATCATAAATCTTTTGCATTTATAAAAACACTTATATTACTTGTGTAAATTTTCTCCAGTATCATTAATGTTTTTCAAAGGTTCCAACTGACATAATTTTTTTAAGGTGTTCCGAGCTTCTTTTTAAAATAGAAAATTTTTATGAGACATTTTGTGATCCGTACAAGCATCTCACAAGCGTCCCATGGAATCCTTGTATAAGTCTCACAAAATAATCATAACATTTTCACTAGGTCTTAGCAAGTATTTCATAAGCATTCTCGTAAAATACTTGTAACCATTTCGTGAAAACATTATAATGTAAACCTCAAAACGAAAACAAAACCAATGTTTTATAGATATCCGATGATAAATGAATTGCAAGAAAACATTGGTTTTGTTTTCGTTTTAAGGTTTACATTATAATGTTTTCACGAAATGGTTACAAGTATTTTACGAGAATGCTTATGAAATACTTGCTAAGACCTAGTGAAAATGTTATGATTATTTTGTGAGACTTATACAAGGATTCCATGGGACGCTTGTGAGATGCTTGTACGGATCACAAAATGTCTCATAAATCGTAATCACATTGAAAAACATAGTCAAGATCAAAGTCATCATGACTCAAATCCTCATACAATAATCAAAGCATGGAGATTGAAATTCCTAAACAACGACGAATAACATTTTCAATCTCAATTGCTTGAAAACCCAATCAATTTATTCATGTTCCATAAAAACTCAAACACATATACAAGGTTTTTCAAAACCAATCACATCAAAACTTCTCATCTAGTGATGTTCATGTTTTAGTCATATTTTATAGAGTCTATGAGTCGATTTGAGTTTTCTTATTAGATTTTGTGTGGGTTTTTATGTGATTTGAGTAGGTTTTCGTATTTTGTGAGATATGGAGGTATACACAAATTTTTGTTGTGTTTTGTAGATTTTTGAAGCTATTTTGGAGTATGTTAAGGAATGGAGGAAAGCTAGAAATATGCACGAAAAGAAAGGAGGCAAAACAAAGGAAAAACAACTCTAAAGAGGGTCATATTGAGCACTATACCAGCCCTGTGGCCTTGATACCGACCTCCAGATAGGAGCTGAGATGCAATAGGGAAGAATAGGGTGATATCTACCCTCATATCGAGGAGCTTGGGTCGGTACCGACCCAATGAGAAAAAGTACAAGATTGAATCACCGTCGTATCGACTCTTGTACCGAGCGGAGAGCCTTGGTACCGATCAAGCTATCAACCCTAAAATAAACTTAATTGAATTAATTTTACTAATACTTGAATGAAAAAAATAATTCTTCAAAAAAAATGTTTAAAACTCCTTTTTTAGCAAGAATAAGATTTTCATTGTTAGGTTGATTGAGCCCGACACTAGTAGGCACAAACTAGAAAGATTTTCATATAATAGTGTCAATTGTACGTTCAACAACATTTTCCTTCATATATTGGGTTCCCTTGTTTCTTTTCACACTCTTATTTCCTTTCATGTTGGGTTCTCCTTTATCTTTTCATTTTTCTGTAATAATTCTTGTCTCGAATCATGTTTTGATCTCTTACTAAACTTGAACAAGTGGTATTCATCGAACTCCATTTTTGTTTTAAATAGGAGATTAATCCATCTATTGTGCTTTTTGTTTCATCTTCCTTTCGTGTTAGTGCGAAAGCAAATGTGAATTTGATTGTTGAAAACCAATGTGAAAATTTGTGTTTTGTTGTGGCGTGGTAAAAAGGAAAGACCACTGCCTTAGAAGCGAAATCGCCACGACTTCGTGGTGCAGGTCGGCTACAGGCGTCGCTGCCCCCCCCCCCCAGGATACATAGTGATCTCGGTTGTGTGCACTGACCGCTGAATTTATAGAACCAACCTAGGACTCAGAACGATTTCAGAGGAGGAGGAGAGGAGATGAAGAGAACGTGTGTTTAAATCTGAAAACGATTTTAGTTTTGTAACGGCCTGGATATAAATATCCGAGATACGTTTTGAAGGTTGGATACCTTCGTTCGGATGTTGCAATTCAGGTACGGGTCGAGGTTTCAAACCTCTAATGATCAATCAGTATTCAAATAGTCACCTAATAATGAATCATCCAATAGTAAGCAATGTCCAACATATCACAGTCACCTAATAACATACAAATGCATAAGTCTATCTAATTCACACAAGGCGCCCCTAACTATCATACATCTCTTCACCTATCTCGTTTCAGATTATTCCATCTTATCTCATCATAATTCGAATATCATTCCATGTTCATCTCATCTCATCACCTCATTTCCAAAACAATCTTTCAAAGATCTCAACTTAGAATATCAACCAGTTCCTTTAAAATCGCTTATCCAATTCCCGACATTAAACACTTAAGTCTTAAAACCAATTTCCAAAAATCATATTATAGAAATCATTCCGACATGTTTCTTATTTCAAAAACATTATAAATAAATTCCAATATTAAATCATCAAAAATAATCCTATGTTCACAAATCATGTTCACAAGTCAAAACCAACAATTTACGTTAAAATTCCCAACTCACATGTTTAAATCCTCATAAAATGCATCAATTAAATAATCCAATTAATATTATTTTAAAACAATAAACAATATATAAAGATTAATTTCCAGAATTTATAATTATAACCAATCCCAAAATAATCATAATATTCAAATAATTTACACTTACTATCCATATAATCTCAAAACAATCCATAAATATATTTATAACACTATATCAATTAATATCACTTTTAAAACCTTTTTAAATATAAAAATTAATAACTTCAGAACATATAAATATATATAATCATTTTCCCAAAATCAGAAAAATAATAACATATAACATATATATATATATATATATATATATATATATATATATATATATATATATATATATATATATATATAAACACTACCGAAATAATAAATAAATAAAACAACAACCCACATGCCAGCCCAACCCTTAACCCATTACTCCAGCCCATGACCGGGATTTCCCAGCCCAAACCCAAGCCCGCATGCCCATACCCAGATGTAACATGACCCACCCCTTTAGTGAACCTGTTATAACAATAGAAATGATAGGGTGAACCGGCCATAAGAAAGAAAACAGAACCCAAACCGAACCCGTCCCCTATCCCTGCCCAGATGCTCTGTTCTGTCGGAAAAACGAAGAAGGGAAGGAGAAGCTCAGGCTTCTCCGGCGGCTCTCTCTCCACCCCAACCCCACTCCCAGCTGATCAAAACCCCTCCCTGACCAAGACCCATACACAAAGATTCAAACGCAGCAAGGAGAGGAGGGAGGAGAAGGAATCTCACCGAGGGGTTTGACGCCGGAAGCTCGGAGCCTCGGAGCTTCGGTGTAGCTTCGTCGGAGCTTGGACGATGTCGGAGATGGCCTAAGAAGGTGAAGGGAAGGTTAAAAGAGGAGCTTTCCTCGGTTTGATGATGAAGGAGAGGGAGGACGAAGCTCACCAAGAGAACGGGAGACAGGGGAAGGAAGTGAAGGGATGGCGGCGCCGACGGTTGTCCTGGGCTACTGCGGACATCGGAGCGTGATGGGCTCGGCTGCTGGCCTGGCTGGATGGAGAGAGCAGGGGGTATGAAGCTGCTGAGCTCAGCTCTTGGAAGAAGCAGGGGCGGCGATTGAATCAGTGGAGGAGGAAGGCTCACGGCATGCCCAAGGGAAAGAGATAAGATGATGTTTGGATTTTGGGTTTGAGAATGAAATCAGGGGAAAATGGGAGTGAGTTTGGATAAGGGATAGAAGCATGGTGAGCTGGGCATTGTAGTGTTGCAAGGTGAGTGCAGAAAATGATGGTGAGCTGAGAGGTGGGGGGACCTCAACGGGGAGAGAGAGAGAATAAAAGGAAAATGAAAATAGAATTGGTCCCCACAAGATATTTTGAATGCCCGGCAAATATCTCGAAACCCGCTCGCCCGACCGAATCCCGACTAAATCAAATTTAATCGAATTTCGATTCAATTTCAAGATAAACGGAATTAAATAAATTTCAATCAAAACTCGGAGCTTAAATTATTTAATTTTATTTTACTAGTACTCGAACTCGAAAGCGAAAATCAAATCCCGTCAAAATCCTAATTTAAAATAATGCCGGAAGAATTTTAAAATTGAACTCGTGCTCGAGGACGACTTTTTCTTCGCTTTTGCAATTTGATATGAACAATAACATATTTAATTAAAATTATAAATATAATATATATATATATATATAAATTATATTCCGCCTTTACATTTATCCACCTCTAAAAACAAGTCTCGTCCCCAAGACTAAAATCATTTTTAAAGCAATGGGAAAGAGTTTGAAATCAGTGAGTCCGAGGACCATGTCCAAGGATTTTGTAATCATCTCGGTTGCGTCTTCCGGGATTCTCACAACATCCTAGTCACGGTCGTGACATCTCCAATTGGTCTTGTCAAGTGTGTAATAAGCGCCCTTATCACATCCTCGCTTCGACTTTTCGGAAGTATCACAACTCTAAAAGTATTATAGCGTCCGACTAGGTCTTAGCAAGCAATCTATAAGCGCCCCTATAAAATGCTTGTATCCACTTCGTGAGACGTCACAATGTAAATCCCGTTCGTAAATCCTCAAAGCGTTTTGTAAATGGAAAGATTGTCATCTAAATCATTGAAACTCTCAACTTCTTTAAAATCCCAAGTTGGCCATTTTTAAAACCGCTCAAAATATTCAAATTCAACGTTTAATTAAGCAGCTTTACACCAAAACCAGTCAAATCCTTTCAAATCAAGATTTCGTCAAAATCTCCCAAAAACCAAATCAGCTTCTCGCAAACCAATCAATCAAATTCAGAAGGTAGGAGGTGGAATCATCCACCTCTAAGGGCTAATCCCATATTCTCTTCCTAGTTTCCAAAATCGAATCAATCCATCAGTCTCAATTCAAGCAAGATGCATAAGCCATAAGAAATGCATAACTGTATAACCATCCAATCTCCAATCAACACATCACACAACAAGTTTCAACATATACCAATTGTAGTGGCACAAGGTCATATCAACATCTCCATATCATACTAAAGGTCGTAATATGCATCTCAACGATATAACAAAATCATAACAACGTCTCAACATCACACCAGAAGTCATAAAAGTATCTCTAATCACAGAATCAATGAACTAAAACCCATTGTCAACACATCAACACAACAAGGTCAGGTTATTAAGATCAACTCGCAACCATCACCTCAACTTATACAATGCCATAGGATGATCATTTGGCAATCACACACCATAATCCCATATATATCATCAGCCATATTCATGCTCCAATCATATTCGCGATCCAATTCAATATTCATCATTTAACATCTCCTGATCATAATATAACATCATGCCCTCACATAGCAACATATCATTATTTCATGATTCATACAACACATTATAACATGCTTCTAGAACAACATAGTAGGATAGCAATGTATCATTACATCATAATAACACTTGCCACTGTCAACTAGATTTCCAATATTGCATATCAACATGTAATATCAAGCCATATCAGGTTCATCATGGTCGCTATCTAACATCATGCCAGTTCATAATCACATAATCAAGAAAGTTTTGCACATTATATCAGTTATAATAAGACGCAACCCGGCCCGCTCGTCTCCAACTCTCAAGCCAAGACCAACCTTCATCTAGACTCACCAACTCGGATGACCTCCCATAGGAGAAGTCCTAATCCATCTCGACATTTTAATCTCACACCCCTTCCCACCAAGCACTCTCGCTAACAATCCACCTCTAAGAATCCAACCCCTAACTCTGTTTTCACACCCGAGCATCCCTGTATACTACGTTCTCGATACCCCCAAAGGTCATTTCTTACATTTCTCACTCTTCCCAAGATATCCCAACGTAGAACCCTTCTAACCTACGCATCTTCAATAAAATCTTCTCGGTCACTACCTAACCAACCTATCATAACCATACCCCTTATCCAAGATTCACCTAAGAGCTCATCGAAACCACCAAGCATTGCCTCTTATAATTCCCGAACTCACTCGGTCCAACCTAAGTCAACACCTCTCTTCTGCAACTCTCCCTTACCACCGTCAATCATTCTGATCACTCAAAACCTTTCTCCACTCTCTAACCACTCTACCAAAAGGACCTCACTCACATGTTCAAAGAAGAAGCAATCATGGACATTATTGCACATAAGGACTACATCATATCAACTAGCATTTATAACAACAGCATCATTAGTTCATCATCAAACATTGCAACATGTATCAAAAGTCTCAGTTTACTGTCATGCTCAACAAGTATTGCAAACATCATATATGAATAAAGTCAATTCAAACTAGTAAGTTTCATCAGGACCTTATCAGATAAACAATCCAGGTTTCACAACATTTGCAGTTCATACTTTTATAGGCAAGGAATTTAGATCAAGCTTAGCAACTCAGAATAGCATCACATCAAGTCATCATGGCACATTAGGGCTGTCATGCATCGAATCATATATCTCATCATAGACAACGAATAATCAGGCAACAATCATTACCAAGTCATCACATCAACACGCAATTTCCCACATCAAGTCAGTGCAGTACACCATCAACAAGCTCAAAAAGGGTTAGCAATTCGAATAGAGGACGCTCCCACCTGCAAGTCATATCGTACTCAATAATCGTAAACCTCAAATCAAGCTTGTTCCGTCGACATCGTCGATCCTGAGGCCCGTGGGTTATGGGCCCACGCTTCCGCTGCGCTGCTCTATCGCTATTTGACTTCCCGATCCCTTTTTCCATGCGATCGCTCATCCAAGGTAACGCGTAGGAGTTTAAGTTAGCGGAGATAGGGGAGTGACAAGAGCGGACGACCCAATGTTTCTCTCGGAGACAAAATGGACCAAAGCTAAAGATGACACGACTAGAGACAAGACTCTGACCCGGGAATAGTAACGATGCCCTTAAGAAAGTCTATTAGGTTACAATTGTGATAAACACGCACGAATTCATTATGGAGCATATCAATCAAATCCATCCACACTAACATGTACCTATCTCGGGGGCAACATTCGTATTCATATCAAAGACACAATCAAGTCCTACGCTGATGTTTGTGAAACAAGCTAACATTCTAGTATTCCATGGAAACAGATATGCCTAGCAACTTCAAGCAAGATAGACGGAACTAGCAATGATCATATATGATTCGAAGTCATGCAGAATTTATTAAAGATAACGAGTATCATGCATATGAACAATGTAAGAGCACGGTATACACATCAACAAATGAGTCCAAATATATCATGGCAAGGTATGTCATAACAAACAGGTGAAGCGTCATACGAGAACATATAAAGGGCAACATAGTAACTATCTCACCTGACACAATGATCATATATTAGGTCAAGCATGGCACGGAATCATATGACGAGATACATTTAGAAAGCATGGGTCCTGCATGATACTAGCGATACATACTGTGATACAAGCATAGTCAAGAGTCATTAAGAGGAGTTCAACATAATATTCACGAAAAATGAAGCATCATCAGAGTAACAAGAAGGACATCATGGGTGCTAGATTATAATCATGCTAAGAACGAACCATCATAGAGTACATATATGGTACAATAGTTGTCGCATCACAGAACAAGTACAACACCAGATCATTTAGCGGGTCATATTGGAAATCATAAGTCTTACAGGATACTAATAGCACACATCGAACATGAGTACAATTAAAGTAATTCAACTAGGTTCATTCCGATATTCATGCGTCGTGTATATGCAAAATCAGGATATAGAGTGGTGTGTGATCAAGCGAGGTGTCAAGTCATACATTTATGGAAGCACGAGAGGATATCATAGAGTAATAAACATTTTAACCATGTAAGCATGCTAGGTTTAACCATCACGGAAAGCTAGTCAATCATCGAATTCAACATTAAGCTAATTAGGACGAGTGAAACATGTTAAGAGAACAGAAAGAGGAAAGAGCCACACTATCAGGTACCTAGCTCAAGAGAGAATCAACAATAATGTAGGCAAAGTAGAACTCGCACAAGTCACAATCAAGGGCCCGACATGATACTAATGGCTCAGCATGACATGTGATACATACATGTATTTAGTTGATTAACATGACAATATGCAAGAATTCAATCACTATTATTCCAACGATATAGTAACATGAGAGGAACATAACGATGTATAAGGCAAGTCTAAGTAACGGGCAATATGACGAGAATATGGGGTCATGGGTTCAAATTACTGCATACTGGGGTAAAACATGTATTTATCAAGACTCATTTACGCTAACATATTCTTGCTTTAGCACAATTAACACATAGCAATACTACTTATAGCATAATCAACAATAGTTAATCAAAGGAAGACAAAATAGACGAGCATGCTATAGATTCTTGTCACAAGATGAATGATAAGCATGAGGCATCATCGGCGAGCATGCTAAGGAGCACATCTTATGAGGCATTCATATAAAGAAGAGTCGATCACACTATCATGAACCTAATTCAGAAGAAGCAACAATCATATAGACTCATATCATGTGGTTTATGTTTTCAATCAATCATACGATCAATAGGCCAAGTAGACATGCGATGACAACATACAATCATGATAGAGGGCAAGACACAAGACGAGACTTAAGCAATATACTAAGTAGATCATGTCGGGATGATATAGATATAACAAGTGTAGCTCGAGCCCATATAATGGTCATCATGAACATCAAGCATGTAAGCACAGTTTCAAACTAAGGATCAAACTGTATGTCAAGGAGTAGTGCATACAGAATCACACAATCACGGACAGAGCAAACAAGATACCCTGCTAGAAATCCATGAAGGCAACCATTGACTCTTCCTCACTGACTCATCACTCATCTTCCCCGTGGGACTCGGATACGACTTTTCGTGACAAGAGGACACTGATGGATCGTCATAAGAATTGATAAGGATAGCCCCGTAAACATCTCACTCTCTAACTCGGAATTACATCAAGGACCGTCTTCCAATACTCTCTCGAACAACCCTCATATTCAATCATGATTCCCGACACAATGTGTTTATCAACCCAATTCCCCGTGGAAGACACTGACATCCGGGAGAGACTCGATAGAACCGTCAAGGGGCTAACATAAGGGAAGGGGCTGTCTCACACAAGCTGGGTTTGACCATATAAGAAGAGTACTCCCGCTATCCCGTTTGCACAGATCATTCAATATTTATTCAATAGTTAGGACATATCAATCAATCTTTAGCATATCAAGCACTCAACATAGAATCAGTCAATGCCAAATATAACAGCCTCCTTGGAGTCTTCCAGACCCACTTGTAAAGAACAAGCTAAGATTTCGCCTACCCATTCCCGACTACATCCAATAGGGATGGTCTATCACCATTTCTACCCACTCGATCCCTTTTAGTTGGTTCTCCTCTTTTATCATAAGCCAAGTTCATATTTAGTCCAATTGAGTTAGGCATACTAAGTTCATTTTACCCCTTTAAAACACTTTCAAATCTTTTGAAATTCATGGGCGGTTTTCCAAAACATACACTCGATCCTTGCGTACCCGAATTGCACAACCTGGCTCTGATACCAACTTTGTAACGGCCCGGATATAAATATCCGAGATACGTTTCGAAGGTTGGATACCTTCGTTTGGATGTTGCAATTCAGGTACGGGTCGAGGTTTCAAACCTCTAATGATCAATCAGTATTCAAAGCGGGGATTTCGAACCCCAAATAATCATAGTTACAGAAATTCAATTTCAATGAAAGTAAAGTGGAAGTAAGGGTTAGATACAAATGCCACGACCATATTATAATTTATAAGGTAGTATAGCCAAATCAGCGGGGTTAGACAGATTCTTTGCAATCGCCCGGGGAATTTTCCCACGCCATAGAGACAGGGAGCAATCATACCTAAAAACAATTGGTGCGAGCGGGATCAGACCGAGGCCCCAACACACCCTGTCCCGCAAGCGAACATACACATACGCTAATAATAAAGATGATGCAGATGCAGAATTAAATCACACTAACATGATCCTAATTTACAATATGCGAAAAGAACTGGGAAGGCGCCCAAAGAATGCCAAGTGGCATATCCCTCTCCTACCTCTGCACCCCTTCCCGTTAGTGCAGAGACTGGCCAGTTCGGTGCTATAGCATAGCAATATCCTCGTGGTGGTGCACTCACCACGGCATCATCATATCATATCATATCATATCATCTCTTGCCCGATGGTGCTGGGCTATCATATCATGCTCATATCGACTCGATAGACTCAGGGCACCCGATGGGGCTGGGCTACCCTATGACCCTAACAGAGACTGTAGGACTATCACAGATAACGGCCGTTCTGTTACATACGCATAAAGAAATAGAATGCTCAATCACAAGTGCAATCCTAGCATGATACTACATGGCATGCTTTAATGCTTATGCAACACCTAGTATGTCATATATTCACAAGCAGGTAATCTCTTTCGAATCTGAGTAAGCCCATAAAGGAACTTACCTGAATAAGCCGAACAGCAGAGAAACAAGGCAGAAGTAGAGTCCAAGTAATGAATCATCCAATAGTAAGCAATGTCCAACATATCACAGTCACCTAATAACATACAAATGCACAAGTCTATCTAATTCACACAAGGCTCCCCTAACTATCATACATCTCTTCACCTATCTCGTTTCAGATTATTCCATCTTATCTCATCATAATTCGAATATCATTCCATGTTCATCCCATCTCATCACCTCATTTCCAAAACAATCTTTCAAAGATCTCAACTTAGAATATCAACCAGTTCCTTTAAAATCGCTTATCCAATTCCCGACATTAAACACTTAAGCCTTAAAACCAATTTCCAAAAATCATATTATAGAAATCATTCCGGCATGTTTCTTATTTCAAAAACATTATAAATAAATTCCAATATTAAATCATCAAAAACAATCCTATGTTCGCAAATCATGTTCACAAGTCAAAACCAACAATTTACGTTAAAATTCCCAACTCACATGTTTAAATCCTCATAAAATGCATCAATTAAATAATCCAATTAATATTATTTTAAAATAATAAACAATATATAAAGATTAATTTACAGAATTTATAATTATAACCAATCCCAAAATAATAATAATATTCAAATAATTTACACTTACTATCCATATAATCTCAAAACAATCCATAAATATATTTATAACACTATATCAATTAATATCACTTTTAAACCCTTTTTAAATATAAATATTAATAATTTTAGAACATATAAATATATATAATCATTTTCCCAAAATCAGAAAAATAAAAACATATAACATATACATATATATATATATAAACACTACCGAAATAATAAATAAAAAAAACAACAGCCCACATGCCAGCCCAACCCTTAACCCTTTACTCCAGCCCATGACCCGGATTTCCCAGCCCAAACCCAAGCCCGCATGCCTATACCCGGATGTAACATGACCCACCCCTTTAGTGAACCGGTTACAACAATAGAAATGATAGGCTGAACCGGCCATAAGAAAGAAAACAGAACCCATACCGAACCCGTCCCCTCTCCCTGCCCAGATGCTCTGTTCTGTCGGAAAAACGAAGAAGGGAAGGAGAAGCTCAGGCTTCTCCGGCGGCTCTCTCTCTGCCCCAACCCCACTCCCAGCTGATCAAAACCCTTCCCCGACCAAGACCCATACACGAAGATTCAAACGCAGCAAGGAGAGGAGGGAGGAGAAGGAATCTCACCGAGGGGTTCGACGCCGAAAGCTCGAGGCCTCGGAGCTTCGGTGTGGCTTCGTCGGAGCTTGGACGATGTCAGAGATGGCCTAGGAAGGTGAAGGGAAGGTTAAAAGAGTAGCTTTCCTCGGATTGATGATGAAGGAGAGGGAGGATGAAGCTCACCAAGAGAACGGGAGACAGGGGAAGGAAGTGAAGGGATGGCGGCGCCGACGGTTGTCCTGGGCTACTGCGGACATCGGAGCGTGATGGGCTCGGCTGCTGGCCTGGCTGGATGGAGAGAGCAGGGGGTATGAAGCTGCTGAGCTCAGCTCTTGGAAGAAGCAGTGGCGGCGATTGAATCAGTGGAGGAGGAAGGCTCACGGCATGCCCAAGGGAAAGAGATAAGGTGATGTTTGGATTTTGGGTTTGAGAATGAAATCAGGGGAGAATGGGAGTGAGTTTGGATAACGGATGGAAGCGTGGTGAGCTGGGCATTGTAGTGTTGCAAGGTGAGTGCAGAAAATGGTGGTGAGTTGAGAGGTGGAGGGACCTCAACGGGGGGAGAGAGAGAAATAAAAGAAAAATGATTAAAATAGAATTGGTCCCCACAAGATATTTTGAATGCCCGACAAATATCTCGAAACCCGCTCGTCCGACCGAATCCCGACTAAATCAAATTTAATCGAATTTCGATTCAATTTCAAGATAAACGGAATTAAATAAATTTCAATCAAAACTCGGAGCTTAAATTATTTAATTTTTTTTACTAGTACTCGAACTCGAAAGCGAAAATCAAATCCTGTCAAAATCCTAATTTAAAATAATGTCAGAAGAATTTTAAAATTGAACTCGTGCTCGAGGATGACTTTTTCTTCGCTTTTGCAATTTGATATGAACAATAACATATTTAATTAAAATTATAAATATATATATATAAATTATATTCCGCCTTTACAAGTTTTAAAACAAAAGAGACGCTCCCACTTTGCAGAAAATCCAGAGGAAATCAAACCCGTTTTAATAAAACTGATAAGGAAGAGAGAAGTTATCAAAAAACTTATTTCATCCTTATCCGATGCTTTAAATTGATATAAAATGCGAAAGGGACTAGCACCGCGCACGTGCTACGAACACAAACCGGACCGACGATGGTGGTGGTGGTGCACGCGCGTGAGACTCCTATCCCAACTCTCAATAGCCCACTCTACAACTCCTCTTTAAAACACCTCTCTCAGTACCCTATGTAATCAATGTGGGATTGATGTACATATTTGTACCTCTTTTATTTGCATCTTTTGACTTTATATTTCATTCGATTTCCAAAGAAAAGGTTCAAAATCATATAGACTTGTGTTAGAATTAGCTAACGTGCAAGAAATAGAGTTTGCACAAGTTTTGAGCTAATCATGCAGGAATTCGAGCGAAATCGGAGTCAAAACGAAGAAACCAAGGAGAGCAGAGAAGAGGTCGAAATCGACCCAGAAGGTCGATATCGACTACAGAGCATCGACACAGAACTGAGTGTCGAGACAGACCATGCACAGCAGAGAAAAGCACTCAATATTGACCTCTATACATCGATATCGATCTGAACCCAGGAATCGAGAGAAGCTGAGCTCGTCGAGCAGAAACAGAGACATCAAAATCGACCTTCCTGGTCGATATCGACCATACTTCGACACAAGATAGACACGCTTTTCGAGACACAGATTGACAATTCTATCTTCAAGGAGCACAAATTATCTTGTAACTATAGATAGATGGAAGCTCAAGTTTTACCTACTTTTTACCTTTAAGATTTATCAAGTTGTTAGAGTTTTATCAAAATAAAAGACCTATCCTAATTGTTTGGTTAGAGTTCAAAGTTTAGATAGAAGTTACAATCCTTGGCTAGCAAGGGTTAGTAGCCTATAAATAAAGCCCTAGGGGGCTGGCATTCAATCATCCAATTTTTAGAATTCAATTACATTCAATGGAGTTAGAAGAAGCTTTAGGGTTTGGCGTTTGCGAGAGCCGACGTTAAGTTGTAAAGTTTTGATAGTTATTAATGCAATTTCCTTTTCAATCAATTAGGAGTTCCATGATGAGAAGCGAGTAGTCCCCCAAAGCACTTAGGGTCGGGGTGAGCCTGACGTTAGCCATGCGTCCCTGAGGTAAGTGTTAGATGTTGATATCGTTGTGTCTATATCATCTCCTACGATTCTATGTTTAGTCCTAATCGAAAGAAAAGGGATTCATGCTAACAACTTGAGTTATAAACATAAAATTGGTAGAGATAATTAGGTTTATTTGCAAGAGTATTCCTAAGAGTTGGTGTACAGTGAAAGCTTGTCCCTCGGGTGAAATAGCGCAATTGTCCGTCTTATTTATCTTATCGCATACATTGGTTAACGTTGTGGTAAACTCTAATCCTAGGAGTTGCTTTTTACATAGTTTATATTCATCAAAACCTTGTCTTTATTCTGTTCATCGCATACTCATTCATCCTTAAGTCTTCGGCCTTTCTTTGCCAATAAAAGCTAACACTTTGCAGGAGAAGACATCGATATCGACCACAAACATCGATATCAACCACTGAGTTTCGTCGACAGTTTTCTGAGTCGACGACGATCATCCCTGCCAAGTCACTGAGATCGATATCAACCCTCCAACCTCGATATCGACCACCTGAGTCGACTGGCAGTCTTTTGAGCCAGTCGATTTCATCTGCTAACATCGATATCGACCTACCCTAGTCGATATCGACTGCCGTTTTTGTCTCTGTAGGTTTTCTGTTGCAGAAAGCATCGACAACCAAGGTCGACATCAAGCACCAAGGTCGAGATCGAGGCTTCTGGTCGATGAAAGACGTGAGATTTCCAACGCTACTAGGATCTCACTGACACGCCTCCTCATGGATCGATCCTGACTACCCTTCCACTACAATGGGAGGAAGTCTTGTAATTATTTGCATAGGCTAGGATTCGGATTCACATTTACATATCTTTATATTTGTACTTAAGAACTTGATTTCCTCCTACTATCAAATTGGCACCGTTGCCGAGGAGGCAATCAATCGCGCCCTAGTAGTCTATCTCACGTTTCTATCTAGTTTGGCCTTGTAAGTGTATGCAACGCGCTGATCGCCCACCTGAATTTGAAGGAGTAAACGACCCTGAATGCTATTTCCACCTAAGAGCCCAAGCTCAAAGAATCATGGCAGACAACGCGAACCAGGCTGAGCTAATTGAGCAACTAAGGAAGCAGGTGGAGGACTTAACAACGAGAGAGGCGTCACTTAAGGAGCGTGCAGATAGGGAGGAGGAAGGCCGGAGGCAAATAGAAGCTCAAATCAATGCCCTCCCTCGGAATGCCAAGCAATATATGCACCCCGTGCCCATAGTGCCTGAATCGGCGATTCTTATCCCTGCCTCTAATTTTGAAATTAAACCTAACTTCCTTACTGAAATAAGAAGGCATCAATATGAAGGAAAACGTAATGAATGCCCTATGGCACATGTATCAACCTTCTTAGACCTCTGTGATACTATTGCTGATGGACAGAGTCTTGAATATGTCCAACTAAAAGCTTTTCGTTGGTCGTTTACAGGAAAAGCATTGCAGTGGTTGGAGAGCTTAGCCCCAAGATCGCTCCGCACCTGGAATGAAGTCAAGGATGCGTTCCTAAAAAAATTCTTCCCTCCATCCAAGACGGCGTTGATTCAACAGAAAATCACGGCTTTCAAACAAAAGCCCGGTGAGGCTCTGGCGACTGTTTGGGAAAGGTTTAAGGACCTACTACGATCATGCCTGACACATGGCCAACCAACGTATGTAATTCAGGAGATCATTTACAATGCTCTTGATGCTGCAACCAAGGAGAGGATCAACACCTATACCTCCTATGACTACCTTGAACTCGCTCCACAAGAGGCTTGGGACACCATAGAGAGGTTGGTGGAGTTCGACAACACATATGGGACTCCTGAGGCTTCCGACACATCATCATCGTCGAGGCCTGCCCCATCTATGTCATTATTTGAACCCTCTAAGGTAATCGATCTGGATGTGAAGGAGGAATTCCATAGAGATCAACTTCGAAAGCTCCAAAAGCAAGTGAGGTTCCTTTCAGCGAACCAAGATTGCATTGAATGCGGATCGCAGTGGCACGCCACCATCGAGTGCCCCCATGCTGAACAAGTACAACTAGCGGAGACTCACTAGGAGGCGCGCTACATGAGAGGTCCCAATCACCAATATTGGGGAGACCAAAGGTTCCATCAACCACAAAGGAACCTGGTTAACCCTAGGGACCCCCCGCCTTATAGAGCTCCTGGGCACCCGGAGAGGGACCAACGGAAGGATGATCTACAACTTGTGCTGGATGAAATTAGGCAGAATCAGGCTAAAAATGATCAATCCAACAATGCAATCCATTCTCAACTCAATCACCTTACCACACGGTTTGGAGAATATTTGGAAAAAGAATGTAGAGATCCAACTAGGTCAATTCGCGGCACAAATCCCTAGACCGTCCGGAACATTCCTTGGGCTACCAACAACAAATCCTAAGGGGCAATCCGGAATGAGCCACGTCGCAGCCATGCAACTAAGGAGTGGCAACAAGGTACAAAAGCCACGAACGGAAGCAGAGGAGAAAGCAGCAGATCCAGTCGATATCGACAGCCTAGTCGATGTCGAGGCAGATGTCGATATCACCCCCAGGTCGACACCCAGGTCGACGTCGAGGCCACTGCAGAGCCATCAGAGCCACAATAGAGGTCGACATCGACCCTCCCGGTCGATATCGACCAAGTCCCAGTCGATGTCGATGCCTAGTAGACCCCTCCGACCACCGTTTTGGCCCCTCCGCTAAAGAAGACGTTGCCATTCCTATCCAAAGCATTGGAGGATCCCACCAAAGGCAAGTTTAGGCGCTTTGTAAATATTCTTCAAGGACTTAACGTTACCATTCCTCTTACAAAAGCCCTAAGCGAGATGCCCGCCTATGTTCGAGTCCTCAAAGACATCCTTAGCAAGAAGAGGTCCATGGCAGAGATCGCAGAGGAGTGCTTAAAGATGGACTTCCCTGAAAAGAGGAGTGATCCAGGGAAGTTTGCAATCACCGTGGGGCTTGGCCAACATCGCTACAAGACCCTATGTGACCTAGGGGCAAGCGTAAGTCTTATGCCTCTTTCTATTTGGCAAAAGGTAAACATCGGAGCACTTGAACCTGTGGATATGAAGCTTTATATGGCTGACAACTCATTTGTCAGGCCCACAGGTATAGTTGATGACGTTCCGGTAAAGGTAGGTAAGTTCTTTGTGCCTACTGATTTCATTGTATTGGAGATGCCTGAAGATCCTGTAGTACCTCTTATCCTTGGTAGGCCCTTCTCTAACTACTGCTGATACCAATATCAATGTACGTCGAGGATTACTAACCTTTAATATAGGGAACGGAGTGATAGAATTCTCTTTCAACCTGACCATGAGCGAAACGAAGCACCTAGAGCAAGTAGTCCTCTCGCCGGATAAGGAGAAGCTTTGAAGGTTTTTGTTGGCGAGGACGGAAACAACCAGCAGGGTCGACATCGACTGGAGCTAGTCGAAATCGACTGAAAAGCTCAAAATCGACCAGAAATCATCGATGTCGAGTAAGCGAAAGGATGGCCAGGATCTTAATTATGGGGTCACAGACGTCGATATCAACCCCCACATGTCAACATCGACTAAAGCACTCGAAATCGACCCACCTTGGTCGAAATCGATCTCTCCTCAGCCCAAAGATTTCTGTTTCGGGCCCGAACTGGTAAGCCCAGGTATAATTCCTAACCCTCCTCTGTCCATTATTCATAATTCAATTAATGGGAGGGTCAAAGCTCCATGGTTTGCTTATATTGCAAAAGTTAGGTCAAGAAAGAGAAGGAAAGCGCCCAATAAAGAAGAACCTAACAAAGAAGAAGCCTTGGTTGCCGAACTTAGCTATTACCAAAAGGACCTAGATGATCCAGGAGAAGGCTCAAGCTTGAAGGGTCCCTACATTAAAGGCTCATGAAGAATTGACGGAGAAGTCAGCCTAGCGACTCAAAATTCTAGAGCGTGTACATAAAACTTTAATTTTTTTTCATAGATGGTTTTTAGGATTTGAATTTTGGATTCTTAAACTTTTGAAACTGAGATGATTCTTGGCTTTATCTATAAATCTAACCAAGATTTCAGGTTGCCAAGCAAAAGGAACGACGAAGAAGAAAATAAGCTTCTGCAGAGGCAGTCGAAATCGACTAGGCCAGTCGAAATCGACCCCCAGGGTCAAGCCATCTCCTGGAGTAGACATCGAGGACTCAGGACCAAAAAGCAAAGGTCGATATCGACCATAATCATCGATATCGACCCTAGTATGGCAGCCCTCGACTTCATTTTCTTCCTCGACTTCGACAGATGCAGTCGACATCGACCACTGACCTAGATATCGACTTCTGGCATCGACCAAACCTGAAATCGACCTGAATCCGCAGGTTGCGCTGTGAGTTTCTCTCTACCCTTGTTTTTCTTTTAATACAGTGAGGACACTGTATATTTTAAGTATGGGGTGGGGGAAAAACATGTCTTATGGTCATAACTTGGTTTTCTTCTTCGCATTGCATTCATGTTTAAATTTTTGTTTTTACTTTTACTTTTCTAAAAAATGTAAAAAAAATCAAAAAAATATATCGAAAAAATGTCAAAAATACCAAAAAATGCATGTTTACTTGTTAAGTTTATTTTTAAACCCTACTTAGATGTCCTATGATGAAAACGCAATAGCTGACTTGATCATGTAAATCCTATGGCATATTTGGATGGTTTAGCCTAAGTCCTTCAAAATTTTTATGTAGATTGTGAACTTGTGATGAAATTGAGCACATATGATCCTAGGCTAAAAAGCAAATCCAACAAAAATTGTCCTTGTGAGAATTTTGGCCTATAGGGAGAACATTAAATTTCCCACTGCTTTCTTGAGTGAATTTACTCTTCCTATGCATCTCTAAATGTTGTGATAGTTATTCAAAGCCAATGCATAAATATGTCTATGTTTACGAGAATTAAATGATGGAGGCATCTTTTAAGCCATTTTTATCCTCTCTTTACCTACCCTGCATTATCTCTGCTTGAAGCCAGAAAATTAGCCTGAGCCTGATATTGCAAACTCCACAAAATTATCCCTAGCCAAATTGAGCCTGACCCCCATTTGGGAATTAAGACTTAGAATGGCTGGACTAATGCCTTGTGGAAAGAAAAGTGCATATTGTTCAGTTTTGAGCAAGGAAATTATTGGTTGGTATATATTTGCATCTTGTCATATTTTGTAAAAGGATTTTTGGCTCACCATATAAATGCACATATTTTTTAGTATTTATTTATTATTTTCGTTTGAAAAAAAAAAGAAAAAAAATCCAAAAAAAAAGAAAATAAAAAAAGAGATATATATACATAGTGCATGAGCCAAAGTCCTTAAGTCCTCTATTTATATCATACAAGTGTTATATTTTTTAGATGCATATTAGAGTTTGAAAGAAGGGTTGATACTACGGTCTATATCTCTACATACTAAAGCATATTATGGAAAGATGAGTTTGGAAAAAGCATTATGGGAGATTGAGCTTGGAAAGTGCTACATTATAAGAGTTATGGTTTGGATATTGTAAGTGTTGAGATTTAGGAGTCTTGATTCCCGAATTATATAAGCACCACATAGCCAAATAATTCCATACCCTTTTATTTATACCAAGCCACATTACAACCCCGCCGAATGGAGTCTTCTTTGAAGTCTTCCATTGTGCGAAAGTCCTCCTGATGATTCTTATTGCGTTTTCATAATTGGTTGCGAAGTGGATTCTTATAAATTGCAATGTTTATGAGATTGTGTATGGAATTGAGTTGAGAGTTGATCTTCATAGCTTAAACACATGAGAGTTGAGTGCAAACACATTATCCTTATGAGGTTGGATCAAAATTGCATATGCCTATGGATCGCCTTAATATGTGCTATGACGTTAAATTCACTTGCTTTGCTTTTCTACCGCTTATGATGTTACTTCTGACAAGGGCAAAGACTTGAAGGGTCTGTTGTAGGTGTTGGTTATTGCTTGGTTATTCTTTGAGGACAAACAAGTCTAAGTATGGGGTGTTTTGATGTACATATTTGTACCTCTTTTATTTGCATCTTTTGACTTCATATTTCATTCGATTTCCAAAGAAAAGGTTCAAAATCATATAGACTTGTGTTAGAATGAGCTAACGTGCAAGAAATAGAGTCTGCATAAGTTTTGAGCTAATCATGCAGGAATTTGAGCGAAATCGGAGTCAAAACGAAGAAACCAAGGAGAGCAGAGAAGAGGTCAAAATCGACCTAGAAGGTCGATATCGACTACAGAGCATCTACACAGAACTGAGTGTCGAGACAGACCATGCACAGCAGAGAAAAGCACTCGATATCGACCTCTATACATCGATATCGATCTGAACCCAGGAATCGACAGAAGCTGAGCTCTTCGAGCAGAAACAGAGACATCGAAATTGACCTTCATGGTCGATATCGACCATACTTCGACACAAGATAGACACGCTTTTCGAGATGCGGATTGACAATTCTATCTTCAAGGAGCACGAATTATCTTGTAACTATAGATAGATGGCAACTGAAGTTTTACCTACTTTTTAGCTTTAAGATTTATCAAGTTGTTAGAGTTTTATCAAAATAAAAGACATATCCTAATTGTTTGGATAGAGTTCATAGTTTAGATAGAAGTTACAATCATTTGCTAGCAAGGGTTAGTAGCCTATAAATAAAGCCCTAGGGGGCTGGCATTCAATCATCCAATTTTTAGAGTTCAATTACATTCAATAGAGTTAGAAGAAGCTTTAGGGTTTGACGTTTGCGAGAGCCGACGTTGAGTTGTAAAGTGTCGATAGTTATTAATGCAATTTCCTTTACAATCAATGAGGAGTTCCATGATGAGAAGCAAGTAGTCCCCTAAAGCTCTTAGGGTCGGGGTGAGCCTGATGTTAGCCATGCGTGCCTGAGGTAAGTGTTAGATGTTGATATCATTGTGTCTATATCATCTCCTACGATTCTATGTTTAGTCCTAATCGAAAGAAAAGGGATTCATGCTAACAACTTGAGTTATAAACATAAAATTGGTAGAGATAATTAGGTTTATTTGCAAGAGTATTCCTAAGAGTTGGTGTACAGCGAAAGCTTATCCCTCGGGTGAAATAGCACAATTGTCCGTCTTATTTATCTTATCACATGCATTGGTTAACGTTCTGGTAAACCCTAATCCTAGGAGTTGCTTTTTACATAGTTTATATTCATCAAAACACTATCTTTATTCTGTTCATCGCATCCTCATTCATCCTTAAGTCTTCGGCCTTTCTTTGCCAACAAAAGCTAACACTTTGCAGGAGAAGACATCGATATCGACCACAGACGTCGATATCGACCACTAAGTTTCGTCGACAGTTTTCTAAGTTGACGACGATCATCCCTGCCGAGTCACTGAGATCGATATCGACCCTCCAACCTCGATATCGACTACCTGAGTCGACTGGCAGTCTTCTGAGCCAGTCGATTTCGTCTGCTAACATCGATATCGACCTACCCTAGTCGATATCGATTACCGTTTTTGTCTCTGCAGGTTTTCTGTTGCAGAAAGCATCGACATCCAAGGTCGACATCGAGCACCAAGGTCGAGATCGAGGCTTCTGGTCGACGAAAGACGTGAGATTTCCAACACTACTAGGATCCCGCTGACACGCCTCCTCGTGGATCGATCCTGACTACCCTTCCACTACAACAAGAGGAAGTCTTGTAATTATTTGCACAGGCTAGGATTCGGATTCGCATTTACATATCTTTATATTTGTACTTAAGAACTCGATTTCCTCCTACTATCAGGGATACAGAATTTGAAAGGACGTGTTAAAACTTCATTTATAAGCATTACCTCCAACAACCCCCCACTAATACGAGGAACTGGGTTTTGTAAATCAATATCAACGTTTTGAGCTATTTTTGTGGAAAAAAGTGAATGAACCTTGAACCAACACATAGTGAAGCTGAGTGCCTTGCTTGTCTTGGAAGTGAACGAGTCTTGAACTTCTAGACTCACGAGTTGTTCTCAACAACACATATCTCATCCACCGCCCTGGTGCTTCTGCGATCTAACTTGTTAAATGTAGATGGTCATTTCATACCTTGTTTGCTAAAGAGTGCTCTAGAAATACAACCCCAGTCTTCCATAGAAGGCGACCAACCCTTCATACTCTTATAGGTGATTCCATCAAGTCTACCTCTCATAGACCACCCTTATTAGAGCTATGGTATCATTAAGAGCATAATGCTTAACCTCTACATCTTTTGGTGAATTCATCAAGTCCTTCTCAATAGGACCACCCAACTTTGGGCTATGGACTCATCAAGAGTTCGAGACTCATCCTTTTTCATACACTTGTCCTGGGAATGGGTATGGTGTACCTCTGCTCATGTGGGTTTAAGCCTCAACCTCTTGACTAACTAAATGTAATGCTATGAACTCAGATTCCATAGTTGATCTAGCAATGCAAGTTTGTTTTGATGACTTCCATGATATAACAGCACAACATAAAGTAAACACATAACCACGGGTGGAGCTAGCCTCATCATTGTGAGTGACCCAGTTTGCATCACAATAACCCTCCAAAGCTTGAGGAAAACCCACATAATGTAAACCCCAATCAATGGTATCTTTAAGGTACCTCAACAATCTATGAAGTGCAATCCAATGCTTACCACTAGGGTTATGGGTATATCTACTGAGTCTAGTAACATCATATGCAATATTAGGCTGAGTGTAAATCATCAAAAACATTAAACTCCCTATTATTTTAGCATACTCATTTTTGGGACACTCCATTTCCAAAAAATTTCTTTAATTGCATGCTAGCATCATAAAGAGTTCGCACTGGCACAACATCAAATTTATTAAACCTCTTCAACATTTTCTCTACATAATAAGGGTGTGATAAAATAAAGCCATTTCCTTTTCTAGTTACTTTGACTCCTAGAATAACATCAGCTTCACCTATGTCTTTCATCTCAAACTTAGATGATAAAAATTGTTTGGTTATGTTTATAGCATTTATGTGTGATCCAAATAACATGTCATCCACATATAAGCATATAATCACACAATTAGCACCAAACATCTTAGAATAGACACAGACATCAGATCTGTTTACCTCAAATCAAAAGCTTAGTATAGTTGTGTGAAACTTCTCATATCATTGCTTTGGCACTTGCTTGAGTCCATATAGTGACTTCTTCAGCTTGCACACACTTTGTTTTCTTGTCCTGGAACAATGCACCCTGGAGGCCGTTCCATATAAATTTCCTCATTCAGATCACCATTCAAAAATGCAGTTTTAACATTCATCTGATGAACAAGCATTTTATAGCTAGAAGTCAAAGCAAATAATGCACGAATGGTAGCAATTTTTGTAAAAAAAGAATAAGTGTCAATCTCATATATTTGAGTGAATCCTCTTATAACTAGTCTTGCCTTATATCTATCCACTGAGCCATCCACCTTAAGCTTCTTCTTAAAGATCCACTTACAACTAATGCCTCTATTTCCTTTAGGCATATCAACTAGTTCCTATGTGTGATTAGACATAATGGATTCTATCTCACTATTAATAGCATCTTTCCATAAACTAGTATCTAATGAACTTATAGCCTCATCATAAGTCCTAGGATCATCTTCTATCATAAGAAGACTAATGAGCGTCTCATTTAGTTCATTTAAATCATTAAGTTCAACTAGAAATGCAGTCACAAAATCAGGACCAAAACTAGTTTCCTTCTTACACCTTTTACTCTTCCTAGGTTCATCATGATCGGCATGAGCATTAGGCAAACCAACAGTAGGCATGGATGAAGATGCAGCATGAGATGTAGAATCATTAGCAGGTAATGCAGATTTCTTTAAAGAAAACACATGTTCAAAGAAAACAACATCACGGTAATCACACAAGGTACGATCACTCAAAAAAAATGAATTGATAAGCAACACTATTTTCACCATAAACAATCAAAATTGCATCAAAGGACTTAGATCCAATCACATCAACTTTGCATGAAGGTAACCCCACCTTAGCTAAGCACCCCCACACTTTTAAGAATTTTAGACTAGGGGGATGCCCTTTCCAAAGTTCATAAGGTGTTTTGTCAAGCTTCTTATGAGGCACCTTGTTCAAAATATATATGATTAACAGACAAGATAGCTTCCCCCCACATATTATCAAGTAAAACAGAACTAGAAAGCATATCATTCATCATTTCCTTTAAAGTCCCGTTTTTCCTTTCAACAATACCATTTTTTATGGGCAATAAGAAGCTGTAAATTCATGAATAATGCCATGCCATTTTGTTCACAGAATTCTCTCAAAGAATGAGTGACATATTCACCGCCTCTATCAGATCTAAGTCCTTTTATTTTGTAGTTCAATTGGTTTTCTACTTCCATTTTATAAACATAAAACATGCTTTCTGCTTCATCTTTAGACCTAAGCAAGTATACCTTAATATATCTAGAATGGTCATCCACAAATGTGATATAGTAGTGCTTGCCACCTCTACTTTTCGTGTTCTTAAAATTAGCCAAATTAGAATAGACTAACTTCAACAATTCAATTGTCCTTTCATTTACCGTTTGAAAAGGTTGTTTATGAAATTTGGCCTTAATACATATTTCAAGCACATACAGAAAATCATCCCTATAAGCTTTTTCTACAAATTCTCCGTTGTTTATTTAAAACCGTTTTTCCAGCATCAATCACTTGCTTAATTCCAGCAATCTCAAGCAAACCACATGAAATCAGATTTCGGCGCAGAGAAGGAACATAAAGCACATTCACTAGGGTAAGAGACTTCCCTGAGGTGAGCTTGAGTGTCATATTCCCTTTGTCAAGCACTCGAGAGATGCTTTAGTTTCCCATATAGACATGATCAATGTCTGCCGTATCCTCAAACTCGACAAACAGGTCCTTTTCAGCGCAAAAGTAACGAGTTGCCCTGCTGTCCAGGTGCCACTCAGCCTGGCTGGACACGCGATTGACTTCAGTGATCATGGCAATTAATTCGTTGTTAGCCTGGACAACATTGGCTTGTTGTTGGGATGGAGCTGTTGGCTTGTTCCCCGCCTGGCCTTGGTTCTATAAATCAGCACGATTGCAGCACTGTCAAGCCTTGTGACCTGGCTTCCCACAGACATAACATCCTATGCCATTTTCAGATTGCTTTTGTTTCTGCTGCTTGTTTGGCTGTTTTCCAGACTTCTTGAACTTTCGGCCCTTCTTTGGCTTAAAGTTCTATTTGGAGGCACCTGACTAGTATCATTGCTTGGACCTGTCAGATTTCACAGAGGACTCAACCAAGTTAGCTTTCATAGAATCAGCCGATTTTGACTTAGGCTTGTCCTTAAGATGGTTTACCTCCTCAATCTTCATGTGACTGACGAGCTCTTCCATGTTGAGGTCCTTCTTCTTATGCTTCAGATGGTTATAGTAACCAGAGCATGAGTCGGGCAACTTTTCGATGAGAAAATTCGCCTGCAGGACCTCACACTTCTTCATGCCTTTAGAGAGGATGTCAGCCACCAGGTTCTCATACTCGTGCACTTGGTCCATGATTGGCTTATCATCGACCATCTTAAACTGCATGAACTTGCCACAAACATATTTCTTTTCCCCTGCATCGTCAGCACCATACTTTTTCTCCAATAAATTCCAGATATGTTTTGCAAATTTATGAACATAAACCAAATCGAAAATAGTATTTGAGACACAGCTAAGCAGATGGCCTCGAACATTTTTGTTGTTGGTCTCATACTGCTTCGCTTGTGCGAGGTCATCATCAAAAACCTTCTTACCCTTATAAACTGCAATGTCGGTCACAACATCGGACGCGGTAGTGGTAGCAGCGGCAGTAGGCGTGTCGTGAAGCAAGACGTAATCGACCTCCAATTGCTCAAAAAAATGAGCATCTTCTGCGACCACCTTTTGTAATTGGTCCCATCGAGCGACACCAACTTCATGAGATCGAGCAACTGTTTGAAGAACTAAAAAGTCATCGCAACAACAAGAAATTTCGCTTCTGAATTGTTAGTGCGAAAGCAAATGTAAGCCTCGAATTTGATTGTGAAAAATCGCTAAAAACCAATGTAAAAACCTGTGTTTTTTTGTGGCGTGGTAAAAAGGGAAGACCACTGCCTTAGAAGCAAAATTGCCCCGACGCTGTGGTGCAGGTCGGCTACAAGCGTCTCCCCCCAAGGATACACAGCGACCTCGGCTGCGTGCACTCGCCGCCGAAGTTATGGAACCAACCCAGGACTCAGAACGGTTTCAGACGAGGAGGAAAGAAGTTGAAGAAAACGTGTGTTAAAATCTGAAAACGATTTCAGTTTTAAAACAAAAAAGACACTCCCAATTTGCAGAAAATCCAAAGGAAATCAAAACTGTTTTAACAAAACTGATAAAGACGAGAGAAGTTATCACAAAATTTATTTCATCCTTATCCGAAGCTTTAAATTGATATCAAAATCCAACTGCGCACTCTACAACTCATCTTTAAAAACACCTCTCTAAATACCCTTTGTAATCAAGGTGGGACAAAAAATTTGAAAGGACACGTTCAAACCCCATTTATAAGCATGACCTCCCACATTTTGTGAGTATTACCGTCTATACAAGTGCAAATGAATGTAGTGATTATTTTTTCAACTATATCCTTTTCCTTCGTCATCAAAATCTAAATCACTAAAAGAAAGACTTAAATTAAAAATGATTGAAAGACAGATTTTGAATCTCCTGGAAAAGAAAAGAGAGATTGAAAGGCGTCACCTTGCTGACTTTTGTTGTTTTCTCCCTCCAACATGCCTTTGTTGCAGGCACGGATGGAGGGGTGGGCTTATCTTTGCTGCAGCTGATAATGCATATCTTAGATAGGAATTATTGGCATTTTTAGGACAGTTAGGTTGCATTTAATGCATGATTTGGTGTTTAATTGCATCTTATGATTATTTTGGAAGAATTCGGATTCTGCGCACAATTGTGGTTATTTTGTAGAGTTGGATTTGAATGCCAAGGAAGGATGCAATGGTCGTGGATTGGACACAATGAGCAAGTGAAAAAAGAGAACATGGAAGCTGTTGACAGATGCAGCGGGACAGGTAGTGGTCGCGACATCAACAGGCGGCGACCGCTGCATACAGGCGGCGACCGCTGCATACAGGCGGCGACCGCTGCATACAGGCGGCGACCGCTGCATACAGGCGGCGACCGCTGCATACAAGCAGCGGCCGCCGCATCTGTGCAGCGGTCGTCGCATGCCTCATCAGCAACAATACGCTGCGTTTTAATTAGTGAACATATTTTATTGTTTTTGGCCGACTTTCAGTTGGAGGCACGAGTCTAACCTAGTGACTATTGAATTCATTTTTACGTTCATTAGACAATTAGAGAGATTGAGCGATGTCTTCCATGAGGAACTAAACTCATTTGTTCTATATACGATTTGAAGCTTTATTTGGATTGATTGTGAGATTCTGAATCTCGATCTAATTCCTATATTGAATGTTTCAACTTCTTTGCGCTTATTGATTTATTGTTTTGTTCTATCTTGTCTGGCCAATTCGTTAGATCAATTCAATTGCTAGGGTTTTGTAGATTCCTGATTGCAAACCTTAACCTGAGTAGCTCACTTATCACTTTAGCGCTGATTGAACTAATTGGATAGGTAGGAAGTTGGATGTGTTGTCAAATTCCTCTTCAGGGACTGCAAATACCTTGGTTAATCTCTGAACTTAACGCTATCGATTGGGTTAAATCCTTTTCCGAGGGACTGCTCATGAGGTTTCTAGGACTGATTGGACTAGTAACTATATTAGGTCGGGACAAGGGCATTCATAGAAAACCTAAAAGAACGAGAGGAAGTTACAATGATCGCTTCAACCAAATAAAGTGGATAATTGTAGGTAGAACTACTTCTCACTATTGTCTAAAACAAGTTCATTTACTTTTGCTTTCAACATTCTGCTTTGATTAAAGTCGGATCATTTTGCATTCTGAAAAACCCCCCTTTGGTTACTCAATTAGCATCTGAATCACACTTGAATAGCAAATTTCCATGTGGGTTCGACCTCTTTCTTATTGCTATACTAGTTATAAGTTTGAGTTATATTTTGACAGGATCAACGACAGGTTTTCCTCCCGTCAAATTTAGCGCCGTTGTCGGGGACATTTATTTATTCTTGGGTGTTTTTGTTGCTAATTTTGGTGTGGACCATCTTATATTGTCCATACCTGTGCTACTAATCCATCTTTACTATTGTTTGATTCAGAGACCGTAAAATCTATTTTTGCCTTAAGGCGAGAAACTCGTGATCGCTTTCACGAGTCATCTTTTGATCAAGGAGAAAGCACTGCAGAGATGGCTGACAACGCCAATCTTACTCTGAGGGAGCTTACTGCTCCTGACTTGGCACAACAACCCCTGGCAATGCAATTTCCTGCAATCAGGGAAGGAGTGAATTTTGAGCTGAAATCTGGGGTAGTTCATCTGCTGCCCAAGTTCCATGGGTTGAGTGGGGAAGATCCCCACAAGCATTTATCAGAATTTCATACTGTGGTGGTTGGGATGAAACCTGAGAATGTTATTGAGGAACAAATCAAGCTGAGGGCCTTTCCTTTCTCTCTAAAGGATGAGGCAAATGAGTGGTTCTTCTATCTACCACCTGGGAGTATATCTACTGGGCTGAAATGAAGAGAACCTTTCTGGAGAGGTACTTTTCTGCAACTAAGATTAACGCCTTGAAAAGGGCGATTAGCAGCATTGAGTAGAAGGCTACGGAGTCTATTCATGAGTATTTTGAACACTTTAAGAAACTCTGCGCTAGCTGCCCATGTCATGGTTTCTCTCAGAAGGATCTGGTTCTATTCTTATTCAATGGGCTTACTGATGAGGAGCGCAGAACGTTGAATTCTTGTTGTGGGGGAAACATGCTGAATAAGACACCAGCAACAGCTTGGGAGGTGTTCAAGGAGCTCTCTGAGGGCTCAAGGCAGTTCAACAAGAGCACTCGTGCTAGGGGTGTACTTGCTATTAAGGCCCCATTGGCTGCATTACAGACTGATATGGCAGAAATGAAAGAGATGATGAAGAATTTGGTAATCGACAGAGCACCTCAACAGTTGAAGGCATGCGGACTTTGCAATCAATTTACTCATCCGATGCATATGTGCCCAATTCTGCAAGAGCCTAGCGCAGATGTGAATGCCATTGGAAATTTCGCTCCCCAAAGTCCTAGAAAAGGCAACTTTGGTAATCCTGGGTACTCCAACAACAATAACTACAATGGAGGCTATCATCAGGGCTATGGTTATCACAATTACCAAGCTCCTTTCAATCAACAAGGAGGGTCTCAGGCAAGGCCACAACAACAGTTTGACTCTCAATAGAGAGGTCAACCACATGCCCAAGCATCTACTGAGAAACAATTGCAAGCCCTAACACAAATCGTAATGAACGAGGCTAAACGCACAAAGAACTTGGAGGTGAAAATCACACAAATAGCCATGGACCAAGCTGAACGAAATAAGAACGTGGAGAATCAGAGAGTCAAATCATTCAATTGCTGAGTGCGAAAGAGGCAAATGACTCAGGGAAGCTTCCATCGCAAACGATTGCGAATCCAAGGGAGAATGTCAATGCAATAACACTTAGGAGTGGTAAGGAACTGATTGCTACTCTCCATAAGGAGAAAGTGGACGAGGAGATCGGAATTGTGGATGAAGAAGAAAAGGACGCTGATTGCACAGTGCAGCGGCCGCCGCACCTCAACCCGCTCCATGATACCAGAGCAGCGGCCGCCGCCAAGAGGAAGCGGCCGCGGCATTGCTCCAGAGCCAATTTCTGCTACCTCCCAACCTTCTTCCTCTATACCTTTGGATATTCCAAAGCCCATTCCACCATTTTCGGAAGCCCTGAAGGACACACGCAGGTATGAGAATGGCAAGGAAATCTTCGAAACGTTTAGTAAGTGCGAGGTAAACATTCCTTTACTCAATTTGATTAAGTGCATTCCTAGATATGCTAAATTCTTGAAAGAATTGTGCACCATAAATAAGAAGCAAAGATTGAAAAAGAAGGAAAATGTGAGCTTAAATGAAAATGTCTCTGCTGTGTTGCAAAAGAAATTGCCTGAAAAGTGTGGAGACCCAGGTATGTTTACAATTCCATGTGCAATTGGGAATACTAGATTCAAACAAGCCATGTTAGATCTAGGAGCCTCAATTAATGTTATGTCTTATAACTTGTACATGCTTTTGGGTTTGGGTGCTCTGACTGAGACTGGAGTTACAGTGCAACTTGCTGATCGATCACAGATCAAGCCAAGAGGCGTTGTTGAAGATGTTTTGGTTATGGTTGATGATTTGATTTTCCCTGTTGATTTCTTTGTTTTAGATATGGAGCAGGGAGCCCCAGAAACACCCATTATAATAGGAAGACCATTCCTGAAAACTGCGAAAACGAAAATTGATTGTTGTGAGGGTTTATTGACTATAGAGTTTGATTGAAGAAAGATAGAGTTCTCTCTTTTTAATCATGTTAAGCTTTCTCCTGAAAATTCTTTGGATATGCCTGTTGCTAACAACATTGATCGCAACAATGATTTTCGTAATTTGTTAGAGACTCCTAAGGAAAACAGTTTCTTAAAATTTGAGCCCCCTAACAATTTGCAATCTTTAGGAAAAGAAGAACTCAAAATAGGTGTTGAAAGTTATGTTGATCCGTTTAAGCCCATACTTTCACCTTATGAGAAACTTATTTCAAACGGGGTGGAAGCTTTTGCGATTTCAGGACAACCCCTAGGATTAGCTCAAGGAGAGAAGGTAATGATGCTGGATGAATGCTTGGACAGAAAGCTACATCTTCCGAGGGTGCCCGCACTTGTAAATGAGATGACAAGTATAAGTGACCCTGGTGGAGGAACCTAGGCCAATTAAGGACCATTACGTCGAGCCAACGACATGAAACACAGGCGCTTCTCGGGAGGCAACCCGAGGTAAGTCTTTCTTTCTTTTTCGTTGAATTTCTTTAGTTAGTTTTCATTCTATTTTGCATTTGTTTGTTTTTCGATTTGGTTACTAACAATACAGAAAAAGGGTGGCAATAGACGTGCTGAACAACCATGCATAGTGCAGCAGCCGCCGCCAACAGGCAGCGGCCACTCCACATCAACTGCAGCTACCACTAGATGCAGCGGCCACCGCGCCCTCTTTTTCTAACCGTTCCTTTTGTTTTTTCTGCCTTTATTTGAAAAAAAAACACAAAACCGTCTCTTTCTAACCCTAACCCTCACTTTCTAACCCTCTCCAAAGCACACCAAGTCGTCTCTTTCAAACCTCACTCCCCCATCAACTCCAACCTTCCATCATCACTCTTCCATCCTCTTCAACCCTCATCCTCTCTACCACACCCTAAATTTCTTCAAATCAACACCCCAACCGGCCTTAATCTCTCCCTTTACACCACCCAAGCTTCACCCCGACCCGACATTGCATAACCGGTGGATCCTTTGTCCACATCGAGTCGTTAGCGACCCGATCCATCCACCATTGCTGATAAAGGAGGAAGGAGAAGTTGAAGAACGGTGCAGCGGTCGCCCCATCTGTGCAGCGGCCGCTGCCTGTCTACTCGCTCCCAACCACCAGTGCCGCGGCCGCCCCCTGCTTGTAGTGGCCGCCGCATCCATCCCGCCGCCAGGTTTGCCTAGTGGTTGTTCTTTTGGGTTGCTAAGTTGTGTTTGGGTGTGTGTTTTGTGCTCGATTGCTACTGTTGTTGCTATTATGTTTGGGCGTGAATTGCTATTGTTGTGGTTGAGTGTTGATTGAGTATGGTGCGATAGTTGATGAACTTATCTAGGCGTCAGCGGGAGATTTGGGACGGATTTGAGGCGAAGAAGTTCATGCAAACGAAATTCTTTCATGTCCAGATGTTACATAGGTTGGGCATGTTAGTGTGTACTCAGCAGATGTTAACGCATGCGGGCTTGAGAAATTTCATCAATTTGAGCGTGCCCACATATCCTGAGTTGGTCCGAGAGTTTCTGTCGACATTGTTGTTCTCGGAGAATGAGACAATTAGTTTCCATCTGCTTGATCATGCGTACTCCCTCACGTTTGCTAAGTTGAGGGCGATATTTGGTATTACTGAGGAGTCCACCGAGGATTGGGCCGAGCATGGAAATGACCAGATGACCCATGATTTTCGGTATACAGCGACTGACGAGGCCTTTGATTGACACAGAGGCGAGTATAACTACAAGTTTGTCCATCCATGTCTGCGCCTGGTTCACAAGGTCCTAGCCATGGCTATCATTGGGCAGGGCGAGGTGAACAAGGTCCCCGCTGCTGAATTGGCTTGGTTATGGTGCTTCTCGCCCTAGTCAGCTGTCATTCCTGATTGGGTGGATTTATTTTTGGAGAGTTGCAAGAGAGTTGCAGCGAAGAGGACGGGGAGATTTGGTCTGGGGGGCATAATCACTATTATCTCCCAGCGTTTTATTTATCCAGCACAGGGCGGTGCTCGCATGTCTGGCGGGTTTACCTATACGGAGGATCAGCAGAGGCGAGCCTATTTATTAGAGGGCTCCCAAGAGACGAGTTTTGTCTGGAAGGCTGGACCTCAAGGGGTCCACAGATTGAGATTACCCAGGGCCCTTCCTTATGGTCCTACTGATGTTGCCTTCTACATTGAAGGCGATGAGGAGGATGATGATGCTCCTGATGATGATGATGATGATGAGGAGGAGCAGGAGGATGCACCTGGGCATATCCCCCCCGCAGATCATCCTATGCCTAACTACCATGGGGGTGGTGCTCAGTTTGTTGTAGGTCCTTCTGCTGGGCCTAGTTCCTCGTATGATGAGTTCACTTGGCGTGAGGACATGTTCGCACAAATGCGCCAGCTTTCTATCCGCTAGGACTCCTTTCAGTTTGAGCTCAGCGACTTGGGTCACAATATTCGGGATATGGCCTCTTCTATAGAGGACATGTGGAGGCAATAGGAGTATTACCATAGCTTGGGGTAGCCCCAATTTCCGTCCTACCAGCCTCCGCCTCAGTGAGCGGTTAGTTTCCTTTACCCTCACCTCGCATTTATTTGATTTAGTTTTGTTGTCTTTGATGTTTCATTGAGGATAATGAAAGGTTTGAGTGTGGGGGAAGGGAATTTAGTGTATATAGTTGAATTTAGTATATATAGTGCATTTAGTTAGATCATATTTGAATTTCTGCACGCATTTTATGTTGAAGCATTCCATATTTACATTTGTTGTCTACTTATGCATTGAGAAAAAAAATCATAAAATAAAAAAAAATCCAAAAAGATCATGCATTGCATACATATTTGTTATTCAAATACCCATCTAGCTTAGTTGTCCTCTAATTTATTTTCAGCATAATCATATAAACCCCATGGAGTTCTGGATGTGTTAGCCTTGTCTATATCTCTTGATTTTTTATGTGAAGCATGGCCTAGCAAATATAATTGAGCATGTATGATTGAGCTAAAGTATGATTGAAATCCTAAAAAACATGACCCTTGTGAGAATGTTTAGCCTTATTGGATTCATCTATAATCATCTTGCTTAAATGTGTGATTTACTCTCCTTATGTTGCTACCTCTTAATTTTGACTTCAGTATGCATGTTTGTTGCTTGTGGAGTTTATGTTTTTTTTTTCCTTTAGCTTTATGTGAGTTTTGAGTGAAATAATGTGGCAATGGTTGATACACTTAGTAACCGGGTCTACGCATGACACCCATGGGTATGATTCGCGCAAAACGGTGTTGAAAACTATCCACTAAGAAAGGAAGCTTGATCATTGAGTAACCGGGTTCATTCATGACACCCATGTTTGTAACTCGCGTCAAAAGATGTTCAAGTGGACTTCATTCAAGTAAGTTGAGGTGTTGAAAGATACCAAGACCGAAAGAAAAAAAAAAAGAAAAAAAAAAGAAAAAATAGAAAGAGAATTCTAGAGTCAATTTCTTTATTTTCTTTATTGTTTTCCGCATGTAATGACATTTCGGTGGAGATTTGGTGATATTGTTGTCAATGTCTATGAGCTTAGTGCATCTTGGATTGAGTTGAGAGTTGAACCTTAAAGCCCAAACACATGAGAGCATGAGTGAAACACATATTCCTGGTGAGGTTGGATGATTTCTACTTCTAAGCTTTGATCATTTAAATACATGCTAGGATGTTTGTTTGCTTGGTTTGTGTTTACACTTGCTATAGTGTTTCTTTTTGATGAGGTTGACACTTGAAGGGATTTCCTGTGGGGAGCATTGATTCATGTTTATTCTATCATTGCTTGAGGACAAGCAAAGGTTAAGTGTGGGGGAGTTTAATAATGCATATCTTAGATAGGCATTATAGGCATTTTTAGGATAGTTAGGTTGCATTTAATGCATGATTTGGAGTTTAATTGCATCTTATGATTATTTTGGAAGAGTTCGGATTCTGCGCACAATTGTGGTTATTTTGTAGAGTTGGATTCGAATGCCAAGGAAGGATGCAATGGTCGTGGATTGGACACAACGAGCAAGTGAAAGAAGAGAACATGGAAGCTGTTGACAGATGCAGCGGGACAGGCAGTGGCCGCGGCATCAACAGGCGGCGACTGCTGCATACAGGCAGCGGCCGCCACAAGCTCCCACGCAGCAACACTGAGAATACACAGGCAGCGGTTTTCGCATCTGTGCAGTGGCTGCCGCATGCCTCGTCAACAACAATACATTGCGTTTTAATTAGTGAACGAATTTTATTGTTTTTGGCCGACTTTTAGTTGGAGGCACGACTCTAACCTAGTGACTATTGAATTCATTTTTACGTTCATTAGACAATTAGAGAGATTGAGCGATGTCTTCCATGAGGAACTAAACTCATTTGTTCTATCTACGATTTGAAGCTTTATTTGGATTGATTGCGAGTTTCTGAATCTCGTTCTAATTCCTATATTGAATGTTTCAACTTCTTTCCGCTTATTGATTTATTGTTTTATTCTATCTTGTCTGGCCAACACGTTAGATCAATTAAATTGCTAGGGTTTTGTAGATTCCTGATTGCGAACCTTAACCTGAGTAGCAAACTTATCACTTTAGGGCTGATTGAACTAATTGGATAGGTAGGAAGTTGGATGTGTTGTTAAATCCCTCTTTAGGGACTGCAAATACCTTGGTTAATCTCTGAACTTAAAGCTATCGATTGGGTTAAATCCTTTTCTGAGGGACTGCTCATGAGATAAGGGTTTCCAGGACTGATTGGACTAGTAACTATATTAGGTCGGGACAAGGGCATTCATAGGAAACCTAAAAGAACAAGAGGAAGTTACAATGATCCCTTCAACCAAATAAAGTGGATAATTGTAGGTAGAACTACTTCTCACTATTGTCTAAAACAAGTTCATTTACTTTTGCTTGTACCATTCCGCTTTGATTAAAGGCGGATCATTTTGCATTCTGAAAAACCCTTCTTTGGTTACTCAATTAGTATCTGAATCACACCTGAATAGCAAATTTTCCTGTGGGATCGACCTCTTGCTTATTGCTATACTAGTTATAAGTTTGAGTTAAATTTTGACAGGATTAACGACAGGTTTTCCTCCTGTCAGCAGCCCACCCCGTTTTGATATTTGAAGCTTAGTTTGGATTGATTGTGAGATTCTGAATCTCGTTCTAATTCCTATATTGAATGTTTCAACTTCTTTGCGCTTATTGATTTATTGTTTTGTTCTATCTTGTCTGGCCAACTCGTTAGATCAATTCAATTGCTAGGGTTTTGTAGATTCCTGATTGCGAATCTTAACCTGAGTAGCTCACTTATCACTTTGGGCTGATTGAACTAATTGGATAGGTAGGAAGTTGGATGTGTTGTTAAATCCCTCTTTAGGGACTGCAAATACCTTGGTTAATCTCTGAACTTAAAGCTATCGATTGGGTTAAATCCTTTTCTAAGGGACTGCTCATAAGATAAGGGTTTCTAGGACTGATTGGATTAGTAAATATATTAGGTCCGGACAAGGGCATTCATAGGAAACCTAAAAGAACAAGAGGAAGTTACAATGATCACTTCATCCAAATAAAGTGGATAATTGTAGGTAGAACTACTTCTCACTATTGTCTAAAACATGTTCATTTACTTTTGCTTGCACCATTCCGCTTTGATTAAAGGCGGATCATTTTGCATTCTGAAAAACCCCCCTTTGGTTACTCAATTAGCATCCGAATCACACCTCAATAGCAAATTTCCTTGTGGGATCGACCTCTTGCTTATTGTTATACTAGTTATAAGTTTGAGTTATATTTTGACAGGATAAACGACAGGTTTTCCTCCCGTCAGCAGCCCACCCCATTTTGATATAATTAAAGAAGTTGGTATATAGAACATATATTAACATTTGCCCAGATGGTTAATTCCATTTACAAACACCCATTAGCCTATGGTTCTATTCTCACTTTTCCTCTTTTCTAGTAATTTTGTTTTGCCTTACTATAGTATTAAATAGAGCTGGCAAGATCTGACCCGACCCGAGAAACCCGACCGACTCACCCGAACCGAAACCCGACCGAATCCGAAAATTTAGCGTTATGCATAACCCGAACCCGAAACCAAGCCCGACCGATGTTGACCCGAAACCCGAAGTGACCCGAATATAGACAAACCCGACTTAACCCGGATCCGACTCAAACCAGACCCGACCGAACTTCCAACCCGACCCGAATCTCAACCCGACTCGACTCCCAACCCGACCCGGCTTCCAACCAACCCGACTCCCAACCCGACTCGAATATCCTTGAATATCTATTATACATTTATACTACAAAACCAAAAAAAATCGACAAGACAATAAATTTTCCTCCTATATTTTTACCATTTTACTATTTTAATATTTTTTTTAAATTTCCCTCTTATATTTTTCTCCCTTCCCTCCTCAAATTTCATTCCCTCCTATATTTTTCTCCATTCCCTCCTCAAATTTCATTCCCTCCCAATAAATTTTCATCCCCTCTTATTTTCATTTCCTTCCTAGTTTATGAAATTTATTGACCATCTATTATACATGTATACTACAAAACAAAAAAAAAATCGAGGAGACAATAAATTTCCCTCCTATATTTTTACCATTTTACTATTTTACTATTTTTTTTACTTTTAAATTTCCCTCTTATATTTTTCTCTCTTCCCTCCTCAAATTTCATTCCCTCTTATATTTTTCTCCCTTCCCTCCTTAAATTTCATTCCCTCCTATATTTTTATCCCTTCCCTCCTCAAATTTCATTCCCCCTTAATAAATTTTCATCCCCTCTTATTTTCATTTCCTTCCTAGTTTATGAAATTTCTTTTGTAAAGAATAATCTAATTAACAAAAATAAAATTCGACGAGATAAAAATAAAATTTTACTTATGTAATAATCTATTTAACAAAAATAAAATGATTGATCAAATCATTTGTAATGAATAAAATATAAAATCATAAGTTTATTTAGACGTAAAAGATAATGATTTATTTATAACGAATTTTATATCATCTACTTAAATACTTAATCATCTAACATAAATAATTGAATATAGTTTAAAAAAACAAGATTATGGAATATGAATATATGATAGTTTTATAAGTTGTATACTTAATTTTAATATTTGTATTTAGAATTTTATATTATCTCACATAAGTAAAATTACCAAAAATAAAATGATCGATGAAATCACTTGAAATGAATAAAATATGAAATCATAACTTTATTTAGAACTGAAAGATAATAATTTTTCTATAACGATATTTATATCATCTACTTAAATACTTAATAATCAAACATAAATAATTGAATATGGTTTTAAAAAAAAAACAAGATTACGAGAATATGAATATATGAAATTATGAATTATGAATATATGATAGTTTTATAAGTTGGATTCGTAATTTTATATTACCTTATTTTCCAAAATTTGATGAGGGATGAAGGGAATACTTTAAATGCATCGAATATTCGAATCCATCGAATATTCTAATTCATCGAATAATCGGAGATGAATTTATATATGAGGATTAAGGTAATCTTGTTTAGTTATTTTTATATAGGCAATAATTTATTTACTTTATCAATATTTAAGATTAACTCATAAAGGAGTCGGTTTACTAGATTATTCAAAACTCCAAAAGTCATCAACTCATAGTATATTCATATAGATTGATGTAAATTATTACTTGTTTACTCATTTAATGATGAATGATCGACTTGAATTCAAAATTCTCATTTCTCACTAATAAAAGATGAGTACAATAAGGATATTATAAGTTGAATCATATACATAGTGAAATTTCTTTTGAAAACTACTTTTTAAAAGACACAAATAACAATCACACAACTAACGTGAATTATCTTTTAGATAGGGAATCAAGTATGATTTTGATAACAATATATTGCCAAATTTCAATGAAATTAATGATGAATAGAATGAGCTTTATGAGCCAATGAGTAGATTATATATTGAATCATATTGAATTTTACTAAAAAATACTTTTTGAACTACATAAATAAACATGAATTACATATTCAATTTAATAAAATGGGTGTCCCTATATACACCGCAAATTCACGTATTAAAGTTGTTAATCAACGTCGGATTCAACGTTGTAGCGTTAATTATATTACAACGTCGGATTCAACGTTGTAATATGTGAAGTGAAGGATCGGATCGGGCCGAACCGGGCTAACAACATCGGATCGGACGTTGCTATGGTAAATTTTACACATTTTTTCACAACCCACCCACAACACCAAAAAAAAAAACACACAACGTCCAAAAGGATGTTGTAAATCAAAATTTTCAAATTTTTTTTTTGTTTTTTTTAATATCTTATATTAGGCCCGATCTGGCCCGTATTAGCAACGTTGAATTAGACGTTGTAACAACGTCTAATTCAACGTTGTTACAAGGTTCGGATTTTATAAGTGAAATTACAACGTCGGATTCAACGTTGTTACAACATCGGATTGGACGTTAATTTGCGGTGTATATAGGGAACGCGTAATAAAATTGATTACCCGAAAGTCCCGAACGAACATGATTCAACATATTCAACCCAAACAATTAAAAGTTTAAAACAAACGTAGACCCGCTTCCACTTGAAACCTAAATGAGACCGACCCGAATACCGACCTGAAACTCGAACGAGACCGACCCGATTCTGACCGAAAACCCGAATGGGTCCAACCCGATTCTGACCGAAACCCGACCAATCTGAATTTCATTTTGACCGAGTCCGACCCGACCAAGCCCGACACAGAAATTTTGATCGAGTTGACCCGACTCATCAGTGACCCGACCCGAATGTGATCGACCCGAACCCGACCGGATGACCCGAATTGCCAGCTCTAGTATTAAATCCATTTCATAGCTATATAGCCTATATTTAAATATATTTTATTTCTTTATTGTCCATTTGATTGAAGTTCTTAATGAAATTAATCTTCTACATACTATATAAACATTAATTTTGTCAAGTTTTTTTCACAATATTTTTGTTAATTGCTTAAGATGAATATTTAAATATATTTTATTTCTTTATTGTCCATTTTATTGAACTTTTTAATGAAATTAATCTTCTACTTACTATATAAACATTAATTTTGTCAAGTTTTTTTCAAAATAATTTTGTCATTGCGTAAGACGAATTTAGCCCACCCTAATTTTAATTGGGTCTTGTTAGATACACCGCAAATGGTGATTAAGGATTTGCACGTCGTTTTTTACGTGCATGCACGTCCTTAACAACGTGCAGGTGTGGCAGTCGTGCACGTTGATGTACATATTTGCACCTTTGTTTATTGCATCTTTTGACTTCATATTTCATTCGATTTTCAAAGAAAAGGTTCAAAAGAATATAAACTTGTGTAAGAATGGGCTAAAATGCAAGAAATAGAGTTTGCACATGTTTTGAGCTAACCATGCAGGAATTCGAGCGAAATCGGAGTCAAAACGAAGAAGCCAAGTGAAGCTGAGCAGAGGTAGATATCGACCCTAGACCCAGATATCGACCTCTGGTGTAGATATCGACCTTCAACATAGATATCGACCTCAACATAGACATCAAGTGAAGCTGAGAAGAGGTAGATATCGACCTTAGACCCAGATATCGACAGTAGTGTCGATATCGACCCCCATATCGACCTCAACATAGAAATCGACCAGAGCTGAACAAGTCGAGTAGGAAGAGAGACCTCGATATCGACCTCTGGTGTCGATATCGACCCCTTATCTCGACAGAAGATAGACTCGATTTCGAATGCGGATTGGAACTATATCTTCAAGGAGGCACGGAATTATCTCATACTTTCAAGATAGATGGCAGCTAAAGAGTTATTTATCTTTTACCTTTAAGTTTTTATCAAAATAAAAGACCTATCCTAATTGTTCGGATAGAGTTATTAGTTTAGATAGGAGTTACAATCCTCGGATAGCGAGGATTAGTAGCCTATAAATAAAGCCCTAGGGGGCTGGCATTCAATCATCTTTCAATCATCCAATCATAGAACAACCCAAGACAAAGACAATAGACAATAGAGTTAGAGTTAGAGAGAAGTTTTAGGGTTTGACGTTTGCGAAAGTTGACGTTGAGTTGTAAAGCTTCGAAGTTTAGTTTAATGCAAGTTTCTTCCTTTCAAACGATGACGAGTTCCATGATGAGAAGCGAGTAGTTCCCCAAAGCTCTTAGGGTCGGGGTGAGCCCGATGTTAGCCATGCGCGCTTGAGGTAAGTATTTGATGTTGATATCGTTGTGTCTATCTCTCCTCCTACGATTCTATATTTAGTCCTAATCGAAAGAAAAGGGATTCATGCTAACAACTTGAGTTATAAACATAAAATTGGTAGAGACAATTAGGTTTATTTGCAAGAGTAATCCTAAGAGTTGGTGTGCGGCGAAAGCTTGTCCCTCGGGTGAAATAGCGCAATTGTCCGTCTTATTTATCTCATCGCATGCATTGGTTAACGTTGTGGTAAACCCTAATCCTAGGAGTTGCTTTTTACATAGTTTATACACACAAAAACCCTCTGTTATTTCTATTCATTGCTTCTCTTTCCATCCTTAATTCTTCGGCCTTTTCTTTGCCGACAAAGAACTAACCCACTGCAGGGAGACATCGATATCGACAACAGAGGTCGATATCGACCAAAACTGATAGATCGACGGTTTTCTGAGTCGATCTCGAGACTCCTGGGAAACTTCTGCAAGCATCGATATCGACATCAGACATCGATATCGACCCTTCTGCATCGACTGGCAGTCTTCTGAGCCAGTCGATTTCGTGGACTGACATCGATATCGACCCCTACCAGTCGATATCGACCACTTGTTTTTGTCTTTGCAGGTCTTCTGTTGCAGAGAACATCGACAGCCGAGGTCGACATCGAGGCCCAAGGTCGAAATCGAGGCAACTGGTCGACGCAGACAAGAGATTTCCAACGCTACTAGGATCCCGCGACACGCCTCCTCGTGGATCGATCCTGACTACCCTTCCACTACAACGGGAGGAAGTCTTGTAATTATTTGCTTAGGCCAGGAGTCGGTTTACATTTATTTACATCTTTATATTTGTAATTACTTGACATATCAAGCCTCCTGCAACAACAAATTGGCGCCGTTGCCGGGGAGGCAATCAATCGCGCCCTAGTAGTCTATCTCACTTCTTTATCTAGATTGGCTTTGCAGGTGTATGCGACGCGCTGATCGCCCACCTGAATTTGAAGGAGTAGACGACCCTGAGCGTTATTTCCATCTAAGGGCCCAAGCTCAAAGAATCATGGCGGAAAACGCGAACCAAGCAGAACTTATTGAACAACTAAGGAGACAGGTTGAGGACCTAACGACCAGAGAGGCGGCACTTAAGGAGCGTGCGGATAGGGAGGAGGAAGGCCGAAGGCAAATAGAAGCCCAAATCAATGCCCTCCCTAGGAATGCCAAGCAATATATGCACCCCGCTCTCACAGTGCCTGAATCGGCAATTCTTATCCCTGCCTCTAATTTTGAAATAAAACCTAACTTCTTAACTGAGATTAGAAGGCACCAATATGAAGGAAAACCTAACGAATTCCCTATGGCACATATTTCTACCTTCTTAGACCTTTGTGATACTATTGCTGATGGACGAAGTCTTGAGTATGTCCAACTAAAAGCCTTTCGATGGTCTCTTACAGGTAAAGCATTGCAGTGGTTGGAAAGCTTAGCCCCAAGATCACTCCGCACATTGAATGAAGTCAAGGACGCGTTTCTCAACAAGTTCTTTCCTCCTTCTAAGACGGCGTTGATCCGACAGAAAATCACGGCTTTCAAACAAAAGCCTGGTGAAGCTCTGGCGACTGTTTGGGAAAGGTTCAAGGACCTGCTACGATCATGCCCGACGCATGGCCAACCACCATATGTAATTCAGGAGATGATATACAATGCTCTTGACGCTGCAACAAAGGAGAGGATCAACACCTACACCGCCTGTGGCTACCTTGAACTCGCCCCACAAGAGGCTTGGGAGACCATAGAGAGGTTGGTGGAGTTCGACAACACATATGGGACTCCTGAGGCTTCCGACGCACCATCATCGTCGAGGCCTGCCCCATCTATGCCCTTATATGAACCCTCCAATGTAATCGATCCGGATGTGAAGGAGCAATTCCACAGAGATCAACTTAGAAAGCTCCAAAAGCAAGTAAGGTTCCTTTCAGCGAACCAAGATTGCATCGAATGCGGATCGCAGCGACACACCACAATCGAGTGCCCACATGCCGAACAAGTACACCTAGCGGAGACTCACCAAGAGGCGCGCTACATGAGGGGTCCCAACAACCAATATTGGGGAGACCAAAGGTTCCATCAACAACAAAGGAACCCGGTTAACCCTAGGGACCCTCCGCCTTATAGAGCTCCTGGGCACCCGGAGAAAGACCAAAAGAAGGATGATCTTCAACTAGTACTGGATGAAATCAGGCGAAATCAGGCTAAGAATGATCAATCCAACAATGCCATCCATTCTCAACTCAATCACCTTACCACAAGGATTGGAGAAATGGATATTTGGAAGAAGAATGTAGAGACCCAACTAGGTCAATTGGCGGCACAAATCCCTAGGCCGTCCGGAACACTCCCTGGGGAACCCACCTCAAATCCTAAGGGACAATCCGGGACGGGCCATGTCGCAGCCATACAATTAAGGAGTGGCACCAAAGTACAAAAGCCACGGACGGATACGGAGGAGAAAGCAACAGACCCAGTCGACGTCGACAGACCAGTCGATGTCGACCCAGAGGTCGATATCGACCACCATGTCGACCCCCTGGTCGATGTCGGTAACACTGCAGAGCCATCAGAGCCTCAACAGAGGTCGAAATTGACCCTCCCAGTCGATATCGACCACATTCCAGTCGACATCGATGTTCAGCAGGCCCCTCCGACCACCGTTTTGGCCCCTCCACCAAAGAAGACGTTGCCATTCCCTTCCAAAGCATTGGAGGATCCCACCAAAGGCAAGTTTAGGCACTTCATAAAGATACTTCAAGGACTCAACGTCACTATCCCTCTTACAGAAGCCCTAAGCGAGATGCCCGCCTATGTACGATTCCTCAAAGACATCCTGAGCAAGAAGAGATCCATGGCAGAGATCGCAGAGGAGTGCTCGAAGATGGACTTCCCTGAGAAGAAGAGTGATCCAGGGAAGTTTGCAATCACCGTGGGACTTGGCCAACATCGCTACAAAGCCCTATGTGACCTAGGGGCAAGTGTAAGTCTCATGCCTCTCTCTATTTGGCAGAAGGTGAACATTGGTGCACTTGAACCTGTGGACATGAAGCTTTATATGGCTGACAACTCATTCGTCAGACCCACAGGTATAGTTGATGACGTTCCGGTAAAGGTAGGTAAGTTCTTTGTGCCTACTGATTTCATTGTATTGGAGATGCCTGAAGATCCTGTAGTGCCTATTATACTTGGTAGACCTTTCTTAGCTACTGCTGATGCCAATATCAATGTACGTCGAGGGTTACTAACCTTTACTATAGGGAACGAAGTGATAGAATTCTCTTTCAACCCAACCATGAGCGAAACAAAGCACCTGGAGCAAGTAGTCCTCTCGCCGGCCAAAGAAAAGCTTAGAAAATTTTTGTTGGCGAGGACGGAAACAGCAAGCAGGGTCGACATCGACTGGAACCAGTCGATATCGACTAAAAACCTCAAAATTGACCCCCCTTGGTCGAAATCGAGTATGCCAGATCACTGCCAAGAGCTTAAGTATGGGGTCACAAAGGTCGATATCGACCCCCACATGTCGATATCGACCACAGCACTCGAAATCGACCCACCTTGGTCGAAATCGACCACCCCTCAGCCCGAAGATTTCTGTTTCAGGCCCAAACAGGTAAGCCCAGGTACGACTCCTAACCCTCCTCTGTCCCTTATTGTTAAATCAATTAAGCCGATTATTGATAATTCTACTAAAGAGAGGGTCAAAGCTCCATGGTTTGCCTATATTGCTAAAGTTAGGTCAAGAAAGAGAAGAAAAGCGCCCAAAGAAGAACCTAATGATGAAGAAGCCTTGGTCGCCGAACTTCGCTACTACAAAAAGGACCTAGATGATTCAGGAGAAGGCTCACGCTCAAAGGGTCCTTATATAAAAGGTTCATAAAGCATTGACGGAGAAGTCGGCCTAGTGACTCAAAAATCTAGAGCATGTACATAAAACAGTTAAATTTCGCATAGATGGTTTTTAGGATTTAATTTTTGGCTGTTTGAAACTTTTAAAACTGAGATAATTCGTGCTTTACCTATATTCCTAACCTAGATTTCAGGTTGTCAAGCAAAAGGAACGACGAAGAAGGAAAGAAGCTTCTGCAGAGGCCATCGAAATCGACCAGGCCAGACGAAATCGACCCCCCCAGGGTCAAGCCATCTCCTGAGTCGACATCGAGGACTCAGGAGCGAAAAGCAGAGGTTGATATCGACCCTAATACTCGATATCGACCCCAATCAGGCAGCCCTTGTCTTCATCTTCTTCCTCGACTTCGACAGATGCAGTCGACATCGACCACTGACCTAGATATCGACTTCTGGCATCGACCTAACCTGAAATCGACCTAAATCCGCAAGGTTGCGCTGTAAGTCTCTCTCTACCCTTGTTCTTCTTTTTAATACAGTGAGGATACTGTATATTTTAAGTATGGGGTGGGGGAAAGACATGTCTTATGGTCTTAACTTGGTTTCTTCTTCGCATTGCATTCATGTTTAAATTTTTAGTTTTACTTTTATAAAATAAAATGTCAAAATCAAAAAAAAAAAAAATAGAAAAATGTCAAAAATACAAAAAATGCATGTTTATTTTTTAAAATTGTTTTAAACCCTACTTAGATGTCCTATGATGAAAACTCAATAGCTGACTTGATCATGTAAACCCTATGGCATATTTGGATGGTTTAGCCTAAGTCCTTAAAATTTTTATGTAGATTGTAAACTTGTGATGAAATTGAGCACATATGATCCTAGGCTATAAAGCAAATCCAACAAAAATTATCCTTGTGAGAATTTTGGCCTATAGGGAGAACATCAAAAATCCCTCCGCTTTCTTGAGTGAATTTACTCTTCCTATGCATCTCTAAATGTTGTGATAGTTATTCAAAACCAATGCATATATATGGTTATGTTTACGAGAATTAAATGATAGAGGCATCTTTTAAGCCATTTTTATCCTCTCTTAACCTACCATGCATTATCCCTGCATGAAGCCAGAACATTAGCCTGAGCCTGAAATTGCAAACTCCACAAAATTATCCCTAGCCGAATTAAGCCTGACCCCCATTTGGGAATTGAGACTTAGATTGGTTTGAACTAATGCCTTGTGGAAAGAAAAGAGCATAATGTCTAGTTTTGAGCAAGGAAATTGTAGGATGGTACATATTTGCATTTTGTCATATTTTGTAAAAGGATTTTTTTGGCTCACCATATAAATGCACATAGCTTTAGTATTATTTCAGAAAAAAAAAATCCAAAAAAAAAAAAAAAAAAAAAAAATATATATATATATATATATATATATATATATATATATATATATATATATAGTGCATGAGCCAAAATCCTTAAGTCCTTTATTCATACAAGTGTTATATTTTTGAGAGCATATTATGGAAAGATGAGTTGGGAAAAAGCATTATAGAGATTGAGCTTACATTGAAGAGTTATGGTTTGGGTATTGCAAGTGTTGAGATTTAGGAGTCTTGATTCCCGAATTATAAAAGCACCACATAGCCAAATAATTCCATACCCTTTATTTCATACCAAGCCCCATTACAACCCCGCCGAATGGAGTCTTCTATGAAGTCTTCCATTGAGCGAAAGTCTTCCTGATGATTCTTATTGCATTTTCATAATTGGTTGCGAAGTGGATTTTTATAAATTGCAATGTTTATGAGATTGTATATGGAATTGAGTTGAGAGTTGATCTTCATAGCCTAAACACATGAGAGTTGAGTGCAAACACATTATCCCTGTTGATGTACACATTTGCACCTTCTTTTATTGCATCTTTTCACTTCGTATTTCGTTCGATTTCCAAAGAAAAGGTTCAAAAGAATATAAACTTGTGTAAGAATAGGGCTAAAATGCAAGAAATAGAGTTTGCACATGTTTTGAGCTAACCACGCAGGAATTTGAGCGAAAACGGAGTCAAAACGAAGAAGCCAAGTGAAGCTGAGCAGAGGTAGATATCGACCCTAGACCCAGATATCGACCTCTGGGGTAGATATCGACCTTCAACATAGATATCGACCTCAACATAGACATCAAGTGAAGCTGAGAAGAGGTAGATATCGACCTTAGACCCAGATATCGACCCCCAGTGTCGATATCGACCCCCATATCGACCTCAATATAGAAATCGACCAGAGCTGAACAAATCGAGCAGGAACAGAGACCTCGATATCGACCTCTGGTGTCGATATCGACCCCTTATCTCGACAGAAGATAGACTCGATTTCGAATGCGGATTGGCACTATATCTTCAAGGAGGCACGGGATTATCTCATACTTTCAAAGATAGAGGACAGTTGAAGTTTTATTCATCTTTTACCTTTAAGTTATTTAAGTTTTACCAAAATAAAAGACCTATCCTAATTGTTCGGATAGAGTTATTAGTTTAGATAGGAGTTACAATCCTTGGATAGCGAGGATTAGTAGCCTATAAATAAAGCCTTAAGGGCTGATTTGTTAGATCATCTTTACATACAATCAATTAACAAGACATAGAGTTAGAGTTAGAGAGAAGTTTTAGGGTTTGACGTTTGCGAAAGTTGACGTTGAGTTGTAAAGCTTCGAAGTTTAGTTTAATGCAAGTTTCTCCCTTTCAAACGATGACGAATTCCATGATGAGAAGCGAGTAGTTCCCCAAAGCTCTTAGGGTCGGGGTGAGCCCGACGTTAGCCATGCACGCTTGAGGTAAGTATTTGATGTTGATATCGTTGTGTCTATCTCTCCTCCTACGATTCTATGTTTAGTCCTAATCGAAAGAAAAGGGATTCATGCTAACAACTTGAGTTATAAACATAAAATTGGTAGAGACAATTAGGTTTATTTGCAAGAGTAATCCTAAGAGTTGGTGTACGGCGAAAGCTTGTCCCTCGGGAGAAATAGCGCAATTGTCCGTCTTATTTATCTCATCGCATGCATTGGTTAACGTTGTGGTAAACCCTAATCCTAGGAGTTGTTTTTACATATTTATACACACCAAAACCCACTGTTATTTCTGTTCATTGCTTCTCTCTCCATCCTTAATTCTTCGGCCTTTTCTTTGCCGACGAACAACTAACACACTGCAGGGAGACATCGATATCGACCCCAGACGTCGATATCGACCACTGAGTTCATCGACAGTTTTCTGAGTCGACGACGAACGTCGCTACGGAGATTTGCTGACATCGATATCGACACCAGACATCGATATCGACCCTTCTGTATCGACTGGCAGTCTTCTGAGCCAGTCGATTTTGTGGACTAACATCGATATCGACCCCCACCAGTCGATATCGACCACTTGTTTTTGTCTTTGCAGGTCTTCTGTTGCAGAGAACATCGACAACCGAGGTCGACATCGAGTACTAAGGTCGAAATCGAGGCTTCTGGTCGACGCAGACGTGAGATTTTCCAAGGCTACTAGGATCCCGCTGACACGCCTCCTCGTGGATCGATCCTGACTACCCTTCCACTACAACGGAAGGAAGTCTTGTAATTATTTGCTTAGGCCAGGAGTGGTTTACATTTATTTACATCTTTATATTTGTAATTACTTGACATATCAAACCTCTTGCAACAACAAATTGGCGCCGTTACCGGGGAGGCAATCAATCGCGCCCTAGTAGTCTATCTCACGTCTCTACCTAGTTTGGTCTTGCAGGTGTATGCGACGCACTGATCGCCCACCTGAATTTGAAGGAGTAGACGACCCTGAGTGTTATTTCCATCTAAGGGCCCAAGCTCAAAGAATCATGGCGGAAAACGCGAACCAAGCAGAACTTATTGAACAACTAAGGAGGCAGGTTGAGGACCTAACGACTAGAGAGGCGGCACTTAAGGAGCGTGCGGATAGGGAGGAGGAAGGCCGGAGGCAAATAGAAGCCCAAATCAATGCCCTCCCTAGGAATGCCAAGCAATATATGCACCCCGCTCTCACAGTGCCTGAATCGGCAATTCTTATCCCTGCCTCTAATTTTGAAATAAAACCTAACTTCTTAACTGAGATTAGAAGGCACCAATATGAAGGAAAACCTAATGAGTGCCCTATGGCACATATTTCAACCTTCTTAGACCTTTGTGATACTATTGCTGATGGACGAAGTCTTGAATATGTCCAACTAAAAGCCTTTCAATGGTCTCTTACAGGTAAGGCATTGCAGTGGTTGGAGAGCTTAGCCCCAAGATCGCTCCGCACCTGGAATGAAGTCAAGGACGCGTTCCTCAACAAGTTCTTCCCTCCTTCTAAGACGGCGTTGATCCGACAGAAAATCACAGCTTTCAAACAAAAGCCTGGTGAAGCTCTGGCGACTGTTTGGGAAAGGTTCAAGGACCTTCTACGATCATGCCCGACGCATGGCCAACCACCATATGTAATTCAGGAGATCATATACAATGCTCTTGACGCTGCAACAAAGGAAAGGATCAACACCTACACCGCCTATGGCTACCTTGAACTCGCCCCACAAGAGGCTTGGGAGACCATAGAGAGGTTGGTGGAGTTTGACAACACATATGGGACTCCTGAGGCTTCCGACACATCATCATCATCGAGGCCTGCCCCATCTATGCCCTTATATGAACCCTCCAATGTAATCGATCCAGATGTGAAGGAGCAATTCCACAGAGATCAACTTAGAAAGCTCCAAAAGCAAGTGAGGTTCCTTTCAGCGAACCAAGATTGCATCGAATGTGGATTGCAGCGGCACACCACCATCGAGTGCCCACATGCCGAACAAGTACACCTAGCGGAGACTCACCAAGAGGAGCGCTACATGAGGGGTCCCAATCACCAATATTGGGGAGACCAAAGGTTCCATCAACCACAAAGGAACCAGGTCAACCCTAGGGACCCTCCGCCTTATAGAGCTCCTGGGCACCCGGAGAGAGACCAAAAGAAGGATGATCTTCAACTAGTACTGGATGAAATCAGGCGGAACCAAGCTAAGAACGATCAATCCAACAATGCTATCCACTCTCAACTCAATCACCTTACCACAAGGATTGGGGAGATGGATATATGGAAGAAGAACGTAGAGACCCAACTGGGTCAATTGGCGGCACAAATACCTAGGCTGTCCGGAACACTCCCTGGGCAACCCACCACAAATCCTAAGGGACAATCCGGGACGGGCCATGTCGCAGCCATACAATTAAGGAGTGGCACCAAAGTACAAAAGCCACGGACGGAGACGGAGGAGAAAGCAGCAGACCCAGTCGACGTCGACAGACCAGTCGATGTCGACCCAGAGGTCGATATCGACCACCATTTCGACACCCTGGTCGATGTCGGTGACACTACAGAGCCATCAGTGCCTCAACAGAGGTCGAAATCGACCATTCCAGTCGATATCGACCACATTCCAGTCGATGTCGATGTCCAACAGGCCCCTCCGACCACCGTTTTGGCCCCTCCACCAAAGAAGACGTTGCCATTCCCTTCCAAAGCATTGGAGGATCCCACCAAAGGCAAGTTTAGGCGCTTCATAAAGATACTTCAAGGACTCAACGTCACTATCCCTCTTACAGAAGCCCTAAGCGAGATGCCCGCCTATGTACGATTCCTCAAAGACATCCTGAGCAAGAAGAGGTCCATGGCAGAGATCGCAGAGGAGTGCTCAAAGATGGACTTCCCTGAGAAGAAGAGTGATCCAGGGAAGTTCGCAATCACCGTGGGAATTGGCCAACATCGCTATAAAGCCTTATGTGACCTAGGGGCAAGTGTAAGTCTCATGCCTCTTTCTATTTGGCGGAAGGTGAACATTGGTGCCCTTGAACCTGTGGACATGAAGCTTTATATGGCTGACAACTCATTCGTCAGACCCACAGGTATAGTTGATGACGTTTCGGTAAAGGTAGGTAAGTTCTTTGTGCCTACTGATTTCATTCTATTGGAAATGCCTGAAGATCCTGTAGTGCCTATTATCCTTGGTAGGCCTTTCTTAGCTACTGCAGATGCAAATATCAATGTACGTCGAGGATTACTAACCTTTACTATAGGGAACGAAGTAATTGAATTCTCTTTCAACCCTACCATGAGCGAAACAAAGCACCTGGAGCAAGTAGTCCTCTCGCCGGCCAAAGAAAAGCTTAGAAAATTCTTGTTGGCGAGGACGGAAACAGCAAGCAGGGTCGACATCGACTGGAACCATTCGATATCGACTAAAAACATCGAAATCGACCCACCTTGGTCGAAATCGAGTATGCCAGATCGCTGCCAAGAGCTTAAGTATGGGGTCACAGAGGTCGATATCGACCCCCACATGTCGACATCGACCACAGCACTCGACATCGACCCTCCTTGGTCGAAATTGACCACCCCTCAGCCCGAAGATTTCTGTTTTGGGCCCAAACAGGTAAGCCCAGGTATGAATTTTAACCCTCCTCCGTCCATTATTGATGAATCAATTAAACCCATTATTGATAATTCTACTAAAGAGAGGGTCAAAGCTCCATGGTTTGCCTATATTGCTAAAGTTAGGTCAAGAAAGAGAAGAAAAGCGCCCAAAGAAGAACCTAATGATGAAGAAGCCTTGGTCGCCGAACTTCGCTACTACAAAAAGGACCTAGATGATCCAGGAGAAGGCTCACGCTCAAAGGGTCCTTATATAAAAGGTTCATAAAGCATTGACGGAGAAGTCGGCCTAGTGACTCAAAAATCTAGAGCATGTACATAAAACAGTTAAATTTCGCATAGATGGTTTTTAGGATTTAATTTTTGGCTGTTTGAAACTTTTAAAACTGAGATAATTCGTGCTCCTAACAAAGATTTCAGGTTATCAAGCAAAAGGAACGACGAAGAAGAAAAGAAGCGTCTGCAGAGGCAGTCGAAATCGACCAGGCCAGTCGAAATCGACCCCTCCGGGGTCAAGCCATCTTCTGGAGTCGACATCGAGGACTCAGGAGCGAAAAGCAGAGGTCGATATCGACCCTAATACTCGATATCGACCCCAATCAGGCAGTCCTTGTCTTCATCTTCTTCATCGACTTCGACAGATGCAGTCGACATCGACCACTGACCTAGATATCGACTTCTGGCATCGACCTCACTTGAAATCAACCTGAATCCGCAGGTTGCACTGTAAGTCTCTCTCTACCCTTGTTCTTCTTTTTAATACAGTGAGGACACTGTAATCTTTAAGTATGGGGTGGGGATTGAACTTGGACATTATAAACTGCTTTATCTGGTTGTGGTAGGGTTTAAAATTTGGCAAACTTGGCATGTATTTTATTTACATTCTACTTGTATGCATTGCATCATATTTAACATTTATGCATTTTAAAGTTTTTTTAGTTTAATTTTGTTGAGTCTATAAAATGTCAAAAATCCAAAAAATGCATGTTTATTTAAAGTTTATCTTTCTTTAATCCCTACTTAGATGTCCTATGATGAAAACTCAATAGCTGACTTGATCATGTAAACCCTATGGCATATTTGGATGGTTTAGCCTAAGTCTTTAAATTTTTATGTAGATTGTGAACTTGTGATGAAATTGAGCACATATGATCCTAGGCTAAAAAGCAAATCCAACAAAAATTGTCCTTGTGAGAATTTTGGCCTATAGGGAGAACATCAAAAATCCCTCCGCTTTCTTGAGTGAATTTACTCTTCCTATGCATCTCTAAATGTTGTGATAGTTATTCAAAACCAATGCATATATATGTTTATGTTTACGAGAATTAAATGATGGAGGCATCTTTTAAGCCAATTTTATCCTCTCTTTACCTACCCTGCATTATCCCTGCTTGAAGCCAGAACATTAGCCTGAGCCTGAATTGCAAACTCCACAAAATTATCCCTATCCGAATTGAGCCTGACCCCCATTTGGGAATTGAGACTTAGATTGGTTGGACTAATGCCTTGTGGAAAGAATAGAGCATAATGTCTAGTTGTAAGCAAGAAAATTATAGGATGGTACATATTTACATTTTGTCATATTTTGTAAAAGGATGTTTTGGCTCACCATATAAATGCACATAGTTTCAGTATTATGTTCGAAAAAAAAAAAATCCGAAAAAAATATATGTATATATATATAAAGTGCATGAGCCAAAATCCTTAAGTTTTATTCATACGAATGTTATACTTTTGAGAGGTGTATTAGAACTTGAAAGAAGGGTTGATGGAATGCATCTTTAAGAGCATTATATTGAAGAGTTATGGTTTGGATAATGCAAGTGTTGAGATTTAGGAGTCTTGATTCCCGAATTTGAAAAGCACCACATAGCCAAATAATTCCATACCCTTTATTTCATACCAAGCCCCATTACAACCCCGCCGAATGGAGTCTTCTATGAAGTCTTCCATTGAGCGAAAGTCCTCCTGATGATTCTTATTGCATTTTCATAATTGGTTGCGAAGTGGATTTTTATAAATTGCAATGTTTATGAGATTGTATATGGAATTGAGTTGAGAGTGATCTTCATAGCCTAAACACATGAGAGTTGAGTGCAAACACATTATCCCTGTGAGGTTGGATTAAAATTGCATATGCCTATGGATCGCCAAAATATGTGCTATGACATTAAATTCACTTGCTTTACTTTGCTACCGCTTATGATGTTGCTTTTGACAAGGGCGAAGACTTGAAAGGTGTGTTGTAGGTGTTGGTTATTGCTCGGTTATTGCTTGAGGACAAGCAAGTCTAAGTATGGGGTGTTTTGATGTACACATTTGCACCTTCTTTTATTGCATCTTTTGACTTCGTATTTCGTTCGATTTCCAAAGAAAAGGTTCAAAAGAATATAAACTTGTGTAAGAATAGGGCTAAAATGCAAGAAATAGAGTTTGCACATGTTTTGAGCTAACCACGCAGGAATTTGAGCGAAAACGGAGTCAAAACGAAGAAGCCAAGTGAAGCTAAGCAGAGGTAGATATCGACCCTAGACCCAGATATCGACCTCTGGGGTAGATATCGACCTTCAACATAGATATCGACCTCAACATAGACATCAAGTGAAGCTGAGAAGAGGTAGATATCGACCTTAGACCCAGATATCGACCCCCAGTGTCGATATCGACCCCCATATCGACCTCAACATAGAAATCGACCAGAGCTGAACAAATCGAGCAGGAACAGAGACCTCGATATCGACCTCTGGTGTCGATATCGACCCCTTATCTCGACAGAAGATAGACTCGATTTCGAATGCGGATTGGCACTATATCTTCAAGGAGGCACGAGATTATCTCATACTTTCAAAGATAGAGGACAGTTGAAGTTTTATTCATCTTTTACCTTTAAGTTATTTAAGTTTTACCAAAATAAAAGACCTATCCTAATTGTTCGGATAGAGTTATTAGTTTAGATAGGAGTTACAATCCTTGGATAGCGAGGATTAGTAGCCTATAAATAAAGCCTTAGGGGCTGATTTGTTAGATCATCTTTACATACAATCAATTAACAAGACATAGAGTTAGAGTTAGAGAGAAGTTTTAGGGTTTGACGTTTGCGAAAGTTGACGTTGAGTTGTAAAGCTTCGAAGTTTAGTTTAATGCAAGTTTCTCCCTTTCAAACGATGACGAATTCCATGATGAGAAGCGAGTAGTTCCCCAAAGCTCTTAGGGTCGGGGTGAGCCCGACGTTAGCCATGCACGCTTGAGGTAAGTATTTGATGTTGATATCGTTGTGTCTATCTCTCCTCCTACGATTCTATGTTTAGTCCTAATCGAAAGAAAAGGGATTCATGCTAACAACTTGAGTTATAAACATAAAATTGGTAGAGACAATTAGGTTTATTTGCAAGAGTAATCCTAAGAGTTGGTGTACGGCGAAAGCTTGTCCCTCGGGAGAAATAGCGCAATTGTCCGTCTTATTTATCTCATCGCATGCATTGGTTAACATTGTGGTAAACCCTAATCCTAGGAGTTGTTTTTACATATTTATACACACCAAAACCCACTGTTATTTCTGTTCATTGCTTCTCTCTCCATCCTTAATTCTTCGGCCTTTTCTTTGCCGACGAACAACTAACACACTGCAGGGAGACATCGATATCGACCCCAGACGTCGATATCGACCACTGAGTTCGTCGACAGTTTTCTGAGTCGACGACGAACATCGCTACGGAGATTCGCTGACATCGATATCGACACCAGACATCGATATCAACCCTTCTGTATCGACTGGCAGTCTTCTGAGCCAGTCGATTTTGTGGACTAACATCGATATCGACCCCCACCAGTCGATATCGACCACTTGTTTTTGTCTTTGCAGGTCTTCTGTTGCAGAGAACATCGACAGCCGAGGTCGACATCGAGTACTAAGGTCGAAATCGAGGCTTCTGGTCGACGCAGACGTGAGATTTTCCAAGGCTACTAGGATCCCGCTGACACGCATCCTCGTGGATCGATCCTGACTACCCTTCCACTACAACGGGAGGAAGTCTTGTAATTATTTGCTTAGGCCAGGAGTGGTTTACATTTATTTACATCTTTATATTTGTAATTACTTGACATATCAAACCTCTTGCAACAACACCTGTGAGGTTGGATCAAAATTGCATATGCCTATGGATCGCCAAAATATGTGCTATGACGTTAAATTCACTTGCTTTGCTTTGCTACCGCTTATGATGTTGCTTTTGACAAGGGAAAAGACTTGAAGGATGTGTTGTAGGTGTTGGTTATTGCTTGGTTATTGCTTGAGGACAAGCAAGTCTAAGTATGGGGTGTTTTGATGTACATATTTGCACCTTTGTTTATTGCATCTTTTGACTTCATATTTCATTCGATTTCCAAAGAAAAGGTTCAAAAGAATATAAACTTGTGTAAGAATGGGCTAAAATGCAAGAAATAGAGTTTGCACATGTTTTGAGCTAACCATGCAGGAATTCGAGGGAAATCGGAGTCAAAACGAAGAAGCCAAGGGAAGCTGAGCAGAGGTAGATATCGACCCAAGACCCAGATATCGACCTCTGGTGTAGATATCGACCTTCAACATAGATATCGACCTCAACATAGACATCAAGTGAAGCTGAGAAGAGGTAGATATCGACCTTAGACCCAGATATCGACAGCAGTGTCGATATCGACCCCCATATCGACCTCAACATAGAAATCGACCAGAGCTGAACAAGTCGAGCAGGAACAGAGACCTCGATATCGACCTCTGGTGTCGATATCGACCCCTTATCTCGACAGAAGATAGACTCGATTTCGAATGCGGATTGGAACTATATCTTCAAGGAGGCACGGAATTATCTCATACTTTCAAGATAGATGGCAGCTGAAGAGTTATTTATCTTTTACCTTTAAGTTTTTATCAAAATAAAAGACCTATCCTAATTGTTCGGATAGAGTTATTAGTTTAGATAGGAGTTACAATCCTCGGATAGCGAGGATTAGTAGCCTATAAATAAAGCCCTAGGGGCTGGCATTCAATCATCTTTCAATAATCCAATCATAGAACAACCCAAGACAAAGACAATAGACAATAGAGTTAGAGTTAGAGAGAAGTTTTAGGGTTTGACGTTTGCGAAAGTTGACGTTGAGTTGTAAAGCTTCGAAGTTTAGTTTAATGCAAGTTTCTTCCTTTCAAACGATGACGAGTTCCATGATGAGAAGCGAGTAGTTCCCCAAAGCTCTTAGGGTCGGGGTGAGCCCGACGTTAGCCATGCGCGCTTGAGGTAAGTATTTGATGTTGATATCGTTGTGTCTATCTCTCCTCCTACGATTCTATGTTTAGTCCTAATCGAAAGAAAAGGGATTCATGCTAACAACTTGAGTTATAAACATAAAATTGGTAGAGACAATTAGGTTTATTTGCAAGAGTAATCCTAAGAGTTGGTGTCCGGCGAAAGCTTGTCCCTCGGGTGAAATAGCGCAATTGTCCGTCTTATTTATCTCATCGCAGGCATTGGTTAACGTTGTGGTAAACCCTAATCCTAGGAGTTGCTTTTTACATAGTTTATACACACAAAAACCCTCTGTTATTTCTATTCATTGCTTCTCTTTCCATCCTTAATTCTTCGGCCTTTTCTTTGCCGACAAAGAACTAACCCACTGCAGGGAGACATCGATATCGACAGCAGAGGTCGATATCGACCAAAACTGATAGATCGACGGTTTTCTGAGTCGATCTCGAGAATCCTGGGAAACTTCTGCAAGCATCGATATCGACACCAGACATCGATATCGACCCTTCTGTATCGACTGGCAGTCTTCTGAGCCAGTCGATTTCGTGGACTGACATCGATATCGACCCCTACCAGTCGATATCGACCACTTGTTTTTGTCTTTGCAGGTCTTCTGTTGCAGAGAACATCGACAGCCGAGGTCGACATCGAGGCCCAAGGTCGAAATCGAGGCAACTGGTCGACACAGACGAGAGATTTCCAACGCTACTAGGATCCCGCTGACACGCCTCCTCGTGGATCGATCCTGACTACCCTTCCACTACAACAGGAGGAAGTCTTGTAATTATTTGCTTAGGCCAGGAGTCGGTTTACATTTATTTACATCTTTATATTTGTAATTACTTGACATATCAAGCCTCCTGCAACAACACACGTCGATAACAAAATTGGATTTGCACGTTTTTAACGACGTGCACATATTGCACGTCCTTAACAACGTGCAAATATTGCATGTCCTTAACAACGTGCAAATATTGCACGTCGTTAACAACGTGCAAACCCTAGTTAGGCTATTTGCACGTTGTTAAGGACGTGCAAACCCTATTTAGGGTTTAGGGTTTAGGGTTTAGGGTTTACGGAGGGTTTTTTAGGGTTAATTGAAGAATTTGATGTTTTAGCTAGTGGAGGTTTATGATTTAGAGTTTTAGTCATTCCGAGTATCCCCAAAAGAGTCCTATTTTTCTTCCACGGCGATATTTACCATGTTATTAACCGATCGAATGTCATTTCAGGAAGGATGCGATACAATGTCATTTCATGAAGGATACGGAAAAAAAAGGTTTACATCCATAATTGTAATAAACTGGTGGATTTAAATCTAGGAAAATTGTAAAGGGCGACCAGACTCGACACATAAGGCTCGAAATCTGTCAAACCGAGCTTGAAAAGGAGCATCCCATCCTTCGACGCTCGGTTGATGATGTGCGACCCATTCTGGAGCAGGCGGCGGAATAGGAGCGTTAGGACGCAACCAGACCTATGAGAACGGAAAATTAGAGTTAGAGTATTGACATATAGATGAAAAGTAAAATAGGTAATAATATAAGACGTTTGAAGTCGTACCGCGGCAAAATGGTCTTGGTTTCCGATGCAGGCTAAACCAAGGGTTGCTGATTGAGGGTTGTTAGTAGGTGTGGTCGAGGTCATGGGGAGACATGTGAACGGATGATGCCAAGCTAGGACAACGAGAGGAATCTGATATACCGTTGCAAATACTAAACCCATGATGGGTAGCTCTATCCACCGTCTCCTATCACCATGCACATGTCCCGCCCATCTCTGGTTGTCGACGAACTGTTGGAATGGGTACCCTCCCATATAACAACCGGCGTAGAGATCGGCGTGATCCTCCAAGTGATTGCATAATAACGTTTTGAGTTCCGGGAAAGCAGACTCGCCGATAGGTGATGTCAATGATGCCAAAGCGCGGTAGCCACAATGACCATCTCCAATAGTGTCCCTGACACCCTCAATATGTCCGAGCATGAAGGGATCAACGTTGTTTCGACCCCAGTTGAACCCTCCGAACATATCATCACGTCCACGTCGAGCTGATGTCGCTTGTGGACGATGTCGAGCAGCACGTGCTTCTTCTCTCTCAAATCTTCCCCTTAACTCCTCGTATGGCAACGGGTTGGTTCTGCAGGCATTCCTCGACCCCCGAGGCCTCCCTTTCGATCGGACGCTTGCAGATGAGGGTTGGTGGAGCTCTTCGTCGCATACATCGTTGGAAGTCGTGTATGAAGATGACAGCTCATACGACAGTGGGGTGTCGTCGATGTCCGTCCATGACAAATCCATCTAGAACGGGTGGATGTCCTCAGCGGGTATCGGAGTACCGGAATTGACGTATGCCTGAATCTCATGGACACAAGGTATCCCGTAACAAACCCTCCAATGCCGATCCGTCCATTCCGGAGGAATGTTTTGGTTGACGACATCCTGCCACAACTTGTACAGATAGTCGAAGCACTTTTTGGAAATTAAAGTCTTTACCTCGTCAAAAAGGTTGACTTTATACGCCGCCGTTGGCCATTTGAAGTGGTCGATCTCCAAAGCAGTTTGAAGCTCATGCAGTTGGCAATCGTTGACTCTATGGATTGCATCGATCACGATCCGAAAGTCACCAGTCGATGAGTGCAGTGCCTCCTTGAGAACCTTGTGTTGACCCTCGACTCTGTAAACAATTTCACATAAACATTGAAGTTTATAACACTAAATGTTTGATGTCATATCATACTGTAATAGGAGATATGAAGTAAGGTGTACCTGTTTGTTGTACGAGTGCCTAAATGGAAGACATTATCTACGTAGCTGTAAAGACCGAGATTTTTTAAATAGTATTTTTATAATTATAAATTGCATTTCGATTTAATATTTTATTTAATTTCTAAGACTCAGAGAAATTTCGAAAAATTTCCGTCCTCGAGCAAACGATTTATTTGAATTATTTCGAACCAATTCTGGCATAAACTTGTCATTTAAAAATTTAAAATGAATTTATTCCGCCTTACTATTCCGAGGCTTGGAAATACTTTCGGGTTTTGTTATTTGAGTAGGACTTGAATATTTGTTCATTTATTTTTTTATTTTTATTTTAATCACGTTGGGTTAAGATTAAAAAGCGGGTTTCGGGATTTAATTTTGGGTATTAATTTTGAATTTTGTTTATACTCCTACACTCCAACTCTCCCTCACCCCTACCTTTACCCCTATTACAGTTGCTAACCCATCTCCCTTTCCCATCCTCCTGCTCTCCTACTCTACCACCATCTCCTTGCTTTTGTCACTTCCTACGCCCCATGCCAAACTGCTCCCCTGACCGAACCAAAATCAATTTAAAAAAAAAGCCTATCCCTCCCCTTTTCCATTTCAGTTTCAAAAAAAAACCCACATGTTTCCTTGATCTGCAACTCCATAAACCCAGCTCAACTCTTTTCTTTCACCCCCACCTCTTCATTCCTCTCTTCCCTTTTCAGACACGCCTCCACACCCTCCATGGTTTTTGTTGAGCCACCAAAGAGCACTCTTCCCTGTTCCTTTTGAAATCAGCAACAGCAACAACTTCATCTCCTAGCATCGAGCCCGATGCCGTGGAAGGAAGCCATGGCAGCCGATAGCCTTCCCAAGCCCCGAATAGCTCCGATCGAACCCCCGGCAAGCCTCGATCCCCCCGGTGAGCTTCCTCCCTTTCCATTCCGTTTTGCTAGCCATAGGAAGCCTTGTGTCGTCGTTTTCGTTAATTTGAGAGCGAGTCAGAGAGGTCGAGAGTGGATTGGAGAGAGATCCGGCGGGGGTGAGGTCGGAAGTAACAACAAGAGAGCAAGTGAGAGTGATTGGAGGGAGCAAGAGTGTGGGTGAGGACGAGGGAGGTTGAGGGCTGGCGAAAGAGGTGAGGACGAGAGAGGTTGAGGACTGGCGAGAGAGGTGAGGACGAGGGAGGTGCTGCGACGGCGAGAGCATGAGCAGAGACGCAGCGGAGGCGGGAGGAAAGGGATGTAGTGTGGGTCCCGCCATTTTATTTTATTATTATTTTTTTAATAAATCAGATATGGGAGAATTAAAAAGAGGAGAAGGGGATTTGGGCCTGCTATGGTATTCGAGTTTGGGCTGGGGTTTGGGCCTTTCTTTTGGTCAGATTTGGGTTGAAATAATCTAAGGTTGTTTTATTTATTTAATTACCCGACTAATTACTATTTAATGGATTATTTAAATTATTATTATTATTATTATTATTATTATTATTATTATTATTATTATTTTTCTGCATTATTGAGTATTATTTAATTATTTAGTGATTTAATTGATCTATTGATTAAATTTTGCTTATTATGTATTTAATTGTTTAATTAATTATGATTTGATTTTGTTGAATATGGTTTTAAATGTTTGGGATTAAAAGTATAATACTTGAAATGATGTATTTCTAACTATGTATTTAAATATTTGATAATTAAATGTCAGAATTTATATAAATAATGATTTTTTTTATAAACATGTCGAGATCGTTTTAACCATATAATTTTGAGGAATTGGTTTAAAGGTTTACTTGGTTGTTTAAATGATATTTTCATGATTATGTGTTTAGGTGATGTTGATGATAATTAAAGTGTTGAGACTTTTAAAAGATGTTATATAGTTTTAACTTGCAGAATGATTTTGTGAATAATATGTGTGGAAATTATGTGATATGATATTTTATGATATAAATATATGACGAAGCATGATTAATGTGGAATGTTAAATTGATTATAAAGCATGATGTAGGTATTATGATGAAATGATGGAATGATATATGAGTAAGGATATGTTGAGATGATAGGTGAAATGGTATATGATGAGGTATGATGAGATGATGCGATTAATTATGGAAATAAGAATGGAATAAGATGATATAAGACATTTGTGTTAAGTTGCGATAAATGATGATGATGTTATGACTAAATATCGATGGATAGATTCTGTGTAGCGGTAAATGGGTCCTATATGCTTTAGACTTATATTCTGTATGTATTAAAATTGTTAGGTGATCCGTGACGTGATTGGTTTGCTCACTGTTGGTTTATTGCTTTTGCTGATATGCTACTCCAGGTAAGTCCTCCGGGGCTTACTCAAGTTAGAACCTCATGCCTGATGTGTCATATAATGTGTAGGTGTTGCATCCTGCATATTTATGTAGTATCATGTTTAGGTTGCACAAATTAATCGAGCATCCGTATTCTCTTTGCGTATGGTAGAACGACCGTTAAATTGTGAGTCCTAGAGTCATTTGCTAGGGTCATAGGACGGTCCAGTCCCATCGGGCTTAGTCCTCATCGAGTCAGACCGTTAAATTAACGAGCATGACTATTGATACGATTGATGATGTTATGATATTGAACGCGACCGGTTCCCGCACTAACGAGCATGGGTGCGGGAGTATAAAACGCGGTCGGTTCCTGCACTAACGAGCATGGGTGCGGGAGTAGGAGAGGGACATGCCACTTGGCATTCTATGCGGGATCCCATTTAATCGCTTTCTACATATATATATAAACTGCTAGCATGCTTGGGTGTTTAATATTTCCGCACTGCATTAGAGCATCCTTTATTTAGGTATAGGCATATTATATGTCCTCAGCGAGGTCTTCAGGGCCCGCATGAGTGGCTCGACCTTGACTTCGTGGTTAGTTCCAGGTACCCATACCTTTCTTGATCGTGTATTGTTGTGGCGGGGGATATTTTATGGCGCAGTGAGAGGGAGAGAAAGACCGACTTGAACTCCACACTTTTGCTACTTATTTCCTCGTATTTGGTTTTGACCCGGCTATACCAGGGCAATTTGTATTATGATATCTCCTTCTTTATGCTTTTGAACTTAAAACGTTTTGAGCGACTTAGGCAAGTAGGACAGGTTCGGGGAACATAATGGCCCTATCGCGAAATTAGGGTGTGAAATCCCTTCTTTGAGCATTAAAAACTTTATTTTAAAACTCAACTTGTACTCGAATTGCAAGATCCGAACGAAGGTATTCAATCCTTCGAAACGTAACCCGAATATTTATATTTGGGCCGTTACAAAGGTGGTATCAGAGCTTGGGTTGCGCGATTTGAGTACAGATGGGTTGAAGTATGATTTTGAAAATCGCCCAATGTTTTAAAGGATTTTTGAAGAGTTTTAAAGGGCAAAATGAATTTAATATGGCTAGATTAATGAACAAAGCTTAATAACCTCGACTTAAAATAAGGAAAATCGGAAAAAGGGAAATCGAGTGGGTAGAAAGGCGATAGATCATCCCTATTGGATGAAGACATGGGAACGGGTAGGCAAAACTTAGCTTTGTACTTTACAGGTGGCCTGGAAGACTCCAAGGAGTTTGCACCGTGGTGGTTGGAGTAGCGGGGTTAGAATATAAAGGTCGAGAGGATAGTTGCCCCTCCGGTCAGTTGCCCCTCGAAGGGCAGCTACTAGATAGATTTTGTGATTTTATATAAATTGGGCCTGAGGGCGATCCTCCTCGAAGGGGATCAGATTAATTATTGTTGCTTGATTCTATGATAAGTGTTGTCTTCCTTGAGCGAGAATTCTGTTAATATGTTTAAACCCCCGTTGGATATGAGTTGAAATTCTGTGTGAACGGGATAACGGGAGAGTCCTTCCTCACTCTATAGCCAGGATTTCATTTCTTGTGAAGCAATCTTGTCCATTATTCAACTGTCTGTGTCATTTCCTTTTCATTTCGCCTTCTGTTCAACAGATTTCTAAGGTTGACAATTGTCAAAGAGTGTATTCCTTTCATTCCATTTTCCTCATCTCTCATGCCTCTAAATGATGTCTTATTGATTCTTTCCTTTTCCTTCCTTGCCTTCCTTTTCCTTTCATTTCTTTTCTCTCCCTTACTATTCTTTTCTTCTCCTTCCCTTTCTTTTATCTTCTTCCATAGATGTTCCTGTCGAGTCTTCTCTCTATGATATTTGCGTCTTCCATGGGAAATGGGGTTAGGAATCTAATCATATTCGGGATTTCCATTCGGATGAATTATGGTACTTGACGCCATAGGTCATGCCACGAGCTAATTAATGTACTAAGATGTCAACTTCGAATGATCTAGGGTTCTCTACATGATTTTGAGTGGGCTGTTTGGAGAACCGACCTTTTTTTATTCCTGTAAGGGGTCCACAGGTGCCTTCTCATCATAAGGCTTATCTAGAGCTTGACCATCCTTCCTCGGGAAACAACTTGGGTACTCTTCTACTTTACCCAAAATGAGTCGTACGCACGTTCCTCGGAAAATGGACTATTGAATAAGTAATCCAATGATGCCCTTGGAGGTTTTGCTAGGTTATAATAGTAGTCCCATACGTGGTCACATTATTTGAGGTAGTATCATGATAAATGCATGTCATATTCAGATATCTAATGATTGAAAACATTTCCCTATATTTATTCATATTGCCACGTTATTTGGAATCAGTAAATTTCTTCCATGCTTCTATATCATTGTAATGCGATTTAATCAAATTCTTGCATATCGTTGTGTTAACTGATTCAATGTATATATGTATCGTACATTATGTCGAGAGATTAGTATCATGTAGGACCCTTGATTGTGACTTGTATAATTTCGTGCTATGTCCGCATTATTGTTTACTCCCTCCCTAAATAGGTTTTTGATAGTGTGGTCATTCCTTCCTTATATCTTCATGATATGATTTACTTATCTTGATTAGGTTAGTGTTCCACCCGATAATCGATATGCTAGCATGCTTTCATGAACACACCTTGCATAATCACACATCACGATATGTTCTGGTTTCGTGTATGCATGACACATGAATGTTATATTAAACTTATTCAGATCACCCACGATTGTGATTATGCCTTGCAATGAGTTACTAGTGTCATGTAGGACATATGCCTCCAAAATACAACTCAGCATGTGATTGCGTGTCGTACTTGTTCTATTAGGAGAATGTCGTTGTCATAAGAGGTGATTGCTTTCCAAACCACTCTTACATGGTTTCTTGTCATGAAAAATATGTTATTGTTATGCGTTGAGATAGGTACATGCTAGTGTTAATTGAATCAACTCGGATACCTTATGTTGATGTGTGTCTCGCTTGCTGCGATTATAACCTTGTAAGATTTCCATAGGGCATCGTTATTATTCTCGGGTTAGGAGTTTATTTTTAGTCTCGTTGGTTTTGGTTTGTATTTGACTTCATAGGGAATTCGGGTTGTTCGTCTTTATCTTTCCTCTATCTCTGTTAACTCAGAATCCCTGCGTTACCTCGGTCGAACACCAGCATGGAAAGGAGGACGGTTAACTGGATAACACTAGAGAGGCACATCGGAAGCGTAGGGGGGCTGTAGCCCACAGGCCCTAGAACAGACGTCATCGGCGACATTAGGGGACGAGCATAACACGTTTTATAGATTGTAGTTGTTGGTTGTGATCCATGAAGATGACTTCAGAAGGGGCGATCTCCAAACGAGTTACTTGATTCTTTCTGTGTTAATTAGGAATGACGGTGTGCAATAGGTTTATAGTTGATATGATAACGACTTTTGACATGTTGACACTCTGAGTTTGGTGAGTATTGCCTTGTTGTCTATTGCCTATAATGGTGTGCGGACTAGTATGACCTAGGGCTTATTTGTGATGTTCCCCTTTTATTTATCGTGTGGTTTGAGGCTCTTTCATATGATAGATGAAGAGAGATAAGAGGGATGTAAGTCATAAGTTTTGTTCGATGATAGTGTGAGATAGAGTCATAGAAAGGAGGCATTGGCTTAGGTAGGACCGAGAAAGTGCTAGGACTGGTAGGAGACGGTGGTTAGGAATTTTCAAATGAGCCTTCTAGGTAAGCCTTAGGTGGGGCTTAGGATGAAAATGGCGAGATTGCGGGAATGAGGTCGTAGTATAGGTGAGCAATTTTTTATGAAGGTTAGAGTGAATCCGTTCGGCAGGAATGAGGAAGGTATGAGGGGACTAGACATGATAATTCTGGTAGGAAAGATACGATTATAGATAGGTTGTTCGTGTTATAGGCAAAAATGTTGTTGTTATGAGCGAATTGTGGATGAAGATTAATGCTTGGGTGACTAGAATGGCTTGAGGAATTGTAGATCTTGGGACTTAGGTTACTCGTACTGTGAGTAGGAAACACCTTGGTAAGGAATGAATTATGGATATCGTTAAGGTTTAAGTGACTACGACTGCTTGGGAACTTGTGGATCTTGGGATTCGAGTTATTTATATGATAAGGGGAAGGATGTGAGATCGATATTGAGGTTTACTCTTGGGAATTCGGGATACTTGCTATAATCGTAATTGGAGGAACACTATAGGCTGGATTGGAGAATTTTTAGAATAGGAATAAATCATAATTGGTATGCGTGACAGTGACTTGAATGTTGAGGTGCTAGAAAAAGAAAAAAACGAGATTTGAGGGAAGGTCTATAGGGAAGAAAAGTTATCGTTAAAGATGATCATGAGTCTGATTTATTGGGTTTAGAGGCAGGAAGATTTTGAATGATGAATACAGTTACTAGTCCAGGTGGAGAATATGGAAATTCGAGTAAATTATGATGCTTGGGTAAATTCGAATATAGGAATACTAATGGTCGTGGAAGTAGAGGGATTCAAATGAATTGTGCTGCCTTGGGTAAATTCGGATGAGGATGACATGAAATTATTTTAGGGAAACTAGATGGTGATAAAGGTCATTAAAAGGTAAGGTACCGTTGTTTGAGGATTGTAGTCTAAGGTGAGTTGGGAAGGTGCGGCAATAAGGAGCTAGTATAAGAGGGCTTGAGAGCTCGTGATTGATTGAGGCTATAATGAGACTCTGGGCGGTAAATTGGTATTGTGAATGGGGGAAATTCTATGAACTTTTGGGAAATGTAGAGATGCAATTCAGTTTGGAGATATTCAGCTGAGTTAAATGGGTAAGGTATGTTGTTGACCACTTGGGTATAGGTGCGGTTAAGGGGACTAGCTAGGTAACGTTACAGATTATTTCTAGTTAGCTCTAACGTAGAATCCGATGAGTGAGGACAGTTGGTAGTGATGGGACTTTCCGGCCTAGATGAGTAAGGTGCTTGTGTCATTTTGGGTATGTGAGTAGCCTAAGAAATGAACCTTTACTTGCAGCATGTTGGGGATGCGGAATGTGAGGAGATAAATATGTGAGGATGGCAATAGGAGTTGTTCTTTAGAGGTTGATTAGAAATGAGTGTGCTTATTCGTATGGAAAGAAGGATAAGAGTACTGGAGCGAATCAGGAACTTGTAGAGACAATGATCAGATGGATACTTAAGGACATAGGAGGAATGAGTGAACTCAGTAAGAAACGCTTGGATTGATCATGCACTTGATTGAGGTTTTGATGAGAGTTTGGGATATTAGGCTTGGTCTATGGTTACTAGGACAGCTATGAGTTCCGACAAATGGGATTGAGTGGTTAGGTAGGAAGTCGGATGTGTGAGCTTGAGATTTTAAGTGAATTGATTCTTAGGAGACTCGTTGACCTGAACTTGAGGTATATGTTGGGTGAATTTGGGATAGGCTTAATCCTTGGACTTGTATGCATAGAATTGAAGAGAACATCCATGGGTTCTAGTTTAAGGGAAGCGAGATATAGTTGTATTTTGAGATGTTAACCTGAATTGAGTTGGTGGACCTAACGTAGACTTGACCTTAGCTTCGGGGGCTTGATAGGCGATGTGCGAGTATGATGGTTGTGCCCTGTTCTGATTAGTATCAATGTACAGATTTCTCTGATTTTATGATTTGCTGAAGGTGAGAATTGATGTGTTGATACGTTGCCCTTTTGATAAAACGACATCCCTGTTATGACGAATTCTGCTATGTTAATATTTCGATAGATGATGCTTGGTTATGTTAGTTATGATTGGGTAGGTTGTTATTCTTGTTGTGATTAATGACATGATAAATCTTGATGGACTGACTTTGGTATGTTGCTATATGATATTCTGAGATGATTAACGTTGATTTTGATGATATCTTGAGCTTGATAGATTGAAACAGACTCTAACAAATGAACCTAGGAAGCAAATATGGGAATTAGCCCTTAGAGGTGGATGTTGCCACCTCTTGATTTTATGAAACTTGATTGACTGACATAGGGAGAAAGGATTTGGATTTTGGAAGGCTTCGTTGGTTTTTGAAAATGATTTTAGTCTCGGGGACGAGACTTGTTTTTAGAGGTGGATGATGTAAAGACCGAGATTTTTTAAATAGTATTTTTATAATTATAAATTGCATTTTGATTTAATATTTTATTTAATTTCTAAGACTCAGAGAAATTTCGAAAAATTTCTGTCCTCGAGCAAACGATTTATTTGAATTATTTCGAACCAATTCCGGCATAAACATGTCATTTAAAATGAATTTATTCCGCCTTACTATTCCGATGCTTGGAAATACTTTCGAGTTTTGTTATTTGAGTAGGACTTGAATATTTGTTCATTTATTTTTTTTTTATTTTAATCGCGTTGGGTTAAGATTAAAAAGCGGGTTTCGGGATTTAATTTCGGGTATTAATTTTGAATTTTGTTTATACTCCCACACTCCAACTCTCCCTCACCCCTACCTTTACCCCTATTACAGCTGCTAACCCATCTCCCTTTCCCATCCTCCTACTCTCCTACTCTACCACCATCTCCTTGCTTTTGTCACTTCCTACGCCTCATGCCAAACTGCTCCCCTGACCAATCCAAAATCAATTTCAAAAAAAAGCCTATCCCTCCCCTTTTCCATTTCAGTTTCAAAAAAAAAACCCACATGTTTCCTTGATCTGCAACTCCATAAACCCAGCTCAACTCTTTTCTTTCACCCTCACCTCTTCATTCCTCTCTTCCCTTTTCAGACACGCCTCCACACCCTCCCTGGTTTTTTTTTAGCCACCAAAGAGCACCCTTCCCTGTTCCTTTCGAAATCAGCAACAGCAACAACTTCATCTCCTAGCATCGAGCCCGATGCCATGGGAGGAAGCCATGGCAGCCTATAGCCTTCCCGAGCCCCGAATAGCTCCGATCGAACCCCCGGCAAGACTCGATCCCCCCGGTGAGCTTCCATTCTGTTTTGCTAGCCATAGGAAGCCTTGTGTCATCGTTTTCGTTAATCTGAGAGCGAGTCAGAGAGGTCGAGAGTGGATTGGAGAGAGATCCGGCGGGGGTGAGGTCGGAAGTAACAACAAGAGAGCAAGTGAGAGTGATTAGAGGGAGCAAGAGTGTGGGTGAGGACGAGGGAGGTTGAGGGCTGGCGAGAGAGGTGAGGACGAGGGAGGATGAGGACTGGCGAGAGAGGTGAGGACGAGGGAGGTGCTGCGACGGCGAAAGCACGAGCAGAGACGCAGCGGAGGCGGGAGGAAAGGGATGAAGTGTGGGTCCCGCCATTTTATTTTATTATTATTTTTTTTAATAAATCAGATATGGGAGAATTAAAAAGAGGAGAAGGGGATTTGGGCCTGCTATGGTATTCGAGTTTGGGCTGGGGTTTGGGCTTTTCTTTTGGTCAGATTTAGGTTGAAATAATCTAAGGTTGTTTTATTTATTTAATTACCCGACTAATTACTATTTAATGGATTATTTAAATTTTTTTTTTCTGCATTATTGAGTATTATTTATTTATTTAGTGATTTAATTGATCTATTGATTAAATTTTGCTTATTATGTATTTAATTGTTTAATTAATTATGATTTGATTTTGTTGAATATGGTTTTAAATGGTTGGGATTAAAAGTATAATACTTGAAATGATGTATTTCTAACTATGTATTTAAATATTTGATAATTAAATGTCAGAATTTATATAAATAATGATTTTTTTTATAAACATGTCGAGATCGTTTTAACCATATAATTTTGAGAAATTGGTTTAAAGGTTTACTTGGTTGTTCAAATGATATTTTCATGATTATATGTTTAGGTGATGTTGATGATAATTAAAGTTTTGAGACTTTTAAAAGATGTTATATAGTTTTAACTTGCGGAATGATTTGGTGAATAATATGTGTGGAAATTATGTGATATGATATTTTATCATATAAATATATGACGAAGCATGATTAATGTGGAATGTTAAATTGATTATAAAGCATGATGTAGGTATTATGATGAAATGATGGAATGATATATGAGTAAGGATATGTTGAGATGATAGGTGAAATAGTATATGATGAGGTATGATGAGATGATGCGATTAATTATGGAAATAAGAATGGAATAAGATGATATAAGACATTTGTGTTAAGTTGAGATAAATGATGATGATGTTATGACTAAATATCGATGGATAGATTCTGTGTAGCGGTAAATGGGTCCTATATGCTTTAGACTTATATTCTGTATGTATTAAAATTGTTAGGTGATCCGTGACGTGATTGGTTTGCTCACTGTTGGTTTATTGCTTTTGCTGATCTGCTACTCCAGGTAAGTCCTCTAGGGCTTACTCAAGTTAGAACCTCATGCCTGATATGTCATATAATGTGTAGGTGTTGCATCCTGCATATTCATGTAGTATCATGTTTAGGTTGCACAAATTAATCGAGCATCCGTATTCTCTTTGCGTATGGTAGAACGGCCGTTAAATTGTGAGTCCTAGAGTCATTTGCTAGGGTCATAGGACGGTCCAGTCCCATCGGGCTTAGTCCTCATCGAGTCAGACCGTTAAATTAACGAGCATGACTATTGATACGATTGATGATGTTATGATATTGAACGCGACCGGTTCCCGCACTAACGAGCATGGGTGCGGGAGTATAAAACGCGGTCGGTTCCTGTAAAGACCGAGTATATTTATATATTATGATTATTTTATTAAATAAATTATTATTAAATTCAATTTGTAAAAGTGGAATAAAACCCGTTCTCGAGCGTAAATTTTGGATTTTAGTTATTCCGGCATCATTTAAATTTCGGATTTTGACGGGATTCGATTTTCGCTTTCAAGATCGAGTATTAATAAAGACTAATTTAAACTCCGAGTTTTGATTGAAATTAATTTAATTCCGTTATATTGAGATTAGTAAATTAAATTTAATTAAATTCGATTTAGTCGGGATTCGTTCGGGCGAGCAGGTTTCGGGATATTTTTTTTCGGGTTCAAAATATCTTGTGGGGACATCTTTTATTCCCTATTTTATTTTACCTTTTCCTTACTCTCTCTCTCTCTCCCTCCCTCCCTCCTGCGGTCCCCTGCCTCACATTGCAATTCACAACCTGCAATTCACAACCCATTTGCTGCACCCTCTTCAGCCCCGCTTGTCCTCTTCCTCACCTGCCCACACCCTCACAAATTCAGACAACCCACACCCACAAATCCCTCTTCATCCCCTCCTCTTACCCTCTGTTTGCCTTCAGACACCCCACCACCACCCTTCACCTTCTCTTCCGCCCACCACCACCATCTTCACCCTCCTCGTCGAACGCAGCCACCCCAGCTTCCTCCTCCTCTCCCTCTTCTATTCCGTCTCCGATCTGGGCAGCAGCAGAACACCAAGTCGGCACCACCGAGAACCACCATCCCCTCTGTTTTGAAGCTCCGAGCGTCGAGCACCCAGCTCTGAGCCAGCAGCAGCATCCCGAGCTCCTTCCCTTTGACGTCCAGCGATGCCCCAGAGCCACCCAGGAGCTCCCAATCGTCGGCGCCGATGAGCCCCGGAGCCGCCGCCGCATCTCCTCTTCTCCCCTGTTTTCGGTCATAACCGCGGTAAGCTCTTTCTCACTCCTTCCTCCCTTGCGTCGTTTCTCTCCTTTTGGTTGGGTCTTGGTCGGGGAAGTGTGTTGGTCAGTTTGGTGTAGGTCTGGGTCGGAACGGAGCTCCGGAGGCCTGAGAATCCTTCAATTTCTCCTCCGTTTCCCGTCGATGAGCAGAGCAAGAATCTGATTTTGGGAGGGACGGGTTCAGCCCTCTTTTTCTTTCTTTTTCTTGGACCCGGTTTGGCCTTCTTTTATTTCTTTTCTTTTGTCCGGTTCTTTTATTTGAAAGGGGAAGGGATCCGAATTTTGGGTTTCGGGTTGGGCTTATCTTTTCAGATTTTCTTTTGGGTGTTTTATTGTTTTAAGTTGTTATGTGTAGAATATATATATATGTGTTATGATTTATATATATATATATGTGTGTGTGTGTGTGTGTATGTTATATTTTGTTATTATTTCTGATTTTAGTAAGATGAATATATATATTTATATGTTCTTAAATTATTAATATTTATATTTAAAAAGGTTTTAAAAGTGATATTATTTGATATTGGGTTATAAATGTAATTTGGTTTATTTTAAGAATATATGGATAGTAAGTATTAAATTTTGTGAAGATTAGTATTATTTTGGGACTTGGTTATAATTCTAATATTCTGGGAATTAATCTTTACATATTGTTTATTTGTTTTAAAATAATATTAATTGGATTATTTAATTGATGCATTTTATGAGGATTTAAACATGTGAGTTAGGAATTTTAAAGTTAATTGTTGGTTTTGAATTATAATTATGATTGTGAGCATAGGTTATTTTGATGATTTAATATTGGAATTTATTTATATTGTTTGAAATAAAATGCCGGAATGATTTCTAGTATATGATTTTGAGAGATTGGTTTTAAGGTTTAAATTGTTTAATGTCGGAATTTGGCCGAGTATGATTTGAGAAATTATCTTGAACATGAGTTGACTTAATTTTGGATTTAAGATTTTGGAAAACGGTTTTACTATCGGTCGGTTTTGAGGATGTTGAGAACTCGGGTTCGTATGTATGAATGTTGGTCTGGTAGCTTATGGAAATGGCTTGATGATAGGTGTGTATGGCTTTTGGATTGCTTTGGACTTGCATTTGGGCCCTTGCTTGTGTTATCTTGCTGTTCTGCATCAACAGGTAAGTATCCTACGGGACTTACTCAGTAACCTGGACCTCCTGCCTGATGTGTCATGTAATGTGTAGTTTTGTTGCATATTAAAGCATGCCATGTAGTATCATGCTAGGATTGCATTGAATTGAGCATGTGTTTACTTTGTGTGTTTGAAACAGAACGGCCGTTATCTGTGATAGTCCTAGAGTCTTTGCTAGGGTCATAGGGTAGCCCAGCCCCATCGGGCGCCCTGAGTCTATCGAGTCGATATGAGCATGATGATAGCCCAGCACCATCGGGCATGTTTAATTTATATTTAATTTATGTTATGATGATGATACCGTGGGTGAGTGCACCACCACGAGGATATGCTATGCTATAGCAACGAACTGGCCAGTCTCTGCACTAACGGGAAGGGGTGCAGAGGTAGGAGAGGGATATGCCACTGATGTACACATTTGCACCTTCTTTTATTGCATCTTTTGACTTCGTATTTCGTTCGATTTCCAAAGAAAAGGTTCAAAAGAATATAAACTTGTGTAAGAATAGGGCTAAAATGCAAGAAATAGAGTTTGCACATGTTTTGAGCTAACCATGTAGGAATTTGAGCGAAAACGGAGTCAAAACGGAGAAGCCAAGTGAAGCTGAGCAGAGGTAGATATCGACCCCAGACCCAGATATCGACCTCTGAGGTAGATATCGACCTTCAACATAGATATCGACCTCAACGAGTAAAGCTGAGAAGAGGTAGATATCGACCTTAGACCCAGATATCGACCCCCAGTGTCGATATCGACCCCCATATCGACCTCCACATAGAAATCGACCAGAGCTGAACAAGTCGAGCAGGAACAGAGACCTCGATATCGACCTCTGGTGTCGATATCGACCCCTTATCTCGACAGAAGATAGACTCGATTTCGAATGCGGATTGGAACTATATCTTCAATGAGGCACGAAATTATCTCATACTTTCAAGATAGATGGCAGCTGAAGTTTATTTATCTTTTACCTTTAAGTTCCTTTAAGTTTTATCAAAATAAAAGACCTATCCTAATTGTTCGGATAGAGTTATTAGTTAGATAGGAGTTACAATCCTTGGATAGCGAGGATTAGTAGCCTATAAATAAAGCCCTAGGGCTGATTTGTTAGATCATCCAAGAATCCAATCATAGAACAAGACATAGACAATAGAGTTAGAAAGAAGTTTTAGGGTTTGACGTTTGCGAAAGTTGACGTTGATTTGTAAAGCTTCGAAGTTTAGTTTAATGCAAGTTTCTTCCTTTCAATTGATGATGAATCCCATGATGAGAAGCGAGTAGTTCCCCAAAGCTCTTAGGGTCGGGGTGAGCCCGACGTTAGCCATGCGCGCTTGAGGTAAGCATTTGATGTTGATATCGTTGTGTCTATCTCTCCTCCTACGATTCTATGTTTAGTCCTAATCGAAAGAAAAGGGATTCATGCTAACAACTTGAGTTATAAACATAAAATTGGTAGAGACAATTAGGTTTATTTGAAAGAGTAATCCTAAAAGTTGGTGTACGGCGAAAGCTTGTCCCTCGGGTAAAATAGCGCAATTGTCCGTCTTATTTATCTCATCGCATGCATTGGTTAACGTTGTGGTAAGCCCTAATCCTAGGAGTTGCTTTTACATATTTTATATTCACCAAAACCCCTGCTTTATTTCTATTCATTGCTTCTCTCTCCACTCTAAAATCTTCGGCCTTTCTTTGCCGACGAGCCACTAACCCCCTGTAGGAAAGACATCGATATCGACAGCAGAGGTCGATATCGACCAAACTGATAGATCGACAGTTTTCTGAGTCGATCTCGAGACTCCTGGGAACTTCTGCAAGCATCGATATCGACCACTTTGTGTCGAAATCGAACCCCCCTGTATCGACTGGCAGACTTCTGAGCCAGTCGATTTCGTGAACTAACCTCGATATCGACCCCCACCAGTCGATATCGACTACCGTTTTTGTTTCTGCAGGTTTTCTGTTGCAGACGACATCGACAGCCAAGGTCGACATCGAGGTCTGATATCGAGATCGAGGCTTCTGGTCGAGTAGAAAGGACGTGTCTTCAACGCTACTAGGATCCCGCTGACTCGCTTCCTCGTGCATCGAACCTGATTCCCTACTACTATAGCGGGGAGTCTTGAATTTATTTGAAAAGGCTAAGAGTTGTATTGGTTTATATTTTCTTATATATTTCGATTCAATTCTCCCTACGTCAAATTTTGGCGCCGTTGCCGGGGAAGCTATCAATCGCGCCCTAGTAGTTTATTTTCACGGTTCTTTTTAGTGTTGTTTTATAGGTGTATGCGACGTACTGGTGACCAACCTGAATTTGAAGGACTAGACGAACCAGAACGCTTTCTCCACCTAATATCTCGAGTCCAAAGAATCATGGCGGACAACGAGACCCAGGCACAACAAATTGAACGCTTAAGGAAGCAAGTAGAGGATTACGCTACCAGAGAAGCGGCACTAAGAGAGCGTGCTGACAGGGAGGAGGAAGCCAGGAGACGATATGAGATTCAAATCAACGCCCTCCCCCGGAATGCTAAGCAATACTTGCACCCATCGCTCACAGTGCCTGAATCGGCTATTCTAATCCCTACTTCTAATTTTGAAATTAAGCCAAACTTTTTAACTGAAATAAGAAGGCATCAATATGAAGGGAAACCTAACGAATGCCCTATGGCACATATATCAACCTTCTTAGACCTCTGTGATACAATTGCTGATGGACAAAGTCTTGAGTATGTTCAACTGAAAGCATTTCGCTGGTCTCTTACAGGAAAAGCATTGCAGTGGTTGGAAAGCTTAGCCCCAAGGTCGCTCCGCACCTGGAATGAAGTCAAGGACGCGTTTCTCAACAAGTTCTTTCCTCCCTCTAAGACGGCGCTGATCCGACAGAAAATCACAGCTTTCAAACAAAAGCCTGGTGAGGCTCTGGCAACTGTTTGGGAGAGGTATAAGGACCTCCTACGATCATGCCCGACGCATGGCCAACCACCGTACGTCATCCAGGAGATCATATACAATGCTCTTGACGCTGCAACAAAGGAGAGGATCAACACATACACCGCCTATGGCTACCTTGAACTCGCTCCCCAAGAGGCTTGGGAAACCATTGAAAGGCTGGTGGAATTTGACAATACATATGGGACTCCTGAGGTTTCCGACGCACCATCATCGTCGAGGCCTGCCCCCTCTATGCCCTTATATGAACCCTCCAATGTAATCGATCCAGATGTGAAGGAGCAATTCCACAGAGATCAACTTAGAAATCTCCAAAAGCAAGTGAGGTTCCTTTCAGCGAACCAAGATTGCATCGAATGCGGATCGCAGCGGCACACCACCATCAAGTGCCCACATGCCGAACAAGTACACCTAGTGGAGACTCACCAAGAGGCGCGCTACATGAGGGGTCCCAATCACCAATATTGGGGAGACCAAAGGTTCCATCAACCACAAAGGAACCAGGTCAACCCTAGGGACCCTCCGCCTTATAGAGCTCCTGGGCACCCGGAGAGAGACCAAAAGAAGGATGATCTTCAACTAGTACTGGATGAAATCAGGCGGAACCAAGCTAAGAACGATCAATCCAACAATGCTATCCACTCTCAACTCAATCACCTTACCACAAGGATTGGGGAGATGGATATATGGAAGAAGAACGTAGAGACCCAACTGGGTCAATTGGCGGCACAAATCCCTAGGCCATCCGGAACACTCCCTGGGCAGCCCACCACAAATCCTAAGGGACAATCCGGGACGGGCCATGTCGCAGCCATACAATTAAGGAGTGGCACCAAAATACAAAAGCCACGGACGGAAACGGAGGAGAAAGCAACAGATCCAGTCGACATCGACAGACCAGTCGACCCAGAGGTCGAAATCGACCCCCATGTCGACCCCCTGGTCGATGTCGATGACACTGCAGAGCCATCAGTGCCTCAACAGAGGTCGAAATCGACCATTCCAGTCGATATCGACCACATTCCAGTCGATGTCGATGTCCAACAGGCCCCTCCGACCACCGTTTTGGCCCCTCCACCAAAGAAGACGTTGCCATTCCCTTCCAAAGCATTGGAGGATCCCACCAAAGGCAAGTTTAGGCGCTTCATAAAGATACTTCAAGGACTCAACGTTACTATCCCTCTTACTGAAGCCCTAAGCGAGATGCCCGCCTATGTGCGATTCCTCAAAGACATCCTGAGCAAGAAGAGGTCCATGGCAGAGATCGCAGAGGAGTGCTCAAAGATGGACTTCCCTGAGAAGAAGAGTGATCCAGGGAAGTTCGCAATCACCGTGGGACTTGGCCAACATCGCTATAAAGCCCTATGTGACCTAGGGGCAAGTGTAAGTCTCATGCCTCTCTCTATTTGGCAAAAGGTGAACATTGGTGCCCTTGAACCTGTGGACATGAAGCTTTATATGGCTGATAACTCATTCGTCAGACCCACAGGTATAGTTGATGACGTTCCGGTAAAGGTAGGTAAGTTCTTTGTGCCTACTGATTTCATTGTATTAGAGATGCCTGAAGATCCTGTAGTGCCTATTATACTTGGTAGGCCATTCTTAGCTACTGCAGATGCCAATATCAATGTACGTCGAGGATTACTAACCTTTAGTATAGGGAACGAAGTGATAGAATTCTCTTTCAACCCAACCATGAGCGAAACAAAGCACCTGGAGCAAGTAGTCCTCTCGCCGGCCAAAGAAAAGCTTAGAAAATTCTTGTTGGCGAGGACGGAAACCGCAAGCAGGGTCGACATCGACTGGAACCAGTCGATATCGACTAAACACATCGAAATCGACCCCCCTTGGTCGAAATCGAGTATGCCAGATCACTGCCAGGAGCTTAAGTATGGGGTCACAGAGGTCGATATCGACCCCCACATGTCGGTATCGACCATAGCACTCGAAATCGACCCTCCTTGGTCGAAATCGACCACCCCTCAGCCCGAAGATTTCTGTTTTGGGCCCAAACAGGTAAGCCCAGGTATGAATCTTAACCCTCCTCCGTCCATTATTGATAAATCAATTAAGCCGATTATTGATAGTTCTACTAAAGAGAGGGTCAAAGCTCCATGGTTTGCCTATATTGCTAAAGTTAGGTCAAGAAAGAGAAGAAAAGCGCCCAAAGAAGAACCTAACATCAAAGAAGCCTTGGTCGCCGAACTTAGATGCTATCAAAAGGACCTAGATGATCCAGGAGAAGGCTCAAGCTCAAAGGTTCCTTACAAAAAAGGGTCATGAAGCATTGACGGAGAAGTCGGCCTAGCGACTCAAAAATCTAGAGCATGTACATAAAACATTTAAATATCGCATAGATGGTTTTTAGGATTTAAATTTTTGGCTGTTTTGAACTTTTAAAACTGAGATAATTCATGCTTTATCTATATTTCTAACAAGATTTCAGGTTATCAAGCAAAAGGAACGACGAAGAGGAAAAGAAGCTTCTGCAGAGGCAGTCGAAATCGACCAGGCCAGTCGAAATCGACCCCTCAGGGTCAAGCCACCTCCTGGAGTCGACATCGAGGACTCAGGAGCGAAAAAGAGAGGTCGATATCGACCATTATACTCGATATCGACCCCAATCAAGCAGCCCTTGTCTTCATCTTCTCCCTCGACTTCGACAGATGCAGTCGACATCGACCTCTGACCTAGATATCGACTTCTGGCATCGACCTCACCTGAAATCGACCTGAATCCGCAGGTTGCGCTGTGAGTTTCTCTCTACCCTTGTTCTTCTTTTTAATACAGTGAGGACACTGTATATTTTAAGTATGGGGTGGGGGAAAGACATGTCTTATGGTCATAACTTGGTTTCTTCTTCGCATTGCATACATGTTTAAATTTTTGTTCTTAGTTTTACTTTTATAAAATGTCAAAAATCCAAAAAAAATAGAAAAATGTCAAAAATCAAAAAAATGCATGTTTATTTAAAGTTTATTTTTCTTTAATCCCTACTTAGATGTCCTATGATGAAAACTCAATAGCTGACTTGATCATGTAAACCCTATGGCATATTTGGATGGTTTAGCCTAAGTCTTTAAATTTTTATGTAGATTGTGAACTTGTGATGAAATTGAGCACATATGATCCTAGGCTAAAAAGCAAATCCAACAAAAATTGTCCTTGTGAGAATTTTGACCTATAGGGAGAACATCAAAAATCCCTCCGCTTTCTTGAGTGAATTTACTCTTCCTATGCATCTCTAAATATTGTGATAGTTATTCAAAACCAATGCATATATATGTTTATGTTTACGAGAATTAAATGATGGAGGCATCTTTTAAGCCAATTTTATCCTCTCTCTACCTACCCTGCATTATCCCTGCTTGAAGCCAGAACATTAGCCTGAGCCTGAATTGCAAACTCCACAAAATTATCCCTAGCCGAATTGAGCCTGACCCCCATTTGGGAATTGAGACTTAGATTGGTTGGACTAATGCCTTGTGGAAAGAATAGAGCATAATGTCTAGTTGTAAGCAAGGAAATTATAGGATGGTACATATTTACATTTTGTCATATCTTGTAAAAGGATGTTTTGGCTCACCGTATAAATGCACATAGTTTTAGTATTATGTTCGAAAAAAAAAAAATCCGAAAAAAAATATATATGTATATATATATAAAGTGCATGAGCCAAAATCCTTAAGTTTTATTCATACAAATGTTATAATTTTGAGAGGTGTATTAGAACTTGGAAGAAGGGTTGATGGAATGCATCTTTAAGGGCATTATATTGAAGAGTTATGGTTTGGGTAATGCAAGTGTTGAGATTTAAGAGTCTTGATTCCCGAATTTGAAAAGCACCACATAGCCAAATAATTCCATACCCTTTATTTCATACCAAGCCCCATTACAACCCCGCCGAATGGAGTCTTCTATGAAGTCTTCCATTGAGCGAAAGTCCTCCTGATGATTCTTATTGCATTTTCATAATTGGTTGCGAAGTGGATTTTTATAAATTACAATGTTTATGAGATTGTATATGGAATTGAGTTGAGAGTTGATCTTCATAGCCTAAACACATGAGAGTTGAGTGCAAACACATTATCCCTGTGAGGTTGGATCAAAATTGCATATGCCTATGGATCGCCAAAATATGTGCTATGACGTTAAATTCACTTGCTTTACTTTGCTACCACTTATGATGTTGCTTTTGACAAAGGCGAAGACTTGAAGGTTGTGTTGTAGGTGTTGGTTATTGCTTGGTTATTGCTTGAGGACAAGCAAGTCTAAGTATGGGGTGTTTTGATGTACACATTTGCACCTTCTTTTATTGCATCTTTTGACTTCGTATTTCGTTCGATTTCCAAAGAAAAGGTTCAAAAGAATATAAACTTGTGTAAGAATAGGGCTAAAATGCAAGAAATAGAGTTTGCACATGTTTTGAGCTAACCATGTAGGAATTTGAGCGAAAACGGAGTCAAAACGGAGAAGCCAAGTGAAGCTGAGCAGAGGTAGATATCGACCCCAGACCCAGATATCGACCTCTGAGGTAGATATCGACCTTCAACATAGATATCGACCTCAACGAGTAAAGCTGAGAAGAGGTAGATATCGACCTTAGACCCAGATATCGACCCCCAGTGTCGATATCGACCCCCATATCGACCTCCACATAGAAATCGACCAGAGCTGAACAAGTCGAGCAGGAACAGAGACCTCGATATCGACCTCTGGTGTCGATATCGACCCCTTATCTCGACAGAAGATAGACTCGATTTCGAATGCGGATTGGAACTATATCTTCAATGAGGCACGAAATTATCTCATACTTTCAAGATAGATGGCAGCTGAAGTTTATTTATCTTTTACCTTTAAGTTCCTTTAAGTTTTATCAAAATAAAAGACCTATCCTAATTGTTCGGATAGAGTTATTAGTTAGATAGGAGTTACAATCCTTGGATAGCGAGGATTAGTAGCCTATAAATAAAGCCCTAGGGCTGATTTGTTAGATCATCCAAGAATCCAATCATAGAACAAGACATAGACAATAGAGTTAGAAAGAAGTTTTAGGGTTTGACGTTTGCGAAAGTTGACGTTGATTTGTAAAGCTTCGAAGTTTAGTTTAATGCAAGTTTCTTCCTTTCAATTGATGATGAATCCCATGATGAGAAGCGAGTAGTTCCCCAAAGCTCTTAGGGTCGGGGTGAGCCCGACGTTAGCCATGCGCGCTTGAGGTAAGTATTTGATGTTGATATCGTTGTGTCTATCTCTCCTCCTACGATTCTATGTTTAGTCCTAATCGAAAGAAAAGGGATTCATGCTAACAACTTGAGTTATAAACATAAAATTGGTAGAGACAATTAGGTTTATTTGAAAGAGTAATCCTAAAAGTTGGTGTACGGCGAAAGCTTGTCCCTCGGGTAAAATAGCGCAATTGTCCGTCTTATTTATCTCATCGCATGCATTGGTTAACGTTGTCGTAAACCCTAATCCTAGGAGTTGCTTTTACATATTTTATATTCACCAAAACCCCTGCTTTATTTCTATTCATTGCTTCTCTCTCCACTCTAAAATCTTCGGCCTTTCTTTGCCGACGAACCACTAACCCCCTGCAGGAAAGACATCGATATCGACAGCAGAGGTCGATATCGACCAAACTGATAGATCGACAGTTTTCTGAGTCGATCTCGAGACTCCTGGGAACTTCTGCAAGCATCGATATCGACCACTTTGTGTCGAAATCGAACCCCCCTGTATCGACTGGCAGACTTCTGAGCCAGTCGATTTCGTGAACTAACCTCGATATCGACCCCCACCAGTCGATATCGACTACCGTTTTTGTTTCTGCAGGTTTTCTGTTGCAGACGACATCGACAGCCAAGGTCGACATCGAGGTCTGATATCGAGATCGAGGCTTCTGGTCGAGTAGAAAGGACGTGTCTTCAACGCTACTAGGATCCCGCTGACTCGCTTCCTCGTGGATCGAACCTGATTCCCTACTACTATAGCGGGGAGTCTTGAATTTATTTGAAAAGGCTAAGAGTTGTATTGGTTTATATTTTCTTATATATTTCGATTCAATTCTCCCTACGTCAGCCACTTGGCATTGTCTTGGGCCCTTTACAGTTATTTTCCGCATATTATATATACTAGGGGCATGATAGTGTGATTTAAATCTCGTACTGCATTACTCATCTTTTATTTAGGCATAGGCATGTTATGTGGCCTCAACGCGGTCAGAGGACCCGCAGGCGATCACCAGGCCTGACTTCGTGGATAGTGTTAGGTACCGCTCTTGTTGCTCCATGCATCTGTGACGGGGAAATCTTTTGGCGAATCGAAGAATCCGGCTAATATATTCTAACTTGACAAATGGCAATCACCCACTCTGTTTTGGTTTTGACCCGGCTCTGCCGTGGCTTTTGTATCTAAACCTTACTTCCGCTTTATTTTCGTTTAAATTGTATTTCTGAGACTTCGACTGATTAGAGGTTTGAAACCTCGACCCGTACCTGAATTGCAACATCCGAACGAAGGTATCCGACCTTCGAAACGTATCCCGGATATTTATATCCGGGTCGTTACAGTTCCTGCACTAACGAGCATGGGTGCGGGAGTAGGAGAGGGACATGCCACTTGGCATTCTATGCGGGATCCCATTTAATCGCTTTCTGCATATATATATATATATATATATATATATATATATATAAACTGCTAGCATGCTTGGGTGTTTAAGATTTCCGCACTGCATTAGAGCATCCTTTATTTAGGTATAGGCATATTATATGTCCTCAGCGAGGTCTTCAGGGCCCGCATGAGTGGCTCGACCTTGACTTCGTGGTTAGTTTCAGGTACCCATACCCTTCTTGATCGTGTGTTATTGTGGCGGGGGATATTTTATGGCGCAGTGAGAGGGAGAGAAAGACCGACTTGAACTCCACACTTTTGCTACTTATTTCCTCGTATTTGGTTTTGACCTGGCTATGCCAGGGCAATTTGTATTATGATATCTCCTTCTTTATGCTTTTGAACTTAAAACGTTTTGAGCGACTTAGGCAAGTAGGACAGGTTTGGGGAACATAATGGCCCTATCGCGAAATTAGGGTGCGAAATCCCTTCTTTGAGCATTAAAAACTTTATTTTAAAACTCAACCTGTACTCGAATTGCAAGATCCGAATGAAGGTATTCAATCCTTCGAAACGTAACCCGAATATTTATATTTGGGCCGTTACAGTAGCATCGTACGATGTTCCGGCTGTACGGAAGCCACACCGCCTCTAAATACGCCACCACACCTGGGAATGGGTGTCATGCAGCGTGTAGCACCCGACGACGTTGGGTGAATGATTCCTCCGTCCTCGATTGGAACAACCCCCAACAGTTGCCTTTGAAGATGCCAGCGTGGTGTCAATTCTTCGTGATCTTCAGAGCAGCTTCCTCGCATTTTCTCGTCACGTGTAACCAGCAAAAGAGATGCTGGACGTTGGAGAAGACAACATTTAGCGCCGCCAAGAGACCTAGCTCCCGATCAGTCATAATAGCTTGAGGTTGAACCGCCCCAAGTAAGATCTGAAGCTGACGCAACACCCAAGCGTACGTGTCTTCGTTCTCATGCGACATGAAGGCGTAGGCGATGCAGTAAGTATGGCCGGAGGGTGTGAACCCGACCACCTCGCACAATGAAATCCCATATCTGCAAGTGTAAATATGTTACATGTACAATACTTTATAATTGGATAGATGTGTCACAACGTAATCGTAATTAAGTAACTTACGCATTTGTTTTGTACGTGCTGTCCAATATGATGACGTAATGGAACCTTCGGAGTAGCCGTATCCCATCAGGATGCGCTAGGAAGAGGTCGCTCAAGACGTCGTTGTCATCTGGATGTCGTCTGAACTCGTAGTAGTATCCTCTTTCCCGCAGACGATGCAAGGTATCTTGGGTCATCGTCCGACTACCCCTTTCTTCGGCTACCATCTTGTTGAGCGTGTTCGTAAGGGAACGCGATGACGTGACGCTGGTATCATCCAACTACCTCAATCCGTACACAATGGCTTTTGGAGGAGTACCAATTTCCTTCATCCACCTAGTCATCTTCTTTTCACCCTCTGTCATATGTCCGGCGATGGCGTGACCCTTCAAACTCGTGGGAAGCCCGTGGTTATGAACACCGTGGGTTACCGTCATAACCCAGTGACCCGGCGGAGCTTCGTGACCGTGTAGAGAGAATGGACATCCGTTTATCTTCGATTGCGTGCTCCGGAGCTTTCTCCCGCGTGGTCGGTACTCCCCATACTGCTCGCAAGCAAGGAGAACCCCGCCTGGACAGTTTGACGCCCTTATCCAAGACCGCTTGATTACTAAAATCATGCAGTGTTTGAGACCCAAATCTTTGAAATGCGTAACCATTTCGTTACGGTCATTCCAAACTTTTGTGTCCGAGAACTCGGGTGTGAAGTCTCGAAACTGTAATAAAATGAGTGGAAATATGAAGATAACGCAAGACATATGGAATATATACGAAACGTATGCGTACCAGGCCATGTAATCAGCAGTGACACCGGCCTGACAGTCCTCGCTGGTGCGTCTGTGCTCAGCAAGCCGGTAAAAGCGACCCTCGTCCTGTAAGTCCTGCCACCTGTCGTGCGCGGCATCAAATAAGGCGACGTACTTCGGCATCAATGTGGCGCCGCGAGTAAACTGCCTCGGCGGGATGACGGCCTGCGGGACCCCCTGGACTCGTCCAAACTGCCGAAGGCACCTATCGGGCATATATGGCTCCTCCTCCCCACAGAATGTGATGGTGCCCCGGTAGGTGGACTGACGGTACTTGCCGTCGAAGTCCAGATCACGCCCAAAGGGCATCCACTCCACCTATAAATAAAAAAGTCAATCGTAAGTCACATTTACGAAATATAAGTTATATATAATTAGAGTATCGAATACATACATCGGCTACGATAAGGCGGTCGACCTCATCCCGCATCTTCTTCAACTTCGCCTGCTTCGCCGCTGGGCTCGCGCGGGTAGGCGCCTTCGGAGGGATGAACTTCGCATACCAGCGTCGATCGGCCATCCTAGCCGAATCGCTAGACAGCTCACCTCGGAAGCGAGGGAAGTACGCCCATATCCAAGCCTTGACACAAAACCCAATGTGGTTAGAATATAATATAAATATTACTAAACTGTAAAACAAAGTCAGCGGTCTCGTACCTGTAGTAGCGGCGTGCAGCTGTCTATACCCTTCGCACCTGCTCGGGTAGCCTCGCCTAGGCTCCTGTAGAGACAGGCTAGGGCACCTGCACCCCATGCAACGGTGGCCGTCCGGGGGATGTCCCAAACAAGGCCGAAGATCTTCCACGGGATCCGGCTCTGCGACTTGTCCACAAACAGAGTCGCGGCGAGAGCGGTGGCTAGGTATCCAAGGTGCAGAAACCGACGATGTGCAGGGTCATCCTGTGGCTGCCCCCCTCCCGTATGCCTGTGGATCAGAAGCTGCTCAGGATCAGCTGCGGCCTCGGGGTCATCAGCGGGCGCGGGGTCGATGAACGGCCCGTGTCTCGCGATCCACTCGTCCGTCACCACCGCAACGGAAGGGCCGCCGGCGTGTCTGTATGAGCGCAGGGTCTCTGGGGTCAACTGGTAGTACGTGGCGACCGTGTGGATCAGCTCCGCCGGGCCCAGGTGTGACAAACACGGCAGACCCTCAATCCGAAGTCCCAAGACGCAGGAAACGTCGTGCAGCGTGATGGTCATCTCGCCCCATGGAAAATGGAAGGAACTGGTCTCCGGGTGCCAATGCTCTAGGAAAGCGGTGACCGTGTACTCGTCCACACCCTCCCAATGGAGGGCCCGCAGCTGTGGGATGCCCAATGGAATCAGATCCTGCCACCAGGTCCCCGGACCCTCGAAGATATACGGGTCAAACGGTAGCAGGTGACTCGCCCGATGGTGGAACTTCATAACCGGCAGATCCACAGTCGGCTCCCTCCACACCCGGTACGCTCGGTGGTGCCTGTAAGACACCAGCAGATCGCCTGGCGGCAAGAATGGGTCGACCTGCGCAGCCGGTGCAGCAGCCTGCGTAGGGATGGGCGCGGGCTCCTACTGCCCCCCCCCCCCCCTCCTGCCCCCTGGCCCACCTCGCCCCCATCCTGCCCCTCTGGCCCCCCTGGCCCCCCCTCCTGCCCCTGCTGCCTATCCTGCCCGTCGTCCACAGCATCTATGACGTCAGGGATGCTATCATCCGCAGAAGCCAAAGAAATCGCCGGTGGTGGGTGAGAGGTCGAAGCCTCGTGCACGCCGGACGTAGAAGCCTCAGGGATGGTGGGGGGTAACCGAGCAGTCGGTCTAGCCCCGTGGGCCCGTAAACCCCCAACTACATCAGTAACGCAGCTGCTAAGTACATCGAGGGGCGGCAACGAAGGCTGCTGACCATCCATCGGGTCGCCAGAAGAGCGCCAATCAGGCAGACCCCGCCAGAAGATGTGATCATCGTCGCCCGGGGGGGTCCCCATGGACTGCTGGTAGCCCTCTGCAGACATCAGTAGATCAGCTACTGTATGTGTCTCCTCCTCTCTAACATGGGGTACCGTCTCCCCCTCTGCTCCTCCCTCTACCATATCATCTCCCCCACCCTCTGCCCGCTGACTGACCGCTGCCCGGTCGCCGACCCTAACTGGCCGTAGGGTACCATCCCCCCTCAAAAGCCTCCCTACTTGTTATTATGAAATGTTTAAGAATATTTTAATGTCTTTTAATATATTTTAAATTAAATTAATCGCTTTAAATGTTTTTATTGTCTTTTAATATATTTTAATGTCTTTTCATATATTTTAAAATATATTAATCACTGTTAATGTTGTTTATTGTCTTTTAATATATTTTAATGTCTTTTAATATATTTTAAAATATATTAATCGATTTTAATGTTTTTTTGTCTTTTAATATATTTTAATGTCTTTTACTATATTTTAAATTATATTAATCGCTTTAAATGTTTTTATTATCTTTTAATATATTTTAATATCTTTTCATATATTTTTAAATATATTAGTCACTTTTAATGTTGTTTATTGTCTTTTAATATATGTTAATGTCTTTTAATATATTTTAAAATATATTAATCGCTTTTAATGTTTTTTATTGTCTTTTAATATATTTTAATGTCTTTTTATATATTTTAATATATAATTTATCTTGTAATATATTTTAATATATTTGAAATACATATTTTAATGTATTTTAAATATATTATAATGTTTTTATATATTATAATGTTTTCTAAACTATATAACTACATTATAAAACTACATTATAAACTATAAAATTATAAACATATAACAAATCATAAAAACTATATACTATCAATTAATCAATTATAATCTATCAAACTATATTATAAAACTATAAAACTATTACTATATATTATAAAACTATAAAACTATTACTATCAAATTAAATAAAGAATTCAAATAACATACCGGTGGGGTCGGGACAGGAGAAACCTCCATATTACGACGCTTTCGCGGCGGTAATAGGGACTGCGTCGCCATCTCCGGATCCGATGCCAGAACCACCACCTCCGCCACCAGATCTGCCACCTCCGCCACCGCTCCACCACCACCACCCTCCTCCATCTCCGGCAAAGCCACACCACCGCCGCCACCACCACCCTCCACCATCTCCATCTCCGGCACAGCCCCACCCCCACCGCCACCACCACCCTCCGCAGGCTCCATCTCCGCCACCGCCCCACCACCAGCGCCACCACCACCCTCCGCACTCTCCATCTGCTCCACCACCCTCCGCTGCCTCCGCACCACCACCCTCCGCCTCCACTGACACCACCACCACCTCCGCTGCCTCTACTACCTCCATCTCCGCCTCCATCTCTTCTCTATCTGTCTCGATCTCTCTCTCTCTGAATCTCTCTCTGTGTCTCGATCTCTCTCTCTCTCTCTCTGAATTTTTCTCTCTCTGTCTCGATCTCTCTCTCTCTCTGAATATCTCTCTCACTCTCGTCGTCGCCGGCGATTCTTGCTCTACGCAATGGAGACGAAGGGGCACGTTGCCTTCGATTTTAGAAGACGTGTATGCACGTCGAAAACGACGTGCAGTTTTGCACGTCAAAAGCGACGTGCAGTTTTGCACGTTACTTTTGACGTGCAATACTGCACGTCCTTTTTGACATGCAAGCACGTTTTTTTAAAAAAAAAATACGTGCGTGCATGTAGACACGCACTTAGGGTGTGCCACCTTACACGTTAATTACGACGTGCATGCACGTCCTTTTCAACGTGGATGCACGTCATAATTAACGTGTGAATTTGCGGTGTATATAGCCGAAGCGTTTTAATTTCTGGTTCCGTGCCTGCTTTGCTGGTATCAATCCCCTCGAAGTAGTACTCTATGAAAGCGATCGAGCATCACAGCCTTGGGGGAGACGGAATGCATTAACCCTCAAGGAAACTGATCGACATTGTGCGGTTTTCAATTATGTGACTCGTATCATATGGATTCAAACAATTAATCAGGTTTCAAATTAAATCAGGAAAATCAAAGTTTTGTACGTAGTGTCATATATATTCCTTTTAAAAATTCAACATCAAAGTTAATTCAGAGCATCATGCGGTTTTCCTTTCCATTTAACTAGTTCGGTACCCGCACCGTGTGCGGTTTTTCAATTTAAATAAATTTAATATTAATACCCTTGTAATTAATTTTTTTCAATATTTTTTTATTGTTACATAATTAACATATAATAATTAAAAGAAATTATTATAATATATACATATAATTAACAAAATCGTAAATAACCTACAAAAACAACACCCAAAAGAAGGGAGAAGACGTCAACGTTTGTGAAATAACATTAACAATCTAAATTATATATAGGCCAAAATCCAAAAATCTATCCATAATTATATAGGTATAAAATCCAAAAATATATCTCATAAATATATCAATACCTTCATAATAGGAAAATTTTATTTCTTTATCCGCAAAAGCGATAGATCTTCAATAAAAAAAATTGTGATTAAATACTTCCAAAATTATATCTAAAAAAATACATAGTATCTTTATCTAATACACATCTAATGAATTATATCCAAGAATTTCATGAGTTGATAACAATTTTGTCAATATACAAAAATCATTCACCGAACATGTACATTTTTTAAAAAAATATTATGTATATAGATCTAATTTACACGGCTAAGAACTATGTATAGAGTTAGGACAAAATTTTATCTTATGCATATATTGATTATTTCAAAAGTTTGCTATTGGTTCATACTACTAATATCCATATCTATTGAATTTGGATCAAATTTTATCGTATGCATATATAGATATATTGATTAAATAGAGTTAGAATACAGTTTATCAATACATTCAAGATAGAAATTTTTTTTCTTTATCCACAAAAGCGATAGATCTTCCATAAAAAAATTATGATTAAACTATTCCAAAATTATATCTGAAAAAATAGAAAGTATCTTTATCTATTACACATCAAATGAATTATATCCAAAATTATATCTAAAAATTCCATGATTCACTGAATATGTACTTTTTTAAAAAAAATTATGTATATAGATCTAATTTACACGGCTAAGAATTATGAAAGTTAAAATAAAATTATATCTTATTCATATATTGATTATTTCAAAATTTTATAATTGGTCCATACGGCTAATATTCATATCTAATGAAACTGGATCAACTTTTATCTTATGCATATATAGATATATTGATTAAATAGAGATAGAATAAAATTTTATTTTATGCATATATTGATTATTTCAAAAAATTGTGATTGGTTCATACGACTACAATTAAGGAGAAAGTGACACGTGTCTCAGCCGACTTCTCTTTTATTATATACTAGTTTTACTTTACCCGCCCGTTGTGCGGTTTCTCAATAAATAAAATGATGATTAATTTATAGGGACAATTTGAAAAATGTCCAAAAATGGTGGTCATATTAGCAAATTGTACACCTTATTGAAATAATTAGTAAACTGTCCATCCCTTGTGGCCTCTCCTGCGTGCCCCCCTCCCCCGTGTGCCCCCCTCCGCGTCAGCAACTTTTTTTTTCCGCGCGTCAGCATTGCTGACACCAACGTCGAGAATGCTCACGTTAGCATTGCTGACACCGTCTACGGGGTTGCTGACGCTGACGGTGCTGACATCGGAGATCAATATATTTGACGTATTAAGTCATTACCAATGATTTGGATTTCACAAATCAAATAACATTAGAAATTTTATATAAAATATAAAAGGGGGAATGCAAAGAAACAAAGAAATGTTCTACCAAAAAAAAAGAAACAAAGTAATATTTTATTTTATTTTTGGTAGTGAGAAACAAAGAATATCGGTGAGCAATTAAAACAAATTCAGTATAGAAAGCATTGAAGCTATTGAAGTCCTTTGCTGACGCCGACGATGCTGACGTCCTTCTTCCATCTCCTATATTGCAAAAACGATGTCAGCACATATATACCTACATAAAATACATATAAAAAACGATGTCAGCACTAAAAAATACGTATAAAAACGATGTCAACACATAAAAATACGCATAAAAACGATGTCAGCACTAAAAAACAAACCAATTTTTAAGAACTCAAGCATATATTTATACCTACATATATAATATCCAACTAAAAACGATGTCAACACTAAAATAAATGGGATACAAATTGCATTACTCACAAAAAAAATCAACAACCTAAAAAATCAATAGCTAAAAATCATTAACTTAAAACATAACTTATGCTTTCATACACCTTAAAACGTGTAAACTATCCAAACAAATATGCCTTCATACAAAATAAATTAAGACTAAAACTAAGCCACTGCCAAAAAAACTAAAAAAATAAAGATAAAAAAACAACACAAAGCCTAATTGCAATATGCAGAAGGTTCATATCCATGGTAGTAAATTAACTACTCCGAAATAATGACAGCAAACTCTCCCTTCAAACAATGACAAAAACACAAATAACTAATGGAATTAACTAATAATGACAATAAACAAAGCAAATTTGTAGTTGACATATGTGGTCCTTGTAAGGACTGAATGTATTTTATATTATTATATTAATATATTTGAGTAAATAAATGATTATTTTATTCAATCGGTAGAAATGTGAGAAAACCCGTCCTCGAGTGTACGTTTGATTTTAAAAACATTCCGGCATCGTTTTGAGAATTTAGATTTTAACGGATTTAATTCCGTCTTCGAGCTCCGAGTTTTGATAAAATTAATTTAATTCCGTTATCTTGTAATTAGTAAATTAAATTTTATTTAATTTGATTTAGTCGGGATTCGATCGGGCGAGCGGGTTTTGAGTCTTTTCCGCTAATTTTGGATTGGTATTGTGGTAATCCTATTTTATTGTCCCTTTTCTTTATTCTCTCTCTTCTCTCTCTCTCTCTCGGGTTTCCTGTTACATTAGGCTGGTCCCCCTCTCCTTACCTTCTTCCTCTCATCTGATTGCCCAAGCCAGCTTGCAATTGGTCCCCCCCTTCCTCCATTTCCGTCTGCAGCCAGGCTCCCCTCCCACCCACCCACCCCCCCCCCCCTTCTCCTCTTCTTTTGTCTTCAAACCCAAATTGTCCCCTACACAAACACAACCCATCATTCCTCTGCCCAACTACAGCACCCCTCTGTTTTCAAAAACCCTTCAACCCTCCCTCACAAACCCAATTGAATCAAAAGAAACCCATAAGAACCTCCTCCCTTTCCCCATTCTCGGTCTGTTCAAACTCCTATTCACCACCACTAGCTCCACCAAACCTCCTGATGCTCCCATGACCCTTGCCGCCAGCAACATTGACAACCACTACCACCACTGCCACCGTTTCTACCGCCGTAAGCTCCACCAATAGCAGCAGGCCAAAGCTTCCCTTCTCAGCCCTGTTCTTCGCGGCCAAGAGGTTGGAAACTCAACTCCATCTCCCTCCTTCCTCCTTGAGGTGCAGCCGTAGAGTCGTCGGCCTCTGTTTCCCCTCGACGTCGGCGGGCCTGGAAGTCGCCAGGAGCACCACCGTCGAGCCCTTCTTTTCCTCTTTCCCCTGTTCCCATCCACGAGCAGCCGGGGCCAGCAGCAGCGCGCCTCGTCCCTCATCCTTCCCTGATTTCGTCTCCGAGCGTGGTCCATCTCCGACGAGGCAAATCGCACGTCTCCGGAGGAAGCTTCAAATCTCGGTGAGCTCCGCTTCCCCTTCTTCTTCAACATTTTCTTCATGCTCTGTTCTGTGTTGATGGAGGCGGGTTCGCTTCTTTTCTTTTTTTTTTTGGGGAAACTGGCCGGTCTGGGAAGGATTTCCGGTTCACTAACTCTAATGCGGGTATGGGCTTGGGACTGGGCTCGGGTCGGGTTTTCTTCCGGGTAAGGGGGATGGGCTGAGAATTGGGCTAAGGGTTTGGGTGTTTTAAAGGTTTTATGATTATGAGTATTATATTTATATGTTATGTTATTATATATTTGGTATATATATTATTTGATTAAATTATTATTATATATTATTCTGAGATTTGAGATAAATAATATTTTCCAGAAAATTTAATATATATATATATATACTATATATATATATATTGTTTTAGAAATAGATTATTGGGATATATTATGTGTTATATTGTGATTTTGAAATGTGTATTAAAATGTGATAAAATGAATGGTATATTTTAAAGTGATTGTTGGTTTTGACTTATAAACATGATTTGTGAACATGGGATTATTTTGATGGTTTGATATTGGAATTTATTTATATAATGTTTGAAATAAGAAACATGCCGGAATGATTTCTATAATATGATTTTTAGGAAACTGGTTAAGGCTTAAATGTTTAATGTCGGAATTTGGCCAAGTATGAGTAGGGACATCATTTTGAATATGACTTGACTTAATTTGGAATTTATGAGTTTGAAAATATGGTTGGTATGATTTTATCAATGGGTTTAATTGAAGAATGATTTTGGTCGATTTGATCGTATCGGGAAGATTTTGGAAAACGGTTTTACTATCGGTCGGTTTTGAGGATGTTGAGAACTTGGGTTCGTGTGTATGACTGTTGGTCTGGTAGCTTATGGAAATGACTTGATGATAGGTGTGTATTGCTTTTGGATTGCTTTGGACTTGCATTTGGGCCCTAGCTTGTGTTATCTTGCTGTTCTGCATCAACAGGTAAGTATCCTACGGGACTTACTCAGTAACCTGGACCCCCTGCCTGATGTGTCATGTAATGTGTAGTTTTGTTGCATATTAAAGCATGCCATGTAGTATCATGCTAGGATTGCATTGAACTGAGCATGTGTTTACTTTGTGTGTTTGAAACAAAACGGCCGTTATCTGTGATAGTCCTAAAGTCTTTGCTAGGGTCATAGGGTAGCCTAGCCCCATCGGGTGCCCTGAGTCTATCGAGTCGATATGAGCATGATATGATAGCCCCGCACCATCGGGCAAGATATGATATGATATGATATGATGATACCGTGGGTGAGTGCACCACCACGAGGATATGCTATGCTATAGCAACGAACTGGCCAGTCTCTGCACTAACGGGAAGGGGTGCAGAGGTAGGAGAGGGATATTCCACTTGGCATTGTCTTGGGCCCTTTACAGTTCTTTTCCGCATATTATATATACTAGGGGCATGATAGTGTGATTTAAATCTTGTACCGCATTAGTCATCTTTTATTTAGGCATAGGCATGTTATGTGGCCTCAGCGTGGTCAGAGGACCCGCAGGCGATCACCAGGCCTGACTTCGTGGATAGTGTTAGGTACCGCTCTTGTTGCTCCATGCTTCTGTGACGGGGAAATCTTTTGGCGAATCGAAGAATCCGGCTAATATATTCTAACTTGACAAATGGCAATCACCCACTTTGTTTTGGTTTTGACCCGGCTCTGCCGTGGCTTTTGTATCTAAATCATATTTCCGCTTTACTTTCGTTAAACTGAATTTATGAAACTTCGACTGATTAGAGGTTTGAAACCTCGACCCGTACCTGAATTGCAACATCCGAACGAAGGTATCCGACCTTCGAAACGTATCCCGGATATTTATATCCGGGCCGTCACAAAGTTGTTATCAGAGCGAGGTTGTGCAATTCGGGTACGCAAGGGTCGGGTGTATGTTTTGGAAAACCGCCCATGGATTTCGAAGATTTGAAAGCGTTTTAAAGGGGCAAAATGAACTTAATATGTCTAACTCAATTGGACTAAATATGAACTTGGCTTATGATAAAAGTGGAGAACCAAGTAATAAGGGATCGAGTGGGTAGAAAAGGCGATAGACCATCCCTATTGGATGTAGTCGGAAACGGGTAGGCGAAATACTAGCTTGTTCTTTACAGATGGGTCGGGAAGACTCCAAGGAGATCATTGTAATTGTCATTAACTGATTCTATGATTGAGTGCTTGATATGCTAAAGATTTGATTGTTATGTTCTAACTATTGAATAAATATTGAACGATCTGTGCGAACGGGATAGCGGGAGTACCATTCTTCTTCTTATATGGTTAAGCTCAGTTTTGTGGAACCGCCCCTTTCCTTATGAATCCTTTGATAGTTCAATCGAGTCATCCCTTCGAATATCGGTCTCCTCCATGGGAAATCGGGTTGGTAAGCATAGTGTTTCGGAAATCATGGTTGGATATGAGGGTTACTTGGGGAGAGTATCGAAAGTTGGCTTTTGATGTCATTCCAAGTTAGAAAGTAAGTGTTTCCTAGGTTGTCTTTCTTTATTCTTATGACGATCGACCGGTGTCATCTTGCCATAAAAAGTTATATCCGAGTCTCACGGGAAAGATGAGTGATGAGCCAGTTAGGAAAAGTCAATGGTTGCCCTTAGGGATCTCTGTCCGGTTGTAATGGTGACACTCTCTGAATTTCATGACATGATTTTGTAACATCCTGCATGTACCTTGCGAATGCTTCTTAGTAAAATGTTGCTCATGTTATTACACCTATGATTAGTTGCATTGCTTAGGCTCGTGTTATACCTTACTTTCTATCATGGTTATATGTTGTCATATCATGTCTACTTGGCCTATTGTATTGCTCGTATGATTGATTGGAAGCATGAACCACATGATATGAGTCTATACGATTGTTCTTCTTCTGAATTAGGTCCATGATAGTGTGATTGACTCTTCTTTGTATGAATGCCTCATAAGACGTGCTCCTTAGCATGCTCGTCGATGATGCCTCGATGCTTATCATTCATCTTGTGACAAGAATCTATAGCATGCCCGTCTATTTTGTCTTCCTTAGATTAACTATTGTAGATTACCTTGCATATGATGGTATTGTGTGTTCCTTGCAGTAAATGGAGAATATGTGTTATAAATGAGCATTGATGAGTGCATGTTTTGTCATATTATGTGTTTATTCGAACTCATGTCCCCATATTCTCGTCACATTGCCCATTACTTAGACTTGCATTATACATCGTTACATTCCTTCCCATGCTTCTATATTATTGGAAGGTGATTGAATTGAAGTTTTGCTTAATGTCGAGTAATCAATCAAGTGCATATATGTACCATATGTTATATTGAGCCATTAGTAACATATAGACCCCTTGGTTGTGACTTGTTCGAATTTATGCCTTGCCTACATTATCGTTGATTCTCTCTTGAGCTAGGTCCCTGATAGTGTGGCTCTTTCCTCTTTCCTTTCTCTTAACATGTTTCACTCGTCCTGATTAGCTTAATGTTGAATTCGATGATTGACTAGCCTTCCGTGATGGTCAAACCTAGCATGCTTACATGGTTAAAATGTCTATTACGCTATGATGGCTTCTCGTGCTTGCATGAACCTATGACTTGACACCTCGCTTGATCACACACCACTCTATATCATGATTTTGCATATACATGACGCATGAATATCGAAATGAATCTAGTTGAATTACTTTAATTGTACACCTGTTCGATATGTGCTATTAGTATCATGTAATCCTTATGACTTCCAATATGAACCGCTAAATGATCACGTGTTGTACTTGTTCTATGATGCGATAACTATAGTACCATATATGTACTCTATGATGGTTCATTCTTAGCATTATTATAATCTAGCACCCATGATGTTCTCCTTATTACTTTTGGTGATGCCTCATATTTCGTGAATATTATGTTGAACTCCTCTTAATGACTCTTGACTATGCTTGTATCACCTCATGTAACGCTAGTATCATGTGGGACCCATGCTCTCTAAATGTATCTCATCATACGATTACGTGCCATGCTTGACCTAATATATGATCATTGCTGGTTCCGTCTATCTTGCTTGAAGTTGCTAGGCATATCTGTTTCCATGGAATACTAGAATGTTAGCTTGTTTCACAAACATCAGCGTAGGACTTGATTGTGTCTTTGATATGAATACGAATGTTGCCCCGAGATAGGTACATGTTAGTGTGGATTGATGTGATTGATATGCTCCATAATGAATTCGTGTGTGTTGTCACAATTGGGACCTTATAGACTTTCTTAAGGGCGTCGTTACTATTCTCGAGTCAGAGTCTTGTCTCTAGTCGTGTCATCTTTGGCTTGGTCCATTTTTGTCTCCGGGAACATTGGGATGTCCGCTCTTGCCACTCCCCTATCTCCGCTAACTTAGACTCTTACATGTTACTTTGGATGAGCGACCATATGGAAAAAGGGAACGGGAAGTCGGATAGCGATAGGGCAGCGCAGCGAAAGCGTGGGCCCATAACCCACGGGCCTCAGGATCGATAATGTCGACGGAACAAGCTCGCTTTAAGGATTACGATTGATGAGTATGGTATGACTTGCAGGTGGGAGCATCCTATATTCGAATTGCTAACCCTTTCTGAGCTTGTTGATGATGATTTGCACTGACTTGATGTTGAAAGTTGCTTGTTGATGTGATGACTGTTGCTTGATTGTCTGTTGACTATGATGATATGATTCGATGCCTTACAATCTTAATGTGCCTTGATGACTTAATGTGATGCTACTCTGAGATGCCAAACATGATCTAAATTCCTTTCCTATATAGTATGAACTGCAAATGCCGAGAATCTGAACTGCTTATTAGCTAAAATTATGATGAAACTTGCTAATTTGATTCGATTAGGTTCATATATGATGTTTTACAATACTTGTTGAGCATGACGGTAATTTAAGACTTTTGAGACTTGTTGCAATGCTTAATGATGTTATTGATATAAATGTTAGTTGATATGGTGTAATCCTTATGTGTAATACTGTTCATGATTGCTTCTTCCTTGAACATGTGAGTGAGATCCTTTTGGTAGAGTGATCAGAGAGTGGAGGAAAGGTTTGAGTGATTAGAATGATCGGCGATGGTAAGGGGAAAGTTACAAAAGAGGGGTGTTGACTTAGGTTGGACCGAGTGAGTTCGGGAATTATAAGAGGCAATGCTTTGTGGTTTCGATGAGCTCTTAGGTGAATCTTGGATAAGGGGTATGATTAGGGATAGGCTAGTTAGGTAGTGACCGAGGAAACTTTATTGAAGATGCGTGGTTAGAAGGGTTCTAGGTTGTGATATCTTGGGAAGAGTGAGAAATGTAAGAAATGACCTTTGGGGGTATCGAGGACATAGTATGCAGGGGTGCTCGGGTGTGAAAACAGAGATGAGGGTTGGATTCTTAGAGGTGGATTGCTAGTGAGAGCGCCTGGTGAAGTGAGGGGTGAGACGGGAGTATCAAATTGAGTTGGGGTTCTTTGGGGATATTATCCGAGTTGGTGAGTTTAGATGAGGATTCGTTTTGGCTTGAGAGTTGGGGACGAGCGAGCGGGGTTTGCGTTTTATTATAACTGAAATAATGTGCAAAACTTTCTTGATGATGTGATTATGAACTGACATGATGTTAGATAGCGACCATGATAAACCTGATATGGCCTGATATTACATGTTGATATGCAATATTTGAGATCTAGTTGACAGTGACAAGTATTATCATGAAATAGTGATACATTGCTATCCTACTATGTTGTTCTAGAAGCATGTTGTGATGTGTTGTATGAATCGTGAAATAATGATATGTTGCTATGTGAGAGCATGATGTTATATTATGATCAGGAGATGTTAAATGATGAATATTGATTTGGATCATGAATCTGACTTATATATATATATGAGATAATGGTACGTGATTGCTAAGTACTCTTTATATGACATTGTATGAGTTGAGATGATGTTTTGCGAGTATGCCGACGTTCTGGTGATTTACATATTGACTGACCTTCCCCTTTGCTGAATCTTAATAACCTGACCTTGTTGTGTTGATGTGTTGATGATGGGTTTTGGTTCATTGATTCTGTGATGAGAGATACTTTTATGATTTTTGGTGTGATGTTGGGACGTTGTTATGATTTTGTTATGTCGTTGAGATGCATATTACGACCTTTAATATGATATGGAGATGTTGATGTGATCTTGTGGCACTACTCTGGTATATGTTGAGACTTGTTGTGTGATGCGTTGATTGGAGATTGGATGGTTATACAGTTATGCATTTCTTATGGCTTATGCATCTTGCTTGAATTAAGACTGATAGATTGATTCGATTTTGGAACCTAGGAGGTGGATGATTCCACCTCCTACCTTCTGAATTTGATTGATTGATATGCGAGAAACTGATGTGGTTGTTGGGAGATTTTGACAAAATCTTGATTTGTAAGAAATTGACTTGTTTTGGTGTAAAATTGCTTGATTAAACATTGGATTTGAAGATTTTGAGCGGTTTTAAAAATGGCCAACTTGGGGTTTTAAAGAAGTCGAGATTTTCAATGATTTAGATGACAGTCCTTTCACTTACAAATGCTTTGAGGATTTACAAACTGGATTTACATTATGACGTCTCACGAAGTGGATACAAGCATTGTATAGGGGCGCTTATAGATTGCTTGCTAAGACCTAGTCGGACGCTATAATGCTTTTAGAGTTGTGACACTTCCGAAAAGTCGAAGCGAGGATGTGATAGGGGCGCTTATTACACACTCGACAAGGCCCATTTGGAGATGTCACGACCGTGACCAGGATGTTGTGAGAATCCCGGAAGACGCAACCGAGATGATTACAAGATCCTTGGACATGGTCCTCGGACTCACCGATTTTAAAACTTCACCCCCTTTGCTTTAAAATGATTTTAGTCTCGGGGACGAGACTTGTTTTTAGAGGTGGATAAATGTAAGGACTGAATGTAATTTATATTATTATATTAATATATTTGAGTAAATAAATGATTATTTTATTCAATCGGTAGAAATGTGAGAAAACCCGTCCTCGAGTGTACGTTTGATTTTAAAAATATTCCGGCATCGTTTTGAGAATTTAGATTTTAACGGATTTAATTCCGCCTTCGAGCTCCGAGTTTTGACAAAATTAATTTAATTCCGTTATCTTGTAATTAGTAAATTAAATTTTATTTAATTTGATTTAGTCGGGATTCGATCGGGCGAGCGGGTTTTGAGTCTTTTCCGCTAATTTTGGATTGGTATTGTGGTAATCCTATTTTATTTTCCCTTTTCTTTATTCTCTCTCTCTTCTCTCTCTCCTCTCTCTCTCTCTCTCGGGTTTCCTGTTACATTAGGCTGGTCCCCCTCTCCTTACCTTCTTCCTCTCATCTGATTGCCCAAGCCAGCTTGCAATTGGTCCCCCCCCTTCCTCCATTTCCGTCTGCAGTCAGGCTCCCCTCCCCCCCCCCCCCCCCCCTTCTCCTCTTCTTTTGTCTTCAAACCCAAATTGTCCCCTGCACAAACACAACCCACCATTCCTCTGCCCAACTGCAGCACCCCTCTGTTTTCAAAAACCCTTCAACCCTCCCTCACAAACCCAATTGAATCAAAAGAAACCCACAAGCACCTCCTCCCTTTCCCCATTCTCGGTCTGTTCAAACTCCTATTCACCACCACTAGCTCCACCAAACCTCCTGATGCTCCCATGACCCTTGCCGCCAGCAACATCGACAACCACTACCACCACTGCCACCGTTTCTGCCGTCGTAAGCTCCACCAACAGCAGCAGGCCGAAGCTTCCCTTCTCAGCCCTGTTCTTCGCGACCAAGAGGTTGGAAACTCAACTCCATCTCCCTCCTTCATCCTCGAGGTGCATCCGTAGCGTCGTCGGCCTCTGTTTTCCCTCGACGTCGGCGGGCCTGGAAGTCACCAGGAGCACCACCGTCGAGCCCTTCTTTTCCTCTTTCCCCTGTTCCCGTCCACGAGCTGCCGGGGCCAGCAGAAGCGCGCCTCGTCCCTCATCCTTCCCTGATTTCGTCTCCGAGATTGGTCCATCTCCGACGAGGCAAATCGCGCGTCTCCGGAGGAAGCTTCAAATCTCGGTGAGCTCCGCTTCCCCTTCTTCTCCAACATTTTCTTCATGCTATATTCTGTGTTGATGGAGGCGGGTTCGCTTCTTTTCTTTTTTTTTTGGGGAAACTGGTCGGTCTGGGAAGGATTTTCGGTTCACTAACTCTGATGCGGGTATGGGCTTTGGACTGGGCTCGGGTCGGGTTTTCTTCCGGGTAAGGGGGATGGGCTGAGAATTGGGCTAAGGGTTTGGGTGTTTTAAAGGTTTTATGATTATGAGTATTATATTTATATGTTATGTTATTATATAGTTTGGTATATATATTATTAGATTAAATTATTATTATATATTATTCTGAGATTTGAGATAAATAATATTTTCCAGAAAATTTAATATATATATATACTATATATATATATTGTTTTAGAAATAGATTATTGGGATATATTATGTGTTATATTGTGATTTTGAAATGTGTATTAAAATGTGATAAAATGAATGGTATATTTTAAAGTGATTGTTGGTTTTGACTTATAAACATGATTTGTGAACATGGGATTATTTTGATGGTTTGATATTGGAATTTATTTATATAATGTTTGAAATAAGAAACATGTCGGAATGATTTCTATAATATGATTTTTAGGAAATTGGTTAAGGCTTAAATGTTTAATGTCAGAATTTGGCCAAGTATTAGTTGGGACATCATTTTGAATATGAGTTGACTTAATTTGGAATTTATGAGTTTGAAAATATGGTTGGTATGATTTTATCAATGGGTTTAATTGAAGAATGATTTTGGTCAATTTGATCGTATCGGGAAGATTTTGGAAAACGGTTTTACTATCGGTCGGTTTTGAGGATGTTGAGAACTTGGGTTCGTGTGTATGACTGTTGGTCTGGTAGCTTATGGAAATGACTTGATGATAGGTGTGTATTGCTTTTGGATTGCTTTGGACTTGCATTTGGGCCCTAGCTTGTGTTATCTTGCTGTTCTGCATCAACAGGTAAGTATCCTACGGGACTTACTCAGTAACCTGGACCTCCTGCCTGATGTGTCATGTGATGTGTAGTTTTGTTGCATATTAAAGCATGCCATGTAGTATCATGCTAGGATTGCATTGAACTGAGCATGTGTTTACTTTGTGTGTTTGAAATAGAACGGTCGTTATCTGTGATAGTCCTAGAGTCTTTGCTAGGGTCATAGGGTAGCCTAGCCCCATCGGGTGCCCTGAGTCTATCGAGTCGATATGAGCATGATATGATAGCCCCGCGCCATCAGGCAAGATATGATATGATATGATATGATATGATGATACCGTGGGTGAGTGCACCACCACGAGGATATGCTATGCTATAGCAACGAACTGGCCAGTCTCTGCACTAACGGGAAGGGGTGCAGAGGTAGGAGAGGGATATGCCACTTGGCATTGTCTTGGGCCCTTTACAGTTCTTTTCCGCATATTATATATAGTAGGGGCATGATAGTGTGATTTAAATCTTGTACCGCATTAGTCATCTTTTATTTAGGCATAGGCATGTTATGTGGCCTCAGCGCGGTCAGAGGACCCGCAGGTGATCACCAGGCCTGACTTCGTGGATAGTGTTAGGTACCGCTCTTGTTGCTCCATGCTTCTGTGACGGGGAAATCTTTTGGCGAATCGAAGAATTCGGCTAATATATTCTAACTTGACAAATGGCAATCACCCACTTTATTTTGGTTTTGACCCGGCTCTGCCGTGGCTTTTGTATCTAAATCATATTTCCGCTTTACTTTCGTTAAACTGAATTTATGAAACTTCGACTGATTAGAGGTTTGAAACCTCGACCCGTACCTGAATTGCAACATCCGAACGAAGGTATCCGACCTTCGAAACGTATCCCGGATATTTATATCCGGGCTGTCACAATCCTATATCCATGGTAGTAAATTGTCAATATCCAACAACAACTCTTGCTTTCCATCACCCTTTGCAATCACTCTCATGTGCTTGCATGGTAGTAAATTTTAAGGACTCACAAGCTAAAGCCACTACCAAAAACTCAGTACTGTTAACACATACCTACTACATACCTACTACATCTAAAATCCACTTTTTCCAAATGCAAGGTTAATGAACTACCTACTACATCTAGTCATCTACTTACTGCTTACCTACCTACTACATCACAATAATGGAAGAAGCTACTGTTATTGAAGAAAAGCTATTTGACAAATCATTTCATGGTTCTAAAATTCAAGCCCAAACTACTGAGCAATCAACTAATTATTTGCTGACATCCAAGGGTCCGAGAACAAGAGGACCGCCGTTGTATTTTAACAGTACTAGGTGGAGGATTTAGCTACTCATGATGTACACTCAAGAAGTTCCAAAATCACTTAGAATGAAGCTATAGTTAACCACAGAAGTATCCAACTAACAAAGAGTGAATCAAAAAGAATTTGCTGACAGCATCTCATTCGCATAACAAGGATTGAGAACAACCAAACAAGTTTCAATGAAGCCAATGATTGAGGAACGAGGATCGGAAGATTGAGAGCGTCCGATTTGGACAAACGAAATCTCTGGATTGTGAGCAAAATCTGCTGTAGAATAAGGAGAATTAATGTTCAAATTCATGAATCGATTTGGAGAACGATGAAGAAAAGAAATTAGATTAGTGTATGTTTCTCGGCCTATAGCCAAAAGAAAAGGAAGAAAAATGAATAGAAGAAGTGAAATTAGATTTCGCCATGGAAAACTGTACTTGCTTGCATAGCTGTAGTACAGATGGCGTCTCCATTGCAACTGACCTCCGAGTTCTCAGACCGCAATCAAAACTCAAACGCGTATCTGAGATTGAGAGAAATCCATCGCAAAACTGTAGATCCAGATTTTCATTCCGCAATCCAGATTTTCCTCAGTCCATCGGTACTCATAGCTGATCGCAATCCAGATTGAGAAAGAGAAGAGAGGAGGAAGCAAGGACGAACGGCGAATGGCTCCATCGTCGTCTCAAATCTCTTCCTCCCTTCCCTGACTTTTCGAGCCCTAGATCTTCAACAAACGGCGAATCTGAAGCCCTGACTTCTTAGATCTTCGATCTGAGCCGGTTTAGCGAGAGAGGCGAGCGAGGGGTAAGAAAGGAGATCTGTGGTCTACGACAAAGGCTGAGCAAGAGATAAGGTTAGGTTTTCTCAGATTTGGAGCAATGGGGCGAGAGGGAAGAACAACGAAGAGGAGAAATGACTAGGATTGTCTAAATTAAGAGTGGACAGTTTACAAAATATTCCAAAAAGTGGGCAACTTCCTAATTTAGCAAAAAATTTGCGCCTTCGGCGCAAATTTTCTCTAATTTATATTGGATATAATTAAGATATAAGGTTATATTGGATATATTGAATATATTTTCGTCAAATTTAGCTCAGTTATAAACATCTATCGGTTACGAAATACTCTATGATAATGTTTTAGGTCTAAGGATGTGTGTGCCTTTTTTTTTAAATCATCGGTTCTCTTTAAAAAAAATTATTAGAAGTTTGAATTAGTTTTTGCATGATCTTTTTATGTTAAATATTTAATTATTTTGCATGATCATATCATATCTTTTATATTATATATTTTAAAAATTAATTTGTAACCTAAAATATATATACCTAAAATATAATTAAGATATAAGGTTATATTGGATAGATTATTTGATCTAAAAAGATAAGTTTTTTTACCTAACTATATTGACTTATTAATTGGTGTGGCCCAAATAAATAATATAAATTTAATTCAGAATATGACACGTAAGCAAAAATAATCCCGTTTTAATCCAGAAAATTACACGTAGGCGAATCGCACCAGAGCCCGTTTCAGGCCTCTGCTTTAGTATTTTATATAGATATAGATACAGATTAGTCTTATTACCCGCGTTTGCGCGGTTTGTTGATAAATTTATTTTATTTTATAAATTTGAAATAATATAAAATAAAATAAAAGTATTTTTTATTATTCTATTTTTAGTTATGATATATATACATGTGTTTAATTTTAAATATCTCTTATATTAAATAAATATATACTTAGTTATTAGAGTATTATAAAATAATTTAATTAAAAATATATACTCCGTATAACATAAAATATATTATTTATTTAAATTTTATATATTTTCTATTATATAATTAAGGCATGTCCCAATTTAATGAGGTGTTTTATTATATAGAAGAAAACTTGAAATGATTTTTTTTACTTTATATACATTTATTTGTGAATCATTATACAAATTTGTAATCCAAAACATATAATATTTAGTTACTGTATCATTCATTTTATTAATTGAAAAATTATGTCTTTGAATTTCAAAATTATCGATATTTTACTTTAAATGAAGAAAGAGCAGTTTGATTTTCAAAACAATATATGAAATCTTATCCTTGGATATAATGAATTAACATAATAAATCTTAATGGTTAAAGATAAACTAACTCAAAATCTAGGAAAATACTAATATAAACTAACTTCACTTCTAAACCTACTATAAAATTACGTCTATAACTCTATATGCATAGTAACTTTATCAAAATCAATTTTTTTTAGTCAATTCATTGATCACCGAAATATGTTTTTAAATTATGTGGTAAAATTATATTAGCTTATTAATAATGAACCAAATATTGTATAGATTATTTAATCTAAAAAGATAAATTTTCTACCTAATTAAGATATAAGGTTGAATATTTATAAAAATAAGTAGGACTATTAATTGAGATGGCAAAATTATATTGGTTTATTAATAATGAACCAAATATTGGATAGATATAAGGTTGATCAAATAATAAAAAAGATAATATCATTTTAATCCAGAAAATGACACGTAAGCAAAAATAATACCGCTTTAATCCAGAAAATTTCGTGGAAGCGAGATCGCACTAGAGGCCAGAGGCCTCTGTTTTAGTATTTTACTAGTCTTACTACCCGCCCGTTGTGCGGTTTCTTAATAACAATTATATTTAATTAATGGTTATTACGTGGGCATATGTATAAAATTTAATTACATATAACTTCTTTTTTTGCATAGGTATAAGTTAGTTAAAATATAAGTATAACTTTGCAAAATAAGTAATATTTTGCAAAAACAAGGATATTAAAAACTATTACGTGGGCATAGGTATAGGTATAAAAAAAACTATAGTATTAATTAGTTAAATCTTTTTTGGTTATTATGTGGGCATAAAAAAGTTACTTAAAATATTTTAAAATTTTAAATTCTTAGTTGATACGGTTATTTTCTCTAATTGCTAATCTATTCAACTTAATTAACATTAATTAATATGTACTCCGTATTACTACTATTGCACACATGTACTATTTATCTTTAAAGATTCTTATCATTCACTTTATTCTAAATACGTATTATAATTTAAATATTTTGGTAAAAATAAAAAAGATATAAGATTATATTGGATAGATTATTGATATAAAAAGATAAGTTTTTTACCTAACTATATTGACTTATTAATTGATGTGACCCAAAAATATAATACCAATTTAATCCAGAAAATGACAGGTAAGCAAAAATAATCCCGCTTTAATCCATAAAATTCCGTGGACGCGAGATCGCACCAGAGCCCGTTTCAGGCCTCTGTTTTAGTATTTTATATATATATATAGATAGATAATAGAAGTACAGAACACATCTTCCATGTTCATCTTAAATCAGATTCAGAAATTTTTTTAAAAAAAATTATGATTAAACATATATTGACTTTAGCCATCCAAATGTTTAATTTCTCTGTCAATATTCACAAATTCAATTTCAAACTCCAAGCAATTCACTTTACCAAAACTCTTTAACAATCTTGAATCAATGCCCGGAGAAAGCCTGCAAAAAAAAACAAACCCAAGATAAAACTAACTCCAAAACTCACACCAAAAAAACTCGTTCAAAAACTAAGAAGTTGATAAACCCTTACCGTGAAAATGTTGCAATGGCCGGGGTCCGCAAGGTGCGCGCGGAGGTTCTCGAGCGGGTTGCCTTCGCCCGTATAGACCGCCTGGAAGCAAAACCCGACGAATGCGAGCATCGCCAACCGCCCGTTCTTGATCTCCTTGGTCCGGAGCACCATCACGGGCTCGGGGGAGCCTCTCCCCCACATCATCGGGTCGAACCACAACCCGCCCGGGTACCCGACATCAGGTTTCGGGTTCTCCCTGTTTGGGAGGTTGGGCTCCACGTCCACGCACCCTGGGTTCAGGTAGTCCGCCCACCTCCGGCCCTCCACCCAGCCCATTAGGGCCAGCTGCACGATGAATAGGGTGGTGGGGTCCGCGAAGTAGCTCCGGGACCCTGCGTCGTACCAGTTGAATTCATCGATGAAGCCGAGGCTCTCGAGCCACTCGGGGATGAGGATCCCCGCCACGGCTAGCATTGCCCACCGGCTATGCATTAGCTCCGCCTGCGCGAACCATCTTAGTAGCTCCGGATCCGACCCTGAATTAAGGACGTGTTTGGTAATACATGCTTACAATAAGAAAACGGTCTTGTAGGAAAAACTATATAAAATTATAAATGGATTATGTATACACAAACCGAATTAAAACAAATACTCTGTCCATATTTGGTAAACATGTCATCTATTTAATAAGTATAATAAAATAAATAAATAATCAATATTTATATATACATCTTTGAGAAATTTTGGTAATCTGTACCCCTTGTATAATTTAATTAGCTAATTAACCTCATTCAATTTTTTTTTAGCCGTGCTAGCCTCCTTCAAAAATTAATTAGGTCTTTGTACCCCTGTTTCACTTCCCCTTTCCTCCTCTTTCTTTCTCAGATCTGAGGCGCTCATCCATGGTATTCTCAATCTCCCTCTCTCTCAACTCTCAACCTCGAATGGCCTCGTTCGGACCGTCCCCATGGTGGATTCTCTGGGATGGCTAACAAAGTCCTCGATTAAGCCGAAAAAGGTGAAGGCCATCGAAGGCGTCGAAGCTTCTTCCATTATGGAGCTCAAGGCCCACCTCTACCATTCTCAGGAGGAATCCAAGAAGACCAGGGACCTCTCCGGCCCCGACGTCGAGTATCAGCGCGCCAAGAAGATCGTTGCCGCCGATGACCACTTCTCCCGCGAGAACGCCGGCGTCGATGCTCGTTCCCACAGGTAATCCCCCTTTGAAATCGAAATTGATATCTTCAATTGTTTTGATTTCTTGTTGTAATTAGTCGAGTTGCTATCAAATTCATGCTTTTCGATTTATCTAGCTGGTATTACTTGCATTTATAAGCCTAGGGTTTTGAGGTAAAAGGAATCGAGGTGTTTCAAGTAACTGGAATTTGGGTTTAGATGCGATAGATTCTCAGTTCACTTTTTCCTTTCAATCAACTGGAACAGGTTTCAATCTAATACGATGACGAGTTTAGTGTGAAATTGACTCCCCTTGTAAGATTGATTTGGCTATTGAATATTGTTGAAAAGTTCCATATATATTTTTGCCAATGGATGATGCCAAGAAGGTGCATTGACTGCAGAACAGATGATAAAACTAAAGATCAATCAAGATATCAGTCTTCCATATGTAGCTTCTAAGAAGCAAATGAAAAATTATTGCCTAGTGTTTTCAGATTTTATAAAAACTGTAGTTTGTAGATTGATATGTCCATTGACATATTCACAATTTGATGAATGAAAGAAAACATACCATATATCCTGCGTGAAAGTTCATGAGCCAAACTTTGTCTCTTCTCTTTCTCTTTCTAACTGAATTCTGGGTCTTTGGTTCTTTAAATGTTGTACTGGTTGCATTCATGATTCCTGGATAATTGTCAGCCAGAGGAACTCATTTACCTATGATGATTGTGGAATTGCTATTTTGTACTTTCATACTTTAAGTTTGTCGTTTAGATAGACGTCTTCCTGTTTGTTTTGATAATGGAATCTCAGAACTTGCTCCTAATGAATTAAATCAATTCCTGATCAATTGGAAATTTCGGCTTCTGCCTATCTGTGTAAAAGATTGACTCTGTTGCAAAGCTGCAGCCTGCAAGTACTCGAATTATGGTTTCTTTGGTACTTCGAATGTTGTAATGATTGCACTCATGATTGGAGATTTTGTGTTGAGTTTAGGACTCCATATGTGCAAGAGAAAGTTGACATTGGTACTGGGCCACCAGGTTCAAAGGTCAGGTGGTTTCGCTCCACAAGTAATGAGCCTTATGATTGGAGATTTTTGCTTTGAATACTTAAGGTTGCATGTTCTTTAACAGTATATATATTTTTTTAAATATTTTTTAAATTATTTATCCTAATTCCCTTCCAGGTATTTATAACTTAAGTTTGGATCCTTCTATAAGCTTTATTATTATGAAAAATTTAAGTATCGCTGGAAATTTATTTGAGAGGAAAGGAATTACTGGAGGATATATCTAGAGAAGGGAGATTGCCTTGTCATCTTCTTATTGCTTGTTATAGGAGCAGATTGGCGAGAAAGGTTTTCAGGACTAAAAAGATGTAAAATTTCAAGTCTGTTAGTACAAGTGAACCAATTATACTTTGACATTCTGGCTGAGTTTGAAAATTTTACTTGTGATAGGTGTTTGCACGAAGGTAGCCTTTGGGATTTATTTCATGCAAAATTCAACCTTTTTTCTTTTATTTTGTTTATCTCAAACCACATTTCCTTGCTGCAGGAAATGTTTGCTGGTTGCTACTGGGATATTGGTAGCGGGTGGAGCAGCTGCTTACATGAAATGAAGATTCACCCATAAGCAGAATAATTGCTGCAGTGCCAGTCCATGCGCAGAAAAAGTGAATCTCCTATTTGCATTTAGTTGTTGTTGTAGCGTTGTTTGTTCATACTAACTTGCATTGCAGGGAGGCGTAGTGGATTTATAAATCTAGTGCAAATGTGCAATGGAACTAATAGTTTGCATTTGAAAATATAAGTTGGACTAAATTTGGATTCTAGTGGTTTGCCATCATGATTATGGAATTTGCTGTTTGCAGACTAAGGGTATGTATGGATGCACTTTTTAACTAGTTAAAAAAATAAGTAGAATAGGTTGTTTATTTTTTTAACTAGTTAAAGAGTGTATGGACACCCAAAAAATCATAAAAATGGTTAAAATTATGAGTTAAAAAAAAAGCTACTTGAGGGAGCTTATTTGGGGTTTATTTTGTTTATTTGGTTTGAAAGTACCACAATACCCCTAATAACAACCAAATAAACTCCACTTTTTACAAATAAACTGTTTTTCGTCCCATACGGAGTTTATATTTTTTCATAAATTTTTAACTACTTTTACCAACAGTTTATAAATTTTTACCCTATTTATAATTTTAGTCAGTTTATTAACCCCGTCCCATACGAACCCTAAGAACTGATGCAGCGTGTATGATTATTGCTAGGAAACTGTAAAACTTTTTGAATTGGAAGTCCAATTATATACTGTATGTTGTATGCCCCATCCCTCCCTTGTTATGTTACTTTCTATATACAAAGTAGATTACTGTACGATAAATATACAAACCAATTAAATTAAAAAAAAAGTGGCACCAAACGATTTGATTAAAAAAGTGAACTCATAAATTAAATAAAAGTAGAATCAATGGAAATATATTGATATACAATTGATTAAATTAAAAAAAGTGGCATCAAACGATTTTATTAAAAAAGTGGCATCAAATAATTACAATATAAAAATGGCATCAAAATACTACTTTGAAAAAGTTGCATCACATTAAAGAAAAAAATGGCATCAAAACACTACTTTGAAAAAATATGGCATCATGGTAAAAAATATCATCAAAAAATTGATATAAAAAAAAGTGTCATCAGTAATCAACAGTAAAAAAAATGGCATCAATAGTCAACGTGACATCACAATAAACAAAAAATGTCAGCAAGGTTTGAAAAAAGTGGCATTAAAAAAGTGTCATCAAACCATTTCATTAGAAAAGTGGCATCAAAACGAAAATAAAATGTAATAAAAAAAATGGCATCAAATAATTACATTAGAACAATGGCATCAAAGCACTACTTTAAAATGTGGCATCACATTAAAGGGAAAAAATGTCATTAAAAATTTGGCATCAAAATACTACTTTGAAAAATGGCATAACGATAAAAAATGACAACGGAAAAATGGCATCACGATAAAAAATGGCATAAAAAAAGTGGCAACAGCTGTTAAAAAAAACGAAAGAGTCGGTCAACGTTGACCGGTCAACGTTCAACTGTTGACCGATCAACGGTCAAACAGGTTGACCGTTGACCCTTTAACACTCCATTTGGGGAGGGTGCTAGCTTAACTAATTAAATTAGTTTGGGTGCTAATCACCTAATTAAAGGTTCAAAATAGGCTAGTTAGCAAAATCACCCTATATCTTTCATCATCGGAAAAAAAAAAATGTGTATAAAGTAAATAATATATTTTGTCGAACTGAGAGACTATAAAACATAATATACTGAACGGGATTGATCACATACCTAATCCAAGCGGATCAAAACCAAAATCACCAGGAAGGCTACAAACAACAACAAAAAAAAAGGTCCAATTAACAACCAAACATCCCTTAAAATACTCCAAATGTAGGTGTTGTATGATACATTAGTGTATCGCTTTAGCCATATATATGCCATCATTTATATTAACTGATTATTAGGGGAAATTTTTTTTTGGCTAGTGACCAACATTCCTATTAACCAATTAGAACAAATGACATAAACAGAACATCTAATAGCTAACCTTCCATCAAGCCATTCCGGGGGAGAGCTACCAGGGAACCACAATGGCCTATCTGGTGGAAGCGGTTCGCAAACGCTAGACACCCCCTTTGTCGCGTTGACGAGTACCTGTCCTCTTCCTATGCTTAGAGCATTCGGTTTTTCGTGCACGAACTTTCGTGATACTTCCCTATTTTTTTTACAAAAAATTATTTCAGCCCAAAATCGAGTCGAATTAAGATACATGACATAAGATTCGATCACTACTTCGGAGAATGTAACCAGAAATTAAGATTTGAAATAAAAATGGTGTAAAAAGTGACCTGAATGGGAGGCTTGAGAGAGCACTGGAGGCAACAGCCAGAGCCATTGCTACTGATCTCTTGCTTGTGGTATTCCTTCATTCATGCCCTCTCTCTATTAGCTTATCTTGGTTCATCTTGGTAAATAAGTAGCCAATCAGCACTCCCCACGTGGCGTAGCGCGTTTGGGCTTCAATTTGGGCCTTATGGCCCAATTACTGATAACACAAGTCCAGCCCATTTCCTTTCTACCGTTTGGATGAAAAACGACGCGTTTTAGGAGTGGATACCAGGGGGGTTGATTCTAGAAGGTACTGTTGAATTTATTTCAACACCTTCGCCCCTTTCCGCTCTCCCTCTTGGAAGTCTCTGAGAAGGTCTTTGCTTCTTCTTCTTTTTCTACTTCTTCCAGTTTGGATCTGGTGGTCTCTATACCCTCAGCTGCCCCCTCTCCTGTATTTCTTTGGCTTCAGGTATGTTAAAGTTCAGATTTTGCCTATTCCATGGTTTGATGGATTTGTTCTTTTCTTGTGAGAGCGCTTGGAGCATGTTATTGTTAGGGTTTCGGCCGAATTAGGTTTTAATCACCGTAGTAATCTCTGAATTTGTTTCTTTTTCACCGCATGTGTATTCTTCTGCTGGATTGTTGTTCAGTTTTAGGGTTTTAGATGGGAATTTTCGGCTGACGGTTAATTTTGCGTTTTTTTTTGGAACTAGATATTTGGTGCTGGATTGCAGCGAAGGAGAGAGCATACTCAGGCTTCCTTTTTTATTGAACCCCGTCTTCTTGAATAAGGTAAGAATACCGGGTGCAGTCGGTGTTTATCTTTGAGTTTGGTGTTTAACAAATTATTTAGCTTCTCAATTTTTGTGGTATTGTCAAAGATTTGTATGTGAAACTGAATTTTTATCTTGACTGACTCTGATTTGCATACATTTATGCTGAAACATGTTTTTGTAGCTTTTGTTGCTGTCATACAATTGATTAATATTTGATCAGTTTGTTAGATTAAATGCCTGTTGGCTTCACAATCAGGAGGCTTATATTCCGTTCAGTTTGAATACTGAGTTAGATTTGTGGAGGAGCTGAATGGGCTTTATACATCGCAAATTAACTTTAAGTTTACTCGTTTTAAATGCTTAATTCATAGTATTCATAGATTGCATGACCTTTGGCTTCAGAATCTGGATCTGTAACTCTGTTTAGATTTAACTTAGATGTATGTAGGAAGCTATGAAGGCATTCATCAATTTGACTTTAAGGTTACTCATTCTAACTCCCTAGCAAAAATATTAGTTGAATTTTAAATCAAAGTTGATGTATTAAAGGCTGAGAAGTTACTGTTTAATGTTCTCAAGCTATATGAGTTCTGAGTGATATTCTACTTGTATATTACAGTAATGTAGGAGCTTTAGAGTTCTGCAGTGACGATGAATAACTGTTCTCAGTATGCATTTTTTATCCATCCTCTACGTAATGAATTGATAATATCCCATGGAAAAGTAGACATGGCATTTTCGCTTCTGATCTGGAAACATGAAACCTCTTATGGGATAGGATATAGTGTTGACAAATGATATATTCTTATAATTGCATCTCATTTGATGTTTCATGATTTTTATTTTATTGTTATTGGGAAATTTACTTGGTATTCACAATGAAAAGAATTATCTATTATATAGCCTTTGTTCCTGGTTGTTTTTAGACTTGTTACATGCTCCTATAATGCCTTTTGTACTTGGTATCTTGTTGCAAAGACAAGTAATAATTGAAGAACTAACATGGGCTTTCTCTTTTATGAGATGCACTTTTTGCCATCTTCATACCAAAATGCAGGTTTTGTGCTGTTTTTTCTTTCGAAATGGACTGCAAAAAGTTCATGCAGCTGGTCGAGGAGAAGAAGAAGAAAATCTTAGAAAGGAAAGAAGCTCCACTGAAATGGCAGCAGAAGCTTGAAGCTGGTGCAAAGGCTAGGGCTGAAGCTGAAGCCAAAAGGAAGGCAAAGGCGGCAAGAAAACACAGGAAAAGGTTGTCTTCAGATTCGGACAGTGAAAGTGAAGGTGGTAGCAGTGATGGACGAAAGAAATCTAGGAAGAGGTCCAGCAGGAGGCACAGAAAGCGTTCCCATTCAGATTCGGAGGAAGAGAGAAAAGAGGTGAGGTCCAAGCACAGGAGAAGAAGACATTCTTCTGAATCAGATGATAGCAGCGATGAATATGATAATAGTTCAGAAGAGGAAAGACGGAGGAAAAGGCGATCCCACAAGAGAAACAAGCATCGAAGTTCAAGGCTGGATTCCAGTGCTTCCAACTCCAGTGATGGAGAAGAGGGTGAAGTGAAGAGGAGAACACATAAGAAGCATCATAGGCACCATCGGAAATCAGGTTCATCAGAGTACTCAAGTGAAGAGGATGATGGCAAAGTGAAGAGAAATCCTGTGAAGCATGATTCTTCCGGTGAAGATGAAAATGGCACTGATAGAAGAAGCCACAGAAGGGTTCACAAACGTCGCCATCGATCTCCCAGTGCTGACTCTGTTGCATCTGATGAGGCAGTGGATAGGGAACCTAAGCGCAAGAAATCTCATCAGCGTCACTCCCACCATCAGCGATTGCACGACCAGCCTGGCTCAGATCATGAGAAGACTGACCACTCTCAAGATCAAGCAAATACAGCGGGAGATACACACTATGAGACAAATGGGAACCTTTCTCATCCTTCTGGTGAAGCCAGTGTTAATGGCAAAAGCAACCATCCAACAGCGTGAATGGGTGGTGCTTACTAAGATGAACCTAGTGGTATATTTTTCAAGATTCTTCGTCGAAGTATGTAAGTGAAGTTCGTATCTTTGGGTTGCCTCTGGACTATTAACTCATTGATTTGGTGTACCTGTTTTTTCTGTTTTCGTGTCGATTTGTTTCTCCTTATGCATCAGGAGCAGTTGAACCAAGGAAACTCCTGGAATGCTTTGAAGCCCTCTGACTAGATATTCAAATAGGCCAAGACTCGGAATATGGTTGACTGAATGTTTGATTCATTTTACTTTGAATTGTAATTTTTTTTTTTACAGATTCAATGACCGTCACAGTAATGAACTGACTTTGAATCACTTGACGAACTGGGACTGGATATGACAAAATCAGACCCACATACGAACTGCAACTGTCAACTCGTAGAAATGTCTCTTTGTAAATATGTTATAGGTTGTATATAATACCATATGTATGACATGCACACTTATAATATTCATATTCGTATCATTTGTAAATTTAATGTTGTTTCTTATATAGAAAAAATAATGGTACATAAATTGAATAAAATAGTAATCCATGGGCTCAATCTATTAGGATTTAATATGTTAAAATGTTATTTTACCAATCAAAAATACTTATAGAATCTAATAATAAGATAGGTTAGAAAAATCCAAAAAAAATTAATAAGATAACATTATATATTTTTAATAAAATATTTAATCTTAGTTTATAGTGAGCCCAAATTTTTTATTTGATTTTTACGAATCAAATAATCAACTAAATAATAGGGTAATTCACATGTCCCAATAAATAAAAAAATAAGTATCCCCAAAGAAAAAATCATGAATAGTAGTGTTTGGAACAATTCAATGGAAAATTAATTGTAATGAAGGATCATTAACTTATTATAAGGTTGCTTAGTTTAAATGTTTGACATAAGTTAAAAAAAAAACTGGAAATTTATATGATTCGGGTTATTGTATGGCGTTAATCCACTCCATCTATCCTTTTCAAGTTTATTGACCTCATTTGAAATTTGAAAAGAAAGAGTTTTTGTGAAATGAGTATGACTTAAATCACTTATAAATCACTCCCAACACATTTATTACGTCTGATGTGACATATTTATTATATCCGATATGAAACGGGAAGTTATAATTAATTTCTCCCACTTAATGCACTGATGACCCGCCCAAGGGACTATCATCCAGATGGAGCATACTCGAGCATACCGTCACTTAGAACTTAAAAAGTAAGAGCCCATGTGATATGAGTATAACTTAAATCACCTATAAATTGCTACTCCCAACACCTCTATTATATCTGACGTGGAATTAGTTGTTACAAAAATTTATAGTATCTTTTAGTTCAAAAAAAATCTTAACAACATGATGACACATATTAAATTGCCAATTAACATTAAAGTTAAAAAATGCGAGTTAAAATGGCACTTTTGTTTTCGCTCAATATCGTATTTTTTGTGAGTTAACTTTCAAAAAGAACTGAAAAAATATTTTTAATAAAATATTGTAAACAATACCATTCGAATCACAAATGGGCAAGTATAATGAGAAAATCGTACGTTAGATAAATATGCATCATTAATAAATATTATTATTATTGTCTCAACTCCTTCCATTCACCCTATTCATAAATAACCTGCACCAGAGATTGGTGTTCCTAGGTAGGGTTATCCGGTTGAAGTAAGACCAATTTGTCTAATAGGTGGCTTGTGAATAGACCTGTCAAATGGGTCATTCGGGTCGGGTCACTTCGGATTCCGGGTAAAACGGATTTCGGGTATATCCGGGTTGACTCGAACCCGGGTTTGACCGGGTTTCGGGTCATTTCGGGTCGATTTCGGATTTGTCAAATTTTTCCTTTTGAAATTAAAAAAATCATGATTTGATAATTTCACGATAATTTTAAAATTCTAAAATTAAGGACATAGTTCATAAGACTTAGTGCTTGTAATTATATACTATATTTGATCCAAAATATTTGATTTTTATTATTTCTCTTAATTTTTAATAAAATGTAATAATATATAAAATATCAAATTTTTAAATAATTTTTTAAAAATAATTTCATGCAATTAGTAATAAGCATAGATTTGTTTTAATATTTTAATATTTTTTAGAATTTTTATCTTTTATAAAAAAATGTGTTGAACATTAAAAAATCAAATACTATCGATCGGATGGAGTATTACACAATACAAATAAATATAAAAGTTGATTTGAAAATGAAAGATCAAGTGATTGTAATTATAAAATGTAATAAATTGGAATCTCCATAAAAAAATTAATCATATATAATTATAAATCAACCGGGTAAATCGAGTTACTGGGTCAATTGGGTAAATCGGGTCAAAATTACCGGGTCAATCGGGTCGAAACCCAGATTACCTGGAAAATTTCTGGCTTTTCGGGTTCGGGTCAGAAAAAATTTCCGGGTCAAAATTTCCGGGTTCGGGTTGGAAAATTTTCGGGTGTTCGGGTCGGGTCGGGTTGTGTTTTTGACAGGTGTACTTGTGAAACACACGTTCACAACGTTGCATAAACAAATATATAAAGCATGGATAAATAACAATTGAACAACTTAACAATTTTCAGTAAATATTCTTTGAGGTCTAAATGGAATTAGAACAAAGTGAAGATGTAGAGTTTGTTGCCTCGTTGGAACCGTAATTATTAAGCTAGCAAGGTTATGTTATTCAATCACAAAAGAGGGATGATTTAATCTAGAATGTTGATTTGTGATCATCTGATGAATTGAGCTTTAAATCTCTAGTCCTACAATTATAACTAAATGTTGGTAAAAATAATCGACACGAATTAGTAACAATTACGGAATACTAAGCCTAATATATTAACTAATATCACAGTGAAAAATTCAATAGCACAAACCCTTCAAGAGTGACCAAGTGAAAAAGAAGAACAATTCAGGATGAAACATCGCAAAGTAAAGGCAAATAAAATACAACTATGAAAATAAATTGGTAAATTAAAAGCAAAATGTTCAAGTATTAAAAAAAAATCAAATTTGAGGCATTAAAATAAATCTTCATAACCAAAAGTCATTTGTACTTTATACGGAACTTTTGAATGGTTAAATACAACTTAAGAAATGTCTTAAAATATACATGTGTTTTTTAAAATAAATTAGGTTAAATAAAAAAAATCAAAAGTCAATGATTTTGAAAATGATTTAAGAAAATACCACCATACATACAATATGAATTTCTTAAATATAGTTCGACCAATTTTTTTTTTTTGTTAAATATAGCCCAATTCGACAAAAGAAAACAAATATGGATCTATATAGGTGATGATTACAAAAAGTAATTTTATGATAAAAAAAAGTAACTTGGAAAAGTACCAATTAATGTGGATAATATCGATTAACAATTAACATGCATAAAAAAAAAACATTTAAAAGATTGAATCAGTTATCAATAAGATTTGACTAAAGATTTTTTTGGACGTAAATATTTGAGTAAAGATAAATCTAGAATACCTTGTTAAGATTTGATTAAAGAAACATAACTAAAAATAAAACAATAAATCTTTATGTATTTTTTTAAATCGCATAATTTTTTTACTCAAATATTGATAACCATTCTCGGTTGAATATCAATTATTGACATTTTTAAAATTGGGTAAAGGACCCCTATAAAATCTCATATATTTGAATAACAAATTTTACTTAAATGTAAAATATTGGAGCAATTAATAATTAAGTTAATTAGTTATTTAAGGTGGGTCCAAGAGCCATGAAAATTTGTCATATGGGATTTTTAAGACTATAATTTAGCAGAGCTTGCCAAATGGCATGATCAACATCTGTTTTAGTATTATATTAGACATGTAATTTGTCATATGGGTTAGGTGGCATAGGCTGACGCCTCTTAAGACACTGGGTCTTACAGATGGTATTAGAGCCGACTCTGGGCTCGGAGGTGCGCCGACAATATGATCGGGTACGTTCCTCCCGGAGGACAATCCCTTGGGTCTGACGGGGTCGTCAGTCGTCCCACATCAGATATCATAAGGATGTTGGGAGTGATTTATAAGTGATCAAGTCCTACCCTGATGGAACCACGCGGAAATAACAAGGAATTGGACGCGGACATAAGAGAAATGGTCCCCAAAGAGAGCCAAGATATAAGGTGGACGCGGACATAAAGTAATGACACATGTCTGCCATGCCCACCATCCACAACAATCACACGTGTCGGCCCAATGACGACACGTGTCAAAGAAAGGAATCCTGGCCGAGCCATATAAATAGGGAAGTGAACAGAAGAAAAGAGAAAAGGACGGAAGTTGAGAGAAAAAAGAGATTCAGAAAAGGAAGAAACCAATATTGCCACGACGAACTAAAGATCTCTGCTCAATTTCCGCGGACAGGTAATAATCCTCACGATATAAGAAAAATGGATGAACTTCCAGGGAAATAGGTGGGATCATGACTAAATTCTATGAATTAGAAGTAAAAGCGCGGCCCAGGTTCAGACGCGAACGAATATGTTCGCGTGTCAGGTAAGCCCGTGCTATGTCACCAACTTTAAATCGTGTCCAGATCCCCAGGGGCCCACCAAAAGTGGGTCCCGCATGAGATTTTCTTGGGAGCGTTTCATCACTGGCGCCGTCTGTGGGAACCCACTCACCCTGAGGGGTTCAATTTTAGATTTATATAATATAAAAAAAAACTACTAGGCGTGCTTTAAGTCAAAAACGTCGCCCACCCGCGGTCCCGACTAGACAGCCTTCTAATTTACCAGGGACGCGTGGGCCTCTTGGAAAAAACCCCCACATGATGGGGAAGTAAGAGGATGTTTGACTAAGAGCATAAGATAACAAACACCCTGTCAAACGCTTTAACTAACAAAACTGTGAGTGGTACAGGTTAAACAGGAGTTATGAACCACAACGAAGACTCGGACGAAATGAGCCAAAGTATGATACCAGAACAAGAGGCCACCAACACGTACAATCCATCCGTACTGCAATCAGGGGAACAACATAGCATGTGGGCATCACCATTCGTGGCCCCTTATTTCCCGACGTACGTGCCCGAATACATACCACCTGTGTATGTGCCACATGCGATGCAGCAAGAACAGCATTATTACTTCCCGCAAGTTCCCGAGCCTCAACCTTATTATCAGCCGGACCCCGCGACACAATATTACTATCAACCGGCAACAGGGCCGCAACCCCAGCACCAGCCGGTAAATGAGCCGCAGCATTACCATGATTATGAGAACATATATCGAAGCCAGCCCTGGACTCGCAACCAGCACCATGACATGCGCGGACATCCAGACGCGGCGGAAACAATCAATTTGAATCTGTATGGGGACCTAGCACCGGGAGCATCAGGATATGGATTCCATCCCCAGCATCAGGACGCGCAAAGAGTCAATGCACGACCGAGCAAACAACGACGAGGAGAGCATTCAACAGACGTGTCGACTTCCACCAAGTCCGGCTCAACGCAAATGAAAGTGGACGTCCCAGACACTCTTCCCTCCGTGTTTACTCAAGATATTTGCCGAGCGCCGGTTCCCAAACGATGGAGGGATGTGAATCTCATGAAATACGATGGAACGACGGATCCAGAAGATCATATGTGCCATTTCATGACGGCAATGGGGATCAACGAATACAATGATGCCATGTTATGTCGGACATTCCCATCAACCCTCACCAAGATCGCCTTAACCTGGTTCACCAACTTACCGAAGGGTTCGGTTAGCAGTTTCTCTGACTTGAACCGAATCTTCCAATCTCACTTCGGAAGCGCACGGTCAAGAAAGAAAACCATGCTAGATTTGAACTCCATCAAGCAGGGAGGTGATGAAACCCTGGGTCATTTCTTCGCCCGGTTCACCAGTGTGGTCGTCCAAATCCCAAATTTCAATCATGAATCCGCGACTATCATTCTCATGGGCAATCTGGCGGAGGGTGACTTCAAAACTTATCTGTTCAGAAAGAAACCCAGAAGCTATGATCAGTTAAGAGACCTGGTGTCTCGACAGATAGATGCAGAAGAAGCAGCCGCGTCAAGTTCAAGAGCCAACGGTGGACATCAAGGCTTTTTCAGCAAACTGGCAGGAAAATTCAGAAAAGATAAAGGGGCAGCGAAACCACCCAAACAACCATCCGCGGGGCATCGCCAACAGAATGATGAAGTCCACTTCAATTCAGACAGGAGAGGAGAACATCGTTACCAAAGAAACGATCGAAGAGAAGGAGACGACCGCCCCAGAAGCTATCAACTACGGAGGGAGGACTATCATGATCGAGAGAACCGACCTCGGGAACACCACCAGAATAGAAGGGACGATCGGCACCTGGTAGAGCGTCACATGCAGGGAGAGGAATATCCTTGTCCTCAAAATAGAAATCCTGACCGATACAGAGAGCGTGAGGAAGCACCACAGCCGTATCGAGGGAGAGGCCGAGGACGACGATGGCGAAGAGGACGTCATAACGGACCCCCGCCCCCACAGGGGTCAGTAAATCAGGCCCCTCGCGGTCGAGCGTATTCCGGAACCCGAAGGATGCATCGACACCCTAGCCGGAGGACCCTCTCTGTCAGGAGCTAGCAACCAGGAAAGGAAAAATTATGAGCGAGAAGGAAAACAACCACCTTCCGCGGAGAGCAGACGAATTGCTCACATTCCGCACGCGGAGATAGCATTCACGGCAGGAGATGCGGAAGATGTGAGGATGCTTCACTCCGATCCGCTGGTTATACATGCTCAAATAGCAACCAAGACTGTCAAAAGGGTGTTCATCGACACGGGATCCTCGGTTGATATACTCGCATGGGAAGCCTTCCTACAACTCGGAGTCTCTGCAACAGCACTCAAGCCATATTCAGGGACATTGGTCGCTTTCTCCGGAGATGAAATACCAGTTGCAGGGACCATAGAACTGACGGTAGTGCTCGGGTCCGCTCCAAGACGAAGGATGGAAAACATAGTTTTTACTGTTGTGCGGGTCCCAACGGTCTACAACGCCCTACTAGGAAGAGTTTCACTCTACAAATTTCAGATGGTGGTCTCTATCTACCATTTTTTGGCTAAGTTCCCGGTAATGGGAGGAGAAGTAGGTGTGGTCCGTGGACAACAACCAGAAAGCCGAAGCTGTTATTTAACCTCCCTCAGAAAGAGAAGAGAGGTGATGCAGATTGAAGTATACGCCGCGAGCACGACTGAAAAGAGGGTCGAAGATTCGCAAAGGGAGCTCGTAGAAGAAACCAATCAAGGGAGTACAAGTACTGAAGAAGAGTTGGAGGTGAGACCCGCATCACGAGAAATTCCAACCGCTGACGAGAGGCAGGTCCACTCCCCATTCTCCAACCCGGGAGAGAGGATATACATGGGGCAAGCTTTAGAGCCCAAAGAGAAGCAGCGGGTCCTCGACATAATTGCAAGGTCGAGAGACGTTTTCGCCTGGTCGCCGAAAGATCTACTGGGGGTCCCCCCATCCATCGCCCTGCACACACTCAGAATAAGACATGATGCTAGGCCAATTGCTCAGAAGAAGAGAAAGATGGCGCCTGAAAAAGCTCTCGCGGCGAAAGAAGAAACAGAAAAGTTACTGGACGCCGGTTTCATTGAGGAAGTAGAAGACTCCGAATGGCTCTCCAACGTGGTTCTGGTTAAAAAGTCGAATGGGAAGTGGCGTATGTGCGTCGATTTTTCGGACCTCAACAAATCGTGTCCCAAAGATAGTTACCCCCTTCCCTCAATTGACGAGCTGGTCGATGAAACTTCCGGGAACGCTGTCCTTAGTTTCTTGGACGCCTATTCAGGATATAACCAGATCCGCATGGATCCCCTTGATAAGAAGGCCAAGACCTTTATTACCAATCAGGGAATTTTCTGTTACAAAGTTATGCCGTTCGGGTTAAGGAATGCAGGGGCCACGTTCCAGAGAACTGTTGACAAGATTTTTCGAGCTCAGGCCGGGAGAAACGTATCGATCTACGTAGATGATATCGTGGTGAAAAGCTTGAAAGCAGAGGATCACGCCGCTGATCTACAGGAGACCTTCGATTCTCTGAGACGCGGAGGGTTAAACTTGAACGCGGAAAAATGTGTTTTCGGTGTTGATTCTGGAAAATTTTTGGGATTCCTGGTCAGCCAACGGGGGATAGATGTTAACCCTGAAAAGATCGCGGCAATTCAGGGGATGCAACCACCCCGAACGATCAAAGAAGTCCAAGCTCTCAACGGCGCGGTCAACTATCTCAGCCGATTCTGCTCTTGTCTCGCGGATAAATCTCTGCCTTTCTTCGCTCTGCTAAAGAAGAAAGGACCAATTCAGTGGACACCGGACTTGCAGCAGGCATTCGAAGGTTTGAAAGATTATCTGATGAAGCTGCCAACCTTACACCGACCCGAAAGGCTCGAAAACCTGTACCTCTACTTAGCTGTCAGGAGTACAACCATCAGTGCAGTACTCACCCGTGAAGAGAAATACCCAATTTATTACATAAGCAGGGTCTTGCAAGATGCCGAGACGAGATATGAACCGATCGAGAAAATGATTCTGTGTCTAGTGTTCGCGGCAAGGAGACTACGGCCTTACTTCCAGGACCACTCAGTCCAGGTCTTAACCAACCTTCCTTTGAGGCAAATTCTGCACTCCCCTTGCCTCTCAGGACGTATGACAAAGTGGGCAGTGGAATTGTCGGAGTTCGATGTTGACTATAAACCGCGGAAGGCGGCGCTGGCACAAACACTGGCAGATTTCATATGTGAAACAAGCTTTGAAGAACAAGCATCGTTCGAAGAAGGGAGTTGGGTTTTGAGAGTCGACGGGGCGGTTAATCAAGCAGGAAGTGGAGCAGGAATAGCTTTGGTATCCCCTGAGGGACAGGTAGCAAACTACGCTTGTAAGCTTGCCTTCCAAACGACAAACAACGAAGCTGAGTATGAAGCCCTCATAGCGGGTTTGGAAATAACGCTGTCAAGGGGGGCTAGGAGTGTGATCGCATATACAGACTCTGAGGTCTTGGCGAGACAGATAGGAGGGGACTATGAAGCTAAAACAGGTTTAATGCCAGACTATCTGAGAAAAGTCCTGGCCTTGCGAAAGGCTTTCTTGAATTTCAAAATAACGGCTGTCCCGAGGGAAGAAAATCGGCAGGCAGACGCTCTGGCAAGGGTTGGCGCGGCAATGCCATCAGAGGTCGGTGCGGAATTCATGTTCGAAAAGAAAGAAAGACGTGGGCTAATGAAAGAAGTTTTCTTCGTCGAAACAAATGGAGAGGACGACTGGAGAACACCCGTGGCAGAGTATCTGGAAAAAGGGATTCTTCCCACAGAGAAACATGAGGCTAAGCAAATCAAGATGAGGGCAGCAAGATTCACTGTCCGCGAAGGACGGCTGTACAAAAAAGGTTTCGCACAGCCAGATCTGACATGTGTTACTACAGAGGAAGGCATGATGATTGTACGGGAACTACACTCTGGTGTATGTGCACACCACCAAGGTTGGAGAGCACTGGCAGCTAAGATCATAAGGACAGGGTACTATTGGCCAACAATGAAGCAAGACGCTCAGGAATTTGTCAAGAAGTGCGACGCATGCCAGAAATATGGAAATGCTATCCATCAACCCGCGGAAACTATGAAAGACATTCATACTGCCTGCCCTTTCTCCCTGTGGGGGATGGACATTTTGGGACCATTCCCTACCGCGCCTGGCCAGCTGAAATACGTGATTGTGATCGTGGACTACTTCACCAAGTGGGTAGAGGCGGAAGCCATGGGACTCATCACGGCTGAAAAGGTAAAAAAATTCTTATGGAAGAACCTGATCTGCCGCTTCGGGGTCCCAGAATCAATCATCACCGATCACGGTCCCCAATTCGATTGCGAAACCATCCGAAGTTTTTGTAGGGATCTCAGAATCAATCTCAAATTCTCATTCGTAGCGCACCCTCAAACAAATGGACAAGCAGAGGTCACCAATCGGCAAATCCTGGAAGGCATACGGAAGAAATTGGGAAACACGGCCAAGGGGAGATGGGCAGAGCTCCTTCCTTTAGTGCTTTGGTCTCACAGAACCTCTACGAAGACGCCAACAGGGGAGACGCCCTTTTCTCTAGTCTATGGTGTTGACGCGGTTATACCGGTCGAGCGGATGATTCCGTCAGCGCGTGTATCCGGTTTCAATTCACAGACCAACGAAGAAGCGCTTGAAGTGGAAATGCATCTGAGGGAGGAACGAAGAATGATGGCCGCCTTAAAAACAGAAGAATACAAGAGACGCGCTGCAAAGTACCACGACCAGAAAGTCCGCCCACGACAATTCCAGAAGGGGGATCTAGTTCTACGACTGATGCAGACAGGAGGAAAGCTGGATGCCAACTGGGAAGGCCCGTACGTAATAACCGACATCATTCAAGCTGGCGCCTACAAGTTGAAGAATGAAAAAGGAGAAATCCTAAACAAGACTTGGAACGCCAATAGTCTGAAAAAATATTTTGTGTAAATCTTGAAACACTGTCCTTGGATGTATTAATCGCCCCCGCAAGTAGTTAAATAAGCGGTTAGTGGGCGTTTTCTACAAATTACTAAGAATGGCCTTTAACCTCGATGACGCAGGAGCTCACTCCGCGTCACTCCCTTGATCGAGACTCCTGATCTCTCGAGGTCGAGTCAACAAGCGAGAAGATCAATGACGCAGGAGCTCACTCCGCGTCACTCCCTTGATCGAGACTCCTGATCTCTCAAGGTCGAGTCAACAAGCGAGAAGATCAATGACGCAGGAGCTCACTCCGCGTCACTCCCTTGATCGAGACTCCTGATCTCTCAAGGTCGAGTCAACAAGCGAGAAGATCAATGACGCAGGAGCTCACTCCGCGTCATTCCCTTGATCGAGACTCCTGATCTCTCAAGGTCGAGTCAACAAACGAGAAGATCAATGACGCAGGAGCTCACTCCGCGTCACTCCCTTGATCGAGACTCCTGATCTCTCAAGGTCGAGTCAACAAGCAAGAAGATCAATGACGCAGGAGCTCACTCCGCGTCACTCCCTTGATCGAGACTCCTGATCTCTCAAGGTCGAGTCAACAAGCGAGAAGATCAATGACGCAGGAGCTCACTCCGCGTCAATCCCTTGATCGAGACTCCTGATCTCTCAAGGTCGAGTCAACAAGCGAGAAGATCAATGACGCAGGAGCTCACTCCGCGTCACTCCCTTGATCGAGACTCCTGATCTCTCAAGGTCGAGTCAACAAGCGAGAAGATCAATGACGCAGGAGCTCACTCCGCGTCACTCCCTTGATCGAGACTCCTGATCTCTCTAGGTCGAGTCAACAAGCGAGAAGATCAATGACGCAGGAGCTCACTCCGCGTCACTCCCTTGATCGAGACTCCCGATCTCTCAAGGACGAGTCAACAAGCGAGAAGATCAATGACGCAGGAGCTCACTCCGCGTCACTCCCTTGATCGAGACTCCTGATCTCTCGAGGTCGAGTCAACAAGCGAGAAGATCAATGACGCAGGAGCTCACTCCGCGTCACTCCCTTGATCGAGACTCCTAATCTCTCAAAAACAAGCTAATGGACAAAAATTTAGGAAACCCCGACACTCAGTCATTTCGATATTTCACGTTTCAACACTCTTCTTTATTACAGGACCTCCTTTCACTTGATAATCTAAACACACGAAAAGGAACACCCCCCTCTCAAGGGGAACCCTCATGACCCTCATCTTCAGAAGTATTTTCCCCTGAAGGCACGTAAGTGGCTCTGAAGCGCGCGTCACCCAGATACTTGAATACGACGCCGCCTCCCACGCGAACATTCCTGGACCGGGTGAACGCTCTCCATCCTTGCGTGAGCCAGAGTGCCCCCGCTTCGTCTCTTTCAACCAAGATGCGTGTTCCCCTCCTTCCTAGCCCGTTGGTTAGGACGATTCTCTCAACACCAAAAAGACCATATTCCTCTTCAAAACGCTCAGGTAGGGGCTGGTGTTTGAATGGATAAAATGATTAGTTAAGAATAAAGACAAGAACGTCTAGAAAGGGAATTTTTTAGAAAAATGTTACCGTTCTTTGTAAAAAAGAAGCGTCCTGAATCAATCAAATAAAATCCCTCGAGCGGCCTTCACCTGATGCCATGCTTTCCCCAAAACTGTTGTGTTTTATGTGCTTCCTTATAGAGAGTATGCCCTGAGGAGATCCTTGATCCCCAGTCTTATAGAAAAACTGTGAACCACTGTTCACTCACATGACCAGTTTTTTATTAATTTACGAAACCCGAGTACTCTCTCCGAAACGTCGCTTCCCAAAGTTCCTTGAAGAAGAAGGAGCGATCAGAAAAAGAGAGACAGCTTTATTAATCTCCCAATTTTATTAATTTCCTTCCCGAGGAAGAAATATCGATCAGCGAAGGAAAAAACAGCTTTATTAATTTCCTTCCCGAGAAGGGGGATCAGTTAGCATGGGAAAAACAGCTTTATCCATCCTCGGGCACATCAACCCTTGCAGAATCACTTTTTAGGTTTTGACGCCCTGGCGTTCTCGAGGGTCGTTATGGGTTTCTAATGGGTTAATCGCCTTGGACGAACCCACTTTCGTTGGACCTAACCTCTTTAAACCAACGCGTCTCGGATTTGGAACTTATGAAACTAGAGAATCAATAACACTAAAGATCGCTCCGCGTCGATCCCTCTTCTAAGACCCATGGTTGCTCAAGGGAAACTCAATGAGAGTAAGAACAATGAGCATCGAAAATTTTCTTGCATCTCACCCCCAACCAGGATACGCGATTCTTCATAAATCAAAGTAATCGCAAGCGTGGTTCAATACCATAATCATAGGTCTGAATACTCAGAAGAGTACGACCACAATCAAACGTTACAAAGAAAACAAACGCTCTCCTTAGTCACGTCACACACATAGAGTAAGGAAAACGCAAACACATGATACAACAAATTGCAAAAGAAATTTCACGCGTCCGGAAGAATAACCGGCCTAGGAGGTGACATAACCCAACCATTCTCCACACAAATGGATTCCTCATCAAGCACACGAACGTCGAAGTAGACACCTCCACGATGGCGAAGTACCATGACAGTCCCCATCCCTAGCCCTTGCGACACAAGGAAATCACTCCAACCATTGACAAGCCAAAAGATCCCATAGTCCTTTTTGACTACTTGGATTGGAAAATCCACAGTTGAGTTCAGGGATAGAAAGACTTGGGTGGGATTGACAACACCTATCTCGTCCTCAAAGAAAGCAGGCAATGACTGGGAAACAACGAAACAAATAAAACGTGAAGAAAGGAAGTAAATTTTCTCAAAGAAAAAGAAAGAAGAAGAAGAACACGACTCACACGTTCCAACAGTTGCTCTTCAAAATCTAGGGCCAGATGAAAGGCCCAAGGGTTCACATTTGATGCCTCCATTAAAAAATCAAAAAGACACTAGGGGAGAAAACGCCTTTGTCGCTCTCATATATAGCCTCACAAAGCGAAGGAAATAGAATATATTCTTGAAAGAATCTTTCAGAATCCTCGAAAGGAGAACAAAACCGCCACAGGACTTAGGCTGACTAAAGCCGTGAACCGAAAAGACAAGTCTGAACCATACAAAGACCAAGAAGAATCTTGGGCATAATCATTTTTTATTCACGAACGAAAGGAAATACATGCCAATAAAGTTAACCACCTCGGCTTACAAAAAAGAAAAGGAGAAATGCGAAGAAAAACCAGTCATGGATAGAAACCGTTGGTTGAAACATCAGCAGGCTCGGAAGAAGGATAACCTACGTTCTCATCCCCATCCTCCAAACCCATGATTTGAACTTCGAAATGAGCATTCCCCTTGTGGATAAAGATCATGGAGGATCCAACCACAAGCCCGTGAGATTCAATGAAATCTCTCCATCCGCGGCAAAGCCAAAACATCCCATAATCACCCTTGAGAACACAAACCGGAAAATCGCGTAAAAGGTGGGATGAAAGGAATATTTGTTCAGGAATAACACCCGCAAATTCACCCTCGAAACGCATGGGCAAGAGCTGGAAATGAAAGAAAGCAAAAGTCAAAAAACAAGGAACAAATGACGTTAAAACACGTGTTCCCAAAGAAAATTTACCAAGCGGGATGTCTGGATAAGACGATCAATAGGCTGGAAAAAAGCCCACCTGCCCGATCCAGGGGCAGCCATGAACGCCAACGGAGAATCGGGAAGACAATTGCAAAGTAATGAAAAAAGAAAAATAGGGGATACCCCCCTATAAGAGCCTAAAAAAGGCAGCATGCATGACTACCATCTGGCACAAGATTTCTCTAAAAGTTAAAGAGGTGCGAGCTCGCCGACCAAGACGACAGAGTAGTCACGAGAGCTGCGGAAGTGAAGTCGACGAAACGACTTGACCTCCAGGGACGACAGACAAAACAAAGGCCTGGTGAAGCCCAGACCTAAAACAAACACGCGGGCCTGAAGAACACCACGTAGAAGAAAAGGATGATAAACTAAAACACGCGGCATGTTTGATCAAATATAAAGACCCCCGTGAGATCTGGCAAAGATTATCATACATGGAACAAGGAAATGGAGTTCGAAAACCCACCAAAAGCCTTTTACAGAGTTATCATTACAGAAGAACAACTTCAAACCCTACGCCTCCCACTGATGTATGTCCTCCTAGAGGAGAATGCGCATCGCTCAGTGCATTTGTGGTCTCGGTCCAACCGCGAGCATGAAGTCAAGGTCGAGGTGGACGCAGACGGAATCTATTGGTTCACCGACGGATGGTCCGGATTCGTAGAAGCTAACAGGATAAACGTTGGGGTAGCTCTGATCTTCGTGTACCAGGGGGATTCGACCTTCGAGGTATACGTTGCAAACCCTGATTGTGATTACAACGGAGTAGAAGGACGCGGATAAAGAACCACCACGAGGGCAACCAGCTTTGTGATCCCAATGCTTTTTTTTTTTTAAAAAAAAAGGGGGGTCTGTGTAAAAGAACGGAATAGCGTTCTAACTAAATAAAACCTAGGAATCGTATGACGCTATCTGTTACGAAATAATAAAATTGGATCTCCATGATCCAAAGTATTAAAAGCAAGATCCTCTCTTTTATTCGCGAAATAAACTCGAACAGCGGATAGATTCTCCCAATTTATAAACGGCTCAACATGAGTCGCTGGAAGAAACGGCTGGGACATAGTCCCCGATTCCAGCACATTCTAAATCACGCCGCGGACAAACTTTAAAACAAAACGTGACCTACGTAGAAGAAAGTCATCGATGACCCAACAACGAAGCCGTGTCGAGTAACGAATCTATCCCAACCAAGACGGAGGTATAAGCGAAAATCCGATCCCCTTTCCACCTCAACTCGAAGAATCTTAAACGCATGAGAAGTCGAGGAAACCTTCCGCGGAGGAGGAGATCTGAATTCCTCCTCAAATTTATTTGGGAGAGGCTGTCAAAGAGAAATACAAGTCAGATAATTGGAATTTAAAGAAACATTTTGAAAACCGAAACTACAGAAGAACCCTACGAATGAAGAAAGATGTTCGACGCTCCCCAGAGTACAGAAAAACGCCCAAGGATTGGAAATCCCAGGCGCCATGAATCCCCATCAGAGGGAAGAACCCCGATTATAAAGAACTAAGGACGCGAACCAAGAGCATTCAAGCATGGCAGACAAGTGGCGAGAAACTTTCAACAACTGTAACACAAGTGGCTAAACCAACCAACATGATGTCTACTAAGAAAGAGTAATTATACACAAGAACATAACTTCGCGGGTAAGTCAGAAGGAAACCTCGTTTGATAAAAAACGCGCAAAGATAGTTTAATCACCACAAGAGTTGATTACAAAATTGGCCAAAGACCACAAAGGACCAATAAAATCAAGAAAATTCTCCCCCTAAAAGCCTCAGGGGTCAAGCAACGACGTCCACTTCTTCATCATCGGTATCTTCCTCGTCCGAGAGTTCCTCCCCTGCCATCTCTTCTGGGGTTAACCCCCAATCCGCGACCGATAAGCTCGCCTCGAACTTTTCCAAAGGAATGCCGGGGTTAGCCCGCGAGCGAACGACGCTCTGATTAATACCGGCAGACATTCCTTTACGAAAGTAACTAAAACACTTGTCCTTTAAAAGCTCCACACCCTCGGGAGATCGAAGACATGGCTTTGCTATTGAAGAAAGAAAGGAAATACCCGCCTCGGTTTTAAACCACTCAGAAGTCAAGAACTTAAGACCTTCAGGGGATCCCATCCATCGGAGTGCAACCTCTTGAGGAGCCTGGGACTGAAGCTTCTCCAACTCCTGCTTCATCAGGACGCGATCTTCTTCAACAATGGAATGCTCCACTTGAAGCTCTCTGAGACGTGCCTCAAGTATCTCCAGATCTTTCTTCATCTGTTCCGCGGATTGACGAGATTCTTCCCCTTGACGACGCAGAGCATCCGAGTTCGAAAGTTCCGCGTCAAGCTTAGAGGACAATGTGGAATTCTGCTCCCTCAAAGTAGAATTCTGCTCCCTCAAAGTAGAAAGCTCCTCAATAGCGGCCTGCAACTTTTCGTGAAGTTCCACGGCCCGCTTCTTAAACTTCTCCACTGAGGTAGGGTCCCCCACAGTATTACCAAGCGTCCTCAACTTGTGGCTCAACGCTTTTACCTCGGCGGCCTTCTTAGAAAGTTCAGATTCAAGGGACACCAGCCGCCTCTCTGAATCAATCTGGAAACTCCGAACCTGAAAGGAACCAAGAAAGAAGTAAAAATGGAGGAAGCAAGAATTGAATAAAAACCTAATTAAGCAAAGGTTCCCCCCACGAACTTACCCACTCAGCCGCACGCTCAAATTGTAGAGAAAAGTCATCCGACTCCAAGCGCCGCACCCATGATCGTTCATTCCGCGTAAACTTTTCTGAACCACGGAGACGAACTAAGTCATCAACCCCGAAGCCGGGGATGCGAAAAGCGGGCAAAGCATCATCCCTTTGGAGAAAAGGTGCCTCCTCCTCCCCGCTACCAGAGGCACGAGACGAGCCCACAGCCTTCCTTTTCTTTTGGGGGCGAGAAGCGTCCCCACCCGAAGGGGCGGGACGTTTCTCACGGACATCTGAAGCCGCAACTTCGGTTTCCACCACAGGTTCGCTAGCTCTATCCGCGTCCTCAACTGCCACTCCTTGAGGCGCGACGGGCGGGCGGGGGGCACGCTTAGCTGACTTCTTCTTTCTCACCTTTCCACTTTCCTGAACAGAGTGGCGGTCGGCCAGGGAACTCAAATCCATCAGATCTGCGCAAAAAGAAGCAAGGGACAAGTTATGAATAACTGCTCACAAAACACGCAAATCCTTTTCAAAAAAGAAGAAAAATAAAAGCTTGCGAGTAGTACGAGCAAAACGTTAAAATAATTCCAAAAAATAAAAATGAAAAAGACTAAGGCAAACACCTAATCGCGGATGAGGCAGACTTAACCCTGCCATCTCGAGGCGAAGAGCCGAAACCATCGATCGCCATGGTAACTTTGGCTCATGAACAAAGGAATCTTTAAACTTATCTAAATGGGCGACCCATGGCTTCTTGACCGCGCTGAACCAACCGGGAACAGTTTTAAATTCAAGACAAACGCCAGCCTTGTCGCGAACCAAGAACCACTTATGCTTCCAGTTCGGTTTGCTAGAAAGCCTCTCGATATAACTACAACTGGAGTTGCACTGGTAGAACCTAGAATCTTGAGGCCCTTTCTTCAAAGAATTAAATGCTAAGCATCAATTCTTTCGTAGGAAGCACACCGATATCCTTGCAGCGCATCACAAAGCTGGCAAAAAACATCCAACAGTTTGGAACGACTTGTGCGGGACTCAAATTGTACTCGGACAAGAAAGCTATGAACAGGGGGTGAAGAGGTAAACGAAATCCTTGGGATAAACTCGCCGCGTAAACAACCAAGCAATCTTCGTAAGCATCTAAACACCCTCCACCTTCTTAGGGAAGACACAACTCCACGCCCGCTGGCCATGGAAATATCCGGGCTAAAGCTTCAACACTTGGGAGATCAAGCAACGTTGCGCATCCTCGTATCTCTTGAACCGGAGAACGTCGCGGACGAACCCTCTCGGAAATAACTGGAGGGCAGGGTTGAGGGTCGCGAAGAGAGAACTCTCCCCTAAAGGAACAAGAACCCAAATCGTCAAGGGAATAAGACGGGAGGTCGAGGTCACTGAGAACATCCTGGACTCTTGCACACTTCTCAGCAAAGCCAATGGGGGAATCCGCATAAGGAACCCAGGACAACTCAGATTCCCGACCACTAGTTGATGGATGAGGGCTGAAAGAGACATCCGCGTCAGTTGGAGCTTGAGTCTCCACGTCCTTTGGATGAACGTCATCCCCCTTCGAAGAAGAAGAAGTTAAAAAAGGAGAGGAATAATAATCAGGATCAGAGCTGTTCCGTCGTCGCCTCACCTTAATTGGATAGCCAAAAGGGCCTACGCGGTCTGGAGAAGAGATACTGGAAGAAGACGGGTCAGAGGAACTTCCTAAATCGGAGGATGAACTCTCGCCAGACGAAGACGAAGAATCCACCACGACCGCGGGAATATCCTCTCCTGGATTCGAAGGAAGATCCCCTCTCCATCCTTCTTCCCTCTCGAACTCGTCCAGAACGTTCGGGTTCCCCTCAAAGTTAGCCATTCTTCAAGAAATTAGAAAGCTGATCTGAAAAGGAACCCGAACGCGGACCAAAAAGATCAAAAAACCCAAAAAAAAAAAAACAAAAAAGGGACGGGGGAAAAGATCCAAACAGATTCAAGAAGAGAAAACCAAGCCAAAAACTCTCTAACAAAGATGATAATATTTAAACAAGCGGCATTCAAGAACAGATCAAGAACCCAAGAATAGAAATTGAAGTTACCTTAGAAAATGAAGAACGAACAATCGGAAAACTCAACGGAAATGAAGAACACCCGGAAAACTCAACGGAAAAGCGAAGAACAGCCGGAAAACCAACCTGGAACACCGAAAGATGAGAAACTAAGCGAAAGCCACAAACAAACAAAAGGTGTGAAGTGAAAAAAGTAAAAACGGAACGGGGTAATTTATAAGGAAATTACCGACTCTTCAGTTCCCTCCGAAAATCATATGGGCCGTAGAAAACCCTCGGCGGGCCCAAATTTACCCCTTGACCGGCCCATTAGGGCTTCTCAAAGACGTGGGACGCGGATTATCCCCTACGCAAAGAAAAAAGGGATGTATTTCCGCGGGAAAAATCGAATCGTCTTAAGCTCTCCTGGAACTCAACCCGACCCGAGGAGCTGTGATGGAACCACGCGGAAATAACAAGGAATTGGACGCGGACATAAGAGAAATGGTCCCCAAAGAGAGCCAAGATATAAGGTGGACGCGGACATAAAGTAATGACACATGTCTGCCATGCCCACCATCCACAACAATCACACGTGTCGGCCCAATGACGACACGTGTCAAAGAAAGGAATCCTGGCCGAGCCATATAAATAGGGAAGTGAACAGAAGAAAAGAGAAAAGGACGGAAGTTGAGAGAAAAAAGAGATTCAGAAAAGGAAGAAACCAATATTGCCACGACGAACTAAAGATCTCTGCTCAATTTCCGCGGACAGGTAATAATCCTCACGATATAAGAAAAATGGATGAACTTCCAGGGAAATAGGTGGGATCATGACTAAATTCTATGAATTAGAAGTAAAAGCGCGGCCCAGGTTCAGACGCGAACGAATATGTTCGCGTGTCAGGTAAGCCCGTGCTATGTCACCAACTTTAAATCGTGTCCAGATCCCCAGGGGCCCACCAAAAGTGGGTCCCGCATGAGATTTTCTTGGGAGCGTTTCATCATACCCAGCTTACAAGAGCTCTTCCTTTTCAGGATCCAAGTGAGGACAACGGACCTGAGAGGGCTAGGTGGCATCGGATATCATAAGGATGTTGGATCCAAGTGAGGACAACGGACCTGAGAGGACTAGGTGACATCGAATATCATAAGGATGTTGGAAGTGATTTATAAGTGATTCAAGCCCTACCCATGTCACAAGAGCTCTTCCTTTTCAGGCTCCAAGTGAGGACAACGGACCTGAGAGGGCTAGGTGGCATGGGCTGGCGCCTCTTAAGACCCCGAGTCTTACAGATGGAATCAGAGCCGACTCCGGACTCGGAGGTGCGCCGACAGTATGATCGGGTACGCTCCTCCCGGAGGGCAGTCCCTTGGGCCTGACGGGGTCGTCAGTGCTTTAAGTGGGGGAGATTGTAACACCCCCGTCCCACATCGGATATCATAAGGATGTTGGGAGTGATTTATAAGTGATTCAAGCCCTACCCATGTCAAAAGAGCTCTTCCTTTTCAGGCTCCAAGTGAGGACAACGGACCTGAGAGGGCTAGGTGGCATAGGCTGGCGCCTCTTAAGACACCGAGTCTTACAGATGGTATTAGAGCCGACTCTGGACTCGGAGGTGCGCCAACAGTATGATCGGGTACGTTCCTCCCGGAGGACAGTCCCTTGGGTCTGACGGGGTCGTCAGTCATCCCACATCAGATATCATAAGGATGTTGGGAGTGATTTATAAGTGATTCAAGTCCTACCCAGCTTACAAGAGCTCTTCCTTTTCAGGATCCAAGTGAGGACAACGGACCTGAGAGGGCTAGGTGGAATCGGATATCATAAGGATGTTGGATCCAAGTGAGGACAACGGACCTGAGAGGGTTAGGTGACATCGGATATCATAAGGATGTTGGAAGTGATTTATATGTGATTTAAGCCCTACCCATGTCACAAGAGCTCTTCCTTTTCAGGCTCCAAGTGAGGACAACGGACCTGAGAGGGCTAGGTGGCATGGGCTGGCGCCTCTTAAGACCCCGGGTCTTACAGATGGTATCAGAGCCGACTCCGGACTCGGAGGTGCGCCGACAGTATGATCGGGTACGCTCCTCCCGGAGGGCAGTCCCTTGGGCCTGACGGGGTCATCAGTGCTTTAAGTGGGGGAGATTGTAACACCCCCGTCCCACATCGGATATCATAAAGATGTTGGGAGTGATTTATAAGTGATTCAAGCCCTACCCATGTCACAAGAGCTCTTCCTTTTTAGGATCCAAGTAAGGACAACGGACCTAAGAGGGCTAGGTGGCATGGACTGACGCCTCTTAAGACCCCGGGTCTTACAGATGTAGCCAATTGAGCTATCTTTGTTATTGAGAGTGGATCCATCAAAATTTATTTTAAACGTTCCAACTGGTGTTTTTTTCCATTTAAAAATTTTCTGCCGACTTCTTGGTCGTGAGTGATTTGTAGCATTAGTATTCTGAGTATACTGGATATCATCCTCCTTGTGGTAGAAAGAGGTTATTTTTCCAATTCTCCAAGTGAGTAGTGATGATGTGTTTAACATATTCCTGGTTTGGAATGGATTCATTTCTAAATACAATTGATTTCTGATGTACCATATTGTCCACCATATAACCGCTAATTTTTCTATTTCGGTTTTTGTGAGAATGCTTCTGATTAGTGACAAGAGAGGGGGAAAATCTCTCGAATTTGCAATCATGTTAATTACAGCCTGATTTGTACCTAAGGTAGATGGAATATGGATTTTGGAAAACTGGCATTCTAGAAACAGATGTGTTTCATCTTCGATCGCACTATTGCAAAATACACAAGTTGTTGGAACAGAAACCCCTTTTGGGATAGACGGGTAGCCGTTGGGACACCCTTCTATCCGAGTTTCCAAAGGAAATTCTTGATTTTTGGTGATGTGTCAATTTTCCAAATCCAAGCGTTGTTGTCCTTATTTTGGTTGTTATTTTTTGTGATCAGTTTGTGTGTGCTAGCTGTAGTAAACCATCCCTCTCTATCTGGCCACCAATAAAGTCTCTCTTCAAATGTATTCATAAGAAGAGAGATATCCAAAATTTCTTTTGCTATACTTTGAGGGACTGCGTTAAACAATTTTTCCTTCCACCGTTTCCCCCCTAATATATAGTCACTTATTGTTTCATTCTCATTTCAAAAGGTAGGACAGTTGTCTTTTTTGATTATTGGTGAGGTTGTAATCTAATTGTCGGTCCAAAATTTGATAGATTTTCCATTGCCCACCGACCAAATTAGACCTTCTTTAAATTTTTCAATAAGAGGAGTTAGTTTTGACCATTGCCAAGACGAACCCCCACTCTTCTTATAATTTAATATATGCGTTGTTTTGAAATATTTGTACTGAATTAATTTTACCCATATATTATCTGGTTCCGCAAGTATTTTCCAAATGAGTTTCATTTGGAGTGCCTCGTTCATATCTTTAGCTTTTCGGATGCCTAGACCTCTCATACCTTTCGGTCTACATATTCTATCCTAGCTAATCAGAGGCCGATATTGGAGATCTTTGTTCCAGAAGAAAGATCTATTTATTTGGTCTAGTTCCTTATGGATTGTGTTGGGGAGCATGAAACTTTGCATCGTGTATAGGGGTTTTGATGCAGGGTTTGTACCAATAAGGACAGTACGACCTTGCTGTGATAGGACATTTGCACGCTATTTACTGAGTTGCTCTTTTGATTTACACACAACTTCCTCAAAAGTATGTCTATTTACACGTCCATTTATAATAGGGCAACCAAGATATTTTTCAATCATTATTTCATTTGATATTCCCAGGTATCTTTCAAGCTCCTCAATTCAAGATCTAGGGATTCCTTTCGTTGTTTGAAAAGCTGATTTATGATAATTAGCTTTTTGTCCTGAAATGCTGCAATATTCATCTACAATTGTTTTTTCTTTTAAGCAAGCAGAGGTGTTACCTTTGGTGAAGATAATCATGTCATCAGCAAAAGCAAGGAAAGGGATTCGTAGATCATCCTTCCCGAAACTGAAACCTATAAGGCCTCTAGTTGGTCTGAATTTTTCCTTTCTCATATTTGCTTCAAAGGAGAGTTTTCTTGCCAGAACCTCCGCTCCCAAAATGAAGAGAAAGGGAGAGAGAGGGTCACCTTGTCGAAGGCCTCTAGTTGGTCTGAATAACTCTGTTGGACCATTGTTAACGAGAACGGAGAATGATACCGTAGATATAATCCATTTAATAAACGTCGGATGGAAACCAAATTTCTCCATTACTGCCTTTGTAAAGCTCCAATCTACTATATCATAAGCTTTTTCCATACCTAGTTTAATTGTCATCCATCCTTCTTTACCTTTTCTGCTACGAAATGAATGAAAAACCTCATGGGCTATTAAGACATTGTCCTGAATAGCCCGGTCGGACACGAACACTCCTTGCAAAGGGTGAATAATTTTCCCTATTACATTTTTTAATCTCTCCGTAAGAATTTTGGAAATAATTTTATAAATTGTGGAGCATAGGCTGATTGGTCTGTAATGTGTAGTCATAGAGGGGTTATCGCATTTTGGTAGAAGTGAAATAAATGTATGGTTTATTTGACGAAGAATTCTTCCAGAAAGGAAAAATCCTTTAACTGCTTTGATGATCGATCCTCCAATAGTGTCCCAGTATGTTTTGTAAAACTCTGCTGACATTTCGTCAGGGCCGGGTAAGTTATTATTGCCAAGGATGAACACCGCCCTTTTTATTTCGCCATTGCTTGGATGCTTGGTAAGAAAACTATTATCCTCATTGGTTATTGTCGGGGTGACAAGATTTAAGTACTCCCTTAAGAGATTTTCATTTATCCTTTCCTGTTTAAACCTTTTTTCAAAATCTCTACGGATTTCATTTTTAATATTTTCATCACCCTCAATATATGTACCTTCGCTAGAAGTAATTGATCGAATGATTTTTCTATTCCTTCTACCAGTTGCTACCCTATGGAAATAGGATGTGTTTGAATCTGCCAGTTTTAAATGTTTCGTTTTGGCCCTTTGGTTCCAATACTTTTTCTGAAATAGAAGAAGCTTCTCTTTCTTTTGTAGGAAGTTCCTTTCTTTGGCTCTATAATCCATCCAGTTCCGTTGAGTCATTTGTGATTGTATCTCCAGCAAGCTGCTTTCGACTTCTTGGAGTTGACGGAATATATTACCGAAAGTTTTCTTATTCCACTCCTTTGTTTTTTGTTTAAGCAGTTTAGTTCTGTATATAACTTGAAACATAGCGGAACCCGTACATGAAGCTCGCCAAGCTTGTTTAACAATGTTGCGGAAATCTTTCCTTTGAAGCCAAATATTCTCGAATTTAAATGGAGGTGGTTTATGAATTACTCCATTATCTAAGTTTATTGTAATGGGACAATGATCTAATGAAGAAAAAGCACCATTCATTGTAATTAGTGCTGGAAAAAATTGGAGAATTTGATGTTGGACAAGTACTCTATCCAATTTTTTGATAATGTTGTCATCTCCCTCGGGTTTTTTCCTCCAAGTGAAATAGTTTCCTGAAGTGGGAAGATCAATCATAGCACATTCGCTTTTGAATGTCGCAAGTCTTTGGAATCTATGAATATTGATTTCTGCCCCGCCCATTTTGTTTGAGATACAATTTATTTCGTTAAGATCCCCCATCACAATACACGGAAGGGTTGAGCTGGTGACAAGATCAGTCAGATTTCTCCAAAATTCATCTTTTTCCCTTAGCCCCGAAGGGGCATACAAAACGAAGAGCATTAGGGAAGAATCATTTTGTGAGCTGTTGTATCTAATACCAATTATTCTAGGGAATTGAATTTCTATCAAAATCGTCTCATTGATTAGTTGGTTTGTCTTCTAAAGGATACACAATCCGCCGAATTTGCCTTGGGCAGGTGACCAAATAGCGTTGTCAAAACCTGCATTCTTCCATACCGTTTCGTTTGGAATACTTTCAGTCTTTTTCTCCGCAAGAGCAAGTAATTCGATATGATTATTTTTACACCATGTGTTGATGTTCGTCCAGAATGTTGTTTTTCCTATACCTCTACAATTCCAATTGCTGAGTTTCATAAATAGCCTTTTCTGTCATGGGAGCAGGGATGCCAGGGAAGGTGGCCTCTCCCATGTAGTTGCCTTGTACCAAAGAGAGTGTATGCTATTGCTAGGATTGTAATCAAAAGATCTATAAGCGATCGAGTGACAAGACAAAGATGCAAAGCCAAGGCGAAAAGGCCAATTGAACACCCAAGAACCATGATAAACCACCTCCTCAGCGAAAGTTGAATATGCAAAGTCAAGCCGGGTATATTGAATTGCTTACCCTTTGAATAAAAGATGATGAATCTATCTTATATATTATCTATTATTATATAATAAAAAAGGAGTCGCATCTCCTAAGTGACAGCTTCTCCTCTTTCTTTTTTTATACAAGGTAAGGATTTGGGTGTGGTCAATCGTGGTTGACCACCTCCTCAGCGAAAGTTGAAGTGAGACTCATGTATGCCAACCTGTCGGCGACCCAGCTCCCCTCTTTGAAGATGTGATAGAAAGTGATACTTTCAAAGGCCCCTACAACTGTCGAGAGTATCCGAAATCGCCATCTCGATCTCTCACGGGCTTCTCCAAGTTCCATTCAAAGCTTCTAGCAGACCAGCCTAAAGACCTAGACACTTCGCCTATAAAGCATAAGCCTTCCCGAGTCCATGCGCACCGTAGGAGAGAACTGCACCCTGGTCATCTCGAATGACAAACCCAAAAGCAGCAAAACCAAAGTCAACATTTGCTCCGTCAAAATTGAGTTTCAATAATCAGTCCTTGTGTTTTTCCTATTTGACAACTTTTTTCCTTTTTGTCCTCTTTGGGGGGATATTTGGTCTTGTTATATCCATATCTTCCTCTTGTTCCTCATCATGTGCTTTTCTCCATCTTGAATTATATTGTTTTATATATTTTATTCAATCTTCCATGTTGCTGATGTCATTGTTGTCAAAAAATAAATTTAATTACTGCAATGTGTAGATTTTTTTTAAAATAAATTTGATATTAATACTCGTTCAATCAGTTAATTAATTTCTTTCAATATTTCTTAATTATTACATAATTAACATAGAATTAAGCAAAATTTATATATATATATATTCTTTCAATTTTTAATTTAAATAAATTTTATACTAATACACATTCTACTAATTCAGATCTATAATTCTAAAATAAATCAAAGGTTAAATCAATTTTTTTTAATATTGATTGAAAAATAAAATAAAATAACAAAATATTCATCAACTCAAACTTATTACCAAAATATTTATTTTCAATGATTTTTACATTCAATGACTCATTTTTATAATTTATATATATATATATATATATATATATATATATATATATATATATATATATATATATATATATGAATGTTAACTAAGTTTGATATTCAAATTTCAATAATTTTTACATTCAATGACTCATTTTTATAATTATTTGAATGTTAACTAAGTTTGATATTCAAATTTCAATAATTTTTACATTCAATCATATAAATTAAATATATTATGAATAATTAAACAAAATATAAATAATTTAATGGGTTTATAACCAATTTTGAGGTTTTAATGGGTAAATACCCAATTAATCAAGTTTCTAGGGGCATATACACGATTTCGCCTATTTAAATTGATGACTTCTTCTTTGATTACCATATATATAATAATTTATAAATATTGAAAGAAATTAAATAGTTGAAGGGATGTTGATACCAAATTTGTTTCAAATTTTGTTTTAATAATGTTTTAACTTGTGTGTTACTCTAAGCTCACATATTATAAAATTATATGCATAAGAGTGGATACTTTTAAAATTTTATATTGGAAATAAATCAAAATCTATTTTACATAAAGTCTATAGGCAAGATAGGTTACATCTATAGGCAAGACAAAGTTTGTGTAATTATATTCGGGTCCTTTTCATTTTTTACAAAAATAATTACGGAATGGTCCGAGACAAAAAAAAAAACTTACCTTTAACTCTACATTTTTACAGTCGCATCCTCTTTCATCCTTCAACCCACATTCATCGTTAACCCACCGACAAAAACTTTCATCTTCACCTTTATTTGTAGATCTAGCCATTTTAGAGCTTTTTTTAGCCAAAATCTACACCAATCTGGCTCTACAAAGGTATGTTCTCTCATATAATGTAAAAACTTCATTGATTTCGGTTGATTCAACAAAAAAAAATGAAGGTTTTGAATTTTGAGCAAAATAGTAAAAATCCGGTTTTTTCTATCGATTTTGTTGTTTTGGAGGCTTTTTTGTGTGTTTTGTTGTTGTCTTCATCATAGACATTAGATGCCAATGTAGGTGATAGGAGTTGATTTATGCGTGAATTATAGGCCAAAAGCACTCGACAATCTGGGCCGAGAAATCTGTGTTTGCTCGGCATCCTAGGCCGAGGAAAGAGATGAAGCTCATCGACTTTAGCCGAGGAAGCTGACGAAGCTCAACGATTTCTTCTCATAATAGGTTCCTCAGAATAGGCTCTTGAAAGTCAGCCGAGTTTATGCTTTAGCCTCGGTTAACTAGGCCGAGTTTACATTGTTTCCTCGGTGATATTTGTCAAGCTAATAGCAAAGTCTCAAAGAACTTTACCGAGATATGCCTCACACCGAAAACCAAAAAAAAAATATCGACAACAAATCTTATCTACTAGTTTTCATTACGTTCAACGAGATTGATGCAATTTTCGACACTTCGTTATTTTGGTTTTTTTTCGTTTCTCGGGTCAATCCGTAATTATGTTATCAAAAATGAAAAGGATCTCAGCGTAATTTTCGTCTTGCCAATAGACGAAAGGCATCTTACACTCTCTCCCTTTATTATATTGTATAAGCAATTATATATTAAAAAAAATACCGTACTGAACTAGTGTATGTAACCACACACAACTGCAGTAGGGAAAGCTCGACAGTGAGAAAACCATTTGGCATTTGGGTATAGAAATCTGAATCATCGTTATCAAATATCAGATTAAAAGAATTCTAAATTCTGATGCATTTGTTGTCAATGAGACACTTGTCCCTTACGTCGCCAGACACAACAGCGCCACTATACGGTGCATGTGTGACAAACTGCGCTACTATGCGGTGTAAGCGTGACAAACTGACATCCGATATAACCGTCACAAATGAACTTTCCAAAACTTCCAACAGATCTTAGAAACTTAGAAGACAAACTTAGACATGTAAATAGGGCAAAAAGAAAATTTACAGTGTCCATCTATCTCTTGCTCCCCCTTTTATTCAGTGACAGGGAGTTTTGGAATAAAAGGGACTTAAAAGGGGATTGCCCGGGGAAAAGACTCATAAGTGCAATAAGATAGTAATACAACCAAAAATCCGGTCCCCATTTTAAAACAATCTCAGTTCTTTGAAGATGGCAAAAACCAATGTGTCATCTTAAATTATTTTTTTGCGAAATCGCCAGGAGAAATGAGCCAAAAGACGAATGTAAGATACAATGTCAACTGGGAGAAGATGTCATTTTCGCTTAAGCAGCTGATTCTCTTGCAATCTTCTCTGCCTTGGCAATGACCTCCTCGATTCCTCCAACCATGTAGAACGACTGTTCTGAAAGGTCATCGTATTTCCCATCCAATACACCCTGCAAATTTGAACGGAACATTAGTAAAACCTGATTTACCTGGAAGATAGAAGAAACCTGTGCATGTGAAGCCAGTATAGTTAATTACCTGGAAGCTGGTGATGCTTTCCTTCAACTCAACATACTTTCCAGGAGCACCCGTGAATACCTCAGCGACATGGAAAGGCTGACTCAAGAACCTTTGAATCTTACGAGCACGAGCAACAGTCAACTTGTCATCTTCACTGAGCTCATCCATACCCAGAATGGCAATGATATCCTGAAGATTCTTGTAGTTTTGAAGAACCTTCTGCACTCCACGGGCAGTGTTGTAGTGATCCTCACCAAGAATGTGGGGAGAGAGCATCCGAGATGTAGAATCAAGTGGGTCCACAGCAGGATAGATACCCAGCTCAGAAATCTGATAAGAAAACAAATTAAGATACGCATAATCACAACATATTGACAACTGCACAATATATCTTGATAACAAACCTGTCGGGACAACACTGTAGTAGCGTCCAAGTGAGCAAAGGTTGTTGCAGGAGCAGGATCCGTCAAGTCATCAGCAGGCACATAAATAGCCTGCACGGAAGTGATGGAACCCTTCTTGGTTGTGGTGATACGCTCCTGAAGGCCTCCAAGGTCAGTAGCCAAGGTAGGTTGGTAACCCACGGCAGAAGGAATACGTCCAAGCAAAGCAGACACTTCTGAGTTAGCCTGTTTATACCACAGAACAGTGGAGTAAAAAATCAGTTGAATCCAAATTCAGTAAATTTCCACACTTGAATGCAAAAACTTTAGGGATAAAGATTTCTATCTTTCTTGCCAAAAATCCTACCTGGGTAAATCGGAAAATGTTGTCAATAAAGAGCAACACATCTTGACCCTCTGCATCACGGAAGTGTTCAGCAACAGTCAAACCAGTAAGACCAACACGGGCACGAGCACCAGGGGGCTCATTCATTTGACCGTACACAAGAGCACATTTGCTGTCAGCCTAAAAAATATTCAAGTACTAAAACATTAATAACAAAACAAGAAGCCATATAATTTTAGAAAAAGGACAAAAAGAAGAGATAATCAATATCATGTAAGAAAATTAACCTGCTTGTCACCTAGCTTGATAACACCACTCTCAATCATTTCCTTGTACAAGTCATTACCTTCACGAGTACGCTCGCCAACACCAGCGAAAACAGAGAAACCACCTGGCAAGGAAAACAGATGTATAAGCAAAATTATAATTAGGTCCACAAAGCATAAAGTAATCTTAAGAAAATAACCAGTCATTTATTACAAACCATGAGCTTTAGCAACATTGTTGATCAGTTCCATAATAAGCACAGTTTTCCCCACACCAGCACCACCAAAAAGCCCAATCTTTCCTCCCCTCTGGTATGGAGCAAGAAGATCGACAACCTGAAGAAAAATTTGAAACAGGGTAGAGAGAATAAAACGAGTGAGATAACCAGAACAACATGGGTTCTTCCTATTTACATAACAAATCAGAAAATAGATATACCTTGATTCCAGTAACAAGGATCTGCTGCTCAGTTGCCTGCTCAACGAAGGCAGGTGCTTCTCTGTGAATTGGCAAGAAGTGATCGGTCTCTGCTCAGACATAAGCAATATAGTCAATAAAATCACCTAATGTCACTACATCATTACTACATTGCCAAATGGACATAATGACAACAAAATCAGAAGAGAACAAAGGCTCCTTACCGATTTCTCCTCTATGGTCAATGGGCTCTCCAATGACATTAATGATACGACCAAGTGTAGCCCTTCCTACAGGAACCTGTAAGACACACAATCAATCAGAATGGAAGATAAATAGAATCACTGGACATTTTTATTTCTACCATCATTCTGATAATTGTGTGCACATATGACCATATATGCAGTACTATATACTGGAACATGACTATCACTCAAAATTCAACACGTCTAGCCTTTCCTGGGAGTTGGGACAAAGATTTTGAGAGATGACTGCCATCAATTTTTTCTTTTTGGAAACAAGGGATGAAAGAAATTGGATAACAAGAAACAACTATGTATGTGAGAATGGTTATTTTCTAAATTTCATATCAGATGATACATTAAGATTGTAATACCTTAATCAAATCCAAGGTGACCATAGATGGATCGTGTGAAAATAAGTTATACCGATACTAATAAGCTAGATATCACCAATCAACAACAAATCAGTAAATCATCAATAAAGCTACACAGAAAACACCCTGCAGATAATATTTTTACAGATCCGATCGCAGATAGGATCATAGGAATATAAGGAGAAATGTGCAGTCGTAAAGCATCCTAGAGAGAAAACGCTAATACTGATCTCTACAATCAAAGATCCAACATTATCAAATCTAGCAATCTACAACAACTCTAAACTGAAATATAAAAAGTTCATTTTATCAAAAAAGGAATCAAACGATTCTGCAAAAAGGTTCAACGCAATTGTTTCAGCGATTCGAAAATAGCCTAAATCAAAGCAAAGTCAATTTTTCGATCCAATTAAACCTCAGAGAGAACAACTTACAGTGATAGGAGATCCAGTGTTCAAAACACCCTGGCCCCTGACAAGCCCCTCAGTACCGTCCATAGCAATGGTTCTCACCATGCTTTCTCCCAAATGCTGAGCGACCTCGAGCACCAACCTAACCTCATTGTCCAACACCTCAAGGGCGGTCAAGATCGGAGGCAAACCCTCGTCAAATTTCACATCGACGACGGCACCGATCACCTGGCAAACCTTACCGATCGCGCCCTTTCCGGTGAATTCATCAGTGATCTTACCGGAACCGCGAGCGGCGCCCTTCACCGGGGGAGTGGAGGGAGCCGAAGCCGGAGCCGCCGAGGAGGTAGCGTAGTCAACGGCGCGGTTGAGGAGGTAGCCATGGGGGGACGGGCGGGAGGATGCAGAAGGTCTGGGAGTGGCAATGGAAGATTTGGGAGAAGATCGGCGAAGGGAAGACCGGAGGAGGGAGGATAATACCCTGCGAGACGCCATGGGAGGACGGAGAAGGTGGAGATTGGAGAGGAGAGATGGGGACTAGGGTTTGTGGGAGAGAGTGAGTGGTCTATATAGATCCAAGAGTCTAGTAATTAAACGGCGTCGTTTGGATGTTTTGTAGCTTCCATGCTGAATTGAGATGCGCTATGTTCCGTGGTTTTACTCGTTCCCTGCGAGAAAAAGGGAAAGTGAGGTGATCACGTATTGTTTCCATTTTCTAAATTTAAAATTTACTAGTTTTATTATTCGCCCGTTGTGCGATTTTTTAATAAATTTTATTATATAAAACATCTTTGAAATAATATAAATTACTACTCCATATAAAGTAAATATATAGTTTTCAATTGTATTATGTTTTTGAGAATATAAGCATGTTTGAATCTAGATTAATCATATAATTTCATAAACAGTTGCTGGAATTTAAAACGCAAAACGATATTATACTCAATTTGATCTAAAACACAGAATAATTGACCAAATATTGGATAGATTATTTAATCTAAAAAGATAAGTTTTATAACTAATTAAAATATAAGGTTGAATATTTATAAAAATAAGTGGCATCATTAATTGAGATGACAAAATTATATTGACTTATTACTTGATATAGATAAAAAAAAAGATATTATCATATTAATCCATAATATGACACATATCATGGATTTTCACGTCTCTGTTTTAGTATTATAATAATAAAATAATATAACACGTACACTTAAACTAAAATTTAAAGCATATATTATAATATTATATCATTTGCTTTCACATTGATATATATATATATATATATATATTTTTTTTTTTGACGTCAAAATATATTATAATATTAAACTAAGTAATATTTTGACGTAATATATTTGCAAGGTAAAAAGTTGTATTTGTATTCTCACATGGATAAAGTATATATATTTTGACGTAATATAATCATAATAAAATAGATATATATCTATATCTATTTTCAATCAAATATATAAAAAATTAATATGTCGTGCAACTGGTGCAAGTAATTAATACAAAAATGATATGATTTAATTTATTTTTAAAAATAATCAAATAGATTCAGTTTTTAAGGATAAAATTATATTGAGTTATTAATAATTAACCAAATATTAAATAGATATAAGGTTGATCAAATAATAAAAAAGATAATACCATTTTAATCCAGAATATGACACGTATGAAAAAATAACACCATTTTAATCCAAAACATGACACGTATGCGAGCAAAAAATCTAATCTAATCCCATCTAATTTAAAATCATGGTCTCCGAAAACCCATTCAAAAAAACCTAAATACAAACCCGAAATAACCTGAATACGAACTCGAAATAAAAAATTTGGATAGATTATTTGATAATACTTGTAGTGCATAGTCCGCCCGCACTATAAACTAATACTTGTAATGTAGTTTGAATAAAATTAATACTTGTAATACTTGTAGTTAATATACTTGAAAATAAACTAATACTTGTATTTTAGTCTTATAAATTTTGGGTGCATTGGTCATATCAAAAGTGCAGCAAGCCGGCAATGCATTATAAACTAATACTTGTATAAACTAAATGATAAAGATGTACGTAAAATATTTCAAGAAAAACTATTTTGTCATTAAAATTTTAAGAAAGATAAGTTTTCTACCTAATTAAGATATGAAGTTGAATATTTATAAAAAAACCTAATTAAGATAAGATAATTTTTTTACCTGACTATATTGATTTATTAATTGATGTGGCCCAAAAATATAATACCAATTTAATTCAGAAAATGACACGTAAGCAAAAATAATCCCGTTTTAATCCAGGAAATTCCGTGGACGCGAGATCGCACCAGAGCCCGTTTCAGGCCTCTGCTTTAGTATTTTATATAGATTTTTCATTGTGTTTTTTACGCCATGTATAAAGTGTATAATAATGTTGTTCTCTAAATTTTTTTTTTAAGGGTAACGGGGTTTATAGACCATTAGAGTTTATAGATCTCATAATAAATTATTTTAATTATATAGATCTTTTCATATGTGTTATTTCAAATATACTCTTTGGCGCTCGGTTGATCTGTCGAGCATGAAAACCCCAAATCTGAAGATCCCAAATTGAATCCTAATTTCCTCCTCAATTGCGTCTGATTGGCTCGGATCTGGCTCATCGCCATCGCCTCCTTCCGGCTGCCTTGATCCCGATTCCGTCAGTGCTCCCTGGCCCTTCTTCGTCGTCGCCAGCCTTATGTATAAAAGTGTTTAAATAGGTAAATAACTAGGGTTTGGTTATGTAAAGACTGAATATATTTTATATTATTATATTTGAGTAAATAAATGATTATTTTAATCAATCGGTAGAAATGTGAGAAAACCCGTCCTCGAGTGTACGTTTGATTTTAAAAACATTCCGGTATCGTTTTGAGAATTTAGATTTTAACGGATTTAATTCTGCCTTCGAGCTCTGAATTTGATTGAAATTTATTTAATTTCGTTATCTTGAGATTTGTAATTTAAATCTTATGTATATTTGATTTAGTCGGGATTCAATCGGGCGAGCGCGTTTCGAGTCTATTCCGCTAATTTAATTTCTTTAGTGGACCAATTTCTTTTATTTTCATTTACCCTTTTCTTTTCTCTCTCTCTCCCTCTGCCTAGGAGAGGTCCCCCCTTTGTCTTCTTCCTCACTCCCTCCTACTCACCTTCACCCACAACTCACCCATTACTCCCTCTTGTCCTTCTTTTCCTCTTATGGCTAGGCACACACAACACCCCACTCCTCTTCTCCTTACACCACTGCAACAGTGCCCTCTCCTCTCCTTTCCATCCACATTTCAAAATCAGTTTCCTCACAATTCCCACATCCCCAAAGTCTCCCCTTTTTCTTGCCCCTTTGTCGAGCCAAGGAGCCTCCATTGGTGCACCTTGTTCTTGTGTTGTGTTGAGCACCTCACCACCACCACCATCACCTTCAATGTCACTGTCGTCCCCCCATAGAAGCTGGGCAACACCCCCTTCACCACCTTATGTTCTTTCGCATTTGAAGAGCCCGGACGAGCCAAGCCGAGAGACCACAAACTCCAGCCCTATCTCTTTCCTCCTCGTCGAGCAGGAGTAGCCAGAAAACCCTCCCCTCTTCGGCCTCCCTCCGACGAAGATGCCACGCCGAGCCGCCCGAGTTCTCCTTGCTCTGTTCCGTGTCTTCGACCTCGGTAAGCCTCCTCCCTTCGATTCCGACTCGATTCCCTCATAAAGGCGCACCTTTATGACCATCCATATTCGACCCAGGCCCTCGGACCTCCCTCCATCCTCGTCGAGCTCGGAGCGCTGCTTTGAAGCCGGAGTTTCTCCTCGGAGTCGCGGCTATAAGTGACTCTTTTCCCCTCCTTTTCTTTGCATCGTTTCTTCGATTTGGGGTAGGTCTTGGTCGGAAATCTCTAGTCGACCATCTGGGTGAACTCTCTGGTCGAGCAGCTGTCGGAGGCCGGAGATCTTCCCCTTTCTTCCCCCTCGTCTCCGTCGTCTGTTCCAACTGTTGGGGAAGAAGCGGTTCGTGGGAACCGTTTCAGTCTTCTTTCTTTCTTTTTCATTTTGGGGCCAGTTTGGTTTAATCTTCCGGTTCACTAATCTAAGGGAAACGGGTAAGTGGGTTTGGACTCGGATCCGGGTCTCCTCCTTCTTTTTTTGGGCTGGGTCTAGCTGCTGGGTTGGGCTCCTTTTCTTTTCTCTTCGGGTGGGCCTTTTCTTTGGGCTGATGGGTTGTGTTTTTTTTATTTGTGTTATATATATTTGGTTATATGTTATGTTAGTATATATATGTATGTTATTTTATTTAATAATTCTGATTTTAGGAAAATGACTATATATAATTATTTGTTCTGAAATTATTAATTTATATATTTAAAAAGGTTTTAAAAGTGATATTTATTGATATGGAGTTATAAATATATTTATGGTTATTGTTTTGAGTTTATATGGATAGTAAGTATTAAACTATTTGAATATTAATATTATTTTGGGATTGGTTATAATTATAAACTTTGGAAAATTAATCGTTATATATTGTTTATTATTTTAAAATAATAGTAATTGGATTATTTAATTGATGCATTTTATGAGGATTTAAACATGTGAGTTAGGAATTTTAAAGTGATTGTTGGTTTTGAATTATAAGTATTAATTGTGAGCTTAGAATTATTTTGATGATTTAGTATTGAGAATTATTTATATAATGTTTTGAAATAAGAAACATGCCGGAATGTTTTCTATAATGTGATTTGGAGAGAGTTGGATTTAAAGTTAAATGTTTAATGTCAGAATTTGGCCAAGTATGAGTTAATGTTTTCTATAATGGGATTTATGAGTTTGAAAATATGGTTGGTATGATTTTATCAATGGGTTTGATTGAAGAATGATTTTGGTCGATTTGATCGTATCGGGAAGATTTTGGAAAACGGTTTTACTATCAGTCGGTTTTGAGGATGTTGAGAACTTGGGTTCGTGTGTATGAATGTTGGTCTGGTAGCTTATGGAAATGACTTGATGATAGGTGTGTATTGCTTTTGGATTGCTTTGGACTTGCATTTGGGCCCTTGCTTGTGTTATCTTGCTGTTCTGCATCAACAGGTAAGTATCCTACGGGACTTACTCAGTAACCTGGACCTCCTGCCTGATGTGTCATGTAATGTGTAGTTTTGTTGCATATTAAAGCATGCCATGTAGTATCATGCTAGGATTGCATTGAACTGAGCATGTGTTTGCTTTGTGTGTTTGAATACAGAACGGTCATTATCTGTGATAGTCCTAGAGTCTTTGCTAGGGTCATAGGGTAGCCCAGCCCCATCGGGTGCCCTGAGTCTATCGAGTCGATATGAGCATGATATGATAGCCCAGCACTATCGGGCAAGAGATGAGATGATTTGATATGATATGATTAGCCCAGCACCATCGGGCATGAGCATGATTTATGATATGATGATGAGATATGATATGATATGATGATACCGTGGTGAGTGCACCACCACGAAGAGAGTGTTATGCTATAGCCCGAACTGGCCAGTCTCTGCACTAACGGGAAGGGGTGCAGAGGTAGGAGAGGGATATGCCACTTGACATTGTCTTGGGCCCTTTACAGTTCTTTTCTGCATATTATATATATACTAGGGGCATGATAGTGTGATTTAAATCTTGTACCGCATTAGTCATCTTTTATTTAGGTATAGGCATGTTATGTGGCCTCAGCGGGGTCAGAGGACCCGCAGGCGATCACCGGGCCTGACTTCGTGGATAGTGTTAGGTACCGCTCTTGTTGTTCCTTGCTTCTGTGACGGGAAATCTCTTGGCGAATTGAAGAATCCGGCTAATATATTCTAACTTGACAAATGACAATCACCCCCTTTGTTTTGGTTTTGACCCGGCTCTGCCGTGGCTTTTGTATCTAAACCGTACTTCCGCTTTACTTTCGTTTAAATTGTATTTCTAAGACTTCGACTGATTAGAGGTTTGAAACCTCGACCCGTACTTGAATTGCAACATCCGAACGAAGGTATCCGACCTTCGAAACGTATCCCGGATATTTATATCCGGGCCGTTATAGGTTGACTTCCTTAGAGGCTAAGGATTGCTTTGTCAAACTTTATCCTAACTAAATAAAACTTATCCAACTAATTAAACGTAATCTAATATCCTAAAATCGACAATTATAAAATATGATAATCAAAAAAGTCTAAATGATAGACTCTCCTAACCATCTTATTTAACCTAACTAAGTAATACTAAAAATAGGTAATTTCATAATTAGACTTCAACTAACATAGGAGTTACTAAAAATAGAATATATTAAAAATAAGAAATATAAATAATAAACTAATTAACGCCGTTTCTTCAACGACTCCCAAGGTGGAGCCTTCTTCTTCCGCCTGAGGATGACTTCATTCTTGCCGCTAGGTTAATGCCGGCAGCCTCGGGTTGCTGTGGCTGATGTTTTCCCTGGGCTTGCAAGGCTAATTATTTTTGTCTTGCACGCCAAGGCCAATATTTAAAAAAAAACCTTTTTGGTTGTAAATTGTACTACATACCGACAATTGCGAAAATCCCGCTTGGGTTTCTGATGCTTTTGGTTCAGGCGTTGTGTGACTCTATGTGTGGCGTGACTAGATTTTCTTCTCCGTTTGATGGGGTTCTGACAATCGGAGTCGGGATAGGCTGGGTTCTTGGCAGTGTGTATTGAGGTGTCTCGTTTGTTTCCTTGGAGGTTCGTCTTCACTGCCCACAGGTGACTCCTGATGTGCCGCTGGCCTACGGTGTTGCTTTAGGGTAGTGCTTGACTTCGTCCTTTGTCTACCTCCTCGTCTTGTTCGGTTTAGTTGTATTTAGTTTCGCTATTGTAGAGTTCTTGCCTGTATTTTGCACCAACTTTGTATTTTTATGTTTGCTTAGACGGTTATCCGTTTGTCGACTTGTCGACCATTGAGGTTCAGATATGTCTGACCTCAAATTTTTTCCTAATAAATATATATATATATATATTTAATTTTAAAATTTTAATAATTTTAAATAACAAATTTGAAAAGTGGGTATAAAAAGATATTCAAAGATATTATAAGGAAAAAATCTCCCTAGAACTTAAAGTTCTAGACTTTTAAGTTCTCTCATGCTATCCACGTGGAGCTTTCTTTGAATTTTTTTCTTTCCTTTTTTGCCCTTATTTTCCTCTTTCTTTCTAAATCCCTCTCTCCCACGATCTGAACTCTAAAGCTTGGTCCCAACTCCCAAACGAAGCAACAGAAAGAAGGAATGGGAATTTGAGGGGGCGAGGCGAGTCTGACCGATCTGTTGCAAGTGGTGGCGGTGGACGGAGAAGAGGTGATGGCGCGGTGGCGACGGCGGTCGAGGTCGTTCTTCCATGGTTGTCGAGTTTACAAGGAAGAGGTTGAGGTCATCGAGTTTAAGGGAAGAGGTCGAGGCCCTAGTGGATGAAGATTTGGGATGAAAAGGGCGTCTCTTTCTCACCATGATTTGCAAGGTATGAAATGTTTCTCACCATGATGTTGATAATGGAATCTGAAGGTTCAATCTTTTGCTTTTGTTTCTGCTGATTCTGAATTAGGTTTTTTCCGGCTTCGCTGCTAGAGTCTGAATTCGAAGTCAGTGTGTTGAATTTGACCTTGATTTAGAGAAGTTGATCCTTTATTCGACACTTGAATCTGGGAATTCGAAAAAGTTTAGTCGATAGAAACTATTAAACCTACTCATGATGCCTTATATCCTTCTCATATTTATTTGCCTGCAGTAAACTGATTTGTTGTACAATGAATTCCGTGTACCATCACATATTCACATATAATGGTTAGTTCAAGCTCCTGTCTTCTTTCTACAAAGCTTTTCATTGCTCTGTCCACAACACGTGTTCCTCATTTTGATTTTGGGGCTGATTTTGTGAAGTTTCCTCATTTTGATTTTAGGGCTGATTTTGCTTGAATTTGATTATTGTTGCTATGTGCTTCATTTTGATTGAATTCTTTCTTCAATTTGACAGCCCAGGTGTGGTGATTAGTTATATGTTCTGGGGAGATGATGATGGATGTAAGAGTTGCTCCATGGCTTACATTTCTCCTTCTTGGCCTTTTTGTCTGTTCAGGTAATGATATTCCTGAAACACCCATTTGCCCCACTTCATTGTTTGGCACTATTTTTTTCCTATCACAAACCCTTTTAGCTGAATTAGAGGAATTTCATTCCAAAATGCATGTTGTGATTGTTGAGGTTTTGAGATTTTTCTTCAGAATTAGAAATAGGGTTTTGGTTGTTGAAACATGGTGATTTAGGGGGTTGCTGAAGTACTCAATGTTGTTTAGTTTGCATAGTTCATAACAAAAATGGAAGTGATTGAATGAAATTTGGGATTTTGTTTGTTTTTAATATTTGTAATGATACCTTTCCTTGAGAACTCTCAAGTTGCCTTTTCCTTACAAGATTGATATATTCAATAATAACCGATAACTTATGAACCGTGCTGAGTGTTAGCATTATGAATGGAGCCAACTGGATTGGGGTTGGGAAGGTCATCCCATTGGGACTCTACAGTACCTGTATTTGGATTAGGTGGCATGTGGGTCGGATACCGAATGGCCTCTTCTTTGTATTATTCAGACACTTTCCTTCATCTACATTCAACGCCAAAGTTAGAGATCCTCTCAAAGCTTCTTTGTGCATAGACCATCTACTTCTCCTTCTCTTCCTCTCTAGGTCACTCACTGCTTTGTCATTATTCACTTTGTCCATTGAAGATGACGTATTTAGTTGTCCAGGTAAGTAATTTTCCCTTTTGTTTGTGATTTCTCTCTTTGTTCTACTAAAATCCATCTGAATTGATAGTACATATATGTTTTAGGGAATCTAATAGAGATCTAATATTGCTCAAACTTGATTCCAGCTTCAGAAGATGGTTCTGAAGAGAACAAGTGAGGTAATTTTTACTAAATTCATCTACTTGACATTTCGCCATACTATGTCTCACGTTTATGCAATTCTTTTAATTATCAGAATGATCAATATTCACAATTTCACTTTGATGAGACTTTAGTTTTCCGAACTGAGCAATAAAATAATAGATGCTTGATGTCGGGGTTTTTTGTATGTGTTTCATCTTTAATAATTTCCAAGCTTTTGTTTGAGTTTTTAACATTAACTTCTTTTTATTTATCAATAGATAATGTGCATTCTGTCCAATATAGAATGCATCCGATTTATATTAGACTATTTGTTTCAACTGCAATATTTTTGTTGTCTTGAAATCTTTGAGGAACTGAGCTGGACTGGAGAGCATGGTTGATAATTGGTTGACTGCTGCACTAAATATTTTCTTGCCCTGCTATGTGAGAGGTTAATGTTTTGAGGGGTTTATTTCGGGAACGAAAACTGGTTTGATTTTCGATGAGGCACTATATAGTTGAATATAGTTGAATTTTAAAAACTCTATCTCGGGTGGCCTTAGTTGTAGCTAACTATTACTTTTCATGCTCTTTTGGGGCATCAATAATTTTGAGTATTGCTCTGATTGTTTATTTTTGTTAGGTTGCTAGGGAATATAAGAAGCCTGAATTGGTGATTTTGAGCAGGTAAATATTGGGATGAGATCATGTTTCTTAGATAAAGTAAATATTCATGAATTAAGAAGCCTGAATTGGTGATTTTTAGTAGGTAAATATTGGGATGAGATCATGTTTCTTATTTGAAGTAAATATTCATGAATTTTTAAGTTGTTCTAGGAATTTGAGCTTTTGGTGAACGGGGTAGGCTCAATTAGAATTTAGCTTACTTGAGTAATTTATGTCATACCTTTATCTTTGGGATAGATTATTGTCTATTCTTCTTGAAACTCAAAACTAAATAGAAAGTGATCCTTTGATTAAAGGGGATCCTTTAGTTTCGCATCATTCTTCTTTCCCCCCTAAATTGAAAGGATGGCAAAAGTATACTTCACTGGGTCTTTGTATAAAATGTTTAACAAACATCTTTATTTGTGTTTTTAAGTGATAGGGTTTATTTAGAGAAGTTGATTCTCTATTCCAACTTCACTGGGTCTTCGTATAAAATGTTTAACAAGAACGTGTGTGCTGAAATTTTGATGCACATTAGCCTTTCATTTTTACTTGTGTTTCATTGACAAAACCTGTGTACCAGGTGCCAGAATTTTGTTATCAACATAGCATAAAATCGACAACTTAAGCTGTATCCATCGGGTGAATGATTTTCGTATTTTTTTCTTTCAAAAATTGGCTGAGACAACCCTTTTATCCACCAAACAGAAAGGGAAAGAAATTTGATCGCCCTTAATTTTCCTGCTTTCTTTGTTATGTTGACATGTTAGGTCACCATGTGTGTGAGTATGCTTCTAGTGAACCAATTGCATTTCATGCCATGCAGGGGCATGTGAAGGATCGTTAGAATGCTCCACATGCCACGTGATTGTGTAGGTATATCCATACATCATACCTTTGTCTACATTTGATTGTCTTCTGAAGTAATCTTCCAAAGAAGTATCAAACAGACTACACAGAAGCTGTATTCTAGCTAACACCTTTTTTTTGCTCTTCCATTGGGTAGGATGTGAATTAATACAATAAACTGGAGGATCCAATTGATGAAGAGAATGACATGTTAGATCTTGCTTTTGGCCTCACTGAAATGTGGGTTCCTCCTTCGCGAGCCTTTTCTTTTGAAATTTCTTTTTTCAGTACAATCCTATAAATCTATAATAAGCAATATGTAACCTGTTGACTATAGTCAAGGATATACACCTCTGACCTATGAATGGATTTACCCTAAGCAATTATATCAATTCATTGCAGTTGATCCTTTAGGGTGTTGGAACTGATTTTGTGTTAGAGATCCGAAATTTGATGGTGGCAATCATATCCTGAGATTCAGTTTAAGGTTTTGGCTTCACAATTTAAGGTTCTTCCATTCCCCTCTTGCATCTCTTTTGAACTTGAATTACCTATGGCGTTCATCTTTTGAATATTAAATCTTTCTCAACTAAACTGTCGGGATCGAATATTGAATCTCTGTTTGATTTCTATTTCATAGTCGAAGTTCCCTCCCTGTTGGATTCTTTTTCCCCTTGATCTGTCTCAATATCTGGGCGATTCTCCCCTTACCTTTGGGTGTCTTAGTTCGATATCTTTTCGGTCTAATTTTAATATTTTTTTATTATTGGCTTCTTCATGACCTTCTTTTTAGTTCCAATTGGGCGTTTTATTGACTAAAGATGATTTATTTGTTTTGGTAGTTCTTTGATATGGTAAAACTTACACCAGAATAAATTGTTAATTTGTTGCAAAGACAATAATGTGTTTTTATCAAGTACTTGTGCTTCCTCAACATTGCATTTGCAAGTGATTTGATTTGTGGCCAATTGTCGATCCAATTAATGTGAATCGACCAATTGCAGGTGATTTAATCTATGTCCAATCCCCATCCAATTAATTTGGATCAAGAATTCCAATTTGTGCCTATTTTCCCTAACTTTTAATAATCTATTTTCCCTTTCTTCTATCCTTTTTTCTATTTCCATGCCACCCCTTTATAATAATCTATTTCCCTCTTATTTCATTTCTCATATGGTTGTCAATTCTATTTAATTTTTGCATTGTATCATGTACAATTCATTTACTCTATGTCTTTTTTTTTTTCATGATTGCCATGGAGATTTCCATACTTAACTAAATGACGTTGGTTTGGTTAAGTTTCGGTTTCAAAGCGAGATTTGTTATAGAGGGGAAAAAATCAATGAGAAAATTATATAATACCTAATGAAAGTTTATAACGTAATATAATACTTGCTTAAACTTTACCAACTTACCTATATTTATATTGTCAATAGACGTTTTTATATTTCTAATAATTTTTACAAACTTACCTATATTTATCTTGTCAATAAACTTTACCAACTTACCTATATTTACCTATATTTATCTTGTCAATAGACCTCTATCAGTTTGAAGTGTTTTCTAATAAATGTACATGGTCTCAATGGCATATGCTTGGTTTTGTTTATTTTAGACAGAAAAATTGATAATGTGCTTAGCATTTGTAGCCCGGGGATGCCTGAAGCTGTTGTGCAAGATATCTGATGGTTTTTTCGAAATTCTGCACAACTATCTTAATTTCAGATGAATGTTTGGCATATTGTAGGAGTAAATCGTGCATGTGATGAGGTTAGCTTGGCCCCTTTTATTGCAGAGGCTCTGTGATAATGATCCAAGAGTCATAGGTCCTACACTTCGCCCCATTTTCGACTTAATTACTACAGATCCTAATTCCTATAAAGATTTGGCGCAAAGCTTTATAAGCATTTTAAAACAAGTAACTGAGCGCAAATTGCCTAAAGCATATGATTATCATGTTCTCATATTACCCCAATATCTAACCAACCCATCTATGGGATGCGAGATGGTCTGATTTGTTGTGCTTGCTATGCGTTTTAACTGATTTTACTCATTAGATGATTCATGATTGTCTTTTAATACTTTTTAAAGTTATTTTTAGTGAAATTGAATTTTTATTTTAACTAATTTTACTCATTAGATGAAATTGAGACTTCATTTAATCTATAAGTGGTTTCTTATCTTTGTTCTTATGCAAATTTCTAGCTCTGCTGCATTTTATGCATGTAGCGGATGAGTTATGTGACTCTTTAGGTGGAAGAAAACCAGAAAATGTTAAAATTATTGTTTCTTCCCATAACTATGAAAAGACTCCATCACTTGAGGAGATAGGCACTTTTGTGGCAAGGGTACAAGCAACTGGAGCTGACATAGTAAAGGTTGCTACAACTGCACAAGATATATATTACTGACTGTGTGCGTGTATTTCAAGTTCTAGCACATTCTCAGGTGAGAAACAAAGATTTTTTCACTTTCATATAGAACACTTGTAGCCATTGAATTGAATCTATTTGCCCACTGAGCTTTGATGAGATATCTCAGCCACATTTTAGATGTTGGTTTGTTGTGTTTTAGATAGATTTACAGTGTCAAAATGGTGATTTGTTAATGTAGATCCCAATTATTTGACTTGTAACGGGTGATAAAGGCTTTATGTCGAGAATACTTTTTGTGAATTTTGGGGAATTTCCAAGGTCAATACCTCTAGTGATTCAGTGCTTCTAATATATGGTCATTTTGTTTTCCCTTATGGTGAGTGCCAGTATGCATTTTATGCTTTGATTCCTTTGATTATGGATTCAAGGTGTCTGCACATTATTTTTTATGGATCTTTGACTTTTATTTGGAGCACTGCTTATATGACCTTCTCAGATGATAGATTGTGATAGCGTTCAAGATCCGATGAATCCGGACGACAAGACGATTCACGAGGGAAGCTCGCAGGGCTCAAAGATCAACCGGAAACTCAAGCTGTTGGTCTGCAACTCCATTCAGCCCTGACATCACTGCATAGATGGACTCGATATCGGTCGATATCGAGTGGGCCTCACTCGATATCGAGTAGTGTTGGCCTGGCCGGGTTTTTGTCTTGGAAATTTTTAATCTTTATCTCTTATTTATAATTATCATTAGGTGAATAAAAGTGGGGAAATTGACATTTCCTTACTTAGGGTTATTTTTGGATATTTTTAGTTAGTTGAGATACTTTTTAGTATTTATCCATGTTTAATTTTAATTAATTAGATAAATGAGAGAACTAGGGTTTCCTTTGTAAGGAACCACTCTCATCTACTATCAACTCTATTTAAGTTAGGTTTGTCATCTTTTATTTTCACGTTGAATTGAATAGAAGAGCGCTTGGCTAAGCGTTCTCTTCTATGTTCAACCCAATCCACACTCCTTCATTTTTCCTCCAATCAAAATTAATTTGCATTGCAAATTCAATTTCGTTGTATTCATTGGTTCGATCGATCGAAAGTCTCCCACAGTATTCGGTTGGCCTCTTAGGTGCGGCAGCCATTGTTGACTTACGTTGCCACTTCATCAACTGGAAATTCATGGAGTTGGAATCGAAAGTCAAAGGAGGAGTTTGTACTGCTTGCTTGTGGAATTGAATTCCACTCCCACCGACGCCACCATTGGAAAAGTTAATTAGCATATAATTAGCAAGATTCACCTCGTACAATTCGGCCTCATCAAGTAACAGAGATCAAGGTTCCGCTTAAGACGTCGCAAGATCCGATCAATCGAGTCATTGGGGATTACAACGTATCAGATTGTACTTGTATATATTGTCTTTCTAGGTGTTTATTATATTTTTCAACCTACAATTAGTCAGTTTGCTTCATATCATTTCAGATAAAGAATATGGAGTTTCTATTCAATATTGTTTGATGCGGGACCATGCAAGACACCTACGGACACACCTATAACACTTGGGGATGGACCTATGATTCGAGATCGTGAGAATGATTCCACCATGGGAGAAGGTTCAAAGGTGCAAGCTTGATCCTCTTGACGTTTTTAGATTCGTTCAGCAGTTTGACAGCTTTTCGACGTCTCAGTAAAATGAGTCGTTCGGAGTCCATATATATCGGATTGGGTCGTGTCATACCTTGTTGGAACGAAGACGAAGAGATATACAACTTTGCTGTTAAAGGGTTTTTCAGATTCGACCTAGAGATTGGCAGAAAATCACATTCTTTGAAGCTGTCACTGTTTTAGACGGAAATCAACTAAGTGTTGGAACTTCCTTTGTTACTATTTTTAGTACTATTTTTACTTACGTTATTTTAGAAATCTTTAGGAGTATTTTAATTATTTCTTTTAATTATTCCTCTTAGTAGAATCGGCCTGGCCTAGGGTTATATATTGCCGATTCAGCCATGTAGAACAACACATCTCTCTTTTATGAAAAATCTCAGTTTTGTGTGAAACACAACGAGTGAAAGTCAATCGATTCGAAGCGTGGCTCATCGATTGCAAAATTGGTATTGATCTCAGCTTGGTTTGCTTTGCGTTCATCAACTTCGCAAGACTTGGTGATCCTGGTATCCACGAGCCCCCTCCTTGTGCCTCCAAGTTGTCCGCTTGGTTGTGTAAGGTCGTAGAGGCGGGTTGTGTAGTCGTTGGTGCTTGGTTCCTACCCTCTACGGAGGCCTGGGGTCTTCATCTCATTCTACATAGTTCGAATCACCCAACCCTATCGGTCTTTAGTGTTTTGTCGATTCTTGTTTTCTTTCTTATTGTCGACATCGAGTTGTTCTTGGTGTTCTTGAGTCCTTCTTGTTGCGTTCTTGAACTTTCTTGTTGAGTCTTGTTTGTTTTTTGAGTTTCTTGTTTGATTGTCGAAGATCGGGCCATCCTACGGCTAAAGCCGTATCAAATTGGCATCAGAGCTTAGGTTTCGACATCAAAGTTGTGTCTTTTACTTTTGTTAATCATAAAAACACAAAAACCCCACAAAAATAGAGTCTTTATCAATTTTTGGTCTTTTACTTCAATTTCTTGAATTTGATTGTTACTAACCTTGTTGTTTGTGATTGTTGTGGTTGCGATTTAGCCTAAACACATTAAGCCAGCCGTGGCCAGTAGCCATTGAAGCCGAATTACCCTTTGTTCAGGCCGACATCATTGCCTTGAAGAGGAACCCAAGTCGGCAGCACAAGCAACAAACCTTAACCCTAGTTGTTCTATCTTTTATCTATCTTTTACGTACTTTATCTTTGATCTATCTATCTTGAACCTATTTAATTTCCCTACACATATTATTCTTGCTGAATTTGCTTGATAAAAGGGAATTAAATCATTCTATCTATCCTAAGATCATAAGATACAAAATAGATTAACCACTTTCCAAATCAGCCAAAACCTCACCTATATCTATCATTCTAGGGCTGAATTTTATTTTCTTTCACCTTTGTTTTATAATTTTCGTGCTTCCTTCATAATTTTCTGTTCTTTCATGCATTAGATAAAAAAAAATCAGTGCGAAAAATTCGAAAAAAAAAGAGATTCAAAGCTTGGACCTAGGAGGATAAAATTCACTAGGGGCAAAAGTAAGTAAAAAAAAAAGAATTGTTGATCTAGTGCAAGAAAGCTTCCAAAGGGAGTCGACATTCTTTCATATTACCTCCCACAAACACAAATTCGAAACCCTACCTTACAACTACAACATCCTTACTAAGGGTTAAATCAAAAAGAGGTAAATTTCCAAGTTGTTGCTTTATTTCTTTTTCTTTTCCATAAAATCAGTCCTTAGTTTTGTTTATATTGCTTGTGTTGAGAACTTCTCCCATTGTCGAGTTCTCTCTTTGTCATATCGAGTGCGATTTTGTGCGTGTCGAGTGCTGCAGACCTACGTTGAGTACTCCCTTTGCTTTTGTCGATTGCTCTTGACCCTTTGTCGAGTGCATCTTGGTGTTTTCATTCATTCTTTTTGATCTCTCATATACATACCTTGTGTTGCTAAGTCTTAAGCTTGAGTGTTGATTTGCCCAAGGTGGATTGAAACAACAAGTGTGACATACCAATTAGAGAGGGAGTGTGAGTGATACACTTGCGAGGCTTGTTTATATTTTTCTACTAACCCTTTCACATAGTTCTTTGTTTGTTTATTTGTGATGTCTAACCAGGGCAACAACCCGATTACTGAAGCTAAGTTGATGAAACTTTTGAAAACCATGATGGAGAACATTGATAAGATGGATAAAAGCTTGACGGCAATAGATAAAAGCTTGACGACAATAGAGCTTAAGCGTTTTGGCTCTGTCACGGTGCTCGGAAAAGGAGTACTACCTAAAGATGAAGCACCACCAAAGGAAAGGGAAGAAACTCATCCTATTCCTCTTAATGATGCTAACCAACATAATGTTTCTTCTAGCATAGATATTCAGCTTGTTGATGAGAATAAAGAGCATGTTAATAATGATCAAGATCTTAGTTTACTTGCCTCTGAAGATGATTGCATTGAATATGAGCATGATGATTCTTTGATTGTTAGTAAAGTTTTAAATGTTCAACCTATGCCTTGTGATGATAATCAAAGAGAAGATTTGTTTCATACTAAATGCTTAGAAAAAGGCAAAGTTTCTAATATGATCATTGATGGTGAAAACTGTTCTACTAGTGTTAGCATTGACATGATTGAAAATCCAGCCTTGAAAAAGGAAGAAAACTTGCTAGCCTTTGATGGAAACTTAAAGATAAATGAACAAGCTAGAGTGCATATTAATTATGAAGATGATATGAAATATGAATTGTGCACTAATCAAGTTTCTTTTCTTGGTGTTGTAGTGAGCTCTAATGGTCTACAAGTTGACGAAGCCAAGATCAAAGCCATCCAGGAGTGGCCTACCCCTACGACAATCGGCCTTGAGAGGAGTTTCCATAGACATGTGGTATTCAACCCTGGAGACTATGGTGTGAGCGCTACATCCAACGTCGCGGATCTTATTCCATATCTTGCCATGCCTGAGACCTTGGATTCGTGGACGAATCCTTTTCAAGAAAGGGAGATTGATGCGGGACCAACGAAGACACCTATGGACACACCTATAACACTTGGGGATGGACCTATGATTCGAGCTCGTGAGAATGATGTCATCCTCAAGAGGAAGAAGAAGGCTCCACCATGGGAGAAGGTTCAAAGGTGCAAGCTTGATCCTCTTGACGTTTTTAGATTCGTTCAGCAGTTTGACAGCTTTTCGACGTCTCAGTAAAATGGGTCGTTCGGAGTCCATATTTATCTGATTGGGTCGTGCCATACCTTGTTGGAACGAGGACGAAGAGATCTACAGCTTTTCTGTTGAAGATATTTTCAGATTCGACCTAGAGATTGGAAGAAAATCATATTCTTTGAAGCTGTCACTGTTTTAGACGGAAATCAACTAAGTGTTGGAACTTCCTTTGTTACTATTTTTAGTACTATTTTTACTTACGTTATTTTAGGAAACTTTAGGAGTATTTTAATTATTTCTTTTAATTATTCCTCTTAGTAGAATCGGCCTGGCCTAGGGTTATATATTGCCGATTCAGCCATGTAGAACAACACATCTCTCTTTTATGAAAAATCTCAGTTTTGTGTGAAACACAACGAGTGAAAGTCAATCGATTCGAAGCGTGGCTCATAGATTGCAAAATTGGTATTGATCTCAGCTTGGTTTGCTTTGCGTTCATCAACTTCGCAAGACTTGGTGATCCTGGTATCCACGAGCCCCCTCCTTGTGCCTCCAAGTTGTCCGCTTGGTTGTGTAAGGTTGTAGAGGCGGGTTGTGTAGTCGTTGGTGCTTGGTTCCTACCCTCTACGAAGGCCTGGGGTCTTCATGTCGTTCTACATAGTTCGAAGCACCCAAACCTATTGGTCTTTAGTGTTTTGTCGAGTCTTGTTTTCTTTCTTATTGTCGACATCAAGTTGTTCTTGGTGTTCTTGAGTCCTTCTTGCTGCGTTCTTGAACTTTCTTGTTGAGTCTTGTTTGTTTTTTGAGTTTCTTGTTTGATTGTCGAAGATCGGGCCATCCTACGGCTAACCCCGTATCATTGTCTTTCCGAAAACTTCATTTAAACTATTGCATTGTTCAACTTATGTGAGATGCCTCTAGGTATTCTCGTCATTAGAGAAAATTTGCAATCTTATAGTGACTTCCATGTTTCAGGTAACTCTCAAGAGGATACATGTATCTGTGTTGAAATAAAGGTATTGCTTTCAATCATTTTACTCACTTTGTTTACATTTTACCCTGATTTTGTTGTATAGCTTAGTAGCTTTGTTCATATTTGAACCCGACTTCTTATGAGTTATTCATTTCTGCTTTGCTTCCTTTCATCAAGGTTTCTCCCTTCGTCAAGGTATATTTCTGAAAAGAATGCAGTAAAAAAGAAAGTGCTCCGTTTCAAGATGCATCAAACACTCAAACTGCATAATCATCAGGTAGTATTTCATTGGTCATGCTATGATACAAATCTCTAATTTTTGTGAGTATCCTTTATAATGAAGGAAACCTTTTTACCATCTTGCTTTGATTGATATAAGCTTCTTTTGCTTTAATGTGCATTTTCTGTTTATTTCACTTCTAACTTGACAATTGTTATGCGTGTATCTTAGATATAGCAATCAAGTGAATATGATCCACTTGCGTTACTTTCTGGAACTAAGGATGGGATACATAAAGTTGTCAACGCACTCTTTGTAGTCCCTCATAACAATTTATGTGTATTTCTTGATGGTTCTCTGGTATCACTAGCGTTGCCAGGGTGAACTAAGGATGTGATACATAAAGCTAGCGTTGCCAGGGTTAACTCTCCTTTTGTTGGGCCAATGTTTTTAATTTCATTTACTGTGTTTTTATTTCCTTTTTTCAATAGTCCACATCAAAGTTTCTTATGTTGTAATTTAGTGATGTATATCTATATCCAGAGAATTGCTTCACGATTAATGATTGTAGGTTGTGGTTTCTTATTTTGCTATTGTTTTGTGCTTTTTTCTTAGCTCTAAATTTGAGTCAAAGCAAGGTTGTTGTTTATTTTTAAAGCAAAAAAATAAAGATAAATCAATTTTGATCAGGTTTGGATAGGTGATGATGAATATTGAGTCTTCAATTGTTGTCAAGGATCCTAGAGAGAGAACAAGTCGTTTGTCTAAGGTAATGATGCTTAGACTATTGGAACACTTGTGTCATCTACCATTTGAGTGGAATTTTATTTCAGAGGAACTTTTTCTTCCTTTCGGGTCTTTGATGTAGAGAGAAAACTCTGGACGTATGTTAATTTAATGGGGCTATTGAATGCTAATGTTCAAAACCTTTACTGCAAGGCACGCAGTTCAAATTGCCTAAAACATATGATACTTGTGCGCAACGTAACTTCTGTTGTTATTCTGGTTACTTAGCCCTTTGATTATCAATTTCTGTATGCATTATTCTCTTATTAGCCTCTTATTCACCTAATTGGTTTGTAATTATTGTGAATTCTCTTAGTCAAAGCTCTCATTTTTGCCCCGTTCGATACTGTTTTTTTTTGTTATCTTGAGGGTTACTTCTTTTGATAGATATATCTCTTATGTACAGATCAAATTGTTGAAGATCTTGAGGGTTACATCTTTTTATACATCATTTAAAACGCATGATTAATATCATAACATCCGAAAAATAAAAAGATTGTACTTAAATTAATTTTAAAAATCCCGTGCGTGGCGCACGGGGTCTAGACTAGTTGTTTATTATATTCAATTTGTAACACGAAAACTCAATACATGAATGATCATTGAATTAAAAGTGGAGCAACGTGTAACACTCGGGGTCTTAAGAGGCACCAGCCCATGCCACCTAGCCCTCTCAGGTTCGTTGTCCTCACTTGGAGCCGAGGACTTGGAGCCTGAAAAGGAAGAGCTCTTATTACATAGGTAGGGCTTGAATCACTTATAAATCACTCCCAACATCCTTATGATATCCAATGTGGGACGGGGGTGTTACAATCTCCTCCACTTAAAGCACTGACGACCCCGTCAGGCCCAAGGGACTGCCTTCCGGGAAGAGCGTACCCGAGCATACTGTCGTAGCACCTCCGAGCCCGGAGTCGGCTCTGATACCATCTGTAAGACTTGGGGTCTTAAGAGGCGCCAACCCATGCCACCTAGCCCTCTCAGGTCCGTTGTCCTCACTTGGAGCCTGAAAAGGAAGAGCTCTTATTACATAGGTAGGGCTTGAATCACTTATAAATCACTCTCAACATCCTTAATTATGATATCCGATGTGGGACGGGGTGTTACACAATGTCGAATTGAATTTTGAAAAACGTCAAAATAAATGTTGCACTTTTCGAATGTGGAAAAGGGGAAGAAAATGAAGCCAACATGGTAAACATCCAATTCAGTAGCAGATCCAAAAAAATTTTAGTGGGGTGTATGAAAAAAAATATTTATGTTTAAATATATAGAAAAAATATGAACTTTGTGATTTAAATAGTCATATTCAAAATTGTAAAAGAAAAAGAAAAAGAAACTAATAGGATTTCAACTCATAACCTCAAAATAAAAAATAGGGAAATTCCGGATGGTGCCCCTGAAGTTAAGGCTATTCAAGTTAGTGTCCCACACTTTTATTTTTTTCGGATGGTACCCTTGTATTTTCATAGATTTCCACCTCGTACCCCTAATGTCCAATACCTTGTAACACCGTTTCTTTTATTTTTTTTTTTAAAAAAAAAAGAAAATTGATTACCTTTCTTCAACCCACGCCGAGCATCTAGACAAAAACTTGGCCGCCATGGTTGCGAGCTCGAGCCACTTTCTGCCGCTTCCCCAACAGAGATCCCAAGGTGTTGGCGCCTCCTTCTTCAGGTGCTTCAGCGAAGAGCGCAGTGATCCAACAAGCCCAAAGTATGGCGACAAAGATCAAGAACACCCAAAAAACCCCAAATCGCGCTCATCTCAAAGTTCTATCACAAATTGATCAGATTGAGTATCTCTTTTGTAGATTCTAAACCGAGGTTCTCAAATTCCTCAACAAATTTGAATAGAAAGCCGTCAAATCTCAGATCTAGATTTTGGTGATAAAACCTAACCCACATATGGGGAAAAAACGCAGGTGCTTTCCATAGGATTCAAAAAGTTATCAAGAGTATTAATCGAATTATTTATGGTTTGAAATTCATCAATAATTTCATGAATCATCCACAATTAGTTGAAGTGGGATATTTAATGTCAGGAATCAAGAATTATTGCTTTCAATGAATTTATAATAACCCACAAGATTCAATATTCATTCAAATTAAGTGAGAAGGAAGATCAATTCAAGCATAGAGATGATTTTTTTAAAAAAAAATCCGAGGAAAGAGGGTACAAAAAAATTTGAGGAACTGGAGATCCACCTTCACCAAGGGTTGAAGAAAGGTAATTAATATTTTTAATAAAACAAACGGTGTTAAGGGGGATTGGACATTAGGGGTACGGTGTGGAAATCTATGAAAATACAAGGGTACCACCCGGAAAAAAAATAAAAGTGTGAGACACCAACTGGAATACCCTTAACTTCAGGGGCACCATCCGAAATTTCCCTAAAAAATATCTTTCATTTTCAACTAAACTAAGTTATCTTTGTGATTTAATACTTCTTTTTATACTCTTTTACCTCTGAAATTAGCAAAAAAATTAGCAAAAAAATCTATATAAAAAATATTATAATTTTCTTCTAGGGTCTTCACCCCCTCCCCCCTCACCTTTGTAACGGCCCGGATATAAATACCCAGGTTACGTTTCAAAGGTCGGATACCTTCGTTCGGATCTTGCAATCCAGGTACGGGTCGAGGTTTCAAACCTTTTAAATATTAGTATTCAAAGCGGGGATTTCAAACCCCAAAACAAACGTAGGGCCGTTAGATACCTTTAACCTGTCCTAAGGTCTAAGTTGCGAAAATTCGTTTAAGGAAAACGGGACGAAGAGCGAACGTAAAGTACAACTTGCCACGGCGGAGCCTGGTCAAAACCGAAATCGTAATCAAATAACACTTAAGCCAAATTAGCGGGTTAGTCCGGTTCTTCGCTTTCGCCCAGGAGGATCCCTCGCCATAGAAGCACAGAGCAGCAAAAGGGCGGGTACCTAAGTCTATCCACGAAGTCAGGCCCAGAGACGCATGCGGGCCCTAAAGACCTCGCTGAGGACATATAATACGCCTATACCTAGAATAAAGGATGTTCTAATGCAGTACGGAATTTAGATCACACTATCATGCTCCTAGTATATATAATATGCAGAAAAGAACTGTAAAGGCGTCCAAAGAATGCCAAGTGGCATATCCCTCTCCTACCTCTGCACCCCTTCCCGTTAGTGCAGAGACTGACCAGTTCGATGCTATAGCATATCATATCTCATCATAGCATATCATATCTCATCATCATATCATATATCATGCTCATGTCCGATGGTGCTAGGCTATCTCATCATCATGCTCATATATCGACAATACTGACTTAGGGCACCCGATGAAGCTGGGCTACCCTATGACCCTAACAAAGACTCTAAGACTCACATATAACGGTCGTTCTCTTTTCAAACGCATAAAGAATAGGGATGCTCATTCATAAGTGCAAGTCCTAAGCATGATACTACATGGCATGCTTTTATGCATATGCAACACCTACATACTATATGACACATCAGACATGAGGTCCGGGTTACTGAGTAAGCTCCCGTAGGAAACTTACCTGGAGGCGCGTAGAATCCAAGCAATCAACAACAATAACAACCAATGTCCAATAGATCACAAATCACCTAATAAACATACAAATATGCATAAGTCTATCTAATTCACACAAGGCGCCCTTAACTATCATACATAACTTTCATGTTCATATCGTCTCAACATATAATATCTCATCCATCATCTCATCTCCAAAACAATTTCTCAAGGAAGTCAACTTAGAAAATCAAACAATTCTTTTAAAATCGTACTTAGCCAAATCCCGACATTAAGCATTTGAATCCTTAAACCAATTTCCCAAAATTATATTATTATTATTAAAATAATCCCGACATATCGGTTTTAATACAACATATCCTTTTGAGGAATATTTCCAAAACACAAGTTTAAAGATCATCACCAAAATAGCTTAACAACAACTAGGTTTTGTAAAATACCTTTTCGACACATTTTAGAAGGTTTCCACATGCCTTTTAAGTAATTTAGCAACAATATTTAAACCAAAATAAATCATTAAATCATTTCATTTTTAATAACCCATAACTATAAATTATCATTAGTATATCACATTCAATATATTTAAAACACGCAAATAAAAATCATCATATAATAACATACTATATCCCAAAATAAGTCTTTAAAACATAATATTCATTTTTTGACATTTTAACATATTTTATCACAAAATCAGGATATAATAATAATAATAATAATAATAATAATAATAATAATAATAATAATAATAATAATAATAATAATAATAATAATAATAATAATAATAATATATTAAACTAGCAAGAATTAAATATAAATCATAACCTATAATCATAACACATAATATATAATCACATATGCAAAATAACAATAACAACCAAAATCCAACCCAACAGCACAAACCCCAACCCATGACCGAGAGTCCGGATCCGAGCTCAGATCCAAAGGCCCACACCCGAAGACCCGACCCAGTGCCCTCTAGTGAACCGAAATAAAACCTGAACCGGACCAACTGAAAAAAAAAAGAAAAAGGGGAAACCGGGTTCAACAGTCACCCCCTTCCTCTGGCCAGCACGGTTCGGCAAACGGAAAGAGGAGGAAGAAAGGGCCCTCGCCGGAACTCCGTTCTCAACCCGACCCACCCCCGACTGATTGAAACCCCTCCCCGACCACACTCCACACAGAAATAACGAAACGAGTTCAAAGAGAAAGGAGGAGGAATCTTACCTGGGTTTGGAGTTCCTCGCCGGAAAAGGGCTCGATTCGACTAGATTAGGCTACTCCAGTGTTGGATCCCAGTCGTTATTAGCCTAGGAAGGAGGAGTGATTAAAGGTGCATTTTTATGGAGTTTTGAATCGAAAATGGAAAGGGGGCAAAATCGACCTTAAACGGAAAACGGGGGCACGAGAAGAAGGGCAGCGGCTTGGTGGCCTTAGTGGCTGCTACAAGACTGCTCCTGGACTCCCTAGGCTCAACTTGGATGTCGGAGAAGCTGCTGTGCTTGGAGGAGGGGAGGCAGCGGTGTCGACAGTTGCTTCACGAAGGCAGAGGACAAGATGCTCCTCGGTGGTGGTCGGAAAATGGAAGGAGATGGAGGCGCTGTTGATGGCTGATGGACGGAGGTACTGGTGGGGAGACAGAGCAAGGAGATGGTGGTGGTTCATCAAGACGAAGGGAGAAAGAGGGTGAAGTGGTGGTGGTGGCTCGGCGTTGCTAAAAGAAAACAGGGGAAGAGGGAGACAGCCCCGGGCTGCCGGTGACAGAAGGTGGCGGTGATGGTGTAGTGTGACGGTGGCACTGTGGAGTGGACAGAGGAGGTGGATGTGGTGAGCTGGTGTGTGGTTGCGCTTGGTGATTGGAAACGGAGGGGTGAAGTGAAAGGAGGGAGTTTTTGTTTGAGATTGAATCTGGAGGAGAACCGAAAGAAATGGTGAAAGGAGGAGGATGTGTAGGCTTGAAAGCAAACAAAATGAAAAGGGTAGGAGAGGGGGTGCAATAGTGTTGCAGTAGGCGTGGCCAGTGGCTAGGGGTATCTGCTGCTACAATAGGAGGGATGTGCAGGTTGGCCTGCAAACTGAGTGGAAGGGAGGTTAGGTATGGTAGGTGGTCCCAACTTCAAAATACCCGAAACCAATACCCGAAACCTGCTATCATGATTTTATCCCGACTCAATCCAATTTAAATTGAAAATTCCAATCCGGATTAATAATGAACTCGATAAATATTTTCAAGTCTTGGTCGAAAATTAGCGGAATAAAATCCGCTTTTAAATCAAATTCGAAATTATGCCGGAATTTAATTTGGAAATTTTAAATAAAATTAATTGCTCGAGGACGGAATTTCAAATTTTCCAAAATCTTAGAATTCAAATCCCAATTAAATCAATATTAAATCAAAATTAATTCTTAATTTATAAAATAATATTTTAAAATCTTCCGGTCTTTACGTCATCCACCTCTAAAAACAAGTCTCGTCCCCGAGACTAAAATCGTTTTTCAAGTCGATCAAGCCTTTCTCAAACATGAAGCCCAATAAAATCATTCAAAATCCGGGCCAAACCCTTTTTAAAACCTCGAATCAGAGAAAATCTTTCAAAAGCTCGAGTCAATCATTCCTATGTCAAGCAATCAAATTTTAGAACTCAGGGGGATGAGATCATCCACCTCTAAGGGCTAATCCCGCATTCTCTTCCTAGGTTCATTTTCCAGAATCAGTTTCAACTAGCAATCTCAAAGCATCATCGTACTCAATCATCAGTCATTTCAAAACAATCTCAGGGTCTCATATATCAAAATAATCAAGACAGCTATCAAGTTTCATCACGCTAACAAGCATATCAAGGGTGGTATCATACGAGTATCATGCAAGCAAGACATCACTCATCAAAAGGCTCAACTCATCAAAAGGCTCATAGCTAATCACATCCTATCATCATATATTCTGCACATAACTATCAATCTCTGAGCACAACGGCGTAGAGATAAACATCAAAACACACATCTCAAAATAAAGCACTAGGGTATACTCACCACTAGGTCAAGAGATCAAGATAATGTCTACACTAGGCTCCATGTAAGACGCGGGTAGCTCATCGGTCTAAAGTATCTCCACAACTATCTCGAATACTCTCATCAGGACGCTCCACCAAGGAATGATCGGCCTCAACATGGAGGTCAGAACAATCAAGAATGTGGCTAGGATCGAGAGCATATCGACGAAGTTGAGACATAAGAAAGACATCGTGCACTCCAACCAAGGACGGGGATAAGCTAAGCAATAAGCTACCTCTCTAGAACCTCAAAAAGGATCAACAACCCAGGGCTCGACTTCCCTATAATGTCAAAATGTCGGACCCCTCGGGTGGTGATATTCGCAGCCATACGTGTGCTCCCACATCGAAGAAAATCTCGGCACTCGTGGACATGCTGCTAGAATCTCAGAGTGAACCCTCCATCTCTATCAGGAACTGTCCTCTCAGAAACTTCATAGAGCCTCGAAATCCGTCGGATGAACTCCTCGGCTAGCCTCGAAACATGCCAAGTCTCTGGAATAGCGATCAAGTGCGCCTCTCGTATAATTCTCTGCTTAAAGTCCTGGGACCGGTGGGTTAAGGGCCCACCATGCTTCCGCTACGCCACTCGAGTACTATCCAGCTGACCGTTCTCTCCTCTAATTCGTCGCTCGCCGAAAGTAGCGCAAGGATACTAAGTTAACAGAGGTAGGGGAGACATAAAGGCGGATAACTCGGATTCTCTACGGAACCAAACATAGACCAGAACTGACGACGACGAGAATGAAAGACAAGATCCCAACCCGAGAACGACAATGGTGCCCTTATGGAATTCTATGAGGTCATAATTGCGGCAAGAAAATCACATATCAATCAATCATGAAGCACACTAGTCACATCAATACACACTAACATGTACCTATCTCGCTGAACAACGACAACATATATTGATAAGAAAGAACATGAGCGAGTTCTACACGGACGTACATATAAGACAATCTAGCCACCTATCATCTCAAGTAGTAGACGAGCTCAACATGTTTAAGAAATAAGGATGCATGATTTCAACAATAAACTTATGTGGCACAAAGCTATGCAAAACATAGTAGTATCACAACATCACATATATGGTTACATACTCATGTTCAACAAAATCCCAGAACATCATATATACCTATCATCATAACTAATCCAATCCCAAATCCGTATAAATCATGGGATAATAAGTCGTTTTTAAATCCTTTTCTATCAAATCGTATAACATCGCATAAGAACACAAATCATATGTATAAAGTAATCCAACCGGGTTTAAACCAAACTCGAGTCAACGCCCAAAGAAAGGAGAGAACCGGCTCCAGCCAAGAGCCCAGACCTGGTTTTCGTCGCGACGAATTGGCCGCTCGTCACGGAGAAATCCAGTTCTTCGTCCCTCGCGAGTGATGCCTCTTGCTATCGCGAAAAGCATCATGGTTTCACCACGGCGAACAAGCAACTGTAAGCTCGCTTTTGATCTAAACTCGATCCTTTCTTTCCCACTACTCTCATCCTTTCCAATATCCTTCCCTAACCTCAACTAACATTTAAATAATAATCCCGAATAATAATACAACTAACAATTTGATAACCCCCTTAAAACCACATTTTTAAATACCTCAAGTTTTAATATAGGATATTCAAATAACAATTAATTACCCATGTCGGATACACACATAGATAAGTCATAACAATATGGAATCCGATACTAAGATGCTCAAACATGTCATAGCACTATAAAAGGAACACATAAGGGAGCATAATAACTATCACATCATACAACAACAAGGTCCACATGATAGGATAGGTATGGCATGTAATCATACGATGAGCTATAATAGGAAAGCATGTCCTACATGATACTAGCCGGTCATGATGTGGCATAAGTACAACCAAAGATAATCACTGAGGAGCAAGTTGAACACTAAAAACCATATTTCATGTATACTTGCATCTATCATGTCGTATATATAGACATGCAATGTGGCACCCAATTACTAATTAACATATGACTCGCAAATATACGAGTTCAACAAGACAAGCATGGATCGACAATATATTCTAAGCAAAATTATAATGTGTGACATGGGCATGATTTTAACTATAATAGGGGGTGCATAGTCGGACGAGGTATAAACTACTAGAACACGTACAATAAGCATCACAAGAGCACCATATGGTAAGACCAACAAATTATATGAGACACACGTATAAGCGCGTCACTAGTCATATTAAGCATGATACAAGGTTGTTGAGACATACATGATAACTAGATTAGCGACATCTAACATGCCTGGATAGTCATAGAATTATACAAAGGGACATAGCAAGGCTATCACAACCTATGACAAGTGTACTAGACGATGATACAATTTGAGCATGGGATTATTCATGTCATATTCCTAAGGGTTTAGATTTCACATGATTCTAGTAGTGCATGACAAGTCATAGTTATATGAGAAATAAGGTGCATCAAATTATTTCATATAATGACATGGGGAGTCATAGAAGCTTATGCAAGGCTACCATCGCAATCAACATCAATGTATATAAGGGGAATGCAAGCAAGTACAACAGGTGAATCATGCGCATGCCATAATGCAAAATAGGATAGTGCTCCTAAGGTGTCATGCTTCGAGAGAACAATAAGCTATACTTACACATATAAGGGTAATCATGCGAGTATCTTGCAACTATCGTGGTTGCATTCATGCAAAACGTGTAAAGGCATTGTCTCAAGTAAGGGTGTACCAAAGGGTGTAACATATCCTAGTCATATCGAGGTCATCAGCGTATGAGGTCAATGATGGCAAGATGATCATCTAAGGTGCTACTAGACATTTAAGATGCAAGGGAACAACATGACATTATGAATGCAATACTCGCGTACGTAAACGAGACAATTAGGGCACATATTCTCATGATGAGTTGCCATTTAGAAGAGATACGTCCTATACTAATAGCACACGAGGAATCTAAATACAAGGTGATGTGTGAACATGTAGGGTGTCAGACTATTCATTCTTAAAAGCATAGAAGAATGTCATGGGGGATGAGGGAACAACATCATGAGATAAATAGATAGGCATGATACTAGTTAGAATCACATAAGGCATAATGAGCATTGAGGAGTAACATCAATCATATTTGAGGAACATAAGGAACAAATGTCAATACTATCGGGGACCTATTTTAAGAAGAAGTAGATCATAAGGCAAGTAAGGCATGAATATACACAATTCACAAGTCATGGGTCCTGGGGATACTAATGTCTCGGTGAAAGGCGTAGATGTGCAACATATGATACATGTACATCAAACAACTTAGCACCAACATATGCAAGAGGTCAAGACAATCATAAAGCAATCATATGGAACCAAGGAAGAAACATAGCGGGAAAAAATACGAGCCTAAGATAGTGTGGCTTCACATGGATACAAGGGATACATGTGCATGAGTATAAATCAATAAATATATGTATGGGGCATATATCTAGCATAGTAATGCATCAAGTCACGTAAACACAGATAGGGTTACCGTTATAACCAAACAGAGATTTCCAAGGGCAATATCGACTTATCCCCACAGACATCAAAAGCTCATTTCTCGTGGAATGCGTGTGTGACTCATTTCGAGAACATAGAAGGGTACTCAAATTACTCCCGAAAGAAGATGGCGGAGTTCGTATAGAAGTTCATGACAAGGAGACATCAGTTGACCATCTCGTGACATGACCTATGGTGTCAAGTACCATACTCATCACACGCTTAAGTAGTCAATGTTCCCGAACCTAATTCCCAGATAAGATTAGATTCCCAATTCCATTTCCCATAAAAGACATCGATACCAAAAAGAACGACCCGATCAGAATACCAATTGAGACATAGAAGAAGATAGAAGGGGAGGAAATCAGAATAAAGGGATAGGCATCCCTCAACCATCACTAACCTTTAACCAAACTTCTTTGAACCAGAGACAAAACGAAAGGGAAAGACACCAATGGCTGAATCATGGAGGAGACTGCTCTATAAGATAGAAATTCCGACTATACCGAAAGGAAAGAATCTTTCGCTTATCTCGCTCACATAGAGATGCAACACTCAGTTCAAATATACCAATAGATTTTTAGTTCTAGCATAATAGCACTCAACACATAATTAGTCAGTGACAATTATAATGATCTCCTTCGAGGGAGATCGTTCTCAGGCCCAATCAATACATAAAGCACATCAAGCTATCTAATGCCGCTCTTCGAGGAGCGACTGCCCGGAGGGGCAAAAACCTCACGATCTCTACCTAACTCGCCACTCCAACTACCTTGGTGCAATTCCTTGGAGTCTTCCAACCCATCTGTAAAGAATAAGCTAATATTTCGCCTAGTCGTTCCCAACTACATCCAATAGGGATGGTCTAGCGCCTTTTCTACCCACTCGATCCCTTTGGTTTGATCCATCATATTTAATAAGCCGAGTTCACATTTATTCCATTTGAGTTAGTCATATTAAGTTCATTTTGCCCCTTTAAAACTCTTTCAAATCCTTTTGAAATTCGTGGGCGGTTTTTCAAAACATACACCCGACCATTACGTACCCGAATTGCAAAACCTGGCTCTAATACCAACTTTGTAACGGCCCGGATATAAATACCCGAGTTACGTTTCGAAGGTCGGATACCTTCGTTCGGATCTTGCAATCCAGGCACGGGTCGAGGTTTCAAACCTTTTAAACATTAGTATTCAAAGTGGGGATTTCAAACCCCAAAACAAACGTAGGGCCGTTAGATACCCTTAAACTGTCCTAAGGTCTAAGTCGCGAAAATTCGTTTAAGGAAAATGGGACGAAGAGCGAACGTAAAGTACAACTTGCCACGGCGGAGCCTAGTCAAAACTGAAATCGTAATCAAATAACACTTAAGCCAAATTAGCAGGTTAGTCCGGTTCTTCGCTTTCGCCCAGGAGGATCCCTCGCCATAGAAGCACAGAGCAGCAAAAGGGCGGGTACCTAAGTCTATCCACGAAGTCAGGCCCAGAGACGCATGCGGGCCCTAAAGACCTCGCTGAGGACATATAATACGCCTATACCTAGAATAAAGGATGTTCTAATGCAGTACGGAATTTAAATCACACTATCATGCTCCTAGTATATATAATATACAGAAAAGAACTGTAAAGGCGCCCAAAGAATGCCAATTGACATATCCCTCTCCTACCTCTGCACCCCTTCCCGTTAGTGCAGAGACTGGCCAGTTCGATGCTATAGCATATCATATCTCATCATCATATCATATATCATGCTCATGCCCAATGGTGCTGGGCTATCTCATCATCATGCTCATATATCGACAATACTGACTCAGGGCACCCGATGAAGCTGGGCTACCCTATGACCCTAACAAAGACTCTAAGACTCACAGATAACGGTCGTTCTCTTTTCAAACGCATAAAGAATAGGGATGCTCATTCATAAGTGCAAGTCCTAAGTATGATACTACATGGCATGCTTTTATGCATATGCAACACCTACATACTCTATGACACATCAGGCATGAGGTCCGGGTTACTGAGTAAGCTCCCGTTGGAAACTTACCTGGAGGCGCGCAGAATCCAAGCAATCAACAGCAATAACAAGCAATGTCCAATAGATCACAAATCACCTAATAAACATACAAATATGCATAAGTCTATCTAATTCACACAAGGCGCCCCTAACTATCATACATAACTTGCATATCTCATTTCAGATTATTCCATCTTATCTCATCATAGATCATTTCATGTTCATATCGTCTCAACATATAATATCTCATCCATCATCTCATCTCCAAAACAATTTCTCAAGGAAGTCAACTTAGAAAATCAAACAATTCTTTTAAAATCGTACTTAGCCAAATCCCGACATTAAGCATTTGAATCCTTAAACCAATTTCCAAAAATTATATTATTATTATTAAAATAATCCCGACATATCGGTTTTAAAACAACATATCCTTTTGAGGAATATTTCCAAAACACAAGTTTAAAGATCATCACCAAAATAGCTTAACAACAACTAGGTTTTGTAAAATACCTTTTCGACACATTTTAGAAGGTTTCCACATGCCTTTTAAGTAATTTAGCAACAATATTTAAACCAAATCATTAAATTATTTCATTTTTAATAACCCATAACTATAAATTATCATTAGTATATCACATTCAATATATTTAAAACACGCATATAAAAATCATCATATAATAACATACTATATCCCAAAATAAGTCTTTAAAACATAATATTCATTTTTTGACATTTTAACATATTTTATCACAAAATCAGGATATAATAATAATAATAATAATAATAATAATAATAATAATAATAATAATAATAATATATTAAAATAGCAAGAATTAAATATAAATCATAACCTATAATCATAACACATAATATATAATCACATATACAAAATAACAATAACAACCAAAATCCAACCCAACAGCCCAAACCCCAACCCATGACCGAGAGTCCGGATCCGAGCCCAGATCCAAAGGCCCACACCCGAAGACCCGACCCAGTGCCCTCTAGTGAACCGAAATAAAACCTGAACCGGACCAACTGAAAAAAAAGAAAAAGGGGAAACCGGGTTCAATAGTCACCCCCTTCCTCTGGCCAGCATGGTTCGGCAAACGGAAAGAGGAGGAAGAAAGGGCCCTCGCCGGAGCTCCGTTCTCAACCCGACCTGTAAAGACTGAATGTATTTTATATTATTATATTATTATTTTGAGTAAATAAATTCTTATTTTATTCAATCGGTAAAGATGTGAGAAAACCCGTCCTCGAGCGTAAGTTTTGATTTTAAAGTCATTCCGACATCGTTTTGAGAATTTAGATTCTATCGGGTTTTAATTCCGCATCTAAGCTCCGAGTATCGAAAAAAATCAATTTAATTCCGTTTATCTTGAAATTGAATTGAAATTTGATTAAATTTGATTTAGTCGGGATTCGATCGGGCGAGCGGGTTTTGAGTCTATTCCGTTAATTTGAATTGGTATTGTGGGGACCTCTTTTAATTTCCTTTTCTTTACTCTCTCTCTCCCCCCCCCCTCGTATAAAGAGTGCAAAGAGAAAGGAGGAGGAATCTCACCTGGGTTTGGAGTTCCTCGCCGGAAAAAGGGCTCGATTTGACTAGATTAGGCTACTCCAGTGTTGGATCCCAGTCGTTATTAGCCTAGGAAGGAGGAGGAGTGATGAAAGGTGCATTTTTATGGAGTTTTGAATCAAAAATGGAAACGGGGCAAAACCGACCTTAAACGGAAAACGGGGGCACGAGAAGAAGGGCGGCAGCTTGGTGGCCTTAGTGGCGGCTACAAGACTGCTCCTGGACTCCCTGGGCTCATCTTGGATGTCAGAGAAGCTGCTGTGCTTGGAAGAGGAGAGGCGGTGGTGTCGACAGTTGCTTTACGATGGAAGAGGACAAGATGCTCCTCGGTGGTGGTCGAAAAATGGAAGGAGATGGAGGCACTGTTGATGGCTGATGGACGGAGGTACTGGTGGGGTGATAGAGCAAGGAGATGGTGGTGGTTGATCAAGATGAAGGGAGAAAGAGGGTGATGTGGTAGTGGTGGCTCGGCGTTCCTAAAAGAAAACAGGGGAAGAGGGAGACAGGCCCGGGCTGCCAGCGACAGAAGGTGGCGGTGCTGGTGTAGTGTGACGGTGGCGCTGTGGAGTGGACAGAGGAGGTGGATGTGGTGAGCTGATGTGTGGTTGCGCTTGGTGATTGGAAACGGAGGGCTGAAGTGGAGATGGCCGGGGAAGGGGATGGGCTGAATGGTGGTGGTGGTGTCTAGATGAGAAAGGAGGGAGTTTTTGTTTGAGATTGAATCTGGAGGAGAACCGAAAGAAATGGTGAAAGGAGGAGGATGTGTAGGCTTGAAAGCAAACAAAATGAAAAGGGTAGGAGAGGGTGTTGCAGTAGGCGTGGCCAGTGGCTAGGGGTAGCTGCTGCTACAAAAGGAGGGATGTGCAGGTTGGCCAGCAAACTGAGTGGAAGGGAGGTTAGGTGTGGTAGGTGGTCCCAACTTCCAAATACCCGAAACCAATACCCGAAACCCGCTATCATGATTTTATCCCGACTCAATCCAATTTAAATTGAAAATTCCAATCCGAATTAATAATGAACTCGATAAATATTTTCAAGTCTCGGTCGAAAATTAGCAGAATAAAATCCGCTTTTAAATCAAATTCCAAATTATACCGGAATTTACTTTGGAAATTTTAAATAAAATTAATTGCTCGAGGACGGAATTTCAAATTTTCCAAAATCTTAGAATTCAAATCCCAATTAAATCAATATTAAATCAAAATTAACTCTTAATTTATAAAATAATATTTTAAAATCTTTCGGTCTTTACAACCTAGATCCGTCTCTGATCCAATTAGATGTTGCTAGTAACAACCAATTAGAAATTTCTCAAGAAGGTCCACTTAAGGATATATGTTGATAGCAACTTCTAATTGGAAGTTTCTCAAGAAGGCACATCGATTATCCGCTTGTAATTGAGCAACATTGAAAGCATTTCTACTCAGTAGCCGATTCTGCATTATGTAACATCTCTTTCGACGCGGAACAAGGTCTCTAATTAGACATTTATTAGAAATGTATTGCATCACAAATTTGAGGTGTATATAACAATACACATTTATATTATATTTAACATTATTAACTTCATCTATATGTAAATACAATTAACATTATTATAGCACAATATCTCACAAATATAGCAGTACAATATAGGAAAATTCTTTGTGATGACCACAAAGTTTTGCAAATTCTGCGTGAGGATTATAATATCATAAATTATTTTTCCTTGTAATTATATTTGAAAATATTTGTGTGTGTATATATATATATATATACTTTCTAAATTTATCATCTAAACATATTTACTTTTTATTTAAATAAAAATTAATTAAGGGTATACTGGTAATTATACAAATGAAAAGATCTATATTATTAAAGAATTTATTATGTGGTTTATAAACTTAAAAAAACATTGAACTGGATCCTAACCCAAGCTATATATGGATAAGTTTTGCGATGGATGGAGATGATGAGGAAAGGTTTAGTTTGGGTGGTGGGCAATGGTGTCGATTTTTTAGTGTGGAAGAAAAATTGAATTCCTAGGGCAAGTCAGTTCAAAACTTTAATGAATACGATGGGGATTGATGAGAATCTTAGGGTGGTGCAGCTCATTGATTGGGAACAAGATAGGTAGAGAGGAGATGATATCGCAATCTTTTTGTCCAATGGATTCGGTTGATATCCTTAGGGTTAAATTGTCGACCCATATTGGTAGCGGGTGATAGGTTCTAGGCTTTCGAGAAGAGTGGAAACTTCTCGGTACGCTCAACCTATCATCTAATGATGGAGCAGGATGTCTTGGTAGATGAACCAATGCCTTTAGATGAGCCTCATGTGGCAAATTTTGGAAGAAGATGTGAGCAAATTGTTGTCATGCCAATCTTTAAGGTCTTTATGTGGAGGGCTTGTCGTGATATTATGTTGTACAAGACCAATCTATTGTGAAGAAGGGTAGTGACTAAGGATAATTGCGTGTTTCGTATGGGATGGGAGTCGGGTGCTCGTGTGTTGGTGTACGACAAAGAGCCTACTAAGTTTGGGCTCTAGCTAGTTCCTAATTTTGTGAAGGTCAGGAGGAGAGCATGGAGTGTGACGGAGGTGTTATCCATTGTGTTTGATAGGCTTCTAAAGGAGAAAATCGTTGATTGTTGCATGCTATTATGGGGCATATGGAGGAATGGGGCGGATGAATGGGGTGGACTATTGGAGCAGGTAATGGGTGAAAAATCTTCACCCATAATTCATCTATCACCCACGCTTGCACCACTCATCATCCACTTTATTGTGGGTTTTCACCCGTAAATTCAATGCGGCTGGAGCAGGTGGATCAAATACTCACACGTTATTTCCAGCCCTACACCTTGGAAAGCATCGAACCAAGTCGGGCGTCGAAAGGGAACAAAGATTGTGGTCATGTAGTAGAACAATGTACCTTATGGTTATTTCCAGCTTTACACCTTGAAAATCATCGAACCATGACGGCTTAGTGCATGACCCTAAGTTCACGGTCCTTTACTAAGCCATCACGGTCAAATTCCAATCAACAACACCTCATTATTTTGGGCTGTTCAGAGGTTGTAGTGATCAAATTGAGATGTATTTTTTATCTTGTTGAAAATATGACTCAAACAGCTACAACTTTGATTTTGAAGATTTTTCCATAATCAACTCGGAACATAGCAAAAAATTGATGTCTTTACAGGAGTCTACTGTTAGGATGAAAATCATTATCTTCCTATAATTAGTTTATATACAGTTTTTTATATAAATATTTAACCACTCATTAATTAATTCACAAGTATTTGGCAACCCCTAAATAAATCTAGCGAGTTAAATTCTCCTGTAACACCGGGTGTAACACTCATTATTACATTTATTATTTCGGGTATAATTTCACATAATAAAAAATTTTCTTGATACTTTATACATTTATATTAACATGTTTATAAACTTTTATTAAGAAAAATTACGCTTTAAAAATTATTGATAATTAAAAATTGAATATTTTAGAAAATATTTTTTCAATTTTTTCTAAAATGAAGTTTTTCTATAAAAGTTTATAACATCTTAATATAAGTATATAGATTATAAAGTAAATTTTATAATTTTTTATAATATGAAATTATACCTGCAAAAATTAAATGTAATATCAGGTATTACACCTAGTGTTACATGAGATCTTTGGGAGCGGTTTGGAGGTTAGACCCTCCAAAAAATGTATTTGGCAACAATAAGTGGATGGAATAACCTTAGAAGTGAGGGGTGTCTAAAATTGGATTTTTGCAAGCTCTACCACCCATCTTAAGGAGCTTCCCCACACTCTCAACGACTTCTAACCGTTCTACGTCCCTTGAAATTTCAGTGGAAACCTCTTCCCAAAAATTAAACATACACTTGATCATCAACAATAACCATATGTGAAATATCCCCGACCAATGCAATCAATCATATAAGTATAGTAATAAAATCAACAAAAGGGTTGGAGAAGTAAAATCACATATTCCATACTCATCAGTTTCAACTAATCCATCAAATTCAACTATCTAAAATAAAATATCAATTAGCAAATACATGACTCCAAGTGATAATTCACCTGGTACATTGAATGAAAAGGTTATTATATGATAATAATCCATTGATACGACATTTAGATATTGATTTTCTCTTTAATTGATACATCTATAATCCTGAATATAATATATTTTTTGACAAACTAAATTTAAAATTAGGAGGAATCGACGATATCAAATCAAACTATACTATTTAGGGAGATTGAAATATTTGTGGAAAAAAAGGTTACTATATGCGTAACTAAAATATCGCCAGCATAGAGTTACGACATTGATTTTTAGAGTTAGTAGGTATTTTTTGTCTGAAAACAACCTATTAACATAGACCCCAAGCTAGCAAAATGTTTAGCTCATCTAGGAGTTGGTGTCAACAGGCTATTTTCAAGACAAAAATACTTATCAAATCTAAACACTGGTGTTATGATTATGCGCTTGACGATATTTTGACCGTGTGAATATCAACCTCAAAAAACCCCTAAAAGTATGATTTACAACGACAATATGTTATATGTGCTAAGATGAGACAAGTAACTAATATTTTTAATGTGGTTTATGATTATTTGGTGGTGTGTAGTGGCGGATATGGAGCATTCACTAAGGGAGACAAAAACATTTCCACTTATTTTTTTCCCTATATCAAGTTTACAAAAAGTCTTACAAAAATATTGAAAAAATGTACATGGTTTAAAGAAGCCATTTTTATTAAAATTTTCCAAATAGCAAATATGAAGACTTGAACTTATGAAATCTAGATTGAAATATTCACTCTTTATCAATTAAGCCATTAAAATTATCCAAACTAGAGAAGATTTGTCTATTGCTGAAGATAGAAGGAAAAATAGATAAAAAGATATATAAGAGTTTTACTTTATGATTGAACTAGAACTCTGTTATTATATAAACAGGATTTTTTCGTCTTTGTTCACACAAACCTCGAAGCATTTAAGGAGCAATGCAAGAAGCTTTTGATAGAGGACATGCTAGAGCGTTATTTGTGTTACTTTTTTGATTGAGTAGGATTATAAAACTTAGGCTTATTAACTCTATGTGGCTAGTTGGAAACTAGATAGAAATTATATTTGTCATAATATATACTAGCGTGTGAGGTTCTAGGGTAAGTTGGGTAACTCGTGAAAACATTAGTAAAATAAGTTTTGTGCTTTGAAAATTCTTTAAGTGAGAAGTTTAAAGGTGATAATTTTGATTACATATATGGTAACTAATTAGTTGTTTGAAGTTTTCACATAAAATCAATGTGTTGGAAACTTCATGTGAGTTTTTATGTCTACATGGTAATGTTATAAAGTTGATTTCATTATTTTTGCAAGTTAAGTTTACTTTGGAACTAACAAGCTTCACTCTTCGAAATGAAAAGAATCATAAAATTGGTAATAGGGCTCTGACTTCTCTCTTCTTTTTCAGAGAGAGGTTTGTTCTTCCTTTCACCTCCTCCTCGCCCGTTTTCTCGGGCCTCTGCTTTTGTTGTTCAACTGTCCTGTCCAAAGTCCGACCACTCTCCGCCAACCCAATTGATTCTTTCTCCTTATGCCTTCTCCCTTCTCTCCTCGCTCCTTTCTCCAGACACCCTCTTTCCTCCTCGACTCTTTCTCCTCCACCTTCGCCACCTCTACAACCACCATTTTCACCGTTGCCCCCATCCACCTTTATTTTCTTTTATTCTACCTCTTGCACCAACTCTCCCTCCGACCCCCTGCGTTTTTTTCCGTGTTTCTGAACCCCATTTTTAGGTTTTCAATTTTTTTCCTTTTTCTTCTCAGATCCTTTGTCTCAACCTCTGGTGGGGCATCTCCTGTTTCTCCATTGCCTCCATGGTCTTCCTTGACTTCTACTCTGGTGGCCTTGTCGGACCTTCTTCCCTTTGCCATTTGCCGCCTCCTCTCTCCTCTCTTTTTCATTTTTATTTACTTATTTTGTGGATATTTAGGATGAGGGCCAACACCACCCTTTGAGGACTTGAAAAGAAGAAGAAAAAAAGGGCTAAAGGCCAACACAACCCTTTTTTCCCAAAGTCACTTTATCTCTTCTATTGAGTGAGAAGTTGAAAGCCCTTTTTCCCCTCAAATCCTTGATTTCAATCTACGACTGAATTGATCAAACCCACAAATTAATGATGCTACAACCCAATTCTTTATCTTTTAAGGTTATCTAATGGTGAATCGGTCGACCCCAAGCTTTCATAGGTTTTTGCTTTCTGATCGGGTGTCGCGATGGTTGTCGTCGGGCTTGGATCTCTCTCCAGGAGTGGGTCTGACGCTTCTGGCCGAGGGAAGGGGTGTTTGGTGGTGGTAGTTTTAGTGTTGTGTCGTTGGGAGTCTCCCCACCACCTCTTCCCTCTTCGTCCGCCACCTTCATCTCCATCAGTCCGTCATCCATCAAAAAGTAATTTTTCTAGAGAAACCAGGCAACCAAGACCCCCCAAAAAAACCCTGCTATACCAAGTCTAGAAAAATAAAAATACAAATCCTTCTAGTGAGGCAATAACTTAGACTGTCTATTGGTTTACACACTAACCTCTGAAACAAGGTGAATAATCTCTCTACCTCAAGTCTGTAAACTTGATTGTCTACCTAACCTAGAAAGACGAGGAACATTGCAAAGATAAATTACCCATTTTTTGCGAAAAAAGGAGGAAGACATTAATTTGAGTAATGAAATTCAGAGTTCAACGAGACATTATGGTTTTTTTGGATTGAGTAAGTACTCTTCAGTCTCTTCTTCAACCCTTACCACTCCTTCCCCCCTCTCCCGCTTTGTTCCTACTATCACCAACCAAGGAGAAAATATAGAATGAGCGTGAGGTAATAATTCCATATTTTTTCTTCTTGATTCGCTAATTCAAAATACTTTTTTCCTTTTTCATTTGTCTGAATCTCCCTGTCGAATGGCCTGCTCTCCCCGGTAATGGCAGATCACAGCACAACATCCTTATGCACCCATTTCACATGTTAGGCGTAGCTGGTGTATTCGGCGTCACAATCACTAGCCAATTTTCTCTCGTGCCTCTTGGGCTATGAACTTTCGACTCCACCTTATCTCATGTCCTTCCCACCTCTACCGTCTCTTTTCCCTATCACACAATTTCCTTCTTCCTTTGTTTCCGACCGTTCTTCCTGTCAGAGTCAATAATCCCCTTTGGGGTTACCTTCACTATTATTAGAATATATATATATATAGGAGGTGTACATCATGACCTAATTACAATTGGGCCTATGGGCTTATATATTAGATCTAACATACCCCCTCAGTCAAAACAAGAGGACAGTAGATAGTAAGACTGGATCTAAAATCAAGAAATAGTTGGCGAGGCAAACCCTTGGTGAAGATGTTACCATACTGAAACGAGGACAAGACATGTAAGACACACACATGACCCATTGCAACCTTCTCATGAACAAAGTGGATGTCAATCTCAACATGCTTGGTTCTTTGATGATGAACTGGGTTGTGAGCAAGGTAAGTAGCGCTGACGTTGTTTGTATACACAATAGACGCTTGACTGAGCGGACAATGGACCTCAAGTAATAAGTTGTGAAGGCAAGAGCACTCAGCGACAACATTGGCAACACCATGATACTCCACTTCAGCACTAAAGTGGGAGATAACATGTTGTCGCTTGGATGACCAAGAAACAAGAGAGTCGTTGAGGAACACACAATATCGTGACGTAGAGCAACAAAGTGAGAGCAGCAAAGTGAGACTCATCCTAATCACCATCCGTGTATGCAACCATGGAGAGAGGTAAAGCTGATGGGGTAATAGTGATGCCAAGAGAAGTAGTACCCTGAACATACCTGATAATGCGCTTAAGAGCAGCAAAGTGAGACTCATGGGGTCATGCATAAAAAGATAGACTTGCTGAACAGCATATCTAATATCAGGGTGAGTAAATGTCAAGTACTATAAAGCACTAGCTAGGCTATGGTACAAAGTCAGATTAGACACAAGCAGACCCGCAACTTGGGCAAGTTTGGCAGTGGTCTCAATAGGAATTGTAACATGCTTACAATTAGCCATGCTAGCCTTGGCAATAAGTTCCTTGACATATTTCTCCTGTGAGAGAAACAAACCAGATGTAGAGACTCCTAAAAAGAAGTTTAGAGGCCCGAGATCAGACATAGCAAACTCCTTGTTGAGTTGATTAATAATGGTAGACCGAAGAGTCTCTGAAGATCCAGTAAGGATGATATCATTGACATATAACAATAGATATGTAAGCTGATTACCTCGGTGAAACACAAATAGAGAGGAGTCACTCTTGCTTTTGACGAAGCCAAGCATGTGTAGGTAAGTAGCAAAGCGAAGTTACCATGCCCGAGGTGCCTGTTTAAGGTCATATAGAGATTTCTTCAAGAGATAAACATGGCCTGGATTGGTCCTGTCAGTAAACCCAGGCGGCTAGAACATGTACACTGTCTCATTCAGATGACTATGAAGAAACGCGTTCTTGACATCAAGCTGATGAATAGGCCAATCCCGGGAGACAGCGAGATGCAAGACAATGCGGATGGTAGCCGGTTTGACCACCAGACTAAATATGTCATCGCAATCGACCCCCACCTACTGAGAGTTCCCATTGGCGACCAATCGCGCCTTATAGCACTCAAGAGATCCGTCGGAGTGAAACTTATGCCAAAAGAGCCATATGCACCGCACAATGTTGGCGCCAGGAGGTCGAGGAAACAAGACCTAAGTGTTGTTGCTAATAAGAGCCTTGTACTCATCGAGCATGGTAGCATTCAAATTTGGGTCTAAGGCATTCATTTTGTGGGAGGTAGGGATGGGAGATATGTGAGAAGTAGAGAGGTCAAATATCTATTTAGGTCGAAAAATACCACTCATGCTCCGGGTTTGTATCTGGATGACCGGTTGGGGAGGGTTAGGTGGCAGAGAAAGGGCTGCAGGTGACGGGGCAAATACTTGAGGTGATAGGACGAGGGCTACAAGGAGCTAGAGGAGGGCTACATGCGGCTGGATAGGTGCAGCATGTGGCAGGATATAGGCAGCAATTTGCAGGATATGTGTTATAGGGTGCGGTAAGGGAGGGTTGGGTGTCCAATCGGAGATGTAATAACATTCGGAGAGGAAGAGGGATATAGTTGGTGGAGAAGGGGTAGGGTAGGATAGTCATCATCATTAGAGGAGGATGTGTTTGGGGATGTAGGGTGACTGAAAGAGGGGAAACTAGTCTCATCGAACGTGACATGACAAGAGATGATAACACGTTTCAAAATGGGGTCAAAGCATCTATAACCCCTATGATGAGAGGGGTAGCCCAAGAAGACACAAGGAAGGGAACATGGTGCGAGCTTATGAGGAGCGATAGATGCTTAATTGGGATAGCATAAGCACCCAAAGACACGGAGGTGGTTATATTTTGGAGTGACGCGATATAAGACCTTAGATGGGCACCGATTTTGGATAGTTGTGGAAGGGGTGATGTTGAGAAGATAGCAGGCCGTCTTGGCTGCCTAAGGCCCATATGTAAAAGGGACCTGATCATGGATAAAAAGAGTTTGCATAGAGTTAGAGAGGGAGTGGATCATTCATTCGGCCTTCCCATTTTGAGATGAAGTGTGAGGATAAGAGAATCTGAACTGAATGCCATGAGTGGAGAAGAACGATTTGAGGTCATTGTTATTAAATTCGCCGCCCATATCACATTGAAAGGATTTGATGGAGAGGTTAAATTTGATGTGAACATAGGTATGAAAGGCAATGAAGTGAAAGACAACTTCAGATTTGTACCTGAGGGGGAAGATCCACAGATAATGAGAAAAGACATCAAGAAGCACAAGCACATAACAAAACCCATCATGAATAACAACAAGAGAAGTTCATAGATCATCGTGAAGAATGCCAAAAGGGGCAAAAACCAGAGTGACAAAATTAGCAAACGACAACCTAGAATGTTTGCCAAGTTGGCATGTAGGACAACTGGTAGGTTTTGGCCCTTTATCACAGTGAATAGCTCTAAACCGAAGAGACTCAAACACAGGAGAACCTGGGTGAACAAGACGAGCATGCCATAGAGATATCGAATGAGCAACAATGGATAGATTGGCTATTGTAGGAGAGGTGACAGGATATATGTTTTTGGTGACAAGATAAAGATCTCTAGTGCTATTACATCTCATGATCGGTTTCCCTGTTGTGAAATATTTTGTCCGCAAAACCAAAGCGATCAAACTCACTCAGTGGACACATTATTATCAGTGGTGAGGCGACGGATGGAAATCAAGTTCTTTATGAGGTTAAGGGAGACGAGGATTTTATCAAGGTTCAGCGGGGATGTAAGGGTGGGTAATGTGGTTTGTCCTAGACCCAAAGTAGGAATACTTGTGCCATTCCCAACAATAATGGATGGGGAAAGACTTTGAGAAGCAGGGTAGGACAATATACCTTAGTTATGCAACATGTGCGTAGTGGCTCCGCTATCCATGTACCAAGTCGAATCGGCAAGTGACACACCCATAGGTGTCAGGATGGCTGATTGTCTGTGTCGGGATGATGGCGATGATCCCGTTGCTAAGGCCTGGTCCAGATGGTGCGGAGAGGCCCCTAGGAGCCCATGTTGGCTCAGGTGTGGCCTCATTGGAGAGGCGTGCTAGGGAGGCGGAAGGGCATTAGTTGGGTAGCCCTGGGGGTGGACTCCGATGGGGAAATACCCCCTCTGTAACTGACTTGGAGGGGCAATAGCCCTGATAGGAGGCTGTTGTTGATTATAGAAAGCCATAAACATTGTCTGTTAGTATGAAGTAGATTACCGTCACAACGAGGGTGATAAGACACAGTGGCAAGGGTGACAAGACACAGTGTCAATGCTGACAAGACACAGGTCAGATCCGGCCCGTTGAATTAGGGTTTGGTGGAAAAAAAGGAAAGCAACTGAGATAGATGAAACAAAAAGAGATGCGACTGCTAAGAGAGGTGGAGGCTAGAGCACCGGCAGGAGAGGGAGCGACTGATATTGGAGGCAGGGTGGCCAATGAGTGGTGGCCGGCGACAAAGAGGGTGGAGGGTGCTGATAGAGGTAAATGAGAAGATAGTTGGGGAATCTGGGTAGTTAGCAAAATGTCAGGGAACGGAGAAACCAATGGAGGGAGGAGGGAGGATTGACAACAGAGAGGAGTGTTCAGCGACAGAGAGGGAGGAAGAAGGATGAGAGGAACGATGGTAGGCTAGGGAAAATTTTTGGAAAACCCTAGAGAAGGCCTAATACCATATTAGAGTCAATAATCCTCGTTGGGCCAATGAGCCTATATATTACATCTAACACTTCCTCCATTCTCCTCTTTTCTCTCAATCTCTCTCCCCACTCTCCCTCTCCCCTTCTTTAACCGTTACACCTTCCCTTATCTTTCTTGTCTCACCACTACCTTTGTAACCAAATTTCCTCACACCCCTACCTCTCTTCCCACCTCACTCATCCTCTTCACCTTTCATGCCATCCACATACCCCTAGCAAGTTCGACGCCACCTCTGTCATGCCCCATCCTCCAACTACATCTTTTCGCCAGGCCTGCTTTTATTCCATCCTGGCTTTCCTTCCCCATTTGTCTGAATCTCCCTGTCTCTCTCTCTTTGGAGAACTAAAACCATATCTTGGAAGCTAAGATTCCTCCTTTTGAATTAGGAGTTGTACCCCCTCCCTTTGGAGGTGAAATAATCAATACCAACACCCTTCCTCTAGAGTCGAAAAATGTACATTTTTGTATGTGTAATTATATACAGAGTATATATACAAATAAGTAAAACCCCTGCCTCGAATAGGAGTGTATAGTAGAAACATCTCCTTATTTTTCATGTCCCCTAAATGCTCGGTATCTTATGGTACGTAGTTTGTATTGCTTTCATTGGGGTTGTTGGCTCCCTTGGACTTGACATTATAAATTGTTTAAAAATTAAAATTTAAATATATTAAAAGCAAATCATATTTAGATATCCACATTTTTTTACCCTCTGATTTGGGGCTTTTGTCTATCAGCTTATGAATCAGGAGGGGTTTGGTACAGTGTTGCTGGACGGTGGCTGGAGAACCGCCTCTCCCTTCCTCATTGTATCCCTCGGTGCCTCCTCTGCCATCTCATCCTCTGTTGGCACCTCATGGGTGGTGGAGGTCGGATCGACATGTTGCTTCTCCTCCTTCCCTTCGCTACTTTCCTCCTCTCCGGGTCCCCCCCCCAACCGTCTCTTATTCCATGGTTGCTCGTGTGGCCATGTCGAGCCCTGCTTGTGGTTGACTGCCGGGGGATCCGCGTCCACCCCACAGTTCTTTGGGCCCAAGTTTTCGGTTATTCGGGCTCAAGGCTGGTCCTTTGGGCCAAGTTAATTATTTAATTCAACATTATTTCAATCAAAGATATTCTAAGTGTGTTTATATATATATATATTCTTATTTTTTCTGTGTATACATTTATTTATTTATAAAATCCCGTAAGGGTTTGACTAAAATCCCATTAGGGTTGGACAAAAAATCTTGAAAGGGTTTGTTTTAAAAACTCGTAAGGGACTGGAAAATAATCTTGGTATTTATTGAAATAACAATGTCTCCTCAGACGTTTAGCTTGGTTCCGGGCTTTTGGTGCACAAATCTTCGTCTGATGTTTGGTCTCCTTTTTATTGGCCCATTTTTTTCGCTCTGCTGGCTTCAGATCGTTGCTTTGGCATGGTGGCGTTTAGCTCCGAGTTAGGATGCAGTATCGGGCATCTTGTATAATCAAGAGGATTGTGGGTGTGTTCATGGTCTTCGAAGATCCATCATCTAGGTGGGGGCAACGTCGTTGATCCGTACTTCCTCGGGTTTTGCCTTTTTCGACGATGGGCTACTAATCTCCGCCTTCTCGGCGTCGAGAAGTCCTATGAGTCATCACGCTCTCCTGTGTTCTCGGTATTCATGGATCGCCTTGGATATTCCTTGACTCCTCCGCTAACTGATGAGTTTAATGGGTTATTTGGGTTTTCTTTCATCTGTATTGATTTGTGTTAGCTAGTCTGCTGTATGTTGACGGTTTATCCGTCTATCGATTCATCGGCCTTTTGAGTTAAGTTATCTAGTATCTCAAATTCTTACCTTATAAAATAAAAAAAAAAGCTTCAATATTCAACATTATGCATGTGTGATCACAAAAGTTATTGGTGGATCCAACACACAAAGCTTGTTATTTTGATTTCATATTTTCCTATTAGGTCGAAGTGAGGTTTATTCTTTTTTTAGGTCGATCACACTCAAATATTAGAGCGATCCAAGTTAAATATAATCAATACAGTATGGATCTCGAGAGAGAGATTGGTGTGTCTATTACACAAACCTATAAAGAGATCTATCCCAAACAAAGATGAATAAAACAAGTATAAAAAGATCACCAAACTCCCTTTTCCGTGCCACTATTTCCTCGCATCTTTAATTGCAAACTTAGGGATGCTCTTTCTCGTTTTTTATCTTTCCTATCCAAATCATCTTTGGATCTTCTTTTGTTCTTATGTTCTTCCCTTCAATCTTAGACTATTTCTCCCTCTAGATCTACATCTTTTTCTCTCTCATCGTGTCATTACTTCTATATCGCTTTAAGGTTATTGTAGATTTTTTTAATTTCAAGACAAAAGGGAAGTGAGAAGTAGCTCTCCTATTCCAAACACTACATTTGAAATATTTTTTGGTGCTATTGAAATATAAGAGTATCTCAAACCAATTCCATACTTTAGAAAGATTTGAAAATTTGAAGCATTTTGAGCATTTTTTGGTCTAAAGATTCTTAATCCCATTATCCAAAGTATAAAAAAATAGAGAGATTTTTTCAAATATGTGACATTCTCTAAATTTTTTTAGAGATCTTTTTCATTAATGCTTCTTCAAATTTTCAAAATGAAAAAAATATTGAAATTAGAGAAAAAATAATTTTAAAAAATATGATTTTGTTTTCCTCATTTTGATTTTTTAAAATTTATTGGAGATGCTCTCGATGGCATAGGCTTCTTCATCGAAGTTTGACTTAGGTTATGTTAGCACTATTAGCTAGGTTTTCAGAGTTTTTAATTTTCATATTATATAGTTTTAAATGAAATAAATATACGATTTTAGTTTAATTAGCATTTGAAATTTGAGCTTTTCAACAACTATATATTCACCCAAGCTTTTTGGAGTTTTTTGTTTTCCATCCACAAGTTTTCATTAACTACCCTAACAACTAGGTTTATTGAACATCGTGTTAGCTTATTAACATATATTTAACAAAAATAATCCATTAGTTTCAACTACCCAATTAACCCCATTAACTATATATTTTTACCAAACATAGCATAACCTTAATGACAACATGGGATATCGTATTGGTCCATTTGGTCATCATGTCCACTCAAACAATATATACTCTCTTATTGCCTGAAATAGTAAATATGCAGCTGACATAGATCGAGGTCGAGGAGTCTTACAATCGTCAATACAGGCAACAAAGATTGAAGGTGTTTGTGTGAAATCGAGATGATCATCTCGGATACTGGGCTCTCTTGTGATCATTTCATTTCGCTTGTTGCACTCACATATTCTGAGAGGTGAACTCATAGTCGATAAAGTGGTCAAACTAATACACTCTTATGGTTTAGACTCCATCTTGTCTCATCTAGACTTCTTGGCTCTCACCCAAAAGGATGTCGTTGGATGGTGGATCAATAGGGGCTAATACTAACTAAATTCTTGTCTTAATAAAAAAATGTAGACCAAACAACAAATCTCTTGTAAAATAAGAAATGAACGCATACCCCCAAATTAAATGTCCCTCAAATTCCCTATCTCCTGTTGCATTTATACATAATATACAAGAGAATTCCATAAGTAGCCCTAAAGGAAATGAGATCTCGTGAATTTGAAGGATAGATTAGTAGGTGAATTTGAAAAAATTTCAATTACTAAGAAAATACTTGACGATAATAATTACGCCTCCTTCACCCTCACCCCACCCTTGACTGTTTTTGTCTTAATTATTTTTTTGTGAGTACAAAACTCAAATTCGCCACTGAATTTGATGGCCAAATTCCTAAGATCTAAACCCACCCTAAATTATACAAACTACAATATATAAGAGAAAGTAGAATTATAAATCATGAGAGACACAAATCTAAATTTTCAGTTATTTTCTTAGCAGGTGAAAATTCTATTAATTTGATCATCACATTCATGAGATTTCATTTCATTTAGGGATATTTGTGCAATTCTCTTGTAAATATATAAATGCATTAGTAAATAGGAAATTTGAGGAATAATAAATTTTAATATCGATATATTTTCAATTGCCAAACTAGGATCTCCTCTCTAGCAACTAGAGAGAGAAAGAGAGAGTCGGCACCATCATATATGACAACCTTCTCGCCAACCACCGTTCGGCCACCGCCTAACTTGATTAATCACCTCCTTTATTAGTAGCTTGCTTGCTTCTTGCTCCTTGTATTTTTGCCGGTAGATTATTTGGAACCCCCTCTTCAGAGGCTGAGAACCCCTCTTCAAAGGTCGAAAATCCTCCTCGCCGAACCTCCATCGTGTAGCTTGTGTCAACCCTCTGTGCCTCCTCTCTTATTCCTTCTTCTCTCACTGCGCCTCTTGGTGTAGATCGAACCCTGGTGTCTTGCCTCGTCTCATCTGATTTCTATGGTGGTTCTCTACTGAAATCTCAATTTAACTTGGGGTTTTCGTCTTTGGTTGTCTCCACATAGGGCTTGGCTCGAATCTAGTATCTTTCATGGTGGTTTTTTGCGGTTTTCGGTGAACCCTTAAACCCCCCGTTTAGATCTAACCCGCTGTGGTCCTTTTCCCACTTCCCCTTACTTCCTCTCCTTCGTTCGGCCTCGCCTAGGCCGTCGGATCTTGGGTCATCCCCATTGGCGGCTGGTTGGTATTCCGGTGGGCTTTCCCTAGTGCGCTGCCTGCTCTTTCGGGCATCCTTCACCTCTCTCGCTCACCTTCCCTAGCTAGCCCGGCTTCTCCAGCCTCCTCTGTCCTTGGTCGCGGGCAGAGTCACATCCGATGTCCTGGTCTGCCATCGTGGTCAGTACTGGAACTGTGGCGCTGTCCTGCCTTTGTGGCCCTGGGTTTTTCCTTGGGCCCAAGGTTTAGCCTTGGGCCCAAAACAACCTGAATAAAAAAAGGAAATTTTTTTTTTGCCGGATTCATATATATAGATTAAAATCCCGTAAGGTTATCAAACCTCGATCGTTTGGGCGTGTACTAAATCCCGTTAGGGTTGACTAAATTCAAATTGGTTTTTTAGGTGCCCTTTACTCAGACAGTGTGCGGCTCTGCGGTGGCGTGACTTGGCGATCTTCTCCGTGGACTTGGTTCTTGTTGTCGGAGTCGGGATAGGTTAGGGTCGTGGTAGTGTGTATTGTGGCGATCTTCTCCGTGTATTGTCAGAGTTCTTCCGGTTTGCTATCCCTTATGCTGGGATGATTTGGTAAATTTCACATATACGTACTCTTCAATTAAAAATAGTGATCAACAATTTAAAAAAATATATATTTTGGCCTTTTCATTTACTTGTTTGGTGTAGTTTGGAGTGGTGGTCATTTGAGATGATTATATTGCTATCTGGGCTTTTTCCAAATCCTGCTTTGGAGACATCAGTTCTTTCGATTTGGTATTTCTCTTCTTATCCTATTAATTGCTCGTTTGGTATCATTTCACATATCGGGTTGGAATAAGAAATAGGGTTGGGTGGGAATCGGGTTTTGCAACCCGATGAAATCCTTCCCAACCCAATTCCTAAACCCAATTCCCTCATACCATACTTAGTCAAATGATTTATGTGTATATCTAGTTCATTTTTAAGGGTGAATCATATGTGATAATATAACTATTCGTGTATATATATATATATATATGTATAAAGAATTATGTAATTATTCATACTTATAAATACTATTTGTAGAAATGTAATCATTAATGTAATCATTACATTGTATGTATAAAGAGTTGTTCATGTATATATAATATATTCATCCATAATATAATTAACTTCCAATTTAATAACTCTCTTTTTCATTTTTTTTGACAGTCTAACAACCCTTACAACTCTATTTACAATGCCAATTGGAGCAGCTGCAAGGTGAGCAATTTCATTTTCTTATACAATCATCAAAATAATAAATTGAAATTGGTATAGCTTTGTTAATAATCAGCTTGAGTATTAAAAATTGTCAACTCGATCCAAACTGCAATAAATCCATCAGCACATATGACGCAGTAGGAAGTCGTGGAAGGCACGCAAGCACAAGCTTTTAATGATAAAGAATTCGCAAGCGACGAAACTCTAGGAAATATGTTTGGAATCCACCAAAAAGGGGCATGGAATTCACCAAGAAAGTGGCTTGGAATTCACCAAGGAGATAAAAGAGAAAATTCTCTAAAAGTTTTAATTGAAATATGAATAATAATTATGGCTAAAGCCTACATGTGTTTATATAGGAAACAAACCATTTGCTATCTTTTTACAACTCTAAAACACATCAATCCCATTCTAGAGAGAGGAGAGAGCTCCTCTCTCAAGAAAACCAAAAACCTCAAATCTATCTATCACCATAAAAAAAACCAAGAAATTAAAAACCGAACAAATCCCAATCATCAAAATCAACCACAATGTGGGGCTTGGCTTCGTCCGTCTTCTTCGTCCTCATCCAGTTTGGTTTAGGTCTGCTTTCTTTCGCTTTTTTGTAGATTGTGTTTGTCTGAGTTTGCACCATATGTATTGTTGTATGTTTTGGCTTTAGACGGTTTTCCGTCTGCCGGCTTGGCCGGCCCTCGAGTTTCAGATATGTCTGAACTCGAATTCTTACCTAATAAAAAAAAAAGCAAACACATATGAACTAAATGGGGAACAATAGACAGAAATCTCAACCCCAAATCCATACTTTATGGGGAACAATAGAAAGAAATCTCAACCCCAAATTCATACTTTATGGGGAACCAATAGAGAGAAATCTCAACCCCAAATCCATACTTTACGGGGGAAAATAGAGAGAAAACTCAACTCCAATTTTTGGAATAATGGTGTTGGAAGATGTTTCATCTTCCCTCTCCATTTTTCTCAACAATCTCTTTCTCATATCACCTAACCCATGGTATCGAAGGTCGATTTACCAAGTGATTTCCACAAACCGAACATTATCCTTGGAATTACACAAAGCGAAATGTTGAGAACGCTTTTGGTTCTTGATCCATCGGGTCAATTTCTGAGCCTTCTTGCTCTCAATAAGCAAAATCTGAATCTGGGATCTAAGGCTTGTTTTTGGTGAAACGAAACCCTAAAACTGTAGTGGTATCGTGCAACGCTCTCCGATCCTTCCCCGACCTCATCTACTCGAAAGAGAAGTCTCTCATCGTCGTATGTCGCATCGACCACCTATGAAGCCAGATCCGATCACCTAATCATCATCGTCGGCTTCCAGCCATCTATTGCGCCACCACTCGACCGCGGATGTATGTCGCATCGACCACCTATGTCCCCGCTCCCCAGATCTAAACCGCATCCATGTTTAATCTTCTTGATTAACATCCGAAATCAACTACCCACCTATTGACTAGATCTGAACCGCTTCCCCTGTGTATTCTCCTTGATTTCTGTTGGTGTATGTTCACAGTGAACATATGGAGGAAGATGTACGCAAAAAAAAAAAACTACCTTTTTCAATTGAAGATACCCCTTTCAATTGAAGCGTTCCAAATACCTTTTCTTTGAAAATACAGTAGGACCACTTGTGGGAATCCAAGCTCCAAAGTCCACCAGGTTTACCCAACCACTACTACTGTAATTTTTCAGGCCATAGGCCCGTTCCTAGTTTACATAACAAAACAATAGTACTTTTATTTTAGAAAGCCTATATTTTCCTCATATTGTAAAAATTAAACCAAGAACAATTGAAAATACTTTATCCTTTTGGATTAAAGGATATATCCTACTCCTACATAAAAAAAAAATTCTATACCGTCTTAAAGTTTGGGTGTTGATTGTTTGATTCTGGAGGAGGTACCATTTTGAGCTTTGTGGTTTTGTCTTTTGCTGCCGTGCGAGAGGTCGTGGACGTGATCGAGACTTGATGAATCATTGATGGTCGAGTCCAAATCTGAAGTCTCCCCTTTGTTCCCCAGGGATACCCTGCGTTGCCTCTACTAACTGTCAGAAGAGAAGACTTACATTGTCCCGGTTCTAACATCATCTGCTTCGCCAGCATCATCTTTCGCCCTCTAGTTTTTCTCGGTGTAGTATTTTTTATTTTTTGTTTTGTCATTGGTTTTTTCCGTTCATAACGATAAGTCCGTAGCCGTTCTTTTCGGCCTCTTGACCCACCAGGCATGTCTGGTGCGTTGAATTCTTTCCGTCTAAAAAAAATATAGGAAACAAACCCTAAAAAGATAGAAAAGAATCCTAGAAGATAAAAATCATAACTTATGCATCAAAGCAAATTCAAACCTATCTTAAGAAAAGATAAAACATAGGAAATAAAAGATAAAAATTACTAAATTACCTAAAAACCTAAAAAATAGAAAACCCTAATTTTATCCTAAAAATCCTCTACATCAGACTCCTCCAATTCAAAAGAACTTGCCCCGAGTTCTCTACTAGATGTAAAACCCCATCGACATAGCTCTTTTGCCCTGTATCAACTACTAGACTCCTTTCCTTTGTTAAATCTTCACTCTTGTCCGCCATGACTTCATAATTATTCTTTGGATACCTCTTGCAGAAAGATGCAAAATTTCTAGTATACTTCATCATCAAATTACCCTTTATAATCAACCTTGAAGCATCAATCAACTTCTTTATAGGTTGGTCTTTCGAAATCCCCATGACGACAAAGCTTCTATCAACTTTGCTTGGCTTGTCTAGGCATTCTTCAAAGACTTCTTTTGCAAGGACCTCCTCTTGATACACCTTCTTTTCAAATACCTCTTCTTGAGTGACATCCTCTTGAAGTACCTCTTGTTAAAGGGTCACCTTTTGAAGGACCGCCTCTTGAATGACATTGATTACCTCCTCAAGAGCCTCACCTTCAACGACCTTCTCTTTCTTAGAACGGGAATCTCTTGTCTCATGGGAACACTCATCCTGTGGCTGACGATCTTGATCTCGCTCTTTGGCCAACTGCAACTTGTTGTGATTGGCATTGTTGAGGGTTGGTGTTGATGATGCGGGCGTTATTGATGGTGTTAGCATGCGTGTTGCGGACATTGTAGATGGCGTTGTTGCCGTCGTTTTTCCTGGAAAACAATATCACTAACTAATCCTCCAGGCCTTTAAGAGTCGTGGTAAAGGCCACGAAAATCTCTTGAGATAACTCTTGAAATTCTGCCTTGGTAGCTCGTTTATTTACCATCGTGCTTCAAATCAGAAACAGACAGGAGAAACCTGCTCTGATATCAATTGTCGTAGTCAGAAGTCGTGAAAGGCACGCAAGCGCGAGCTTTTGATGATAAAGGGTTCGTAAGCGACGAAACCCTAAGAAATATATCTGAAATTCACCAGAAAGGGACTTGGAATCCACCAAGAAAGGGGCTTGGAATCCACCAAGAAGATAAAAGAGAAAATTATCTAAAAGTTTTAATTGAAATATGAATAATAATTATGGTTAAAGCCTACATGTGTTTTTATAGGAAACAAACCCTAAAAAGATAGAAAAGAATCCTAGAAGATAAAAATCATAACTTATGCACCAAAGCAAATTCAAACCTATTTTAAGAAAAGATAAAACACAGGAAATAAAATATATAAATTCCTAAAATACCTAAAAACCTAAAAAATAGAAAACCCTAATTTTATCCTAAAAATCCTCCTACATCAACATATATCACAACTCATCAAACCAGAATTTTCTTGGTTTATCACAATACAAGAATCTCAAACGAGATGGGAGTCGGTAACGCCAAAAAGGTCCAAACAGCAGTCTACGGAGTACTACTGACTGCATCCACGGAGGCAATCGTGGTGAGCTCCCTGGTGTTTGTGGCTCATCGTGGGTTGGGCCACTTGTTCAGTAGCGAGGCAGAAGAGGTGAGTTATGTGACTGATGAAGGGAAAACGAGTGGTGCTTATCAACAAATTTGAATCGTTCAGCAGATTTGACAGCTTTGCGACGTCTCAGTAAAATGGGTCGTTCGGAGTCCATATTGATCGGATTGGGTCGTGCTATACCTTGTTGGAACAAGGACGAAGAGATCTACAACTTTGCCGTTGAAGGTTTTTCCAAAATCTACCGAGACCATGACCGAAAATCATCATCTTTGCAGCTGTTCACTGTTTGGACAGAAATAATTATCTTTTCATATTTAGTTTATTATTTTATCATTTTATTTATTTAGGAATAATGTAAATCAGAATAATATCTATTAGTTGACTTTTCAATTAATTAATATTATATCTAATTAGTTTTTATCTTTATTAATTAGGATAAGTTTTATCTAGTTAGGATAAAGTTTGGCAAGCAATCATTAGCCTCCAAGGAAGCCAACCAAACCCTAGTTATTTTCCTATTTAAACCTTTCATTCATTCAATAGAGATAGAATTGAATTTTTGACAAAAAGTCATATTTGGAGAGTTCTCCTAGGGATGAACCGAGTTCCCCTGCGTGGGATAGGTTCCGATGGTTTGTTTCTAGCTTGGTTTGTCTTGTGTGTGTCGATCCTCATTGAAGGATTGGTGCTATCCATCATGTATGGTGTGTGTCGATTCTCGTCATAGGATTGGTGCTATCCATCTTGTATGGTGTGTGTCGATTCTCGTCATAAGATTGGTGCTATCAAGCATCCACGAGCCCCCTCCTTGTGCCTCCAAGTTGTCCGCTTGGTTGTGTAAGGTTGTAGGAGCGGGTTATATAGTCATTGGTGTTGGTTCTTACCTCCTACGGGAGCCTAGAGTCTTCATCTTTGTTAACCTCCACCTTGATGAGGATATAGCCCTAATTGATGAAAAGCCAAAACTCTGGAATCCAGAGTTTGGTAAGGTCTTACCAAGTGTCACAGAAAACACACAGCAGCCACACTGATTGTCGAACTACTTCGAATCAATTTGGTTGGGCCTTTGGACATGGATTAGTGGATCCAATAACTTATTGATCTACCCAACAATTGGGCCAAATGATATTTGGGCCTAAAAGAAACTTCAGAATATTGGTTAAAGATGGATTTGCTTAAATCTATCTATATAGCTATCTATATTCTGTTGAGATTTTGCAGGGATTTTTGAACGAAAATTCATCAGCCTTCAGCTCATATCTTCAGCATAATATCAGCGCATATCGTGAGCCAACCGATGATGAAGGTTCTGGAATGGTGGGCCTTTCTAACCGAAGATTTCGATCCTAGAAGATTTGATGCAACGGCTCTCAACCATCCAGGAGAAGTTCAAGGCATCTGCGTTTGAATTCAAAATCAAACAAAGGCCTATTTAAAGAAGGAGGAACAGGCTGCAGAAGACACAACACTTACTGCGTACACTTGACCTTCTGCAAGCTCTTCTTCCTCAAAGCTCCGATCACATTACTCCCTTGTCTTATCAGTTTGTATTTACTTTGAGTGTGTGAGGTTTCGTTCAAGCTTCATAGTACAATTCATTTTGAGTTATACTCAGGGTTCTTTACCCAATCATAGAGGGTACTTCGGTATCCTTAGTTGCTTTATTTCACTAGAGCGTTTGGGTTGCTAGATAGGAAGTTAGTCTAGAAGAGGGAAGGTCTTCTAGAGGTTGTATCTAGGACTCATAAGATAAAGTGAAATAAAGTTGTTGAATCCTACGGGTTGGATACCCTAGGCGGGGACGTAGGCGGTTGTGCCGAACCTCGTTAACAATTCGCGTGTTCCTTTCTTTCTGTTCTTTACATTCGCTTATATCTTTTATTTGCTCTTTGTTTATCTCGTTTATATTAACTGGGTTCTGTTTTACAGATAAGGTCTTACCTCAGACAGTAAGATCTTACCAGTTTCAGCTCTTGCGAAAAGTTATCATACTCCATTCAACCCCCCTTCTGGAGTATAATCGTGCTTTATATCTGCCTATTCCGCACTTCAATTGGTATCAGAGCCTCACTCACGTTTCTTAGATATTACTATCTGTGAGTCTAACCATGGCAGGTGAAGGGCAAGGTGGTTTCGGCCAAGGAAGATCTATCTTTCGTCCACCTCTCTTTGTTGGGAATAACTTCATGCATTGGAAATCTCTAATGCAGATGTTTGTTATTGATCAAGATTTGGAACTCTGGCATATCATTATGCGAGGACCAAATATCCCCAAGAAAGAAGGACCCAATGGAACAAGGGTGGACAAATCAGAGGATGAATACACCCAGACTGACTTAGAAAGTGTGGCTAAGAATTTCAAAGCCATAAACCTACTGTACTGTGGATTGAGTACGGATGAGTTCAACCGTATCTCTTCATGCAAAACAGCAAAAGAAATCTTGGATAAATTGGTGGTCACCTATGAAGGAACCAGCCAGGTCAAAGAGACCAAAATTAGTATCTTTCTTAGACAATATGAATTGTTTAAGATGAACCCTGATGAGTCAGTTAAAACTATATTTACCCGTTTTACGGAAATCATAAATAACCTCGACTCATTAGGTAAGACCTTTTTGAATGAAGAAAAGGTTAGAAAGATACTAAGGTGCTTACCTAAAGCTAAATGGGGTCCTAAGGTGACGGCCATAGAAGAAGCTCAAGATCTTAGCACATTGGCTCTTGATGATTTACTAGGAAAATTAATAACCCATGAAATGATCCTCAACGAGGATGATGGGGAACTTCCTACTAATCTAAAAAACCTTGCTCTTAAAGTCAAGAAAGAAGAACCATCGGAAGATTCCGATAGTGATGATGATGAAGATCCTTTTGCTCTAATCACTCGTGGATTAGCACGCATATTGAAAATGAAAAAGCAATTTGCCAAAGGTAAGCCTTCTAACTCCTCTAGGAAGAGTCGAGTTCTTACGTGCTATGAATGTGGTGAATCAGATCATCTCGTCAAAGAATGTCCTATAAAGAAGAAGAACAAAGCAAAGAAGAAGGAATCCAACAAGAAAGTGATGGCTGCTTGGAGTGACTCGGATTGCTCAAGTGACTCAGACGCTGAAGAGGAACATGCAAACTTGTGCCTTATGGCAAAATCCGACGAAACCAAGGATCAACATCTAGATGGAGTTGTAAGAAATCTTCTCTCTAGCCCTATCAATGTTTTATCTGAATTCTTGAAGAATATGATTTCTAATGAGGAGACTTACAACAAAGAAATCAGCTTCTTGAAAGAGAAAGTGCAGGATCAAGAAACATGCATAAAGAAGCTGTCACAGAAATTGCAAGATCTTGACAGCCAAAGTTCTGAAGCTATCACAGAGAGTAAGACCTTACGATCAGAAATTTCTGAACTTAAGGCAAATGTCTCTTCTCTTAAGAATCAAAATAATGATCTTAAGATTGAAAATGTGAAGCTTTCTAAAAAGTATCAAGATCAACAAACAACCCTTGTGCAATTCACTCGATCCAAAGCAACTCTTGACAAGATGCTTGGAGAACAACAACTCTCCTTAAATCGAAGTGGTATAGGATACAACAGGAACTTTCCTGCAAAGCCTACTACCAAGTTCGTTAAAGCTAAAGGAAGTTGGCGATCTCCAACTTGCTTCTTTTGTTGTAAGAAAGGTCATGTAAAGGAGACGTGCCCTTATAGGAGAACGGACCCTTACATTATTAGAAATACATTTCCTGTTCGGTTAAATGAGTGGATAAGACAGGTTTGGGTTCCAAAAGGGACGACGTTACCAAATATGGTCTACCCCCACAATGGATCCAAATCAGTTTATTGGTCTAGCCGAAAAGGTTGATTTTGTGTTTTGCAGGATATCACCAAGACCAAGGATCAAAAATGGATAATGGATAGTGGTTGCTCAAGACATATGAGTGGAAAAGAATCTCTTTTTCACAATCTAAAGAAGCAATCCGGTGGAACTATTACTCTTGGTGATAAAGCAAAATGCAACATCGTCGGTATTGGTAACATTGGTGTTGATTCAAACAATTCTATCCATGATGTTTATCTTGTTGATGGCTTAAAATATAACCTTCTTAGTGTTTCGCAGCTTTGTGATAAGGGAAATCTTGTTAGCTTTAACAAGAAGAAGTGTGTTGTACAAGATGAAGAGACCGGAGAAATTGTTCTTACTGCATACAGGGACTCTAACATTTATGCTCTTAATACTAATCGTATTGCAGGCTCCAATCTGAAATGTCTCAATTCCTTATCAGAAGATCCAAGGGTTTGGCATAGGAGACTCGGGCACATAAGTATGCATACCCTCAGCAAACTCAGTTCAAAGGATCTTGTTCGAGGCCTTCCTGATTTAAACTTCAAAGTGGATGATCTCTGCAAAGCCTGCTCAAGAGGTAAACATACCCGTAATCCATTCAAAAAGAAGCTGGTCGTTAGTATTACTAGACCCTTGGAGCTTCTACACATGGATCTTTGCGGACCTATGCGTGTCAAATCTCCCAAAGGTAAACAATACATATTAGTTATTGTTGATGATTATTCTAGATTTACTTGGGTCTTCTTCCTCAAAGATAAATCAGAAACTCTGTTTTATTTTTCTAAACTTTGTAAGGAGTTACAAACTTTGAAAAACCTACCTATCGTGTCTATTAGAAGTGATCATGGTAGAGAATTCGATCAATTAAACTTTGATCTATTTTGTGCGAAATATGGTATTTCTCACAATTTTTCAGCTCCTAGGACACCTCAACAAAATGGTGTTGTGGAACGAAAGAACCACACCCTAGAGGAAATGTCCAGGACTATGCTATTAGAGAATAACCTGCCGAAGTCTTACTGGGCAGAAGCTGTGAATACAACAAATTATATTCTCAACAGATGCTTAATTAGATTAATTTTAAAGAAAACTCCTTATGAGCTTTTCAAAGGAAGAAAACCAAGCATATCATATTTTAAACCATTTGGATGTACGTGTTACGTGCATAACAATGGCAAGGATAATCTTGGGAAATTTGATGCACGTAGTGACGAAGGTATATTTCTTGGATACTCGACTCAAAGCAAGGCTTATTGAATATTCAATAAACGTACCAAAATCGTCGAAGAAAGTATCCATGTATTATTTGATGAAAGTGATAACGGTACCTTGAGTGAAGGATTTGCAGACTTGAAGTTAAATACTCATGAGGGAGAAGAATCAGATGGAGAAGGCAATCATCCTGAGAAGAGCATATCCAGAAATATGCAGGAACCATTTCAAGATCTTACTGATCTGTCACAAGGTCTTGGAACTATGTCTCAAGGCCTTACAAATGAAGCCAGTCTTGAAGATGGACTTCCTCCGGAACCTCAAGGCCCTTATCCTACGAATCCTCCTGAACCTCAGGAGCCATATCCTTACACTTCCAATGATCCTACTCCTAGCCAAGGATCTGCACGAAGAAGATTCAAACATGCCTCATCTCACTCTACTTCCGATATCATTTCTGATCCTTCATCTGGTGTTCAAACACGTTCTAAAGTTAGAAACTTATGTGCTTTTCACGCATTTGTTTCTCTTGTAGAACCCAAGAAGTATACCGAAGCTCTTCAAGAACCTGATTGGATTATAGCCATGCAGAATGAGCTTAACGAGTTCGAGCGAAATAAAGTTTGGACCCTTACGGCAAGGCCAAAGGGTAAATCTATTATTGGAACTCATTGGGTATTTCGAAACAAGCTTGATGAAGGAGGAAACATCATTCGAAACAAGGCTCGTCTTGTTGCTCAAGGATACAATCAAGAGGAAGGTATTGACTACGAGGAGACTTTTGCTCCCGTAGCCAGGCTAGAAGCTATTCGCATGCTCCTTGCCTTCGCCTCTTTCATGAGCATCAAACTCTTCCAAATGGACGTTAAGTGTGCCTTTTTGAATGGTTTCCTAGATGAAGAGGTTAATGTCGCTCAACCTCCCGGTTTTGAAAATGATGAATTTCCAGATCATGTTTATAAGCTCGACAAAGCTCTTTATGGCTTGAAGCAAGCCCCAAGAGCTTGGTATGAACGTCTTTCAAAATATCTTCTGGAAAATAATTTCAAAAGGGGGTTAATTGACAAAACTCTATTCATCAAAACTCAAGGTAATGATATCATAGTTGTACAAATTTATGTGGATGATATATTGTTTGGAGCTACTAACGAATCTTTGTGCAAGGAGTTTTTAAATATGATGTGTAAGGAATTCGAGATGAGTATGATGGGGGAGCTAAATTTCTTTCTGGGTCTTCATGTTCATCAAAGTTCTAAAGGTATATTCCTTAATCAAGGAAAATACACTCGAGAACTTCTCAAGAAATACAAGATGATCGAATCCAAAGTTGCAAAAACTCCTATGAGCTCTACTCTCTCCTTGGATCAAGACCTTACCGGAAAACAGGTAAATCAGAAAGAATATCGAGGTATGATCGGTTCTCTCCTTTATCTTACTGCTAGTAGACCTGACATAATGTTCAGTGTTTGTATGTGTGCAAGATTCCAAGCTAACCCGAAAGAATCTCATCTTATAGCAGTAAAGAGGATCTTAAGATATCTGAATGGTACAAAGGATCTCGGATTATGGTACCCTACTCAATCTAGTTTCAATCTTGTCAGATACTCCGATGCTGATTTTGCAGGATATAAAGTAGATAAGAAAAGCACCTCCGGATGTTGTCAATTTCTTGGGTCATCCCTTATAAGTTGGCATTCCAAGAAGCAAAATTCAGTGGCCCTCTCAACGGCCGAAGCTGAATATATTGCTGCTGGAGCGTGTTGTGCTCAAGTCTTATGGATTGCACAACAACTCCAAGACCTTGGAATTAACTATAAGGACATCCCAATAAAATGTGACAACACAAGTGCTATTTCTATCTCCAAAAATCATGTACAGCATTCAAGAACGAAACACATAGATGTAAGACACCACTTCATTCGAGATCATGTAGAAAAAGGAGATGTGTCCTTGACTTTCATCTCTACGGAACTACAACTTGCAGATATCTTCACAAAACCCTTGCCTGAAGAGAGATTCAATTTCATCAGGTTGGAACTTGGAATGCTTAATAAGGAGGCATAAACGTAGGGGGAGTTATCTTATAAGATCATATTCCCTATGCCCAGATCTTGAAAAAGATTTCAAGACCTTATTAATCAATAGTAAGGTCATAAATCAACTATTCATAATATTATATCTTGGATCAGATCTTTTGGTTAATATCTCCATAGATATTTAACCAAAAGAAGTTTTACCGTTTTTTTATTATCTTTTATTTATGGTCTTGATTTTCTTTTAAAATCTTTTGATGTTATCTCTAAAGATAATCTTCAACAAGATTTTTTGGTTTTAGATTTCTTTTTCTGTTAAGATTTTATCCCGGATTTAATTCTTTCAAATTACTTCATTTATTGCATTTATTATCTTATTTTCGATTTTTGAAATTTGGTTTCACATTGGATAAGTTGGACCGGTTTTATAGGGGTTTGTTTAATGCATCCGGGAATCTAAAATCTTGAGATTGTGTTTGGGAGTTCAAAGGTCTTTCCTCTCTATTTATACTCTTCATCTCCCACCCGTCAAATCACCCCATCTCTTTCAATTCTCTCTCTCTCTCTGTTTTCTTCTCTTTTCAAGAAAAACACTCAAGAGCTCAGCCGAATTCATGGCTCCAAAGAGACCCTCAACCTCCTCCCATGGTGATGAATCCAAACGGCCCCGATCTTCAGATTACAAGGGCAAGGCCGTTATGGAGGAATATCATGGCAAAGCCACTCTCCGACAACTTGATTCATCTTCGGAGAGTGACAAAGAGATTCCTCTTGGGCGTCGCAGGATCATCAAAAGGGAGAATCGCCATCCTCCGCGGAATCAACCACGCCAAGTGAATCCTCCTGCCCCAAGGAAGACTCCACATCATCATCTTCTTCAATCGTCGGCCGATTTCGAGGTATCCTCTGGCGCTCCTCTCTCCTGGTTTCTGAATCATACCAAAGCCGGGATGTGGAAAGATGGGTTCGTTAATCGTCCCATAAATTTCTGCGAATATGTGGATCTAGATTTTCTGGAATCCACTAACCTCCTGTGTGTCAATCTTTTGAAAAACTCTAATGTCTGGTCCTTACTCAACCCCGGTACCATTGCTTACCCACGCCTCACAAGGCTTTTCTTTGTTAACCTCACCGCTCACAGAGAAAAAGGGGTCCTTACCCTTACATCCCAGGTCAAGCAAAGAAAGATCACCCTTTCTTCCTCGTCTTTAGCCCTAATTCTTGGCTTACCTAAAACCGTAAACACTCAAGCTCATCCCTCCAAGAGTTACTGCATTTTCAAAGCCCAAAAAGAATTCTTCGTTCGATCTATTCCTTCTGCTGAATCATCTAAACCGAAGCCTAAACACACTCATAACGTTCTGTCACTTGAGGCTAAGATGGTCTTCACTCTCCTTGCTCGATGTGTCCTGCCCAGGAAGAACTCTAGGGAGCTTGTCACTTACAACTTGCTCCACATTCTCTATCTTATCATGGCAGGACACAAAATCGACGTTCCCGATCTCATCTTGACTTACATGCTGCATACTATTAATACTCCCTTGACCGCACCCCTTCCATATGCCAATTTCCTACCCAAGATTTTCGAGTTCTTTGAAATTGACACACAGGGAGAGGAGCATGTCTCTCACATCGGCCGAATTGATGAGAACTGTTGGAAACGTCTGGGGATTGAGCAGACTCTAGCCGGCGGCTGGATTCTGAGGGCTCCCTCACAGTCTCAGGGAGACACTGTCAAGCTGGAACAACAGATCGAGTTTCTGGAAGCTGAAGTCGACGCTCTTAGGAAGGATCTGAACGCTGCTCGAGCCGACATTGTGGATAGACAAGACGATAGTCATCAGCGGCTCATGATTATGGATGAAAAACTGAATCAGCTTTTTATGCTTTGTGGTATGACCCATAGGGCCACTACCTCTATTATGCCGATGGATGCAGATGCTGTCAAACATGTCGAAGAGACTGCCAAAAACGTTCTCTTTAATTGTGAACGTAAGGTGCTCAAGAAATTCATTCTACGCCCACTTTTCCCAGAGCCGAATATCCTTACCCTAGAGGAATACGACATTGTGAAAAAATGGCGAAATGAAGAAACTAGAAGGCAGGCTGAGATGTGGAAGAATCATACTGTGAAGAACGCAAAGGATCGTTGGCGCGAGAAGATCTTCCAGGGACGTCGAGCTCCAGAGGATGTGTATCCAAGATATGGAGAATGGTACGAGGAGGAGGTGGTGGAGATCTCCGACGACGAATGAATTTATCTGAAGTTCTATCTTTTGCTGGCCTGAAACCCTTTTCTGTTTTCAAAAACTATGTTGCTATTTTGAAACTTCTTTCTCTCTCCTTCTTGTTGAAAGACAAAAAAGGGGAGAAGGGTGTTCTGCTGTTTTCTGATGCTCTGGGTTGTAAGGCCTTACTGGTTTCTGCCTAGGTTTTTGAAGAACTTGATCCAACATTTTGTTATGCTTAAATGCTAAATGCTTAAATTATTATATATATATTCTGTATAGTCTTGTATGACAGGAAACAGGTATGCAAGTTTTGTCTTTCATCAAGGGGGAGATTGTTAACCTCCACCTTGATGAGGATATAGCCCTAATTGATGAAAAGCCAAAACTCTGTAATCCAGAGTTTGGTAAGGTCTTACCAAGTGTCACAGAAAACACACAGCAGCCACACTGATTGTCGAACTACTTCGAATCAATTTGGTTGGGCCTTTGGACATGGATTAGTGGATCCAATAACTTATTGATCTACCCAACAATTGGGCCAAATGATATTTGGGCCTAAAAGAAACTTCAGAATATTGGTTAAAGATGGATTTGCTTAAATCTATCTATATAGCTATCTATATTCTGTTGAGATTTTGCAGGGATTTTTGAACGAAAATTCATCAGCCTTCAGCTCATATCTTCAGCATAATATCAGCGCATATTGTGAGCCAACCGATGATGAAGGTTCTGGAATGGTGGGCCTTTCTAACCGAAGATTTCGATCCCAGAAGATTTGATGCAACGGCTCTCAACCATCCAGGAGAAGTTCAAGGCATCTGCGTTTGAATTCAAAATCAAACAGAGGCCTATTTAAAGAAGGAGGAACAGGCTGCAGAAGACACAACACTTACTGCGTACACTTGACCTTCTGCAAGCTCTTCTTCCTCAAAGCTCCGATCACATTACTCCCTTGTCTTATCAGTTTGTATTTACTTTGAGTGTGTGTGGTTTCGTTCAAGCTTCATAGTACAATTCATTTTGAGTTATACTCAGGGTTCTTTACCCAATCATAGAGGGTACTTCGGTATCCTTAGTTGCTTTATTTCACTAGAGCGTTTGGGTTGCTAGATAGGAAGTTAGTCTAGAAGAGGGAAGGTCTTCTAGAGGTTGTATCTAGGACTCATAAGATAAAGTGAAATAAAGTTGTTGAATCCTACGGGTTGGATACCCTAGGCGGGGACGTAGGCGGTTGTGCCGAACCTCGTTAACAATTCGCGTGTTCCTTTCTTTCTGTTCTTTACATTCGCTTGTGTCTTTTATTTGCTCTTTGTTTATCTCGTTTCTATTAACTGGGTTCTGTTTTACAAATAAGGTCTTACCTCAGACAGTAAGATCTTACCAGTTTCAGCTCTTGCGAAAAGTTGTCATACTCCATTCAACCCCCCTTCTGGAGTATAATCGTGCTTTATATCTGCCTATTCCGCACTTCAATCTTGTTCTATATAGATCGATCCACCAACTATCTTGTGTCTTTTGCTGCAATTTCGAGTCCTTTTCTTTTGCATTACATCCGCATCTTCATTGTTCTTGGTCATCACCTTCGAGTCTTGTTGAGTCTTGCATCGTTTCCGCTTTAGTTCTTCCAATATCTTGATTGTCGAAAGATCGGACATCCAATGGCTAACCCCATACCAAATTGGTATAAGAGCTTAGGTTTTCGACATCAAGTTGTTCGTGTCTTCATTCATCATCAAAAAAATCAGAAAATCACAAAAAAAAATTTGCAAAGAAAGAGTCTCATAGTGTCTTCAAGTTCATCTCAGGCACCACCATTCGCCAAGCCTGCACCACCAAAAATTGCATCTCCTAGCTTGCTCAAATAACATCCCGGATTCGAGGATGAATCCTTTTCCAGAAGAGGAGAATGATGAAGGGAAAACGAGTGGTGCTTATCAACAAATTTGAATCGTTCAGCAGATTTGACAGCTTTGTGACGTCTCAGTAAAATGGGTCGTTCGGAGTCCATATTGATCAGATTGGGTCTTGCCATACCTTGTTGGAATGAGGACGAAGAGATCTACAACTTTTCTGTTGAAGGTTTTTCCAGAATCTACTGAGAACATGGCCGAAAATCATCATCTTCGCAGTTGTTCACTGTTTGGACGGAAATAATTATCTTTTCATATTTAGTTTATTATTTTATCATTTTATTTATTTGGGAATAATGTAAATCAGAATAATATGTATTAGTTGACTTTTCAATTAATTGATATTATATCTAATTAGTTTTTATCTTTATTAATTAGGATAAGTTTTATCTAGTTAGAATAAAGTTTGGCAAGCAATCCTTAGCCTCCAAGGAAGACAACCAAACCCTAGTTATTTTCCTATTTAAATATTTCATTCATTCAATAGAGACAGAATTGAATTTTTGACAAAAAATTCAGATTTGGAGAGTTCTCCTAGGAAGGAATCGAGTTCCCCTGCGTGTGATAGGTTTCAATGGTTTGTTTCTAGCTTGATTTGTCTTGTGTGTGTCGATCCTCATTGAACGATTGGTGCTATCCATCATGTATGGTGTGTGTCGATTCTCGTCATAGGATTGGTGCTATCCATCATGTATGGTGTGTGTCGATTCTCGTCATAAGATTGGTGCTATAAAGCATCCACGAGCCCCCTCCTTGTGCCTCCAAGTTGTCCGCTTGGTTGTGTAAGGTTATAGGAGCGGGTTATATAGTCATTGGTCTTGGTTCTTACCTCCTACGGGAGCCTGGGGCCTTCATCTTATTCTATATAGATCGATCCACCCCCTTATCTTGAGTCTTTATTGAATTTCGAGTCCTTTTCTTTTGCATTACAACCGCATCTTCATTGTTCTTGGTCATCACCTTCGAGTCTTGTTGAGTCTTGCATCATTTCCGCTTTAGTTCTTGCAATTGAGTCTTGATTGTCGAAAGATCGGGCATCCAACGGCTAACCCCGTATCAGTGACCCAAATGGCTCCTTTTTTGTGCATCTCCATCATCTTGGACAACTTACAAGCCGCTTTCTCGGGTAAACATCAACTAATGTGCATAAGTTATGTCATTGTCGTAATCGTTTGTGACCGAGATTGTTATTTATCAGAACTGCAGGCATTGCACGGGGGGTGCGAGAAGCAATAGACATCCGCGAGGGGAGTGATGGAGTGATGGGGACGTACTACATTGTGGCCATTCCCATCGTGATTTTGTTGGCGTTTTGGTTGAAGATGGGAGGGAAGGGGCTTTGGATTGGCATTCAAACCGGGACGTTTCTTCAAACACTTGTGTTTGGATTTGTTACTGCCTTAACAAATTGGGAAACTCATGTTTCTTTTAATTACCCTCTCCATTTTGTTATTAAATTTGGGTTCAAGCTAGCTAAGTACATGAGTAGTTGTTGATGAATTATATTCCTATTGTTGAGAAATGGTTTTAGAAAAATATACACACTAAAGTATGTGATTATTTTATGTATATTTTTATAATATGAAGAGAAATTATATATCTTGTTTTGTGCAGGCAAGAAGAGCAAGGGAGAGACTCTTTAAAGAAGGTTTTGAGGTCAACAATAATAGATATGATGTTATAATGTAGAGAGATCAGAGATGATTTCTCTATGTTTTGATCCTAATTTGTATTATGTAATTCTAAATTATTATTGTTTAGAATGGAACTATTTTTTTTAATCTTAATCTAGTTCGATCTAGCTCAATTCCTCTATATCTAAATTGGGTTTCACGTGACCCTATTTAAAAGGTTGACCATCCCACTCACAAGCGAGTTTATGTTTCCAAGGAGATTCGAACTTCAAATCTCATCAACAAGGATTGAAATGGAATACCACGAGAGAGTGAAATACCATTCCATAACTTAAACAATAAGGCTCCTTGAGAATAGTTTGATCGATCTTGACATGAGATGTAGCCTCACAACAACTACACTAACCTGTAATCGGTGTTTAAAATGGGACTATATTGTGTCATTATTCTTCCTATCATTTTTTCAGGTGAGCCATTTGACATAAACCGATTAACCTAATTTGTAGGTCTTATTAGATGAGTCTATTATATGTGAGGTCATCATATCATTATTGTTTTTCACTGTGCTTATGTACTGGACTACGAGCGTATGTACATCTGTACACACAATCCCTGATAGAGTCTCAACGAACTTCGATATATAATAAATCTAGTCCTGCAAGATTGGTGAGAGTTCATCCATAAATTGAGTCAGTCTCTCTTTATGTGATCAAATTGATTAAGATTAACCACTAGGATATGAAATTAAGGCCAATTGTTACTTGAATGTTTTAAGGAATAAGTATCGTTTTGAGGTTAATTAATTGAACACATAAAGAGAAATTTTAATAGGAAATTGGAGCAATTTGAAGTTGTAAATGCCCGGATATAAATACCCAGGTTACGTTTCGAAGGTTGGTTACCTTCGTTCGGATCTTGCAATTCGAGTACGGGTCGAGGTTTCAAACCTCAAAGGATCAGTATTTTAAAGTAGGGATTTCGAACCCCAAAACAATCGAAGGTCACTAAGAACCCTTAAGCTGTCCTAAGACTACATCGCGGAAATTCATTTTCGAAACTGGTGAAAGCGGAAGTAAAGTACAACTTGCCACGGCGAGGCCGGGTCAAAACCAAATCATTAAAACATATATTCTGAACTTATATAACCAAATTAGTGGAGTTAGGCAGGTTCTTTGCAATCGCCCGGGGGATTCCCACGCCATAGAAACAAAGAGCAATCATACCTAAAAACAAGTTGTGCGAGCGGGATCAGACCGAGACCCCAACGCACTCTGTACCGCAAGCAAGTATACACATACGCTATAATAAAGATGCTTTGATGCAATACGGAAATTAAATCACACTATCATGCTCCTAGGTTATGATATGCAGAAAGAACTATAAAGGCGCCCAAAGAATGCCAAGTGGCATATCCCCATATCTCTGTATTTCCCGTACCCACTCCGAGGTAGGGCGCTCGACCTTAGCCGAACCGTAACAAATATATTCCCGTACCCACTCCGAGGTAGGGCACTCGGCCTTAGCTGAACCGTAACAGATATATTCCCGTACCCACTCCGAGGTAGGGTGCTCGGTCTATGCCGAACCGTACAGAGATACATATATAGGTCATACTCATCGACTCGATCGGGGACCGAAACGGTATAAACCACGAATGCCCCCATGACCCTAGAAAAGACTCTAAGACTCACAGATAACGGCCGTTCTGTTCTCAAACACACTGTAAAGACCGGAATTTAATTAATATTTATAAAATATCCGTAGGATAATCCGAATATTATCCTCCCTTATGATTATGAAAACCCAAAAAATTTATAATTTTATGGATGACTTTACATTGGTTTAATTCGGGATTTTATGAAGAAATATGTACCCAAGCCACTTTTCTCGTATCTTATTAACATAACGGATTTTAACGCGTCACGAGCTCGGGTTTTACGTTATGTTAAAGAGGTCAGCCGCCCTATCCAAACCAATGCCCAACAAGGAGCTACCAACCCCATTTGATTTGGATGGAATCTAACTAGGCTCCTATTCTAGTTCAACCACCCCCATCACTTCCTTCCCATCACACCCATGCTTTGACTAAATGAGCCCCTTGCCTCCTCCTTCTCTTTATAAACTGACCCCAGTAGCTCAAGGAATCCATTCACACAAGCCCTAGCCGGCACTCCCCTTGAAAACCCAAAGAAAAACCCCCCTCCTCCATTGTAGGTCCTTTTTGGACAACTTGCACCAAAACTTGCATATCTCCCTCCATACTCATCCAAATTGAGAAAACTTGGTGGCCATGGATCCGTCATATCTCACCCCAGGTAAATCCAGGTATTGAGAGAGATCAAGAATTCAGTGGGATCTTTGGTTAAGATTTTTTTCCACCAAGAACGTTTTATAAAACTCTTTGATCCCCGAATTTGGAGTATCCTACTTTCACCCAATTCGCGGGGTTCAATAATGAAGCGATATTTCACTTTCACGATCACGGGTGTAGTCTTCTTTGTAGTAGTGGGCCTTATATATCGTATTAACAATCGAAATATGGTCGAAAAAAAAAATATCTATTTGATAGGGCTTCTTCCTATACCTATGAATTCTCTTGGGTCCATACATATCTCAAACACAAAAATCCAAGGTCGTTTTCCCAGCCAAAAACGTGCATCTTTAAGGCTGCAGAAAGTGTTCCTTGAGAGATCTTGAGTTCTTGACTTGTTTTCTTGGTAAGCTCCATCCATTTCTTTCAAAACTGAGTTCTAACTTCTTTTATGGCCCCTCTCCTTCATTTTCAAGCAAAGTCCTAACCCATTTTATGGGTTTTTTTTTGACAAATATGTACAAGGTGTTTGGAAGGTCCCAAAGGTCTCGAAAGTTGTCTCAAGTCCGTTATTGGCATCCTCGCTAGGTAATCCCTCATCCGCCTTCCCCCTCACTAGGAATAGATCTTGTGTGCTTGGAAAGGGCTTAGGAAGTGGAGCCTCTATGTGTTTTTGGTTGCGTTTTGTAGCTAACGTCAAAAAACAAAATGGATATATGTGCCTCTGTAATTTGGACTTTTTTTCCAATCCAACGGTCTGATTCGGCTGAAATCTTGATATGATGTTCATGGAAATGTTGTCTAAATGCCCTTAAAAATAAGGTCGATCGAACGGTTGGCTCAAGAGTTATTATAATTTTAGTAACCAGTGTTTATAATGACTCGATTAAAAAATTTGGTTAAGGGAATGCTAAGAATATGGTTAAATATATGATAGCATAACCGAAACATAGAGCATATAAAATACAGAAATGAAGTATACCCATAACTTGGTTTATGATCCGATAAGAAGATAATCGATTATGTGATAATACGATATAGATTATAACTGGTTAAGTCCGAATCACTTAACCGAAGTGCATAATCTATAGAATCGTGAACCTCGTGTGGATGTATGTTGATTATTAGGTTGGGTACCATGCATTAGAATACCACCTAATGAAAGCTTAATGAAATTTCTAGGCTCTTGTTGATTGGATCCTTGGTTGCACATTTTATTGTTTGCTTATTCTCCGGACTCCAGGTAAGTCCCCTGGACTTACTCATGATGGATTTATGTGATACTCTTTATCTTATCGAGAGTCTTCATGCATCACGCGACCTAGTAACATGTTTAGGAATATAAACCGGTAATATGACGTAGGATGTACTTAGTAAATCCAACAATTCATATGTATGCTATATGTCTATGGTAGGACGGCCGTCAAAATCTGAATAGATGACTTATACTAGTTGGAACAAGAATGAAATGATGAAATACTTATGATGAGAAAGAATGAGTATGTTTGAGAAGGATGAGTACGTTTGAGAAGATATTATGATATGATGGTGATGATGATGATGATTACGACGATTACGATGATGATACGGGTCCTTGTGTGTTTATTTCGCATTATATATATCTATACACTTGCTTATGTGTTACATTTTAACATTCATGTAGTTTAAGTATGCCTATTTATATGGCATTGAGTGTGCATATTTCCGATGATTGACCCCGATTTATTTCTTATTTTTAGATTCAGGTACCCCTTACCCGATATGACTTACTTATGTGGATGGTTGTCGGGACAGACCTTTTGGGACTATTAGAGCAAGTGAGGCATGACTTACGCACTCTTTACTTTCTCGCTTACTTTGATTTGGTTTTGACCCGGCTATGCCGCGGCGACTTTGATGTACGTTATTTCCGCGCTTTATATTTCTGACTTGAAAATCATTTACACGTTAGTACCTAGGACAGGTGAACGCCTCCAACGAGCGCGCGCATTTCTAGGGGTTCGAAATCCCCACTTTTGAAAACCATCGCTTCCGCTTAAAACAAATAACTTAACTAAATAACTCGTACTCGGTCGTAAGATCTAAAGCTCACAGAAGAATTCAAAACTCTTCTATAACGTTCCCCGAATAACCGGATCATCCAAACCTTATAAATCCTCTAAGTGGATTTATGGAGGCATATTTGGATATCCATACTTTTGGGTCGTTACAAAGTTGGTATCAGAGCCAAGGTTGCTCGACCTGAGTACGCACGAGTTATAAAACATTTTCAAAACCCGCCCACCATTTTGGAAGTTTTAAAGGATTTTAAGAGGTTTTAAAGGGCAAAGTTGAAAACCCTTTGGAAATGAAAATGAACTAGAATCCTTCTAGATGAGAGATAGGTTTGATGGGTAGTATAAAGGCGATAGACATCTTATAGAGATGTAGAACGGGATTCGGGTAGGCAAAATACTAGTTTTTTGTTACAGCTGGTCGAAGAAGACTCCAAGGGAGCAACCATGGTGGTTGGAGTAGGATAGGATTTAGAGGCAGGCTCGCCAAGCTATCCCTCGAAGGATAGCTATCTAGTTAGCTTCCGTGCGATATAAAACTGTGCCTACGGACCATCCCCTTGAAGGGATGTAATTATGTGAAATGAATGTGCCTGAGGGCCGTCTTCCTTGAAGAAGACGTTTAATTGAGGTGTATATTGAGTACACTTAAATGTCCAGTTGTCATCATGGTTGACACCGAGATTAGTAGAGGACGTGGGAGACCACGTGGCCGAGGTCGTGGCTGCATTCCCGAGACAGAAACTGAGACTGAGACCGACGTTGAGGTCGAGATCCCCGGACATCACGAGGGAGAGGCTGATAGGCAGCAGCAGGGATCAGCGATAGAGAAGGCATTACTCGCGTTGCTGGAGCGAGAGAGATCAACTAGCGTCACCGACTGGGTGAAGAGACTATCACAGAGTAGCCCGCCTATCTTCCAGGCCGGGCCTGGAGAGGATATCGAGCAGTTCTTCAGAGGACTCAAGGGAGTTTTCAGTTCGATTAGAGCATCCGATGCGGAGAGACAAAGGCTTGCGGCTGGGCAGCTTCGAGGAGATGCTTTTGACAGATGGCTTGTCTACCTTGATGATCGTACTGCATGGACCTACGAGGAGTTCAGGAAGTTGATGTTGAGAGAGTACTGTCCATCTGGGACACAGGCAGCACGAGAGGTTGCGTTCTTCAGCACCCGCTAAGACCCACGGCTATCTATCTCCGAGATTGTCTGCCAGTTCAAGAAGGAGCTCGTTTACTGTGGAGGGGTCTGTAAGACCGATGAGATACGCATCTGCATGCTTTCTATGAGGCTTCCGCCAGACGTTCTTCTGATCTCTACTAGCATGGAGGGAATGACATATGACACATTTCTAGAGATGATCCTCCGCTATGACCAGCAGCTACGTCTGACAGCTACCACGTCTTCAGCTTTTCCGCACTCCATCTGGCGGAAAGAGGCCACGACCCGCGGAGCACAAATTTGATGGGGGCCCATGGAAGGGGCTAGCGAGAGGAGGATCGACCAGCGGGACCACTTGGGCCATTCCAGCTGTACCTGTATCATCATACCGCAAGGCTAGAGTGAGAGCTATTATCTGCCATAGCTGCCGCGAGGAGGGCCACTACCAGACAGACTGCCCTAGGAAGTTCATTTCATGCTACACATGTAGAGGGGTAGTCACTCCTACAGCTTCAGCTTTACGCCTTCCAAAGGCACCGAGACCCGCTCAGATTTCTTATGCACAGGGTCAGGGGAGGGGGACTCCCTTGGGAGCTGGCCGAGGAGATAGTAGCTACGAAGGTGGTCGAGGAGATAGCAGCTTTAGAGGAGGACGAGGCCGAGGTGGAGGCCGAGGTAGAGGTAGAGGAGGAGGTCGAGGCGGCCAAGGATCTTACCAGCATCAGCAGGCATAGTCGTCTGCAGGGTAAGCAGGACCAGGCCAGGGCAGAGGTTCTGCACAGCTGGCAGCGATAGCTGTAGACACTGATTTCTTACCACCCCCGCCGCCCCGCGCGTTCCCGATGCGGAACGGCGATTCGACAGCTCCGACTTCCATAGGTACGATATCGTTCTGTGGCTCTACTCTTCACATTCTGTTCGATACCGGGGCAACGCACTGCTTTATAGCAGATTCATGCGTAGCTAGATTTAAACTTGTATGTTTGATATGTCCCGCGTTAGTAGTGCATATGGCGGATGGGGCTAGGGTTAGGACGGGGCGTGAGATCCTAGGATGCCCCATTTGGATAGGAGAGCGAGATTGGCCCACTAACTTGATAGTCATGCCACTGCGGACAGACGAGATGATCCTAGGGATGGATTTTATGAACTTCTACGGGGCGATCCTCAACCTGAGGACCCGTACAATTTCCATCCTCGCGGAGGATGGGACTGAGCACGAGGTGTGGGGGAACGACCCCAAACGGAACGGAGCCCAGATCAGCGCCGTTCGAGCAGTGAGACTTCTAGACCAGGGATGCACGAGCTACTGGTGTTACGCTTTAGAGGTGGATCGCGAGCGACCCAGCCTGACAGATGTCCCCGTTGTTAGTGAGTTTGCCGATGTTTTCCCAGACGAGCTACCAGGACTTCCGCCACAACGAGATGTTGATTTCGCTATACAATTGGAGCCGGGCACCAGGCCGATTTCGAGGGTCCCGTACAGGATGGCGCCGACAGAGATGGCCGAGCTGAAGGCACAGTTGGAGGAGCTAGCCGAGAAAGGCTACATCAGGCCGAGTGCTTCGCCGTGGGGAGCACCAGTGTTGTTCGTGAAGGAGAAGGATGGGTCGTTGAGGCTATGCATAGATTATAGAGAGCTGAACCGGGCTACGGTGAAGAACCGTTACCCGTTGTCGAGAATAGACGACTTGATGGATCAGCTGCAGGGAGCTGTCGTCTTCTCGAAGATAGATTTGCGTTTGGGTTATCACGAGCTGAGGGTGAAGGCAGAGGACATCCCGAAGACGGCCTTTATGACCAGATACGGACACTACGAGTTTGTGGTTATGCCGTTCGGGCTAACCAACGCACCAGCCGCCTTCATGGAGTTGATGAACAGGGTGTTCATCGATTTTCTTGACAGATTCGTGGTGGTGTTTATCGACGACATCTTGATCTACTCGAGGAGCAGAGAGGAGCATGCTGAGCACCTGAGGATTGTGCTGAGGATTCTGCAGAAGCATAAACTGTTCGGGAAGTTTAGCAAGTGTGAGTTCTAGCTCTCCGAGGTGATGTTTCTTGGTCATGTTATATCCGCAGCAGGGATATCAGTAGACGCATCGAAGGTTGATGCTATCGTTGCTTGGGAGGTCCCCAAGAACATCAGAGACATCAGGTCTTTTCTAGGTTTGGCTAGCTAATACCGACGGTTCATCGAGGGCTTCTTCAGCATACCTAGGCCGCTGACGCAGCTGACGAAGAAGGGAGTACCCTTCGAGTGGAGTCCGGCGTGCCATGCCAGTTTTGATCTGCTGAAGCAGAAGTTGACATCCGCGCCAGTGTTAGCACTACCAGAGGGGACGGAGGACTTTGTGGTCTACACAGATGCTTCGAGTTCAGGTTTAGGTTGTGTGCTACAGTAGAGGGATCAGATCATCGCTTACGCTTCACGCCAGCTGAAGCCAGGGGAGGAGTCATACCCCACACATGATCTTGAGCTGGCCGCAGTGGTACATGCGCTCAAGATCTGGAGGCACTATCTGTACGTCACGTTAGTGAGGATCATGACCGATCACAAAAATCTGAAGTACATTTTCACGTAGAAGGAGCTGAACATGCGTCAGAGGAGGTGGCTCGAGTTGATCAAGGACTACGAGCTCGACATCGTTTATCATCCCGGGAAGGCCAATGTAGTGGCCGATGCGCTGAGTAGGAAAACTCTTCAGGAGGTTACCTTATCGAGGTTAACAGCCCAGCCAGAGTTGCAGAGAGATCTGATGAGTTGCGGCATCGAGGTCTGGTCACGGAGAGAGTGGTCAGCTAAGTTTCCTGGAGATACAATCTGAGTTGATGGATGAGATTCGCCGAGCCCATGCAGAGTGTCCACAGATAGCAGACATCCGACAGCGTATGACCCAGGGTCACTGTAGAGCATTTTCTGTTAGAGAGGATGGGATGTTGACGCTACAGGGTCGAGTTACAGTGACGGAGGTGCATGATCTGAGGCAGAGGATTATGCGAGAGGCGCATTCTACTCCTTATTCGATCCACCCGGGATCGAATAAGATGTATCAGGACCTGAGGAGGACCTTTTGGTGGCGTAGGATGAAGGCCGACATTGCAGGATTTGTAGCGAGATGTCAGGTCTGTTAGCAGGTGCAGATTGAGCACTAGAGACCCGGAGGGATGACCAGGTCACTTCCCGACCCCGCGTGAAAGTGGACCGATATTACCATGGACTTTGTCACTGGACTCAGGAAGGACGTCCGAGGCTTTGATGCCATATGGGTGGTGGTCGATAGGTTAACCACGACCGCCCATTTTATCCTGATTCAGGAGACGTGGCCGGTGTCCACACTAGTGCAGTCATTCGTGCAGCATATCGTGAGGTTACATGGAGTCCCGGAGAGGATTGTTTCAGATCGAGATGGTCGGTTTACCTCGAGATTCTGGAGGCAGGTGCACGAGGCTCTGGGGAGCAAGCTGCATTTCAGTACCGCATATCATCCGCAGACAGATGGACAGAGTGAGTGAACGATCCAGACATTAGAGGATATGCTGAGAGCATGTGTGTTAGAGTGGGGGAACCTATGGGTGAGACACCTTCCGCTAGTGGAGTTCTTGTACAACAACAGCTATCATTCTTCGATTAGGATGGCTCCTTTTGAGGCGTTGTACGGGAGGCGATGCAAGTCGCCGATATATTGGGATGAGCCGGGGGATGTGCTTAGGATGTTGCCCTAGTATGTGCAGGAGACTACAGATCAGGTCAGACATATTCGTGAGCATCTAAGGATCGCACATGACCGCCAGAAGAAGTACGCAGATCGCCACAAGACTGAGCTGGCTTTTGATGTAGGAGATCATGTATGGCTGAGAGTGTCGCCGACGAGAGGGATCCGGCGCTTTGGCATAAAGGGCAAGCTGAGCTTTAGATATGTAGGACCTTTCGAGATCCTGGAGCGAGTAGGAGAGGTAGCCTACAGAGTGGCTCTATCAACTACCTTAGCTGGCATCCACAATGTTTTCCACGTTTCGCAGCTGAGGCGGTACGAGCCTGATCCGATTCATGTCCTAGATCATTTTGGTCTTCAGATAGAGCCTGACCACACCTATGTGGAGCGACAAATAGCCGTTCTTGACCGTCGGGTCAAGAAGCTAAGACGACGAGAGGTGCCATTGGTCTTGATCCAGTGGGCTAGGAGGAGTCCCGAGGAGGCCACCTGGGAGACCGAGGATAGCATACGGGCCAGTTATGGGGGAGTGTTAGACGAGTTGTTAGCCTCGTATATAGAGCCACGTGAGGATATTGTCCTTACCTCGTGAGTTGGCTAGTGAGTACCCCTAGGATGTCTATCCTTTAGTTGTACTCTTGATTGATTCGATGTTTACCTTGGTGCTGAGTGTGCACTTTTGATGATTTGTATGCGTGGTGGGCCCATGAGTGGTCTAATATGATGTGTTATCACTGTTTAGTGATATTTTATGATAGATGATTATGTGATGACATGGATGTGATTACGATTCGATAGATGAGTACATGATGGAGTATTATCACGCACTAGTAATTACATCGTTGAGTACAACTTGCCCGATAGGCAGTCGAGTGCGTGCTACTCCCTATTTATGATGATGAGATGATGACGAGATGACGAACATAGGACAGACGGAATAAGGCTTAGCCTTAAAGGTGGATGAAGTCCACCCTCTTGATTGAGGAATAGATCATAGTGAGATCGTGTGTTTGATCCTTAGAGGTGGATAACCACCTCCCGAGAGGGAGATGAGTCGAGACTAGAAGTGTCTAGGTCTAATGTCAAGTCGGGACGCCAAACACCTTGATTTTGAGATTTAGTTTGGAAATGAGCAATTTAAGGTTCCAATGTCTGGGTAAACCTATTATACTTCGCGAAGTGGATACGAGCTTTCCACGGGGGCACTCATGGAATTTTCGCTAAGACCGAGCGGTAGTGTGATTATCCTCTCGAGTTGTGATACTTTCAAGGTTGAGGCGAGATGTGATGGGGGCGCCCATCACATGCTTGATGAAACCTTCGAGATTATTACCGTCGTGACAAAGGTGGCGTGAGATTCTTGGACGACGCATCCAAGATGATCGTGTGCCTTTTGTTACGATTCAAGGACTCAAGTTTTAAAACCTTCTCCACCGGTTTAAACCTTTTGTCTCGGGGACGAGACTTGTTATTAGAGGTGGATGATTGTAAAGACCGGAATTTAATTAATATTTATAAAATATCAGTAGGATAATCCGAATATTATCCTCCCTTATGATTATGAAAACCCGAAAAATTTATAATTTTATGGATGACTTTACATTGGTTTAATTCGGGATTTTATGAAGATATATGTACTCAAGCCACTTTTCTAGTATCTTATTAACGTAACGGATTTTAACGCGTCGCGAGCTCGGGTTTTACGTTATGTTAAAGAGGTCAGCTGCCCTATCCAAACCAATGCCCAACAAGGAGCTACCAACCCCATTTGATTTGGATGGAAACTAACTAGGCTCCTATTCTAGTTCAACCACCCCCATCACTTCCTTCCCATCACACCCATGCTTTGACTAAATGAGCCCCTTGCCTCCTCCTTCTCTTTATAAACTGACCCCAGCAGCTCAAGGAATCCATTCACACAAGCCCTAGCCGACACTCCCCTTGAAAACCCAAAGAAAAACCCCCCTCCTCCATTGTAGGTCCTTTTTGGACACCTTGCACCAAAACTTGCATATCTCCCTCCATACTCATCCAAATTGAGAAAACTCGGTGGTCATGGATCCGTCTTGAACCCAGATTTGCATACATATCTCAAACACAAAAATCCAAGGTCGTTTGCCCAGCAAAAAAAACGTGCATCTTTAAGGTTGCAGAAAGTGTTCCTTGAGAGATCTTGACTTCTTGACTTGTTTTCTTGGTAAGCTCCATCATTTTCTTTCAAAACTGAGTTCTAACTTCTTTTATGGCCCCTCTCCTTCATTTTCAAGCAAAGTCCTAACCCATTTGTATGGGGTTTTTTTTTGACAAATATGTACAAGGTGTTTGGAAGGTCCCAAAGGTCTCGGAAGTTGTCTCAAGTCCGTTCTTGGCATCCTCGCTAGGTAATCCCTCATCCGCCTTCCCCCTCTCTAGGAATAGATCTTGTGTGCTTGGAAAGGGCTTAGGAAGTAGAGCCTCTATGTGTTTTTGGTTGCGTTTTGTAGCAAACGTCAAAAAAACAAAATGGATATATATGCCTCTGTAATTTGGACTTTATTTCCAATCCAACGGTCTGATTCGGCTGAAATCTTAATATGATGTTCATAAAAATGTTATCTAACTTTCCTTAAAAAATGAGGTCGATCCAACGGTTGGATCAAGAGTTATTAAAATTTTAGTAACCAGTGTTTATAATGACTCGATTAAAAAACTTGGTTAAGGGAATGCTAAGAATATGGTTAAATATATGATGGCATAACCGAAACATAGAGCATATAAAATATAGAAATGAAGTATACCCATAACTTGGTTTATGATCCGATAAGAAGAAAATCGATTATGTGATAATACGATATAGATTATAACTGGTTAAGTCCGGATCACTTAACCGAAGTGCATAATCTATAGAATCGTGAACCTCATATGGATGTATGTTGATTATTAGGTTGGGTACCATGCATTAGAATACCACCTAATGAAAGCTTAATGAAATTTCTAGGCTCTTGTTGATTGGATCCTTGGTTGCACATTTTATTGCTTGCTTATTCTCCAGACTCCAGGTAAGTCCCCTGGACTTACTCATGATGGATTTATGTGATACTCTTTGTCTTATCGAGAGTCTTCATGCATCACGCGACCTAGTAACATGTTTAGGAATATAAACCGGTAATATGACGTAGGATGAACTTAGTAAATCCAACAATTCATATGTATGCTATATGTCTATGGTAGGACGGCCGTCAAAATCTGAATAGACGACTTATACTAGTTGGAACAAGAATGAAATGATGAAATACTTATGATGAGAAAGAATGAGTATGTTTGAGAAGAATGAGTATGTTTGAGAAGATATTATGATATGATGGTGATGATGATGATGATGATTACGATGATTACGATGATGATACGGGCCCTTGTGTGTTTATTTCGCATTTATATATATATCTATACACTTGTTTATGTGTTACATTTTAACATTCATGTAGTTATGTATGCCTCTTTATATGACATTGAGTGTGCATATTTCCGATGATTGACCCCGATTTATTTCTTGTTTTTAGATTCAGGTACCCCTTACCCGATATGACTTAATTATGTGGATGGTTGTCGGGACAGACCTTTTGGGACGATTAGAGCAAGTGAGTCATGACTTACGCACTCTTTACTTTCTCGCTTACTTTGATTTGGTTTTGACCCGGCTATGCCGCGGCGACTTTGATGTACGTTATTTCCGCACTTTATATTTCTGACTTGAAAATCATTTACACGATAGTACCTAGGATAGGTGAACGCCTCCAACAAGCGCGCACATTTCTAGGGGTTCGAAATCCCCACTTTCGAAAACCATCGCTTCCGCTTAAAACAAATAACTTAACTAAATAACTCGTACTCGATCGTAAGATCTAAAGCTCACGGAAGAATTCAAAACTCTTCTATAACGTTCCCCGAATAACCGGATCATCCGAACCTTATAAATCCTCTAAGTGGATTTATGGAGGCATATTCGGATAACCATACTTTTGGGTCGTTACACACACAAAGTAACCGAATGCTCATCATATGTGCAATCCTAGCATGATACTACATGGCATGCTTAAATGCTTATGCAACACCTAGTATGTCATATAATCACAAGCAGGGATTCTCTTTCGAATCTGAGTAAGCCCATAAAGGAACTTACTTGGAAGTGCAGAACAGCATTGTAGCAATCACATAGTTCAAAGTCACCTAGTAGTCATAATGGAAGTATAAGTCTATCTATTCAAACATACAAGCACACACGATTTCATCACATATCGAAAGTCTCATCATCACATTCCATATCATCATCGTCATTCAACTCATCTCATATCTCATCGCAAAGTCTCTATATAATTCATCAAGTACCATCTCAACTCATCATCTCAACATCTTATCATGCTTTATAATAGCATACGGTAACACGTCATCGCCTCATATATATATATATATAGAGGTTGGATCCCGTGTAAGCAACCCTTACGGTGTAATTTGTGAGCAGAGAAATTATTCGTAGGTACCAAGCGATTATTCGTGTATAATAATGTAATTATTCGTATGTATGAACAAATGTAATTATTCGTATGCAACAAAGGATTATTCATATGTATGTACATACGAATAATCACTTGGTACCTACGAATAATGTCACTGTTCACAAGTTACTTTTAATCTCATCCGTTTGATCTTCTTAATCCGACGCTCCAGATTTGCTCACAAATTACACAGTAAGGCTTGCTTACACATGATCTATCCTATATATATATATATATATATATATATATATATATATATATATATATATATATATCATATTCATACTTTCATATTTGAGAACATATCATGTTTTTCAATCATATATCAACACTCCCTAATATCATTTTAAGGACATATATCAACATTTCACCTCATAATTCATATTAACAATCATAACACATCACAACATGCTTATCAGATTAACATCTCATCAAGGATCATATATCATATCATATCATGGCAATATCGACACTATAATTTATTCACACAAGTCATCAAATTTATTCATCAATTCAAGCCAAGTAGGAAATCCCCGAGTTCTCGAAACTCTCTAAATCTCACATTAGGTCAAATCATTATTCAAATACTTCTCTTAAATTATACTCGCCCCGAAAATCCATTTATAAATCATTACCCTTTAGATTAACTTATTTTATCTTATTTTATTAATATAAATCCGACAATGTTAGAATATCTCCAAAATTTCCTCTTTAAGGTTATTAAATCAATTTTCGACTTTTGAAAATATTTCTCAATTCCCTTTTTAATTCATCTCCAATAATTTATCTTAAATTTTCATATATTTCTTCCAAAGTTCATAATATATTTTAAAATACCCTTAACATATATTTTATCAAAATAACCCAACCATTTTTTTAAAATCCAGCCCTTTTGAATTTACAAAACTGCCCCCCCCCCCCTCATTTTACAATACTCCAAAACCGAATCCATTTTTTTTGAAGATCAGCCCAGACCGAAATTCATTTGTGAGAAAGGCCCAAGTTAAGATTTTGTTTTTATCAACCAATTCTGGCCCAAATTTAGGCCTAGAAAATCAGGCCCCTTTCCCCATATATTGAGGTCGGATTTAGAAAAGAAAAAGGGGCCCACGCCATGTGGCTGCCAAGGTGGAAGGGCGGGCCCCACATCTCTTCTTCTTCCCTGGCGAACTAAAGAAGAACAGAGCCTCCATTGCTCTACGACGGAAGGAAGAGAGGAGGAGAAGGCTTGCCAGTGGCGGATCGCTCCGGTTACCTAGCCGACTAGCCGACCCCGACAGACACACGGACCCAGGAAGAGAGAGAGATAGAGAAAGAGGAGCTCACCGAGGCGCGGTTTCGATGCTCGCAAGAGTTCCTTCGAGCTCGTCGAAGGACGATTCTTCGATCGGAATCAGTCTAGGAAGGTTAGAGGAGGTTAAAGGAGGAGCTTTATTGCGTTTGGAGGCGAAAGGAAGAGGAAGAAGCGAGAAATCGAGCCCGTACCTTTTGAAAACTGAAACAGGGGAAGGCGATGTCGGGGGCTGCGCTTGGGCTCCGGGGGCTCTCCTAGCTGCTGCTGCGGCTACTGGTGGTTCCAAGGTGGCGTCGGGGGCTGCTGCTGCTGGTGCCTCGGGTGGAAGGAAGGAGAACAAGGGGCGGGTGTGACCTGGGACTTCCTCTCGGCAAACAAGGGAGGGAGAATGAAGGTGATGGGGGTTGCCGACGGCGATAGAGGGAATGGTGGCGGGGAGGTGCGTTGGTATTGGTGACTGATGAACACGGAGGAGGAAAGGGGGACCTTTCACTCGGCAATCCAAGGGGAAAAGGAGAGGGATAAGGGGGTGTGTGTGGGTGAACTTGTGGCTTGGAATCAAAACAAAAGGAGGAGGAAGGGCTGTTGTAAAGCCTAAAATGGCGTGGGTTAGCAGCTGTGGCAATGCAGACTCAAAGGGCAGAGATTGGTCTTGATTTTTCTTCCCAAATTGGTGAAACCAAAATGGTGAGGGAGGGAGGTCACATGTGTTTTCGATCAACACAAGGATTGGGCTGCAAATTTCAGAGTGTCAAAAGGAGAGCTGGTCATAGAAGATAGGTGTAGCTTAGGGTCCTTTGTTTCTCAAAGGAAGGGAATCAAAGAGGAGAGGGAGGGAAAGAGGATGGAATTTGCCAAAAGAGGAGAATATGAGTTGAAAGTTCCAATTGGTCAAAGTGGGGACCAATTGTAGATATTTAGACAAGGATAAGTGAAAGAAGACGGAAATTATGGTCCCGAAGTCGGAATTTGAATTTCCGACGTTTTATTTCCGAAATCCCGCTCTCTTGGTTAATTCGATTTTAAAACCAAATAGGATGTCTCTATCCGAAGGAATTTCTTCGAATACCGAGATGAAAAGACGGAGTCGATCTCAAAAGCTTCAAGATTGGGCCGGAATTCATTTTAATAGCTTCGAGTTTGATTTATTAAATTAAAGACGAGTTTTTTCTTAAAATATCCAATTAAATCCGTTTTAAATTTATTTTTAAACTTTCTTTTTCCGAAAACTATGATTTTTTGAAATCCGAGTCTTTACAGAAGTGGTTTGACCCAAAGTGCAAAACTCACTTGTTAAGAAGCTATACTTCGAAGTGTTGCATGCAGTTCACCGCCGCTAAGTTCGAAGAGCTGCCTTTTCTTCCCACTGCCGCCAGCAATCACACCTTTCTCTTCGCCTATGTTATGTATTCTTCATCGCAAATACCCTTCGCAAATCGCCTTGCTTAATTTGAGTGTCAATGATGAGTATAGTAAATTAGAAGAAATTTGATTTAGTCTTTAAGAAATCCCAATAATTTTCAATATTACATAATATCACTATAAAAGTTGAAAATGGCATTTCCAAACCAAAATAAAAGTTTTAGACACGAGGCAAAAACTTCTGAAATTCCAGGGTTACTCGGTGAAAAACGTGAAATCCTTGTTTACCATCCGAATTGAGTTATACCGTACCACATAGTTACCTTGGGAAAAAATCGTATAAAGAATGATACAAAATCTTTTGCTCGTATTTCATATTACATGCAGTTTCTATAAGGGGCCTGGGTCACTTAGAAATATTATGTTCACTTGTTTAGAGTATGGATATGTACCTTTAGATTTTCCAAACTCTTATATTATTAGCCTAGACTGATGTTTTTATTGGGTTTTTAAGGGAACTACACACAAGGTCATTAAGTATATGACAATCATTCATTCAAAACCTTGCGCTAATAACAACTTCTCAAGCTGTGATTTCCATTCATGATTACAACTTTCAAAGTTGTCAAATTCATTGATACTTTCCAATGTTGTGATCATGCCCATTCTTTTGCCGCTAAAAATATAATTCACTTTTTTAAAAACAAAAAGTCACATTTCAATTGTCATCAACAACTTTTCTTTTTTTCCTTTTTTTTCCATAAACAATGGAATTTGATATTAATACATGAAAATAGAGGTTTAATAAATAATACTCCCTCCGTTCGGCAAAACATGTCACTTTACTATTCACGCACGTTTTCTTAGGGGATAAAAACTATATAAAATATCTATTTTTTTAATAATTTTTTTTAACAATTTCGTAGTTATTATTAATAAGTACAAACTTGTTAAAAAAAATTTATAAGAAAATAAATATTTTATATAGTTTTTATCATTCTAAAAAAGCGTGCGTGATTAGTAAATGACATGTTTTGCCGAACGGAGGGAGTAAGTACTACGTACTCATTAGTCATTAGTCATTAAATCATTAATTGTCTAAGAACTAAAAATATGAAAATTTTACTAAAAAAATAGGAAAAATGACCAAAAATAATACTAACTATGACATGTGAACCAAAAATAATACGAACTTTAAAAATTACTAATTGGTGTACAAACTATACCCAAATAAACCGATTTTGATACCATGACCAAATTTATAAACAAAAAAATAACTTAAACCAAAAATATAATTAACAACAACTTTGGGAACATTTTGTAAAATCGGGATAAATTAGATGAACAGCTCTTCGTCTTCTTCCTGTTATTCATCGCCATTGCCGGGGGCAGGGGCTGCGTCTGGAGGCGGAGTGGTGGGAGCCGGCGGAGGAGTCGCTGGAGCGGGACTAGGCGGGGGAGTGGTAGGAGCAGGCGGGGGGGTCCCCGGTGGCGGAGAGGTAGGTGGGGTGGCCGGCGCCGGAGGGGGAATGGTGGGAGGGGGGGAAGCAACCGGCGACGGGGTCGATGGTGGAGGAGCTGCGGTCACCGATGGAGGGGATCTAGTCAGAGGAGTAGAAGGACGCGGAGCGGAGGTCGGAGGAGATTGGGTGGCCGGCGGCGAGGAGGACGGAGATTGGGTGGCCGGCGGCGACGAGGACAAGGATCTCCATCGCCTTACCTTCTAGCTCGTACACTACAATCCCCCTCCACCGGCAACACCCCGCCTGCTCCGGCCACTCCCCCGCCTAGTCCCGCTCCAGCGACTCCTCCGCCGGCTCCTGCCACTCTGCCTCCGGCCGCAGCCCCTACCTCCGGCAATGGCGATGAATAACTGGAAGAAGACGAGGAGCTGTTCATCTAATTTATCCCGATTTTACAAAATGTTTCCAAAATCGTTGTTAATTATATTTTTAGTTTAGGTTATTTTTTTGTTTATAAATTTGGTCATGGTATCAAAATCGATTTATTTGGGTATAGTTTGTATACCAATTAGTAATTTTTAAAGTTCGTATTACTTTTGGTTCACGAGTGACAGTTGGTATTATTTTTTATCATTTTTCCAAAAAAATATATGAAAATGGTTTTTGTGTTATAAAGTAAGCTTAAATCCGTTTTGGGCCGATGGTTAAAAGCCCAATATTGAGCCCATATCTATCAGCTGTAAACCAGCGGCCCATTATTTCACAGAATACATAAAATGATTGAATTAGGGTTTTTCTCGGATATAAGTGCGAAAGAAGAGATAGTGGCCGAATCCCTCGAAACCTCCTCTCCGAGACAGCCCTGCGAGATCATACACCATGGTTAGTCTCTTTCTCTCTCTGAAGTACTATGTTCTACTAATTCCTCTCTGTAATTTGGTTTTGGATTATGCATTGTTCTGGATTTTGAATCTTATATGAATCGGCTTGGAGATCTTAGTTGATGCAAGTGATTTTCGAGGGAAACAGAAATTGGATTGAATCGTTTATGTCACTATGATAGTTATAGATGTTTTCCTTGCCATTGTTTCTGATTAATATGGGTGAAGATGGCGAACGATTTGGATATGACATTTTTTTCCCATTTCTTGTCTTACTGGAGAGGTGTAAGCTACAGCAATGTTTAAGAAATGTTTTTTTTTTTAAATCTACCTTCGGAATTTGGCAATTAAGTTATGGAGATAGCTGAAATGGATACGAAACTATGGTTTTCGTAATAATCCTCTTTTGACTCATTTTAATGGAATTTCTATCCGTGCACTGGATGTATCCATATGTCTTGTGTTTGCAAGGATGTGTACTGCCGGTATATGCCTTCGCTTTTTTTTACTGCTATTTAGTACTAAATGAATAATATTAACAAAAATGAGCTTGTAAGTTTGATGATCATATTCTTTCAATGCCAATGATGAGTTTTTGATGCTATGTTTCATTGTTTTCATTGCAGGCGAGGGGACTAAAGAAGCATATGAAGAGGCTTAATGCCCCCAAGCATTGGATGCTTGATAAGCTTGGCGGTGCATTTGTGAGTGGCACTTTATGGGTCTTTATGATTTTGAGCTATTGATTATTGATTTCTGTTTAAATCCTGTCGTAGGCAATGTCGTGACTCTCATCTCTTCTCTGTGCAGGCTCCTAAGCCATCATCTGGACCACACAAGTCCAGGGAGTGCTTGCCCTTGATCCTTATCCTAAGGAACAGGTTGAAGTATGCCCTTACATACCGTGAAGTCCAAGCCATTTTGATGCAGAGGCATGTGCTTGTTGACAACAAAGTGAGGACTGACAAGACGTACCCAGCTGGTTTCATGGGTATATGTTCCTTTCATCCCTTTGTGTCTAGATTTTGCCGTTGTGATCCGAATGATTTTTATGATTAATTTATAGGTGGATTTTTCACGCATCTTTCCTATATACTATAGGGTAAAAGGCTATGCCACTTATTTTGCAATTGGGAAAATATAATGATATTCCATATTTGTGTGATGTGTTATTGGCTTATTGCTGATGTGAATTTGTATGCAGTATGTTGAAATAGCTGCAATATATGTTTTTTTATGAACCTGTTTTCCTTCATCCTCTTGGTTGTGACTTGGCAGTTCTCTGCTTCTCGTGAATTTTGGCAGATGTTGTATCAATCCCCAAGACGAATGAGAACTTCCGGCTGCTTTATGACACCAAGGGAAGGTTCCGCCTTCACTCTATCAGGGATGAGGAGGCTAAGGTCAGCACTTACTTTTTCTTCTGTGCCTCTTATATTGTTGTTTTTTAGTCATTAGTGTGTTATTTTCAACAGTCGACGTTTTATGGGTTTACTGACTAATGTTTTATTGTTACAACAGTTCAAGCTGTGCAAGGTGCGTTCAGTGCAGTTTGGCCAGAAGGGAATTCCCTACATCAACACCTATGATGGTCGCACGATCCGCTACCCAGACCCTCTCATCAAAGCCAACGACACCATCAAGCTTGACCTTGAGAGCAGCAAGATTGTTGATTTCATCAAGTTTGATGTTGGTAATGTTGTGATGGTCACCGGTGGTAGGAACAGAGGCCGTGTTGGAGTCATCAAGAACCGTGAAAAGCATAAGGGAAGCTTTGAGACCATCCATATCCAGGATTCTCAGGGACATGAGTTTGCCACTCGTTTGGGCAACGTCTTCATCATTGGCAAAGGTACGAAGCCGTGGATCTCCCTTCCCAAGGGCAAGGGTATTAAGCTAACCATCCTCGAGGAAGCTAGAAAGAGGCAACAGGCCCAAGCAACAACTGCTTAATTCACCTTCAGATGATGCTATGAAATACATTCTACTGTGTTTTTATCCTGCTCAATTTTGGTTATTAAACTCAGTTTATTGCTGTCAATGCTTTCACTGCAGTTTCTGAAGCTTGCAATATAGTTTGTAGTTTGACATGTCTCCTACCCTTTTTAAACCAATTTGCTGTCATGTCACCAAGAGGTTTTTAAGATTGCTTGAGCTTGTTTATCTTGCAAGATAATTTGTGCTGAACATCATGGGTATGTCATATGTGTATCTTTGTTATATGATTCCAACTCTGCCTATCATTGGGGTTGGAGGACTTGAGGCACATGCGTTGGTGTGCTAGACAAGTTGGGCTGGGCCCACCCCCTCGTTGGCCCCCAGAGCTCTTGCAATACCAACTCCAATGTTGGAGACACCGATCTTTTGTCATCAGCAAAAATTAACCATTTTCCGTCATAGACGTTTGCTAACAAGAGTCTCCCATGGCTCCGTCGGCGTGGTAAGTTTCAGATCTATCTCCTACCTCTGCCTCGCCCATCGCCTCCCGTCCTCTCCTCCCAAATCCATCGCCGCTGCCGCCATCATTCTCCAGCAGCACCGAGCCACCGGCGGTGTGGGGTTTTCTCTCGCCTCTAAGTGCACAGATCCAGCAGCCATGGATCATTCTCCTCACCGCTCCCTTCCTCACCGCTTTCTTCATCTTCCAATCGACCGAGCCCTCCTCGATCCTTGGCGTTGCTGAATTTTCTGCTTCTCATTTGGGCTTTCAAGACGACCCATTTGTTGACCAAATGAAAATATGAATTAATTCTCCAACAATTTTGACTTGGTATCCTTTCATTTGAAATATGCAGGTCCTGGGGTTAATATGAACAGGAAACAAGTTAACAACCAATTTTTTTTTGATTAGGTAAGAATTCGAGTTCAGATATATCTGAGACTCAACGGCCGGACAAGCCAACAATTTTTTTTTTTGATTAGGTAAGAATTCGAGTTCAGATATATCTGAGACTCAACGGCCGGACAAGCCAGCAAACAGGAAAATCGTCTAAATATCAAACATAAAACAATACAACACGGTGCAGACTCAGACAAACGCACTTTACAAACAAACGAAACTATGCGTCTAAACCAAACAGGATAAGGATGAAGTCGACAGACGAAGCCAAGCCCCACACTGAAGTAGAACCGTAGGCCAGCGAAACATCAGGACCCGATCATCCAGTGGGCAGTGAGGACGAAAATCTAGGGAAGCAGTCAACCCAAGTAGAGGAGGCGCCACGATACACACTGCCACGATCCCAACCTATCCCGACTCCGACAGTCACAACCAAATCCAAGGATAAGATCACCAAGTCACGCCACCGCAGAGCCGCACACTACCTGAGTAAGAGCACCCAAAAACCCTATCGAGATTTAGTCAACCTTACCGTGATTTAAGACACGTCCACAACGAGCGGGATTTGGTACCCTTGCGGGATTTTATGTCAAACCCTTTCGGGATATTTATATAAACATATATCGATATATAAACATAAAAGTATATAAACATATCAATATATAAGAAAATATTTAACACACATTTTTTTTAATTGACCATCAAACTTGGCGTGCAAGAGGCAATTAAGCCTTGCACGCCAAGGTCACAGTACACGGCCAGGCTAATTAGCACTATTTATTTATTATTTATTTATTATTTTTTAATTGTCCATGAAAGAATGAAACCAGGCCGAGGAGGAAGAGATCATCAGCCAAGGGATAGCCCATGCCAAGACCGACGACGACCGGAAGCGGAATAGGAGACGCCGCCAGCGACCCGAGGCGAAACCGACGAAGGTGAATCGAACCGATCGAGCCCAGAAGCCAAACGAGAGAGGCGCATGGACGATATCGAAAGGAGGGCTTTTGAATTGGGGGGTTTTTTGGGCACTCCAAAGAAAGAGGCCCTGGAGCAGCGGAGCTTGAGACTTCGTCCGACCATCGCCAAGAAGACGATCGGAGAAGGAGGGAAGCACTAAGGTTGAAGATGAAGAAATGGAGAAAGGGACCAAGAAACAAGCCCCAACTCCAATCCGATTTTTGACGAAATCCGACGTAGGGAATTCAGATTTAGGCCGGTCGATTTCAGAATTTGCGGGAGTAGACTCACAACTATGAAAGCCCCAAATCAATTTTGGGTTTTGATCGAAATCAAAATGGGTTATCGAGCCGGTGACACACCGTAGTTTTGATGTGGCGGAGCCACCGTAGTACGAGACGGATGGAGCTGGGCTGGGGTCGGCCGGAGCCGGGTTGGGGCCGGCCGGAGCCGGGCACGGCCGGAGCCGTGGTTGAATCTCCTCCTCTCTCTAGATTTTTAGAGAGAGGAGAGAGCCGGGCTTACAAGTTAACAACCAATAAATTACAATGAATTAAAATAGATTTTTTTATTTATTAACTTTGATAAACTATAAATTTATTGGTATGCAGTTGATACTCGTCCCTAGAAATGTTTAATATCAGAAAGAAAACAAATCTTTGTTGTTTATAATGTCTAATTATATTGTATCCTAAAATTTTTCTTATATTTATGTTAGACAAGCTACATAGCAATGTTAATTTTAAGATAACTTGTATTGTTTTATGTGACATTGGTGTCTATGAGAATGTGGATGATGTATCATAGAATAAACTACAATGAAATTGTTGTTATAATTGCTGAAATCGGTGTGGTTTTTTTTTGTTGAAATTTCTAAAATTGCTGCAATTGTTGTTGTAATTGCTGAAATTGGGCAAAAATTCAAAATTCAGTGATTGAGCAACTCCGGTTTCAGCAACTCTGGTGCTAGCAACCCTGGTTTCATCAACTCCGATTTCAGCAACCCTGGTTTCAGCAACTCCGGTGTCGAAGTGTTGATGCGAAAAAAAAGCAACTCCGGTTTCAGCAACACGGTTTCAGCAACTTCGGTTTCAGCAACTCCGGTGTCGAAGTGTTGGCGCGAAAAAAAAAAGAGCTAATTTCAGCAATTACAACAACAATTTAAGCAACTCCGGTTTTAGCAACTTCAGTTTCAGCAACTCGCGAAAAAAAAACTGTTGAAACAAGAAGGGGGCACAGGGGGCGCACATGGGGGCATTGGGCAAAGAGGACAAGGGAAGGAAGATTGACATTTTGCTAATTTGGAAACATTGGTGGACAATTTACTAATAAATGCCTTAAATATAACCATCCCCTTAAATCTTAATTTAAAAATTATTATTAGTTTCATTTATCTTTTCACATATACTATTTCTTAATATTTAAATTTCGTGGAGTCAAACTTCGAAAATTGACGTTGTAATTAGTAGTTACAGATTAGCAAGCCTATAAAATGCTAAATGAAAATTAAATCTAATCATTAAATTCGAGATTGAGTGTTTAAAATTTTCTTAATCCTGCCAAATGATATATATCTTGCCCAAGTGGGCTTGTTACATACACGGTCAAATATGAAATCAGAAAATAAACTTTAGATGGATTAAATGAACTAAAATTTTCATATATTTTTAATTTCATAAGGGCTACAGACAAGACGGTGAAACGTCTATTAACAAGATGATTTTCAATAAATTACACACTAGTCCTTATCACTTCACAAAAATAATTATGTTTTGGTCCGAGACACAAAGAAAACCATACTTTCGATTGATAAAAAGAAACAATTTCAATAATTTTTTCTTTGGACTGAATTTGAGCCATTCGATGCTTGATTTGTTCTTGTCTTAATCTAGTCTTAATCTATTGATGTTCATGATGTTTCAATTGTATTTGTTGCATTTGATTTTGATAGATATAGATCGTTTTTTTTTTAAATTCGAGGTTAGGTTCATAGAACCTTGATATGAAATTGGATGGCTTGTGGTTCGAATTGGTCATGAATTTCACCAAATTTGAGAACCTTATCCTAGAATCTATGAAAATCCTAAACAAATTCCACGATTTGTTATTCAATAATGGGGTTGTGATTTGAGATATTCTTTAGGGTTCTTAGTGGCAATTTAGGCGTCAAAACCCTCTCATCCAAATATCGTCTACTTTGGAATCTTCATATTGGCAGCCCCTCTCCTCACCATCAATCCAAATCCAAATTATCTCGTCGATTCTCCATCCCCCATTAATCCAGTGGTGTCCGAGAATCCTTCGGTTGATGCGGCGGGAGGCAGAAAGCCAGGAGCTACAACAGAGCAAGAAGGCAGGAGGAAGGAGGCCACCAAGCAGAAGAAGCTCTGCCATTGTTAGGAGGTGATTGAGATGACGTCGGCGCTAGATCGGAGGGGAACCAACAAATAAATTACAGAGATGCGGGTGATTAATTAATTAGTAGCCTTCATAGTGCATACAGTAAATTGTAACACTATGCGATTGATTAAGTAGTAGTATTGGTTGATTAATTAATCATACCTGATCAAGATTAGGGCTTGCGATTATTTGTTTGAATTAGTGTGTGAGGATGGTTAATTGAAGATGACCTTTTTTTTAATGAAAAGGACTTAAGTATAATTTGTTTATAGTTATCTTGTCAATAGACATTTGGATCTCTTGTCACTAGCCTCACTCTTTTAATTTTCATCAACAAAAACTTTTAGTCTAATAAAAAATACATAATTTTTTAAATTAATTTTTTCTTCTTTTTTACACCTATTTTTTATTTTTTTTTTAAAAAAGGGGTGGGCTAGAGCGGACATCAGGCCCGCTCCTAGTTACGTCCCTGTGCATGGTTTTATATCGTCAATCGCACGATAGTTTCGATCACTGACTTCTGATTTTTCATTAAATTTGTTGCCTAAATAGTTTGTTGACACCGACTTTCTATATTAACAAAATGTCTATATATCGATTTTGCTAACACGAAAACCGATGTCGATTAGCTATTTTCAAGCAAAAAAATTACTGACACTGAAAGCTGATAAATGATTGTGCATATGGTGAAAAATTGACAGTATGAAATATAATTATTTTCTAAAGTTTGGTTGCAAATTAAAATACTCCCTCCGTCTCAAAATTTAAGTCGTTTGACTTTTTGGCACGCTTTTTAATGTGTTAAAAACTCTATGAAATATTAAATTTTTTTCAAAATTTTTAAAATAATTTCAAACTTATTATTTATAAGTTAGAAATTATTTTAAAATTTTTTTTAAAAAAATATTTCATAGAGTTTTGAACACATTAAAAAGCGTGCCAAAAAGTCAAACGACCTAAATTTTGAGACGGATGGAGTATATTTTAAAGTAAGTGTCTTCACAAATTGAAATGTCACTTGTCACATGCCCACATGATTTTTTAGGTGAGCTACTGAGCTTCCTATAAGCTACTTCCTCGTGTTAAAATATAAGTTTTTATTTTTGACACTTTTTTGAAAAAGTTAAAAACTTTATAAAATATTAACATTTTAAAATATTCATAAATATAATATTATTTTAAAAAACAAAAAAAATTAATATTTTATAAAGTTTTAACTTTTTAAAAAACAAGTAAAATGATTTTTTTTTGTTCTAAAAAAGTAAAATGATTTATATTGAGTGGGTAGACTTATCAAAAGACAACCCGACCCAGTCGACCCGACCCAGCCGACCCGACCCGAACGCTCAGGAATTTTCTGACCCGAACCCGAAAATTTTGCCCCGGAAATTTTTTCTGACCCGAACCCGAAAATCCAGAAATTTTTCGGGTAATCTGGGTTTCGACCCGTTGACCCGATTTACCTGATTGACCCGGTTGATTTATAATTATATATGATTAAATTTTTTTATGGAGATTCCAATTTATTACATTTTATAATTACAATCACTTGATCTTTCATTTTCAAATCAACTTTTATATTTATTTGTATTGTGTAATACTCCGTCCGATCGATAGTATTTGATTTTTTATTTTTCAACACATTTTTTAAAAAAGATAAAAATTCTAAAAAATATTAAAATATTAAAACAAATCTATGCTTATTACTAATTGGATGAAATTATTTTTAAAAAATTATTTAAAAATTTGATATTTTATATATTATTACATTTTATTAAAAATTAAGAGAAATAATAAAAATCAAATATTTTGGATCAGATATATTATATAATTACAAGCACTAGAACTTATGAACCACGTCTTTAATTTTAGAATTTTAAAATTATTGCAAAATTATCAAATCATGATTTTTTTTAATTTAAAAAAGAAAAAATTGACAAACCCGAAGTCGACCTGAAATGACCCGAAACCCGGTTAAACCCGGGTTCGAGTCAACCCGGATATACCCGGAACCCGTTTTACCCGGAACCCGAAGTGACCTGACCCGAACCCGACCCAAAGGACCCGTTTGACAGGTATATGAGTGGGTGTTAAATGTGGGTATAAATTGTAAAGACCGAGATTTTTAGATAATATTTTTATGATTATAAAATTTATTTCGATAAAATTTATTCAATTTCCGAGACTCCGAAAATTTTCAAAAATTTCCGTTCTCGAGCCAACGACTTATTAAAATTCTTTCGAACGGTTCCGACATAAACTTGGTACTCAAATTTGGAAACGAGATAATTCCGCTTTATTTTTTGAGATTTGAAAATATTTTCGGGTTCCGCTATTTAATTCGGATTCGATTAATTATTTTAAATAGTGTCGGGTTAAGGTCAGAAAGCGGGTTTCAGGATTTATTTTCGGGTAATAATTTTGACTTTTTTTTAACCAAACCCACACTCAATCTCACCATCCCTCAACCATCCCCTACCCCTCCTATTTCGGCTGAAGCCTAAGCCACCCCACCCGTCACCACTCAACTCCATCTCCCTTACACTTCACCTCACCTCCATCTCTCTTTTATATCTTCACCCCATCTCCTGCAATTCACACAGCTACCCCCTCCATCCCCCTTTACATTTCATCTTACCACTTGCATCCTCCATACCTCACTTTAACTCCAACCCAACACTCCCCCGATTTGCTCAAAACCACACACCACCCTCCGAGTCCTCCTCCATCTCTCCCTTTCCGTTCTGGTTCAGGAGCCACCAGCAGCCATCTCCTGCAGCTCCAACGGAGCAAGGTCGAGCCGCTCCAACACCCCTCCTTCCCTGTTTTCATAATCCGAGGACGGTAAGCTTCAATCTTCTGTTTTTCGATTTGAAACCCCATAAAAGAGCAACATTCCCCTTCCTCTTCTCCTACTAGGCCTGCCCTGAGACTCCTCCCTCTCCGACGGAGCCGAATCAAGCCTCCGACGAAGCTTCGGCGCGCCCGGCCACCTCGGAATCTCTCAGTGAGCCCAACCTTCTCTCCTCTCCTTTGGTCCGTTCTGGGTTCGTTTGGGTCGGGGAGTGTGGGCTCGAGAGTAGGGCAGGGGTGAGCCAACCACCGACAGGGGCCTCACCTCTCTCCTCTGTTTCGCGCTGAACAGATGAACGGAGGAGGAAGAGGTCGGGTTCAGACCCCCCCCCCCCCCGGTTCTCTCTTTTTCTTTTATTTTGGGTCCGGTCCGGTTCCTCTTTTTTCCTTCTTTTCTTCCGGTTCTTTTTTTTCCTGTTGGGTGGTTGCTTGGGTCCGGGTTTGGGCCGGGTAATGGGTTCAGGTCTGGGCCGGGAAGGGGAAATGGGCTGGGCTACTCTTTGGGGCCGGTTTGTTTTGTTTAAATATATTATAGGTGTTGTTTTAAATGTATTATTATTTAAATTCATTATAAATATTATTATTAAATATTTTAAGATTTTAAAATTATTATGTTAGTATATAAATGTTATCCTAATTATTATTAAATTTATTTTTCTGATTTATTTATTTATTTAACTCATTAATGACTTATTTATTATAAATTATTAAAAATCTGAATTATTTGATTAATTAATTATATTATTTTAAGGTTATAGTTCAGCAACTTGTGAACCCTTTGATAGTTACTAAGATTATTTACTTATATTTTTCTGAATTTTATTCGAATATGATATGGAATTAATTGGAGTATTTAATTATCCATTTTAATACATATATATTTAAAATCCGATTTTTTAAAATATTATTTAGTTGCTTGAATATATTATTTTAATGTGTGAAGATTATTTAAATATTTTATGGATTGTGATCCTTTATATGATTAAGTAATTGATTATCTTTCCTCGATCTATTTATTTAGTTATTTAATCTAATTTGTTGAGAATGATTTATATGAATAAACTAATTCCTAGGTTTTGGTATTTGAAATGGGTAATTTGAGATATTGGAATAATTCATGGAAATAAGAATGTGATGAGTTGACTAAGGATGATGATGATAATGATGTTATGATCGCATTGAGAACGATATCGGATCATGAGGGATAATGAAACTAAATGAAAAATGGAGATGAAATGATAATGTTGACAATGATGAAATGGATGGGTTATATTATTGTGTGTATGCTATATGTTCTTATGTAATTTGTGTGCTTGTGTAAATTAGACTTAGACTTATTCAATTATTTATGAAATTTCTAAGTGATTTCTGATCTGTTGGATTGCTCACTCCTGCTGCCTTATTTTGCTGCTCTGCGTTTCCAGGTAAGTCCTCCGGGGCTTACTCAAGTTAGAACCTCATGCCTGATGTGTCATATAGTATGTAGGCATTATAATAGCATGTCATGTAGTAGCATGCCTAGGTTCTGCATTAACAAATGAGCATACGTATTCTGAATGCGATTGGTAGAAACGGCCGTAAGTCGTGAGTGTAGGGTCTTTGCTAGGGTGATAGGATGACCCAGCCTAATCGGGTTTGTACCTAATCAAGTCTTGTCATACGAGTCTGACTATATGAGCATGATGATGGATATTATGGAGATATTTACATGAGCATGATATGGACATTACATGATCTCGGATATGACCTGGTCTCTACGTCTAGGTATGGACGTAGAGTGGTCTCTACGCCTAGGTAGGGGCGCAGAGTGGTCTCCACTCTAGGTATGGGAGTGGACGAGTCGCCACCCTAGGTATGGGCGTGGTTTTCGAGTGGGATATGCCGCTTGGCATTCTTTGGGCCATTTACCGCATTTCTGCATATTATATATCCTGCCAACTTGCTTGCGTGTTTAACATTCCAGTATTGCATTAGATCATTCTCATCTAGGATTAGAGCGTATTATATGTCCTCAGCGAGGTCTTTAGGGCCCGCATGAGTGGCTCGACCTTGACTCGTGGTATAGTTTCAGGTACCCGTTCCCTTGCTTGATTTCATGTTGTTATGACGGGGATATCTTATGGCGCAGTTGGAGTGAGAGACTGACTATGGACTCCACACTTTTGCTACCTTTATATTTCCTAAATATTTTGGTTTGACCCGGCTCTGTCGTGGTAACTATGTATCAAATTGTGTTTGTTGTTTTTGTCGAAACTTATTTTATGCGACTTAGAAGTAGGACTAAGTTATGATTCCCAATGGACCTATCGTGAATTTAGGGTACTAAATCCCTTCTTTTAGTACTAACACTTTGTTTTGAAACTCAACCTGTACTCGAATTGCAAGATCCGAACGAAGGTATCCAATCCTTCGAAACGTAACCCGAATATTTATATTTAGGCCATTACAAAGGTGGTATCTGAGCTTGGGTTGCGCGATTCGAGTACAAATGGGTTGAAGTATGATTTTGGAAATCGCCCAATGTTTTTAAAGGACTTTTAAGAGTTTTAAAGGGCAAAATGAATTTAATATGGCTAAATTAATGAACAAAGCTTAATAAACTTGACTTAAAGTGAGGAAATCGGAAAAAGGGAAATCGAGTGGGTAGAAAGGCGATAGACCATTCCTATTGGATGAAGACTTGGGAAAGGGTAGGCAAAACTTAGCTTTGTACTTTAAAGAGGGCTTGGAAGACTCCAAAGAGTTTGCATCGTGGTGGTTGGAGTAGCGGGGTTAGAATATAGAGACCGAGAGGATAGTTACAACTCCGGTCAGTTGCCCCTCGAAGGGCAGCTTCTAGGTAGCTTTTATGATTTATAAAATGGGCCCAAGGGCGATCCCCCTCGAAGGGGATCTGATCATACACTGTTGAGTGCTTATGTATTAGATGCCTCGTTTTGACGTTCCTCTTCATGTGTTCTTTTCCTTGGTCTAGGATTTTCTTCGATGTATTATTGGGAGTGTGTTGGAATTCTGTAGATAGGCTGGCGAGATGTCCTTTCTTATCGTTTGGTTGGGAAATGTAGATCATATATATGGGGTTATCCTTCCATATCTTTCATTCATTGGCGTCATGATCCTTTCATTTTGCATTTTGCCCTTTCCTACCTTCCTTCCATATTGACAGTTGATATTTTGTCAGTCTTTTTTTTTCTTATATTGGCCAAATCATTCACGGGAAATTGGGTTGACAATCTCACTATGTTCATGATTCTTGTTCAAGTGCGTTGACTCCTTGGGTATATGATGTGAGAGTTAGGTGGAATTAGGAATGTGGGAGACTTGAGGGTAATTGTTAGAATAAGAATGGGATAGTACTTGGAATGTGCATAATTGGTACTAAATACTTAAGGTACTATGTAAAGGAAGAGTTGAAGGGTTAATTTAGTTGAACTAGAGGTGCTATCAACTTTTGCTTTGGGATACGTGCGAGGATTAGGGAACCTGAACTTTGATTTTACTCGATTGAGGATACAGAATTAGTGGATGACCCTTATAAGGTTTGTAGTGGAAAGATGATTCTTTAGAGGTGGATTAACAGTGGGTACACCTACAAATAAAGGAAGTAGAATAAGGATACAAGTAGAGGGAATGACTTTGGTAAGAAGGTCTAGTGCAGGGGTTAAAGATGACCTTGAGGAATATCTATAGACAAGGAAAGGATATTGTTAGGATAGAGATGGTTTGAGGGTCATTTCGATTGTGAGTATGATTGATGGATATAAGAGGTTGGGGAATTTTACGTATGGAATATGGGGACTATTCGAGTAGAGGATATTAAGGTGCTAATGGTTGTAGACAAGGGAAATCTATACTTGGGACATCTTAGGAGAACTGAATAACTAAGGCATGAGAATTTTTGGAAAATTCGGAATAGGACGTCTTGTAAGGATCGTAATCGTTTGAGATCGTAGCAAAGTTTTGAGCGATAGTCGGCGTTTCGAGTAAATATGTATGAAATTTGGGAAGTAAGGGAGATACGATTTGGTTCATGAGTGCTCGTATGACTTGCTTAGGCAAACCTCATGTGCGGATCAGTTGGGAAGAGATACAGTTAAGGTTTTGCTAAAAGATTCAAGATTGGGGAGCTTTCAGATCCTTGGGTGAGTTTGGGATTTTAATGCTGAGAAAGAAAGGGGATGAGGTTTTGGAATAATTGATCTTGATCTGTGATAATTGGGTAAAGTATTAATTTAAGGTTTTAGGTGAGTGAATAAGAAAATCGGGATCGTAAGCTTGGGACCGTACTTGAGTAATTGGGGAACTTGTTTGACTTGTGCAATTAGGTTCTTCATGATGAACTTTGGGTGAGTTGTAGGCCCTTGAACTTTTATGGGAATTGGTGAGGAAAATAGAGGTTTGATTTTACGGAGAGTGAGACGCACTGGGACTTGAGATTCAGAATATAGCATGAGTCTTCTGGATAATCATTTACATCTTATTGAATACTTCTATGCTACATGTTAAGTCGTTGCCTTCATTCTAGCAATCATGGTTGACACCCGACATGGACCGACCGGGCATGGAGGCCTAGTGCGTAGAGGTAGGGGACGACCCCGTCGTGGGGCAGCTACTGTTACGGCCGACGCTGACACTCCGACACCCGAGGGCGGCGAGACTCAGGTCCCCATTCAGCAGACCACACCGGGACAGATAGACCGAGCTGTGATCTTGGAGGTATTGCGAGAGTTTCTTGGGGAGTCACAGTCTGCAGCACCCGGGGCCCAGATCCCGATCGAGCCGCCTATAGCACCTGAGCCCGCTTGAGCTGTTCCTATGGCCGTTGTGCGACCCGAGAAGCGCATCGACTGGGTGAAGGCCATGGGGCAGTGTAGGCCGCCGCAGCTCTCAGGAGACGCTGGAGAGGATGTAGAGATGTGGTTCCGTCAGCTAGACGGGATGTTCGACCATATCGATGCGCCAGCTACAGAGCGACAGAGGCTAGCAGCAGGACATCTTTGGAAGGACGCCTTTGATCGCTGGTCCGTGTACAAGACGGAGCAGACCGAGTGGGGTTATGATGCCTTCCGGACTTTGATGCTGAAGGAGTATAGTCCCCCGGGGAATCAGATTGCTCACGAGGTGGCATTTTATTGTGGGACCTACAACCCGTCCCTCCCTGTTGCTGATGTTGTCCGCCAGTTCAAGAAGGAGCTGGTTTACTGCGCACACCTATGTCCCACTGATGAGAGTTGCATCCGACTGTTGTCGATGAGGTTGTCGCCAGATGTACTACTGCATGCTTCTAGCCTGGGCGCAGTCTCGTTCGATCATTTCTTGGAGGTCATTCTTCTGTACAATCAGTAGCGTATCTTATCTGATGCAGCCTATGCATCCTCTCATTCCGATGGGAAGAGATCGAGACCTGTCGAGCCTAGATGGGATGGGGGGCCTAGAGGATTTGGAGGAGGATTCAGAGGAGGTGTACCGAGGATGCCATCAGTATCGTCTGCTCCGAGTAGGGATGTTCGAGCTAGGATTGTTACTTGCCATGGCTGTTACGAGGACGGACACACTCGACGACACTATCCAAGGAGAGCCGCTATATGCTTTGCATGCGGGGCCCGGGGACATCGATCACACCATTACCCCAGGACCAGAGGGACTCCATCCGCACCAGCTCTTCGACTTCCAGAGGCTCCTAGGCCACCGCCCCATGTCCATCAAATGAGCGCAGAGGAGTATCCCGCCCCTCCTATTACAGGTAGTGTGGTTCCGCATAATTGGTTCCGTGTTCAATTTGTTGCTTTATTGTGCCTATCTGGTTGGTAGTGATGTGCAGATTCCATGTTTTTTTTATGATGATCTGTGATGATGTGTTATGTTGTGTTGATAATTGAGATTTGATGCTATGATGAATTTTGATAAGATGATGTTGATTATGTTGAAATATTGATGTGTAGTGATGTCTTTGAGCTGATCTGCCGAGATTGATCTTGAGAAAAGCACCTAGGAAATGGAATATGAGATTATCCCTTAGAGGTGGATGTTGCCACCTCTTGAAATTCTTGAAATTTGATAGACTTAAAATAAGAGAAATGATTTGGATCTTAAAAGACTAAACGCAATCGAGAATTTGCTTGATTAACTTGAATTGAGAACCCTTTTGAAACTTTTTCGACCCAAGTTTATATTATAATGTCCCACGAAGTGGATACAAGCATTTATAGGGGCACTTATAGATTGTTTGCTAAGACCTAGTGGAGACGTTATGATTCTTTTGAGTTATAATGTAACCAAGAAGTCGGGGTAAGGTTGTGATAGGGGCCCATATCAGATTCTTGCTACGACCAATTGGGAATATTATGATCATGACGAAGATACTGCGAGGATCTCATAGGGGCACTTATGAGGTACTTACGGGATCAATGTCGTGAACCTCGGACTCACCAATTTCGAACTTCATCCTCTTTCTTTAAAAAGGATTTTAGTCTCGAGGACGAGACTTGTTTTTAGAGGTGGATGATGTAAAGACCGAGATTTTTAGATAATATTTTTATAATTATAAACTTTATTTCGATAAAATTTATTCAATTTCTGAGACTCCGAAAATTTTCAAAAATTTCCGTTCTCGAGCCAACGACTTATTAAAATTCTTTCGAACGGTTCCGGCATAAACTTGGTAATCAAATTTGGAAACAAGATGATTCCGCTTTATTTTCCGAGACTTGAAAATATTTTCGGGTTCCCCTATTTAATTCGGATTCGATTAATTATTTTAAATAGTGTCGGGTTAAGGTCAGAAAGCGGGTTTCAGGATTTATTTTCGGGTAATAATTTTGATTTTTTTTAACCAAACCCACACTCAATCTCACCATCCCTCAAGCATTCCCCTACCCCTCCTATTTCGGCTGAAGCCTAAGCCACCACCCGTCACCACTCACCTCCATCTCCCTTACACTTCACCTCACCTCCATCTCTCTTTTACATCTTCACCCCATCTCCTGCAATTCACACAGCTACCCCCTCCATCCCCCTTTACATTTCACCTTACCTCTTGCATCCTCCATACCTCACTTCAGCTCCAACCCAACCCCCCCCCCCCGGTTTGCTCAAAACCACACACCACCCTCCAACTCCTCCTCCATCTCTCCCTTTTCGTTCTGGTTCAGGAGCCACCAGCAACCATCTCCTGCAGCTCCTTGCTTCCTCAAACATCCAAGCACGCAGCTAGGAGTCCCACCGGAGCCCAGGAACTCCGACGGAGCAAGGTCGAGCCACTCGAACACCCCTCCTTCCCTGTTTTCATAATCCGAGGACGGTAAGCTTCAATCTTCTGTTTTTCGATTAGAAACCCCATAAAAGAGCAACATTCACCCTCCTCCTCTCCTGCTAGGCCTGCCCTGAGACTCCTCCCTCTCCGACGGAGCCAAATTGAGCCTCCGACGAAGCTTCGGCGCGCCCGGCCACCTCGGAATCTCTCGGTGAGCCCAACCTTCTCTCATCTCCTTTGGTCCGTTCTGGGTTCGTTTGGGTCGGGGAGTGTGGGCTCGAGAGTAGGGCGGGGGTGAGCCAACCACCGGAAGGGGCCTCACCTCTCTCCTCTGTTTCACGCTGAACAGATGAACGGAGGAGGAAGAGGACGGGTTTAGACCCACCCCGGTTCTCTCTTTTTCTTTTATTTTGGGTCCGGTCCGGTTCCTCTTTTCTTCTTCTTTTCTTCTTGTTCTTTTTTTTTCCTGTTGGGTGGTTGCTTGGACACGGGTTTGGGCCGGGTAATGGGTTCAGGTCTGGGTCGGGAAGGGGAAATGGGCTGGGCTACTCTTTGGGGCCGGTTTGTTTTGTTTAAATATGTTATTGGTATTGTTTTAAATGTATTATTATTTAAATTCATTATAAATATTATTATTAAATATTTTGAGATTTTAAAATTATTATGTTAGTATATAAATGTTATCCTAATTATTATTAAATTTATTTTTCTGATTTATTTATTTATTTAACTCATTAATGACTTATTTATTATAAATTATTAAAAATCTGAATTATTTGATTAATTAATTAATTATATTATTTTAAGGTTATAGTTCAACAACTTGTGAACCCTTTGATAGTTACTAAGATTATTTACTTATATTTTTCTGAATTTTATTCGAATATGATATGGAATTAATTGGAGTATTTAATTATCCATTTTAATACATATATATTTAAAATCCGATTTTTTAAAAATATTATTTAGTTGCTTGAATATATTATTTTAATGTGTGAAGGTTATTTAAATATTTTATGGATTGTGATCCTTTATATGATTAAGTAATTGATTATCTTTCCTCGATCTATTTATTTAGTTATTTAATCTAATTTGTTGAGAATGATTTATATGAATAAACTAATTCCTAGGTTTTGGTATTTGAAATGGGTAATTTGAGATATTGGAATAATTCATGGAAACAAGAATGTGATGAGTTGACTAAGGATGATGATGATAATGATGTTATGATCGCATTGAGAACGATATCGGATCATCAGGGATAATGAAACTAAATGAGAAATGAAGATGAAATGATAATGTTGACAATGATGAAATGTATGGGCTATATTATTGTGTGTATCCTATATGTTCTTATGTAATTTGTGTGCTTGTGTAAATTAGACTTAGACTCATTAAATTATTTATGAAATTTCTAGGTGATTTCTGATCTGTTGGATTGCTCACTCCTGCTGCCTTATTTTTCTGCTCTGCATTTCCAAGTAAGTCCTCCGGGGCTTACTCAAGTTAGAACCTCATGCCTGATATGTCATATAGTATGTAGGCATTATAGTAGCATGCCTAGGTTATGCATTAACAAAAGAGCATACGTATTCTGAATGCGATTGGTAGAAACGGCCGTAAGTCGTGAGTGTAGGGTCTTTGCTAGGGTCATAGGACGACCCAGCCTAATCTGGTTCGTACCTAATCGAGTCTTGTCATACGAGTCTGACTATATGAGCATGATGATGGATATTATGGAGATATTTACATGAGCATGATATGGACATTACATGATCTCGGATATGACCTGGTCTCTACGTCTAGGTATGGACGTAGAGTGGTCTCTACGCCTAGGTAGGGGCGCAGAGTGGTCTCCACCCTAGGTATGGGAGTGGACGTGTCGCCACCCTAGGTATGGGCGTGGTTTTCGAGTGGGATATGCCGCTTGGCATTCTTTGGGCCATTTACCGCATTTCTGCATATTATATATCCTGCCAACTTGCTTGAGTGTTTAACATTCCAGTATTGCATTAGATCATTCTCATCTAGGATTAGAGCGTATTATATGTCCTCAGCGAGGTCTTCAGGGCCTGCATGAGTGGCTCGACCTTGACTCGTGGTATAGTTTCAGGTACCCGTTCCCTTGCTTGATTTCATGTTGTTATGACGGGGATATCTTATGGCGCAGTTGGAGTGAGAGACTGACTATGGACTCCACACTTTTGCTACCTTTATATTTCCTATATATTTTGGTTTGACCAGGCTCTGTCGTGGTAACTATGTATCAAATTGTGTTTGTTGTTTTTGACGAAACTTGTTTTATGCGACTTAGAAGTAGGACAGGTTATGATTCCCAATGGACCTATCGCGAATTTAGGGTACTAAATCCCTTCTTTTAGTACTAACACTTTGTTTTGAAACTCAACCTGTACTCGAATTGTAAGATCCGAACGAAGATATCCAATCCTTCGAAACGTAACCCAAATATTTATATTTGGGCCGTTACATAAATAGCAATCCAATTTATCTAATAAAAAAACAATCCAATTTATCTTTTGAGACGGAGGGTGGGAGTATCATTATTTATGTTCTGCAAATTTTACCTAATAAAAAAAATTAGTTATGTTCTGCAAAGCTATTCTGATTATAATTTTCATCATTTTTGACCCAACATAGAAGAAACTTATTAAGGAAATAAATAATAGCTCCAAAAAGTGCAACATAGAAGAAACTTATTAAGGAAATATATAATAGCTCCAAAAAACTTTTTGGACCAAGATGCAATAAAATAAGAAAATAAAATATAGTTGTATAGTTCTACACAACTAACTCGATCCATCACTACCAAAAAAAAAATGATCCACAAATCTTTTATTTTTTATTTTAAAAAAACTTGATCCACAAGGCGTCAACAATCAACACCAACTTGGCTGCCAAGGATGTCAATAGATATGTCATGTATGTAGTAGAGACGTCGTAAGCAACAACAACAAAATAATTTATTGACCCCTATTGTTTTTTATAACAGGTAATAATTTAGAGGTGATTATATCCTATTAAATCACCAACCAATGATATTATTTCGGATGAAAATTTACAAATTTCAATTAATGATATTGTTTCGGATGCAAATTTACAAATCTCAACCAATGATATTATTTCGGATGCAAATTTATAAATCTCTATTCTGAAGAGGAATTAATATAGCAAAGATTTAAAAGAGACAAACAACTCAATTTGCACATCTATTGACTTTTATGAAGACATGAGATATACTCCCTCCTATCTAAAATGCAAGATTTTTTTTTACTAGATATTCAGCACGTACTTTAAGGAGTTAAAAACTATATAAAATATTAATTTTTTTTATTATTTTGTAAATAAATTTAATATTGATTACTAATAAGTGTCTAGTTTTTAAAAAATAATAATATTTTATATATTTTTTAACTCCTTAAAATACGTGTTAAATAGTCAAATTTCTTATATTTTTTTATCAGAGAGTATTAGATACCTTAAAGTGTCGAAGAATGAAGAGACTATCGAAAATGAAGATCTCGAATGAAAAGATATTAATAGTCTAATATATTATATACTCTCTCAAATGAAAACATATGATCTAGTACGATCAATCTATCCCTTAATGTAATTCAAAGTGATTTACCCCTTTTTTAATCAAATTTTCTTTCAATGAACATTGAAACACCTTTAGACTTGCAATTAGAAAGACATTAAAAGTGTTTTCTTACCTCGCTGTTATAAATCATATACTAATAATATATCAAATTTGTGAATTTTTTCATAGATATGCATCTAATATGTATATACGTGGGTGTTCAATCCCTGAAAAGAAGGGTATATTTGTTATTTGTATTATTTTTTGATAGAATTTTGTTGGAATATTGTCATGAGTGGTGATTTATTAAAAAATTATATTTAACTGATGATTTTGTGTAATTTTAAATTTAATGGGTGTTTAAGTAAAAAACTCAACATTTAGTGAGAGTTTTTTTTTTTTAATTTATCCAAATTAGAGCAACCCTAACAACTCTTATAAAATAGAAAAAGTTAAATTTTTTAGAGAAAATTTAGGTTTTTTAGGTCCAACAGAGAAAATTTAGGTTTTTTAGGTCCAACAGCTCTTCTATATTCATCTGTAAAATAGAGATCCTTAGGAGAGAGAAAAAAATTTCTCTAAATTTAGAGGAAAATGACAAAAACTCTAAAATTTAATTATCCTCAATACCTATGCAAATTCATTGTAATTCATCAACAATTGGACAAGTTTGTTATATTTATACAAAAATTAAGTTAGGAGTATTTGTTATGATTAAATTAAATTAAATTGAATGTTTTGCTATAATTAACTCGATATTTAATTTAAACATAGTTTTAAGTTATGTTAAAACTCATGTCATACATAAATGTCAAACTTATACTAGTTTACATTTGAAGTTATGTTAAACTTCATATTTCAATTAAATCTATTTACGTTTTTGAAAATTTTAACTTAAAATTCATGTTCATCTAGTTGTATGAAAGTATTTAACAATTTGCATAAGGTTTAAGAATAGCTAAAATTGTAATTGTTTGAAATAGAGAGTATATGTAGTAATGTAGTATGTATGTATGTATATATATATATATATATATATATATATATATATATATATATATATATATATATATATATATATATATATATATATATATATATAAGTATAATAATAACAACATTATCGGCTTATTTATTTATCGGTTAAAAATCCGTAAGGTATTAAACCCCGCTCGTATAAAAAAACAAAAAACAAAAAACAAAATTTCCGCAAGAGTATCAAATTCCGCTCGTATAGCCCGAAAGGGTTTTTTTTTTAAATCCCGAAAGGGTTTGAGTAAACCCACCCGAAAAGGTTTGAGTAAATCCTGCAAGGGCTTGACGATATTCTTGTAGGTTAAATCTTGTTGGTGTTTTGTTCGAGCAGCTTGCGTCTCTGCTTCCGATGTTTCTTGGAGGTCTTCTGCTTGGTTGGGGGGTGTGGAGTCTGGAGTCGGGACTGGCTGGGGTCGAGGTGGTGCGCTCAGGGCGTTTCCGTATCTAGAATTGAGTTTCCTTGGAGTTCGTCTGCACTAACCACAGGAGATAGAGTCCTGCTGTACCGCTGGCCCGCGGTACTACTGTTCGGTGGTGCTTGACTTCGTTCTTCGGCGGCTTCCTCAGTTTTATTGGAGTTGGTCTTTTTGGATCGTCTTGTTGTAGATTTTATTTCTGCTTGTTTCATTTCACTCGTTATTTGTATTTCTGTATGTTAGGTTGTACGCTTGACGGTTCGCCGTCTGCCGACTTTGTCGGCCTCTCGATGAGTCAGGCCTGTCTGACCTTCGAATTTTTACCTAATAAAAAAAAAGTAATGTAGTATGTAATAAATGCAAAAATTAATAAAATAGAAAAGTTGTTGGAATTGAAACGTAAAAATTTTAGATAGTATATGTAGTAATATAATATGTAATAAATGCAGAAAATTATAATATAGAAAAACTGTTGAAGTTGAAGTGTAAAATTTTTATAGATTTTGATATTTTTTCTCTATTTTAATTTTTTTAGAGGAATAAAATGATATAGAGATTGACGCCTGTAATTTCAATTTCAAATGAGAAATATTCATGGTGGCTTCTCGTGTCGTCATATAAAAATAATTTTAGCGGTATGGTCTCGACTGATATTTTCTATGTTTGACGGCCTTCAATTCATCTCCTCAAATTGTTGAACACTATAAATACAGACTTGATGGAGGAGGCCGGAATACCCTTTTACAGTAATAAATTTCCACAATACCCCTTTTAGTTTCCAAATAATTAATTAAATCGATTTGAATAAAGATGGAGCACAAGCTACTGTTGAAGGAGGAGGAACAATTAGAGAATGAAACTGGAGGGATAAAGGAGGAAGTGAAGAGGTTGGGTTGGATAGCAGCTCCCATGGTGGCAGTCAACCTGTCTCAGTATCTCCTCCAGTGTTCCTCAATCACCCTCGTCGGCCACCTCGGCGAGGTTCCCCTTGCCAGCACCGCCCTCGCCGTCTCCATCACCAACGTTACGGGCTTCAGCATCATGGTATATCTATATATCTATCGTTTTTAAGATAGATATATAGATGCTATTCGGATTCTTATTTTCTCTTTTTTTATTTTCATTAAATCAATTGAAAAATACTCCATCCGTTACAAATACTCATCAAATTATATAAAAAAAACTTATTAGTAATATATATCAAATTATATAAAAAAATTGATTAAAAAATAATATTTTATAATGTTTTTTCGCTCCTTAAAAAAATGTATCAAAAAGTAAAAGTACATGTATATGTATTTTAGAACGGAAGGAGTAAGAGCACTCACAACTCACATTTTGTGGGTGTCTTAAATTAAAGAATTTGAAACAAAAAAAGAAAATGTCAGAATATTTAATAAAAAGTCAGATTTTTTTAAGAACCAATATGAGAGAGTATATGAAAGAAGAAACTCTCTTTCTTGATTCAAGTGCAATTTTCTGACATTTTTTTAAATAAAAATTGGTTAAAATACTCAACTTGAGTATCACAATTATCGCTCTATGAAATAGTCCGTAACAAATATATCTAGAAAAATGGAAATATTCAAATACGGAGTACTATATATATATATATATATATATATATATATATATATATATATATATATATATACATCATGTCTATTTATGAAAGTCTTCAAACCACAAAAAAATATTTATTATTATTATTGTTATTTTTTTTGTAGTTTGGAACTTTTCTTTTTTTGTCAAAACTAAAAACAGAATTTTAGAAACATTTAGTTTTGAATCAACAGTTTTGAAAATCATACTTATTGTAACAAAGTTATATAAATTTAACAGTCATTATTTGATGATTTTATAGATAAGAGAAACACAAATTTCATTCTTAATAGAGTAATTAAGCATCTTCTACAAAAAGAAGTATACAGAAAAAAAAAAGAAAAACACCAGGAAAAGACCAAGATCAAGTATTTGGTTTGATGACTCGATCACAATAGGGTGGGCATGGGACGGGATTGGGGTAATCCCATGTCCCATCCTGCAAAAAATATGCGGGACGGGATCGGAACGAGATTGATTTTTTTTTTTCAAATATCACCAGGTCTTATCCCTCACGGGACGGGACGGGATTGGGACGAGACGAGATTTATCCCTCGTAAAGAAAATAAAAGTTAATCCAATTAACTAAGAAAGGTGCAAATTAATAATCCCATCACAAATGCACTAGCAAGTACCCAAACAAACTAAAGTATTACATAATACAGTAGTTTCAGTAGTTTCTTCATGAGTTCCTCCTAGCACTGCTAGTGCCAACTGTAAGTCTTTTATTATTTCTTATATGTTTTTAATGTTTTATTATTATTTTAAAATTTAAAATTTGGATTTAAATAAATGTTAAGGTATAATATAAATATATTCTTATATGTTTTTTCATTAATTTTAATTTTATATATATATATATGTGTGTGTGTGGGACGGGACGGGATTTGCGGGATGCGAACTCCTCGTACCGCGTAATTTTTGCGGGACGGAATCAGGACGGGATTGATTTTTTTTCCCCTAAATCCCATCGGATTTGGGATGGGATTGGGACGTGATGCAGGACGGGACGGGATTTGCAGGATTTATGCCCACCCATACTTCACAACGATTAGGTCTAATAATCAGTAGGGCTGAAAATTACTCGCGGGTATTCGCTCCACCCGCCCATCTGCATTAATTTTGCGGGTGAGAACCCGCAAAAAAGTGGGTGACGGGGGTGGAGCGGGTGCGAGTGATGGATGAATTATGGGTGAAGATTTTTCACCCATCACTCACCCCAATAGTCCATCCATTAACCTGCTCCATTCACCCGCCCCACATACCCGCATAAAACCCTAAAAAATCTATCTATATATATGTGTGATTTTATTATTTTACCATTTCCAATTGAAAATATAAGTATTTTTTTTCTCTAATTGTAGGTGTCTATCTTTTTTTTTTCCTATATTAAATAGAGAACATACAGTATAATTTTACTTATTCATTGGCATGCTAAGATACTGTGGTAGATCAATTCAATTATTGAAGAGGCAAAACATGCGATTATGCTACTATCTACTCTTCCAATTCCATTCTCATCTATTTTTGTTTCATTTTGTAATTTTAAGTAACACGTTATTGTGATGTATGAGTGTATAAAACATATTTGAATTCCTCGAAATTATATTTCTAGTATTTATAAATCAAATTTTAAGTTTTTATTCATCTTTCAAAGTTACTCAAAAAAATCATACCTACACCCATTTGGGTACCCGCTCCACCCGCATCACCCGCACGGGGCGGATGAGGGTGAAGAAGTTTGCGGATCAGGTAAAATGCTTTTCGATGCTTCTAACTGTGTGTTTTCATAGGTAGGGATGGCAAGTGCACTAGAGACTCTGTGTGGGCAAGCCTATGGAGCTCAGCAATATGAAAAACTCGGCACAAAAACATACACCGCCATCTTGTCTCTTATCTTAGCCTGCATTCCAATCTTAATCCTTTGGATCAAACTAGAAAGCCTCCTAATTCTCATAGGCCAAGACCCTTTGATCTCCCATGAAGCCGGAAAATATGCAATCTACCTCATACCTTCGTTGTTTGCCTACGCGATACTTCAACCCATCGTTCGACTCCTGCAAGCACAAAGCTTGACAACCCCAATGTTAATGAGTTCCTTGATTGCTCTAGGCCTTCACCTTCCCTTTTGTTGGGTTTTGGTCTTCAAGGCCAATTTAGGAAGCCTGGGAGCTGCAGTGTCTACAGGTTTATCGGTGTGGTCTAATGTCTGCTTTCTTGGCTTGTATGTGAGACTCTCTCCGGCTTGTGAAAGAACTTGTGCACCTTTTTCTCTTGAGGCCTTTAGAGGAGTTGGGGAGTTCTTCCAGTTTGCAGTCCCCTCTGCTGCAATGATGTGGTTAGCTACTGTCCCACTACGAGTTTGTTTTGAGATTAAACCTTATTAGACTTATAGGATGTGTGTCCACATGATCCATTCATTGACTCATCGACTTTAATAGAAATCAATAAGTAACATGATCAACATCATCTTTTTCACTTTGTAAATTGTTGGTTGATGCACGCAGTTTGGAGTGGTGGTCATTTGAGATGATGATTTTGCTATCTGGGATTCTACCGGATCCCGCTTTGGAGACATCAGTTCTATCAGTTTGGTACATTCATCATTTTATTATTCTATTAAATGATCATGTACACATATATAGAAAGTTCATGAAGATGAAATCAAGTACTAAAATCTATTTTTGGTATGGTTAATTGATAGCCTTACAACCATTGGAACCCTCTATGCCATGCCTGCTGGGATAGGAGCAGCCGCAAGGTGAGTTGTTTTGACTTTAGAGTATGTTTGAAATAATGTGCTATGATAAAGAATTTTGTTTTTGCTTATAAAAAGCCTTATTGAAAATAAGCCATTTGCACCAAACAAACCCAATACTTGGAGTAACACCTTTTGCTAATTAGTATAAAGCCCTTGATTTGTATTATCACAGCACAAGAGTCTCAAATGAGCTAGGAGCTGGGAACTTTGAGAAGGCCCAGACAGCTGTCTACGGAGGGATGATGATTGCCGCCATGGAGGGAATCACGACGAGCTCTATGGTGTTTGTGACTCGTCATGGTTTCGGCTACTTGTTCAGTAATGAGAAGGAAGTAGTGGGCTATGTGACCCAAATGACTCCTTTTATATGCATCTCCATCATTTTGGATAGTCTACAAGGCGCTTTCTCCGGTAACATCATCAAATAACTTGACAAAGAGGTATCAATTGTCTCAATGTTAATCACCTTTTAACCGAGATGGTACATTATGCAACAAAACAGGCATCATGCGTGGATGCGGGAGGCAAAAGATAGCGGCGGGAGGAGTGTTGGGGACTTACTACATAGTGGGCATTCCATTGGCGATCTTGTTGGCCTTTCGGCTAAAGCTGCGAGGGAAGGGGCTTTGGATCGGCATTCAAACTGGGACGTTTCTTCAAGTAATTGTGTTTGGATTTGTTACTGCTTCCACAAATTGGAAAACCCAGGTCTCCTCTAATCGCTCTCTCAATCTTTTTGTTCATTTGGCTAATTTAATTGGTTTAGTAGCTAATGATTAGTAATTAATTTGCTTTGTGCAGGCAAGAAGGGCAAGAGAGAGACTTTTTAAAGAAGGCTATGAGGTCAATAATAGACATGATATCATTGAGTAGAGAGACATGCCCAGGGTAAATGCTTATATTTTGCCCCAACTTTGGATGTGAACTCATTGTTGGTTCACATATATATGTAATTCAAGATTTGCTAGACAAGTGACGGTTGGGAATTCAATTTACAAACCAATGCATATCACAATTTGGTATGTAGTATAAATCTAGCAGCTAGACGTGTCACAATACATATTAGGGCCACTACGAAACCTACATTACACAACCCATTTGTATTTCCAGCCCACCTGACATTCATATCGATCTGATGAGAGTTATCATTCTTGATATCAAATATAAGAATTAATTTGTTCTACAAGCCATTTTTTAGATTCTAATTAGAAAAGTATCCACCAACCCCTACAAATTAGCTAAAAGTCCACGATTTATTTTAGAGTAAATTACACATAACTACCCATAAATTATGGTATTTTTCACATAACTACCCATAAAAACTTAAATTACAGTAAACCACCCATAAATTTGACTTGTTTTCATAAGACCACCCACACATTAAACCTCTATTTGTTTTGTTTAAAACAACTAAAATACCCCTAATTCAAACTTATTTGTTTGTATTTTGTAAAGGAAAGATGTTGCATGTATATAAGGGCCTGTTTGGATTCCCAAGTAATTATGCTTATAAGCATAATCACTTTAAAAGTGTTTGGCTAAAAAAATTACGCTTCGGCTATATACACCGCAAATCCGCACGTTAATTATGACGTGCATGCACGTTTAAAAGGACGTGCATGCACGTCGTAATTAACGTGCAAGGTGGCACACCCTAAGTGCGTGTCTACGTGCACGCACATATTTTTTTTTAAAAAAAAACGTGCTTGCACGTCAAAAAGGACTTGCAGTATTGCACGTCAAAAGTAACGTGCAAAGCTGCACGTCGCTTTTGACGTGCAAAACTGCACGTCATTTTCGACGTGCATACACGTCTTCTAAAATCGAAGGCAACGTGCCCCTTCGTATCCATTGCGTAGAGCAAGAATCGCCGGCGACGATGAGAGTGAGAGAGATATTCAGAGAGAGAGAGAGATCGAGACAGAGAGAGAGATTCAGAGAGAGAGAGATCGAGACAGCGAGAGAAGAGATGGAGGCGGAGATGGAGGTAGTGGAGGCAGCGGAGGTGTTGGTGGTGCCAGTGGAGGCGGAGGGTGGTGGTGCGGAGGCAGCGGAGGGTGGTGGGGTGGTGGAGCAGATGGAGAGTGCGGAGGGTGGTGGTGGCGCTGGTGGTGGGGCGGTGGCGGAGATGGAGCCTGCGGAGAGTGGTGGTGACGGTGGGGGTAGGGTTGTGTCGGAGATGGAGATGGTGGAGGGTGGTGGTGGCGGTGGTGGTGTGGCTTTGCCGGAGATGGAGGAGGGTGGTGGTGGTGGAGCGGTGGCGGAGGTGGCGGATCTGGTGGCGGAGGTGGTGGTTCCGGCGTCGGATCCGAAGATGGCGACGCAGCCCCTATTACCGCCGCGTAAGCGTCGTAATATGGAGGTTTCTCCTATCTCGACCCCACCGGTATGTTATTTGAATTCTTTATTTAATTTGATAGTAATAGTTTTATAGTTTTATAATATATAGTAATAGTTTTATAGTTTTATAATATAGTTTGATAGATTATAATTGATTAATTGATAGTATATAGTTTTTATGATTTGTTATATGTTTATAATTTTATAGTTTATAATGTAGTTATATAGTTTAGAAAACATTATAATATATAAAAACATTATAATATATTTAAAATACATTAAAATATGTATTTTAAATATATTAAAATACATTACAACATAAATTATATATTAAAATATAGTAAAAGACATTAAAATATATTAAAAGACAATAAAAACATTAAAAGCGATTAATATATTTTAAAATACATTAAAAGACATTAAAATATATTAATAGACAATAAACAACATTAAAAGTGATTAATATATTTTAAAATATATGAAAAGACATTAAAATATATTAAAAGACAATAAAAACATTTAAAGCGATTAATATAATTTAAAATATATTAAAAGACATTAAAATATTCTTAAACATTTCATAAAAACAGGCAGGGAGGCTCTTGAGGGGGGATGGTACCCTACGGCCAGTTAGGGTCGGCGACCGGGCAGCGATCAGTCAGCGGGCAGAGGGTGGGGGAGATGATATGGTAGAGGGAGGAGCAGAGGGGGAGACGGTACCCCATGTTAGAGAGGAGGAGACACATACAATAGCTGATCTACTGATGTCTGCAGAGGGCTACCAGCAGTCCATGGGGAGCCCCCGGGCGACGATGATCACAGCTTCTGGCGGGGTCTGCCTGATTGGCGCTCTTCTGGCGACCCGATGGATGGTCAGCAACCTTCGTTGCCTCCCCTCGATGTACTTAGCAGCTGCGTTACTGATGTAGTTGGGGGTTTACGGGCCCACGGGGCTAGACCGACTGCTCGGCTACCCCCCACCATCCCTGAGGCTTCTACGTCCGGCGTGCACGAGGCTTCGACCTCTCATCCACCACCGGCGATTTCTTTGGCTTCTGCGGATGACAGCATCCCTGACGTCGTAGATCCTGTGGACGACGGGCAGGATAGGCAGCAGGGGCAGGAGGGGGCCAGGTGGGCCAGGGGGGGCAAGAGGGCCAGGAGAGGGGCCAGGGGGGCAGCAGGAGCCCGTGCCCATCCCTGCGCAGGCTGCTGCACCGGCTGCGCAGGTCGACCCATTCTTGCCGCCGGGCGATCTGTTGGTGTCTTACAAGCACCACCGAGTGTACCGGGTGTGGAGGGAGCCGACTGTGGATCTGCCGGTTCTGAAGTTCCAACATCGGGCGAGTCACCTGCTGCCGTTTGACCCGTACATCTTCGAGGGCCCAGGGACCCGGTGGCAGGATCTGATTCCATCGGGCATCCCACAGCTGCGGGCCCTCCATTGGGAGGGTGTGGACGAGTACACAGTCACCGCTTTCCTGGAGCATTGGCACCCGGAGACCAGTTCCTTCCATTTTCCGTAGGGCGAGATGACCATCACGCTGCACGACGTTGCCTGCCTCTTGGGACTTCGAATTGAGGGTATGCCGTGTTTGTCACACCTGGGCCCGGCGGAGCTGATCCACACGGTCGCCGCGTACTACCAGTTGACACCAGAGACCCTGCGCTCATACAGACACGCCGGCGGTCCTCCCGTTGCGGTGGTGACAGACGAGTGGATCGCGAGACACGGGCCGCTCATCGACCCCGCGCCCGCTGATGACCCCGAGGCCACAGCTGATCTTGAGAAGCTTCTGATCTGCAGGCATACGGGAGGGGGGCAGCCACAGGATGACCCTGCACAACGTCGGTTTCTGCATCTTGGATACCTAGCCACCGCTCTCGTCGCGACTCTGTTTGTGGACAAGTCGCAGAGCCGGATCCCATGGAAGATCTTCGGCCTTGTTTGGGACAACCCCCGGACGGCCACCGTTGCATGGGGTGCAGGTGCCCTAGCCTGTCTCTACAGGAGCCTAGGCGAGGCTACCCGAGCAGGTGCGAAGGGTATAGACAGCTGCACGCCGCTACTACAGGTACGAGACCGCTGACTTTATTTTACAGTTTAGTAATATTTATCTTCTATTCTAACCACATTGGGTTTTGTGTGAAGGCTTGGATATGGGCGTACTTCCCTCGCTTCCGAGGTGAGCTGTCTAGCGATCCGGCTAGGATGGCCGATCGACGCTGGTATGCGTAGTTCATCCCTCCGAAGGCGCCTACCCGCGCGAGCCCAGCGGCGAAGCAGGCGAAGTTGAAGAAGATGCGGGACGAGGTCGACCGCCTTACCGTAGCCGATGTATGTATTCGATACTCTAAGTATATATAACTTATATTTCGTAAATGTGACTTACGATTGACTTTTTTATTTATAGGTGGAGTGGATGCCATTTGGGCGTGATCTGGACTTCGACGGCGAGTACCGTCAGTTCACCTACCGGGGCACCATCACATTCTGTGGGGAGGAGGAGCCATATATGCCCGATAGGTGCCTTCGGCAGTTCGGACGAGTCCAGGGGGTCCCGCAGGCCATCATCCCGCCGAGGCAGTTTACTCGCGGCGCCACATTGACGCCGAAGTACGTCCCATTGTTTGATGCCGCGCACGAAAGGTGGCAGGACTTACAGGACGAGGGTCGCTTTTACCGGCTTGCTGATCACAGACGCACCAGCGAGGACTGTCAGGCCGGTCTCACTGCTGATTACATGGCCTGGTACGCATCTCAGAGTCGGCCGTACGTGCTGTCCACCACGCCACCCCATCCGGACCCTCCAGCGCCCGTCCACCCGATCGCCCTGGATCCATGGGTGGACCTGCCTCAGCCTGCAGTCATCCCTCCGGCAGTAGCGGCCCGAATGCGGGAGATAGAGGGCTATATACGGGCCCTGGCCACCCACCCTCAGATCCATCAGTTATTAGATGAGGTCACATTTATATTAGATGATGCTGTACGGTCCACTAGATCACCGTGATGTACATTATACATTATATTTTTTGCGATTTCCACCTTCTGTATTTGCTATGACATCATATTTTATGCGATATTCAGCTTTTGTATTATTATATCTCCACCATCCTCGCATTTGTAACATTTTATGGGATAAACAACAACGACAGGACCGGGGTTAGGGTTTATGGTTAGGGTTTTAGGGGCTTGGGGTTTAGGGGTTAGGGTTTTAGGGGCTTGGGGTTTAGGGTTTAGGGTTTTAGGGGCTTGGGAGGGTTAGGGTTTTCACGTCGTTAATGACGTGCATAATATGCACGTCATTGACAACGTGCATATTATGCACGTCATTAACGATGTACGTTGTTGACCACGTGCATTTTGCACGTTATTTTAAACGTGCTTCTTCGCGTACCTTTGACGCACTTCTTCCTATATTTTAAGCGGATCGGGATCAAAGTCCGACGTAGTTGTACATTTACAATCGCTATGGCCGAGTCGCAAGACAATCGTCGTCTCCAACTTTGCCAGGTACGGATACGTTTCGTATATATTCCATATGTCTTGCGTTATCTTCATATTTCCACTCATTTTATTACAGTTTCGAGACTTCACACCCGAGTTCTCGGACACAAAGATTTGGAATGACCGTAATGAAATGGTTACGCATTTCAAAGATTTGGGTCTCAAACATTGCATGATTTTAGTAATCAAGCGGTCTTGGACGGGGGCGTCAAACCGTCCAGGCGGGGTTCTCCTTGCTTGCGAGCAGTATGGGGAGTACCGACCACGCGGGAGGAAGCTCCGGAGCACGCAATCGAAGATAAACAGATGTCCATTCTCTCTACACGGGCACGAAGCTCCGCCGGGTCACTGGGTTATGACGGTAACCCACGGTGTTCATAACCACGGGCTTCCCACGAGTTTGAAGGGTCACGCCATCGCTGGACAGATGACAGAGGGTGAAAAGAAGATGGCTAGGTGGATGAAGGAAATTGGTACTCCTCCAAAAGCCATTGTGTACGGATTGAGGCAATTGGAGGAGACCAGCGTCACGTCATCGCGTTCCCTTATGAACACGCTCAACAAGATGGTAGCCGAAGAAAGGGGTAGTCGGACGATGACCCAAGATACCTTGCATCGTCTGCGGGAAAGAGGATACTACTACGAGTTCAGACGACATCCAGATGACAACGACGTCTTGAGCGACCTCTTCCTAGCGCATCCTGATGGGATACGGCTACTCCGAAGGTTCCATTACGTCATCATATTGGACAACACGTACAAAACAAATGCGTAAGTTACTTAATTACGATTACGTTGTGACACATCTATCCAATTATAAAGTATTGTACATGTAACATATTTACACTTGCAGATATGGGATTCCATTGTGCGAGGTGGTCGGGTTCACACCCTCCGGCCATACTTACTGCATCGCCTACGCCTTCATGTCGCACGAGAACGAAGACACGTACGCTTGGGTGTTGCGTCAGCTTCAGATCTTACTTGGGGCGGTTCAACCTCAAGCTATTATGACTGATCGGGAGCTAGGTCTCTTGGCGGCGCTAAATGTTGTCTTCCCCAACGTCCAGCATCTCCTTTGCTGGTTACACGTGACGAGAAAATGTGAGGAAGCTGCTCTGAAGATCACGAAGAATTTACACCACGCGGCATCTTCAAGGGCAACTGTTGGGAGTTGTTCTAATCGAGGACGGAGGAATCATTCACCCAACGTCGTCGGGCGCTACACGCTGCATGGCACCCATTCCCAGGTGTGGTGGCATATTTAGAGGCGGTGTGGCTTCCGTACAGCCGGAACATCGTACGATGCTACGTAGATAATGTCTTCCATTTAGGCACTCGTACAACAAACATGTACACCTTACTTCATATCTCCCATTACAGTATGATATGACATCAAACATTTAGTGCTATAAACTTCAATGTTTATGTGAAACTGTTTACAGAGTCGAGGGTCAACACAAGGTTCTCAAGGAGGCACTGCACTCATCGACTTGTGACTTCTGGATCGTGATCGATGCAATCCATAGAGTCAACGATTGCCAACTGCATGAGCTTCAAACTGCTTTGGAGATCGACCACTTCAAATGGCCAACGACGGCGTATAAAGTCAACCTTTTTGATGAGGTAAAGACTTTAATTTCCAAAAAGTGCTTCGACTATTTGTACAAGTTGTGGCAGGATGTCGTCAACCAAAACATTCCTCAGGAATGCACGGATCGACATTGGAGGGTTTGTTACGGGATACCTTGTGTCCATGAGATTCAGGCATACTTCAATTCCGGTACTCCGATACCCGCTGAGGACATCCACCCGTTCTGGATGGATTTGTCATGGACGGACATCGATGACACCCCACTGCCGTATGAGCTGTCATCTTCATACACGGCTTCCAACGATGTATGCGACGAAGAGCTCCACCAACCCTCATCTGCAAGCGTCCGATCGAAAGGGAGGCCTCGGGGGTCGAGGAATGCTTGCAGAACCAACCCGTTGCTATACGAGGAGTTAAGGGGAAGATTTGAGAGAGAAGAAGCACGTGCTGCTCGACATGCTGCTCGACATCGTCCACAAGCGACATCAGCTCGACGTGGACGTGATGATGTGTTCGGAGGGTTCAACTAGGGTCGAAACAACGTTGATCCCTTCATGCTCGGACATATTGAGGGTGTCAGGGACACTATTGGAGATGGTGATTGTGGCTACCGTGCTTTGGCGTCATTGACATCACCGATCGGCGAGTCTGCTTTTCCGGAACTCAAAACGTTATTATGCAATCACTTGGAGGATCACACTGATCTCTACGCCCGTTGTTATATGGGAGGGTACCCATTCCAGCAGTTCGTCGACAACCAGAGATGGGCGGGACCTGTGCATGGTGATAGGAGACGGTGGATAGAGCTACCCATCATGGGTTTAGTATTTGCAACGGTATATCAGATTCCTCTCGTTGTCCTAGCTTGGCATCATCCGTTCACATGTCTCCCCATGACCTCGACCACACCTACTAACAACCCTCAATCAGCAACCCTTGGTTTAGCCTGCATCGGAAACCAAGACCATTTTGCCGCGGTACGACTTCAAACGTCTTATATTATTACCTATTTTACTTTTCATCTATATGTCAATACTCTAACTCTAATTTTCCGTTCTCATAGGTCTGGTTGCGTCCTAATGCTCCTATTCCGCCGCCTGCTCCAGAATCGGTCGCACATCATCAACCGAGCGTCGAAGGATGGGATGCTCCTTTTCAAGCTCGATTTGATAGATTTCGAGCCTTACGTGTCGAGTCTGGTCGCCCTTTACACTTTCCCTAGATTTTATTCCACCAGTTTATTACAATTATGGATGTAAACCTTTTTTTTCCGTATCCTTCATGAAATGACATTGTATCGTATCCTTACTGAAATGACATTCGATCGGTTAATAACATGGTAAATATCGTCGTGGAAGAAAAATAGGACTCTTTTGGGGATACTCGGAATGGCTAAAACTCTAAATCATAAAACTCTAAATCATAAACTCGGAATGACTAAAACTCTAAATCATAAAACCCTAAATCATAAACTCTAAATCATAAACATCAAATTCTTCAATTAACCCTAAAAAACCCTCCGTAAACCCTAAACCCTAAACCCTAACTAGGGTTTGCACGTCCTTAACAACGTGCAAATACCCTAACTAGGGTTTGTACGTTGTTAACGACGTGCAATATTTGCACGTTGTTAAGGACGTGCAATATTTGCACGTTGTTAAGGACGTGCAATATGTGCACGTCGTTAACAACGTGCAAATCCAATTTTATTATCGACGTGCACGACTGCCACACCTGCACGTTGTTAAGGACGTGCATGCACGTAAAAAACGACGTGCAAATCCTTAATCACCATTTGCGGTGTATCTAACAAGACCAAAAAATTATAAGGTATTTAAAATAATGGAATTTTAAAATAAAATACCTTATAAATTGTGTCAATTAATTACATTAAGTTTATAAGGTAATTACAAACTTAACACGATATTTAGTATTTTATTTATACAATCTATGTAATATTTTATTTTAAAATTACGTTATTTTAAATATTTTATAATTTTTTTTAACCAAACACTTTAAAAGTGATTATGCTTATAATTAGCATAATGCATTGGGAATCCAAACACACTCAATATAATTAATTGACATAATTTATAAGGTATTTTATTTTAAAATTCTATTATTTTAAATACCTTATAATTTTTTTAGCCAAACACTTTTAAAATGATTATGCTTATAAGCATAATCACTTGGGAATCCAAATAAACTTTAAGTGTTTGAATTCCGATTGTATTATGTTTATAATGTAAAATAGACAAGGTCGTCTTTGGTAGACAAAAAATTTAAGGTAAATTAATGGTGGTTGTGGATTCCAAAATTTATTAATTATATATAATGTAATAGTTTTATCCCAATGTATGTTATTATTTGGTTAAATTATTATTTTACCTCAGTTTTTCTGAGATTTTTAGCTATACAACCAACAACTCACATAAACCGAGAAAAATAATTGAATTATAATTAAAATGGAATGGAATTCAAACCCACCTTAAATACTCCAACCAATATATATCTAAATTGGATTTGCAATGTGTAGAGTCGATACTTGCAATAGCTCCTAACAGTCTCCCCTGCTTCAAATGTTGAATAAGATAGGGATAAAGTCTAAAATAAAACAAGATTATTGCTTAGAAGGGTAAATTAGCTCATATCTTAAATTGCAAACCATATCATTGAAAAAATAAGCTAAGCTTTTTTTTTTGGTAAACAAAAATAAGCTAAGCTTCTACATATCATTTGACAAATTAGCCGAACATGAATAATTTTATTATAATTTATCCTTTTTTAAAATAAAAGTAAAATCAAATTATTTAACAAATGGGAAGTCTTATGAAAATAAATCATTGCATTAAATACAAATAAGCTTGAATTAAGGGTATTTTAATCTTTTTAAACAAAACAAATAGGGGTTTAATGGGTGGGTGGTCTTATGAGAAGATAACTAATTTATGCGTGGTTTATTGTAATTTAAGTTTTTATGGGTGGTTATGTGAAAAGTACCATAATTTACGGGTGGTTATGTGTAATTTACTCTTTATTTTATAAACTAAATTCTAACTCCTCCCCTGCCCTTTCTCTCCTTCGCTACCTTATCTTCGCCTACCCAAACCCCCTACGTGCTCCAATTCGCGATTCCAATCGATTCCTGCACTCCCCATTCGAATTTTCATTCCTACCTCCACATCCATGGAGCCGAACACAACCTCCCTCGTCTGCCACACAATTTTAGGTATCAGAGACCAGCGCTCCCACCGAGCTCTCACTCTTCCTCTCGAGCAAGGAATCGCGAGCGCTCCCACCGCTCTTCCAAATTCGCTCCTCGCCACCCTCGCGAATAAAGATTGAAGCCAATGCGACGACGCTGGTGGTCTGATGATGAGCCGGAGACATGGAAGCATGAGAGTAAGGAGGAGACTCAAGCGGTTCAGATCCGGTGGCGCTGGTGGTCCCCCGGCTAGATCTCGCCCACAGCCTCCAAATCTAAAATGTGAAGCTAGATTTTCTCCTTCGTTGCCATGTCGGTGCCGATTGGAGGTGAATCGGTGGAGATTAGAGGTGTGGCGATGGATCGATGTAGGAGGTAGCAGATTGGAGGTGAGGCGGGGGATCAATTCTTGATCCAGTGCCAAAATGTGGTTTTACGGTAATGGAGGAGAAAGATAAATGTGAGGAAGACCATGTAATTTTTGTTAAATTATAAATATCACCCAATAAATATGAGAATTAAAAAAATTAGGACTTGTTGCAACTGTTTAAATTTTTGTATTGACTTGTTGAGCTGAATACCAATTTGAAGCTTTTTTTTATGATTAGGTAAGAATTCGAGGATCAGACAGACCTGACTTCTCGAGAGGCCGACAAAGTTGGCAGGCGGCGAGCCGTCAAACATACAATGTAAAATAAAAACAGTGCAAAACAAAAGAGGAAAACAAACAGATCCAGACGAACAACGAGCCTAATCCAATAACGTTGGGGACAACGTAGACTAAACCCTGTAAAGACTGAATATATATTTTGTAGTATTATTCTATATATTAAATTATTAGTATTAAATTCAATTTGTAAAAGTGGAATAAAACCCGTCCTCGAGCGTAAGTTTTGATTTTTGAGTCATTCCGACATTATTTTGAGAATTTAGATTATAGCGGATTTTAATTCTGCCTTCGAGCTCCGAGTTTTGAGAAAAATTAATTTAATTCCGTTTAACTTGAATTTAGTAATTGAAATTTTATTTAAATTTGATTTAGTCGGGATTCGATCGGGCGAGTGGGTTTCGAGTCTATTCCGCTGTTTTGAATTCTTTTGTGAGGACCATTTCTATATTCAATTTTTTTCTTTCTCTCTCTCTCTCTCATTCTCTCTCTCTCTCTCCCTCTGTCTCTCGGATTCTGTTGAACTTGGAGGCTGGTCCCTCCCTCTTCTTTGTTTTCTTCCTCTCCCCCCCCCCCCGCTCCCTCATCCTCCCTCTGCAGCACACTACACACCCCTCCTCACACCCTTTTTCCTCTTTTGTTTGTCTGAATCAGTAACCTCAGCTCCTCAACCCCTCTCCTCTCCTCTCTTCCATACACCATCAGAACCCAAACACTCCCTCCTTTCCTCCTCAAGTCGCCGCCCCTGTTAGCCATGGAAGGGAGTCGAGCCGCAACCACCCACACCATCACCATCACCTTAGCTTCCCTCCTCGTCGTTCTTCGTGGTCGCCGACGCCGAACACCCACATCCCAGTAAGGTTCCTCTGTTCGCCATGAAGGCCCAGCCCTCCTGATTCTGAGTTCGAGCGAGCAACGGCGTCTTCATCCCCAGCCTTCCTTCCCGTTTCCGACATCCACAGAAGCACCCAGGAATCCCCCCCTCTTGAAGCCAAGCCTAGAGCCTGCGTTCTTCCTCGTCTATTCTGTTCTCGTTATAGGGTCGGTAAGCTTCCTTCCTTCAATTCCGACTTGATTCCTTCATAAAGTTGCTCTTTTATAACGATTCCCTTCTTCCTAGAGCGATTCGATGCTGATCTACCTTCGTTGGAGCTGAATCGATCTCCGACGAAGACTTCCCGGCGGAAATTCGAACCTTCGGTAAGCGCTTCTCTCTCTCTCTCCACTTCTTTGTTCAGTTTCCGGGTCCATGGGTGTCGGGGTGGGACGTCGGTAAGGTGGTCGGAGCTCTGCCATGGCCGGCGAGCTGCTGCTCCTCCTTTTCTCTTCCCCGTCGTTTTCAATTTCAAGCGGCCTCTGTTCTATTGGGTGAAGGGGACGGGTCCGAGGAGGCTGGTTCGATTTTCTTTCTTTCTTTTCTTTTGTTGGTGGATCGGTTCCTCCTTGTCTTTCTTTTGTTGGTGAACCGGGGGACCTACTTCCCTGCCCCGTCAGCACACTCGGCCCCATCTCCCTGCCTTCTTTCTTTCCTTCCCGTGGGCCGGATACGGATCCGGGTCGGACCACCACCTTTTCCTTCTCTTATCTGTTGGGCTGGGTTTTGATTCAGTTGGGCTGGTGGTTGGTTTAAGGTTATGTTGTATATTTAGGTTATATATATATGTTATATGTTTTTGTTATTCTGATTTTAGGAAAACGAATATATATATTTATATGTTCTGAAATTATTAATATATATATATATTTAAGAAGGTTTTAAAAGTAATATTAATTGTCATATATATATGTATGTTATTTTATATATGATTTTACATGGTTTTAAAAGTGAGATTATTTGGAATATGTAATTGAGTGGGGTTTTAATATGTGATGTTAGGAAATTCGAGATAACTTATTGACTTTGATTTAAATATGATGAGTAAAGATGATTTAATTTTGGTGTTGTATTTTCTTTAGCTAAATATTATTTGAGAAGAGTTATTTCATATAAGGATTTATAAAGGTGAATTTTAAGATGATGGTTTTAAATAAAGTAAGTCATGCCAGAATTATTTTAATAGTATAAATTTGCAAGTTGATTAAGAGTTAATGTTTTGTAAATGGGGGTTTTAAAGATGGATTTATTGTGAAAATGGTTATCAATGTCTTAAATTACTTGAAATGATAAAGTCAAGTTTATGGAATAAATTGCCGGAAATTATTTCTATAATGACATTTTGAGAGATTGGTTTTAAGGTCTAAATGTTTAATGTCGGAATTTGGCCAAGTATGATTTGAGAATTATTTTGAATATGAGTTGACTTAATTTTGAATTTACTATCGGTCAGTTTTGAGGATGTTGAGAACTTGGGTTTCGTGTGTATGATTGTTGGTCCGGTAGCTTATGGAAATGGCTTGATGATAGGTATGTATTGCTTTTGGATTGCTTTGGACTTGCATTTGGGCCCTTGGTTGTGTTATCTTGCTGTACTGCATCTTCAGGTAAGTATCCTATGGGACTTACTCAGTAACTAGACCTCCTGCCTGATGTGTCATGTGATGTGTAGATTTGTTGCATATTGAAGCATGCCATGTAGTATCATGCTAGGATTGCGTTGAACTGAGCATGTGATTACTATGTGCGTTTGAATACAGAACGACCGTTATATGTGATAGTCCTAGAGTCTTCGCTAGGGTCATAGGGTAGCCCAGCCCCATCGGGTGCCCTGAGTCTATCGAGTCGATATGATATGATATGATAGCCCAGCACCATCGGGCAAGAGATGAGATGATATGATATGATAGCCTAGCACCATCGGGCAAGAGATGAGATGATATGATATGATATGATATGATGATGTCGTGGTTAGTGCACCACCACGAGAAAATTGCTATGCTATAGCACGGAACTGGCCAGTCTCTGCACTAACGAGAAGGGGTGCAGAGGTAAGAGAGGGATATGCCACTTGGCATTGTCTTGGGCCCTTTACAGTTCTTTTCTGCATATTATATATATACTAGGGGCATGATAGTGTGATTTAAATCTTGTACCGCATTAGTCATCTTTTATTTAAGAATAGGCATGTTTTGTGGCCTCAGCGCGGTCAGAGGACCCACAGGCGATCACCGGGCTTGACTTCATGGATAGTGTTAGGTACCGCTCTTGTTTCTCCTCTCTTCTGTGACGGGGAAATCTCTTGGCGAATTGAAGAATCTGGCACTTATTCTAGCTTGATAAAATGACAATCATCCAATATGTTTTGGTTTTGACCCGGCTCTACCGTGGCACCTGTATCTAAACTTTGCTTCCGCTTTACTTTCATTTGAATTGAATTTCGGCGACTTGATTGCTTGGGGTTCGAAATCCCCGCTTTGAATATTGATCTTTAGAGGTTTGAAACCTCGACCTGTACCTGAATTGCAACATCCGAACGAAGGTATCCGACCTTTGAAACGTATCTCGGATATTTATATCCGGGCCGTTACAAACCCGAAGCCAAGCGCCACCAAAGCAGTGACACCGCTGGTCAGCGGTACATCAGGAGTCCTTGTGGGCGAGGAAGATGATCCTCCAGGAAAATTTTGGAACACGGAGTCACCTCGATGCACACCGCCTCGACCCCAACAAGACCTGACACCGGACGCCAAAGCCCCAATTCAGACTAGGACCGCCAAGAAAAACCAAAAATGCTGCTGAGAACCACCCTTGCAAGACGCACCTAAAAACCCTTTGGGATTTAAACATGACCCTTTCCGAACGAAGGTATCCGACCTTCGAAACGTATCTCGGATATTTATATCCGGGCCGTTACAAAGTTGGTATCAGAGCTAGGTTGTGCAATTCGGGTACGCAAGGGTCGAGTGTATGTTTTGGAAAACCGCCCATGAATTTCAAAAGATTTGACAGTGTTTTAAAGGGGCAAAATGAACTTAATATGCCTAACTCAATTGGACTAAATATGAACTTGGCTTATGATAAAAGAGGAGAACCAACTAAAGAGGGATCGAGTGGGTAGAAAATGCGTTAGACCATCCCTTTTGGATATAGCTGGGAATGGGTAGGCGAAATATTAGCTTGTTCTTTACAGATGGGTCTGGAAGATTCCAAGGAGATCATTATAATTGTCATTGACTGATTTTATGTTAAGCGCTTGTTGTGGATATGATTGGTATGCCCTGACTATGAAATGTGTACTGACTGATATGTGCGAATGAGATAGCGGGAGTACCCTTATTTCCCTATGGTCAAGCCCAGCTTGTGTGAAACAACCCTTCCACTATGTTAACCCCTTGACGGTTCTACCTAGTCTTTCTCTCGGATGTTAGTGTCTCCCATGGGGAATTGGGTCGGTAAACACATTGTGTTGGGAATCATGATTGAATATGAGGGTTGTCCGAGAGAGTATTGGAAGACGGTCTTTGATGTAATTCTGAGTTAGAGAGTGAGATATTTACGGGGCTGTCCTTATCAATTCTTATGACGATCCACCAGTGTCTTCTTGTCACGAAGAGTCGTACAAGGTCCTACGGGAAGGATGGGCGATGAGTCAGTTGGGAAGAGTCAATGTTTGCCTTTATGGACCTCTATCGGGTTATCTTGATTGCTCTGTCCGTGATTACGTGATTCTATATGCACTACTCCTTGACCTACAGTTTGATCCTTAGTTTGAGACTGTGCTTACATGCTTGATGTTCATGGTGACCATTGTGTGAGTCCGAGTTACCTATATTACGCCCTATCATCCCGACATGATCCACTTAGTATATTGCATTATCATACTAGGGCACGAATATGTATATGTCATATGCTAGGAAGTTGTATAATTGATGTCCTCCATGTGAATAGGATCATGATAGTGTCATCGTGCAGTTCTAGCATCATGATAGAGTGAATCCCTTACTTGATGGATACGTGTTATAATTTGATGTCAACATGCCTTATATGCTACGTAATTCCCAGTCTATGTTATGATGATGATCTTTAAATGTGAATTCGTGGTTGTATGACATTCTGTACCCATGCTTGCCCCATTGCTTAGGTCCCGTGTTGTGCCTTGCTTCCTACTAGGATTATATGTTGTCATAGCATGTCTACTTGACCCCTTTGTATTGATCGTATAATTGATTAGAAACCTGAGCCACATGATATGAGTCTATATGATTATTGCTCCTCCTGAATTAGGTCCATGATAGTGTGATCAGCTCTTCCTCGTATGATGTTCACCATAGCATACTAGTCGATGACGCCTCGATGTTATCATTCCTTTTGTGACAAGAGTCTATAGCATGCCCGTCTATTTTGTCTTCCTTAGATTAACTATTGTTGATTATGCTATAATTAGTATTGTTATGTGTTAATAGTGCTAAAGTGAGAATATGTTAGTGTGAATGAGTCTTGATAAATACATGTTTTATCCCAGTATACATTAATTTGAACCCATGACCCCATATTCTCGTCATATTGCCGGTTACTTAGACTTGTATTATACATCGTTACATTTCCTCCCTTGCTTCTATATTATTGGAAGGTGATTGAATTAAAGTCTTGCTTAATATCGAGTAATCAATCAAGTGCACGTATGTGTCCTGTGTTAGGTTGAGCCATTAGTAACATATAGAATCCTTGGTTTTGACTTATGCACATTTATGCCCTGCTTGCATTATTGTTCATTCTCTCTTGAACTAGGTCCCTGATAGTGTGGTTCTTCATTCTCTTTATCCTCTTAAATGTTTTAATCATCCTGATAAGAGTGATATTGGATTCGAAGATTGACTTGCTTTCTGTGATGGTTAATTCTAGCGTGTTTACATGTTCTCGATCGGTGGTATCCCTCTATTGCTCTATGATATTCTCTTGTGCTTGCATGAATGTATGACTTGACACCTCGCATGATCACACACCACCCTATATCATGATTTTGCATATGCATGACGCATGAATATCGGAATGAATCTAGTTGAATTACTTTAATTGTACTCATGTTCGATGTGTGCTATTAGTATCATGTAAGGCTTATGATTTCCAATATGACTCACTAAATGGTGACTTGCCATACTTATTCTATTACGTAAACATGCTTGTTTTATAATATGACAGTTATTATACCATTTTATGCGCTCTATAATAATTCATTCCTAGCATGATTATAATCTATCGCCCGTGATGTTATCTTGGTTACTCTGTGGTGATCCAATTGCTTTCATGTACATCATGTCGAAATCGTTTAAACACTCTTGACTATGCCATGCCTGATCATGTACCTCTAGCGTCATGAAGGATCTATGCTCTCTAAATGTATCTCGTTGTATGATTACATGCCATCCTTAACCTACTATGTGATCATTGCTATTAGATGTGATAGTTACTCTGCTACTCTTATGTGTCCTCGTATGACGCTTCATCTGATTGTTATAATATACTTTGCCATGATATATTTGGACTCATTTGTTGATGTGTATACCATGCTCTTACATTGATCATATACATGATGCTTGTTATCTTCAGTTAAATCCCGCATGACTTCGAATCATACATGATCATTGTTAGTTCCGCATAGCTTGCTTAAAGTTGCTAGGCATATCTGCTTCCATGGAATCATAGACTACTAGCTTGTTTCACATGCATCAGTGTAGGACTCGATCGTGTCTTTGGAATGAATATGTATGTCGTTGTTCCTTGAGATAGGTACATGTTAGTGTGGATTAATGTGACTGATATGCTCCATGATGAATTCATTTTGTTCGTCACCGTTGTAACCTAATAGACTTTTATAAGGGCATCATTACTATTCCCGGGTCGGAGTCTTGTCTCTAGTCGTGTCATCTTTAGCTTTGGTCCATTTTGTCTCCGAGAGAAACGTTGGGTTGTCCGCTCTTGTCACTCCCCCTATCACCGCTAACTTATACTCCTACGCGATACATTAGATGAGCGGTCGCATAGAAGAGGGGACAGAGAGTTAGATAACGATAGAGCAGCGCAGCGGAAGCGTGGGCCCAAAACCCACGGGCCTCAGGATCGACGATGCCGATGGAACAAGCTTGTTTCGAAGATGGCGGTTATTGAGTACGATATGACTTGCAAGCGAGAGTGTCCTCCGTTCGAATTGTTAATCCTTTCTGAATTTGTTGATGATGATATTGCACTTACCCGACGTTGGAACTAACATGTGTGATGTGCTGACGTGATGATGATTATTGCTTGATTATCCATTGTCTATGATGATATATATGATTCGATGCCTTACAATCCTAATGTGCCATGATGACTTGATGTGATGCTACTCTGAGTTGCTAAGCATGATCTAAATTCCTTGCCTATAAATGTGAACTGCAAATGCTGTGAAACTTGGATTGTTTATCTGGTAAGGTTATGATGAGATGTGCTAGCTTGACTTGATTAGGTTCATATATGATGTTTTGCAATACTTGTTGCGCATGACGGTAAATTGAGACTTTTGATACAGTTGCAATGCTTAATGATGAACTAATAATGCTATTGATATAAATGCTAGTTGATATGATGTGATCCTTATGTGTAATAATGTCCATGATTGCTTCTTCCTCGAACACATGGGTGAAATTTTCTTGAGAATGGTTGGAGAGCGGTGAAGGGATTTGAGCAGTTAGAATGATCGATGGTAGTATGAGGTAAGTCACATGAGAGGGGTTTGGCTTAAGTAGGAACAAGTGAGTTTGAGAGCTATAAGAGGCGATGCTTAGTGGGTTCCGATGAGCTTCTAGATGAATCATAGGATGCAAGGGTGCTCGGGTGTGAAAACAAAGATAGGGGTTGGACTCTTAGAGGTGGATTGCTAGTGAGAGTGCTTGGTGAAATGAGGGGTGAGGCCGGAGTGTCAACATGAGTTGGGGTTTCTTTAGGGATTTTATCCGAGTTGGTGAGTCTATATGAAGATTGGTCTTGGCTTGAGAGTGGGAGACGTGCGAGCGGGGATTGCATTTTATTATGGCTGGTATAGTATGTAAAACTTTCTTGACCATATGATTATGACCTGGCATGATGTTAGATAGCGACCATGATAAACCTGATAAGGCATGATATTACATGTTGATATACAATACTGAATCATAATTGGTAGTGACAACTATGATCATGATATAATGATACATTGCTATCCTACTATGTTGTTCTAGAAGCATGTTATGATGTGTTGTATGAATCATGAGATGATGATATGTTGATTATGTGAAAGCATGATGTTATACTATATGGTTGATAAGCATGATTATGAATAGGTAAGTGAGGAATATGACTTGGAGCATGAATATGACTTATGTGTATATATGAGAGATGGTGCCTGATGACTAAATGATCGTTATATGGTATTGTAAGGAGTTGAAATGATGATTTGTGAGTATGTTAGCATTCCGATGCTTGGTATATGGTTAGATCTTTCCTTTACCTGAAGTTTAAATGGCATTCCCTTGTGTGTTAATGTCTTGAAAATTTATATTAGTTTGTTGACCTTATGATGAGATTCTGCTATGACTACCTTTACCCTGCTAATGTTTGAATGGACATGCTAAATCTGTTATGACTGGTTCCACTTGTGTTGCGATGTTGAGATGCGATCATGAGATTCGAGTTGTAGTAGCGTACTGACTCCATGACACCTAACCTCTTTGATCTCTTGACATGTGTGCTTGCGTGATAAGTTATGAGAATTCGATGATGCACTTGTGATGCCTTCTGTATGAGGTAGATATACTTTATGACTCATGGTATGATGTTTAGATTTTGTGATTACTTTTGGCATGTTCTGAAGGGATGGTATGATTTATTTTATGGGTAATCATGTTATGCGGTTGAGATGTCGATTGGTTGAGATTATCACGATTGATGTTGAGATTGCCATATGAGAGGTGGCTGATGATGTTATGAGTCGATGAGTTGATTATTTATGTGCATATTGAGTTGTGGATGATGATAAAATGATTTTGGAACCTAGGAAGAGAATATGGGATTAGCCCTTAGAGGTGGATGATACCACCTCCTACCTTCTGAATTTGATTGTTTGGTTGCGAGAAGCTGATTTGGTTTTTGGAAGATTTTGACGAAATCTTGATTGAAAGGATTTGACTTGTTTTGGTGTAAAGCTGCTTGATTAAACATCGAATTTGGAAATTTTGAGCGGTTTTGAAAAGGACCAACTTGGGGTTTTAAAGAAGTCGAGAGTTTCAATGATTAGATGTCAATCTTTCTATTTACAAAACATTTTGAGGTTTTACGAACTGGATTTACATTATGACATCTTGCGAAGTGGATACAAGCATTTTATAGGGGCGCTTATAGATTGCTTGCTAAGACCTAGTCGGGACGCTATAATACTTTTAGAGTTGTGGTACTTCCGAAAAGTCGAAGTGAGGATGTGATAAGGGCGCTTAGTACACACTTGACTAGACCAATTGGAGATGTCACGACCGTGACCAGGATGTTGTGAGAATCCCGGAAGACGCAACCGAGATGATTGCAAGATCCTTAGACATGGTCCTCGGACTCACCGATTTCAAACTCCTTCCCATTGCTTTAAAATGATTTTAGTCTCGGGGACGAGATTGTTTTTAGAGGTGGATAAATGTAAAGACTGAATATATATTTTGTAGTATTATTCTATATATTAAATTATTAGTATTAAATTCAATTTGTAAAAGTGGAATAAAACCCGTCCTCGAGCGTAAGTTTTGATTTTTGAGTCATTCCGACATCATTTTGAGAATTTAGATTCTAGAGGATTTTAATTCCACCTTCGAGCTCCAAGTTTTGAGAAAAATTAATTTAATTCCGTTTAACTTGAATTTAGTAATTGAAATTTTATTTAAATTTGATTTAGCCGGGATTCGATCGGGCGAGCGGGTTTCGAGTCTCTTCCGCTGTTTTGAATTCTTTTGTGGGGACCATTTCTATATTCAATTTTTTTTCTTTCTCTCTCTCTCTCTCCCTCCCTCACTCGGATTCTGTTGAACTTGGAGGCTGGTCCCTCCCTCTTCTTTATCTTCTTCCTCTCCCACCCCTGCTCCCTCATCCTCCCTCTGCAGCTCACTACACACCCCTCCTCACACCCTTTTTCCTCTTTTGTTTGTCTGAATATGTAACCTCAGCTCCTCAACCCCTCTCCTCTCCTCTCTTCCATACACCATCAGAACCCAAACACTCCCTCCTTTCCTCCTCAAGTCGCCGCCCCTGTTAGCCATGGAAGGGAGTCGAGTCGCAACCACACACACCACCACCATCACCTTAGCCTCCCTCCTCGTCGTTCTTCGTGGTCGTCGGCACCGAACACACACATCCCAGTAAGGCTCCTCTGTTCGCCATGAAGGCCCAGCCCTCCTGATTCTGAGTTTGAGCGAGCAACTGCGTCTTCATCCCCAGCCTTCCTTCCCGTTTCCGACATCCACAGGAGCACCCAAGAATCCCCCCCCCCTCTCGAAGCCAAGCCCGGAACCTGCGTTCTTCCTCGTCTCTTCTGTTCTCGTTATAGGGTCGGTAAGCTTCCTTCCTTCGATTCCGACTCGATTCCTTCATAAAGGCGCTCTTTTATAACGATTCCCTTCTTCATAGAGCGATTCGATGCTGATCTACCTTCGTTGGAGCCGAATCGATCTCCGACGAAGACTTCCCGGCGGAAATTCGAACCTTCGGTAAGCGCTTCTCTCTCTCTCTCTCTCTCCACTTCTTTGTTCAGTTTTCGGGTCCATGGGTGTCGGGGTGGGACGTCGGTAAGGTGGTCGGAGCTCCGCCATGGCCGGCGAGCTGCTCCTCCTCCTTTTCTCTTCCCCGTCGTTTTCAATTTCATGCGGCCTCTGTTCTATTGGGTGAAGGGGACGGGTCTGAGGAGGCCGGTTCGGTTTTCTTTCTTTCTTTTCTTTTGTTGGTGGATCGGTTCCTCCTTGTCTTTCTTTTGTTGGTGAACCGGGGGACCCACTCCCCTGCCCCGTCAGCACACTCGGCCCCATCTCCCTGCCTTCTTTCTTTCCTTCCCGTGGGCCGGATATAGATCCGGGTCGCACCACCACCTTTTCCTTCTCTTATCTGTTGGGCTGGGTTTTGATTCGGTTGGGCTGGTGGTGGGTTTAAGGTTATGTTGTATGTTTAGGTTATATATATATATGTTATATGTTTTTGTTATTCTGATTTTAGGAAAATGAATATATATATATATATATATATATTTATATGTTCTGAAATTATTAATATATATATTTAAGAAGGTTTTAAAAGTAATATTAATTGTCATATATATGTATGTTATTTTATATATGATTTTACATGGTTTTAAAAGTGAGATTATTTGGAATATGTAATTGAGTGGGGTTTTAATATGTGATGTTAGGAAATTCTAGATAACTTATTGACTTTGATTTAAATATGATGAGTAAAGATGATTTAATTTTGGTGTTGTATTTTCTTTAGCTAAATATTATTTGAGAAGAGTTATTTCATATAAGGATTTATAAAGGTTAATTTTAAGATGATGGTTTTAAATAAAGTAGGATTTATAAAGGTTAATTTTAAGATGATGGTTTTAAATAAAGTAAGTCATGCCGGAATTATTTTAATAGTACAAATTTGCAAGTTGACTAAGAGTTAATGTTTTGTAAATGGGGGTTTTAAAGATGGATTTATTGTGAAAATGGTTATCAATGTCTTAAATTACTTGAAATGATAAAGTCAAGTTTATGGAATAAAATGCCGGAAATTATTTCTATAATGAGATTTTGAGAGATTGGTTTTAAGGTCTAGATGTTTAATGTCGGAATTTGGCCAAGCATAATTTGAGAATTATTTTGAATATGAGTTGACTTAATTTTGGATTTAAGGTTTTGGAAAACGGTTTTATTATCGGTCAGTTTTGAGGATGTTGAGAACTTGGGTTCCGTGTGTATGAATGTTGGTCCGGTAGCTTATGGAAATGGCTTGATGATAGGTGTGTATTGCTTTTGGATTGCTTTGGACTTCCATTTGGGCCCCTGCTTGTGTTATCTTGCTGTTCTACATCTTCAGGTAAGTATCCTACGGGACTTACTCAGTAACCTGGACCTCCTGCCTGATGTGTCATGTGATGTGTAGATTTGTTGCATATTGAAGCATGCCATGTAGTATCATGCTAGGATTGCATTGAACTGAGCATGTGATTACTATGTGCGTTTGAATACAGAACGGCTGTTATCTGTGATAGTCCTAGAGTATTTGCTAGGGTCATAGGGTAGCCCAGCCCCATCAGGTGCCCTGAGTCTATCGAGTCGATATGATATGATATGATAGCCCAGCACCATCGGGCAAGAGATGAGATGAGATGATATGATATGATAGCCCAGCACCATCGGGCAAGAGATGAGATGATATGATATGATATGATGATGCCGTGGTTAGTGCACCACCATGAGGAAATTGCTATGCTATAGCATCGAACTGGCCAGTCTCTGCACTAATGGGAAGGGGTGCAGAGGTAAGAGAGGGATATGCCACTTGGCATTGTCTTGGGCCCTTTACAGTTCTTTTCTGCATATTATATATATACTAGGGGCATGATAGTGTGATTTAAATCTTGTACCGCATTAGTCATCTTTTATTTAGGTATAGGCATGTTATGTAGCCTCGGCGCGGTCAGAGGACCCGCAGGCGATCACCGGGCCTGACTTCGTGGATAGTGTTAGGTACCGCTCTTGTTGCTCCTTGCTTCTGTGACGGGGAAATCTCTTGGCGAATTGAAGAATCTGGCACTTATTCTAGCTTGATAAAATGATAATCACCCAATATGTTTTGGTTTTGACCCGGCTCTGCCGTGGCACCTGTATCTAAACTTTGCTTCCGCTTTACTTTCATTTGAATTGAATTTCCGCGACTTGATTGCTTGGGGTTCGAAATCCCCGCTTTGAATATTGATCTTTAGAGGTTTGAAACCTCGACCTGTACCTGAATTGCAACATCCGAACGAAGGTATCCGACCTTCGAAACGTATCTCGGATATTTATATACGGGCCGTTACAAACCCGAAGCCAAGCGCCACCAAAGCAGTGACACCGCTGGTCAGCGGTACATCATGAGTCCCTGTGGGCGAGGAAGACGATCCTCCAGGAAAATTTCAGAACACAGAGTCACCTCGATGCACACCGCCTCGACCCCAACACGACCTGACACCGGACGCCAAAGCCGCAATTCAGACTAGGACCGCCAAGAACAACCAAAAATGCTGCTGAGAATCACCCTTGCAAGACGCACCTAAAAACCCTTTGGGATTTAAACATGACCCTTTCGGGATTTTGATGAAGCCCTTTCAGGAATTGATTTTCACCCTTTGGTTTTTTTTAACGTGAAGACTCGGGCCCAAAGTTTTTTTTTTAAAATGTATCTCGGAACTCGGCGTGCAAGGATAAACAAAATCCTTGTATGCCAAGAAGACAACACACAATAGGCCACCCGCAACAAACGAGACTACAAAAAGATGCAGAGGCCGACGTTGGCGAAACTGCTGGAAGACAAGGGCACCACCACAATCCACCATAGCAAGGCGAGGGAACCTGGAAAGAAATTAAAGATCCATGAAAGTAGGGGATACCGGGAAAGTGATAGCAGAGGGAGGCACCGGAAGGAGCACCACCCAAAACCAAACAAGAACCGGCCACAGCCGCCCCGGAATCGCCGAGGAGGATAGGACACATCTGAAGGAGAGAGGACCACTGAGGCAAAAAGCCCAAGTCTATTTCACCAAACAAGGGAAAACCAATGACCCTCTACCAGAAGGAAAGCAGGGGAACACCGAGACCCAAGATGGCAAGATCCGACCCGGGAGGAGATTGGCAAGGCCGCCAGGAGAGAAGGGGGATTATGTGAGGAGGAGGATGAAGTCAACGGAGAGGGTGGTCGGATGGGGTAGCTAGATAGAGGAAGGAGACAACCGGACACCATATTTGGTTAAGGCAACCAAACCCAAGGCATAGACAGCCAAGGACGAAGGAAGCCCTAAAACCAAAATGCGAAAAGCCGTAGATCAAAAAGACAATATAGAAGAGAGATTAGACACACCCTTGCTGGAAATGAGTAGAAACCAGGAGGAGAGAGGGGAGCGAGATACAAAATAGTGGTGGTCGAAGCCGATTTGAGGCGATCGGAGCCGGTGTTAGGTGGCCGGAGCCAAGGTTAGGGCTCCCTCTCTCTAGGAAGAGAGAGAGAGGAGAGTATATACACGGAGTCAGAACTGTTGAAAAATTTAGAATTCCATTTTATTTTATGGCAAATTGCTGAAATTGTTGTTGTAATTGCTAAAATTGGGCAAAAATTCAAAATTCAGTGATTGAGCAACTCCGGTTTCAGCAACATCAGCGTCAACAACTTCGATTTCAGCAACTCCGATTTCAGCAACTTCGGTTTCAGCAACTTCGATTTCAACAACTCCGGTTTCATCAACACGTAGCAAAAAAAATGCTGACGCAAAAAAAAAACTACTAAAACAGCAAGGGAGGCACATGGGGCACACGTGGGGGGGCACAGGGGCAATGTAACGGTCCGGATATAAGTACCCGGGTTACGTTTCGAAGGTTGGATACCTTCATTCGGATGTCGCAATTCAAGTACGGGTCGAGGTTTCAAACCTCTAAAGATCAGAATTCAAAACGGGGATTTCGAACCCCAACCAATCGGGATCACGGAAATTCAATTCAAATGAAAGTAAAGCGGAAGCAAATTTTAGATACAAGTGCCACGACAGAGCCGGGTCAAAACCAAACATAGTGGGTGATTGCCATTATATCAAGTTAGACTATTAGTCGGATTCTTCGGTTCGCCAAGAGATTCCCCGTCACAGATGCAAGGAGCAAACAAGAGCGGTACCTAACACTATCCATGAAGTCAGGCCCGGTAATCGCCTGCGGGTCCTCTAACCGTGCTGAGGCCACATAACATGCCTATACCTAAATAAAAGATGACTAATGCCGTACAAGATTTAAATCAGACTATCATACCCCCAGTATATATAATATGCAAAAAAGAACTGTAAAGGGCCCAAGACAATGCCAAGTGGCATATCCCTCTCCTACCTCTGTACCCCTTCCCGTTAGTGCAGAGACTGGCCAGTTCGGTGCTATAGCATAGCAATTTCCTCGTGGTGGTGCACAAACCACGGCATCATCATATCATATCATATCATCTCATCACTTGCCCGATGGTGCTGGGCCATCATATCATGCTCATATCGACTCGATAGACTCAGGGCGACCCGATGGGGCTGGGCTACCCTATGACCCTAGCAAAGACTCTAGGACTATACAGATAACAACCATTCTGTATTCAAACACACATAGTAATCACATGCTCAATTCAATGCAATCCTAGCATGATACTTGATGTACATAATTGTACCTTTATTTATTGCATCTTTCGACTCCTTATTTCATTCGATTTCCAAATAAAAGTTTCAAAAGAATATAAACTTGTGTAAGAATGGGCTAAAATGCAAAAAATAGGGTCTGCACAAGTTTTGAGCTAACCATGCAGGAATTCGAGCGAAAACGGAGTCAAAACGGAGAAGCCAAGTGAAGCTGAGCAGAGGTAGATATCGACCCTAGACCCAGATATCGACCTCTGGGGTAGATATCGACCTTCAACATAGATATCGACCTCAACATAGACATCAAGTAAAGCTGAGAAGAGGTAGATATCGACCTTAGACCCAGATATCGACCCCCGGTGTCGATATCGACCCCCATATCGACCTTAACATAGAAATCGACCAGAGTTGAACAAGTCGAGCAGGAACAGAGACCTCGATATCGACCTCTGGTGTCGATATCGACCCCTTATCTCGACAGAAGATAGACTCGATTTCGAATGCGGATTGGAACTATATCTTCAAGGAGGCACGGGATTATCTCATACTTTCAAGATAGATGGCAGCTGAAGTTTTAGTTATCTTTTATCTTTAAGTTATTTAAAGTTTTTATCAAAATAAAAGACCTATCCTAATTGTTCGGATAGAGTTATTAGTTTAGATAAGAGTTACAATCCTTGGATAGCGAGGATTAGTAGCCTATAAATAAAGCCTTAGGGGCTGATTTGTTAGAGGATCCCCAGAACAATCCATTAACCCAAGACAAAGACAATAGACAATAGAGTTAGAGTTAGAGAGAAGTTTTAGGGTTTGACGTTTGCGAAAGTTGACGTTGAGTTGTAAAGCTTCGGAGTTTATTTTAATGCAAGTTTATTTCCTTCAATTGACGATGAATTCCATGATGAGAAGCGAGTAGTTCCCCAAGGCTCTTAGGGTCGGGGTGAGCCCGACGTTAGCCATGCGCGCTTGAGGTAAGTATTTGATGTTGATATCGTTGTGTCTATCTCTCCTCCTACAATTCTATGTTTAGTCCTAATCGAAAGAAAGGGGATTCATGCTAACAACTTGAGTTATAAACGTAAAATTGGTAGAGACAATTAGGTTTATTTGCAAGAGTAATCCTAAGAGTTGGTGTACGGCGAAAGCTCGTCCCTCGGGTGAAATAGCGCAATTGTCCGTCTTATTTATCTTATCGCATGCATTGGTTAACGTTGTGGTGAACCCTCATCCTAAGAGTTGCTTTTTACATAGTTTATACACACAAAAACCCACTGTTTTATTTCTATTCATTGCTTCTCTCTCCATTCTTAAATCTTCGGCCTTTCTTTGCCGACAAGAAACTAACTCACTGCAGGGAGACATCGATATCGACCCCAGACATCGATATCGACCACTGAGTTCGTCGACAGTTTTCTGAGTCGACGACGAACATCGCTGCGGAGTTTTGCTGAGCATCGATATCGACCCCTTGTGTCGAAATCGACCCCCTGTATCGATTGGCAGACTTCTGAGCCAGTCGATTTCGTGAACTAACCTCGATATCGACCCCCACCAGTCGATATCGACCACTTGTTTTTGTCTTTGCAGGTCTTCTGTTGCAGAGAACATCGACAGCCGAGGTCGACATCGAGGCCCAAGGTCGAAATCGAGGCTTCTGGTCGACACAGACGTGAGATTTCCAACGCTACTAGGATCCCGCTGACACGCCTCCTCGTGGATCGATCCTGACTACCCTTCCACTACAACGGGAGGAAGTCTTGTAATTATTTGCTTAGACCAGGAGTTGGATTACATTTATTTACATCTTTATATTTGTAATTACTCGACATATCAGCCTCCTGCAACAACAAATTGGCACCGTTGCCGGGGAGGCAATCAATCGCGCCCTAGTAGTCTATCTCACGTCTTTTTCTAGTTTGGTCTTGCAGGTGTATGCGACGCGCTGATCGCCCACCTGAATTTGAAGGAGTAGACGACCCTGAGCGCTATTTCCATCTAAGGGCCCAAGCTCAAAGAATCATGGCGGAAAACGCGAACCAAGCAGAACTTATTGAACAACTAAGGAGGCAGGTTGAGGACCTAACGACTAGAGAGGCGGCACTTATGGAGCGTGCGGATAGGGAGGAGGAAGGCTGAAGGCAAATAGAAGCCCAAATCAATGCCCTCCCTAGGAATGCCAAGCAATATATGCACCCCGCTCTCACAGTGCCTGAATCGGCAATTCTTATCCCTGCTTCTAATTTTGAAATAAAACCTAACTTCCTGACTGAAATAAGAAGGCATCAATATGAAGGAAAACCTAATAAGTGCCCTATGGCACATATTTCAACCTTCTTAGACCTTTGTGATACTATTGCTGATGGACGAAGTCTTGAATATGTCCAACTAAAAGCCTTTCGATGGTCTCTTACAGGTAAAGCATTACAGTGGTTGGAGAGCTTAGCCCCAAGATCACTCCGCACCTGGAATGAAGTCAAGGACGCGTTCCTCAACAAGTTCTTCCCCCCTTCTAAAACGGCGTTGATCCGACAGAAAATCACGGCTTTCAAACAAAAGCCTGGTGAGGCTCTAGCGACTGTTTGGGAAAGGTTTAAGGACCTCCTACGATCATGCCCGATGCATGGCCAACCACCATATGTAATTCAGGAGATCATTTACAATGCTCTCGACGCTGCAACAAAGGAGAGGATCAACACCTACACCGCCTATGGCTACCTTGAACTCGCCCCACAAGAGGCTTGGGAAACCATAGAGAGGTTGGTGGAATTTGACAATACATATGGGACTCCTGAGGCTTCCGACACATCATCATCGTCGAGGCCTGCCCCATCTATGCCCTTATATGAACCCTCCAATGTAATCGATCCGGACGTGAAGGAGCAATTCCATAGAGATCAACTTAGAAATCTCCAAAAGCAAGTAAGGTTCCTTTCAGCGAACCAAGATTGCATCGAATGCGGATCGCAATGGCACACCACCATCGAGTGCCCTCATGCTGAACAAGTACACCTAGCAGAGACTCACCAAGAGGCGCGCTACATGAGGGGTCCCAATAACCAATATTGGGGAGACCAAAGGTTCCATCAACCACAAAGGAACCCGGTTAACCCTAGGGACCCTCCGCCTTATAGAGCTCCTGGGCACCCGGAGAGAGACCAAAAGAAGGATGATCTTCAACTTGTGTTGGACGAGATAAGGCGGAACCAAAAAAAGAACGATCAATCCAACAATGCTATCCACTCTCAACTCAATCACCTTACCACAAGGATTGGGGAGATGGATACATGGAAGAAGAACGTAGAGACCCAACTGGGTCAATTGGCGGCACAAATCCCTAGGCCGTCCGGAACACTCCCTGGGCAACCCACTACAAATCCTAAGGGACAATCCGGGACGGGCCATGTCACAGCCATACAATTAAGGAGTGGTACCAAAGTACAAAAGCCACGGACGGAAACGGAGGAGAAAGCAGCAGACCCAGTCGACGTCGACAGACCAGTCGATGTCGACCCAGAGGTCGAAATCGACCCCCATGTCGACCCCCTGATCGACGTCGATGACACTGCAAAGCCATCAGAGCCACAACAGAGGTCGAAATCGACACTACCAGTCGATATCGACCCAATTCCAGTCGACATCGATGTTCAGCAGGCCCCTCCGACCTCCGTTTTCGCCCCTACTCCAAAGAAGACGTTGCCATTCCCTTCCAAAGCATTGGAGGATCCCACCAAAGGTAAGTTTAGGCGCTTCATAAAGATACTTCAAGGACTTAACATCACTATCCCTCTAACAGAAGCCCTAAGCGAGATGCCCGCCTATGTGCGATTCCTCAAAGACATCCTGAGCAAGAAGAGATCCATGGCAGAGATCGCAGAGGAGTGCTCAAAGATGGACTTCCTTGAGAAGAAGAGTGATCCAGGGAAGTTTGCAATCACCGTGGGACTTGGCCAACATCGCTATTAAGCCCTATGTGACCTAGGGGCAAGTGTAAGTCTCATGCCTCTTTCTATTTGGCAAAAGGTGAACATTGGTGCACTTGAACCTGTGGACATGAAGCTTTATATGGCTGACAACTCATTCGTCAGACCCACAGGTATAGTTGATGACGTTCCGGTAAAGGTAGGTAAGTTCTTTGTGCCTACTGATTTCATTGTATTGGAAATGCCTGAAGATCCTGTAGTGCCTATTATCCTTGATAGGCCTTTCTTAGCTACTGCAGATGCCAATATCAATGTACGTCGAGGGTTACTAACCTTTACTATAGGGAACGAAGTGATAGAATTCTCTTTCAACCCTACCATGAGCGAAACAAAGCACCTGGAGCAAGTAGTCTGTTCGCTTACTGGGTGTAATAAGGGGAAAGTGTATGTAAAATAGGAGAATAAAATAAGCACAACTAGACTATCTCCCTGTCCCAAACAAATAATACAAGAATCCCCTCCCTTGTAGTAGTAGGGTAATTCAGGATCGAATCCACGAGGAGGTAGGTCAGCGCTTCCTTTGTTGTACTCACGATCAATGCTTTCGACCTCAGCAGACACTCGATATCGAGTATACTGGTCGATATCGACCTCAGTTCTGGTCGATTTCCTAGCGCAGTTCCTGCAGAAGACAAAACAGCAAGTCGACGTCGAGCAAGAGACCTCGATATCGATGTTAGTACTCGATATCGACCCTTAAGGTCGATTTCGATGTTTGTCACAGAAACCGTTTTTGTAACCAATTTGTCGGAAAAGGATCCGAAGAAAATAGAATGGAGAGGAAAGATGAACAGAAGCAAAACTAAGACTTTTATGAAGAATTTAATGAATTAAAAAGCTTCCAAAGTCGGGGTTTTATGCCACAACGACAACAATGCAAGTTTCATGCTAAAAATATGAACCTTAATGTCTTTCCGTCAAGTAACTTTCGTTATCAACACTTAGGTGATTAGAGGCTCTCGCATAATTCCTAAGAGTTACTATCCAATTCATGAGTAATTCAAGTTCGCAATATGAGTGGCTTTCGCTTCAATAATGCAAATAATGAATCTCCCTAACTTTCGCAAAGGATCATGCATGGGATAGAAGACGGAATCGCATAAAAGTCATACCTTTGATGCACTTACCTCACATTGCTATCGTCGGGCTCACCCCGACCCTAGAAGTGGGTTGACTACTCGCTCTTCATCATGCACATCATCATCATCGTTATTGAAAGAAAGCTACTTCGAATTAAAACTCCGAAAGAAAGTACAACCGAACAAGCCACTCCGCTCTCGCTTTACAACTCCACTCGTGTAATGGCCCAAATATAAATATTCGGGTTACGTTTCGAAGGATTGGATACCTTCGTTCGGATCTTGCAATTCGAGTACGGGTTGAGTTTTAAAACAAAGTTTTAATGATCAAAGAAGGGATTTCGCACCCTAAAATTCGCGATGGGGCCGTTAGGCCCTCCGAACTTGTCCTACTTGCCTAAGTCGCTCAAAACGTTTTAAGTTCGAAGGCATAAGGAGGGAAATAACATAATACAAGTTGCCACGGCAGCGCCGGGTCAAAACCAAATACGAAGAAATAAGTAGCAAAAGTGTAGAGTCCAAGTTGGTCTTTCTCTTCCTCTCACTGCGCCATGAGATATTCCCCGCCACATCAGCACATGATCAAGTAAGGGTACGGGTACCTGAAACTAACCACGAAGTCAAGGTCGAGCCACTCATGCGGGCCCTGAAGACCTCACTGAGGACATATAATATGCCTATACCTAAATAAAGGATGCTCTAATGCAGTACAAAATATTAAACACTCAAGCATGCTAGCAGTTTGTATATGTATATATGCAGAAAACGATTAAATGGGATCCCACATAGAATGCCAAGTGGCATGTCCCTCTCCTACTCCCGCACCCATGCTCGTTAGTGCAGGAACCGACCGCGTTTTGTACTCCCGCACCCATGCTCGTTAGTGCGGGAACCGGTCGCGTTCAATATCATCGTATCAATAATCATGCTCATCAATTTAACAGTCTGACTCGATGAGGACTAAGTCCGATGGGACTGGACCGTCCTATGACCCTAGCAAATGACTCTAGGACTCACAATTTAACGGCCGTTCTACCATACGCAAAGAGAATACGGATGCTCGATTAATTGTGCAACCTAAGCATGATACTACATGATTATGCGGGATGCAACACCTACATACTATATGACACATCAGACATGAGGTTCTAACTTGAGTAAGCCCCGGAGGACTTACCTGGTAACGCAGAGCAGCAAAATAGGACAGCAGGGGGAGCAATCCAACAGATCAGAAATCACCTAGAAATTCCATAAATAATTTTAATAAGTCTAAGTCTAATTTACACAAGCACACAAGTTACATAAGAAACATATAAGGTACACATAATAATATAACCCATCTATTTCATCATTATCACCATTATCATTTCATCTCCATTTCTCATCTAGTTTCACTATCTCTCATAATCCGATACCTTTCTCAATGGGATCATAATATCATCATCATCATTATCCTTAGTCAACTAATCACATTCTTATTTCCATGAATTATTCCAATGTCTCAAATTATCCATTTCAAATATCAAAACTTAGGAATTAATTTATTCATATCAATCATTCTCAACAAACTAGTTTAAATAATCAAATAAATAAATCGAGGAAAGATAATCAATTACTTGACCATATAAAGGATCATAATCCATAAAATAATTAAATAACATTTACCCATTAAAATAATATAATCAATCAACTAAATAATATTTACAAATCAGACTTTAAATATATATTAAAAATAGAGAATTAAATACTCCAATTTATTCCATATATTATATTCAATTAAAATTCAGAAAGTAATTAATTTTAGTAACCTAACAAAGGGTTCACAAGTTGTTGAACTATAACCTTAAAATAATATAATTAATTAATTATTCAAATAATCCAGATTTTTAATAATTAATAAATAAGTAAATAATGAAATAAATAATTAAATAAATAAATAAATCAGAAAAAAATAAGTTTAATAATAATGAATATAAATAATAATACATTTTAAACAACAAAACTAACCCATTCCATAAAACAACCCGGCCCAAAGGAGGAGCCCATCCCACTCCCCTTTCCGGCCCAGACCCGAACCCAATATCCGGCCCAAACCCGGATCCAACACCCACACCCATCAGATTTTAAAAAGGAAGGGAGTGAACCGGATTTCTTTTTTTTTTTTGGTGAACCGGCCAACAAAAGAAATAAAAGAAAAGGAGGGAACCGGGCCTGAACCGGTCTCCTTCCTCCCTCCCAGTTCTCCTGCGAGAACGAAAAAACAGAGAAGAAGAGAGGAGAGGCGGGCTGCTCGCCGGCGACTCGCTCACCCCACCCCGCTCTCAGGCTCTCATTCCCCGACCCAAACACACCCAGAACGGACCAAAGGAGAGGAGGGAAGGTTGGGCTCACCGAGGGATTCCGAGGTTGTCGGGCGCGCCTAAGCTTCGCCAGAGGTTCGATTCGGCTCCGTCGAAGAGGGAGGAGTCGTGGGGAGGCCTAGGAGAAGTGAAGGAAGGTTAGAGGCGGAGCTTTGCGATGAATTCGATTGGGAAAAGGGGAAACGAAGCTCACCGGTGGATTTGGACGGAAACAGGGGAAGCGGAGGCGAGGCGGCTCGGCGGCGGCGCTCCTGGGTTCCGACGACGAAGGAGGAGGCTCCGGGGTGCTCCTCCGGGCTTGGGGTGCAGCTGTTGCTCGCCGAGGACAGGAGGAGGTGATTGTGGTGGTGCGTGGTGGTGTATGGGGATGCCAACGACGACGATGACGGGGGAGTGGTGGCTGATCGGCAACGAGGGGAGGGGAGCGAGGGGTGTGCTGGTTCCCGAACAGAACAGAGAGGGAGAGGTGAAGGGCAGCTGGAAGGTGATGGTGATGATGAAAAAGGAATTGGAGATGGAGGTGATGAGGAATGGAGATGGAGGAATGAAGGTGAGGGAAGGTTGGGGTAGGCCTCAAATCAGCCGGGCTAGGAGGGGGTAGGGGATGGCTTGAGGGATGGTGGAATTGTGTGTAGATTTGGCTAAAGAAAGTCAAAATTATTACCCGGAATTAAATCCCGAAATCCGCTTTCCGACCTTAACCCGACACGTTTTAAAATAATTAATCGAGTCTGAATTAAATAACGAAATCCAAAAATATTTTTTTAAGCCTTGGGAAAATAAAGCGGAATTATTTCGTTTTCAAATTTGAGTAACGAGTTTATGCCGGAATTATTCGAAAAAATTTAAATCAGTCGTTGGCTCAAGAACGGAAATTTTTGAAAATTTTTCGGAGTCTCGGAAATTGAATAAATCCTTATCAAAATTAAATTTATAATTATAAAAATATTCATTTAAAAATCTCGGTCTTTACATCATCCACCTCTAAAAACAAGTCTCGTCCTCGAGACTAAAATTCTTTTAAAAGCAAGGGGATGAAGTTCGAAATTGGTGAGTCCGAGGATCACGCCATTGATCCCGTGAGTATCTCATAAGTGCCCCTATGAGATCCTCGCAGTATCTTTGTCATGATCATAACATTCCCAATTGGTCGTAGCAAGAATGTGATATGGGCCCTTATCACAACCTTACCCCGACTTCTTGGTTACATTATAACTCAAAAGAATCATAACGTCTCCACTCGGTCTTAGCAAACAATCTATAAGTGCCCCTATAAATGTTTGTATCCACTTCGTGGGACATTATAATGTAAATTAGGGTTGAAAAAGTTTCAAAAGGGTTCTCGATTCAAGTTAATCAATCAAATTCTCGAACGCGTTTGACCTTTCAAAATCCAAGTCATTTCTCTTATTTTAAGTCTATCAGATTTCAAGGATTTCAAGAGGTGGCAACATCCACCTCTAAGGGCTAATCCCATATTCCACTTCCTAGGTTCATTCTTAAAGTCAGTTTCAGCATTCTTAGTTCCAGGTATAGCACATCAAGATATCAGCATCTCATATACTCATAGAAATGGTGCATAATTATCAATCAGATATGCAAAATCACATAATCATACAATGATAAGGCACGTCTCATAGCAAGGATCGGACAATACTCACCAACTAACTCACGAGATCAAAGAAATGTCCACGCTAGGCTCCACGTATGATGCAAGTAACTCGTCTAATACTCCCCCATAACTGGCCCGAATGCTCTCCTCGGTCTCCCAGGTAGCCTCCTCAGGACCCCGCCTAGACCACTGAACTAAAAGCAAAGGAACCTCCCTGTTCCTGAGCTTCTTGACACGACGGTCAAGGATCCTAATAGGGTGCTCTATAAAGGTATGGTCGGGCTCAACATGGAGGTCAGAATGATCGAGGATATGGCTAGGATCAGGCACATATCTACGGAGCTGAGACACGTGGAATACATCATGGACTCCAGCTAAAGACGGGGGTAGGGCTAATCTATAGGCCACCTCACCTACACGCTCTAGGATCTCAAAGGGTCCGATATACCTAGGGCTCAGCTTGCCCTTGATGCCAAATCGTCGGACTCCCCTGGTGGGTGACACTCTCAGCCAAACATGAGCTCCCACATCGAAGACGATCTCTGTCCTCCGTCGGTCAGCATACTTCTTCTGGCGGTCCTGAGCGATCCTCATGTGCTCTCTGATGCGGCCAACCTGATCCACTGTCTCTCGGACTAGCTCTGGCAAGGACGTGACTGTATCTGCGGGCTCATCCCAACAAACTGGCGACTTGCAGCGCCTCCCGTACAACGCCTCATAAGGAGCCATCTCGATCGAGGAATGATAGCTGTTGTTGTACGAGAACTCGACCAGCGGTAGGTATTTCACCCACCTATCACCCCACTCTAGCACACAAGATCGTAGAATATCCTCCAATGTCTGTATAGTCCTCTCGCTCTGTCCATCTGTCTGCGGATGGAAGGAAGTACTGAACTGTAATCTAGTCCCTAGGGCCTCGTGCACATGCTGCCAAAATCGTGAAGTAAAGCGGCCATCTCTGTCCGAAACAATCCTCTCTGGCACTCCATGCAGACGAACAATCTGTCGAATGAACTCCTCAGCTAGTCTAGATACCGGCCATGTCTCCTGTATGGCGATAAAGTGTGCTGACTTGGTCAATCTATCGACCACAACCCAGATGGTATCGAACCCTCTAATATCTCGCCTCAGTCCGGTGACAAAGTCCATGGAAATGTCAGTCCACTTCCACTCAGGGACTGGAAGTGACCTGACAAGTCCTCCTGGCCGCTGGTGCTCAATACGAACCTGCTGACAAATCTGGCATCTAGCTACGAAGTCAGTGATGTCTGCTCTCATCCTCTGCCACCAGTAAGACCTCCTCAAATCCTGGTACATCTTATTCGTCCCGGGATGGACAGAATAAGGAGTGGTGTGCGCCTCTCGCATGATTCTCTGTCTAAGATCCTGAGTAGATGGTACCACAACGCGATCCTGAAAGGTCAGCATCCCGTCCTCCCTCTCTGACAACTCCCCAGCTCGTCCCTGAGCCATCCGCTCTCTAAGAGCCACAATCTCTGGGCAATCTGTCTGGGCTCTGTGAATCTCCTCCAACAGATCTGACTGTACCTCTAAGAAGGTCAGCTGTCCACTCTCTCGCTGAATCCAAACCTCGATACCACTCGATCTCAAATCTGACTGTAGTCGCTCCTGAGTGGTGAGCCTAGCGACCGTCACCTCCTGATGAGTCTTCCTGCTGAGTGCATCTGCGACCACGTTGGCCTTCCCAGGGTGATACACAATTTCCAGATCGTAGTCCTTGAGCAACTCCAACCAGCGCCTCTGTCTCATGTTCAGCTCCTTCTGTGTGAAGATGTACTTCAGGCTCTTGTGATCCGTCATCACCTTGCACGACGTGCCATACAGATAGTGCCTCCAGATCTTCAGAGCATGAACTACAGCTGCTAGCTCTAGGTCGTGGGTGGGGTAAGACAACTCTCCAGGCTTCAACTGTCGTGAAGCATAGGCGATAACTCGATCCCTCTGATGAAGTACGCACCCCAAACCGGCTCTGGATGCATCAGTGTAGACAACGAAATCCTCGGTCCCATCTGGCAAAGCTAGAACTTGTGCAGTGGTCAGCTTCTCCTTCAGAAGCTCGAAACTGGCCTGACACTCCACGCTCCACTCAAAAAGAACGTCCTTCCGCAGCAGCTGTGTCATCGGTCGTGCGATACTCGAGAATCCCTGAACGAATCTCCGGTAGTAACTCGCTAAGCCAAGGAAGGAGCGGATATCCCTGACGTTCTTGGGCACCTCCCAAGCTACTATAGCCTCTATCTTCGCCGGATCCACGGCGACGCCCTCTGCTGAAATCACATGACCCAAGAAGGTCACCTCAGAGATCCAAAAATCACACTTGCTGTACTTTCCATACAGTTGGTGCTTCCTCAGCGTCTCTAGCACGATCCTCAAGTGCTCCTCGTGCTCCTCCCTACTCCTCGAGTACACCAGAATATCGTCGATGAAGACAACGACGAATCGATCCAAGTAATCGATGAACACTCGGTTCATGAGCTCCATAAAGGCTGCAGGTGCATTGGTCAGCCCAAATGGCATGACTACGAACTCATAATGTCCATAACGAGTCCGGAAGGCGGTCTTCGGTACATCCTCCGGCTTCACTCGAAGTTGGTGATAACCGGATCTCAAATCGATCTTAGAGAACACAACTGCTCCCTGAAGCTGATCCAACAAGTCATCAATCCGAGGGAGAGGATAACGGTTCTTCACCGTCGCCCGGTTCAACTCTCGATAATCAATGCACAATCTCAACGATCCGTCCTTCTTCTTAACGAAGAGGACCGGTGCTCCCCACGGTGACGCACTAGGTCTGATGTAGCCCTTCTCCGCCAACTCCTCCAACTGAGCCTTCAACTCTGCCATCTCGGTCGGCGCCATCCGGTACGGTACTCGTGAAATCGGCCTCGTGCCTGGCTCTAACTCTATGGTGAAGTCGATCTCTCTCTGCGGAGGGAGTCCTGGCAGCTCGTCGGGAAACACGTCCGCAAACTCCAGCACTATAGGTACATCGGTCATGCTGGGCTGCTCACGATCCACCTCTAAGGCATAGCACCAGTACCCCATGCATCCCTGATCCAAAAGTCTGGCTGCTCGAACTGCGCTGATAAGCGCCCCGTTCCGTTTGGGGTCACTCCCCCAAACTTGGTGCTCGGTCCCGTCATCAGTTAAAAGCGTCACAGTCCTCGTCCGAAGGTTGACGATCGCTCCATATCGTGCCATGAAGTCCATGCCGAGAATAAGGTCGTCCGTCTTCAGTGGCATCACAATCAGGTCTGCTGGCCATTCACGCTCTCCTATGCGAACAGGGCATCCTAGGATCTCTCGACTAGTCCTAACCCTAGATCCATCCGGCATGCCTACTAGGAGGGATGGACCACTCGTGCAGCTAAGACTCAGCCTAGCAACGCACGTCTCTGCTATAAAGCAGTGTGTAGCACCAGTATCAAACAGCATACGCAGACACACATCATAGAGAGAGATGGTACCTGCTGCAGTCGGAGCAGAATGATCATCAACTCGCATCTGAAACACGCGGGGCGGTGGGGGCAATGCGGAACCACGACCTCCTGAAGTCTGTCCTCTGCCATAGCTCGAACCAGATGGCCCGGCTGAAGTCGATCCTCTACCTCCGCGGCCAGAACCTCTGCCGCCTCTCAATCCTCCGCGGCCTCTACTAGGAGCAGAACCTCTCCCCTGACCCTGGGGGTAAGTCAACTGTGGGGGTCTGGGAGCCTCTGGAAGTCGGAGAGCGGGTGCAGATGGAGTCCCTCCTCTCTGGGGGCAGTAGCGAGATTTATGCCCTAAAAGTCCACATGAATAACACCTAGTATCTCTCATCGGACATGCAGCAACATAATGACCCTCCTCGAAGCAGCCGTGACAAGTAATACTCCTAACTCGAACCTCCCTACTCGGAACAGACGGTGCTGGTGGAATCCTCGATACTCCTCCGAATCCTCCTCGGTACCCTCCTCTAGGTCTCGTCTCCCATCTAGTCTCAGCAGGTCTAGGCCTCTTCCCCTCAGGGCGGGATGAAGCATATGCAGTCGCAGAGAGGATACGCTGCTGATCGTATAGAAGAACCACCTCCAGGAAACGGTCGAACGAGACTGCGCCCAGACTAGAAGCATGTAGTAGCACCGCTGGTGACAACCTCATCGACAACAATCGAATGCGACTCTCGTCGGTGGGACACAGGTGTGCGCAGTAAACCAACTCCTTCTTGAACTGGCGGACGACATCAACAACAGAGAGAGACGGGTTGTAGGTCCCACGATAAAATGCCACCTCGCGAGCAATCTGGGTCCCCGGGGGACTATACTCCTTCAGCATCAAAGTCCGGAAAGCATCGTAACTCCACTCAGCCTGGTCCGTCTTGTACACAGACCAACGATCAAAGGCGTCCCCCCGTAGATGTCCTGCTGCTAGCCTCTGTCGCTCTGTAGCTGGCACATCGATATGGTCGAAGATCCCATCTAGCTGGCGGAACCACATCTCTATATCCTCTCCCGCGCCTCCTGAGAACTGCGGCGGCCTACACTGCCCCATGACCTTCACCCAGTCGATGCGCTTCTCGGGTCGCGCAACGGCCATAGGAACAGCTCGAGCGGGCTCAGGTGCTGTAGGCGGCTCGATCGGGATCTGGGCCCCGGGTGCTGCAGACTGTGACTCCCCAAGAAACTCTCGTAAGACCTCCAAGATCGCAGCTCGGTCCATCTGCCTCGGAGTGGTCTGCTGAATGGGAACCTGAGTCTCGCCGCCCTCAGGTGTCGGAGTGTCATCGTCGGTCGTAACAGTGGCTGCCCTATGACGGGGTCGTCCTCTACCTCTACGCACTGGGCCCCCACGCCCGATCCGTCCACCTCGTGTATCGGCCATAGTGTCTGTAATAGAAGGGCGGGGCTTAACACACAGCACAGAAGCATTCAACAGAAATTAATCAGATCTCCTTCGAGGGAGACCGCCCTCAGGCCCCATTTATGAAATCACAGAAGCTATCTAGAAGCTGCCCTTCGAGGGGCAACTGACCGGAGGGGTAACTATCCTCTCGGCCTCTACATTCTAACCCCGCTACTCCAACCACCACGGTGCAAACTCCTTGGAGTCTTCCAGGCCCTCTGTAAAGTACAAAGCTAAGTTTTGCCTACCCGTTCCCAAGTCTACATCAAATAGGATGGTCTACCGCCTTTCTACCCACTCGATTTTCCCTTTTTGGATTTTCCTTATTTTAAGTCAAGTTTATTAAGCTTTGTTCATCAATTTAGCCATATTAAATTCATTTTGCCCCTTTTAAAACTCTTAAAAATCTTTTAAAACATTGGGCGGTTTTACAAATCATACTTCAACCCATTTTACTCGAATCACGCAACCCAGGCTCTGATACCACCTTTGTAACGGCCCAAATATAAATATTCGGGTTACGTTTCGAAGGATTGGATACCTTCGTTCGGATCTTGCAATTCGAGTACGGGTTGAGTTTTAAAACAAAGTTTTAATGATCAAAGAAGGGATTTCGCACCCTAAAATTCGCGATGGGGCCGTTAGGCCCTCCGAACTTGTCCTACTTGCCTAAGTCGCTCAAAACGTTTTAAGTTCGAAGGCATAAGGAGGGAAATAACATAATACAAGTTGCCACGGCAGCGCCGGGTCAAAACCAAATACGAAGAAATAAGTAGCAAAAGTGTAGAGTCCAAGTTGGTCTTTCTCTTCCTCTCACTGCGCCATGAGATATTCCCCGCCACATCAGCACATGATCAAGTAAGGGTACGGGTACCTGAAACTAACCACGAAGTCAAGGTCGAGCCACTCATGCGGGCCCTGAAGACCTCACTGAGGACATATAATATGCCTATACCTAAATAAAGGATGCTCTAATGCAGTACAAAATATTAAACACTCAAGCATGCTAGCAGTTTGTATATGTATATATGCAGAAAACGATTAAATGGGATCCCGCATAGAATGCCAAGTGGCATGTCCCTCTCCTACTCCCGCACCCATGCTCGTTAGTGCAGGAACCGACCGCGTTTTGTACTCCCGCACCCATGCTCGTTAGTGCGGGAACCGGTCGCGTTCAATATCATCGTATCAATAATCATGCTCATCAATTTAACAGTCTGACTCGATGAGGACTAAGTCCGATGGGACTGGACCGTCCTATGACCCTAGCAAATGACTCTAGGACTCACAATTTAACGGCCGTTCTACCATACGCAAAGAGAATACGGATGCTCGATTAATTGTGCAACCTAAGCATGATACTACATGATTATGCGGGATGCAACACCTACACACTATATGACACATCAGGCATGAGGTTCTAACTTGAGTAAGCCCCGGAGGACTTACCTGGTAACGCAGAGCAGCAAAATAGGACAGCAGGGGGAGCAATCCAACAGATCAGAAATCACCTAGAAATTCCATAAATAATTTTAATAAGTCTAAGTCTAATTTACACAAGCACACAAGTTACATAAGAAACATATAAGGTACACATAATAATATAACCCATCTATTTCATCATTATCACCATTATCATTTCATCTCCATTTCTCATCTAGTTTCACTATCTCTCATAATTCGATACCTTTCTCAATGGGATCATAATATCATCATCATCATTATCCTTAGTCAACTAATCACATTCTTATTTCCATGAATTATTCCAATGTCTCAAATTATCCATTTCAAATATCAAAACTTAGGAATTAATTTATTCATATCAATCATTCTCAACAAACTAGTTTAAATAATCAAATAAATAAATCGAGGAAAGATAATCAATTACTTGACCATATAAAGGATCATAATCCATAAAATAATTAAATAACATTTACCCATTAAAGTAATATAATCAATCAACTAAATAATATTTACAAATCAGACTTTAAATATATATTAAAAATAGAGAATTAAATACTCCAATTTATTCCATATATTATATTCAATTAAAATTCAGAAAGTAATTAATTTTAGTAACCTAACAAAGGGTTCACAAGTTGTTGAACTATAACCTTAAAATAATATAATTAATTAATTATTCAAATAATCCAGATTTTTAATAATTAATAAATAAGTAAATAATGAAATAAATAATTAAATAAATAAATAAATCAGAAAAAAATAAGTTTAATAATAATGAATATAAATAATAATACATTTTAAACAACAAAACTAACCCATTCCATAAAACAACCCGGCCCAAAGGAGGAGCCCATCCCACTCCCCTTTCCGGCCCAGACCCGAACCCAATATCCGGCCCAAACCCGGATCCAACACCCACACCCATCAGATTTTAAAAAGGAAGGGAGTGAACCGGATTTCTTTTTTTTTTTTTTTGGTGAACCGGCCAACAAAAGAAATAAAAGAAAAGGAGGGAACCGGGCCTGAACCGGTCTCCTTCCTCCCTCCCAGTTCTCCTGCGAGAACGAAAAAACAGAGAAGAAGAGAGGAGAGGCGGGCTGCTCGCCGGCGACTCGCTCACCCCACCCCGCTCTCAGGCTCTCATTCCCCGACCCAAACACACCCAGAACGGACCGAAGGAGAGGAGGGAAGGTTGGGCTCACCGAGGGATTCCGAGGTTGTCGGGCGCGCCTAAGCTTCGCCGGAGGTTCGATTCGGCTCCGTCGAAGAGGGAGGAGTCGTGGGGAGGCCTAGGAGAAGTGAAGGAAGGTTAGAGGCGGAGCTTTGCGATGAATTCGATCGGGAAAAGGGGAAACGAAGCTCACCGGTGGATTTGGACGGAAACAGGGGAAGCGGAGGCGAGGCGGCTCGGCGGCGGCGCTCCTGGGTTCCGACGACGAAGGAGGAGGCTCCGGGGTGCTCCTCCGGGCTTGGGGTGCAGCTGTTGCTCGCCGAGGACAGGAGGAGGTGATTGTGGTGGTGCGTGGTGGTGTATGGGGATGCCAACGACGACGATGACGGGGGAGTGGTGGCTGATCGGCAACGAGGGGAGGGGAGCGAGGGGTGTGCTGGTTCCCGAACAGAACAGAGAGGGAGAGGTGAAGGGCAGCTGGAAGGTGATGGTGATGATGAAAAAGGAATTGGAGATGGAGGTGATGAGGAATGGAGATGGAGGAATGAAGGTGAGGGAAGGTTGGGGTAGGCCTCAAATCAGCCGGGCTAGGAGGGGGTAGGGGATGGCTTGAGGGATGGTGGGATTGTGTGTAGATTTGGCTAAAGAAAGTCAAAATTATTACCCGGAATTAAATCCCGAAATCCGCTTTCCGACCTTAACCCGACGCGTTTTAAAATAATTAATCGAGTCTGAATTAAATAACGAAATCCAAAAATATTTTTTTTAGCCTTGGGAAAATAAAGCGGAATTATTTCGTTTTCAAATTTGAGTAACGAGTTTATGCCGGAATTATTCGAAAAAATTTAAATCAGTCGTTGGCTCAAGAACGGAAATTTTTGAAAATTTTTCGGAGTCTCGGAAATTGAATAAATCCTTATCAAAATTAAATTTATAATTATAAAAATATTCATTTAAAAATCTCGGTCTTTACAACTCGGCCACTCTCTCTCTCTCTCTCTCTCTCTCTCTCTCTCTCTCTCTATTGCAACTGAATTCTCTCCTAAAACCGACTCTTCCTTAATGTTCCCTCTCTAAACTCAGCCCTATTGGCTTCTATTTGTAGATGACGATAAGGACTCGAAACCTTATCTTTATTCTCTATGATAACTAAAATAAATAAATAAAAATAAAAGCTAAAACTTCATGGTGAAATCAGCCTCCTCATGATAAATCTGATGTGGATGATAGGAAATCTCGACCTTTGGATAGATATTGCAAGCATTGGATAAAATTCTATCAAAATCGGAGTCGAATTCCTCTGCTGACATGGTCGATATCGACCCTTCCACTCGATATCGACCCCTCCAAAATCTTATCTCGAGCTTATCCTTCTCCTACTCGACTTCTATCAACTTGGTCGATCTGGGAGCATCGATATCGACCTCCAGACGTCGATAATGACCTCTTCTGTGTCGAGATGCTCTGTTTCCTTTCTGCTCGATTCCTACGTCTCGATGTACTCGATGTCGAGGTCTTCAGTCGATTTCGACCTCTTCAGAAGACTTCGAGTTCCTTTTCCGCTCTTCTGAATTCATCCATTTTCATCCTGTTTTCTGCGAAATCACATAGAAACTCGTGCAAACCCATATATTTGACATTTAAGCATAAACTACACTATTCCCATGTTTTCCCATTAATGTGCATGCAAAAGACAACAAAATGAATTCATATGTGCATAGAGAATATGGCAATTTGCGCGCACATCAAACACCCCATACTTAAGCTTGCTTGTCCCCAAGCAATACTCTTAATGGTCATTCAGGGGAAGAAAGTAAACCCTCAACATCATAGATTCATTTTTCATATGTCCCTACAATCAATTGCCATCCTCGAGAAGGTACTTATGTCAACCAAGTCCATGCCTGTGCAGAAAAGCAATTTCATACTTATAAAGGAGGTAATATGCAAAAAACAATTTTAACGACGTTGCATTAATAATCAAGAGGACTTTCTTCAAGCTTGTGAGAAGTGGATTGGTAAAAGGCTAAAGGTGGGCTAATATTTGGCCATGTGGTGTTAAATCCGGGGAAGTACACTTTCTTTCCAAAACATTCCACATTCCTCCTTCATAATGTCTCACCTTTCACTCATCGTTCAATGCTTTTTTCACTTTAATGCTTTTACCTCTCTAACCTTAGCACTGCCTTCTCGCGAGTCGCAAACACGGGTGTCATGAATGGCCCCGGATACTTAGTACTTCGGACTCCTCACCTTTGTGTCCCATCTCGCCGAACTATTATCTCAGCGAGCAGGGTCGACCTACCTTTATCTCCTGAGGTGATCGGATTTTTTCTCGCTCATTTAATTTTCCATATTGTATCATTCCTGCCAACAACTTTATAAATGCAAAACTCCATATAACTCCAAAGATGTCATCCATTCAAAAAAACTTTGTCCCCGGATAGGGTATAAGGTAAAAAATGGACAATATGTATATGTGGAGCAATAATGATCATGATAAGTCTCATATATGGCTTTGTGAATATGCGTAGGTAAGGCTAGGATATGAACTTTGCTTGTATGGAATTTTTACAAAAAATCCTCCATCATCTTATCATGCATATGTCAAAAGCAACTTCAAATTTTCATCTCCTTTATGATTTTCTCAAAAAATTTGCACTTCATTGGGACTTCCCTTAACTAGGCAATCTCATGTTATATCTCTAATGAATCTAATTTTGCATCATAGAGCTCTTTTTTATACTTCCATGACTCTTTCTTTTCCAAAAATTTTTGATGGGGGTCATTTAAAATAAATATGCATTAAAATAAATATGCAACCCTAAACTAAGCATGAATATGCAAATAAGCCTTTCCCCCACCCCATACTTAAAATTTACAGTGTCCTCACTGTATTAGAACTAGGGTTAAGAAGAAGACTTACTAAACCGTCACAAATTTCAGGAGTCGAAGAAGACAGCAGGGAAGGTCGATATCGACCTCTTTACATCGATATCGATGTCTCTCTGATTTCTGCTCGGGCTTCAGGGTGACTCGGCCTCGATCACAAACCCTATCCATGTCGACCTTGAGGTCGATTTCGATGTCCGACATCGATTTCGATGCCTTTCTGTGCGCTTTTCTCTTTCCTGCAATTTGAAAACTAAAACACACAATATGCAAAACAATAAAATGTCTAAAACCAAAACAAAAGTTGTCTTAAAATCAAAACTAAGTCTTTGTTACAAGCTCTAGATTTTTAAGTCGCTAGGCCGACTTCTTCCTTTGCGCTTTTCAAGGTGGCATTTGCAGAGCCCATGTGGCTTGGGCCTCAAATATCACTCCTTTCTTGTCCCGCAGCTGCATTCCCCCGGGATTGATTTGATTCACCGTGAATGGACCTAAGCTCTTATCCTTGAATCTTGTAGGGAACCAATGGTCTTTAGATTTGGCAACATAGACCTTGTCTCCTATCTCATATTGGCTTGAACTATCTTCGGATACCCTACATAAACGCACATGCCAAGGCACACCTCTTCCAAATAATGATAAGTCCTTTATTGTAATTTAACAAGAGGAATCCGTACCTTGACTTACCTTCTTCTCAGTCTGTGATTCAGGTCGATGTCGATGTGCAGAGGTCGATATCGACCCCTGTTGTACACCTGTAGGATCAGTCGATTTGGGGAGCTTTGACTCGATATGATCAGGTCGATTTCGACCCTCAGAGGTCGATATCGAGGTCTCCTTGCCTCTATTCTCAGCGCTGATGGTGGTCGATTTCGATAGGGTGTGGTCGATATCGACCATTGACCCCGATTTCGATGCTTCCTCTTTTCCTCCGTCGACCCCATACTTATGACCTGTCACAGAATCTTGAACAATAGTGGTCGATATCGACTTACCTGGGTCGATTTCGATGTCCTGTTGAGCTCCTTCGTTCAAGATTGCTTCAACTTCCTCTACTTGGGCTTCTTTGATGGCTTTTATCTCCATTGGCCCTTGACTTTGCACCGTCTTGTTGAAGGAATACTCTATTACTTCATCACTAATTGTGAGTGAGAGAAATCCTTTCTTCACGCTAATGTTGGCATCGACGGTTGCTAAGAATGGCCTACCTAAAATAATTGGACAAGCAGGGTCCTCCGCTATGTCAACAACTAGGAAATCAGCGGGGACAAAGAATTTGCCTACTTGTACTGGCACATCTGTCACTATCCCAGTTGGAATAACTACGGTATTGTTAGCCATGTATAATCTTGCATCCACGGGCTCCAGAGGGCCTATCTTTACCTTGTGCCAAATGGTTAGTGGCATCATGCTAACGCTAGCGCCCAAGTCAACTAAAGCATTGAATTTGAATTGACCTAGACCTATAGCGATAGAAAACTTACCTGGGTCCGCCCGCTTTTGTGGTAGCTCCAACCTGTTGCATTCCTCTGCGATCTCAGAGAGCGATCGCTTCTTACCCAAGATATCCTTAAGGAACCTTACATAAGATGGCATCTCGTGAAGTGCCTCTGTGAATGGTATAGAGACATTAAGCCCTTGGAGCATCTTCACGAACCGTTGGAACTTCTTTTCCGCTGGGTCCTTAGTCACCTTTCTAGTTGGGAATGGCAACACCTTCTTCCTTCCTGCGGCTGTAGTAAGGTCGATATCGGCAGCAGTAGGGTCGATATCGACTGGAAGAGTCGATTTCTGTGGTGACGCAGAATTAGGGTCGACATCGACAGGAGGGTCGACATCGATGTCACCTTGGTCGATATCGACAGGGGGGGTCGATATCGACGTCTGTTCTGGCTCCTTCTCCTCCACTTTTCGCTCGGGCGTTTGTAATTGAGGCCCACTCCTTAGGTTTACCGCCGCGATATGACCTGTGGTTTTGCCCTTTTGGTTGGGCACAGTGGATCCAGGGAGTGATCCGGACGCTTTGGGCATTGCTTCCGCCAATTGACTCAATTGAGTCTCCATGTTGCGCTTCCAAACGTCGATCTCCCCAAGTCTAGAATTTATGCCCTGTAACTGAGTATGGACGGAGTTGTTGGCTTGTTTGAACTCAGCGTGGTTCCTCCGCATCTCATCAAGGATGATTTGCAGGTCATCTTTCTTAGTCTCCCGCTCAGGGTGCCCTGGTGCCCTATAGTTTGGGGGATCCCTTTGATAGAACCTTTGATCACCCCAATTTTGTTGATTGCCCCCTCCATAGGGGCCTCTCGTCCATTTGACCTCCTCATGTTGTTCCGCCATGGATACTTGCTCAGTATGTGGACAGGCACTGGTGTTATGCCTTATTGAACCACACTCCTGACAAGGTTGATTGTTGCTCAGGAACCTTACTTGCTTTTGAAGGCGGCGTGTTTGATCGTTATGGAATTGTTGCCGTACTTCAGGATCTATTTCCCTTGGAGGCTCATATAGTGGCATAGATGGGGCAGGCCTTGCATCATAGGCCGCAGCAGCCCCATAGGTGTTGTCAAAGTTCACAAGCCTCTCAATGGTCTCCCATGCCTCCGTTGGTGTAAGCTCAATGTACCGATAGGAGGTATATGAATTGATCCTCTCCTTATTCGGCACATCAAGGGCGTTATAAAAAATCTCTTGGATGACATATGGAAGTTGCCCATGCGTCGGGCATGATCTCAGCAAGTCTTTGAAGCGCTCCCACGCCTGTGCTAGGGTTTCACCTGGCTTTTGTTTGAAAGTCGTGATCCTTTGTCTTAGCATCGCCGTTTTAGAAGGTGGGAAGAATTTGTTCAAGAATGCATCTTTCACCTCCGCCCATGTCCTTAGCGATCGTGGAGCCAAACTTTCAAGCCATTGTAATGCCTTTCCTGCCAAAGACCATCGAAAAGATTTCAGTCGCACATACTCTAAGTTTACTCCATCAGCAACTGTTTCACATAAGTCCATAAAAGTAGAGATGTGTTGCAGGGGGCATTCATTATGTCTTCCTTCAAAAGTATTTCTTTTAATCTCAGATAGGAAGTTAATTTTCAGTTCATAATTGGAGTGAGGAATTATAATGGCAGATTCAGGAACATGAAGCGGCGGATGCATGTATTGCATCGCCGTCTGTGGATACTGATTTAGCCGCTCTTGGGCTTGTCTGCGCGCATCCTCCTCCCTATCAGCACGGGCTCGCTCAGCAGCAGCAGCGGCCCTTTCAGCAGCGATTGTAGCATTGTGGTCCTCGATCTCCTTTCTCAACCGCTCTATGATCTCAGCCTGCGTCTCGTTGTCAGCCATGATGCGAATTGCTTTGTTGCGAAGATGGTAGAAACGTTCAGGCTCGTCAATTGGTTCCAGGATAGGTCCGCGATCAGAACGTCGCATAAACCTGCGAAATAAGCTTTAGAAAAAGATCGTGATTAACTTAGGTGGCGATTGATTGCCTCCCCGGCAACGGCGCCAATTTGTTCGCTTACTGGGTGTAATAAGGGGAAAGTGTATGTAAAATAGGAGAATAAAATAAGCACAACTAGACTATCTCCCTGTCCCAAACAAATAATACAAGAATCCCCTCCCTTGTAGTAGTAGGGTAATTCAGGATCGAATCCACGAGGAGGTAGGTCAGCGCTTCCTTTGTTGTACTCACGATCAATGCTTTCGACCTCAGCAGACACTCGATATCGAGTATACTGGTCGATATCGACCTCAGTTCTGGTCGATTTCCTAGCGCAGTTCCTGCAGAAGACAAAACAGCAAGTCGACGTCGAGCAAGAGACCTCGATATCGATGTTAGTACTCGATATCGACCCTTAAGGTCGATTTCGATGTTTGTCACAGAAACCGTTTTTGTAACCAATTTGTCGGAAAAGGATCCGAAGAAAATAGAATGGAGAGGAAAGATGAACAGAAGCAAAACTAAGACTTTTATGAAGAATTTAATGAATTAAAAAGCTTCCAAAGTCGGGGTTTTATGCCACAACGACAACAATGCAAGTTTCATGCTAAAAATATGAACCTTAATGTCTTTCCGTCAAGTAACTTTCGTTATCAACACTTAGGTGATTAGAGGCTCTCGCATAATTCCTAAGAGTTACTATCCAATTCATGAGTAATTCAAGTTCGCAATACGAGTGGCTTTCGCTTCAATAATGCAAATAATGAATCTCCCTAACTTTCGCAAAGGATCATGCATGGGATAGAAGACGGAATCGCATAAAAGTCATACCTTTGATGCACTCACCTCACATTGCTATCGTCGGGCTCACCCCGACCCTAGAAGTGGGTTGACTACTCGCTCTTCATCATGCACATCATCATCATCGTTATTGAAAGAAAGCTACTTTGAATTAAAACTCCGAAAGAAAGTACAACCGAACAAGCCACTCCGCTCTCGCTTTACAACTCCACTCGGCCACTCTCTCTCTCTCTCTCTCTCTCTCTCTCTATTGCAACTGAATTCTCTCCTAAAACCGACTCTTCCTTAATGTTCCCTCTCTAAACTCAGCCCTATTGGCTTCTATTTGTAGATGACGATAAGGACTCGAAACCTTATCTTTATTCTCTATGATAACTAAAATAAATAAATAAAAATAAAAGCTAAAACTTCATGGTGAAATCAGCCTCCTCATGATAAATCTGATGTGGATGATAGGAAATCTCGACCTTTGGATAGATATTGCAAGCATTGGATAAAATTCTATCAAAATCGGAGTCGAATTCCTCTGTTGACATGGTCGATATCGACCCTTCCCCTCGATATCGACCCCTCCAAAATCTTATCTCGAGCTTCTCCTTCTCCTACTCGACTTCTATCAACTTGGTCGATCTGGGAGCATCGATATCGACCTCCAGACGTCGATATCGACCTCTTCTGTGTCGAGATGCTCTGTTTCCTTTCTGCTCGATTCCTACGTCTCGATGTACTCGATGTCGAGGTCTTCAGTCGATTTCGACCTCTTCAGAAGACTTCGAGTTCCTTTTCCGCTCTTCTGAATTCATCCATTTTCATCCTGTTTTTTGCGAAATCACATAGAAACTCGTGCAAACCCATATATTTGACATTTAAGCATAAACTACACTATTCCCATGTTTTCCCATTAATGTGCATGCAAAAGACAACAAAATGAATTCATATGTGCATAGAGAATATGGCAATTTGCGCGCACATCATAGTCCTCTCGCCGGCTAAGGAGAAACTTAGAAAATTTTTGTTGGCGAGGACGGAAACAGCAAGCAGGGTCGACATCGACTGGAACCAGTCGATATCGACTAAAAACATCGAAATCGACCCCCCTGGGTCGAAATCGAGTATGCCAGATCGCTGCCAAGAGCTTAAGTATGGGGTCACAGAGGTCGATATCGACCCCCACATGTCGATATCGACCAAAGCACTCGAAATCGACCCTTCTTGGTCGAAATCGACCACCCCTCAGCCCGAAGATTTCTGTTTCGGGCCCAAACAGGTAAGCCCAGGTACGACTCCTAACCCTCCTCTGTCCCTTAATGATAAATCAATTAAGCCTATTATTGATAATTCTACTAAAGAGAGGGTCAAAGCTCCATGGTTTGCCTATATTACTAAAGTTAGGTCAAGAAAGAGAAGAAAAGCGCCCAAAGAAGAACCTAACATCAAAGAAGCCTTGGTCGCCGAACTTCGCTACTACCAAAAGGACCTAGATGATCCAGGAGAAGGCTCACGCTCGAAGGGTCCCTACATAAAATGGTCATGAAGAATTGACGGAGAAGTCGGCCTAGCGACTCAAAAAAATCTAGAGCATGTACATAAAAACTTTTAAATTTCGCATAGATGGTTTTTAGGACTTAAGTTTTGGCTGTTTGAAACTTTTAAGACTGAGATAATTCGTGCTTTATCTATATTTCTAACAAAGATTTCAGGTTATCAAGCAAAAAGGAACAACGAAGAAGAAAAGAAGCTTATGCAGAGGCAGTCGAAATCGACCAGGCCAGTCGAAATCGACCCCCCCCCAGGGTCAAGCCATCTCCTGGAGTCGACATCGAGGACTCAGGAGCGAAAAGCAGAGGTCGATATCGACCCTAATACTCGATATCGACCCCAATCAGGCAGCCCTTGTCTTCATCTTCTTCATCGACTTCGACGGATGCAGTCGACATCGACCACTGACCTAGATATCGACTTCTGGCATCGACCTCACCTGAAATCGACCTAAATCCGCAGGTTTGTGCTGTAAGTCTCTTTCTACCCTTGTTCTTCTTTTTAATACAGTGAGGACACTGTATATTTTAAGTATGGGGTGGGGGAAAGACATGTCTTATGGTCTTAACTTGGTTTCTTCTTCGCATTGCATTCATGTTTAAATTTTTAGTTCTACTTCTATGAAATGTCAAAAAATCCAAAAAAATAGAAAAATGTCATAAATACAAAAAAATGCATGTTTATTTAAAGTTTGTTTTTAATCCCTACTTTGATGTCCTATGATGAAAACTCAATAGCTGACTTGATCATGTAAATCCTATGGCATATTTGGATGGTTTAGCCTAAGTCTTTAAATTTTTTTATGTAGATTGTGAACTTATGATGAAATTGAGCACATATGATCCTAGGCTAAAAGGCAAATCCAACAAAAATTGTCCTTGTGAGAATTTTGACGTATAGGGAAAACATCAAAAATCCCTCCGCTTTCTTGAGTGAATTTACTCTTCCTATGCATCTCTAAATGTTGTGATAGTTATTCAAAACCAATGCATATATATGATTATGTTTACGAGAATTAAATGATGGAGGCATCTTTTAAGCCATTTTTATCCTCTCTTTACCTACCCTGCATTATCCCTGCTTGAAGCCAGAACATTAGCCTGAGCCTGAAATTGCAAACTCCACAAAATTATCCCTAGCCGAATTGAGCCTGACCCCCATTTGGGAATTGAGACTTAGATTGGTTGGACTAATGCCTTGTGGAAAGAAAAGAGCATAATGTCCAGTTTTGAGCGAGGAAATTATAGGATAGTACATATTTACATTTTGTCATATTTTGTAAAAGGATTTTTGGCTCACCATATAAATGCACATAGCTTTAGTATTATTTCCGAAAAAAAAAATAAAAAAAAAATAAAAAAAATCCGAAAAATATATATATATATAGTGCATGAGCCAAAATCCTTAAGTCCTTTATTCATACAAGTGTTATATTTTTGAGAGCATATAATGGAAAGATGAGTTGGGAAAGAGCATTATAGAGATTGAGCTTACATTGAAGAGTTATGGTTTGGGTATTGCAAGTGCTGAGATTTAGGAGTCTTGATTCCCGAATTATAAAAGCACCACATAGCCAAATAATTCCATACCCTTTATTTCATTCCAAGCCCCATAACAACCCCGCCGAATGGAGTCTTCTATGAAGTCTTCCATTGAGCGAAAGTCCTCCTGATGATTCTTATTGCATTTTCATAATGGGTTGCGAAGTGGATTATTATAAATTGCAATGTTTATGAGATTGTATATGGAATTGAGTTCAGAGTTGATCTTCATAGCCTAAACACATGAGAGTCGAGTGCAAACACATTGTCCTTGTGAGGTTGGATCAAAATTGCATATGCCTATGGATCGCCAAAATATGTGCTATGACGTTAAATTCACTTGCTTTGCTTTACTACCACTTATGATGTTGCTTTTGACAAAGGCGAAGACTTGAAAGGTGTGTTGTAGGTGTTGGTTATTGCTTGGTTATTGCTTGAGGACAAGCAAGTCTAAGTATGGGGTGTTTTGATGTACATAATTGTACCTTTATTTATTGCATCTTTCGACTCCTTATTTCATTCGATTTCCAAATAAAAGTTTCAAAAGAATATAAACTTGTGTAAGAATGGGCGAAAATGCAAAAAATAGGGTCTGCACAACTTTTGAGCTAACCATGCAGGAATTCGAGCGAAAACGGAGTCAAAACGGAGAAGCCAAGTGAAGCTGAGCAGAGGTAGATATCGACCCTAGACCCAGATATCGACCTCTGGGGTAGATATCGACCTTCAACATAGATATCGACCTCAACATAGACATCAAGTAAAGCTGAGAAGAGGTAGATATCGACCTTAGACCCAGATATCGACCCCCGGTGTCGATATCGACCCCCATATCGACCTTAACATAGAAATCGACCAGAGTTGAACAAGTCGAGCAGGAACAGAGACCTCGATATCGACCTCTGGTGTCGATATCGACCCCTTATCTCGACAGAAGATAGACTCGATTTCGAATGCGGATTGGAACTATATCTTCAAGGAGGCACGGGATTATCTCATACTTTCAAGATAGATGGCAGCTGAAGTTTTAGTTATCTTTTATCTTTAAGTTATTTAAAGTTTTTATCAAAATAAAAGACCTATCCTAATTGTTCGGATAGAGTTATTAGTTTAGATAAGAGTTACAATCCTTGGATAGCGAGGATTAGTAGCCTATAAATAAAGCCTTAGGGGCTGATTTGTTAGAGGATCCCCAGAACAATCCATTAACCCAAGACAAAGACAATAGACAATAGAGTTAGAGTTAGAGAGAAGTTTTAGGGTTTGACGTTTGCGAAAGTTGACGTTGAGTTGTAAAGCTTCGGAGTTTATTTTAATGCAAGTTTATTTCCTTCAATTGACGATGAATTCCATGATGAGAAGCGAGTAGTTCCCCAAGGCTCTTAGGGTCGGGGTGAGCCCGACGTTAGCCATGCGCGCTTGAGGTAAGTATTTGATGTTGATATCGTTGTGTCTATCTCTCCTCCTACAATTCTATGTTTAGTCCTAATCGAAAGAAAGGGGATTCATGCTAACAACTTGAGTTATAAATGTAAAATTGGTAGAGACAATTAGGTTTATTTGCAAGAGTAATCCTAAGAGTTGGTGTACGGCGAAAGCTCGTCCCTCGGGTGAAATAGCGCAATTGTCCGTCTTATTTATCTTATCGCATGCATTGGTTAACGTTGTGGTGAACCTTCATCCTAAGAGTTGCTTTTTACATAGTTTATACACACAAAAACCCACTGTTTTATTTCTATTCATTGCTTCTCTCTCCATTCTTAAATTTTCGGCCTTTCTTTGCCGACAAGAAACTAACTCACTGCAGGGAGACATCGATATCGACCCCAGACATCGATATCGACCACTGAGTTCGTCGACAGTTTTCTGAGTCGACGACGAACATCGCTGCGGAGTTTTGCTGAGCATCGATATCGACCCCTTGTGTCGAAATCGACCCCCTGTATCGACTGGCAGACTTCTGAGCCAGTCGATTTCGTGAACTAACCTCGATATCGACCCCCACCAGTCGATATCGACCACTTGTTTTTGTCTTTGTAGGTCTTCTGTTGCAGAGAACATCGACAACCGAGGTCGACATCGAGGCCCAAGGTTGAAATCGAGGCTTCTGGTCGACACAGACGTGAGATTTCCAACGCTACTAGGATCCCGCTGACACGCCTCCTCGTGGATCGATCCTGACTACCATTCCACTACAACGGGAGGAAGTCTTGTAATTATTTGCTTAGACCAGGAGTTGGATTACATTTATTTACATCTTTATATTTGTAATTACTCGACATATCAGCCTCCTGCAACAACAATACTACATGGCATGCTTTAATATGCAAAAAAACTACACATCACATGACAAATCAGACAGGAGGTCCAGGTTACTGAGTAAGTCCCATAGGATACTTACATGAAGATGCAGAACAGCAATATAACACAAGCAAGGGCCCAAATGCAAGTCCAAAGCAATCCAAAAGCAATACACATCTATCATCAAGCCATTTCCATAAGCTACCGGACCAATATTCATACACACGAAACCCAAGTTCTCAACATCCTCAAAACCAACCGATAGTAAAGCCGTTTTCCAAAACCTTAAATCCAAAATTAAGTCAACTCATATTCAAAATAATTCTCAAATCATACTTGGCCAAATTCCGACATTAAACATTTAAACCTTAAAACCAATCTCTCAAAATCACATTATAGAAATGATTCCAGCGTTTTAAATTTCAAAATAAATCCATCTTCTCAACCTTATTTACAAAACATTAACTCTTCAATCAACTTGCAAATGTATACTACTTAAAATAATTCCGATATTTTATCTCTTTAAAATCCTCATCTTAAAATCACCTTATAAATGATATAATAACACTTCCTAAATATTACTTTAAAACTCCATTTTTAAACAACATCTAATAACACACTCCAACTAATATTTAAATATAATAAATTACCAAAATCAATCCATTTTAATAACCCACATTTATAAAACAACAACACTAAATTACTTTATCATTTCTAAAATATTTATTAAAACACCACATAATATCATAATATATATATATATATATATATATATATATATATATATATATATATATATATATATATCAAACAATACCATTTAAAAGAAATAATTTTTATAATATATACAAATTCCAGAAAATATACACCTCACTATGATAATAATATACTAATAAATAATACTTTATAACTATAGACCAACATCATATCACACATAACATATATTATATAGAAATGAGAAATAATAACATAACACAAAAACAACCCACACAACCCAATTTAAAACCCGGATCTGCCAGGTCTGCAGTCCAACCCGAAAGGAAAAATCTGACCCAGCTCAACAGAAAAAAAAAAAGAAAGAAAGAAAGAAAGGAAGACTCGGATGGAGCCCGACCCGCCCAGATTCAAAGGGAAAGAAAGGAAAGAGCCCAGACCATCAGCTCTAACCCCACCTGTTACTCCTAGCCAGCCCAACAACCTAAATGGATGGCCCCAAACCCGGATACATGCCCAGACGGCTGAACAAAGGGGGAGATCCGAAGGGGATCCTGACCCGGAGGAAAATTAGGCCCGAGCCCACAAGGAAAGAAAGGAGGAGCACCGTCCCCTTCCCCAAGCTCAGACAGAGCTCTGCATACTCGCCGGAAACGAAGGAGGGAGAGAGAGAAGAATAGCTCCCGCCGGCGGCTCCTTTCCCATCCCGACTCAACCCAGGTGACCGGAAGGTTTCCTCGACCAAAACCCACACAACAAGAGTGAAACGATAACAAGGAGGAAGGGAGGAGAGAGAGATTACCGAGGCTGATTTTCCGACGATGAGAGGCTTCGAGGGCGGATCCGACTGCGACGACAATGGAACAGGGTTACAGGGCCTAGTTCGAGAATGGAGGATCAGAAAAGGGGGGCTTTTACATCAATTCAAGCCAATAGGAGAGGGAAATCGAAGGTTTTACCTCTCGGATTCAAAACAGGGGAGGGGAGGGGTGACGCGGCTCCGTCGGGGCTCCTAGCGGCTCCAGCTGCTCAGAAACGTCGAGGAGGTGTGGGTGAAGCTCCTAGGAGGTGGCTTGCAGAGGAAGAACGAAGGACGGTGGTGTGGTGTTGGATGTTTGGTCTCGACAAAACAGAGGGGTGAGCTGGGGATGCGGCTCCAAGGCGGAGGGGATAGAACGACGAAGACCGGTGGTGGGGTGAGGGGGTGGTGCATTGGTGGTGGTGGTGGGGGATGTCCAGCTGAGAAAAGGAGGAAGCTTGGGCTCATGGGTCTCACGGAAGGGAGAGAAAGAAAGGGAGAAAAGAGCTTGGGGATAAGGCTGTGTTGTGGGTCTGAGATTTGGAGAGTGAGGGAGGCAGGAGAGTGGTCCTCTTTATGCTGCCTTCAATTGTGTGTGTGATGTTTGTTGGGCAAGGGAAGATGCCACTTTCGGAGTGGCACGCCGTAGCTGGCAGCGTGGAAAGAGAGAGAGAGAGAGAGAGAGAGAGAGAGAGAGAGAGAGAGAGAGAGAGAGAGAGAAAAGAAAGAAAAGAAAGAAAAGAGGAAAAGAAAATAGGGGAAATGGGCCCCACAACACCAATTTGAAATCCGGACACTCGATCCCAATCCCGCTCACTAGAACGAATTCCCGACACTCGAAAATTGAAATCAAATTTTAAATCATATCGGAATGAAATTAATTTCCTCAACTCAGAGCTCGAAAGCGGAATCAAATTCTGAAAAATCCAGATTTTAAAACGATGCCGGAAGGATTTTAAAATCGAAACTTGTGCTCGAGGACGATTTTTTTAAATTTTTCCCAATTTCCAATTCTAATCAAATATAATTAATTACCTTTCCAAAATAATAATGTTAAAAAATTCCCGATCTTTACAGGCAATGGGGGGGGGGGGGGGGGTGGACTTTTCGCTAATATGTACATGTTGGTGGAAAAAATGCTAAGAAAGGCAGAAAATATGAACATTCTAGTAAACACCCCAAATATAATCAATGACTTCCTTGGTGGATAACCTACACAATTATACTACATAATCCATTTGTATTTCACACCCTCCCTTTTTTAAGCTAGTCAATGAACCATTTAAGCAAAACTATTCAATATAAAAAAAAAGTGCCCGAAAGGATCCCTTGATGTTGACTGCTCCATTCGACGTCGACTGGCCTGATGCGCAGAAGACACGAAATTAAGCCCAAATCTTTGAAGGGTTTATCCAAGGGACGAAATCGTCTATCTTTTCATGATGAGATCAGACCATATTTAGATAGACTTTAGTTTAGATAGAGATTTTATATTTTTCAATTAGATATAATTTATTTTCTTAAAAAGCAAGTTAGGTCTATTATAAATAAAGTCACTAGGGCTAGATCTTTAATCATCCAATTATACAAGCAATTGTGTGCCTAGTAGAGTGAGAGAGAGTGCAACTGAGTGAGGAGGAGGAAGGGGTTGATTTTCGATTGTAAGATTTCAATTTTAATTCAAGTTTATGTCTTTTATGTCTATGATGATTTGCTTCATGATGATGCATGAGTAATTGTCCTACTTCTAGGGTCGGGGTGAGCCAGGCAATAGCCATGTGTGTATACTTGAATCTATGATTTCTTATGTGTTTATCATCTTCTGTCCCATGCTTAATCCGCTGCGAAAGTAGTGGAAATTTCTTATTTGTAATTTATGAAGCGAAAGTGAATTAATTTGTGAATTTGGATACCAATTAGGATTTGTTTGTGAAAGTTGACTTAACCTTAATTATGAAAAGGATAGAAAAAAATAGTTTTTATGTGAGAGCCTCTATGATTCTCTTTGTTGATTGCGAAAGTTATCGTATGATAATAAAAACATGATCTTTCTATGATTCTTGTGTGTTGCATGCATGATTGTTGTCGAGGTGAACCCTAACCTTAGAAGCCTTAGTTGAATTGTTTACAAACCACAAAATCAAGCCTTTGAATCTTCGAAACCCCTTGTTATTTTATGATCATTGCCTCTCTTTCATCCTTTGATTCTTTTGACCTTTCTCGGTCGAACAAGCTACTGTTTTCATGTTTACTGCCCTCGACATCGACTGACCTTAGTCGATATTGAATGCTCTAGCTGCTACTGTTTAGTGAAAGTCGATGGTTTTCTGTGTCGACTACTGTTGCTGCTTACTCGCTATCGGCTTCTCCAGTTGACATCAATTGCTTGGTTGTGTTTTTGCAGGTTGTGCCCAACGTTGAGGTACTCTGAGACCTGCTGTTGCTGAAGAAATTGACTGTCACTGTCGACATGGACCATCCACAATTGATATCGAAGACTCCTTGTCGAATGCACAGAACGTTTGTCAAGACTATTTAGGACCCGCTGACTCGATTTCTTGTGGATCGATCCTTATTCCCTTCCACTACAACGAGGGAGTCTTGTAATTTTATTTGCTAGGATAGAGTTGATTGTTGGGTTTAATTTTATTGCTACTAAACTCCCATAAAAATTCCCTTACAAAATTCAACTTTTAATTCTATTAGTTTTGCTTGCGATTAAGCGTATCCTTCTTTATAATAATCAAAGACTTGTACTCCTTTTAGGTATTTTTCATCACCTACCGCTAGACATGTCAAAACGTAACCCGACTTGAATGCCCGGTATAATTTGGGTTAAGACCCGAAAATTTTGACCCGGAAATTTTTTCTGACCCGAACCTAAAAACCCGATAATTTTTCAGGTCATCTGGGTTTAGACCCGGCGACCCGATTGACCCAGTAATTTTGACCCGATTGACCCGGTGACCCAGTGACCCGGTGATCCGATTGACCCAATTGATTTATAATTATATATGATTAAATTTTTTTATGGAGATTCCAATTTATTAATTTTATAATTACAATCACTTGATCTTTCATTTTCAAATCAATTGTTATATTTATTTGTATTGTGTAAAACTCCCTCCAATCCATAGTATTTGATTTTTTATTTTTCATCACATTTTTTAAAAAGATAAAAACTCTAAAAAATATTAAAATAATAAAATAATTATATGCTTATTACTAATTGCATGAAATTATTTTTTAAAAAATTATTTAAAAATTTGATATTTTATATATTTTTAAATTTTATAAAAAATTAGGAGAAATAATAAAAATTAAATATTTTTTTTATCAGATATAGTATATAATTACAAGCACTAGAACTTATGAACCACGTCTTTAATTTTAGCATTATAAAATTATCGCAAAATTACCAAATCATGATTTTTTTAAATTAAAAAATAAAAATTTGACAAACCCGAAATTGACCCGATTTGACCCAAAACCCGGTCAAACCCGAGTTCAAATCAATCCGGATCTACCCGAGACCCGTTTTACCCGGAACCCGTTTTATCCGAAACCCGAAATGACCCAACCCGAACTCGAACCCGACCCGAATGACCCGATTAATAGGTCTACCTACTGCCCAAAGGTTTTACAATTCTACTTATATTTTCCATAATAATTTGATTCATGCCTTTGTTATATGTAATCTCACTCCTCCTAGTTTTTTCTTTTTACATAAAAAAATTAATAAGCAACTTAACCGAGAGAGTATTAATCTAATGAGTGACCATAATAAATACCCGAGTAGAGAATTTATATACAATTTTCAATAAACAATAGAAATTAGAAAGGCGAAAACCCTTTGGGGGCAGTAAAGAACGCGACGGGGCTTAGCCCCACGCGCCTCCACCCTTCTTCCTCAAATCTCCTTGTTTCACCATTGTTGTCACTCTAACCGCACAAAATCCTCTCGACCATGGTGGATCTCCTCTATCTTGGTCGGTTTTCTATCTCTGGCTCCCTCGTTTCCAGTCTTGTCTTCCCCATCTCGTCCTCCTTCTTCGGCCTCCCTCGACGCCGGTGATTGACCCGTTTCCTTGTGTCCATCCTCCTCCTCTTGCCTTCTAGGGGTGTCACCTAATTTGAGCCCGAATGGGCTGTTGCCTGTTGCCTCCTACCTTCGTCTGGATTGGATTCGTTTCGATCCGGGCCGTTATGTTGAATCTCTTTTCTCCTGCAAAATTAATTGTGGCTTTTGTTATTTGAGGATTCCCGGTTCCATTCTTTATGTCACTGCTAGTTTTGGCTTTTTACACCGTCCTCTGGGCTAGTTCCGGCGTTCTGCAGTCGTCTTCTTGATCTGACCGTATTCCTCCCTCCGTTTCTATTGGGTTTGGGAATTCTCGTGTCGTCGGTGCCCAACTTTGTAACGGCCCGGATATAAATATCCGAGATATTTTTCGAAAGTTGGATACCTTCGTTTGGATGTTGCAATTCAGGTACAGGTCGAGGTTTCAAACCTCTAAAGATCAATATTCAAAGCGAGGATTTCGAACCCCAAGCAATCAAGTCACGAAAATTCAATTCAAATGAAAGTAAAGCGGAAGCAAAGTTTAGATACAGGTGCCACGGCAGAGCCGGGTCAAAACCAAAACATATTGGGTGATTGTCATTTTATCAAGCTAGAATAAGTGCCGGATTCTTCAATTTGCCAAGAGATTTCCCCGTCACAGAAGCAAGGAGCAACAAGAGTGGTACCTAACACTATCAACGAAGTCAGGCCCGGTAATCGCCTGCGGGTCCTCTGACCACGCTGAGGCCACATAACATGCCTATACCTAAATAAAAGATGACTAATACGGTACAAGATTTAAATCACACTATCAGGCCCCTAGTATATATATAATATGCAGAAAAGAACTGTAAAGTCCCGAAGGATACTACATGACATGCTTTAATATGCAACAAATCTACACATCACATGACACATCAGGCAGGAGGTCCAGGTTACTGAGTAAGTCCCGTAGGATACTTACTTGAGAATGCAGAACAACAAAATAACGCAATCAAGGGCCCAAATGCAAGTCCAAAAGCAATCCAACCGCAATACACACCTATCATCAAGCCATTGCCATAAGCTACCGAACCAACATTCTCACACACACGAACCCAAGTTCTCAATATCCTCAAAACCAATCGACGGTAAAACCATTTTCCAAAACCTTTCCGATATAATCAACATCAACCAAAAACATTCTTCCAATCAAACTCATTGATAAAAGCATACCAACCATATTTTCCAAACTTCCTTCTCAAAACCAACATTATCAAACCAAGATAAAGAATCCCGACGTTAAACATTTAAACCTTAAATCAATTTCTAAAAATCATGTTATAGAATATAACTCCTGCATTTTAGTTCAAAAGCTTGACTTTAATATTTCAAGTAATTTAAGACATTGATAATCATTGCCAAAATAAATCCATGTTTGTAAACCCCATTTACAAAACATTAACTCTCCAATTAACTTGCAAATGTATACTACTTAAAATAATTCCGGGATTTTATCTCTTCAAAATCCTCATCTTCAAATCACCTTATAAATCATTATATAATAACACTCCTCAATTAGTATTACTTTCAAAACCATGTAAAATAATATATTAATATTTTCATAATATATATATATATTCCTAATAATCAGAAATAATATATAAAATAACATACATATATATATAACTAACATAACACATAATATATATATATATATAACATAACACAATATATATATATATATATATATATATATATATATATATATATATATAACATAACATAACACAAATATATATATAACATAACACAAACTCTCGGCCCAAAAAAAATGAACAACCCCCAACCCGGATCCAACTCTCTCACGAAACCAACCCGGAATGAAAGGTAAGGATTCGACCCAAAAGAAATCAGGCCCAAGGCCACCCAATTCATTCCTTCAACTGAAATCAGAGAAAGAAAAGGAGGGAGGGCCCACGAGCTAATGTGGCGCCAAGGTGGGCCCCGCGACTCTATCTTCTTCCTCACTGCTCAGACCTCCGATTCGACTCCCTCCGCCTTCGCTACGCTAGTCTCCGGCCGTTCCCGCTTGCCCACTGCCCCTCCAACTCGCACTCATACCCCCGCCCTCCTCGTACTCACCGTCTCTCTCTCTCTCTCTCTCCTACCCTGCCCTCGTACGCCGTCTTCCTCGCTCACCCGCGCACTCGCATCCCCTCGCACACCCGAGCTCGCCGGAGCTCACCTCGCCAGAATCTCACTCGTCCTCTCCCGACCATTTATACCAGAAAGAAAAGAAGAACCCAGTCAAATCTAGAAAAGGAGTTATGAGGCTCACCGAGAGGTTTCGATCATCGGAGTCGAATCCTTGCCGGGGATGGCCTCCGAGATGCTGCTGCTACTACTTGGATGTCTAGGGGGAAGTGGGGGAAACGTCGCTGCCACTGGTTGTTGAAGGAGGAAAAGAAAGGAGGAGATGTGGCTGCTCGGCTTTTCAATCGACGTCGATGGCAATAGTGGTGGCTTCCAGTGGCGGGCGAGATCGACAAAGGAGAGTGCTAGGTGGGTGCTGGTGCTGGGTTGAAAGGAACGGGAGTGGAGATGGTGGAATAAAGATGATTTGGCTAGGCAAAATGGGATAAAAAGGGGGGTGTTATTTTGAGTTGATTGAATATAAAATGAAGGAGATGTGAAGGAGGAGAGGGCTTGGCTGATTTGAGGATAAGGTTTAGGGTTTGCCAGATTGTGACACAAAGGAGGGAGGGGCTGCTCTGCTTGCAGTGAAAGGGAGGAGATGATAAAGAGGGAGTGTGTGAGCTGGGAGGGGGGTGAGGAAGAGGACAAGAGAGGGAGGGGACCATCACATTGGCAACAGAAAACCGAGGGAGGGAGGGAGAGAGAGAGAGAGAAAAAAAAATAAAAGAAAAGGGGAAATAAAATAAATGAAATGGGTCCCACGAGGGAATTCAAATTAGCGGAAAAGACTTGAAACCCGCTCGTCCGACGCTCGATTCCAATTCCGCTCACTAAAACAAAACCCGACACTTGAAAATTTAAATCGAACTATAAAATCATTATCGAAAACAAATTAATTTATCCAGACTCGCAACTCGATTCTCACAACATCCTGGTCACGGTCGTGACATCTCCAATTGGTCTTGTCAAGTGTGTAATAAGTGCCCTTATCACATCCTCACTTCGACCTTTCGGAAGTACCACAACTCTAAAAGTATTAAGCGTCCCGACTAGGTCTTAGCAAGCAATCTATAAGCGCCCATATAAAATGCTTGTATCCACTTCGTGAAACGTCATAATGTAAATCCAGTTCGTAAAACCTCAAAGTGTTTGTAAATGGAAAGATTGTCATCTAAATCATTGAAATTCTCGACTTCTTAAAACCCCAAGTTGACCCTTTTCAAAACCGCTCAAAATCTTCAAATTCGACGTTTAATCAAGCAGCTTTACACCAAAACAAGTCAAATCCTTTCAAATCAAGATTCCGTCAAAATCTTCCAACACCACATCAGTTTCTCGCATATCAATCAATCAACTCGAAAGCCAGGAGGTGGAATCATCCACCTCTAAGGGCTAATCCCATATTCTCTTCCTAGGTTCCAAAATCATTTTATCATCATCCTCAACTCAATATGCACATAAGTAAATCAACTCATCGACTCATAACATCATTAGCTACCTCTCATATGGCAATCTAAACATCAATCATGATAATCTCAAACAATCGACATCTCAACCGCATAACATGATTACCCATAACATAGATCATACCATCCCTTCAGAACACGCCAAAAGCAATCACAAAATCTTAACATCATACCATGAGTCATAAAGTATATCTACCTCATACAGAAGGCATCACAAGTGCATCATCAAATTCTCATACTTATCACGCAAGCACACATGTCATGAGATCAAAGTGGTTAGGTGTCATGGAGGCGGTACGCTACTACAAGTCGAATCTCACGATCGCATATCAACATCGCAACACAAGTGGAACCAGTCAAAACAGGGGTTTTTCATTTAATGAACACATAACTCACCTAATCATCTTATCAACCTATCCGAATTCTATTCCGCATTGTCATAACAGATTTAGCATGTCAATTCGAACATTAGCATGGTAAAGGTAGTCATAGCAGAATCTTATCATAAGGTCAGCAGACTAATATTAATTGTCAACACATTAACACACAAGGTCATTCCATTTAAGCTTCAGCAAAAGGAAAGATCTAACCATATACCAAGCATCGGAATGCTAACATACTCACAAAACATCATTGCAACTCCTTACCATACCATATAACGATCATTTAGTCATCAGGCACCATCATCTCATATATACACAAATAAGTCATATTCATGCTCCAAGTCATATTCCTCACTCACCTATTCATAATCATGCTTATCAACCATATAATATAACATCATGCTTTCACATAACAACGTATCATCATCTCATGATTCATACCACACATCATAACATGCTTCTAGAACAACAGAGTAGGATAGCAATGTATCATTATATCATGATCATAGTTGTTACTACCAATTGTACCTCAGTATTGCATATCAACATGTAATATCATGCCATATTAGGTTTATCATGGTCGCGATCTATCATCATGCCAGTTCATAATCACATAATCAAGAAGGTTTTGCACATTATACCAGTTAAAATAAAACGCAAACCCCGCTCGCTCATCTCCAACTCTCAAGCCAAGACCAATCTTCATCTAGACTTACCAACACCCACTCGGATACTACCCCACAGAAGCCCCAATTCATTTCGACCTTTTAATCTCACACCTCTTCCCACCAAGCACTCTCACTAACGATCCATCTCTAAGAGTCCAACTCCTATCTCTAACCTCACACTCGAGTACCCTCGCTTACTATATCCTCAATACTCTTACAAGCCATTTCTTACACTTCACATACTACCTAAGACATCACAAGCATCATGCCCTTCTAACCACACCTCTGCTATACGAATTCCCCGATCACCACCTAGTCGACCTATTCCTATCCATGCCCCTCCTAAGATTCATCTAGAAGCTCATCGGAACTACTAAGCATCGCCTCTTATAGCTCTCAAAACTCACCCGTTCCCACTTAAGCCGAACCCCTCTCCTGTGACTCATCTCATACTACCATCGATAATTCTAACCGCTCGAATTCCTTCACCGCTCACCGACCCTTTCTTCAAGAAAATCTCACCCACAAGTTCAAAGAAGAAGCAATCATAAACATTATTACACAGAAGGACTTCATCATATCAACTAGCATTTATCAATAACATCATTAGTTCATCATTAAGCATTGCAATTTTATCAAAAGTCTCAATTTACCGTCATGCTCAACAAGTATTGCAAAACATCATATATGAACCTAATCGAATCAAACTAGCAAGTTTCATCATAACCATATCTAACAAACAGTTCAGGTTCTCAGCATTTGTAGTTCATACGTTTATAGGCAAGGAATTTTAAATCATGTTTAGCAACTCAGAGTAGCATCACGTCAAGTCATCATAGCACATTAGGACAGTAAGGCACCGAATCATATATATCATCATAGACAACGGATAATCAGGCAATAATCATTACCAAGTCACCACATCAACACGCAATTTTCAACATCAAGTCAGTGCAATATCACCATCAACAAGTTCAGAAAGGATTAGCAATCCGAATGGAGGACACTCCCACTTGCAAGTCATATCGTACTCAATAATCGTAATCCTCAAATCAAGCTTGTTCCGTCGACATTGTCGATCCTGAGGCCCGTGGGTTATGGGCCCACGCTTCCGCTGCGTTGCTCTAACGCTATCCAACTTTCCGTTCCCTCTTCTATGTGGTCGCTCATCCAATGTATCGCGTAGGAGTCTAAGTTAGCAGAGATAAGGGAGTGACAAGAGCGGACAACCCAATGTTTCTTTCGGAGACAAAATGGACCAAAGCTAAAGACGACACGACTAGAGACAAGACTCCGACCCGAGATTAATAACGATGCCCTTAAGGAATTCTATTAGGTTACAATTGTGACAAACAAGCACGAATTCATCATGGAGCATATCAATCACATTAATCCACACAAACATGTACCTATCTTAAAGAACAACGACATGCATATTCATTCCAAAGACACAATCAACTCCTACAGGAATGCATGTGAGACAAGTTAATAGCCTGTTATTCCATGGATGCAGGTATGTCTAATAACCTAGGCAAGTTATGCGGAGTCAATAATGGTCATGTGGGGTCCAAGGTCATACAAGATTTTATGAGGATGACAAGTGTCATGTATATGAGCAATATCAGAGCATGGTACACACATCAACAAATGAGATCAAATACATCAAGACGAGGTTTATCATAACAACCAACTAAGTGTCATACGAGAATATATAAGAGCGGCATAGTAATGATCACATCTAACAACAATGATCATATAGTAGGTTAAGAATGACATGTAATCATACGACGCGATACATTTAGAAACATAGGTCCTACATGATGCTAGTGATACATGATAAAACAAGGGCATAGTCAAGAGTCGTCTAAAAGAATTCAACATAATGTTGATAGAGCATGAGACATCATTACAGAGAGTGACAAGAATTCAACATAATGTTCATAGTCAAGATTCTAAGCATGCTAGGGACAAACTATCATAGTGCACATAAAACGGTATAACAACTGTCACATTATAGGACAAGCATGTTCACTTAATAGAATAAGTATGGCAAGTCACCATTTAGGGAGTCATATTGGAAATCATAAGTCCTCTGGGATACTAGTAACACATATTGAACATGAATACAATCAAGGTAATTTCGACTAGATTCATTCTAACATTTATGCGTCATGCGTATGCAAAATCATGATCTAGCATGGTGTGTGATCATGTGAGATGTCAAGTCATACGTTCATGCAAGCACGAGAGAATATCATAGAGTAATAGGGAAATAGCACCGAGCGATAACATGTAAGCATGCTAGGATCAACCCTCACGGAAAGCAAGTCAATCATCGAATTCAACATCAATTTAATTGGAGCGAGTGGAACATTTTAAGATGAGAGAAAAGGGAAGAATCACACTATCAGGGGCCTAGCTCGAGAGAGAATCAACAATAACGTAGGCAAGGTAGAATTCGCACAAGTCACAACCAATGGCCCGACATGTTACTAATGGCTCAATATAACATATCATACATACATGCACCTGATTGATTACTCGACACTAAGCAAGACTTCAATTCAATCACATTCCAATAATATAGAAGCATGAGAGGAAATGTAGCGAGTCATAGTACAAGTCTAAGTAACATGGCAACATGACTAGAATATGGGGACATGAGTTCAAATCAATGTATATTGGGATAAAACATGTATTTATCAAGGCTCATTTACACTAACATATTCCCAATTTAGCACAATTACCACACAACAATATTAATTGTAGAAGTATCAACAATAGTTAATCTGAGGAATACAAGGTATATGGGCATGCTACAGATTCTTGTCACAAGACGAATGATAAGCATCGAGGCATCATCGGTTAGCATGCTAAAGAGCACATCTTATGAGGCATTCATATAAAGAAGAGATGATCACACTACCATGTACCTAACTCAGGAGAAAGCAACAATCATATAGACTCATATCATGTGGTTCATGCTTCTAATCACTCAGTAGTACGATCATTACAATAGGTCAATTAGACATGCGATGACGACACGTAATTATGGCAGGAAGCGAGATGCAACACGAGGCCTAAGAAATGTGACCGGCATGGATACAGGATGTCATACAACCACGAATTTACACTAAGAATCATCATCATAACATGTAATGAGAATTACGTAGCATATAAGGCATGTTGACATCAAATCATAACACGTGTCCATCAAGTAAGGGACTCACTCTATCATGATACTAGAACTGAACGATCACACTATCATGAACCTATTCACAGGGAGGACATCAATTATACAACTTCCTAGCTTATGACATATATATATATCTGTGCCCTAGTATGACAATGCAATATACTAAGTAGATCATGTTGGGATGATAAGACGTAACATGGGTAACTCGGACTCACACAATGGTCATCATGAACATCAAGCATGTAAGCACAGTCTCAAACTAAGGATCAACTGTAGGTCAAGGAGTAGTGTATATAGAATCACACAATCATGGACAGAGCAATCAAGATAACCCGATAGAGGTCCCTAAGGGCAAACATTGACTCTTTCCAACTGACTCATTACCCATCTTTCCCGTGGGACCTTGGTACGACTCTTCGTGACAAGAAGACACTGATGGATCGTCATAAGAATTGATAAGGACAGCCCCGTAAACATCTCACTCTCTAACTCGGAATTACATCAAGGACCATCTTCCAATACTCTCTCAGACAACCCTCATATTCAATCATGATTTCCGACACAATGTGTTTACCAACCCAATTCCCCGTGGAAGACACTGACATCCGGGAGAAGGACTCGATAGAACCGTCAAGGGGCTAACATAGTGGAAGGGGCTGCTTCACACAAGCTGGGCTTGACCATATAAGAAGAAAAGTACTCCTGCTATCCCGTTTGCACAGATCATTCAATATTCCTTCAATAGTTAGGACATACCAATCAAATCTTTAGCATATCAAGCACTCAACATAGAATCAGTCAATGACAATTATAACGATCTCCTTGGAGTCTTCTCGACCCATCTGTAAAGAACAAGCTAGTATTTTGCCTACCCATTCCCGACTACATCCAATAGGGATGGTCTACCGCCTTTTCTACCCACTCGATCCCTTATTAGTTGGTTCTCCTCTTTTATCATAAGTCAAGTTCATATTTAGTCCAATTGAGTTAGGCATATTAAGTTCATTTTTCCCCTTTAAAACGCTTTCAAATCATTTGAAATCCATGGGCGGTTTTCCAAAACATACACCCGACCATTGCGTACCCGAATTGCACAACCTGGCTCTGATACCAACTTTGTAACGGCCCGGATATAAATATCCGAGATACGTTTCGAAGGTCGGATACCTTCGTTTGGATGTTGCAATTCAGGTACAGGTCGAGGTTTCAAACCTCTAAAGATCAATATTCAAAGCGGGGATTTCGAACCCCAAGCAATCAAGTCACGGAAATTCAATTCAAATGAAAGTAAAGCGGAAGCAAAGTTTAGATACATGTGCCACGACAGAGCCGGGTCAAAACCAAAACATATTAGGTGATTATCATTTTATCAAGCAAGAATAAGTGCCGGATTCTTCAATTCGCCAAGAGATTTCCCCGTCACAGAAGCAAGGAGCAACAAGAGCGGTACCTAACACTATCCACGAAGTCAGGCCCGGTGATCACCTGCGGGTCCTCTGACCGCGCTGAGGCCACATAACATGCCTATACCTAAATAAAAGATGACTAATGCGGTACAAGATTTAAATCACACTATCATGCCCCTAGTATATATATAATATGCAGAAAAGAACTGTAAAGAGCCCAAGACAATGCCAAGTGGCATATCACTCTCCTACCTCTGCACCCATTCCCGTTAGTGCAGAGACTGGCCAGTTCGGTGCTATAGCATAGCAATTTCCTCGTGGTGGTGCACTAACCACGGCATCATCATATCATATCATATCATCTCATCTCTTGCCCGATGGTGCTGCGCTATCATATCATATCATCTCATCTCTTGCCCGATGGTGCTGGGCTATCATATCATGCTCGTATCGACTCGATAGACTCAGGGCACCCGATGGGGCTGGGCTACCCTTTGACCCTAGCAAAGACTCTAGGGCTATCATAGATAACGGCTGTTCTGTATTCAAACGCACATAGTAATCACATGCTCAGTTCAATGCAATCCTAGCATGATACTACATGGCATGCTTTAATATGCAACAAATCTACACAACAGATGACACATCAGGTAGGAGGTCCAGGTTACTGAGTAAGTCCCGTAGGATACTTACCTGAGAATGCAGAACATCAAAATAACACAATCAAGGGCCCAAATGCAAGTCCAAAAGCAATCCAACCGCAATACACACCTATCATCAAGCCATTGCCATAAGCTACCGAACCAACATTCTCACACACACGAACCCAAATTCTCAATATCCTCAAAACCAATCGACGGTAAAACCATTTTCCAAAACCTTTCTGATATAATCAACATCAACCAAAAACATTCTTCCAATCAAACTCATTGATAAAAACATACCAACCATAATTTCCAAACTTCCTTCTCAAAACCAACATCATCAAACAAAGATAAAGAATCCCGACGTTAAACATTTAAACCTTAAATCAATTTCTAAAAATCATGTTATAGAATATTACTCCGGCATTTTAGTTCAAAAGCTTGACTTTAATATTTCAAGTAATTTAAGACATTGATAATCATTTCCAAAATAAATCCATCTTTATAAACCCCATTTACAAAACATTAACTCTCCAATTAACTTGCAAATGTATACTACTTAAAATAATTCCGGGATTTTATCTCTTCAAAATCCTCATCTTCAAATCACCTTATAAATCATTATATAATAACACTCCTCAATTAGTATTACTTTCAAAACCATGTAAAATAATATATTAATATTTTCATAATATATATATATATTCCTAATAATCAGAAATAATATATAAAATAACATACATATATATATAACTAACATAACACATAATATATATATATATAACATAACATAACACAATATATATATAACATAACATAACACAAATATATATATATATATATATATATATATATAACATAACACAAACTCTCGGCCCAAAAAAAATGAACAAGCCCCAACCCGGATCCAACTCTCTCACGAAACCAACCCGGAATGAAAGGTAAGGATTCGGCCCAAAAGAAATCAGGCCCAAGGCCACCCAATTCATTCCTTCAACTGAAATCAGAGAAAGAAAAGGAGGGAGGGTCCACGAGCTGATGTGGCGCCAAGGTGGGCCCCGCGGCTCTATCTTCTTCCTCACTACTCAGACCTCCGATTCGACTCCCTTCGCCTCCGTTGCGCTCATCTCCGGTCGTTCCCGCTTGCCCACTGCCCCTCCAACTCGCACTCACACCCCCGCCCTCCTCGCACTCGCCGTCTCTCTCTCTCTCCTACCCTGCCCTTGTACCCCGTCTTCCTCGCTCACCCGCGCACTCGCATCCCCTCGCACACCCGAGCTCGCCGGAGCTCACCTCACCGGAATCTCACTCGTCCTCTCCCGACCATTTAAACCAGAAAGAAAAGAAGAACCCAGTCAAATATAGAAAAGGAGTTATGAGGCTCACCGAGAGGTTTCGATCGTCGGAGTCGAATCCTTGCCGGGGATGGCCTCCGAGATGCTGCTGCTACTACTTTGATGTCTAGGGGGAAGTGGGGGAAACGTCACTGCCACTGGTTATTGAAGGAGGAGAAGGAAGGAGGAGATGTGGCTTCTCGGCTTTTCAATCGACGTCGATGACAATGGTGGTGGCTTCCGGTGGCGGGCGAGATCGACAGAGGAGAGTGCTAGGGTGGTGTTGGTGCTGGGTTGAAAGGAATGGGAGTGGAGATGTGTAAAGACTCGGGATTTTATAACATTATCTTATATAAATTAAGAATTAATTTCGATTTAATATCGATTTAATTGGGATTTGGATTATAAGGTTTCGGAAAATTTTAAAAAAATTCCCGTCCTCGAGTTATTGGATTTATTCAAAATCTTTCCAAGTGAGTTCCGACAATATTTAATTGAAAGTTTTAAATAAATTTTATTCCGCTTTCATATTCCGAGATTCGAAAATATTAATTGGATTTCATTATTTTATTTCGAGTTCGAGATTTTGATTTAAAATTTGAATATGAGTCGGGATGAGATCGAGTGAGCGGGTTTCGGGTATTATTTTCCGGGTATTAATTTACTTGGGACCACAAGGTTTGTCTTTTCTTCCACTTCACACCCAATATCAGCTCTCCTCCCTCCCTTTGATCTGATTTCACACCATCTCCCTCTCTAGCTCTTCTTTCACTCGTTTGGCTAGACCAACCCTATTTCAATCTCCCTCCTTCATTGACTTGTTTCCTCAATTGTTGGCAAACAACCAAATACACCCTCTCCTTTATTCTGAATTCAAACAGACCCCTTCCCTTGTTTTCTAGCTAGAACAGCACCAAACACAAACACCCCCTAAGCCCTCTCCCATGTTGCCTCATTGCCTTATTGCTGAGAGCCTCCGAACACCAACATTTGCCCTCCTTTGCTCAGCCAACACCACCACCACACCCCCTATTGAACCACCCCTGAGCCACCACCGAGGCGCCAACGCAGCACCGCCAACAGCCAATTTTCCTCTATTTTCGAACCAAGGAGCCGAGCCTAATCTTCACCCTCAACAACCCCTGTGTTCGTTATCCTAGGGGAAGAGAGCTCCGAGCACCGCTGAGCACCAGCCGCAACCTCGCCTTCGAGCACCGCTGGGCACCAGCCGAGGCATCTGAGCACAACCCGCGGAGCCGATTTCGCCCCCGTTCCTCTGTTTTCCCGTTCGAAGCCGGTAAGCTCGTCTTCCCTTTTTCCGCTCGAAACCTTCGTAAAGCTCTGCCTTTAAGCTATTACCTTCCTTCCTAGGCCGATTCCGGTGTCAATCCATCTCCGGGAAGCCCAAATCAACTTCGTCGACCTCGATACTTTCCGACGAAACTCAAGACACCCCCGGTGAGCTTCTTCCCTTCCATTCCATTTTTGTTAGCCATAGGAAGCCTTGTGTCATCAGTTGCGTTAATCTGAGGGCGAGTCAGAGAGGTCGAGAGCGGATTGGAGAGAGATCTGGCGAGGTCGAGCGGGGATACAAGGGAGAGGCAGCCAACGGGAGAGAGAGTTGTGAGAGTGAGCCCGAGCGAGGAGGTGCGAGGAGGAGGGTGAGAGAGCGAGAGTGTGTAGCGAGCTGAGGGCGGGTGCGAGAGAGCGTGAGCGAAAGCCGGAGCGGCGAACCGCAAAGGAGGAGGCGGGAGGAAGAAGAAGACCCTGTGGGCCCCGCCTTCGCCACATCAACCTCTCTGGGGCCCATTCTCTTTCTTTTTCTTCCGAATCCAGAATTTAGAATGAGAGTGAGATTAGTTGGGCTTGGGCTGGGAATTCCTTGGGCTAAATTGGGGTCAAATGGGTTGGATTTAAATAAAGAGGATTGGGCCTTTTTCTTTAAAAAAATCTGAGTTGGCTTGTTAAATTAAAGGGGCTCGGTTTGGGTTTGTATAAACTGATGGGCTCGGTTGGTAATTAAATAAAAAGGGAGGGTCGGTTTCTGATTGTTATAAAATGTGGGGCTATTTTGCAATTAAATAAAATGATTGGTTATATAATGTTTGAAAATATATTTGAAAGTGTTTTTAAAGAAAATGGTATTTGAAATATTATGTTGAGACTTAAAAGATATAATTATTATTTTGATATTTAAAGGAGATAAATGTTATTTGAGATTAAAAGATATTATATTATGATCTGATAAAGTATAGGTACTTAAAAAATATGTTATCAGATTAAATCAAAAGGGAATTTGGCGAATGTTTTTAGGAATCGGAATTTCTAGCTAATTGACTCGAACTTTGGGATGGCATGGGAACTAACTTGGGAATCCGACTTGTTCAATGACTAACTAGCATGATGATATGATTGTATGACTAATAGCATGATATTTTGATAATGTGTTATGAAAGATTATATGCTAGTTACTTATGCTGATGAAGTGACATATAAGCTAAGTATGAGTATCAATTATGATATGCCAATAGTGTTATGATATCGATATAATGATCAAGTATGAATTAGGATATGAGATGTTGAAATATGTCCTTAAATATGATATCGTGATGTGTTGTCGTACATATGAAAGCATGATGTTATAGTATATGATTAAGAAGCATGATAAGTTCTTAAATGTTGAAGTATGATACTCCCTCCGTTCGGCAAAACATGTCATTTTAGCTTATTTCACAAGTTTTAAGACAATGAACAAATGTACTAATTTACCCTCAATTATTACCCTCCTTTTTTACTTTATCGAAAACTACAACTAACAAACCATCAATCATATCAAGGGCATTTTTGTAAAGTGAAGGGCAAAATACCTACAATGACAAGTTTTTTTGAACAAAAATAACACCCTAAAATGACAAGTTTTGCCGAACGGAGGGAGAATGTTATATGACGATTAGAGTGTGAATATACCTTAGAGTATGAATATGACTTATATTTATAATAATGGTGCATGATTTCTAAATGATGAGTTGAAATGATCAAATGTTGAGACAAGATGCGAGATGGTATGATTGAATTAATAAGATGATATGAGGATAAGACGATATGTGACGATATGAGCTGATTGATGGAAATGAATAAAGAAGATGATAAGATGATGAGATGAGTTGAGATGATAGTGATGAATTAATGTTAAGAAGTGATACTATATGATTTCGTGAACTTATGTGTGATAGTTAGGGGCGCCTTGTGTGACTTAGACGTCGACTTATGCACATCTTATATTATATGTTAGGTGATTTGTGACATGATTGGATTGCTTGCTATTGTTGACTATTTCTTGGATTCCGCGCTTCTTCAGGTAAGTTCCTTTATGGGCTTACTCAGATTCGAAAGAGAATACATGCTTGTGAATATATGACATACTAGGTGTTGCATAAGCATTAAAGCATACCATGTAGTATCATGCTAATATTGCACTTATGAATGAGCATTCAGTTACTTTGTGTGTTTGAATACAAAACGGCCGTTATCTGTGAGTCTTAGAGTCTTTGCTAGGGTCATGGGGGCATTCGTGTTTTATACCGTTTCGGTCCCCAATCGAGTCGATGAGTATGATCTATATATATATCCCTGATACGGTTCGGCATAGACCGAGCGCCCTACCTCGGAGTGGGTACGGGAGTATATCTGTTACGGTTCGGCATAGACCGAGCGCCCTACCTCGGAGTGGGTACGGGAATATATTTATTATGGTTCGGCTATGGCCGAGCGCCTTACCTTGGAGTGGGTACGAGAAATACAGCGATATGGGGATATGCCACTTGGCATTCTTTGGGCGCCTTTATAGTTCTTTTTTTGCATATTATGATTTAGGAATATGCTAGTGTGATTTAATTTCCGCATTGCATCGAAGCATCTTTATTATAGCGTATGTGTATATTTGCTTGCGGGACAGGGTGTGTTGGAGTCTCGGTCTGATCCCGCTCGCACCACTTGTTTTTTAGGTATGATTGCTTCCTGTCTCTATGGCGTGGGAAAATCTCCCGGGCGATTGCAAAAAATCTGTCTAACCCCGCTAATTTGGCTATACGACTTTAGAATATATGTTTTGGTTTTGACCCGGCTCTGCCGTGGCTCTTGTATCTAAACCTTGCTTCCGTTTTAATTTCGTTTGAATTGGGTTTTGTAACTTTGATTGCTTGGGGTTCGAAATCCCCGCTTTGAATACTAATCTTCGAGGTTTGACAACTCGACCCGTACCTGAATTGCAACATCCGAACGAAGGTATCCGACCTTCGAAACGTAACTGGGTATTTATATCTGGGCCGTTACAAAGTTGGTATCAGGGCGAGGTTGTGCAATTCGGGTACGCAAGGGTCGGGTGTATGTTTTTGAAAATTGCCCATGAATTTCAAAGGATTTGAAGATGTTTTAAAGGGGCAAAATGAACTTAATATGACTAACTCAAATGGGATAAATGTGAACTTGGCCTATTAAATAAGAGAATTCAAACAAAAGGGATCGAGTGGGTAGAAAAGGCGCTAGACCATCCCTATTGGATGTAGTTGGGAACGGCTAGGCGAAATACTAGCTTATTCCTTACAGGTGGGTTGGAAGACTCCAAGGAATTGCACCGAGGTGGTTGGAGTGGCGAGTTAGGTAGAGATCGTGAGGTTTTTGCCCCTCCGGTCAGTCGCTCCTCGAAGAGCGGCATTAGATAGCTTGATGTGCTTTATGTATTAATTGGACCTGAGAACGATCTCCCTCGAAGGAGATCATTATAATTGTCAATGACTGATTCTGCGTTGAGTGCTATTATGATAGAACTAGAAATTTGTTGATATGTTTAGAATGAGTGTTGCATCTCCATGTGAGTGGGATAAGCGAGGGAGCCTTTCCCTTCGGTATAGTCAGAATTTCTATCTTATAGAGCAGTCTCCTCCATGATTCACTTGTTGGTGTCCTCCCATTTCGTTTTATCTCTGGTTCGACGAAGTTTGGTTAAAGGTTGGTGATAGTCGAGAGATGTCTATTCCTTTCGTTCTGATTTCCTCCCCTTCTATCTTCTTCCATGTCTCAATTGGTATTCGATCGAGTCGTTCTTTATGGTATCGACGTCTTTTCGCGGAAATGGAATTGGGAATCTAATCTTTGTCGGGAATTAGGTTCGGGAACATTGACTACTTGAGTGTGTGATAAGTATGGTACTTGACACCATAGGTCATGCCACGAGATGGTCATTGTGCTAGAGTATCAAACTTCGAATGGTTCCGAGTCGATATAATGAGTTGTCTTATGGAGTCATCCTCCTCGATTCTCGCTGTGGTCAACTGATGTCTCCTTGTCATGAACTTCTATACTGACTCCGCCATCTTCTTCCGGGAGTAAATTGAGAGCCCTTTTATGTCCTCAAAATGAGTCACACACGCATTCCACGGGAAATGAGCTTTTGAGTCGGTGGGGGATAAGTCGATATTGCCCTTGAAAATCTCTGTCTGGTTATAATGGCAAACCTATCTGTGTTTACATGAATTGATGCATTACTATGACTTGAGATATCATTGTGTTAAATACATGTCGTGTACCGATAATTATTGACTTGCATCCATGTATATATGAGAGTCACACTATCTTAAGCTCCTGTTGTTCCCCGCTATGTTTCTTCCTTGCTTCCACATGATTATGTTATTGTTGTCTTGACCTCTTGCATATGATTGGTGCTAAGTTGTTTAATGCATATGTATCATGTGATGCACATCTACGCCCTTCACCGAGACATTAGTATCCTGTAGGACCCATGACTTGTGGCCTGCGCACATTTATGCCCTACTTGCTTTATGACATGTTCCTACTTAAAATAGGTCCCTGATAGTGTTGACATTTATCCCTTATGTCATTGAAATATGATTGATGTTACAACTCGATGCTCATTATGCCTTATGTGATTCCGACTAGTATCATGTCTATCTACTTGCCTCGTGATATTGTTTCTTCATGCCCCCATGATATTCTTTTATGCTTTTAAGGATGAATAGTCTGACACCCTACATGTGCACACACCACATTGTATTTAGATTCCGTGTATGCATTTAGTATCATATAGGATGTATGTCTTCTCACATGCAACTTATAATGAGGATATGTGCTTTAATTTTCTCCTTTTATGTACGCAAGCATTGCATTCATGACGTTATATTTTTCCTTGTATCTTAGTATCCAGTAGCACCTTAGATGATCATCTTGCCATCATTGATCTTATACTCCAATGACCTCAGTATGACCATGGTATGTTACATCCCTTATTACACCCTTGCTTGAGACGATATCTTTGCACGTGTGGAGATCTTGACCTTTGCATGAGCACACCCACCATGATAATTGTAAGATACTCGCATGATTACTTTTATGTATATGAATATAGTTATATATATATATATATGAATATAGCGTATTGTTCTCTTGTAACAAGAAACCTTAATAGCATTATCTTGTTCTGCATTATGACGTGCACATGATTCACATGTTGTACTTGTTTGTATTCCCCTTATATGCATTGATGTTCGTTGTGATGGTAGCCTTACCTAGCTAAGCCTCTATGACTCCCTATTTTATTATGTGAAGTTATTCGATGCACCTTATTCTCACCCATTTAGGACTCGTCATGCACTATTAGTATCATTTGGAATCTAAGCCCTTAGAAATGTGACTTGCATAATCCCATGCTCAAATTGTATCATCGTCTAGTACACTTTTCATAGGTTGTGATAGCCATGATATGCCTCTTTATATGATCTTATGACTATCGGAGCATGTTTGATGTTGGTAATCTAGTTGTCATGTTATGCCTCAACAAACTTCTATCATGCTTAATATGACTAAGGATGTGCTAATATGTGTGTCTCACATAAATTATTGTTCCTACCATATGATGCTCTTTTGATGCTTATTGTATTCTGGTAGCTTGTACCTCATCCGACTCCGTGCCCCATATTATAGTTAAGGTCATGCCCAGGTTCACACCTTATCATGTTGCCTTGAAAATATCATCGATCTATGCTTATCTTGTTGAGCTCATATAATTGCAAGTATTGTGTTAATTAGTAATGGGGTGCCACCTTGCATGTTACATACTACGACATGATGAAATGCACATATATATGAAATATGATCCGATGTTAAACTTGTTCCTCAGTGATCATATTTGGTTGTATTTATGCCATGTCATGACCGGTTAGAATCATGTAGGACATGCTCCCCGATTATAGCTCATCGCATGATTACATGCCATACTTATCGTATCATGTAGACCTCGTTGCCCTATGATGTGATAGTTTTGTACCCCCTTATGTGTTCCTTTTATAGTACTATGACATGTTTGAGCATTTTAGTATCGGATTCTATATTGATATGACCTGTCTATGTGTGTACCCGATATGAGTAATTAGTTATTATTTGAATGTCCGTTATTAAATCTTGAGGTATTTAAAAATGTGATTTTAAAAGTTTAATTGCCTGTTAGTCATGGTATTATTCGGAATCATTATTCTAAGATGTTGTTTGAGGTCGGGGGAGGGTGTCGAAAAGGGTTAGATTAGTTGGGAAAGAAAGATCGAGTTTAGATCAAAAGCGAGCTCACAGTCGCTTGTTTCGCCGCGGCGAAACCATGGTCGTCACGACAAACAAGGACTAGGAACAAAGGAAGAGAATGATGCTTGTCGTGCGTAGCGAGAGGCATCACTCACGAGGGACGAAGAACTGGTTTTCGCCGTGGCGAGCGGCCAATTCGCCGCGACGAAAACCAGGTCCGGGCTCTTGGCCGGAGCCGGTTCTCTCCTTTCTTTGGTCATTGACTCGGGTTTGGTTTAAACCCGATTTGGGTTATTTTATATATGTTATTTAAATTCTTATGTGATGCTATATGATTTGATGAACAAGAATTTAAAATTGATCTATGATTCCATGATTTATACGGATTTGAACTTGGATTAATTATAATGATAGGTATATATGAGATTATGGGATTTTGTTGAACATGAGTAGTCAATCATACATGTGATACCCACTATGTTACTATGTTTTTCCTGGCTTGTACCACACCGATTTATTATTGAATTCATGCATATGTGATTATTAATATGTCGAGCTTGTCTATTACTTGAGGAATGATAAGTGTCTAGATTGTCTCATATGTATGTCCGTGTAGGACTCGATTATGATCCTTTCTACCAATGTGTGTTATCGTGATTCATCGAGATAGGTACATGTTAGTGTATATTGATGTGACTAGTATGCTTCATGATTGATTGATATGTGATTTCTTGCCGCAATTATAACCTCATGGAATTCCATAAGGGCATTATTGTCGTTCTCGGGTGGGGATCTTGTCTTTCATTCTCGTCGTCGTCAGTTCTGGTCTATGTTTAGTTTCGTAGAGAATTCGAGTTGTCCGCCTTTACCTCTCCTATACCTCCCTTCACTTAGTATCCATGCGTACTTTCGACGAGCGAAGACTTAGAGAAGAGAACGGTCAGCTGGATAGTAGTCGAGCGGCGCAGCGGAAGCGTGGTGGGCCCATAACCCACCGGTCCCGGGACTTGAGGCAGAGGGTTATACGAGAGGCGCATTACATCGCTATTCAAAAGACTTGGTATGTTTCGAGGCTAGCTAAGGAGTTCATCCGACGGATTTCGAGGCTCTATGAAGTTCCTGAGCGGATAGTTCCCGATAGAGATGGACGGTTCGCTCGGAGATTCTGGAAGCATGTTCACGAGTTCTGAGGCATTAACAAGGATCGAGATTCTCTTTGATGTGGGAGCACATGCATGGCTTAGAGTATCAACTCCTGAGGGGACCAATGTTTTGACATCATAGGTGAACTGAGCCTTAGGTTTGTTGATCCTTTTGAGATTCTCGAGAGATAGCTTATTGCTTAGCTATATCCATGTTCTTACTTGGAGTGCGATGTCCTTCTTGTCTCAACTTTGTCGATATGTTTCTGACCCCCATGTTGAGGTCGGTCATTCCTTGTTAGAGCGTCCTGAGGAGAGTATTCGGGCTAGTTGTTGAGATATTTCAAGTGAGCTACTTGCGTTTTATATGGAGCCTAGCGTAGACATTACCTTGAGCTCTTGACCTAGTGACGAGTATACCCTAGTGCCTTGTTTTAAGATGTGTGCTTGATGTTTATTCCTACATCGTTGTGCTCAAAAGATGGATAGTTATGTGCAGAATATATGATGTGATTGGAGATGAGTCCCTTGATGAGTGATCACTTGCTTGTATCATAATTGTAGGACACCACTCTTGATATGATTGTTAGCGTGACGACACTTGACAGTTGGCTTTATCTTGTTGATATATGAGATTCCGTAACATTTTGAGACAATTGATGTTGAGCTTGATGATATGTTGAGATTGATAGTTGAAACTGATCTTTGAAAGATGAACTTAGGAAGAGAATATGGGATTAGCCCTTAGAGGTGGATGATTCCACCTCTTGAGTTCTGAAAACTTGGTTGACTAATATAGGATGGAATCGACTTGGGATTTCGTATGATTTTGTTGGATCTATGTTTTGAGAAAACTTGATTGGTTTTAAAAAGGGTTTTAGTCTCGGGAATGAGACTTGTTTTTAGAGGTGGATGATGTAAAGACTCGGGATTTGAAAATATTATCTTATATAAATTAAGAATTAATTTCGATTTAATATCGATTTAATTGGGATTTGGATTATAAGGTTTCGGGAAATTTTAAAAAAATTCCCGTCCTCGAGTTATTGGATTTATTCAAAATCTTTCGAAGTGAGTTCCGACAATATTTAATTGAAAGTTTTAAATAAATTTTATTCCGCTTTCATATTCCGAGATTCGAAAATATTAATTGGATTTCATTATTTTATTTTGAGTTCAAGATTTTGATTTAAAATTTGAATATGAGTCGGGATGAGATCGAGTGAGCGGGTTTCGGGTATTATTTTCCGGGTATTAATTTACTTGGGACCACAAGGTTTGTCTTTTCTTCCACTTCACACCCAATATCAGCTCTCCTCCCTCCCTTTGATCTGATTTCACACCATCTCCCTCTCTAGCTCTTCTTTCACTCATTTGGCTAGACCACCCCTATTTCAATCTCCCTCCATTATTGACTTGTTTCCTCAATTGTTGGCAAAACACCAAATACACCCTCTCCTTTATTCTGAATTCAAACAGACCCCTTCCCTTGTTTTCTAGCTAGAACAGCACCAAACACAAACACCCCCTAAGCACTCTCCCATGTTGCCTCATTGCCTTATTGTCGAGAGCCTCCTGATAACTCCACTCCCTTGATGAAAATCGGAAAAGGTTTCAAAGGCTTTGACACAAAGCCTGTGTCAAAGGTCTTGAAGCTAAAGCTGTATTGATGAAATTCAAAACCTTTATTTTAGTTATTATCTTATATATATTATCTATGTATGGTTTCCAAATATTATTATACATATGTTATACTAACCATACAGCAAAGATTTCGAAGAAATCTCCTTCCTTAAAGCTGAAAGACATGAAGATCAAATCAGGTGGATTGTGGCTTCGCAGTTTCCCGAAATAGAAGATTGCGAAGATCCTTCCTAAGCCATGATCTCAAGTAGCCGTTGGGTGAAGATTCTTGGCGCCGATTTGATCAAGAATAAAAGGAGATGAAGAAGAAAGAAGAAAGGAGAGTTGAACACTGACGATCATTGAACTACAACGCACACTCAGCCCTCAAGTCAATCTTTCTTCTACGTGTACTCTCTGCTAGGTGTTAAGTGTTTTATCTTTTGTTTCAAAGCATTCGAGAGTTACACAGTGAGCTTATAGGATATATTCTGAGAGAGTGTTATACTCGAGAGTTTATAACTCAGGAAGTGTGCACTAGGTTATTGATTCACGAGTGTAAGAGGATTGTACTAGATAGCTGAGAGAGGTGGGGCTCTTCTAGATTGGTCTAGGACTCCAAGGGAACGAGAGTTGACTAGATTGCAATTGTATAGGAGAGAGGCTTCTCGGTGAGCTATTAGGACCCTAAGCTGTGTGAATCAATAAAGCCTATTGAATCCTAGGGTTGTGGAAGAACCCTAGGCGGGGACTAAGCCTTAAAGGAGTCGAACCTCGTTAACAATTCATCGTGTTCTTTACTTATTGCTTTACCATTATTTCCGCAGTTGTTTCGAATTGTATAACTTTGTTGTGCTTTAGGTATCCCAATCGAAAGAATTGAGTTTACTCCCAGAGGTTTGCAAAGCGTTTCAAAAGTCTTGAGATTGTCAGCGAAAAGTTGGCATACTCTATTCAACCCCCCCCCCCCCCTTCTAGAGTATCTTTATTCTACTTTGTTATACATTATCGAACCTTCAATTGGTATCAGAGCCTTACTCACTGCTTTTGATCTAACAATCTTGTGAGTTTTGATCATATCTGTTGAAGCAAGCGGAGGATTTGCACAAGGGAGGTCTACCAATAGACCACCACTCTTTGTGGGAAACAACTTTGTCCAATGGAGGTCCTTGATGAAAATGTTCATTATAGATCAAGATCTGGAACTTTGGAACATTATAGAGAATGGTCCAAGGATTCCTGAGAAAGAAGGACCTAATGGAAGCAGAGTCGCGAAGACTGAGGACGAATACATCCAAGCAGATCTTGAACTCGTCTCCAAGAACTATAAAGCCATTAACTTACTATATTGTGGTCTTAGTACTGATGAGTTTAATCGTATTTCATCTTGTAGGTCGGAGAAAGAGATTTGGGACAAGTTAGTTGTCACCTACGAAGGAACCAGTCAAGTGAAGGACACCAAGATCAGTATCTTCCTTCGAAAGTATGAACTTTTCAAAATGAAGCCTGATGAGTCTATCAAGGCCATGTTCACACGATTCACAGAAATCACGAACAACCTTGACTCTCTCAGCAAGACCTTTGAAAATGTTGAGAAAGTAAGGAAGATATTGAGGTGCCTCCCAAAAGACAAATGGGGCCCTAAAGTGAAAGCCATAGAGGAAGCCCAAAATCTTACCACTCTACCCCTTGATGACTTGCTTGAGAAGTTGATCACACATGAGATGATTCTCAATGAAGACGATGGAGAAATCCCAACAAGCACTAAGAACTTGGCACTCAAGTCTAAGAAGGATGAGCCCAAAGATGTGTCTGATTCTGAAGAAGATGATGATGAGGTGATCCCTTTGCTCTCATAACAAGGGGTCTTTCTCGAATCCTCAAGATGAAGAAGCAATTCAACAACAAAGATGGATCAGAGTCTTCTAAATTTCATGGTAAGTCTCAATACAACAAATATGACAAGAAGACTAAACCTTTGTCTTGTTTTGAATGTGGTGAAACAAACCATCTAGTGAAAGATTGCCCTCAAAAGAAGAAGAGCCAGGTCAAGAAAGGTGATAGATGGAAAAAGAAAGCCATGGTGGCAGCTTGGAGTGATTCTGACTCAGGTGACTCAGATTCAGATGATGAGAAGGCCAACATTTTTCTCATGGCCTCAGGAGATGAATCCCACGATGAGCAACTTGAGGTAACTGTAAGAGAACTTGTGGCAAGTCCAAAAGAGGTACTATCGGAATTCCTTTCTAATATGATTGCCAATGAAGAGAAGCTTATTGCCCAAACCAACACTCTTATTAAGAAAACCAAGGACCAGGAAAGAACTATTGAGGAACTGTCAATGAGGGTCAAAAGTCTTGAAACCTCTTATTTGGGTCTTGACATTAAAGTCAAGACTCTTGACTCAGAGAAATCTGAACTCAATCAAGATCTCTCGTCTCTAAGAAGTGAACATCATGACTTAGAGAGCGAGAAGATCTCCCTGAATAAGAAGATTCAAGACCAGCAGACAGCCCTCATAAGTTTTACCAAGTCCAAGGGCACTCTTGATAGGATGTTGGGTGAGCAACAAAGCTCTCTAAACAGAAGTGGTATTGGTTACAACCCAAGGTTTTTAAAGAAGAAACACATTACCACTTTTGTAAAGGCAAAAGGAAGCAGAACCTCTCCTATATGTCACCACTGTGCAAGAAAGGGACATGTAAGAGAGACCTGCCCCTATAGAAGAAAGGATCCTCATATTATTCGCAATACATTTCCTGTTCACTTGAGAAAAGAACGGATAACGCAAGTTTGGGTCCCCAAAGGCACTATTTTACCAAATATGGTTTATCCCAATAAAGGATCTAAATTTGCTTATTGGTCTAGCCACAAAGGTTGATTTTTGTTTTGCAGGAGATCACCAAGGTGAAAGAGCAAAAATGGATTATTGATAGTGGATGCTCTAGACATATGAGTGGGAAGAGGTCTCTCTTCCATGAACTGAAGAAGCAATCCACTGGAACAATCACTCTTGGTGACAAAGGAAAGTGTGACATCGTTGGTATCGGTAGCGTTGGGAGTGATCCTAACCACAGTATTAAAAATGTTTATCTTGTTGATGGTTTGAAGTATAATTTGCTTAGTGTTTCTCAACTATGTGATAATGGTAATGATGTTGGATTTAACAAGAAAAGATGTTTAGTGCGCAGAGAAGATACAGGTGAAATAGTTCTAACTGTCTATCGTTATAACAACATCTATCCCGTGAATGCTGAGCAAGTGGCACAAGGAAGCTTAACCTGCCTAAAGGCTTTGACGGACGATCCAAAGCTCTGGCACAGGAGACTCGGTCATGTAAGCCCACATACACTATAAAAGCTTGTGTCCAAAGGGCTTGTAAGAGGATTACCTGAGATGGACTTCAAAGGTATTGAGATGTGCAAAGCATGCACACGAGGTAAACAAACACGTAGCTCTTTCAAACCCAAAACGGTTGTAAGTACTTCTAGACCTCTTGAACTTTTACATATGGATTTATGTGGTCCTATGCGAGTCAAATCTCCCAATGGTAAAAAGTACATGCTTGTTGTTGTTGATGATTTTTCGAGATATACTTGGGTTGCATTTTTAAAAAAATCAGAGGCTTTATTTGAGTTTTCAAAACTTTGTAAGGAGATGCAAACTTTAAGAAATGAGCCCATAGTGTCAATTCGAAGTGATCATGGTAGGGAGTTTGATCAACTTCAGTTTGATTTGTTTTGTGTAAATATGGCATCTCCCATAATTTTTCTGCTCCTAGGACACCTCAACAGAATGGGGTTGTGGAACGAATGAACCGCACCCTAGAGGACATGGCCATGACTATGCTTTTAGAAAATGCACTACCTAAAACCTATTGGGCTGAAGCTATTAACACAGCTAGCTATATTTTGAATCGTTGTCTTATTCGTTCCATCTTAAAGAAAACTCCTTATGAACTTTTCAAAGGCCGCAAACCTATTATATCGTATTTCAAACCCTTTGGCTGTACTTGTTTTGTTCATAACAATGGAAAAGATAACCTTGGGAAATTTGATGCGCATAGTGATGAAGGTATATTTCTTGGCTACTCCACAAGTAGCAAAGCATATAGATTCTTCAACAAAAGGACCAAGATGGTTGAGGAAAGTATTCATGTTATATTTGATGAATGCAATGACGGTTCTTTAAGTGAAAGTGTTGCAGATTTAGATCTTAACAACCATACAGAGAATGAGGATGGTGATGATATTGCTACTAAGAACACAGAGAAGAGGAACATGCAGGATCAGATTCTTAACACTGAGGAGTTGGCTCAAGGTCTTGAAGCTCAGTCCAAAGCTATTGAGACGTTAGATACTGCAGTAACTGAGCACAATGTATCCATGGAGTCAGATGGACCTCAAACAAATCCTGTTGATATGACGAACCAGGGAGCTGAGACTAGCAAGAGAAAGTTCAAATATTCCTCGTCACACCCATTACAGGATATCATCTTTGACCCTACATCTAGTGTTCAAACTCGTTCTAAACTTAAAAATCTCTGTGCTTTTCACGCTTTTGTTTCACTTGTAGAACCAAAGAAGGTGGATGAGGCCCTTCAAGAGCCAGACTGGATCATTGCTATGCTAAATGAGCTTAATGAATTTGAAAGGAAAAAAGTCTGGACCTTGAAGCCTAGGCGAAAGCATCAATCAGTCATTGGCACACGTTGGGTATTTCGGAACAAGCTAGATGAGAATGGTAAGGTCGTGAGGAACAAAGCAAGGCTTGTTGCTCAAGGCTACAATCAAGAGGAAGGTATAGACTACGAGGAGACTTTTGCTCCCGTAGCTAGGCTTGAAGCCATTCGTATTTTATTAGCATTTGCATCTTTTATGGGCATAAAACTATATCAATTGGATGTCAAGTGTGCATTTCTTAATGGTTTCTTAGAAGAAGAAGTTTATGTGGTTCAACCCCCAGGTTTTGAAAGTTTGGAATTTCCTAATCATGTTTACAAACTAGACAAAGCGCTATATGGTTTGAAACAAGCCCCAAGAGCTTGGTATGAGCGCTTGTCAAAATATCTTTTAGAAAATGATTTTAAAAGGGGGTTGATCGACAAGACTCTTTTCATCAAGACCAAAGGAAAGGACATATTGGTTATCCAAATATATATTGATGATATATTGTTTGGTGCTACTAACACATCTTTGTGCAAGGAATTTTCCGATATAATGTGCAGTGAATTTGAGATTAGCTTAATGGGAGAACTCAACTTCTTTTTGGGGTTGCAAGTTCATCAATCTAAGAGAGGGATCTTTGTCAACCAAAGCAAGTATACTAAGGATCTCTTGAAGAAGTTTAAGATGGATCAATCCAAAGCAGCCAAGACACCCATGAGCTCAACCTTGTCCTTAGATCAAGACAAGACCGGGAAGAGTGTCAATCAAAAGGAGTATCGAGGGATGATTGGATCTTTATTATATCTTACTGCTAGTAGACCTAACATCATGTTTAGTGTTTGCATGTGTGCTAGGTTTCAAGCTGATCCCAAAGAATCTCACCTCGTGGCTGTGAAGAGGATCTTTCGATATCTCAATGGCACCAAGGAGCTTGGCTTGTGGTACCCGAAGCAAAGAGATTTTACACTAATTGGGTATTCTGATGCAGACTTTGCAGGCTATAAAGTGGATAGGAAGAGCACGTCGGGATGTTGCCAATTCTTAGGGGCATCCTTGATTAGTTGGCACTCAAAGAAACAAAACTCAGTTGCTCTTTCCACTGCCAAAGCTGAATACATAGCCGCTGGAGCATGCTGCTCCCAAATCCTATGGATTGCTCAACAAATGAGGGATCTTGGCATCGACCTCAAAAACATTCACATTAAGTGTGACAACACAACTGCCATCTCCATTACAAAGAATCCCGTTCAGCATTCAAGGACCAAACATATTGATGTGAGGCATCATTTCATTAGAGATCACGTCGAAAACGGTGATGTGTCAATATCATTTATATCAACTGATTATCAATGGGCTGACATTTTTACTAAGCCTTTGGCAGAGGACAGGTTCACCTCCATTAGACGAGAAATCGGAATGCTTAACAGGGATGCACTTTCGTAGGGGGAGCTTTCCCTTTACGAAAGAAAACTTCTACTCAGTGTCAAGACCTTTGAACCTCATTTGAAAGGTTGTGAACTGAACAGTAGAGCACATATAACGGATCATATATTTGGTTGGTATCTTTTTAGATATTTGATCAAATATGTTTTAAAAAAGGAAGGTTAAATATCTTTACTTCATTGTTACCTTCAGGAAAATCTTTTTATTGCATGTTATCCGATTATATTTTTATTTGTGGAAATTTTTTAAATCGGATAAACATCTTGCCTTAACAATTAAGATTCAAACGGCTCTTTGTTCAAAATTTGAAATTGTTTTGGTAAAACTGATTTTGAAAATATGGCAGTGATATGATGAGTTAGAGTTATTACCTTGGGAAACTACCATCTTGTCCCATCAACTCACCTCACCCGCTCCCTTTTTTAAACCACACAACATTTACCCCCACCATTCACATCTTCATAACCCACCGTTTCTCTCTCTATTCTCTCTGACCTTTAGACCATCTTCTTCATCCTTTCTCTCTGAAATTTTCACCGTTCATATCCATGGCACCCAAATCCAAGAAAACCTCCACCCCCAAAAGACTTGGAGCTACCTCCAAAGGTCGTCAAACCCCCCTCGTGTCTTCCCCTCAACCTGAACCTACCCCTGAGACCATTGTCCCGAGCACCATCCCTGAGAGCACCCTTGCCAAAATCAAGCAGTCCACGAAGCGCCAGAAAAAGACACCCCTCAGTAGGAAGCTTAAGGGAAAGAAAAAGGTCATTGCTGAGGAAGAGGAGGAAGAGGAAGATCTTGAGGAGATTCTAGAGAGAGATGCTGAAAAAGAGGCTGAGGAAGATGCCCAGAAAAAGAAAGAGGTCGAGGAAGAGGCCCAGAAAAAGAAAAAGGCCGAGGAAGAGGCCAAGAGAGAAGCGGAGAAGGAGGTTCCAGCAGGAGAGGAACCAGAGGAAGAGGAAGCTGAGGAGGACGACAAGGTTGATGATGACGAGGAGGCCGAGGGAGATGAGGCTGAGGAGTCTGCTGAGGGCTCAGGGTCTGAGGAAGAAGAGGAAGAGGAGCCAGAACCTGTTCCCTCTCCTACTCCTCCTCCTCCTCCCCCGTCCCCGAAGAAGCGCAAGGCCGCTAAAGCCAAGACGTCTTCACCTCCCAAGCGCTCCAGGAAAGCCACTCCCAAAAGATTTGAAGCGTCCGTCAAGTCGACCGCTCCAACAAAAGCCCGAAGAAAGAATGCTGAGCCTGCCGTCGATCCCCCTGCACTTATCCAGGTAAACCAATCCTTAACGTCCTCCTGGTTTGAGAATGCTGAGATGGCTGGCAAATGGGTAGACGAGTTCAAAACTCGTAGGATTTGTTGTTCTGATTTTATTGATTTTAACTTTTTAGAAGCTTTGAACCTACCCTGCATCTCCCTTCTCAAACAAACCCCAGCATGGACCCTGCTGAACTTTGAATCTGAGTACTACCCCCAACTCACCCATCTCTTCTACATAAACCTCAAAGCCAAGCACACCGATGAAGGCTGGACTCTGGAGTCAGTCGTCAAAGGGGTTAGAATCATGTTCAACTTCCTTGACTTCGCTGAGCTCCTTGGTCTTCCCAAACCATGTCCACCCTCTCCACAAACCCCCACAAAAGACCAGTGTGCTACTCTTGCCCGTGCCAAATACCTGCTCCCCGAAGCATCAAGCAGCACCTCCAAACAACTCACCCACTCGTCCCTCACACTTGAAGCCAAAATCATCTTTAACATTATTGTGAGATGTCTTTTACCCCGAATCAACTCTGGCTCCCTCCTCACTGACAATGCTATGGTCCTCCTGTACCGCATATTGAATGGCCATGATCTTGATCTGGCCAATACCATTTTAGGTTCCATTGCACACACACGAAAAGCCAGAAAAGGAACTCCCCTCCCATTCGCAAACCTCTTGACCCGTGTCTTCAAAGCTTCTAAAATTGATTTTGAAAACGAAGAACAACAACATCATACGGGAAAATTTGACTCCAAGAGCTTTGATAAGATCGGCATAACTCAGACCCCTCAAGGGACTTGGAGTCTTGCCTCTTCTTCTTCAAAAACTCTCCCCACTAGCTCTGTCATCGACGAATGCATGGAGAACCTGGAGTTGGGTTTGGAGGAAGTTCGCCTGGACGCCAAGGAGTTGCGCCACGAGTTGCTGGTTGAGATGAGAGAGCTGGCCAAGCAGTTAAATGAGTTGAAGATGTTGATCAAGGATGGTGCTCAAGACGATGAACCCTGAACCCCTATCCTAACCCTTGATCTAACTCTCTAACACTGCTGGCCCTGTTTTCAAAACTTTTGGTGACTGTTATTATACTCCTCCCTTTGTTGAAAGACAAAAAGGGGGAGATTGGTTAGACTTTTGGTGACTTTAAACTTGGTTAGACTTTAAACCGTTTTGAAGTAAAGGGTCTTGGAAGACCTTATTTTTCCTTATTTTGTTGGATGCGTTTATCATTGGTTTTGAACTTATATGATCCAACATTTGTCTAACCCCTGCAGGTACTTAGTCCAATTTTTTTATATCATATATTTGCTTGACTAAGTTACAAGGATGCACATGTTTTGTCTTTCATCAAGGGGGAGATTGATAACTCCACTCCCTTGATGAAAATCGGAAAAGGTTTCAAAGGCTTTGACACAAAGCCTGTGTCAAAGGTCTTGAAGCTAAAGCTGCATTGATGAAATTCAAAACCTATATTTTAGTTATTATTTTATATATATTATCTATGTATGGTTTCCAAATATTATTATACATATGTTATACTAACCATACGGCAAAGATTTCGAAGAAATCTCCTTCCTTAAAGCTGAAAGACATGAAGATCAAATCAGGTGGATTGTGGCTTCGCAGTTTCCCGAAATAGAAGATTGCGAAGATCCTTCCTAAGCCATGATCTCAAGTAGCCGTTGGGTGAAGATTCTTGGCGCCGATTTGATCAAGAATAAAAGGAGATGAAGAAGAAAGAAGAAAGGAGACTTGAACACTGACGATCATTGAACTACAACGCACACTCAGCCTTCAAGTCAATCTTTCTTCTACGTGTACTCTCTGCTAGGTGTTAAGTGTTTTATCTTTTGTTTCAAAGCATTTGAGAGTTACACAGTGAGCTTATAGGATATATTCTGAGAGAGTGTTATACTCGAGACTTTATAACTCAGGAAGTGTGCACTAGGTTATTGATTCACGAGTGTAAGAGGATTGCACTAGATAGCTGAGAGAGGTGGGGCTCTTCTAGATTGGTCTAGGACTCCAAGGGAACGAGAGTTGACTAGATTGCAATTGTATAAGAGAGAGGCTTCTCGGTGAGCTATTAGGATCCTAAGCTGTGTGAATCAATAAAGCCTATTGAATCCTAGGGTTGTGGAAGAACCCTAGGCGGGGACTAAGCCTTAAAGGAGCCGAACCTCGTTAACAATTCATCGTGTTCTTTACTTATTGCTTTACCATTATTTCCGCACTTATTTCGAATTGTATAACTTTGTTGTGCTTCAGGTATCCCAATCGAAAGAATTGAGTTTACTCCCAGAGGTTTGGAAAACGTTTCAAAAGTCTTGAGATTGTCAGCGAAAAGTTGGCATACTCTATTCAACCCCCCCTTCTAGAGTATCTTTATTCTACTTTGTTATACATTATCGAACCTTCACCTCCGAAAACCAATATTTGCCCTCCTTTGCTCAGCCAACACCACCACCACACCCCCTATTGAACCACCCCTGAGCCACCACCGAGGCGCCAACGCAGCACCGCCAACAGCCCATTTTTCCTCTATTTTCGAAACAAGGAGCCGAGCCTAATCTTCACCCTCAACAGCCTCTGTGTTCATTATCCTAGGGAAAGAGAGCTCCGAGCACCGCTGAGCACCACCCGCAACCTCGCCTCCGAGCACCGCTGGGCACCAGCCGAGGCATCTGAGCACAACCCGCGGAGCCGATTTCGCCCCCGTTCCTCTGTTTTCCCGTTCGAAGCCGGTAAGCTCGTCTTCCCTTTTTCCGCTCGAAACCTTCGTAAAGCTCCGCCTTTAAGCTATTACCTTCCTTCCTAGGCCAATTCTGGTGTCAATCCATCTCCGGCGAGCCCAAATCAACTCAGTCGACCTCGATACTTTCCGACGAAACTCAAGACACCCTCGGTGAGCTTCTTCCCTTCCATTCCGTTTTGTTAGCCATAGGAAGCCTTGTATCATCATTTTCGTTAATCTGAGGGCGAGTCAGAGAGGTCGAGAGCGGATTGGAGAGAGATCCAGCGAGGTTGAGCGGGGATACAAGGGAGAGGTGGCCAACGGGAGAGAGAGTTGTGAGAGTGAGCCCGAGCGAGGAGGTGCGAGGAGGAGGGTGAGAGAGCGGGAGTGTGTAGCGAGCTGAGGGCGGGTGCGAGAGAGCGAGAGCGAAAGCCGGAGCGGCGAACCGCGGAGGAGGAGGCGGGAGGAAGAAGAAGACCCTGTGGGCCCCGCCATCGCCACATCAGCCTCTCTGGGCCCCATTCTCTTTCTTTTTCTTCCTAATCCAGAATTTAGAATGAGAGTGAGATTGGTTGGGCTTGGGCTGGGAATTCCTTGGGCTAAATTGGGGTCAAAATGGCTTGTTTAAATAAAGAGGATTGGGCCTTTTTCTTTAACAAAATCTGGGTTGGCTTGTTAAATTAAAGGGGCTCGGTTTGGGTTTTTCAGATAATGGACTTCGGTTTTGGGTTTGTATAAACTGATGGACTCGGTTGGTAATTAAATAAAAAAGGAGGGTCGGTTTCTGATTGTTATAAAATATGAGGCTATTTTACAATTAAATAAAATGATTGGTTATATGTTGTTTGAAAATATATTTGAAAGTGTTTTTAAAGAAAATGGTATTTGAAATATTATGTTGAGACTTAAAAGATATAACTATTATTTTGAGATTTAAAGGAGATAAATATTATTTGAGATTAAAAGATATTATATTATGATCTTATAAAGTATAGGTACTTAAAAAATATGTTATCGGATTAAATCAAAAGGGAATTTGGCGAATGTTTTTAGGAATCGGAATTTCTAGCTAATTGAATCGAATTTTGGGATGGCATCGGAACTAACTTGGGAATCCGACTTGTTCAATGACTAACTAGCATGATGATATGATTGTATGACAGATAGCATGATATTTTGATGATGTGTTATGAAAGATTATATGCTAGTTACTTATGCTGATGAAGTGTCATATAAGCTAAGTATGAGTATCAATTATGATATGCCAATAGTGTTATGATATCGATATAATGATCAAGTATGAATTAGGATATGAGATGTTGAAATATGTCCTTAAATATGATATCGTGATGTGTTGTCGTACATATGAAAGCATGATGTTATAGTATATGATTAAGAAGCATGATAAGTTCTTAAATGTTGAAGTATGATGTGTTATATGACGATTAGAGTATGAATATACCTTAGAGTATGAATATGACTTATATTTATAATAATGGTGAATGATTTCTAAATGATGAGTTGAAATGATCAAATGTTGAGACAAGATGCGAGATGATATGATTGAATTAATAAGATGATATGAGGATAAGACGATATGTGATGATATGAGCTGATTGATGGAAATGAATAAAGAAGATGATAAGATGATGAGATGAGTTGAGATGATAGTGATGAATTAATGTTAAGAAGTGATACTATATGATTTCGTGAACTTATGTGTGATAGTTAGGGGCGCCTTGTGTGACTTAGACGTAGACTTATGCACATCTTATATTATATGTTAGGTGATTTGTGACATGATTGGATTGCTTGCTATTGCTGACTATTTCTTGGATTCAGCGCTTCTTCAGGTAAGTTCCTTTATGGGCTTACTCAGATTCGAAAGAGAATACCTGCTTGTGAATATATGACATACTAGGTGTTGCATAAGCATTAAAGCATGCCATGTAGTATCATGCTAGGATTGCACTTATGAATGAGCATTCGGTTACTTTGTGTGTTTGAATACAGAACGGCCGTTATCTGTGAGTCTTAGAGTCTTTGCTAGGGTCATGTGGGCATTCGTGTTTTATACCGTTTCGGTCCCCAATCGAGTCAATGAGTATGATCTATATATATATATATATATATATATATATATATCCCTGATACGGTTCGACATAGACCGAGCGCCCTACCTCGGAGTGGGTACGGGAGTATATCTGTTACGGTTCGGCATAGACCGAGCGCCCTACCTCGGAGTGGGTACGGGAATATATTTATTATGGTTCGGCTAAGGCCGAGCGCCCTACCTCGAAGTGGGTACGGGAAATACAGAGATATGGGGATATGCCACTTGGCATTCTTTGGGCGCCTTTATAGTTCTTTTCTGCATATTATGATTTAGGAATATGCTAGTGTGATTTAATTTCCGCATTGCATCGAAGCATCTTTATTATAGCGTATGTGTATATTTGCTTGCGGGACAGGGTGTGTTGGGGTCTCGGTCTGATCCCGCTCGCACCACTTGTTTTTAGGTATGATTGCTCCCTGTCTCTATGGCGTGGGAAAATCTCCCGGGCGATTGTAAAGAATCTATCGAACCCCGCTAATTTGGCTATACGACTTTAGAATATATGTTTTGGTATTTATATGCCACTTGGCATTGTCTTGGGCCCTTTACAGTTCTTTGCCGCATATTGTAAATTAGGAGCATGTTAGTGTGATTAAATTTCCGCATTGCATCAAAGCATCTTTATATTAGCGTATGTGTATTTTCGCTTGTGGGACAGGGTGTGTTGGGGTCTCGGTCTAATCTCGCTCGCACCACTTGTTTTTAGGTATGATTGATCCCTGTCTCTATGGCGTGGGAAAATCCCCCGGGCGATCACAAAGAATCTGTCTAACCCCGCTAAATTGGCTATACGACTTTAGAATATATGTTTTGGTTTTGACCCGGCTCTGCCGTGGCTATTGTATCTAAACCGTACTTCCGCTTTACTTTCGTTTAAATTGAATTTTTGTGACTTCGATTGATTGGGGTTCGAAATCCCCGCTTTGAATACTGATTGATCTTTAGGGGTTTAAAACCTCGACCCGTACCTGAATTGCAACATCCGAACGAAGGTATCCAACCTTCGAAACGTATCTCGGATATTTACATCCGGGCCGTTACATAGTGTTTAGGGTTTAGGGTTTAAACTAGCTCGATCGATCAAATTACTATCTCGATGAATCGAGGAAATCTATTTATTAACAATGTTACGAAAAAATTCAAAACGATTGCTATTCCACATATTCTAGTATTTTTTAAAAAATTGTTTTCAAAATATTAATCTTATGTGTCGATCTACTAGATCTTGAATCGGCTTATATGTTATAAAATATTTCATCATTCAAATACCCGGGTATTTCATCGTTCAAATATTATATAATGTAACAGCTCGGATATAAATACTCGGGTTACGTTTCGAAGGTCGGATACCTTCGTTCGGATGTTGCAATTCAGGTACGGGTCGAGGTTTCAAACCTCGAAGATCAATATTCCAAAGCGGGGATTTCGAACCCCAAGCAATCAAAGTCGCGGAAATTCAATTCAAATGAAAGTAAAGCAGAAGCAAGGTTTAGATACAAGTGCCACGGCAGAGCCGGGTCAAAACCAAAACAAAGTGGGTTATTTCCATTTGTCAAGTTAAAATATATTAGCTGGATTCTTCAATTCGCCAAGAGATTCCCCGTCACAGAAGCAAGGAGCAATCAAGAGCGGTACCTAACACTATCCACGAAGTCAGGCCCGGTGATCGCCTGTGGGTCATCTGACCACGCTGAGGCCACATAACATGCCTATGCCTAAATAAAAGATGACTAATGCAGTACAAGATTTAAATCACACTATCATGCCCCTAGTGTATATAATATGCAAAAAAGAACTATAAATGGCCCAAGACAATGCCAAGTGGCATATCCCTCTCCTACCTCTGCACCCCTTCCCGTTAGTGCAGAGACTGGCTAGTTCGGTGCTATAGCATATCAATTTCCTCGTGGTGGTGCACTAACCACGACATCATCACATCATATCATATCATCTCATCTCTTGCCCGATGGTGCTGGGCTATCACATCATCTCATCTCTTGCCCGATGGTGCTGGGCTATCATATCATGCTCATATCGACTCGATAGACTCAGGGCACCCGATGAGGCTGGGCTGCCCTATGACCCTAGCAAAGACTCTAGGACTATCACAGTTAACGGTCGTTCTGTATTCAAACACACATAGTAAACGCATGCTCAGTTCAATGCAATCCTAGCATGATACTACATGGCATGCTTTAATATGCAAAAAAACTACACATTACATGACACATCAGGCAGGAGGTCCAGGTTACTGAGTAAGTCCGGTAGGATACTTACCTGAAGATGCATAACAGCAAGATAACACAAGCAAGGCCTAAATGCAAGTCCAAAGCAATCCAAAAGCAATACACACCTATCATCAAGCCATTTCCATAAGCTACCAGACCAACATTCATACATACGAAACCCAAGTTCTCAACCTTCTCAAAACCAACCGATAGTAAAATCTTTTTCCAAAACCTTTCCGATACGATCAAATCGACCAAAATCATTCTTCTAATCAAACCCCTTGATAAAATCATACCAACCATATTTTCCAAATTCTTAAATCAAAAATTAAGTAAACTCATATTCAAAATAATTCCTCAACTCATACTTGGCCAAATTCCGATATTAAACACTTAAATTCTTAAAGTCAAATTTCTCAAAATCATAATATAGAAGTAGTTCCGGCATCTCTTTCTTATTTAAAGACATCGTCTTAAAATCATTTAATAAAGCATTTATTAATCATACTTCTCAACTAATATTTAGCTAAAGAAAATACAACACCAAAATTAAATCATCTTTACTCTTCATATTTATAATTCAAAGTCAATAAGTTATCTCAAATTTCCTAACATCACATATTAAACCCCACTCAATTACATATTCCAAATAATCTCACTTTAAAACCATGTAAAGTAATATATAAAATAACATACATATATATATATATATATATATAAACATAACACATAATATATATATATATATATGTAACATAACATAACACAAAATATATATATATATATATAACATAACATAACACAAACCCTCGGCCCAAAAAATGAGCAAGCCCCAACTCGGATACAATGTTCAGCTCAAGCCCAAGACACCATTAGACAGAAGGAAGAGGCCCGGCCCAACAGAAAAGAGAAGGAGTAGGAGATGGCCTGACCCGCCCAGAAGGAAATAAAAGAAAGAGTGGGCCGAGGCCCAACCCAAGCCCAAACCAACTCAACAGAAGAAGGAAAAGAGGGGGCCCCACCCGTGACATGGCGGAGGAGGTGGCAAGGGGCCCACCGCCTTCTTCCTCCCCCTTTGGCTGCTTGAAACGAACAGGGGAAAGGCAAGGCAGGGCTCCTGCATTCGTGTGAGAGAAGAAGAGGAGGGAGGCTCGCCGGCGGCGGCTTTCTCCGACTCCGACAGGACTACCCACTGCGACCCATACACACGGAGACAAAAGGAAAAGAGGAAAGAGAAGGAAGAGCTCACCGGGAAGGAGACTCAAGGTGGTCGGAGGTGCGCCGGAGGCCCGATGGGGCTCGTTGGAGGCACTAGAGGCTCGTCGGGGCTGCATCGGAGACGGTTCCTTGTTGGGATACACTGAAGCTGGCCGGAAAACAGGGGAAGGAGGTGAAGGGGGGCTGCGTTCGGTGGTGTCGGCGACTCCGGGGTGTCCCTGGGTGGCTCAGGCCTGGCCTCGGCCGCTCTTGGTCGCTGGAGAAGATGGAGGAGGGCTGCTGCAGCCTGACTGGCTGGAGAGAGCGGAGGGAATGAAACTGTCGAGCTCAGCTCTTGGAAGAAGCAGGGGCGGGCTGCGCTTGGGGCTCCGGTGGCCGTCGTGGGTGCTCCTAGCGGCTCCGACGACGTGCTGGGGAGGTGGTGGTGTTAGTGTGGTGGTGGTGGCTGGCTCGAAATGGAGGAGAAGGAGCCCTCTACTCTCGACACACAAAGAGGAAAATAAAAAGGGATAAGGGTGGGTTTGTTTCAAGGGAAAGAGAGGAGAAGATAAGGAGAGAGGGTGAGGGTTATGGATTTGTGGTTCTGCAGAAATCAGAAGAGAGGAGGGGATTGAGAGATGCAGTGGTTTGTGTGAGCTGCATAAGGATAGAGACAAAAGGAGAGGGGACCAGACTTCACAATTCAACAGAATTCCGAGAGGGAGAGGGAGAGAGAGAGAGAGTAGAAGGAAAAGAAAGAAAAGAGGAAAAGAAAATAGGGAGGAGTGGGCCCCACAACACAAATTTAAAATCCCGACACTCGATCCCGATTCCGCTCACTAGAACGAATTCCCGACACTCGACAATTTATATCAAATTTTAAATCATTACGGGAATTAGTATAATTTTATCGATAATCAAACTCGAAAACGGAATTAAAAAAAATCCGCTACAACCCAAATTTTAAAACGATGTCGGAATCTACTTCGAAAAGATTAAGGATAAAACACGTTGCTCGAGGACGGAATATTCAAAAATTTTTGAATTTTCAAATCTACTCAAATATAATCAATTACCTTCCCAAAATAATAATATATAATAATATGAATATATTCAGTCATTACATATAACAAGATTGATATATAATTGCAAATATGTATATAAGATTAATTCACATTTTAGTGTAAACAATCGAAATATGCACATATATAAATATATATTTTCTCCTGAAAATCAATACTTTAAATTATAAGAATGAATAAAACAAAGCAAAAAGATATAAGTACAAATATGAAGTAGAATCAATGGGGCGTTTGATCCCCATGGTAACTCAATCCACTAAAATATATATAACACAGAAAAAAAAAAAAAAGAGGCTTATGTGACATGATATAAATATTGTTAGTTATATATCATCAATATGACATGATTATAAATAATGTTAGTTAATCACGAACAATGTTTTTTTTAGCAACTGTTTTTAAAAAATAGTATATATCAAGATTGATAATTGCAAATAGGCATATAAGATTAATTCACATTTTAGTTTGAAAAAAAAGACTTATCTTGCATTAACAATTTAACATAAATATCATGTTATATATAATCAACGTTGAGCAGGTTCACCTTTCAATGACTTCGAATTGGGAATTGGCGAATTGGATTGAACATTAAAGCACCGTTGAATACAGAGGAGAGAAGGTGGAGGTAGCCTAATTATTATGGTTAGAAGTTAAACAATGCTTTAATTGCAGCTCCTCCCATTGATTGCTTTTAGCCGGTGCTTTTACAACTTTGCCCCTGGATAAGTTTACCCATGGGTGAATGATTTACTTATAAAAGCCAATATAAAAGCCATTGTGAAATGATTTACACAAGTACAAGTACATAGATACTCCGTATCTTTTTTTTTAATTAAAGGGCCCATTTCCAGATCAATTATATCCTAAGGGCATTTGCATCCATGAACCCAAAGGTTCATAGGGTGTCCAAGTGAAAAAAAGTGGGGAAAAAAAAAAGAAAATTGCATGAACCCACCAACAACGACTCATCTGCTAATACCCCCAAAAGTGGGATTTATAGATAGCAAAACTGAGGGCACGCGAGACCCGCGTGAGTGCACCAATTGATTGAGCAAAAAACGACCTCGTTCTACGCCATGGGGAAGTGAAATGGTGTGCTGCATGCCTGCCCAGCCTCATCAATTTGAAACTAGTTGGTGCCACATGCTCCATTCAATAGTTGACACGTGGCAAGCTAGTTAAATAAAATGTTAAAATGGATATTTCAGCCATTTTAACATTATAAAAAATAAAAAAAAATATATTTTTGAATGTAATTTAATTTTATCTACATATAGATATCCACTTTGTATATGTTTCGAGGAAAACAAAATTTATAATATTACCCTATTTCGTATGAAACCATGTAATTTATTATCTGAAAGTGATACTAATTATATTATGGAAGAATAATAAATTATTATTATTAATTTATAATTAATACGAAATATTAATTATTAAAAATTTATTATTAATAATAAACTTAATTATAATATTTAATATTTAATAATAACAAATCCAACAGTTATATTGATTGTAATATTTAAATAATTATCAATTAATAATAATAAATTATTATTACCAATAAACTTAATGAGAATGGATTATATTATGAGTTAATATAAAAAAATTATTTAATAAAAAAAAAAAGAAAAATAAAGAAAAGTAAGTTATGAGTCCAAGGTTGGGGTTCATGAATGTGGGATGAAAAAGTAAAAATCTGAATGAGACTCTTAAGCTGACGTGGCACTGAAAAAGTAAGTTGTGAGTCCGAGAAGGGATTTACGGATGCGGATGACCTAATGAAATTGACGGACTTCCATTCATCTCCCCAAATAGTAACACTAGAAATATAAGAGCTCTTGTGTTCACAGATCGAGTCACGGATAATTTGCACAATACGCATCAAATTCGATCAAACTTAATTTTCGTATTTGAATTAAGATGGAACACAAGCTGTTGTTGAAGGAGGAGGAAGAAGTTGGAGGGATAAAGGAGGAAGTGAAGAGGCTTGGGTGGATACAGGGCCGGACCTGAGGCGAGGCCTAAATGGCCCTCGCCTCGGGCCCAATTAGTCAAGGGGGCCCAAGGTTTTTGTATGTGTATATATATTAAAAAAAAAAGAATGATGTATTGTCAGCTTCCCCGAAAAATTGAACGAAGGCAAAGAACAGGCGAACAACAACGCTTCCAATAAACGCTTCAACCTCCTTATATATCGATCCTCTTCCGGCGGCGTTGAGGCGGAGGCATAGACTGCAGGGGGCGGCGCGACGACGGTGCACTGATGCAGGCGCAACAGCAGTGGCGCAGCGGCGTGCGAGCGCAGGCGTAGAGTTGTCCGATGACACCATCCCACCAAGGTCTTCAATTGTTCCGGTCAATTCTTCTTACTACGAAATTAGGTACAATTTCTTCAATTTCTTCCTAGAATAGAAAAGAATTATTGGGATTTAATTTGTAAGATTTAGTAATTAGGTTTTTTCGAATTAGGAGGGGTGTTTAATTGTTTGTTGTGAATTGGAATTGGGAATTGAATTTGTAGGATTTAGAATTTGAATTTGTTTGGAATTAGGATTGCTGTTTGGTAAAATAGGATTTAGAATTGAAATTTGGCTACCTGATTATCAATTGGAATTGTCTCCCTAGTTGTTTAACAATTATATTGGTTAATTGTATTTATCAAATATGCAAATTCAAAGAGAAGTAAATTTACAAAGGGAATGAAATTTTCATAAAGAAATTTTGCGTGTATAATTTACAAATTACATATGAGAAAGCAATGGCTAAATAGAAAAAATTGAAGGAGAAGGAGAAATCAAGAGGGTCCAATTTTCTTATCTCGCCTCAGACATCCGAAATCTCAGGTCCGGCCCTGGGTGGATAGCAGTTCCCATGGTGGGTGTCAACATATCTCTGTATCTCCTCCAGTCTTCCTCAATCTCTCTCGTCGGCCACCTCGGGGAGGTTCCGCTTGCAAGCACCGCCCTCGCCATCTCCATCACCAACGTCACAGGCTTAAGCCTCATGGTATGGTATCTATATACGGAGTACTATCTATTCCTCCTCTTTGAAAACCATATTTTGATTTTATGATTTATGCCCACACAAGGTTTTTATGGACTAATTTCATCATTTGGTTCAGTTAACATGAATGAACTACTTCCTCTAACGTAGGGGAACATCTACATTTAGTGGCGGATCCCGATCTAGGATTTAATTACTGTAGGAGAGGTTTAAAATTTAAGAGATATATATATAGGGTTGGGTTCGAGTGAGAAGCAATGGTCTGGTGAAAAGGAAAGAAGTGATTTGATTGGTCCAAAAAATGATTTGATTGGTCAACTTAAATTAAAAAATCCCGAAAAAAATTTCATCCTCCGCACTCACCGACTACCATCTCTCCGTGTGGATGTGAATCCCACTCGCACAATCCGGGCTGTAGGCGCGTCACTACCACGCCCACCTATACCTTTTATAAAAAGGTCACCCTCAAGTCTTGGGAACGGGAATCGAACTGGGCTTTACAAGCCGCTCCACCTACTAGCCTACTACCGTTACATCCAAGAGGTTCTATTGTCATTTAAAGCAACAATTAAAATATAGTACCATTTTCTGAGTTTATGCCTCAAAATAGATCGGTACTTTTAATATATATTTTCTAATTACAATTAAAATGTTCTAAACTAAATTTATTAATTACACATATATATATATATATATATATATATATATATATATATATATATTTAGTCACTGAACCACTCTCTGTAGTCACTGAACCACTCTCTATTTAGTCACTGAACCAACATCTACTTAGTCACTGAACCAATCTCTATTTAGTCACTGAACCATTCTCTATTTAGTCACTGAACCACTCTCTATTTAGTCACATAACCAATCTCTATTTAGTCACTGAACCAATCTCTATTTAGTCACTGAACCAATCTCTATTTAGTCACAGAACCACTCTTTATTTAGTACTGAACCACTCTCTATTGAGTCACTGAACCAATCTCTATTTAGTCACTAAACCACTCTCTATTTAGTCACTGAACCACTCTCTATTTAGTCACCGAACCAATCTCTATTTAGTCACTGAACCACTCTCTATTTAGTCACTGAACCAATCTCAATTTAGTCACTGAACCAATCTCTATTTAGTTACTGAACCAATCTCTATTTAGTCACCGAACCACTCTTTATTTAGTACCGAACCAATCTCTATTTAGTCACTGAACCACTCTCTATTTAGTCACTGAACCACTCTCTATTTAGTCACTGAACCAATCTCTATTTAGTCACTGAACCACTCTCTATTTAGTCACTGAACCAATCTCTATTTAGTCACCGAACCACTCTTTATTTAGTATCGAACCAATCTCTATTTAGTCACTGAACCACTCTTTATTTAGTACTGAACCAATCTCTATTTAGTCACTGAACCAATCTCTATTTAGTACTGAACCAATCTCTATTTAGTCACTGAACCAATCTCTATTTAGTCACTGAACCACTCTCTATTTAGTCACTGAACCAATCTCTATTTAGTCACTGAACCACTCTCTATTTATTTGATGAATCACTACTCTTTATTTGACGAACCATTATTATTTAATAATATAAATTTTCACTCTTCTTTTAGTTTCTTGTAATGTTTATTTTTAATTATTTATTTATTTGTTTTTAAAATAAAATGCTTCATAAACCAATACTATTTATTTCGTGAACCTATACTATTTATTTCATGAACCAATATTATTTATTTGAGGAGCCATTACTCTCTATTTATTTGATGAACCACTTGGTATAAAAACTTTGAACCACTTGGTATAAAACCCTTGAACCACATTGTATAAATCCCTGAACCACTTGGTATAAAAACCCTGAACCACTTGGTAGTAAAACTCTGAACGACGTGGTATAAATGTAAAGACCGAGATTTTTAAATATTATTTTTATAATTATAGATTCTATTTCAATTTAAAATTTATTGAATGTATAAGACTCCAAAAACATTTCAAAAATTTCCATCCTCGCTCAAATAATTTATTTTATTCTTTCGAGACGAATTCCGGCATGAACCTGTTATTCGATTTGAAACGAATTAATTTTCGCTTATTTATTTCGAGTCTTGAAAATTATTTCCGAGTTTCGTTATTTAATTCGGATTTGAATGTTTAGTGTAATTTTATTTTAAACGCGTTGGGTTAAAATCAAAAAGCGGATTTCGGGGGTTATTTTCGGGTATTAAGTTTGACTTTTTTTTTACCACCATCACACTCCCTCACCCCTATTCCTACCCCCTATTTCAGAATTGCAGCAAACAACCATCTCCCTATTTTCAACTGCTACACAACCCTCCCTCCTTCTACATTCGTTCGATCACATCAAGCCACCTATAGCTCGTAGCCTCCTACCCTCTTCACTTCATGCTCCCTCTGTTTTCAAGCTTGAACTGGATGCACACTTCCGCCTCCTCATTGAAGCAAGCTAGCCCTTCCTCCCCGGTTCATTGAGCCACCACAAACACCACCTCCATCTCCCTCCCTTCTGCTCTTCCTCCTTCCCTTGCCCCCGACCCCATGAAGCCAAGCCTCCGCCGAGCACCTCCCCTGTTCTATTCAAATCGGCCCACACTTCATATCCCAACAACCTCCTCTTCTCGGCTCCTTCTTCGTGTCCAGCAGCCTGAGCAGATCAAGTATCCGGCAAGCCAATTCGAACCCCGACGAGCCTTCGGCAGAACTTCGACCCCTCCCTCTGGTGAGCTCCCCTCTTTCCTCTACCCCTTGAGTTTGATTGTAACGGCCCGGATATAATTATCCGGGATACGTTTCGAAGGTCGGTTACCTTCGTTCGGATGTTGCAATTCAGGTACGGGTCGAGGTTTCATAATTTCAGTTTAAACGAAAGTGAAGTGGAAATATGATTTAGATACAAAAGCCACGGCAAGGCCGGGTCAAACCAAAACATAATTCTAAAGTCATATGGCCAGATTAGCGGGGTTAGACAGATTTCTTTACAATCGCCGGGGGACTTTCCCACGCCATATAAACAGGGAGCAATCATACCTAAAAACAATTGGTGCGAGCGGGGTCAGACCGAGGCCCCAACACGCTCTGTCCAGCAAGCGAACATACACATACGCTAATAATAAAGATGATGCAGATGCGGAAATTAAATCACACTACCATGATCCTAATTTACAATATGCGAGAAATAACCGTAAAGGCGCCCAAAGAATGCCAAGTGGCATGTCCCTCTCCTACCTCTGCACCCCTTTCCGTTAGTGCAGAGACTGGCCAGTTCGATGCTATAGCATATCATATCTCATCATCATATCATATCTCATCATCATATCATGTCTCATCATCATAACATAAATTAAAATAAACATGCCCGATGGTGCTGGGCTATCATCATGCTCATAGCGACTCGATAGACTCAGGGCACCCGATGGGGCTGGGCTACCCTATGACCCTAGCAAAGACTCTAGGACTATCACAGATAACGACCGTTCTGTTTCATACGCGTAAAGAAATAGAATGCTCAATCACAAGTGCAACCTAGCATGATACTACATGGCATGCTTTAATGCTTATGCAACACCTAGTATGTCATACATTCACAAGCCGATAATCTCTTTCGAATCTGAGTAAGCCCATAAAGGAACTTACCTGAATAAGCCGAACAGCAGAGAACAAGGCCGAAGCAGAATCCAAGTAAGAGTCACCAATAGCAAGCAATGTCCAACATATCACAATCACCTAATAACATACAAATGCATAAGTCTATCTAATTCACACAAGGCGCCCCTAACTATCATACATCTCTTTTCATATCTCATTTCAGATTATTCCATCTCATTTTATCACAAACCATATCTCATTTCATGTTCATCTCATCTCATCATCTCATTTTCAAAACAACCTCTCAAAGAACTCAACTTAGAAAATCAAACAATCCTTTTAAAATCGCTCATCCAAATCCCATCATTAAACACTTAAGCCTTAAAACCAATTTTCCAAAATCCTATTATAGAAATCATTTATAATATATATAATATTTAATAACACACTCCAAATGATATTTAAATATAATAACATTACCAAAATCGATCCATTTCAATAACCCACATTTATAAACAACAATACTAAATTATTTTATCATTTCTAAAACATTTAATAAACACCACATAATATCATAATATATATATATATATATATATATATACCATAATACCATTTTATTTAATTAACAAAACAACCCATGTTTTATAAAAACATAGAACCGACCCTCCCTTTTGTCTTATGTACCAAACCGAGCCCACTTTTATTTAATAACCCAAAACCGAAACCCATTTTATTAAAACCCAAGAATTTTCGGCCCCAAACCCATAAACACTAACCCAGATTTTGCCTTTTAAAAAAATAGGCCCACTTTCCCCTTTCAACCCAAGAAATTGGCCCACCGAAATTGGGCCCAACCAATCCCTCTTTTCACCCGCCCAGCCGAATCAGATTAAAAAAAAAAGGGACCCCACGCTGATGTGGCAGACGAGGTGGCAAGGGAAGGGGCCCCATGATCTCTTTCTCCTTCCCTGGGCTGTTAGAAGGCAACAGAGAGGCTGGGCTCATCTGAGTTCGAAATGACGGGGAGGGAGAGGAGGAAAGGTGAGCTGCCGGCGATGGCACTGGGCTCTGGCCATTCGACCCGACTACCCTACGCACACACAAGGCAAGAAGGAAGGGAAGAAGAAGGAAGGAGAAGCTCACCTAGGCCCGATTTTATCTCGCCGGAACGGAGCTCGGGGAGGCCATGGTTGACGCGTCGGAGCGGATTCTTCGAACGAGGGTGCCTGGGAGAGATGTGGGGATTAAAGGACGAACCTTTGGGTTGATAAGAGGTGAAAGAGGGAGAAACGAGCGGAACGGAGCCTTACCGAGGCGAGAACGGAAAACAGGGGAAGGAAGTGAAGGGGGCGGCATTCTCGGGTCTCTACTGGTGGTGGTTCCGGGGTGCTACAAGGGAGTCTCTACTGCTGGCTCGAGGTGGATGGAGGACGAAGGAGGAAGAGGTGAAGTGCGGGAGCTCTCGGCAAGGCAGGGGAGGTGGGTGGAGGCTGCGGCCTCGGTGGTGGCGGCGTTCTAGCGGCGACGGGAAGTGGTGGTGGTGAGGAGTGGTGGCAAAAGGAAGAGCCTTTGGGCTGAGCTCCCACGGCAAACAA